>CM057074.1:8380723-18380723 GCA_029379335.1 Thymus mandschuricus | reverse complement strand
CTCTATTGACAGCTCCTAACATGTTATGGAGGTTAGGTTTTAGTCTACGAGCCTTACACTTCGATTTTACTAGGAACACTCCAACATTCAAGCCCATGGAAAATACCATTCATATAGATGAAAAATGGTTCTACTTACAAAGGAAAAGCTGCAGATATTATCTGACCCAATGGAGGCAGACCCCCTTAGAGGTACACAGTCAAAAAACATCATCCCAAAAGTCATGTTTATGTGTGCAGTAAGTAGACCAGTGTTTGCAGAGGATGGGAGTGTTGTTTTTATATGGAAAGATTGGTATATGGCCATTCATAGAGGAGTACACAGCAAAGAGAAACAGCAGCAAGAGACCAAAAGGCACAGTGGAGCTAAAACCAATTCAAAGCATCACAAAAACAGTGGTGAAGGATTGCATTTTAAAAGAGGTAAGTCTGCCTTTTTTTATTTCCATCAGTTTCCATCAATTGTAAAATCATATTAACACACTAACACAATGCTCAATGATCAGATTCTGCCTGCCATCAAACTGAAATGGCCAACAAGTATGAGCAAGAGAATACAAATACAACAAGACAACGGCAGAACACACATCAACAACACTAATCCAGAATTCCAAGAAGCAGCAAATGCAGATGGTTTCAACATACAGCTAGTCCAACAACCATCAAATAGCCCAGATTGTAATGCAAATGATTTAGGCCTATTTACAGCAATACAAAGTTTACAGCAGAGGATGAAGTGCAAAAATCCAGAGGATCTTATCAAGGCAGTGCAGGAAAGTTTCCAAATAATGGAGCCACAAACATTAAACAAGGTTTTTTTATCATTGCAGTGTGTATTAGTTGAGGTAATGAAATGCAAATGCATGAACAACTTCAAATTGTCACATATGTCCAAGGATTCATTGTTGAGGCAGGGTTTACCACCTCAAAACCTTGATGTTCCAGAATACATAGTTAGGGAATGCATAGATCATTTGATTGCAGAAGAAAGAACTGAAGGATTAGACATTTTGATGGAAGAGATGGGCATCAGTGTCCCACAAGGTGCAGGGAATATGTTTGACTTGAATGCATAGAGTGAAGACTGAAATGGGAAAGTAAACATGAAGACATGAAGACAGCAGCTAATAGCAGTAGGTATTAGTTTTCAGAGTGTGTATGTTTAAGTTTCCATTTCAAGTACATTTAGTAGCAGCAGGTTATAGTTTTTGTAAGTGTAAATGTCATCAGCAACTTTGCAACTAATTAAGTAATGCACATCATTGAATCTCATGTATTCTCAGTCATGTTTATGGCAAAGCATCATATTACTAGTGATATGTCATGAGCAAATTGTAAAATCATCAAATAGTGTAGGCACAGACAACCAAAACCAAGTAACAGAGGCTGAAACCACTTCAATAGAGGCCAAAGCATACAAATCTACTTAAACATGTCATCACTGCAGCTAATTAAGAGCCCTAAATCCCACAATTGCCCAAGAACAGAGCATCAAGCACAATTCAGATAACATCAGCAGGGAATCCACACATCCACATACTACCTCCATCTCAAGAAATAGCAATCACATAATGTAATACACGAAGAACAGAGCATCATTTGACCATATAATGTCATCAGCAGCTTTTTATAACAACATTTACATTTAATCACATGAAAATGTCATCACAGAAGATAATACACCAACAACAAAGCATCATTTGACCATATAATCTCATCAGCAGCTTTTTATCACAACATATACATTTAATCACATGAAATAGTCATCACAGATGTAATACACCAAGAACAGAGCATCATTTGACCATATAATGTCATCAACATGTTTTTATCACAACATATACATTAAATCACATGAAATTGTATTCACAGAAGGTAATACACCAAGAACAGAGCATTATTTGACCAAAATTTATGTCATCAGCAACTTTAAATCACAGCATATACATTTAATCAGGGGAAATTGTCATCACAGAAGCTAATAGAGGAAGAACAGAGCATCATTTGACCAAAAACTGTCATCAGAAACTTCTAATCACATCATATACAGAGCAACCACCACAGTTCACATAAAATCACAGAAGGGGATTTCACACAATCACATAAAGAGAGGTCTAGAATTCACCCAGATTAATTACTGCTCAGATCACCCCATCTGCTTCTCCAATTCCCCCCATCTGCATATCCAGTTCACCCCATCTGCATATCCAGCAACAACACAGCATCAAATCAACCCATCTATCAATCTTTTTATGAACCCTCAGCTCTAAAATGTTACAGAAAGCAACGCATTAGTTTAGATATAGTACAGTACAGGAAAAGAGGAAATTCAATTCATCTATAACATATTGGTGCTGAGGGTTCATAAAAAGAGATTAAGGAAACTATTCACCGCCATGTATTACTACTCAGATCACCCCATCTCCATCATCAGTGCACGGCGCCGCCTCGGAGCTCCCAGCCGCTTCAACTCCGCCGCCGACGGTGGCCCACGATGGGAGAATCCGGTACCGGTAGAAGTAATCTGGGAGCCGCCTCCATTTCTTCGGGTCAGATCTGTCCGGAGATGGAGGAGCAGCTGGGACGGGCAACGCCGGCGCCTCCGGTGACGGGAGCCCAAGATCTAGGGTTTGCCGAGGCGGGGGGGGAGGACGGCGGAGAGTCTGGATATTCCTCCAGTTTCGCCCCCCTTTCCCGGCGAGGCAGACGGCGGCGATTCCGACCCAGGGGGTCAGATCTGGGAGGAGGGATGGGACGAGAACGCCTGTGGCCGCGTTTAGGGAGATTTCCCGCGGGGGGAGACGGCGGCGAGGGAGGGGTAGGGTTTTGGGGGCTCCCTTCTTCATCCGAAGGGATGGAAAGTTTCGCTCCAACCAACGACGGAGATGGAGGGGAGAGGGAGAGGGACAGATCGGGAGAGGGAGAGGGAGAGGGATAGGGAGAACTAGGGTTTCACAGAGAGGGAGGCGGAGAGCTCGAGAGAGTTCGAGAGATATGCAAATGAGAGGGAGGCGGAAATGAGTGTGGTAGGGTTATGACCCCTTCATATGGGCTCCCCTAATTTTTTGATGGTTTGGGCTGAATTAATTAGGGGCCCAATTATGGTTAATTAACTGTAATTAGGGCCCTTATTATTCTTTGATGGGATGACCCATTAACTCTAATAATATGCCATATACGGAAATGGGGCTATTAGTTGAGACGGACCGTTTTGGCAAATGGGGCTAATTTAGCGAGACGGAGGTAGTATCTATTAGCAAATTGATACGTGGTTTGGAATTTAATTGAATATTTTTAATATACAATTTAAAATATTTTCAATAAAAGAAGTATAATTTATGGTTTATTTTTGATAGTTAACCCATAAAATAATGTACCAATAAATTCTCTCTCAATATATTGCTTAGTAATGATCTGTCAATTGTTACTGATCTTTAT
Organism: Thymus mandschuricus; assembly: GCA_029379335.1. Taxonomy (NCBI): domain Eukaryota; kingdom Viridiplantae; phylum Streptophyta; class Magnoliopsida; order Lamiales; family Lamiaceae; genus Thymus; species Thymus mandschuricus. Next base: position 18,377,286 of record CM057074.1, on the reverse strand, counting down.
GAATCGAGTCAAATTTAAAAAGCACGACAATATAATTAGTGCATGTCTTTATATCAATTTAATTAAAATTTGATATATCAGTATAATGGGATATTGGGCATTTTAAAATTTGACAAACTTTGAAACTTATCAAATAATAAATGAACTTTCGATTTGGTACAATTTTCCCATAATTTCAATTTTTTTGACCAAGTTTAATCTTTGGTGGTAAAATTAGTATGACCTGGAAAAATGACTGCTAGCTGACAATTTAAATTTCCGAGTATATGGCACATGACAGTTGAAATGGACTAATTATGTTGGGAATCGTCGATTGATTATATTTATAATCAAGCAATTAATTAGGTTTATAATTAGGGAAACGACGTCGTTTGCAACCTAATTAAGAAATTTGTGTGTTCAGCAAATTGGTGGACTTGATCGGAGATGGTGGCGCTCTTCGCCCCACGAGAACATCTAGTGAAGAGGGCAGCACCTCTGCAATCGCGGCAAAAATTAGCATTCAAACATAAAAATTGAAAATGAATGTCAATAAAAATGGCTAAACAACTGATGATACTCCCAACTGATGATGAAAATAAAACATAAAAATGACAAAAACAAAACATTTTTCAGTCATAAATATTAACTCCCAAACATAAAAATGATAAAAACATAAAATGTTTGTCAATAATAAGTTGTTATGTGTCAAATTTAAGCATCATTAATTTCTAAGGATATTAAGAATCAAATTCTTTAAAAATCTCACAATATGCCCAAATGCAATCTTCGAGAAGCAAATTGGAGAGAATCAGAGAAATCACAAAGTGACAGTAACTCTGCATTTAACTGAAACATTAATATGACACTTCGCTGATAACAAGTGTCACGAAAAAATATTTAACGTGACATTTTTATCTATTGCTACATCGGCATAGACGACACTTAAAAAATATCATTATAAATAAAGTGTAACAATTACTATTTTAATGTGACATTTTTAAGTGTCCTTAAAAGCTAATTTTTTACTAGTGGATAACACTTCAATTATTTCACCATAGTCCATAGATAATACATGTCTCTGCACTAGCTAAGGGAATTAGGAAACAACAAAAGCTAGAAAAAAAGAAACTATAACACTATACAAACACTATGCTACATTAAAAACTACATTATGACAACCACTTACGATAAGAGAAAGGAATCATTACATACACAATTACATTGGCTTGCAGGTTGCAATAGTAAAACTAGTACTAAAACAATAAATCAAGAACCAAAAGTGTCATCATGTGACCTAAGACTAAATCTGCAAATTAGATACACACTAGTTAGTTGACGACAAATTAATGAGGAAGGAAGAATGCAAATGCATTCAATATCACAAGGCCAAACTCAATAAAGAATCCTCAGTTAAGTACCATGAATCAGTCCGCATGGCCTTCAACTTCAAGTCGTCACGTCACATATCAAAAGAAATGTTCGACACCAAATCTCTCAAAATAAGGAGTATCTTGTCATATGCAGCAAAACACAGTCTTTCTTCAAAATCACTATCATTAGTAGAGTCGACATCCCTCTCCGAAACATCCTATAAACATCTCTTCTTAAACATTTCTCCACACTACCATACACTTGAAAAGAGCAAAAACAATAAAAGGGAGAAAACAAGTAAGAATGAAGTAGAAAGTTGGACAGCATGAGCAAGCAAGGAGTAGGGGAAATACAAAAAGGTTGACGAGCCATTTCATTCAAACCATGTCTAACTATACCAACACCTTAATTCAACTAGTAAGTTACCCAACTCTATTAGAAATATTCTTTAAGATCAAAGCATGAAAGAAGGTAATAGGGAGCATGCTACATAAAAGAGAAACCTCTACTTTATATCGATGGCGACTGTCAAAGGATGGACAGAGAGGAATCAGGCCGGAGGAGCTTGCATTAGCTGGAATCCTATTCCGGTGGCAATGACGACAAGGCCTCGCCTGATCAGACTAGAGGAGAGCGCAGAAGCTGCCGAGGGCGACGACGACGATGACGGCAGATGAGAGCTCGGGCCAAATGATGACGAGCACGAGAGGACGGCGGATCAGGCCTCAGCAGAACTCGGTTCCGGTGGCAACAGCGTCGAGCCTCGGCGGACCGGAACGCAGAAGGGGCCAGAGGATGCTCACTCTCCGCCATCGATAACGAAAGAGCTTCACCGGACTAAAGCCAATGAAGAGTAGGAGACGACCGATGACAACCCCAACCTGACAAAGAGAGTTTCGCCGACTGAAGTAAAAGGGGAGTGACAACTGGAGGATCGACGGCGCAAGGGAGACACGTCCAAGGCCAGTCCCGAAATGAGAGGGAACCAAGGCAAGTCAAGAGAGCGAGAGGGAACGATGGCGTAAGAGAGAGAGAGAGAGACGGCGAGACCGATAGGAAGAGAGGGGTAGGGATGTCGATTTTCCCCGCGGGTACCCGCCCCTAATGGGGCGGAGTCGGTGGTAAAATTTGGACTCGGTGCCGGGGACGGGTATACGAGTTTGTTGGTCCCGATTTTGATAAGTAAGACACACGTGCGGGGGGGGGGGGGGGGGGGGGGGGTAAGTGTGTAGAAGTTTTTAACTTCTTTTTCGAACTTATCTCAGAGTGAGGTTACTGTAGACCGAAGCGAGAGCTTGATCTAAAGCCTAAACTGATACTTGAGACCTAAGTGTACGCTTGATCTTTAAGTATGGACGCTTTACAGAGTACGGAAATTTGGTGAGAGTTTATTTTTCTTGTCTAATAGAAGTCTTGGAATAAGTTATTTAAATGCTCGTGAGTATGCAATAATCAAAACACTTAAATAAAATGAGAGCGTAAGGAAAGAGATACGACACAACAAGATTTATAGTAGTTCAGAGTAAACTGCTCCTACGTCCACTTTGTTCCACGCTTGGAACGAATTCTCTTCACTCAAGAATTCTGCTAGGATTACAACAGGTTCCCTAGCGACCTGAACAATGATCAAGCTTCACACAATCGAGGAAAATGCAAGCTGGGATCAAACAACACAACTACAACTAGATCGAGCTTTTCACTGTCGAAGAAAGTGAAGACTTGGACAACTCGATAACATTAAACCAACGCAACAAAACACGCTCTAATCTTCACTCGACAGAGACTTGGGGTTTGGGATAGGGTTTGTGTGTAAAACTCTAATTTGAAGAATCCTAGCTTTAACATAAAAACAGTAAAGGGGCTAGGATTCTTCTACGAATTAGGCTAGGATTTTTAAGTGAAGCCTAGGACTTAGAGTGGAGTTGGGGTACCTTGTAGAAACTCAAGCTTTGATGGTGCTAAAGTTGGAACACTTCGTAAGAACTCGAGAAAAGAATGCGTTGAAAATCACGAGAACTTGCTATTTTTGCTCTGAAAAATTCAATGAAGTGTTAAGTGTTCTTGTTTCTGTATTGCCCTTTTTATAGTTGAAGAGTAGAGATCAGTCCGTTGAAAGGTTGGCCATCTTGTCTCTTCAAGCTCCAACAATACGACCTTTGACTGACAGATTTTAGAAAAATGGATTTGTCTTCTTTCCTGAAATAGCTACATTCCAAGCTTAACAGTATCTGCGCTCCTGAGAAAACGACCTTTGTCTGTTGTTGGTCGTCATAGTCAACTTTCTTCATCCAGTCTTTGAGCTCCACGTGGCAGATCATCATTAAATGCCTGCAGATCTTCACTTGACTCAGTTCGAACTTGAGATTGAAACTGGATGGTAGTTGAGATGCCGCTATCTCGCTATACGAAGTGGACGCTTGCCAGTGAAGAAGTTAGAGTGAGAGCTCCGAACTTCAAATTTCACTAAGTTTCAAACTTCACGCTGTGACTATTCCAAGCGAGCAAGCTTGCTATATGGATCGTTGAGCGAGTGGTCTTCAAGCTTCAGTCTTCAACCTACAAGCTAGAAACCTAAGCGACTATTAAAATGGAGCTTTCTTAACATATGTAAGCTCGTGAATAATATCAACCTATCTAATCATCAAAATAGGAGAAGCTTGAGAAGGATTTACAGGGAGGGTTTTGGGATCGAATCAAAATGGTTAAGTCCTTTATTTAAGACTCCCAAAGTGGTTCCCCCTTAATATAAATCCGTAACAATTTCTCAACAATTTCCCCCTTTTTGATGATGCCAAAACCCGAAATGAACCACTGCAAGGAATTGAAGCGACTTATTTTTCAATCTTAATTTCTAAGTCCTTAGGGTTTGTGGGATTATAGCGAATAAGTAAACACACACTAAAGCAAATAAATGAGACAATGAGATTTTGTCATCAGAGGAGCTCATGTGAAATCAAAGAGATCACATACAAACATAATAAATGATGTACCCGCCGGGTATTCTTCTCCCGTCGGATAATCATCGCCTTCGTCCCCGCCCCGAATTAAAAAATGGGTACAGGGCGGGCTTGGGGGAAACCTTTTAAGACGGGTATGGGGGCACAAAAGCAATACCTGACCCCGCCCCGTTTACATCCCTGGGGGGGGGGGGGGGGGGGGGGGATGGTGACATTGAAATTATGGATTCTATATAAAGAAAGAGGGGCTATCTACAACGAAGGGGCTTCCTGGATACTGCACCCCTCTGTTGATACACCCCTCTTAATCGCCATCCACACAGAATAGTGTTAGAAGGGTATTTTTGTCTTTAAGTTTTCTTTTTTAACCCATGTCATTCGAGTCAGACTGGCACATTACCGGTTCAGACTCGTAAGATCGGTAGACTCCGTTAGTTATGGTGCAACGGAAAGCAGAAAGTTGGACCCCACACCATTTCACCCACCAGCAAGACGGGCTAGTCAGCAACACCCACCCCCTATAAATTGTATTATTGTTTTTTTTTTCGTAATTTGTAGTATTATTTGTATATAATTATATATCTTTGATAACTCACGTTCAGTTTAAATAGCAAATGAGCGTAATTATTTCCTTAATTAAATACACTAATTTTCATCAAAAATCCCCCCCCCCCCCCCCCCCCCAATTTGGATTGTATGATTTCAATAATAATGTGAGCAAGATAGAGTCATTACAGCGGTGGTGAGGCTAACAAAATATAAATAAAAAAAACAAAATAAAGAGTTGATGTTGGTGGTTCTTCAGGACACGGTTATTTATAATCTACACACGTGTTTCTACTCTACACGGTTGTTCCTAAATATGACTTATAACATCAATATTTCCGAATCAAATACCCCCCCCTAAGAGTGTATTGATGCACGTAAAAGGAGTACATTGAATGAGTCAAAACCTTGAATGAGTCAACCTCGGGTACACGATTACACGGTGAATTTACAGATTCAACCGTGTTCGGTCAGATTTTTACATACATGGTCCAAACGGAGAACCGCGGTTGTTGATACAATCATGTCGTGTAACTTAACCGTGCAAGGTCAAAACTTTGAGGAAAATGGTCAAATATCGATTAGTTTATCGTCTTCGATTTGATCTTTCCACTTAAATCATGTTTATTGAGTCATATAAACGTGAATGCGTGTAATATATTGCACAATACGTTTCAGACTAAGGATTTCTCGTGTAATGATATTGATGGAGTATGGGGTGAGTGTGACTTGTATATATACTATTGAGGTTATGCTTCATCTCAATCTAACTTGACGCGTAATGTTGCTAATACATTTATAATGTTTACGAAACATTTTTTTTCTTATATACTATCATAATGTGAGCAAGTTAGAGTCATTATATCGGTGGTGAGGCCAACAAATTATAAATAAAAAAAATAAAATAAAGAGTTGATGTTGGGGGTTCTTCAGGACACAATTATTTATAATCAACACGTGTCACGGCCCCTTATCCCTAAGGACGGCTCAGCCGGAGCGTGACTAGGGGTTGGATAAAATAATAGGGGAAGAAAGGGGGAAATACCTTATCTCTGTAATCAACAAAAATGAATAACCGAATAGACTAAATCAATAGAAACTCAAAAGAGGATAGGATATGATACAGACAACTCGAGGCTCCAATATTATATAAGTGTTTAAAGAAGACACCTTATAAATGTAGATTATAATCCAAATTTACTAAAGACATGAGAATGAAGAAATTTCCGATTTACTAACTTATGAAGTTAGTTACACATTATTTTTATAAATCAAATGTTGAAGCAAATAGCGGAAGACTATAACAAACTGGATACATATATGAAGATATGTATCCCCTCTGAACCAAATTCAAAATATACAAATTCTTCTCTCAACACAGCCGCCCTTGCCACCCTCGCTCAATCTGCAAGTTTTTGAAAATACGAGCAGGGCTGAGTACTTGATATACTCAGTGGGGTTATGCCAAAAATAGTTTCATAAAATAATCATCAATCATGCATTTAGAACAGTTACCACAAGGTTTTATCGAAATGACTTGTGAAACTAAAAATCATTTTCTTTGATAAAATATTGGAGTGCACCCCATTTTCTTCCATTCTTGTATTACCATATCTGTTACTACGCCGGGCAAGGTGGCTACCTTCCCGAACGTTTCCATATGCATAAACCGACCCTTCTTGGGAGCACACAGTTCACGACTTCGTGTACACATAACCTGGCTAGTGAACTTCGGCTAGCTCAGGGCGATCGAATTATTCTCACACAAATAGGCATCATACATAAAACCAAATATTTTATGCATGAAAGTTTTTTATTGTTCTGTTTTGGTTTTAAACATGCTTCACTACAGCAAGAGTATAGATTTTCATAAAAGAATGCCCACCTTTGGCAAAGGTGATCGAGTGAATTCTGGGTTCTTCTCCACATCGCACAATCTCCACCATTTTACTTGACCTTTAAGGAAAAGTCTCGCTTTAGAAGAGATTCGAATCGTAATAGAAAGTGTTATTCTTAATTCAGAGTAATTATCTCATGTACTTGATAAATTTTGAGATTTTAGGATTTGATATATAATTCAAACTCTTACACACTTTAGAGTTATAACCTTTATCCCATTAAATATTTTAGTGAGGGTAGGAAAGTTCCACGGAAAAATCCGGCATGACCTCTACTTATTTTAGCCTTTCCAATTATTTCTAGAACTTGAAGCATCAGCTAAAGGTCGACTAATCCAAATGAGAACTCCATTTCTCCATTCGAATTAGTCCCAAGACTCGATTTTTGTCAAGACACTTTACAAAGTAGTACAGAGGTCCGTTATATTTAAACAATTCCAAAGCGGCTTCAACCTTGCATAATCAACAACTTACATTTGTAATTCAATTACCTAAACTTCAATCTCGTATATAATTCAGTATCATTATAATAATTCACCCTCCTAAAATAATTACAGGCAATTTATCAAACTACTACTCAAATTATTCAATTAATTAATTACTCAAATCAATCTAGTTCACCTAATTTAAGATTATAGTCCCTACTAATTCACTCAATTATATAAACATAATAATCAAATTAAGACTAGTTTAAGTTCCCACCATACTAAGTCAAGATATATTGTCTTTAAACAAAGTCTGAATTAATCATCACACTCTTTTCGTTTTCTTTATAACGTTGGCCTAAGTGTCAATTTGATATAGAGTACAAGAATCAATTATTCGGAACAGCCCCAAGTTCTTCCAATTTAATAAAGCAAAATACTACAATTTCTCACTAATAACATATTACTAACAACAGCTACAGCAGGAGTAAGACAACCCCCAATTTCAAACATGACTCCTACTCCCCCCCCCCCCCCCCCCCCCCCCCTCGATTCCCTCACTCTCTCTCTCTCACTCTCTAACGATGCAGCCCCCGATGTAGAAGCTATGCAAAAGCAGCAGCTGCACAAAAACACAGCAGGCAGACCCCAATTCTATTGTGGACGATCAGTTCCGGGCCTGAGCAAGACTCTGCTAATCGAAGGCAAGCTCTACCCTTCAACGCCACCATTCTCTCTCTCTCGTACTAGGCTAACGTCCGACAACAGCAGCGCTGCGCTAACCCCCTTCTCTATCTATCTTCTTATCCTTGAATTCTTGTTTAAATTAAGTATTCTGGGTTCTTCATGGATCTATGTCGAAAATTCAGAGGAGATTTCTAGTTCAAGAACTAATTCTTCCATATTTTCCAGTTTTTATGTCTATTGGTTGTGAATATGATAACTCTAGTTCTACCTACAGTTTAGATTTGAAAGGGGCAGCTTACAAGTGAAGAGAAAGGGTGGAAAGAACTTACTAGTATTCTTATTGCTCATGAATCGGAGTATTTGGACATGAAACGAAATGGAGAATTTTCAGAGCAGCTCTTATAATCGATCTCCCGCATTTCTCGTCGATTTCCCTCTTTCCTCCTTCTAGCTTCACGTCGGCAAGATTTCGGCAGCAGGTACTTCCATTGTTCTTCGTTTCTTTCTCCTTCCTTCTCACTCTTCTCTCAGTAATTTTTTTCTCTCGTTAAACGTTTGACAGGGGAATGACTTTAGGAAAGTAAAAATCTAAAGTAAAGGTGAAGAGAGGTGAAGGGTAGGGAGTAACGTGGTTGAGTTCTATCCATATCAATATGGGCTTCCATTTTATTTTTTTTTTATTTAATCTTATAAAATGCCTCATGGTTGGAGTAATAAAAAGTATATATATAAGCCTAATCACTTAATTAATAGACCACTTTAAGATTTTCTCTTTCAATAATACATTTAATAAAATTTGAATCTCCGCGAAAGTGAATTTTTCGACAACCATATATATATATATATATATATATATATATATATATATATATATACACATAAAAGTGTTCAAGTTAAAATTTTAAATCGTAAAGGTTTAAACAAAAATGAAATTGTTCCGTTTCCAATCTACCTTATAATTTTACTTAATTTTCAGTACAAGTTAAATGTACTATTTATTTATATATTTCGAAAACTCGGGACATTACAACACGGGTGTTTCTACTCTACACGGTTGTTCCTAGATATGACGTATAACATCAAGATCTCCGAATCGAATACCCCCCCCCCCCCCCCCCCCCCAGGAGTGTATTAATGCACGTAAAATGAATACATTGAATGAGTAAAAAAAAAGGTGTATAACAGTTACATCATGAGATTAACAGTGAAAATTAAAAAAATTTCACAAATTTACGAAGTCAAAACCTTGAATGAGTCAACCTCGGGTGCACGGTTACACGGTGAATTAACAGATTTAACCGTGTTCGGTCAGATTTTTACCTACACGGTCCAAAACGGAGAACTATGATTGTTGATAAAATTATATCGTGTAACCTAACCGTGTAAGGTCAAAACTTTGAGAATAAAAGGTCAAAGTTGTCGATTAAGTGTAAAATTTATCATCTTGTGATTGATCTTTCCGCTTAAATCATGTCTATTGGGTCATATAAACGTGAATGCATGTAATTTATTGCATAGTACGTATCAGACTAAGGATTTCTCATGTAATGATGTTGATGGAATATGGGGTGGGTGTGACTTGTATATATTGTCCAACTATTGAGGTTATGCTTCATCTCAATCTAACTTCGCACGTAATGTTGTCAATGCATTTATAAAATGTACGAAACGTTTTTTTTTTTTCCTATACGTTATCATAATGTTAGCAAGTTAGAGTCATTACATCGAAGGTCAACCTAACAAAAAATAATTAAAAAACTACAAATGTTGATGTTGGGGGTTATTAAGTACACGGTTGATCCTAAACTCGGCCGCAAACATCAAGATCACCAAATCGAAACAAAAGACTAGATCAATGTTGAAACCATACAAAGTCCATACAAAGTCCATTTTTTTTTAAACCATACAAAGTCCATTTTTTTTAACAACACAGTTGTTTCGAACTCACACGGTTGTTTCAATGTGCGACTATTAACATCTACATCACAAATTGAAACAAAAAACTAGATTAATTGGGAGAACTTTATTTATTTTTTTATTTATGCTTAAACCCAAATAAAATTTTGCCTCAGCCCAGTTCTTAACTAACTTTGCCCATTCATTGATTAAATCGGCCCACTGTTCTTATTCGTAATAGTTAGTTCAGGTCAGCCGATGGACCCAGTTTATTGACGCCAATGGCTAATTGACTCCTTTTTAAAAGAACGGGCCTCTGGACGACATATCCATTAATATTACTACTATGCAGTGAGGATCTCAATTTTGTACTACTATAATAATTTATTTTGTTTTTTTAACTATTTGAATAGTATTAATGTTATATAATATATTTTTTTTAGGGTGATGCTATTCGGCCATAATGTGGCCGACCATAATTTAATTATTTTTATTTTTTTAGTATCAAATAATTTATATATTTATGTCAAACTTGTTCAGATTATAAAAAACTCAAAAAACAATACTCTGTATTTTTTAAAATTAACCCTTTAATTATTTGATAATTTTTACTATTTTAAAGAATTTGTTACCTTTTTATTCAAAAAAAAGTGAAAAGTATGTAATTTTGGGGGAAAAATATTTTTAAATTAAAATATAAAAATAATAAATTATAGTTATCATTTACATATATTATGAAAAATGTCGTTGTGTGGCCGGCCACATTATGGCCAAATAGCATTATGGCTAATCACCTTCTTCTCATGGATATCATCACACTTGATAAATGCGCCTGGCGAACCTCCACTTCGACCTAGGTTCTACTAGCGACCTCGACAGCGGTTGTTGTATTCAGATCTCGTTCCGTGCCATCTTGTGCATCCTCGCCATGTTCACATTCCACATCTCTTTGGGGGGTATATGGTAAAATTATTAGGCCCAAGCAGTAGGCCCATACAACAATGGGCATGCTAATGAAGTTCGGCCTAAAACAATCCGGCCCATGAATGTATCAGGCCCTATGGATCATGGCTATAACGTCGAGTGCGGACAAAATAGTAAATTAAACGGGTAAAGTCAAGACTATGGAAAAGTCAACAACATTTTAAAAAGTCTAAATTATAGAAAAGTCAAAACTTTTTTGATATCAATGCCCCTACACAGTTACAGTTCTTTTCGAAGATATTTCACCAATATCGTGGTGCTTAGGGAGCATAATATTAATAATAGTTGAACAGACACTACAAACACAAAGTTTTAAAAAATGACCAAGACTAGTAGACAAGAATACTACAAAAAATAATTGTATAGTAAAATAGTCGTGATGATTGTTACAAAGATAAAAAGTATCGGATGATTTTTTATAGAAATTAGAATGGGGAAATAACATTATCAACTAAATTTGAACATAACTAAATTTGTTATAAGGGATGCTATACGTACTGGACGGGAGGTCAGCATGTTGCCTATACTTACTGTAAACACGGTTTTTTTAAAATTCACGTGTTTACAAAATGTTATTATTATGTTTAAATGATTGAAAATAACTAAAAATGGGAACAAAGGAGATAAATGAAGCATACCTATATCTGGAAATGGAGGTTGTTGCAAATGGAGTTGAAAATGTAAGGCTAGATTAAACTGGTGAAGATAACCTATAGCAATCATTATAAGAGGTCGAATCAAAATTTATTGATCTAAAAAGAAACTCTTTGTCAGTTTCATATCCGGCCCCATGTTCAGAATGTTAGTAAATGCTACTGAAGAGGTTGGACAGGGTGCGACTTTTCCCATAATAAGAGCTACTCAACTCATTTATTTCATTGATGTAGAGTTTTTCAATTTTTGAGGGTTTTGCACGGCAGCTGGGAAAAGAGAGAGAGCGTGTCAACCTTAGCCAAGCCATAAGCATTACTTTACTCAGCCCTATATTAATATTAATAAAGTGTATTGAAATCCTAATTTCCTCTTACTATACTCTATCATGCAACCAAATTGTTTTAATTGATTGTTGTAGATGAATTGATAGTACATTACTTCCTTTTATAGTTGAGATAATCTTGTTGTGTAGTTTCAAGTAGGATATACAAATCTACCGAGGCCGAAATGATGGTTGCGGGGCTAAACCCCAATGATCCAGCTTCTCCCATGGCTCCGGGTAAGGGTGGGGTTTTAATGCATGCACTTCGTCTGTCTAGTGTTCTTTTATTTGTACTCTTTTGTGTCTTTCTGCTTTTAGATGTCATATATATTAGTACTATATTGCTTGCAGTGGAGCTTCTTGCGGCACCGAGTTTGAAAGAGAGGTAGGAAAATTACTCCGAGGTCTGTTTTCGGGGTAGGAAAATCTTTGTCCGCTACTTCCTCTGAGAGGACGGAGGACTAAATTGGTTCTCCAACATTGGCATCCCAGCCCTTTCAGCAATTGAAGAAGCAGGGCTTTGATCAACACCTCATTGACTCCACCGCTACAACTGAGCCGGAGTGCCAGAATTCAGGTGTGATATTGTACATTGTCCCCGATTACTGATAAGGTCGCTTGATTTCTGTGCAGTACGGGGTTACATCGACGACTTCGGAAACAGGCTTCAGAAGTAAAAAGTGAAACTAAATCTTAGAATCCGAGTTCGGATCAAGATAAAACCCTAGAGGCTGGGAATTTACACGAGTACACAAAAATCAAAAGGAGAAAGAATGGGATCAACTGACCCCTCCAGAAGACTCCGCCTCCACGAGGGGATCTTCAACTCTGGACTGCTCCACTACGGCACTACCTCGCAAAGCTCTGGCCTCCTCATACACAAACAAATCCTCCACTCCGTCCCAATCATCAATTCCGGCCGGCCCTTTTTCATCGGCCCACTTGAATACCTGAGCAACATCTATTTCATCAAGTCCACATCCGGCCTCGGCTGCATCCTACTCTCCTACCTCGGCTGGCATCCTTGATTCAGCTGCTTCATCTCTTGCGTGACTTCGGCAAGAACGACCTCGATGTCGTCGTCTCGATCTAACATGCACTTTTGAATGTCGGAGGCCGAGAGGAGACTACTGTATGTGGCCAGAGCCTCCACAATAGGAAAGGCCTCAGTATGTTTCAACAAGACCTCGGCGTATTTGCGGTCGATCTTATCGTCGGGGAGCAGTTCATACCCATATTTGCCCTTATCTAGATTAGGGTAATCGGTGGCCACTGCATCCAGCGTGGACACCACAGTCCGAGACTTAAGGACTTCGACAAGCTTATTATGGGCAAGATCTTTGAAGCTCTTTGACCGAAACACCCTCTCAGCAAGTGCACGGATCACCCCAGGCTATGAGGTCAGATGATGGGCTTCTCGAAGTCGGCCTGCGTTAAGTTTAGAATTAGACAAAGTTAGCTCGGCCTTGGCTACCTCGGTCTCCGCCTTAGCTAATTTCCCCTCCGACTTGGCCTCGGCCTCCGACCTCTTCAATTCTTTGATCTCGGCTTCGGCAGACCATATCTTCCTCTTAAGGGAGGATGCCTCCTCATCCAATGATTGCGCCTTCTGAGTTACAAACTCGTACCACGTGTGGGCTGCGCGCAGAATATTGGTAATGCCCTCAGATACCCGTGCCAGGTCGACAATGGTGGGCTCAATGCACTACATGGTGAATAACAGCAAGTAAGGAACTGACATAAAAATCAAAATTGTATAACTACATAGAAGAATACATCAACTCGGGGAACAGGGGACGGGGTGCTTGGACGGCCGTTATCTGGCACTCCGGATCTATAGTAGCAGTGGCTGTGAGAGTTTGAACAAAACCTGGTGTCTTCAACCGCTGCGATGGGTGGGATGCCAAAGAAGGAGATCCGAGTTGATCCTCAGTCCTCCCAGAATAAGTGGCAGACAACGTATTTCTTTTCCTCGAGTTCGGTTTCACGAGAAATTCCACTACAAAAGGAAGTTATATTGGTCAATCACAACAAAAAAACAAAGAACGATGGAGAGGAATCAATGCAAAAACATCCTTGAACGATATATTGTGGGGTGAGGAACAAGAAGACCCCCTTTAAGAATCTTCGGAAACAGTGACGAACACACCAACGGTTAGCAAGCGCTGTCCACCGGCCGGGGAAAAGCAAGAATGGCAGAAATGGTGAACTCGACGACGACCTAATTCGGATGAGCCGACGAAATTAGGAGGGTTAACTTACTTGTAAGTTGTAACTTTACGAGGATGTGTACGACATACAGAAGTTTGATGAAGACGACGATGAAACAAATTGAAGAAAGGATTTTTACAAATTTGGGGATGAAATGCTATTTAAGCCCTTAGCGTCTCAGAAAAGCTATTTAAGCCCTAAAGAAACTTTTCCCATCTATAAACCCATCACATCCCAACATTATTGGTAGTCAAACCGCCGCTTGCATTTAATGCGTCTGTGTTACATTACTCTGCACCTATTTACTCTATCATGTATGCAGTGCATGAAACGCACACAATATGTATATAAAACGCAAGTTTATTTATGTTTCTCTTCTAAATGTTTGTTTTATAATTATTTTAGTTCTTTTATTCTTCATCTATCATACTAAAGTCCCATTTGCTATTTATATCTATCTTATTTATTATTGTCATTTCCTAAAATGACAAAGAATATTTGTCTATTATTAACTCTCTCATCACAAACAATTATGGCCACATATTTCCTTCTTCCTCATTGGCTATTGTGCCGTTTTCAAATGTGCTATCGTGCCTATTTACGGTGTTCCCCGGAGCTCAAGTGTATTAATAGCCAGTCCGGTTAGCTCTCATTTGCCGACTCAGTCTCTGCAATTAATCTTTGCAAGCGTAAAATTAGCATAGTAGAGAAATACAAGCGTAAAATTAGCATAGTAGAGAAATTTAATACAACGATTGTCATATATTAAATTGAAGTTGGATTTATTACTATAAAAGCAGAAACATTAGCTCAATGAGTTTTCCCGCCCATTTTTTAGATATAATATTTTATCGCACTATTTATCTTAATATCAATATCATCGTTATTAGCAAAACCAATTTGAGGTACTCTCGCGTTGCCGAGAATAATTTAATTAAAGTTTTAATATATACAACAAATAAAAGTATTCTCCAATAGTTTAAATATAAAATTAAATGTTATAAGTTTATATTTTATAAGCATGTTTACTTATTAATGGAACATAGTTTCAAATATTTTCAAATATTCATTATAATTTTTATTATTCATGTGACATTTAAATTATAAATTTTCAACTAATAAAATTGTAAAATCCTAGTCTTGATAATGAAATGACTCAGCCATTAATATTTTTCATTTTTATATTGTAATTTTCAATTATGTATGAGTATTCTCGTAAAATTAATTATTTTTTTCTTGAAATTGGGTAAAATAAAAATTACTACACATTCATATGTGTCCCTCATTATTTTTATATCTATAAATAAATAAAATTTATTTTTCTTGCATATAAAATGTAGGGTTCATTATTGACTTTCTAAGTATTTGATTAATATTATGACCCTTAACATTGGAAAATTGCAAAATCATATTAATAAAAAAGTGATCATAAAAAGGAAAAGAAGATAAATTAATAAGGTGCAAAAAATGAGGATTTTGGAGGGAAAATTTAGAACCACTATTTTACTTTATTTTATATATATATATATATATATATATATATATATATATATATATATATATATATATATAAACAATGGTGGGTCTGCGTGGAAATTCTTTAAATTCTGATATTCAGTATTTTCAGGCCAGTACATGAGCATAAGCGCAAGAGGCCTGTGCCTAGGGCCCAAAATTTTGGAGGTGTATCAATAGGATTTTTTCCCCATTATTAATTCTAACCTTTGCGAGAATGGAAATAAAATGAAATAAGTGAATCTTTTTAAACAAAAACGATCTTCGTGTGTTTTGTTCTTCCTTTCTTTTTGCCCAAAAAATGTGATCGAACATTTAGAGTACATAATAACGCTTTTTAGACTGAGATCTTGATGTAACGATTACTTAAGAAAAAATTTTATTGAGTTTCTACTTCTTTATTCTTCACATAGACATTATCGATTTATTTTCATTTTTGTAACTTATGTTATTCCGTTATTTGCAAAAGTTGTTTGCTCATTTTCTCTGAATAATGGACTTCTTTGCGTTTCCGAAGTCAATAATATTTACTTTTATAACTTTTCAATCGACGTCGATTTTTAGGGGATATCATTCCTTTAACCTATTCCAAAAATCATTACAATTAACGGACAATTTGAAATTAATTAATACAATAATTATGTATTTTTTATGAAAGTTTTATTTAATACTTACAAGTATACTAAATCCCGTCGATTTTCGACGGATACCAAACTAGTACTACAACAAAATAATGTAGTTTCTCTCTCTCTCTTTTTTTTTTCTTTTTTTTTTTTTAATATTTGTGCCCTATTAATAATATTCTCTAACTAAATTATACATCATGCTATTTACTATACAAACACTTAATGCATTTATTCCCTTGACTAATAAATTCAATACGTTGTTGTATACATTCATATTCTTTCTTTACATGGAGTTTTGAGGGATGGATTAAAATGGTGAATATAACCTATAGCAATCATTATAATAGGTCGAATCAAAATTTAATGCTCGAAAAATAGCTCTTTCTTTATAAGTACCCATATTCGGCCCCATTTTTAGAATTTTTGTTAATGCTACTGAAGGGGTTGGAAAGAGTGCTATTGAGCTCATTTAATTCATTAACATAAAGTTGTATTTTTAAGGGTTTTGCACGGCAACTGTAGATAAAGAGAGAGATTGTATCAGCCTTAGCCGAGCCTTAATCATTACACAACCCTATATTAATACTAAATGGTAGTATGAAATTTGGAAGGGGTGAATTTTTTATTTTTTTGAGTTATTTGTATTACTGTGATGTATGATTTCGATTTTAATCTTGTTTATTGATTCAATTTGGTGATTGCGACGTAATTAGTCATGTTTTGTATATTTTGGGGTTAAGTGGAGAGTATCATTTTAATCTACCACTTCGGCAGTCAACTACATAAGGAGGGAACACACATTCAGGAGAAGTGAAGAAATCATTGATTAAAAAGCCAAAGGCTGAGAGCTTGGTACAAAGTAAAACCACATTACTAGTGGCACAGAGAGTTACACCAACGAAAAATAAATATAGAAGATGATGAATCCCAAATTCGTTAACAATCAATCAAACAAGGGACCAATAGAGATGTAATGCAAGAAATTGTAACGACGCACGCAAGAGGTTTAACGTGGTTCGATCGAATGATCGACGTCCACGGAGAAGAAATAGGGAAAATTGTGTATTTCGAGGATTCTGTCTGTGTGTTACATGAAGCTTTTTCTTCTCTATATGTCTATCTTCTAAACATGCATTAACTGCTTGTAGTCGTGGGTTGGTGAACGTGGGTGTTGGTTATTATCCCATGATCCCACGTTGAGCTTAGGGCACAATTCCCTGGGCATGAACTGGGCTTCTTGTTGTGGACTGGGTCGAGCTGCATATGGGCCGAAGTGCATGCCTTGGGGTTGCTGTCGGGCCGAGTTGTATGTATTGGGCCAAGGGATTGGGCCTCATCCTATCAAGGGCTGGGAATTCAGGGCGGGGCGGGTACCCGAACCCTAAAATTCGGTTACCCAAACCCGAAAATCTCAAATTTTTAACCCCCCGAAAACCCCAAAATGAACAACCTTCTTTAATGAACTAAAATACACACTAGATTATTTAAATTAGTACCACCTTAAAACTTTAATGTACATCACATGATAAAATCCAATTCTTAAGTATACAATTATTAAGAATTTAAGATGATTAGATGATCAATTAGTTAATATAAATCATATCAATTTTGGAATATTTACTTGAACAATATGAATACTACTACTTTTTCGATAAGGAAAAAAAAAATGGAACATATATTTAGCTTTTCTACAATTCTATCTTTCCTTTCATAACTGATTAATCAAATATATGTATACTTAATAAATATTACTATTGAATTAATATTTTTATATTTTCGGGGTTTTTGGGTTATTCGGGTACCCCGAACATCGGGTTCGGGTAACCCGGTACCCGAATTTTTTTAAAATATGAAACCCGACCCCGACCCCCCAAAACCCAAACCCAAATTCCCACCCATGTCACATCCCCCCAAAAAGACGTGGGATAGTGGATAGGATGACGAGTGAGTACTTGTTTTTTACGTGCAGCGATGGAATATCGCTTTCTTACGTTGAGGTGAGATGCAGCGGCGAGGTGATGGACACCGAGGTGAGCAACCTCAGGTCAAGTGTGCGGAAGTTTCAGACGCATTAAATGCCCGCCATTTGGGTTCCCGATAAAGTGGGGATTGGACAGTTAGGTGAAACGTCGTCGTAGGATTTTGAAGGGGCGTATTCAATACGCATTGCCTCTTCACTCTCCATTATTGCAATTCAAAATATCACAAACACTTTTTCCTGCAGAATAAGAAGCCCTTCATCCTGTTCACTTATGCGATTGTTCTCCGTCGTTGCTGCTTGTGTCTTACTCCGAACGGAGAACCACAATTGTTGATACAATTATACCGGGTAACCTAACCGTGTAAGGTCAAAACTTTGAGAAAAAATGGTCAAAATTGTCGAATAAGTGTAAATTTATCGTCTTCGATTTGATCTTTCCACTTAAATCATGTCTATTGAGTCATATAAACGTGAATGCATGTAATTTATTGCATTGTACTTATCAGACTAAAGATTTCTCATGTAATGATATTGATGGAATATGGGGTGAGTGTGACTTGTATAGTCTAACTATCTAATTTATGTTTGATCTCAAACTAACTTGACGTGTAATGTTGTTAATACATTTATAACACTTACGAAACTTTTTTTTTTTTGATACACTATCGTAATGTGAGCCAGTTAGAGTCATTACATCGGTGGTGAGGCTAACAAAATATAAATAAAAAAATAAAATAAAGAGTTGATGTTGGGGCCGGGGTTCTTCAGGATATGGTTAGTTTTAACCAACACGGGTGTTTCTACTCTACACCTGTTGTTCCTAAATATGACTTATAACATCAAGATCTCCAAATCAAATACCCCCTAAGAGTGTATTGATGCACGTAAAAGGAATACATTGAATGAGTCAAAACCTTGAATGAGTCAACCTTTGGTACACGGTTACACGGTGAATTTACAGATTCAACCGTGTTCGGTGAGATTTTTACCTACACGGTCCAAACAAAGAACCTCGGTTGTTGATACAATTATACCATGTAACCTAACCGTATAAAGTCAAAACTTTGAGAAAAAATGGTCAAAATTGTCGATTAAGTGTAAAATTTATCGTCTTCGATTTAATCTTTCCACTTAATTATGTCTATTGAGTCATATAAACGTGAATGTGTGTAATTTATAGCATTGTACGTATCAGACTAAGGATTTCTCATGTAATGATATTGATGGAATATGGGGTGAGTGTGACTTGTATAGTCTAACTATCTAAATATGTTTAATCTCAAACTAACTTGACGCGTAATGTTGTTAATACATTTATAACATTTACGAAACTTTTTGTTTGGATACACTATCGTAATGTGAGCCAGTTAGAGTCATTACATCGGTGGTGCGGCTAACAAAATATAAATAATAAAAATAAAATAAAGAGTTGATGTTGGGGGTTCTTCAGGTTACGGATATTTATAACCAACGCGAGTGTTTCTACTCTACATGGTTGTTCCTAATTATGACTTATAAATGTATACGATTACACGGTGAATTTTCAGATTCAACCGTGTTCGGTCAGATTTTTACCTACACGGTCCAAAACGGAGTACCACAATTGTTGATAAAATTATGCCGTGTAACCTAACCGTGTAAGGTCAAACTTTGAGAATAAAAGGTCAAAGTTGTCAATTAAGTGTAAAATTTATCGCCTTCGAATTGATCTTTCCACTTAAATCATGTCTATTGAGTCATATAAACATGAATGCATGTAATATATTGCACAATACGTATCAAACTAAGGATTTCTTATGTAATGATATTGACGGAGTATATATGGGGTGAGTGTGACTTGTATATATTGTCTAACTATTGATGTTATGTTTCATCTCAATCTAACTTCGCACGTGATGTTGTTAATACACTTATAAAATGTACGAAAATTTATTTTTTTTGATACGTTATAATAATGTTAGCAAGTTAGAGTCATTACATTGGAGGTCAGCCTAACCAAAAATAATAAAAAAAAACTACAAATGTTGATGTTGAGGGTTCTTCAATACACGATTATTCCTACTCTACACGGTTGGTTGTTTTTACTCTGCACGGTTGATCCTAAACTCGGTTGCAAACATCAAAATCACCAAATCGAAACAAAAGACTAGATCAATGTTGAAATCATAGCAAGAAAATCAACATCTCCGTAGAACATCCTGTTGGAATTCGGAGAACCCTCCTCCCTCGCCGAGCTCTACACTACCAAAACACGAAAAGGAAAAATAATTCATATTTCTACTACCAACTCAGGTCTAACATACATGACTTAAACAAAATTAATACGTGGTTGACCTCCACCAAATACAACTAGGATTTTACAACGAAGCTCGCCAGAGCTGTAACCCATTCCCCAAAACGCCTTCACGACTTCCGAACACAACTCCCATTGTTCCTCAAAATCGGACGCACGACCCTCCCTCCTCGACTTCTAGATTTTGGCCACACTGTCGTCTCCTTTTGCTGTGCCCGCAGACACTGAAGATTATGTCAAAAACCAATGTGTAACGATTGCAGAGGTTGTCGGCGTGGCAGCGACTAGCGAGCGAGGAAGAAACTTTACTTTGGCGGTGGAAGTAACGGTATAGTTAACGGTAGTTAACGTCTGAACCGGGTGACGATCACAAATGAAAAGATCCAAATAAACCGGTTGAATCAACTATGTATTAGTTTCCCAAATTACCCTTCGGTACCAAAAAAAATCATTCCACGTGTAAGCAGATTAGAAGGGGTTTTTGCAATAGGGGGTGCAGGACCCTCTACACCCAATGAAGGAGGGAAATAAGAGATGGTCTCTTATCCTCTTTTAATTATTTTGGGCCACTATCGGGCCAAGTAATGGGGCAAAAAAATAATTTGAGGCGAGCCAATAATAATTACCAAGCTCGACAAATTTTGACAAGTTCGAATAAAGTTCGAAATATACGATTTCATTAAAAACTTTATTTTAATAAACGTCGATAAATTCGACTAAGACTACGAGATTATGTTATTATCATATATTAACCAAAGAACATAAATTTCATTAAATAAATTTTAGATTATTTAATAATGAATAGATGGTTAATCCTTGAACCAGGAAACCTTGAATATTCTAAGAATAGAAATACGATAAAATAATGTCATTAATTTGATAATATCAAACCAAATGGATAGTTTATTCCTTAAGCAAAGACGATTAATTAGTATATTGAAATTCTTACGATATTGCTTTGTAAATAGGCACGAGTCAACATGAAGGTTGATCCAGAACTACCAATTAGATAAACCTTTCTCACGCTTCAAAAGGTGGGTTTTCTAACTAAGAAAATGCTGCTGAGTGGACTTTATTACAAGTCAAAGCAAGATTTTCTTGATTAATAATAGTTATGTTTAAGCTTGTCCTGCCATAATTTTTATATTTATGTACGGCACCTATCTGATTGGCTTCGCCAATTTATTAATAGAATTCGTTCCTTGTGAGATAGCTATCTTACTTGGATTAGTGTACACATAAAGACCGCGAGTCATATTCGATTTGGCCGGTCATATATCGTGGAAGTGGTCACTCTCTCGTTATCACAGTGACATATATCACAGTAACATATATGGTAGATTATGAAAGAACTTAGTTTACGCAGACACTTTTAGAAACTACAAAAGAATTTAGCGAACATATGTCTTTTACAGATAAACCCTATGATTTGCTCACGTAATGGCTTAACAATATATAACCATATTTTGGCAGGTGTCCACTAAGTACCTTCGTACTTAGTACTGCATGTATTTATAAATGTGTAGGTTGAGCAATATGATGTAAAGTGCCGAGCGGAGCTTGTTGTGGTGTTAAGTTGAATAAACTCTCGATTGATAAATGTCTTCTATATGTATCTTAAGTATCAGTCCGCCGCATACATTCTTTTATTCCAAGACGATTATTCGAGTTATGTAATGTAAAACCAGTGGTTAGTTTCTAATCGACCTCATGAGTTGAGTTATTAATGTTATGAATTCCGTTTGAGTACGTTATTCAAGTCAAGTTAAGACAAGATATATTCCCCTTTCTGTCCCTATTCTTAATTCCCTTCCCTAGTTGTGTTTAATTCCTGGCTAAGCTATCCTTAACAAAGTTCGGTCATGACAACAAATGACATGGAGACAGCTTTAAGGGATTCCCAAGTCAAACCTTGATGTAGAAAATATGTGGAAGGAATAAGTGAATAACTACTCAGAATAGGCGTGCATTAATCATGATGGCTAATATACAACTAATCAAGGAGCTAATTACAAATTTAACCTAGATGGTTGAGGGGTTAAAGAGCACATAGAAGAACAATATGCTATTGTTGAGACGCTTCGATTTTAAAATAGTGAATCAATGAAGCACATGACAAAGTGAAGAGAGTATGTTATGGAGAATTCAGAAAAGAAACAAAAACATGGAAAAGGAAAACATTTGATGAATTCCATATCTCTTTCGCCGTTCTCGTCTATATATGTGGACCGGCTGAAAGAGTTCCTCAAAGGAGCCACAGAAAGCAAGATTGGTTGGATCTCTTAGTCATTATTAATAAAGAGCGCGAAGGACGAAACCAGGTGTTGATTCTGTTATTTTAGTGTCTACATAACTTGAGAATTCTTCTTATTGTGATTATGGGAGGACCAATCAAGTGAAGACATGTGGCACTAGGGTTAGGGTTTTTCTTATCCTAATTGTATTAGACTCTCTCTCGCTAATATATATATATATATATATATATATATATATATATATATATATATATATATATGTATGCGAGCTAGGGTTTGGGCGTGTGGTTACGTAGAGATTACGGAGAGATAGGGCGGAGGGGGATATTCTTGTTCTTGCTGTAATCTTGTTCTTTGTTGCGTGAGTTCTATAGTGAAGCATCGTTAACCCTCCGTGGACGTAGGATTTATATCCGAACCACGTTAAATCGTTCGTGTTATTTTTCTTTTGATTCGTTTTAGCTTCGATCGAGTGTTGAGAATTGTTATTATTCGTAACAATTGGCGCCGTCTGTGGGAAGTATATCTCCACACTCGAATCAAATCTGAGATCGTCGTGATGTCTTCAACGAAGTTCGATGTCGAGAAGTTCACGGGGAGCAACGATTTCGGATTGTGGCGAATCAAGATGAGAGCTTTGTTGGTGCAGCAGGGCCTCGCGGATGCGATCAAGTCTGAGGCCGACCTCAACAAATCTGTTGCTGAGGAGAAACGCGCAGAGATGAAGGAAAAGGCTCATAGTGCAATCATCTTGTGCCTTTCGGATAAGGTTCTCAGGGAGGTTTCGAAGGAGACGACCGCCGCTGGAGTATGGACAAAGTTGGAGTCGCTGTACATGACGAAATCTCTCGCCAATCGTTTGTACATGAAGCAGCGTCTCTACTCCTATAGGATCTTGGAGGATAGGAGCATCGTCGAGCAAGTGGACGAGTTCAACAAGGTTCTAGACGATCTTGAGAATATCGATGTAAAAATCGATGATGAGGATAAGGCGATCATGCTACTCAATTCTCTGCCCAAAACTTACGATCACTTGAAGGATGCGATGATATATGGGAGAGATGGTAACATAACTCTCGAGAAAGTCCAGTCCGCGCTTGATTGGTGTTTATTTGTTAGGTTTTTCGTTGCGTTTTCGTGTTCGTTTTCATTATATTTTTGTGTCTTTTAGTGTGTCTTTTGGCTATGATTGTTTGTTTGGAGCTTTGGGTATCATAGGAGCAAAAGGGGAGAAATTGGAAGAAAACGGGACGAAAAAGTGCACGAAGAGAAGGCAAAGCCGTGAGAGACCAGAACTTGATCTGGACGATCGGCCAGATTTCCTTAGGAATCTGGACGATCGGCCAAATGTCTACGCAAGGATTCACCAGTCCCTGATCTGGCCGATCGGCCAGATTTCCTTCACAATCTGGACGATCGGCCAAACACTTGTGAAGCAGTTATCCAGTTCCTGATCTGGCCGACCGGCCAGATTTTCTTCACAATCTGGACGATCGGCCAAAAGTCGGCGGCCAGCTTTCCTTTCCTTATTTATCTAGGTTTTTACCTAGTATATATATATCATCCCTTGTACACGGATTATATCATCTTTTAGCATACTTTAGCTTTAGTTTTCAGCATTCAAACACTTTTATTAGCTTTCTATTGTTCGGATCCGGATTCGTTCTTCGTTTATTGCAATTTAATTCAAGACGTTTATTTAATTCAAGTTCTTCGTTCTTCGTCTCAATTTTCGTAAGTTCTTTTATTGCTTTCGTTTATTCGTTTTAATTGCTTGTTTTCGTTTTAGATTCGTTTTCTTAATTGCTCCGTTTAAATTCCTTAGTTTAATTTCGTTCTTTCGATTTCAAGTTCAAAGTTTAGATTCATTTTTCTTGCTTTCAATTCTTTCGTTTTTCAAAGTTTTCAAGTTAGATTAATTTGCTTTTAATTTCCAGATTTCAATTCATCATGTCTAGATTTATTTATGCTTCTTTCTTTGCTTTCGTTTCCTTCGTTGCTTTCTTTATTGCTTTCTTTTCGATTCTTGCCTAGGTAGATTAATCGTTTTTCTTTAGTTTAATTCTAGATTTATTTCCTCATTCTTAGATTAGTTATTTACTTGCTTTTATTTATTGCTTTATTTTATTTTCTTGCCTAGGATTTAAAAACCAAAACCCCAAATTCTTCTTTACTTGCTTTCTTAGTTTTAGGTTTACTACATAATTAATTGCCCTGTTAAGTTTTCCTTGAGATTCGATACTTAGGTTTTACTTGCTAGTGCTACGATAGATTTCGTCTATTGCGAACACTTTTTAGTGAAACAAATTTTGTCCAAGTGGGTTGAAGCCATCCCCACAAAGACGTGCGATTCTCACGTTGTCTTGAAGTTTGTGCAGGAAAATATTTTGTGTAGGTTTGGTTTCCCTCATGTGATCATTAGTGATGGGGGAAAGCATTTTTGCAACAAATTGTTCGCCAAGCTCATGAAGAAGAACGCCATCACTCACAAGGTGGCGACTCCTTATCATCCACAAACCTCGGGACAAGCGGAGACGAGCAATCGCCAAATCAAGGGGATTTTAGAGAAGACGGTCAAGCCATCGAGGAATGATTGGGCCGACAAGTTGAACGACGCTCTTTGGGCATATCGTACGGCTTACAAAGGCGTGCTTGGGATGAGTCCCTATAGGCTCGTCTATGGTAAGTCGTGCCATTTGCCCGTTGAGATCGAGTTCAAAGCATATTGGGCTCTCAAGCGCATCAATTTCGACCTCGACGATGCTCACGATCGGAGAATCTTGCAAATGGAGGAGCTTGACGAGCTAAGGAACGAAGCCTACGACAATGCCAAGATCTACAAGGACAAGGTGAAACGTTTACATGATAGACGCATAGCCTACAAGGAGTTCAAACCCGGAATGAAGGTACTTCCCTTTCACTCTCGTCTTCGTTTATTTCCGGGTAAGCTTAAGTCTAGGTGGGGAGGTCCATACACGGTGGTGCAAGTTTTCCCCCATGGTGCGGTAGAAATCAAGAACGAGGATTCGGGATACATCTTCTCGGTCAACGGGCAACGATTGAAGCCGTACATCGAAGGGTCGACATTGCCTCAAACGGTGGAGACGATTCTCATATCCGATCCCCCACTTTCCGAATGAGTTTTTGGTACGTCAAGCTAATGACGATAAACGAGCGCTTGGTGGGAGGCAACCCACGTAAAAAAAAAAAAATATAAAAATTTTAGATTTAGTATTTTTCATTGTATTTCTTGTTAATATTTGATTTTTCGTGTTAGTTTGAGTGTTTTTTCAGGAATTGGCGTCACGCATCAGCATCTCATTTGGCCGATCGGCCAGATTCCTTAAGAATTCTGGACGATCGGCCAGATCGTTGCAAGTCAGTGGTTATCAGCATCTCATTTGGCCGATCGGCCAGATTCATTAAGAAATCTGGACGATCGGCCAGAATTTCGTGGGCCCCACTCCTTGCCGAGTCAAACTCGATTTCAGCCATTTATTATTTTTGACCTACTTTTCTACCTCCACCTCCCTTCTCTTATCTCTCTATTCTAATTTCTCCCACAGCTCCCATCCAACGAACCAGCCACCACCACCGAACGCTGCCGCCGTGCACCACCACCGCAGCATACCACCGACGCCGCCGCCAGCAGCTTCCAACGCCGCCGTAGTCAGCCACCGCGCACACCGCCACTGTCAGCCACTACGCCGCTGCCGCTTTCAGCCACCATCGTAGCAGCCTTCCTCGCCGCCTGTCGCCACACCGTCGTTCCAGTCGCCGCCGCGTCACCGCGCTCGTCCAAGTTTCCTGCGACCGGCCAGAAAAATTTTTGGACGACCGTCCAGAATACAAGGAGAATCTGGCCAACCGGCCAGATTGGAGGCTGCCCGATTTTCATCTTCGACGTTCGTGTCTCCATTCGCGTGCCATCCTTCGTCAACCTCCTCAGCCATCACCATGAATCGTACTCCCTACATTGTGAGTCTCGATCGCCACTCACCGAGTGACAATGAGCAAGAGTACGGGCATCGCCAACGGGTTCCTTTTGAAACCGATAGGTACGCTACTACCAATCTCTACCTCCGTTTGAAAAATCTTGATATACGTCCTCCTAGGCATTACGATATGGATTTTTTGAGGCGTTTTTCTATTTTTCCGACTATTCGCGAATATGCTCTTCGATTAGGACTAATGCAATGTATGTCTAGACAATGGGAGGCGCATGATAGTTTGTGTCTAGAGATGTGTAGTAGTTTTCGTTTATCTAGACGTGGTAATGAGGTTGTGATGGAATGCACTTTTCGTGGTGTCTTGTGGGAAGTTTCTAAGGAAACGATGAAATCGGTATTTGGTTTTCGTGCGAATCCTAATATCTCTGATTGTGTGCCTGCGGATTTTAATGTTAATGAGGCTTGGATGGAATTGACGGGTGTTAATAATTTTAGAACTTCGAGTGTGTCTAGTGCCTTTTTACGCGATGATGCTTTGATCATACTCCATCGCTTCATATCTAACATGGTCACCGGTAAAAAAGAGGCTAGTAAGGTAACGGGCATGGAGGTCTATTTGCTTTGGTGTGCTAGGTTCAATCATAAGGTGTGCTTGGCTCCATTCATATGGACGCAGCTCTCAAACGTGCAGTCGAAGAAAGGCGCCCATCCCACTCTTGGATATGTCGCGACGGCTCTAGCTCGTCACTTTGGAGTGGATATTTCGGAGGCTGAAGGGTTGGTGCAAAGCGTGGAGATGTCATCCACCGAGTTGATCAATGCCCACTTAATGAGGAGTCCAACCGAGTTCACTCGAGTCGAGGACCGAGCTTCTGTTCGTGCTTACTATGCTAACCCGCGTCGTATTCGAAGAGCCGGGCAAGAAGCCGAGCACCAAGAGGAGGAAGACGCTGAGGAAGAAGAAGAGGACGAAGAAGAGGAAGAAGAAGGGGAAGAGGACGGGATGACGGGAACGGAGACGAGGAGGAGCAGCAGCATGTCCCGGACGATGATGAACGAATTATTCACTACTACACTAGGAGAGATCGCGTCCGGGCTCGTCAGAATATGGAGGCCGAAGTCCCGCCCTATTGGGCCGACTTTCGAACTGATTTTACACACTTTCAACAAGGTGTGTTTGATCGGTTCGATTCTTTGTCGACCCAAGTGTCGGGCTTGGATAGGCGGGTGTCGAACATCAAGAGCCATTTGATAAGGAACACCGACTTCTCCATTGGCTCCACCTCCGCTCCACCAAACCCGAATGATCCCCGTTATTGGTCTCCGCACGATCCCCGATGGAATGAATCACGGTTCGGAGGTCCATTCAATTGATCATAGCTTTGTTTGGTGTTTTTTTATTTTTGTTTTGAGTCTTTTGTTTTTCTTTATTTTGTGCAATTTTATGCTTTGGTATTTTGTGTTGTGTTTTTTTTTTTTTGTAGGTACTCACTTGGAACCTTCTCGGGATTTCGAGTGTGTTGGTTGTCTTCATGCGATAAGTTTTTCTATCCCTTTCCTTTGAATTTTCTCGCAATGGGGACATTGCTTGATTTTAAGTGTGTGTGTGTGGGGGAGGGGGGGGGGGGGGGGTCTTTGAACTTTTGGCATGAAGTTTTTAATTTTGTTGAGTCTTAGGTGTTAATTGAGTCAAATGAGCATGTGATGATAGTATTGTGGACTTGGCCAATGATAGAGAATTGTTGATTTTTGAAAAAATTTCATGATCTTTATTATGCATGGAACCTTGGCGAAGCGACGCATTTTATTTGACGAATTTGATGTATGCTATGATGTCGGGAACTAGTTAGTTTGAACCCGTGAGATTTGAGCTATTTGTGCATATTTATGCCTATTCTTTGGATGAGTGATCATGCATGCTTCGTTGTTTCTAGAACTTGCCTTGTTTCTCCGTCAAGACCTTAGTATATTTACGAACTAGGAAATGATCTTAGGCCATCTTTCTTTAGCCACATGATTCCTATACACTAACCTTGTTCATAATCCTTTGTTTACCCCTTTTGAGCCTTTATTAGCCATTCTTTGTGAAACCGGATGATAGGAGGTTTGGATGATTATGGGTATCCTTAGTTGTAGTTGGTGATATGGAAGGAGATAATTTGAAAATATTTGTTGTGGTGTAGAAGGAGAGAAAGAGAAGAAATTTTAGATGCTTGTTTAAGTGTAGTTAGCTATCCCTATGAGCTTAGAGAAAAAAAAAAGAGATAAGAAAAAAAAATAGAGCCTTTGTTCAAATTAGAAAGAACATGTATTAGTTGAGCTCTAGGAAAAAAAAAAAAGAAAAGAAAAGAAAAAGAAAAAGAAAATAATAAGCATAAGGGGATAGTTAGCTTTGATTTGTATAGTTTAGCATCTTTGAGTTTGTATTTGGTGTGTTGGAGGGTAGAAGATGGAGATAAAAATCCATACTTTGGTTGGAGTTGAAAAAGGGGTTGATGATTTAGAGCATTTTGAGTCACTTAGCCTATATATTCCCTACCTTAACCAATGTCCCTACATTACAAGCTTATATAAAGACCTTTTTGATCCTAGTTTGTAGGTATTACATTAGGTGGAGATGTTGAGATTAAAGGCAAGCTTATGGTAAACATGTTGCATTGCATTGATGTTGAGTGAACCCTCTTGATGTGCATTATATTACATCTTTTCTTTGAGAGAGTTGAGTGTTCACTTTCATATACAAATTTTCACATGTTGGAGAGTGTTCTTTGATGGATTAGCATACTTTGAACTAGTTGAGTAGATTGTGTTTATTGATGCTAAGGTTGTGTGCATAGTTTTGATCATGAACATGAGAGTTGTTTTTGAAAAGCTTTGAGGCCTATATAGTTCACAATACTTGAGTCTATTGTTTGTTTTGTTTTGCTTGAGGACAAGCAAAGGTCTAAGTGTGGGGGAGTTTGATTGGTGTTTATTTGTTAGGTTTTTCGTTGCGTTTTCGTGTTCGTTTTCATTATGCTTTTGTGTCTTTTAGTGTGTCTTTTGGCTATGATTGTTTGTTTGGAGCTTTGGGTATCATAGGAGCAAAAGGGGAGAAATTGGAAGAAAACGGGACGAAAAGTGCACGAAGAGAAGGCAAAGCCGTGAGAGACCAGAACTTGATCTGGACGATCGGCCAGATTTCCTTAGGAATCTGGACGATCGGCCAAATGTCTACGCAAGGATTCACCAGTCCCTGATCTAGCCGATCGGCCAGATTTCCTTCACAATCTGGATGATCGGCCAAACACATGTGAAGCAGTTATCCAGTTCCTGATCTGGCCGACCGGCTAGATTTCCTTCACAATCTGGACGATCGGCCAAAAGTCGGCGGCCAGCTTTCCTTTCCTTATTTATCTAGGTTTTTACCTAGTATATATATATATCATCCCCTGTACACGGATTATATCATCTTTTAGCATACTTTAGCTTTAGTTTTCAGCATTCAAACACTTTTATTAGCTTTCTATTGTTCGGATCCGGATTCGTTCTTCGTTTATTGCAATTTAATTCAAGACGTTTATTTAATTCAAGTTCTTCGTTCTTCGTCTCAATTTTCGTAAGTTCTTTTATTGCTTTCGTTTATTCGTTTTAATTGCTTGTTTTCGTTTTAGATTCGTTTTCTTAATTGCTCCGTTTAAATTCCTTAGTTTAATTTCGTTCTTTCGATTTCAAGTTCAAAGTTTAGATTCGTTTTTCTTGCTTTCTATTCTTTCGTTTTTCAAAGTTTTCAAGTTAGATTAATTTGCTTTTAATTTCCAGATTTCAATTCATCATGTCTAGATTTATTTATGCTTCTTTCTTTGCTTTCGTTTCCTTCGTTGCTTTCTTTATTGCTTTCTTTTCGATTCTTGCCTAGGTAGATTAATCGTTTTTCTTTAGTTTAATTAATTCTAGATTTATTTCCTCGTTCTTAGATTAGTTATTTACACTCTTTTATTTATTGCTTTATTTTATTTTCTTGCCTAGGATTTAAAAACCAAAACCCCAAATTCTTCTTTACTTGCTTTCTTAGTTTTAGGTTTACTACATAATTAATTGCCCTGTTAAGTTTTCCTTGAGATTCGATACTTAGGTTTTACTTGCTAGTGCTACGATAGATTTCGTCTATTGCGAACACTTTTTAGTGAAACAAATTTTGGCGCCAAAATTTGTTTCACTAAAAAGTGTTCGCAATAGACGAAATCTATCGTAGCACTAGCAAGTAAAACCGAAGTATCGAATCTCAAGGAAAACTTAACAGGGCAATTAATTATGTAGTAAACCTAAAACTAAGAAAGCAAGTAAAGAAGAATTTGGGGTTTTGGTTTTTAAATCCTAGGCAAGAAAATAAAATAAAGCAATAAATAAAAGCAAGTAAATAACTAATCTAAGAACGAGGAAATAAATCTAGAATTAAATTAAAGAAAAACGATTAATCTACCTATGCAAGAATCGAAAAGAAAGCAATAAAGAAAACAACGAAGGAAACAAAAGCAAAGAAAGAAGCATAAATAAATCTAGACATGATGAATTGAAATCTGGAAATTAAAAGCAAATTAATCTAACTTGAAAACTTTGAAAAACGAAAGAATTGAAAGCAAGAAAAACGAATCTAAACTTTGAACTTGAAATCGAAAGAACGAAATTAAACTAAGGAATTTAAACGGAGCAATTAAGAAAACGAATCTAAAACGAAAACAAGCAATTAAAACGAATAAACGAAAGCAATAAAAGAACTTACGAAAATTGAGACGAAGAACGAAGAACTTGAATTAAATAAACGTCTTGAATTAAATTGCAATAAACGAAGAACGAATCCGGATCCGAACAATAGAAAGCTAATAAAAGTGTTTGAATGCTGAAAACTAAAGCTAAAGTATGCTAAAAGATGATATAATCCGTGTACAGGGGATGATATATATATACTAGGTAAAAACCTAGATAAATAAGGAAAGGAAAGCTGGCCGCCGACTTTTGGCCGATCGTCCAGATTGTGAAGGAAATCTGGCCGGTCGGCCAGATCAGGAACTGGATAACTGCTTCACATGTGTTTGGCCGATCGTCCAGATTGTGAAGGAAATCTGGCCGATCGGCCAGATCAGGGACTGGTGAATCCTTGCGTAGACATTTGGCCGATCGTCCAGATTCCTAAGGAAATCTGGCCGATCGTCCAAATCAAGTTCTGGTCTCTCACGGCTTTGCCTTCTCTTCGTGCACTTTTCGTCCCGTTTTCTTCCAATTTCTCCCCTTTTGCTCCTATGATACCCAAAGCTCCAAACAAACAATCATAGCCAAAAGACACACTAAAAGACACAAAAACATAATGAAAACGAACACGAAAACGCAACGAAAAACCTAACAAATAAACACCAATCAGCGCTCAAATCCAAGGAGCTTCAGAAGGCCAACGAGGTGAATAAAGAATCCGCGGGTGAAAGTCTCAACGTGAAACAAAATTTCACGAAGGGAGGAAAGTCCTACAGCCATCCCTCGGACGCGAAGAAAACTGATCAAGCGAAGGGGAAGGGTTCGGGCGGTTCGGGCGAGAAGGAGATGCGAAGATGCCATCATTGCAAGAAGCAAGGACACCTCAAGAAAGATTGCTTCGCTTTGAAGAATAAGCAGAACGCCAAAGGGGCGAAGCCGGAAGCCGCGAAGGTCGTAGAGGGATTCGAAAACGCCGAAGCATTGAATGTGGTGGATTCGGACATTGGAGAGGAATGGATTTTGGATTCCGGGTGGTGCAGTTTTCATATGAGTCCTCACAAGGATTGGTTCGTGGATCTCAAGCTCAGAAAGTTTGGTACCGTTTTACTCGGAAACGATCACACATGCAACGTGGAAGGCGTGGGAAGCATTAAGCTAAAGGTGCATGACGGATCCTACAAGATGCTCACTGAAGTTAGGTTCATACCTAGCTTAAGAAGAAACCTAATTTCTCTAGGTGCACTGGAGGCGAAGGGATGTGGTTTCGAATCTCAGAAAGGAGTCATGCACATCGTTAGAGATGGCAAGGTTGTGATGAGGGGGATTAGAGATCGAGTCCTATACTACCTCGATGCGTGACCGTGATTGGAGAATCGGAGGCCAGCATTCAAGTTGATGCTCACTTGTGGCATCGGAGGCTAGGGCATGTGTCGGAAGGTGGCTTGAATCATCTCATAAAACAAGGCATATTGAAGTGCACCAACGTTTTCAAGGCCGGTGATTGTGAATATTGCATCCTTGGAAAGGGGAAGAAGTTGGCGTATGGAACTAGCAACATGAAATCGAATGCTGTGCTTGATTACATTCATTCGGATTTTTGGGGGCCGTCCAAAACCGAGACTCTAGGTGGAGGAAGATATTTCCTATCGATTATCGATGATTATTCGAGAAAACTTTGGGTGTACATCTTGAAGAACAAATCTGAGGCCATTGATAGATTCAAGGAGTGGTGTAAAGAAGTTGAGATCGAAAAGGGGCTGACTCCAAAGAATCTAAGAACTGACAATGGGCTCGAGTTTGTTTCGGGAGAGTTCAACGAATATTGCAAGAAAAAGGGCATCCAAAGGCATAGGACGGTTCCGGGAAACCCTCAACAGAATGGAGTCGTAGAAAGAATGAATAGAACCATTCTCGAAAGGGTTCGATGCATGCTTCTATCTTCGGGGCTGCCTCACAAGTTCTGGGGTGAAGCGGCTAACACGGCGTGCATTCTCATCAACAAATGCCCGTCTTCGGCTATAGAGAACAAGACTCCGGACGAGATGTGGTTCGGAAAGCCATCTGGCTACAATTTTCTAAGGGTATTCGGCTGTAGAGCTTATGCTCACGTTAGACAAGACAAGCTCGAGCCTAGGGCGGTCAAGTGCGTTCTCATAGGTTATCCGAAGGGAGTTAAGGCTACAAATTGTGGTGTACCGAAGATAAGGGTCAAAAGGTGATCATAAGCAGAGATGTGGTGTTTAAAGAAGACCAAATGCCCTATCTTGGACGAGGAGAGGCAGCCGATGCAGGTGTTGGAAGTGGTTCTAAGGCCGTTGAGGTGGAGGTTCGCGAGGATGAATTCGGGACCGACTCTCGAGTTGAAGAACAGATCGAGAGGCAAGATGAGGACGCCACGGATCTTAGAAACTATCTCCTTGCGAGAGATAGGACGAGGAGGAATATAGCTCCGCCAAGCAGGTTCAGTGATAGCGACATGGTTTATTATGCGTTGAATGTTGCGGAAAATCTAGAGTATCATGAACCCGGGAATTATAATGAAGCAATTAGTTGCAGCGAGAGCAGCGAATGGTTGTTAGCCATGAAGGAGGAGATCGAGTCTTTGGAGAAGAATTGTACTTGGGTTTTAGTCGATAAACCAAAGACGCAGAAGTTGATCAGTTGTAAGTGCCTATACAAGAGGAAGATCGAAGTCTCGGAGAAGGAAACGATCAGGTACAAGGCGAGGCTTGTTGTTCGCGGATTCACGCAGAGGGAGGGGATAGATTTTAACGAAGTTTTCTCTCCCGTGGTGAAGCATTGCTCCATCAGAATCCTGCTCGCTTTGGTTGCCAAATTTGATCTCGAATTGCACCAACTGGATGTCAAGACCGCCTTCTTGCATGGAGATCTGAAAGAGACTATATACATGGCGCAACCGGAAGGATATGCTACGCCCGAGACGGAGAATAAGGTGTGTCTTCTCCGAAAATCATTGTACGGATTGAAGCAGAGTTCGAGGCAATGGTACCTCAAGTTCGACGAACACATGATGAATATTGGTGTCGAGAGATCTATGTTCGATAGCTGCGTTTATCTGAAGAAGAAAGGAGGCGTGATTATAACATATCTACTACTTTATGTCGATGATATGTTAGTTGCTAGCGCTGACTTGGTTGAGGTGGAGCAGGTGAAGTCGGATTTGAGGACGAAGTTCGAGATGAAGGATCTTGGTTGTGCGAAGCGGATATTGGGAATGGATATTAGTAGAGACCGCGAGGAAGGGAGTTTGTGGTTGTCTCAAAGAAGCTACGTACAAAAGGTGTTGACAAGGTTTCGCATGCATGAAGCAAAGGAGACCCTCGTTCCCTTATCTACGAACGTCAAACTTTCGGAGAAGCATGCTCCTAACACTGAAAGGGAGCATGCCGAGATGAGCAAGGTTCCATATGCTAACGCCGTCGGGAGCATAATGTATATGATGGTTTGTTCGAGGCCGGACTTAGCTCATTCTATAAGCGTGGCTAGTAGATACATGTCGAATCCGGGAAGGTTACATTGGGAAGTTTTAAAGAAAATTCTGAGGTATCTAAAGGGGAGTTCGAATGTTGGGATCTTATACAAAGGTGATGGAGATTCTTCGAAGGATAGTCTTGTGGGATATGTGGATTCTGATTTCGGGGCGAACCTTGATACGAGGAAATCTCAGACCGGATATGTATTCAACTTATTTGGAGCAGTAATAAGTTGGAAATCTTCTTCACAATCGGTGGTTGCTCTATCCACCACCGAGGCCGAGTATTTGGCGGTGACGGAGGCCGTCAAGGAGGGGATTTGGTTGAAAGGGATCATCGAGGAGTTTGGAGTTCCTCAAGACGCCGTTCCTATTAACTGTGATAATCAGAGTGCGTTGCATCTTGCGAAGCATCAAGTATTTCACGAGAGATCGAAGCATATTGATGTGAGATTGCATTTCGTAAGGGATGAAGTTGATAGAGGCGTGGTGAAGATGATTAAGGTGTCTACCGAGGATAATGCGGCGGACATGCTGACCAAAGCATTGCCTGTTACTAAGTTCAGGTATTGCATGGATTTGGTTGGTTTGAGTTCTCGTTAGTAGGAGGACGTTATTGCCCTGTGATGGGGCAATGGATCGAGGGAAAACGATGTGTTTCTATGGAGTTATGCAGCCAAGGTGGAGAATGTTATTTTAGTGTCTACATAACTTGAGAATTCTTCTTATTGTGATTATGGGAGGACCAATCAAGTGAAGACATGTGGCACTAGGGTTAGGGTTTTTCTTATCCTAATTGTATTAGACCCTCTCTCGCTAATATATATATATATATGTATGCGAGCTAGGGTTTGGGCGTGTGGTTACGTAGAGATTACGGAGAGATAGGGCGGAAGGGGATATTCTTGTTCTTGCTGTAATCTTGTTCTTTGTTGCGTGAGTTCTATAGTGAAGCATCGTTAACCCTCCGTGGACGTAGGATTTATATCCGAACCACGTTAAATCGTTCGTGTTATTTTTCTTTTGATTCGTTTTAGCTTCGATCGAGTGTTGAGAATTGTTATTATTCGTAACAGATTCGATGAAGGGGAAGAAGGAAGAAGGAAGAAGGAAGAAGGGAAAGAGAAAGTCGTGTTTTGTTAGATAGAAAAGATGTAAAAGTAATTTGATTCTACAATCTTATTCTCTCTGCACATATTGAACTAAAATTATTATTATTATTATTATTATTATTATTATTATTATTATTATTATTATTATTATTATTATTATTATTATTATTATTATTATTATTATTAAAATTCTATTATTTAAACTATACTTTTAAAACTTTGTTAAAATCAATTTTGAAAAGAAAAATGGTTATACAAATAAAATAAAAGGGGGAAAAAAATTGCTACACTCTTTAGGGTGTAGGAAATTTTAGTTATAGTTCCAAGTGTAGCAAAAGTACATTATGACACTTATATGTAGATAAAAATATATTATGACAAGTTTAGATGTAGTAAAGTTTAATTACATAGATTGATAGTCAATAATTTTACTACATTTTCAATTGTCACAAATTTTAGCAACACTTGAATATGTAACTAAATAATATAGATGCATGTGTAAGTGTAGCTAAATTTAGCTACACTTAAAAATATCACAACTTTTATGACATATCTTTTGGTGTTACTAAAATTATGTCACTAATTAGACATTTTGTTGTAGTGATTGGTTTATTCCAAACTCGTTCTTCACATATTGGTTATTAATCGCCCAAAATTTAACACCGTGATGGAGAAAAGACAATCCTCGACACTATGTTGCTCAGTTTCTTTGTGAAGTGCAAAGATTGATTGTCTGATTCATCTTTTTTTGAAATGTCCATTCACGGGATGCACTGAGAGTTGCAATACATCAAAAAATAATTTAATTAGCTAAGGACGTCACCAGTCACCAGAATCATCAAGCTATAAAATATTATGATATGGAGCTAAATATGGCAACAAGTGGATCAATTGGTCACCAATACATCATTCCCATAAGTTAATTGACAAGACGCTCAGAAAGAATCAATGGTAGTTAAAACATCTTCTATTATGTTTGTGAAGAATGATAACTAAAAAGTTATAAGACATGCGGAAAAGAAAATTAAGTCAAGAATTGATGCATGGAAAACAATATCCTTTTTATGGACTTAGGGGGTGTTTGGCTAAGCTTATAAGTTGTGTTTGACTGCTTATAACTCTAAAAGTATTTGGCAAAATAAGCTCTCAAAGAGCTTATAAGCTCCAAAAACAAGCTCAAAGTGCTTATAAACACTCTAAAAAATAAGTTCCTCCACCTCAACTTATTTTTTCAAAAAACTTGACTTTTTCATTGTATAACTTGATTTTTTATTTTTATTTTTCATATTTCAATTATAACACTTCCATTAGATTGTGGAAATTATAAATTCCAAAAAAAATATTTTATTTTCATTTTTTATTTTATATTCAGATTTTAATTTATTTTGAGCTTATAAGCTTTTTTATCCAAACACTTTGAAATCTTATAAACTCTTAAATCTAAGAGCTTATAAGCTCTTAAAACATCTTATAAGAAGCACTTAGAGCTTATAAACTCTTCAAAATAAGCTTAAGCAAACACCCCCTTAGGCGTCTCTAGGATATTCGATGAGCAACTAAAGAGGGTCTAATTGAATTACCATAAATGAAAACCACCAAAAGAGTTGGACCAAACAGAAGATTCCACAAATCGTATACAAAAGCTTTCGATACAAATTATTATATACTTAATGAGTTAATCTTAAGGTAATCTTAGAGTTTCACATAATTTAGCCCTCGTTTGGTTCAATTTTTTTTGGTATATAAGGAAAGGGAAACAATTAAGTGAATCTATTACTTGTTGTTTGGTTTGAGCAACAAGTTAACCATTACCCTTACATGAGGGTAACCAATCCCTCAAGTTGTTACCCCTCAAGAAGGAGGGGAAATAAGAGGAAAGAGAATCCCCTCACAAGTGACTTCCTTACTACCATTAAACCAAACACTTGATAAAAGTAACTCTTATTGTTTTCATTACCTTACTTGACTTGATTTCATTCCGTTTTCGTCACCCAACTTGAACCAAACGAGCGCTTAGTGTATGAATGTTAAAGTGTGTTCTAATTGACATTTCAGAGTATAAACGAAAATGATGAAGATGAGGTCTATCTATACTTGTATAAAAGAGCATTTCTTACAAAATGTAGACTTCTTATTATACCCTTTTTAATATATTTAGATTAAACTTAATATAGTAATTTAAATAATAACATAAATAGTCCTTTTATGATTTGGTATAATAATAAATAAGGTAATTGTATTATCTCAAAACTAAGCATTGAAACAATATGAAAATCTAAATAAATAATTTGACTATATTAATATAATTGAATCCATCGATCAAAAGCTTACATGAATTTTACAAAGCTATATTTCTATAAGATGAATCTTATTTTACAAAGTATGTTTTGCCTATTATTTCTTCACTATATATTTCGTTTAAGGTAATAATATAATATACTATATATATATCTATAAAGTAATTTCATTAGATATAAATTTACATTATAATATATTAATTTAGTTCAATTATTTATGGATAATATATATAATTATTTGACCAAATAGTTACCTAACCATAATGAAATTTGTATACACGACACATCATACCCAAAATTTTAATTTAGCAATTTTATTTAATATTTAATATTTTTTAAATAATACTATATGATATAAAATTAATTAATTTTTTTTCATGCAATCATTGTTTGTAGATTCTTTGGATAGTATTATTTATATTTATCATTTTTATAAGAATTTTAATTAATTGATTGAAAAAAAATGTTGAAGATAATACTCTAATAATACCAAGTGAAATGAGACGGAGGGAGTAAATTTAACATCCTCACACTTTATACAAATAATGCGTATCTGAAGTATTCAACAAAAAAAAAAAAAAAAGATTAATCGAACAATTCCTTTCATGATATATTATCTAAGAGATATTTTCTAAAAAATAAAAAAATCATCAATCAAAATCATGCACATCATTTTAATCCACTATTTTTATTCACGTTTTAACTTTTGTGTCAAAGAAAACCTATTTTACTGGGATGGAAGGAGTACATTATTTTGCTATGATTTTTATGACACAAATTTTAATTTTTATAATGATTGGATGTTAAAATGATTTTTTGGATCCAACTTGATATAAGTGTGTCACATCCCAATTCCCGAAAAAAGGTACGTGTGCTGGGACGTGACAATGGGTTAGAATTAAGAAAGGGATAGAAAGGGCCTAGTCTCATCAAATGTGTTGTACACAAACATCATAGAACGTCGAAGAAAAGTGTGCACTAATGGAGGTAGTAATATATAATCAAACAATTATTTTATTACAATCCTTTTGTGATGTGTAGCAATCCTTTAAAAAATTCCCTATTTATCGTCAAAGTTAAAAAGAACAACAAATTCATCTTATGGTAGAAATAAATGAATACTTCCCCGTTCAGTTAAATCGTCATGTTTTATTTTGCCAATATATTATGGATATAATGTTAAAAGGGAAAAGTAAATAGTTCACATTTATAAAATAAGAGTTAAATTCCTTTTCATTTTAGAAAACAAAATGAAAACAAAACTATTTATATGGGTGTTCACTAAAATTTTTACTACCGCAAGTGTACGGGTGTAATTATAGATAGGGAAGCAAGGTCGTATTCCACGAGGACTAATTAACCTAATGAGTACTAGTCCACTAATATTTTTACTACCGCAAGTGTACGGGTGTAATTATAGATAGGGAAGCAAGGTCGTATTCCACGAGGACTAATTAACCTAATGAGTACTAGTCTAATCTCCTATCCTCTATCTAGACGAATAAATCGTTGGATTTTGTTTTACTAAACTAATTAAAAGTAAATGAACTTAAACAAATAACAAGCAACGAGAGAATCAAATAAGAGAGGAATTATTCTAGAGCTTCGGTTTCGATGAACATACGAATTCAATTTAATAGAAATCAATCAATCACATAGAGGACTCGACTATTGCTAGAGCAACCACACAATAAGCTTAAACCTACTTCCTTAGTGCCTAAACCGTAGATTTCATGCAATAATTGTTGTGCCCAACTAATATCTAACACATGAAACTCCTAAAAGTTCAAAGGGTTAAAAGCTCTCACACAAATCTCAAGATTTCTCGACTATTGAAATGTGTGTCCTATGTTCCCAATTCGAGTGTTAATTCTCATCTTCCGCCTTTCGAATCAACACAATAAATCATGCGAATTTGGTAGCAAATCAAATAAGCAAGCAATAACGGCCGCGCTCATCTCAGCATCCCTTGAATCTGAAATTCTCCGATTATGAGCCTCCCCTTTCTCCTTCCAACTCTCTTCCTTTATTATCCTCCCAATCTTCCGTTATAAAATCTTTCACCCAAATCTCTAACGGCCGCGCTCTATACATATCTTTCTATATGAGAGAGACGCGGTGGGAGATGGGGCTAAGCTCGGCCGTGTGCATGAACGCGCGGAGGCGGCGCGGATAGAGGCTCCCTGGCGCGGGCTGGAGGCTTGGCGGTGCTGCCGCATCTTTGATAGGTGCAGCGGAGGCGCGGCTGAGAGCAGGGGAGGCGCGGCCGCTGGGTGAAGTAGCGCGAGGAAGACGCGGAGTAGGCAGCTGGCGACGCTGCAGCGTCGGCTCGACGCGGGAATGGCCCTCCTGTGCGCGGGCATGTGGCGGAGAGAACGCGGCCGTGTCTGCAACGGGGCGTGGCGGAGGCGCGGCTATGGGGAGAGAGGTGACGTGGGGGTATGCATGGCAGCGCCCAAAAAAGTTGATGGCCGCGTGCTTTGATGCATGCATGTTGGCCATGCTTGGGCCCAAAAAGTGAGTTCAAGGCCCATGGCCCACGATCCTTTATTTAATTTCTCTTTTTCTCCGATTTTCCCTACAAAACTCAACACAACTACGATCAAGTGTAATATCCCCGAATATAAGAAATGTAGATAAAAAGTATCGAACTCGATCATGATAATTACACTAAAGCGCAATCAAAAATCCTCCAAACACGTAGAAAATCCGTGTTTATCAACCCCCCAAACTTGAGCGAATGTTTGTCCTCAAACATAAACAAAGCAACGAGACAAATCAACAATAAACACGGATTAGCAAAGTGACAATGAATCTTGGCCTCAGAAAAATTTTTATAAATCAAAATCCTCACAAGCAAATCACCACAATTATCGATTAGCACATCGTGATCATATCTCAATAATCTAACTTCTTCGAAACTTGGATCCCCACGGCATAGGAGTATATGTGAGTGAAACTCTCAACTCTCAAGTGTCTGTATAGATAGGTAACTTTTTCACTCAATTCCAAACATACACAATATCTACCATAGGCTTGCAATTTATCTTAATCTCTCCATTGCTCAATGTGTGTTTATAATAAAGATCAAAAAGGGCTTTGATTAAGGTTGTAATGTAGGCTCTTTGGTAGGTAGGAGATATTTGGCTAAGTGAGTACAAATCCCAAAATAATGACTCTTAATTCCCACAAACACTCAAGCCAATAGATAATAAAGTTTCAATTCCCAACCATTCATCCATTCTAAACCATCCTCATCACTCAACCATCTTAGTTCTCCCACTCTACTCACTTATGCTCTTTATTCCACAACCTTTCAATTTTTTTTTTCTTTTTTCCTTTTATTGAGACTCTCTTTTTTTTCTTCTTCTTCTTCTTTTTCTTTTTTTTTTTTTTTTTTTTTTTTTTTTTTTTTTTTTTTTTTTCAATATAATCGAACTGGAGCTTATGTGAGCAAAGGGATCCTTTCAATTCCAACCTCTCTCTCATTCTTTCAAATCTCTCAATACAAATCAACAAAATCCTACATAGTATCCCCATCCCATAGTTTATCAAAGAAAAATGTCTCAAGGCTCGAGGGGGGGTAAACTAGGATTATGTATCATTTGGACAAGAAAGGGAAAGAATATGGCTAAGAAAGATGGCCTTAGATCATCTCTAAATTATTAAGCACACTAACGCAACCTCAAGGAAGATATAAAAGCAAGTTCCAGAGACAACTATGCATGCTTGAACAATCACACTCAAAAAACAAAATAAGACTATAAGTATGTAATAGTCAAGGCTCAAAACTCACAACAAAGGCTAATATTTGATCCAAGCTTCTTAGAGGTCAAATAATCAAAATCAATCAATCATGCTAATCAACTCATGAAGTAATCCCAAGTAAAAGATTTTCAATGTACTCAATTTCAAGAAATCATCATCGGCCTCATCGTCACAACCACTATCCATGCTTATCATCAATTAAACCAAAAACACACAAATGACTCTACTATTTTATACTTAGACACTAAACAAGGCTCAAATTAACTACCTAGAAAGCAATAAAAATCGAAATACTTTTCCACACTTCGCCATCCCCCAAACTTATTGTTTTTACTAAGAAAAATAATAAGTTTGAAAGAAGAAGAGGTGGAAGAGTATTTCGTACTAACCCGGAATTTCACATGCCCTTCTCTTTTTCTTCTTATAATTCTTCAAGTGGCCATGCAAATGTTTCGGGGTAGCTCCATTCTCTTCATTCTCTTTCTCGAAAAGGTGTGCCTCTTGATCTGAAATTTTCTGCACACTTTCTAAAGTACACTCATCAAAATAATTAGAGCATAAATAAAAAGAGAATTTTGAAGAAGAGAAAGAAGTAGAAATGCAAGCCTCGGTAGGAGTTTTGGGCGACTCCATAGAACTTTTTACGGTGTAAGAATCACACACATCAAGCACTTTGCACTCTTCTACCGATTTGACTTCCTCTTCCTCAGAATACTTCGACGGCTTGTAGATGGAGAAAGTGCAACTCTCATCATTTACCCTCAAGGTAAGCTCTCCTCTTGCAACATCAAGAGTGCTTGGCTCGTCGCCAGAAACGGTCTCCCAAGAATCAATGGCATATTTCGATCTTCCTCCATATCAAGAACAATAAAATCAGCAGGAAAGATGAAATCATTAACCTTGATAAGAACATCTTCAACTATGCCCTCTCCAATTTTAAGCTTCCTAAAAACTGAAAGAGGCATGAGATTGACACTCGCACCCAAATCACATAGAGATCTTCCAAATTTCGTCCACCCAATCTCACAAGCAATTGTGAAACTACCCGGATCTTTGGACTTGACGGGCAACTTCCGTTGTAAGATTGCACTACACTCTTCATTCAAGTTCACTGTCTCAAAGTCTCCCCACTTCTTCTTCTTTGAAATCACATCTTTGAGGAACTTGGCATACTTGGGCATTTGCTGTAGAGCTTCTACCAACGGAATGTTGATTTGGACCTTCCGAAAGATGTCCAAAAATCTGGAAAATTGCTCATCCCCCATCTTCTTTTGATGCCTTTGAGGAAAAGGCATAGGAACATGCAAAGGTGGTGGTAGGGGTTGGGGCATTTTCCCTTCCTTCTTCTCCTTCATGGCCGGTGTGAGCTCTTCTTTTTCCTCCGGGATCTTTACAATTCCGGGCTCGTGATCCGGCATCTTCGGTCCCTCATATGTAGTGCCACTCCTCAATTTGATGGCTTTGCATTGCTCCTTGGGATTTGCCACCGTGTTGCTTGGAAATTGCCCCGGATTATGTTGGTTGCTCAAAGAGTTCGCAATTTGGCTCACTTGTTTCTCTACCATCTTTACTTGCGTTTCCAAAGCTGACATTCTTGTATCAGAGCTTGAGATGTATTTCATGAGAACATCCTCCAAATTCGGCTTTTTCGGCTCAATGATCACACCATTAGATGTTGAAAATCCGGGCGGTGGTTGAAGGGCGTTGTTCGGATTCCCATATGCAAGATTCGGGTGAGAAGGGATTGCTTGATAGCCTTGGTATGCACCTTGATTTGAACGGCCTCCTTGATAACCTCCTTGGTTTTGATGGAAGCCTTGAGTGTTGACCCAATTTGCTTCTTCGAATTGAATCTTCTCTGCTGTTGGATTATTCCGGGCTTGCATCATAGTCTCGAACATGCTCGACAAGGCCGCTATCTGATTTGTGATTGCAAGAAGAGGATCCTTGCTCTCGGCTACAGCTACTTTCCTCAAACTATTTCTCTCTGTTGGCCACTGATAGCTTGTGGATGCCATGTTCTCAATTATATCAATGGCTTCATCTCCCCCTTTGCGTAACAATGCTCCTCCAGCAGCAGCATCCATGAGCCTTCGTAGTTCCCCATTACAAGCATTGTAAAAAATCATAATGCGGGTAGCTAAATCGAAGCCATGGTTTGGGCACTTTCTGATTTTTTCCTTGAACCTCTCCCAGGCTTCGTAGAGATTCTCTCCTTGATATTGTTGGAAATGGGTGATCTCCATCTTTAACTTGAACATGAGTCCCGGAGGTTGGAACTTGAATAAGAACTTGTGAGCTAGATCCTCCCAAGTAACGTCTCCTCCCAACTCTATGGATTGGAACCACTGTTTCGCCTTGTCTCTCAAAGAGAATGTGAAGAGGCGAATTTTGATAGCATCTTCGGGTGCTCCATTGATCTTAACAGTAGCACATAAGTCCAAGAATTGACTGAGGTGAGCGTTCAGGTCCTCTAAAGGACCTCCCCAATACTGATTCTGTTGGACCATTGATATCAAGCCCGTCTTCAACTCGAAGTTATTAGCATCGATGGCTGGACCGGGAATT
This sequence comes from Thymus mandschuricus, assembly GCA_029379335.1. Taxonomy (NCBI): domain Eukaryota; kingdom Viridiplantae; phylum Streptophyta; class Magnoliopsida; order Lamiales; family Lamiaceae; genus Thymus; species Thymus mandschuricus. The sequence goes on along the minus strand of CM057074.1, from coordinate 18,332,767 downwards.
CCTCCATGAGCTATCACATTCTGAAACTGGTCCCGAATAGGAGCTTGTTGAATGTTTGCTCGTTCCCGAGCCTCCCTCAGAATCCTTAACTGCTCCCTGAGTTGATTGAACTCTTCTTGAGTTGCCATTTTTCTCTTATTTCTCCTTGCGTTGTTCCGACGACAGGTAGCTTCTATCTCCGGATCTACAGGCTCTAGAGTGATGCCTGAAGACCTTGTGCGCATTCACCACCTAAACACCAACGAAAAGAAAGAAAGTAGACAACTCCAAAGAACCAAAAGTGCAAATAAAATACGAAAAAAAATAAAATGTCTAAATTAGTATCAAAGAAATCTAACTAATATCACTAGAACGAAAATCAGTCCCCGGCAACGGCGCCAAAAACTTGTTCACTAATATTTTTACTACCGCAAGTGTACGGGTGTAATTATAGATAGGGAAGCAAGGTCGTATTCCACGAGGACTAATTAACCTAATGAGTACTAGTCTAATCTCCTATCCTCTATCTAGACGAATAAATCGTTGGATTTTTTTTTACTAAACTAATTAAAAGTAAATGAACTTAAACAAATAACAAGCAACGAGAGAATCAAATAAGAGAGGAATTATTCTAGAGCTTCGGTTTCGATGAACATACGAATTCAATTTAATAGAAATCAATCAATCACATAGAGGACTCGACTATGCTAGAGCAACCACACAATAAGCTTAAACCTACTTCCGTAGTGCCTAAACCGTAGATTTCATGCAATAATTGTTGTGCCCAACTAATATCTAACACATGAAACTCCTAAAAGTTCAAAGGGTTAAAAGCTCTCACACAAATCTCAAGATCTCTCGACTTTATTGAAATGTGTGTCCTATGTTCCCAATTCGAGTGTTAATTCTCATCTTCCGCCTATCGAATCAACACAATAAATCATGCGAATTTGGTAGCAAATCAAATAAGCGAGCAATAAACTCAAGAACATACGAAGCAAAGAGAGTCGTGATTGATTAATGAAAACTAAATCGAATCTACAATATTCATCTACTCCCTAACTCTAGAATAAAAGAGAATTTAGCCAAGCATAATGAAGACAATAATCCCAAGATTCGAAAGAATTATAATCGTAAACAAACGGAAACCGTAGGGAGAACTAGGGCTCCGAATATTGCCGACTTCAATCTCCCTATCTTCTTCCCCAAAAATTGATACTAGCATCCCTTGAATCTGAAATTCTCCGATTATGAGCCTCCCCTTTCTCCTTCCAACTCTCCTCCTTTATTATCCTCCCAATCTTCCGTTATAAAATCTTTCACCCAAATCTCTAACGGCCGCGCTCTATACATATCTTTCTATATGAGAGAGACGCGGTGGGAGATGGGGCTAAGCTCGGCCGTGTGCATGAACGCGTGGAGGCGGCGCGGATAGAGGCTCCCTGGCGCGGGCTGGAGGCTTGGCGGCGCTGCCGCGTCGTTGATAGGTGCAGCAGAGGCGCGGCTGAGAGCAGGGGAGGCGCGGCCGCTGGGTGAAGCAGCGCGAGGAAGACGCGGAGTAGGCAGCTGGCGACGCTGCAGCGTCGGCTCGACGCGGGAATGGCCCTCCTGTGCGCGGGCATGTGGCGGAGAGAACGCGGCCGTGTCTGCAACGGGACGTGGCGGAGGCGTGGCTATGGGGAGAGAGGTGACGTGGGGGTATGCATGGCAGCGCCCAAAAAAGTTGATGGCCGCGTGCTTTGATGCATGCATGTTGGCCATGCTTGGGCCCAAAAAGTGAGTTCAAGGCCCATGGCCCACGATACTTTATTTAATTTCCCTTTTTCTCCGATTTTCCCTACAAAACTCAACACAACTACGATCAAGTGTAATATCCCCGAATATGAGAAATGAAGATAAAAAAAATATCGAACTCGATCATGATAATTGCACTAAAGCGCAATCAAAAATCCTCCAAACACGTAGAAAATCCGTATTTACCAATGGGACGACCCGATTAAAAAAATAGTACAATTCAACTGGGATGTGAAACAAGACTATTTATGTGGATTAATTTTATTCTTTGGTCCCATCGACCACCAACGATTGTCGTGCATTTTCGACTAAAGTAAAGAAAAAAACAAACGTACGATACCTCGTGACGTCCAACGTACCCTAAAATCATGTAGTAATAATAAAACATACAGTATTAATTAGAATATCCGACATTAATTAATTATTACAAACCCAAACAGCCATGCATGTACAACCCAACTGAATCTATTCTACCATGCAAGAATAAATATTAAGCAGAGTTACATGCAGAGCGATCACACCAAACTCCTTAATTACTTTAAACTAATTAAGCATATGTAAATATTAATTAATTACGTCTAGAGCGGCGGACACACGAATCCCTGCGGCGGCGTCAGCCCACACGTGGCCATGAGCTGCAGCGCCAGAGGGAGGAAGATGTTGAGGTTGAGAAGCTTAAGCCTTATGGTGGTGCACAGACACACCGCCGCCTCCAGCTCGAGTAGCCCTTGGATCACCGGGCAGCATATGTTCTCCACCGGGTTTCCGATGCCCACGTGGACCAATCCGCCGAGCACGTCCAGACACAGCCCTAACTTCAGCGCGTCGATCGGGCACGTGGCGGACGGAGGCGGTCCACCAGGCCTGCCTCCTCCTCCTCCGCCTCCGCCGCCGGGTGGGGTATATGGTGGGTAAGTGGACGGCGGTGGTCGAGTCACCGGAGGGTTTACGACTGGAGGTGGCATGATTATCGGCGGATTTACGACCGGTGGTGGCATGATTATCGGCGGGAGAACGACTGGCGGTGGCTTGACGACGGGTGGGTGCGGATGTGGGGATTTCGGGGGGCGATGCGTGGGAGGGGAGGGGGGGTGGGGGCGGTGTTTGGGAGGGGAGGGGGGGTGGGGGTGGTGTTTGGGAGGGGAAGGGGGGTGGCGGTGGCTGGGCGGAGAGGGGCGGCCGCCGTAGGGTGGGTATGGCGGTGGGCAGTTTTGCTGCCAAGAGTAAGCAGGTGGCAATGTGATCAACATGCAGAGCATGCATGTGTACAGCATTGCTACTGTCTTTTGACCCATGGCTGACTTAGGGTTAGAGAGATAGAGAGAGAGAGAGAGAGAGAGAGAAATCTCTTGAGTTTGTGAAGTAGGGTTTGGATTCGTTTTTATAGATGAATTTGGTACGACCCGTGAGTGATATGCTGGATACTATAATTAATGTAGGTTGTACTCTATTCTCTTTTGTATTTCATTTCTACAACAATAATCTATGATACCGTCGAAAACCTGATGGGATCCTCTTACTCGAAAATGGTGTCTCATTTTTGTCACGTTCTCAAAATTACGTAGTTTTGAATTATTAGTATTTAATTCAACCCATTTCACAACTACGTATTTTTGTGAATTAGACACAAATGTAACAACATTTTAAGGACAGAGGATCTCATATAGTAAAAAAATGAAATCATTTTAATTAAAATGCAGCTAATGCTCTGTGTATTAGGTCAAGTAAATTCATTCATCTAAATTACTTATATAAACATATTATTTATCGATTAATGTGGCGAGAATGATATGACGGTGATATAATTTAAGAAAATTACAAATTACTATACATAACTTAAAAATACCTCCAAACCAAAAACACTAACCTTGCTAAAAGAAAATAAACTCTAAATAAAAAAGTTATTGAAATGCTGTGCATCAGTAGTTGAAATTTCAAATTAAAATAATGTTTAATGTTACATTATATTCAAAATATAGTATTTCACTATGATACAATAACATTTACTATTATGAATAACAATTATATGAAAATTTTGATTTAAAAAAAAAATCTAGTTTTGAATCAATCAAACCTACTTAAGTTATTACATTGAAATTAAGTATTAAAAAATAATTTTAAGCTCTGATTGCTTAAAAGCTAAATAAAAATGAATTTAGGTTCCCACATGCTAATTTCTATTACCATCAAAACATTAATAAGTACTCCCTCCGTTTATTTGTATTTGGTCACGTTTTTTATTGGGACGTTTATTTTTATTTGGTCTCTTTTTATTTTAAGCTCAACATTTCACATTACCTGTCCATTTATTTTCTTATATTCCACTTATCTTCACTTTTATACTGTTAACACTCCCTTTATTTCTAACTTTACGTTATAACTTGAATTTCTTAAACACCGTACCGAAAAAAAAGGTGTCAATAAAGATAAACGGATGGAGTATTTAATTAAGAAAGAAACCGACAGATTAAGAGGAAGCTATTGTTACAATTAAAGAGAACTAACATGGGGAAAAGATAACTATTGAAAATCTCAAGGTTGTCTTCTGCCAAAAAGAAAAAAGAAAAAATGCAGTAATTCTTGAAAGAAAAATGGAAGTTCGATAATGATGAAAGACAGATTGTCTAAAACTGATTGCGATGGACCAGAATTTTCAATAAAGATATTTGGAAGGTTGTGAAGTATAGGGAAATTGCGAATATCAATATGAATCCGTGAACTTTATAAATTAGATCCGTGATGAATTTTTCTTAGATTTCACAAACAGTTTCGGTTTGCACGGATTTCTTCGTGCTTTTTCCTTCTTCGTGTTTATCATTTTCTTACTCTTCCAGCTGTCTCTCATTTTGTTTTGGATTTACATTCAGAGTTTACTCTTCCTCCGTCCCGTCCGACTTGGCCACATTTATAAATTGTGATGTCACCGCCGATTTGACCATTTTCCTTTTTAACCTAATACAGTATTTCACTTTTACCTTTTTAGTTTAACATTTATAAATTGTTAAGAATAAATTTGAATACCTATTTTTAGTTATCCTTTATTGGGAACAATAAATTCAAGGTTATTAATTAATTTGAAACACCACAGAACCTTCTTAATTCACTTCTCCTTACAAAGTGTGCCCAAACGAATGTTGCCAAGTCGCGAATGTTGCCAAGTCGGCCGGGACTAAGAGGCAGTACTTTCAATCGTTACATTTACACGATATATTTGTATTCATAATATTATTTTGAATCATAATCTTGTCCTAACGACAACTTATACTGTTTTTGTTTTAAGTTCTTTCAGATCATCAAAGTTGTACCTTTGATTGGCATGTGGTATTATATGCATCACACATGGGATTTATTAACCAAATGTATAAACCAAATGTCGGATTTATTAATTTTATGCATTTAAAAAATAAAATTATAATTGTATTATTATTTGGGATGATTTACGATTACTTTTTAAGATTTACTCATCTATTTTAGGGTTTAATATTGTTTTTAAGCATTTAATTTCGATTTTATTAGGTAAAAAGGTTGGTAAATAAAAACTTAGTGTATGCTATACTTTTTGAATATTCTAATTTTTTGTCTTAAAATTTTATTTTACTATGTTTTATATTCATTTTTTATTTCTTAAAAACAAATATTATAAAAGTAATAAAAAAATAATTATTTGATTAACAATTGATATGCGAAAATGGAGACACGGGATCTATCCAGATGTTTAAGATGATGTTTTAAAACAATCAAAAAAAAGAAGAAAGAAAATTCCCATATTTATACATTATGTGTATTATTAGTGTAAGATGTTGTAAAGTTTTTTCTTTGGAGTTTTGTAAATGGTTGATGAGTGTTTATGTTTTCTTTGTATAACTTTTTAGGAGTTTTATATGTTTAATTTCTTTTGTTATATGTGAGTTCTTACAAAAGCATTATATTCTTTATTTTTTTACACAGAAGTAGACATTGCATGTCGATTATCTGCCCTAACGATGCTAATCAACTATGTTTAATACCTGCTAAATTTGAGAAATGTTTAATATCTGCTAAATTTGAGAATCTTCATAATACATGAAATTTATTTGCTGAAAAACAAAAAAAATTAAGTTAAATTCGAAAATACAATTGAATAATCAAATTGGTCGGGATCAGTATATAAAAAAATCATAGAATTATGAGAAGAAGTCATGGGTGCTATTCGGGGGCTCCCAAAATCAAGAGTGTACCCTTAGATTTAAGTTATAGTAAGGCTCCACACCGCCTTATGTACTCCATCTGCCCTACGAGTTTGTCGCATTACTTAAATATAAATAAAATTCGATGGGACAGTGGGAGCATAATTCAATGAAGAATAAGTGAAAAGCCGAAGCAGTGGGATACTACCCAGGCCCACCTTGCTCCAAGCACGCCCCATTAGCGGCGCCTGGGGCACGTTTGTTTGATGCAACCCTTGATACTGCCTAGGTGCCGTCGTGCACCGGTCGCACCCAACCCGATTCCCTAGGAAAAGATGAGCAAGGGTTTGAAAAAGAAGACGATGAACAATTGAACCTTTTTTGGAGTTTTAAGCTTTATTTCATTTTTAAAATTTTTTATCATGCGTGTGGTTAACTTTCATCATTCTAGGTTGGAAATTAGACAAACTATTTATGAATTTGTTTTCAATGTATTAATTGTATTTTTATTCCTCTTTTCGTGTTCTTAAGTGTTTTTATAGTAAACTGATTGATCACTAGTTTAATATTTGTTAGGTTTGAAATCGAGATCCAAGAAGGGGGGGTGTTATGACTTGACTAAGGATATACAACATTTTAAGAATTAACACCCAAAGTTTTAAGCTTACTGTGAAAGTTTTTAATCATTTAACGTGTTTCGTTTATTAACACAATGATAAATATTTCTAGCTTAATTATAGTTTGATATCACTCAAAAGGTTAATTGGATACTGAGTAATTACTTTATTGAGAGAATTGAGAGTAACTAATTAATGTTGATAATCTAGATGCTGCTTTAATGTTGCAGCTAACACAATACATAGGAATTCCGATGTCGTGACAACGACATTGCAAATAACTCCAAAGCACAGCAGTAACAATACCAAAATGCGATTCTACGGAACGACGGAACAAGAAAAAAAACAGAACTGTAAATCAAGAAAACATGATTTAACTTGGTTTGGCAATATGCCTACATTCATGAGAGAAACGGATGAGGCGATTCACTATGATCGAATGGGATTACAAAGGAAGATATCTCAAAGAAGAAAACCTATCTTCTAATTCTCCCACACCAAAGTAACTAGTAAAACAAAGTCTCTCTCTCCAAAATATCGGTTGCACCCCCCTCTCCAAGTTTATTCACAAGTTCCCCATTATATCCCCAATTAAACCCTAACCATTCAAGGACTCTATTTTCTTATAAATCAATATGGTAACAAGATAATAAACATAGAAACAACTTGATCAACAAAACCTAATCCTAATTTTCATATTGTGGGCCGTTGATGAAACCCACGAATAAGCCTAAGAAGAATGTCCTTCTCAATGTTGTCATAGTATCTGGTTCAATACAGTAACATAAGAATTCATGAAGTCACACACCTCACGATTACAATTTATATATAATGAAAATCAATTGAAGCGAAACTCGTAATATATACATAATGTTTTTTCGTGTGCTCTTGTCTACTCTTCAATTTTAATATGTAACTATCATTATCTTTATTGTTATGAAATGTAGGTAACAACATACATTGTTCCTAAAAATAAATTGATCACATAACAATTTTATAAGTTGTTTATGCACTCAATATAATACTCTCTTCGTTTCATTTAAGGCATGACATTTCTATTATTATACATTATATTGACATATATATTTAAGAGAGGCGTCGTTTTGGGCAGAACGAAGGTAATATTGGTTTGGCACTACTACACATGAGCTCTCGTATTCGACTTTGGTCTCTTTTCACGTGGAGAGTGTATCACAGTAACGTGAGAATACTATGCAAACAACATATACCTACAGACATGGCGCCACAACATCATGTCTAAATAAACAAGTGGGACAGATTCTTTGTTTCTTGAAATCGAGATACATTCTATTACTCCCTCACTCCCATTTTATTAGTCATACATATGTTGTTTTAGGTCATTCTACTTTAATGATTATGTTCCCAAAATATAAAGAATTAACCCTTAATTTTTATGTGAACTTTCTTGCTTTTTGTACCATTTGTGGATAAAATTTTATGTCGAAAAGAAACATGTTACTCGTGAAGTGGGACGGATGCTATTTCATATGCCATCTCATGTTGCTTGCCATATTTGGAACTGAAGGACGACATTGTCTTATCATTTCATGTTACGAATTATAGACTTAACTTTAAAAATTAGAAATAGTTGTGAGTATTTTACCTATCATGCACGAGGGGCTGCTGCCTTACGATTAGCGGATATTTAAATAATTTCTCCAAATTAAATAACGATTACTGAAGTTGGGTATAGAGAATAATTTCATGTCGGTTAATGAACTAGGGTAGAAATGTACTTCAAGTTCCTACGGTTATTTATATATATATATATATATATATATATAGAGTATGGATCATATAGAAATAAGTCCTGGTGTGAGAAATAGGAATAGATCTGGACCATTGATCTTGATTTGATCTGATCTGTGGCTGTAATTAATTTAAGCATGATTATAAGCTATCATAAGCATGACTAGGTTTAAGCATGAATGTGTACATTAAAAAGCATAATGGTGTTGTAAGCATAAATATATACTGATTTAAGCATGATTTTGTATAGTTTTAAGCATCTTTCGCATTTTAGCACGCAAGAATTTATTTGCACACGAACCACTCTCTCTCTCTCTCTCTCTCTCTCTCTCTCTCTCTCTCTATATATATATATATATATATATATATATATATATATATATATATTGATGGACTAGATGGTAGTTTCATAAAGGGAAAACAAATTCCTTTCCTACTTAAAGTTGCAATATTATTTTATTTTTCAAGATAGAATTTAAACAAATTCCTTTCCTACTTAAAGTTGCAATATTATTTTATTTTTCAAGATAGAATTTGATAGTATACGTTTACATATCATATTGTGGGCACTCTTAATAATTTCACTGTTGATGTAATATTGATAGAGTTTACTTTATTTTAGATAAGTTATATATTAAAATTTTTTATTCATTAATGACATATACGTATCCATGGACTTATTAAGAATATCTAGAATGTGTAGGGGCCCATTTCTTATGTATATGTAACAATTCGAGTTGATATACAAGTACTACGGGAGTGCATGAACCAATAATTTTTTGTAACAATGTAGGAAGTGCACATCGGCAGCGCCACATTAATAATTTTTTATTAGAATTTATTTTTGCAAAATATACTAATTAAAATTTTCCTAAATAAAGCATAATCGTATCACACGTGATATATTAGCTATGTCCACAAGGGAAATGAGAGCCTTTCACCAAATTCATATCTATCTTATATTTTATGTACTAATACAACAAACGAAACAGTAACACCACTGTTTCTCATATTGTTTTTTTTTTGCTCAGCAACTGATAGTGTTAGTCCTCGGATGGGATCCTCTGTCCCCAAATTGGTGTACCAATATAAAATTAGGAAGTTTTGCCATACACTAATAACCAAAATTAAAATGACAACTAAGAGAGAGAATTCAAAACTTCCTAATTTGACGTATGGTATACCATTGATACACCAATTTGGGGACAGGGGATCTCATCCGGTTAGTCCTGCCTTTGGCTCCGCCTATCATATTGACTCTTAAATAAGTTAATAAAGTAATTTTTTTAACACAACACAATAGCTTATTAAAATATCACAATTTTATTTGGTAACATTGGAATTGTATTATTTAGTAAATTCCGCGATCATGCTTATTTAGCTTTACAATAATACTTTCTATAATTTTGATCTTTACAAAATTAACACTTTAGTTTGATTCCTAGTTCTCACTAATAAGAATAACTATCATATGATCCAATTGATCTTCTATTCAACTCGCATGTGTTAAGCAAATTGCTTCAGACCGCATGATTGCATCCAAAGTGGTCGACCCTCGTGAACCAGACATAGTACTATCTTTGAACATTAATGCTATATTCGAATTCACCACTTTCCTGTCTACATGAAACATGAATGATAGTGACCATTTTGACTACTATCAAAGTAGAGACTTCCTCCAATCTTATAAGATTTTACATCTTGTAGAAGAAGTTTATTAGTTACTCGAATACAATACTTAGTTGATCAGGACTATACATGTGTGTGGATTTAAACGTTATTTCACAATATCGATTTCCATTTGTTTCAATAAAAGTTATGCAGAGGGCCATGTTTACCGATGAAAGTAACTCTAAAATGTTTGCCCAAAATAATTCTCAAGAAAAGTAGTTTAGGTGTTAGTTATAAACTTCATGGAAATACTGTTTTTTTCTGCTATATGTTTTTCTGCTAAGTTTACATAATAATAATACATGCTAAAAGCTCTCTCTTACTCTCCTTCTACATACACCCTCCGCCCCATTCGTAAAGGAATAAGTTCTGTTTTTGTCTATCTCACTCATATAGGGATATTACCACCTTAAATGGCAAAATTTTAACTCATTAATATCCATTCACACTACTTTATCTACTATTACAACTCTCGTCTTAATTTCCGTAAAGGGAAAAAATTATCCCTTTATGAATGGGACGGAGGGAGAATATCATTTGCTAATTGTATTAAAGAAAAATATTGAGTCATTTTTTAAAATCTTTTTTCAGAACTTCCTTAGGCGGTTCAGGCACATGCTGAAGTTCTTCATTTCCTGCCTCCACCGCCGTGGTGGCTATATTTTATCTTCCAATAAGTGTATTCTGAAATTATGTTTTAGACATATTACAATATATAACTTTATCTTCCAAATGATAAGCTTAAGACATGGTAACATTTTTGTTTTGCCTCTGTTCACCATCAGTCCAACGATATTCCCCTTTTTTTATATCGGAAAAGGAAACATTTTACTGCAAAGATAAGGCGGTACCTGAAGTACCCTGACATAATCGATGAAATAATGTGATCAGGCATAATTAATAGCGTATGAAATCCTATATCTCAATTTATTATAGTCACTACAATAAAATTGGCTAGTAGTAACATAACCGGATATAAGGATGAACCCTAGTTCATTAACACAGCATTAAACCAAATGATATTATTAAATAATATAAAAATAAATTAAAATCAATAAAGGAGTAGATAATTGAGATATAAGATCTAACCGCATACAAGATCACATGGGATCATTGTCTCCGACAAACTATAAACTCGAGGCCCTAATTTATATCATGTGAAAATAATATATGTTAAAATGTAAAAATTGTTTAATAATCTATTCATACCCAAGTTTGGATTACATTTACACATAAACGCTCATTCATCGTTGGTATTTTTTTCTGAGTCAACTACTGATGTGACAATGATAGATTAGAGTATATACTTAAATATTTTATTTATTAATATTATGTCACGTCATCTGTGGGTATGAGAGCATTACTATGCATTAGCATATATAGAAGATAAGTTAGATAAAATCCAGAACTACAAACAAGGAAACATATAAAAATAGCTCAATAATGAACTTCTTTGCCAGCTAAAAACCCTATTGCACCCATGACTGCACAGTGGTATATCCTTAATTATTATAATACACATGTTGCCTTGCCTCCTAATTTTTCATCTATATAATACCCCACTCATAATTAATACAAACCGCACCATCTCAATTAGTCTTCTAATTCAATTCCACAACCCTAATTTGTGAGTGATTTTTGTCTCTATTGTAGAGATCATGGCTTCCAAGAAAAACACTTCACTTGCACTTTTCTTGGCCCTCAACCTCCTCTTCTTCACTCTTTCAGATGCGTGCGGCACATGCCCCGGTGCAAACCCGCACCCGCACCCGCACCCGAACCCGAATCCAAAACCTAAGCCAAAGCCGAAGCCAACCCCAAGCCCTAGTGGAGGTACTTGCCCTAGAGATACACTAAAACTAGGTGTGTGTGCTAACTTGCTCGGGGGGTTGCTCGGTCTCACCATCGGAACTCCTCCGAAACAGCCATGCTGTACACTCATCGAGGGTTTGGCCGACTTGGAGGCAGCTGTTTGCCTTTGCACTGCGATCAAAGCGAATGTTTTCGGCATCAATCTTAATGTGCCTGTCTCCCTTAGCTTGCTTCTCAATGTTTGCTCCAAAAAAGTTCCCAAGGGTTTCGTTTGCGCCTAATCTGGTTCATGGCCATTCTAGTGTGTGTGTTTGATTTGTGATGTCATGCTTTTTTTATATTTTGTGTGAGATATGTACTATGCTTTGCACTTCTTGTGCGTATTGTTTTTTATTATTATATTTATATTATGTTATTTTGGATAGGGCTGGACAAAAATACCGAAATACCGACGATATTGTGCCGAAAAAATACCAGAAATACCGAATTTTGCGGTATACCGCATTTACGGTACGGTATTTATGCCGTCCCGAACAAGTTCAATACGGCACCGGTATCCAAAAGTGAAATACCGCGATATTATCGGAAAATACCGATACCGCACAATACCGCAAATACCGCAATAATACCGCATAATACCGCATAATACCGGTACCGATATAATACCGATACCGCAATAATACCGTAGATATTGACATTTTGCCGATATTTTATATATTTTTATTCGTAATATTTCTTATATTTGAATAAATTTGAATTTTAGATACAACTTTTATAATTTGTATATATAACTAAGTCAAATTCGATACATTGAAAACTAATGAACTTTTGATTATGAAATTAAAATTTGTAAAACTAATGAACTATTGATTATGAAATTAAAATTTGTAAAACTAATGAACTATTGAATTTTAGATACAACCTTAACAAATTTGTAAAATTAATGATTCCCGATTACGCTTAATGCTAATGTTTGTAAGATTAAAAATTATAAATAATTTGGTAAATATCTTTAAAATAAACACTTTATTAATTTATAGCAAAGCATTTATATATGAATAAACATGATATATAATTATATCTAACTAAGTGTTCTAAAAAATTTGACATAACTACGTTAATCTCGATTCTCGACATATTGAGAATTAATGATGTATGACTCTATGAAATTCAAAATAATTTACGGTCACACTTATGATGGATTTGTATACTAGAAAGCAGGCCTTTTAGCTTGTATGCATGTGTTGTCCATAACCACTAACAATCTTCTATCTGATTAAGTATGAATTGTTATCTATGCATCAAACATCTATCCATTATCTCAAAGTTGTAGGCTTTATGGTGTGTTGTAGATCACAGAAGACCATAGTTGCCGGTTCCTCACGAGATATAAAAGGGTATCACAGTCGAGACAGTTCTGGATATAACTGTCGGTTTAGGCTGTAGTATAGGCTGCATAAGTAGCTTGTCTTGGCTACTTGTCTATACTAGTACGTGCGTGTACTGATAGGATCACGGTGAGGTGTATTCTTCTATTCTGACCAGATGTAGAAAGAATCAAGACCTCGGTGACTTAAGATGAACCTTAACTCTAGTTGAGTCCTAAGGGTGTATAGTTATAGTCTGCTTCTTTGATTTACCATGGGTGAGAGTTCAGAGTATCTGTAACTCAATATGCTCCGTATCTTGGGAAGCAACTATAACTAGTACGACTCTTAGTGCAACTGCAACAGAGCACCATATCCTGGTAGAACAGGTTGATCACATCCCCTGAGGAATTCATTAAGGACTATCATACCAAACCCTGCAGGTGGATTAAATTCCGGTATGATGAGTAAGGTATGAATGGTACTACTCAGGAAAATAAAAGAAGTTGAATAACACGAGCAGTCAGAAGCTCTAAGTTAATCAACGGATGTGGGATATCTTAAATATGGGGGTCGTTAAGTCTAATACTAGCCCTGAACTCAACAGGGGTAAAACAGGTAATTCAGTACTATTACTCTAGTGGAATGTTTTAGTACTTATGGACTAAATTATACTCTGGGCTGAGTATGGAGAATTTAGCCATTGGGAGGCCTCGGTTTTACCAGCTAGTAGATCCCTGATCTGGCCCAAAAAGCTCAACAGGCCACAGTATAAGGAATAAGTGGGCCACCACTTAATTGGGCCCAGTGAGGGCGCCAATACTGCAGTTGGACGGCTAGTCCATAAGTTGCAGGCCTGGCCTGCAACTTAAGCCCAAGTCTCACTTGGTCTTCTCTATATATACCCCCTCAAGGTCTTGTTCAAACCTAATGATCAGAATAATCGAGTGCACTTAAATATTCTGAACAAGAAAGGGAGGCTAGGGTTAGAGAGAGAGAGACGCGCGGCCGGGCAGAGCAGTTCGGTGGGGTTCCCGTTTCCGTGGCTGATTCCGAGGTTCGTTGTCCATCCAACGTCAGAATCGAGCAGGGATACAGATCAGAAGATCTATTCGCGAGTTCTCTACTTCTTCAGGTAATCGATCTATAAACCCCCTATGATTCCGCATTTAATTCATAGGAGCATGATAGGTTTATTCGATAGTTAGATATCCGAAATAGATCCTCGGGCGAACCGATCTTCACCGATCAGATATGGTTCCTTCAACTTAATGCTAATATTTGTAAAATAAAAATTATAAATAATTTGCTCCATTTTGTTTTGTTATTTTGTGTTTAGACTTTGGGCAAGTTGTTGCCGTGTTTATTTATTTTTGTTGGATTATGTATTTATGTTGTTTGTTTGTGCCTTTAAGTTCTTCACTTTGTGTTAGGGGTTTTTAGTTTTGCATTTTATTAGTATTTTTTAAAAATATTTATTAGAAAATTCGGAATTTTTTTATCAATACCGCGGTATTATCGATACCGCGGTATTACCGCGGCGTCGGCACAACATCGGTATTCTTCTTCGTCGATACCGAGTTTTCGGTATACCGGTATGCGGTATACCGGTACTTGCGGTATCGGTATCGGTATCGGTATCGAAAATGCGATACCGATCAATATCAATATCGGCAAAAAAACACGGTATCCCGTACCGGTCCACCCCTAATTTTGGCCGAATTGGTTAGCTACACAACGATGCCATGTCAGCATGTGAAATTAGATTGAAGTACTGTTTGTTGAATTTTTATTATATTGCAGTAATGAAGTGAACATTTTGAACATTGATTTCCAATTTTTTGCTTAATCTCCTTATATTTTTGCTTAATCTCCATATATAAAGTACATTTTCAAATGTTCTATGACATTACTTAAAATTACAAAGATGATATTTTAGAGGACCCGCTATGTTGGCATACTTAATATACCCACAACGTAACATACAATTATACATTTAGAAAATAGCCATTAACACGTACTCTAGAAATAAAAGTTCAGTAAATAAATTTAAAATCAAGTAATAAATTTGTCAATTGACTTTACTACATCCAATGTTGTAAAAAGAATTATATTAGGCGTTAGACGGTCAGTGGATGGGGAGTGGTGCTTAGCTAGGCAGCTAGGTGAGAGCCAAGGTTGAGCCTAGTCGGATTAGAATATATTATAATGTTTATTTTACTATTTTTTATGTCATGCTCTACAAACTATATCAACACATATTATTCACAATATTATTACAAACTTAATGATAAAAACCTACTATAAAAACACATATTATTCACATTACTATTTTCGTCTCATACATTCGATTACGCGGTGAAAAAGATGTAGTGTTATTGCGTTAATGAAAGATTGAGATTTTTTATGTTGATCAATGGGAGATTAAGGGAATTCACTGATTGACTGTGTTTAATTAGGCATTTACTGTTGTAAGTTTGAAGATGGTTCTAATTTCCTAAATTTTAACATGATATTCATAACTACTAAATGAGTATATATTGTCTTTATATTTAGTCATAAATCTTTCTAGCCATTCAACTTATAGAGAACTATTATTCAAGTTCTCACAACTTAGTTCAGTTCGATGTTGATTAGTTAACTTATAGAGAACTGTTATTCAAGTTTCAATACTAGTTGTTAAGTGAAATATATATCGCTTAACAATTCAACGGATTAAACATTTGTCGGGCCATGGGGTGTTGACAAACGCCTAGGCGGGAAGTAAGTGGGTCTAGGTGGAGATTTTTTGAATAATGACTACATAGAGTGTGAGTACAATAGTACATTATGGGGTGTTTGACTTAGCTTATAAGTTGTTTAACATAGCTAAAACAACCTAGATTAAGCTATTTTGACTAATTATAATTAGTTTCCAAAAAGGTATTTGAAAACATATGAACTCCCTAAATTGTTTGTTGTGACGTAAGTTGTGACTGTTTTAAAGAACTTATAAGTTTCAAAAATAATTTATTATTACCTCTTCAAAAACAAGTTCCATGAATTATTATTATTATTATTATTATTATTATTATTATTATTATTATTATTATTATTATTATTATTATTATTATTATTATTATTATTATTCAAAAACTATCATGTTAATTTGTATTTAATTTAATATCATATTTAAAAATAAAATTAAATGTTTTAATCTCGTATTTAAAAATAACAAACCCTGTGTGATAGGATATGACCCATCTCCCTAGGTCCAATTACCCCACTTCGGCATAGGCCCAACCAAGACGGTTCAGCCCAACACCAACTCGGCCCAACACCAGTTCGGCCCAACAGCAATTCGGCCCAACCCAGCTCGAAGATAGGCCCAAGGAGTTGAGCCCTAACCACCCTAAACGTGGGATGATGGAGAGAAAAGCGGAATGGAAAACCACCCATGATCTCCACGTTCCCACTTCAACAACCGGCACCAACATCAACTATAAATAGAAGGATCAATTGTATTGTACACACTCATGCTACTTTGAATACAAAAACTCTCTCTCTTTCTCCCCGTGGACGTAGATCTCACGATCGAACCACGTAATCCCAGTGTTCTCTACTTTCTTGCACACAAACTTCATACACAAACAATCTACTTCACCGAGCAACGAATCGAGGATTCATCACTGGCGCCGTCTGTGGGAATCGACAAATTCGTGATTTGATTCCTGTTTTTGTTGCTCACACCTACCATCCATGGCTCCCAGAAGATGATTGTTACGAGGAACTCCCTCCTGGAGTTCAGGCAGTGTTCCACGACGCCGGCGGAGTCATCGGAGGCATCATGAAGAACTAGACGCCGCGGCAACTCACAACAGCCGCACCTTGATGTTCCCGTCGACAACCAGGCTGGAACTGGAGATATCACGGAGATCCCTCACTCCGGCGAACAGAACCCCGGAGAAGGCACGACGGCACCACCACCACCACTGCCCTCCCCGCAAGCGCAACCAACCCAGCCATGCCGAGGTCTCGTAAGCTCACGCCTAGGACCTCCGGCTCATCAACCAACACCGGAGGGCCACGTCGAGGACCTCACTTCGGACCGTGAACGTGAGCTGTTTGAACCAGGAGTAGCCCGACGCCCGTCCCCGGTCATCCGACGTCCGTCTCCGGTTATCCGACCGAACCCGGCTGCCCCGCCGCCTCCTCCACCTCCTGGAATCGAAGAACTGCTGAGAAACTATCTCACCACTGTCCAAGGGCGCGAATTCCTTAACCAATACGGCGGGGCACAAGGAGCCTCTCATCTCGGCCCCGAAATCCGAACTGGGCCATATGGGATGCCCGGAGGGCAGGACTTGCGGCACCACCTCCAGTAGATCCGAGGTCAGCCCCAAGGAATTCCTCTGCTGCACTACGTGGCTGCGCCACCCCACGGCCCCCCCCCCCCCCTCCCAAGGGCACCTAACTGGGGGCGCACAAATTTTCGATGCGTTCGGAAGGATCGTCAGTCCGCTCTCCGAGGACATTCTTAACACACACATGCCTTATGGGTACAAGGTGCCGAACATCAAGCCATACAACGGGATAGGGAATCCCAGCAACTTCCTAAGTCAATTCAAGTATAGCATGCTAAACCAGAACTTAATTAGGAAGTGTTCACATGTGCAAGCTATTCCCCGAACTGCTGATCGACAACGCGCGGGAATGGTTCGATAGCTTACCAACCGGGTCAATCAGGTCGTATGCCGATCTAATGAACGCTTTCTCGCGGAGTTTCTCCCAGCGTGTCGAAGTGAGGCACACCCCGGCCCACCTACTCACTGTGAAGCAGAACTGGTGTGAATGCCTCCAGGACTTCATGACCCGATTTGATAGAGAGTGCCTGCAAACTCGCTGCACCAATGATCTTCTCATCATCTCGGCATTTCAGAATGCCATCAGTTCGGACCTCCTTTACAAGGAGATTCTGGCAAAAGAACCACAAACTACCACCGAGTTGTGGGCAATTGCAGATAAGTTCGCCAAGATTGATGAGGCGACCAGGCGACGAAGAGAAGTAGACCGAGGAGAGACCTCGAAAAACAAAGAAGACGCACCTCGGAAAGGTGTGATGGAACGCATTCAGCGTGGTCCGCTGGAGTCACGCCTCGGACCTCGGCAGAACCCGGCACAACAACGAGGTCCGCCCACATCTCAGCCCGCTCAGCGACCCCCTCCACAATTCACTCCGCTGATAAAGCCGAGGACCGAGATCCTCGAGCTACATGCTAACTTGTTCGAGAAACCTCGGCCGATGAGAGAGGACGGCAAGCCGAGGTCAAAGAACAAGTTCTGCCAGTTCCATGATGACTATGGGCATGAGACAGAGAACTGCAGGAATCTGGCTTATGACATCGAAAGCCTGGTCCGCAGTGGCCCACTAAAGAAGTACCAAGACCGAAACGCGGGAGTCAATCAAGTAGATGTCCCCCGAGGTCAGAAGAAGAAAAGGCAATACCGAGGTGGTAGTTGCAATGCGGAAGCCGAAAAGAATATCAAGTATAATGACGATGATGCTGACGAGGACAGGGACTGCCAGTACGACGGAGTCATTGCCACCATCTCCACACTTACTAAAGGACAGACGAACTCCTCTATCAAGAATGGTACACGGACTCTCCTGAGTAGAGAACCCACAAATAAGAGGTTCAAAAAAGATGAAACAATAACGTTCTCTGCCGAGGACCCAGTACCCCCCTTGACCCCCCATTCAGATGCCATCGTCATTGAGGCTGTGGTAGCCAACAAGCTAAGTAGAAGGATCCACGTCGATACTGGGGCATCTGTGAACATTATGTTTAATAAGCATTGCTTCGATCAGATGGGGATTCAGAAGTCAAAAGTCATGCCTACTACACGGCCTTTGCGTAGTTTTACCCAAGAGGAAACACATCCGGTGGGAACGATCGAACTCCCAGTTACTATTGGGAAGGGGCCGAGGAGCTCCACCGACGTAACAGATTTCATTGTGGTAGATGCCAAGTCCCCTTACAACATCATCCTAGGTCGGACTTGGCTGAATGCGGTAAAAGCAATATGCTCCACCTATCACCTAGCTCTGAAAATCCCGACTTAGGGAGGGATAACCTTGATCCGAGGTGATCAAAATACACGTGGCACACAAAGGGAAGGGGGCTCCACCCCAACTGCCCCAAGCATAGCAATTATAGAATTCCGAGGAGCCGAAGAAGACGTCGCCTGCCGAAGACAGCTCGGTGATAGAGGTAGTGTTATACGAGGACGACCCCGCTAAAGTCGTCAAAGTAGGCTTCACCGAGCTCCCACATCTTCGTGAGCAGTTCATTCGGCTCTTGAAGGAGTATAGAGACGTCTTTGCATGGTCCCCACTGGACATGACAGGTGTGTCACCCCGGCTGATCACACATCGGCTCAACATCGACCCCGAGGTCAGGCCCATTAAACAAAAACAACGCTCTTTCGCCGCTGAGCGAAATCAAGTCATAAAGTCCGAGGTGATGCAACTGCTGAATGCTGGGATCCTATTTGAAGTCACGTATCCGACTTGGATAGCGAACCCGGTGATGGTCAAGAAAGCTGGGGGAGGGTGGCGAATGTGTATTGATTACGCCGATCTCAACAAGCACTGCCCAAAGGACTGCTACCCCTTTCCCGACATCGATAAGAAGGTGGATTCTCTAGAAAGCCACAAGATCTTCAGCTTTCTCGACTTATACAAAGGATATCATCAAGTCCTAATGGACACCGAGGACGCGGCCAAGACAACGTTCATTACGGACTTCGACATCTTTGCTTCCCGCAAGATGCCATTCGGGTTGAAAAATGCAGGAGCTACCTATCAAAGGATGGTAGACAAGATATTCAAAGAACACATTGGGAAGGAAGTCAAAGTCTATGTTGATGACATAGTAGTTAAAAGCAAGGAAGAGAGCACCAGTATTGCCGATCTCCGAACTGTGCTCTCCCTACTCCGCGAAGTCAACCTAAAACTTAACCCCCAAAAGTGCACCTTTACTGTGACCTCGGGGAAGTTTTTAGGTTGTTGGATCTCCCGAGAAGGATTAAAGGCAAATCCATCAAAAGTCAGAGCTGTGTTGGAAATGAAGGTCCCGAAGTAAATTAATGATGTACATAGGCTCACTGGATGCCTGGCCGCACTGAACAGGTTTCTCTCCAAAGCTGTAGAGTAACAGCTACCCTTCTTCAAAAATTTGAAGAAAGCGCCCGAATTCAGCTGGAGCTCGGAACACCATCTCGCACTCAATCAGCTAAAAGAGTGTCTCAACAACCTGCCAACCTTGTCGGTGCCAAAGGAGGGGAGGTACTATTCTTATACCTAGCCACCTCGGAGGAGGCTATCAGTGCGGTGCTCGTACGGGAAGAAGCAGGGCGCCAACTGCCCGTGTGTTTCATAAGTAGATCCCTTAAGGGACCCGAGGTGCGATATCAACCACTAGAAAAGCTCGCCTTGGCACTAGTCAATGCCGCTCGGCCCTTGCACCCATACTTTCATGCGCACCCCACCCAGGTCCGAACAGATTCCCCACTCCGGCAAGTACTGACAAAACCCGAAGCATCGGGCCGAATAGCGAAGTGGGCCATCGAGTTGGGGAGCATGCATGACGTTGCCTACGCTCCTCGTCAGGCCATAAAAGGGCAAGCCCTGGCGGACTTTCTGGTTGAAACCTCCATACGATGTCCCGACCTCCACATCGGTGCCGACAACAATCCCAGCTCGCTCTACCACAGATGAACCTCCTGATTGTTGGCACATGTATGTTGACGGCGCTTTCGGGAAGACGGGAAGCGGAGCCGGAATACTCCTCATCAGTCCGGAAAGGAAGGAACTCACATATGCATTTCGTTTTCAGTTCGCAACGACCAACAACGAGGTGGAGTATGAAGCACTACTGACCGGACTCCGGATAGCCACAAACCTGAAGGTCACCACCATCAAGGTACACAGTGATTCACAAGTAGTTGTAAATCACATGCTGGGAAAGTACGAAGCAAAGGGGGACAGGATGAAGAGATATTTAGCTAAGGCACGGGGTATGCAGGAAGCCTTCACATACTTCCAGCTCGAACGCATACCCCGAACTCAGAATTCCCGAGCTGACATTTTCGGCAAATTGGCAGCGGTACCCGGCTCTTCACCTGTTGAAGATATCCAGCACAGAAGTATAGAAGAGGCCGAAGTCAACGATTTGGACGAAGAGCAACAACCCACATGGATGACGCCTCTACTCGACTACTTGGTAAGGGGGAAGTTGCCCGATGACAAAACAGAAGCGCGGAGGATAATGTCAAAGTCATTGTGGTACACAATGGTGGACAACATCCTTTACAAGAAATTGTACCTCCAACCCCTGCTCAAATGCGTTGGCCCCACCTCGGCAGATTATGTCATGCGCGAGGTGTATGAGGGGTCTTGCGGAAGCCATATCGGACCTCGGGCCCTAGCCAAGAAGATCATGAGATGGGGGTATTTCTGGCCCACGATGCTTAAAGATTGCACCGAACTCGTACAGAAGTGCGAGAAATGCCAGTTACGCAAATGTAACAAGGCTACCCCAAAGTGAATTAGCAACGATGCAAAGCCCTTGGCCATTTGCGCAGTGGGGAATAGACATCGTGGGACCGTTTGAAAAGGCACCTGGTCAATTTCGGCATCTCATAGTCGCAATAAATTATTTTACGAAGTGGGTTGAGGCGGAACCTCTAGCCAAGATCACAAGTAAAAATGCTCGCAATTTCGTGTGGAAGAACGTGGTGTGCCATTTCGAAATACCTCATGTTCTAGTCTCCGACAACGGGACACAGTTCACAGACAAGGTCTTCAGAGATTGGTGTGATGAGCTGCGGATCCAACAACATTTCACCTCGGTGGCTTACCCTCAGGCAAATGGCCAAGCCGAAGTGACAAATAGGACGCTCGTCAAGGGTCTTAAGACCCGATTAGAGAAAGCCAAAGGGATGTGGGTGGAGCACCTTCCCAATGTCTTGTGGTCCTATCGGACTACACCTCGCTCCACCAATGGAGAAACCCCATACAGCTTGGCTTACGGAACAGATGTTGTTATCCTAGTCGAAATCGGACTGCCAAGTCCGCGCACGACTCATTTCATCTCCGGAGTGAACGACGAGAACCGATGTGCGGATCTCGATTTATTAGAGGAGAAGCGGGATACCGCTTACATCAAAGAAGCCCGGTACAAGCAGCTCATGGCCCGATATTACAATCGGCGAGTTTGAGGCCGACAATTCTGCGTAGGGGACTTAGTCCTACGGAATAACGAGGTCAGTAAGGCTTGCAAGCTCGGCAAGCTGGAAGCCACATGGGAGGGTCCTTACCGAGTTGACGAGGTCCTCGGCAAAGGTGCCTATAGACTCTAGGTTGTCCGGGGAGCCCATCCAACGACCATGGAATTTTATTCATTTGAAGAGGTATTACGCATAGCAGTGGAGTATCATATAGGATAGAGTCAAGTTCGGTCTTTTACTTGTTTCCCTTTTACATTTGTTTGTCAGTCAGTTCGAGTCCGCTTTTTCAGTTCGAGTCTGTGTCTCAGTTCGAGTCTGTTTTTCGAACAATTTCCAAAGTTAAATGAAAATTCGCAGTTCTTTTAAACTCTGTGTCCATGTTATGTTGCATAACTCCACTTATATGCGCATTACCTCTACTTTTTCAACACTATCCTGACGAGGACAAGTGTTAATTACAAGAATAAAATCGTACGACTAGGGGACCACCCCTCCCGACCGAGTCGGCAAACCAGGAACCCGATGATCGACCCAAGTGTCACTTTGGAAGCCGAAGTCAGGTCCCCGGGTCACTTCGGAAAACCCGATGATCGACCCATGTGTCACCTCGGCCGCCAATGATAGGCTATTAAGCCATCTCGAGCCCGAGAATCGACCCTAGCGTCACTTCGGAAGCCGATGATAGGCCCAGTGCCACTTCGGGAGAATATGCCTAAGTGCCAAATAACACTGATAACAGGCTTTAAGACAAGTTCGGCGAGCAAAAACGAATATTAACTAGATTGTACGACAAGAAAAATATTTATTATTTTGTGCAGGTCATACAAACTACAGATCAGCCAGAAGGACCACTCCCATCAGGCCTCTTACTATAGTAAAAATAACTAGCCAGGCCTTGAGTCGGAGGGTTCAACAGATCATCTATATTTACACCGCCTTCTTTTTCTTCGCACTTCGGCCACCGTCACGACTACTTCCGCCACCGCGGTAGCCACTGCGAGAGCTCCCTCCAACTCGGTTGCCAGTAGCTCGGCCTCTTGGAATTGTTCGGGGGGCAACATAGTTCCCATCCCCGCGGTTCGGAATAGGAGGCCGGCGCCTCTGAACGGGCAAAAACATATCAATTCGGTCTTGGATTAGGCGGGAAGGCACAGTAGGGCTCAGTGCCCAAAATCGGGAAGCATTTTGTCTTGCAAGTTGCACCTGCGGGTATGCATGTAGCCATTTCTTCATTGCCGGATGCCGAGAGAGGATTAACGGAAACAAATTCGTCAAGTACCGCAATTTGGAGATGTGTTCGGCAACTTCCCACGAGTCCGGACCTCGATGTTTCCGTTCGCGTATCGCACCCCGGATGGCCTCAATTGCCTCAGACTCCACTTCGGAGATTGTCTTACCACGAAGCTCGTGTATGACTCTTTCGTAATCGGTGTGCTCGGCTTCAATCGTCTCGGCGTCAGCATAATCCTCTTTAAGTTGGAGGTATCAGGCCTCGTTGGCATCAGCCTTGACTTGAAGAGTGTTGTACTTTGCGTCGAACTCATTTCGGAGATGTTCGGCACGTTTGTCAAGCCGTGCAATTTCGACGTCCTTAGTGTCAAGAAGGTTTTTCAAACGCTTAATTTTGTTAACATAAGGGTGACGTCGGTTGCGAAGTTGTTATACAAAATTTAAAGTACAGAGATACTCAGAATTACGAAAAGGAATTCATTTCATTGAGTAAGCAACAGTACAGGAAGATTACAATTCAAGGCAAAGAACAAAAAAAAAAAAATTATATACGGGGGAGGGGGGGGGGGGGGGGGGGGGGGGATCAACTGACCCCGCCAGAAGGATCAGCCTCGGTATTCGGCCGTTGGACTTCGGCTGTTTTGGCCACCTCCGCCTCGGCGTCCCTCTCCTCGGCATCCTCCTCCTCCTCACCCTCCTCATCAAACACATCGGGGGAGAGAGGGTGGGTCTTCAGCTCCTCCCGAAAGGGGCCGAGGAGAGCTTCAAACTCCAAGTCCCGGTCCACGGGACACTCCCGCACCTCCTCCTCGGTCAGCAATGTGCTCTTCCCGGCAAGGTGCTCCACGACCGGGAAGGCAGACGTTTTTTGGCCAGCTTCCGAAAATAGATGCGGAGCATCTCTTCGTCTTCAATGACCTTGCAACCGTATTTTCCCTTGTCCTGTTCGGGAAAATCAGCGGCAACAAGGTCCAGCACCACGGCGACGGCCCGGGTGCTGGCAGGTTCAGTCAGTGCCTTGACCAAGGCACTGAATTTCTTACTATGGAACATCCTCTCAGCAAGAGCCCGGAAGACCCTGTCCTGCGTTGCGACGATCTCCTCTTCTTGGGAGCGCGCAGCCATCAGTTCCTCCTCGCTCTTCGCTGCTTTCTCCTTGGCAGCAGCGAGTTCGGTGGTGACGGCAGCGAGCTGCTTCTTCAGCTCCTCCTCTCGGACTGAGGCCGACACCAGCTCCTTGGACAATTTGGACTTGCCCTCGGCCAAGTCCGAACCTTCGTGGTGGCTCGGTTATACTTTGACACAGAGCCCTGGAGGAGCTTCAAAATCACGCAAAGACGTGGTTGTAGTCCTCAATGGCGGACTCCACTCCCTGTATACGGCCAAAGGATTAAAAAAAAAAAAAAGGAGGGAAAGTCAAATGAAAAATGCAGAAGTACTTACCGCCGGGAAAACTGGAGATGGAGGCCGAGCACCAATATTGGCCACATCCATCTCGGATGAGGCCGAAGTGACCAACTTGAGCACTCCCGCAGTGTCAACCTCCTCTGCGGACACAGAAGGCGAGGTGTGAGTCCGCGGGAGTGGGATCTCGGACCGGGTCCTCTTCGTTGACCCGGTCGCCTGTCGCTTCGCGTTAGCCGAAGCGCCCGAAGCCTCGCCCTTCCTTTTCTTTTGGGCCGAGCCCCTTTTCTTTACCATGTTCACTGCAACACAAGGACAAGAAAAGAACGTCAGTACCGAGATGCAAAAAAAAAAAAAAAAAAAAAAAGAGAGAGAGAGAGAGAGAGAGAGAAAAGAAAGGCAAGGGAAGGGGACCTCACCCCTCCCCGGCTCCACCGCGGTGGAAGGATCATTGGGGCTCGGTTCGGCAGACTCGATCTGTTAAATCGCTCTGCCAATTCGGCAAAATGTTTTTGCCGAGCCAAGGGCTCACAGCACCCCGGCGCCACACCACCTCGGTGGCCCCCTCAAACCGGCAGAAAAAGAACTGCTTTTGCCAGTTCGGTACTTTCGAGGGCGCAGTCAAAGAAAAATAGTTGTGGGATGAAATAAAATATCACCCCTGTTTCCTATCCTTGAAAGTAAATAAGGCCCCAAACGTCTCGGCCGAATACGGGAGATTCAACTGAGAACAGTCAACCCCCAATCCAGTAATTTGCAAAATACCGTTGGGAGTAATTTGGGAGGGAGAAAGACCAAAAACTCTTCGAATCTCGGCATAAATAGCCGGAAACGGAATGCGCAGACCGGCCTTAAAGTGGTCAGCGTACACGGTAACGAAACCCCGGGGAGGGAAACAGGCTCTATCGCCGGCCCGGGGCAAAAGAAGAAGAGCAGAGGGAGGAAATTCATATTTTACGGCTAAATTATGTAAAAAAGAGGCGGAAAGGATAGAATCAATGCCCCCCACCTTCCCGGAAACACCGGGATACACCGGAAACTCTACGAGCTCAGCGTATGGGGTGGAACAGTTTGACCGGACGCACGGTCGAGTGTTATCGGGAAAAGAAACAGGTGGCGTAGAATAAGACGACGCGGCGGTGGAAGAAATCGCGGCCGTAGAAGGGGAAGAAACCACGGGGGAAGCAAAGAATTTGCAGAGGAGTTGGTAGAAGACAAATTCACAGTAGAGTTCGACAGCGAAGAAGCCATACTTACTTGTTTCTTGGAGAGACTGGAAATTGCAGGAGGAGAGGAAGTTGACGATGAACAGTGAAGAGAAACCGAAACTAGGGTTTTTTTCTTTCGAATTTAAAAAGAGGGAGTAAATGATTTCTCTTCTTCAATCATCGTACATTAAGGGAGGAGAGTTAATGCGTACACAATACGCCTCATCAGTGCGACGGCGTTTCAAGTAACGACCCATCTTATCCCAGCTTTATCGGGACACCAAACGTCTGCATTTAATGCACCTGACACGCTTTACGCGTCTTCGGTGGCCAACCTACTTCGCACTTCGGCAGGCACGTTAATTACCCAAGTCTGATCTTCGAGGAGGGTAAGACTTCGGCAAAGCTCAACTCGGCTACGCAACTCAGAACAAGGCAAGAAGGACGCCTGTTCAGGAGGGAGAGGTACGACAACCGGGCTCAAGTGCCCTCACCTCGGCATAACAAGGGCCACAGCGTCCCAACCATTACATCCATCACCCCACGTCTTTTTTTTTTTTTTTTTTGGGGGGGGGGGGGGGGGGGGGGAGACCCATCTCCCTAGGCCCAATTACCCCACTTCGGCACAGGCCCAACCAAGATGGTTCAGCCTAAAACCAGCTCGGCCCCAACACCAGTTCGGCCCAACAGCAATTCGGCCTAACCCAGCTCGAAGACATGCCCAGGGAGTTGAGCCATAACCACCCTAAACATGGGATGATGGAGAGAAAAGCGGAACGGAAAAACACCCATGATCTCCACGTTTCCGCTTCAACAACCGGCACCAACATCAACTATAAATAGAAGGATCAATTGTATTGTACACACTCATACTACTTTGAATACAAAAACTCTCTCTCTTTCTCCCCGTGGACGTAGATCTCACGATCGAACCACGTAATCCCAGTGTTCTCTACTTTCTTGCACACAAACTTCATACACAAACAATCTACTTCACCGAGCAACGAATCGAGGATTCATCAGCATCCTAACTTTTTTTAAAATCCGTATCCTCATATCCGCATCATATAGCCCCCACACCCATATCTCTGCACCCATGCAACATAAGGAAAAACCTTAGCCCAACATCTCATTTTAGCATATATAATGGACTGATTGAAATATTCTTTTATTGCAAGGGTGATGCTATTCGGGCATAATGTGGCCGATTATAATTTAACTTTTTTTTTTTAATATCAAATAATTTATATATTTATGCCAAACATTTTTAGATTATAAATAACTCAAACAGCGATACTCCGTATATTTTACGATATTTTTTTAAAATTAACCCTTTAATTATTTGATAATATATAGTACTATTTTGAAGAATTTATTTCCTTTTAGATTTTATCTAAAGAAAAATAGAAAATTTGTTGTGGAAAATATTTTTAAATTAAAATATAAAAGTAATAAATTATAGTAGTAGTTATCATTTACTATTTTTATAATTACATATATTATGAAAAATGTCGTTGTGTGGCCGGCCACATTATGACCAAATAACATTATTTTTATTGCAACATAATTTCACAAAGTTCTCTCTAAAGATCTTGTTCTCTGATCAAGGCATATGAGTTCGACTTGAATCGATTGCAATAAATTTTAGTCAAGATGTGGACGAGGTACAAACCCTTCAAATGAAGTTGCATTTAAGGCAATAATAATGTCACAAATATAGTAGAAATAGATAGTATATACTCCGTATTATGTTTCTTATCCCTAGGAAATTATAGTTTATTTATTGAGTTGTGGAGTTTGAAGAAGGTGTTTGGCAATGATCAGTCATGCTTCAACCAATCCTATTAGAGGGTATTTCGGTCATTTTGTTGAACTCTATCTAACTATTCTAGTAATCTCAATTAATTAGAGTAGAAATTTTAATATTACTATAAATTATCATTTCCAAATTTGACGATTGTATCCGTCAAATCCATAATTATGAAACTTGTCATCACTGTCACTTATCGATAATTTCTTTTATTAATAGAAATATTGAAGATTGAAAGATAATTTCTTTGATAACGTTCAAATCTTTTATTGATATATAACAAAAATAACTCTGACACCTCATCAGTCAACCTTATTATGGAGCACAAAAGCCCGTCAAATATACTACATCTACGCATAAATACATAAAGGTCAGATAAGAGGTTAAAAATTAAACAAGAATTCATAAGTTTCAACTCAAATTTTGGAGTTGGAATTTTTTACAAGTCCTCACTAATTAGAGTAGGGATTCTAGAATTCTCTCTAATATTCAACATATTTTTCGTGGGAGTTGGAATTTTTTACAAGTCCTCACTAATTAGAGTAGGGATTCTAGAATTCTCTCTAATATTCAACATATTTTTCGTGAAATCGATTGATTTCTTTGCGGAATGCAACAGAATATGTGTTTTATTAAGAAATAAGAAGAAAATCTAAAAATTTAAACATCAAATCTAAGAAAATCAAGTAGTGCAAATTCTCTAGCAATCTCAGAAGGATCAAACTGACGGATATCAAGGAAAAAAATTCTCCATAAATTTCGGAAGTCATCACTTAAATATCATTAAAATATTAAATTGAAAAGAAGAATCGGAGAAGTAATATATATCGCTAAATTCATGAAATCCATATATTATTATTTATATACGCATCCTTATTCATTTATTAAATAGAGTATAATTCATGTTTACATATATTTATATCTAAACATAAAGATTTATATAATTCGAAATTAAGCAAAATTTAAACTATAATAAAATTACTTATATATCCCCCATTATGTCTCAGAATCACTACCCTTCACATATTCTGAACACCAATTGATTTTTAGGATGATAAATCAATCAATATTATGCAGAATGCCCTAATTTGGTAACGACCTTGTATGTACGGTAACGTATTTAATCGTATTCAGTGGCGGAGCCAAGTGTTGCTCTCCATGGGCTAAAGTCCACCCCAATGAAAAAAAAATGTAATTAGTCCTTCACTTATTGAGCTCATCTCATTCGAAATTTCTAACTCCGCCACTGATCGTATTTATATATTTTTTCCCATTACGAGTAATATAAAGAGGAATAAGACCGAGTCAAAAGGTATCTAAAATTATATTTCTAAAATATAATCAAAAAATTCTCGTTACAAAGAAATTAAATAAAAAACACATTTGGTCCTAAATTAACCGAAAGTCTTTGTCATGGGTCATGATATAATTCTATCGCGTCCGTGACTCTTGATTTTGTGGAATGTAATAAGCATCTTCTCCAACCAAGAAAATAAAAGACCATTTAACTTTATTCTATATAGTCTTCATTTTATAATTCCTACGTGCATTGATGGATGCGATTCCTTCATAATTTATTCATTTTTCTCCCTATAGTCCAAACTCTGCCATCATATTAATATTGATTATGTGTGATATAGGTTTCGCGTCACGTCATTGCTTAATAGTTTGATTAGTTACTCTCTTCTCATCGTTCCATTTCAATACATGTTTCTTTTTGACAAAAATTTTTACGTGTAATGTTAATTTTTTTTTTTTATTTTAGGAAATACGATTATTGAAATAGTACAACTCAATATATTTACATGACTACTGTAATTTATTGACAAGATGTTACTCCCTCCGCCCCCCATCTCTTTGTTAGGAAAAACGCACATGCACAATCACGAAAGACAAAAGAACACAAGATTTGTTCATCCAGTTCGTCTCACGACTATGTTTGGGGGCGATGCCAAGTCATGATTTTCTCTCTAATTTTTCAGATCTAGAATACAAGGAGTAAGGGGGGCCTATTTATACTAATAGCAGTGAATCATAACCCTAAACCAGTTATGATCTCTATCTCAAACCAATTAGGATTAACTAGGCATAAACATGTAGGATTAAATATAATTCAGACTCCACGTCACAACACTCTGGACATTAATGATATTTGGACGATCCTTATATGATGAACATTTCAATTTTAGGAAGTAAACTCAACAATAACATTTCATCACTTTATAATGCAGTTAACAAAAGTATTGCATGGCCTCACAATTAAAACATTAACATTTTATTACTTTAATCAACTCATTAACACATCATTTCCCTACATTAAACACCGTTGAAAAAAAGTTCAAGAGATGAATGAAATGAGTATTCCTTTTCTTTATGAATATACAACTAGGGTGTGGAAATGAAACAGACCACATTATATCTAATAAAATACTACCTCCATCTCCTTATATTAGCAACATTTGCCAAATTATTCCATCTCAACTAATAGCAATATTTTCATATTTGGAAAGAAATTAAGTCTAATAGCCCATCCCATCAACAGTTAAATGAAGCTACAGTAAACCCGCTACAGTAATTTTTTATTGTTTTTTTATGTGTGATAAGTTAAATGAAGCTACAATAAACCCGCTACAGTGTTATTTGTACAGTATTTTTTTTTAATTTTCCCCTAATTTTTTGCTTAAGACCCCTTATTTTTTTTCTTTGTACTAGTGTATAAAGCAAATGTTGCTTATTTAATGAAATGAAGGTAGTAGAACTTAAATGATGAAAAATAATTATAAACCCTAAATTGGAAGAGTGGACCCTATAAAATAAATGCAAAATTATCCCAATTCATAACAGGTCGAAATTATTCAACGAATATGCATAAAATTAATAAAAAGTGGCATCCTGATTCAGGATTGATACATGAAAATAAAGATAGATTTTCTCATGTAATATCCCGTAGAGTTCAAGAGTTCGCATAAGTTTCATTTTCTACAAGCAAATCACAATCGTACTCTCCCTTTGTAATTTCAACATCGCGTTTAAAACATTGACGCGTTTGCACATAAATTCTATAAGTTTTGCAATTGAGACTTTTCCATATTCTACCGACGTGCGTGGGTTAATGACAAATAACAAATGCTTAAACTGCGTCACTTATTGAGTAATTAAGCCCTAACAACGTCATTTAGGGTTAATTAATGATAAAAAATTCCCTAACTCGCTAACCCGGATCTGCCTCTCTCTCTCTCTCTCTCTCTGTACTCTGAAGGTCCACCGCTATTCGCCGTACCGCCGTCGCTGCCGCCCACGTTGCTGCCGGAAACTGCCATTCCCGGTACCTCAATGAATATCTATTATTCTAAATACCAAAGACTAGATCCAATTAACAAGTTGCAAGAGGAATTATTGGGGCCAGCTACTTGAGAGAATTAATGATAAATTGACTCTTGTTATTGTTTCTTCTCCTCAGATTGGAACTTGGACATGGACATGGACACTACGTAGTGATAGATCAAACATAGCGGCAAAATTATCGTTTAATTTCACACTCTTCTCATCTAATTCACCTATTCCAAGTAATTAATTACTCTCCTTGTTCCGCTTCAGTTGTCCTACTTTCCTAATCAGACCGTCTCACATGAATTGTCTTGTTTCTTAAAAATAAAAAGAATTAACCTTTAATTTTTCAATATGGATACCTAATTTTTCACTTTTAACTACGCCTTAAATTTCCCTAATTTTTTTCCTTAAATGTATATGGGAAGTTTATAATTTCCGTTAAACCATGCTGGAAATAGCCTGATTGCAAAATGCATTAATGTTTTAAGACTCCGGAGTAATGTGGAAATTGAAAAATGTATACATATTCGTAATTTATTTTACAATTTACAATTGATCCTAAAAAAAGACATTACATCAATACTTATGCCTAAAGTAAGATTTTAGATACTTGAGCTAATTATTGATGCGAAAAAGGAAAGAACAGCTAAATTTTGATATGAAAGGAGCTGTATTTATTTTATAAAAATAATACTCCACCCGTCCCATCTCTAAAGGGATAAGTTCGATTTTCATCCGTCCCGAGCATATAGGGATATTACCTTAAATAGTAAAATTTTAACCCACTAAAACATATTTATGCACACTACTTTATCCACAATTATCACCTCTAATCTTAATTCTCATATTAGGAAAAAGTTATTCCTAAGTGGGATGGAGGTAGTAGTAATTAATAAGACAAATATATGAGGGGAGAACCAAAATAGCCCAAATTAATAAGTGAAGGAAAAAAATAGCCCTCCATAAGTAAATGGTACAAATGTAGCCTTTTTTTTTGAATTTGGGACAATTATACCCTTAATATATCTTGTTATGGTTCAACGTTCACACGACCAAATCACACACGAGCACGACCATATAACACACGACCACGATCACTCACGACCAACTCACACACGAGCACGACCATATCACACACGACCACGATCACTCACGACCACTTTATTCACAATCACGACCAAATTTATACACTCACACGACCACTTACGACTACTTTATTCACGATCACGACCAAATCACACACGACCACGACCATATCACACACGACCACGATCACACACAACCACTTTATTCACGATCACGACCAAAGTTACACACTCACACAACCAATAACAAAACAACAATAGAGGAAGAGATCGCAGCAAAATAAGAAATCGGAGCCAGCGACAGAGGGGGAGAGGCAGCGCAGAAGAGTGGGTTTGGGGGTGGGGGTGGGGGTGGGTTGCGCACGGGCTGCCTTTTCTTTTCTTTTTCTTATTATCTATTTTTTCAATTAATTTAACTAATTTATCCTTAATAATTATATCATTAAGGGTATAATTGTCTCAATTTTAAAAAGTGGGCTATATTTATACCATTTACTTATGGAGGGCTATTTTTTTCCTTTACATATTGATTTGGGCTATTTTTGGGTATTGACACCAAATATATTTATGCCTAACCCTAACAGTTGGACCCACCTCTTTACGTTTAAAAATAAAATAAGTGAACCCGGCTCAATGTTTACTTAAAAAAAAAAAGAAAACAATGTTGGCAGTTTTTCGATTAGGGTTTTGTATTTTAGTAAGGTTTTAATTTTCATGGCATAATTTATTTATTAGGTTCTACAGGTATAGTCATTATCTTTAACTATGGCATAAACACATTATTTGCGGATACACTGAATCTCTTTATGGAAAAATCTTTCCAAAACTAATATATTATAAATACCATTGGTTGGGTATTGTCTTGAATTCCAAGAAGCCAGTGGCCCCTATGAGTACATCAATGGTTTCTAAGGGATGATATTGATACGACATACCCTTATCTCCCAAATGTATTTGTTAGTTTTCATTTTTGCAAGTGGACGTCCTACAATATTACTACCTCCGTCCACGGTTTTCAAATCCTCTAATTTATAATTTTGACTAGTTTTAAGGTTTTATCATAATAAGTTTTAAAATATATTTTTGGTATATAATTTAAAATACATTTTAAAATAAACTCGTAGCACTCATTAAAAAGAATACAATTTAAAATATACCCTCAAATACAAATTTTAAATTTCTTTACAAAATCTCAAAGCTGACTGAAAAGTTAAAGGGTATAAAAGTTATGGACGGAGGAAGTATCATTTTATACCTTCACTGCATTGTATATTTAGCAATTATACCGCGTATAAGATAAAACATCTGACGTAGAATAAATATTTCTTGGTTAATCTTCACTAATACTTTCTCCGTCTCATTCATCTGGGGAAACCATTTTATCTATACGGAGATTATGACAAGAGTATGGTAGAGAATGAAGTAGTATGAATGAGGCAAAAGTGAAAATTATTATCAATAAGATAGAGAGAGTAATAAACACAATTCAGTTACGTCTATTTTTAAATCCGTGTTGATTAAACCTAAACATAAATTTGACGGACGAAGGGAGTACGGACGCTGCCATGAGAGAAGGTATCACATTTCCGCATTTTCATATATGGATTCTATAATTTAATTCACATGCCGAAACTGTACGTGTCTAAACCCATGCTGAAACACCAAAGCATTAATGATCCAAGCCGCACGTGAGATCATTTTCAACATAATTGTTCGAAAATATACTCACAATAATAAACTTTGAGATAACTTTATAAATAATTTTTTCCCCTTAAAAGCTCAAGACACTACAATTCGTCATGAAACTATTGTCATGTTCTGCTACCATTACTATCTCACACCACGTACGCTGACGCATTAGGAATCATATTGTTTCATATTCTACATGATCAACAACGGTCTCGGTTTCAGTTGAATTTAGATCATCTATTACAGTTTGATATTGCATGTTTGATTGTACCGACCAATGATCAGTACATGTTTAGATTATTTCTAGAATTATTAGTTAAAAATGTGTATGAACAAAATTTCTCAATTTGGAAATGTTACGTTCTTAATACGTTAGGATCACTGGTATGCATAATACAAAATTTGAGGCGAAAATGTAATAGAGATTCTAAATTGTATTCGAGGTCCAAACATAATAAAGTGGCAATTCAATAGACAGACATACAACTTGAAGAGCAAAAACAATAATTAGAAAAATCACCATATAATGCTACACTACACATAGCTAGTGACTAGTGTAGTAAGCATGTACAACTTCTCATTTTTCACTATTCTCCCCTCTCTTATTTTCTGTAAACAGAAAAAAGCAAGCTACCAAAACACAACAAGCAAAACATTATAGAAACTTAATATGATGAGATTTAAGTAAAAATCTCATCAAATGCCAACAAAACCAATAGTAAAAACCGATGGAGATTTAGTTGCACTGGAAGCCGGACGGAACCTTCTTTGAGCAAGCATTGAGAATCAAACTCAGAGAAACGGGAACGTTCAAATTGATGCCCAAAATGTTAGCTTTGATGGCGGTGCAAAGGCAGACTGCTGCATCAAGATCGGCCAACCCTTGGATGAGGCTGCAGCATGGGCTTGTTGATGGAGTTCCAATGGTGACACCAATCAATCCACCGAGCAAATCGGCACACACACCTAATTTGAGGGTATCCTTAGGACATGTGGCCTTGGTCGACGGGGTTGGGGGGGGGTTTGGTGTCGGGGTCGGGGGGGGTTTGGGGGTCGGGGTTGGGGGGGGTTTCGGAGTTTTTGGAGGCGGAGGGCATGGGGTGCCTTTCTTAGGTGGGGGAGGTGGTGGCTTCGGTTTAGGAGTAGGAGGGCAATCACATGCACTAGAAAGAGTGAGGATTACAAGGTTTATAACTAAGAAAAGAGCAATGGATGTGGTTTTCTTGCAAGCCATTTTGCTCTAGGGAAACTTTTAACAATTCTTTTTGCTTTTTGCTATGAGAAGTGAGTTAGTAAAATGACTTTGGGATGTGAGAAATTGATACAAGAAATGTGGGTATTTATAGGGGAAAAAAAAGATAATTAATCCAATTAGGTGATATTATTTAGAAATTGTATAGAGTGATTGATTTTAGCTGGCACAAGTAGCATAGGATTGGCAATGTTTTGGATGCATGTGAATAAGGGTAGCAAATTGCCATGTTCCTTTGATCGATTCCATCATGATGGATTTGTCTAAATTATCTTAGATTGAGATATTTTAATTGAAATAAAGTAAACCATGTCCCACAAATTGTACTACTAATTTGTGACCGCTCCATGTTTGAGTATAAACACTCAATTATGCAATCCGTGGCCACATTTAACGTGCTTATTCCATATGGAGAAGTGCTGCATCGATTATTGTTTTAAGTAGGGTTTTACTTTATTTAGGGGGTGTTTGGCTAAGCATATAACCTATGTTTGATTGCTTATAAGCACTATAAAAGTGTTTGGCAAAATAAGCTCTCAAAGAGCTTATAAGCTCCAAAAATAAGCTCCAAGTGCTTATAATTAAGCACTCTAAAAAATAAGCTCCTCAACTCCAACTTATTTTTTCAAAACTTGACTTTTTCATTGTATAACTTCATATTTTTTTTCTCATATTTCAATTATAAACACTTCCATTTGATTGTAGAAAATTATAAATTAAAAAAAAATATCAATTATTTTTTAATTTTAATTTATTTTAAGCTTATAAGCTCTTTTATCCAAATACTTTGAAATCTTATAAACTCTTAAACCTAAGAGCTTATAAGCTCTTAAAACATCTTATAAGCACTTAAAGCTTATAAGCTCTTCAAAATAAGCTTAACCAAACACGTCCCCAGTAAAATTCAACATTTTTATGGATTGGCTAAGCTTATAAGCTATGTTTGACTGCTTATAAGTTGTTTGACTGCTTATAAGCACTCTAAAGTATTTGACAAAATAAGTTTCCAAAGAGCTTATAAGTTCCAAAAATAAGCTCTTTCACCCTAACTTATTTTTTCAAAACTTGACTTTTCATTGTATAACTTCATAATTTTTTATTTTTTTTTTAATTTCAATTATAAACACTTCTATTTGATTGTATAAAATTATAAATTCCAAAAAAAAAAAATTTTCATTTTTTTAATTTTCAGATTTTAATTTATTTTAAGCTTATAAGTTCTTATATCTAAAAGCTTATAAGCTTTTAAAACATCTTGTAAGCATTCAAAACTTATAAGCTTTTCAAAATAAGCTTAGCCAAACCCATAAAGGGTGTATATGCATGGTAACTTTCTTCGTATGAATATATGTCATGTCAACTATATTTAAGTTAATGGTATTTGGATATTTCCATTTTATTGTTTGAAGAAATAGGTAAGATCGAATTGTTTCCTAACTTAATAAGTCAATATTTTCGCTGGACAAAAGAGCATTTAACCTATATGTCCGAATTTGTTTGTAACTCATGATTTATTAATTTGGCATGAGATGTGTGGTTCATATTAATTAGTTTTGAAAAGATTTGTGAAAGTATATATTATTTGATATTGGACAGTTTTGAGGGCATTGATGTCGGTGCTAGCAATATACTTTGGCATTGGTGGAGGCGTGATACGGATCTAAACTCTAGTCCTAACCCTAATGATGAGGACGTGCATGAAGATGGTGAGGAAGTGCATGAAGACGAGGCGGTGGTGGAGGAAGAGGCTGTCGCCGGCAGTGAGTTCGATACGACGGCGAAGCCCGTCGATGAGAGAGGGAATGAAGGCCGAAGGGAGAGGCCGAGGAGGACGTTGCGAGAGCCCAAGAAGTTTGATGGGTTCGTGGCCTATCATTAGGTCGATCGAGTCTTTTTCTTTAGCATGGGCTTGGCCCAAGTGTCGTAGTTGAGTCGGGCCTAAGTGCTCCGTTCGGGTTTTCTTGTTGGTTCTTTCCCGGAACGTAGTGAGTCGAACCAACCAGGGTATTAGTATATATTCGAGTATTTGGGGTTGTATTAATCATCAATTAATCATAAACCCTAATTTATCGCCGTTCTTCTTCTTCTTCGTATTGTATTTTCGTTTTCGGTGTGATCGTCGGGGAGAGCCCGCGACTACCTTTATTCGTTTGTACTCGCGAATCTCTCGTTCGTGGAGTGATAGGAGAGCCTCGCTCCTATCAATTGGTGCTTTCATTCGAATTCTTCCTTCCGCCATATCATGCATCCGAATTCTAATCGGACGTTACAGCCACACTCGACGGCACCACCGACGTCAACGCCGCTGGTTTCGTCGCCCCTTGTGCAGCAGCCACCATCGTTGTCGGGTTCAACTCAACCCTCGATGGAGACATTGATTTCCGTGCTGCAGCAAGGGTTTGCCCGTCTCGAGGCGAAGTTCGACGCCTCCGATCAGCGCACGACGCCACCGTCGTCGAGGCCACACGCGGAGCGGCCCTATGAGTTGCAGGGATCGGGCTGGGTTCCGCCTTGGCCATCGGGAAATCTCCAGACGACATCGACGGCGGTATCGACCCCACCATGGGAAGACACTCGACGGGGATGTTCGGGTCAGCAGGGCGGCTACGTTCCCCGTACTTACGCGTCGTAGGGCTCCACGGCCTGGGACCCTCCGCACGATCAGCACGCCAACCGAACCAGCGGCGCTACTCACACGGCGTGGGATCGGCCGGTGGTGCAGCGGGGGGAGAACCAAGGCCCTCGATCTTCGTGGGACCCGACCCAGTCGAGAGGGGGCCCTTCTCCAACTTCGTCCGAGCCGTCTCGCTTTATGCGTTTGGATCCTCCGATGTTCGATGGCTCGGACGCGCAATCATGGGTAACGCGAGTTCAATATTATTTCGGTTATATTATGTTACCTCTTGACCAACGCTTACATAGTGTTATTGTGTTGTTTTCACCCCCGGCATCGGACTGGATCTTTGCTTATCGGGAGGCCAACCCTCATGTCTCGTGGCAGCAATTCTTGGACGACGTGCGGCGTCGCTTCGATCCCAACTACTTTGTGAACTACATTGAGGTGTTATCCAAGCTCACTTAGACGGGATCGTTGTTGGATTACACCAACGAATTCGAGAAGCTAATGAATCGCACACACGGTCTTACCGAATCAGCGCTCATTCCGATGTATATTGGCGGTCTTCGGCAGCCTCTCCGAGGCCAAGTTCGCTTGCAGCATCCCCGTTCTGTGTCGGCAGCCATGTCTCTTGCTTCGGAGTTTGATAGTATGGGTGAGCGGGGAAATCACGCTATGAATCAAGCTTCTCGTCGTCCATGGCCGAATCGGGATTCGCGGGGGTCTATTTCAGGAGCAAATCCTATAGCTCCAAGTTCAGATGCTTCAAAACCAGCTGCTGCCGTGAGCAACGGGAATCGCAATCGTGACTTATCAAAGTTGCCCATTGTTCGTTTATCATCAGCTGAGAGGACAGAGAGAAGTCG
This sequence comes from Thymus mandschuricus, assembly GCA_029379335.1. Classification (NCBI taxonomy): domain Eukaryota; kingdom Viridiplantae; phylum Streptophyta; class Magnoliopsida; order Lamiales; family Lamiaceae; genus Thymus; species Thymus mandschuricus. The sequence continues at coordinate 18,293,830 of CM057074.1, read as the reverse complement.
ACAAGGTCTTTGCTGGTATTGCCCTGAGAAGTGGAGCGCGGGTCACGCGTGCAAGAAACCGGTATTGGCTTATATGGGAATTGATGAGGAGTACGAGGACATTCAGGCCTCTGAAGAGACTGTGGACGGCCCGGAGGTGGTCACTTCTGACCTATCACATTTATATAGCTTGGATGGTCGACCGAGGGCTTCGTCGTTGGAGTTTCGTGGGCTTCTGGGGCGTGAAGAAGTTGGTATTCTCATAGACACGGGTAGCACGCATAATTTTGTGCACCCGAAGGTGGCGGAGAAATGTTGTCTTGATCTTGACGCCGTTAAGCCGTTTCGTGTATACATGGGCAACGGTCAATCCCTTTTGTGATCCTATGCTAGTTCGGGAACTTCTGTGGAAATTCAGGGGCATCTGTTTCAGGTCGACCTGTTCGTTTTGCCTGTGCATGGTCAGGACGTGGTGTTAGGTATGGCGTGGCTACGCTCGCTCCATCGTGTGACGAGTGATTATGATCAAGGGACGTTGGAGTTTGTTCGAGGGGGTACGACGATTTGCTTGAAGGTACCGCCGCGTGTGCCTCGCCAGGTTTCAGCTCACAAGTTCGCTTCGTATTTGCTTCGGGCGGAGACGACATCTTTATTCGAAATTGTTGCCAATAAGGATGTGGCTTTTGAGATTCCCCACGGTACTACTCAGACGAGGTTGGAATTGCCGGAGGACTTGCCCACAACCGTGCGTGCGGTGCTCGAGACGCATGCCTCGGTTTTCTCGGTCCCCACGAGTCTCCCGCCCAAGCGTTTGTTCGATCATCGGATACACTTGCTTCCTAGCTCGAAGCCAGTGAACGTTCGGCCATATAGATACCCTTATTTTCAGAAGGCGGAGATTGAACGGCAGGTCAAAGAGATGTTAGAAATGGGCATTATTCGCCACAGTACTAGTGCGTTCTCGTCTACAGTCTTGCTCATCAGAAAGAAGGATGGCTCCTTTCGATTTTGTATCGATTATCGGGCCTTGAATACCGCCACGGTGCCTGATCACTTCCCGATTCCCACTGCCGATGAGCTGTTTGATGAGCTGGGACAAGCTAGGGTTTTTACGAAGCTGGACCTGCGTTCGGGGTATCATCAGATTAGGATGCATGATGAGGATGTTTTTAAGACGGCCTTTCGTACTCACGACGGCCATTTCGAGTTCTTGGTTATGCCCTTTGGCCTTACGAATGCCCCGTCGACATTTCAGGCAGCGATGAATGAGATATTCCGCCCATTCTTACGACGGTTCGTCATAGTGTTTTTTGACGACATCTTGATCTACAGTCCGACTCTCGACAGTCATGTCAAACATTTATCTGAGGTATTGGGGATTCTGTCGCACAATAGCTTCTTTATCAAGCTCTCGAAGTGCGTGTTTTGTAGCTCCACGGTGGATTATCTCGGACATGTTATTTCCGAGGGGTCGTTGAGGGCGGACCCGTCCAAGATTGAGGCGATGGTGGCCTGGCCTCAACCAAAAACGGTGAAACAATTGCGAGGCTTCTTGGGCCTCACGGGGTACTATCGGAGGTTCATTGCGGGGTATGCCGTTATTGCATCACCATTGACGGACCTACTTAAAAAGGATGCTTTGAGTGGACTTCGGCGGCAACGGCGAGCTTTGAGGAGTTGAAGAAGGCTATGACATCAGCCCCCGTATTGGCCTTGCCCGATTTTTCGAAGCAATTCATCGTAGAAACGGACGCGTAAGGGACCGGGATCGGTGCGGTCCTCCTCCAAGGCAAACATCCGTTGGCTTATTTTAGTAAAAAGCTTGGGCCTCGTCGACGGGTGACTTCGACATATCATAAGGAGTTGTATGCCATTGTCGAGGCCGTTCAGAAGTGGAGACAGTATCTTCTTGGGCGGGAGTTCGTGATTCGCACGGATCAGAAGAGCTTACGCGAATTGCTCCAACAAGTTATTCAAACTCCCGATCAACAGCTCTACGCGAGAAAATTGATGGGTTTCAAATTTGTGATCGAGTACAAGCCCGGAGTGTTGAATAAGACGCCGATGCTCTATCCCGGCAAGATGATGGGTCCGAGGCGGCAGCAGCTCCGGAGGTGGACGGGGCGGATCAGGATGATATTTCCTTATTGGTGGCGGTCACTCAACCAATGCCGGATGTGTTCGAAATCTTGCGTGAGGAGGTGAGTTCGATTCAAGAGCTTCGGGATCTGTGGGTGGCTATCGAGAACGGGACGACACCGAGTAATTATCATGCTAGGGACGGTTTGATTTATCGGGGCCGCAGGGTTGTCCTTGCTTCTACGTCAGCCGCGAAACATGCGATTATGTATGAGTTCCATTCTACCCCATTTTCTGGTCACCCGGGGGTCGAACGGACGTTCCGTAGATTGGCTTTGGCTTTCTATTGGCCTCAGATGCGACGGGAAGTGAAGGAATTTGTAGCAGCGTGCTTTGATTGCCAAACTACAAAGTACTCTACGCAGAAGCCGGCGGGATTGCTTCAACCGCTTCCAATTCCTTCACAAGTTTGGGAGGACGTGTCCATGGACTTCATTACTGGGCTTCCGCAGTCGAAAGGGTTTACGGTGATTATGGTGGTCGTAGATCGGTTGTCCAAGTATGCGCATTTCGCTCCTCTTCCTACTCGTTTTGATGCATGGCGGGTGGCCAACGCTTTGGTGGATAATGTTGTGAAGCATCACGGGTTTCCGAACTCCATTGTTTCGGATCTGGACTCCGTGTTCGTGAACGAGGTGTGGGAAAATTTGCTTCAATTAAGTAGGACGAAGCTTCATTTTACTACGGCTTATCACCCGGAGTCGGATGGGCAGACAGAGGTGAAGAATAGGGGCCTAGAACAGTATATGCGGGCGTTTGTGGCGGACAACCCCGTGCGTTGGACGAATTTTCTTCCGTGGGCTGAGCTTGCTTTAAATTGTTTTCATCGTAGTGGATTGGGAATGTCGCCATTTAAAGCTTTGTACGGGAGAGACCCCCCGACTTTGCTAGCGCCGCGGCCTTCGGCAACGTGTCCTCCTGCGGTTGCCGAGGTGATCAAGCAACGGGGGGAGCTTTTGGTGTGGCTTCATCGTAATCTCGAGAAGGATCAGCAACAAATGCGCGATACAGCGAATCGTAGTCGCCGTGATGTGGAGTATAAGGTCGGAGATCGTGTTCTTTTGAAACTACAATTGTACCGGCAGCATTCCGTTGCGAAACCGCTGTCTCCGAAGCTTGCGAGGCGTTTTTATGGGCCATTTGAGGTGAGTGAGCGTATCGGGCAGGTGGCTTATAGATTGAAGCTGCCCGAGGAGAGTAGGATCCACGACGTTTTCCACGTCAGCCTTCTCCGGCCGTTTGTGGAGGGCCGTGCGTCGGATTTGCCACCTTTCCCGTCATACTTTGCGCGTGGCAGGGCGGTTGCTCGTCCAGTTGCATTGTTGGATCACAGGAGTGTGAGGAAGAATGGTGTTGTGGTGGACGAAGGGCTGCTCTCGTGGGATGATGATGGTGGCGCGTCGCCGACGTGGGAGCCGATCGAAGTTATCCGGCGTCGGTTCCCAGCTTTACTCCTTGAGGACAAGGAGCGTGTTAACGGGGGAGGGGTTGATACGGATCTAAACTCTAGTCCTAACCCTAATGATGAGGACGTGCATGAAGATTGTGAGGAAGTGCATGAAGACGAGGCGGTGGTGGAGGAAGAGGCTGTCGCCGGCAGTGAGTTCGATACGACGGCGAAGCCCGTCGATGAGAGAGGGAATGAAGGCCGAAGGGAGAGGCCGAGGAGGACGTTGCGAGAGCCCAAGAAGTTTGATGGGTTCGTGGCCTATCATTAGGTCGATCGAGTCTTTTTCTTTAGCATGGGCTTGGCCCAAGTGTCGTAGTTGAGTCGGGCCTAAGTGCTCCGTTCGGGTTTTCTTGTTGGTTCTTTCCCGGAACGTAGTGAGTCGAACCAACCAGGGTATTAGTATATATTTGAGTATTTGGGGTTGTATTAATCATCAATTAATCATAAACCCTAATTTATCGCCGTTCTTCTTCTTCGTATTGTATTTTCGTTTTCGGTGTGATCGTCGGGGAGAGCCCGCGACTACCTTTATTCGTTTTTACTCACGAATCTCTCGTTCGTGGAGTGATAGGAGAGCCTCGCTCCTATCAAGGCGGAGGCTGTTCTAATCAATATCTATATATTATGCTATCGAATGAAAACGTTAGCGATGAGATATGACTGAACGATCAGGTTCAAGCATTAGGTCCAATATATATAAGTTTAACAGTAAGCTCGACCCATTCAGTTCAACCTAAGAGAAACAGTTTGGCCCATAGAGAGCTCGGCCCATGGAGAACTCTTTCAACAAATACAATTCATGTCCTAAGAGACGTAGAAGACTCGAATATTTTTCATAAAATAAGAGATATACTCGAATCCTTATTACTCAAACTCTAGATACTTGTATATAAATAGAGGCTAGGTTAGAGTTAGAGGATTTATTCACACTTTTCATACTTGTACACTACACGCGTAGATCAATAAAGATGCCCTTCGCCCAGTGGACGTAGATCTATTCTAATAGATCGAACCACATAAACTCCTTAGTGTACATTTTCCTTTCGTACATTAATTGCTCACGGAAATAAGATCGATCACTTAGAGATCTTATCAAAATTCATATATAATAGATATTATTTACTCACTCCATCCCATTCATATATGTATAAGATTTATTTTCGTTTGACCCACTATAGAGATATCCTTTAAAATGACAAAATTTTAACTTATTAAAACTCATTCACACTACTTTATCCACTATCATCACTCTCGTCTTAGTTCATGTACCAAAAATATATTATCCTTAAATCAATGAGAAGGAAGGAATATTAGTTAGGGTTTTAAATCTTATATATATATATATCATTGCACTTTACTTACCTACCTTGTGCCTTCTTCTCTTCTCCCTATCTCCTTCATGTAGTCTTTGTTCTACAATATTTATTTTACAACAAGAGAAAAGTACTTAATAATAGTTAGTTTTTGTTTCCATTTTTTTTTCGTTTTCTATTATAACCCCAAAACACAGTGAAAGCAAAAACTTAAAATAAAATAATTAACTTTTCATTATCAATGTGTACTCTTTACTTTTCACTTTAAACACTTGTACATAAAATCTCATGCCAAAAAGAAACAAGACTAATAAAATGGGACAGAAGAAGTATAATGGAATTGCACCATGCGGCCAAATTGTCTATCAAGTCGCTTCGACCCGATCCTAATCCGCACCTGACTGTTGATTCTCGTAAATATAATGGTCACTTGTAAGAGTGACAATCTATGTGATATACTATTAGAAGAATGATTTGTTGCTACATTAACATACATGACACTTTAAAAAATGGTTAAAGCCGCATTTCTTAGTAGCAATGATATGGCATTTCATTGGTAACAAAGAAGCATTTTATTGATATATTTGTAATAATCCTCTAAAGTTAATTTTCTAGTAGTGATATTTTAAAAGTATCGTCATGAATAAAAGCATTAATTCAATTACCATTGCTATGAATAAATATGCCAATTAATCTAGGTACGTAAAAATGACTATATATCTATGATATGTTAGAAGTGTCAAACCAAATTATTGTGAATTATTATGAATAAAAGTGTTAATTTAATTTCGTATATTTGGATTGCCAAAATAATTGTGGCATTACATTACATCAAATCAGACACTTTTCATAATAAAATACTTTTATCCATGCTAATAAAACTATAAAAGTACTTTTATATTTCCTCTTTCTTTATTTCATTATTTTATTTTCTCTCTCTCTTGTTGATGAACCTTCGATTCGCGGCCCAAATTCAGATAAATGTTTGTGTATGGAACTGAAAGTGAGACAAAGGATTTACGTGGTTCGATCGACTCGATCTACGTCCACGGGGAGGAAAATATAATCTTCTATTCAGAATAGCATAAGTGAGCATAATACAATCAAATCTCCTATTTATAGATGATATTCATAGTGGTTGTGGAGGTGAGACGTGGAGGTGTGGGTGGTTTCTCCAGCCCCGAATTCTTCTCCATCAACCCACGCTCCGGATTTTGGGCTCAACTCCCTGGGCCTGTATTTGGTGTGAGTTGGACTTGCCGTTCTGGGCCTGTTGGGCCTTCACCGATCTGGGCCTGTCGTTAGGTGTTGGGCCTTTGGGCCTAGGGAGATGGGCCACTTCCTATCACATCCCCCCCCAAAAAGAGTGGGGTGATGGAGCTGATGCTTGTCCCTGTTTCGTGTTGAACTTGTGAGAGGGGCCTAGGTGAACTTGCGTACCCCCCTCTAGCCGAACTGAACGTGCGTACCCCCTCTGAAGTTTGTATGGAAAGCCGAACTGAACGTGCGTACCCCCTCTGAAGGTTGTGAGGAAAGCCGAACTGAACGTGCGTACCCCCCTCTGAAGGTCATGAGGAAAGCCGAACTGAACGTGCGTACCCCCCTCTGAAGGTCATGAGGAAAGCCGAACTGAACGTGCGTACCCCCTCTGAAGGTTGTGAGGAAAGCCGAACTGAACGTGCGTACCCCCTCTGAAGTGACGTTCACTATCTGAATGCATGCTACCGGAGTTCGGTAACGCCGAGCTCATCTCCCGCCCAAAGTTAAAGTTGTCAGCCGCATTTAATGCGACGCTTGGGGTACCGATAAAGCACCGATTGGACGTGCGCGAAACGCCGTCGCATTGAATGAGGTATTCAATACGCGTTAATTCCTTCCCCCTTTAATGCCTTATGATTGTGAAAACAATCATTCTACATTCTTTTTCAAAAACTGAAACCCTAAATCTGCAAATCCTCTCTACTGCTCTTCTTCTCCAAACGGTTTCTGTCTCGCAGATTGTTCAAGAACTTCACACAAGTAAGTTATGTCTTCATCTATATGTCCTCTGATTCGTCCGTTCGGGAGGCCGAATCCCCCATTATTTCTCATTCTCCGGCGGCGACGGAAGAGGTCGCCGCCGCTTCTTCTTCCATTACCCCCCTTGTTATTTTTCCTGATAATATGCGTGCTTGCGTCCGGTCTAATTGCGAGGAACCTTACGGGGTAGAGGTGGTATTCCCGGAGATTCCTGGGGTTGCTGGGAGTGTAGGTGTTCTTGAATCGACAGTGTCAACCTCCACCCTTTTCAAATCGCTGTTAAATTTAAATTCCCCCCTTCTGCCCTACTTCTTCGGCCAAACGCTTATGATAGGGCTTGTCGTCCACCCCAGGGATTCGTGACCGTTTATGTGGACCATTTTAGGGCTGGGTTGCGCGTACCCTTTCCGTCCATCTACGCCGATATCCATGATACCTTCGATCTATCTCCCGCGCAGATAACCCCAAATAGCATTAGCCAAATAACTGGGTTAGGAATCGCCTGTTCTCGGTTGGGGATTCCGTATTCGGTGGAAACATTAGGTAGAATGGTCTCCTTTAAGTCAAGAACCGAAGGGTGGTATTATTCTTCATACCGATACAAGGGGTTCTCTGTCAAAGTGCCGTCGAAGGTGCAGGACTGGCAGAAGAAGTTCTTTTTCTGCCAGTTTGACGGTGCCGCCGAGGTCGGGTGGCACTCCGGTGGGGTTAAGCTTCTGCCGAGAAGCAGAAGTTTTGATAAAGTGGCAAGGCGTTTTGCTGGTCTCGGCAAAATGCCGATGTCGCTATCCGAACTGAAAGTGGCGGTGCCGAGCCCCGATGATCCTTCCACTTCGGTGGATCCGGGGAGGGGTGAGGTTCTTTCCCCTTCCTTTTTTTATTATTATTATTATTTTTTTACCAGTGCTTACCCTTTCTTCTGTCTTCAGTGAACATGGTCAAGGACACCAAGAAGAAGGCACCCGCCCAAAAGAAGAGGAAGGGCGAGGCTACCAGTTCGCCAGTTGGTACCAAGAGGCCGGCGACTGAGTCTTCGGAGAGGACCCCGTCGATAGTTCCTACTCCCCTGTAATGGCCCGCATTTTCGTTAGTATAAAAAAAAAAACTAATTATTGATAATTAGTTGCAAGTGATACTCGTATTAATATACGAAATCGAAGTAATTAAATTCGATTTAGCAATTTAATTCCGACTGCGATAATGTTAGGTCGGAATCTATTACGAACTATTCGAATAATTATCGAATCGATAATTTAATAACTAACGATGTAAATCGTTACTAAAGTAGTTGTAGTATTGGGTCGAGCCCATTACCTCCATATGGGCCGAGCCCGATTATAATTACGGTAGAAGCCCGCTACAAATAAATAATGTGTGTACATATCTATTTTCAAGAATTCTAATGCAAGGAGATAATGGAATAATTTATATTTCATACATAGTAATGCACCTATTCATGAATAAATAAAAGAATAATTCAAGAAATGTGCTTATGCGTAAGAAAATAAGAGATCAATTCAAGATCTAGCTATTACACTTTTATATACAATGGATAATGCATAACCAATACTAGCTATACAAGGGTTATTACACAAAGGATATTAAATGAATGACTAAGGCTAGAACTAATGGGAACAAAGGCTTCTCTTCCACCTCAAATCACACTCCCTTTTCCCTTCTAATCAAGCTGAAAAATCAGCTTTCCAAAAGTCCATTTTGGCAGCCAATTCCTGCAAGAAAGCAGCCTCCAACTTGCCCAAGTAGGGGCCACAGCCTGCACACAAGAAGAGAGAAGTAACGGAAGGAGAATAAGCCCCCAAAACACTAAACAAGTTGCTGAAAAGTAAAGAGAGGAAGGTGAAGGATAGAGTGTGAAATTGCACATAATCTTGGAGGATTTCTTGAGCCTCCAAAACATCACACCCACCGATTCCACTCCCTTTCAAAGACATCAAAATCAGTCTCCATATATGCATATAAATACTCCCCCATACTCCATTAACCAAGAGGTTACTCATTCAAACACTTGCACATACTAGCACTTGAGAGCATTAGAGTAAGTAGAGAGGAAGAGGACTAAGGAAGAGAAAGGGAATAGCTAGCAACAACAGCCCTACTACATACTTGTAAGTTCCTTCAATCCATCCTTTTAAGTAAAATTCAGCTTAGCATAAAGGATGTTTAAGACTCCCAAGTATACAAGCATAGACTCACAATATGACTCAGTTAAATGTCCTCAAGCAAGTATATGAGTTATAAAACATCAAGCATGAGATTCTAAGAAGCCAAGCATGTCTAGAAATAATGCATAAGCTTAAACCATAGCATATCAAGTACCTAAACTATAAGACTTGTTCATAAACGAACCTCTAGATAATCGAAACCACAAGAGTGTTAAAGCACGAATTATGTTACATGCTTGAATGAGAAAAGACATTCATAATCTGGGATTTAACCCCATAATCGAACCTAAAAGAAACACCTAATAAACGTTTCTATAATCGAGAGAGGGAGGTTTTGAACGGAACCTCCGTCGAGGCACGAGGCCCGACGGGATGGAGGGGCTGGACTCGGTCCAGGAGCACCGACGGGGCAGCAGAGGCGGCCCCGGGACGAACGGCATCGGCGGACTCCGTCGGCGTTCGGCCAGCGGCTTCACGGCAGTCGTGCTCTGCCTCCCTAAAATCGAATGTGAGAGAATAAGGTCAGAGAGAGAGAGAGAGAGAGAGAGAGAGAGAGAGAGAGAGAGAGGGAGATCAAGGGAGGAAGTACATACCTGTTGGACGGCGGCGGCCTCGAGGGCCGAAGCTCTCGCCGCCGGCAAAAGCCTCGGCAGAGGACCGCGAACCTAGAAAGAAAGAGAGATGGAGTCAGAGAGAGAGGGAGGGGGAAAGAGGTGAGAGGGAGAGGGAGTCGGCCGTCGCCGGCAACGCAAGCCCTCGCCGTCGGCGAGAGCGGCGCCGACGACGGAGAGGAGCAGCAAAGGGAGGGGAAGAATAATGTCGTGTGTGTGTGCGTGTTTGTGTGTGAGGAGAGTGGGTTAGGGATTGTTTTCAATTTGGGAATTGGGGGTTGGGTCTGGGTCGGGTCGGGTCGGGTCGAGTCCGGGTTTGGGTTTGGGTCTGTCATTAAGTCTGGGTCGTGGGCTGGGGTTCTGGGCCATAATAATGGGCCGGGTTAATTATTCGGCCCAACTATTTAATTTATTTAACATTTCGCATGTTCAATACCCGTAAAATTTAGACGAGAAGGACGTTATAAATTACCGAGAAAAGTCTTATTAATTCTAATAAAGCCACTCGAGTAATATGAATTTATTATTGAAGCTTGAGAAATTCTCGAGCCTAAAATAGCCTATTTAATTCATGGAAATGAATTATGAAGAGAATATTAGATTTAACAATCTAATAATATATAACTTCAAATAAATTATTATTCGAAGCTTACAAGGACAATTAACGGCTACCACTAGCCATGAAGAATAATTAACTCCGATTAATAATCTCACGATATATTAACGGAACAATAGTCGAAGTGAGAAATTAGAAATAAGAATATATTATTCTTTATAAGGAATTATTAGATTCTATGAGAATGGAAATTCTTATAACGTCGTTTCTAAATAGGTGGAAATCGACCGGAAGGTTGACGTTGCGATTCTATCAGGATCGACACTTTTCACGTTACTTAAGGTGGGCTTTCTTATACAAGAAAAGTTATAGAATGTTTAGATGAAAATGTTTATTTTCAAGTATTGTCATGCCATAAATGTTTCAATTTATGTATGACGCCTATCTGCATTGGCTACGCCAATTTAAGTTAATCGAATTCGGGTCCTCGTTAAGATTTGATATCTTACTTGGGCTAGTGTACACAGGACCGTGAGTCATCTTCAGGGTTGGCCGGTCAGGTGTCGTGTGAGGTGGCCACCTCCTCGACACCACAGTTTCAGATATGGTAGATTACGAAAGAACTTAGCATGCATGCACTTTTAGATCACAAGAACAGTTTTAGTAAGCATGGGCTCTTTTCAATAAAACCCCTATGTCTTACAGTTGAATGGCTTGACAATTATTATGTATAGTTTTCGGCATGTGCCCACTGAGTACTTTCGTACTCAGCCCTGCATGTATTTCTAAATGTGCAGGTTGAGCGAGATGATGTGAAGTGGTGAGTGGAGCTTTTGTCGTTATAGATTAGGACTCTCGGTAATACGTGTCTTCATACATGTTTTCAAGTATTCTTCCGCTGTGCAAACTCTTGAGCTTCCGAGAATTGTTTCAAGTCATGTAATAGTTTATGACAAGTATCCTTGTATTCTCATTTGAGATCCCGAGTTGAGACGTTCAATAGTATAAAGTATTGTTCAAATAGCTATACGAGTCATATTCCACACACAATCTTATACCCCCTTTCTTTCCCCTACTCCTAATTCCCATCCCTAGTCATGGTTTCCCGGCTTAACTATCCTTAGTGAAGTCCGGTCGTGACAGAGTGGTATCAGAGCAACGGTTGCTCTGAAACCCGAGAGTCTTCTTCAAAGTTTAGTCTAGTATTGATTCACTAGACTAATTGAGTTAGTCGACAAAGCTCTGCACTTCACTACATTGCGCTCAACGAGGAAAGGTAAGACTTTCACGAGATTGGAAGTCGAAGAATAGAAAGAACATAGTGGATTTAAGATCATATATAGAAAAGAACAAGGCTTGCTAGAGAACATAGCTCGCTCGAACTAGTTGTTTTCCGCGGAAAACTTATAATAGACATTGAGGGAATGAAATTCCTTCCTTTCCGTAAGGAAAGAAGAAGAAAAAGGCGATGAAGATGCACGAGTGCAAAGAAATCAAGGCGAGAGACTCGATGAAGATAATGTCATTCGATGACATGGGCTTAGCCTTTTACGAATTTTTAAGACATGCGAACAACGTTAGTTCACTAATGTTTTTACATAATGCAACGATTATAAGTTAACAGAAATATTGTGGCACAAAAGATAAGACCACTATAAAACCATAGATGTACCTCATCATGGTTAGACGAAGGAATATAATAGTAGCAAAACGAATGATTAAAGTGAAGTTAGAAGAGAACGACGAGAACAATGGGTTACCTAATTAGAGAGGTACCTATGAGTATCAAGACATTGATCTTTAGATATTAAAGTTCGAATATTAGAACATATTGATTGGAACCTAAATAAGGTTTATGGCCTGAACAAAGTTCACCAATAGGAAGAGGTAACCTAGTTTATTGCCAATGGAGTTAGTTCGGTCATAACGAACTTATCAGTCTTTTACGAGAATGATTTAGACGAATTGACGTCCCATTAGAATATTTACCCACAATCACAAGGTTTAAGACATGACACCATTACGAGATTGGAAAATCTACGGCCAACGAACTAGTAAAGATGATGAGGGACATTACCATGATCTTATAAATATCATTCCTAAGATTGTAAGTCCTTTGGGATGTATATGGTTAACACCAATGATGTTATATCTAAGCCAAAGACCTTACGTCAATTAAGTTATTTTCAATACATGATTAGCTCATGATATGTTACTCCGAGTCCTACACAGATATTATACTCTTAGAAAATCTCTTCGAGTCGACAAGTCCATTATAGTCATTAAACGAGACCATGTCTTTAAATACAAGCTCTAACGCTGTTCAAGACCTCTGTATTAAGTTGTCCTTAGAAAAGGAAATTTCACAAACACCTTGATGATAGATACCTATGGAATGATTATATGAAAGATTACGGGTAAAAGCCGATATCGTTTCCCGATAAGATTATACCCATTAGAACTTTTCGAATGAACCTGACAAGTAAATATGAGGTTATATTATGCCCAAATTAAGATATACAAGTAAGCGGAGCGTTAGTCCATCAATAGTAGATAATACGAATGACCATGAGAACCCTCATAAGTTAATGACGTAATGTTATTATATTCTCAATAAATAGAGAATTATTCGTAACAAGTATAAGGAGGTGAAAGCATCAACGATGTCAATTAAGTAGCTGGTAGCAGTTGAACAAGATCTGCAAGATCAGTATAAAGGATAAGGTAAGGGAACACCCGACCACTAATAGTTATTATCAAAAACCAGACCATAGAGTCATAGTCATATGGAGCCGCCTAAGGTGCGACTTTTTACAGAATAAATATCTAAAAAAAATAAAAAAAAAAAAATTAGTTGTTATGGCCGGTTAAGATTTACCGATAGTCTAAACGTCCTAGGGCGTAGACTCGAAAGAGTCTATAATATCAAGATATTAGAGAAACCATGTATTGATAAGACCACCTCGATTGATATGCGAGGCAATGCCAAGGAGAACCCCAAACTCTACAACGTACAATTAGAATAAAATACAAGGTTACACGCCCTTGTAAAGGTTATGAGTAATAATGATAGCACATCCAGTTAGAGATGGAATTTTCTAAGGAATAAAGGAAATTTTAGAACTACTTCATTGAAGTTGTAGTAAGAAGAATTATATGGTTAGTGATATAAAGGAAGACTTATCATGTTAACACCTTGTGTTGTGATATCCTACGTGAGCCTCTTGGAAGCCTAGAGGAATATATTCTGAAAATATAGAGTTTAGAAAAATTAGAAGTTAAAAGAGCTCGCCAAAAGTTTACGAAAGCTTCTTTTCACCACCGAGTCACCAAAGTGCTAGAACTTCGTGTGACTGAGATTGTGTCTATGCGGGACTGATCACCCCACATAATATCAATCTCGGTAGCGTTACCATCAGACAAGAAATCGGACGGGTATCGACAAAATGGGTCTCCTCCCCCTGACCTTTGTCATTTCATTTCTACCCTCTGATTATTCTTTCCTAGCTTGTCAGATGATTTATTGATAACACATTTTGGTTACTTGTTGTGCCAAAATTGAACCAAGGTCATTATACCTTCCAGATATTCTCATTCCACTTTGATACAATTAGCTATCCAAGCAATGGAGTTTACTAAGCCCGTTTGCAAGTCACGAGTATAACTTAAAGTATGATGCCCTTCAGAGATTACCCACGAGATGGGAGCAGAATAAATAGAGATGAATAGAGACTTACAGATGGTAGAAGAAGATTTAAGATGTAAGATGTATAGAGACGACAATATGACCTGTAGTATGTTATAAAGTGGTCCAAGGGTTGATAAATAAGTAAAGGTGTCGATATAAGACTCAAATGGATAAAGGTGTGAGGATAGATAATTGATAAAGACCTTAGGGAAACCCAAGGAAAATTTCATGATTATCATCAATTGAGAACTTGAGAATAATGATGAATGATTAAAAGCATAAAGATAATAAATGTCGAATTAACGTAGACGTCAAAGTTGGAGGGTTACCACCCATAAGATCCAAAACATAAGAAATTTGAAAGTGCATGGATGCATTAAAGCAAGAGATAACTCAGTACCCATAAAAACATAGCAAGGGATCAAGATGTAGTCGACGTCCACGTCGAAAGAGGTATTAACTAGTGGTATAAGTTGATGACTAAATCTGGATTAAGATTTCCCCTACTTAACGGGTGATACACCCTTAGAACATTCGTATGGATTGGATAAATTTTTCCCCACTGGAAATAAAGTAAACTTCGAATAGTAAGATTTAAGGTTGGTCATCCTCGAAAGAGTGACTACAATAATAAAATATTGCAAGAGATGTTATGAATGCAAGTTAGCAATGAAGTGTAACAGAGTAAGAAATACAGAGAGTTAGTCTATGCCAAGGTACCTAATCCTCTAGGAACTCTTTCAGTTAAGAAACTATATGAAATAAGGAGCATTCGAGATATGGACCCAGACTTACAATAAATCCCCAATTTAAAAGATTGATTAGAGATACTAGAGAAGTATAAGGTGAGAGAATTATGTACCCCAGTTGTAATATAATCGACTGAGATTGTAACCTAAGCAAAATGAGATAAAGCAGTTAAGCTAAAGGCCCTACGATGAATTAAGTAAGTATGTGTTCTAGCTTAACAAAGCATCACCACTTGGACCCATTGTGTCGTCAGATGGAATTAAGTAGACCCAGCAAAAGCTCTACAAGGATGAGAATACTCATCTAAACAAAATAAAATACGTAGCCTCTTAGGAGTGACTCGTTATTACTAGAGATTCGTCAAGAATTCTCCAAGATAGTAAGACCAATAAAATGTCTTTAAAGCAAGTGATTCCGCGTATGTAGAACTTTAAGCATTAGTCATGCTTTCAATAGTTGAAAGGGAAATCGATAGTCGCTCTAATTATGACAGTTCTAGAATAAAATAATAAATAAAAAAAAAAATAAAAAGAGAAAGAGAAAGAGAAAGAGAAAGAAAAAGAAAAAGCAACATACATAGATGCCTCAGAGAATGGGATGAAGCATCCCAGTACCAATGAAAGGAAAGAAATGTAACAATTTATACACCGCGTTGGTTATACCACAACCCTACCCACAACTTAAAATTTTCAGTTGTGCACGCCCTGTGGTGCACGCCCTGAAAATTTAGAAGCATCAACCTTATGGAGTTAATGCAAAATCTCTCGGATTACAAGAACGAATTCGAACAGTGAGCTTTTATATGTGTCGAATAAGGTAGGTAGACCTAGTGAAGAACTACGAATGTAGTATCAACTACCAAGATAAAGGTAAATGTAGTGGTCGATGCTTTAAGTCGTAAGCTACGCCTTAAGTCAACACTTCTTCTCACGAGTGGGGAGACACTTGTCAGTGATTTTCATAATAGTGATTTAAAGGTAGTACCTCGCCCAAGGCGGTAGAAAAGATAATTACTACATTGACTATAACGTCAACGAGAGGCATAAAGCAAAGAAACGAAGTTAAAGAAGATACAGATGTTAAGGATAATAATACCGAAGAATATTGTTAGGAGATTGTGCATACCACACGATGATAAGCTCAAGAATGAAATCTTAAGTTAAAACTAAAGATACACTATAAACCTCTCACATGGGAACACAAGATGTATCAAGACCAGGAATGGAAGTTGTGGCAGGAGACACGAAGATATATATATAACCTCAACTACCTGAAGGTGCTTTAGTATGTCAAACAAGTAAAATTGTTTCAGGATATGGTTGACCACCATGTTAACTAATTGATTATGATAAATTGGATCGTAACCAAAACATTAATGGAATCTACAACCCTCGGAGATCTTGTAGTAAAACTACGAGCATGTTACTGTGAAATTGTGACAAGACTACCAAAACTAAGAAAGAAAACAAAGTTGTATATTAGAAGTTATTGACCGACTTACAAAAGGGTCCTACTTGATTCCCATTTCGATCAGTCATGGATAAAAGTTAGCCCAGTTATATGTTTAAGGGGTGGTGTGTTACACAGTGTGAATATTTTAATCTCTAGGGATCAAGTCACTAAGTTACGTTCAGATTCTGGAATAGTTACAGAAAGATTTTCACACTAAGCTAATCATTAGCACAACTTGCCATCACCAAGCCAATAGGCAATAAGAATGGAAGATTCAGAGCCTATCGAACATGTCGAGAATAGTCGTACTTGTTAAAGAAAGAAATAGACCTGCTAATAATCATTATCAGCCAACAATAGGTATGACGTCGTATGACGTATTATAAGGGTAACAATGTAGATTACCCTCTATAAGGACAAGATAGGTGAAAGAAAGATTTAAGGTCCTGATACGATAAATGAAGGGTTCGGGATAGGAAATGTTTGTAAGAGAGTGAGAGAAGCTAGAACGGACAGAAGTCCTAAGCCGACAAATGTCAAATAAAGATAAACTTGAAATAGTGGATGGTGTCTTCTTGGAGGTAACACCTTCCGAGTGAATAATGATGTTCACGTATAAAGTAAAGCCGAGAATTCGTCTTATTAACACCTTATGATATCCAAAAAGAATGTGATATGCTAAAGTAGCATACAAGTTAGAAGCACCTCCAAATTTAGAATGTATGAATAATGTGATTCCTTACATACGCAAGTAAGAAAGTACGTGTTTGAGAACACGCGCGAAATTTATTAAGATAAATTGTCTTAAATTTATAGCTCAGTTGCAAGAATAAAGTAAAAGAAGTTTTGGACTGAAAGGTGCAACGTCTTAGAAAGAAGTTTATTATTTCATTCAAGGTTCGGTGGAAACACCACGAACAAGAAGAATCAAAGTGATAACTCGGAAGCACCCGAGCTTTTAAATTAGAAGTACGCAAATTTCGGGGACGAAATTTTTATAAGGTAGGTAGGATGTAATGGCCCGCATTTTCGTTAGTATAAAAAAAAAACTAATTATTGATAATTAGTTGCAAGTGATACTCGTATTAATATACGAAATCGAAGTAATTAAATTCGATTTAGCAATTTAATTCCGACTGCGATAATGTTAGGTCGGAATCTATTACGAACTATTCGAATAATTATCGAATCGATAATTTAATAACTAACGATGTAAATCGTTACTAAAGTAGTTGTAGTATTGGGTCGAGCCCATTACCTCCATATGGGCCGAGCCCGATTATAATTACGGTAGAAGCCCGCTACAAATAAATAATGTGTGTACATATCTATTTTCAAGAATTCTAATGCAAGGAGATAATGGAATAATTTATATTTCATACATAGTAATGCACCTATTCATGAATAAATAAAAGAATAATTCAAGAAATGTGCTTATGCGTAAGAAAATAAGAGATCAATTCAAGATCTAGCTATTACACTTTTATATACAATGGATAATGCATAACCAATACTAGCTATACAAGGGTTATTACACAAAGGATATTAAATGAATGACTAAGGCTAGAACTAATGGGAACAAAGGCTTCTCTTCCACCTCAAATCACACTCCCTTTTCCCTTCTAATCAAGCTGAAAAATCAGCTTTCCAAAAGTCCATTTTGGCAGCCAATTCCTGCAAGAAAGCAGCCTCCAACTTGCCCAAGTAGGGGCCACAGCCTGCACACAAGAAGAGAGAAGTAACGGAAGGAGAATAAGCCCCCAAAACACTAAACAAGTTGCTGAAAAGTAAAGAGAGGAAGGTGAAGGATAGAGTGTGAAATTGCACATAATCTTGGAGGATTTCTTGAGCCTCCAAAACATCACACCCACCGATTCCACTCCCTTTCAAAGACATCAAAATCAGTCTCCATATATGCATATAAATACTCCCCCATACTCCATTAACCAAGAGGTTACTCATTCAAACACTTGCACATACTAGCACTTGAGAGCATTAGAGTAAGTAGAGAGGAAGAGGACTAAGGAAGAGAAAGGGAATAGCTAGCAACAACAGCCCTACTACATACTTGTAAGTTCCTTCAATCCATCCTTTTAAGTAAAATTCAGCTTAGCATAAAGGATGTTTAAGACTCCCAAGTATACAAGCATAGACTCACAATATGACTCAGTTAAATGTCCTCAAGCAAGTATATGAGTTATAAAACATCAAGCATGAGATTCTAAGAAGCCAAGCATGTCTAGAAATAATGCATAAGCTTAAACCATAGCATATCAAGTACCTAAACTATAAGACTTGTTCATAAACGAACCTCTAGATAATCGAAACCACAAGAGTGTTAAAGCACGAATTATGTTACATGCTTGAATGAGAAAAGACATTCATAATCTGGGATTTAACCCCATAATCGAACCTAAAAGAAACACCTAATAAACGTTTCTATAATCGAGAGAGGGAGGTTTTGAACGGAACCTCCGTCGAGGCACGAGGCCCGACGGGATGGAGGGGCTGGACTCGGTCCAGGAGCACCGACGGGGCAGCAGAGGCGGCCCCGGGACGAACGGCATCGGCGGACTCCGTCGGCGTTCGGCCAGCGGCTTCACGGCAGTCGTGCTCTGCCTCCCTAAAATCGAATGTGAGAGAATAAGGTCAGAGAGAGAGAGAGAGAGAGAGAGAGAGAGAGAGAGAGAGAGAGGGAGATCAAGGGAGGAAGTACATACCTGTTGGACGGCGGCGGCCTCGAGGGCCGAAGCTCTCGCCGCCGGCAAAAGCCTCGGCAGAGGACCGCGAACCTAGAAAGAAAGAGAGATGGAGTCAGAGAGAGAGGGAGGGGGAAAGAGGTGAGAGGGAGAGGGAGTCGGCCGTCGCCGGCAACGCAAGCCCTCGCCGTCGGCGAGAGCGGCGCCGACGACGGAGAGGAGCAGCAAAGGGAGGGGAAGAATAATGTCGTGTGTGTGTGCGTGTTTGTGTGTGAGGAGAGTGGGTTAGGGATTGTTTTCAATTTGGGAATTGGGGGTTGGGTCTGGGTCGGGTCGGGTCGGGTCGAGTCCGGGTTTGGGTTTGGGTCTGTCATTAAGTCTGGGTCGTGGGCTGGGGTTCTGGGCCATAATAATGGGCCGGGTTAATTATTCGGCCCAACTATTTAATTTATTTAACATTTCGCATGTTCAATACCCGTAAAATTTAGACGAGAAGGACGTTATAAATTACCGAGAAAAGTCTTATTAATTCTAATAAAGCCACTCGAGTAATATGAATTTATTATTGAAGCTTGAGAAATTCTCGAGCCTAAAATAGCCTATTTAATTCATGGAAATGAATTATGAAGAGAATATTAGATTTAACAATCTAATAATATATAACTTCAAATAAATTATTATTCGAAGCTTACAAGGACAATTAACGGCTACCACTAGCCATGAAGAATAATTAACTCCGATTAATAATCTCACGATATATTAACGGAACAATAGTCGAAGTGAGAAATTAGAAATAAGAATATATTATTCTTTATAAGGAATTATTAGATTCTATGAGAATGGAAATTCTTATAACGTCGTTTCTAAATAGGTGGAAATCGACCGGAAGGTTGACGTTGCGATTCTATCAGGATCGACACTTTTCACGTTACTTAAGGTGGGCTTTCTTATACAAGAAAAGTTATAGAATGTTTAGATGAAAATGTTTATTTTCAAGTATTGTCATGCCATAAATGTTTCAATTTATGTATGACGCCTATCTGCATTGGCTACGCCAATTTAAGTTAATCGAATTCGGGTCCTCGTTAAGATTTGATATCTTACTTGGGCTAGTGTACACAGGACCGTGAGTCATCTTCAGGGTTGGCCGGTCAGGTGTCGTGTGAGGTGGCCACCTCCTCGACACCACAGTTTCAGATATGGTAGATTACGAAAGAACTTAGCATGCATGCACTTTTAGATCACAAGAACAGTTTTAGTAAGCATGGGCTCTTTTCAATAAAACCCCTATGTCTTACAGTTGAATGGCTTGACAATTATTATGTATAGTTTTCGGCATGTGCCCACTGAGTACTTTCGTACTCAGCCCTGCATGTATTTCTAAATGTGCAGGTTGAGCGAGATGATGTGAAGTGGTGAGTGGAGCTTTTGTCGTTATAGATTAGGACTCTCGGTAATACGTGTCTTCATACATGTTTTCAAGTATTCTTCCGCTGTGCAAACTCTTGAGCTTCCGAGAATTGTTTCAAGTCATGTAATAGTTTATGACAAGTATCCTTGTATTCTCATTTGAGATCCCGAGTTGAGACGTTCAATAGTATAAAGTATTGTTCAAATAGCTATACGAGTCATATTCCACACACAATCTTATACCCCCTTTCTTTCCCCTACTCCTAATTCCCATCCCTAGTCATGGTTTCCCGGCTTAACTATCCTTAGTGAAGTCCGGTCGTGACATCCCCGATCTCACGGGGCTCCCGGTTTGGCTGCCGAGGAGGTCGACTTGGCTGCTGCCAAGAGGCTTGTAATGGGCTCGGCCTCATCTGAGTCTGATGTCGCAATTACCGCCGTCCGAGCTCCTACACCGTCATTTCCCTCCGTAAGTTCGGTCATTTAGAATCCTTCAAGTTTGCTTTTGTTTTTTTTTTTTTTTTTTTTTTTTTTTTTTTTTTTTTTTTTTTTTTTTTTAAACGGTGGGTGTAATGTAGGGTGTGGCCCCAACACTGGAGGACTTTGACCATGTCTACCGCGCCGTGAGGCACCTTCTTCAGAGCTCGGTCAAGGTGACCACCCGATCTGATACGAAGATCAAGAGCCTTGCCGCTGATAAGACTGAATTGGTCAAGGAACTATCTTCCGCGACAGTTCGGGAGGAGGAACTGAAGAAGGAGCTAGCTGCTGCTAAGTCCAAACTCGCCGCTGCCGAGGAGAAAGCAGCTAAGAGTGAGGAAGCACTTGAGGCAGCCCGTGCTCGGGAGGAGCGGCTCGCGACCGAACAGGGTGAGTTCGCCCTTGCCCTCGTTGAGAGGGTTATTTACAGCGAGGGCTTTAGTGCCCTTGTTTCTGCGTTGACTGGGCCATCGAAGAGACGGGAGGTGGCGAAGGTTCTTGACCGGGTGGCCGCCGACTTCCCCACTCTTGACAAGGGGAAGTACGGTTATAAGCCCATCAAGGATGATGAGATGCTGCGGATATATTTCCGCCAATTGCAAAAGAAGGCCTCTCCCTTTCCCCTGGTCGGGTATGTTGCCGATCAGTGGACTCCGTTGTCCGCTGCCGAAGTCCGTGATTGCCAATACGATCGGGACCTTGAGTTCGAGAAACTCTGCGGTCCCTTTCGCGAGGAGCTTGCGGAGCGGCCACTCTCTCCCGATCTGCCCTCTGACGAGGATGAGGAAGACGACGTGGAAACCGACCACGTCGATGGAGATGCCAGAGAGGATGCTGCGGAGACCGGCGCCTTGAACACTGAGGCTGAACCATCTGGAGGGGTCAGTTGATCCCCCCTCTTGTATTTTTTTTTTTTTTTTGTTACTTTCTGCAATGAACTGTAAATGTACCCAATTCTGTCAATGAAATTTCCCTTTATCCATGCTTATCTTCTCTCTTACTTTCTGTAGAACGAATCCGAAACAGATAAGACTGCGCTGATAAATGAAATTAAGCGACTGAAAATCCTCATTGATCTTAAGGATGGTGAGATCGGTCACCTCGACAAACTTTCTGAACACCTTCGTAATGAGTTTGACGCCAAATATAACGCTTTGCAAATCACGGCTGATTCCAATGAGGCTCAGTATTTGCAATTAAAAGAAGATTACACGGATGCCAAGAGGATTGCAGACGAGCACGCCGAATATGAAAGGGTTATACATGAGCTCGGTGGCAAAACGATATCCGAAGTCGAGGCTGATGCTTTTGAGGCCGTGCGGGGGGTGGTGCGGGAGATCAAGAATCGCGGGTCGGATTCATGGGAAGTTGCTGACTATATATCCGAGCTGCGATATTTGACGAACTTATTCCCGTTGGTGCTATCTCGCCACGCAATAATGAAGAAGTGGCTTGACCGGTACCCCGACGTGCAGCCTTCTAAACAACATGCTCCCCGGTTCCGCGCCCTGAGTCCTACCATATCTTCTCGTCTGGTTAAGGACCGGTTGGACATGCTGATGCCTGTTCAGAACCGCAGACCGATACAGAACCGAGGGGATGGGAATTACCGAGCTCCTAAAGTCCCCCGAGGTCGGAGTTCTTCACGTTCCGCATCAAGCCGAACTTGGGTGACAGGCGGTGGCGCTGGGCGCGGTGGTGGGCGCAGTTCGGGACAAAGCTCCCGAAAAAAGGAAGATGTAAATATTGATTTTTTGATGAACCCGCCGACTAGCGGTTGGGCTAGCTATTTTAACTGTAGCAAGAGGCCAGATGAGGGCGGTCCTTCTAATGCATGACTTGTAAAATTCTGCAAAATAAGAAACATCTTTTTGGATAAACTCTATGTTAGTGTAATTGTAGGCTTATTGCCTGTTTTGAATTTGCATTTCTGCTCTATTCATTTCCGAACTGACGCACAGGTCAAATTTGGATTTTCCGAAGCGGCTTGGGAGCCTAACTTCGGCTTCCGACATGACTCTTGGGTCTTCCCTCGGTTCGGGATGGCGTATCGCTTATTATCCTCTACCGAGGTGACACTTGGGTCTAGTCGGGTTCCTGTTCTGCCGACTATGTCGGTAGGGGTGGTCCCCTGGTTCGTACGATTTTATTTTACTAACACTTGTCCCCGTCAGGATAGTGTTGGAGGTAGAGGCAACATGCATATAAGTGGAGTAATGCAATATGGTGTGAACACAATAAAAGATAGAAACAAAATCTTAAACTTCATTACTGAAAATAGTTTTTGAAAGACAAGACTGACTGAACATTGAACTGAACTGAATAAGACCGAACTGGAAAAAGAATAAAATGACCGAGCTACTCTACATGATACTCCACATCTATGCATAATACCTCTTCAGATGGATTATATTCCAAGGTCGCTGTATGGGCTCCCCGGACAGAGTGAAAAGCCTATAGGCGCCTTTACCAAGGACCTCGTCTACTCGGTATGGGCCTTCCCATGTGGCCTCCAGCTTGCCGAGCTTACAAGCCTTGCTGACCTCATTGTTTCGGAGAACTAAGTCTCCTACGCAATACTGCCGATCTCGAACTCGCCGATTGTAATATCGGGCTATGAGTTGTTTGTATCGGGCCTCTCTTATGTAAGCTGTATCCCTTTTTTCTTCTAGCAGATCGAGGTCCGCACGCCGGTTCTCATCATTTACTTCGGCTACGAAATGGGTCGTGCGCGGACTGGGGAGTCCGATCTCTACCGGGATTACAGCTTCTGTTCCGTATGCTAGACTGTACGGTGTTTCGCCGTTTGCTGTTCGCGGCGTTATTCTATAGGACCATAGAACATTCGGAAGGTTTTCTACCCATAACCCTTTAGCTTTCTCTAGCCAGGTTTTGAGGCCTTTGACGAGAGTTCGGTTCGTCACTTTGGCTTGTCCATTTGCTTGAGGGTGGGCTACCGATGTGAAATGTTGCTGAATCTGCAGCTCGTCACACCATTCCCTAAAAACCCTGTCCGTGAACTGGGTCCCGTTATCGGATACGAGGACATGAGGTATGCCGAATCGGCATACTATGTTCTTCCATACAAAGTTCCGGGCGTTCTTGCTTGTGATCGCGGATAGGGGTTCTGCTTCCACCCACTTCGTAAAGTAATCAATCGCAACTATGAGGTGTCGCAACTGACCTGGTGCTTTATCGAATGGGCCTACTATATCTATCCCCCACTGCGCGAACGGCCAAGGACTCTGCATTGCAGTCAGCTCTGTCTGTGGCAGCCTTGTCACATTTGCGTGTAACTGGCACTTCCCGCATTTCTGCACGAGTTCAGTGCAATCCTTGAGCATCGAGGGCCAAAAGTATCCCCATCTCATAATTTTCTTGGCCAATGCCCGAGGTCTGATGTGGCTTCCACATGCTCCTTCATGCATTTCTCGCATAACGTAGTTTGCTGAGCTTGGTCCGACGCATTTGAGTAACGGTTGAAGGTACGATTTCTTGTAAAGGACATTGTCCAGAACAACATATTTCAATGACTTCAACAATATTCTTCTAGCCTCCATCTTATCTTCCGGTAATTCCCCTCTCTCCAGATAGGCTAGAATGGGCGTCATCCACGTCGGTTGTGACTCATCATCTAGAGCGTTGACCTCGGCTTCGTCTATGCTTCTATGCTGGACATCTTCCACCGGTGAAGTGCCAGGTGCTGCTGCCAATTTGCTGAGAGCATCAGCTCGGGAATTTTGAGTCCGGGGGATCCTCTCGAGCTGGAAGTATCTGAAAAAGCCCTGCATGCCCCGTGCCTTAGCCAAATACTTCTTCATTCTTTCTCCCTTCGCCTCGTACTTGCCTAACATATGATTCACGACCACTTGGGAGTCACAGTGTACTTTTATGGCCGCGACCTTCAGATCCGTGGCTATCCGGAGTCCGGCTAGCAGAGCTTCGTACTCTACCTCATTGTTGGTAGTTGCGAACTGAAAGCGAAGTGAGTATGTGATCTCTTTCTTTTCTGGGCTGACAAGGAGGATTCCAGCACCGCTCCCCGTTTTTCCCGAGGCCCCATCTACGTACATATGCCAACAGTCTTGAGGCTCCTCCACTGTTGTACGAACTGGCTCTGGTATCGAGATCGGGACTTCGGATATTGAGGTTTCAGCCAAGAAATCTGCTAAGGCTTGCCCTTTGATGGCCTGCAAGGGGGAACATAAGAGATGTCATGCTCTCCTAGTTCTATCGCCCACTTCGCTATTCGTCCGGATACTTCGGGCTTCGTCAGCACCTGCCGAAGTGGGGAGTCTGTTCGGACTTGTATGGAGTGTGCGTGAAAATATGGGCGTAGTCGCCGAGCAGCGTTGACAAGTGCTAAGGCTAGCTTTTCCAGCGGCTGATATCTCACTTCGGGCCCTTTTAGTGACCGGCTTATGAAGTAAACTGGCAACTGGCGGCCTGCTTCTTCTCGCGCGAGCACCGCACTGATTGCTTCATCAGAAGTAGCCAAGTACAAAAAGAGCATCTCTCCCTCCTTCGGTACTGACAAGGTCGGTAGATCCCTGAGATACTCCTTTAATTGGTTTAGGGCGTGATGATGCTCTGAACTCCAGTCAAACTGGGGCGCTTTCTTCAAGATCTTGAAGAAGGGCAATTGCCTCTCCGCGGCTTTGGATAGAAATCTACTCAGTGCGGCGAGACATCCTGTAAGCCTGTACACATCGTTGATCGATTTCGGATCCTTCATGTCTAGCACAACTTTAATTTTTGACGGATTTGCCCTCAACCCTTCCTGGGAAATCCAGCAACCTAAAAACTTCCCCGCAGTCACCGCAAAGGTACATTTTTGGGGGTTAAGTTTCAGGTTGACCTTGCGAAGGATGGAGAGCACAGTTCGGAGATCGGCAACACTTGTGCGCTCTTCCTTACTCTTCACCACTATGTCATCGACATAGACCTCTACCTCCTTTCCGATATGCTCTTTAAATACTTTATCTACCATCCTCTGGTAGGTAGCTCCTGCATTCTTCAGGCCGAATGGCATTTTGCGGTAAGCAAATATGCCGAAGTCCGTAATGAATGCTGTCTTGGCCGCGTCCTCGGCATCCATTAGGACTTGGTGGTATCCCTTGTATAGGTCAAGGAAACTGAATATCATATGACCGACCAGCGAGTCCACCTTTTTGTCGATGTCTGGCAGAGGGTAACAATCCTTAGGGCAGTGCTTGTTGAGATCGGTAATCGATGCACATGCGCCAACCTCCTCCAGCCTTTTTGACCATGACCGGATTTGCTATCCAGGTCGGGTAGGTGACCTCGAATAGGATCCCGGCCTCCAGTAACTGGTCCACCTCGGTCTTTATAACTTGATTTCGCTCCGCTGCGAAGGAGCGCTACTTCTGCTTTATCGGTCGCACTTCGGGGTCGATTTTTAGCCGATGTGTGATCAGATCGGGTGATACCCCTGTCATATCCAAAGGGGACCACGCGAAGACGTCTCTGTACTCCTTTAGAAGCCGAATAACCTGTTTGCGAAGTTGAGGATGTTCGATCAATCCAACTTTGACGACCTTAGCGGGGTCGTCTTCATACAAAGCCACCTCTCTCTCTTCGGCAGGCGACGTCCTCTTCGGCTCTTCGGAGTTCAGTAATTGCTATGCTTGGGGCAGTTCGGGCGGTGCTCCTAGCCTCTTGAGCGCCACAAACAGGCACTCCCTTGCCATTTTCTGATCACCACGGATCACGGCTACCCCTCCCTTAGTCGGGATCTTCACAGCTAGATGGTACGTGGAGCAGATCGCTCTCACCGTATTCATCCAAGTACGGCCGAGGATTATGTTGTATGGGGACTTGGCTTCTACCACCATGAATTCAGTCATGTTGGTGGTGCTCCTCGGCCCTTTCCCTATTGTGACAGGCAGCTCGATCGTCCCTAGGGGATGGGTTTCCTCCTGCGCGAAACTCCGCAATGGCCGTGTGGTCGGTGTGATCTTTGATTTCTCTAGCTCCATGTTGTCAAAACAGTGTTTGAACATGATATTTACCGATGCCCCAGTATCGACATGAATTCTCTTGATTAGCATATTGGCTACCACAGCCTCCACCACAATGGCATCGGAGTGTGGTACCATGGGGGGCACCGGGTCCTCGGCCGAGAAAGTCACTGCTTCCTCTTTTTTGAACCTTTTGTTAGCAGGTTCTCTGCTGGGCAAGTTCCGAGCTCCGTTCTTGAGTGATGATTTGGTCTGCCCTTTGGGGAGAGCGGAGATCGTAGCGACTACTCCATCGTATTGATATTCTCCATCCTCATCGGCATCATCCTCATTGTGCTTTGCTCTTTTCTCCGTCTCCGAACTGCAACTTCCTCCTTTATAATGTCTCTTCTTCTTTTGACTTCGGGGAGCATCCACTTGATTTACCCCCGAGCTCCGATCTTGATACTTTTTAAGCTGTCCGTTGCGAACTAGGCTCTCGATGTCTTGAGCCAGGTTCCTGCAGTCTTCTGTATCATTTCCGTAGTCCTCATGAAACTGGCAGTATTTATTCTTCGACCTCGGCTTGCCGTCCTCCCGCATCGGCCGTGGTCTCTCGAACAAGCCAGCATGCAGCTCGAGGATTTCAGTCCTCGGCTTGTTCAACGGTGTGAATTGTGGAGCTGGCCGTTGTGCGGGCTGGGACATCAGCGGGCCTCGCTGTACTGGATTTTGCCGAGGTCCGAGACGAGACTCAATCGGACCTCGCTGAATTCGCTCCATTACCCCTTTACGGGGGGTATCCTCTTTCTTCTTCGAGGTTTCACCTCGGTCCACTTCTTTCCTGCGTCGGGTAGCCTCTTCTATCTTGGCGAACTTGTCCGCTATAGCCCATAGTTCGGTAGTAGTCTTTGGATCCTTCGCCAGGATCTCCCTGTAGAGATGGTCCGAGCTGATGGCATTTTGGAATGCCGAGATGATAAGAAGATCGTTTGTGCACCGAGTCGATAAGCACTCTCTATCAAATCGGGTCATGAAATCTTGCAGTGACTCTCCCCGGCTTTGTTTAACGGTTAGCAGATGTGCTGGAGTGTGCCTCACTTCGGCACGCTGAGAGAAACTCCTGGCGAACACATTCATCAGATCGGAATACGATCTGATTGACCCGGGAGGCAGACTGTCGAACCACTCCCGTGCGTTGTCGATTAGCAGTTCAGGAAATAGCTTGCACATGTGAACACTTCCCAGATTTTGGTTCAGCATACTGTACTTGAACTGGCTAAGGAAATTGCTCGGATTTCCAACTCCGTTGTACGCCTTGATCTTTGGCACCGTGTACCCGAAGGGCATCGGTGTGTTGAGGATCTCTTCCGAGAGCGGGCTGATGATCCTGCCGAGCGCATCAAAGATCTGCGCTCCCCCAGCTAGGTGTCCTTGGTTGGGTGCGTTATAGGGTGGGGCCACGGCGTAGTTCGGCTGAACCATATGGGAATTTGGTTGCTGGCTTCCCTGAGTCTGTCCTCGGGTTTGCTGGAGATAGTGTCGCAAGTCCTGCCCGGGCCTCTGTCCTTGACTGAGCTGAGGGATTCCTTGCCCGAACTGGGGGACCCCAGTGTATTGGTTGAGGAACTCGCGTCCTGACGCTGTGGTGAGATAATTTCGCAACAACTCCTCAATCCCTGGAAGCGGTGGAGGTGGCGGGGCTGCCGAGTTCGGCTGGATGACTGGTGAGGAGCGAGCGGCTAGGCTCGGTCGAATAACTGGGGGCTGGCGTAGTGCCGCCTCCGGACCGAACAGCTCACGTTCCCGATGTCCTGTGAGGTCCTCCACATGGCCCTCGGGTGTAGCCTGCGGCCCTAGGCGCGAGCTCACGGGAGCTCGGTGTGGTTGGGCTAACTGTGAAGACGGCTGTGCTGCCGTGTCCACAGTGGCGTTTCGCTGACCGGAGTTAGGGGCCTCCGGGATTTCTCCAGTGGTGATCTGATTGCCCTCAGGAATATTGTCGTGGGGTTGTTCCACGTCCACCGTCGAGACTGGTTCCTCCGGTTGTCGTCGGCGACTCCGTCGACGGCGAGGTGTTCCCAGCAGTGTTGTCATCCCATTCGGCATTATTGATGATTTTGGGCAGCAAGAATCAAAAATTCAGACACAAATTTCTTTCCCACAGACGGCGCCAGTGATGAACCTTCGATTCGCGGCCCAAATTCAGATAAATGTTTGTGTATGGAACTGAAAGTGAGACAAAGTATTTACGTGGTTCGATCGACTCGATCTACGTCCACGGGGAAGAAAATATAATCTTCTATTCAGAATAGCATAAGTGAGCATAATACAATCAAATCTCCTATTTATAGATGATATTCATAGCGGTTGTGGAGGTGAGACGTGGAGGTGTGGGTGGTTTCTCCAACCCCGAATTCTTCTCCATCAACCCACGCTCCGGATTTTGGGCTCAACTCCCTGGGCCTGTATTTGGTGTGAGTTGGACTTGCCGTTCTGGGCCTGTTGGGCCTTCACCGATCTGGGCCTGTCGTTAGGTGTTGGGCCTTTGGGCCTAGGGAGATGGGCCACTTCCTATCACTTGTATTCAATTTCTCCATTCTTATCTTTTCCATTTCCCTATTATATTTAGTATAATTCTCTAATATTTTTTCCCCAATTTCTTTTTGAATGTTGTCTAAGTTTTTTTCCCATGGTTGGCCGGAAATTCGGGGGTTTAGTAGTAGCATTAGGGATTTAGAAGAGCGACTGTTTTTGATTGTTTATTCTCATATTTTTCTAGACGTGAATGAAAGAGAAAATCAACTGAAAAAGGAGGCATTATAGAGAAGGATCATCTAAAGTGAGTATAAATATAATTTATAACGATAGCTATGAAAGTATTTCTGTTATTGACTATTTTAACACCTATCAAGAAAGTAGTTCGTCTCGATCGAATTCCATTCTACAAGCATAATTATTATTTCTTCCGTCTCATTGATATATGGATAACTTTTTATCGGCATGAGAGTGATATTAGTGTATAAAATAGTATGAATGAGTTTTAATTGCTTAAAATTTCCCCATTTTTGGTAATAGTCATACATCGGTGGAACGAACGAAAATGAAACTCATCCTTATATCTAGGGTGGGTTGGTAAGGTATACCTTGACATTTTCTTCATACCTTATACCTTACCTTAAATTGCGGTATGCAAAATATTCATACATTACCTTACCGTGTCTTTCGGTATACCTTCAGTCGATATACCTTAATTAGAATAAAATAATATAAATTAGAATTTTAGAATATTATAATATACACTAAATTTTAGGTATAAGCGTATAAGGTATGAGACGGTATACCTTGGTATTTGAAAGTTCATACATTTACCTTATCATAGTCTTACGGTATGGGATTAACAGTATACTGAGTTTTCGATATATTTCCCCAACCCTACTTATATCAATTGAATGCACATATAAGAATCTTGATAGGTAGAACAAGACATACTCCAATGTATTTCTACAAACAAAATAGAAAATGGAAAAGACATACATGCAGATCTCATTTAACTTGTCGAAAACTAATAATACAAATTCAATCAATCTTGACATGTAGAACAAGACATACTCAAATTTCATCAAACAAAATAGAAAATGGAAAAGACATATATGCAGATCTCATTTAACTTGTCCATAACTAATAATACAAATTGGATTTAATTAAACCATAACAAAGACAAAAATGCCGGTGAATACTGCTATTGACGCAGAGTGCAATTTGCGAGTACAGATCCCAATTTCATAACAAGTTTGTAGCTAACTAGAAATACAAATTGGATTTGTCCATTAACAAAGTATGATCACATGTCAAGGAAATAAATTAATCATAATGTATTTAAAATTTATATCTTAATGCTTTAACAAATATAGAAGTAAGCGACGGCGGTGGAGAGGCGGAGCTAGAAAAATATAAGGGTGGGATCTAAGTTTCATGTTACACATACTGTTGGTCCCGGTTTGTTAATGGGAAAATACGTAGGGGGGGGGGGGGGGGGTGAATACGTATTTTGAAGTTTTTCAACTTCAAATCCCTTAACTCAGAGTGACAAGTAAAGAACTCACTTGAAACTTAAGACCTAGCTGAAGCTAGATCTACAGTACGTAGCTAGCCTGCTTGACCGAAGTGAACACTTGATCAAGAGGGAGTCTTTACTCGTGTGCGGAATTTGGTGAGCTAAATCTTTCCTAAGTAATTAAAGAATCAAGTTTGTTTGTTTAAATGCACGTGCAATGAATAATCGAATATAGTAAAGAGATAAGGGTTAGAGAGATACGACACGAAGATTTATAGTGGTTCGGAGATAACGCTCCTACGTCCACTTTGCTGCACGACGGCAACTGTTCTTTTCACTCAAGAACTTGAAGATTTCGGGCTCTTCAAAAGCCTGGTCAAGATCGAGCTTCACTCGCTTGGATCTGACAGACGCTGGGTGATTCCGGGTTCACACCAAAAACCTAACTAGACTAGAAGCTTCACTCGCTTCAGTCAGACAGACAGGGAGATTACGGGCTCTCCTTACAGCCTAGCTTCGATCGAGCTTTACACAAACGACGTAGGTGCAAGCTTGGATCTAAACTCTATGATCGAGGCTTCTCCAATCGATGAAAGAAGGGCCTTGGATCGAAACAACCTAACGACGACTCAAAAACCTAACAGACAAGAGTTTAGGGTTTTTGGTTGACGAACACACTAATGAAGAACTCTTTACAGTAGATGCAAAGATGGGTAGAGTTCTTCTTCTAAGCTTGGATATTTGAAGTGGGCTTAGAATCTAAGTGTGAAGGTTGTGAAGACGAGTTCCTATGGACTGGAAACTCGGAGAACACTTGGAAAACAAAGACTCGAAGATATGCTCGAAGGCTTGGGAGTGTTTGTTTGCAGTAGGCTCGAATGCTCAAGTAGTGTTCTACTTCTTCACGTCTTCATCCTTCACTATTTATAGGCGGAGAGATGGCCGAGATCCGTTGCTTGGTTGGTGGCCTTGTCTCTCCTCCACTCGACAGTACTTTGTGCAGCCAGTATGCTTTTGCAGATGCGCAGTTTGTTCGTTTGCCAAATCTGGCTAAACTCCAACTTCAACAGTAACTGGAGCGAGCCAGTACTGTAGCGGCGCCCTGTCGGCCTGGCAGTCAACTCTTCCGCTCCACTCCGCTTTCGACACGTGGAGATCTTGTAATTAATGCTACGATCTCCTGTTGATTGGAGTTCAAAATATGGGCGGGAGTCGCGCTGTCGCTTTCTGGTAGGTAGTGGCTCGCTTTGCTTTGAAGTTGTAGCGGCCGCTCTGAAGTGAGTCGCTTCGTGGTCATCTTCGTAGTGAGTCACTTGGGAATAATTTTCCCGAGAAACTACTTTGACTCGCGTTGACTCGCTTCAGCTTTTCTTTGTAGCGCACGCTTCGCTTCGCTTTAGTGGGTTCATTTGATTCCACTGTAGCGCTTGCTTCGCTTCGCTAGTTTCGGCACGCTTCACTTTGGCTTGCTAGACTAGCTTCGCTTCGGAAAACACACTCAAGCGAGTGGCCTTCACTTGGAATTCCTGCAGTCTAAAGCTAAGCAAAATAAAGCCATCCTAACAGTGTAGGCTTTAGAAAAATTCTAACTTATCAACTACTATACATCAAATGGGTCGCTTGGGAACAGAACGTTTTGGGGTTTTGGGATCAAATCAAAACACTAAAATATCCCTCATAGGTTCCCCCTTAACATATTCGTTCTTAACAATTCCCAACACATACTTTTGTATAGTATAATTTGATAGCATGAACTCTTTGTATTAAAATTCTTACAAAACTATTATAAAATTATAATTTCACAAGAGTGAAAAATGAAAAAAATTTGGTGGGGGTGAGCTTTAGCTCCCATTTGAGAGGTTGTGACTTCGCCATTGAATACACAGACCCTTATTCAGAGAGTAATTGATTCGATAAATTGCATATGTTAATGCTACCCTAACCATAGACACATTAACACACACTCTCCCTATTTTCCATTTATAAGGGACCTTCACTACGGATATTAAAATTGGAGTAATTGTAGTGTAATAAAGTGATGTGTATGGTTTTTATTGGATTAAAATATACTATATTTGGAAAGATGCCTATATAATTGAGACATCCCCAAAAGGCAAATGTTCCTTTATAAGTGGAAAGGGGGGAGTATTTAATCTACATAAGGTTAATGTGGCACTGATTCGATGATACTTTTTTTTTTTTTTTTTTTTTCTTTTGATGTTTAGTTATTTTAGTAAGGTTTAGTTTTATTTTGCTCTTATTATATATCATCAAATTAAGCGTCACCCTTGGACATATAAAGTATGTATATGGTGGGTCGGAGAACATTCTTCAATAAAACTATGATGGGAAGATATAGGTATTCTTCAAAACTTAATAGATGACTGCCGTTTTCCGCACCATCATATTCTTCGCTTTCACCACAAGCTCTCTTTGAGCTGCTTCCACTTCGGCTTTTCCTTCTCCAAGGCACTATGCTTCTTTTTAGGCTACACCTTCTTCTTCCCTTTCGAACGGTCTCACTTTGGCATGGAAGGAAGAGGATTTTAAGTCTGAGAAGGTGGAGGAGGGAGAGGGAGAGCGCCTATGTTTCACGGATTCTTCAAAAATTGACACATTGCAGAATTCAATTCTTGCCGGATGCGGGTGCGAGTGCGATTCGCGGAGAGTTCGCACCCGATACGTCATGTGGCGAAAACCCCCAAAAAAAGAAGAAGGATACGCGAATCCGTTGTGTAGGACTCGCGAATCCGAGTGCGAGGGGCTTTGGGAATTTGTTTTTTGCAAATAATAAAATAATATATTAATTAAAACATAAAAGAAAGAAACATAAATTAATAAACACAAAACGCAAACGTATAAAAGAAACGAATGAACATATTTCCGTTCGTAAATAATTAGACTTGACCGTAATTTATCAAGGCAAATTCTTCTTTTACAAATAATTATATTTGAGTTTGTTTTATAATGAACATTTAATTTGAATTAAAATATGTTTCATGTACTATATGTGCATTATAATTTAAATAAATAAATAAACGTATTCTTGCCGTATCTCACCCTAAAAATTTTGAAAAACACGTATTCCTTGTTTTGAAATCTTGCTCTTTGTTGTGGAATTTCTGAGAGAACGATGGATTGGGAAGGAGTCCCACACGCTTTAGGGTAACGGATTCATGCTTGAAGAGGGTCATGTCCATTTGAAAGTGTCTGGAGGGCTTTCAGCGTCTTTGAAGTGAGGGACTCCTCCTTGTTCACCACCAGCTTTGAAATTTGCTCCTTCAGCTCTTTCATCAAAGCTTCAACTGTCTCATGCTTTTTCATTCAACAACTTTTGCCTTATACTTATTCTTGTACTGCAACTTCATTACTTCTTTCGATTGTTGAGGTTGTAGTTCAAACACTTTGAGGGCTGCTTCTAGTTGTTCTTCTTGTTCAATCTCTTGGAATTTGCAGTTTGGCACTTTTGTTGAAGCGGACAACTTTGCAGCGTCAGTCTCCACCCTAGATTGAAGCTGAGAATTCACTTCTTTCAAGGCTACTGCTTGATTTGCATCTTCGATAGTCTTTGTCTTGAAAGCGACTACTTCTTTCTTCGCCTTTCCTTGTGCTATGATCGCTATGTCAGTGATAGCGACAAACTTCAAATTGTGGTCAACTTCCATCTTAGTCATTTTGACCGAGAGGCTGTTGAATTTTTTTGACAGAGTGAGAACCTGCATCTTGCTTAGAGTGGCCTTCTCCATTGCTTTGGACTTTCTGAGTCAGCAAGAGTGATAACCTCCTCAAGATCAAAGGTGGTTTTGTTCGGTGTGGCGGCGCAAAGTTACGGGCTTTGCCGTGTCGGGCCAGGATTGCTCGCGGTGGAATGGGAATAGGTCAGGTGGGTGACAGGAAGGTGCTAGGATCGCAGGCATGTCGTGGTGCCGCCCGACGCCCAGACCCCCTTCAGTAAGCACCTTCCCCCCATAATAGACCTTACAATAAAAAGGCCAGTGAGTAAAAAAATCCGAGCGAGACTTTCTCTCTCTAGAAGAATTCTCTCTGACTTCTCTCTAGAACTCGGCGATAACGTCTTTCTTTCCGGCAACCTTTTTCTCCTCTCCGACCATCAATCGTACTCCAATCACTTTAACAGTTACACATTCTTCACCCCCTCATCAAGGCGAATCTACTGGTGCAATTCTACACAAATCTGATGGCGGCGGCCGATTAGGGTTCTGGTGCCGCTCTTGCTTTTCTAACGAATACCCCTGTGCGATTGACCTCAAATTTCTTGGTTGTGGTTGTACGGGTCTAGGGGAGGTTCGGTGCAAGTTTCACCCCAATCCAACGGGTGGATCTCCGACGGCGGCGATTTAGGGTTCTGATACTGGTGCGGTTGCTCCGGTGGATTCGGGCGTGCGTTTCCCCTCAAACTCTCACCATCCCTTCCTGCAACATCGTGAAGGGTTCCTGTGAAGTTTCAAATCATTCCACCAGCTAAATCAACTGCGGCAAGTTTCTCAGTTTTTCCGACGATTGGCGCTACTGTGCTTTCGGATTCTGACTAATCCTGTTGTGCGTTGTGGCTGAAACTTCACCCATATTCTCCCAACCTGTTCACGGAGGTCCCTCCCAATTTTCAACAAGCTCTGTTGGTCCAATCGACAGATTCGATTTTTGCAGCAACACCGGCGGCGAGTTCTTGCAGAATCCGAGAACTGTTTTATTATATCCTTTAAATTTCTCTCGTGCGAATTCTCTGAAATTTTTCCTGTCTTTTCTCCACTGCTATACGAGTCTCTCCTCCAAGTTTCAGGTGAAGCTACTGGGTGGGCGTTTTTTTGGTGATTTTTTGTTCATTCGGCAGAATTTGGGCATAGCTATGGCCAGTAATGGTGAAGAATTTCCAGACTTGACAGCCCTGCAACATCCCAGACCCCTCCTCGTCGGCCCTATTGAGGGATTGAATTGGAGAAGCAAACTGCCCCCGGAGGACCCGAACCCTGCACCAGCGGATGGAGGGGTTTCCTCGCCAACAGCGGAGGAACGGGAGAAAGCTCGGCTGGGGATTGACACTAGACAGCGGCGGAATCCTTTGCTACACGACGGTAACCTCAAAATTAAACCCCCCATTCTAAAACCTGATTTAGTGCTTCCTAATGTACAGGTAAGTGTGGATGGTGATATCCTCTGCCTCGAGCCGGAAGATTACGTTCCCTACCATGCCGGAGGACTTCTATTTGGACGAAGCACCGGAGTTTAAGTTCAAAGTCTAGACTTCCCTTCCGGGACTCCAATTGGAACTCTGGCAGCTTTCGACACTTGCCAAAATCGCTAATATGGTGGGCACCCCCATCGAGGTCGACCACCGCACCGTGGCTCGGGTTAACATTGACGGGCCCGGCTTCATGTGATGGTTGATGCAAAAAAACCCCCTCTGGAAAGTATCAAGATTGAACTGCCATCTGGTAAGGTTATTATTCAAAAAATTGTCTTTGACTTCTATCATATCTACTGCACCCACTGCCGACGCATGGGCCATGCCACGGCCGTGTGTCGGATAGCGGGAAGAACTAACCCCGGCCCAAGAAACACTTCTCAAGGCAGCGCTTCTGCAGGTGTGGATGAAGAAGGATGGCAAGTGGTTCGAAGACGGAACGGACGTGTTGGCACGAGAGTCCCCACGACAGGGATTGGACGAAGGCCCTCCCGGCCCCCTCAGCAGCTGGCTACACGCGGAGCCTCACAACCACGAAAAATTGTGGGCGGATCATGTCCTCGTAGCATCTCTCGCCCCCCACCGGGGAGGGTGATGCGGATGGAACGCACCCAACGCAAGAGGCCAACAAAGGGAATGCTGAGCAATACCAAAGAGGCATGACAAGCCGAGTATGGGGAGCCATCCCGAAGGGCATTACGAACAACCATTCATACATTCCCTTGCCTCCACCCAGCTCGGAGCTGAAATTTTACCAAGCTGACCCGATGATTGAGGAGGGGCTCTACGACACTCAGCCACTTCCTTTACAACCGAGTCCTGATGTTCATGTAGCCTCGACGGAGGATGATGGAAATGAGACCGGGAGTGACGATACGTGTATATTCAAATCCCACCGTTTCATACTTTGTACAAGGACTTCACGGGTACGGCCGAAGGGGAAGAAGATAAGGCCAAGGGTGACGACACCGAATACGCCTCGGGTGACCAGGTTAGTGTGACACAGTCCCACGCCTCTGAATCTCTACATGAGGAGCGGGATGTGGAGGATCTACATGAGCCAACAACGGTGGTTGGATTCCAAAAGGCGTCCATACCCAATTCTGATGATCACCTGTCGGTTGCGGCCTCGGAAGACAGAACGAGTTCACCCCATAACTCACTCACGGCATCGAGCTCATCAGTAAATGAACCTGAGAAGGATTTGGCGTGGGTCAACAAAACCAGGGGATACAAAGGGAAGAAGAACCGAGGAGCTTCAGTGGTTAGACTCTCAAAATGTCTCCAATGAATCTAGGATTTTGGAACGTTCTCGGGCTCCTCAAGCCGCCAAAACAAAGGGAGGTAACATCTTTCATTTCCAATAATAATCTGGATATTTTCAGATTTTTGGAGACCAAGCTCAACTCTAATACACTGGATTTGTTTAAGAAAAATTATCTTAAAGAATGGGTCTTTGAGGATAATTTCCACATTGCTTGTAACGGGAGGATTCTGCTCACATGGAATCCTTCCAGTTTGGTTGTTAATGTTTCCCATGTCGAGCCGCAGGTCATTCAGGCTACAGTAGAGTGCCTCTCCACGGGTAACAATTTCCAGCTTGCACTATGTTATGGACGCAATCAACTCCAAGATCGTAGGCAACTTTGGGATTCTCTCATTAACAATTCCGATTTGGAGCTATCCCTGCTCGTGTGTGGTGATATGATCAATGTCATGGACTTTGATGAGCGTGTTGGAGGGAGACCACCTATTGAGAGAGAAATAAGAGAACTGGCAGACACGGCAGCCTACCTTAATCTCCAGGATGCCCCCTCTACGGGTTGCTTCTTCACTTGGACGAACGACACTATCTTTTCCCGCATTGACAGAATTATGTTTAACAACACGTGGCTTGACGAAGGGTGGGCGATTAAATCCCACTTTCATACGAGAGGAGAACGGTTCGACCATTCACCGTGCACCGCTGAATTGTTCAATCCCGATTAAAAGATTTAGAAGAGATTTCCAGTACTGCAATTTTTGGAATGATGACCCAAAATTCCATGAGGTATTGCATGATAGTTGGAGTTCAGGGGTGGGGGCGATCAATGCCCAACAGATTCTGACTTACAAATTGAAGAGACTACGTTGGGATCTTGCCCCTTTGAAGAGGAAAGATTTAGCTAACATATCGGAGAGAGCTAAGGCATCAAGGGAGCAGCTCCAATTGATCCAAGAAAGGGTGGATAAAGACCCCTTAAACTCGGAGCTAAGGATGGAGGAATTGCAGATTCGAAAGAATTGTAAATTCCTCAGCAAAGCCGAATTATCCTTCCTCAGTCAACGAGCTAAGTCGATTAACCTTAACAATCTTGATAAAAATTCTAAATATTTTCATTCGATTGTTAAGAATACTTTTACTCGTAATTCTATCTCTTTTATCCGTAGGGGGATGGCTCGATCACGGGTGATATGAAGACTATCATTGAGGACTTCTCCGAATTCTACCAAAATATGTTCGGCACTCACAAGTCAAGGGAGACGGTCAACTGGACTATTTTCCATGAAGGAGCAGTGCTTTCATTGGATGAGCAGGCTGCCCTTGCCTGCAAAGTGACTAGCAAGGAGATTAAATCTTCGTTGTTTAGCATTGGGAACGAGAAGGCCCCGGGCCCCGACGGGTTCCTGGAGGGCTTCTTCAAGAAAAACTTGGAAGTGGTTGGGGCTGATACTACGAAGGCAGTGCTGGATTTCTTTGATAAAGGCCATCCTTAGAGAATGGAACCATACTACAGTCACGTTTATCCCCAAGAAGACGCATGAGCCTTCGGTAGCGGATTTCAGACCCATCGCTTGTACAAACGTGGTGTATAAAATCATCACCAAGATTCTCAATAATCAGCTAGCTCCGCTCCTTAGCAATCTGATCAGCGCAACTTGGCTGATATTTATTTGTTGGCTCAATCATTAATTCACATATATGGTATAAAACAACTTGCTCCGAAGTGCATGGTCAAGATCGATCTTCAAAAAGCATACGATTCGATCTCTTGGGAGTTTCTTGACGAGGTCCTCCGGGGGCTGCGTTTTCATCCATGTTTCATTTATTGGATAATGACGTGCGTTACTTGCCCAACGTATTGCCTCGCCATTAACGAAGGAGTTCAAGGTTTTATTCGGGGAAAGCGGGGGCTTAGGCTAGGGGACCCGATTTCCCCCACGTTATTTCTTCTTTGCATGGAATACCTTTCAAGGCTGCTTAAGAAAAGGACGAGGGAGTCCAGTTTCCATGCTAAATGCGAGGAGCTTGGAATATCGCACCTTGCGTTTGCTGACGACTTCACTACAAGAAAAACAGGATTCAGTGACGACAATATCATTGACGACCATGTTTTCGTCACAACAAACATACATGTAGTGAATACACACGTAGAGGAGGGGGGGGGGGGGGGGGTGAATACGTGTATAAGAAGTTTTTCAACTTCTTTTGCCCTTAACTCAGAGTAACAAGTAGAGTGGTCACTTCAAGAACTTAAGATCTAGCCGCAAGCTAGATCTACAGTGGAAGCTTGCCTCTTGACCGAAGCTGGTGCTTGATCAAGAGTGACTCACTTGTAAAATGCGGAATTAGGTGAGCTATTCTTTCCTAAGTAATTAAAACTTCGATTTAAGTTTGTTTATGATGCTCGTGCAGTATGAATAATCAAAGCAAGTAAAATATGGAAAGCTTGTAAAAGAGATACAACACCAGGGATTATAGTGGTTCGGTGATAAAACACCTACGTCCACTTTTGTTGCTCGCTGCAACTGATTCTCTTCACTCAAGAATCTTGAGGATTACAGGTTCCTCAAAACCAAGACTGGATCGAGCTTCACTCGCTTAGATCTGAAACAACAACTGGGAGATTACGGGTTCTCCACAAAAACGTAGCTAAGATCGAGCTTCACACAGTCGAGGACAGTGCTAGCTTGGATCTACACTCTACGATCGAGGTTTCTACTATCGAGGAAAGTAGAACCTTAGATCTTGGACACAACCTTTCTGCAACACAAAAACCTAACTTGACCTAACAAGGGTTTTTTAGGGTTTTGGTTTTGACAACTCTCTAAATGAAGAACTCTTCACTGTAAGTGCAAAGAGGGTTAGAGTTCTTCTTCTAAGCTCGGATGTATGAAGTAGGCTTAGACTCTGGAGAGTGAAGGTTGCGGAGACAAGTTTCTATGAAACTGAAACTTGGAGAACACTGGACAAGAACTCGAAGAATTTGCTCGAAGGCTGTGAGTGCTTGTTTGCTGTATGCGCTGAAATCTCAAGTAGTGTTCTGCTCTTCTCCGTCTTCGACCTTCACTATTTATAGGCGGAGGGATGGACAGGAGCCGTTGATGGTTGGTGGCTTTGTCCCTCCTTCGCTCGACAGTACTCGCCTTTGACCTGCAGCTTTTCAGACGCGCGATTTGTTTCTTTGCCGAAAATAAGAGCCAATTTCAACAGTAACTGGAGCGCCCAGTACTGTTGCGCCGTCTCTGTCGGTCTGGCGGTCAACTCTGGTTGCTCCATTCTTCGATTGCCACGTGGAGATCTGCAATTAATGTTTAGATCTTCACTGGACTTCAAGTTTGAACTCGTAGTTTGAATGGGCGGGAGATTTGATCTGTCGCTTTCAGTTAGGTAGTGGCTCGCTTCGCTTTAGAATCTAGAGTGTCCGCTTGGATGAGTCGCTTTAAGTCATACTGTAGCGTTCGCTTGAAAACAGATTTCTTAAGCGTCCACTTTAGTAATAGTTGACTCGCTTTGACTTTTACTGTAGCGCTCGCTTCGCTTCGCTTCGGCAGACTCGCTTCACTTCAAAACACACTCAAGCGAGTGGCCTTCACTTTGAAATCTAGCAGTCTAAAACCTAAGCGTCTAAAGCAAAAATTCAAGCCTTCCTAACATCATAGGCTTTAGAAAAATTGTAACCTATCTAAATCAAAATAGGGTCGCTTGGGAATAGGATACATAAAGGGTTTTGGGATCGAATCAAAACATATGCATTTTAATTTAAAGCGTCCCGTTAAGTTTCCCCTTAACATATGATCCTTAACAATTCCCAACTGCTCTTGTTCGGCAGGGGAGATATCACGTCTATGAATATTTTGGCGGAGACCATGGACGAGTTCTCTAACACTTCTGGGCTGGTCGTGAGCGCCAGCAAATCGAGACTATTCTTTTGCAATGTGTCGGGTTTTGCTAAGACTCTTATCTGCGAGAAATTTGGATTTTCAGAGGCGTCCCTTCTCGTCAAATATTTGGGGCTCCCGTTGTCACACAAAAACCTCCTTGTGTCGCAATTTCCCCCACTCATTGAGAGCATCACCACCTGCATTAACAAGTGCAGCAACTCCTCCCTCTCCTTGGCGGGACGGGCTGAACTTATACGATCGGTGGTCTAAGGTATCGAGTGTTTTTGGCTCCAATGCCTTCCCCTCCCCGGTGGTGTGACTGACCGGATCCACACGCTCCTTAGGCATTTTTTTTTTTTGGGGGAGGGAGGTTCTACCCGGTTGCTTGGAAGACAGTCTGCCTCCCGAAGGAAGAAGGGGGCCTCGGCTTCAGAAATCTCACGGCATGTAATAAAGCTCTTCTCTCGAAAGTCATCTGGGATTTTCAGTCCAAAGCCGATTCTTTGTGGGTCTGATGGGTGAACACGAAAATTCTGATTGGTAGAGAGTTTTGGACCGCTCGAGCCGAGGCTAAGGACCCTGGCCTTCTTCGAAACCTCTACAAGATTAGAGACGAGATCTTAACTACTTGTGATGGAGACAATTCGAGAGCTAGGGGCATGGCTGAAACTTGGTTCAAGGGCAAAGGGGTCTCGAATGCTTACGAGTTATTCCGCCCCAAAGGTACCTCGGTTTTTTGGCACAAGGCCATTTCGAAGAATTATATCCCACCGAGGTACTCAATATCTCTTTGGTTCGCTCTCCATGGAAGGCTCACAATGGTGGATCGTATGTCCTTCGTTGATCAGCCCCTTCAGTGCCGTATTTGCAATAGGGCCGAGGAATCGCACGATCACCTTTTCTTTACCTGCCCAAAGACGGAATGTTTATGGGCCTTAGTCAAAAATTGGCTCGGCATTAAGGGAAGGATCTCGAACATCAATGCAGCGGTCAGATTTTGCACGAGAAACAAATCGGGCTCGGGTGTTCTCCGTAAAGCGCGTTGGATCACTCTTGCCGCCATTAAGATAGGCATTTGGTATGGGCGTAATCTTCTTGAGCACCAGAACGTGCCCTTTAGGATCCCCACGATCCTCCGTGATGTTAAAGTAGATGTGTACCATGTTCTCTACAATCTCATCCCGACGGAGGTTGTCCTTTCGCACATGGACATTAACACCAATAGGTAGGTCCCTTGCTTTGTACGTGTATCCCCTTATGTTGATTTCACTTAATAAAACAGTGCGTGTGTGTGAGGGGCTGCCCTTGTGCACAAAGGAAAGTGCACCTCGGTGTGGAGTTGTGTGCGTAAAAGTAAGAATTGGGTACTTGGTTCCATTTCCTTTCCACCACTCCAAAAGATTGGAAACAAGATTTGATCTCTTTTCGATATCATCAGCCAAGTACTTATCAACTTCATTGGATATT
Source organism: Thymus mandschuricus (assembly GCA_029379335.1). Classification (NCBI taxonomy): domain Eukaryota; kingdom Viridiplantae; phylum Streptophyta; class Magnoliopsida; order Lamiales; family Lamiaceae; genus Thymus; species Thymus mandschuricus. The sequence goes on along the minus strand of CM057074.1, from coordinate 18,251,269 downwards.
TGTTGAAGTTTTCTCTCTCATTTTGTTCCTAGACCATTGAACAACTCATTACACTCATCAAAGGTATCATCATCACCATCATCACAACCATCAACTGCAACAGTGCACTCCATGGGCACTTTTCCACAAGTCAAAGTGTTATTCACCCCTTTATACTCCGCCTACAACGCTATCGAGTCTCTTTTTACTTGATCAGTTAACTCTTGGATTTTTCAGTAGTACCTCCCAATTTTTCAATACTGACTTTGAGTAATTGAAGCTTGTTCCTCGGATCCAAGACATTAGCCATAAGAATTAAAGGATTAATTTTCTTTCAATCCCCCCAATACTTGTCAAATTTTTCTTTCATTGCATTTGCAACATTCTTAGGAGTTATTTCAGAATCATCCTCAAACCTTTTCACAATCCCATAATGCAAGGCAACCATTACTTGATAAATTAATTGGGAAGTGAGGGTCTTGGATGCAACTGTAAAGTTGCATTATAGAACTTCTTAAGAAAGTATACAAATGATGTTGCATTCTCCCAGTCTGTTGCACATGGAGGCCTCATTCTTGCTCTACCATTACTATCTTTCGCAGTAAAATATGTCATGAAAGGCAATGATTCTTTATCCATCCTTTCAAACACCCTCCTATATTTTAGTGCAACTTCAAGCATTTTATAAGTAGAATTCCACCTAGTTTTAACATCCATAGGTACCATTGATGTATTAGAAAACTTGGCTAATACAGCAAACTCCCTAAACCTGTTCAATCTAGATGGGGAAGAATGAAGAAACACAACAGCGTTCCGGATAGACTTGATTGAATAATCAAGTTCTTTTAAACCATCCTTAACAATCAAGTTAATTATATGACATGCACACCTCAGATGCAAATACTTTCCATCAAACAACAAACTATTTTCACATTTCATTCTTTTTTTCAAGTAATCAATTGCACTATCGTTAGAAGATGCATTATCAACTACTATAGAGAACACTTTTTATATCCCCCACTCTCTCAAGCAAACCTCAATCATCTTGCCCACTTATTCTCCAACATGACTAGTAATTTTTGTAAAGTTTATTATTCTTTTGTGTAACTTCCACTCACTATCCAAAAAGTGTGCAGTAACAACCATATAATTTATGTTTTGGATCGATGTCCAAGTATCAGTTGTAATGCTTACTCTTTGACCACAAATCATGCGCTTGATTTTACTTTTCTCATTCAAAAATAAATCATAAACCATACCTGCAACTTTCTTTCGATCTGAAATTCGAAATCTTGGTTGCAATTCATGAACAAATCCAGCGAACCCCGCACCTTCAACAGCCCGAAAAGATGACTTTACTTTCTCATTCAAAAATAAATCATAAACCATACCTGCAACTTTCTTTCGATCTGGAATTCGAAATCTTGGTTGCAATTCATGAACAAATCCAACGAACCCCGCACCTTCAACAGCCTGAAAAGATGTCTCATGTATAATCATAAACTTTGTTAGGTTCAATTCTGACATTTTATGATTGAGTGTGAGAAACCATGTGACCCCCCTCCCCCCCCCCCCCCTCCCCCCCCCCCCCCCAACAATGGTGTCAATGGTCAATGTAGTCTGCCCTTTCTCACCCGTGATCACTTTATATAACGGACATAACTTGCACCTCTTCACTAAATGATTCTTGAGCCCACTAGTACTTCCAGAAACTGCCGGAATTTCGGTTTTGCAATATATGCAAATCCCTATTTATTGTGAGCTTCCATTAGTAGACTTTATTGTTGCCTTTTCACAATGGTCCCAATATATGCTTTTCTTTTTGGGAACTAAGGGAGGCTTTTGTGTATCCCCTTCTCTTTCTCGTTTTCGACTACTACTATCATAATTCGTCGAAGTAGTCATGTTTGGCTTTATAGAATCGCATGGGCTTTGAAGTGAGTGAGAAGATTTGGATTCCATTCTGAAAAAAAGAAACTAATTCAATAAATTTCCTTCTTAATCAAAAAAAGAAGAAGAAATTCAATTAATTTCCTCAAATTCTTTGTACTTAAACAAACTAACTAACTTTAAATATAACATGTTGGTAGCAAGCAGCTTAACTAGGCAATATCAAGTAATTATTTTGTTCTATAGTTTAACAATCCAAAAGGCTCCATTCGAAATTCAAGCATTTGTAAAAAGAAATTTGATGAATTATTCCCTGTAAACCTTTGGCCGTAGTGGAGTAAGAGGGAGGGATGGCTGGAGAAGTCTGCAGTAAGATATTAGCTAAGCTTTAGCCAGTGCTCTTAGGAACTTGATGATTAATCTCCCAGCAGTGGTGGCGAATAGGGGAGACAGGGATGGCGGATGGAACTAGGTTGAAGAAGAAATTGGGTCTGTGAATGTAATCTCATTCCCCAAAACAAATAAATTATTATTCTTTTTACCTTTCTTAATTTAATTTAATTATTTTCTATTTTGGAGTTGTTTTCCACGCATATACCTTATTTTAGTATATTGATTTTATTGGTAAATACTGAATTTTTCAATATATACCTTTTCTCGATATGTACCTTTGTGTTAGTTTATACCGGTATCACAATATATACATAATTTACGGTATATACCTTATTTTCGGTATTTACCTCGATAACGGTATGTAACAGTATACCCCGGTATTAAAAAATTGATACCTTTACCTTACCATTGTCTTCTGGTACGGTATGATACCTTACCGAAAATTTCGGTATACCTTAATTACGATATTTTTGGTATATTTTCGATACGGTATGGACGGTATACCGAATTTTCGGTATATTTCCCCAGCCCTAGTCGTACGCTTTCTGAAGATCAATTTTCACCATGCATTTAGGTGCTAATTGCTTCATACCGTAACGGTGGACGAGAGCTTGCACGAGAAGATAGTTGTCCGAAAGGTTGCGCCCTTTAATGAAGGTCGACTGGGCTGGACTGATGAGGGAAGATAAGAGAGGCATCATTCGGTTATTAAGGATCTTGGTGATGGCCTTATACACCACATTCGTACATGCAATAGGCCTAAAGTCGGAAACTGTGGGCTCGTGAGCTTTCTTAGGGATGAGTGTGAATGTCGTGTGGTTCCATTCACGTAAAAGCAGTCCCTTCTCAAATAACTCGAGCACTCCATCCGTGGTGTCGGCACCGACGAGATCCCAATTTTTCTTGAAGAAGCTGGCCAGAAAACCATCGGGGCTGGGAGCCTTCTTATTCCCAATCCTAAAGATGGCTTCCATGATCTCGTCCTTCGTAACGGAAAAGGCAAGGCAATTCTGTTCTTCCAACAAAAGAATGAGGCCTTCTCGGAACTCAGCCCAATCCACCATTTCTCTAGGCTTGGCCCTACCGAAGAGGTCTTGATAGAAGGTAGCGAAATTCCCAGTGATCGTGATCATGTCACTCGTGATATTGCTATCTTCCCTGCGAATGAAAGAAATGGCATTACGTGTGGATGCGCCCTTAACAATCGAATGAAAGAATTTTGAATTTTTATCAAGATTATTAAGGCTAAACGACTTAGCTCGTTGTTTGAGGAATGATAATTCTGCTTTGTCGAGGTAGCAGCACGTTTTTCGGACTTGCAATTTCTCCATACGAAGATCCCCATTTAATGGGTCCTTGTCGACTCTTTCCTGAATTTTATGGAGCTGATCCATTGCTGCTTTAGCTCTCTCCGAGATATTAGCCCAGTTCTTCTTCTTCATGGGTCCAACATCTCTTCTAAGCCTTTTGAGTTTTTCCATGAGCCGTTGTTGGCCAACAAGACAGCCAAAAACCTTGTTCTATCTATCTTTAAGTATTTCTCGGAATTTCGGATCTCCATTCCAGAAATTGCAATACTTGAAGTCTCTATGGAATCTCTTGATGGGGTTGAATAATTCAGTTGTACAAGCCGAATGATCAAAGAGCTCGCCATGCATATGGAAGTGCAATTTGAATGACCAACCCTCATCAAGCCACGCATTGTTATAGAGCATCCTATCGATTCGTGAGAAGACGGTGCGGTCGGACCAAGTGAAGAAGCGCCCCGTGGAGGGGGAGTCATGGAGATTTAGGTATGTTGCGGTATCAACGAGCTCTCTAATTTCCCTCTCAAAAGGTTGTCTACCTCCAACGCGCTCATCAAAATTCATGACGTTGTTGAGATCACCACAAACAAGCAGAGGCGAGTCCGTGGGTGCGTGATTTATGAGTTAATCACGTAACACGCATCTGTCTTGTAGTTAGTTCCGCCCATAGCAAAGGGCTAAGTGAAACTTTTTCCCAGAGACTAGCCATTCAACCCTAGCATGGATAACCTGAGGCTCAACAATAAACGAATCAACAACAACACGGGCTGGATTCTACCTGAGTAGAATCCTCCCGTTATGGGCAGTGTTAAAATTATCAACAAAAGACCAGGTTTGAAGGTGGAGTCTTTTGAATTTTTCTAATGCAGCAATAGAGAGTTTAGTCTCTAAAAATCCAAAATGTCCATATTATTATTCAAAATAAAAGAGAATACCTCCCTTTGTTTCGGCAGATCTTGGAGGCCCAGCACGTTCCAAAATCATATATTCATTTGATACGGATGGATCATCTCACCAGTAAACCCCCACGACTTTTCTTCTCTTTTGTGTTGCAATTCTTTGCTCTCGTATCCTCTTCCTTCTCAGGACCCCAATCTGACGAGCTGGAAATGATAATCGAGGATTGGGAGGTCATTGTATCCGCAATCGGGTCGGGATTAGGGGGCTACTCAGAGGGAACACCATTTTCATTTTTTTGCAAGGCCACCATCGTATCTGGCTCATCAAGGTTATGGGTGTCTCCTTCTTCAAATAAAGAGTCAGAAACACGAGTAGCAGCATTGCTGTGCTGCCCCTCCGACACTCTCATATGGATCATCTTCGTCCGCCACACTCACGGGCTCGTGCCTTTCAAGTGGGGAAAGTGACGTCATAGGTTGGGGGGTGCACCGTCCATCCTCAATCATGGGATCCATGTGGTAACGTGTTGGTTCCGCGCTAGGTGGTGAGGAAAGGATGTATGTATGAACATTAGGGATCACCCTCGGGATTGCACCCAAACAACACCTGTTGGGGCATTATTGGTGCCCTGAGCCATATATGTCGTGGTCGGGTTCTGGGCGTTATCGCCATGAGGGTCTTGCCGCACGTGCTATGGCTGGGTTCTTATAGGGTTGCATGTCGGGGCACCGTCATTAGCCTGCTGGGAACAGGAGAGGCTGCGCGCTCGCGTATTGCCTGATGCTTGCGGAGGGCGGGAGGCACTCCGTGCGCTCGAATTACCCAGCCTCTATGGGGGTTGGGATGCGCTGCGTGCGCGTGTGCCATCCGTTGGCTGTGGTGGGCGAGAGGCCCTACGCCCCGCATTCAACGCACGTGACGGGCTATTCAGCATCATCCCATTGTTGTGGCTACCCCTCCTTCGAACAACCTGCCAACCCTCATCGTCGGTACCTACAAGAACATCACCTCGAGATTTGCTTCTCGGGCCGGGCTTAGTCCTACCCGCCAGTCTACACACGGCCATGGAATGGCGCATGCGCCGACAGTGGGTGCAATAGAGGGGATAAAATTCAAAAAAAAATAAAATTGAGTAATAATCTTACCATTCGGGAGTTTTATCTTGATGGCCTTCGGTGGGAGGGGGGTTTGCATCCACGATAACGTGAATACGGGGCCCATCGATGTTGACTCTTGCAACGGTATGGTGATTAACCTCGATTGGTGTCCCCACCTTGTTGGCAATCTTAGTGAGTGTAGTTTGCTGCCATAACTCAAGTTGGAGCCCCTGTAGCGAGGGGCATATTTTAAGCTTGAAGTCGGGTGCTTCGTCAAAGTTGAAGTCCTCCGGCATAGTGCATAACATGAGTGGGATACCAAAAACAGAGAGTTTACCCTTACATCTAGCAGCCTCCATATCTTCTGCCGTTTCAAATCGAAACATCATTCAACCGTTGGGGTGGAAGGCAACACGGGAGGGCCATGACCATGCAAGGATGAGTCTCTCAATGGCGTCCCTATCTTGGAATTTTCCAGCCATGAAGCCGAGAAGACAATGACCCCAACTCTCGGGGATAGGGACGTAGTCCTTTGGCTCAAGGCATAGGGTATCACCCTCAACGATCCCCTGCACATTAGGAAGAGTAAGGTCAGTCTTCAATATAGGTGGTTTGGTTTTAAGGTTACCGTCGTGAAGCCACGGATTTCTCCGTTGGCCAGTATCGACGTTCGGCCGACCTTGCACACGTTCCTCCGAGGTCGGAGAGAACGCTCCTCCCTCTACCGGTGCTGGATTTAGGTCTTCCGGGAGAAGCTTGTCCTTCCAGTTCATGGCGCCAACGGGATTGACTGGAGGAGGCCTAAGGGGGTTGGAGCGGGGTCAAGTCCGGGAACTCCTCGCTGTGGTACTCCATGGACTCCGGCCAGGAAGAACTCGGAGTTTCAGAAATTCACTTTAATATAAACTTTTGTTTCTAACTCCTCTCATAACAGTCTTCGAGCCCTTCATAACATCGATGTAACCTCCAGCAGACATAAAACAGTATCCCTTAGACTCCAATGTTCCAAGAGAAACCAAATTCCTTTTGAGCTGAGGAATATACCTTACTTCCGTGAGAATCTTGAAGGAGCCATCATGTACTTTAAGTTTGACGCTGTCAATCCCTCTAACACTACAAACATGATCATTTCCCAAAAGTACATACCCCGAATTCTCATACCTCAGGTAAAGAAACCAACTCTCATTCGGACACATATGGAACGAAAACCCCGAATCCAAGATCCTCTCATCTTCAATACGAAAATTCATTACATTCAACACCTACGCAGATTCCCAATGCTCCGCGACATCTGCTTGGTCTTACCTTCGATCTTTTGGATTATGCATCTTCTTCCATAAGCTGCAGTTCTTCTTGAGATGCCCCAGCTTCTTACAATGGAAACACGCCCTTTTTTCCTTGGCGTCTCCATCTTTTCCCTTTGACTGGCCAGACCTCTTCGCGTCTTGAGAGAACTTCTTCGACTTCTCAGACTTCGTGAACTTTTGCTTCACATTCAAGCCTTCTCTCATAGGCTCTGTCTTTCCGTCATTCAGTTTCTGCAACTCATTTGCCCTCGAAGCAGACTCCACCTTCACCAAGGTGATGGTACCATCCTTACCATACAACATAGCATCTTTCAAGTGATCATAAGACTTGGGCAAAGAGTTCAACAGGATAATCGCCTTATCCTCGTCATCAACCTTGACATCTACATTCTCTAGATCATCAAGAACCTTGTTGAAGTTGTCTAACGGATTCAACATACTCTTCTCCTTTGTTATCGTGTAGGAATACAATCTCTGCTTCATATATTGTCGATTTGCGAAAGTCTTCGTCATGTAGAGACTCTCCAACTTAATCAATGTACCAGCTGCAGTCTTCTCCTTTGAAACATCTCTCAAAACCTTGTCCGCCAAACACAAGATCATAGCGCTATGCGCTTTCTCCTTGATCTCGCCAATTTTCCCTAGTGCTACTCTCTTCCTTATCCCTTCTTTAGATTTGAGTGCATCTGCCAATCCCTGCTGGACGAGCAATGCCTTCATCTTGATCCTCCAAAGGCCGAAGTCGTTCTTGCCATCGAACTTCTCCACATCGAACTTTGCAGAACCCATTCATGATCTCCTCTTCCCACAGAAGGCGCCACTTGTTAGGATTCGTAACAAGAAATCAACCACGAACACGCAAATCGCAGAAGTAGATAATTGATCCTGAACTTCATGATCAGAAACAGGATCACGTTCAAGAACACCGAAACGTAAACATGCACAGCACACCAGAATTTATGTGGTTCAGATGTAAAATCCTACGTCCACGGGAGGGTCAATCCGAGATTGATTTCACTATGGGAAACGTGAGAAGATTACAGTTTACAACGAGAATGAATCAACCTATCCAAGCTAAACCCAAGCAAAGAATAGAAAACCCTCGATTATTCTCTCACCCGTAAACCTACCAAACCTCCTTGTTCCCACAGCTCACGTGCGTGTATCGCTCAACACTCTCACGTCCCATGACAAATCCCCACTGTCGCTCATTATCTCTTGTCTTTTCCGTTCTTTCAGTCGCTGCATGTATGTGGCATATATATACTGATCTCCCAGCCCTAAACCTAGTTGGATAATAACTCCACATGCTTATCTCTAAGCCCATTAAGCTTCTAAGATATTACAAAACATCCCAACTAGATTTGACTATTTGCACTCACACCCCATACAATCAACAGTAATTCTTATTGCTTTCCTTTCAATTTCTTGCCTAGGTAGTTTAATTACTTTAGCTTAAGTTCATTAGTTTAATTAGGTAGATTAATTCCTTGTTTATTTTAGTTAGATTTATTTAGTTATTATTTTCATCTTCGTATGTTTATTTTCTTGCCTAGGATAATAAACAAAAACCCAACAAGTTTTTTTACTTACTTTCTAGATTAGGTTTTATTTTCTTATTTTTACTACACAGTTATTTGTTCTGCTAAGTTTTTTCTTGAGAATTGATATTTGGGTTTAACTTACTAGAGCTACGATAGATCTCGTTCTATTGCAAGCACTTTTAGGTGAAACAACCATCATCATCCACCTTGGGAGAGCCTTTCTTTTGGAATTCATTAATGAATAATGAGCCAAGATCATCAAGATTGAAGATCAAAGAGCCTTGAATTTGTCTTTAAATTCATTTTTCTTTGTTCCTTTTATCATGAAGCTCTTTGATTTGGTATTTATGTTGTACATGATTATGATTGGCTAAAATCCCTTGTTCTAAGGATTAGACTAGATGATTATGTAATGAATATCAATCTATGATTGAGTTTCTTTTCTTACTTGTGATCTTGTTTTGTATGAATGTTTGATTGATTAACTACCATTTGAGCATGTTTATGATGTTAATTTGAGTGTAGAAATGTGAGAATTACCGTTAGATGGAGAATACAAGGGGTGATTACTTCATAAAATGAGAGGGTGAGAATAGTTGTTAAGGCTTGAGATCATAGGTGCTTTCAAGAGTTATTGGCTATAGTTCAGTAGGAGACTACGATCATAGCTAATAATCTATAACTCTACGTCGTCCGAGAGGGGGCTAGGGTGATTAGGAGATTGCCCTAAGCAATGAACCTAATTCATATTTTGTTGGTCATGGGTGACATTCATTGCATTGCATTAATGTCTAGTCATAGTGACAACTTCTCTTCATTGATTTCTTATTTGTTTTATTTCTTGTTTATCGTTTTATTTGCTTAGTTAATTAATCCAAAACTCAATTCCGTTAGTTTAGACAAATTCTAAAGACTTATTAGTGGTGATCATTTCCCTTTGGAATTGATCTTTGTGGATACGACTTTGCTTGCTTTTCTACTATAATATCCCTTACACTTGCGATATTTTCTAGTTAAAGAATTAGTGATCACTAAATAAAAACATTATGGATGTGGGCTCTACGAAATCAGCCTTGAGAATATTTAATGTGTTTACAATCGGTAAAGTACATTTATGTCCCAGCAAAACTTTGATTAATAATAATAATAATAATAATAATAATAATAATAATAATAATAATAATAATAATAATAATAATAATAATAATAATAAGGAGGAGGAGGAGTAGGGCATATATAGGGCTGCAAACGAGCCGAACCTGATCGAGTATTAGTCTGCTCGGGTTCGGCTCGTTTAGTATTTGACAGGCTCGGGCTCGGGTTTGAGTTCGATTCGAGCTTTAAATCCGGGCTCGAGCTCGGCTCGGGTTAAAAAATTTGAGCTCGAATTCGGCTCGGGTTCGGCTCGTGCTCGGTGCTCGGTTCGGACTTGAGCTCAAATTTGGCTCGTGAAAAGCTCGAGTCCGAGCTCGTTTAAAAGACATGATATAAACATATTTAATATTTTCTTTTAACACTTCAAATGAACTTAAATTAAAATGAATTTCATCAAATAAAAATCCATCTAATGAAATTCATCCAAAATATAAAACATAATCCAAAAAGAACAATTAATATTAGTTTTGGTTGTGATTTGAAATTAATTTTAACTCATTAACATTTGACAATAATTCAAATTCTCTTACCTACAATTTTTTACACATAAATGCTAAAGCTCGTTTACAGGCTCGATTAGAGGTTCGATTAAGAGTTCGCGAGCAGGCTCGCGAACATGTTCGATTAATATACGAGCCGAACACGTTCGCGAGCAAAACGAGCCGAACACCTTACTGCTCGAGTTCGGCTCGTTAAGTTAACCGAGCTCGAATTCGGGCTCGAAGCTCGGCTCGTTTGTTAACGAGTTCGAGCTCGAACGAGCTTTTACCGAATCGAGCACCGAATAAGTCTCGAGTAGCTTGGCTCGTTTGCAGCCCTAGTAGGGCAGTATATAGGCTAATAACTTTTGGATTGTTGACTACAATAAATTATAATAATCAAGTAAGTCTTGGGAAGACTTCGCAACTGTGCTATCAGCGTGGACTTCGTCAAGGGAAATATAAAAATCTGATTTTAAAAAAAGGATCAAAGAAAAGGAAAAAAAAAATAAAGAAAGGAAGGAAGATGGGGACACACTCTTCTGGCCTAACTTTTAGGGGAAATAAGAGAATAATAAATATTTTATATCTTGAAATGTGAAAGAAGCTCAGACACAAGATTCAATATAAATAACCAATGTTTTATATAAATAATCATAATATATGTGAAATGATTACTATGCCAAGTTGATAAAAAGTGAAAATTTTCAATTATAAATTCACGTTCACTCAAAAATAAATGTCCCTTTTATTGATGAAAGTTATTACTTTTGCTTAAATCATTATACTCCCTCAGTCTCTTCCTAAGTGGCCCATTTTATTATTATATACCTCACATATGAATATAAAAAGGGTCATTTAGGAAGAGACGAAGGGAATATTAAATATATCAAATGCTCCTTGGTTCAAATTGGGTAGTGTAAAGGGAATGAAATCAAGTAAAGTAAGAGAATGATAATAGAAATAGTTACTTTTGCTGAGTGTTTAGTTCAATAATGGAAATAAGTTACTCAATCTCCTTGAATCTCTTCTTTCTTGGAAGCTAACAATTTGGGAGATTAAACTGTCTCCAAGTAAGGGTAATGGATCTCACATATATTATTTTAACCAAACAACAAGAAATGTGCTATAAATTTAACTTTTTTGTGGGTCTACTATCTAAAAAGGGGTATTGTGATGATGGACAATCGTAAAGTGAAAGAGTGTCTACAAATCGTGAATGAAGATAGTAGTTGTTGAAGAGATATGAGTTATTAAAATTTTTGCTTTCCAAAATTTGAAACGATTAAACATTTCCTAAAGAAGAAGTAACCGTGCCGACCAGGGAAAGGAAATAAGCATGTTGCGATGAATAAGATTGTTAATTTTAGCCTGGATCAGCTAGTAGATTATTAAAAAAAAAAAAAAAAAAAATCATTAAAAAATTATAGCTCTGTAGTTCTGTCGCTGCATGCATGGCATATTATTGGACGAAGAAGAGCGCAATAATAAAGTCAATTTTCCTTGACCAAGTACACATTATCCTCTCTATTGAAATTTGAACCAATCCGTACTATAATGCTAGTTTGTATAAAATCTACCTAAAGCCTAGCGGTGCATCTTGAGTAAGGTTGAGTCCATTACTATGATATTCGTTTATTACTTCCTCCATCCATTTTAAAATGTGTCAATTTTTTTTCACAATCTTAGCACGGTTTTTCCTATTTTTTTATGATAGGTTTAAAACAGTTTTTGAAAGATTTTTTTCTTTTACGGGGATTCTACGTATAAATATTATAGTATGTTATAAAAGATAAAATTCTTTAAAATTTTATTTTAAAAGCCATTATCAAAAAGTGAAAAACGTGCCAAAATATTAAAAAGAAATGACTCAATTTATAAGGGTCAGATGAAGTATAACTTCACTCTAAAATTTAAGTTTCACATTTGAGTTTGTTTACTTTTCCTTTATAATTTTTTTATTTTGAAATTTATTAATATTGTCTTCCATAATAGTGTGAGTATTTCCCGTTTGGAACGTCCCTAATATTAGTTTAATTGACTAAAATGGGTATATTTTCTCGGCAAAATGACTTTATCATACCCCTTAGGGTAATGCCTCCCCTCTCACATGAGTGGAATAACATATATCAATATTTAATGTCTATGTGAGAAGGTGAGGCATTACCCCAAGGGGTAGGGTATAGGTTAAAATTCGTGTTGTTTCTCTCTCCACATTAATATGAGATGCCAGATGGGGGAGTAGGTAAAAGTTTACTATATATATTATGTGCATGTGTTGACGTAGCAGTAGATAATTATGTTTCGGACCAAAGGTACCTAGTTCGAGTCCTCCGTAGCCCAATCATTAAATTTATTTTGTTAAAGCTTTAAAATTAAAAAAAAAAAAAAGTTTACCACACTATTTATATAGTAATTAATACTCACTCTGTCCACAATCTTTAGGGTCTCTTTCCTTTTCCGTTCGTCCACAATTTTTAAGGCATTTCCATTTTAGATAATAGACCCTCACACAAAAAATCATAATCATACCCTTTAACATAACCTTAACAAAACACCATCACATATCTTAACACGTCACCATAATACTAGTATAACCTCCGTGTTGACCTTGAGATCGTAAAAATCATGAAAAGACGGAGTCTTATTAGACTATCTTTATCCACAACCTTCAACAACCCAACCTAAAATTAAAATATTAATTTCTCTCTCTTCCACCTATACAATCTACAACCCAACCCAATTCAACAACTTATTAGACTTTATCAATGACCCAACTTCCATTTTAAAATATAATATATATTATGATTTGTTATAATTCAAATTTATTACATTTTATAAATTATAAATTATAACATATATTGATTTTTAAAAAAATGTCATACTTTTAAAGTTACAAACTAAATAAAAGGAGTAGAGTTAAAAGAGTACAATTTGAAATAAAATTGAAAAATCATTTCAATTTATATGCTTTATCATTTTGAGAGTTTGAATAATAATAAGGATCATTAGGATTTATACTTGACGAGGAGACAAGATACTGAATTATATTCTAAAAACCAAAGGAACCGAAAAATGATTTTTTATAACATATATATGCATCAAATAATTGCATAACATACTAAATTATATAGATAAAACTGTGTAACATATATGGATTCATATTTACAAGAAAACAATAATCTTCAAGGAAAATATATGAAAAAATAGGGGTTTTTTTTTTAAAATCAAAACTTATCAATATTGGTGTCTATTTATAGAGAATTTAAAAACATAAATTGTGATATAATTTTTACTTTTTTTAAATGAATATTTATCTACATTATTAGGTTTAGAAGAATAATATTTTCAAAATTAACTTGACTAATCATATTCTGACAAGTGGCTTATTGCTATTTGATAGCCCAGGTTGTGAAATGAGTTTGCCAAACAACCGAGTTGTGGCATTTAATTTCTTTTTTATTTTTATTTTTCCTTCAAATTTTTTTTGTCCTTTTCCCACGACCTAAGGTTGGTGTCATGGATAAAGGTAGCCTTAATAAGTTGGTATTTTGAAAAATTAAATAATACTAAAGTTAAATTGTAAAATTTCATATTTTTTTAGTACGTCACTAGGAGAAATTCGCTCATACATTTTGAGTTATATATGTGCCAGAAAAAAACGTTATTAAAAGTATAAGTGTTACTTTATGTTAGTGCATGCGTTGCATGCTTCTCTGATTCGTGTTGGCATGTTTCCTTTTGAGTCTTCTGCTGCGTTGCTGACTATATATGTGCATGAATCGAAGATCATATGAATATATATTATTATATATATTATCATTATTCGAAGAAGGAATATATTTTCTGCATGGAAAGTTTCCATGCACAGAAGATCAGCTTGAAGATCTTCTAGGGTTTCCTGTGCTGAGTATAAATATTAAGGAAAACCCTAGACACGCTCTGCCGCTCTTGTTATTTCTGTGTGTGAGTTTTGGTGTTCTTGCAACGTGTGTTTTGCAAGATTATTGTTCGTGAGTTTTGGTGTTCTTGCAACGTGTGTTTTGCAAGTTTTGTTTTTGAGCGAGCGTGTGTGTTGGTCCCGGTTTGCTATAGGAAAAATACGTAGAGGGGGGGGTGAATACGTATTTTGAAGTTTTTCAACTTCAATTCCTTAACTCAGAGTATAAAGTAAAGTGCTCTTTGGAAATACTAAGTCCTAGCCGAGGGCTAGATCTAAAGCAATCACGAATCTCTTGACCTAAGCTTAGAGATTGATCAAGAGTGAGACTTTACTCTTTGTGCGAAATTTGGTGAGCTATAATCTTTTCCTAAGTAATTAAAATATCCAAATTAAGTTGTTTAGATGCACGTGCAATGGATAAACAAATACAGTAAAGAGTTTAGGATTAGAGAGATACGACACGAAGATTTATCGTGGTTCGGAGATAACGCTCCTACGTCCACTTTGTTGCACGATGGCAACTGTTCTCTTCACTCAAGAACTTGAAGGTTACGGGTCCTTCAAAAACCTTGGTCGAGATCGGGCTTCACTTGCCTGGATCTGACAGACGCTGGGTGATTCCGGGTTCACACCAAAAACCTAACTAGACTAGAAGCTTCACTTACTTCAGTCAGACAGACAGGGAGATTACGGGCTCTCCTTACAGCCTAGCTTCGATCGAGCTTTACACAAACGATGTAAGTGTAAGCTTGGATCTAGACTCTATGATCGAGGCTTCTTCAATCGATGAAAGAAGGGCCTTGGATCGAAAACAACCTAACGACAACACTCAAAAACCTAACAGACAGATTTAGGGTTTTTGGTTGACGGACACACTGTGAAGAGCTCTTTACAATGAGTGCAAAGATGGGTAGAGCTCTTCTTCTAAGCTTGGATATGGAATGGGCTTAGGCTCTAAGTGTGAAGGTTGTGAAGACGAGTTCCGATGAACTGGAAACTCGGAGAACACTTGAAACAAAAACTCGTAGATTGCTCTAAGGCTTGGGAGTGTTTGTTTGCAGTAGGCTCGTATGCGCAGGTAGTGTTCTACTTCTTCACGTCTTCATCCTTCACTATTTATAGGCGGAGGGTTGGCTGAGATCCGTTGCTTGGTTGGTGGCCTTGTCCCTCCTCCTCTCGACAGTACTTGCGCAGACAGTAGCTTTTGCAGACGCGCAGTTTTGGCATTTTGCCAAAATTGGCTAACTTCCAAGTGTAACAGTAACTGGAGCGAGCCAGTACTGTAGCGGCGCCTTGTCGGCCTGGCAGTCAACTCCTCTGCTCCTCTCCGCTTTCGACACGTGGAGATCTCGTAATTAATGCAGAGATCTCCAGTTGACTGGAGTTCAAATTCGGAGCGGGAATTTGTGCTGTCGCTTTCTGGTAGGTAGTGGCTCGCTTCGCTTTGAAGTTGTAGCGTCAGCTCTGAAGTGAGTCGCTTCACAGTCAAATTTGTAGTGAGTCACTTGAGAAATAAATTTCCTGTGACACTACTAAATTAAGTGTTGACTCGCTTCGGCTTTTCTTTGTAGCGCACGCTTCGCTTCGCTTTAGTGGGTTCACTTGATTCCACTGTAGCGCTCGCTTCGCTTCGCTTTGGCAGACTCACTTTGAATCTACTGTAGCGATCGCTTCGCTTCGCTATTCTTCGGCACGCTTCACTTCAGCTTGCTTGACTTGCTTCGCTTTGGAAAACACGCTCAAGCGAGTGGCCTTCACTTGAACTTTTGAAGCATAATCTAAGCGAAATAAAAGAGCCATCCTAACAGTGTAGGCTTAGAAAAATTCTAACCTATTAACTACATCAAAATGGGTCGCTTGGGAATAGGACACTTGGGGTTTTGGGATCTAATCAAAACAAATGACTTCATTTATCAAATGTCCCATGAAGTTCCCCCTTAACAATTTAGTCCTTAACAATTCCCAACAATTTCCCCCTTTTTGATGATGCCAAAACCCATACGACTTAGATAAAAATAAATCTAGTCTATCTAACCGTGAAGGGAACTCCAAGCGACTGCTTCCTTTGCAGTTTCGTTTGTAATTTTCTTTTAAGTTCCTTCCTTTTTTTTTCGGTTAAATTAATGAGTTTGTAGCAGAAATATAAAGTCTTTCACAAAGTGAGTAAACGACACAAGGAGAGACAGAAATTGAAATTTGGATATATGAACAAGAAGTTCACACAAAAATTATGTAAGGAACTTGAAACTCAGAGGTTTCCTGCAGTTCCTTCCCTGACAACCTACTTTCCTTCTTCCGTCACTTCCCTTCTTCCTCCTTCTCCTTTCCTTCTTCATCTGCCTCCAAATCCTTTGCAATCATTTCTTCGGGTATGGTGTATGAACTGAAAACCCTTGCTTCCATCGACTCAACACTGTGGATGCTTGGTATCCTCCAAGTTTCTTCCAGTTGGAAGGCTTCATCCACCTCAGTGTCAATGATGCTGCGATTGAGGATACTGGTGCCAGGTAGGAATGGCATGATGAATTCCTTCTTGGCTGGTACCTTGATGATTAATGGTGTAGGCTCTCCAAGCTGTGCAAGAGCGAAGACTTCTTGCCTAAATTTCTCATCATAGACACTAAGGAAGTTGTTGAGCGCAGTGACCCTTGAGCATTCAGTCTGCAATGGCACTACCTCCCAATAGTAGTATGCTTTGATAAATTTCTCCTTGTAATGTAGCCATTGCTCGAGTAGTTCGTCAGGAATGAACTGCTCGATCTCACGGGCATCAGGGTGCTCATCTCTGCGCACAGCCAACTCCTCCTCCGACCGGCTGGACATCTGTGCTATGATTGTTTTGAACTTCTTTCCTGACTCGCCGCTCCAGAAAGGAAGCTTCTTGTTGAGTTGCTTGCGAATGTAATTGCGTTCTTCTCTGAGAGGGTAGCGGCCAGAGTCAATCATTTCTTTCGCAGTCTTGTGACATGTGTCGATCATAGCCTGATCTAGGCATGCATCGGATTCTTCTGGCGTGATTGGAACAAAGATACTTCTGACCAAGACGGACTGGATGACTTTCATTTCATTGAAGTGTTTCTCAATTCGTTCGTCAATGACTTGCAGTCGTTTTGTCCTTAACCTCTTTTCCTTCTCTGCCCTTGGAACAACTGCCTTCT
Organism: Thymus mandschuricus; assembly: GCA_029379335.1. Taxonomy (NCBI): domain Eukaryota; kingdom Viridiplantae; phylum Streptophyta; class Magnoliopsida; order Lamiales; family Lamiaceae; genus Thymus; species Thymus mandschuricus. Next base: position 18,234,117 of record CM057074.1, on the reverse strand, counting down.
CAACTTTTTGGCGCTTGGTCGCTGAATCATCTCTTTCAGTTTCTGGAGCAGTTCGCTTCACTATTGATGATGGGGGAGATGAAGTGGGTGCTTCGTCTGAAGTGGGCGCTTGAGAGCTTGAAGTACCTGCAAGAGTTTTCAAATTAAACTGGCGCTCGCTCTCCCAAGCCATAGTCTCGCTTGCCTCTGCTAGCTTCCGCCTTTCCTCCTTTGTTAGCACAGTGACTGGAGGATGTCGAGCAATGGAAGAGGCAAGCACTTTATCTCCAAGTGGCTTGCGGGGTTCTTCAGGCTTTTTCAGCAGTTCCTCCTCATTGAGCTTTTCTTTGCCTTTCTTTGCAGACTTCGCCTCTCTCTCCTCTTCTCCAGTACCACTACTCTCCTCCAACAGTTTCTCTACTTCAACAGCTCCAATTACTCCACCTTGTGGCTCCAAGAGATTGACATTTTTCAGTACCATCCCTTCCCCCTTTTTGGCATCATCAAAACCAGGGGTTGGGACGATTGTCTTTCCAGTAAGAGACTTGTGAAGTACCTCAATCTTGTCAAGTACAGCATGAAACATCTCTTCCGTTCGAGACGCGAAGACTTGCTTTTTCGATAATTCAGCATTCTTCAAGTCAGGAGGCTGTGCATTTTTCCTTAGACTTTCAAGCTCTCTCTTGTCAATGGCGCTCTCCTCTTTGACTTTCTTCAATTGGGTTCGAAGTAAGTCAAGAGTCTTCTTGGTACTGAGGAGTTCGCTTTCTTTCATCACCAACTCTCCCTCCTTATTCTCCACTTTCTTTTTCAGCTCCTTCACCTCCTTTTCCAACGTCTCCTTTTCTTTACCAACTGTGACCAGTTTGGTATTCACCACTCTCAAGCGGCTCCTTTCTGCGTCACGCGAGTCCTTGAGATCATTCACCAGATTTACTTGTGCCTCCAGCACTTTCTCCTTCACCTTCAACTCCATCTTCTTTTTGGTGATCTCGTCTTGTAAACTTAAGATCTCTGCGTTCTTAACCTCCATCTCCTCTGCGTGATCCCTCATTAGCTTCTTCTCATGCATGGTTGGGGTGTGCTCAGGGATATGGGTAGTTTCAGTAGGTGAGGATTGAGATTTGTTAACTTCAATGTCCTCAAGCGGCTTCTCCACAGCCTCACTTTCTTGGACAGGTGAAGTGTCTTGCTTCACTCTCTTCTTCCCTTGCTTTGCAGCCACTTGCTTCAAAGATGAAGCGGCTTGCTTTGCTTGGGAAGCTTCAGCTTGTGCTTTCAAAACTTGCCTTGCTGCGGGCACTTCTACAACTAGAAGTCCCTGATCCATTGGGATTTTTGTTTTCTTCCACTTGTCGTAGAAGATGGTGTGCTTGTTGTATATGATCGTGTCAGATTCTGGCCATATCATCTCTGGATACTTCATTTCCAGTGCGACAGACAGCCTTGAGAAGAATTTCAATTTTCCTTTGCGCAGAATCTTATCTGGAGTTCCTGGTACGAATGCAAAATCGTCAGCAGCTTCGTGGATTTGCTTGAGAAGCCACTCGTGCCAATTAAACTTTGTTCCAGTGAGGCTGTCGATGATCATGGTGGTGCCGATCAGCTTCGTCTCTGACAGCGTGTCGAGGGAACCGACATAGCATGCAATGCTCTTCGTAAAGAGTTCGCAGATGAGATTGAACGGTTCCTTCAGACTTTTGCGAATGTTGGCCTCCTTGAAGTTCGGATCTGCTCCAGCGACTGCAAATCGGCCATACTGCACTCCGGCCGAAAGACCTAGATCTAGCAGAGAATCTCCTCCTTCCCTTGGCAGATCGAACACCTCGATGAGTTTACTCATATCAACCTCCACCGGCTTCCTGGTTCGTGGGTCAGTAAAGGAAGATGTATTATGTTCCTTCTTCAGATTCAGCAGAATCTCTCCAATGGCTTTCGCCAGAATCTTCGTCGGTATCAAAGTTACAAACTTCCATAGACCTGGCTCTGATACCACTTGTTGGTCCCGGTTTGCTATAGGAAAAATACATAGAGGGGGGGGTGAATACGTATTTTGAAGTTTTTCAAATTCAATTCCTTAACTCAGAGTATAATGTAAAGTGCTCTTTGGAAATACTAAGTCCTAGCCGAGGGCTAGATCTAAAGCAATCACGAATCTCTTGACCTAAGCTTAGAGCTTGATCAAGAGTGAGACTTTACTCTTTGTGCGGAATTTGGTGAGCTATAATCTTTTCCTAAGTAATTAAAATATCCAAATTAAGTTGTTTAGATGCACGTGCAATGGATAAACAAATACAGTAAAGAGTTTAGGATTAGAGAGATACGACACGAAGATTTATCGTGGTTCGGAGATAACGCTCCTACGTCCACTTTGTTGCACGATGGCAACTGTTCTCTTCACTCAAGAACTTGAAGGTTACGGGTCCTTCAAAAACCTTGGTCGAGATCGGGCTTCACTTGCCTGGATCTGACAGACGCTGGGTGATTCCGGGTTCACACCAAAAACCTAACTAGACTAGAAGCTTCACTCACTTCAGTCAGACAGACAGGGAGATTACGGGCTCTCCTTACAGCCTAGCTTCGATCGAGCTTTACACAAACGATGTAAGTGTAAGCTTGGATCTAGACTCTATGATCGAGGCTTCTTCAATCGATGAAAGAAGGGCCTTGGATCGAAAACAACCTAACGACAACACTAAAAAACCTAACAGACAGATTTAGGGTTTTTGGTTGACGGACACACTGTGAAGAGCTCTTTACAATGAGTGCAAAGATGGGTAGAGCTCTTCTTCTAAGCTTGGATATGGAATGGGCTTAGGCTCTAAGTGTGAAGGTTGTGAAGACGAGTTCCGATGAACTGGAAACTCGGAGAACACTTGAAACAAAAACTCGTAGATTGCTCTAAGGCTTGGGAGTGTTTGTTTGCAGTAGGCTCGTATGCGCAGGTAGTGTTCTACTTCTTCACGTCTTCATCCTTCACTATTTATAGGCGGAGGGTTGGCTGAGATCCGTTGCTTGGTTGGTGGCCTTGTCCCTCCTCCTCTCGACAGTACTTGCGCAGACAGTAGCTTTTGCAGACGCGCAGTTTTGGCATTTTGCCAAAATTGGCTAACTTCCAAGTGTAACAGTAACTGGAGCGAGCCAGTACTGTAGCGGCGCCTTGTCGGCCTGGCAGTCAACTCCTCTGCTCCTCTCCGCTTTCGACACGTGGAGATCTCGTAATTAATGCAGAGATCTCCAGTTGACTGGAGTTCAAATTCGGAGCGGGAATTTGTGCTGTCGCTTTCTGGTAGGTAGTGGCTCGCTTCGCTTTGAAGTTGTAGCGTCAGCTCTGAAGTGAGTCGCTTCACAGTCAAATTTGTAGTGAGTCACTTGAGAAATAAATTTCCTGTGACACTACTAAATTAAGTGTTGACTCGCTTCGGCTTTTCTTTGTAGCGCACGCTTCGCTTCGCTTTAGTGGGTTCACTTGATTCCACTGTAGCGCTCGCTTCGCTTCGCTTTGGCAGACTCACTTTGAATCTACTGTAGCGATCGCTTCGCTTCGCTATTCTTCGGCACGCTTCACTTCAGCTTGCTTGACTTGCTTCGCTTTGGAAAACACGCTCAAGCGAGTGGCCTTCACTTGAACTTTTGAAGCCTAATCTAAGCGAAATAAAAGAGCCATCCTAACAGTGTAGGCTTAGAAAAATTCTAACCTATTAACTACATCAAAATGGGTCGCTTGGGAATAGGACACTTGGGGTTTTGGGATCTAATCAAAACAAATGACTTCATTTATCAAATGTCCCATGAAGTTCCCCCTTAACAATTTAGTCCTTAACAATTCCCAACAATTTCCCCCTTTTTGATGATGCCAAAACCCATACGACTTAGATAAAAATAAATCTAGTCTATCTAACCGTGAAGGGAACTCCAAGCGACTGCTTCCTTTGCAGTTTCGTTTGTAATTTTCTTTTAAGTTCCTTCCTTTTTTTTCGGTTAAATTAATGAGTTTGTAGCAGAAATATAAAGTCTTTCACAAAGCGAGTAAATGACACAAGAAGAGACAGAAATAAAAGTGGGATAAATGAACAAGCAGTTCACACAAAGAAATACTAGGAAGCTTGAAACTCAAAGGTTTCCAGCAGCTTCATCCTCCTTCTCCTACTCCTTTCCTTCTTCCTCCTTCTTCTCTTCTTCTTCAATAGCAGCAGTATCCACGTAGGCTGATAGAACTCTCGATTCCATAGAGTCTACTGTGTGGATACTAGGTCTTCTCCATGCACTCTCCAGCCTGAAGGCTTCAGTTACTTCCTCATCGATAATTCCTCTGTTAGGAACGTCCGTGCCTGGATGATAAGGCATGGCGAATTCCTTTAAAGCTGGTACCTTGACAACAATTGGCTTGGGCTCTGCTTGTTCAGCCATTGTGAAGATTTTGCGGCACAATCTGTCGTCATAGGTGGCAAGGAAGTTGTTGAGTGCACTTATTCGAGAACACTCATTCTGCAGCGGCACTACCTCCCAGAAATAATAGGCTTTGATGAATAGATCTTTGTAGTACAGCCACAGCTCGAGCAGATCTCTCGGAATGAAATCCTCGATTTCCCTTCCGTCCAGGTGCTCATCCCTCCGTTTGGCCAACTCCTCCTCTGACCTGCTTGACAGTTGAGCCATAGTCTTTTTGAATTTTGCTCCCGACTCGCTGTTCCACGATGGACGCTTCGCATTGAGTCGTTTGCGGATGTAATCTTGCTCCTCCTTGAGAGGATATCGACCAGACTCAACCATCTCCTTCGTAGTCACGTCACATGCATCAATTATGGCTTGAGCTTCACATGCTTCGGACTCTTCTGGCATGAGAGGGATGAAGGCGCTGCGCACTAATGAGGACTGGATGAGTAACACTTCACTGAAGTGTTCCTCGATCCGTGCGTTGATCACTTGGAGTCGCCTTTCATTACTCCTCTCCTTCCTCTCGCCTTTGCTCCTTCCCTCTTCTCTTTCCTTCCTCTTTCTCTCCTCTCTTCCAGCTTTTGAAGCGACTGCTTGCTTGACCTTTTGGCGCTTGGCCTCGGGGTCATCTTGCTTAGAGTCTGGAGCAGCTCACTTCAATGACTGCTTCGGTGGTGGGGGAGGTGGCATGTCCTTCTTGGCAGCACTTGGAGGGACGACTGCTGACGAAGTTAGTGCAGCAGTGGTCGTAGTGAGTGCGGCTGTCGAAGTTGGCGCGGCGTCTGAAGTGGGCACCTTGGGAGTAGCGGCCACTTGGGAGCTAGATGAAGCACCTGCAGCAATAGAATCTTTTGTTAGTTTAAACACCTGCTCCAACTCCCACGCCAAGGCAGCATCCTTCTCCACCTGCACCCTCTTTTCCTCCTTCGTGATCACAGTGACTGGAGGATGTCGTGCAATGGAAGCACTCAGCACTTTTTCTTGAAACCATCAACTTTCATCAATTATGGCTTGAGCTTCACATGCTTCGGACTCTTCTGGCATGAGAGGGATGAAGGCGCTGCGCACTAATGAGGACTGGATGAGTAACACTTCACTGAAGTGTTCCTCGATCCGTGCGTTGATCACTTGGAGTCGCCTTTCATTACTCCTCTCCTTCCTCTCGCCTTTGCTCCTTCCCTCTTCTCTTTCCTTCCTCTTTCTCTCCTCTCTTCCAGCTTTTGAAGCGACTGCTTGCTTGACCTTTTGGCGCTTGGCCTCGGGGTCATCTTGCTTAGAGTCTGGAGCAGCTCGCTTCAATGACTGCTTCGGTGGTGGGGGAGGTGGCATGTCCTTCTTGGCAGCACTTGGAGGGACGACTGCTGACGAAGTGAGTGCAGCAGTGGTCGTAGTGAGTGCGGCTGTCGAAGTTGGCGCGGCGTCTGAAGTGGGCACCTTGGGAGTAGCGGCCACTTGGGAGCTAGATGAAGCACCTGCAGCAATAGAATCTTTTGTTAGTTTAAACACCTGCTCCAACTCCCACGCCAAGGCAGCATCCTTCTCCACCTGCACCCTCTTTTCCTCCTTCGTGATCACAGTGACTGGAGGATGTCGTGCAATGGAAGCACTCAGCACTTTTTCTTGAAGCGGCCTACTGGGCTCTTCAAGTTGTTTCAGTAACTCCTCCTCCGTGAGTTTTGTCTTGCCCATAGACCTCGCTTCATCCACACCCTCCTTCTCACCTGCACCATTTCCACCCTCCAACATCAACTCCACACCGACTCTCCTTCCTCCTGAACCTCCAGCTTCACCTTGTTCTACTTGCCCTTCCCCCTTTTTGGCATCATCACTGCCAGGGGTTAGGATTATAGATTTTCCAGAGAGGGATTGATGTAGTGAATTGACTGTGTTGAGGACAGTCTGAAGCATCTGCTGGGTTTTGTCCATGGATGGCGCCACAATTTCTGCAGTCTTGATACATATCTCTTCAAGCAGATATTCGCATTGCCTTTCTCGCTCGACAACAGACGCCATCATGCTCTCTAAAGGCTCCACCTCTCTGAAGCGAGCCTCCAGCTCCGCTTCTATGGCTTTGGTGATCTTCTTGGTTTCTTCTTGAAGTGTGAGATCCAAGTGTTCCCAGGACGCTTCAAGTTCTGCCTTCATCACTGCAAGCCTCCTTTCCCTCCGATTGAGAGAGTTGTGGAATTCGGCATCTGCAGTGATCCTAACAGTGAGAATTTCTTTCAGCCTCTTGACTTTCTGCAGTAGAATGGATAATTCAGCGTTTTTCAAGTCAAGTGCCTGTGCACTGCTCCTCAGACTCTCCAGTTCTCTCTTGTCAACTGCACTCTCATCCTTGACTCCCTTCAACTCAGTTCGAAGTGAGTCAAGAGCCTTTTTGGTGTTGAGGAGCTCACTTCCCTTCATCACTAACTCTCCTTCCCTATTCTCCACCTTCTCCTTTAGCTCCTTCACCTCCTTCTCTAACATCTTCTTCTCTTTGATAAGAGCGATCAACTTGGCATTGACCTCCCTCAAGCGGCTTCTTTCTGCCTCAAGCAAGCCCTTGAGTTCGGTGATGGTTTTGGTGTTATCATCCACAAGCTTCACCTGCGCCTCCAGCGCCTTCTCTTTCTCCTCCAGAAGCCTCTCCTTCTCCTCCACCTTATCCGCCAATTCCTTCTTCTTCTTGTCAAAGTCTTCTCTAAGACCAATGACCTCCCCCGCCTTCCTCTCCAATTCATCGCTCTTCTTGGTAATCTCGCTTTGGAGACTAGCAATCTCAGCATCCTTCATCTCCATCTCCTCCTTATACTCCCGGATGAGCTTCCTCTCATGGGATGAGGGCACTCGCTTTGGAACTGTGGTGAGTGGATATGATTCCTTCACCTTGGCATCCAGCTTCTCCCAGAAGCTGGTCCCTTCAAGGAAGGCATGGAAGCCATTTTCGCCGATAAAATTGAGCAGTTTGGCTTCCATCTGGATCAATTCCTCCTCGGTGAAGGCTTTGAGGAGCCTGAAGATTTTGTAGTATTCTGTTCCTCGGTACGTGATGTACGTCAGAAAGTCTACTACGTTGGTGTAGAAAATGTCACTCCATTCAACACTCGCGGAGCGAAGATTGTAGCGAAGGTTGATTGTCTCCGCGGCTTGCTCTCTGTCTCGAACATAGCGTTCGAGAGCCCGCTTGTGATCGGTGAGAACAGGGGTTTTGAATTGAGGGATGATGGGAAGTTCTCCGACAGTTTGGGCGGTATCGGCTGTAGCTGCCGATGTCGAGATGGATTGGGTAGGTGATGAGGTTTCTTGGGTTTCGGAAATCTGGATGGTTTCGGTGGGTGGTGGTTGTATCGGCTGGGATTGAAGTTGGGTGAATGTAGTGTAGGCAGCAGCTTCATCTGTGCTGAGGAATGGCACAGTGGGAATGTGGAAAGAAGATGCTGATTCTTCTTCACGGGGAGAAAGGGGCGTTATCTGTTTTGGTGGTTGTTGGGTTGATGAAGATTGGGGTTCTGGTGCTTGGGCGATTTGGAGTTGTGGGGATTGGGCTTTGGTTGGTGAAGACTGGGTTTGAGTCACTTTGACGTTCTCAAGCGGCTCCTCCACCGCCTCGCTTTCTTGAACGATTGAAGCGACTCGCTTCATCTTTTTGCCTCGCTTGGACCTGGCTCGCTTCACGGGTGAAGCGATCTGGCTCGCTTGGCCTTCTTCAGCTTGCCTTTCGGCAACTGGTCTTGCAGTGGGCACTTCTACCTCCAGAAGTCCCAAATCCATCAGAACCTTCGTCTTCCTCCACGAATCGTAGAAGATAGTCTGCTTGTTGTATATGACGGTGTCGGAATCCGGCCATATCATTTCTGGAAACTTCATCTCCAGTGCGACAGACAGTCTGGAAAAGAATTTTAATTTTCCTTTCCGTAAAATCTTATTCGCAGTTCCTGGGACGAACGCGAAGTCGTTGGCAGCCTCCTGAATTTGCTTGAGAAACCACCCGTGCCAGTTAAACTTCGTTCCGGCGAGACTGTCGACGATCATGGCGGTTCCGATCAGTTTCGTCTTCGACAACGTATCAAGGGATCCAACATAGCATGCGATGCTCTTCGTAAAGAGTTCGCAGATGAGATTGAACGGGTTCTTCAAGCTTTTGCGAATGTTGGCTTCCTTGAAATTCGGATCAACTCTGGCAGTTGCAAATCGAACATACTGCACCCCGGCCGAGAGACCCAGATCTAACAGAGAGTCTCCTCCTTCTCTCTGTAGATCGAACACTTCGATAAGTTCGCTCATATCCACCTCCACCGGCTTGCTGGTTTGTGGATTAGTGAATGAGGAAGTATTTTGATCCTTCCTCAAGTTCAGTAGGATTTCTCCCACTGCCTTTGCCAAAATCTTCGTCGGCACTAACGTTATGAACTTCCATAGACCGGCCGTGGTCATGGCTCTACGGAAGAAACCATCAACTTCGACGACAATAGGGTCGAGATGGGGCTCGACGTTGATGTGCTCGCCAACTTTCATCATGAACTTCTCCATCGTTTCGGTATTCTTTTTCTTGCCCATGGTGGATTTTGAAAGATTTTGAAGAAAATTTTTAACAATGAAGTAGAAAGGGTTGAGACTCGTGAGTTGCAGAGTAATTGCAGATCTAACACGAGAATGGCAAATTTAGAGGGCTGTGAAAGGTTTGCAGTTCTGCCTCGTCCCATATATATAGAGTTAGATTATGGCTGACGTGGCAGGGGTAGGACGGTAATAACGCCGAAAATCTTGTAGGTAGGCGGCGGACGTGCGGTGATGGATCTGACGTGTCCGGCGTCATCACAATAAAAGTGAACCGCCACTTGCTCGGCGTCGCCACGTGGCCTTCTATGGTTGGCTTGTCATATACGGCGATGATCAAACGGCTCCAGATTGGGGGCTGTTGAGATTCGACGGCTGGATCTTCTCCGCCTTTTCCCGCTTCAAATTCAAACGTGTGAACACGCGCCCGTTATTTCTGTCGTTCCTGCACCTGCATTAAATGCACAGCAGAAAGTAAAATTGCACTCGAGTGCAGACAGCTCATACTCGCTTCGTGCCCGCTCGCTTCGAGTTGAGCCGCTACGGCTTGACTCGCTTGAGAGGCATTCGCTTGAGTGACTGTTCTGCACTCGCTTGCGATGGCTAGCTTTGAGTGACGAAGCACTCGCTTGGCCATCTGAAGCGACTGGAATAAGAAATTGAATTTCTTTGCTTAATTTAAAATGTTTCTGACTTACATACTTCGAGGATAAACAAGAGTGTTTTCCTCTTTGTATTTGTGTCAGATTCATTTCATATTTTCCACGTAGTGAGTGAAGGTTTCTAGCACGCTTCGGCTCACTTAGTGTACTTAAAATTGAAACACTTACCAGTCAATCTCACTTCGTAGGAGATTGATACCACAAATTGAAGACTTCATTTGAATTAGATACCACCTGTTGAATGCTACACGTTGAATTAGATCTTCATGGCATTCATCTTCATGGCATTCATCTTCCTCTACGAATTAGAGAGTCCTCCATCGAAGTGAATGAGGGAGAAAATGAATAAAGTACACAAGCTTACTACAACCCGAAGGGAGCATCACGTAAGTGTACTTATTCACGACGAATGGGGGATGAGTACAAGTCCTTATCTCAGAGCAGAAATGGACAGGATGACAATGAGAATGCTCTGACAAGACAATCTCGTATTTTACGCAGAAGCATGTCACCAGCCCTGCAACCTTTTGTATAAAAAGGTAAACCTTCAAGCTTTCCTACATTCTAAAGAATGAATCTGCAGTCGGCTCGCTTTGACCCAAGTTAGGGCAAATTGAAGTGATGCAGAATTCAAGATTGCAGCATTCTTGCTCGCTTTGGAAGTAGCTTGCTCCGAGAGAAGCATTAGTTCCCCCTTAACCATATACTTAACAATTCCAATAAGTTGGTAGGGAACTTCTTCCAATACTCCACCTTTCTCCACCTAACTTCATTTTCTTCAAGCGAGTGAGTTTTGAAGTGGCTCGCTTGAGTTGGTGAAGATCCGAAGCGAGTGACGCTCATGAGAACAAGCGAACACTCCTTCGTGCATCCTGGAACTAGCATTCTTCACCAGGGTCTAATAACCCTAATTCTATGCATAGCTGGTTGAAACGAGACTCAGCTAGAGGCTTGGTGAGGATATCTGCTCGCTGGAGATCGGTATGAATTTTCTCGAGCTTGATATCCTTTTTCTCGACATGATCACGAATGAAATGATGTCGAATTTCCACATGCTTGCACCTGGTGTGAAGCACTGGATTCTGCGAGATACATATGGCACTGTTGTTGTCGCAGAAGATCGGAATTTCATTCGCTTCAACTTTGTAGTCCTTCAACTGTTGACGAAGCCATAGGATTTGAGAACAGCAGCTTCCTGCGGCCATGTACTCAGCTTCAGTTGTTGAAGTGGCTACACTTGTTTGCTTCTTTGAGAACCATGAGACTAGCTTGCTTCCCAAGAACTGACACGTGCCCGACGTTGATTTCCTATCAACTCGGCAACCTCCATAGTCAGCATCGGAATATCCAGTGAGTTCCAAATTGTCCTCCGCTGGATACCACAGCCCCATGTTGATAGTGCCCTTCAAATATCGAAGAATCCTTTTGGCAGCTTCAAGATGGCTGTGTTTGGGATTGCTTTGGAAGCGAGCGCAGACTCCGACTGCAAAAGCAATATCTGGCCTACATGCAGTGAGATAGAGAAGTGACCCGATTAGGGCACGATAATCTGTAGGATCTACAGATTTTCCTCCTTCGTCTGGCTCCATCTTCCAGTTGGTATTCATAGGAATCTTCACAGCTTTAGCATGTTGAACACCAAACTTGGCAAGCATATCTCGAGTGTACTTGGCCTGGTTGATGAAAATTCCATTATCCTGCTGCTTCACTTGAAGACCTAGAAAGCAGCTCATCAAGCCAATCATTGACATCTCATATTTGGTCTTCATTAGCTCTCCAAACTTCTCGCTAAGCGACTGGTTTGGTGACCCAAATATGATGTCATCTACGTAGATCTGTACCCATAGCATGTCTTCTCCATGGTTGATGGTGAAGAGAGTCCGATCTATCTTTCCCTTTTGGAATCCATTTTCCACTAGGAATTGAGATAATGTATCATACCAAGCTCTGGGAGCTTGCTTCAACCCATACAGGGCTTTCTTCAAGCGATACACTTTATCTCCCTGCTCGAAACCCGATGGCTGCTCCACATACACTTCTTCCTTGAGCTCACCGTTGAGGAATGCGCTCTTCACATCCATTTGATACACTTTGAATTTCTTGGCCGCTGCATAGGCTAGAAATAAACGGATCGCTTCAAGACGTGCCACTGGAGCGAAGGTCTCGTCAAAGTCGATTCCTTCCTCTTGGCAGTAGCCTTTGGCAACTAGTCGCGCCTTGTTCCTCACTACGTTGTGGTCCTCGTCCGTCTTGTTCTTGAACACCCACTTGGTGCCAATAACATGCTGAAACTTGGGACGATCCACGAGGTACCATACGTCGTTCCTGGTGAACTGATTCAGCTCTTCTTGCATGGCGATCACCCAGTTAGAATCGGCTAGGGCTTCCTCCACGCTTGATGGCTCAGTGTTTGAGAGAAAGCAACTGAACATGGCACTTTCTCCAAACACTTGACTTCTGGTCACTACACCCTTGGATGGATCTCCAATGATTTGGCTAGGTGAGTGATCCTTGAGCCACGCTCGCTTTGATCCGCCAGCTTCATCTTCATCCGCTTCCTTGTCGGTCGCTTCACCGTCTGAAGCGACTGGATTGGGTGCTTGGCCCGCACTAGCTTCAGGAATCTTGGGGGCAGCTTCGATTTCTCCTTTGGGATCCTGCTCGCTTGAGTCCTTGATCTCATCATCTTCATCAAGCACGTCCCAAGTGAGTTGATTTGAGGGTTCCTTGCTTTGATCCTTTTCATTCGCTTGGGCCTGTTCCTGTGGAAGACTTAAAGAAGATTCATCAAATACGACATGGGGTGATTCTTCCACAATTAGGGTTTTACAGTTGAATACTCTGTAGGCTTTGCTAGATGTAGAGAATCCTAAGAATACTCCTTCATCTGCTTTGCTTTCAAAAGCTTTCAACTGTGACTTCCCATTGTTGTGAATGAAGACCCTACAACCAAAAATAGGGAAATAAGATATGTTAGGAATTCTCCCTGTCCATATTTCATATGGTGTTTTGTCGTGCCGTTTGTTGAGAAGCGTCCGATTCTGTGTGTAGCACGCCGTGTTGGCAGCTTCAGCCCAATACTTCATCGGAAGCTTCGAGTCAGCAATCATGGTGCGAACGGCTTCTTTGATGATTCGATTCCTTCTTTCAGCAACTCCGTTCTGCTGAGGAGTGCGTGCTGAAGAAGTTTGATGTGCTATGCCATGCTCCGTGCAGTACGCTTCAATTGTAGAGTTCAGGAACTCTGTGCCTTTGTCGGAGCGAATGGTCACGATAGCTTGATTCTTTTCCACCGCCAATCGCTTGAGTAGTTGTGGCAGTTTGGTCAGTGTCTCCTTCTTGCTGAATAGGAATACAACCCAAGTGTAGCGAGAGAAATCGTCGACTACAACTAGAGTGTACTTCCTTCCATTTACACTAACTGGAGTAACTGGACCAAACAAATCCATGTGAAGCAGCTCGAGCACTCGCTTTGATGAAGCTTCTTCGAGACTGGCGAAGTGCTTCTTCGTCTGCTTCCCTCGTTGGCATGGTGAGCATGGATGGTCTTTGATGAAGACTTCATTCGGTATGCCTTGCACCAAACCTTTTCGAGCTAAGCGATTGATAGCTTTGAAATTGAGGTGGTTCAAGCGTCTGTGCCATAGCCATCCAATTTCTGTAGCACTTCTTGCAACTAGACAAGTTTCCTCCTTGCAGCTGTCCCATTGTGCTATGTAGACATTCCTTTGTCTAACTCCAGTGAGCACAATCTGGGATGTGAGTTTGCTCTTCACAATGCACTTGTTGGAGATGAACTCCACCTTGTACCCTTTATCACAAAACTGTGAAATAGATAACAGGTTGTGCTTGAGTCCTTCCACATAGGAGACTTCTTCAATTGTGAGTTTTCCAATTTTCAGTGCGCCCTATCCCCTGGTGCTTCCTCGAGAGTTGTCACCAAAGGTTACGTGTGGACCCTTCTTCTCTATGTAGTTGTGAAGTAGAGCTTTCATGCCGGTCATGTGTCTTGAACATCCACTGTCCAAGTACCAGACTAGTTGACCCTCACTTGGCATGGGATCCACGGCGCTTACATGCAATTAGACAGATTTTGGTACCCAAATCAGTTTGGGTCCTTGCAGGTTAGTTCCCTTAGGTACCCACACTTGCGTCACTCTCTTTTGAGATGAAGCTTGTGTCTTGGGCTTCTCGACCTTTGAAAACTTGGTGTACTGCCTAGAAGCAGCTTCACACGTGTAACAGTGTGTGCAAGAGGGGTAGCGGCTCGCTTCAGTCCTACCTATGCTCTTCCCACTTTGCTTATACCCTGAAGCGACTCGCTTCGGATTAGCTCTGGGTTTAGAGACTGACTTAGGGTTTCTAGTCTGTCGAAGCGGCTCGCTTGGTTTCCTCGAAGCGGTCCAACTAGAGTTTTGACCCCGACTCGCTTGAGTAACCTTGGAAGTTCGAAGCGGCCTCTTTGGTCCTTCGAGTTCTTCCCCCTCAATGTTAGTCTGGTTGGACCATCTCCAGTCCGGATAACGTGACACATAGACATTACTCCTTTTCTTGAAAGGGAGATCCTTTGTCTCTCGTGTCATGGCTTGAGGCTTAGAAGCTACAACTGGTTTCCCTTTACCTTTGGATCGGTAGTCTTTAGCATTGTGAGTGCTAGGGATAGTTGTATTTTGCTTACCCTTAGATTCAGTCCTTAAAGATATAGACATCTTCATTGGCTTCTTCTTAGGGTTCTCAGCCATTTTGCCTTTGTCTTTGTTAGTGGTCGCTTTGGATGCAGTGGGCATTTCCAAAGTGACTGATGGTGTCGTGTTTGAAGCACCAACAAAGACAGTTGGCTTGGGAGGTCCACTCACATATCCAAGGCCAGCTTTTCTACCAAAAGGCAGAAGCGAGCCCTCTAGTGCCTGCCTAGCATATGATGCTTTGTTCAAGTTGGCAACTAGAGTGGACTGGGTTTCATACCTTCCCTCCAAGCTTTGATGTCTAGCGAAGAGATCCTCGAACTTACTAGTCATAGCCCTTAAATTAAGTTTGACTTCGTCAAGCTCACGGGCTAGCTTTCGGTTCTCCTTCTCGCTTTGAGACAGAGCTTGTTTTACCACTTCGTGGTCGCTTGACAATTTTTGGTGTTTGTCAACCAACTCACTCCATGTAGAGGATTGTTCTTCCTCATTGACAGTGTGTGCTAGTGTAATTGAAGTGATTGAAGGATAGAAGAATACCTCTCCTGTTTCCTCGTCGGTGAGCGCCATAAATCCAAGATCCTCACCATCACTGGAATTTGGATCGGTGAATGCATCTGAGTCGCTTGGTGGATCTTCAGTTGTAGCTACCGGCACTTCACTCGCTACGAGCGCTCGCCTTGGGGCATCCCTCTTGGCCTTCAATTCTTCGCGCTCTTTGGCACTTAGCTTTGGGCAATCGGATTTGTAGTGGCCCATCTTGTGGCAGTGGTAACACTCCACTTCCATCATGTCGCGCGGGATCGTCTTGGTCGTCTCTTCTCTCTTTCCTTTTCCTTCTCGAGCATCAGTGCTCCTCCCTTTGTACTGCTTGTAGAATCTTTTGTACTTGCCCACTCGAGAGTTCATCTTATTGAAGTTCTTGGATAAGAATGCAATGTGTTCTTCCAATTCTTCTCTCGTCATCTTGGCTAGCGACTGCTCACTTGGCCCTTCGGCAGCTTTGAATGCTACTCCTTTTGACGTAGTGGGCGCTTCATCCTCGTCGTCGAGGCTCATTCGATTCAGATCAAACTCGTGAGCTTTGAGCTCGGAGAACAGCACTTCTGGCGTGAGCTTCATTAGATCCTTGGTAGCTAGATATAGCTCCTTCATAGTCTGCCACTTCCTTGTGAGAGCACGGACTATTTTCAGATTTACTTCCTTGTCTGTGAGTTCCTTCCCAAGCGAGTTGAGAGTTGCAGTAATGTTGGTAACTCTCAGCTCGAAGGCGTCGATGGACTCTCCTGACTTCATCACCAAATTTTCAAACTCCCGCATCTGAACGGCGAGCTTGTTCTCCTTGATTTTGTCTGGGCCTTGAGAAATGAGGGCTAGGGTTTCCTACATTTCCTTTGCCGTTGCACATTTCCTTATTCGTGGTAGATAGGCGTCCGACACGGTGCTCTGCATCGTGTGGCGTGCAATCTTGTCGAGGTTGGCAACTTTGAAGTCATTTGGAGTATACTCGTCCTTATCCTTCTCCACGTACTGTTGTCGAACATGGGCTGGACGACCTTCAGCAGCTGGAACCTCCACAGATATGGCTTTCTTGATTTCGATTGGTCCGTCTTCAATGACTTCCCACATCCGGTCGTGGATTGAGCATAGGAAGCTCTCGACACGGAAACTCCATATCTCGTATCCTTCGATCGAGAACTGTGGAAGATTTGATGCACTGTATGTAGACATAGCAAACTATCAGCAGTAAATGCAATATGCGTGGGTGAGGTTTTGATGCACTTAGGAAAATAGGATCCGGTTCAGTGAGACAACGTGAAGCGAGTGGGGACTCGCTTCGGATATGCAAAGCAGAGGCTCGAAAGAACCGCTGCTCTGATACCACTTGTTGGTCCCGGTTTGCTATAGGAAAAATACGTAGAGGGGGGGGGGGGGGGGGGGGTGAATACGTATTTTGAAGTTTTTCAACTTCAATTCCTTAACTCAGAGTATAAAGTAAAGTGCTCTTTGGAAATACTAAGTCCTAGCCGAGGGCTAGATCTAAAGCAATCACGAATCTCTTGACCTAAGCTTAGAGCTTGATCAAGAGTGAGACTTTACTCTTTGTGCGGAATTTGGTGAGCTATAATCTTTTCCTAAGTAATTAAAATATCCAAATTAAGTTGTTTAGATGCACGTGCAATGGATAAACAAATACAGTAAAGAGTTTAGGATTAGAGAGATATGACACGAAGATTTATCGTGGTTCGGAGATAACGCTCCTACGTCCACTTTGTTGCACGATGGCAACTTTTCTCTTCACTCAAGAACTTGAAGGTTACGGGTCCTTCAAAAACCTTGGTCGAGATCGGGCTTCACTTGCCTGGATCTGACAGACGCTGGGTGATTCCGGGTTCACACCAAAAACCTAACTAGACTAGAAGCTTCACTCACTTCAGTCAGACAGACAGGGAGATTACGGGCTCTCCTTACAGCCTAGCTTCGATCGAGCTTTACACAAACGATGTAAGTGTAAGCTTGGATCTAGACTCTATGATCGAGGCTTCTTCAATCGATGAAAGAAGGGCCTTGGATCGAAAACAACCTAACGACAACACTCAAAAACCTAACAGATAGATTTAGGGTTTTTGGTTGACGGACACACTGTGAAGAGCTCTTTACAATGAGTGCAAAGATGGGTAGAGCTCTTCTTCTAAGCTTGGATATGGAATGGGCTTAGGCTCTAAGTGTGAAGGTTGTGAAGACGAGTTCCGATGAACTGGAAACTCGGAGAACACTTGAAACAAAAACTCGTAGATTGCTCTAAGGCTTGGGAGTGTTTGTTTGCAGTAGGCTCGTATGCGCAGGTAGTGTTCTACTTCTTCACGTCTTCATCCTTCACTATTTATAGGCGGAGGGTTGGCTGAGATCCGTTGCTTGGTTGGTGGCCTTGTCCCTCCTCCTCTCGACAGTACTTGCGCAGGCAGTAGCTTTTGCAGACGCGCAGTTTTGGCATTTTGCCAAAATTGGCTAACTTCCAAGTGTAACAGTAACTGGAGCGAGCCAGTACTGTAGCGGCGCCTTGTCGGCCTGGCAGTCAACTCCTCTGCTCCTCTCCGCTTTCGACACGTGGAGATCTCGTAATTAATGCAGAGATCTCCAGTTGACTGGAGTTCAAATTCGGAGCGGGAATTTGTGCTGTCGCTTTCTGGTAGGTAGTGGCTCGCTTCGCTTTGAAGTTGTAGCGTCAGCTCTGAAGTGAGTCGCTTCACAGTCAAATTTGTAGTGAGTCACTTGAGAAATAAATTTCCTGTGACACTACTAAATTAAGTGTTGACTCGTGTTGACTCGCTTCGGCTTTTCTTTGTAGCGCACGCTTCGCTTCGCTTTAGTGGGTTCACTTGATTCCACTGTAGCGCTCGCTTCGCTTCGCTTTGGCAGACTCACTTTGAATCTACTGTAGCGATCGCTTCGCTTCGCTATTCTTCGGCACGCTTCACTTCAGCTTGCTTCACTTGCTTCGCTTTGGAAAACACGCTCAAGCGAGTGGCCTTCACTTGAACTTTTGAAGCCTAATCTAAGCGAAATAAAAGAGCCATCCTAACAGTGTAGGCTTAGAAAAATTCTAACCTATTAACTACATCAAAATGGGTCGCTTGGGAATAGGACACTTGGGGTTTTGGGATCTAATCAAAACAAATGACTTCATTTATCAAATGTCCCATGAAGTTCCCCCTTAACAATTTAGTCCTTAACAATTCCCAACAGTGTGTTTCTGGACAAGCTTCCCTGGCTTTGTTCAGTTTTGTCTAGGCGTGTTGCTTAGAACCATATTAGTGTTTTATCACTTTACGAGTTTATCTCGTGGTTGTATTCGATCTCATTGTAAGGGAGTTGTAATCGAGACGAATAGGTGACATAAGGTGGAGTCCTTGGTGTAAAGTCCTGTAAGTCTCTCTACTACTTATAGTGGATTGAATCTCTCGGATATTGTCCCCCAGGCGTAGGTGCGTTATCACCGAACTGGGTTACCAAAGTTCTGTGTTCTTTACTGCTTTTTAGTTATTGCATCTAAGAACAGAATTAAGATCGTTTTTAGTTTTTGCACAAACTAGCACTTTCAATTGGCACCAGAGCAGGTTTGGATTTGTGGAGATCCTGGGATTCGTGTGCTAAAGCTGTGCAAACTAAGATGGACTTTCTGAAGGATGGAGGTTCTGTGAACAGACCACCCATATTGGATGGGAAGAACTACAATTATTGGAAAGTCAGAGTCACCTCGTATATTCGATCTGTTGATGAGAAGGTGTGGGGTATGGTGCTAAGTGGCTGGACTGAACCTGCAAATGCCGAAGGTGACAAAAAGCCGAGAGAAAAATGGGATGACAATGATGTCCTTTTGTCAGGATTGAATCAGAAGGCCCTGAATGCTATATTGTCATCAGTTGATATGGAAAATTTCAACTTGATTTCCACATGCACATCAGCTAAGGAAGCCTGGGATACTCTGCAGAATGCTTATGAAGGGAATAGCAGAGTGAAGGCTCAAAGACTTCAGCAGCTGATCTCCAAGTTTGAGGCTTTGAGAATGGGAGAGGATGAGACTATATCTGAGCTTCATGCCAAGCTGAAGAATATTTCAAATGAGTGCTTTATGCTTGGGGAGAAGATGTCACAGGAGAAGTTATGTGCCAAGGTTTTGAGATCTCTCCCAAGAAGGTTTGATTTCAAAGTTGCTGCTATTGAGGAGGCCAGAGATCTTACCTCCATGACTCTTGATGAGTTAATTGGTTCTCTCAGAACCTTTGAAATGGGGATGCGTGAAGAGGATGCCCCTAAGAAGAAGGAGATAGCTTTTGTTGCTGCTACTGATTCAAGTTCCCAGAAAGGTGTTGGTGATGAAGCAGAACTGCTGGAGTCATATGCTCTTCTCACAAGAAAATTCAATAAAGCTATGAAGAAGTTTAGAGGAAAAAGGAATCAAGGGGAGAGTGCTGCTGGAGGTGGAAACAGCGCTGCTGGAAGTGAAAATAAGGCTCCCATTATCTGTCATGAGTGTGGGGGGAATGGGCATATTAAGCCAGAATGTGCGAATTTGAAGAAGAAGAAGGCTGGGAAATCTTATGCTGCCACACATAGTGACAATGAAGAATGTGATGACTCGGGAGTTGAAGACAATGTGTTTCCTGAGGGTCCCAGAAAAGCCTATGCTGCCAAAGTTGATGGTAATCAATCTGATGGGAATGTTGATAATCTGTTTGGTGGAAATGAAGAAGAAGACACAGAGGGCAATGCTGAAGTTCAGATTGAGGAAGCATACAAGGAAATGTATGACAAGTGTCTTCTAGTTGTTGAGATGAATCAATCCCTCAGTGATGAGCTAATGCAAGTAAAGGAAGAAAGAGATAAATTGATCTTGAGGCTTGATCAGCTAGAGAAGCAAGCAGTTTCAACTCAAGTGGAGGAAACTGAACAATCAAGTGACATGGATCATTTGGCTAAGTTGATGAAAATGATGACTGTCGGATCTGCCAAGCTTGATGAGATTCTCAAAATTGGTGGAAAATCTAGCAAGGATAAGTCTGGTCTTGGTTTTGATGGAGGCAAGGGTAAACAGAAACAGCCTCGAACTTGGACTAAAGCCTGTCATTCTGTTCCTCAAGGATATCAGCATGGAGATTGCGGAGCAGATACAAGATCTTCTCAGCAAGTTAGTTCTCAAATATGTCATTATTGCTGGATTCCTGGGCATATCAGACCCCACTGCAAGAAGCTGCAAGAAGATCAGTTCAATATGGTTAGAAGACCTTTTCCTAATCATCCTGGATACAACTCATATCATAGAGTGCCTGGAATTTATGGAAATGCTCCTGGAATTTCTGGGGGAAGAGGTCCTTACAGAGGGTATGCAGCTCATACTGCTCTTCTAGCTGAGACTGAGAATACGTGGTATTTTGATAGTGGCTGCTCCAGACATATGACTGGAAAAAGAGAAAGTTTGACTAACATCAAGCCTGTCAATGGTCAAACAGTAACTTTTGCTAATGGCGTTAAAGTTCCTGTTCTTGGATGTGGAGATCTAGCTGTTTCTGGTATGCCAAGGCTGAAGAATGTGTTCCTTGTGGATCAGCTGAAAGCAAATCTTGTGAGCATAAGTCAGCTATGCGATCAAGGGATGGATGTCAGATTTGATAAAGGTACATGCACTGTGTATGAGAACCAGAAGGTGTACTTGTTTGGCAAAAGATCATCTGACAGCTGTTATCAAGTTGAATGCAATCTCGAAAGTTTAAGTGTTTCTATGAGTGAGTTCCAGATATGGCATCAAAGACTGGGACATTCTAGCTTCAGGCACATGAAGACATTGATGAGGAATGATGTCATTGTTGGGTTGCCTAAGCTGAATATGGATCATGAAGGGCAGTGTGGTCCCTGTATGAGTGGGACGCAGATTCATGCTACTCACAAAGTTGTTTCAGCAGTCACCACCAGCAGTATTCTTGAATTGCTACACATGGACTTGATGGGGCCAATGCAAACTGAGAGTATTGGTAAGAAGAAATATGTCTTGGTGGTAGTTGATGACTATTCAAGATATGCTTGGGTAGATTTTCTAAGGGAGAAGTCTGAAGCTTTTGAATCCTTTAGGAAGCTGCATAAACGTGTTACTAGGGAGAAAGAGAAGCATGTCAAACACATCAGAAGTGATCA
Organism: Thymus mandschuricus; assembly: GCA_029379335.1. NCBI lineage: Eukaryota > Viridiplantae > Streptophyta > Magnoliopsida > Lamiales > Lamiaceae > Thymus > Thymus mandschuricus. Next base: position 18,213,122 of record CM057074.1, on the reverse strand, counting down.
TGGTAGAGAGTTTGACAATGTTCAGTTTGAAGTATTTTGTGCTCTGGAAGGGAAAGAGCATCAATTCTCCGCACAAATCACTCCTGAAGTATTTCGTGCTTGGTATGATAGGCTGTCTGAATATCTGCTACTGAAAGGCTACAAGAGAGGAAGTGCAGATAAAACTCTATTTGTGAAGAAGGAGAATTCTGATGTGCTCCTTGTGCAGATCTATGTTGATGATCTTCTATTTGGATCTAGATCAGAGAAGCTAGTTAATGAGTTCGTGAAGCTGATGAAGGAAGAGCTTGATATGAGTATGTTTGGTGATGTGAATCTATTTCTTGGGCTTCAGGTTAAGCAATCAAAGGAAGGCTTCTTTGTCACTCAAAGTACATATGCCAGGAATTTGGTTAAGAGATTTGGGCTGGAGAATGCTAAGCCCAAAAGAGCTCCAATGAGTACTTCATTGAAACTGCATAAAGATCCAGAAGGTGCTTCTGTTGATCATACTCTCTATAGAAGCATGATAGGGAGTCTACTGTATCTCACCTCCAGCAGACCTGATATCTGTCACAGTGTTGGTGTGTGTGCTAGGTTCCAGGCTGATCCAAAGGAGAGTCACTTGAATGCTGTCAAGAATATCATCAAATACATTAAAGGAACAGGTGATATTGGTCTTTGGTTCTCAAACAATACATCTATTCAGCTGCATGGTTACTGTGATGCAGACTATGCTGGTTCTATGGTTGATAGGAAGAGCACCTCTAGTGGATGCTTCTATCTTGGAAGCAATCTTATTTCTTGGTACAGCAAGAAGCAAGTTGGAGTTTCATTGTCTACTGCCGAGGTAGAATATATTGCTGCAAGTAGCTGTTGTACTCAGCTTGTTTGGATGAAAAAGATGCTTGCAAATTATGGCTTTAAGCAAGATGTTATCCACATTCTATGTGACAATGCGAGTGCTATTAATATAGCCAAGAATCCAGTTCAGTTCTCCAAGACTAAGCATATAGATATCAGATATCACTATTTGAGAGAGCTGGTTGAAGAAGGCACTTCGAAGATTGAACATGTTCACACTGAACATCAGCTGGCTGATATCATCACAAAAGCTCTTGATACTGCTAGATTCGAGCTTTTGAGAGCCTCCCTTGGGCTCTGCATCTTATGACTAACCGTTCTTGAGCCATGGAAGGTTAGTGTATATATGTATCATAATTTATTTTCTGGTTTTCTTGGATTTCTTGTCTACTTATGAAGGATGATGATTTGGTGCTTATCTGGGAGATTGTGGATGGTGAGATATTCATCTTGGTATTCTGGTTATACTGCAATTGGCAGTATTGTAGTTTGGTTACTGGTGGTGATCCAGTGCACAGAGAGCATCTGCTCTTGTTTTTGGATCTTGAATGGGCTACTGAAGCATGGCGTATTGAACAGTTACAACTGTCAGGAAATAAGTGGAATCTGACAGGTACTTATTCAAATATTGTGAGGAGGGAGTTTATTTCTCTCATTCCTCTTCATCTTTGTAGCCCTAGCGTGCTCTCTGCTTCTCTGTGTGCTTCAAATCTCTGTGCTACTAGAAAAATGTCTCTTAACAACTCCTCAAGTGAATCCTCCATGAACCCTCTGGGCGAGGAGCACTGCCCATTGTTCGCTTCCAGTCAGAGGAAGGGGTTTAGTTCTTCAAAGAGAAAGCGTGGTGCTGCCACGACTGAGGATAAGATTCGGGAGATGGATCCCGAGCTTGGTGATGTCTCCGATGATGGAGATAATGAAAATAAAGGAGGTCGTCGCGTTCGCAGCAAGCACGTTCTCGTTGCTGATCCTCCTATCCAGTTTGCGCCTAGGGTTGTGTCTAAATCTGTGGACCCTAAGAAAGCTTCCTCAGCGAAATTTGTTGAGAGGAAGAAGAATGCAGTTGTGAAAGACAATAAAAAGAAAGATGGTGAAAAGCGTGTGGCTCAGTCTGAAGAGCCCATTGTGGATCTTGAGGAAGATGAGGAGCGGATGGCTAAGAGAGCCGCTAAAGAAAAAGGGACGGTGGCTGGTGTCCCTGCTCGTGCGCGCACTCGTGCGGCTGTTCAGAAGTTGCTGGATAATGCCATCAAGGTCGCGAGGGCTCCTCCTGCTGCTGCGAAAGGAGCTACAACAAAGGTTTCCAAAGGAAAAGGGAGAATGAAGGCTCCTGCTGCTCGCACCAAGCTCACTGCTGCTCAAAAGGAGGCTCTGCACAACTTTCGTGCTGATGGGTATGATATCCCTACTCCCTCTGACTCCTTCGAGGCTTTTGAAGCAGATATTGTTGGACAATTTGATCCAAACACTCATAGGTCTATTTATGAGTATATGAGATGGGAATATTTCCAGCACAGGAATTTTCTTGATGATAGATTCGTTACTGAGCATTATCTTCATAGAGGTGAGATTTATGAATGGTTGGAGCAAGCTAACTTGCTTAATGCTGTGTTAAGGGGTCACACCTACGTTCCTGAGCAAGTCAGAGAATTTTATGCTAATCTGAGTGATGGTTTGACTGATGAGAGGTCACCAGATTTTCACAAGGTCTTTGTGAGGGGGAGGATGATTGATTTTAGTCCTGATGTGATTGAAAGGGCTCTAGGGAGAGAGCCTGTTATTGAAGATGCTTTGTGGGACTTGAATTTTGATGAAGTTGCTGCTGAACTGACTAAAGGCCAGATTGTGAAGTGGCCAAATGATCAACACTTGAATCATGCCATCCTGTTGGAGTCCAAATATGCTAATCTTCACAGCCTGTCAGTGAGGAATTGGACCCCCACATGTCACAGGGATTCTGTGAGTAGAAGGGAAGGCACTTTGCTCTATGCTATGGGGAAGGGCATGGACATTGATATGGGTCAGCTCATTTTTGAGAAAATCTGCTCTTTCATCAAGTACATTGGCAAGATGAAGAGAATGTACTTTCCTGGGTTGATTGGAAGGATTTTGAAATCACAGGGAGTGCCCTCTAGGAGGATAGACTCTAAACCTGTGAAGCTCAAGGCTATGAGATTCAGTTCAAAGCTCCTCAAGCCTGTCCATGGAGTGAATTTGGATGATGATTTTGCAGATGATGCTGAGTCTGAGCTTGATATGGATTTATCTGATGATGATGCTGTTGAGGCTTGTGGTGATCAGAATGATGATCTTGATGGTGAAGGGAGGCCTGCTGCTAGGTTCTCCAAAAAGTATACAAGGAAGCATTCTAAGGGTGCTTCAAATCCTGCCAAGGCCAGAGCTGCTAAGCCTACCAAGAAGGGTCCTACTAAGCAGACTAAGAAAGGCCCTACAAAATCCTCCAAGAAGCCTGCTGCTGTGTTTGATGCTGCTGCTGTCAAAAAGCAGAGAGAGGGACTGAAAGCTCAGTTGGTGTCCCTTCACAAAATGATGAAACACATCAGCCTTCAAAGGCAGCTTGTGCAGTCGATGCTTGATGCATTGCCAGAGGTTGAGAGTGATGCTCTTCCTACTCCTGCTGCTGATGTTGATATTGCAGGTCCATCTGACTTGACTCCTGCAGAAAAGGCCACTGATGCTCCTCCTCTTGTTGATGAGGATGTGAGTGAGGAAGTGGATGAATCCATCCATATTGATGATGAGGAACCAGCTGTGCAGGCTGGTGGTGAAGTGGAGCCTACTGCAGACAAAGCTGTTGCTGCTGAGTCTGTTCATGAAGACTCTGAATTCATGTCTGCTAATGAGGAGGATGAGCGCACTGTGGAGTTCGAGCGTACAGTGGAAGTGGAGGCTGCTGATGTTGGTGAAGATGTCACCAGCAAGCCTACTCTGTAAGTCCTTTGGCAGATAGCATGAATTGAGGGGGAGTAGAATGCAGAAGATGTTTGTTAATTCTTCTTCTCTCTCTCTGTTTGTTTGGAATATTCTCTGCTGGCTTGTAATAGTAAGTAAGGTGGAATTCTGGTCTTCTGGATTTCTGGATTTCTTGGTTGGTGTTTGTGGAATTCTGATCCTTTGATCATGGCCTGTACTAGTAATGGTAGGCATGAGATCTGCTGGTTGTTTCAGTCATGTGATGGTTTTCTCTGTTTTATGATCTGATCTGATAACAGAGTTATGCTGTGTTTGATCTGTTTTTGCTGGCAGAGGATTGTGTGATTTTGATAATGGTTTGGTAGTGTGGGTGAGCTCCTTGCCACCATTTTGCAAAATCCTCTCTGTGTGTGTGTATCTTGTGAACAGTTTGGTAGTGTGGGTGAGCTCCTTGCCACTGTTCTTTTCAAGATATGAATATTGATTTGAGGGGGAGCATGTTTTCTGGTCTGATGCTTTATGAAGTACTGAGTTGCTGTGTGAGTACTTCTATCTGCTCCTGTTTGCTGATCTTCTGCTATAAGATGATTCATGCAATTCATGCTGTGTTCGAAAATGCCAAAGGGGGAGATTGTTAGTGCATGCGTTGCATGCTTCTCTGATTCGTGTTGGCATGTTTCCTTTTGAGTCTTCTGCTGCGTTGCTGACTATATATGTGCATGAATCGAAGATCATATGAATATATATTATTATATATATTATCATTATTCGAAGAAGGAATATATTTTCTGCATGGAAAGTTTCCATGCACAGAAGATCAGCTTGAAGATCTTCTAGGGTTTCCTGTGCTGAGTATAAATATTAAGGAAAACCCTAGACACGCTCTGCCGCTCTTGTTATTTCTGTGTGTGAGTTTTGGTGTTCTTGCAACGTGTGTTTTGCAAGATTATTGTTCGTGAGTTTTGGTGTTCTTGCAACGTGTGTTTTGCAAGATTATTGTTCGTGAGTTTTGGTGTTCTTGCAAGGTGTGTTTTGCAAGTTTTGTTTTTGAGCGAGCGTGTGTTTCTGGACAAGCTTCCCTGGCTTTGTTCAGTTTTGTCTAGGCGTGTTGCTTAGAACCATATTAGTGTTTTATCTTTACGAGTTTATCTCGTGGTTGTATTCGATCTCATTGTAAGGGAGTTGTAATCGAGACGAATAGGTGACATAAGGTGGAGTCCTTGGTGTAAAGTCCTGTAAGTCTCTCTACTACTTATAGTGGATTGAATCTCTCGGATATTGTCCACCAGACGTAGGTGCGTTATCACCGAACTGGGTTACCAAAGTTCTGTGTTGTTTACTGCTTTTCTGTTATTGCATCTAAGAACAGAATTAAGATCGTTTTTAGTTTTTGCACAAACTAGCACTTTCACTTTATATATTACGGTTCTTTCAAATACGTTAAGAATACCAATCGATATATATTACAGTTTATGAGTAAATGTTATCTTTGTTAAAAGTAACACGCACATAGATTACGGTAAGGTAATAAAACACTCATACATTACGATTTTCGACAAAAACCCGTAATATGCATGAAGTGTTCCCTATAAGAAAATTTCTTGTAGCGAGTGAAATATGATGAGGTGACTTATAAAATCGAAGGTCGTTGCAATTCATAATTAATGCAATATATTGGGGTCCATACGTAGCTACTAGATCCTAGATATGCATAGTTCCACACACTATGTGCTAAAATCTCATAAATGAGGGATTAATTGCAAGATTTTGTCCATCGCATAGATGTCACCAGAACTTGCATGCAGCCAAACTACGTTTTGCATGGTTAAGATTTAATTTAGGCATGCATATTATCTTGCTAAAGTTTCTAACAAGTGTCGATTTAGATGACACAAGTATATACCATATCTATATCTAAAATTATAAATATTAAAAATGGAAGAATAAGTCTTCTAGTTTGTATTATATTGTAATTACTTACTACTAAATCTATGTATTATTACTAAATGATATAGAGCTAGTTCTGTTTATTTTTAACGACATTCGAAAGTATTATTCTATCTAGAGGATGCTTGGTTGATCTTATTCACACTTTAAAACAATTTTATTATACTTTTGAAGCTTACTAGCCTTACAAAAGAACTCCCGTCGTCAACAAATTCTTGGACTAAAAATCTGGGCACAGACTTTAAAATAGTGTTGATAATGTGTAAATGTGTTAAATTGGTAGAATGTGACAGTGATCGAAGTTATGGGCTTGTCTAGTATTTTCAAAGGTTTAAATAAAATTGCTAAGGTATTACAATGGCTTTTGTGGGGCATTCGTCTCAAAATAGAAATGATCAAGAAATGACGTTCCAATATAATATTAGTGTCAAGTAATCGTTTAAAGGGTATTTTAAAACATAAATTCCTTTGAGAGTTAAAATCTAAGAATAATTAAGCTACGAAGGTTTATAAGCTCACCAAAGTAATTAAAAAATAATTATTTCACCCAATATATATATATATATATATATATATATATATATATATATATATATATATATTCAAATTCTGTTTTTCACCATATGCATTAAGATCATGTGATTTTTATCAAATTATATATCGAAAATTTTCATTTTCTAATTGTATTTTTAACCTTCGGGTTAAAACTTTTAAATCTTTATGAACTTTTAAACTCTATGGTCCAATTTTTTTTGCCATTCATAGGCTATATATAGTTATCATACACCTTATAAGCTCGATTTTAAAACATTTTTTCAAACTCTTTAAAATAAACTTAGCCAAACGACACTCGATATATAAGCTCTTCATGAGTGATCTTCAAAGAGAGAACGTTGTTGCTAATTAGGAAACAATATATTTATGCTGATCATGAAAGAGGCTTACAGTTTAGGTCTATTTTTCTTGGCAATAATGGATTGTTTAAATAGTACTCTATGGGTTTTTTTCCTTATTAATATTATATTATAATTTGTTAAGAAATAATTACTTATCAGATGCTTAGAGTTTAGGTTATTTTTCTTGGCAATAATGGATTTTTTAAAATATTACAATCACTGTTTTAAATAAAAATAATCTTACAATCTTCTATATGGTTATGCTTTTTTCTTGATTCTTTTTTTTTTCCCCCAATTTTGAACACAAAACTTGTCGTTGTGACTTTTGAAGTGAGTACCTCCCCTCCGCCATATTTCTCCTATTAAACACTATATATGAAGTAATATAAAATATTATTCGTCTATGTCCTATTTTTTGTGATGCATCAAAATATTTACACAATGTATTATAACTAATTTTTCATAGTATATTTACTTATATTTGGTGCTTGTTTCGTTGATTTTTTTTGATAGGGAAAGTGAATCAATTAAGTGAATCCATTACTCGTTGTTTAGTTTGAGCAATAGGTTAATAATTTACCTTTACTACTTAGAAAAAGGTGTACATTTGTTGTTCTACTGTTACTCTCTTTGCCCCTCATATTAGTGTGGATAGAGAAGAGACATGTATTTTAAGGATATGAAAGGTAGGTAATATTGTAAATAATGTAAAATATTAAGGATACGAAAGTTAATTATATGCGAGAAAATATATAATTTTTAGAGTACCACACAAATTTATGAGATGTCCCAAACAAGAAATAATAATTGCTAATTGGGGGCAGAGGAAGCATAAGATTTCAAGTCGGAACTGGTTTTTAAATTTAATTTTTAAACTCTCAAAAAGAAATTGTTCTCAATCTAAAACTCGAATCATTTAATATCGATCCATGGTCAGTTTAGTTCATAAATTAAAAGTCCAAGCCCACAAATTTGATTGAGTCTAGACTAATCTTTGAAATATATAATGTTAAAATTTAAAATATAGTGTCATCTCCTATATATTAGAATTTATAACTTCATAATACACTAATTAACATTCATTAATTTTTATAAAATAAAATTATACTAACTAATTAATATATGAAACTAATCATTAAGACATAAGAATATTGCTACCGGACGTTCATCAAAAGTGTTGATGGGTTGTCCGTGACACGTATCCCAACAATCTCGTTATTTTCTTAACTAAATATTAATTCTGTAAAAATTAAGAAAAGTAGGATATGATTAATTAATTTGAATTAATTAATCATATCCCACCTTTTCTTTTTCATAGGATTAATTGTTTAAGGAATAACGAGCTCGTAGGATTTGTGTCACACGCACCCCATCACACTCTCTTGGTGAACGAAGGATGTAAAAGTTAGTCCAATTAATTGTTAATTAAGCTAAAGTTTGGGATTATATTGAGATCCCATCGTGAACCGATATGAAAACATATAGTTCATGCAATTAATTATTTATTTACAGGGATGATAGGCTTGTAAACGAATCGAATCGAGTCGAATATCACTCGATTCGATTCGGATTCGTTTAGTTATTTGAAGATTCGGATTCGGATTCGATTTTCTTCCGAATACTATATTTGCTTCGTATTCGATTCGAGCTGATATTCGAATATATTCGATTCGCTTCGAAGATTCGATTCGTTTTTCTATTATTGTATATTTCTTTTAACTTTTTTCAATTTAATAACTAGTAATAAAAATTGGGCTTGACTATTGAGTGTTGACTTGTTGAGCTATAGAGTATGAGCTTTTGAAGTGGTTATAAAATAATATTTTAAAGTGGGCTTAGAAATTATAGCATATATTTTTAATATAAAATAAATATATTTAGTTATATATATATATATATAATCGAATATTTACGAATATCGAATCGAATATCATAATTTTTTATTTGGATTTGAGTAATAATCAAATCATAAAAAGTATTTATTTTCAAATTTGAATCGTAAAATAACGAATACAAATCAGGCTAATCGAATTTGAATCACGAATCGAGTCAAAATTGTTTGATTTGTTTACCAGCCTCGATGAAATATTATAAAACGTATATCCGGTATGAAAAATATAAATTCGTACATCTAATTTTTGTCTAATATATTACCTTTTTAATACGTACTAATAAAGTTGATGTTTTCCTAAATCTTACTATAGGGTGAGATCATGTACATTATAGGTTTTTTCATTAAAAAAATAATGCATTGTACATACAATTATAATGCACAATATTTATAATTATTATGCACTATACATTATGAAGCATTGTCCGTACTATCATAATACATCATTTATCATAATACATTTTCAATATAATCCTAATACATCAATTAATTTGGACCGTATATCACACTATATAAAATCAATGATTCGGATAATTTTTCATCTCTTACATAACATGCGTTGTTTTGTTTACTTGATCTCTCCAATATATATTTATGTTTGATTTGATATCTCTCCTATGCGTGATCCCGTTTCTGATTTAAAAAAGTTATATATTCTAATAATTAGGCCTTGGATATTAAATAATACCACACTTGCTTTTGTAATCAATCTGAAATAATTGTCCTCTTCCAATAATCATTTTTATCAAGCAAAAGCACACGTACTTAATGAAGCATTCTCGGGTATACATCAAAAATTATAAAAGAAAAGTAGAATAATTTTATTGCTACAAATAGAAGCCATAAATACAATGACAGAAGGCGTAAAACACCTTCATCATTATAAATAAAAGACAATAGCGCCCAAATAATTCTTGTAACAAATCGACATAACACAAGTCCCCACACAAAACATAAACATGACAAGTAACAAATAAAAAGAGAAAAAACCCAATAATAATTAATTAATAGAGGCTTATATAACTATATATGCTTATGGGCATTGGAAGCCGGTGGGAGCCTTCTTTCCGCAGTAGTTGAGGAGCAAGCTTAGGGAGACCGGAACGTTAAGGTTGATGCCCAACACATTGGCCTTGATGGCAGTGCAGAGACAGACGGCCGCCTCGAGATCGGCCAAGCCCTCGATGAGGGTGCAGCATGGAGTCTTAGGAGGGGTGCCCACCACAAGGTGCACCAAGTCATTGAGCAAGTCGGCGCAAACGCCGAGTTTTAGGGTATCTTTAGGGCACTTGCCCTTCGAAGGCTTGTGGTGGTGGTGGTGGTGGTGGTGGGCAGGGGTCGAGGGTTTTGGAGGCGTCGGAGTCGATGTCGGAGGGCATGGGACACTGTTGGAGCTCACCAATGTGAAGAAGAGAATGTTGAGAAGGAGAAAGATGGCTACTCTTGAAGCCATTGATGGGAGATAGGGCTTATAGTGAGCGTGGTGTTTTGGTATGAGGTGTGGTGATGAAAACTTTTGTGGGAGTTTGGGGTTTTTATAGGTGAGATTAATAGGTTTTGATGATTTTTTGGGGGGAGAGGATTTTTGAGGTGCATGTGGTTGAGGCCACACTAGGTAATAAAACTATAATATTTGTGACAGATTGTTATGAAATGTTGTCGCCTAGGATTTATAATATAGTATAGATAATTTGTGTAATAATACGTGTACTATAACGATTGTGTTTTTTTTTTGTATTTGTGCCCTCTTTCAATTTTGTCCCCCTATATTCCATTATTAACGTAATTATCTTTTACACTCCCTCCGTCCCACAGGGATAGACCTTTTTTTTTCGGCACGAGAATTATGGTGTGAGTGATGATAGTATATTAAAGTGAAAGATAATGGGTTAAAGTGATGTTTCTGAATTTAATTATTGGGTTAAAATTTTTTATTTTGGGAAATGATCTTATATCGGGACGTCCTGAAAAGGAAAAGATCGATCCCGGCCATATATCAGTGGGACAGAGGGAATATTATTTACTATAAATATGCAATTTTAAAGTTAATAAGCGAATATTAGGGTTGTGTTCACTAATATTTTTACTACCGCAAGTGTACGGGTGTAATTATAGCTAGGGAAGCAAGGTCGTATTCCACGGAGATTGATTAACCTAATGAGTACTAGTCTAATTTCCTATCCTCTATCCAGACAAATAAATCGTTGAGTTTTGTTTTTCTAAACTAATTGAAAGCATAAATAACATAAATGACACATTACGAGAGAATCAAATAAGAGAAGAATTATTCTAGAGCTTCGGTTTCGATGAACATGCGGAATTATAAACAGTACATTTCAACCACAGTACACCTATGTCTAATTAATTTCCGTGTCAAAAAGGTATCGTAACGCCTCGAACGGGACAGAGTGAGTAATATCTAGTGTATCTTTCTTTGAAGTTAACGTACAATTTATGTGAATTAAATATATGTAAACCATGCTAATTTTTATTCAGTAAAAGTAATTAAAGATCATATGCTCGAGAAATAGAGGCAGGTTCTGACAAAAAAATGCACACGAGATTCTATTATGTTTGTATTCTCAACAATTTAAATTATAATTATTTAGTTTGATGTTATACTTTCTACGTCCCACCAAAAGGCATGCATCTTTTGAATATATATGACGTATGTAATATAGATATGGCTAGAATTTAGGGGGACGGAAGGAGTAATTATATCCTAGCTAGCTAGGGTTCAATACTGTTTAGGGTTTATAATTATTTTTTAGCATTTAATTTCATTTTTATAGATCGTTATATATAAGACTTGATTAATCTAAACATCATGTATATGATTATCAGAATTTTAAGTTTTGTTTCTCGTTCACTCAATCTAAAGGCAAAGTCCAACGAGAAAGATATATTAATTGAGCAACCGAGAGCTATTGCTTTTCAATCTGTTAGTGCTATAAAGGATAATACGTAAATCTCTCTTAGTAATTAGTCTGTAACGTAAATCTCCTATGATTAATTTCTAATTATCCTTTTACCATTTAGTTTATTAGGAAAGTTTGTAACTGATCCATTGATCTTGGATCTCGGTGTTGTATATATACCCAATGATGGACTAAATCAATTCAAGGGAAAATATTATCTCTTTCTATTTTCTCACATGGTATCAGCTTGATACACCGTAAACTCTAATTTCTCTTTCCTTCTTTTTCTCTTTGCGATGTCTTCCGCCGCCCCATCTTCTTCCTCCGATTCTCTTCCGATCGCTACCATGATCCATATGGTATCGATCAAACTCTCCTCCAACAACTTTCTCCTTTGGAAGCGTCAAATTATCCCTATGCTCACTAGTTTTGAGCTTTTAGGGTTCGTCAATGGTACTCAACAGGCGCCGCCACCCACTACTCGCTCGGTCACCGGTGAGGTTGTTCCAAACCCTGACTATTCCAAATGGCTTTCCACGGATCAACGTCTCCTTGCCGTCCTCTTCTCCACCCTTTCCGAAGAGGCCATGTCCGAAGTTGTTGACTGCACAAATTCTCGCGAGGCGTGGACTGCGCTTAATGCCGCTTTCTCCCACTCCTCTGAATCTCGCGTGCATCAGCTTCGCGAGGAACTCCTCTCTCTCCGCCGTGGTTCGCTCTCCGTCAAAGACGATGGTTCTCACTTCAAGAGCATTTGCGATCAACTTTCTGCCGTCGGAAAACCTGTTGACGAGTCGGACAAGAGCCATTGGTTCCTTCGCGGTCTAGGCGCTGCCTTCGCAAATTTTGCAGACACAAGAATGTCGATGCAACTCGTTCCGTCTCTCTCGGTAATATTGTATCAAGCAATTCAATTTGATCTTATGCTCAAGTCTATGGATCCCTCTGAATCCTCCGCCACTGTTGCCTTTATGGCAAAATCTTCTCATTCTCCTTCCACCAATGAAGACATGCACGGCTTATTATACTGATGCCCGTTCTTTTATCGGTGGTCGCACCACCAACGGAGGTCGTGGTGGTCGTGGTGGCCGTGGTGGTGGACAGCAGCAACAACAACAACGCAAGCCACGTTGTCAAATCTGCCGCGGGGAACACTACGCGGACAAGTGTCCCTTATACCTAGCTCGTGCTCCTTCTACTCATGAGTCATGCCAATCTCACCGAGGCCTTCACCTCCTCCTGCAACATCTCTACTCCTGCATCAGATTGGTATGTTGATTCAGGAGCTTCAGCCCACATGACTTCGGATCCGTCTTCTCTCGACATCGTTCAACCATACTCCGGTAATGGCACAGTTGTCGTCGGTAACGACAATTCTCTTCATATCTCTCATACTGGCTCTACTTCAATCAATGATAATGTTCATCTTCTTGATGTGTTGGTTGTACCACACATTACTAAAAACTTGCTTTCTATTAACAAGCTTACTAATGATCTGCCGGTTGATGTGCTCTTTTCTGATCGACAATTTACTATTCAGAACCGAGCAACCAAGCAGGCCACCGCTCAGGGTCGTCTTGATCGAGGATTATACGTACTTGACCGTGGGACTCCGGCGTTGCTCGCTGCTGTCAAATCAAGTCGTTCGAAGGCTAGTTATGAATTATGGCATTTGCGCCTAGGCCACGTTCCGTTTTCTGTTATTTCGCTTCTTAATAAATTAGGCCATTTATCTATTACTTCTATATTACCTACTCCGAGATTGTGTTCTCCTTGTCAACTTGCTAAAAGCAAACGCCTCACTTTCGATTTAAATGATAAACGTGCCGATTCTGTTTTGGAATTAATTCATTGCGACTTGTGGGGTCCGGCGCCTATTACTAGTGTTGATGGTTTTCGATATTATGCTGCCTTTGTGGATGATTTTTCTCGGTTTACATGGCTTTATCCTCTTAAAGCGAAGTCTGATTTTTATGGAGTATTTCTCAAGTTTCACGCTTTTGTGTGCAATCAATTCTCTACAAGCATTAAGAACTTTCAAAGTGATGGTGGTTTGGAATTTCTCAATGCTCGTCTTCGTTCGTTCTTCGACACTCATGGCATTCATCATAGGGTTTCTTGTCCCTATACACCTCAACAAAATGGGCGTGCGGAACGAAAGCATCGACACATTACTGAAACGGGTCTATCCATGCTTTTTCATGCTCATGCTCCACCTAAATTGTGGTTTGATGCTTTTGCTACTGCAACATTCGTCATCAATAGGCTGCCCTCTGCTATTTTGCAAAATAAATCTCCTTTCGAGGTACTCTTTGGTTGTATTCCGCACTATCCGAATTTTAAACCGTTTGGTTGTCGCATATTTCCTTATTTGCGTGATTACTAGCCTCATAAACTGGCTCCTCGAAGCTCTCCTTGTATTTTTTTGGGTTACAGCTCGACATACAAGGGTTTTCGGTGTTACGATCCTGCCACTTCACGCACCTACATCACATGCCATGCTCAATTCGACGAAGCCTATTTTCCTTTTGCTTCTTCGGGCTCGGCGACTCCATGCACTAATTTGGATATTACATCCTTTTTTGAGAACTCTAAGGCTACGTCATCAACTAATTCTCCACCACCTTCCATTACATGCAAGTCATGCTTGCATGACTCGGCCGTGGCTGCTCCACCACACTCTCCCATGGTTGTTCCACCATCGTCGGCTGCTAATCCACCATCGCCAGCAGCTGACCCTCCCTCGCCTTCACCATCATCAACCGAGAATCCTCCTTCAACTCAAAACCCTACTGCCATCGCTCCACAATCGACGCACAGTATGATTACTCGTTCGAAGGCTGGGATTTTTAAGCCTCGGTACCCCGTAGATCTTGTTATCACTCCTTTATTATCGGCTTTGGTTGCCTCCACCGCTGCCACCGAACCACGGGGTTTTAAATCCGCTTCCAAGTTTCAACATTGGTTATCTGCCATGCAAGAGGAAATGGACGCTATTCACAGCAACAACACTTGGGACCTAGTTCCTCCTCCTTCCGGCGTCAACATCGTTGGAGCTCGATGGGTCTTTCGCACCAAGTATAAAGCCGATGGCTCTATTGAGCGTTACAAGGCTCGCCTAGTTGCTCAAGGCTTTACTCAAGTACCGGGTGCTGATTTTCACCACACATTTAGTCCGGTTGTCATGGCCTCAACCGTTCGAATAATTCTTGCTCTTTCGGTTCATTATCAATGGCCTTTGCATCAACTCGACATTAAGAACGCCTTTCTCAATGGTGTTCTATCTAAGCCCGTTTATATGGCCCAACCACCAGGCTTCACTGATCCGAGGCATCCAAATCATGTTTGTCGTCTCAAGAAAGCCATTTACGGTCTTCGTCAAGCTCCGTTGGCTTGGTTTCAACGCTTTAGTCGCTTTCTGCTCAGCCTCGGCTTTCACCAGAGTCGTTCTGATACTTCACTCTTCTTTCTTCATCAAGGAAACTCTGTTATCTTTCTTCTTCTCTATGTCGACGACATAGTTCTCACCGGCAACAACAAAATCTTGCATCGAAAGTTCATCGATCGAGCAAGTCATGAGTTTGCTCTTAAAGACTTAGGTGCACTGACATATTTCCTTGGCCTTGAAATTACTTCTCAGCCCGATGGTCTCTTCATCGGCCAAGCTAAGTCTGTTCATGATATTCTCTCTCGTGCTCAACTTCTCGACTCCAAACCCGTTGCTACTCCCTTGGCTGTCGGTATCTCACTAGAGCAACATGGTTCTCCATTTAATGATCCGTCGTTATATCGATCCTTGGTCGGTGCTCTTCAATATCTCACTATTACTCGCCCCGACATATCTTACGTTGTTAATCACGTAAGCCAATTCTTACACTCGCCCACAATCGATCATTTTGAGGCCGTTAAATGCATTCTCTGATATATCAAGGGTACGGTGAACCTTGGTCTTTCTTTTCATCGTCAATCTGATTTATCTCTACTTGGCTATTCGGATGCTGATTGGGCGCGTTGTGTTGATTCTCGACGATCAACTTATGGGTATTCAATATTTCTTGGAGGAAATCTTGTTTCTTGGAGTGCAAAGAAACAACCGACGATGGCTCGTTCAAGTTGTGAATCCAAATATAGGGCTCTTGCCAATACTGCAGCTGAGTTAGTTTGGATCACAAATCTTCTTCGTGAAATTCGGGTTCCCCTTGATTCAGTACCTGGTCTTTTGTGTGACAATAACAGTGCCGTTTTTCTTAGCCAAAATCCAGTCGCACACAAACGAGCAAAACATATTGACATTGACTACCACTTCGTTCGTGATCTAGTTTCGGAGGGCAAACTTTCCACTCAGTTTGTACCTTCTCATCTTCAATTGGCTGATATTTTCACTAAAAGTTTGCCTCGTCTCGCTTATGAGTTGCTTCGTTCCAAGCTATGCGTTCGCATGAATCCAACGCAAAGCTTGAGGGGGGATATAAAGGATAATACGTAAATCTCTCTTAGTAATTAGTCTGTAACGTAAATCTCCTTTGATTAATTTCTAATTATCCTTTTACCATTTAGTTTATTAGGAAAGTTTGTAACTGATCCATTGATCTTGGATCTCGGTGTTGTATATATACCCAATGATGGACTAAATCAATTCAAGGGAAAATATTATCTCTTTCTATTTTCTCACAAGTGCTCTATTGGAAAAGGTGCAAGCACCACAATTGATGTCTCATTCTGATACTAATAAAGCATATATCTTGCCAAAGGCATGAATTGATGCTCCACCTGATCATTCAGTCAATCATTACAATAAGAAATGTGAGGGCTCATCGTCATACTACAATACCCTTAAACCAATTAAGACAAAGAATAGTATATCACCTTCTCCTTTTGGAAAAGAGGTTACATCTAAATCTCCATAAACTCCATGTTCTGAATATTATGAAACAACCAAAGCTACATTAGTGTCTTTGTCGATAATCATTGACGAGCCCGTTTTTTGTGCTCCTTTTGAGACTTTCATGGTCTATTCAAGTCTTGTTTTAGTGTCGTTTGTGTCTATTTGTGTCGGGTAAGGTAAAGCTTGTGCGTGACACGTGACCGCAAGGGGCACACTTTATCTTGACCTACAACGACATGCCCCCCCCCCCCCCCGTTGTGTGTGTGAGAGAGAGAGAGAGAGAGAAGTTCACCATCTCCTTCGATCGATACTGGACTTGCCACTAGCAAAATCTAGTGCAAGAGTCAGTTATTACAAATTTTATCTGGACAGAGTGAGCAATGACAACTCTATTAGATTAGCACCATTGTCGGAGAAGTGCGCTTTTCAAGATTTCTCTCTTGCATTAACTATGGTCTTGATATGCTCCAACCAAATCCTTTAAGCGAGTTTGGAGAGATCTCATTTGATCCATAACTCAAGAAGTGCACAAGAGGGAGAGGGGCAGAGCAAAGAAAGAACAATCTGCTCGGGAAATTCCTCATCCCGCGATCGAGATCGAGCTTGAGCTTGAGCAGGAACTTGAGTTCGAACCTCAGCAAGACCCAGATCAAGAAGGAGGTTTCGAACTGATGAAGGGGGTAAATAGAGTTCCCCCTGAGCAGACCCTCAGGGAAATGATGTTTCGAAACAACAACAATTTCAAGGCCTTGGGCATTACATTGCCCATGATCGCGGACAATTGGGAGTTGCGGCTCTCGTTTATCAAGATCTTGCCCAAGTTCTACGAAATGCCTGGGAACAATCCGCTACGGCATTTGGAAGATTTTGAGCTTGTATGTGGGAGTGTCCAGACCAATAAGATGGTAAAGTAGGAGTATATATGTCTGGTCTCGTTTACATTCTACTTACAACATCGCACGCGAGCGTGGTTCTATCCCTTGACCACGGGATATGTCACAAAATGGCACGATCGAGTTGCAAAAGAAGTTTTTAGAAAAATATAATTCATTATATAAGATGCAATTTAATGTTAGAAAGCAGATAAGCATAATCCAAATGGGGTTGGAGAGTCGATGCATGACTATTGGTACATAATCAAATTGGTGTTGGCCAAGTACCGCCAATGTCAATGGGATGAGACCTATGAGCGAAAATTACATAACGTTGCTTGTGAGGGATCTATTCTCAACAAAATCCAATCCAAAGCTTTCAGAATGCTATAAGCTATGGTCGAGGAGTCTATAGAAGACAATCATATGCTGGCCAGGACAATGCTCTGAATGAAAGCCATGTCACAACCCAAGTTAGAGCTCACGGAATTAGGTGCCACCATGAAGCAAATGAAGAGATGCTAAAACTTACAGTTAAGGAGAGTCAAACATTTTACCTAAATACTCCCATGACTGATGAATGTCCTACCTCATTTGAGGAGGTTAATGATTTTGAGCATAACAATGATGGAGGAAACCAAGGTTATTGACAAAGATTCGATCCAAACTCGCGAAAATATAACCAATTGTGGAGGAATCATGAAAACCTTATATATGGGGGCAACCACTTCATAGCTGCCCCAAACGCTCAACAACCAAATCATGCGTGAGGACCTTCCTTGTCCAAGATTGTGCATCACCAAGTGAAGGAGAACTAGAGATTCATGACTGAGTTTAAAGAATCCAAAATGGAGAAAAGACAAGGAATTCAAGCTATCATGGCCCAATTGACCATACTCCATCAAGCAGTCAACAAACTCAGTTGGATCACGGTGTTTCACCTGCCCAAGTGCAATTGATCCCAACAATCATGTTAATGTTATAACCTTGAGGAGTGAGACAGTTGTGCCTTAGCGGGTGATGAAGGAGCCTAAAGGCAGTGGAGATTACGGATATCATCCACAATGAGGGTAATGACCTGGCCAGGGAAGAAGATCACCTTGCTTAAGGTGGTAAAGGGGAAGAGATTAATATCATGCCACATTTTCTTAAAGGGATGGCCAAGAACAGAGAAAATGAGGAAATGAGAAAATTCTTCAACACAATCAAAATGGTGGTGATCAATATCATTTTGGTCACCGAGCTCGAGTCCAAGCCAAGATATGTTGTGTTCTTGAGAGAACTCTGCCCAAGAAAGGTCTAATATCACAACAACATGAGGTTTGAAGTTGGAGAAAATGTCTCCATAAATGCATCTAGAATGATAATATTTTCCTTAAAAAGATGGATTACATGCTTTAATGAGTTTATGAATACTAGCAGTATTGGTCAATACGTTATCAAAACCAAGCGAAAAAACTTTGTTAAGCAAACAATATTCATTTAATATGGTGATAATAATCAAAGCGATATATTGAGCCGAGTGAAGTTCATCAAACTCACAAAATGCAGGCTAACATTTTTTAAAAAGTCCAATTACCGTCAATCCAATGACAAGTTTTTCCCATGTAACTAGTTCGATGATATACATAGGTGCAAACATCGACACAAATAGATACTTTATGCCCCAAACGAATCAAATAAGTCATCAAATCTTGTCTCTCTTTTTTTTTCTATGCATTGTCCTTTAATTCTCCTAAGTACGCTCGTTCTACTAATTTTTGTAGCATTAGGACAATAAACATGTTTTATATCAGCTTCATACATTATTTTATCAGTATAACAGATTGCTTATCCAAATCATAATATCGAGCCATAACATCTTCGACATTCAATTTATCAAATTTAAATAACGCTGACATACTCGTACCCGTCACTTGAGATGAAGTGTTCTGAATTTGAGTCTGAGATGAGTTAATTCCCAACTCGCCCGGACGAAAGGTATCCCCGTGTCTCCTTATTGTGTCATATCCTCCTCCGGCAATCCATTTGAAGTGTTTTCTGGAATAGTTGCAATATGTAATGAATCTCTCGCTACCATCGGCGAGAGGAGGTTCATCTTCTTGAATTGGAACTTAGACTTTCTTGAAGTATTTCCTAAAAGTATCTGACATGAATTCTTTGGCGGTTTTTTATTGAGGTTTGTTTAGCTCCTCTTTGACGTCTTCGTGCTCGTCGTTGTCGCCTCCTCCTTAGATCCATGGAGGCCTTCGCTTTTTATTCAATGAAGTATGACATAAAATTCCTCATTTTCTTAGGCTTGAAGTTATTCAGCGTATTGACTTGAAATCTCATCCGACGCATCTTGCCAACGAAACCTTTGAGATTGAGTGTTTCGAGCTCCTCCTTCACTTTGACGATGACCTTGTCCTTTCTCTTTTGTGCTTTTGATGAAGAAGACATATTGAGATTCTAAAGAGTTTGAGAGTTGAGGGAGCTTGAGAGTTAAAAGAATTGAGAGAGTATGAGAGTTGAGACAATTGACAGAGTGAGTTCAGAGTTAAAGAAAATAATGAGAGTTGAGATATTAGTTAATTTAAATTTGAAATGGGATATAATTTATAGGTGTGCGTAAATGGAGGAGGGGAGGAGGGGAGTCATGAAGAGAAGTGGAGTGAAGAGTGGGGGTAGGGGTGGGGCGGCAACAGCCAAGGATCCTAATGGTATGATGTTGTTATTTGGTTGCAGGCCCGTCGGGCCGCCTTAAGTGCGTCCATACCAATGGATAAGACAGGCCTGCTGATCTTGGAGGAGGCCTGCCAGTTCCAGACCCTATATTGTTGGACCAGAACAGACCCTTGTGGTGGCGGTTTTGTGCTCGGTCCAGTCCAGCTGACCATCGGCTCCGGCTCGAGTCTTGCTCACTGGTCCACAAAACATGGGCAGGACTAGATACGGTGCTCTCTCCAAAGGGTCCACCGCACCCAATAATGTTAGAGATCACATTGTTGAGTTGCATCATTGTGAATATGTTGTAACACTCTCAAGCTATTATTGCTGACCAGTGTCGTTGGGGTTCCTAGGTTTTAAAATATTACCCTCAATTTTATCTATGCAGGGACACGGTTTGTATATTTCAACTAATTAACACAATTATTAATGTTACATATACTCCCTCCGTCCCATTGGTAAATGGATAAGTTCCATTTTAGTTTGTCTCATTGATAAAGGGATATTACCTTAAATAGTAAAAATTTAACCCACTAAAACCCATTCACACTACTTTATCAACAACTATTACTCTCGTCATAATTCGCGTGCCGGGAAAAAGTTATCCCTTTACCAATGAGACGGAGGGAGTATTGAGGGCCCGTTTGGCTAAGCTTATTTCAAAATGCTTATAAGTTCTAAGTGCTTATAAGATGTTTAAGAGCTTATAAGATGTATGAGGGTTAGAGCTTATAAGTTGTTAAAGTGTTTGGATAACAGAGCTTATAAGCTCAAGGAGATAATAAAAAAATTAAATTTGAAAAAATTAAATAAAATAATTTTTTTGAAATCATAATGTTGTAAAATCAAATGGAAGTGTATATAATATAAACATAAAAATAAAATAGAATTATAGTGATAAATAAGCAAAATTAAAAAAAAAAATTAAGTTGGGGGAGGAACTTATTTTTTGGAGTGCTTATAAGCACTTTTTGCTTATTTTTGCATCTTATAAGCTCTTAAGGAGCTTATTTTGCCAAACACATTTAGAGTGCTTATAAGCAGTCATACAACTTATAAGCAGTCAAACATCTTATAAGCTAGCTTATAAGCTTAGCCAAACACCCTCTAAATAACGCAATTATAGCAGTTGACACATGGATATATTGATAAATATGTAGAATATATCTATATGAATTCTAGTTAATAGTTGTTTATATTGCAACATATATTGTGAATAGAGGATGCTGCATCAATTCAAAAAAAAAAGAAAAAATAGTACAAGATACAATTGTAATTAATTTATATGAGCATGAGAATAAATTAAAGAGTAATCCATAAGTAAAAAATAAGCAATATGACAACTATTATATAGCCATATATTTTATAATTTAATAAAAATTCATATATTGATGTGATTAATCCTAATTCTTTTATTAATTAACACACCGTAAAACCCAACGGTGCAACGACACAAACTATTAGGAAATTTTCATTCGCATAGTATGCAGTATCACATGGGATATACATATATATCAATATATAGTGGGTGCTCTAATTGATTAGTTCGTCTCATATCACTCTAAACTCATATTATTAATTTAATGAGTATGATTGTCTGACTAGTGTCACGGGTTTGATTCCAAATCATGAAATTATTTGTTGCCATTAATAAATTATCATAGATTTCAATGAAATCGAAAAGGATATACTTAATATATATACATGCATATGCAATCGAGTTAGGAATAATGTAAATCATTAGCCCTACATGAAATTGTCGACTCTTCAATGTCGGCAACGATGTTCTGTTCACATCGAGCTAAGTCATTGTACAAATATACATACTATACTTCGCATTTGATCCAAATATTTATTTTGTTCAAATAAAATTTAGAGTTAATGTATAAAAATAGTAATTTTCACTTTACAAACGTAATAGTTACCCACCATATTAAAAAAAGCGGCAATAAATATTCTATCTATCTAGAATAGTAAATAACAAATAGTGGTAGGATTTTAAGAAAACACAAATACTAGACAAGTTTGGTGTGAACTCCCCAAATTGCCCCCAGAACCACCCCCCCCCCCCCCCCCCCCCCAACTTTTTGACTTTTTTTTTTGTACTCTCGATTGGAGTTTTTTTTTTTTCCTGATACACCATACTAAAATATCATAGTTAGAAATTGTTGAATTCTTACCTTTCTCAATTCATATTTGTTATAACTAGGTGAGAAATCGTACACGTAATCGTAATTTTTTACCTTATTTGTGACAAATACGCATTTCTTACTAATTAATTCATAAGTAGTTCAGTCCACCGGTTAGAATTATTATATTTCTTAATAAATGAATTCATACGATATGTATACGATATGTATTAATCTAGTTGATTCAAACCATGTCTATGAATCCTAATTGGTTCAATCAACTTGTTAGAATTATTCATGTTCTTACTAAACGAATTCGCATGTTTGGTTAGATATTAACTAATTCTAACCTAAATGGTATACATTCTAACCGATTGGTTAGAATGAGATAATTTCTAACCAAATCTTTGAATTTATTTAGTAAGATAATCAATAATTCTACCAAAGTTGATTGAATCGACTGTATTATTACGTATCGTATGAATTCATTTCGTAAAGAATAAAATAATTCAAACTAGTGGATTTAACCGGTTAGAATGTATGCGATTAATTAGAATTAATGAATTTATAACCAAACATGTTAATTATTTAGTAAGAAAATAAATAATTCTAAGAGGTTGATTGAACCAATTAAAATGCATGTCATGGGACGGGTTAGCATGTCACGGGATAGGTTAGAATATATTACATTCTAACCGGTCATTTGCGATTGTAACGTTAGAAAGTTGGTATTTCTAACGGGTGGACTGAACCTGTTGGAATGCCACGGAACAGGTTAGAATATAAAAAATTCTAACCGGTCATATGCGACTATAACGTAAGAAAGTGAGTATTTCTAACGGGTGGACTGAACCTGTTGGAATGCCACAAAATAGGTTAGAATATATAAAATTTTAACTCGTGATATGCCTATATAACGTAAGAAAGTGGGTATTTCTAACGGGTGGACTGAACCTGTTGGAATGCCACGGAACAGGTTAGAATATACAAAATTCTAACTCGTGATATGCGGTTACAACGTAAAAAAGTGGCTATTTCTGACGGGTGGACTTAACCTGTTAGCATGCCACGGGACGGGTTGGAATATACGAAATTCTAACATGTTCCGTGGGGGTTGTAACGTAAGAAAGTAGGTATTTCAAACGGGTGGACTGAACCTGTTGATTAATTTGAACTCAGACCTTAATACACCTGGACATTTCTGACTATGATTTTATTAAATTCTTACTGCGTGAGTTTGTGATTTTAATATGTTACCTATTGTTTGCTACGAATTCATTTCTTACGATTCTATAAAAAATTGTATATTTTTGGGTTTCCAATTAGACTATGTTCGGTAAGAATTTGTTATTTTGGTGAGAATTTGTTATTTTGTCAAAATCACGAGAGAGGGTATTCAAATTCGTATAAGAAAACTATATATACAATACAGCTAGTTAGAATTATTAAAATAACAAATAATGTGTATTCAATTTCATAAAATGAAAAGGCATATTCAATTTCATTTCACATCCATAAACAAACTCAGTCTTTCATGACTGAATTCACACCACCAATCAAAACACTAAACACAAAATACATTATCAAATTCATTATTAAGTAAGAAATTACGATACATATACAATTACTCACTCCTGTTACATTTGAAAAAAAAATCAAAAAATTAAGTAAGAAATTACGATACTCATACAAATTCTCACCCCTGTTATATTTGAAAAAAAAAAAAAAAAATTTGATGCAGGACCTTCTTCCTCTCCTTCTTCTTCCTGCACTTCTTCCACCTTTCAAAAGTAAATTTTAAATTGAAAAAAAAATTTAAAATGTATAAAAGGAAAATTAAAAAAAAAAAAGTAAAAGGAAGAAGGAAGGGAAAATGTAGAAAAGGAAAGACGTAAAAATTCTGGAAAAAGGAATAAGGAAGGAAAATAAATAATAAAAAAAAAGGAAAGGAAAAAGAAAAGGAAAAAGGAAAAGAAAAGAAAATAAAGGAAACCAAACCAACGCCGCCGCCGCCGTGAGAAGCTCCAGATCGGAGCAGATCGGAGATCCGGTCGATGCGGTCGCCGTCGGAGCAGATCGGAGCTCCTCCTCTCGCCGTCAGCTCCGCGCCCTTCAACAGCCCGTCCACCACCATCCCGACCTTCTTCGACTCCGGGCAAAACCATCCTCTCCGTCAGCTCCGTGCCTAAACCACCCGTCTCCGCCCAGTGTCAGCCGTCGCGAACTCCACCGTCTCTGTCGCCGCCTCCGCCTCAGTCTCGGTCGACTCTCTAAAGAGAGGAGAGAGAGAAATAGAGAGAGAGAGAGAGAGAGAGAGAAAGGAGAGAGATGAGAGAGAAAGAGAGAGTGGTCGATTGAGAGAGAGGAGAGAGAAATAGAGAGAGAGGGGAAATAGATGGCAGGGAAAATAGAGAGAGAGAGAGAGAGTGGGTGGATTGGAGAGGAAGAAAGATTTTAAAAGGTGAATAGTGTAGGGGTACTTTAGGGAGTTTAAGGCAAATTTGTCTAGATTTTGTGTGTTTTTAAAATTTTCACAAATATTAATAAACACTAAGAGGTTTGTACAGAAGACTACATTTCCTCTTAAAAAAACACAAAAAATACCCGCTTTTAACCTAAATGTACCAGATTACCCTTACTTTTGAATTTATAGACAAGCATATCCCTCCTTTCTCCATAAACTTTTTTGGAAGTATGTGACACTACATTTTCTCTCTCTTCTTCCTTCTTCTTCTTCACGTGTTTACTTTCTCTCTCTTCCACCTCCATTCTTCACCCGTTTTCTTTTTCTCCATGTTTGAATCTCAACAACCATTATTGGTTTTTCTCTCTCTCTCTCTCTCTCTCTCTCATCTCCTCTGCTACGTTTTT
Source organism: Thymus mandschuricus (assembly GCA_029379335.1). Classification (NCBI taxonomy): domain Eukaryota; kingdom Viridiplantae; phylum Streptophyta; class Magnoliopsida; order Lamiales; family Lamiaceae; genus Thymus; species Thymus mandschuricus. The sequence goes on along the minus strand of CM057074.1, from coordinate 18,188,227 downwards.
CACGCTTCGTTTCATCTCACCGTCGAAGGAAGGCAATCGAGCTCTTGCTTGTTTCAGATTGATTTTCAAATGAGGTACAACAATACAATAGGCAATCAATTGAGAAGAAGGAGTTGAGAGTTTTCCATTCACACCCGTTCTAATCCTTCGAGCTCCCTTCCGATCACCCTATCTACGATGTAAGTTCGTTTCTGATTTGATCGTCGTCGGAGGGAGGCGGTAGCATGGCGGTGTCGATTGAGAGATCAGGATGACATATGGTAGCACTGTGGCGGATTTCAGTAACTATCTCGATCTGATGAGCTCAGAAGCACTCTCGAATTCACCATAAAATGCTCCGAACTATCGTGCAAAAAGCTAGCGTCGTCGGAGGTTGTAGTCGTTAATAATGGTGGTGCTCGTTTCAGACGAACCCAGATTTTTCGGGAAGCTTCTTTTTTTGGTTTGTTTACCTCATGTTAATGTTTCTTATGGTACAAAATGTACATTTTCGTATATTCACGTTTTATACTATTATTTTTTGGCTTGACAAGGTATGAAATATTACATTCACATACACATCTTATTGTATCTGATTGATTTGTGAATTTTTATCATATTTTAGTACGTAATTCACATTTCATACCATGTAGCATGATCAATTTTAAATCATGATATGAATGATACATTTTTTTTATTGTGCATATGAACTTCGTACGTTGTTCTCATTTCGTACCGGATCAAGAGGCATGACATGGTTTAGATTTTCCTAATTGGGTTTAGCTTTTACCATTTAGTTTTTTCCCTTCACGGCTTAGAATTCTATTACATGGTTTAGTTTTCATTAGTTTTAAGTATGAATTGACTCATACTCGTATCAATGAAAATCTTATATTTATTTATATATTTCATACTATATTATAGGTAGTTGGTACTTATTTATGTATTTCATACTATTTTTTCATAATAATATTCAAGAAAACAAAATTTGGTGCGTAAGTAGTCATTTAAAGATGCATGGTTACGTATTGTTAATTTTTTTTACCGTCAGTATTGGATGTTTATTCATTCAACTTGAAACAACACAATGTAGATTTTAAATTACATACGTTGATACGAATTATAAGTTTTCGTACATGATGAAACCACAATGAATAAATGAAACATGGTATGAATTACATGAAAGACTCAATTTCGTACCAAACAACATATAACACTTTTGATAATTCTAATTTATATTTTTCATACATTATTTTATAGCTTACAAGTAATGATATGATTTAACTAATTTCGTACTTGATGAGCCACAACTATGGTGCGAAATCATCAATTTGTATCAAACAATCCAAATCACAAGTATAGTGTGTCCACCAAACGCTGTCGCACTAACGGAATTGTGCTAGAATCGAAGATATACAGCTGAAAATATGTGCCCTAAGAAGCCCCCGGATTCGTTTATGAAAGCCTACAATAGAATCATGGTAACAATTACGTACATGAAATAATCAATCTGTACAGAACATACAAAATACTTTTGCAATTTTCTTTCCATATTTTCAAACTTTATTGCCGTTTAAAAGAAATATGGTATGATTTTACTCATTTCGTACCAAATCGACCAACGATCGGTACAATTTTTGCTAGTTTCGTACATAAAACACACCACAATTGAAATACAAGTTGTAAATGTTTGAACACCGAAAATCAAGCAGAATTGAGAATTTTGTATCAAAATCAGCCTAAACACCCTTCAAACATGAAACATAAATAAGACCACAAATCATTAATGCATACACAAGCAAACACCTTTTGCAATTTTCGTATCCATATTCTTATAAGAAAAATGGTACTCCCTCCGTCCCGTCAAAGACCTTACATTTCTTTTTGTCAATTTCTGGCACGTTTTTCCACGCTTCTTGATGAAGTGTTTTAAAATAGATTTTTGAAGAATTTTTTCTTTAATACAACTATCATAGTATCCCGTAAAAGAAAAATTTCTTCAAAAATCTATTTTAAAACGCATCATCAAGAAGCGTGGAAAAACGTGCTAGAAATTGACAAAAAGAAATGTAACATCTTTGGCGGGACGTAGGTAGTATGATTTAACTAAATTCATACCGATTCAACCAACAATTATTATAATTTCCACAAATTTCGTATATATTGAGCAAACACAAATTCAAACCAACTCATAAGTGAAAACATGATACGAAATGAATCAATTCATACTAAAACAACACACAATTCAAAGCTTAAAATCAACTCTAAACAAATTCAAACCAACTTGTACCAAAACAACAAACAAGCCTAAATTCGGTACCATATTGCAGAAACAACAAATTCATACCGACACTAATTCAACAAACAACAAATTCGAAGCTTATATCAACCATTAATGCTACAAACAACAATTTTGAAGCAAAAATCACCCATGAAAATCACAAAATGCAGAAAACGAAGCATACCTTAAAATCGGTAAAAGAATCTCTGATGGGTATGAATTCTTCTTCGTCTCTCTCCGGCGAGGTTTCCGTCGCGCTCCCTACGGCGGTGGTATGGAGTCAATTACGGGTGAGGAAGGTGGAAGGGGAAGAAGGTGGAAGAGGACGACGCAGGGAGGTTCAGGCGACTGGGAGGAGGAGGCGGCGCGAGGAGGTGCGGTGGAAGGATGTCGGCGTGACTGTCGAGTTTTAGAGAGAGAGAGAGATAGGAGGGGGAGGGGTGAGGTACGGCTATTGGGTTTTAGAGTGAGGAGAGAGGGAAAAAAGTTTTTAATTTGAGTAAAACCTAAATAAACTAGAGGGGTATTTTTGTCCCACTATTGAATTAGTGGGTAATTTTTACGTGTTTTAAAGTTAGTAGGTAAGTTTTGTGTTTAATATCTCATATTGAGTATTTTATTTTTTGTCTTTGAAGAGTTATTACAATCTATGCACTCTACAATACTGGTTGTTGGTGTGTGGAAGAAGGTGAGGCAATGGGGCTTCACGATACATTATCTTGGATCAAGGATTTGAGATTTCCTCAAGTCATTTTTTAAGTGAATAGAACATTATTTGTTAATGCACTGGCAATTAATATACTTTCCTAAATTTTGCTCGATGGTTGATAGTGAAAAAGTTATGAAGTGTTGAAAGTACTTGAGAGCATGATCACTTCATGTCAATCATATTGACAGAGAAGATAATTCTCCTGGCATATATCAATATATATACAATAGCATTAAGAATCCCGATCCTACGTGGCATCGCGTATGATTTTTATGAATATTTTCAAATATTCTCATTGATTTGGCTTATTAACCAACAAATTATCCTAATATTAATTAAATAAATAAATGCAATTTATATAGGAAAAATAATTGAACTTATCTCCTATTTATTCATATTAACCGTGAAATAATTAAAATATACTCCATTTTCCAAAGGATTTAGAATTATCCTCCGATCAAAACTCTTCAAACCTACTGTATAAATTAAGAGCATTTGTATCTACACCATACAAAAAGGTACGAATTCTTCTTCCTTTTTTTTAAAAAAAATATTTTTGTAATTATTTGTGAATCACATTCTTCTTCTCTCATTTCTTTTGCATCAAAGATAACACAACCTAACTAATAACTAACGTACAACAATTAGTTATATTAATAAAAAAAAATTCTTTAATTATGGCATTATCATGTCATCCATATATATATATATATATATATATATATATATATATATATATATATATATATATATATTAAGTATGTCTAAGTTTATATATTTTGAGGAGTTAATAGTTAAAAATACCCATTTTTTTAAAAAGTATAACTTTTATACCCACATTATAAGAAGTAGTACTTCTATATCCATTTTCAATTGAAATGTCAAATATACCCTCTACTTATCAAATAAAACAAAATTGTTATTCAAAAAAAAAAAAATAACAATTTAGGATGTGGGACCCACCCCTAATAACTACAAAATTAAAGATTCTAACTACCCCACCCTCCCCTCTCCCTCTCCCTCTCCCTCACGACTGAATTGCCATTTTCACCCAAATCGAATTTTACCCCACACACGACCGATTCGAATTTTACCCTCCCCCAAATCGGAAAATTTTTACCGTTCCCGTCGCCGGCGCCGTCACCGACATGAGTTCCACACATTCCGACCACGATGAACCCGAAACATCGAGGAGAGCCGCCCAACGCCGCCCACGGCCCGCCTCCCGTCGCCGGCAGCAGCAGCCGCCGGAGGAGCCCCTTGCGCCCCGCGTGTTCCCCGATCCCCCTCCGCCGGTATGTCCGTTTATTTCGATTTCATTAGGGCCGTTAATGCATGAAACATGTTATGGTTTCGAATGAATGGCAATAAGCATGAAGCATGTTATGGATTAATTTGCAATTTTTTTTTTTCTGGATTTTATAGATAGAGTTCTTAACTACACGGTCAAATAGGATATTAAACCGTGTATACACGGTTGAAATAAGAAATCAACCGTGTAAAGTCAACGATTTTGACTTTTGAAATCGTTGACTTTACACGGTCAAAATCAATTTTGACTTTTGATCGTGTGCAACACGACCAAATTGTGTAATTTCTCGTGTATATTGACTTTAATTGATTAAAATTGAATTTTGTCTTTGACTTTACACGTTTTTTTTGCTGAATTTAGGCGTGAATTGCACGATTTATAATTCAATTAGCCGTGTACAGTCAACGATTTTGACTTAAAAGTCAAAATCGTTGACCATACACGGTTGAAATTGAATTTCAACCGTGTAGTACACGACTGAAATTGCATTTCAGTCGTGTACTTGGCCGAATAAAATGCATGAAATTTTCAAAAAAAAATTTTGCGTTTTGTTTCTTCTCGATTTGCAGCCTAGGTTTCAATGGATGCGGGGCCGAATGCAAGGGTTTAGAGGGCAAATAAACCTCTACATACGGGACGACGTGGTTCGGTCGATTCCCCGCGTGTTGCGTCGAGTAGGCGGCCAACGCTTGCTCGATAGATTTACGGAAGGCCCGTTCGGATACCTCCTCGAGATTCGGAGGAGCGGGAGTGCGAACAACGCCCTCCACGAGCTTCTAGCCCGAGAGCTCGAGGATGAGTCGATTCCCGAGATGGAGAGGTGGTTCCACGTAGGTGGGCAGGACATACGCTTCCGTGCCCAAGAGTACGCCCTCGTGACGGGCCTGGCTTTCGGGGAGTCGGCTTTCAACCCTAATGGCCGTCACGACCCTCCCAAAAGGAGCCTCCTCTACACGAAGTACGGGGTCAAATCCCCGAAGATAAATAAGTTGAAGGCGGACTTCAACGACGACACGAATGTACTGGGAGAGGCCGACCAGTATCTAAAGGCGGCCAACCTGCTCATGTACTATCTCATGCTACTCGGCCACGACAACCCGACGATCGAGGACTGGGCATGGCACCTGGTGGAGTTCGAGGAGCAGTGGAGGGCATTTCCGTGGGGAGCGTGGTCGTTCCAGATCATGCTCTACCAGCTGCATGTGATGAAGAGGGACCCCGCCCTCATAACGGGCGTGCGACCCGCCTATCACCTGTACGGGCCGGTCTGGGCCCTGAACATTTGGGCCTACGAGGCGATCCCCCGAATGGGGCAAGCATGCGGGGTTCGGGATCGTCCGACACTGTCCCCCCCGCCTCAGAAGATGGGCCACGTCCTCCTCTTCGTGCAACTTCAGGGGATTCTTCGATAATCCCGAGGTAATTGATTTAGTATTTTTTTACATTGTTTAATTTATTTCACGTTCGATTTCTGTAAATTTGCTTTAAAAGTCAAAGTCAACCTTTTTAAAATCCAATTCAGTCGTGTAAGTCAACAATTTTGACTTTAAAGTCAAAATTGTTGACCTTACACGACTGAAATTGTAATTCAGCCGTGTACTACACGGCTGAATTACAATTTCAGTCGTGTAAGGTCAACAATTTTGACTTACACAACTGTATTGCAATTTCAACCGTGTAGTACACGGCTGAATTACAATTTCAGTCGTGAATTACAATTTGATTCCTAACACCTCTTGTTTTATTTTTCGTTGTAGCTCGAGGTTCATCCGACACTGGAGGTGGATGATTACGATGTTCTCGATTATGGATTCCATAGTCTAGAGAGCATCGAGCCGATAGGCGTGGCCTACGTTCCCTCCAAGCGCCACGAACAAACCAATCTCCCGCCCGAGAGAAGGGAGTCGAAGGCGAAGCGCGACATGGCGAGGGCCCTGGAGAAGCTCAAGTGCAATGGCGCTTCTGAGGCAGTGGCCCCTCGTCGTCGTGCTCCACGAGCGGAGCGAGCTCACTCCGACGGCGGGGTCGAGATGCCGAGGCCGAGGGTTGAGAGGAGGCCCGAAACATGGGCTTCGAAGAGGCCTCGGAGTGAGCACGCTGACCCCGGCCCTCCGGCTTGATTTGCTGCGCACACGGAGATCCGTGCAAGCGCGGTCCCCTCAGGGACGATTTCTTGGACCGATTCGGGGACCGTCTGGTGTCCCGATGGGAGCAGGATCGCTCAGGGACCGGATTTCTAGGTCGACTGGCGAGGGCTATCGCCGGGGAGCTGAAGAAGTTCGTATCCAAGAGTCCGAGCCGCAGCCGTTCTTCCTCCGGGGGCGAGGGACAGTCCCGTGTAGGTGAGCAGCCGTTTGCGGGGCTCAGGGATGTCCACGTCAGTGAGCACTCGCTTGGGGGGCTCAGGGATATCCCGATCGAGACGGTTGACGTCGCAGACCGTCCTTTTGACAAGCCTGAGCCCTCCCAAGGCTCCCATCACTCTCGGTTGAGTGAGTTTGTTGACGAGATAGATAGGATGGGAGCGAGCTCAGATGAGGAAGTCACTCGTGTCTCGACTAGGGAGACACGCCCCTGCCTCTCTACTATCTCCATATGTCGTAGAGCGTCCCAAAAAGCGATCCTCTCCGTATCAGAGGTTTAGGGAATCGGGACAGCCCCACGTGGAGATGAGCTGGACCGGGTTCTACCTTACACAGGAGATCTTCTCCACGATCGAGGACACGACGAAGTGCCTCACTGCTCTGGTAATTTTTTTACATGTTTTGTTTTGTTACTTTTACGGTTGATTTTGTTCTAATTAGGATACTAATAAGATTATTTTGAAATGAATACAGGAGATAGACCTGTACACGGTCTACAGGCAACATAGACTCCAACAAGGGTACCGTCTTCTCGATGGTGTTAACAAACTTCACCACATAGTTCTGCCCCTTACGTTTTACGTAAGTTCGTTTTCTCATTTTCCGTTTTCATTTGTTTCAATTTCCATATTCATGTATTTCAATTTGATAAAAAAACTAATAAAAACAATGTTTCAATTTCAAATAAATAAAGACACAACTCCGAGACGAGTACTTGAAGTTTCACCCCAACTCTTCGACTTGGGGGTTGGCAAACGAGACTTTGAAGTACACGAAATGGGAGATCCCCTACGATTTCATCGCGGGCTGGGAGGGGATTAACACATACCAACCGTGGATCACCGGCCAATATGTAAGTTTTTAATATCCTATATTGATTATATCGAATTTAATTCTTCGTATCGCTAAATCGTGTTTTTTTTTTTTTTTTTTTTTTTTTTTTTTTTTTTTTTTTTTTTTCAGTTTCTCGTCGTTTGCCATGTCTCCTCCTCCCATTGGATCGTGTGTCGGGTGAACGTTCCTTGTTTGTGCATCGAGGTGTACGATTCCCACTATTGGATGTACGAGGGAAATAAAAACCATCCACTCAGGCAATCACGGATCATCCAATGCTTGCCCTTGTCTCGCCTCTTCTCACGCCTCTTGGAGTACAATCCCCAATACTTCACGCGTGTCAACTCAAAGGTCAAAAACTGGAAGACACGATTCATGGACATCCAGTTCGCCCCTCGGGAGTATCAATTCGTCCAAAACGATGGCGTGAGTTGTGGCGTGTACGCGTGCATGTATTTGGACTTGCTCCTTGGGAACTGTTGGGAATTGTTAAGGACTAAATTGTTAAGGGGGAACTTCATGGGACATTTGATAAATGAAGTCATTTGTTTTGATTAGATCCCAAAACCCCAAGCGTCCTTTTCCCAAGCGACCCATTTTGATGTAGTTAATAGGTTAGAATTTTTCTAAGCCTACACTGTTAGGATGGCTCTTTTATTTTGCTTAGATCAGGCTTCAAAAGTTCAAGTGAAGGCCACTCGCTTGAGTGTGTTTTCCAAAGCGAAGCAAGTCAAGCAAGCTGAAGTGAAGCGTGCCGAAGAATAGCGAAGCGAAGCGATCGCTACAGTAGATTCAAAGTGAGTCTGCCAAAGTGAAGCGAAGCGAGCGCTACAGTTCAAAGCAAAGTGAAGCGAAGCGAGCGCTACAGTTCAAAGCAAAGCGAAGCGAAGCGAGCGCTACAGTGGAATCAAGTGAACCCACTAAAGCGAAGCTAAGCGTCCGCTACAAAGAAAAGCCGAAGCGAGTCAACACGAGTCAACACTTTATTTAGTAGTGTCACGGGAAATTTATTTCTCAAGTGACTCACTACAAATTTAACTGCGAAGCGACTCACTTCAGAGCGGCCACTACAACTTCAAAGCGAAGCGAGCCACTACCTACCAGAAAGCGACAGCACAAATTCCCGCTCCGAATTTGAACTCCAGTCAACAGGAGATCTCCGCATTAATTACGAGATCTCCACGTGTCGAAAGCGGAGAGGAGCAGAGGAGTTGACTGCCAGGCTGACAAAGACGACGAACAGTACTGGGTCGCTCCAGTTACTGTTAAACTTGGAAGTTAGCCAATTTTGGCAAAATGCCAAAACTGAGCGTCTGCAAAAGCTTCTGCCTGCGCAAGTACTGTCGAGAGGAGGAGGGACAAGGCCACCAACCAAGCAACGGATCTTAGCCAACCCTCCGCCTATAAATAGTGAAGGATGAAGACGTGAAGAAGTAGAACACTACTTGAGCATTCGAGCGCATACAGCAAACAAACACTCCCAGCTTTCATAGCAATCTTCGAGTCTTTGTTTTCAAGTGTTCTCCGAGTTTCCAGTCCATCGGAACTCGTCTTCACAACCTTCACACTTAGAGTCTAAGCCCACTTCAAATATCCAAGCTTAGAAGAAGAACTCTAGCCAATCTTTGCATTCACTGTAAAGAGTTCTTCATAGTGTGTCGTCAACCAAAAACCCTAAACTTCGTCTGTTAGGTTTTGAGTGTTGTCGTTAGGTTGTTCAGATCCAAGGCCCTTCTTTCATCGATTGAAGAAGCCTCGATCGTAGAGTTGAGATCCAAGCTTACACTTACATCGTTTGTGTAAAGCTCGATCGAAGCTAGGCTGTAAGGAGAGCCCGTAATCTCCCTGTCTGTCTGACTGAAGCGAGTGAAGCTTCCAGTCTTTGTTAGGTTTGTGTAGTGAACCCGCAATCACTACGTCTGTCGTTTGATCTAGGCAAGTGAAGCCCGATCCCGACAAGGTTTTTGAAGGACCCGTAACCTTCAAGTTCTTAAGTGAAAAGAACAGTTGCCGTCGTGCAACAAAGTGGACGTAGGAGCGTTATCTCCGAACCACTATAAATCTCTGTGTCGTATCTCTCTTACCTTAATCTCTTTACAGTATTCGATTATCCATTGCACGTGCATATAAACAAACTTAACTTGGATTTTCAATTACTTAGGAAAGATTATAGCTCACCAAATTCCGCACAAAGAGTAAAGTCTCACTCTTGATCAAGCTCTAAGCTTAGGTCAAGAGATTCGTGATTGCTTTTGATCTAGCCCTCGGCTAGGTCTTAGTATTTCCAAAGAGCACTATACTTTATACTCTGAGTTAAGGAATTGAAGTTGAAAAACTTCAAAATACGTATTCACCCCCCCCCCCCCCCCTCTACGCATTTTTCCTATAGCAAACCGGGACCAACAGGAACCATAAGCTATACCATGGCGACGAGAAATTGGTCGTGACAAAATTTCGAAATAAGATGGCTTCGAGAATTTTCATGATTTCGAAGGGATGGAGGAATTGGTGACAAATTGTATTTTTTTTCGAATATTGAATGATTTTGATGCTTATTTAGATTTGTAAATTGTTGAATTCGAATGGTGTTTCTTGTTAGTTAGATTTGTTTGAATTTGATTTTGTTCGAATGATGTTGATTTTGGTCATTACAAGTGAAGAATCGAAAATTGTCAAATGGTGGAAAACTTGTATTTTTTGGACATTTTGGACTCTAACATTCGGCTGAGTACACGGTTGAAATGTAGTTTCAACCGTGTACTCAAGAACCGTACCCGTGTAACCCTAGTCGTGTACATTAGAACCCCCCCCCCCTTTTTTTTTTTTTCGATTCGTGGGACTCAATTGAGTTGGAACCACTGTTACTTTCATACATTGTGCAATCTTATGATTCGCGCACGTTACGTGCATTACACGTTTGTAAGAACATTACGTTCGTAAGTTAGTTCTAGATCAAACGTAACCTTAGTAGTTAGACTATATAAGTGACACTCACTCTATACTTCATACTTACATACTTCATCCTTTGTTTCAATTGATTTTTGTCTTAATTTTGACTTCTCACGAAAAGGGTACACGCTATTTTTCAATTTAAATCGTGTAGAGTCAACATTCGTGTAGAGGGCATTGACTTTTATAATTTTGACTTTGTTGACCTTACACGGTTGAATTAGATTTCCAACCGTGTATACACGATTGAAAACATCATGCAATCGTGTAAAGTCAATGACAATTTTGACTTTTTTTTTTTGACTTCACACGATTAATACTCGAATTTAACCGTGTACACACGTTTAAATAAACAATAATGTCGTGTATTTGGCCGAAGGTTTCCCTTTTTTTAACACAAAAACATTCAATTTTCACCAAATGATCAACTCAAACAAAAACTAACATGTTTACATCCAATAACATTCTTAAACATCCAAAAACGTTCATTAACATCTAAAAATGTCAATTTGGTTAAAATAAAAATATAATTAAGCATCGGTGTCGTACGGACATCGGGGCCTAGTATGCTCCTCGCTCTTGCAAATGCTACATTTTTTCTTACCTCTTGGACGTCGAGGGGGAGCATTTAGATCAACTCCGGAAATGGGAAGCGAGGCTTGGCAACTCCGTCGCTTGTGCCCGTATTGTCCGCATCTTGAACACCTTTGCCGGTTCGTTGACGATTCTCCTTCAACGGCCGATCGAGCTCTTGCCATCGGTGGTCGCCCGGCTTGCCTAGGTACAAGAGGGGGTAGCACCCTCCATCGTGAAATGAATTCGGGAACACTCCACGTCTCGGGATGAGGAACCGGTTGAATCTGAGAAGAATACGTAGCAACTAACGTGGATTGCCTGAAATAATGGCTCACGTAGTCAGTTGCCCGCCCACCGGAGTGCCTGTAACAACATACAATACAAAAACGTTTAGAAATCCGATTGAAATACGACAAGCATGAAACTAAAATAAAACGAGAAGTAGCCGTACCTTATCGCCGCACAAGCGTGTCGACAAGGGATGCCGTCTAACTCAAACTCACGGCATTCACAAGTCGAGTTTTGGAGATCGACGAGGTAAGTCTGCTTTTCACCTTCGACTCTCCAAAGGGTGGGCGTAGGCGTTCCTCTGACGAAGTAGCGACGGCCCCATTCCGACGATGCCGACATCTTCGTATAGGCCTTCTCGGTGAGTTCATGTTGGTGAGCTAGGGCACTAGTCCGATGTTCGTCGAACCACTTCTCGATGACTATCCGATACACCTCGATCATGGCACAAATCGGGAGTCTCCGAGCCCACAACAACCGAGCATTCATGGTCTCGGCGGGATTCGAAGTCATGAAGCTCGTACGTCGGACGGGACACTTGCACCTCGCCCACCTCGGCAGGCCAATGTCGCTCAACCTCCTGTAGATCCCGCCTCCCTCCCTGCTTAGGTCCCTTAGATTCCCCCAATATTCATCGAATTGGGAATCTCGATAGGCATAGGTTGCAGACTCAAATATAGCCCCCGCATGCCTCCCGTACCTAACGAAATTTCTCTGGAGGTGAACGAAGCAGAGGCCGTGAGCAGCATGCGGAAAGATGGAGTCGATCGCATTTGCGATGCTCACGTGCTGATCGGATACGATCAACAAGTCCGAGGGCACCCCGAAACTCTCTCGGACTTTGGACAAGAACCACGACCAAGATTCGTCGTTCTCTATGGGACCGAATCCAATGGCAAGGGGGAACACTTGCTCGTTCCCGTCTTTCGTCACCGCCACAAAGAGCGTCCCCTTGTTCTTCCCCTTCAAGTGCGCCCCGTCTACTACGATCACGGGGCGTAGCAAACCATTTCTCCACGCCTCGATCGACGGACCAAAGGCGAGGTAGAAGTAGGTCAGACGGTCGGTGACGTGGGTGTTGGGGTTGTTGTATAACTAAAGCAAAACCAGTTGTTTTAGTGGTTACGACACAGGTCCACTGTTAACAATCCCTATCTGGAAGAATATGTATAAGCAAGAATAAAGCCCATTATCTCATGTTTTAGACCACGTGTCGATCTGAGTTTGGAGAGGATCACGAAGGTCGATTATAATGATGAGATATGAACAGTTCACAGTCGAGATAGCTAGGGCTGAGCTATCGGTCTAGACTGCAGCTTAATGGTAGTGGTGAGTCCTAATCACTAATTATGCTGGTACGGTGGAACGTATTGAGGATCAACAGAGATAATGCTCTTCTGATACTGACCCTGTATCAAAGGTGATATAGGTGAAGAGCTATAGATCTCAGGCTCTAGCTCGATCTTAACCTTGGTAAACTATTAGATGTATATGTATTCTTCGATGTTACTTTGATTTACGAAGATATGAACTTCGTTAGTTCATCTTAATCATGTCGTACTTTGGGTAACACGGAGATGCATAGTATGTCTAATAAGTGTTATAAACAAGCCGTGTCCTGTGTGAGTGCAGGCTGACGTTATCCCCTCAGGGAGTTCACAATGTTTATTATACCAAGTCATGCATGCTGATTAAGTTCAGGTATAATAATGAGGAGTGAATGGGTACTACCTGAGGAATAGATGTTAACAATTAGGAGCAGTCATGGTAGCTCTAATTGATTAACGGATATGTAAGGTCTTAAACACGGGGGTCGAACTATACAAAATACCTACCCAATCTACATAATTGGGACAGAGCGGTGATTCAGCTATGACACTTTAGTGGAGTGCGTCATAGTTCTAATGAGATACATGTTCAGGGGTGGACATGGAAATATCGAATTAGATAAGGCCCAACTCTGTCTGGTATCCGATCCCTAGGATGGCCCAAACAGACCTCAGGAATCGATCTAAATAGTATTATTGAGTATGGGCTCAATAATTGTACTCAGGCCCAGTATATGATATATATTGGATTTATATCCAGTGAATGGATAATAAATATAATTAATTAAGATTTATATCCTATGGGATTAAATCTAATTATTTATTATTTAGTTATTCACGGATAAGATTAAATCTAATAAGATAAGATTTATTTGATTAAATCTTATGGGGATAAATATAATATATAAATATGTTTAGTATATATTTATTTATTTATTCTTCTACTGGAATTGGGATTAAATTCTATTTGTTAGAATTAATTCCGGATATACAGTTGCATAACTGAACAGATTAATTCCTTATTAATTCCGTATTAATAAAGGAATAAGATTTGTAAGTTATGGAAAGAGAATAAATATGGGATTGGCATAGACATGGTTGGAGATAAATAAGGAATCATATCTCCTTATTTATGAACCATATAAATACTCTCCATGTCTCTCACAAAAACCCTAGCACACCAGATTCGTTTCTACGACTTGGCGCAGAAACCTAGGCGTGAGAGAGAGAGTCGGCCGCGAGTCTGAGTGAAGGAGATCGAGGTTCCAGTGATCTTGAGACGTCCACCAAGTCTCAGATCTGAAGGTGTGGGATCACATCCTAGAAGATCAGAACCGTAGATCGATCAGACACGACTCAGATTGCACGTTCTTCATAATCAAGGTATGTACTCGAGCCCTTGCATGAACTTATGTGCACATCGAATCAACACATCCGAACCAAGATCTAGGTCGGGGCGGCTTTCAAGCAGCCGGTTCCAACAATTGGTATCAGAGCCCGAGGTTTTTGGATCGGCTCTGTGTTGAATCGAATTTTATGTTCATGCATTCGAGTCATCATGATTATGTGTGCATGCTGCTGTCCGGGAATTATGTGCGTTAATTTTATCGTTTTTCGTATTATTCGTGGTTCGTTTTTAAATCGGCGAGATAATAAGGTGCCGATTAGAATAGGATTCGTTTTGTATTTTTCGATTTTGTATTGTATTGAATGCTGCAAATCGGAGAATTGCTGGGGAACGAGGTCCGGAGACGAACACGAGACGAAGGCGATCGACGGCCGCAGGCGGCGGCGAGTCGGCCAGCGCACGGCGGCGGACGGCGTAATCTGCCGCGGTTTTGCGCGGCTGCTCCTCGTCGTTTTTCACGGCGACTGAACCCTAGGGTTCATCCTAGGGTTCAGGCGAGCCGGAGACGGAGGGCGGCGGCGTCTGATCCGGCGGCGGATGGCGGCGATGGCTAGAGCAGCGACGGCGGCAGAAAACCCTTAGGGTTTTCAGGCTCGCGCACGATGCAGAGCACCGTGTCGGACGCCTATCTACCACGAATAAGGAAATGTGCAACGGCAAAGGAAATGTGGGAAACCCTAGCCCTCATTTCTCAAGGCACAGACAAAATCAAGGAGAACAAGCTCGCCGTTCAGATGCGGGAGTTTGAAAATCTGGTGATGAAGTCAGGAGAGTCCATCGACGCCTTCGAGCTGAGAGTTACCAACATTACTGCAACTCTCAACTCGCTTGGGAAGGAACTCACAGACAAGGAAGTAAATCTGAAAATAGTCCGTGCTCTCACAAGGAAGTGGCAGACCATGAAGGAGCTATACCTAGCTACCAAGGATCTAACGAAGCTCACGCCAGAAGTGCTGTTCTCCGAGCTCAAAGCTCACGAGTTTGATCTGAATCGAATGAGCCTCGACGACGAGGATGAAGCGCCCACTACGTCAAAAGGAGTAGCATTCAAAGCTGCCGAAGGGCCAAGCGAGCAGTCGCTAGCCAAGATGACGAGAGAAGAATTGGAAGAACACATTGCGTTCTTATCCAAGAACTTCAACAAAATGAACTCTCGAGTGGGCAAATACAAAAGGTTCTACAAGCAGTACAAAGGGAGGAGCACTGATGCTCGAGAAGGAAAAGGAAAGAGAGAAGAGACGACCAAGCCGATCCCACGCGACATGATGGAAGTGGAGTGTTACCACTGCCACAAGATGGGCCACTACAAATCCGATTGCCCAAAGCTGAGTGCGAAGGAGCGAGAAGAATTGAAAGCAAAAAGGGATGCCCCAAGGCGAGCGCTCGTAGCGAGTGAAGTGCCGGTCGCTACAACTGAAGATCCACCAAGCGACTCAGACGCATTCACCGATCCAAATTCCAGTGATGGTGAGGATCTTGGATTTATGGCGCTCACCGACGAGGAAACAGGAGAGGTATTCTTCTATCCTTCAATCACTTCAATTACACTAGCACACACTGTCAATGAGGAAGAACAATCCTCTACATGGAGTGAGTTGTTTGACAAGCACCAAAAATTGTCAAGCGACCACGAAGTGGTAAAACAAGCTCTGTCTCGAAGCGAGAAGGAGAACCGAAAGCTAGCCCGTGAGCTTGACCAAGTCAAACTTAATCTAAGGGCCATGACTAGTAAGTTCGAGGATCTCTTCGCTAGACATCAAAGCTTGGAGGGAAGGTATGAAACCCAATCCACTCTAGTCGCCAACTTAAATAAAGCATCATACGCTAGACAGGCACTAGAGAGTTCTCTTCTACCTTTTGGTAGAAAGGGAGGACTTGGATATGAGGGTGGACCTTCCAAGCCAACTGTCTTTGTTGGTGCTTCAAACACGACACCATCAGTCACTTTGGAATTGCCCACTGCATCCAAAGCGGCCACCAACAAAGACAAAGGCAAAATGGCTGAGAGCCCTAAAAGGAAGCCAATGAAGATGTCTATATCTTTAAGGGCAGATCTGAAGGGCAAGCAAAATTCAACAATCCCTAGCACTCAACATGCTAAGTCTTACCAATCCAAGGGTAAAGGGAGAACTGTTGAAGCTTCTAAGTCTCAAGCCAAGACACGAGAGACAAAGGATCTCCCTTTCAAGAAAAGGAGTAATGTCTATGTGTCACGTTATCCGGACTGGAGATGGTCCAACCGGACAAACGTTGAGGGGGAAGAACTTGAAGCACCCAAGAGGCCGCTTCAAACTTCCAAGGTTACTCAAGCGAGTCGGGGTCAAAACCCTAGTTGGACCGCTTCGAGGAAACCAAGCGAGCCGCTTCGACAAACTAGAAACCCTAAGTCAGTCTCTAAACCCAGAGCTAATCCGAAGCGAGTCGCTTCAGGATATAAGCAAAGTGGGAAGAGCATAGGTAGGTCTGAAGCGAGCCGCTACCCCTCTTGCACACACTGTTGCACGTGTGAAGCTGCTTCTAGGCAGTACACCAAGTTTTCGAAGGTCGAGAAGCCCAAGACACAAGCTTCATCCCAAAAGAGAGTGAAGCAAGTGTGGGTACCTAAGGGAACTAACCTGCAAGGACCCAAACTGATTTGGGTACCAAAATCTGTCTAATTGCAGGTGAGCGCCGTGGATCCCATGCCAAGTGAGGGTCAACTAGTTTGGTACTTGGACAGTGGATGTTCAAGACACATGACTGGCATGAAAGATCTACTTCACAACTACATAGAGAAGAAGGGTCCACACGTAACCTTTGGTGACGACTCTCGAGGAAGCACCAGGGGATACGGCGCACTGAAAATTGGAAAGCTCACAATTGAAGAAGTCTCTTATGTGGAAGGACTCAAGCACAACTTGTTATCCATTTCACAATTCTGTGACAAGGGATACAAGGTGGAATTCATTTCCAACAAGTGCATTGTGAAGAGCAAACTCACATCCCAGATTGTGCTCACTGGAGTTAGACAAAGGAATGTCTACATAGCACAATGGGACAGCTGCAAGGAGGAAACTTGTCTAGTTGCAAGAAGTGCTACAGAAATTGGATGGCTATGGCACAGACGCTTGAACCACCTCAATTTCAAAGCTATCAATCGCTTAGCTCGAAAAGGTTTGGTGCAAGGCATACCGAATGAAGTCTTCATCAGAGACCATCCATGCTCACCATGCCAACGAGGGAAGCAGACGAAGAAGCACTTCGCCAGTCTCGAAGAAGCCTCATCAAAGCGAGTGCTCGAGCTGCTTCAAATGGATCTGTTTGGTCCAGTTACTCCAGTTAGTGTAAATGGAAGGAAGTACACTCTAGTTGTAGTCGACGATTTCTCTCGCTACACATGGGTTGTATTCCTATTCAGCAAGAAGGAGACACTGACCAAACTGCCACAACTGCTCAAGCGATTGGCGGTGGAAAAGAATCAAGCTATAGTGACCATTCGCTCCGACGAAGGCACAGAGTTCCTGAACTCTACAATTGAAGCGTACTGCACGGAGCATGGCATAGCACATCAAACTTCTTCAGCACGCACTCCTCAGCAGAATGGAGTTGCTGAAAGAAGAAATCGAATCATCAAAGAAGCCGTTCGCACCATGATTGCTGACTCGAAGCTTCCAATGAAGTATTGGGCTGAAGCTGCCAACACGGCGTGCTACACACAGAATCGGACGCTTCTCAACAAACGGCACGACAAAACACCATATGAAATATGGACAGGGAGAATTCCTAACATATCTTATTTCCATATTTTTGGTTGTAGGGTCTTCATTCACAACAATGGGAAGTCACAGTTGAAAGCCTTTGAAAGCAAAGCAGATGAAGGAGTATTCTTAGGATACTCTACATCTAGCAAAGCCTACAGAGTATTCAACTGTAAAACCCTAATTGTGGAAGAATCACCCCATGTCGTATTTGATGAATCTTCTTTAAGTCTTCCACAGGAACAGCCCCAAGCGAATGAAAAGAATCAAAGCAAGGAACCCTCAAATCAACTCACTTGGGACGTGCTTGATGAAGATGATGAGATCAAGGACTCAAGCGAGCAGGATCCCAAAGGAGAAGTCGAAGCTGCTCCCAAGATTATTGAAGCTAGTGCAGGCCAAGCACCCAATCCAGTCGCTTCAGACGGTGAAGCGAGCGACAAGGAAGCGGATGAAGATGAAGCTGGCGGATCAAAGCGAGCGTGGCTCAAGGATCACTCACCTAGCCAAATCATTGGAGATCCATCCAAGGGTGTAGTGACCAGAAGTCAAGTGTTTGGAGAAAGTGCCATGTTCAGTTGCTTTCTCTCAAACATTGAGCCATCAAGCGTGGAGGAAGCCCTAGCCGATTCTAACTGGGTGATCGCCATGCAAGAAGAGCTGAATCAGTTCACCAGGAACGACGTATGGTACCTCGTGGATCGTCCCAAGTTTCAGCATGTTATTGGCACCAAGTGGGTGTTCAAGAACAAGACGGACGAGGACCACAACGTAGTGAGGAACAAGGCGCGACTAGTTGCCAAAGGCTACTGCCAAGAGGAAGGAATCGACTTTGACGAGACCTTCGCTCCAGTGGCAAGTCTTGAAGCGATCCGTTTATTTCTAGCCTATGCAGCGGCCAAGAAATTCAAAGTGTACCAAATGGATGTGAAGAGCGCATTCCTCAACGGTGAACTCAAGGAAGAAGTGTATGTGGAGCAGCCACCGGGTTTCGAGCAGGGAGATAAAGTGTATCGCTTGAAGAAAGCCCTGTATGGGTTGAAGCAAGCTCCCAGAGCTTGGTACGATACATTATCTCAATTCCTAGTGGAAAATGGATTCCAAAAGGGAAAGATAGATCGGACTCTCTTCACCATCAATCATGGAGATGATATGCTATGGGTCCAGATCTACGTGGACGACATCATATTTGGGTCACCAAACCAGTCGCTTAGCGAGAAGTTTGGAGAGCTAATGAAGACCAAGTATGAGATGTCGATGATTGGCTTGATGAGCTGCTTTCTAGGTCTTCAAGTGAAGCAGCAGGATAATGGAATTTTCATCAACCAGGCCAAGTACACTCGAGATATGCTTGCCAAGTTTGGTGTTCAACATGCTAAAGCTGTGAAGATTCCTATGAATACCAACTGGAAGATGGAGCCAGACGAAGGAGGAAAATCTGTAGATCCTACAGAATATCGTGCCCTAATTGGGTCACTTCTCTATCTCACTGCAAGCAGGCCAGATATTGCTTTTGCAGTCGGTGTCTGCGCTCGCTTCCAAAGCAATCCCAAACACAGCCATCTTGAAGCTGCCAAAAGGATTCTTCGATATTTGAAGGGCACTATCAACATGGGGCTGTGGTATCCAGCGGAGGACAATTTGGAGCTCACTGGATATTCCGATGCTGACTATGGAGGTTGCCGAGTTGATAGGAAATCAACGTCGGGCACGTGTCAGTTCTTGGGAAGCAAGCTAATCTCATGGTTCTCAAAGAAGCAAACAAGCGTAGCCACTTCAACAACGGAAGCTGAATATATGGCCGCAGGAAGCTGCTGTTCTCAAATCCTATGGCTTCGTCAACAGTTGAAGGACTACAAAGTTGAAGCGAATGAAATTCCGATCTTCTGCGACAACAACAGTGCCATATGTATCTCGCATAATCCAGTGCTTCACACCAGGTGCAAGCATGTGGAAATTCGACATCATTTCATTCGTGATCATGTCGAGAAAAAGGATATCAAGCTCGAGAAAATTCATACCGATCTCCAGCGAGCTGATATCCTCACCAAGCCTCTAGCTGAGTCTCGATTCAACCAGCTATGCATGGAATTAGGGTTATTAGACCCTGGTGAAGAATGCTAGTTCCAGGATGCACGAAGGAGTGTTCGCTTGTTCTCATGAGCGTCACTCGCTTCGGATCTTCACCAACTCAAGCGAGCCACTTCAAAACTCACTCGCTTGAAGAAAATGAAGTTAGGTGGAGAAAGGTGGAGTATTGGAAGAAGTTCCCTACCAACTTATTGGAATTGTTAAGTATATGGTTAAGGGGGAACTAATGCTTCTCTCGGAGAAAGCTACTTCCAAAGCGAGCAAGAATGCTGCAATCTTGAATTCTGCATTGCTTCAATTTGCCCTAGCTTGGGTCAAAGCGAACCAACTGCAGATTCATTCTCTAGAATGTAGGAAAGCTTGAAGGTTTACCTTTTTATACAAAAGGTTGCAGGGCTGGTGACATGCTTCTGCGTAAAATACGAGATTGTCTTGTCAGAGCATTCTCATTGTCATCCTGTCCATTTCTGCTCTGAGATAAGGACTTGTACTCATCCCCCATTCGTCGTGAATAAGTACACTTACGTGATGCTCCCTTCGGGTTGTAGTAAGCTTGTGTACTTTATTCATTTTCTCCCCCATTCACTTCGATGGAGGACCCTCTAATTCGTAGAGAAAGATGAATGCCACGAAGATGAATGCCATGAAGGTCTAACTCAACGTGTAGCATTCAACAGGTGGTATCTAATTCAAATGAAGTCTTCAATTTGTGGTATCAATCTCCTACGAAGTGAGATTGACTGGTAAGTGTTTCAATTTTAAGTACACTAAGTGAGCCGAAGCGTGCTAGAAACCTTCACTCACTACGTGGAAAATATGAAATGAATCTGACACAAATACAAAGAGGAAAACACTCTTGTTTATCCTCGAAGTATGTAAGTCAGAAACATTTTAAATTAAGCAAAGAAATTCAATTTCTTATTCCAGTCGCTTCAGATGGCCAAGCGAGTGCTTCGTCACTCAAAGCTAGCCATCGCAAGCGAGTGCAGAACAGTCACTCAAGCGAATGCCTCTCAAGCGAGTCAAGGCGTAGCGGCCCAACTCGAAGCGAGCGGGCATGAAGCGAGTATGAGCTGTCTGCACTCGAGTGCAATTTTACTTTCTGCTGTGCATTTAATGCAGGTGCAGGAACGACGGAAATAACGGGCGCGTGTTCACACGCTTGAATTTGAAGCGGGAAAAGGCGGAGAAGATCCAGCCGTCGAATCTCAACAGCCCCCAATCTGGAGCCGTTCGATCAAAGCCGTATACGACAAGCCAACCAAAGAAGGCCACGTGGAGACGCCGAGCAAGTGGAGGTTCACTTTTACTGTGATGACGCCGGACACATCAGATCCATCACCGCACGTCCGCCGCCTACCTACAGGATTTTCGGTGGTATTACCGTCCTACCCCTGCCACGTCAGCCATAACCTAATTCTGTATATATGGGACGAGGCAGAACTGCAAACCTTTCACAGCCTTCTAAATTTGCCATTCTCGTGTTAGATCTGCAATTACTCTGCAACTCACGAGTCTCAACCCCTTCTACTTCATTGTTAAAATTTTCTTCAAGATCTTTCAAAATCCACCATGGGAAAGAAGAAGAATACCGAGACGATGGAGGAGTTTCTCGTGGAGGTCGACAAACACAATAATGTCGAGCCTCATCTCGATCCAGCCATCATCGAGATGAATGGATTTCTCCGTAAGGCCGTGACCAAGGCCGGCCTATGGAAGTTTGTGACGGCGGTCCCGTCAAAGATTTTGGCCAAAGCTGTCGGAGAGCTCCTGCTAAATTTGAGGAAGAAGCAAAACATATCATCTTTCACCGATCCACAGACGAGAAGGCCAGTGGAGGTAGACATGAATGAACTGATCGGCACGTTCAACTTGCCGAGAGAAGGAGGAGACTCATTACTAGATTTGGGTCTCTCGGCCGGAGTTCAGTACGGTCGTTTTGCAACCGCCGAAGCCGATCCAAATTTCAAGGAGGCAAGTATCCGTTCGAGTTTGAAGGCCCCCTTCAACCACATTTGCGAGCTCTTCTCGAAGAGTGTCGCATGCTACATCGGAACCTTGGATACTCTCTCCGAGACAAAGCTGATCGCCACAGCAGTCATCGTCGACAGCCTCACCGGAACCAGCTTCAACTGGCATAACTGGTTCCTCAATCAAATCCATGAAGCTGCTGCCGACTTTGCGTTCGTGAAAGGGAGCGCCGATCAGATTCTCCGCAAGGGGAAACTGAAGTTCTTCTCAAGGCTTTCCTATGCCTTGGAGAAGAAGTTTCCGGGCAAGGCATGGCCGGAAGATGACGTCACAATCTACAACAAGCAATCCATTTACTACGACAAATGGAGGAAGTCCAAGCAATTGATGGATTTGGGACTTCTGGAAATTGAAGTGCCCGTAGCGAGACCGGTTGCCGAAAGGCAAGCCGAAGTGAGCCAAGTGAAGCCGGTCGCTTCACCCGGGAAGTGAGCCGCGCCGAAGCGAGGCAAGAAGATTAAGCGAGTCGCTTCAATCGTTCAAGAAAGCGAGGCGGTGGAGGAGCCGCTTGAGAACATCGAAGTGACTCAAACCCAGCCTTCACCAACCAAAGCCCAATCCCCACAACTCCAAATAACCCAAGGCACCAGAACCCCAATCTTCATCAACCCAACAACCACCAAAGCAGATAACCCCCCTCTCTCCCCGTGAAGAAGAATCAGCATCTTCTTTCCACATTCCCACTGTGCCATTCCTCAGCACAGATGAAGCTGCTGCCTACACTACATTCACCCAACTTCAATCCCAGCCGATACAACCACCACCCACCGAAACCATCCAGATTTCCGAAACCCAAGAAACCTCATCACCTACCCAATCCATCTCGACATCGGCAGCTACAGCCGATACCGCCCAAACTGTCGGAGAACTTCCCATCATCCCTCAATTCAAAACCCCTGTTCTCACCGATCACAAGCGGGCTCTCGAACACTATGTTCGAGACAGAGAACAAGCCGCGGAGACAATCAACCTTCGCTACAATCTCAGCTCCGCGAGCGTTGAATGGAGCGACGTGTTCTACACGAATGTAGTCGACTTTCTGACGTACATTACGTACCGAGGAACGGAGTACTACAAGATTTTCAGACTCCTCAAAGCCTTCACCGAGGAGGAATTGATCCAGATGGAAGCCAAACTGCTCAATTTTATTGGCGAAAATGGCTTCCATGCCTTCCTTGAAGGGACCAGCTTCTGGGAGAAGCTGGATGCCAAGGTGAAGGAATCTTATCCACTCACCACAGTTCCAAAGCGAGTGCCCTCATCCCATGAGAGGAAGCTCATCCGGGAGTATAAGGAGGAGATGGAGATGAAGGATGCTGAGATCGCTAGTCTTCAAAGCGAAATCACAAAGATGAGTGAAGAGATGGAGAGGAAGGCGGGGGAAGTCATCAGTCTTAGAGAAGACTATGACAGGAAGAAAAGAGAATTGGAGGGAAAGGTGGAGGAGAAGGAAAGGCTTCTGGAGGAGAAAGAAAAGGCGCTGGAGGCGCAGGTGAAGCTTGTGGATGATAACACCAAAACCATCACCGAACCTAAGGGCTTGCTTGAGGCAGAAAGAAGCCGCTTGAGGGAGGTCAATGCCAAGTTGATCACTCTTATCAAAGAGAAGAAGGTGTTAGAGAAGGAAGTGAAGGAGCTGAAGGAGAAGGTGGAGGATAGGGAGGGAGAACTAGTGTTGAAGGGTAGTGAGCTACTCAACACCAAAAAGGCTCTTGACTCACTTCGAACTGAGTTGAAGGGAGTCAAGGATGAGAGTGCAGTTGACAAGAGAGAACTGGAGAGTCTGAGGAGCAGTGCACAGGCTCTTGACTTGAAGAATGCTGAACTGTCAATCCTACTGCAGAAAGTCAAGAGACTGAAAGAAACTCTCACAGTACGGATCACTGCAGATGCCGAATTCCACAACTCTCAATCGAAGGGAAAGGAGACTTGCCGGAATGAAGGCAGAACTTGAAGCGTCCAAGGAACACTTGGATCTCACACTTCAAGAAGAAACCAAGAAGATCACCAAAGCCATAGAAGCGGAGCTGGAGGCTCGCTTCAGAGAGGTGGAGCCTTTAGAGAGCATGATGGCGTCTGTTGTAGAGCGAGAGAGGCAGTGCGAATATCTACTTGAAGAGATATCTATCAAGATTGCTGAAATTGTGGCGCCATCCATGGACAAAACCCAGCAGATGCTTCAGACTGTCCTCAACACAGTCAATTCACTACAACAATCCCTCTCTGGAAAATCTATAATCCTAACCCCTGGCTTTGATGATGCCAAAAAGGGGGAAGGACAAATGAGGGAAGGACTAGTAGAGCAAGGTGAAGCTGGAGGTTCAGGAGGAAGGAGAGTCGGTGTGGAGTTAATATTGGAAGAAGGAAGTGGTGATGGAGGAGATAAGGAGGGAGTGGATGATGAAGCGAGGAAGGGGAAGAAAAAACTCTCGAAGGAGGAATTACTGAAACAACTTGAAGAGCCCAGTAGGCCGCTTCAAGAAAAAGTGCTGAGTGCTTCTATTGCACGACATCCTCCAGTCACTGTGATCACGAAGGAGGAAAAGAGGGTGCAGGAGGAGAAGGATGCTGCCTTGGCGTGGGAGTTGGAGCAGGTGTTTAAGCTAACAAAAGATTCTATTGCTGCAGGTGCTTCATCTAGCTCCCAAGTGGCCGCTACTCCCAAGCTGCCCACTTCAGACGCCGCGCCAACTTCGACAGCTGCACTCACTACGACCACTGCTGCACTCACTTCGTCAGCAGTCGTCCCTCCAAGTGCTGCCAAGAAGGACATGCCACCTCCCCCACCACCGAAGCAGCCATTGAAGCGAGCTGCCCCACATTCTAAGCAAGATGACCCCGAGGCCAAGCGCCAAAAGGTCAAGCAAGCAGTCGCTTCAAAAGCTGGAAGAGAGGAGAGAAAGAGGAAGGAAAGAGAAGAGGGAAGGAGCAAAGGCGAGAGGAAGGAGAGGAGTAATGAAAGGCGACTCCAAGTGATCAACGCACGGATCGAGGAACACTTCAGTGAAGTGTTACTCATCCAGTCCTCATTAGTACGCAGCGCCTTCATCCCTCTCATGCCAGAAGAGTCCGAAGCATGTGAAGCTCAAGCCATAATTGATGCATGTGACGTGACTACGAAGGAGATGGTTGAGTCTGGTCGATATCCTCTCAAAGAGGAGCAAGATTACATCCGCAAACGACTCAATGCGCAGCGTCCATCGTGGAACAGCGAGTCGGGAGCTAAATTCAAAAAGACTATGGCTCAACTGTCAAGCAGGTCAGAAGAGGAGTTGGCCAAACGGAGAGATGAGCACCTGGACGGAAGGGAAATCGAGGATTTCATTCCGAGAGATCTGCTCGAGCTGTGGCTGTACTACAAAGACCTATTCATCAAAGCCTATTATTTCTGGGAGGTAGTGCCGCTGCAGAATGAGTGTTCTCGAATAAGTGCACTCAACAACTTCCTTGCCGCCTATGACGACAGATTGCGCCGCAAAATCTTCACAATGGCTGAACAAGCAGAGCCCAAAGCCAATTATTGTCAAGGTACCAGCTTTAAAGGAATTCGCCATGCCTTATCATCCAGGCACGGACGTTCCTAACAGAGGAATTATTGATGAGGAAGTAACTGAAGCCTTCAGGCTGGAGAGTGCATGGAGAAGATCTAGTATCCACACAGTAGACTCTATGGAATCAAGAGTGCTATCAGCTTACGTGGATACTGCTGCTATTTAAGAAGAGAAGGAGAAGGAGGAAGAAGGGAAGTGACAAGAGAAGGAAAGGAGGATGACTGGGAAGGAACTGCAGGAAACCTCCGAGTTTCAAGTTCCCTACATATTTTCTTTTGTGTGAACTTCTTGTTCATATATCCAAATTTCAATTTCTGTCCCTTCTGTGTCATTTACTCGCTTTGTGAATGACTTTATATTTCTGCTACAAACTCATTAATTTAACCGAAAAAAAGGGAAGGAACTTAAAAGAAAATTACAAACGAAACTGCAAAGGAAGCAGTCGCTTGGAGTTCCCTTCACGGTTAGATAGACTAGATTTATTTTTATCTAAGTCGTATGGGTTTTGGCATCATCAAAAAGGGGGAAATTGTTGGGAATTGTTAAGGACTAAATTGTTAAGGGGGAACTTCATGGGACATTTGATAAATGAAGTCATTTGTTTTGATTAGATCCCAAAACCCCAAGCGTCCTTTTCCCAAGCGACCCATTTTGATGTAGTTAATAGGTTAGAATTTTTCTAAGCCTACACTGTTAGGATGGCTCTTTTATTTTGCTTAGATCAGGCTTCAAAAGTTCAAGTGAAGGCCACTCGCTTGAGTGTGTTTTCCAAAGCGAAGCAAGTCAAGCAAGCTGAAGTGAAGCGTGCCGAAGAATAGCGAAGCGAAGCGATCGCTACAGTAGATGCAAAGTGAGTCTGCCAAAGTGAAGCGAAGCGAGCGCTACAGTTCAAAGCAAAGTGAAGCGAAGCGAGCTCTACAGTTCAAAGCAAAGCGAAGCGAAGCGAGCGCTACAGTGGAATCAAGTGAACCCACTAAAGCGAAGCGAAGCGTCCGCTACAAAGAAAAGCCGAAGCGAGTCAACACGAGTCAACACTTTATTTAGTAGTGTCACGGGAAATTTATTTCTCAAGTGACTCACTACAAATTTAACTGCGAAGCGACTCACTTCAGAGCGGCCACTACAACTTCAAAGCGAAGCGAGCCACTACCTACCAGAAAGCGACAGCACAAATTCCCGCTCCGAATTTGAACTCCAGTCAACAGGAGATCTCCGCATTAATTACGAGATCTCCACGTGTCGAAAGCGGAGAGGAGCAGAGGAGTTGACTGCCAGGCTGACAAAGACGACGCAACAGTACTGGGTCGCTCCAGTTACTGTTAAACTTGGAAGTTAGCCAATTTTGGCAAAATGCCAAAACTGAGCGTCTGCAAAAGCTTCTGCCTGCGCAAGTACTGTCGAGAGGAGGAGGGACAAGGCCACCAACCAAGCAACGGATCTTAGCCAACCCTCCGCCTATAAATAGTGAAGGATGAAGACGTGAAGAAGTAGAACACTACTTGAGCATTCGAGCGCATACAGCAAACAAACACTCCCAGCTTTCATAGCAATCTTCGAGTCTTTGTTTTCAAGTGTTCTCCGAGTTTCCAGTCCATCGGAACTCGTCTTCACAACCTTCACACTTAGAGTCTAAGCCCACTTCAAATATCCAAGCTTAGAAGAAGAACTCTAGCCAATCTTTGCATTCACTGTAAAGAGTTCTTCATAGTGTGTCGTCAACCAAAAACCCTAAACTTCGTCTGTTAGGTTTTGAGTGTTGTCGTTAGGTTGTTCAGATCCAAGGCCCTTCTTTCATCGATTGAAGAAGCCTCGATCGTAGAGTTGAGATCCAAGCTTACACTTACATCGTTTGTGTAAAGCTCGATCGAAGCTAGGCTGTAAGGAGAGCCCGTAATCTCCCTGTCTGTCTGACTGAAGCGAGTGAAGCTTCCAGTCTTTGTTAGGTTTGTGTAGTGAACCCGCAATCACTACGTCTGTCGTTTGATCTAGGCAAGTGAAGCCCGATCCCGACAAGGTTTTTGAAGGACCCGTAACCTTCAAGTTCTTAAGTGAAAAGAACAGTTGCCGTCGTGCAACAAAGTGGACGTAGGAGCGTTATCTCCGAACCACTATAAATCTCTGTGTCGTATCTCTCTTACCTTAATCTCTTTACAGTATTCGATTATCCATTGCACGTGCATATAAACAAACTTAACTTGGATTTTCAATTACTTAGGAAAGATTATAGCTCACCAAATTCCGCACAAAGAGTAAAGTCTCACTCTTGATCAAGCTCTAAGCTTAGGTCAAGAGATTCGTGATTGCTTTTGATCTAGCCCTCGGCTAGGTCTTAGTATTTCCAAAGAGCACTTTACTTTATACTCTGAGTTAAGGAATTGAAGTTGAAAAACTTCAAAATACGTATTCACCCCCCCCCCCCCCCTCTACGTATTTTTCCTATAGCAAACCGGGACCAACAGGAACCATAAGCTATACCATGGCGACGAGAAATTGGTCGTGACAAAATTTCGAAATAAGATGGCTTCGAGAATTTTCATGATTTCGAAGGGATGGAGGAATTGGTGACAAATTGTATTTTTTTTCG
Organism: Thymus mandschuricus; assembly: GCA_029379335.1. NCBI lineage: Eukaryota > Viridiplantae > Streptophyta > Magnoliopsida > Lamiales > Lamiaceae > Thymus > Thymus mandschuricus. The sequence continues at coordinate 18,160,206 of CM057074.1, read as the reverse complement.
AATATTGAATGATTTTGATGCTTATTTAGATTTGTAAATTGTTGAATTCGAATGGTGTTTCTTGTTAATTAGATTTGTTTGAATTTGATTTTGTTCGAATGATGTTGATTTTGGTCATTACAAGTGAAGAATCGAAAATTGTCAAATGGTGGAAAACTTGTATTTTTTGGACATTTTGGACTCTAACATTCGGCTGAGTACACGGTTGAAATGTAGTTTCAACCGTGTACTCAAGAACCGTACCCGTGTAACCCTAGTCGTGTACATTAGAACCCCCCCCCCCTTTTTTTTTTTTCGATTCGTGGGACTCAATTGAGTTGGAACCACTGTTACTTTCATACATTGTGCAATCTTATGATTCGAGCACGTTACGTGCATTACACGTTTGTAAGAACATTACGTTCGTAAGTTAGTTCTAGATCAAACGTAACCTTAGTAGTTAGACTATATAAGTGACACTCACTCTATACTTCATACTTACATACTTCATCCTTTGTTTCAATTGATTTTTGGCTTAATTTTGACTTCTCACGAAAAGGGTACACGCTATTTTTCAATTTAAATCGTGTAGAGTCAACATTCGTGTAGAGGGCATTGACTTTTATAATTTTGACTTTGTTGACCTTACACGGTTGAATTAGATTTCCAACCGTGTATACACGATTGAAAACATCATGCAATCGTGTAAAGTCAATGACAATTTTGACTTTTTTTTTTTTGACTTCACACGATTAATACTCGAATTTAACCGTGTACACACGTTTAAATAAACAATAATGTCGTGTATTTGGCCGAAGGTTTCCCTTTTTTTAACACAAAAACATTCAATTTTCACCAAATGATCAACTCAAACAAAAACTAACATGTTTACATCCAATAACATTCTTAAACATCCAAAAACGTTCATTAACATCTAAAAATGTCAATTTGGTTAAAATAAAAATATAATTAAGCATCGGTGTCGTACGGACATCGGGGCCTAGTATGCTCCTCGCTCTTGCAAATGCTACATTTTTTCTTACCTCTTGGACGTCGAGGGGGAGCATTTAGATCAACTCCGGAAATGGGAAGCGAGGCTTGGCAACTCCGTCGCTTGTGCCCGTATTGTCCGCATCTTGAACACCTTTTCCGGCTCGTTGACGATTCTCCTTCAACGGCCGATCGAGCTCTTGCCATCGGTGGTCGCCCGGCTTGCCTAGGTACAAGAGGGGGTAGCACCCTCCATCGTGAAATGAATTCGGGAACACTCCACGTCTCGGGATGAGGAACCGGTTGAATCTGAGAAGAATACGTAGCAACTAACGTGGATTGCCTGAAATAATGGCTCACGTAGTCAGTTGCCCGCCCACCGGAGTGCCTGTAACAACATACAATACAAAAACGTTTAGAAATCCGATTGAAATACGACAAGCATGAAACTAAAATAAAACGAGAAGTAGCCGTACCTTATCGCCGCACAAGCGTGTCGACAAGGGATGCCGTCTAACTCAAACTCACGGCATTCGCAAGTCGAGTTTTGGAGATCGACGAGGTAAGTCTGCTTTTCACCTTCGACTCTCCAAAGGGTGGGCGTAGGCGTTCCTCTGACGAAATAGCGACGGCCCCATTCCGACGATGCCGACATCTTCGTATAGGCCTTCTCGGTGAGTTCATGTTGGTGAGCTAGGGCACTAGTCCGATGTTCGTCGAACCACTTCTCGATGACTATCCGATACACCTCGATCATGGCACAAATCGGGAGTCTCCGAGCCCACAACAACCGAGCATTCATGGTCTCGGCGGGATTCGAAGTCATGAAGCTCGTACATCGGACGGGACACTTGCACCTCGCCCACCTCGGCAGGCCAATGTCGCTCAACCTCCTGTAGATCCCGCCTCCCTCCCTGCTTAGGTCCCTCAGATTCCCCCAATATTCATCGAATTGGGAATCTCGATAGGCATAGGTTGCAGACTCAAATATAGCCCCCGCATGCCTCCCGTACCTACGAAATTTCTCTGGAGGTGAACGAAGCAGAGGCCATGAGCAGCATGCGGAAAGATGGAGTCGATCGCATTTGCGATGCTCACGTGCTGATCGGATACGATCAACAAGTCCGAGGGCACCCCGAAACTCTCTCGGACTTTGGACAAGAACCACGACCAAGATTCGTCGTTCTCTATGGGACCGAATCCAATGGCAAGGGGGAACACTTGCTCATTCCCGTCTTTCGTCACCGCCACAAAGAGCGTCCCCTTGTTCTTCCCCTTCAAGTGCGCCCCATCTACTACGATCACGGGGCGTAGCAAACCATTTCTCCACGCCTCGATCGACGGACCAAAGGCGAGGTAGAAGTAGGTCAGACGGTCGGTGACGTGGGTGTTGGGGTTGTTGTATAACTAAAGCAAAACCAGTTGTTTTAGTGGTTACGACACAGGTCCACTGTTAACAATCCCTATCTGGAAGAATATGTATAAGCAAGAATAAAGCCCATTATCTCATGTTTTAGACCACGTGTCGATCTGAGTTTGGAGAGGATCACGAAGGTCGATTATAATGATGAGATATGAACAGTTCACAGTCGAGATAGCTAGGGCTGAGCTATCGGTCTAGACTGCAGCTTAATGGTAGTGGTGAGTCCTAATCACTAATTATGCTGGTACGGTGGAACGTATTGAGGATCAACAGAGATAATGCTCTTCTGATACTGACCCTGTATCAAAGGTGATATAGGTGAAGAGCTATAGATCTCAGGCTCTAGCTCGATCTTAACCTTGGTAAACTATTAGATGTATATGTATTCTTCGATGTTACTTTGATTTACGAAGATATGAACTTCGTTAGTTCATCTTAATCATGTCGTACTTTGGGTAACACGGAGATGCATAGTATGTCTAATAAGTGTTATAAACAAGCCGTGTCCTGTGTGAGTGCAGGCTGACGTTATCCCCTCAGGGAGTTCACAATGTTTATTATACCAAGTCATGCATGCTGATTAAGTTCAGGTATAATAATGAGGAGTGAATGGGTACTACCTGAGGAATAGATGTTAACAATTAGGAGCAGTCATGGTAGCTCTAATTGATTAACGGATATGTAAGGTCTTAAACACGGGGGTCGAACTATACAAAATACCTACCCAATCTACATAATTGGGACAGAGCGGTGATTCAGCTATGACACTTTAGTGGAGTGCGTCATAGTTCTAATGAGATACATGTTCAGGGGTGGACATGGAAATATCGAATAAGATAAGGCCCAACTCTGTCTGGTATCCGATCCCTAGGATGGCCCAAACAGACCTCAGGAATCGATCTAAATAGTATTATTGAGTATGGGCTCAATAATTGTACTCAGGCCCAGTATATGATATATATTGGATTTATATCCAGTGAATGGATAATAAATATAATTAATTAAGATTTATATCCTATGGGATTAAATCTAATTATTTATTATTTAGTTATTCACGGATAAGATTAAATCTAATAAGATAAGATTTATTTGATTAAATCTTATGGGGATAAATATAATATATAAATATGTTTAGTATATATTTATTTATTTATTCTTCTACTGGAATTGGGATTAAATTCTATTTGTTAGAATTAATTCCGGATATACAGTTGCATAACTGAACAGATTAATTCCTTATTAATTCCGTATTAATAAAGGAATAAGATTTGTAAGTTATGGAAAGAGAATAAATATGGGATTGACATAGACATGGTTGGAGATAAATAAGGAATCATATCTCCTTATTATGAACCATATAAATACTCTCCATGTCTCTCACAAAAACCCTAGCACACCAGATTCGTTTCTACGACTTGGCGCAGAAACCTAGGCGTGAGAGAGAGAGTCGGCCGCGAGTCTGAGTGAAGGAGATCGAGGTTCCAGTGATCTTGAGACGTCCACCAAGTCTCAGATCAGAAGGTGTGGGATCATATCCTAGAAGATCAGAACCGTAGATCGATCAGACATGACTCAGATTGAACGTTCTTCATAATCAAGGTATGTACTCGAGCCCTTGCATGAACTTATGTGCACGATCGAATCAACACATCCGAACCAAGATCTAGGTCGGGGCGGCTTTCAAGCAGCCGGTTCCAACAATTGGTATCAGAGCCCGAGGTTTTTGGATCGGCTCTGTGTTGAATCGAATTTTATGTTCATGCATTCGAGTCATCATGATTATGTGTGCATGCTGCTGTCCGGGAATTATGTGCGTTAATTTTATCGTTTTTCGTATTATTCGTGGTTCGTTTTTAAATCGGCGAGATAATAAGGTGCCGATTAGAATAGGATTCGTTTTGTATTTTTCGATTTTGTATTGTATTGAATGCTGCAAATCGGAGAATTGCTGGGGAACGAGGTCCGGAGACGAACACGAGACGAAGGCGATCGACGGCTGCAGGCGGCGGCGAGTCGGCCAGCGCACGGCGGCGGACGGCGTAATCTGCCGCGGTTTTGCGCGGCTGCTCCTCGTCGTTTTTCACGGCGACTGAACCCTAGGGTTCATCCTAGGGTTCAGGCGAGCCGGAGACGGAGGGCGGCGGCGTCTGATCAGGCGGCGGATGGCGGCGATGGCTAGAGCAGCGACGGCGGCAGAAAACCCTTAGGGTTTTCAGGCTCGCGCACGATGCAGAGCACCGTGTCGGACGCCTATCTACCACGAATAAGGAAATGTGCAACGGCAAAGGAAATGTGGGAAACCCTAGCCCTCATTTCTCAAGGCACAGACAAAATCAAGGAGAACAAGCTCGCCGTTCAGATGCGGGAGTTTGAAAATCTGGTGATGAAGTCAGGAGAGTCCATCGACGCCTTCGAGCTGAGAGTTACCAACATTACTGCAACTCTCAACTCGCTTGGGAAGGAACTCACAGACAAGGAAGTAAATCTGAAAATAGTCCGTGCTCTCACAAGGAAGTGGCAGACCATGAAGGAGCTATACCTAGCTACCAAGGATCTAACGAAGCTCACGCCAGAAGTGCTGTTCTCCGAGCTCAAAGCTCACGAGTTTGATCTGAATCGAATGAGCCTCGACGACGAGGATGAAGCGCCCACTACGTCAAAAGGAGTAGCATTCAAAGCTGCCGAAGGGCCAAGCGAGCAGTCGCTAGCCAAGATGACGAGAGAAGAATTGGAAGAACACATTGCGTTCTTATCCAAGAACTTCAACAAAATGAACTCTCGAGTGGGCAAATACAAAAGGTTCTACAAGCAGTACAAAGGGAGGAGCACTGATGCTCGAGAAGGAAAAGGAAAGAGAGAAGAGACGACCAAGCCGATCCCACGCGACATGATGGAAGTGGAGTGTTACCACTGCCACAAGATGGGCCACTACAAATCCGATTGCCCAAAGCTGAGTGCGAAGGAGCGAGAAGAACTGAAAGCAAAAAGGGATGCCCCAAGGCGAGCGCTCGTAGCGAGTGAAGTGCCGGTCGCTACAACTGAAGATCCACCAAGCGACTCAGACGCATTCACCGATCCAAATTCCAGTGATGGTGAGGATCTTGGATTTATGGCGCTCACCGACGAGGAAACAGGAGAGGTATTCTTCTATCCTTCAATCACTTCAATTACACTAGCACACACTGTCAATGAGGAAGAACAATCCTCTACATGGAGTGAGTTGTTTGACAAGCACCAAAAATTGTCAAGCGACCACGAAGTGGTAAAACAAGCTCTGTCTCGAAGCGAGAAGGAGAACCGAAAGCTAGCCCGTGAGCTTGACCAAGTCAAACTTAATCTAAGGGCCATGACTAGTAAGTTCGAGGATCTCTTCGCTAGACATCAAAGCTTGGAGGGAAGGTATGAAACCCAATCCACTCTAGTCGCCAACTTAAATAAAGCATCATACGCTAGACAGGCACTAGAGAGTTCTCTTCTACCTTTTGGTAGAAAGGGAGGACTTGGATATGAGGGTGGACCTTCCAAGCCAACTGTCTTTGTTGGTGCTTCAAACACGACACCATCAGTCACTTTGGAATTGCCCACTGCATCCAAAGCGACCACCAACAAAGACAAAGGCAAAATGGCTGAGAGCCCTAAAAGGAAGCCAATGAAGATGTCTATATCTTTAAGGGCAGATCCGAAGGGCAAGCAAAATTCAACAATCCCTAGCACTCAACATGCTAAGTCTTACCAATCCAAGGGTAAAGGGAGAACTGTTGAAGCTTCTAAGTCTCAAGCCAAGACACGAGAGACAAAGGATCTCCCTTTCAAGAAAAGGAGTAATGTCTATGTGTCACGTTATCCGGACTGGAGATGGTCCAACCGGACAAACGTTGAGGGGGAAGAACTTGAAGCACCCAAGAGGCCGCTTCAAACTTCCAAGGTTACTCAAGCGAGTCGGGGTCAAAACCCTAGTTGGACCGCTTCGAGGAAACCAAGCGAGCCGCTTCGACAGACTAGAAACCCTAAGTCACTCTCTAAACCCAGAGCTAATCCGAAGCGAGTCGCTTCAGGATATAAGCAAAGTGGGAAGAGCATAGGTAGGTCTGAAGCGAGCCGCTACCCCTCTTGCACACACTGTTGCACGTGTGAAGCTGCTTCTAGGCAGTACACCAAGTTTTCGAAGGTCGAGAAGCCCAAGACACAAGCTTCATCCCAAAAGAGAGTGAAGCAAGTGTGGGTACCTAAGGGAACTAACCTGCAAGGACCCAAACTGATTTGGGTACCAAAATCTGTCTAATTGCAGGTGAGCGCCGTGGATCCCATGCCAAGTGAGGGTCAACTAGTTTGGTACTTGGACAGTGGATGTTCAAGACACATGACTGGCATGAAAGATCTACTTCACAACTACATAGAGAAGAAGGGTCCACACGTAACCTTTGGTGACGACTCTCGAGGAAGCACCAGGGGATACGGCGCACTGAAAATTGGAAAGCTCACAATTGAAGAAGTCTCTTATGTGGAAGGACTCAAGCACAACTTGTTATCCATTTCACAATTCTGTGACAAGGGATACAAGGTGGAATTCATTTCCAACAAGTGCATTGTGAAGAGCAAACTCACATCCCAGATTGTGCTCACTGGAGTCAGACAAAGGAATGTCTACATAGCACAATGGGACAGCTGCAAGGAGGAAACTTGTCTAGTTGCAAGAAGTGCTACAGAAATTGGATGGCTATGGCACAGACGCTTGAACCACCTCAATTTCAAAGCTATCAATCGCTTAGCTCGAAAAGGTTTGGTGCAAGGCATACCGAATGAAGTCTTCATCAGAGACCATCCATGCTCACCATGCCAACGAAGGAAGCAGACGAAGAAGCACTTCGCCAGTCTCGAAGAAGCCTCATCAAAGCGAGTGCTCGAGCTGCTTCACATGGATCTGTTTGGTCCAGTTACTCCAGTTAGTGTAAATGGAAGGAAGTACACTCTAGTTGTAGTCGACGATTTCTCTCGCTACACATGGGTTGTATTCCTATTCAGCAAGAAGGAGACACTGACCAAACTGCCACAACTGCTCAAGCGATTGGCGGTGGAAAAGAATCAAGCTATAGTGACCATTCGCTCCGACGAAGGCACAGAGTTCCTGAACTCTACAATTGAAGCGTACTGCACGGAGCATGGCATAGCACATCAAACTTCTTCAGCACGCACTCCTCAGCAGAATGGAGTTGCTGAAAGAAGAAATCGAATCATCAAAGAAGCCGTTCGCACCATGATAGCTGACTCGAAGCTTCCAATGAAGTATTGGGCTGAAGCTGCCAACACGGCGTGCTACACACAGAATCGGACGCTTCTCAACAAACGGCACGACAAAACACCATATGAAATATGGACAGGGAGAATTCCTAACATATCTTATTTCCATATTTTTGGTTGTAGGGTCTTCATTCACAACAATGGGAAGTCACAGTTGAAAGCCTTTGAAAGCAAAGCAGATGAAGGAGTATTCTTAGGATACTCTACATCTAGCAAAGCCTACAGAGTATTCAACTGTAAAACCCAAATTGTGGAAGAATCACCCCATGTCGTATTTGATGAATCTTCTTTAAGTCTTCCACAGGAACAGGCCCAAGCGAATGAAAAGAATCAAAGCAAGGAACCCTCAAATCAACTCACTTGGGACGTGCTTGATGAAGATGATGAGATCAAGGACTCAAGCGAGCAGGATCCCAAAGGAGAAGTCGAAGCTGCTCCCAAGATTATTGAAGCTAGTGCAGGCCAAGCACCCAATCCAGTCGCTTCAGACGGTGAAGCGAGCGACAAGGAAGCGGATGAAGATGAAGCTGGCGGATCAAAGCGAGCGTGGCTCAAGGATCACTCACCTAGCCAAATCATTGGAGATCCATCCAAGGGTGTAGTGACCAGAAGTCAAGTGTTTGGAGAAAGTGCCATGTTCAGTTGCTTTCTCTCAAACATTGAGCCATCAAGCGTGGAGGAAGCCCTAGCCGATTCTAACTGGGTGATCGCCATGCAAGAAGAGCTGAATCAGTTCACCAGGAACGACGTATGGTACCTCGTGGATCGTCCCAAGTTTCAGCATGTTATTGGCACCAAATGGGTGTTCAAGAACAAGACGGACGAGGACCACAACGTAGTGAGGAACAAGGCGTGACTAGTTGCCAAAGGCTACTGCCAAGAGGAAGGAATCGACTTTGACGAGACCTTCGCTCCAGTGGCACGTCTTGAAGCGATCCGTTTATTTCTAGCCTATGCAGCGGCCAAGAAATTCAAAGTGTACCAAATGGATGTGAAGAGCGCATTCCTCAACGGTGAACTCAAGGAAGAAGTGTATGTGGAGCAGCCACCGGGTTTCGAGCAGGGAGATAAAGTGTATCGCTTGAAGAAAGCCCTGTATGGGTTGAAGCAAGCTCCCAGAGCTTGGTACGATACATTATCTCAATTCCTAGTGGAAAATGGATTCCAAAAGGGAAAGATAGATCGGACTCTCTTCACCATCAATCATGGAGATGATATGCTATGGGTCCAGATCTACGTGGACGACATCATATTTGGGTCACCAAACCAGTCGCTTAGCGAGAAGTTTGGAGAGCTAATGAAGACCAAGTATGAGATGTCGATGATTGGCTTGATGAGCTGCTTTCTAGGTCTTCAAGTGAAGCAGCAGGATAATGGAATTTTCATCAACCAGGCCAAGTACACTCGAGATATGCTTGCCAAGTTTGGTGTTCAACATGCTAAAGCTGTGAAGATTCCTATGAATACCAACTGGAAGATGGAGCCAGACGAAGGAGGAAAATCTGTAGATCCTACAGAATATCGTGCCCTAATTGGGTCACTTCTCTATCTCACTGCAAGCAGGCCAGATATTGCTTTTGCAGTCGGTGTCTGCGCTCGCTTCCAAAGCAATCCCAAACACAGCCATCTTGAAGCTGCCAAAAGGATTCTTCGATATTTGAAGGGCACTATCAACATGGGGCTGTGGTATCCAGCGGAGGACAACTTGGAGCTCACTGGATATTCCGATGCTGACTATGGAGGTTGCCGAGTTGATAGGAAATCAACGTCGGGCACGTGTCAGTTCTTGGGAAGCAAGCTAATCTCATGGTTCTCAAAGAAGCAAACAAGCGTAGCCACTTCAACAACGGAAGCTGAATATATGGCCGCAGGAAGCTGCTGTTCTCAAATCCTATGGCTTCGTCAACAGTTGAAGGACTACAAAGTTGAAGCGAATGAAATTCCGATCTTCTGCGACAACAACAGTGCCATATGTATCTCACAGAATCCAGTGCTTCACACCAGGTGCAAGCATGTGGAAATTCGACATCATTTCATTCGTGATCATGTCGAGGAAAAGGATATCAAGCTCGAGAAAATTCATACCGATCTCCAGCGAGCTGATATCCTCACCAAGCCTCTAGCTGAGTCTCGATTCAACCAGCTATGCATGGAATTAGGGTTATTAGACCCTGGTGAAGAATGCTAGTTCCAGGATGCACGAAGGAGTGTTCGCTTGTTCTCATGAGCGTCACTCGCTTCGGATCTTCACCAACTCAAGCGAGCCACTTCAAAACTCACTCGCTTGAAGAAAATGAAGTTAGGTGGAGAAAGGTGGAGTATTGGAAGAAGTTCCCTACCAACTTATTGGAATTGTTAAGTATATGGTTAAGGGGGAACTAATGCTTCTCTCGGAGAAAGCTACTTCCAAAGCGAGCAAGAATGCTGCAATCTTGAATTCTGCATTGCTTCAATTTGCCCTAGCTTGGGTCAAAGCGAACCAACTGCAGATTCATTCTCTAGAATGTAGGAAAGCTTGAAGGTTTACCTTTTTATACAAAAGGTTGCAGGGCTGGTGACATGCTTCTGCGTAAAATACGAGATTGTCTTGTCAGAGCATTCTCATTGTCATCCTGTCCATTTCTGCTCTGAGATAAGGACTTGTACTCATCCCCCATTCGTCGTGAATAAGTACACTTACGTGATGCTCCCTTCGGGTTGTAGTAAGCTTGTGTACTTTATTCATTTTCTCCCCCATTCACTTCGATGGAGGACTCTCTAATTCGTAGAGAAAGATGAATGCCACGAAGATGAATGCCATGAAGGTCTAACTCAACGTGTAGCATTCAACAGGTGGTATCTAATTCAAATGAAGTCTTCAATTTGTGGTATCAATCTCCTACGAAGTGAGATTGACTGGTAAGTGTTTCAATTTTAAGTACACTAAGTGAGCCGAAGCGTGCTAGAAACCTTCACTCACTACGTGGAAAATATGAAATGAATCTGACACAAATACAAAGAGGAAAACACTCTTGTTTATCCTCGAAGTATGTAAGTCAGAAACATTTTAAATTAAGCAAAGAAATTCAATTTCTTATTCCAGTCGCTTCAGATGGCCAAGCGAGTGCTTCGTCACTCAAAGCTAGCCATCGCAAGCGAGTGCAGAACAGTCACTCAAGCGAATGCCTCTCAAGCGAGTCAAGGCGTAGCGGCCCAACTCGAAGCGAGCGGGCATGAAGCGAGTATGAGCTGTCTGCACTCGAGTGCAATTTTACTTTCTGCTGTGCATTTAATGCAGGTGCAGGAACGACGGAAATAACGGGCGCGTGTTCACACGCTTGAATTTGAAGTGGGAAAAGGCGGAGAAGATCCAGCCGTCGAATCTCAACAGCCCCCAATCTGGAGCCGTTCGATCAAAGCCGTATACGACAAGCCAACCAAAGAAGGCCACGTGGAGACGCCGAGCAAGTGGAGGTTCACTTTTACTGTGATGACGCCGGACACATCAGATCCATCACCGCACGTCCGCCGCCTACCTACAGGATTTTCGGTGGTATTACCGTCCTACCCCTGCCACGTCAGCCATAACCTAATTCTATATATATGGGACGAGGCAGAACTGCAAACCTTTCACAGCCTTCTAAATTTGCCATTCTCGTGTTAGATCTGCAATTACTCTGCAACTCACGAGTCTCAACCCCTTCTACTTCATTGTTAAAATTTTCTTCAAGATCTTTCAAAATCCACCATGGGAAAGAAGAAGAATACCGAGACGATGGAGGAGTTTCTCGTGGAGGTCGACAAACACATTAATGTCGAGCCTCATCTCGATCCAGCCATCATCGAGATGAATGGATTTCTCCGTAAGACCGTGACCAAGGCCGGCCTATGGAAGTTTGTGACGGCGGTCCCGTCAAAGATTTTGGCCAAAGCTGTCGGAGAGCTCCTGCTAAATTTGAGGAAGGAGCAAAACATATCATCTTTCACCGATCCACAGACGAGAAGGCCAGTGGAGGTAGACATGAATGAACTGATCGGCACGTTCAACTTGCCGAGAGAAGGAGGAGACTCATTACTAGATTTGGGTCTCTCGGCCGGAGTTCAGTACGGTCGTTTTGCAACCGCCGAAGCCGATCCAAATTTCAAGGAGGCAAGTATCCGTTCGAGTTTGAAGGCCCCCTTCAACCACATTTGCGAGCTCTTCTCGAAGAGTGTCGCATGCTACATCGGAACCTTGGATACTCTCTCCGAGACAAAGCTGATCGCCACAGCAGTCATCGTCGACAGCCTCACCGGAACCAGCTTCAACTGGCATAACTGGTTCCTCAATCAAATCCATGAAGCTGCTGCCGACTTTGCGTTCGTGAAAGGGAGCGCCGATCAGATTCTCCGCAAGGGGAAACTGAAGTTCTTCTCAAGGCTTTCCTATGCCTTGGAGAAGAAGTTTCCGGGCAAGGCATGGCCGGAAGATGACGTCACAATCTACAACAAGCAATCCATTTACTACGACAAATGGAGGAAGTCCAAGCAATTGATGGATTTGGGACTTCTGGAAATTGAAGTGCCCGTAGCGAGACCGGTTGCCGAAAGGCAAGCCGAAGTGAGCCAAGTGAAGCCGGTCGCTTCACCCGGGAAGTGAGCCGCGCCGAAGCGAGGCAAGAAGATGAAGCGAGTCGCTTCAATCGTTCAAGAAAGCGAGGCGGTGGAGGAGCCGCTTGAGAACATCGAAGTGACTCAAACCCAGCCTTCACCAACCAAAGCCCAATCCCCACAACTCCAAATAACCCAAGCACCAGAACCCCAATCTTCATCAACCCAACAACCACCAAAGCAGATAACCCCCCTCTCTCCCCGTGAAGAAGAATCAGCATCTTCTTTACACATTCCCACTGTGCCATTCCTCAGCACAGATGAAGCTGCTGCCTACACTACATTCACCCAACTTCAATCCCAGCCGATACAACCACCACCCACCGAAACCATCCAGATTTCCGAAACCCAAGAAACCTCATCACCTACCCAATCCATCTCGACATCGGCAGCTACAGCCGATACCGCCCAAACTGTCGGAGAACTTCCCATCATCCCTCAATTCAAAACCCCTGTTCTCACCGATCACAAGCGGGCTCTCGAACACTATGTTCGAGACAGAGAACAAGCCGCGGAGACAATCAACCTTCGCTACAATCTCAGCTCCGCGAGCGTTGAATGGAGCGACGTGTTCTACACGAATGTAGTCGACTTTCTGACGTACATTACGTACCGAGGAACGGAGTACTACAAGATTTTCAGACTCCTCAAAGCCTTCACCGAGGAGGAATTGATCCAGATGGAAGCCAAACTGCTCAATTTTATTGGCGAAAATGGCTTCCATGCCTTCCTTGAAGGGACCATCTTCTGGGAGAAGCTGGATGCCAAGGTGAAGGAATCTTATCCACTCACCACAGTTCCAAAGCGAGTGCCCTCATCCCATGAGAGGAAGCTCATCCGGGAGTATAAGGAGGAGATGGAGATGAAGGATGCTGAGATCGCTAGTCTTCAAAGCGAAATCACAAAGATGAGTGAAGAGATGGAGAGGAAGGCGGGGGAAGTCATCAGTCTTAGAGAAGACTATGACAGGAAGAAAAGAGAATTGGAGGGAAAGGTGGAGGAGAAGGAAAGGCTTCTGGAGGAGAAAGAAAAGGCGCTGGAGGCGCAGGTGAAGCTTGTGGATGATAACACCAAAACCATCACCGAACTCAAGGGCTTGCTTGAGGCAGAAAGAAGCCGCTTGAGGGAGGTCAATGCCAAGTTGATCACTCTTATCAAAGAGAAGAAGGTGTTAGAGAAGGAAGTGAAGGAGCTGAAGGAGAAGGTGGAGGATAGGGAGGGAGAACTAGTGTTGAAGGGTAGTGAGCTACTCAACACCAAAAAGGCTCTTGACTCACTTCGAACTGAGTTGAAGGGAGTCAAGGATGAGAGTGCAGTTGACAAGAGAGAACTGGAGAGTCTGAGGAGCAGTGCACAGGCTCTTGACTTGAAGAATGCTGAACTGTCAATCCTACTGCAGAAAGTCAAGAGACTGAAAGAAACTCTCACAGTACGGATCACTGCAGATGCCGAATTCCACAACTCTCAATCGAAGGGAAAGGAGACTTGCCGGAATGAAGGCAGAACTTGAAGCGTCCAAGGAACACTTGGATCTCACACTTCAAGAAGAAACCAAGAAGATCACCAAAGCCATAGAAGCGGAGCTGGAGGCTCGCTTCAGAGAGGTGGAGCCTCTAGAGAGCATGATGGCGTCTGTTGTAGAGCGAGAGAGGCAGTGCGAATATCTACTTGAAGAGATATCTATCAAGATTGCTGAAATTGTGGCGCCATCCATGGACAAAACCCAGCAGATGCTTCAGACTGTCCTCAACACAGTCAATTCACTACAACAATCCCTCTCTGGAAAATCTATAATCCTAACCCCTGGCTTTGATGATGCCAAAAAGGGGGAAGGACAAATGAGGGAAGGACTAGTAGAGCAAGGTGAAGCTGGAGGTTCAGGAGGAAGGAGAGTCGGTGTGGAGTTAATATTGGAAGAAGGAAGTGGTGATGGAGGAGATAAGGAGGGAGTGGATGATGAAGCGAGGAAGGGGAAGAAAAAACTCTCGAAGGAGGAATTACTGAAACAACTTGAAGAGCCCAGTAGGCCGCTTCAAGAAAAAGTGCTGAGTGCTTCTATTGCACGACATCCTCCAGTCACTGTGATCACGAAGGAGGAAAAGAGGGTGCAGGAGGAGAAGGATGCTGCCTTGGCGTGGGAGTTGGAGCAGGTGTTTAAGCTAACAAAAGATTCTATTGCTGCAGGTGCTTCATCTAGCTCCCAAGTGGCCGCTACTCCCAAGCTGCCCACTTCAGACGCCGCGCCAACTTCGACAGCTGCACTCACTACGACCACTGCTGCACTCACTTCGTCAGCAGTCGTCCCTCCAAGTGCTGCCAAGAAGGACATGCCACCTCCCCCACCACCGAAGCAGCCATTGAAGCGAGCTGCCCCACATTCTAAGCAAGATGACCCCGAGGCCAAGCGCCAAAAGGTCAAGCAAGCAGTCGCTTCAAAAGCTGGAAGAGAGGAGAGAAAGAGGAAGGAAAGAGAAGAGGGAAGGAGCAAAGGCGAGAGGAAGGAGAGGAGTAATGAAAGGCGACTCCAAGTGATCAACGCACGGATCGAGGAACACTTCAGTGAAGTGTTACTCATCCAGTCCTCATTAGTACGCAGCGCCTTCATCCCTCTCATGCCAGAAGAGTCCGAAGCATGTGAAGCTCAAGCCATAATTGATGCATGTGACGTGACTACGAAGGAGATGGTTGAGTCTGGTCGATATCCTCTCAAAGAGGAGCAAGATTACATCCGCAAACGACTCAATGCGCAGCGTCCATCGTGGAACAGCGAGTCGGGAGCTAAATTCAAAAAGACTATGGCTCAACTGTCAAGCAGGTCAGAAGAGGAGTTGGCCAAACGGAGAGATGAGCACCTGGACGGAAGGGAAATCGAGGATTTCATTCCGAGAGATCTGCTCGAGCTGTGGCTGTACTACAAAGACCTATTCATCAAAGCCTATTATTTCTGGGAGGTAGTGCCGCTGCAGAATGAGTGTTCTCGAATAAGTGCACTCAACAACTTCCTTGCCGCCTATGACGACAGATTGCGCCGCAAAATCTTCACAATGGCTGAACAAGCAGAGCCCAAAGCCAATTATTGTCAAGGTACCAGCTTTAAAGGAATTCGCCATGCCTTATCATCCAGGCACGGACGTTCCTAACAGAGGAATTATTGATGAGGAAGTAACTGAAGCCTTCAGGCTGGAGAGTGCATGGAGAAGATCTAGTATCCACACAGTAGACTCTATGGAATCAAGAGTGCTATCAGCTTACGTGGATACTGCTGCTATTTAAGAAGAGAAGGAGAAGGAGGAAGAAGGGAAGTGACAAGAGAAGGAAAGGAGGATGACTGGGAAGGAACTGCAGGAAACCTCCGAGTTTCAAGTTCCCTACATATTTTCTTTTGTGTGAACTTCTTGTTCATATATCCAAATTTCAATTTCTGTCCCTTCTGTGTCATTTACTCGCTTTGTGAATGACTTTATATTTCTGCTACAAACTCATTAATTTAACCGAAAAAAAGGGAAGGAACTTAAAAGAAAATTACAAACGAAACTGCAAAGGAAGCAGTCGCTTGGAGTTCCCTTCACGGTTAGATAGACTAGATTTATTTTTATCTAAGTCGTATGGGTTTTGGCATCATCAAAAAGGGGGAAATTGTTGGGAATTGTTAAGGACTAAATTGTTAAGGGGGAACTTCATGGGACATTTGATAAATGAAGTCATTTGTTTTGATTAGATCCCAAAACCCCAAGCGTCCTTTTCCCAAGCGACCCATTTTGATGTAGTTAATAGGTTAGAATTTTTCTAAGCCTACACTGTTAGGATGGCTCTTTTATTTTGCTTAGATCAGGCTTCAAAAGTTCAAGTGAAGGCCACTCGCTTGAGTGTGTTTTCCAAAGCGAAGCAAGTCAAGCAAGCTGAAGTGAAGCGTGCCGAAGAATAGCGAAGCGAAGCGATCGCTACAGTAGATTCAAAGTGAGTCTGCCAAAGTGAAGCGAAGCGAGCGCTACAGTTCAAAGCAAAGTGAAGCGAAGCGAGCGCTACAGTTCAAAGCAAAGCGAAGCGAAGCGAGCGCTACAGTGGAATCAAGTGAACCCACTAAAGCGAAGCGAAGCGTCCGCTACAAAGAAAAGCCGAAGCGAGTCAACACGAGTCAACACTTTATTTAGTAGTGTCACGGGAAATTTATTTCTCAAGTGACTCACTACAAATTTAACTGCGAAGCGACTCACTTCAGAGCGGCCACTACAACTTCAAAGCGAAGCGAGCCACTACCTACCAGAAAGCGACAGCACAAATTCCCGCTCCGAATTTGAACTCCAGTCAACAGGAGATCTCCGCATTAATTACGAGATCTCCACGTGTCGAAAGCGGAGAGGAGCAGAGGAGTTGACTGCCAGGCTGACAAAGACGACGCAACAGTACTGGGTCGCTCCAGTTACTGTTAAACTTGGAAGTTAGCCAATTTTGGCAAAATGCCAAAACTGAGCGTCTGCAAAAGCTTCTGCCTGCGCAAGTACTGTCGAGAGGAGGAGGGACAAGGCCACCAACCAAGCAACGGATCTTAGCCAACCCTCCGCCTATAAATAGTGAAGGATGAAGACGTGAAGAAGTAGAACACTACTTGAGCATTCGAGCGCATACAGCAAACAAACACTCCCAGCTTTCATAGCAATCTTCGAGTCTTTGTTTTCAAGTGTTCTCCGAGTTTCCAGTCCATCGGAACTCGTCTTCACAACCTTCACACTTAGAGTCTAAGCCCACTTCAAATATCCAAGCTTAGAAGAAGAACTCTAGCCAATCTTTGCATTCACTGTAAAGAGTTCTTCATAGTGTGTCGTCAACCAAAAACCCTAAACTTCGTCTGTTAGGTTTTGAGTGTTGTCGTTAGGTTGTTCAGATCCAAGGCCCTTCTTTCATCGATTGAAGAAGCCTCGATCGTAGAGTTGAGATCCAAGCTTACACTTACATCGTTTGTGTAAAGCTCGATCGAAGCTAGGCTGTAAGGAGAGCCCGTAATCTCCCTGTCTGTCTGACTGAAGCGAGCAAAGCTTCCAGTCTTTGTTAGGTTTGTGTAGTGAACCCGCAATCACTACGTCTGTCGTTTGATCTAGGCAAGTGAAGCCCGATCCCGACAAGGTTTTTGAAGGACCCGTAACCTTCAAGTTCTTAAGTGAAAAGAACAGTTGCCGTCGTGCAACAAAGTGGACGTAGGAGCGTTATCTCCGAACCACTATAAATCTCTGTGTCGTATCTCTCTTACCTTAATCTCTTTACAGTATTCGATTATCCATTGCACGTGCATATAAACAAACTTAACTTGGATTTTCAATTACTTAGGAAAGATTATAGCTCACCAAATTCCGCACAAAGAGTAAAGTCTCACTCTTGATCAAGCTCTAAGCTTAGGTCAAGAGATTCGTGATTGCTTTTGATCTAGCCCTCGGCTAGGTCTTAGTATTTCCAAAGAGCACTTTACTTTATACTCTGAGTTAAGGAATTGAAGTTGAAAAACTTCAAAATACGTATTCACCCCCCCCCCCCCCCCCCCTCCTCGTATTTTTCCTATAGCAAACCGGGACCAACAGGAACCATAAGCTATACCATGGCGACGAGAAATTGGTCGTGACAAAATTTCGAAATAAGATGGCTTCGAGAATTTTCATGATTTCGAAGGGATGGAGGAATTGGTGACAAATTGTATTTTTTTTCGAATATTGAATGATTTTGATGCTTATTTAGATTTGTAAATTGTTGAATTCGAATGGTGTTTCTTGTTAATTAGATTTGTTTGAATTTGATTTTGTTCGAATGATGTTGATTTTGGTCATTACAAGTGAAGAATCGAAAATTGTCAAATGGTGGAAAACTTGTATTTTTTGGACATTTTGGACTCTAACATTCGGCTGAGTACACGGTTGAAATGTAGTTTCAATCGTGTACTCAAGAACCGTACCCGTGTAACCCTAGTCGTGTACATTAGAACCCCCCCCCTTTTTTTTTTTCGATTCGTGGGACTCAATTGAGTTGGAACCACTGTTACTTTCATACATTGTGCAATCTTATGATTCGAGCACGTTACGTGCATTACACGTTTGTAAGAACATTACGTTCGTAAGTTAGTTCTAGATCAAACGTAACCTTAGTAGTTAGACTATATAAGTGACACTCACTCTATACTTCATACTTACATACTTCATCCTTTGTTTCAATTGATTTTTGGCTTAATTTTGACTTCTCACGAAAAGGGTACACGCTATTTTTCAATTTAAATCGTGTAGAGTCAACATTCGTGTAGAGGGCATTGACTTTTATAATTTTGACTTTGTTGACCTTACACGGTTGAATTAGATTTCCAACCGTGTATACACGATTGAAAACATCATGCAATCGTGTAAAGTCAATGACAATTTTGACTTTTTTTTTTTGACTTCACACGATTAATACTCGAATTTAACCGTGTACACACGTTTAAATAAACAATAATGCCGTGTATTTGGCCGAAGGTTTCCCTTTTTTTAACACAAAAACATTCAATTTTCACCAAATGATCAACTCAAACAAAAACTAACATGTTTACATCCAATAACATTCTTAAACATCCAAAAACGTTCATTAACATCTAAAAATGTCAATTTGGTTAAAATAAAAATATAATTAAGCATCGGTGTCGTACGGACATCGGGGCCTAGTATGCTCCTCGCTCTTGCAAATGCTACATTTTTTCTTACCTCTTGGACGTCGAGGGGGAGCATTTAGATCAACTCCGGAAATGGGAAGCGAGGCTTGGCAACTCCGTCGCTTGTGCCCGTATTGTCCGCATCTTGAACACCTTTGCCGGTTCGTTGACGATTCTCCTTCAACGGCCGATCGAGCTCTTGCCATCGGTGGTCGCCCGGCTTGCCTAGGTACAAGAGGGGGTAGCACCCTCCATCGTGAAATGAATTCGGGAACACTCCACGTCTCGGGATGAGGAACCGGTTGAATCTGAGAAGAATACGTAGCAACTAATGTGGATTGCCTGAAATAATGGCTCACGTAGTCAGTTGCCCGCCCACCGGAGTGCCTGTAACAACATACAATACAAAAACGTTTAGAAATCCGATTGAAATACGACAAGCATGAAACTAAAATAAAACGAGAAGTAGCCGTACCTTATCGCCGCACAAGCGTGTCGACAAGGGATGCCGTCTAACTCAAACTCACGGCATTCGCAAGTCGAGTTTTGGAGATCGACGAGGTAAGTCTGCTTTTCACCTTCGACTCTCCAAAGGGTGGGCGTAGGCGTTCCTCTGACGAAGTAGCGACGGCCCCATTCCGACGATGCCGACATCTTCGTATAGGCCTTCTCGGTGAGTTCATGTTGGTGAGCTAGGGCAC
Organism: Thymus mandschuricus; assembly: GCA_029379335.1. Lineage (NCBI taxonomy): Eukaryota > Viridiplantae > Streptophyta > Magnoliopsida > Lamiales > Lamiaceae > Thymus > Thymus mandschuricus. The sequence goes on along the minus strand of CM057074.1, from coordinate 18,140,525 downwards.
TAGTCCGATGTTCGTCGAACCACTTCTCGATGACTATCCGATACACCTCGATCATGGCACAAATCGGGAGTCTCCGAGCCCACAACAACCGAGCATTCATGGTCTCGGCGGGATTCGAAGTCATGAAGCTCGTACGTCGGACGGGACACTTGCACCTCGCCCACCTCGGCAGGCCAATGTCGCTCAACCTCCTGTAGATCCCGCCTCCCTCCCTGCTTAGGTCCCTCAGATTCCCCCAATATTCATCGAATTGGGAATCTCGATAGGCATAGGTTGCAGACTCAAATATAGCCCCCGCATGCCTCCCGTACCTAACGAAATTTCTCTGGAGGTGAACGAAGCAGAGGCCGTGAGCAGCATGCGGAAAGATGGAGTCGATCGCATTTGCGATGCTCACGTGCTGATCGGATACGATCAACAAGTCCGAGGGCACCCCGAAACTCTCTCGGACTTTGGACAAGAACCACGACCAAGATTCGTCGTTCTCTATGGGACCGAATCCAATGGCAAGGGGGAACACTTGCTCGTTCCCGTCTTTCGTCACCGCCACAAAGAGCGTCCCCTTGTTCTTCCCCTTCAAGTGCGCCCCGTCTACTACGATCACGGGGCGTAGCAAACCATTTCTCCACGCCTCGATCGACGGACCAAAGGCGAGGTAGAAGTAGGTCAGACGGTCGGTGACGTGGGTGTTGGGGTTGTTGTATAACTAAAGCAAAACCAGTTGTTTTAGTGGTTACGACACAGGTCCACTGTTAACAATCCCTATCTGGAAGAATATGTATAAGCAAGAATAAAGCCCATTATCTCATGTTTTAGACCACGTGTCGATCTGAGTTTGGAGAGGATCACGAAGGTCGATTATAATGATGAGATATGAACAGTTCACAGTCGAGATAGCTAGGGCTGAGCTATCGGTCTAGACTGCAGCTTAATGGTAGTGGTGAGTCCTAATCACTAATTATGCTGGTACGGTGGAACGTATTGAGGATCAACAGAGATAATGCTCTTCTGATACTGACCCTGTATCAAAGGTGATATAGGTGAAGAGCTATAGATCTCAGGCTCTAGCTCGATCTTAACCTTGGTAAACTATTAGATGTATATGTATTCTTCGATGTTACTTTGATTTACGAAGATATGAACTTCGTTAGTTCATCTTAATCATGTCGTACTTTGGGTAACACGGAGATGCATAGTATGTCTAATAAGTGTTATAAACAAGCCGTGTCTTGTGTGAGTGCAGGCTGACGTTATCCCCTCAGGGAGTTCACAATGTTTATTATACCAAGTCATGCATGCTGATTAAGTTCAGGTATAATAATGAGGAGTGAATGGGTACTACCTGAGGAATAGATGTTAACAATTAGGAGCAGTCATGGTAGCTCTAATTGATTAACGGATATGTAAGGTCTTAAACACGGGGGTCGAACTATACAAAATACCTACCCAATCTACATAATTGGGACAGAGCGGTGATTCAGCTATGACACTTTAGTGGAGTGCGTCATAGTTCTAATGAGATACATGTTCAGGGGTGGACATGGAAATATCGAATTAGATAAGGCCCAACTCTGTCTGGTATCCGATCCCTAGGATGGCCCAAACAGACCTCAGGAATCGATCTAAATAGTATTATTGAGTATGAGCTCAATAATTGTACTCAGGCCCAGTATATGATATATATTGGATTTATATCCAGTGAATGGATAATAAATATAATTAATTAAGACTTATATCCTATGGGATTAAATCTAATTATTTATTATTTAGTTATTCACGGATAAGATTAAATCTAATAAGATAAGATTTATTTGATTAAATCTTATGGGGATAAATATAATATATAAATATGTTTAGTATATATTTATTTATTTATTCTTCTACTGGAATTGGGATTAAATTCTATTTGTTAGAATTAATTCCGGATATACAGTTGCATAACTGAACAGATTAATTCCTTATTAATTCCGTATTAATAAAGGAATAAGATTTGTAAGTTATGGAAAGAGAATAAATATGGGATTGGCATAGACATGGTTGGAGATAAATAAGGAATCATATCTCCTTATTTATGAACCATATAAATACTCTCCATGTCTCTCACAAAAACCCTAGCACACCAGATTCGTTTCTACGACTTGGCGCAGAAACCTAGGCGTGAGAGAGAGAGTCGGCCGCGAGTCTGAGTGAAGGAGATCGAGGTTCCAGTGATCTTGAGACGTCCACCAAGTCTCAGATCTGAAGGTGTGGGATCACATCCTAGAAGATCAGAACCGTAGATCGATCAGACACGACTCAGATTGGACGTTCTTCATAATCAAGGTATGTACTCGAGCCCTTGCATGAACTTATGTGCACGATCGAATCAACACATCCGAACCAAGATCTAGGTCGGGGCGGCTTTCAAGCAGCCGGTTCCAACAATTGGTATCAGAGCCCGAGGTTTTTGGATCGGCTCTGTGTTGAATCGAATTTATGTTCATGCATTCGAGTCATCATGATTATGTGTGCATGCTGCTGTCCGGGAATTATGTGCGTTAATTTTATCGTTTTTCGTATTATTCGTGGTTCGTTTTTAAATCGGCGAGATAATAAGGTGCCGATTAGAATAGGATTCGTTTTGTATTTTTCGATTTTGTATTGTATTGAATGCTGCAAATCGGAGAATTGCTGGGGAACGAGGTCCGGAGACGAACACGAGACGAAGGCGATCGACGGCCGCAGGCGGCGGCGAGTCGGCCAACGCACGGCGGCGGACGGAGTAATCTGCCGCGGTTTTGCGCGGCTGCTCCTCGTCGTTTTTCACGGCGACTGAACCCTAGGGTTCATCCTAGGGTTCAGGCGAGCCGGAGACGGAGGGCGGCGGCGTCTGATCCGGCGGCGGATGGCGGCGATGGCTAGAGCAGCGACGGCGGCAGAAAACCCTTAGGGTTTTCAGGCTCGCGCACGCTGCTCAGGCTCGAACCGTGGCTGCACGCAAGTCCAGCGCCCGGCTCGACGTCGGGACGGAGCCGTGACGGCGCCGGACGACAGGCGGCGGCGCGGGGAGGGCTGCGGCGGCGAGTTACAGCAGCGACGGTCGAAACCCTAACAGGTTTTTGCGGCCCGCGCGCTGCTGGGCTCAAGCCCACGGCCCGGCGGTGATTTGACGACGACGGGGGGGGGGCGGACGGAGGCGGAAGCAGGTCCGGTGGTCCCCTGACCACCGGCTGCGGCGGTAGTGGCATTGATCAACGGCGGCAGCGGCGGCTGGGTTTGTCCCCTGCGCGCGCGCTGCTGCCGCAGCTAGTCTCGGCTGCCCAGGCTCGAACCCAGCACCTCAGGTGGTGCTGGGGGCGCCGGCGAGCCAGTGGGAGCGACCGGTGGCATTCCAGCCACCGGCGGTGGCTCGCGGCGGCGGCGCTGCTTTGTGCAGCGGAAACGGCGACGGCGATGGGGTTTCGGGCGACGGTGACGAGCAGTGGCTCGGGCTGGGCTGCAACGGACGCACCCAGCCCGAACCCAGCCACGTCAGGCTCGTCGTGGAGCCGAGACGGTGCCCCGGCACGTGCCGCGGCGGCGCGTGTGTTACACGCGTGGCTCGGCGGCAGCGCGTGGCCGGATTTTTCGAACGAGGGCTGTTCGTCTTTTGACGATTCAGCCCATAACGTTGACGATGGCTAGGGTTTTCCGAAACCTAGGCATGAACGTCGACGGCTAGGGTTTTCGTACCCTAGTTCGTTCGAAATTAATTCGCTTTCCGTTTTTGGTAATTAGGGTTTTCGGCACCCTAGTTATTTCGAGCAGTTGTTATTTTTGGAAGGTTGACTTGAAGATCGGGATTGGCTTCCAGATCGAAGATTAAAGACCGGAGCTTGTTCCGGGGCTTTACTTAATTAAATGTAATAGATAGGGCTTTCTATTCCCGGTCGGCAGCCTATTTATTTGTTTTAATTATTATGCATGCTATGATGGATTTAAATTACGCAATGAAGATGATCAGCATGTTTTGCATGTTATAGTTGCTTTTCATTGTTTGCGTAATAGAAATAACATGCATAGGGGTCATAGCATGCCGGTTTTAATGATTTCAATGCAAGCATGTTTTATTACTTGCGCTTAGAAATCATGTGATAGGACTTAATTGTCTATGTGCTACGATTGTCACACAAACCCTTAAAAAGACTAAGCGATATAGTTAATCGATTATTGGTTAATTGATTTAAAGGACCTCCATATTTGGTTTAAAAATGAAATAATTAGCATTCGCGTTGACAATGAGTCTTCCTCCCTATAGGAGATGCTGGTTATGGATTTCATTGGTTTAGACTTCAAAAGGATAATTTGATTTAAAATGAAATAATTAGTGTTCGCGTTGACAATGAGTCTTCCTCCCTATAGGAGACACTGATTATAGTTCATTGGTTAAATTCAAAATTGATAATATGGAAAAATGATTTTATAAAGGTAATTCCTCCTTAACGGGTGGGTTACTCTTAATAGAATTAATTTTTCAGAATATTAAAATATGGTTGTAGCTTAGCTGCTTATTGATGAATCCTCCTATAGAGGTCACTTCTCGAATTAGCAGGGTCCTGAGGCACGGGTTATTATTTCTTTGTTTCACTATGGTCCGTGTGATGGGATAAGAAATAAAATAGACTGCAGTCATGGTCGATAATTTTATAGGTAGCATCCACCTATAGTGGACTATTTGTAAATAGTATCGGGCTACTCGTTTGTTGGTTCAATGTTATTATTGGGTTTATAACATTGATAACATAAATTATTTGTGCTTACGAGTTTTTGTTTACATGTTATTTATTTCAGATATGTCTATTGTTTCTATTCGCACGAAGATTTGTCGTTTTGCTTTTTCCGATGGTGTTCCGGATTCCTTTCGATTTCGACTACTCAGTTTCCTGGCACGGAAGGAGATTAGTTTCCTGAGGTTTGAGGATTCCCTCAACTTCAAGGAATTCATTATGAGGTTTAAAAACCTCGTATACATGTACGTGTCGTATGGAGGCGTTATGTCGGGAAAGTCTGTGTGCGAGGTTCTTCTTGCACGTTTTCCGGGTTGGTTCCTAGCTCTTAGGGATGCGGTCGTCCCTAACCACATCATTCATGAGGATCCAATTGCCCTTATTGGGGAATTGCTCGTGGTGGACAGGGAGAGGATTGATATTCTACGGTCTGCCTATGAGGCGGAAAGGAGGTTTTGGGATCAGCCTGTTGATGAGGACGTCGATTTGATTGAGCGTTATAATGCTCAGGATAATGAGACGATCATAGACGAGTACCTCCATTCACTGAGGATTGATGATCTTGAGTATGACGGACTCGTTCATGATGTGAATGAGCTGAACTCTGATCAATCCATCCAGGTAGTGGGCGATTTTGAGCCTGATAGACTTGTTCACGACGTGAATGAGCTGAGCCCTGATCAGCCTACTGAGGAAGTGAATGATGCCAGGAAGGAGAGACCTCCGATAATAAAGGTCTATCAGAGGAGGAACAAGAAGTTGAAGATAGATGGAGGTATGTCAGACTCTTGTAACATGAAAAAACCAAATTATACTAGTTCAGTCCTCACGGACGGATTTAACTGGTGGATATTAATTGTGGTTTGTTGCAATCTTTGTAGGTTCAGCTACAAGAAACGAGTAGGACGACTTCAAGTTCTTGAGCTCGACAAGCAACATTCAGTTGATGCAGTTGTCTAGCAGACTTGGAGATTTCTATCTTACGTTTTATCTTGGTTTTTGGATACTAGATTCTGGATTATTACTTTTACACTACGTTTAGTTGCCTTGTTTTGGCAGGATACTTATGTTTTGGATATTGATAGATGATTATTTTCTGACATTGTATTAGAGATTTACTTCTTTAATACTGGTTGTTTTGATATATCATTCGTAGTGGGAGTAATAACTGTGAATTTTTGAAAGATGTTCCAAAATGTGCTATGATAAATGTGGTACTTCTTGTTCAGAATTGTCTTTTAACAAAATACTACGTCACTATGTCTAAATCTATTTCTTTTCCTTATTTGAAATGAAGTGATTAGCATTTATGTTGATCATAGATTTCATTGTGATTTAATATGAATTAATTAGCATTCGCGCTGAGATCGCGTTTTCCCTTCCTACGGAGATGTTAATTGTAAATTTCATTGGTTAAATCTGTTCGGAAATAAGGATAATATGCACACGAAGTGTCGCAATTTTGATGTTAGATTTAGTAATTGATTGGACAAGTAGTCATTTTTCAAGGAAAGACAATCATTTATTCTTGATTAACGTCCAAGAATAAAAAGAAATTATGAATTGGAACATTATAAGGCCGGAAGTACAAGACTGATAACCAAAAGGATCTGCACAAGATTATTTTAGGATCCTAGTCACAGTGGGAGCTTTTTCGAGTGTGTCTCGAAAATGGTGAGTTGTTCATCGAGAAATCTAATTTCGTGGATAGTGAACAAACCAAGTTGACTAATAAGGATTAGTTAGATGAAAGTAGTTGCCTATCATTGATTAGTCTATGAGTTTAACACTCGAAAGACTTGCAAGTTGTATGCTCATATTCGTTGAGGACATACATGAGGAAACATGGATGTAATTTGAGAAAAGGGAAGAATTCTCTCAAAAGTTCTATGTTTCGGGGCAGACACATTGCAATGTGTAGTACAATGCTTAAAGCATTCATTTGTCAAAAAAAAAAAAAAAACACATATAGATTCGTTCATGAAATGTGTTGACAAATGGTATAGATTTCATCTACAAAAGACGTTGAATTGGTTGTCTTGTACATTGTGAGATAATATTACTAGCACTTGGAAACAATGTGAAAGTATTATCTGACACAATAGGTGGTGATTATCCGAACAGTTTAGAATGAAGATTAGGAGTAATGTTAGATATATCTGCGGATAGTACAACATTATTCAAGTGCTCTTCATAGACTACTGTTGTGGCAAAGTTTGCAATACACTTGGATATTGCATAAAGAGCCAAATATATGTTAATGCTGTGTGCATGGTAACGGATATAGTCTATCATTCTTAAATGTTTGATGACACGGATAATCGAATGGTAGCTAGAAAAACGACATCATCGACCTTTTACTATGGATTCACGTAAGAAGCAGAATTGTCTTGAAGATTCTCACGCAGTGAAATGCTGAGAGGGAGCTAGATAATTCAGGGCTTGGCTTCGTGAATAGGCAGAAACCTCAAATTTGCTAGAATTCTTACACCCCCTGGAAGGATTCTAAGTGCAGTGGCGAATTTTTGAGATTTGTAAATGCCGGTAACAACATAGTGGGTACCTAACATTAAGGCGATTTCGCTGAAAAAATAGAAACACTAGAGGAATGTACGATGACGGTTCCTTCACTAAGTGTCACATGTCAGGTATACTGTAGCACGTGGCTGACATGTCTTAGTGAGCCTCCCACTAAAAGGTACAAGGAAAAGGTAAAATCTTTTAGCATACCAACGCGTCTACAGGAAACCATATGACTTCATCCATGTACAATGTTAACAATCGCAATCGTTAACGATTGCGATTGTTAACATTGTACATGGATGAAGTCATATGGTTTCCTGTAGACGCGTTGGTATACTAAAAGGTTTTACTTTAGTATAAGTGGGAGATTGTTGGGGTTGTTGTATAACTAAAGCAAAACCAGTTGTTTTAGTGGTTACGACACAGGTCCACTGTTAACAATCCCTATCTGGAAGAATATGTATAAGCAAGAATAAAGCCCATTATCTCATGTTTTAGACCACGTGTCGATCTGAGTTCGGAGAGGATCACGAAGGTCGTTGATAATGATGAGATATGAACAGTTCACAGTCGAGATAGCTAGGGCTGAGCTATCGGTCTAGACTGCAGTTTAATGGTAGTGGTGAGTCCTAATCACTAATTATGCTGGTACGGTGGAACGTATTGAGGATCAACAGAGATAATGCTCTTCTGATACTGACCCTGTATCAAAGGTGATATAGGTGAAGAGCTATAGATCTCAGGCTCTAGCTCGATCTTAACCTTGGTAAACTATTAGATGTATATGTATTCTTCGATGTTACTTTGATTTACGAAGATATGAACTTCGTTAGTTCATCTTAATCATGTCGTACTTTGGGTAACACGGAGATGCATAGTATGTCTAATAAGTGTTATCAACAAGCCGTGTCTTGTGTGAGTGCAGGCTGACGTTATCCCCTCAGGGAGTTCACAATGTTTATTATACCAAGTCATGCATGCTGATTAAGTTCAGGTATAATAATGAGGAGTGAACGGGTACTACCTGAGGAATAGATGTTAACAATTAGGAGCAGTCATGGTAGCTCTAATTGATTAACGGATATGGAAGGTCTTAAACACGGGGGTCGAACTATACAAAATACCTACCCAATCTACATAATTGGGACAGAGCGGTGATTCAGCTATGACACTTTAGTGGAGTGCGTCAGTTCTAATGAGATACATGTTCAGGGGTGGACATGGAAATATCGAATTAGATAAGGCCCAACTCTGTCTGGTATCCGATCCCTAGGATGGCCCAAACAGACCTCAGGAATCGATCTAAATAGTATATTGAGTATGGGCTCAATAATTGTACTCAGGCCCAGTATATGATATATATTGGATTTATATCCAGTGAATGGATAATAAATATAATTAATTAAGATTTATATCCTATGGGATTAAATCTAATTATTTATTATTTAGTTATTCACGGATAAGATTAAATCTAATAAGATAAGATTTATTTGATTAAATCTTATGGGGATAAATATAATATATAAATATGTTTAGTATATATTTATTTATTTATTCTTCTACTGGAATTGGGATTAAATTCTATTTGTTAGAATTAATTCCGGATATACAGTTGCATAACTGAACAGATTAATTCCTTATTAATTCCGTATTAATAAAGGAATAAGATTTGTAAGTTATGGAAAGAGAATAAATATGGGATTGACATAGATATGGTTGGAGATAAATAAGGAATCATATCTCCTTATTTATGAACCATATAAATACTCTCCATGTCTCTCACAAAAACCCTAGCACACCAGATTCGTTTCTACGACTTGGCGCAGAAACCTAGGCGTGAGAGAGAGAGTCGGCCGCGAGTCTGAGTGAAGGAGATCGAGGTTCCAGTGATCTTGAGACGTCCACCAAGTCTCAGATCTGAAGGTGTGGGATCACATCCTAGAAGATCAGAACCGTAGATCGATCAGACACGACTCAGATTGCAAGTTCTTCATAATCAAGGTATGTACTCGAGCCCTTGCATGAACTTATGTGCACGATCGAATCAACACATCCGAACCAAGATCTGGGTCGGGGCGGCTTTCAAGCAGCCGGTTCCAACAGTGGGAGGTGTGGATGTCGTACTCGGTGCCCGGATTCATCTCCTTCAAAAGGTAGAGGTAAGAAGGGAGCCTCTGATAAGACTCGTCGAAGGCACCGTACGTCATCTCTATAGCGACGTTCCTCGCACGAAGAGCGAACGGGTAGTCAATCTGAATACCGTACTCACTCCGTAGCTCGTCCACCATCTCCTTTGGCTTCAACACTGCGCCCTCGGTGATCAATCGACGAGCGTAGAATGCTCCTAATACCATGGCCGGCACCTGTCGTTTGTTGTTCGAATTTAAATCAACTAGACACGTGTGATCGGCCTCGTACTTGTTGATCTTCCAAATCCCGCCTTTCTGCTTTGCATTCAACTTGAACTCGCAATCCTTCCCCGAAGTGCACCTAAAACCCACACGGCCTTTGTCGGAACGAGGGATACAATACTCCTTCCGGAGATCCATGTGAAGCAATCCGACGGCTATATGCAAGTCATCCTTCTTCTTGAAGTATCCGTCCTTTCGCAATTGACCCAAGGCCGGTGCCAAGTCGGGATCGATCCATCCTAAAGGGAGCGCGGTGTCTAGATCGACGTGCGGTATCAACCAATGGTGAACCGCCTCCTCGTTAGCGCGAGCACGAGCTTCGTCGTCGCGGGGCTCTTGGTTTTGTGAGTGCATGCTACGAAGCCCGATAACCCTATCAATATAGCCGGGCTCGCGGATCCATGCTCCGAATTCAGCCATTAGGCTCTCAAGTAATTGGGATCGTTCCTCCACATTCCTTGCTTCCTCGCCCTCGGACTCGAGAGACTCTTCTTCCGACTCCGGCTCTTCTTCGTCGCGTACTTCGGCTTCAAATGCATTCGATCTCGGGATCGGCTCCTCTTCGACGCTATAGTTCTGAAAAATCGTCGATCGTTGGGTATTATGGGCTGCCCGATTTGCTCTACTAATGACGTAGATCGTCGACATCTCTCTTCTCGCGATGCACATTCTAAGCAAATCCCCGGTGCTCTTTAAAACGGCCTTCACCGTCTCCTGCTCGTTGAGGTTCGTCAAGTGGAATAGCAAGTGCTCCGATTCATCACCCAAGTAAAGTTGAATGTCTCGTACTACGTTTTCATAGCTCAAACTCGCTATGGGATAAGTGACGAGAAAAGAGTCTCCATTTACATACGATATTCCCTCCCAACGACCGCTATGACGGATAAGAATTCTCTGATCACCCATGTCGATCTGTACCAAAAAAAAAAGAAAATTAATAATCGGAAAATTTTTTGTTCTTAAGTACACGGTTGAAACGTTAATTCAACCGTGTATACACGGTAAAATTACACAATTTGTCGTGTAAAGTCAACAATTTTGACTTTAAATAGTTGACTTTGTTGACTATACACGACTTATTGTGTTATTCTACCGTGTATACACGGTTGAATTAACCATTCAACCGTGTACTTTAGAACAAAAAAAAATTCTATTTTTTTTCGCATATTATAAATAATAAATATAGAAAATCGAATATTACCTTGGTATTTGTCTCGAAAAAACGTCTTGAATCGAATCCAAATTTTCCAGAAATTAAAGAATGCCTACAAATATTCTCTCTCAACAATTTTTTCAAATTTAGTGTTGTGATGAAATGAATTATGTCTATGCTATTGCTATTGTTTTCTCACTTTTTCTGATTTTTCAATTAATGAAGTGCTAACAACCTCTACTTTTAATCAATTTCACAGATTTGGTTGTTGAAAGTAAATAAATGCAATTTCCTATTTTTTAAAAAATATTACACGCCAATCTCCTATCCAATTTTTGGTGGTCGTGTATGTGTTCGTGACCTCCATTTTTATTTTTTTTTCACCTCATATATGGATTGAAATTTTCCAATACACGAAATTTCAATCGTGAATTGAGAGAGTAAAATCGTGTAAAACACAAATTGAATTGAATTTTATGGTGGGCCCCACGTTTGATTTATATATTTAGTTGATTTTTGGTTTTATTACACAAGTGGGCCCAAATAGTAAGGGTATTTAAGACATTTCAATTGAAAATGAGTATAGAAGTTATACTTCTTAAAAAGTGGGTATAAAAGTACCACATCTTATAAAAGTGGGTATTTTTAAACTTGACCCTATTTTGAGGAGAATAACCCTTATAATAAATAACGGGTGACTTGACATTCAGGCTGCATGTAACTATTTGAAATATGTTAACCCTTAATTATTAAATTAGTAGAAGAATAAATAATTATATAAAGTTGCCCGTTATACGATAAAATTGGCATTTTATTTTTATTACAATATACAACGGGCTACATGAGACTCTCTATTTGATATTTTTTTTTTATTAAAATAAACAACGGACGGCTTGGCTTATTTTGATGTAACAAACATTTTCTTCTTATTACAATAAACAGGCTATGTGAGATTCTCTTTGACATTTTTTTAATTATTAAAATAAACAACGGACGGCTTGACTTATTTTGATATAACGACATTTTTTTTATTAAAATAAACAACGGACGTCTTAACTTATTTTGATATAATAACATTTCCTTTTTATGAAAATAAACGACGGGTGGTTTGACATATTTTAATATTTTTCATTTATATTTTACTTTAAAATGACGTTATAAAATGATTCGTATCGAATTTTGACGGGATACAAATGTACCTATCATCAAAATATTCCATTTTGAACCTATTTTCCTATAAACACGAGCAATGGAATACTTTATAATTATGTATTTTCCTACTATAATTTTATTTAAAATTATAAAATATTTAAATCTCGTCGATCGAATTTTGACGGGATACAAAAGTACCTATCATCAAAATATTCCCCTTTGAATCTATTTTCCTATAAAAAACGAGTAATGGAAGACTTTATATAATTATGTATTATTCAACTATAGTTTTATTTAAAATTATAAAATATTTAAATTATGTCTAGAAAAATAAGATCAAATAAAAAGCTATCTTTACATGAAAAATGAGAAATGATCTTATCCGTTCATTTTATGGGATCGAAGGTCCATATTAATGTGAACATATTAATTACTTTAACCACATTATATAGGATGTAGGGTTAATTTTGTACATTTTCTTTCATCCGTTTGGGGTTTCTTCCCTAAAATCAAGGGATATTAATTTAGTTTGATTATTTTCCCTATCATTACGCACGCATATATTCTTCTTTTGGTTTAATTTTACTACCATTTTAAATATATTTATGACTAGCATATTATCCTTTAGGTATTCATCTAAATTAATTTAGTTTGATTATATACTGACATTCATTTACTTTAACTTTTGTAAATGCTAAAATGCATTATAAAATAGTTCACGGTGCATCATTGAATTATGCAATTTACAATATTTTCTTTCTCATTGTTTAATTTATATTTTATTATGCATGGTTGATGATCAAATAAAAATAGATTTTGTGTAATAAATGAGAAATAATTTGAACTATTGATCATTATGTAATATACATTCATATTAATAGGTGCATTATAATTTCGTTTTGATGCATTATGATGATTGATGCATTATAAATTTGATACACTATGCATTATATTATGCATATTGTGCATTACAATCGAGTACAAAATGCATTACTTTTTTTTCTATTGGAAAACTAATTTTGTAAACGATATCACCCCTATTATGCATTATCAAAATATTAAACTTTATGTGATGCATAATAAAATCTAAATAAATGCATTATATAACCGTTTTAACAAAAATAAGTGCAAGTAGTAATGCATCATATCACACTCCATAATGCATTTATAGATATTATTATAAAACGTTGATATTATTTCTCTCCCTCTATGCATTTGGGATTTTGACTTTTGAGATAGAAATCCCGTAAATTCGGCATGTCCAGTTATACATACATAATTATATCTAAATTTACAATTTTAGCCTCTTATTGCAACGGTTTAGGAAAATTGAGTTCTAGGCAGTTATTTTATATTAAATCTAATCCGTCTATTTTAGAATAATTAAAGGCTGAGATTGTTTCTTATTTTTTTACTCAATAGTAGTTTTGTACCAGAACTCATCCCTATATATATATATATATATATATATATATATATATATATATATATATATATATATATATATATATATATATATTAAGTATGTCTAAGTTTATATATTTTGAGGAGAATAACCCTTATAATAAATAACGGGTGACTTGACATTCAGGCTGCATGTAACTATTTGAAATATGTTAACCCTTAATTATTAAATTAGTAGAAGAATAAATAATTATATAAAGTTGCCCGTTATACGATAAAATTGGCATTTTATTTTTATTACAATATACAACGGGCTACATGAGACTCTCTATTTGATATTTTTTTTATTAAAATAAACAACGGACGGCTTGACTTATTTTGATGTAACAAACATTTTCTTCTTATTACAATAAACAACAGGCTATGTGAGATTCTCTTTGACATTTTTTTAATTATTAAAATAAACAACGGACGGCTTGACTTATTTTGATATAACGACATTTTTTTTATTAAAATAAACAACGGACGTCTTAACTTATTTTGATATAATAACGTTTCCTTTTTATGAAAATAAACGACGGGTGGTTTGACATATTTTAATATTTTTCATTTATATTTTACTTTAAAATGACGTTATAAAATGATTCGTATCGAATTTTGACGGGATACAAATGTACCTATCATCAAAATATTCCCCTTTGAACCTATTTTCCTATAAACACGAGCAATGGAAGACTTTATATAATTATGTATTTTCCTACTATAATTTTATTTAAAATTATAAAATATTTAAATCCCGTCGATCGAATTTTGACGGGATACAAAAGTACCTATCATCAAAATATTCCCCTTTGAATCTATTTTCCTATAAAAAATAAGTAATGGAAGACTTTATATAATTATGTATTATTCAACTATAGTTTTATTTAAAATTATAAAATATTTAAATTATGTCTAGAAAAATAATAAGTACCTATGAAATAGTACTACATTCCATTACTTTTTCTATTTGTTAAAATAATAATGGGAGCTTTGAAATTTTAATGTGTTTCTTTTATATATTAATTAAAAAATAATATAAAGTTGAATTGTGACATGATAAAATACTACAATAAGAAAAAATTTATTCTTATTTTCTTATTTTATCAAAAAAAAAAATTTAATATTGGGATCCGTCGAATTTCGACGGACACTGCACTAGTATATATATATACTCGAATGATGTTTACAATTTCAGCCCTAGGCGAGCGAACTCCCGTGTATAGGCCCAAAATCAAGCTTGGTCTTAATATATTGTTTTGTTATCGTTCTCAATAAATAAATCTTTCTTTTGATTTAAATAAAATAAAAATTATGCATACATATATACATAAATGAAATGCATCATTATCATTTGTGGTCCTATAAGTGTTATATTTTCCTATATCTCCTTAAGCATTTAGAATCACAAATTTTAAAATTAATTATGAATTTGTTCCATATATACCTCATGACTATCGATTTCATGTACCTATTAATAAAAAATTGTTTTTTAACGTTGAGGATACCTATTGTGGCTCTCCATCTATATACTTCTCTAGCGAAATAATATCATATCTACTCCATAATTCAATATAAACTATTCTCGCCATGGGTACTATGATAGATGATATTAACTAGGTGATTTAGCGCACCTGGCCACCAGGCTCCTCTTTTTAATGAGTGATTCGGATTCGATCCCTTGTAGGACCGAAATGTGAGAGATATAAAGTGACTTGGAGATTTGCTTGAAGTTATTGAGAGCTTGGAGGAGATCAATGTATATGTGTATAAGTGAAATTATGCTAGTGGACTTGGGCTTGGTAATTGGTTGGGTTGATCTATTTTATCTTTGCTGGACTTAAAATATCTATAGAATTTAGACTATAGTTTTTTCTTATTTCTTTTTTTCATTATATTTGTCGTAGTTTTCCTATAAAATAAATTTAAAAAAAGTTTTGTTGGGCCTTTCTTAATTGGTTAATGGATTATATGTTATCGCATGGAATGATTACCATTAAAATTTCAAACTATTTTTCAATAGTCAAGAGTAACCTAAAGCATAAAAGAAGATAATCAGTGCAACTATCTATTTATTATCCAATTTGTTTTGGGCATTTTGGCTATTATTTTCGCAAAGGGTAATCATATACACAGCCCCCATTTTACTCTTTAAAGCCCCCAATTTATTTAAATACAGTTATACCCCTACCAATACTGTCATGCGCAGGCCCTCCTCTTTTTCTCGTCTTCTCTCACAACCGCCTACGGGCTACGGCAAGCATAATGATCAATCTCTTAATCTATGTAATTTTTCCTCTGCAATCGAACCTTAGAGTTAGAAGACAAAGGTTCCACAAATCCCCTAATTCGTTTTCTTCATTACAAGCACCGTAGCTACTACTCTTCACCTCTCTATATTGAAATTAACACACAGAATTTCAACTCATCTCCTTCAATTCATCAATCAAAGAGCAGATACTTTTTGCTTCCTCCGATCAATTACTTCCATCAATTTCCGAATCAATTTCGTCGAAAAATTATCGTTTCTAGCAAGTAAGATTCGCTATGTCTTTTTCTCCCCTCTTTGCTTGGTCGTGGAGTATGGAGAGCTTCCGTCGAGCACCTTGCAGGCATGGAGGCGATCCGGCGGCGGCTTGCGAAATCGTTGCTGGTGGCACTCTTCTTAAATTCGTCGACCTCACTTTCGGTGCGTCCATCTTCACGCGCTACCTCGAAGACAAATTCTAGAGAAGTAGGGCTCGGCAGCGGTGACGGAAGAGTAATTAAACGTTTTGTTGGTTGGAATTTGGATGTTAAAGGAATATAAAGGAATTTGGTGGCGGTGGCGGTGGCTGCACAGCCTAGTTGGTAAGGTTGTGGTTGCCGAAATTTAAGAAAAATAAAATTGGGGAAATGTATTAGAGACAAATGAATCCGTGGTGGTGGACGGCAGCGGTATCAATGTCACCGGAAAATTGAGGATGGGAGCGAGACAGAAAGACGGGATTGTGGTGACAGTGAGATGTGGCAAGATTAGGGAGAGGGGGCTGCAAGGGTAAATTCGTAAATTAACCAAAACGGGGGCTGTAGGTAGAAAAACGGGGGCTGTGGATAGAATCACCCTTTCGCAAAATGTCACCGTGGAAGCCACTTCTCATTCGATATCGATTTTTATTATAATTTGTATATTATTAAAGACATTGTTGTTTTAGACCCATCTAATTGAAGGGGTTAATATTCTTTCCCCTTAATTCACTAATTTTGTATATTAGAATATTTAACCCGTTTTGTTTTTAAAGTAACATTTAACCATAATTTTTTTATAAAATCAATGGAAAATTTTGCGCTTGGTGTATAACCAAGCATAATCGCTGGAATTTGAACTTCAATAAAATTTGATTTACTTTGCGACAATTTTAGTCAATTAATAAATTTTCACTGGGGAACGAAGGCCTTTCAAGAGAATAACGATTCTTAGAAAGTTTTACATTGTCTTCGAGAGTAAAATACACTTTCTATTGAGATTGATGGCAGGTAGGGGTGTCAGCGGGTGGGTAAAACCCGGACCCGGTCCGGACCTGCTCAAGACCCGCTTATTAATTAATTTACGGGTCCGGGTCCAACCCGGTCAGACCCGTAAAAGCAGCAGACCCGACCCGACCCGACCCGCTATTTCCGGGTTCGGGTCCGACCCGACCCGATTTTTTTTTTTTTTTTTAAAATATTTTTTTTTCCTTATAAATTAATTCAACTATTTGGTTTTTTCAACTTATCAATTTTGTATATTTTTACATATTAATATAGATTAAAGTTTCAATTTGCACGTCACTAGGTATGGCAATGGATCCAGGACCCGATCCAGGTCCGGTGGATCCGGTACGAAAAATTAGATATGGACCTTGCAAAAATTTTATTGTAATCTTTACAAAATTTTAATTTAGAAATAAATGATACGGATCTGGGTCCAGATCCGTAGACTCATAGACCCGTCGGATCTGGACATGGATCTCAATTTTTTGGACCCGACGGATCAAGACTTAATCTACCACTATTTTTCAAGAATATAATTATAACATTATGTTGGTCCCGGTTTGTTAATAGGAAAATACGTAGAGGGGGGGGGGGGGGGGGGGGGGTGAATACGTATTTTGAAGTTTTTCAACTTCAAATCCCTTAACTCAGAGTAACAAGTAAAGAGCTCGTTTGAACTTAAGACCTAGCTGAAGCTAGATCTACAGTACGTAGCTTGCCTGCTTGACCGAAGTGAGCACTTGATCAAGAGGGAGTCTTTACTCGTATATGCGGAATTTGGTGAGCTAAAAATCTTTCCTAAGTATTAAAATCTCCAGATTAGGTTTGTTTAGATGCAATATGCAATGGATAATCAAACAAGTAAGAGTTCAGGGTTAGAGAGATACGACACAAAGAATTATAGTGGTTCGGAGATAACGCTCCTACGTCCACTTTGTTGCACGAAGGCAACCGTTCTCTTCACTCAAGAACTTGAAGATTTCGGGCTCTTCAAAAGCCTGGTCAAGATCGAGCTTCACTCGCTTGGATCTGACAGACGCTGGGTGATTCCGGGTTCACACCAAAAACCTAACTAGACTGAAAGCTTCACTCGCTTCAGTCGAACAGACAGGGAGATTACGGGCTCTCCGTACAGCATAGCTTCGATCGAGCTTCACACAAACGATGTAATGCTAGCTTGGATCTAGACTCTATGATCGAGGCTTCTTCAATCGATGAAAGAAGAACCTTGGATCGGAACAACCTAACGACAACACTCAAAAACCTAATAGACTGGGTTTAGGGTTTTTGGTTGACGAACACACTATGAAGAACTCTTTACAGTAGATGCAAAGATTGGCTAGAGTTCTTCTTCTAAGCTTGGATATTTGACGTGAGCTTAGACTCTACGTGTGAAGGTTGTGAAGACAAGTTCCGATGAACTGGAAACTCGGAGAACACTTAAAACAAAGACTCGGAGATTTGCTCGAAGGCTTGAGAGTGTTTGTTTGCAGTAGGCTCGAATGCTCAAGTAGTGTTCTACTTCTTCACGTTATGATCCTTCACTATTTATAGGCGGAGGGTTGGCTGAGATCCGTTGCTTGGTTGGTGGCCTTGTCCCTCCTCCTCTCGACAGTACTTGCACAGGCTGGCTGCTTTTCAGACGCGCAGATTTGGATTTTTGCCGGAAATGGCTAAGTTCCAACTTCAACAGTAACTGGAGCGACCCAGTACTGTTACGGCGCCTTGTCGGCCTGGCAGTCAACTCCTCTGCTCCTCTCCGCTTTCGACACGTGGAGATCTCGTAATTAATGCGGAGATCTCCAGTTGACTGGAGTTCAAATTTGGAGCGGGAAGTGTGCTGTCGCTTTCTGGTAGGTAGTGGCTCGCTTCGCTTCGAAGTGGTAGCATCCGCTTTAGTTGAGTCACTTCGTAGTCATCCTGTAGTGAGCCACTTCGGGAAATAAAGTTCCCTAGTGACTACTTTGGAAATTGCTGACTAGAGTTGACTAGCTTTGACTTTACACTGTAGAGCTCGCTTTGCTTCGCTTTGGCTTTGAACTGTAGCGCTCGCTTCGCTTCGCCTTGGCAGACTCACTTCGAATCTACTGTAGCGATCGCTTCGCTACACTGTTCTTCGGTACGCTTCACTTCAGTTTGCTAGACTTGCTTCGCTTTGGAAAACACACTCAAGCGAGTGGCCTTCACTTGAAATTTTGAAGCCTATAATCTAAACAGAATAAAGAGCCATCCTAACAGAGTAGGCTTAGAAAAATTCTAACCTATTAACTACATCAAAATGGGTCGCTTGGGAACATAACGCTTTGGGGTTTTGGGATCTGTTGGTCCCGGGAAAGAGTAATTGGTGTATGGGGGGGGGGGGGGGGATACACCAATAACCAACCGTTTTTGACTTTTATAAAATCAGGTCGATCTAAAGGTCGATTGTCAAGGTCGACCCTATCAGAGGCAGTTTGATCTATCAAGCTTGTATGGTATCAAGCTTGATTTATCAAACTGTTGTTAATGCGGAAGTTGGTGGAGGTTGATTTACTCTTTGAAAAATCTTAGGCTGGAGAACAGTAGCAGGTTGATGCGTGATATGCAGGTTGATGCTAGTCAGTTTGATAATAAAATATAAGGGCGATAAATAAAGAGAGAGAGAGAGAGAGAGAGACACCGCGATTTAGCGTGGTTCGGAGAAACCCTCCTACGTCCACGTCAGGTCGACTCGACCTGAGAATCCCTTTACCTTTGGATTCAACCTCTCTCTTATTTATACTGACTGAGTATCAGTTCTAGATACAATCTAACCTGAAAATATCTAGACACGAGTTTTGGGTCGTGACCCTTACAACCTTCGTACTGAAACGTACAAACAACCTTACGCTAATTACAGAGCTTGACAGAACTCTATAATGGCGAAGAACACAAACAAACTTTCTAACTTTGAACTAGTCGGAGAAGAAGTTGTTGAACAATCGACAAGCAGCAGTGAACGCTTCGTCGTTGTGGTGTTTATCGGAATCGGAAACCTCTCTTCGTCAAGTGTTTGGGAAACTAATCGGATTTTGAACACTTGAGTGGATATGAACTTTGAGAGAGATTTGGGCAGAGATATGGCGTTGATAGCTTGTGTTTCCCGTACTTGAATCCGATAATGGCTGAAGTATTTATAGGCAGTTTTGAAAAACTAGCCGTTGGAGTCAGGCTGACGTGGCACTAGCCGTTGGAAGCTGACTCACTTCTAGCCGTTGGGAATATTCGTCCTTGCTGGCACTCGACGTGGCAAGGATCAGCTCGTGACGCTCCATGAAGGCGGAGCATCGACCTTGATTGATAATCCAGCTCTTGAAATCTTCTAAGTCAAAGCGGGCTGGAAGCTTGATAAGGAAGGTCGATAGACAGGATGATGATCCAGCTCGATCCAAAACGAGGCAGGCCGTATAACGACCTTTCTCTTACAGGGAGGATCAAACTTGATTCTAAACTTTATAGGGCATCGACCTGCACTAACAGGTAGCAGGTCGATCTATCGGCCTTGACCCTAAACAAGTAAAATATGCCTAAGTGTGGTTTCGATAAACATCATCAAAATCAAACTGCAAAGGGTTCCCAACAATTTCCCCCTTTTTGATGATGTCGAAACCATACACTTTACAAATAATTCCTAAGATATAAATCAATGAAAGATCGATAACCATGAAGGTTGATAAGGAATTATAAGAAAGGCAGATAATAAAGCAAGGTAAATAAAGCAGTAAAGGCAGATGCCTGGACAAAGAGATATTGTCGTCAGGACGAAAGATGATTTTTGCTTCATTAAGCTCGATAGCAGAATACATAGAGAATTTACAACAGGCTGAGAGCATAAATGAATAACAAAAAATTACAAAATCATCTAACTACATCTGCTGGATCTTGGCACGGGCTGCAATTCTTTCTTCCTGGACCTGCTCCCTCGACTTCGACTGCATACTTGCGTAAATTCCATCTCTGATGCGGCGAAAGGCGGGATCGGAATTTGACACGTTGACGTTCAGGCCGATGGCGGTCTGTGCGATGTATTGGTCGACTCGGGAGTAATCCAAATACCCCGAATCACCAAGAAGCAAGGGCGCAAAATATTGCTTTGCTGGCGCCCTTATCATCACACCGGCCTCTGCAGCTTTCTTCCGAAGCTCACCAATGAAATCTTGGTAAGGGAATTTAAGCATGTAAGCTGCATAGGCTTCATCAGCGTCGGCAGGAAGGGATGGATCCTGGATCCAGTAATGCAGGAGGATGAAGCAACTGTTAAGCTCCCGCAGCAGGTTGTTCTGAGATTCGTCGAGCCATTCAACGACCTGCTGCTGAACTCCAGCATTCAAAACAAGGGCGGACTGGCTGATCCAGTCCATCTCCCTTTTCTTTCTAGCTTCAGCAGCCCGGCGTTCGGTCTTGAAACGCCGCTGCTCTTCTGGATTTGCGGCCTGCTCCGGCGTTGCACCAGCCAGAGTCATAGCAGAAATTAGCTCGGCCTCGGCAGCCAATCAAGCTTTGGCGGTGGCAGCCTCGGCAGCACCAAGAAGAGAAATTGGATCGGCCTGGGAGGCAACGGCCTTGGAGGAAACGGCCTTGGATGAGACGGCCTGGGCAAGCTTCTTTTGAGGAGGAGGAGGAGGAGGAGGGGCCACAGAAGTTGAAGTAGATTTGGATTTATGGGTCTTCTTCTTCTTCGCGGCGGCGGCGGCTCTTTCTTCTTCCCCCTTTTCGACATCATCAGAAAGGGCTTTGATGAGGGAAAGAAGAGTCGTATCCTCCTCCTGCAGCTTGGTCACGGCATCCTTCAACTCCTGTTGACCATTGAGAAGGGAGGAGATGGTGCTGCGAATGGCGTTGATTTGATCGTTGGAGGTCGATGCCGAGTTGGAGACTGAAGAAGTCAGATTGGATACTCACTCATCGACCTTGGCCAAATCTTCCAACACTTCCCCGATCTGGTCGCGGGACGCCATATTCAGTTCCTCGAGCTGGCCAGGCAGGAGCTTGTCAGTATATTCCTTCTGCAGCCTCACGACAAAGTCCGTAACACGCTCCCTGGCAGCTTCATCGGCCTGGATCTTGGCATCTTTGACAATATCGACCCGGGCCGCAGCTACGGCCTTCTTGATCTGCTCGGGAAGGCTGGTGATGATGGACTCGAGCTTGGCAGAAATTGTATCAAGCACGACCTCCACATCAGCCTTTGAAATTTGGGAAGTCGGAGCAGCAGCTTCAAGAAGCTGATCACCACCCTCATTCCTGGATGGCGAATGCTCCGGAGTTTGAATCAACTCAAACTCATCTCCAGCTTCTGCGGCGGAATTGTAGAGAGCACGAGAGTTGATGAAGAGGGGGCGAAGGTCGATGCCCAGAATTTTGGCCTCGATCTTCATGCGGCGCAGCACAAGAGATCGAAAGTTTGAGGCCGCATCCCCCACATTGAAGAAACCAAACTCCGCTTCCAGTGCCAACTCCTCGACCTTCAGGTCGTCGAGAGTAACGACCTGCAGCAAGGCCTCGAAGACGAAATAATAACTCGACTTACAATCCAGATAGAACTGGAGGCGAGTGGCGAGGTCGAGAGTCTTGGGGAGTTGGGCTATCCCTGGCATCAGGTCGATGACCTTCAGCCTTGCCTCGGCCTTCATGGCGGCGACCTGGGAGTGAGCAGCAGACATCGGCTGCTCAAAAAATGGCTGGATCGGCAGCACGACGTCCTCCTCCACGGGCACGTCCCGAATGGGGGAAGACAGAGAGTCTTCAGCAGTGAGATCCTGGATCTCAACGGATCCAGCTCTTTGGACTGGGGGGGATCTCACTGGAGAGGGAACAACGACCTGCGGAGAGGATGCAGGGCGTTGCTTCGAGGCGGACGGCTCGGCGGCGGAACGAACTGGAGATGGAGTCCGTTCGGCAGAATGAGAGGGCGATGAAGAGGGTGATGGCTCCCTGTGAGGAGGTGCAGAAACCTCGAAATCTAGAGGGAGGATCTTGTGAAACGGCCTGGGTGGGTTGGATCACCAGAGGCCGACTGCGTCCTTCGTGGAGGAGTCTTCTTCACAGGTAGAGCCTTCTTGGCAGGGCGAGAGGGAACCAGGTCGACATCGGCCTTCCTCTTCTTTTGGACGGGTCGATCTGGAATCCTCCAACCAACCTTGGATTGGCCGGTCTTGGCGAGATGCTCCCTGACTGAGTCTGAGGAGTTGAAATAAATCTGCGGCGCCACCCCAATCGCCATCTCCAGTTGGTGGAGATCTTTTGGAATAAACAGAGGGGGGAAGACCGGATCAATGGACCATTTCCTATTCTTGAAGTAGGAAATGATAATACAGGTGGCCTTCGTCCCAAGGCGAATCGGCCTTTTCTCGTTGTGGAGAGACACTTTCACTACGGCCTCTCCCTCCGTCTCGCAGACGATCTGCCTGGCCTCCTCCCAGAGCAGTGAAACCATCAATTTGGCCCAACTAATGGGCAGGTCGAGGATTACGGCCGTCAAAATCTGAAACTTGAACGGGGTGACCTGGTCGTAATTCCCGATGTGCCCTAGAAAGCACTTCTGGACGAAGTCCATTAGGAGGCGGTATTTGGGACGCAGCTCGTTCCTCTTGAAGGATGTCGCTACGTACTGCCTCTGCTCAATCAAGACACGGTCTGCAACCTGCTGCAGTTGGTCTCGAGAAATTTCCGAGATTTGCATCGTCCCTCCTTCACCAATACCGAAGGCAGCCTTCACCGCGTCAAGAATGTTGATGGTGACCATGGCTTTCTGGGTTCCGAGGGAGACTGTGTGGGAAGACACGGACTCGCCCTCGTTCCAGTTGTAGAAGAAGGCACATACTAGCTTGGGTAGACTTTTCGCCGGCCGGTGGGAGATAATCTGATGGAATGGGAAGCACTTCTCCACCAGGGCGAACATGGAGTCTAGATCGCGAAAACCGTAGTTTTCGCTCACCATGTATGGTTCGAACTTGATGCGAGCGGTCAAATAGTCCTCGATTTCCGACCACTGCAATTCCTTTCGGCCGGAGGTTGAAACTTTTTCTGCCATTGTTTTTCCTGCAAGTTTTCGAGAGAAATTAGAAAAATAAGAACAGTGAAGAACTTGACAGAAAATAAAAACATAATCGGTGAAAAGAGTACAAACCACGGAGAGTGATTTGATGCAGATAGTGAGTAAGCAGAAAAACGAAGAACACGACGGCGACAGTTTAAATTTTTGCAGAGAATGAAAATTAGGTTTTTCGAAGAAGATGAAGAGAGTAAGTAAAGTTTGAGAGAAAACTGCATGCCATATATATAGAGTTTTCGAACGGTTGTGATCGTTCGAATTTGAAAAGGTGAAAATCTCTCTTTAATTTTCATCCACACGATGGGTGCGCGTGAAATGTGAAACGTTACACATTCGCGCGTGAGATATTGAAAACGTGCGATAACTTGCACTTTTGCAGAGAGAAGGCAGGGAATTAAATGCAGCCTCGGTCAATGTGTCAATATTTGACACTTGACTGGATGTTTTACAAAAATGGTAATCATTACTCCCTTTTCCCTCATTTTCTGCAAATTATCAGACTCTTAAATGATGAAACACATTGAGAAATAAATAACATTAATAAATGAAGAAATCAATGCGTATTAAAGAAGTTATAAGACAAAAGGGTGATACTGCCCTTTTGATTCTTCCTTCATAAATGCAGTTGCATTCAGGTTGATATCGGCCTGATGATATCGGCCTTGTGGCATAAAACGGCCTATCGAAGTTGACGGCCTGGGGGGGAAGACATCGGCCTGGCGAAATAAACGCCCTGGACATGTGATATCGGCCTGGCGGAATAAACGGCCTGGACTTATAATATCGGCCTTTGTTCCCCCTCAAATGATGGATCATTTTGACCAAGTGTTCCCCCTCAATTGAGGAACACAGGTCGATCTGTTGAATAGCCGGCGGCCTGTTGATGGACACGGCCTGTTGATGGACACGGCCTGTTGACAGATACGGCCTGTCCAAATAGTAACTCCCTGTTCAAATGGTAACGGCCTGTTAAGATTTGACGGCCTGTTCCCCCTTTAATATCTGCCTATTTGTAAAGAGACGGCCTGCTTGTTGGTCCCGATTGTTGGTCCCACACAAGCTTTTGAAAGATGTGGCAGGCTGATGAGGAGATAACGGCCTGTAGGCTTACGATCGGCCTGATGACTCAACATTTAATAACTCTAGCTTTCCACATAGCATTTTGAATCTTTCTTCGGCTAGAGGTTTGGTTAGAATATCAGCTCGTTGAATGTCAGTGTGTATCTTCTCAATAACCACGTTCTTCTTTTCCACGTGATCAAGAATAAAGTGATGTCGAATATCCACGTGTTTGCATCTTGAATGAAGAACTGGATTCTGAGTAATGGCGATGGCACTCGAGCTGTCGCAGAATATAGGCACTTCACTGACTTCAACTTCATAATCTTTAAGTTGTTGTTTGATCCACAAGATTTGTGCACAACAACTTCCTGCGGCCATGTACTCGGCCTCTGTGGTGGATGTGGCTACTGAAGTTTGCTTCTTTGAAAACCACGAAATCAGCTTGTTTCCGAGAAAATGGCAAGTACCCGAGGTAGATTTCCTATCGAGCTTGCACCCTGCATGATCAGAATCTGAATAACCTGTAAGCTGCAAATTATCATCACAAGGATACCAAAGACCTAGATTTGTGGTACCTTTGATGTATCGAAGAATTTTCTTTGCTGCTTCCAAGTGTGATTCCTTTGGATTAGCTTGAAATCGAGCACACACTCCAACTGCAAAAGTGATATCAGGTCGACTAGCGGTTAGATAAAGTAATGAACCAATTATACCCCTGTACTGAGTTATGTTGGCAGGTTTTCCTTCGGGATCCGGGTCGATCTTCCCACCAGAGAGCATCGGTATTTTGACAGGCTTGCTGTCTTTGACACCAAACTTGTCAACCAGCTCGTGTGCGTATTTTGTTTGGCTAATGAAGATTCCTTCATCGGACTGCTTGACCTGCAACCCTAGAAAGAAATTCATTTCCCCCATCATAGACATTTTATATTTTTCGGTCATGAGGTTACCAAATTTTTCGCACAAAATGGGAGATTTAGATCCAAAAATGATATCATCAACATAAATTTGTACTAAAAGGATATGTTCATTCACTTTGATAGTGAATAGTGTCTTGTCGACTGAACCGCGCTTGAATCCTGATTCGATGAGGAAGGATGACAGCGTCTCATACCAAGCTCGAGGAGCTTGCTTAAGACCGTAGACGGCCTTGTGCAGTTTGTAGACTTTGCTTGAATCACCCTCCTCGAATCCAGGAGGCTGTTCCACATAGACTTCCTCTTCAAGAACGCCATTGAGGAACGCACTTTTAACATCCATCTGGTAGACTTTGAATCGTTGATGAGCGGCATAAGCTAGAAACAGCCTTATAGCTTCTAATCTTGCAACGGGGGCAAACGTCTCATCATAGTCGATTCCTTCTTGTTGACAGTAACCCTTTGCAACCAATCGGGCTTTATTTCTGACAACTTCTCCAGATTCATCTCTCTTGTTCTTATAAACCCATTTGACTCCAATGACGCCCTGATGATAAGGACGATCAACTAGAGACCATACTTCATTTCTTTTGAATTCATTGAGTTCTTCTTGCATGGCTTGAATCCAGTCAGCATCACGAAGAGCTTCAATTGCATCTTTGGGTTCTATGCGAGAGAGATAGCAACTTAGAAGTGCGCTTTCACCAATCGTCCTTCTTGTTCGAACTCCTTGGTTTGGGTTCCCAACAATGAGTTCTTTCGGATGATCATCGATCCATCGTCTGCGACGTGATCTTTCTTCATTTGAAATGATTGGTTCGGGCTCATTAATGGGTTCATCAAACTCCGGGTGAGTTGAAGGTTGATAGTGGACACGCGCTGTTGCTCGGGATGTTGATCGGGCTGCTGTTCGCCCTGGATGTTGAGCTGCTCCATAGTGTTATCGAGCTGCTCGATTTGGGATGTAAGGTCGTGAACAGCATCAGTCTTGGGGACTGAGGGAGGGGGATCAGCCTGGTTATGTCCGGCTGATGTATTACAGCTCGAAGTATCATTTGCATCACTTCCCCCTTGCTGTGTGACCCTAGGATCAGATTGATCCTCTTCCTCCAAATCATTTGGAGTCCATACTAGCAGGTCGTCAATGGGGGAGTTAGACGGCCTGTTAGCAGCGGGCTGATCTGTACCTGTACTTGATTCTCTGTACAGACAAGTAGATTCATCAAACACAACATGAGGTGTTACCTCCACAACTAGGGTTTTCTTATTAAAGACTCTATAAGCTTTGCTAACCTCTGAGTATCCTAAAAATACTCCTGGATCGGCCTTGCTATCAAAAGTCTTTAATTGAGATTTCCCATTGTTATGAATGTAACACAAGCACCCAAAAGCTTTAAAATACTTTAACTTGGGGAGCTTGTTGTTCCACAGCTCGTATGGAGTCTTTCCATGTCGGGTCGTGATGATCGACCTGTTTTGAGTGTAGCAGGCTGTGTTAACGGCCTCTGCCCAAAACTTCTTTGGAAGATTGGTTTCATCCAACATGGTACGAGCTGCTTCCTTCAGCGACCTGTTACGGCGTTCCACTACGCCATTTTGTTGAGGTGTACGAGCTGCTGAGGTTTGATGATGAATCCCACTCTTTGTGCAATATTCTTCGATCATTGCATTGATAAATTCGGTGCCTCGATCTAATCGAATGGAGATGATGGATTTCTCCTTTTGATTGCACAGCTTGCTCAGCAACGCAGGTAGCTTCTCCAAAGTCTCCTTCTTTTTGTACATGAAAATAACCCACGTAAATCTAGAATAATCATCTATAATAACGAGAGCGTATTTTCTACCGTTTATACTCAAGGGAGTGACTGGACCGAAGAGGTCGAGATGGAGAAGCTCAAGAATTCGATTTGATGTTTGTGCCGTCACGCTTGGAAAGGATGATCTTGTTTGCTTTCCAGCTTGACAGGCTCTGCAGATGTGATCACGATCGAAGACTTGATCTGGCAGGTCGTTCACCAGCTTGTTGCGTGCAAGCTTTGTTGGGAATTGTTAAGAACGAAAATGTTAAGGGGGAACTACATGGGACACTTTAAAAATATAGTGTTTTGATTTGATCCCAAAACCCCAAAGCGTTTTGTTCCCAAGCGACCCATTTTTGATGTAGATGATAGATTAGAATTTTTCTAAGCCTAAACTGTTAGGATGGCTTTATTCTACTTAGCTTTAAACTGCAGGAATTCCAAGTGAAGGCCACTCGCTTGAGTGGGTTTTCCGAAGCGAAGAGAGTCTAGCAAGCTGAAGTGAAGCGTGCCGAAGAATAGTGTAGCGAAGCGATCGCTACAGTAGATTCAAAGCGAGTCTGCCAAAGCGAAGCGAAGCGAACGCTACAGTTCAAAGCCAAAGCGAAGCGAAGCGAGCGCTACAGTGGAATCAAGTGAACCCACTAAAGCGAAGCGAAGCGTGCGCTACAAAGAAAAGCCGAAGCGAGTCAACGCGAGTCAAAGTAGTTTCTCGGGAAAATTATTCCCAAGTGACTCACTACGAAGATGACCACGAAGCGACTCACTTCAGAGCGGCCGCTACAACTTCAAAGCAAAGCGAGCCACTACCTACCAGAAAGCGACAGCGCGACTCCCGCCCATATTTTGAACTCCAGTCAACAGGAGATCGTAGCATTAATTACAAGATCTCCACGTGTCGAAAGCGGAGTGGAGCGGAAGAGTTGACTGCCAGGCCGACAGGGCGCAGCTACAGTACTGGCTCGCTCCAGTTACTGTTGAAGTTGGAGTTTAGCCAGATTTGGCAAACGGACAAACTGCGTATCTGCAAAAGCATACTGGCTGCACAAAGTACTGTCGAGTGGAGGAGAGACAAGGCCACCAACCAAGCAACGGATCTCGGCCATCTCTCCACCTATAAATAGTGAAGGATGAAGACGTGAAGAAGCAGAACACTACTTGAGCATTCGAGCCTACTGCAAACAAACACTCCCAAGCCTTTGAGCAAATCTTCGAGTCTTTGTTTTAAGTGTTCTCCGAGTTTCCAGTTCATCGGAACTCGTCTTCACAACCTTCACACATAGAGTCTAAGCCCACTTCAAATATCCAAGCTTAGAAGAAGAGCTCTAGCCTACTTTGCATCTACTGTAAAGAGCTATTCATAGTGTGTTCGTCAACCAAAAACCCTAAACTCTGTCTGTTAGGTTTTGAGTGTTGTCGTTAGGTTGTCCAGATCCAAGGCTCTTCTTTCATCGATTGAAGAAGCCTCGATCATAGAGTCTAGATCCAAGCTTGCACTTACATCGTTTGTGTGAAGCTCGATCGAAGCTAGGCTGTAAGGAGAGCCCGTAATCTCCCTGTCGTGTTTTAACTGAAGCAAGTGAAGCTTCCAGTCTTTGTTAGGTTTGTGTAGTGAACCCGCAATCACTACGTCAGTCGTTTGATCCAGGCGAGTGAAGCCCAATCTCGACCAGGTTTTTGAAGGACCCGTAACCTTCAAGTTCTTGAGTGAAGAGAACAGTTGCCGTCGTGCAACAAGTGGACGTAGGAGCTTTATCTCCGAACCACTATAAATCTTCGTGTCGTATCTCTCTAACCCTTATCTCTTTACTATATTCGATTATTCATTGCACGTGCATTTAAACAAACAACTTGAATTCTTTAATTACTTAGGAAAGATTTAGCCCACCAAATTCCGCACACGAGTAAAGACTCCCTCTTGATCAAGTACTCACTTCGGTCAAGCAGGCAAGCTACATACTGTAGATCTAGCTTCAGCTAGGTCTTAAGTTTCAAGTGAGCTCTTTACTTGTCACTCTGAGTTAAGGGATTTGAAGTTGAAAAACTTCAAAATACGTATTCACCCCTCCCTCTACGTATTTTTCCTATTAACAAACTGGGACCAACAAGTGGTATCAGAGCAGCGGTTCTTTCGAGCCTCTGCTTTGCATATCCGAAGCGAGTCCCCACTCGCTTCACGTTGTCTCACTGAACCGGATCCTATTTTCCTAAGTGCATCAAAACCCCACCCACGCATACTGCATATACTACTAACTGTTTGCCATGTCTACATACAGTGCTTCTAGTCTTCCACAGTTTTCAATTGAAGGCTATGAGATCTGGAGTTTCCGAGTCGAGAGCTTCCTATGCTCCATCCACGACCGGATGTGGGAAGTCATTGAGGACGGACCAATCGAGATCAAGAAAGCCATATCTATGGATGTTCCAGCCGCTGAAGGTCGTCCAGCCCACGTTCGACAACAGTACGTGGAGAAGGATAAGGATGAATATACTCCAAATGACTTCAAAGTTGCCAACCTCGACAAGATTGCACGCCACACGATGCAGAGCACCGTGTCGGACGCCTATCTACCACGAATAAGGAAATGTGCAACGGCAAA
Organism: Thymus mandschuricus; assembly: GCA_029379335.1. Taxonomy (NCBI): domain Eukaryota; kingdom Viridiplantae; phylum Streptophyta; class Magnoliopsida; order Lamiales; family Lamiaceae; genus Thymus; species Thymus mandschuricus. Next base: position 18,110,135 of record CM057074.1, on the reverse strand, counting down.
GGAAATGTGGGAAACCCTAGCCCTCATCTCTCAAGGAACAGACAAAATCAAGGAGAACAAACTCGCCGTTCAGATGCGGGAGTTTGAAAGCCTGATAATGAAGCCAGGAGAATCCATCGACGCATTCGAGCTGAGAGTTACCAACATCACTGCAACTCTCAACTCACTTGGGAAGGAACTCACAGACAAAGAGGTGAGTCTGAAGATAGTCCGAGCTCTCACAAGGAAGTGGCAGACTATGAAGGAGTTGTATCTAGCAACCAAGGATCTATCAAAGCTCACACCGGCGATTCTGTTCTCCGAACTCAAAGCTCATGAATTCGATCTGAATCGTATGAACCTCGACGAAGAGGATGAAGCGCCCACTACGTCAAAAGGAGTAGCATTCAAAGCTGCTGAAGGGCCAAGCGAGCAGTCGCTAGCCAAGATGACGAGGGAAGAGTTGGAAGAACACATTGCGTTCTTATCCAGGAACTTCAACAAGATGAACTCTCGAGTGGGCAAATACAAAAGATTCTACAAACAATACAAAGGGAGGAGCACTGATGCTCGAGAAGGAAAAGGAAAGAGAGAAGAGACGACCAAGACGATCCCGCGCGACATGATGGAAGTGGAGTGTTACCACTGCCACAAGATGGGCCACTACAAATCCGATTGCCCAAAGCTAAGTGCTAAAGAGCGCGAAGAATTGAAGGCCAAGAGGGATGCTCCAAGGCGAGCGCTCGTAGCGAGTGAAGTGCCGGTCGCTACAACTGAAGATCCACCCAAGCGACTCAGATGCATTCACCGATCCAAATTCCAGTGATGGTGAGGATCTTGGATTTATGGCGCTCACCGACGAAGAAACGGGAGAGGTATTCTTCTATCCTTCAATCTCTTCAATTACACTAGCACACACTGTCAATGAGGAAGAACAATCCTCTTCATGGAGTGAGTTGTTTGACAAGCACCAGAAATTGTCAAGCGACCACGAAGTGGTAAAACAAGCTCTGTCTCAAAGCGAGAAGGAGAACCGAAAGCTAGCCCGTGAGCTTGACGAAGTCAAACTTAATTTAAGGGCTATGACTAGTAAGTTCGAGGATCTCTTCGCTAGACATCAAAGCTTGGAGGGAAGGTATGAAACCCAGTCCACTCTAGTTCCCAACTTGAATAAAGCATCATATGCTAGGCAGGCACTAGAGGGCTCGCTTCTGCCTTTTGGTAGGAAAGCTGGCCTTGGATATGAGGGTGGACCTCCCAAGCCGACTGTCTTTGTTGGTGCATCACACACTACACCATCAGTCACTTTGGAATTGCCCACTGCATCCAAAGCGACCACTAACAAAGATAAAGGCGAATTGGCTGAGAACCCTAAAAGGAAGCCTATGAAGGTGTCTATATCTTTAAGGGCAGATCCTAAGGGCAAGCAAAGTTCAACAGTCCCTAGCACTCAACATGCTAAGTCTTACCAATCCAAGGGTAAAGGGAAAACTGTTGAAGCTTCTAAGTCTCAAGCCAAGACACGAGAGACAAAGGATCTACCTCCTAAAAAGAGGAGTAATGTCTATGTGTCACGTTATCCGGACTGGAGATGGTCCAACCGGACTAACATTGAGGGGGAAGATTTTGAAGCTTCCACTGGGTCGCTTCAAATTCCCAAGGTTCCTCAAGCGAGTCGGAGTCAAAACCCTAGTTGGACCGCTTCGAGGAAACCAAGCGAGCCGCTTCGACAGACTAGAAACCCTAAGTCAGTCTCTAAACCCAGAGCTAATCCGAAGCGAGTCGCTTCAGGGTATAAGCAAAATGGGAAGAGCATAGGTAGGTCTAAAGCGGGCCGCTACCCCTCTTGCACACACTGTTGCACGTGTGAAACTGCTTTAAGGCAGAAGTCACAGTTTTCTAAGGTCGAGAAGCCCAAGACACAAGCTTCATTTCAAAAGAGAGTGAAGCAAGTGTGGGTACCTAAGGGCTGCAAGGACCCAAACTGATTTGGGTACCAAAATCTGTCTAATTGCAGGTGAGCGCCGTGGATCCCATGCCATGTGAGGGTCAACAAGTATGGTACTTGGACAGTGGATGTTCAAGACACATGACCGGCATGAAAGCTCTACTTCACAACTACATAGAGAAGAAGGGTCCACACGTAACCTTTGGTGACAACTCTCGAGGAAGCACCAGGGGATACGGCGCACTGAAAGTTGGAAAGCTCACAATTGAAGAAGTCTCCTATGTGGAAGGACTCAAGCACAACCTGTTGTCCATTTCACAGTTTTGTGATAAAGGGTACAGGGTGGAGTTCATCTCCAACAAGTGCATTGTGAAGAGCAAACTCACGTCTCAGATCGTGTTCACTGGAATTAGGCAAAGGAATGTCTACATAGCACAATGGGACAGCTGCAAAGAGGAAACTTGCCTAGTTGCAAGAAGTGCTACAGAAATTGGATGGCTATGGCACAGACGCTTGAATCATCTCAACTTCAAAGCCATCAATCGCTTAGCTCGAAAGAGTTTGGTGCAAGGCATACCAAATGAAGTCTTCATCAAAGACCATCCATGCTCACCATGCCAACGAGGGAAGCAGACAAAGAAGCACTTCGCCAGTCTCGAAGAAGCTTCATCAAAGCGAGTGCTCGAACTGCTTCACATGGATCTGTTTGGTCCAGTTACTCCAGTTAGTGTAAATGGAAGGAAGTACACTCTAGTTGTAGTCGACGACTTCTCTCGCTACACTTGGGTTGTATTCCTTTTCAGCAAGAAGGAAACACTGACCAAACTGCCACAACTACTCAAGCGATTGGCGGTGGAAAAGAATCAAGCTATCGTGACCATTCGCTCCGACAAAGGCACAGAGTTCTTGAACTCTACAATTGAAGCATATTGCACGGAGCATGGCATAGCACATCAAACTTCTTCAGCTCGAACTCCTCAGCAGAATGGAGTTGCTGAAAGAAGAAATCGAATCATCAAAGAAGCCGTTCGCACCATGATTGCAGACTCGAAGCTTCCGATGAAGTATTGGGCTGAAGCTGCCAACACGGCGTGCTACACACAGAATCGGACGCTTCTCAACAAACGGCACGACAAAACTCCATATGAAATATGGACAGGGAGAATTCCTAACATATCTTATTTCCATATTTTTGGTTGTAGGGTCTTCATTCACAACAATGGGAAGTCGCAGTTGAAAGCCTTTGAAAGCAAAGCTGATGAAGGAGTATTCTTAGGATACTCAACATCTAGCAAAGCTTACAGGGTGTTCAACTGTAAAACCCTAATTGTGGAGGAATCACCCCATGTCGTATTTGATGAGTCTTCTTTAAGTCTTCCACAGGAACAGGCTCAAGCGAATGAAAAGGATCAAAGCAAGGAACCCTCAAATCAACTCACTTAGGACGTGCTCGATGAAGATGATGAGATCAAGGACTCAAGCGAGCAGAATCCCAAAGGAGGAGTCGAAGCTGCCCCCAAGATTCCTGAAGCTAGTGCAGGCCAAGCACCCAATTCAGTCACTTCAGTCTATGAAGCGAGCGACAAGGAAGAAGATGAAGATGATGCTGGCGGATCAAAGCGAGCGTGGCTCAAAGATCACTCACCTAGCCAAATCATTGGAGATCCATCCAAGGGTGTAGTGACCAGAAGTCCAGTGTTTGGAGAAAGTGCCATGTTCAGTTGCTTTCTCTCAAACATTGAGCCATCAAGCGTGGAGGAAGCCCTAGCCGACTCTAACTGGGTGATCGCCATGCAAGAGGAGCTGAACCAGTTCACTAAAAATGACGTATGGTACCTCGTGGATCGTCCCAAGTTTCAGCATGTTATTGGCACCTAGTGGGTGTTCAAGAACAAGACCGACGAGGACCACAACGTAGTGAGGAACAAGGCGCGACTTGTTGCCAAAGGCTACTGCCAAGAGGAAGGAATCGACTTTGACGAGACCTTCGCTCCAGTGGCACGACTTGAAGCTATCAGATTGTTTCTAGCCTATGCAGCAGCCAAGAAGTTCAAAGTCTATCAAATGGATGTGAAGAGCGCATTCCTCAACGGTGAACTCAAGGAAGAAGTGTATGTGGAGCAGCCACCGGGTTTCGAGCAGGGAGATAAAGTGTATCGCTTGAAGAAAGCCCTGTATGGGTTGAAGCAAACTCCCAGAGCTTGGTATGATACACTATCTCAATTCCTAGTGGAGAATGGCTTCCACAAAGGGAAAATAGATCGAACTCTATTCACTATCAATCATGGAGACGACATGCTATGGGTTCAGATCTACGTGGACGACATCATATTTGGGTCACCAAACCAGTCGCTTAGCGAGAAGTTTGGAGAGCTGATGAAGACCAAGTATGAGATGTCTATGATTGGATTGATGAGCTGCTTTCTAGGTCTTCAAGTGAAGCAGCAGGATAATGGAATTTTCATCAACCAAGCGAAGTATACTTGAGATATGCTTGCCAAGTTTGGTGTTCAACATGCTAAAGCTGTGAAGATTCCTATGAATACCAACTGGAAGATGGAGCCAGACGAAGGAGGAATATCTGTAGATCCTACAGATTATCGTGCCCTAATTGGGTCACTACTCTATCTCACTGCAAGTAGGCCATATATTGCTTTTGCAGTCGGAGTCTGCGCTCGCTTCCAAAGCAACCCCAAGCACAGCCATCTTGAAGCTGCCAAAAGGATTCTTCGATATTTGAAGGGCACTGTCAATATGGGGCTGTGGTATCCCGCGGAGGACAATTTGGAGCTCACTGGATACTCCGATGCTAACTATGGAGGGTGTCGAGTCGATAGGAAGTCAACTTCGGGCACATGTCAGTTCTTGGGAAGCAAGCTGATCTCGTGGTTCTCAAAGAAGCAAACAAGCGTAGCCACTTCAACAACCTAAGCTGAGTACATGGCCGCTGGAAGCTGCTGTTCTCAAATCCTTTGGCTTCGTCAACAATTGAAGGACTACAAAGTTGAAGCGAATGAAATTCCAATCTTCTGCGACAACAACAGTGCCATATGTATCTCGCAGAATCCAGTGCTTCACACCAGATGCAAGCATGTGGAAATTCGACATCACTTCATTCGTGATCATGTCGAGAAGAAGGATATCAAGCTCGAGAAAATCCATACCGATCTCCAGCGAGCCGATATCCTCACCAAGCCTCTAGCTGAGTCTCGATTCAACCAGCTATGCATGGAATTAGGGTTATTAGACCCTGGTGAAGAATGCTAGTTCCAGGATGCACGAAGGAGTGTTCGCTTGTTCCCTTGTGCGGCACTCGCTTCGGATCTTCACCAACTCAAGCGAGTCACTTCAAACTCCACTCGCTTGAAGAAAATGAAGTTAGGTGGAGTTAGGTGGAGTATTGGAAGAAGTTCCCTACCAACTTATTGGAATTGTTAAGTATATGGTTAAGGGGGAACTAATGCTTACTCTCGGAGCAAGCTACTTCCAAAGCGAGCAAGAATGCTGCTATCTCAAATTCTGCATCGCTTCAATTTGCCCTAGCTTGGGTCAAAGCGAGTCGACAGCAGATTCATTCTCTAGATTGTAGGAAAGCTTGAAGGTTTACCTTTTTATACAAAAGGTTGCAGGGCTGGTGACATGCTTCTGCGTAAAATACGAGATTGTCTTGTCAGAGCATTCTCATTGTCATCCTGTCCATTTCTGCTCTGAGATAAGGACTTGTACTCATCCCCCATTTGTCATGAATAAGTACACTTACGTGATGCTCCCTTCGGGTTGTAGTAAGCTTGTGTACTATATTCATTTTCTCCCTCATTCACTTCGATGGAGGACTCTCTAATTCGTAGAGGAAGATGAATGCCATGAAGATGAATGCCATGAAGATCTAATTCAACATGTAGTCTCCAACAAGTGGTATCTAATTCAACATGAAGTCTTCAATTTGTGGTATCAATCTCCTACGAAGTGAGATTGACTGGTAAGTGTTTCAATTTTAAGTACACTAAGTGAGCTGAAGCGTGCTAGAAACCTTCACTCGCTATGTGGAAAATATGAAATGAATCTGACACAAATACAAAGAGGAAAACACTCTTGTTTATCCTCGAAGTATGTAAGTCAGAAACATTTTAAATAAAGCAAAGAAACTTCATTTCAATATTCCAGTCGCTACAGATGGCGAAGCATTCGCAAGTCATCGCAAGCGATTGCGGAACAGTCACTCAAAGCGAGTACTCCGCAAGCGAGTAAAAGCTAAAGCAGCCCAACTCGAAGCGAGCGGGTACGAAGCGAGCGGGTATGAGCTGTCTGCACTCGAGTGCAATTTTCACTTTCTGCCAAGTATTTAATGCAGAATCAGGAACGGCGGAAATAATGGGCGCGTGGTTCTCACTTCAAATTTGAAGCGGGAAAAGGCGGAAAAGATCCAGCCATCGAATCTCAACAGCCCCCAATCTGCAACCGTAGGATTAGCGCCATATAAGACAATCCAATCACAGCAGGCCACGTGGAGACATCGTGCAAGTTGACGGTTCACTTTTACTATGGTGACGCCGGATACGTCAGACCCATCACCGCACGTCCGCCGCCTACCTACAGGACTTACGGCAATATTACCGTTCTACCCCTGCCACGTCAGCCAAGATCTAACTCTATATATATGGGACGAGGCAGAACTGCAAAACCTTTCACAGCCTTCAAAATTTGCCATTCTCGTGCTTAGATCTGCGATTTCTGCAACTCACGAGTCTCAACCCTTTCTTTTTAAACTCTGTTCAAATTTCTCTAAAATCACCATGGGAAAGAAGAAGAACACCGAGACGATGGAGAAGTTTCTCGCAGAGGTCGACAAACATATCAATGTCGAGCCTCATCTCGATCCAACCATCATCGAGAGAAATGGTTTTCTCCGTAGGGCCGTGACCAAGGCCGGACTATGGAAGTTTGTGACGGCGGTCCCGTCAAAAATTCTGGCCAAAGCCGTCGGCGAGCTCCTGCTAAACTTGAGGAAGGAGCAAAACATATCCTCTTTTACCGATCCACAGACTAGGAAGCCAGTGGAGGTGGACATGAGTGAGCTTATCGGCACGCTCAACTTGCCAAGAGAAGGAGGAGACTCATTACTGGATTTGGGTCTCTCGGCCGGAGTTCAGTACGGTCGATTTGCAACCACCGAAGCAGATCCAAATTTTAAGGAGGCCAGTATCCGTTCGAGTTTGAAGGCCCCCTTCAACCATATTTGCGAGCTCTTCTCGAAGAGTGTCGCGTACTACGTCGGAACTCTGGATACTCTTTCCAAGACGAAGCTGATCGCCACAGCAGTTATCGTCAATAGCCTCACCGGAACCAGCTTCAACTGGCATGGCTGGTTCCTCAAACAAATTCACGAAGCTGCTGCCGATTTTGCATTCGTGAAGGGGAGCGCCGATCAGATTCTCCGCAAGGGGAAACTGAAGTTCTTCTCAAGACTCTCCTTTGCTTTGGAAAAGAAGTTTCCGGGGAAAGCATGGCCGGAAACAGACACCATCGTCTACAACAAGCAATCCATCTACTACAACAAATGGAGGAAGTCCAAGCAATTGATGGATTTGGGGCTTCTCGAGGTTGAAGTGCCCGTAGCGAGACCGGTTGCCGAAAGGCAAGCCGAAGTGAGCCAAGTAAGGCCGGTCGCTTCACCCGGGAAGCGAGCCGCGCCAAAGCGAGGCAAGAAGACGAAGCGAGTCGCTTTGCTTGTCCAAGAAAGCGAGCCGGTGGAGAAGCCGCTTGAGGACATTGAAGCGACTCAAACCCAAACTCAAAACCAACCCTTAACCCAATCACCCCCACTTCAAATTCAAGCCCAAACAACCCAGATATCAGAACCCCAAGCCTCTTCAACCCAACAACCCCTCACAAAAACGACCCCCCTCTCTCCCCATGAAGAAGAATGTGCATCTTCTTTTCAAATGCCCGAAATGCCCTTACTCCAAGTTGACCCAGTCGAAGCCTACACCTCATTCCAGCCATTCCAAACCCAGCAACCACTCACCGAAGCCATCCAAATTTCAGAAACCCAAGAAACCTCATCCCAATCCCCCTCGACATCGGCAGCTACAGCCGATACCGCCTATACTGTTGGAGAACTCCCCATCATTCCTCAATTCATAACCCCTGCCCTCACTATTCAAAAGCAGGCTCGCGAACGCTATATCAAAGAGAGAGAGCAAGCTGCAGAGACAATCAATCTCCGCTACTCCAATGTTCCATGGAGCGACGCATTTTACACCAATGTCGTCGATTTCCTGACGTACATCACTTATCGTGGAACGGAGTACTACAAAATTTTCAGGCTCATGAAGATTGATTCGGAGGCCAAACTGCTAAATTTCATTGGAGCAAGCGGTTTCCATGATTTCCTTGACGGCACCAGCTTCTGGGATAAGCTGGATTTCAAGGTGAAAGAAGCTTATCCACTCGCTATCATTCCAAAGCGAGTGCCCACTTCTCAAGAAAGGAAGCTCATCAGGGAGCATAAGGAGGAAGTGGAATTAAAAGATGCTGAGATCGCTAGCCTTCACAGCGAGATTACAAAAATGAGTGAGGACATGGAGAAGAAGGTGGGGGAGGTCATCAGTCTTAGAGAAGACTTTGACAGGAAGAAGAAGGAGTTGGAGGAAAAGGTGGAGGAAAAGGAGAAGTTGCTAGGAGAGAAAGAGAAGGCGGTGGAGGCGCAGGAAAAGTTGGTAGGAGATCAATCTACAACAATCACTGAACTCAAAGGCTCGCTTGATGCGGAAAGGAGCCGTTTGAGGGAGGTGAATGCCAAGCTTGTCTCAGTTGGCAAGGAAAAGAAGGATTTAGAGAAGGAGGTAAGGAAGTTGAAGGAGGTGCTGGAGAATAGAGAAGGAGAGTTGGTGATGAAGGGAAGTGAGCTGCTGAGCAAGAAAAAGACTCTGGACTCTCTCAGAAATGAGATGAAGCTGCTCAAGCAAGAAAGTGAGCTAGATAAAAAGGAGCTGGAGAGTCGGAGGAGTAGTGCCAAGGCTATATTGATCTTCAAAAAGCTGAACTGACTCTACTTCTGGAAAAGGTCAAGGAGCTGGGCGAAGCGTACACTGAAAAGATTGCAGCAAGTGCCGAATTCCATCTCTCTTTAAATCAGAGAGAGAGGTCGCTTGAAACCATGGAGGCAGAACTTAAAGCGGCCCAGGATTTCTGGTACTTTAACTTGCAAGAAGAGAAGGAGCAAATGAGGAGGGAAGTTGAAGTGGAGCTGGCGGCTCGCTTCAGAGAGGTGGAACCATTAGAGAGGATGATGACGTCAGTTGTGGAGAGAGAGAAACAGTGCGAATATCTACTCGAAGAAATCTCAATCAAAACTGCTGATTTGGTGGCTCCAACTGTGGGAAAAGCCGAGAAGATGTTGGAGGCCATCTTCAACACAGTCAACTCACTCCATCAATCCCTCTCCAGAAAATCAATGATCCTAACCCCTGGCAGTGATGATGCCAAAAAGGGGGAATGACAAGTGAAGCTAGGAGGTGCTGGAGGTTTAGGGGGAAGCAGAGTAGGAATAGAGTTGATGCTGGAAGGAGGCAGTGGTGCCGGTGAAAAGGAGGGTGTAGTAGATGAAGCGAGGGCTCTGGGCAAGACAAAACTCACGAAGAAGGAGTTAATGAAAAAGCCCGAAGAGCCTAGCAGGCCGCTTCATGAAAAAGTGCTGAGTGCCTCAATTGCACGGCATCCTCCGGTGACCGTGATTACGAAGGAGGAAAGGCGGATGCAGGTGGAGAAGGATGCTGCCTTGGCGTGGGAGATGGAGCAGTTGTTTAATCTAACCAGAAATTCTATTGCTGCAGGTGCTTCATCTAGTTCCCAAGCGGCCGCTTTACCCAAAGCGCCCGCTTCAGCCATCACGCCAGCTTCGTCAGCTGCACTCACTTCGGCTACTGCTGCACTCACTTCATCAGCAGTCGTCCCCTCAAGTGCTGCTACGAAGAAGGATATGCCGCCCCCCCCCTCTACCAAAACTTCCATTGAAGCGAACTGCACAGGAGATAAAAGGTGATGACCCCGCGGCTATGCGCCAAAAGGTCAAGCAAGCAGTTGCTTCAAAAGCTGGAAGGGAGGAGAGAAAGGGGAAGGAAAGAGCAAAAGGGAGAATCGAAGGCGAGAGAAAAAGAAGGACAGATGCAAGGCGACTCCAAGTGATTGACGCACGGATTGAGGAATACTTCAATGAAGTGTTACTTATCCAATCTTCGTTAGTGCGCAGTGCCTTTATTCCTCACATGCCTGATGAGTCCGAAGCTTGCGAAGCTTAAGCCATAGCCGATGCATGCGACGTAGCGACTAAGGAAATGGTTGAGTCTGGTCGCTACCCTCGCAAAGATGAACAAGATTACATTCGCAAACGACTCAATGAGAAGCGTCCATCGTGGAACAGCGAGTCGGGAGCAAAATTCAAACAGATTATGGCTCAACTGTCAAAGAGGTCAGAAGAGGAGTTGGCCAAGCGGAGGAATGAGCACCCGGATGCAAGGGAGATCGAGGACTTCATCCCGAGAGATCTGCGCGAGCAGTGGCTATACTACAAGGATTTGTTCATCAAAGCCTATTATTACTGGGAGGTAGTGCCGCTGCAGGATCGATGCTCTCGAATAAGTGCTCTCAACAACTTTCTTGCCACCTATGACGACAAGTTGCACCGAAAAATCTTTACTATGGCTGAACAAGCAGAGCCCAAGCCAATTATCGTCAAGGTACCAGCAGTGAAGGACTTCCCCATGCCTTTTCATCCAGGCACGGACGTTCCTAACAGAGGAGTCACTGATGAGGAGATGGATGAAGCGTTCAAGCTGGAGAATGCATGGAGAAGGCCAAGCATACACACCGTGAACACCATGGAAACAAGAGTTCTATCAGCCTACACTCTTGATTTTGCTGATGAAGAAGAGAAGAAGGAAGAGGAGAAGGAGGAGAAGGATGAAGCTGCAGGAAATCTTTGAATTTCATGCTTCATACTTTGTGAACTGATGTTCATCTATCTTATTTCAATTTCTGTCTACTTCGTGTCATTTACTTGCTTTGTGAATGACTTTACATTTTGCTACAAACTCAAACAATTTAACCAAAAAAAAAAAGGAACTTAAAAGAAAATTACAAACGAAGCTGCAAAGTAAGCAGTCGCTTGGAGTTCCCTTCACGGTTAGATAGACTAGATTTTCTTTATCTAAGTCTTTTGGGTTTTGGCATCATCAAAAAGGGGGAAATTGTTGGGAATTGTTAAGAATGAAAATGTTAAGGGGGAACTACATGGGACACTTTAAAAATATAGTGTTTTGATTTGATCCCAAAACCCCAAAGCGTTCTGTTCCCAAGCGACCCATTTTTGATGTAGATGATAGATTAGAATTTTTCTAAGCCTAAACTGTTAGGATGGCTTTATTCTACTTAGCTTTAAACTGCAGGAATTCCAAGTGAAGGCCACTCGCTTTAGTGTGTTTTCCGAAGCGAAGCGAGTCTAGCAAGCCGAAGTGAAGCGTGCCGAAGAATAGTGTAGCGAAGCGATCGCTACAGTAGATTCAAAGCGAGTCTGCCAAAGTGAAGCGAAGCGAACGCTACAGTTCAAAGCCAAAGCGAAGCGAAGCGAGCGCTACAGTGGAATCAAGTGAACCCACTAAAGCGAAGCGAAGCGTGCGCTACAAAGAAAAGCCGAAGCGAGTCAACGCGAGTCAAAGTAGTTTCTCGGGAAAATTATTCCCAAGTGACTCACTACGAAGATGACCACGAAGCGACTCACTTCAGAGCGGCCGCTACAACTTCAAAGCAAAGCGAGCCACTACCTACCAGAAAGCGACAGCGCGACTCCCGCCCATATTTTGAACTCCAGTCAACAGGAGATCGTAGCATTAATTACAAGATCTCCACGTGTCGAAAGCGGAGTGGAGCGGAAGAGTTGACTGCCAGGCCGACAGGGCGCAGCTACAGTACTGGCTCGCTCCAGTTACTGTTGAAGTTGGAGTTTAGCCAGATTTGGCAAACGGACAAACTGCGCATCTGCAAAAGCATACTGGCTGCACAAAGTACTGTCGAGTGGAGGAGAGACAAGGCCACCAACCAAGCAACGGATCTCGGCCATCTCTCCGCCTATAAATAGTGAAGGATGAAGACGTGAAGAAGCAGAACACTACTTGAGCATTCGAGCCTACTGCAAACAAACACTCCCAAGCCTTCGAGCAAATCTTCGAGTCTTTGTTTTAAGTGTTCTCCGAGTTTCCAGTTCATCGGAAATCATCTTCACAACCTTCACACATAGAGTCTAAGCCCACTTCAAATATCCAAGCTTAGAAGAAGAGCTCTAGCCTACTTTGCATCTACTGTAAAGAGCTCTTCATAGTGTGTTCGTCAACCAAAAACCCTAAACTCTGTCTGTTAGGTTTTGAGTGTTGTCGTTAGGTTGTCCAGATCCAAGGCTCTTCTTTCATCGATTGAAGAAGCCTCGATCATAGAGTCTAGATCCAAGCTTGCACTTACATCGTTTGTGTGAAGCTCGATCGAAGCTAGGCTGTAAGGAGAGCCCGTAATCTCCCTGTCGTGTTTTAACTGAAGCAAGTGAAGCTTCCAGTCTTTGTTAGGTTTGTGTAGTGAACCCGCAATCACTACGTCAGTCGTTTGATCCAGGCGAGTGAAGCCCGATCTCGACCAGGTTTTTGAAGGACCCGTAACCTTCAAGTTCTTGAGTGAAGAGAACAGTTGCCGTCGTGCAACAAGTGGACGTAGGAGCTTTATCTCCGAACCACTATAAATCTTCGTGTCGTATCTCTCTAACCCTTATCTCTTTACTATATTCGATTATTCATTGCACGTGCATTTAAACAAACAACTTGAATTCTTTAATTACTTAGGAAAGATTTAGCTCACCAAATTCCGCACACGAGTAAAGACTCCCTCTTGATCAAGTACTCACTTCGGTCAAGCAGGCAAGCTACATACTGTAGATCTAGCTTCGGCTAGGTCTTAAGTTTCAAGTGAGCTCTTTACTTGTCACTCTGAGTTAAGGGATTTGAAGTTGAAAAACTTCAAAATACGTATTCACCCCCCCCCCCCCCCCCCCTCTACGTATTTTTCCTATTAACAAACCGGGACCAACAAGCTTGTTGATGGCCTTGAAGTTCAAGTGACTCAACCTCTTGTGCCATAGCCAGCTTGTCTCGGAATCAGCCTTTGTGACCAGGCAGGTCTCTATCCAGTCTGTCCATTGAACAATATAGAGTCTATCCTGCAAAATTCCGGTAAGAAGTGTTTCTCCTTCCTCATTTTTCACGAGACATTTGTTAGCGGTGAATTCTACTCGTTTACCACTCGAGCAGAATTGCGACACAGAAAATAGGTTATGATTAAGACCTTCAACATAAGAGACGTTAGTAATAGTTGTTTTACCAACTTTTAGATCGCCCTGGCCTCTAGTAAATCCCTTAGAATTTCCTCCAAAGGTCACAAGTGGCCCGTCTCGTTCTTGAAAGTTTGATAGTAGCGTTTTGTCACACGTCATGTGCTTTGAGCATCCACTATCAATGATCCATACAGCTCCACGAGCTGCTTGGCTCCTTCTTTGAGCCTTCCCAACCTGCAATTAGTTAAACTTAGCGACCCATTTGAGATTGGGTGCTACATCGGTTGGGGGTACGGCCTTTGGGACCCAAATTTATTTTGTCGGTCTGCTTCTATCCGAGGCTGAGGACGAGGCAGTGGCGGTCTTGGGCTTGGGAGCCTTGGATTTCTTTGAGCGAGGGCGATGAGGCTGATAATACTGCTTTTCATGAAGACCAGGTTGAAACTGCCAGTCTTGAAAATTCGACTGTTGAGGGTAATGGCAGTGACAACCTTGAGGAGCAGGAAAGAAGAACTGAGGGTGATACGGCCTTTGATAGTACTGGCCTTGGTATCGCCCTGGATGGACAGCCTGCTTTTGATGAGAGAGGGCAGGTCGACGATGCTGGGCAGGTCGACTTTCTTTCTTTTGAGGAACAGGTTGTTCCTTCTTGTGTTGCTTTACAAGGATGGCTTGGGGCTGTCGAACTGGATTCTTCAGCTGGACCATCTTGTCTGGAAGAGCTTGATGAGCTTTCCGAACACTCTTTGACTTCGACTGCGCCTTCACGAACGTGATCTTGCAATCTTTATCCTTGCTTTCCTTAGATTTTCCATTAAATCCAATGCCAGAGTGATCGTGCGGATTGCGTTGCATGGATTGAACTTCTTCCAGCTTCTTTCCACTTTTCTTCAACTGACTCAAGGTGAGTTGAAGTTTTTCTTCCTTTTTCACGAGGAGTTCGTGTCGAATTACCAGGTCAGCCAGTTTTGAGGTAAGGCTGTATATTTCGACATTTTTGGTCTTGAGGGACTCGTTCTTCTCGAGCTCCCTGGAATCGAACTCCTTGACCCGTAAAGTCAATTCTTCAACCTTTGACCTTAGGGCTTCAATCTCCCATTCCTTTTCTTCATCGTAGGGAGAAAATCTTTCTTCTAATGCTAGCTTGTATTTTCATTTTTGTCCAATAGCTCAGCATTATCTTCAACGACCTCTTTGAGTGTATCCACGAGATCAGCATAGTCGTCGAGCTGTTTCTTGATTTCTTCCCAAGACACAGCCTCGGATAGGTCTTCATCACCTTCTTCTGCACAATCATCGTCAGAAAAAGAAAGTGAAATGGGTTGAAGATCTACCTTTGAAGATTCCTCGTTTTGTTGGTGCTCTCCAACGAAACATTCTTCATCATCACTTTCGTTGAAAGCGATGTAACCTTCGTCATCACTTGACGAGCTATCCGAGAGGTGAGCTTCCTTTGTTTCTTCGGCAATCATTGCAGCTCGTTGATCTTTGAGCTTCTTATCGCGCTTTGCACGGAGCTCGTCTCTCTCGGCCTTGGTAAGATCCGGGCAGTCGGTCTTGTAGTGACCTGGCCTGCCACAATTGAAACAACCACCCTCGGGTGTGTTAGAAGAATTGAAGGTTGAGGGTTTACCTTCTCCCTTTTTGTCAGGGCGGTCGTGGTTGCGGTTTGAGAAGTTTCGCTTGTTGTCACGGTAGAATTTCTTGTATTTGACAACCTTTCCTAGGAGCTTCTCATTTCTCCTAGCAGCTAGAGCATAGTCGAGAGTCATCTTCTCGAACTTCTTGACGATGGATTCGTCAATCGGACTTGGGGTAACAGCAGAGGCTGAGTCGGCCTTGAAAGCTACCTCCTTGTTCTTTTCATCAGCCTTCTTGCTGGTGGAAGGCTGTGTTGATCCATGGATGCGGATCATCTCATATTCATTTCCGACAAGAATGTCGAAAAGGTCTTCAGTGGTGAGGGAGTTGAAATCCGATCGGGCTGGATGCATGGCGGCGTATACGTGCCAATTTGCAGGAAGGGCACGTATCACTTTAAGATTCTTCTCGCGCTGCGTATATTTGTACGGGTTGATTGCAGGGACCTCGAGAATAATCTCGGTGAAGCTAATTTTCATCGCTTCTATGGTTTCACCCGAAACCATTTTGAAGTCATCGAACTTGCTGCATGCCATAGACAGCTTGTTCTCCTTCATTTCCTCTGAGCCAAGGCTGATGGACCGGAGGGTGTCCCACATTTCTTTGGCCGTTTCAAGATTTCGGATCTTGGCCAGGTAGACGCCCTTCACGGTGCTGGAGATGAGTCCCTTTGCGTAATCATCGAGGCCGGCCTCTTTCCTTTCCTCGGTTGAGTAGTCGCGAGGGTTTTTGAGGACTCTCTCGTATGTAGCCTCCCCGGGGGATGTTCCATCCACAATAATCTTCGCTGCATAAATGGGGGAGGGGCCATTCTCGATAATATCCCACATGAGGACGTGATGTGCCTTGAGACACATCTTGATTCGGAAACTCCAGTCTTCATAGCCTTGAATGGAGAAGTCTTCACACACCCTGAGAAGAGAAGCCTCCATAGCAAATAATATGATATGCGTGTATGAAAAGATTTTTCAAAAGGATCGGTTCAAAATGACCAAAAGTATGATAAAAACTTTTAGTATGCAAAGCAGCGGTCAAAAGAACCACTGCCCTTATACCACTTGTTGGTCCCGAGAAAGAGTAATTGGTGTATGGGGGGGGGGGGGGGAATACACCAATAACCAACCGTTTTTGACTTTTATAAAATCAGGTCGATTGTCAAGGTCGACCCTATCTGAGGCAGTTTGATCTATCAAGCTTGTATGGTATCAAGCTTGATTTATCAAACTGTTGTTAATGCGGAAGTTGGTGGAGGTTGATTTACTCTTTGAAAAATCTTAGGCTGGAGAACAGTAGCAGGTTGATGCGTGATATGCAGGTTGATGCTAGTCAGTTTGATAATAAAATATAAGGGCGATAAATAAAGAGAGAGAGAGAGAGAGAGAGAGAGAGAGAGACACCGCGATTTAGCGTGGTTCGGAGAAACCCTCCTACGTCCACGTCAGGTCGACTCGACCTGAGAATCCCTTTACCTTTGGATTCAACCTCTCTCTTATTTATACTGACTGAGTATCAGTTCTAGATACAATCTAACCTGAAAATATCTAGACACGAGTTTTGGGTCGTGACCCTTACAACCTTCGTACTGAAACGTACAAACAACCTTACGCTAATTACAGAGCTTGGCAGAACTCTATAATGGCGAAGAACACAAACAAACTTTCTAACTTCGAACTAGTCGGAGAAGAAGTTGTTGAACAATCGACAAGCAGCAGTGAACGCTTCGTCGTTGTGGTGTTTATCGGAATCGGAAACCTCTCTTCGTCAAGTGTTTGGGAAACTAATCGGATTTCGAACACTTGAGTGGGTATGAACTTTGAGAGAGATTTGGGCAGAGATATGGCGTTGATAGCTTGTGTTTCCCGTACTTGAATCTTATAATGGCTGAAGTATTTATAGGCAGTTTTGAAAAACTAGCCGTTGGAGTCAGGCTGACGTGGCACTAGCCGTTGGAAGCTGACTCACTTCTAGCCGTTGGGAATATTCGTCCTTGCTGGCACTCGACGTGGCAAGGATCAGGTCGTGACGCTCCATGAAGGCGGAGCATCGACCTTGATTGATAATCCAGCTCTTGAAATCTTCTAAGTCAAAGCGGGCTGGAAGCTTGATAAGGAAGGTCGATAGATAGGATGATGATCCAGCTCGATCCAAAACGAGGCAGGCCGTATAACGACCTTTCTCTTACAGGGAGGATCAAACTTGATTCTAAACTTTATAGGGCATCGACCTGCACTAACAGGTAGCAGGTCGATCTATCGGCCTTGACCCTAAACAAGTAAAATATGCCTAAGTGTGGTTTCGATAAACATCATCAAAATCAAACTGCAAAGGGTTCCCAACAGGATCAAATCAAAACAACAAAATATCCCTTATAGGTTCCCCCTTAACAAGTTGTTCTTAACAATTCCCAACAATTTCCCCCTTTTTGATGATGCCAAAACCCATACGACTTAGATAAAAATAAATCTAGTCTATCTAACCGTGAAGGGAACTCCAAGCGACTGCTTCCTTTGCAGCTTCGTTTGTAATTTTCTTTTAAGTTCCTTCCCCTTTTTTTTTGGTTAAATTATTGAGTTTGTAGCAAAATGTAAAGTCATTCACAAAATGAGTAAATGACACAGAAGAGATGGAAATTGAAATGAGATAAATGAACATCAGTTCACAAAATATGAAGCTTGAAATTCAAAGATTTCCTGCAGCTTCATCCTTCTCCTCCTTCTCCTCTTCCTTCTTCTCTCCTTCATCAGCAATATCAACATATGTTGATAGTACTCTCGATTCCATAGTGCCCACGGTGTGAATGCTTGGCCTTCTCCATGCACTCTCCAGCTTGAAAGCTTCATCCACCTCCTCATCAATGACTCTTCTGTCAGGAACGTCCGTGCCTGGATGATAAGGCATGGGGAAGTCCTTCACTGCTGGGACCTTGACGACAATTGGCATGGGTTGAGCTTGTTCAGCCATAGTGAAGATCTTTCGCCGCAGTCTGTCGTCATAGGTGGCGAGAAAGTTGTTGAGGGCACTTATCCGAGAACATTGATCCTGCAGCGGCACTACCTCCCAGTAATAGTAGGCTTTGATGAACAAGTCCTTGTAGTATAGCCACAGTTCGCGCAGATCACCCGGAATAAAGGCCTCGATTTCCCTAGCATCAGGATGCTCATCCCTCCGCTTGGCCAACTCCTCTTCTGATCTCTTTGATAGTTAAGTCATGGTCTCCTTGAACTTCTTTCCTGTTTCGCCGCTCCACAATGGACGCTTTTCGTTTAGTCGCTTGCGAATGTAGTTTTGTTCGTCCATGCGGGGGTAGCGACCAGACTCAACCATTTCTTTTGTTGTCACGTCGCATGCATCAGATATGGCCTGTACTTCGCACGCTTCGGACTCATCTGGCATAAAAGGAATGAAGGCACTCCGCACTAAAGAGGACTGGATGAGTATCACTGTTGGGAATTGTTAAGGACTAAAATGTTAAGGGGGAACTATATGGGACATTTGTTAAATAAAGTCACTTGTTTTGATTAGATCCCAAAACCCCAAGCGTCCTTTTCCCAGCGACCCATTTTGGTGTAGTTAATAGGTTAGAATTTTTCTAAGCCTACACTGTTAGGATGGCTCTTTTATTTTGCTTAGATTAGGCTTCAAAAGTTCAAGTAAAGGCCACTCGCTTGAGTGTGTTTTCCAAAGCGAAGCAAGTCAAGCAAACTGAAGTGAAGCGTGCCGAAGAATAGCGAAGCGAAGCGATCGCTACAGTAGATTCTAAGTGAGTATGCCTAAGTAAAGCGAAGCGAGCGCTACAGTTCAAGGCAAGCGAAGCAAGTCTACCGAAGCGAAGCGAAGCAAAGCGAAGCGAATGCTGTAAAGCGAAGCGAAGCAAACGCTGCAAGCAAAGCAAAGCGACCCGCTATAATATGATCCTAAAGCGACTCACTTTGGAGCCGCCGCTACAACTTCAAAGCGAAGCGAGCCACTACCTACCAGAAAGCGACAGCACGAATTCCCGCTCCGAATTTGAATTTCAGTCAACTAGAGATCTTTGCATTAATTGCGAGATCTCCACGTGTCGAACGAGGAGAGGAGCAGCGGAGTTGACTGCCAGGCCGACAAAGACGCCGCTACAGTACTGGGTCGCTCCAGTTACTGTTAAACTTGGAAGTTAGCCAATTTTGGCAAAATGCCAAAACTGCGCGTCTGCAAAAGCTACTGCCTGCGCAAGTACTGTCGAGAGGAGGAGGGACAAGGCCACCAACCAAGCAACGGATCTTAGCCAACCCTCCGCCTATAAATAGTGAAGGATGAAGACGTGAAGAAGTAGAACACTACTTGCGCATTCGAGCCTACTGCAAACAAACACTCCCAAGCCTTCGAGCAAATCTTCGAGTCTTTGTTTCAAGTGTTCTCCGAGTTTCCAGTCCATCGGAACTCATCTTCACAACCTTCACACTTAGATTCTAAGCCCACTTCATATATCCAAGCTTAGAAGAAGAACTCTAGGCAATCTTTGCATTCACTGTAAAGAGTTCTTCATTAGTGTGTTCGTCAACCAAAAACCCTAAACTGTTGTCTGTTAGGTTTTTGAGTCGTCGTTAGGTTGTTCAGATCTAAGGCCCTTCTTTCATCGATTGAAGAAGCCTCGATCGTAGAGTTGAGATCCAAGCTTACACTTACATCGTTTGTGTAAAGCTCGATCGAAGCTAGGCTGTAAGGAGAGCCCGTAATCTCCCTGTCTGTCTGACTGAAGCCAGTGAAGCTTCCAGTCTTTGTTAGGTTTGTGTAGTGAACCCGCAATCACTACGTCTGTCGTTTGATCTAGGCAAGTGAAGCCCGATCCCGACCAGGTTTTTGAAGGACCCGTAACCTTCAAGTTCTTGAGTGAAAAGAACAGTTGTCGTCGTGCAACAAAGTGGACGTAGGAGCGTTATCTCCGAACCACTATAAATCTCTGTGTCGTATCTCTCTTACCTTAATCTTTTACAGTATTCGATTATCCATTGCACGTGCATATAAACAAACTTAACTTGGATTTTCAATTACTTAGGATAGATTTTAGCTCACCAAATTCCGCACAAAGAGTAAAGTCTCACTCTTGATCAAGCTCTAAGCTTAGGTCAAGAGATTCGTGATTGCTGTAGATCTAGCTCTCGGCTAGGTCTTAGTATTTTCAAGAGCACTTTACTTTATACTCTGAGTTAAGGAATTGAAGTTGAAAAACTTCAAAATACGTATTCACCCCCCCCCCTCTACGTATTTTTCCTATAGCAAACCGGGACCAACAAGTGGTATCAGAGCAGCGGTTCTTTCGAGCCTCTGCTTTGCATATCCGAAGTGAGTCCCCACTCACTTCACGTTGTCTCACTGAACCGGATCCTATTTCCTAAGTGCATCAAAACCTCACCCACGCATATTGCATTTACTGCTGATAGTTTGCTATGTCTACATACAGTGCATCAAATCTTCCACAGTTCTCGATCGAAGGATACGAGATATGGAGTTTCCGAGTCGAGAGCTTCCTATGCTCAATCCACGACCGGATGTGGGAAGTCATTGAAGACGGACCAATCGAAATTAAGAAAGCCATATCTGTGGAGGTTCCAGCCGCTGAAGGTCGTCCAGCCCATGTTCGACAACAGTACGTGGAGAAGGATAAGGACGAGTATACTCCAAATGACTTCAAAGTTGCCAACCTCGACAAGATTGCACGCCACACGATGCAGAGCACCGTGTCAGACGCATACCTTCCAAGGATTAGGAAGTGCGCAACAGCAAAGGAAATGTGGGAAACTCTAGCCCTCATTTCTCAAGGCACAGACAAAATCAAGGAGAACAAGCTCGCCGTTCAGATGCGGGAGTTTGAAAATTTGGTGATGAAGTCAGGAGAGTCCATCGACGCCTTCGAGCTGAGAGTTACCAACATTACTGCAACTCTCAACTCGCTTGGGAAGGAACTCACAGACAAGGAAGTAAATCTGAAAATAGTCCGTGCTCTCACAAGGAAGTGGCAGACTATGAAGGAGCTATATCTAGCTACCAAGGATCTAACGAAGCTCACGCCAGAAGTGCTGTTCTCTGAGCTCAAAGCCCACGAGTTTGATCTGAATCGAATGAGCCTCGACGACGAGGATGAAGCGCCCACTACGTCAAAAGGAGTAGCATTCAAAGCTGCCGAAGGGCCAAGCGAGCAGTCGCTTGCCAAAATGACAAGGGAAGAGTTGGAAGAACACATTGCGTTCTTATCAAAGAACTTCAACAAGATGAACTCTCGAGTGGGCAAGTATAAAAGATTCTACAAACAGTACAAAGGGAGGAGCACTGATGCTCGAGAAGGAAAAGGAAAGAGAGAAGAGACGACCAAGCCGATCCCGCGCGACATGATGGAAGTGGAGTGTTACCACTGCCACAAAATGGGCCACTACAAATCCGATTGCCCAAAGCTAAGTGCCAAAGAGCGCGAAGAATTGAAGGCCAAGAGGGATGCCCCAAGGCGAGCGCTCGTAGCGAGTGAAATGCCGGTCGCTTCAACTGAAGATCTCTCAAGCGACTCAGATGCATTCACAGATCCCAACTCAAGCGAGGGAGAGGATCTGGGACTCATGGCGCTCACCGATGAAGAAACTGGGGAGGTATTCTTCTATCCTTCAATCACTTCAATTACACTAGCACACACTGTCAATGAGGAAGAGCAATCCTCGACATGGAGTGAGTTGTTTGACAAACACCAGAAACTGTCAAGCGACCACGAAATGGTAAAACAAGCTCTGTCTCGAAGCGAGAAGGAGAACCGAAAGCTAGCCACTGAGCTTGACCAAGTCAAACTTAATCTAAGGGCTATGACTAGTAAGTTCGAGGATCTCTTCGCTAGACATCAAAGCTTGGAGGGAAGGTATGAAACCCAATCCACTCTAGTTGCCAACTTAAATAAAGCATCATACGCTAGACAGGCACTAGAGAGTTCTCTTCTACCTTTTGGTAGAAAGGGAGGACTTGGATATGAGGGTGGACCTCCCAAGCCGACTGTCTTTGTTGGTGCATCACACACTTTACCATCAGTCACTTTGGAACTGCCCACTGCATCCAAAGCGACCACCAACAAGGACAAAGGCAAAATGGCTGAGAACCCTAAGAAGAAGCCTATGAAGATGTCTATATCTTTAAGGGCAGACCCTAAGGGCAAGCAAAGTTCAACAGTCACTAGCACTCAACCTGCTAAGTCTTACCAATCCAAGGGTAAAGGAAGAACTGTTGAAGCCTCTAAGTCTCAAGCCAAGACACGAGAGACAAAGGATCTACCTCCTAAAAAGAGGAGTAATGTCTATGTGTCACGTTATCCGGACTGGAGATGGTCCAACCGGACTAACGTTGAGGGGGAAAAACTTGAAGCAACCAAGAGGCCGCTTCAAACTTCCAAGGTTACTCAAGCGAGTCGGGGTCAAAACCCTAGTTGGACCGCTTCGAGGAAACCAAGTGAGCCGCTTCAACAGACTAGAAACCCTAAGTCAGTCTCTAAACCCAAAGCTAATCCGAAGCGAGTCGCTTCAGGATATAAGCAAAATGGGAAGAGCGTAGGTAGGTCTGAAGCGAGCCGCTACCCCTCTTGCACACACTGTTGCACGTGTGAAGCTGCCTATAGGCAGTACACCAAGTTTTCGAAGGTCGAGAAGCCCAAGACACAAGCTTCATCTCAAAAGAGAGTGAAGCAAGTGTGGGTACCTAAGGGAACTAACCTGCAAGGACCCAAACTGATTTGGGTACCAAAATCTGTCTAATTGCAGGTGAGCGCCGTGGATCCCATGCCAAGTGAGGGTCAACCAGTTTGGTACTTGGACAGTGGATGTTCAAGACACATGACCGGCATGAAAGCTCTACTTCACAACTACATAGAGAAGAAGGGTCCACACGTAACCTTTGGTGACAACTCTCGAGGAAGCACCAGGGGATACGGCGCACTGAAAGTTGGAAAGCTCAAAATTGAAGAAGTTTCCTACGTGGAAGGACTCAAGCACAACCTGTTATCTATTTCACAGTTTTGTGATAAAGGGTACAGGGTGGAGTTCATCTCCAACAAGTGCATTGTGAAGAGCAAACTCACATCCCAGATTGTACTCACTGGAGTTAGACAAAGGAATGTCTACATAGCACAATGGGACAGCTGCAAGGAGGAAACTTGTCTAGTTGCAAGAAGTGCTACAGAAATTGGATGGCTATGGCACAGACGCTTGAACCACCTCAATTTCAAAGCTATCAATCGCTTAGCTCGAAAAGGTTTGGTGCAAGGCATACCGAATGAAGTCTTCATCAAAGACCATCCATGCTCACCATGCCAACGAGGGAAGCAGACGAAGAAGCACTTCGCCAGTCTCGAAGAAGCCTCATCAAAGCGAGTGCTCGAGCTGCTTCACATGGATCTGTTTGGTCCAGTTACTCCAGTTAGTGTAAATGGAAGAAAGTACACTCTAGTTGTAGTCGACGATTTCTCTCGCTACACTTGGGTTGTATTTCTATTCAGCAAGAAGGAAACACTGACCAAACTGCCACAACTACTCAAGCGATTGGCGGTGGAAAAGAATCAAGCTATCGTGACCATTCGCTCCGACAAAGGCACAGAGTTCCTGAACTCTACAATTGAAGCATACTGCACGGAGCATGGCATAGCACATCAAACCTCTTCAGCACGCACTCCTCAGCAGAATGGAGTTGCTGAAAGAAGGAATCGAATCATCAAAGAAGCCGTTCGCACCATGATTGCTGACTCGAAGCTTCCGATGAAGTATTGGGCTGAAGCTGCCAACACAGCATGCTACACACAGAATCGGACGCTTCTCAACAAACGGCACGACAAAACACCATATGAAATATGGACAGGGAGAATTCCAAACATATCTTATTTCCATATTTTTGGTTGTAGGGTCTTCATTCACAACAATGGGAAGTCACAGTTGAAAGCCTTTGAAAGCAAAGCAGATGAAGGAGTATTCTTAGGATACTCTACATCTAGCAAAGCCTACAGAGTATTCAACTGTAAAACCCTAATTGTGGAAGAATCACCCCATGTCGTATTTGATGAATCTTCTTTAAGTCTTCCACAGGAACAGGCCAAAGCGAATGAAAAGGATCAAAGCAAGGAACCCTCAAATCAACTCACTTGGGACGTGCTTGATGAAGATGATGAGATCAAAGAATCAAGCGAGCAGGATCCCAAAGGAGAAGTCGAAGCTGCCCCCAAGATTCCTGAAGCTAGTGCTGGCCAAGCACCCAATCCTGTCGCTTCGGACGGTGAAGCGAGCAACAAGGAAGCCGATGAAGATGAAGCTGGCGGATCAAAGCGAGCGTGGCTCAAGGATCACTCACCTAGCCAAATCATTGGAGATCCATCCAAGGGTGTAGTGACCAGAAGTCAAGTGTTTGAAGAAAGTGCCATGTTCAGTTGCTTTCTCTCAAACATTGAGCCATCAAGCGTGGAGGAAGCTCTAGCCGATTCTAACTGGGTGATCGCCATGCAAGAAGAGCTGAATCAGTTCACCAGGAACGACGTATGGTACCTCGTGGATCGTCCCAAGTTTCAGCATGTTATTGGCACCAAGTGGGTGTTCAAGAACAAGACGGACGAGGACCACAACGTAGTGAGGAACAAGGCGCGACTAGTTGCCAAAGGCTACTGCCAAGAGGAAGGAATCGACTTTGACGAGACCTTCGCTCCAGTGGCACGTCTTGAAGCAATCCGTTTATTTCTAGCCTATGCAGCGGCCAAGAAATTCAAAGTGTACCAAATGGATGTAAAGAGCGCATTCCTCAACGGTGAACTCAAGGAAGAAGTGTATGTGGAGCAGCCACCGGGTTTCGAGCAGGGAGACAAAGTGTATCGCTTGAAGAAAGCTCTGTATGGGTTGAAACAAGCTCCCAGAGCTTGGTATGATACATTATCTCAATTCCTAGTGGAAAATGGATTCCAAAAGGGAAAGATAGATCGGACTCTCTTCACCATCAATCATGGAGATGATATGCTATGGGTCCAGATCTACGTGGACGACATCATATTTGGATCACCAAATCAGTCGCTTAGCGAGAAGTTTGGAGAGCTAATGAAGACCAAGTATGAGATGTCGATGATTGGCTTGATGAGCTGCTTTCTAGGTCTTCAAGTGAAGCAGCAGGATAATGGAATTTTCATCAACCAGGCCAAGTACACTCGAGATATGCTTGCGAAGTTTGGTGTTCAACATGCTAAAGCTGTGAAGATTCCTATGAATACCAACTGGAAGATGGAGCCAGACGAAGGAGGAAAATCTGTAGATCCTACAGATTATCGTGCCCTAATTGGGTCACTTCTCTATCTCACCGCAAGCAGGCCAGATATAGCTTTTGCAGTCGGTGTCTGCGCTCGCTTCCAAAGCAATCCCAAACACAGCCATCTTGAAGCTGCCAAAAGGATTCTTCGATATTTGAAGGGCACTGTCAACATGGGTCTGTGGTATCCAGCGGAGGACAATTTGGAGCTCACTGGATATTCCGATGCTGACTATGGAGGTTGCCGAGTTGATAGGAAATCAACGTCGGGCACATGTCAGTTCTTGGGGAGCAAGCTAATCTCGTGGTTCTCAAAGAAGCAAACAAGTGTAGCCACTTCAACAACGGAAGCTGAATATATGGCCGCAGGAAGCTGCTGTTCTCAAATCCTATGGCTTCGTCAACAGTTGAAGGACTACAAAGTTGAAGCGAATGAAATTCCGATCTTCTGCGACAACAACAGTGCCATATGTATCTCGCAGAATCCAGTGCTTCACACCAGATGCAAGCACGTGGAAATTCGACATCACTTCATTCGTGATCATGTCGAAAAGAAGGATATCAAGCTCGAGAAGATTCACACCGATCTCCAGCGAGCAGATATTCTCACCAAGCCTCTAGCTGAGTCTCGATTCAACCAGCTATGCATGGAATTAGGGTTATTAGACCCTGGTGAAGAATGCTAGTTCCAGGATGCACGAAGGAGTGTTCGCTTTTTCTCTTGAGCATCACTCGCTTCGGATCTTCACCAACTCAAGCGAGCCACTTCAAATCTCACTCGCTTGAAGAAACTGAAGTTAGGTGGAGAAAGGTGGAGTATTGGAAGGAGTTCCCTACCAACTTATTGGAATTGTTAAGTATATGGTTAAGGGGGAACTAATGCTTCTCTCGGAGCAAGCTACTTCCAAAGCGAGCTAAGAATGCTGCTATCTTGAATTCTGCGTTGCTTCAATTTGCCCTAACTTGGGTCAAAGCGAACCAACAGCAGATTCATTTTCTAGAATGTAGGAAAGCTTGAAGGTTTACCTTTTTATACAAAAGGTTGCAGGGCTGGTGACATGTTTCTGCGTAAAATACGAGATTGTCTTGTCAGAGCATTCTCATTGTCATCCTGTCCATTTCTGCTCTGAGATAAGGACTTGTACTCATCCCCCATTCGTCGTGAATAAGTACACTTACGTGATGCTCCCTTCGGGTTGCAGTAAGCTTGTGTACTTTATTCATTTTCTCCCTCATTCACTTCGATGGAGGACTCTCTAATTCGTAGAGGAAGATGAATGCCATGAAGATGAATGCCATGAAGATCTAACTCAACGTGTAGCATTCAACATGTGGTATCTAATTCAAATGAAGTCTTCAATTTGTGGTATCAATCTCCTACGAAGTGAGATTGACTGGTAAGTGTTTCAATTTTAAGTACACTAAGTGAGCCGAAGCGTGCTAGAAACCTTCACTCACTACGTGGAAAATATGAAATGAATCTGACACAAATACAAAGAGGAAAACACTCTTGTTTATCCTCGAAGTATGTAAGTCAGAAACATTTTAAATTAAGCAAAGAAATTCAATTTCTTATTCCAGTCGCTTCAGATGGCCAAGCGAGTGCTTCGTCACTCAAAGCTAGCCATCGCAAGCGAGTGCAGAACAGTCACTCAAGCGAATGCCTCTCAAGCGAGTCACGGCGTAGCGGCCCAACTCGAAGCGAGCGGGCATGAAGCGAGTATGAGCTGTCTGCACTCGAGTGCAATTTTACTTTCTGCTGTGCATTTAATGCAGGTGCAGGAACGACGGAAATAACGGGCGCGTGTTCACACGCTTGAATTTGAAGCGGGAAAAGGCGGAGAAGATCCAGCCGTCGAATCTCAACAGGCCCCAATCTGGAACCGTTCGATCAACGCCGTATACAACAAGCCAACCATAGAAGGCCACGTGGCGACGCCGAGCAAGTGGCGGTTCACTTTTACTGTGATGACGCCGGACACGTCAGAATCCATCACCGCACGTCCGCCGCCTACCTACAGGATTTTCGGCGTTATTACCATTCTACCCCTACCACGTCAGCCATAACCTATTTCTATATATATGGGACGAAGCAGAACTGCAAACCTTTCACAGCCTTCTAAATTTGCCATTCTTGTGTTAGATCTGCAATTACTCTGCAACTCACGAGTCTCAACCCCTTCTATTTCATTGTTAAAATTTTTCTTCAAAGTTCTTTCAAAATCCACAATGGGCAAGAAGAAGAGTACAGAAACGATGGAGAAGTTCATGTCAAATATTGGCGATCACATCAACGTCGAGCCCCATCTCGACCCGATCGTCATAGAGAAGAATGGGTTCTTCCGTAGAGCCGTGACCACGGCCGGTCTATGGAAGTTCGTAACTTTGGTTCCGACGAAGATTCTGGCGAAAGCCATCGGAGAGATTCTGCTGAATCTGAAGAAGGAACAGAATACATCTTCCTTCACCAATCCACGAACCAGGAAGCCGGTGGAAGTTGATATGAGTGAACTCATCGAGGTCTTCGATCTACCAAGAGAAGGAGGAGATTCTCTGCTAGATCTAGGCCTTTCTGCCGAAGTTCAGTATGATCGATTTAAAGTCGACGGAGCAGAGCCGAACTTCAAGGAGGCAAATTTTCGCAAAAATTTGAAGGAACCGTTCAATCTCATCTGCGAACTCTTTACGAGAAGCATTGCATGCTATGTCGGTTCCCTCGACACGCTGTCAGAAACGAAGATGATCGGCACTACCATGATCGTCGACAGCCTCACAGGAACGAAATTCAACTGGCATGGGTGGCTTCTCAAGCAAATTCACGAAGCTGCAGAAGACTTTGCATTCGTACCAGGAACTCCAGATAAGATTCTACGCAAGGGAAAGTTGAAATTCTTTTCAAGACTGTCAGTCGCGTTGGAGCTAAAGTATCCGGAGATAAGATGGCCGGATTCAGACATGGCTATATACAGCAAGAAGACAGTCTTCTATGAACAGTGGAAGTCAACAAAAATTCCAATGGATAAGGGACTTCTAGTTGTAGAAGTGTCCGCAGCTGAAGCTCCCCGAACGAAGCAAGCCGCTTCACCCTTGAAGCAAGCGGCTGCAAAGCAAGGGAAGAAGAAGAAATTGAAGCAAAGCACTCCATCTGTCCAAGAAAGCGAGGCGGTGGAGAAGCCGCTTGAGGACAAATCTCAATCCTCACCTACTGAAACTACCCATATCCCTGAGCACACCCCAACCATGCATGAGAAGAAGCCAATGAGGGATCATGCAGAAGAGATGGAGGTTAAGAATGCAGAGATCGCAAGTTTACAAGACGAGATCTCTAAACAGAAGATGGAGTTGATTGAGAAGGAGAAAGTGTTGGAGGCACAAGTAAATCTGGTGAATGATCTCAAGGACTCGCGTGACGCAGAACGGAGCCGCTTGAGAGTGGTAAATACCAATCTGGTCACAGTTGGTAAAGAGAAGGACACGTTGGAAAAGGAGGTGAAGGAGTTGAAAAAGAAACTGGAGAATAAGGAGGGAGAGTTGGTGGTGAAAGAAAGCGAACTCCTCAGCACCAAGAAGACCCTTGACTTGCTTCGAACCCAATTGAAGAAAGTCAAAGAGGAGAGTGCAATTGACAAGCGAGAGCTTGAAAATCTAAGGAAAAATGCTGGATTGTCGGAAAAGCAAGTGCTCGAGTCTCGAACGGAAGAGATGTTTCATACCGTACTTGACAAGATTGAGGTACTTCACAAGTCTCTTACTGGAAAAACAAGCGTCCCAACCCCTGGTTTTGATGATGCCAAAAAGGGGGAAGGGATGGTACAGAAAAATGTCAATCTCTTGGAGCCACAAGGTGGAGCAATTGGAGCTGTTGAAACAGAGAGATCGTTGAAGGAGAGTAGTGGTGCTGGAGAAGAGGAGAGAGAGGCGAAGTCTGCAAAGAAAGGCAAAGAAAAGCTCACTAAGCCTGAAGAACCCCGCAAGCCACTTGGAGATAAAGTGCTTGCCTCTTCCATTGCTCGACATCCTCCAGTTACTGTGCTAACAAAGGAGGAAAGGCGGAAGCTAGCAGAGGCGAGCGAGACTATGGCTTGGGAGAGCGAGCGCCAGTCTAATCTGAAAACTCTTGCAGGTACTTCAAGTTCTCAAGCGCCCACTTCAGACGAAGCACCCACTTCATCTGCCCCATCATCAATACTGAAGCGAACAGATCCAGATACTGAGAGAGATGAATCAGGGACCAAGCGCCAAAAAGTTGAGAAGGCAGTTGTTCCAAGGGCAGAAAAGGAGAAGAGGACAAGGATAAAACGACTGGAAGTCATTGACGAACGAATTGAGAAAAATTTCAATGAAATGAAAGTCATCCAGTCCGTTTTGGTCAGAAGCATCTTTGCTCCAATCACGCCAGAAGAATCCGATGCATGCATTGATCAGGCTACGATCGACACATGTCACAAAACTGCGAAAGAAATGATTGACTCTGGCCGCTACCCTCTCAGAGAAGAACGCAACTACATTCGCAAGCAACTCAACAAGAAGCTTCCTCTCTGGAGCAGCGAGTCAGGAAAGAAGTTCAAAACAATCATAGCTCAGATGTCCAGCTGGTCGGAGGAGGAGTTGGCTGTACGCAGAAATGAGCACCCTGATGCCCGTGAGATTGAGCAGTTCATTCCTGACGAACTACTCGAGCAATGGCTATACTACAAGGAGAAGTTTATCAAAGCTTACTACTATTGGGAGGTAGTGCCATTGCAGACTGAATGCTCAAGGGTCACTGCGCTCAACAACTTCCTTAGTATCTATGATGAGAAGTTTAGACAAGAAGTCTTCGCTCTTGCACAGTTTGCAGAGCCTGCACCGTTAATCATCAAGGTACCAGCCAAGGAAGAATTCATCATGCCATTCCTACCTGGCACCAGCATCCTCAATCGCAGCATCATCGACGCTGAGGTGGATGAAGCCTTCCAATTGGAAGAGACTTGGAGGAGGCCAAGTATCCACAGTGCTGAGTCGATGGAAGAAAGGATTTTCAGTGCATACATCATACCTGAAGACATGATTGAAAAGGATTTGGAGGCAGATGTAGAAGAAGAGAAGAAGGAGGAAGAGAAACAGGAGTAGGATAAAGCGGCAGGAAACCATTGAAATTACATGTTTCATTTTGTGTGAACATCTTGTTCATATATCCTATTTTTAAATTTCTGTCTCTTCTTGTGTCATTTACTCGCTTTGTGAATGACTTTACTTTTTGCTACAAACTCATTAATTTAACCGAAAAAAAGGGGAAGGAACTTAAAAGAAAATTACAAACGAAACTGCAAAGGAAGCAGCCGCTTGGAGTTCCCCTCACGGTTAGATAGACTAGATTTATTTTTATCTAAGTCGTATGGGTTTTGGCATCATCAAAAAGGGGGAAATTGTTGGGAATTGTTAAGGACTAAAATGTTAAGGGGGAACTATATGGGACATTTGTTAAATAAAGTCACTTGTTTTGATTAGATCCCAAAACCCCAAGCGTCCTTTTCCCAGCGACCCATTTTGGTGTAGTTAATAGGTTAGAATTTTTCTAAGCCTACACTGTTAGGATGGCTCTTTTATTTTGCTTAGATTAGGCTTCAAAAGTTCAAGTAAAGGCCACTCGCTTGAGTGTGTTTTCCAAAGCGAAGCAAGTCAAGCAAACTGAAGTGAAGCGTGCCGAAGAATAGCGAAGCGAAGCGATCGCTACAGTAGATTCTAAGTGAGTATGCCTAAGTAAAGCGAAGCGAGCGCTACAGTTCAAGGCAAGCGAAGCAAGTCTACCGAAGCGAAGCGAAGCAAAGCGAAGCGAATGCTGTAAAGCGAAGCGAAGCAAACGCTGCAAGCAAAGCAAAGCGACCCGCTATAATATGATCCTAAAGCGACTCACTTTGGAGCCGCCGCTACAACTTCAAAGCGAAGCGAGCCACTACCTACCAGAAAGCGACAGCACGAATTCCCGCTCCGAATTTGAATTTCAGTCAACTAGAGATCTTTGCATTAATTGCGAGATCTCCACGTGTCGAACGAGGAGAGGAGCAGCGGAGTTGACTGCCAGGCCGACAAAGACGCCGCTACAGTACTGGGTCGCTCCAGTTACTGTTAAACTTGGAAGTTAGCCAATTTTGGCAAAATGCCAAAACTGCGCGTCTGCAAAAGCTACTGCCTGCGCAAGTACTGTCGAGAGGAGGAGGGACAAGGCCACCAACCAAGCAACGGATCTTAGCCAACCCTCCGCCTATAAATAGTGAAGGATGAAGACGTGAAGAAGTAGAACACTACTTGCGCATTCGAGCCTACTGCAAACAAACACTCCCAAGCCTTCGAGCAAATCTTCGAGTCTTTGTTTCAAGTGTTCTCCGAGTTTCCAGTCCATCGGAACTCGTCTTCACAACCTTCACACTTAGATTCTAAGCCCACTTCATATATCCAAGCTTAGAAGAAGAACTCTAGCCAATCTTTGCATTCACTGTAAAGAGTTCTTCATTAGTGTGTTCGTCAACCAAAAACCCTAAACTGTTGTCTGTTAGGTTTTTGAGTCGTCGTTAGGTTGTTCAGATCTAAGGCCCTTCTTTCATCGATTGAAGAAGCCTCGATCGTAGAGTTGAGATCCAAGCTTACACTTACATCGTTTGTGTAAAGCTCGATCGAAGCTAGGCTGTAAGGAGAGCCCGTAATCTCCCTGTCTGTCTGACTGAAGCCAGTGAAGCTTCCAGTCTTTGTTAGGTTTGTGTAGTGAACCCGCAATCACTACGTCTGTCGTTTGATCTAGGCAAGTGAAGCCCGATCCCGACCAGGTTTTTGAAGGACCCGTAACCTTCAAGTTCTTGAGTGAAAAGAACAGTTGCCGTCGTGCAACAAAGTGGACGTAGGAGCGTTATCTCCGAACCACTATAAATCTCTGTGTCGTATCTCTCTTACCTTAATCTTTTACAGTATTCGATTATCCATTGCACGTGCATATAAACAAACTTAACTTGGATTTTCAATTACTTAGGATAGATTTTAGCTCACCAAATTCCGCACAAAGAGTAAAGTCTCACTCTTGATCAAGCTCTAAGCTTAGGTCAAGAGATTCGTGATTGCTGTAGATCTAGCTCTCGGCTAGGTCTTAGTATTTTCAAGAGCACTTTACTTTATACTCTGAGTTAAGGAATTGAAGTTGAAAAACTTCAAAATACGTATTCACCCCCCCCCCTCTACGTATTTTTCCTATAGCAAACCGGGACCAACAATCACCTCACTGAAGTGTTCCTCGATCCGTGCGTCAATTACTTGGAGTCGCCTGTCATTTATCCTCCTCTTCCTCTCGCCTTCGCTTCTCCCTTCTTCTCTTCCTTTCCTCTTTCTCTCCTCCTTCTCTGCCCTATATGCAACTGCTTGCTTGACCTTATGGCGCTTGGCCGCGGGGTCATCTCCTTTTGTCTCCGGAGCAGTTCGCTTCAAAGGAAGTTTTGGTAGTGGGGGAGGTGGCATGTCTTTCTTAGCAGCACTTGAGGGGACGACTGCTGATGAAGTGAGTGCAGCAGTAGTCGAAGTGAGTGCAGCTGACGAAGCTGGCGCGGCGGCTGAAGCGGGCGCTTTGGGTGAAGCAGCCGCTTTGGAGCTAGACGAAGCACCTGCAGCAATAGATAGTTCTGTTAGGTTAAAAAGGCGCTCCATCTCCCACGCCTTGGCAAAATCCTCCTCCACCTGCTTCTGCTTCTCCTCCTTCGTTATCACGGTCACCGGAGGATGCTTTGCGATTGAAGCACTCAACACTTTTTCTTGAAGCGACCTTCTAGGCTCTTCGGGCTTTTTCATTAACTCCTCCTCCGTGAGCTTTGTCTTGCCCAGAGCCCTCACTTCATCTACTACATCCTCCTTATCACCGGCACCACTGCCTCCCTCCAGCATTCTTTCAACTCCAATTCTGCTTCCCCCCGAACCTCCGACTCCTTCTAGTTCCATCTGTCATTCCCCCTTTTTGGCATCATCACTGCCAGGGGTTAGGATGATCGATTTTCCTGAGATGGATTGTTGAAGTGAATTGACTGTGTTGAAGATGGCCTCCAACATCTTCTCGGTTTTTCCCACCGTGGGAGCCACCAGTTCGGCTGTTTTGATGGAGATTTCCTCCAACAAATATTCACATTGTTTCTCTCTCTCAACAATGGAAGTCATCATCCTCTCCAAAGGTTCCACCTCCCTGAAGCGAGCCTCCAGCTCCGCTTCAACTTCCCTCCTTATATCCGCCTTCTCTTCTTGCAAGTTGAAGTACCAGAATTCCTGAGCCGCTTGAAGTTCAGCTTGCATCGTCTCAAGGCTCCTCTCTCTCTGGTTTAGAGAGAGATGGAATTCGGCACCTGCAGCAATCTTTTCCGTGTACGCTTAACCCAACTCCTTGACCTTTTCCAGTAGTAGAGTTAATTCAGCGTTCTGTAGGTCAAGAGCCTGCGCACTTCTCCTCCGGCTCTCCAGTTCCTTTTTATCGAGCTCACTTTCTTGCTTGAGTTCCTTCATCTCATTTCTGAGAGAGTCCAGGGTCTTTTTGGTGTTTAGCAGCTCGCTTCCCTTCATCACCAACTCTCCTTCTCTATTCTCCACCTTCTCCTTCAGCTCCTTTATCTCCTTCTCCAGCTCCTTCTTCTCTTTGCCAAGAGTGATTAATTTGGCATTAACCTCCCTCAAGCGGCTCCTTTCCGCATCAAGCGAGCCCTTGAGTTCGGTGATTGTTGATGATTGTTCTCCCACTAACTTCACCTGCGCCTCCAGCGCCTTCTCTTTCTCCTCCAGTAACCTCTCCTTCTCCTCCACCGTTCCCTCCAACTCCTTCTTCTTCTTGTCAAAGTCTCCTCTAAGACTAATGACCTCCCCCGCCTTTTTCTCCATCTCCTCACTCATCTTTGTTATCTTGCTATGAAGGCTAGCGATCTCCGCATCCTTCAATTCCACCTCCTCCTTATGCTCCCTGATCAGCTTCCTTTCATGGGAAGAGGGCACTCGCTTCGGAACTATAGCGAGAGGATAGGCTTCTTTCACCTTTGCATCCAGCTTCTCCCAGAAGCTGGTCCCTTCAAGAAAGGCATGGAAGCCGTTTTCGCCAATGAAGTTGAGAAGTTTGGCTTCCATCTGGATCAGTTCTTCTTCTGTGAATGCTTTGAGAAGCCTGAAGATCTTATAGTACTCCGTTCCACGATAGGTGATGTACGTCAGGAAATCGACGACATTGGTGTAGAATATGTCTGACCATGGAACATTGGAGTATCGGAGATTGATTGTCTCTGCGGCTTGCTCTCTCTCCTTGACATAGCGTTCAAGAGCCTGTTTTTGTATGGTGAGGGCAGCAGGCATGAACTGTGGAATGATGGGAAGTTCACCAACAGTTTGGGCGGTATCGGCTGTAGCTGCCGATGTCGAGGGGGATTGGGTTGAGGTTTCTTGGGTTTCGGATATTTGAATGGCTTCAGTGGGTGGTGGTTGTATGGTTTCGGTGGGTGGTGGTTGTATTGGCTGGGATTGAAGTGGTTGAAAGGTAGTGTAGGCAGCAGCTTGATCTGTGCTGAGGAATGGGATACTGGGGATATGAAAAGAAGATGCAGACTCTTCTTCATGGGGAGAGAGGGGTGATTTGGTGAGCGGTTGATGAGTTGATGAGGCTTGGGGTTCTGGTATTTGGGTGGTTTGGGTTTGGATTTGTAGTGGTTTGAGGGTTGGGGTTGGTGAAGGCTGGGGTTGAGTCACTTCAATGTCCTCAAGCGGCTTCTCCACCGCCTCGCTTTCTTGGACAAGCGAAGTGACTCGCTTCATTTTCTTGCCTCGCTTGGACGCGACTCGCTTCCCGGGTGAAGCGACCGGCCTAGCTTGGCTCACTTCAGCTTGCCTTTCGGCAACTGGTCTCGCTACGGGCACTTCTACTTCAAGAAGTCCCAAATCCATCAACGTTTTGGTTTTTCTGCATTTGTCATAGTAGATGGACTGTTTGTTGTAGGCGATGGTGTCATCTTTCGGCCATGCTTTGCCCGGAAACTTCTTCTCCAAGGCAAAGGAAAGCCTTGAGAAGAACTTCAGTTTCCCCTTGCGGAGAATCTGATCGGCGCTCCCCTTCATGAACGCAAAATCGGCAGCGGCTTCGTGAATTTGCTTGAGAAACCAACCGTGCCAATTGAAGCTGGTTCCAGTCAGGCTATCGACGATAACTGCAGTGGCGATCAGTTTCGTCTCGAGAGAGTATCCAGGGTTCCGATGTAGCATGCGACACTCATCGAGAAGAGCTCGCAGATATGATTGAAGGGGGCCTTCAAGCTTGAACGGATACTGGCCTCCTTGAAATTCGGATCTGCTTCGGCGGTTGCAAAACGACCGTACTGAACTCCAGCCGAAAGACCCAAATCGAGCAGTGAGTCTCCTCCTTCTCTCGGCAAGTCGAATGCGCCGATGAGTTCACTCATATCCACCTCCACCGGCTTCCTGGTCCGTGGATCAGTGAAAGAAGACGTATTCTGCTCCTTCCTTAAGTTTAGCAAAAGCTCACCCACAGCTTTTGCCAGAATTTTCGACGGAACCGCCGTCACAAATTTCCATAGACCGGCCGTGGTCACGGCTCTACGGAGAAAACCATTTTTCTCGATAATGGCTGGATCGAGATGGGGCTCGACATTGATGTGCTCTTTGGCCTCCGCAAGAAATTCCTCCATCGTCTTTGTCTTTTGCTTCTTTCCCATGGTGTAAAAAGAGAGATTTTGAGCGGAGTTTTAACGAAGAAAAACAAGGGTTGAGACTCGTGAGTTGCAGAAATTGCAGATCTAAGCACGAGAATGGAAATTTTTGAGGGCTGTGAAAGGTTCTGCAGTTCTGCATCGTCTCATATTTATAGAGTTATGTCTTGGCTGACGTGGCAAGGGTAGAACGGTAATATCGCCGTAAGTCCTGTAGGTAGGCGGCGGACGTGCGGTGATGGATCTGATGTGTCCGGCGTCATCACAGTAAAAGTGAACCGCCACTTGCTCGGCGTCTCCACGTGGCATGCTGCAATTGGCTTGTCGTATACGGCGCTAATCCAACGGCTACAGATTGGGGGCTTTTGAGATTCGATGGTTGGATCTTTTTCGCCTTTTCCCGCTTCGAATTCAAAGTGTAGTCCACGCGCCCGATATTTTCGCCGTACGTGAACCTGCATTAAATGCTCGGCAGAAAGTGAAATAGGCACTCGAGTGCAGACAGCTCATACTCGCTTCGTGCCCGCTCGCTTCGAGTTGGGCCGCTAGGCCTTAACTCACTTGAGAGGCACTCGCTTGAGTGACTGTTCCGCACTCGCTTGCGATAGCTAGCTTTGAGTGACGTAGCACTAGCTTGGCCATCTGAAGCGACTGGAATAAGAAATTGAATTTCTTTGCTTAATTTTAAAATGTTTCTGACTTACATACTTCGAGGATAAACAAGAGTGTTTTCCTCTTTGTATTTGTGTCAGATTCATTTCATATTTTCCACATAGCAAGTGAAGGTTTCTAGCACGCTTCAGCTCACTTAGTGTACTTAAAATTGAAACGCTTACCAGTCAATCTCACTTCGTAGGAGATTGATACCACTAATTGAGGACTTCAATTGATTTGGACTTCAGTTTGTTGAATCCACTTGTTTGCTTTGAAGTTTGTTGATACCTTCTGTTGGGTAATTCATCTTCTTGGCATT
The DNA here is from genome assembly GCA_029379335.1 of Thymus mandschuricus. Taxonomy (NCBI): domain Eukaryota; kingdom Viridiplantae; phylum Streptophyta; class Magnoliopsida; order Lamiales; family Lamiaceae; genus Thymus; species Thymus mandschuricus. Next base: position 18,073,242 of record CM057074.1, on the reverse strand, counting down.
CGTCTTCATGGCATTCATCTTCCTCTACGAATTAGAGAGTCCTCCATCGAAGTGAATGAGGGAGGAAATGAATATAGTACACAAGCTTACTACAACCCAGAGGGGAGTTTCACGTAAGTGTACATATTCACGACGAATGGGGGATGAGTACAAGTCCTTATCTCAGAGCAGAAATGGACAGGATGACAATGAGAATGCTCTGACAAGTCAATCTCGTATTTTACGCAGAAGCATGTCACCAGCCCTGCAACCTTTTGTAGAAAAAGGTAAACCTTCAAGCTTCCTTCTACAATCTAGAGAATGAATCTGCAGTCGACTCGCTTTGACCCAAGCTAGGGCAAGTCGAAGCGATGCAGAATTCGAGATAGTAGCATACTTTGCTCGCTTTGGAAGTAGCTTGCTTTGAAAGTAAGCATTAGTTCCCCCTTAACCACATACTTAACAATTCCAATAAGTTGGTAGGGAACTTCTTCCAATACTCCACCTTACTTCATTTTCTTCAAGCGAGTGAGATTTTGAAGTGACTCGCTTGAGTTGGTGAAGATCTGAAGCGAGTGACGCTACGAGAAACTAGCGACCGCTCCTTCGTGCATCCTGGATCTAGCATTCTTCACCAGGGTCTAATAATCCTAATTCCATGCATAACTGATTGAAACGAGACTCAGCTAGAGGCTTTGTGAGGATATCTGCTCGCTGGAGATCAGTATGAATTTTCTCGAGCTTGATATCCTTCTTTTCGACATGATCACGAATGAAGTGATGTCGAATTTCCACGTGCTTGCATCTGGTGTGAAGCACTGGATTCTGCGAAATACATATTGCACTTTTGTTGTCGCAGAAGATCGGAATTTCATTTGCTTCAACATTGTAGTCCTTCAACTGCTGACGAAGCCAAAGAATTTGGGAACAGCAGCTTCCAGCAGCCATATATTCAGCTTCAGTTGTTGAAGTGGCTACGCTTGTTTGCTTCTTTGAAAACCACGAGATCAGCTTGCTTCCCAAGAACTGACACGTGCCTGACGTTGATTTCCTATCAACTCTGCACCCTCCATAGTCAGCATCTGAATATCCAGTGAGCTCCAAATTGTCCTCAGCTGGATACCACAGCCCCATATTGACAGTGCCCTTCAAATATCGAAGAATTCTTTTGGCAGCTTCAAGATGGTTGTGCTTGGGGTTGCTTTGGAAGCGAGCACAGACTCCAACTGCAAAAGCTATATCTGGCCTGCTTGCAGTGAGATAGAGTAGTGACCCAATTAGGGCATGATAATCTGTAGGATCTACAGATTTTCCTCCTTCATCTGGCTCCATCTTCCAATTGGTATTCATAGGGATCTTCACCGCTTTAGCATGTTGAACACCAAACTTGGCAAGCATATCTCTAGTGTATTTGGCTTGGTTGATGAAAATTCCATTATCCTGCTGCTTCACTTGAAGACCTAGGAAGCAGCTCATCAAGCCAATCATTGACATCTCGTATTTGGTCTTCATAAGCTCTCCAAACTTCTCGCTAAGCGACTGGTTTGGTGAACCAAATATGATGTCGTCCACGTAGATCTGAACCCATAGCATATCATCTCCATGATTGATGGTGAATAGAGTTCGATCTATCTTCCCTTTGTGGAAGCCATTTTCCACTAGGAATTGAGAAAGTGTATCATACCAAGCTCTGGGAGCTTGCTTCAACCCGTATAGGGCTTTCTTTAAACGATACACTTTATCTCCCTGCTCGAAACCCGGTGGCTGCTCCACATACACTTCTTCCTTCAATTCACCGTTGAGAAACGCGCTCTTCACATCCATTTGGTACACTTTGAATTTCTTGGCCGCTGCATAGGCTAGAAATAGTCGGATCGCTTCAAGCCGTGCCACTGGAGTGAAGGTCTCATCAAAATCGATTCCTTCCTCTTGGCAGTAGCCTTTAGCGACTAGACGCGCCTTGTTTCTCACAACGTTGTGGTCCTCGTCTGTCTTGTTCTTGAACACCCACTTGGTGCCAATCACATGCTGAAATTTGGGACGATCCATGAGGTACCATACGTCGTTTCTGGTGAACTGGTTCAGCTCTTCTTGCATGGCAATCACCCAGTTTGAATCAGCTAGAGCTTCTTCCACGCTTGATGGCTCGAGGTTTGAGAGAAAGCAGCTGAACATGGCACTTTCTCCAAACACTTGACTTCTGGTCACTACACCCTTGGATGGATCTCCAATGATTTGACTTGGTGAGTGATCCTTAAGCCATGCACGCTTGGATCCGCCAGCTTCATCTTCGTCTTCTTCCTTGTCGCTCGCTTCACCATCTGAAGCGACTGGATTGGGTGCTTGGCCAGCATTCGCTTCAGGAATCTTGGGAGCAGCTTCAACTTCTCCTTTGGGGTTCAACTTGCTTGAGTCCTTGATCTCATCATCTTCATCAAGCACGTCCCAAGTGAGTTGATTTGAGGGTTCCTTGCTTTGATCTTTTTCATTCGCTTGAGCCTGTTCCTGTGGAAGACTTAATGAAGATTCATCAAATACGACATGGGGTGATTCCTCCACAATTAGGGTTTTACAGTTGAATACTCTGTAGGCTTTGCTAGATGTAGAGTATCCTAAGAATACTCCTTCATCAGCTTTGCTTTCAAAAGCTTTCAACTGTGACTTCCCATTGTTGTGAATGAAGACCCTACAACCAAAGATATGGAAATAAGATATGTTAGGAATTCTCCCTGTCCATATTTCATATGGTGTTTTGTCGTGCCGTTTGCAGAGAAGCGTTCTATTCTGCGTATAGCATGCTGTATTGGCAGCTTCGGCCCAATACTTCATTGGAAGCTTCGAGTCTGCAATCATAGTTCGAACGGCTTCTTTGATGATTCGATTTCTTCTTTCAGCAACTCCATTCTGCTGAGGTGTGCGTGCTGAGGAGGTCTGATGTGCTATGCCATGCTCCGTGCAGTAAGCTTCGATGGTAGAGTTCAAGAACTATGTCCCTTTGTCGGAGCGGATGGTAGCAATCGCTTGATTCTTCTCCACAGCCAGACGCTTGAGCAGTTGTGGTAGTTTGGTCAGAGTCTCCTTCTTGCTGAAGAGAAATACAACCCAAGTGTAGCGAGAGAAGTCGTCGACTACAACTAGAGTGTATTTCCTTCCATTTACACTGACTGGAGTGACTGGACCAAACAGATCCATGTGAAGCAGCTCGAGCACTCGCTTTGACGAAGCTTCTTCGAGACTGGCGAAGTGCTTCTTCGTCTGCTTCCCTCGTTGGCATGGTGAGCATGGATGGTCTTTGATGAAGACTTCATTTGGTATGCCTTGCGCCAAACCCTTTCGAGCTAAGCGATTGATGGCCTTGAAGTTGAGATGGTTCAAGCGTCTGTGCCATAGCCATCCTATCTCTGTAGCACTCCTCGCTACTAAGCAAGTTTCCTCTTTGCAGTTGTCCCATTGTGCTATGTAGACGTTTCTTTGCCTGATTCCACTGAGCACAATCTGGGACGTGAGTTTGCTCTTCACAATGCACTTGTTGGAGATGAACTCCACCCTGTACCCCTTATCACAAAATTGTGAAATGGATAACAGGTTGTGCTTGAGTCCTTCCACATAGGAGACTTCTTTGTTAGTGGTCGCTTTGGATGCAGTGGGCATTTCCAAAGTGACTGATGGTGTAGTGTGAGAAGCACCAACAAAGACAGTTGGCTTGGAAGGTCCACCCTCATATCCGAGTCCTCCCTTTCTACCAAAAGGTAGAAGTGAGCTCTCTAGTGCCTGCCTCCCTTTCTACCAAAAGGTAGAAGTGAGCTCTCTAGTGCCTGCCTAGCATATGATGCTTTGTTCAGGTTGGCAACTAGAGCGGATTGGGTTTCATACCTTCCTTCCAAGCTTCGATGTCTCGCGAAGAGATCCTCGAACTTACTAGTCATAGCCCTTAAATTAAGTTTGACTTGGTCAAGCTCACGGGCTAGCTTTCGGTTCTCCTTCTCGCTTTGAGACAAAGCTTGTTGCAGCACTTCATGGTCACTTGACAATTTAACGTGCTTGTCAAGCAATTCACTCCATGCCGAGGAATTTGCTTCCTCTTGGTGAGTGTGTGCGAGTGTAATTGAACTAGGTGAAGGATAGATGAATACCTCTCCTGTTTCTTCGTCGGTGAGCGCCATGAGTCCAAGATCCTCACCCTCACTAGAGTTGGGATCTGTGAATGCATCGGAGTCGCTTGCTGGATCTTCAGTTGAAGCAACCGGCACTTCACTTGCTACGAGCGCTCGCCTTGGAGTATCCCTCTTCGCTTTAAGTTCCTCTCGCTCCTTCGCACTCAGCTTTGGGCAATCGGATTTGTAGTGGCCCATCTTGTGGCAGTGGTAGCACTCCACATCCATCATGTCTCGAGGGATCGGCTTGGTCGTCTCTTCTCTCTTTCCTTTTCCTTCTCGAGCATCAGTGCTCCTCCCTTTGTATTGCTTATAGAATCTTTTGTACTTGCCCACTCGAGAGTTCATTTTGTTGAAGTTCTTGGATAAGAACGCAATGTGTTCTTCCAACTCTTCCCTCGTCATCTTGGCTAGCGACTGCTCGCTTGGCCCTTCAGCAGCTTTGAATGCTACTCCTTTTGACGTAGTGGGCGCTTCATCCTCTTCGTCGAGGTTCATTCGATTCAGATCGAATTCATGAGCTTTGAGTTCGGAGAACAGAATCTCCGGTGTGAGCTTTGATAGATCCTTGGTTGCTAGTGATATAGGTGAAATTTACCTTGTTTTCATAGCCAAAAAGAGTCAATTTTGTGTCTCGATTTTATAGTATTGTCTATGTTTTATATGGTTTTTAGTATATGGGACAATATTATGCTTGTAGGTATTTTTATGTGTTTTCAGGCATAAATTGATGATAAATCGATGATAAAACCCCGAGACGAGAAAAGGCGTGAAGATCGAAGCTGAAGATCCAAGATTTGAGTTCGAGTGAAGGCCTCTCGATCGACCTCTCGATCGAAAGAGGTGTCGAGAGGTGCCTTCTGTTTGAGCTATCGATCGAGAGCAGAAATTATACCCTCTCGATCGACCTCTCTATCGAGAGGTCTGTCGAGAGGTGTCCAGCCGGGAATTTTTCTCCTTATTTTAATTAGACTCCTTTTTGGTTTAGGCTTTCCTTATGTAAATTTCTCCTATATATACTCCTAGTCTAGCATTGTAAACCCTATCTATCAAGCACCATAACCTAGCAAACACCATATTTTCTAGCACACTTTTATTTTAGAGTTTTGTATTTTACATTGGAGTTTTTCAAGTTTATTCAAGATTCAAGTTTCGAAGTTCTTCGTGTTCAAGATTCAATTCCAAGTTTTTCTTACTCTTACTTTTTAATTATGTTCTTTCAATCTTTTGTGTTTATGTCTACTTTAATTATGTCTAGCTAAATTCCTTAGTTGATTTTAGGGATTGAATGCCTAATTGAATTTATGTAAGTGTTTTTGTTTACAATTAGCCTTCCAATCTAGATGCATGTTTCATGGTGCTTATTCTCATGCATAGTTAACTGGCCATTAATTGTGTATGCATAATTATGTGTTTATGCCTTGATCGGATAATTGCATAATCGATCTCATGAAAGCATGATATAATAGTTTGATTCTCTTGATTGATAATTGAATTGTTATATGTTCATATATAGTTGATTTGGTGTCGTAGTTGAACCTATTTGATTATATTATTGGTACTTGTTCTATTTTGCACTTGATTCGATTCTTACAATTCGAAAGAATATTAGGATCTCGTTGGGTGACTACTTGCATTGCTTTAATCGGCGTGTAAGTTATATTTGCATGTATCACATTTAGATTGGATTAAATTGGTTAATTGTATTCATTAATTATTTGCATATTTTTGATTAGGTAGGCTTCCCTAGAATCAACACTTTTCCTTAATTGTTTACTTTCCTTATTTACTTAATTGCTTGTGCCTTAAGTTGTTTAATTTTGACTAATTATTTTCCTGCACACTTTGTTTCCTTATTCGATTTAATTGAGTCTTTTTATTATTTGCCTAGTATAAATACCACAATCATTAAACCCTTAAAAACCTAGACATCACATTAGTTCTTGAGTAGAGGTATTGTGTGCGTTTTCGGTTTATCAGTCCCTGTGGATACGATACTCGTGCTTCATTATATTACACCTATTTTGTGTGGTAGAAATAGTGCGATCAGCTAGGTACAGCTCCTTCATAGTCTGCCACTTCCTTGTGAGAGCTCGGACTATCTTCAGATTCACTTCCTTGTCTGTGAGTTCCTTCCCAAGTGAGTTGAGAGTTGCAGTGATGTTGGTAACTCTCAGCTCGAATGCGTCGATGGATTCTCCTGGCTTCATTATCAGACTTTCAAACTCCCGCATCTGAACGGCGAGTTTGTTCTCCTTGATTTTGTCTGTTCCTTGAGAAATGAGGGCTAGTGTTTCCCACATTTCCTTCGCCGTTGCACATTTCCTTATTCGTGGTAGATAGGCGTCCGACACGGTGCTCTGCATCGTGTGGCGTGCAATCTTGTCGAGGTTGGCGACTTTGAAGTCATTTGGAGTATACTCATCCTTATCCTTCTCCACGTACTGTTGTCGAACGTGGGCTGGACGGCCTTCAGCGGCTGGAACATCCACAGATATGGCTTTCTTGATCTCGATTGGTCCATCTTCAATGACCTCCCACATTCGGTCGTGGATGGAGCACAGGAAGCTCTCGACTCGGAAGCTCCAGATTTCATAGCCTTCAATGGAAAACTGTGGAAGACTAGAAGCACTGTATGTAGACATGGCAAACAGTCAGTAGTATATGAAGTATGCGTGGGTGAGGTTTTGATGCACTTAGGAAAATAGGATCCGGTTCAGTGAGACAACGTGAAGCGAGTAGGGGCTCGCTTCAGGTATGCAAAGCAGAGGCTCGAAAGAACCGCTGCTCTGATACCACTTGTTGGTCCCGGTTTGTTAATAGGAAAATACGTAGAGGGGGGGGGGGTGAATACGTATTTTAAAGTTTTTCAACTTCAAATCCCTTAACTCAGAGTAACAAGTAAAGAGCTCGTTTGAACTTAAGACCTAGCTGAAGCTAGATCTACAGTACGTAGCTTGCCTGCTTGACCGAAGTGAGCACTTGATCAAGAGGGAGTCTTTACTCGTATATGCGGAATTTGGTGAGCTAAAAATCTTTCCTATGTATTAAAATCTCCAGATTAGGTTTGTTTAGATGCAATATGCAATGGATAATCAAACAAGTAAGAGTTCAGGGTTAGAGAGATACGACACAAAGAATTATAGTGGTTCGGAGATAACGCTCCTACGTCCACTTTGTTGCACGAAGGCAACCGTTCTCTTCACTCAAGAACTTGAAGATTTCGGGCTCTTCAAAAGCCTGGTCAAGATCGAGCTTCACTCGCTTGGATCTGACAGACGCTGGGTGATTCCGGGTTCACACCAAAAACCTAACTAGACTGAAAGCTTCACTCGCTTCAGTCGAACAGACAGGGAGATTACGGGCTCTCCTTACAGCCTAGCTTCGATCGAGCTTCACACAAACGATGTAAATGCTAGCTTGGATCTAGACTCTATGATCGAGGCTTCTTCAATCGATGAAAGAAGAACCTTGGATCGGAACAACCTAACGACAACACTCAAAAACCTAACAGACTGGGTTTAGGGTTTTTGGTTGACGAACACACTATGAAGAACTCTTTACAGTAGATGCAAAGATTGGCTAGAGTTCTTCTTCTAAGCTTGGATATTTGACGTGAGCTTAGACTCTACGTGTGAAGGTTGTGAAGACGAGTTCCGATGAACTGGAAACTCGGAGAACACTTAAAACAAAGACTCGGAGATTTGCTCGAAGGCTTGAGAGTGTTTTTTTTACAGTAGGCTCGAATGCTCAAGTAGTGTTCTACTTCTTCACGTTGTGATCCTTCACTATTTATAGGCGGAGGGTTGGCTGAGATCCGTTGCTTGGTTGGTGGCCTTGTCCCTCCTCCTCTCGACAGTACTTGCATAGGCTGGCTGCTTTTCAGACGCGCAGATTTGGATTTTTGCCGGAAATGGCTAAGTTCCAACTTCAACAGTAACTGGAGCGACCCAGTACTGTTACGGCGCCTTGTCGGCCTGGCAGTCAACTCCTTTGCTCCTCTCCGCTTTCGACACGTGGAGATCTCGTAATTAATGCGGAGATCTCCAGTTGACTGGAGTTCAAATTTGGAGCGGGAAGTGTGCTGTCGCTTTCTGGTAGGTAGTGGCTCGCTTCGCTTTGAAGTGGTAGCGTCCGCTTTAGTTGAGTCACTTCGTAGTCATCCTGTAGTGAGCCACTTCGGGAAATAAAGTTCCCTAGTGACTACTTTGGAAATTGCTGACTAGAGTTGACTAGCTTTGACTTTACACTGTAGCGCTCGCTTTGCTTCGCTTTGGCTTTGAACTGTAGCGCTCGCTTCGCTTCGCCTTGGCAGACTCACTTTGAATCTACTGTAGCGATCGCTTCACTACACTGTTCTTCGGTACGCTTCACTTCAGTTTGCTAGACTTGCTTCGCTTTGGAAAACACACTCAAGCGAGTGGCCTTCACTTGAAATTTTGAAGCCTATAATCTAAACAGAATAAAGAGCCATCCTAACGGAGTAGGCTTAGAAAAATTCTAACCTATTAACTACATCAAAATGGGTCGCTTGGGAACAGACCGCTTTGGGGTTTTGGGATCAAATCAAAACAACAAGATATCCCTTATAGGTTCCCCCTTAACAAGTTGTTCTTAACAATTCCCAACACATTATAATATGATTATAATTTGATGAATTTGGGCAATTGGGTGATTGAATTAAAAAAAAATTAAAAAAAATGTAAAGCTATATCCAATTTTAATTTCCGGGTCCGGGTCGGGTCCGGGTCCTCTTTAGCGGGTCGGGTCCGGGTATGGGTAACATCTAAGTTTCCGGGTCCGGGTCCAATTGTTACGGACCGGGTCCGGGTCCGGGTTTTACCCACCCGCTGACACCCCTAATGGCAGGTGTTGTCTAGATTTTTCGGTGTCAAAGTTTATTATATAGCTAAAGTTATCTCAAATTTGATTTATAGGGCTAAAATTGTTATACATTCAAAGTTCAAGTTAAACCTATCCCAAGATAAATTTATCGTGCTAAATTTGTATATTTTGACAAACTAAAACTACTAAATCACACAAATTCAAAACAAAACTTCAAGAAATGAGCATGATCATGCACACACATATCACACCTACATAATTATATTATTTTCACCCACAGTTCTAGTACATAGTAACCTACAACATAACATAAAAAAAAAATAAAAAAAATAAAAAAAAAAAAAACCTAGTTCATCAAATTCCCAACTGGCTTTGAACTTCAAGAATGGTCTTAGCCGAGTTCCTAAGTTGCTCCGCTTCTTCGTCGGTGAGGTGCACGTTAGTGACGCCCAAGACGCCGCCCCGGCCAAGCTGGGCCGGCAGGCTGAGGAAGACCTCACCACCGTCAATGCCATAGAAGCCCTTTGCAAGGATAGAGACGGGGTGAATCCGTCTCTGATCCCTCAACAACGAGCGAGCCAAACTAGCAACTGAATAGCCAATAGCCCAGGAAGTGTAGCCTTTCAAGTTTATGACCTCATAGGCGCCTTGCACCACTTGTTTGTGTATGTTTACGAGCGTATCCTTCTCATATGCAATCTGCTGTCTGTCGAGAAAGCTAAGGACCGGCACGCCTCCTACGCTAATGCTTGACCATAGTGCTACTGAACTATCCCCATGCTCTCCAACGATGTAGGCCTGTTATTCACATGAAAATAACATTTAGATGAGAAATGCAAAAACTTATAGTAGAGACTAGAGTCCATACTGAATTTACTTTCCTAGAGTTTTTATTTAGTACAAATACATGCACGTTTCGTTTCCTAATTGAAGTAATACTATGAAGAAAATTAATTTATTTGTTTAACATGCAATTTCAATACTTTAGGTTAATCACAATTTCGGATTACTATGAATTAATTAGAACAGAATATGCCCTTGAAAACAGGGAAGTAGAGAAGCATTCTCACGAAAAAAACACGAGCATCAACATTTTAGAGTGTATTATGACTTGATTTGCAAAGAAAATAAAAGTCAACGGTTAAACAGCTATAGATATTTGACCGCTTATAAGCTCATTAAAAGTGTTTGAAAAAACAAGCTTCAAGACATGCTTAAGGGCTTAGAATTAAGTTCTCCAAAATTTTCCCCTACTTATTTTTTAAAACTATTATATTTTCACTACAAAATTTTATGACTGGGTCAATATACGCACAAAATGTTCCTATTTTTTCTGCCCAGTCACAATTTACATCTAAATCAAATGCTTATGAATTCTTATGCCATGTAATCCACCCTTTAATAAAATAAAGGGTAAAAAAATATTAACTAATTATAAAGTGAAAATTGAAAAAAAATTGAGTTTTTTATATTTAATAAAATAAAATATTAATTATAATCACAATTCATTATTCTTCTCGATTACCCAACTCACTTAATCAACTAACTACTCCTACCTAAATTCTCGTACTAAAAACAAATGTAACAACTTAAAAAGTTTGAAGAAAGTAGTAATACGCAATACTATCTCAATCTCATTATATTAGGTACACTTTTTTCATTTTCGTTCATCCCACTTATTACCACATTTCCTAAAATAACAAATGGCTACAATAAATTATTTCTCCTTAAAATTAACTATAACCATATATGCTTTTTACATTGGCTATTGTATAATTTCAAAACATCGCTAGTATAGTGAATGGAGGGAGCATCTCTCATCTTTTATCCATCTGTCACACTTGGTTACAGTGTCACAAATGCAAATGGAGGTAATGAAATGACTACAGTGTCAATAACGCAAATGTAACTAAGGACGGTGGACATGTGAAAACGACAAATAACTTAGAGAAATACTCGCATAAAAGTATTAAGTTATTAACCCGATTAGTGTGAAAATGCATTATTCAAAGCACGCATGAAAAGCAGAGCTGGAATAAGAATATAAAAAATACTAATTCAATTAATCAAATAGACTATATTTATAAAAATAAATAAATAGATAGATATAAAACCAAACCTGCACATCCTGCGCATTGACATCAAGGTGATCGGCGATCAAGAACCGGAATCTCGACGAATCCAAGTTCGTACCCGACCCGAAAACCCGGTTCGCCGGAAAACCGGACAGCTTCCACGCCACGTAGGTCAGGATGTCGACCGGGTTCGAAACGACCAGGATTATGCAATCCGGCGAGAACTTGGCCAGCGGCGGCACGATGTGACGGAAGAGGGCGACGTTCCGCTGGAGGAGGTTGAGCCTGCTCTCGCCGGGGTTCTGCCTGGCGCCGGCGGTGATGATGCAGAGATCTGAGTGGGCGGTGGCGGCGTAGTCAACCGAGCCGTTGATCTTGACGCGGGGGAGGAAGGCGGCGGCGTGCTGGAGGTCGAGGACCTCTCCGCGGAGCTTGTCCTCCTTGGCGTCGACGAGGGTGAGCTCGTCGACGAGATCCTGGGTGAGGATGGTCTGGGCGATGGCCATCCCGACGTTGCCGACGCCGACGACGGTGATCTTGGTGTGGCGCTTGGTGGTGGAAGGGGCGGCGGCGCCGTCGATGGGGGTGAAGAAGGTCTTGGAGAGGTCGAGGCCGCCGGGGCCGAGGGAGGAGCCGGATTTGCTGTTATGCATATTGTTGGATGGATCTGTGTGCGATTGCGATTGCGATTGAGAAAGTGAGAGTGGATTAGGGCTTATATAGGGGGTGGGGGTGGCTTGAGGCGGAGGAAAATGAGTAGGGCTGGGAATCGGTGCGGTTATCTGATAACCGAACCGCAATTACGGTTAACCGAACCGCAATTCCGGTGAAAACTATACCGATACCCGAACCGTTTTAGGTATTCGGTTACCCGCTAACCGCATGCGGTTATGCGGTTCGGGTATTCGGTTACCCGCTAACCGCATAAGGTTTTTTTAAAAAAAAAAATTAATTTATTAATTTCGAATTATTATTCCATTTAACTTCTTTCATTATTTCACACATTTTTGTCATATATATTACTAGGATATATTGATATTTTATATTTTATCGTCTTAAAGTGAAATATATAAATGAATTAACGATTTTACAAAGTTACGAATATATATTTATATTAAATTTCAGCAAGTCAAAGAACAAAGTTACGAATATATATTTTTCCAAGCCAAGCACAAATGACAAATCATTTAATATTTAAAATACATATTATATAAAAATTATATTAATTAATAAATTGCGGTTATGCGGTTATTTACCCGAACGGTTATCGGGTAACCGATAACCGTTTATAATTTTATACCCGTACCGTTTACCGAACCGCTAACCGCAATTGCGGTTAGCGGTTAACCGTAACCGCGCGGTTAGCGGTTCGGTACGATTATAACCGAAATTCTCGGTACCGATTCCCAGCCCTAAAAATGAGGGCGGTGGTGATGGAGGTTGGTCTCCACAACGGTCAACCGTAGACAAAGAGTTTGATAGTGGGAGATGGTATAATATGGTACGGTGGTGATGTCGGTATTGGGCAATACCTGGGGCTGTAGGCTACAAACTCCGCTATTGGGCCACGTAAGAGTGGTTAGTGAGTGTTTTCGTTTTCTTTTTTTAACTTCTAAAAAGACTTTTTTGCTATTTCCCATTTTTCCTTTGATAGATAACTAGTCTTTGCCCGCCGGCTACGTTCGGCACCATTAACGGGGTTATATGGAGGTCATATCTTTTGACATGCGAATTAAAGAAGTTTTGACTAGTGGGTTACAATAAATATTGTGGCATAAGATTCAATCACAAATATCACCCATTTACATACATAAAACGAATGTTATAAAAATATCTATCTAGGCACGTTTAATCCATGCATAAAAATATCTTATCATCCGACTAATATGTAATTCATCGGAGTGTTAAGAGATATAGTATTGAAATTTATTCATGGGAAATACTTTATATAAAGTATGAAGTTTATGAAATTATACTACTCCCTCCGGTTTTTGAAGTTGAGTAAAAAAATGGCAATTCTAACATGTTTTTTCATGCTTCTTAATGATGGTTTTAAAAATGGACTACTGAAGAATTTTTTTTCTTTTGCAGAATACTATGACAATTGTAGTATCCCTTAAAGGGGAAAACTCTTCAAAAAATTCATTTTAAAACCCATCATCAAAAGGCGTGGATAAGCATTATAGAATTGTCAAAAAGTTTTGACTCAACTTGAAAATACTAGAAAATGTATTAATTGTCATATTATTTGTTTTCATCACGAATTATGTGATAATATTATGAATAACATGAGTTGATATATATAGTTTGTATATAAGAACATTATGTAGTGTGCCTGTGTTAACCTAACGGTAGGTGGTTAAAATGTATTAATTGTCATATTATTTGATTTCATCACGAATTATGTGATAATATTATGAATAACATGAGTTGATATATATAGTTTGTATATAAGAACATTATGTAGTGTGCTTGTGTTAACCTAACGTTAGGTGGTTAAGTTTTGAGATCAAAGGTCTCAAGTTCGCACTGTGTAAAAATTGTAAAAGAAACATTGTAATTATGATTCGCCTAGTCGTCATGGCACCAGTCTCTCCTTTACCTCCCGACTAGTTAAGCGCTTTTTGGAACATTACAAAAAACACAAACGCAACCTCATTAGCATTTGGTAATGTCAATCAATTCTAGCCTTATATTAATTTTTGGAATAGCTAAGCATCAGTTATATCCCTCAATATCATACGAAACACATAGATCAAATCACAGGAAGACAGACTTATATCATGTATTGGGAACCTTGTGCAGTTAATTTTGATGATATTTTTTTAAAATCACGCTTAGGCATTTTTTTCACTATTTAGAGTTAAGGTTGATTGAGTTGGACTAACCGAATATAGCACAATCCAACGAGCTTATATGAAACAGAAAGATTGTTCTATCCTGTAAAAGGTTAAGGATATTCTATCAACCTCGCCTATAAAGAACAACCTACCTAACATTAACCTGCTCTTATTGTAACCAGCCCGTTCATCTTTGAAGACATCAAGCTGTTGGAGTACCTCATCAGGCTATCGATCTACCTTCATTGATCAACCTTGCCACCTAAGCTGCCACGACATATGTCAGTTAGGCTGAATCCGAACGGGAAGAAGTGGATCAGCTCAAACGGCTCATTGCCACGTCTGCAAAACTACAACGGCTAGTTTTCAAAACCAAGACTTATATATACTTCTTCAAATTTAATGGAAAAGAATGGAAAATTCATTACTCAAGAGTAAATACTCTGTAGAAATTCTCTCTCGAGTCATATCCATTCAAAACTCGAAAATCCAAGATATTTTACAAGTGTTGAAGTTCATCCATTGAAGAACCATCTAGCTTGGAGCGTTTATTGCCACATCAAGCATCTATGTTAACTCTCTCATCTTTTAATTTGTTAGAGGTTCTTTGTAATTCTATTGTTATTTTTTGTAAGTGTTGTAAAGGTTGTAAGGGTCACGACCCGAAACTTGTGTCTATGTATATTTAAGTGATTGTACTTAGAACTATTACTCAGTCAGTATAAATAAGAGAGAGAGGTAAATCCAAAGATTAAAGGGATTCACAGGTCAAGATCAATATTTCGTGGACGTACGAGGTTTATCTCCGAACCATGTTAAAACTGATTGTCTCCCTCTCTTACTCTTTCTCTCACTCTCAATTTCATATAATCTATATATGACCGACGAGCATAACAATCTGCATCTCATGCAATCAACCTTGCATTAATAAACAAGGCTAACAAAAAGAACTTCATAAGAGTTATATCAACCTCCAACCATATTTCGCACTCGCATAGACTGATAAATCAAGCTTGTTCTAACGAGCTTAATAGATTAGCCTGACTCTACTAGAATGACCTTGACCAGTCGCTCTTTGATTGCTACTATTTTCACTACCTAAAATAGGGTAGTCTAGTGTAAACACGAGTCATATCCACAGGAACCGATCTCCGAATGTATAAGAATTACCTCTACTAGATATTCTCAGTAATGTCTAGGCATGCAAAACTCAAGGTTTGAGAATTCTATCTAGAACAAGAAAGTAAATCAAATAAAGAAAACAAAAGAGAAATAAAATAATAAACGAAAATAACGAAACTAACAAATAGAGAAAAACATTGATCCATGAATATTATAATCTAATCAAATATACACAAATAACCAATCAATTTATTCAACTAATTTAATCATACTTAGATGGAAACATACTCACTCATGCAATCATATATTTCGGCTAAGACAAACTTAACTAGTGGGCTAGTCTAAATATTATTAGCGTTAGGTCATTGAAGATGTAAACTAGTTAACGAAAGCTCGAGTATGATTCATATGTTTAATCTAGATTCAATTAAGACACCTAAATCAATTCACATGCAATTCCTATGATTAACCTAACTTCCGATTAAGGCAAAGATTAAATCAAATTGTATTATGTTTCAAGAATTCAATTGCAATTGATCCAACTAAGGTAAAAATCACACAATTAAGCATACATAATTAGTATTCAATTAATCATGCATGAGAATAAGCACCATGAAACACAAATTTAAGTGGAAGGATAAATATGATTTAAAGGTATTCATGTAGATTCAATTAAACACATGAAACCCTAGAATCAACTAGGAAATTTAGCTAGACATAATGAAAAGAAAGGTATAAGGGATATCAAACATAATTAAAACCATAAGTAAAGAGAAAGAGATAGAAAAACTCTTGAATCTTGAATAATCTTCAATCGTCTTCAATCTCCATACATAATGTTGGGGTCGTTGTATATCTAAAGCAAAACCGTTATTTTAGTGGGATACGACACCCGGTACACTGTTAACAATCCCTATCTGAAAGAATGTGTATAAGCAAGAATAATGCCCATTATTTCATGTTTTAGATCATGTGTCGATCTGAATTTGGAGGGGATCACGAAGATATTTTGACAATGATGAGATATAAAAATATCACAGTCGAGATAGTTTGGGCTGAGCTATCGGTTTAGACTGCAGCTTAATGGTAGTGATGGGTCTCAATCACTAATTATGCTGGTACGGTGGAACGTATTGAGGATCAATGGAGATAATGCTCTTCTGATACTGCCCTATATCAGAGGTGATATAGGTGAAGAGATAGAGATCTCAGGCTTTAGTTGCTCGATCTTAACCTTGATAAGCTATTAGATGTGTATGTGTTCTTTAGTGTTACTTTGACTTACAAAGATACGGACTTATCGCTAGTTCCTTACACTCTTGTATCTTGGGTAACATTGAGATACATATTATGTCTAATGAGTGTTATCAATAAGACGTGTCCTATATATTATAGGTTGACGTATCCCCTCAAGGAGTTCACAAGGTTTATTATACCAAGTCATGCATGCTGATTAAGTTAAGGTATTATAAGAAAGGTGTGAACGGGTACTATCTGAGGATTAAGAAGTTAATTAATTAGGAGAAGTCATGGTAGCTCAAATTAATTAATGGATACTGGAAGTCTTAAACACGGGGGGTCGAACTAAACAAAATACCAGCCCCAAACTACATAATTGGGACAGAGCGGTGAATCTAGGGGTGGGAATTCAGTTCCAATTTTACGGTTATAACCGAACCGGACTGGTAACCGAACGGTTACCGGTTAACCGATAACCGAACGACCCCACCCCCTCCCCCAATTAATTCAACCAACTCCCACAAACTCTAGTAGCCTCATTACATCCCAAACCACCACTGTCAACCCAAATATTACCTCTGAAAAATCTCAAAAACCCTCAGAAAAATTCAAAAAAAATCTTACAACATTTGCATCTCTCTTCCATAAACCAAAATCAGCTCCAATTGATTTTCATGGAGTTTCTTCTCCAAAAAAATTGGGAACAATTTCCACTTGTGAGGGAAAGTCTATGATTTCTTTTTCTAAAAATGATACCTCTTCTCTTGTACTCCCTCCGTTTTTTTTTTTTTTGAATAACTTGTTTTCAATTTTGGGACGTTTTTTTTTTCAGATGACTTATTTCCTTTTAAGGCCCAACAAACACCACTTTTATCTTTAACGTTACATTTATCCTTTATTTTACACCACATATTAAGTTTTCTATTATATTTCTCAAATATCGTGCCGAAAAAACAGGTCATCTCAAAAAAGACGGAGGGAGAAGGAAATTTGGAGCACGCTATGGTGGGACAATTCTCCCAAGTCATTCTTACTCCAGCACAGATAGCTAAGGCTCTTGGAAAGATCTAGCTCCTTGGTGACTTGAATTGCAAATTTTTAAATGCTAGGCATATTTTGATCACATTTTCTAATAAGCATGATTATGTGAACTTGATGGTAAATGTGGCTTTGAAACCACTAATAAGCATTATTATATGAAATTGATCACATTTTCAATCAATCCTCATCGGAGATGGCGGCGGCGGCAACTGTTTCGACGCTCCCTCGGCATTCACGGCTGCTCCGGCGTGAATCATCAATCCTCACACGCGCACAACATCGCCATGTCGCCGTTTCTTCTTCCCTTTCGCTTCAGAGCGATTTAAACGCCGTTGTCTCTGCCCTGCCGGCACGCGGACCTTTGATGGCCGTCAATCCACCGGCCACGCCGCCGTCTTCGTCGCAATCGACGCCGCATGTCTGTACCTTGAACTCCGAGACGAAGCTCTCTTATCCGGAGATGCTGGACTCCCTGTCGGCTGACGCCCAACCCCTCCCCCTCTTCTCATTCTACCCCTCCTCCTCTTCTCATTCTACCCCTAACTCCCAACTAGGCCATACCTCTTTGGGCTCCGAAATTGGCCCACCCGAGCCCATCACCATCAAGCCCCTTCTATCTCTTTCGGGCTGCACCTAGGCCTGAATATTTCGGCCCATGAGACTCATACCATACAGCCCACCCCTTCATCATTACCCAACCCACCTCCCAATTTTTCGTAACCCGTACCAACAATCCTTCCCTCCCTTTAAGCCCAACCGAATCTGTCCCAATCTACCCACCCTTAGCCCATCCGCCCAGCCCCTTTAACTCACCCATACAACCCATCTCCATTCAACCCACCTCCACGTCACCCCCTTTAATTCAAACCCAACTGCCACCTATACCTCCACCTCACCTCCCTTTAATTCCCACCCCTCTGCCGACCCCACCTCCCTCCCCCAATTAATTCAACCAACTTCCACAAAGTCCAGTAGCCTCATTATATCTCATACCACCACTGCCAACCAAAATATTACCTCCGAAAAATCCCATAAACCCCTAGAAAAAATTAAAAAAAAATCCTACAACATTTGCATCTCTCTTCCATAAATCAAAATCAGCTCCAATTGATTTTCATGGAGTTTCTTCTCCAAAAAAATTGGGAACAATTTTCACTCATGTGGAAAGCCTATTGATTGATGTCATTTTGTGTTGTTTTAGTCGTAGTTTTGAATCCATTTTTCTTTATATTTTGATTGTTTTTCGTTGTACTTTGCTATGATTTGGGTCTTTTGTGAGTTTATGATCTTAAGTATTGCTTGGAACTAAAAGTCGAGAAGATGGAGTGAAACAAGCGAAGAAAGGTTCTTAAGCAATCATTGAGCCCAAGTTCTAACCTCTTTCGATTTGAATGAAGATTGAATTTGGATGTAATGAAATCAAAACATCAAAGAGGGGTTCGATAGGAGCACGTAGGCAAAAACGGGGGTCAATTTGGAGTTCAGACGAGGAAGTTACGGTCAAAACAAGAAAGACGCGCGTAGTCCCAGCGAACCAGCATCGGAGCGGGCGCTCCTGAACCCGAGCAGGCGCTCCGATCCGAGCCGGCGCGGACTGGGCCGATTTTTGGGCTATTTTTCCTTTTTGAAGCAGGTTTTAGATGGTACTATAAATACATTCTCTTAGGACACGAAAATATCATCTTTCTCTCTAGTTTTTTAATTAGCACTTTTCTTTACTTTATTAGTTTGTAACTTTAGGATTGAAGATTACTTTTGAAGATTCAAGTTTTATTCAAGTTTCTTTCGTTCGTTCCTGTTCTCTCGTTTCTGCTTTTAATTCATAAGTTCTTTATTGCTTTCCTTTCGTTTGATTAATTGCGTTCTAGTTTCTTAGATTTAAATTCTTAGTTCTTCGTTTAATTCCTTTGTTCATTATTTAATTCGTAGTTTAGATTCGTTTTTCAAAGTTTCTTTTCTCTCGTTTTTAAAAGTTTTCTTTTTCAATTTTCAAGTTCTTAGAGTTAGATTTATTTTATTAGATTTTCATATTTAATTATTTATGTCTAGATTCGTCTTCTTCGTTGTTTTCGTTATTACTTTCTCTACGATTTTTGCCTAGGTAGTTTAATCGATTTTATTTAATTTCTTTAGATTAATTAGTTTAGATTTATTTCTTGCTTTCTAGATTAGATTTATTTATTTGCTTTTGATTTATTGCTTATTTATTTTGTTGCCTAGTATTTAGAAACAAAACCAAACAAATTTTTTTTACTTGCTTTCTTAGATTTAGGCTAGTTTAGGATTTTTGCTACACGATTATTTGCCCTGCAAAGTTTTCCTTGAGATTCGACATTGGGTTTTTACTTACTAAGTGCTAAGATAGATTTCGTTCTATTGCGAACACTTTTTAGTGAAACAAAATTTGGCGCCGTTGCCGGGGATATTTTTTTTTTCTAATTCTTTTATTTTTGTCTTTGTTTTGTAGGTTGCAATTTTTGGGATCGCTCGAGGTCTCGATTTTTGTGCCAAGTTGTGGATAAGTTTTCTTTTCCCCTTCTTATTTATTTTCTTGCAATGGGGACATTGCATGATTTTAAGTGTGGGGGGTGTTTGAAAATTATTACTTTTGATATGTTAGTTGAATTTTTGTGTCTTTGTTTTTCCCCACTTAGAAATTTGTTTGTATTTGCGACATGTATTTTGTGTCGTAAACAGTGGTTTTAATGTCGCAAAAGCTAATTCGCGACATTTTATGCGTCATGCAAACTTATGTCGCAAAAGGTGATGTAGCATTTTTACGACACTCTTTTTTGAAATGTGTTGCAACTTGTGCGACACTTTATGCTTCACTTCATTATTTGTCGTAAAAAATGTGACACCCAACACGTCATTTTCTTTAGTGACGCATGCTTTATTGTGACACATAATATGACACTAATAAAATTGAAGCATATCATTTGCGACAGCTGCTTGTGACATTTCAATTAAAATGACGCAATTTTTTTGTGACATTGTTGACGTCATATTTAAAGTGTTGTATAATATCACGACAAATAACATACGTCGGGAAATCAATTTTATGTTGTAAATTATAAGACATCTTTTGCATCATTTCATGTGATTTATGTCATAATTTTGCTTCATTTGTACGATAATAATTCAAATGACATATTTTTAAATTTAACATTTGCTCACCATACATAAGAACCACAAATCAATAGCACAAACCTAAAAATTCAAATAAATAGGGAAAATGAATATATACATATATCAGAATCGTCTTTACATTCATGTTAAATGATTTTATCATTCTAAACATCATATAAAGTATAAATATATTAAAGTCATCTAATATCTAACTAATACAATAACGGAAGAATGAATCTTGACATGTTATGTGTGTTGTAGCCTCCATATATCTTGATATGGGTAAAGAGAACATAACCTACAATTCCACCTCTAATCTGCATAACTGAGACAGTTGTCCATCCCTGCAATAAGTAGCAAAGAAAATTTCCTCAGCAAATAATATACCCATCTGTGGTTCAACCATCTTCTCCTAAGGAATGTATCTATGGTTTTAAAACATGGAAGGGATAGACCTATCAATTTTCATTGAAATCATTGTTACAAAACAACCACCATATAAACTCTTTCCACTAATATGATACATCAATGAAATAAGGATTATCTAGACCAACACCTCAAGCTATAACTTAAAATACCTATGACGAGATCTTGCTCCCTGTGTCAACAACTTAAAACACCTCTTTATCATATACCCTAATGCTTAATTAAATACATGAACAAGATTATCAGATCGTACACCTCAAAATCCCTTTATTGTTTTCCAGAATTTTAAGTGAAACAAATATCATAATCGTAACAACAAGGTTGAGCTAAAGTTCCCGCAGGTAGATTGTACAGTCTCTAACTTTGGAGGCTCATAACTCTCTAATGTGATGTCGGATTAAAAATCCGAAGATACCATTGGAAAGCTAATGAAAAGAGGTTTGTAATGGTACCTAGTATCCTATATTTTTTCTCATAATAACACCCAGAATCGGGACCTAAAGAGGCTGTCCTACTGTTGTAAAATCAGAGGCTCAACGATTACATTATAGAGCATATCTACTTATGAAGTCGGTTATCTACATACAAGAAGTATTCAAACTAGTTGGTTTATCCCATTTTTTAAGTACTTCAGTTAGCAAGTTTTCACCAAGTTTTAATTCTTCTTTTCATAGGTTTAGTTCAGGGTAAAAGAATAAAACCTGCCAAAACATTATTAAAAACTAAGTCCCAAAAAATATCTATCCATTAGAGTTATGACAAACATTGAAAAAGTTCAAAACCAAAGCAAATCCTGAAGAGTTAGGGAGAAATGAAATTGAATATGAAGAAATTTAGAGATTGAGTAGGTCCCATAAAAAAAAAAAAAAAGAGAGAGATTCTAACCATCTTTGGACAAGCACGAAAACAAATACCAACATAAACCTTGTAATGCTAGACTTTAATTTTAATGATCAAAGTTATCAAACTACTTAGCCTATTGGAGAAAACAAACAAAATAACTATGATGCTAGTTCTATATGATATATTAGTTGTATTATGATATACAAGGAAGATCAAATCTACCAACTGTATGCTACTTAATGTATATGGGATAGTAAAGAAGGTGACACACTTGCATCAAAATTTAACTATCACAAGACGTCTCTACATGTAAATTAATAGTAACAAATGGCATAATAACATATACTAATAGTAAGTTCAATAGGTTAAAGAGAATTATAGCTTGATATTACTATACTGAAAACTTGAGATTGTATAAATACT
The DNA here is from genome assembly GCA_029379335.1 of Thymus mandschuricus. Taxonomy (NCBI): domain Eukaryota; kingdom Viridiplantae; phylum Streptophyta; class Magnoliopsida; order Lamiales; family Lamiaceae; genus Thymus; species Thymus mandschuricus. The sequence goes on along the minus strand of CM057074.1, from coordinate 18,051,126 downwards.
AAATTTCAGTATCCATTATATCATCACAAATAAGAAGAAAAGTTGTTCAATTTTAAGCATGATAAGAAATTATAAACTATGAGCAATAAAAATGAACAAGTTTAGCATTATATCATCACAAATAAGAAGTAAAGTTGTTCAATTTTAAGCATGATAAGACATGACTTTGAACCCAACGTCTTCTAGTTGAAAAAGTACAACAAGAATCAAACCAACATATCTAAGTCTAATATCCTAACAACCACTAGCAAAACACTAATTAATAAACATAAGAGGAATTGAAAAATTAAACATAGGAGCATTTGATCAGATTCATGAATCCAATTTCTTGATCAACTCCTATTATTGAGATTGAATTCATTTAGAATACTTAAATAAAGAGATGCTCAATTTACCTGGAAAGAGGCGGTAGTCGAGCGGAGCGTGGAGTGGAGAAAACGCGGCTGCGAGGGTGCGAGGGTTAATTCCAGAGAGAAGATAGAGCAATCGAGCAGCAAGCAGTGATGCCGTCGAGGGGCAGCGGCAAGAGGGATCTAGGGTTCGGTCTTGAGTGAATTGGTTGCTTAAGCATCATGATATTGTTGGTTAGTGAGTTATTACGGGATTATCTGATGACTAATAACTGCCGCAGGTGGTCGACGGCTGCGGTATTGAACCACGAAACTGGATCTGGGTCAGAGAAAGAAGAAACGATGTAGAGAGGGGGGAAATTAGACTTTGGCCTTCACTATTTCACGCAAACGGCAATAAGTAAATGGGAAAGTACATTTTTATTGATTTTAACATTCAAATGGTTCAATATACTTAACTTTATTTAAATATTTTTTTATTCCATAAATTTAGTTTAATATTCTTATTCGTATTACAAAAGTTAATACATGAAATTCAAATAATTTCATTTTATTTAATTTACTCTTTTAAGATTACTTTTGAACTTTGATGATAGTTATCATCAACTTACGATTATTATTTTAACATTTTTATCAAATATTTTTATCTTTAAAAATACTTCGGAATAATTTTTAATTTATTTTTTTCAGGTATGATTGCCATAATTTTCTTTTCTTCTTTTTATTTTTTTAATTTTAAGGTATCAAAAATTTCATCAGAACCACATTATATTTTATATATTTTATAGTTCTAATGTAATTGAAATCCTAATTATATTATATTTTATCAATAAATCAGTTTTATGGACTTATTGTATGTGAGTTTTAGAAACATCTTGTTTAATAAATTGTTGCAATTTGATGACACAATAATAGTTGTTGAAGAACGTATCACAAAATTGCGATACGAAATTTAGAACGTCACAAAAATATGAAACGACATAGAACTCATGCGGATATATGACATTTTAAATACATTGCAATAAATATGTTGTGTAGTTATGACATTTTACTGAAGAATTGCAATTGAACTGTTGTAATTTAGAGACATAAATATAATTGTTGCATTTGTGTCACAAAACTGTGCCACAATATTTAGATGATGCATAACTGCCACAAATATACGACACAAAATGCAACACTGTTTTAAATATGTTGTACAATTATAACACTTTATTAATGTGTCACAAATAAATGTCGTAATTAAGAGACATATAAATAAGTGTCACACTAATGTCACAAAACAAAGACACAATATTGGATTGACGCACAAGAGACACAAATATACGACACTAAATGTATAAATGTAGTATTTTTATGACACTAACATATAATGTCGCATGTGTATATGTCGCAAAAGGCCAGTTTTGTTGTAGTGAGTTGTTGGAATTGATAGCTTGAGTTAGGTTGTTTTAGTCTTGAGTTGTGAACGATTATGATTTGATGAATTGTGGGGCATGATTGATAAGAGTTGTGAGGTGATGATTGATGAGTTTGGATTATGAGTGATAAATCTTGATTGTTGCAATTTTGAAATTTTAGTTTACTTCCCCATGTGTGGAAAAAAAAAATAATAAAAAATAAAGAGAGAGAGAGAGAGAGAGAGAGAGAGAGAGAGAGAGAGAGAGAGAGAGAGAGAGAGATTGTTGATTTGTGCTTTATTGGGAATAGTTGAGTTGATAGGATTCTGCTCCTCTTACTCTTTACGTATGAAAATACTAGAGTAATGAGCATGGGAAACCACGTGAAAAGGCTTCGAGGAACCCTTGAATGATTATATTTCACGAAGCTATATCCTAGATGATACTCGTTTGTGATGAGTTATGAATTGTTCGTGGGCATTCTACTCCGCTTATTCATAGAATAATGAGTACGGAAAACCGCATTAGGATACTCGATGTGAACCATCGATGGGTAAACCTAACGAATTATATGCTAATATGATCAAGTATTTGTGTTGATTGATAAAAGGGGAATTAGGCTAGAAGTCTAAATTTGTGACAATTTTGGATATTTGTGAGATGTGTGTATATCGTTGATTGGATCCTCATACATGGATTGATTTATAAGCCACATAGTTCGTTTATGTTTGATTGTTTGTAACTTGGGATTAAGGTGACTTAGCCCGTAGCTTGTCGATTCCGGAGATTAAATGTTCTATGATTTGAATTATTTGAATTGAGTCTAAGTTGTGTGATTATGTTGCTTGAGGACAAGCGAATAGCTAAGTGTGGGAGATTTGATTGGTGTCATTTTGTGTTGTTTTAGTCGTAGTTTCGCATCCATTTTTCTTTAAATTTTGATTGCTTTTCGTTATACTTTGCTATGATTTGGGTCCTTTGTGAGTTTATGATCTTAAGTATTGCTTGGAACTAAAAGTCGAGAAGATGGAGTGAAACGAGCAAAGAAAGGTTCTTAAGCAATCATTGAAGATTACTCTTGAAGATTCAAGTTTTATTCAAGTTTCTTTCGTTCCTTCCTATTCTCTCGTTTCTGCTTTTAATTCGTAAGTTCTTTATTGCTTTCCTTTCATTTGATTAATTGCGTTCTAGTTTCTTAGATTTAAATTCTTAGTTCTTCGTTTAATTACTTTGTTCATTATTTAATTCGTAGTTTAGATTCGTTTTTTCAAAGTTTCTTTTCTCTCGTTTTTAAAAGTTTTCTTTCTTTCAATTTTCAAGTTCTTAGAGTTAGATTTATTTTATTAGATTTTCAGATTTAATTATTTATGTCTAGATTCGTTTTCTTCGTTGCTTTCGTTATTGCTTTCTCTACGATTTTTGCCTAGGTAGTTTAATCGCTTTTATTTAATTTCTCTAGATTAATTAGTTTAGATTTATTTCTTGCTTTCTAGATTAGATTTATTTATTTGCTTTTGATTTATTGCTTATTTATTTTGTTGCCTAGGATTTAGAAACAAAACCAAACAAATTCTTTTTACTTGCTTTCTTAGATTTAGGCTAGTTTAGGATTTTTGCTACACGATTATTTGCCCTGCAAAGTTTTCCTTGAGATTCGACATTGGGTTTTTAGTTACTAAGTGCTAGGATAGATTTCGTTCTATTGCGAACACTTTTTAGTGAAACACCTATGATCTCTTTTTCTAAAAATGATACCTCTTCTCTTGTACTCCCTCCGTTTTTTTTTTTCATATAACTTATTTTCTATTTTGGGACGTTTTTTTTAGATGGCCTATTTCGTTTTAAGGCCCAACAAACACCACTTTTATCTTTAACATTACATTTATCCTTTATCTTACACCATATATTAACTTTTTTATTATATTTCTTAAATATCGTGTCGAAAAAAAACAGGTCACCTGAAAAAAAATAAACGGAGGGAGTAGGAAATTTGGATCACGCTATGGTGGGACAATTCTCCCAAGTCATCCCCACTCGGCACAGATAGCTAAGGCTCTTGGTAACATCAAGCTCCTTGGTAACATGAATAGGAAAATTTTAAATGCTAGGCATATTTTGATCACATTTTATACTCCCTGTGTCCTTTTCTAGTTGAGTCATTTCTTTTTGTGATTTTCGGCACGCTTTTCCACGCCTCTAGATGATGAATTTTAAAACGGATTTTTGAAGAATTTTTTCTTTTACGAGATACTACAAGTAATAAGCATGATTATGTGAACTTGATGGCAAATGTGGCTTTGAAACCACTAATAAGCATGATTATGGGAACTTGATCTCATTTTCAATCAATCCTCGTCGAAGATGGCGGCGGCAGCTACTGTTTTGACGATCCCTCGTCATTCACAGCTGATCCAGCATGAATCATCAATCCTCACACGCGTACAGCGTCGCCGTGTCGCCGTTTCTTCTCCCCCTTCGCTACGGAGCGATTTGAACGCCTTTGTCTCAGCCCTGCTGGCGCGCGGGCCTCCGGAGGCCGTCAATCCCCCGGCCACGCCGCCGTCTTCGTCACAATCGACGCCGCATGTCTGTACCTTGAACGCCTAGACGGTGCTCTCCTCTCCGGAGTTGCTGGACTCCCCGTCGGCTGACCTCTCCTTCTCGTCAAATGCGGTGCCCAACCCCTCCTCCTCTTCTCATTCTAACCCTAACTCCCAACTGGGCCATACCTCTTTGGGCTCCGAAATCGGCCATCCCGAGCCCATCACCATCAAGCCCCTTCTATCTCTTTCGGGCCGACACCTGGTGATGGAGTCCAAGGTTCGTCAAATCAAGATCCTGTTCGTGTTCCCAAAGGGCCGGTGACGAGAGCTCGAGCTAAGAAGTTCAAGGAAGGCTTGCAAGGATTGATCCAAGAAGTTTGGGCTCAAGAATTGATGAAGAAGCCCATTGGAGAAGGCGAACCGGACAGCCCGCGAGTCATCAACTTTATCGAGTGCGTTCGGGCTGAAAAATGAAGACTTTATTTTATTTTCGTGTGTTTTGAGTCAGGCCACGTTTTTGGGCCTTAAAAGACTTGTTTTTGGGTTTTTATCATGTTGGTTAATGGGTTGGGCCATGCCAATGACTTTGGGTCAATTATTTCCTATTTAGATTAGGTTTAGATGGTTTTGTTTGCCTCTCTATATAAGGGGGTCTTTGTGGACGAAAATTAGTTAGCTTTTGATCATTAATATTATTGTGAGTTATTCTCTCTTGAGAGTTTTCGAATTCCTCTTGATTATTCCAAGACGAATTCATTATCCGGCGAATCAGCGAGTCAATCAAACCTCGTTGTGTGTCATTCATCGTCCCCGTGTGGCTTGTCGACCGTTTCTTTGGGTTATAGAGACTTCGGTTTATCTATAGTACTTAGGAGGGTTTAGACCATTGACGTATTGGGATCTCCATTCGTTAGTTAGTTTCGTTTCTTCCGCGTGCGTTACCATTCGGTCATCAAGGACCGTATCATTTGGCACCAGAGCCAGGCTTACGTCATCCAGGTTCTATCGTCCTTATTGATTTTTCGTATTTTGTGTTTCTTTCTGTTCGTGTCTTGTCTTTCGTGTCGTCGAGTCTTCGTATAACTATTTCGTTCCTGTGTCAAAAAAAAAAAAAATTTGTATCTGTGTGTTCATAGAGTCGTCAAAATCGTTCTTTGTAGCTTTTCTTTCGTGTCAAGTGTTCAGATTCGTTTTGATACCTAGTCAAAGTTGTTTTCTTGGTCATTAAGGAGTAGAAGATTTCTTTCCTTATAAGAATAGGAAACATACTCAGAATATAAATCCCATACCTTATATTATATAACACGTCTTAGGTGAGTCTTCTACACGTTGTCGTGACATATTAGGGGCAAAAGTTTCGATAAAAAAAAAAAAAAAAAAAAAAAGGATATATTCGAAGCCCTAGTGTGTCACTGTGTTTTCTGAGTTGGTTATTACGTGTTTCTTTATTGGGATATCAGTTATATATTCGTTTCGGTGTGTTTTCGTCTTTTTCTCGTGTTTTTCGTCGGCCAGCACTAAAACGGCCATAACTTTTGCATACGAACTCCGATTTTGCTCCATAATACCTTTTCGGAAAGCTCTCGAAAAGATCTATACGGTGGTTCCGACTATGTCGGAATTGGTCCATTATTTTTGCAAAAAAAGGTCGTTTAAAGGGTCAAATCGTCCGCTGAAGTTTTCGGTAAAATTTTCGTGTCTTTTTTCGTGTCTCGGTTTAGGGTTTTCTTAGTCCGATCATCCTTCCTTCCTAATTTCAGTACTCTTGATTCGTTAATAGTGATTTCTGTGGTAGATTAAGGGAATTTGAGCTTCTTAAGAGAGAATTGAGTGGAAAAAGGCAAGAGAGGTGAGATTATTAGAGGGTAAAAGCCATTACTATTGAGCGATACACGAGTGCTGAGTGTGAACCGTATTGAGGGATACACGAGTGATTGTGAGGTAGTGAGGATTCTGTTTTTACTAACTTTCGTTTGTTTCTTTTGAAAAAAAAAAAAAAAAAAAATTGCAGGTATGGCCGGAGAAGAGGCGTTGGATCCCAAGATGAAGTGCATGTTTGAGGCATTGAAATCCGAGTTGGGAAAGGTTATGGAATCCAAATTTGAAGGAGTTTATGATAGAATCGGCGAAGTAGAGTCAGCTTCCAAACAGCTTCAGCATCATCGAGGTGGAAGAGGAGGACGAGGTGGCAGAGGAGGTTATCATAACCATCGAGATTATGGGCCGTTTGAGGAGGAGTTTGATGCCGAAGGAGAAGAGGAATGGGAGGAGCCAAGGAACAGGCCTGACAATAATTTGGGCAACATCAAGCTGAACATTCCGTCATTCCAAGGGAGGAACGATCCAGATGCGTATATTGAGTGGGAGAGGAAGCTTGACCTCATGTTCGACTGTCACAATTACTCCGAGCTGAAGAAGGTGAAGTTGGCAGCGATAGAGTTCTCCGATTACGCTCTAGTTTGGTGGGATCAATTGGAGAAGAGTAGGAGAAGGAATGGGGAGCCTCCGGTTCAGACTTGGAACGAGATGAAGGGGATCATGAGGAAGCGATTTGTACCAGCTCACTACTATAGAGAACTGCACAATAAGCTCCAAAGCTTGAGACAGGGATCTAAGAGCGTGGATGATTACTACAAGGAGATGGAGGTAGCCATGATTCGAGCTAATATTTCGGAGGACAGTGAGGCGACGATGGCGAGATTCTTGGCTGGTCTGAATTGGGAGATTCGGAATGGAGTGGAGTTGCAACATTATGTCGAGATAGAGGACATGGTGCACATGGCTGTAAAGATAGAGAATCAGCTCAAGAGGAGGGGTAACAATGGTTACAATAAGCAGAATCAGTCCAATTGGAAGCAATCTCAGTCTGCAAATAGTGGTTCCTTTTCGAGAGGGAATCAATGGAACAAGGAGGAGTCGCCGAAAGATGAGAGGAAACCGTTCGTGAAGGCGCGATCAGATTCGACGAGCTCCAACAACCAAGGCAAACCAGCAGTGCCTGAGGGTCGTAATCGTGATCGTAAGTGCTTCAAGTGTCAAGGATTCGGACATATCATGAGTGACTGTCCAAATCGGAGAGTGATGATCATGAGAGATGATGGAGAGGTCGTGACTGATGATGAAGTTGACCCGGAGATGCCTGGTTTGGAGGAGTCTGAGGACGAGGAAGAAGAGATTCAGCCGCCCGTAGGACGCATTTGTGTGGCCAGACGAGCATTAAGCGTTCAGAATCATGTGGACGAATTGGTGCAGAGCGAAAATATCTTTCACACGAGATGTCAGGTGAAGGATCAGTTGTGTAGCGTGATTATAGACGGAGGAAGCTGCACCAACGTTGCTAGCGTGGCCATGGTTCAAAAATTAGGGCTTCCAGTTTTGCCGCACCCCAAACCATACCGGCTGCAATGGTTGAGCGATGCTGGCGTGGTGAAGGTTAATAAGCAAGTGAGAGTGCCGTTTTGCATTGGGAAGTACGAGGATGAGGTTTTGTGTGATGTAGTTCCGATGCAAGCAAGTCACATCTTGTTGGGGAGACCGTGGCAGTTTGATCGACGAGTGACGCATGATGGCTTCACCAACAAATATTCGTTCGAGTATAGGCAGAAGAAGGTGTCGCTTGTTCCTCTTACTCCCAAACAAGTGTATGAGGATCAAGTGTTGCTGCAAAAGGAGGCTGAGCGGCTAAAGTTGGAGGAGCACAAGGTGGAGAATAAGGAGAAGGGAGATAAGGAGAAGGGTGTAGTACACAAATCGTGTTTTGCAAAGGCGAGCGATCTGAAATTGGCGGTGCAGGAGGAGAGGACTTTGATCGTACTTCTGTACAAGGGGAACTTTTTATCTACTAACGATCTCGATTCTCTACCCCCTTCTATCTCTTCTGTTTTGCAGGAATTTGATGATGTCTTTCCCGAGGATACACCAGCTGGCTTACCACCAATTAGGGGGATAGAACATCAAATTGACTTTGTGCCTGGAGCAACACTTCCAAATAGGCCAGCCTATCGCACCAATCCCGAGGAGACGAAGGAGTTGGAGAGGCAGATTGGAGAGTTGTTGGCGAAAGGGCATGTGAGGGAGAGTTTGAGTCCTTGTGCAGTTCCGGTGTTACTCGTACCCAAGAAGGACTCAACGATGAGGATGTGTTGCGATTGTCGAGCCATAAACAACATCACGGTAAAGTATCGACATCCTATCCCTCGTTTAGATGATATGCTTGATGAACTGCATGGCTCTTGTGTGTTTTCGAAAATTGATTTGCGTAGTGGATACCATCAGATTAGGATTAAGGAAGGGGATGAATGGAAAACTGCTTTTAAAACTAAACTTGGTTTGTATGAGTGGCTAGTTATGCCTTTCGGTTTGACTAATGCACCTAGTACATTTATGTGTCTTATGAACCATGTTTTACGAGCTTTTATTGGCAGATTTGTAGTTGTCTACTTTGATGATATCCTAGTGTATAGCAAGAGTCATGATGAGCATGTTGATCATTTGAGGTCTGTTTTAGATGTACTTAGGAAGGAGAGGCTGTTTGCTAACTTAAAGAAGTGCATCTTTTGTACGGACAAGCTTGTGTTTCTTGGATTTGTTGTTAGTGCACAGGGTGTACAGGTCGACGATGAGAAAATACGAGCTATTCAAGAGTGGCCGAGTCCAAAGAGCATTGGAGAAGTTAGGAGTTTCCACGGACTTGCTAGCTTTTATAGGAGATTCGTGCCCCATTTTAGTAGTGTTGCAGCACCATTGACGGCAATCATCAAGAAGAATGTGGAGTTTAATTGGGGAGAAGATCAAGAGGAGGCGTTTCAGCTTCTGAAGTACAAACTGACACACGCCCCGGTACTATCTCTTCCTAACTTTTCTAAGTCTTTTGAGATTGAATGTGATGCTTCTGGTGTTGGAATTGGTGCAGTTTTGATGCAAGAAGGCCGGCCGGTGGCGTACTTCAGCGAGAAGCTAAACGGAGCAACGTTGAGCTATCCAACGTACGATAAGGAGCTGTATGCATTGGTGCGGGCTTTGAAAACGTGGCAGCACTACTTGTGGACAAAGGAATTCGTCATTCACACCGATCATGAGTCCTTGAAGCACTTGAAGGGGCAGCACAAGTTGAACAAGAGGCATGCTAGGTGGATGGAGTTCATAGAGACGTTTCCTTACGTCATCAAGTACAAGCAAGGTAAAGAGAATGTAGTGGCTGATGCACTTTCACGGAGGTATGCCTTGATCTCTACTTTAGATGCTAAGTTGCTTGGTTTCGAGTGTTTGAAGAGTTTGTATGTGAATGATGCTGATTTTGGTGAGATTTATCGAGCATGTGAGAAATCTGGTTTTGAAGAGTACTTTAGGCATGATGATTATTTGTTTAAGAGAAATCGATTGTGTGTTCCTAAGTGTTCTCTTCGTGAATTATTGTTGCTTGAATCTCATGGTGGGGGTTTGATGGGACATTTTGGTGTTGCTAAGACTTTAGCTGTTTTGCATGAACACTTCTTTTGGCCTCATATGAAGAGAGATGTTGAACGAATTTGTGGTAGATGTGTTACTTGTAAACAAGCTAAGTCTAGAGTGAGTTCCCATGGATTGTACACGCCATTGCCTATTCCTACTGCTCCTTGGATTGACATTTCTATGGATTTCGTGTTAGGGCTGCCTAGGACTAAGCATGGTAGTGATTCTGTGTTTGTGGTGGTTGATAGATTTTCTAAGATGGCGCATTTTATTCCATGTCATAAATCTGATAATGCATCGCATGTTGCTGATTTGTTCTTTCGAGAGATTGTTAGATTGCATGGAATGCCTAGGACTATTGTTTCGGATAGGGATGCGAAGTTCTTGAGTTACTTTTGGAAGACTTTGTGGGGTAAGTTAGGTACTAAACTGTTGTTTTCTACTACTTGTCATCCACAAACTGATGGTCAAACTGAAGTAGTCAATAGGACTTTGTCTACATTGCTTAGGGCTATAATTAAGAAGAATATTATGTCTTGGGAAGAATGTTTGCCACATGTTGAGTTTGCATATAATCGTTCTGTTCATTCTGCTACTAAGTTTTCGCCTTTTGAGATTGTCTATGGGTTTAATCCTTTAACTCCTTTAGATTTATCTCCATTGCCTGAACATGAGCATACTAACCTTGATGGCCAGAAAAAGGCTGATTTTGTGAAACAGATTCATGAGAAGGCAAGGCTGAATATTGAGAGACGAACGGAGTAGTACGCCAAGCAAGCCAACAAGGGGAGGCGTCAAGTGGTGTTTGAGCCCGGAGATTGGGTATGGCTGCATATGCGCAAGGAGAGGTTTCCATTGCAAAGGCGTTCGAAGTTGCTACCTCGAGGCGATGGACCTTTTCAAGTGTTGGAGCGCATCAATAATAACGCCTACAAATTGGACTTACCTGGTGAGTATAATGTTAGTGCTACATTCAATGTTACTGACTTGAGTCCTTTTGATGTAGGTGACGACTTGGATTTGAGGACAAATCCTCTTCAAGAGGAGGGGAATGATGGAGTCCAAGGTTCGTCAAATCAAGATCCTGTTTGTGTTCCCAAAGGGCCGGTGACGAGAGCTCGAGCTAAGAAGTTCAAGGAAGGCTTGCAAGGATTGATCCAAGAAGTTTGGGCTCAAGAATTGATGAAGAAGCCCATTGGAGAAGGCGAACCGGACAGCCCGCGAGTCATCAACTTTATCGAGTGCGTTCGGGCTGAAAAATGAAGACTTTATTTTATTTTCGTGTGTTTTGAGTCAGGCCACGTTTTTGGGCCTTAAAAGACTTGTTTTTGGGTTTTTATCATGTTGGTTAATGGGTTGGGCCATGCCAATGACTTTGGGTTAATTATTTCCTATTTAGATTAGGTTTAGATGGTTTTGTTTGCCTCTCTATATAAGGGGGTCTTTGTGGACGAAAATTAGTTAGCTTTTGATCATTAATATTATTGTGAGTTATTCTCTCTTGAGAGTTTTCGAATTCCTCTTGATTGTTCCAAGACGAATTCATTATCCGGCGAATCAGCGAGTCAATCAAACCTCGTTGTGTGTCATTCATCGTCCCCGTGTGGCTTGGCGACCGTTTCTTTGGGTTATAGAGACTTCGGTTTACCTATAGTACTTAGGAGGGTTTAGACCATTGACGTATTGGGATCTCCATTCGTTAGTTAGTTTCCTTTCTTCCGCGTGCGTTACCATTCGGTCATCAAGGATCGTATCACCTGGGCTTGAATATTTCGGCCCATGAGACTCATACCATCCAGCCAGCCCCTTCTTCGTTTCCCAAGCCCACCTCCGAATGATTCTTAACCCATACCAACAATCCCTCCCTCCCTTCATGCCCAACATAATCCGGCCCAATCAACCCACCCTTAGCCCAGCCGCCCAGCCCCTTATCTCTCCCATACAATCCATCTCCATTCAACCCACCTCCACATCACCCCCCTTTAATTCAAACCCAACTGCCATCTCTACCTCCACCTCACCTCCCTTTAATTCATACCCCTCTCCCGACCCCACCCCCTCCCCCTCCCCCAATTAATTCAACCAACTCCCACAAACTCCAGTAGCCTCATTATATCCTTAACCACCACTATCAATCCAAGTATTACCTCTGAAAAATCCAACCCCCCCCCCCCCCCTCCAGATTTTTAAAAAAAAAAAAAATCCTACAACATTTGTATCTCTCTTCCGTAAACCAAAATCAGCTATAATTGATTTTCATGGAGTTTCTTCACCAAAAAAATTGGGAACAATTTTCACTCATGAGGGAAAGCCTATGATCTATTTTTCTAAAAATGATACCTCTTCTCTTGTACTCCCTCCATTTTTTTTTCTTTTTCAGATGACCTGTTTTCTATTTTGGGACGTTTTTTTTTTTTTTTTTGGAGATGGCTTATTTCCTTTTCAGGCCCAACAAATACCACTTTTATCTTTAACATTACACTTATCATTTAACTTACACCACATACTAACTTTTTTATTATATTTCTTAAATATCGTGCCCAAAAAAATAGGCCATCTTAAAAAAAAACGGAGGGAGTCAGAAATTTGGAGCACGCTATGGTGGGACAATTCTCCCAAGTCATCCCTACTCCGGCACAGATAGCTAAGGCTCTTGGAAACATCAAGCTCCTTGGTAACTTGAATTGGAAATTTTTAAATGCTTGGCATATTTTGATCACATTTTCTAATAAGCATGATTATGTGAACTTGATGACAAATGTGGATTTGAAACCTCTAATAAGCATGATTATGTGAACTTAATCACATTTTCAATCAATCCTCGTCGAAGATGGCGGCGGCAGCTACTGTTTTGATGCTCCCTCGGCATTCACGGCTGCTCCGGCATGAATCAATAATCCTCACATGTCACAGCCCGGTTTAGAGTGAAGATGACTAGACCGTAAAGGCTGCGACTTAGGGAAAAGTGAACCGAACAAAATAATACTCTCGACAACTTGTTTTTACTCAATCGATCAGAAACCAAATGAACCCCGAAAACGAAACAATAATATCTGTGTACCAAGAGATCTAGAAAATTCAATTAATTTGTACTCAAGAATATTCAAGGGTTCGAGGATCCGATTCAATGATAAACAAAGTTTGAAGACAACTTTTCAGCAATGACAAAAGTCGTCTAGAATAAAAATATTTATACATTTGAACATTATATAACTTCCAATGAAATAAAGCTATCTCAGAGTTCCGGTGAAGATAATAATTTACATATCAACTTCAAGCTCATAAGAAAAATCAACAACCTCAAGAGTGTTGCAGCGGAATGGATCGTCAAAATGGACTACATGTATGAAGACATATAATCCTAGAACTCGAACTACAAACATTGTCATATACACAAGAAGACACTTCCAAAATGACAACAAAAGCTCTCCTGTGAACACTCTCATCTTCATCCCAGCATATCTTCTATATCTTCTATAATCTGCACATTTTAGAAATAACATGCAGGGCTGAGTACTAACTAAGTACTCAGTGAACATATGCCATGTCATTGAAAGCTGCCACTTAGGGCTATACATTGAACTTGCCATTTTTAAGCTTAGCACAATAGATTTCTTATGTAAAACATACCATGTGCCTTGCTAAAATACTTTTACTTCATAGACAACTGTCATTTATCATATAATCATTATCATTATGCATGCACCACAACTACTACCTCATAAACTTATGTGTTGAGAGGTAGGCCTCCCTCTCAATCACTATGATCGGCTAACCAAAATAAATGGAAAGCACACAATCATAACGTGTACACAAATCCTGCATCACACAGGACCCGATATCGTCCTTCTTTAGTAGGTGGTATCACACAAAAACATTAAACATTGGCAGGTCAATATTTGAAAGCATAATCCTCATATACATACAGAGGCATATTCATTTCATTTTAGTTCGAAAGCCCACCTGATTCCAGCTAGCCTTTCACTTACTACTCCGCTTCTTTAGTTATTTCCAAGCCTTGGACTACCACTCATTCCTTCATAGAAACAAGGGTATAACTATAAGCAATAAGAAACTAAGAATTTATTGGAAATAACTTTATTACTTAGCTTATACTTTTATCTTATTCTTTAAACTTTGTTCGATAATCTTAACCTTACTCTTTACTAAGAGCTCACTAAATACGGAGATCTAACTCATCTTCTCCTTCTTTCACTTTAATTAAAGGGATATGACATTATAAACTTCACGTATACCATTTATACACTTATGTGCATATATGTGGTTATCATTCATCATATTCATTCAACTCTTGATTATGAATCCCAAAACTTAAAAATAGCTCATATGGCTTATGATTGACAATCGAACTTATTTAGCTTATGATTGACAATCGAACTTATTTATATGTTCGTCTCTTATACTTGATCATACGATCATAAAATCAGAAGAAGCAAAACACAAGGATAGAAATCTAGGGAAATGCTTTACGAGAATCTAAATTTAGAGTCCTAGACTAGAGTGCATCGTGGGGTATGGATCAAGTAACCTCACTATATGAACAAAGGATGATACTTTGCGAGGCTGTAGCAAAATAATTGTTCTGGTACAAATGCATCTTGGATTGAGGAATGGCTTGAAGTTATGGAAATCTAACATCTCAAGATATAACGTGTTAAAATCCCAGATTTTTCCCTTAAAGGAGTTAAAAACCATAAGCATTTGAAAACCTAACTGAAATCTGGAAAGCAGAGTTCACACAGACTCAGGGGTCTAACTTTGAACAACCATAAATCCTTTGTTACTTGATGAATTTAAATGATTCAAGATGTTTCGGAAAGCTGAGACTACATAGAGTAACTTTCGTTCAAATTCCATTCGGAAATTAGCAAGATAAGGGTTTCAAAACTGAACATCAAAACTAGTGCAGAAGCTGCCTCTGCAGATTTTTAAATCTGGACACATAATCCTTGAAAAATCATGATAAATTCATACGAACTCCGTTTTGGACGAATAAAATGTCTACGGAAAGCTAAGAGGGTATACTTTAACATGGATAATGTTTCAAACTCATATTGCAAAGGGTTTGTTCCCAGTAATGGCCGTAAGTGACCTAAATTTTCAGAAAACAAAGAGAATGGCTTTCTTTGAAAACTTTGATCGAACACCTCATCATATCGACTCTTAACCCTTTCATTCCTAACCAAATTTTCCATCACTTTGAAGAGTACAACTTAGAGTATATAGTTTTAATAGTAAATTAATTCCCTAACCAGTTTTTATGCTAATTGAACTAGCAGCAACACACTCTCGATTCCAATACAAGTTCTAGCATAAAAACCGGAATATAACTTCCCCCAGACTACTTCTTGCTACTGTATAACCGTCCTAATATCTTTATACATTCAAAAGTCAGAAGATACCAAGAGTATACACTGTATATATCATCATCCAATTCAAATTTAGTATTTCTCCTTTGTGATTTCATCTCTTAAATCTCTCAAATACGAGATTTTAATCTCCAAGAAAGCTTACCTCAATCAGATGTTTAATCTAGATCCTCATCAACCCCTGTGTTTTCGATTCCTCCGAAGCTTAAGGACTGAAGGTCGGATATGGTGATGCTGCGTTTTGCGAATAGAAGAAGAAAAGAAGGGAAGAAGAGAAGAAGAGGAAAAACGGTGGCGGTGGCTCATGGGAAAAGGAAAAGTGACGTGTGGCTTAGTTGATGACTAAGGAAATAAGGAAAAATACAATTCCTTATTTTAAATTTTAATCACCTTTTAATTTAGTAGGATAAAGCATACATTTATTTATTTATTTATTTATTTATTTATTTATTTATTTATTTATTTATTTATTTATTTCCTTCCTTTTATCCTACTTTGCGATACAATTTTTCTTTTATGTTTATATTTATATTTATTTATCTATTATTATATTTTCATATCATTCTTATCTAAACAACTTTTACAATCAATTTAATAAATTTCCAATCCTTAACTTTCCATCCATGATATAAATAATCCTTCCTCAGCATACCTCAAGTCCTATAAATTACAAGGACTATCATTATATATCTCCATAGTTGAATTTAAACATAAATTATATACGAATTAAACTGGTAATAACTATCATCTCCCGGAATCAACTAAAAAATCATGCTAACTTGAAACAAATATTATACTATGTAAATAAATATAGCTTATTTTCTCAATATATATAGTACAAATCATAGAAAATGAAACGAGAACTAATTCATCAGTAATCATTAAACTTCTAAGAAATTTTCATTTTAGTCTTGCCTTCTTCCTTATCTCATTTTTCTCCTCTTGAAATAAACTATTATAGATTTTTATTATTATTATCTCCAACATTCATTAACTACACTAAATAAAATACGGGGTATTACATCACACGCGCACAGCGTCGCCGTGTTGCTGTTTTTTCTCCCCTTTCGTTTCGGAGTGATTTGAACGCTGTTGTCTCTACCCTGCCGGCGCGCGGGCCTTTGGTGGCCCTCAATCCCCCGGCCACGCCGCCATCTTTGTCGCAATCGACGCCGCCTGTCTGTACCTTGAATGCCGAGACGGAGCTCTCCTCTCCGGAGTTGCTGGACTCCCCGTCGGCTGACCTCTCCTTCTCGCCAAATGCAGCGCCCAACCCCTCGCCCTCTTCTCTTTCTAACCCTAACTCTCAACTGGGCCTTACCTCTTTGGGCTCCGAAATCGGCCCACCCGAGCCCATCACCATCAAGCCCCTTCTATCTGTTTTGGGCCGACACCTAGGCTTGGATATGTTGGCCTAGGAAACTCATACCCAGTGTTCTAAAAAACGCTAGGCGCTAGTCGGGCGGCAGAGGCCGACTAGCGCCTAGCCGCCTAAGCGCCACCTAAGCTGATTCGTATTTTATATTTATTTATTATTATTTTTCCAATATTCTCAATTAAAAATATTAAAATTTTCTTTATCCAAATTACATATTATCTAATTTCATCTCAACAATGCAAATATACAATTGCAAACTAATATGGTTCAAAATTCATAAATCAATAGTCATTCAATTAAAATTCATAGTCGAAACTTTACCACAAATTTAAACATAAAATCGATAAATTCTATTATACATATAATCTAATATTCAATTTATTCATTCTTATAATTTGTAATGCACACGATGGAGAAAGAAGAGTTGATTTTTTAATTTTTAAATATAATTGTAAATTTGTAATGCACCCTAATTTTTTTTCCAGCCCGCCTAGCCCGACTTGGGCGCCTAGGCCGCCTAGGCGCCGCCTAGTTTGCAGCCGCCTAGCCCAAAATCGGGACGGCCCGACGCCGACTAGCGCCTAGGCGGCCGCCTAGGGCGTTTTTTAGAACACTGCTCATACCATCCAGCCCGCCCCATCTTCATTTCCCAAGCTCACCTCCCATTTTTCTTAACCCATACCAACAATTCCTCCCTCCCTTCAAGCCTAATAGAATCCGGCCCAATCCACCCACCCTTAACCCAGCCGCCCAGCCCCCTTATCTCACCCATATATACAACTCATCTCCATTCAACCCACCTCCACGTCACCCCCCTTTAATTCAAACCCAACTGCCACCTCTACCTCTACCTTACCTCCCTTTAATTCCTACCCCACTGCCGACCCCACCCCCTCCCCCAATTAATTCAACCAACTCCCACAAACTCCAGTAGCCTCATTACATCCCAAAACCACCACTGCCAACCCAAATATTACCTCAGAAAAATCCCAAAACCCCCAGAAAAATTCCAAAAAAAAACCTAGAACATTTGCATCTCTCTTCCGTAAACCAAAATCAACTCCAATTGATTTTCATGGAGTTTCTTCTCCAAAAAGATTGGGAACAATTTCAACTCATGAGGAAAAGCCTATGATATCTTTTTCTAAAAATGATACCTCTTCTCTTGTAGGGAATTTGGAGCACGCTATGGTGGGACAATTCTCTCAAGTTATCCCGACTCCGGCACAGATAGCTAAAGCTCTTGGAAACATCAAGCTCCTTGGTAACTTGAATTGGAAATTTTTAAATGCTAAGCATATTTTATCACATTTTCTGATAAGCATGATTATGTGAACTTGATGGCTAATGTGGCTTTGAAACCTCTTTTATATGTGAATGACCATCCCCATTTGCCGCCGTCAATCAATCCTCGTAGGAGATGGCGGCAGCTGCTACTGTTCCGACACTCCCTCAGTATCCACTGCTGCTCCGGCATGAATCATCAATCCTCACACGCGCATAGCGTCGCCGTGTCGCCGTTTCTTCTCCCCCTTCGCTTCGGAGCGATTGAACGTTGTTGTCTCTGCCCTGCCGGCGCACGGGCCTCCGGTGGCCGTCAATCCCTCGTGTTTGGGCCGCCCCCACGGGGTTCTCCGGCCTTCTCCATCTTCAATTTAAACTGGGGAGGGTTAAGAAGCACCTCAAAACTTGGATTTGGAATGTGTTCGGCAATATCTCCGAACGTGTTCGGTCTGCTGAGGAGGTTGTCTCTGCCCTTCAGGATGCCTACGACTCTGACCCCTCTCCCGAAAACCGATCCACCTTCATGAAGGCTTTTGCTGAGTACACCCTTCGGGCCTCTATGGAGGAGGATTTTTGGCATCAAAAGGTTGCCATTCGTTGGGTTTCTGAGGGTGAGAGAAACACCAAATTCTTTCAAAGGTGGGTGAAGCAAAAACATTGCAAGTCGATGATCCATTCGATTGTGGTTGGCAACGAGACTCTCTCGTCCGAGGCCGAAATCCGTAATTTCGTTG
The DNA here is from genome assembly GCA_029379335.1 of Thymus mandschuricus. Lineage (NCBI taxonomy): Eukaryota > Viridiplantae > Streptophyta > Magnoliopsida > Lamiales > Lamiaceae > Thymus > Thymus mandschuricus. Next base: position 18,032,596 of record CM057074.1, on the reverse strand, counting down.
TCTCCGACTTCCGTAACCTCCTCACATATGACATCTTTGTCCTTGCGGACCCGGATCTCACTGGAATTCAGAGTCTCTCTAACTCTGTTATTCCGGACGTCCTCTGCTAGAAACCCACCTCCCTTGAGATTAAGGATGCGGTGTTTGGGATCTCTCGTGAGAGTGTCTCCGGGTCTGATGGATTCACATCCCTCTTCTTTTAGGTTTGCTGGGACACGGTCAGGCAGGATATGGAGAATACTGTTTGGAATTTCTTCGAGGGCACCCCCATGCCCTGTAGCTTCACCGCTGCGACCATTGTCCTCATTCCCAAATGCCCTAATCCCAAATCTTGAACTGATTTTCGCCCCATTAGCCTCTGCAATCTTACCAAGAAAATCATATAAAAAATCCTCATTGCCCGTCTTGCTCCCATCTTGCCCCCTTTGATTGCCCCCAATCAAAGCGGCTTCGTCAAAGGACACCTCATCAGTGACAACATCCTGCTTGCTAAGGAGATGATGCGTGATCTCCCCCTCTCTCACCCCTTCCCAAACTTTACCATCAAGCTTGACATAACCAAAGCCTATGCTAGGGTTCAGTGGCCTTTCCTCTGCCTTGTCCTTAGGCATATGGGCTTTCCTGAACGATTCTGATCAATTGATCCCCCTCTGGCTTCTTCCCCTCTTCCCGAGGCATGCACCAGGGAGACCCCCTCTCTGCCTCTGTCTTCGTCCTTGTTTTTGACTATCTGTCCCGCTCCCTCAATTCTCTCATGATTCCCCAAAGGCAGCTTCTCTTTAGGATGAGCAGGACCCATCTCCCGGTCACTCATCTGGCTTATGCCGATGATGTGATCATTTTCACTCAAGCCAGGGCCTAAACCTTTGATAGCATCATGTCCCTTCTCCACCACTATGAGTATTCCTTTGACCAGTCCATTAACCTTAGTAAGAGCAACTTCTTCATTGCCTCTAAGCATGAGGCTGAATGGGGAGACAGGATCCATATCTCCATCGGCTTTCAAAAGAGCTCCCTTCCTTTCTTCTACTTAGGGGTCCCCATTTTAAAAGGGAACATGAAGAATGACCTCTTCCTTGATCTTAGATAGAGGATGAGCGAGAGGATCCATAGTTAGTCCCATCGGGATCTCAACTTTGGCGGGAGACTTGCTCTTATCAAGAGCACGCTCAGTGACACCCCCTGCACTATCTCCAGGTCATGAAGCCTACTAAGGCCGTGCTTCACATGCTTGAGCAGCTCATGGCCCGTTTCTTCTGAGGCTCAACCGACACCGACACTAAGGTCCATTGGATCAGTTGGGCCCAGATCTGTCACCCTATTGATGAAGATGGTTTGGGGATCCGAAGCCTTGGTGATTTGGTTTTGGCCTTTGGCTACAAGATGTGTTGGAGGTTTAGGGCCCATGATTCTCTCTGGGCCCAATTCGTTATGTCCAAATATGGTCAACTCGACTTCCTTGGTCGTGGTGCCATCTCCCATCACCATAGTAGCACCTAACAGTGCTTTTGCCAAGAGGGCGTTGCTGCTCAGCGTCACATACGCTGGGTTTTGGGGTTGGGGCGGGCTAGTTTTTGGCATGATGTGTGGTTTAATGATGCTCCATTATCTGATTTGTGTCCTGATATGCATCTTGTGAATTTGCCCGTGTCTCGTTTTTATGATCATCATTCTTGGAATTTGCATGCATTGCATTCATTGATTTCTAACTATGATATACCTAAGGAGCTTGTTGTTTCCTTGAGCCGGACACCGGTCTTGTGGGGAGAGGGGGACGTCATGCAATGGAATTGATCCCCCATGGTGAGTTTTCTTTGACCTCTGCTTGGGAGGTTGTTAGACACAGATCCCCTCGTCGGCCTCTTCTTCTTGATATCTGGAATGATTGTCTCACTCCAAACATTTATGTCTTCCTCTGGCGGCTCTTACACTACCGCATTCCTGTCGAGGTCAAACTTCAGTCCCGTGGTCTTTCCCTTGCTTCCATGTGTCAGTGTTTTTCACACTCTCCTCACGTCAAATCACTTTCTCACCTCTTTCTTAAGGGGGAAATTGTGAGTCAGGTTTGGATAAACTTTTCACCTTGCTTTCACACTGCACCACCCCACACCACAAATATCACACACGCACTCACCTATTGGAGACACCTCACACCACACACGTCACACACTCCACGTCCCCATATCAACTTCATCATACCGTGCTTAGTTTTCTGGTTCACTTGGACGGAGAGGAACAACCACAAACATCGCGAGGTTCCTTTTCCTTGCTTCTCACATTATTGCGCAGGTTATCCGTCAACTTCAGATCTTGGTTGCCGCAAAGAAGGTCGTCCCCTCACAGTGGAGTGACTGCCACCTGCAGGTCCACTTCATGCCTTATGTTGCTCCTGTGATGCGACCCCTCCGTTCGACTTCTGTTCTTTGGACCGACGGCTCTTTCGATAGAGGTCAGATGAGTGGCACAGGGGGTGGGTTGGTTCGTGACTCCCACGTTGCGCTCTTGTCGGCCTTTAGTTTGCCTCTTCAGGCGGTCTCTAGCTACGATGCTGAGCTTTAGGCCGTCTACCACGGTCTACTTGTTGCTTCCCAGTTCTCCTCTCAGGTATAGATTGAGCTCGACGTTGTTGCTGTCGCGGCCCTCCTCATCTCTGATCGCTTTGGATCCGGGGCCACCCGTACCACTGTTACTCGGATCCGCCTCTTGATTAGGGAGTTGCAGGTTAGGATCACACACATCCACCGAAGAGCAACCGCCCAGCCGACTTGTTGGCTCGCCTTGGAAACCAGCTCCCTTCTATGGCAACTTACGGCGCCTGCTCTGCCCCGAGGCACTTTTTGTCCCTTGTTAACATGGACCAGCTTGGTTATCCTAACTTCAGATTTCGTAGATAGATTTTTTATTTTTTTATTTTCTGTTTCTTTACTTTATCTTTTCTTACATGGGACCCGTTGTGTAGTTCTTATGTAGTAGGCTGATCGAGTTGTACTTTTGAGGATGTAGCACTTTTGGCTAACTCTCCGCATGAACTATGTACTCTTTTCTATGTGATATATATATATATATATATATATATATATATATAGGGGTGAGATCCTGTACAAAATAGGATTATCGTAAAAAATAAAAAATAATGCATTTTATGCATATAATTATAATGCATGATGCACATAATTATAATGCACAATGCATTATAATGCATTATCTATACAATCGTAATGCATTTTAGTAAAATCATAATGCACCAGTTAATCTACACCGTAGATCACACAGATCAATGGTCCAGATCATTTCTCATTTCTTACAGAACCTGTCTTTTGTATGTGATCTCTCCGCTATATATATATATATATATATATATATATATATATATATATATATATATATATATATATATATATATATATGATGTTATTTTAAAATTTAAAAAAAAAAACCTAAACCTTTATCTCTATAAAATAGTAAGACATATATGAATCATACTTAAGCATTAAATAAATTATAAAAAGCTAAAAACAATTAAGAAAACATTATCCATAACTTTACCAACATTAATGTTACTCATGCTTAATTAATAATACGACTCATGCTTAATTAATACGACTCATGCATATAAGCAAATAAATTTAATGTGACTTTTTATCGAATAAACCGTCCTAATTGTAAGTTTGGATGGTTTTATGTATATTGTTGCATTATTTTGTTTGGAGATTCAAGTGAAACTAAGAGATGGCAAAAGATGTTCGACCTTTAGGATGATCTAAAGTTATTGAAGACCTAAATTATACCCTCCAAGTAAAGCTTTGATTCACTATATTATTGTTAGAAAGAAAGTATTGGACATCTTCCATTGCAAATAGTCACTCTTATAATTACAAAAATTTTATGAATGTTATTAGATTATGTGTGAAATAACATTTTTTTTATTACTTATATTGTAAATTTATTATATATGTATTAAATAGTGTGGTCAAAAAAACATAAATAAATAATATATTATATATTATTTTAGAAATTGAAATAATATGAAGAAGACAACGACTTATAACTGTTGTTGATGGTAATAATATTGTTTTAGAAGAAGTCTACGACAACGGTTAAAACCATTGCTTATAAGCATTTACTGTTGTTCTTTATAAATTTAACAACGGTTATTAGTTGTTGCCTATGAGCGAAAACCGTTGTTGTTCAAATATACAACGGTTTTTAACCGTTGTCTATGAGCGAATATTTACAACAACACCGGATACAACAACGGTAATAAATTGCAATACACTACGGATTAAAATCGTTGCTGTATCCATTTTTTGTTGTAGTATATATAACCCTAAACCTGAACCCTAAACCCTACACCCTATAGCCCTAAACCTAATCCTGAAACCCTAAAATCTAAACCCTAAACCCCATAACCCTAAACCATAAACCCTAAAAAAGTAGTAAGACAAATATGAATTGAATCATAATTAAGCATCAAATAAATTATAAGAAGCTAAAAACAATTAAGATCATTATCTATAACCTTACAAGCACTAATACGACTCATGTTTAATTAATAATAAATATATGATTCATAAGCAAATAAACTTAATGTGACTTTTTATCAAATAACTTTCATGCTATATAATCAAATCAACATTAATCGTTTTTTTTTCCTATCATTATAACATTGTTGCTATGAGTAATAAGCATCAAAAAATATTTTTATAAGCAATGCTATATCCATACACCCTACACCCTAAACCCTAAACCATATAATCGTAAACCCTAAACCTTAAACCCTATACCCCTAAACCATATAACCCTAAATCCTTAATCCTAAAAAAACAGTAAGACAAATATAGGTTTGAAGCATCAAATAAATTATAAAAAGCTAAAAAATGAAGAAAACATTATCTATAACATTACAAGCACTGATACGGTTCATGCTTAATCAACAATAAATATGTGCTTCATAAACATTTAGGCTTAAAAACTTAATAAAAAGAATTACATGATTTACAAGATTTTACTAGACATAATTTTTTTGACTGCAATCTTGAGAGCAAGAACTTGGTTAGTTACAATCATGCTTTATATCAATAAAAATACGCTTAATAAGCATCAAATACACTTTTACTTAATTATGAATGATGGATTTTGATATTAACAAGTATTTCTTTTGTGTTTCGATTAGTAATTATTTAAATATCTATAATTATTGTTTAAGCATTGGCTACATTTTTACTTACGGTTTTGGGTTTATATGGTTTCGTGTTTAGGGTTATTGTTTTTGGTTTAGACTTTAGAGTTTAGGGTTTATATATGCATGGTTTTGGAGTTAGATTCATAAAATCTTAAAATGCTTAATATATTTACGTATATGCTTGAAGTATAATAACTTACATGCTTGTGTGACCATTAAATAGTACTACTTATGATATGCTTTGTTATAAGACCTTTGTTGCTTATTATGGCATTATATTATGCTTATATGTAATATGAATAAAATGAAAGAGAATATATTGAGTCACGTCGAGAGAAAGAGAAAGAGATTAACGAGAGAGATAGATTAATGGATGGGGACAGAATTTAGATTGAAAGAAAGAATGGTAGTTACGTATAAAGAAGAGAAAGATTGTAGTTACCTTATTTATAAAATAGCAACTAATTCCACAATTTAAGGAGCATGTAATTAAGATTACTTTACTACCCCTTTCAAAAAAAAAAAAAAAAAAACTGGCGAAAATATTATGAGATTTTGAAAAGATCTCAACCATTAATCTACTAATTTGAATGATGGAGATTGGTTCCTAGTTCTTACTAATAAAAGGGTTCTCATATATATATATATATATATATATATATATATATATATATATATATAGGGGTGAGATCCTGTACAAAATAAGATTATCGTAAAAAGTAAAAAATGATGCATTTTATGCATATAATTATAATGCATGATGCACATAATTATAATGCACAATGCATTATCTATACAATCATAATGCATTTTAGTAAAATCATAATGCACCAGTTAATCTACACCGTTGATCACACAGATCAATGGTCCAGATCATTTCTCATTTCTTACAGAACCTGTCTTTTGTATGTGATCTCTCCGCTATATATATATATATATATATATATATATATATATATATATATATATATATATATATATATATATATGTGTGTGTGAGTGATCATATAAGAAGGAGTACATTGGTAAAAAAAAAATAGGATACAATCTAAACCGTCCAATATCTATGATGTACAGTCAATATTCACTTTTAGTTTAATTAAAACATACCATTTTAAGGTGATGGAAGGTCAATTTTGTACATTTAGGTTGCATTCTCTTTAATGCAAAAGAAAAGGAAAGAAAAGAGAAAATCACCCTATAAATTTCATCATTTTCCTCACCTTTTCTCACATTTTATGAATGAGGGCGAATTTTACTCCTTAAATTGAAGAAAATATTTACAACACTAAATTGGAGAGATAATATTTTCTCTCCGTTGTAGTGCAAATGAAGGGGGAAAAAATAGAAAAGGTTAGAAAATGTGATAAATAAGGAAGATTTTTGGGTAATTTTCTCTTTTCTTTCCTTTTCTCTTTCGCATCAAAGAGAACGCAACCTTAATTGATAGTGGACGGTTACCATATTTTGGAAGGATTAGTTACCAATTTTTATGTGATATTATCTCCCTTCCTCTCTCTCTCTCTCTCTCTCTCTCTCTCTCTCTCTCTCTTTTTTTTTTTTTTTTTTTTTTTTTTTTTTTTTTTTCTATATATATATTTTGCATTAAATTCTAAAAATAGTTTGACCAACTATTTTTTTTATCGAAAAAAATTATAATTACTCACAAATTCTAAGTCATGTATTATCGTTGTGAATCAAATGCATTATGGCTTATTTATTTATTTATGCTTTATCATAGTTCAACTAGTAATACATTACTAAACTTTAATGAGACACTAGTTTTGCACCCATGCAATTGGACGGTAACAATAATTCTTGTACACATAATAAAATGATATTCTAGTTAATAAATATAATTTGTGAGTTTTACATTATTATAAGTTTACTTAAATAATATAAACCAATAGATTTCTTTCTTCTCTACAAATTTGAGCTTTAGATAAGACGTAATTTTATCATTGTATAAAAGTCTTTGGTTAATGCCAATGTCATGCGTTAACTTAGTCCTGTTATCAGTCGGATTAATAGAGTCGATATTCACTCTCTCGAATTAATAGATTGTGCCATTTGGAAGTGGTGCGCAACTTAGCCCTATAGTCGGATTAATAGAGTCTCTATTAGTCTCAAGGTAATATTTTATACCCAAGATATTAACTATCTTGGATTAATAGTGTGTCATTTGGGCTATCGGATTAATAGAGTCTCTATTAGTCTCAAGGTAATATTGTATACCCAAGATATTCTCTCTCTCGGATTAATAGAGTGTGTCATTTGGGTTATGTGGAAGTGGCGCGCAACTTAGTCCTGTTATTAGTCGGATTATTAGAGTGTGTCATTTGGATTATTTGGAAGTAGATCCTCGTATTACTTTCAATAGTTGGTGTTCGTCCCGAGAAAGAGTAATTGGTGTATGGGGGGGGGGAATACACCAATAACCAACCGTTTTTGACTTTTATAAAATCAGGTCGATCTGCAGGTCGATTGTCAAGGTCGACCTTATCAGAGGCAGTTTGATCTATCAAGCTCGTATGGTATCAAGCTTGATTTATCAAACTGTTGTTAATGCGGAAGTTGGTGGAGGTTGATTACTCTTTGAAAAATCTTAAGGCTGGTGAACAGTAGCATGTTGATGCAGATATGCAGGTTGATGCTAGTCAGTTTGATAACAAAATATAAGGGCGATAAATAGAGAGAGAGAGAGAGAGAGAGACACCGCGATTTAGCGTGGTTCGGAGAAACCCTCCTACGTCCACGTCAGGTCGACTCGACCTGAGAATCCCTTTACCTTTGGATTCAACCTCTCTCTTATTTATACTGACTGAGTATCAGTTCTAGATACAATCTAACCTGAAAATATCTAGACACGAGTTTTGAGTCGTGACCCTTACAACCTTCGTACTGAAACGTACAAACAACCTTACGCTTTTACAGAGCTTGACTAACTCTATAATGGCGAAAATAAAAACAAGCTTTCTAACTTCGAACAAGTCGGAGAAGAAGCTGTTGAACAATCGACAAGCAGCAGTGAACGCTTCGTCGTTGTGGTGTTTATCGGAATTGGAAACCTCTCTTCGTCAAGTGTTTGGGAAACTAATTGGATTTCGAACACTTGAATGGATATGAACTTTGAGAGAGATTTGGGCAGAGATATGGCATTGATAGCTTGTGTTTCCCGTGCTTGAATCCGATAATGGCTGAAGTATTTATAGGCAGTTTTTGAAAAACTAGCCGTTGGAGTCAGGCTGACGTGGCACTAGCCGTTGGAGGCTGACTCACTTCTAGCCGTTGGGAAGATTCGTCCTTGCTGGCACTCGACGTGGCAAGGATCAGGTCGTGACGCTCCATGAAGGCGGAGCATCGACCTTGATATTGAAATCCAGCTCTTGAAATCTTCTAAGGCAGTGCAGGCTGGAAGCGTGATAAGGAAGGTCGATAGACAGACTGATGATCCAGCTCGATCCAATTGAGGCAGGTCGATACATCGACCTTTCTCTTACAGGGTGGATCGAACTTGATTCTAAACATTAGAGGGCATCGACCTGCACTAACAGGTAGCAGGTCGATCTATCGGCCTTGACCCTAAACAAGTAAAATATGCCTAAGTGTGGTTTCGATAAACATCATCAAAATCAAACTGCAAGGGGTTCCCAACAATTTCCACCTTTTTGATGATGTCGAAACCATACACTTTACAAATAATTCCTAAGATTTAAATTAATGAAAGATCGATAACCATGAAGGTTGATAAGGAATTATAAGAAAGGCAGATAATAAAGCAATGTAAATAAAGCAGTAAAGGCAGATGCCTGGACAAAGAGATATTGTCGTCAGGACGAAGGATGATTTTTGCTTCATTAAGCTCGATAGCGTACATTACATTTGGAAGTTACAAACTGTGCTACGAACTTAAATGAATACAGAAATTATACAAAATCATCTATCTATCTACCTATGCTGGGCACGGGCTGCAATCTTCTCTTCCTGGACCTGCTCCCTCGACTTCGACTGCATACTTGCATAAATTCCATCCCGGATTCGGCGGAAGTCGGGATCGGAATTTGAAACATTTACGTTCAGTCCGATGGCAGTCTGCGCGATGTATTGGTCGATTCGGGAATAATCCAAGTATCCCGAATCACCTAGGAGTAAGGGCGCGAAGAATTGTTGAGCTGGGGCCCTTATCATCACACCAGCCTCTGCAGCTTTCTTCCTTAGCTCACCAATGAAGTCTTGGTAAGGGAATTTAAGCATGTAAGCTGCATAGGCTTGATCGGCGTCTGCAGGAAGGGAGGGGCCCTTGATCCAGTAATACAGCAGAATGAAGCAACTGTTAAGCTCCCGCAGCAGGTTGTTCTGCTTTTCGTCGAGCCATTCGACGACCTGCTGCTGGACTCCAGCATTCAAAACGAGGGCGGACTGGCTGATCCAGTCCATCTCCATTTTCTTCCGTGCTTCATCAGCCCGGCGCTTGTCAACAAAGCGCTTCTGCTCATCCGGATCAACGGACTGATCCGGAGTCGCACCGGCCAAGATCATGGCCTCAATAAGCGCGGCCTCCCTTGCCAGACGGGCTTTGGAGGCGGCGGCCTGGGCAGCAGAGGCAGCAGCCATGGGGTCGTCCTGGGAAGAGACGGCCTTGGAGGCGTCGGCCTTGGAGGCTGCAGCCTTGAGAATTTGAGACTTTGGCGACGGAGGAGGAGGGGCCACGGAAGTTGAAGGAATTTTAGATTTTGGGGTCTTCTTCTTCCTTGAGGCGGCAGCGGCTGCTCTTTCTTCTTCCCCCTTTTCGACATCATCAGTCAAGGCTTTGATTAGGGAAAGAAGAGTAGCATCCTCCTCTTGCAGCTTGGTCACGGCGTCCCTCAGCTCCTGTTGGCCATTGAGAAGGGAGGAGAGAGTGCCGTGGATGGCGTTGATCTGGTCATTGGAGGCCGATGCCGAATTTGATATGGATGCGGTCAGGTCGGTCACACGTTGATCGACCTTGGCAACGTCCTCCTTGACCTCCCCGATCTCTTCCAGGGACGCCATTCGGTTAGCAACAAGCTGGGCCGGCAGGAGCTTGTCAGTATACTCCTTCAAGAGGTTGACAGCGAAGTCCGTGACTCGCTCCCTTGCAGCTTCATCGGCCTGGGTCTTGGCTTCTTTGACAATTTCGACCCGGGCCTCTGCTACGGCCTGCTTGATCTGGTCAGGAAGGCTGATGACAAGAGACTCGAGCTTGGCAGATAAGGAATTGAGCTCGACCTCCATGTCAACCTTCGAGACATGGGGAGACGGAGCATCAGCAACGAAAGGCTGATCTCCACCCGCAATCCTGGGTGAAGATTGCTCCGGAGTTTGAATCCTATCAAACTCGTCTCCGTGAACAGCTGCGGAGTTGAAGAGGGAACGGGAGCCTGTGTAGAGGGGGCGAAGGTCGATGCCCAAAATCTTGGCCTCGACCTTCATGCGCCGCAGCACAAGGGATTTGAAGTTGGTGGCCGCATCCTCTACATTGAAGAAATTGAATTCTCCCTCCAACTCCATTTCCTCGACCTTCAGGTCGTCGAGGGAGACGACCTGCAACAGCGCTTCAAAAACATAGTAATAGCTCGACTTACAATCCAGATAGAACTGGAGGCGAGCGGCAAGGTCGAGTGATTTGGGGAGTTGTTCGATCCCCGGCATCAGGTCGATGACCTTCAGCCTGGCTTCGGCCTTCTTCGAAGCGATCATGGCATGAGCAGTAGACACGGGCTGCTCGATGATTTGCTGAATTGGCAAAAATGTGTCTTGAGGTTCCTCCTCTCCAGTTAGATCCTGGATCTCCACCGAACCTACGCGAACGCGAGGAGGGGAGCGAGAGGGGGAGCGCGAGGGAGAGCGCGAGGGAGAGCGCGAGGAACCGGCAACGACCTGCTTAGAGAGTGCAGGGCGGTGCTGCGAGGCGGACGGCTCGATCGCGGAACGGACTGGAGAAGGAGTCCGTTCCGAGGTAGATGAGGGCGAAGGCGAGGGCGTTGGCAGCCTGACATTCAAAGGCTCCGCGGCCACGGGATCCATTGGAAGGATCTTGTGGAACGGCCTGACCGGGAGTTCGGTGGGGGCGGCCTGCGTCCTTCGAAGAGGATTCTTTGCAGGTGGAGTTCTTTTTGCAGGGCGAGAAGGCACGGGCACATCATCGGCCTTTCGCTTTTTCTGCACAGGGCGATTCGGCACCCTCCACCCAATCTTGGACTGCCCAGTCTGAGTCAGATGCTCCCTTACGTGGTCAGATGACCCGTAGAATTGCTGCAGAGAGACCCCAATCGCCATCTCCAATTGGCGGAGATCTTTAGGAATGAAATTGAGAGGGAAGTTGTCCGCATCCGACCATTTCCTTTGCTTGAAGAAGGAAATTATTATACAGGTCGCCTTCGTCCCAAGACGAAGCGGCCTGTCTTTGTGCAGACGCACTCCCACAACGGCTTCTCCATCCGTTTCGCATTCGATCAGCTTGGCCTCCTCATAGAGCAGGGAGGTCATCAGCTTGGCCCAGCTGATAGGCAGGTTGAGAACCACGGCCGCCATTATCTGGAATTTGAAGGGCGTAACCTGGTCGTGATTCCCAATGTGGCCAAGGAAACACCGCTGGATGAAGTCCATAAGCAGCCTGTACTTAGAACGCAGCTCGGTCCTCTTGAACGACCTCTCCAAATACTGGCACGGTTCAATGAGGACGCGGTCGATAACTTGCTGCAGTTGCTCCTTTTTGATGTCGGAGAGATGCATTTCTCCTCCATCCCCAATGCCAAAGGCGGCCTTCACAGCATCAAGAACGTTGATGTGATGAACGGTGGTTTTAGATCCAAGGGACACGGTGTGAGAGGACACGGAGTCACCCTTGTTCCAGTTGTAGTAGAAGGCACTAACAACTTTGGGCAGGAACTTCGCCGGACGGGTGGATATAATCTGGTGAAAAGGGAAACATGTTTCCACCAGTGCGAACATTGAATCGAGATCACGGAAGCCAAAGTTCTCACGAACCATATATGGTTCGTATTTGATATGCGACTCCAAGTAAGTGGAGATCGCATCCCACGTCATCTCCGGTTTGCCGGAGGTAGATGTTTGTGCTGCCATTGATGTAGGTTTTCTGCAACAAAATAGATAAATAAGTAACAGATACTTAAAATTGAGATTAAAAGCAGAGAAATAGCACAAACCACGGTGAAATCTTTGTGCAACGAGTGAAAAGAGGTGAGAACCAGCAGTTGAAAAATAAACACGACGGCGGCAGTTTTGCAGAGAGAAAAATTAGGTTTTTCGATGAAGAGGATGGAAGTAAGTAACGTTTGAGGGAAAACTGCATGCCATATTTATAGAATTTTTTTTTTTGAACGGTTGTGATCGTTCGAATTTGAAAAGGTAAAAAATCTCTCTTTAATTCTCATCCACACGATGGGTGCGCGTGAAATGTGAAATGTTACACATTCGCGCGTGAGATATTGAAAACGTGCGATAAGCTTGCACTTTTTCAGAGAGACGGCAGGGAATTAAATGCAGCCTCGGTCAACGTGTCAAAATTTGACACTTGACTGGATGTTTTACAAAAATGGTAATCATTACTCCCTTTTTCCTCATTTTCTGCAAATTATCAGACCCTTAAACAATGAAACACATTGAAAAATAAATAACATTAATAAATGAAGAAATCAATGCGTATTAAAGAAGTTATAAGACAAAAGGGTGATACTGCCCTTTTGATTCTTCCTTCATAAATGCAGTTGCATTCAGGTTGATATCGGCCTGTTGATATCGGCCTTGTGGCATAGAACGGCCTGTCGAAGTTGACGGCCGGGGGGGAAGACATCGGCCTGGCGAAATAAACGCCCTGGACATGTGATATCGGCCTGGCGAAATGAACGGCCTGGACTTATAATATCGGCCTTTGTTCCCCCTCAAATGATGGATTATTTTGGCCAAGTGTTCCCCCTCAATTGAGGAACACAGGTCGATCTGTTGAATAGCCGACGGTCTGTTTATGGACACGGTCTGTTTATGGACACGGCCTGTTGACAGATACGGTCTGTTGACAGACACGGCCTGTCCAAATAGTAACTCCCTGTTCAAAAGGTAACGGCCTGTTGAGAGTTGACGGCCAGTTCCCCCTTAATATCTGCATGTTTGTAAAGAGACGGCCTGCTTGTTGGTCCCGATTGTTGGTCCCATACAAGCTTTTGAAAGATGTGGCAGGCTGATGAGGAGATAACGGCCTGTAGGCTTACGATCGGCCTGATGACTCAACATTCAATAACCCTAGCTTTCCACATAACATTTTGAATCTTTCTTCGGCTAGAGGTTTGGTTAGAATATCAGCTCGCTGAATGTCAGTGTGTATCTTCTCAATAACCACGTTCTTCTTTTCCACGTGATCACGAATAAAGTGATGTCGAATATCCACGTGTTTGCATCTTGAATGAAGAACTGGATTCTGAGTAATGGCGATGGCACTCGAGCTATCGCAGAATATTGGCACTTCACTGACTTCAACTTCATAATCCTTAAGTTGTTGTTTGATCCACAAGATTTGTGCACAACAATTTCCTGCGGCCATGTACTCGGCCTCTGTGGTGGAGGTGGCTACTGAGGTTTGTTTCTTTGAAAACCACGAAATCAGCTTATTTCCGAGAAAATGGCAAGTACCCGAGGTAGATTTCCTATCGAGCTTGCACCCTGCATGATCAGAATCTGAATAGCCTGTAAGCTGCAAATTATCATCACAAGGATACCAAAGACCTAAATTTGTGGTTCCTTTGATGTATCGAAGAATTTTCTTTGCTGCTTCCAAGTGTGATTCCTTCGGATTAGCTTGAAATCGAGCACACACTCCAACTGCAAAAGTGATGTCAGGTCGACTAGCAGTTAGATAAAGTAATGAACCAATTATACCCCTGTACTGTGTTATGTTGGCAGGTTTTCCTTCGGGATCCGGGTCGATCTTCCCACCAGAGAGCATCGGTACTTTGACAGGCTTGCTGTCTTTGACACCAAACTTGTCAACCAGCTCGTATGCGTATTTTGTTTGGCTAATGAAGATTCCTTCATCGGACTGCTTGACCTGCAACCCTAGAAAGAAATTCATTTCCCCCATCATAGACATTTTATATTTTTCGGTCATGAGGTTACCAAATTTTTCGCACAAAATGGGAGATTTAGATCCAAAAATGATATCATCAACATAAATTTGTACTAAAAGGTTATGTCCATTCACTTTGATAGTGAATAGCGTCTTGTCGACTGAACCACGCTTGAATCCTGATTCGATGAGGAAGGATGACAGCGTCTCAAACCAAGCTCGAGGAGCTTGCTTAAGACCATAGACGGCCTTGTGCAGTTTGTAGACTTTGCTTGAATCACCCTCCTCGAATCCAGGAGGCTGTTCCACATAGACTTCCTCTTCGAGAACGCCATTGAGGAACGCACTTTTAACATCCATCTGGTAGACTTTGAATCGTTGATGAGCGGCATAAGCTAGAAAAAGCCTTATAGCTTCTAATCTTGCAACGGGGGCAAACGTCTCATCATAGTCGATTCCTTCTTGTTGACAGTAACCCTTTGCAACCAATCGGGCTTTATTTCTGACAACTTCTCCAGATTCATCTCTCTTGTTCTTGTAAACCCATTTGACTCCAATGACGCCCTAATGATAAGGACGATCAACTAGAGACTATACTTCATTTCTTTTGAATTCATTGAGTTCTTCTTGCATGGCTTCAATCCAATCAGCATATTGAAGAGCTTCAATGGCATCTTTGGGTTCTATGCGAGAGAGATAGCAACTTAATAGCGCACTTTCACCAATCGTCCTTCTAGTTCGCACTCCTTGGGTTGGGTTCCCAACAATGAGTTCTTTTGGATGAGCGTCGATCCAACGTCTGCGTCGAGCTCTTTCTTCATTTGAAATGATTGGCTCGGGCTCATTAATGGGTTCGTCAAACTCCGGATGAGTTGAAGGTTGATCAGTGGGCACATGCTGTTGCTCGGGCTATTGATCAGGCTGCTGTTCGGCCTGGATGTTGAGTTGCTCCATAGTGTTATCGAGCTGCTCGATTTGGGATGTAAGGTCGTGAACAGCATCAGTCTTGGGGACTGAGGGAGGGGGATCAGCCTGGTTAAGTCCGGCTGATGTATTACAGCTCGTAGTATCATTTGCATCACTTCCCCCTTGCTGTGTGACCCTAGGATCAGATTGATCCTCTTCCTCCAAATCATTTGGAGTCCATACTAGCAGGTCGTCGATGGGGGAGTTAGACGGCCTGTTAGTAGCGGGCTGTTCTGTTCCTGTACTTGATTCTCTGTACAGACAAGTAGATTCATCAAACACAACATGAGGTGTTACCTCCACAACTTGGGTTTTCTTATTAAAGACTCTATAAGCTTTGCTAACCTCTGAGTATCCTAAAAATACTCCTGGATCGGCCTTGCTATCAAAAGTCTTTAATTGAGATTTCCCATTGTTATGAATGTAACACAAACACCCAAAAGCTTTAAAATACTTTAATCTGGGGAGCTTGTTGTTCCACAGCTCGTATGGAGTCTTTCCATGTCGGGTCGTGATGATCGACCTGTTTTGGGTGTAGCAGGCTGTGTTGACGGCCTCTGCCCAAAACTTCTTTAGAAGATTGGTTTCATCCAATATGGTACGAGCTGCTTCCTTCAGCGATCTGTTACGACGTTCCACCACGCCGTTTTGTTGAGGTGTGCGTGCAGCTGAAGTTTGATGATGAATCCCACTCTTTGTGCAATATTCTTCGATCATCGCATTGATAAATTCGGTGCCTCGATCTGATCGAATGGAGATGATGGATTTCTCCTTTTGATTGCACAGTTTGATCAGCAACGCAGGTAGCTTCTCCAATGTCTCCTTCTTTTTGTACATGAAAATAACCCACGTAAATCTAGAATAATCATCTATAATAACGAGAGCATATTTTCTACCGTTTATACTCAAGGGAGTGACTGGACCGAAGAGGTCGAGATGGAGAAGCTCAAGAATTCGATTTGATGTTTGTGCCGTCACGCATGGAAAGGATGATCTTGTTTGCTTTCCAGCTTGACAGGCTCTGCAGATGTGATCACGATCGAAGACTTGATCTGGCAGGTCGTTCACCAGTTTGTTGCGTGCGAGCTTGTTGATGGCCTTGAAGTTCAAGTGACTCAACCTCTTGTGCCATAGCCAGCTTGTCTCGGAATCAGCCTTTGTGACCAGGCAGGTCCCTATCCAATCTGTCCATTGAACAATATAGAGTCTATCCTGCAAAACTCCGGTAAGAAGTGTTGGTCCCGGGAAAGAGTAATTGGTGTATGGGGGGGGGGGGGGGGAATACACCAATAACCAACCGTTTTTGACTTTTTAAAGTTCAGGTCGATCTGCAGGTCGATTGTCAAGGTCGACCTTATCAGAGGCAATTTGATCTATCAAGCTCGTATGGTATCAAGCTTGATTTATCAAACTGTTAATGCGGAAGTTCGTGGAGGTTGATTACTCTTTGAAAAATCTTAAGGCTGAATATGGATAGCAGGTTGATTCGTGTAATGCAGGATGATGCTCGTCAGTTAGATAATAAAATGTAAGTGCGATAAATAGAGAGAGAGAAACACCGCGATGTAGCGTGGTTCGGAGAAACCCTCCTACGTCCACGTCAGGTCGACTCGACCTGAGAATCCCTTTTCTTTTGGATCCACCTCTCTCTTATTTATACTGACTGAGTATCAGTTCTAGATACAATCTAACTTGAGAGTAACTAGACACGAGTTTTGGGTCGTGACCCTTACAACCTTCGTACTAAAACGTACAAACAACCTTACGCTTTTACAGAGCTTGACTAACTCTATAATGGCGAAAATAAAAACAAGCTTTCTAACTTCGAACAAGTCGGAGAAGAAGTTGTTTGAACAATCGACAAGCAGCAGTGAACGCTTCGTCGTTGTGGTGTTTTTCGGAATCGGAAACCTCTCTTCGTCAAGTGTTTGGGAAACTAATCGGATTTCGAACACTTGAATGGATATGAGCTTTGAGAGAGATTTGGGCAGAGATATGGCGTTGATAGCTTGTGTTTCCCGTACTTGAATCCGAAAATGGCTGAAGTATTTATAGGCAGTTTTGAAAAACTAGCCGTTGGAGTCGGGCTGACGTGGCACTAGCCGTTGGATGCTGACTCACTTCTAGCCGTTGGGAATATTCGTCCTTGCTGGCACTCGACGTGGCAAGGATCAGGTCGTGACGCTCCATGAAGGCGGAGCATCGACCTTGATTGATAATCCAGCTCTTGAAATCTTCTAAGGCAATGCCAGCTGGAAGCTTGATAGGGGAGGTCGATAGACAGGCAGATGATCCAGCTCGATCCAATTGAGGCAGGTCGATACATCGACCTTTCTCTTACAGGGTGGATCGAACTTGATTCTAAACATTAAAGGGCATCGACCTGCACTAACAGGTAGCAGGTCGATCTATCGGCCTTGACCCTAAACAAGTAAAATGTGCCTAAGTGTGGTTTCGATAAACATCATCAAAATCAAACTGCAGGGGGTTCCCAACAATTTCCCCCTTTTTGATGATGTCGAAACCAAACACTTTACAAATAATTCCTAAGATAAAACACTGAAAGATGGTATCAGAGCTTAAACATTTTTCAATCATGAAGATTGATAAGGAATTAAATGAAAGGCAAATAAGGACATAATTAAAATAAAGCTGTAAAGGCAGATGCCTGGACAAAGAGATATTGTCGTCAGGACGAAGGATGATTTTGTTTCATTAAGCTCGATAGCAGAATACATGGAGAATTTACAACCAGCTGAGAGCATAAATGAAAAGCAGATTACAAAATCATCTATCTACATAGCCTGGATCTTGGCACGGGCTGCAAGGCGCTCTTCCTGGACCTGCTCCCTTGACTTCGTCTGCATGCTTGCGTAGATTCCATCCCTGATACGACGATAGTCGGGATCGGAATTCGACACGTTCACGCCTAGGCCGATAGCAGTTTGAGCGATGTACTGGTCGATTCGAGAGTAATCCAAATACTCCGAAGCACCAAGACGTAAGGGCGCAAAATATTGTTGAGTAGGGGCCCTTATCGTCACACCAGCCTCTGCAGCCTTTTTCCGAAGATCACCAATGAATTTTTGGTACGGAAACTTGAGCATATAGGCTGCATACGCTTCGTCGGCATCGGCAGGAAGGGAGGGGTCCTTGATAAAGTAGTGCAGCAGGATGAAGCAAGAATTGAGCTCCCGCAGCAGATTGTTTTGAGATTCATCAAGCCAATCGACGACCTGCTGCAGTCCTCCTGCATTCAAAACAAGAGCGGACTGGCTGATCCAGTCAAGCTCCCTTTTCCTCCTAGCTTCAGCAGCACGGCGCTCGGCCTTGAAACGCTGCTGCTCTTCTTGATTTGCGGCCTGCTCCGGCGTAGCACCAGCCAGTATCATGGCAGAAATAAGATCGGCCTCGGCAGCCAATCGAGCTTTGGCGGTAGCAGCCTGCTCCGCACCAAGCTGAGAGATGGGATCGGCATGAGCGGCAACGGCCTTGGGTGCAACGGCCTGGGAGGGCTTCTTTTGAGAAGGAGGAGGGGCCACAGAAGTTGAAGGGGTTTTGGATTTTGGGGCCTTCTTCTTCTTCGCGGCGGCAGCTCTTTCTTCTTCCCCCTTTTCGACATCATCGGTCAGGGCTTTTATCAGGGAAAGAAGAGTCGCATCCTCTTGCTGCAGCTTGATCACAACATCCTTCAACTCCATTTGCCCACTGAGAAGGGAGGAGATGGTGCCGTGGATGGCATTGATCTGCTCATTGGAGGTCGATGCCGAGTTTGAGATAAAGGAATTCAGGTTTTCTACTCGCTCATCGACCTTGGCCAAGTCCTCCAATACCTCCGCGATCTGGTCACGGGACGCCATGTTGAGCTCATCAAGCTGGCCCGGCAGGAGCTTGTCGGTATATTCTTTTAAAAGCTTCACGGCAAAGTCCGTGACGCGCTCCCTAGCAGCTTCATCGGCCTGGGCTTTGGCATCTTTCACTATGTCGGCCCGGGCCTCAGCTACGGCCTGCTTGATTTGCTCTGGGAGGCTGGTGATGATGGACTCAAGCTTGGTAGAAATTTCATCCAGCACAGCCTCCACATCAACTTTTGGAGACGGAGCAGCAGCAACAAGAGGCTGATCATCACCCTCAATCCTGGGTGATGATTGCTCTGGAGTTTGAATCCGTTCAAACTCGTCTCCGGCTTCTGCGGCGGAGTTATACAGTGCGCGAGAGTGCGCATAGAGGGGGCGAAGGTCGATGCCCAAAATTTTGGCTTCGACCTTCATGCGGCGAAGCACAAGCTGACGGAAATTGGAGGCCGCATCCCCCACGGTGTAGAAACCGAACTCCGCTTCAAGAGCCAGCTCCTCGACCTTCAGGTCGTCGAGAGTGACGACCTGCAGCAACGCCTCAAAGACATAATAGTAACTCGACTTACAATCCAGGTAGAACTGGAGGCGAGTGGCAAGGTCGAGAGACTTGGGGAGTTGGGCTATCCCCGGCATCAGGTCGATGACCTTCAGCCTGGCCTCGGCCTTCATGGCAGCGACCTGGGAGTGAGCAGCAGACATCGGCTGCTCAACGAACGGCTGGACCTCCAGCACGACGTCCTCCTCCACAGGCGCATCCCGAACTGGGGAAGACAGAGATTCTTCCGCGGTGAGATCCTGGATCTCAACGGATCCAGCGCGATGGACTGAGGGAGGCCTCTGTGGAGAGGGGGCAACGACCTGCTGAGAGGATGCAGGGCGTTGCTGCGAGGCGGACTGCTCGGCGGCGGAACGGACTGGAGATGGAGTCCGTTCGGCTGATGAGGAGGGCGAAGAGGCGGGCGAGGACTCCCTGGGAGGTGCAGAAACCTCGAAATCCAGAGGGAGGATTTTATGAAACGGCCTGGGAGGCTCACCGGAGGCCGACTGCGTCTTGCGAGGGGGAGTCCGCTTCACGGGCTGAGCCTTCTTGACAGGGCGTGAGGGAACCAGATCGACATCGGCCTTCCTCTTCTTTTGAGCAGGTCGATCCGGAATCCTCCAGCCAACTTTGGAATGACCGGTCTTGGCGAGGTGCGCCCTGACATCGTCGGAGGAGTTGTAATAAATCTGCCCCGACACCCCTATCGCCATCTCCAGCTGGTGGAGATCCTTTGGAATAAACAGAGGGGGAAAGGCCGGATCTTTGGCCCATGTCCTCTGCTTGAAGTGGGAGATGATGATGGAGGTTACCTTCGTCCCAAGACGAAGCGGTTTGTTGTTGTGAAGGGACACTTTCACAACGACCTCTCCCTCTGTCTCGGTGATGATCAGCCTGGCTTCATCCCAGAGCAGCGAGACCATCAGCTTGGCCCAACAGATGGGCAGGTCGAGAATTACGGCCGTCATGATTTGGAATTTGAACGGGGTGACCTGGTCGTAATTCCCTATGTGCCCTAGAAAGCACTTCTGCACGAAGTCCATCAAGAGGCGGTATTTGGGCCGCAGATCGCTCCTCTTGAAGGCAACGGGCACGTACTGCCTTTGCTCGATTAGGACACGGTCTGCAACCTGCTGCAGTTGGTCCCTAGAAATCTCCGAGAGCTGCATTGAACCCTCCTCTTCAATGCCAAAGGCCGCCTTCACGGCGTCGAGAACGTTGATGGTGACCAGAGATTTCGTGGTGCCAAGGGAGACTGTGTGGGAAGATACAGAATCACCTTCATTCCAATTATAGAAGAAGGCACACACGAGCCTGGGAAGGATTTTCGCAGGCCTCGTGGTGATAATCTGATGGAAGGAAGAACACTTTTCCACCAGGGCAAACATGGAGTCGAGATCGCGAAAACCGAAGTTATTGCGCTCCATGTAGGGTTCGAATTTGAGGTGAGCCGTCAAGATCTCAATTTGAGACCATGGCATCTCCTTTCGACCGGAAGTAGAAACCCTTTCTGCCATTGATTTTTTCTGCAAGTTTTTCGAGAAAGATTAGAAAATAAATACAGTAAAGAACTTGACAGAAGTGTAAAAATATAATCGGTGAAAAGAGTACAAACCACGCGAGTGATTTGATGCAGATAGTGAGAATGCAGAAAAGTGAAGAACACGACAGCGGCAGTTTTAGTATTTGCAGAGAGAAATTAGGTTTTTCGAAGAAGATGAAGAAGGCAAGTAAGAATGAGAGAAAACTGCATGCCATATTTATAGAATTTTCGAATGGTTGAGATCGTTCGAATTTGAAAAGGTGAAAATATCTCTTTAATTCTCAACCACACGATGTGTGCGCGTGAAATGTGAAACGTTACACATTCGCGCGTGAGATATGAGAACGTGCGATAACTTGCACTTTTTGCAGGGAGAGACGGCAGGGAATTAAATGCGGCCTCGGTCAATGTGTCAAAGTTTGACACTTGACTGGATGTTTTACAAAAATGGTAATCATTACTCCCTTTTTCCTCATTTTCTGCAAATTATCAGAACCTTAAATAATGAAACCCATTGAGAAATAAATAACATTTATAAATGAAGAAATCAATGCGTATTGAAGAAGTTATAAGACAAAAGGGTGATACTGCCCTTTTGATTCTTCCTTCATAAATGCAGTTGCATTCAGGTTGATATCGGTCTGATGATATCGGCCTGGTGACGGAGAACGGCCTGTCTTTGTGATATCGGCCTGGACATATGACATCGGCCTGGCAAGGTGGAACTGCCTGGACTTAAGATGTCGGCCTGGCGAAATAAACGCCCTGGAGATGGACATCGGCCTTTGTTCCCCCTCAAAAGATGGATCACTTTGGCTAAGTGTTCCCCCTCAATTGAGGAACACAGGTCGATCTGTTGAATAGTCGACGGCCTGGTGATGAACACGGCCTGTTGACAGACATGGCCTGTTCAAAAAGTAACTCCCTGTTCAAATGGTAACGGCCTGTTGAGAGTTGACGGCCTGTTCCCCCTTGATAACTGCCTGCTTTGTAAAGAGACGGCCTGCTTGTTGGTCCCGATTGTTAGTCCCACACAAGCTTTTGAAAGATGTGGCAGGCTGATAAGGAGATAACGGCCTGGAGGCTTATGATCGGCCTGATGTCTCAACATTTAATAACCCTAGCTTACCACATAGCATTTTGAATCTTTCTTCGGCTAGGGGTTTGGTCAGAATATCAGCTCGCTGAATGTCAGTGTGTATCATCTCAATAACCACGTTCTTCTTTTCCACGTGATCACGAATAAAGTGATGTCGAATATCCACGTGCTTGCATCTAGAATGAAGAACTGGGTTTTGAGTAATGGCGATGGCACTCGAGCTGTCGCAGAATATTGGTACTTCACTGACTTCAACTTCATAATCCTTAAGTTGTTGCTTGATCCACAAGATTTGTGCACAACAACTTCCTGCGGCCATGTACTCGGCCTCTGTGGTGGAGGTGGCTACTGAAGTTTGCTTCTTTGAAAACCACGAAATCAGCTTGTTTCCGAGAAAGTGGCAAGTACCCGAGGTAGATTTCCTATCGAGCTTGCACCCTGCATGATCAGAATTTGAATAACCTGTAAGCTGCAAATTATCATCACAAGGATACCAAAGACCTAGATTTGTGGTTCCTTTGATGTATCGAAGAATTTTCTTTGCTGCTTCCAAGTGAGATTCCTTCGGATTAGCTTGAAATCGAGCACACACTCCAACTGCAAAAGTGATGTCAGGTCGACTAGCAGTTAGATAAAGTAATGAACCAATTATACCCCTGTACTGTGTTATGTTGGCAGGTTTTCCTTGGGGATCCGGGTCGATCTTCCCACCAGAGAGCATCGGTATTTTGACAGGCTTGCTGTCTTTGACACCAAACTTGTCGACCAGCTCGTGTGCGTACTTTGTTTGGCTAATGAAGATTCCTTCATCGGACTGCTTAACCTGCAACCCTAGAAAGAAATTCATTTCCCCCATCATAGACATTTTATATTTTTCGGTCATGAGGTTACCAAATTTTTCACACAAAATGGGAGATTTAGATCCAAAAATGATATCATCAACATAAATTTGTACTAAAAGGATATGTTCATTCACTTTGATAGTGAATAGTGTCTTGTCGACTGAACCACGCTTGAATCCTGATTCGATGAGGAAGGATGACAGTGTCTCATACCAAGCTCGAGGAGCTTGTTTAAGTCCGTAGACGGCCTTGTGCAGTTTGTAGACTTTGCTTGAATCACCCTCCTCGAATCCAGGAGGCTGTTCCACATAGACTTCCTCTTCGAGAACGCCATTGAGGAACGCACTTTTAACATCCATCTGGTAGACTTTGAATCGTTGATGAGCAGCATAAGCTAGAAACAGTCTTATAGCTTCTAATCTTGCAACGGGAGCAAACGTCTCATCATAATCGATTCCTTCTTGTTGACAGTAACCCTTTGCAACCAATCGGGCTTTATTTCTGACAACTTCTCCAGATTCATCTCTCTTGTTCTTGTAAACCCATTTGACTCCAATGACGCCCTGATGATAAGGACGATCAACTAGAGACCATACTTCATTTCTTTTGAATTCATTGAGTTCTTCTTGCATGGCTTCAATCCAATCAGCATCTTGAAGAGCTTCAATGGCATCTTTGGGTTCTATGCGAGAGAGATAGCAACTTAATAGCGCACTTTCACCAATCGTCCTCCTTGTTCGCACTCCTTGGTTTGGGTTCCCAACAATGAGCTCTTTCGGATGATCATCGATCCATCGTCTGCGTCGTGATCTCTCTTCATTTGAAATAATTGGTTCGGGCTCATTAATGGGTTCATCAAACTCCGGGTTAGTTGAAGGTTGATCAGTGGGCACATGCTGTTGCTCGGGCTGTTGATCAGGCTGCTGTTCGGCCTGGATGTTGAGCTGCTCCATTGTGTTATCGAGCTGCTCGATTTGAGATGTAAGGTCGTGAACAGCATCAGTCTTGGGGACTGAGGGAGGGGGATCAGCCTGGTTAAGTCCGGCTGATGTATTACAGCTCGTATTATCATTTGCATCACTTCCCCCTTGCTGTGTGACCCTAGGATCAGATTGATCCTCTTCCTCCAAATCATTTGGAGTCCATACTAGCAGGTCGTCAATGGGGGAGTTAGACGGCCTGTTAGCAGCGGGCTGATCTGTACCTGTACTTGATTCTCTGTACAGACAAGTAGATTCATCAAACACAACATGAGGTGTTACCTCCACAACTAGGGTTTTCTTATTAAAGACCCTATAAGCTTTGCTAACCTCTGAGTATCCTAAAAATACTCCTGGATCGGCCTTGCTATCAAAAGTCTTCAATTGAGATTTCCCATTGTTATGAATGTAACACAAACACCCGAAAGCTTTAAAATACTTTAACCTGGGGAGCTTGTTGTTCCACAGCTCGTATGGAGTCTTTCCATGTCGGGTCGTGATGATCGACCTGTTTTGGGTGTAGCAGGCTGTGTTGACGGCCTCTGCCCAAAACTTCTTTGGAAGATTGGTTTCATCCAACATGGTACGAGCTGCTTCCTTCAGCGATCTGTTACGACGTTCCACCACGCCGTTTTGTTGAGGTGTGCGTGCAGCTGAAGTTTGATGATGAATCCCACTCTTTGTGCAATATTCTTCGATCATTGCATTGATAAATTCAGTGCCTCGATCTGATCGAATGGAGATGATGGATTTCTCCTTTTGATTGCACAGTTTTCTCAGCAACGCAGGTAGCTTCTCCAATGTCTCCTTCTTTTTGTACATGAAAATAACCCACGTAAATCTAGAATAATCATCTATAATAACGAG
This sequence comes from Thymus mandschuricus, assembly GCA_029379335.1. Lineage (NCBI taxonomy): Eukaryota > Viridiplantae > Streptophyta > Magnoliopsida > Lamiales > Lamiaceae > Thymus > Thymus mandschuricus. The sequence continues at coordinate 18,007,619 of CM057074.1, read as the reverse complement.
AGCGTATTTTCTACCGTTTATACTCAAGGGAGTGACTGGACCGAAGAGGTCGAGATGGAGAAGCTCAAGAATTCGATTTGATGATTGTGCCGTCACGCTTGGAAAGGATGATCTTGTTTGCTTTCCGGCTTGACAGGCTCTGCAGATGTGATCACGATCGAAGACTTGGTCTGGCAGGTCGTTCACCAGCTTGTTGCGTGCGAGCTTGTTGATGGCCTTGAAGTTTAAGTGACTCAACCTCTTGTGCCATAGCCAGCTTGTCTCGGAATCGGCCTTTGTGACCAGGCAGGTCTCTATCCAATCTGTCCATTGAACAATATAGAGTCTATCCTGCAAAACTCCGGTAAGAAGTGTTTCTCCTTCCTCATTCTTCACGAGACATTTATTAGTGGTGAATTCTACTCGTTTACCACTCGAGCAGAATTGCGACACAGAAAATAGGTTATGATTAAGACCTTCAACATAAGAGACGTTAGAAATAGTTGTTTTACCAACTCTTAGATCGCCCTGGCCTCTCGTAAATCCCTTAGAATTTCCTCCAAAGGTTACAAGTGGCCCGTCTCGTTCTTGGTAATTTGAAAGTGGCGTTTTGTCACACGTCATGTGCTTTGAGCATCCATATCAATGATCCATACAGCTCCTCGAGCTGCTTGGCTCCTTCTCTGAGCCTTCCCAACCTGCAATTAGTTAAACTTAGCAACCCATTTGAGATTGGGTGCTACATCGGTTGCGGGAACGGCCTTAGGAACCCATATTTGCTTCACCGGTCTGCTTCTATCCGAGGCTGAGGACGAGGCAGTAGCGGTCTTGGGCTTAGGAGCCTTGGATTTCTTCGAGTGAGGGCGACGAGGCTGATAATATTGTTCTTCGTAAAACCCAGGTTGATACTGCCAGTTTTGAAAATTTGACTGTTGAGAATAGTGGCAGTAGCACCCTTGATAATCCGGGTGGAAGAACTCAGGGTGATACGGCCTTTGATAGAACTGGCCTCCATATCGCCCTTGATGAACAGCCTGATTTTGATGGTAGGGGGCAGGTCGACGTTGCTTGGCAGGTTGACTCTCCTTCTTTTGAGGAGCGGGCTGTTCTTTCTTTTGTTGCTTTATGAGGATGGCCTGGGGCTGTCGAGCTGGATTCTTCAGCTTGACCATCTTATCAGGGAGAGCTTGATTAGCTTTCCGAACAATCTTTGATTTAGGCTGCGCTTTCACGAACGTGATCTCGCAGTCTTTGTTCTTGCTTTTCTTGGATACTCCGTTAAATCCAATCCCAGAGTGATCGCGCGGATTGCGTTGCATGGATTGGACCTCTTCCAGCTTCTTTCCACTTTTCTTCAACTGACTCAATGTGAGTTGAAGTTTTTCTTCCTTTTTCACTAGGAGTTCGTGTCGAATTACCAAGTCAGCCAATTTTGAAGTAAGGCTGTGTATTTCGGCATCTTTGGTTTTGAGGGACTCGTCCTTCTCGAGCTCCCTGGTATCGAACTCCTTAACCCGTAAAGTCAATTCGTCAACCTTTGACTTTAGGGTTTTGATCTCCCTTTCCTTTTCTTCATCGTAGGGAGAGAATTTTTCTTCTAATGCTAGCTTGTATTTTTCATTTTTGTCCAATAGCTCAGCATTATCTTCAACGACCTCTTTGAGTGTATCCACGAGATCGGCATAGTCATCCAGCTGCTTCTTGATTTCTTCCCAAGACACAGCCTCGGATAGGTCTTCATCACCTTCTTCTGCACAATCATCGTCAGAGAAAGAAAGTGATATGGGTTGAAGATCTACCTTTGAAGATCCCTCGTTTTGTTGGTGCTCTCCAACGAAACATTCTTCATCATCACTTTCGCTGAAAGTGATGTAACCTTCGTCATCACTTGACGAGCTATCCGAGAGGTGAGCTTCCTTTGTTTCCTCGGCGATCATTGCAGCTCGTTGGTCTTTGAGCTTCTTATCGCGCTTTGCACGGAGCTCGTCTCTCTCGGCCTTGGTAAGATCCGGGCAGTCGGTCTTGTAGTGACCTGGCCTGCCACAGTTGAAACAACCACCCTCGGGTGTGTTAGAAGAATTGAAGGTTGAGGGTTTAACTTCTCCCTTTTTGTCAGGGCGGTCGTGGTTGCGGTTTGAGAAGTTTCGTTTGTTGTCACGGTAGAATTTCTTGTATTTGACAACCTTCCCTAGGAGCTTCTCATTTCTCCTAGGGGCTAGAGCATAGTCGAGAGTCATCATCTCGAACTTCTTGACGATGGATTCGTCAATCGGACTTGGGGTAGCAGCTGAGGCTGAGTCGGCCTTGAAGGCTACCTCCTTGTTCTTTTCCTTAGCCTTCTTGCTGGTGGAAGGCTGGGTTGATCCATGGATGCGGATCATCTCATACTCATTTCCGACAAGAATGTTGAAAAGATCTTCAGTGGTGAGGGAGTTGAAATCCGATCGGGCTGGATGCATGGCGGCGTATACGTGCCAATTTGCAGGGAGGGCACGTATCACTTTGAGATTCTTCTCGCGCTGCGTGTACTTGTATGGGTTGATGGCAGCCATTTCAAGAACAATCTCGGTGAAGCGAATTTTCATCGCTTCAATGGTTTCTCCCGAAACCATCTTGAAGTCATCGAACTTGCTGCATGCCATAGACAGCTTGTTCTCCTTCATTTCCTCTGAGCCAAGGCTGATGGACCTGAGGGTGTCCCACATTTCTTTGGCCGTTTCAAGATTTCTGATCTTGGCCAGGTAGACGCCCTTCACGGTGCTGGAGATGAGTCCCTTTGCGTAATCATCGAGACCGGCCTCCTTCCTTTCCTCGGTTGTGTAATCGCGAGGATTCTTAAGGACTTTCTCGTATGTAGCCTCCCCGGGGGCTGTTCCATCCACGATAATCTTCGCAACATAAATGGGGGAGGGTCCGTTCTCGATGATGTCCCACATAAGGACGTGATGTGCCTTGAGACACATCTTGATTCGAAAGCTCCAATCTTCATAGCCTTGAACGGAGAAGTCTTCACATACCCTGAGAAGAGAAGCCTCCATAGCAAAATAATATGATATGAATGAATGAAAAAGATTTTTCTAAGGATCGGTTCAAAATGACCAAAAGTTTGATAAGGAACTTTTAGTATGCAAAGCAGTGATCAAAAGAACCACTGCTCTGATACCACTTGTTGGTCCCGGGAAAGAGTAATTGGTGTATGGGGGGGGGGGGGGGAATACACCAATAACCAACCGTTTTTGACTTTTTAAAGTTCAGGTCGATCTGCAGGTCGATTGTCAAGGTCGACCTTATCAGAGGCAATTTGATCTATCAAGCTCGTATGGTATCAAGCTTGATTTATCAAACTGTTAATGCGGAAGTTCGTGGAGGTTGATTACTCTTTGAAAAATCTTAAGGCTGAATATGGATAGCAGGTTGATTCGTGTAATGCAGGATGATGCTCGTCACTTAGATAATAAAATGTAAGTGCGATAAATAGAGAGAGAGAAACACCGCGATGTAGCGTGGTTCGGAGAAACCCTCCTACGTCCACGTCAGGTCGACTCGACCTGAGAATCCCTTTTCTTTTGGATCCACCTCTCTCTTATTTATACTGACTGAGTATCAGTTCTAGATACAATCTAACTTGAGAGTAACTAGACACGAGTTTTGGGTCGTGACCCTTACAACCTTCGTACTAAAACGTACAAACAACCTTACGCTTTTACAGAGCTTGACTAACTCTATAATGGCGAAAATAAAAACAAGCTTTCTAACTTCGAACAAGTCGGAGAAGAAGTTGTTTGAACAATCGACAAGCAGCAGTGAACGCTTCGTCGTTGTGGTGTTTTTCGGAATCGGAAACCTCTCTTCGTCAAGTGTTTGGGAAACTAATCGGATTTCGAACACTTGAATGGATATGAGCTTTGAGAGAGATTTGGGCAGAGATATGGCGTTGATAGCTTGTGTTTCCCGTACTTGAATCCGAAAATGGCTGAAGTATTTATAGGCAGTTTTGAAAAACTAGACGTTGGAGTCGGGTTGACATGGCACTAGCCGTTGGATGCTGACTCACTTCTAGCCGTTGGGAATATTCGTCCTTGCTGGCACTCGACGTGGCAAGGATCAGGTCGTGACGCTCCATGAAGGCGGAGCATCGACCTTGATTGATAATCCAGCTCTTGAAATCTTCTAAGGCAATGCTAGCTGGAAGCTTGATAGGGGAGGTCGATAGACAGGCAGATGATCCAGCTCGATCCAATTGAGGCAGGTCGATACTTCGACCTTTCTCTTACAGGGTGGATCGAACTTGATTCTAAACATTAAAGGGCATCGACCTGCACTAACAGGTAGCAGGTCGATCTATCGGCCTTGACCCTAAACAAGTAAAATGTGCCTAAGTGTGGTTTCGATAAACATCATCAAAATCAAACTGCAGGGGGTTCCCAACAAGAAGTGTTTCTCCTTCCTCATTTTTCACGAGACATTTGTTAGCGGTGAATTCTACTCGTTTACCACTCGAGCAGAATTGAGACACAGAGAATAGGTTATGATTAAGACCTTCAACATAAGAAACGTTAGAAATAGTTGTTTTACCAACTTTTAGATCGCCCTGGCCTCTCGTAAATCCCTTAGAATTTCCTCCAAAAGTTACAAGTGGCCCGTCTCGTTCTTGAAAGTTTGATAGTAGCGTTTTGTCACACGTCATGTGCTTTGAGCATCCACTATCAATGATCCATACAGCTCCACGAGCTGCTTGGCTCCTTCTTTGACCCGACCTGCAATTAGTTAAACTTAGCAACCCATTTGAGATTGGGTGCTACATCGGTTGCGGGAACGGCCTTTGGGACCCAAATTTGTTTTGCCGGTCTGCTTCTATCCGAGGCTGAGGATGAGGCAGTGGCGGTTTTGGGCTTGGGAGCCTTGGATTTCTTTGAGCGAGAACGGCGAGGCTGGTAGAACTGCTCATCATGAAATCCAGATTGATACTGCTAGTCTTGATAATTAGACCGTTGAGGATAATGGCAGTTACAACCTTGATGAGCAGGGTAGAAGAACTGAGGGTGATACGGCCTTTGATAGTACTGGCCTTGGTATCGCCCTTGATGAACAGCCTGACTTTGATGATAGGGGGCAGGTCGACGTTGCTGGACAGGTCGACTCTCTTTCTTTTGAGGAACAGGCTGTTCCTTCTTTTGTTGCTTTATGAGGATGGCCTGGGGCTGTCGAACTGGATTCTTCAGCTTGACCATCTTATCAGGGAGAGCTTGATGAGCTTTCCGAACACTCTTCGATTTAGGCTGCGCTTTCACGAACGTGATCTCGCAGTTTTTGTCCTTGCTTTCCTTGGATTTTCCCTTAAATCCAATACCAGAGTGATCGCGCAGATTGCGTTGCATGGATTGGACCTCTTCTAATTTCTTTCCGCTTTTCTTCAACTGACTCAAGGTGAGTTGAAGTTTTTCTTCCTTTTTCACAAGGAGTTCGTGTCGAATTACCAAGTCAGCCAACTTTGATGTAAGGCTGTGTATTTCGGCATCTTTGGTCTTGAGGGACTCGTCCTTCTCGAGCTCCCTGGTATCGAACTCCTTGACCCGTAACGTCAATTCGTCAACCTTTGACTTTAGGGCTTCGATCTCCCTTTCCTTTCCTTCATCGTAGGGAGAGAATCTTTCTTCTAATGCTAGCTTGTATTTTTCATTTTTGTTCATAAGCTCAGCATTATCTTCAACGACCTCTTTAAGTGTATCCACGAGATCGGCACAGTCGTCGAGCTGTTTCTTGATTTCTTCCCAAGACACAGCCTCGGATAGGTCTTCATCACCTTCTTCTGCACAATCATCGTCAGAAAAAGAAAGTGAAATGGGTTGAAGATCTACCTTTGAAGATCCCTCGTTTTGTTGGTGCTCTCCAACGAAACATTCTTCATCATCACTTTCGTCGAAAGCGATGTAACCTTCGTCATCACTTGACGAGCTATCCGAGAGGTGAGCTTCCTTTGTTTCTTTGGCAATCATTGCAGCTCGTTGATCTTTGAGCTTCTTATCGCGCTTTGCACGGAGCTCGTCTCTCTCGGCCTTGGTAAGATCCGGGCAGTCGGTCTTGTAGTGACCTGGCCTGCCACAATTGAAACAACCACCCTCGGGTGTGTTAGAAGAATTGAAGGTTGAGGGTTTACCTTCTCCCTTTTTGTCAGGGCGGTCGTGGTTGCGGTTTGAGAAGTTTCGTTTGTTGTCACGGTAGAATTTCTTGTATTTGACAACCTTCCCTAGGAGCTTCTCATTTCTCCTAGCGGCTAGAGCATAGTCGAGAGTCATCTTCTCGAACTTCTTGACGATGGATTCGTCAATCGGACTTGGGGTAGCAGCTGAGGCTGAGTCGGCCTTGAAAGCTACCTCCTTGTTCTTTTCATCAGCCATCTTGCTGGTGGAAGGCTGGGTTGATCCATGGATGCGGATCATCTCATACTCATTTCCGACAAGAATGTCGAAAAGGTCTTCAGTGGTGAGGGAGTTGAAATCCGATCGGGCTGGATGCATGGCGGCGTATACATGCCAATTTGCAGGAAGGGCACGTATCACTTTGAGATTCTTCTCGCGCTGCGTATATTTGTAGGGGTTGATTTCAGCGACCTCGAGAATAATTTCGATGAAGCGAATTTTCATCGCTTCTATGGTTTCACCCGAAACCATCTTGAAGTCATCGAACTTGCTGCACGCCATAGACAGCTTGTTCTCCTTCATTTCCTCTGAGCCAAGGCTGATGGACCGGAGGGTGTCCCACATTTCTTTGGCCGTTTCAAGATTTCGGATCTTGGCCAGGTAGACGCCCTTCACGGTGCTGGAGATGAGTCCCTTTGCGTAATCATCGAGACTGGCCTCTTTCCTTTCCTCGGTTGAGTAGTCGCGAGGGTTTTTGAGGACTCTCTCGTATGTAGCCTCCCCGGGGGATGTTCCATCCACAATAATCTTCGCTGCATATATGGGGGAGGGGCCATTCTCGATAATATCCCACATGAGGACGTGATGTGCCTTGAGACACATCTTGATTCGAAAACTCCAGTCTTCATAGCCTTGTATGGAGAAGTCTTCACATACCCTGAGAAGAGAAGCCTCCATAGCAAATAATATGATATGAAATGAATGAAAAGATTTTTCTAAGGATCGGTTCAAAATGACCAAAAGTTTGATAATGAACTTTTAGTATGCAAAGCAGCGGTCAAAAGAACCACTGCTCTGATACCACTTGTTGGTCCCGAGAAAGAGTAATTGGTGTATGGGGGGGGGGGGGGGGGGGGGGGAATACACCAATAACCAAACGTTTTTTACTTTTATAAAATCAGGTCGATCTGCAGGTCGATTGTCAAGGTCGACCTTATCAGAGGCAGTTTGATCTATCAAGCTCGTATGGTATCAAGCTTGATTTATCAAACTGTTGTTAATGCGGAAGTTGGTGGAGGTTGATTACTCTTTGAAAAATCTTAAGGCTGGTGAACAGTAGCAGGTTGATGCAGATATGCAGGTTGATGCTAGTCAGTTTGATAACAAAATATAAGGGCGATAAATAGAGAGAGAGAGAGAGAGAGAGAGAGAGACACCGTGATTTAGCGTGGTTCGGAGAAACCCTCCTACGTCCACGTCAGGTCGACTCGACCTGAGAATCCCTTTACCTTTGGATTCAACCTCTCTCTTATTTATACTGACTGAGTATCAGTTCTAGATACAATCTAACCTGAAAATATCTAGACACAAGTTTTGAGTCGTGACCCTTACAACCTTCGTACTGAAACGTACAAACAACCTTACGCTTTTACAGAGCTTGACTAACTCTATAATGGCGAAAATAAAAACAAGCTTTCTAACTTCGAACAAGTCGGAGAAGAAGCTGTTGAACAATCGACAAGCAGCAGTGAACGCTTCGTCGTTGTGGTGTTTATCGGAATTGGAAACCTCTCTTCGTCAAGTGTTTGGGAAACTAATTGGATTTCGAACACTTGAATGGATATGAACTTTGAGAGAGATTTGGGCAGAGATATGGCATTGATAGCTTGTGTTTCCCGTGCTTGAATCCGATAATGGCTGAAGTATTTATAGGCAGTTTTTGATAAACTAGCCGTTGGAGTCAGGCTGACGTGGCACTAGCCGTTGGAGGCTGACTCACTTCTAGCCGTTGGGAAGATTCGTCCTTGCTGGCACTCGACGTGGCAAGGATCAGGTCGTGACGCTCCATGAAGGCGGAGCATCGACCTTGATATTGAAATCCAGCTCTTGAAATCTTCTAAGGCAGTGCAGGCTGGAAGCTTGATAAGGAAGGTCGATAGACAGGCTGATGATCCAGCTCGATCCAATTGAGGCAGGTCGATACATCGACCTTTCTCTTACGGGGTGGATCGAACTTGATTCTAAACATTAGAGGGCATCGACCTGCACTAACAGGTAGCAGGTCGATCTATCGGCCTTGACCCTAAACAAGTAAAATATGCCTAAGTGTGGTTTCGATAAACATCATCAAAATCAAACTGCAAGGGGTTCCCAACAGTTGGGCTTCTAAGAACTTGATAGATAGTTGGAGTGATTCATAATATAAATGGATTGGTACCCCCTTGTACCATGATTCGTTTAATGCATTTTTTTCCCTTAAAAAAAATAGATTGTGACGTAGGGAGTATAAACTTAAATAATTTTTTTTTTCTCTATTAGTCCCAAGGTATTATATACCTCAATATATTCACTATCTCGAATGAATATAGTTTGACTTGGGGAGTATAAACTTAAATAATTTTTTCTTGTTTAAAGAGAAGAAAGTATGAATGAATATAAGTCGGACAAAGAAATAAAAATATTTATTTATGTTTCTTTGCTACTACATTTTCGGTAGTTATTGAACAAATAATATGCAGTCATTAATGACACATACTACTATGAGGTACAATAAGGATGTGCACACTTCAAAATTAAAATTTATGGACAATATTATGGGGGAAAAAGAACATTGAAAATGTAGTTTATTTGAAATATATAAATCAAACTTTTAGGTTACTAAAAATGATAAAACTATATTGTAGGCTTGTAGCCATGAGATTTTTTCCTTTTTCTTCTTGTCCTAAGCAATCTAGTCATCGTGGTGTTATGTATAAATGCTCATGCTCTTATACATGTTTCCTATATAACATGGACAATTTTGATAAGGTAAATCATGGACTCCTAATCATGTGAGGACTAAGTTGTTTATTATCACTTATGTTTTATTTAAAAAAATTGTGGTATTGGCCATAGTATTTTTGTGTCACTAATTTCAAAATTTCACTACTTTTATTCTGTAAAGGCATGGTTTGGAATAAGAGTGCATCACCGGATCATATAGTATCATTCGTTGTTTAGAGTATGTCGATCAATCATGTTATTTGCCGTGAATGTGAAGTGGAACTCATATTCATAACGAAAAATGAAAGTTATTTATAGATATTTCAGTTACTACTTCATGTCCTCATCATCCAATGATTATAATCTGTTGCATAATTTTATTTAGGATTAAAAAATATGTATATTTCTAAAGTTTTGAGGGAAAAAATTTAACCAACTAAACTCAGTAATTAAAATAGTCATGTGATTGTTTTTAATTTATTTAAAAGGTTTTGAAAGTAATCAACTTATTGGCAAAAGATCGACCACGTAGGAAACATATTTATTACTTTTAAAATTTATAAAAAATCAAAAATATAACTAAAAAGTATTTTCTTTGACTTATTTTTTTATATGAATCTTTTTAATAGAAAAAATAAACCTATTAAAATCGACAGAGCATTGATTGTTTGTTGTCGAATTATAAAATTCTAACACAAGTTCAAAAATCATATTTACGTTATCGTCATTTCTTCGTTAATGATTTAACTCCATTCCAATATTTTTATTTTACAAAGGGAAATTTTCTTACTAAAACCACCCACTATTAGTTTCCTAAATTTGTGGTCAAAATATTTATTTAATATTTAGAAGAAAACACACGTCCAATAATTTAATTTATAAGAAAAAACCACCCTTTTTACAATATTACAAAATTACCACCAATAACTAATTCGCAATTGATTTCTCAATTTCGAACTCCCTCTTTATATATACTAGTTTCGCACCCGTGCGATGCACGAAATAGTTTTTGATAATATTAAATAGTATTATTAATTATGTAAATTATTTAATTGTCTATAAGTTTTCTAAAGTGTAAAGCAACATTACGTTACATAAGACATATGTAGTTTAATATTAATAAACTTAATTATAAATCATTTACATTTAGAAGTGTGAATTAGTATTTGTTTAAACTATATCCATCACAATAAAAATTAGAATCTACTCTAAGCCTAGTAGTAATATTTATACATAATAATAATAATAATAATAATAATAATAATAATAATAATAATAATAATAATAATAATAATAATAATAATAATAATAATAATAATAAAACATTACAAATTTTGAAATACTTACTTGTACACAACATTGGTAGTGGATGCATCGACTGCGTACTCTCGAAACAACAACATATAATTGGCCATGCGTGAAGACAAGTTTTGGTAAAAACAAACCAACGTGAGAAAGTGATTGACCTTGACTCTTGATGAACCCTCGATTCGTTGCTCGGTGAGATTAATTGTTTGTGTGAGATTTATGTGCGGAAATAATGAAGAACACAAGGTTTACGTGGTTCGATCGTAAGATCTACGTCCACGGGGAGAAGGAGAGAGATTCTGTATTCAAAATAGCATTCGTGTGTACAGTACAAATAGTTCTCCTATTTATAGCTATCGTCGACGCCGGTTGTTGAGGTGAGAACGTGGAGGTAGTGGCAGTTTTCCTGCTCCGGCTTTTACTCCATCATCCCACGTACTTGGAGGTTTAGGGCTCAACTCCCTGGGCCTGCATTTGGTGTGGGCTGGGCCGAACTAGTGTTGGGCTGGACTCTCGATTGGGCCTGTGCCGAGCTGGGCTTGTGCCGAGGTAAGGCAGTTGGGCTTTGGGCTTCCGAGGCCGTTGGGCTTTGGGCCTAGGGAGATGGGCCATTTCCTATCACATCCCCCCCCCCCCCCCCCCCCCCCCAAAAGTCGTGGGTTGATGGAGTTGGCTTGGCTGTAGCAGTCTTCCATGTTTTGTTCGCTTGCCCTGGTGGTGGTGTATTTACTTACCCCCTTCGAAAACTGAGAGTTCGGGGTAGTCCGAACTCATGGCGTACCCCCTTCGACATTGAGTGTTTGGGGTATTCCGAACTCGTACTTGGCGTACCCCCTTCGAAAACTCGGAGTTCGAGGTAATCCGAACTCGTACGTGGCGTACCCCCTTTGAAAACTGAGAGCTCGGGGTAGTCCGAACTTATACGTGGCGTACCCCCTTTGAAAACTGAGAGCTCGGGGTAGTCCGAACTCACAGCGTACCCCCTTCGATATTGAGAGTTCGGGGTATTCCGAACTGCAAGTTAGGTGCTCCGCCGAATACGCGTTGTCAGGTGCATTAAATGTTGGCGTTTGGTGTCCCGATAAAGCAGGGATTGGACGGGTCCGTTCATGAAACGCCGTCGCATTAACTAGCGTATTTAACACGCATTAACTCTTCCCTTCCTTAATGTACCATGATTGGGAGAGAGTAATCATTCACTCTGTTTAGTTTGAGCAAAAAAGAACCCTAATTTTTAAACCTCTGCACTGTTCATCATCACCACCTCCATTTTGTCTGTAAATCTCCGAGAACTTCCAACAAAAGTAAGTTATGTCTTCTTTAATGTCAATTTCTACTTCTCGCTCATCTTCTGTACGGTCTTTGCATTCTCCGTTAGTTTCTTCATCTTCTACGGCGGCAGCGGAAGAAATCGCCGTCGCATCATCATCTTCTCCGCCGGTCATTTTCCCCGACCACACACGTCCGTGCGTGCGGTCGGACTGTGAAACCGCCTATCCCGAGGATGTGGATTTCCCCATTTTTCCCGGTGTTTTTGGGAAGGTGGGGACTTTTGATTCTATCGTTTCCTCCTCCACCCTGTATAAAATTGCCGTTAAATATAATTTCCCCTCTTCTGCACTCGTCCTTCAACCCCGGGCCGACGACAGAGCCTGCCGGCCCCCCAGGGGTTACGTTACTGTATATGTTGACCATCTTAAGGCCGGTTTGAGCATTCTCTTTCCGGCCATTTATTCCTAGATCCATGATGTTTTTGATCTCTCTCCTGCTCAAATTACTCCCAATAGCATCCAACAAATCACCGGACTAGGGGTTGCCTATGCTCGGTTGAATATCCCCTATTCAGCCGAGACTTTGGGGGCTATGTTTTCTTTTAAAGACAAAAAACAGGGATGGTACTACATCGCATCCCGTCACAATTTTTGTGTGACCGTTCCGTCGAAGGTGCCGAACTGGCAGAAGAAGTTTTTCTTCTGTCGGTTCGAGGGAGCTGTTTCACCAAAAAGTGTTCGCAATAGAACGAAATCCTATCGTAGCACTAGCAAGTAAAACCAAAGTATCGAATCTCAAGGAAAACTTAACAGGGCAATTAATTATGTAGTAAACCTAAAACTAAGAAAGCAAGTAAATAATATTTTTGGGTTTTTGTTTTAAATCCTAGGCAAATAAAATAAATCAAAGCAAGTAAATAAAAGCAATTAAATAACTAATCTAGAACTCAAGAAATAAATCTAAGAATTAAACTAGAAGAAAGCAATTAAATCTACCTAGGCAAAAATCGAAAGGAAAGCAATAACGAAAGCAACGAAGGAAACGAAAGCAAAGAAAGATGCATAAATAAACCTAGACATGATGAATTGAAATCTGGAAATTAAAAGCAAATTAATCTAACTTGAAAACTTTGAAAAACGAAAGAGAATTGAAAGCAAGAAAAACGAATCTAAACTTTAAACTTGAAATCGAAAGAAAGAAATTAAACTTAAGGAATTTAAACGAAGCAATTAAGAAAACGAATCTAGAACGAAAGCAAGCAATTAAAACGAATAAACGAAAGCAATTAAAGAACTTACGAAAATTGAGACGAAGAACGAAGAACTTGAATTAAATAAACGCCTTGAATTAAATTGCAATAAACGAAGAACGAATCCGGATCCGAACAATAGAAAGCTAAACTAAAGTATTTGAATCTGAAAACTAAAGCTAAAATATGCTAAAAGATTGTTATAATTCGTGTACAAGGATGGTATATATATACTAGGTAAAAACCTAGATAAATAAGGAAAGATTTGCTGGCCGCCTAATCTGGACGGCGTCCAACTTATTCTGGACGGCGTCCAGAAGCTGACACTACAAGATTGGCTCAACAATGACTGTGGACGGCGTCCAGATGGATAGTGGACGGCGTCCAGGTGCGGTGTGGACGGCGTCCAGATGGTCTTGGACGGCGTCCACTTCTTCAATCTTCACAAGTTTGCTTTCAACACTGGACGCCCGTCCAGCCCTTCTTGGACGTGCTTCTGGACGGCGTCCAGATTGGGTTGGACGGCGTCCAGATCTCCAATCTGTCCTCGTTCGTCCAAAACTCCGTCTTTTCGCCTTTTCGACCCGTTTCCGCTCCTTTTCATCCAAAATCACCTACAAGTACCAAAGAACTCCAAACAAACGAATCATAGCCATAAACACACACAAAGACACGAAAACATTACGAAAACGGACTCGAAAACACTACGAAAATCCTAACATTTACACACCAATCAAACTCCCCCACACTTAGACCTTTGCTTGTCCTCAAGCAAAACAAAACAAACAGTAGACTCAAGTATCGTGAACTATATTGGCCTCAAAGCTTTTCAAAAACAACTCTCATGTTCATGATCAAAACTATGCACACAACCTTAGCATCAATCAACACAATCTACTCAACTAATTCAAAGTATGCTAATCCATCAAAGAACACTCCCCAAACATGTGAAATTTTGTATATGAAAGTGAACACTCAACTCTCTCAAAGAAAAGATGTAATATAATGCACATCAAGAAGGTTCACTCAACATCAATGCAATGCAACATGTTTACCATAAGCTTGCCTTTAATCTCAACATCTCCACCTAATGTAATACCTACAAACAAGGATCAAAAAGGTCTTTATATAAGCTTGTAATGTAGGGACATTGGTTAAGGTAGGGAATATATAGGCTAAGTGACTCAAAATGCTCTAAATCATCAACCTCTTTTTTCAACTCCAACCAAAGTATGGATTTTAATCTCCATCTTCTACCCTCCAACACACCAATTACAAACTCAAAGATGCTAAACTATACAAATCAAAGCTAACTATCCCCTTTTGCTTATTTTTTCTTTTTCTTTTCTTTTTTTTTTTTCTCTAGAGCTCAACTAATACATGTTCTTTCTAATTTGAACAAAGGCTCTATATTTTTTTTATCCTCTTTTTTTTTTTTCTAAGCTTATAGGGATAGCTAACTACACTTAAACAAGCATCTCAAACTCATTTCTCCTCCTTCTTCACCACAACCAAAATTTTTTATTCTACTCCTTCCATATCACCAACCACAACTAAGGATACCCATAATCATCCAAACCTCCTATCATCCGGTTTTACAAAGAACGGCTAATAAAGGCTCAAAAAGGGGTAAACAAAGGATTATGAACAAGGTTAGTGTATAGGAATCATGTGGCTAAATAAAGATGGCCTAAGATCATCTCCTAGTTCGTAAATATACTAAGGTCTTGATGGAGAAACAAGGCAAGTTCTAGAAACAATGAAGCATGCATGATCACTCAATCAAAGAATAGGCATAAATATGCACAAATAGCTCAAATCTCACGGGTTCAAACTAACTAGTTCCCGACATCATAGCATACATTAAATTCATCAAATAAAATGCGTCGCTTCGCCAAGGTTCCATGCATAATAAAGATCATGAATTTTTCCAAAAATCAACAATTCTCTATCATTGGCCAAGTCCACAATACTATCATCACATGCTCATTTGACTCAACGACTCAATTAACTCCTAATGACTCAACAAAAGTAAAAACTTCATGCCAAAAGTTCGAAGACCCCCCCCCACACTTAAAATCAAGCAATGTCCCCATTGCGAGAAAATAAAAAGGAAAGGGATAGAAAAACTTATCGCATGAAGACAAACAACACACTCGAAATCCCGAGAAGGTTCCAAGTGAGTACCTACAAAACAAACACAAAACAAAATACCAAAGCGTAAAATAGAACAAAATAAAAAGAAAACAATAAAAGACTCAAACAAAAATAAAAGACACAAACATGGCTAAGATTAGTTGTAAGGACCTCCGAACCGTGGTTCATTCCATCGAGGATCGTAAGGAGACCACCAACGAGGGTCGTTTGGATCCGGTGGAGTGGAGGTAGAGGCAACCGAAAAGTCGGTATACCTCGTCAAATGACCCTCCATGTGGGACACCCGGCTATTCAAGCCCGACACTTGGGTAGACAAGTCCGTCATTTGGGTAGATAATGAATCGAAACGAGCAAACATACCTTGTTGAAATTCTGCCCAATACGGAGGAATCTCGGCCTCCATGGCCTGCCGGGCCCGAACACGATCGCGTCGTGTGTAGTAGCGAACTAAGGGCTCGTCATCTCCCGGGACCTCTTGGTGCTCCTCGTGCTGCTCTTCGTGTTGCTCTTCGTCATCACCTTCGGCCTCGTGAGCTTGCGCCTCCTCGTGTATAATCCCTCGTTGCCTAAGGTCTCTATAATGAGCTTTCACCGACGGGCGCTCTCGCACAGGGACGAACTCGGTCGGGGAAATCATGAGATGGGCCCTGATGAAGTCGGAAGGAGTGATCTCTTGACTCGGGGTTAGCCCTTCACATTCTGCAACGTTGACTCCGAAATGGCGAGCTAAACCTGTGGCAATATAACTCAAAGTAGGGTGTGCTCCCCTCTTGAATTGCACGTTAGTCAACTGGGCCCAAATAAACGGGGCTAAACCAACACGAGTACCATCCCTAGCGCAAGTAAGCAAATATATCTCAACAGCATTAACTTTACTATGTTCCTTCTTAGCAGTTATCATGCAAGACAAGAAACGGTGAAGGATAAGTAAAGCATCATCACGAATAAATGCACTAGGAACCCCCGAAGCCTTATAATTTGCTACCCCCGACAGTTCATACCAAGCAGCAGCCACATCAAAAGTTGGAGGAACGAATTCAATCAAATCCTCATCATTATGGAATCCAAAAACCTCATTCATCACCGCCCTAGTGATTTCTACCAATACACCATTAAAAGTACAAAACATGCATAACTCCCCTCCCTCATTCAATTCCAACCTAAAACTACTGCACATTTCCAAACAAAGACTAGAATGGCCATCCCACGCATTCGACACCAAAGTAGACAATCCCAAACAATTCAAGTACCCTCTAAGTGTATTCCACACCGGCAAATTACGAAGAAAATTCATACGAAAATGTCTAGGAGGCCTAATTTCAAGTTCATGTAAACGAAGATAAATATGGGTCGTGGCGATCCGTTCGGTGGAAAACGGAACGCCTCGGAGTATACCTAGTTGTTGTGGAGTGGTTCCGGTGGGCCGATCGGCCTTGAGACGATCGATCCGGGCGTTGTTGAATGCATTGCCACGTGCCATGGTAGTCGAGGAAGGCTGGGGAATGAAGACGGGACGAGAACGGTGGAAATCGGAAACGAAACTCGCCGGGACAGTACTGGGTTCTGGACGGCGTCCAGACTCTGGTGGACGGCGTCCAACGGCAAATTTGGGCGGCTGGCTGGTTTGCGACGGCGAGACGAACGGCGTGGTGGTTGCTGACGACGCGACGGTTGCTGGCAGAGTGCGGCGGATGTAGCACGGCGACGGGATAAGCGGCGGCGGCAGAAGCAGAAAGCGGCGAAAGCAGCAGCAGCAACGGGCGGAGGCGGCAGATGCAAAGGCGGCGGCAGCAGCAGCAAAAACGGCGGCGCAGCGACTAGCAAGGGCGGCGACGGCGAAATTGGGAATGGCAGCGGGCAATTCGACGGCGTCTGGCTTCAATTTGCTACTGAGAGAGAGAGGGAGTCGTGAGAGAAAGACGATAGGGAAGCATTAGGTTAAGGCACAAATCGAGATTGAAAAGAACTGGGGGTGCCCGTTCAGGGTGGACGGCGTCCAGAAAAAGTTGGACGGCGTCCACGCTTTAGTAACTGGACGGCGTCCAATTGCAAATGGACGAGCTTGGACGGGCCTTCCTGGACGGCGTCCAGAACCAAGTTGGACGCCGTCCAAAAGTCGATTCTGCCCGATTTTGGACTTCGATTTTTCCTCTTCGTCTCGACTTCTCCTCATGCCGATCCTTGTGTACTACTCCCTGTACGAAAAAACAAAAAAAGAAAAACAACGAAAACACGAAAATAATAAGAAAAATAAAACCTAATCTACATAATTATATTTTATTACGTGGGTTGCCTCCCACCAAGCGCTTATTTAACGTCGTTAGCTTGACGAAGGCTACGATCAACCGAAACCCGTAGCACCAAGCGACGTGTTGGTACTCCTCGCGACATATCCACTCTTCGTTTTCGACAAATCTCGAAGAACTCGGTTATCATCAACTCTTGACTCCCCCACACTTAGTTCGAACTCCTCCTCAAATATCGTCAATTTAAACTCTGCAAGAAAAGAAGTTACACAATTGGTGAGGTTAGAAAGAAAAGAGTTAACGACAACTTCCTCTTTCGATGCATGGTTCAAGTGTTCCTCTTCCACTTCATCAGCCTCCTCCAAATTCCCAAGATATTGTTCGATTATATCCTCTTCCTCATCCACACAACTAAAGAATTCGTCATCTTCAATGGACTCCTCATCTTCAAAGAATTCTTCCCGAGCCGCTCCCTTGTCAAAAATCTCACAAATATTTTCCTCAACACAAGGGTTAGCGAGCTTAACATAAGAGCATAAATGAAAAGAGGAACTAGGGATAGAAGGTGATTTTCCAAAGATCGAAAATGTTACCGAACCTCCTTCACCGGCCAAGCTCAATGTGCCGGTGCCTACATCAATCCGAGCTCGAGTAGTGGCCATAAATGGTCGTCCCAACAATAGAAGATGTCCGGTTGCGCTCTTAGCTCCTTTGCCTTCATGAAGCACAACAAAGTCGGTAACGACTCGAATTCCACCAACAAGGACAGTGACATCTTCCACAACTCCCAAAGGACTGCTCACGGTGCCGTCTGCTAGCTCAATGCGCATATCGGTAGCTTGAAGGACTCTTGAGTTCATCTTCTCGAAAATAGAATACGGCATTAAGTTCACCGCAGCTCCCAAGTCCATCAATCCCGAGACGGTCTCTCCACTATCCAAAACGATGCTCAAGTCGAAACCTCCCGGATCTCCTCTTTTTGAAAACGAATTGATAGGCTCGAAATCCTTCTTCTCCTTCTTCACAACACTTTGCATAAGTGGAGCATACGGGTTGAGCGTCTTGTTTTTCACACGACTTGGAAAAGGAATGGGAGGAACATAAGGGTTGAAAGTCTTGTGTAGAGGTGGGGACTCCTTCTCGGGTTCCTTGGGCTCCGTCTCGGGTTCCTTGGGCTCTGTGCGCTGCTCGTCGGGTTTGGACGCCGTCCAAATTGGATCTGGACGCCGTCCAGATCCTGACACTGTATGAATTTGGGGCTGCGCCTGGGGTGCCCGTCCAGAAGGGGTGGACGGCCGTCCAGAGTTGGACGCCGTCCAAGTTGGACGCCGTCCAACAGACTCTGGACGCCGTCCAAAGCCTTGTTCTGCCCGATTTTTTCCTTCGCTCCATTGCTTGCTCGGGCTCCATCTATCACTTGAATGCCCTTGAGGTGGCATATTAACACCATTGTGTTGTAACACCGTGATTGCATGAGCTTGGTGAGGCGGAACGGGAGGAACATATGGAGGGTATTGCACCCCGTTGGCTTGTTGCGGTTGAATCCCTTGGCTCGGAATTCGCCCCGGTTGTTGCATTAGGTGCATGGAGCTAGAAATTTGGCCAATGGCTGTTTCGAGCCTCTTAATGTTTGCATCAAGGGCCTGGAAACGATCCTCATCGACGGGAGACTTTTGTGGAGGTGGTTGAGGACGAGGATTTTGGGGAGGAGGTGGAGGGTATGGCGATGAAGGATAATATGGAGGAGGTGGTGGATAATATGGGTTTGGTGGATATTGATGAGGAGGATAATATGGTGGTGGAGAGGGATAGTATGAATTTTTAGGAGGGTAGGGATAATTATAAGGAGGGGGGCGACGATTTTGAAAATTCGGGTTCGTACCTTGCCCTTGAGGTGGTGGTCCTTGTGGCATGTAACCTTGGGCGGCATAGACCTCAGCTCCTCCTTCGTACGTGAATGCTCCCATATTTTCGCAAACCTCCTTGATATGGCCTAGCTCTCCACAAATATCGCACCGGTCCGGCTTCCTAGTCTCCACTTGAGGTGCCGGTGCGTTCTGCTTCATCTTTAGATTCTCGAGATCTCTCAACATATCGGCCATCTGCTTCTTCATGTCGGGGCTCATCGTGACCGCCTTTGCCTCCATCTTCGTTGACCTAGATGACTTCTGTTGGGAACTTGCAGCAAGAGTCTCGAAAATCTTCTTCATGTCATCGGCTGTCTTGACCGCAATATTTCCTCCGGCCGAGCTGTCCACCATAAATTGGCAGGTCTGGTTCAATGCATCGTAGAAGTACTGCCAAATAAGCTCAGGAGCCATCTGATGGTGAGGACATTGTTGAAGTAAGTCCTGAAATCTCTCCCAAGTCTCGTGAAATGGCTCGTCGTGGTCCTGAGAGAAATTCATGATTTGCGACCGCACCTCCTGAGTCTTGCGGCTAGGATAATACTTCAACATAAACTTCTCGCACACCTCATTCCAAGTGCGGAGAGATTCGGCTGGGAGCGACAGGTACCATGACTTTGCCCGATCCTTCAGAGTGTAGGGGAAACACTTCATCTTCAGGTTATCCTCCGTAAGGCCTGATAGTGGAAAAGACTGCACGACGGTGCAGTACTCCCGAATAAACGTAAGTGCATCCTCGTTGGCCAGCCCGTGATAGGAAGGGAGCAACGCCAGGTGGTGAGGTTTCAGCTCGTGATTTCTGACCGCTTCCGTCAGAACAATCGCCGAAGTAGTGGCAGTGAAGGTAGGGCGAGCAAAATCTCCCATAAATCGTGCCATCGCTTCGGTCTCAGCAAAAACAACACTCAGCAAACAGGGTTAAACGCACCGAGTGGGAGAAATAAGAAAAACGAATAAACACAAATAAAAATACTACACAATCAAAAGCCTAAAGTTTTCCCCGGCAACGGCGCCAAAATTTGTTTCACCAAAAAGTGTTCGCAATAGAACGAAATCCTATCGTAGCACTAGCAAGTAAAACCAAAGTATCGAATCTCAAGGAAAACTTAACAGGGCAATTAATTATGTAGTAAACCTAAAACTAAGAAAGCAAGTAAATAATATTTTTGGGTTTTTGTTTTAAATCCTAGGCAAATAAAATAAATCAAAGCAAGTAAATAAAAGCAATTAAATAACTAATCTAGAACTCAAGAAATAAATCTAAGAATTAAACTAGAAGAAAGCAATTAAATCTACCTAGGCAAAAATCAAAAGGAAAGCAATAACGAAAGCAACGAAGGAAACGAAAGCAAAGAAAGATGCATAAATAAACCTAGACATGATGAATTGAAATCTGGAAATTAAAAGCAAATTAATCTAACTTGAAAACTTTGAAAAACGAAAGAGAATTGAAAGCAAGAAAAACGAATCTAAACTTTAAACTTGAAATCGAAAGAAAGAAATTAAACTTAAGGAATTTAAACGAAGCAATTAAGAAAACGAATCTAGAACGAAAGCAAGCAATTAAAACGAATAAACGAAAGCAATTAAAGAACTTACGAAAATTGAGACGAAGAACGAAGAACTTGAATTAAATAAACGCCTTGAATTAAATTGCAATAAACGAAGAACGAATCCGGATCCGAACAATAGAAAGCTAAACTAAAGTATTTGAATCTGAAAACTAAAGCTAAAATATGCTAAAAGATTGTTATAATTCGTGTACAAGGATGGTATATATATACTAGGTAAAAACCTAGATAAATAAGGAAAGATTTGCTGGCCGCCTAATCTGGACGGCGTCCAACTTATTCTGGACGGCGTCCAGAAGCTGACACTACAAGATTGGCTCAACAATGACTGTGGACGGCGTCCAGATGGATAGTGGACGGCGTCCAGGTGCGGTGTGGACGGCGTCCAGATGGTCTTGGACGGCGTCCACTTCTTCAATCTTCACAAGTTTGCTTTCAACACTGGACGCCCGTCCAGCCCTTCTTGGACGTGCTTCTGGACGGCGTCCAGATTGGGTTGGACGGCGTCCAGATCTCCAATCTGTCCTCGTTCGTCCAAAACTCCGTCTTTTCGCCTTTTCGACCCGTTTCCGCTCCTTTTCATCCAAAATCACCTACAAGTACCAAAGAACTCCAAACAAACGAATCATAGCCATAAACACACACAAAGACACGAAAACATTACGAAAACGGACTCGAAAACACTACGAAAATCCTAACATTTACACACCAATCAGGAGCCACCGAGGTCGCGTGGCACGTTGGTTCTGTACGGCACTTGCCGAGGCGAAAGAAATTTGCCAAGCTAGCTGATTGGTTCGATAGCCTCGGCGAGTTGCCGATGTCGTTGGCCGAGCTCGAGTCGGTTGTACTGAGCCCCAATGATCCTTCCACTGCGGTGGAGCCGGGGAGGGGTGAGGTTCCTCTCCTTTTTTGCTTTTTTTTTTTTTTTTTTGAATTCGACACTAATGTTTTTTTCTTTCTTCTCGTCGCAGTGAACATGGTGAAGAAAAAGGGACCCGCCCAAAAGAAGAGGAAGGGCGAGGCTTTTAGCGCATCTGTCGACTCGAAAAGGCAGGCAACTAGGTCGTCGGAAAGGACCCGGTCGGAGATCCCAACTCCCCAGACTCACGGTCCTCCCCCTTTTGCTGCAGAGGAGGCCGATGTGGCTGGGGCTCAAAAATTGTCCGTGTTCTCGGCTTCGTCCGAACCGGATTTTGCAATAACCGGTGTTCGGGCTGCAACTCCAGTGTTCCCAGCGGTAAGGACTCGACTAACTCGTCTGTTTCTTTCTTCTATAGTTTACTGATGGAATTACATTGTGTAGGGAGTGGATACCGCGCTGGAGGATTACGATCTCGCTTCGAGCGTGATCAAAAATCTACTTCAGGGCACGGTGGCTAAGTACAACCGAGTCACCGAAAAGGTGAAGAACTTGGCCGCCGACAAGGCCAAGATTACCAAGGAGTTCGCCGCCGCTGTTGCCCGTGAAGAGCAGTTGAAGGAGCAGCTTGCTGCTACTGCTGCCGAGCTCGCCGCCGCCAAGGAGAAAGCGGCGAAGAGCGAGGAGGAGCTGGTGGCGGCCCGTTCCCGAGAACGGGAGATCGCCGCGACGCAGAGCGGCGTTCTCCGGGCTCTTGCTGAGAGGATGTTCCTCAGCAAGAGGTTCAGTGCCTTGGTTCAGGACCTGACCGAACCTGCGAGCGCCCGGGCCACTGCCGAGGTGCTCGATCTTGTGGCCGCCGATTTCCCCGAACTGGACAAGGGGAAATACGGCTACAAGAACATTGAATACGGAGAGATGCTCCGTATTTACTTCCGGCAGCTGGGGAAGAATACCATTGCCTTCCCGGTGGTGGAGCACCTCGCCGGGAAGAGCACTTTGCTGTCCGTGGAGGAGGTGCCGGAGTGTCCTGTTGATCGGGACATGAAGTTCGAGGCCCGTCTCGGACCGTTCAGGGAGGAGTTGAAAACATGCCCGGTCTCCCCGTACGTGTCCGATGAGGAGGTGGAAGAGGAGGAGGAGGACGCCGGGGAGAAGGAGGCCGAGGCGGAGGTCTCCAAGACTGCCGAAGTGCAGCGGCCGAACACCGAGGCCGAACCTTCTGGCGGGGTCAGTTGATCCCCCCTCCTTTGTAAAAATTCCCTTTTGCTTTGAATTGTAAACATGTGTACTGCCTCTCAATTAATGAAATGAACTTCTTTTCTGCAATTCTGAATTCGTTGTACTTTAATATTGTAGAATAATCCCCACGCTGATCTGAGCATTTATATTACCGAACTGAAATGTCTTGATAATCTTCACGACGCTAAAGACGTCAAAATCGCCCGCCTTGATAAGCGTGTTGAGCACCTGCGGAATGAATTTGACGCCAAATACAAAGCACTGCAAGACACGGCCGACTCTAATAAAGCTCGGTATCTTCAATTGAAGTAAGATTATGCCGATGCCAAGGTGATCGCAGAAGAACATGCCGAATATGAACGAGTAATTCATGAGCTCGGCGGAAAAACTATTTCTGAAGTAGAGGCTGAAGCTCATGAAGTAATGCGGCATGCTGGCCGAGAACAAAAGTACCGCGGTCCGGATTCATGGGAAGTAGCAGAGTATGTTGCAGAGATGCGGTATCTTGCCGGTCTATTCCCAATAATTGTCTCGAGGCAGCCCGTACTGAAGGAATGGCTTGATGCCTATCCACAAATAGAAGCGGCCAAGAAGAATGCTTCCCGATTCCGAGCACTAAGCCCAACCTTGCCTTCTCTGCTCGTCAAGGATCGGTTAGACATGTTTCTGCCACCGTCGAAACGTCCGGCCATTCCGAACCGCGGAGACGGCAACTACACTGCTCCTCGGATTACTTACAGAGGCCGATCTACCGGGAGCCGAGGAGGAGGGACCAGCCGAGGTGGGTGATCTGCCCGCAGTGGAGGCCAGGGTGCAAAGAAAAAAGAGAACATAAACATCGATAGGTTGCTTAATCCGCCGACCACCGGTTTGGCTAGTTACTTCTATTGTAGCAAGAAGTCGGACGGGAGTGGTCCCTCAGGCTGATGTATATTATGTACACCTGCACAAAATAAGAAATACTTTGCTTCCGATATGTTAATATCAATGTTTTTTTTTTTTTACTGGTTAATATTCTTTCCGAAGTGGCATTGCTGCCCATTTTGGCTTCCGAATTGACATTAGGGTCAGTGTTCGGGTCTTCCGAAGTAGCCCGGGGGCCGAACTTCGGCTTCCGACGTGACACTTGGGTTCACTCCCGGCCTTGAGATGGCGTAATAGCCTATCATTTGTGGCCGAGTTGACACTTGGGTCGTTATCGGGTTCCTGTTTTGCCGACCAGGTCAGGAGGGGTGGTCCCCTAGTATATTTGTTTGTGTTATAACACTTGTCCTCGTCAGGATAGTGTACAGATATAGAGATAATGTGCATATGAGTGGAGCAATGCAGGACAATGCGAACACATATAAATAAAAATTGTGAATTTCATTAAACTTCGAAATCATTTGAAAGACGGACTCGAATTTGACAAAGACCGAACTGAAAGACAAACCAGATACTTGGACGACAAACGACTAAAAAACAAGACTCTATCCTATATGATACTCCACTCCTATGCGTAATACCTCTTCAAATGGACAACATTCCACGGCCGCTGTATGGGCTTTCCGGACAAACTGGAAAGTCTATAGGCACCTTTTCCGAGGTCCTCGTCAACTCGGTAGGGGCCTTCCCATGTGGCTTCCAGCTTGCCAAGCTTGCAAGCCTTGCTGACCTCGTTGTTTCGTAGGACTAAGTCTCCTACGCGGAATTGACGGCCTCTAACTCGCCGATTATAGTATTGGGCCATGAGTTGCTTGTACCGGGCTTCCTTGATGTAAGCAGTATCCCGTTTCTCTTCTAACAGGTCGAGATCCGCACATCGGTTCTCGTCATTCACCTCGGAGACGAAATGGGTCGTGCGCGGACTTGGCAGTCCGATTTCGACCGGGATAAAGGCTTCTGTTCTGTAAGCCAAGCTATACGGTGTTTCGCCATTCGTGGATCGAGGTGTAGTCTGGTAAGACCATAGAACGTTGGGAAGGTTCTCCACCCACAATCCTTTAGCTTTCTCTAATCGGGTTTTAAGGCCTTTGACGATTGTCCGGTTCGTCACTTCGGCTTGGCCATTTGCCTGAGGGTGAGCCACCGAGGTGAAGTGCTGCTGAATTCGCAGTTCGTCACACCACTCTCTGAAGACCTTGTCTGTGAACTGGGTCCCGTTGTCGGATACCAGAACATGAGGTATTCCGAAACGACACACTATGTTCTTCCATACAAAGTTGCGAGGTCTGCTTCCACCCACTTCGTGAAATAATCTATCGCGACAATGAGATGTCACAACTGGTCAGGTGCCTTATCGAATGGGCCCACAATGTCTATTCCCCACTGTGCAAATGGCCAAGGGCTTTGCATCGTTGTTAACTCGCTCTGGGGCAGTCTTGTTACATTTGCATGTAACTGGCACTTCTCACATTTTTGCACAAGTTCGGTGCAATCTTTGAGCATTGTAGGCCAAAAATACCCCCATCTCATGATTTTCTTAGCTAGGGCCCGAGGTCCGATGTGGCTTCCGCATCGTGCATCTCGCGCATGACGTAGTCTGCCGAGGTGGGGCTGACACACTTGAGCAGGGGTTCGAGATAAGATTTCTTGTAGAGGACATTGTCCAAGACGGCATATCTCAATGACTTTGACAATATCCTTCTTGCCTCCGTTCTGTCTTCGGGCAACTCCCCCCTCACTAGGTAGGCGAGTAGAGGAGTCATCCATGTCGGCTGTTGCTCCTCGTCCAAATCATTGACCTCAGCCTCTTCTATGCTCCTGTGCTAGACATCTTCTACCGGTGAAGAACCGGGTACCACCGCCAATTTGCTAAGAACGTCAGCTCGGGAATTCTGAGTTCGGGGTATGCGCTCGAGCTGGAAGTATGTAAAAGCTTCCTGCATACCCCGCGCTTTAGCTAAGTATCTCTTCATCCTTTCTCCCTTCGCTTCGTACTTTCCCAACATGTGGTTTACAACTACTTTTGAATCACTGTGTACCTTGATGGCAGTGACTTTCAAATCTGTTGCTATTCGGAGTCCGGCCAGCAGCGCTTCATACTCTACTTCATTGTTGGTGGTCGCGAACTGAAAACGAAGTGAATAGGTAAATTCCTTCTTTTCCGGGCTTATGAGGAGGATTCTGGCTTCGCTCCCCGTCTTCCCGGAAGCGCCATCAACATACATGTGCCAGCAAACTTGAGGCTCTATTGTGGTTGTCCGAGCCGGGATTGTTGGCTCGGATGCCGAAGTTGGGATATCGGTTATGGAGGTCTCAACTAGGAAATCCGCTAGGGCCTGCCCTTTAATTGCCTGGCGGGGGCATAAGTAATGTCATGTTCTCTCGGCTCTATGGCCCACTTCGCTATTCGGCCCGATGCTCCGGGTTTTGTTAGGACTTGCCGAAGTGGGGAATCTGTTCGGACCTGGATAGGGTGTGCATGGAAGTATGGGCGCAAACGCCGAGCAGCGTTGACTAACGCCAGGGCGAGCTTCTCCAGTGGTTGATACCGCACCTCGGGTCCCTTGAGTGATCTACTTATGAAATACACGGGCAATTGACGCCCTGTCTCTTCTTGTACGAGTACCGCACTGATGACTTCCTCCGAGGTGGCTAAGTATAAGAACAGTACCTCTCCCTCCTTTGGTACCGACAAGGTTGGCAGGTTGTTGAGATATCCCTTCAGCTGGTTTAGTGCGAGAGGGTGTTCTGAGGTCCAGTTGAACTCGGGTGCCTTCTTCAAGATTTTGAAGAAGGGTAACTGTTTTTCTGCAGCTTTGGAGAGAAACCTCCTCAGTGCGGCAAGACACCCGGTGAGTTTATGCACATCATTGATTGACTTCGGGTCTTTCATCTCCAACACCGCTTTAACCTTTGATGGATTTGCTTTTAGCCCTTCTCGAGAAATCCAACAACCTAAAAACTTCCCCGAGGTCACAGCAAAGGTGCACTTTTGGGGGTTAAGTTTCAGGTTGACCTCGCGGAGTAGGGAGAGTACAGTTCGGAGATCGGCGACCTGGTACTCTCTTCCTTGCTTTTCACTACGATGTCATCAACGTATACTTCCACTTCTTTTCCAATGTGTTCATTGAATATCTTGTCTACCATCCTCTGATAGGTAGCTCCTGCATTTTTCAATCCGAACGGCATCTTGCGGTAAGCAAAAATGCCGAAGTCCGTAATAAACGTTGTCTTATCTGCGTCCTCGGCGTCCATTAGAACTTGGTGATATCCTTTGTATAAGTCAAGGAAGCTGAAAATTTTGTGGCCGACTAAAGAGTCTACCTTCTTATCGATGTCGGGTAGAGGGTAGCAATCCTTGGGGCAGTGCTTGTTGAGATCGGTGTAATCAATACATATTCGCCACCCTCCCCCAGCTTTCTTGACCATCACCGGATTCGCTATCCAAGTCGGATAAGTGACTTCGAACAGAATTCTGGCGTCCAACAGCTGTGTCACCTCGGTCTTTATGACTTGATTTCGCTCAGCGGCGAAAGAGCGCTATTTTTGTCTGATTGGCCTGACCTCGGGGTCAATATTAAGCCTATGTGTAATCAACCGAGGTGACACTCCTGTCATGTCCAAAGGTGACCATGCGAAAACATCTCTGTACTCCTTCAAGAGCCGAATAACCTGTTCGCGAAGATGTGGGAGCTCGGCAAAGCCTACTTTGACGACCTTAGCAGGGTCGTCCTTGTACAACTCTATTTCTTTCACCGAGCTGTCTTCGACATGCGACGTCTTCTTCGGCTCCTCGAAGTTCGGTAATTGCTATGCTTGGGGCAGTTGGGGTGGGGCCCCCTGCCCTTTGAGCGCCACATGTAGGCACTCCCTTGCTACCTTCTGGTCACCTCGGATCACGGCTATTCCGCCCTTAGTCGGGATTTTGAGAGCCAAGTGATAAGTAGAGCAGATTGCTCTTACCGCATTCATCCAAGTCCGACCTAGGATGATGTTGTAAGGAGACTTGGCTTCTACCACAGTGAATTATGTCACATCGGTGGAGCTTTTCAGCCCTTTTCCTATAGTAACTGGGAGTTCGATCGTTCCTACCGGATGTGTCTCCTCTTGGGCAAAGCTATGCAGCGGTCGTGTGGTCGGCATGATCTTTGACTTATCTAATCCCATATTGTCGAAACAATGCTTGAACATGATGTTCACCGACGCTCCGGTGTCAATATGTATCCTTCTGATGAGTTTGTTGGCCACTACGGCCTCGACAACAATGGCATCGGAGTGCGGGACCATAGGGGGCACTAGGTCTTCGGCAGAGAAAGTGACTGCTTCCTCTTTCTTAAATCTCTTGCTAGCTGGTTCCCTGTTCGGGAGGTTCCGTGCCCTATTCTTGAGAGAGGACTTTGTCTGTCCCTTGGCGTGTGCGGAGATGTAGCAACAACTCCGTCGTATTGATAATCTCCGTCCTCGTCGGCATCATCGTCATTATGCTTGGCCTTCTTTTCGGTTTCCGCACCGCAACTACCACCTCGGTATTGCTTTTTCTTCTCCTGATTTCGGGGGGCATCTACCTGGTTGACTCCCGCACTTCGGTCTTGGTATTTCTTGAGGGGGTCACTGTGGACTAGGCTCTCGATGTCATAGGCCAGGTTCCTGCAGTTCTCCGTCTCATGCCCATAGTCGTCATGGAACTGGCAAAACTTGTTCTTTGATCGCGGCTTGCCATCCTCTCTCATCGGCCTGGGTTTCTCGAACAAGTTGGCATGTAATTCGAGGATCTCGGTCCTTTGCTTATTTAGCAGAGTGAATTGTGGCGTCTGCCTTTGAGTTGGAGGTGGCGCGGGCTGACCTCGCTGGGGCTGTGCCGAGTTTTGTCGAGGTACGAGATGTGATTCCAGCAGACCGCGCTGAAAGCGCTCCATCACATTCTTCCGAGGTGCGTCCTGCTTCTTTTTCGAAGTTTCTCCTCGATCTACTTCTCTCCGTCTCCTGGTCGCCTCATCAATCTTGGCGAACTTATCTGCGATTGCCCACAATTCGATAGTAGTTTGTGGTTCCTTTGCTAAGATCTCCTTGTAAAAGAGGTCCGAACTGATGGCATTCTGAAATGCCGAGATGATGAGAAGGTGGTCATTGGTGCAGCGAGTTTGCAAGCACTCTCTGTCAAACCGGGTCATGAAATCTTGGAGGGATTCACCCCGGTTCTGCTTCACAGTTAGCAGGTGGGCCGGAGTGTGCCTCACCTCGGCCCGCTGGGCGAAGCTTCGTGCAAACACATTCATCAGATTGGCATACGATCTGATTGACCCGGCTGGCAAGCTGTCAAACCATTCCCGTGCGTTATCGATCAGCAGCTCGGGGAACAGCTTACACATGTGAACACTTCCCAAATTCTGGTTCAACATGCTATACTTGAATTGACTTAGGAAATTGCTAGGATTTCCTATTCCGTTGTACGGCTTGATATTTGGCACTTTGTACCCGAAAGGCATGGTGTCCTTGAACGCATCAAAGATTTGTGGAACAGCTTACACATGTGAACACTTCCCAAATTCTGGTTCAACATGCTATACTTGAATTGACTTAGGAAATTGCTAGGATTTCCTATTCCGTTGTACGGCTTGATATTTGGCACTTTGTACCCGAAAGGCATGGTGTCCTTGAACGCATCAAATTCTGACGAGGACCACTGACGATTCTGCCGAACGCATCAAAGATTTGTGCGCCCCCAGCTAGGTGTCCTTGGGAGGGGGGGGGGGGGGGGGGGTGCACCATGGGGTGGTGCAGCAGCGTAGTTCGGCTGGGTAACATATGAGTTCGGCTGAGAAATTCCCTGGGGCTGTCCTCGGATCTGCTGGAGGTGATGCCGCAAGTCCTGCCCTCCGGGGATCTTATACGGCCCAGTTCGGTTGTCTGGACCGATATGAGAAGTTCCTTGTGCCCCGGTATATTGATTAAGGAACTCGCGTCCCGAAGCAGTGGAAAGGTAGTTCCTTAATAGTTCCTCAATCCCTGGAAGTGGAGGGGGAGGTGGAGCTGCTAAGTTCGGGCGGATAACCGGAAAGGGACGTCGAACCACTCATGGCTTGAATAGCTCACGTTCCCGGTCTGCGGTAATATCTTCCACATGGCCATCCGGTGTTGCCTGTTGAGTCCGTGGTCGTAGGCGCGAGCTCACGGGACCTCGGCGTGTCTGGGTGGGTTGCACTTGCGGGAAAGGCGGTGCCGCCGTGCCTCCTCCATCATTCTGTTCGCCGGGATGAGGGATCTCCGGGATCTCTCCGGATTCAGTTTGGTTGTCGACGGGGACGTCATGGTGCGGTTGTTCCTCATGTCCTGCTGCTGTGGCAGGTTCTTCTGGTTGCCTCCGACGGCTTCGTCGGCGGCGGGGAGTTCCTAGCAGTGACCAGCTTCCGGGCGCCATTGATGGTGAATATGAGCAGCAAAAACGAGTTTTCAAGCACAAAATTTGTCGGTTCCCACAGACGGCTCCAGTGATGAACCCTCGATTCGTTGCTCAGTGAGATTAATTGTTTGTGTGAGATTTATGTGCGGAAATAATGAAGAACACAAGGTTTACGTGGTTCGATTATAAGATCTACGTCCACGGGGAGAAGGAGAGAGATTCTGTATTCAAAATAGCATCCGTGTGTACAGTACAAATAGTTCTCCTATTTATAGCATCGTCGACGCCGGTTGTTGAGGTGAGAACGTGGAGGTAGTGGCAGTTTTCCTGCTCCGACTTTTACTTCATCATCCCACGTACTTGGAGGTTTAGAGCTCAACTCCCTGGACCTGCATTTGGTGTGGGCTGGGCCGAACTGGTGTTGGGCTGGACTCTCGGTTGGGCCTGTGCCGAGCTGGGCTTGTGCCGTGGTAAGGCAGTTGGGCTTTGGGCTTCCGAGGCCGTTGGGCTTTGGGCCTAGGGAGATAGGCCATTTCCTATCAACTCTTGTTGATCGTCATTGCATATGAGACAATAAGAGGAAATTGACGCCTCTTAAATTTAAATGGCAATTTTGAGTCAGCCGGCGTAAGAGTCATTCTTGGAAGCAATACCCTTTCGTCATCATGAGCTCCTGTAAGGCTTTTTGCTTCCAAAACACGATTACCCAACTTTGTGATAATCAACCGAGTTCCATTACATAGTCCATTAGAATGGTCTATGTTTCTCAATAACATGACGGGAGTTCCAACCTTCAACATCAATTCATGGTTTGGCATCCCAGAACATTGTATTGTATTCAAAAACTCGGGAGTACGCAACTGTTGGAATAAATCAATTGTGAATCTGCTTTGCATGTAGAATCTGAACTTCGATACGACTTTCCTTCACTCTCATTCAAAGAAGTCATATATCGGTTAACGGATTTTACAACTTCCAAAGTTGGAGCCAAAATCGCTATTTCTTGCAAGAAACTTGTATATGGAATATCATTACTGAAGGAAGAGTAAGTACTCCTAACGATGCTGCAATGGGATCTGCATGACTTTTTATCAACATGTCATCTGGAATATCAATATCCACGTGACCATCATCAGCACCTCCAATAGTCCCATCACCGATGCTAGCAATCCAGTTAGAGAATTCTTTCAATTATGTAGCTCATGAGAACAACCAATCGAAGAACTTTACAATCTTTCCAAAGGTATGATGAATTGATTGCCGAAAGAACAATATCTTGCCGCCTTTCTTTAGATATAACATGTGTATCTAACGAAAATCACCTCCAAAAACAATTGTTTTACCTCCAAAAGGTTTGTCTTCATTCGACGGATGAACACAACACATAATATCACGAAGGCTTCTGTCAACAGCTTCAAAACAATGTTAGTGCAACATTGGAGCATCATCTCAAATAATAAGCTTACACTGAACAATAAGTTAAGCTAAAAGTACGTCCATTAACTTCTAAAGTGATGTTGAAGAGCCTAAAAGTATGTCCATTAACTTCTTTAGGCCGAGTATTGTATGGGGAGTCACTACCCCAATCACATCCGCACGAAAATATATATAAAAGGTTAATAGATATTCACGACAATTAATTTGAGGAATATAAGTTGGATGTTTCATATATTACCAAATATAATGCCATCATCGACACCACATGTGGACAATATAGCTTCAAAAGTTTTGAAGTTAAACAACAGATTCGGGAAATCATCGCTACGTGCTTGATATAGGTGAAATTTACCTTGTTTTTATAACAAAAAAGGGTCGATTTTGTGTCTCGATTGTGTAGTATTGTCTATAGTTTATATGGTTTTTTTTATATTGGACAATATTAAGCTTGTGGGTGTTTTTCTATGTTTTAGGTATCTTTTGATGATAAAACCCCGAGACGAGATAAGGCATGAAGATCGTACCTTGAAGTTCAAGTTTTGAGTTCGAGAGAAGACCTCTTGAAACCTCTCTCGATCGAGAGGCCTATCGAGAGGAACCTTCTGTATCAGCTATCGATCGAGAGGATTTTATACCACCTCTCGATACCTCTCTCGATCGAGAGGTCTATCGAGAGGCAGGGTGTCGAGAGGGGGGTTCTAGCCGAGAATTATTACCTTATTTTATTAGATTCCTTTTTGGTTTATAATTCGTTATGTAAATTTCCCCTATATATATTCCTAGCCTAACATTGTAAACCCTAACATCTTTCATACTTTTCTAGCACTTTTATATTTTACTTTAGAGTTTTTATTCTTGTATTCGACATTGAAGATTATTCAAGTTTATGCAAGATTCAAGATTCGAAGTTCTTCGTTTATGTTCAAGTTTTTCTTACTCTTACTCTTTAATTATGTTCCTTCAATTCTTTGTGTTTATGTTTGCTTTTATGTCTAGCTAAATTCCTTAGTTGATTTTAGGGAATGAATGCCTAATTGAATTTATGTAAGTATTTTTGTTTACAATTAGCCTTCCAATCTAGATGCATGTTTCATGGTGCTTATTCTCATGCATGATTAATTGATCACTAATTGTGTATGCATAGTTATGTGTTTATGCCTTGATAGGATAATTGTAATAGATCTCATGAATGCATGGTATGATAGTTTGATTGTCTTAATTGAGGTTGAATTATCATATGTTTATATGTAGTTGATTGGGTGTCATAGTTGAACCTAGTTGATTATATCATTGATACTTGTCCTATTTTGCACTTGATTTGATATCTATGCGCCGAGAGGATATTAGGATCTTATTAGGTGACGACTTGCATTGCTTTAATCGGGGTGTAGGTTATTTTTCATGTGTCACATTTAGATTGGATTAAATTGGTTAATTGTATGCATTAATTGCTTTCATATATTTGATTAGGTAGGCTTCCCTAGAATCAACACTTTTCCTTAATTGAGTTTTTACCTTGTTTATTTCTTTGCTTGCTTGCTAAGTTATTTATTTGATTATCTTTTTACCTTGTTTATTTATTTTCTTTATTTGATTAATTGAGTCCTTTTATTTGTTTGCCTAGTATAAATACCACATTCATAAACCCTTAAAAGCTTAGACATCAGTTTAGTTCTAAAGTAGAGGTATTGTGTGTGTTTTCGATTTGTCAGTCCCTATGGATATGATACTCGTTTATTCTATACTATACCTATTTTTTGTGGTAGAAAATAGTGCGATCAAATTTTGGCGCCGTTGCCGGGGATTGATTAGATTTCATACGCATATTTTGAAATAGAATTAATAGGTGATTTAGGCACTTTAATTTTCTGTTTTTCGGTTTGTTGATCTAACGTTTTCTTTTCCTCTCTTTGATTTTAGGTAGTGCATGACCACAAGGTCTAAAGGGATAAATTCTATTCCGATGGACTTGGAGTTAGAGCGCTCACTGAGGGCTTTGAGACGAGAGAAGGAAGCTAGCAAGATCGATACACCACCCTCTTCACCACCCGATTCACCAAAGAGTTTTGATTCGATGGGAGATCAAGCGGCGAGGAGGACTTTGAACGACCGTTTCAAACCGGTCGTGGATCAATTTCAGCAAGGAGGATGGGGGACCACGGACGCGAACAACTATGAGATCAAGACGTCCCTCATCAACATGGTGCAATCTAACCAATATGGAGGCACACCCATGGAGGATCCGAATGCTCACTTGAAGCAATTTCTGGATATTTGTGCAACATACAAGGCTAATGGAGTATCTTCGGACTACCTCAAGCTAAGTTTATTCGTGTGGTCTCTCAAGGACGATGCGAGGGAGTGGCTCGATGGATTGGACAAGACAGAGATAAGGACTTGGGCCGAGATGTGCACCAGATTTTTGAACAAGTTCTTCCCACCTTCGAGAGCTCAAAAACTCATCAACGAGATCAACCAATTCCAACAATACGAGGATGAGTATTTCTACGAGGTGTGGGGGAGATTCAAGAAGCTATTGCGAGCATGCCCGAACCATTGAATTAGCAAGGAAGATCAAATCACGTGCTTCTATCGTGGTTTGAACAAGTTGTGTAGGAAGGAGCTCGACTACGCTTCGAAAGGAGGATTCTTGAACAATGAGTACGATGTGGCTATGAAGATTATTGAGCTGACCGTGAATTTAAGCTATGAGGAGGCTACTGACCGTCGCGTTGGAAGAAGGAGAGTTGCCAACATTGGAATCGAGGCTTACGAAGACTTGATGGAGAAGTACACAAAAACAGCGAGTGAGTTGGATACTATCAAGAAAGGAGTACTTTGGTGCGATGCGGTCACAGACGAACAAGCAAACCCAACCGAAGAGGAGGATGCCAATTTTGTGCAACAAGGGGGCAAGTGGCAACCCAATTAAGGAAACAAGTGGCAATGAGGACAAGGAGGACAAGGAGGTTCGAACTACCAAGGGGGCTACAAGAAGCCTTACGTTCCCAACAACCGCAACCATCCGAACTTCTCTTATGCCAACCCGAACAACACCTTGCAACCACCTCCCGGCTTCCATGTAGAGAACGGAGTCATCCAAGAGCCAAAGAAGGAGATGTCTACCGACGATTTGATTCGTCATATATGGCTCAGTCGGAGATGAGGATGACACAACAAGATGCTAAGTTGAGGACGTTGGAGCTTACTCAAGACACCTTGAGCAACAATTTGGGGAGTAGCATCAACGCCTTGACCAAGCAAATGCAAATGTTGGAGACGCAAATGAGTCAAATAGCCAACGCTCAAGGAGGAGTCCATAAGCCCGGCCAATTCCCAAGCAACACCGAGCAAAACCCAAAGAACAACCATCATGTTCATGCTATTGAACTTCGGAGTGGCACAAAGTACACAAATCCATCCTTGGAAGCTGAGAAGAAAGGAGACGGGAGAATCAAGAATGCGGAGCATGAGGAGATGAGGATCCAAGTGCCGAGGCGAGGACCTCTCGACACCTCTCTCGATCGAGAGGGGGATCAAGAGGTTGCTACTGAAAGTCAGAATTCACCTCTCGATACCTCTATCGATCGAGAGGAGGATCGAGAGGTTTACGACGAGGAGATTCAAATTGACCCTATCAACACCTCTGTCGATCGAGAGAGGGGTCGAGAGGTCAAAAACCGAGGTCAGAAGGTACCTCTCGATACCTCTCTCGATCGAGAGGGGGATCGAGAGGCAAAGCAGCCGCCCCAATTCCCGACGTACACTCCGAAGGCCCCTTTCCCACAACGCTTGACCAAGACGAAGCAAGATGAAAAGTATCAACGCTTTTTGGAGATACTACAAAAGGTCAACATCAACATACCACTTCTAGATGCTCTTCGAGACATGCCAAACCATATGAAGTTCATCAAGGATGTGGTTTCGGGAAAGAAGAAGTGGGGGAAGTTCGAGACAATCAATCTCATGGAGGAGTGCAGCGCGGTGATCCAAAAGAAGCTACCATTGAAACAAAAGGATCCCGGGAGGTTCACATTAGCATGTAAGATCGGAGATCACGTCTTTCAAAATGTGTTGTGTGACCTTGGTGCTAGCATCAATTTGATGCCTCTCTCTATATTCAACCGGCTCAAGATCGGGAGAATGAAGCCAACCACCATCTCTCTACTTATGGCGGACCGATCGGTTTCTTATCCAAAGGGGATAGTGGAGGACGTTCTCGTTCAAGTGCACAACCTTGTCTTCCCGGCGGATTTCGTAGTCTTGGACATGCCCGAGGATGCAAATCAACCATTGATCTTAGGACGACCATTCTTAGCCACGGGGAGAGCGTTGATTGATGTTCAAGATGGAGACCTCACCTTTCGAGTCAATGGCGAGGAACTGAAAATTTCTATTTACGAAGCCATGAGGAGACCCGATGATCATCGTGAGGATATCTTCTCCATCGAGACATTGATACCACCTATTTCGGAGGAGGCGCTCAAAAATTGCATCTCGACCCCTTTATATACCTACTTGGAGTTGGACGAAGCTTGCGACGAAATTCTTGAGTATTTACATCAATTGGAGGCGAACCAACCACAACTTCCTCACAAGGAAGTCCCTTACCTCGATATCAACAAGAAGGTGGATGGTGGAGTTCTTGAGGCGGAAGAGAAGAAGGATGCAGCCCCTAAAGTGGAGTTGAAGCCACTACCCGAGCACCTCGAGTACAAGTTCTTAGGAGAAGAAGAGACGTACCCGGTGATCGTTTCTTCTCAACTCACGGAGGCAAACACCGACAAGTTATTGAGGGTCCTAAGGAAGCATAAATCTGCAATTGGATGGACGATTGCCGACATCAAAGGTATTAGTCTTTAAATTTGCATGCATAGGATATTGCTCGAAGATAGTCATCGCCAAGAGTCCAACCTCAAAGGCAATTGAACCCGGCCATGCAAGAAGTTGTGAGGAAGGAGGTGTTGAAGTTTCTTGATGCCGGCATGATCTATGCTATTTCAGACAGTGAGTGGGTGAGCCCTACTCAAGTGGTGTCAAAGAAAGGAGGCATGACGGTCATCAACGATGAGAATAGGGAGCTTATAGCAACGAGGCTTGTCACGGGATGGCGAGTTTGCATTTATTACCGCCTTCTCAACGCAGCAACTAGGAAGGATCACTTCCCCCTCCCGTTCGTAGATCAAATGCTCGATCGATTGGCCAGCCATGAGTATTATTGCTTCCTCGATGGATATTCCGGCTACAACCAAATCGCCATCGCTCCGGAGGACCAACACAAGACGGCGTTCACTTGCCCATATGGAGTCTTCGCTTATCGAAGGATGCCGTTCGGGTTATGCAATGCACCAGCTACTTTTCAACGGTGCATGATGGCCATCTTCCATGGATTGATCGAAAACATTATGGAGGTATTCATGGATGATTTTTCAGTTTTCGGTTCTTCTTTTGATCAATGCTTGGAGAATCTTGCCACGGTGCTTCAAAGGTGCGAAGAGACGAAACTCGTTCTCAATTGGGAGAAGTGTCACTTCATGGTGCAAGAAGGAGTTGTTCTTGGTCACAAGGTGTCTTCACATGGATTGGAGGTGGATCGAACCAAGGTAGTAGCCATCGAGAAGTTCCCACCACCAACCAACGTAAAATCGGTGAGGAGTTTCTTAGGACATGCTGGCTTCTATAGGCGGTTCATCAAGGATTTTTCGAAGATCACAAAGCCGTTGTGTGGATTGCTCGAGAAGGATGTCAAGTTCGTGTTCGATGAGGATTGCTTGGAAGCTTTCGAGACATTGAAGAAGGCGCTTATCTCTACTCCCGTCTTGGTGTCACCGGATTGGAGTGCCCCGTTTGAGCTCATGTGCGATGCAAGCGATTGGGCGGTAGGAGCAATTTTAGGGCAGAAAAGGGAGAAGCTTTTCCGAGTGATCTACTATGCTAGCAAGACATTGGACTCGGCTCAAAGGAACTACACCACCACGGAGAAGGAGTTACTCGCTGTGGTCTATGCTTTCGACAAGTTTAGACCTTATTTGGTGGGATCTCACACGATTGTGCACACCGACCATGCCGCCATTCGCTACCTATTCAACAAGAAGGACTCGAAGCCAAGGTTAGTTCGCTGGATTTTGCTTCTTCAAGAGTTCGATATGGAGATCAAGGATAGGAAAGGATGCGAGAATGTGGTGGCCGACCATCTCTCGAGACTTGAGCAGCCCGTGGATGGAGAAGATTCGAAGATTGCTATCAAGGAAAGCTTCCCCGATGAGCAGATTTTTGAGGTGGACGATTTGAATCCTTGGTTCGCCGACATCGTCAACTATTTGGTGATTCATCATGTGCCCAAGGATCTCTCGTCTCATCAAAAGAAGAAGTTCCTCCACGATTGTAAGTTCTATTATTGGGATGATCCTTACTTGTACCGGAGGTGTGCCGATGGAATCATAAGACGATGTGTTCGTCAATCGGAGTGGAAAAAGATTATCGATGATTGCCATAGCGCTCCGAATGGGGGACATTTCGCTGAAAATCGCACCGCCCTCAAGATATTTCATAGTGGTTTCTATTGGCCTTCGATCTATAAGGATTGCCACGAGTACATCAAGTCATGCGATCGATGCCAAAGGATGGGGAACATTACGAAGAGGGACGAGATGCCGCAACGCACTATTATGGAGGTGGAGCTTTTTGATGTTTGGAGGATCGACTTCATGGGTCCCTTTCCCAAATCTCAAGGGTTCTCGTACATCTTACTTGCGGTGGAGTATGTTTCAAGATGGGTCGAGGCCATTCCTACTACAACCAACGATTCGAAGGTGGTGATCAAATTCCTCCAGCAAAATATTTTGACTCGGTATGGAACTCCGAGAGCTTTGCTTAGTGATGAGGGGAGCCACTTCAACAATCGTTGGTTAGGATCGCTTCTTGCAAAATATGGAGTCAAGCACAAGGTTACGACGCCCTACCACCCTCAAGCAAATGGTCAAGCCGAGCTAGCTAATCGAGAGATCAAGCAAATTTTGGAGAAGACCGTCACCAACAAGAAGGAGTGGGCGAAGTATTTGGATAATGCACTTTGGGCTTATAGGACGGCTTTCAAGACGCCAATTGGAAGGTCCCCATATCAATTGCTATTTGGCAAATCTTGCCATTTACCAATGGAGTTGGAGCACAAAGCTTATTGGGCGACTAGAAGGATCAATTTCGAGTTCAAGGAAGCCATGGGCCAAAGGTGCGACGATTTGTTGGAGCTTGATGAATGGAGGAACGAGGTGTTCGAGAATTCAAGGATTTACAAAGAACGAGCCGCAAGATTTCACGAATTGAGCATAAAAAAGCGTAAGTTCGAAATTGGTGATGATGTTCTTGTTTTTAATTCTCGACTTCGTTTGTTTCCAGGAAAATTGCAAAGTAAGTGGTCGGGGCCATTTGTAATTTACAAGGACTTGAAGAATGGTGCATTCGAAGTGATAAAGAACGATGGTGAAAAATTCGTGGTGAATGGACATCGACTCAAGCACTACTTCAAGTCGTTGCCTCTATATCCCAAGAAAGCGGCCACTTATCTCGATAACCCAAGTTAGAAAGGAGGTATCATCGGGCTAAGGACGTTAAACGTAGCACTTATTGGGAGGTAACCCAATATTCGTATCTCGTTTTTATTATTTATGTTTCGTTTTA
This sequence comes from Thymus mandschuricus, assembly GCA_029379335.1. Lineage (NCBI taxonomy): Eukaryota > Viridiplantae > Streptophyta > Magnoliopsida > Lamiales > Lamiaceae > Thymus > Thymus mandschuricus. The sequence goes on along the minus strand of CM057074.1, from coordinate 17,968,266 downwards.
TTTTAGAGTCGTAGGTAAATTTTTCGTATTTTAGAGTCGAACCCCTTAATATACTAACGAATGTTAAAGTGTTGTGTAGAAAGAAAAATCGGGCAGGACCTCTCGACACCTCTCTCGATCGAGAGACCTGTCGAGAGGTGAAAAAGTTTTGTCCAGTAGGGGTCTCTCGACACCTCTCTCGATCGAGAGGGGTATCGAGATATTCTGAAAATTGTGCCCAGGTTTTGTCACGTGAAGCCTCTCGATCGAGACCCCCGTGTTCTCGATCGAGAGGGGAGGACAGTGTGTTCAGCGCAGGACCTCTCGACACCTCTCTCGATCGAGAGGCCTGTCGAGAGGTCAAATTACGGAGTCCAGTAGGTACCTCTCGACACCTCTCTCGATCGAGAGGTGTATCGAGAGGGTAGTTGATGAGCCCTAACCGACTTTGACCAGGTTTTATTTTCCCTATTTATACACCATATACACACAATTCACATACCATTCACACACAAACACAAACTCTCTCAAGAACACAAGAGCACTCTTCAATTTTCTCTCTTCGATTCGTCTCAAGGTACTCGATTTCTCGCCCCTCTCTTATTAATTCTTGATTCTCTACATGAATACGCATGTTTTGACCGATTGAAATTCGTTTTTGTTGGTTAAATTTGTGGATTAATGGATTGGGTATTAGATTGAGAATTTCAGATTGAATCTATGAATTGTTTTGCATTATTTGAATAAATTGGATTCATTGAGGATTGAAAAGATGGATGCATGTGAATTTTTGAATGGGTATTTGAATTTGTCTATGAATTTGATGAAACCCATTAATTTATATGCATTGAATTGAATTGTGCTATGAAGAGTATTATGTTTGGAGATTTGTGGTGTTGAATGTGTGGATTTTTGATGGAAAAAAAAAATTGAGTTGATAATGGGGGGGGGGGGGGGGGGGGATTGAATTTGGTTGAAGTTTGGGGGAAGATGATTCATATTGCTATATTCTTGCATCTCTTGGATTAATTTGTGAAATTTTTAGGTACTAAAATGGCAAGAGACAAGGGGAAGAATGTTGCTTCGACTTCTTCAAGCAAAGGAAAGGGGAAGGAGAAGGCCAAGGAGACATGGAAGAACGACAAGACTATCCCGGAGAACCGAATGCCGCCGGCAAGGTCGTTGCCCTCAAATTTGGAGCCCAAGGCATTCAAGCTCAAGCTCACCACAGCGGAGTCCAAGAGGAGATGGTCACATCTTGTGCAACTCAAGCACAAGCATTGTCGTTTCCTCCATCAAGAGACGATAGTGGCGATGGGAATAGCCGATGAGATCACCCAAATGATGCAAAGAGGAGGCTTAACCAACATCTTCCAAGGCAACCACTTGACCTTTCACATTCTAACGGTGGAGTTTCTCTCAACATTGGAGGGGGTGCGAGTCAACCAAGTGCCCGATATCATTCGCTTCCAACTCGGTGGTCAACCAAGGGAGCTTGACATGGATCAACTCAACGATGTTATCGGAGGAGACAAGAATGGCGAGTACATTGGCAACAATCATCCAAATCTTCAAGATTTGTGGGGCCAATTCGTGGATTACGAGGAGGAGAGGAAGAAGTCCTACAACTCGGCAATTGCAAAGGCCACCTCGATTCGGAATCCCACGATTCGCTACTTCCATAGGCTGATTTCGTCTACCATCCATTCCCGCCACGACTCCGGTACCTTCCTTGCCACCGATGCTCATCTCATTTGGACTTCCTATCGAAGCCATTCCCAAAATGCAGCCCTTTACCTCGCCGATCACATGGAGAATCAAGCTTATTTGTTCGGAGGACAAAAGATTGGGATAGGAGCATTCGTCACCCCGATTGCTAGACATTTCAACGTGCAAATTCGGGAGCAGCCGGTGTCCACATCCATCTTTGTGGATAGGAGGACTTTGGAGTTTGCGAGGATGATCTCATTCGACACGTCCGAGTGGTTCTTGAAGCTACATGGGAGAAGTGGTGTTCATCTCTTTCCGCTGCCGAATAACTATTTGACCGAGGTGATTGGGAATGAGAAGCTACGTAGAGGGAATGGGAAGATGAACTCTCCCCAACACAAGGAACTTATGTGGGCCGAGGGAGGTCCAAGGCCCGATGAAGGAGGCGATGATGATGAGGAGGAAGACGATGAAGAAGAGGCCGAGCAATATGAGCAAGGATATGATCAAGAGGAGGATGCTTACGCGCAAGGGTATGAAGGTGTTCCACAGCCCGGTTTCTACATGAGAGCTCCGGAATTTTCTATAATGCAAGATTGGCACACGGAAATGATGGAGGCGATGGACAACTACCATTGGGATGGTAGAGAGTTCGTTGAATCTCAAGTACAAGGAGTTCGAGAAGAGGTTCAAACTTTGAGAACCGAGGTGGGTGACCTTCCTACATACATTGGAGGTCGTTTCGATACTCTCAATACTTATTTTGAGAATGAAGCGAAAAGAAGAGAGGATGAGGCGAAGAGGCGTGAGGATGAGAGAGCTTACATGGAGAACTACAATAGAATGGTGCATGAGATGCACTACTTCTATCCTCACTACCCGGCTCACCATCAACGATTCGACCCCAATAACCCCGACAACCCTCCATTCCCTTCGCCATTTCAATGAGGTAAGTTTGTTAACTTAGTTCCTTCTTCTTTTTGCAAACTTATTCCTTAATCTTTGATTTCGAAATAAGTTTGGGGGAGGGGGAAGAGTAACTAAAGTTAACAATCTTTTTGAGTATTTTTAAATTGCTTTAGTAGTTGGTTTATTTTGGGGTATGTTGAGTCTTTTATGTTGAGTCTTTTATTGCTTTGAATTGTTAGAGTCTTAGGTTAAATCGAGTCGAATAAGTATGTGATGATAGTATTGTGAATTTGGCCGATGATAGAAAATTTTTGATGGATTTTTGGAGAAAATTTCATGATCTTTATTATGCATGGAACCTTGGCGAAGCGACGCATATTTATTTGATGAGTTTGAAGCATGTTATGATATCGGGAACTAGTTAGTTTGAACCCGTGAGAATTGAGCTATTTGTGCATGTTTATGCCTATTCTTTGATTGAGTGATCATGTATGCTTCATTGTTTCTAGAACTTGCCCTATTTCTCCATCAAGATCTTGGTATATTTATGAACTAGGAGATGATATTAGGCCATCTTTCTTTAGCCACATTATTCTCAAACACTAACCTTGATCATAATCTTTGTTTACCCCCTTTGAGCCTTTTTATGAGCCTTTCTTTCTTAAGCTTGGATGATAGGAGGTTTGGATGGATAAGGGTACCTCTAGTGGATTTAGTTGGTGATGTGGGAGGTGTTGAAAAGAATATTTGTTGTGGTATGGAAGAAGAAAAGAAAAGAATTTTAGATGCTTGAATTAAGTATTTGACTATCCCTATGAGCTTAGAAAAAAAAAAAGTGAAAAAAAGGGGAAAAGAAAAATAGAGCTTTTGATTATCATTAGAAAGAATATCTTTAGATGAGCTCTAAGAAAAAAAAAAAAAAAAAAAAAGGAGAGAATAAAAGTATAAGGGGATAGTTAGCTTGAATTACATATTTTGCAGCTATAAGATTTTGAGTTTTGTAGAGGTGTTGGATGGTAGAAGATGGAGTTGAAAACCATACTTTGGTTGAAGTTGAAAAAAGGTTGATGGTTTGAATTTATTTGAGTCACTTAGCCTATACATTCCCTACCTTAACCAATGTCCCTACATTACAAGCTTATATAAAGACCTTTTTGATCTTAGTTTGTGGATATTACATTAGGTGGAGATGTTGAGATTAGGGGCAAGCCTATGGTAAACATGTTGCATTACATTGAAGTTGAGTGAACCCATATGATGTGCATTATTTCATACATCTTTTCTTTGAGAGGGTTGAGTGTTCACTTACATATAAATATCTCCCATGTTGGAGAGTGTTCTTTGATGGATTGACATGATTTGGATTTGTTGGATAGATTGTGTTATTGATGGTAAGGTTGTGTGCATAGTTTTGATCATGATCATGAGAGTATTTTTGAAAAACTTTGAGGCCTATATAGTTCACAATACTAGAGTCTATTGTTTATGTTTTGGTATTGTTCGGGACGAACAATGTTTAAGTTTGGGGGATTTGATATAGGTGAAATTTACCTTGTTTTTATAACCAAAAAGGGTCGATTTTGTGTCTCGATTGTGTAGTATTGTCTATAGTTTATATGGTTTTTATTATATTGGACAATATTATGCTTGTGGGTGTTTTTCTATGTTTTTAGGTATCTTTTGATTATAAAACCCCGAGACGAGACAAGGCGTGAAGATCGTAGCTTGAAGTTCAAGTTTTGAGTTCGAGAGAAGACCTGTCGATACCTCTCTCGATCGAGAGGCCTATCGAGAGGAACCTTCTGTATCAACTATCGATCGAGAGCATTTTATACCACCTCTCGATACCTCTCTCGATCGAGAGGTCTATCGAGAGGCAGGGTGTCGAGAGGGGGGTTCTAGCCGAGAATTATTACCTTATTTTATTAGATTCCTTTTTGGTTTATAATTCCTTATGTAAATTTCCCCTATATATATTCCTAGCCTAGCATTGTAAACCCTAACATCTTTCATACTTTTCTAGCACTTTTATATTTTACTTTAGAGTTTTTATTCTTGTATTCGACATTGAAGATTATTCAAGTTTATGCAAGATTCAAGATTCGAAGTTCTTCGTTTGTGTTCAAGTTTTTCTTATTCTTACTCTTTAATTACGTTCTTTCAATTCTTTGTGTTTATGTTTGCTTTAATTATGTCTAGCTAAATTCCTTAGTTGATTTTAGGGATTGAATGCCTAATTGAATTTATGTAAGTATTTTTGTTTACAATTAGCCTTCCAATCTAGATGCATGTTTCATGGTGCTTATTCTCATGCATGATTAATTGATCACTAATTGTGTATGCATAGTTATGTGTTTATGCCTTGATAGGATGATTGCATAATAGATCTCATGAATACATGGTATGATAGTTTGATTGTCTTAATTGAGGTTGAATTATCATATGTTTATATGTAGTTGATTGGGTGTCATAGTTAAACCTAGTTGATTATATCATTGATACTTGTTCTATTTTGCACTTGATTTGATATCTATGCGTCCGAGAGGATATTAGGATCTTATTAGGTGACGACTTGCATTGCTTTAATCGGGGTGTAGGTTATTTTTCATGTATCACATTTAGATTGAATTAAATTGGTTAATTGTATGCATTAATTGCTTTCATATATTTGATTAGGTAGGCTTCCCTAGAATCAACACTTTTCCTTAATTGAGTTTTTACCTTGTTTATTTTTTTGCTTGCTTGCTAAGTTATTTATTTGATTATCTTTTTACCTTGTTTATTTATTTTCTTTATTTGATTAATTGAGTCCTTTTATTTGTTTGCCTAGTATAAATACCACATTCATAAACCCTTAAAAGCTTAGACATCAGTTTAGTTCTAAAGTAGAGGTATTGTGTGTGTTTTCGATTTGTCAGTCCCTGTGGATACGATACTTGCTTATTCTATACTATACCTATTTTGTGGGTAGAAAATAGTGCGATCAGTGCTCACAAATTCAAGTTTGCTTGAAGATTAGGAGCTTGAACCTCGAATTTGTAGTCTTGTACTTCATAGTATTTCGTCCAATGACGAAACCCATAACCTTATAGACTTTGCCTTCTTCCAGTTTTGGCTTGAATTTTGGAATAAGAGGTCGCTATATACTTCCATGAATTTGAGCACCATGATCGAAAAAAATACACAGTTAGTACCGCTAAAAAAATAAGTCGAGTTCGAAAAGTTCGATCAAAGAAGTATACCTCTCTATCATGAAAAATGCACTCTAAACTGAAAACTTGATATGTCGTCCCAAATTGCGGAACTTCGTATGCACGAATGAGCCTCAACTGCAGAGCGAATTTGCTCCTGCCACCTTCAAGATCTTCAACTCTTCCAAATAGAGGACACATTTTGAAAGTAGGATTATTTTTCTTGAGAATTTGTTGTGTGTGTTATTCGTATGAAGTTCCTGCATATTTATAATTGTGAACAAAAACACTTCTGGACTCTCTGCGTTGTGAGGATCGTGGGAGAGAATGTGAAAAATAATTGACCACTCTCTGCACTATCTATTTATCCATCGTGATTTATAAAGAGAGAAATGAGAGAATAATTTTGTTCAGCAATATGCGGGATATGTTAGTTCCCCGCAAAATGCGATTTATATTTATCATCTATTTTGCAACCATTTTTATATTTTATATTCATCACTAAATACACATCTATATAATTAAATAGGGGCTCGTGAATCTATTATAGAGTAATGGAATGAAAATTTGATAAATCTAATTCAAATCTAAAATATTGTTTAAAAGATTTTGCAACAATTTTTTCGGTTATTTTGAAAGATGTCAATTCTTAATTGAGTATGCTAATTAATCGGTTCATATTACATTTAATTTGTGGATATTTAATGTAATATTTACCTAGACTATTATGCTATACTAATTGATTCCATTTGTCAAATATTTGGCATCACTATATATTAATTAAATGCAACAATTTATATTAACTTTATCTAAATTATTGAATTAATGCACAAATATTTTTATACATAAAAAGTTATTACATAAATAAAACAATAAATATTTTTAACAACAAATATATAAATAATTTATAAAACAATATGAAAACTACTTTTGTTGAAAAAAAATTGAAAGGAACGTGGGGTTTTAAAAGAAAAATAGACTCCCCTCTCTAATTACAAAATTGCCACTCTAACTAATTTTCAATTGATTTGCTGATTTCAAACTCTCTCTTTATATAGATAATAGATAATAGATTGTTAATTTCTACTTTCTTTAATATTTATTTTAATTTATTTTGGCAATGGCTATGAAAGAAGTAATTATAAATGCTATCTAATTTCTTTTATAAAGATTGCATTTTTCTTCAACTAATGAAATGCATTATAAATCTACGACTATGCATTATAGTGCAAAATTATATGCATTGTGAAAATATATTTTATAAATAAAAAATAAATACAATAAAACAACAATAAAACATATAAAAGAACAATACATAATAGTAATAATACAACACAACAAAATAATGCATTGTGATGAAAAACTAAATGCATGAGAATAATTATATTAATAAATATAAATAAATTTGATAGGTTGAGGCCCAATCCCTTGGCCCAATACATACAGCTTGGCCCAACAGCAAGCCCAAGGCATGCACTTCGGCCCATGTGCGGCTCGGTCCAGTCTACAATGAGAAGCCCAGCCCGGGCCCAAGGGATTGTGCCCTAAGCGCAACGTGGGATCATGGGACAATAACCATTACCCACGATCACAAACCCACGAATATGAGCAGTTAATGTAAAGTGATAGTTATATGATAGATTAGGGATTCTGTAACAGACAGACAGAATACGACAAATACACAATCTCTCTCTTTTCTCTCCGTGAACGTAGATCATTTGATTGAACCACGTAATTCTCCGGCGTCCTTTCAATTTCTTGCATCTTACTTTCATCGAGCCCTTGTTTGAATAATTACCAACGAGTTTGAGATTTATGACTATTTTTTGCTTTTAATATGTTATTATAAACACGCAGTCAGCCTTATTTGATTATTATTTTTCTAATTATTGAATATATTATAAATTTTCTTTTCCTAAATCCTCGTAGTTCCCATTTTTTTTTTTTTTTTTTTTTTTTTTTTTTTTTTTTTTTTTTTTTACTTTTCTCTAATTTACCCCTCAAAATGGATATAAACTAATGTATCGAAATAAAATCAATGCATGTGTATACTTTAAATATTAATCTGGATCGTCCATTTTGCATCAAAGAAACCGTCCACAACCGTTGATCTTGAAGATCTAATGGATCAGATTTGATTTCAAATTAACTATTAAATATTGTTTTTCGATTTTTTTAATGCAATTTTGGTATTATTTAGGGTTATAAGTGTAATTTTAATTATAAAAAACTGAATCTTCCTAATTTAATGGATATGCATTCATTTTTTTTAGCTGGCAGTTATGTGATATTTATGTTAACAAATCTCACGATCGTATCTTCTCTGCCAAAAACTTCTCATCGTTTTTTCTTCTTCTCGAAATTCTTCTGCGATTCAATTGCTTGGCTTCGTATATTGCGTAAAAAAATCTTTTTCTTCGCATATTTATACAATGTTTCGACGGTTTGTTTTAGGGGTCGTCGATTTGTTTTGAGGATACTAGAGTTTTCACGGCAGTTTTGGAGTATTGAGTGTTGGAGTATTTCACGCAGAACATTGCTGAAGTTCCTTGAGCAGCGGCGGCTCGTCGAGAGAACATTGCTGAAGTTCTCAAAAATCTTCTCCTCCCTCCCCTCCTCCAATTCTGAAATATCGAGAGATCGTTGCTGTTGTGGAGGATCAATCGTCGCCGTCGCCGCCTTCTATTTGGACTTCGCCCTCTGTTGTTACGTCGGAGGGTAATTCACCGTCGAAGTGGTGTCTCGCCCCGGGTGTGCGTTCGCCGTTGAGACGGATCTGGGCGGCTGCGCGCGGAGACGTGTCCTCGGCTGCTCGCTCAAGTTCTGCTGGACATAATGCATATTATGTCAATTTTTTTGCATTTTATAGATCATTCTAATGCATTTTCAATTTATTTTATTAGACTTCAGTTTTTCGTATTAAGGTTAGTTTTCCATACAAGTTAGGGTTTAACTTTTCCTACATGTTAGGTTATAGTTTCCCTTACAAGTTAGGGTATAACTTTCCCAAATAGTGTTTCGATTTCCCTAATGGGTTAGGGTTTTAGTTTGGTTTTTTGATACATATTAAACAAATTTTGTGTATTATGTTTTGTTGTACATATTTTTGAATGCATAATAAACACATTTTAATGCATTTTATATTAGTTTTTGCTGCAATGTATCTGGTATTATCCTCCTTTTTCAACTCGTCGACAATCTTGTTTTTTTTCAATTTTCTTCTCTCTCTCTCTCTTTTTTTTTTTTTTTTAATGCATAATCAATACATTTTACTGCATTTATAATAGATTTTGATGCATTGTATCTGGCGTATTAATTGTTGTGTTTTCTTCACCTTTTTATCGATTTTTCTCGCCGATTTTTACTGGTTTTCTCCCCTCTTTTCCGACGGCCGTTTATTTCTTGAATGAAGATGTCAAAGGTAGTTTTGTTGGTAGGTGAATTTACTCCCTCAAATTCCGGCTGGAGAGAGAAGTGAGATAGTGTAGGTGGTTATGGAAATATCCAAATATTATGGAAGGTGGATTTGTTGCTATATTTTTCAAAATTTATGGACAAATTTGTCCTTAATAATTGACGTTTTTTTATTTTAAATGCAATATTTTGGATTAATCTCAGCTCTCCATCTCTCCCTAATCAACGGATGTAGACGGTTTCTAAGTTTCAACTTAAGGTTAGTTTCCACCAGAATGCTACCCTATATATATATATATATATATATATATATATATATATATATATAGAGAGAGAGAGAGAGAGAGAGAGAGAGAGAGAGAGAGAGAGAGAGAGAGAGAAGTGATATGCTACTCCCTCTATGGTACTCACCTCCGTGGGCACCTTTGTCGTTTTATTATTTTGATATTATTTTGTTCGATTTTTTCAATTGTGTTATATTCTAGTACCTTAAAAATAATTATAGAAATCATAAAATCAAAAGGAATAAATAAAGATCAAGCTCAAATGATTTTATTAGTCATTTTTTAAGTTAAAAATCAAAATAAATAAATTGGGTTTTGATTTTTTTAGTTTTATAATTTTTATAATTATTTTTAAGGTACTAGAATATAATACAATTGAAAAATTCGAACAAAGTATTATCAAGATGATAAAACGACGAAGGTGCCCACGGAGGTGAGCACCATAGAGGGAGTAGCATATCATTTCTAATATATATATATATATATATATATATATATATATATATATATATATATATATATATAGCGGAGAGATCACATACAAAAGACAGGTTCGGTAAGAAATGAGAAATGATCTGGACTATTGATCTCTGTGATCTACGGTGTAGATTAACTGGTGCATTATGATTTTACTAAAATGCATTATGATTGTATAGATAATGCATTATAATGCATTGTGCATTATAATTAGGGGCAAAAAATATTATGGCTTATTAGGATAGTGAATACTAAAATTTGGCCAAATTATAAGGAAGTGTAAAATTTGGCCAAATTTGGGATATTCTCCCTAATTTACCCCCACTCTCCCACTTTCCCACTCTCTCTCGCCCACTCTCACTCCCTCACTCGCCCACACCCAACCACCAGATTCTCACTCGCACACTGCAGATTCCCACTCGCCCACTGCAGAGTCCCACTCTCACTCGCCCACTCTCACTCCCTCACTCGCCCACTAACCTTCCCCCACTCTCCGATTCCCACTCTCTCTCGCCCACTCTCTCTCCCTCACTCGCCCAATTTCTAACTATGATATGTTTTGTTTTTTTTTTTTTTTTCGAATCTGATACACCATACTAAAAATATCATAGTTAGAAATTGTGAATTATTCATTTTCTTACTAAACGAATTCGCATGTTTGGTTAGATATTAACTAATTCTAACCTAAATGGTATACATTCTAACCGATTGGTTAGAATGAGATAATTTCTAACCAAAACTTTGAATTTATTTAGTAAGATAATCAATAATTCTACCAAAGTTGATTGAATTGAGTGTATTATTACGTATCGTATGAATTCATTTCGTAAAGAATAAAATAATTCAAACTAGTTGATTTAACCGGTTAGAATGTATGCGATTAGTTAGAATTAATGAATTTATAACCAACACATGTTAATTATTTAGTTAGAAAATGAATAATTCTAACAGGTTGATTGAACCAATTAAAATGCATGCCACGGGATGGGTTAGAATATATTAAATTCTAACCGGTCATTTTTGCGATTGTAACGTTCGAAAGTTTGTATTTCTAACGGGTGGACTGAACATGTTGGAATACCACGAAACATGTTAGAATATACAAAATTCTAACCGGTCATATGCTATTATAACGTAAGAAAGTGTGTATTTCTAACGGGTGGACTGAACCTGTTGGAATGGCCACGGAACTGGTTAGAATATACAAAAATCTAACGGAATTCACACCATCAATCAAAACACTAAACACAAAAATATATTATTAAATACATTATTGAGTAAGAAATTACGATACATATATAAATTCTCATCCCTGTTACATTTGAAAAAAAAATCAAAACATTAAGTAAGAAATTACGATAGTTATACAAATTCTCACCCCTGTTCCTTCATCAAAAAAATCAAAAATAAATTTGATGCAGGACCTTCTTCCTCTCCTTCTTCCTCCTGCACTTCTTCCACCTTTCAAATGAAAAAGAAGGAAAACAAAACCAAAATGAATCAATTAATAAATATAAGCAAGAAAGTATTTAATTGGAAATGGAAGAAAAATAAAAGAAAAAACAAAAACAAAATTAAAAAATAAAAAAAATAAATAAAAAAAAAGTATGGGGAAACTGCACCGCCGGTGAAAGCCTTACAATTGGAAAAATAAGTAAAAAATAAATTAAAAAAAAGGAAAGGAAAAAAGAAAAGGAAAAATGAAAAGAAAAGAAAAGAAAAGAAAAGAAAGTAAAGGAAACCAAACCAACGCCGTCGCTGCCGTGAGAAGCTCCAGATAGGCGGCCCGTCGCTCTCGGTTGGCTCTTCTCCGTCGCCGTCTTCCCCATCTCGAGCTCGCTCGTCTTCATCGGCCGTCGTGAGGGAGGTGGTGAGAGAGTTGGTGAGAGAGAATCGAAGGCTCATCCGCCATCCGCCGTTGGTTTTCTAGAGAGAGAGAGAGGAAAGAGAAGAGAGAGGAGGAGCCGCCGGAGACGCGGGAGGAGGAGGAGTCGCCGGAGACGGTGGCGACGCGGGTCGAGGAGAGTGCCAACACATGGCAGTCGAGGAAGGAGACGGCGGCGACGCGGGTGGCATCGAAGGCTCATCCGCCATCCGCCGTCGGTTTTCTAGAGAGATAGAGGAAAGAGAAGAGAGAGAAATAGAGAGAGAGAGAGAGAGAGAGAGAGAGAGAGAGAGAGAGAGAGAGAGGCAATAGGATACTACATGGGGTTGCACTGCAACCCCATATTAATCTAATGACACGTGGCAATGGAGAAAAGGGTATTTGCGGAGTTTAATTTTGCTCTTTGTTAACCATAGTTGTGTTTAGCCCTTGTGGACCCCACGCTGGCTGCATTCTTTAATCCGGGAAATTCGAACTTGCACACTCGTAAAAATGTTTGCAATGCAAACTCCCCATCCTTACGTACACGTGTATTTTGTGATAATGAAGTGGACCCCTCTTGCCCTCACTCTATTAATCTACTGTACTACTCTACTCTCCTCTAGCATTATTTTATTTTCTTGGTATTTATATTTCTTTCTTTTTTGTATTGTTACTTCTTTCCTTTTTACTAGTAGTATTTTGTTATTTATAAATACTTTTTTTTTTATTTGCTCTAACTTCTAAGAGTCTAAGTTGAGATATTTGGCATTGTTATTTTTAGAATATAATTTATTTTAAGAGGGGAAAAATAAAATACCCAATATGGTATAAGAAAATCAAATTAAGGACACACATTTAAAAAACACAAAAAATACCCATTTTTGATGCAAAAGGACACAAATACCCTTACTAATAGATTTTGACTTTTACTAGTCAACACCACTCTTCTCTCCTCCCCCTCCTTCTCCCTTTTCCACGTCTCTTCTCTCCTCATTATTTTCCCTTTTTTTTTAATTTTTATTTTATTTTCGAATTTTTGAATTTCAGCTCTTTTTTTTTTTTTTCCTGACTACTGTAGCTGTGATATTCGTATAACTTTAAGGAGGTACGAAATATAAAGAATTCGTACCGGTTATATATAAGAATTATGAAATACATATTTGAGTATGCAATTATGCAGTTATTGGTACGAATACATTCACTTCGTACTAAAGCAACTATGTATTGGTACGAATAAGATTCACTTCGTACTAAATCAACTATGTATTGGTATGAAATAGATTCACTTCGTACTAAAGTCTACTGAGGAATTAAACCCTGAAACTAAAAATTAAACTTTAAAAAATATTTTAATATTAACAAAATCTGTGCAATACATAACCAATATTCCCTCCGTTCCGCTCCATTTGGCCTATAGAGTGAATAGATGTGAGGTATAAAATAATAGAGCAGGCCAAATAGAGTGGAACGGAGGGAGTATAAACAAACTTCATTGTTTATAATAAAAATTACAGCACATGCAGTACGAATTAGATCATTTCGAACCAGCAAATCTTAAAAAACACTTTAATACTAACAAAATATGTGCAATACATAACCAATATGAACAAACTTCATAGTTTATAACAAAAAACACAACATATACAGTACGAATTAGATCATTTCGAACCAGCAAATCTTAAAAAATACTTTAATACTAACAAAATCTGAGCAATACATAACCAATATGAACAAACTTCATAGTTTATAACAAAAAAAAAAAAAAAAAAAAACAACATATGCAGTACGAATTAGATCATTTCGAACCAACAAGTCTTAAAAAACACTTTAGTAGTATTACTCAATAGTCAACACATGCATGGCCTAACACACTCTCTCTCTCTTACTCCTTGTGTGTTTGTATGTGTTTTCCAGCAGCAGCAGGCTAGTAGCAGAAGAAGAAGAATATGGGCAGGCCACAGCTAAGGTAAGAGATACAAATAGTAAGCCTAACTAAATAGACATCACAATTCACAAACTACAATACACAACTAAATCATTAAAGAAATACACTAGGTCGGGATCGGAGCCGAAAGGCATCAAACGTGAAACCTTGAATATAAATAAATTAATACTCAATCAAACACACAGACACAGTACAGTAATGAATTCTCAGCCAGTACTAATAATTTGGACATTCTCTACTTAAACAAAAACAAAGGGGTATATGCATTAATAAACTGTAAATTACTACAATAATAAGACAGAAAACAAGATTATTATTATTATTATTATTATTATTGAATTTAAAACCACACAAAATTTGTTCAAAACATAACCAATATGAACAAACTTCACAAATTTTAACCAAAACACAACACGTGCAGTACGAATTAGATCATTTCGAACAAAAAAAAATCTGAAAAAACAGTACAGTATTAACAAAATTTGTGCAAAACAGAACCAATATCAACATATTTCACAAATTTTAACCAAAACACAGCATATTCAGTATATAAAGATCATTTCGAACAATAAAATCTGAAAAAACACTCCAATATTAACAAAATCAGTTCAAATTTGATGGTTAAGATTCAAAGCTGCACTAACTAACGCCTATAAATACAACACACGAATCTCTGCAATCATCAAATTCATACCTAAAATTCAAAATAACATTCATAACTATAGATAATCAAAGTCTAAACAATACACACCATCACTAGTCAAATAACCATGAGCCACAGACACAAGATTAATGTATACGTATATTAATCTGGAGATAGTCGGAGAGATAGAGTACCTTATTAAATTGAACGGAGATTGCCGGAGAGATCGACTCGTCGCCGCCACACATGACGTTGATGCTGGCTGAGATCCAGGAGCAGCAGTCGCTGATGAAGACGTACGAGATCACGAAGAAGAGTCCGAGTTCTCGTCGGAGTATACTCAGCTCCGCCTCGCACATCCGCACCAGCCACTCTGCTGCTTGATTACCTATGTCGCTTGCGTTAATCTTTCTTCACTTTCCTTCCTCGTATTCAAGAGTAGCAGGAAAGGGAAGAGTAAACTTTCAAACAATCCTTAAAACCGAAACACCAGGAACCGATTCGGAGAAAGAAGAATTCAATCAAGGATTCAAAGCAGGTCTGAAAAAGGACTTATTGTCATCATCACGGCCATCCACCGATACCGATATGCCGAGGTAATCAGATACTGGCTATGAATCGACTTAATCGCCTCCTCATCGCGAGCTCATTCCAGACAATCAATGGTGCTGATTGAACTCCATCTCCATCGAGCTCTTCTCGTACTACAGCCGTTGGATCATAGCCATCGCTCCCTCTCCACCTCCGCACACGCTGCATCCGCCCTCCGCCGCTCCATCTTCACCGGTTATCTCAGCGCCGATGCTTCCGCTTCAGATTTTGTCAACCCTAGCCGCGAGGGCGGCACATTCCGATCAAATTGTCGTAATCCACCACCGCAGCTCTCTTCACGTTGCCGAAATCGATGCTCAGAGGCTCCAATCCCAGCTTCAGGCACTCTCTCCGCCCCCTCTCGCCGTCTCTCATCATCTCCGTACCGGAGCCGGAGTTCAGGCACAGAAACGGCTAGCTTCGTCGGATTGCTGTTGAATTGAAGGATTCTGTTAGTCTCGTCTTGAGTTGGGCAGATTTTGGTGAGTTTCTCGAGAGTTCGAGCCCTCGTCCCTCCATGGCTGAAAAAAGAAGCAGAGAGTTTGGAGAGAGAGAGAGACGGAGGCGTGTGTTTCTCTCTCTAGCAAAAATTAAAACGTGTAAATTGAAACAGGGTTTAGATAGAGAAATAGGGAGAGCGGGAAAAAAGAGAGGGAGAAAAATAAGTTTTAGAGTAAAAACGAGGGTAATTGTGTAATTGCGCGTCCAAAATGGGTATTTTTTGTTTTTTTTAAATGTATATCCTTAATTTGATTTCCTTATACCATATTGGGTATATTATATATATATATATCTCTTATTTTAATATATTTATATAGTAATACTTTTTCTAAGATGATAGTTCTCATATGCTATATCTATTAAATTTTACAATTTTTAAAAGAATATTTCTCGTTCTATTTTCTTTATGAGTTGTACTATGTCCCATTGAAAACGTCTCATTTAATTTCGGCAACAATAATAATATTTTGCTTGTTGAGTATGATCCATTATTATAAGATGTGTAATTAATATACACTTATTTATTTATTTTCATCTTTTTAATATTCCTAGATAATTAACATTTATTTATTAAGATTTCCATTTACTTGATTAAATGAGCTCCTAATCTCTATTTCTAGATAACGAAATGAAACATCTTTAAGACATCACAAAATAGCAAACGTTACATTTTCTATGGAACAGACAGATAGTGTCTTATTTTCTTTTGTATAATAAATTTAAATCATAAACACGTACTGTATAATCCAACATACAACTTTTTTATACTCTACACTATTTTCTTTCTTTTTTTTCTTTTTTAAGTGCTAATATCTTAAATGAAGATATTATTTGTTTTAAATAAAAATGACAATTTTTGTGATAATTGAAATATGAAGAGTATTATTTTAAAAAAATATAATTAAAATATATTTTGATATATATATTTCCCTAGTTATTTATATATATAGTTTGTGTTTTTTTTTTTTAATAATAGTAATTGATTATAAATTGAATCATAACTTGACTATTCAACTATGATACTAAAATTTGAACTAGCATCCAATTATAATAAATTATAATAGCTCTTATAAATAAATAAAAATATACAACAGTGGAATTTGTAGTAATGGAGTAGTAGATTTCAATAATACTAGTAGTATTGTTAATTATTAATCATCCCATAAATAGAATTTGTTAACATAATTAATATGAAAATTCAAAGAAGAAAGACATACAAAATGGTGGGTCCGCTTGCAAGAAAGAAAGGAAGCAACAGAAAATTGCTATAGACGTGAAGGGCTGTGATGCACGTTTGCATGCAAGCGTTTCCAAAAAAACCATGTATTGTTCAAAATGGAAAAGACTCTAATACCCTCAATGTAAAAGACAAAATTGGCCACATGTCACACGATTAGGCATGTATTTCTTTGGAGGGGGTAGCAGGATCCTGGTAGCCGAGAGAGAGAGAGAGTTGTTCATAGAGATGAGAGAGAAAGAAGAGGGATATATTCAAAAAAAAAATGAGAGGAAAAAAGAGAGGGGAGGGAAAATGAAATTCAAATTTGATTATGAATAGTAGTAGGGGTAAATTTGGCACTTTACTACTAAATTGGCCATATTTTGATGTTTTTTTATAATTTGGCCAAAATTTAGTAAACACTAAGAGGTTTGGTTAGAATAGCATATTACCACTTATAATTATGTGCATCATGCATTATAATTATATGTATAAAATGCATCATTTTTTATTTTTTACGATAATCCTATTTTGTACAGGATCTCACCCCTATATATATATATATTCAATATAAATCAAATTATACTACGTCGAAATTGAATTTAAATAAACTAAAAAAAGACTGTTACACGGTGAATGCACAATAGTTGAGATTCAACAACTAGAGAGTTTCATTCATTTTCTAAACAAATTGTAGTAATTTATTCTTACAAGGTTCTGCTACACAAGCATAACATTAACTCACTATACAACATATATTAAATCAAAGTAGCGAACAAATTCAACACGCTAAAATCTTTAATGAATATGTAATTAATTAATCCAGAAGCCATCGGTCATCATCAAATCTCCAGTTGGGTTTGCACCTCCAAAATAGTATCAGCAGACTTCTTGAGCTGCAAAACTTCCTCATCGGTGAGATGAACGTTCGCCACCCCTAACACGCCGCTCCTACCAAGCCGAGCTGGCAGGCTAAGGAAGACCTCGCCACTATCGATCCCATAGCAGCCCTTGGCAAGGACGGAGACGGGATGAATCCGTCTCTGATCTCTTAATAATGAACGAGCCAAGCTAGCTACAGAGTAGCCGATAGCCCAAGAAGTGTAACCTTTCAGACGTATGACTTCGTACGCGCTCTCTGCGACTTCCTTGTGTATGTTTTCGAGCGTCTCTTTCTCATACGCAATGTGTTGCCTGTCTAAGAAGCTAAGAATGGGTAAGCCTCCGACACTTATGCTTGACCATAGCGCCACCGAGCTATCCCCGTGCTCCCCAACAATGTACGCCTAGCATAATTAGCGGCATTTGTACGATTTTGAGTAAGAAGGGTCAAAATTATAATAAATTGAAATTCATTATAAATAAGTTGTAGCAATAATTATTTTAATGTGACATCTTTAAATTTCCTTAAAAGCATAATGTTTAGTAGTGAGAGTTGACCCTGAAAATTAGTTATATTATGATAGTGATACACCCTCCATTCTTTATTTAGTAAACTTGAATCTTGGGCATAGATTCTTTTTCGCATTTTGATAATATATTAATAAATTAATGTGTTAAATTGTTAAAAGTATAATAATTGTGAATCTATCAAATATTTTAAATGATATTAAAGTGTTAAAGTATTAAGTGATTATGGGACTTCCCAAATTAGAAAAGTTTAGTAAATTAAGGATGTGTTCATAAGGAATGGTTCGTGTGCAAATAAATCCTGGCATGCTAAAATGCGAAAGATGCTTAAAGCTATACAAAATCATGTTTAAATCAATATATTTATGCTTACAACACCATTATGCTTTTTAATGTACAAATTCATGCTTAAACCTAGTCATGCTTATGGTACCTTATAATCATGCTTAAATCAATTACAGTCATAGATCAAATTAAGATCAATGGTTCAGATCTATTCTTATTTCTCAAACCAGGACTTATTTCTATATGATTCATCCTCTGTGTTGATATATAGTAAGAGTGACAGTAAATAGATGACGGGGTAAATCTATATCTATATACTATATAATAGAAGTCTCGTAGTTATTTTTAGAAAATTCAGTTTATTAAATACATTCATTTATGCCAACAATAATTATTATTAGTATTATATAATAATTTGAAAATAATAATATATTAAATATTATATCATAATTACATTTAATATTCATTAATAAGAAAATAAATTATACTTTATAAAAGCATAAATCATGATATATAATTGATTTTTTCTATTCATATAAAATAATGGAATAAAATTATATCCGTCATAAATATTGCCAATTAAAGTGTTAAAATTATTAAATTGTCATAAATATACTTTTGTAACGTTTTTTCCAATCAGTTTTTTATTTTTTCCTTCAGGTAGTGAATTGAAAAAATGATTAATGTATAATAATGATATATCATTTCAATATAAAATTAATTCAGTTTCTTTTTAACATAAATTAAAACGAACGCATGTAATTAATAAACTAAAATTTATATAAATAGTCACAGTACTGTACAACTATTATATAGTACTTCCTATGTCCCATGCTAATTGTCTATTAGAGAACTAATACAATAATCAATGTTGTAAGAGAGAGAAGATTTTATATTATATTAGTAGGACAGATGAAAATAAATCGTATCCCTAAATGAATGAACGAAAATATTAGTAACAAGAATTCGTTGAATTAATAATATGAGGAGGGAAGTCGACCACAATTATCCTAAAGGCAGCACAAATTTCATTGGTAGTTTCTTTATTAATATAAAGAGGTTATTGATTCGTGTAGATTAGGGGCTGCTAGGCATGAAATAATAGAATTAACATATATTTGTATATTAACTTCGTAGATCGTTAGTCTATAGGCATAAATAACATGAACATATATTTAATGGAGAATACTTCCACGTTAACTCCATACCATATCATAAAGTAAGCATGGATATTAACATTAATTGGTGGTACTGTATCACCAAATGTAGATGGAGAGATTGTGTGGGGTAAGAAATCTATCATCACAAGGGATGAATTTTAAATAGACGACCCAATTAAGATATCGAGCTTTCTTATTTTATCTATCTCGCCAAACTCGTACTTAGAAATGATAGCTCCGTCAAAAATGCAATTAAATAAATCCTTTTTAATGTATACTTCCATATTTTCATTATAGTTTTTTCATGTCAAAATATAAGGCGTCCGCACCTGATTAATTATTATATGCATTATTACTTCACATGACAAATCACAAAAAGGAAGAAAGGAAAACTGATCAATAATTCAATTGATTTTGTTGGGATATGCTAATATATGTGGAGGGAGAGAGATGTTGAATTTTCTTATAATAATTATTGATGAATAATGTAACGGTCGTAGAAGAATTAATAATGATCATGATATATTGATTTATCATCTTAATTATGTGAGTCTTTTTTTCAACGCACAACTTTTGAATCGAATATAAAATATTAAAAGTTGTGTAGCCTATATATTTATTAAAAACTAATAGTCGATTATATTAAACACAAATATAGTTCAACTTTTATATCTTCTTATATCATAAAATACATCTACATGTGTTTGTAAAAGTGAAATGGTATCCTCTGTCCTAAATCTTAATTTCAATTATGTTTATATCATTTTTTATGAAAATAAATCTTGTTTTATGACATAACCAATAGACATTTAGAAACAAAAGTTACTTTTATATATATATATATATATATATATAAACATATACCAGATATATCAACCCTAATATACTAATAAAAACAAAATTAAATGCTAAAAATTAATCAATTTAAAACCCTAAATGAGATTAGGCCCTA
This sequence comes from Thymus mandschuricus, assembly GCA_029379335.1. Classification (NCBI taxonomy): domain Eukaryota; kingdom Viridiplantae; phylum Streptophyta; class Magnoliopsida; order Lamiales; family Lamiaceae; genus Thymus; species Thymus mandschuricus. The sequence goes on along the minus strand of CM057074.1, from coordinate 17,947,729 downwards.
AAAAATAATTATAAAATTAAACTAAATTATTATAATTAAATTTGTTTTAAGAACACATGTAAAAATAAATTTTTAAAAATAAAATATGATTAGGATACAAACCTAGGACAGAGGATCTCATGTATCTAAATTCACTATAAACATAATTAATGTGTTCAGTGTCGCATACAAAGCAAACTATCATTATTGCATCATCTAATACCGGATCCTACTAAAATAGGTTTAGATCTTACTCAAAATATCAATATGACAACAATATATGTACGATAAAAGGGAGATCCTCTATTGTCTACAAGTGTGAGATATATATTTTCCTTATTTAAATCATAAATACTAAATTATTGATTATGCCACATGTCAATTATTTACCAAATTAAATAGAGGATGTCATACCGATAGACAATAGAGGATCCAAATTGTAGATATACTAAATTAAACATAACCATGATAGAACATCATAAGATATCAAGCACTTAATGTATTGCTAACATGTCACATGTCATTCTATTTAATAGTCGCACGAGCTCATAAATTCATGTTAGTCGCTATTTCATTTTCCAATCTCGTCCCATCCTTTTGACCTTTTACAATGGACTTTTAAACTCAATTAATTTCATACAATTATCAAAATGCAAACAGTAGACTAAAATAAATTAAGAACAAATTTTTTTTTCAAGTAGAATGTAACATACCTGCACATCATGAGCATTAACGTCGAGATGATCGGCAATCAAGAACCTAAACCTAGACGAATCCAAGTTCGTACCCGACCCGATAACCCGGTTAGCCGCGAACCCGGACAGTCTCCACGCCACGTAGGTCAGCACGTCGACCGGGTTCGAAACCACCAGCAGTATGCAATCCGGCGAGTGCTCGGCCAGTGGCGGCACGACGTGCTTGAATATCGCCACGTTCCTCTGCAGCAGATCAAGACGGCTCTCGCCGGGGTTCTGCCGGGCCCCGGCGGTGACGATGCAGAGGTCGGAGCCGGCGGTGGCGGCGTAGTCGGCGGCGGCGGTGATCTTGGTGCGGGGGAGGAAGGCGGCGGCATGCTGGAGGTCGAGCATCTCGCCTCGGAGCTGCTCTTCTCGGGTGTCGAAGAGAGTGAGCTCGTCGGTGAGGTCTTGGGTGAGGATGGTCTGAGCGATGGCCATTCCGACGTTGCCGACGCCCACCACCGTTATCTTGGTGGTGCGTTTGGTCGGAGGAGGCGGTGCTCCGCCGGAGATGTGGGTGAAGAAGGATTTGGTGAGGTCGAGGCCGCCGGGACCGAGGGAGGAGGAAGAGTTGCTTTTCTGCATGTTGAATTGATTTGGTGGAGTGGAGTGTAAAAAGGAAATAGGGTGTTGCATGTTATATATAGAGATGTTGAGGGGCTGAACTCTCAACACGACAATGTTCCATCAACCAGCTTCCCTCGTAAATTATTAGCAATCCGAGGGAGTGTATATGATGAGGTATAATATATAAAAACGTGTGCAATTCGATGGGGCGGGGAGAGTAATTATTATTCAGTAACAAATCATTAATGAGTAAAAAAATACTCTTTTCTTGTCTCATATAAAATGTCTCGTTTTTTTTTTTTTTTTTTTTTTTTTTTTTTTTTTTTTTTTGAGTGGTTATATTTAAAAATTCTTGTTTCCTTTTCTTTTAATAAAAAATATACCCCGTGAAATCAGGGGCGGAGCCAGGGCCCTGGCAACCCCGGCTTCCGGACAATTTTTTTATTTTTTCACCTTATATTATACTCCCTCCGTCCCATTGGTAAAGGGATAAATTTTTCCCGGCACGGGAATTAAGACGAGAGTGATAATTGTTGATAAAGTAGTGTGAATGGGTTTTAGTGAGTTAAAATTTTACTATTTAAGGTAATATCCCTTTATCAATGAGACAAAGTAAAATGGAACTTATCCCTTTACCAATGGGACGGAGGGAGTAGTATATTTGTATTTTATTTTTTATTTTTTACATGTATATATGTAATTTTGTCCGGTCAAATTCACATAAACACGAGTTTGCCTGAGAATTTCTATATTAATTTATAGCTTCGCCCCTGTGTGAAATGCCACTTTTTTTTTTTTTCAGTTTACGCTTTCTTTTAATAGAGTCTAGCTAATTTTGGATAACCAATACTGATAACTACATTTAATAGCCAAAAAGATAATAGATTGAATTATTAAACCCTTGTTTGTAAAACAAACTAATTCACAATAAATCGAAATGAATTATTAAACCCTACGTAGCATACTTTTCAATGTCAATCTTTTTTTCGGTGGGCTTCTTAATTTGTTTGGCATTATTTTCAACCATACTGTTAATGATGTAATAACTATGTTTATTTTTCTTCGATGACCATTGCACTGTAGTATCATCGGCATTGCTTTGTTGTTTCATTGGGTAACAAATTAACCCTTTATGAACTTCGAGAAGGCTGGAATTAATTAACGTTGCCCCCACTCCAAGTCTTCTTTGGAACATTAATTCCACGCCTTATTTTTGACAAGTCATGTCCAATGCTTATTAATTTACACAATTTTATGTGGGGAACGCTTTTACAAAACTGGGTGTCGCGCATTAAAGTCAGATATATATATATTTCCATGTATAGAAAAGGAAAGATAAGAAAAGAATAAAGGAAAGAAATTAAAGAAAGAGGTTCCGGCTGCAACATTTTTCTTCCTCGGAAAATCCTTTCTTGATTCTAGAAAACTATAGTTTACATAGAAAACAATTGCGGACGTGGAAGTCAAAAATTGATTAAACACTAAAGATCCTCGAGTTCAGTGTATATTTCAATTATATTTCTATGGGCTAATTACTTTGAAATACACAAACTTTAGAGCGATTTTTTTTTTTTTTTTTTTTTTTTTTTTTTTTTTTTGTGTGTAAATGCAGTATATTAATTTTGAACTTGAAAGAATCGTATAGAGAAAATAATCTTGACTCCTTGAGTCGAGAGTTGTATTGCTCGCCGAAAATATAATACAGATTACATAATTTAGATCCGTAAAAGGTGGATCTTGTTGCTGCATGAATTGCATGGTTCGATTATTTATGGCATGAGTTATGTATGCAAGGAATGTTTTGAATGGTGTGGAGTTCATATGGTATAAGGATTCCTTCCTTATTATTTATTCACACGCTATATGGGAAGATATGCACAAAGATTTGATTAACCCTATTAAGGATATCTTTTGAGATATGTCTTAATTATCTATTAGGGTTTTGCATGAGTCGTATATAAGGACGAAGACCTTATTAGTGCCGTTGAGTGTATTGAAGATTATCGAGTGCTCGTCTTCTTCGTGTGCTTGAGAGTTGAGTTTACTCTTTTCATTCATCAATCGTTGGGTAGTTAGTTTATTGGTGAGTGATTGTAATACCTTGAACGATTCCACGTTCAAGGTTGGACTTATCTTTTCAATTCTGTGAAAAGTATTTTGGGTAGACTAGTGAGAGTTTACCAAAGATTCATTGGTGAGGAGTAGAGTCGGGTGAGGAGAGAACGTTCAGTGTGGCTGTCGTTCACAAGTCTTGTATCCCTTATACTCATCATAGTGAATTGTTTCTTGGAATAGCTTCCCCCAGACGTAGGTGTGTTTATCACCGAACTGGGTTACCAACTTGTGTTCTCAACTGTGATACATTCTGTGTTACGTGTTGAGTTACTCTTACCTACCAAAGTAGGGATTATACAATTTCAATTGGCACCAGAGCAGGTCATCGAGGTGCGGTGTTAGATCCTGGGATATTAGTATAATCTGTGGTATATTGGTGGGTCGTGTGATGAGTACCATCAAGGAAGGTGGCTCTACGGTCAGACCACCGTTGTTTGATGGCACAAGTTATGGGTATTGGAAGATCAGGATGGCTTCGTTCATCAGATCTATTGACGAGGCTGCATGGACTGCAGTGGAAAACGGCTGGAGTGTTCCAAAAGATGAAGATGGCTCGGAGAAACCTAGATCAAAATGGTCGGAAGAGGAGCTAAAGTCGTCAGGCATGAATCAGAAAGCTATCAACGCCATACACACTGGTGTGAGTGTTGAGGTCTTTGCTATTATTTCCACGTGCAAATCTGCCAAGGAAGCATGGGATATCTTGGAGATCACTTATGAAGGCAATAAACGGGTGAAGAATCAGAGGTTGCAACGACATACTTCACAATTTGAGTCCCTCAGAATGGACGAGAGTGAACGCATCTCAGAATTTTATGCTAAGTTGCTGAGTCTATCAAATGAATTATTTTCGTTGGGAGAAAAGCTCACGGAATCCAAAATTGTGAGGAAAATCCTGAGATCTCTTCCCGAGAGATTTGATTACAAGGTTACAGCCATCGAGGAAGCAAAGGATGTTGATGAGCTATCACCAAATGAACTTATTGGTTCCTTGAGGACGTTTGAGATGGGCATGCGTGTGAATCCTAGTGAAAAGAAGAAGTTCGTGGCGTTCAAGGCTTCATCTACAAGCCAATCTGAAGAGGAATTAACTGCTGAAGACATGGCTGAGTGCATTGCGTATATCTCAAAGAGGTTTGGGAAGAAATTTTTCAGGAGAGGAAATAGTGAAGGGAACTCCAGATTTCGTCGGACCGAGAATCAAAGCTGTACTCAGAACAGGGGTCCGAACATCTCAGAGAAGAAAGAAAATGGAGATAGGGGACCACAGTGCCATGAGTGTGATGGTTTTGGTCACATCAAGAGCGAATGTGCAAATACCTTCAAATATCAGAAAGTCAGCAAGAAGGCGTTCCAAGCCACGCACAGTGATGAGGAGGTCACCGATACTGTTGGGAATTGTTAAGAACAACATGTTAAGGGGGAACCTATAAGGGACACTTCATTGTTTTGATTTGATCCCAAAACCCCAAAGCGTTCTCTTCCCAAGCGACCCATTTTGATGTAGTTAATAGGTTAGAATTTTTCTAAGCCTACTCTGTTAGGATGGCTCTTTATTTTGCTTAGAATATAGACTTCAAATGATCAAGTGAAGGCCACTCACTTGAGTGTGTTCTCTGAAGCGAAGCAAGTCTAGCAAGCCGAAGTGAAGCGTGCCGAAGAACAGCGTAGCGAAGCGAGCGCTACAGTAGATTCAAAGTGAGTCTGCTGAAGCGAAGCGAAGCGAGCGCTACAGTGTAAAGACAAAGCAAGTCAACTCTGGTCAATATTTTCCAGAGCGGTCACTAGGGAACTTTACTTCCCAAAGCGACTCACTACAAAATGACTACGAAGTGACTCAAATCTAAGCGGACGCTACAACTTCAAAGCGAAGCGAGCCACTACCTACCAGAATGCGACAACACAATTCCCGCTCCGAATTTGAACTCCAGTCAACTGGAGATCTCCGCATTTATTACGAGATCTCCACGTGTCGAACGCGGAGAGGAGCAGCGGAGTTGACTGCCAGGCCGACAGGGCGCCGCAACAGTACCGGGTCGCTCCAGTTACTGTTGAAATTGAATCTTAGCTATTTCCGGCAAAAATCAAAAACTGGGCATCTGAAAAGCAGCCAGCCTGCGCAAAGTACTATCGAGAGGAGGAGGGACAAAGCCACCAACCAAGCAACGGATCTCGGCATCCCTCCGCCTATAAATAGTGAAGGATGAAGACGGAGAGAAGTAGAACACTTCCTGAGCATTCGAGCCTACTGCAAACAAACACTCCCAGCTTTCTAGCAATCTTCGAGTCTTTGTTTCCAAGTGTTCTCCGAGTTTCCAGTTCATCGGAACTCGTCTTCACAACCTTCACACTTAGAGTCTAAGCCCATTCCATATCCAAGCTTATAAGAAGAGCTCTAGCCATCTTTGCACTTATTGTAAAGAGCCCTTCATAGTGTGTCGTCGTAAACCAAAAACCCTAAATCTGTTGTTAGGTTTTTGTGTTCGTCGTCGTTAGGTTGTTTCGATCCAAGGCCCTTCTTTCATCGATTGAAGAAGCCTCGATCATAGAGTTTAGATCCAAGCTTGCACCTACATCGTTTGTGTGAAGCTCGATCGAAGCTAGGCTATAAGGAGAGCCTGCAATCTCCCTGTCTGTCGTCGGACTGAAGCAAGTGAAGCTTCCAGTCTTGTTTAGGTTTGTGTAGTGAACCCGTAATCACTGCGTCTGTCGTAGCATCTAGGCAAGTGAAGCCCAATCTTGACTAGGCTTTTGAAGAGCCCGAAATCTTCAAGTTCTTGAGTGAAGAGAACAGTTGCCGTCGTGCAACAAGTGGACGTAGAAGCCTTAACTCCGAACCACTATAAATCTCTATGTCGTATCTCTCTAACCCTAAACTCTTTACTTTGATTATTCATTGCATATTGCATCTAAACAAACGTAATCTGGAATTTTAATTACTTAGGAAAAGATTTTAGCTCACCGAATTCCGCACAAAGAGTAAAGTCTCACTCTTGATCAAGCTTGAAGCTTAGGTCAAGAGAATCTTGATTGCTTTAGATCTAGCTCTCGGCTAGGTCTTAGTATTCTACGAGCACTTTACTTCATACTCTGAGTTAAGGAATTTGAAGTTGAAAAACTTCAAAATACGTATTCACCGCCCCCCCCCCCCCCCCCCCCCTCTACGTATTTTTCCTATAACAAACCGGGACCAACAAGTGGTATCAGAGCAGCGGTTCTTTCGAGCCTCTACTTTTTTATATCCAAAGCGAGTCCCCACTCGCTTCACGTTGTCTCACTGAACCGGATCCTATTTCCTAAGTGCATCAAAACCTCACCCACGCATATTGCATTTACTGCTGATAGTTTGCTATGTCTACATATAGTGCATCCAGTCTTCCACAGTTCTCTATCGAAGGATACGAGACATGGAGTTTCTGAGTCGAGAGCTTCCTATGCTCCATCCACGACCGGATGTGGGAAGTCATAGAGGACGGACCAATCGAGATCAAGAAGGCCATATCTGTGAACGTTCCAGCCGCCGAAGGTCGCGAAGCCCATGTTAGGCAAGAATACGTCGAGAAGGACAAAGATGAATACAATGCCAACAACTTCAAGATCGCCAACCTTGATAAAATTGCACGTCACACGATGCAGAGCACCGTATCGGATGCCTACCTTCCTAGGATCAGGAAGTGTGCGACGGCGAAGGAAATGTGGGAAACCCTAGCCCTCATTTCACAAGGAACGGACAAGATCAAAGAGAACAAGCTCGCCGTACAAATGCGGGAGTTTGAAAGTCTGATAATGAAGCCAGGAGAGTCCATCGACGCCTTCGAGCTGAGAGTCACCAACATCATTGCAACTCTCAACTCACTTGGAAAGGAACTCACAGACAAGGAAGTCAACCTGAAGATTGTCCGAGCTCTCACGAGGAAGTGGCAGACAATGAAGGAGCTGTACCTAGCTACCAAAGATCTATCGAAGCTCACACCGGAGATTCTGTTCTCCGAACTCAAAGCTCATGAATTCGATCTGAATCGAATGAACCTCAATGAAGAGGATGAAGCTCCCACGACGTCAAAAGGTGTAGCTTTCAAAGCTGCAGAAGGGCCAAGTGACCAGTCGCTAGCCAAGATGACGAGGGAAGAGTTAGAAGAACATGTTGCGTTCTTATCCAAGAACTTCAACAAAATGAATTCTCGAGTGGGCAAGTACAAAAGATTCTACAAGCAGTACAAAGGAAGGAGCACTGATGCTCGAGAAGGAAAAGGGAAGAGAGAAGAGACGACCAAGCCGATCTCAAGGGACATGATGGAAGTGGAATGCTACCATTGCCACAAAATGGGCCACTACAAGTCCGATTGCCCGAAGCTGAGTGCAAAGGAGCGAGAGGAACTGAGAGCATAGAGGGATGGTCCAAGACGAGCGCTCGTAGCGAGTGAAATGCCGGTCGCTTCAGCTGAAGAAGTCTCAAGCGACTCGGATGCATTCACAGATCCCAACTCCAGTGAGGGAGAGGATCTTGGACTCATGGCGCTCACCGACGAAGAAACAGGAAAGGTATTCATCTATCCCTCACCTAGCTCAATTACACTCGCACACACTCACCAAGAGGAAGCAAATTCCTCGACATGGAGTGAGTTGCTTGACAAGCACATTCAATTGTCAAGCGACCACGAAGTGTTGAAACAAGCTTTGTCTCAAAGCGAGAAGGAGAACCGAAAGCTAGCCACTGAGCTTGACCAAGTCAAACTTAACTTAAGGGCTATGACTAGTAAGTTCGAGGATCTCTTCGCGAGACATCAAAGCTTGGAAGGAAGGTATGAAACCCTGTTGGTCCCGGTTTGTTAATAGCGAAAATACGTATAGGGGGGGGGGGGGGCGGGGTGAATACGTATTTTAAGTTTTTCAACTTTTTTTTCCCTTTAACTCAAAGTAACAAGTAAAGAGCTCGCTTGACACTTAAGACCTAGCTGAAGCTAGATCTACAGTACGTAGCTTGCCTGCTTGACCGAAGTAAGGACTTGATCAAGAGGGAGTCTTTACTCGTGTATGCGGAAATTCGGTGAGCTAAAATCTTTCCTAAGTAATTAAATAAACCAAGTTCGTTTGTTTAGATGCGCGTGCAATGAATAATCAAGGTAAAGAGTTTAGGGTTGAGAGATACGACACAGGGATTATAGTGGTTCGGAGATAAAGCTCCTACGTCCACTTTGTTGCACACGGCAACTGTTCTCTTCACTCTTCACTCAAGAACTTGAAGGTTACGGGTCCTTCAAAAACCTGGTCGAGATCGGGCTTCACTCGCCTGGATCCAACGACAGATGTAGTGATTGCGGGTTCACTACTCAAACCTAGACAAGACTGGAAGCTTCACTTGCTTCAGTCAAACACAGACAGGGAGATTTCGGGCTCTCCTTACAGCCTAGCTTCGATCGAGCTTCACACAAACGATGTAGGTGCAAGCTTGGATCTAAACTCTATGAACGAGACTTCCTCAATCGATGAAAGAAGAGTCTTGGATCGAGACAACCTAACGACAACACTCAAAAACCTAACAGACAAAGTTTTGGGTTTTTGGTTGAAGAACACACTATGAAGAGCTCTTTACAGTAGATGCAAAGTAGGCTAGAGCTCTTCTTCTAAGCTTGGATATTTGAAGTGGGCTTAGACTCTAAGTGTGAAGGTTGTGAAGACGAGTTCCGATGAACTGGAAACTCGGAGAACACTTGAAAACAAAGACTCGAAGATTTGCTCAAAGGCTTGGGAGTGTTTGTTTGCTGTGGGCGCTCGAATGCTCAAGTAGTGTTCTACTTCTCTTCGTATTCATCCTTCACTATTTATAGGCGGAGGGATGCTAATATCCGTTGCTTGGTTGGTGGCTTTGTCCCTCCTCTCGACAGTACTTTGCGCAGGCAGTTGCTTTTGCAGGAGCGCAGTTTGTCTCTTTGCCGAAAACGGCTAAGTTACAAAGCTAACAATAACTGGAGCGAGCTAGTACTGTAGCGGCGCCCTGTCGGCCTGGCAGTCAACTCCTCTGCTCCTCTCCGCGATCGACACGTGGAGTTCTCGTAATTAATGCGGAGATCTCCAGTTGACTGGAGTTCAAAATATGGGCGGGAGTTGTGCTGTCGCTTTCTGGTAGGTGATGGCTCGCTTCGCTTTGAAGTTGTAGCGTCCGCTTCGAATCGAGTCGCTTCAAGGTCATTATGTAGCGAGTACTTGGGAAGTGAGTTCCCGAAGTGACTGCTTTAGTAAGTGTTGACCCGCGTTGACTCGCTTCGGCTTTTCACTGTAGCGCTCGCTTCGCTTTGCTTTGCTGGACTTGCTTTGATTCCACTGTAGCGCTCGCTACGCTTCGTCACACTTTACTTCAGCTTCGGTAGACTCGCTTCGCTTGAAAAACACTCTCAAGTGAGTGGCCTTCACTTGGAATTTCTGCAGTCTAAAAATTTAAGCAAATCAAAGCCATCCTAACAGTATAGGCTTAGAAAAATTCTAACCTATTTTCTACATCAAATAGGGTCGCTTGGGAATAGGACACTTGTAATAGCCGCAGTTTTATTTAGTGAGTAAATAAAATTTCGGCATTTTTTTTTTAAATTCAGAGTGTTATTATTATTAATATTATGAGTAAAATAAAATTTTAAGTACTACTGTTAGTAGTGTTACGTTTAGTAACATCAGAACTTCCCGAAACGAGAACCGAACTAAATAAGAAAAGCCGATAAAACGAATCGGTAAAAGAAAAATTCAGTATTTAATTTTTGGGCCGAGGCCCATTTGATAAGTACAAGGCCCAGTTAATTGTTCAAGGCCCAGTTAATAATCGAAGCCCACTTCACGAGTAATTACTCGAATTGTTTGATTTTATTAGCCAAAAGGGAGAGAGCCCATTTCAGATTTAATACCCAACAGCAAAATATAAAAGGGGCCCAAGATTAATGGCTCTAAGCCCACAATATAATCCATGTATATATATTATTACAACAAAAGAAAAGAAAAAGAAAAGAAAAGAAAACAGGAAGAAGCAGCAATACAGTAGGCGCCCATATCTTCCAACGCAAAACTGGATTTCAACTCAATTAATTCCTCCTAAGCACAATTAGAGGATCCTTAGCACTTCTACAATTACAATTAGAGGGAGACTAATCATTATTACTACATGTGGAGTTGTAGAAATCTCCCAAGCATACACGTGTCACCCATGCAATACTCACTCTTGAAGGAAACACTCCAAGCCTCCCAAAAACACTCCATTCCCCTGCACAACACACACACATCACTCAAACAACATAGAGAGAGAGAAAGAAAGCAAGTAGAGAAGAGCTCCTACTCACCATTTCCTTCTTCCTTGTGCAAGAGAACGAGCAGCCCCCAATCCTCACAATAACCTTCAATACCTACACAAAATACTCACAATTTATCTTCACTCACACACCCAACTACTCCACCATAGGGAGAACAAGATAGAGAGGAAGTGAGAAAGCAAGGAAGGCCCTCGGAGGAGCAGCTGATTTCCAGTCGAGAGGCTGCCGGAAGCACAGCCCGACGCAGTCCGTTCGAGGCGTCGGAAACACCTCGATTTCATAGGTAACCCCTCTAACTCCCTTCCTTCAAAGACCTAGCTTACATGCACTAACTCTAGAACCAAATCCCTATCTCTAGGAGTGAAGAAAGAAGGAAGGGGAAGGTATTCAAGCAAGAATTTGAAGAGGACAGCCCTCTAATCGGAAGCTAAAGACCCGAATACAGTTTCTAAAGGTGAGAAAGATCCCCCAATCTTTCTCCTAGCATGAGTATCAAGGCCCCTAACATTTAGAAATCAAACATGCAAGTGTAGGCTTCAAGTTACACCGATATAGAGAAGGAACAAGGGGAAGGAAGCAACAAAGAAAAGGGGACAGCCACCATCTAGCTCAAGAACTCAGATTTTCAATCTCTAAGATTTACAAGTAAGACTCTCCTCATCACTCTCTCTAAGAACTTTAAGCCTTTAAACATGCAACCCCATTAGAACCACCAAAAACCAACTAGAAGCATAATCTAGTACTCTATCACCCCTTTCAAGCATGAAACATAGTTAAAACCTCAAAATTGAAACATGAGAAGCATAGCAATCACCTAGAGACAATGCATGTTATGTTGGAGGCTAAGAATCGAAATTGAAGCATGTTTAGATCACATAAGAACCTCCTCTAGAAGGCCTAAGACATTGCATGTATAATAATCCTCAATCTAAAACATTCAATTAAGGCATAAAACATTCAATTAAGGCATAAAACATTCAACAAAGACACCAATTTCAAGCATACAAAATCTGGAAGTTTGCTTCCAATTAAGGCATAAAACATTCAAGACGAAATCAGTCTCTAAATGCATCTAATCAAACCCTAACCCTCTAAATCAACAAGTATAACTCATATTCGAATTGCGAATCGAAAACGGGAGGGAAGGGAGAAGAATCGAACCTGCCCGGAAGAAGGAGAGAGACCGGGAGTGACTGGAGGCAACGCCGGGGCACCCGAGCATCTCCCGAGCCTTACCGGAGACTGCCCGGCCGGCGACGGCCTTCACAGAGCAGCTGCAGCACCGGCGGATGCCCGAGGATACCCTGCAAATTAGAGAGAGAGAAGGAGGTCAGAGAGAGGAGGAGGAGAGGAGGAGGAGAAGTCGGCGACGGCATCACCACCGCCGCCGGGAAACAGATCAGAGAGAGAAAGCGAGGGGCGGAAGCAGGCAGTGGACGACGGGAGTATGCCCTAGCCACGAAGGCTAGGACAATGACGTGAACGGGGCAGGCGAGCCACGGCAGGACATGCGGAACGCCGCCGGCCAGAGACGGCGCGACGACTTCGGACGACAGCAGCAGGGGCACAGCGACGCGATGACACGGGGCAAACAGCGCAGCCAGCAGAGGAGCCGTGAACTGGGAAGAAGGGCGCGCCGGCGCACTGCATTGACGGAGGCGAGGCCGGCGCCGGAGAAGATGAAGCCCGACGGATTTCTCCGATTTTCCCCAAATCTGCAAAATTAGGTTTCCCCTTCAATCAATCAATAATTGGGAGAATCTTGAAGGAAATACGAGGGGATCGGACAGTGGCTCCTCGAGGGAAGGCTCACCGCCGATGGACGACGGCGGAAGCAAAACATCGGCGGCAGAAGCCGCGAACGGAGAAGCTGCAGAGAGAGAGAGACGCGTAGGGAGTGAGAGGAAGAAAGAGAGGGAGAGTGTGTTGCCAAGTATAGAACCGGGCCAGATTTTCGGGCTGGATTTGTAATTTGGGCTCAAGGATGCCTGGGCCGAAATAAACGAATTACATGGGCCGGAATTAATATTCAGTTGGATCGAAGCTTGAAACCAGTTGGGCCGTGATTAATTAATTGTTGGGCCGGATTAATTATTCAGTGGGCCGAGAATTATTATTCAAGACGGGCCGAAATCAAAGAACAGAGGGGCCGGATTTATTGTTCAGTTGGGCCGAAGCTTCAAGATTAGACGGGTTGACGACTACTTAATTGGCCGATAATTATTTAAATGAGCAGATAATTTAATCAAGAAACGAAAGCCAAACGTAATAATTTATCGGGATTGATTTATTAATTTCCAAGCTTAAGTAATTGGGCTTAAACCCCTAATAATTCTATTGGGCCTCTAATAATTATTAATGTTGATCTAATCAACCAAGTTCAAATATAACAGCTTTATAAGGGTAGACCACTTATAACACGTAATAAAAACGCGAAGCCCTATTAATGATTAAATCAAGCCCTGTGACAACAGTTATGTTAATCTTATAAGTATAGACCACTTATATCCTTCGATAAGATTTAGCTCAGTAATATTTATCTTATAAGTGTAGACCACTTATAACGTGTAATAAAATCACTAAGCCTCATCGATGGCTTAATCGCATATCCTACGATTTCTATCGAGGATGAAGAGACAGTAAGACACCAGACTCGATCAAAGTGATCGATTTCAAATGAGAATCGAGAAACTCTCGCTTAAAAGAAATCTATCAGTAAAAGAGAACATAACCTAGATAAAAGACAACTTTCGCATAGATCGATAAGATTATCGATTTCATTTCAAGTCTCTCATTTTACGTTCTTTGAACGAGATCAGGCGAAGGAAAAGGCCGAGACTAAGGCGGCGCTTAGAGTTATATAAAGTATGACCAGGAAAGGAAAGCTATCGAGGTGGGCTTTCAGAAAAACTAAAATGTTTATTTATGCTATAGTTCCTTTCTTTAAAGAATTGTCATGCCATAAAATGTTTTTGTTTTGTATGAGATCTATCTGAGGAGGCTTATGCCTCAATTATCAGAACGATTCGGGCTCATCGGGGTTAAGACCTCGGTGAGTTAGTGCACTCAGTTTACCGTTAGCTACGCAAGTGGCGCGGTTAGGTATTCGGGAGGGTGGCCAACCTCACGGATACACCCACAGCTCAGATATGATGGATTACACCAGAAAATAGCCTGCGCAGACACTCTTTTAAATTAAAATGTTTTTGTGAACATAGGTCTTTTCCGAAAACCCCTATGATTCACTTGAATGGCTGGCAATTAAAATGTTTTGGCACGTGCCCACTGAGTACTTCAAAGTACTCAGCCCTGTACATATTTCCCATGTGCAGGTTAAGCAGGATGAAGTGAAGTTGCCGGAAAGAGCTTTTGTCGAGCATGGAAAGTGTTGAAGCCTCTTGGTGGTGTATGTCTCCATACATGCATCTCACGTTCTTCCGCTGTGATCTTTATGAAGTTAGACTAGATTCCATTTAGTGTATCGTTGCAACTCATCTCCATTTTGTGTATCGTTGCAACGTATCAGCCCCATTATAGACATTGCTTTCTTTCATGAACAACGCCTCCGCTTATCTCATGTAAAACGCTTCCGTAGATTAACAGTACTTTCCTCTATTCATTCTCGACGAATGATGGAGAGTTGAATGTATTCCAAATGCTATGTTTTTGCATCGTTTCACCACCAGTCGTTCGTTATTCTATTCGTTTCCCTTTTTCTTAAGTCGCGACCTCGCTCGGCCCAAGTTATGGCGGGCGGGCTGTGACAGAGTGGTATCAGAGCACTTGGTTCGCTCTGAAATCCAAGAGTCTTCTTCTTCTAAGTAAAGTCTAGACTTGATTCGCTAGACTTGTAAAGTCCTTCGACAAAAGCTCGGCACTTCACGACATCATGCTCGACCAAGGAAGAGAAGAGGTAACTCTCACATGCCAGTACGAGAACATAGTCAAGATAACATAGAGCTCACATATATCAGAAAAGCCAAGGCCTTTCTAGAGAACATAGCTCGCTTGAACTAAGTGCTTTCCCTCAATCACATACTAGGATAGTGCTTGAGCACAGGAATTATTCCAGCCTCGATTATGACACGAGATGGATGATGAGACGAGGAAGCGAGTGAAGCTTTACACGAAATGCCAACTCAAGGAAGCAGTGATAACTCCCTGGAAAGCTATTCCATGAAAAAGGGATACATCAGATCAAGGAGAATCAAGCCAAGAAGTGCAAGAAGATCTGAACGAGTGTCATTTAAATCAATTACATGAGCCTCTAACTTTTCCGCCTCTGTGCGGAAAGAAACGAAACGTATTCAATTACGCTTTCTAAAAGATGGTAAGAGATGATACCAGAATCTTAAACATGAATAAAAGTTTCATATGGTGGCACAATAAAAGATAAGTCCACTAGAATTTCCTGGATGTTTCCGCATCCATGGTTAAAGGAAGAAAACATTACTAGAAACTGAAGAAAGAAATCAAAGAAAGGTTAAGTTCTTGTCCAACTTAGAGCTCTCAAGTATGTAAACGTTAGAATCTCAGTTTCCCCGATGTTGTACTCATGAGAATAATTATGATAGAACGTGTTAGCCTCTACTTTCCTGAGTAGAAAATCATGCTCGAAGAGTGTAGAAAAGTGAGATCAGTAGCCACGCCTAAGGATGAACTCGTAAGATTGGATATTGATATCCAAGATCAGTTAGAAGCTAAAACGATATAATATGCTTAATTTTCATGGGTGATGGGACTAGACTATACGATACAGGAGACTAAGGCGTGGTATTTAATGACAAAAACAGTGAACCATTAGCCTAATTACGTACCAAGTACGACTTGAGGACGTGTACAGAAACTTCATGCCGAGGACTAAGAGACTGTCGAAGAAAGAGTCATATCTATTCGGATCGTGATCTAGCAACTATTTCCGTTAGGATATCAGCAGACAAGCAATATGATTGTCCCTAGAAATGACTCTACGTTACTAACGCTAATGAGTAAGTCGCAATTTCATATGTCAAGGTCCTTTATGCCAGTGCGAAGTACTAGAGTGTTCACGAAGGTACATAGACTAAAGAAGACCCTACGTTCTAATGCATTATAACTTCGAAACCCTCTCTTGAACCTCTCGAAACCAGAAAGACCTTTGTAATATACGTAGAGTCGAGGAATTCCAGATCCAAAGAATTGTTATCGAGCCTTATTCGAGCTTCTGTATTCTTTTGAATCAAGAGCCACCAGTGTATGAGAATCGAATTTTCCTTCATGTGACCGGAAGGATGCTTATGTGGGACTGGCCACCTCACATAATCTCTTTCTCGGTAGCGTCACCAATAGACATGAAATCGGATGGGTATCGACAAAAAGGGGTTCCCCTCCCATGACCCCTGTCAATTCATTTCTACCCTCTGGTTATTTCTTCTAAACTTGTCTGGTGATTCCTTGATGAGCTATTTTGGGTGATTGACATTCCAACTTGGACCCTTACACGATTGTTTTCCAGAGTCAACCCACAATGTTCTTATCCCATCTTGATCATGTTTGTCATCCTAGAGTGATAAGACTGTGAGGATTAGTTCAACTGCAAGTTATAGAGTATGACTTAAGGTTACACACTCTTTTGAGTTGTCGAATGTTTACGCATAAAAGGGGTGTATGATAGACAAACTGTTAAAGGTATTGCACGAGACTCGAGTTGACAATGCGGTGCTAACTAGTTTTACATGTGACAGTAAAATAGAGACTCCGCAACCTCCCCAGCAAGATTTTGTATATCATAACTCAGAGGAGGAAAGCTTAATAGTGAAATTAAGAAATATGCTGGGTGAAGCCAGAATTCAGAGGACAGGAACTAGTATCGCGATGCACGCAATAGTAAGAGGCATAAAGCTAGACAGACTCCCCAACAAGTCCAGAAACAGAAATACAATGACGAAATGCAAAACTCATGAGTTATAGGAGTTCATCAAGAAAAGTATATCGATGATCCATAAATCCAACACTAAGAGCTAACAATATTAGAGTCTAATTTAGACCCAAGATAGTAAAACCTTGAGTAGAAGAAGCTTGAACAGACGAGATCCTTGCGGATATGAAAATTTGGAATCCGCCGACAGATTGAAAATAATAAGAATATCAGAACATAAACGACCCAAGGTCGAGTACTATACTTGTCAAATACACGACGTGTTATCATTCCTAAGATCCAGATTAAACCAACAACTAAAGGAAAGACAGTATCCCATGATTGCGGTCGGTGACCTGACGTTATTTGGATTTCTCCCAGCTCGAGGATCAGAAACCTCTTAGAATATTGACGTGGACCAGACTAGAATATAAATTCTCACTAGACATAAGTTATGTGAAAATAGTGAGACCTAAATTATTCACCCAGAGAGGAATAATTATAGTATGACATCAGTCGGCCAGACATAGTAATGAATTGTAGCAGACTACGAAATACGAGATATTGAAGGATGCTAAGGGAGGTAATGTTGGAAGAGATTTTCCCATAGGAGGTAATATGAAACGAGAAAGCCTTGAAGAAGTCATAAATAAAATTGGTGTAGAGCACGAGTTAGGAAAAGTTGTCAAGAAGAGTACAGAACGAGACCACCGTATGTCTCATACCTTTGAAAGAATCAAAGGATAAGTGCACTAAGATCGTGACCACCGAGACTAAACCACAAGTAAATCAGGATAAAACTTTTTTTTAACTATGTAACCATACATAGACATAAGACCTTGAAGCACCACAGCAGTATGAGCGATGCTCGTATAATAGATATACACAACCATAAGTTCCACCTTCGGGTAAGTCATAAGCTTTGTTATTATTGCAAAGTTGGTATAGTTCTCTCCACGAGAAGTGTGCAAGATAGACAATAGAGCAAAGGAAATGCGATTGAGAATAAGCATTGAATGAGGCGTAAGTCTAAAGGGTCTAAACATGGTTATGGGACACCTAAGGAACCACGACTCAATAACAGAAAGGAATGAAATGTATGCCGATTGTAATGACGCACGTTGGAATCAAGATGTGCGAGGACTAGTGAAAGAATATACTAAACAATATAGAAATGACCATATAGAATATATGAGAAACAAAATTCTTTTAAAGAAAAGCCATGGTTGTCCAAGAAGTCGGTAAACTCAGATGTAAAATAGTTTGGAATATGACTTTAATCATTAACCAACGAGCTATAAGGGACAATAAATTGAGACGAACCTATATTTATCTTAGGGAAACTAGATCGCATTATAAGAGAAGATGTAGATAGAAGAGAAGTTTTTACTAAAATCATCACGTCATGAGAGTCGAACGAAAACCATCTAGATCGAATTCTTAACCAAGAAGTATTGTGAGCATTCGACGTGCCCAGATACCTAATGTACATTGCAAGTTCGAGTAGATAATTAAAACCATAGTATTATCTTCATAAGTCTCTTGAGTTAATAAGAATCCATATCTTAAGTGTCTTAAGAACAGAATTATTGGTATGTGAGGTACAAACACACGAGAATATTAAAACATATAGAAGGAATGATAATCGAGAGAATGAAGAAGTGTTTTATTAGGTAGAAAACTATACGACTAAAACATTTGACTTCATTACAGAAGGTAATTATTAACCCCGTCATCAAAGCTTACTAATTGAGACAGCGAGACTACCTAACTAGAACTTCTAAAATCCCTGACAGATACGTAAGTAAGCCTCGAGAAGGATAGTAATAGAAGTTAGAATTTTCAGTCCAAGGTAACATCAAAGTGCATTAGTGCATACAATAGACGACTAAAGATAAAATTTTGAGTCACGTATATCATGAAGCTTGAGTATGAGATTATGCTCAACCCAGAATGTTCCGCTAAAAGGAAAAATCACAGTCGTGTAGTGTATTCACGATAATGAGTAGAGACCCTATATGGGTTATGAAATCGACTCAAGTAGTCATGTAAGCAGTATGAAGGAAGACAGATGAGCTAGAACCCTAAAAATGAAACCTTGAAAGCCTTGAGTAACACTTAGAAAGGAAGAAACCTGCTATTAATCAAGAATACCTCTTTACAACTTATGAAAGATAAGACGATACATTAAGGAGGATAGACAATAGGATCCATGAGATCTCCCTAGAAACAGACACCCACGCATGATGCCTTAAAAGTGTTATAGTCATACGTGGATTATCACTTTCGTTGCCAAAATAAATTGACTAGTTAAGTATGACACCAGCCAGACTTGTGAGGCATTACATCTAGATACACTAGATTCATAAACGACTGCAGAAAGTAAATAAGAGCACTTGGTCTCGCGTTAGTAGAGCGACACCCAGAACCAACAATCAGCAGGAAGAACTACATTAGGCGGAGAATTCATACCACGAATTATATATATAGAGAAAACAACTGATATATACACATATACAAACCATATTCTTACAAGAGGGAATATAGCTATAGTAATAACTCTACGACGAATATCAAGATTGTCAATCTAACACGTATGGCCAGCATAGGCACGGTACGTGTCTCTACCTCAAACAGACAACTGCGAATAAAGATGCACAGTGCTACAAGTGATCCAGAGACGATTGACCTCAACCAACGAGTTAAAACAGAAATAACTATTTGATAATAGTTAATACCTCAATTATAAAGTTAACTACAGTAAAGAAGTAGATCATGGCCACGCTAGCATAAAGACCAAAGAGAAAATAGACTCGAGCGGAGTACAAATTTGAAACGATCAATATCCCGACCCTAGTATTATCAGTGACACACGATTACACTCGCAAAAAGAGTAGATAGAAGGGTACATGGACTTAAGTATATGACTAAGGTATATTAAAATTTGGGAAAAATGCCTAAGGCCGACAAAGAAGGTCTAGACGCTCGCAGACTAATGCTATCACCTAACAATAAGATGAGTTCGTACGGTCCACCGAGACGTTAGTGCTCTAATGCAGAGAGCAACTTGTGAACTTATAGCATGCCTAGTATCGATACAGATTCGATCAGTGTATCACAAAGATATTATCCCATAAACGATGAGGATCATGACGAGCATGTGGTCTAAAGGTAACAAGGTTAACACGAACCGGCCAAGAAATATAGTTACTTGAAACGGCTAGTACATAAGATCGATTGGAGACGGAATAAAAGAATCTTAAGATGAACATGAGTCACCTGCTAACACCGACAAGTTGAATTACGATTCAAACTAGGAGACAAGCCTTCCCAGAAGTTCCACATTCTATGCAATAGCTAGATTTAGTGCAAAAGAAAGACTAAAATCAGTTTATTTGGACCCTACGAGGTTCTAGAGAAGATAAGACTAACATCGTGAAGGTTAACATATCAGTTCCGTCAAACCTCGAAGACATTTTTAAGGAAGTGGTAACCAGTGGAGGCGGAAACTGGAAAACGATATAACCCCTAACTCAATTGCCTAGACCTACTATACACCATAGACATGGTATCGTGCAATGCACCGCACAGAATCAGGTGTAGACCACCACTCTATTGAGATGAGGTGGGAGATGAGAAAGAATTAAAATTAGTGTATGATCAAAGAAATGGTTGAGAAATGCAATCAATCAGAGATATGATAAAGGAAGCTCATAGTAGCCAGAAGTCTTACGATGACGATGTAGATTCGAGTTACACCTCGAAGTAGAGGACATGGTCCTTGAAAATTTCCCCACCAAGGGAATGACCAGATTCAGAATCAAAGGCAAATTGAAACCCCGTTTCATCGAACTTTACGAAGTTCTAGGAAAGGTAGGACCTGTGGCGTACAGGTCAACGTTACCTCCAAACCTAGGAAGCGTTCACAACGTATTTCATGTATCTCAACTAAGGAAATACGTGTTCGACCCCAAACGTGTGATTCGACAGGAGGAAGCAGTTATAGAACCCGATTTGAGCTACGAGACGAAACCTGAAGCCATCGTAGATCGGGAAATTCAGCAGCTTAGGAATAAGCAAATCCCTCTAATAAAAGTGCGGTAGAAGCACCACGGACAGGAGGAAGGCACGTGGGAGTCGGAAGACAAAAGGAAAGAGAAATACCCCGATTTGGTTGTAGAAGGTAAGTAAATTTTGGGACGAAATTTTTCGTAAGGGGTGTAGTATGTAATAGCCGCAGTTTTATTTAGTGAGTAAATAAAATTTCAGCATTTTTTTTTTTAAATTCAGAGTGTTATTATTATTATATTATGAGTAAAATAAAATTTTAAGTTCTACTGTTAGTAGTGTTACGTTTAGTAACATCAGAACTTCCCGAAACGAGAACCGAACTAAATAAGAAAAGCCGATAAAACGAATCGGTAAAAGAAAAATTCAGTATTTAATTTTTGGGCCGAGGCCCATTTGATAAGTACAAGGCCCAGTTAATTGTTCAAGGCCCAGTTAATAATCGAAGCCCACTTCATGAGTAATTACTCGAATTGTTTGATTTTATTAGCCAAAAGGGAGAGAGCCCATTTCAGATTTAATACCCAACAGCAAAATATAAAAGGGGCCCAAGATTAATGGCTCTAAGCCCACAATATAATCCATGTATATATATTATTACAACAAAAGAAAAGAAAAAGAAAAGAAAAGAAAACAGGAAGAAGCGGCAATACAGTAGGCGCCCATATCTTCCAACGCAAAACTGGATTTCAACTCAATTAATTCCTCCTAAGCACAATTAGAGGATCCTTAGCACTTCTACAATTACAATTAGAGGGAGACTAATCATTATTACTACATGTGGAGTTGTAGAAATCTCCCAAGCATACACGTGTCACCCATGCAATACTCACTCTTGAAGGAAACACTCCAAGCCTCCCAAAAACACTCCATTCCCCTGCACAACACACACACATCACTCAAACAACATAGAGAGAGAAAGAAAGCAAGTAGAGAAGAGCTCCTACTCACCATTTCCTTCTTCCTTGTGCAAGAGAACGAGCAGCCCCCAATCCTCACAATAGCCTTCAATACCTACACAAAATACTCACAATTTATCTTCACTCACACACCCAACTACTCCACCATAGGGAGAACAAGATAGAGAGGAAGTGAGAAAGCAAGGAAGGCCCTCGGAGGAGCAGCTGATTTCCAGTCGAGAGGCTGCCGGAAGCACAGCCCGACGCAGTCCGTTCGAGGCGTCGGAAACACCTCGATTTCATAGGTAACCCCTCTAACTCCCTTCCTTCAAAGACCTAGCTTACATGCACTAACTCTAGAACCAAATCCCTATCTCTAGGAGTGAAGAAAGAAGGAAGGGGAAGGTATTCAAGCAAGAATTTGAAGAGGACAGCCCTCTAATCGGAAGCTAAAGACCCGATTTCAGTTTCTAAAGGTGAGAAAGATCCCCCAATCTTTCTCCTAGCATGAGTATCAAGGCCCCTAACATTTAGAAATCAAACATGCAAGTGTAGGCTTCAAGTTACACCGATATAGAGAAGGAACAAGGGGAAGGAAGCAACAAAGAAAAGGGGACAGCCACCATCTAGCTCAAGAACTCAGATTTTCAATCTCTAAGATTTACAAGTAAGACTCCCCTCATCACTCACTCTAAGAACTATAAGACTTTAAACATGCAACCCCATTAGAACAACCAAAAACCAACTAGAAGCATAATCTAGTACTCTATCACCCCTTTCAAGCATGAAACATAGTTAAAACCTCAAAATTGAAACATGAGAAGCATAGCAATCACCTAGAGACAATGCATGTTATGTTGGAGGCTAAGAATCGAAATTGAAGCATGTTTAGATCACATAAGAACCTCCTCCAGAAGGCCTAAGACATTGCATGTATAATAATCCTCAATCTAACACTTCAAGTCAACAAAGACACCAATTTCAAGCATACAAAATCTGGAAGTTTGCTTCCAATTAAGGCATAAAACATTCAAGACGAAATCAGTCTCTAAATGCATCTAATCAAACCCTAACCCTCTAAATCAACAAGTATAACTCATATTCGAATTGCGAATCGAAAACGGGAGGGAAGGGAGAAGAATCGAACCTGCCCGGAAGAAGGAGAGAGACCGGGAGTGACTGGAGGCAACGCCGGGGCACCCGAGCATCTCCCGAGCCTTACCGGAGACTGCCCTGCCGGCGACGGCCTTCACAGAGCAGCTGCAGCACCGGCGGATGCCCGAGGATACCCTGCAAATTAGAGAGAGAGAAGGAGGTCAGAGAGAGGAGGAGGAGAGGAGGAGGAGAAGTCGGCGACGGCATCACCACCGCCGCCGGGAAACAGATCAGAGAGAGAAAGCGAGGGGCGGAAGCAGGCAGTGGACGACGGGAGTATGCCCTAGCCACGAAGGCTAGGACAATGACGTGAACGGGGCAGGCGAGCCACGGCAGGACATGCGGAACGCCGCCGGCCAGAGACGGCGCGACGACTTCGGACGACAGCAGCAGGGGCACAGCGACGCAATGACACGGGGCAAACCGCGCAGCCAGCAGAGGAGCCGTGAACTGGGAAGAAGGCGCGCCGGCGCACTGCATTGACGGAGGCGAGGCCGGCGCCGGAGAAGATGAAGCCCGACGGGTCTCTCCGATTTTCCCCAAATCTGCAAAATTAGGTTTCCCCTTCAATCAATCAATAATTGGGAGAATCTTGAAGGAAATACGAGGGGATCAGACAGTGGCTCCTCGAGGGAAGGCTCACCGCCGATGGACGACGGCGGAAGCAAAACACCGGCGGCAGAAGCCGCGAACGGAGAAGCTGCAGAGAGAGAGAGACGCGTAGGGAGTGAGAGCAAGAAAGAGAGGGAGAGTTTGTTGCCAAGTATAGAACCGGGCCAGATTTTCGGGCTGGATTTGTAATTTGGGCTCAAGGATGCCTGGGCCGAAATAAACGAATTACATGGGCCGGAATTAATATTCAGTTGGATCGAAGCTCGAAACCAGTTGGGCCGTGATTAATTAATTGTTGGGCCGAATTAATTATTCAGTGGGCCGAGAATTATTATTCAAGACGGGCCGAAATCAAAGAACAGAGGGGCCGGATTTATTATTCAGTTGGGCCGAAGCTTCATGATTAGACGGGTTGACGACTACTTAATTGGCCGATAATTATTTAAATGAGCAGATAATTTAATCAAGAAACGAAAGCCAAACGTAATAATTTATCGGGATTGATTTATTAATTTCCAAGCTTAAGTAATTGGGCTTAAACCCCTAATAATTCTATTGGGCCTCTAATAATTATTAATGTTGATCTAATCAACCAAGTTCAAATATAACAACTTTATAAGGTATAACACGTAATAAAAACGCGAAGCCCTATTAATGATTAAATCAAGCCCAGTGACAACAGTTATGTTAATCTTATAAGTATAGACCACTTATATCCTTCGATAAGATTTAGCTCAGTAATATTTATCTTATAAGTGTAGACCACTTATAACGTGTAATAAAATCACTAAGCCTCATCGATGGCTTAATCGCATATCCTACGATTTCTGTCGAGGATGAAAAGACAGTAAGACACCAGACTCGATCAAAGTGATCGATTTCAAATGAGAATCGAGAAACTCTCGATTAAAAGAAATCTATCAGTAAAAGAGAACATAACCTAGATAAAAGACAACTTTCGCATAGATCGATAAGATTATCGATTTCATTTCAAGTCTCTCATTTTACGTTCTTTGAACGAGATCAGGCGAAGGAAAAGGCCGAGACTAAGGCGGCGCTTAGAGTTATATAAAGTATGACCAGGAAAGGAAAGCTATCGAGGTGGGCTTTCTATAAACTAAAATGTTTATTTATGCTATAGTTCTTTTCTTTAAAGAATTGTCATGCCATAAAATGTTTTTGTTTTGTATGAGATCTATCTGAGGAGGCTTATGCCTCAATTATCAGAACGATTCAGGCTCATCGGGGTTAAGACCTCGGTGAGTTAGTGCACTCAGTTTACCGTTAGTACGCAAGTGGCGCGGTTAGGTATCCGGGAGGGTGGCCAACCTCACGGATACACCCACAGCTCAGATATGATGGATTACACCAGAAAATAGCCTGCGCAGGCACTCTTTTAAATTAAAATGTTTTTGTGAACATAGGTCTTTTCCGAAAACCCCTATGATTCACTTGAATGGCTGGCAATTAAAATGTTTTGGCACGTGCCCACTGAGTACTTTAAAGTACTCAGCCCTGTACATATTTCCCATGTGCAGGTTAAGCAGGATGAAGTGAAGTTGCCGGAAAGAGCTTTTGTCGAGCATGGAAAGTGTTGAAGCCTCTTGGTGGTGTATGTCTCCATACATGCATCTCACGTTCTTCCGCTGTGATCTTTATGAAGTTAGACTAGATTCCATTTAGTGTATCGTTGCAACTCATCTCCATTTTGTGTATCGTTGCAACGTATCAGCCCCATTATAGAAATTGCTTTCTTTCATGAACAACGCCTCCGCTTATCTCATGTAAAACGCTTCCGTAGATTAACAGTACTTTCCTCCATTCATTCTCGACGAATGATGGAGAGTTGAATGTATTCCAAATGCTATGTTTTCGCATCGTTTCACCACCAGTCGTTCGTTATTCTATTCGTTTCCCTTTTTCTTAAGTCGCGACCTCGCTCGGCCCAAGTTATGGCGGGCGGGCTGTGACAACACTTGGGGTTTTGGGATCAAATCAAAACAAATAACTTCATTTATAAAATGTCCTATAAAGTTCCCCCTTAACAAATAGGTCCTTAACAATTCCCAACAAACCCAGTCCGCTCTAGTTGCCAACTTGAACAAAGCTTCATATGCTAGGCAATCACTAGAGAGCTCACTTCTACCTTTTGGTAGAAAGGGAGGACTCGGATATGAGGGTGGACCTTCCAAGCCGACTGTCTTTGTTGGTGCTTCTCACACGACACCATCAGTCACTTTGGAAATGCCCACTGCATCCAAAGCGACCACCAACAAGGATAAAGGCCAACTGGCTGAGAACCCTAAGAAGAAGCCAATGAAGATGTCTATATCTTCAAGGGCAGAAACTATGAGCAAGCAGAGACCAACTGTTCCCAGCACTTACAATGCTAAAGCTTACCAATCCAAATGTAAAGGGAAACCAGTTGTAGCTTCTAAGTCTCAGGCCAAGACACCAGAGACAAAGGATCTCCCTTTTAAGAAAAGGAGTAATGTCTATGTGTCACGTTATCCGGACTGGAGATGGTCCAACCGGACTAACGTTGAGGGTGAAGAATTCGAAGCATCAAAGAGGCCGCTTCGAACTCCCAAGGTTACTCAAGCGAGTCGGGGTCAAAACCCTAGTTGGACCGCTTCGAGAAAACCTAGCGAGCCGCTTCGAAAGACTGTAAACCCTACGTCAGCCTCTAAGCCTGTAGCTAATCCGAAGCAAGTCGCTTCAGGATACAAGCCAAAGGATAAGAGCATGGGTATGTCTCAAGCGAGCCGCTACCCCTCTTGCACACACTGCTGCACGTGTGAAGCTGCTTTAAGGCAGAAGTCACAGTTTTCAAAGGTCGAGAAACCCAAAGCACAAGCTACCTTTCAAAAGAAAGTGAAGCAAGTGTGGGTACCTAAGGGAACTAACCTGCAAGGACCCAAACTGATTTGCGTACCAAAATCTGTCTAATTGCAGGTGAGCACCGTGGATCCCATGCCAAGTGAGGGTCAACAAATCTGGTACTAGGACAGTGGATGTTCAAGACACATGACCGGCATGAGAGCTCTACTTGATGACTACATAGAGAAGAAGGGTCCACACGTTACATTTGGTGATAACTCTCGAGGAAGCACCAAAGGGTACGGCGCACTGAAAGTCGGAAAGCTCACGATTGAAGAAGTCTCCTATGCGGAAGGACTCAAGCACAACTTGCTATCCATCTCACAATTCTGTGACAAGGGATACAAGGTGGAATTTATTTCCAATAAGTGCATTGTGAAGAACAAACTCACGTCCCAGATTGTGCTCACTGGAGTCAGACAAAGGAACGTCTATATAGCACAATGGGACAGCTGCAAAGAGGAGACGTGCTTAGTTGCAAGGAGTGCTACAGAAATAGGATGGCTATGGCACAGACGCTTGAACCATCTCAACTTCAAAGCCATAAACCGCTTAGCTCGAAAGGGTTTGGTGCAAGGAATACCAAATGAAGTCTTCATCAAAGACCATCCATGCTCACCATGCCAACAAGGGAAACAGACGAAGAAGCACTTCGCCAGTCTGGAAGAAGCTTCATCAAAGCGAGTGCTCGAGCTGCTTCATATGGATCTGTTTGGTCCAGTCACTCCAGTTAGTGTGAATGGAAGGAAGTACACTCTAGTTGTAGTCGACGACTTCTCTTGCTACACTTGGGTTGTATTTCTCTTCAGCAAGAAGGAGACACTGACCAAGCTGCCACAACTGCTCAAGCGATTGGCTGTGGAGAAGAATCAAGCAATTGTGACCATTCGATCCGACAAAGGCACAGAGTTCCTGAACTCTACCATTGAAGCTTACTGCATGGAGCATGGCATATCACATCAGACTTCCTCAGCATGCACACCTCAGCAGAATGGAGTTGCTAAAAGAAGGAATCGAATCATCAAAGAAGCCGTTCGAACCATGATTGCAGACTCGAAGCTTCCAATGAAGTATTGGGCTGAAGCTGCCAATACAGCATGCTACACGCAGAATCGAACGCTTCTCTGCAAACGGCACGACAAAACACCATATGAAATATGGACAGGGAGAATTCCGAACATATCTTATTTCCATATCTTTGGTTGTAGGGTCTTCATCCATGACAATGGGAAGTCGCAGTTGAAAGCCTTTGAAAGCAAAGCTGATGAAGGAATATTCTTAGGATATTCTACATCAAGCAAAGCCTATAGGGTGTTCAACTGTAAAACCCTAATCGTGGAGGAATCACCCCATGTCATATTTGATGAGTCTTCTTTGAGTTTTCCACAGGAACAGGTTCAATCTAAAGAAGGAAAGTCAAGCGAGGAACCCATCAACTCTCTTACTTGGGACATGCTTGAGGATGATGAAGAAATCAAGGGCTCAAGCGAGCAGAATGTCCAAGGAAAAGATAAAGCTGCCCCCAAAATTCCTGAAGCGAGTGCAGGCCAAGCACCCAATCCAGTCGCTACAGAAGGTGAAGCGAGCGACCAAGAAGAAGATGAAGATGAAGCTGGCGGATCCAAGCGTGCATGGCTCAAGAATCACTCACCAAGTCAAATCATTGGAGATCCATCCAAAGGTGTAGTGACCAGAAGTCAAGTATTTGGAGAAAGCGCCATGTTCAGTTGCTTTCTCTCAAACATTGAGCCGTCATGCGTGGAGGAAGCCCTAGCCGATTCAAATTGGGTGATCGCCATGCAAGAAGAGCTGAATCAGTTCACCAGAAACGACGTATGGTACCTCATGGATCGTCCCAAGTCTCAGCATGTGATTGGCACCAAGTGGGTGTTCAAGAACAAGACGGACGAGGACCACAACGTTGTGAGGAACAAGGCGCGTCTCATCGCCAAGGGCTACTGTCAAGAGGAAGGAATCGATTTCGATGAGACCTTCGCTCCAGTGGCACGGCTTGAAGCGATCAGACTATTTCTAGCCTATGCAGCGGCCAAGAAATTCAAAGTATATCAAATGGATGTGAAGAGCGCGTTCCTCAACGGTGAATTGAAGGAAGAAGTGTATGTGGAGCAGCCACCAGGTTTCGAGCAAGGAAATAAGGTGTATCGATTGAAGAAAGCCCTATATGGATTGAAGCAAGCTCCCAGAGCTTGGTATGATACCCTTTCTCAATTCCTAGTGGATAATGGATTCCACAAAGGAAAGATAGATCGAACCCTATTCACCATCAATCATGGAAATGATATGCTATGGGTTCAGATCTATGTGGATGACATAATATTTGGATCACCAAACCAGTCGCTTAGCGAGAAGTTTGGAGAGCTTATGAAGACCGAATATGAAATGTCAATGATTGGATTGATGAGCTGCTTTCTAGGTCTTCAAGTGAAGCAGCAGGATGATGGCATCTTCATCAATCAAGCAAAGTATTCTCGAGATATGCTTGCCAAGTTCGGTGTTTAGCATGCCAAAGCTGTGAAGATTCCAATGAACACGAACTGGAAGATGGAGCCAGACATAGATGGGAAGTCTGTGGATGCTACAGACTACCGAGCCTTGATTGGATCCCTTCTATATCTCACTGCAAGTAGGCCGGATATAGCTTTTGCAGTTGGAGTCTGTGCTCGCTTCCAAAGCAATCCCAAGCATAGCCATCTTGAAGCTGCCAAGAGAATTCTTCGATATTTGAAGGGCACTGTCAATAAGGGGCTGTGGTATCCAACGGAGGATAATTTGGAGCTCACTGGATATTTAGATGCTGACTATGGAGGGTGCCGAATTGATAGGAAATCAACTTCGGGCACTTGTCAGTTCTTGGGAAGCAAGTTGATCTCATGGTTTTCGAAGAAGCAGACGAGTGTAGCTACTTCAACGACTGAAGCCGAATATATGGCCGCTGGAAGCTGCTGTTCTCAAATTCTATGGCTTCGTCAGCAGTTGAAGGACTACAATGTTGAAGCAAATGAAATTCCTATATTCTGCGACAACAACAGTGCGATCTGCATCTCTCAAAATCCAGTGCTTCACACCAGATGCAAGCACGTGGAAATCCGACATCACTTCATTCGTGATCATGTCGAGAAGAAGGATATCAAGCTCGAGAAAATCCATACCGATCTCCAGCGAGCAGATATCCTCACCAAGCCTCTAGCTGAGTCTCGTTTCAATCAGCTATGCATGGAATTAGGGTTGCTAGACCCTGGTGAAGAGTGCTAGATTCAGGATGTACGAAGGAGTGGTCGCTAGTTCTTCGTAGCGTCACTCGCTTCGGATCTTCACCAACTCAAGCGAGCCACTTCAAAATTCCACTCACTTGAAGAAGGAGAAATAAGGTGGAGTAAGGTGGAGTGTTGGAAGACGTTCCCTACCCGCTTACAGGAATTGTTAAGCCATTGGTTAAGGGGGAACTATTGTTTGCTCTCGGAGCAAGCTACTTCCAAAGTGAGCAAGGAAAGCTGCTACCTAGCCTAGGATTCCTAGCGAGTGGGTATAAACACTCGCAAGTGCTGTTTCTAGTAACGGTTGTGGGGTCTTGTATCGGGCCTTCCCACGTAAAAAAGGTGAAAGCTTAGGCAGGGCTGGCACCTAGACCTTGTATCCTCTTCCCATCTTTCCGCCGAAGAGGAGCAAGTCTTCTCAGCTCCTTCATCGTGGATAAATGTCCATTCTTTACTCACTCTTCATTGAGTTGAGCTGCCGGATGTCTATCCATTCCTCCCCCACTTTGAATTTTGCATCGCTTCAATTTGCCCGAGCTTGGGTCAAAGCGAGTCGACTGCAAGTTCATTCTGTAGATTGTAGGAGGAAGCTAGAAGGTTTACCTTTTTCTACAAAAGGTTGCAGGGCTGGTGACATGCTTCTGCGTAAAACATGAGATTGTCTTGTCAGAGCATTCTCATTGTCATCCTGTCCATTTCTGCTCTGAGATAAGGACTTGTACTCATCCCCCATTCGTCGTGAATATGTACACTTACGTGAAGCTCCCCTCTGGGTTGTAGCAAGCTTGTGTACTATATTCATTTTCTCCCCCATTCACTTCAATGGAGGACTCTCTATTCGTAGAGGGAGATGAATGCCATGAAGATGAATGCCAAGAAGATGAAGTACTCTACAGGTGGTATCAACAAGCTTCAAAGCAATATCAACAATTGAATTCATCAAGTGTTATCCAAATCCTCAAAATGGAGTCTTTAATAAGTGGTATCAATCTCCTACGAAGTGAGATTGACTGGTAAGTGTTTCAATTTTAAGTACACTAAGTGAGCTGAAGCGTGCTAGAAACCTTCACTCACTATGTGGAAAATATGAAATGAATCTGACACAAATACAAAGAGGAAAACACTCTTGTTTATCCTCGAAGTATGTAAGTCAGGAACATTTTAAATTAAGCAAAAAAATTTCATTTCTTATTCCAGTCGCTTCAGAGGGCCAAGCAAGTGCTACGTCACTCAAAGCGAGCCATCGCAAGCGAGTGCGGAACAGTCACTCAAGCGAGTACCTCTCAAAGCGAGCAAAGGCCTAGCGGTCCAACTCGAAGCGAGCGGGTATGAAGCGAGTATGAGCTGTCTGCACTCGAGTGCAATTTTACTTTCTGCCGTGCATTTAATGCAGGTTCACGTACTGGCGAAGATAACGGGCGTGTGGTCTTCACTTTGAATTCGAAGCGGGAAAAGACGGAGAAGATCCAGCCGTCGAATCTTAACAGTCCCCAATCTGTAGCCGTTGGATTGACGCCGTATAAGACAAACCAATCACAGCAGGCCACGTGAAGACGACGTGCAAGTGGGCGGTTCACTTTTACTGTGATGACGCCGGACACATCAGACCCATCACCGCACGTCCGCCGCCTACCTACAGGATCTTCACCGATATTACTGTCCTGCTCTTTGCCACGTCAGCCAAACCCTACTTCTATATAAGGGTGGAGTTGCAGACTGAAAATTTTCACAACTCTCAACACTTAGCCATTCTTGTGCAAAAACTCTCTGCAACTCACGAGTCCTAGAAATCCCCAGTTTTTCGTCGATAAATCTCCGATTCAAACCCTCTCATTTCTCACCATGGGAAAGAAGTTAAACACCGAGAAGATGGAGCAATTCCTCACCGAAGTTGACAAACACATCAACGTCGAGCCCCATCTCGACCCTGTCGTCGTAGAAGAGAACGAATTTATCCGTAGAGCCGTGAACACGGCCGGTCTATGGAAGTTCGTATCGGCGGTACCAAAGAAAATCTTGGCGAAGGCGGTGGGAGAGCTTCTTCTGAATCTGAGGAAGGAGCAAAACATATCTTCATTCACAGATCCACAAACCAGAAGGCCGGTGGAGGTGGATTTGAGCGAGCTCATCGGCGTGTTCGACTTGCCGAGGGAAGGAGGAAATTCCCTGTTAGATTTGGGATTTTCGGCCGGAGTGGAGTATGGTCGTTTTGCCATCGCCGGAGCTGAACCAAATTTCAAGGAGGCCAGTATCCGTTCCAACTTGAAGGCCCCCTTTAACCATATTTGCGAGCTCTTTTCGAAGAGCATCGCGTGCTACGTCGGAACCTTGGATACGCTGTCTGAGACGAAGCTGATTGCCACCATCGTCATCGTCGACAGCCTCACCGGAACAAATTTCAACTGGCATGGTTGGTTTCTCAACCATATCCACGAAGCCGCTGAAGATTTTGCGTTCGTGCCGGGAAGCGCCGATCAGATTCTCCGCAAGGGGAAGCTGAAATTCTTCTCTAGACTTTCTGTTGCCTTGGAGGAGAAGTTTCCGGGCAAAGTGTGGCCGGAATCCGACACGGCTGTCTACAACAAGCAGTCTATTTTCTACGACAAATGGAGAAAGACCAAGATTCCGATTGATCAGGGACTTCTAGATGTAGAAGTGCCCGCTGCTATACCAGTTGCCGAAAGGCAAGCTGAAGTGAGCCAAGCAAAGCGAGCCGCTTCACCCGGGAAGCGGGCTGCGCCCAAGCGAGGCAAGAAGAAAATGAAGCGAGTCATTTCACTCGTTCAAGAAAGCGAGGCGGTGGAGAAGCCGCTTGAGGACGTTGAAGTGACTCAACCCCAATCCTCACCAATCAAAATCCAATCTCCCCAACCCCAAGTCCAAATACAAACACTTCAAACCCAGCCCCTACCTGAAACCCAAACATCTTCCACTGCCCAACATCAATCCCAAAAATCACCCCTATCCCCACATGAAGAAGAATCTGCATCTTCATTCCAGATACCCCCAATCCCCATACTACATGTAGACCCAGTCGAAGCCTACACCACGTTCCAACCCATCCAAACCCAGCAAATACAACCACCACCCATAGAAACCATACACATAACTGAAACCACTGAAGCCTCATCATCTTCCACATCCCCTTCGACATCGGCAGCTACAGCCGATACCGCCCATACTACCGGTGAACTCACCACCATCCCACAATTCATCCCTCCCACCGTCTCTGCAGAAATGCAGGAGATCGACCGCTACCTCAAGGATCGAGAGCAAGCTGCAGAGACCATTGCTCTTCGCTACTCCAACGTTCCGTGGACCGACGTGTTCTACACCCAGACCGTCGACTTCCTGACGTACATCACGTACCGCGGAACGGAGTACTACAAGGTCTACAACCTCATGCAAGCCTTCAAGAAAGATGAATTGATCAAGCTGGAGGCCAAGCTGCTCAATTTCATTGGCGTGGACGGCTTCCACAACTTTCTTGATGGGACCAGCTTCTGGGACAAGCTGGACGCCAAGATAAAACAAGAATACCCAGATGTTGTGATTCCCAAACAAGAGCCAACCCTTCGTGAGCAGCGGTTGATCAATGCTCATTCAGAGGAGATGGAGGCGAAGGATGTGGAGATCTCAAATCTCCAAAGCGAGATCTCCAAGAAGGAGGAAGAGGTGAACCGGAGAGTGCTGGAGGTCAAGAGTCTTCGTGAAGACTTTGACAGGAAGAAGGGAGAACTGGAGGCGATGGTGGAAGAGAAGGGAAGCTTACTGGAGGTAAAGTAAAAGGCGCTGGAGGCGCAAGTGAAGCTGGTGGGAGACCAGTCAAAAACCATCACCGAACTCAAGGGCTCGCTTGACGCGGAGAGGAGCCGCTTGAAGGAGGTTAATGCCAAGCTTGTCTCAATTGGCAAAGAGAAGAAGGATTTGGAGAAAGAGGTGAAGAAGTTGAAGGAGGCAGTAGAGAAGAGGGATGAAGATCTGATAAGGAAGGGGAGTGAGCTGCTCAGCACCAAGAAAACTCTCGACACTCTCAGAAATGAGTTGAAGGAACTCAAACAAGAGAGTGAGATAGACAAGAAAGAACTGGAGAGTCGAAGGAGGAGTGTGCAGGCTCTTGATCTGTAGAGTGCTGAACTGTCTATCCTACTGCAGAAAGTCAAAGAACTGGGAGAAGCTTACACTGCGAAAGTTGCTGCAGGAGTTGAATTTCACCAATCTTTGAATCAGAGAGAGAGGTCGCTTGAAACGATGAAGGCAGAACTTGAAGCGGCCCAGAATTTCTGGTACTTCAATCTGCAGGAGGAAAGGAAGAGGATGAAGGATGAGATTGAAGCGGAGCTGAACGCTCGCTTCAGAAAAGTGGAGCCATTGGAGAGGTTGATGGTGTCTGTTGTTGAAAGGGAGAAGCAGTGCGAGTACTTGCTCGAAGAAATCAGTGCAAAAACAGCAGAACTTGTACTATCTGAAGAGCATGTCTTCGCTACACGGGCTGAAAAAATGCTTCACGCCCTATTCAACAAATTCGAGGAGCTTAGCCAATCCCTTTCTGGAAAAACAATCACCCCAACCCCCGGCATTGATGATGCCAAAAAGGGGGAAGGACAGGTGAAGGTAGGAGGAGTTGGAGGTGCCGGATGAAGTAGAGTTGAAATGGAGTTGATCGAAGGAGGAAGGAGTGGTGCTGAAGGTGCAGAGGAGGAGTTAGATGATGAAGAGAGGGCCTTACGTGCGAAGAAAGGCAAAGTAAAGCTCACAGAGGAGGAGCTAATGAAAAAGCCTGAAGAGCCCCGCAGGCCAAACGAAGAGAAAGTTCTTGGCGCCTCAATCGCACGACATCCTCCAGTTACGGTGCTAACCAAGGAGGAAAGGCGGAAGCAAACGGAGGAGGATGCGGCCATGGCTTGGGAGTTGGAGCGCCAGTTTGATTTAAAAAGGCTAACACTTGCAGGTGCTTCAGGTTCCAAAGCGCCTGCTTCAGCCGCCGCGCCCGCTTCAACTGCCGCACTCAATTCAGCAACTGCAGGAGTCACTTCATCTGCAGTTGTCCCTCCGAGTGCAACCACGAAGAAGGATATGCCGCCTCCCCTACCACCAAAGCAAACAGTGAAGCAAACTGCTCCAGAAACGAAAGGAGATGACCCCGCGGCCAAGCGCCAAAAGGTCAAGCAGGCAGTTGCTTCAAGGGCAGAGAAGGAGGAGAGAAGGAGAAAGAGAGGAGAAGAAGGAAAGGATGAAGTCGAGAAGGAGAGGAGAATAAAGGCAAAGCGACTTCAAGTCATTGACGGCCGGATTGAGGAACACTACAATGAAGTGAGACTCATCCAGTTCGCCTTAGTTCGAAGTGCCTTTGTTCCGTTCATGCCGGAGGAGTCCGAAGCATGTCAAGCTCAAGCTATGATCGATACATGCCATGTGACTGCTAAAGAGATGATTGACTCTGGTCGCTACTCCCGCAAGGAGGAACAGAATTACATTCGCAAGCGACTCAACGAGAAGCTTCCTATCTGGAGCGGCGAGTCGGGAAAGAAGTTCAATGCGGTCATGACTGAGTTATCTAGCAGGTCGGAAGAAGAGTTGGCAAGGAGGAGGAACGAGCATCCGGACGCCAGGGAAATAGAGGACTTCATCCCAAGAGATCTGCGCGATCAGTGGCTATACTACAAGGATTTGTTCATCAAAGCTTACTATTATTGGGAGGTAGTGCAACTACAGGATCGTTGCTCTCGGATAAGTGCCCTCAGTAACTTTCTCTGCACGTACGATGAGAAGATGCGACGGAAGATCTTCACCACAGCTGAACCTGCAGAGCCCAAGCCCTTGGTCATCAAAATACCAGCACTAAAGGACTTCCCCATGCCTTATCATCCAGGCACAGACATTCCAGACAGAGGAGTCATAGATGAGGAGGTGAGTGAAGCCTTCAGACTGGAAAGTGCATGGAGAAGACCAAGTATCCATACTGTGGGTACTATGGAGTCAAGAGTCCTATCTGCCTATGATGATATTGCTGACAAGAAGAAGGAAGAGGAGAGAAAGGAGGAGGAAGATAAGGAAGGGGCTGCAGGAAACATTTGAGTTTCAAGTCCCTTGATATTTTGTGAACTGATGTTCGTATATTCCAATTTCAATTTCTGTCAAAATGTGTCATTTACTCGCTTTGTGAATGACTTTACTTTTTGCTACAAACTCAAACAATTTAACCGAAAAAAAGGGGAAAGGAACTTTAAAAAAAAATACAAACGAAGCTGCAAAGGAAGCAGTCACTTGAAGTTCCTTCCACGGTTAGATAGACTAGATTTCAATAATCTTAAGTCTTTGGGTTTTGGCATCATCAAAAAGGGGGAAATTTTTGGGAATTGTTAAGAACAACATGTTAAGGGGGAACCTATAAGGGACACTTCATTGTTTTGATTTGATCCCAAAACCCCAAAGCGTTCTCTTCCCAAGCGACCCATTTTGATGTAGTTAATAGGTTAGAATTTTTCTAAGCCTACTCTGTTAGGATGGCTCTTTATTTTGCTTAGAATATAGACTTCAAATGATCAAGTGAAGGCCACTCACTTGAGTGTGTTCTCCGAAGCGAAGCAAGTCTAGCAAGCCGAACTGAAGCGTGCCGAAGAACAGCGTAGCGAAGCGAGCGCTACAGTAGATTCAAAGTGAGTCTGCTGAAGCGAAGCGAAGCGAGCGCTACAGTGTAAAGACAAAGCAAGTCAACTCCGGTCAATATTTTCCAAAGCGGTCACTAGGGAACTTTACTTCCCAAAGCGACTCACTACAGAATGACTACGAAGTGACTCAAATCTAAGCGGACGCTACAACTTCAAAGCAAAGCGAGCCACTACCTACCAGAAAGCGACATCACAATTCCCGCTCCGAATTTGAACTCCAGTCAACTGGAGATCTCCGCATTTATTACGAGATCTCCACGTGTCGAACGCGGAGAGGAGCAGCGGAGTTGACTGCCAGGACGACAGGGCGCCGCAACAGTACTGGGTCACTCCAGTTACTGTTGAAATTAGATCTTAGCTATTTCCGGCAAAAATCCAAAACTGGGCGTCTGAAAAGCAGCCAGCCTGCGCAAAGTACGGTCGAGAGGAGGAGGGACAAAGCCACCAACCAAGCAACGGATCTCGGCATCCCTCCGCCCATAAATAGTGAAGGATGAAGACGGAGAGAAGTAGAACACTTCCTGAGCATTCAAGCCTACTGCAAACAAACACTCCCAGCTTTCTAGCAATCTTCGAGTCTTTGTTTCCAAGTGTTCTCCGAGTTTCCAGTTCATCGGAACTCATCTTCACAACCTTCTCACTTAGAGTCTAAGCCCATTCCATATCCAAGCTTAGAAGAAGAGCTCTAGCCATCTTTGCACTTATTGTAAAGAGCCCTTCATAGTGTGTCGTTGTAAACCAAAAACCCTAAATCTGTTGTTAGGTTTTTGTGTTCGTCGTCGTTAGGTTGTTTCGATCCAAGGCCCTTCTTTCATCGATTGAAGAAGCCTCGATCATAGAGTTTAGATCCAAGCTTGCACCTACATCGTTTGTGTGAAGCTCGATCGAAGCTAGGCTGTAAGGATAGCCTGCAATCTCCCTGTCTGTCGTCGGACTGAAGCAAGTGAAGCTTCCAGTCTTGTTTAGGTTTGTGTAGTGAACCCGTAATCACTGCGTCTGTCGTAGCATCTAGGCAAGTGAAGCCCGATCTCGACTAGGCTTTTGATGAGCCCGAAATCTTCAAGTTCTTGAGTGAAGAGAACAGTTGCCGTCGTGCAACAAGTGGACGTAGGAGCTTTAACTCCGAACCACTATAAATCTCTGTGTCGTATCTCTTTAACCCTAAACTCTTTACTTTGATTATTCATTGCATATTGCATCTAAACAAACGTAATCTGGAATTTTAATTACTTAGGAAAAGATTTTAGCTCACCGAATTCCGCACAAAGAGTAAAGTCTCACTCTTGATCAAGCTTGAAGCTTAGGTCAAGAGAATCTTGATTGCTTTAGATCTAGCTCTCTGCTAGGTCTTAGTATTTCTACGAGCACTTAACTTCATACTCTGAGTTAAGGAATTTGAAGTTGAAAAACTTCAAAATATGTATTCACCCCCCCCCCCTCTACGTATTTTTCCTATAACAAATCGGGACCAACAGATACTGAGTTTGAAGAAGGACAGGATACATCTCATACTGCACATGTTGCTACAGTAAA
Source organism: Thymus mandschuricus (assembly GCA_029379335.1). NCBI lineage: Eukaryota > Viridiplantae > Streptophyta > Magnoliopsida > Lamiales > Lamiaceae > Thymus > Thymus mandschuricus. The sequence continues at coordinate 17,910,050 of CM057074.1, read as the reverse complement.
TGGTCCAAGGCTCGTATCTGATGTTGCTGATCAAGATCCATTCAAAATTGAAGACGTGGTGGAAGAAGAAGATTATCAGGAGGACTATGATGAGTTGATGGATGCATGTAAGAAGGCACTGATCTTGAATCAGAGTCTTACTGAGCAGGTCAAGGATCTGGAAAGGGAAAGAAATATTCTAAGATCCGAGGTTGAATCCCTTCAAGAAAAACTCAAAAGCTGCGAGGATGGAAGAAAGGAGACTGATGGAGAATTGTGTCAGATTCAGAAGTTGATAAGGATGATGAACTCCAGTACCGAGAAGCTTGATGAAATTCTCAGACAAGGAAAGAGAGCTGCAGATAAGGAGGGTCTTGGGTTCAACAGAAGTAATTATCAACATGTTGAATACCAATATCAACAAAGAGCTCAAGGACAAGACTGGAGCAGGACAGAGAGAAGAGTTGAGGGATGGAACCGATCCAATGATCATATTGAAACTCAACCCAGTGGAAGATCTGTTAGGCGTGAGGAATGGAGGCCTAAACCAACTGAAGCTGCAGTAAATGTCGAGCAGAAGTCTGGAGAGCAAGAAGCTCCAGATGAGGTACCCAAACAAGAACACCACAAGGTACCTGAACATAATCCTGATTCTGATGTATTTATTCCTCTTTGTCATTACTGTCGTAGACTTGGTCACATTAGACCAAGATGTCGGTTCTATCTTGGTGATAAGAGGCAAGAGATGATCAAATATCAGAATAGAAGAAATCAAGGCCAGGGCTATAGGGCTTATGTTGTTCATACCAGTAACAGTTCCAGAGTGGGAAATTCCTGGTACATTGACAGTGGGTGTTCTCAGCACATGACAGGTAACATGAATCTTCTTGTTAATGTGCAAAGTTGCTCTAATGAATCTGTTGTGTTTGGTGATGGTGGAAAAGGCAAAATTCGAGGAATAGGTACACTGAATATACCTGGCATGCCAGTTCTAGATGGGGTTCTCTATGTTGAAGGCTTGAGAGCAAATCTTGTCAGCATCAGTCAATTGTGTGATGAAGGAATGAGCGTAAGTTTTGGAAAAGATTGTTGGGAATTGTTATGGACCAATTTGTTAAGGGGGAACTCTGAGGGATACTTGATAAACGAAGCCATTTGTTTTGATTAGATCCCAAAACACCAAGTGTCCAGCTCCCAAGCGACCCATTTTGATGTAGTTAATAGGTTAGAATTTTTCTAAGCCTAAATCTGTTAGGATGGCTTTATTTTGCTTAGCTTTAGACTGCATGAATTCAAGTGAAGGCCACTCGCTTGAGTGTGTTCTTCCAAAGCGAAGCGAGTCTAGCAAACCGAAGTGAAGCGTGCCGAAACCAGCGAAGCGAAGCGAGCGCTACAGTGGAGTCAAAGTGAAGCCACCAAAGCGAAGCAAAGCGAACGCTACAAAGAAAAGCTGAAGCGAGTCAACGCGGGTCAACACTCATTAAAGCAGTCACTACGAAACTTCGTTTCGGAAGCGACCCGCTACAGTATGATCCTGAAGCGACTCACTTCAGAGCGGCCGCTACAACTTCAAAGCGAAGCGAGCCACTACCTACCAGAAAGCGACAGCACAACTCCCGCCCATATTTTGAACTCCAGTCAACTGAAGATCTCCGCATTAATTACGAGATCTCCACGTGTCAAAGGCGGAGTGGAGCGGAAGAGTTGACTGCCAGGCCGACAAAGGCGCTGCAACAGTACTGGCTCGCTCCAGTTACTGTTAAGTTTGTAACTTAGCCATTTTCGGCAAAGAGACAAACTGGGCACCTGCAAAAGCTACTGCCTGCGCAAGTACTGTCGAGAGGAGGAGGGACAAGGCCACCAACCAAGCAACGGATCTCAGCCAACCCTCCGCCTATAAATAGTGAAGGATGAAGACGAAGAAAAGAGAGAACACTACTTGAGCATTCGAGCGCATACAGCAAACAAACACTCCCCAGCTTTCTAGCAATCCTTGAGTCTTTGTTTTCAAGTGTTCTCCGAGTTACCAGTTCATAGGAACTCGTCTTCACAACCTTCACACTTAGAGTCTAAGCCCACTCCATATTCAAGCTTAGAAGAAGAGCTCTAGCCATCTTTGCACTTACTGTAAAGAGCTCTTCATAGTGTGTCGTCAACCAAAAACCCTATACTTCGTCTGTTAGGTTTTTGTGTTCGTCGTCGTTAGGTTGTCCAGATCCAAGGCCCTTCTTTCATCGATTGAAGAAGCCTCGATCATAGAGTTGAGATCCAAGCTTACACTTACACCGTTTGTGTGAAGCTCGATCGAAGCTAGGCTGTAAGGAGAGCCCGGAATCTCCCTGTTGTTCGGACAGAAACGAGTGAAGTTTCGTGTCCAGTTTAGGTCTTAGTAGTGAACCCGTAATCACTGCATTGTTCATCAGATCCAGGCGAGTGAAGCCCGATCTCGACCAGGTTTTTGAAGGACCCGTAACCTTCAAGTTCTTGAGTGAAAAGAACGGTTGCCGTCGTGCAACAAAGTGGACGTAGGAGCGTTATCTCCGAACCACTATAAATCTTCGTGTCGTATCTCTCTAACCCTAAACTCTTTACTGTATTTGTTTATCCATTGCACGTGCATCTAAACAACTTAATCTGGATATTTTAATTACTTAGGAAAAGATTTTAGCTCACCAAATTCCGCATACACGAGTAAGGACTCCCTCTTGATCAAGTCATCACTTCGGTCAAGCAGGCTAGCTAAGTACTGTTGATCTAGCTTCAGCTAGGTCTTAAGTTTAAAGCGAGCTCCTTACTTGTTACTCTGAGTTAAGGGATTTGAAGTTGAAAAACTTCAAAATACGTATTCACCCCCCCCCCCCCCTCTACGTATTTTTCCTATTAACAAACCAGGACCAACAAGTGGTATCAGAGCAGCGGTTCTTTCGAGCCTCTGCTTTGCATATCCGAAGTGAGTCCCCACTCACTTCACGTTGTCTCACTGAACCGGATCCTATTTTCCTAAGTGCATCAAAACCTCACCCACGCATATTGCATTTACTGCTGATAGTTTGCTATGTCTACATACAGTGCATCAAATCTTCCACAGTTCTCGATCGAAGGATACGAAACATGGAGTTTCCGAGTCGAAAGCTTTCTTTGCTCCATCCACGACCGGATGTGGGAAGTCATTGAAGACTGACCAATCGAAATCAAGAAAGCAATATCTGTGGAGGTTCCAGCCGCTGAAGGTCGTCCAGCCCACGTTCGACAACAGTACGTGGAGAAGGATAAGGATGAGTATACTCCAAATGACTTCAAAGTTGCCAACCTCGACAAGATCGCACGCCACACGATGCAGAGCACCGTGTCGGACGCCTACCTTCCAAGGATTAGGAAGTGCGCAACGGCAAAGGAAATGTGGGAAACCCTAGCCCTCATTTCTCAAGGAACAGACAAAATCAAGGAGAACAAACTCGCCGTTCAGATGCGGGAGTTTGAAAGTCTGATAATGAAGCCAGGAGAGTCCATCGACACCTTCGAGCTGAGAGTTACAAACATAATTTCGACTCTCAACTCACTTGGGAAGGAACTCACAGATAAGGAAGTCAACCTGAAGATTGTCCAAGCTCTCACAAGGAAGTGGCAAACTATGAAGGAGCTATATCTAGCAACCAAGGATCTATCAAAATTCACACCGGAGATTCTGTTTTCCGAACTGAAAGCTCATGAATTCGATCTGAATCGAATGAACCTCGACGAAGAGGAGGAAGCGCCCACTACGTCAAAAGGAGTAGAATTCAAAGCTGCCGAAGGGCCAAGCGAGCAGTCGCTAGCCAAGATGACGAGGGAAGAGTTGGAAGAACACATTGCGTTCTTATCCAAGAACTTCAATAAAATGAATTCTCGAGTGGGCAAATACAAAAGATTCTACAAGCAATACAAAGGGAGGAGCACTGATGCTCGAGAAGGAAAAGGGAAGAGAGAAGAGACGACAAAGCCGATCCCGAGAGACATGATGGAAGTGGAATGTTACCATTGCCACAAGATGGGCCACTACAAATCCGATTGCCCAAAGCTGAGTGCGAAGGAGCGAGAAGAACTGAAAGCAAAAAGGGATGCACCAAGGCGAGCGCTCGTAGCGAGTGAAGTGCCGGTCGCTACAACTGAAGATCCACCAAGCGACTCAGATGCATTCACCGATCCAAATTCCAGTGATGGTGAGGATCTAGGATTTATGGCGCTCACCGATGAAGAAACTGGAGAGGTATTCATCTATCCCCCATCTAGTTCAATTACACTCGCACACTCGCACCAAGAGGAACCCAATTCCTCTGCATGGAGTGAGTTGCTTGACAAGCACGTTAAACTGTCAAGTGACCACGAAGTGCTGCAACAAGCTTTGTCCCAAAGCAAGAAGGAGAACCGAAAGCTAGCCACTGAGCTTGACCAAGTCAAACTTAATCTAAGGGCTATGACTAGTAAGTTCGAGGATCTCTTCGCTAGACATCAAAGCTTGGAGGGAAGGTATGAAACCCAATCCACTCTAGTCGCCAACTTAAATAAAGCATCATACGCTAGACAGGCACTAGAGAGTTCTATTCTACCTTTTGGTAGAAAGGGAGGACTTGGATATGAGGGTGGACCTTCCAAGCCAACTGTCTTTGTTGGTGCTTCAAACACGACACCATCAGTCACTTTGGAAATGCCCACTGCATCCAAAGCGACCACTAACAAAGACAAAGGCAAAATGGCTGAGAGCCCTAAGAAGAAGCCAATGAAGATGTCTATATCTTTAAGGACTGAATCTAAGGGTAAGCAAAATACAACTATCCCTAGCACTCACAATGCTAAAGACTACCAATCCAAAGGTAAAGGGAAACCAGTTGTAGCTTCTAAGCCTCAAGCCATGACACGAGAGACAAAGGATCTCCCTTTCAAGAAAAGGAGTAATGTCTATGTGTCACGTTATCCGGACTGGAGATGGTCCAACCAGACTAACATTGAGGGGGAAGAACTCGAAGGACCAAAGAGGCCGCTTCGAACTTCCAAGGTTACTCAAGCGAGTCGGGGTCAAAACCCTAGTTGGACCGCTTTGAGGAAACCAAGCGAGCCGATTCGTCAGACTAGAAATCCTAAGTCAGTCTCTAAACCCAAAGCTAATCCAAAGCGAGTCGCTTCAGGATATAAGCAAAATGGGAAGAGCGTAGGTAGGTCTGAAGCGAGCCGCTACCCCTCTTGCACACACTGCTGCACATGTGAAGCTGCTTTAAGGCAGAAGTCACAGTTTTCGAAGGTCGAGAAACCCAAAGCACAAGCTTTCTTTCAAAAGAAAGTAAAGCAAGTGTGGGTACCTAAGGGAACTAACCTGCAAGGACCCAAACTGATTTGGGTACCAAAATCTGTCTAATTGCAGGTGGGCGCCGTGGATCCCATGCCAAGTGAGGGTCATCAAATCTGGTACTTGGACAGTGGATGTTCGAGACACATGACCGGCATGAAAGCTCTACTTCAAGACTACATTGAGAAGAAGGGTCCACACGTTACTTTTGGTGATAACTCTCGAGGAAGCACCAAAGGGTACGGCGCACTGAAAGTTGGAAAACTCACAATTGAAGAAGTCTCCCACGTGGAAGGACTTAAGCACAACTTGTTATCCATTTCACAATTCTGTGACAAGGGATACAAGGTAGAATTCATTTCCAACAAGTGCATTGTGAAGAGCAAGCTCACATCCCAGATTGTGCTTACTGGAATAAGACAAAGGAACGTCTATATAGCACAATGGGATAGCTGCAATGTGGAGACGTGCTTAGTAGCAAGGAGTGCTACAGAGATTGGATGGCTATGGCACAGACGCTTGAACCATCTCAACTTCAAAGCAATCAATCGCTTAGCTCGTAAGGGTTTGGTGCAAGGCATACCAAATGAAGTCTTCATCAAAGACCATCCATGCTCACCATGCCAACGAGGGAAGCAGACAAAGACGCACTTCGCCAGTCTTGAAGAAGCCTCTTCCAAGCGAGTGCTCGAGCTGCTTCACATGGATCTGTTTGGTCCAGTTACTCCAGTTAGTATAAATGGTAGGAAGTACACTCTAGTTGTAGTCGACGACTTTTCTCGCTACACTTGGGTCTTATTTCTCTACAGCAAGAAGGAGACTCTGACCAAGCTACCACAACTGCTCAAGCGATTGGCTGTGGAGAAGAATCAAGCTATCGTGACCATCCGCTCCGATAAAGGCACAGAATTCTTGAACTCTACCATTCAAGCTTACTGCACGGAGCATGGGATAGCACATCAGACTTCCTCAGCACGCACACCACAGCAGAATGGAGTTGCTGAAAGAAGAAATCGAATCATCAAGGAAGCTGTTCGAACAATGATTGCAGACTCAAAACTTCCAATGAAGTATTGGGCTGAAGCTGCCAATACAGCATGCTACACGCAGAATCGAACACTTCTCTGCAAACGACACGACAAAACACCATATGAAATATGGACAGGGAGAATTCCTAACATATCTTATTTCAATATTTTTGGTTGTAGGGTCTTCATCCATGACAATGGGAAGTCACAGTTGAAAGCCTTTGAAAGCAAAGCTGATGAAGGAATATTCTTAGGATATTCTACATCAAGCAAAGCTTACAGGGTATTCAACTGTAAAACCCTAATCGTGGAAGAATCACCCCATGTCGTATTTGATGAATCTTCTTTAAGTCATCCACAGGAACAGGATCAATCTAAAGACGGAAAGTCAAGTGAGGAACCCATCAACACTCTTACTTGGGACATACTTGAGGATGAAGAAGAAATCAAAGGCTCAAGCGAGCAGAAGGTCCAAGGAAAAGATGAAGCTACCTCCAAGACTCCTGAAGCGAGTACAGGCCAAGCACCCAATCCAGTCGCTTCAGACGGTGAAGCGAGTGACAAGGAAGACGATGAAGATGAAGCTGGCGGATCCAAGCGCGCGTGGCTCAAGGATCACTCACCAAGTCAAATTATCGGAGATCCATCCAAGGGTGTAGTGACCAGAAGTCAAGTGTTTGGAGAAAGTGCCATGTTCAGTTGCTTTCTCTCAAACATTGAGCCGACATGCGTAGAAGAAGCCTTAGCCGATTCAAATTGGGTGATCGCCATGCAAGAAGAGCTGAACCAGTTCACCAGAAACGACGTATGGTACCTCGTGGATCGTCCCAAATTTCAGCATGTCATTGGCACCAAATGGGTGTTCAAGAACAAGACGGACGAGGACCACAACGTAGTAAGGAACAAGGCGCGTCTCGTTGCCAAAGGCTACTGCCAAGAGGAAGGAATCGACATTGACGAGACTTTCGCTCCAGTGGCACGACTTGAAGCTATCAGATTGTTTCTAGCCTATGCAGCAACCAAGAAGTTTAAGGTCTATCAAATGGATGTGAAGAGCGCGTTCCTGAACGGTGAATTGAAAGAAGAAGTGTATGTGGAGCAGCCACCGGGTTTCGAGCAAGGAGACAAAGTGTATCGCTTGAAGAAAGCTCTATATGGGTTGAAGCAAGCCCCCAGAGCTTGGTACGATACACTTTCTCAATTCCTAGTGGAAAATGGATTTCACAAAGGAAAGATAGATCGAACCCTATTCACCATCAACCATGGAGAAGACATGCTATGGGTTCAGATCTACGTAGATGACATCATATTTGGGTCACCAAACCAGTCGCTTAGCGAGAAGTTTGGAGAGCTAATGAAGACCAAATATGAGATGTCAATGATTGGCTTGATGAGCTGCTTTCTAGGTCTTCAAGTGAAGCAGCAGGATGATGGTATCTTCATCAATCAAGCGAAGTATACTAGAGATATGCTTGCCAAGTTTGGTATTCAGCATGCTAAAGCTGTGAAGATCCCAATGAATACCAACTGGAAGATGGAGCCAGACGAAGAAGGAAAATCTGTGAATCCTACAGATTATCGAGCCCTAATTGGGTCACTTCTCTATCTCACTGCAAGTAGGCCAGATATTGCTTTTGCAGTTGGAGTCTGTGCTCGCTTCCAAAGCAACCCCAAGCACAGCCATCTTGAAGCTGCCAAAAGAATTCTTCGATATTTGAAGGGCACTATCAATATGGGGCAGTGGTATCCAACGGAGGACAATCTGGAGCTCACTGGATACTCAGACGCTGACTATGGAGGGTGCCGAATTGATAGGAAATCAACTTCGGGCCGTGTCAGTTTTTGGGAAGCAAGCTGATCTCATGGTTCTCAAAGAAGCAGACGAGTGTAGCCACTTCAACGACTGAAGCCGAATATATGGCCGCAGGAAGCTGCTGTTCTCAAATTCTATGGCTTCGTCAGCAGTTGAAGGACTACAATGTTGAAACGAATGAAATTCCTATCTTCTGCGACAACAACAGTGCTATATGCATCTCGCAGAATCCAGTGCTACACACCAGATGCAAGCACGTGGAAATCCGACATCACTTCATTCGTGATCATGTCGAGAAGAAGGATATCAAGCTCGAGAAAATTCATACCGACCTCCAGCGAGCAGATATCCTCACCAAGCCTCTAGCTGAGTCTCGTTTCAATCAGCTATGCATGGAATTAGGTTTGTTAGACCCTGGTGAAGAATGCTAGATCCAGGATGCACGAAGGAGTGGTCGCTAGTTTCTCGTAGCGTCACTCGCTTCGGATCTTCACCAACTCAAGCGAGTCACCTCAAAATCTCACTCGCTTGATGAAGGAGAAATAAGGTGGAGAAAGGTGGAGTGTTGGAAGATGTTCCCTACCCGCTTACAGGAATTGTTAAGCCAATGGTTAAGGGGGAACTATTGTTTGCTCTCGGAGCAAGCTACTTCCAAAGCGAGCAAGGAAAGCTGCTACCTAGCCTAGGATTCCTAGCGAGTGGGTATAAACACTCGCAAGTGCCGTTTCTAGTAACGGTTGTGGGGTCTTGTATCGGGCCTTCCCACGTAAAAATGGTGAAAGCTTAGACAGGGCTGGCACCTAGACCTTGTGTCCTCTTCCCATCTCTCCGTCGAAGAGGAGCAAGTCTTCTCATCTCCTTCATCGTGGATAAATGTCCATTTCTTACTCACTCTTCACTGAGTTGAGCTGCCGGATGTCTATCCATTCCCCTCTCACCTTGAACTTTGCATCGCTTCAATTTGCCCAATCTTGGGTCAAAGCGAGTTGACTGCAAGTTCATTCTGTAGCATGTAGGAGGATGCTTGAAGGTTTACCTTTTTATACAAAAGGTTGCAGGGCTGGTGACATGCTTCTGCGTAAAATACGAGATTGTCTTGTCAGAGCATTCTCATTGTCATCCTGTCCATTTCTGCTCTGAGATAAGGACTTGTACTCATCCCCCATTCGTCGTGAATATGTACACTTACGTGAAGCTCCCCTCTGGGTTGAAGTAAGCTTGTGTACTATATTCATTTTCTCTCTCATTCACTTCAATGGAGGACTCTCTAATTCGTAGAGGAAGATGAATGCCATGAAGACGAACGCCAAGAAGATGGGTCACACAACAAGTGATGAACATACCAACAAGTGGGTTCAACATGAAGTCCAAACCTAATGAAGTCTTCAAATTGTGGTATCAATCTCCTACGAAGTGAGATTGACTGGTAAGCGTTTCAATTTTAAGTACACTAAGTGAGGTGAAACGTGCTAGAAACTTTCACTCACTACGTGGAAAATATGAAGTGAATCTGACACAAATACAAAGAGGAAAACACTCTTGTTTATCCTCGAAGTATGTAAGTCAGAAACATTGTAAATTAAGCAAAGAAATTTATTCCAGTCGCTTCAGATGGCCAAGCGAGTGCTTCGCCACTCAAAGCTAGTCATCGCAAGCGAGTGCGGAACAGTCACTCAAGCGAGTGCCTCTCAAGTGAGTAAAGGCCAAGCGGCACTCGAGTGCCTATTTCACTTTCTGCCAAGCATTTAATGCAGTGGCGCGTAGAGGAAGAAACGACAGGCACGTGGACGTCAAAGCCGAGGAAAGCGGGAAAAATCGCACTCAATCCAGCCGTCGAATCTGAACCGTCTTGAAATCTCAACCGCTGGATTGACTACTGTTGGAGAGACGAATCATCAACAGCCACGTGGCCACGTCAAGCGAAATTGGCGGTTCACTTTTCCAGTGATGACGCCGGACACGTCAGTTCCATCACCGGAGGTAGCCGCCCACGCACAGAACCCTAGGAGTGATTTTACCAGAATACCCCTGCCACGTCAGCCAAGACCTAACTCTATATATTTGGGACGAGGCAGAACTGCAAACCTTTCACAGCCTTCAAAAATTTCCATTCTCGTGCTTAGATCTGCAACTTCTGCAACTCACGAGTCTCAACCCCTTTCTATTTCATCGTAAAAACTCTCTTCAAATTTCTTTCAAATTCACAATGGGCAAGAAGAAGAGTACAAAAACGATGGAGAAGTTCATGACGAAAGTTGGCGATCACATCAACGTCGAGCCCCACCTCGACCCTATCATCATAGAGAAGAATGGTTTCTTCCGTAGAGCCGTGACCACGGCCGGTCTATGGAAGTTTGTAACTTTGATACCGACAAAGATTCTGGCGAAAGCCATTGGAGAGATTCTGCTGAATCTGAAGAAGGAACAAAATACATCTTCCTTCACTGACCCACGGACCAGGAAGCCGGTGGAGGTTGATATGAGTAAACTCATCGAGGTGTTCGATCTACCAAGAGAAGGAGGAGATTCTCTGCTAGATCTAGGTCTTTCGGCCGAAGTGCAGTATGTTCGATTTGCAACCGCCAGAGCAGATCCGAACTTCAAGGAGGCCAACATTCGCAAAAGTCTGAAGGAACCGTTCAATCTCATCTGCGAACTCTTTACGAAGAGCATTGCATGCTATGTCGGTTCCCTCGACACGCTGTCAGAGACGAAGCTGATTGGCACCACCATGATCATCGACAGCCTCACTGGAACGAAATTCAACTGGCACGGGTGGCTTCTCAAGCAAATCCACGAAGCTGCTGACGATTTCGCGTTTGTTCCAGGAACTGCAAACGAGATCCTTCGGAAAGGAAAATTAAAATTCTTTTCAAGACTGTCTGTTGCACTGGAAATGATGTTCCCAGAAATAATATGGCCGGATTCCGACACGACCATATACAACAAGCAAACCATCTTCTACGACACGTGGAGGAAAACCAAGACCTTGATGGATCTGGGACTTCTGGAAGTTGAAGTGCCCATTGCAAGACCAGTTGCCGAAAGGCAAGCTGAGAAAGGCCAAGAGAGACTGGTCGCTTCACCTGTGAAGCGAGCCAGGTCCAAGCGAATCAGGATGAAGATGAAGCTAGTCACTTCGCTTGTCCAAGATAGCGAGGCGGTGGAGAAGCCGCTTGAGGACATCGAAGTGACCCAACCACAGCCTTCACCAACCAAAGCCCAATCCCCTCAACTCCAAATCACCCAAAATCCAGAACCCCAATCTTCATCAACCCAACAACCACCAAAACAGATAACCCCCCTCTCTCCCCATGAAGAAGAGTCAGCATCTTCTTTCCACATTCCCACTGTGCCATTCCTCAGCACAGATGAAGCTGCTGCCTACACTACACTCACCCAACTTCAATCCCAGCCAATACAACCACCACCCACCGAAACCATTCAACCACCCCCAACTGAAGCCATCCAGATTTCCGACACCCAAGAAACCTCATCACCTACCCAATCCATCTCGACATCGGCAGCTACAGCCGATACCGCCCAAACTGCTGGTGAACTCCCCATCATTTCACAATTCAAAACCCCTGCCCTCACCATTCAAGAGTGGGCTCTCGAACGCTTTGTCCTGGATAGAGAGCAAGCCGCGGAGACAATCAACCTTCGCTATAATCTTCGCTCCGCGAGTGTTGAATGGAGCGACGTATTCTACACCAACGTAGTAGACTTTCTGACGTACATCACGTAACGAGGAACAGAATACTACAAAATCTTCAGGCTCCTCAAAGCCTTCACCGAGGAGGAATTGATCCAGATGGAAGCCAAACTGCTCAATTTTATCGGCGAAAATGGCTTCCATGCCTTCCTTGAAGGGACCAGCTTCTGGGAGAAGCTGGATGCCAAGGTGAAGGAATCATATCCACTTGCCACAGTTCCAAAGCGAGTGCCCTCATCCCATGAGAGGAAGCTCATCCGGGAGTATAAGGAGGAGATGGAGATGAAGGATGCTGAGATTGCTAGTCTCCAAAGCGAGATTACCAAGAAGAGCGATGAATTGGAGAGGAAGGCGGGGGAGGTCATTGGTCTTAGAGAAGACCTTGACAAGAAGAAGAAGGAGTTGGAGGAAAAGGTGGAGGAGAAGGAAAGGCTTCTGGAAAAGAAAGAGAAGGCGCTGGAGGCGCAAGTGAAGCTGGTGGATGACAACACCAAATCTATCACAGAACTCAAGGGCTTGCTTGATGCAGAAAGAAGCCGCTTGAGGGAGGTTAATACTAAATTGACCTCTCTTGTCAAGGAAAAGGAGGTGTTGGAGAAGGAAGTGAAGAAGGTGAAAGAGAAGTATGAGAAGAGAGAGGAGGAACTAATAAGGACGGGAAGCGAGCTGCTGAGCACTAAAAAGACACTCGATTCACTCAAGACTGAAATGAAACTACTGAAGCAAGAGAGAGAGACTGATAAGAAAGAACTAGAGAGTCGGAGGAAGAGTGCACAAGATCTTGACTTAGAGAAAGCAGAACTTTCTATTCTACTACAGAAAGTCAAGAGACTGAAAGAAGCTCTCACTGTAAGAATCACTGCAGATGCCGAATTTCACAATTCTCTCAATCGAAGGGAGAGGAGGCTTGCAGTGATGAAGGCAGAACTTGAAGCGTCCAAGGAACACTTGGAACTCACGCTTCAAGAAGAAACCAAGAAGATCACCAAGGCTGTAGAAGCGGAGCTGGAGGCTCGCTTCAGAGAGGTGGAGCCATTGGAGAGTATGATGGCGTCCGTTGTTGAGAGAGAGAGGCAGTGCGAATACCTGCTTGAAGAAATAAGCATCAAAACTGCTGAACTAGTGGCGCCATCCATGGATAAAACCCAGCAGATGCTTCAGACTGTCCTCAACACAGTCAATTCACTCCACCAATCCCTCTCCGGAAAGTCTATCATCCTAACCCCTGGCAGTGATGATGCCAAAAAGGGGGAAGGACAAATGTGGGTAGAACAAGTGAAGCTAGGAGGGGAAGGACAGCTTCACGAAGGAGGAGTTGGAGATTTAGGGGGAAGTAGAATTGGAGTGGAGAGAATGTTGGAGGGAGGCAGTAGTGATGGAGGTGTGAAGGAGGTAGTAGATGAAGCGAGGGCTCTTGGCAAGTCAAAGCTCACGGAGGAGGAGCTATTAAAAAATCTTGAAGAGCCCAGCAGGCCGCTTCAGGAGAAAGTGCTTGCCGCTTCAATTGCAAAACACCCTCCAGTGACCGTGCTGACGAAGGAGGAAAAGCGGAAGCAGGTGGAGATGGATGCTGCCATGGCGTGGGAGATGGAGCAACTAACAAAACTTTCTGATGGTGCAGGTACTTCATCTAGCTCCAAAGCGGCTGCTTTACCCAAAGCGCCCGCTTCATCCGCCGCGCCAGCTTCAACAGCCGCACTAGCTTCAACTGCCACACTCGCTTCATCCGCAGTTGTCCCCTCTAGTGCCGCCACGAAGAAGGACATGCCACCTCCCCCACCACCGAAGCAGCCATTGAAGCGAGCTGCCCCACATTCTAAGCAAGATGACCCCGAGGCCAAGCGCCAAAAGGTCAAGCAAGCAGTCGCTTCAAAAGCTGGAAGAGAGGAGAGAAAGAGGAAGGAAATAGAAGGAGGAAGGAGCGAAGGCGAGAGGAAGAGGAGGTCAAATGATAGGCGACTCCAAGTGATAGACGCACGGATTGAGGAGCAATTCAATGAAGTGATCCTCATCCAGTCTTCATTGGTGCGGAGTGCCTTCATTCCATTTATGCCAGATGAGTCCGAAGCATGCGAAGCACAAGCCATATCAGATGCATGCGACGTGACTACAAAAGAGATGGTCAAGTCGGGTCGCTACCCCAAAAAGGAAGAACAGAACTACATTAGGAAGCGTCTCAATGAAAAGCGTCCTTTGTGGAGCAGCGACTCAGGAAAGAAATTCAAAGCTACCATGGCTGAACTGTCAAAGAGGTCGGAAGAGGAGTTGGCCAAGCGAAGGAACGAGCACCCTGATGCAAGGGAAATTGAGGAGTTTATACCGAGAGATCTGCTTGAGCTGTGGCTATACTACAAGGACCTGTTCATCAAGGCCTATTATTACTGGGAGGTAGTGCCGCTGCAAGATCAATGCTCTAGGATAAGTGCTCTCAACAATTTTCTCGCCGCCTATGATGACAAACTGCGGAGGAAAATCTTCACCTTGGCTGAACAAACTCAACCCATGCCGATTGTTGTCAAGGTTCCTGCTCTTAAGGAATTCCCCATGCCGTATCATCGAGGCACGGACATTCCAGACAGAGGGATAATTGATGAGGAAGTGACTGAAGCCTTCAGGCTGGAAAGTGCTTGGAGAAATCCTTGTATCCACACAGTAGACTCTATGGAATCGAGAGTTCTATCAGCTTACGTGGATACTGCTGCTGAAGAAGAGGAGAAGAAGGAGGAAGAAGGAAAGGAGAAGGAGAAGGAGGAAGGAACTGCAGGAAACCTCTGAGTTTCAAGTTCCTTACATATTTTTGTGTGAACTTCTTGTTCATATATCCAAATTTCTATTTCTGTCTCTTCTCGTGTCATTTACTCGCTTTGTGAATGACTTTACCTTTTTGCTACAAACTCAAATAATTTAACCGAAAAAAAAGGGGAAAGGAACTTAAAAGAAAAATTACAAACGAAACTGCAAAGGAAGCAGTCGCTTGGAGTTCCCTTCACGGTTAGATAGGCTGGAATTTTCTAAATCTTAGCCTTTGGGTTTTGGCATCATCAAAAAGGGGGAAATTGTTGGGAATTGTTATGGACCAATTTGTTAAGGGGGAACTCTGAGGGATACTTGATAAACGAAGCCATTTGTTTTGATTAGATCCCAAAACCCCAAGTGTCCAGCTCCCAAGCGACCCATTTTGATGTAGTTAATAGGTTAGAATTTTTCTAAGCCTAAATCTGTTAGGATGGCTTTATTTTGCTTAGCTTTAGACTGCATGAATTCAAGTGAAGGCCACTCGCTTGAGTGTGTTCTTCCAAAGCGAAGCGAGTCTAGCAAACCGAAGTGAAGCGTGCCGAAACCAGCGAAGCGAAGCGAGCGCTACAGTGGAGTCAAAGTGAAGCCACCAAAGCGAAGCAAAGCGAACGCTACAAAGAAAAGCTGAAGCGAGTCAACGCGGGTCAACACTCATTAAAGCAGTCACTACGAAACTTCGTTTCGGAAGCGACCCGCTACAGTATGATCCTGAAGCGACTCACTTCAGAGCGGCCGCTACAACTTCAAAGCGAAGCGAGCCACTACCTACCAGAAAGCGACAGCACAACTCCCGCCCATATTTTGAACTCCAGTCAACTGAAGATCTCCGCATTAATTACGAGATCTCCACGTGTCAAAGGCGGAGTGGAGCGGAAGAGTTGACTGCCAGGCCGACAAAGGCGCTGCAACAGTACTGGCTCGCTCCAGTTACTGTTAAGTTTGTAACTTAGCCATTTTCGGCAAAGAGACAAACTGGGCACCTGCAAAAGCTACTGCCTGCGCAAGTACTGTCGAGAGGAGGAGGGACAAGGCCACCAACCAAGCAACGGATCTCAGCCAACCCTCCGCCTACAAATAGTGAAGGATGAAGACGAAGAAAAGAGAGAACACTACTTGAGCATTCGAGCGCATACAGCAAACAAACACTCCCCAGCTTTCTAGCAATCCTTGAGTCTTTGTTTTCAAGTGTTCTCCGAGTTTCCAGTTCATAGGAACTCGTCTTCACAACCTTCACACTTAGAGTCTAAGCCCACTCCATATTCAAGCTTAGAAGAAGAGCTCTAGCCATCTTTGCACTTACTGTAAAGAGCTCTTCATAGTGTGTCGTCAACCAAAAACCCTATACTTCGTCTGTTAGGTTTTTGTGTTCGTCGTCGTTAGGTTGTCCAGATCCAAGGCCCTTCTTTCTTCGATTGAAGAAGCCTCGATCATAGAGTTGAGATCCAAGCTTACACTTACACCGTTTGTGTGAAGCTCGATCGAAGCTAGGCTGTAAGGAGAGCCCGGAATCTCCCTGTTGTTCGGACAGAAACGAGTGAAGTTTCGTGTCCAGTTTAGGTCTTAGTAGTGAACCCGTAATCACTGCATTGTTCGTCAGATCCAGGCGAGTGAAGCCCGATCTCGACCAGGTTTTTGAAGGACCCGTAACCTTCAAGTTCTTGAGTGAAAAGAACGGTTGCCGTCGTGCAACAAAGTGGACGTAGGAGCGTTATCTCCGAACCACTATAAATCTTCGTGTCGTATCTCTCTAACCCTAAACTCTTTACTGTATTTGTTTATCCATTGCACGTGCATCTAAACAACTTAATCTGGATATTTTAATTACTTAGGAAAAGATTTTAGCTCACCAAATTCCTCATACACGAGTAAGGACTCCCTCTTGATCAAGTCATCACTTCGGTCAAGCAGGCTAGCTAAGTACTGTTGATCTAGCTTCAGCTAGGTCTTAAGTTTAAAGCGAGCTCCTTACTTGTTACTCTGAGTTAAGGGATTTGAAGTTGAAAAACTTCAAAATACGTATTCACCCCCCCCTCTACGTATTTTTCCTATTAACAAACCGGGACCAACAAAGATAGTTGTGTCATCAACAAAGGAACAGATAAGTTTCTGGAGGCAAACAGATCAGCTGACAATTGCTACATTTTTACTCCAAAGATTACAAGCTACATGGTCGCTTCTAAGATGAGTGAAATCTGGCATCAGAAACTTGGGCACACTCACTACAGAAATATTCAGAGGCTCATTCAACTGAATGCTATTGAAGGAATTCATAACATCAGATTTGGCGATGTTGATTTTTGTGGACCGTGTCAATAAGGGAAACAGACTCAGGAGTTACACAAGAGAGTACTCCGAATCACCACAGCCAAAGTTCTTGATCTCATGCATATGGATTTGATGGGACCCATGCAAGTTGAAAGTCTGGGGGGGAAAGAAATACATTCTTGTATGTGTGGATGATTTCTCCAGATACACATGGGTGGAATTCTTAAGAGAAAAATCAGACACATTCGAGGCATTCAGAGTTTTGTGTCTAAGGCTGGAAGTGGAGAAGGAGAGTAAACTCAAGGCCATCAGAAGTGATCATGGACGTGAGTTTGAGAATCAAGAATTTATGGAATTCTGCCAATCTAAAGGAATCAGACATGAATTCTCAGCTCCTATCACACCTACTCAAAATGGTGTGGTTGAAAGGAAAAACAGGACCTTGCAGAATACAGCCAGAACTATGATGAAGGCTAAGGAGATTGCCCTTAGACTCTGGGCTGAAGCATTTGAGACAGCTTGCTACATTTGCAATAGAGTGTACCTTAGGCCACAGACTGAGGTTACTGCTTATGAGATCTGGCGAGGAAGAAAGCCAAACGTGAAGCATCTCCACATCTTTGGTGCACGATGCTTTGTGGTAAATGACAGAGTGCAAAGGAAGAAACATGATGACAAGGGAATAGAGGGAATCTTTGTAGGCTACTCCAGAAACAGTCGTGCTTACAGAGTGTACCTGAAGAATCAAAGCACTGTTATTGAATCAATCAATGTTACATTTGATGATTCATTAGAAGGTGAAGCAAGTAGTGAAGAAGATTTTCTGTTTACCAGCACTGCAGAGAGTTCTCAGAGTTCTAGCAGAGAGAAGGATGTCAAAGTAGAGGAGGGTAACACTGGAGGGTACTCAAGATGGTACTCCAACTGGTACTTCTGACAGTGCAGAAACGAGAGTCCATAAGAATCACTCAGTTTCAGATGTGATTGGGAATATTATTGACGGGATACAGACCAGGAAGAGAGATATAGATTTCAAGAAGTTGGTCTCCCACATAGCGACTGTGTGTTTTGTTTCAAAGATTGAGCCCAAGAACGTAAATGATGTGTTCCAAGATGAAAACTGGATAGCTGCCATGCAGGAAGAATTGTTGGAATTTCAGCGCTGCAATGTATGGTATCTAACATCACTTCCCAAAGGTGCTAATGTGATTGGGACTAAGTGGATATTCAAGAATAAAACTGATGAGTAAGGGAACATCACTCGTAACAAAGCTAGATTGGTTGCTCAAGGATACTCTCAAGAGGAAGGCATTGACTACGGGGAAACTTTTGCTCCGGTAACAAGATTGGAATCCGTGAGATTCTTGATGGGTATGGCTAGCAGCTTGGATTTCAAGCTATACCAGATGGACATCAAAAGTGCCTTTCTGAATGGAAATTTGGAAGATGAGGTATATGTCAAACAACCAAAGGGTTTTGAAGACCCTGAGCACCCAGATCATGTGTACAGATTGAACAAGGCTCTGTACGGTTTGAAGCAAGCTCCCAGAGCTTGGTATAACACGTTGGCTGAATTCCTTCTCAAGAAGGGATATGTTCGAGGGAGTGCTGACAAGACATTGTTCGTTAAGCAGCAAGCAGGCCACATATTTATCGTTCAGGTATATGTTGATGATCTTGTTTTCGGCTCTAAATCAGATTCTCTTGTGAATGAATTTGTGAAATTGATGACTTCTGAGTTTAAGATGAGTATGTTTGGAGAACTGAAGTTCTTTCTGGGACTTCAAGTCAAGCAGAGTAAAGATGGCATTTTTGTGAGTCAAGAGAACTATGCTGAAAATCTGGTGAAAAAGTTTGGCATGGAAAGTTCAAAGGCGAAGAGGACACCAATGGGTACATCAGTCAAACTGACTCAAGAAGGAGAGGGCAAACCGGTTGAACAAACAATATACAGAAGTATGATTGGTAGTCTACTGTACCTAACTGCCAGCCGACCAGATATTGCTTATAGTGTTGGGGTATGCTCTCGTTTTCAATCAAACCCTAAGGAGAGTCATCTCAAGGCTGTGAAGAACAATATAAAGTATGTCAAAGGGACATGCAAGATTGGCATATGGTTTGGAAAGGGAAGTTCACTGAAGTTAACAGGATACAGTGATGCGGATTGGGCTGGCAACCCAAATGATCGTAAGAGTACCACTGGAGGATGTTTTTTTCTTGGGAGAAAATTTAATCTCTTGGCATAGCAAGAAGCAGAATTGTGTTTCTCTGTCTTCAACTGAAGCAGAGTATATAGCAGCAAGGAGTGCATGTACTCAGTTGATCTGGATGACCAAGATGCTGTCTGATTATGGGATTGATGAAAAGGAGTATGTCTTATTCTGTGACAATATTGGGGCTACTAATCTCTCGAAAAATCCAGTTAGCCATTCAAAAGCCAAACACATAGAGATCAGGCACCATTTTATAAGAGATCTTGTTGAAAACAAGACTTTATCTCTTCAACATGTCTCTACTCGTGTGCAAGTGGCAGATATATTCACCAAACCTTTAGATGGAGAAAGGTTTGAAGCTCTTCGAAAGTCACTCGGGATGTGTATAATCTGAGCTGTTCAGATTATGTTTATTCGATTTCTTCAGTTGCTTGAGTTCATGATGTTATGAGTAGTGTTATGTTTGGAGTTATCCTTTGGGTACTTGTCTGACGTGGAGTTTTTGTCAGTTGAAATAAGGGGCTATTTGTCTGCGCGCCCTTTTGCTATTACCGTTGATGCCTTGGAATTCGAACCGGCGCTTGCTTATTGCAGTGTTCTCCCTTTCTCATTCTCGATTGTGCTAGGGTTTGTTGTTCTCTCATTTTCTCCGCCGGATTTTGTTGCTTCTCCGTTGAAATTTCTCTGTTTTTCTGCCAGAATTCTCTTTCCCCTCTGCTTAAATGGCTTCGTTCACGTTATCCGATGGGATTGATCTCAATGCTCTGTTCGAATCGGCGAACCCATTCCTCAAATCCGCTACTTGTCGTGGTACGGTGCTAGTTTGGTTGAGGATCCTGCTCCCCAAACTCCTCCTAGAGATAATGCCCCTCCATCTCCTCCGAGAGATGATGTGTCGAAAGAGCCTCTCCAGCCTCTGTTCGGCGATGATTCCGTGCCCCCTCCTTCCGAAACCACTCCTAGGGTTTCGGTTTCGGCTTCGTCGGTGGAGTCCTCCCCGGAGGAAGAAGATTAAGCAAGTGGCGCGGAAGAATAAGTCTCCTCCTCCGCTGCCCACCGTTGGCATCGGCCGAAGAACGCGTTCTCAAGTCCGTGCTCCTCTCGGTGTTTCTGGTTCTGTTTCTAATCGGAAGAGGAAAGCCGCCTCTCCCTCTGATGTTCAGGAGAAGAAGAAGTCTGCCAAGGGCAAGGGCAAGGAGCCTGTTATTGACTTGGACTCTGGGTCCGATGCTGAGGCCTCTCTCCACAGCGACTCAGATGAGGAAGAGAATGTTCCTCCTTCTCCTTCATCGAAGTCAGGTACTGTTGCTCCCTCTCTACCTGCGGGTTATGCATTCATGCCTATCTTTCGCAATGCCTCCTTTGCGAAGTTTTGGGATATTAACAAGGAGAAGATCATTATAGTGGATAAGCCTGCCAGGGAATTTGATTTGCGAAGGGCAGGGGTGTTTGATTGTATTTTTGAGGCCAAGTTGCTGAAAACCTTAGCTGAGGAATTTAGTTGGGTGAAGGATTTGATTATGGAGTTCTACTCCAATTTGAGTTTGTCTCTGTTTGATATTAAGTCTCCCGACTATCATCGTGGTTTTGTTAGGGGGATGTATTTCAATTTGTCTCCTGCTTTGATTGATGCTTTTATTTGTGGTGAAGTGGTCAAGGAGAGTTCTGAGCCCATTAATCTTTGCCTTATTGCTGCCACGCTTCTGAACAAGAAAAAGGCTAAATGGCCAGTTAAGGCTAAACGGCTTAGGGCCTCTTCCATGTCTCCCAAGTACAAGGCTCTGTACTACATTGCTAATCGGAACTGGGTGCCTACCACCCACAAGACCTATGTGAATCTCTCTCTGGCGACTCTTCTGTACAAGGTTGGGAATGGACTGCCAGTGTCCTTTGGTAGGCTGGTGTTTGAAGCTCTTGCTGAGCATGCCGTGAAGGTGGTTTCTGCCAACAAGGACATCTGTTTTCCCAGGTTCCTGTATGCTTACATAACTAAGTTTGCGGAATTTGAAATTCCTGAAGGCGCCAAGGAACCTGCAGCAGCATATATGAGGTTCACCAAAGCTCAGACTGGTGTGGCGACTGAGTCCCCTCCCTTCAGCTCAAAGGCAGACAAGGCCTCTTCTTCCTCGGGGCCTCATGATGATAATGTTGATGATATCCAGCTGCCGTTTGGTCCTGCCCCTCCTCACTATGAGCCAGCAATTGCTAAGCTCATGTTCCAAGCCATCTCTTTGGAATATGAGTGCACGTGTGAGCAGATTCGTATGCTGCAGAAGAAGAAAAGTGAGATTGAGGATTTGCTGATCTTGGTAGGTGGTACACCTCAAGGGGGAGCTGCTGGTGGTCATGCTCCTGATGCAGAGGGTCCTTCGCAAGGGGGAGGTGATGCAGAAGAAGATGAGGCTGTTGATGCAGAGGTTGATGCGGACCAGCCCTAGCTTGGCATTTCATGTCTGCATTCAAGGGAGAGTATAGGTTAGTTTTTATGTTTTTTCTGCTCTGATGATTCGATTGGGTTGTTATTACCTTTTATGCTATTCTGGTGGTTGGTTGGTTGGCTGAACAGATTGGTTCTTTCTTTTTTGCTGATGGAGTGGATATACAGTTTTTGGTCTGTAATAGTAAATAGGTCTATGCTGATGATGCTTGGATTTCTGTTGAAGCATGTTTTGGTCATCTGGTTTTCTGTGTTTATTGATGGTTATCAGTGGTGTTCCAAGTGGTGTTATGCAGTGCACCTTATGTTTCTCTCTTTGTGTGAGTATTTTAGTGCGGGTGAGCTCGGCTAGTGCTACACTTTAGAGAATGCTTGAAGCAAGGGGGAGTTGTTTTACACTATGCATTTAAGTATGGTTATGTGGGTGCGCTCCTTGCCTACTTAATTTTGCATTGGGTGTTTTGTATTTTGGAGGAGTTGTGTGAAGTTGTGTATGTGCGTGTGATTGCATACATAAAATGCCAAGGGGGAGATTGTTGCTGCATGGATTGCATGGTTCGATTATTTATGGCATGAGTTATGTATGCAAGGAATGTTTCGAATGGTGTGGAGTTCATATGGTATAAGGATTCCTTCCTTATTATTTATTCACACGCTATATGGGAAGATATGCACGAAGATTTGATTAACCCTATTAAGGAAATCTTTTGAGATATGCCTTAATTATCTATTAGGGTTTTTCATGAGTCGTATATAAGGACGAAGACCTTATTAGTGCCGTTGCGTGTATTGAAGATTATCGAGTGCTCGTCTTCTTCGTGTGCTTGAGAGTTGAGTTTACTCTTTTCATTCATCAATCGTTGGGTAGTTAGTTTATTGGTGAGTGATTGTAATACCTTGAACGATTCCACGTTCAAGGTTGGGCTTATCTTTTCAATTCTGTGAAAGTATTTTGGGTAGACTAGTGAGAGTTTACCAAAGATTCATTGGTGAGAAGTAGAGTCGGGTGAGGAGAGAACGTTTAGTGTGGCTGTCGTTCACAAGTCTTGTATCCCTTATACTCATCATAGTGAATTGTTTCTTGGAATAGCTTCCCCCAGACGTAGGTGTGTTTATCACCGAACTGGGTTACCAACTTGTGTTCTCAACTGTGGTACGTTCTGTGTTACGTGTTGAGTTACTCTTACCTACCAAAGTAGGGATTATACAATTTCAGATCTTAACTCCCAAATCCTAGCTGCTAAAGGAGAATAAGAGAAGATAAAGGAAAAGATATATACATAAAATTAACTAATAGAAGATTGCGTATTTTCCTTAATACCCCCCCTCAAGCATTGCGTTGGATTTGAGCAAACGCAAAGCTTGGAACGGAGAAATTCAAACGCCGGACGAGGCAAGCTCTTCGTGAATATGTCCGCGAGCTGAAGATGGGACGGAACGTGTTGCGTTGAGAGTTTTCCAGCCGAGACAAGATCGCGAATGAAATGACAATCAATGTCAATGTGCTTAGCTCGCTTGTGAGAGACCGGATTCTGGCTAAGAAAGATGGCACTCTTGTTGTCACACAAAATAATCGGTCGAGTGGATATAGGGACATGAATTTCCTGCAAAAAATTCGTGAGCCACATAACTTCAGCGGCTGCGTTTGCGAGCGCACGATATTCCGATTCACAACTTGAACGTGCTACCGTTGGCTACTTCTTTGCACTCCAAGAAACAAGATTTCCCCCAAGAAAAATTGAATAGCCATACGTCGATCGTCGAGTATCACTACATCGCGCCCAATCCGCATCTGAATATCCAAGTATCGATAATTCGGGTTGATGAGTGAAAGAAAGACCCATATGGATTGTCCCTTTATCGTAGCGAAGTATGCGTTTAACCGCCTCAAAGTGATAAGTAGTTGGGGAATGGAAGAACTGATTGACATGATTTACGGCATAAGAGAGATCAGGCCGCGTAATCATGAGATATTGAAGAGCTCCGACTAACGATCGATACAAAGTAGGGTCCGGAAAGGCCGAGCCATGTTTGTGAAGGGAATCTCCAGCAATCAATGGCGTAGATACAGGCTTCGAATCCAGAAGTTGTGCACGAGAGAGTATATCATGAGCATACTTTGCTTGGCCAATAAAGAGGCCGCTTGACTGATGTGAGATTTCGAGACCGAGAAAATACGTAAGGGAACCTAAATCCTTCAAAGCAAATTCACGACTTGCACGAGATATGAAGTTGTGAAGGAGAGTTTTGTCATTTCCAGTAAGGACAATGTCATCAACATAGAGAAGAAGAAAGATGACAGTCGTGCCCTTATGAAAGAAGAAAAGAGACGTATCACAACTACTTTGTTGAAATCTAGGACCGAGTAAGAAAGTGTTGAATCGTTGAAACCACGCCAAGGGAGCTTGTCGAAGGCCATAGAGTGCTTTTTTTAGTCGACAATCCAGATATCGGGGATCGATAAAGCCCGGTGGTTGAGACATATAGACCGGTATCGTTAATACACCATTCAAGAAAGCATTCTTGATATCAAGCTGATGTAAGTGATGCAGCCCATGGTTCGAGATAACAAGCTTTTGGATCGAAATTTGAAGATTTTATGGGATAAAGCTTGAAGATATTATTTAATAGATTTTATTTTATGTAATTTTCGTTTTTATTTAGTTCCCTAGTTGATAGTGTTATTTTAAGCATTATTTTGGAGATTTTATTCCTTTTTAGACTAGGATTTGATTTGGTATATCTTAGGATAGATTTTTGACTAGTTTCCTTGTGTAATTAGGACTTTTTGAAGCATATAAATAAGGCCTAAATAGGGGTGACGAAAATAAGCCTCCAAATATTTGATTATCAATTAAAATGTGAGATTTTATCTCCTTTGTGTATCCTATGGATTTCTTAGTTCATAGAGGTATTTTTTATCGGCGAATCAATCGAGTTCATCACCCTCGTTTGTGTGTCATTCATCGTCCTCGTGTGACTGCGACGACTGTCTCTTTGGGGTATAGACGGATCTAATCTGACTTATATCATTTAGAGGGTTAGAGCGTAGGTCTATTGGGATATTCCATCCTATCTGTTATTTTGTTCGTTTATTTTTAATCTATGGCTTCCGATTCTGGGCTACGTATCTTCGTCGGCATCTTTTGTTCGACTAGGATCGTATCATTTGGTATCAGAGCCTCGTATTTTTATTTAAACAGGTTGCTCATGGAGGAGACTTGAAGATTTAATTACTCAACTCCTACGATTTGAGGACAAATCGTCTTCAAGAGGAGGGGAATGATGCAGCCCATGGTTCGAGATAACAAGCTTTTGGATCGAGATTTGAAGATTTTATGGGATAAAGCTTGAAGATATTATTTAATAGATTTTATTTTATGTAATTTTCGTTTTTATTTAGTTCCCTAGTTGATAGTGTTATTTTAAGCATTATTTTGGAGATTTTATTCCCTTTTAGACTAGGATTTGATTTGGTATATCTTAGCATAGATTTTTGACTAGTTTCCTTGTGTAATTAGGACTTTTTGAAGTCTATAAATAAGGCCTAAATAGGGGTGACGAAAATAAGCCTCCAAATATTTGATTATCAATTAAAATGTGAGATTTTATCTCCTTTGTGTATCCTATGAATTTCTTTGTTCATAGAGGTATTTTTTTATCGGCGAATCAATCGAGTTCATCACCCTCGTTTGTGTGTCATTCATCGTCCTCGTGTGACTGCGACGACTGTCTCTTTGGGGTATAGACGGATCTAATCTGACTTATATCATTTAGAGGGTTAGAGCGTAGGTATATTGGGATATTCCATCCTATCTTTTATTTTGTTCGTTTATTTTTAATCTATGGCTTCCGATTCTGGGCTACGTATCTTCGTCGGCATCTTTTGTTCGACTAGGATCGTATCAGTAAGGGACAACGAAAGTGAGCCGAAAGTGCCAAAATCACACGTACCGTTGAAGCCTTGACAACAGGGCTAAAGTTGTGATGAAAGTCAGCTCCGGGAACCTGAGTAAACCCTTGTGCTACGAGCCGAGCTTTGTATCTATCAATGGACCCATCCGCCTTGTACTTAGTGTGAAAAACCCACTTGGAGCCGACGATATTTGTGTTGGGTGATGGAGGTACGAGATCACACATCTGATTGGAGCGGATCGCAGCCATCTCTTCTTCCATTGCCACAAGCCAATGAGGAAATTTCAAAGCCGATTTGAACCCCCGTGGTTCAGTGGTGGCAGTGGACGCAACTAACGCCAATAAAAGGGGGGTCGCGGCGAGATTTACGGGATATTTCGGCTTGAAAATTCCAGCCTTTGAGCGGGTGATCATAGAGTGCGTCGAAAAAAGTTCCGTGGGTGGAGAAGGAGGCGGAGAGGGAGGCGGAGATGGATCTGATGGAGAGGGTTGTAGTGAGTGGGGCGCCGGCGAACAAGAATCTTGGATACAAGGAGAGCATGGCAGGTACGATTTCGGCGTAGGAGATGAGGGTGTGAGAGTTCCCTGAGAATTTTCATAGAAAGATGTGACATCAAGCTTGTCATATGCTACTGCCGAACCTGATGAAGCAAAAGGAAAAAAAAAATTCATCAAATTGGACATTGCGTGTAATGTAAGTACGAGAGGTCGTAGGATCGAAACACCGAAAACCCTTGTGGAAGGAGCTGTATCCCAAAAAAATGCAAGGTGCACTGCGTGGAGCAAGCTTATGAGGAGAGTAGTCGCGTAAGTATGGAAAAGCGCGACAACCAAAAGGCTTGAAATTTGGATAATACGGCGAGCATCCGTACACCATTTCAAATGGCAATTTGTTCTCCAAAACAGCTGAAGGAAGATGATTAATTATATATGTGGCCGTTGCAAACGCATCAAACCATAGATTTACCGGAGCATTGGCATGAAATAGCATCGATAAACCAGTCTCTGTGATATGTCGATGCTTGTGTTCAGCACGACTGTTTTGTTGAGGAGTATACGGACAAGAAATACGGTGGTGAATTCCATGATGATCAAAGAAAGCTTGAACACGAGCATTAATAAATTCGGATCCCCCATCACTTTGAAACTGGTTGATGTGTGCCGAAAATTGAGTGCAAACAAGAGCATGAAACTTGACGAAAACATCATAGAATTCAGATTTTGCACGTAAAGGGTATAGCCACGTAAAATGAGAGAAATTGTCAACAAATGCAACATAATAACGAAAGCCATTAGAACTGATAACAGGCGCCGGGCCCCACAAATCACAATGAACGAGTTCCAAAATAGATGATGCACGTTTATCATTCAAAGCATACGGAATTCTCTTGCTCTTAGCAAGCTGACAAGGAGCACAGAGTTTAGGAGACGGTAATAACGAAGTGACAGACAAATGACCCAATTTATTTAGTAGCGAAATAGTAGAAAATGGAACATGTCAAGCGAAGATGCCACAACTCAAAACTAGCTCTTGATTTGTGTGAATTAACTGTCGCGAGTAAAGCCGGAGTTCCCTTGCTCAAGACGTACAAACCACGATCAAGATGTCCTTGTGCGATAACTTTCTTTGTTGCCCAATTCTGAACAATAAACGAACGATCAGAGAAAACCACATCAACAGGAAGATCGTGAGTGAGTTTGCTAATGGACAACAAGTTCTTCGTGATGTGAGGAACAACAAGAACATCAAGCAGACGAATATCATTGTTTATGAGAGTATTTCCAGTATGAGAAATAGAAAGGGAGTTTTCGTTACAAACTACTCCCTCCGTCCCACTTCACTTGTCCTCTTTCTTTTCGGCACGGGATTTTATGCGTAGTGTTAAATTGAAAAAGTAAGGGGTCCACATAAAAAAGTAAGGGTTAATTTTTGCCTTTTAAGGAAAGAGGACAAGTGAAGTGAGACGGACGAAAATAGTATTGAGGACAAGTGAAGTGGGACGGAGGGAGTACAACGCTACCATTACCGGAGTAGGGCTCGATGTTGTCAAGGGACGACAGATTTGATGTCATATGAGCAAATGCTCCCGAGTCGACGTACCAATCCGAAGTTATGTCTGAGACGTTGCAAGACGATGTGAAAGCCTGTGCTAAATTTGCCGGAGTAGAAGGGGCGCGTGCGAGATTCAAGGGACACTTGTCAGCATAGTGTTCCCCTCAGCAAATTTGGCAACTAGGTTTTCTAGGCTGGCCATTTCCTCGACCACCACCGGAACGACCGCCACGGCCACCATTGCTACCATTACCACAATTACCACGGCCACCAGTTGCATTATTTCCGCAGAAAAATGTTGCGACTGCCTAGAGGGAGCAGAAGAAACAAAGCCAGAATGAGTAGAAGACGACATGAAAGCCACTACCGTAGAAGAATCGGAGGAGTCCATGGACTTCGTCATAAGATTGAAATGTATTGCTTGATGAAAAAGTGTCGAGAAAGAGGGAATCGGTTGCATCGACATACGAGCATCAGCGAAGTTAGCGAACACGGCGCAAGGCCATGGAGAAACCAATAGCTTTTATCCGATTCGTCCACCGGTTTTCCATTTTCCAAGAGCTGATCGCATAGAGACTTAAACCGAGCCCCATAATTGTTGGTCCCAGATTGTTAAAGGGATACACACGTAGGAGGGGGGGGGGGGGGGGGGGGTTAATACGTGTGTAAGAAGTTTTTCAACTTCTTTTGGCCTTTAACTCAGAGTGACAAGTAGAGTAGTCGCTTCAAGAACTTTAGACCTAGCCGCAAGCTAGATCTACAGTGGAAGCTTGCCTCTTGACCTAAGCAGGTTATTGATCAAAAGTGACTCACTTGTGATATGCGGAATTAGGTGAGCTATTATTTCCTAATTAGTAATTAAAACTTCGATTTAAGTTTGTTTACGATGCACGTGCAGAGTGAATAATCAAATCAAGTAAAATATGAGAAGCTTTGAGAAAAGAGATACAACACCAGGGATTATAGTGGTTCAGTGATAAAACACCTACGTCCACTTTGTTGCACGCCGCAACTGATTCTCTTCACTCAAGAATCTTGAGGATTACAGGTTCGTATTACTAGAAATTCTATGGGTTCTTAAAGGCTTCAGACGCTCAGTACAGTTAAGAGACACATTTTATGCAAAAGCTATGAGGTCTTATCCCCTCCCAGAAGCTATACGGGATCTATTGGCATCTGTCAAGATCGAAGGATCTGTTCAATTCCCAAAGGCATCTGACAGAGTTTGAGGTTCTGCGTGACATACAATTCGCATGACTCTATGTATTATAGAGTAAGGACCACTACATTCATGATGGAGGGAATCTTGTCCCCCTAAAAATTCCTTTTATGTCCTTCCTTCACACGAATGCTCATTTTCTCACCCTCCCTACGCCTATAAATAGTGGATGGTTACATACTTCATCCATCATCATAACTCAATCCTTCATACACACACGCTCTTTGCGTACTTTTTCATTCACTCGTACACTCTTCCACGAGTTCCTTCGAGTTCAAGCAGCCTAAGCTGCCGAGACTTTCTTCCGAGAAGTTTTGCCGACGACCACTCCCATTCCTCCTTCTCCACGCCGAGAGAAATCTCCTTCGCCCGCAACCTTGAGCATAAGGTAAAACCCATCATTCAGATGGAATGAGGCCCAGCTGAACTCCGAGCTCTGTGCTTCTTTCTTTTCTCCCTACTTCGTTTCTTCATTATCTGCTTGAACGAGTGTTAAACTCCGCTGATTTTACTAGTTTATGGCTGAATACACCCTTTATTTAAGCATATAGCATGATCATTACTCGTTATCTCTAAACGAACCATACTCTATGCAAAATACATGATTATAGCTCTTCAAACGTACGAATCTCTTGCTCTTTACCGCTGTGATGGTCTATCCATGAATGCTCTTTGCAAAACATGATGAATAATCTCTTGCATTGTTGTGGATCTCCAACCCGGATCTTTCTACTGGCGTCGTCTGTGGGAACTTTTGAGTCTAAGATGTCGATTTCCCCTGTTTTTATATGAAATTCTAGCTCGCTGTTGCAATGCTGCGGGTGATTTTGCCTGTCATGTCCTTATGTGGAAAATGTGAGAAAGCTTGATATTAGATTGAATGGGTATGTTGTATTTGTTGTTCAATCGGCGAAAACCCAGATACGTATACTATTGCCTGAGTTCTGCTGAACTCTCCATGATTGTAAATTACAGAATGTAGCATGATTTTAAGATTACGTTCCCTTTGTGGAAGAAATCGTGATAGATACCCTGTCGAAGGGGAACCCATATTTGAGATGCTAATTCTCTCTTTTCGTATGCGAGTTTAGATTTCACTACTATAAAAACGCACATAGACAACACATCTACGACAACGGTTCCGTGTAATTCCTGTTGTTATATCCCTGAAAAGTGTTGTCGTTTTAAAAACCGTTGTCTATGAGCGACGGAGTACGCTCATAGACAACAGTGTTTTTAGGACCGTTGTTGTTTGGTGTTGTTGTATGTATAAATCACAACAGTGTAGTTTAGTGTTGTCGTTTCGTGTTGTCGTAACTTATAACAACATATTTTTTAACTGTTGTTTTATGCTTGTGTTGTTGTTTATAAAAAAAATTCAATTTTTTTGAGTTAATTAAGAAAAAAACTTTAAAGACTTTTGCCCAATTTTTTTCCCCCAATTTCCCTATCTTTTAGTTTTTACGTGACCAGAACCCTCTCTCTCAATTTCTCAGAGCAACACCGGGCCGCCCGTCGTTCCCTTCGCCGGCGGAGACCCCGAGCACGCCGCCTCAGGCAGCGGCGAATCCTCCGCCGACGACTAGTAAGAAGAAGATCGAGCAGAACAGCGAGGAAGATGTCCAAGGAGTCGGAGGCGTATCGACGACGGCCCCACTCTGGCCAAGGCAGCGTGCGTTGGCCGGGAGTGGCGGCGGACGGCTTACGACGAGCGAATCTGGAGCAGATCTAGTCAGTTCCGCCGTTCTACTCGAGCCACCTCTGGCGGGCTTCCTCTTCGCCTTCAGCACCGGCTGTTGTTTCCGTCACGTGGCCTAGCCTTCCTTCGTCTCCGGTGCCGCCGCTTGCGGCGGCGAGATCGAAGGCGCTATGGGGTAAGGATGAGTGAATTCTCGCTTTCCTTACTCTGAGTCTGTATTTTGCCAAATATCAATTGAAATTCGTTGGAATATTTATTAGAGCTACTATACTCATAAAAGATAAAAGATGATGGGCTAGTCGGCGCACCCCCGAGGTTAGGATCGTGATCCGTGAACTTGTTGTTTTCGGCTATGTTGGTTCTCTGACAGGCTAAAATTGGGATTGCATCACTCGGTGAGGGGAGGAAGTGGTCAAATGATTGATCTTTATAGTTCTTCACTGTTCTAGAGTATAATCTTGTTTCATATGAATATGATTTCTATGGGTGAAGTAACCTAGCTTGAATCGCCGTTCTGTCTTTCGTGCCTCGTTCAGTGGTAACTCTCTTGGCTTACATTAGAGTTAGACATTGCCTAATCTGGTAACACTAATTGCAATTTTGCATTTTAGTTCTCTGTGAATGGTGATTTTGCCTTCTAGATTGCTTGAACCACCTGTGGCTTTACTGCTTTAGCATGCTTATGTTTCTGCTATATTTAGATGGTTAGAGGTTAGAGGTTCGACTAGTTCGTCTCCTATTTGTATATGTTGTAATTGTCGCTGCCCATACTTTTGAGTTCCATAGCCGTGTTTTTGGTATGTGTTGGATTGTCTGATAAATTTCAATGAGAATAATCCTTTTTTGATATTTGTTTCCCATATTTGGTTGGGATTTGTTGAATTATAGTTTTACTCCAATTTAATTGCTCAGTGGAGTGGAAATAAAAGGAAAACAATGAATAAGATAGTGAAGGAAAAGATCGTTTTAATTTTAGAACCGTAAGGTTGTTCACAACCCTAAGGTGAATTCTTTCGATGTAAGCGGCTTGGTGAGAGAATTTGCTAGTGGTGAACCTGGCAGCTTAATACTTTCAATGTAAGAAACATTGATCTTCGGTTTATGTGGGGCCCGACTGTGCATTTTCCACTGGGCTTTGTTCTTGATAATCAATATTGGTATGTTGTGCATATTGAATGATCTCTTATTATTATTTTTGCCTATGTGGTTTCAGTTATAATAAGAAGTATAACAACAATGCCCAAGGTGTTCAGATGAGGATAAGAACTCCGAATGTGGATTCGGATACTACTGGACATGCTGTACAGAATGGTCCTCAGGAATATGTGCCGACTCATAGAACATGACTTGATTTTGTTGCTGTTTGGTTGTTGGGGATTGGAAATGAGGAATTTCTTATTTTTTTTGTCTAAGTAACAGTTCGGGTTATGGACTTCATAATGTTTGATAGGGGTGGCTATTGTAGATGAGAATATTGTTGACTTTCTAGGAATTAATATGAACTCATTATGCTGGATTGCTTATTTTTCATGAAATTCTGCGTGCAACGATTATCATATATGTGATTTCCCAAGGAATCCTTAGCATACTTTGGAATTTATATCAATCACATTACTCGTTCTTTTATTTCTAATGAACTGTCCTTTTACGAATTTTGTTGGGTGTGTGATGCACCAGTTAGCAGCACATCTACCAATGTTAAGCTGACAGAGGCACCGATTCTGAAAACCACTCAACCTGCTCCTAGATCTCCAATTTCTGATGCTTCCACTGCTGCTCCAACATCTAACGTTTCCACTGCTAATCCTGAGTCTAGGCTCCCAAAAACACCTGCAAAAGGTACAATTGATTAGGTTTGCAGGCATAGTCAAATTTCTGAAATAATTTTTTGTCACACTGTCAAAATATGTTACTTGATCATACATCAGTCATCAGTGTAATATCCATGACTATCTTCTTTTCATGACGTTGTACTCTTCATCTCAAGAGTTATGTATTTATTCCTTTTTCCAGGAGATGCATCTGGGTCATTTCCCCTGCAGTTTGGCTCCATAAGTCCTGGTTTTATGAATGGAGTGCAGGTATATTTGGATTCTACGGAGTTCATTCATTTTTCTTGTTTTACAAGGCTTAAAATTCTACTTTCTAAAAGATAGATGATTTATTTCTGTTTTGAGTTTAGATACCTGCTAGGACAAGCTCCGCACCGCCAAATTTGGACGAGCAGAAAAGGGATCAGGTTAGTCGTTCTCTATATTCAATTGTCACATGGCTTTTGCTAAGAGATAGTGAATGATTGATATAATTTTTCCATGATGGAGTAGTTCTGGGTGTATTAGATTGCTAATATTCTCTGGGTAAAAGAAACCATCTAGAGTAGTTAAGAGCCACAGTATTCCATCTTTTCTTCGCCTTTGGGTTTACGTTCTTTTCTAGTTTATGTGGCTTTCCCTTATTATTATTTTTGGATTTTGTAGGATATGATTCTCCAAAGGAACTGAGAGAATAAATTCAAGGACGGATGTTCTTGTTCCTTTTATATGTGTCAATATGGGGTACGATTGGATGATCTCTTTAACTTGTACTCCTCCTTTGACGATTTTTTTGTTATGGTTTTTTTTTTTTTAAATTGACTATGACTAAAACTTGGAGACCTTGTAATGAATGATTGTATTCATCTTACTTTTTTATTTATAATATTTCAAATTTATGTAATCTGATTTTATTTTATCTTAGATTTAATTGCTTTACTGAATTATATATATAAAAATATGTGTAATAATTAAATAAAACGACAATGTTAAATTTCACATATACGACAACGATTTTTAAACTGTGGTCTATTCTGGTGTATACGACAACAGGTTTACAACTGATGTTAAACGGTGTTGTCATTCTAACAAACAACAACAGTCTACGACAACAGTTGAAACACTGTTGTGGTAATACATAACAACAACGGTTCAACATACCGTTGTCTATGAGCGCGTATCTACGACAACACTGCCTAGGACAACGGTTCGAAAACGAGAAAGACAACAGTTTTTAACCGTTGTCTATGTGCTTTTTTGTAGTAGTGTTTGTTAATTGTAAATGCTGTGAAAGCCTATGAATCTGGAGTGCTAACCTCCTACCTATCTTGGAAGCTCTGGCTGATTTTGATGATGCATTCATAAATTTACCCTGTTATTTCCTCTGTTACTAGAGATGCCTGAGATGGTGGTAGTATTGTAGAATGAATATATATTAAGTTTAAGATTGATGTTATTCCCAGATAATTCTAGCATGTATATTGTGAATATGTTCTAGCTGCATTGTTTATAGCAGATCAGTCAAGTAATCAGAAGCGGTTTCAGGGCCATATTTCCTTCATGGTATGAAATGTGACAACTAAACTGTTTTGTTTGTCAAAATCCTAAGGTTACGACGAATCCGAAGGAAAGTCGGGTCAAAAGTTACTGCAATTTCATAACGCATTCAGTTCACCTTGTGTAATTGATGAGTCTACAACTCCTGTAACTATCTCAAAATGCTAAATCTATTCGTGGGCTATAAGGGATTGGTAATTATAGAAGAAGCACCATTCCTCAAACCTTTCGTATATGCCCCTATATTGCTATGAATCAAAAACCCACCTAATAAAAAAGCATTAAAAAGCGGAAAGCTGAAGATGACAGGGTCACCCCATTCACTTTGATGAAGGAGCCCTGCATCTGAAGGCAGAACCTCCCATAAGCCCTCAGAAGCCCTGTCTAACAGGCAACACTTTCAGAAGCCCTGTCTAACAGGCAACACTCTCGGAAGCCCTGTCTAACAGGCAACATCCGCAGAAGCCCTATCTGATAGGCAACACCATCATAAGCCCCATGTAATGGGCAAGATCCCTCATAAGCCCTATTCAATAGGCAACACTAGCATAAGCCCTATTTAATAGGCATCACAAGCCCTATCTAATAGGCAACATCCTCATAAGCCCCATATAATGGGCAGAACCTTTCAAAAGCCCTATTTAATAGGCAACATCCTCATAAGCCCCCTATAATGGGCAGAACCGCACAAAAGCCCTATTCAATAGGCAACATTTCCTTAAGTCCATATAATGAGTAAACCTTTCATAAGCCTGACTCAGTAAGCAATATTTTCAAAAACCCTATTCAATAAGCAATATTTTCATAAATCCCGTATAAGGGGCAGAACCCTGCATGAATCCTATTCAATGGGTGATATTTTTGCCAGCCTCATTTAATAGGCGACACTCTCTTAAGCCCCATATGATGGGCAGAATCCTTCATAAGCCTTACTCAATAGGCACCATTCTTGCAAGCTCTATTTAAAAGACCATATTCTCATAACTCCCGTACAAGGGATATTATTCTCATTAAACATTGTCTAACAAGGAACGTCCCACCAAAAAAGCCCTGCAAAATAGGCATCACATAAAAAAAGCTCTCCGTAGTAAGCATTATACATAAAAGGTCTGCACGGACAGACACCTTGCATCGAGTCTTATAAAATAGGACGCTATACGAGTCCTAAAGGACATCCCACCATAGTCATATCCTCTCCAAAAGCTTCATAAAGAATGCTTTAGGAAAATGGACACCCTAGTAATGGGTCTTGCAAAAGCAGGTTTTATTGACTTCAACCTAATATTGGCAAAAGCAACCCCTTAAAAAGCCTTGTAGTAAACAGACAATGTTCATCAAAACTACCATAAAAGGTTTATGATTACAAAAGAATCTATTAAACACAGGTTATGTACATCTTAAGCTTCCTTCAAGGAGCGCCTGAAATTAATTCTCTAAATATCCTCAAATCTCTGCAAAATCTTGCAAAGATGAACGCCGCTTCAGATGCTGCTTCAAAAGAAGCTGGCCAAGCCACTGGAAATCCAGTAAATTCCCTACTGGGGAATAAAGGAAAAGGCACTGTTATGACAGAAGCCAGTGTCAACATGGAGGCTCAGTTCTCTCCAACCATGCTCCTACAAATGAAAACACTAGTAGAAGGCGTGGTTGAAGGGGCTGTCGAGAAAAGACTTCACACCTTGGGAATGAACTCCCAAATCCCAGATCCCCCAGGTGAAAACCAAGAGGGTGGAGGAAGCAAGAGCACCCCCGCAGTGCACAAGCAGAAGCCTATAAATCCGAGTGCAAATCAAGAACTGATTTCAAAGCTGCCTCCCATATTGAATGAGACAGAGGAGGGATTTTCGACTGATTGGGAATCCCCAGATGAAGAGGGACCTGAGGAAATCGAAGGGAACCTCAATGAGAATGCCAATAACACATGGGCCAAAAAGTATGCCCAGCAACAAGAGCAGATGAAGCTCCTGGCGAAAGAAGTAAAAAGGCTAAAAGAGCAAAAGCAAGCTGCAGAAAGGGCCTCAAAGGAAATAGAGGCAAGCGAAAGAGAAATCCGCAATCTAAATGAAGAAGAAAACCATAAACACTTTCCAAATGACAAGAGTAAGGGGAATAAGTCGGAACTTTTCTCCTTATATATCGATGAGAATAGTCCATTCTCTGTGGACATTCAAACTGATCCTGTTCCCAGCAACTTCAAAACAATCTCTTGCGAATACCAAGGGAAGGGAGACCCTGAGGAACATTTGATGAAATTTGAAAGCTTGTGCCTCCTCCACCAGTATTCAGAGGGGGTCAAATGTAGGGTATTCCTCACAACCCTATCAGGGACCGCCCAACATTGGTTCAAACAGCTACCAAAAGCTTCTATCCACTCCTTCATGGATATGAGGGAAGTCTTCCTCCAACAGTTTGTCAGCGCTAAAAGAACTACCAGAAATTCACTGCATCTGACAACCATCAAGCAAGGTGCTAATGAGAGTCTGAGAGACTACATGACACGATTTAACGAGGCTGTCTTGGAAATACCAGGAGTAGAGCCAAAACTAAAAGTGCATGCCTGTGTAGATGGCTTGAAACCGGGGCAATTCTTTGCTTCTCTCATCAAAAAGGAAGCCACCTCTTTTGAAGAGCTATTGACAAGAGTTCAAAAGTATATCCATATGGAAGAAGCCCTAAGCAGCAAGAGGGCCGAACTGGCTTCTCAAAGGGAAAAGAAGCCGGAAGAAAGGAAAAGACCATCCCCAGATGCCAAGAAAACTGATAAAAATGAAAGATTTCTGAGATCTTTTACTCCGCTCATCAAACAACCTGTTGACTTACTAGAAGTGGTTATGAAAAAACCAGGAGTCCAGATCCCCGCTGGATATAGGCAGCCACCAAGGAATCCACCTTCTGAAAGGTTCTGCAAATTCCATAATGACTTTGGCCACACGACCAATGACTGCAGAAATTTAAGGATTGCCATCGAGAATCTAATCCAAGAGGGAGAACTCTTGGAATACGTCAAGAGGGAGGTAGAACAAAACAAAAGGCGCAAAGAAGCTCCTGAGAAGGCATCTGATGCTAACCAAGGGCTAGAGCCTAAAGGCATTATTAAAATGATATATGGAGGACCAACCATGGGAGATTCCAACAGAAGTAGAAAAGCATCTGCCAGAGAGTTACATATGCACGAAAGACATGGGGTCTGGAAGGTCGAAAAAGGCCAACCCCCGCCAGAAATTTCATTTGGATCCGAAGATAATCAAAACGTAACTCATCCACCTGACGATGCCTTGGTCATCACAGTGGAGATAGAAAGGTATCAAGTCCAAAGGGTCTTTGTGGATACAGGGGCCGCAGTTAACGTTATATTTGAGAGCTGTTTCAATCAAATGGGTCTTCAGAAGCCTTTGAGTGGTGTAGCCACAGCTCTGCATGGTTTCTCAGGAGACCCTGTAATGTCATTGGGTTCAATCGACTTGATGCTCACCCTGGGTGAAGGACCTATGCGGCTATCAAAGCCAGTCACCTTTTTGGTGGTGCGGCAACCATCTTCTTACAATATTATCCTAGGGAGAACAGCCCTAAATCCATTCCAAGCAGTGGTTTCCACTTACCATCTGATGATAAAATTCCCCGTGGGAAGCCAGGTGGGACAGGTGTCGGGAGACCAAGGAGTTTCGCAAAAATGCTACATCCAATCGGTGCAAGCAGGAGAGGCCAGGAAAAGGCCGATAGCAGAACCTGTTGGCGATAAACATGAAACGAAACCTGAAGAGAAGAGGCTCAAGGTCTTGACTCCGGCAGAAGAAAGCCAGAATCTCTCCACTTCAATGGAGCACTTGCTGATCACCAGCACCAATTCCTCTGGAGAGTCCTTGCTATCCAAAGACCCAAACAAGCAGTCGCTCCAACAGATCAATGAAAGCAAAGGATCTGAAATCAAAACAGCAAGCACATACCACGCTCCAATTGTAAAGGGGCAGTGGGAAACTTTGATGGCCAGAGCAAGGGCAAAAGTCAGAGGCTTAACCGAGATGTCAGGTCAAGGGAATGTCGAAGAGGCAATAAACAAGGGAAAAGGTAATACCTTCGAAATATGCAGGAAGAGCTAGGAGCTGTTCTTGGGGGAAAGGGAAAATGCAGGGGGATTATGAC
This sequence comes from Thymus mandschuricus, assembly GCA_029379335.1. Taxonomy (NCBI): domain Eukaryota; kingdom Viridiplantae; phylum Streptophyta; class Magnoliopsida; order Lamiales; family Lamiaceae; genus Thymus; species Thymus mandschuricus. The sequence goes on along the minus strand of CM057074.1, from coordinate 17,872,090 downwards.
CTCTACTCATTTTGAAAACTTTTTTTTATATATATTAGTCGATATGAGAAAAACACAGGACCATGCCTCATTATCTATAATCGGTATGTTTTGCAAGTTTTTAGCTCTCAAATGAGGAGTAATTCGTTTGGTTTCTTACGCCTCACTTGGGGGGGGGGGGGGGGGGGGGGGAGTAGGGGATACCCTACATCCCAATGCTAGTACTCCATTATCTTAAAATGCTTTTAGCACATCCCCGTACGCGTATTCCATTATTTTAAAAATGCTTCTAGCCTGCATTCTATTACCACTAAATGCTTTAGCAAGAGGAACATGGCAAATAAAAACAAGATGAGAGGTCATATAAGTAGAAGGATAATATTCTAAATTGATAGAAAGCAATAGAAACGTGCCAAAGGCTAGGTTTTAAAAGCATTCGGCAGATAGCCAAAAGAAGTAATATTGTTTGTGCCCCATCAGCATGATGGTAGGACCATAAAAAGCGCCCTACTACAAACATCAAAAAGAATAAATTGTTTTAAAACATTTCATCAAAGATAGCCGCTCTAAAAAGCAGGATCCGAGGAGGAAGCTAGATCCTCAGAGCTAGATGAACGAGAGGATGAAGCTTCGCCCTGGGGAACAAGGGGAGTTTTATTCAAATGCAAGATCCAGTCGTCCTTAGGACAGCCCGTTGGAATATTAAAAGCATCATTTGCCCCCGACCCATCTTCCTTATTTGATAGGGTGTGCATGGTAGGAATAGCTTCTTGAGAAAAGGAGGGACACAAAATCTTCTCCCTTGTTAATTCCTAACAAGAATAAAGAACCGTTGAATATGTAATAATAAACCCTTAACGGATAAACATAGCCATAGCAAGGAAGAGAAGGGCACCTTATCAAAGGCCTTTTTCATAAGCCTCATGATCGTAGTGTCAACAGAAAAAAGAGGGAAAAGGGGGGCATCCCAAGCAGGAAGATCCTCGGAGGGCTCAACGGGTTGCCGAAGGACTTCAGAGGCCTTTCTCAGCACAGGCATGAACCAAGGTTCCCCAGTAGGGATGAAACAGTTCCTCTTAATGGCCTCGGGTTTCGTTTCAAACATATGTATTATGGGCACCAAATTGATAGAGGCAGCTTGCTCAGGGACGCCCAGTTGATCACAGCATTCAAAGACAACATCAGCAGCCCAGCTCGTGAGAGGGTCTATCATTCGTGCCCAAAAATAGGGAGAATTGATAAACGCCTCAGGCAATTGCGTCACTAAAGAATATATGAAAGCCTGACCATAGGGGGACATTAAGAAGTTAGACCGGCAAGCTTGTATCCCCATGGAAATGCCTTCATCGGAGCCTGTTGGGAATTGTTATGGACCAACTTGTTAAGGGGGAACTATAAGGGATACTTGATAAACGAAGTCATTTATTTTGATTGGATCCCAAAACCCCAAGTGTCCAACTCCCAGGCGACCCATTTTGATGTAGTTAATAGGTTAGAATTTTTCTAAGCCTAAACTGTTAGGATGGCTTTATTTTGCTTAGCTATAAACTGCAGGAATTCAAGTGAAGGCCACTCGCTTGAGTGTGTTTTTCCAAAGCGAAGCAAGTCTAGCAAACTGAAGTGAAGCGTGCCGAAACCAGCGAAGCGAAGCGACCGCTACAGTGGAGTCAAAGTAAAGCCACCAAAGCGAAGCAAAGCGAGCGCTACAAAGAAAAGCTGAAGCGAGTCAACGTGGGTCAACGCTTATTAAAGCGGTCACTACGAAACTTTGTTTTCAAAGCGACCCACTACAGTATGATTCTGAAGCGACTCACTTCAGAGCGGACGCTACAACTTCAAAGCAAAGCAAGCCACTACCTACCAGAAAGCGACAGCGCAACTCCCGCCCATATTTTGAACTCCAGTCAACAGGAGATCGTAGCATTAATTACGAAATCTCCACGTGTCGAAAGCGGAGTGGAGCGGAAGAGTTGACTGCCAGGCCGACAAAGGCACCGCAGCAGTACTGGCTCGCCCCAGTTACTGTTAAGTTTGTAACTTAGCCATTTTCGGCAAAGAGACAAACTGGGCTCCTGCAAAAGCTACTGCCTGCGCAAGTACTGTCGAGAGGAGGAGGGACAAGGCCACCAACCAAGCAACGGATCTAAGCCATCCCTCCGCCTATAAATAGTGAAGGATGAAGACGAAGAAAATAGAGAACACTACTTGAGCATTCGAGCGCATACAGCAAACAAATACTCCCAGCCTTCGAACAAATCTTCGAGTTTTTGTTTCCAAGTGTTCTCCGAGTTTCCAGTTCATCGGAACTCGTCTTCACAGCCTTCACACTTAGATTCTAAGCCCACTTCATACATCCGAAGCTTAGAAGAAGAACTCTAGCCAATCTTTGCATCTATTGTAAAGAGTTCTTCATAGTGTGTTCGTCAACCAAAACCCTATACTTCATTTGTTAGGTTTTGAGTGTGTCGTTAGGTTGTCCAGATCCAAGGCCCTTCTTTCATCGATTGAAGAAGCCTCGATCGTAGAGTTGAGATCCAAGCCTACACTTACATCGTTTGTGTAAAGCTCGATCGAAACTAGGCCGTAAGGAGAGCCCGGAATCTCCCTGTTGTTCGGACAGAAACGAGTGAAGTTTCGTGTCCAGTTTAGGTCTTAGTAGTGAACCCGTAATCACTGCATTGTTCGTCAGATCCAGGCGAGTGAAGCCCGATCTTGACCAGGTTTTTGAAGGACCCGTAACCTTCAAGTTCTTGAGTGAAGAGAACAGTTGCCGTCGTGCAACAAAGTGGACGTAGGAGCGTTATCTCCGAACCACTATAAATCTTCGTGTCGTATCTCTCTAACCCTAAACTCTTTATCTTGTTTATCCATTGCACTTGCATCTAAACAACTTAATCTGGATATTTTAAATACTTAGGAGAAGATTTTAGCTCACCAAATTCCGCATATACGAGTAAAGACTCCCTCTTGATCAAGTGTTCACTTCGGTCAAGCAGGCAAGCTACATACTATAGATCTAGCTTCAGCTAGGTCTTAAGTTTTTACGAGATCTTTACTTGTTACTCTGAGTTAAGGGATTTGAAGTTGAAAAACTTCAAAATACGTATTCACCCCCCCCCCCCCCCTCTACGTATTTTTCCCATTAACAAACCGGGACCAACAAGTGGTATCAGAGCAGCGGTTCTTTCGAGCCTCTGCTTTGCATATCCGAAGTGAGTCCCCACTCACTTCACGTTGTCTCACTGAACCGGATCCTATTTCCTAAGTGCATCAAAATCTCACCCACGCATACTGCATTACTACTAACTGTTTACCATGAATGCTTCTAGTCTTCCACAGTTTTCCATTGAAGGCTACGAGATCTGGAGCTTCCGTGTGGAGAGCTTCTTATGCTCCGTCCATGACCGCATGTGGGAGGTCATAGAAGATGGACCTATCACAATCAAGAAGAGCATCACTGTGGATGTTCCAGCAGCGGAAGGACGAGCAGCTCATGTTCGACAACAACTAGTAGACAAGGACAAAGATGAGTACACTCCCAACGAATTCAAGATTGCCAATCTTGACAAGATCGCACGCCACACGATGCAGAGCACCGTGTCGGACGCCTATCTTCCAAGGATTAGGAAGTGCTCAACAGCGAAGGAGATGTGGGAAACCCTAGCTCTCATTTCTCAAGGCACTGACAAAATCAAAGAAAACAAACTTGCCGTACAAATGCGGGAGTTTGAAAGCCTGATAATGAAGCCAGGAGAATCCATCGACACCTTCGAACTGAGAGTCACCAACATCACTGCAACTCTCAACTCGCTTGGGAAGGAACTCACGGATAAGGAAGTCAACCTGAAGATTGTTCGAGCTCTCACTAGGAAGTGGCAGACAATGAAGGAGCTGTATCTAGCAACCAAGGATCTATCAAAGCTCACACCGGAGATACTGTTTTCCGAACTCAAAGCTCACGAATTCGATCTGAATCGAATGAACCTCGACGAAGAGGATGAAGCACCCACTACGTCAAAAGGAGTAGCTTTTAAAGCTGCTGAAGGGCCAAGCGAGCAGTCGCTAGCCAAGATGACGAGGGAAGAGTTGGAAGAACACATTGCGTTCTTATCCAAGAACTTCAACAAGATGAACTCTCGAGTGGGCAAATACAAAAGGTTCTACAAGCAGTACAAGGGGAGGAGCACTGATGCTCGAGAAGGAAAAGGGAAGAGAGAAGAGACGACAAAGTCGATCCCGAGAGACATGATGGAAGTGGAGTGTTACCACTGCCACAAGATGGGTCACTACAAATCCGATTGCCCAAAGCTGAGTGCGAAGGAGCGTGAAGAACTCAAAGCAAAGAGGGATGCTCCAAGGCGAGCGCTTGTAGCAAGTGAAGCTCCGGTCGCTTCAACTGAAGATCCACAAAGCGACTCAGACGCATTCACTGATCCCAACTCCAGTGATGGAGAGGATCTTGGATTTATGGCGCTCACCGATGAAGAAACAGGAGAGGTATTCATCTATCCCTCACCCAGTTCAATTACACTCGCACACACACACCAAGAGGAAGCAAATTCCTCTGCATGGAGTGGTTTGTTTGACAAACACCAGAAACTGTCAAGTGACCACGAAGTGCTGCAACAAGCTCTGTCTCAAAGCGAGAAGGAGAACCGAAAGCTAGCCACTGAGCTTGATCAAGTCAAACTTAATCTAAGGGCTATGACTAGTAAGTTTGAGGATCTCTTCGCGAGACATCAAAGCTTGGAGGGAAGGTATGAAGCCCAATCCACTCTAGTTGCCAACTTAAACAAAGCTTCATATGCTAGACAGGCACTAGAAAGTTCTCTTCTACCTTTTGGTAGAAAGGGAGGACTTGGATATGAGGGTGGACCTTCCAAGCCAACTGTCTTTGTTGGTGCTTCAAACACGACACCATCAGTCACTTTGGAAATGCCCACTGCATCCAAAGCGACCACTAACAAAGACAAAGGCAAAATGGCTGAAAACCCTAAGAAGAAGCCAATGAAGATGTCTATATCTTTAAGGGCAGAATCTAAGGGTAAGCAAAATTCAACAATCCCTAGCACTCACCATGCTAAAGCTTACCAATCCAAAGGTAGTGGAAAAACTGTTGAAGCTTCTAAGTTTCAGACCAAGACACCAGAGACAAAGGATCTCCCTTTCAAGAAAAGGAGTAATGTCTATGTGTCACGTTATCCGGACTGGAGATGGTCCAACCGGACTAACATTGAGGGGGAAGAATTCGAAGGACCAAAGAGGTCGCTTCGAACTTCCAAGGTTACTCAAGCGAGTCAGGGTCAAAACCCTAGTTGGACCGCTTTGAGGAAACCAAGCGAGCCGCTTCGACAGACTAGAAACCCTAAGTCAGTCTCTAAACCCAAAGCTAATCCGAAGCGAGTCGCTTCAGGATTTAAGCAAAATGGGAAGAGCATAGGTAGGACTGAAGCGAGTCGCTACCCCTCTTGCACACACTGCTGCACATGTGAAGCTGCTTTAAGGCAGAAGTCACAGTTTTCGAAGGTCGAGAAACCCAAAGCACAAGCTCCCTTTCAAAAGAAAGTGAAGCAAGTGTGGGTACCTAAGGGAACTAACCTGCAAGGACCCAAACTGATTTGGGTACCAAAATCTGTCTAATTGCAGGTGGGCGCCGTGGATCCCATGCCAAATGAGGGTCATCAAATCTGGTACTTGGACAGTGGATGTTCGAGACACATGACCGGCATGAAAGCTCTACTTCAAGACTACATTGAGAAGAAGGGTCCACACGTAACCTTTGGTGACAACTCTCGAGGAAGCACCAGAGGATACGGCGCACTGAAAGTTGGAAAGCTCACGATTGAAGAAGTCTCCTACGTGGAAGGACTGAAGCACAACTTGTTATCCATTTCACAGTTCTGTGACAAAGGATACAAGGTGGAATTCATTTCCAACAAGTGCATAGTAAAGAGCAACCTTTCATCCCAGATTGTGCTTACTGGAATAAGACAAAGGAACGTCTATATAGCACAATGGGATAGCTGCAAAGTGGAGACGTGCTTAGTAGCAAGGAGTGCTACAGAGATTGGATGGCTATGGCACAGACGCTTGAACCATCTTAACTTCAAAGCCATCAATCGCTTAGCTCGTAAGGGTTTGGTGCAAGGCATGCCAAATGAAGTCTTCATCAAAGACCATCCATGCTCACCATGCCAACGAGGGAAGCAGACAAAGACGCACTTCGCCAGTCTTGAAGAAGCCTCTTCCAAGCGAGTGCTCGAGCTGCTTCACATGGATCTGTTTGGTCCAGTTACTCCAGTTAGTATAAATGGTAGGAAGTACACTCTAGTTGTAGTCGACGACTTTTCTCGCTACACTTGGGTCGTATTTCTCTACAGCAAGAAGGAGACTCTGACCAAGCTACCACAACTGCTCAAGCGATTGGCTGTGGAGAAGAATCAAGCTATCGTGACCATCCGCTCCGATAAAGGCACAGAGTTTTTGAACTCTACCATTCAAGCTTACTGCACGGAGCATGGCATAGCACATCAGACCTCCTCAGCACGCACACCACAGCAGAATGGAGTTGCTGAAAGAAGAAATCGAATCATCAAGGAAGCTGTTCGAACTATGATAGCAGACTCAAAACTTCCAATGAAGTACTGGGCTGAAGCTGCCAATACTGCATGCTACACGCAGAATCGAACACTTCTCTGCAAACGGCACGACAAAACACCATATGAAATATGGACAGGGAGAATTCCTAACATATCTTATTTCCATATTTTTGGTTGTAGGGTCTTCATCCATGACAATGGGAAGTCACAGTTGAAAGCCTTTGAAAGCAAAGCTGATGAAGGAATATTCTTAGGATATTCTACATCAAGCAAAGCCTTTAGGGTGTTCAACTGTAAAACCCTAATTGTGGAGGAATCACCCCATGTCGTATTTGATGAATCTTCTTTAAGTCATCCACAGGAACAGAATCAATCTAAAGACGAAAAGTCAAGCGAGGAACCCATTAACACTCTTACTTGGGACATAATTGAGGATGAAGAAGAAATCAAAGGCTCAAGCGAGCAGAAGGTCCAAGGAAAGGATGAAGCTGCCCCCAAGACTCCTGAAGCGAGTTCAGGCGAAGCACCCAATCCAGTCGCTTCAGATGGTGAAGCGAGTGACAAGGAAGACGATGAAGATGAAGCCGGCGGATCCAAGCGCGCGTGGCTCAAAGATCACTCACCAAGTCAAATCATTGGAGATCCATCCAAGGGTGTAGTGACCAGAAGACAAGTGTTTGGAGAAAGTGCCATGTTCAGCTGCTTTCTCTCAAACATTGAGCCGACAAGCGTAGAAGAAGCCTTAGCCGATTCAAATTGGGTGATCGCCATGCAAGAAGAGCTGAACCAGTTCACCAGAAACGACGTATGGTACCTCGTGGATCGTCCCAAATTTCAGCACGTTATTGGCACCAAATGGGTGTTCAAGAACAAGACGGACGAGGACCACAACGTAGTAAGGAACAAGGCGCGTCTCGTTGCCAAAGGCTACTGCCAAGAGGAAGGAATCGACTTTGACGAGACCTTCGCTCCAGTGGCACGACTTGAAGCTATCAGATTGTTTCTAGCCTATGCAGCAACCAAGAAGTTTAAAGTCTATCAAATGGATGTGAAGAGCGCGTTCCTGAACGGTGAATTGAAGGAAGAAGTGTATGTGGAGCAGCCACCGGGTTTCGAGCAAGGAGACAAAGTGTACCGCTTGAAGAAAGCTCTATATGGGTTGAAGCAAGCCCCCAGAGCTTGGTACGATACACTTTCTCAATTCCTAGTGGAAAATGGATTTCACAAAGGAAAGATAGATCGAACCCTATTCACGATCAACCATGGAGAAGATATGCTATGGGTTCAGATCTACGTAGATGACATCATATTTGGGTCACCAAATCAGTCGCTTAGCGAGAAGTTTGGAGAGCTGATGAGGACCAAATATGAGATGTCAATGATTGGCTTGATGAGCTGCTTTTTAGGTCTTCAAGTGAAGCAGCAGGATGATGGTATCTTCATCAATCAAGCAAAGTATACTAGAGACATGCTTGCCAAGTTTGGTATTCAGCATGCTAAAGCTGTGAAGATTCCAATGAATACCAACTGGAAGATGGAGCCAGACGAGGAAGGAAAATCTGTGAATCCTACAGATTATCGTGCCCTAATTGGGTCACTCCTCTATCTCACTGCAAGCAGGCCAGATATTGCTTTTGCAGTCGGAGTCTGCGCTCGATTCCAAAGCAACCCCAAGCACAGCCATCTTGAAGCTGCCAAAAGAATTCTTCGATATTTGAAGGGCACTATCAATATGGGGCTGTGGTATCCAACGGAGGACAATCTGGAGCTCACTGGATACTCAGACGCTGACTATGGAGGGTGCCGAATTGATAGGAAATCAACTTCGGGCACGTGTCAGTTCTTGGGAAGCAAGCTGATCTCATGGTTCTCAAAGAAGCAGACGAGTGTAGCCACTTCAACGACTGAAGCCGAATATATGGCCGCAGGAAGCTGCTGTTCTCAAATTCTATGGCTTCGCCAGCAGTTGAAGGACTACAATGTTGAAGCGAATGAAATTCCGATTTTCTGCGACAACAACAGTGCTATATGCATCTCGCAGAATCCAGTGCTACACACCAGATGCAAGCACGTGGAAATCCGACATCACTTCATTCGTGATCATGTCGAGAAGAAGGATATCAAGCTCGAGAAAATTCATACCGATCTCCAGCGAGCAGATATCCTCACCAAGCCTCTAGCTGAGTCTCGTTTCAATCAGCTATGCATGGAATTAGGGTTGTTAGACCCTGGTGAAGAATGCTAGATCCAGGATGCACGAAGGAGTGGTCGCTAATTTTTCGTAGCGTCACTCGCTTCGGATCTTCACCTACTCAAGCGAATCACTTTAAGATCTCACTCGCTTGAAGAAGGAGAAATAAGGTGGAGCAAGGTGGAGTGTTGGAAGACGTTCCCTACCCGCTTACAGGAATTGCTAAGCCATTGGTTAAGGGGGAACTATTGTTTACTCTCGGAGCAAGCTACTTCCAAAGCGAGCAAGGAAAGCTGCTACCTAGCCTAGGATTCCTAGCGAGTGGGTATAAACACTCGCAAGTGCCGTTTCTAGTAACGGTTGTGGGGTCTTGTATCGGGCCTTCCCACGTAAAAATGGTGAAAGCTTAGGCAGGGCTGGCACCTAGACCTTGTGTCCTCTTCCCATCTTTCCGCCGAAGAGGAGCAAGTCTTCTCATCTCCCTCATCGTGGATAAATATCCATTCATTACTCACTCTTCACTGAGTTGAGCTGCCGGATGTCCATCCATTCCCCTCTCATCTTGAACTTTGCATCGCTTCAATTTGCCCAATGTTTGGTCAAAGCGAGTCGACTGCAAGTTCATTCTGTAGCATGTAGAAGGATGCTTGAAGGTTTACCTTTTTCTACAAAAGGTTGCAGGGCTGGTGACATGCTTCTGCGTAAAATACGAGATTGTCTTGTCAGAGCATTCTCATTGTCATCCTGTCCATTTCTGCTCTGAGATAAGGACTTGTACTCATCCCCCATTCATCGTGAATATGTACACTTATGTGAAGCTCCCCTCTGGGTTGTAGTAAGCTTGTGTACTATATTCATTTCCTCCCTCATTCACTTCGATGGAGGACTCTCTAATTCGTAGAGGAAGATGAATGCCATGAAAACGAATGCCAAGAAGATGGGATACACAACAAGTAATAAACATTCCAACAAGTGGAATCAACACACGCAGTCATCAACAAGTGGAATCAATCAATCAACGTGTGGTATCAATCTCCTACGAAGTGAGATTGACTGGTAAGCATTTCAATTTTAAGTACACTAAATGAGCTGAAGCGTGCTTGAAACCTTCACTCACTACGTGGAAAATATGAAATGAATCTGACACAAATACGAAGAGGAAAACACTCTTGTTTATCCTCGAAGTATGTAAGTCAGAAACATTTTAAATTAAGTAAAGAAATTTAATTTCTTATTCCAGTCGCTTCAAATGGCCAAGCGAGTGCTTCGTCACTCAATGCTAGCCATCGCAAGCGAGTGCGGAACAGTCACGTAAAGCAAGTACTCCGCAAGCGAGTGAATGCCGAAGTGGCTACACTTGAAGCGAGCGGATACGAAGCAAAGCGTATGAGCTGTCTGCACTCGAGTGCCTATTTTACTTTCTGCCAAGCATTTAATGCAGTGGCGCGTAGAAGAAGAAATGACAGGCGCGTGGACGTCAAAGCCGAGGAAAGCGGGAAAAATCGCACTCAATCCAGCCGTCGAATCTGAACCGTCTCGAAATCCCAACCGCTGGATTGACTACTGTTGGAGAGACGAATCATCAACAGCCACGTGGCCACGTCAAGCGGAATTGGCGGTTCACTTTTCAGTGATGACTCCGGACACGTCAGTTCCATCACCGGAGGTCGCCGCCTACGCACAAAACCCTAGGAGTGATTTTACCAGAATGCCCCTGCCACGTCAGCCAAGATCTTACTCTATATATATTTGCAACGAGGCAGAACTGCAAAACTTTCACAGCCTTCAAAATTTTCCATTCTCGTGCTTAGATCTGCAACCTCTGCAACTCACGAGTCTCAACCCCTTTCTATTTCATCGTAAAAACTCTCTTCAAATTCCTTTCAAATTCACGATGGGCAAGAAGAAGAGTACAGAAACGATGGAGAAGTTCATGTCAAATATTGGCGATCACATCAACGTCGAGCCCCATCTCGACCCGATCGTCATAGAGAAGGATGGTTTCTTCCGTAGAGCCGTGACCACGGCCGGTCTATGGAAGTTCGTAACTTTGGTTCCGACGAAGATTCTGGCTAAAGCCATCGGAGAGATTCTGCTGAATCTGAAGAAGGAACAGAATACATCTTCCTTCACCAATCCACGAACCAGGAAGCCGGTGGAAGTTGATATGAGTGAACTCATCAAGGTGTTCGATCTACCAAGAGAAGGAGGAGATTCTCTGCTAGATCTAGGCCTTTCTGCCGAAGTTCAGTATGATCGATTTAAAGTTGCCAGAGCAGATCCGAATTTCAAGGATGCCAACATTCGCAAAAGTCTCAAGGAACCGTTCAATCTCATCTGCGAACTCTTCACGAAGAGTATCGCATGCTACGTTGGTTCCCTCGACACACTGTCGGAGACAAAGATGATCGGCACCACCATGATCATCGACAGCCTCACTGGAACAAAGTTTAACTGGCATGGGTGGCTTCTCAAGCAAATTCACGAAGCTGCAGAAGACTTTGCATTCGTACCAGGAACTCCAGATAAGATTCTACGCAAGGGAAAGTTGAAATTCTTTTCAAGACTGTCAGTCGCGTTGGAGCTAAAGTATCCGGAGATAAGATGGCCGGATTCAGACATGGCTATATACAGCAAGAAGACAGTCTTCTATGAACAGTGGAAGTCAACAAAAATTCCAATGGATAAGGGACTTCTAGTTGTAGAAGTGCCCGCAGCAAGCAAAGTTGTGAAAGCAAAAGCTGAAGCTCCCCGAACGAAGCGAGCCGCTTCACCCTTGAAGCAAGCGGCTGCAAAGCAAGGGAAGAAGAAGAAATTGAAGCAAAGCACTTCATCTGTCCAAGAAAGCGAGGCGGTAGAGAAGCCGCTTGAGGACACTGAAACCAAGCAAACTCATCCAGTCACAAAACCTACCCATTCTACTAAAGCTACACCATTCCAATCCCCTTCGACATCGGTGGGAAAAGCCGATACCGCCCATACTCCCATTTTTCCCCAGTCCCAAACCTCCAAAACCCCCACACGGATGAATGCTCTCAAGAGATACAAGAGAGACAGAGAGCAAGCTGCTGAAACCCTCAAAACTCGATATCCTTCAGTGCCAGTGTCAAGTGACTTCTTCACCAAGATGGTCGATTTCTTGACATATGTCACCTACCGCGGCACAGAGTTCTACAAAGTCTTCAAGCTTCTGGAGGCCTTCTCAAAGGAAGACCTCATACAGATGGAAGGAAAGCTTCTGGACTTCATCGGTGAGAGCGGTTTTCATGCATTTCTCACTGGAACCAGTTTCTGGGATACGCTGGACGCGAAAGTAAAGCGTGCCTATCCGAATGCTAAGATCCCTGAGCACACCCCAACCACTCATGAGAAGAAACTGATGAGGGATCATGCAGTGGAAATGGAGGTTAAGAACGCAGAGATCTTAAGTATGCAAGACGAGATCACCAAACAGAAGATGGAGTTGGAGGAGAAGGAGAAGGCAATGGAGGCTCAAGTGAAACTCGTGAAAGATCTCAAGGGCTCGCGTGATGCAGAAAGGAGCCGCTTGAGAGAGGTGAATACCAAGCTTGTCACAGTTGGTAAAGAGAAGGAGACGTTGGAAAAGGAAGTAAAGGAGCTGAAAAAGAAAGTGGAGAACAAGGAGGGAGAATTGATGATGAAAGAAAGTGAACTCCTCAGTACCAAGAAGACTCTTGACTTACTTCGAACCCAATTGAAGGAGGTCAAAGGAAAGAGTGCCATTGACAAGAGAGAGCTTACTGGAAGGACAATCGCGGAAGAGCAAGTCTTCGCGTCACGAACGGAAGAAATGTTTCATGCTGTACTAGATAAGATTGAGGTACTTCACAAGTCCCTTACTGGAAAGACAATCGTCCCTACCCCTGGTTTTGATGATGCCAAAAAGGGGGAAGGGATGGTACTGAAAATTGATGGGTTGGTACAAGGGATGTTACAAGGGATGCCACAAGGTGGAGTAATTGGAGCTGCTGAAACAGAAAGTTTGTTGGAAGAAAGCTGTCGTACTGGAGAAGAGGAGAGAGAGGCAAAGTCTGCAAAGAAAGGCAAAGAAAAGCTCACTAAGGAGGAGTTGCTGAAAAAGCCTGAAGAACCCCGCAAGCTACTTGGAGATAAAGTGCTTGCCTCTTCCATTGCTCGACATCCTCCAGTCACTGTGCTAACAAAGGAGGAAAGGCGGAAGCTAGCAGAGGCGAGCGAGGCTATGGCTTGGGTGGAGAAGAAGCGCCAATTTATTTTGGAAACTCTTGCAGGTACTTCAAGCTCTCAGGCGGCCACTTCAGCCGAAGCACCCACTTCAGCTGTCGCGCCAGCTTCAAGTGCTGCATTTACTTCAGCAATTGCAGAAGCCACTCCATCTACAGATGTTTCTTCCAATGCAACCACAGAGAGAACTGGTCCAGAAACTAAGCAAGATGATTCAGCGACCAAGCGTCAAAAAATTGAGAAGGTAGTTGCTTCAAGGGCAGAGAAAGAAAAGAGGATAAGGACAAAACAACTGCAAATCATTGACGAACGGATTGAAAAACAATTCAATGAGATGAAACTCATCCAATCCGTCTTGGTCAGAAGTATCCTTGTTCCAACCACGCCAGAAGAATCCGAGGCATGCCTAGATCAGGCTATGATCGATACAGTTCACAAGACTGCAAAAGAAATAATTGACTCTGGCCGCTACCCTCTCAGAGAAGAACGCAACTACATTCGGAAGCAACTCAATCAGAAACTTCCTTCCTGGAACGGCGAGTCAGGAAAGAAGTTCAAAATGATCATAGAACAGATGTCCAGCCGGTCGGAAGAAGAGTTGGCTGTGCGCAGAGAAAAGCACCCTGATGCCTGTGAGATCGAGCAGTTCATTCCTGACGAACTACTCGAGCAATGGCTATACTACAAGGAGAAATTTATCAAAGCATACTACTATTGGGAGGTAGTGCCATTGCAGACTGAATGCTCGAGGGTCACTGCGCTCAACAACTTTCTTGGTGCCTATGATGAGAAGTTCAGGCAAGAGGTCTTCGCGTTTGCACAGTTTGCAAAACCCGCACCGTTAATCATCAAGGTACCAGCCAAGGAGGTATTTCCTATGCCATTCCTACCTGGCACCAGTATCCCCAATCGCAGCATCATTGACGCTGAGGTGGATGAAGCCTTCCAACTGGAAGAGATGTGGAGAAGGCCAAGTATCCACAGCGTTGATTCGATGGAAGCAAAGGTTTTCAGTGCATACGCCATACCAGAGGAAATGATTGCAAAGGATTTGGAGGCAGATGTTGAAGAAAAGAAGAAGGTGGAAGAAGAGAAGGAGAAAGAAGGGAAGTGACGGAAAGAAGAAGGAGGAAGACGGAGAAGGAACTGCAGGAAACCTCTGAGTTTCAAGTTCCTTACATAACATTTTGTGTGAACTTCTTGTTCATATATCCTATTTTTAAATTTCTGTCTTTTCTCGTGTCATTTACTTGCTTTGTGAATGACTTTACCTTTTTGCTACAAAACTCAAATAATTTAACCGAAAAAAAAAGGGGAAAGGAACTTAAAAGAAAACTTACAAACGAAACTGCAAAGGAAGCAGTCGCTTGGAGTTCCCTTCACGGTTAGATAGGCTTGAATTTTCTAAATCTTAGCCTTTGGGTTTTGGCATCATCAAAAAGGGGGAAATTGTTGGGAATTTTTATGGACCAACTTGTTAAGGGGGAACTATAAGGGATACTTGATAAACGAAGTCATTTATTTTGATTGGATCCCAAAACCCCAAGTGTCCAACTCCCAGGCGACCCATTTTGATGTAGTTAATAGGTTAGAATTTTTCTAAGCCTAAACTGTTAGGATGGCTTTATTTTGCTTAGCTATAAACTGCAGGAATTCAAGTGAAGGCCACTCGCTTGAGTGTGTTTTTCCAAAGCGAAGCAAGTCTAGCAAACTGAAGTGAAGCGTGCCGAAACCAGCGAAGCGAAGCGACCGCTACAGTGGAGTCAAAGTAAAGCCACCAAAGCGAAGCAAAGCGAGCGCTACAAAGAAAAGCTGAAGCGAGTCAACGTGGGTCAACGCTTATTAAAGCGGTCACTACGAAACTTTGTTTTCAAAGCGACCCACTACAGTATGATTCTGAAGCGACTCACTTCAGAGCGGACGCTACAACTTCAAAGCAAAGCAAGCCACTACCTACCAGAAAGCGACAGCGCAACTCCCGCCCATATTTTGAACTCCAGTCAACAGGAGATCGTAGCATTAATTACGAAATCTCCACGTGTCGAAAGCGGAGTGGAGCGGAAGAGTTGACTGCCAGGCCGACAAAGGCACCGCAGCAGTACTGGCTCGCCCCAGTTACTGTTAAGTTTGTAACTTAGCCATTTTCGGCAAAGAGACAAACTGGGCTCCTGCAAAAGCTACTGCCTGCGCAAGTACTGTCGAGAGGAGGAGGGACAAGGCCACCAACCAAGCAACGGATCTAAGCCATCCCTCCGCCTATAAATAGTGAAGGATGAAGACGAAGAAAATAGAGAACACTACTTGAGCATTCGAGCGCATACAGCAAACAAATACTCCCAGCCTTCGAACAAATCTTCGAGTTTTTGTTTCCAAGTGTTCTCCGAGTTTCCAGTTCATCGGAACTCGTCTTCACAGCCTTCACACTTAGATTCTAAGCCCACTTCATACATCCGAAGCTTAGAAGAAGAACTCTAGCCAATCTTTGCATCTATTGTAAAGAGTTCTTCATAGTGTGTTCGTCAACCAAAACCCTATACTTCATTTGTTAGGTTTTGAGTGTGTCGTTAGGTTGTCCAGATCCAAGGCCCTTCTTTCATCGATTGAAGAAGCCTCGATCGTAGAGTTGAGATCCAAGCCTACACTTACATCGTTTGTGTAAAGCTCGATCGAAACTAGGCCGTAAGGAGAGCCCGGAATCTCCCTGTTGTTCGGACAGAAACGAGTGAAGTTTCGTGTCCAGTTTAGGTCTTAGTAGTGAACCCGTAATCACTGCATTGTTCGTCAGATCCAGGCGAGTGAAGCCCGATCTTGACCAGGTTTTTGAAGGACCCGTAACCTTCAAGTTCTTGAGTGAAGAGAACAGTTGCCGTCGTGCAACAAAGTGGACGTAGGAGCGTTATCTCCGAACCACTATAAATCTTCGTGTCGTATCTCTCTAACCCTAAACTCTTTATCTTGTTTATCCATTGCACTTGCATCTAAACAACTTAATCTGGATATTTTAAATACTTAGGAGAAGATTTTAGCTCACCAAATTCCGCATATACGAGTAAAGACTCCCTCTTGATCAAGTGTTCACTTCGGTCAAGCAGGCAAGCTACATACTATAGATCTAGCTTCAGCTAGGTCTTAAGTTTTTACGAGATCTTTACTTGTTACTCTGAGTTAAGGGATTTGAAGTTGAAAAACTTCAAAATACGTATTCACCCCCCCCCCCCCCCCCTCTACGTATTTTTCCCATTAACAAACCGGGACCAACAGAGCCTTTCTTCATCCCTTCTATGAAAGAAGAGGTCCGGGAACGTTCCAACTCTTGCTCATGAGTGAGAGTTAGTTGTTCTGCTTGCATAGTGAAGTCTGCCTTCATTTCCAACGCTCGTTCTAATGAAGCTTCTAGGGCTTTATCTAATTCTCTCACTCGTTCTGATAATGAAAGCCAGGCGCAGCTCAAGAGCAGAGCAATATTTCTCCTTATCACGAAGACAGTCTCGAAGATCACGAGCCTTAACTTGAAAACGGTCCCTACTTTGTTCAACCTCGGATAGAATCTCTAAGAACTGATCGAAAGCTAAAGCCTGAGCGCCAAAGGAGGGTGTTGAAAACCGGTTCGCCTCTGCAAACACAGAGGAATGAAAATTGCCCGTTTTTCGGAAGAAGAGGTACAGATGCCTACCCCAGTCAAAGGGGAAGAAAGGAAATAGGGTTTACCTTGTTTCTTGGAAGGGCTAGTTGTAGGAGGGTCGGTATGGCAAAAGCCCCGCCGAGGTTTCATCATTATTATCTCCTGGAGATTTTCCGGGGGAGATTTTGAGACTCTGGCGTCTGTGGAAGACGGCTCAGGGGCATCCTCTAAAGAGGAAACAGGCCCAAGATTAGCGGCCCTGACTTCAGTCATCCTCTGCGATAATTTCGTTTGGATTTTTCGTAGTATCTCTTCGTTATCAGGATTCATGACTGAAAGTAACTGCCGACAAAACCCAATCTTTAGAGATCTTGAGAAATACATGGAAATTTCCGTCTTAAAAAAAAAAATTAAAAAAAAAAATTAAAAAATCCCTGTTAAGAATGGGTTATGTAAATACGAGAGAGGAAGGTAATGATAAAGGATTTACCTGGTAAAAAAGAAGAGCGAAATAATCGCTCAAAATGCAAAGCAAAGAATGAGAATGTTACTGTTTGTCTGGGAGATGCAGTATGAGGAGGAAGTTGAAAGGGCAAAAGGAGTGGGGAGTGATATCTCACTTATTATCTCACCCCGGCTTATAAAAGAGGGGAAGAAACCTTTTCGTTTCTAAAAAGTAATACACCTCTCCTATCAAAATATGTTACTTTAATATTCCTCTGCCTGTGAAGAAGAAGCAATAGCCAAAGCACAAGTAGTTTTTCCCGCCAAAATCCTAGTCAGAAACCCTCATTATGCAAATAGATCAATCCGCTAGAAAGACACCCTTCCCATAATTTTGGGGCATCATCTCAAAAGTCAATCAATATTAATGATGTTGTGTGACAATATCAAATTATGGTTGTGTCCATTGCTCCAAAGTATTGGATGTTTTTGCCGAACGAGGAAATCTTGCCAAGATGAAAGGAATAGCAAGATCTAGTTGGAACTAGACTCGGTATCACCATTAAGGGGGATAGTTGTTAACCTTGATAAGGCCTCAAATAGAAATTGTTCTATATGGTAGCATATTACCAGAAATTCTATGGGTTCTTAAAGGCTTCAGACGCTCAGTACAGTTAAGAGACACATTTTATGCAAAAGCTATGAGGTCTTATCCCCTCCCAGAAGCTATACGGGATCTATTGGCATCTGTCAAGATCGAAGGATCTGTTCAATTCCCAAAGGCATCTGACAGAGTTTGAGGTTCTGCGTGACATACAATTTGCATGACTCTATGTATTATAGAGTGAGGACCACTGCATTCATGACGGAGGGAATCTTGTCCCCCTAAAAATTCCTTTTCTGTCCTTCCTTCACACGAATGCTCATTTTCTCACCCTCCCTACGTCTATAAATAGTGGATGGTTACATACTTCATCCATCATCATAACTCAATCCTTCATACACACACGCTCTTTGCGTACTGTTTCATTCACTCGTACACTCTTCCACGAGTTCCTTCGAGATCAAGCAGCCAAAGTTGCCGGGACTTTCTTCCGAGAAGTTTTGCCGACGACCACTCCCATTACTCCTTCTCCACACCGAGAGGAATCTCCTTCGCCCGCAACCTTGAGCATAAGGTAAAACCCCATCATTCAGAGGGAATGAGGCCCAGCTGAACTCCGAGCTCTGTGCTTCCTTCTTTTCTCCCTACTTCGTTTCTTCATTATCTGGTTGAACGAGTGTTAAACTCCGCTGATTTTACTAGTTTATGGCTGAATACACCCTTTATTTAAGCATATAGCATGATCATTACTCGTTATTTCTAAACGAACCATACTCTATGCAAAATACATGATTATAGCTCTTCAAACGTATGAATCTCTTGCTCTTTACCGCTATGATGATCTATCCATGAATGCTCTTTGCAAAACATGATGAATAATCTCTTAAATTGTTGTGGATCTCCAACCCGGATCTATCAAGAGAGATTACGGGTTCTCCACAAAAACCTAGCTAAGATCGAGCTTTGAACTATCGAGGATAGTGCAAGCTTGGATCTACACTCTACAATTGAGACTTCTACTATCGAGGAAAGTAGAGTCTTAGATCTTTAACACAACAATCTTTCTAACAACTCAAAACCTAACCTAACAGAACAGTGGTTTTAGGGTTTTGGTTATGAATACTCTCTAAGTGAAGAACTCTTTACAGTGAGTGCAAAGAGGGTTAGAGTTCTTCTTCTAAGCTCGAATATTATGAGATGGGGCTTAGAATCTGGGAGACTGAAGGTTGCGGAGACGAGTTTCGAAGTTACTGAAACTCGGAGAACACTTAGACAAGAACTCGATGGAATTTGCTCGAAGGCTATGAGTGCTTGTTTGTAGTATGCGTTGATTTCTCAAGTAGTGTTCGACTCTTCTTTGTCTTCGACCTTCACTATTTATAGAGGGAAGGATGGACAAGAGCCGTTGATGGTTGGTGGCTTTGTCCCTCCTTCACTCGACAGTATTCACCTTTGACCTGCAGCTTTTTCAGACGCGCGCTTTGTATTTTTGCCGAAAATGGCTAAGAGACAAGTTCAACAGTAACTGGAGCGCCTAGTACTGTTGGGGTGGCTTTGTCAATCTGGAGCGCCCAGTACTGTAGTGCCACGTGTCATTTCAATTGCCACGTGGGAAGGCCCGATACAAGACCCCACAACCTTTACAAGAAAAGGTACTTGCAAGCGTTTATACCCACTTGCAGGGAATCCTAGTCTAGGTAGCAGCTTTCCTTGCTCGCTTTGGAAGTAGACCACTCCGAAAATGATCAATAGTTTCCTCTTAACCATAGACTTAACAATCCCGTTAGTTGGTAGGGAACATCTTCCAACACTCCACCTTTCTCCACCTTATTCCTCCTTCAAGCGAGCGAGATTTGAAATGACTCGCTTGACTTGGTGAAGATCCAAGGCGAGGGTTGCTTGACGGCAAGCTTCCACTCCCCTCGTGCATCCTGGAACTAGCACTCTTCACCAGGGTCTAGTAACCCTAATTCCATGCATAGCTGATTGAAGCGAGACTCAGCTAGAGGCTTGGTGAGGATATCGGCTCGCTGGAGATCGGTATGGATTTTCTCGTGCTTAATATCCTTTTTCTCGACATGATCACGAATGAAGTGATGTCGAATCTCCACATGCTTGCATCTGGTGTGAAGCACTGGATTCTGCGAGATACAAATGGCACTATTGTTGTCGCAGAAAATTGGAATCTCCTTCGCTTCAACTTGATAATCCTTCAACTGCTGATGAAGCCATAGAATCTGAGAACAGCAGCTTCCGGTGGCCATATACTCGGCTTCAGTCGTTGAAGTAGCTACGCTTGTCTGCTTCTTCGAGAACCACGAGACAAGCTTGCTTCCCAAGAACTGACACGTGCCCGAAGTTGATTTCCTATCTATTCGGCACCCTCCATAGTCAGAATCTGAATATCCCGTTAGCTCCAGATTATCTTCTGCAGGATACCATAAGCCCATATTGACAGTGTCCTTGAGATAGCGAAGAATTCGCTTGGCAGCTTCAAAATGGCTAAGCTTGGGATTGCTTTGGAAGTGAGCACACACTCCAACTGCAAACGCAATATCCGGCCTGCTTGCAGTGAGATGGAGAAGGGATCCGATCAAAGCTCGGTATTCTGTAGCATCCACAGACTTTCCTTCAAGGACTAGCTCCATCTTCCAGTTGGTGTTCATCGGAATCTTCACAGCTTTAACATGCTGAACACCAAACTTGGCAAGCATATCTCGAGTATACTTCGCTTGATTGATGAAAATCCCATCATCTTGCTGCTTCACTTGAAGACATAGGAAGCAACTCATCAAGCCTATCATCGACATCTCGTACTTGGTCTTCATAAGCTCTCCAAACTTCTCACTAAGCGACTGGTTTGGCGAACCAAATATGATGTCGTCGACGTAGATCTGAACCCATAGCATGTCTTCTCCATCATTGATGGTGAAGAGAGTTCGATCTATCTTTCCCTTGCGAAAACCATTATCCACTAGGAACTGAGATAGCGTATCATACCACGTTGTAGGTGCTTGCTTCAATCCATACAAGGCCTTCTTCAATCGATACACCTTATCTCCTTGCTCAAATCCAGGTGGCTGCTCCACATAGACTTTCTTCTTTGAGCTCTCCATTGAGAAACGCGCTCTTGACATCCATCTGATATACCTTGAATTTCTTAGCCGCTGCATAGGCAAGAAAGAGTCTAATGGCTTCAAGCCTGGCCACTGGAGCGAAGGTCTCATCGAAATCGATCCCTTCCTCTTGGCAATAGCCCTTGGCGACGAGTCGAGCTTTGTTCCTCACGACGTTGTGGTCCTTGTTCGTCTTGTTCTTGAACACCCACTTGGTGCCAATCACATGCTGAAATTTAGGACGATCCACAAGATACCGTACGTCATTTCTGATGAATTGATTGAGCTCTTCTTGCATGGCGATCACCTTATTTGAATCTGCTAGAGCTTTCTCAACGCTTGACGGCTCGATATTGGACAGAAAGCATCTGAACATGGCGCTTTCTCCAATCACTTGGCTTCTGGTAACCACGCCTTTGGAAGGATCTCCAAGAATTTGGCTAGGTGAATGATCTTTGAGCCATGCACGCTTGGATCCTCCAGCTTTTGCTTCTTCTTCAAGTGGGTCGCTTGCTTCATCCTCTGAAGCGACCGGAACGGGTGCTTGGCCTGCAATCTCTTCTTTCGACTTGGGGGCAACTTCATCTTCTTGAGCATCTTGATCATTTGATTCTTTTACTTCTTCTTCATCATCAAGCATGTCCCATGTAAGTGGATTGATGAGCTCCTCGCTTGAACTCTCATCATTCGCTTGAACCTGTTCCTGTGGAAGACTTAAAGAAGATTCATCAAATACAACATGGGGTGATTCCTCCACAATTAGGGTTTTGCAGTTGAATACCCTGTAAGCTTTGCTAGATGTAGAATATCCTAAGAATATTCCTTCATCCGCTTTGCTTTCAAAAGCTTTCAACCGTGACTTCCCGTTGTGAATGAAAACCCGACAACCAAATATATGGAAATAAGAAATGTTAGGAATTCTCCCTGTCCATATTTCATATGGTGTCTTGTCAAAACGTCTGTTGAGAAGCGTCCGATTTTGAGTATAGCATGTTGTCTTAGCCGCTTCAGCCCAATATTTCATCGGAAGCTTCGAATCAGCAATCATTGTGCGAACAACTTCTTTGATGATTCGATTCCTTCGTTCAGCAACTCCGTTTTGTTGAGGTGTGCGAGCTGCAGATGTTTGGTGTGTTATTCCGTGCTCCGTGCAGTATGCTTCAATCGTAGAGTTGAGAAACTTTGTGCCTTTGTCGGAGCGTATGGTAGCGATCGCTTGGTTCTTCTCCACAGCGAGGCGCTTGAGTAGTTGAAGCAGTTTGGACAGCGTCTCCTTTTTGCTAAAGAGAAATACAACCCAAGTGTAGCGAGAGTAATCATCGACTACAACTAGAGTGTACATTCTTCCATTGACGCTCACTGGAGTGACTTGTCCAAACAAGTCCATGTGTAGTAGCTCCAGCACTCGCTTGGAAGATGCTTCTTCTAAGCTGGCGAAGTGCTTCTTCGTCTGCTTTCCTCGTTGGCATGGTGAGCACGCATGATCTTTGACAAATACCTCATTTGGTATGCCCTTCACCAAACCCTTACGAGCTAAGCGATTGTTGGTCCCGGTTTGTTAATGGGAAAATACGTAGAGGGGGGGGGGTGAATACGTATTTTGAAGTTTTTCAACTTCAAATCCCTTAACTCAGAGTAACAAGTAAAGAGCTCGCTTGAAACTTAAGACCTAGCTGAAGCTAGATCTACAGTACGTAGCTAGCCTGCTTGACCGAAGTGAGTACTTGATCAAGAGGGAGTCTTTACTCGTGTATGCGGAATTTGGTGAGCTAAATCTTTTCCTAAGTAATTAAAATATCCAGATTAAGTTGTTTAGATGCACGTGCAAAGGATAAACAAATACTGTAAAGAGATTAGGGTTAGAGAGATACGACACAGAGATTTATAGTGGTTCGGAGATAACGCTCCTACGTCCACTTTGTTGCACGACGGCAACTGTTCTCTTCACTCAAGAACTTGAAGGTTACGGGTCCTTCAAAAACCTGGTCGAGATCGGGCTTCACTTGCCTGGATCAAACGACTGACGTAGTGATTGCGGGTTCACTACACAAACCTAACAAAGACTGGAGGCTTCACTCGCTTCAGTCAGACAGACAGGGAGATTACGGGCTCTCCTTACAGCCTAGCTTCGATCGAGCTTTACACAAACGATGTAGGTGCAAGCTTGGATCTAAACTCTATGATCGAGGCTTCTCCAATCGATGAAAGAAGAGCCTTGGATCGAGACAACCTAACGACAACACTCAAAAACCTAATAGACAGAGTTTAGGGTTTTTGGTTGACGAAACACACTATGAAGAGCTCTTTACAATAAGTGCAAAGATGGCTAGAGCTCTTCTTCTAAGCTTGGATATGGAATGGGCTTAGACTCTAAGTGTGAAGGTTGTGAAGACGAGTTCCGATGAACTGGAAACTCGGAGAACACTGGAAAACAAAGACTCGGAGATTTGCACGAAGGCTTGGGAGTGTTTGTTTGCTGTATGCGCTCGAATGCTCAAGTAGTGTTCTTCTTCTTCACGTTGTGATCCTTCACTATTTATAGGCGGAGGGTTGGCTGAGATCCGTTGCTTGGTTGGTGGCCTTGTCCCTCCTCCTCTCGACAGTACTTGCACAGGCTGGCTACTTTTCAGATGCGCAGTTTTGGATTTTTGCCGGAAATGGCTAAATTCCAATTTCAACAGTAACTGGAGCGACCCAGTACTGTTACGGCGCCTTGTCGGCCTGGCAGTCAACTCCTCTGCTCCTCTCTTGAGTCAACACGTGGAGATCTCGTAATAAATGCGAAGATCTCCAGTTGACTGGAGTTCAAATTCGGAGCGGGAATTTGTGCTGTCGCATTCTGGTAGGTAGTGGCTCGCTTTGCTTTGAAGTTGTAGCGGCCGCTCTGAAGTGAGTCGCTTCACGGTCATATTTGTAGTGAGTCACTTGAGAAATCAATTCCCCGTGACGCTACTTAATTAAGTGTTGACTCGCGTTGACTCGCTTCGGCTTTTCTTTGTAGCGCACGCTTCGCTTCGCTTTAGTGGGTTCACTTGATTCTACTGTAGCGCTCGCTTCGCTTTGAACTGTAGCGCTCGCTTCGCTTCGCTTTGGCAGACTCACTTTGAATCTACTGTAGCGATCGCTTCGCTTCGCTATTCTTCGGCACGCTTCACTTCAGTTTGCTTGGCTTGCTTCGCTTTGAAAAACACACTCAAGCGAGTGGCCTTCACTTGAACCTTTGAAGCCTAATCTAAGCAAAAATAAAAGAGCCATCCTAACAGAGTAGGCTTTAGAAAAATTCTAACCTATTAACTACATCAAAATGGGTCGCTTGGGAATAGGACACTTGGGGTTTTGGGATCTAATCAAAACAAATGACTTCATTTATCAAATGTCCCATGAAGTTCCCCCTTAGCAAATTAGTCCTTAACAATTCCCAACAATTTCCCCCTTTTTGATGATGCCAAAACCCATACGACTTAGATAAAAATAAATCTAGTCTATCTAACCGTGAAGGGAACTCCAAGCGACTGCTTCCTTTGCAGTTTCGTTTGTAATTTTCTTTTAAGTTACTTTCCCCTTTTTTTCAGTTAAATTAATGAGTTTGTAGCAGAAATGAAAAATCACTCACAAAGCGAGTAAATGACACAGAGGAAACAAAAATTAAAATGAGATAGATGAACAAGCAGTTCACAAAAAGAGATATGTTAAGAAGCTTGAAACTCAAAGGTTTCCTGCAGCTTCATCCTCCTTCTCCTTCTCCTTTCCTTCTTCCTCCTCCTTCATCTCTTCTTCAGCAGCAGTGTCCACATAAGCTGATAAAACTTTTGATTCCATAGAGTCAACTGTGTGGATACTAGGTCTTCTCCATGCACTTTCCAGCTTGAAAGCTTCAGTCACTTCATCATCTATGACTCCTCTATCTGGAATGTCAGTGCCTGGATGATAAGGCATGGGGAATTCCTTTAGAGCAGGAACCTTGACGACCAGAGGCTTGGGCTGAGCCAGTTCAGCAGTGGTGAAGATCTTCCTTCGCAGCTTCTCATCATATGCGCAGAGAAAATTGCTGAGAGCACTCATCCGAGAGCAACGATCCTGAAGTGGCACTACCTCCCAAAAGTAGTATGCTTTGATAAACAGGTTCTTGTAGTCAAGCCACAGATCGCGCAGATCCCTCGGGATGAATTCTTCAATTTCTCTGGCGTCCGGATGTTCATTCCTCCGCTCGGCCAATTCCTCCTCTGACCTGCTTGACAGTTGAGCCATAGTCTGTTTGAATTTTGCTCCCGACTCGCTGTTCCACGATGGACGCTTCTCATTGAGTCGTTTACGAATGTAATCTTGCTCCTCCTTGAGAGGATATCGACCAGACTCAACCATCTCCTTTGTAGTCACGTTGCATGCATCAAATATGGCTTGAGCTTCACATGCTTCGGACTCATCTGGCATGAAGGGAATAAAGGCACTGCGCACTAGTGAAGACTGGATCAGTATCACTTCACTGAAGTGCTCCTCGATCCGAGTGTCAATCACTTGAAGTCGCCTTTCATTGCTCCTCTTCTTCCTCTCGACTTCGCTCCTTCCCTCTTCTCTTTGTTTCCTCTTTCTTCCCTCCTTCTCTGCCCGAGAAGCAACTGCTTGCTTGACCTTTTGGCGCTTGGCCTCGTGGTCATCTCCTTTCGTTTCTGGAGCAGTTCGCTTCACTGGCAGTTTCGGTGGTGGGGGCGGTGGCATATCCTTCTTTGTAGCTTCACTAGAAGGGACAGCTGCAGATGAAGTGAGTGCAGCTGTTGAAGCTGGCGCGGCGGCTGAAGTGGGCGCTATGGGTGTAGCGGCCGCTTGGGAACTGGATGAAGCACCTGCAGCAATAGAATTTTTGGTTAGTTTAAAGAGCTGCTCCATCTCCCACGCCAAGGCAGCATCCTTCTCCACCTGCACCCTCTTTTCCTCCTTTGTTATTACAGTCACCGGAGGATGTCGTGCAATAGAAGCACTTAGCACTTTTTCTTGAAGCGGCCTCCTAGGCTCTTCAGGCTTTTTCATTAACTCCTTCTCCATGAGTTTTGTTTTGCCCAGAGCCCTCGCTTCATTTACATCCTCCGTACCTCCTACATCATTGCCTCCCTCCAGCATCGATTCCACACCAACTCTACTTCCCCCTAAACTTCCAACTCCTCCTCCCTGAAGCTGTCCTTCCCCTCCTAGCTTCACTTGACCTTCCCTCATTTGTCCTCCCCCCTTTTTGGCATCATCACTGCCAGGGGTTAGGATGATAGACTTTCCTGAAAAGGATTGTTGAAGAGAGTTGACTGTATTGAAGATAGCTTGAAGCATCTGCTGGGTTTTATCCATGGAGGGCGCCACTAGTTCAGCAGTCTTGATGCTTATTTCTTCAAGCAGATATTCGCACTGCCTCTCTCTCTCAACAACTGACGCCATCATACTCTCTAATGGCTCTACCTCTCTGAAGCGAGCCTCCAGCTCCGCTTCTACGGCTTTGGTGATTTTCTTTGTTTCTTCTTGAAGTGTGAGTTCCAAGTGTTCCTTGGAGGCTTCAAGTTCTGCCTTCATCACGGCAAGTCTCCTTTCCCTCCGATTGAGAGAGTTGTGAAATTCGGCATCTGCAGAGATCCTTACAGTGAGAGTTTCTTTTAGTCTTTTGACTTTCTCCAGTAGAGTGGATAATTCAGCGTTTTTCAAGTCAAGTGCCTGCGCACCTCTCCTTAGACTCTCAAGTTCTCTCTTGTCAATGGCACTGTCTTCTTTGACTTCCTTCAACTCAGTTCGAAGTGAGTCAAGAGCCTTTTTGGTATTGAGGAGCTCGCTTCCCTTCATCACTAACTCTCCTTCCCTATTCTCCACCTTCTCCTTCAGCTCCTTCACTTCCTTCTCTAACACCTTCTTCTCTTTGACTAGAGCGATTAATTTGGCATTAACCTCCCTCAAGCGGCTTCTTTCTGCCTCAAGCAAGCCCTTGAGTTCGGTGATGGTTTTGGTGTTGTCATCCACTAGCTTCACCTGCGCCTCCAGCGCCTTCTCTTTCTCCTCTAGAAGCCTCTCCTTCTCCTCCACCTTTCCCTCCAATTCCTTCTTCTTCTTGTCAAAGTCTTCTCTAAGACTAATGACCTCCCCCGCCTTCCTCTCCATTTCCTCACTCATCTTTGTAATCTCGCTTTGGAGACTAGCAATCTCAGCATCTTTCAACTCCACCTCCTCCCTATGCTCTCTGATCAGCTTCCTTTCATGGGAGGAGAGCACTCGCTTCGGTACTGTGGCGAGTGGATATGATTCTTTCACCTTAGCATCCAGCTTCTCCCAGAAGCTGGTCCCTTCAAGGAAGGCATGGAAGCCATTTTCGCCAATGAAGTTGAGTGTCTTGGCTTCCATTTGAATCAGTTCCTCCTCTGTGAAGGCTTTGAGGAGCCTGAAGATTTTGTAGTACTCCGTTCCTCGGTACGTGATGTACGTCAGAAAGTCGACTACATTGGTGTAGAACACGTCGCTCCATGCAACGTTCGCGGAGCTAAGTTTGTAGCGAAGATTGTAGCGAAGATTGATAGTCTCAGCGGCTTGCTCTCTGTCTAGGACATAGCGTTCGAGAGCCCGCTTGTGTACGGTGAGGTCAGGGGTTATGAATTGAGGAATAATGGGATTCTCCTACAGTTTGGGCGGTATCGGCTGTAGCTGCCGATGTCGAGAGGGATTGGGTAGGTGATGAGGTTTCTTGGGTTTCTAAAATTTGAATGGCTTCAGTGGGTGGTGGTTGTATCGGCTGGGATTGAAGTGGGGTGAATGAAGTGTAGGCAGCAGCTTCATCTGTGCTGAGGAATGGAACAGTGGGAATGTGAAAAGAAGATGCTGATTCTTCTTCATGGGGAGAGAGGGGGGTTATCTGTTTTAGTGGTTGTTGGGTTGATGAAGATTGAGGTTCTGGTATTTGGGTGATGTGGGTTTGGATTTGGAGTGGGGGTGATTTGGCTTTGATAGGTAAAGGCTGGGGTTGAGTCGCTTCAATGTCCTCAAGCGGCTTCTCCACCGCCTCGCTTTCTTGGACAAGTAAATCGACTCGCTTTGTCTTCTTGCCTCGCTTCGGAGCGGCTCGCTTCCCGGGTGAAGCGACCGGCCTCACTTGGCTCACTTCGGCTTGCCTTTCGGCAACCGGTCTCGCTACGGGCACTTCAACCTCGAGAAGTCCCAAGTCCATCGAAGTCTTTGTCTTCCTCCACTTATCATGGTAGATGGACTGTTTGTTGTAGATGGTGACGTCATCTTCCGGCCATGCTTTGCCCGGAAACTTCTTCTCCAAAGCATAGGAAAGCCTTGAGAAGAACTTCAGTTTCCCCTTGCGGAGAATTTGATCGGCGCTCCCCTTCACAAACGCAAAGTCGGCAGCAGCATCGTGAATTTGATTGAGGAACCAGTCATGCCAGTTGAAGCTGGTTCCGGTGAGGCTGTCGACGATGACTGCTGTGGCGATCAGCTTCGTCTCGGAAAGAGTATCCAAGGTTCCGACGTAGCACGCGACACTCTTCGAGAAGAGCTCGCAAATGTGGTTGAAGGGGGCCTTCAAACTCGAACGGATACTTGCCTCCTTAAAATTTTGATCGGCTTCGGCGGTTGCAAAACGACCGTACTGAACTCTGGCCGAGAGACCCAAATCCAGTAATGAGTCTCCTCCTTCTCTCGGCAAGTTGAACGTGCCGATAAGCTCATTCATGTCCACCTCCACTGGCCTCCTCGTCTGTGGATCGGTAAAAGAGGATAGGTTTTGCTCCTTCCTCAAATTTAGCAGGAGCTCGCCGACGGCTTTGGCCAGAATCTTTGACGGGACCGCCGTCACAAACTTCCATAGTCCGGCCTTGGTCACGGCCCTATGGAGAAAACCATTTCTCTCGATGATGGCTGGATCGAGATGAGGCTCGACATTGATGTGTTTGTCAACCTCCGCGAGAAACTCCTCCATCGTCTCGGTGTTCTTCTTCTTTCCCATGGTGATTTTAGAGAAATTTGAGCAGAGTTTAAAAAGAAAGGGTTGAGACTCGTGAGTTGCAGAATAATTGCAGATCTAAGCACGAGAATGGCAATTTTAGAAGGCTGTGAAAGGTTCTGCAGTTCTGCCTCGTCCCATATATATAGAGTTAGGTTATGGCTGACGTGGCAGGGGTAGAACGGTAATAACGCCGAAAATCCTGTAGGTAGGCGGCGGACGTGCGGTGATGGATCTGACGTGTCCGGCGTCATCACAGTAAAAGTGAACCGCCACTTGCTCGGCGTCGCCACGTGGCCTTCTATGGTTGGCTTGTCGTATACGGCGTTAATCGAACGACTCCAGATTGGGGGCTGTTGAGATTCGACGGCTGGACCTTCTCTGCCTTTTCCCGCTTCAAATTCAAACGTGTGAACACGCGCCCGTTATTTTCGTCGTTCCTGCACCTGCATTAAATGCACAGCAGAAAGTAAAATTGCACTCGAGTGCAGACAGCTCATACTCGCTTCGTGCCCGCTCGCTTCGAGTTGGGCCGCTTGGCCTTGACTCACTTGAGAGGCACTCGCTTGAGTGACTGTTCCGCACTCGCTTGCGATGGCTAGCTTTGAGTGATGAAGCACTCGCTTGGCCATCTGAAGCGACTGGAATAAGAAATTGAATTTCTTTGCTTAATTTAAAATGTTTCTGACGTACATACTTCGAGGATAAACAAGAGTGTTTTCCTCTCTGTATTTGTGTCAGATTCATTTCATATTTTCCACGTAGTGAGTGAAGGTTTCTAGCACGCTTCGGCTCACTTAGTGTACTTAAAAATTGAAACACTTACCAGTCAATCTCACTTCGTAGGAGATTGATACCACAAATTGAAGACTTCATGTTGAATTAGATGACACTTGTTGAATGCTACACGTTGAATTAGATCTTCATGGCATTCATCTTCATGGCATTCATCTTCATGGCATTCATCTTCCTCTACGAATTAGAGAGTCCTCCATCGAAGTGAATGGGGGAGAAAATGAATATAGTACACAAGCTTACTACAACCCGAAGGGAGCATCACGTAAGTGTACTTATTCACGACGAATGGGGGATGAGTACAAGTCCTTATCTTAGAGCAGAAATGGACAGGATGACAATGAGAATGCTCTGACAAGACAATCTCGTATTTTACGCAGAAGCATGTCACCAGCCCTGCAACCTTTTGTATAAAAAGGTAAACCTTCAAGCTTTCCTACAGACTAGAGAATGAATCTGCAGTCGGCTCGCTTTGACCCAAGCTAGGGCAAATTGAAGCGATGCAGAATTCAAGATAGCAGCATTCTTAGCTCGCTTTGGAAGTAGCTTGCTCCAAGAGTAAGCATTAGTTCCCCCTTAACCATATACTTAACAATTCCAATAAGTTGGTAGGGAACTTCTTCCAATACTCCACCTTACTCCACCTTACTTCATATTCTTCAAGCGAGTGAGATTTGAAGTGGCTCGCTTGAGTTGGTGAAGATCTGAAGCGAGTGACGCACAAGAGAACAAGCGAACACTCCTTCGTGCATCCTGGAACTAGCATTCTTCACCAGGGTCTAATAACCCTAATTCCATGCATAGCTGATTGAATCGAGACTCAGCTAGAGGCTTGGTGAGGATATCTGCTCGTTGGAGATCGGTATGAATTTTCTCGAGCTTGATATCCCTCTTCTCGACATGATCATGAATGAAATGATGTCGAATTTCCACATGCTTGCATCTGGTGTGAAGCACTGGATTCTGCGAGATACATATGGCACTGTTGTTGTCGCAGAAGATCGGAATTTCATTCGCTTCAACTTTGTAGTCCTTCAATTGTTGACGAAGCCATAGGATTTGAGAACAGCAGCTTCCAGCGGCCATGTACTCAGCTTCAGTTGTTGAAGTGGCTACGCTTGTTTGCTTCTTTGAGAACCACGAGATTAGCTTGCTTCCCAAGAACTGACATGTGCCAGACGTTGATTTCCTATCAACTCAACAACCTCCATAGTCAGCATCGGAATATCCAGTGAGCTCCAAATTGTCCTCCGCTGGATACCACAGCCCCATATTGACAGTGCCCTTCAAATATCGAAGAATCCTTTTGGCAGCTTCAAGATGGTTGTGCTTGGGGTTGCTTTGGAAGCGAGCGCAGACTCCGACTGCAAAAGCAATATCTGGCCTGCTTGCAGTGAGATAGAGTAGTGACCCGATTAGGGCACGATAATCTGTAGGATCTACAGATTTTCCTCCTTCGTCTGGCTCCATCTTCCAGTTGATATTCATAGGGATCTTCACAGCTTTAGCATGTTGAACACCAAACTTGGCAAGCATATCTCTAGTGTACTTGGCTTGGTTTATGAAAATTCCATTATCCTGCTGCTTCACTTGAAGACCTAGAAAGCAGCTCATCAAGCCAATCATTGACATCTCATACTTGGTCTTCATCAGCTCTCCAAACTTCTCGCTAAGCGACTGGTTTGGTGACCCAAATATGATGTCGTCCACATAGATCTGAACCCATAGCATATCGTCTCCATGATTGATAGTGAATAGAGTTCGATCTATTTTCCCTTTGTGGAAGCCATTCTCCACTAGGAATTGAGATAGTGTATCATACCAAGCTCTGGGAGCTTGCTTCAACCCATACAGGGCTTTCTTCAAGCGATACACTTTATCTCCCTGCTCGAAACCCGGTGGCTGCTCCACATACACTTCTTCTTTGAGTTCACCATTGAGGAATGCGCTCTTCACATCCATTTGATAGACCTTGAACTTCTTGGCTGCTGCATAGGCTAGAAACAGTCTGATAGCTTCAAGCCGTGCCACTGGAGCGAAGGTCTCGTCAAAGTCGATTCCTTCCTCTTGGCAGTAGCCTTTGGCAACGAGTCGAGCCTTGTTCCTCACTACGTTGTGGTCCTCGTCCGTCTTGTTCTTGAACACCCACTTGGTGCCAATAACATGCTGAAACTTGGGACGATCCACGAGGTACCATACGTCATTTCTAGTGAACTGGTTCAGCTCTTCTTGCATGGCGATCACCCAGTTAGAGTCGGCTAGGGCTTCCTCCACGTTTGATGGCTCAATGTTTGAGAGAAAGCAACTGAACATGGCACTTTCTCCAAACACTTGACTTCTGGTCACTACACCCTTGGATGGATCTCCAATGATTTGGCTAGGTGAGTGATCTTTGAGCCACGCTCGCTTTGATCCGCCAGCTTCATCTTTATCTTCTTCCTTGTCGCTCGCTTCATCGACTGAAGCGACTAGACTGGGTGTTTGGCCTGCACTAGCTTCAGGAATCTTGGGGGCAGCTTCGACTCCTCCTTTGGGATTTTGCTCGCTTGAGTCCTTGATCTCATCATCTTCATCGAGCACGTCCCAAGTGAGTTAATTTGAGGGTTCCTTGCTTTGATCCTTTTCATTCGCTTGAGCCTGTTCCTGTGGAAGACTTAAAGAAGATTCATCAAATACGACATGGGGTGATTCCTCCACAATTAGGGTTTTACAGTTAAACACTCTGTAGGCTTTGCTAGATGTAGAGTATCCTAAGAATACTCCTTCATCTGCTTTGCTTTCAAAAGCTTTCAACTGCGACTTCCCATTGTTGTGAATGAAGACCCTACAACCAAAAATATGGAAATAAGATATGTTAGGAATTCTCCCTGTCCATATTTCATATGGAGTTTTGTCGTGCCGTTTGCAGAGAAGCGTTCGATTCTGCGTGTAGCATGCTGTGTTGGCAGCTTCAGCCCAATACTTCATCGGAAGCTTCGAGTGAGCAATCATGGTACGAACGGCTTCTTTGATGATTCAATTTCTTCTTTCAGCAACTCCATTCTGCTGAGGTGTACGTGCTGAAGAGGTTTGATGTGCTATGCCATGCTCCGTGCAGTACGCTTCAATTGTAGAGTTCAAGAACTCTGTGCCTTTGTCGGAGCGAATGGTCACGATAGCTTGATTCTTTTCCACCGCCAATCGCTTGAGTAGTTGTGGCAGTTTGGTCAGTGTCTCCTTCTTGCTGAACAGGAATACAACCCAAGTGTAACGAGAGAAGTCGTCAACCACAACTAGAGTGTACTTCCTTCCATTTACGCTAACTGGAGTAACTAGACCAAACAGATCCATGTGAAGCAGCTCGAGCACTCGCTTTGATGATGCTTCTTCGAGACTGGCGAAGTGCTTCTTCGTCTGCTTCCCTCGTTGGCATGGTGGCATGGATGGTCTTTGATGAAGACTTTATTCGGTATGCCTTGCACCAAACCTTTTCGAGCTAAGCGATTGATAGCTTTGAAATTGAGATGATTCAAGCATCTGTGCCATAGCCATCCAATTTCTGTAGCACTTCTTGCAACTAGGCAAGTTTCCTCTTTGCAGCTGTCCCATTGTGCTATGTAGACGTTTCTCTGCCTGATTCCAGTGAGCACAATCTGGGACGTGAGTTTGCTCTTCACAATGCACTTGTTGGAGATGAACTCCACCCTGTACCCTTTATCACAAAACTGTGAAATGGACAACAGGTTGTGCTTGAGTCCTTCCACATAGGAGACTTCTTCTATTGTGAGCTTTCCAACTTTCAGTGCGCCGTATCCCCTGGTGCTTCCTCGAGAGTTGTCACCAAAGGTTACGTGTGGACCCTTCTTCTCTATGTAGTTGTGAAGTAGAGCTTTCATGCCGGTCATGTGTCTTGAACATCCACTGTCCAAGTACCATACTTGTTGACCCTCACATGGCATGGGATCCACGGCGCTCACCTGCAATTAGACAGATTTTGGTACCCAAATCAGTTTGGGTCCTTGCAGGTTAGTTCCCTTAGGTACCCACACTTGCTTCACTCTCTTTTGAGATGAAGCTTGTGTCTTGGGCTTCTCGACCTTCGAAAACTTGGTGTACTGCCTAGAAGCAGCTTCACACGTGCAACAGTGTGTGCAAGAGGGGTAGCGGCTCGCTTCAGTCCTACCTATGTTCTTCCCACTTTGCTTATATCCTGAAACGACTCGCTTCGGATTAGCTCTGGGTTTAGAGACTGACTAAGGGTTTCTAGTCTGTTGAAGCGGTCCACTTGGTTTACTCGTAGCGGTCCAATTAGGGTGTTGAACCCGACTCGCTTGAGTAACCTTGGAAGTTTGAAGCGGCCTCTTGGGTGCTTCAAGTTCTTCCCCCTCAACGTTAGTCCGGTTGGACCATCTCCAGTCCGGATAACGTGACACATAGACATTACTCCTCTTTTTAGGAGGTAGATCCTTTGTCTCTCGTGTCTTGGCTTGAGACTTAGAAGCTTCAACAGTTTTCCCTTTACCCTTGGATTGGTAAGACTTAGCATGTTGAGTGCTAGGGACTGTTGAACTTTGCTTGCCCTTAGGATTTGCCCTTAAAGATATAGACATCTTCATTGGCTTCCTTTTAGGGTTCTCAGCCACTTTGCCTTTATCCTTGTTGGTGGTCGCTTTGGATGCAGTGGGCAATTCCAAAGTGACTGATGGTGTCGTGTGTGATGCACCAACAAAGACAGTCGGCTTGGGAGGTCCACCCTCATATCCAAGGCCAGCTTTCCTACCAAAAGGCAGAAGCGAGCCTTCTAGTGCCTGCCTAGCATATGATGCTTTGTTCAAGTTGGCAACTAGAGTGGACTGGGTTTCATACCTTCCCTCCAAGCTTTGATGTCTAGCGAAGAGATCCTCGAACTTACTAGTCATAGCCCTTAAATTAAGTTTGACTTCGTCAAGCTCACGGGCTAGCTTTCGGTTCTCCTTCTCGCTTTGAGACAGAGCTTGTTTTACCACTTCGTGGTCGCTTGACAATTTTTGGTGCTTGTCAAACAACTCACTCCATGTAGAGGATTGTTATTCCTCATTGACAGTGTGTGCTAGTGTAATTGAAGTGATTGAAGGATAGAAGAATACCTCTCCTGTTTCTTCGTCGGTGAGCGCCATAAATCCAAGATCCTCACCATCACTGGAATTTGGATCGGTGAATGCATCTGAGTCGCTTGGTGGATCTTCAGTTGTAGCGACCGGCACTTCACTCGCTACGAGCGCTCGCCTTGGAGCATCCTTCTTGGCCTTCAATTCTTCGCGCTCTTTGGCACTTAGCTTTGGGCAATCGGATTTGTAGTGGTCCATCTTGTGGTAGTGGTAGCACTCCACATCCATCATGTCTCGCGGGATCGGCTTGGTTGTTTCTTCTCTCTTTCCTTTTCCTTCTCGAGCATCAGTGCTCCTCCCTTTGTACTGCTTGTAGAATCTTTTGTACTTGCCCACTCGAGAGTTCATCTTGTTGAAATTCTTGGATAAGAACGCAATGTGTTCTTCCAATTCTTCCCTCGTCATCTTAGCTAGCGACTGCTCGCTTGGCCCTTCGGCAGCTTTGAATGCTACTCCTTTTGACGTAGTGGGCGCTTCATCCTCGTCGTCGAGGTTCATTCGATTCAGATCGAATTCATGAGCTTTGAGTTCAGAGAACAGAATCTCCGGTGTGAGCTTTGATAGATCCTTGGTAGCTAGGTACAGCTCCTTCATAGTCTGCCATTTCCTGGTGAGAGCTCGGATAATCTTCAGGTTGACTTCCTTATCTGTGAGTTCCTTCCCAAGCGAGTTGAGAGTTGCAGTGATGTTTGTAACCCTCAGCTCGAAGGCGTCAATGGATTCTCCTTGCTTCATTATCAGACTTTCAAACTCCCGCATTTGAACGGCAAGTTTGTTTTCCTTGATTTTGTCTGTGCCTTGAGAAATGAGGGCTAGGGTTTCCCACATTTCCTTCGCCGTTGCGCACTTCCTTATCCGTGGAAGATAGGCGTCCGACACAGTGCTCTGCATTGTGTGGCGTGCAATCTTGTCGAGGTTGGCAACTTTGAAGTCATTTGGAGTATACTCATCTTTATCCTTCTCCACGTACTGTTGTCGAACGTGGGCTGGACGACCTTCAGCGGCTGGAACATCCACAGATATGGCTTTCTTGATTTCGATTGGTCCGTCCTCAATGACTTCCCACATCCGGTCGTGGATTGAGCATAGGAAGCTTTCGACTCGGAAACTCCATATCTCGTATCCTTCGATCGAGAACTGTGGAAGATTTGATGCACTGTATGTAGACATAGCAAACTATCAGCAGTAAATGCAATATGCGTGGGTGAGGTTTTGATGCACTTAGGAAAATAGGATCCGGTTTAGTGAGACAACGTGAAGCGAGTGGTGGCTCGCTTCAGGTATGCAAAGCAGAGGCTCGAAAGAACCGCTGCTCTGATACCACTTGTTGGTCCCGGTTTGTTAATGGGAAAATACGTAGAGGGGGGGGGGGTGAATATGTATTTTGAAGTTTTTCAACTTCAAATCCCTTAACTCAGAGTAACAAGTAAAGAGCTCGCTTGAAACTTAAGACCTAGCTGAAGCTAGATCTACAGTACGTAGCTAGCCTGCTTGACCGAAGTGAGTACTTGATCAAGAGGGAGTCTTTACTCGTGTATGCGGAATTTGGTGAGCTAAATCTTTTCCTAAGTAATTAAAATATCCAGATTAAGTTGTTTAGATGCACGTGCAAAGGATAAACAAATACTGTAAAGAGATTAGGGTTAGAGAGATACGACACAGAGATTTATAGTGGTTCGGAGATAACGCTCCTACGTCCACTTTGTTGCACGACGGCAACTGTTCTCTTCACTCAAGAACTTGAAGGTTACGGGTCCTTCAAAAACCTGGTCGAGATCGGGCTTCACTTGCCTGGATCAAACGACTGACGTAGTGATTGCGGGTTCACTACACAAACCTAACAAAGACTGGAGGCTTCACTCGCTTCAGTCAGACAGACAGGGAGATTACGGGCTCTCCTTACAGCCTAGCTTCGATCGAGCTTTACACAAACGATGTAGGTGCAAGCTTGGATCTAAACTCTATGATCGAGGCTTCTCCAATCGATGAAAGAAGAGCCTTGGATCGAGACAACCTAACGACAACACTCAAAAACCTAATAGACAGAGTTTAGGGTTTTTGGTTGACGAAACACACTATGAAGAGCTCTTTACAATAAGTGCAAAGATGGCTAGAGCTCTTCTTCTAAGCTTGGATATGGAATGGGCTTAGACTCTAAGTGTGAAGGTTGTGAAGACGAGTTCCGATGAACTGGAAACTCGGAGAACACTGGAAAACAAAGACTCGAAGATTTGCATGAAGGCTTGGGAGTGTTTGTTTGCTGTATGCGCTCGAATGCTCAAGTAGTGTTCTTCTTCTTCACGTTGTGATCCTTCACTATTTATAGGCGGAGGGTTGGCTGAGATCCGTTGCTTGGTTGGTGGCCTTGTCCCTCCTCCTCTCGACAGTACTTGCACAGGCTGGCTACTTTTCAGATGCGCAGTTTTGGATTTTTGCCGGAAATGGCTAAATTCCAATTTCAACAGTAACTGGAGCGACCCAGTACTGTTATGGCGCCTAGTCGGCCTGGCAGTCAACTCCTGTGCTCCTCTCTTGAGTCGACACGTGGAGATCTCGTAATAAATGCGAAGATCTCCAGTTGACTGGAGTTCAAATTCGGAGCGGGAATTTGTGCTGTCGCATTCTGGTAGGTAGTGGCTCGCTTTGCTTTGAAGTTGTAGCGGCCGCTCTGAAGTGAGTCGCTTCACGGTCATATTTGTAGTGAGTCACTTGAGAAATCAATTCCCCGTGACGCTACTTAATTAAGTGTTGACTCGCGTTGACTCGCTTCGGCTTTTCTTTGTAGCGCACGCTTCGCTTCGCTTTAGTGGGTTCACTTGATTCTACTGTAGCGCTCGCTTCGCTTCGCTTCGCTTTGAACTGTAGCGCTCGCTTCGCTTCGCTTTGACAGACTCACTTTGAATCTACTGTAGCGATCGCTTCGCTTCGCTATTCTTCGGCACGCTTCACTTCAGTTTGCTTGGCTTGCTTCGCTTTGAAAAACACACTCAAGCGAGTGGCCTTCACTTGAACCTTTGAAGCCTAATCTAAGCAAAAATAAAAGAGTCATCCTAACAGAGTAGGCTTTAGAAAAATTCTAACCTATTAACTACATCAAAATGGGTCGCTTGGGAATAGGACACTTGGGGTTTTGGGATCTAATCAAAACAAATGACTTCATTTATCAAATGTCCCATGAAGTTCCCCGTTAGCAAATTAGTCCTTAACAATTCCCAACAGCGATTGATCGTCTTGAAATTGAGGTGGCTTAAGCGTCGGTGCCATAGCCAGCCTGTCTCCGTTGCACTTCTAGCGACCAAACATGTATCTTCCTTGCAGCTCTCCCATTGAGCAATATACACGTTCCTCTTTCTTTCTCCAGTCAGGGCAACTTGGGAGGTGAGTTTGTTTCTTACAACACACTTGTTGGAGATGAACTCCACATTGTATCATTTGTCACATAATTGTGATATGGATAGCAAGTTGTGCTTGAGACCTTCAACGTAGGAGAAATTCTCTATGCTCAGCTTCCCAACTTTCAGTACGCCGTATCCCTTGGTGCTTCCCCGTGAGTTGTTACCAAAGGTTACTTGTGGACCCCTCTGCTCTATGTAGTCTTGGAGTAGAGACTTCATGCCCGTCATATGTTGTTAGCTTCCGTGGTCCCCCATCCTCCTTGCTGAAATTGGTCCACGACCGGTTTGAACCGATCGTTCAAAGTCCTCCTCACTTGATCCACCATTGAATCGAAACTCCTTGGTGAATCGGGTGGTGAAGATTGTGGTGTATCGATCTTGCTTGCCTCCTTCTCTCGCCTCAAAGCCCTTAGAGAGCGCTCTAACTCCAAGTCCAACAAAATAGGATTTATCCCCTTAGACCTTGTGGTCATGCACTACCTAAAATCAAAGAGAAGAAAAGGAAACCGTTAGATCAATAAACCGAAAACAGAAAATGAAAACGCCTAAATCACCTATTAATTCTATTTCAAAATATGTATGTGAAATCTAATCAATCCCCGGCAATGGCGCCAAAATTTGATCGCACTATTTTCTACCACACAAAATAGGTGTAATATAAAGAAGCACGAGTATCGTATCCACAGGGATTGACAAGTCGAAAATGCACACAATACCTCTACTAAAGAACTAATGTGATGTTTAAGCTTTTAAGAATTTAGGATGTGGTATTTATAGACTAGGCAAATAATAAAAAGACTCAATTAATCATATAAGGAAACAAATAAATAAGGAAAATAACTAGTCAAATAAAATAACTTAGGATTCAAGCAATAAAACAAATAAGGGAAGTATACAATTAAGGAAAAGTGTTGACTTTAAGGAAGCCTACCTAATCAAACATATGAAAGCAATTAATGCATACAATTAACCAATTTAATCCAATCTAAATGTGATACATGAAATATAACCTACACCCCGATAAAAGCAATGCAAGTCGTCACTTAATATGATCCTAATATCCTTTCGGACGCATAGATATCAAACTAAGTGCAAAAGAGAACAAGTATCAATGATATAATCAACTAGGTTCAATTAAGACACCCAAATCAATTACATGCAAACATATGATAATTCAAACTCAATTAAGACAAATCAAATTATCATACCATGTATTCATGAGATCTATTATGCAATATCCTATCAAGGCATATGAACAAAACTATGCATACATAATTAGTGGCCAATTAATCATGCATGAGAATAAGCACCATGAAAACATGCATCTAGATTGGAAGGCTAATTGTAAGCAAAAACACTTACATAGATTCAATTAGGCATTCAATCCCTAAAATCAACTAAGGAATTTAGCTAGACATAATTAAAGCAAACATAA
The DNA here is from genome assembly GCA_029379335.1 of Thymus mandschuricus. Taxonomy (NCBI): domain Eukaryota; kingdom Viridiplantae; phylum Streptophyta; class Magnoliopsida; order Lamiales; family Lamiaceae; genus Thymus; species Thymus mandschuricus. Next base: position 17,832,591 of record CM057074.1, on the reverse strand, counting down.
ACATAAAGAATTGAAAGAACATAATTAAAGAGTAAGAGTAAGAAAAACTTGAACACAAACGAAGAACTTCGAATCTTGAATCTTGCATAAACTTGAAAAGCTCCAATGTTGAATACAAGAATAAAACTCTAAAAAAATGTGCTAGGAAAATATAAAAGATGGTAAAGTGTTGATAGCTTGCTTGTTAGGGTTTACAATGCTAGACTAGGAGTATATATAGGAGAAATTTACATAAGGAAAACCTAAACCAAAAAGGAGTCTAATTAATTAAGGAAGGAATTCCCGGCTGGAACCCCCTCTCGACAGACCTCTCGATCGAGAGAGGTATCGAGAGGGTGTGAAATGGGCTCTCGATCGAAAGCTGCGGCAGAAGGTACCTCTCGACATACCTCTCGATCGAGAGAGGTATCGAGAGACCTTCTCTCGAACTCAAATCTTGGAGTTTGCTCTTCGATCTTCACGCCTTGTCTCGTCTCGGGGTTTTAGCACCAAAATATGCCTAAAAACTCAAGAAAACACCCAAAAGCATAATATTGCCCAATATAATGAAAATCATATAAACCAAAGACAATACTACACAAACGAGACACAAAATCGACTCTTTTTTGGTTATGAAAACAAGGTAAATTTCACCTATATCAAATCCCCCAAACTTAAACATTGTTCGTCCCGAACAATACCAAAACATAAACAATAGACTCTAGCATTGTGAACTATACAGGCCTCAAAACTTTTCAAAAACAATCTCTCATGATCATGATCAAAACTATGCACACACCCTTAGCATCAATAACACAATTCATTCAATAAATTCAACTCATGTCAATCCATCAAAGAACACTGTCCAACATGTGAGATATTTATATGTGTATAAGTGAACACTCAACTCTCTCAAAGAAAAAGATGTATGAAATAATGCACATCATAAGGGTTCACTCAACATCAATGTAATGCAACATGTTTACCATAGGCTTGCCCCTAATCTCAACATCTCCACCTAATGTAATACCTACAAACTAGGATCAAAAAGGTCTTTATATAAGCTTGTAATGTAGGGACATTGGTTAAGGTAGGGAATGTATAGGCTAAGTGACTCAAAATACTCCAAATCATCAACCTCTTTTCACATCCAACCCAAGTATGGTTTTTAAACTCCATCTTCTACCATCCAACACCACTACACAACATCAATATCATAGATGCTTATATTACAATTCAAGCTAACTATCCCTGTCACGACCCGGCGCCGCTAAGACTAGCTAGGCGAGGTCGCGACTCAAGAAAAAGGGAAACGAAATGAAATAAACGAACGACCTGGGGTGAAACGATGCGAAAACATAGCATTTGGAATACATTGAAGTTCTCCATCATTCGTCGAGAATGAATGGAAGAAAGAACTATTCATCAACGGAAGCGTTCTACATGATATAGGCGGAAGAGCCTTAGATTAAGTCGAACTCTCCATCATTCGTCGAGAATGAATGGAGGGAAAATGTTATCCTACGATAGGAAGTACAACGTGAAGTACGCAGAAGCACAATTTCAAAAGAAATCATTGACTACGATAGGGCCAATACATTGCAGCGATACACTAAGCGGAAGTGAGTCTATCTACATGACAATCATTTGCGGAAGAACGTGAGATGCATGTATGGAGACATGCACCACCAAGAGGCTTCGACACTCTAATACTCGACAAAGCTCCTTTGGCAACTTCACTTCACCTGTTCAACCTGCACGTGGGAAATGCGTACAGGGCTGAGTACTTTGAAGTACTCAGTGGGCTCATGCCAAAACATTTTATTGTCAACCATTAAAGTGAGACATAGGGGTTTTAGGAAAAACCTATGCTCACGAAAACATTTTAAATCAAAAAGAAAAGATGCTTGCAAGCTAAATACTGGTAATCCATCATATATGAGCTGGGGTGTACCCGGAGAGGTTGGCCACCCTCCCGGGTACCTGACCGCGCCAACCCGCATTAGCTAATGGTAAACTGAGTGCACTAACCCATCGAGGAGCGACCCCGATAGGCCCGAATCGTTCTGATAAACTGAGGCACAAGCCTTTCCCGGGTAGATTTCATACAAAATAAAAACAAAACATTTTATGCCATGACAATTCTTGAAGAAAAGAACTAAAGCATAAGGAAACGTTTTAGTTTTCTGAAAGCCCACCTCGATTTCTTCTCTGAAAATGCTTAGATAGATCTGGGTGCCGCTTTAGACTCGGCCTGCTCCTTCGCCTAACCTCGTTCAAAAGAACGTGAAATGAGTGACTGGAAAATGAATCGATAATCTTATCGATGAATGCGCAGGTTGACTTTACTCGAGGTCCTAATCTCTTTTACTGATTATGCTACTGAGGATATCATCTTTTTAATCGAGAGTTTCTCGATTCTCGTTTGAAATCGATCACCTCGATCGATTCTTATGACTTACGGATTTCACCCTCGACAGAAATCGCAGGGCGTTCGATTAAGCTATTAATAAGGCTTCGTGATTTTATTACGCGATAAAAGTGGTCTACACTTATAAGATTAATGAAACTGGGCTTGATCTATTATTAAGTCTAATGTTAATACTTATTAAGGACCATAGGGATATTAGAGGCCTAAGCCCAATTATTTAGGCTCGATAATGTTATTAAATCGAGCTTGGAAAACTGTCGTGAGCGGTCCTTGTCCTCTGATTAAGTATAAGCCCAACGGAATAATTCTTTTGGCCCAACTGGTGAATAGTCCTTGGCCCAACAATTGATTAATCTTGGCCTGACAAATAAATCATTCCCGGCCCATCTGATTATTAACCCTGGCCCAGGGAAAAAGATCCGGCCCATCAGCTGACTCGGCCCGATTTTGGAAGAAAGGCCATACACGCCCCCTCTCTCATCACTCTCTCTCTCGTGCGATCTCCCTCTCTCTCGGATCGTCGCTGCCACTGCCGGCTTCCGATTTCTGCCGGCGTGCGTCGGCCGGCGGCCTCCCTTGCCGTCGGTCGGTGCTCGTCCCTTCTCAATTTCCGATTTCCCGGCCAAGGGGAAATTGTAAAGATAGTGTGCTTGCGCAGGTGAAGAATGGTGGAGACTTGAAGAATGAAGAAGATGGAGGTGTTGTTCATGAAGTAGTAGTTGCTGCTCATACATAAAGTCGTTAATAAGAGAGTCGTTAGTTGACGTGGCCTTGTGCGCACGTGTCTTTTCCTTATTCGTTGCTTCTTTAGTTAAGTAGTTTATATTGTAGCCGTTAGATCAAGCTGATGTGTACGGTGTAGATCTATTCGGTTTGTTTGCTTACTGTTCAAGCTTCTTTCTTCTTCCTCTTAGCTAGTATAAATAGTATGTAATGTAACAGTGAGACTTGAGGATTTTGAATGTATTTTTCATTTCTCCAATTCCATACGTAAACACCAGATATTTCCATAGAAATTTTACATGGTATCTAGAGCCTGAGTTTCGATTCTCATGGCTAGAAACAGAAGGAAGAGTTACTCTCAAGTGATGCAGGGAGAATCGTCCAATTCGCAGCAGCAATCCACTGGTGCGAAGCGGAATGGAAAGGATTCGGAGTCTTCCGATGGTGCTGGTCCAGATCCGGTGGTACCGGAGCTGTCGCAGAAGAAGATAGATGAGTTTTTGAAGCTACAGCCGTCAGATCATCCTGGAATGCAGCATGTAGCTTCGCCATTGACAGGTACTAACTTCTTACAGTGGTCGCGGTCGATTAGACGTGGTTTGGGTGCTCGTAGCAAGTTAGCCTTCATTGATGGAGTGTTTACTGAGCCTGATGAGGATAAGGAGTATTATAATGACTGGATTAAAACAGATTACATGATTGCACAATGGATCATCAATTCTATTTCGAAGGAGATAGTGAATGCTTTTTCTCATTACGAAACTAGTGAAAAATTATGGAGTGCGTTGATGCATCGTTTTGGTAGGAGTAATGGACCTAAAACATACAAATTACAGAGAGAAATAATGCAATACAAACAAGGAAATCAGAGTGTATTTGCATACTACAACAACTTGACTAATTTGTGGAATGAATTGGATCTATTGCTGCCACCTATTGCTTGTAGTTGTGATGCAGAAAATGATTATGTGATTCGTGAGGAACACCAAAAACTAGTACAGTTTTTGGTAGGATTGAATGAGATCTATGAGCAAACACGAAGACAGATCATGATGCTTGAACCACTACCTTCAGTGGAGCAGGCTTATGGAATGATAGTTCAAGTTGAGGACCAAATGGATCTGTTAGAAGACACTGGAGCTTCAGATCACAGAGTTGTGATGAATGTGGGAAGACAAAATCAAGGAAATGGTTCTGGAAACAGAGGATACAATCCAGGGCAGAGGAGAAGTAAGGAAGAGAGAGCAAAATTGAGGTGCACACACTGCCAAGCTACTGGTCATGAGGCAAGTGAGTGTTTTAAACTGCATGGATACCATGAGTGGTATAAGAAACTGAAGGAGAACAAAGGGGCAAGGGTGAATTATGTGGAAAATGATGAAGATACAAGGTCCAGATCTGATGGTGGCAGAATGATGCAGAATGAAGGCACAGATATTGGAAAGTTGATTCAATCAGAAATTGCAAAGTACATCTCACAGCTTACACCAAAGGGACAGGGACCTCAAGCCACTACTGATGTTAATATGGTGCATCAAACTGAGGTACATCAAACTCCTTTTGATGTACGTTATGCTTTCAGTGTGTTATCTAGCATGGATAGGAATGTTTGGATAATTGATTCCGGTGCTAGTTCACATGTATGCTGTGATGTAGACTTAATGGTGTCTACATTTAAGTATGAGACTCCTCTACTTGTAAGATTACCTGATGGTTCTGCCAAGGAAGTGTATTGTGGGGGCAATGTAAGAGTCAATAAGGATATATATCTCACAGATGTGATGTTAGTGCCTGATTTTACCCATAACTTGTTATCTGTTGCTCAGTTAGTAAAGGATTCTTCAGCAAAGTGTGTGTTCTTGCCTAATAGATGTATTATACAGAAACAAGGGACTGATGAAGTGATAGGGATTGGGAAGATGGTTAGTAATCTTTACATAATGGAGACTGCTATAGAAAACCATTTTTGTCATCTATTTAATCCTAGAGATATGACTCTGCAAAAGTGGCATATCTTTTTAGGACATCCTTCTCTAACTGCAATGAAACATATGAAGGAGTTTAAAGGCTTGTTTACTGATGAAGCAGTTGCTAGTATAGAAAATTGTGAAGTGTGTATGCTGGCAAAACAAAGTAGGAATGAGTTTCCTATTCTGAATCAGAGAACAGATTCATTGTTTGAGATGATTCATGCTGATGTGTGGGGACCCTATGGTGAAGAGAATGTGGATAATGCAAGGTATGTTTTAACCATAGTGGAGGATCACAGCAGGGCCATATGGACCTATCTAATGAGGTCAAAAGATCAAGTGTGTTACATACTGAAGAAGTACTTTAGGATGGTACAGACTCAGTTTGGAAAAGATATCAAGATACTCAGAACTGATAATGGTTCAGAGTTTGTCAATAGGCAAGTCAGGGAAGTGTTGGATGATTTAGGGATGCTACATCAGAGATCTTGTCCACACACACCACAACAGAATGGCATTGTGGAAAGGAGACACAGGATGCTCTTAAATTCTGCAAGAGCATTGATGTTTCAAAGCACCTTACCTTTGAAATTCTGGCCCTATTCTATTCTCACAGCTACATGGCTTATTAACAGAGTTCCTAGCCAAGTGTTGGAGTGGAAAACACCATATGAATTGTTGTTCAGTATGGAAGCAGATCTATCTATACTAAGGCCTTTTGGTTGCCTTGCTTTTGCTGTCAACTTGGCACCACATAAGAGTAAGTTTGATCATAGAGCTAATAGATGTATATTTCTGGGCTTTGATTCCTCTCATAAGGGATATTTATTATATGATCTGTCTACACAGAAGTTGCTCACATCAAGGGATGTGAGATTTGTTGATGATGTATTTCCATTTGCTAATCCACAAGATACTACTGCTACTGCAGATACTACTAAATTACCTATGGTGCAGTTTGGAGATGATTCAGTTCAACATGAAGATGTGGAGATGCAGATGGATGATGATTCTCATCTACTACCTATCACTGGTGATCAAGAACAGGGTACTGCAGTACCTGATCCACCACTTGAGCCAGTGGAGGAGAATGTACCACTCAGAAGAAGCACCAGATCAAGGAAGGATCCTACTTGGATGCAGGATTTTGTGGGAAGTATTCACACTGATACTCTTCCACCATTTCCTGCAGGTGCTTCTTCACCACCTACTTTTCCCTTTGTTGTTTCACCTTCAATTAGTGAACAATATTTGGGTTTTTTGTTCAATGTTACAACCACACCTGAGCCTACTACATACAAAGAAGCAAGCAACATACCACAGTGGGTAAAGGCTATGCAAGCTGAACTGCAGGCTTTAAAAGAGAACAAGACATGGGAGTTGGTGCATTTACCACCTGGTAAGAAAACTATAGGCAGTAAGTGGGTATATAAGCTCAAGCTCAAGCCAAATGGTGAAGTGGAAAGATATAAGGCTAGGCTTGTTGCTAAAGGGTATGATCAAGAGTATGGGATAGATTATGAGGAAGTGTTTTCACCAGTTGCTAAACTAGTAACTGTGAGGCTTCTTTTTGTTGTTGCTGCTCTTTCTAATTGGCATATCCAACAAATTGATGTGAATAATGCTTTCTTGCATGGGTTTTTACATGAAGATATTTACATGGAGCCACCAAAGGGGTTTACAGAGGCAAAATCTGGTGAAGTATGTAAACTGGTCAAGAGCTTATATGGGCTTAAACAGGCATCAAGGGAATGGAATCATGAGTTCTGCAGAATTCTCTTCACACAGGGGTTTCTTCAGTCAGCTCATGACCATTGTCTATTCTACAAAGGTACTGGAGATGAGTACATATGCTTGTTAGTGTATGTTGATGATGTACTCATATGCAGCAAATCAGAGGCTCTTATCCAAGATATCAAGTCTGTTCTGCACAATGCATTCACCATCAAGGATTTGGGAGAGGCTCACTGTTTTCTGGGAATGGAGATTGCTCGTGGATCTTCAGGTATTGCCCTCAATCAACGAAAGTATATCTTGGATTTGATCTCAACTGTTGGACTGTCGGGCTGTGCTTCTGTGTCTACACCTTTACCTCCAGGGATACATCTAAGGCGAGCTGCAGATACACTTCTTACACATCCAGAATCGTATAGGAAATTGGTTGGCCGCCTCTTGTACTTGAATCTCACTCGTCCTGACATTTCATATGCAGTCCAACAACTGAGTCAATATGTGTCTACCCCTGCCAAAGCCCACATGGATGCGGCGCTCCATGTTGTTAAATATTTGAAGGGTTGCCCATCCTTGGGGATTTTCTATCCAGTGCTTGGAGCTCCATGCTTGCAAGCGTTTTGTGATGCAGATTATGTTGCTTGCCCAGATACTAGACGCTCTCTCACAGGGTATTGTATTTTTTTTGGAGGTTGTCTAGTGTCTTGGCGGTGCAAAAAGCAAACAACGGTTGCTTCATCTACTGCGGAAGCAGAATATCGAGCTCTGGGTTTTACAGTGAGAGAGTTGAAGTATATCTCTTATCTGCTTGAGGATTTCAAGGTTCAAATTCCTACTCCCATTGCCTTATATTGTGATAATCAAGCTGCGCTTCACATAACCAGGAATCCAGTGTTCCACGAACGAACTAAGCATCTGGAGGTGGATTGTCACATTGTTCGTGAACAATATTTAGCTGGGTTCATTAGCCTACACCATCTTTCTTCTTCTAAACAACTGGCCGACCTGTTTACTAAAGCTCTTCCCTTGCCGCGGTTCCGTTTGTTGCTCTCCAAGATGAGTGTGGCGGACCTCCACCACTCTCCTCTTGCGGGGGGGTGTAAAGATAGTGTGCTTGCGCAGGTGAAGAATGGTGGAGACTTGAAGAATGAAGAAGATGGAGGTGTTATTCATGAAGTAGTAGTTGCTGCTCATACATAAAGTCGTTAATAAGAGAGTCGTTAGTTGACGTGGCCTTGTGCGCACGTGTCTTTTCCTTATTCGTTGCTTCTTTAGTTAAGTAGTTTATATTGTAGCCGTTAGATCAAGCTGATGTGTACGGTGTAGATCTATTCGGTTTGTTTGCTTACTGTTCAAGCTTCTTTCTTCTTCCTCTTAGCTAGTATAAATAGTATGTAATGTAACAGTGAGACTTGAGGATTTTGAATGTATTTTTCATTTCTCCAATTCCATACGTAAACACCAGATATTTCCATAGAAATTTTACAGAAATCCTAATTCGAAAATTGGGGGAAATTTTGGGGATCCCGTCGGTTTGCTCCTCCGATCCGGCCTCGCCGTCGTCAACACGGCTCGCCGGCCGTGTCCCTTCCGTCGATGCACGGCGAGTCGTAGCCTCCGCCGTTCGCCGCTGCCGCCTGCTGCCTTAGCCCTCCGGCTAGGGCCTGCTGCTGCCAGCCATCGTCACCTCCGCCCCTGCTCCCCCTCTGATCTCTCTTCGACGCCAGCGGCGATGCCGCCGGTGCCTCCTTCTCTCCTCCCTCTTCTTTACTCTTCTTTACTCTTCCCCCCTCTGTTTTGCAGGTGCTCCCAGTGCCGCCGGTGCTGCAGCGCCTTCGTGGAGGCCGTCGTCGGCCGGACAGCCCTCCCGGTGATGAACGGGGGACGTTGGGGTGTCCTGGTGCCGTCTCAATTCACTCCCGATCTCTCCTCCGTTCCCAGGCAGCCTTGGCGTCGCCGTTGAGCGGGCAAACGAGGTATATCTCTCGAATCGTCTCTTTCGTTTTATGCCCGGTTTATTATAGATTATGAGGTTAAGCTGAGTAGTGGGTGAAGATATGTCGTTGATGATTTATTGAGGGATTTCCAGATTTTTATCCTACTTGAAGTTGGTTCTTTTGTTGGATTGAAAAGGGGTCAACTCGAATCTGATTTTTAAGCTTCCCTACACATGCGAACATTAATCGAATCTCCTATGTGTTCATGCTTGGTCTAAGGCCTTAACTATGTTATTCATGCTTCGAGTGGTCTAGAGCTTTAGATCGATCCTTGCATGCTGTTTCCGTTTTTTTTTTTTTAGGGAGGGTGAACATGCTTAGGGAGTCCTATTATCTAGAGAGGAGAGTAGAGGAGTCTTACTCGTGTGCGGGATCGAAATGTTGGTGGTTACGGGCTGCTTGCGGTGGCTGTCCCCCCCTTCCTTCGTTTACTCCCTCTCCCTTTCTTTCCCTCTCTTCACCGAAGATAACTCGAAACCTAGATAGTAGATTCGGTTTCTACGCATTAGGGCCTTGACAATCGTTCTAAAGGAGAGCTTGAGGTTCGTTCTTACCGTGAGAAACTGAAAATGAGTTCCAAGCTTTCGATTAAGGGCTGTCCTCTCTCGTTCTCCGTCTTGTACGCCTTCTCTTCTCTTCGTTCTCCTTCCTAGGGAGAGAGGTGAGGTCCTTAGTTGGTCTAAACGAGTTAGGGGTCGAATAATGAGGGATTTAGCCTTTACCTAAAGAAGAACGGAGTGATTGTGACGTCTTAAATGGTTCGCGTCGAGGCTGAACTTCCAGCAGCTTCCCAGCAGTCATAATGCTTCTCCGGGGGTTCTTCTTGCTCTCAACTTACTCTCTCTCTCTTGTGGGAATGTGACTGATTTTTTTTTTTTTGTGGTGTTTGTGTGCAGGTAATGGTGATTGAGAGGAAGGGAAACACTGCTCCTTCTCTTGCAAGGGAGGGGGAATGAGGGTGAAGGGTGTTCGGCTCTTGCAAAGTGGTGTATGAGAGGAGAGAGATGGAGACAAAATGAAGGAGGGTGGGCGGCTAGGATGCCTTCTCCTCTTCCCCATGCAAGAGCAATGATGATGAGGGAGGTTAAGTGTCATTAGAGTGTAATTCAAATCTTAAGAGTGTGTACTTAGTCTCAATTATTAGCTAGAGTTCAGATTTTTTTTTTTTTTTTTTTTTTTTGTAAATATACATATACCTACATGGAAATATTAGTGGGCCTAGAATCATTGGTCTTGGGCCATTTTAATGTTATTGGGCATTTTCGAACGAAAATGGGCTTCCTCTCGGGCCGAGTAAAATAAAAGTCGACCCATCATTCGTGGAGTGGGCCTCGTTCACTAAGTGGGCCTCGGCCCTCACTAAATAAAAATTTAACGATTCATCTTCTCGGCCTTCTTCCACTAGTTCGACTCTCGTTTCGGCAATACTTTTATTACCGAGAATAATACTACTAGTAATAGCACTTGAAATTTGTTTTAATAATATTAATAATACTCTTAATAACATCCTTAATAATATTCTCACTATTAAAATAATGTCGAAGTTTTTATTACTCACTAAGAAAAACTGCGGCTATTACAATCCCCTTATGCTTTTATTCTCTTTTTTTTTTCCTCCTTTTTTTTCTTAGAGCTCATCTAATGAATGTTCTTTCTAATGTTTGAACAAAGGCTCTATATTTTTTTCCTTTTTTTTTCACAACTAATTTTTTTTAAGCTTATAGGGAGCCAACTATCTAAATCAAGCATCTAGAATTCTTTTATTTTTCTTCTCCATACCACAACAAGTATTCTTTCCAACACCTCCCACACCACCAACTAAATCCACTAAAGATACCCTTATCCATCCAAACCTCCTATCATCCAAGCTTAAGAAAGAAAGGCTCATAACAAGGCTCAAAGGGGGTAAACGAAGATAATGATCAAGGTTAGTGTATGGGAATCATGTGGCTAAAGAAAAATGGCCTAAGATCATCTCCTAGTTCATAAATATACTAAGGTCTTGACGGAGAAATAGGGCAAGTTCTAGAAACAATGAAGCATACATGATCACTCAATCAAAGAAATAGGCATCAACATGCACAAAAAGCTCAATTCTCACGGGCTCACACTAACTAGTTCCCGACATCAAGACATGCTTCAATTTCATCAAATAAAATGCGTCGCTTCGCCAAGGGTCTATGCATAATAAAGATCATGAAAATTTCTCCAAAAATTAAGCAAAAATTTTTCTATCATTGGCCAAATTCACAATACTATCATCACATGCTTATTCGACTCAATTTAACCTAAGACTCAAAACAATAAAAGACTCAACATAAAAGACTCAAACATACCCCAAAATAAACTAACTACTAAAGCAATTAAAGAAAATACTCAAAAAGATTGTTAACTTTAGTTACTCTTCCCCCTCCCCCAAACTTATTTCGAAATCAAAAATTAAGGAATAAGTTTGCAAAAAGAAGAAGGAACTAAGTTAACAAACTTACCTCATTGAAATGGCGGCGGGAGGGTTGTCGGGGTTATTGGGGTCGAATCATTGATGAGTATCCGGGTAGTGAGGATAGAAGTAGTGCATCTCATGCACCATCCTATTGTAATTCTCCAAGTAAGCTCTTTCATCCTCACGCCTCTTCGCCTCATCTTCTCTCCTTTTCGCCTCGTTCTCAAAGTAAGCATTGAAAGCATCGAAACGACCTCCAATGTATGTACGAAGGTCCCCCACCTCGGTTCTCAAGGTTTGCACCTCTTCTCGAACTCCTCTCACTTGAGACTCAACAAACTCCCTACCATCCCAATGGTAGTTGTCCATCGCCTCCAATGTCTCCGTATGCCAATCTTGCATTGTAGAGAAGTCCGGAGCTCTCATGTAGAAACCGGGCTGTGGAACACCTTCGTATCCTTGCGCATATGCATCCTCCTCTCGATCAAATCCTTGCTCATATTGCTCGGCCTCTTCTTCATCATCTTCCTCCTCATCATCATTGCCTCCTTCATCGGGCCTTGGACCTCCCTCAGCCCACATAAGCTCCTTGTGTTGAGGAGAGTTCATCTTCCCGTTTCCTCTCCTTAGCTTCTCATTCCCGATCACCTCGGTCAAGTAATTGTTCGGCAGCGGGAAAAGGTGAACTCCACTCCTCCCATGTAGCTTAAAGAACCACCCGGACGTGTCGAAAGAGATCATCCTTGCAAGCTCCAACGTGTGTCTATCCACAAAGATGGACCTAGACACGGGCTGCTCTCCAATCGGAATGTTGAAGTGTCGGGCAATTGGAGTGACGAATGCTCCTATCCCAATCTTTTGCCCCCCGAACAAGTATGCTTGGTTCTCCATATGATCAACGAGGTAAAGGGCTGCACATTGAGAGTGGCCTCGATATGAGGTCCAAATAAGATGAGCGTCGGTGGCAAGGAAGGTGCCGGAGTCGTGGCGGGAATGGATGGTGGACGAAATCAGCCTATGGAAGTAGTGAATCGTGGGATTCCGAATTGAGGTGGCCTTCGCAGTAGCCGTGTTGTAAGATCTCCTCCTTTCCTCCTCAAAATCCACGAATTGTGCCCACAAATCTTGAAGATTCGGATGATTGTTGCCAATGTACTCGCCATCCTTGTTTCCTCCGATAATATCATTGAGTTGACCCATGTCAAGCTCCCTTGGTTGACCACCGAGTTGGAAACGAATGACGTGGGGTACTTGATTGACTCGCTCTACCACCAAAGTTGAGAGAAACTCCACCGTGAGAATGTGATAAGTTAAGTGATTCCCTTGGAAGATGTTGGTGAAGCCTCCTCTTTGCATCATTTGGGTGATCTTGTCGGCTATCCCCATCACCGCTATCGTCTCTTGATGGAGGAAACGACAATGCTTGTGCTTGAGTTGCACAAGATGAGACCATCTCCTCTTTGACTCCGCTGTGGTAAGCTTAAGCTTGAACGCCTTGGGCTCCAAACTTGAGGGCATCGACCTTGCCGGCGGCATCCGATTCTCCGGGATGGTCTTGTCGTTTTTCCACGTCTCCTTGCTCTTGCTTGAAGAGGTGACCTTTTCCTTCCCCTTGCCTTTGCTTGAAGAGGTCGAAGCAACGTTCTTTCCCTTGTCTCTTGCCATCTTAGTACCTAAAAATTACACAAATTAATACAAGAGATGCAAGAATAAAGCAATATGTATTCTCTTCCCCCAAACTTCAACCAAATTCAATTCTCCCCAATTATCTTCTCAATTAATCATCACCAATCCATACATTACTCCATTATTCCTCCAAAAACATGAACTTATCATCACACAATTCCAATCTCATGCATATAGATACCAATGAATCTTCATCAACTCATACACAAATTCAAAGACTCATTCGCATGTCAATACACAATCCTCTTCACATTCATCAATGAATTCAATTCATACAAATAATTCAATAAAATCCATGAATTCAATCTATCATGCTCAATCTAATACCCAATCTATCAATCATCAAATTTAACCATCAAAAACGAATTTCAATCGGTCAAAACATGCGAATTCATGTAGAGACTCAAGAATTGATAAGAGAAGGGCAAGAAATTGAGTACCTTTTGACGAATTGAAGAGAGAAATTGAGAGTTCTTGTGTGTTCTTGAGAGAATTTGTGAGTTGTGTGTGTATGGTATGTGAATTTGGTGTTTATGGTATATTTAAAGGGAAGATAGAACCTGGTCAAAGTTGGAATTTGCGCCGTCAACACCCCTCTCGATAGACCTCTCGATCGAGAGAGGTGTCGAGAGGTGGCTACTGGACACGAACATTTGACCTCTCGACAGGCCTCTCGATCGAGAGAGATGTCGAGAGGTTCTGCTTTTCACGTACTGTCCTCCCCTCTCGATCGAAAACACGGGGGTCTCGATCGAGAGTCTTCTCGTGACAAAAACCTGGGCACATATTTCATAACATCTCGATACCCCTCTCGATCGAGAGGGGTGTCGAGAGACCCCTACTGTATAGCAATTATTCACCTCTCGACAGGCCTCTCGATCGAGAGAGGTGTCGAGAGGTCCTGCCCGAGAATTCTTTCTACACATCACTTTAATATTCGTTAGTATATTAAGGGGTTTCGACTCTAAAATACGAAAAATAAATTACCTACGACTCTAAAAATAAAATGAAACAAAATAAAAACGGGATACGAATATTGGGTTACCTCCCAACAAGTGCTACGTTTAACGTCTTTAGCCTGACGATACCTCCTCTCTAACTCGGATCATCAAGATAAGTGGCCGCTTTCTTGGGGAATAGAGGTAACGGCTTGAAGTAGTGCTTGAGTCGATGTCCGTTCACCACGAATTTTTCACCGTCTTTCTTCATCACTTCGAATGCACCATTCTTCAAGTCCTTGTAAATAACATACGGCCCCGACCACTTGCTTTGCAATTTTCCTGGAAATAAATGAAGTCGAGAATTAAAAACAAGAACATCATCACCAATATCGAACTTACGCTTTTTGATGCTTAAGTCGTGAAATCTTGCAGCTCGTTCTTTGTAAATCCTCGAATTCTCGAACGCCTCGTTTCTCCATTCATCAAGCTCCAACAAGTCGTCGCACCTTTGACCCATGGCTTCCTTGAACTCGAAATTGATTCTTCTAGTTGCCCAATAAGCTTTGTGCTCCAATTCCATAGGTAAATGGCATGACTTGCCAAATAACAATTGGTATGGCGACCTTCCGATTGGTGTCTTGAAAGCCGTCCTATAGGCCCAAAGCGCGTCATCCAAGTATTTTGCCCACTCCTTCTTGTTGGTGACGGTTTTCTCCAAGATTTGCTTGATCTCTCGATTAGCTAGCTCGGCTTGACCGTTTGCTTGAGGGTGGTAGGGCGATGTAACCTTGTGCTTGACTCCGTATTTTGCAAGAAGCGATCCTAACCAACGATTGTTGAAGTGGCTTCCCCCATCACTAAGCAAAGCTCTCGGAGTTCCAAACCGAGTCAAAATATTTCGCTGGAGGAATTTGATCACCACCTTCGAATCGTTGGTTGTAGTAGGAATGGCCTCGACCCATCTAGACACGTACTCCACCGCAAGTAAGATGTAAGAGAACCCTTGAGACTTGGGGAAAGGTCCCATGAAATCAATCCCCCAAACATCAAAGAGTTCCACCTCCATGATAGTTCGTTGCGGCATCTCGTCCCTCTTCGTGATGTTCCCCATCCTTTGGCATCGATCACAAGACTTGATGAACTCGTGGCAATACTTGTAGATCGAAGGCCAATAGAAACCACTATGAAATATCTTGAGGGCGGTCCGATTTGCTGCAAAGTGTCCCCCATTCGGAGCGCTATGGCAATCCTCGATGATCTTTTTCCACTCCGATTGTTGAACACATCGCCTTATGACTCCGTCGGCACACCTCCGGTACAAGTAAGGATCATCCCAATAGTAGAACTTGCAATCGTGGAGGAACTTCTTCTTTTGATGAGACGATAGATCCTTGGGCACGTGATGAATCACCAAGTAGTTGACGATGTCGGCGAACCAAGGTATCAAATCGTCCACCTCGAAAATCTGCTCATCGGGGAAGCTTTCCTTGATAGCAATCTTCGAATCCTCTCCGTCCACGGGCTGCTCAAGTCTTGAAAGATGGTCGGCCACCACATTCTCGCATCCTTTCCTATCCTTGATCTCCATGTCGAACTCTTGAAGAAGCAAAATCCAGCGAACTAACCTTGGCTTCGAGTCCTTCTTGTTGAATAGGTAGCGAATGGCGGCATGGTCGGTGTGCACTATCGTGTGAGATCCCACCAAATAAGGTCTAAACTTGTCGAAAGCATAGACCACAGCGAGTAATTCCTTCTCCGTGGTGGTGTAGTTCCTTTGAGCCGAGTCCAATGTCTTGCTAGCATAGTAGATTACTCGTAATAGCTTCTCCCTTTTCTGCCCCAAAACTGCTCCTACCGCCCAATCGCTTGCATCGCACATGAGCTTGAACGGGGCACTCCAATCCGGTGACACCAAGATGGGAGTAGAGATAAGCGCCTTCTTCAATGTCTCGAAAGCTTCCAAGCAATCTCCATCAAAAACGAACTTGACATCCTTCTCAAGCAATCCACACAACGGCTTTGTAATCTTCGAAAAATCCTTGATGAACCTTCGATAGAAGCCGGCATGTCCTAAGAAACTCCTCACCGATTTAACGTTGGTTGGTGGTGGCAACTTCTCGATGGCTACAACTTTGGCTCGATCCACCTCCAATCCTTGCGAAGACACCTTGTGACCTAGCACCACTCCTTCTTGCACCATGAAGTGGCACTTCTCCCGATTGAGGACGAGGTTCGTCTCTTCATATCTTTGAAGCACCGTGGCAAGATTCTCCAAACATTGGTCAAAAGAAGAACCAAAGACTAAAAAATCATCCATAAATACCTCCATAATATTCTTGATCAAACCATGGAAGATGGCCATCATACACCTTTGGAAAGTGGCCGGTGCGTTGCATAACCCAAACGGCATCCTCCGATATGCAAAGACTCCATAGGGGCATGTGAATGCCGTCTTGTGTTGGTCCTCCGGAGCAATGGCGATTTGGTTGTAGCCGGAGTATCCGTCGAGGAAGCAATAGTACTCATGGCCGGCCAATCGATCGAGCATTTGATCTACGAACGGGAGGGGGAAGTGATCCTTCCTAGTTTCTGCGTTGAGGAGCCTATAATCGATACAAACTCGCCATCCCGTGACAAGCCTCGTTGCAATTAGTTCCCCATTCTCATCGTTGATAACCGTCATGCCTCCTTTCTTTGACACCACTTGAGTGGGGCTCACCCACTCACTATCCGAAATAGCGTAGATCATGCCGGCATCGAGCAACTTTAATACCTCCTTCCTCACCACTTCTTGCATCGCTGGATTCAAACGCCTTTGAGGTTGTACTATTGGGCGATGGCCTTCCTCGAGCAATATCCTATGCATGCAAAGCGAAGGACTAATATCTTTGATGTCGGCAATCGTCCATCCAATTGCAGATTTGTGCTCCCTTAGAACCCTCAATAGCTTGTCCGTATTCGCCTCCGTGAGTTGGGAAGACACAATCACCGGATACTTCCCTCCTTCTCCTAAGAATTGATACTTGAGGTGCTCGGGCAATGGCTTCAATTCCACCTTCGGGGCTGCATCCTTCTTCTCTTCCTCCTCGAGAACTCCATCATCCACCTTCTTGTTGATGTCGAGGTAAGGAACTTCCTCGTGTCGAAGTTGTGGCGGGTTTGCCTCCATTTGATGTAGATACTCGAGAATCTCATCGCAAGCTTCATCTAACTCCTTGTAGGCATATAACGAACTCGAGATGCAATGGTTGAGTGCCTCCTCCGATGTAGGTGGTGTCAATGTCTCGATGGAGAAGATATCCTCACGATGATCGTCGGGTCTCTTCATGGCTTCATAGATAGAAATTTTCAGCTCCTCGCCATTGACTCGAAAGGTGAGGTCTCCATCTTGAACATCGATCAAAGCTCTTCCCGTGGCTAAGAATGGCCGTCCTAAAATCAATGGTTGATTGGCATCCTCGGGCATGTCCAAAACGACGAAATCTGCCGGGAAGACAAGGTTGTGTACTTGAACTAGAACATCCTCCACTATCCCTCGTGGATAAGAAACTGATCGGTCCGCCATAAGTAAAGAGATGGTGGTCGGCTTCATCCTCCCGATCTTGAGCCGGTTGAAAATAGAGAGGGGCATCAAATTGATGCTAGCACCAAGATCGCATAGAACGTTTTGAAAGACTTGATCTCCAATCTTGCATGCTAATGTGAACCTCCCGGGATCCTTTCGCTTCATTGGTAACTTCTTTTGGATCACCGCGCTGCACTCCTCTGTGAGGTTGATTGTCTCGAACTTCTCCCACTTCTTCTTCCCCGATACTGTGTCTTTGATGAACTTCATATGATTGGGCATGTCTCGAAGAGCATCAAGAAGTGGTATGTTGATGTTGACCTTTTGTAGTATCTCCATGAAGTGTTGATACTTCTCATCGTGCTTCGTCTTGGTCAATCTTTGCGGGAAAGGGGCCTTCGGGGTGTAAGTCGGCAATTGGGGCGGCTGCTTGGCCTCTCGACCCACCTCTCGATCGAGTGAGGTGTCGAGAGGCACCTTCTGACTTTGGATTTTGACCTCTCGATCACCCTCTCGATCGAGAGAGGTGTCGAGAGGGTCACATTGGATCTCCTCGTCGTAAGCCTCTCGATCCTCCTCTCGATCGATAGAGGTATCGAGAGGTGGATTCTGACTTCCAGTATGGACCTCTCGATCCACCTCTCGATCGAGAGAGGTGTCGAGAGGCCCTCGCCTCGGCACTTGGATCCTCATTTCCTCGTGCTCCGCATTCTTGAAGCTCCCGTCTCCTTTCTTCTCTGTTTCCAAGGATGGATTTGTGTATTTTGTGCCACTCCGAAGCTCAATAGCATGGACATGATGGTTGTTCTTTGGGTTTTGCTCCGTGTTACTTGGGAATTGGCCGGGCTTATGGACTCCTCCTTGAGCGTTGGCTATTTGACTCATTTGCATCTCCAACATTTGCATTTGCTTGGTCAACGCATTGATGCTACTCGCCAAGTTGTTGGTTGAGGTGCTTTGAGTAAGCTCCAATGTCCTCAACTTCGCATCTTGTTGTGTCATCCTCATCTCTGATTGAGTCATTTATTGACGAATTAAATCGTCGGTGGACATCTCCTTCTTTGGCTCTTGGATGACTCCGTTCTCAATATGGAAGTCGGGAGGTGGTTGCAAGGCATTGTTTGGATTGGCATAAAAGAAGTTCGGATGATTTCGGTTGTTGGGAACATAAGGCTTCTTGTATCCTCCTTGGTAGTTTGATCCTCCTTGTCCTCCTTGTCCTCCTTGCCACTTGTTTCCTTGATTGGGTTGCCACTTGCCTCCTTGTTGCACAAAATTGGCATCTTCCTCTCCTGTTGGGTTTGCTTGTTCATCCGTGATAGCATCGCACCGAAGTACTCCTTTCTTGATAGAATCCAACTCATTTGCTGTTTTTGTATACTTCTCCATCAAGTCCTCGTAAGCATCGATTCCAATGTTGGCAACTCTCCTTCTTCCAAGTCGTCGATCGGTAGCCTCTTCATAGCTCGAATTTACGGTCAGCTCAATGATCTCCATAGCCATGTCATACTCATTGTTCAAGAATCCTCCCTTCGAAGCATAATCGAGCTCCTTCCTACACAACTTGTTCAAACCACGATAGAAGCACGTGATTTGATCCTCCTTGCTAATTCCATGATTCGGGCATGCTCTCAATAGCTTCTTAAATCTCCCCCACGCCTCGTAGAAGTTCTCATCCTCAAATTGTTGGAATTGGTTGATCTCATTGATAAGCTTTTGAGCCCTCGAAGGTGGGAAGAACTTGTTGAGAAACTTCGTGCACATCTCAGCCCAAGTAGTGACCTCCTTCTTGTCCAATCCATCTAACCACTCTCTTGCATCGTCCTTGAGAGACCACACGAAGAGACTAAGCTTGAGGTAGTCCGAAGACACACCATTGGCCTTGTATGTAGCAAATATGTCCAGAAATTGCTTCAAGTGTGCGTTAGGATCCTCCGCCGGCGATCCTCCGTATTGATTGTTTTGCACCATATTGATGAAGGACGTCTTGAACTCATAGTTGTTAGCTTCCGTGGTCCCCCATCCTCCTTGCTGAAATTGGTCCACGACCGGTTTGAACCGATCGTTCAAAGTCCTCCTCACTTGATCCGCCATTGAATCGAAACTCCTTGGTGAATCGGGTGGTGAAGATTGTGGTGTATCGATCTTGCTTGCCTCCTTCTCTCGCCTCAAAGCCCTTAGAGAGCGCTCTAACTCCAAGTCCAACGGAATAGGATTTATCCCCTTAGACCTTGTGGTCATGCACTACCTAAAATCAAAGAGAAGAAAAGGAAACCGTTAGATCAATAAACCGAAAACAGAAAATGAAAACGCCTAAATCACCTATTAATTATATTTCAAAATATGTATGTGAAATCTAATCAATCCCCGGCAATGGCGCCAAAATTTGATCGCACTATTTTCTACCGCACAAAATAGGTGTAATATAAAGAAGCACGAGTATCGTATCCACAGGGATTGACAAGTCGAAAACGCACACAATACCTCTACTAAAGAACTAATGTGATGTTTAAGCTTTTAAGAATTTAGGATGTGGTATTTATAGACTAGGAAAATAATAAAAAGACTCAATTAATCATATAAGGAAACAAATAAATAAGGAAAATAACTAGTCAAATAAAATAACTTAGGATTCAAGCAATAAAACAAATAAGGGAAGTAAACAATTAAGGAAAAGTGTTGACTTTAGGGAAGCCTACCTAATCAAACATATGAAAGCAATTAATGCATACAATTAACCAATTTAATCCAATCTAAATGTGATACATGAAATATAACCTACACCCCGATAAAAGCAATGCAAGTCGTCACTTAATATGATCCTAATATCCTTTCGGACGCATAGATATCAAACTAAGTGCAAAAGAGAACAAGTATCAATGATATAATCAACTAGGTTCAATTAAGACACCCAAATCAATTACATGCAAACATATGATAATTCAAACTCAATTAAGACAAATCAAATTATCATACCATGTATTCATGAGATCTATTATGCAATATCCTATCAAGGCATATAAACATAACTATGCATACATAATTAGTGGCCAATTAATCATGCATGAGAATAAGCACCATGAAAACATGCATCTAGATTGGAAGGCTAATTGTAAACAAAAACACTTACATAGATTCAATTAGGCATTCAATCCCTAAAATCAACTAAGGAAT
Source organism: Thymus mandschuricus (assembly GCA_029379335.1). NCBI lineage: Eukaryota > Viridiplantae > Streptophyta > Magnoliopsida > Lamiales > Lamiaceae > Thymus > Thymus mandschuricus. The sequence continues at coordinate 17,811,951 of CM057074.1, read as the reverse complement.
TTAGCTAGACATAATTAAAGCAAACATAAACATAAAGAATTGAAAGAACATAATTAAAGAGTAAGAGTAAGAAAAACTTGAACACAAACGAAGAACTTCGAATCTTGAATCTTGCATAAACTTGAAAAGCTCCAATGTTGAATACAAGAATAAAACTCTAAAAAAATGTGCTAGGAAAATATAAAAGATGGTAAAGTGTTGATAGCTTGCTTGTTAGGGTTTACAATGCTAGACTAGGAGTATATATAGGAGAAATTTACATAAGGAAAACCTAAACCAAAAAGGAGTCTAATTAATTAAGGAAGGAATTCCCGGCTGGAACCCCCTCTCGACAGACCTCTCGATCGAGAGAGGTATCGAGAGGGTGTGAAATGGGCTCTCGATCGAAAGCTGCGGCAGAAGGTACCTCTCGACATACCTCTCGATCGAGAGAGGTATCGAGAGACCTTCTCTCGAACTCAAATCTTGGACTTTGCTCTTCGATCTTCACGCCTTGTCTCGTCTCGGGGTTTTAGCACCAAAATATGCCTAAAAACTCAAGAAAACACCCAAAAGCATAATATTGCCCAATATAATGAAAATCATATAAACCAAAGACAATACTACACAAACGAGACACAAAATCGACTCTTTTTTGGTTATGAAAACAAGGTAAATTTCACCTATATCAGCTTGGAAGGTCCACCCTCATATCCAAGACCTCCCTTTCTACCATAAGGTAGAAGTGAGCTTTCTAGTGCTTGCCTAGCGAATGAGGCTTTATTTAGATTAGCAACTAGAATGGATTGGGTTTCATACCTTCCTTCCAAGCTCTTGTGTCCAGCAAAGAGGTCCTCAAACTTACTCGTCATAGCCCATAAGTTAATCTTAACTTCATCAAGTTTTGTGGCTAGCTTTCGGTTTTCGCTCTCGCTTTTAGACAGAGCTTGTTGTAACATTTTGTGGTTGCTTAGCAATTTATATTGCTTGTTAAGCAACTCACTCCATGTAGAGGAATGTACTTCCTCATCGTGATCGTGTGCCAGTGTAATAGAATCGATTGGAGGATAGTAGAATACCTCTCATGTGTCCTCGTCGGTGAATGCCGTCAACCCTAGATCCTCTCCCTCGCTTGAGTTCGGATCAGTGAATGTGTCTGAGTCGCTTGAGATTTCCTCGCTTGGAGTGGCTGGCGACTTGCTTGCGACTAGCGCCCGACAGGGAGCGTCCCTCCTGGCCTTCAATTCCTCTTTCTCTTTGGCACTTAGCTTGGGGCACTCTGATTTGTAGTGGCCCATCTTGTGACAATGGTAGCATTCCACATCCATCACGTCCCTTGCGATTGCCTTCGTCGTCTCTTCTCTCTTTCCCTTGTTTTCTCGAGCATCAGTGCTTTTCCCTTTATACTGCTTGTAGAATCCTTTATACTTTCCAACTCGTGAGTTCATCTTGTTGAAATTCCTTGAGAGAAATGCGTAGTGCTCCTCCAATTCTTCTCTGGTCATCTTGGCAATTGACTGGTCGCTTGAGGTTTCTACGGCTTTGAAAACGACTCCTTTTGATGACGTGGGAACTTCATCTTCATCATCTAAGCTCATCCGGTTGAGGTCAAACTCGTGAGCTTTAAGCTCAGAGAACAGGATCTCCGGTGTGAGCTTTGATAGATCCTTCGTTGCCAAGTACAGCTCCTTCATTGTTTGCCATTTTCTTGTGAGGACTCGAACAATCTTGAGGTTGATTTCCATATCAGTGAACTCCTTGCCGAGAGAGATGAGTGTAGCTATGATGTTGGTGACGCGCAGCTCGAATGCGTCAGTCGTTTCTCCAAACTTCATCGTCAAGCTCTCGAACTCTTGAATTAGCACCGCGAGCTTATTCTCCTTGATTTTGTCTGTGCCTTGAGAGATTAGGGCTAGTGTTTCCCACATCTCTTTTGCAGTGGTGCACTTCCTTATCCTGGGTAGATAAGCGTCTGACACAGTGCTCTGCATTGTGTGGCGTGCTACCCGGTCGAGGTTGGCAATTTTGAAGTCATTGGCAGTGTAGTCTTCTTTGGCTTTTGATTGGTGTTTAGATGATAGGATTTTCGTGGTGTTTTCGAGTCCGTTTTTGTTATGTTTTCGTGTCTTTGTGTGTCTTTAGGGCTATGATTTAGTTGTTTTGGAGTCTTTGGTATTGTAGGATGAAAAGGGCGGAAACGAGAAGAAAACTTGAAGAAAGAAGCATTATATCGAAGAGGGGTTTGATAGGAGCACGTAGGCGAAAACGGAGGTCAATTTGGAGTTCGGACGAGGAAGATACGGCCGAAACAAGAAAGATGCGCAAAGTGACCAGAACCAAGTTCTGGACGCCGTCCAACTCCGGCGGCCAGCTTTCCTTTCCTTCTATAACTAGTTTTCATACCTATTATAAATACTACCCCTTGTACACGAATTCTACAACCCTTTACCTTAGTTTTAGCTCTAGTTTAGCATTCAAATACTTTAGTTTAGTTTTCCTTTGTTCGATCCGGATCGCTACTTCGTTCTTCAATTAATTCAAGTTTTTACTTAGTTCTTCGTTCTTCAATTAAGAACTAAATTTAAGGAACTAGGGAGCAATTAAATCAAATAAAAGAAAGCAATAAAGAACTTACGAGATTAAACGAAGAACGAAGAACTAAGTAAAAACTTGAATTAATTGAAGAACGAAGTAGCGATCCGGATCGAACAAAGGAAAACTAAACTAAAGTATTTGAATGCTAAACTAGAGCTAAAACTAAGGTAAAGGGTTGTAGAATTCGTGTACAAGGGGTAGTATTTATAATAGGTATGAAAACCTAGTTATAGAAGGAAAGGAAAGCTGGCCGCCGGAGTTGAACGGCGTCCAACTCAAGTTGGACGGCGTCCAGAACTTGGTTCTGGTCACTTTTTGCATCTTTCTTGTTTCGGCCGTATCTTCCTCGTCCGAACTCCAAATTGACCTCCGTTTTCGCCTACGTGCTCCTATCGAACCCCTCTTCGATATAAAGCTTCTTTCTTCTTGTTTTCTTCTCGTTTCCGCCCTTTTCATCCTACAATACCAAAGACTCCAAAACAACCAAATCATAGCGCTAAAGACACACAAAGACACGAAAACATAACAAAAACGGACTCGAAAACACCACGAAAATCCTATCATCTAAACACCAATCAAAATCCCCCACACTTAGACCGTTGCTTGTCCTCAAGCAATATAAACATACAACTTAGACTCAATCCAAACAATTCAAATCATAGAACATTTAATCACCGGAATCGACAAACTCAAACGAGGTCACTTTAATCCCAAGTTACGATCAATCATCATCATCAAACTATGTGGCTTATAAATCAACCCAAGCAAGAGGAAAAGCAATGATACACACATCTCACAAATATGTAGATCACCACAACTTTAGACATCTAGCCTACTTCCCTTTTTATTCAACACATAAACAACTTTTTTTTTTTTTTTTTTTTTAAAATGTGAACGTTTTTGGCACATAATTCACTAGGTTTAATCATCGATGGGTCACATCGAGCCTCCTAGTGCAGTTTCCCGTACCCATTGTCAAGAGGGGTAGAATGCCTACGAACACTTTATTCTAATATACACGAGTATCATCTAGGACATAGTTCATGAAATGTGATCATTCGAGGGTCCCTCGAAGCCTTTTCATGTGGTTTCCCATGCTCATTACTCTAGTATTTTCATACGTTACAAGTAAGAGGAGCAGAATCCTATCAACTCTTTTATTCAAATAAAACACAACTCTTTTTTTTTTTTTTTCCCCTAACATAAGGGGAAAGTAATCCAGCAATCCAAGTCGTAGCAATCTAGATTTATCACTCAACCAAAAATCATAAATCGTTTTCCTCAATACTCATATCAATTCGTGCCCCACAACTCATCGGATCATAATCAACAACAACTCAAGATTAAACCAACCTAATTTATGCTCAAATCAATTCCAACAACTAAAGATTCCATCGTTGAATCATTCACATTGATCCTAAGTTACATGCTTATAGGGCTCAAAATCAAACAAATTCCTAAGTGAGGGAACATGAAGACTCGATCACAAACTAGACTCAATCAACAAGTCATAAAAACAAAACAAAAACTACATGCCAAAAGTTCAAAGACCCCCCCCCCCCCCCCCCCCCCCCCCCCCCCCTCACACACACACACACACACACTTAAAATCAAGCAATGTCCCCATTGCGAGAAAATAAAAAGGAAAGGGATAGAGAGAACTTATCACATTAAGACGACGAAATACCCAAAATCTCGAGAGACTCCAAGTATCACCTACAAAACAAACACAAAAGCAAATACCCAAGCGTAAAATCGAAAAAAATATAGAGAAAACAATAAAAAGACTCAAAAAGAAAAAGAAACAAAATATGGCTAATCAGTTGAAAGGACCTTGGAATCGTGGGTCATTCCATCGGGAATCGAGCGGGGATTGACGACGGCGATGAATGGGTCGGCGGCGGCTTGCTGTACCGTTCAGGGTTGGACGGCCGTCCAACATGAGTTGGACGGCGTCCAACTCTGATTTCTGAGCTGGAGCGTTAGAGGTTGGACGCCCGTCCAACTTGGGTTGGACGGCGTCCAACTCGCGAGTCTGACCGAAATTTGATATTTCTCCTCGGCTCGACCTTTCTTCACACCAATCCTTGTATACTACTCCCTGCACGAAAAATCAAAAAGGAAACAAAAGAAAATACGAAAATAACAAAAAAAATAAAACCTAAGCTACATTTTTTTTTTTTTTATACATGGGTTGCCTCCCACCAAGCGCTTATTTAACGTCATTAGCTTGACGAAGGATACGATCAACCCAAACCCATAGCACCAAGCGACGTTTTGATGCTCCTTGCGACACACACACACTCCCTTCTTGAACAATCTCGACGATCAAGGACGTGGGCCTAATCAACTCTCGACTCCCCCACACTAAGTTCGAACTCCTCCTCAAACATCTTCGAGTTAAACTCTGCAAGAAAAGATGTTTCACAAATGGTGAGGTTAGAAAGAAAAGAGTTAGTGACCACTTCCTCATTCGATGCATGCGTCAAGCTTTCCTCTTCCACTTCATCAACCTCCTCCAAATTCCGTAGAAATTCCTCGATAATGTCCTCTTCTTCATCCACACAACTAAAGAATTCGTCATCTTCAATGGACTCTTCTTCGTCAATGAGTTCTTCAAGAGCTGCTACCCTATCAGAAACCTCACAAACATTTACCTCAACAAGAGGGTTAGCAAGCTTAACAAAAGAGCATGAATGAAGAGAAGAAGTTGGAATAGAAGGTGAATTTCCAAAAACCGAAAATGTTACGCGGACAATGATTTTTGGTTGAGTGATAAATCTAGATTGTTACGACTTGGATTGCTAGATTACTTTCCCCTTATGTTAGGAAAAAAAAAAAAGAGTTGTGTTTTATTTGAATAAAAGAGTTGATAGGATTCTGCTCCTCTTACTTGTAACGTATGAAAATACTAGAGTAATGAGCATGGGAAACCACATGAAAAGGCTTCAAGAGACCCTCGAATGATCACATTTCATGAACTTTGTCCTAGATGATACTCGTGTATATTAGAATAATGTGTTCGTAGGCATTCTACCCCTCTTGACAATGGGTACGGGAAACCGCACTAGAAGGCTCGATGAGACCCATCGATGATTAAACCTAGTGAATTATGTGCCAAAAACGTTCACTTGTGTAAAAAAAAAAAGAAAAAAAAAAGAGAGTTGTTTATGTATTGAATAAAAAGGGAAAGTAGGCTAGACGTCTAAAGTTGTGGTGATCTAGATATTTGTGAGATGTGTGTATCATTGCTTTTCCTCTTGCTTGGGTTGATTTATAAGCCACATAGCTCGTTGATGATGATTGATCGTAACTTGGGATTAAAGTGACCTCGTTTGAGTTTGTCGATTCCGGTGATTAAATGTTATATGATTTGAATTGTTTGGATTGAGTCTAAGTTGTATGTTTATATTGCTTGAGGACAAGCAAAGTTCTAAGTGTGGGGGATTTTGATTGGTGTCTAGATGTTATGTTTTTCGTTGTCTTTTCGTGTCCGTTTTCCCTTAGTTTCCGTGTGTTTTCGTTGTTTGTTGGCTATGATTTGGTTGTTTTGGAGTCTTTGGTATTGTAGGATGAAAAGGGCGGAAACGAGAAGAAAACAAGAAGAAAGAAGCTTTATATCGAAGAGGGGTTCGATAGGAGCACGTAGGCGAAAACGGAGGTCAATTTGGAGTTCGGACGAGGAAGATACGGCCGAAACAAGAAAGATGCGCGAAGTGAACAGAACCAAGTTCTGGACGCCGTCCAACTCTGGCGGCCAGCTTTCCTTTCCTTCTATAACTAGGTTTTCATACCTATTATAAATACTACCCCTTGTACACGAATTCTACAACCTTTTACCTTAGTTTTAGCTCTAGTTTGGCATTCAAATACTCTAGTTTAGATTTCCTTTGTTCGATCCGGATCGTTGTTCGTTTAATTCAAGACTACTTCTTTTAATTTGTGTTCTTCGTTCTTCGTTTAAATTCGTAAGTTCTTTATTGCTTTCTTTTATGTGAATTATTGCTTTCCTTAGTCCTAGATTTATTTTCGTAATTGCTTTGTTTAATCTCGCTTGTTTAATTTTGTTAGTTCTTAGTTTAGATTCGTTTTTCTTAGTTTTCGATTCCTTCGTTTTTCAAGTTCTCATAGTTAGATTTATTTTCCTTTAAATTTCCAGATTTCATACATCATGTCTAAGGTAGTTTATGCTTTATTCGTTGCTTCTTTTATTGCTTTCTTTTCGATTCTTGCCTAGGTAGATTTATTGCTTTCTTCTAGTTTAATTCTAGATTTATTTACTCGTTTTTAGATTAGTTATTTAATTGCTTTTATTTATTGCTTTGATTTATTTTCTTGCCTAGGATTTAAAATAAAAACCAAACCAAATTCTCTTTACTTGCTTTCTTAGTTTTAGGCTAGATTAGGATTTTTGCTACATGATTATTTGCCCTGCAAAGTTTTCCTTGAGATTCGACATTGGGTTTTTACTTACTAAGTGCTAGGATAGATTTCGTTCTATTGCGAACACTTTTTAGTGAAACAGCTTTCTCCACATACTCGTGTCTGACAGTGGCTTCTCTGCCTTCTGCAGCTGGAACATTCACCGTGTTGATCTTCATGATCTCGATTGGCCCTTCTTCTATAACTTCCCACATCCTGTCGTGGATGGAGCATAGAAAGCTTTCAACATGGAAACTCCATGTTTCGTATCCTTCAATTGAGAACTGTGGAAGATTGGATGCACTATACGTAGACATGATGAACCGTTAGTAGTAATGCAATATGCGTGAGTGAGGGTTTTGATGCACTTAGGAAAAACTGGATCAGTTCAGTGAGACAACGTGAAGCGAGAGGGGACTAGCTTCAGGTATGCAAAGCAATGGCTCGAAAGAACCCCTGCTCTGATACCACTTGTTGGTCCCGGATTGTTAAAGGGATACACACATAGATTGGGGGGGGGGGGGGGGGGGTGAATACGTGTGTAAGAAGTTTTTCAACTTCTTTTGGCCTTTAACTCAGAGTGACAAGTAGAGTAGTCGCTTCAAGAACTTAAGACCTAGCCGCAAGCTAGATCTACAATGGAAGCTTGCCTCTTGACCTAAGTTGGTGCTTGATCAAAAGTGACTCACTTGTGATATGCGGAATTAGGTGAGCTATTATTTCCTAAGTAATTAAAACTTCGATTTAAGTTTGATTACGATGCACGTGCAGAGTGAATAATCAAAGCAAGTAAAATATGAGAAGCTTTGAGAAAAGAGATACAACACCAGGGATTATAGTGGTTCGGTGATAAAACACCTACCTCTACTTCGTTGCACGCCGCAACTGATTCTCTTCACTCAAGAATCTTGAGGATTACAGGTTCCTCAAAAACCAAGACTGGATCGAGCTTCACTCGCTTGAATCCAAAACAACAACAATAGGGAGATTACGGGTTCTCCACAAAAACCTAGCTAAGATCGAGCTTTGAATTATCGAGGACAGTGCAAGCTTGGATCTACACTCTACGATCGAGACTTCTACTATCGAGGAAAGTAGAGTCTTAGATCTTTGACACAACAACCTTTCTAACAACTCAAAACCTAACCTAACACAACAATGGTTTTAGGGTTTTGGTTATGAAAACTCTCTAAGTGAAGAACTCTTTACAGTGAGTGCAAAGAGGGTTAGAGTTCTTCTTCTAAGCTCGGATATTATGAGATGGGGCTTAGAATCTGGGAGAGTGAAGGTTGCGGAGACGAGTTTCAAAGTTATTGAAACTCGGAGAACATTTAGACAAGAACTCGAAGGAATTTGCTCGAAGGCTGTGAGTGCTTGTTTGCAGTATGCGCTGATTTCTTAAGTAGTGTTCTACTCTTCTCTGTCTTCGACCTTCACTATTTATAGAGGGAGGGATGGACAGGAGCCGTTGATGGTTGGTGGCTTTGTCCCTCCTTCACTCGACAGTACTCACCTTTGACCTGCAGCTTTTTCAGACGCGCGCTTTGTCTTTTTGCCGAAAATGGCTAAGAGCCAAGTTCAACAGTAACTGGAGCGCCCAGTACTGTTGCGGCAGCTCTGGCGGTCTGGCGGTCAACTCTGGTGCACCATTCTTCAATTGCCACGTGGAGATCCGCAATTAATGTCTTGATCTTCACTGGACTTGAGTTTGAACTCGTAGTTTGAATGGGCGGGAGATTTGATCTGTCGCTTTCAGTTAGGTAGAGGCGTTGATTCGCTTTAGAATTAGAGCGTCCGCTTGGGTGAGTAGCTTTAAGTCATACTGTAGCGTTCGCTTGGAAACAGATTTCCTGAGCGTCCGCTTTAGTAATAGTTGACTCGCTTTGACTTTACTGTAGCGCTCGCTTTGCTTTGCTTTGGCAGACTCGCTTTGATTTTACTGTAACGCTTGCTTCGCTTCGCTTCGGCAGACTCACTTCACTTCAAAGCACACTCCAGCGAGTGGCCTTCACTTAAAAATCTAGCAGTCTAAATTCTAAGCGTCTAAAGAAAATTTTCAAGCCTTCCTAACATCATAGGCTTAGAAAAATTCTAACTTATCTAAATCAAAATAGGGTCGCTTGGGAATAGGATACACAGAGGGTTTTGGGATCGAATCAAAACATATTCATTTTATTCAAAGCATCCCGTTAAGTTCCCCTTAACATATGATCCTTAACAATTCCCAACAATAATCTTTGACCGAGAGGGATCCACGTCAAAGAGAGAGAAGTTCTTCTCGAAGTTGATTGATACGAGAAGCAGAAGAGTGCGAATAAGTCGTCTCAAGAGCGACCCAAGCATCACAAGATGTGGTGCATTCCACCACCTCCGCCATAGCTTCTACGGAAAGGGTGGAAAATAGCACAGCTAGCAGCCGCTGATCTGTGGAAACCCATTTAGAGAAAGCTGGGTTGGCCACTGCATTACCGTCGTTCGAGAGAGTGGTTGGGGATGGCGCCGTCTTTGTCCCATCGACATACCCGAGGAGCTCAAAACTGATGAGCATGGGAATGACTTGCTGTTTCCAGAGAAGAAAATTATTCGAGGATAGCTTGATTGATACCATATGAATCATGGTAGCAATCGGAAGGGAGTCGAAGGAAGGGGTAGGAGCGACGACGGCCATGGGAGAGAGAGAAAAAAGAAGGGTTTTTCTGGTGTGTTTAAGTTGATACCATGAAAGAATCGTATTGAGAAAATAATCTTGACTCCTTAAGTCGAGAGTTGTATTGCTCACCGAATATGTAATACAGATTACATAATTTAGATCCGTAAAAGGTGGATCTTAACTCCCAAATCCTAGCTGCTAAAGGAAAGAATAAGAGAAGATAAGGAAAAGATATATACATAAAATTAACTAATAGAAGATTGCGTATTTTCCTTAATAGAACTTTATCCAATTCTGCCACGGATTTTGGACTCCGATAACCATAAGATTGACGTGGATCTAACGTGTATTTTTCTTTTTAAATCTATGTGATGTGGTGTGTGACATGCGACGTCGTTTCATCGGAACAATTCTGTGTTGTGTGTTAATGTAAACAACGTTGTTCACTTCTACACTCACTTGTTATTGGGAATGTGATTGGGAATGTGATAAAAACTCAAACAAATACTCAAATCAATAATATAGGAGGGGAAAATTGATCGATGGATCTCACAACTCTTTAGTTTCAAATAATATTGTTGGCTACTAGCCACCGCAGACGATGAAGAAGAGCCAAATGACGATAGAGTAAAAAGATGACATTCTTACAGAGTAAACCCTTGAAGGACATTTTTCTTATACTGGATACTAACACCTACTACTGCAAGGGTTTACTCTGTTGGACGGCGTTCAATTAGATCACAGTCGTTGTGCAATTTCATCTTCAAATTTATTCTTTACTTTAACCTAATAGATTTATTTGGGTTTGATAGAAATGAAACGACGTTTTACTTTAAAACGACATAGTTTGGTATGCCGAAAAATTTTAATGGTGACACACTCCAGGTGTGTATATAAGATCTAATTTGGGGCATACAATGTTTAATACTAAATTTACTACAATATGATACTCCCTCTGTTCTACTTTAAATAACCTGTGTTGGGAACCCCTTAATTACAGTTTGATTTTGATGATGCTTATCGAAACTACACATAGGTGTGTTTTTTTTTTTTTTTTTTAATTCTTGATTAGTGTAAGGGAGATAGATCGACCTACAATTGATATGCAAGGTCAAATGTCAAAGTTCGATATGTAAGGGAGATCCACCATGTAAGGGAAAGGTCATAGTAACAACCTTCCCATAGGGATCGACCTTCTAGAAAAGATTATCAACTTCCTACTCAAGATTCCAGACGGGTTGCCTTAGAAGATTCTGAGTGCTGGATCTTTCAATCAAAGGTCGTTGATTCAACTTCATGGATCAACATGACCTGTCCTATGCCACGTGAAGTGTCAGATTGGACAAAACCCCAACGGCTTGAAGAGATCATCCCCCAACGGGTTAGTGCCACATCATCAGACATAAGTGACTCCAATGACTAGTTTTTCAAAATAGCCAATAAATACTTCAAGCCATTCTCATAATCAAGCACTAAAAACTCAATCATTCAAAACCATTATTTTGCCGAAATCTTTCCCAAGTTCAATCTTTTCAAGTGCTCGAAATCCCACTAGTTTCCCAAGCACTTGGCGAAAAGAGATTACCGATTCTGATCATTTTTCGACGACGAAGCGTTCACTGCTGCTTGTTGTAGATCAAAACATCTTCTTCTCCGACGTAATTCGAAGTTAGAAAGTTTATTTTCCTTTCGCCATTATAGAGTTAATCAAACTCTGTAATTAGGTGAATGGTAGTTTGGGTTATTGTAAGAAAGGTTGTAAGGGTCACGACCCATAACTCGTGTCTACATATAGTCAAACTCGATTATATTTAGAACTAATACTCAGTCTATATAAACAAGAGAGAAGTTGAGTCCAAAGGTAAAGGGATTCAAAAGTTGAGCTCAGCCTGACGTGGACGTAAGAGGGTTATCTCCGAACCACGATAAAATGTGGCGTCTCTCTCTCTCTCTCTCTCTCTCTCAACCTCCTTACGGACTGACTATCATCAACATGCACATCACTAATCGACCTTGCATATAAATACTTGGCCAAGAATTTTCTAAGAGTTAATCAACTTTCCCCCAACTTCCGCACTTTGCACAGTCTGATAAATCAAGCTTGTCTCTCAACGAGCTTGATAGATCAACCCGTCTCTGATTGATCAACCTCGATAACAATTTGTTTTTAAAAGAGATTTTCGATTCTGATCATTCTCCAACGACGAAGCATTCACTGCTGCTTGTCGTCGATCAAAACATCTTCTTCTACGACGTAGTTCAAAGTTAGAATGTTTGTTTCCTTTCACCATTGTAGAGTTAGTCCAACTCTGTAATTAGATGAAAGGTCGTTTGGATTTTTGTAAAAAAGGTTGTAAGGGCCACGACCCATAACTCGTGTCTACATATAGTCAAACTCGATTATATTTAGAACTGATACTCAGTCTATATAAACAAGAGAGAAGTTGACTCGAAAGTAAAGGTCTCAGAATGAGCTCGGCCTGGCGTGGACGTAGGAGGGTTATCTCCGAACCATGATAAACTCTGAGCTCTCTCTCTCTCTCTTTCTCTCTCTCTGTCTCTCTCTCTCTCTCAATTTTTTTACGGACTGACTATCATCAACCTGCACATCACTAATCAATCTTGCATATAAATACTTGGCAATGAATTTTCTAAGAGTTAATCAACCTTCCACCAACTTCCGCACTTGCACAGTTTGATAAATCAAGCTTGTCTCCCAACGAGCTTGATAGATCAACTTGTCTCTGATTGATCGACCTTGACAAAGTCGACTTTGATTACAATTTTTTTTTAGAAGTAAAAAACGATTGACTATTTGTGTATCCCCCTCCCTCCCCCTCACCAATTAACTCTTTTTGGGACCAACAACCTGTTTCATTTCGGCATAAAATTTTCGACGCAGTGTTAAAAGTGAAAAGTAAGAGGACCCACGTTAAAAAGTAAATTAAAGGTTAATTGTTTCCATTATTAGAAACGAGTTAATTGAAGTGGGACGTTCCAATGAGGAAAGAAGCCAAGTGAAGTGAGACGAAGGGAGTATATTTTTACTTTTATAAAACTTATGAAATTATTAATATGTGGTTGATACATTGAAGGGATTGAGGACTCCATCAATAATTTTCATTTACCAATCATGTCGTAAATTTGAACTTCTGTATTTTGGAACTTTTTCCCCCCTCGCTGAGCATGTTGTAGTTGGATTTACAATTATTGCTTAAGTTCACACATACATATAGAGAGGCGAATCGTTGTGTATTGATTGATTTTAACCTTTGAGAATTTGCGTAATCATTATTATCTTATAAGGACATGTTCATTTTGTTCCGAAAGAAAAAGAAAAAAAGAGACAATCATCCTACAAATTTTACATTTTTCTTCACCTTTCTCACTTTTTATCAATGAGGAGAATTTTACTCCTTACATTGATTTTTTTTTTTTTAACACCATATTGGTGAGATAAAACTTTCTCTCCATGCAAATAAAGGGAAAAAAGAGCAAATGTGAGAAATAAGTAATATTTAAAGAGTAAATATTCATATTCATATGCATCAAAGAGAACACACCCTAAAATTAAATAGGTTGAGAAAATACTATATATGTCTGAGTGACTGTTTGGCTAAGTTTATTTTGAGGTGCTTATAAGATGTTTCAAGAGCTTATAAGCTCTTAGATTTAAGATCTTATAAGATTTCAAAGTGTTTGGATAAAAGAGCTTATAAGCTCAAAATAAATTAAAATTTGAAAATTAAAAAACGAAATTTTTTTTTTTTTTGGAATTTATTATTTTCTACAATCAAATGAAAGTGTTTATAATAAAAATATAAAAATAATATAAGTTATACAATGAAAGAGTCAAGTTTTGAAAAAATAAGTTCGGGTGGATGAACTTATTTTTTGGAGTGCTTATAAGCACTTAGAGCTTATTTTGGGAGCTTATAAGCTCTTTAGGGGCTTATTTTGCCAAACACTTTTAGAGTGCTTATAAGCTCTCAACAGCTTATAAGAGCATGTACAATGGAGTGGTTCTTGTCTATGTGGCAAAAACAAGAACTCACACCTTAATTAGCACCCCCATTGGAGATCCCCTAAATAAGAACTCGGGTTCTTATATAAGATACTGGTTCTTAAGAAAAAGTGGGGCCCACATTCCTTTTTATTTTTTTTCTCTCTATTATTTTCTCAAATAATTAAATTAGTGGGACCCTTTAATTATGATAAGAACCTTTATTAAGAACCTTACCATTGTGTTTTTTTAATATGAATGAGATCTTGTCTATGTGGCACCTTTAAGAACCCCATTTGGGGTTCTAGCATTGAACATGCCCTAAGCAACTTAAAGTAACTTATAAGTTTAGCCAAACACCCGTTAATATGGATCCTTTGATAAGAATCCTCCGGACTACTTAGTAAGGTGGTCAAATGAACTATACCCTAAATTATCACTTATCAATGTGTGGAAAATGTAGCCTCTAAATCACGATGAGTTTTTTCTGAAAATATTTTATTAATTATAAAACTCGTCATATAATTATGCTTATCAAGTTGATGCAAAAATCAATATGCTTGAATAATTAACCTTAATTGGCAAAGTGTTTATGCTGCTAAATATGACACATATATGCATATTATATATACTATCTCTGTCCACGATCTTTAGACATTATTATTATATTGAGACGTTTATGTTTTTTAGTCTATTTCCTTTTTTAGTAATAGTTCATACAATATACTTTAACACTCTACATTTTAACATTTTAATACAATTGAAAATATTATATGAACCCACAATTATTTTACTTTAACATTTTACTACTTAATTTATTTACTCATCATCATATTAAACCCTCTGTTCGGATTTTTTGGCCAGAAGATACAAAACACGAATAATAAAAAACAATTTCAATTCATTTTTTTGGTATCACGTATATCAAGATCACAAGAAAATTGTATAAAATCATACTCCATCTGTCATACTAGTAAAGAGATGTATAAGTTCTATTTTTGTATGTCCCATTAATAAATGAATATTACCTAAAATGATAAAATTTTAACCCACTAAAATTTATTCATATTACTTTATTTATTTACTATCACTCTCATCTTAATTTTCTTGTTGGAAAAGAATTATCCCTTTATTAACAGAACATGGTGAGTATATACAAAGATTTGTACGTGAATCCAACTATAATTCTTTCATAAATGCTCATAAAATAACAAAACTTAAACTTTTTTTTTTGAAAGAAACAAAACTTAAACTTTTGAAACTCGGAACACATTTAAATATTTTTCATTTATTTGACTTGTGATAAAGAATCACAAGATTCTATGAATGAAACTACTCCCTCCGTCTCAATTGTCCATATATTCATATTGGAATGTTATATTTAATTGTTCAATTATTTAAAATTGAAAAATTATACTCTCACCACTAATATAAATTATATAATATAAATATCTCTATATCTTACTGCATTAGTTATTGTGCAGATTTTGTAGTGGACAAATAAATAGAACGTAAGGAGTAGAGGTGTCAATTTCATGGGCCCGGGCCGCCCGGCCCGAGCCCGCCGGGCTATTTCAATTTTGCGGGTCGGGCCGGGCCGGCCCGGAATGCCTTCGGGCCCAAAAAATACAGCTAATACCCGCCCATGAAAAACTGTCGGGCGGGCGGGCCAAGCCCAGCCCGGTTTCAATTTTTTATTTATTTTTTATTTTTTTAAGGTTTATTTTTTTCCTAATTTTAGTACAAGTACAATAAACTCAAACATATGATAATATTCATAAATAATAAGTGTCAATAAATTCCCAAATACGATAATAGAATCCAAAAGAAGTCGCAACAAAGTAAAACTTAAATCCAACATTCCAAGAATAAACAAGTCTTAAAACTCCCACACATAACAAATAAAAACTTGATAAATTTTCAAGTATTTGAGTCTTTTTATTTTCTATATTAGATTATTAGGTTTAGTTTAGGTGTAATTTTAATTTTTAATAATAATATAATATTATTAAATAATTTTTATTTACGGGCGGGCTTCGGCCCGGTACCCGCCGGGCTTTTTAGGCCCAAGCCCGTGCAGCCCGCGGGCCCTCTGGGCGGGCTAAAAAAGCTCGGTTTTTTTTGGGCGGGTATTTGAAGTGTGAAGCCCGCCCAAAAGTGCGGGCGGGCCCGGGCCGCCCGTCGGGCCGGGCCGATTTGGGCTTTTTTTGACAGCTCTAGCTAAGGAGTACATTATTTGTATGATGATAATTTATCAAAAATGTTCTTCACCCACCAGGCGCATTTAATGTATCCACGACTGACATGACAAGCCTATTTCAATATATATATTTTTTTTCTTAAAAATTTAATTCTTGTAGTAAAGTTTAATTTTTCTCAGAACTATCAAAGTTTATATTTTAATTACAATATCCCCTCTCTGCATTAAGAGTGTCATGTGATCTTGGTGTTGTGGAGTTATAAAGTACTTCTGTTTTGTCGTCTTCTTCTTCTTTTTTTATTTTATTTTTAATTATGAGTAAAGAATGGTATCTATCTATTATATATTAACAAAATCTTTCTCTACAAAAATTTTTCCGCCCAAATTTTCGTAACTCACAACAATATTATATTAATATTATATTAGTATAAATAAATTGTGTTTTAGCCTTTAGACTGTCGAAACCCATCACAACCCTACACGTGGACATTCTTTGATTTATTAATTTTTAAATAATTGCTATATTAAAAATCCTATAAAGTTGATTGTCAGGTGGGTCCCATCAAAAGTGATGTCATGCCTAGAGGTGCCCACGGTTCCGGTTCCGGTTCTAACCGGAACCGAACCGCCGGTTACGGTTTCGTCGGGGGAGGAACCGAAACCGAACCGCCAACACACGGTTCCGGAACCGCCGGTTCCGGTTACGGTTCCGGTTCTAACCGGAAAAAATCGAACATTTTTTTCTTCAAATTTTAAACTTTTATATTTCATAAGGCTTTGGACCTTCATTCAATTATATAGGTGCATGTTCCTCCCACGCTCTTATTCGCTATTTTTTCAATGTGCGACAAATATATGTGATTTTATAAGGGTGTCACTCTTCTCAAGTTTGATACTTTTTCAATGTGGGATAGTGAGATATGCTACTCTTCTCATAGTTTGGGATGTGTTAAATATCTCACATAAAAAAAAAAAAAAAAAAAAAAAAAAAAAAAAAAAAAAGGAAGAAAAAAAGGTAGAAACTTGAGAAGTGTAATACTATTATAAAAGCAATAAGCATATGAAAAAACAACAAATAGGTGTTTGAGAGTAACACCTATATAATTGAAAAAAATCCAAATTTTATATATATTTAGTTATTATTTATGAAGTTTAACAAATAATGTTATACCACTCCGGTCCTAGCTTCTCGACTCATTTGCTTTTTGCACGGGAATTAAGACGAAAATGTTTAGTGTATAAAGTGTATTTTGTAGGGAATGTAATGTGGTTTATGTATTTAAACATATTTTAGAAACAGAGCATCATATATGCATAAAAACATGTTCTTGTCTGATCTTAAATGAAAGATCGTATAAATACCTTTAATTTGATATAAAAATCATAAAAATCCGATAACAAACGAGCAAGTTATAATAATTTAAACTTTCGAAATTTAAATTATATTGAACTACGTGCAGAAAAATGAGTGGATGAGATTTAAGTATGGAATGCTAAGTGTAATAAGGGGTTTACTAATTGTACTAATTATAATCTAATTCTTTCCAAAAAAGGAAATGAGTCAACAAACATGGGAAGTCCCAAAAAGGAATATGAGTCAAGAAGCTAGGACCGGAGTGGTATTTGTTTAGAAATCATATTTAAGAAAAAATAAAAATAATAAAATTTATATAAATTGGGCGGTTCCAAAATTTGGAACCGCCTTGGAACCGGAACCAGAACCGAACCGCCGGTTACGGTTCCAAGCCTTAGGAACCTTAACCGAACCGACGGTTCCACCGGTTCCTTTTCCGGTTCAGAACCGCCGGTTCCGGTTCTTTTGAACACCACTAGTCATGCCTGCATCTAGAAAAATACAAATTTCAAGGTTCTCTCTTTTTTTTACATGGTTTTCTTTTCTTTATTTCGTTTTTCTAATTTTTTTTTCTTTCTTTTTGGAATTTTGACATTTTCTTTTTTACCTTTCACTCCAATTACTCCTTTATTTTTGTTTCTTCGAAAAATATGATTGAAGGCGTTCTTTTTCTATTGGACATATATTTGGATTAAAATGATGTAATTTGAGTATGTTTATATTCCAAACATATATAATAATCTCACCGTTTCATTTAAAAAGCATTTTAGTTTAGCACATAAATTATTGAAAGAGTACATAACGTAGAAAAGATAATTAAAGGTGTACAAATAAAATCAAATAAAGGTGTTCAGTAATTGAAGGAGTTATTTAAAATCAATTAAAAGTGTACAGATAAATCAATTGAAAGTGTAACATAAAATAAATCGGATTAAAGGTGTATCAGGGGAAACTCATAATTATATTTTCAGTGTGTAAATTTGATTTTTATTAAAATTGAGGAAAACAAATTATTTACACAACTATCTTATTTTAACTTATTTATACTGCGTGATTTCTTTCGAGTTATCATATAAAAAATTTGTCACTAATTCTTTATCCCTCCAATTCATGTTGATGATATTTATTTTCTTTCTTTTTCTTCTTGAAAAAAATTACTTTAAGAAAAATATGGAGCTTATCATTTTTTTTCACATTATGCACTCTCTCAATAATCTTCGTACAATTCACATATAGGGTCGTTTGCACGATATTCACAATTCTACATCTTTTTCATTCCTTTTCATATGGTATTCATCTTTTACATGCATAAATTATATTTTTACTCTTTAAAAAAGTTGTAATAGAGACGTATCTAATATTTTTTTAAAAATCTTACGCATAAACAATTGCAAAATCTAACCTATAATTTTTTTGGATAGGAAGTATGCACTTGGAGATGAAAATAAGGTTCAACTTTTTCATTAAATTGTATTTTTCTCCAAAAATCCATATATATTGCATTAATGTATGTGTTTTGCAAGAGAAACTCATATATTTACGATTTTTTCTTAGGGGGAAAAAATGAGATGTCATTCTAGAATAAGTGATATCAATATATGTCAGAATTATAAAAACACACAAATTTTGTCAACTATCCTCTAAAAAATATTTTTTAGGACCAAAATACCCTTACATTTTCATTCTCTCTTTTTTTTGAATTTTCAAACGAAACCCACTTCCCCTGTTCCCCCCCCACCCCACCTCCCACCTTTTCACCCGTCCCACCTATTCAGTTTCTCCCACCCCAATTCCACATTTCAATATTTCATAGTAGCTATAGCAAAACAAATCTACGGCGGAGACGGTGGCGCATATCACGCACTGTGCCTGAATGACTTTGCGATGGCAACATCGGCGCTGCGAAGGTCTCTCTCGAGAAAAAGGCGAAGCAACATCGGCTCTGCGAAGGTCTTTCTCGAGAAAAACGGCTTCGCTGCTCCGATTCCGCCAAGGTTGCCTATGTTCTTCAAGGTATTTTGTCTGGGTTGAATTCTCGCTTTCATTTTACCGGTTAAATTTCTAGATTTAATGCCCTTTCACTTCATCTCGAACCCTAATTTCAAGCACATACCTTTCTTCTCCAGTGAATTTCTAACTCCAGCAATCGCACCGTCGTATTTGGTAAGGTAGATGCCACTACTTTTAAAGTTACACTGTGATTTATGCGCCTTTTTGATTTATCGAGATTCGTTCGAGTGTTTGTTTGATTTAGTGTTATTTTGGGTGCAGGATAATACAGTTTATGAAGCTTTTGAAGCTTTTGTCTGTGCTTCAAGCTAGCAGAGAATTCTTCGATAGTGGTGGAGATCTTTCATCCCCACCCGCTCATTATCTCCCTCGTTCTCTCTCCCCCCTACCCCCAAATTCTCGCCTCTCTGCCCGCCGTTCGCCTTACCGTCGGCGATTTGAGTTCCACCAAACCGAACTGAAGGCGTTACTGGCTACTGCTCCGCTGGAATCATCGTCGTCGCCGCCTCCGTCTGGGGACGTCACCGGAAACAGTTAGTGCCGCCGCGGCGCCGGTGTTGTGCCCCACCGCTCAAGCCCTCTCATCTTAGCTCTCTGTCTAACCTCAGATCTCTCTTACTCAGGTATTGGAAGCCGGCGACGGAGATGAGGACGCCATCAGAGCCTCTGCCGACGAGGTCCTTGTTGCCGCCGTCGATTCTAACCAGACGACTACTGCAGGGTGTTCCCCTGAAGGTAGTTTTCACCTTTCGTTCCTCAGATACGCTCCCCCCCCTAACCTCAGATCTCTCTTACTCAGGTATTGGAAGCCGGCGACGGAGATGAGGAAGCCATCAGAGCCTCTGCCGACGAGGTCCTTGTTGCCGCCGTCGATTCTAACCAGACGACTACTGCAGGGTGTTCCCCTGAAGGTAGTTTTCACCTTTCGTTCCTCAGATACGCTCCCCCCCCCCCCCAATTCGTCTTCTGGATTGCATATTTTTATTCGTATACTCTGTGGGGTTTGTAGTTTGTTTACTGGTTTTTTGATTTAGCAAGAATATCATGCAAGTTATGTGAAGTTTTGGAAATTCTCTTGATACATTATGGGCATATAGAGTTCTAGCTTTAGATTTTTCGGATAATTTATGGGGCTATCTGTTTTTATGTTTCTAGTATTTTGACAGCTTTCTTTGGCAAAAATGTTTTAAATGGTTGTGGTGATTATGTGATTCCCGACTATGTAATCTTTGGTTGATATATGGACTGTTGCTGGTCTTTGGATGCTCAACCTACTTGTCGGTTTATGAGCTATATTTGTGCTAGAATGAGCCCTAAGTTGTTATTTGAGACTTGTTGTACTAGTATTTGATAAGTGACTCCGAGGTGCTCTCAACTTTGAGTTTGCTCTAATACTGAGTTTCAGTTTTTTATTTATTTCTTGGAGTTTTGTTTCTAGTTCATTGTAAATTCTTACAGCTGGTTGTTGTTTTGTGTTTATGTCCTCACTATGGATCTTTGAATGCTGTTATGCTTTGGGTTTTTGCTAAATTGTGTTGCTGATTACATGGACATTTGGTACTTTTTGTCTGTTGATCTCCTAGTCATTAAATGAAACTCAAGTCACTTTGTTAATTAGATAACAAGGAATGGTTTGTGCCTTTTGTAATGAATTGCCTGAATTTTCCTGGTCCTTTCACCTGTCAACAATTGATTAGCGTGTGAAATAAAGTGCTGTCTTATCTGTTTTTGCATGGAAAAAAATTTTGTTTGATTTTTTACAGTTCAGTAGCAATTAATTTTCGATCCTCAGGACTGTATTGCTTGGTTATATTTTGTTCTATTATGGATATGCTTCGTGATTTTTTTTTTTTTTTGGATCCTTTCCTTAACCACTTATTTGATGGTGTGGTTTAGGGTTGTATATAGTTAGATGCCCGACTTATAACTCTTGACATAGGAGGATACCTCAGTCATATATTGAAACCCAAGCATTAATGTTGTTTGATTGAAATAGGATGCAGTTTTAGGAGTCATGATCCTACTTGCCTTTAGTTGAGATTTGGGTTAAAGCAGATTTCCTGGTTTTTGTTAATTGTCAGTAATTTGCCTGCAATTTATACTGAAGTGATCATTTGGCTGAGTTCACATATGCTTACAGTTTCTCCATTTGATTTGGTTCCTTGAGTTTCAATTGGAATGATGGATTGAGTTTTGCATGTATAAGTGTTGAGGTATTTTGACAGCTTCTTGGGCTCAAATGTTTTAAATGGTTGTGGTGATTATGTGATTCCTGACCATGTAATCTTTGGTTGAAAAATGGACTGATGTAGGTCTTTGGATGCTCAACCTACTTGTTGATTTATGAGCTATATTTGTTGTTCTAGAATGAGTTCAAAGTTGTTATCTGAGACTTGATTTATTTGATAAGTGACTCTGAGGTGCTCTCAACTTTGAGTTTGCTCTAATGCTCTGATTTTCTGTTATTTATTTATTTATTTCTTGGACTTTCTGTTTCTAGTTCATTGTGAAATCTTTGGTTCTGTTTTTGAGTTTGCTCTAATGCTGTGTTGCTTGGTGTTTATGTCCACACTATCGATTTTTGAATGTTGTTATGCTTTCGGTTTTTGCTTAATTGTCTTGCTGATTACAGAGACATTTGGTACTTCTTTTGTCTGTTGATCTCCTAGTCTCCAAATGAAACTCAACCATTTTGTTAATTAGATAACAAGGAATGGCTTGTGCCTTTTGTAATGAATTGCCTGAATTTTCCTGGTCCTTTCACCTGTCAACAATTGAGTAGTTAGTATGTGGATTAAACTGTTTTGTCTGATTTTACAGTTCAGTAGCAGTTAATTTTCGATCCTCATGTCTGTATTGCTTGGTTATATTTTGTTCTATTATGGATATGCTTCGTAAATAGTTCTTTTGGAAGTTTCAATTTCAAGTAAAATCTCATCAGTTTTGGTAAATCTGCTGTAACAAGATAGGAAGGATGGAGTTTCCAGTTTTCCCCTTTGATTTTTTTACATAATTATCACTTAGATCTTCTCTTCCTTTTAAATATCGGTTAGGATCGGTTATTATAATGAAAACTAATTTTTTCGGTTCGGATCGGTTCTGGAGGTTTGGTTTTCGGTTCCAACCAATTTTATATTGAAAATTTTAAAATTTTAATATTTATATAATATATTATTTTCATTATGACTTTCCTTATTTGT
Source organism: Thymus mandschuricus (assembly GCA_029379335.1). Taxonomy (NCBI): domain Eukaryota; kingdom Viridiplantae; phylum Streptophyta; class Magnoliopsida; order Lamiales; family Lamiaceae; genus Thymus; species Thymus mandschuricus. Next base: position 17,789,538 of record CM057074.1, on the reverse strand, counting down.
TGAGTTGTTGGCTTGCTAGAATTTTGAATTATGTTGAGGTATTTGTTGAATGTTTTGGCTAGAATTATGTTGAAGACTTAAAGTATTTGTTGCTACAAGAATTTACCACTAATAAGAGTATTTGTGTGGTGTGGGTGTTGTAGAGGTAGAGAAACTCAGTTAGATTTGATATCAAAGTTGAAATGTATATTATATCATACAATTTAATTGTCGTTCTCCTATTTCAGGGTCTCTCTTTTGTGGCAAATCAAGGTTCAAGATTTCTCAAGCTATCACAAGATGGAATTGAGATTTGGAACTTGTTGGACTGTAAATTTATCTTTGAATTAGCATTTTATAACTTGTTAGACCAATCCTGTGTATGAGTAACTATAAGCTACTAGAATCACGATTGGAATCTCAAATCTCAAACGAGGTATTTTTGGTTCTATTAGTGTCAGTAGTAACAATAGTGGAATATTAAATTTTGGAACTATAGAAACTAGATTCAATTACATGTCACAAGTTATATGCATAAAAGACTATTTATAAAAATAAGGTATTATTGGTACTAATCGAACCATAATTGGAATCTCAAACGAGGTACTAGTGGTTCTATAGTGACAATAGTCACAATACAAAAATTAGCTTGATATCCACGTGTCACTGCAAGTGTTCCAAAAGTATGTTATTAAGTCATGTTTTTATGTTGTATATGATTTACTTTTCGTTAAGAAGTATACTTCTACACACTATAATGTGCTTCATTTCAACTTTGATTTTAAGAGAACTTTTAATACATTAAACATTCCCTTTTATGATTTTCTTAAACTTTCCTTATGAGTTTCTTTGTGCATGTTTGCAGCACTTGCTTTTGCATTTGTGTTTTGGGATGTCCAAAAGTTATTCTACCTGATGGTGGATGTCCAAAAAAATTTACCAAGGTTCAAACTTTCATCGTAGAGCTTCATTGTTTAAGTAGTACATTATAGGTTATATTAGTGCTAATAGTGAAAATAATTTATATTAGTGCTTATAGTGAAAATACATGAATCGTCCACATGTCACAATTAATGCTACTAGAACCTATAGTATAAAAGATATTTTAGAGAAATATTTATTAAAAAAACGTGGCAATATTGGTACTACTAGAATCACAATTGGAATCTCAAATCTCAAACGAGGTACTATTGGTTCTATTAGTGCCGGTAGTAACAATAGTGGAATATCAAATTTTGGAACTATTGAAACTAGATTCAAATACATGTCACAAGTTATATGCACAAAAAGACTATTTATAAAAATGAGGTACTATTGGTACTAATCGAACCATAATTGGAATCTCAAACGAGGTACTAGTTGTTCTATTAGTGACAGTAGTCACAATACAAGAATTAGCTTGATATCCACGTGTCACTATTATAACCTTAGCTGGAAATTTGGAATCTTAAACGAGTGTCTATTGGTTCTACTAGTGCCAATTGTGACTACAAGAACTAGTCAGATATCCACGTTGTCACAGTTGGTACTACTAGAACCTATAGTGTAAAAGGTTTTTTAAAGTAAAATGTATTTTAATAATGAAATATTAAATTTGGAACTACCGGCACTAGATTCAAATACATATCACAAGCTATATGACAGTAAATCCCAGTGCTACTATTGGTGCTAGTAGTGCCAATAGTATTTGCCCAACTTTTACTAAGAATCAAATTTATCAATGCAACATGTATTGTTGTGTTAAGCATTATGAATGCCACAAACATACGAAAATATGTATAAGGTTTTTGTATATAATGCAAAAAATTGAGAGATAAAACATACAAAAACAATAAAATACAAACGTTTAATGATTGTAAATGGTTAATACTTAACCAACTACAAACAAGGATCAACAAGTTTCCTATATAATCTAGCCGATGATATTAACCTCATTTGTCAACAAGTACTCCGAAGAATCGAATCTGTCTATGGGAATGATTCCACTCATTTTGTCACGCAATTTGTCGCAGTAAGTATCGATGTCACTTCCAAAAACAGAAACAAGACTCATTTAAGTTATGACAACTCTTTTCTTTGAATTGGTTTCTCTCCTCGGAGAGGCAACCGTTGGAGAAGCCACGACCTTGATCTTCTTTCCACATTTTGCAGCTGTAAAACAGATCACATCTCCATCAACATACTCCCTTTTATATACTTTACTAAAGTAGTTATCAAATGAGCTTAAAACCATAAGAAAAGGCCACAAAACATTGTACTAATTCCATACAAACAACTTTCTTAATAGAAAATCCACACAAACAAAAGGGCACACACATATAAAATTTGGAGGGAACATAATCCCATCACACCATCCAAAAGGAACTAGCAAAAAGATTAAACCTTCACGCACATTCAAGTGACCTGTCCCTGCCCATATACCCGAGTTCAATGTTAAGGTGTAAACATCGACACTTTTCAAGTGATCCGACCACCCAAACTGGAGTTTCTACTCTACCTAAAACACTAAAGCACAGCTTCGAACAATTGACCCAAATCACTTAATATGTCTTCTTCCATATCAGTTTATCACCCAACTCAATTCGATTCCATCAAGTATAGCGATCCAACCACCCAAACTGGAGTTCTAGTCTACCTAAATCACTAAACACAGCTTCAAACCAATCGACACAAATCATTTAATCTATCTTCTTCCACATCAGTTTATCCCCAACTCAATTCTATTCCATCAAATAGAATGCTACTTTCTGCATAGACAAATACGGAACCATAATCACCCTTATCCCATCACTCGTGCAAGCATTCGATTTCTCTGACTCATGACCTCCAAGAAGATTCACGATTGCATAGAACTGCAAATATAACCATTCTAAATAAAGATAGTAACTTTAACCTTGTTATTAGCCAATAATCTCTGATCCCTCATTTCAAAGCTCTAATCAGAGCTTGATTCCAAATAATCCTAACCAAAATAATCCTAAAAATCACAGCTTGATTCCAAATATAAAATATTATTCTGCAATTTAAATGGAGAAACTGCAGCATTCAATTTCCAGCTCAACCAATCAGCATCATATCCATTTCCATTCCACAAATTACATTTCTAATCTCAAAATTATGTTGGTCGTAATGCATCTAAAATCCCCCAAAACAATAATTAAAAAACAACTCATATTCGCAAATAACGAGCGCGCGCACAGCACAAATCATGATTTGAACACATCAATTAGCAAATTGTAGCCTTCAAATCGAAGAGTAAAAGGGGCGAAGAATCATGCACAATCAAAGGCATAAAAAAGCGACCAATTTCAGCGAACCAATAACGAAAAAGCGGAAAATCCAACCTGAATTCGAGAAGTTGAAAAAACTGTCAACGAATTTTCGCAATTCAGCTTCTTCCCCCGCTGTAATAAAATCCCTAAATATTCAAGAAATTCAAAAAAAAAAAAAAATCACAGAAATTCAGAAATTCATTCCAGTCAAGTGAATTTTCCGTCAAGCTATTTACAGAGAGAAAAGAAAGAGAAGAGTGAGAGTGAGAATGAGGGATGAAGAGAGAAGAATTGGTTGGGGGGGGGGGGGGGGAGGGGTTGGTTTACAGAGAGAAAAGAAAGAGAAGAGTGAGAGTGAGGGATGGAGAGAGAAGGGAAGGGGGGTGGGGGGAGGGGAGGGGGGGGGGGGGGGGGTCGGTGGTGAGGGGTTGGGGGGAGGGGGGGTGGACGATAGAAAGAGAGGAGAGAAAAAGGGAGGCTGATAGAAAGAGAGGAGGAAAAAATTGAGTTTCCATGAGTCATGAGGGGGGGGAAATGGATGGGAGAAGAGTGAAAAAGAGTAGGTATTAGTAAGGGTATTTTGGTCCAAAAATATTACTTTTGACAAAATTTGTGTGTTTTTATAATTCTGACATATATTAATTTTTGCTATTGTGGAATGACATTTTACACAATTATCACTTTTTTTCTTAACCCAAACTAGAGATGATTATTGAGCTACTTTCAGTTCTTGGAAATTTAAAAATATACAGTGATATTTTTTTTTTTTTTTATATTGTAGTAGTAATTTTTTCAGTTCTTGGAAATTTAAAAATATATAGTGATATTTTGTTATATCGTAGTAGTAAATGTGTCTTGATAATATATATTGATGAATGAACTTGACGTAGATGTCCTTAAGTTCACATGAATTGTGTGCGTGTGTCGGCCTTGAAGTAAGGGTTAAATTTTGTGGTCAAAGCTCACGAGTTCGATTCATCCGTGGCATGAACTTTAAATTTATGTTATTAAAGTTTAAAAAAATTCACATAAATTGTGAAAAATTTCTCTTCATTTATTTAATATAAACACTAATTAATTCGTGAGTTAAAAATTTCATCCTCCATATTTTATGTATTCAAAAAAAGAAAGAAGAAAATTATCACGTGCACGACACCGGGGACATACTAGTAAAGTATAAAGGGGATGTGAGATCATAGAGTTAAATGGAAAGTATCACACCTTTTATAGACGAGCAAACACGACAAAATAACACACTCTTTGTGGGTGGAGGGAGTATCTTTTAGTACTCCTTCGGTTCCAACTAGAGCTGTCAAAAAAAGCCCAAATCGGCCCGGCCCGACGGGCGGCCCGGGCCCGCCCGCACTTTTGGGCGGGCTTCACACTTCAAATACCCGCCCAAAAAAAACCGGGCTTTTTTAGCTCGCCCAGAGGGCCCGTGGGCTGCACGGGCTTGGGCCTAAAAAGCCCGGCAGGTACCGGGCCGAAGCCCGCCCGTAAATAAAAATTATTTAATAATATTATATTATTATTAAAAATTAAAATTACACCTAAACTAAACCTAATAATCTAATATAGAAAATAAAAAGACTCAAATACTTGAAAATTTATCAAGTTTTTATTTGTTATGTGTGGGAGTTTTAAGACTTGTTTATTCTTGGAATGTTGGATTTAAGTTTTACTTTGTTGCGACTTCTTTTGGATTCTATTATCGATTTGGGAATTTATTGACACTTATTATTTATGAATATTATCATTTGTTTGAGTTTATTGTACTTGTACTAAAATTAGGAAAAAAATAAACCTTAAAAAAAAATAATAATAAAAAATTGAAACCGGGCCGGGCTTGGCCCGCCCGCCCGACAGTTTTTCATGGGCGGGTATTAGCTGTATTTTTTGGGCCCGAAGGCATTCCGGCCCGGCCCGACCCGCAAAATTGAAATAGCCCGGCGGGCTCGGGCCGGGCGGCCCGGGCCCATGAAATTGACACCTCTAGTTCCACCCAAAGCGATACTTTTTTTCCGACACGAGAAGTAAAGAGAAATTATTAAAGGAATTTATGTGTGTGACTTCCTTCATAAGAAGAAAGATAGATCTAAGACAAGTAGGGGAAAGACGAGTGCAGAGTGATGGATGCGGCTCTGGCTGAGCTACAAAGACTCCAAACCCAAATCCTTGGCCGCATATCCGACCTTGAACTCTCTCTCTTGCCCCAATCCTTCTCCCACTCCCTCTCTCTCCCCTCCGCCGCCGCCGATAACCCTTCCACCACTGAAGGCCGCCTCTCCGCCATCCTCCGCGCTAACGCTGTTCGAGACTTCTCCTTCAAGCGCGTCCCTTCCGATTACTACGACTGGACCCTCGAAGCCCGGCGAGACGTCCTCGCCGCCGCCTCCATTCACCATCTCTGCAAGAGCATTGTTTTGGTACCTACGTTTGCCTCTCGCTCCTTTACATAATTACGCATTTTTAGTTAGGGAAACTCAAATTCGGTTGCTCAGTGCTTACCTTGATTACCATTCATTCATGTTAAGGCACGCTTATATATATATCCGACTCACTGAGTCTAGATTTGAGTGCATTAAGGCAGCGGATTCATTAGTTCCCAGTGGATAGTAGAAATTATGATCAATTACAGATTGTTTAGTGCTACAGTCTTGTTACATGTGGTGAAAAAATACAATAGTGTGAGGTAAACATATAAGTGCTTTTGATGTGGGTTTGTTTGGGAACGAGGTGCGGGTTTGCTCGTCGAAATAAGACAGGAACCCCCTTAATGACTTAGTGCAGGTGTGATTCCTTGTTGTTACCTTAACACTGGCTTGAACAGCTAAAAGTATGTTACTTTAGTTGAAGGAAGTAACATGTCATGACCAAGTCCTAATTTATTAGAATGTCATCATTTAAGATATCTACTTTCAGCTTGGAGATACCAATAATGAGTACTGCAGAAATTTATTTGATCAACTAGACAACGAGAGATGAGAAAGTGATTATATTACTATTACATAGCTTACTACTGATGGTTGAAGTTATAGTTTAAGCGATCTAACTCCTGGGAAAGATATTTCAGCTAAAGCTCAGATCCAAATAAGTCTTTAAGTGTAAGAAGATGTATTTGTATATGGTATAGGTGGACTTAAATTATTGAACATTGTTTCAATGATTGGAAGGTCAGATTTATTTGTTCTTGATGGATTATTGTTGTTTTACAGAATATACTTCCATAGAAATTCATGTTTAAATTAGAACTAGTTTGCTCTTAACCTTCTAAAGCAGTTGATTAAAGTTAGATTTTCGTTATTATGTACTTTTGTGAAACTGTGCTTGTAATATCTATTAAATATCTCTAGGTCCCTCTGTGAAAAAGTATAGCAATATATCTGAGTTTTGTTAAAATTTCATGACATTAATAGTGCTTTATACAACTTATGGCCGTCAAGAAACAAACTCATGAATAGACATTGCATAGTGCATAAAGTTGAAGAACGTGCTTGGCACCAGAATTAATGGAGCTAGCATTTGGACCCTTGAGAATTGAGATGAATCTAGGTAATTAAGCATCTTAAAGTGTTTTTAGACTAACTAATCTAACACGGAATGTTTTGAAAAACTTTTGGTATCTAGAGATTATTTAAATTAAATGATCCTGTGGCCTCCATTTATACGGGATAAGGTTTCATTCAGCTATGTTATAAGTACAACTTTAGCATTAGTCCAACCGCTCTACCTGAGTGATGCATTGCTGTTAGATACTCAATTCAATTTATTGAGTATCGACAATTCTTTTGTTCTTGTGACCCATTTTTCCCATAAAAATTCAAAAATAAATAAATCAATAAATACAAAGTTATAATATACTAAAAAAATGCCTTGTATATTAGTGGTGAACTTTTGCTGTGTCACTGGAATTTTAAAGGAATATTTACTTTCTAAGGCTGAGATATTGCATCTTATGAGGCATCTAAACTGCATCATATACTGCAGACTGCCAGGTTCTATCATCATCTTCACTTTCTATGCTAAGGAAATGTGACTTCCATGTAGTGATTATTTGTTTGTTTTTATTTATTGTTGATTTTCATATTATAATCGCACAACAAAATCTTACTTGGGTTCATTATGTGTATTTTTCCCACTCTTATGACTTGCATTATGAGAAACAGAATATAAAAGTGTCAAAAGCTGCTGTACATCCTGCGCTATAGCATTCTTGCATGAAAGCTCTGACAGTGGTATCTGGCTACATTGATTAACTGATACTTTAGGGGTGGGTAGTGCGTAGTTCTTACCCCAAAATGTCTTATCATCATAATCCTATTTCATTTATATTTTCTCTAAATAGAAAATCATTTTCTTTTTTATAGGTCAATACTCAAGCGCCACCCGATGTAACCGATTGCAGCAATCGGAGCTACTCCAAGTACTATGTCGTTGTTGTTCAGGTAAGAGTTTTTCTATAATTTTATGTCCTTATGAAATGGAAAGCACTTATTTTTGTGGTTCTGTATTTTGTTTCTTTGATTACAGTATACCGCTCGCTTCAATGCTGAGGCTGTTAAGAACTTTTTGTATACACTCAACGATGGCAAGATATCAAAAAAGAAGTTCAACTGTAAGCTCTATAATTCTTAATCAAATGTTGGTGCACATTACCTGATCATCATTATTAAATAGCATCTCTTCATTAAGTATATGCATTGTTCTGTTGTTCCTCTTGGTCCATGATATCAGTACAAATTATCTCATACTTTTTAGATAAGTTGGAGAGTTAAAACTTGTATTTGATAGTTACAATCTCTATTTCCCTTAGCTTGTGAACTTGATATCACCAAGCAGATAACTTCAAACTTACACTAGGTGTGTATCTCAGACTAGAGATTGAAGAGAAAAAATAATCAAGAAAATGCTTGTGAAGATGCAGCTCAAGTAATGTAGTTCATGAGTAATTGACAGCACCTCAAGTCATGCTATTCGTATTTCAGTTTACTAAATGGTTCTGAAGATACAAGGTTATGTTTAGCTTGCCTTAATAGATGCAAAGAAGCTGTTATTTTTTTTGGATGCTCTTGCTATTGAGATCAATGTTTAAAATATTCCCCCTCTATAAATAGATCCAAAAAAAAAAAAAATCCATCTGAAACTTGTGAACTGTTGTTTGTTGTTAATTGCTTCAACCGTTATATTTTGTCTATCTTAGAAAGCTAGAATACACACTATCTGTCATTATGCTTTGTGAAGTTAATGATACTGACCAGATCAAATGCTGCAGTGAGGCTTGCACCGGAAGAAGCATCAGCGAAGTTGACTGGTTACGAACACAATGGTGTGACCTGTATCGGCATGAAAACTGACATACCGGTAATAATCATCTTAGCTCTTCTGTAAGCAATTCAATTTTTTGTATCATGTGAGATAATAGCAGTAGGGTCAGCATTACATCTCTTCTACTTATCCGTCTTAGCTTTTTCTATTCGCTGCCTCAAACGCTGCTCTAGAACGCATCCAAATCTTCATTTTCTTGGAAAACTACAAATTAATTTAAGGTTTTTAAAAGGCTATATACCAAGTCCAAAAATAAATTATTTCCATAAAACAAAACTTCTTTGTGAGCTGTTTTATACGGTTAAGCGAATAGGGACGTGAACTTTGTTATTTGGTGAGAGCACACAGGGGAGCCATGTCTTTAGCAATTTAGATCTTATCTGTAATTGGGATATCTGGAGTAGCTGTAATTCTTTTAAGGCCTTTATAGATTTGTCTATCAATTCATGATGCCAGCCAGTGTTTGGCCACAATCCCATAAACTCAAACCTACAACATGAGCTCACCTTTTACGACTAGAGGTTTTGAGGCCACTTAAATTGATAATTTGCAGTTAAATGTCTAGTCCTGCTGTGTGTGGAAATGGTGATTCAGTCATTTGCATTATAACTGTCCTGCTTTTTGCATTATAATAGCAGTAATTCATGCCTAAAATTACAATGAGATTATGTGCATTCCCTTGGTGAGGTAACGGAGCATTTCTCTAAACATTCTGATTAGCCTACAATGTAAAGCCTGGTGTTAAGATTCTTGCTTGTACTGCAGAAAGCAGGTACATGGTAACTCTGTTGATACCCGCTTCATTACTGAACATGCCCATCTCCTAATTATTCATGAATCTGACCTTAAGAAATGAGAAGTGCTTACATTGTTTGGAAACACATAATTTGTAGTAGTAAAACTTCTGTCTCTCTTCTGCAGTCGTATGGTAGTCCAGCATTTTAGAACCTAAAATCGAATTTATGCCCTCCGAACACCTTATTATATGTTTACCTCTTTACTGCAATAACTGGATGAAAATATGTGCCAGGTGATTCTTGACGAAGCAATTGTGAAGTTGAACCCAGATTTCTTCTGGTTGGGAGGCGGTGAGATTGATCTTAAGTTAGGAATCAGGACTTCTGAATTCGTTAAATATGTGAAGCCATTCATTATTAACTGTAGTGGCAATTAGTTTATCATAAACCCGGTGTGACTTACCGTCTGATCCGAGCTGTTTCGAGTACATTCTTCTGATTACAGAGACCTAGTTTTGACAGTTTTATGCATTGTCTGTTGGATATATGACCAATTCCATTGGGAAAGTACGACTCTACGAAGAGTTGGTCGAAAACGAAAGAAGCAAAGTAGAACTCCGGGAGAGGAGTAGTTGCAAACGTTTGTATTGAAAACTTCAATCCTAGACATACATGTGTCCAACAACAATTTTGAGTAAAAGTTGGGGAAAAAAAATAAAGATAAATTATGAAAGTGGTTTTGTTGTGTGGTTGAGTTGTGGGAGTATTTCATAAGGAAAAAATTATCACAAATATACCTTTAAATTGTAACAAATAAATTAGTACGACAACAATACTAATAAATTAAAGAAATACAAGTGTTTGAGGAAAAAAATGCATAAAGAATATATAATTGTCACATCATCCTGCAAAAAGGTTAGAGAAAACCACCTTGGATACAACACAAAACCACTGCTGTTGCACTTTTAATAAATAATTCGAAAATAAAGTCATTTCCACATGTATGGCTAGGATTACCCGTTTGTAATACAAACGTTTGCAAGATCCCCACTCCCGTAGAACTCCCACTTCTTCCATTGTAATTTTTTTTTTTTCCTGTTGGTTTTGCTGGCTGGAAATGCTAACTACTGAAATTGCTACTTCTGAAATGCTCACCAAAACTATAACGCGCATATATGCACACTTTCCTCCGACTTAAGAATTTTTAAGCAGAGTGACACAGCGGGCACCGCCACCCTGACCTCGTTTTCTTTGCATATCGGGATCTCTCTGGTGTGGGTGATGCTAGCACCTTCTTCAGTGCAAACCCCCCATCAACACCCTCCACGTGTTTCTTCATTATAATTTAATTTTACTACAGTAAATTGCTATAGTGATTTTCTGCACACACACTTTATAAGCCGGGTCCCACACTTATTATGTCATGCACATTTATTATTTTATTTACTTTTGGAATTTTTTCTTCAATGTTTCAGATTCTTGCATTATTTTTACTTTCACTTTCCTTTATAAAAAATTTGTAGTAAATTATTAATTAATTTATTTATATAGAGAAACTAGTAACATAATTATTTCTAATATTTTCTTTATTTATATAGAGAAACTAGTATTATAATTACTTCCTTGTTTGAGCTTTAATTAAGGTGGGATAGTTCTCTTCATTGTTCTTGATATTTACAATTAATATTTTCAATTAATTTCAAAATTTGTAAGTTATTTTTAGTAATTCTTTAATGTATTTATTCTTATGAACAAATATTTGTATTTACTAAAGTTCAACATATTAATTACATTTCAAGTATAAATATTAATTTTAACCTACTAAATATTTGATATGCTATATAAAGATTAAATTCCTACAGTGCATGATTCGATTCTATTTAATTTAAATGTCCTTCAAGCTTATGTACACATATTTAAATGATTGTTGATAAAATAAATGTAAACTAAGAAGTAATTAATAAAAAAAATATTAGTAAAGGTAATTCTTGAATAACTATTCAAAATGACATATATATTGAAAATAACTAAGAAATGATATATATTTGGAATATTAAAAAATTTATTATTTTCATCAAAATCAAATTGTAGTAGTAAATGAGAAGTGAAAAAAAGAAAATAAAAGGCGAGAGAGAGCGCAAAAATAATTGATTAAAAATGAAAGCAAAAGTAATGATTGTGCATGACATCATCATAAATGGAAGTGTGGGACCAGCCTAATAAACTAATTCAGCTTTATAAAGCAAAATACATATGGAGACGTGTAAGGTATTGATGGGGGGTCTGCATTGAAGAAGGTGTTAGCATCGACCATGCGGGATCTCTATCCCTTCGGCTCATGAATCTTGATTTTTATCATTTATTTTTAATATGCAAATTGTGGTTTGTCCATTTACAAAATCCGCTGACTACAGGATTCGTAAACTTCAAGAACTGCCACAATTTTATAAAATAATTCACGAAATAATGAGTTCGTAATTTGTGAGTTTGAATTTGTAAATTCATGATTTGTGCAAGAGATGCGAGAGTACCATGGTGAGAGTGACTATTTTCTTTCATATTCAATCATTGACTATTATTAGGGATGTTAATCGAGCCAACCCTGTTGGATTATGAGTTGTTTGGTCCGGGTTAAGTCGTTTTTTTTTTGGATTAGGAAAATCTTAACCCTAACCTTCTTATTATAAATAAAATTTGTATATATATATATTTTTTTGTAACCAGATCAAAACCAATATTTACATACAATAAGATATCATCCTTTTGGATTTTGCTTTACTTTTTTTTTTATATATTCTTTTTTCAGAAATTAAAATAAGATTGAAATTCGTAACTGCCAATTGTTAACAATTATTACTTACAAAAACGATTAACTAGATATCAATAATAAAATAATTATCTCATAAATAATTTATAAGGTTTAATTATAATAAACTAAAATAAATGAATTATTCCCTCCGTCCACCATTTACTGACACTATTACTATATCGGGACGTCCACCATTTACTGACTCTTTCCGTTTTAGGACATAGACCCCACAATCACTTTAACACATTAACACTTTATCCATATACTTTTTATTACTTTAACATTTTAATACTATTAAACAATTCAAATGGGCCCACAATTGTTCCACTTTAACACTTTAACACGTTAATTTATTATTATACCATCAAAATAAAAAAAGTTCCCAAGGTAGGGTGTCACTAAATCATGGACGGAGGGAGTAATTGAAATAACAAGAGAGAGACAGAGAGCGAGAGGCATGTGTGCTCCTACGTGTGTTAGTGAGTGAGAGAGAGAGCAAGGAGAGAAATGTACGTGTTTGTGTGTGTCAATTTGAGTGACAGTGGAAAAGTGGGAGATGTATCATGTATATGCATGTGTATATGTATGCGCATACACAAATGTTCACCTTATAAAATAACACTTTTAACGTGTCTACTGCTGAACGTGTCAGTGTTACGTCTGTAACTTTTATATTAGATTTTACCTTTTTAGAAAGGTTATGATAAATATTTAAATTATTTTACTTATTAATAGCATTGTCACGTCATCCACGAACATATTAAGCATGCCCGTGATGGAAATTGAATCAGTCATCTATATACCTAGGTTAAAGTATATATTTATTTTTATTTACTATTACCTTCAGCTTGACGGGTTGACCTAGGGACCCGACAGCCCATCAGGGTCATCCCGGATAGCCCGAACATTAAAACGGGCTAAAAAGATTACCCCGAACCTTATTTATTTTCAGGATATGCGGGCCAACACTTCGGTTTCAGACTAAATTAACACCCCTAACTATTTTTATCTTTATTATGTCAAAGTGTTATTTTGATGACATCCCCTAAAATTAGGGTGTTGAGAACCCTCTGTAGTTGAATTTGATGATGTTTATCAAAGCCACACACACTAAGACATTATTTATTATTTCTAGAGTTAGATGTTGGCAAGGTTGTTCTCAATGTATAGCATGAACAACGTGCTCTTTATTCTAGAAAGACTATTATGTGTATCTCAAAAGAGCTCTCAGTGTGGGTCAAGAGTTTCTCTCTCTAGAAAGTTGCTCCAACTTCTCTCTAGAGTGCCCACTCTACCTTTGCTCTCTCCCTTCCCTTCTTTGTCTTCTCCGGCGAGTTAACCCATCTGTGTGTGTATCCAACACAGTCAAGGCGTCGCTAGGTTGGGCCGTGACCTCGCCTCCCCGGCGGCGCCGTGGGTAGGCACCGTCTCGTGTGATTCCCCCTCCTCTTCCCCTGGTCAGGCATCGCCGACGTGAGCTGGGAGGTTTGCTCTATTGGCAGGTTTCACAGTTCGCATCTTTTCGCTCGCCCTTCCCTCGACAGGCATCGCCGCCGTGGGTTGTGAACCTTGCACGCTTGGCAGGCATCGCCGCCGAGCGTTTGGCACTCTCCAGTATCCCGTGGTGGGTCTTCTTTGTGACCCACGTTGTTCTCGCCAGTGCACCCTTGGACTGGCCTGATCGTTGCTCTCTAGGTGCGTTACACAGCTGTGGGCGTGATTTTACACCTTCTCCGGCCATGTTCCGGTGCCGGCGACTACCTCCGCCATTTTCTGGTCAAACTGGTTAGTGAAGGGGTTCCTAGGGGATAGGGCCAACATTCCCTATTTGGCTGTTATTCTCTTGCCAAGGGAAAGGAATCTCTGCACTTAGCTAAATCAGGTTTGCTGACTTTTTACCTTTGTGCTGCCTTTTTCCTCTTTGGGTAGTATGGACAAAAGCTCAACAAAACATGTTCTTTCCTTGGGAATCCCAAGCTCTAGTAGCACATGCTCACACGTGAGCTAGTCCTCCCCCTCATGCCAAGACAAAGGTGGCCAGTCACCACCATCGCCGCCGGAGAAGAAACTCTCCCCCATTTTCGTTTGGGCGCCAAGGCTTCTGCGATGGGGAGGTCTCGTCCAAAAAGCCCGCCTATGCCGAGTTCTTCAATATGGACTCCCTCGTGATGATGGTGGTCTCGGCCTTAGCGCCACCAAGGCCGACTATGCCGATGCCCTAAAAAAATTTGCGTCGGCAGACTCATACCTTTCTTCATGCCACTGTGAGGGATCAGATGTATCTTTTAATGAGGATGAGCTCTACAATATCCCTAAGGATTGGGGGCACTGTTTAATTGGTCTCTTTGCCGGCAGATTCGCGAGAATCAAGGCAGTCTTTATCATCGTTGAACGATGGAAGACTGATTGTCGTGTTCTCACCCATCCATCGGGTTGGATTATTTTCAAGTTCTCCAAGGCCGAAGATATTGTTCGTGTCCTTGCTAGCAAACTGGAGAATGCTTTTGGACCAACACTTCTTCTTAAGAGTGTCCCGTCGTGCTTCACCTTCGATGACATGGATATCTCCCATGTACCTGTTTGGATTCGACTGAAAGGGCCTCGAGTGCACCCTAAAGCTTTGAGCAAAATCGCCACAAAAGTTGGCAAGCCAATCTGTTGTGACGATGCTACTCTTGGGAAGAGGAGGATTTCTTATGCTCGTATTCTTGCGAAGTTGATGCTCAAAAGGCTCCTATCTCTTCTGTTCCCATTATCCTTCCGAACGGAGTGCAATACGAGCAAGGGATCGAATATGAGCATACTCCGAAATTATGCTCGTCATGTGAAAGGTTTGGCCACTACTCCGAGTTTTGTCCAGCTCTGATTGGTGTTAGTACGGCTGGAGACGGCCACCAACAGGATCGTCGCCGGTCAAGATCAAGGGACATTAATGGCAACTCGAAGATATGGCAAAAGGCATCGGGGTCTCACGTTCGTTTTCCATCTTCTGAATCCCCTGAACATGTTAAAGCGCCAAGTCAAGGTATGACTGATGCCATATCCAAGCAAAAGAACACCGAATCAGCTCCCATCACGACACCGGGCAAAGTGGATCAGCTAGAACTTATAAAAAATAAAGAAAGTCTAGCCAAGCCAATTGGCAAAGCTGTTATAGGGAATTCTCGCAAAACCCGTTCAGTCTCGCCCATACTGCGGAAGAAAACTCGCTCGCTTTCCCCGTTGGAGTCTCGTAAATCATCCCAATGTGAGAATAGCAATTCCTTTTCTGCGCTAAATCGCAATGAAGGGGTAACAACAGTTCAGGGCACCGACGAGCAGCATCATGGGACGTCAATGTTCCACACTCTTGAACAAGAAGTTTAAACTATAATACCATGGCTGAAACCATCGTTGCGGTCGATTCGAAAAGGAAGAAGAAGAAGATTGTAGACAAGCTCTTGGGGACGAACCCCCCAAGACATCATGAAGATTGCCTTTTGGAACATCTGAGGCGTTAACACGTCCCAGAAAAAGAGGAGAGTCGCTGCCCTCATTCGCGACAACAATCTTGATGTCCTTTGCCTCCTTGAATCCAAATCCACCGATAGCAAGGTAAACCATTTTATTAACGCTTTCTTGCCTCGTTGGAGTCAAATAAATAATTTTGCTTGTGCCAATAGTGGTCGTATTGTTGTGTTGTGGGATCCCACTAGAATTAACATTCACGGGATCCATTTTCACCCCCAAGTTATTCATTGTAAAGTTGCATGTTTGATTACCCATACGTCATTCGCGTGCTCCTTTGTCTATGGATATTATTCTGTTGTGGCCCGTAGGCCTTTGTGGGATTCTCTTCGTGATTTTGCAGCTTCATTCCAAGCCCATGGATGGTCCTTGGCGACTTTAATTGTGTGCTCCATCCCAGGAACCCACCAACAACCTATCAAATCAAGGATTTTCAGGAGCTTTGTGTAACTCACAGTCTAGAGGACTCTATTTCCACTGGGTTTCGATTCACTTGGAACAAAGGCCAGACTTGGATGAAACTGGATAGAGTTCTCATCAACGACCGCTGGCATGAAGCTAACATTCTCTGTCTTGCTGATTTTTTACCGTCGGGTCATCAATCGGATAACTCCCCGGCTGTTGTAAAGTTCTCCAATCATCTTGGTTCTGGCCCAAAACCGTTCAAGTTTCTTAATATGTGGGCTAGCCATGATGACTTTCTCCCCCTTATTGGCAGATGCTGGGGTATTTCTTTTGATGGAACGAGACAGTTTATGCTCTGCAAAATGCTTCGGAATCTTAAAGGGCCGCTTAAGGAGCTTAACAACTTGCATTTTAGTCATATTTCGGTGCGTGCCAAGACTGCAAATGAGGAGCTTAAAGCACTCCAAACGCAATTTGAGGCCAACCCTTCTAGCAATGATATCCAAGCTCTTGTCGAGGAACATCGTAAGAAGGCCATGTTCCTTGCCGAAGCCAAGAGGCAATTCCTTAGACAAAAGGCAAAGGTTCACTACCTCAAGAATATGGATAAAGGATCAAAATTATTCCACTCCCTTGTCAAGAGGAACCAAAAGCGCAACTTTATTACTGACATAATTGATCAGGAAGGTAATCTCACATCGTCAATTGACCAAGTGGTGTCTGCATTTGTCAATTTCTATTCGGACCTTTTGGGTACTAGTGCTGCTTCGGAGGATATTGATGAAGTTATTATTGCCTCGGAGCCAAGACTATCGGCTGATGACATTGACAGGCTTTCACGGGCCTTTACGTCCGCCAAAATGAAAGAAGCATTTTTCTCGTGTGCAGATGATAAGGCCCCTGGCCCCGAAGGGTTCTCCTCTGCATTCTTAAAAAAATCGTGGTCTATTATTGGTGGGACTGTGTGTGATACCGTTCATGAATTCTTTCACTCGGGGAAGTTGTTACTGCAGCTCAACCATACACTCGTTACACTGATACCCAAATCTAGTCATTCGCCTTCAGTGGCTGACTTCCGACCTATTGCTTGTTGTAACACTGTCTACAATGCCATCTCAAAAATATTGCAGGCAAGCAATTCAACATCATTCCCACTCTCGTCGATCTAGCGCAATCTATCTTTGTTGGGGGACGAAATACTACGGATAACCCTTCTAGCGCAATCTATTCTTTGCACAAGAGCTCATACGTAACTACTCTCGCAAGAGAATCTCCCCTCGTTGCATGCTCAAAATTGACCTTCGCAAGGCCTATGACTCAATATCATGGACTTTTCTTGAGCATGTTCTTCATGGTCTCGGATTCCCGGACTTCTTTGTTGCTTGGATTATGGAGTGTGTCACGACCACTTCTTATTCTATTACACTCAACGGATGCCTTCATGGATTCTTTAAGGGGCAGGGTGGTCTGAGGCAAGGTGATCCCTTATCTCTCTATCTTTTCATCCTTTGCCTTGAATATCTATCTTGGTCTTTTAATTGTCGCACATCTCATCCCGACTTCAACTTTCACCCCAAGTGCGAATCCCTTAAGATTATGCACTTGGCGTTTGCGAATGGTCTTATGCTATTCTGTCGGAGTGATGTTCCTTCAATTAATATCATCACGGAGGCGCTTTATGATTTTCATAGGAAATCGAGGCTGCAAGTTAATGCTGGGAAGTCTAGCCTCTTCACAGCCGGTGTTTTCAGTGATTACTTGCATGATATCCACAATTTGGTGGGCTTTCCAACAGGCGAGCTCCCGGTTTGATATCTCAGGATTCCCTTAGCTTCGCAAAAACTTAATGTGGTGCACTATGCACCACTTATTGACCGGATTGCTGGCTATATCCATGCTTGGACGACTCAAACTCTTTCTTATATGGGTAGGGTTGAGCTAATTCGGTCTATTACCAAGGAGTCGAATGCTACTGGCTTCAAATTTTCCCCCTACCCACCTCGGTACACCACCGTATTATTCAGCTTTGTCGGGTCTTTCTTTGGGATCGAAAAGGCTTCTTGTCCGATGGAAAGTGTTGTGTCGGCCTAAGTCAAAGGGGGGAGTGGGCCTCTGGGACAGTGTTACTTGGAACCTTGCCCTCCTCGCTCGCACTTTATGGAACATCCATTTGAAAAGGGACACTTTGTGGATAAAAGGGGTCCATAATATCTACACTCGTGATGGTTGCATTTGAGATTGGAGGCCCAAGGTTAGTGATTCCCCTCTACAGAAGCAGATTGCTTTTATTCGGGACACTCTTATTACCCTCTTTTGTGCTTGGGATATCTGTATTAATCAGATGCAAGGCATGTGCAATGATCGGGGGTTACGTAGCTCTGCCGTTTATGATGCCTTACGGGCTGAAGACATCATCCAACCCTGGAAGAAAGCTATTTGGAGGGACTTCATCCCCCCAAAGTTTTCCTTTATTGCTTGGCTTTCCTTCATCGATAGGTTACGTACGAAGGATAAGCTCACCTTCCTCGATGTTGATCTCTCTTGCATATTTTGCACTAGCCCGGAAAGCGTGGGTCACCTCTTCTTTAACTGCGGGTTCACATGCAAAATTTGGTCGGATATTAGAGCTTGGCTTAACACCCCCCAACGGTCAACTAAGCTCCTCAATGCTGCTAAATGGAACACAAAAACAAGCATGGAGTCAGTATCACCATTAAAGCTCGTTGGCTTGGCCTCGTCACCACCGTTTATTATGTGTGGAAGTATCGCAACTTGGCTGCAGTTGATTACGTTAGACATAACCCGGATGAAGTGGTCCATGTTATTAAGCAACAAGTGTATCAAT
The DNA here is from genome assembly GCA_029379335.1 of Thymus mandschuricus. Classification (NCBI taxonomy): domain Eukaryota; kingdom Viridiplantae; phylum Streptophyta; class Magnoliopsida; order Lamiales; family Lamiaceae; genus Thymus; species Thymus mandschuricus. The sequence continues at coordinate 17,770,659 of CM057074.1, read as the reverse complement.
CCATCTTTGCCACTTATCCTCGTCAATTGGTGCACTTTTAACCCATGCTTCAGTTGGTTTATCATGTTATTCCTTGCTTAAGTGAATATGCCTCGCATTGTGCTTTGTCCCACTTGCTCTCCCGTCGGGCCCGTCTACCCGCTACTCGTATGCGAGCATATGCCCGTCTCGCGCCCAAGCGCCCTGTCCGCCCGAATCGACGATGCGTGCGCCCTGCGCCCAACACGACCAGTCACCACTCGCTGCCTTGCAGCGTGTGCCCCGTGCCCAAGTGCCGAGTCCACCCGCCTCAATGATTTGTGCGTCGTGCGCCCAGTGCCTATCACGGTCAATCATCGCCCGCTGCTTAGCAGCGTGTGCCCCGCGCCCAACCTTCGAGTCCCGCCCACATCGGTGATGCATGCTCCGTACGCCCGTACACCTAGCGCCTATCACGGCCAGTCACCGCCCGCAACTTAGCAGCGTGTGCCACACGCCCAAGCCCCGAGTCCTCCCGTATCAACAATGCGTGCGCTGTGCGCCCAGAGCCTATCATTGCCATCAGCCCTTGATACTATGCAGCGTATGCCTTGCGACAACGAGGCATGCCCGTGCCCTTGGGCCCATTGTAGCACCCGTCGCCACACATGCCGGGTACACATGACTCGGCCCTTTCAATTACCTTGTGCCACCTTTCGGCACTGCCATTTAGCCTGGCTAGGGGATGGACACCCGTGGGAACGTCCACCAGGAACTTTCGGCATCTCCGGCAACTGCCGCACTCTCCGCCGCCATCGGCCGGCCACATTGGGGAACATGAGCCATCATTGTAGGGGCACATGGGGCGGGTCGCTGACCCGACCCGACTCCGACCCGACCCCCCAAGAACACCATTCTTCCCTATAATAGTCCTTACAATAAAAAGGCTATTGACGCCAAAAGCCGAGCGAGACTTTCTCTCTCTAGAATAATTCTCTCTGACTTCTCTCTAGAACTCAGTGATAACCCCTCTTCTCCGACACCCCTTTTCTCTTTTCCGACCATTAATCCGGCTCTATTCACCATGAAAATCATATATTCTGCATCTCCTCATCAAGACGAGTCTACTGGTACAACCTTGAACGAATCCGACGTCGGCGACCAATAAAGGTTTCGGCGCCGCTTTCAATTTACCAGCGTATCTATCCATGCGATCGAACTCAAACTGCTTGGGTAGGTTCGTACGGGGCTGGGGGAGCTTCGCTTCAAGTTTTATCCCAATCCAACGGGTGGATCTCCGGCGGAGACGATCTAGATTTCCGAGACTTGTGCGTCTACTCCGACGTTTCCAGCCATGCGTTTCCTCTCAAAATCTCTCCACCCCTTCCTATTGCAACGGGAAGGATTCGCGTGAAGTTTCAGACCAATCCACCAGCGGAATCAATGGCAACATTTTTCTTCAGTTTTCCGGCGATAGTTAATACTGTTCTATCGGATTCTGAGAGATCATGTCGTGCGTTTCGGGTGAAATTTCACCCACAATATCTCAACTTATTCACGGAGGTTCCCTCCAAGTTACAACAATTTCTACTGGTTCAGTCAGAAGCTCTGATTTCTGCGACAACGTTGACGGCGAGTTCATGCTGATTCGGGGAGCAGTGTTACTATTCCATTATATCCTTTAAAATTTACTCGTGCGTTTGTGTTGAATTTTTTCTTGCTTAATCTAAACTTTTATACGAACCTCCCCTGTAAGTTTCAGGTGATTCTGCTGGCTGGGTGTTTTTTCGTGATTTTTTTGACCATCCGGCAGAATCTGGGCGAAGTTGATGGAGCTCCACAGCGAGGGATTTCCAGATTTGACAACACTACACGCACTGAGGCCCCCAATAACTAACCAAGGAGCCGCAATAAACTGGAAGGTTAAGCTCCCTTCTGAGGACCCGAATCTAGCCCCGGTGGATGGAGAAGTTTTCTCCCCGACGTCGGAGGAACGTGCCCAAGCTCGGCCGGCAAATAGTGGCCAACGAAGGAACCCGTGGCTCCACGACAGTAATCTAAAAACCAAACCCCCGATTTTAAAGGCTGACCTTGTGCTTCCAAACGTACAGGGATAGGTAAAGGGGGATATGCTTTGCTTGGAGCCAACAGATTATGTTCCCGTTGCCAAGAGTTGGGGTCACTGCCTTCTTGGGTTCATGGCGGGTAAATTCCCCAGCCGGGATGCAATCAAAAGGCTCACTTACAATGGGCGTGGCCTACACGAATGGCGTTCCATCCCAATGGATGGATGGTGTTCCGCTTTGAAACAGCGGAGGACATGGAGGCTGCTAGGTGTGAGGGGAACCTCTCGGTTTTTGAAACTTCTCTTATGCTTTGTACCATGCCGGAGGACTTCAACTTCGAGGAGGTCCCGGAGTTTAAATTCAAGGTGTGGGTCTCACTGCCCGGGCTACAGCTCAAGCTTTGGCAGCTGTCTACCTTAGCAAAAATCGCGAGTATGGTGGGGACTCCGATTGAAGTAGATCACCGCACCGTTGCACGTATTAACATTGACGGACCCCGAATCCATGTCTTGGTTGATGCAAAAATCCCTCCACCAGATGTCATTAAAATAAAGCTGTCAAATGGTAAAATTATCTCACAGAAAATTATTTTTTATTTCTACCCGCTTTATTGTTGCCAGTACCGGTTCATGGGCCATTCCACGACCGGGTGCCGACTGTCGGGCAAGACTAATCCCAGCTACTGTCCGAGGCGTTGCTAATGCAGGACCCGACCAGCAAGGCTGGCGCAAGTGGTACAAAGGAGGGGCAGCAGAGCTGCACAAGGGAATCGTGCCACAGTACCGGCTGCTGGGCGTAGAGCTTATCGCCCCCCAACTGGCGGCAAACGTGCTCGTAGCACCTCTCGTGCTCCACAATTGAACGCCAACAACCACTCAGTTAGCCCAGGCCATCCTCAGCATGAACTTAACACCACTACCCACCAAGCGAGCTTAGTGGCTGGAACTAGAGACAATTTGCAAGAATCGATGGCGGACAATACTAACGCCCTGACAGGCTGTGTGTGGGGAGCAATCCCGAGGTAAATCCAGAATATTCACACATATATTCCCTCCCCCTCTTCTAGTGTAGTCCCAGAAGCCTTCCATTTGGACCCTATGCTGGAGGAGGGACTATACACTACCCAGCCTTTGCCTACATAGCCCTCTCTCGTGAACCAAGCTCCCTTGAGCGAGGAGGAGGACAGAGAAGCTTCTGATAGTGATGCTAGCTTCTGTACGTCGGAGGACCAACTTAGCGTAGCCCCCTCTCATGTCTCTGAGTCCCTTATGAAGAACAAAGAACCGCCCCGGGTGAGAGTGAATGCTCATCACACATTGCTGCTAACATCTCGAGCTCCTCTGAGTGGGACTCCGAGAAGGATAACGATACTAATGCGAAGAATTGCAACTCAAAAGGCAAGAAAGGCCGTGGGGGCTCAGCGGTCAGGCGATCCAAATGTTTCCAATGAATCTCGGCTTTTGGAATGAGCGCGGTCTCCTCGAGCCACCAAAACAAAGGGAGGTAACATCTTTTATTTTTAACAATAATCTGGATATTTTTGGCTTTTTGGAGACAAAGCTTAATTCGAATAGACTGGATATTTTTAAGAAAAACTACCTCAAAGATTGGAATTTTGCAAGCAATTTTCACACCGCCCGTAGCGGGAGGATTCTGCTCACGTGGAATCCCTCCCGGTTAGTTGCAGGGCCAGCCCTGGGCCTAGGCCCAGGGTGCCTCCGCCTACGGCCCAACAATTTTGGGGGCCCAAAAAAAAATTTTATACCCATTATTAGTACGTGCCCATCATACTAAAGGGCCTCTTTTTGGTAAAAAATAAAAATAAAATTTACTTATTAAAAAAAAAAACTTATTTATTAAAAAAAAAAGTTACTTATTTAAAAATATATATATAATATTTAAAAAAATCATACTTTAATAAAAATTTTAGAAAAATAAGTAAATAACGTAACCCTCTTCTCCTAGATTCCCTGCATATATTTTGTTCTGGGTAACGTCTCTCTCTTTCTATGCTCTCTCTTCTCCATCTCTCTCTCTCTCTCTCTCTCTCTCTCTCTCTCTCTCTCTCTCTCTCTCTCTCTCTCTCGGTCTCTCCCCCTTTGTTTGTTCACGAGATTCTCGAATTTTGATCCTCCTCAACAATCACTTTCTTTATTTGAATTCTGGGAAAAAGACAACAAGGTATATACTTTTATTTTGTGTGGTTGTAATATTTTATTGTTTTTTCTATTTGTTTAATAATTTGATTCCACTTTGTATAAAGTTACCCACTAATGCTTGTTTAGTTGTTTAGTATTTAGACTTTCTTTTGCCTGCATTTTTTTTTTTATCAATTTTGTTTTTTACTTCTTCAAAATAATTAACCATGAAGTGTTTGTCAAAATGCCTTAGTGAAAACATTAATTTAGCTTTGATAAAATGACTAAAAGGAATAAAATGTTGGCCTGTTGGGACATAATTTCAGTTCTTTGTATTTATTTGCATTAATTTTATTGTACATATTGTGAACTTTATAACTAAATAATTTTCTTCTCTTGGCTAATTGTAGGAGCAAGAATTAAGAATATCAAAGAAAATTCCTTTCCAGGTGTTATTGTTCTTTTTTAAATTTGATGCTACTTATTTGCTTGATATTCATACTATAAAATGTTGCCAAGGAAACATTTATCCGGAAGTGAGAAAAGGAAAAAGAGAAAACGAGAAGATGAGTTAAAGAAATCACAACAAGGAGCTCTTGATAAATTTATATTTAAGAATGTAGATGTTCATGATAACCTAGATGAGTCACACGAAGCTTTAGACAATGAGAATCTTGAAAATGAGAATGATAGGATTGATGATTCTAGTGAACCTAATATTGTGCTAACCTACTAGTGAAAGTCTTGGCATTGATGAAGACCAAACAAGTCCTCTTATTGATATTTATGATCCTAAAAATTGGGAGAAACTTGATAATAAAATGAGAGATATTTTAGTTGAGAAGGGCCCCATAAGAGAAACGAATTGTGATTTTCCTATAGATGAACATTCTAGACATTTTTCATGATCATATTTTTCTAGGAAGTTAAGCGACAAACTGATATTTTTATATGCATTTCAAGATGTTTTTGGTAGGTTTTGGCTTTGATATGTGCTTAAATGAATAGGAAATGATAGGTTTTTACAATTTATGCGTTTTCTATATGCTTTTCATTTTCTCTCGGTTTCCGTGCTGATTTCAGGTGCTGTGGCAATTTCTGGGCACGTTTGAGTTATCCTATGTCGAAGAGGATCGAAAGAGGAAGCCGTAGCACTTTGCGGATTATTTTTCCTATTCCGGACGAGAGAGAACGAGCCAAAACCGTGAGAGTGCGCAAAATAACAAATGTGGGCGGAAATGCACAACACTCACCCTTGGACAATTTTCCGGAAATTACAGATTTTACCCCACCTTCTCAACTCAAGTTTCTGTTAATTGCAATTTGACCCCAACTTATGGGAAGACTATAAATACTCCTTTATTTGCCTCATTTGGCATCTTTTAACACTTGTAATTCACTCTTGCACAACTACTTTAGAACTCTACCTTTTTCCCTCTTTCCTTTTTAGTATTTTCAAATATTGTTGGATGATCAAGCTTGGATATTGAAGATTATTGGAGCAATTCAATTCCTTGTACTTTCCTTGTTCTTTCTACTATGAATTCTCTTATTTTTTATGGTTTGATGCTTAGATCCATGCTAGGCTAGATCCATTGAGGTTTCAAATGATGGATGATGTGAATTAGGCTAGGATGTGATGGTTTTTGATGTTGATCTACATTTCCTTTGAGTTGCCCTTGGATTTGATTGAATTTAATTGCATGAATGATTGACAACCACTAGTGCATACAAGGTGTTTGATGGAATGCCTAGGAAGCTTCCATTCATAGCACTTGGCATGAATCCTTGCTCATATTATCTAGCATTGATTTTACATTGTTCTTAGAAAGAATTATGTGAATTGTTGTTAGATTAATAGGCATTGTGCTTTTAGGAGTTGGTAATATGGCATGTTATTCAATCCACTAGTTATCAAGTCTTAGGAGGATGAGATAGCTTGATTTATGTAAGAATGCCACTCAAGGGAATTAAAATGGTTTGAAACATCAAATGCCTAATCCTTAGCCTAATTACATCGGAAATCGTTTGAAACCTTATCTTCTCTACTTATCTCCTTTACTTGTTCTCTACATTCCTTGCCTTTATTTTTGCTTGTTATTTCATTTACTTTACTCATTGCCTAGTTAAAAACCAAAACCATGAATATGTTCTTAGATAGTATGATAGAGATGATACGAACTACTTGATTTTCAATCGATATATTCACTCCTTGTGGTTCGACCCGGACTACTAGCTAGTTAGGTTATTGTATTATTGATAGGCTAGAAATAGCCGAGTCATTAAGCAATGGTGAGATTATGGATAGGAAATGGTTAGTTTATTCAAAGCTTGCGGACAAAGTATATTGTTTTTGTTGTAAGTTGTTTAAATCTACTAATAATGTAACTTTGTTAGCAAATGAAGGACTATATGATTGGAAACATATTAGCCAAAGACTCCGACAACATGAAGTTTCTAATGAGCATATGTCTAACATGAATAGTTGGAATGAAATGAGAGTGGGGTTGAATAATAATGAAACAATTGATAAATCCTTGCAAGAAGATCTTATGAAAGAGAAAGAGCGTTGGAGACAAGTTTTATATAAAATATTGTCTGTTGTGAAATGTTTGGCTAAACATAATCTTGCTTTTCGTGGATCTAATGATAAATTATATCAAGATAACAATGGTAACTTTTTGGGATTAATTGAAATGATTGTTGAATTTGATGTGATTATGCAAGATCATGTGAGACGCATTAAAGATCGTGAAATTCATTATCATTATCTTGGACATAGAATTCAAAATGAGTTTATTTCTCTCCTATCACAAAGTGTTAGAAGCTCTATTATTAGTGTTACTAAAGAGGCCAAATACTTTTCTGTAATACTTGATTGTACCCCGGATGTGAGCCACCAAGAACAAATGAATCTTATAGTTCGATGTGTAAATTTGTCTACTAATCCAATTAAAATTGAAGAGTTCTTCTTAGAATATTTAAAAGTTGATGATACCTCGGGTTTAGGACTTTTTAATGAATTAAAAAATATTTTACATTCACTTAACCTTAATATTGATGATGTTAGAGGTCAAGGATATGATAACGGTTCCAATATGAAAGGAAAACATCAAGGTGTTCAGAAGAGATTTCTTGAATTAAATCCTAGAGCTTTATATATGCCTTGTGCTTGTCACAGTCTTAATCTTACTCTTGGTGATATGGCACATTCTTGTGTTAGAGCTATTTCATTTTTTGGAGTTATTCAACGCATATATTCATTGTTTTCAGGTTCTACAAAGAGATATAATATTTTACTTGATAATGTGTCTGGTTTAACTTTGAAATATTTGTCTAAGACTCGTTGGGAAAGTCGAATTAAAAGTGTTAAAGCTATTAGATTTCAATGCCCACATATAACATTAGCTTTATTGCAACTATATGAATCTTGTGATAATGATGCAAAGACAAAGAGTGAAGCAGAGAGTTTGACTAATGCATTGGAAAGCTTTGACTTTTTACTTGGGATGGTAATTTGGTATGATATTTTATTTGCTATTAATATGGTGAGTAAGAAATTGCAAGCTAAGTCTATGTGCATCGATACTACTATGAAGCAACTGCAAGGTGTATTGTCTTATTTTGAAAATTATAGAGAAGTAGGTTTTATAGAAAGTATGAATGTTGCTAAAAGTATTGCATTAGAAATGAAGGTAGAGCCTGTTTTTCCAACAAAACGTCGTATGATTAGGAAAAAAACATTTTGGAGAGAATAATGAGCTAGAATAAGATCAATCACCTGAAGAGTTATTTAGGATTGAATATTTTTTGGTTGTAGTTGATATGGCTATTTCTTCCTTAAAGAATAGGTTTGAGGACTTGAAAACATTTGAAGGTATTTTTGGATTTTTATATAATTCCAATAAGTTAAAGTCCTTAGATGGTATTGAGTTAAGAAAATGTTGTGTTAATTTTCATTCTACATTCTCTTGTGGTGATTCATCAGATGTTGATATAGATGATCTTTTCTCCGAATTGAAAGTATTACAATTATCTTTACCTACTAAGTTCATGTCGGCAATTGAAATTCTTAAATTTCTGAAATCTTCAGATTGTTTTCCTAATGTTTCTATTGCATATAGAATTTTATTAACTTTGCCGGTGACTGTAGCATCAGCTGAAAGAAGCTTTTCGAAGCTTAAATTGATAAAGACATACTTGAGATCATCGATGTCACAAGAAATGTTGAATGGATTGACAACTTTAGCTATTGAGAAAGATATGTTGGAACATATTGATGTCGATGAGATTATTAAAGATTTTGCATCTGCAACTGCTCGAAGAAAATCTTTCTTATGATTTTGTATAGTAGATTCATATGTTACTGGATTGAGAAACAATGAACCAAAAGGACATGTAATTTTTTTTTTTTTAATTGCATGTTAGTTTGAATAAAGGGCCCCTATTTTTCATTTGGCCTAGGGCCCCAAAATTGTCAGGGTCGGCCATGGTTAGTTGTTAATGTTTATCGTGTTGAGCCTCAGGTTATACAGGCTTCGGTGGAGGGCTTATCCAATGGGAATAAGTTCCAGGCAAGAAAGGACGTGGGGGCTCAGCGGTCAGCGATCCAAACGTTTCCAATGAATCTCAGCTTTTGGAATGTGCGCGGTCTCCTCGAGCCGCCATAACAAAGGGAGGTAACATCTTTTATTTTTAACAATAATCTGGATATTTTTGGCTTTTTGGAGACAAAGCTTAATTCGAATTGACTGAATAATTTTAAGAAAAACTACCTCAAAGATTGGAATTTTGCGGACAATTTTCACACCGCCCGTAACGGGAGGATTCTGCTCACGTGGAATCCCTCCCAGTTGGTTGTTAATGTTTATCGTGTTGAGCTTCAGGTTATACAGGCTTCGGTGGAGTGCTTATCCAATGGGAATAAGGTCCAACTTGCACTATGCTACGGTAGGAACCAACTACAAGATAGAAGGCAGCTATGGGATTCGCTTATGGACTATACAGATCTAAACTTACCACTCTTCATGTGTGGAGATCTTAACAACGTCATGGATTTAGACGAACGAGTTGGAGGTCGCCCCCCATAGAGAGAGAGATCAGGGAGCTTGTTGACATGGCGGCATACCTTAATCCACGAGCTGCCCCGTTTACGGGATGCTTTTTCACATGGACGAATGGCACCATCTTCTCATGTATTGATAGGATGATGCTTAACAATGCATGGTTGGATGAAGGGTGGAATATTAAGTTGCATTTCCACACTAGGGGTGAACGATTTGATCACTCACCATGTACCGCGGAGCTGTTCAATCCAACAAATAAATTTAGGAGGGACTTTAAGTATTGTAACTTCTGGAACGACGATCCAAAGTTCCAGGAGGTGCTGGATGGGAGGTGGAAGGCTGAAGTGAGGGTGTTTGAGGGGCAGCAACTTCTCTCTTGTAAATTGAAACGCTTACGGTGGGACCTTGCCCCGATGAAAAGGAAGGATCTAGCGAACATATCCGAAAGAGCAAAGGCTGTCCGTGAGCAGCTCCATAACATCCAACAAATGGTGGATAAGGATCCTCTAAATCCTGAACTCCGGATGGAAGAGCTTCAAATCAGGAAGCAATGAAAATTCCTCGACAAAGCGGAGCTTTCGTTCCTCACCCAACGAGCTAAGTCATTGAACCTTAACAATTTGGATAAAAATTCTAAATACTTTCATTCAATTGTTAAGAACAATTTTACTCGTAATTCTATCTCATCTATTCGGCACTCACAAGCAGAGAGAGAGAGTGGATTGGGCTATATTCCAGGAAGGGCATGTTCTGTCGATGGAGGAGCAAGCTAACCTTGTCCATACAGTCACAAAGGAGGAGATTAAGGATGCTCTGTTCAGCATTGAGAACGAGAAAGCTCCCGGTCCCGACGGCTTTCGGACGAGATTTTTCAAGAAGAATTGGAGTTTGGTTGGGGATGATACCACTAAAGGTGTGCTGGATTTTTTCGAGAGGGGCCTCATACTCAGAGAGTGGAATCACACGACGGTTACTCTCATCCCGAAGAAGACCCATGAGCCGTCAGTCGCGGACTTTCGGCCAATCACTTGTACAAATGTGGTCTACAAGATAATCACCAAGATTCTGAATAATCGCATGGCGCCAATCATTAGTAAACTGGTCAGCCCGGCCCAATCAGCCTTCATCAAGGGCCGGAATCTCGCTGATAATTATATGTTGGCCCAATCTTTGATCCACAGGTACGACATGAAACAGTTGGCTCCGAAGTGCATGGCCAAGATTGATCTTCAGAAAGCATATTACTCGATCTCGTGGGAATTCCTTCATGAGGTCCTCCCGTGGCTGCACTTCCACCCGTGCTTCATTTATTGGATCATGACATGCGTAACTTGTCCTACTTATTGCCTTGCCATCAACGGAGGAGTCCACGGTTTCATTCGAGGCAAGCGTGGCTTGAGGCAGGGGGACCCGATGTCCCCTACACTTTTCCTTCTGTGCATGGAGTACCTCTCACGGTTGCTCAAGAAAAGGACGAGAGAGAATGATTTCAGCTTTCAGGTCAAATATGAAGAGCTCGACATCTCTCACCTCGCGTTCGCAGATGATCTGCTCCTTTTTGGACGAGGAGATCTTTCATCCATGAGTATCTTGCGGATACACTTTCGGAGTTCTCCAACACCTCAGGCCTTGTCATGAGTGAAAATGAATCTCGTATATACGTATATTAAAAAGGAAATGGAAGAAAAATGTGTGCATACTAATTTTAATTTACTACAAGAATCGATTATATGCATGAAAATATAAAGTATATTATACAAATATATATGCATTAGTATAAAAGCAATTAATTAATCAAATACTATAATATAATATAATATGGAGGCAAAAAAGAAAATACCCTAATTGAACTTCAAAACCTAAAATTAGCTTTGGATGTTTAAAAGATAAAAATATACTCATATTTTCAAAATTTGTACAAAAATGCCCTTGCTTTTGCTTTTTGCTTTTTGCTTTTTACTTTTTGACTTTGACCACCAACTCTTTCTCTCTCTTTCCGTTAATTTTGGTGTTACAAATCGTACTGTGTTCCATACAAATAAGTACGAAACATGTTTCTTACTGTGTATTTAAGTAGACAATAAGATTTTCTTCCTTTCGTACTGTGTACTTTAGTATATCATGTAAATTAAACAAAAACTTACACAAGACTAGTAATCTTTTTTGTGTTTTTACTGTGTACTTAAGTACACAGTAAGCTTTTCTTCCCTTCGTACTGTGTACTTAAGTACGCAATAAGATTTTCTTCCTTTCGTACTGTGTACTTTAGTATATCATGTAAATTGAACAAAAACTTACACAAGATTAGTAATCTTTTTTTCCTTTTTTGTGTTTCTTACTGTGTACTTAAGTACACAGTAAGCTTTTCTTCCCTTCGTACTGTGTACTTTAGTATATCATGTAAATTGAACAAAAACTTACACAAGACTAGTAATCTTTTTTTTGTATTTCGTACTGTGTACTTAAGTAATCGGGATAGAGGATAGCATTCGGAAATAGTGTGTGTGTTTAGAGAGAGAGAGAGAGAGAGTTTGACAACACATTGCATGCTCAATTTAGTCAAAATAACCCTTTTGAAGCAATATTAATGGATCATAATTTTTTTCCCATTACACATGAACAAACAAATCAATCGAACAAACAAAAAAATCTTGCTCTTGCCATCTTTTTTTTCATAATTAAAAAAAAAATAAGAAGAAGGGGAAAAAAAAAGAGAGGAAAAACTGGAGACTAAAGAAGAGAATGGTGGAGGTCCGAGGTTGATGACGGTGGAAGTATTCTCACTCTCTCTAAAATCCGGCACCTTCAGAAACTGCACCTTTAAAAACCCATCTCCATTAATCCCCAGCAATTCACTCTCCCGATTCTTGAAATTCTGCATGGATCGCGATCGGTGGAGGGCGAGTTGGTCGGAGAGGAGGCTCAGCTCGGCCCTACACAACTCGAGGCGGCGGAGGAGCTCGCGCACGACGGCGTAGGCGCCGCCGACGAGGTCGGAGGCGCGGAAGTGGGCCTCGTGGACGAGGGAGGTGACGGCGTCGTCGCGGTGTTCCGGTGGGGTGTTCTTGAGGAGCTTGACGACGTTGTTGGTCGCCGCCGCTCCGGCGGCGGAGGAAGAGGAACATGAGGACGATGAGGAGGATGGAAATGGCTACCGTGAGGATCTCCATGGGCGGCGATGGGAGGAGGGGTAGAGAGAGAAAGAGAGAGAGAGAGAAAGAGAGAGAGGGGACAATGAGGCCGGATTGTGCAGCAAGCTCCGACGGAAGGGGGCCGGTGAGTTCGTTGCTGTTCAAATCGAGCCAAATGAGGCTCCGGCAACCCCCAATTCCCGGTGGGTAGAGAGAGAAAGAGAGAGAGGGGTAGAGAGAGAAAGAGAGAGAGAGAGAGAGAGAGAGTGAAGAAATAAAATAGAGAGAGGGAGATTATGGTATAATGAAGAAGAAATTGGATTCAAAAAAGAGAAAAAGTCAAAAAGCACTCCAAACCTAAAAAGTAAGGGCGTTTTTGTCTACCGAACCAAAAAAACGTGTATTTTTTTGTGTTTTTAAACTTCCGAACCTAATTTTAGTTTTCAAACTTGAAAGTGGGTAAAAGACTATATATTCTCTATAATATGCATGCTTGTGAAATATCTATGTCTATACCTATTAGGGGTGAGCATATGGCCGGTTTTCGGCCGAAACCAATATAACCGATAGTCCGAAAAAACTTAGAATTTGTAACCAAACCAGCCAAAGTGAGTGTACTCAACCAGCCAAAAACCCGCCAAAAATCGATAATTGGTTTTGGTTCGGTTTTGGCCAAACCAAATTATTGACGTACAATATTTTTTTCCACGATTTTCATGTAATTTTCATATTTCTCATTTATACATTTACATACAAGTCCAATCAATAACTAAGATTTAAAAAAAAAAAAAAAATCGACAAAAAATCTAGTTTATGAATATTCAATAATCATATTTTTGCTCAATAATATAAATTGACTATACAATAAACCCTACATGTACAATTAGTTATAAACTAATAATGGTTTTAAAGTATAAAATGGTACTTATTAAATATATTAATATAGTTCGGTTATTCGGTGGCACCGAAACTATAAAATAAAGAACCGAAACCGACCGATTTGAAGTTCGGTTCTGCATTCACTAACCAATACCGATCCATTGATATTTTTGGCCGACCAAAACCGACCGAAACCGCCTGGTTCGGTTCGGTTGTTCGGCTTTGGTTCGGTTATGCTCAGCCCAAATACCTATACTAAAAAGGGCCTTATGTTACAAAATAGTAGGTTGCCTATTTTACCCTTTATGTAAATTATTCTTAGAAATTTTTTTAATTGATTAATTATTTACTTTTCCTAATATATATATATATATATATATATATATATATATATATATATATATATATATATATATATAGAGGATATATCAAATAGAAACTAATGTTAAGTTGGAACTTAGAAACCGTCCACAACCGTTGATCTTGAAGATCTAATGGATCAGATTTGATTTCAAATTAACAATTAAATATTGGTTTTCGATTTTTTTAATGCTTTTTTGGTATTATTTAGGGTTATAAGTGTAATTTTATTTATAAAAAACTGAATCTTCCTAATTTATTGGAAATGTATTAATTATTTTTTGCTGGCAGAATCTCACGATCGTATCTTTTATGCTACACCTTCTCATCGTATCTTCTTCTTCTCCGATTTCTGCTGTGAATCAATGCTTCTCATCGTATCTTCTTCTTCTCCGATTTCTTCTGCGAATCAATGTATCGGTTTCGTATATTGATTAAAAAATATTTTGCTTCGTATATGTATAAATTGTTTGGACGGTTTGATTCAGCGAAGTTGTGATTTGCTGGAGTATTGCACGACAGTTTTGGAGTTTTGGTTTCGTATCTTCTTCTTCTCCTATTTTTTCACGGCAGTTTTGGAGTTTTGATTTGCTGGAGTATTTCACGCGGAGGTTGATTTGCAGTAATGGTGGCAGTGACGGTGCTCATTAGTTTAGATTTATGTTTAGTCTTTTGAAATCAGGGGAGAGAAGAACCTAGGGGCGATTGCGGCGGGAGAGAGGTTGCAGTGACAGTGGTAGTAGCGGGGGCAGAGACGGTGAAGTCGGGGGAGATTCTAGTGGCTTGTGGGTGGAGTCAGTTGTTCGAGGTGAGCTTGGCCAAAACGTTGATTGAGAATCGACTGACGATGGACCATAATGCAGAGGATATTACCACGGTGATGGAGAAGAAGTTGTAGAGGATATTATCACGGTGGTGCACTTAGTGTAATTTTTGATGCATTTTTCCAACTTTTTGATGCATTTTCGAAGAATAATTTCTTTTTTATATGCATTTGTTAGAATGTAGTGGTAAAAAGTGGTTGTTGATGACATTCTATAGAATATTTCAATATTTTTTTTACGTTTAATTTTAGTAACTAATCTCATAAACTTATTTTTTTTTTTTTTACTTTCTTCCCTTCACGTGTTTCATTGGTAAAGCTTTCTTCCATTTACATTTTTTTTATTGATAAATTCTTGTACATGATTGTTTTTTGTGATGCATTTTTCGTTTATTCTGATGCACTTTATTATTGTTGGTCCCGGTTTGTTAATAGGAAAAATACGTAGAGGGGGGGGGGGGGGGGGGGGGGGGGTGAATACGTATTTTGAAGTTTTTCAACTTCAGATCCCTTAACACAGAGTAACAAGTAAAGAGCTCTTTTTGAAACTTAAGACCTAGCTGAAGCTAGATCTACAGTACGTAGCTTGCCTACTTGACCGAAGTGAACACTTGATCTTTACTCGTATGTGCGGAATTTGGTGTGCTATAATCTTTCCTAAGTAATTGAAAATCCAAGTTAAGTTTGTTTATATGCACGTGCAATGGATAATTGAATACTGTAAAGAGATTAAGGTAAGAGAGATACGACACCAAGAATTATAGTGGTTCGGAGATAAAGCTCCTACGTCCACTTGTTGCACGACGGCAACTGTTCTTTTCACTCAAGAACTTGAAGGTTACGGGTCCTTCAAAAACCTGGTCGAGATCGGGCTTCACTCGCCTAGATCAAACGACAGACGTAGTGATTGCGGGTTCACTACACAAACCTAACAAAGACTGGAAGCTTCACTCGCTTCAGTCGAACAGGGAGATTGCGGGCTCTCCTTACAGCCTAGCTTCGATCGAGCTTTACACAAACGATGTAAGTGTAAGCTTGGATCTCAACTCTACGATCGAGGCTTCTTCAATCGATGAAAGAAGGGCCTTGGATCTGGACAACCTAACAACGACACTCAAAAACCTAACAGACAGAGTTTAGGGGTTTTGGTTGACGAACACACTATGAAGAGCTCTTTACAATAAGTGCAAAGATGGCTAGAGCTCTTCTTCTAAGCTTGGATATGGAATGGGCTTAGACTCTAAGTGTGAAGGTTGTGAAGACGAGTTCCGATGAACTGGAAACTCGGAGAACACTGGAAAACAAAGACTCGAGGATTGCTAGAAAGCTGGGAGTGTTTGTTTGCTGTATGCGCTCGAATGCTCAAGTAGTGTTCTACTCTTCTTCGTCTTCATCCTTCACTATTTATAGGCGGAGGGTTGGCTGAGACCCGTTGCTTGGTTGGTGGCCTTGTCCCTCCTCCTCTCGACAGTACTTGCGCAGGCTGGCAACTTTTCAGATGCGCAGTTTTGGATTTTTGCCGGAAATGGCTAAGTTCCAATTTCAACAGTAACTGGAGCGATCCAGTACTGTTACGGCTCCTTGTCGGCCTGGCAGTCAACTCTTCCGCTCCACTCCGCTTTCGACACGTGGAGATCTCGTAATTAATGCTACGATCTCCTGTTTGACTGGAGTTCAAAATATGGGCGGGAGTTGTGCTGTCGCTTTCTGGTAGGTAGTGGCTCGCTTCGCTTTGAAGATGTAGCGTCCGCTTTAGTTGAGTCACTTCGTAGTCATTCTGTGAGTCGCTTCGGGAAATAAAGTTCCCTAGTGACTGCTTTGGAAACTGCTGACTAGAGTTGACTAGCTTTGACTCTTCACTGTAGCGCTTGCTTCGCTTCGCTTTGGCTTTGAATTGTAGCGCTCGCTTTGCTTCGCTTTGGCGGACTCACTTCGAATCTACTGTAGCGATTGCTTCGCTACACTGTTCTTCGACACGCTTCACTTCAATTGCTTGGCTTGCTTCGCTTTGAAAAACACACTCAAGCGAGTGGCCTTCACTTGAACTTTTGAAGCCTAATCTAAGCAAAATAAAAGAGTCATCCTAACAGAGTAGGCTTAGAAAAATTCTAACCTATTAACTACATCAAAGTGGGTCACTTGGGAGTTGGACACTTGGGGTTTTGGGATCCAATCAAAACAAATGACTTCGTTTATCAAGTATCCCACATAGTTCCCCCTTAACAAATTGGTCCATAACAATTCCCAACAATTTCCCCCTTTTTGATGATGCCAAAACCCAAAGGCTAAGACTTAGAAAGTTCCAGCCTATCTAACCGTGAAGGGAACTCCAAGCGACTGCTTCCTTTGCAGCTTCGTTTGTAAATTTTTTTTTTAAGTTCCTTTCCCTTTTTTTTTTCGGTTAAATTATTAGAGTTTGTAGCAAAAGGTAAGGTCATTCACAAAGCAGGTAAATGACAAATTTTGACAGAAATTGAAAATTGATAGATGAACAAGCAGTTCACATAGTCAAAAATATGAAACTTGAAACTCAACGGTTTCCTGCAGTTTCATCACGTTTTTTCTTTCTTCTTCTCTGAATAGTAAGCAGATCGGACATTCAACTCCATTGTCCGGATGTTGTACTGGTTGTCTCTCCAGCTTTTCTCCAATCTTAGTGCTTCATCCACTTCTGCATCAATTTCCTTTCGATTAGGAATCTCTGAATTTGGTTTGAGAGGCATAGGAAACTTTTTCGCAGCTGGCACTTTGACAATAAGTGGAAGGGGTTTTGCTTCTTCTGCCAACGTGAAGATCTTTCGCCTCAATCTCTCATTGTATTGATGCAGGAAGTTGCTGAGAGCCTCCATTCTAGGACACTTGTCTTGATACGGTACTACTTTCCACCAGTAGTAGGCTTTTATGAACTTATCCTTTAGAATCAGCCAAGTGTCGAGAAAGTCTCTTGGGATGAAATCCTCGATTTGTCTGGAGTCCGGATGATGATCTCTCCGCATAGCCAGCTCCTCTTCTGTCCTGCTTTTCAACTCCTTCATGATTGAGTTAAATTGTGTGCTGGCATCACCACTCCACTTCGGAAGCATATCATTAATTCGCTTCCGAATGAAGTCATGCTCTTCAGTCGAGTAGCGACCGGAATTGATCATTTCTTTCAGCGTAACTCTGCCAGTATCCATCCAGACTTGGAGATTGACAGCATCAGACTCTTCAGGAAAGTGAGGAATGTAAGCACTGCGCGTGATGGCAGATTGGATGAGCCTCACTTCATTCCATTTGGACTCGATCCGTTCATCCAATTTCATCAGTCTTTTCTCCCTTACTTCCTCATCCTTCTCCCTTCTTCTCTTCTTCTCCTCTGTCTTCTTTTGCCTCTTCTCGAAGCGACTAGCCTTCTCTTTGACCACTTGCTGCATTTTCTGGCGTTTGGCAGTAGTGTCATCTTCCTTTGTTTCAGGCGTTGATCGCTTCAAGGAAACTTTCTGAACAAGAGGTGGCGGTGGGGGCATTTGAGTTGCAGTTTCTCTGGCAGGAACAATTCCAGCCAATGCTGAAGTGAGTGCCTGTGCAGAGACAGGGGCAGAGGGCGAAGCAACCGTTCGCGAAGATGAAGCGGGCGCATGCAAAGATGCACCATCTTGAGTGACAGTTCTTTTGAGCTCAAGCTCCACTTCCAAGGCTCGTGCGTAAGCTTCATCCTGTGCAATCTGTCGCTCCCTTTGTTCTTTGGATAAAGGAACACCAGGAATAACGGGATGAGTGGCGATTGATGAACCTAACAATTTCCCGGCCGTCGGTAAGCGGGGCTCCTCCGTAACCTTCTCTTTGCCTTTTGTCCTTGCTAGTTCAGTTCTAGCTTCATCAGCCACTTCCTCCACTGCACTACTTCCTCCTTCTAACATCTTCTCAATCTCAATGATTTCACAGCCTCCAGAACCTCCAACACCTCCTTCGATCAATCCCCTGGCTTCGATCGCTCTTCCTGCGTTGCTCGATCCTCCAACTTCACTTGATTGAATGAGTGCTTTTTCAATGTTTTCCCCCTTTTTGGCATCATCAAGACTGCCGGGGGCGATTGTAAACACCGTTCCGCTGATGGATTGGTGAATGTTTGTCAGTTTGCCTAGCACATCTTGAAGCATCTTTTCAGACCGTGCTGCAAACACATTTTCCTTGGCAAGGACGAGCTCTGCTGTTTTTATAGAAATTTCTTCAAGGAGATACTTGCACTGGTCTTCTCTCTCCTTTACCTACCGCATCAAGCTTTCTAATGGTTCTACTGCTCTGAAGCGAGCATCCAGCTCCGCTTCAATATCTGCACGGATAAGCTTGCTCTCTTCCTCCAGCTTGAGGTTGAAGAAGTTCTGCGAAGCTTCCAGTTCCGCTTGAGCAGTGGCAAGAGCGTTCTGTTTTTGCTTTAAGGTCACATAGACCTGGGCAGCTCCAGCCATGCGGGCAGCAAATTCTCCGGCCGTCTTTTGTGCCTTCTCGATGTCATTAGCAAGTTGAGCCTGCTTGAGAGCTACATTGAGACCAGCTTTCCTTCGGCTGTTCAACTCGGCATTTGCTTCGTCAAGCTTGCTGGTGAGGATTTCAACTTCTTTTTCAAGACTGAGAGATTTCACTTTTCCTCTCGTCAGCTCGCTCTCCAGCTTCCTTATCTTTTCCTCATTATTGGAGATCTGCTTCTCCATCTTCTCAACATTACCAGTTGCTTTGTTGATATTCTCTCTGTACTTGTTTCTCATGATCCTCTTCTCCTCCTTTTCTGACTCCACCATCTTCTCTAGCTTCTCCTTCTCTCCACTCACTTCCACCAACTTCGTGTTTACTTCCCTAAGCCTGCTTCTCTCAGCATCTAGGGATTGTTTCATTTTCTGACTTCCTTTCTCTAACTCCTCTACCCGCTTCGACAAACTTGCTTTCTCATTCACAAGCTTTGTCTTTTCCACAACTAACTCCTCCATTTCCGTCTTCCTCTTGTCACAAACTGCACGCAGATTAGTGACCTCCAATATTTTCGAAGTTAGCTCAGCATCCTTCTTGGTAATCTCATTTTGCAAATTAGAGATCACCGCGTCTTTTTCTCTCACTTCAGCTTCATGATCCTTGATCAACCGGAGCTCATGTAGCGAAGGCTCACGCTCTGGGATGTGCGCATCGGGATACTCCATTTTTACTCTTGCATCAAGCGCCTCCCAGTACTTTGCCTCACTGAGGAAGGTGTGGAAACCGTCTACTTGGGCAAATTTGAGCACTTCAACCTCCATGGCTTCTATCACCTCTTCTTCCATCGCCTTGCGCAGGTTAAAGATTTTGTAGAACTCTGTTCCTCTGTACGTGATGTACGTGAGGAAATCTACTGCGCGGGTGAAGAAGTCATCAACCATTTTCACAGAGAGGTATCGCTCACGGATGAGCTCGGCAGCTTGTTCTCGGTCCTTCAGGTACCGTTCAAGGACCAATTCCTTTTCGGTTGGAGTTTGGGAAGAATCTGGGATGATGTTGGGATAGGTGTTGGTTGTTTTGGCAGTTTGAGCGGTATCAGCGCTTTCGGCTGATGAGGATTGTGAGCTGGGGTGGAAGCTTCAGTAGCTTCAGGTTGGTTGGATTCTGGTTGAGGATTGAGTGGGACAGAGAAAAGTTTGTAGGCATCGGTGAGGTCCGTGCCCAGAAAAGGTATGTTAGGAATTTGAAAAGATGAGTGGGTTGATTCTTGTGGTGAGGGTGATGTTTGAGTGATGGGAATGGCAGTGGTTGATGTTTGAGGTTCCGGTAGAGGCTGGGTTTGGGTTTGAATATGGGTAGAAGGTGATTGGATTTTGGTTGGTGAAGGCTGAGGTAGATCTTTTTCTGGTGAGGGTTGGGGATTTTCTTCTTCAACGATCTTCTCGAGCGGCTGCTCCTCAGCCTCGCTCGTTCCGATTATTGTTGAAACACTTCTCAATCTTTGAGGCCGCTTAGACCTTGCTTTCCTCGATACTCGCTTCAATGGTGACGAAGCTTCGATTTCTTCTTCCGCCTCGCTACAGGATTCAGCGACTGGAACAGAAGGAAGAACTATCACATCAACACAATCCTGGTCCATCGGAAGCTTCTCAGATTTCCACGAATCAAAGTAAAGAGTGTTCTTCTTGTATGGAGCAGTATCTGTCCATGGCATGTCTTTGAACAGTTTCTCCAGGGCGTAGGAGATCCTAGAAAAAAACTTCAACCTTCCTTTGCGGACGATTTCACTCGTGCTTCCCTTCTCGTATTCGAAATCCGCCGCCACTTCATGAATCTGGTTGATAAACCAGCGATGCCAGTTGAATTTTGTTCCATTTAAACTGTCTACAATTACGGAGGTGGCGTAGATCTTGGTGTCTGACAGTTGGCTGAGCGAACCAACTCCACAGAGAATGGACTTCGTGTACATCTCGCAGATCAGATTGAATGGAGCCTTCAAGTCGTTTCGGATGTTGCTCAACTTAGGGTTCCCAAACTTTACGCCTCTTTGTTTGGCGAAGCGAGCATACTCCACCTGAGTTAACATGCCCAGTTCTGACAGAGATACTGGTCCGGTTGACGGCAAATCGAATACTCGTGCTATCCTGTCTAGCTCGATCTCCACGGGTGTTCCTCTCAGTGGATGAGAGAAAGTTGACGTATCTTCTCCCTTTTTGAGATTCAGGAGAACCTTGGCAACGGCCATGCTCAGAATCTTTTGCGGCTTGGCAGTCACGAACTTCCACAGGCCGGCCGTGGTCACAGCCCTGCGGAGAAAGCCATTTTCCATTACCACATCTTCATTAAGATGCGGTTCAATGAAGACGTTGTCGTCGAGGTTTTTCAGGAATTCCTTCATTGTTTCAGTTTTCTCCTTCTTTCCCATGGTGTATACTTGTAGAGAGGGTTGAGAAAAAAGTTAAGGCTTTGAGGGATTTTAGGTTTGAGACTTCAGAGGTGCAGAGGTTTCACTAAAATGGTAGTTTTGGGACTTTGAAATTTTTCTGCAGCCTTTGGTGTTACATATATATAGGACTAGGGTTCGGCTGACGAGGCAGGGGCAAGACAGTAATATCTTCCAAGATCCTGTGCAGGGGCGGCAGACCTTCAGTGATGGATCTGACGTGTCCGGCGTCATCACTGGAAAAGTGAACCGCCAATTCGGTTTGACGTGGCCACGTGGCAGATTTTGATTCGTCTCTTCCAACAGTAGTCAATCCAGCGGTTGAGATTTAGAGACGGTTCAGATTCGACGGCTGGATTGAGTGCGGTTTTTCCCGCTTTCCTCGGCTTTGACGTCCACGCGCCTGTCGTTTCTTCTTCTACGCGCCGCTGCATTAAATGCTTGGCAGAAAGTAAAATAGGCACTCGAGTGCTGACAGCTCATACGCTTCGCTACGTATCCGCTTGCTTCGAGTGTAGCCGCTTCAGCATCCACTCGCTTGCGGAGTACTCGCTTCACGTGACTGTTCCGCACTCGCTTGCGATGGCTAGCTTTGAGTGACGTAGCACTCGCTTGGCCATCTGAAGCGACTGGAATAAGAAACTGAATTTCTTTACTTAAAGTTAAAAATGTTTCTGACTTACATACTTCGAGGATAAACAAGAGTGTTTTCCTCTTTGTATTTGTGTCAGATTCATTTCATATTTTCCACATAGCGAGTGAAGGTTTCTAGCACGCTTCAGCTCACTTAGTGTACTTAAAATTGAAATGCTTACCAGTCAATCTCACTTCGCAGGAGATTGATACCACTCTTTGAAGACTTCATTTGATTTGGACTTCAGATTTTAGAATCCACTTGTTTGCTTTGAAGCTTGTTGATGCTACCTGAATGGTAATTCAGCTTCTTGGCATTAGTCTTCATGGCATTCATCTTCCTCTACGAATTAGAGAGTCCTCCATCGAAGTGAAAGAGAGAGGAAATGAATATAGTACACAAGCTTACTACAACCCAGAGGGGAGTTTCACGTAAGTGTACATATTCACGACGAATGGGGGATGAGTACAAGTCCTTATCTCAGAGCAGAGATGGACAGGATGACAATGAGAATGCTCTGACAAGACAATCTCGTATTTTACGCAGAAGCATGTCACCAGCCCTGCAACCTTTTGTAGAAAAAGGTAAACCTTCAAGCATCCTCCTTCATGCTACAGAATGAACTTGCAGTCGACTCGTTTTGACCCAAGCTTGGGCAAATTGAGGTGATGCAAAATTCAAAGTGAGAGGGGAATGGATAGACATCCGGCAGCTCAACTCAGTAAAGAGTGAGTGAGGAATGGACATTTATCCACGATGAAGGAGATGAGAGGACTTGCTCCTCTTCGGCGGAAAGATGGGAAGAGGACACAAGGTCTAGGTGCCAGCCCTGCCTAAGCTTTCACCATTTTTACGTGGGAAGACCCGATACAAGACCCCACAACCGTTACTAGAAACGGCACTTGCGAGTGTTTATACCCACTCGCTAGGAATCCTAGGCTAGGTAGCAGCTTTCCTTGCTCGCTTTGGAAGTAGCTTGCTCCGAGAGCAAACAATAGTTCCCCCTTAACCGATGGCTTAACAATTCCTGTAAGCGGGTAGGGAACATCTTCCAACACTCCACCTTACTCCACCTTGTTTCTCCTTCTTCAAGTGAGTGAGATTTTGAAGTGACTCGCTTGAGTTGGTGAAGATCCGAAGCGAGTGACGCTACGAAAAACTAGCGATCACTCCTTCGTGCATCCTGAATCTAGCATTCTTCACCAGGGTCTAATAACCCTAATTCAATGCATAGCTGGTTGAAACGAGACTCAGCTAGAGGCTTTGTGAGGATATCTGCTCGCTGGAGATCGGTATGAATTTTCTCGAGCTTGATATCCTTCTTCTCGACATGATCTCGAATGAAGTGATGTCGGATCTCCACGTGCTTGCATCTGGTGTGAAGCACTGGATTCTGCGAAATACATATGGCACTGTTGTTGTCGCAGAAGATCGGAATTTCATTCGCTTCAACTTTGTAGTCCTTCAACTGTTGACGAAGCCATAGGATTTGAGAACAACAGCTTCCAGCGGCCATGTATTCAGCTTCAGTTGTTGAAGTAGCTACGCTTGTTTGCTTCTTTGAGAACCACGAGATCAGCTTGCTTCCCAAGAACTGACATGTGCCCGAAGTTGACTTCCTATCGACTCGGCATCCTCCATAGTCAGCATCAGAGTATCCAGTGAGCTCCAAATTGTCCTCCGCTGGATACCACAGACCCATGTTGATAGTGCCCTTCAAATATCGAAGAATCCTTTTGGCAGCTTCAAGATGGCTGTGCTTGGGGTTGCTTTGGAAGCGAGCGCAGACTCCAACTGCAAAAGTAATATCTGGCCTACTTGCAGTGAGATATAGGAGGGATCCAATAAGAGCACGATAATCTGTAGCATTCACAGATTTTCCCTCTTCGTCTGGCTCCATTTTCCAGTTGGTATTCATAGGGATCTTCACAGCTTTAGCATGTTGAATACCGAACTTAGCAAGCATATCTCTAGTGTACTTCGCTTGGTTGATGAAAATTCCATTATCCTGCTGCTTCACTTGAAGACCTAGAAAGCAGCTCATCAAGCCAATCATCGACATTTCATATTTGGTCTTCATTAGCTCTCCAAACTTCTCGCTAAGCGACTGGTTTGGTGACCCAAATATGATGTCGTCCACGTAGATCTGAACCCATAGCATGTCATCTCCATGGTTGATAGTGAATAGAGTTCGATCTATTTTCCCTTTGTGGAATCCATTATCCACTAGGAATTGAGAAAATGTATCATACCAAGCTCTGGGAGCATGCTTCAACCCATATAGAGCTTTCTTCAAGCGATACACCTTGTCTCCTTGCTCGAAACCCGGTGGCTGCTCTACATACACTTCTTCCTTGAGTTCACCGTTGAGGAATGCGCTCTTCACATCCATTTGATAGACCTTAAACTTCTTGGTTGCTGCATAGGCTAGAAACAATCTGATAGCTTCAAGCCGTGCCACTGGAGCGAAAGTTTCGTCAAAGTCGATTCCTTCCTCTTGGCAGTAGCCTTTGGCAACGAGTCGCGCCTTGTTCCTCACAACGTTGTGGTCCTCGTCCATCTTGTTCTTGAACACCCATTTGGTGCCAATAACGTGCTGAAATTTGGGACGTTCCACGAGGTACCATACGTCATTCCTGGTGAACTGGTTCAGCTCTTCTTGCATGGCGATCACCCAGTTTGAGTCGGCAAGAGCTTCCTCCACGCTTGACGGCTCAATGTTTGAGAGAAAGCAACTGAACATGGCACTTTCTTCAAACACTTGACTTCTGGTCACTACACCCTTGGATGGATCTCCAATAATTTGACTTGGTGAGTGATCTTTGAGCCACGCTCGCTTGGACCCGCCAGCTTCGTCTTCATCTTCTTCTTGGTCACTTGCTTCACTATCTGTAGCAAGTGGATTGGGTGCTTGGCCTGCACTTGCTTCAGAAGTCTTGGGGGCAGCTTCATCTTTTCCTTGGACATTCGGCTCGCTTGAGCCTTTGATCTCTTCTTCATCCTCAAGTATGTCCCAAGTAAGAGTGTTGATGGGTTCCTCACTTGACTTTCCATCTTTAGATAGATCCTGTTCCTGTGGATGACTTAAAGAAGATTCATCAAATACGACATGGGGTGATTCTTCCACGATTAGGGTTTTACAGTTGAACACCCTGTAAGCTTTGCTTGATGTGGAGTATCCTAAGAATATTCCTTCATCAGCTTTGCTTTCAAAGGCTTTCAACTGTGACTTCCCATTGTCATGGATGAAGACCCTACAACCAAAGATATGGAAATAAGATATGTTAGGAATTCTTCCTGTCCATATTTCATATGGTGTTTTGTCGTGTCGTTTGCAGAGAAGCGTTCGATTCTGCGTGTAGCATGCTGTATTGGCTGCTTCAGCCCAATATTTCATTGGAAGCTTTGAGTCTGCAATCATGGTTCGAACTGCTTCCTTGATGATACGATTTCTTCTTTCAGCAACTCCATTCTGCTGTGGTGTGCGAGCTGAGGAGGTCTGATGTGCTATGCCATGCTCCGTGCAGTAAGCTTCGATGGTAGAGTTCAAGAACTCTGTCCCTTTGTCGGAGCGGATGGTCACGATCGCTTGATTCTTCTCCACAGCCAATCGCTTGAGCAGTTGTGGTAGCTTGGTCAGAGTCTCCTTCTTTCTGTAGAGAAATACGACCCAAGTGTAGCGAGAGAAGTCGTCGACTACAACTAGAGTGTATTTTCTTCCATTCACACTAACTGGAGTAACTGGACCAAACAGATCCATGTGAAGCAGCTCGAGCACTCGCTTTGATGAGGCTTCTTCAAGACTGGCGAAGTGCTTCTTTGTCTGCTTCCCTCGTTGGCATGGTGAGCATGGATGGTCTTTGATGAAGACCTCATTTGGTATGCCTTGCACCAAACCCTTACGAGCTAAGCGATTGATTGCTTTGAAGTTGAGATGGTTTAAGCGTCTGTGCCAAAGCCATCCTATCTCTGTAGCACTCCTCGCTACTAAGCACGTTTCCACTTTGCAGCTATCCCATTGTGCTATATAGACGTTCCTTTGTCTAATTCCAGTAAGCACAATCTGGGATGTGAGTTTGCTCTTCACAATGCACTTGTTGGAGATGAACTCCACCCTGTACCCTTTATCACAAAACTGTGAAATGGACAACAGGTTGTGCTTGAGTCCTTCCACATAGGAGACTTCTTCAATTGTGAGCTTTCCAACTTTCAGTGCGCCGTATCCCCTGGTGCTTCCTCGAGAGTTGTCACCAAAGGTTACGTGTGGACCCTTCTTCTCTATGTAATCTTGAAGTAGAGCTCTCATGCCGGTCATGTGTCTTGAGCATCCACTGTCCAAGTACCAAATTTGTTGACCCTCACATGGCATGGGATCCACGGCGCTCACCTGCAATTAGACAGATTTTGGTACCCAAATCAGTTTGGGTCCTTGCAGGTTAGTTCCCTTAGGTACCCACACTTGCTTCACTTTCTTTTGAAATGAAGCTTGTGCTTTGGGCTTCTCGACCTTCGAAAACTGTGACTTCTGCCTTGAAGCAGCTTCACATGTGCAACAGTGTGTGCAAGAGGGGTAGCGGCTCGCTTCAGTCCTACCAATGCTCTTTCCATTTTGCTTATATCCTGAAGCGACTCGCTTTGGATTAGCTGTGGTTTTAGAGACTGACTTAGGATTTCTAGACTGTCGAAGCGGCTCGCTAGGTTTTCTCGAAGCGGTCCATCTAGGGTTCTGTCCCTGACTCGCTTGAGTAACCTTGGGAGTTCGAAGCAGCCTCTTTGGTGTTTCGAATTCTTCCCCCTCAACGTTAGTCCGGTTGGACCATCTCCAGTCCGGATAACGTGACACATAGACATTACTCCTCTTCTTGAAAGGGAGATCCTTTGTCTCTCGTGTCTTGGCTTGAGGCTTAGAAGCTTCAACAGTTTTCCCTATACCCTTGGATTGGTAAGACTTAGCATGTTGAGTGCTAGGGACTGTTGAACTTTGCTTGCCCTTAGGATCTGCCCTTAAAGATATAGACATCTTCATTGGCTTCCTTTTTGGGTTCTCAGCCATTTTGCCTTTGTCTTTGTTAGTGGTCGCTTTGGATGCAGTGGGCATTTCCAAAATGACTGATGGTGTGTTTGAAGCACCAACAAAGACAGTCGGCTTGGAAGGTCCACCCTCAAATCCAAGTCCTTCCTTTCTACCAAAAGGTAGAAGAGAACTCTCTAGTGCCTGTCTAGCATATGAAGCTTTGTTTAGGTTGGCGACTAGAGTGGATTGGGCTTCATACCTTCCTTCCAAGCTCTGATGTCTCGCGAAGAGATCCTCGAACTTACTAGTCATAGCCTTTAGATTAAGTTTGACTTGGTCAAGCTCAGTGGCTAGCTTTCGGTTCTCCTTCTCGCTTTGAGACAGAGCTTGTTGCAGCACTTCGTGATCACTTGACAATTTAACGTGCTTGTCAAGCAATTCACTCCATGTTGAGGAATTGGGTTCCTCTTGGTGCGAGTGTGCGAGTGTAATTGAGCTAGATGGGGGATAGATGAATACCTCTCCTGTTTCTTCATCGGTGAGCGCCATGAATCCAAGATCCTCACCATCACTGGAATTTGGATCAGTGAATGCATCTGAGTCGCTTGGTGGATCTTCAGTTGTAGCGACCGGCACTTCACTCGCTACGAGCGCTCACTGATGCAGCCCGTAAGTCATGGTTCGAAGCCCGGAGGCCCATAATTATAGATGATATGGGATGAAGATTGAAGACTTTATTTTTCTTTTAATTTTCGTATGTTTTGGTTCAGGTCTCGTTTTTGGGCCTTAAAAGACTTGTTTTTGGGTTTTTATCATGTTGGTTAATGGGTTGGGCCATGCCATTGACTTTGGGTCAGTTATTTCCTAGTTAGATTAGGTTTAGATGGTTTTATTTGCCTCTCTATATAAGGGGGCCTTTGTGGACGAAAATTAGTTTAGCTTATTCATCAATATCATTATTTTCGTGAGTTTAACTCTCTTGTGAGGATTTTCAAAATTCTCTTTGTTCGTCCAAGACGAACGTTTATCCGGCGTATCAGCGAGTTCATCATCCCTCGTTGTGTGTCAATCATCGTCCCCGAGTTGCCTAGACAACACTTTCGTGTTCGATTTAGGAGGTTTTGGGATTTCCATCGGTATCTTGAGTCTTCCGCGTGCGTGAGTCGATCGGACCTACCAAGGTTCGTATCACTCGCCTTGGAGCATCCCTCTTTGCTTTCAGTTCTTCTCGCTCTTTCGCACTCAGCTTTGGGCAATCGGATTTGTAGTGGCCCATCTTGTGGCAATGGTAACATTCCACTTCCATCATGTCTCTCGAGATCGGCTTTGTCGTCTCTTCTCTCTTCCCTTTTCCTTCTCGAGCATCAGTGCTCCTCCCTTTGTATTGCTTGTAGAATCTTTTGTATTTGCCCACTCGAGAATTCATTTTGTTGAAGTTCTTGGATAAGAACGCAATGTGTTCTTCCAATTCTTCCCTCGTCATCTTGGCTAGCGACTGCTCGCTTGGCCCTTCGGCAGCTTTGAATGCTACTCCTTTTGACGTAGTGGGCGCTTCATCCTCGTCGTCGAGGCTCATTCGATTCAGATCAAACTCGTGAGCTTTGAGTTCGGAAAAAAGAATCTCCGGTGTGAACTTTGATAGATCCTTGGTTGCTAGATACAGCTCCTTCATAGTTTGCCACTTCCTTGTGAGAGCTCGGACAATTTTCAGGTTGACTTCCTTATCTGTGAGTTCCTTCCCAAGCGAGTTGAGAGTTGCAATGATGTTTGTAACTCTCAGCTCGAAGGCGTCGATGGACTCTCCTGGCTTCATTATCAGACTCTCAAACTCCCGCATCTGAACGGCGAGTTTGTTCTCCTTGATTTTGTCTGTTCCTTGAGAAATGAGGGCTAGAGTTTCCCACATTTCCTTCGCCGTCGCACACTTCCTGATTCTAGGAAGATAGGCATCAGACACGGTGCTCTGCATCGTGTGACGTGCGATTTTATCCAGGTTGGCGATCTTGAAGTCGTTGGGATTGTATTCATCTTTGTCCTTCTCAACGTACTCTTGTCTGACATGAGCTTCGCGTCCTTCAGCAGCTGGTACGTTCACAGATATGGCTTTCTTGATTTCGATTGGTCCGTCCTCTATGACTTCCCACATCCGGTCGTGGATGGAGCAAAGGAAGCTCTCTACTCGGAAACTCCATGTCTCGTATCCTTCGATCGAGAACTGTGGAAGGTTTGAGGCACTGTATGTAGACATAGCAAACTATCAGCAGTAAATGCAATATGCGTGAGTGAGGTTTTGATGCACTTAGGAAAATAGGATCCGGTTCAGTGAGACAACGTGAAGCGAGTGGGGACTCGCTTCGGATATGCAAAGCAGAGGCTCGAAAGAACCGCTGCTCTGATACCACTTGTTGGTCCCGGTTTGTTAATAGGAAAAATACGTAGAGGGGGGGGGGGGGGGTGAATACGTATTTTGAAGTTTTTCAACTTCAAATCCCTTAACTCAGAGTAACAAGTAAAGAGCTCTTTTTGAAACTTAAGACCTAGCTGAAGCTAGATCTACAGTACGTAGCTTGCCTACTTGACCGAAGTGAACACTTGATCAAGAGGGAGTCTTTACTCGTATGTGCGGAATTTGGTGAGCTATAATCTTTCCTAAGTAATTGAAAATCCAAGTTAAGTTTGTTTATATGCACGTGCAATGGATAATTGAATACTGTAAAGAGATTAAGGTAAGAGAGATACGACACCAAGAATTATAGTGGTTCGGAGATAAAGCTCCTACGTCCACTTGTTGCACGACGGCAACTGTTCTTTTCACTCAAGAACTTGAAGGTTACGGGTCCTTCAAAAACCTGGTCGAGATCGGGCTTCACTCGCCTAGATCAAACGACAGACGTAGTGATTGCGGGTTCACTAC
Source organism: Thymus mandschuricus (assembly GCA_029379335.1). Taxonomy (NCBI): domain Eukaryota; kingdom Viridiplantae; phylum Streptophyta; class Magnoliopsida; order Lamiales; family Lamiaceae; genus Thymus; species Thymus mandschuricus. The sequence goes on along the minus strand of CM057074.1, from coordinate 17,740,787 downwards.
ACAAACCTAACAAAGACTGGAACCTTCACTCGCTTCAGTCGAACAGGGAGATTGCGGGCTCTCCTTACAGCCTAGCTTCGATCGAGCTTTAAACAAACGATGTAAGTGTAAGCTTGGATCTCAACTCTACGATCGAGGCTTCTTCAATCGATGAAAGAAGGGCCTTGGATCTGGACAACCTAACAACGACACTCAAAAACCTAACAGACAGAGTTTAGGGTTTTTGGTTGACGAACACACTATGAAGAGCTCTTTACAATAAGTGCAAAGATGGCTAGAGCTCTTCTTCTAAGCTTGGATATGGAATGGGCTTAGACTCTAAGTGTGAAGGTTGTGAAGACGAGTTCCGATGAACTGGAAACTCGGAGAACACTGGAAAACAAAGACTCGAGGATTGCTAGAAAGCTGGGAGTGTTTGTTTGCTGTATGCGCTCGAATGCTCAAGTAGTGTTCTACTCTTCTTCGTCTTCATCCTTCACTATTTATAGGCGGAGGGTTGGCTGAGATCCGTTGCTTGGTTGGTGGCCTTGTCCCTCCTCCTCTCGACAGTACTTGCGCAGGCTGGCAACTTTTCAGATGCGCAGTTTTGGATTTTTGCCGGAAATGGCTAAGTTCCAATTTCAACAGTAACTGGAGCGATCCAGTACTGTTACGGCGCCTTGTCGGCCTGGCAGTCAACTCTTTCGCTCCACTCCGCTTTCGACACGTGGAGATCTCGTAATTAATGCTACGATCTCCTGTTTGACTGGGGTTCAAAATATGGGCGGGAGTTGTGCTGTCGCTTTCTGGTAGGTAGTGGCTCGCTTCGCTTTGAAGATGTAGCGTCCGCTTTAGTTGAGTCACTTCGTAGTCATTCTGTAGTGAGTCGCTTCGGGAAATAAAGTTCCCTAGTGACTGCTTTGGAAACTGCTGACTAGAGTTGACTAGCTTTGACTCTTCACTGTAGCGCTTGCTTCGCTTCGCTTTGGCTTTGAACTGTAGCGCTCGCTTTGCTTCGCTTTGGCGGACTCACTTCGAATCTACTGTAGCGATTGCTTCGCTACACTGTTCTTCGACACGTTTCACTTCAGTTGCTTGGCTTGCTTCGCTTTGAAAAACACACTCAAGCGAGTGGCCTTCACTTGACCTTTTGAAGCCTAATCTAAGCAAAATAAAAGAGCCATCCTAACAGAGTAGGCTTAGAAAAATTCTAACCTATTAACTACATCAAAGTGGGTCACTTGGGAGTTGGACACTTGGGGTTTTGGGATCCAATCAAAACAAATGACTTCGTTTATCAAGTATCCCACATAGTTCCCCCTTAACAAATTGGTCCATAACAATTCCCAACAATTATATTATTCAATGCATATTTCGATTTTCGTTGCACGAAGGTGTATCATAAGGGGAGAACATATGAGAAAATCATGTTGATAATTTGAGCAACTCACATGTCAAGTTCATTCCAATGTCTTGTTCCTAATAATTTGTATGTTGGCCATAACTTCCGAACAATGAAGGAAGCCGAGGAATTATATCGATCGTGTGGTTGTGAAAGTTGTTTCTACGTGCTCCTTGGGCAAATCAAAAGATCAGTAGCTAGTACCGTTTGAAGTGGCTAAGTGTACTGTAACCATGAGGGTGTGAAAACATTGCCAATTGAACCATCAAGTATGAGTATGTCGAAAAGAAAGAGGAGAAGTTGTACGAGGGTATCATGAAAGCTAGAGTCATATTTCGCTTTTGTGGCCAAGCAAGATATGTCATAAATGCAACAAAATTTACAATACATGCAACGATTCTTATTAATGGTGTAACTAAACCCAAAAATACAATAAAAGCTTAAAAAATGCAACGATTCCAAAATTAACTAGAATCTAGCTATCATCTGCATATCATCTGCTTCACTATATGACGAGCCTTCACTTGTTGACGTAGATTTCGGCATTATACCAAGCACCTACCTGTATTATATTAGTGTAGTCAAGTTACTGGAATTAAGTTCATATATATGATAAATGCAACAAAACTCTCGGTAAATGCAACGATATTATTAAAAAATGCAAAGATATTATCAACAAATGCAACAATATTATTCGCACCAAAAAGAATATGTAGCAACTTGTAGAGAAAAATGCAACGATATTATCAACAAATGCAACGATAATATTCTCACGTGTCCAAGGTAGCTGATGAGGGAGCGACAAAAACGTCCAGACTATATACCAGTTATGGTTTTCTGCGGCACAGATCATAAATAGTAGTGTGATCACACTTTTTCATCAAGCAAACAATAAGGCAGCATCAAGAAAATTCAGCCCATCAACCATAAAAAAAAAATGCAACGAAACCTAGTGTAGAATAAATTATAGTGGAATAAATCCTCTGAAGGGAGGAAGCAGCTTTATAGTGTGCAACAAAAAATGAAGGCCATGGCATCTATTCAACTGCATCAGAGGAATTTAGTTTATATTGGGGGCTTGGCAATGAAAATGCAACTAAAAATGTTCTTTTATGCTTTTCATCGAACACGTGATGTGCATCGCATCTATACATGTGTGGTTGATACATATAAATGTCGAAAAATCGAACCTTTTTTACGAATTTCTGGCCGATTTTGTTGCATATTGTCGGGTTCTTGCTCGTCATCTTCGCGATGCGCACCTTTTCCAGACCTTCTTCTTCCGGGCATGGTGTCGTCGTTGGTGTTTCTGGGAGAGAAGCCGCTGGGTTTTCTGAGAGATTTTTTCCGATTTCTCTTGCTTCAATAGCGGGTTGCGGCGGCAGGGTTAGTGCACACCTTTTCCAGACCTTCTTCTTCCGGTCATGGTGTCGTCGTTGGTGTTTCTGGGAGAGAAACCGCTGGGTTTTCTGAGAGATTTTTTCCGATTTCTCTTGCTTCAATAGCGGGTTGCGGCGGCAGGGTTAGAGGGGAGAGAAGAGTAGTAGTTGGTTGAAGTAAATGGCGAGATTGTAGGAGTGCATGATTTGTTTCCATATATTAACATTAATTATGGACAATTGTATCCTTATAAGAGTGCGAAATTTAAAATAAATTTAAATCACTAGATTAATCTCAGCCCTCCATCTCTACCTAATCAATGGTTGTTGTTAGTTTCTAAGTTGCAACTTAAGCTTAGTTTCCACCGGAATGCATCCCTATCCCTATATATATATATATATATATATATATATATATATATATATATATATATATATATATATATTATTTCGATATTAAAATAAAACATAATTAAGGAATATTAGTTTTTCTCTTTCTTATTTTTACTGATTAATTTATCTATCTGTATTTATAAAAATTGGTAGCATCGGAATCATTAATTAATTTATTTTCACAAAATAATAAAATTTGATTGGGTTTTATCAATTTTGAACTATGGTTTTTTTATGCCCAATTAGGGTTTCTTTAATTTTTTATTTTAGACTTTTTTTTTTAATTTCAGATATAATATAGTAACATTAATAAAATCAATAAAAATGAAATAAAATTCAAACATATGTATCTTGTGCAATTTAATTGTATTATTGAAAATTGGTGGCATTAGAAATATGTCTTATGCCTCACCATATATGTGTACATATACATATATTTTTCTATTTGGTATAAATACAGGAACTATATAGAAATATGTACATATACTCTTTAAAACATGTTTGAAATTGACTTAGAAAAAACATGTTAGAAATTAATACAAGAATAGTAAATCAATTGTCTTTTCGAATTAAAATGAATTTCCTAAGTCTTTTTGACGAAGAACAGTAACAACTAATCAAAAAAATTATAAATGTAATAGAGATTACAAATATTAATGAAAAATAAAAAGTAAATATAAATGTAAATGTAAAACAAATTCATTATAATGCATTTGTTAGCATTTTCCGATACTATATTTTAAAATTTAATGATTTTCAAGGAAAATGTTAGTCAAAATTCATAATTGTGTTCAGAAAATATATATATATATATATATATATATATATATATATATATATATATATATATATATATATATATATATATAGGTGAGAGATCATATACAAAATGCATATTCGGTATAAAATAGGAAGTGATCCACACCATTCACTTGATTGGATCTATGGCCAATATTAAACTTATTTCTAAATTAAAAGTAACGTATTTAACTTATACAAGGGATAAGGAAGTAATTTTGTTTTATATTAAAATCAAACAACCGTATACTCCCTCAAATGATGGGATTTTTTTAAAAAATTTATTTCATTTTAATTTTCTCCTATTAAATTTATTGTACATTGCATTTCTCTTATCTTCTCTCTCCCACTTTCTTTTTTCTCTCTCTTCCTCTCTTTTTTCTGCGTTAAACTTGTTCATCATCTTTATTGTGAATCTGAAATTGACAAGGGCATAAGCTTAACAATTAATCGGCAAAATGAATATTGGGAATGACAACAAACTTTATCAATATGGCTAGAAAGATGATTGAAAAATTAGAATAGCTAGGCACTACTATACTAATTCATTGTTATTGGGTCTGTGCATTATAATTACTAATTCGATTTGAGTCAGTGCATTATTATACTAATCAATATGCATTATTGTATATATGATGATGCATTACGAAAATGGCAATGCATTAGAGTTTGATGTGCGATATAACAATGCATTGATTTTTATTTATTATTATTATTTTTTTTAATGCATTACTAGATGTACGATAATGCATACATGAAATAGTCTTTTTTCCTACATATTCTTTTATGTTCCTTAATATAAGAATTAACTTCTTATATTTCTTATTAAAAGTCTTTCCTCTTTGTAGGCCTACTACACTTAACGCCAATTTTGAGTTTTGACCTACTTATCGATCAATTTCCGGCATAACCTAACGCCGTTTTCAATGTTCAGTGTTTCCATGAATGAGGTTTTCTATTTCTTATTTGTGTCTCTACCAATGAGATTTCTATTTCATTTTCATGTACAATTTTTTTTTTTTAAAGTTAATTTAGGATAATTTTAGGACTCATTAAGGTTCATAATTATTTTTTAAAATTCAGTTTTGATTTTATTGGATAAACATGGTAAAATTTTGATAGAAATTTTAGAAGGTTTGGGAAATGGAAATTGCGGGAATATAGATATTTAGAATCACATAGTGATAATTTGAAGTAATCTCAACAGCCGACGTGATGTATTTTAGTTTTAGTTGAATCGAAATCGGAGATGAAATATTAATATCCAAAAGGTTTAGTAAATCATGGTCTGGGGGATAGTATATTGATGGTAATGGTAATGATGTTTGAATCCGATCTATTTGGAATACATATAATAATTATATATGGTTAAAATAAACATGAGAGATTTTTACCAGGAAAATTTATAATGTTTATATCTTACCTATGCATAAAAACAATGAAGCCAATATCATACTTTATGGATCTTTTTAATTAATAAGTGTTATCCCGAGTTCAAATCCTCCGTGGTGCGACCTTTAAATTTATGTCATTAAAGTTGTTCTTTTTTTTTCTTTTTTCTTTTTTTTTTTAAGTGTAACTAATTTCTTATACTTTGGATTATAATCATTTTTTATAGCATTTTTTTAACTATGGTATTTGAAAAAAATCTCACCTTACATTATAATATTGTAGTATAATTTTAGTTTAAGGGAGCATGATATTGATTTAATCATCACTAAGACAGAATATGGTATATGCAATATAATGTTTACTACATTCATAATAACATAATGATGATTGATTATAAATGAAAGATCATCACGAAACATTTAATTTGATATAACACCCATAAGAATCTAACAACAAAATGAACAAGTTACGATGATTCAAAATCTTGTGATTCAAATTATACTAGAATATGTTCAGACATATGAATAGATGAGTAAATTAAATTAATTTATTAGTCTAATTGAGCATAGTTATTTCCATATTGGGAGTTGTTTAAGATGAATTAGACGGCCTAATATAGGGTCCAACTCATTATAAATAGAAACAGAAGAAATATAATGTAATTTCCTAAGATGTCCACCAATATATATTATGAATATGGTATAAACGGACATGTTCATCTGTCAATCTAGATGATTCTGATTATATTTGTAAGCTGTGATTTTGCATTCATAATTCGAAAATTACTTTCAAAGGAATTCTTTTGTAACTAAAATTGACTAAAATCGATGATGTCTTGTGTAATATTTACTTATGCTTCTTCTTTTTTTAATGTTTTTATATGTTCTTATTTACAATAACAAATTATTCATGTTTTGTGAGCACTAATCTTTAATCTTATTAGCCTCTCTTTGAAAATATTTTGATCTACATGCGATTTAATTTTGATGGAAAGATAAAATATATTTTCACGCTCAAATGCTTTTTGATAAGGATTGCTAATAATAAGACCTTAGTAGGAGCTAAAACATTGGTTTTATGTTGTTTACCCAGTGTTCTAAAAAACGGCCTAGGCGGCCGCCTAGGCGCTAGTCGGCACCGTGCCGTCCCGTTTTTTGGCTAGGCGGCCCGGGCTAGGCGGCTGCAAGCTAGGCGCCTCCTAGGCGGCCAAGTCGGGCTAGGCGGCCGCCTAGGCGCCCAAGTCGGGCTAGGCGGGGTGGGTTGTCTAGGCGGGCTGGGGAAAAAGTTAGGGTGTATTACAAATTTACAATTACATTTAAAAATTAAAAATCTGTAACGGCCCGCACTTTCGTTAGTATAAAAAAAATAATTATTGATAATTAGTTGCGAGTGATACTCGTATTAATATACGAAATCGAAGTAATTAAATTCGATTTAACAATTTAATTCCGACTGCGATAATATTAGGTCGGAATCTATTACGAACTATTCAAATAATTATCGAATCGATAATTTAGTAACTAACGATGTAAATCGTTACTAAAATAGTTGTAGTGTTGGGTCGAGCCCATTACCTACCATATTGGTCGAGCCGATTATAATTACGGGAGAAGCCCGTTACAAATTAGTATAGTGTGTATATGTACATATTCAAGAATTCTAATGAAGGAGATAATGAAATAATTTATATTCCATACATAGTAATGCACCTATTCATGAATGAATAAAAGAATAATACAAGAAATGAGCTTATGTATAAGAAAATAAGAGATCAATTCAAGATCTAGCTAACACACTTTTATATACATAGGATAATGGATAATGCACAACTAATGGATAATGCACAACCAATGGATAATGCAAGGATTATTACACAAAGGATAATGGATAATGCATAAACAATAAAAGATAATGGATAATGCATAACCAATACTCTCCCTTTTGCCCTCAAATCAACCTTCCCTTCACCTCCATCAAGTTGCAAAAGGGGGGCTTCACCTCCATCAAGTTGCAAGGGGAGGGGGGCTTCACCTCCGTCAAGTTGAAAAAGGGGGGCTTCACCTCCATAAAGCTGCAAATTGGCAGCCAATTCCTGCAAGAAAACAGCCCCTCAACTTGTCCAAAGGGTAGCCCAAAAAAATCTGCAAAAGGGATAAAAGGAAAGCACATAAGTAAGCTACTAAATGACAGCTCTTAGACCCAAGAGTAGGAGGATAAATCAACCCCAAATGCTCAAACATGCAGCTGCAAATGTGCAGAGAAAGGGATAAGGAAAAGTGAGATTTTGGCCAAAATTCTTCAAGAATCTCTGCAAATTTCTTGAGCCTCAAAAGCCTCCATCAACCCTCACACTCAACCATCAAAAATCACATCCAATTGTGCTATAAGAACCCCTCTTCTTTAACTGAATCAGTTTGCAAATCAAACACTCTCAACACTTAGAAAAAAACTAGAAATTGAGAAGAAGAAGAAGAGGAACTAAGGAAGAGGAAAGGAAAAGCTAGCAACCACAGCCCTTCTAAAACACTAGTAAGCATACTATCACCATCTTTCAAATAGAATATCAATAAGAAACAAGCATGCTAATTTTTCAGACTTGATTTCAATAGAAGCATGCTAAGAATATTAATTCTTAGGTTAATAATCAACCAAGCATGAACTCCTAATGAACTACTAAGCTTAATCATGTAACAGCACACTCTCTATAATTCGAAAGCTCAAATAAAGCATGTTTATAAGTTAATAAGAGAAAGAAATTCATGCTCATATGATGTTCAAGTAAGTTTGTACCCCTACTGGCCTTTTAAAAATAATCACTTGCTCATAAGAATTTAAATCATGGAGTTTAAATTTAATAACTATGAAATCAGACTTGGCTATGCATAAAAACGAAAGAACCAAACATTTATCACATAAGGAAGATTGCATAATCTATCAAACACCAAGAACATAAAGAAAGTAGAAAAAGGGAGGGTAGCAAGGACGAGAAACCGAACCTCCGTCGAGGCTCGACGCCCCGACGGGTAAGGGAACGGAGCCAAGGCTCTGTCCGGGGCACCAGAGGCGGCCCCAGGTCGGATTCTGCATCGGCGACGGTGGCGTTTCCTCTGGGCAGCGGCGGCGTTTCGCCAGGGCAGTGGCGGCGCCGGACGTATCCTCCCCTGTCCAGAAGCCTTAGAAAGAGAGAGATAGAATTAGAGACAGAGTTGGAATGAAAACGAGAAAAGAGAGAGGGGAGCAAACCTGCGGCGGTGAGGAGGTGGCGATCTGCTCCGGTACCGACGAGCAGCGGCTGTGCTCGTTTAAACCTCCGAGTAAAGGAGAGAGAGAGGAGACCGGAGCTCTCGCCGTTGGCGAGAGCGGCGCCGGCGACGGAGAAGGGCGAGCGGTCGAGAGAGAGAAGAGGGTGTGCTGTGTGCGTGTTGTGTGTAAAGCGAGGGAGGAAATGAGAGAATTGGATTACATATCTAGGGTTGAACCGGGTCGTGGATCCGGGTCTGGGTCCAGATTTAATTTGGGCCAAGAAATTGGACCTTAGTGATTGGGCCATTAATTAAGTATCGATGGGCTCAAGCCCGATTCTATTGGGCCGTAAATCAATTTCAGACGGGCTCGATTATGAGTCGGAATTATTAATGAACGGACCAATATTAATATCATATTCTAATGGATTAAGGATTTATTAAGTTATAAGTTTTTATTAAGATTTTATTAATTATTAAGCTATAATTAACTTTAAAATATGTAATGAAAATTTACATAATTTTCGAAGAATATTTCAACAAATAAATGGTCTCGATTGATGAAGAGAACGATTCGGAATAATAAAAGATTATTCTATTATATAAAGATTTAAATGATTCGAATTAATCTGTTAACCCTAACAGATTTATGAGATAGGAAAATATACTAGACGATTATTTTCCCCATAAGTAAGTTTTATTATAAGAATTTAGATTCTTATTATATCTTTATGAATAGGCGCGATTCGACAAGGTCTCTTGACGTTGTTTGCCTATCAAGACCGACCATATTCTACGCTTCAAGAGGTGGGCTTTCTATTCAAAATAAATATGATATTTATGAAAATATATGTGTGTTATTTTGAAATATTGTCATGCCATAAATGTTTTGATTTTTGTATGATACCTATCTGTATTGGCTTCGCCAATTTATTAAATCGAATTCGGGTCTTAGTAAGATAGCTATCTTACTTGGACTAGTGTACACAATGTGACCGTGTGTCATCTTCGGGTGGCCGGTCTAGGTATCGTGAGAGTGGCCACTCTCTCGATACCATAGGAACAGATATGGTGGATTGCTAAAGAACTTAGCCGGCCGGCAAACTTTTAGATCACAAGAACTGTTTTAGTAAGCATGGGCTATTTTCAATAAAACCCCTATGTCTTACAGTGGAATGGCTTGACAATTATTATGTATAGGTTTCGGCATGTGCCCACTGAGTACTTTCGTACTCAGCCCTGCATGTATTTCTAAATGTGCAGGTTGAGCAGGATGATGTGAAGTGTCGAGTGGAGCTTTTGTCGTTACTCAGATAGATTAGGACTCTCGGTAATACGTGTCTTCATACATGTATTCAAGTACTCTTCCGCTGTGCGAACTCTTGAACTTTCTAGAATTGTTTCTAGTCATGTAATAGATTAGTACAGGTATTCTCGTATTCCCATTTGAGATCCCGAGTTGAGATCTTTAACGGTATAAATTATTGTTGAAATAGCCATACGAGTCGGATTTCATATACAATTCCATACCCCCTTTTCTTTCCCCTATTCTTATTTCCCATCCCTAGTCATGGTTTCCCGGCTTAGCTATCCTTAGCAAAGTCCGGTCGTGACAGAGTGGTATCAGAGCAACGGTTGCCCTGAAACCCGAGAGTCTTCTTCAGTTTCTAGTCTAGTATCGATTCACTAGACTAATTGAGTCAGTCGACAAAGCTCTTCACTTCACTACATCGCGCTCAACGAGGAAGGTAAGACTTTCACGAGATTGAAAGTCGAAGGATAGAAAGAACATAGTGGATTTAAGTTCACATATAGAAAAGAACAATGCTTGCTAGAGAACATAGCTTGCTTGAACTAGTTGTTTTCCTCGGAGAACTTAGAAATAAACATTGAGAGAATGAAATTCCTTCATTTTCATAAGGAAAGAAGAAGAAAAGGTGATGAAGATGCACGAGTGCAAAGGACTCGAGGCAAGAGACACGATGAAGATAAGATGTCATTCGATCGATGACATGAGCTTAGCTTTTTAACGACTTTTAAGACATGCGAACAACGTTAGTTCACTAACATAATGGAACGATTATAAGTTAACAAAAATATTGTGGCACAATAAAGATAAGACCACTATAATACCATAGATGTACCACATCTTGGTTAGACAAAAAGTGTATATATGTATATACATATAATAGCAGTTAAACGAATGACTAAAGTGAAGTTAGAAGAGAACAATGGGTTACCTAATTAGAAAGGTACCTATGGGTATCAAGACATTGATCTCTAGATATTAAAGTTCGAATATTAGAACATGTCGATCAGAGCCTAAATAAGGTTGATGGCCTGAACGAAGTTCACTAATGGGAAGAGGCAACCTAGTGCTTCGACACCGGAGATAGTTCGATAATAACGAATTTATTAGTCCTTTTACAAGAATAATTTAGATAAGTTGGTGTCCCATTTTGGTCACTTTAGAATATCCACCCACGATCACAGGGTGTAAGACATGACGTTATTATGAGATGGATAAATCTATCGCCAACAAACTAGTAAGGATGATGGGGACTTTATACGAGATCTATCCTTCGGGATGACATTACCATAAATGATATTCCCAAGATTGTAGCCCTTTTAGAGGTGTATGGTTAACCCGATGAGGTTATATCCAAGCCAAGGACCTTACGTCAATTAAGCTATTTTCAATACATGACTGGCTCATGATATTGTTACTCCAATTCTTACATAAGAGAGTACACTCTTAGGAAATCTCTTTGAGTCGCCAAGTCATTTATAGTTATTAAACGAGACCATATCTTTAGATACGAGCCCTAACGCCGTTCAAGACCTCTATATTAAATTGTCCTCAGAAAAGACAACTTCACACATACCTTGACGGTAGAAACCTGTGGAATATTTATATGAAAGATTATGGGTACATGTGGATATCGTTTCACGATAAGATTATACCCAGTAGAACTCCTTGAATGTTTTCTACATTCTTTGCTCATCATGAATAAAACGGGACAAGTAAATATGAGGTTATGATAGGTTCCATATTAAGATATACAATTAAGCGATGTGCTAGCTCATCGATAGGGGATAATATGACCACGAGAACCCCTCATAAGTTAACGATGCTATGAAGTAATGTTATTATATTCTCAACAAATAGAGAATTATTCATAATATGAATAAGAAAGTGAAAGCATCAACGATGTCAATATACAGAGTAGCTAGTGACAGTCGAAGTAGATCTACAAGATCAGTATAAAGGATAAGGTAAGGGAACACCCGACCCCTAATAGTTATTATCAAAAACCAGACCATAGAGTCATAGTCATATGGAGCCGCCTAAGGTGCGACTTTTTACAGAATAAATATCTAAAATAAATTTAGTTGTTATGGCCGGTTAAGATTAACCGATAGTCTAAATGTCCTAGGGCGTAGACTCGAAAGAGTCTATAATATCAAGATATTAGAGAAACCATGTATTGATAAGACCACCTCGATTGATATGCGAGGCAATGCCCAAGGAGAACCCCAAACTCTACAACGTACAATTAGAATAAAATGCAAGGTTACACGCCCTTGTAAAGGTTATGACTAATAATAGCACATCCAGTTAGAGATGGAATTTTCTAAAGAATAAAGGAAATTTTAGAACTACTTCATTGAAGTTGTACATGAGTACTTATAGTAAGAAGAATTATATGGTTAGTGATATAAAGGAAGACTTATCATGTTAACACCTTGTGTCGTGATATCCTACGTGAGCCTCTTTGAAGCCTAGAGGAATATATTTTGAAAATATAGAGTTCAGAAAAAATTAGAGGTTAGAAGAGCTCGCCAAAAGTTTGCGAAAGCTTCTTTTCACCACCGAGTCACCAGAGTGCTAGAACTTCGTGTGACTGAGATTGTGTCTATGCGGGACTGATCACCCCACATAATATCAGTCTCGGTAGCGTTACCATCAGACAAGAAATCGGATGGGTATCGACAAAATGGGTCTTCTCCCCCTGACCTTTGTCATTTCATTTCTACCCTCTGATTATTCTTTTCCAGCTTGTCAGATGATTCATTGATAACATATTTTGGTTACTTGTTGTGCCAAAATTGAACCATTTTCATTTTACCTTCATGTATCGTATCACGATATTCTCGTTCCACTTTGACCCAATTATCTGTCTAAGCAATGGAATTTACTAAGTCCATTTTCATGTCACGAGTGTGACTTAAAGTATGATACCCTTCAGAGATTACCCACGAGATGGGAATAAAATAAATAGAGATGAATAGAGACTTACAGTTTTTGGAAGGGGATTTAAGATGTAAGATGTATAGAGATGATAATATGACCCGTAGTATGTTATAAAGTGGTCCAAGGGTTGATAAATGAATGAAGGTATCGATATAAGACTCAAATGGATAATGGTGTGGGGATAAATAGTTGATAAAGACCTTATGAAACCCCAGAGAGATATCATTATTGAAATCAATAAACGGGACATTAGACAAGTGAAGTTATGAAGCATGTTTAAGCGAAGTTAAAACTTTGAGTCTAATAAATTAAGGATTATATTAAGAAAAGTGTACTGATAACCCATGAGTTGAGTGCTATTAGTTAATAGCATCGAAGGGTGACTTAGACTCAAACATTAAGCACGTAAGTGAAAGAAGTTGGGCTGAAGAAACTCAGAGAAATAGTAATTAAAATCATTAAGAATTATGAATGATTTAAAAGCATAAGAAGAATAAACGTTGAGTTATGTTAGACGTCAAAGCTTGAGGGTTACCACACACAAGATCCAAAGTAAATTAGAGAATTGAGTGCATAAACAGAATGAATTTTGAAAGTGCATGAATGCATTAAGACAAGAGATAACTCAGTACCCATAAAATATAGCAAATGATTAAGAGTTGACCCCACATCAACAAAGGTAGTAATTAGTGGTATAATTGATGACTACATGTGGATTAAGATTTTGCTACGTCACGGATTATACACCCCTTAGAACATTAGCACGGAACAGACGATAATATTTCCACTAGAAATTAAAGTAAGTTTCGTATATCAAGATTTAAGTTAATCACCCATGAAAGAGATATGAAAGCAAGTTAGCAATGAAATGTAACAAAGTAAGAGAGGCGGAAGGTTAGGCTAGGCCAAAGAACCTAATCTTCAAGGAACTCCTCCAGTTAAGAAACTATATGAAATAAGAAGCATTTGAGACATGGACCAAGAGTTACAGTAAATCCTCAATCTAAAATATTGATTAGAAACAATGGATAGACAAGATTATCCACAAGAGTATAAAGTAAGAGGACTATGTACAATTTAAACTTCCATAGCGGAGATAATGATACATAAATAAAATAGGTGGGTTATGACTTTATTGAAAAACCAATAGTTTTGTGGAACATCAAATTAATACGAGTTCAAACAGATTTTAAGAGAGGATGTCAATGAGACAGAAAGTCTTGCCAAAGTCCTTTAACTGTTAAAAGTCGGACGAAAGTTATATACATAAGAAAGAATTGGTTGAGATTATTATGCAATTAGCATACCAAAGGACCATCTAAGTAAAGCTCATATAAGTTGAGTAAATAAATAAATATGATTAAAAGATGTAGCATTGCTACAAGGAGGTTATTATATTATCCCCACCAATAAGGCATACAGATTAAACAGGCTAAACGACCATGCCCAAGAATTTCTAAATTCCTCTAAAAGAATGAGTTATTCTCTAGAATAAAGGTGTACATCGTATAGAAATTGATTGTCTTGAGGTGAATAACCTAAATTGAGCTTATATACATGATGTTTCATAGATAAGTCGGGATTAAAATCCGACTAATACACTTGGCATAGGAAAATAGAATTTTATACCCCAGTTGTAATATAATCAGCTGAGATAAAGCAATTAAGCTAAAGGCCCTACGATGAATTAAGTAAGTATGTATTCTGACTTAACAAAGCAGCACTACTTGGACACATCGTGTCGTCAGATGGAATTAAGTAAACCCAACAAAAGTAGAAGCTCTACAAGGGCGAGAGTCATCACCTAAAACAAAATAAAATACGTAACCTCTTAGGTTGACTCGTTATTACCAGAGATTCGTCAAGAATTCTCCAAGATAGCAAGACCAATGACATGATTGTTAAAACAGGTGAACAACCGCATATACACCCCTAAGCACCTAGTTATGCTTTAGTAGTTGAACGAGAGTCGATAGCTACGCTAATTCCGACAGTTCCAGGGCAAGAAAAGAAATGAGTAACCTACATATATGCCTCAGAGGATGGGATGGAATATCCCAAAACCGATGCAAAGAATGAATTATGACAATTTATACAAAGTAAGATTACCCTACCACATGACTTAGAATTTATCGTGGTGGTCCACGCCCCGAAAAATGTAGAAGCATCATCCTTATGGAGTTAATGCCAATCTCGCATATTAAAAGAGATTATTCAAACAACGTGCCCTTAATACTTGCCAAATAAGGTAGGTAGAACTTGTGAAGAACTACGAAGGTAATATCAACTAGCAAGGTAAAGGTAAATGTAATGGTCGATGCTTTAAGTCGTAAACCACCCTTTCAGTTAGCACTTCTTCTCACGAGTGGGGAGACACTTGTTAGTGATTTTCATAACAGGAATTTAAAAGTAGTGCCCCGCCCAAGGCAATAGAAAAGATTATTGCTAAATTGACTATAACGTCAATGAGATGCACAATGCAAAGAAAGGAAGTTAAAGAAGATATAATAGAGAGTAAGAATGAATAATACCAAAAATACATTGTTAGGAGGTTGTGCATGTCACACGATCATGAGCTCAAGAATGAAATCTTAAATAAGACTAAAGATACACTATAAGCTGCTCACCCGGGAATACAAGATATACCCAGACCTAGAAAGGAGGTTGTGGTAGGAGACATAAACAAATATATAAGCTCAACTACCAGAAGGTGTTTCAGTATGTCAAACAAGTA
The DNA here is from genome assembly GCA_029379335.1 of Thymus mandschuricus. NCBI lineage: Eukaryota > Viridiplantae > Streptophyta > Magnoliopsida > Lamiales > Lamiaceae > Thymus > Thymus mandschuricus. The sequence continues at coordinate 17,725,213 of CM057074.1, read as the reverse complement.
AACTTGTTTCGGGATATGGTTAACCACCACGTTAACTAATAGAGATTACGATGAATTAGATCATGACCAAAAATATAAGGAAGCTACAACCCCTAAGGATCTTGTAGTGAAACTACGAGCATGTTACAATGAAATTGTGACAAGACTACCAAAGCTAAGAAAGAAAACAAAGTTGTATGTTAGAAGTTATTGACCGACTTACAAAAGGGTTCTATTTGATTCCCATTTCGATCAGTCATGGATAAAAGTTAGTCCAGTTATATGTTTAAGGGGTGGTGTGTTACACAGAGTAAATATTTTAATCACTAGGGACCAAGTCACTAAGTTACGTTCAGACTCTGGATTAGTTACAAAATGATATAGACACTAAGCTATTTAATAGCACAGTTTGCCATCGCAAGCCGATGGGCAATAAGAAAGAAAGATTTAGACTTTATAAGTCATGTCGAGAACAATCATACTCAATGAAGGCGAAAATAGACTAGCCTAATAATAGTTATCAACCGACAATAGGTATAACGCCATATGACATACTATAAGGGTGATAGTGTAGATTACCCTCTATAAAGACAAGATTAGTGAAAGAAAATTTTAAGGTCCTAATGCGATCGATGAAAGGATCGAAATGGTGGGAAATGTTGTAAGAGAATGAGAGAAGTTAGGATGAACGAAAATCCTAACCCGACAATCGTCGAACAAGATAAACTTTGAAATAGTAGATAAGTTTTCTGGAATGTAATACCTTCAATGTAGATAACGAAGTTTTGATTCAAATGGAAGCTAAGAACTCGTCTTACTAAGACCTTGTGATATCTAGAAAAAAAATATATATATATATATATATGATATGCTAAACATAACATAGAGGATAGGAGCACCCCCAAAATTAGAATGTATCCATACTATGGTATTTTACGTATGCAAATAAGAAAGTGCGTTTAGACAGCACGCGCGAAATTCACAAGACAAAATTGTTTTGAATCTGTAGTTCAAATACGAGAATAAAGTAAAAGAAGTGTTGGACCGAAAGGTGCATCGTTTTAGAAAGAAGTTTATTATTTCATTCAAGGTTCGGTGGAGACACCACGAACAAGAAGAATCAAAGTGAGAACTCGGAAGTACCCCGAGCTTTTAAATTAGAAGTACGCAAATTTCGGGGACGAAATTTTTATAAGGTAGGTAGGATGTAACGGCCCGCACTTTCGTTAGTATAAAAAAAATAATTATTGATAATTAGTTGCGAGTGATACTCGTATTAATATACGAAATCGAAGTAATTAAATTCGATTTAACAATTTAATTCCGACTGCGATAATATTAGGTCGGAATCTATTACGAACTATTCAAATAATTATCGAATCGATAATTTAGTAACTAACGATGTAAATCGTTACTAAAATAGTTGTAGTGTTGGGTCGAGCCCATTACCTACCATATTGGTCGAGCCGATTATAATTACGGGAGAAGCCCGTTACAAATTAGTATAGTGTGTATATGTACATATTCAAGAATTCTAATGAAGGAGATAATGAAATAATTTATATTCCATACATAGTAATGCACCTATTCATGAATGAATAAAAGAATAATACAAGAAATGAGCTTATGTATAAGAAAATAAGAGATCAATTCAAGATCTAGCTAACACACTTTTATATACATAGGATAATGGATAATGCACAACTAATGGATAATGCACAACCAATGGATAATGCAAGGATTATTACACAAAGGATAATGGATAATGCATAAACAATAAAAGATAATGGATAATGCATAACCAATACTCTCCCTTTTGCCCTCAAATCAACCTTCCCTTCACCTCCATCAAGTTGCAAAAGGGGGGCTTCACCTCCATCAAGTTGCAAGGGGAGGGGGGCTTCACCTCCGTCAAGTTGAAAAAGGGGGGCTTCACCTCCATAAAGCTGCAAATTGGCAGCCAATTCCTGCAAGAAAACAGCCCCTCAACTTGTCCAAAGGGTAGCCCAAAAAAATCTGCAAAAGGGATAAAAGGAAAGCACATAAGTAAGCTACTAAATGACAGCTCTTAGACCCAAGAGTAGGAGGATAAATCAACCCCAAATGCTCAAACATGCAGCTGCAAATGTGCAGAGAAAGGGATAAGGAAAAGTGAGATTTTGGCCAAAATTCTTCAAGAATCTCTGCAAATTTCTTGAGCCTCAAAAGCCTCCATCAACCCTCACACTCAACCATCAAAAATCACATCCAATTGTGCTATAAGAACCCCTCTTCTTTAACTGAATCAGTTTGCAAATCAAACACTCTCAACACTTAGAAAAAAACTAGAAATTGAGAAGAAGAAGAAGAGGAACTAAGGAAGAGGAAAGGAAAAGCTAGCAACCACAGCCCTTCTAAAACACTAGTAAGCATACTATCACCATCTTTCAAATAGAATATCAATAAGAAACAAGCATGCTAATTTTTCAGACTTGATTTCAATAGAAGCATGCTAAGAATATTAATTCTTAGGTTAATAATCAACCAAGCATGAACTCCTAATGAACTACTAAGCTTAATCATGTAACAGCACACTCTCTATAATTCGAAAGCTCAAATAAAGCATGTTTATAAGTTAATAAGAGAAAGAAATTCATGCTCATATGATGTTCAAGTAAGTTTGTACCCCTACTGGCCTTTTAAAAATAATCACTTGCTCATAAGAATTTAAATCATGGAGTTTAAATTTAATAACTATGAAATCAGACTTGGCTATGCATAAAAACGAAAGAACCAAACATTTATCACATAAGGAAGATTGCATAATCTATCAAACACCAAGAACATAAAGAAAGTAGAAAAAGGGAGGGTAGCAAGGACGAGAAACCGAACCTCCGTCGAGGCTCGACGCCCCGACGGGTAAGGGAACGGAGCCAAGGCTCTGTCCGGGGCACCAGAGGCGGCCCCAGGTCGGATTCTGCATCGGCGACGGTGGCGTTTCCTCTGGGCAGCGGCGGCGTTTCGCCAGGGCAGTGGCGGCGCCGGACGTATCCTCCCCTGTCCAGAAGCCTTAGAAAGAGAGAGATAGAATTAGAGACAGAGTTGGAATGAAAACGAGAAAAGAGAGAGGGGAGCAAACCTGCGGCGGTGAGGAGGTGGCGATCTGCTCCGGTACCGACGAGCAGCGGCTGTGCTCGTCTAAACCTCCGAGTAAAGGAGAGAGAGAGGAGACCGGAGCTCTCGCCGTTGGCGAGAGCGGCGCCGGCGACGGAGAAGGGCGAGCGGTCGAGAGAGAGAAGAGGGTGTGCTGTGTGCGTGTTGTGTGTAAAGCGAGGGAGGAAATGAGAGAATTGGATTACATATCTAGGGTTGAACCGGGTCGTGGATCCGGGTCTGGGTCCAGATTTAATTTGGGCCAAGAAATTGGACCTTAGTGATTGGGCCATTAATTAAGTATCGATGGGCTCAAGCCCGATTCTATTGGGCCGTAAATCAATTTCAGACGGGCTCGATTATGAGTCGGAATTATTAATGAACGGACCAATATTAATATCATATTCTAATGGATTAAGGATTTATTAAGTTATAAGTTTTTATTAAGATTTTATTAATTATTAAGCTATAATTAACTTTAAAATATGTAATGAAAATTTACATAATTTTCGAAGAATATTTCAACAAATAAATGGTCTCGATTGATGAAGAGAACGATTCGGAATAATAAAAGATTATTCTATTATATAAAGATTTAAATGATTCGAATTAATCTGTTAACCCTAACAGATTTATGAGATAGGAAAATATACTAGACGATTATTTTCCCCATAAGTAAGTTTTATTATAAGAATTTAGATTCTTATTATATCTTTATGAATAGGCGCGATTCGACAAGGTCTCTTGACGTTGTTTGCCTATCAAGACCGACCATATTCTACGCTTCAAGAGGTGGGCTTTCTATTCAAAATAAATATGATATTTATGAAAATATATGTGTGTTATTTTGAAATATTGTCATGCCATAAATGTTTTGATTTTTGTATGATACCTATCTGTATTGGCTTCGCCAATTTATTAAATCGAATTCGGGTCTTAGTAAGATAGCTATCTTACTTGGACTAGTGTACACAATGTGACCGTGTGTCATCTTCGGGTGGCCGGTCTAGGTATCGTGAGAGTGGCCACTCTCTCGATACCATAGGAACAGATATGGTGGATTGCTAAAGAACTTAGCCGGCCGGCAAACTTTTAGATCACAAGAACTGTTTTAGTAAGCATGGGCTATTTTCAATAAAACCCCTATGTCTTACAGTGGAATGGCTTGACAATTATTATGTATAGGTTTCGGCATGTGCCCACTGAGTACTTTCGTACTCAGCCCTGCATGTATTTCTAAATGTGCAGGTTGAGCAGGATGATGTGAAGTGTCGAGTGGAGCTTTTGTCGTTACTCAGATAGATTAGGACTCTCGGTAATACGTGTCTTCATACATGTATTCAAGTACTCTTCCGCTGTGCGAACTCTTGAACTTTCTAGAATTGTTTCTAGTCATGTAATAGATTAGTACAGGTATTCTCGTATTCCCATTTGAGATCCCGAGTTGAGATCTTTAACGGTATAAATTATTGTTGAAATAGCCATACGAGTCGGATTTCATATACAATTCCATACCCCCTTTTCTTTCCCCTATTCTTATTTCCCATCCCTAGTCATGGTTTCCCGGCTTAGCTATCCTTAGCAAAGTCCGGTCGTGACAAAATCAACTCTCATTCATCCATCTTGTGTATTACAAATTATAAGAATGACGAAATTGAAGATTAGATTACATATTTACATGTAATAGACTAATTTATCGATTTTATGTTTAAATTTGTCGTAAAGTTTCGACTATACATTTTAATTGAATGACTATTGATATATGAATTTTGAACCATATTAATTTGCAATTATATATTTGCATTGTTGAGATGAAATTAGATAATATGTACTTTGGATAGTGAAAATTTTAATATTTTTATTTGGGAATATTAGGAAAATAATAATAAATAAGTATAAAATACGAATCCGCCTAGGTGGCTAGGCGCTAGTCGGCCCTTCGCCGCCCGACTAGCGCCTAGCGTTTTTTAGAACACTGTGTTTACCCATTGTTAATTATATGTTTATGAATTAATGTTAATGAATTTCTATAATTTTCAATTTCTATATTTTCTGTTAAGGTTGGTTATAAGATTGTTCCGTTAGTTTCATGACCTAATAAAATTATGATATCCATAATCATCGATATATTTTTTGAATTGTAGTTTTGTAGTATAATTTTATCTTAGTATCTATGATATATATATATATATATATATATATATATATATATATATATATATATATATAGGGAATGGTTCGTGTGCAAATAAATCATGGCGTGCTAAAATGCGAAAGATGCTTACAACTATACAAAACCATGCTTAAATCAGTATATATTTATGCTTACAACACCATTATGTTTTTTAATGTACAAATTCATGCTTAAAACTAGTCATGCTTATAATACCTTATAATCATGCTTAAATCAATTACAGCCACAGATCAAATTAAGATCAATGGTCCAGATCTATTCCTATTTCTCACACCAGGACTTATTTCCATATGGCCCATCCCCTATATATATATATATATATATATATATATATATATATATATATATAGGGGAGGGTTATTATGGATAAGGAACCAATCACAACCTTCCATCTAAAACTAATTAATGGATCAGATTTAATCTTAACAAATAAAATGAGGATGCTACTTTTCAATTTTTGATGCTTATAAGGGCATTTTAGGAAGCTTTGATTGGAGGAGATCCCACCAAATCTGATAATTAAGGAATTAACATTCATATTCTCTCCAAATATTTAACAAAATATTTTTTTTCCTAAATTATATGTTTTAAACGTCTCTTCTCAATTCCGACGTCCTTTTTATTTATATATATATATATATATATATATATATATATATATATATATATATATATATTCTTACAATTTTTATTGCTTAATTAGCTTTCATCAATTATTATTATAAAATGAATACCTAAATAAGCTAAATATTAACGGTAAATAAGCAGCCTAATAAACATAAAAATTATGAAAATTGTGCTGCCTAATAAACTAATTTTATTCTGCTTCTTCTTTCGTCATCGTTCATCTTCTTCTTTCGTTCATCTTCTTCTTTTTTTCCTTGTTCTTTTTTCTTTTCTTTCATTTTTTCCCTTTCTTCTCCTTCCTCATTCCGATTTTTTCCTTTTCATCATCTTCTTTTAATTTTGTTTTCTTCTTCTTTTATAATTATGAATTGGAAATACGCATATTTATTTATATATATATATATATATATATATATATATATATATATATGATTGCTTAATCTTTTGTTTTCGTTTTCTTCTTGTATATTTTCCTTATTATTGAAGAGTTGCTTATGTATATTTATATTGTTGGTATTTTATAGTTTTGAATTTCTTTATCAATTCAAAAGTTGCTTATTTATGTTTATTTTGTTGCTTTTATATAGTTTTATATTCAAAACTATAATTAGTTGCTATTTTTTTAAAAATTAATCTCCGACATGCTTATTTACGTTTGTTTTCTTGCTATTTTTAAAGTGGCTTTACTATAAAATAAAACTTAGCATTTTAACATTCATTAAAAAGCTTAATTTCATATTCAATAAGCATGATTGAATAAAAGGATAATATTATATACGTGAAAAGGCATGAAGAAAAAATTATAGTCCAAGCATAAAAAAAATTAATTTAAGCACAAATTCATACGATAGTTATATAAGCATCAGTCAATAACCGTTTAAGCATCATAAGATAATTATCTAAGCATGAGATAAAATGATACACTCTTTCGAAAATTAAGAATTCCATAATTATGCAATATCAATTCAAAAATTAAGAATTTCATACTCTATAATTTAGATTTTTTTTTTTTTTTAAAAAAAAAACACAATATACTCTTGATGCTTGATATTTAGCATTTTTGTCACTATCTTGTACGCCAAAATTTATGATTACTTAACGTGATTTGTTTTTTTTTTTTAGGGAATCTAAACCCTGTCAGGGAAAGCTAAACCCTAAAAACTAATTAATTAAGCAAATTAGTATTATCTTCTTCTATGTAAAATTAAACCTTGAAATTAAAACTATACCCTAACTATTATAGGAACTAAACCCTAGGGGGACAATGTAAACCCCAAAGCTTATATATATGCTTCTTTAAAACTAAACTTTAGAAATACAAATTATACCCTAGCCGTTAGGGGAATCTAAACCTCGGGAAAGCTAAACCCTAGGGGTAAAAGGGTTATAGCCCTACCCCCTCCGCGTAGGGTTTATTTTTCCCCTATAGGGTTTGGTTTACCCTAACAGCTAGGGTATAATATCCTAATGTTTAGTTTTACATCAAAGAATATCTTACTAATTTGCTTAATTAATTATTTTGTAATGCTTATAAGTTATTATTATATTGCATATTTAGATTTAAAAAAACAATATACTCTTGATGCTTAATGTTTAGCATATTGTCAGCATCTTGTACGTTAAAATTTATGTTTATCTAACAACGTGATTTGCTTTTTTTCGTATGAATTTATGCTTCATTTGTTTTTCTTGTATGCTTAGACTATGATTTCTTCATGTTTTTTCATAGTATACAATTATGTTTTTCCGCTAATCGTGCTTATTTTGATATAAAATTATGCAGTGTATGAATGTCAACCTCATTAAGCAATATAATAGTAACTTCTAAGCACTAAAAATTATAACTAATTAAGCAAGTTAGTTATATCATGAAACAAAAGAAAGCGGAAGGAGAAAGAAGAAGAAGAAGAAGAAGAAGAAGAAGAAGGAGGGGGGAAAAGAGGAGAAAAAAAAAAAAAAAAAAAAAAAAAAAATCATGAAGAGGATGGCGTAAGAAGAAGAAAAAAAGAGAGAGAGAAAGAAGAAGAAAAAAAAAGAGAGATAATAATTAATATGAAAAGAAAAAGAAGAAGAGAGGAGAAAAAGAACGTCAATGAGAGAAAAAAATAAAAATATGAAGAAGAAAAAATGAGAGTGGCAAGAGAGAGAATCCATATAAATATCTCCTTAAATTTAGGAACAAGAATATAAAATTACTCTATTACCCTTTTATCATCTAAAAATTGTCATATATATTTTAATTGATCAACAAATCTTAACCATTGATCAATTAAAATTTATGGTTGAGATTGGTTCCTAGTTCTCATTATTTAAAAAGGTTCTCATATGATCTATTCCCTATATATATATATATATATATATATATATATATATATATATATATATATATATATATATAGCGGAGAGATCACATACAAAAGACAGGTTCTGTAAGAAATGAGAAATGATCTGGACCATTGATCTGTGTGATCTACGGTGTAGATTAACTTGTGCATTATGATTTTACTAAAATGCATTATGATTGTATAGATAATGCATTATAATGCACTGTGCATTATAATTATGTGCATCATGCATTATAATTATATGCATAAAATGCAACATTTTTTTATTTTTACGATAATCCTATTTTGTACAGGATCTCACCCCTATATATATATATATATATATATATATATATATATATATATATAGGGTAGCACTCTGGTGGAAACTAACCTTAAGTTGAAACTTAGAAACTCACCATATCCATTGATTAGTGCTAGATCAATGGCTGAGATTAAAACTAATATTGTGAATTAAAAATTCGAAATAAGCAACATTATGGACAAATTTGTCCAGCAAGTTAAAAAATTTAATAATTAAATAAAGAAAATAGATTTGCCTCCATAAATTTAGGAATATACTATAACTACTCATCCACTACCATATCAACGTATTCAATATTCTCTGCAAAAACACAGACGCCATTTGCAGAGAAAAAAACCATAATCGAGAAGAAAAAATGCGAGAAAGTGCGCCGATTTGAAGAAGAAAAACGCGAAAGCATACAGAAAATCGAGAAGAAGAGAAAACACACGAAGATGCGGATGAAAGGACAAGCAAATGCAAAGAAAGGAGTAGAAGGTTAGTTTCGGTTTATATTATTTTGAAATTACTGTCGATTTTGCAGATTTACAAAAAAAAAATATTAGGGTTCTTAACTAATTTCGATTTTGACTGTATTTATACAAAATTTTGATAATTTATTGGTTATAAATGGTTGTTATACGAGTTTTTGTAGCATATTGTAATGTAATCGATGTAAAAAAGTTCAAATATGAGACACTAATGAGGGGCTGTTTACGTAAGTTTTTGAGCTCAGTAGTTGTTCGATAAAAGTTCTAAGGGAAAAATGTATTGCATATTTGTAAAAATGTGTTGCATTTTTCGTCAGTTACATTGCATTGAAATATATATCATAACATATTTGTATTTGTGCAGCAAAGTGAGGGGTGGAGGGCACACCAACAAAGCATCATGTGTAACCTACGAAGATGCAGAGGGAAGGGCGAGTAAATGCAGAGGAAAGGTATGATTACATATATGTTCAAAAGTTGAGGGCGTAGCCCAAATATGTATGAAACTAAGGTTCTTACCAATTTGCGAGTTAATGTTTCAACTATTGATTTTAAGTTTTGTGACTTCATTTATATCATATACTATATTTCTCATTCATGAATTAACTAAATTAGCTTCGTATACATAAGAAGTGATGGAATAACATATGTAATTTATAATTTTAAAGTAGTTTTTCCACGTATTGCATCAAATATGTTGCTAATTATAAAAATAATTATCTAGATATTTTTATTGGTTTTAAACAAATATGCAACATATACGTTGTAGTGTATAATCATTGCATATTTGTGAAATATTGTTGCACTTTTTAACACTTACATTGCATTTACATATATAAGCTAAATATTTTTGTATTTGTGCAGCAAAGACAGGATCAGAGGGAAAAAAAAAAGCATCAGGTGTTCAAGATAAAGAATTATCCGACGATGACTTCATGGATGAACCTCTCAACATGTGTTATTTTATCTAAAATTATGATGTGTAATTGAATTTTGAAGAATTTGGTGTGGTTTCAAATATTCCGTGAGATGTTCTACGTCATGATCGACAAATATGAATTTTACATGAAAGTGGAGTTCATGTTGCATATAAATTGTAACTTGCATCATAATAGAAGTTAGAAGAAAACAAAATTTTCTTTAACTGATTGCACAATTTTCAAAATATGTTGCACAATATTGAGAAATTGTTGCAATCCTCTTATAAAACAAGAAATAAAGAAAAGTTTGATTCATTGCACAACCTTTCTTAAATGTTGCAATATTCTTAGATAAATTTTGTATAAAATAAGGTTTCTTATCATTATCACACAAAGGGGCATGTTCGCCATCTAAGATACTCGATTTTTGCTAAACGAATTTGTCTTTAAGACAATCATTATTAACATCTGTACCACCTTTAAAATATAATGCATCAAAATCTAATATAAATGCAGCAAAATAAATTTATCATGCATTCAGAAACATATAAACAGAAAAACATAATACGTACATAAAATTTGTTTAATGTGTATCGAAAATCGAAACTAAAACCCTAACCCATTAGGGAAATCTAAACCCTAACTTGTATTAGAATCCAAAACCTAAGTTGTATAAAAATCTAAACCCTAACTTGTAGGGGATGCTAAACCCTAACCCATATGGGAAGTTAAACCCTATTTGGGAAATCTATATCCTAACTTGTGTGAGAATTAATCTATACCCTAACATGTAGGAAAAGTTAAACCCTAACTTGAATGGCCAACTGAACTGTAATATGAAAAGTTAGAGCCTCGTATAAAGTTGAAATGAAAATGCATCAGAATGATGTCTAAAATGCAACAAAATCGACATAATATGCATATTCTAGTCATTTTAATGAATTTTCGATTGTTGTTATGCATTTTTGCCAATTTTGAACTCAAATCTCAACCAAATTGGATTGAACCACATAGAAAACATGTTCTACTCTTCTAGAGGTTTCCAACAGTATGTCGCCCATCTAAATCCGATCTCTAATGACGCCGGAATCACATTTGGCAGTTTAAGTCGCTGCGGAAGTCGTAATTTTGCGGGTGGTTTGATTTTTCCGGCGAATATCTCCTTCGTTTCTCCACCAAAATGAGTGATCCACCCATCAATCTCTTCGTCTCTTTGAGTAGGATAATACCCAGTGGTCCATTTTTTGATTCTCGTTGGAATTTGGCCGGAAATCGACTTAATGTTAGAGTGTATTTCAGTTTTGGAAAATCCCTAAAAATAAGGAAATAAAATAATTAAATATTACGAAATTAATGAATATTCAATTACTAATAAAATGAAAAGTCAGAAATGTCCTTATGACATCAGCAAAAACATTAAAAAAAAATCAATTAATTATTTTTTAAATATTAAATGATATTAATTGACAACCGTTAGATCCCTGAAATCAATGGATGTGGACGGTTTCTAAGTTCCAACTTAACATTAGTTTCTATATGATTTATACTCTATATATATATATATATATATATATATATATAGGAGTTGGATCATATGAAAACCAAATATTTCGTGAAAACGTGAAAACCATGCACTTTCATTCATAATTGATGCACTTTCATGCATATCATGTTGCACCAAAAATATAAATATTATTTTATTAAAAAAAATGCATATATTTTTGGTGCAACATGATATGCATGAAAGTGCATCATGTTATGAATGAAAGTGCATGGTTTTCACGTTTTCACCAAAAGTAAGGTTTTCACCATATCCCAACCATATATATATATATATATATATATATATATATATATATATATATATATATCTTGATCGGGCAAATGTTAGTTGTTAGATTAAATGTTAGTACATTAAGTTCCCAAACTCCAAGACAAGAAACACTTCAAGCCACCTTATAACTCCAGAATTCGCTCCCACAAGGGATCGAACCCGAGTCCCTCATTAAAGAGAGGAGCCTGGTGGCCAGGTGCGCTAAGTCACCTGATTTTTAATCCTGATTCGTGTACATATGATTTTAGTAATTCCCTTTGTCTCCTTATCTTTACTCATTTTATTAATATAATATTCACAGGTTGAATAAAAACCATCAAAATAAAAGAGATGGGGGATTACTTGATTTGATGTCCCAAAGGAAGAGGAAATATATCATCCTATCTAAGTAGGCTAAGAGAAACTAATAGTTGTTCAAAATTTAAAAAAACACAAAATCTATCCAAGTTTCATGTGTTGAGACAAAAATACCCCTAACTACTATTCACCTTTCTTCCCTCTCCCCCGACATATGCATCTCTCTCTCCCTTCTCTCTCTCTCTCTCTCTCTCTCTCTCTCTCTCTCTCTCTCTCTCTATTCTCTCCTCTCTCTCTCTCTTTCTTTCTCTGCCCCTCTCCAACCAGAGACAAAATCACACAATTGAGGAGCAACAACAATGGCTGCCCAAGAACAGCAAGAAGAAACCCATCAACACTTCGACGACCACTTCGCCGAGCTCCTCACCACGTATCTGGGCTTGAGCTTCGCCGTCTTCCTCGGATTCCTACCAAAAAACTCCATCCCATTAATCTCCACGTACCAAGCCTAGAACAAGCTCCTCTCCTCGAAGCTCACGCAGGAGGAGGAGCAGCTGAAGCAGCTTCGCCGTCTTCCTCGGAATTTTCTCGTTTCTCTCTCACCTTCTCGTTTATCTCTCACGGCGGTGGTTGTGTCTTCTTCTTCTTCCTCCCTCACCTTCTCGTTTCTCTCTCAGTGGCCGGAGGAAGCTGGGCGACGGCGGTGCTGGGCGGCGGCAGCGCTTGGCGACGACGGCGTCGGTGGATGAACAACGAGCTCTACATTGACGATGACGACTTCATCGATCTAAACGGACGGAGGTGGTCGGGGCGTCGGAGATGGAGAAGATGGCGACGGCAACGACGGGGGCGTTGGGCGGCGGCGGATGAGAAGCGTCGACGGGGCTGCTCCCCTTTTCTTTTTCTTTTTCTTTTTCTTTTCCCGTCATTTTTTTCTTTTCTTTTCCTTTTCCTTTTTCTTTTCCTTCCTTTTCACTTTTTTTCCCGAATAGTTTATTTTCTTTTCCTCTTTTTTTTTTTTTTTTTTTTCCCTTTATCCTTTTTTAAATTTCTTTTCATTGCAAAATTAACTTTTTATTTATTTTACATTTTTTATTACGAAAATGGGAAATGGTAAATGGGAGACGGAGTTCGACTAGCTCGATTATGTTGTGTCGTTGATGTTTTCATCTAGTACTAAGTTAGAAATTGAAAATTCTTATTAAATGGAAAATAGGAGACGGGGTTCGACTAACTCATTTTTTGTAATTTTGCCAGATTGTATATATAATTGAATACACATTCTTTGTTATGTCAATAATTCTAACTGGTTGTATTGTATATATAGTTTTCTTATTCCGAAATTGAATACACTCTCTCGTGATTTGGCCAAAATAACAAATTCTCACCAAAATAATAAATCCACTAATTCTAACTAATCGCGTTATACAAAACTCATTGGGTTGGTAGAATTTATGAATTCTTACTTATTAAATTCGTATATATGCAACATGTACATCACAACCAGAAATGGTTGATTATAATGTGTTAACTCTTACTAAATATAGACAGAGTATTGTAAGAAAGTTGGTATTTCTAACGGGTGGAGTGAACCTGTTGGGAATGCCACGACAAAAGGTTAGAATATACTAAATTCTATCTCGGTATATGTGATTGTAACGTAGGAAAGTTGGTATTTCTAACGGGTGGACTGAACCTGTTGGGAATGCCACGAAACAGGTTAGAAAATAATAAATTCTAACTCGCGATATGCAATCATAACGTAAGAAAGTTGGTATTTCTAATGGGGTGGATTGAACCTGTTGAGAATGCCACGACTAAGGTTAGAATATACTAAATTCTAACCATTGATATGCGATTATATTGTAAGAAAGTTGGTATTTCTAACGGGTGGACAGAACCTGTTGGGAATGCCACGACACAGGTTAGAAAATAATAAATTCTAACTCACGATATGCGATCATAACGTAAGAAAGTTGGTATTTCTAACGGGTGGATTGAACCTTTTGAGAATGTCACGACTAAGGTTAGAATATACTAAATTCTAACCATTGATATGCGATCATAACGTAGGAAAGTTGGTATTTCTAACGGGTGGATTGAACCTGTTCGGAATGCCACGACTAAGGTTAGAATATACTAAATTCTACCCATTGATATGCGATTATAACGTAGGAAAGTTGGTATTTCTAACGGGTGGACTGAACCTGTTGGGAATGCCACAACACAGGTTAGAATATACTTAATTCTAACTTGGGATATGCGATTATAACGTAGGAAAGTTGGTATTTCTAACGGGTGGACTGAACCTGTTGGGAATGCCACGAATAAGGTTAGAATATACTAAATTCTAACAATTGATATGCGATTATAACGTAGGAAAGTTGGTATTTCTAACGGAAGACTGAACCTGTTGAGAATGCCACGACACAGGTTAGAATATACTACATTCTAACTCACGATATGCGATCATAACGTAAGAAATTTTGTATTTCTAACCGGTGGATTGTACGTGTTGGGAATGCCACGACTAAGGTTAAAATATACTAAATTCTAACCATTGATATGCGATTATGACGTAGGAAAGTTGGTATTTCAAACGGGTGGACTGAACGTGTTGGGAATGCCACGACACAAGTTAGAATATACTATATTCTAACTTGGGATATACGATTATAACGTAGGAAAGTTGGTATTTCTAATGGGTGGACTTAATGTCTGGTTAGAATGTATGAATTCTTACTTATTACGACAGAAAAATGGTTAGAATATCTTAAATTCGTATATATAACAAATATGGGTAAGAAATTCTATGATATTTAGTAAGTTGTATCAAAAATAATAATAATAAAATAAAAACTCGAATTAAGAGAATAAAATGAAAATGGAAAATTTAAAAAAAAAAAATTGTTAGTTTAATTTAGTTTTTTTTTTTTTTTTTTTTAAATTAATGTGAATAGGTGAATTCAAAATAAAGTTAAAAAAAAAAAGTGAAAGGACAAGTGCACATGGGGTGGGGTGGGGTGGGAGGGGTGAATTCAAAATAAAGTAAAAAAAAAAAAGTGAAGGGACAAGTGCACATGGGGTGGGGTGGTGTTGGGGGGCAATTTGGGGAGTTTACCTCAAATTTAGACACATTTTGTGTTTTTTTAAGTTTACAATAACAATTTGTTTCTACTAAGCTACATAGCTACTATAATTTTTGCCTCCCAAAGGAATGTATATACAATACAATTAATCTAAGGAACTGGTTTAGAGTGCATAAATAAGCAAATTCTTTTTAAAAGATTTAATTTTCCAAGGATCATAAAGTATCTTAGTCTTTGTGATTATACATTCTAATGATTTCTCTAAAGTGAGATGAAATACATTATAATGAAAAAAATAACGGGATTGTTGAATGAGTTTGAAGTAAAAAGGAAAAAAATTAATTACTGCTTACATTGAACTAAGAGCAGACAAACTGACGGAATACTGAAGCTAGATTTGTGAAGAAGTAATTTTAGAATTTCAGATTAATTAATGTTAGAATATTTTAATATATTTTTATTTATTAAATAGTTTATTAAAGTATTAGGTAATGTCAAGTATTTAGTGATTTGTCAATCTTCGAAATATATGATTAATAAATATATGATGAATAAGAGATGTAAATAGCTATATGATACCTATAGTAATTGTAGCTACTATGATGATTAATGAATAATATAAAAATATATAGTATTGGATGATAATTTTTTTCTTTGTAATTGTATAATTATTTTTTTTTTTAAGTTCTAGGAACAAAATTGTATATGTATGATCGATATAAGAAACTTAATATATACATCATTTTTGTCTATTTTCTGTATCAATTTATTAACGTTTGAAATCAACAATTAATAGTACCAATAATTTCAAACTTCTTTTTGTTAATTAAAAGGTTATACGTGCAACGCACGTTCTCTCTGCTAGTATAGATAAATAAATGCATGCATGCATTTAGATAAAGTTACGTATTAAATACATGGATTATATATGGATAGCTCATAGCTCACAAATTTCTCCACTTGTCTTTCTTATAATATACAACTGATGACTATCCTAAGCTATAATAGGTGACTAACATAAGCTATACTTCGTGACTCAGCAAGTTAATTTGTTCTATAAATACCAACCTCTCTTCACTAATATTCGAATATAAGTTCACTTTAGTTTGTCAGCTAGGTTTTAAATATTGCCTTTTCGTATTATTAGACGGATCATAGTAACTAGTTAGAAGTTTTTCTCGGGATTACATCGCTCCGAATTACAGGTGGGTAAAATACTTTCAAAAGGCATTGTTTTTAATGCTACTTTTACTTTATTTTAAAAATGCAGTTATCTATAAAAATGTTTTGTGTGAATGTTCTATGAAATGACTCCATGGATCGATCGAGATTCCTTGTTTGTATCAGATATACTAACTTGGAAATGTGTACACCCCCGGTTACATACGGTGCATCGCATGTTAACCCATGGCAATCCCTTGAGTTCCGTCATGTTTTATGCAAGTACTGGGATTATTTAGGGTTACAACCCTGAACCCGGTCTAGTACCAAAGGTGATATGTAGCTTGCGGTAGAGTCCAAGATGAACATCACACACCCCAAAAACTATATTTGTATTTTCAAGAGTTATTTCTGCAAGCCTCTTGATATACCATGTATAGATAAACTGCTCTTTTTCAAAATGCTTGCCAAAAGGGTACGACCACTGAGTACATCAAGTACTCAGCCCAAAACTCTTTTATGTTTTCAGGTGTGGAAGCAGATGATGGACAACAAGGCTGAGGCGGGAGTTGCTGCAGTGTTAGGTCCCATTATGTTATTTTACTTAAAACTCTGATCAAGAAACCACTAGTTTTGTAATAATATAAAGTATCGAGGGCACGTTCTTCCAACCCTCAAGTTATATATATGGTCTTGTCTCGTATCTTGCATTACGTTATATTGTTTCACTTACTGTTAGACGGAGAGTGTCGTGTATCAGTTCCTTTTGGAAGCTCGAATTTCCACTCGATTATGGTAACCCCATTTTCTGCAGTGTGTCGACTCCTCTAGTTTACTGGAAGCCGATTACCCCGTCATTTAAGTTATGTTGGGTGGAGAGTGCCGTGCAATGGTCCCACTTGGAAGCTTGAATTTTTGCTCACTCTTGGTATTTCCAATTGTCGTAGTAGATGTTCGACTCCTTCTGGAGACTTGACGCTGGTTTACCCCACCATTTAATTTCAATCACTTTATAGGATTTGTTAAAATATTCATAAGTTAAGATTATCCCCTTTCTTCCCCGCTTCTTTAATCCCATCCCCTGCCACGTCCCGATTCACAGGAGTCGGGGTGTGAAAACTTTTCTTTAGCAATGTCCCGGTATTCATTAGGGATGGTATTTGTGCGAAATTTGGGTTCCCCGAAGCCTCGTTGCCAGTTAAATATCTCGGGTTACCGTTGTCGCACAAGAACCTTCTTGTCTCTCGATTTTCCCCTCTTATTGAGAGCATTACAAGCTACATCAACAAGTGGAGCAACTCGTTTCTATCACTAGCGGGACGGGCTGATTTGATTTGATCCGTAGTCCAAGACATCGAAAGTTTTTGGCTCCAATGCCTTCCCCTTCCATGCAGAGTGGTTGATAGAATACATATCCTCCTCCGACGATTTTTGTGGGGAGGGAAACATTGTCCGGTGGCGTGGAAAACCGTGTGTCTTCCCAAAGGATAAGGTGGACTCGGGGTTTAGAAATCTCACGGCGTGGAACAAGGGGCTTTTGGCGAAGGTCATCTGGAATTTTCAGGCTAAGGCCAACTCGTTGTGGGTTCGTTGGATCCACTCGGAAATCCTCAATGGGAGGGACTTTTGGAGCACTCGAGTGGAAGCAAAAGATCCGGGCCTTCTCCAGAACCTTTTCAAAATTAGTGACGAGATACTAGCAGCACGCAACGGCGATAGGGCCAAAAGATGTGAGCTGATCGAGGCGTGGTTCAAAGGCAAGGGGGTCTCGGACGCGTATGAGTTCTTTCGGCACAAGGGTACCCCGCTATTTTGGCATAGCGCTATCTGGAAAAGTTATATTCCGCCTAGGTACTTTATTACACTGTGGTTCTCTCATCATGGTAGACTCAAGACGGTGGATCAAATGGCATTTGTTCACCAACCACTCCAATGCCGGCTATGTAACCTGCAAGCCGAAACTCACGAGCACCTCTTCTTCAACTGCCCAAAGATGCGGTGTTTATGGGTCCTCGTTAAAGACTGGATTGGTATCAAGGGAAGGGTCTCTAAGATTAATGCAGCGGTACGGTATTGTACGAGGAGCAAGGCTAGATCGGGTGTTCTCCGCAAGGCACGATGGATCGCCCTTGCGGCTATCGTGAACCGAATCTGGTATGGACGAAACCTCCTCAAGCATCAAGACACCCCGTTTCGGATCCCGGCAATTCTCCGAGAGGTGAAAATTGACATGTACCACGTCCTTTATAATCTCTTCCCGGCAGAAGTAGTCCTTAGGGGTGGTTCGGTACGGCATACCGTAAAATTTTCGCCATACCGTATACCGTACCGTTAGTTGCGGTATGAGATTTTTCATACCGTTGTCGTACCGTACCTTTCGGCATACCAATGTTCGGTATACCGAAAATTCGGTCTGGAAAAAATCCATACCGTTATCGTACTGTCGTTTCGGTATACCGTACCGTACTTCGGTATGGTACGGTATACCGTATACCAAAAACATACGATTATCCATAAAATTAAAAATTCATAAACTAATAAAATACATACAATAAAATCCTAAGAAATTACAATTCATTAATAAAAAGTCTAATTAATCCTTAACCATTTAAAATACGTACATATTTCATGAATCAACATTTATACATTTCACTAATATTTTTCGATATATTTACTTTAAAACTAAAATATTCAAAAATTACGCTAGTATGCCTTAAATATAAATCAAACTACTATTGAAAGAATACTATTTGTAGTATTTTACTTAGATAATATAACTTATATAACATATAAGTTATTACATTCAATTTTTATTTTTAGCTAGTATGTTTTAACTTAATTAAACTAGTAACATTAGTTATCATGTTCATACACTTACATACAATCATACTTTTAAAGTTTTAATGCGTAAATATTAACATATAATATATGCTAGTGTATTCATTAATCATTTTAAATCTTGTGATAATTTATTGTGACATGCATATAAATTCGGTATATACCGCGGTACGGTATTTATCGGTATACCGCGGTATTGTAATTTTGAATACCGTTGCCGTACCGAAGCTTATCGGTACGGTATGAAACCGTACCAAAAAATCGGTATACCGTCCCTTTCGGTATTTTCGGTTGTTGGTCCCAGTTTGTTAGAGGAAAAACACGTAGAGGGGGGGGGGGGGGGGGGGTGAATACGTGTTTTTAAGTTTTTCAACTTCTTTACCTCAAACTCAGAGTTTTAAGTAAAGTGCTCGCTTGGAAACTTAAGACCTAGCTGAGGGCTAGATCTACTATATAAGCTAGTCTCTTGACCTAAGCAAAAGCTTGATCAAGAGTGAGACTTTACTCAAGATGCGGAAATTCGGTGAGCTAATCTTTCCTAAGTATTTGAAAACTTCAGTTTAAGTTTGTTTAAATGCTTGTGCAATGAATAATCAAACAGGAAACAGAAAATAGAGAGATTAGGGTTAGATATACGACACAGCGATTTAGAGTGGTTCGGTGATAAAACACATACGTCCACTTGTTGCACTAGGCAACTAGTTCTCTTCACTCAAGAACTTTGAAGATTACGGGTTCTTCAAAAACCTATGTCAAGATCGAGCTTCACTTGCTTGGATCTGACGACGACTGGGTGATTACGGGTTCACCACACAAAACCTAAACTGGACCTAAAGCTTCACTCGCTTCAATCCGACGACAGGGAGATTACGGGTTCTCCTTACAACCTAAGCTTCGATTGAGCTTCACACAATCGAGGAAAGTGTAAGCTTGGATCTAGACTCTATCATCTAGACTTCTACTATCGAGGAAAGTAGAGCCTTGGATCGAAAACAACCTCTCGACGAACACACAAAACCTAACAGAACTTTAGGGTTAGGGTTTTTGGTTTCTCGATAGAGACACTAATGAAGAGCTCTTTACAGTGAATGCAAAGATGGTTATAGCTCTTCTCTAAGCTTGGATATGAAGTAGGCTTAGAACTCTAAGTGTGAAGGTTGCGAAGACGAGCATCGATGGAACTGAAACTCGGAGAACACTTAAAACAGAGAGTCGAAAGAATGTTTGGAAGCTGGGAGTATTTGTTTGCAGTAGGCGCTGAATGCTCAAGTAGTGTTCTACATCTCTTCGTCTTCATCCTTCACTATTTATAGGCGGAGGGTTGGCCGAGATCCGTTGCTTGGTAGGTGGCCTAGTCCCTCCTCCTCTCGACAGTACTTGCACAGGCTGGCTGCTTTTCAGACGCGCAGATTTGGCACTTTGCCGAAAATGGCTAAGTTCCAAACATAACAGTAACTGGAGCGACCCAGTACTGTTGCGGCGCCCTTGTCGGCCTGGCAGTCAACTCCGCTGCTCCTCTCCTCACTCGACACGTGGAGATCTTGCAATTAATGCGATGATCTTCAGTTGACTCGAGTTTGAACTCGACGTTCAAATTGGAGCGGGAATTGTGTTGTCGCAATCTGTTAGGTAGGAGCTCGCTTCGCTTTAGATTTGTAGCATCTGCTTTAACCGAGTCACTTCAAGGTCATACTGTAGTGAGTACTTGGAAAATAAATTTCCCGAATAACTGCTTTAGTAATCGTTGACCCGTGTTGACTCGCTTTGGCTTGTTACTGTAGCGCTCGCTTTGCTTCGCTTTGGCAGACTCGCTTCGAATCTACTGTAGCGCTCGCTTTGCTTCACTATTCCTCGGCACGCTTCGCTTCGGCTCGCTAGACTTGATTCGCTTGGAAAACACAAGCAAGTGAGTGGCCTCCACTTGAAATTCCTGCAGTCTAAGATCAAAGCGACTAAAGCAAAATAAAGAGCCATCCTAACAGTATAGGCTTAGAAAATTTCTAACCTATTTCTACATCAATTAGGGTCGCTTGGGAATAGGATACTTAGGGGTTTTGGGATCAAATCAAAACATACAATTTTCAAGTGTCCCACTTGAGTTCCCCCTTAACATATGCTATATCCTTAACAATTCCCAGCATCGGTTTTTTTTTTCGGTTCGGTATGTTCGGTATTTCGGCGTAACGATATCCCGACCCACCCCTAGTAGTCCTCTCTCACATGGACGTCAACACTACTAGATAGGCTCCCTTTCCTTGTATTGTTTGTATTCCTGTTAATGAATAAATTTGGGTGTGTGAGTAGGGGGCTGCCCTTGGTGTACCTGGACAGCGCATCCCTTTGTGGTGTCGTGTGTGTGCTTGGGACGCTGGCCAAGCAACGTTCGACCAGCTCACGACGGGCTGACACGTCCCCGGGGAGCCGGTGGGGCGCTCGACCCTTGTCGGGCTGCCCCATCCTGGTGCCTAAGTACCCCAGCTTTTGTGAACAATTGGAGGGGTGCCCCGACCAACGTCATGGGCCACATCCAATTTTTTCCGTTCGTACTCTCGGTCCCCACAAACTCTTTTTCCCCGGTTTCATTTTGCACCATTTTCTTTTGGCTTGTCCGGCCACCATAGGTAGAATTTCCGGGTTTGTATCCCGACCCACCTAGTTAGAGTTATCTTACTTTTTTGGGCTTGTATTCCGGCCATGAGTCACAACTTTGAGTCAGTCTGATGTTGGATTACCCGGCAATGCCGTGGGTTTCGGTGGCAACTTGCACTGCGGGGCCATTCTTTTATTTATTTAATAAAATGTTTATTGTTTCAAAAAAAAAAAGAAAAAAAAAAGGGCTATTGACAGCAGTAGATACTAAAATCCTGGAGAACCCTACAAATTTTCAATCTAAAGTATGGAATTCTCCCATCTGACTTGCCTAGTGTTGGCTGGTCTTTGTGCCTTGGCCGTGCCAAGCTTATGCCACCAGAAACCTCATGTTGCCGCTCGGATATGCAGATTTAGCTCTTGCATTAGGGCGGGACTTCACCATTTTGGGGTTGATGGGGCAAGTATCCGGCCAGAACGGATCCTTACGCCATCAACCTTTGCCCTTTTGTACTTTATTGCTTTCATGTTAGTTTTGTGTAGTCAGCTCGAGGAGCCTCTGTTTTGGTGTCTTTCGTTTAGGTGTTGGGGCATGTCCCGAACCTTCCATGTGTTTATTTTGTTTCGAGTATAAATTTATTTACTTACCAAAAAAATTAGAAAGATTATTATGTCTTGTAAGAGCCAAGGCTATTCTCAACAATCTTGCCTAGAAGAACAGTTCATCTTAAAGTCAACCTACTCTTTAGGTTCTCCAACTCGTTTTCAAGTTCAAGTCATCAAGTTATTGGTAAGATACCTCGGGCCGATGATCTACCTCCATTAATTAACCTGCCACCTAAGCTGCCACGTTAGATGCCAACTAGGACAAGACACAACGGGAAGTGATGAGTCAGCTCTAACGGCTAGGTGCCACGTCAGCACAGACTCCAACAGCAAGTTTTCAAAACTATACCTATAAAAAGACTTCTCACTTCAATGGAACAGTTCTTACGGGAAATCCACTATTCAAAGCTGAAACTGCTGCAGAAATTCTCTCTCAAGCCATATCCAATTCAACACTCGAAAAACCTTGATATGTCCCAATTATTGAAGGAAGAGAATTTCACCATTAAAGAACACCATCGAGCTTGAAGTGTTCACTGTTGCTTCAAGCCTCTTCTTTCATCTACTAACAAATTTAGTCAAAGGTAGATAGTTGAGATAATTGATAAGTTATTGTTATATTTTAGCAAGTTTGTATGATTGTATGAAACTTATACTCCCTCCTATTCATATTAGTTGTCGTTTTAGTCTTAGGCACATATATTAATAAACTTTTTTTTCTCCCTAAACTATCCCCAATTAATGAGTATTTATTTTTGTTGACACATTAATTCTTTAGTGAAAATAAACTTATGGAAAATTCTTTTTGAAGGAGTTTAATAGGGGTATTTCTGACCATTTTGTGCACAACGACATTTATAATAAAAACAGTTCAAATATTCTAAACGACAACTAATATGAATGGGAGGGAGTACTTAGTCAGTATAAATAAGAGAGAACAAAAATCCAAAGGTTAACGAGATTCATAGATCGAATAGATCTGTCGTGGACGTAGGAGGGTTGAACCACGTAAAAAGAGTGATGTCTCTCTCTCTCTCCCTCTCTTATCTCGCTCTCAATTCCATATTATATACTTGCCTATCAAACCAATTCATACTTACATTTCATACAACAAGCTTGCCTTCAAAGACAGAAAATATTTTTATAATGAGTTAAGTACACCCTCCCTCCCACCATATTCCTACTTATACAGTTTGATAAATAAAGCTTGTCATAACAACGAGCTTGATATATCAACATGTCATTATGTGAGAACGATATTGACCAGTCGCTTTCAAGACAATTTATTTTAAAACATAAAAACGGTTGTCTATTGGTGTATTCCCCCTCCATACACCAATTAATTCATTTGGACCAACATAGGGTGATCATGGAGTATTCTTTATTCAAATCACATTTAATTCAATCAACATATAACATGCATGTAAATACATATAGGGCCATCGCCACCCAACTTAAGAGCTCGGACTTGTTACATGCATTGAACATAACTCTTCTCAAGATTTGTCAACACTTCACATTTATGTGAAACTTATATAAAATCTCACAATTCATTTATGTAGAGATCATATTGTGTAACATGCTTGAATATAGAGCTACTGCTGCTTCTTCTTTTCCATAAAACCAAAATATAATAATATATAACAAACAAAAGAAAAGGGGAAAAAAGACAACGGCGAAAGCAGCTTAGGTGCCCTTGTTATGGATAGGTGGTTTCCGATGGGGTTGCGCATAGTCCATAACTACGATATCCTCTACCGTCTCCTCGTTTTTGCTACCGCTCACGCTTTCCTCGACGTTCGATGCCAACATCAACCGCTCTGGTATCTGCGGTGGTTGATGCAGGATTCAAAGGAGGGTAAAAAGTATAATAAACACAACTAAATATAAAACCTAGCTTATGAGGAAATGCATCATTCATATGCTTCAAAAGAATACAATTAATAAATCATTTTTACTAATAATAATAATAATAATAATAATAATAATAATAATAATAATAATAATAATAATAATAATAATAATAATAATAATAATAATAATAATAATAATAATAATAATAATTTACGAGAAATTTTAGCTAGTGTCTCATTTTGTAAAGCATTTACGAGAACTTACAAACTTCTGTTCAAAGCTTCGGCAAACTAATTTTACGATTTTTAATTCTACAATTTTACAAAATTTATCAATATATATGACTCTTTTCGTCCCCATATTAACGTGGAGAGATAAACGACATGTGTTTTAAAAAAATCTAGGTAAAAACAAAGGAAAGTAGATAGTAGTGGAATAAGGGTCTCACCCCACCATAAAGTTTAAGACAATTATAGGATATTAAGGGTAAAAAAATCACTTTGTTGATACTAATTTTCAATTTTAGTCAATCAGACTAATTTGGGGGACGTCCCAAATGAAAAATACCCACACTAATATTGGAAACTGAAGTAGTACGTTATTCACGGTAATATATAAAGCTACGACGAAAATAAGATCTGTAGTGGTACCGGGAGATGTAAGCTTGAGATCCTATATCTTAGATTCAAGTCCTCCATCACCCGATTTTTAAATTTAACATTAAACTAATTCGAAAAAAAATAAAAATTGATAAGGTATATTTATAATAGACAGGATTGGTTAAGGAAATATTCTACCTTTGTTACCGTAGCTTCATCCAAAATCATCGATGAGCGTAAATCTTTTGTAGTTTCGCCTTCATGCAACATAAGATTTTTCAGTAATTATATAAGGTTGAGAAATGTTAGCATATATGAGAATAATTACAAAATTCGCATCCATGCACACTTTATGAAAGAAAAATTATGAACTAGGCAAACATTCGTTTAAGATTATTCTTCCTAATATTTATAACAATCCAATCGGTGTCTTACCATCTTGTTAACTAAAAAATAAATGTACTGTTAGCACTTAATAAATTACATCTGTCGTTAGGTTGTGTTCTCTTTGGTGCAAACGAAAAAAAGATATTTACCGTTTAAATCTTTCTTATTTATCACATTTTTCTCACATTTTCTATTTTTTCCCCTTCATTTGCACTACAATGGAGAAAAAATATTATCTCTCCAATTTGGTGTTGTAAATATTTAGTTCAATTTAAGGAGTAAAATTTTTCCTCACTGATAAAAGGTGAGAAAATGCGACAAAAAGAGTGGAATTTAAGGGGTGAATTTCTCTTTTATCTCGTTTTATTTAGCATCAAATAGCATGCAACCTTATAGTAAATTATTGAAGCCCCTAACAATGTATACCGAATTATCAAATAATCAACCTGAAAATATGCCTTAGCTCAACTAGCTAAACCGAGACTTCTAAAGTCTCTCCTGAGTGTGAGAGAGAGAGAGAGATTTTTCGTTATTCTCTCCAAAGTGTTGAGTTACGATATAATCTTAACTTTCACTACGTACCTTGGTATTCACCTTCTTGACGAATTGAGATAATCGTATGATCATCCAACTGCACAATGTTTTGACCACGGGCCGAACCCATACGATTCGAACTCTCCAAACCCTGCACCCGGTTAATCCAAGTCAGCCAAAATTTATTTTCACAATGGTTCTAAGAAGAACTACTCCCTCCGTCCCAGATACATTAAACGTATCATCTGGCTGGAAGGAGGAAGTAGTTAAACGTACCACTTTCACCTTCCTGGAAAACCTAAGATGAGCTACAGATTCCTTATCTGGAACAATAAGAAGCCGAGCAGTGCATGCATGCAGATAAAGAGAGAAAACAAGATAGCAATAAGCAAGTCCAGCCATAATCTATGTTTCTCATAGAGCAGAGGCAAATTAAGGTGTGTTGGTTGGGAATGTGAGATGTCAATGCGTATAAGTAGTGTTTCCAAAGGCAAAATGAAACATTAAATGCAGGAGTACTGTGGGAGATGGATTTTTGTTCAAGAGAACATGCAGGTGTTTATGTGCTTATGCATAGCATTTAATAACAAAATTGGAGATATGGGTGGGCCCCATATGTCTTCTTTCTCTCTCCTTGTTGCTCCTTTTTTATAATCAGAATGAGAAAACTGGTGTAGATTCATGAAATGACATGACACATCGATGTCCTAATCATCTTTCCATGTGAATAACGGAAAAAACCAATTCTTGACCCCTCTGGTTGGAAGCCTTGTAAATTTCTCTATCGACACTATGGTATACCAACGGTTTTGCCCAACAGGTGTTAATGCACTACCCTCTAAGAAACGTTTCCTCTGTCCACCGTGGGCACTCTTAGTGTGCCCACAAGTGATGTGACAGAGTTAGGATTTTCCTTTTTTAATCAGGTTAGAGTATATATTTTTATTATTTTATTCATATATATATATATTATGACACGTCATTCGTTAACACATTAAGAATGCCCATAATGGTAGGGGAACATTTCTCATATAATTATATAGTAAAAAATTAAAACCTTAAAAAATAAGATAGGATATAGACGAGTTATTTTTTCTGCACGTTATAAATTTTAAGAGCTTATATATTTAAAATTTATAAACAGACAAATAGTTTATAGTGCACCGTTCTAAGGAACTTGTAAGCTCAGCCAAACACCCAACAACTTACACATTCATATTGTGTGGAGATTAATTAGTCAACAAATAGTTAGGGAAATCAATTTTTCGGGGTTACTAGCTCGTACTTTCAATTACCAATTAATTTCATACAAAATATACCAATAGGTAAGTGTTGATGTTTCTCCTCGATATGGAAGAAGGAAAAAAACAGTGTTTCTTGTCCTTACAACATGTGAAGGAGAAGTATATAGCAATATATCCCATGTGAACCAGGACAAGTTCTCCACTACTTATCCCTCTCTCATTTATTTTATTTGTACTGCATGCATGTGCATGGATTGACGTCTTAGTTCTTACAAACTACTTCCCCTATCTCACTCATATAAAGTTAGTTGATCACATTTTGTCCATCCTACTCATGTATAGAGTTTGTTTATAGTAATTAATCAACTAGCTCTATATGGGTGAGACGGGCGAAAGGTACTCCATCCATCCCACTTCAACTGTCATGCTTTTCTAATTGAGTCGTCACATACGAATTGTCATATTTTTTTTAAATCGAATAATCTAATTTCTCTTTAATTTTATTGCACTACTCCGCGTTTTGAGGTCCTCGTTGGGTCTCTGTTGTTCCCGGTATCAATTACACACGGGTAATTCTTCTATAGCTAGGACTGAAGCGAAAGCAACAATAGTCAATAAACTACGCATGTTGTTCCCCATTTCATAAATTCAACGATGGGGGTAGATTCATTTAGTCAATCGAAACTACCAATGTCACATTATATATAGGTGAATTTATCATTAATATGTGTCATTAAAATTAAATTTAAAATTCGTTAATGACACTCATTTGAAAACAGAACTTTTTTTGTCAGGAATCCGTCGGATGTTGTCATTAACAACGGAATTTTGATAGGTTACGACAGATATTTCTGTCGTTAATTGACTGTATTTAAAATGTCGGGGGTTCAAATCCTTATGGAGGAGAAAATGGTGAATTTTTATATATTTTTTTATAATGGAGAACCATTATTGATCCTCATTAAAGGAAGAAAAGAAAACATGTGCATGAGCTACGACAAGAAAAATAACGAAAAATTGTAGTAGAAATTATGGTATACAAAACGGTACAGTAAAGTAAATATATGGTATTTAAACATACTACGATTTATGTAATTTATGGTATGGCGAAAAAATTAAATTACCCTGCACGTATCCATACCTATATATACTTAGCTTGATATCCTTTATCAAAACAACATCTTCACCAACCTCTTGACCATCACAATATTATATGCATCTTCTTTTTCCAAAGGTTTAATTACTTTTTAGCCCTTGATCTCCTAAATTCAAAGCTTTATCCCCATTCCCTTGCATATGTAATTTACTTAGTCCATGTCATGAATTTAAGATGAAGGTGTCTTGATTAGCAGGTAATTTCACCCATTATTTTTATTTTTTTTTTATCTTAATAACAATAATAAACCTCTCTTATCCAAACACTTTAACAACTTATAAATTATTGTCAACATTACATTATAATTTGACAACATCGTATATGCATCAAGATCTTTATAAGCTCTTCGTAACAAATTTAGCCAAAAACCTTTATAAATATCCACGATAAGTAGGGTTTATACGAAAATAAGTCTATGTTTTGAACATGTATAGAAAGTAAGGTTTAATGGGTTAGGGTAATAAGGGGTAATGGGACAAACAAAGAGACCGACGGCTCTAGTTAAACGACAACAAATCATATATGGTATATGCATCAATCATATCCCGGCCCCCGTTCCATTTAAGAATAAATTTTATTTTCGAACGTCTCACTGATATAGAAATATTATTTTAAGTAGTAAAATGTAAATTCACTAAAGCCTATTCACACTACTTTATCCACTACTATCACTCACGTCTTAATTTTCGTGTCAGAAAGAGTATCAAAAATTGCATGGAGTTGGAGGGGGCTTATCTAAAATCTGTGTTAATTGAACACATATTTTATTCCAGCTTTAAGTGCATTAAACATGTTAATCCACATCTCTAATTAATCTTTTCCAGCACGTAACGTGATCATCATATATACTTAAATCCTTAAATTATTTTGCTCAATTAAAAACCAACAGTCTTTTTCGTAATAATTAATAATGAGTTCTCATTCTAAAAGGGCCTCCCTAAGCTTCCAAATTATTCATACTATACTTTTGGTTATTATTATTATTATTATTATTATTATTATTATTATTATTATTATTATTATTATTA
Organism: Thymus mandschuricus; assembly: GCA_029379335.1. Taxonomy (NCBI): domain Eukaryota; kingdom Viridiplantae; phylum Streptophyta; class Magnoliopsida; order Lamiales; family Lamiaceae; genus Thymus; species Thymus mandschuricus. The sequence continues at coordinate 17,696,026 of CM057074.1, read as the reverse complement.
TTATTATTATTATTATTATTATGGGTGAAATCTGATACGAAATGAGTCTTTCATAAGAAATAAAAAAAATCATAAGTTGTATGTAAAATCCGTATAATTATATACTCCCTCCTTCCCACTTCGAATATTTCGATATATAATTTTAGTTGCAATGTTAAAGGTGAAAAGAAAGGGGATAATATTGAAAAATAATGGTTAATTCTTTCCATTTTAAGAAATAAGCCAATTATAATTGAGCATCCCAATTACAAAAAAAAAAAAAAATCCAAGTGAAATAAGATGATATAAGTATAATGTATTGTTCGTCATAATGAATTTTCGATACAATTGTTAATGCAATAGCTATTTTGGATATGGGTGGTACAATAATCAAGAATTAATCAATTGTTTATAAAATATCAATTTTTATTTTATATAGTATACTAGAATTGTACCCCCGCGATGCAGGGGTTTACTCGATCGAGAAAGAATGTAGCAAATACTCCTAAGTCCTATCAATTATTAAATCTAAGTACTTTTTCTTGTTTTGGACAATTATTGGAGCCAAGCTCCCACAAACTCTTAGAAATTCTCCAAGCCCACCTTATATCTCCCACAAGGGATCGAACCCGGGGCACTTTTCACAAAGAGGAGCTTGGTGGTCAGGTGCGCTAAATCACCTGGTTATAAAAATACATCATTTATCATAAAATAAATCTTTAACACTACCATATTTCTCGTATTTTCAGTTGCCCTGTATAAATGAGTAGTAGTATGATTATAAATATAAGATGAAAATTAATTTTATAGTGGTATTAATAAAATACATTTGACTGAAATTAATAAGCTAAGTTGTTATATGACTCTGAAAAATATAAGCTAAATAATTAATTTATAAAATAAAATTATTGAAGCACACATATCAAGAAATTTGGAGGGAAAACTTAGAATGAGTATTTTGTTTTAGTATATATATATATATATATATATATATATATATATAGATAGGAGGCAGGTCAAACATGTACTAAACTTTATAACATGTGGATGTCGTAAAGAGAGGAAAGAGGGCATTTAAATCGCAAGAGAATGGGAAATAGGGAGCCCACAAAATGGTTGAGCAGACAGCCATATGGGCCGACCGCCATTTGCACCGCCTCGCCACGACATGCGGGCACCACCCTCATCCTCCACTCCACCTCCTATATACAATCACCCACTTCTTTACGTTGTATTCCGTCTGTTAAGTTATGTTGCATTTTATTATTAATAATTAAGAAAAGGGTATAGAATGTGAAAATCAATAGAATTTGTATTTTAAAAGAGTTCATGTTTTTCGAAAAAGGAAGAGAAAACACTATTATATAACGATCCAATTGATAAAGTTGGACATTTTGTTCATAGGACAGAGCGGCATCTGATTTAAATGTCATTAGTGGATATATGTTTAAGCAAAAACGCTTCCTACCCATCGTGAGCTTTCTTAATGTGACCACCGCTATGTTTAAGTAGTTTGTAGCTTTGATGATTAAATGTGATGAAATGATGGAAGTCGTGACATAATTAAATCCAGAATTTTTGTAATGTCCATTACATTTTTTAATATTAATCGTCATAAGTTAAAGAATATTTTCAATGTTAACATTTTTATTTATGAAACAATATTATAAATAAGTATTGATTATCAGTCCGTGTAGTAACAAATTCAATACAAATAGTAGAGAGGTGAAGGCGTGACATATATTATTGGGAATCTCTTGTAATTTGATTTTGATAATGCTTGACAATTTTATATCTAGTTTAGAGTTAGAGCGATAAGATCATACTATATGCTAACCAAGGTCGAATACTTTAATTCTCATAAGTCATGGTGATCCATCGTGTAAAGAAAAAGGCCGTAGTATCGACCTTCCATATAGAGATCAATCCGTTAGTAAAATCCATCAACCCTCTTTACTCAAGAGTCTAGCAGCAAAGGCAGAGAAGATTTCAAGATTACTGGATTTCTATCTAAGGTCGATTGATCCACCTTCATGGATTTACACGACATGTCCTATGCCATGAGGAGTAACAAATGGGAAAAAATCCAATGGCTAGAAGTGAGTCATCGTCCCAACGGTTAGTACCACATCATCAATGATTCCAACGACTAGAGTTCAAATTCAAGCCTATAAATATTTCAGCCACTTTCAGAATCAAGCACATGCTATATTGAACTTAAAGCTAAATCTCTGTCGAAATCTCTCTCACGTTCATTAATTTCAAGTGCTCAAAATATGATTAGTTTCTAAGCACTTGATGAATTGATATTTGAGATTCTGAACCAACTCCTACGACGAAGCGTTCACTGTTGTTTGCCGTCGACAAAAGCATCTATTCTCTCCGACGAAAGTCCGACGTTTGATATTTTGCTAGTTTTCAACATTGTAGAGCTAAGTCAAGCTCTTATTTAGGTGAAAGGTTGTTGTTAGTCTGTACCAAAGGTTGTAAGGGTCACGACCCATATTGGTCCCGGAAAAGAGTAATTGGTGTATGGGGGGGGGGGGGGGGGGAATACACCAATGCCAACCGTTTTTGACGTTTTATAAAATCAGGTCGATCAGAAGGTCGATTGTCAAGGTCGATCCTTATCAGAGGCAGATTGATCTATCAAGCTCGTTTGAAAACAAGCTTGATTTATCAACCTGTGTTTATGCGGAAGTTGGTGGAGGTTGATTACTCTTTGAAAAATCTAAGGTCGATAGGCTAATGCAGGTTGTTCGTGAGGTGCAGGTTGATGCTCGTCAGATAGATAAAATATTGAAAGAGCGATAAATAAAGAGAGAGAGAGAGACAACCGAGTTTTATCGTGGTTCGGAGATAACCCTCCTACATCCACGTCAGGTCGACTCGACCTGAGAATCCCTTTTCTTTTGGATCCACCTTCTCTCTTATTTATACTGACTGAGTATCAGTTTCATACCCCTCTCTTATTTATACTGACTGAGTATCAGTTTCATACACTTTGCAACTAGCAAATACAACTAGCTTTACAACGGCCTCAACCTATCTAACTGATGGGGGAGGGGGTTATTTGTAGTGCGAGCTTGATGTGGCAATAAACGCTTCAAGCTTGCGGTGTTCTTCAATGGAGAAATTCTCTTTTCCAACACTTGGGAAATATCTAGGGTTTTCGAGTGTTGAATGGATAGAACTTGAGAGAGAATTTCTACAGCACTTTAGCTTTTGAATAATGAATTTCCCGTTCAGTTCCATTGAAGTGGGAAGTCTTTATATAGGCATAGTTTGGAAACTAGCCGTTGGAGTCTGCACTGACGTGGCAGCTGACGTGGCAACCAGCCGTTGGAGCTTGCTGACGTGTCAACTAGCCGTTGGTGCTGACTCATCACTTCCCGTTGGGATTTGTCCTAGCTGACATCTGACGTGGTAGCATAGGTGGCAGGTTGACCCATGGAGGTAGGTCATCGGCCTGAGGTATCTTCCAGCATCTTGATGTCTTGAACTTGAGAACAGGCTGGAGTACCTACAGAGCAGGTTGATGATGACAGGGTGTTCTTCTATAGGCAAGGCTGTTGGAATAACAGCCTCTGCCTTTACATGGCAGAACAACCTTTCTAGAACAGCCTGACTAGAACGGCCTGTCTAGAACGGCCTTTCTAGAACGGCCTGACTAACTGCCTGACTAGAACAGCCTTCCTAGAACGGCCTGTCTAGAACAGCCTTCATAGAACGGCCTGACTAACGGCCTGACTAGAACAGCCTTCCTAGAACGGCCTTAGCTTTTAACTCTATCAACCTTAACTCTATAAAATGTAGAATAAGCCTAAGCATGGTTTTGAGAAAACATCATCATAATTAACTGCAAAGGGTTCCCAACAATTTCCCCCTTTTTGATGATGTCAAAACCAACACTTCACAAATGAGATTCCTAGAAAGATAAAGAATATTACAAGCTTGTTCTAACTACACATTTAAAACAGTATATGGAATCAACATAGTAGGGCAGATAATGAAAGCAGTAAATGCAGTTGATCTCTTAGATGTCTTCTTCTGTCCTTCCCCCTTTTTGGCATCATCCGAAAGGATTTGAACTATGGAACGAAGAGACGAGACCTCTTCCTTCAAGATCATCATATCAGCCTTCATGGCTACTTGATTACCCATTTTTGTTCTTATTTCCTACAAAAGGTAGGCATTAATATATGCAATACTTGGAGCAATGAGTATTAATAATTGAAGAATTATTAGCATATTGGAGGAGTTAAAGAAAAGACAAAGGGTGATACAATCCCTTTGATTCCCCCTTCATTAATGCTCGGTATTGCATGCGGCAGGCCGTTGATATTGGAAAGGCAGGATGCGGCCTGAAAGCTGTAGAACGGCCTGGCAATATAGAAGACGGCCTTAGTTTCCCCTTTGTGAACTGGAGGTTGATAGCATCAAGGTTGATAGTGTCAAGGGTGATCACGACCTTGGTCAAGGATCGGCCTTGATTTGTGTCGGCCTTGCTTCGGGCTTACCATGCGACGACCTTTGCCTTGCATCGGCCTTGTTATGAAACGACCTGGATTTTGTGATATCGACCTCGTAGAAGTAGATATCGGCCTTTGTTCCCCCTCAATATGAGGAACTTTATACAAGGTTGATTCAAATGCTGATCATCAAGGTTGATTATCAACCTTTTGACTGCATATCGACCTTGGGGTCAATACGAGGGCAGCTAAGCAACGCACTTTTACCAATCGCCCTTCGAGTGCGCACTCCTTGGTTCGGGTTCCCAACAATGAGCTCCTACAGATGATTATCGTCCCATCATCTCCGTCGAGATATTTCTTCTTGAGAGAATTGGCTCGGGTTCATTGATTGGTTCATCGAACTCGGGGTGAGCAAAAGGTTAAGCGACATGCTGATTTGTTGATGGCCTTGGAATTCAAATGGCTTAACCTCTTGTGCCATAGCCAGTTCGTCTCGGAGTCAGTTTTCATGCCCAGGCAGGTCTCCCTTTTATCAGTCAATTTGACTGTAAAGTTTGTCCTGCACTATTCCGGTAAGGAGGATTTCTCCTTCCTTATTTCTCACAAGACATTTGTTAGCGGTGAATTCTACTCGTTTACCATTCGAGCAGAATTGCGACACAGAGAATAAATTATGATTAAGACCTTCAACATAAGAGACATTATGAATAGAGGTTTTACCAACATTTAAGTCGCCCTGACCTCGAGTGCGGCCTTTAGAGTTGCTTTCGAATGTTACTTGAGGTCCAACTCATTCTACATAATTTGATAGTAGCATCTTGTTACACATCATGTGCTTGGAGCATCCACTATCAATGATCCACACAGCTCCACGAGTTGTTTGGCTCCTTCTCTGAGCCTTCCCGACCTGCAATTAATTAAACCTAGCAACCCATTTGAGATTGGGTGCTACATCGGTTGCGGGAACGACCTTTGGGACCCAAACTTGTTTCGCCGGTCTGCTTCTATTCGAGGCTGAGGACGAGGCAGTGGCGGTCTTGGGCTTGGGAGCCTTCTTATGAGAGGGAGGATGTTGAAGTTGATAGAACGGCTCTTCATAATATCCAGGTTGATAAGGTTGATACTGCCTTCTTTGAAAATAAGGTTGCTGAGGTTGATAGCAGTAACAGCCTTGATAAGCAGGCTGATAGAAGATCTGAGGTTGGTAAGGCCGTGGATCATATCGGCCTTGATACTTCCTTTGTTGAGCAGCCTGATCTTGAGGTCTTGAGGCAGGTCGACGCTGCTGCCTCTTTTGGACAGGTCGTGCCTCCTTCTTAGGAACAGGCTGTTCCTTTTCAAAAAGGTTCTTCTTCCTATGCTGCTTTATGAGAATGGCCTGAGGCTGACGAGCTAGGTTCTTCAGCTTGACAACCTTGTCAGGCAGAGCTTGTTCCCGTGAGGCAGTTGCCTGAGCTTGTTCTTCAAGCTCCTTCTCCCTTAAAGTTAACTTTTCAACCTTTGACTTTAGGGTTTCTATCTCCCTTTCCTTTTCTTCATTGTAGGGAGATACTCTTTCTTCTAATGCCAGCTTGAGTTTTTCATTTTGATCCATTAGCTCGGCATTATCTTCAACGACCTCCTTGAATAACTCAGCGAGTTCGGCATATTCCTTCAGTTGCTTCTTGACCTCTTTCAGGGACACGGCCTTGGATAGGTATTTATCTTCCTCATCTGCACTTTCATTGTCAGATAAAGAAAATGGAAGGAGTTGAGCAACTACCTGAGGTTGTTCGTCGGTGGGAGGGAGTTCTTCGACGAAGCACTCTTCTTCATCATCACTCGACGAGCTGTCGGAGAAATGAGCTTTTGTTGCTTCTTCTTCGGAACTTAGGCTGATAGCCTTAAGGGTATCCCACATTTCTTTTGCAGTGTCATTGCGAATTTTGGCAAGGTAGATGCCATTAACAGTGCTAGAAATGAGACCCATAGCATAGCTATCAAGACTTGCCTCTATTCTTTCCTCTGTTGTAAAATCACGGGACTTTTGAGCTTTTTGACATAAGTGACTTTTCCTGGATCAGTCCCTTCGATTTCGGGAGTGGCTTCATAGATTCGTGTTGGACCATTCTCGATCACATCCCACATTAGAATGTGATGCGCTTGAAGACACATCCTTATCCAGAAGCTCCAATCTTCATATCCTTGGACTGAGAAGTCTTCACATAACTTGAGAAGAGAAGCTTCCATTGCAAAATAATATGATATGCGTGTATGAAAAGATTTTTCAAAAGGATCGGTTCAAAATGACCAAAAGTTTGATAAAACCTTTAGTATGCAAAGCAGCGGTCAAAAGAACCACTGCTCTGATACCACTTGTTGGTCCCGGAAAAGAGTAATTGGTGTATGGGGGGGGGGGGGGGGGGGGGAATACACCAATGCCAACCGTTTTTGACGTTTTATAAAATCAGGTCGATCAGAAGGTCGATTGTCAAGGTCGATCCTTATCAGAGGCAGATTGATCTATCAAGCTCGTTTGAAAACAAGCTTGATTTATCAACCTGTGTTTATGCAGAAGTTGGTGGAGGTTGATTACTCTTTGAAAAATCTAAGGTCGATAGGCTAATGCAGGTTGTTCGTGAGGTGCAGGTTGATGCTCGTTAGATAGATAAAATATTGAAAGAGCGATAAATAAAGAGAGAGAGAGAGAGACAACCGAGTTTTATCGTGGTTCGGAGATAACCCTCCTACATCCACGTCAGGTCGACTCGACCTGAGAATACCTTTTCTTTTGGATCCACCTTCTCTCTTATTTATACTGACTGAGTATCAGTTTCATACACCTCTCTTATTTATACTGACTGAGTATCAGTTTCATACACTTTGCAACTAGCAAATACAACTAGCTTTACAACGGCCTCAACCTATCTAACTGATGGGGGAGGGGGTTGTTTGTAGTGCGAGCTTGATGTGGCAGTAAACGCTTCAAGCTTGCGGTGTTCTTCAATGGAGAAATTCTCTTTTCCAACACTTGGGAAATATCTAGGGTTTTCGAGTGTTGAATGGATAGAACTTGAGAGAGAATTTCTACAGCACTTTAGCTTTTGAATAATGAATTTCCCGTTCAGTTCCATTGAAGTGGGAAGTCTTTATATAAGCATAGTTTGGAAACTAGCCGTTGGAGTCTGCACTGACGTGGCAGCTGACGTGGCAACTAGCCGTTGGAGCTTGCTGACGTGTCAACTAGCCGTTGGTGCTGACTCATCACTTCCCGTTGGGATTTGTCCTAGCTGGCATCTGACGTGGCAGCATAGGTGGCAGGTTGACCCATGGAGGTATGTCATCGGCCTGAGGTATCTTCCAGCATCTTGATGTCTTGAACTTGAGAACAGGCTGGAGTACCTACAGAGCAGGTTGATGATGACAGGGTGTTCTTCTATAGGCAAGGCTGTTGGAATAACAGCCTCTGCCTTTACATGGCAGAACAACCTTTCTAGAACAGCCTGACTAGAACGGCCTGTCTAGAACAGCCTTCCTAGAACGGCCTGACTAATGGCCTGACTAACGGCCTGACTAGAACAGCCTTCCTAGAACGGCCTGTCTTGAACAGCCTTCCTAGAACGGCCTGACTAACGGCCTGACTAGAACAGCCTTCCTAGAACGGCCTTAGCTTGTTAACTCTATCAACCTTAACTCTATAAAATGTAAAATAAGCCTAAGCGTGGTTTTGAGAAAACATCAGCAAAATTAACTGCAAAGGGTTCCCAACAACCCAAAGCTCGTGTCTAAATACAGTCAAGGGTGATTGTATTTAGAATTGAAACTCAGTCAGTATAAACATAAGAGTGGTTGAATCCAAAAGTTAAAGTGATTTTCAGGTCAAGCTCTCCACCTTGTGTGGACGTAGGAGGGTTAAATCTGAACCACTCTACATCGGTTGTCTCTCTTTCAATATTCTTATATACTAACAATCACACAAACTGCATTTCATTAATCAACCTTGCATCTAAATTCTTGGCTAATGATTTTCTAAGAGTTAACCAACCCTTCCACCAACTTCTGCATTACTCGCAACTCGATAGATCAAGTTTGCCATCGTGCCCTTCCAGAGGAAGCCAATCCGAAGCGAAGCCACTTCCGATACTCTCACTGCAACTCCCCGATCAACACCAGCAGCTATTGCAGCCAAGGAGAAGCGCAAAAAAGTGCAAGCACTCGCAGCAAAGCGTCGGGAGGAGGAGAAGAAGAAAAATGATGCGGAACTTGCTAAGGAGACGGCCAAGAGCGTGGTGGAGATGAGGGCAGTATCTCTCTTCGACACCTAGTGCGCACTGCTCTACCAACTCTTTAAATATGAGTTGATGCCAATCACGACTGATGAGTACAAAACATGCCTCCTTCAAGCGAATTTGCAGGCGTGGAAAACAATTATTGAGAGGATAAACGCTCATCCAGTCGATCTACAGCGACAAATAGAAGGCCACAATGAGAGAAGTTGTCCGCGCTATGAAGCCCATCTTCAGCAATGCCCAAGCTGCAATTTTTTAGAAGAAATTTTCTGAGTTGGTGGAAAGGACACAGTCAGAAATCGAGGAGAGACGCTACAACGAGCCAACGACCAAGTACGGGAAAGAGTTTATTCCCGAACAATACTCAACCAATGGCTCTCGGCAAAGACTCGCTTCATCAAGGCTGCTTATTTTTGGAAGTCAACAGAGGTGGTTCCTCCCTACAACAACTTCATCACATTCCATAATTTCATGACGAAATACTATATGAAATTGTGGGAAGAGATTCTGATAAGTGCGGAGACCGGCAAGGAGAAATACTTTATAAAGATTCATCATCAAGAGACATTCCCCAAGCCAGTACTTTCTGGATCAACAACGCTCGATAGGAAGACCATCAATGTTGAAGTTAAGGACATGATGCAAATGATGAAGATTGACTTAGCCACCCGGGAGCAGTTGAAAGATTTTTGGAATAGAGCGTTGTCTGCCTACAATGATGTGAAACTGTAAACATCATTGTCGCTCTAATTTCCTTTTTGTATTTACCCTAGTTGAAATCAAAGCGTCTCGATTGGACAAAATTTTCTTTGTCTTCATTACTTGCTTTGACTTATATTTTTACTCGCTTTAACCCACAAAACATGAAGACTTAAAAATAAAAATGAAAAAGATTAATCAGTCGCTTCAGTTCTTTATGTCGGGTTTTGGCATCATCAAAAAAGGGGAAATTGTTGGGAAATTGTTAAGGACTTATATTAAGGGGAAACCACTTTGGGAGTCTTGAATAAAAAACTTATATATTTTGATTCGATCCCAAAACCCTCCCTGTAAATCCTTTCCAACTCTTCCTTTTGATGATTAGAATAGTTAGATCTTTTCATGAGATTATATGTTAGGAAGCTCTATTATTTTAGTCCCTATAGGGCTAGTTTGGTAGCCTTGTTAAGATATAGCAAGTTAGGATAAAAATTGACAAGGGAGTCAAGATAAAATGAAACAAGTATTATAAACTCACGTTTGATAGAATACATAAAATACTCAAGATAAATTGAGTAATGTTTGATAGCCATTATTATTCACAAGATAAATAAATGAAATGACTAAATTATCCTTCAAATTTGGGGACGAGGATTTTGGAATTGGGGAAGTGATATTACTGGCAAATTGGAGAGGAGTGTATATGGAATTAAGAAATTCGGGGGAGGTTGGAGAATTAGGGATCTGGGGTTGAGAAGGAGGTGGACAATTGGGGACGAGAGACGGAGGCGGCGGTGAGAAGCCTGAAAGAGTAGAGGGCGATGCGATTCTGAAATGACGGAGGCGCAGTAGGTGTTCGATCAAGAGGTCGTCGAGGAGGAGGCGAGCGGCGACGGCGGAGATGAGTTTTTGAGTTTTGTAGATCTAATTATGTCAAACGGAAAGGAGATGAGGAGATGATGCAACTGAGATTTAGAGACTATTCGTAATAGGAAGGAGGTGAGGAGACTTTCAGTTGTCTCGTCGGAGAAGATGGGAGTTATTGTGTGTGTTGTGAGAAAATTCAAGTAGTGGAGTGTTTTTGGGGACACCCGACAATTGGATTTGATTGGGTAATTTTGGAAATACATTTAAGTCTTGAACATTGTTCAAGCATTATAATTTGTAACCCACCTATTTTGTGGGATAGGAAATCAGGACGAAATAGTGAAAATAGCTCGGGCCGTAATTTTAAAGCGGGCCCAAAGGTTTATGAAAATTGCTACCAAACGGGGGATACCTTCGGATAAAAATTATCAAACCTGCTATATCCATGCTATCAAACGGGGCCATAGGATCTTAGCATGTAGAGTTGAAGACTAAAGCTAGAAGACTCACTCGGTATAAAGATGATCCTCAGCAAAGAGACATCAATTGCTTTAAGTGATTATAGCGAGAAGAAGTTGGCACTTAGTGAAATAAAAGTTAAGGCATACTCGCTCTAACTTTATCATTGTCTAAGTGTCTATTCCTCGTAGCGAGACAACGACATCTCAACAACAATCCAGTTTCAAACTCAAGTTTGAACGAGTCAAACTGAAGATTCGTAGACATTAAATGGGATATGCCACGCGACAGAGATCAAAGACTGGATGATGAGAGTTGACCTTAGCCAACGGAAGACAGCCGTGGCTTTCTCAGGAGCGCAGACGCTGCCAGATTTGGAAGCTAGCCATTTTGTGAAAGAAGACAAATCTGTTTTTCCTAAAAGCTGCAGGTCAAAGCCGTAATGTTGGAGCGTGAGAGACAAGATTGTATCCTCTTTCTAACGGATAGATCAATCTTCTTCCACTATAAATAGGTGCATGCAGAAACTAGAACACTTAACATTCATCCAAATTTCCAAGAGTAAATAGCAAGTACTCGCGATTTTCTAAGCAATCTTTCTCGAGTTTTTAAGAAGTGTTCCAAGCTTTAGTCCCATCAAAGCCTGTATTTTTGCAACCTTAGCTCCACTCTAAGTCCTAAGCTCAATCTTAAATATCCCTAGCCTAGTTCATGGAAGAATCCTAGCATTTACTTGTTTTCATTATAAATGATTCATCTAAGTTAGAGTATAGACACAAAACCCTACCTAAACCCAAGTCTCTGTCGAGTGAAGATTAGAGCGTGTTTATTGTGTTTTGGTTAAGTATTTGTTGAGTTGTAAAGATCTAAGTCTCCACTTTCAATCGAATGTGGAAGGCTCGATCCAAGTTGTAGTTGAGTTGTATGATCCAAGCTTCCACTTTCATCAATAATGAATAGCTTAATCGTTTGTCCAGGTCGCTTGGGAACCTGTCGTAATCCCTCATAAAATTCTTGAGTGAAGAGGATCCGTTCCAGTGTGGAACAAGTGGACGTAGGAGAAGTTTACTCCGAGCCACTCAAACCTGTGGTGTCGTATTTCTTTCCTTACGTTTTTACTTTGTTTATCGCTTTGATTATTGCATACTGCACAAGCACGTAAACAATGACTTAGAACGGGATTTTCATAAAGTAAGAGAACTAACGCACACCGAATTCCGCACGTTGTAAACCTCTAACTCATTGTAGATCAAGCTTACGCTTTGGTCTTAGGCACTTGCTAGCTACAGATTGAGCATTCGCTCTGGTCTGAAGTATCAACTCGGTTTACGGTACTCACTCTGTGATAAGTTTGGAAAAGAAGTTAAAAACTTTTCACACGTATTCCCTCCCCCCAATCATGTTTTGGTTTTATAATTAATTGATAGTAATATACAGTATACTGAGCGTGTTAATCAATTAAAGTTATATTTCTTTTAGTTCTTTTACTATTAACATGTTTTGAGTTTCGTAATTTATGAATTATATATATAAATATAAATAATAATAATTTAATAAATGAATTTCTTTTAAAAGGTTATGGATTTTACATTTGAACGTGGGTTTATATGTATTCTCAAATTAGAGGACATGATTTTAAATTTGACATTAAAACTAACTATATTTACAAAATTACTATTTCAAAATTGATTTCAAATCGAAGGATTCCCTTTTTATATACATATATATTACACATTCTACTTGCAATAATGGACATTTTATTTAAGTAAAGAGAAAAGCCTAGGGGCCATTAAAATTAAAGCTCGCGAAGAAGACTAAATAGTGGGAGATTAAAAGGGGAAAAAAATCAGAAAAATGAAAAGGGATTAGAAAAAGTTATATTTATATTTTACTTGGGTTAATTGTGCAAAATACATAAACTTTCTTTTTATTTCTACGACCGTTAAAAGGGTAATTCTATACATAGCCCACAAATTACTCTTTATAGCCACCAAATTTAATTTAATTAATTTTATAATTTAAATTCCATATTTTACCCATATAGCCACCTTTTCTTGTTCACTTTTTTCTCTTCAAAAGTTATAGCTCCATCCCCATCCCCTGACGCCGATGATATAGACAAGCTCCCCTCTTATACTTCGACGGCATAAAAAGTAACTTTTGAGGGTTTACATGTAATAAAACTTATTAGATTTAATTGATCTTATATGGTTGATTCATATATATCAAAAAAAATTGTGCATGTTCATCACCCAACTTAATTGGCAACATTGTCGGAGGGGATAAATCTTCTTTGCTGCAAAGATGATGGTTCTAGTTGGATCATGCTTTGTCACACTTGCTTCGCCCAGCAAGATCACAACAAAGAAGATAAGATTTTAAAAAAATAATCAAGAAACCTTCATTTTCTCAAAAAACCCAATAAATTAGTTGATTGATCTAGAAAAACTATCATGAAAATTGTTGGGGAAGATTGAAATTGTTAAAGGAGGAAGAAACATAGGGAAAACGAAAATGATTGGTGAAAAAGACGAAGAAGGAAATACGAGAGAGGAGGGAAAATATATTATTCGATTCTCTCTCTGTTAAGGTTTGTTCAGTTGGAGTTGGGAGCTACAGGGTTATACAAGTAAATTTATTATAATTTTATATTATTTTAAAATAAGGGTTGTGGAGAGTAATTTGTGGGCTATGTATAGAATAACCTCGGTTAAAATTGACCAACAAATACAAAATCTTTCAATTTTATGTGGCAAAACTAAAATTAAAGTTGTAGGGAAAATTACATTTAATAAAAATTACTACTCATGTCCTGTGAGATCTTATACGCATTTTGGTGTGATATTTTTTATTGCACCATCGAATGCTTGATATGTGTAAAAAGCATTTTTAAAATTAGCATTCTTATTTATGAAATTCTTTCTTTATTGTTACTTTTGAAAATGTTATTGATACGTGTCAAACATCCAACGATGCAATAGAAAATGTCACATCGAAACGCAATAAAAAATCTTATCCACCTCCATTTTGAACGAATCTCAATATCTAGGAGTATTCTACATACGTTTCAAACATTTCAAATATCAACAAAAATATATTATTACACTATAAAATTAAAAAAGATGCCGAATAAACCTAGTTATAAATTTTTTGGGATTGGATCCCTTATAGTGGGGTAAAAACACAGAACCCTGCTTTGCGCCCTTTTACGGCGTCGCCTAGAGGGAATTTCAATTCTTTCTTTCTTTCTTTTTTTTAATTTTTTATAATTTTTTTATATCTTCTTGTATTGTATTTTGTTTTATTTTTTGTACTTTGATCATTTTTTGTTATATATTATATTTAATGTCTTTTATAGTTTAATTTAACTTTTCAGTTTGTAAGTTTTAATTGATGTTTTTCGAATCTTTTTAATGGATCATTTTCATATTAAGATTTAATTACTCAATATACTTTTTTATGAATGCTAGTGTAATTAGATGTTCAATTATTCGCTTTCGTATTCAAGCTTTTAAAAATCACGGCTTATGATTCAATAAAGGTAATTCTAAATATAGCCCACAAATTACTCTTCGTAACACCTTATTTATAATATCAAAAATACTCTTATGCCCTCATAGCCTCCAAATTCATTCTTTCAATTCCCCACATCCATCTTTTGCAAGATTTCTTTCCCGCACTTTGTTCAACCCATGCGAGAGGGTCCAAATCCCTCAATCTCCATTACTTCAGGGAGCCTCTCGAATAGGGATGGCAATTTACCCGCGGATACCCGATACCCGCGGGTACCCGACCCTAATAGGTGCGGGTTTGAGGGGCATATAGTACCCGTGGGTTTCGTGGAACAAATTTATCACCCATTTAGTTCGCGGGTACGGGTATGGTTTGTTACTATCCGTACCCGCGATACCCGTTTACCCGTTAAAAATACCCACGAAAATACCCGCGGATATACCTGCGAAAATACCCTCGGATATACCCGCAAAAATACCCGTTTACCCATTAGTTGACTTCATTGGATTTTGATTATTAAGAATTCGAGTTGATGAATTTTGAATTAACTATGCATTTGAACTCCATGGATTTGATTTTTGTTATTGGATTTATTATGGTTTATGAATTTTGATTTTGGATAAAATTATGATTTCTAATTTTGCTTGTAATATATTTATAAATTGTTAATTCGGCCAGGCGGGCGACGGGTAGGCGGGTGGTGGGTAAACGGTACCCGCGAATGGTGGGTAAACGGGTACCCACGGGTGGCGGGTAGGTGGGTACCCGCGGGTGGCGCGTAGGCCGGTACCCGACGGGTCGCGGGTACCCGCGGGTGGCGGGTATGGTTGGCGGATAGTACCCGTCGCGGGTTCGCGGGCGGGTCGCGGGTACGATTTTTTTCGCGGGTACGGGTATGGGTAACCACTATCCGTACCCGCCATACCCGATTGTCATCCCTACTCTCGAAAGAGACACACCCTGCACTAAAAAAAAATAAAAAATCGATGTCCCACCGGCAATTTGTCCAAGTAAATTGACGAATACGTAGTAATAGAAAATTTTAAATTAGACCGGAGAAGAGTAAAATTGAATACGAATATTATTGTTCACTTTTTAGTTTGCTTTCTCCTACGGGTCCGTACTACAGGAGGTCTTATAATCCATCAGCGGTCAGTTAAAATCTTTGAATTAAGAGTTTGACTGTCCGAAAATTAATTGTCAAAACAATTGATTAATTCGAAAGAATTTATGATGGTCCAAAAAATAATGAATTTTGAATCTAATTCTCGAGTAGCTGTCGGAGCAGCAATTTGTGGATAGGCTGAACGCTGATAAATTTCAATTGGAGAAGAGTGACGATTTGGGGCTATGAAGGGTAGAAGAGTACAATTAATATTATTTAATTAATATAAAAATTAAAGGGCTGTGAAGAGTAATTTAGGGCTATGTTTAGAATTATCCTTCAATAAATAACTTGATCTCGAATATGTACATCCGAGGTAATGACATCATATCATACCAAATCTTAATACTATGAAATTTATAAAAAAAATCATTTAAAAAACAATTGCATCAATTAAAAATAAGATTAAGGGGGTGTTCGCTTATAAGCTACAGAGTACTTTAAGTTGCTTATAAGCTGTTGAAGAGTGTTTGGCAAAATAAGCTTATAAGCTAAAAAAATAAGTTGTAACAGTTCGTAAGCACTAGAAAAAATAAGTTCTTCTATACCATCTTATTTTTGCTTATTTTAATAAAAAACGATATTTTTACCAAATTACCCCCACTATTTTATGATTTTCACATAATATCCTTTCATTTTATCTTAACTCGGAATTTCACTATCTCCTTTCTCTCGTCTCTCTAAAATCAACTCTCTCTTCTCTCTCTAGTTTTTAGAATCGACTCTCTCAATGGGCCGGGTATCCGCCCATTAAGCACTTCCCAAACCACCCAAACCCGTTAAGATTTCGTATACCCATACTCGTACTTAACCCGTTTAAAAATTCAATTTTAATACCCGTACTCAACCCAAACTCATCGAGTAATACCCGTTTATTACCCGCTAAGCCCAAATAAAATCAATAGTAATGATTTTTCATAAAAAATTATAACTTAATATATACATAATTGAAATTATATAACCCCCACCATTATGTTCAAACGTAACACAGAACGTAACACAAGTGAGCACACAAGTTGGTAACCCAGTTCGCTGATAATCACACCTACGTCTGGGGGAAACTATTCCAAGAAAACAATCCACTATAATGAGTATAAGGGATACAAGACTCGTGAACGTTAGCTGCACTAAACGTTCTCTCCTCACCCGACTCTACTCCTCACAAATGGATTCTCGGTAAACTCTCACCTAGTCTACCCAAACAACTTTTCTCAAGATCGAAAAGTTTAATCCCAACCTTGAACTTAGAATAGTTCAAGGTAATACAATTCACTCACCAATAATATTATCCCAATAATTGATGAATGAACAAAATACTCAATGATGAAGAACACGAAGATGATGAAAGCTCTCAAGATTTGCACTCGTCCCTCGCGCAGCGGCACCGAGCTAATCTTCGAATATATATAGTTCTTCATGCAAACCCTAATAAGATAAATAAGGTATATCTCCAAGATAACCTTATTGGAGTAGAATCGGATCTTCATGTATATCTCTTCCATACGCGTGTGATTCTTCATATAAAATAATAAGGAAAAAATCCTTATACCATATAAACTCTAACACCACACCGCATACATAATTATGCCACATATGAAATTAATTCTTCACGTAAAGCATGCAGCAACAACAATCGTAAATTATAATTTAAACGTGTGTATCTCAATAAATGCTAACAAACAATATACAAAATGTAAAACAAATACTATCAAATTAAATTTTAACAAATAACAAAACTAACGATATATGTTTTTATCTTATCGAGTAGATATTTTAAGATACAAGCATCAATTGTCTTTTCCTATGATAAGCTGTAGAAGTTCAGATTGCTTGCACTGCAGCATCTTAATCTGTTCAGAAATCATAGAAAACTCGAGGCGTAAAGATTGAAACATCAATTTGCTAATAGATGGATCAAAGCTTTGAGAAGTAGGTCCAAAAGGCAGCTCGAATGCTTCATCTTCTTGAACAGCAGGACCTTTGGATGAAGATGCCTGAGATGACTTATGCATTTTGGGAGGAGAAGATGTCTTCTTCCCTGTAAGCTGAGCACTAAAGACCATATGAGAAGGTGTCTCATTCCTAGCACCTTTAGGCAACTTCTTAACTGCCTTCACACGTTGAGCCATGAAAGAAAACAGCAACCGAGGAAAACCAATAGCTTTAACAGAGTTAACATCCTCTGCATGCTCAGCAAGAAAGTTAAAGACCAATCTCCCCAGAGACACAGGGATACCAGTACCAATTTTGAACAGAACAGTAGCCAATGTCAGGTTTACATAGGTCTTATGAGATGTAGGCATCCAATTGATGTTGCAGATATGATACAGAGCTTTATATTTGGGGGTCATAGAGGAAGCTCGCAATTTCTTGGCTGCAACTGGCCACACTGCACTCATTTTACCCAATAGCTCAGCAGCTATGACATCAGGATCAATCTCATCCAAAATCTCCACAATGACATCTCCACAAACGAATATATTAATCAAGGTGGGATAAAAATCAAAGAACTCTCCCCGAACGAATCCTTTATGATATTCCAAAGAAGTGATATCAAACATGCTCTTACTCAGATTAGAATAGAACTCATAGACAACATCCAGGTTGTATTCAAAAGAAAAGCACAAAGTAGTCATGAGTTTGGCATTTGAGATGCAGTCATAAACAACTGCTCTCTTCATATCAAAGGAGCGTACAATTTGTCTACTATCACATGCTTGGCTTGATTAACATCCTAGAATTTCGCAAACGAATCATGTCTAAAGATAGGCATAAAGGCATACCAGACTGAAGGGCCAGAGGCAGTTCCCTTCTGAGAATCCTGAACTGCTGGACTTGAAGGCTTTTCATCTGAATCAATGTGATCCTCAGTCTCTTCTTCAAAATCAGAATCCAACTCGATAACAGGCTTCTTGCCACGAGACTTGGATTGACAAGAACTCTTCTTCTTCTCCCGAACAGCAGGGGATGGAGATGCCTTACGCTTTTGATTTGAGGCAAGAACAGAGACATCATGAGAAGCACGAACTTGCGAGCGAGTCCTTCGACCGATGCCAACCGAGGGCGGCGGGGGAGGAGATTTTTCTTTTCTGGCCACTTGCTTAATCTTCTTCTTTCGTGGAGGAGGATCCACCGAAGTAGCCGAAGCGGAAACCCTAGGACTAGTTACCATTGAAGAAGGAATGGAAGCAGAATCAAACAAAGGTTCAAGAACCTCATTAGTAACGCTGTCTCTGGGAGGAGCATGAGGGGCATTTTCCTCAATAAGATCGGAACCATACCATGGGAGATAGAGAATTTGGGGGACTGGCGACGCTGAAGCCAGTAGAGCAGCAAGATCTATTTCCTCAGATAGTTCGAAAGAAGCCATGGAGGCTTCAGAGAATAAATTTCAGGCAGAAATCGGGAGAGATTGAGGAGAAGAATTAGGATCCAAAAACCCTAGCAGTAGCACAATAGAGATGAAGAGCGGGTGGACTCTGCAAATACACTAGTGCCAGTTCGAATTCCAAAGCTTCAACAGTAACAAAAAGGGCGCACAGAAAAATAGCCACCTCACAACTGCCACTTATCCACGTCGGATAGGAACACCAACAAGAACACCAAACATAACACTTACTCAATAATCTCTATGAAGTCAATCAACTGAAGAAATCAAATAAACATAATCTGAGAATCTCAGATTATACACATCCCGAGGGATTTTCTAAGAGATTCAAACTTTTCTCCATCCAAAGGTTTGGTGAATATATCTGCCACTTGCACCCGAGTTGAGACATGCTGAAGAGATAGAGCCTTGCTCTCTACAAGATCACTTATAAAATGGTGCATGGTCTCTATATGTTTGACTTTTGAGTGACTGACTGGATTTTTCGATAAGTTGATAGCCCCAATGTTATCACATAATAGTAAATACTCTTTCTCATCAATCCCGTAGTCATGCAGCATCTTGGTCATCCAGATCAACTAAGTACAAGCACTCCCAGCTGCAATATACTCTGCTTCAGTTGAGGATAGTGAAACACAGTTCTGCTTCTTACTATGCCAAGATATAAGATTTTCTCCCAAGAAAAAACACCCCCCAGTGGTACTCTTCCTATCATTTGGATTGCCTGCCCAATCTGCATCACTGTATCCAGTTAATTTTAGAGAACTCCCCTTACCAAACCATAAGCCGAATTTACAGGTGTCTTTGACATACTTAATGATGTTCTTCACGGCTTTGTAATGGCTCTCCTTAGGATTTGACTGAATCGTGAGCACACACCAACACTATATGCTATGTCTGGTCGACTGGCTGTTAAATACAACAAGCTACCAATCATACTCATGTACACAGTCTGTTCTATCTGTTCTTGAGTTAATTTGACTGATGTACCCATTGGTGTCCTCTTTGTCTTGGAACCTTCCAAGCCGAATTTCTTTACCAGATTTTCAGCATACTTCTCTTGGCTTACAAATATCCCATCTTCACTCTGCTTGACTTGAAGTCCCAGAACGAATTTCAGCTCCCCAAACATACTCATCTTGAATTCTGATGTCATCAACTTGACAAATTCATTCACAAGAAATTCTGATCTAGAGCCAAACACTAAATCATCAACATATACTTGGACAATGAATATGTGACCTCCTTGTTGTTTGACAAAAAGAGTCTTGTTAGCACTACCCCGTGTATATCCCTTCTTAAGTAAGAACTCAGCTAGAGTGTTGTACCAAGCTCTGGGAGCTTGCTTCAGTCCGTACAGGGCTTTATTCAATCTGTAAACATGGTCAGGATGCTCTGGATCTTCAAATCCCTTAGGTTGTTTCACATAAACTTCTTCTTCCAAATTTCCATTTAGAAAGACACTTTTGACGTCCATTTGGTAGAGTTTGAAATCCATGTTACTGGCCATCCCCATTAAGAATCTCACAGATTCCAATCTTGTCACAGGGGCAAAGGTCTCCCCATAATCAATTCCCTCTTCTTGGGAATATCCTTGAGCTACCAATCTGGCTTTGTTACGAGTGATGTTGCCTTGCTCGTCAGTCTTGTTCATAAATATCCACTTGGTTCCAATCACGTTTGCACCTTTGGAAAGTGGAGTAAGATACCATACCTTGCACTGTTGGAACTCCAATAGCTCTTCCTGCATGGCTGCTATCCAGTTTTCATCTTGAAAGGCATCAATCACGTTCTTTGGCTCAATCTTTAAAACAAAGCACACAGTAGCTATATGAGACACCATCTTCTTGAAGTCTATGTCCCTCTTTCTGGTCTTTATCCCATCATTGATATCTCCAATCACATCTGTGGCAGAGTGATTCTTGTGGACCTTCCTTTCAACTAAGACTTTATCTGGAGTACCATCTGATGTACTTTCCTAGGTATCTTCTTGAGTCACCTCCTCTTTCTTGATAGTCTTTTCTCCACTGGTACTTTGAGATTTCCTTTCAATACTGATCATCTGACCATCCTCTTCAGTAATTACTTCATCTTCTATTGAATCATCAAATGTGACATTTATTGATTCGATGACAGTGCTTTGATTCTTCAAGTACACTCTGTAAGCACGACTGTTTTTTTAGTAGCCTACAAAGATTCCCTCTATTCCTTTATCATCAAGTTTCTTCTTTTGAACTCTGTCATTCACAATAAAACATCGAGTACCAAAAATGTGAAGATGTTTCACATTTGGTTTTCTTCCTCTCCAAATCTCATAGGCTGTAAACTCAGTCTACGGTCTAAGATACACTCTATTGCAAATGTAGCACACTGTCTCAAAGGCTTCAGCTCACAATCTTAGAGCAATCTCCTTGGCTTTCATCATGGTTCTTGCTGTACTCAGTAGAGTTCTGTTTTTCCTTTCTACAACCCCATTTTGCTTAGGAGTAATGGGAGCTGAGAATTCATGTCTGATTCCTTTGGACTGGCAGATATCCATAAACTCTTGATTTTCGAACTCACGTCCATGATCACTTCTAATAGCCTTGAGTTTACTCTCCTTCTCTACTTCCAATCTGAGACACAGAACTCTGAAGGCTTCAAATGTGTTTGATTTTCCCTTAAAAATTCTACCCACGTATATCTAGAGAAATCATCCACACATACCAAGATATATTTCTTTCCACCGAGACTTTCTACCTGCATAGGCCCCATCAAATCCATATGCATAAGATCAAGAACCTTATCTGTGGTAATTCACAGTACTCTTTTGTGTACCTCCTGAGTTTGCTTTCCTTGTTGACAAGGACCACAGAAATCAACATCACCGAACCTGATTTTGGGAATTCGTTCTATAACATTAAGTTGAATGAGCTTCTGGATATTTCTATAATGAGTGTGACCAAGTTTTTGATGCCATATCTCACTCATCTTTGAAGTGACTCTGAAACTGGTGATTTTTGGTGTAAAGATGTAGCAGTTGTCAGGTGATCTGTTTGCCTCTAAGAATTTTTCTGATCCTTTGTTGATGACACAACTATCTTTTCCAAAACTCACACTCATACCTTCATCACACAGCTGACTGATGCTGACTAGATTTGCCCTTAAACCTTCAACATAGAGAACTCCAACTAGAACAGGCATACCAGGAACAATCAATGTACCAATTCCTCGTATTTTGCCTTTACCTCCATCTCCAAAAACAACAGATTCGTTAGAGCAACTTTGCACATTAATAAGAAGATCTTTATTTCCTGTCATGTGCTGGGAACACCCACTGTCAATGTACTACGAGTTTCCTACTCTTGAGCTATTACTAGTATGAACCACATAAGCCCTATGATATCCATAGCCTTGGTTTCTTCTATTCTGATACTTAATCATTTCTTGCCTCTTATCACCATGATAAAATCGACACCTAGGTCGAATATGACCAAGTCTATGACAGTAATGACAAAGAGGAATAAACACTTCAGAATCAGGGTCATGTTCTGGTACCTTGTGAGGTTTCTGTTCGTGTACTGCTTCTGGAGCTTCTTCTTCTTCTTCTTCAGGCTTCTGCTCGACATTAACTGAAGCTTCAGTTGTTTTCGGCCTCCATTCCTCACGCTTGACTGGTCTTCCAAATTGTTGGGCTCTAGGATTTTCTCTGAATTGATTCCATCCCTCAACTCTCCTTCCTGTCTTACTCCAGTCTTGCCTTTGAGTTTTCTGTTGATACTGATATCCAACCTGTTTGTAATCATTCCTGTTGAAACCAAGCCCTTCCTTATCTGCAGCTCTTTTTCCTTGTCTGAGGATTTCATCTAACTTTTCAGTGCTGGAGTTCATCATCCTAATCAACTTCTGAATTTGGCTTAACTCTCCATCAGTCTCCTTTCTTCCATCCTTGCAGCTTCCGAGCTTTTGTTGTAGAGACTCTACTTCAGATTTTAGAGAATCTCTTTCTCTTTCCAAATCATTAATATGTTCAGTAAGACTCTGATTTAAAATCAGGGCTTTCTTGCACGCATCTGCCAATTCTGCATAGTCGTCCTGGGCTTGATCTATGACCCCAGATGTGATCCTTTGGCCATTTATGGTAGCAACGTAAGCTGTATGAGAGGTATCCTGTCCCTCTTCGAATTCAGTATCAGTAACATCCTCATCACTGTGAGTAGCTTGGAATGCCTTTTTACTGGTTTTCTGGTACTTGAACAGATTTGCACACTCACTCTTGATATGACCATAACCATCGCACTCATGACATTGAGGACCTCTGTCTCCATTCTTCTTCTTCTCTATAGAATTAGAACTCCTGTTCTGAGCATTATTTTGATTATCAGTCCGACGAAATCTGGAATTTCCATCACTGTTTCCTCTCTTGAAGAATTTTTTCCCAAATTTCTTTGAAATGTATGCAATACATTCAGCCATATCCTCAGCGTTCAATTCCTCTTCAGAGTGATTTGTTGAAGATGCTTTGAAAGCCACAGACTTCTTCTTTTCACTTGGATTAATACACATGCCCATCTCAAAAGTTTTCTAAGAGAACCAATGAGTTCATTCGGTGTAAGCTCATCAACATCCTTTGCTTCTTCAATAGTTGTCACCTTATAATCAAACCTTTCTGGAAGTGACCTCAGAATCTTCCTCACAATCTTGGCTTCAGTGAGCTTCTCCCATAACGAGAAAAATTCATGGGATAGACTCAGCAGCTTGGCATAAAAATCTGAGATGGTTTCATTCTCATCTATCCTTAGGGCCTTAAACTGTGATGTGAGTTGTTGAATCCTCTGATTCTTCACTCGTTTGTTCCCTTCATAAGTGATTTCCAGAATATCCCAAGCTTCTTTGGCCGATTGACACGTAGAAATGATAGCAAAAATTTCAACACTTACAGCACTATGGATAGCATTAATGGCCTTCTGATTCATGCCTGAAGATTTTAGTTCTTCTTCAGGCCACTTTGTTCTTGGTTTCTTTTCCCCGTCTTCATCTGTTGGTGCACTCCAACCGTTCTCCACTGCTGTCCATGCAGCCTCGTCTGTAGATCTGATGAATGACGCCATCCTAACCTTCCAATAACCATAACTTGTTCCATCAAACAGTGGTGGTCTAACAGTAGAGCCACCTTCTTTGATGGTACTCATCTTGAGAACCTCCAATATACCCACGGGTTATATGAATATCCCCGGATCTAACTCCGCACCTCGATGACCTGCTCTGGTGCCAATTGAAATTGTATAACCCCCACAATTGTATGTTCAAACGTAACACAGAACGTAACACAAGTGAGCACACAAGTTGGTAACCCAGTTCGGTGATAATCACACCTACGTCTGGGGGAAACTATTCCAAAAAAACAATCCACTATAATGAGTATAAGGGATACAAGACTCGTGAACGTTAGCTGCACTAAACGTTCTCTCCTCACCCGACTCTACTCCTCACAAATGGATTCTCGGTAAACTCTCACCTAGTCTACCCAAACAACTTTTCTCAAGATCGAAAAGTTTAATCCCAACCTTGAACTTAGAATAGTTCAAGGTAATACAATTCACTCACCAATAACACTACCCCAATAATTGATGAATGAACAAAATACTCAATGATGAAGAACACGAAGATGATGAAAGCTCTCAAGATTTGCACTCGTCCCTCGCGCAGCGGCACCGAGCTAATCTTCGAATATATATAGTTCTTCATGCAAACCCTAATAAGATAAATAAGGTATATCTCCAAAATAACCTTATTGGAGTAGAATCAGATCTTCATGTATATCTCTTCCATACGCGTGTGATTCTTCATATAAAATAATAAGGAAAAAATCCTTATACCATATAAACTCTAACACCACACTGCATACATAATTATGCCACATATGAAATTAATTCTTCACGTAAAGCATGCAGCAACAACAATCGTAAATTATAATTTAAACTTGTGTATCTCAATAAATGCTAACGAACAATATAAAAAATGTAAAACAAATACTATCAAATTAAATGTTAACAAATAACAAAACTAACGATATATGTTTTTATCTTATCGAGTAGATATTTTAAGATACATCCTTTCAACTTTGTATATATTAATAAAAACCTTAAAATTGTTAATAGTTATAAAATATATATATATATATATATATATATATATATATATATATATATATATATATATCCTTGCGTGCTAAAATGCGAAAGATGCTTAAAACTATACAAAATCATGCTTAAATCAGTATATATTTATGCTTACAACACCATTATGCTTTTTAATGTACAAATTCATGCTTAAACCTAGTCATGCTTATGATACCTTATAATAATGCTTAAATCAATTATAGCCACAGATCAAATCAAGATCAATGGTTCAGATCTATTCCTATTTCTCACACCAGGACTTATTTCTATATGATCCATCCTCTATATATATATATATATATATATATATATATATATATATTAAAAATATAAATATTGATTTTATATACATGTGAAATATATATATATATTTACCATATATATAAATGGGTTTGGGTAGTGGGTAACCAGAAGTGTATACCCATACCCGACCCACACTCGTTCCAGGTATCTACCTTATTACCCAAACTCGTTCCAAACCCGTCTCAATTAGGTTTGGACAAGGCAAGTACCCGCGAAAACCCGACCCATTGTGTAATGTCCCGAATTTTCCAAATAAATAAATAAATAAATAATAATTGTAAGAAAATTATATATATTTGTAGTAATTCTTTTGAGCCGATAACTCTCCCACACAATTCAAGTTCCTTAGTCGAAAAGTAGCTTTATTGTTTATTAATCATGCTAGATAATAAAAACAATAATCACAAGTCAACCTTTTAATTTAGGAAGCTAAATTCATGAAATTTGTGGGCTTTATACTATTTCTTATTGAATTCCATCTTTGACTATTATTTTAGCCCAAGTAAGAAGAGCCCATTACCTTTATGATTGGAGTGCAACCATGTCCCTGCCTCACTTTTCACCCCATTTCATCTCCATCTCCATCAAACTTTTCACCATCCATTCCTCTACCCCTCAAATGGCAATCGAAAGCAATATCTTCATGTTTCCATTCGGCATCTGCTAAATTCAAGGAAGAAGACGGGAAATGAGGGAGTAAAGAACAAGGAGAAGAGAGGAAAGGCTACTGCACAATCCACCGTTTAATTCCACTCCATCTACACCGATTCCTAATTTCCAATTCATAACCAGTAAGTTTTCACCCAATTGTTTTGCTTCTACAATAGTTGGTAATTCGAATCTAGTCGTGTTCAATCTTTCACAACCATGAAACAAATATACTAGAAAATAAGAGAAGAAGTAATTTAGGTACTATGAATCATGTTGTAAAATTCACCAAGATAGGAAGATAGATGGAGAAGGGGTCAGATACAGTGGGTTAATGGCAGCGATTTCGACTCGACAGCAGCGATGAAGGGTAGAGTATGCAGTTTAGATGTCTTGCTCAAGTCCGAAATTGATGGTTGACGAGTCGAATTCAGGTCTTACTGCTGTGCATTTGTACACCTGCTGTAAAATGGGGGAAAATACGTTAGAGAGAAAGAGAGAGACGTTATGCAATTGCTTAGGGAACTGATATGAATACATGAACAAAGGGGATAGATAATGTTGTTTCTGTGGCTACCAACTAAGAGAGAGAGATTAATATTAGAGAGAGATAGATTAATAATTAATACTGTATTGCCTTTTATTTTCAAGGATTAATTCGGCAGTGGCTATTGCTGCCACTTTCCTTGAGATTTACTAAATAAAATAGAGACTTGGTTTCCTCTCAATTTGATTTCTTTTGATTGGACGAAGAATATAACTATGAGTTTGATGAATAGGGTGGTTAAAATTTATTTAAACTGATGGTTTATGTGAATAATATTTGATGAAATGATTTTAGTTAATTTTGGGAAGATGGGGATACTAGCTAGGAAAAATTGATTTGTATACGAGATTAAAGTATTGAAAATTTAAAATATGAAGGTAAGTTGTTGATTGTGCGAGGTTGGAGCCTCTTTGGAATTGTTTTAATATAACGGACCTTCTACCGCTTTGTAAAGAGTCTTGACCAAAATTGAGTCTTGGGACTAATTCGAATGGAGAAATGGAGTTCTCATTTGGATTAGTCAACCCTTTAGCTGATGCTTGAAGTTTTAGGAATATTCAGAAAGGCCAAGATGCATAGAGGTCATGCCGAATTTTTCCGCCAATGTTTCCTATCTTTGCTAAATTATTTAATGAGACAAATGAGATAACTCTAAAGTGTGTGAGAGAAATATATATAAAATCTTAAGATCTCTTATTAATAGAAGTAAACAAGATAATTACTTTGATATATGAATAACATTGTCTCCTAAGGCTCGAATCTCTTCTAAAACGAGACTTTTCCTTAAAGGTCAAGTAAAATGGTGGAGATTGTGCGATGTGGAGACGAACCCAGAATTCACTCGATCACCTTTGCCAAAGGTGGGCGTTCTTTCAATGAAATCTATACTCTTGCTGTAATGAAGCATGTTTAAAACCAAAACAAAGCAATAAAACACTTTCATGCATAAAATATTTTGGTTTTATGTATGATGCCTATCTGTGGAGAATAATTCGATCGCCCTGAGCTAGCCGAAGTTCACTAGCCAGGTTGTGTGTACACGAAGTCGTGAACTGTGTGCTCCCAAGAAGGGCCGGTTTATGCAAATGGAAACGCCCGGGAAGGTGGCCACCTTGCCCGGCGTACTAACAGATATGGTGATACAAGAATGGAAGAAAAGGGGGTGCGTGCACTCCAATATTTTATCAAAGAAAATGATATTTAGTTTCACAAGTCATTTCGATAAAACCTTGTGGCAACTGTTCTAAATGCATGATTGATGATTATTTTATGAAACTATTTTTGGCATAACCCCATTGAGTATATCAAGTATTCAGCCCTGCTCGTATTTTCAAAAACATGCAGATTGAGCGAGGTGGCAAGGGCGGCTGTGTTGAGAGAAGAATTTGTTATA
The DNA here is from genome assembly GCA_029379335.1 of Thymus mandschuricus. Classification (NCBI taxonomy): domain Eukaryota; kingdom Viridiplantae; phylum Streptophyta; class Magnoliopsida; order Lamiales; family Lamiaceae; genus Thymus; species Thymus mandschuricus. The sequence continues at coordinate 17,668,161 of CM057074.1, read as the reverse complement.
TTTTGAATTTGGTTCAGAGGGGATACATATCTTCATATATGTATCCAGTTTGTTATAGTCTTCCGCTATTTGCTTCAACATTCGATTTATTAAAAAAAAATGTGTAACTAACTTCATAAGTTAGTAAATCGAGAATTTCTTCATTCTCATGTGGATTATAATCTACATTTATAGGGTTTCTTCTTTAAACACTTATTGGAGCCTCAGTTGCATGTATCATATCCTATCCTCTTTTGAGTTTCTATTGATTTAGTCTATTCGGCTATTCATTTTTGTTAATTACAAAGTTATAGGTATTTTCCCCTTTCTTTCCCTATTATTTTATCCAACCCCTAGTCACTCTCCGGCTGAGCCATCCTTAGGGATAAGAGGCCGTGACACATTGACATCCCTAATTTGTCGGTTTAAAAAAAAAAAAACTCTCTCTCCACTATCCTCTCTCCTCCCTCTTCTCTCTGCTCCCCCTCCCAATCGTCCTTTGGCAGCCGCCGCCACCACCTAGCTCCAATTGTTGGGTTTATGGAATAAGTACTGTACCTTCAATGTGCTAACCACTGTGGTAGGTACAATGCTGGATACAATGAGATAACTTGCCAGGGGCGAAATCTACTATTCAAAACAAAATAGATATATAAGATTACAACTCAAATCGGAAATAACGAACTGAATACAACGAAACAAAACACAAAGGAAAGAAATAGCCGAGTCGAGGAAAGCCCTCTTTCCGCAAGACGAGATACGCCCCGGTAGTGCTCTCGGTTTTGGCGTATCGTCCCCAAAGATAAAACGGCTTCGTCTCCTCGGTAGTAGCACCACAAGACCTCGGAGCTCCGGCGAACTAGAGTGAGGCGAGGACTGAACTCGTGAAGGAAAAGGATGCAAAAGAGAGATGCTAGTGAATGCAAAACCTATGAATGAACTTGTGTGTATGAATGCTCTCTCATGCTCCTATATATAGGCACATCAAACTCTAGGGTTTTTGGAGTCTTGGCCGTCAAAGGCCCATTAGGTGGAGTAGGAGACGTTCAAAAACGTATCTCCTAAATTAGTGGATTGATACACCCGAGATTCTAGGGATTACACCCGAGATTCGCGGGATGTTGCCGTTACAGCGCCTGTCACTGCGGCGATCACAACGGCTGGATCATTGGGCTGCCTGCTCGGCCCAATAACATTTTGCTTCCTTGGCAGGAACGAATGAGACTCAAGGCAAGGCCCAAGCACGCGAGGGCCTGTCTTTATTCACTTAACCCAATTATTAATAAGCCCACTTGTTTAGTTACTTTTAAACAAGATTAGAGAATGTTAATTCTTCAATGTGGGACAACAACACTTCATAATATAATGAAGTCACTCCACCAACACTTTGATATAATATATCTCACTCACCACATATATATTGGATTTGAGCATATAATTATATCACATTAATCTACTCCTCGAGAAGATTAATACTACGACATTTAACCTCACAACCGAGTTAAATATCCACTCCATATTATTGATTTTTATTTGTAGTTAGCGATGTTTGCAATTTTCTTCTGGATTCCTAATTTTTTGTTTTTTTTGTTTTACTACTCTGGTAAATTGATTATCATCGAACTGTGCCCTTTTACCCATTGTGTTTCGTTGGAGATTCTGACCGTTTATCTATCTTATCATATAATGATGGCTTAACTTATTGTATCGTTGGGTTTTCAGTTTGGATAGGATTGGTTCCAGGAATTATATCGGTGGGGTTGGTATACTTCTGACATAATTCAGTTGGTTCGGTTAATGTCTGAATTGACAGAAGAATCGCCCTAGATGGCGATATCTCAGACAAGAAACGCTGGGCTTCCGCTAATCAATATTCTACGTCTAAAACGAGTGCCCATTCTGCAGCAATTGCATTTGGAAGAGAGGCTATTGCGGACCTCATCAGGTAACTGGTGCATCATCAATGACGGAACGACCCGCCCCACCATTGTTATGGGTGTTTCAGGGTCAGTTGAACATTTTTTGTTTCAATGTTTTCTGTACTTAATACTCGACATGTATGCTTGGTTGTTGATGTGCTCCGTTCTCAAGGAATAAAAAGCTAGTTCACTTGAATTTTGCTTGGTAGATTTAATTAAAGCACAACAAAAGTTTGTCATGTAGAATTTATTTTAGATCATTGACCACCAGATTAGCCTTTTTTTCATTTTTGTTTCTCGAAATCATGTTTTCTCCATATCATGTTATTACTGCTTTCCAGTCCATGCTCCTCTAGTTCTTCATATTGCGAAGTTAATTCCCATCTCAATGTCATCTGATTATAATTACCTTTTTGTGATGAGTTTTAATGCAAAAGTTTAGTTGGATTATGGCTCTAAACAATTATGAAGGACTTTCTCAGAGTGACTGACTTTACTATTGAACTAGTGATGATAATCCTTAGTTAATGAGCTGCTGGAACATTGGTGCATGCTTGGACTTCTAATTAGTCGATTAACTGAGTGTTTAAATCACCAGAATTTGCTAAGGTTGCTTGGATTTCATTAGTCTGTTTATATCTTTGTTTGCATTTCCATATATCTTTTGTGAAATAGAGGTAATCATAATAGTTGCACTGGCTACATAGACTACTTAAAAGTTTTGCTTCACTAAATCTATGTATGTCCGTGCATGTAAATGTTGTTTTTGTAGCATGCAGAAGGATACCGGTCCACATCTTTTACTTGTATACATAGTTTCACTGGCATACACAACCTCACATGTATGTCAACATTTACTTTATATGTATCCTTAGCATAAGGAGTAAGATTGATGGAAAAATGTATCAGTATAGCTTAATACATTAAATATAAAAGCCATCTAAGAGACTAAGACATATTCATATGCTTATTTTCTGGCTGTCTATAAGAAATCGATATTTCTATCCTTAAGTAACTGGCAGTGAGATGTTTAGCCGTGCTGCAAAGTGTTGAATCTTTAAGTTTCATCTGATCATATCTAGAATTCATGTAACAAATTGATGCCAAAAATATATTTTGATAGGAAGCCAAAGGAACTTCTTGAAACTGATGCTGTTCTACGAGATGAGATTCCAGTCATCCGTAGGTTTACTGGAGGTGGTACTGTTATTGTTGATCAGGACACAATTTTTGTAACCTTTATATGCAACAAGGATGCTATTCCAAGTATACAACCATATCCTCAACCTATTATGTCATGGAGCAGCCTAATATATAAGAACATATTTCAAGGAATTGGGGATTTTGGCCTTCGAGAGAACGGTATGATAGATGGTCCCTATAGTCATTTTATGAATAGATTGTCTCCAGAGAGATGGCAATAAGTCTATTGATTCAGTTTTACTTACAAAAATGACAATTCATTTCAATATTTAGTGGAATTTGCATATTCATGTCAATGAAGGGTTAACTTGTATTTTCTCTAATTAATCTGATTTTTATTGGTATCTGACATTGCAAATGTGCTTCAAAGTAGTGGTCATGTCACCTTTGTTTTCTCATCTCTTAATTTGTCTCTCTGCCTTCTGATATTTAGAACTAGGACTTGTTTTACATTAAAACTCACTTATCTAGGATTTTTTTCTTTTTTCTTTTTTTCGCCATTTGAAAGGATTTGTCTGCCTTCTTGACCTTAAAAGTAGGAAAGACTTGATATTTTAAGTTCATTTACTGGTATTTCGATAAATGTACTGCTGAAATTCTTGGTATACAACTTTTATAGGCTTTCTTGTTTAATTTTGTATACAGTTGTTTGTATCACCGTTGATGCTGGCATGCTGCTTTGTTTAGTTTATTTCTTCCTTTCTCATATTTAATTGGTTACCAAGACGCTGGTATAACTTATTTAATCAATCAAGAGTCATGAGTCAAGAAGCTTCAAAAATCATTAGATTTATGCAATTGCACCCGTACATCAACATATCAATCCCATTTCATAGCTTCTTAACCTATTAATAAAATATGAATTTGCTACATTAAATATATTTTTATGCTGCAGTAACTTAGGCAAGACTTTCATTGTGCTCCTTGTACTGCTCTTGTATATCAGATTACGTGCTTGGCAACCGCAAGTTTGGCGGAAATGCCCAGTCTATTACCAAAAATAGGTGGGTCCACCATACATCCTTTCTATGGGATTATGAAGTCAGCAACATGGGTTATCTAAAAATGCCAAAACGAGTTCCTAAGTATAGGCAGGTGGGATTATACTTTCAGATATTTTCCATGCATCTCCTAACAGGGATGGTTCTTTCTAGCCGTTGTCATATCTTGTGATCTCTTTAGTTTATTAAATTTCTTCACGACTTTCATGATTTATGTTTCTTAAATTTGCATCGTGGCTACTTATGTTGGTAAACAGAATGCATGCTTTTGTTTCGCATCACTATTTATACATTTATTAGTGGCATATAGTGATAATATTTTTAAGTTTTCAGAAGATACTAATCGTTTTATGTATTTTCTACGGAATTTTGGGATGGTGAACTAATTAGGGGTAGATAACTTCTTTAGAAGATAGGTTATACGGGTATAGCAGGCTACACAGACCCAGCACTAGCTATCCTTGAATCATTTCTCTTCTGCTTGAAAATTTCGGTTCAGGCCTCTTGAATACAGTCTAACGAGTGCGGCCCATAAATCCTAGTGCACTTCCCTTATGATTCATCAACTCAAGGATTTTTCGAGTAACTGGAGTTTGATCATAACATGAATACACAAATTAATCATGTTGAATGAAGTTCCATAAACGCTACTTATGTATCTTTCTTGGTTGCCTTAATCGCTTGATCATTTCTAACCCAAGTACCATAATTTCATGCCTACATTTTGGACCTTGCTACTCATCCAAAAGTATTCTAAATTATATGCAAGCTATATTGCAAGTTTTGAAGTTCTTTTTGTTCTTTCTCTGAAGGCCAGGGATCATTTGGAGTTTATATGCCGCATGAAGGACTATATATCGAGGTCAAATTTCATCGATGGGACTGTGAATGCAACAGGCACCCAGTTTGTATCGAATTTAGCAGAGGTAGAAGATATCCAAGATCCGTCCACATCTCAGTTTGTGCCATCTAGTAAGCTATTGACTAGAGAGGAACTAGGAGAAGCCTCTTACGAGTTTCAGAGGGCTACCGTCTATCAATCGGTATTGATTTGCAGATGGCATTAATCTTATTCTCTCATTGAGATGCATATTCTTGGATTTGTTGGTTTTCCAATTGTGTTTGGATCCAAAAATAAGTGCATTATTGATTTTAGCTAGTAACATGGCCTCATTAGATTCAGTCCTTATTTAGTGGTCATGCATTTGTTATGGATCTATACCCATTGTGTTTGGATCTAGATCCAAGTACATTTTGTATTTTTTAATCAGTGAGGCCAGGTCTTATAAACAACTCCTGTGTTCTGACAGTATATCAAATTTTATTTTTTATTAGTTTTATAATAGTATTGTTTATTCAAAAAATAAATCTAACAATATAAAAAAAATTAGATACTCTACATTTGTTTTTTATTAACCATGTTTGAACTAACAAAAACTGCAAAAAAATATTTATACATTTTAAATAGATGAGTGAACTATAGAATTTTAAAAAAAAATTAATTATTGAATTAATGTAGTCTAAATTAAAATTGTTTTGAAAAGAAATTTAGTTTAAATTGATATTTGGTAACACTATTGGACATGGAAGTTAAGACAGAGTAATGAATATATTGAAGAATACTCTCATATCAATCATAAACATTCTTAATATGTTTGCGGATGCTATTAATGAATAAAATAATTAAAAAAAATATCTTAGTTTATCTAAAAAAGGTAAAAACTATCATTGCTACATTAACGATGGGCATGTAAGAGTGTCCACAAATGCTATTAATAAATAAAACATTTAAATATATAGCATAATATATCTAACAAAAAAGTAAACGCTAATACTGCTACAACGGCGGTGGACACATTAAAAGTGCACATGAATGATGTTATTAATAAATAAAACATTTAAATATATGTCATAATGTATCTAAAAAACAAACTTTGTCACTACTACAAGCGTTGGACACATTAAGAGTGTCCATTGTAAATAAGAGAGTGTTTCTAAGTATACATATGACAATACGCTGCTGTACAACTATTTCTTTTTATTAGAAAAATCAATTATTATTACTGATACCGATTTCCCATACTATTTAAATGGATTTCGTTTTGAAATTATTCAGTCTGTGTTTTCTGGTACGCATATACACCTTGTCAAGTGACTTGCATGCTTCGCAATTAAAAACTTAAACCAATATCTGTTTTTTTTTTTTTTTTTTTTTTTTTTTTTTTTTTTTTTTTTTTTAATATTTTTTTGTGAAATGTAAACATTGTACTCCCTCCGTCCTCCATTTAGTGACGGAGGGAGTATGGGCACGGGTTTTTTCGCATTTTATGGTATAATAATAAATTAATGTGTTAAAGTGTTAAAGTGGAATAATTGTGGGTCCATTTGAATTGTTTAATAGTATTAAAATGATAAAATAATAAAAAGTAAATGTATAAAGTGATAAAGTGTTAAAGTGATTGTGGGGTCTACGTCCCAAAACGGAAATTGTCAGTAAATGGAGGACGTCCCAATATAGTATTAACGTCACTAAATGGAGGACGGAGGGAGTATTTTATTTGACTTTTGGTTTTGATACACCCTAACAGCTAAGCAGCTTCATTACGCAATAATGTCGAACCTAGCTTCTCTATGTATTTAACTTGGATATCAACGTGATGAAGCTTCATTGCTTCTAGCTCTATTATTCGTTTCAAGTTTCAACGTTATTAAATATTAGTATCAACAATACTAGTTTTGCCCACCCGACTTCGCTCGGCAACCTTATTTTGTTATTTTTATTAATAAGTTTGTTTATAAATATATTTATGGTTTCTTATTTATTCAATTTTATAATTTTGAAGACTATTTCTCATATCATTATGCTCTTGGCAAAAAATAATATTATTCTAAAAAATATTGATTTAACCTTTTGTAGAACATATTATAGATAAGAATGTTGTGAGCTGATATGGTGGAAGTACCTAAGACTCTCTTTAGTGTGATGTCCACGATTCGATCCACGCTAGCTACATCATGTAGTATATTGTATAATTATCCTCACATTTATGTGAAATAAGAGTTTTACCAATGTATAAAAGAAATTTCATATATGAAGTAGAAAGTGTGGTTTAATTGTTAAACATGTGTTTTTTAATTTATTACTAAGTTAAAAATAATTAATCTAGGATAACTAAGCACTGATATTGTGAGGGGAAAAATATAGGAAAGTTATAATGGCAAAAAAATGTAAAAAAATAAAATAAAATTTTATATATAACATGCTTTTTGAAGATTCAACTTGTTTAATTGAAAGAAAATAAAACATTTTGATTTAAAACATTACATTTTGATTTAAAACATTTTGATTAATACTTATATCTCGTAAAGTAAAAGATTTTCAATAAAATTGGAAAAGTAATTTGTTAAACAAATTTAATATAGTACTTGTGAGAACTATCATTTGAGAAAAATGTTAAAATATAATTATATTAAAATAAATTATATTTCTTAAATTATAATGCTAAATATCTCCCGTATTGACATTGCAAACATTTTCGCAGACCACTAAATATCTCCCGTATTTAACTTGGATATCAACGTGATGAAGCTTCATTGCTTCTAGCTCTATTATTCGTTTCAAGTTTCAACGTTATTAAATATTAGTATCAACAATATAGTATCGCTACTCTTGAATGTTACGTAGTAAACGTGTGTGGAATGAAAAAAGAAAATGGTACATAATTAAGCATTGCTTATTTGCTTACTTATTTTGAGATACGTGTGATTCGATCCATCCATAAGCCAATTTTTCCTAGTTAATACACGATTTTCTTTCAATTTTAATATATACGGAATACAGTATATGGCATTGTATACCCTAGGGGTGTCAACGGGTGGGTAAAACCCGGACCCGGACCCGGACCCGGACCCGGACCCGGTCCGTTAACAGTTGGATCCGGACCCGTAAACATAAATGCTACCCGGACCCGGACCCGGACCCAGACCCGGAGAAATTAACGCTAGAGAAAGAAAGCGTTAGACAGTGGAAAAAATTAAACTTAGCGTCACTCAAAATTTTGGGAAAAATTACGAGAACCCTAATCTCCCAATTTGGGGAAGAACTACGAGAACCTTAATCTCCCAATTTGAGTGAGACTCAGCGAGTTAGGGAGAGTGTTGAAGGAGAGCGAGTGGCAATCAAAATCGATTGTATTCATCAGTTTTCCTTAATTCCTAAAACACTTGGTATCCAGAATCCATTCATACTACGCCGCGCCGCCACAAAATCTAATCGAGAATCTCCGGCAATCTCCGATTTGATTTAAGAAGGTACTCTCTCTCTCTCTCTCTCTCCCCGACTAGACTATCTCCAGATTAATATACGTATACTGGAATCTTGGTGTTTAGCTGTGAGTAACACAAGGTCGAACCTCGTTGAAATTAAATTAGTTGTAGCTGTCCTGTCATCGATTTTGATTGCATTCTTTAATCATTCTTTAAATTTCTCTAATTTGTCGGATATTTTGTCCATTTCCCTTTTCCTTTTTTCTTTTTTTGGTGTTGTTGCCTAACTTTGTTGCCTAATATCAGTGTTCTAAAAAACGCTAGGCGCTAGTTGGGCGGCGAAGGGCCGACTAGCGCCTAGCCGCCTAGGCGGATTCGTATTTTATACTTATTTATTATTATTTTCCTAATATTCCCAAATAAAAATATTAAAATTTTCACTATCCAAAGTACATATTATCTAATTTCATCTCAACAATGCAAATATATAATTGCAAATTAATATGGTTCAAAATTCATAAATCAATAGTCATTCAATTAAAATGTATAGTCGAAACTTTACCACAAATTTAAACATAAAATCGATAAATTAGTCTATTACATGTAATCTAATCTTCAATTTCGTCATTCTTATAATTTGTAATACACAAGAAGGATGAATGAGAGTTGATTTTTAATTTTTAAATGTAATTGTAAATTTGTAATACACCCTAACTTTTTCCCCAACCCGCCTAGCCCGACTTGGGCGCCTAGGCGGCCGCCTAGCCCGATTTGGACGCCTAGGCGGCCGCCTAGCCCGACTTGGACGCCTAGGCGGCGCCTAGCTTGCAGCCGCCTAGCCCCTTCCGCCTAGCCAAAAAACAGGACGGCCCGGCGTCGACATAGCGCCTAGGCGGCCGCCTAGGCCGTTTTTTAGAACACTGCCTAATATGGGTGACAACTTTCTAGTTTAGTTATTTAGGTAGTTAGGTTCTTGCTTTCTTTTGAGCTTGCTGCAGATAGCTGCCGTCGGGTCCAAAAAATTGAGATCCATGTTCAGATCCTACAGATCCACGGATCTGGACCCGTATCCGTAGCATTCATGCCTAAATGAAAATTTTAAAAAAATATTACAATAAACAATTTGCAAGATCCATATCCAATTTTTCGAATTGGATCTACCGGATCTGGATCGGGTCCTAGATCCGTTGGTCATACCTAGTGAAGTGCAAATTGAAACTTTAATCCATGTTAATATGTAAAAATATACAAAATTGATAAGTTGAAAAAAATACAAAATGGCTGAATTAAAAAAAAAAAAAAAAAAAAAAAAAAAAAAAAAAAAAAAAAAAAAAAAAAAAAACGGGCAGGGTCGGACCCGGACCCGGAAATAGCGGGTCGGGTCGGGTCTGCTACAGTTGCGGGTCTGACCGGGTTGGACCCGGACCCGGACCCGTAAGTTAATTTACAAGCGGGTTTTGAGCGGGTCCGGACCGGGTCCGGGTTTTACCCATCCGTTGACACCCCTAGTATACCCGTCGAAATTTGACCGATAATTATTTTTAAAAATTATAAAAATAATTTAATATTTAAGTGATAGAATTAAAAGAATTATGAGAAAAATTGTTGCAGAGAATATTAAATTATATTAAAAATAATACTCCATTTGTCTCATTTAATTGTCCACAAGGGAATTAATACAGTGACCAAGATCATATGAGATAGTGGGTTTATATTATATTAGTTGTGAGAGTAAAAATTTTCCACTTTAAATAAGTGCACAATTAAATAGGACATCTCAATAAGGAAACATAGACAATTAGCATGGGACGGAGGGAGTACATTAAGCCATGAAAGGGATGGTTTAATTTATGTATTTCTTCGTTCAATAGGATAATCTTAAATAAATTTTAATCAATTTGAATTTGAATGTTAAGTCGATCCTTGTTTAATGTAATACAGTAGTAATTTGGTAAGAGATAGTAATTCGTGAATAGTTTTACTTGTGTCGAATGTCAAACAGATTTTTATTCATTATAGAAAAACTAGATTTTGCACCCGTGCGATGCACGGTTTAAAACTTGGTTCGAGCAAAAGCTAAATTGAATTGGATCAACTGATATCGGAAAGTCTAAATTGAAGATCAAGTTGGCTAAAACCGTAAGCACATAATATTCACAATAAGAGAATTCGCCATAAATTTGAAAACCCTTTATATAATTTCGTTTTAGGCTGTCTCCCAATATTCTTCACTTTATATTTTCATTAATCTTTATTTTAACATTTGAAAATGTATGATAACATTATTGAGTTCAGTAATTACATTAAAAAAAATCAAATATCAATTAATTGTTTAACTTTTGAAATTTAGATAATACAAATTAAAATAAAAAATAAAATTATATTTTAATGTAATTTGTGAGTTTAAAATATTTAAAATTTTGAGGAGTTGCCAACTTAAATGAGCAACTCTTGTGTAGGAGAGAAAAATATTTTTTTCTTTGTATTAGTTATTTAATTAAATTAAATTTTTTAATTTTTTGAAAAGAACGGGTGGATGATGATAAATGGTTAATGGGTGGTTATTTGCTGATTTAAAGCATAATGTTCGATTAGTTTAAGACCTTCAAATTAAAAAAAAAAAAAATTTACAAAATCGCCATTTTAAAATTGATTTGAAATTGAAAGATTCCCTTTTTATATATATATATAGATAGGTTAACTATGGGTGATAACATTTTTGTGGTAGTTGTATTAATTCTCACATAAATATAAAGCCACCTATTATTTGATTTGATAAAAAGTAAAGCAAATTCCAAATATGAAATTTGTGATACGATCTTTAAATCTTACGCAAAAATATATGACATAGTATGAAGCATTCGTCAATCTTCCGATGAAAAAAAAAAAAAAAAAAAAGAAAGAAAGTATTGCCTAATTATACCCACGCAAAGCGCGTGCACTTGTTTAGAAATTGGTTGCCGTCAAAAAGCATAAAACTCGCGCCATGAGAATTGAAGCTAGTTGCATCGTTGTCAACGATCTTCATTTGAAACCCTCAAGTTGACTAACAATTAATTAATACTACTCTCTTCCCTTGCAAGATAATACGTTTAATTTTATCAATTACTGCTGGTATGTTTTTTCACGCACGCTTCTTGATGATGTGTTTTAAAATAGATATTTGAAGAATTTTTTCTTTTACGGTCCCGCAAAAGAAAAAGTTCTTCCAAAATCCATTTTAAAACTCATCGTCAAGAAGCGTGGAAAACGGTACCAAAAATTGATAAAAAGAAACGTATTATCTTGGAAGGGACAGAGAGAGTACATATTTTCATTCTCTCTCTCAATTATTTTTTTTGGTTACAAAATGGAGCATACATACTCCATCTCTGCATTATATTAGGCAAATTCCTCTAGAGAATTTTTATATGTATTTCAAACAATGAATAACAGTTGTGTCTATTTATAGCACTCTTGCATATATAATTCTGTTCAATCCTCCTTCATTTGAGAAATGGCTAACAAAGCAGTTTTTGTGTTAATTTTGTTGGTATCATCGGCATCAGCTCAGACTAGTACTACTGCACAAAGATTTCCTTGCATCTACATCTTTGGCGATTCATTAGTTGATAGTGGCAATAACAACAATCTCGATACAACTGCCAAGGTAAACTACCCGCCTTATGGCATTGATTTTCCCGAGGGCCCTACCGGTAGATTCACCAATGGCCTTACTACAGCTGACTATCTTGGTGATTCTCTCTTCCTCTTCCTCTTCCTCTTTCTCTCTCTATTTGTTTCATCGTCGTCGTTGTTGTTTGTTCTTGTTCATGTTGTTGTTGATATGTTGGGGTTGTCAGATAATTACGTTCGAGTAAAGGTATAAGATCATTTGTCTCAAAATCTATTTGTCAATCGCGCGTGTCTCAAACAAAAAACTAAGGATTTTTTAGGCATTTTTTTGTCCTTCAATTTTGACATGATATGATTAATTTGATATTTAAGATTAATATCTATGGTTCACTCGTTCATACTAATTTATAATTAATTGTTTATCATTTAATAATTTCAATTTTATTAGTTAAAATAGGGTTGATAAGTTCAAAATCAGGGTATATATTTTTGTCAGAAAAACTTTGTTTAAATAAATAATAAAATATGTAATTTGAGATAAGATTGAGATACGGACCGAAAAAATGGGACAAAAGTTCCTGTCCTGTGTTAGGGTAGGGTGGCTTAAGCTAACCCACAAAAATAATTTCAATTTCTTCCCCAAAAAACGTTTCTTTTTGATATTTTGTCACACTAAATCGTATTACACGAAAATTTGCTTCTCGAACTCGAATCTACTTGTTTTATAACACTAACACACATGATGCTTATTAATTCAAATTTTAAAATCATATGCATAGTTTTTCTTTTCAATTAAATTTTTCTAAACAAATCGGACCTGGTTCACAATGAATAATGAATTGTACGTAATCTTGTAAAAATATCATTGTTGCAGTTAGAATGCTCGGTTTCAGAACTTTGATCCCGCCCTTCGCACAATCCCCCCACGCGGTCATCGGTGTGAATTACGCCTCTGGATCAGCAGGAATCCGTAACGAGACCGGATCACACCTGGTAGCACTACTACGTCACTTTTTGCGACACAGTTTGACATGACATACTAAAACGTCACAAATTAGTTTTTTCACGATTTGCGCAACACAAATTACATGTCCCAAAACCAGCTTTTTGGTTTTACATTTTCAACAACATTTTTGTTTGTTCCATGAAACCTGCAGGGGTATAGGCTGAGTTTGGATCAACAGTTGAGAAATCACGAGATCACACTATCGAGGCTTACGAGTTTGTACGGGAATATGTCTTCAGCCAAACAGCACCTTAGCGAATGTCTCTACTATGCAGTGGTTGGTAGCAACGATTACATCAACAATTACTATGTGCCTAGCTTTTATTCCACCAGCAAATTATACTCAACAGAGCAATATGCGACCCTCTTAATTCAGCACTACTCTCAGCAGCTCCAGGTACCATTTCAGATTTTCTTACTTCTCTATCCGTCCCGTTCTTCTTAACGCGGAATCCCTTTTTCAAGCCATCCCAAAATTTTGACATGTATTCTTCTATAGAGACTAGCGAAGATTACGTGCAATGCACGTATAATCTTATTGGATATAATGATTATTTTTAATGTTATTAGTATATTATAGATATAATACACTTGAACATAAATAAAAAACATAGTATAAGTTGAATATGAATTCAAATATATCCGAAATTAATATTCTAATGATAATATTAATGTATAAATGATTTATTTTAATTGTAAGGGCAAAATAGGCAAATCAAATTTTGTAAACAAGACACTTTTTTTAATAGTATAAATAATTATAGTTATGTTAACAAAAGTTAATTATTAATTATCATGCCGAAAAGTTCGTTTTGTTGACATGTTTTGTTTTATACTCCTATATAATAGCAATAATTAGTCATAAAAAACACTTCTTAATTTTCATACTGAAAAGCTCCTTAGACGAAAGCTCTTTAATACCCGTATTGAAAAGGAATACGTAAAAAATAAATGGAATAGAAAGAGTATTCGATATGTGTCTTTTGAATTATTGATGATCTACTTTATTAAGAAAATTTGAAATTCTACACTCGATATGTGTTAAAATGTTAAATATTATATACGTACTTTAATTTCTAATAAAGCTTTTTTTTTTAATAATGTGACGTGTCGATAAGTTTTTCGAACCTACTTGACTTTAGCGGGACAAAAGGATTATTTGATTATTTCAAATTAATTAGACTTTGTGATTTGACAGAAATTATATAACATGGGGGCAAGAAAAATAGCCGTTGCTGCTCTTGGACCACTAGGTTGCATTCCGGCTATGACAGCCGGAAGAAGCGATGCCTTCCCGTGCATTGAGTCGGTGAACGATGCAGTTGCGCTGTTCAACAACAGGCTCAAAATACTCGTCCAAGAACTCAACGATGCTCTTGAAGTGGCTCAATTTGTCTACATAAGTGCCATGGATTTGAGGCCCTCACAGATCTTTGCTCCGGGTTAGTTAGTCTACCTTTTGAATTGAGTTTTTTATCTCATGGATTTATTAATAAATATTATTACCTCCAAATAATTTTAAAATGTTTCAATAATAATCCCCACGCATATCTTATTGTTATGTATCGTCATGTTTATTATACAACCATGACCACTTCAAATGTCATACTATATTAATATTTCAAATTTATCTAAATTGTTATACCAAAACTTATATTCTATATGAACCGAACTTTATATATATGAGTCGATTAATTTAGTCGACTATGATGAGCAGTTGTGACGCTTTTGGGCGGTCCATGCTGCAGAGTGGATACCGGTACAGGACTATGCATTTTGGAAGGAACACCTTGTTTTTTTAGGGACTTAAATTTCTTCTTTGACAACTACCATCCAAGTGATATTGTCAACAAGGTCGTTGCAACTGCTTCATACGTTGATATTCTCAAATTTGTTAGATAGAGTTACAAATTTTAACTTCAAATGCTTCAATTGGTATGTATTAATTTGTTAAATGATGTAAACATTTATATATAGCGAAATTATATAATAGAGTTGATATATATATATATTTTTTAAAGTGTGGATGTTGACCGATCGCATATGTTTTCGTTGCAATTAATGCGCAACTAAAAGAAATAAAAAAGAACGAGCACACAAGAGTATTTAATGTGGTTCGACCTGTCGTAACAGATCTACGTCCAGGGAGAAGGGATGATGAATGCTTTATTGATATATGGGCGTACAAATTATGTAAAGTGTATCTGAATCCTTAACTCTAACATAGCCTCTATATATATACAAGTATCTATAGTTTCATTATAACAAGGATTCCTTTGAAGTTTATCTCCTACTTGTGATGAATGTCCACATCTCCTACGTCTTCTAGGGTTCGAGTTGTAGTCGTTGGAGGATTCCTTGATGGGCCAAACTATCTAGGTCGAGCTTCGTTGTTGGGCTCTATTAGGATTGGTACTGCTTGGGCTTGGTGGTTGGGCCGTATCCTATCTCATTCCCCAAAAGACGTAGGAGCGAGGTTGTTGTGTGGCTGAGTCAGAGATCCGAAGTGATAGATTTGACGAAGTTGAGTCGTTTCCCCTCCGAAGTAGTAGATGAATCGATGGCCCCGTGAAGTCGAGTCATTGCCCCTCCGTAGTAGTAGATGAATCGATGGCCCCGTCGAAATGTAAAAATGCACACTTATCATTGTAATAATAGATAGTAGATTTGTCATCAATCAATCAATATAATAGCAAAATAGATCTTGATCCACCTATAAATTTTGTGATTATTTTTCTCATTGATTTGACTCATTAAAGATTAAACTAAGGGGCACACTCCTGTGAGGCCGGCCTCACCGTGAGGCCGGATTAAAATTGACACTTTTGTTTATAAAGATTGACACTTTGAAACATTGACACTTTTGTTTACAAAGATTGACACTTTTACGAAAAATACGTTAATAATGAATATTAATTTCATGTTATGGAAATAAATAATAATAATAATAATAATAATAATAATAATAATAATAATAATAATAATAATAATAATAATAATAATAATATAAACCATAATATCAAAACATTATAATAACAAGTCGATAAAAAAAATATAAAATTTTCGATATCAATAGATTGGCACTTTCATTCAGAACAATTGACACTTTTATTCATTAAGATTGACACTTTTGCTGGAGAATTATATATTCTAAGTTTCAATTTATAATCCATATTCAACATTATAAAATTGAAGTTAAATACTAAACAATAATTATAAAACCCTAAATTGATATATGAACCCTATAAAGTAATTTTAAAATTACTACATACGTACAAATTACGTATAAATTTTTATTTATAAGATTGACACTTTTGTTCATAAAGATTAGCACTTTTATTAACAAAGATTGACACTTTATTTAAACGGGTCGGGTCAACACGGACCGGGTCGGGTTGACCCGACCCGAAATTGAGTCAACCGGGTCGGGTTGACCATAGTTGGGCCGGGTCGGGTCGGGTTGGCGGGCCGGGCAGGTCAAGTGGATCCGGCCGCACCATGCGGCCGGCCACACACAAGTCTTTGTCTTAAACTAATCTAATAAATTATATTTGCGTTATTTATTATAATTTATTCTAATTAATTTGATATTGCTACTCTTAAAATATATCTCCGAAATTCATTACATCTCCAATTAGAATAGTATATCTCCAATAATTATAAACAAATAGTAAAATACAATATTATACGACATCACCACTTTTGTTATGTTTTTCCATTTTGTGTAATTTATTCTTTTAATTTTCCACTCATTATAAATTGCGCATCAATTTTCGTGTCATATTTTTTTGTCACTCATTAATTTTACAAAATTTCAACTATCCTGCATCAATTTTATATGAGATTCATTTAGAACTTATACAATTTTCACATAAAAACAGAGAGAAGTAATATATGATGAAGTCATATTAATTTCACCCTAGATAAATATTTGAAAGACTTAGAATAGTAATAGAAAATTAATGGCTTATATTTTCTTAGCTGAATAGAGACCAGCGGATGGAGAAGTTTATATGTATGTCGAAAAACGGGCAAAGTTACATTCAAACTAATATAAAAAAACAAAACAAAAAAAAAAAAATGTTGCAATTCTTTGATTTTTTTTTTTTGAGATTCATGTCGAAATTTGACTGGACATGATACATCTACAATTAAAATAATATTTTCTTAAACATTTTTTTTTTATTACCACAACGACTTGAAATAAATGATATAAACAAATTATATTATTTTTCTATCTAATTTTTATTCAATATTACAAAATAAAGTGAATCCCGTCAAGCACTGCACCAGTAAAATCAAATTATAACCTAATTGAGAAGCTCTCACATTCAAGATATGAAATTATTTTTCAACTTTCAAAACGGCGTGTAATAAAGTTCTTAAATTTGACAATTTTGTGAATTCTGAATTAAAATTTATAGTCCAGTTGATAAGAAAATCAAAAATTTGAGAAAGTTTTATGTAGGTTGATAGTAATATAAGAAATGATGCACCTTTATATTTCTCAGAATTATAATTCCAGATCATAATACATGCACAATATTGTAAAAATATTCATCATAGCATTCTTATTACAATTATAATAAACGATGCATTATAATAGTACATCGGTGACAGATTTCATAGTCCCGTCGATCGTGAAAGGATAATGGTACAATTAGTTCTAAACCCTCGTGGCATAGTTATAAATAAAACTCATATGTTACACCTCACACTAAAATTGAACGTTCATATTCGATCATCAACAAGTACAAGCACATCATTATTAGGAATAATATTTACAATGCCGAAAAAGAATAAGCCAAGAAAACAAAGGGACATCAAATTAAACAACTATGATAACTTTGGCTTGCCATCTTGGTTCTCTTGCTTTTTAATTCTTGACACCATATTATCGGTAGTCTGCAAAGAAAATAGATATATATCAATAATACAGAATATCTTTATCATACATGTTGATCAAAGGCTTAAATTCACCGATTTACGGGGATATTTGACGGTAACAGAAATTCCAGTGAAAACGTACTAAAAGCGGAGGCTTAAGAAATACGTATATAGAGCAAAACCCCAATGCCTGATGTATTTTTAGACCAATGATCCTTTCTTTTTGTTAAATGACATTTTCACTCTTTCTAAAACGGAGACTGAGGAGTGTTGTAAGATGGAGTACTGACCTGCTCAGTGTGCGGGAGGTATTTTCCGTCCAAGGTCAAAACAACGCGATCCTTTCCATCTACACCTTTCACTTTGTCAACTGAGCAGTAAAAGTCGATGGCAGACATGCTAATGATCATTATGGTGATCGATATAGAGAAAATAAGATACGGGTCAGTCAAGCAAGTAATGTAATTAGACAAAATCATACAGTATATGTTAAGTATAGTATCATCAAGGTGAACATGTCCTCCCGTAAACTTATAATCAGACATATAGACCATGAAGCACAACAGCGCTAAATAAAGCTAAGCAACAGAGTTTGAGTATAATAAAATTCAAGTGAGATCAACTTGATGGTGATAATAGCACGTTTGATTGTTAGAGTGCAATGAAGAAGGTTGAAAAGTTAATCAAGCTATTAAAAGACATCACTGCTTAGTCCTTACGGCAGATGAGCACTGAGAACTTTCCAAGATTTTTGTCCTGAAATTATAGCAGAACAAAGGACATGCTTATTAGCTTTTCAACGTCCAATCTCTCAAGAAAGCATACTGCTTATTCAGAAACAGTAAACGGGGAGTGAAAAGGAAAAAACATACTCCCTCCGTCCTCCATTTAGTGACGTTAATACTATATTGGGACGTCCTCCATTTACTGACAATTTCCATTTTTGGACGTAGACCCCACAATCACTTTAACACTTTAACACTTTATACATCTACTTTTTATTATTTTAACATTTTAATACTATTAAACAATTCAAATGGACCCACAATTATTCCACTTTAACACTTTAACACATTAATTTATTATTATACCATAAAATGCGAAAAAACGCGTGCCCAAACTCCCTCCGTCACTAAATGGAGGACGGAGGGAGTATAAAATCAAGTATCACACTCAACAAATGAAGACGAGGATACAAAAATCGGGATAGTTTTAGAAGTCAAAGTTCAATGTACTGCATAACATTAATGGTCAACCTTCATTTGCAATGTTAGTCAAATAGATTTATTGGTCTTGAGATGATAAGATAGTAAGGTACCCATGTTTTATCTTTTTCTTCTTTTCATTAAGGTTGCGTTCTCTTTGATGCGAAAGAAAAAGAGAGAAAAGAGAAAATCACCTTATAAATTCTACACCTTTTCTCACCTTTTATCAACGAGGGAGAATTTTACTACTCCCTCCGTCCTCCATTTAGTGACGGAGGGAGTTTGGACACGCGTTTTTTCGCATTTTATGGTATAATAATAAATTAATGTGTTAAAGTGTTAAAGTGAAATAATTGTGGGTCCATTTGAATTGTTTAATAGTATTAAAATGTTAAAATAATAAAAAGTAGATGTATAAAGTGTTAAAGTGTTAAAGTGATTGTGGGGTCTACGTCATAAAACGGAATATGTCAGTAAATGGAGGACGTCCCAATATAGTATTAACGTCACTAAATGGAGGACAGAGGGAGTACTTAAATTGGAGAAAATATTTACAACACCAAATTGGAGAGATAATATTTTCTCTCCATTGTAGTGCAAATGAAGGGAAAAAAATATAAAATGTGAGAAAAGGGGTGAAATTTATAAGGTGATATTCTCTTTTCTCTCCTTTTCTTTCGCATCAAAGAGAACACAACCTAAATTAATATCAATAATATTTATGCCATTCTCTCCTCACACCTGTAATCTAGTCCACTTCAGCTTCAAGATTCCACGAATAAACAAGAGCACAAGTTCGAAATCAACAATCAAGTTATACAAGACTGATATACCGAGAAGCATTAAGTGTATGCATAAAAGGTATAATCTTTCATTTAGGTCCTAACCAGCTACATAAGTTTTAAAGGATTCAATTGAAGAGAAACGGTATATTTTTCAAGAAAAATCATCTCACTTAAAAACTTCGCCAGCAAACATTAAAATCGAGAGCAATGTCTTACATGCCGTCACCAAAATCTTCATTGATGATCTCTTTAATGCTCTCTCCGAAATGCATGACTGCCT
This sequence comes from Thymus mandschuricus, assembly GCA_029379335.1. NCBI lineage: Eukaryota > Viridiplantae > Streptophyta > Magnoliopsida > Lamiales > Lamiaceae > Thymus > Thymus mandschuricus. Next base: position 17,648,015 of record CM057074.1, on the reverse strand, counting down.
CATTCAATCTGGAAAAAGAAGAAATCATAATTATAGAACTTGATTTCCACAAACTAGCACATCCATCAGATTTCTAAACCAACCCTTATTAAATCAGAGGAACTAAAGTTGAATAACAAATATTTCAACTCAATTGAGCGGACGCATACTCTAGAGTAACTATTTCTAAATCAACCTTATTAAACCAGAGCTACTATTTCACTTTAGAGCGGAAGCATATCCTAGATCCCCAAGCTGAAATGGCCAGCGTACTCACTAATTAACAAATACTCCCTCCGTCCCAACGAAGTTGAGACGTTCCTTGAATATATGCGAGGCATATAATAATGAAACGACTCAATTTCGTCTTACCGATGGAATACATCTACAAGAAAAACTAATCATCCAAAACAAGAGTGCAAAAGAATTGAAGTTACAAACTAACAAATTCATGTTTCGCCTCGATCAATAATCAAATAATTTGATACTACAAAAGCAAACCCAGAAAATTAAACACGGTGAAGAACTAGTAGGAAAGAGGGGTGACCTGTAAATGGTGGGATCTTGAATTAAGTTAGGATCGTAAGAGCGGAGGGGTGGCTGCATCATTTGGAGGAGGTGGTCATCGGTGAGGGCGGGGAGCGCGGCGCGGAGGACAGGGGCGGTGGGCGGCTTGAGCTGGGCTTGGCGGCGGAGGAGCTGAGCCACGTAGACGTTGGTCAAGCCGGTCTCCTCCGCTATTTGCCCGTAAGTCTTGCCGGATTTCAGCTTCACGGCTTGGAGCTCCGCCACCAACTTCGCTTTGGTGCTCGGGCTTTCCATGGTAGTTGTGTGAGTGGGACTTTCCTAATTTTGGGGGTATATTATCTGAAGAAGGAGCCGTCTCTAATTTTGCCACTCTCGTTTCTTCTCCATTATTACAGCTTTCCATGTTTTATTTGTCGTTTTCAATGTCTTAATTTTTTTTTTTTTTTTTCCTTTCAATGATTATATTTTGTGCCACATGTTCTATGGTAAAAGTATGCTTATTAATAGAGATTAATAAGGCTGACAATTAGTGCGTGTTGGGTTGTTATCGTGTCAATCAGATAACAGCACAAATCTGTTAAGTTGAAACCTGAACATGATCTGTTAGAATGTAGCTAAACTTGAACACGACACGACTCTAACACGATAGTGACACGATATATTTTGTGTTGACACGAAATAATATTAATAGGATAATGACACGATTACTACCTAAATAAAATAAATATAATATAAATTTATTATTGGAAGTTCTAATAATTGACTTAATAACTAATAAAAAATACACTCATTGTCAGTTCAAATAACAAAATACTCCCTCCGGTCTTTTACAGTTGAGTCACTTTCCCGATTTGGCCGGTCTCTCGAAGTTGAGTCGTTTCCTTTTTGGGTAATAATTAAGTACTAAACACACAACTAATTGTACCCCTTATTTTACTTAATTAACATACTAATTACGCCCCAATTTCTCAATTTCTCCATTATGGCCATTGCCGTCTCTCTCGAAATAATTTTAATTTAATTTAAAACAAATCCAGAAAAGTTTTAATTTTATATAAAAAAAAAATCCATAAAAGTTTTTTATTTTAATTTTAAACATCAACAATAATTTTATAAAAAAAAATCCAGAAAATTTTAAATTAATTTAAAATAAATCAAGAAAAGTTTTACATAAAAAAAAATCCAGAAAAGTTTTTTATTTTAATTTTAAACATCAACAATAATTTTATAAAAAAAAAATCCAGAAAATTTTAAATTAATTTAAAATAAATCCAGAAAAGTTTTATATTTATAAAAAAAAAATCCAGAAAAGTTTTTTATTTTAATTTTAAACATCAACAATAATTTTATATAAAAAAAAATCCAGAAAATTTTAAATTAATTTAAAATAAATCCAGAAAAATTTTAATTTTATAAAAAAAAAAATCCAGAAAAGTTTTTTAAATCCAGAAAACATAATTGTTCATATATGTAATTTAAAAAAAAATCCAGAAAATTTTAAATTAATTTAAAATAAACTGAAAAACAAAAAAAATATTAATTAATAAAAAACATTTTTTATATTAATTAAAATAAAATACAATACTTAGTAATTATAAACATAATCTCATTCTCTTCTCAATTACCAAACATACTTAAAGTACTAAACAACTCTTCTTAATTTCCCGTGTCGAAAAGTTTCGACTCAACTAAGAAAGACCGGAGGGAGTAAGTCTCAAAGTCTCAAAAAATACAAATCATATAAAATAAATCTTCTAGCTTCAATTTGAGGTTCCAAGTTCCAACATAACAATCCATCTCAACACCTATTAAATTGAAGAAAAAAAAAAAGTAGTGTTAGTTTAGTTACAACCTACAGAACATGACAATTATAAAACCATAATTTTAATAAAGTCAAAATCTATCTTCATGCATGGAAAGCAGAGGTTGTCGAGCATTCAACTTGATTTTCCTCATTCATATCCAGAAAGTCTTCGCCCAGCTCCCCAATTGGTATTTCACTTTTAAATACTTTGAATAAAAATTAAAAATCAATAAGTCAAAGAACAAAATGTATAACACAGTTAACATTATCAATAAAATAAGTTAATACCCTTTTCACCAAACAACCAATGTCTAGTGCAAATAATTGCTTCTACCGTACTTGGTTTAAGTGAACTACGATATTGGTCGAGAACTCTTCCACCAACACTAAAAATTGATTCTGAAGCTACTGTAGTTATGGGAATGCTTAAAATATCACAAGCCATGCAACCAACAACTGGATACTTATATTGCATTCCTTTCCAATAGCCAAGAATGTCAAAGTTGGATTTAATATCCATCCTTGTTTCTTCCAAGTATGATTCTAATTGCGACTTTTGTGCTTGACCCATCCCAAACTCATCATCTAAAGCACTAAACTCCTACAACACAAGGAATAAATGAATCAATAACTATTAAGTAATAAATAAAACGACAATAACAATATATAGTTGTATAATGGAATATAAATTACATTCTTACCTCCAATGCTGCCTTTAGATGCTTCACTTGTGAAGTTACAACTTGGATCAACCACACTTGAACTCATATTTTTATCAAAATTGAGAGTGCATGTATTAGAATACTCTCCAAATATGGCAAACAACTTCTCTTTGACTTGCAAAAATTGTTGAGAATTAGGTCCATATTATAAGGAAAGTCTACAAACTGAAGCTTATATTGAGGATCAAAGACAACAACTATATTCAAGATCAAGCTAAAATCAGAGCAATATTTCTCAAATTTCGGTAGCATTTGGTAAGCCATCTTCCTAATATACTCATCCAAATTGTTCTTACTTTGTTTCAATGTAGTATAACACATGACAACAGGCCCAAAATACATGTTTGTTGTAGGATACTTGCTTCCCGAGAATAAATTCGACACGTCATAGAACAAACTTAAGAATCCACGAACCTTTTCGATTCTATACCATTCAGCTGCAGATGGACAATGCTTGTAGTTGGAATCACATAGCTGAAAATTCAGGAAAGCCCTCCTATAGTACAAAAAACTATCAAGCATAAAAAATATAGAATTCCACCTAGTAGGCACATCTTGCCTCAAACCTCTCTTACTATTTAGAGATAACTTGCTTACACAGTCCAAAATTTTTTGTCTCCTCAGTTGTGAACCTCGAACAAATTTAACACTTTCACGAACCTTGACAACAACGCTTTCGATATCATTCAAACCATCTGGAAACACCAAATTTACTATATGAGCACAACAACGGATATTGTTGGGAATTGTTAAGGATTATATGTTAAGGGGGAACCTATTTGGGAATGCTTAATAAATTTTTTAATTATGTTATTGATTCGATCCCAAAACCCCTCCTGTAAATCATATTCCCAAGCGACCCTTATTGATTAGAATTATAGGCTAGGATTTTTCGAGCTTAAAAATGTTAGGAAAGCTCAATTTTCTTTAGTCGCTTAGGTCTAGCTTGCAGGATAAAGAGTGAAGCGAGAATACCACTCGCTTGAGTGTGCTTCAAGAATGAAGCGAGTCTTCCCAAATAAAGCCCAAGCGTGAAGACCCAAAATTGGCCAACTTCAAAGACGCAAGCATCTACTCTGCCAAGCGAGACAGCGACAGCTCAACTACCATCCACATTCAAACTCGAGTTTGAATTGAGTCAAGTGAAGATCAACAACCATTTAATGAAGATCTCCACGTGGCACTCAAACAGTGGATGAAGAGAGTTAACTTGAAGGTACCGGCAGACAATAGTCGCTTTCTTGTCCAAGCTTGGTTACTGTTAAGCTTGGAAGATAGCCATTTCAGGAAAGAAGACAAATTGCATCTCTGAAAAGGTACAAGTCAAACCCGCCGTATTGTCGGAGCGTGAAGAGACAAGATCACCAACCAAGCAACGAACTGATCTTCTCTCTACCACTATATAAGGAGCTCTGCAGGAACAAGAACACTTAACACTTCTCTTGAAATTTTAGCACTCAAACGACAAGTTCTCGTGATTTCCAGGCCATCTTTTCTCGAGTTCTTACGAAGTGTTCCAAGCTTTAGCAACATCGAAGCTTGTGTTTCTGCAACCTCAGCTCCACTCTAGATCTTAGGATCACTCATATATCCTAGCCTAGAATCAAGAAGAATCCTAAGCCTTTACTTCATCTTGTAAATGATTCTTCTAAGTTAAAGTGTGTGTACACCAACCCTACCCAAAACCCAAGTCTTGTCTTTCGAGTGTGTTTTGTTATGTTAGAGTTCGTGATTGTTGAGTTGTAAAAGATCCAAGTCATCACTTTCATCGATAGTGAAAGGCTCGTTCTAGGTTGTAGTTGTGTATTGATCCAAGCTTGCACTGTCCTCGATAGTGTGAAGCTCGATCATTGTTTAGGTTTCCAGAGAACCCGTCGTAATCTCTGTGGAATTCTTGAGTGAAAAGGATTCGTTCCAAGCGTGGAACAAAGTGGACGTAGGAGATTGTTATCTCTGAACCACTATAAACTCGATGTGTAGTATTTCTTTACCTTATTCTCTTACTTTGTTTACTCGCTTTAATTATTGCATACGCATAAGCATTTAAACAACTTAAGCGAGATTTTCTAACTACTTAGGAAAACACTAGCTCACCAAATATCCGCATTTCTGTAAGCGAGCAGCTCTAGAGATCAAGCCTTCGCTTCGTCTTTTGGGTAAAGCTTGACTGTAGATCTAGCTTACGCTTTGGTCTTAAGCTCAAGTAGTTCATTTTGCATACTCTATGATAAGCTTGAAAAAGAAGTTTAAAACTTTGAAACACGTATTCACCCTCCCCCTCTACGTGTTTCCTGCTTATTTGCACCGGGACCAACAGATATGAAAGAACTCATTGCTACAAACAACTGCATTATCCATGTTCAACTGCGTAATTAACAATCCAACACTATGATCATTCGCACCTGCATTGCCCAAAGTCAGAGAAAATAATTTCTTTTCAATTCCCCACTCACACAACATAGAAAATATCTTATTAGACAATGCTACACCAATATGCGGAGAAGGCATCAAAGAGAAATTCAACACTCTCTTTTGTAAGACCCATTCATTGTCAATAAAGCGGCGGGTTAGAGAAATGTAACCATCAATGGTAATAGAACTCCAACAATCAAAAGTTAAACTTATCCTACCAGGAGCTTTATCCAACCAAGATTTGATCTTTGTTTTTTCTTTTGCATACTTTTACAAAATACCAGACTTCAATGTGTTTCTAGTAATCATCTTAATTTCCCACTTAAGATACTCAAAAATGGCTCTCACACATTCGTACTCGACAAACCGAAATGGTAGATCATGCATAATAATAGCCTGACACAACAACTCTCGAAAATATTCAGGATCAAATTTAGACTTAGCACCAAGAGACACCAATTGTCTAGCATAATGTGAGTTCTTTCTTGAACAACCCTCTAAGTGACGTTTTAAATTTTCAGTTCCAACTTTACTAGAAATTTTGGGATATTCATGCCCACAATATTTGCATAAAGTTCTCCTAAAACCACCACCTAACTCAGTATGTTTAAAGTGATTCCAAACATCTGACCCGAGTTTTCTTTTGTTGTTTGTTGCTGTTGTAACCTTTGGTGGGGGATTTTCTTCCAAATTAGTTCCTTCTTCTTGGTTAGCTATCTCAGTTGCATTATCCCCTATACTGCCCTAATAAAACAAATACAGTAAACAACATTAAATACAAAAAATCTAGTAAACAATAATTTTGTAAACGAATATTTATAGGAAATAAATTAGGTGAAAACTCTATCTTCAGTGCAATCTGCAAACCCTGCATTTTCATGCATAGAATGATGCATGAAAATGCAATGGTTTGCAGATTTCACTAATATATATATATATATATAGAGAGAGAGAGAGAGAGAGAGAGAGAGAGAGACTAGCTTTCTCTATGTCGGCGAATAATGTAATAGCTAGATAAGTTTTTTGTCGGCCATCTTTGGCCAAATAGCTAGCATAGCCTTTTAAGTTTTTCTTTTTAGTAATGATAGTAATGTAGCTAGCATAGATGTCGGCCATCTTTGGCTAAATTTTTCTGATATTTTCCTCTATAAAAGGGAATATCATCCCTCATTGTAACACATCCGAACACACACACATACCCCTTTTGATCAATGAAAGCAACGAGTTTCTAATTTCTCTCCTTCTTAGTTTCTAGTTTTTAAGTTATCCCTTCCTAGTTCGTATAATATATCCCAACAAAAAAAAAAAAAATATTATCATTCCGCTGCTCCTCCTTCTCTGATTGCTGTGTATATTTCTTCTCTCTGGAATCAACCTGGAATGCTGGCCTAGAAAATGGAAAGCAAAAATCCAGTAAGATTTTTATTTTTGTGGATTAACATGTATCCCCAAAAAACATGCCATGCCCCCCCTTTATGGTATCAGAGCTTTTAAAGATTTTGAGGCCTAATAGGTCTGGACAGGCTTAGTTAAGGTTGCTATGAAAAGCGTAATTCCTGCATATACTAAGAACCCGCCAGAATGAAGGATTATTTTTCTTTAAAGGCGCTAATACTAACTGGAAAAGTTAATGTGTGTTTTTTGATTTTTATCTTTTAAATTTTTTTTTTGTTTGTTTAAATATTGGGATATGTTTTATCTTTAGAAAAGGAAGGTAACTTTAAACTTAGAAACTAAGATTCTTTTAATCATTGATCCAAACTCTCTTAAACGACTTGAATTTCTTGATTTAGAATATTCAACAAAAGAAATTAAAGTAACCCTATTTCTATAGAAAACTTTAAGTTTAATTGTAAATTTAATAAAAAGATTTATCATCATATTTTACACAGTGAAAATAATCATTTAAATAGTATTACTGATCTTATTTTAAATTTAGGTGTTGGTTTAGAAAAAGAAAATAATAAAATTTTAGAAAATTTAACAAAATTAATATACCATAAGGGGGGGGGGGGGGGGGGGGTAGGGCATGTTAATATACCATATTATGTCAAATTTGTTGCATTTTATAGATCATTCTAATGCATTTTCAATTTATTTAATTAGAGACTTCAGTTTTTCGTATTAGGGTTAGTTTTCCATACAAGTTAGGGTTTAACTTTTCCTACATGTTAGGGTATAATTTCCCTTACAAGTTAGGGTATAACTTTCCCAAATAGGGTTTCGACTTCCCTAATGGGTTAGGGTTTTAGTTTGGTTTTTTGATACATATTAAACAAATTTTGTGTATTATGTTTTGTTGTACATTTTTTTGAATGCATAATAAACACATTTTAATGCATTTTATATTAGATTTTGTTGCATTGTATCTGGTATCATCCTCCCTTTTCAACTCGTCGACAATCTTGTTTTTTTTCAATTTTCTTTTTTTTTTTTTTTTTTTTAATGCATAATCAATACATTTTACTGCATATATAATAGATTTTGATGCATTGTATCTGGCGTATTAATTGTTGTGTTTTCTTCACCTTTCTATCGATTTTTCTCGCCGATTTTACTGGTTTTCTCCCCTCTTTTCCGACGGCCGTTTATTTCTTGAATGAAGATGTCGAAGGTAGTTTTGTTGGTAGGTGAATTTACTCCCTCAAATTCCGGCTGGAGAGAGAAGGGGGATAGTGTAGGTGGTTATGGAAATATCCTAATATTATGGAAGGTGGATTTGTTGCTATATTTTTCAAAATTTATGGACAGATTTGTCCTTAATAATAGACGTTTTTTTATTTTAAATGCAATATTTTGGATTAATCTCAGCCCTCCATCTCTCCCTAATCAACGGATGTAGACAGTTTCTAAGTTTCAACTTAATATTAGTTTCCACCAGAATGCTACCCTATATATATATATATATATATAGAAGATGGATCATATAGAAATAAGTCCTGTGTGAGAAATAAGAATAAATCTGAACCATTGATCTTAATTTGATCTATGGCTGATATTGATTTAAGCATGGTTATAAGGTATTATAAGCATGACTAGGTTTAAGCATGAATTTGTACATTAAAAAGCATAATGTTGTTGTAAGCATAAATATATACTGATTTAAGCATGATTTTATATAGTATTAAGCATCATTCGCATTTTAGCACACCAGAATTTATTTGCACACGAACCATTCCCTAGATTATGAGAACTAGAAACTAATCTAGTCCCTTAGATTATGAGAGATCTATGGTCAAGATTAATCCCTAGATTTTATATTGTAGTGATTAAATATTTTTTTCCTAATCATAAAGGGTAGTTTAGTCATGAAGAGACCAATTAAGATTCTACTTCCTTATTTATCTCCACCACTAATCAATATAATTCCACTATTGGAGGAATGTTTTTATGGAGTATTTTATTAAACAAATTACTTTGATGCTAAAATCGTATGATTTAGCATTTTATTTTTTTTATTTTATAATTTAGTTAGTAGTGATTTTATTGTCCTATGCTTACGATTACTTGTTTTAAGAATCTAAAAAGACGTGGATTAAGAGATATGAAAGCACATATTCATACATAAATAAGCATCATAGTTTCACTAAATAAAAAAAGGTACGTAATATTTATTTCTTAATTAATGCTTATTTTTTTATTTGGTATTTATGGTTTGTATGTAATTGTAAATATTATGGGATAGTAAAAAAAAAAAAATACTAAACCTAGCTTATTAATAATACCTTCGGAGCATTAAGCATCGAGAAATAGTAAAAGAAAAAAAAAAGTGATTTTTTTTTTTTTAAATTTATAAATCTAGTTATTGATAATATTAGCTAATTAAATATGCAATGCAATAATACCTTTTGAGCATTACAAAAAAATATTAATTAAGAAAGTAGTATACTCTTGAATGTAAAATTAAACTTTGAGATTAAAAACTAAACCTTGCCGGAGGAACTAAACCCTAATGGAAAAAAGTAAATAGTATACGATGCTTAAAAATTAATTAAATATGATTTTTAACTAACGATACTGAAAAGATTTGCTTAAATATTAGTATATTGAGTCTGTTGTCTATATGTAAATAATTAGAATAAGCATTCAAGATGTTAATTCATAAAAAAACACGGAATGATTTATTAAGAAGGATATTTTGATTTTTTTTAAATGTTCTATTATTGATTTTAGCTATAAATTAATCAATACATTGTCCATCTTATATTTCTAAATGCTTATTTTATATTGTTGGGATAATAGCTTATTTAAGTTTCTTGTGATGCTTATTTAAGTGTATACATAATTAAGCATTCTATATAAACTAATAAGCATCAAAACAAGGTCATTAAGCATTTACATGCAAACACGAGAAAAATGTAACATCCAAACCCAATAATGGGAAGCTAAACCCTAGAGGAAAAACTAAAACCTGTGAGAAAAAGTATATATACCCTGACGGGGAAAACTAAACCCTGAAATTGAAAAACTAAACTAGATCTAAGAAAATTAAACACCATAGTTTAGGGTTCACTTATATAAGAACTAAACCCTTTTAGGGAAAGCTAAACCCTATCGGGAAAATTAAACCCTAAGCACAGAAGTTACACTATTGTAGAAATGTAAAACCTGTGGTTTGCGTTTTCTCCCCTAATGTTTAGTTTTTTCGAAAAGGGTTTAGTTTACATTCTTTGTAATTCCATTATTTGTAATTAGATCATTGCTTATTCATTTTAAGCATTAACGAGAACATAAATAAGCATTCACGCAACATAAATTAAGCAAATTAAGCATTGTTTCAATGGACATATACCATGAATATTTTTAATTCTCTAATGTGGCGATAACAAATATTATTACTAGTACATAATAATCATTGGAACAATTTAGTGTCCCTTAATAATTGCTAAAGCATATTTTCTCGACATGTTAAGCATAAGTTGAAATGTAATACCGATGTTTATTTTTTAATCTCAGAATGCTTACTACAATAAGCATTGGAACGATTTGGCATCGGATCCCTAAGTCTATTTAAGCATTACTTTTCAAGCTATTAAACATCATTTGAAATGTAAAATCAATGCTTATTTTTAAATATCCAAATGCTTATTCTTCTCTTTATTGTTTGTTATTACTACATGTTTTATTGTTAAACCCTTACATTCTCAACCTTAATTAATGCTTATTTTTTAGTTTAGTGTTTTGATTTTGATCTATTTGTAAGCATTACGGGAAAAAAATAAATAAGAAGAGTTAAATAAACTTTTAGTGGACATAAGCATCCTATTGATAAATGGAAATCAAAATAAGCAACGTAATTAATAAATTAAATTGTGAAGAAAACATTTAATTACTTGGGATAAGAGAGAAAGTTAATTACATGGTTGTGGTCCTTTTGGACGTTAATTGCAAGAGATGAGAGAGAGAGAAAATTAATTTCCATGAGAGAGAGACGGTTATTTATGGAGAGAGTAGAGAGAGAAAACTTAATAATCCCACAATTTAAGGAGGATTGAGCAAAAATTACTTAGTGCCCCTCTACTTACTAAAACTGTCGAAAATAACAATTAAATCATAACCCTTAATCTCTTATATCTAAAGGTGGAGATTGGTTCCTAGTTCTCACCAATAAAAAGAGTCTCATATGAACCAATCCCTATATATATATATATATATATATATATATATATATATATATAGGAAATATATCAGGTGAAAACTCTAAATCCAGTGAAATCTAAAAACTAGTAATATCCGTTGATTTCGTAGATCTAGCGGTTGAGATTTAATCCTGATTAATAGTTAAAAAATCATTTTTATATTTTAAAAATATTTTTATATTAGTTACAAGGACATTTTGGAAATTTCCCATTTATTTATAACTGAATCCTAATTAATGCTGGATTATGCTTGATTATTTTCCTTAATTATAGGATAGTTGAGATAAAGATTTATCGTTTGATTTAATTATATTTATATTCCATATTTCTTAACGTGTAATCAACAGATTACACACGTTAATTTATTTTTTTCTGCAAGAGTGATTTTCCAGATTTTTTTTTTAACATCGATGTATCGCTATTGAAGTCAGAGTTCGTTTCTTCAAATTAGTTTATCCAGATTTGGCGGTGGTTGAAGATCGGTGTTTCTAGATTCGTTTTCTGAAGATCGGTGTTGAAGATTGGTGGTGGTTGATGTTCGTTTTTGAAGATTCGTTTTTAAACAAGATCAGTTCAGATTAATCAAAGAGGAAGGGTCGATCATAGGGTTGTTGAAGAGGAAGAGAAGAATCTTCACACTGTAATATGGATTGCACAGGTTATTAGTTACTATTCGTTTGTCAAAGTACCTTAGTTGGTTTAAATTTAAATTTATTTTATACGCAGTTGTGCTACTGTTTGATAATGTATAATTGTTATAGATTTTTCTTGTGTGAATTATAAGATATAGATATATTATAACTTATTTCGTTTTGTTAAATTACACTGGAATGCGTGTAATATTTTTATTGCATATTTTAACATAATTTGTTGCATATTTTGTATGTTTTGTTGCATTTTAAATGTTTTTTCATGCATTGTGATAATATGTTTTAGGTGGTGAAGATGTGGGTGATGATTGTCTTAAAGACAACGTTGATTCAGAAAAATCGAGTGCCGTAGATGGGGAGTACTTCCCCATTTGTGATGATGATAAGAAACCGTTTCTTGGACGAATGTTTCGTACTCTGAAAGATGCTGAAGATTTTTATAGGGATTATGGTTCTGTGTGCGGATTTGATATACGCCTTGGACAGTTAAAAAACTCACCCGATGGTACTATCATTAGGAGATACATATACTGTAATCGTGAGGGGGTGAAGATAAGCAAATCGTCTGGAGTGGGTGAAGAATCTTATGAAAAAAGGCGAAGGCTTAGTACTAGGGTTTGTTGCAAGGCTATGATTGTTTTACGTTACCGTGGTATGAAAGGTTATGAAGTTTGTTGGTCCCGGAAAAGAGTAATTGGTGTATGGGGGGGGGGATACACCAATAACCAACCGTTTTTGACGTTTTTGAAAATCAGGTCGATAAAGAGGTCGACTGTCAAGGTCGATCCTATCAGAGGCAGATTGATCTATCAAGCTCGTTAGATAACAAGCTTGATTTATCAAACTGTGCTTATGCGGAAGTTGGAGGTTGATTAACTCTTTGAAAAATCTAAGGTCGATAAGTAAATGCAGGTTGTTTCGTGAAATGCAGTTTGATGCTTGTCAGTTTGATAAAATAAGGAAGAGCGATAAATACAGAGAGAGAGAGAGAGAGAGAGAGAGAGAGAGAGAGAGAGACACCGCAATTTAGCGTGGTTCGGAGAAACCCTCCTACGTCCACGTCAGGTCGACTCGACCTGAGAATCCCTTTACCTTCGGATCCAACTTCTCTCTTATTTATACTGACTGAGTATCAGTTCTAAATACACTCTAACTTGAATATATCTAGACACGAGTTTTGGGTCGTGACCTTTACAACCTTTCGTACAAAAATGTACAAATAACCTTTCACTTACTACAAAGCTTGACTAACTCTATAATGGTGAAAGCCACAAAACAAACTTTCTAACTTCGAACGAGTCGGAGAAGAAGTTGTTGAATCAACGACAAGCAGCAGTGATCGCTTCGTCGTTGGGGTTTTATCGGAGTCTAAAATCTCTATTCGTCAAGTGTTTGGGAAACTAGTGGAATTTCGAACACTTGAAAATGATATGAACTTTGAGAGAGATTTTGGCAGAGTATTTGCGTTGATAGCTTGAGTTTCCCGTGCTTGAATCCGATAATGCCTTGAAGTATTTATAGGCAGTTTTTGAAAACTAGCCGTTGGAGTCTAGATGATGTGGCACTAGCCGTTGGGGCGTGACTCTAGCCGTTGGGAAGTTTCGTCCTTGCTGGCATACCACGTGGCAAGGATCAGGTCGTGTTGCTCCATGAAGGTGGATCAACGACCTTGATATGATAATCCAGCTCTTGAAATCTTCTAAGTCAAGGCAGGCTGGAAGCTTGATAAGGAAGGTCGATAGACAGCTAGATATAACAGCTCGATCCGAATGAGGCAGGTCGATAAACAACCTTTCTCTTACAGAGTGGATCAAACTTGTATTTAAACTATAGAGAGCATCGACCTGCACTAACAGGTAGCAGGTCGATCTATCGGCCTTGACCCTAAACAAGTGAAAATAAGTCTAAGTGTGGTTTCGAAAAACATCATCAAAATCAAACTGCAAGGGGTTCCCAACAATTTCCCCCCTTTTGATGATGTCGAAACCATACACTTTACAAATAATTCCTAAGTATATAAAACCAGTGTTCTAAAAAACGCTAGGCGCTAGTCGGGCGGCGAAGGACCGACTAGCGCCTAGCCGCCTAGGTGGATTCGTATTTTATACTTATTTATTATTATTTTCCTAATATTCCCAAATAAAAATATTAAAATTTTCACTATCCAAAGTACATATTATCTAATTTCATCTCAACAATGCAAATATATAATTGCAAATTAATATGGTTCAAAATTCATAAATCAATAGTCATTCAATTAAAATGTATAGTCGAAACTTTACCACAAATTTAAACATAAAATCGATAAATTAGTCTATTACATGTAATCTAATCTTCAATTTCGTCATTCTTATAATTTGTAATACACAACATGGATGAATGAGAGTTGATTTTTAATTTTTAAATGTAATTGTAAATTTGTAATACACCCTAACTTTTTCCCCAACCCGCCTAGACAACCCAATCCACATAGCCCGACTTGGGCGCCTAGGCGGCCGCCTAGCCCGACTTGGCCGCCTAGGCGGCGCCTAGCTTGCAGCCGCCTAGCCCCTTCCGCCTAGCCAAAAAACAGGACGGCCCGGCGCCGACTAGCGCCTAGGCGCCGCCTAGGCCGTTTTTTAGAACACTGTATAAAACGTTGAAAGTTCGATTTACCATGAAGGTTGATACAGAATTATAGGAAAGGCAGTTAATGAGACATAATGAAAATAAAGCAGTAAAGGCAGTTTGCCTGGACAAAGAGATATTGTCGTCAGGTCGAATAAATGATTCTTGCTTCATTCAGCTCGATAACGATATTACATAGGGATTTTACAAGACAAGCTATGAGCTTAAATGAATATCAAAAACTTATACAAAATCATCTATTCTACTACTTCTTCTGCTGGGCACGGGCTGCCACTCTTTCCTCTTGGATCTGCTCCCTAGACTTCGACTTCATACTCGCATAGATTCCATCCCTGATTCGGCAATAAGCGGGATCGGAATTGGAGACATTGACGTTCATGCCGATAGCCGTCAGTGCGATATATCGGTCGATTCGCGAATAATCCAAAAAGGACGAATCACGGATCAGCAGGGGCGTGAAGTATTGCTTGTCAGGAGCCCGCAAGATCGCATCGGCCTCTGCAGCCTTCCTACGTAGTTCACCAACAAACTGTTGGTTAGGAAACTTCAACATGTAGGCCGCATAGGCAGCATCGGCATCTTCTGGGAGGGAGGGGTCATGGATCCAGTGGAAGAGGAGGATGAAACAGCTGTTGAGCTCCATCAACAGGGCGTTCTGGCTCTCATCGAGCCACTCCACGGCCTGCTGCTGGAGTCCAGCTTCCAAAATAAGCTCGGAGGCCGACTGGCTGATCCAGTCCTCTTCTGCCTTCTTCCTTGCTTCTGCAGCCCGACGCTCTGCAATGAAACGCCTCTGCTCACTTGGGTTCACGGCCTGCTCCGGAGTCGCTCCGGCAAGATGCATGGCGGTAATAAGCTCGGCCTCGTGAGCCAATCGGGCTTTGGCAGTGGCGGCCTCGGAATCGGGCTTCCTTGGCGGCGGAGGCGGAGGAGGAGGGGGATGAGCCGAAGAAGATTGTGGGGATTTGGCTTTGCTGGATTTCTTCTTCTTGGCTCCGGTCTTTGCTTCTTCCCCCTTTTCGACATCATCAGAAAGGGAGTTGATGAGCGAAAGAAGGGAAGCGTCCTCCTCTTGCAGCTTGGATACAGCATCCTTCAAGTGCTGTTGGCCGTTGAGCAGGCTGGTGAGGGTGTCGTGGATGGCGCTAATTTGTGTGTTGGAGGCCGATGCCGAATTTGAGATAGATGAAATCAGGTCGGTCACTCGCTGATCGACCTTGGCCACGTCCTCCTTCACTTCCCCGATCTGCTCCAGGGACGCCATGTTATTCGACTTGAGCTGGTCCGGCAGAAGCTTGTCCGTGTATTCCTTCAAATTTTCCACGGCAAACTTCGTGACCTGCTCCCTGGCAGCTTCATCGGCCTGGGTCTTGGCCTCTTTCAAAATTTCGACCCGGGCCTCTCCTACGGCCTGCTTGATCTGCTCCGATATGCTGATGTTGAGAGACTCGAGCTTGGCAGAGAGGGAATTGAGCTCGGTCTCAAAATCAACCTTTGATACGTCGGGAGATGGAGCAGCAACATCGGCAAGAGCTCGATCACCACCCTCATTCCTGGGTGGCGATTGCTCCGGAGTTTGAATGGCATCAAACTCGTCTTCGAGAATAGCGGCGGAGTTGTAGAGGACACGCGAGTTGGTGTAGAGAGGGCGAAGGTCGATGCCCAAAATTTTGGCTTCAACCTTCATGCGCCACAGCACGAGGGATTGGAAGTTGGTGGCAGCATCCTCTACACTGAAGAAATTGAACTCGGCCTCTAACTCCAGCTCTTCAACCTTCAGATCGTCGAGGGAGACTACCGGCAGTGTTGGTCCCGGAAAAGAGTAATTGGTGTATGGGGTGTATGGGGGGGGGGGGGGGGGGAGTACACCAATGCCAACCGTTTTTGACGTTTTATAAAATCAGGTCGATCAGAAGGTCGATTGTCAAGGTCGATCCCTATCAGAGGCAGATTGATCTATCAAGCTCGTTTGATAACAAGCTTGATTTATCAAACTGTTTATGCGGAAGTTGGTGGAGGTTGATTACTCTTTGAAAAATCTATTAAGCCAGTGCAGGTTGTTTCATGAAATGCAGGTTGATGCTCGTCAGTTTGATAAAGTATTGAAAGACCGATAAATAAAGAGAGAGAGTGAGAGAGAGAGAGAGACACCGCAATTTAGCGTGGTTCGGAGAAACCCTCCTACGTCCACGTCAGGTCGACTCGACCTGAGAATCCCTTTACCTTTGGATCCAACTTCTCTCTTATTTATACTGACTGAGTATCAGTTCTAAATACACTCTAACTCGAATATATCTAGACACGAGTTTTGGGTCGTGACCCTTACAACCTTTCGTACTGAAACGTACAAACAACCTTTCACTAATTACAGAGCTTGACTAACTCTATAATGGCGAAAACACAAACGAACTTTCTAACTTCGAACGAGTCGGAGAAGAAATTGTTTGAATCAACGACAAGCAGCAGTGAACGCTTCGTCGTTGTGGCTTTTATCGGAGTAGAAAATCTCTCTTCGTCAAGTGTTTGGAAAACTAATGGGATTTCGAACACTTGAATGGATATGAACTTGAGAGAGATTTTGGCAGAGATTTTGCGTTCATAGCTTGAGTTTCCCGTGCATGAATCCGATAATGGCTGAAGTATATATAGGCAGTTTTGAAAAACTAGCCGTTGGAGTCAGGATGACGTGGCACTAGCCGTTGGAGGCTGACTCACTTCTAGCCGTTGGGAAAGTTCGTCCTTGCTGGCACACCACGTGGCAAGGATCAGGTCGTGAAGCTCCATGAAGGCAGAGCATCGACCTTGATATGATAATCCAGCTCTTGAAATCTTCTAAGTCAAAGCAGGCTGGAAGCTTGAGAAGGAAGGTCGATAGACAGGAAGATATGCCAGCTCGATCCGAATGAGGCAGGTCGATAAACGACCTTTCTCTTACAGGGTGGATCAAATTTGCATTTAAACTTTAGAGAGCATCGACCTGCATTAACAGGTAGCAGGTCGATCTATCGGCCTTAACCCTAAACAAGTAAAATATGCCTAAGTGTGGTTTCGATAAACATCATCAAAATCAAACTGCAAGGGGTTCCCAACAATTTCCCCCTTTTTGATGATGTCGAAACCATACACTTTACAAATAATTCCTAAGATATAAAGCGATGAAAGATCGATTAACCATTAAGGTTGATGCGGAATTATAAGTAAGGCAGATAGAGACATAAATAAAATAAAGCAGTAAAGGCAGATTGCCCGGACAAAGAGATATTGTCGTCAGGTCGAATAGATGATTGTTGCTTCATTCAGCTCGATGGCGTACTTACATCAGGATTTTACAAATCGTGCAACGAACTTAAATGAATAACAAAAAGATACAAAATCATCTAACTCTGCTACTTCCTCTGCTGGGCACGGGCTGCCACTCGCTCTTCCTGGATCTGCTCCCTGGACTTAGCCTTCATGCTGGCATAAATTCCATCCCTGATACGGCAGTAAGCGGGATCGGAATTTGAGACGTTCACGTTCATGCCGATGGCGGTCAGTGCGATGTACCGGTCGATTCGGGAATAATCCAAAAATCCCGAATCACCGATCAATAAGGGCGTGAAATATTGCTTGCAGGGAGCCCTTATTATCGCACCGGCCTCTGCAGCCTTCTTTCGCAGTTCACCAACAAAGTCTTGGTGAGGAAATTTGAGCATAGGCGTCATCAGCATCTTCAGGAAGGGAGGGATCTTGAATCCAGCAATGGAGGAGGATGAAGCAGCTGTTGAGCTCCCTCAGCAGGGCGTTTTGATTTTCATTGAGCCACTCAACGGCCTGCTGCTGGACTCCAGCTTCCAAAATGAGCTCGGAAGCGGACTGGCTGATCCAGTCCTCTTCAGCCTTCTTCCTCGCTTCGGCAGCCCGGCGTTCGGCAATGAAACGCCGTTGCTCATTTGGATTTAAGGCCTGCTCCGGGGTTGCACCGGCCAGATGCATAGTAGAAATCAGCTCTGCCTCTTTGGCCAATCGAGCTTTGGCAGCGGCGGCCTCGGAATCGGCCTGGGAAGCGGCGGCCTGGGAATCAGGCTTGGAGGCAGCGGCCTGGGGGGCGGTCTTCCTTGGCGGCGGAGGCGGAGGAGGAGGAACCGAAGAAGATGAAGGAGTTTTGGATTTGCTGGTCCTCTTCTTCTTGGCGGCGGCGGCTCTTGCTTCTTCCCCCTTTTCGACATCATCAGAAAGGGTGTTAATAAGGGAAAGAAGGGAAGCATCCTCCTCTTGCAGCTTGCCAACGGCCTCTCGCAGCTGCTGGTGCCCATTTAGCAGGCTGGTGAGAGTATCCAGGATGCCATTGATCTGTGTGTTGGAGGCCGATGCCGAATTGGTAATTGAGGTAGTCAAGTCGGTCACACGGTGATCGACCTTGGCCACGTCCTCCTTCACATCCCCGATCAGATCACGGGACGCCATGTTCAGTGCCTCGAGCTGGGCCGGCAGAAGTTTGTCGGTATATTCTTTCAAGTGATCGATAGCAAACTTCGTGACCCGCTCCCTGGCAGCATCATCGGCCTGGGTCTTGGCCTCCTTCAAAATGTCGACCCGGGCCTCCGCAATGGCTTGCTTGATCTGCTCCGGTACGCTGATGGTGAGGGACTTGAGCTTGGCAGAGAGGGTATTGAGCTCGGCCTCAACATCAAACTTTGAGAGTTGGGGGGATGGAGCAGCATCAGCAGCGGTCAGAGCTTGATCACCACCTTCATTCCTTGGTGGCGATTGCTCCGGAGTTTGAATTGCATCAAACTCAGCTCCAACGATGGTGGCGGAGTTGTACAGGGCGCGAGAGTGAGTGTAGAGGGGGCGAAGGTCGATACCCAGAATCTTGGCCTCGACCTTCATGCGCCGCAGCACAAGAGATTGAAAATTTGCGGCCGCATCCTCCACACTGAAGAAACCGAACTCTGCCTCTAGCTCCAACTCCTCGACCTTCAGCTCATCGAGGGTGACGACCTGCAGCAAGGCCTCGAAAACGTAATAATAACTCGACTTACAGACCAGAAAGAACTGGAGGCGAGTTGCGAGGTCGAGGGACTTGGGGAGTTGCTCAATCCCCGGCATCAGGTCGATCACCTTCAGCCTGGCCTCGGCCTTCATGGAGGCCACCATGGAATGAGCTGCAGACACGGGCTGCTCGGAGAATGGCTGGACGGGCAGGACGACGTCTTCCTCCACGGCCACATGCCGAAAGGGGGAAGGCTGGGGATCGTCCTCCGTGAGATCCTCGATCTCCACGGAGCCTGCGCGTCGGACTGCAGGGGACCTCGCCGGAGAGGAAACGACAACGACTTGCGGGCGGGGAGATGCAGGTCGTTGCTGCGAGGCGGACGGCTCAATGGCGGAACGGACTGGAGAGGGAGTTCGTTCGGCTGAAGATGAGGGCGATGGGGAGGGCGAAGGCGGCCTGCGGGAAACTGGCTCTTCGTCCTCTATTGGAAGGATGCGGTGGAACGGCCTGATAGGATCAGCAGAGGCTGATTGCATCCTGCGAGGAGAAGACTTCTTCGCAGGCGGAGTCTTCTTGGCAGGGCGAGAGGGCACCGACTCGTCATTGGCCTTTCTCTTCTTTTGCACAGGACGAGTCGGAATCCTCCAACCGACCTTGGATTCTCCGGTCTTGGCGAGGTGCGCCCTTACATGGTCTGGCGACCCATAGAAAATTTGCGGTGCCACCCCCAAGGCCATCTCCATCTGGTGAAGATCTTTCGGAATGAAGATATGGGGGAAGGACGGCTCATCAGTCCACTTCCTGTTTTTGAAGTAGGAAATGACGATGCAGGTCGCCTTCGTCCCAAGGCGAATCGGCCTCTTCTCGCTGTGGAGATGCACTCCCACCACAGCTTCTCCCTCCATTTCACAAACGATCTGCCTGGCCTCATCCCAGAGCAGGGAGACCAGCAATTTTGCCCAACTTATGGGCAGGTCGAGGATCACGGCCGCCATTATCTGGAACTTCAATGGCGTGACCTGGTCGTGATTCCTGATGTGCCCTAGAAAGCACTTCTGCACGAAATCCATCAGAAGGCGGTATTTGGGGCGGAGCTCGTTCCTCTTGAACGAGGTCGGCAAGAACGGCCTCTGCTCCATCAAAACACGGTCGGAAACGTGCTGCAACTGGTCGCGAGAGATCTCGGAGAGTTGCATCGTCCCTTCCTCCCCAATACCAAAAGCGGCCTTCACGGCGTCGAGGACATTGATGGTGTGAACGACCTTCTGGGTTCCGAGGGAGACGGTGTGGGTGGATACGGAGTCGCCTTTATTCCAGTTATAGAAAAAGGCACTCACAATCTTGGTGAGTTGCTTCGGCGGATGGGCGGAGATAATCCGGTGGAACGGAAGGCAGGTCTCCACCAGAGCATACATAGACTCCAGATCGCGAAACCCGAAGGTTTCACACACCATATAGGGCTCGTATTTGATGCGAGACTTCAAATACGTTTCGATCTCCTCCCACTGCATTTCCTTTTGGCCGGATGTTGATATTCCTGCCATTTTAGTGTAGATGAGTATGAGTGTTTGACAGAAAATGGAAGAGAAACGGTGAAAAGGCACAAACTGCGGCTGGTAGTTTTTAGCAGAAACTGAAAAACTAGGGTTGCAGATGAAGAATGAAATCTTTCAAACGAAATCAACATGACATATATAGATATTTTGAACGGTTGAGATCGTTTGAATTTGAAAGGGTTAAAGTTTTCCCTCTCAACCACGTCCACACGATTAAAGCGCGTGGAATGTGATCACATCCGCGCGTGAGATAAGAGAAACGTGCGTATAATGGCACTTTTTCAGAAAGATGGCAGGGAATTAAATGCAACATTGGTCAATGTGTCAATTTTTGACACTTGACTAGATGTTTTGCAAAAATAGTAATCATTATTCCCTTTTTCCTTATTTCCTGCAACCTAACAGAGCCTTAAATAATGTAACACATTGAGAAATAAATATCAATAATTAATAGAGAATTCAATGCGTATTAAAGAAGTTAAATGAAAGACAAAAGGGTGATACTGCCCTTTTGATTCTCCCTTCATTAATGCGGGTAGCATTCAGGTTGATATCGAACTTGTGATATCGGCCTTGTGATATCGACATTGTGGCAGATATCGGCCTGATGAAGTTAGAACGGCCTGGACTTGTGATATCGGCCTGGCGAAATGAACGGCCTGGACTTGTGATATCGGCCTGGCGAAAGACATCGGCCTTTGTTCCCCCTCAAATGATGGATCATTTTGGGCAAGTGTTCCCCCTCAATTTGAGGAACACAGGTCGATCTGTTAAGTAGACGACGGCCGGTTGATAGGAAACGGTCTGTCATTTGACTGTCGGCCTGTTGAAGAGATGACGGCCTGTTTAAGAGAAACGGCCTGTTGGTCCGCGAACGGCCTGTTGACAGAAACGGCTTGTTGAATCATGAACGGTCTGATGACTCAACATTTAATAACCCTAACTTCCCACACAACATTTTGAATCTTTCTTCGGCTAGGGGTTTGGTTAGGATATCAGCCCGTTGAATATCAGTGTGTATCTTCTCAATAACCACGTTCTTCTTTTCCACGTGATCACGAATAAAGTGATGTCGAATATCCACGTGTTTGCATCTTGAATGAAGAACTGGATTTTGAGTAATGGCGATAGCACTCGAGCTGTCGCAGAATATAGGCACTTCACTGACTTCAACTTCATAGTCTTTGAGTTGTTGTTTGATCCACAAGATTTGTGCACAACAACTCCCTGCGGCCATGTACTCGGCCTCTGTGGTGGAGGTGGCTACTGAAGTTTGTTTCTTTGAAAACCATGATATCAACTTGTTTCCAAGAAAGTGGCAAGTACCCGAGGTTGATTTCCTATCGAGCTTGCACCCTGCATGATCAGAATCTGAATAACCTGTAAGCTGCAAATTATCATCACAGGGATACCAAAGACCTAAGTTTGTGGTTCCTTTGATGTATCGAAGAATTTTCTTTGCTGCTTCCAAGTGAGATTCCTTCGGATTAGCTTGATATCGAGCACACACTCCAACTGCAAAAGTGATATCAGGTCGACTTGCAGTTAGGTAAAGTAATGAACCAATTATACCCCTGTACTGTGTTATGTTGGCAGGTTTTCCTTCTGGATCTGGGTCGATCTTCCCACCAGAGAGCATCGGTATTTTGACGGGCTTGCTGTCTTTGACACCAAACTTATCGACCAGCTCGTGTGCGTACTTTGTTTGGCTAATGAAGATTCCTTCATCGGACTGCTTGACCTGCAACCCTAGAAAGAAATTCATTTCCCCCATCAAAGACATTTTTTATTTGACTGTCATGAGGTTACCAAATTTTTAGCATAATATGGGAGATTTAGATCCAAATATAATGTCATCAACATAAATTTGTACTAAAAGGATATGTTCATTCACTTTGATAGTGAATAGCGTTTTGTCGACTGATCCACGCTTGAATCCCGATTCGATGAAAAAGGATGATAGCGTCTCATACCAAGCTCGAGGAGCTTGCTTAAGTCTGTATACGGCCTTGTGCAGTTTGTAGACTTTGCTTGAATCACCCTCCTCGAATCCTGGAGGCTGTTCCACATAGACTTCTTCTTCGAGAACGCCATTGAGGAACGCACTTTTTACATCCATCTGGTAGACTTTGAATCGTTGATGAGCGGCATAAGCTAGAAACAACCTTATAGCTTCTAATCTTGCGACGGGGGCAAACGTCTCATCATAGTCGATTCCTTCTTGTTGACAGTAACCCTTTGCTACCAATCGGGCTTTATTTCTGACAACTTCTCCAGATTCATCTCTCTTGTTTTTGTACACCCATTTGACTCCAATGACGCCCTGATGATAAGGACGATCAACTAGAGACCATACTTCATTTCTTTTGAATTCATTGAGTTCTTCTTGCATGGCTTGAATCCAGTCAGCGTCACGAAGAGCTTCAATGGCATCTTTGGGTTCTATACGAGAGAGATAGCAACTCAGAAGCGCGCTTTCACCAATCGTCCTTCTTGTCCGCACTCCTTGGTTTGGGTTCCCAACAATGAGCTCCTTTGGATGATCATCGATCCAACGTATGCGTCGTGATCTTTCTTCATTTGAAATGATTGGATCGGGCTCATTAATGGGTTCGTCAAACTCCGGGTGAGTTGAAGGATGATCAGTGAGAACGTGTTGTTGTTCGGGCTGTTGATCTGGCTGCTGATCGGGCTGGATGTTGAGCTGCTCCATTGTGCTATCAAGCTGCTCGATTTGGGATGTAAGGTCGTTAACAGCATCAGTCTGGGGAACTGAGAATGGGGGATCAGCCTGGTTAATTCCGGCTGATGTATTACAGCTCGAAGTATGAACATTACTTGCATCATTTCCCCCATGCTGTGTGACCTTCGGATCAGATTGATCCTCTTCCTCTAGATCAGTTGGAGTCCATACTAGCAGGTCGTCGATGGGGGAGTGTTGGTCCCGGTTTGTTAATAGGGGAAATACGTAGAGGGGGGGGGGGGGGGGGTGAATACGTATTTCAAGTTTTTCAACTTTTTCCCTTTAACTCAGAGTGACAAGTAAAGAGCTCGCTTGACACTTAAGACCTAGCTGAAGCTAGACCTACAGTACGTAGCTTACCTGCTTGACCGAAGTAAGAACTTGATCAAGAGGGAGTCTTTACTCGTGTATGCGGAAATTCGGTGAGCTAAAATCTTTCCTAAGTAATTAAAAATCCAAGTTATGTTTGTTTATATGCACGTGCAATGGATAATCAAATACTGTAAAGAGATTAGGGTTAGAGAGATATACGACACAGAGATTTATAGTGGTTCGGAGATAAAGCTCCTACGTCCACTTGTTGCACGATGGCAACTGTTCTCTTCACTCAAGAACTTGAAGATTTCGGGCTCTTCAAAAGCCTGGTCAAAATCGGGCTTCACTTGCCTAGATCCGACGACAGATGTAGTGATTGCGAGCTCACTACACAAACCTAGACAAGACTGGAAGCTTCACTTGCTTCGGTCAAACACAGACAGGGAGATTACGGGCTCTCCTTACAGCCTAGTTTCGATCGAGCTTCACACAAACGATGTAGGTGCAAGCTTGGATCTAAACTCTATGATCGAGACTTCTTCAATCGATGAAAGAAGAGTCTTGGATCGAGACAACCTAACGACGACTCAAAAACCTAACAGAGAGAGTTTAGGGTTTTTGGTAGACGAACACACTATGAAGAGCTCTTTACAGTAGATGCAAAGTAGGCTAGAGCTCTCCTTCTAAGCTTGGATATTTGAAGTGGGCTTAGACTCTAAGTGTGAAGGTTGTGAAGACGAGTTCCGATGTTCTGGAAAATCGGAGAACACTGGGAAACAATGACTCAAAGATTGCTCAAAGGCTTGGGAGTGTTTGTTTGCTGTATGCGCTCGAATGCTCAAGTAGTGTTCTACTTCTCTTCGTCTTCATCCTTCACTATTTATAGGCGGAGGGTTGGCTGAGATCCGTTGCTTGGTTGGTGGCCTTGTCCCTCCTTCTCTCGACAGTACTTGCACAGGCTGGCTGCTTTTTAGACGCGCAGATTTGGATTTTTGCCGGAAATGGCTAAGTTCCAATTTCAACAGTAACTGGAGCGACCCAGTACTGTTACGGCGCCTTGTCGGCCTGGCAGTCAACTCCTCTGCTCCTCTCCGCGTTCGACACGTGGAGATCTCATAATAAATGCGGAGATCTCCAGTTGACTGGAGTTCAAATTCGGAGCGGGAATTTGTGCTGTCGCTATCTGGTAGGTAGTGGCACGCTTCGCTTTGAAGTTGTAGCGTCCGCTTTTAGTTGAGTCACTTCGTAGTCATTCTGTAGTGAGTTGCTTCGGGAAATAAAGTTCCCTAGTGACTGCTTTGGAAATTGCTGACTAGAGTTGACTAGCTTTGACTTTACACTGTAGCGCTCGCTTTGCTTCACTTTGGCTTTGAACTGTAGCGCTCGCTTTGCTTCGCTTTGGCTTCGAACTGTAGCGCTCGCTTTGCTTCGCTTTGGCAGACTCACTTGAATCTACTGTAGCGCTCATTTCGCTACACTGTTCTTCGGCACGCTTCACTTCAGCTCGCTAGACTTGCTTCGCTTTGGAAAACACACTCAAGCGAGTGGCCTTCACTTGAACTTTTGAAGCCTATAATCTAAGCAAAATAAAGAGCCATCCTAACAGAGTAGGCTTAGAAAAATTCTAACCTATTAACTACATAAAAATGGGTCGCTTGGGAACAGAACGCTTTGAGGTTTTGGGATCAAATCAAAACAATAGAATATCCCTTATAGGTTCCCCCTTAACATGTTGTTCTTAACAATTCCCAACAATTTCCCCCTTTTTGATGATGCCAAAACCCAAAGACTTAAGATTATCGAAATCTAGTCTATCTAACCGTGGAAGGAACTTCAAGCGACTGCTTCCTTTGCAGCTTCGTTTGAGTTAATTTTTAAGTTCCCTTCCCTTTTTTTTTTCGGTTAAATTTTGTTTGAGTTTGTAGCAAAAAGTAAAGTCATTCACAAAGCAAGTAAATGACGCATTTTTGACAGAAATAGAAATTTGGATAAATGAACATCAGTTCACAAAATATTAAGGGACTTGAAACTCAAGGGTTTCCTGCAGCCCCTTCCCTGTCATCCTCCTTCTTCTTCTCTTCTTCCTCTTCCTCCAAGTCCTTCGCAATCATCTCTTCAGGAATAGTGTATGCACTGAAGACCTTCACTTCTAATGTGCCAATATTGTGGATACTTGGCCTCCTCCAAGTTTCCTCCAGTCTGAAGGCTTCATCTACTTCTGCATCGATGACGCTGCGATCGGGGACGCATGTACCGGGTAGGAAGGGCATGGGAAATTCCTTCTTGGCTGGTACCTTGATGATTAGAGGCATTGGCTCTGCAAGCTCTGCAAGTGAGAAGGCCTTCCGCCTAAACTTCTCATCATAGGCACTTAGAAAGTTGCTGAGCGCGTTGATCCTTGAGCATTCAGTCTGCAGTGGCACTACCTCCCAATAGTAGAAAGCTTTGATAAATTTCTCTTTGTAGTGTAGCCACAGCTCAAGTAACTCGACAGGGATGAACTACTCAATCTCTCGAGCATCAGGGTGCTCATTTCTGCGCTCAACCAATTCCTCTTCCGACCGGCTGGACATCTGCGCCATGGTGGCATTGAACATCATGCTTTGCTCTGAATTCCACTTCGGAAGCATGTCCGACAGTCGCCTCCGAATATATTGTTGCTCCTCTCTACGCGGGTAGCGACCGGACTCAATCATCTCCGTGGAAGTTGTATTGCAAGCATTTATCCAGGCTTGCTTCACACAGGCTTCCGATTCATCTGGGAGAAACGGAATGAAGGCGCTTCGAATGAGAGCAGTCTGGATGAGTCTCACTTCATTGAAGTGTTCCTCGATCCGACTGTCGATGATTTGCAGACGCCTTTCGTGGATCTTCTTCTCCTTATCCGCTTCCTCCTTCTTCTTCTCTCCTCGCTTCCTTCTCCTTTCCATCTCACCAGCTCTTGAAGCTATCGCTTGTTTGACCATTTGGCGCTTGGCCGCGGGGTCGTCCCTTTCCGAATCTGGGGCAGCTCGCTTCAGCGTTTGCTTTGGTTGTGGGGGAGGTGGCATGTCCTTCTTAGTGGTTGCACTCGGAGGAACAACTGCAGATGAAGTGACTTCTGCAGTTGTTGAAGTGAGTGCGGCAGCTGTAGCGGGCGCTTTGGAACCTGAAGCACCTGCAAGTGTTAGATTAAATTGGCGCTCCATCTCCCGAGCCATGGCCTCGTCCGCCTCCGCTTGCTTTAGCCTTTCCTCCTTGGTAAGCACCGTGACTGGAGGATGTCGAGCAATGGAAGAGGCAAGCACTTTTTCTTGAAGTGGCTTGCGGGACTCTTCAGGCTTCTTCAAAAGCTCCTCCTCAGTGAGCTTCACCTTTCCTTTCTTTTCAAGTCTCGCCCTCGCTTCATCATCCAGTACTACCTCCTCATCTCCAGCACCACTGCCTCCCTCCAGCATCATCTCCACTCCAACAACTCCACTCCTTCCAACTTCACCTACCTTCACTAGTCCTTCCCCCTTTTTGGCATCATCACTGCCAGGGGTTAGGGTGCTTGTTTTTCCAGAGATGGTTCTGCTAAGCTCCTCGAACTTATTGAACAAGGCATGGAGCATCTTTTCAGCACGTGTCGCGAAGACTTGCTCTTTCGACAGTACAATTTCAGCAGTTTTGATGGAGATTTCTTCCAGCAAGTATTCGCATTGCTTCTCTCTCTCTCTGACCGAGGCCATCAGCTTCTCAAGTGACTCAATGTTCCTGAAGCGACGGCCAACTCCGCTTCAATCTCTGCGTGAATGTCCTTGCGCTCTTCCTCGATCGTGAGATTGAGGAATTCTTGAGAAGCTTCAAGTTCGGCTTTTGTTGTAGCCAAAGAGCTTTCTTACCTGTTGAGAGTTGTGCGAAGCTGGGCAGCTTCGATGATGTTCTCTACTAGCTTACTGGCATGTTTCTGCGCTTGATCGATCTGCTCATCTAGTTCTGCTTTCTTCAGATTGACTGAGTCAATCTCTTCGGCTTGAGCAGCTATTTGAATTGCAGCACGGGTCAGTCGGCAATTCATCATCACCATTTCTCCATCCTTATCCTCCACTGCTCTAATCATCTTCTCAGCATATTTAGAGACTTTTTCCATCTCTTCCTTGTGACTTGCGATTAGAGCACTCTTCTCCTTCTCCAGATTCACCATCCTGCTGTTCAAGTCTTTCAGCCTGCTTCTTTCAGCATCAAGCAACTGCTTGAGTTCAGCAATGGTCTTCTTTTGGTCTACGACCAGCTTCACTTGCGCCTCCAGCGCCTTCTCCTTCTCTTCCATTAACCTCTCCTTTTCCTCCACCTTTGCCTCCAGTTCCCCCTTTTTCTTGTCAAAGTCTTCACGAAGACACTTGACCTCCTCTATCCTCTTCTCCAACTCCATCTCCTTTTTGGTGATCTCGCTTTGCAGACTCGAGATTTCTGCTTCCTTAACCTCCACCTCCTCCGCATGCTCCCTCATTAATCTCCTCTCGTGGATGGTTGGGGTGTGCTCGGGAACTATAGCGTCCGGGTAGGCACGCTTCACTTTGGCATCCAGCTTATCCCAGAAGCTGGTTCCGGTGAGGAATGCATGAAAACCATTATCACCGATGAAGTCCAGGAGCTTTCCCTCCATATGGATAAGATCTTCCTTCGAGAAGGCCTCTAGGAGTTTGAAAACTTTGTAATATTCCGTGCCGCGGTAGGTGACGTATGTCAAGAAATCGACAATCTTGGTGAAGAAGTCGTTTGACATAGGCACCGAGGGATAGCGGGTTCTGATGGTTTCAGCTGCCTGCTCTCTATCTCTCGCATATCTTTTGAGAGCATCAATCTGTGTAGGGGTTTCGGAGATTTTGAACTGGGGTATTATGGATGTATGGGCGGTATCGGCTGTTGCTGCCGATGTCGAAGGGGATTGGGATGATGTGGCTTCAGGGGTTTCAGGTATCTGAATAGGTTCTGTGGCTGGCTGAGTTTGATGGGTTTGAAGAGGTTGGAATGTGGTGTAAGCAACAGATGGATCTGTGCTGAGGAATGGGACAGAAGGGATATGGAAAGAAGATGCAGACTCTTCTTCCTGGGGAGAGAGGGGGGTTGTCAGTGTAAGTGGTTGGTGGGTTGATGAGGCTTGGGGTTCTGGTATTTGGGTAATTTGTAGTGGGGGAGTTTGGGCTTTGATTGGTGAGGATTGGTGTTGAGTCACTTCAACGTCCTCAAGCGGCTTCTCCACCGCCTCGCTTTCTTGGACGAGTGAAACGACTCGCTTCATCTTTTTCTTGCCTCGCTTGGGCGCGGCTCGCTTCCCGGGTGAAGCGACCTGCCTAGCTTGGCTCACTTCAGCCTGCCTTTCGGCAACTGGTCTTGCTACGGGCACTTCAACCTCGAGAAGTCCCAAATCTATCAACGTCTTGGTCTTCCTCCACTTGTCATAGAAGATAGACTGTTTGTTGTATACAGCAACGTCGGAATCCGGCCACACTTTGCCTGGAAACTTCTCCTCCAAGACAACAGACAGTCTGGAGAAAAACTTCAGCTTCCCCTTGCGGAGAATCTGATCGGTGCTCCCTGGCACGAACGCAAAATCCTTGGCAGCTTCGTGGATTTGGTTGAGAAACCAACCATGCCAGTTGAAATTTGTTCCAGTGAGGCTGTCGACGATAACTGCGGTGGCGATCAGCTTCGTCTCCGAGAGAGTATCCAGAGTTCCAATGTAGCATGCGACGCTCTTCGAGAAGAGCTCGCAGATATGGTTGAAGGGGTCTTTCAGGCTTGAACGGATATTGGCCTCCTTGAAATTTGGATCTGCTCCGTCGGCTGCGAATCGGCCATATTGAACTCCGGCCGAAAGTCCCAATTCCAACAGAGAGTCCTCCCTCTCTCGGCAAGTTGAACGCACCGATGAGTTCGCTCATATCCACCTCCACCGGCTTTCTGGTTTGTGGATCTGTGAACGAAGATGTATTTTGCTCCTTTCTCAAGTTTAGCAGGAGTTCACCCACCGCCTTGGCCAGAATTTTCTTTGGAATGGCCGTCACGAACTTCCATAGACCGGCCGTGTTCACGGCTCTACGAAAGAATCCATTCGCTTCTACGAGGACAGGGTCGAGATGGGGCTCGACGTTGATGTGCGTGTCAACCTCCGGGAGAAACTCCTCCATCGTCTCAGTCTTCTGCTTCTTTCCCATGGTGTAGAATAAGAGATTTCGAACGAAGATTTAATGACGAAAAAGGGATGAGACTCGTGAGTTGCAGAAGGTGCAGATCTAAACACGAGAATGGCAATTTTTGAAGGCTGTGAAAGGTTCTGCAGTTCAGCGAAGTCCCATATATATAGAATTAGGTCTTGGCTGACGTGGCAGAGGCAAGACAGTAAAATCGGTGAAGATCCTGTAGGTAGGCGGCGGACGTGCAGTGATGGGTCTGATGTGTCCGGCGTCACCACAGTAAAAGTGAACCGCCACTTGCTCGGCGTCTCCACGTGGCCTGCTGTGATTGGTTTGTCTTATACGGCGTTGATCCAATGGCTACAAGTCTGGGACTGTTGGGATTCGACGGTTGGATCTCCTTCTATTTTTCCCGCTTCGAATTCAAAGTGAGAACCACGCGCCCGAAATTTTCGCCAGTACGTGAACCTGCATTGAATGCTCGGCAGAAAGTGAAATTTGCACTCGAGTGCAGACAGCTCATACTCGCTTCGTACCCGCTCGCTTCGAGTTGGCCCGCTAGGCCTTGACTCGCTTGAGAGGCACTCGCTTGAGTGACTGTTCCGCACTCGCTTGCGATGGCTAGCTTTGAGTGGCGTGGCACTCGCTTGGCCATCTGAAGCGACTGGAATAAGAAATTGAATTTCTTTGCTTAATTTTAAAATGTCTCTGACTTACATACTTCGAGGATAAATAAGAATGTTTTCCTCTTTGTATTAGTGTCAGATTCATTTCATATTTTCCACATAGTGAGTGAATGTTTCTAGCACGCTTCAGCTCACTTAGTGTACTTTAAAAATTGAAACGCTTACCAGTCAATCTCACTTCGTAGGAGATTGATACCACTTATTGAAGACATCATTTGATTTGGACTTCAAGTTGTTGAATCCACTTGTTGATGAATGCATTCGCTTTGAAGCTTGTTGATACCACCTGTAGAGTACTTCATCTTCTTGGCATTCATCTTCATGGCATTCATCTTCCTCTACGAATTAGAGAGTCCTCCATCGAAGTGAATGGGGGAGGAAATGAATATAGTACACAAGCTTACTACAACCCAGAGGGGAGCTTCACGTAAGTGTACATATTCACGACGAATGGGGGATGAGTACAAGTCCTTATCTCAGAGCAGAAATGGACAGGATGACAATGAGAATGCTCTGACAAGACAATCTCATATTTTACGCAGAAGCATGTCACCAGCCCTGCAACCTTTTGTAGAAAAAGGTAAACCTTCAAGCTTCCTCCTACTGGCTACAGAATGAACTTGCAATCGACTCGCTTTGACCCAAGCTAGGGCAAATTGAAGCGATGCAAAATTCAAAAATATCAGCATTCTTTGCTCGCTTTGGAAGTAGCTTGCTCCGAGAGTAAGCACTAGTTCCCCCTTAACCAATGGCTTAACAATTCCTATAAGTTGGTAAGGAACTTCTTCCAATACTCCACCTTTCTCCACCTAACTTCAATTTCTTCAAGCGAGTGGGATTTTGAAGTGACTCGCTTGAGTTGGTGAAGATCCGAAGCGAGTGACGCTACGAAAAACTAGCGACCACTCCTTCGTGCATCCTGGATCTAGCACTCTTCACCAGGGTCTAACAACCCTAATTCCATGCATAGCTGATTGAAACGAGACTCAGCTAGAGGCTTGGTGAGGATGTCTGCTCGCTGGAGATCGGTATGGATTTTCTTGAGCTTGATATCCTTCTTCTCGACATGATCACGAATGAAGTGATGTTGGATTTCCACGTGCTTGCATCTGGTGTGAAGCACTGGATTTTGAGAGATGCAGATTGCGCTGTTGTTGTCGTAGAAAATAGGAATTTCATTTGCTTCAACATTGTAGTCCTTCAACTGCTGACGAAGCCATAGAATTTGAGAACAGCAGCTTCCAGCGGCCATATATTCGGCTTCAGTCGTTGAAGTAGCTACACTCGTCTGCTTCTTCGAAAACCATGAGATCAGCTTGCTTCCCAAGAACTGACAAGTGCCCGAAGTTGACTTCCTATCAATTCGGCATCCTCCATAGTCAGCGTCTGAATATCCAGTGAGCTCCAAATTGTCCTCCGTTGGATACCACAGCCCCATATTGACAGTGCCCTTCAGATATCGAAGAATTCTCTTGGCAGCTTCAAGATGGCTGTGCTTGGGGTTGCTTTGGAAGCGAGCACAAACTCCAACTGCAAAAGCTATATCCGGCCTACTTGTAGTGAGATATAGAAGGGATCCGATCAAGACTCGGTAGTCTGTAGCATCCACAGACTTCCCATCTATGTCTGGCTCCATCTTCCAGTTCGTGTTCATTGGAATCTTCACAGCTTTGGCATGCTGAACACCGAACTTGGCAAGCATATCTCGAGTATACTTAGCTTGATTGATGAAGATTCCATCATCCTGCTGCTTCACTTGAAGACCTAGAAAGCAGCTCATCAAGCCAATCATCGACATCTCATATTTGGTCTTCATTAGTTCTCCAAACTTCTCGCTAAGCGACTGATTTGGTGAACCGAATACGATGTCGTCTACGTAGATCTGAACCCATAGCATATCATCTCCATGATTGATGGTGAATAGGGTTCGATCTATCTTTCCTTTGTGGAAGCCATTATCCACTAGGAATTGAGAAAGGGTATCATACCAAGCTCTGGGAGCTTGCTTCAATCCGTATAGGGCTTTCTTCAATCGATACACCTTATCTCCTTGCTCGAAACCCGGTGGCTGCTCCACATATACTTCTTCCTTCAATTCACCGTTGAGGAACGCGCTCTTCACATCCATCTGATAGACTTTGAATTTCTTGGCCGCTGCATAGGCTAGAAATAGTCTGATCGCTTCAAGCCGTGCCACAGGAGCGAAGGTCTCATCGAAGTCGATTCCTTCCTCTTGGCAGTAGCCCTTGGCGACGAGACGCGCCTTGTTCCTCACAACGTTGTGGTCCTCGTCCGTCTTGTTCTTGAACACCCACTTGGTGCCAATCACATGTTGAAATTTGGGACGATCCACAAGGTACCATACGTCGTTTCTGGTGAACTGATTCAGCTCTTCTTGCATGGCGATCACCCAATTTGAATCGGCTAGGGCTTCTTCCACGCATGACGGCTCGATGTTTGAGAGAAAGCAACTGAACATGGCACTTTCTCCAAACACTTGACTCCTGGTCACTACACCCTTGGATGGATCTCCAATGATTTGACTTGGTGAGTGATCCTTGAGCCATGCTCGCTTGGATCCGCCAGCTTTATCTCCATCTTCTTCCTTGTCGCTCGCTTCACCATCTGAAGCGACTGGATTGGGTGTTTGGCCAGCACTCACTTCCGGAATCTTGGGGGCAGCTTCACCTTCTCCTTTGGGATTTTGCTCGCTTGAATCTTTGATTTCATCATCTTCTTCAAGCATGTCCCAAGTGAGTGAATTTAAGAGTTCCTTGCTTGAATTCTCCTCATTCGCTTTAGCCTATTCCTGTGGAAGACTTAAGGAAGATTCATCAAATACGACATGGGGTGATTCCTCTACAATTAGGGTTTTACAGTTAAACACCCTGTAGGCTTTGCTAGATGTAGAGTATCCTAAGAATACTCCTTCATCAGCTTTGCTTTCAAAGGCTTTTAACTGTGACTTCCCATTGTTGTGAATGAAGACCCTACAACCAAAGATATGGAAATAAGATATGTTAGGAATTCTCACTGTCCATATTTCATATGGTGTTTTGTCGTGCCGTTTGCAGAGAAGCGTTCTATTTTGCGTGTAGCATGCTGTATTGGCAGCTTCAGCCCAATACTTCATTGGAAGCTTCGAGTCTGCAATCATGGTTCGAACGGCTTCTTTGATGATTCGATTTCTTCTTTCAGCAACTCCATTCCGCTGAGGTGTGCGTGCTGAGGATGTTTGATGTGCTATGCCATGCTCCGTGCAGTAAGCTTCAATGGTAGAGTTCAAGAACTCTGTGCCTTTGTCGGAGCGGATGGTTATAATAGCTTGATTCTTCTCCACAGCCAATCGCTTGAGCAGTTGTGGCAGCTTGGTCAGTGTCTCCTTCTTGCTGAAGAGAAATACAACCCAAGTGTAGCGAGAGAAGCCGTCGACTACAACTAGAGTGTACTTCCTTCCATTCACACTAACTGGAGTGACTGGACCAAACAGATCCATGTGAAGCAGCTCGAGCACTCGCTTTGATGAAGCTTCTTCGAGACTGGCGAAGTGCTTCTTCGTCTGCATCCCTCGTTGGCATGGTGAGCATGGACGGTCTTTGATGAAGACTTCATTTGGTATGCCTTGCACCAAACCCTTTCGAGCTAAGCGATTGATTGCTTTGAAGTTGAGATGGTTCAAGCGTCGGTGCCATAGCCATCCTATCTCTGTAGCACTCCTTGCTACTAAGCACGTCTCCTCTTTGCAGCTATTCCATTGTGCTATATAGACGTTCCTTTGTCTAATTCCAGTTAACACAACCTGGGCCGTGAGCTTGCTCTTTACTATGCACTTATTGGAAATAAATTCAACCTTGTATCCTTTGTCACAAAATTGTGAGATGGATAACAAGTTGTGCTTGAGTCCTTTCACGTAGGAAACTTCTTCAATCGTAAGCTTTCCGACTTTCAGTGCGCCGTACCCTTTGGTGCTTCCTCGAGAGTTATCACCAAAAGTGACGTGTGGACCCTTCTTCTCTATGTAGTCGTGAAGTAGAGCTCTCATGCCGGTCATGTGTCTTGAACATCCACTGTCCAAGTACCAGATTTGTTGACCCTTACTTGGCATGGGATCCACGGCGCTCACCTGCAATTAGACAGATTTTGGTACCCAAATCAGTTTGGGTCCTTGCAGGTTAGTTCCCTTAGGTACCCACACTTGCTTCACTTTCTTTTGAAAGGTAGCTTGTGCTTTGGGTTTCTCGACCTTTGAAAACTGTGATTTCTGCTTTAAAGCAGCTTCACACGTACAGCAGTGTGTGCAAGAGGGGTAGCGGCTCGCTTGAGGCATACCTATGCTCTTACCCTTTGGCTTGTATTCTGAAGCGGCTCGCTTCAGATTAGCTACGGGCTTAAAGACTGACTTAGGTTTTACAGTCTGTCGAAGCGGCTCGCTAGGTTTTCTCGAAGCAGTCCAACTAGGGTTTTGACCCCGACTCGCTTGAGTAACCTTGGGAGTTCGAAGCGGCCCCTTTGGTGCTTCGAATTCTTCCCCCTCAACGTTAGTCCGGTTGGACCATCTCCAGTCCGGATAACTTGACACATAGACATTACTCCTTTTCTTGAAAGGGAGATCCTTTGTCTCTCGTGTCTTGGCTTGAGGCTTAGAAGCTACAACTGGTTTCCCTTTACCTTTGGATTGGTAAGCTTTAGCATTGTAAGTGCTAGGGACAGTTGGTCTTTGCTTGCCCATAGTTTCGGCCCTTGAAGATATAGACATCTTCATTGGCTTCTTCTTAGGGTTCTCAGCCATTTGGCCTTTATCTTTGTTGGTGGTCACTTTGGATGCAGTGGGCAATTCCAAAGTGACTGATGGTGTCATGTGAGAAGCACCAACAAAGGCAGTCGGCTTGGAAGGTCCACCCTCATATCCGAGTCCTCCCTTTCTACCAAAAGGTAGAAGTGAGCTTTCTAGTGCCTGCCTAGCATATGAAGCTTTGTTCAAGTTGGCAACTAGAGCGGACTGGGTTTCATACCTTCCTTCCAAGCTTTGATGTCTCGCGAAGAGATCCTCGAACTTACTAGTCATAGCCCTTAGATTAAGTTTGACTTGGTCAAGCTCAGTGGCTAGCTTTCGGTTCTCCTTCTCGCTTTGAGACATAGCTTGCTTCAACACTTCGTGGTCGCTTGACAGTTTAATGTACTTGTCAAGCAACTCACTCCATGTCGAGGAATTTGCTTCCTCTTGGTGAGTGTGTGCGAGTGTAATTGAACTAGGTGAGGGATAGATAAATACCTCTCCAGTCTCTTCGTCGGTGAGCGCCATGAGTCCAAGATCCTCTCCCTCACTGGAGTTGGGATCTGTGAATGCATCCGAGTCGCTAGCGATTTCTTCAGTTGAAGCGACCGGCATTTCACTTGCTATGAGCGCTCGCCTTGGAGCATCCCTCTTTGCTTTCAGTTCCTCTCGCTCCTTCGCACTCAGCTTCGGGCAATCGGATTTGTAGTGGCCCATCTTGTGGCAGTGGTAGCATTCCACTTCCATCATGTCCCTTGAGATCGGCTTGGTCGTCTCTTCTCTCTTCCCTTTTCCTTCTCGAGCATCAGTGCTCCTCCCTTTGTATTGCTTGTAGAATCTTTTGTATTTGCCCACTCGAGAGTTCATTTTGTTGAAGTTCTTGGATAAGAACGCAACATGTTCTTCGAGCTCTTCCCTCGTCATTTTGGCTAGCGACTGGTCACTTGGCCCTTCAGCAGCTTTGAAAGCTACACCCTTTGACGTCGTGGGAGCTTCATCCTCTTCGTCGAGGTTCATTCGATTCAGATCGAATTTATGAGCTTTGAGTTCGGAGAACAGAATCTCCGGTGTGAGCTTCGATAGATCTTTGGTAGCTAGGTACAACTCCTTCATTGTCTGCCACTTCCTCGTGAGAGCTCGGACAATCTTCAGGTTGACTTCCTTATCTGTGAGTTCCTTCCCAAGTGAGTTGAGAGTTGCAATGATGTTGGTGACTCTCAGCTCGAAGGCGTCGATGGACTCTCCTGGCTTCATTATCAGGCTTTCAAACTCCCGCATTTGTACGGCGAGCTTGTTCTCTTTGATCTTGTCCGTTCCTTGAGAAATGAGGGCTAGGGTTTCCCACATTTCCTTCGCCGTCGCACACTTCCTGATCCTGGGAAGATAGGCATCCGACACGGTGCTCTGCATCGTGTGGCGTGCAATCTTGTCGAGGTTGGCGACTTTGAAGTCATTCGGAGTGTACTCATCTTTGTCCTTCAATACGTACGTTTGTCGAACATGAGCTTCGCGTCCTTCAGCAGCTTGGACGTTCACAGATATGGCTTTCTTGATCTCGATTGGTCCGTCTTCTATGACTTCCCACATCCGATCGTGGATGGAGCATAGGAAGCTCTCGACTCGGAAACTCCATGTCTCGTAACCTTAGATAGAGAACTGTGGAAGACTTGATGCACTGTATGTAGACATGGCAAACTATCAGCAGTAAATGCAATATGCGTGAATGAGGTTTTGATGCTCTTAGGAAAATAGGATCTGGTTCAGTGAGACAACGTGAAGCGAGTGGGGACTCGCTTCGGATATGCAAAGCAAAGGCTCGAAAGAACCGCTGCTCTGATACCACTTGTTGGTCCCGGTTTGTTAATAGGGGAAATACGTAGAGGGGGGGGGGGGGGGGGGTGAATACGTATTTCAAGTTTTTCAACTTTTTCCCTTTAATTCAGAGTGACAAGTAAAGAGCTCGCTTGACACTTAAGACCTAGCTGAAGCTAGACCTACAGTACGTAGCTTGCCTGCTTGACCGAAGTAAGAACTTGATCAAGAGGGAGTATTTACTCGTGTATGCGGAAATTCGGTGAGCTAAAATCTTTCCTAAGTAATTAAAAATCCAAGTTATGTTTGTTTATATGCACGTGCAATGGATAATCAAATACTGTAAAGAGATTAGGGTTAGAGAGATATACGACACAGAGATTTATAGTGGTTCAGAGATAAAGCTCCTACGTCCACTTGTTGCACGACGGCAACTGTTCTCTTCACTCAAGAACTTGAAGATTTCGGGCTCTTCAAAAGCCTGGTCAAGATCGGGCTTCACTTGCCTAGATCCGACGACAGATGTAGTGATTGCGAGCTCACTACACAAACCTAGACAAGACTGGAAGCTTCACTTGCTTCGGTCAAACACAGACAGGGAGATTACGGGCTCTCCTTACAGCCTAGTTTCGATCGAGCTTCACACAAACGATGTAGGTGCAATCTTGGATCTAAACTCTATGATCGAGACTTCTTCAATCGATGAAAGAAGAGTCTTGGATCGAGACAACCTAACGACGACTCAAAAACCTAACAGACAGAGTTTAGGGTTTTTGGTAGACGAACACACTATGAAGAGCTCTTTACAGTAGATGCAAAGTAGGCTAGAGCTCTCCTTCTAAGCTTGGATATTTGAAGTGGGCTTAGACTCTAAGTGTGAAGGTTGTGAAGACGAGTTCCGATGAACTGGAAAATCGGAGAACACTGGGAAACAAAGACTCGAAGATTGCTCAAAGGCTTGGGAGTGTTTGTTTGCTGTATGCACTCGAATGCTCAAGTAATGTTCTACTTCTCTTCGTCTTCATCCTTCACTATTTATAGGCGGAGGGTTGGCTGAGATCCGTTGCTTGGTTGGTGGCCTTGTCCCTCCTCCTCTCGACAGTACTTGCACAGGCTGGCTGCTTTTCAGACGCGCAGATTTGGATTTTTGCCGAAAATGGCTAAGTTCCAATTTCAACAGTAACTAGAGCGACCCAGTACTGTTACGACGCCTTGTTGGCCTGGCAGTCAACTCCTCTGCTCCTCTCCGCGTTCGACACGTGGAGATCTCTTAATAAATGCGGAGATCTACAGTTGACTTGAGTTCAAATTCGGAGCGGGAATTTGTGTTGTCGCTATCTGGTAGGTAGTGGCACGCTTCGCTTTGAAGTTGTAGCGTCCGCTTTTAGTTGAGTCACTTCGTAGTCATTCTGTAGTGAGTTGCTTCGGGAAATAAAGTTCCCTAGTGACTGCTTTGGAAATTGCTGACTAGAGTTGACTAGCTTTGACTTTACACTGTAGCGCTCGCTTTGCTTCGCTTTGGCTTTGAACTATAGCGCTCGCTTTGCTTCGCTTTGGCTTCGAACTGTAGCGCTCGCTTTGCTTCGCTTTGGCAGACTCACTTGAATCTACTGTAGCGCTCGTTTCGCTACACTGTTCTTCGGCACGCTTCACTTCAGCTCGCTAGACTTGCTTCGCTTTGGAAAACACACTCAAGCGAGTGGCCTTCACTTGAACTTTTGAAGCCTATAATCTAAGCAAAATAAAGAGCCATCCTAACAGAGTAGGCTTAGAAAAATTCTAACCTATTAACTACATAAAAATGGGTCGCTTGGGAACAGAACGCTTTGGGGTTTTGGGATCAAATCAAAACAATAGAATATCCCTTATAGGTTCCCCCTTAACATGTTGTTCTTAACAATTCCCAACAGGGAGTTAGACGGCCTGTTAGTAGCGGACTGATCTGGACCTGTACTTAATTCCCTGTACAGACAAGTAGATTCATCAAACACAACATGAGGTGTTACCTCCACAACTAGTGTTTTTCTTGTTAAAAACTCTATAAGCTTTGCTAACCTCCGAGTATCCTAAAAATACTCCTGGATCGGCTTTGCTGTCAAAAGTTTTTAATTGAGATTTCCCATTGTTATGGATGTAACACAAGCATCCAAAATATTTAAAATACTTTAACCTGGGGAGCTTGTTGTTCCACAGCTCGTATTGAGTCTTTCCATGTCGGGTAGTGATGATCGACTTGTTTTGGGTATAACAGGCTGTGTTAACAGCCTCTGCCCAAAACTTCTTTGGAAGGTTGGTTTCATCCAACATGGTGCGAGCTGCTTCCTTCAGCGACCTGTTACGGCGTTCCACTACTCCGTTTTGTTGAGGTGTGCGAGCTGCTGAAGTTTGATGATGAATTCCACTCTTTGTGCAATATTCTTCGATCATCGCATTGATAAATTCGGTGCCTCGATCAGATCGAATGGAGATGATGGATTTCTCCTTTTGATTGCACAATTTGCTCAGCAACGCGGGTAGCTTCTCAAGGTCTCCTTCTTTTTGTACATGAAAATAACCCACGTAAATCTAGTATAATCATCTATAATAACGAGAGCGTATTTTCTACCGTTTATACTCAAGGGAGTGACTGGACCAAAGAGGTCGAGATGGATAAGCTCAAGAATTCGATTTGAAGCTTGTGCCTTCACACTTGGAAAGGATGATCTTGTTTGCTTTCCAGCTTGATAGGCTTTACAAATGTGATCACGATCGAAGACTTGATCTGGCAGGTCGTTCACCAGTTTGTTGCGTGCGAGCTTGTTGATGGCCTTGAAGTTCAAGTGACTCAACCTCTTGTGCCATAGCCAGCTTGTCTCGGAATCAGCCTTTGTGATTAGGCAGGTCTCTATCCAATCAGTCCATTGAACTATATAGAGTCTATCCTGCAAAATTCCGGCAAGAAGTATTTCTCCTTCCTCATTTTTCACGAGACATTTGTTAGCAGTGAATTCTACTCGTTTACCACTCGAGCAGAATTGCGACACAGAGAATAAGTTATGATTGAGACCTTCAACATACGAGACGTTAGAGATAGTTGTTTTACCAACTTTTAGATCGCCCTGGCCTCTTGTGAGACCCTTTGAATTTCCTCCAAAGGTTACAAGTGGCCCGTCTCGTTCTTGGTAGTTTGATAGTAGCGTTTTGTCACACGTCATGTGCTTGGAGCATCCACTATGAATGATCCATACAGCTCCACGAGCTGCTTGGCTCCTTCTTTGAGCCTTCCCAACCTACAATTAGTTAAACTTAGCAACCCATTTGAGATTGGGTGCTACATCGGTTGCGGGAACGGCCTTTGGAACCCAGATTTGTTTCACCGGTCTGCTTCTATCCGAGGCTGAGGACGAGGCAGTGGCGGTCTTGGGCTTGGGAGCCTTGGATTTCTTTGAGCGAGGGAGACGAGGCTGATTGTAGTGCTCTTCATAGAAACCAGGTTGATACTGCCAGTCTTTAAAGTTTGACTGTTGAGGATAGTGGCAGTAGCACACTTGATA
This sequence comes from Thymus mandschuricus, assembly GCA_029379335.1. Taxonomy (NCBI): domain Eukaryota; kingdom Viridiplantae; phylum Streptophyta; class Magnoliopsida; order Lamiales; family Lamiaceae; genus Thymus; species Thymus mandschuricus. Next base: position 17,607,098 of record CM057074.1, on the reverse strand, counting down.
ATCAGGATAGAAGAACTGAGGGTGATACGGCCTTTGATAGTACTGGCCTTCATATCGCCCTTGATGAACAGCCTGTTTTTGATAGGTGGGGGAAGGTCGACGATGCTGGGCAGGTCGACTCACTTTCTTTTGAGGAACAGGCTGTTCCTTCTTTTGTTGCTTTAAGAGAATGGCTTGGGGCTGTCGAACTGGATTCTTCAGCTTGACCATCTTATCTGGGAGAGCTTGATGAGCTTTCCGGGTATTCTTTGATTTCGACTGCGCCTTCACAAACTTGACCTCGCAGTCTTTATCCTTGCTTTCCTTGGATTCTCCGCTGAACCCAATTCCAGAGTGATCGCGCGGATTGCGTTGCATGGATTGGACCTCTTCAAGTTTCTTTCCGCTTTTCTTCAACTGACTCAGGGTGAGTTGAAGCTTTTCTTTCTTTTTCACGAGGAGTTCGTGTCGAATAACCAAGTCAGCCAACTTTGATGTAAGGCTGTGTATTTCGGCATCTTTGATCTTGAGGGACTCGTCCTTCTCGAGCGCCCCGGTATCGAACTCCTTAACCCGGAAAGTCAATTCTTCAACCTTTGACTTTAGGGCTTTGATCTCCCTTTCTTTCTCTTCATCATAGGGAGTGAATTTTTCTTCCAATGCTAGCTTGTATTTTTCATTCTTATTTATCAGCTCAGCATTATCTTCAACGACCTCTTTGAGTGTATCCACGAGATCGGCATAATCATCGAGCTGTTTCTTGATTTCTTCCCAAGTCACAGCCTCGGATAGTTCTTCACCTTCTTCTGCACATTCATCGTTAGAGAAAGAAAGTGAAATAGGTTGAGGGACTACCTTTGAAGATCCCTCGTTTTGTTGGTGCTCTCCAACGAAACATTCTTCATCATCACTTTTATCGAAAGCGATGTAGCCCTCGTCATCACTTGACGAGCTGTCTGAGAGGTGAGCTTCCTTTGTTTCTTCGGCGATCATGGCAGCTCGTTGTTCCTTGAGCTTCTTATCGCGCTTTGCACGGAGCTCGTCTCTCTCGGCCTTTGTCAGATCCGGGCAATCGGTCTTATAGTGACCCGGCCTGCCACAACCAAAACAGCCACCCTCGGGTGTGTTAGAAGAATTGAAGGTTGAGGGTTTACCTTTTCCCTTTTTGTCAGGGCGGTCGTGGTTGCGGTTTGAGAAATTTCGCTTGTTGTCACGGTAGAATTTCTTGTATTTGACAACCTTTCCTAGGAGCTTCTCATTTCTCCTAGCAGCTAGAGCATAGTCGAGAGTCATCTTCTCGAACTTTTTGACGATGGATTCGTCAATCGAGCTTAGGGTAGCTACAGAGGCTGAGTCGGCCTTGAAGGCTACCTCCTTGTCATTCTTTTCATCGGCCTTCTTGCTGGTGGAAGGCTGTGCTGATCCGTGGATGCGGATCATTTCATATTCATTTCCGACAAGAATGTCGAAAAGATCTTCAGTGGAGAGAGAGTTGAAGTCGGGGCGAGCTGGATGCATGGCGGTGTATACGTGCCAGTTTGCGGGTAGGGCACGCATCACTTTAAGATTCTTCTCGCGCTGCGTATATTTGTGAGGGTTGATAGCAGCTATCTCGTGAATTATTTCAGTGAAGCGGATCTTCATCGCTTCTATGGTTTCACCCGAAATCATCTTGAAATCATCGAACTTGCTGCATGCCATGGACAGCTTGTTCTCCTTCATCTCCTCTTAACCAAGGCTGATGGACCGGAGGGTGTCCCACTTCTCTTTGGCAGTTTCAACATTTCGAATCTTGGCAAGGTAGACGCCCTTTACGGTGCTTGAGATGAGTCCCTTTGCGTAATCATCGAGGCTGGCTTCCTTCCTTTCCTCGGTTGTGTAGTCGTGAGGATTTTTGAGGACTTTCTCGTATGTGGCCTCCCCGGGGGACGTTCCATCAACGATGATCTTCGCTGCATAGATGGGAGAGGGGCTATTTTCGATAATCTCCCACATAAGGACGTGATGTGCCTTGAGACACATCTTGATTCGGAAGCTCCAGTCTTCATAGCCTTGAATGGAGAAATCTTCACAAACCCTGAGAAGAGAAGCCTCCATTGCAAATAGAATGATATGATATGAATGAAAAGATTTTTCAAAAGGATCGGTTCAAAATGACCAAAAGTTTGACAAAACCTTTAGTATGCAAAGCAGCGGTCAAAAGAACCACTGCTCTGATACCACTTGTTGGTCCCGGAAAAGAGTAATTGGTGTATGGGGGGGGGGGGGGGGGGGGGAATACACCAATGCCAACCGTTTTTGACATTTTATAAAATCAGGTCGATCAGAAGGTCGATTGTCAATGTCGATCCTTATCAGAGGCAGATTGATCTATCAAGCTCGTTTGATAACAAGCTTGATTTATCAAACTGTTTATGCGGAAGTTGGTGGAGGTTGATTACTCTTTGAAAAATCTATTAAGCCAGTGCAGGTTGTTTCATGAAATGCAGGTTGATGCTCGTCAGTTTGATAAAGTATTGAAAGAGCGATAAATAAAGAGAGAGAGAGAGAGAGAGAGAGAGAGAGAGAGAGAGAGAGAGAGAGACACCGCAATTTAGCGTGGTTCGGAGAAACCCTCCTACGTCCACGTCAGGTCGACTCGACCTGAGAATCCCTTTACCTTTGGATCCAACTTCTCTCTTATTTATACTGACTGAGTATCAGTTCTAAATACACTCTAACTCGAATATATCTAGACACGAGTTTTGGGTCGTGACCCTTACAACCTTTCGTACTGAAACGTACAAACAACCTTTCACTAATTACAGAGCTTGACTAACTCTATAATGGCGAAAAACACAAACGAACTTTCTAACTTCGAACGAGTCGGAGAAGAAATTGTTTGAATCAACGACAAGCAGCAGTGAACGCTTCGTCGTTGTGGCTTTTATCGGAGTAGAAAATCTCTCTTCGTCAAGTGTTTGGCAGAGGTTTTGCGTTGATAGCTTGAGTTTCCCGTGCATGAATCCGATAATGGCTGAAGTATATATAGGCAGTTTTGAAAAACTAGCCGTTGGAGTCAGGATGACGTGGCACTAGCCGTTGGAGGCTGACTCACTTCTAGCCGTTGGGAAAGTTCGTCCTTGCTGGCACACCACGTGGCAAGGATCAGGTCGTGAAGCTCCATGAAGGCGGAGCATCGACCTTGATATGATAATCCAGCTCTTGAAATCTTCTAAGTCAAAGCAGGCTGGAAGCTTGAGAAGGAAGGTCGATAGACAGGAAGATATGCCAGCTCGATCCGAATGAGGCAGATCGATAAACGACCTTTCTCTTACAGGGTGGATCAAATTTGCATTTAAACTTTAGAGAGCATCGACCTGCATTAACAGGTAGCAGGTCGATCTATCGGCCTTAACCCTAAACAAGTAAAATATGCCTAAGTGTGGTTTCGATAAACATCATCAAAATCAAACTGCAAGGGGTTCCCAACGTGCAGCAACGCCTCAAACACGTAGTAGTAACTCGACTTACAAGCCAGATAAAACTGGAGGCAAGCTGCTAGATTTAGAGACTTGGGAAGTTGCTCAATCCCCGGCATCAGGTCGATCACCCTCAGCCTGACTTCGGCCTTCATAGAAGCCACTAGAGAGTGAGCAGCAGACACGGGCTGCTCGGCGATCGGCTGGAAGGGCAGGATGATATCTTCCTCCATGACGACTTGCCGGAAGGGGGAAGAATGAGGATCATCTTCGGTGAGATCCTCGATCTCCACCGAACCAGCGCGACGGCCTGCGGGGGAGCCTGCAGGAGTGGAAACGACAACGTCCTGCGGGGGGGGGGGGGGGGGGGGGGGGGAGATGCAGGTCGATGCTGCGAGGCGGACGACTCTATTGCGGGACGGAATGGCGAAGGAGTCCGTTCCGGCGAAGGTGAGGGCGATGGAGAGGGCGAAGGCAGCCTGCCGGGTACTGGCTCCTCGGACTCCATGGGAAGAACACGGTGCTACGGCCTGACCTGATCTGAAGAAACAGATGGTTTCTTCAGTGGGGGAGTCTTCTTGGCAGGGCGAGAGGGCAACGGCTCATCGTCGGCCTTTCGCTTCTTCTTCTGTACAGGGCGAGGCGGCACCCTCCATCCGATCTTGGACTCTCCAGTCCGGATAAGATGCGGCCTTACGTGGTCTGGCGACCCATAAAATATTTGCGACGCGACACCCACTGCCATCTCCAGCTGATGGAGATCTTTTGGAATGAAGTTGTGGGGGAAGGCCGGCTCGTCTGTCCACCTCCGATTTTTGAAAAAGGAAGTTATGATGCAGGTCGCCTTCGTCCCAAGACGAAGCGGCCTCTTTTCGCTGTGGAGACGCACTCCCACCACGGTCTCTCCCTCCATGGAGCAATCGATCTGCTTGGCCTCATCCCATAGCAGGGTGACCATCAGCTTGGCCCAGCTGATGGGCAGGTTGAGAATCACGGTCGTCATAATTTAGAATTTTAACGGCGTGACCTGGTCGTGATTCCCGAGGTGCCCAAGAAAGCACCTCTGCACAAAATCCATAAGAAGCCTGTACTTGGGACGGAGCTCGTTCCTCTTGAACGTACTCGCCAAATACGGTCTTGGCTCCATGAGAACGCGGTCAAGAACCTCCTGCAGTTGTGTAATAACCCGTATTTTTAAATACTAGAAAATAGAAAATAAATAGTTTCCTTTAATATAATAAGCTTTTCATAATTAATATAGTAAAATGATAAAAGTTTTTTTTTAAATTTAAAAGCTTTGATATTATTAGTTATATAAATTTCTTAATGAAAGAATTTTTTTAGAATATTTAATTTAATTAAAATTAGTTAACTAAAAATACTATTTCTAACTTAATAAAATTTCAAAAATGTAATGTTAATATATTTAACCTAGTTTTGACATTAATAGAATTATGAAAGAAGTTAGGTATTTTTCGGATAAACGGTTAAGAAAACCCGAGTCGCCGTTTGTCTATTTTCGATCTTTTCATTTCTTTAAAAATCTTCGAGCTATCAAATTCCTTCCGAAAATTCTTTAACCTATATCGTTGTGTTCGATATTTTTCGTGGATTCCATAAACCCTTTGAAATCTTAAACCGGAATTCGTTGCCGGAAAAATATCTTTTCGTCGGGAAACGAGACGTTCGATCGGAGACGGGATGACCCCTATAAATAGAGGCCATCACCGCCTCACTTGTGCATATCCTATCCAATTTCATTTCCTTATCTCATCAAGTGGAGAAATATCCACCAACTCTCACCAACTCTCTCTCTCCCGTACATCACCTTCACCTCCATCATCGGCAGCCCCTCCATCTCCGATCTCCACCATCCTCCGCCATCCTCCATCGCCGGCAGCCTCTCCACCACCACCACCGATCATCCACCAGCCACCACCACCTTCATCTCCATCATCTCTCAATCATCCCACCACCAGCCCCTTATCACTCTCACTCTCTCTCTAAAGAAGCCGAAGGAACAGCAGCAGCCCCACCTCCGATCGCCGCCGCCGTTCATCTTCTCCGATCAGCTGCCGCCTTCATCTTCAAGCTTCTGCCGCCACCATCTTCATCACCATCTCCCTTCTTCAATTCGAAGGAAGCCAAGAACAGCCCGATCGTCACCGATCATCCTTTCGTGCATATCTTTCTCTCCGATTATCGAAAAGGTATGTCGTTCGTTTCTTTGAACTCGTAGGAAGATTTCGATCCTAGGGATATTGGTTGATCGTCGCTACGAACTCCCGAAGTGAGACATGCATCGACATCTTCATTTGCATCTTCTCTTCTTCTCCATCGCCGTGCAATCGCCCTTTCTTTGGTGGTTGCCGGTGTTCCTTTTTGCATCCATATAACCGAATTAAAGTTGTTCGTAACCTAATAATTAAACTCTTAATCGGAATGAACTTGTGAAAATGGATTGTTGTTGGTATACTTTCTTGTTCATGGATAATGTTTCCCTGCATGTCGAGACTCTGTCCAAATGTTTTGAAAATATTAATAGGGCTTCGAAATGAGATTACCTAGCATCCTATAAAATTTGGTAACAATCGGAATCACCGTTAATTTTCTAAAAATGAAACTGTGTTCATTTCGAGTCGAAGGACCCTTACCCGTTTTGCATGTATAATATTTTTGCACCAAAATATCCCTAATGATTAGTTGAACAACTTTTGTGTTGAAGTCTAAGCCATGCAAACGACGAAAACATAAGAAAATAATTATACAAGGTTAATAAGTTATATATATAATTTTAGGGAGTATTATATATTAAAAAGGAAAGTTATGTTAGAAAATTCTAAGGATGAAACTACGAACGTAACTTAACCTCAGAAAATATTTGTAGGAAGACTCTCCGAAGAAGCTGACTAAGATTCGAACCAAAGAATCGAGTAACCGGTAAAGGTGGGGATCTATTTATTCGAACTTGTTAAAATCCTTGGGGATTCTTATTTCTTAATAACTCTTGAGCTAGTAAGCTCTATATTCTTCAAGTGCAGGCTTTGTCTCAGGATTAAATTGTGAATCACAGGTTTCCCAGGTTTAATGCTCTAATCTTTTACGATATCGGGTTGACATCGTTAGGTCTAACACACCAACGAGCAACTGGTGTACACCGGGATCGGGAGTGGGGTTTACCACGGAAATCTCGATCCCTAGCCGATAGACTTGCATATAACTTATTTATGCCGTCTAGCATAGCTGATGGGTTTATATACACTTTATGTATGTCACCCTGCAAATGTTCTTATAATCCGACAGGTGGTTTAACCGGGATTCGATTACGAGTAACCTTGGGAATACCTAAATGGACGTCTAAATGGTTTGGTCATATGGGATCAAGACTTATTCTTTCTCTTCTCTCTTTTAAAATCCTGAAAGCCCTGCTTTTGTTTTCCTTTGTTTGGCAATGATTCCCACTGAGTGCTAGTTGTACTCAGCCCTGTGAAACTTTCTTTGTTTTGCAGATTGGGAGCCGGAAGCATAGTGATGGGACGAGAGAAGAGAGGAAAAGGAAAGGAGGAATAAACAAGAGACGAGGATAATAAAACTTAAACCGTTAGACTTTTTCCCGTTTCTTAAACTTTATTTGGCTATAAACAATTTACGTATGCTTGGATCGTTAAAAAATTTCCCTTTTAGTTATTTCGATAACCGAATCATCGTATTTAATAATTGAATTGGGAGTTATGGTTTAGTTAACTTAGAAAGTTAATATTCGTTTAAAGTTTATTTCGTTATTCATTTGTTAGTTTAAAACTTGACGTTTTAAAAATATGAATTTATATAACGAAAACGTAAACGAATTTATAAAAACTATAACGGTTGATAAATAAATGTTTATTTATTCGCTTCCGCTATTTAAAACGCAACTTTGATGTAATTATATATTCTGGACCCAACTGTAGTGCGGTCTGGTCCGCCACGGTTGTTATGCTTTCGATATGTATTTTGGATCCGATGATGGCGCGGTCTGGTCCGACCTCATCGTTATGGTTTATGTAATTGTTTAGCTGATGTTTAGTCTTTGGTATTTACTACGACTTGATCCTGGTTTTAAAGGGGAGATGTTGCCCAAATTTTCGGGCTAAACTAAAATGAACTTTAATTAAAATTAATTAAAATGAAATGAATTATGATTTCTCCCTTTTTATTTTTCCCTTCGTTGCATCCCGATTTAATTGGTTATAATTAAATTGATTATTTTTAGAGTTAGGAAAATCGGGGTGTGACAGCATGGTATCAGAGCGTAGTCGTTCTGAATACCGAAGACTTAATGAACTTAAAATTTGGAATTTGTTAGAAAATTTTATCCTAAGTATAACTCATGTATGGACTAAAAGGACTTTGAATATTATGGACTTAAGAAAACATTGGATCTATGCATTCTCTCTCTCTCGATCACTATTGCTCCGAGCTCATCGTCGAGGTACATTTCGAACTCTTTGATTATATGAGACTAACAAATTGGTGGTATGATTATGTGAAACGTTATGTGAAACGTGGTGTTAAACTTATGTGAACTTATGTGATAATATGGTCTATATGTGATATTATTCGAAGGATGTTTATAAGATGTGGAATAAATATAACTTACGTGAGAAGTTTATTGAAAATCTAGGAATTTGAAATTGAAAAATCGAACCTTAATCTTCATTTGACTATTGTTATGAACTAACTTCTCGTGTTTTGTGAATGCATTGAAAACGTTTGCATTAGATTAAGGAATTGGGTGTTGCATTATTTGTGTGCATTGCATGCATTTAATCATGAGCATAACAGGATGATCTATTCTCGGGAACTCACGACCCGAGTGGAATGGGAAAAGGAGTCTTGCACAAATTGAATTTCTGTTGGAATGTTGGTGTCCCCGTATTTGATTTCAGGCGATATGGATCCGAAAGGTTACTTCGTGGAGAAATATAGAATGGAGGAGGCAAGGCAAGTGTTTCTGAGATGTTTTCGACGAGAATGGGAGTCCGTAGGTGGATACCTTAGCAGATTGTCAGAGATTTTCAGAGAGGCATATCCTGGCGGGATAACCAATACACAAGCAGTCAGACATCTCATTACCCACCTACCGGATGATTGGGCGATTTGTGCCGAGCAGACGCGCGAGTATTGGGGAAGGCCACATTGGGGTGACACCGATCAATATATTGAGTTTTCAACATTGTCAGCTTTCTTGTTTTCACAGTGGATGATGTACGGCTCACCTCCAGTAAATCCAGTTCCATTTCAGACTCCACTTCCGACCGAGCCGCGGTATCCCCGTTTCCGAACCGGCGCACCCGATGACATGGATCTTTTCAGGACTTGGACGCTCCCGTCTATCCCAGGTGTTGATCCACCACCGTACACCCCGACGAGAGTTGTGCCACATTCAGTTGCCGAGCCATCCCTTGTGCCAATATGGAGGACGGCCCCGTACGTTGCCGAGCCATCACCCGTCCCCCTCGAAAGACCGACGCCCGCTAGGCCGCGCCCGAGCTACTATGAGGATCGCGAGGGGTTCGCGCCATCACTCCCGCCACTTATCCGACGCCATGATCACGAGGCAGGTCCATCCGGGATGAGAGACGCAGCCGGACCTTCGGAGGTCAGAGAGGAGCGCAGACAGGTGACCGTTGTGGACGAGCTACGCACGATCGTGCACGGAAACAGGTTGACACCCGAGGAGGTCGAGAGGCGAGTCCGAGAGCGCACTCCACCACGACGCCCCGGGCCTATCTTCGGTAGACCGCCACCAGCCCGACGTAACCAGCACCGACGACCCAAGATCTTTCGCAGCGGACCATTGAAGTACAGACGTCGAGTCAGAGCTTGGACAGGACAGTCAGAGTCAGATTCCGATTCGGATGATGATAGTGATGATGATGATGATGATGATGATGATGAGGCCGAGGGTTCGAGCCGAGAGGGGAGTGACATGGATATTAGTGACGAGGAAGGGGGAGGCAGCGAGCCTTCGGTTGGGAACTAGTAGGAGTAGGGCAAGTATATGCAGACGGAGATGCCGACGAAGCCATAGATGACGACGCTTCGCAAGCCGGGATTTTGGTGTGGGCCTACAAAGCCGCCCCGACTTCATCTTTGCATCTGCATTTGCATGTTTATTATATATGTTATGTGGGAAAGTCCTCGTGGAGGCAAACTTCGTATGATATTATGCTATTATCTTACTATGCAGAATCGATATATGATATGTATGACATGTTATGGGCAGGTTGAGATTCGTTTCTAAACGAATCGATTTTGGGCAACATATATATGATTATGGCTATGATGATGGTTATGTTTATATGATTTTGTGACTTGGTGATCTTATGATTATTTGCAAGGAATATGTGATTAAATGCGAAATGTGAACTATATGAAAAACGAAACGTGAGAATTTACGAAATGTGAAAGTGTGCACTGTTTGTTGCAAAATGTGGAATTATATGTTGAGAAATATAAATTGTTATAATCCGGGCAGGGATTTATTTTTGAAACATGAATTGTGACAGGTTTAGTATCGAGATATGATACGAATGAATTATTATCATCCGGGGAGGGATTGATATTTGAAATTGAATTACTATCATCCGGGGAGGGATTGATATTTGAAATTGAATTACTATCATCCGGGGAGGGATTGATATTTGAAACTGATTATTATCATCCGGGGAGGGATTGATATTGGAAACTTGACGATTGATATGGTTTTGAAATTTGTGATTATATCGGGTTTACGATATATATGTGACTTACGTGATTATATCGGGCTTACGATATATGTGTGAATTATGTGGATATGTTTTTCTACTTGAAAGAATGAGTATATTTTGAGATATTGAATCCCCTTAATCAAAATGCTATTTATGGATATAGCATAAATATTTTCTTTTAACGAAACTTATGCTGTTATGGATATGGCATAAACCCTTGATAAAGATTACTAACGTTTCTTTGACAACTATATCAATTCAGCTTCTCAAAAGAGAACAACATCAACCAAACTTAGCAAAACAAAATGGTACGTGGAAGGAATGGTAATGTAGGTGAGCCCCTAGAACGAGTTCAGGTGCCTAGGAATGATGAGAGTTTCCGTAGGCAGAATCCTCTGACTTTTAATGGGTTAGGTGAACCAGCCGATGCCGAGAGATGGTTTAGAGATATGGACAAGATCTTCAACTACCTCAAATGTACCGAGGCCGACAAACTTGATTATGGTCTTCATCAACTGGTCGATGAAGCTGATTTCTGGTGGGAGTCAGTCAAAAGAACTCTCACAGCTGCTCAATGGGAACAATACACATGGGAAGACTTCAAGGACGAACTTCTTGAGAAGTACATTCCGGGTTGTTACCGCCAGCGTCGCCAGAATGAGTTCTGGAACTTGCAACAAGGAAAGAGGACGGTCGCTGAATATGATCGCTTGTTCAACCAACTATCTCGTTATGCTCCTCAACTTGTGGAGACGGATCTTGCTCGTGCCGACAAGTTCAGACGCGGCCTTCGACATGAGATTGGCATATCCCTTGCCAGTCACGGTCCTCTCACTTATGCACAGACACTGAGCCGAGCCATGGATATTGAGTCCATGCTACCGAAAGAAAGAGACAGAAGCAACGAGCAGAGGGTTGGGTTCAATCCAGCTTTTGGGAAGAGAAAGTTTGAAGGAGGAAATTCTAGCAACCAGATGAGGCCCCAAGGATGGAGAGGCAATCCTCAACCGCCTCAACAATTTCGAGCTGCACCACGGCCCCAACCACCGCGGCCAAGTGCACCAAACCGGAACCTTCCTTTTTGTCGACATTGCCAAGGAAATCATGTAGGTGAATGTCGCCTAAAGACAGTGGAGTGCGGAAAGAAGGGACACTACGCCAACAGGTGCAACCAGAACTTAGGAGGCCAGCCTTAGCGTCCACCTCCGCCGCCGCCTCGAAATTTTCCGGGAAATGCTGGGAATCAACAGAACCAACGTCCGTTCCAGCAGGCTAGGGCTTATGCTTTGAACTGTGACGAGGCCGCTCAAGCCCAGGAGAATCTAGCAGGTATGATCCTATTCAACGACATACCAGTTTTGGCATTATTTGATACAGGAGCATCACATTCTTTTATATCTCAACGAGCTTGCCAAACCTTATCCATAAAACCAAAGAAAATAAGCCCAGCTCTCCAAATAAGTGTACCTTCAGGAATGACCATGTTAAGTGAGAAAGCCTGTAGGGACCAAACACTTAAGATAGGGGATCAGGAATTTCGAACGGATCTATATGTTATCATCATGATGGAGTTCGATGTTATCTTGGGAATGGATTGGTTGGAAAAGAATGGAGCCACTATCAACTGTCAGAACCGAGAGATATCTTTCAGAAGTGATGCCAAAGATGCCACCAGAGTTCACTGTATTCGTATTGGAGGAAAGGTGCCGATCATTTCCGCCATGAAAGCCATTTCAATGTTACGCAAGGGCGATAGCCAATGCTTTTGGGTAACGTTTGAAGAACCACCAAAGACAGCAAGATCAATTCAAGAAGTGCCAGTCGTTCGGGAATTCGAAGATGTATTTCCAGAAGTGTTGCCAGGTTTACCGCCAGATAGACAGATTGAATTTTCTATCGATCTAGAGCCAGGAGCTGCCCCGATGTCCAAAGCACCTTACAGAATGGCGCCAAAGGAACTACAAGAGCTTAAAGTTCAGTTGCAAGAGTTACTCGACCTAGGTTTCATCCAACCTAGCGTGTCGCCATGGGGAGCCCCAGTGTTGTTCGTGAAAAAGAAAGATGGAAGCATGAGGATGTGTATTGATTACCGGGAGCTCAACAAACTCACAATCAAGAACAGGTACCCGTTGCCAAGGATTGACGATCTCTTCGATCAACTCAAGGGAGCGTGTGTGTTCTCCAAGATCGATCTCAGATCAGGATACCATCAGCTGAAAGTCAGAAAAGAAGACGTGCCAAAAACAGCTTTCAGGACCCGTTACGGCCATTACGAGTTCACAGTGATGCCGTTCGGACTGACCAACGCACCCGCAGTATTCATGGATTTGATGAACAGAATCTTTCATCAATATCTAGACGGATTTGTTCTCGTGTTCATTGACGACATTCTCATCTACTCAAAGACTCAGAAAGATCACGAGGAGCATCTCAGAACCGTGCTCGAGACGTTGTGAACAGAGAAGTTATACGCTAAATTTAGCAAGTGCGAGTTTTGGCTACGAGAAGTAATGTTTCTTGGCCACATCGTTTCCGCCGATGGGATCAAAGTCGACCCAGCCAAGGTGGAAGCAGTTAGTCAATGGAAGACTCCAACAAGTGTAACCGAGATCCGAAGTTTCCTAGGACTCGCAGGTTACTACCGAAGATTCATCGAAGGATTTTCAAAGTTATCCAAACCAATGACTTCACTTTTGAAGAAGGGTACCAAGTATGTGTGGACGGAGGAATGCGAGAAGAGTTTTCAGGAGCTCAAGAAACGACTTACAACCGCGCCGATACTAACAGTTCCAGAAGGCAATGAAGGATATGTGATCTACACCGATGCATCAAAGCAAGGATTGGGATGTGTCTTGATGCAAAATGGAAAGGTGATCGCCTACGCATCTCGACAACTGAAACCACATGAAAAGAATTATCCTACTCATGATCTCGAGCTAGCAGCAGTAGTTCATGCCTTGAAGATATGGAGGCATTACCTTTATGGAGCAAAGTGTGAAATCTTCACCGATCACAAGAGTTTGAAATATTTCTTTGAACAGAAGGACCTCAACATGAGACAAAGGCGATGGCTTGAGTTAGTCAAGGATTATGATTGTAAAATCGACTATCACCCAGGAAAATCCAATGCTGTTGCCGACGCCTTAAGCCGGAAAAACCAAGGGAATCTTGCCTATGTGGTTACAAATGAAGAGGAACTTGCTCGAGAATTTGCCAAGTTGAATCTGACCATTCTTTGCCCGCCAGCAACAACAAATGGATGCATTGCTACAATTGTTGCAAAGCCCGACCTTCGAGGACGAATCATTGCTGGCCAGCAAACCGATGCACGCATGGAAAAGCTACGATCACAGGTTGGCCCTGAAGGATGCAACGATTTCGTGAAGGGTTGCAAAATCAGCACCGACGGTGCATTACTCTATGGAGACAGGTTATGTGTGCCAGACGACAAAGCATTGAAAGAGGAGATTATGTACGAGGCTCACAATACACCCTACACAGCTCATCCCGGTAGCACCAAAATGTATCGGGATCTACGACAGAAATTTTGGTGGGAATCCATGAAGAAAGACGTCGCTTCGTTTGTAGAACGATGCTTGGCATGCCAACAAGTGAAAGCTATACATCAGAGGCCATACGGAACCTTACAGCCGTTGCCTATTCCAGAGTGGAAGTGGGACCACATCAACATGGATTATGTGGTGAGTTTTCCAAAGTCATCCAAGGGAAACACCGCAATTTGGGTTATCATCGATCGACTTACAAAGTTAGCTCACTTCTTGCCGATTAAGATGACATTTGGATTAGAAAGGTTGGCCAAACTCTATGTCAAGGAGATAGTAAGACTTCATGGGATTCCGATCTCTATCACTTCAGATCGCGATTCTCGTTTTACGTCAAAGTTCTGGACGAGTTTACAAGAAGCCATGGGTACTCAGTTAAAGTTCAGCTCTGCTTTTCACCCTCAGACCGATGGCCAGTCAGAACGTATGATCCAAATCTTAGAAGACATGCTGAGAGCAGTTGTTGCCGACCGAGGAGATAATTGGGAAGAAATTTTGCCATTGGTGGAATTTGCCTACAACAACAGTGTTCAGTCTACTATCGGAATGGCGCCATACGAAGCTTTGTATGGAAGGAAGTGTCGTTCACCTCTCTATTGGGATGAAGTCGGAGAACGAAAGCTTTTGGGACCAGACGTAGTTCAAGAGATGGTAACTATTGTCGACACAATTCGGCAGCGAATCAAAGAAGCTCAGGATCGACAGAAATCTTATGCCGGCAAGAGAAGGACCGAATTGGAGTTTGAAGTTGGAGATAAAGTGTTCTTGAAGATCAGTCCAACCCGAGGAGTCATTAGATTCGGAAAACGAGGAAAGTTGAGGCCGAGATACGTTGGACCGTTCGAAATCCTAGAGAAGATCAAGAATGTAGCATATCGCCTAGCACTACCTCCCAGCCTAGCGAATGTTCACAATGTCTTCCACGTATCCATGCTTAGGAAGTACGTGTTTGACCCCAAGCACGTGATTAGGTATGAAGAGGTAGAACTTAACCCTGATTTACATTATATAGAAAAACCTGTTAGGATTTTGGATCGAAAGATCAAGGTCCTTAGGAACAAGGAGATTGCCACAGTTAAGGTGTTGTGGAACCACCACGACTTGGAAGAGGCCACGTGGGAACTGGAGGAAAAGATGAGAGCCCAATACCCCGACCTAGTATATGAAGGTACTTAAATTTCGGGACGAAATTTCTTTTAAGGGGGTGGTAGTGTAATAACCCGTATTTTTAAATGCTAGAAAATAGAAAATAAATAGTTTCCTTTAATATAATAAGCTTTTCATAATTAATATAGTAAAATGATAAAAGTTTTTTTTAAATTTAAAAGCTTTGATATTATTAGTTATATAAATTTCTTAATGAAAGAATTTTTTTAGAATATTTAATTTAATTAAAATTAGTTAACTAAAAATACTATTTCTAACTTAATAAAATTTCAAAAATGTAATGTTAATATATTTAACCTAGTTTTGACATTAATAGAATTATGAAAGAAGTTAGGTATTTTTCGGATAAACGGTTAAGAAAACCCGAGTCGCCGTTTGTCTATTTTCGATCTTTTCGTTTCTTTAAAAATCTTCGAGCTATCAAATTCCTTCCGAAAATTCTTTATCCTATATCGTTGTGTTCGATATTTTTCGTGGATTCCATAAACCCTTTGAAATCTTAAACCGGAATTCGTTGCCGGAAAAATATCTTTTCGTCGGGAAACGAGACGTTCGATCGGAGACGGGATGACCCCTATAAATAGAGGCCATCACCGCCTCACTTGTGCATATCCTATCCAATTTCATTTCCTTATCTCATCAAGTGGAGAAATATCCACCAACTCTCACCAACTCTCTCTCTCCCGTACATCACCTTCACCTCCATCATCGGCAGCCCCTCCATCTCCGATCTCCACCATCCTCCGCCATCCTCCATCGCCGGCAGCCTCTCCACCACCACCACCGATCATCCACCAGCCACCACCACCTTCATCTCCATCATCTCTCAATCATCCCACCACCAGCCCCTTATCACTCTCACTCTCTCTCTAAAGAAGCCGAAGGAACAGCAGCAGTCCCACCTCCGATCGCCGCCGCCGTTCATCTTCTCCGATCAGCTGCCGCCTTCATCTTCAAGCTTCTGCCGCCACCATCTTCATCACCATCTCCCTTCTTCAATTCGAAGGAAGCCAAGAACAGCCCGATCGTCACCGATCATCCTTTCGTGCATATCTTTCTCTCCGATCATCGAAAAGGTATGTCGTTCGTTTCTTTGAACTCGTAGGAAGATTTCGATCCTAGGGATATTGGTTGATCGTCGCTACGAACTCCCGAAGTGAGACATGCATCGACATCTTCATTTGCATCTTCTCTTCTTCTCCATCGCCGTGCAATCGCCCTTTCTTTGGTGGTTGCCGGTGTTCCTTTTTGCATCCATATAACCGAATTAAAGTTGTTCGTAACCTAATAATTAAACTCTTAATCGGAATGAACTTGTGAAAATGGATTGTTGTTGGTATACTTTCTTGTTCATGGATAATGTTTCCCTGCATGTCGAGACTCTGTCCAAATGTTTTGAAAATATTAATAGGGCTTCGAAATGAGATTACCTAGCATCCTATAAAATTTGGTAACAATCGGAATCACCGTTAATTTTCTAAAAATGAAACTGTGTTCATTTCGAGTCGAAGGACCCTTACCCATTTTGCATGTATAATATTTTTGCACCAAAATATCCCTAATGATTAGTTGAACAACTTTTGTGTTGAAGTTTAAGCCATGCAAACGACGAAAACATAAGAAAATAATTATACAAGGTTAATAAGTTATATATATAATTTTAGGGAGTATTATATATTAAAAAGGAAAGTTATGTTAGAAAATTCTAAGGATGAAACTACGAACGTAACTTAACCTCAGAAAATATTTGTAGGAAGACTCTCCGAAGAAGCTGACTAAGATTCGAACCAAAGAATCGAGTAACCGGTAAAGGTGGGGATCTATTTATTCGAACTTGTTAAAATCCTTGGGGATTCTTATTTCTTAATAACTCTTGAGCTAGTAAGCTCTATATTCTTCAAGTGCAGGCTTTGTCTCAGGATTAAATTGTGAATCACAGGTTTCCCAGGTTTAATGCTCTAATCTTTTACGATATCGGGTTGACATCGTTAGGTCTAACACACCAACGAGCAACTGGTGTACACCGGGATCGGGAGTGGGGTTTACCACGGAAATCTCGATCCCTAGCCGATAGACTTGCATATAACTTATTTATGCCGTCTAGCATAGCTGATGGGTTTATATACACTTTATGTATGTCACCCTGCAAATGTTCTTATAATCCGACAGGTGGTTTAACCGGGATTCGATTACGAGTAACCTTGGGAATACCTAAATGGACGTCTAAATGGTTTGGTCATATGGGATCAAGACTTATTCTTTCTCTTCTCTCTTTTAAAATCCTGAAAGCCCTGCTTTTGTTTTCCTTTGTTTGGCAATGATTCCCACTGAGTGCTAGTTGTACTCAGCCCTGTGAAACTTTCTTTGTTTTGCAGATTGGGAGCCGGAAGCATAGTGATGGGACGAGAAGAGAGAGGAAAAGGAAAGGAGGAATAAACAAGAGACGAGGATAATAAAACTTAAACCGTTAGACTTTTTCCCGTTTCTTAAACTTTATTTGGTTATAAACAATTTACGTATGCTTGGATCGTTAAACAATTTCCCTTTTAGTTATTTCGATAACCGAATCATCGTATTTAATAATTGACTTGGGAGTTATGGTTTAGTTAACTTAGAAAGTTAATATTCGTTTAAAGTTTATTTTGTTATTCATTTGTTAGTTTAAAACTTGACGTTTTAAAAATATGAATTTATATAACGAAAACGTAAACGAATTTATAAAAACTATAACGGTTGATAAATAAATGTTTATTTATTCGCTTCCGCTATTTAAAACGCAACTTTGATGTAATTATATATTCTGGACCCAACTGTAGTGCGGTCTGGTCCGCCACGGTTGTTATGCTTTCGATATGTATTTTGGATCCGATGATGGCGCGGTCTGGTCCGACCTCATCGTTATGGTTTATGTACTTGTTTAGCTGATGTTTAGTCTTTGGTATTTACTACGACTTGATCCTGGTTTTAAAGGGGAGATGTTGCCCAAATTTCCGGGCTAAACTAAAATGAACTTTAATTAAAATTAATTAAAATGAAATGAATTATGATTTCTCCCTTTTTATTTTTCCCTTCGTTGCATCCCGTTTTAATTGGTTATAATTAAATTGATTATTTTTAGAGTTAGGAAAATCGGGGTGTGACAAGTTGAGGGCGAGATATCTCGGAAAGTTGCAGCGGCCCACCCTTCCCAATGCTGAAGGCGACCTTCACGGCGTCGAGGATGTTGATGTGATGGGCGGATTTCTGACTCCCGAGAGTCACGGTACGGGTGGAGATGGAGTCGCCCTTGTTCTAGTTGTAAAAGAATGCACTCACGACCTTTGGAAGAAGTTTCGGCGGTCGGGCAGAGATAATCCGGTGGAAGGGAAGACAGGTTTCCACCAGGGCGTACATCTACTCCAGATCGCGAACCCCGAAGGTCTCACGAACCATGTACGGCTCGTATTTGATGCGGGAATTCAAATAAGCAGCGATCGCATCCCATTCCATTTCCGGAAGGCCGGAAGATGATTTTTCTGCCATTATACAAGAGTAGATGTGTAAGAACGTTGATGGAGAAGGGAGAAAATGGCGAAGAGAACACGACTGCGGCTGATGTTTTAGCAGAGAATGAAGAAATTAGGGTTGCAGAAAGCGATGAGTGAAGTAAGTAACGTTTCGAATGAGAATTTCATGATATATATAGACAGTTTGAATGGTTGGGATCACTCGAATTTGAAAGGGTTAAAGTTTTCACTTTAATTCCCGTCCGCACGATTGAGAGCGCGTGGAATACTAAACGATTCACATCCGTGCGTGAGTTAAAGAAAACGTGTGTATCCTTGCACCTTTTCAGAAAGGATAGCAGGGAATTAAATGCGACCTCGGTCAATGTGTCAATATTTGACACTTGACTAGATAGGTTGCAAAAATAGCAATGATATTCCCCTTTTCCTTAATTTCTGCAAAGCAACAGAGCCTTAAACAATGTAACACATTGAGAAATAAATATCAATAATAGAGAGAATTTATTGCGTATTAAAGAAGTTAAATGAAAGACAAAAGGGTGATACTACCCCTTTGATTCCCCCTTCAATAATGCGGGTTGCATTCAGGTTGATATCGGCCTGATGAAATGAGAACGGCCTGGACTTTGTGATATCGACCTGGTGGTAGATATCGGCCTTTGTTCCCCCTCAATTGATGGATCACTTGATCAAGTGTTTGAGGAACACAGGTCGATCTGTTGACTAGTCGACGGCCTGTTGATAGGGAACGATCTGTCATTTGACTATCGGCCTGTTGATTAGATGACGACCTGTTGACTAGAAATGACCTGTTTAAAAGGTGACGGCCTGTTGACTCACGAACAGCCTGTTGACTCAACGTTTAATAAGCCTAACTTTCCACACAGCATTTTGAATCTTTCTTTGGCTAGTGGTTTGGTTAGGATATCAGCTCGTTGAATATCTGTGTGTATCTTCTCAATAACCACGTTCTTCTTTTCCACGTGATCACGGATAAAGTGATGTCGAATATCCACGTGTTTGCATCTTGTATGAAGAACTGGATTTTGAGTAATGGCGATAGCACTCGAACTGTCGCAGAATATGGGCACTTCACTGACTTCAACTTCATAATCTTTGAGTTGTTGTTTGAGCCACAAGATTTGTGCACAACAACTCCCTGCGGCCATATACTCGCCCTCTGTGGTGGAGGTGGCTACTGAAGTTTGTTTCTTTGAAAACCATGATATCAGCTTGTTTCCGAGAAATTGGCAAGTACCCGAGGTTGATTTCCTATCGAGCTTGCACCCTGCATGATCAGAATCTGAATAACCTGTAAGCTGCAAATTATCATCACAAGGATACCAAAGACCTAAGTTTACGGTTCCTTTGATGCATCGAAGAATTTTCTTTGCCGCTTCCAAGTGAGATTCCTTCGGATTAGCTTGATATCGCGCACACACTCCAACTGCAAAAGTGATATCAGGTCGACTCGCAGTTAGATAAAGTAATGAACCAATAATACCCCTGTACTGTGTTATATTGGCAGGTTTTCCTTCTGGATCCGGGTCGATCTTCCCACAAGAGAGCATCGGTATTTTGACGGGCTTGCTGTCTTTGACACCAAACTTATCGACCAGCTCGTATGCGTACTTTTTCTGGCTAATGAAGATTCCTTCATCGAACTGCTTGACCTGCAACCCTAGAAAGAAATTCATTTCCCCCATCATAGACATTTTATATTTGTCTGTAATGAGGTTACCAAATTTTTCGCATAATAGGGGAGACTTAGATCCAAAAATAATGTCATCAACATAAATTTGTACTAAAAGGATATGTTCATTCACTTTGATAGTGAATAGCGTTTTGTCGACTGAACCACGCTTGAATCCGGATTTGATGAGAAAGGATGATAGCGTCTCATACCAAGCTCGAGGAGCTTGCTTAAGTCCGTTGACGGCCTTGTGTAGTTTGTAGACTTTGCTCGAATCACCCTCTTCGAATCCTGGAGGCTGTTCCACATAGACTTCTTCTTCGAGAACGCCATTGAGGAACGCGCTCTTTACATCCATCTGGTAGACTTTGAATCGTTGATGAGCGGCATAAGCTAGAAACAGCCTTATAGCTTCTAATCTTGCGACAGGGGCAAACGTCTCATCATAATCGATTCCTTCTTGTTGACAGTAACCCTTTGCTACCAATCGAGCTTTATTTCTGACAACTTCTCCAGATTCGTCTCTCTTGTTTTTGTAGACCCATTTGACTCCAATGACGCCCTGATGATAAGGACGATCAACTAGAGACCATACTTCATTTCTTTTGAATTCATTGAGTTCTTCTTGCATGGCTTGAATCCAGTCAGCATCACGAAGAGCTTCAATGGCATCTTTTGGTTCTATACGAGAGAGATAGCAGCTTAGTAGAGCACTTTCACCAATCGTTCTTCTTGTCCGCACTCTTTGGTTTGGGTTCCCAATAATGAGATCTTTTGGATGATCATCGATCCATCGTCTGCGTCGTGTTCTTTCTTCGTTTGAAATAATTGGATCGGTCTCATTAATAGGTTCGTCAAACTCTGGGTGAGTTGAAGGTTGATCAGTGAACAAGTGCTGTTGCTCGGGTTGTTGATCAAGTTGCTGATCGGACTGAATATCGAGCTGCTTTGTTGCATCATCGAGCTGCTCGATTTGAGATGTAAGGTCGTTAACAGCATCAGTCTGGGGAACTGAGAATGGGGGATCAGCCTGGTTAATTCCGGCTGATGTATTACAGCTTGATGTAGGAACATTACTTGCATCATTTCCCCCTTGCTGTGTGACCTTCGGATCAGATTGATCCTCTTCCTCTAGATCAGTTGGAGTCCACACTAGCAGGTCGTCGATGGGGGAATTGAACGATCTGTTAGTAACGGAATGATCTGGACCTGTACTTAACTCTCTGTACAGACAAGTAGATTCATCAAACACAATATGAGGTGTTACCTCCACAACTAGGGTTTTCTTATTAAAAACTCTATAATCTTTGCTAACCTCCGAATATCCTAAAAATACTCCTGGATCGGCCTTGCTGTCAAAAGTTTTTAATTGAGATTTCCCATTGTTATGGATGTAACACAAGCATCCAAAAGATTTAAAATACTTTAACCTGGGGAGCTTGTTGTTCCACAGCTCATAAGGAGTCTTTCCATGTCGGGTAGTGATGATCGACCTGTTTTGGGTATAGCAGGCTGTGTTAACGGCCTCTGCCCAAAACTTCTTTGGAAGGTTGGTTTCATCCAACATGGTACGAGCTGCTTCCTTCAGCGACCTGTTACGGCGCTCCACTACGCCGTTTTGTTGAGGTGTACGAGCTGCTGAGGTTTGATGATGAATTCCACTCTTTGTGAAATATTCTTCGATCATCGCATTGATAAATTCTGTGCCTCGATCGGATCGAATGGAGATGATGGATTTCTCCTTTTGATTGCACAGTTTGCTCAGCAACGCGGGTAGCTTCTCCAAAGTCTCCTTCTTTTTGTACATGAAAATAACCCACGTAAATCTAGAATAGTCATCTATAATAACGAGAGCGTATTTTCTACCGTTTATACTCAAGGGAGTGACTGGACCAAAGAGGTCGAGATGAAGAAGCTAAAGAATTCGATTTGAAGCTTATGCCATCACACTTGAAAAGGATGATCTTGTTTGCTTTCCAGCTTGACAGGCTTTGCAAATGTGATCACGATCGAAGACTTGATCTGGCAGGTCGTTCACCAGTTTGTTGCGTGCGAGCTTGTTGATGGCCTTGAAGTTCAAATGACTCAGCCTCTTGTGCCATAACCAGCTTGTCTCGGAATCAGCCTTTATGATCAGGCAGGTCTCTATCCCATCAGTCCATTGAACTATGTAGTGTTTATCCTGCAAAATTCCGGTAAGAAGTATTTCTCCTTCCTCATTTCTCACGAGACATTTGTTAGCGGTGAATTCTACTCGTTTACCATTCGAGCAGAATTGCGACACAGAGAATAAATTATGATTAAGACCTTCAACGTACGAGACATTAGAAATAGTTGTTTTTCCAACTTTTAGATCGCCCTGGCCTCGTGTGTGACCCTTCGAGTTTCCTCCAAAGGTTACAAGTGGCCCGTCTCGTTCTTGATAATTTGATAGTAGCGTTTTGTCACACGTCATGTGTTTGGAGCATCCACTATCAATGATCCATACAGCTCCACGAGCTGCTTGGCTCCTTCTTTGAGCCTTCCCGACCTGCAATTAATTAAACTTAGCAACCCATTTGAGATTGGGTGCTACATCGGTTGCGGGAACGGCCTTTGGGACCCAGATTTGTTTCGCCGGTCTGCTTCTATCCGAGGCTGAGGACGAGGCAGTGGCGGTCTTGGGCTTGGGAGCCTTGGATTTCTTTGAGCGAGGGCGGCGAGGCTGATAATAATGCTCTTCATGAAAACCAGGTTGATACTGCCAGTCTTGAAAGTTTGACTGTTGTGGATAGTGGCAGTAGCACTCTTGTTGAGCCGGGTAGAAGAACTGATGGTGATACGGCCTTTGGTAGTACTGGCCTTCGTAACGCCCTTGATGAACAGCCTACTTTTGATGAGTAGGGGCAGGTCGACGATGCTGGGCAGGTCGACTCACTTTCTTTTGAGGAACATGTTGTTCCTTCTTATGAAGATCGGTCTTCTTGTGCTGCTTTAAAAGAATGGCTTGGGGCTGTCGAACTGGATTCTTCAGTTTGACCATCTTATCTGGCAGAGCTTGATGAGCTTTCCGGATATTCTTTGATTTTGACTGCGCTTTCACGAACTTGATCTCGCAGTCTTTATCCTTGCTTTCCTTGGATTTTCCACTAAATCCAATACCAGAGTGATCGCGTGGATTGCGTTGCATAGATTGGACCTCTTCCAATTTCTTTCCGCTTTTCTTCAATTGACTCAAGGTGAGTTGAAGCTTTCCTTCTTTTTCCACGAGGAGTTCGTGTCGAATAACCAAGTCAGCCAACTTTGATGTAAGGCTGTGAATTTTGGCATCTTTGATTTTGAGGGACTCGTCCTTCTCGAGCGCCCTGGTATCGAACTCCTTTACTCGAAAAGTCAATTCTTCAATTTTTGACTTTAGGGCTTCGATCTCCCTTTTCTTTTCTTCATCATAGGGAGATAATTTTTCTTCTAATCCTAGCTTGTATTCTTCATTCTTGTTCATCAGCTCAACATTATCTTCAACGACTTCTTTGAGTGTAACCAAAAGATCGGCATAATCATCGAGCTGTTTCTTGATTTCTTCCCAAGACACAGCCTCGGATAGTTCTTCACCTTCTTCTGCACATTCATCGTCAGAGAAAGAAAGTGAAATGGGTTGAGGATCTACCTTTGAAGATCCCTCGGTTTGTTGGTGTTCTCCAACAAAACATTCTTCATCATCACTTTCGTCGAAAGCGATGTAACCCTCGTCATCACTTGACGAGCTGTCTGAGAGGTGAGCCTCCTTTGTTTCTTCAGCGATCATGGCAGCTCGTTGATCCTTGAGCTTCTTATCGCGCTTTGCACGGAGCTCGTCTCTCTCGGCCTTTGTCAGATCAGGACAATTGGTCTTATAGTGACCCGGCCTGCCACAACCAAAACAACCACCCTCGGGTGTGTTAGAAGAATTGAAGGTTGAGGGTTTACCTTCTCCCTTTTTGTCAGGGCGGTCGTGGTTGCGGTTTGAGAAATTTTGCTTGTTGTCACGATAGAATTTCTTGTATTTGACAACTTTTCCTAGGAGCTTCTCATTTCTCCTAGCAGCGAGAGCATAGTCGAGAGTCATCTTCTCGAACTTTTTAACAATGGATTCGTCAATCGAGCTTGGGGTAGCAACAGAGGCTGATTCGGCCTTGAAGGCTACCTCCTTGTCATTCTTTTCATCGGCCTTCTTGCTGGTAGAAGGCTGTGCTGACCCGTGGATGCGGATCATCTCATATTCATTTCCGACAAGAATGTCGAAAAGATCTTCAGTGGTGAGAGAGTTGAAGTCGGAACGGGCTGGATGCATGGCGGTGTATACGTGCCAGTTTGCGGGTAGAGCACGCATCACTTTAAGATTTTTCTCGCGCTGCGTATATTTGAGAGGGTTGATTGCAGCGACCTCGAGAATTATTTCGGTGAAGCGAATCTTCATTGCTTCTATGGTTTCACCCGAAATCATCTTGAAGTCATCGAACTTGCTGCACGCCATGGACAGCTTGTTCTCCTTCATCTCTTCTGAACCTAGGCTGATGGACCGGAGGGTGTCCCACATTTCTTTGGCAGTCTCAAAATTTCGGATCTTGGCAAGATAGACGCCCTTTACAGTGCTAGAGATGTGTCCCTTTGCATAATCATCGAGACTGGCTTCCTTCCTTTCCTCGGTTGTATAGTCGCGAGGATTTTTGAGGATCTTCTCGTATGTGGCCTCCCCGGGGGACGTTCCTTCAACGATGATCTTCGCTGCATAAATGGGAGAGGGGCCATTTTCGATGATCTCCCACATGAGGACGTGATGTGCTTTGAGACACATTTTGATTTTGAAGCTCCAGTCATCATAGCCTTGTATGGAGAAATCTTCACAAACCCTGAGAAGAGAAGCCTCCATTGCAAATAATATGATATGTATGAATGAAAAGATTTTTCAAATGGATCGGCTCAAAATGACCAAAAGCTAGATAAAAACTTTTAGTATGCAAAGCAGCGGTCAAAAGAACCACTTCTCTGATACCACTTGTTGGTCCCGGAAAAGAGTAATTGGTGTATGGGGGGGAGGGGGGGGGATACACCAATAACCAACTGTTTTTTGACGTTTTTGAAAATCAGGTCGATAAAGAGGTCGACTGTCAAGGTCGATCCTATCACAGGCAGATTGATCTATCAAGCTCGTTAGATAACAAGCTTGATTTATCAAACTGTGCTTATGCGGAAGTTGGAGGTTGATTAACTCTTTGAAAAATCTAAAGTCGATAAGTAAATGCAGGTTGTTTCATGAAATGCAGTTTGATGCTTGTCAGTTTGATAAAATAAGGAAGAGCGATAAATACAGAGTAAAGAGAGAGAGAGACCGCAATTTAGCGTGGTTCGGAGAAACCCTCCTACGTCCACGTCAGGTCGACTCGACCTGAGAATCCCTTTACCTTCGGATCCAACTTCTCTCTTATTTACTGACTGAGTATCAGTTCTAAATACACTCTAACTTGAATATATCTAGACACGAGTTTTGGGTCGTGACCCTTACAACCTTTCGTACAAAAATGTACAAACAACCTTTCACTTACTATAGAGCTTGACTAACTCTATAATGGTGAAAGCCACAAAACAAACTTTCTAACAACGAACGAGTCGGAGAAGAAGTTGTTGAATCAACGACAAGCAGCAGTGATCGCTTCGTCGTTGGGGTTTTATCGGAGTCTAAAATCTCTACTCGTCAAGTGTTTGGGAAACTAGTGGAATTTCGAACACTTGAAAAGGATATGAACTTTGAGAGAGATTTTGGCAGAGTATTTGCGTTGATAGCTTGAGTTTCCCGTGCTTGAATCCGATAATGGCTTGAAGTATTTATAGGCAGTTTTTGAAAACTAGCCGTTGGAGTCTGGATGATGTGGCACTAGCCGTTGGGGCGTGACTCACTTCTAGCCGTTGGGAAGTTTCGTCCTTGCTGGCATACCACGTGGCAAGGATCAGGTCGTGTTGCTCCATGAAGGTGGATCAACGACCTTGATATGATAATCCAGCTCTTGAAATCTTCTAAGTCAAGGCAGGCTGGAAGCTTGATAAGGAAGGTCGATAGACAACTAGCTATAACAGCTCGATCCGAATGAGGCAGGTCGATAAACAACCTTTCTCTTACAGAGTGGATCAAACTTGTATTTAAACTATAGAGAGCATCGACCTGCACTAACAGGTAGCAGGTCGATCTATCGGCCTTGACCCTAAACAAGTGAAAATATGCCTAAGTGTGGTTTCGAAAAACATCATCAAAATCAAACTGCAAGGGGTTCCCAACAAAGTTGATTTGTTTAACGAAGGGCACACACATCCATTTGTATCAGAAAAGTACAGACACTTCCTAAAATGCAACAGAAACATGGACGATGTGCATCAGAATTTCATTATAAATTGTTCCAAGTCCAACATTGGACCAATGAAATCGTTCAGACTTTTTAAGGAAATTGTAGGCAGTTATAGGAACGTGGGGTGTAGTAGTGTTGACTTTGGTAATTTTTCACGTGATCTGAAAGCATATGTAGAGGGCGTTGATGCACAATTACTGCTTGACAAGTTTCGTGCTAGGAAAGATATTTTCCCAGAGTTCACATATAGTTATTCAGTGAATTCAGCTGAGAAAACTCGCATTTTTTGGGCTGATACAACATCAATAAAGATGTACCGTGCATTTGGTGAAGCGGTCTCATTCGATGCTACGTATGAAACAAACAGGTATGTTCTTACTTTTGAACGATTTGTATTTGTTTTGTTTGTAAATGAAATGTATTAATGGTTTGTGTATGCAGGTATAACATGGTATTCACACCATTCACGGGAAAAGACAATCATGGAAGATGTGTTACTTTTGGTGCCGGGTTATTAACAAGCGAGGATGCAGAATCTTATTCATGGGTGTTGGACAAATTTGTTGAGTGCATGAAGGTTCCACCTGCTATGATCATAACAAACCAAGATCCTGCATTGAAGATTGCTGTTGAACGCGTTATGCCCAATACAAAACATCGGTTATGTATGTGGCACATTATGAAGAAGGTTGCCACCAAGATACATGCTCCTTTGAGGGAGAATGAAGGTTTTTCTAAGAAATTTAATGATATAGTTTGGTCAGAGAATATCGATCAACAAGAATTTGAGACAAAGTGGCGCATGATAATGGAAGAGTATGATTTGCTAGATAATGAGTGGTTTTCTAGTATGTTTCACATACGTGATAAATGGATTCCTGCATATTTTAAGGATGTTCCTATGTCAGGCTTGTTTCGGACTACATCATTGTCCGAGTGCGAGAATAGTTTCTTCCAGAAGTATGCTCATTGGAAAGCAAATCTGCTAACATTCTTTATGCAGTTTGAAAGTGTACTTGATGCTCAAAGAGACGGACATGATAAGCTTAGTAGCACTGACGAATCATCGTTTCCGAAGTCACGTAATGACTCATTATTTGAGAGGCATGCTGCATCGGTTTACACTACTAATGTTTTTCAGCACATGGTCCAGCAGGAGATCCGATGGGCAACGTCTAAGTGCAGCATAGTTAATATTACTCATGGTGCGGGTGTGACGACATACGATGTACAAGATTCTTGGCTTAAGTTGGTATTCAAGGTGTTCGCAAATTTTGCTGAAAGAAACATACGAGTGCGAGTGCAAGTATTTTCTTCGTATTGGTCTGCTTTGTCGTCACATATTTTCTGTTCTCAAGAATTGTTGTGCTCGTCGTATCCCAACCAAATACATTGCGTCAAGGTGGAAAAGATATGCATGCTCTAGTGATTTGACAGCGAATGTCGATGAAAGTTCAGTAAGTCAGAATGAGAAGTTGTACTTATTGAATTGTTTGCATCAGTCGACAAATAAGTGTATTGGATTGGTTAAAGGCGACGCTGATAGGATGAAAGATCTAATACAAGATTTGCAGGCACTTACTGTTAAATATAACACTGAACTAGAAGGCGATGCAAATCCAAGCTCGAAGGACTCTGTATTCCAGGGATTTTATGGGTCTTCTATTCCAGATAACGATTTTTGTTTTGCCTCCTGATCCTGTCAAAACGAAAGGTAGTGGAAGTGATAAGGTGTCTAGGAGAGATAAGGCCATTCGAGATGCAAGCAAACCAAAAAGGAAATGCAACAAATGCAAGCAAATGGCGAACCACGATGCAAGGAACTGTCCTAACGTTGGGTAATTTTAGTTGGAGGGTTATTTGATTTAATTATATTATGAACAATTGTTTTTTTTTTTTATGTTTTTTTTCTAGAGACGATGGCACAGATTTTTTTCATGATCGAATGTTTTTTCCATATTTAGCAGTTGTTCGTCGAATTTATTTTTTGCATTGATCGTTTTGATGTATATTTGAAAGATGTCTTTTTTTTCCCAATTTCTAACCATATAAAAATTTATCGTAAATTATAATAATACCTGCATTAATTATTTGTAAATATGCAACATTTTTTACGTATTATGCAACAATTTATACAATAATGTGATGAATCAAAACATAAATCAACATTTTAATTTCCACAAACAAATTTTTTTTTAACAAAACCTAAATTAGAGACACAAAAGGTAATATAGATAGTGTTTCGAAACGGTATTGTATAAATGTCTTTATCATACGTTTATAAAAGAACTCCCATTTATTATTATGCAACGATATTTGCGTATTATGTAACTCTTTATAATTAACTGCAACTAATTTTGCATTTTACGCAAATATGTATTATTCAATGTCACCAATTAAATCATAACTTAAATTTTAAAAAGAAATCGACATATCAAAGGTCTTAAAGACAATGAATCGAAAATCAATATAACATCCAACACAAAAACCATCCCGAACATACGTTGTTCAACAGAATTATAACATCCACTAAGACCACAAAAATTCATTTTTTTTCCGATCCCATCAAGTATAGTTTATAACTTCGGACTCAAAATCAACTATTCCTTCTTTTCCATTGACTAACTTGGCGCAGTACTCCTTTGTATTTTCCATCACCATGGCCTTCAGTTCGTTGCATTCGTGAGTTGCAATCGTTGCAACATATCTTGCCCTCATGTACTTCATCTGATTTAGTAAATCGGGCTTTAACCCGTGCCTCCACTTTTTCCCAACGTCACCCATGTATGTCTCCATGTGATGCATCACATAAATTGCACAGTCAACTTCATTGTCCTCTTGAATCCATTTGAGTGGAAGTATTGTGGGTTCCAAAACCTCAACCTTTGTTGCCATTTCATCCATCCCTTTAGATCGAAAGTATAATGCAAACATTTTTTGCTGCATATAACAAACGTGAATTAAACATTAGTTTTGAATATTATTATTTTTTATGGTATTTTAACGATACTAATATATGTAATTACCAGCTTTGTTGGGGAACCATGATACTTCTGGAGTGGAATGCAATTCCTCTCATCTGTGTTTGCGTTGTCTATCACAACAAATGATGATCTCCTCATGTCCATACATATGAGGTAGAAGTGGTTCGACTTGAACATTGGGAAGAAGAACTGTTTAAAGATTTAGACAATCAACATATAAATCAAGACCAATAGTAATATTCTAATATAAACATGTAGTAGCATTGATTTTGTTTTTCTTACCATTTCAGCACTGTTCAGATGTGAAATTCCAGCCAATTGGAACTCATGATCCAAGTTTTTCACGAACCATTCATCACATTTTTTGGCATCCCACGAATTCAAGGGGCTGGTCACAGTGTTTAGCTGTATAACAATATAAATTGGACTATGCATTAATATTTTGAAATAACGCAACACTATATTACAATAATGCAACACCAAATATAGCTTAAATATTTTGCTCGCAATATATAACAATAATGCAACAATATATAACAATAACAATACACATACCGTAGATGCGACAGATGCGAAGAAGCGAAATGGTGAATCCTTTGCTCGTAATTTTTCATGTCGATTTAAAATGATACTCCATACGCAAACTACTTCTGAGGTCACATACAAGTTAGACCGTAAGGTCATCATTTCTGCTCTCCTTAAGGTCACTCCACCATATTTAAACACAATTTGTTCACTACATGTAATATGTTAAGGAAAAAAAAAAATAAAAATTAGCATGCAAGTCTAAAGCGAGCACTATTTATGTGATTCAATAATTACTTACGGGTGACCGTCATCGTCGAGTAGCAGATAATGATCCACCTCTCGTTCAGTCTTGGTCAGCTTTTCAGTAGTGGGAACTCTACGGACAACATTCGGTGAACATAATTTTTCTGTTTTCTTCGCATTCCGAAGGTTTCTTCTTGTGGGCTATAATTAGATTAACAGATACAAATTAGGATCTTCTTTACAGTTTAGTAGAATGCAACATATTATTGAACATTATGCAACAGATCATACTCATCATGCAACATATTGCAACATTGTTATTATTAAGTTTATGTACATGCAATGTGTTATGCTTATTATGCAACACATTAACACAACAATGACACATTACAAAATCGAACGTAACACATAATATTTGATTCAACAACATTATAACCTTTGCTTGTTTAGCTTCCAACAATTCTGCTTGAGGAGTTTCTGGTTCGTTTATGGTAACCTGCATTCATTGCACAAATCAGATCAAAATGTTTTTTTGGTTTTAACCTAATTTCATTTTTACCTTTCTCTTCCCTTTCAAATCATCATGTATAGGATGTTGAGGCGGTCTGTCATCCTACAATCATTTTATAAAAAATGATTATTATGGTAAAAGATATTTAAATTTTACAAGTAAATCCAATAAATATACAAGTTCAATACCTCTATTTCCTTTTTCGGATCTTGATTGTCGTTTGCCTCATCAGAATATTTATCTACAAAATCCACGTTCCCCTTAACCACATGCTCCTCCTCTTCCAAAATCTGAGTAATTCCTAGACTGTAGCTTGGGATATCATTTCTTTGCTTCTTGTGAGCTTCTTCAATTTCAGTTATGCACTTTAGAATATCTGATTTGCCCCAGAACAAATCTGCCTGTGTTGAATCAAACTGAGTTTGTCCTGTTGACGATCTATCGCGGCCGCCACCCGTGCAGAGCATTTGCGATGCCTGTATTGCCTGTTGTATAGTCTCATCCGCGCTCAATCTCTCAGGCATTTGCTCAATGATATCCATAAGCTCCAACATTTGCTTCCCAAGTTGTTTTGCATACATGAAGATTTTTGCTGCATAATCAGCGTCTTTGGTTGCATTTGCAATATCTTCTCTATTCAGAACTGGTGCTTCTGTAGCATTACTCGGAGCAACGTCTGTCCCTCAGAAGCTGATTATCCTAATTAATCATAATTGGGAACGCTCTTCCACAATTAGCAGCAAATACCTTAACACGATCGACGTAAAATACCTAATAAAATCATGCTTTCATTAGTATCCAAACATTAACATAGAATACATTATAATTATTAATATTTTTCTCTTACCGTAAGGAATAAGGTAGGATCAAGGAACGATTTTTGTTTGCTGTTTTCCCAATCACGTTTTGTACGTGCCAAACATTCTAGTGTATACGTACACCAATCCATCTCATGTACACTTTCTACATCCCCTAAATGCTGCAATATACTTGGATTAACATATCCTTCTGACGAGTGCTCTACGAGGGACGAAACAAGTAGGACAATGAAATGTCGCTTAAACCAGACTCCCCCATCCTTATCTGATAACATTTGTTCAACCACGTCTTTCTGTCGTATTCTAACAACTCTACTCCCCCAATCACTGAACCTTTGCATGTACTCGTTTATGATGTTGGACTGGACCACATCACAGCTGCTAAGAATTGGTGAATTTTCCATAGGAAATCCAAACACTCTTCTCACATCAATTGGGTCAATTTGGATGGTTTTACCCTTTTCTAAGACTAGTTCGCAACTACATGAATCAAAGTGGTCAACTACCCAATATGCCAGCCTAGAAGGTACCTCAGTTATCGACAAACTAAGAATACTGCCAAAGCCTAACTGTTTAATTGCGATCCTTTGCTTATCATTCAATGAATTGAATGAGTTCACTAAAGTAAAAGGGATAGTCCTACTGTGTAGCTTTGGGAAAAGTTTACGATCATATTTTTTCTTCTTCCTTGTCCTAGGGCTGTCTTTATCATTATTAGACTCCTTCCCCAAGTTTGTTGTCCTCTCTGCAGCACACAACAGGGGAAATATGATACATACATATCATAATATGCAACATAATGCAAATAACATGCAACACATATAACAGACATAAATGCAATATTACATCTCCAAATCAAGTACCTGTTTCAATTTTCTTGCGCTTCTTTGACAGCCCTGAACCCACAACAGCACCTTTATCCACCACCTGTTCAATCTCAATTTTTTTTTTCGCTGGGGCGGTCATGGATCTGTTTTGATCTAACTGTTGATATAACACTATTTTCAGAATGCGAATAAGTTATGTATTCATTATGTAAGAAATTTATAATTTACCTTCGTGAGTAACATTACTGTCTTTACGGATTACCCTCTTCAAAATGGCACTGATTGATTTATTGATAAAATCATCTTCTGAAGAATCTATATCATTCACAACATATGATATTCAACATAGTTAGTTCACCAAAATGAATTCAATTGATATAGCATAATGTAACACAAATATCATTTTTAATAAAAACTTTTGCAATAAGACATAAATCATTATTTACACATAAGAAAGCATTATTCATAAAATATGTTGCATTGTTATTGTAATGGCCCGCAAATTCGATAATCTATAAATCTAAGTTACGATAATAAGTTATGAGTAATACTCGTATTTATGATTATCGAGTAAGATAGCACGTTATTAAACGAAGGCAATCTTAATAAATTAATGAATTGGGCCCAAACCCATAAATTAATGAATTGGGCCAAGCCCCAAGCCCAATTAGTAGTAGTATGTCAATTTAAGAAACGTAAAATCGAATGAGTTACGTAACGAAAAAAAATGTAATAAAATATATGTTAGAAATACATGCTACAAAGTGAACAAGTAATAGAAAATAATACATCTAACTATTACATAAGGAATGGATTAATACACATTCAATGTATTTGTTATTATACAATTAATGCAAAACTAGAGTAAGACAAGAAAAGAGGGCTGGCTGCATATTCCACAGCAGCTTCTTCTTCTTCTTCTAGCCATCACCATCATCCCTTCCATAGCCTTTTGAAAAATGGTACCCTGCAAAACCATCCCCTAAAACAAGGGAAAGCCTGCATCATGAAGAAAAAGAAGGATAAAATTCAGGTTTCATACGTAATGCACAATTTTATCAGCCAAGAAGTAGTATAAATACCCCAACCTAAACCATAAATCAGTTTTCTACTTCACACCCTTCTCATCAATCAAAAGAAATAGATTTAAGAGAAGAAGAAGAGGATCTAAGGAAGAGGAAGGGAAAAGCTAGCAACCACAGCCCTTCTAACATCTAGTAAGCATATTATCACCATTTCAAATTAATATCAATAGGAAACAAGCATGCTAATTTTCAGATTCAATTTCAATGGAAGCATGCTAATTCTCAGATTTCATACACTCAAGCATGCTCAAAGTAAACTCGTTGATCAAATAATCAACCAAGCATAAGCTAATGAAGAACTAAGTTAAGTATGTAGTAACATACCCTTTACAAATTCAAGAATACAAACAAAGCATGCTTATTGTATACAAGTTTAGCTAATAATCCCTACTGCCCTTTTTAAACAATCACTTGTTTAAATGATTAAATCATGGGGTTTAATAGCTATATGAAATCTGATTTTGCAATGCAAAAGAACGAAAGAATTTATCACAAATATGCACAAGAATAAGAGAACGAGAGCATAATATTTACAAATCGAATAATTTATTAAAAGGAGGAGTGAGTCGAACCTCCGTCGAGACCGAAGCCTCGACGGGAGAGGGGCAGTCTGTCGGGGCAGCAAAGGCGGCCCCGAGTCGAACTTCGACTGCATTTTTCTCCGGGAATAGCTGCTGTCCCAAAACCCCCTGCACAAAAAAAAAAATGTTAAACATATATATATATATATATATATATATGTGTGTATGACGAGAGATAGGGTTAGACGAAGGGGGGGAAGAAAACAGGAGACTGCCGGAGTGCGGTCCTCGCCGCCGGCGAGGCTGTCACCGGCAGTACAGTCTTCAGGGAGAGGGCAGTAACGGCGGCGGAGTTCCCTGGCCGTAATCTCCGGCGACGGCGTCTCCCCGGCAGCGCTCCCGGAGCCCTGCAAGCAGAGGAAAAGAGAGTTAGGCAGAGAGTTAGAGTCGTGGAGAGGGAGGGGACGACGTGGCCAGCGACGGCGAGCCTCGCCGCCGGCAGCGGCGGCGTCGACTTCAAGCTGCTGGCGTCCAGCCGATTGAGAGAGAGTCGGAGAGCAGAGATAGAGAGAGGAGAAAGGATAGAAAGAGACGGGGAAGGAACGGGGGAGGAGAAGGCGAGGTGGTCGGCGCCGGCGACGGTGGCGTCCGACTGGACAAATCCGAGAGGGAGAGGGAGATGGGAGATGGGGCGGATGAATTTGGGAGAAATGGGAGAAATGGGAGAAATGGTAAGGATTTGGATTTTATACTTAGGGTTTTAAACCGGGTCGGGTTTTGGTTCGGGTCCTGGGTCAGATTTTGGGGCTGGGTTTCGGGTTGGGCTTCTGGGTTGGGATCAGTTGGGCCGGGAATGGGCTCAAGTTGGGCCGATTAAATTACGGCCCAACTGTTTAATTTAATAAATATTTCGTATGTTAATACCATAAAATTTAGATGAGGAACGTTATATATTACCGAGAAATATTTTATTTATTTAAATAAAATAACTCGACTAATTCGAGCCTATTAACGAAGCTCGATAAATTTTCGAGCCTAAAATAGCCTATTTAATTCATGGAAATGAATTATATTATAATGTTGGATTTAACAATCCAATAATATATATAACTTCAAATAAATTATTATTCGAAGCTTATGAGGATAATTAACGGCTATCACTAGCCAAGGAGGATCATTAACTCCGATTAATAATCTCACGATATACTAACGAAACGATAGTCGAAACGAGAAGATAGAAATAAAGAATAAGAATATTCTTTATAAGGAATTATTAGATTTTATAAGAATGGAAATTCTTATATTGTCGTTTCTAAATAGGTGAAAATCGACCGGAAGGTTGACGTTGCGATTCTATCAGGATTGACACTTTTCACGCTACTTAAGGTG
Source organism: Thymus mandschuricus (assembly GCA_029379335.1). Lineage (NCBI taxonomy): Eukaryota > Viridiplantae > Streptophyta > Magnoliopsida > Lamiales > Lamiaceae > Thymus > Thymus mandschuricus. Next base: position 17,571,715 of record CM057074.1, on the reverse strand, counting down.
GGCTTTCTTATACAAGAAAAGTTATAGAATGTTTAGATGAAAATGCTTATTTTCAAGTATTGTCATGCCATAAACATTTTTGTTTTGTGTATGACACATATCTGAATTGGCTTCGCCAATAAAGTTAATCGATTTCGGGTCCTTGTTAAGACTTGCTATCTTGCTTGGACTAGTGTACACAGGACCGTGAGTCATCTTCAGGGTTGGCCGGTCAGGTGTCGTGTGAGGTGGCCACCTCCTCGACACCACAGTTTCAGATATGGTAGATTACGAAAGAACTTAGCATGCATGCACTTTTAGATCACAAGAACAGTTTTAGTAAGCATGGGCTCTTTTCAATAAAACCCCTATGTCTTACAGTTGAATGGCTTGATAATTATTATGTATAGTTTTCGGCATGTGCCCACTGAGTACTTTCGTACTCAGCCCTGCATGTATTTCTAAATGTGCAGGTTGAGCAAGATGATGTGAAGTGGCGAGTGGAGCTTTTGTCGTTATAGATTAGGACTCTCGGTAATACGTGTCTTCATACATGTATTCAAGTATTCTTCCGCTGTGCAAACTCTTGAGTTTTCGAGAATTGTTTCAAGTCATGTAATAGATTATGACAAGTATCCTTGTATTCTCATTTGAGATCCCGAGTTGAGACACTCAATGGTATAAAGTGTTGTTCAAATAGCTATACGAGTCATATTCCACACCCAATCTTATACCCCCTTTCTTTCCCCTACTCTTAATTCCCATCCCTAGTCATGGTTCCCGGCTTAACTATCCTTAGTGAAGTCCGGTCGTGACAGAGTGGTATCAGAGCTTGCTCTGAAACCCGAGAGTCTTCTTCAGAGTTTAGTCGAGTATTGATTCACTTGACTAATTGAGTCAGTCGACAAAGCTCTGCACTTCACTACATCGCGCTCAACGAGGAAAGGTAAGACTTTCACGAGATTGGAAGTTGAAGAATAGAAAGGACATAGTGGATTTAAGATCACATATAGAAAAGAACAAGGCTTGCTAGAGAACATAGCTCACTCGAACTAGTTGTTTTCCTCGGAGAACTTAGAAATAGACATTGAGGGAATGAAATTTCCTTCCTCTTCGTAAGAAGAGAAGAAGAAGAAAAGGCGATGAAGATGCACAAGTGCAAAGGAATCGAGGCAAGAGAAACAATGAAGATAAGATGTCGTTCGATGACATGGGCTTAGCCTTTTAACGGCTTTTCAAGACATACGAACAACGTTAGTCCACTAACGTTTTTACATAATGAAGTGTCTATAAGTTAACAAAGATACTGTGGCACAATAAAGATAAGACCACCACAAAACCATAGATGTACCACATCATGGTTAGACAAAAGAATATAACAGCAGTCAAACGAATGATTAAAATGAAGTTAGAAAAGAATGACGGTAACAATAGTTTACCTATTTGGAAACATATCCACGAGCATATAAGCATTAATTGATCTCTAATTCTTAGAGTTCGAATATTAGAACATGTCAATCAGAACCTAATTAAGGTTAGGCCTGAACAAAGTTCACCAAAAGGAAGAAGCAACTCGGTGCTTCGACACCAGAGATAGTTCGATCATAACGAATTTATCAATTCTTTTTCAAGAAAGATTTAGATAAGTTGATATCCCATTTTGGTCACTTTAGAATATTCCAGGGTGTAAGACGTAACGTTATTACGAGATTGAAAATCTACCGCCAACAAACTAGTAAGGATGATAGGGGACATTATACGAGATCAATCTTTCAGGATAACCTTACCATGACTTGATAAACGACATTCCCAAGAATGTAGGCATTTTTTTTAATGTGTATGGTTAACATCGATGAGGTTTATATTCAAGCCAAAGACCTTAAACCAATAAAGCTATTTTCAATACATGATTAGCCCATGTTATTGTTACTTTTAATTCCAGCATAGACATTACACTCTTAGAAAATCTCTTAGAGTCGACAAGACTATGATAGTTGTTAAACAAGACCATGTCTTTAGAGACGAGGTATAATGTCGCTTAAAGACCTCTATATTAAATTGTCCTCAGAAAAGACAACTTCACACATACCTTGACGGTGGATACCTATGAAATATTTATATGAAAGATTATGGGTAAATGCTGATATCGTTTCACGATGGGATTATACCCACTAGAACTCCTCGAATGTTTCTACATTCTTGGCGCGTCACGAATAAACATGACAAGTAAATATGAGGTTATAATAGGCCCCAAATTAAGTATACAAGTAAGCAAAGCACTAGCCCATCGATGATAGTTAAGATAACCATGAGAACCTCTCATAGGTTAATGAAGTCATAAAGAAAAGCAATGTTATTACATTCTCAAAAGTAGAGAATTATTTGCAATAAATATAAGAACATGAAAGCATCAAGGTTGTCAACTGAATAACCAGTAACAGCTAAAGTAGGGTTGCAAGTTCAGTTTGGAGGATAAGGTAAGGGAACACCCGACCACTAATAGTTATTACTAGCTAAAGACCAAGACATAATGCTATATGGAGCAAATTATATTTTGCAACCTAAGGTGTAATTATTTCATGGGATAAAAATTCTAAAATAAATTAGTTATTATGGCCGGTTGAGATTAACCGATAGGCTGACCTCCTAAAGCGTAGACTCGTAAGAAGTCTACCATATGGAAATATTAGTGTTTTTTTTTAAAATAAACCTTATATTGATAAGGCCACCTCGATTGATATGCGAGGCAGTACCAAAGAGAACCCCGTACTCTACAACGTACAATCAGAATAAAAATGCAAGGTTATATGCCCTTGTAAGGTTATGAATAACAATGATAGCACATTCAGTTAGTGGTGAAAGCTTATAGGGGATAAAAGAACATTGAAGACTACTTCAGTGAAGTTGTACATAAGTACTTATAGTAAGAAGAATTGCGTGGCTAATGATATAAAGGAAAACTTATCGTGGTAATACCTCGTGTTGTGATGTCCTACGTGAGCCCTTGAAGCCCAGAAAAATGTATTATAAAATACAGAGTCCAGAAAAATCATGAGTTAGAAGAGCTCGCCAAACTTTGCTAAAGCTTCTTTTCACCGCCCAAAAAGTTGAAGAGTCACCAAAGTACTAGAACTTCGTGTGACTGAGATTGTGTCTATGCGGGACTGATCACCCCACATAATATCAATCTCGGTAGCGTTACCATCAGACAAGAAATTGGACGGGTATCGACAAAATGGGTCTCCTCCCCCTGACCTTTGTCATTTCATTTCTACCCTCTGATTATTCTTTCCTAGCTTGTCAGATGATTTATTGATAACATATTTTGGTTACTTGTTGTACCAAAATTGAACCAAGGTCATTATACCTTCCAGATATTCTCATTCCACTTTGATACAATTAGCTATCCAAGCAATGGAGTTTACTAAGCCCAATTGCAAGTCACGAGTATGACTTAAAGTATGATACCGTCAGGGATTACCCAAAACATGGAAATGAAATAGAACAAGATAGAAATAAAGAGACTTACAATTAGTGGAAGGAAATTTAAGATGAAAAATGTTTAAGGACAATGAGATGATCTTAGTATGTTACAAAATGGTTCAGGGGTTGATAATTGAGTAAAAATATTGATACAAGACTCAAGTGGATAATGGTGTGAGGAGAGATAGTTAATAAAGACCTTTTAGGAATTCCCAGAAATTTTTTTTTTGTATTCAAGGAAAGAGATACTAGATAGTAAAGTAAGAAGCATGTTCGAAACTACGAGAATGGTAAGGCATATTAAGAGAATAAGTAAAGAGGAGAAATGAGTACATAAGCAGAATATATATTTAAGTGGATGCATGCATTAAAGTACGGGATAAATCAGTTCCCACAGAATATAGCAAATGATCAAGAGTTGACACCACATTAACAAATGTAGTAGTTAGTGGTATAGGTTAATGACAAAATCTAGATTAAGATTTCCATACATCACGGGTGATACACCCCTTAGAACAATCGCATGGATCAGACGAATTTTTTTTTTTTTTTTTTTTCTTTCGCTAGAAATAAAGTTTCGAATAACAAGATTTAAGTTGGTCTGCCACGAAAGACGTATGAATGAAAGTTAGCAACGGAATGTAACAGAGTAAGACAAACGGAAAGATAATCCATTCCAAGGAACCTAATCCTCAAGGAACTCCTCCAGTTAAGAAATTATATGAAATAAGGAGCATTTGAGATATGGACCAAGAGTTTCAGTAAATCCTCAATCTAGAAGATTGATTCGAAAAGGCGATAGACAAGATTATCTACAAGAGTATAAAGTAAGAGGACTATGTACAATTTAAACCTCCATAACGGAAACAACGGTACGTAAATAAAATAGGAGGGTTATGACTCTATCGAATAACCAATAGTTTTATGGATTAATAAATTGATACAGGTTCAAACCTATTTTAAGTAATTAGCCCTATTCCAAGGAGACAGAAAGTCTTGCCAAGGTCCCTTAAATATTAAAAGTCGAACGAAGGCGATATAGAGAAGGAAGAATTGGTAGAGATAAAGTATATGCAATTAGCATATCAAAGGACCATCCATGTAAAACTCATATGAATTGAGCAAGTAAAGAGTTGGAAGATGTAGCATTGCTACCAGAGGTAATTATTTTTACCCCTCATTGAAACGTATAAATTGAGCAATCGAAATGACCTGCCCAATTATTTATAAATCTCTACTCTATAGTGTATCCAATGTCACCTATACACGGGCAATTAAGGTTAAAAAGAATAGTACAAGGGAAATGCTTATACGTATGAAAATAAGAGAATATGTGTTCTAGCTTAACAAAGTGACATTACTTGGACATATTGTGTCGTCAGACGGAATTAAGTAGACCCAGCAAAAGTGGAAGCTTTACAAGGGTGAGAATCATCTACACTAAATAAAATACGTAGCCTCTTAGGAGTGACTCGTTATTACCAGAGATCCGTCAAGAATTCTCCAAGATAGTAAGACCAACAACATGATTGTAAAGCGAGTGATCCAGTGTATGTGGACCTTTAAGTGTCACTCATGCTTTCAATAGTTGACATGGAAGTCGATAGTTGCGCTAATTCTGATAGTTCTAGAACTACAAAAGAAATAAGCAAAACACATAGATGCCTCAGAGAATGGGATCATCCCAGTACCAATGAAAGGAAAGAAATGTAACAATTTATACACCACGTTGGTTATACCACAACCCTAACCACAACTTAAAATTTCAGTTGTGCACGCCCTGAAAATTTAGAAGCATCAACCTTATGGAGTTAATGCAAAATCTCACGGATTACAAGAACAAATTCGAACAGTGAGCTTTTATATGTGTCGAATAAGGTGGGTAGAACTAGTAGGGAATTATGATTGTAGTATCAACTACCAATGCAAAGGTCAATATAATAGCCAATGCTTTAAGTCGTAAACCACGCTTTATGTGGATACTTCTTCTCACGAGTGAGAAGACAATTGTCAGTGATTTTAAGAATATAAATGTAAAGGTAGTGCCTCGCCCAAGGCGGTAGAAAAGATTATTACTACATTGACTATAATGTCAACGAGAGGCATAAAGCAAAGAAACGAAGTTAAAGAAGATACAGATGTTAAGGATAATAATACCGAAGAATATTGTTAGGGAGGTTGTGCATAACACACGATGATGAGCTCAAGAATGAAATCTTAAGTAAGACTAAAGATACACTATAAACCTCTCACATGGGAACACAAGATGTATCAAGACCAAGAAAGGAAGTTGTGGTAGGAGACACGAAGAAATATATAACCTCAACTACCTGAAGGTGCTTTAGTATGTCAAACAATTAAAATTGTTTCAGGATATGGTTGACCACCATGTTAACTAATTGATTATGATAAATTGGATCATAACCAAAACATTAATGGAATCTACAACCCTCAGAGATCTTGTAGTGAAACTACGAGCATGTTACAGTGAAATTGTGACAAGACTACCAAACTAAGAAAGACAACAAAGTTGTATATTAGAAGTTATTGACCGACTTACAAAGGGGTCCTATTTGATTCCCATTTCGATCAATCATGGATAAAAGTTAGTCGATTATGTATTTAAGAGATCGTGCGTTATACAGTGTGATTATCTTTAATCACTAAAGATCAAGACATTAAGTTACGTCCAAGTTCTGGAATAGTTACAGAAAGATTTAGGCACTAAGCTAATCATTAGCACAACTTGCCATCACCAAGCCAATAGGCAATAAGAATGGAAGATTCAAAGCCTATCAAGCATGTCGAGAATAGTCGTACTCGTTAAAGAAAGAAATAGACTTGCTAATTATAATTATTAGCCAACAATAGGTATGACGTCATATGACGTATTATAAGGGTAACAATGTAGATTACCCTCTATAAGGACAAGATAGGTGAAAGAAAGATTTAAGGTCCTAATACGATAAATGAAGGGTTCGAGATAGGAAATGTTTGTAAGAGAGTGAGAGAAGCTAGAACGGACAGAAGTCCTAAGCCGACAAATGACAAATAACGATAAACTTGAAATAGTGGATGGTGTCTTCTTAGAGGTAACACCTTCCGAGTGAATAATGATGTTCACATATAAAGTAAAGCTAAGAACTCGTTTTACTAAGACCTTATGATATCCAAAAAGAACGTGATATGCTAAAGTAGCATACAAGTTAGAAGCACCTCCAAAAATTAGAACGTATACATAATGTGGTATTTTACGTATGCAAGTAAGAGGATATGTGATTGATAGCATGCGCGAAATTCATTAAGATGAATTTGTCTTAAATTTGTAGCTTAGTTGCAAGAATAAAGTAAAAGAAGTTTTGGACCGAAAGGTGCAACATCTTAGAAAGAAGTATGCTACTTCATTCGAGGTTTGGTGGAAACACCACGGACAGGAAGAAGCGACATGGGAACTTGAGGATAAGATGAAAGAAAAATACCCCGAGCTTTTCAATTAGAGGTATGCAAATTTCGGGACGAAATTTTTTTTTAAGGTAGGTAGAATGTAATGGCCCGCAAATTCGATAATCTATAAATCTAAGTTACGATAATAAGTTATGAGTAATACTCGTATTTATGATTATCGAGTAAGATAGCACGTTATTAAACGAAGGCAATCTTAATAAATTAATGAATTGGGCCCAAACCCATAAATTAATGAATTGGGCCAAGCCCCAAGCCCAATTAGTAGTAGTATGTCAATTTAAGAAACGTAAAATCGAATGAGTTACGTAACGAAAAAAAATGTAATAAAATATATGTTAGAAATACATGCTACAAAGTGAACAAGTAATAGAAAATAATACATCTAACTATTACATAAGGAATGGATTAATACACATTCAATGTATTTGTTATTATACAATTAATGCAAAACTAGAGTAAGACAAGAAAAGAGGGCTGGCTGCATATTCCACAGCAGCTTCTTCTTCTTCTTCTAGCCATCACCATCATCCCTTCCATAGCCTTTTGAAAAATGGTACCCTGCAAAACCATCCCCTAAAACAAGGGAAAGCCTGCATCATGAAGAAAAAGAAGGATAAAATTCAGGTTTCATACGTAATGCACAATTTTATCAGCCAAGAAGTAGTATAAATACCCCAACCTAAACCATAAATCAGTTTTCTACTTCACACCCTTCTCATCAATCAAAAGAAATAGATTTAAGAGAAGAAGAAGAGGATCTAAGGAAGAGGAAGGGAAAAGCTAGCAACCACAGCCCTTCTAACATCTAGTAAGCATATTATCACCATTTCAAATTAATATCAATAGGAAACAAGCATGCTAATTTTCAGATTCAATTTCAATGGAAGCATGCTAATTCTCAGATTTCATACACTCAAGCATGCTCAAAGTAAACTCGTTGATCAAATAATCAACCAAGCATAAGCTAATGAAGAACTAAGTTAAGTATGTAGTAACATACCCTTTACAAATTCAAGAATACAAACAAAGCATGCTTATTGTATACAAGTTTAGCTAATAATCCCTACTGCCCTTTTTAAACAATCACTTGTTTAAATGATTAAATCATGGGGTTTAATAGCTATATGAAATCTGATTTTGCAATGCAAAAGAACGAAAGAATTTATCACAAATATGCACAAGAATAAGAGAACGAGAGCATAATATTTACAAATCGAATAATTTATTAAAAGGAGGAGTGAGTCGAACCTCCGTCGAGACCGAAGCCTCGACGGGAGAGGGGCAGTCTGTCGGGGCAGCAAAGGCGGCCCCGAGTCGAACTTCGACTGCATTTTTCTCCGGGAATAGCTGCTGTCCCAAAACCCCCTGCACAAAAAAAAAAATGTTAAACATATATATATATATATATATATGTGTGTATGACGAGAGATAGGGTTAGACGAAGGGGGGGAAGAAAACAGGAGACTGCCGGAGTGCGGTCCTCGCCGCCGGCGAGGCTGTCACCGGCAGTACAGTCTTCAGGGAGAGGGCAGTAACGGCGGCGGAGTTCCCTGGCCGTAATCTCCGGCGACGGCGTCTCCCCGGCAGCGCTCCCGGAGCCCTGCAAGCAGAGGAAAAGAGAGTTAGGCAGAGAGTTAGAGTCGTGGAGAGGGAGGGGACGACGTGGCCAGCGACGGCGAGCCTCGCCGCCGGCAGCGGCGGCGTCGACTTCAAGCTGCTGGCGTCCAGCCGATTGAGAGAGAGTCGGAGAGCAGAGATAGAGAGAGGAGAAAGGATAGAAAGAGACGGGGAAGGAACGGGGGAGGAGAAGGCGAGGTGGTCGGCGCCGGCGACGGTGGCGTCCGACTGGACAAATCCGAGAGGGAGAGGGAGATGGGAGATGGGGCGGATGAATTTGGGAGAAATGGGAGAAATGGGAGAAATGGTAAGGATTTGGATTTTATACTTAGGGTTTTAAACCGGGTCGGGTTTTGGTTCGGGTCCTGGGTCAGATTTTGGGGCTGGGTTTCGGGTTGGGCTTCTGGGTTGGGATCAGTTGGGCCGGGAATGGGCTCAAGTTGGGCCGATTAAATTACGGCCCAACTGTTTAATTTATTAAATATTTCGTATGTTAATACCATAAAATTTAGATGAGGAACGTTATATATTACCGAGAAATATTTTATTTATTTAAATAAAATAACTCGACTAATTCGAGCCTATTAACGAAGCTCGATAAATTTTCGAGCCTAAAATAGCCTATTTAATTCATGGAAATGAATTATATTATAATGTTGGATTTAACAATCCAATAATATATATAACTTCAAATAAATTATTATTCGAAGCTTATGAGGATAATTAACGGCTATCACTAGCCAAGGAGGATCATTAACTCCGATTAATAATCTCACGATATACTAACGAAACGATAGTCGAAACGAGAAGATAGAAATAAAGAATAAGAATATTCTTTATAAGGAATTATTAGATTTTATAAGAATGGAAATTCTTATATTGTCGTTTCTAAATAGGTGAAAATCGACCGGAAGGTTGACGTTGCGATTCTATCAGGATTGACACTTTTCACGCTACTTAAGGTGGGCTTTCTTATACAAGAAAAGTTATAGAATGTTTAGATGAAAATGCTTATTTTCAAGTATTGTCATGCCATAAACATTTTTGTTTTGTGTATGACACATATCTGAATTGGCTTCGCCAATAAAGTTAATCGATTTCGGGTCCTTGTTAAGACTTGCTATCTTGCTTGGACTAGTGTACACAGGACCGTGAGTCATCTTCAGGGTTGGCCGGTCAGGTGTCGTGTGAGGTGGCCACCTCCTCGACACCACAGTTTCAGATATGGTAGATTACGAAAGAACTTAGCATGCATGCACTTTTAGATCACAAGAACAGTTTTAGTAAGCATGGGCTCTTTTCAATAAAACTCCTATGTCTTACAGTTGAATGGCTTGATAATTATTATGTATAGTTTTCGGCATGTGCCCACTGAGTACTTTCGTACTCAGCCCTGCATGTATTTCTAAATGTGCAGGTTGAGCAAGATGATGTGAAGTGGCGAGTGGAGCTTTTGTCGTTATAGATTAGGACTCTCGGTAATACGTGTCTTCATACATGTATTCAAGTATTCTTCCGCTGTGCAAACTCTTGAGTTTTCGAGAATTGTTTCAAGTCATGTAATAGATTATGACAAGTATCCTTGTATTCTCATTTGAGATCCCGAGTTGAGACACTCAATGGTATAAAGTGTTGTTCAAATAGCTATACGAGTCATATTCCACACCCAATCTTATACCCCCTTTCTTTCCCCTACTCTTAATTCCCATCCCTAGTCATGGTTCCCGGCTTAACTATCCTTAGTGAAGTCCGGTCGTGACAGTTATCATACTAAATGTTATTGCACAATTATTGGTTCCAATAGTAGACCGCTACCAGAACAAGTGGATAAAAACTTTCAAAATCCCGATCGCCTAATGATAACGATTTGTAGTGGAAGCTAAGGGACAGATGATTTATGCAATTTGATTGGTGTTTAGTTGTTAGGTTTTTCGTTGTGTTTTCGTGTTCGTTTTCATTGTGTTTCGTGTCTTTAGTGTGTCTTTTGGCTATGATTCGTTTGTTTGGAGTTTTTGGTACTTGTAGGATGAAAAGGGCAGAAACGAGAAGAAAACGAGAAGAATGGTTGTTGAGTAATCATTGACCTCGAGTTCTAACCTCTCATGATTTTATTGAAGATTCATTTTGGATGTAATGAAAGCATTATATCGAAGAGTGGTTCGATAGGAGCACATAGGCGAAAACGGAGGTCAATTTGGAGTTCGGATGAGGAAGATACGGCCGAAACAAGAGAATCGCGCGCAATCGTCCAGCGCCTGATTTGGCCGATCGGCCAAGTCCTTCACAAATCTGGCCGATCGGCCAGATGTCCGCGTGCAGCTGTTTGTTTCCTTATATAATTAAGTTTTCCTCCTTATATATATACTAGTACTTTGGGACGAATTGGGATCATCCTTTAACAACTTTTATCATATTTTAGCTTAGTTTTTCAACACTAAAATACTCTAGTTTAGTTTTGCTTTGTTCGGATCCGAATACTTCGTTTTTGCAATTTAATTCAAGACGCTTAATTTACTTCAAGTTCTTCGTTCTTCGTCTCAATTTTCGTAAGTTCTTTTATTGCTTTCGTTTACTTGTTTTAATTGTTTGCTTTCGTTTTAGATTCGTTTTCTTAATTGCTTTGTTTAAATTCCTTAGTTTAATTTCGTTCTTTCGATTTCTATTTTAAAGTTTAGATTCGTTTTCCTTCGATTTCAATTCTTTCGTTTTTCAAAGCTTTTTAAGTTAGATTTATTTGCCTTTAATTTCCAGATTTCAATTCATCATGTCTAGATTTATTTATGTTTCTTTCTTTGCTTTCGTTTTCTTCATTGCTTCCTTTATTGCTTTCTTTTCGATTCTTGCCTAGGTAGATTAATCGTTTTTCTTTAGTTTAATTCTAGATTTATTTCCTCGTTCTTAGATTAGTTATTTACTCGCTTTTATTTATTGCTTTGATTTATTTTATTTGCCTAGGATTTAAAACAAAAACCCCTAAAAATCTTCTTTACTTGCTTTCCTAGATTTAGGCTAGATTAGATTTTTACTACATAATTGATTGCCCTGTTAAGTTTTCCTTGAGATTCGATACTTAGGTTTTACTTGCTAGTGCTACGATAGATTTCGTCTATTGCGAACACTTTTTGGTGAAACACAATTCAGTTTTGTCACACTGACAAGTTCTAAATCAACTAAGCCAAGAAGGATTCTCCAAGAGTTATTCAATGCAAATAATTCTTATTCGTTTGGCTACAATGTTAATTCAAAGACTTATCCAACAAGGTCTGTACGGAAACTCCATATTGAAATAAGACGGCTAGCTGCTAACAACGATCTAATGGTATTGGTCCAATTAATTAATGAGAAAAGATGATTACACTTAATAAGAAGTCTTAATTTATATATATTGAGCATCCAAAAATTCCAATTAATTCAACAAATTCCAGTTACTTCTCACAACTCACAACTGCAAACTAATTTTAATTTGCCTCAAATGCATCACTTTGCATAAAAAAATCAAGTTAATTCCTACCTCTTTCTCTATCCCTTTACACATCAAAAATACAACTAATACAATTTGAATCAATACATTTATTTTAGCATCTTGGACTTCAAGCATCAAACGAAATACTCAAAAAAGTCATAAGAGAGTAGACATATAAACTATAAACAGGTAAACCCGGCCACCTCCACAACCACATTATGGAGGAGCTGCTCCTTAATCCTCACTATAACAAATCCATATTTTCTCTAGATCGATATATGATGCTAAAATGAGACCGAGATAGAGAGAGGTCTTCCCCACAACTACTTATCATATGAAACCAAAAAAAAAAAAAAAAAAAAAACAATAAAATCTGGACTTTTATCAAACACTTAACGCGCATGCTCAACTACTATGCATAAGAAAACACCGATTCTTCGACACAATGCAATGTAATTACATATAACTGCATCGAACCAACATCAAAAACAATTCATTATTTCCAAAAAATATAAAACCCAGGAAAACGAAATATTTATGCCAAAATTCCATTTTTCGTGAGCCCTATTTATGCAATTGGTTTTTGGAGTGTAATTTTTGAATCATAGATTAGATATTCAAACCTGAACAGTTAGTTGACGCTCGTCGTTTCCCTTTTTCTTGCATATTTCGTGCTTTTTCCGGCCGCATTTTTCACTTTTCTCGCCGACGGCGACTTCCCGTTGAAAACTCGAAGAATCTGCTCTATTTTTCTGTAAAAGGTTGCGTGTGTGTATCACGTAGTTGGTAGGCTTTCCTTTTTAATTTAATGCAGATTCTTTCATTAATGCCATATATTTGTTTGTTAGCTTTGATACGAATACACCAAAATAATCTCCTATTAACAAGGTAAGTGAATTAATGCATTATTTTAATGTATGTTTTTGGACTGTTTTGTCCCTATTATTATCGATTTTAATTTTTAAATGCAGCAAAATTGGATTAATCTAATCCGTTGATCAATCACTAATCAACGGTTATTAGGAGTTTCTAGATTGAATTAACTATTGGGTTTTCACCATAGTGTATCCCTATATATATATATAGGGGTGAGATCCTGTACAAAATAGGATTATCGTAAAAAATAAAAAATGATGCATTTTATACATATAATTATAATGCATGATGCATATAATTATAATGCACAATGCATTATAATGCATTATCTATACAATTATAATGCATTTTAGTAAAATCATAATGCATCAGTTAATCTACACCGTAGATCACACAGATCAATGGTCCAGATCATTTCTCATTTCTTACAGAACCTGTCTTTTGTATGTGATCTCTCCGCTATATATATATATATATATATATAGGAGATATATCATATAGAAACTAATGTTAAGTTGGAACTTAGAAACCGTCCACAACCGTTGATCTTGAAGATCTAATGGATCAGATTTGATTTCAAATAAACAATTAAATATTGTTTTTCGATTTTTTTAATGCATTTTTGGTATTATTTAGGGTTATAAGTGTAATTTTAATTATAAAAAACTGAATCTTCCTAATTTATTGGGATATGCATTAATTATTTCTCCTTATCAGTTATGTATTATTTATATTAATGATTTTATAGAACAGTAACGCCGCCGGTGCCTCTGTATCCCCAAATTTGCAGACTCGCCGCAAAAACTAAAAAAAACAATCCCGGAAGCAAAACACGATGGATGAAGCTGAAACTTGGTGAAGAGGGTCGCCTTGATGTGGGGTGATAGCAGAAAAAGATTGGCGGCCAGCGGCCGGCCAGAATCGCCGGAAAACAGAGGGCAGCGTCGTACACCCAGAACGCCGCCGCCGGAGATCCGACCGTCGGATTGCCGTGAAACTTGCACCGAACCTTGTAGGGAGCCGTACAACCCCGCCCACCAAGTTTGGGGGCAATCGCACGGCCCGATTCGCCGGAAAAGGGGGGTGGCGGCGCCGGAACCCTAAATTCCCTTGTCGTCAGATTCGGATGAAATTACACCAGTTTGTGCGCCTCTTCGAGCTGAACCAGATTTTTTTTTTTTTTTTTTTTTTTGGTGATTGTGGCCGGAAAAACTCGCCGGAAAGTGAAGAAAGGTGACTGGAGAGATAGCCGTTATCGGCGTGAACTAGAAAACCCGAGAGAGAATTTCTAGTGAGAGAGAGTCTCGCACGCTTACTCTTCAGTACCCATAATGCGTGTATATTATTATAGTGCATATTATGTCAATTTTGTTGCATTTTAGATTTCAGTCTGATGCATTTTCATTTTATTTTTATACTAGTGTGTTTAGTGTCCATATTATGTTAATTTTGTTGCATTTTCGATTCGTTTTGATGCATTTTACTATTCATTCATTTGGTATATATAATAAGTTATAAATTGCATATTCTTGTAATTATGATGCATTTTCCTTTCATTTTCAAGGCCTGCATACGTAAATATTTTGGTAGATTATTGTGCATATAACTTTGATGCATATTCGGTTCGGTTTTTCATATTAGGGTTTAACTTTCCCAACAAGTTAGGGTTTAATATTCCGTATATGATAGGGTTTGGCTTCCCCTACAAGTTAGAGTTTAGCTTTCCCTATTAGGGTTTACTTTTCTCTACAAGTTAGGGTTTAGTTTTTCCTAATAGGTTTAGTTCGAAAATATATGCAACAATAATACATATTTTATGCAACAAAAAAAACGTATGTTGATCCATAAATCAAATTTTGTAAATGAATAGAAGATCTATTAATATTCAACAACTCGTGACCTATATATATGCTCCAAAACTATTTGGATGTGCAACAATTGTTGAGTAATCACAAACAACTCATTGTAACTCAAATTGAATATCAATGCATATTCTAGTCATTTTGATGCATTTTTCGACTGTTACGAAATTTATCAAATTTGAACTCAAATCTCATTCAAATCGGATGGGACTACCCAGAAACATGTTCTACACTTCAAGACGTTTCCAACGGTAGGTCGCCCATCTAAATCCGATCGACGATGAGGCCGGAATTGCGTCTGGAAGTTTACGTCGCCGTTGAAGTCGCGATTTCCATACTGTTCCGACTTCTTCAGCGAATATCTCCTTCGTTTCTCCACCAAAACGAAGGATCCACCCATGAATCTCTTCGTCTCTTCGAGTAGAATAAAACCCGATTGTCCGTTTTACGATTATCATTAAGATCTGGCCGGAAATTGCATTGTTGCAAGAGACGTGGAGTAGTGTAGGTTGGTTATGGAAAATTCCTATTATTATGGAATGATATTTTATTTCCTTTTTTTAATTAAAATTCTGGACGAATTTGTCCTTAATGACACAATATTTTATGTTTTTAATGCATTATTTCATTTAATTTCATCCATTGGATCCTTAAGATCAACGGATATGGTCGGTTTCTAAGTTTCAACTTAAGGTTAGTTTCCACCAGAATGCTACCCTATATATATATATATATATATATATATATATATATATATATATCTTTTGGATCTAACTTGGAAATTAGCTTGTAGATATTTTAATCTCTAAATCATGGTTAATTGTTAAAGAATCAAATACAAATGTAGTTTTAAACAACAAAATTTTCTAAATTACTTCAACCAAATCATAGACTCCCTCTGTCTCATCATATTAGTATTATACCTCACATGTATTCATCCAATGAAACTAATATAATGGGACGGAGGTCGAAGGGACTCCCTCCGTCTAGTTTATAATGACATATTTTTATCATTTTATATGCATATAAATATATTATCTTAAACGAGACGGAGGTAGTTGATTGGTGTCTAGTTGTTAGGTTTTTAGTCGTCTTTTCGTGTCCGTTTTCCCTTAGTTTTCGTGTGTTTTCATTGTTTGTGGCTATGATTTGGTTGCTTTGGAGACTTTGGTATTGTAGGACAAAAAGGGAGGAAACGAGAATAAAACGAGAAGAAAGAAGTGTTATATCGAAGAGGGGTTCGATAGGAGCATGTAGGCGAAAACGGGGGTCAATTTGGAGTTCGGACGAGGAAGTTACGGCCAAAACAAGAAAGACGCGCAGTCCCAGCGAACCAGCATTGGAGCGCTCGCTCCAAGATTTTGGAGCGCTCGCTCCAAGTCAAATTAAGAAGGGAAAAAGCGCAGCCATCTTGGAGCGCTCGCTCCAACCCTCTGGAGCGCTCGCTCCATGTCTGACGGGTTTTATTTTAAGTTTCCTTGTGGGAATCGAACTCTTACCTTATGTTATATATATGCCATTAGGGCACGAATTAGAGACAACCTTTTACCTTAGTTTTAGCTCTAGTTTTTAGCACATTACATTCTAGTTTAGTTTTCCTTTGTTCGATCCGGATCGCTACTTCGTTCTTCAATTAATTCAAGATTTTACTTAGTTCTTCATTCTTCGTTTAATCTCGTAAGTTCTTCTTTATTGCTTTCTTTAATTTGATTTAATTGCTTTCCTTAGTTTTAGATTTACTTTCGTAATTGCTTCGTTTAATTTCGTTTATTTAATTCCGTTCGTTCGATTTCAAGTTCTTAATTTAGATTCGTTTTTCCTAGTTTTCGATTACTTTGTTTTCCAAGTTCTTAGAGTTAGATTTATTTATTTAATTTCCAGATTTTCAGATTTAGTTTAATTCATGTCTAGATTCGTTTTTGTTTCTTTCGTTGCTTTCTTATTTGCTTTCTTTTCAATTCTTGCCTAGGTAGTTTAATCGTTTTATTTTAGTTTAATTCTTAGATTTATTTCTTGCTTTCTAGATTAGTTATTTACTTTCTTTTATTTATTGCTTTGATTTACTTTATTGTCTAGGATTTAAAAACCAAAATTCAAAATTCTTTTTACTTGCTTTCTTAGTTTTAGGCTAGATTAGGATTTTTGCTACACGATTATTTGCCCTGCAAAGTTTTCCTTGAGATTCGACATTGGGTTTTTACTTACTAAGTGCTAGGATAGATTTCGTTCTATTGCGAACACTTTTTAGTGAAACAGTAGTATTAAAGTTAACTTTGAGAAAAGCAAAACCACTAAAATTGAAATAGAAGCGAAGCAAACAACTTTAGTTGAATTATTCCACGGTGGAAACCGGAGAGGTAATCGTTGGCCGGGCGACGATGACGGTATGTGTTTGGTGTTTAGATGTTAGGTTTTTAGTGTCCTTTTGTGTCTGTTTTCGTGTTGTTTTTGTGTCTTTTCGTTTGTCTATGGCTATGATTGGGTTGTTTACTTGAAGAGTAATGCAACACAATTGTATACCATGGTCTAGTACCATTTCATGGTGAAGAAGATTGGCCAAAAGATGATCTGCCCCCTATCTTGCCCCCTAAATTCCAAAAAACCCCCTGGTAAGCAAAAAAAACTTAGGAAAAGGAGTAGTGATGAGGTTAGGAAAAAAAAAAAACTTACAAGGAATGGAATTAGAATGAAATGCAGAATTTGTGGTGGAATTAGACACAATAAGAGGAGTTGCAAGGAATTAACTAGAGGGTCAGATCCCAGCTCACTAGGGTTAATATGTTTTAAACATATTAGGGCTCGTTTGGTAGGTCGGGTGGGATAGTCGGCCCGTGATTAAAACTTAGGTTAGCTACATGAGTTTCATAAGTAATGTGTAGTTTGGTTGGGAAGTTTCATAGCCCATGTGAAGAAGAAGTGTTGTTTGGTTACAATGAGTATTGCATGCAATTGATATGGGAAATGTCAAAATTACCCTTGATAGTTTTTGTCTTTTTGTGTTTTCCCCCATTTATTTTTTGGTGGAAAAAAGGGCGCACAATTTCCCCCCAATTTCTTTCCCCCCAATTTCATTTCCCCCAATTTCTGAGAACAAAACCCACTGCTACCAAAAACTCTAATTCCCCATTTCATTTCATTTCATTCGCACAAAGAGAGAGATATAGGTGGAGGGAAGAATAGCACCGTAGCAATTCGGGCAAGATTTTCAGTCGCAATTCGGAGAAATCATGGCTGCTCAACCAGGTATTTTTCCTCCCGCCGTCGAATTTCTGCAACTCTCCTCCGTTCTTGTGCTTAGGGTTTCTGTGATTAGGGCTCGAGTTTAGGGTATAGTGTTCATGGTTTAGGGTTCTACTGTAGTGTTTCTCCGTCGCAATGTTTGTGTCGAATGTGTTTAACCCAGTAATGTATATGTTGCAGTGCAAAGATTGGCTAAGCTGTGACGCGCTTGGAAACTCCGCGAAGAGGAGGTTCTCCTGGATTGCTTAAAGGAGCTCGTCGCCACCGGATGGAAGTCGGACAACGGTTTCCGGGCTGGATACGTGAACAAGCTTGAGGAGTTGATGAGGGGCCACTTTCCCAATGCAAACATACGAGCCAACCCCCATATTGTGTCCAAACTTACGGGGTAGAAGAAGAACTACGGCTCCCTATCCTCTATCTTAGGCCGTAGCGGTGTCGGCTTCAATCTCCATGGGGATTACACTGTGGAAGCCGACGACGAACAGTGGGAGCAGATTTTCAATGTAGAGTACCATCTCAATTCCTCTTCTACTCTAATCTGATGTCTTATATGCAAATGTTATAGGGTGGTGTTTATATAACGTGGTAATATGATTTTGGAATAGAATTATGTGAGGGTGATAATGAAATTTGGAACTCATTTTGCTCTGGTTTATGGTTTGAGGAAGACGATGATGATATATTCCTACACTTTGTGCACTGGTTGGATGAAATCTTGTTTGCTTTACTATGTATCTTGTGGTGGAATATAAATTGTATAAGGGAGCTCATGATATAGTAGAAAATCAACTACTCTTTGTGCACTGTGTTTGTGTGTTTAGTATGGGTTAAAAAAATCAACAACTTGAGTACATTGGAAGGTGGAATAAAATAGGCATTATATGAGGAATATGTTGAACTAATGGGAAGATGTTGTACTCTCTTTGCATAAGATACAAAGGCATGTCTCATTTGCAGGCTCCAGTTTTTTTCAAATTGCATATTTGGTTTATATAATACTTTTGTTGAGATGGAATAGATAGCATATGATGGAGATGATGAAGTAATGCTATGACTTGTACTCTATTTGCATATTGTACTTAGAGATAATCTGCTATTGTTTTGTTGTAGGTGGATGCAAACGCAAAGAACATCTGAGGGAAGGCATGGCTGTACTACGATCGCTGGGCCGAAGCTTTTGGGAAGGATAGGGCCACTGGAGAGACGGCTGAGGATGTAATTGATGTTGTTAATCAACTTCTAAACAAGGAGCAGCACCCCATGGCTGCACAACCTCCCCCATTCCACGCAAACTCACCTGCCCCGACTGCCACTGTCGAGCCCGACACCACAGATCAAAGCGAGGTTAATTCCACGAGGTTTGAAGCTGGAACTTCCCGCTCTCACAAGAAGAGGAAGCTGGTTGATGAGACAGATCAAAACCTCTGTGACATCTTGGGTAAGATGCATTCTGACACTAAACTCAGCCTTGATTCCATAGCTCATCGCATTGGATACCAATCTGATCTTGGGAAGGCTCGGACTGAGATATGGTTGATGCTAGAGGATATCCCTCATCTTGGGATGGAGGAGAAGTTTGATGTTTCTGACTTCCTAATTGCTGATCCTCCGATGCTTGAGTTCTTCTCCGGCCTCCCAATCCTAGCTCGTGCCGGATATGTGCATCGTTTGCTAATGGGGAAAGGTGTGTAGCATGGTTCCTCTATCGAAGAAGGCGGATTGAAGTGGTTTTTTGGCTAAGCTGCATGAAGCGATGATGTTAATGGATGGCTGCTGCTTTTTTATTTTTGTTGATATGGTTTATGGTTAAAACTTTGGGTACAAAACAGTAGGTATTTTGATGGTTCCACTCTTCCTCCTTCTGCCTTGGTGTTTATGAACTTGGTTCTTCTCTTTGTGGATAGAATTTGCTTGTAATTATTGTAGTTTGGGCAAGTGATATATTCGACTAGTGCAAATTCATGAATTATTTGTCTCTAGTTATATTTACTTATATTGATGTGAAGTGATATATTCAACTTTAAGATTCAACTACAACACAACATGAACCAAACTTACTTCAAAACAAACACTATGGGTTGATGTTACATCAAACGACTATTCTTCATACACTTTCGGCCGAACTCATAGTGCAGCTCTCGGCCCTCACACGCCATGAAGCAATGGTCTTCGAGCGTCCCGTTTATTTGTGATGCGAAGCTCGAGGGGAATCGAAGGCTCAAACAGCCGTCTTCGCGGATTCTTAGTGTTACGATGGGTGTTAAAATCCTCTCCTTCTTCGCTTGTGCTTCGGCCGGAGAGCCGTTGGCCCGAACTCGCGTTCAAAAATATATTATTGAATATTATACATAGTTCATCATAATTGGCATCACCCACATAATAATATGCTTTAGCAAGGCTGTTGCGCTTAAAAAAAAAAAATCGTTAATTTTTTTGCTTGTCATATGATCTTCAAATAATTGAGGCGTTAGGCCTCCGAAAAATGTAGAGATTTACCTCGCAAATACGGTGCCATAGTTCGTCAGTTGCGTGCACATGACATAGCTCCTCTACCCAACACACATTGGGATTTTGAAGGATTTCAGTGAATGTGTTGTATCGATCCTTCAACATGTTAAATTGCTCACAAGTTTCATCCCACGAAAAATTCAACCCAAACCTTTCGTTAAGAGCGCTCCATCCCCGATGTAAAGTCCCTACCGGTATGCAAGCTCTCCTTTCTTCTGGGTGCCGAGCTAGATCTTTGACGATGAATTGTACTAGGAAATCAACATTTCCTTCATCCCACTTCCCCTTATAGAAGAAATCTTCTTGAGGGAGGAAGTTGAGAGCCATGGTGCTGTAAATGGCATGAATGGGGTTCAATTCTTTATACAAATAAAAAATGAGGGGATTGGAATATATGCTCAACTCAAAGTAAAACAAGAAACACCAAGACAAGCACAAGCTACCAAAAAACAATGTTGTCCTATTAATTAGTACAAAAGCTTGAACGTAGCTGCCTGTAGTTCACGCGAAAGTCGAGTCTAGGGAATCGGATTCGACTAGTACAATTTTTACTTCATTAGAAGGATTCCTATGATCACACCAAACAAAACTAACATTGTTGCCATGAAACAAATCGCAACGTACACCTCGACTACTCCGTACAACTGGGGGCGTGGAGTTTCGGGCGTGGCGTGGCTTGAAGCTTGATCCATCGTCACACGAGATGCGGCATTGTTTGAGTCATGAGGTTGTGCCTCCCTTCTAGTAATTTGGTTTGGAATTTGAGTGTAATTCCTTGATCGATTCTGATATTCGTCGCACCAAATGAAACGGTTATAGTGATCTTCGTTGTTCGGACAAATATAGTAAAGACGCCCCGGATTTGCAGCTTTCCTTGATGCAACTTTCACTTGCATCTAGCCGTTCTTACAGGCGCATTGAGGGGATATTTCACGGTACTTGTCCATTTTCCAATCTACAATTGATATGCACAACATATTAGACAACATAATAACATGCATACAACACCACGATGCAAAGTCATCAACTGATCAAGTTCACATGCAGTAGGTTCAATTACATGACATAAAAAAAAAGCAGAGTTCAAACACCGAAAGCAATAAAAAGTAGTTTAGAGTTGCATGGAATAGTTGAAGCCCTCCCACTACAAAGTCAGCTACACTTCCCCTGCCCACATTGCGTTTGCAATAGCATCGCGCTTATCATTCCATTCCGGAGTTGCTTCAATGCCCCCAACGTAGTGTATAGGCTCATCTTCACCATCATTGTCCTCGTAACCCTCAAGCCCTTCTACGAATGGATCGTCGGCAAACTCGTTCCGAATGAAGTTGTGAAGCAAGAAACAGGCCATGATAGGCCATGATTATCCTTATTTGGACCTTGATAGGATAGTATGATGCACTCCGTAGAATCCCCCACCTCATTTTCATAACCCCAAATGCGCGCTCAATCACATTCCTTGCCTTGGTATGCCTCATATTGTACATTTCCTTTGGATTTTGAGGAACATCCGCATTTGGGCCCCATTCTTTGAGATGATATCGAACGCCCTTGTATGGAGTCATGAAACCGTCACTGTTCGCATATCCGTTGTCACAAAGGTAGTAGGAACCTAAATCATGCAATCGAAAACACACATAAGAATTAATTGTTGGTATTACCCTAAACCAAAACTGAGGCATAAATAACAAAACGCATTCAAACCTGCGGGGATCTTTAGGCCATGAGTCCTATTCAGTGCATCACGTAATACTCTTGAGTCTCCGGCTGATCCTTCCCATCCCGGCAGCACGTATATGAATTTCAAATTTCGATCACAAACAGCCAAAGTGTTTGTGGATATCTGCCCTTTCCTTGTTCTAAACCTTGGTTTATCTGCAGCAGGAACCCTAACACTGATGTATGATCCATCCAATGCCCCTAAACACCCCTGTATGAAGGAAGAGATTGTTATATCAGAAAAACAAAAGCATTAATCACCATATAAACAATCTAATAGACAATGTGTGAATTACAAATTACCTTAAACCATTTCTAAAGAGGATCAGTGCAATCATCAGTGATAGGCTCCGGTTTAACCAACAACAGGCCGTGGAGTTTCAGGATGGCCTTCAACACCATGTGGACATACTTTGATACGGTTTCACCAGACCTTAGGAAATCAAAACCTACGACTCTGTTCTTCTTATGGTGAGCTAGAACCCCTAAAAACAATGTTATTTGCTCTTCAACACCCACATACTTGTAGTCCTTCAACCCTCCAATATCTCTCAGCAAGACACACAACCTCCCAAAAGTGTTGCGATCAACACGTAGATTTGCTATACAATCGGCATTACTAGTTCATACCAACCGGTTCATGTGATGGACTTGGGTTGGCATTCTCCCTATCATAGAGTATGAATGATTGGGGATTGCACGCAGCCTACGGGCTCTAGCACGACGGCGCCTAATTATGTTTGCAATAACTACCACATTTCGCAAGTGAATTCGCACAATTTCTTCAACAATTTCAACTATTATCACGTTATCGACTCCTAGAGCAGCCATTACGATGCTGTTTATCAACAAATGAAAATTTCAACTACAAATTAAATTCAGACGGCAAAAGAAGAAACAGAATTTACGGCCCTCTGTTAAAACTTCAACTGCGTTTCAACAACAGTGGTATTCTAGTTGAACAACACAAATTAGCAATACAAAACAACAACAAATTAGAAGAATCATACTGTAGCCCTAAGCTCGAAGCGATTTTCTCAGTCAAAGATCGAACAAATTACCTCGCACAAAGAATTCCGGTGCCGGGCTAACGAATGTGGCTGTAAATTCCGCCGTCCGGGCTTCGTAATCGGCAACGGCAATCGTTCTTCCCTCTCCAAGCTCGATTCCAGCAGCTACTCGCCCAAACGAAGTGTATGTAAATGAGAGAAAGTGTGTGTAAATGTGAGGTGGTTGTCTTTCATTTATTTAAAAACGTGTTTCAAAGTTAGCAACTTTAGCCAAAAAAGTATTTGCCTTCAAAGTGTTTCAACTTTAGCAACTTTGATTTATTAAGAATTGTGTTTTCTGTCCAAAGTGTTGTTCTAGTTGTTACTTATTTACAAAAAAAATATTTTCCTTCACATTAAACAAATGCTCCATTTGATTTTAGACCCTCGAATTATAAATGCACCCTGCAGCTAATAACATTAATTACATTGTCTTCTTCTTGATCGAAGCATATATACAAGGATAATACCAGATTAATACCACAAATAATATCACCCTATTCAAAAACAAAAACCAAAAATAATAGGGGATATAGCAGTGTTTCAAAACATACATGAGGGATGAGAGAGGATATACGTAAATAAGGTTGTTCGTTTTAATCCACATCAACTTTTCAATCAATAACAATCTCGAAATCTTCACTGGTGCCAGCCATGGCCCTCGCATGCCTCTCTGCCAGAGTATCGAACGGGCCCTTCACTAACAACACCTTCAGCCATACACCGCAAATGTCACAGAGCTTCTCAAGCTCGAACGTGCAAATGTCCCCGGCTTTAAGATGGTTATCTTCAACAAACGGCTGCGACGCGTTCTTGCTTATCACAGGGCACTTGTAGCTTCCATGGTAAGTGCTCTTCCATTCAATAGGCCCGTAGCGCAAGGTAACAGCAACATCAACGGTCGGCAGCAACCTCATAGCAACACGGGGCATCAGCTGCATCATAACATCACATTAAACCACAAAAACCATGCAAATATTTCATAAAATGTAGATAGTGTAAAAAATTATTACCAATCTGTATCTCCGAGCAACATGTGTTTTAACAAGTTCAACCCCAAACCAGGGAAGGACACCGGAAAGCCTCTCCGTGGAATACTCAGTAGGATTTCCTCCAGGAGAATTTGGATCCTCGGTGTTACTAGAATTGGTATCAGATTCAGTTGTGGTTGTTTGGTCATCCCATGGCTTATTTCAAGGAATAAAGGTAGGGAATGAGAATTCAAAGCATAAACACACTTCACAAAGAGATAAGAACACTTTTCAATACTATACACTAAACTACAAGCACAACAACAGTAGATATATAAGCTAACCATAAACAACTTTCATTAAAACAAATCCAGTTTCACTCATTATTGTAAGAAGCTCAATGAGAAATGCTAGGCTAATTTGTAAGAGCATATTTCAGTTGAATGCATATATATAATTCAATATAAGCTAGCCATAAACAACTTTCATTCAACCAATTCCATTTTAACTCAATATTGTAAGAAGCACAATGAGAAATGCTAGGCTAATTTGTAAGAAGCGTATTTCAGGGACTAATACTATACTTTCATTCAACAACCACAACAACAATCATTAGGCATATACCCTAACCAATAGTGTCTTTCTTGCCAACCAATATTGCCTTTGATGCCAATGTAATTCCTTTGATGTTTCTCACCCCAACCAATATTGCCTTTGTTGCCAATGATTCCACAACTAGAGCATATTCATGCATAATTTCCCTGATTTGCACAACATGTCAATAAAGATAATGAAATTCATTGTACAAAACCTAAACACACTCAGATACAGAGCCATGTCCACAACGTAACACATATGTGGAGTAAAATTTAACCCCAAATCGGGGTGAAGTGAAAAGCCCAAACCCTAAACCTATCCTTAATCTAAACCTTAACCCCCAACCCTTACAACAGCCCCAATCCGAACCATAGATTCCCCTCCAATTCAAACCCTCTAACCTGTCAAGGGAAATCATGCTTTTGCAAATTCAAAGTAAGAACATGATAACCTCGCCCTAAATAATATGGCTAACCCTAAATTTCCCAAATCGAAAGCCTAAATCACAATCATTTTTCCCCAATTTGTAACCCTAGATATCCCACTAATTTCAACAAGAATCGAAAAGAGGAAGAAACACTTACAGCCGGAACGTTGTAGTTAAGTAGTGGAGAACCCTTGCCGTGGCCAGAATCGTCGCTGTCGGAGGAGCCGCCGTCGTGGGAGGAGCCCGCTCCATGGGAGGTGCCCGCGCTGTGGGAGGAGCCCGCGCCGTGGATGGAGCTACCGGATATCTTGCCGTCGTCGTTCGTGTGCGCCATGGAAGGTCAGAGGATGGAAAGAGGGAGAGAGGGAGAGGGAGAAGTCGGGAGGATGAAAAATGAGCACGATTCAAATGGCAATTGCTCAACCCTAGAATTTGTGAGGGCAATTAGGTATTTTCACATTCAAATCGGGGCTACTGTACAAAGCCTGCTTATGAAACGGGCCAATTTGGTGGGTTTATTCCACTAAAGCGGAACAGTGCCGCAAGCCCGGGCCCAACATTAAACACGGGCCCCCAAGTTTCCGTATCTCCCGTACCAAACGGGTGATAAGCCCAGTTAGTAATCACTATCATGGGCTTATCACCCCTACCAAACGCACCCTTAAATGTTTAAATTGTTTTGAAGCTTTCTAATCAATTTGATTTTTTTTTGTTAGGGTGGTCCATCATGTACTTCACCGACTCAGGTTGCTCCATGTACCAGAAATGATGTCAATGTTTCAAAAGAGGCCAATTGAATTTTCAAAAAGGAACAGAGATTGGTAGGTTGATCATGTTACATGCTTTAATGTGCTTCAATATATATTAGTATTAAGTTATAGTAAAGTATAATTTTTATTATAATGGTAGGCTGATCAAGGCTATGGAGTCTTACAGGTTGAAGCGGGAAATGTTTATATAAGGGTAAGCTAACTTTATTTGATATTATGGCAAACAGAAAATGTGTGTGTACATTTAATAGTTTTATGACAGTGCAAACGCTGTTTTCGTGTATGGACCCTCTGCTACAACAAAAGCAGTATAGAACCGTATGGTGCGTACAGGGTCTAAAACAAAGAAGAATGTTGTTGTAGAATCTTCAAAAATTGACAACAATCCAGTTATAAATTTTACACCTCTGTAGTCATTTGTAATTGCTCGAGTTTTTTAGGAAACAATTCTGAAACTTTTGGTGGTTCATCTCTTTATTTTGCCAATGCTGGAGAATCTTTTAGTATTGATATTTTTGTCTTCTTGTGTTTTCTTTCATGATCAACTTTAAAACATTAAAAGCAAATGAAAACTTTTATTCCTTACCTTTATATCGTAGTTAATATTTGTATATTATATTGACTATTGAGTCCAAGTTTAATACGTCCTTTTGCTTGATCAATGTCTCTTATTTATATATTCACTTTATTTTTCTGGAAGCAAAATTTAGCATGGAAATCTCAACGAGAAAACTAGTTTTTTTTAATGACGTGGCAAACATATTATCCACGTAGGATTCCGGCGATCCTAGTCAACATTCAGCTGCCTGAAAATTGTTCTCGGGCCATAAGTGTAGTAAAGGAGCAAAGTTCAGGACATTTTTGTATTTTTTAAAAGGTCAGGCCATAAAGTCACTATAGTAACAAAGATCGGGCCATAAGTGATAATTAACCTCATTTACTTGACATAGCTGCATCCCTCCAAGGTTCTCCGCCACGATGTGGTTCGCCCTCCATGGACGTCTCAAAACAGTCGATACCGAAAACTTGTGGGCTTTGTTCTACCGAAGACGAGTCACATGATCACCTCTTCAACGCCTGTCGGAAAACTATGGAGCTGTGGCAGCTGATCAAGACTTGGATTCGAATCTCGGGAAGTATCACCACAATCCAACGTGCTATTCGTTATTGCTACCGAAACAAATCGTGCTCGGGGGTATTGTGGAAAACACGCTGGATTGCTCTTGCCGCGATGGTGAATCACATTTGGTATGGAAGAAATAAAGTTAAACATCGACAAGAGCCTTCAACGTTCAAAGAATTTTTCGGAGATCAAGATCGACGTATATCACGTTCTCTACAATGAGTTCCCGGTGGATGTGGTGTCGGCCCATATGGAAGCTAACATTCGTAGTCAGGTTATCTGATTTTGTAATTGTTTACCTTCTCTCTTTGTGATGATAATAAAATTGTGTGCGTGTGTGGGGGGCTGGCCGGGCTCTTTTCGAGCAGCGCACCCCAGGGTGTTTCCGGGTGGGTGCATCGGGGACTGGTCGGGCGTTTGCCAGGCTGCGTCCCGTTGTGCCCCATCCATCCCCATCCCTCGGCTGGATGGTGAGTCACCTAGACCAAAGTCTTGGACTTCACTCTGCTATGCCTGTCCCTGTCTTTGCGCCTACAATTATCTCCTCCATTTTTTTCGTAGTGCGACCTCTTTCTTTTAGCTTGTATTCCTGCCACCATAGAACGTTTCATTTCCGGGTTTGTATTCCGACCCACCTTTGAGTAGATGGATTGCAACTCTTTTTGGGCTTGTATTCTGGCCATGAGTCACAATGATTGTGTCAGTTGTAGGATACCCCGGCAATGCTGTGGGTTTCAGTGGCCACCCGCACTGCGGGGTCATTCTTTTATTATTTTAATAAAATTTGTTCTGCTTCAAAAAAATATGTTGATGTTGTGTGGGTGGTCCCGAGTTGAAGTCCTTCCCCACGGTGGTCTTTACATTTATGATGGGTCAATTTAAGAAATATGTGAAACTACAAGGACCAAAGGGTAATTATTCTTTTCTTTAGAGTGTCAGGTCACAAACAAATTCTTGCTTTCTTGCAAAATCGGAAAACCCTCAATCGATCCGATTTATTTCAATTTTACTTCATATTCTTGTTTTGAGACGAAACCATGGTTCGATTTCTGATTGGCGACTTCTCATAGAGTAAATTTTCCTCCGAATTCTTGCGGAAGGGGCCATCACTTTATAAATCTCTCTCTCTCTCTCTCTCTCTCTCTCTCTCTCAATTACTCCAGTCTTCTGGAAATCGCCTTCAAAAATTTGCAAGGATTGCAGTACAGAGGTTCAAAAAGTTCGCTACGGACAAGAAGAGGAAAGAGACCAAGAAATGGGTATGATAATACAGAGGACATTCTCATTCATTTTGGGAACAGCTTGTGGAATTTACATAGCCCAGAATTACAACGTTCCCAATGTTCGAAAGCTCTTCAACACTGGGCTTGTGATCGCCAAACACATCGAGGAGAATTACCGGAAGCCCAAGAAGCGCGACGATGAGGAATAGGGCAAAATTCATGTTTCGATTCTTGTGTCTACGGCTGCACGCTAACTGTTCGTAGTATTGCCTATTAGCATTTGAAGGGTTGGTTAGGGCTTTGAATTTTTGTTTTTTGGTGATGTTAATGAACTCGGTTTATATACAGATTTGGCGTTTACTTGTTTTTAATTCCCATCATTGAGGCTCAATCAATTGAAGTTGCAAGAGTTGGCGTTTAATAGTTTTGAGTCTGTGTGTTGGTTTATACAAAGTAAAGAAAATCTACAGTTTCTTGGTGAATGATTTTGATTGCGTTTTGATTGAGTGAATGAATACTTTGATTCTTGGTAATGCTTGTGTTATTTTTCTTTGTTGATTAATGATCTAACGTTTATATATCTTGGCTGCAAATTGTTCCTTTAGGAATAACCAAATTGCAGCTCTGACAACTAGAATGTAAATGAGCTTTGTAAGCAAACAATATACAGTGTTCTCGGAATTCTTCCTGAAGTGATGCACATTTGATAGGGAACGAAAAGTTTCTATGTTTTGTTCTGCATAAGCTTGAGCTTAAAATCACCTGATTTTCTACTTTATTTACCTTACTGGCTGAGGTTTGGATGAGAACATAGGATATCAGGTGGCCTAACATGAAGTAGGGAAAAATCATTTGGGAATGGCTCACACAGTTTCCATAATCTTGTTGAGAAAAAGAAAAACATAATATTCATTTGGAAATGACTCACGGTTTCAATAATCTTGTAAAGAAAAAGAAAAACGCAATAATCATAAGGAGACTGTGATATCAGTAGAAAACAAGATGGCTGTACTTTGAAGTCACAGGTTAGCTTGTGTAACATATAGCTTTAGTTTATATTTTTCTTTCCATATCGTGTTGGAACTGGACTGAGATGTAAGAGAATGCAATTAACAATGTTATCTGTTGAAGGATTGTTGCATTCTTTCTACCAGAAACATGTCATATTTGTCTGTCCTGGGTTTAAATTTATTGATCATGGTATAGAATGTTTCTTGAGGCTTTAGGAAACTGTGTTGTGTAGTATATATGTTTCTTTTGCTCTGTGCCTGCTGAAATTCTTACTCTTTAATAACTGGTAAACATGTTTTCTGAAGGAAGTTCCTCGTTCATGCAGTTTGAATTTAAGCTCTATATCATTACTGTTGAGTTTCATTATAAAATTATGCATCGTCATTTATTTCTATACTAGAATTCAGACGAGGTTAGAGAATGACAAAACACGTGTATTCCTTTCGTCTGTATTGCTTATAGTTTATGCAGCCATTCCGGTTGTAAATTCTTTCAGTTTGCAACTGAGTCAAACTGTAGTTAGTGGAGTAATTGGTGCTTTAATACTTAAGGAATGACTTGTTCACCTTCTTAAAATTCCGTTTGCTACTTTGAACTCTTTTGCTTTACAGTTTATCTCTGATTATTTTTTGACGTAGTCCTTAACAGCTTTTCGGCATATTGATGCTTTTCCTGGTGATTCAACTTTGTCACAATGTTAGTCAGCAGATGTGAATACATACTGACAGAAAATGGCGCGTTTATATTGAATATTCCCGTATATTTGTGCTTTAAACATTGTGTTTTTGCTGATTCATATTTGTTCCGACTGTTTGATTCATAGACACTCCAATAAGTTTGTTGTATCTTGGTCCTTTAGGGGGTGGCCTAGTGGTTGATTATTGAACACCAGTTTTAGTGATACTACTGTATGCGATTGACGGAATTATTTTTGCTATACGGTTCTTAATATTCGTATCAACATTCCGAGATCTTTCAGATCCCGTGTGCAAGCCAATAATTTTTTTTTTTATTATCTTTGTTTTGGATTGCTGAAGGCTGAAGCTATTCCTTTGACATTTGGCTTTTTCATTTAGATGTGATTATCGTCTTATCAGCATTGAAGTAAATCTACTTGACTTAGTCTGGCATGGTTTATAGTACTAAGAAAAACCATAGAGCAATCAATCTACAATGTTCTGGAATTCTTCCTGAAGTGATGCACATCCCGAGGGAACGAAAAGTTTCTGTGTTTACTTCTGCATAAGCTTGAGCTCAAAATCGTCTAATTTTATACTTTTAATCTTACTGGCTGAGGTTTGGATGAGAAGATAGGAATGAGGTACCGAAAGATATCATAAAATAGGGAAAATCATTTGGGAATGGCTCACAGTTTCATTATCTTTTGAAGAACAAAAATAATCATAAGGAGACAGTGGCATCGGTATACCTTGAGGTCACAGGTTAACTCGGGGAACTATTAGCTTTCCTTTATATTTCTCTTTCATATCCTCTTGGACTTGTACTGAGATATAACAATGTTGTCCGTTGACTGATTGCGTTGTTTCTGCCAGAAACATGCCAGATTTTTCTGTCCTGGGTTTAATTTTTTTTGTCATGGTATAGAATGTTCGTTGAAGCTTGAGTAAACTGTTTTGTGAAGTACATATCTTTCTTTTGCGCTGTGCCTGCTGAAATTAAACTCATTGTTAACTGCTAAACATGTTTTCTGTAGGAATTTCCTCATTCATGCAGTTTAAAAGATTTAGAACATTGCTGTTGAGTTTCATTACAAGATTTAATTATGTGTCGTCATCTACTTCCGAACCGAAATTCAGACTTAGAGATAAGAGAATGAAAAAAAAAAAAAAAAAAAAAAAAAAAAAAAAAAAAAAAAAAACTTCTATCTATTCCTTTCAACTCTAATGTGTTGCTTATAGTCTATGCGGCCATACTTGTTTTATATTCTTTCAGTTTTTGCAGATGAGTCAAACTGTCAAACCATGGCTAGTGGTGTAATTGGTGCTTTAAGGTTTATAGAATGACTTATGCATCCGCTTAGAATTTCGTTCGCTGCTTTGCAATTTCGCAATTGATTTTGTCCGCGTCTACTAATCGCTCTTGCTTGTGTTTCTGAATTGGGCCTTTGAACTCTTTTGCTTGACAGTTTGTCTCGGATTATTTTTTGACATAGTCTTTAACAACTCTTCGCCTGGATATTGATGTTATTCATGATGATCAATCTTTGTCATGATGTTAGTCTGCAGATGTGAATAAATACTAGCAAGAAAGCGGCATGTAGCTCATTGAATATTCCGTTAGTATTTGTGCTTTAAGATTGCAGTACATCAGCAAAGCTAAACAGCTTGTCTTTATATTTCTATAAATGTATAAAATATAAATATTGTTCATACAGACCAGTATGCCAAAAAAAAAAGCCTCTATACATACTTATCTACTCTGTCTAATCCTCAGTCGATGTTGAGATACAATTCAGGAGAAGGAGAAGGAGAAGGAGACGGAGAAGGAGAAGGAGAAGTACTACTTATAGTAGACACCTCGTAATGTAGCTGATCTTTCTCCTTCCCCAACGTACGCCATTCATTGATGCATGCCATTTTGCTTGGATCTGAACTCAGTGACAAACAGGAGCTAAGAATTTCCAATATCTTTTCTGTTTTGCCTAGTAGAAGAATAGCATAGCGAACACTTTCCTCTCTATGTTCAATGGAACTCTGATGGCATTTTATCGATATGGCATGCTGTAAATTTGTAAGACAGGCTCCCATTATGTCGGTGATCATGGCAGTAAGGTTATCGAACATTTTCTTGCTGCATTCGTTTGATCTGTTGTCAGTTGTGAGGAGAAGTGTTTGGCATATTCTGTACATTGCATTGGCAACTATAACCTTTACAGGCCACTGTGAAGGACTGTACCTTAAACAGCCTGTCATGTCATTCTTTCTCAACTCCATAAACTTGTTCTTTGCTATGTCGGAAAGCTCTTGAATTGTCTCTTTCGGGCTCTGTCCCTTGAGAGCTAACTGGCGAAGATCTACATCGAGCCACTTATAATGGAGGTCGACCCCTCCCCACACTATCTCTGCTGCTTTCCTCACATTTTCCAAATGTTTCTTGGTATGCAGATTTTTTTCTATGAATCTTACATATTTGAGGCCTTCATGTACAGATTTCATCAGTTCTTTTACACATTGGAAATCGGAGTTACTAGTTGCAACTGCAATGCTTGCTAATGTCACCATAGGAAGAGCCCAGCTATTTGGAGGTTCTACAGAATCCAATGAAGGAACGAGGTAGCTATCGAACTTCTGCACCCCCTCGAATCCACTTGAAGGATCCAGTTTCTCCAGCAGCTTCCTGAGGGATGCCGGCTGCTTTCTTCTCCCCATTCTAATCCAGTGTCCAATGGCATCCCTGTCACTTTTCATCATCACCTCTACCAGTTCTTCCTCTCCTTCAAGATGCAGAACATAAGTGCTGAGGTCGAGTTTGCAGTCGCCTCTCGACTCCGACTCTGTATCAGAACTCCCAATCGAGTTATGGCATTTCACCATGTTGACAAGTTTCTTGCAGAAACGGTGCATTGCCATCAGCTGGCCGACAAAGGTTATCGATATTCGCCCCACTACCTTGCTCAAGACCACCATTACTCTCTGCATGAAAATGCAGAAATCCAATGCCTTGTTCTTCGCGGTATGCACGAATTTCCTGGTGCCTCGGCTACAGATTCTCAAATCCATGGGACACTCTCTCAATTGATACAGATTGTGCACCCAGTAATCCTCTACCGATAAGAATCCCCTTTTCCTGCACTCTTTCATCCTCTTTGGGCATCTAAACTTAATGGCTATGAACCATCTCGTTGCAGGAGCAACCGTTCCTCCCACGACCGCAGCTGCCTGCGTTGCTAGTATCAAAGTAGTCGACCATTTATAGTCCGAATCTCCCCTGCAGAACTTGAAACACCATGGCATGAAGTAGCTACGAAGAATCGCCTCCGCTAGAGTAGCTGCATTAAGTAGGCAGAAAGCACCCGAAGCGGTACATGTAGCTAATCGCCCCGTCACGAACTGAGGATTGCAGGTATGTGCCATCATCCAATATCTAGCAAGATCATCTCTCAGTTTCCTAGCTATGGATGCATTACCAGAACTTGCTTCGCACTCTTTCATCGCCACTAAATACTTCTTATTGTACTTAATATCCAATACACACTTAGCTGCAGGAATCGCAAACGACGAAGAGATCAAGATTGCGAATAATACAACCATCAACGACATCACTATGGCGTGCTCGTACCAGTAGACGTAAATCACACCGGTGACTAACTGAATGCATATGTTCACGATGACGGTGACGACGAGGATCCCGAGAGCGACCACATTCATCATGAGTTCCTTGGTCTCCATGGCGCCCAACGAGGGCATTGAGTTACCTATTACAGTGCAGAGGAAGGCGGTGCTGCTGAGCTTCGCAAGCTGATCGTGCGCCTGAGGCATCGAGGTGTTGAGATCGACCGCGAGCTTTACCGCCACGGCTACGAGCGTGAGGGTGGTGGCGTTGAGAGCGAAGAAGTTGCAAGGGAACCAGAATTTGCGGTAGCGGAAGCCATGGAAGGCGTCTACGGCCATGGCTACGGCGCAGGCGGCGGATGCTGCAACGACGTAGAGGCCGATCCACGGCATTGGCTGGTTGAATTTGGAGTCGTCGAGTGTTCCGGCGATCGTGCAGCCGATCTTGCCCATGGTTGAAGGTTTGTGTTTTTCTCTGGTTTACTCCAATCGATTTGGTTTGAATGTTGACGATACATGTGTGGTAAAGAAGAGTGTATGTGTGTTTTGAGCGTTGAAATATACGGAGTTGGTGACTTTGAGTGCGACTTTCATTGTTATTATTAAATGTTTTAATTTATTGCAGTACTTATCAGAAAAGTCAGTATTTTCGTGTCGGTCAACAAAAACTGTTGCACTTTTTTTATACACATGTTCCACCAATTACTAGTAGCTTTCGTTCTCTTTCGTGCGAAAAGAGAAAATCACTCTATAAATTTCACATTTTTTGTCACATTTTCTTATCTTTTATCAATGAGTGAGAATTTTTATTTATTAATTTGGAAAAAATATTTACAATAATATTTTGATATTTTCTTTCCATTGTACAAATGAGGAAGAAAATTAAAAAAAGTGAGAAAATGTGAGAAATAAGAAAGATTTTAAATATAATTTTCTTTTTTCTCTCATTCTCTTTATAATCAAGGAGTACGCAATCTTAATTTTTGATTTTATTTGACCTCTTTATTTACAAAAACAAAACGGAAAAAAAAAAAAAAAAAAAAAAGACCACATATAGTACCATATAAACTGTACTCACTATTCCTCTTAAATTTGAAATTACCATGTTCCTTTATTTTATAAGTATTTTTTAGAAACACATTTGTGTTCATTTCTCCGTTCAAATATTCCTAGAGTAACGTCCCCCTATCCACGATGGGTACTTTTTAATATGTTCACGGATCATGTGTCAATGATATTAACAAATATAATAATATTAATACATATCTTGGCCTATTAATTTTGTAAAACTTTAATACATACATGACATTGTCACATCAGTGGTAGACACGTTAAGCATGCACACAGTGTCAGAGGAGCGTTTCTATCAAATACTACTAAAATTATTTTTATAAACATGTGTAAAAATTATATGTCTTGATGTTTAGGGGAAGAAAGAATATGATATGTATTATTGTTGTTAGCTTTTATTTTCGATTCTTGTTCTAATTATTGCGCTTAAAACTTGTGAGGCTATCCTAAACTTGGGAGGGAGATCTATAGGTATAATTCTCGTATCTCATTTTACTTGACCTATCTCTTATTTTATATTCGAGGGACATCATATTATAATTCACTTGATATATTCTACTATTATTCTATACTCAAGGAACGATATATTATAGTTTACTGAATGAGATTTATTTGATTTCACAGAGGCATGCTATTGAGATCAATATATTTAGTTTTATATTAATGGCAAAACAAAATAAATATGATGTAAAACTACGTTATCAAGATGTGGTTGTATGAACTACTACTCTTCAGAGTTGTCACGGCTGACGCATTTTTCTTGGATTAAATTAGGCATCTTGTGCTGCTGACTTTGGACTCAAATAAAAATCCAAAATAGAAGACACTAGTTTCCAAGACGTGTCCATATTGAGCTAGACTTTATGCACTCGGCTTTATATTATGTGCATGTGACACATAAATCAAGAATGAAGGGTGACTATAATCAATTTTATATAAGGAAAGAGAATTAATTAATTGCAGTCCATTATTATTTATCTATAAGAAAATGTGCTTAACAAAATGGATGGACGAAAATGATAAATATACTCAATATAATGGGATGGAGTGAGTAACACATGTCAATTGAATCGACAGTGGCCAGCCCCTCATATGTATTCTTGGAACCTGACCAAAATCGGATTATATATAGATAAGAAACGATGGTTTAGATCGAGGTTTTTTACTTATGAATAGAGAGAACAAAATTTTGGAATTCTCTTACTACTTTTAGATAAAGAAAACTTAGAAAAGGATGAGAATGTGTTGAAAAAATGTAAATGAAAAATGAAGGAAAATGATTATTATGTTATTTTAGGGAGAGAAAATGACAAAAATATTTTTTTAAGAAAAAAAAGTCACGATAGAGAAAATTTCTGAGAATTATGAACAATAAAAAGTTTAGAAAGACAAATGACCAAAAATAAATTGACGTCATAGATTTAAAAAAAAATAGAATGAGAAAATTTAGAAAGGAAATGGATGAAAGATAATTTTTTTTGGAGGAAGTAATGCAAGAAAAAAATATCTAAGGAAACGAAATTCTGAAAAACAAACATTTCAGAGAGTAGTTCTTGAAAAAAAATGACGAGGGTGGGTCGGATTCAAACGTGCGGGTCAGGAGCTAGGTCTTAAAGGATCGGAGTTGGAATCGAAATTGAGACGGTGTCATTATAAACAATTGATAATGTAGTTATCAACAATTGGATAATGAAAGGAAGTGACTTACCTATCGAGTAAGTATATCCACTGTTAATACAACAATGCCACACATATGATTTTTTCATTTAGGTTTCAGTTTTTCTAGTAGAGTCTAATTTTCATAGTGTAGCTAATGCAGTTATGCTTATGGAATACTCCCTCTGCCACCAAGTCTGCACTTCATAGCACCCTGCAAGGTTCTTAATTTTTGCAATGAGTATGTTTACAGTGGAGTTTAAGTATCACCTTTTGTAGTTTGTTTATATATTTATCGTGGACTTGGTTCTCGCTATTGTTAGTTTGGTGTAATTTGAGGGTGAATATATATATGTAAAGTTTCTTACGAAGCTCATGTTCTAAAATGAATGAAGCACATAGGACGACCGAAAAAAGAAATAAATACGCAAATTTAAAGGACGAAAGAAATATTAATAACACTTTTTCTAAAATATAGTATTATCACGTCACTCGTAAACAAATTAAGTATGTACACTAAAGGAAGGGGAGCATAATTAATGACAACATGCATGTTTCTTTATTCCACTTTGGAGCTTCATTGTAGTCTCCTAGAAAATAATGTCTCGTTGATTTGGGGTCATAAACTAGTTTAGGGATTCATATTGATCTTGAGTTCTTTTGAAAAACGGCAAAATTTAAAGTCTTTGTGAGCAGATGGGATCCCATGTCCTCAAACCCGTATTCTAATTGTGTACTCAAGTCAAAACTACGTAATTTTGTTCTAATAGTTTTAAATGCCGTAAATTCAAAATTTTCTTAAACCATCAAAACTACGTAGTTTAGGGACAGAGGATCCCCGCTTTGTGGGTATATAAAAATACACATTACTTATTAATGCAAATTTGTGCATCAAAAAATAAGCAAGTCTTCGAGCTGTTTGTGTGTGCTACTTACATTTTGAATCATATATAACAATTATGGAAGGAAAGATACACCTACTCTAAATACATTCAATAATTGAAGAAAGTTTAGGAAAAGAGATATGAGAAATAATTAAATCCTACACTCCCCCTTAAGTTGGTGCATGAAGATTACTAATGCCTTACTTGCCAACGAGAAACTTGAATCGAGCAGCCCCAAAAGCTTTAGTCAAGAGGTCGGCAACTTGTTGGAATTTTGCATGGCTTGATGTCTTTGGATATAACAATCCATCTCCATGTGCTTAGTACATTTATAAAAAAAAGGGGATTATGTGCAATATGATATGCTTCTTGATTATAAAAAAAAGTGAAATAGCTGCAACTTGTGTTGCTTCTATATCCTTCAATAATCATCTAAGCCATAGTATCTCACTAAGTATAGTAGCCATGGCCTTGTATTCGGCCTCTGCGGAGGATCGTGAAACGACCGACTGTTTCTTAGTTCACCAAGAATGGGTGCTCTTCCTAAAGAAATAAAATATCCTATACATGATCTTCGAGTCATGTGACGTCCTCCTCAATAGTGTCTCAATAGGCTTGAAGCTTCAAGTCACCGGTTGTTGGTAGGAACAAGCCTTGCCCTGCCGTTTGTTTTAGGAAATGTAGTATATGCATGGCAACATCCATGTGTGTGCATCGAGGTATTGTAATATACTGACTCAATAAGTTCACATCAAATTGGATGTCTGGTCGTGTCACCGTCATGTACAAGAGCTGACCAAGTAAACGACAATAGCGTAAGACATCAGCAGTCGAGCTATCATCATCCTTACCTAGACGCAAGTTTTGCTCCATAGGAAAATCACTTGGGCCCTCCTTGCAAGCATCTTTCTTCCAATATATCAAGGGTGTACTTTCTCTAACTCGATACAATTTCTTCAACAGAACGAGCAACTTCGATCCCAAGAAATTATTTTAGAGGCTCCAAATCCTTTATACTAAACAACTTGTTCATATGCTTTTTACAATTTTACGTGAGAAATATTTATATCATCATCCCAATTAGTATAACGTCATCTACATAAATCAATGCCACAACATCGTTTCCATCTCTTGTGTACAAGAACAACGCAAGGTCTGCTCATGATTGCCGAAAGTCATTGTCAACCAAAGCTTGAGTGAATATATGGTACTAGTAATTGCTTGTAGAGTAACTTCCTCAATTTGGAAACTTGTGTTTACCCATCCCTTAAAAAACCTTGTGGAATTTTCATGTATACATCTTCAACCAAGTCCTCATGGAGGAACGCGCTGTTGACATCTAATTGGTGGATGATCTAGTTTTACTTTGCAGCTACAACCAACATAAACTTCTAATTGAGACAAGCTTGGCAACCGGTGTAGATGTTTGGTAGAAATCTATTCCCTCAATTTGTGTGAATCCCTTAGCTACTGATAGGGTTTTTTACCATATGATTTAAGTGTTCAATTATCTTTTTCTTGTCTTATTTCGATAGTTAAGCTCATGTTTTGTATAGTTTACGTTGTTTCGAGCTAGATAACGCTTGTAGAGGGTAAATCTACAATTAAGGTTGACTGCGGCTGGCATGGTTGACTAAGCTGGACGGGTTGACCTGATGGGACGATTGGGCACTAGCAACCTGTCAACACAACCAATAAATGTAAGAACCCTTCGAAAGGACCAGTGGGGTGTCTGGTGAAGGGCCTCCGACGCTCAAGTCAATAGGGCTAATAACACAATTGCAAAAGGAACAAGATCGAAATAATAAAGTTAAGAATAGCAATGAGAAAACGGTTGACCCCAATGCACTAGTTGGATCAATTGATGGTGATGATAGCGATGATGACAGTTCAAGATTGGGGGGGAATCGTGTGAGAGTATGAGAGTGTTGATGTCCCTTATGACCTAGAAGGACGCCTTATATAAGGTTGCATCCCCGTTATGGTTTCCTCAATTCATTTTATCTTTGTTCCACTTCTCTGTTAGTTCCGATTTTTATGGAGGTGATAAACATGGATTTTCTACATATTAATGTTCATTTGAGTTTGTTTTAAGTTGAGAAAATCATGTTTTGAAAGGTGTTATTGATAAAGTTTCATATTCTTGTAAATTGTGATACTTGTACGCACTTTGACTGACTTTGCAGAGAAATGGAAGAGATATTTCACAAATTGGCTAATGCAGGATTGAATTTCATCTTGTTAGGAGTTCATAGCAAAAAAACCGATCTAAAATCAGATTTAAAACGATAGAGAACGAACGAAAACAAAAACGTTGCGCACAGGTGTACGCGACGACGCGCGGCCGCGCCTCATTGGGCCATAACCGTGCCTTAGCCCACTCTCTGCACTGCCATTCACGCGGCAACACCTCAGTTCACATCACCGCATCATCCGTGGCCGTCTCCCGCGTCCAGGAAGCCTCTTCCCGCGTCAAGGACATGCGGCAACGTCATCATTGCCTCCAGCCGCGCCTATGCCCCACGCCGCTAGTCATGCGGCGGTGTCGCCTTCACTAAAGCCTCGTCTGTCTCACGCGCCTTCACCCACGCGGAGGCGCCGTCTCTGCCGTTAGCCGTGTCACTCTATTTTGGGAAGGGATGTGTGAAACGCGTCCGTTGGAGATTCGGTGATAATGCCCACATTAAACACAAAATCGAGAGAGGAGAATAAAGAGGGAAGAAGAGAACATGAAAAGAGATCTCGTTATTGGAGTTCAGAGAATTGGAGGCTATCGAGAACCCTATACGTTGGAATTTCAAAATTGGGAGAAAAATATCAAGACATTTAAATCGGAGACATTCGGAGCCCTAGTTCCTTCTACGATTTTCGTTTATTTTTGATTATGTGTATCTTGAATCTTGGGATATTTGTCCTCAACATGATTGGCTAATTTTCTATTGTTCTAGAGCTAGGGAGTACATGAATATTGTGGATTCAATTTAGTTTTTATCAATCGATTACGACCTTCTATTGCTTCGTATGTTCTTGTATAAATTGTTTGCTTATTTGGTTAGCTACGAAATTCGCATGATTTAGTGTGTTGATTCGATAGGCAGAAGGTGAGAAATGACACTCGAATTTGGAACATAAGACATACACTTCAATAAAGTCGGAAGATCTTGAGATTTGTGTGAGAGCTTTTAACCCTTTGCGCCCTTAGGAGTTTCATGTATTAGAAGTTAGTTGGGCACAACAATTCTTGCATGAAATCTACGGTTTAGGCACTACGGAAGTAGGTTTAAGTTTATTTTGTGGTTGTTCTAGCAATAGTTGAGTCTTCTATGTGATTGATTGATTTTAATTAAATTGAGTTTGCATGATTCATTGAAACTAAAGCTCTTAAATACTTCTTCTCTTATTTGATTCTCTCGAAACTTGTCATTTATGTTTTTTATTTTGCTTTCAATTAGTTAAGAAAAACAAAACTCAACGATTTATTTGTCTAGATAGAGGATAGGAAATTAGACTTCTACTCATTAGGTTAATCAATCTCCGTGGAATACGACCTTGCTTCCCTAGCTATAATTACACCCGTACACTTGCGGTAGTAAAAATATTAGTGAACATGAGGTGATCTCTTTCTCGTGTGAGGACGGCCGGACCCAGTCAAATGCCTAGGTTATTTAGGGAAGTTGGGTTAAACCCTTGGGCCTTTTGTTGGGACCGTTCACACGATTGGCTCGATGAATGATTGGGCTATTCAAATATACTAGGCGGCTTAGTGGGCTGATGAATTTTGCCCTATACAGTTTGTCCCCCAGTCTCTAATTAAATTGATTTTTAATTAGAGAGTAGATATATTCGATTCAAATCGACTTATGCTTGCCATGAGAGCAATAAAACTTTTTTTTTGGGCCCACGAATCTTGGCTCGATCGTCGCAGTGGGTGCGATTTATTTTTTTGGCTCTTGGCTCGGAGGAGGTGACATGGTCCTTTTCGTAGACACTGTTCGTCAAAGGTAGCATCGATGACTACGATGGCCACAACGACTACGATGGCCACGATGACTACGATGACTATATTGACAATGATTAATAGTTGACAACAGTTGACTATCATTGACTAGGTTGACTATGTTGACCATATTGACTGTGATGGCTACGATGACCACGATGAACCCGATGACTCTGATGGCTATGTTGAGGCGAATGCATAAGCATTTGCTCGCTTCCTAATGATTATAGTTGACCGTGATGGCTACAACGAACACGATGACCCCGTTGGCTATGTTGAGGCGAATGCATAAGCATTTGCTCGCTTCCTAATGATTATAGTTGATCATGATGGCTACGATGAACACGATGACCCCAATGGCTATGTTGAGACAAATGCATAAGCATTTGCTTGCTTCATGTTGACTATGGTTGACCGTGATGATCACGCTGAACACGATGGCTACGTTAACCACGATGAACATGATGGCTAGGTTTGAGGCGAACACGTATGGATTAAAGGTTTGACATTTCCCATTTGTGAGAACCGAATGAATTGGCTGAGAGGGTTCGTAGGAGCATTTAATTTCCCATGTTCAATTGCCTCACAACTTGTTATCATTGGTGGCCCGTGGCATTAACAAGACTTGACATGTATGGATTGTTTGACGAGTTTCAATTAGGGATGAGAATCGGGCACGACGGGTACGGATAGTGGTTACCCATACCCGTACCCGCAAAATAAACCCGTACCCGCTACCCGCCCACGACCTGCGTTGGGTACTATCCGCCAACCATACCCGCCGCCCGTGGGTATCCGCCACCCGTCGGGTATCCGCCTACCCGCCACCCGCAGATACTCGTTTACCCGCCACCCGCGGGTACCCGTTTAGGAGTAATTAATTTGTTTATTTTAATATTTTTTAATGTATTTCTTTTCTTTATTTTATAATAATGTAGGAGTATGTTGGGAACCCCCTGCAGTTTGATTTTGATGATGTTTATCGAAACCACACTTAGGCATATTTTACTTTGTTTAGGGTCAAGGCCGATAGATCGACCAACTACCTGTTAGTGCAGGTCGATGCCCTTTAACATTTAGTATCAAGTTCGATCCACCCTGTAAGAGAAAGGTCGATGTATCGACCTGCCTCGTTTTGGATCGAGATCATCAGCCTGTCTATCGACCTCCCCTATCAAGCTTCCAGCTGGCATTGCCTTAGAAGATTTCAAGAGCTGGATTATCAATCAAGGTCGATGTTCCGCCTTCATGGAGCGTCACGACCTGATCCTTGCCACGTCGAGTGCCAGCAAGGACGAATATTCCCAACGGCTAGAAGTGAGTCAGCATCCAACGGCTAGTGCCACGTCAGCCCGACTCCAACGGCTAGTTTTTCAAAACTGCCTATAAATACTTCAGCCATTTTCGGATTCAAGTACGGGAAACACAAGTTATCAACGCCATATCTCTGCCCAAATCTCTCTCAAAGCTCATATCCATTCAAGTGTTCGAAATCCGATTAGTTTCCCAAACACTTGACGAAGAGAGGTTTCCGATTCCGAAAAACACCACAACGACGAAGCGTTCACTGCTGCTTGTCGATTGTTCAAACAACTTCTTCTCCGACTTGTTCGAAGTTAGAAAGCTTGTTTTTATTTTCGCCATTATAGAGTTAGTCAAGCTCTGTAACAGCGTAAGGTTGTTTGTACGTTCTAGTAAGAAGGTTGTAAGGGTCACGACCCAAAACTCGTGTCTAGTTACTCTCAAGTTAGATTGTAGCTAGAACTGATACTCAGTCAGTATAAATAAGAGAGAGGTGGATCCAAAAGAAAAGGGATTCTCAGGTCGAGTCGACCTGACGTGGACGTAGGAGGATTTCTCCGAACCACGCTACATCGCGGTGTTTCTCTCTCTCTTTATTTATTGCACTTACATTTTATTATCTAACTGACGAGCATCAATCTGCATTACACGAATCAACCTGCTATCCATATTCAGCCTTAAGATTTTTCAAAGAGTAATCAACCTCCACCAACTTCCGCATTAAACAACAGTTTGATAAATCAAGCTTGATACCCTACGAGCTTGATAGATCAAACTGCCTCTGATAAGGTCGACCTTGACAATCGACCTGAAGATCGACCTGAATTTTAAAAAGTCAAAAACGGTTGGTTATTGGTGTATTCCCCCCCCCCCCATACACCAATTACTCTTTCCCGGGACCAACAAGTGGTATCAGAGCAGTGGTTCTTTTGACCGCTGCTTTGCATACTAAAAGTTCCTTATCAAACTTTTGGTCATTTTGAACCGATCCTTAGAAAAATCTTTTCATTCATTTCATATCATATTATTTTGCAATGGAGGCTTCTCTTCTCAGGGTATGTGAAGACTTCTCCGTTCAAGGCTATGAAGATTGGAGCTTTCGAATCAAGATGTGTCTCAAGGCACATCACGTCCTTATGTGGGACATCATCGAGAACGGACCCTCCCCCATTTATGCTGCGAAGATTATCGTGGATGGAACAGCCCCCGGGGAGGCTACATACGAGAAAGTCCTTAAGAATCCTCGCGATTACACAACTGAGGAAAGGAAGGAGGCCGGTCTCGATGACTACGCAAAGGGACTCATCTCCAGCACCGTGAAGGGCGTCTACCTGGCCAAGATCAGAAATCTTGAAACGGCCAAAGAAATGTGGGACACCCTCCGGTCCATCAGCCTTGGCTCAGAGGAAATGAAGGAGAACAA
Organism: Thymus mandschuricus; assembly: GCA_029379335.1. Classification (NCBI taxonomy): domain Eukaryota; kingdom Viridiplantae; phylum Streptophyta; class Magnoliopsida; order Lamiales; family Lamiaceae; genus Thymus; species Thymus mandschuricus. The sequence continues at coordinate 17,527,704 of CM057074.1, read as the reverse complement.
GCTGTCCATGGCGTGCAGCAAGTTCGATGACTTCAAGATGGTTTCGGGAGAAACCATTGAAGCGATGAAAATTCGCTTCACCGAGATTGTTCTTGAAGTGGCTGCCATCAATCCATACAAGTATACGCAGCGCGAGAAGAATCTCAAAGTGATACGTGCCCTCCCTGCAAATTGGCACGTATACGCCGCCATGCATCCAGCCCGATCGGATTTCAACTCCCTCACCACTGAAGATCTTTTCGACATTCTTGTCGGAAATGAGTATGAGATGATCCGCATCCATGGATCAACCCAGCCTTCCACCAGCAAGAAGGCTGAGGAAAAGAACAAGGAGGTAGCCTTCAAGGCCGACTCAGCCTCAGCTGCTACCCCAAGTCCGATTGACGAATCCATCGTCAAGAAGTTCGAGAAGATGACTCTCGACTACGCTCTAGCCGCTAGGAGAAATGAGAAGCTCCTAGGGAAGGTTGTCAAATACAAGAAATTCTATCGTGACAACAAACGAAACTTCTCAAACCGCAACCACGACCGCCCTGACAAAAAGGGAGAAGGTAAACCCTCAACCTTCAATTCTTCTAACACACCCGAGGGTGGTTGTTTCAACTGTGGCTGGATGCATGGCAAAAGTGCAAGTTATCGCACGTTCTCAATAACTCACGCGCGAATGTGTAACGTTTCACATTTCACGCGCACACATCGTGTGGTTGAGATTTAAAGAGATATTTTCACCTTTTCAAATTCGAACGATCTCAACCGTTCGACAATTCTATAAATATGGCATGCAGTTTTCTCTCATTCTTACTTGCCTTCTTCATCTTCTTCGAAAAACCTAATTTCTCTCTGCAAATACTAAAACTGCCGCTGTCGTGTTCGTCACTTTTCTGCATTCTCACTATCTGCATCAAATCACTCGCGTGGTTTGTACTCTTTTCACCGATTATATTTTTACTCTTCTGTCAAGTTCTTTACTGTATTTATTTATTTTCTAATCTTTCTTGAAAAACTTGCAGAAAAATCAATGGCAGAAAGGGTTTCTACTTCCGGTCGAAAGGAGATGCCATGGTCCGAAATCGAGGAGATCTTGACGGCTCATCTCAAATTCGAGCCCTACATGGAGCGGAATAACTTCGGTTTTCGCGATCTCGACTCGATGTTCGCCCTGGTGGAAAAGTGTTCTTCCTTCCATCAGATCATCACCACCAGGCCTGCGAAAAGCCTTCCCAGGCTCGTGTGTGCCTTCTTCTATAATTGGAATGAAGGTGAGTCTGTTTCTTCACACACAGTCTCCCTTGGCACCACGAAGTCCCTGGTCACCATCAACGTTCTGGACGCGGTGAAGGCGGCCTTCGGCATTGAAGACGGAGGCTCAATGCAGCTCTCGGATATTTCTCAAGACCAACTGCAGCAGGTTGCAGATCGGGTCTTGATTGAGCAGAGGCAGTTCGTTCCAGTGGCCTTCAAAAAGAGCGAGCTGCGCCCCAAATTCCGCCTCCTTATGGACTTCATCCAGAAGTGTTTTCTTGGCCACATAGGGAATTACGACCAGGTCACCCCGTTCAAATTCCAAATCATGACGGCCGTAATTCTCGACCTGCCCATCTGTTGGGCCAAGCTGATGGTCTCGCTGCTCTGGGAGGAAGCCAGGCTGATCATCACCGAGACCGAGGGAGAGGTCGTTGTGAAAGTGTCCCTTCACAACAACAAACCGCTTCATCTTGGGACGAAGGTAACCTCCATCATCATCTCCCACTTCAAGCAGAGGACATGGGCCAAAGATCCGGCTTTTCCCCCTCTGTTTATTCCAAAGGATCTCCACCAGCTGGAGATGGCGATTGGGGTGTCGGGGCAGATTTATTACAACTCCTCCGATGATGTCAGGGCGCACCTCGCCAAGACCGGTCATTCCAAAGTTGGCTGGAGGATTCCGGATCGACCTGCTCAAAAGAAGAGGAAGGCCGATGTCGATCTGGTTCCCTCACGCCCTGTCAAGAAGGCTCAGCCCGTGAAGAGGACTCCCCCTCGCAAGACGCAGACGGCCTCCGGTGAGCCTCCCAGGCCGTTTCATAAAATCCTCCCTCTGGATTTCGAGGTTGCTGCACCTCCCAGGGAGTCTTCGCCCGCCTCATCGCCCTCCTCATCAGCCGAACGGACTCCATCTCCAGTCCGTTCCGCCGCCGAGCAGTCCGCCTCGCAGCAACGCCCTGCATCCTCTCAGCAGGTCGTTGCCCCCTCTCCACAGAGGCCTCCCTCAGTCCATCGCGCTGGATCTGTCGAGATCCAGGATCTGACTGCTGATGAATCTCTGTCTTCCCCAGTTCGGGATGCGCCGGTGGAGGAGGACGTCGTGCTGGAGGTCCAGCCGTTCGTTGAGCAGCCAATGTCTGCTGCTCACTCCCAGGTCGCTGCCAAGAAGGCGGAGGCCAGGCTGAAGGTCATCGACCTGATGCCGGGGATTGCCCAACTCCCCAAGTCTCTCGACCTCGCCACTCGCCTCCAGTTCTACCTGGATTGTAAGTCGAGTTATTACTATATGTTCGAGGCGTTGCTGCAGGTCGTCACTCTCGACGACCTGAAGGTCGAGGAGCTGGCTCTTGAAGCGGAGTTCGGTTTCTACACCGTGGGGGATGCGGCCTCCAATTTCCGTCAGCTGGTGCTCCGCCGCATGAAGGTCGAAGCCAAAATTTTGGGCATCGACCTTCGCCCCCTCTATGCGCACTCTCGCGCTCTATATAACTCCGCCGCAGAAGCCGGAGACGAGTTTGAAAGGATTCAAACTCCGGAGCAATCATCACCCAGGATTGAGGGTGATGATCAGCCTCTTGTTGCTGCTGCTCCGTCTCCAAAAATTGATGTGGAGGCTGTGTTGGATGAAATTTCTGCCAAGCTCGAGTCCATCATCACCAGCCTCCCAGAACAAATCAAACAGGCCGTAGCAGAGGCCCGGGCCGACATAGTAAAAGATGCCAAAGCCCAGGCCGATGAAGCTGCCAGGGAGCGCGTCACGGACTTCGCCGTGAAGCTTTTGAAAGAATATACCGACAAGCTCCTGCCGGGCCAGCTTGATGAGCTCAACATGGCGTCCCGTGACCAGATCGCGGAGGTATTGGAGGACGTGGCCAAGGTCGATGAGCGTGTTACAAATTTGACCTCATCTGTCTAGACCTCGGCATCGACCTCCAATGAGCAGATCAACGCCATCCACGGCACCATCTCCTCCCTTCTCAGTGGGCAAATGGAGTTGAAGGATGCTGTGATCAATCTGCAGCAAGAGGATGCGACTCTTCTTTCCCTTATCAAGGCCCTGACTGATGATGTCGAAAAGGGGGAAGAAGAAAGAGCCGCCGCCGCGAAGAAGAAGAAGCCCATCAAAACCAAATCTGCTTCAACTTCCGTGGCTCCTCCTCCATCTCAAAAGAAACCCTCCCAGGCCGTTGCACCCAAGGCCGTTGCTGCTCATGCCGATCCCATCTCACAGCTTGGTGCGGAGCAGGCTGCTGCCGCCAAAGCTCGATTGGCTGCCGAGGCCGATCTTATTTCTGCCATGGTACTGGCTGGTGCTACGCCGGAGCAGGCTGCAAATCAAGAAGAGCAGCAGCGTTTCAAGGCCGAGCGCCGTGCTGCTGAAGCTAGGAGGAAGAGAGAGTTGGACTGGATCAGCCAGTCCGCTCTTGTTTTGAATGCAGGAGGATTGCAGCAGGTCGTTGATTGGCTTGATGAATCTCAGAACAACCTGCTGCGGGAGCTCAACTCTTGCTTCATCCTGCTGCACTACTTCATCAAGGACCCCTCCCTGCCTGCCGATGCCGATGAAGCGTATGCAGCCTATATGCGCAAGTTTCCGTACCAAAAATTCATTGGTGATCTACGGAAAAAGGCTGCAGAGGCTGGTGTGACGATAAGGGCCCCTGCTCTTCAATATTTTGCGCCCTTACGTCTTGGTGCTTCGGAGTATTTGGATTACTCTCGAATCGACCAGTACATCGCCCAAACTGCCATCGGCCTAGGCGTCAACGTATCGAATTCCGATCCCGACTATCGTCGTATCAGGGATGGAATCTACGCAAGCATGCAGACGAAGTCAAGGGAGCAGGTCCAGGAAGAGCGCTTAGCAGCCCGTGCCAAGATCCAGGCTATGTAGATAGATGATTTTGTAATCTTGTTTTTCATTTATGCTCTCAGCTGGTTGTAAATTCTCCATGTATTCTGCTAACGAGCTTAATGAAACAAAATCATCCTTTGTCCTGACGACAATATCTCTTTGTCCAGGCATCTGCCTTTACTGCTTTAATTTAATTATGTTCTTTTTTGCCTTTCATTTAATTCCTTATCAATCTTCATGATTGAAAAATGTTTAAGCTCTGATACCATCTTTCAGTGTTTTATCTTAGGAATTACTTGTAAAGTGTTTGGTTTCGACATCATCAAAAAGGGGGAAATTGTTGGGAACCCCCTGCAGTTTGATTTTGATGATGTTTATCGAAACCACACTTAGGCATATTTTACTTTGTTTAGGGTCAAGGCCGATAGATCGACCTGCTACCTGTTAGTGCAGGTCGATGCCCTTTAACATTTAGTATCAAGTTCGATCCACCCTGTAAGAGAAAGGTCGATGTATCGACCTGCCTCGTTTTGGATCGAGCTGGATCATCAGCCTGTCTATCGACCTCCCCTATCAAGCTTCCAGCTGGCATTGCCTTAGAAGATTTCAAGAGCTGGATTATCAATCAAGGTCGATGTTCCGCCTTCATGGAGCGTCACGACCTGATCCTTGCCACGTCGAGTGCCAGCAAGGACGAATATTCCCAACGGCTAGAAGTGAGTCAGCATCCAACGGCTAGTGCCACGTCAGCCCGACTCCAACGGCTAGTTTTTCAAAACTGCCTATAAATACTTCAGCCATTTTCGGATTCAAGTAAGGGAAACACAAGTTATCAACGCCATATCTCTGCCCAAATCTCTCTCAAAGCTCATATCCATTCAAGTGTTCGAAATCCGATTAGTTTCCCAAACACTTGACGAAGAGAGGTTTCCGATTCCGAAAAACACCACAACGACGAAGCGTTCACTGCTGCTTGTCGATTGTTCAAACAACTTCTTCTCCGACTTGTTCGAAGTTAGAAAGCTTGTTTTTATTTTCGCCATTATAGAGTTAGTCAAGCTCTGTAACAGCGTAAGGTTGTTTGTACGTTCTAGTAAGAAGGTTGTAAGGGTCACGACCCAAAACTCGTGTCTAGTTACTCTCAAGTTAGATTGTAGCTAGAACTGATACTCAGTCAGTATAAATAAGAGAGAGGTGGATCCAAAAGAAAAGGGATTCTCAGGTCGAGTCGACCTGACGTGGACGTAGGAGGATTTCTCCGAACCACGCTACATCGCGGTGTTTCTCTCTCTCTTTATTTATTGCACTTACATTTTATTATCTAACTGACGAGCATCAATCTGCATTACACGAATCAACCTGCTATCCATATTCAGCCTTAAGATTTTTCAAAGAGTAATCAACCTCCACCAACTTCCGCATTAAACAACAGTTTGATAAATCAAGCTTGATACCCTACGAGCTTGATAGATCAAACTGCCTCTGATAAGGTCGACCTTGACAATCGACCTGAAGATCGACCTGAATTTTAAAAAGTCAAAAACGGTTGGTTATTGGTGTATTCCCCCCCCCCCCCCCCCATACACCAATTACTCTTTCCCGGGACCAACAGAGTAATTATATTTATAAACATGAAAAATTAACTAATGGGTAAACGGGTATAGTTGCGAGTAATTTTATGCGGGTATATCCGCGGATACTTTCACGGATATATTCGCGGATATTATTAACGGGTAAATGGGTATCGCGGGTGAAGATAGTGACTATCCATACCCGTACCCGCGAAATAAATGGGTGATAAATTTGTATCACGAAGCTACCCGCGGGTACTATATGCCCCTCAAACCCGCACCTATTAGGGTCGGGTACCCGCGGGTATCTGGTATTTGCTGGTAAATTGCCATCCCTAGTTTCAATTGGTTGCTATGATTGTCACATTTAAAGTGAACTCAGATTTCAAGTAATTATATAAGTGTAGAACTGTGATCATTTTTACCTCCTAGAATCATCAAGAACTTTTGATAAGTTGACGATTTCGTAGAGAGAGAAATATTAAGAGTTGTAGAGAAGTTGAGAAGAATTCGCCACATGGCCGGATATTCCAACTACGACGACGATTCATGAAGGTAAACTTTGTATTTTTTTTTTTTAATATTTCTTGCTACGTTCTTCGTCGAAACTAGTATAAATGATGATAATATGGGTTTGGGACACTATGATTCGTCGTTTGTATTCGATCTTTGATCATAACTTGATTTTTTATGTTTTTCTGTTTCTGAAACGTGTACTAGATTTTGTTAGTATTGTCTTCTTGATACGGATAATTCGATTGGCCCGGTTGGGGCGAATAACATTACTTATTCGGTTCGATGCCTTAGGATTTTCCTTGCATGTTTAGGCCTCCGAAACCTACACTTATGAATATCATGTCTCGATCGATTGACTCGATTGCCATGGCAAGCATGGTTGGCTTGATTCATTGCTTTAAGGCTTTCTTTGCAGTCTTAGACCTTCCAGACTTCATTTATGACTATCTTGCCTTGCTTGATTGACTCAATTGCCCCGTCTGGCATGGCCGACCCATTTGATGGAGTGGAAGCTTTTCCCTTTTTGTGTTTGGGAACCATGTGTATTTATTTGCTTTGTTTGGTTCGATTGGCGTGGTTGGTATTGCTGGCATGATTGTTCCCATGATCGGGACTATCACTTGTACCTTGGTATTCAGAAGGTGCCAATTGTCTTACGTTTGGTGAGCTTCCCACACATGGCTATATTGGCTCCTTTGGATCGGTTGATGGGTGGTTTGGGTCGTCCGAAGAGGGTGGTAGTTGTGTTGATGTGCCTTATGGATTAATTCGGTGCGTCCCGAACACAAAGGTAGATGAAGTTCCTAGTGTGGCTATCGACTTTATTGGGCCGATTAAAGGGGGTAGGCTTGGCCATTTCCTTAGGAATGGGAATCCTAAAACGGAGCACGAGTTGAGTGATTTGAGCACTGTTTGCGAATGCTTTGACGTTCCTCCATCTTATAGTTTAGCTCTTCGTTGAGTCAAGATCCTGTTCGTGTTCCCGAAGGGCCGGTGACGAGAGCTCGAGCTAAGAAGTTCAAGGAAGGCTTGCAAGGATTGATCCAAGAAGTTTGGGTTCAAGAATTGATGAAGAAGCCCATTGGAGAAGGCGGACCGGACAGCCCGTGAGTTGTTAATTTTATTAAGTGCGATCGGGCTGAAGATTGAAGAATTTATTTTAATTTTCGTGTGTTTTTGTTCAGGCCACGTTTTTGGGCTTTAAAAGACTTGTTTTTGGGTTTTTATCATGTGGGATAATGGGTTGGGCCATACCTTTGACTTTAGTTTAGTTATTTCCTAGTTTGATTATGTTTAAAGGGTTTTATTTGCCTCCCTATATATAGGGGTCTTTGTGGACGAAAATTACACCATCTTATCATTAATATTATTGTGAGTTTATTCTCTTTTGAGAGTTATTTCTAATTCTTCTTGATTGTTCCAAGACGAATTCATTATCGGCGAATCAGCGAGTCAATCATCCCTCGTTGTGTGTCAATCATCGTTCCCGTGTGACTAAGATGATCGCTATTTGGAGTATAGGCTGTTCTAGGACTGACTTATATTATTTATAGGATTAGATCTTAGGTATATTGGAATATCCATCGTTGTTCTTCAGTTCGTTCGTTCGTTGTCTTTATTTCTTCCGCGTGCGTCTTCAATTCGGTCGTCAAGGATCGTATCATTTGGCACCAGAGCCAGAGTTTACGTCATCCAGGTTTTATCTTTCTTTCGTGTTGATATTCGTATCTTCGTGTTGCTTTCTGTTAGCGTCATTCGTTTCGTTTGAGTCTTCGTCGTCGTTCTGTTCCTTCGTTAGAGTCGTTTCCGAGTAAAAAAAAAAAAAGGGTAAATCAGATCTGTTCATTGGTTATAGGGATTTGTTTCCATGTTTGTTATAGATTAGGGGAAAAAAAAAGCCCTTTTTCGTCGGCCAGCAATAAAACGGCCGTAGAATCCGCATACGAACTCCGATTTTTATCCATAATACCTTTTCGGAAACGTATTGAAAAGATCTATATGGTTGTTACGGCTTTGCCATAATCGGTTTGTTATTTTTGCCAAATTCGGCCGTTTAAAGGGTGAAATCGTCCACTGAACTTTTCGGTAAATTTTTTTCGTGTCTTCGGATTTTGAGAATCTTAGTACCGTCATATTTTCTTCCTAATTTTAGTACTCTTGATTCGTCTATAGTGATTTCTGTGGTAGATTAAGAGAATTTGAGCCTCTTAAGAGAGAATTGAGTGGAAAAAGGCAAGAGAGGTAAGATTATTAGAGGGTAAAAGCCATTGTTATTGAGCGATACACGAGTGCTTAGTGTGAATTGTATTGAGGGATACACGAGTGATTGTGAGGTAGCGAGGATTCTGTTTTACTAACTTTCGTTTGTTTCTTTTTCCAAAAATAAAAAAAAAAAATTTGCAGATATGGCGTCAGATTAACAAGAGATGTTGGATCCCAAGATGAAGTTCGTGTTTGAAGCATTGAAGTCGGAGTTGGGGATGATTATGGAATCCAAGCTAGCAGGAGTTTATGATAGAATTGGTGAAGTGGAGTCAGCTTCCAAACAGCCCCAGGATAATAATCGAGGTGGAAGAGGAGGACGAGGTGGTAGAGGAGGTCGTCATAACCATCGGGACTATGGGCCGTTTGAGGAGGAGTTTGATTATGAGAGGAATTGGAATGGGAAGAACCAAGGAACAGGCCTGACAATAATCTGGGCAACATCAAGCTGAATATTCGTTCCTTCCAAGGGAGGAATGATCCAGATGCGTATATTGAGTGGGAGAGGAAGATCGATCTCATGTTCGACTGTCACAATTACTCCGAATTGAAGAAGGTGAAGTTGGCAGCGATTGAGTTCTCCGATTACGCTCTAGTTTGGTGGGATCAATTGGAGAAGGGTAGGAGAAGAAATGGGGAACCTCCAGTTCAGACTTGGAACAAGATGAAGGGAATCATGAGGAAGCGGTTTATACCAGCTCACTACTATAGAGAGTTGCACAACAAGCTCCAAAGCTTGAGACAGGGATCTAAGAGTGTGGATGAATACTACAAGGAGATGGAAGTAGCCATGATTCGAGCTAATGTTTTGGAGGACAGTGAGGCGACGATGGCATGATTCTTGGCTGGTCTGAATTGGGAGATTCGGAATGGAGTGGAGCTGCAACATTATGTCGAGATAGAGGACATGGTGCACATGGCGGTAAAGATAGAGAATCAGCTCAAGAGGAGGGGCAATACTAGTTACAATAAGCATAATCAGTCCAATTGGAGGCAACCTCAGCCTGCTGCTGGTGGTTTTTTTTTTGAAAGGGAACCAATGGAAGAAGGAGGAGTCGCCGAAAGATGAGAAAAGGCCATTCGTGAAGGCGCGGTCAGATTTGACGAGCCCAACCAACCAAGGCAAAACAGCAGTGCCTGAGGCTCGTAATCGTGATCGTAAGTGCTTCAAGTGTCAAGGATTCGGACATATCATGAGTGAATGTCCAAATCGGAGAGTGATGATCATGAGAGATGATGGAGAAGTTGTGACTGATGATGAAGTTGATCCGGAGATGCCTGGTTTGGAGGAGTCTGATGACGAAGGAGAGCATATTGAACCGCCTGTAGGACGCATTTGTGTAGCCCAGAATCATGTGGACGAACTAGTGCAGTGCGAAAATATCTTTCACACGAGATGTCTTGTGAAGGATCAGTTGTGCAGTGTTATCATCGACGGGGGGAGCTGCACCAATGCTGCTAGCGTGGCCATGGTTCAAAAATTAGGGCTACCGGTGATACAACATCCCAAGCCGTACCGGTTGCAATGGCTAAATGAAATTGGTGTCGTCAAAGTAACGAAAATATGAGGATGAGATATTATGTGATGTGGTGCCGATGCAAGCGAGCCATATACTGTTGGGACGTCCGTGGCAGTTTGATCGAAGGGTGACACATGATGGCTTCACCAACAAATATTCGTTCGAATACAAGCATAAGAAGGTGTCGCTTTTTCCTCTTACTCCCAAACAAGTGTATGAGGATCACGTGTTGCTGCAAAAGGAGGCTGAGAGGCTGAAGTTGGAGGAGCAGAAGGTGGAGAATAAGGAGGATGGAGATAAGGAGAAGGGTGTAGTACAAAAATTGTGCTTTGCACAGGCGAGCGATCTGAAGTTGGCGGTGCAGGAGGAGAGGTCCTTGATTGTACTTCTGTACAAGGGGAACTTTTTATCTACTAACGATCTCGATTCTCTACCCCCTTCTATCTCTTCTGTTTTGCAGGAATTTGATGATGTCTTTCCCGAGGATACACCAGCTGGCTTACCACTAATTAGGGGGATTGAACATCAAATCGATTTTGTGCCTGAAGCAACCCTTCCAAATAGGCCAGCCTATCGTACCAATCTGGAAGAGACGAAGGAGTTGGAGAGGCAGATTGGAGAGTTGTTGGCGAAAGGGCATGTGAGGGAGAGTTTGAGTCCTTGTGCAGTTCCGGTGTTACTCGTACCCAAGAAGGACTCAACGATGAGGATGTGTTGTGATTGTCGAGCCATCAACCATGAGTCCTTGAAGCACTTGAAGGGGCAGCACAAGTTGAACAAGAGGCATGCTAGGTGGATGGAGTTCATTAAGACGTTTCCTTACGTCATCAAGTACAAGCAAGGTAAAGAGAATGTAGTGGCTCTGATGCACTTTCACGGAGGTATGCCTTGATCTCAACTTTAGATGCTAAGTTGCTTAGTTTCGAGTGTTTGAAGAGTTTATATGTGGATGATGCTGATTTTGGTGAGATTTATTGAGCATGTGAGAAATCTGGTTTTGAAGAGTACTTTAGGCATGATGACTATTTGTTTAAGAAAAATAGGTTTTGTGTTCCTAAGTGTTCTCTTCGTGAATTGTTGTTGCTTGAATCTCATGGTGGGGGTTTGATGGGACACTTCGGTGTTACTAAGACTTAAGTTGTTTTGCATGAACACTTCTTTTGGCCTCATATGAAGCGTGATGTTGAGTGAATTTGTGGTAGATGTGTCACTTGTAAACAAGCTAAGTCTAGGGTGAGTTCCCATAGTTTGTTTACACCATTGCCTATTCCTACAGCACCTTGGATTGATATTTCTACGGATTTTGTGTTAAGATTGCCTAGGAGTAAGCGTGGTGGTTGTGGATAGATTTTCTAAGATGGAGCATTTCATTTCATGTCATAAATCTGATAATGCATCCTATGTTGCTGATTTGTTCTTTCGAGAGATTGTTAGATTGCATGGACTGCCTATGACTATTGTTTCGGATAGGGATGCGAAGTTCTTGAGCTACTTTTGGAAGACTATGTGGGGTAAATTAGGTACTAAACTGTTGTTTTCTACTACTTGTCATCCACAAACTGACGGTCAAACTGAAGTAGTCAATAGGACTTTATCTACCTTGCTTAGGGCTATAATCAAGAAGAATATTAAGTCTTGGGAAGAATGTTTGCCACATGTTGAGTTTGCATATAATCGTTCTGTTCATTCTGCTACTAAATTTTTGCCTTTTGAGATTGTCTATGGTTTTAATCCTTTAACTCCTTTATATTTATCTCCATTGCTGAACATGAGCATACTAACCTTGATGGCCAGAAAAAGGCTGATTTTGTGAAACAGATTCATGAGAAGGCGAGGCTGAATATTGAGAGACGAACAGAGCAGTACGTCAAGCAAGCCAACAAGGGGTGCCGTCAAGTTGTGTTTGAGCCCGGAGATTGGGTATGGCTGCATATGCGCAAGGAAAGGTTTCCATTGCAAAGGCTTTCGAAGTTGCTACCTCGAGGCGATGGACCTTTTCAAGTGTTGGAGCACATCAATGATAACGCCTATAAATTGGACTTACCTGGTGAGTATAATGTTAGTGCTACATTCAATGTGGCTGATTTGAGTCCTTTTGATGTTGGTGACGACATGGATTTGAGGAAAATTCCTCTAGAGGAGGGGAATGATGGAGTCCAAGGTTCGTTGAGTCAAGATCCTGTTCGTGTTCCCGAAGGGCCGGTGATGAGAGCTCGAGCTAAGAAGTTCAAGGAAGGCTTGCAAGGATTGATCCAAGAAGTTTGGGTTCAAGAATTGATGAAGAAGCCCATTGGAGAAGGCGGACTGGACAGCCCACGAGTTGTTAATTTTATTAAGTGCGATCGGGCTGAAGATTAAAGAATTTATTTTAATTTTCGTGTGTTTTTGTTCAGGCCACGTTGTAGGGATTTAAAAGACTTGTTTTTGGGTTTTTATCACGTGGGATAATGGGTTGGGCCATACCTTTGACTTTAGTTCAGTTATTTCCTAGTTTGATTAGGTTTAGAAGGTTTTATTTGCCTCTCTATATATAGGGGTCTTTGTGGACGAAAATTACACCATCTTATCATTAATATTATTGTGAGTTTATTCTCCTTTGAGAGTTATTTCGAATTCTTCTTGATTGTTCCAAGACGAATTCATTATCGGCGAATCAGCGAGTCAATCATCCCTCGTTGTGTGTCAATCATCGTTCCCGTGTGACTAAGATGATCGCTATTTGGAGTATAGGCTGTTCTAGGACTGACTTATATTATTTATAGGATTAGATCTTAGGTATATTGGAATATCCATCGTTGTTCTTCAGTTCGTTCGTTCGTTGTCTTTATTTCTTCCCCGTGCGTCTTCAATTCGGTCGTCAAGGATTGTATCATTTGGCACCAGAGCCAGAGTTTATGTCATCCAGGTTTTATCTTTCTTTCGTGCTGATATTCGTACCTTCGTGTTGCTTTCTGTTCGCGTCATTCGTTTCGCTTGAGTCTTCGTCGTCGTTATTTTCCTTCGTTAGAGTCGTTTCCGAGTAAAAAAAAAAAGGGGGTAAATCAGATCTATTCATTGGTTATAGGGATTTGTTTCCAAGTTTGTTATAGATTAGGGCAAAAAAAAAAAAAAAAAAAAAAGCCCTTTTTCGTCGGCCAGCACTAAAACGGCCGTGGAATCCGCACACGAACTCCGATATTTCTCCATAATACCTTTTCGGAAACGTATAGAAAAGATCTATATGGTTGTTATGGCAGGGCCATAATCGGTTTGTTATTTTTGCCAAATTCGGCCGTGTAAAGGGTCAAATTGTCCACTGAACTTTTCGGTAAATTTTTTTCGTGTCTTCGGATTTTGAGAATCTTAGTACCGTCATATTTTCTTCCTAATTTTAGTACCCTTGATTCGTCTATAGTGATTTTTGTGGTAGATTAAGAGAATTTGAGCCTCTTAAGAGAGAATTGAGTGGAAAAAGGCAAGAGAGGTGAGATTATTAGAGGGTAAAAGCCATTGTTATTGAGCGTTACAGGAGTGCTTAGTGTGAATTATATTGAGGGATACACGAGTGATTGTGAGGTAGCGAGGATTCTGTTTTACTAACTTTCGTTTGTTTCTTTTTCCAAAAAAAAAAAAAAAAAAATTTTGCAGATATGGCGTCAGATGAACAAAAGATGTTAGATCCCAAGATGAAGTTCGTGTTTGAAGCATTGAAGTCGGAGTTGGGGATGATTATGGAATCCAAGCTAGCAGGAGTTTATGATAGAATTGGTGAAGTGGAGTCAGCTTCCAAACAGCCCCAACATAATAATCGAGGTGGAAGAGGAGGACGAGGTGGTAGAGGAGGTCGTCATAACCATCGGGACTATGGGCCGTTTGAGGAGGAGTTTGATTATGAGAGGAATTGGAATGGGAGGAACCAAGGAACAGGCCTGACAATAATCTGGGCAACATCAAGCTGAATATTCGTTCCTTCCAAGGGAGGACTGATCCAGATGCGTATATTGAGTGGGAGAGGAAGATCGATCTCATGTTCGACTGTCACAATTACTCCGAATTGAAGAAGGTGAAGTTGACAGCGATTGAGTTCTCCGATTACGCTCTAGTTTGGTGGGATCAATTGGAGAAGGGTAGGAGAAGGAATGGGGAACCTCCAGTTCAGACTTGGAACAAGATGAAGGGAATCATGAGGAAGCGGTTTATACCAGCTCACTACTATAGAGAGCTGCACAACAAGCTCCAAAGCTTGAGACAGAGATCTAAGAGTGTGGATGAATACTACAAGGAGATGGAAGTAGCCATGATTCGAGCTAATATTTTGGAGGACAGTGAGGCGACGATGGCAAGATTCTTGGCTGGTCTGAATTGGGAGATTCGGAATGGAGTGGAGCTACAACATTATGTCGAGATAGAGGACATGGTGCACATGGCGGTAAAGATAGAGAATCAGCTCAAGAGGAGGGGCAATACTAGTTACAATAAGCAGAATCAGTCCAATTGGAGGCAACCTCAGCCTGCTGCTGGTGGTTCTTTTTCGAAAGGGAACCAATGGAAGGAGGAGTCACCGAAAGATGAGAAAAGGCCATTCTTGAAGGCGCGGTCAGATTTGACGTGCCCAACCAACCAAGGCAAAACAGCAGTGCCTGAGGCTCGTAATCATGATCGTAAGTGCTTCAAGTGTCAAGGATTCGGACATATATCATGAGTGAATGTCCAAATCGGAGAGTGATGATCATGAGAGATGATGGAGAAGTTGTGACTGATGATGAAGTTGATCCGGAGATGCCTGGTTTGGAGGAGTCAAATGACGAAGGAGAGGATATTGAACCGCCTGTAGGACGCATTTGTGTAGCCCAGAATCATGTGGATGAACTAGTGCAGCGCGAAAATATCTTTCACACGAGATGTCTTGTGAAGGATCAGTTGTGCAGTGTGATCATCGATGGGGGGAGCTGTACCAATGCTGCTAGCGTGGCCATGGTTCGAAAATTAGGGCTACCGGTGATACAACATCCCAAGCCGTACTGGATGCAATGGCTAAACGAAACTGGTGTCGTCAAAGTAACAAAGCAGGTGAAGGTTCCGTGTTGCATCGAAAAATATGAGGATGAGATATTATGTGATGTGGTGCCGATGCAAGCGAGCCATATACTGTTGGGACGTCCGTGGCAGTTTGATCGAAGGGTGACACATGATGGCTTCACCAACAAATATTCGTTCGAGTACAAGCAGAAGAAGGTGTCGCTTGTTCCTATTACTCCCAAACAAGTGTATGAGAATTACGTGTTGCTGCAAAAGGAGGCTGAGAGGCTGAAGTTGGAGGAGCAGAAGGTGGAGAATAAGGAGGATGGATATAAGGAGAAGGGTGTAGTACAAAAATTGTGCCTTCCAAAGACGAGCGATCTGAAGTTGGCGGTGCAGGACGAGAGGTCCTTGATCGTACTTCTGTACAAGGGGAACTTTTTATCTACTAACGATCTCGATTCTCTACCCCCTTCTATCTCTTCTGTTTTGCAGGAATTTGATGATGTCTTTCCCGAGGATACACCAGCTGGCTTACCACTAATTAGGGGGACAGAACATCAAATCGATTTTGTGCCTGATGCAACACTTCCAAATAGGCCAGCCTATCACACCAATCTGGAGGAGACGAAGGAGTTGGAGAGGCAGATTGGAGAGTTGTTGGCGAAAGGGCATGTGAGGGAGTGTTTGAGTCCTTGTGCAGTTCCGGTGTTACTCGTACCCAAGAAGGACTCAACGATGAGGATGTGTTGTGATTGTCAAGCCATCAACCATGAGTCCTTGAAGCACTTGAAGGGGCAGCACAGGTTGAACAAGAGGCATGCTAGGTGGATGGAGTTCATTAAGACGTTTCCTTACGTCATCAAGTACAAGCAAGGTAAAGAGAATGTAGTGGCTCTGATGCACTTTCACGGAGGTATGCCTTGATCTCAACTTTAGATGCTAAGTTGCTTGGTTTCGAGTGTTTGAAGAGTTTATATGTGGATGATGCTGATTTTGGTGAGATTTATCGAGCATGTGAGAAATATGGTTTTGAAGAGTACTTTAGGCATGATGACTATTTGTTTAAGAAAAATAGGTTATGTGTTCCTAAGTGTTCTCTTTGTGAATTGTTGTTGCTTGAATCTCATGGTGGGGGTTTGATGGGACATTTCGGTGTTACTAAGACTTTAGTTGTTTTGCATGAACACTTCTTTTGGCCTCATATGAAGCGTGATGTTGAGCGAATTTGTGGTAGATGTGTCCCTTGTAAACAAGCTAAGTCTAGGGTGAGTTCCCATGGTTTGTATACACCATTGCCTATTCCTACAGCACATTGGATTGATATTTCTACGGATTTTGTGTTATGATTGCCTAGGAGTAAGCATGGTGGTTGTGGATAGATTTTCTAAGATGGAGCATTTCATTTCATGTCATAAATCTGATAATGCATCTCATGTTGCTGATTTGTTCTTTCGAGAGATTGTTAGATTGCATGGAATGCCTAGGACTATTGTTTCGGATAGGGATGCGAAGTTCTTGAGCTACTTTTGGAAGACTTTGTGGGGGTAAATTAGGTACTAAACTGTTGTTTTCTACTACTTGTCATCCACAAACTGACGGTCAAACTGAAGTAGTCAATAGGACTTTATCTACCTTGCTTAGGGCTATAATCAAGAAGAATATTAAGTCTTGGGAAGAATATTTGCCACATGTTGAGTTTGCATATAATCGTTCTGTTCATTCTGCTACTAAATTTTTGCCTTTTGAGATTGTCTATGCTTTTAATCCTTTAACTCCTTTAGATTTATCTCCATTGCTGAACATGAGCATACTAACCTTGATGGCCAGAAAAAGGCTGATTTTGTGAAACAGATTCATGAGAAGGCGAGGCTGAATATTGAGAGACGAACAGAGCAGTACGTCAAGCAAGCCAACAAGGGGTGCCGTCAAGTTGTGTTTGAGCCCAAAGATTGGGTATGGCTGCATATGCGCAAGGAAAGGTTTCCGTTGCAAAGGCGTTCGAAGTTGCTACCTCGAGGCGATGGACCTTTTCAAGTGTTGGAGCGCATCAATGATAACGCCTATAAATTGGACTTACCTGGTGAGTATAATGTTAGTGCTACATTCAATGTGGCTGATTTGAGTCCTTTTGATGTTGGTGACGACATGGATCTGAGGAAAAATCCTCTAGAGGAGGGGAATGATGGAGTCCAAGGTTCGTTGCGTCAAGATCTTGTTCGTGTTCCCGAAGGGCCGGTGACGAGAGCTCGAGCTAAGAAGTTCAAGGAAGGCTTGCAAGGATTGATCCAAGAAGTTTGGGTTCAAGAATTGATGAAGAAGCCCATTGGAGAAGGCGGACTGGACTGCCCGCGAGTTGTTAATTTTATTAAGTGCGATCAGGGCTGAAGATTAAAGAATTTATTTTAATTTTCGTGTGTTTTTGTTCAGGCCACGTTTTTGGGCTTTAAAGACTTGTTTTTGGGTTTTTATCAAGTGGGATAATGGGTTGGGCCATACCTTTGACTTTAGTTCAATTATTTCCTAGTTTGATTAGGTTTAGAGGGTTTTATTTGCCTCCCTATATATACGGGTCTTTGTGGACGAAAATTACACCATCTTATCAATAATATTATTGTGAGTTTATTCTCTTTTGAGAGTTATTTCGAATTCTTTTTGATTGTTCCAAGACGAATTCATTATCGGCGAATCAGCGAGTCAATCATCCCTCGTTGTGTGTCAAACATCGTTCCCGCGTGACTCAAACGATCACTATTTGGGGTATAAGCTGTTCTAGGACTGACTTATATCATTTATAGGATTAGATCTTAGGTATATTGAAATATCCATCATTTTTCTTCAGTTCGTTTGTTCGTTGTATTTATTTCTTCCTCGTGCATCTTCAATTCGATCGTCAAAGATCGCATCAAATATCCCCTTTTATTGGGTGCTCGGTTTCCTCTTCCTAAGCTAGTGCTTGAGGTTTGTGACTCTCATAATATTGCCCCAAGCTAACTCATGCCCAATGCTTGACGAATATTGATGGCTATTGAGCAGTTTGGGGAGATGAAAGGGATTGAGCTTACTTGTACGGAAGTCTTGACTGCTTATCGCTTGCAAATTAATAGACAAGATGCCAGAAGATTCCTGTTTGTGAATCAATTAGATGAACGATTGATTGTCGAGAAGAGAGTTGGTGATCTATCGATTGGAAAGACCGTTACTTCTCTATTCCTTTCGAAGCTTTAGGTGTTGCCGATTACCCCGGTATCCCGAATTGGCTAATGTAGGATTGAAGTTCATCTTGTTAGGAGTTCAGAAAAAAAAAAAAAAGGATCTAAAATCAGAGTTAAAACAAGAGAGAACGAACGAAAAAAAAAAATGTTGTTCACAAGCCGGTTTACGCGACGACGCGCAGCCGCGCCTCATTGGGCCATAACCGCGCCATAGCCAACTCTCCGCGCTGCCATTCACACAACAACACTTTAGTTCACACCACCGCGTCATCCCTGGCCGTCTCCTGCATCCAGGAAGCCTCTTCCCGCGTCAAGGACGCGCGACGGCGTCATCATTTCCTCTAGCAGCGCCTATGCCCCACGCCGCTAGTCACGCGGCGGTGACGCCTTCACCAATGCTGCGCCTATCTCACGTGCCTCACCCACGCGGTAGCACCATCTCTGCCGTTAGCCGTGTCACTCTATTTTCGTAAGGGACGTGTGAAACGCGTCCGTTGGAGATTCGGTGGTGACGCCCCCATTAAACACCAAATCGAGAGATGAGAATAAAGAGGGAGGAAGAGAACAGGAAAAGATATCTCGTTTTTGGAGTTCAGAGAATTGGAGGCTATCGAGAACCTTACATTGGAGTTTCAAAATTGGGAGAAGAAGATCAAGACATTTAAATCGGAGACATTCAGAGCCCTAGTTCCTTCTACGATTTTCGTTTATTTTCGATTATGTGTATCTTGAATCTTGGGATATTTTTCCTCGACATGATTGGCTAATTTTCTATTGTTCGAGAGCTAGGGAGTACATGGGTATTGTGGATTCAATTAAGTTTTTATCAATCGATTATTACCTTCTATTGCTACGTATGTTCTTGTATAAACTGTTTGCTTATTTGATTAGCTACCAAATTCACATGATTTATTGTGTTGATTCGATAGGCAGAAGATGAGAATTGACATTCCAATTGGGAACATAAGACACACTCTTCAATAAAGTCGGAAGATCTTGAGATTTGTGTGAGAGTTTTTAACCCTTTGAGCCTTTAGGAGTTTCATGTATTAGAAATTAGTTAGGCACAACGATTCTTGCATGAAATCTACGGTTTAGGCACTATAGAAGTAGGCTTAAGCTTATTTTGTGGTTGTTCTAGCAATAATCGAGTCTTCTATGTGATTGATTGATTTTAATTAAATTGAGTTTACATGATTCATTAAAACTGAAGCTCTAGAATAATTCTTCTCTTATTTGATTCTCTCGAAACTTGTCATTTATGTTATTTATTTTGCTTTCAATTAGTTTAGAAAAACAAAACTCAACGATTTATTTGTCTAGATAGAGGATAGGAAATTAGACTAGTACTCATTAGGTTAATCAATCTCCGTGGAATACGACCTTGCTTCCCTAGCTATAATTACACTTGTACACTTGCAGTAGTAAAAATATTAGTGAACATGAGGCGATCTCTTTCTCGTGTGAGGACGGCCGGACCCAGTCAAATGCCTAGGTTATTCAGGAAATTTGGGTTAAACCCTTGGGTCTTGTTGGGCCCATTCACACGATTGGCTCGATGAATGATTGAGCTATTAAAATATTTTAGGCGGCTTATTATGTTGACGAATTTTGCCCTATACAGTTTGTCCCCCACTCTATAATTAAATTGATTTTTAATTAGAGAGTAAATGTATTCTATTCGAATCGACTTATGCTTGCTATGAGAGCAATAACACGTTTTTTTTGGGGGTGGGGGGGGGGGGGGGGGGGGGGGGGGGGGGGGGAGTGGGTGGGTGGGTGGAGGGGCAAGACTCTTGTCTCGATCGTCGCGACTGGTGCAAAATTTGTTTTGGCTCTTGGCTTGTAGGTGATGACATGGTCCATTTCGCGGACACTATTGGTCAAAGGTAGCAGCGATGACTATGATGGCCACAACGACTACGATGGCCACAATGACTACGATGGCTATATTGACAATGGTTGATATTTGACAACAGTTGACTATCACTGACTAGGTTGACTATGTTGACTAGGTTGACTATGTTGACCATATTGACTGTGATGGTTACGATGACCACGATAGCCCCGATAACCACGATGACCCCGATAACTCCGATGGCTATGTTGAGGCGAATGCATAAGCATTTGATCGCTTCCTTATGATTATAGTTGACCGTGATGGCTACGATCAACACGATGACCCCGATGACCCCGATGGCTATGTTGAGGCAAATGCATATGCATTTGCTCGCTTCCTAATGATTATAATTAACCTTGATGGCTACGATGAACACGATGACCCCGATGACTTCGATGGCTATGTTGAGATAAATGCATAATCATTTGCTTACATCATGTTGACTATGGTTGACCGTGATGATCACGCTGAACATGATGTCTACGTTAACCACGATTAACACGATGACCCAGATGGCTAGGTTTGAGGCGAACGCATATGGATTAAAGGTTTGATCTTTCGCATTTGCGAGAACCGAATGAATTGGTTGAGAGGGTTGGTAGGAGCATTTAATTGCCCATGTTCAATTGCCTCACAACTTGTTGTCATTGGTGGCCTGCGGCATTAACAAGACTTGACTTGTATGGATTGTTTAATGAGTTTCAATTGGTTGCTATGATTGTCACATTTAAAGAGAGCTTAGGTTTTAAAGTAATTATATAAGTGTGGAATGATCGCACTATTTTCTACCACACAAAATAGGTATAGTAAAAGGAAAGCACGAGTATCGTATCCACATGGATTGACAAGTCGAAAACGCACACAATACCTTTACTCTAGAACTAAACTGATGTTTAGGCAATTAAAAGTGTTATTAAATTGTTGTATTTATAACTAGGCAAATAAATAAAAGACTCAATTAAGCAAATAAGGAAATAAACGAATGAGGAAACAATAAACAAGGAAAAACTCAATTAAGGAAAAGTGTTGATTCTAGGGAAGCCTACCTAATCAAATATATGCAAGTAATTAATGCATACAATTAACCACTTTAATCCAATCTAGATGTGATACATGAAAATAACAACACTCCAATTAAGGCAATGCAAGTCGTCACCTAACGAGATCCTAATTTCCTCTCGGATTCATAGAAATCAAATCAAGTGCAAAATAGAACAAGTATCAATCATACAATCAACTAGGTTCAATTATGACACCCAAATCAACTATATGCAAACATATGATAATTCAATCTCAACTAAGATAATCAAACTACCATACCATGTATTCATGAGATCCATTATGAAATTATCCTATTAAGGCATAAAACATAACTATGCATACATAATTAGTGACCAATTAATCATGCATGAGAATAAGCACCATGAAACATGCAACTAGATTGGAAGGCTAATTGTAAACAAAAACACTCACATAAATTCAATTAGGCATTCAATCCCTAAAATCAACTAAGGAATTTAGCTAGACATAATTAAAGTAAACATGAACACAATATATTGAAAGAACATAATTAAAAAGTAAAGTAAGAAAAACTTGGAATTGAATCTTGAGCACGCGAAGAACTTCGAATCTTGAATCTTGAATAAACTTGAATAAAACTCCAATGTTGAACAATTATAAAAGCTGGAAATTTAAAAAGAACTATGAAAAACTAAAGAGTACTAATGAGAATTGGGGTTCACAATGCTAAACCTAAGGTATTTATAGAGTAGAAATTTACAAGGAAACATAAGTGTACAAGGAATCGAAATAAGTCGAAAATGTCTGCGAATTAAACAAGGCCCGTGTTCTGGCTCGGATGAGTTGCTCGGCCACGCGCTCGGACAGTGGCTTGGCCGAGCATGTGTCCGCGCGTGTGAGAGAGGCTTGGCTCGGCCAAGCGCCTTGATCAGTGGGTCTGGCTCGGCCACTGGCTCGGCCAAGCAGTTGGCCGAGCCAACTCCTCGAACTTCGTTCTTCGGCTCTTCGACACTCGTTTCTTAACTTTCTCGATCCTCGTTTCAACTTGGGTTATTTCCACACGAAAAGTACCTAAAAACATGACAAAATACCCAAAGCGTAATATAGTTCGAGAGGATATAAAACGATACAAAACACGAACTAAATAACGAAACGAGATCCAAAAATGACTCCTAAACACTTATAGAAACAAGTAAATTTCTAGTCTATCATGGAACCGTGATCATTTTTACCTCCTAGAATCATAAAGAACTTTTGATAAGTTGACGAGTTCGTAGATAGAGAAATGTTAGGAGTTGTAGAGAAGCTGAGAAGAATTCTCCACATGGCTAGATATTCCAACTACGACGACGATTCACGAAGGTAAACTTTGTAAAAAAAATTTATTGCTTGCTACATTCTTCGTCGAAACTAGTATAAATGATGATAATATGGGTTCGGGAAACTATAATTTGTTGTTAGTATTCGATCTTTGATCATGAATTGATTTTTTATGTTTTCCTAATCCTGAAACGTGTACTAGATTGGTAGTATTGTCTTGTTGATATGGATAATTCGACTGGCCCGGTTGCGGCGAATAACATTGCTTATTCGGTTTGCTGCCTTAGGATTTTCCTTGCATGTTTAGGCCTCCAGAACCTACACTTAGGAATATCGCGTCTTGATTGATTGACCCGATTGTCATGGCTAGCATGGTTGGCTTGATTCATTGCTTTAGGGCATTCTTTGCATGCTCAGACCTTCCAGACCTCATTTATGACTATCTTGCCTTGCTTGATTGACTCAATTGCTCCGTCTGGCATGGTTGGCCATTTGATGGAGTGGAAGCTTTTCCCTTTTTGTGTTTGGGAACCATGTGTATTTATTTGCCTTGTTTGGTTCGGTTTGCGTGGTTGGTATTGTTGGCATGATTGTTCCCATGATCGGGACTATCACTTGTACCTTGGAATTCAGAGGGTGTCATTTTTCTTACGTTTGGTGAGCTTCCCACACATGGCTATATTAGCTCCTCTGGATCGGCTGATGGGTGGTTTGGGTCGTCCGAAGGGGTGGTATTTGTGTTGATGTGCCTTATGGATTGATTCGGTGCATCCCGAACACAAATGTAGACGAAGTTCCTAGTGTGGCTATCTACTTTATTGGGCCGATTAGAGGGGGTTGGCTTGGCCATTTCCTTAGGAATGGGAATCCTAAAACGGAGCTGGAGTTGAGTGATTTGAGCACTATTCGCGAATGCTTTGGCGTTCCTCCATCTTATAGCTTAGCTCTTCCCTCTATATGTGAGAGGGAAGATTGTATGATACCGGGTTGGACTACCATGTACGAATATCCCCTTTTATTGGGTGCTCAGTTTCCTCTTCCTTAGCTAGTGTTTGAGGTTTGTGACTGTCATAATATTACCCGAGCCAACTCGTGCCCAATGCTTGGCGAATATTGATGGTTGTTAAGCTGTTTGGGGAGATGAAAGGGATTGAGCTTAATTACTTGTGCGAAAGTCTTCATTGCTTATCACTTACAAGTTAACAGACAATACGCCGGAAGATTCATGCTTGTGAATCAATTAGACGAACGATTGATTGTCGAGAAGAGAGATGGTGACTCTACCGATTGGAAAGAGCGTTACTTCTTTATTCCTTTGAAGCTTTAGGTGTTGCTGATCACCCTGGTATCCCAAATTCGTGGGATTCTGCTAGTGAGCACTCATGCTCTCTGACTTAGGTGAATGCTCTCCTTGGTAGAATCCTACGAATTCGGGATACCGGGGTAATCGACAACACCCAAAGCTTCGAAAGGAATAAAGAAGTAACGCTCTTTCAAATTGGTAGAGTCACCATCTATCTTTTCGACAATCAATCGTTCGTCTAATTGATTCAGAAGCATGAATTTTTCGGTTTCTTATCTATTAACTTGTAAGCGATAAGCAGTCAAGACTTCTGCACAAGTAAGCTCAGTCCCTTTCATCTCCCCAAACAGCTCGATAGCCATCAATATTCGCCAAGCATTGGGCATGAGTTGGCTCGGGGCAATATTATTAAAGTCACAAATCTCAAGCACTAGCTTAGGAAGAGGAAATCGAGCACCCAATAAAAGGGGATATTCGTACATGGTTGTCCAACCAGGTATCGTCCAATCTGCCCTCTCACATATAGAGGGAAGAGCTAAGCTATAAGATGGAGGAACCCCAAAGCATTCGCGAATAGTGCTCAAATCACTCAACTCCAGCTCCTTTTTAGGATTCCCATTCCTAAGGAAATGGCCAAGCCTACCCCCTCTAATCGGCCCAATAAAGTCGATAGCCACACTAGGAACTTCGTCTCCGTTTGTATTCGGGACTCACCGAATCAATCCATAAGGCACATCATCACAACTACTACCCCCTTCGGACAACCCAAACTACCCATCAGCAGATCTAGAGGAGCCAATATAGCCATTTGTGGGAAGCTCACCAAACCTAAGACAAATGCAACTCTCTGAATACCAAGGTACAAGTGATAGTCCCGATCATGGGAGCAATCATGCCACCAATCAACCACGCCAATCCAACCAAACAAACAAATAAATACACATGGTTTCCAAACACAAAAAGTGAAAAGCTTCCACTCCATCAAATGGGCCAGCCATGCCAGACGGGGCAATCGAGTCAATCAAACAAATAAGATAGTCATAAATGAGTTCTGGAAGGTCTGAGCATGCAAAGAAATCCCTAAAGCAATTAATCAAGCCAACCATGCTAGAACCATGGCAATCGGGTCAATTGATCGAGACGCGATATTCATAAGTGTGGGTTCTGGAGGCCTAAACATACAAGGAAAATCCTAAGGCATCGAACCGAATAAGCAATGTTATTCGCCCCAACCGGGCCAATCGAATTATCCGTATCATCAAGACAATACTACCAATCTAGTACACATTACAGAAACAGGAAAACATAAAAAATCAAGTCATGATCAAAGATCGAATACAAACGATGAATCATTGTCCCGAACCCATATAATCATCATTTATACTAGTTTCGATGAAGAACGTAGCAAGCAATAAACTTTTTTTACAAAGTTTACCTTCGTGAATCGCCGTCGTAGTTGGAATATCCAGCCATGTGGCGAATTTTTCTCAGCTTCTCTCGAACTCCTAACATTTTCCTCTCTACGAACTCATCAACTTATCAAAAGTTCTTTATGATTCTAGGAGGTAAAAATGATCATGGTTCTACACTTATATAATTACTTGAAAACCTAAGCTCACTTTAAATGTGACAATCATAGCAACCAATTGAAACTCATCAAACAATCCATACAAGTCAAGTCTTGTTAATGTCGCGGGCCACCAATGACAACAAGTTGTGAGGCAATTGAACATGGGCAATTAAATGCTCCTACCAACCCTTTCAACCAATTCATTCGGTTCTCACAAATGGGAAAGGTCAAACCTTTAATCCATATGCGTTCACCTCAAACCTAGCCATCGGGGTCATCGTGCTCATCATGTTCAGCGTGATCATCACGGTCAACCATAGTCAACAGGAAGCAAGCAAATGATTATGCATTTGTCTCAACATAGCCATCGGGGTCATCGGGGTCATCGTGTTCATCGTAGCCATCACGGTCAACTATAATCATTAGGATGCGAGCAAATGCTTATGCATTCGCCTCAACATAGCCATCATGGTCATCTTGTTCATTGTAGCCATCACGGTTAACTATAATCATTAGGAAGCGAGCAAATGCTTTATGCATTCGCCTCAACATAGCTATCGGAGTCATCGGGGTCAGCCCACTAAGCCGCCTAAAATATTTGAATAGCCCAATCATTCATCGAGCCAATCGTGTGAACCGGCCCAACAAAAGTCCCAAGGGTTGAACCCAACTTCCCTAAATAACCTAGGCATTTGACTGGGTCTGGCCGTCCTCACACGAGAAAGAGATCGCCTCCATAAAAATTGGAACTAACAGAGAAGTGGGGGCAACGGATAGAACGAATCAAGGAAACCTTAACGGGGACGCAGTCTTATATAAGGCATCCATCTAGGTCATAAGGGACATCGAAACTCTCATACTCTCAGACGATTCCACCACTACTCTTGAACCGCCGTCATCACTATCATCACCATCAATCAATCCAACCAGTGCATTGGGGCCATCCGCTTTCTCATTGCTATTCTTAACTTTATTATTTTGATCTTGTTCCCTTTGCAATTGTGTTATTAGCCCTACTGACTTGAGCGTCGGAGGCCCTTCACCGGACACCCCACCGGTCCTTTCGAAGGGTTCTTACGTTTATTGGTTTTGCTAACAAGTTGCAAGTGCCCAATTGTCCCATCAGGTTAACCCGTCCAGCTTGGTCAACCGTGCCAGCCGAAGTCAACCTTAATTGTAGATTTACCCTCTACAACATTTTTGGGTTGTTTTAAGCGTTTTTAGGGCTTTTTGAGTCGAGGAAGCCCAAGATAAGATGAGAGACGACGAAATCAAGGAAGATGATGAATTATTGATCCCGAGTTCTGACTTTTCTCAATATTATTGCATAGTTATTTTGGAAGTAATGAATGTCTAATATCGAAGAGAGGTTCGATAGGAGCACGTAGGCAAAAACGGAGGTTAATTTGGACTTCGGACGAGGAAGATACGGCCGAAACAAGAAAGACACGCAAGGCCTATCGACACCCCTATCGATCGATAGGGGGGTCGATAGGAGCTCCCGGAAATCCTAAAACTTTTTTTTTATTCTTTAATCCTAATCCTTGTACACTTAGGTTAGTATTCCGAATTCCTACCTTATATATACCCCAAAACTCGTCATTGTATCCCATGTCCATATATCCTAGTCCATAGTATTCAATTCCATTCTAGATTTTAGATTCGTTTTTCATAGTTTAGATTCATTTTTACATTTATGTATGAAGATTGAAGATGATTGAAGAATTATTCAAGATTCAAGAGTTTTTCAATCTCTTTCTCTTTTGTTTATGTCTTTATTTATGTTTAATCTTCCTTCTACCTTTCTTTTAATTATGTCTAGCTAATTTCCCTAGAATGATTCTAGGGTTTATATGTTTAATTGAATCTACATGAATACATTTTAGATCTATTTTATCCTTTCACTTAGATTTATGTTTCATGATGCTTATTCTCATGCATGATTAATGACCACTAATTATGTATGCATAGTTGTGTGATTTTTACCTTATTATGATTAAATGCATGATTGAACTCTTGAAACATAATATGATTTAATTTAATTATCCTAGCATAATTCAGATTAATCGTAGGTTTTGCATGTAATTGATATAGGTATCGTTGCTGAACTTTATTGATTATATTTTCGATACTTGAGCTTTGTTTCATCTAATTCAATTCTTATGAGACCTAGCGGTGATTAAGTTTAGATTAGGTGATTATCTTAGATTATCTTAGCAGAATTATTTGATTATTAGTATGTGTATCACCATCTAAGTAGGATTAAATTGGTTAAATATATTGATTGGTTATTTATGTATGTTTGATTAGATTTTACTACCCTAGGATCAATGTTTTGTCTTATTTGTTAGTTTCTATATTTTTGTTTATTTTTTGATTTAATATTTGTTTCTTTTATTTGATTTAATTTCAGTTTTAGATAAAAACCCACCAAAACCTAAAAGTTTTGCATTTTTAGACATTGTTGAGAATATCTAGTATAGGTAACTCCTATACGTTCGGATACTGGTCCAT
Source organism: Thymus mandschuricus (assembly GCA_029379335.1). Classification (NCBI taxonomy): domain Eukaryota; kingdom Viridiplantae; phylum Streptophyta; class Magnoliopsida; order Lamiales; family Lamiaceae; genus Thymus; species Thymus mandschuricus. The sequence continues at coordinate 17,499,896 of CM057074.1, read as the reverse complement.
GTGCATACGACTCGTGGTTTCCTTTACTACACTATTTGGGTAATGAAAATAGCAGCGATCACTACCAATTGAGTTTTGTATCACTCAACCTCTCCATCGGGTTTATATTTTATCTTATAAAACCATTTCTAGTTGATGGCCTTTTTCCCGAGAGATAATGGTTCCAACAACCATGTGTCATTTTCTTCTAGAGCTTGAATCTCTTTTTCCATAGCTTCATGACATCTGTTGGGAACCCTTTGTTGTTTGATTTTGATGATGTTTTTCGAAACCATACGTAGGCATTATTTTCACTTGTTTAGGTTAAGGACAAAAGATCGACTGCTACCCGTTAGTGCAGGTCGAGTGCTTATAAGTTTGATAATTTGATCCACCATGTAAGAGGGAGGTTGTTTATCGACCTTTCTCATTAGGATCGAACTTGATGTATGTAGATGTCTATCGACCTTTCTTCTCAAGCTTCCAACCTGTTGGGATTATATACTGAAAAGCATATTTTTTATGCTTAGATGTATACTACTTCTTCTTGTTTTATGAAATAAATGGAGTCATATGTTTTGCATATTTATTCGTGTTATGGTTATGCAAATAAACGTCCTGTAGTATATATTATAGATAATATGGTGTGGGTAGTCACACGGAAGATCATATTATCGCTTTCTTATATACTTAAATGGTGTTCGCAACCTAAGTAATCATGGACAAATTACTTGTTAAGGTTGTAGTATAATGCTTGATATTAGCTGATCTTGGCTATTAGCTTATACTAATGCATTCAGTTGCATTGAACAGGATGGCGGTGTGATAAATCCTTTTATACTGATTTAATAAAGGACCTAAGATCTCGGACGATTATTATTTCTTAATTCTAGTTGTATAATATTGAATTATGTATTTATGATAATTATTACTTTGATTTATCAATGAGTGAGAGTTATTGCAACTCAAAGTATCTCGATATCTTGGGTAATAATATTATAAATATGATAATTAAAATTATAGCTAGAAATCGTGTCTCGGCGGAGTCCGAGGTGATGATGTCCCCTTGAGGCGCTCCAAAGATTATTATATTAAACCTTGCAGGTGGATTAAGTTCCGATATAATAATAAGGTCGAGCGGGTACTACTCTCGGTTGAGATATTAATTAATAAAGCTATCAGTAGCTTAATTAATTAATGGACATGCGATATCTTAAACACGGGAAATAATGTAATTCAAAAAGGAGCCCGGTATGTTATAATTTGGGAAATGGACGGCAGTGCAATATTATTTCTTTAGTGGAGTGAAATAATATTAATATAATTAAGTAAAGTATTCGGGCCCAGAGAATACTTGGATTATTAATTATATTGGGAGGCCCAGTCCATATCCTCCTTAAGATCCCTAGTGTAGCCCAACAGAAGCAGGCCTGGCCCAGTAAGGGAAACCCTAACCTTAATCTACCTCTATATATATAGATGGTGAGATGGGATTCCGTCATAAGTTTACATACAAGATTTAGAGTGACGGCTAGGGTTTTACTGTGAGGGAAAGAAGAAAGATTTCCGTCCATCCGAAATTCTTCTTTGTGCTCGGGAATACTCTAGAAGATCTCGAGGTTTACGAGAAGAGCTAGATCTCGTGTGCAGAGATCTAGTGCGAGGAATTCTTCACCAAAACTCATTATACCGGCTGGATCTGCCCGACAAGGTATGCAATCTAGATCTGTTTCCGCTTTAGGATCTAGGTAATTGCATGATATGATTTTTGTTTAATTGATTAACATCCGAGCGATCTTCATGGATCCAACAATTGGTATCAGAGCCAACTCGGCTCTGTTGATTGATTAATTAAAATTATATATTTCATATTATGTGTTCTTGGATGCGAATTTTGTGTTTTGCAGAGATCCAATTGTCATGGTTAATATGAATGCTTTCGGTTTTAATTATGTATTAAAATCGGTCTGTTTGTGGCCGCGTTTGTAAAACACGAGGGTTGATCGTGTTAGATTAGGGTTTTATTTTTCTCGTTTTTCAATGTAAATTCGATGTAAAAGTTCCTATCTATGTAACCGATCGATCTACGGAGGAGAGGAGACGAAGATCACGTCGGAAATCGAAGCGGCGGCGGTGGCTCGACGGCAACGGTCGCAACACGCTAGGGTTTCACCTTACGCGGCTGTTGCGGCTCGGATTTGCCGGCGGGAGCCACCGCTCGACCCCCTCGACGACGGGAACACGTCGTAGGAGGGAGCAGCGGCGGCCAAGCACGGCGGCGGCGGCAGAAACGCTGCTGCCCGGCGGCAGAGCGAGCTAGGGTTTCTCGGAACCCTAGCGGGCTCGCGGCGGATTGCCCTACGGCAAGGCTGCTGGCCGGCGTTCTCCCTGAACGCCGGCGACTCCAGGGCGCAGGACGACGGCGTGGAGGACGGAGGGAAGGCGGCGGCAGCAGCTGCTGTCCGCGGTAGTCGCCTCGAGGCTGTGCAGCGGCAGCAACAGCAAATTTGCTGTTGTCCTTCGTCTTTTCGGTGACCGGCGGCGGCGGCGTCCAGTGGGAGACCTCTGGCGAGGTCCCCTCCAGCTCCAGGCGGCGGCGGCACGGCAGCAGCGGCGGAAGAGCGACGGCAGCGGCGGTTTTGGTGCCTAGGGTTTGCGGTTAGGGTTTCTTCAAACCCTAACGGGCCGAAACCCTACGGGCCGATTCTTGGGCCCGTTTTCTCGTGAGGATCAGCCCGTTACTCGAAGAATCCAGTTTTTCAAGCTCGTTCGAAGAAAAATGAAGACAATGATGATTGGATATTTTATTATTTTTCATGGTTATTTTATTCGATGTGGTGGATAACATGTTGTTTAATTATTCGCGATAATTATTTGTATATTATGCTTGAAAATGGTAAAAAAAACCTTGATTAAAAATTACTAAGTGTGATAATATTATCATTATTCGATTTAATTAAAGAGATTATGATAATCTAGCCTCCATAATTGGTTTAAAAGATGAAATAATTAGCATTCGCGTTGACGATGAGTCTTCCTCCCTATAGGAGATGCTAGTTATAGATTTCATTGGTTTAGACTTCATAAAGATAATTTGATTTAAAATAAAACAATTAGTGTTCGTGTTGACCATGGGTCTTCCTCCCTATAGGAGACACTGATTATAGAATTCGTTGGTTAAATCAAGTTGATAATATTGGAAAAATGTTTTATTTAGGTAACTTCTCCTTATGGTAGGGTTACTCTTTATAGAAATCATTTTTCGAAATATTAAATTATGGTATTCACTTAGATGCGAATTAATTGATTATTTCCCTATAGGAAAGGTGATTAATTATTTTTGCATGGATAGGAGGACCAACTATTAACTTTATCAATCAGAAGGCTAAGGTTGATTGGATAATAAGTTAAAGATGTAAAAATCTACTTAAGGGATTATATGTACTGTCCACCTATAGTGGCTTATGTATAAGAACTTAAGGTGTTGGGGGATGCTTTTTATATTGTTTCAAGGTTTAACAATATATTTTGCTTCAAATTTTATATGACTGTTAATGTATGGTTTATTTATTTATTTCAGCTTCACTATGTCTCTTAATCCGCTTGCTACGATTCTGAAAGAAAACAAACTCGAGGGTTCCAATTATATTGATTGGAAAAGAAACTTGGATATTGTTCTTACTGCTGACGGACACAAATATGTCCTCATTCAGGCTTGCCCCTCTGAATAGTGATGAATCCACGCCAGAACAGCGTGAGGCTTATACCAGCTGGAAAAGGGCAGATGAGATGGCAAAATGCTATATACTGGCTTCTATGTCAAGCATTTTGCAGCATCAACATCAACATGTCCGATCTGCAGGTGATATGATCTATAGCCTTACGGAAATGTTTGGGCACCATGGTCGCCAAGCGCGTCAGAAAGCTATGAGAGCTATCATGACTATGCGCATGGGAGATGGTGATTCTGTAAAGGAACATGTTCTAAAGATGATTGGTCATCTCAATGAACTTGAGGTCCTAGGTGCTGAGATCGATGGGGAAACCCAGGTCGATATTATCATAGAGTCGCTTCCTAAATCTTTTGATCAGTTTCGGATGAACTACAACATGAACCAAAAGTTGTATACGTTATCTGAATTGCTCAATGAGCTTGTGCAGGCTGAGGAAGTTCTTAGGGTTGAACCTCAGGTGCATGTAGCCACTGCTTCTACATCTTCTAAACCGAAAGGTAGAATTAAGAAGAAGAAGAAGAAACAGGTTGGCCAAGCTCAAAAGGGAGCAAATCAAAGAGTGGGAGGACCTGAGGGTGGCATAAAGAAGCCTAAAGGGAAGTGTTTCCGTTGTGGAGAGAAGGGACATTACAAGGCGGTTTGTCCTCAGTTAAGAGGCAATCCTAAAGGTATATCTTGTGCATTAGTTGTCGAAGCTTGTTTAGCGGCTCGTTCTACAAGTTCTTGGGTTGTAGATACGGAGCCACTAATCACGTATGTTTTGACTTACAGGGGTTTTCACAAACCCGAAGGCTTAATTCTAGAGAGATTACCGTCACCATGGGGAATGCTATGCACGTGGCGGTTTCTGCAGTGGGAGTTGTCAGTTTACCATTTTTGGATAAAACATTGGTTTTGAGAGACGTTTTGTTAGTACCTGGTTTTAAAAGGAACCTTATTTCGGTTTCCAAATTGTATTTGGATGGATATTCGGTTACTTTCGGTTTGAATGACGTTACTATTTTTCATAACAATGATGTCATTGTTCAGGTGTTATGTCTAACAATCTCTATACCATTAACTGTACAGTACCTGCTATTTATAGCACATCATCGAGTTCAAGGAAACGTAAGGTTTCTTCAAGTGTGAATCAAACACTTCTCTGGCATTTGAGGCTAGGTCACATTAACCTCAAGCGAATTCAAAGATTGGTGAAAGACGGTCCCTTGGATAAACTCCAAATAGGACCGATACCAACTTGCGAATCTTGCTTAGAAGGTAAGATGACGAAAATGATTTTCAAATCCAAGGGCAATAGATCAGAGAATGTGTTGGACTTGATTCATACAGATGTGTGTGGTCCAATGTCAATTCAGTCTAAAGGTGGTTTTGAGTATTTCATCACTTTTACTGATGATTACTCACGATTTGGATACGTTTATTTGATGAAACGGAAGTCTGAATCATTTGATAAATTCAAAGTTTTTAAGGCAAAAGTTGAAAATCAGCATAATAAATCCATTAAGTCCATTCGATCTGATCGAGGTGGAGAGTACCTTAGCGCTGAATTCTTGGAATACATGTCACAAGCCGAGATCACGTCCCAGATTACTGCGCCAGGAACACCACAGTAGAATGGAGTGGCAGAACGCAGGAACCGATTATTGTTAAACATGATTCGGTCGATGATGAGCTATTCTAAGCTACCTACTTCGTTTTGGGGCTATGCCTTAGAAACAGCGACGTATATTCTAAACTTAGTTCCTTCCAAATCGGTACCCAAAACGCCCTTGGAATTGTGGTCAGGCCGAAAGGCCAACCTTGAACACATTCGGATCTGGGGTTGTCCTGCACATGTGTTGCGCAAGGATGCTGATAAGTTGGAGTCGCGAACTGAATTACGGCTGTTTGTAGGGTACCCTAAGGGAACAAGAGGTGGATTGTTTATAGTCCAAGGGACCAAAAGATCATTGTCAGCACCAATGCTCAATTTTTGGAAGAGGACTACATGAACAATCACAAACCCATGAGTGAGGTCATCTTAGATGAGATGAGGGATACAAACCCGCCTAAACCACCTGTACTAGATGTTGCACCATCAACTGCACCACGTGTTGACACTAGTACACAACCTCAGAATATGCCTCGTCGCAGTGGGAGGGTCATCATTCAACCTAAAAGATGGTTGTGTTTGGGAGAGTCTTCGGACAACTTACCTGGTGAAGATGACTCTGACCCCTGGACATACAATGAGGCAATCCAAGACAAAGATGCACAGCTTTGGCAAGTTGCAATGGATTCGGAAATCCAATCCATGCATGAAAACGATGTGTATGACGTTGTAGAACTTCCGTGAAGGGGTAAAACCCATCGGGTGTAAGTGGGTCTACAAACGTAAGAGAGGACCTGACGGAAAGGTTGAGATCACCTTCAAAGCTAGACTCGTGGCAAAAGGTTTCACTCAGAAAGAGGGCATCGATTATGATGAAACCTTCTCGCCTGTCGTCATGCTTAAGTCGATCCGGATTCTCTTGGCCATTGCGGCCCATATGGATCTGGAGATTTGGCAGATGGATGTCAAAACTGCTTTCCTTAATGGTAGTCTTGATAAGCCCATTTACATGCGCCAACCAGAGGGTTATATTGCCGAAGGAAGTGAGCATCTTGCATGCAGTCTTAAGCGATCCATTTATGGACTTAAGAAAACATCTAGGTCTTGGAACACACGGTTTGATGAGGTAATCCAGTCATATGGATTCACGCAGTGTGTATATGAGAGTTGTGTTTACAAGAAGTGTGAAGAAAACGTCTTGGTGTTTCTAGTACTGTATGTAGATGACATTCTATTGATTGGCAACAACGTAGATATGTTATCGGATGTACGGATGTGGTTGTCCAACCAATTCAAGATGAAGGATTTGGGAGAAGCAGGACACATTCTTGGGATCAAGATCTTTCGAGATCGAAAGAAGAGAATGTTGTGTCTTTTCCAAGCAACCTATATAGATACGGTTGTAAAGCGGTTTAGCATGGAAGATTCCAAGAGGGGATCTCTACCTCTCCAGAGTGGAATTCATCTATCGAAAGAAATGTGTCCGACGACACAAGGAGAGATAGATGACATGAAGGCAATTCCATATGCTTCAGCAGTTGGAAGCCTCATGTATGCTATGCTTTGCACTAGACCGGATATCTGTTATGCAGTAGGCATGGTTGCCAGATATCAGTCTAACCCAGGAGAAGGACACTGGACTGCTGTAAAGAATATAATCAAGTACCTGAGAAGGACTAGGGATTATATGTTGGTTTTTCAGTCTGACAGTCTACTTCCTCTGGGATACACTGATTCTGATTTTCAATCAGATAGGGATTCTCGAAAGTCTACTTCAGGATGTGTTTTTACACTGGGAGGTGGAGCCATTTATTGGAGGAGCATAAAGCAGAAATGCATTGCTGACTCCACAATGGAGACTGAGTATGTGGCAGCCTCGGAAGCAGCCAAAGAGGCTATATGGCTCCAGAATTTCTTGATGGATTTGGATGTGATTATGAATTTGCCTCAGTCGATCACAATTTATTGTGACAATTCTGGTGCAGTGGCAAATTCGAAGGAACCACGAACCCATAAGGCCAGTAAACACATTGAAAGGAAGTACCACCTCATACGAGAGTATGTGAAAAGAGGAGAGGTCGTGGTGTTAAAGATTGCTTCGGAGGATAACCTGGCTGATCCTTTCACGAAGGCTTTGTCTATCAAGGTGTTCGAAAGGCATGTAGGAGGCATGGGAGTTCGATGCATGACAGCACTACTTTGAGTATAAGTGGGAGAGATAGTAGTGTAGTAGTATACTTGAAAGCATGCTTTTGAGTATAAGTGGGAGATTGTTGGGATTATATACTGAAAAGCATACTTTTTATGCTTAGATGTATACTACATCTTCCTCTTTTATGAAATAAATGGAGTCATATGTTTTGCATATTTATTCGTGTTATGGTTATGCAAATAAACATCCTGTAGTATATATTATAGATAATATGGTGTGGGTAGTCACACGGAAGATCATATTATTGCTTTCTTATATACTTAAATGGTGTTCGCAACCTAAGTTATCATGGACAAATTACTTGTTAAGTGTTTCACTAAAAAGTGTTTGCAATAGAACGAAATCTATCCTAGCACTTAGTAAGTAAAAACCCAATGTCGAATCTCAAGGAAAACTTTGCAGGGCAAATAATCGTGTAGCAAAACAATCCTAAACTAGCCTAAATCTAAGAAAGCAAGTAAAAAGAATTTGGTTTGGTTTGTTTAAATCCTAGGCAAGAAAATAAATAAGCAATAAATCAAAGCAAGTAAATAAATCTAATCTAAAAAGCAAAGAAATAATCTAAACTAATTAAACTAGAGAAATTAAGCGAAAGCAATTAAACTACCTAGGCATGGAATTGAAAAGAAAGCAATAACGAAAGCAACGAAGAAAACGAATCTAGACATAATAACTAAATCTGAAAATTAAGCACATAAATCTAACTACGAAAACTTGAAATCGAAGGAATTGAAAACTAAGGAAAACGAATCTAATCTAAGAACTTGAAAACGAACGAACGATATTAAACTAAGCAATTAAGAACTAAATCTAAGGAACTATGGAGCAATTAAATCAAATAAAAGAAAGCAATAAAGAACTTACAAGATTAAACGAAGAACGAAGAACTAAGTAAAAACTTGAATTAATTGAAGAACGAAGTAGCGATCCGGATCGAACAAAAGAAAACTAAACTAAAGTATTTGAATGCTAAACTAGAGATAAAACTAAGGTAAAAGGTTGTAGAATTCGTGTACAAGGGGTAGTATTTATAATAGGTATGAAAACCTAGTTATAGAAGGAAAGGAAAGCTGGCCGGAATGTTGGACGGTCGTCCAACGTACGTTGGACGCTCGTCCAACGTAGCACTCGCATTGTATTGCGCGCCTTTCTTGTTTCGATCGTATCTTCCTCGTCCGAACTCCAAATCGACCTCCATTTTCGCCTACATGCTCCTATCGAACCCCTCTTCGATATAATGCTTCTTTCTTCTCATTTTCTTCTCATTTCCGTCCTTTTTATCCTACAATACCAAAGACTCCAAAGCAACCAAATCATAGCAAAAGACAAACGAAAGAGACACAAAACATAACGAAAACGGACTCGAAAACAATACGAAAATCCTAACATTTAAACACCAATCAAACTCCCCCACACTTAGACCTTTGTTCGTCCCGAACAATAACAAAAACGAAATAAACAATAGACTCAAGTATTGTGAACTATATAGGCCTCAAAACTTTTCGAAAACAAACTCTCATGATCATGATCAAAACTATGCACACAACCTTAGCATCATTCAACACAATCTACTCAACTAATTCAAAATATGCTAATCCATCAAAGAACACTCTCCAACATGTGAAATTATATATATGAAAGTGAACACTCGACTCTCTCAAAGAAAAGATGTATAAGATAATGCACATCATAGGGTTCACTCAATATCAATGCAATGCAACATGTTTACCATAGGCTTGCCTTCAATCTCAACATCTCCACCTAATGTAATACTTACAATTAGGATCAAAAAGGTCTTTATATAATCTTGTAATGTGGGGACATTGGTTAAGGTAGGGAAAGTATAGGCTAAGTGACTCAAATAAATCTAAATCATCAACCTCTTTTCAACTCCAACCAAAGTATGGATTTTTACTCCATCTTCTACCATCCAACACACCAAATACAAACTCAAAGATGCTAAAATATCAACTATATAAATCAAAGCTAACTATCCCCTTATGCTTATATTCTTATTCTTTCTTTCTTTTCTTTTTTTTTTTCTTTTTTTTTTTAGAGCTCAACTAATACATGTTCTTTCTAATGTTGAACAAAGGCTCTATTTTTTTCTCATTTTTTTTTCTTTTCTTTTTTTACTAAGCTCATAGGGATAGCTAACTACATAAATCAAGCATCTAAAACTCCTTTCTCCTCCTTCTTCACCACAACCGCATTTTTCTATTCAACTCCTTCCATATCACCAACCACAAATACTAAGGATACCCATAACCATCCAAACCTCCTATCATCCGGTTTTACAAAGAACGGCTAATAAAGGCTCAAAAGGGGTAAATAAAGGTTTATGAACAAGGTTAGTGTATAGGAATCATGTGGCTACGAAAGAATGGCCTAAGATCATCTCCTAGTTCGTAAATATACTAAGGTCTTGATGGAGAAACAAGGCAAGTTCTAGAAACAATGAAGCATGCATGATCACTCAATCAAAGAATAGGCATAAATATGCACAAATAGCTCAATTCTCACGGGTTCAAACTAACTAGTTCCCGACCTCATAGCATACTTCAAATTCAATGAATAAAATGCGTCGCTTCGCCAAGGTTCCATGCATAATAAAGATCATGAATTTTTCTCCAAAAATCAACAAAAATTTCTATCATCGGCCAAATCCACAGTACTATCATCACATGTTCATTAGACTCAATTAACTCCTAAGACTCAACAAAATTAAACACATCATGCCAAAGTTTCAAAGACCCTCCCCCACACTTAAAATCAAGCAATGTCCCCATTGCAAGAAAATAAAAAGGAGAAGGAAAGAAGGAACTTATCGCAAGATGACGACCCATAACTCAAAATCTCGAAAGACTCGAGTAGTACCTACAAAACAAACACCAAAACAAACTACTAAAGCGTAAAAGTGCACAAAACAAAGAAATAAAAGACTCAAAACAAAAATAGAAAGACACAAAACAAAGCTATGGGTTGTATGGACCTCGGAACCGGGGATCATTCCAACGGGGATCATTTGGGGCCCAAAAACGGGGATCGTTCGGGTCCGGCTCGATCTCTCTCTTCATCATACCCTCCTTGTAAACTATTCCCTACACGAAATTCAAAAGAAAACGAACGAAAAACAACTAAAATAATCAAAATAAAGCCTATTCTTTTTTTTTTCTTCTTTTTTTTTTTACGTGGGTTGCCTCCCACCAAGCGCTTGTTTATCGTCATTAGCTTGACGTACCAAAAATTCTCATCCAAAATCTGTTGCAACGAGCAACGTCTTTAACCATCCATAGGAGACTCTCGGTGCAAAGGTGGACTCTTCTTTCTCTTTGGCTTGAAACTCGAAAAGAGGGTTATCTTGGACACTCATCTCCCCCACACTTGTGTGAAAATCCATGTAGGAAATATCATGATCTTCAAAACTTGATGATGGATCCTCCATAAAAAGTGCTTCCTCGTCGAGATCGGCAAGAAAGTTGTCCATGATTTCTTCCTCTTGTTGTGAACTCAAAATCGACTCCTCCATATGACTATTGTGATCCTCCATGTCTTGCACATTGCTCAAAAACTCCTCCACGATCTCTTCCTCATCCAATTTGCTCAAGAACTCATCAATAATGGCTTCTTCCTCATCCACACAACTAAAGAATTCGTCATCTTCAATGGACTCTTCATCTTCAATGAATTCTTCAAGAGTTGCTACCTTGTTAAAAATCTCACAAACATTTTCCTCAACACAAGGGTTAGCAAGCTTAACATAAGAGCATAAATGAAAAGAAGAAGTAGGAATAGGAGGTGAATTTCCAAATACCGAAAATGTTACCGAACCTCCTTCACCGGCCATGCTCAATGTGCCGGTACCTACATCAATCCGAGCTTGAGTAGTGGCCATAAATGGTCGCCCTAACAAGAGAAGATGACCTCTCTCACTCCTAGCTCCTCGCCCCACGTCAAGCACAACAAAATCGGCAAGAACTTGAATACCCCTCACAAGTAAAGCAACGTCTTCCACAATCCCCAAGGGACGACTCAAAGAACCGTCGGCTAACTCGATGCAAAAATTGGTGGGCTTAAGATCCCTCGAACCCATTCTCTCGAAAATCGAGTATGGCATCAAGTTCACCACTGCCCCCAAATCCAACATACCCGGCACACTATCTCCATTATCCAAAACAACATCTAATTTGAAACTTCCGGGATCACCTTGTTTCGTTAGAGATGAGAGATGACCAGCTGGGGTGGGTGAGGCGTGAAGACGTTGTTGGCTCGCTTTGATGGCAGCCACGGTGCGACTTCTCCATTTATTTTGTGCCATTGCTTCGAGCTCTCGTCTTCTTCTTCCTTCTTCGTGGTTAAGAACGCCTTCTTCCTATTGATGCCGTTGATGTGAGGTGTCAACTTCCTTTAGAGACTTCGACGACCTAACATACACAACACTCAACAAACGGATTAAACGCACCGAGTGGAAGAGAAAAGAAATCGAACAAAAATAAAAATAAAAATAATAAAAAGAAAACACTACACAATTAAATAGCCTAAAGTTTTCCCCGGCAACGGCGCCAAAATTTGTTTCACTAAAAAGTGTTCGCAATAGAACGAAATCTATCCTAGCACTTAGTAAGTAAAAACCCAATGTCGAATCTCAAGGAAAACTTTGCAGGGCAAATAATCGTGTAGCAAAACAATCCTAAACTAGCCTAAATCTAAGAAAGCAAGTAAAAAGAATTTTGTTTGGTTTGTTTAAATCCTAGGCAAGAAAATAAATAAGCAATAAATCAAAGCAAGTAAATAAATCTAATCTAAAAAGCAAAGAAATAATCTAAACTAATTAAACTAGAGAAATTAAGCGAAAGCAATTAAACTACCTAGGCATGGAATTGAAAAGAAAGCAATAACGAAAGCAACGAAGAAAACGAATCTAGACATAATAACTAAATCTGAAAATTAAGCACATAAATCTAACTAAGAAAACTTGAAATCGAAGGAATTGAAAACTAAGGAAAACGAATCTAATCTAAGAACTTGAAAACGAACGAACGATATTAAACTAAGCAATTAAGAACTAAATCTAAGGAACTAGGGAGCAATTAAATCAAATAAAAGAAAGCAATAAAGAACTTACAAGATTAAACGAAGAACGAAGAACTAAGTAAAAACTTGAATTAATTGAAGAACGAAGTAGCGATCCGGATCGAACAAAAGAAAACTAAACTAAAGTATTTGAATGCTAAACTAGAGATAAAACTAAGGTAAAAGGTTGTAGAATTCGTGTACAAGGGGTAGTATTTATAATAGGTATGAAAACCTAGTTATAGAAGGAAAGGAAAGCTGGCCGGAATGTTGGACGGTCGTCCAACGTACGTTGGACGCTCGTCCAACGTAGCACTCGCATTGTATTGCGCGCCTTTCTTGTTTCGATCGTATCTTCCTCGTCCGAACTCCAAATCGACCTCCGTTTTCGCCTACATGCTCCTATCGAACCCCTCTTCGATATAATGCTTCTTTCTTCTCATTTTCTTCTCATTTCCGTCCTTTTTATCCTACAATACCAAAGACTTCAAAGCAACCAAATCATAGCAAAAGACAAACGAAAGAGACACAAAACATAACGAAAACGGACTCGAAAACACTACGAAAATCCTAACATTTAAACACCAATCATTAAGGTTGTAGTATAATGCTTGATATTAGCTGATCTTGGCTATTAGCTTATACTAATGCATCCAGTTGCATTGAACATGATCGCGGTGAGATAAATCCTTTTATACTGATTTTATAAAGGATTTAAGATCTCGGACGATTATTATTTCTTAATTCTAGTTGTATAATATTGAATTATGTATTTATGATAATTATTACTTTGATTTATCAATGAGTGAGAGTTATTGCAACTCAAAGTATCTCGATATCTTGGGTAATAATATTATAAATATGATAGTTAATATTATAGCTAGGAATCGTGTCTCGGCGGAGTCCGAGTTGATGATGTCCCATTGAGGCGCTCCAAAGATTATTATATTAAACCCTGCAGGTGGATTAAGTTCCGATATAATAATAAGGTCGAGCGGGTACTACTCTCGGTTGAGATATTAATTAATAAAGCTATCAGTAGCTTAATTAATTAATGGACATGCGATATCTTAAACACGGGAAATAATGTAATTCAAAAAGGAGCCCGGTATATCATAATTTGGGAAATGGACGGCAGTGCAATATTATTTCTTTAGTGAAGTGAAATAATATTAATATAATTAAGTAAAGTATTCGGGCCCAGAGAATACTTGGATTATTAATTATATTGGGAGGCCCAGTCCATATCATCCTTAAGATCCCTAGTGTAGCCCAACAGAAGCAGGCCTGGCCCAGTAAGGGAAACCCTAACCCTAATCTACCTTTATATATATAGATTGTGAGATGGGATTCCGTCATAAGTTTACATACAAGATTTAGAGTGACAGCTAGGGGTTTACTGTGAGGGAAAGAAGAAAGATTTCCGTCCATCCGGAATTCTTCTTTGTGCTCGGTAATACTCTAGAAGATCTCGAGGTTTACGAGAAGAGCTAGATCTCGTGTGCAGAGATCTAGTGCGAGGAATTCTTCACCAAAACTCATTATACCGGCTGGATCTGCCCGACAAGGTATGCAATCTAGATCTGTTTCCGCTTTAGGATCTAGGTAATTGCATGATATGATTTTTGTTTAATTGATTAACATCCGAGCGATCTTCACGGATCCAACACAACCTGCTATGCCTTAGAAGGTTTCAAGCGTTGGATTGTTAACCAAGGCCGTTGATCCGCCTTCATGGATCAACACGGCTTGTTCTTTGCCATGTGTTTTGCAAGCAAGGACGAAACTCCCAACAACTAGACATGAGTCACCATTCCAATAGCTAGTGCCACATCATCATGACTCCAACGACAAGTTTTTCAAAATCTCTATCAATACTTCAAGCCATAGACATAATTAAATAAGGGAAACTCAAGCTATCAACACAAATACTCTGCCGTAAACCCTCTCAAATGTTCATCTTTTCAACTGTTCAAAATCCGATTAGTTTCCCAAACACTTGACGAATAGAGATTTCTGATTCCGGTCATTCTCCGACGACGAAGCGTTCACTGCTGCTTGTCGCTGATCTATATACATTCTTCTCCAACGAAGTTCGAAGTTAGAAAGTGTGATTGTGATTTTCACCATTAGAGTTAGTCAACTCTGTGTTTTTGGTGAAAGGTAGTTTTTGTTACTGTACGCAAGGTTATAAGGGCAACGGCCCAAAACTCGTGTCTAGATGTAGTTATGTTCGATGTATTTAGAACTGATGCTTGATTAGTATAAACAAGCGAGAATTTGGATCCAAAGGTAAAGAGATTCTCCAATCGAGCTTGGCTTGACGTGGACGTAGGAGGGTTATCTCCGAACCATGATACATCGGTTGTCCTTCTCTCTCTCTCTCTCTCTTTACTTATTGCAATTTAAATTCATTACGAACTGACTAGAATTAACCTGCATATCATTTAACGACCAACATATATAATATTTAACTTAAAGATTTTCAAGAGTTAATCAACCTTCCACCAATTCTCGCACTTGTACAGTTTGATAAATCAAGCTTATCTTCCAACGAGCTTGATAGATCAACTAGTTGTCTCTAATAGGATCGACCTTGATCACAGTTTGTTTTAAAAGTAAAAAACAATTGGCTATTGTTGTATTCCTCCCCCCCCCCCCCAAATACACCAATTAACTCTTTTCGGGACCAACAAGTGGTATCAGAGCAGTGGTTCTTCTGACCGCTGTTTTGCATACTAAAAGTTTTATCAAGCTTTTGGTCATTTTGAATCGATCCATGAAAATTCTTTCATCCATTGCATATCTCTCTTTTCTAGATGGAAGCCTCTTTTCTTAAGGTATGTGAGGACTTCTCAGTCCAGGGCTATGAAGACTGGAGTTTTCGAATCAAAATGTGCCTTCAAGTACATCACGTTCTTATGTGGGATGTCATAAAAAATGGCCCCACTCCTATCTATGCCACGAGGATTATTGTGGAGGAAACCGCCCCCGATGAGGCCACTTATGCAAAAGTCCTAAAAAATCTCCGTGATTACTCCACCGAGGAAAGGAAGAAGGCCAGTCTAGACAACTATGCAAAAAGCTTATCTCTAGCACAATCAAGGGCGTGTACCTTTCTAAAATCAGAAACCTTGAGATTGCAAAGGAGTTGTGGGACACCCTCCGGTCCATCAGCCTGGGCTTTGAAGAAATGAAGGAGAACAAGTTGTCCATGGCATGTAACAAGTTCGATGACTTCAAAATGCTTCTGGGAGAAACCATTGAAGCAATGAAAATTTGTAGGGCTGTCTATTCGGTTTTTGGTTCTCGGTTATACCCGGACCGAACCGGAACTGGAACGGTTCCGGATAACCGAAAACCGGATATTCGGTCATTGGATCGGTCACGGTTCCTATATTTTTGATATTTTCG
The DNA here is from genome assembly GCA_029379335.1 of Thymus mandschuricus. Classification (NCBI taxonomy): domain Eukaryota; kingdom Viridiplantae; phylum Streptophyta; class Magnoliopsida; order Lamiales; family Lamiaceae; genus Thymus; species Thymus mandschuricus. The sequence goes on along the minus strand of CM057074.1, from coordinate 17,483,893 downwards.
GTTTTCGGGTTAACCGAAACCGAATGGTTCCGAACCGAAAAACCGATTTAATTATACATAACACACACACACACACACACACACACACACACACACACATATATATATATATATATATATATATATATTATTAAATTAATGTATATATATGTAAAATATTCCCCAATCGAGCAACTCGGTCACTACGAGATTCAAATTATTTAAATTGGTGAACACTGAACTAGTGAACAGTTAATTGGCATCAATGGTTTTATTTGATGTATTGGCATTAATATTTTGATATTTTATGTTTTTTAATTCATTCTAGGTATTTTGATATTTTATGCTTTTTGATTTATTTTATGTATTTTGATATTTGATGCTTTTAAATAGTTAATCATGCATTAAAAAATATATATATATAAAATCTCGGTTAACCGGAACCGAATCGGAACCGAACCAATTCGGTTCCGGATAACTGGAATTTTATTTGGTTCGGATCTCGGTTCCAGGTTTGAGGCAATTTTCGGTTCGGGTAACCGAAATATTCGGTCCGGTTAACCGAACCGAACCGTTTAGACACCCCTAAAAATTCGTTTCACTGAAATTATTCTCGAAGACAATGCTATTAGCCTGTTCAAATATACGCAGTGCGAGAAGAATCTAAAAGTGATGTGTACCCTACCCGCAAACTGGCACGCATACATCACCATGCATCCCGCTCGTGCCGATTTTAATTCTCTATCAACTGAAGATCTCTTCGACATTAGTATCGGAAATGAGTATGAGATTATCTGTATCCACGGATCAGCACAGCCTTCCACCAGCACGAAGGTTGATGAAAAGAAGGAAAAGAAGGTAGCCTTCAAGGTTGATGCAACCGCAGTGGGTACCCCCAACAATATTGAAGAATCTCTTGTAAAGAAGTTTGAGAAAATGGCCCTCGAAAGCACCATGGTTGCTAGGAGAAATGAGAAGCTCATAGGAAAAGTCAACAAATACAAGAAATTCTACCGCGACAACAAACGCACCTTCTCAAACTGCAACCATGACCGCCCCGATAAAAAAAGACGATAGTAAACCCTCAACTTTCAATTCCTCTAACAAGCCCGAGGGTGCTTGTTTTGGTTGGGGCAGGCCAAGTCATTACAAGATGAATTGTCCTGATCTAACAAAGGCAGAGAGAGACGAGTTCCGTGTAAAGCGCGATAAGAAGCTCAAAGAACAACGAGTTGCTATGATCGCCAAAGAAGCGAAGGAAGCTCATCGCTCCGACAACTCATCAAGTTAAGATGAGGGATACATCGCTTTCGACGAAAGTGATGATGATGAATGTTTTTTTGGAAATGGCCAACAAACTGAGGAACCATCAAAGGTAGATCTTCAACCCGTTTCAATTTCTTTTTCTGGCGATGAATGTGCAAATGAAGAAAATGAAATCTTTCAAATTATTCATCTTAAAGGTATAATTCCATAATGTGGAGTCCAGAATCATGATACATACACGTTTGAGATTAGATGACTTTTTACTCTTATTTCATTTTATATTTTTGATTTTCTATTTCTATACTTTTTCTTTTTCATAGGATGGGAAATGACCGAGCTAGTCAAGTTAGTGAAGAGAGAACTAAGCGAAAGAGATAAAAATAAGTGAATTTGGCTGTTTGAAGAAGATAATGTGCTCATAAAGGTGTCTACGCGGGTTGTCTTTTGATCCTAAGTGCAAAAGTGACAATGGCTTCAAGAGCAGTTACATGAATAAGTTTGAAGAGATGACAAGAGTTGTGCTTCCATCTAGTGGCTTGAGAGCTGATCCACATATCAACTCAAGGCTTAAATATTTGTCCAATAAGTACAATGCACTTGCTGAAATGTTATATTCTTCTAGATTTGGGTGGGATGTTGATGAGAAGATGTTGCAAGCAGAAAAAAAGTGTATGACAACTGGGTGTAGGTAATATTTATTTACTTTGTTGGCATCACTAATTTCACCTCATACTTTCAAAGTTCTTATATAATATGTTTAGTTCTCCTTTTGTGACGGAATCATAAGAATGCAGCCGGATTGTATGGGGTTCCCTTTCCCCATTATGACATACTTACTGAAGTTTATGCCAAAGATAAGGCAACTAGAGATGTTAGCGAGTCTTTTGTAGCAGCTACCAACAAGTTGGAATTTGCGATTTCGAATGAACCATTGATGATAGATAGTGAGGAAGAAGATGATGCATATTCCAAGAAGTGTCCATTGAAAAAAGAGTAAAGCTCAAAGCTCAAAGCAAAGCAAAGCTCAAAGCTTTGAAGGGAAAAGGAAAGGGGCTGAGTAAAGTAGGCGATGTTGATGGGTTAGTTAGCTCCATTCAAAGTGATTCAACTAATTTTGTAAATATATTTGAGAACATCAATGCAAACTTGGGAACTATGGCTTGTGCTTGGTCGAAAGCGGAAGAAAGGGAACAAAAGTTGGATGATAAGGTAAACAAGGTGTTAGAAGAAGTAATGAAGTTAGGTGCCCTTTCTCATTCCGAAGTTTTGGAGGTGGCTACGATTCTCATGGCGGAAGAACACAAACGCCACATATTTTATCAAGCTCCGACAAACTTGAGGAGACAATATGTCATTGATCTTTCTCAAGAAAAAGTAAAGCTAGTTGAAGACATTTTATCACAAATCATCCTAATAAGCATTTCATTGAATTCTAATAGTGTTGATTTTGGAGTTTGGAATGTTGTTGGTTTTTTTTTTTTTTTTTTTTTTTTTTTTCCTTCATGAAATCCCTATGATTCATTTGGATTAATTTTGATGTCATAATGAATAGACATTTCATTAAATTGTGTAAAGGGAGAAGCTGATATTTGAGAAGTAATGTTGTTTTGTTTTTTTTTTTTTTTTTTTTTTTTTTTCATGAAGCTATTTATTTATGGCTTTATTTGGATTGATTTTGATGTCATGATCCTCGATATAGGTTGTTTCCTTATTTGTTCGAACCATGATTTTTCGGGACATATTTGATCAGTATACTTATAGTGGTGTGGAATTTTAATTGTTGAGTTTGGGTTTGTAAAAGTAAGAAATGATTCATCGTTTATTAAATTAATTTGTGTACCAAACAAGGAGAAAGGGAATCCCTTATAAGAGATTCTTTTCCATTGTTGAACCAAACGCTGGTTAAAAGTAGCACTTATTATTTTTGTTTCCACTCTTAATTTGATTCCATTCCCTTTCTGTTTCCTCATTTGAACCAAACATGCACTAAATAATTAAAGGGATACAAGGTAAGTTTTTATTATTTTTCTTGGTTTGTGAGGTTTTTGTGTGCTATCACACTTATTGGGGACGGAGGGAGTAGTTTCTATAGTTTATTATGCTCACTCCTTCCCACTATAGTTGATGCATATTTCTCTTTAATTAGCCCGTCTCACTTTAGTGAACATGTTTCTTTTTTAGGAAAATAATTATATTTATAAACAACTTCTCTCTTTTATTAACAAACACACCTTTTAAACTTCTTTATTAATGACTACACATTTCAAGCTAAACATCCCTCTTTAATTTTCGCATCCAAAAGGAACGCGTTAACTTGGGCGGGACTGAGGAATTACTATATATTTTCATCCCTGAACGGAGCGGAAGATGAGCTAGAGTTATAAAAATAAGACATATATGAAGTCATATAGCACAATAAAACCTAAGCATGCCTAATCCTTAGAGCATCGACGCACCGCCAACAAATAAGCTTTTCCGAGCAGCCGCCATGGCCGTCTCAAGCTCATTTATGAATTTATTTGCGGAGTTTGCAGGTAAGCGCATGGTGACCACCACTCCTTTCTCACCCCTTGTATTCTTCCACGACAAAACATAACCTATCGCTCCTTCACCCAAATCGCCACTACAGTGCGCCGGACCACCGTACGCCGCCGCCCCCCACCCGAAGTCCACCTCTTCGAAACCCGCATGCATCAGACCGGACAACAGATATGTCCCCTTTGCTCTGAAATGGGGCCGCCCCCTAAGCACCATTAAATCTGCAGCTGATTTCACGTACTCGTCCGTCACTTGGGACTTCGCGTATCTCACCAGCTCCACCGCATAGTGTAACGGGCTTCTCAACAGCCTCTCCGCAGTGGTGACGGCGGCGGGGAAGACGACAGCATTGCCGTAATACCCTTCTGGCAGCTGCGGGTCGGTTCGCTTCCGGCAATCGACGAAGCACGAAACCCTAACCTCTTTGTTAGGGTTTAGTGAAAGGACGGCCACATGGCAGCGCCATGCGCAAGCCACCGCGACGTCAAAGCTGGAGCAACGGTGGAGGTGTGGCGGCAGATTGAGGCGGAGGGCGGAGATGTCGGTGGCGTTGAATAAGAGGTTGCGGTCTACGAAGTCTTGACTTCCTTCGGTGTCAGCATCTGCAGGTTCACGGTCGAACTCACGGTGCGTGCATGTCACGCACGGCGGGTCGCGTGCCGTGAGGAGGTGCCTCTCCCAAACCGGTCGAACGGAAGGGGCTTCGGCTCCACGAGCAAGTTCGGCGATGGCCGACATGAATTGTAACATTCCGCCTCCGTCGCACATTGTGTGATTGATGCGCATGGCAAACACAAACCCGCCGCACGTTAGCCGTGTCACCTGTACATCGACAGGGTTGGACGCAAAAAAAAATATTTAGTTTTCAAATTTGATACTTCTTTTGTCCCCTAATAAGTGTCCCGAACTGCCAAAATTTGTGTCCCTTAATATGTGTCCTATCACATATTTCAATATAAAATTTTTGCTAAACTACCAATTTTACTCCTATTATCATTACACTTTTTTTACTTTTTCAATTTTTTATGTAATGATTAGGGGTTAATATGGTAAAATTAGACACTTTCTTGATTTTTGAAATTTGACAGCTTGAGACACTTATTACAATATTCTTAAACTTTCTACCTTTTTTTGTGGGAGCTTTGCACAAAACTTTTAAAATATCAATACTTTACAATTTTATGAGAAGAAAAAAAGGAAACATATTTGGTCGGTGAAAAGAGTATGATAACGCTAATAAAAAATTTTATAACTTAGAACTGAAATTAAAAATATATATATACATGTTAGGTTAAATTTTAGAAAACCCTAATCTAGCTAATAAAAATTAAAAGTATATGATAAAAAAATAATTATGCACTCTAATTGGATTAGTGAACCATACCTACGCATAAACTATGAAAAATGAAAAATAGATCCTAGTAAATTTAAATTGTTAAAAGAATAAATAAAATAAATTACGATCAATACTTCGTGCATGGTTCAGAAATTAAAATTAAGACAAAGAATTTCATATGATATATTCTAGCAATTGTGATCATTTATCCTTCTTTTCAATTGTTTTATTATGAACTTTCCCCCTTCCATTAATAATTCTTGTGTTTTAATTAAACTTATGTTTTAAATAAGTAAGAACGTTCAATTTGAATTTCTAGCATTTAATTTTCTATTTTTTGTAATACTATGGCATATTTTGCTCAAACGTCTCAAAACTCTCCAAATTAATACTTTTTTCTCTATGACTTCTAGACTCTAATCTTCAACAATTTGATTATTTAGTTTTTTAAAGAGAATAAGTAGATTACATTTTCTAGGTGAATAGATATATTTAGTTTTCTTAATTGGAGTGCTAGAAGCCTAGAACTATAAATAAGAAGGAATGATCTAATTATATAATTTAATTTTTTGAGGGCTAACGATCTAGGCAACTAGGCTGAGTTTGAGGTGATTAAAAATATAATGCACATCTACTGTCAAAAATATATATATATATATATATATATATATATATATATAATGCACATCTCTTACTATTTTTCCATGAATTCTAAAATTTGTGTGTCTAGGCTGTCTAGCTCATGAATTCGAATTTGTGTATTCGTACTTCACGACATCCATTCACAGTCTGCTTTTCTCTTGACATAAATTTACGAATTAACAAGCTATTGAAATCCCATATTGAATTTGTGAGTTTGCGAACTAACCTATTTCATGGTAATTCATATTTTGATGGCTTTGTACGGAAAATAGAGGGATATTATGGTGAGAGTTGTTATCGTTTATTCGACACTGGACTACGACATACCGTAATTTTACTATTCATGAAAATACTGTTACAAGCAATGTTGAAATTATTGCACCGTACGTAACGTACTTTAGAAAGGGAAATTAATAACTAATTTGTGGAACTCGAATGGAGTAACATTCTTGAGCGAGAGAGAGAGAGTAAATAGACGCCTACGTATGTTTCATGATCGAACACGTAGAGTTTGAAACATAGAATAATGAAGCAAGTTCTTATATTTTATTTTACTTTTCCTTAATTTCTCTATAGCTATGAACCAATCTAACTACTCCCTCACAGTGGCGACTCCAGAAATTATAATTCGAGGGTGCGAAAAAAATTTATCTAGCATCAAGTCATTTCGAAAAAACTCTCTCGACACTTGCAGTAGCAACCAAAAAAATCAATATCAACTTAATGAGCAAAACTTAATATATACTTCCTTGGTACTACTGAATAGTGGGCATTTCTTAAATATACGTGAAACATAAAATATAAAAACGAACACTATTCGGTGGGACGAGAGAAAATACTAGTAATAATTTTTTTTTTGGGGGGTACAGTTGTACCCCCATTGCCCCACATTGGCGTCGCCACTGCTCCCTCCGTTCTTTTATACTAGTTACCTTTCTTTTGGGGCACGAGAATTAAGAAATGGTGCAATTTTGTGTCAATGTAATGAGTGCATGTGCAAAATGTGATTTTCCTTTAGTAACTTTTTACCAAATAAGGAAACATAACATGTTCCACGGAACGTATTAAAAAGGATTACGTAACTAATATAAAGAGACAGAGGGAGCAATTGAATACCTGAATAAGTACCAAAGGACAGTTAAGCACTTCTGTAGTGCCTGGGACATTGTAAAGAAGCTTGTCCAAGTATGGGAACGGCGGATAAAGGGTATCATCGCCGCCACCGAGTTGCCGCAGTGCCACGTCAGCATCAGCCTCGATGAACACCGCCCCCTCCCCGGTGCACTCCACCACTAGTTTCCGGGCGGTGCATTCCCTTAGCCTCCCGGCAAATGGGTAGTAGAAAACCAAAGCCCTAGCAATGGCATGTCGTATCACCTTCACGGGGTCTTTGCTTTGTGCCAATGAATTTCGTCGGTAGAATTGAATCGCTACGATATGGGATCGATGACCATCTTGATCGTCAATATCAGATAGGGGCTTCAATTCCCCAGGCGTCGGCTTCGACGGAACAATCATCTCTGGATTTTTCCTGTCGACTATGAAGGATGGAATTTTGTTAAATATTTCCATTATCGTAATTTGTGAAGACTAAAGTGTGTTTAGAGGGCAGTTATATAGTGACATGAACTTTGAATAAGATAGGGTTTATCTATAAGTTTGGCACAATTTGCAAAACTTAATAATCGCGAGTTCGTCTTGTCTAAATTTAGGTATCCACATGTGTCTTAAAATTAATCAATTTCTATTTTTTTTTTCAATTTTAAAGATATTATGAATAACTTGAATTTTAAATTTAATATTAGTGTTAATGTTATTTAAATATACAAATGTTGGGGGTGTTTTTCATTTATTATTTTTTTTCCCATAAAGTTCAATGTTTGTCTCATTAATACACCAACTTTCAATTTTTTATAATTTTTTTCACAAAACTCAAATTTCCCTAAATCAAATCAAATTAGACGTGGCAAAATTGAGTTTGATGTAACTTTCAATAGCCAACCGTTTTTTTATTTTTTTTTATTTTATTTTTTTTTCAATTTAAAAACAAACTGACTTTTGAGCAACTTGGTGGAGGTAGATCGATCTATCAAGCTTGTTGGAGAACAAGCTTGATTTCAAACTGTACAAATGCGGAATATGGTGGAGAGGTTGTTCTTAACTCTTGTGAAAATCTTTTTCCTTTGAAAGAAAGCTCGTTGTATGATATGCAAGTATGAGTTTGTTACTCAGGCACATATATATGAAATTGAGAGAGATAAAGAGCGAGGGGGAGAGAGATCACAGTTTTATGTGGTTCACAAAAAATCCTTCTACGTCCATGGTAGATCTAGCTCGATCTATGAATTCTTTAACCAATTGGATTCTACTTCTCTCGTATTTAGACCGACTGAGTATCATTTTCATACAAACATACAATCTTACAAATAACAACTGACTTAACAACTGGCTCAATTAATCTAGCTTTGACTAAATGAGTGAGTAGGTGTGGAGGAGCTTGAAGCAGCAATAAACACTTCAAGTTGGAGACTATTCTTCAATGGCGAAACTCTCAATCTTCAACACTTGGGAAATATCTAGGATTTTCGAGTGTTGATTTTGATATGGCTAGTGAGAGAATTTTTGCAGCAGTTAGGCTTTTGTAAATGAATTTTTCTTAACTGTTTCATTGAAATGGGAAGGGTATTTGTAAGCGAGTTTGAAAAACTAGTCGTTGGAGTCTTGCTGACGTGCAACTAGCCGTTGGAGCTGACTCATTTCTTCCCGTTGGGATTTGTCCTAGTTGGCATCTGACGTGGCATCTTAGGTGGCAGGTAGATCTATGGAAGTAGATCATCAGCCTGAGGTATCTTCAGGCAACTTGATGTCTTGAATTTGAGAACTCGTTGGATTACCTAAAGAGGAGGTTGACTAAGACATGTTGTTCTTCTACATGCAAGGTTGTTGGAAGAACATCCTCGGCCTTTACAAGACATAACAACCTTTCTAAAACTCTAAGCTCATTGTTCTATGTTATACATTTAGAACAACTATGTCAACCACTAATTCTAGAAATAATAAATGTGCCTAGGTGAGTACGTGTGGTTTTGAGAAACATCATCAAAATGAACTGCAGAGGGTTCCCAACAGTTTGTCTGTTATTTTGTAAATTAGACTGTAAAGGTTGTTAGGGTCGCGATCAAAAATTCATGTTTAAGTACATTTTAGTTTGAGTGTGTTTAGAACTGATACACAATCAGTATAAAGAAGAGAGAGGTAAGGGATTCACGTATCAAGATCGATTTATCGTGAACGTATGAGGGTTATCTCCGAACCACGTTAAAACTGGTGTCTCTCTCACTCTCAATTTCATATTATGTATCTGCATCTCATACAAACAACCTTGCATTAATCCAAAAGTCTAGCAAAAAGATTTTCAAAGAGTTATAATAACCCCCACCATATTCAGCAATGCCATAGCCTGATACGTCAAGCTTGTTCTAACGAGCTTGATAGATTAGACTGACTCTGTGAGATCAACATTGATCAGTCGCTCTTAGAACGTATGTTTTAAAATTAAAAAAAAAAACGGTTGGCTATTGGTTATCCCCCGACCTCCCCTATACACCAACTAACTCTTTTAAAACCAACAATGCACATTTGTGTGATGTTGGGCAATCGACACAATCAGATCGTTGTCTTCGTTTTGATCATTGTATTATGGATTCAACTGGCTGACCTATTGCTTAGGTCTTTAGCCTGTGAAACACCCCCATAGTATCAAGTTTTTTAACAATTAGCTGATTAATTATGGTATCGACGAAGATAACATCTCCTCAAGGAGTAATAACATGATTTTTGAATTTATTTGATTGAATCGTGAATTTCCCTTAGCATTATATCATGTTGGTCCCGGTTTGTTATAGGAAAAATACGTAGAGGGGGGGGGGGGGGGGGGGGGGGGGGGTGAATACGTATTTTTAAGTTTTTCAACTTCTTTTCCTTAACTCAGAGTATGAAGTAAAGTGCTCGCTTGAAACACTAAGACCTAGCCGAGAGCTAGATCTAAAGTATTTACGATTCTCTTGACCTAAGCTTAGAGCTTGATCAAGAGTGAGACTTTACTCTTAATGCGGAATTTCGGAATTTCGGTGAGCTAAAGTATTTCGGTGAGATACGACACAAGATTTATAGTGGTTCGGAGATGAAGCTCCTACGTCCACTTTGTTGCACGAGGCAACTGTTCTCTTCACTCAAGAACTTGAAGGTTACGGGTCCTTCAAAAACCTAGTCGAGATCGAGCTTCACTCGCTTGGATCTGACGACAGACGCAGTGATTGCGGGTTCACTACTAAGACCTAACTGGACTGGAAGCTTCACTCGCTTCAGTCCGACAACAGGGAGATTGCGGGCTCTCCTTACAGCCTAGCTTCGATCGAGCTTTACACAAACGAGGTAAGTGCAAGCTTGGATCTAGACTCTATGATCGAGGCTTCTACAATCGATGAAAGTAGGGCCTTGGATCGAAACAACCTAACGACGAACACAAAAAACTAACAAACTGAACTTAGGGTAAGGGTTTTTGGTTTACGCCGAACACACTATAAAGAGCTCTTTACAGTAAGTGTAAAGTGGGCTAGAACTCTTCTTCTAAGCTGAGGTATGGAATGGGCTTAGAATTCTAGGTGTGAAGGTTGCAAAGACGAATTCCGATGAAACTGGAATTCGGAGAACACTTGAAAACAAAGACTCGAAGATTGCTCAAAGGCTGGGAGTGTTTGTTTGCAGTAGGCGCTCGAATGCTCAAGTAGTGTTCTATCTTCTCTTCGTCTTCATCCTTCACTATTTATAGGCGGAGGTTTGGCCGAGATCCGTTGCTTGGTAGGTGGCCTTGTCCCTCCTCCTCTCGACAGTCCTTGCACAGGCTGGCTGCTTTTTAGACGCGCAGTTTTGGCTCTTTGCCGAAAATGGCTAAGTTCCAAACTTAACAGTAACTGGAGCGAGCTAGTACTGTTGCGGCGCCCTTGTCGGCCTGGCAGTCAACTCCGCTGCTCCTCTCCGCAATCGACACGTGGAGATCTCGTAATTAATGCGACGATCTTCAGTTGATTGGAGTTTGAAATAGGAGCGGGAATTAAGCTGTCGCTTTCTGGTAGGTAGTGGCTCACTTCGCTTTGAAGTTGTAGCGTCCGCTTTGAGTTGAGTCACTTCAATGTCATTTTGTAGCGAGTCGCTTCGGAGGAAAAGTTCCCTAGTGACTGCTTTAGAAAATATTGACCCGCGTTGACTCGCTTTGGCTTTTCACTGTAGCGCTCGCTTCGCTTCGCTTTGGTGGACTCGCTTCGATTCCACTGTAGCGCTCGCTTCGCTTCGCAATTCTTCGGGACGCTTCACTTCGGCTTGGTAGACTCGCTTCGCTTGAAAAACACACTCAAGTGAGTGGCCTTCACTTGGGATTTCTGCAGTCTAAAAACCTAAGCAAAATTTGAGCCATCCTAACAGAGTAGGCTTAGAAAAATTTCTAACCTATTATCTACACCAAAAATGGGTCGCTTGGGAATATGACACTTGGGGGTTTTGGGATCAAATCAAAACATATATAAAATTTTTAAAATGTCCCATATTGGTTCCCCCTTAACATGTTTGTCCTTAACAATTCCCAACAATTTCCCCCTTTTTGATGATGCCATAACCCAATGACTTAAGGCTAAGAGAATTAGCCTACCTAACCATGGAAGGAACTTCAAGCGACTGCTTCCTTTGCATGTTCGTTTGAAAATTTTCTTTTAAGTTCCTTTCCCCTTTTTTTTTTTCGGTTAAGTTGTTTGAGTTTTGTAGCATAAGGACAAATCATTCACAAAGCCTGTAAATGACACAAGTGAGACAAAAATTAAAGTGAGATAAATTTGAACAACAGTTCACAAAATATGAGGCTTGAAATTCAAGGATTTCCTGCAGCCTCGTCCTTCTCTTCCTTCTCTTCTTCCTTCTTCTCCTCTTTCTCTTCTTCCTTCTTCTCCACTTTCTCTTCTTCAACGACGTATGCAGAGAGAACTTTCACTTCTAGAGTACCAACATTGTAAATGCTCGGTCTCCTCTAGGTATACTCCAGCTTGAAGGCTTCATCCACCTCTTCGTCAATGATGCTTCGATCGGGAACGCTTGTGCCGGGCAGGAAGGGCATGGGGAAGTCCTTCACGGCAGGTACTTTGATAATAAGAGATTTAGGCTCAGCCAGCTCTGCCAATGTGAAGATCTTCCGCCGAAGCTTCTTGTTGTAGGCACAGAGCAAGTTGTTGAGCGCATTTATCCTCGAGCACTCATCCTGTAGTGGCACTACTTCCCAGTAGTAGTAAGCTTTGATAAACTTCTCTTTGTAGTACAGCCACTGCTCAAGTAAGTCTCCGGGGATTAAGTCCTCGATTTCTCGAGCATCAGGATGTTCATTCCTACGCACAACAAGCTCCTCTTCTGTCCTGCTTGACATCTCCTTCATGATAGCATTAAACTTTGCACTCGTCTCAGTGTTCCACTTTGGAAGCTTCGCAATAAGACGCTTGCGGATGTATTCTTGTTCTTCCTTGCGCGGTAGCGACCAGAGTCAAATCATCTCCTTCGTGGTCACATAGCAAGTGTCCATCCAAGCTTGAGTCACACACGCCTCTGATTCTTCTGGCAAGAAGGGAATGAAGGCGCTTCGAGTGAGGGCGGACTGGATGAGTCTCACTTCATTGAAGAGTTCCTCGATCCGACCGTCAATAATTTCAAGACGCTTGGCCTTGATCCTTCTCTCCTTCTCCTCTTCATTCTTTCTCTCTTCTCCTCTCTTCCTTCTCCTCTCCATCTGACCAGCTCGTGAAGCGACCGACTGTTTCATCTTTTGGCGCTTGGCCTCGGAATCATCTTCTCTTGCTTCGGGTGTGGTCCGCTTCAATGTCTGTTTTGGTGCTGGCGCTGGAGGCATCTCCTTCTTCTTTTCTGAGGCACTTGGAGGAATGGCTGCTTGGCTGGATGAAGTGGCTCCAGCAGTAGATGATGAAGTGAGTGCCAAAGTTGAAGCGGCCAGAGCTGAAGCGGGCGCTTGGAATTCAGCAAGAGCCTTCAGATCAAATTGCTTCTCCAAATCGCGGGCGAGGGCTTCGTCTGCACGGATACTTTGCTCCCTGGTTAACACAATAACAGGAGGGTGAGTAGCAATGGAAGAGCCAAGCAGCTTCCCTTCAGCGGGCCTGTGGGGCTCTTCTGTGAGTTTATCTTTGCCCTTTCTCCTCGCAAGCTCAGCCCGAGCTTCATCATCCATCTCCTTCTCCATCTCCTTTTCAACTCCACTTCCTCCAACTCCACTACTTCCTCCTTCAATCATCATCCTCTCAACTGCACTACTTCCTCCAACTCCTCCTTGTATCTCCTGATTTTCAGTTCTTCTCTTCTCAACACCTTCCCCCTTTTTGGCATCATCACTGCCGGGGGCTGAAGCGATCACCTTTCCAGTGACAGATTGTCGTAGCTCTTCAAACTTATCGAAAACGGCGTAGAGCATCTTCTCGGTCCGTGTCGCGAAGATATGTTCTTCGGACAGCACTATCTCCGCCGTTTTGATTGAGATTTCTTCCAGCAGGTATTCACACTGCTTCTCCCTCTCCTTGACAGAGGCCATCAACCTCTCAAGCGACTCGACATTTCTGAAGCGAGCGGCCAGCTCCGCTTCGATTTCTGCACGGATTTCCTTGCGCTCCTCCTACATTTGGAGATTAAAGAAATCCTGAGACGCTTTAAATTCGGTAGATGCAGTGGCGATAGCACTCTCTTGGTTATTGAGCGTCACACGAAGTTGAGCAGCTTCGGCAATTCTGACCGCAAACTCACTGGTTTCTTTTTAGCTTCATCGATTTGAATTGCCAGCTCAGCTTGCTTCAGATCAGTGGCTCTAGCACTCTTTCTTCTGCTCTTGAGCTCTTTCGTCTCTATCTCATGCTCAAGCTTGAGAACCTTCATCTCCTGTTCTAGCTTGTCAAGGGTTTTCTTAGTTCTGGTCAATTCACTTCCCTTCATGACCAGATCAGCGTCCTTCTTCTCCACCTTTTCCTTCAACACTCTCACTTCCTCTTCCAACTTCTTCTTCTCGTCTCCAACTTTCACTAGCTTGGCATTAACTTCCCTCAAGAGACTCCTTTCCGCATCAAGCGAGTGCTTGAGTTCAGTGATATTCCTTTTCTGGTCTCCCGCCAGCTTCACCTTTTCCTCTAAGGCTTTCTCTTTCTCCTCCAACAATCTCCCTTTTTCTTCCACTTTTCCCTCTAACTCTCCCTTCTTCCTGTCAAAATCTTCACGAAGATTCTTGACCTCCACTACCTTCTTGTTCAGCTCCTCATCCTTCTTGGAGATCTCACTTTGAAGATTTGAGATTTCTACTTCCTTCTGCATGGTTTCTCATCAACCGCTGCTCATGAATGGTCGGCACACGCTCAGGGACTGAAGCGTCTGGATAGGTTTGCCTCACTTTGGCATCCAACTTGTCCCAGAAGCTGGTCCCATCAAGGAAGGCGTGAAATCCGTTCTCGCCGATGAAGTCCAGCAGCTGTCCCTCCATCCGAATAAGCTCTTCCTCTTTGAAGGCCTTTAGAAGATTGAAGACCTTGTAATACTCAGTGCCGCGGTAGGTGATGTAGGTGAGAAAGTCGACAGTTTTGGTGAAAAACTCGTCAGACATCGGCACGGAGGAGTAGCGAGTGGTGATTGTCTCTGCAGCCTGCTCTCTATCCTTGACATATCTTTCAAGAGCCTTCATCTCTGCAGTGACTGTGGGGATTTGGAATGTTGGGATGATATTGCCGGTAGTTTGGGCGGTATCGGCTGTAGCTGCCGATGAGGAAGGGGATTGGTTTGATGATGAGGTTTGGGAGGTTTCTGTGATTTGGATGGTTTTAGTGGCTGGCTGTTGGGTTTGGGTTGGTTGGAATATGGTGAATGCAGCAGTAGGGTCTGCACTGAGAAGTGGGATTGGGGGTAGTTGGAAAGAAGAAGTTGATACTTCTTCATGTGGAGAGAGGGAGGATTTCAGAGTTTGGGGTTGAGCTGATGATGAGGCTTGGGGTTCTGGTGGTGGTTGAGTTTGGGTTTGGATTGGGGTTGTCTGAGTTTGAGGTGGGGGAGTTTGAATTTTGGTGGGTGAAGGCTGGGGTTGGGTAACTTCGGCCTCCTCAAGCGGCTGCTCCTCAGCCTCGCTTGACTTGACCAGCGAAGCGACTCGCTTGAGTTTCTTCTTCGCTCGCTTCGGCGCAGCTCGCTTCTGATGGATTTGTATACTAGAAAGCAGGCCTTTTAGCTTGTATGCATGTGTTGTCCATAACCACTAACAATCTTCTATCTGATTAAGTATGAATTGTCATCCGTGCATCAAACATCTATCCATTATCTCAAAGTTGTAGGCTTTATGGTGTGTTGTAGATCACAGAAGACCATAGTTGCCGGTTCCTCACGAGATATAAAAGGGTATCACAGTTGAGACAGTTCTGGATATAACTGTCGGTTTAGGCTGTAGTATAGGCTGCATAAGGAGCTTGTCTTGGCTACTTGTCTATACTAGTACGTGCGTGTACTGATAGGATCACGGTGAGGTGTATTCTTCTATTCTGACCGAATGTAGAAAGAATCAAGACCTCGGTGACTTAAGATGAACCTTAACTCTAGTTGAGTCCTAAGGGTGTATAGTTGTAGTCTGCGTCTTTGATTTACCATGGGTGAGAGTTCAGAGTATCTGCAACTCAATATGCTCCGTATCTTGGGAAGCAACTACAACTAGTACGACTCTTAGTGTAACTGCAACAGAGCACCATATCCTGGTAGAACAGGTTGATCACATCCCCTGAGGAATTCATTAATGATTATCATACCAAACCCTGCAGGTGGATTAATTTCCGGTATAATGAATAAGGAATGAATGGTACTACTCAGGAATAAAGAGGTTGAATAACACGAGCAGTCAGAAGCTCTAAGTTAATCAACGGATGTGGGATATCTTAAATATGGGGGTCGCTAAGTCTAATACTAGCCCTGAACTCAACAGGGGTAAAACAGGTAATTCAGTACTATTACTCTAGTGGAATGTTTTAGTACTTATGGACTAAATTATACTCTGGGCTGAGTATGGAGAATTTAGCCATTGGGAGGCCTCGGTTTTACCAGCTAGTAGATCCCTGATCTGGCCCAAACTCAACAGGCCACAGTATAAGGAATAAGTGGGCCACCACTTAATTGGGCCCAGTGGGGGCGCCAATACTGCTCATGGGCGGCCAGTCCATGTGTTGCAGGCCTGGCCTGCAACTTAAGCCCAGTCTCACTTGGTCTCCTCTATATATACCCCCTCAAGGTCTTGTTTAGACCTAACGATCAGAATAATCGAGTGCACATAAATATTCTGAACAAGAAAGGGAGGCTAGGGTTAGAGAGAGAGAGACGCGCGGCTGAGCATTAGCATTCGGTGGGGATCCCGTTTCCGTGGCTGATTCCGAAGATCGTTGTCCATCCAACGTCAGAATCGAGCAGGGATACAGATCAGAAGATCTATTCGCGAGTTCTCTACTTCTTCAGGTAATTGATCTATAAACCCCCTATGATTCCGCATTAAATTCATAGGAGCATGATAGGTTTGTTCGATAGTTAGATATCCGAAATAGATCCTCGGGCGAACCGATCTTCATCGATCAGATATGGTTCCTTCAGTTGGTATCAGAGCCAAGGATCAGATTTTCGGCTCTATCTGAGTAATTATCGATTATTATGCATGTTAGATCGATTAGGATGTCGCTTTTCGTGGTGTTTGTCGTTTTTCGGGGCCGATTTGGCAATCTATGTAATTTTTGATCGCGAGATAATAAGGTGCGATCTAGAATAGGATTAGATAGATTTTTTTTGTTGTTTTTCGTTTGTACCTGCTGGACGAGATGAAGAACACGAAGAACGAGGAGACGAGCACCAAAGGACGACCGCCGCACGCGGCGGCGCGTGAGAGCCACGCGCCAGCGCACGCGCGCGTGCAGCCGCCCAACGGCGTGTCTCCTTCTTCTCCGGTGATCGACGGGGCTCCAGCAGGTTGCTGGAACCTGGACGTCGTCGGGGGAAGGCTGGGGAGGTGCGACGGGCGGCGGAGGAGCACGGCAGCGCGAGGGACGGCCACGGCGGAACCCTAGTTAGGGTTCGACGCCGCGGCAGTCGTCCAGGCCAGCATGGGAGCCGGAGACGACGACCACGGAGTCCGGTGACGGACTCCACGTGGTCGTCATCATCGACGGCAGGTGCAGGCGGCGCCGGAGCGAGCAGCAGCGGCGGCAGAACCCGCGAGGGTTTCTGCCGCGGGAAACGCGGCTGAAGGCGACGGCGACGGCGGCGGAGGCAGCGTCCAGGATGGCGGAGCACACCGGCGACATCAACACCAGCAGCAAGAGCCGCGGCGGACGTCGCCGGCTGCTGGAACGGCGGCAGCGAGGTGAGGGGTGCCGCGGCGGAACCCTAGTAAGGGTTCTACGCCGCGAGCCTCGCCGGGACGATTGCCGGCCGTGTCACCGGCAGGGATCGACGGCCAGCAGCAGCAGCGGCGCCAGGGAGGTGGAGGCGGCCGGCGGCAGCGCCTCACGCCGTCGGTCGCGGCGCGGGCAGCCTTGCGCGCCCGTGCCCTAGCCCGTGGACGGGCCTAGGGTTTCCAACCCGGCCCGTTCGCGTTTATGGGCTGCCTCCAGCGTTCGGGCTCGGGCCCAGTCACGAATTCGGGCCGTGTTAAGTTCGGTTTCGGGTTCGTGGGCCCATGAGAGTGAAACGAGCGCGGTTTGGGCTTTTTCGAGAGTTTTGGGTCACGTGGTGTGGGCACAATCTCGGTTAGAGAAGCCCAATGGCAACGAAAATTAGAGAATAAATTATTTAATTAATTTATTTATTTTCGGGGAGAAACGGGAGATCAGCTCGGAGGACTTATTCAAGACCGAAGCCTGTTTCGGATTTTATTATTTCATGTAATAGTTTAGACGGGTCGTCATACCACGAAAAGCGAGTTTTATTTTTGTTTTTATCTCGTTTTTCTTAAGCATGCTATGGATGCAATTTATTTATTATTATAGCATGTCTTGCTTGTCGAGGTGAATAAATTGCGCTTAGTCGAACATGTTTTAGGATTGTCAATATAAGCATGTTTTAATTTTCTGCGAGCATGGTTTATTTGCTGCGTTTAGAAAATTGTGCTTAGGATTATGTGACAACGTGATCTAGCATGTCGACAACCTTTTGAAAGAAAAATACAAAGCAGATAAAAACGTTTTTTGGTATAGAAAAATGTTAAGACCTCCACAACTGACCTTAAGGTGAAGTTTGGTGCGAGTGTGTAAACGTCCACACGAACGTGGCTTGCACATCGTATCGAACGAGTTCGCCAGACTTAGGGTTTCTTAACAAAAATGTTCTAACCAAAATGAGGAGTGGGAGCTTTTCTGAGTAAACGTCCACACTAACGTGGCTTGCTCGGAACAGTAACTACGGTTTTCTCTGGAGTTGGTTTTTGAACAAAGATAGCTTAAGGAAAATAGTGCTTTTTCCAAGTTAGGCTAAGATTGTGGTTAAAAGCTTAGATATTAGTTAGAATACAACTCCCCAACGGAGTCCCTTTTCTAATCTAATATGGTCTAGTAAGGTTCAACTATTAGCTCTATTTGCCATAAGGATAGGTTGGCAAGATAAGTAGAGTTAAAAATCCGAATCTGGTCGAACAGTGGGAGCGTAAACGTCCACACGAACGTGGCTTGCGATCCGCATTGTTTGGGCTGTTGAAGGTTTCGAAATTATTGGTTTATCAAAAGGTTACAATAATTTTCGTTACAAATTGATGCATGATCTTTTCTTACTTGTGTCTACGTGTTTATTGCTTTTTCAGATATGACTTTAGGCCCGTTGATAAACATTCTCACTTCGAGTCCTCTCACGGATTCCAACTACATGGAGTGGAGGAAGAATCTCGATGCTGTCCTAGCTGCAGGCGAGTATACTGATATGCTCGCGACTCCAGCTTCTCCTATCCTTACAGATTCGGCATCACAAGAAGAGAGAGAGGTTCATGAGATTTGGCACAAGAAAAATGACGAGGCTATGAAAATAGTCTTGTCGTCTGTGTCAGATGGGATGCAGTATATGATTAAGCATATGGTGACTGCATACAGCATGATAGAGACACTGGAGTCCTTCTTGGTTGATGAAGTGGTGCCGAAGGCCGAACCAGTTGCAGAGTTTATTCAAGCTGTGAATAAAGCAACAAGAGTTACTCTGACGTCGGAAGACGTTAGAAAGATGATTCGGAATGCAAGGGGAGCTGCGAAGGTGCCTCTCGGTGTTGTAAGGAAACCGAAGTTCAAGGGCAAGTGCTTCATTTGTGGCGAGAAAGGACACTGGAAGGCTGACTGCCCTCTAAAGAAGAAGAATTCTGGTACGTCATTCACATATGTAACTGAAACATGCTTAGCTGCAAGTTCTACCCAGACTTGGGTAGTAGATACGGGAGCAACTGACCATGTATGTTACTCCTTGCAGGGGTTTCTGCGGACAAGGGAGCTAAGTGATGACGAGATTACCATCTCCATGGGCGATGCATCGAGAGTTGCAGATGTCGCGGTTGGAGATATTCATTTACCGTTTGATAGTACTGTTTTGGTTTTGAGAGACGTTTTGTATGTGCCTGCTTTTAGGCGAAACTTGATTTCTGTTTCGAAACTATTTATTTACGGATATTCAGTTGTTTTTGATAGAGGCGTTTCTATCATGAAAAACAATGAGGTTATAGTTTCTGGCACATTGTCCCGGTCTCTCTATACCATTACTTGTCCTACGAATGATTCTTCTTCTTATAATGCTTCCTCATCATTGAATACTAAAAAGAGGAAGAATCCGTCTCAAACGAACCAAACTCTATTATGGCACTTACGATTGGGTCACATCAACCAAAAGAGGATTCAAAGGTTGATAAAAGAAGGTGTTTTGGATTTCCAAATAGAACCTTTATCAACGTGTGAATCATGTTTGGAAGGTAAGATGGTGACCAGACCTTTCAAGTCCATAGGATATCGAGCCCAAGAGCTCTTGGAGTTGGTTCATTCTGACTTGTGTGGACCGATGTCCGTTCAAGCTCGAGGAGGTTACGAGTATTTCGTCACGTTTATTGATGACTACTCGAGATACGGTTATATCTACCTGCTCCACAGGAAGTCCGAATGCTTTGATAAATTCAAGGAATTCAAAGCGGAAGTGGAGAAGAGAACGGGTAGAAGTATCAAGTCACTTCGCTCTGATAGAGGTGGCGAGTACCTCGGAACTGAGTTTCGAACTTTCTTGTCAGAAAATGGGATTTCATCTCAGTTAACTACGCCCGGTACTCCCCAACAGAACGGTGTAGCTGAGAGACGGAATCGTACTCTTTTAGACACAGTTAGATCGATGATGAGCTATGCATCCTTGCCAATTTCGTTCTGGGGATATGCCTTGGAAACAGCAGGTTATCTCCTCAATCTAGTACCTACAAAGTCGACGGTTAAAACTCCTTCCGAATTATGGACAGGGCGCAAGCCTAGCTTGGGTCATATTCGGGTTTGGGGATGCCCAGCACACGTGCTGACTAAGGAGGCCGACAAATTGAGGTTTAAGACTGAGGTTAGGTTGTTTGTAGGATATCCAAAGGGAACGAAAGGAGGTTATTTCTATAGTCCCCAGGATCAGAAGGTCATTGTGAGCACTAATGCCCGATTCCTAGAGGAGGACTTTATTAGTAACCATCGGACAAGGAGTGAAATAATGCTCGATGAGTTGCGAGCATCAGCAGTAGCCAGTATTCCAGAACAGCCGAGTGTACAAGAGGTTATACCACTAACTGCACCCTTATCCGATACTGTATCTCCACCATCGCTTCGTCGCAGTGGGAGGGTTGTTCGTCAACCGGACCGTTTCATGTTCGTGGGAGAATCCACTGAACTACTCTCGGGTATCGAACATGATGAGATCGACCCCTGGACTTACAAGGAAGCGATGGAGGACGAGGATGCAGATTCCTGGAGAGTTTCTATGGATTCGGAGATAGAATCCATAGTTAACATGGACGTGTACGACCTTGCGGAGCTGCCGGATGGGGTAAAGCCCATCGGTTGCAAGTGGGTGTACAAGAGAAAGAGAGGACCTGGCGGGAAGGTTTTAGCCTTCAAAGCTAGATTGGTGGCGAAAGGATTCACTCAGAAAGAGGGAATCGATTACGATGAGACTTTTTCGTCGGTTGCCATGCTTAAGTCCGTCAGAATACTCTTGTCCATGGCGGCACATTTAGACCTAGAGGTTTGGCAAATGGACGTCAAGACTGCGTTCTTGAACGGGTACCTTGAAAAAGGTAGGGACATATATATGCGCCAACCAGAAGGTTATGTGAAAGATGGCCAGGAGCATCTCGTATGGAAGCTTAAGAAGTCCTTATATGGACTTAAGCAAGCGTCCAGGTCCTGGAACATTCATTTTGATGGAGTGATTAAATCCTACGGATTTGTCCAGTGCTTAAACGAAAGCTGTGTTTACAGGCTCAGTTCGGACGGAAGCGTGGTATTCTTAGTACTGTACGTAGATGACATACTTCTCATTGGCAACAATGTGAACGTGTTATCAGGCGTAAAAGATTGGTTGTCTGAACAGTTTCAGATGAAAGACTTGGGAGAAGCAGGTTACATCCTAGGGATCAAGGTGATCAGAGATCGCCGTAAGAGGATGTTAGGCTTAAGCCAAGCTTCATATATAGATACTGTGATCGCCCGTTTCAGCATACAGAATGCCAAGAAGGGTTTTCTTCCCTTCAGACATGGCATACCTCTATCTAAGGACATGTGTCTGAAGACACAGAGGAGATAGAGGGCATGAAGACTATACCGTGTGCTTCCGCGGTTGGAAGTCTCATGTATGCAATGCTGTGTACTAGACCGGATATCTGCTATGCGGTTGGCATGGTGGCAGGATATCAGTCTAACCCTGGTCAGGGACATTGGACGGCTGTTAAGCACATTTTGAAGTATCTCAAGAGGACAAGAGATCATGTGCTTGTTTATCAGTCCAATGAGATGATCCCGATAGGTTATACGGACTCAGACTTCCAGGCTGATCGAGATGAGAGGAAATCTACCTCAGGCTATGTGTTTACCTTGGGAGGTGGAGCCGTCACTTGGAAGAGTGTGAAGCAGAAGTGCATCGCAGACTTGACCATGGAGGCCGAATATGTGGCTGCTTGTGAGGCTGCTAAAGAGGCTGTGTGGCTCCTGAACTTCCTTAATGAGCTAGAACTAGTTCCCAGTTTGCCCAGAGGTATCACATTATATTGTGATAATGCTGGAGCAGTTGCAAACTGCAAAGAACCTAGAGCTCACAAGGCGAGCAAACACATAGAGATAAAGTACCATCTCGTACGAGCAATCGTCGAAAGAGGAGAAGTAGAAGTGAAGAAAATCCCTTCAGGGAATAATCTGGCGGATCCATTCACTAAGAGCTTACCAGTCAAGGTGTTCGACAAGCATGTCGAAGGGATGGGACTGGAGCGCCTCCCACACTAGTAAACTTTCATTAAGTGGGAGAAGATGTGTAATAGATGCTAGATTGTAGACACTTTGCCTTTTGTCACATGATATACTAAAAGTTTGCTTTAGTATAAGTGGGAGATTGATGGATTTGTATACTAGAAAGTAGGCCTTTTAGCTTGTATGCATGTGTTGTCCATAACCACTAACAATCTTCTATCTGATTAAGTATGAATTGTCATCCATGCATCAAACATCTATCCATTATCTCAATGTTGGGCTTTATGGTGTGTTGTAGATCACAGAAGACCATAGTTGCCGGTTCCTCACGAGATATAAAAGGGTATCACAGTTGAGACAGTTCTGGATATAACTGTCGGTTTAGGCTGTAGTATAGGCTGCATAAGTAGCTTGTCTTGGCTACTTGTCTATACTAGTACGTGCGTGTACTGATAGGATCACGGTGAGGTGTATTCTTCTATTCTGACCGAATGTAGAAAGAATCAAGACCTCGGTGACTTAAGATGAACCTTAACTCTAGTTGAGTCCTAAGGGTGTATAGTTGTAGTCTGCTTCTTTGATTTACCATGGGTGAGAGTTCAGAGTATCTGCAACTCAATATGCTCCGTATCTTGGGAAGCTACTACAACTAGTACGACTCTTAGTGTAACTGCAACAGAGCACCATATCCTGGTAGAACAGGTTGATCACATCCCCTGAGGAATTCATTAAGGATTATCATACCAAACCCTGCAGGTGGATTAATTTCTGGTATAATGAATAAGGAATGAATGGTACTACTCAGGAATAAAGAGGTTGAATAACACGAGCAGTCAGAAGCTCTAAGTTAATCAACGGATGTGGGATATCTTAAATATGGGGGTCGCTAAGTCTAATACTAGCCCTGAACTCAACAGGGGTAAAAAAGGTAATTCAGTACTATTACTCTAGTGGAATGTTTTAGTACTTATGGACTAAATTATACTCTGGGCTGAGTATGGAGAATTTAGCCATTGGGAGGCCTCAGTTTTACCAGCTAGCAGATCCCTGATCTGGCCCAAAAAGCTCAACAGGCCACAGTATAAGGAATAAGTGGGCCACCACTTAATTGGGCCCAGTGGGGGCGCCAATACTGCTCATGGGCGGCCAGTCCATGTGTTGCAGGCCTGGCCTGCAACTTAAGCCCAGTCTCACTTGGTCTCCTCTATATATACCCCCTCAAGGTCTTGTTTAGACCTAACGATCAGAATAATCGAGTGCACATAAATATTCTGAACAAGAAAGGGAGGCTAGGGTTAGAGAGAGAGAGACGCGCGGCCGAGCAGTAGCATTCGGTGGGGATCCCGTTTCCATGGCTGATTCCGAAGATCGTTGTCCATCCAACGTCAGAATCGAGCAGGGATACAGATCAGAAGATCTATTCGCGAGTTCTCTACTTCTTCAGGTAATCGATCTATAAACCCCCTATGATTCCGCATTAAATTCATAGGAGCATGATAGGTTTGTTCGATAGTTAGATATCCGAAATAGATCCACGGGCGAACCGATCTTCACCAATCAGATATGGTTCCTTCAGCTTCCCGGATGAAGCGGCTTGCTTGGTTTGGGTCACTTCAGCTTGCCTTTCGGCAACTGGTACTGCTGCGGGCACTTCAACATCAAGAAGTCCCAAATCGATTGGTGATTTTTCCGTCCTCCAGAAGTCATAGAACACCGTGTTCTTCTTGTAGTCGGTGATGTTTGGTTCTTCCCATCTCTTGTTCGGATATCGTTCCTCCAGTGCGACGGAGAGTCTGGAGAAAAATTTAAGCTTCCCCTTGCGGAGAATCTGATCGGTGCTTCCTTTCACGAACTTGAAGTCCTCGGCGGCTTCGTGGATCTGGTTGAGAAACCAACCGTGCCAATTGAACTTCGTTCCTGTTAGGCTGTCGACTATGACGGTGGTGGCAAAGAGCTTTGTTTCTGAAAGCTGGCCCAAAGTCCCGACGTAGCACGCGACGCACATGGAAAAGAGCTCGCAGACGTGGTTGAAAGGAGCCTTCAGATCTGATCAAATGCTGGCTTCCTTGTAGTTGGGCTTTGCTCCTTCGGCGGCAAATCGAGCAAACTCGACTCCGGCCGATAACTCCAATCCCAACAAGGAGTTTCCACCTTCCCTTGGTAAATCGAATATTCCGATGAGATGGCTCAAATCCACCTCCACTGGTTCTCCGGTCTGTGGATTAGTAAACACCGATGAGTTTTGTCCTTTTCTCAGATTTAGAAGAAGTTCGGCCACCGCCTTGGCCAAGATCTTCGATGGCACCGCCGTCACGAACTTCCATAAGCCGGCCGTGGTCACGGCCTTACGGAAGAATCCATGCTCTTCAATGACTATTGGGTCGAGATGAGGCTCGACGTTGATATGTTTGTCGACCTCGGTGAGAAACTGCTCCATCGTCTCAGCCTTCTGTTTCTTTCCCATGATGAGAAATTTGGGAGGTTTGATCGGAGTTTTAAGGACGAAAAAGGGTTGAGACTCGTGAGTTGCAGTAGTTTGCAAATCTTGCATGAGAATGGCAAATATGGAGAGTTGTGAAAGGTTTTGCAGTTCTGCAACGACATCCTTATATACAGGCAGGGTTCGGCTGACGTGGCAAGGGCAAGACAGTAATATCGCCGAAGATCCTGTTTCTATACTGCGGCCAACGGCGAAGTGATTGACGTGTCCGGCGTCATCACAGTAAAAAGTGAACCGTCAAGTTGACTTGGCGATCCACGTGGCCTGCTGTGATTCGTCTCTTTATACGGCGGTGGATCCAACGGCTATAAATCAAGGACTGTTTAGATTAGATGGTTGGATCTCGTCCGTCTTTTCCCGTTTCGAATTCAAAGTGCAGTGCACGCGCCCGTTATTTTCGGCTGTACGTGAACCTGCATTTAATGCAAAGTAAAAAGTAAAATTGCACTCGAGTGCAGACAGCTCATACTCGCTTTGTCCCCGCTCGCTTGAGTTTGGCCGCTTGGCTTTTACTCGCTTGAGAGGTACTCGCTTGGAGTGACTGTTCTGCACTCGCTTGCGATGGCTCGCTTGGAGTGACGTAGCACTCGCTTGGCCATCTGAAGCGACTGGAATAAGAAATGTAATTTCTTTGACATTATTTAAAATGTTTCTGACTTACATACTTCGAGGATAAACAAGAATGTTTTCCTCTTTGTATTTGTGTCAGATTCATTTCATATTTTCCACATAGTGAGTGAAGGTTTCTAGCACGCTTCAGCTCACTTAGTGTACTTAAAATTGAAATACTTACCCATCAATCTCACTTTGTAGGAGATTAATACCACTTATTGAAGTCACCACTTGTTGAATCCACCTGTTGAGTACTACATGTTGGACTAGATCTTCTTGGCATTCATCTTCCTCCACGAATTAGAGAGTCCTCCATCGAAGTGAATGGGGGAGAAGATGAATATAGTACACAAGCTTACTACAACCCGAAGGGAGCTTCACGTAAGTGTACTTATTCACGATGAATGGGAGATGAGTACAAGTCCTTATCTCAGAGCAGAATAGGACAGGATGACAATGAGAATGCTCTGACAAGACAATCTCGTTTTTACGCAGAAGCATGTCACCAACCCTGCAACCTTTTGAAGAAAAAGGTAACCCTTCAAGCTTCCTCCTACGAGCTACAGAATGAATTTTCAGTCGACTCGCTTGACCCAAACAAGGGTTAATTGAAGCGATGCAAAATTCAAAGATAGCACCATTCCTTGCTCGCTTTGGAAGCAGTTTGTTCCGAGAGCAAACAATAGTTCCCCCTTAACCAAATACTTAACAATTCCTGTAAGTTGGTAGGGAACGTCTTCCAACACTCCACCTATCTCTACCTTATTTCTCCTTCTTCAAGCGAGTGGAATTTTGAAGTGACTCGCTTGAGTTGGTGAAGATCCGAAGCGAGTGACGCTCAAAGAACAAGCGACCACTCCTTCGTGCATCCTGGATCTAGCACTCTTCACCAGGGTCTAGCAACCCTAATTCCATGCATAGCTGATTGAAACGAGACTCAGCTAGAGGCTTGGTGAGGATATCTGCTCGCTGGAGATCGGTATGGATTTTCTCGAGCTTGATATCCTTCTTCTCGACATGATCACGAATGAAGCGATGTCGGATTTCCACGTGCTTGCATCTGGTGTGAAGCACTGGATTTTTCGAGATGCATATCGCACTGTTATTGTCGCAGAATATTGGAATTTCATTCGCTTCAAATCTGTAGTCCTTCAACTGCTGACGAAGCCATAGAATTTGAGAACAGCAGCTTCCAGCGGCCATATATTCGGCTTCAGTTGTTGAAGTAGCTACACTCGTCTGCTTCTTCGAAAACCATGAGATCAGCTTGCTTCCCAAGAACTGACAAGTGCCCGAAGTTGATTTCCTATCAATTCGGCACCCTCCATAGTTAGCATCTGAGTATCCAGTGAGCTCCAAATTATCGTTCGTTGGATACCACAGCCCCATGTTGATAGTGCCCTTCAAATATCAAAGCATTCTTTTGGCAACTTCAAGGTGGCTGTGCTTGGGATTACATTGGAAGCAAGCACATACTCCAACTGCAAAAGCTATATCCGGCCTACTTGCAGTGAGATATAGGAGGGATCCGATTAAGGCTCGGTAGTCTGTAGCATCCACAGACTTCCCATCTAGGTCTGGCTCCATCTTCCAGTTGGTGTTCATTGGGATCTTCACAGCTTTGGCATGCTGAACACCGAATTTGGCAAGCATATCTCGAGTATATTTAGCTTGATTGATGAAGATTCCATCATCCTGCTGCTTCACTTGTAGACCTAGAAAGCAGCTCATCAAGCCAATCATTGACATTTCATATTTGGTCTTCATAAGCTCTCCAAACTTCTCGCTAAGCGACTGGTTTGGTGACCCAAATATGATGTCGTCTACATAGATCTGGACCCATAGCATGTCTTCTCCATGATTGATGGTGAAGAGAGTCCGATCTATCTTTCCTTTATGGAATCCATTATCCACTAGGAATTGGGATAGGGTATCATACCAAGCTCTGGGAGCTTGCTTCAACCCGTGTAGGGCTTTCTTCAATCGATACACCTTAACACCCTGCTCGAAACCCGGTGGCTGCTCCACATATACTTCTTCCTTCAATTCACCATTGAGAAACGCGCTCTTGACATCCATCTGATAGACTTTGAATTTCTTGGCTACTGCATAGGCTAGAAATAATCTAATCGCTTCAAGCCGTGTCACTAGAGCGAAGGTCTCATCGAAGTCGATTCCTTCCTCTTGGCAGTAGCCCTTAGCGACGAGTCGCGCCTTGTTTCTCACAACGTTGTGGCCCTCGTCCGTCTTGTTCTTGAACACCCACTTGGTGCCAATAACATGCTGGAATTTGGGACGATCCACGAGGTACCATACGTCGTTCCTGGTGAACTGGTTGAGCTCTTCTTGCATGGTGATCACCCAATTGGAGTCAGCTAGGGCCTCCTCCACGCTTGATGGCTTAATGTTTGAGAGAAAGCAACTGAACATGGCACTTTCTCCAAACACTTGACTTCTGGTCACTACATCCTTGGATGGATCTCCAATGATTTGACTTGGTGAGTGATCCTTGAGCCATGCACGCTTGGATCTACCAGCTTCGTCTTCATCTTCTTCCTGGTCGCTTGCTTCTCCTTCTGAAGCGACTGGATTGGGTGCTTGGCCTGCACTCGCTTCAGGAGTCTTGGGGGCAGCTTCAACCTTTCCTTGGACAATCTGCTTGCTTGAGTCCTTGATTTCTTCATCATCCTCAAGCATGTCCCAAGTTAATGAGTTGATGGGTTCCTTGCTTGTCTTTCCTTCCTTTGATTGAACCTGTTCCTATGGAAGACTCAAAGAAGATTCATCAAATACGACATGCGGTGATGCCTCCACAATTAGGGTTTTACAATTGAACACCCTGTAAACTTTGCTTGATGTAGAATATCCTAAGAATATTCCTTCATCAGCTTTGCTTTCAAAGGCTTTCAATTGTGACTTCCCATTATCATGGATGAAGACCCTACAACCAAAAATATGGAAATAAGAAACGTTAGGAATTCTCCCTGTCCATATTTCATATGGTGTCTTGTCGTGCCGTTTATTGAGAAGCGTCCGATTCTGCGTGTAGCATGCTGTATTGGCAGCTTCAGCCGAATACTTCATTGGAAGCTTCGAGTCAGCAATCATGGTCCGAACGGCTTCTTTGATGATGCGATTAGCAACACCATTTTGTTGAGGCGTACGTGCTGAGGAAGTCTGGTGTGCTATGCCATGCTCCGTGCAGTAAGCTTCAATGGTTGAGTTTAAAAACTCAGTGCCTTTGTCGGAGCGGATGGTGGCAATCGCTTGGTTCTTCTCCACAGCTAGACGCTTGAGCAGATGTGGTAGCTTGGCCAGTGTCTCCTTCTTGCTAAAGAGAAATACGACCCAAGTGTAGCGAGAGAAGTTGTCGACTACAACTAGAGTGTATTTTCTTCCATTTACACTGACTGGAGTGACTGGACCAAATAGATCCATATGAAGTAGCTCGAGCACTCGCTTGGATGAAGCTTCTTCAAGATTGGCAAAGTGCTTCTTTGTCTGCTTGCCTCGTTGGCATGGTGAGCATGGATGGTCTTTAACAAAGACCTCATTGGGTATGCCTTGCACCAAGCCTTTACGAGCTATGCGATTGATAGTCTTGAAGTTGAGATGGTTCAAGCGTCGGTGCCATAGCCATCCCATTTCTGTAGCACTTCTTGCGACTAAGCACGTCTTCTCTTTGCAGCTGTCCCATTGTGCGATGTAGACATTCCTTTGTCTAATTCCAGTTAGTACAATTTGGGACGTGAGCTTGCTTTTTACAATGCACTTGTTGGAAATAAATTCCACCTTGTATCCTTTATCACAGAATTGTGAAATGGCTTAAGTCCTTCCACGTAGGAGACTTCTTCTATTGTGAGCTTTCCAATCTTCAGTGCGCCGTATCCTTTGGTGCTTCCTCGAGAGTTATCACCAAATGTAACGTGTGGACCCTTCTTCTCTATGTAGTCATGAAGTAGAGCTCTCATGCCGGTCATGTGTCTTGAACAGCTACTGTCCAAGTACCAGATTTGTTGACTCTCACTTGGCATGGGATCCATGGCGCTCACCTGCATTTAGACAGATTTTGGTACCCAAATCAGTTTGGGTCCTTGCAGGTTAGTTCCCTTAGGTACCCACACTTGCTTCACTTTCTTTCGAAAGATAGCTTGTGTCTTGGGTTTCTCGACCTTTGACAACTGTGAGTTCTGCCTTGAAGCAGCTTCACACGTGCAGCAGTGTGTGCAAGAGGGGTAGCGGCTCGCTTGAGACATACCTATGCTCTTACCCTTTTGCTTGTATCCTGAAGCGACTCGCTTCTGATTAGCTACAGGCTTAGAGACTGACTTAGGGTTTACAGTCTGTCGAATCGGCTCGCTTGGTTTCTTCGAAGCGGTCAAACTAGGGTTTTGACCCCGACTCGCTTGAGAAACCTTGGGAATCTGAAGCGACCTCTTTGGTGCTTCAAGTTCTTCCCCCTCAACGTTAGTCCGTGTTGGGAATTGTTAAGAACGACATGTTAAGGGGGAACCTATAAGGGATATCTTAGTGTTTTGATTTGATCCCAAAACCCCAAAGCGTTCTATTCCCAAGCGACCCATTTTGATGTAGTTAATAAGTTAGAATTTTTCTAAGCCTACTCTGTTAGGATGGCTCTTTAATTTTGCTTAGATTTTAGGCTTCAAATTTTCAAGTGAAGGCCACTCGCTTGAGTGTGTTTTTCGAAGCGAAGCAAGTCTAGCAAGCCGAAGTGAAGCGTGCCGAAGAATAGTGTAGCAAAGCAATCGCTACAGTAGATTCAAAGCGAGTCTGCCAAGGCGAAGCGAAGCGAGCGCTACAGTTCAAAGCCAAAGCGAAGCGAAGCGAGCACTACAGTTCAAAGCCAAAGCA
This sequence comes from Thymus mandschuricus, assembly GCA_029379335.1. Classification (NCBI taxonomy): domain Eukaryota; kingdom Viridiplantae; phylum Streptophyta; class Magnoliopsida; order Lamiales; family Lamiaceae; genus Thymus; species Thymus mandschuricus. Next base: position 17,453,601 of record CM057074.1, on the reverse strand, counting down.
AAGCGAAGCAAGCGCTACAGTGAAGAGTCAAAGCTAGTCAACTCTAGTCAGCAGTTTCCAAAGCAGTCACTAGGTAACTTTATCTCCCGAAGCGACTCACTACAGAATGACTACGAAGTGACTCAACTAAAGCAGACGCTACAACTTCAAAGCGAAGCGAGCCACTACCTACCAGAAAGCGACAGCGCGACTCCCGCCCATATTTTGAACTCCAGTCAACAGGAGATCGTAGCATTAATTACAAGATCTCCACGTGTCGAAAGCGGAGTGGAGCGGAAGAGTTGACTGCCAGGCCGACAAAGGCGCCGCAACAGTACTGGCTCGCTTCAGTTACTGTTAACCTTGTAAGTTAGCCAATTTTGGCAAAATGCCAAAACTGGACGTCTGAAAAAGGTGCCAGCCTGCGCAAGTACTGTCGAGAGGAGGACGGACAAGGCCACCAACCAAGCAACGGATCTCGGCCATCTCTCTGCCTATAAATAGTGAAGGATGAAGACGAAGAGAAGTAGAACACTACTTGAGCATTCAAGCCTACTGCAAACAAACACTCCCAAGCCTTCGAGCAAATCTTCGAGTCTTTGTTTCCAAGTGTTCTCCGAGTTTCCAGTTCATCGGAACTCGTCTTCACAACCTTCACACTTAGAGTCTAAGCCCATTCCATATCCAAGCTTAGAAGAAGAGCTCTAACCATCTTTGCACTTATTGTAAAGAGCTCTTCACAGTGTGTTCGTCAACCAAAAACCTTAAATCTGTCTGTTAGGTTTTTGAGTCGTCGTTAGGTTGTTTTCGATCCAAGGCCCTTCTTTCACCGATTGAAGAAGCCTCGATCATAGAGTTTAGATCCAGGCTTGCACTTACATCGTTCGTGTAAAGCTCGATCGAAGCTAGGCTGTAAGGAGAGCCCGTAATCTCCCTGTCTGTTCGACTGAAGCGAGTGAAGCTTCCAGTCTAGTTAGGTTTTTGGTGTGAACCCGGAATCACCCAGCGTCTGTCAGATCCAAGCGAGTGAAGCTCGATCTTGACCAGGCTTTTGAAGAGCCCGAAATCTTCAAGTTCTTGAGTGAAAGAACGGTTGCCGTCGTGCAACAAAGTGGACGTAGGAGCGTTATCTCCGAACCACTATAATTCTCTGTGTCGTATCTCTCTAACCCTAAACTCTTACTTGTTTAATTATCCATTGCATATTACATTTAAACAAACCTAATCTGGAAATTTTAAATACTTAGGAAAGATTTTTAGCTCACAAAATTCCGCATATACGAGTAAAGACTCCCTCTTGATCAAGTGCTCACTTCGGTCAAGCAGGCTAGCTACGTACTGTAGATCTAGCTTCAGCTAGGTCTTAAGTTTCAAGCGAGCTCTTTACTTGTTACTCTGAGTTAAGGGATTTGAAGTTGAAAAACTTCAAAATACGTATTCACCCCCCCCCCCCCTCTACGTATTTTCCTATTAACAAACCGGGACCAACAAGTGGTATCAGAGCAGCGGTTCTTTCGAGCCTCTGCTTTGCATACCTGAAGCGAGCCATCACTCGCTTCACGTTGTCTCACTGAACCGGATCCTATTTTCCTAAGTGCATCAAAACCTCACCCACGCATACTGCATATACTACTGATTGTTTGCCATGTCTACTTACAGTGCTTCTAGTCTTCCACAGTTTTCCATTGAAGGCTATGCGATCTGGAGCTTTCGAGTCGAGAGCTTCCTGTGTTCCATCCACGACCGAATGTGGGAGGTCATTGAGGACAGACCAATCGAGATCAAGAAAGCCATATCTGTGGATGTTCCAGCCGCTGAAGGTCGTCCAGCCCACGTTCGTCAACAATACGTGGAGAAGGATAAGGATGAGTATACTCCAAATGACTTCAAAGTCGCCAACCTCGACAAGATCGCACGCCACAAGATGCAGCGCACCGTGTCGGACGCTTATTTACCAAGGATAAGGAAGTGCGCGACTGCAAAAGAAATGTGGGAAACCCTAGCCCTCATTTTTCAAGGCACAGACAAAATCAAGAAGAACAAGCTCGCCGTTCAAATGCGAGAGTTTGAAAGCCTGATAATGAAGCCAGGAGAATCCATCGACGCATTCGAGCTGAGAGTTACCAACATCACTGCAACTCTCAACTCGCTTGGGAAGGAACTCACAGATAAGGAAGTCAACTTGAAGATTGTCCGAGCTCTCACAAGGAAGTGGCAGACAATGAAGGAGCTGTACCTAGCTACCAAGGATCTATCTAAGCTCACATCGGAGATTCTATTTTCCGAACTCAAAGCTCATGAATTCGATCTGAATCGAATGAACCTCGACGAAGAGGATGAAGCTCCCACGACGTCAAAAGGAGTAGCATTCAAAGCTGCCGAAGGGCCAAGCGAGCAGTCGCTAGCCAAGATGACGAGGGAAGAGTTGGAAGAACACATTGCGTTCTTGTCCAAAAATTTCAACAAAATGAACTCTCGAGTGGGCAAATACAAAAGATTCTACAAGCAGTACAAAGGGAGGAGCACTGATGCTCGAGAAGGAAAAGGAAAGAGAGAAGAAACGACCAAGACGATCCCGCGCGACATGATGGAAGTGGAGTGTTATCACTGCCACAAAATGGGCCACTACAAATCCGATTGCCCAAAGCTCAGTGCTAAAGAGCGCGAGGCCAAGAGGGATACTCCAAGGCGAGCGCTCGTAGCGAGTGAAGTGCCGGTCGCTACAACTGAAGATCCACCAAGCGACTCAGATGCATTCACAGATCCAAACTCCAGTGATGGTGAGGATCTTGGATTTATGGCGCTCACCGACGAAGAAACAGGAGAGGTATTCTTCTATCCTTCAATCACTTCAATTACACTAGCACACACTGTCAATGAGGAAGAACAATCCTCTTCATGGAGTGAGTTGTTTGACAAACACCAGAAATTGTCAAGCGACCACGAAGTGGTAAAACAAGCCATGTCTCAAAGCGAGAAGGAGAACCGAAAGCTAGCCCGTGAGCTTGACGAAGTCAAACTTAATTTAAGGGCTATGACTAGTAAGTTCGAGGATCTCTTCGCTAGACATCAAAGCTTGGAGGGAAGGTATGAAACCCAGTCCGCTCTAGTTGCCAACTTGAACAAAGCATCATATGCTAGGCAGGCACTAGAGGGCTCGCTTCTACCTTTTGGTAGGAAAGCTGGCCTTGGATATGAGGGTGGACCTCCCAAGCCGACTGTCTTTGTTGGTGCATCTCACACTACACCATCAGCCACTTTGGAATTGCCCACTGCATCCAAAGCGACCACTAACAAAGATAAAGGCGAAATGGCTGAGAACCCTAAAAGGAAGCCTATGAAGATGTCTATATCTTTAAAGGCAGATCCTAAGGGCAAGCAAAGTTCAACAGTCTCTAGCACTCACCATGCTAAGTCTTACCAATCCAAGGGTAAAGGGAGAACTGTTGAAGCTTCTAAGTCTCAAGCCAAGACACGAGAGACAAAGGATCTACCTCTTAAAAAGAGGAGTAATGTCTATGTGTCACGTTATCCGGACTGGAGATGGTCCAACCGGACTAACGTTGAGGGGGGAGATTTTGAAGCTTCCACTGGGTCGCTTCAGATTCCCAAGGTTTCTCAAGCGAGTCAGGGTCAAAACCCTAGTTGGACCGCTTCGAGGAAACCGAGCGAGCCGCTTCAACAGACTAGAAACCCTAAGTCAGCCTCTAAACCCAGAGCTAATCCGAAGCGAGTCGCTTCAGGATATAAGCAAAATGGGAAGAGCATAGGTAGGTCTAAAGCGAGCCGCTACCCCTCTTGCACACACTGTTGCACGTGTGAAACTGCTCTAAGGCAGAAGTCACAGTTTTCTAAGGTCGAGAAGCCCAAGACACAAGCTTCATCTCAAAAGAGAGTAAAGCAAGTGTGGGTACCTAAGGGAACTAACCTGCAAGGACCCAAACTGATTTGGGTACCAAAATCTGTCTAATTGCAGGTGAGCGCCGTGGATCCCATGCCGAGTGAGGGTCAACAAGTATGGTACTTGGACAGTGGATGTTCAAGACACATGACCGGCATGAAAACTCTACTTCACAACTACATAGAGAAGAAGGGTCCACACGTAACCTTTGGTGACAACTCTCGAGGAAGCACCAGGGGATATGGCGCACTGAAAGTTGGAAAGCTCACAATTGAAGAAGTCTCCTATGTGGAAGGACTCAAGCACAACCTGTTATCCATTTCACAATTTTGTGATAAGGGGTACAGGGTGGAGTTCATCTCCAACAAGTGCATTGTGAAGAACAAACTCACGTCCCAGATTGTGCTCACTGGAATCAGGCAAAGAAACGTCTACATAGCACAATGGGACAGCTGCAAAGAGGAAACTTGCCTAGTTGCAAGAAGTGCTACAGAAATTGGATGGCTATGGCACAGACGCTTGAACCATCTCAACTTCAAAGCCATCAATCGCTTAGCTCGAAAGGGTTTGGTGCAAGGCATACCAAATGAAGTCTTCATCAAAGACCATCCATGCTCACCATGCCAACGAGGGAAGCAGACGAAGAAGCACTTTGCCAGTCTTGAAGAAGCTTCATCAAAGCGAGTGCTCGAACTGCTTCACATGGATCTGTTTGGTCCAGTTACTCCAGTTAGTGTAAATGGAAGGAAGTACACTCTAGTTGTAGTCGACGACTTCTCTCGCTACACTTGGGTTGTATTCCTCTTCAGCAAGAAGGAGACACTGACCAAACTGGCACAACTACTCAAGCGATTGGCTGTGGAAAAGAATCAAGCTATTGTGACCATCCGTTCCGACAAAGGCACAGAGTTCTTGAACTCTACAATTGAAGCGTACTGCACGGAGCATGGGATAGCACATCAAACTTCTTCAGCACGAACACCTCAGCAGAATGGAGTTGCTGAAAGAAGAAATCGAATCATCAAAGAAGCCGTTCGAACCATGATTGCAGACTCGAAGCTTCCGATGAAGTATTGGGCTGAAGCTGCCAACACGGCGTGCTACACACAGAATCGGACGCTTCTCAACAAACGACACGACAAAACTCCATATGAAATATGGACAGGGAGAATTCCTAACATATCTTATTTCCATATTTTTGGTTGTAGGGTCTTCATTCACAACAATGGGAAGTCACAGTTGAAAGCTTTTGAAAGCAAAGCTGATGAAGGAGTATTCTTAGGATACTCTACGTCTAGCAAAGCCTACAGAGTGTTCAACTGTAAAACCCTAATTGTGGAGGAATCACCCCATGTCGTATTTGATGAATCTTCTTTAAGTCTTCCACAGGAACAGGCTCAAGCGAATGAAAAGGATCAAAGCAAGGAACCCTCAAATCAACTCACTTGGGACGTGCTTGATGAAGATGATGAGATTAAGGACTCAAGCGAGCAGAATCCCAAAGGAGAAGTCGAAACTGCTCCCAAGATTCCTGAAGCTAGTGCAGGCCAAGCACCAAATCCAGTCGCTTCAAATAATGAAGCGAGCGGCAAAGAAGAAGATGAAGATGAAGCTGGCGGATCCAAGTGAGCATGGCTCAAAGATCACTCACCAAGTCAAATCATTGGAGATCCATCCAAGGGTGTAGTGACCAGAAGTCAAGTGTTTGGAGAAAGTGCCATGTTCAGCTGCTTTCTCTCAAACATCGAGCCATCAAGCGTGGAACAAGCCCTAGCTGATTCAAACTGGGTGATTGCCATGCAAGAAGAGCTGAATCAATTCACCAGGAACGACGTATGGTACCTCGTGGATCATCCCAAATTCCAGCACGTTATTGGCACCAAATGGGTGTTCAAGAACAAGACTGACGAGGACCACAACATAGTGAGGAACAAGGCGCGACTCGTTGCCAAAGGCTACTGCCAAGAGGAAGGAATCGACTTTGACGAAACCTTCGCTCCAGTGGCACGGCTTGAAGCTATTAGATTGTTTCTAGCCTATGCAGCAGCCAAGAAGTTCAAGGTCTATCAAATGGATGTGAAGAGCGCATTCCTCAACGGTGAACTCAAGGAAGAAGTGTATGTGGAGCAGCCACCGGGTTTTGAACAGGGAGATAAAGTGTATCGCTTGAAGAAAGCCCTGTATGGGTTGAAGCAAGCTCCCAGAGCTTGGTATGATACACTATCTCAATTCCTAGTGGAGAATGGCTTCCACAAAGGGAAGATAGATCGAACTCTATTCACTATCAATCATGGAGATGATATGCTATGGGTTCAGATCTACGTGGACGACATCATATTTGGGTCACCAAACCAGTCGCTTAGCGAGAAGTTTAGAGAGATGATGAAGACCAAATATGAAATGTCGATGATTGGCTTGATGAGCTGCTTTCTAGGTCTTCAAGTAAAACAGCAGGATAATGGAATCTTCATCAACCAAGCCAAATACACTAGAGATATGCTTGCCAAGTTTGGTGTTCAACATGCTAAAGCGGTGAAGATCCCTATGAATACCAACTGGAAGATGGAGCCAGACGAAGGAGGAAAATCTGTAGATCCTACAGATTATCGTGCCCTAATTGGGTCACTACTCTATCTCACTGCAAGCAGGCCAGATATTGCTTTTGCAGTCGGAGTCTGCGCTCGCTTCCAAAGCAACCCCAAGCACAGCCATCTTGAAGCTGCCAAAAGAATTCTTCGATATTTGAAGGGCACTGTCAATATGGGGCTGTGGTATCCAGCGGAGGACAATTTGGAGCTCACTGGATATTCAGATGCTGACTATGGAGGGTGCAGAGTTGATAGGAAATCAACATCAGGCACGTGTCAATTCTTGGGAAGCAAGCTGATCTCGTGGTTCTCAAAGAAGCAAACAAGCGTAGCCACTTCAACAACTGAAGCTGAATACATGGCCGCAGGAAGCTGCTGTTCTCAAATCCTATGGCTTCGTCAACAGTTGAAGGACTACAAAGTTGAAGCGAATGAAATTCCGATCTTCTGCGACAACAACAGTGCCATATGTATTTCGCAGAATCCAGTGCTTCACACATGATGCAAGCACGTGGAAATTCGACATCACTTCATTCGTGATCATGTCGAGAAGAAGGATATCAAGCTCGAAAAAATTCATACTGATCTCCAGCGAGCAGATATCCTCACCAAGCCTCTAGCTGAGTCTCGTTTCAATCAGCTATGCATGGAATTATGGTTATTAGACTCTGGTGAAGAATGCTAGTTCCAGGATGCACGAAGGAGTGATCGCTTGTTCTCTTGTGTGTCACTCGCTTCGGATCTTCACCAACTCAAGCGAGCCACTTCAAAATCTCACTCGCTTGAAGAAAATGAAGTAAGGTGGAGAAAGGTGGAGTATTGGAAGAAGTTCCTTACCAACTTACAGGAATTGTTAAGTATATGGTTAAGGGGGAACTAATGCTTACTCTCGGAGCAAGCTACTTCCAAAGCGAGCAAAGAATGCTACTATCTCGAATTCTGCATCGCTTCAATTTGCCCTAGCTTGGGTCAAAGCGAGTCGACTGCAGATTCTCTCACTAGATTGTAGGAAAGCTTGAAGGTTTACCTTTTTATACAAAAGGTTGCAGGGCTGGTGACATGCTTCTGCGTAAAATACGAGATTGTCTTGTCAGAGCATTCTCATTGTCATCCTGTCCATTTCTGCTCTGAGATAAGGACTTGTACTCATCCCCCATTCGTCGTGAATAAGTACACTTACGTGATGCTCCCTTCGGGTTGGAGTAAGCTTGTGTACTATATTCATTTCCTCCCTCATTCACTTCGATGGAGGACTCTCTAATTCGTAGAGAAAGATGAATGCCATGAAGAAGAATGCCAAGAAGATGAATTACCCATCATGTGGTATCAGCAAGCTTCAAAGCAAACAAGTGGATTCAACAACCTGAAGTCCAAATCAAATGAAGTCTTCAACTAGTGGTATCAATCTCCTACGAAGTGAGATTGACTGGTAAGCGTTTCAATTTTTGTACACTAAGTGAGCTGAAGCGTGCTAGAAACCTTCACTCACTATGTGGAAAATATGAAATGAATCTGACACAAATACAAAGAGGGAAACACTCTTGTTTATCCTCGAAGTATGTAAGTCAGAAACATTTTAAAATTAAGCAAAGTAATTCAATTTCTTATTCCAGTCGCTTCAGATGGCCAAGCGAGTGCTACGTCACTCAAAGCTAGCCATCGCAAGCGAGTGCGGAACAGTCACTCAAGCGAGTGCCTCTCAAGTGTGTCAAGGCCTAGCGGCCCAACTCGAAGCGAGCGGGCACGAAGCGAGTATGAGCTGTCTGCACTCGAGTGCCTATTTCACTTTCTTCCAAGCATTTAATGCAGGTTCACGTACGGCAAAAATATCGGGCGCGTGGTTCTCACTTTGAATTCGAAGCGAGAAAAGGCGGAGAAGATCCAGCCATCGAATCTCAACAGCCCCCAATCTGTAGCTGTTGGATTAGCGCCGTATAAGACAACCCAATCACTGCAGGCCACGTGGAGACGCCGAGCAAGTGGCGGTTCACTTTTACTGTGGTGACGCCGGACACATCAGATCCATCACCGCACGTCCGCCGCCTACCTACAGGACTTACGGCAATTTTACCGTCCTACCCTTGCCACGTCAGCCAAGACATAATTCTATATATATGGGACGTCGCTGAACTGCAGAACCTTTCACAGCCTTCAAAAATTTCCATTCTCGTGCTTAGATCTGCAATTTCTGCAACTCACGAGTCTCAACCCTTGTTCTTTCATCGTTAAAACTCAATTCAAAATCTCTCCTTCTTCACCATGGGAAAGAAACTTAACACAGAAACGATGGAGCAGTTCATGACGGAGGTAGATAAACCCCTAAACGTCGAGCCCCATCTCGACCTTGTAGTCATCAAGAGAGATGGCTTCTTCCGTAGAGCCGTGACCACAGCCGGTCTATGGAAATTCGTGACGGCAGTTCCGTCAGAGATTCTGGCGAAGGCCGTTGGAGAGCTCCTGCTAAATCTAAGAAAGGAGCAGAACTCATCTTCATTCACAGATCCACAGTCCAAGAAGCCGGTGGAGGTGGACTTGGACGAACTAATCGGCGTGTTCGACTTGCCGAGGGAAGGAGGAGATTCCCTATTGGATTTGGGATTCTCGGCTGGAGTCGAATACGGTCGTTTTGCCGTCGCCGGAGCTGCAGGAAACTTTAAGGAAGCCAGTATTCGTAAAAACTTGAAGGCTCCCTTCAACCTCATCTGCGAGCTCTTTTCAAAGAGCATCGCGTGCTACGTTGGAACCCTAGATACGCTGTCGGAAACAAAACTGATCGGCACCACCATGATCGTCGACAGCCTCACTGGAACGAAATTCAACTGGCGTGGCTGGTTTCTCCAACAAATCCACGAGGCTGCTGACGACTTTGCGTTCGTTCCAGGGAGCGCCGACCAGATTCTCCGCAAGGGGAAACTGAAGTTCTTCTCTAGACTCTCTTTCGCATTAGAGAAGAAATTTCCGGGCAAAACATGGCCAGAAAAGGACACCATCATCTACAACAAGCAGTCTATCTTCTATGACAAATGGAGAAAGACGAAGGCTCCGATGGATCTGGGACTTCTGAATGTAGAAGTGCCCGCCGCAAGGCCAGTTGTGGAAACACAAGCTGAAGCGTCCCAAGCGAAGCAAGCCGCTTCACCCCTGAAGCGGGCGGCGCCAAAGCGAGGCAAGAAGATGAAGCGAGTCACTTCGCTTGTCCAAGAAAGCGAGGCGGTGGAGAAGCCGCTTGAGGACATTGAAGTGACTCAACCCCAGCCTTCACCAATCAAAGCCAAATCACCCCCACTCCAAATCCAAACCCACACCACCCAAATACCAGAACCTCAATCCTCATCAACTCATCAACCACTCACCAAATCACCCATCTCTCCCCATGAAGAAGAATCTGCATCTTCTTTTCATATCCCCACTGTCCCATTCCTCAGCACAGATCAAGCTGCTGCCTACACTACCTTTCAACCACTTCAATCCCAGCCAATACAACCACCACCTACCGAAACCATACAACCACCACCCACTGAAGCCATCCAAATATCCGAAACCCAAGAAGCCTCATCACCTTCCCAATCCCTCTCGACATCGGCAGCTACAGCCGATACCGCCCAAACTGTTGGTGAACTCCCCATTATCCCACAATTCATACCTCCTGCCCTCACCATACAAAAACAGGCTCTCGAACGCTATGTCAAGGAGAGAGAGCAAGCCGCAGAGACAATCAATCTCCGCTACTCCAATGTTCCATGGTCAGACATATTCTACACTAATGTCGTCGATTTCTTGACGTACATCACCTATCGTGGAACGGAGTACTATAAGATCTTCAGGCTCCTCAAAGCATTCACAGAGGAAGAACTGATCCAGATGGAAGCCAAACTGCTCAATTTCATTGGCGAAAACGGCTTCCACGCCTTTCTAGAATGGACCAGCTTCTGGGAGAAGCTGGATGCAAAGGTGAAAGAAGCCTATCCACTCGCTATAGTTCCGAAGCGAGTGCCCTCATCCCATGAAAGGAAGCTAATCAGGGAGCATAAGGAGGAGGTGGAACTGAAGGATGCGGAGATCGCTAGCCTTCATAGCGAGATAACAAAGATGAGTGAGGAGATGGAGAAAAAGGCGGGGGAGGTCATTAGTCTTAGAGGAGACTTTGACAGGAAGAAGAAGGTGTTGGAGGGAAAGGTGGAGGAAAAGGAGAGGCTGCTGGAGGAGAAAGAGAAGGCGCTGGAGGCGCAAGTAAAGCTGGTGGGAGAACAATCAACAACAATCACCGAACTCAAGGGCTCGCTTGATGCGGAAAGGAGCCGCTTGAGGGAGGTGAATGCCAAACTTGTCTCTCTTGGCAAAGAAAAGAAGGAGTTGGAGAAGGAGTTGAAAAAGTTGAAGGAGGCATATGAGAAGAGAGAAGAGGAGTTGATAAGGACAGGAAGTGAGCTGCTGAGCACTAAAAAGACTCTCGATTCACTCAGGAATGAAATGAAGCTACTGAAGCAAGAGAGTGAGACTGATAAGAAGGAACTGGAGAGTCGTAGGAGAAGTGCGCAGGCTATTGACCTACAAAACGCTAAATGGACTCTACTACTGGAAAAGGTCAAGGAGCTGGGTGAAGCGTACACGGAAAAGATTGCTGCAAGTGCCGAATTCCATCTCTCTCTAAACCACAGAGAGAGGAGCCTTGAAACAATGCAAGCTAAACTTCAAGCGGCTCAGGAATTCTGGTACTTCAATTTGCAAGAGGAGAAGGCGGATATAAGGAGGGAAGTTGAAGCGGAGCTGGAGGCTCGCTTCAGGGAGGTGGAACCTTTGGAGAGGATGATGACGTCTGTTGTTGAGAGGGAAAAACAATGTGAATATTTGTTGGAGGAAATCTCCATCAAAACAGCCGAACTGATGGCTCCCACTGTGGGAAAAGCCGAGAAGATGTTGGAGGCCATCTGTTTCACTAAAAAGTGTTCGCAATAGAACGAAATCTATCCTAGCACTTAGTAAGTAAAAACCTAATGTCGAATCTCAAGGAAAACTTTGCAGGGCAAATAATCGTGTAGCAAAAATCCTAAACTAGCCTAAATCTAAGAAAGCAAGTAAAAAGAATTTGTTTGGTTTGGTTTTTAAATCCTAGGCAAGAAAATAAATAAAAGCAATAAATTAAAGCAAGTAAATAATCTAATCTAGAACTTGAGAAATAAATCTAAGAATTAAACTAAGAAAGCGATTAATCTACCTAGGCATGAATCGAAAGAAAAGCAATAAAGAAAGCAATAAAGAAAGCATAAACTACTCTAGACATGATGAATAAAATCTGGAAATTAAAAGGCTAATTAAACGAATCGAAACTAGAAAAACGAATCTAAACTTTAAACTAGAAATCGAAAGAACGAAATTAAAACTAAGCAAATTAAACGAAGCAATTAAGAGAACGAATCTAAAACTAAAGCAAAGCAATTAAAGCAAATAAACGAAAGCAATAAAAGAACTTACGAGAATTAAACGAAGACGAAGAACGCGAATTAAATAAAGAAGTCTTGAATTAAACGAACTAAGAATCCGGATCCGAACAAAGTAAAGCTAATCTAGAGAATTTTAGTGCTGAAAAATAAAGCTAACTAATGCTAAAAACTGATAAAAGATGATCCCAATTCGTCCCAAAGTACTAGTATTTATAATAGGAAGAAAACCTAATCATATAAGGAAACTAATAGCTGGACGCGGACATCTGGACGGTCGTCCGGATTTGTTAAGGACTTGGCCGTTCGGCCAAATCAGGTACTGGTACTTCACGCCACAATCATCTGGACGATCGTCCAGATTCTGGACGATCGTCCAAATCACGTTCTGGATGATTGCGCGCGCTTCTCTTGTTTCGGCCGTATCTTCCTCGTCCGAACTCCAAATTGACCTCCGTTTTCGCCTATGCGCTCCTATCGAACCCCTCTTCGATATAATGCTTTCATTACATCCAAAATGAAGCTTTAATAAAATCATGAGAGGTTAGAACTTGAGGTCAATGATTACTTTTCTTCTCGTTTCCGCCCTTTTTATCCTACAAGTACCAAAAACTCCAAACAACCAAATCATAGCCAAAGACACACGAAAAGACACAAAAACACAACGAAAAAGGACACGAAAACACAACGAAAAACCTAACATCTAGACACCAATCAAAATCCCCCACACTTAGAACTTTGCTTGTCCTCAAGGAATATAAACATACAACTTAGACTCAATCCAAACAATTCAAATCATAGAACATTTAATCACCGGAATCGACAAACTCAAACGAGGTCACTTTAATCCCAAGTTACGATCAATCATCATCAACGAGCTATGTGGCTTATAAATCAACCCAAGCAAGAGGAAAAGCAATGATACACACATCTCACAAATATCTAGATCACCACAACTTTAGACGTCTAGCCTACTTCCCCTTTTTATTCAATACATAAACAACTCTCTTTTTTTCTTCTTTTTTTTTACACAAGTGAACGTTTTTTGGCACATAATTCACTAGGTTTAATCATCGATGGGTCACATCGAGCCTCCTAGTGCGGTTTTCCCGTACCCATTGTCAAGAGGGGTAGAATGCCTACGAACACATTATTCTAATATACATGAGTATCATCTAGGACAAAGTTCATGAAATGTGATCATTCGAGGGTCTCTCGAAGCCTTTTCATGTGGTTTCCCATGCTCATTACTCTAGTATTTTCATACGTTACAAGTAAGAGGAGCAGAATCCTATCAACTCTTTTATTCACATATAAACACACTTTTTTCTTTTTTTTTTCTTTTTTTTCTTTTCTTTTCTAAGGGGAAAGTAAACTAGCAATCCAAGTCGCAACAATCTAGATTTATCACTCAACCAAAAATCATAAATCATTTTCCTCAAACTCAAATCAATTCGTGCCCCACAACTCATCGAATCATAATCAACAACAACTCAAGATTAAACCAACCTAATTTATGCTCAAATCAATTCCAACAACTAAAGATTCCATCGTTGAATCATTCACATTGATCCTAAGTTACATGCTTATAGGGCTCAAAATCAAAAAAATTCCTAAGTGAGGGAACATGAGGACTCGATCAACTAGACTCGATCAACAAGACAACAAAACCACAAAAACTTCATGCCAAAAGTTCAAAGACCCTCCCCCACACTTAAAATCAAGCAATGTCCCCATTGCGAAAAAATAAAAAGGAAGGGATAGAAGTAACTTATCGCACAATGTCGACCAACACACTTGAAATCCCGAGAAATTCCAAGTAGTACCTACAAAACAAACACAAAACACAATACCAAAGCGTAAAATCGAACAAAATAAAGAAATCAAAATAAAAGACTCAAACCAAAACGAAAAAGACACAATTTAAGGCTACGATTAATTGAAAGGGCTTCGGAACCGGGGATCTTGCCAACGAGGATCGTGAGGAGACCAAAATCGGGCATCATTCGGGTTCGGTTTGAGCTGAGGTAAAGCCAATCGAAAATCAAAAACTGCCTGGCCCACGGTTTTGGACGATCGTCCAGATTTCCTAAGGAATCTGGCCGATCGGCCAAATGAGAGGTTGGATCCTCGACGCCAATTCCTGCAAAAACACCTAACTAAAACGAAAAATTAAAATTAAACTAAAACAAAAAAAATTACGAAAAATAAAGTTCTAATTTTTATATTTTTTTTACGTGGGTTGCCTCCCACCAAGCGCTTGTTTAAAGTCATTAGCTAGACGAAGGATACAATCAACCTAAGCCCGTAGCGCCAAGTGACGTCTTGATGCTCCTTGCGACACACTCACACTCCCTCCTCGAACAATCTCGAAGATCAACTCTTGACTCCCCCACACTTGGTTCGAACTCCTTCTCAAACATCTTCGAGGTAAACTCTGCAAGAAAAGATGTTCCACAAATGGTGAGGTTAGAAAGAAAAGAATTAATGATTACTTCCTCATTCGATTCATGTATCGAGCTGTCCTCTTCATCATCATCCTCCAAATTCCGTAGAAATTCTTCGATTATGTCCTCTTCTTCATCCACACAACTAAGGAATTCGTCGTCTTCAATGGACTCTTCTTCGTCAATGAATTCTTCAATGGCTGCTTCCTTGTTAAAAATCTCACAAATATTTTCCTCAACACAAGGGTTAGCAAGCTTAACATAAGAGCATAAATGAAAAGATGAAGTAGGAATAGAAGATGAGTTCCCAAATACCGAAAATGTTACTGAACCTCCTTCACCGGCCATGCTCAATGTGCCGGTACCTACATCAATCCGAGCTCGAGTAGTGGCCATGAATGGTCGTCCCAATAAAAGTAGATGTCCGGTTGCACTCTTAGCTCCTTTGCCTTCGTGAAGCACAACAAAGTCGGTGACGACTCGAATTCCACCAACTAAGACAGTGACATCTTCCACAACTCCCAAAGGACTGCTCACGGTGCCGTCTGCTAGCTCAATGTGCATGTCGGTAGCTTGAAGGACTCTTGAGCTCATCTTCTCGAAAATAGAGTACGGCATTAAGTTCACCGCAGCTCCTAAGTCCATCATTCCCGAGACGGTTTCTCCGCTATCCAAGACAATACTCAAGTCGAAACCTCCCGGATCTCCTCTTTTTGGAAACGAATTGATAGGCTTGAAATCCTTCTTCTCCTTCTTCACGATACTCCGAATAGGTGGAACATACGGGTTGAGCGTCTTGTGAAGAGGTGGGGACTCCTTCTCGGGCTCCTCGGACTCCGTGTGCTTTTCGCCGGATTTGGCCGATCGGCCAAAGTCGACTTGACTTGGCCGATCGTCCAGATTGGATGCTGAGATCTCGGGCACGTTGGAAGTTTTGGCCGAGCGGCCAGATTCTGGCCGACCGTCCAGATCACCTCCTGGACGGGTTTGGCCGAAGGTTGTTGCCTGCGTTCTCGGACCGTTCCATCGAGGGCTCGGGCCCCGTCTATCTCCCATGGGCCCTTGGGAAGTGTTGGTCCCAGGAAAGAGTAATTGGTGTATGGGGGGGGGGAATACACCAATAACCAACCGTTTTTGACTTTTGTAAAATCAGGTCGATCTGCAGGTCGATTGTCAAGGTCGACCTTATCAGAGGCAGTTTGATCTATCAAGCTTGTATGGTATCAAGCTTGATTTATCAAACTGTTGTTAATGCGGAAGTTGGTGGAGGTTGATTTACTCTTGGAAAAATCTTAAGGCTGGTAAACAGTAGCAGGTTGATGAGATATGCAGGTTGATGCTAGTCAGTTTGATAACAAAATATAAGGACGATAAATAGAGAGAGAGAGAGAGAGAGAGAGACACCGCGATTTAGCGTGGTTCGGAGAAACCCTCCTTCGTCCACGTCAGGTCGACTCGACCTGAGAATCCCTTTACCTTTGGATTCAACCTCTCTCTTATTTATACTGACTGAGTATCAGTTCTAGATACAATCTAACCTGAAAATATCTAGACACGAGTTTTGGGTCGTGACCCTTACAACCTTCGTACTGAAACGTACAAACAACCTTACGCTTTTACAGAGCTTGACTAACTCTATAATGGCGAAAATAAAAACAAGCTTTCTAACTTCGAACAAGTCGGAGAAGAAGTTGTTGAACAATCGACAAGCAGCAGTGAACGCTTCGTCGTTGTGGTGTTTATCGGATTCGGAAACCTCTCTTCGTCAAGTGTTTGGGGAACTAATCGGATTTCGAACACTTGAATAGATATGGACTTTGAGAGAGATTTGGGCAGAGATATGGCGTTGATAGCTTGTGTTTCCCGTACTTGAATCCGAAAATGGCTGAAGTATTTATAGGCAGTTTTGAAAAACTAGCCGTTGGAGTCGGGCTGACGTGGCACTAGCCGTTGGATGCTGACTCACTTCTAGCCGTTGGGAATATTCGTCCTTGCTGGCACTCGACGTGGCAAGGACCAGGTCGTGACGCTCCATGAAGGCGGAGCATCGACCTTGATTGATAATCCAGCTCTTGAAATCTTCTAAGTCAAAGCGGGCTGAAAGCTTGATAGGGAAGGTCGATAGACAGGCTGATGATCCAGCTCGATCCAATTGAGACAGGTCGATACATCGACCTTACTCTTACAGGGTGGATCGAACTTGATACTAAACGTTAGATGACATCGACCTGCACTAACAGGTAGCAGGTCGATCTATCGGCCTTGACCCTAAACAAAGTAAAATATGCCTAAGTGTGGTTTCGATAAACATCATCAAAATCAAACTGCAAGGGGTTCCTAACAATTTCCCCCTTTTTGATGATGTCGAAACCAAACACTTTACAAATAATTCCTAAGATAAAACACTGAAAGATGGTATCAGAGCTTGAAAATTTTTCAATCATGAAGATTGATAAGGAATTAAATGAAAGGCAGATAATAAAGTAAAGTAAATAAAGCAGTAAAGGCAGATGCCTGGACAAAGAGATATTGTCGTCAGGACGAAAGATGATTTTGCTTCATTAAGCTCGATAGCAGAATACATGGAGAATTTACAACGGGCTGAGAGCATAAATGAAAAACAAAATATTACAAATTCATCTATCTACATCGCCTGGATCTTGGCACGGGCTGCAAGGCGCTCTTCCTGAACCTGCTCCCTCGACTTCGACTGCATGCTTGCGTAGATTCCATCCCTGATACGACGATAGTCGGGATCGGAATTCGACACGTTGACGCCTAGGCCGATGGCAGTTTGCACGATGTATTGGTCGACTCGAGAGTAATCCAAATACTCCGAGACACCAAGACGCAAGGGCGCAAAATATTGTTGAGCAGGGGCCCTTATCGTCACACCGGCCTCTGCAGCCTTTTTCCGAAGATCACCAATGAATTTTTGGTACGGAAACTTGAGCATATAGGCTGCATACGCTTCGTCGGCATCGGCAGGAAGGGAGGGGTCCTTGATCCAGTAGTGCAGCAGGATGAAGCAAGAATTGAGCTCCCGCAGCAGGTTGTTTTGAGATTCATCAAGCCATTCCACGACCTGCTGCTGGACTCCAGCATTCAAAACAAGGGCGGACTGGCTGATCCAGTCCATCTCCCTTTTCTTCCTTGCTTCATCGGCCCGGCACTTGGCCATGAACCGCTTTTGCTCCTCAGGGTCCACGGACTGCTCATGAGTCGCCCCGGCCAAAATCATAGCAGAAATGAGTTCGGAGTGCTTGGCCAGACGGGCTTTGTCTTCGGCAGCCTGGGCAACAGCAGCCTCAGCAATGGGATCGCCCTTGGAGGCAACGGCCTTGGAGGGGGCGGCCTTGGAAGAGGCGGGCTGCTTTTGAGGAGGCGGAGGAGGAGCCACGGAAGTTGAAGGGGTTTTAGACTTTGGAGTCTTCTTCTTCCTAGAAGCGGCAGCGGCTGCTCTTTCTTCTTCCCCCTTTTCGACATCATCGGTGAGGGCTTTGATCAGGGAGAGAAGAGTAGCATCCTCCTCTTGCAGTTTGGTCACGGCATCCTTCAACTCCAGTTGCCCATTGAGAAGGGAGGAGATGGTGCCGTGGATGGCGTTGACCTGCTCATTGGAGGCCGATGCCGAGGTCGAGACAGATGAGGTCAAGTTTGTTACACGCTCATCGACCTTGGCCAAGTCCTCCAATACTTCCGCGATCTGGTCACGGGACGCCATGTTCAGCTCCTCAAGCTGGCCCGGCAGGAGCTTGTCGGTATATTCTTTCAAAAGCTTCACGGCAAAGTCCGTGACGCGCTCCCTGGCAGCTTCATCGGCCTGGGCTTTGGCATCTTTCACTATGTCGGCCCGGGCCTCAGCTACGGCCTGCTTGATTTGTTCTGGGAGGCTGGTGATGATGGACTCAAGCTTGGCAGAAATTTCATCCAGCACAACCTCCACATCAACTTTTGGAGACGGAGCAGCAGCAACAAGAGGCTGATCATCACCCTCAATCCTGGGTGATGATTGCTCCGGAGTTTGAATCCTATCAAACTCATCTCCAGCTTCTGCGGCGGAGTTGTAGAAAGCGCGAGAATGCGCATAGAGGGGGCGAAGGTCGATGCCCAAAATTTTGGCTTCGACCTTCATGCGGCGCAGCACAAGCGATCGAAAATTGGAGGCCGCATCCCCCACGTTGAAGAAGCCGAACTCCGCTTCCAGTGCTAACTCCTCGACCTTCAGGTCGTCGAGAGTGACGACCTGCAGCAGCGCCTCAAAGACGTAATAGTAACTCGACTTACAATCCAGATAGAACTGGAGGCGAGTGGCGAGGTCGAGGGACTTGGGGAGTTGGGCTATCCCCGGCATCAGGTCGATGACCTTCAGCTTGGCCTCGGCCTTCATTGCAGCGACCTGGGAGTGAGCAGCAGACATCGGCTGCTCAACGAACGTCTGGATCGGCAGGACGGTGTCCTCCTCTACGGGCACGTCCCGAACTGGGGAAGACAGAGATTCTTCAGCAGTAAGATCCGTGATCTCAACAGATCCAGCACGTTGGACTGGGGGAGGCCTCTGTGGAGAGGGGGCAACGACCTGCTGAGAGGATGCAGGGCGTTGCTGCGAGGCGGACTGCTCGGCGGCGGAATGGACTGGAGATGGAGTCCGTTCGGCTGAGGAGGGCTAAGAGGCGGGCGAAGACTCCCTGGGAGGTGCAGAAACCTCGAAATCCAGTGGGAGGATTTTGTGAAACGGCCTGGGAGGCTCACCGGAGGCCGACTGCGTCCTGCGAGGGGGAGTCCTCTTTACGGGCGGCGCCTTCTTGACAGGGCGTGAGGGAACCAGATCGACATCGGCCTTCCTCTTCTTTTGAGCAGGTCGATCCGGAATCCTCCAGCCAACTTTGGATTGGCCGGTCTTGGCGAGGTGTGCCCTGACATCATCGGAGGAGTTATAATAAATCTGCCCCGACACCCCTATCGCCATCTCCAGCTGGTGGAGATCCTTTGGAATAAACAGTGGGGGGAAGGCCGGATCTTTGGACCATGTCCTCTGCTTAAAGTGGGAGATGATGATGGAGGTGACCTTCGTCCCAAGGCGAAGCGGTTTGTTGTTGTGGAGAGATACTTTCACAACGACCTCTCCCTCTGTCTCTGTGATGATCAGCCTGGCTTCATCCCAGAGCAGCGAGACCATCAGCTTGGCCCAACAGATGGGCAGGTCGAGAATTACGGCCGTCATAAGTTGGAATTTGAACGGGGTGACCTGGTCGTAATTCCCGATGTGCCCTAGAAAGCACTTTTGCACGAAGTCCATCAAGAGGCGGTATTTGGGCCGGAGGTCGCTCCTCTTGAAGGCAACTGGCACGTACTGCTTTTGCTCGATTAGGACACGGTCTGCAATCTGCTGCAGTTGGTCCCTAGAAATCTCCGAGAGCTGCATTGAACCCTCCTCTTCAATGCCGAAGGCCGCCTTCACGGCGTCGAGAACGTTGATGGTGACCAGAGATTTCGTGGTGCCAAGGGAGACCGTGTGGGAAGATACGGAATCACCTTCATTCCAATTATAGAAGAAGGCACACACGAGCTTGGGAAGGCTTTTCGCAGGCCTGGTGGTGATAATCTGATAGAAGGAAGAACACTTTTCCACCAGGGCGAACATGGAGTCGAGATCGCGAAAACCGAAGTTATTGCGCTCCATGTAGGGTTCGAATTTGAGGTGAGCCGTCAAGATCTCCTCGATTTCAGACCATGGCATCTCCTTTCGACCGGAAGTAGAAACCCTTTCTGCCATTGATTTTTCTGCAAGTTTTTTTTTTTTTTCGAGAAAGATTAGAAAATAAAGACATTAAAGAATCTTGACAGAAATGTAAAATGTAATCGGTGAAAAGAGTACAAACCACGCGAGTGATTTGATGCAGATATTGAGAATGCAGAAAAGTGAAGAACACGACGGCGGCAGTTTTAGTATTTGTAGAGACAAATTTAGGTTTTTCGAAGAAGATGAAGAAGGCAAGTAAGAATGAGAGAAAACTGCATGCCATATTTATAGAATTTTCGAACGGTTGATATCGTTCGAATTTGAAAAGGTGAAAATATCGCTTTAATTCTCAACCACACGATGTGTGCGCGTGAAATGTGAAACGTTACACATTCGCGCGTGAGTTATTGAGAACGTGCGATAACTTGCACTTTTGCAGAGAGAGACGGCAGGGAATTAAATGTGGCCTCGGTCAATGTGTCAAGGTTTGACACTTGACTGGATGTTTTACAAAAATGGTAATCATTACTCCCTTTTCCTCATTTTCTGCAAGTTATCAGACCCTTAAATAATGAAACACATTGAGAAATAAATAACATTAATAAATGAAGAAATCAATGCGTATTAAAGAAGTTATAAGACAAAAGGGTGATACTGCCCTTTTGATTCTTCCTTCATAAATGCAGTTGCATTCAGGTTGATATCGGCCTGATGATATCTGCCTTGTAACGGAGAACGGCCTGTCGAAATGAACGGCCTGTATTTGTGATATTGGCCTGGACATATGACATCGGCCTGGCGAGGTGGAACTGCCTGGACTTAAGATGTCGGCCTGGCGAAATAAACGCCCTGGAGATGGACATCGGCCTTTGTTCCCCCTCAATTGATGGATCACTTTGGCCAAGTATTCCCCCTCAATTTGAGGAATACACATCGATGTGTTGAATAGACGACGGCCTGATGATGGACACGGCCTGTTGACAGACACGGCCTGTTCACAGACACGGCCTGTAGATAGGCACGATCTGTAGGTAGACACGGCCTGTCCAAATAGTAATTCCCTGTTCAAATGGTAACGGCCTGTTGAGAGTTGACGGCCTGTTCCCCCTTGATATTAGCCTGTTTGTAAAGAGACGGCCTGCTTGTTGGTTCCGATTGTTGGTCCCACACAAGCTGTTGAAAGATGTGTCAGGCTGATGAGGAGATAACGGCCTGTAGGCTTACGATCGGCCTGATGACTCAACATTTAATAACCCTAGCTTTCCACATAGCATTTTGAATCTTTCTTCGGCTAGAGGTTTGGTTAGAATATCAGCTCGTTGAATGTCAGTGTGTATCTTCTCAATAACCACGTTCTTCTTTTCCACATGATCACGAATAAAGTGATGTCGAATATCCACGTGCTTGCATCTTGAATGAAGAACTGGGTTTTGAGTAATGGCGATGGCACTCGAGCTGTCGCAGAATATTGGCACTTCACTGACTTCAACTTCATAATCCTTAAGTTGTTGTTTGATCCACAAGATTTGTGCACAACAACTTCCTGCGGCCATGTACTCGGCCTCTGTGGTGGAGGTGGCTACTGAAGTTTGCTTCTTTGAAAACCAAGAAATCAGCTTGTTTCCGAGAAAATGGCAAGTACCCGAGGTAGATTTCCTATCGAGCTTGCACCCTGCATGATCAGAATCTGAATAGCCTGTAAGCTGTAAATTATCATCACAAGGATACCAAAGACCTAAATTTGTGGTTCCTTTGATATAACGAAGAATTTTCTTTGCTGCTTCCAAGTGAGATTCCTTCGGATTAGCTTGAAATCTAGCACACACTCCAACTGCAAAAGTGATGTCAGGTCGACTAGCAGTTAAATAAAGTAATGAACCAATAATACCCCTGTACAGTGTTATGTTGGCAGGTTTTCCTTCGGGATCCGGGTCGATCTTCCCACCAGAGAGCATCGGTATTTTGACAGGCTTGCTGTCTTTGACACCAAACTTGTCGACCAGCTCGTGTGCGTACTTTGTTTGGCTAATGAAGATTCCTTCATTGGACTGCTTTACTTGCAACCGTAGAAAGAAATTCATTTCCCCCATCATAGACATTTTATATTTTTCGGTCATGAGGTTACCAAATTTTTCGCACAAAATGGGAGATTTAGATCCAAAAATGATATCATCAACATAAATTTGTACTAAAAGGATATGTTCATTCACTTTGATAGTGAATAGCGTCTTGTCGACTGAACCACGCTTGAATCCTGATTCGATGAGAAAGGATGATAGCGTCTCATACCAAGCTCGAGGAGCTTGCTTAAGACCGTAGACGGCCTTGTGCAGTTTGTAGACTTTGCTTGAATCACCCTCCTCGAATCCAGGGGGCTGTTCCACATAGACTTCCTCTTCGAGAACGCCATTGAGGAATGCACTTTTAACATCCATCTGGTAGACTTTGAATCGTTGATGAGCGGCATATGCTAGAAACAGCCTTATAGCTTCTAATCTTGCAACGGGGGCAAACGTCTCATCATAGTCGATTCCTTCTTGTTGACAGTAACCCTTTGCTACCAGTCGGGCTTTATTTCTGACAACTTCTCCAGATTCATCTCTCTTGTTCTTGTAAACCCATTTGACTCCAATGACGCCCTGATGATAAGGACGATCAACTAGTGACCATACTTCATTTCTTTTGAATTCATTGAGTTCTTCTTGCATGGCTTCTATCCAGTCAGCATCTTGAAGAGCTTCATAGGCATCCTTGGGTTCTATGCGAGAGAGATAGCAACTTAGAAGTGCACTTTCACCAATCGTCCTTCTCGTTCGTACTCCTTGGTTTGGGTTCCCAACAATGAGCTCTTTTGGATGAGCATCGATCCAACGTCTGCGTCGAGCTCTTTCTTCATTTGAAATGATTGGCTCGGACTCATTAATGGGTTCGTCAAACTCAGGATGATTTGAAGGTTGATCAGTGGGTACATGCTGTTGCTCAGGCTGTTGATCAGGCTGCTGTTCGGCCTGAATGTTGAGCTGCTCCATAGTGTTATCGAGCTGCTCAATTTGGGATGTAAGGTCGTGAACAGCGTCAGTCTGGGGGACTGAGGGAGGGGGATCAGCTTGAAGTCCGGCTGATGTATTACAGCTCGAAGTGTCATTTGCATCACTTCCCCCTTGCTGTGTGACCCTAGAATCAGATTGATCCTCTTCCTCTAAATCATTTGGAGTCCATACTAGCAGGTCGTCAATGGGGGAGTTAGACGGCCTGTTAGCAGCGGGCTGTTCTGTTCCTGTACTTGATTCTCTGTACAGACAAGTAGATTCATCAAACACAACATGAGGTGTTACCTCCACAACTAGGGTTTTCTTATTAAAGACTCTATAAGCTTTGCTAACCTCTGAGTATCCTAAAAATACTCCTGGATCGGCCTTGCTATCAAAAGTCTTCAATTGAGATTTGCCATTGTTATGAATGTAACACAAACACCCAAAGGCTTTAAAATACTTTAACCTGGGGAGCTTGTTGTTCCACAGCTCGTATGGAGTCTTTCCATGTCGGGTCGTGATGATCGATCTGTTTTGGGTGTAGCAGGCTGTGTTGACGGCCTCTGCCCAAAACTTCTTTGGAAGATTGGTTTCATCCAACATGGTACGAGCTGCTTCCTTCAGTGACCTGTTACGACGTTCCACCACGCCGTTTTGTTGAGGTGTACGTGCAGCTGAAGTTTGATGATGAATTCCACTCTTTGTGCAATATTCTTCGATCATCGCATTGATAAACTCGGTGCCTCGATCTGATCGAATGGAGATGATGGATTTCTCCTTTTGATTGCACAGTTTGCTCAGCAACGCAGGTAGCTTCTCCAATGTCTCCTTCTTTTTGTACATGAAAATAACCCACGTAAATCTAGAATAATCATCTATAATAACGAGAGCGTATTTTCTACCATTTATACTCAAGGGAGTGACTGGACCGAAGAGGTCGAGATGGAGAAGTTCAAGAATTCGATTTGATGATTGTGCCGTCACGCTTGGAAAGGATGATCTTGTTTGCTTTCCAGCTTGACAGGCTCTGCAGATGTGATCACGATCGAAGACTTGATCTGGCAGGTCGTTCACCAGCTTGTTGCGTGCGAGCTTGTTGATGGCCTTGAAGTTCAAGTGACTCAACCTCTTGTGCCATAGCCAGCTTGTCTCGGAATCGGCCTTTGTGACCAGGCAGGTCTCGATCCAATCTGTCCATTGAACAATATAGAGTCTATCCTGCAAAATTCCGGTAAGAAGTGTTTCTCCTTCCTCATTTTTCACGAGACATTTATTAGCGGTGAATTCTACTCGTTTACCACTCGAGCAGAATTGCGACATAGAAAATAGGTTATGATTAAGACCTTCAACATAAGAGACGTTAGAAATAGTTGTTTTACCAACTCTTAGATCGCCCTGGCCTCTCGTAAATCCCTTAGAATTTCCTCCAAAGGTTACAAGTGGCCCGTCTCGTTCTTGGTAATTTGAAAGTGGCGTTTTGTCACACGTCATGTGCTTTGAGCATCCACTATCAATGATCCATACAGCTCCTCGAGCTGCTTGGCTCCTTCTTTGAGCCTTCCCGACCTGGAATTAGTTAAACTTAGCAACCCATTTGAGATTGGGTGCTACATCGGTTGCGGGAACGGCCTTTGGGACCCATATTTGCTTCACTGGTCTGCTTCTATCCGAGGCTGAGGACGAGGCAGTGGCGGTCTTGGACTTGGGAGCCTTGGATTTCTTCGAGCGAGGGCGACGAGGCTGATAATATTGTTCTTCGTAAAACCCAGGTTGATACTGCCAGTCTCGAAAATTTGACTGTTGAGAGTAGTGGCAGTAGCATCCTTGATAATCCGGGTGGAAGAACTCAGGGTGATACGGCCTTTGATAGAACTGGCCTTGGTATCGCCTTGGTTGAACAGCTTGATTTTTGTAGGTGGAGGCAGGTCGACGTTGCTGGGCAGGTCGACTCTCCTTCTTTTGAGGCGCGGGTTGTTCTTTCTTTTGTTGCTTTATGAGGATGGCCTGGGGCTGTCGATTTGGATTCTTCAGCTTGACCATCTTATCAGGGAGAGCTTGATTAGCTTTCCGAACATTCTTCGACTTAGGCTGCGCTTTCACGAACGTGATCTCGCAGTCTTTGTTCTTGCTTTTCTTGGATTCTCCGTTAAATCCAATCCCAGAGTGATCGCGCGGATTGCGTTGCATGGATTGGACCTCTTCCAGCTTCTTTCCACTTTTCTTCAACTGACTCAATGTGAGTTGAAGTTTTTCATCCTTTTTCACGAGGAGTTCATGTCGAATTACCAAGTCAGCCAATTTTGAAGTAAGGCTGTGTATTTCGGCATCTTTGGTCTTGAGGGTCTCGTCCTTCTCGAGCACCCTGGTATCGAACTCCTTAACCCGTAAAGTCAATTCATCAACCTTTGACTTTAGGGTTTCGATCTCCCTTTCCTTTTCTTCATCGTAGGGAGAGAATCTTTCTTCTAATGCTAGCTTGTATTTTTCATTTTTATCCAATAGCTCAGCATTGTCTTCAACGACCTCCTTGAGTGTATCCACGAGATCGGCATAGTCATCCAGCTGTTTCTTGATTTCTTCCCAAGACACAGCCTCGGATAGGTCTTCATCACCTTCTTCTGCACAATCATCGTCAGAAAAAGAAAGTGAAATGGGTTGAAGATCTACCTTTGAAGATCCCTCGTTTTGTTGGTGTTCTCCAACGAAACATTCTTCATCATCACTTTCGTCGAAAGCGATGTAACCTTCGTCATCACTTGACGAGCTATCCGAGAGGTGGGCTTCCTTTGTTTCTTCGGCAATCATTGCAGCTCGTTGCTCCTTGAGCTTCTTGTCGCGCTTTGCACGGAGCTCGTTTCTCTCGGCCTTGGTAAGATCCGGGCAGTCGGTCTTGTAGTGACCTGGCCTGCCACAATTGAAACAACCACCCTCGGGTGTGTTAGAAGAATTGAAGGTTGAGGGTTTACCTTCTCCCTTTTTGTCAGGGCGGTCGTGGTTGCGGTTTGAGAAGTTTCGTTTGTTGTCACGGTAGAATTTCTTGTATTTGACAACCTTCCCTAGGAGCTTCTCATTTCTCCTAGCGGCTAGAGCATAGTCGAGAGTCATCTTCTCGAACTTCTTGATGATGGATTCGTCAATCGGACTTGGGGTAGCAGCTGAGGCTGAGTCGGCCTTGAAAGCTACCTCCTTGTTCTTTTCATCAGCCTTCTTGCTGGTGGAAGGCTGGGTTGATCCATGGATGCGGATCATCTCATACTCATTTCCGACAAGAATGTCGAAAAGATCTTCAGTGGTGAGGGAGTTGAAATCCGATCGGGCTGGATGCATGGCGGCGTATACGTGCCAATTTGCAGGAAGGGCACGTATCACTTTGAGATTCTTCTCGCGCTGCGTATATTTGTAGGGGTTGATTGCAGCCACTTCAAGAATAATCTCGGTGAAGCGAATTTTCATCGCTTCAATGGTTTCTCCCGAAACCATCTTAAAGTCATCGAACTTGCTGCACGCCATAGACAGCTTGTTCTCCTTCATTTCCTCTGAGCCAAGGCTGATGGACCGGAGGGTGTCCCACATTTCTTTGGCCGTTTCAAGATTTCGGATCTTGGCCAGGTAGACGCCCTTCACGGTGCTGGAGATGAGTCCTTTTGCGTAATCATCGAGACCGGCCTCTTTCCTTTCCTCGGTTGAGTAGTCGCGAGGGTTTTTGAGGATTCTCTCGTATGTAGCCTCCCCGGGGGATGTTCCATCCACTATAATCTTCGCTGCATATATGGGGGAGGGGCCATTCTCGATAATATCCCACATGAGGACGTGATGTGCCTTGAGACACATCTTGATTCGAAAACTCCAATCTTCATAGCCTTGTATGGAGAAGTCTTCACATACCCTGAGAAGAGAAGCCTCCATAGCAAATAATATGATATGAAATGAATGAAAAGATTTTTCTAAGGATCGGTTCAAAATGACCAAAAGTTTGAAAAAGAACTTTTAGTATGCAAAGCAGCGGTCAAAAGAACCACTGCTCTGATACCACTTGTTGGTCCCGGGAAAGAGTAATTGGTGTATGGGGGGGGGGGGGGGGGGGGGGAATACACCAATAACCAACCGTTTTTGACTTTTGTAAAATCAGGTCGATCTGCAGGTCGATTGTCAAGGTCGACCTTATCAGAGGCAGTTTGATCTATCAAGCTTGTATGGTATCAAGCTTGATTTATCAAACTGTTGTTAATGCGGAAGTTGGTGGAGGTTGATTTACTCTTGGAAAAATCTTAAGGCTGGTAAACAGTAGCAGGTTGATGAGATATGCAGGTTGATGCTAGTCAGTTTGATAACAAAATATAAGGACGATAAATAGAGAGAGAGAGAGAGAGAGAGAGACACCGCGATTTAGAGTGGTTCGGAGAAACCCTCCTACGTCCACGTCAGGTCGACTCGACCTGAGAATCCCTTTACCTTTGGATTCAACCTCTCTCTTATTTATACTGACTGAGTATCAGTTCTAGATACAATCTAACCTGAAAATATCTAGACACGAGTTTTGGGTCGTGACCCTTACAACCTTCGTACTGAAACGTACAAACAACCTTACGCTTTTACAGAGCTTGACTAACTCTATAATGGCGAAAATAAAAACAAGCTTTCTAACTTCGAACAAGTCGGAGAAGAAGCTGTTGAACAATCGACAAGCAGCAGTGAACGCTTCGTCGTTGTGGTGTTTATCGAATTCGGAAACCTCTCTTCGTCAAGTGTTTGGGGAACTAATCGGATTTCGAACACTTGAATAGATATGGACTTTGAGAGAGATTTGGGCAGAGATATGGCGTTGATAGCTTGTGTTTCCCGTACTTGAATCCGAAAATGGCTGAAGTATTTATAGGCAGTTTTGAAAAACTAGCCGTTGGAGTCGGGCTGACGTGGCACTAGCCGTTGGATGCTGACTCACTTCTAGCCGTTGGGAATATTCGTCCTTGCTGGCACTCGACGTGGCAAGGACCAGGTCGTGACGCTCCATGAAGGCGGAGCATCGACCTTGATTGATAATCCAGCTCTTGAAATCTTCTAAGTCAAAGCGGGCTGGAAGCTTGATAGGGAAGGTCGATAGACAGGCTGATGATCCAGCTCGATCCAATTGAGGCAGGTCGATACATCGACCTTACTCTTACAGGGTGGATCGAACTTGATACTAAACGTTAGATGACATCGACCTGCACTAACAGGTAGCAGGTCGATCTATCGGCCTTGACCCTAAACAAAGTAAAATATGCCTAAGTGTGGTTTCGATAAACATCATCAAAATCAAACTGCAAGGGGTTCCTAACAGGAAGGCATCGAAACTCCATTGCGTTGTAAAACCGTGATTGCATGAGCTTGGTGAGGTGGAACGGGAGGAACATATGGAGGATATTGCACCTCGTTGGCTTGTTGTGGTTGAATCCCTTGGCTCGGAATTTGCCCCGGTTGTTGCATTAAGTACATCGGGCTTGATTCCTTACGAGGATATGTAGGTAGCTCTACGGAGTTCAGCCGGTCACCTTCTTATTTATTTTTTCCCGACTGATTCTGACCGTTTTATGGAACTGGTCAGAACTACATCGGGCTTGATCCCTCACGAGGGTATGTAGTCAGCTCTACGGAGCGCAGCCCCCCATCCCCAACCAAAAAGCTTGGTCTGACTGAAACGAAGATGAGTTGTCTAAAGAACTCAACCAGTCGGACAATCAGAAACAAAGTTATACAAAGAAAAAGCTAAGGAAAAGAAGATATAACAAGTACTACTAAAACAACGCATCGCAAAAAATAGTTCGAATTCAAGTCAAAGACTAGAACTCGAACTGGGGGGAAAAAGGATGCGAGCATACTACATAATAAGTTCTTAGTCCATCGACTACGAATAATCAGTTGTTCTCACAAATAGTTAATCAAATAGTTAGACATTTCAAATGTATAAATCCTACAACTTCAGGAATATAAAGAAAGATAGAGTTAATCATCAGCCAGACAGTCGGAGAAATCAACCGTCACATGGAGGAGTCGAGTCGTCTGCATCGTTGCCATTCTCAGTAGGAGAATCCACCCCGGCATTCAGCCTCTCCCATTGAGCCAGCTGGGCCTTGTACTGGCTGACGTCCCACGGTCCGGGATAGGCCTCTTCATATAGCTGAGCAGCACGGCCCATGGTCCTGACCTCCGCATCGACACGGACCTCCATGAGCCGATCCTCAAAAAGCGCAACGGCTGTGTCATGTTCTTCCTTCATCTTTCGGGCAACCCGATCCTTAGCTTGAACCGTGGCCTCCCAATCAGCCTTCTCCCGACTGAACTGAGAGGTAAGGCTTTCTTTCTCACTAAGCCATTTCTTCTTCTCGGCCTTGTGTGCCGACTCCCTCCTCTCAAACTCCATGATCTCCTCCTCAAAGATGGCCGCCTCCTGCATGCCCTACAAACGGAAAAATCTGACTGAATGAGTTAGTCAAACGACTACAATAAGATCTTTAACTAAAAAAATGTGATAAACTCACCTCAAAGCATTTCCGAAAATGAGAGCGAGCTAGAGACTTAGCTCCCATCTTCTTCAACTCGGTACGATCCCCATCAAGGACCAGCTTCTTGAACTCCTCGGACATTTGATTGAAGTCAGAGCGGGCACAACCCGAAGGAGACACATCCAAAACCAATCGGTCTGAGACATCAGCCGGATCCGCATCGGTACTCCTCTTCTTTTTTCTTTGGACTTTCGGTGCCGATGGAGTAGAAGCTTCAACAACCTCCTTAGTTCCTTCACCACTCGGACCGGCTGACTTTTTGCCCTTCTTCTTGAGCTGGAGAGCCATCTCCAAGGCCTTGTCCCCTAAAAGCGGCAAGATGGGTCGCTTCGACATAGTAGCCTCTACAAAAGGAAGAAAAATGAAAACATATCAAATTCAGTCAGTCGGACAACACCTACTTCAAAACTCAAAAGAAATATCATAGTTTCATTACCTGTGGGCACGTCACCACGTAAGGAAGTAGAGCAAATATTGTCCTCAGTCAATATTGAGTCGGCAAGTCGCTCCTCACTCGGAATATCGAAAAACCACTTGATCTTTGCAACAGTCGGAGCGGTAGGAACAATGTTAGTTGGAGTTGATCTCCCTATATTCAAAGCAAAACAAGAAAGAATCAGTCAGTCGGATATCAAACTCAAATTCAAAAGAAAAAGAACAAACAAGAGAACTAGATTATAAATTATCTAAAGTGAGAAACTCACGAAGTTTAGACCATGAGTTGGGGATACTACAATAGGCCGACGCTCCCAGCTCAACGAAAGGAACTAAAAAGTAATGGTGCGCCCAACCTTTATAACTATCTCCTACCCCTTGGATCAAGGGTTCAGCCAGCTGGTTAACAAACATGTATTGTTTCTTATTGTTCTTGTTTCTGTGTAAGCGATAAGCAATCATGACATCTTCGTAGGTAAAATGAACCCCACGTAACTCGGTGAAGACCTGAATCGCCATTAAGATACGCCAAACATTTGGCATCAACTGGCTTGGAGCTAAGCCATGATACTCACAAGCCTCTAGCACTAGACGAGGAAGGGGAAATCCAGCCCCATACTTAAGGAAGATATAATACATGGCTGTCCAGCCTGGAGAAACTGAGTCGGGCCGCTGTAGGTCGTAAGGAATAACTAAAGGAATAGTTTCGGGTATATGGCATTCCTTTCTCATACTCTCCATAGCCTCTAAGGAAAAGGTTGATTTGGGATTCGGTGGAGCAGTTATGGGACAAGGTCTAACATCGTCAGCCTGACTGGCCCTCAAGGCACCTAGTTGGTTGCTAGTTGATGTATCAACACAACTATCATTATTATCATCATCGTTCTCATACACAGTCACCTTCCAGCTAGCTGACTCACTAGAACTTGACCGACTAGAACGAGACATACCAAACAGCTGGCACCTATGAAAAAGAGAACCAACCAGTTGGACTCAACTAGAATATCAACATGAGAAACAGATAAAAGATCATCACTTCATTCAGGCATGACATACAATTATTACACATGGTTATATGACTCAGTCAGACCGAACCAGCGATTACCATACATGAGTTGCCTAGCTCAATCAGTCTCAATTAAAGAATTGCAAGAGACAACATGCAAAATACATGAAGGGCACATACAAAACGTCAAGCTCAGCCAGTCAGACTACATGCTAAATTTATAGCAAAGGATCCAGCTAAAAACACATATATACTTGTTAAGTTGAGCTGGATCTAACTATCAAGGAAACGACATGGCTAATAGTCAGACGAAAGATAGGCAAATGCAAAGTAAGATTATACAACCAAAAACAACTAGAGACCACCTGTCATGCCTAAACAGCAATAGAAGGCATATTTTTCACTCTAAGCGATAAATCAAAAATCATACCAAAAAATTCCACGGATTGAAAGTTACTAACGGGGATATTACTTTCGAATCCAACGAAAAACATATGAGGAAGACGAAAGAAGAAGAATGTGGAAAGCAAATCTACCTCTCTAACCACTCCTTCTTTCACTCGAAAGCACCTCTCCACTACTTTCTTCAAGCTCCGAGCTCTTCTGTGCTCTCCAAAATACTCTATGAGAAAAGTGCAAAATAAAATGAGGGGAGAAAAATCTATTCAATCCAAATCTTTACACTATGTTGCAACCATTGCACTGGGTAAAGAAGATATTATTTTTTTTATCAACAAATGAAAAATTTTGGTCAAAGGAGTGAACAGGATTTCATATAAAATTCCTTCTCCACACTTCCTACCTAGCCGCAAGTTTGTATGAATTAAAGAAAAAAAGGCGAAGCTGATTGCATTGCATCAAAGCCGTAAGCATATTAACTTCCATCAATTGACGGCAAAACAATCAAAAGTCAAATTTCCCATGCTCATATTATATTTATTGCAAGAATCCGATTAAAAACGGCTTGAAATAAATAAAGCTTACATATTGATCGTTGAATTCCTCCCGCCAGCAGCTGCGTGAAATTCCTTTTGCCTACGTCGAGCACTCTAAGGGAGACTCGCTTGAACAAACGAAGGATAAAAACCCGTAGCCTCAACACCTAGGAATAGTTTGAGGTCGGCGCGCCCCTTCGAACTTCACTTAACCAGTCCTAAAATAATCCTCATAGTTTACAGTTGCTGTCATTAACCAAGGAAACAATTAAGTAGATCGAATGTCGTCACGCAAAGAAAAATGAGTGACGATCATTAAAGTCGAGAAATACCGAAGGCAAAGCCTAGCATTTACCTCGCAAAACTGAAGCTCCAAATTCATGCAGGTTTGGTTTCCCGACTCCGAACGCTCACCGACGAGATAACGAATGTAGCTGGAGTCCTTCAAATAGAAACAGCAGTCGTGGCCTTTTCTCGAACAGCTGGTGCGCAATCAGCGGAAAAAGAAGATAATAAATTTTTCGGTGTGTGAAGGACCCCTTCGAACCAGAAAAGCTCAGTCGTTGTACACCGCAGTAGCTCGGGTCTTCGGCATTCAAGATATCAACAGAATGTGCTCACCCAAACGCGCAACTGCAAGAGCATAAATAAATAAATTCGACAATCGCCGATAAACGAAAGAGTTAGTTCCCAAACGTCACCTAAAACCCAGAAAAAAAAAATTGGAAAATTCGCCAATGAATGAGAGTAGATCAATGAAGCAAAACCCCTGCGTGAACTAAATCTGAAGAATGGCAGAAGCTTACCTACACTACCGTTTTCACCGCCGGACGAAACTCGTGAAACCTTCGACGAACCACGAATTCGGAGCTACCAAACTCCAGCCAAGTCGAATGACAGTCCCCACGCAGAAAGAGTTCACCAGTCGCTAGTAAGGAATGAAAATACCAGATCTAAAAGAATAAATACGGAGAAGTCTGAGTATGGCAGCAGAAAAGAGAAGAGGCATGGCAATGCTGAAGGAGAAATAAGTTGTCTTGTTGTGTTGAAGCAAGACACGCCAAAGCTGCAAAGAAATAAATGTGGTTGGTGAATAATTAAATGTGGGAATTCAAAATCCCACCTAAACAATTTGACTTCAACAGAAAAACAATTGTTTTTCTTTTAGTCAGCCGGCTGAAAATTGCAACCCTCCACCCGCACCTTTCTCTATTAGTCAGTCGGATGAAAATTAAGTTGGGAGCAAATGAGATAGGCGAATATTCAGCTGGCAAGTGGCAATTATGCGGTGAATTAGTCAGTCAGTCGGCAATTGGCAATTGAGAATGAAAATTTTCAAGCGGCTGGTAGGGGTTGGACAACAAAACAACTAGTCAGACGGAAAGGTTTTTTCAACCCACCAAAGTGCTGAAAATTCAAATGGCTATTTGCCCGAGTGAAATTATATACTCCAGTTGAGTCGACGTCCACTCTCGAACCAGTTCTACATGGGGTCTGGTGTCGAATTCAAGGTTAATCGGCCCCTATTGAAAATCCGAATACTCTATGCTTATAAAAATTCCGCAAAGTATTCACTCAGTCGGTAATGATAATTTATCATATAGAAGTGAATACTTATAAGCCCACGCGGCCGACTGAGTAAAGGTCCCTTAGTACCGACCGGCTGATATTATTCATTATCCAAACAACTTGAAATTGTTAACGGCTTAATTAGAAAAATTCGATTTCCATTCAGTCGGAAAAATCAACTTATTGAATTATTCATATAAAGATGAGCACTGAGTGAGCCTACGTGGCCAATAAAAATAAAGTCCTTCATCACCCGACTGACTGAAATCATTCATTGAGCCAAATAACGAAATCAACTACTCTCCAGCCGGAACCGGTGCCCCTTGATAATTTCAAAACATAAGCTCATATGGCCAATTCTTATTAAATGGAAGCAAATCGATACCAGCCAGTCGGCTAGAAATATTCAGTCAGTCGGCCTAGTAGAAAAAATTAGCTACTCTTTGGTCAAAGTAATTTACTGCCGAATTATTCAATCAGTCGGCAATGGCCAATCATCAAATACGAATAAACACCCATAAGCCCATGTGGCCTAAAGAGCCATACCAATGGAAAATGTATCCCATTCTAACCTCTTGTAGTCAGTCAGTCGGTGTTAATTCAAAAGAATGGATAATTCCAACAAGATACATAAGGCTTCTCCAGTCGGAATGAATTTTCAATTGGAGTGAAACTTCAATTAGTCGAAAATTCCAATCGGAATAAAATTCCATCAGTCATACGCTTTCAATTAGGATGAGATCCCAAAACTAAATTTTCGAGTGAAGTATATTTTCAATCGGTCAAACGCTTCTAAAATCTAACACACCTAATTAGAAAATTCAACTCTTCAATCGGTAATGGCCGATTATCATAAGCTCACGTGGCCAATTGAATGGAAATCTCATTTTACCGACCGACTGAAATTATTCATTGTTCCAAATAATGCGAATTGATTATTTTTATCTAGAAAAAACCGACTACTCTCCAGTTGGAAAGTCCAACTAGAGAGTGGGGGACAAACTGTAGTGGGAAAAATCCGCCTGACTGGCCCAACCCATTTGTTCATACTTGATCAGCCCAACTCCAAGCACTTGAGCATAATCAGCCCATCAGTCAGACGGAACAATTTGTTTGGCCCAGTTAACTATTATAAGGTCTTGTTTCTATTGGGCCGACTGAACCCACGAATCGCCTAGGGGTCCACTCAACTAGCCGAAGGATCTAGATCAGTCTCAACTGACCAAACGGGCGGAGCGAGTCAGCCGGGAGAAGCCTCCCCATCTTCTCAACGACTAGAGGCAGACTAGGGTTTAAACGGAAAAACCCTAGTCGGGTAAGCCGTCCTATATAAACTCCCGACTGCTAGGTCAAACACACGATCTCACGCACTCTCACACTCAAGCAATCACGCAATCCATTTGCCAACTGACTCCTCCTCTGAAACCCTCCACGCTCCGTCAGTCGGCGTCTACTGAACTTCAGTCAGACGGCGCCGCCTATCATCTCCACATTGCTCATTCTCACCACCATCATCTCCATCGGAATTTATACAATTCTTTACTTATTCGTTTTACATTATTTAATTACTGTTTTCCGACTGTTTATACCGATCACTGACTTGAGCGTCGGAGGTCCTTCGGCTGACACCCCCACCCGTGTCCATCGAAGGGCTCTTACGTTTGTTCTGTTTGACAGGTTGCTAGTGCCCCTTCTTCAGTCGGATCTGATCAGTCGGGTCGAACCAGTCGGATCCAACTCAATTGTAGATTCACCCTCTACAATTGCATGAGCTTGGTGAGGTGGAACGGGAGGAACATATGGAGGATATTGCACCTCGTTGGCTTGTTGTGGTTGAATCCCTTGGCTCGGAATTCGCCCCGGTTGTTGCATTAAGTGCATGGAACTGGAAATTTGGCCAATGGCCAACTCGAGCCTCTTTAAGTTCGCATCAAATGCATGGAGACGATCCTCATCGACGGGAGGCTTTTGTGGAGGTCCTTGAGGACGAGAATTTGGGTATGATGGTGGTGGTGTAGGAGTAGGTTGAGGGGGGTAGTATGGAGGTGGTGGATAGTAGGGATTTGAAGGATATTGAGGAGGAGGATAATATGATGGAGGTTGAGAGTAGTAGGGATTTTGAGGAGGGTAGGGGTTATTATATGGAGAGGGGCGACGATATTGAAAATTCAGGTTCGTACCTTGCCCTTGGGGTGGTGGCATGTACCCTTGGGCAGCATATACATCGGCTCCTCCTTCATAAGTGGGTGCTCCCATGTTTTGGCAAACCTCCTTGATGTGTCCCAACTCTCCACAAATCTCGCACTTGTCCGGCTTCCTCTCTTCCTCCTTTGGGGCCGGTGCACTTTGCTTAATCTTCAAGTTCTCGAGATCCCTATACATGTCGGCAATTTGCTTCTTCAAATCGGGGCTCATCGAGATTGCACTCGCCTCCACTTTCCTTGGCCCAGCTGATTTTTGTTGAGAACTCGCAGCGAGCGTCTCGAATATCATCTGCAACTCGTCAGCTGTCTTGACCGCTATGTTGCCTCCGGCCGAACTGTCCACCATGAACTGACAAGTCTGGTTGAGGGCGTCGTAAAAATATTGCCAAAGCAACTCCGATGCCATTTGATGATGTGGGCATTGTTGAAGTAGCTCTTGGAACCTCTCCCATGCTTCGTGAAACGGCTCATCGTTGTCTTGGGAAAAGTTCATGATCTTCGACCGCACCTCTTGAGTCTTGCGGTTCGGGTAGTACTTAAGCATGAATTTCTCACACACCGCATTCCAAGTGGTGAGAGAGTTGGCCGGGAGCGCCAAATACCATGACTTTGCTCGATCCTTCAAGGTGTACGGGAAACACTTCATCTTGAGATTGTCCTCCGTGAGTCCCGAAAGTGGGAAAGTCTGAACCACCGTGCAAAATTCTCGGATGAATGTCAAAGCATCTTCGTTGGGCAGCGCGTGGTAGGACGGGAGCAACGCCATGTGGTGAGGTTTAAGCTCATGATTCCTGACCGTTTCCGTCAGGACAATCGCCGAAGTGGTGGCTGTGAATGTGGGGCGAGCAAAATCGCCCATGACTCTAGCTGCCATGGCTTCGGGCTCTGCAAACAACAAGACTAAACCAAAGTCTTTAGAATCAATCTCCTCCTTCTCCTTCGCGGCTAAGATCGCTTTCCTTTGATGGATGTTGTCGAAGTAGGGCGCTAAATTCCTTTGAAGACTTCGGTGACCATGCATAAACAACACTCAACAAACGGGTAAAACGCACCGAGTGGGAGAAACAAGAAATCGAAATAACACAAATAAAAATAAAGCAAATAAAAATACTACACAATCAAACGCCTAAAGTTTTCCCCGGCAACGGCGCCAAAATTTGTTTCACTAAAAAGTGTTCGCAATAGAACGAAATCTATCCTAGCACTTAGTAAGTAAAAACCCAATGTCGAATCTCAAGGAAAACTTTGCAGGGCAAATAACCGTGTAGCAAAAATCCTAAACTAGCCTAAATCTAAGAAAGCAAGTAAAAAGAATTTGTTTGGTTTGGTTTTTAAATCTTAGGCAAGAAAATAAATAAAAGCAATAAATTAAAGCAAGTAAATAATCTAATCTAGAACTTGAGAAATAAATCTAAGAATTAAACTAAGAAAGCGATTAATCTACCTAGGCAAGAATCGAAAGAAAAGCAATAAAGAAAGCAATAAAGAAAGCATAAACTACTCTAGACATGATGAATAAAATCTGGAAATTAAAAGGCTAATTAATCTAACTATGAAAGCTTTGAAAAACGAGAGAATCGAAACTAGAAAAACGAATCTAAACTTTAAACTAGAAATCGAAAGAACGAAATTAAAACTAAGCAAATTAAACGAAGCAATTAAGAGAACGAATCTAAAACTAAAGCAAAGCAATTAAAGCAAATAAACGAAAGCAATAAAAGAACTTACGAGAATTAAACGAAGACGAAGAACGCGAATTAAATAAAGAAGTCTTGAATTAAACGAACTAAGAATCCGGATCCGAACAAAGTAAAGCTAATCTAGAGAATTTTAGTGCTGAAAAATAAAGCTAACTAATGCTAAAAACTGATAAAAGATGATCCCAATTCGTCCCAAAGTACTAGTATTTATAATAGGAAGAAAACCTAATCATATAAGGAAACTAATAGCTGGACGCGGACATCTGGACGGTCGTCCAGATTTGTTAAGGACTTGGCCGTTCGGCCAAATCAGGTACTGGTACTTCACGCCACAATCATCTGGACGATCGTCCAGATTCTGGACGATCGTCCAAATCACGTTCTGGACGATTGCGCGCGCTTCTCTTGTTTCGGCCGTATCTTCCTCGTCCGAACTCCAAATTGACCTCCGTTTTCGCCTATGCGCTCCTATCGAACCCCTCTTCGATATAATGCTTTCATTACATCCAAAATGAATCTTTAATAAAATCATGAGAGGTTAGAACTCGAGGTCAATGATTACTTTTCTTCTCGTTTCCGCCCTTTTTATCCTACAAGTACCAAAAACTCCAAACAACCAAATCATAGCCAAAGACACACGAAAAGACACAAAAACACAACGAAAAAGGACACGAAAACACAACGAAAAACCTAACATCTAGACACCAATCACCATCCTCAACACAGTCAACTCTCTTCATAATTCCATCTCTGGAAAAACACTCATCCTAACCCCTGGCAGTGATGATGCCAAAAAGGGGGAAGGACAGATGGAGCTAGGAGGAGTCGGAGGTTCGGGGGGAAGCAGAATTAGAGTTGAGAGAATGCTGGAGGGAGGCAGTGGTGCCGGTGATAAGGAGGATGTAGTAGATGAAGCGAGGGCTCTGGGCGAAGCAAAGGGCAAAATTAAACTCACGAAGGAGGAGTTGTTGAAAAAGCTCGAAGAGCCCAGCAGGCCGCTTCAAGAAAAAGTGCTGAGTGCTTCAATTGCACGGCATCCTCCGGTGACCGTAATTACGAAGGAGGAGAAGCGGAAGCAAGTGGAGCAGGATCTTGCCAAGGCATGGGAGATGGAGCGCCTTTTTAATCTAACAGAACTATCTGTTGCTGCAGGTGCTTCATCTAGCTCCCAAGCGGACGCTTCACCCAAAGCACCCGCTTCAGCCGACGCGCCAGCTTCGTCAGCCGCACTCACTTCGACTACTGCCACACTCACCTCATCTGCAGTTGTCCCCTCAAGCGTTGCTACGAAGAAAGACATGCCACCACCCCCACCACCGAAGCAACCATTGAAGCGAGCTGCCCCAGATTCGAAGAGAGATGACCCCGAGGCTAAGCGCCAAAAGGTCAAAGAAGCAGTCGCTACAAGGGCGGAGAAGGAGGAAAGGAGAAGAAAAAGAGGAGAGGAAGGAAGGAATGAAGCTGAGAAGGAGAGAAGAATAAAGGCCAAGCGACTCCAAGTGATAGACGGCCGGATCGAGGAACACTTCAATGAAGTGAGACTCATCCAGTCCGCTCTAGTTCGTAGCGCCTTTGTTCCACTCATGCCAGAGGAGTCTGAAGCATGTCTTGCTCAAGCCATAATCGACACATGCCAGACAACGGCAAAAGAAATGATTGAATCTGGCCGCTACCGCCTCAAGGAAGAACAGAACTACATCCGCAAGCGACTCAATGAGAAGCTTCCTATCTGGAGTGGCGAGTCGGGAAAGAAATTCAATACAGTCATGACACAGCTGACCAGCCGATCGGAAGAGGAGCTGACCGTGCGCAGAAACGAGTATCTTGATGCCCGTGAAATTGAGCAGTTCGTGCCTAACGAGTTACTTGAGCGGTGGCTACACTACAAGGAAAAGTTCATCAAGGCCTACTACTATTGGGAGTTAGTGCCACTGCAGACTGAATGCTCACAGATCAATGCGCTCAACAACTTTCTCAGTGCCTATGGTGAGAAGTTCAGGCGGAAGGTTCTCTCACTCGCACAGCTTGCAGAACCCATGCCACTGATCATCAAGGTACCAGCCAAGAAGGAATTCCCCATGCCCTTCCTACCCGGTACATGCGTCCCAGATCGTAGTATCATCGATGCTGAAGTGGATGAAGCCTTCCAACTTGAGGAGACTTGGAGGAGGCCAAGTATTCACACTATTGGCTCATTAGAAGCGAAGGTTTTCAGTGCTTACGCTATCCCAGAAGAGATGATTGCGAGGGACTTGGAGGCAGAGGAAGAAGAGAAGGAAATGGAGGTGAAGGAGAAGAAGGAGGATGACAAAGAAGGGGCTGCAGGAAACCGTTGAGTTTCAAGCTTCTTAATATTTCTTTTTGTGAACTGCTTGTTCATTTATCTCATTTCAATTTCTGTCTCTTCTGTGTCATTTACTCGCTTTGTGAATGACTTTACATTTTTGCTACAAACTCAAATAATTTAACCGAAAAAAAAGGGGAAGGAACTTAAAAGAAAATTACAAACGAAACTGCAAAGGAAGCAGTCGCTTGAAGTTCCCTTCACGGTTAGATAGACTAGATTTATTTTTATCTAAGTCTGATGGGTTTTGGCATCATCAAAAAGGGGGAAATTGTTGGGAATTGTTAAGAACGACATGTTAAGGGGGAACCTATAAGGGATATCTTAGTGTTTTGATTTGATCCCAAAACCCCAAAGCGTTTTGTTCCCAAGCGACCCATTTTGACATAGTTAATAAGTTAGAATTTTTCTAAGCCTACTCTGTTAGGATGGCTCTTTAATTTTGCTTAGATTTTAGGCTTTAAATTTTCAAGTGAAGGCCACTCGCTTGAGTGTGTTTTTCGAAGCGAAGCAAGTCTAGCAAGCCGAAGTGAAGCGTGCCGAAGAATAGTGTAGCAAAGCGATCGCTACAGTAGATTCAAAGCGAGTCTGCCAAGGCGAAGCGAAGCGAGCGCTACAGTTCAAAGCCAAAGCGAAGCGAAGCGAGCACTACAGTTCAAAGCCAAAGCAAAGCGAAGCAAGCGCTACAGTGAAGAGTCAAAGCTAGTCAACTCTAGTCAGCAGTTTCCAAAGCAGTCACTAGGGAACTTTATCTCCCGAAGCGACTCACTACAGAATGACTACGAAGTGACTCAACTAAAGCAGACGCTACAACTTCAAAGCGAAGCGAGCCA
The DNA here is from genome assembly GCA_029379335.1 of Thymus mandschuricus. Lineage (NCBI taxonomy): Eukaryota > Viridiplantae > Streptophyta > Magnoliopsida > Lamiales > Lamiaceae > Thymus > Thymus mandschuricus. The sequence goes on along the minus strand of CM057074.1, from coordinate 17,412,905 downwards.
CTACCTACCAGAAAGCGACAGCGCGACTCCCGCCCATATTTTGAACTCCAGTCAACAGGAGATCGTAGCATTAATTACAAGATCTCCACGTGTCGAAAGAGGAGTGGAGCGGAAGAGTTGACTGCCAGGCCGACAAAGGCGCCGCAACAGTACTGGCTCGCTCCAGTTACTGTTAACCTTGTAAGTTAGCCAATTTTGGCAAAATGCCAAAACTGGACGTCTGAAAAAGGTGTCAGCCTGCGCAAGTACTGTCGAGAGGAGGAGGGACATGGCCACCAACCAAGCAATGGATCTCGGCCATCTCTCCGCCTATAAATAGTGAAGGATGAAGACGATGAGAAGTAGAACACTACTTGAGCATTCAAGCCTACTGCAAACAAACACTCCCAAGCCTTCGAGCAAATCTTCGAGTCTTTGTTTCCAAGTGTTCTCCGAGTTTCCAGTTCATCGGAACTCGTCTTCACAACCTTCACACTTAGAGTCTAAGCCCATTCCATATCCAAGCTTAGAAGAAGAGCTCTAGCCATCTTTGCACTTATTGTAAAGAGCTCTTCACAGTGTGTTCGTCAACCAAAAACCTTAAATCTGTCTGTTAGGTTTTTGAGTCGTCGTTAGGTTGTTTTCGATCCAAGGCCCTTCTTTCACCGATTGAAGAAGCCTCGATCATAGAGTTTAGATCCAGGCTTACACTTACATCGTTCGTGTAAAGCTCGATCGAAGCTAGGCTGTAAGGAGAGCTCGTAATCTCCCTGTCTGTTCGACTGAAGCGAGTGAAGCTTCCAGTCTAGTTAGGTTTTTGGTGTGAACCCGGAATCACCCAGCGTCTGTCAGATCCAAGCGAGTGAAGCTCGATCTTGACCAGGCTTTTGAAGAGCCCAAAATCTTCAAGTTCTTGAGTGAAAAGAACGGTTGCCGTCGTGCAACAAAGTGGACGTAGGAGCGTTATCTCCGAACCACTATAATTCTCTGTGTCGTATCTCTCTAACCCTAAACTCTTACTTGTTTAATTATCCATTGCATATTACATTTAAACAAACCTAATCTGGAAATTTTAAATACTTAGGAAAGATTTTTAGCTCACCAAATTCCGCATATACGAGTAAAGACTCCCTCTTGATCAAGTGCTCACTTCGGTCAAGCAGGCTAGCTACGTACTGTAGATCTAGCTTCAGCTAGGTCTTAAGTTTCAAGCGAGCTCTTTACTTGTTACTCTGAGTTAAGGGATTTTAAGTTGAAAAACTTCAAAATAGGTATTCACCACCCCCCCCCCCCCCCCCCCCCTCTACGTATTTTCCTATTAACAAACCGGGACCAACAGTCCGGTTGGACCATCTGTCACACCCCGATTTTCCTAACTCTAAAAATTATTAATTTAAATATAAGTAATTAAATCGGGATGCAACGAAGGGTAAAATAAAAAGGGAGAAATCATAATTCAATTGATTTTAATTAATTTTAATTAAAATTCGTTTAGTTTAGCCCGGAAATTCGGGCAGCATCTCCCTTATACCAGGATCAAGTCGTAGTAAATACCAAAGACTATTCGTCAGCTAACCAAGTACATAAATCATAACGATGAGGTCGGACCAGACCGCGCCATCATCGGATCCAAGATATTTAATAAAAATAACTACCGAGGCGGACCAGACCGCTCTACAGTAGGATCCAAAATACATATCGAAAGCATAACAACCGTGGCGGACCAGACCGCACTACAGTTGGTTCCAAAATATATAATTACATCAAAGTTACGTTTAAATAGCGGAAGCGAAATAAATAAATATTCATTTATCAACCGTTATAGTTTTTATAAATTCGTTTAAGTTTTCGTTATATAAATTCATATTTTCAAACGTGAGTTTTAAACTAATCAAAAGAATAATGTATAAACTTTAACGAACATTAACTTTCTAAGTTAACTAACCATAACTTCCATTTCAATTATTTAAAGTAATGATAATTCGGTTATCTAAGTGACGAAAGGGAAATTGTTTTACGAACCAAAACATAAGTAAATTGTTTATAACCAAGTTGAAATTTAAGAAACGGGAAAAGGTCTAACGGTTTCAATTTTATTATCCTTGTCTCTTGATTATTCCTCCTTCCTCTTCTCTCTCTCTTCGCTCCGTCACTATGCCTCCGGCTCCCAATCTGCAAAACAAAGAAAGTTCTGCAGGGCTGAGTACAACTAGCACTCAGTGTGATCATTGCCACAGAGGAAAACAAAAGCAGGGCTTTCAGGATTTAAAAAGAGAGAATAGAATGAATATAGTTTGATCCCATATAACCAAACAATTTAGGCGCCCATTTAGGTATTCCCGAGGTTACTCGTAATCGAATCCCGGTTAAACCACCTGTCGGATTATAAGAACATTTGCAGGGTGACATACATAAAGTGTATATAAACCCATCAGCTATGCTAGACGGCATAAATAAATTATATGCAAGTCTATCGGCTAGAGATCGAGATTTCCGTGGTAAACCCCACTCCCGATCTCAGTGTACACCAGTTGCTCGTTGGTGTGTTAGACCTAACGATGTCAACCCGATATCGTAAAGATTAGAGCATTAAACCTGGGAAACCTGTGATTCACAATTTAATCCTGAAACAAAGCCTGCACTTGAAGAATATAGAGCTTACTAGCTCAAGAGTTATCAAGAAATAAGAATCCCCAAGGATTTTAACAAGTTCGAATAAATAGATCCCCACCTTTACCGGTTACTCGATTCTTTGGTTCGAATCTTAGTTCAGCTTCTTCGGAGATTCTTCCTAAAAATATTTTCTGAGGTCAAGTTACGTTCGTAGTTTCGTCCTTAGAACTTTTCTAATATAACTTTCTTTTTAACATATCAATATCTTCCAAAAATTATATAAACAACTTATTAACCTTCAATAATTATTTTCTTATGTTTTCGTCGTTTGCATGGCTTAGACTTCAACACAAAAGTTGTTCAACTAATCATTAGGAATATTTTGGTGCAAAAATATTAGACATGCAAAAGGGGTAAGGGTCCTTCGAATCAAAATGAACACAGTTTCATTTTTAGAGAATTAACGGTGATTCCGATCGTTACCAAATTTTATAGGATGCTAGTTAATCTCATTTCGAAGCTATATTAATATTTTCAAAATATTTGGACAGAGTCTCGACATGCAGGGAAACATTATCCACGAACAAGAGGGGTATACCAACAACAGTCCATTTTCACAAATTCGTTCCGATTAAGTGGTCAATTATTAGGTTACGAACAACTTTAATTCGGTGATATGGATGCAAAAAGGAACACCGGCAGCCACCAAAGAAAGGGCAACTGCAACGGCGATGGAGAAGAAGAGAAGATGATGCATGTCAAATCTCGGAAGCTCGTGGCGACGATCAGCCACTACTCCTAGAATTGAAATCTTCCTACGAGTGCATAGGAACGAACGGCATACCTTTTCGATGATCGGAGAGAAAGATATGCACGAAAGACGATCGGTGATGATCGGGGGCTGCTCGCGGTTCCTCGGCTTGAAAGGAAGAGAGATGGCAGCAGAGGAGCTGAAGAAGATGAAGGCAGCGGCTGCTGCAGCTGATCGGAGAAGATGGACGGCGATGGTGGTGGCGATCGGAGATGAGCGAGAGAGATGGAGGGGCTGCTGCTCCTTGCGTCTTCTTGGGGAGAAGGCGAGTGATGGTGGCTGGAGTTGGTGATCGGGTGAGATGTGGGGGAGATGGAGATGATCGGTGGTGGGGGAGAGGCGGAGGTGGGCTGCCGGCGAAGGGGCTGCCGACGAAGGGGGGTGAGGGAGAGAGAGATGATCGGTAGAGAGAGAGAGGAGAGTTTCCTCTTGTTGAAGGAAATGAAATGGATGAGGATTGATCACAAATGAGGCGGTGATGGCCTCTTTTTATAGGGGTCATCCCGTCTCCGGTTGGTCGCCTCGTTCCCCGGCGAAAAGATATTTTCCCGGCAACGAGTTCCGATTTTAGATTTCAAAGGGTTTATGGAATCCAAAAAAATTATCGAACACAACGATATAGGTTAAAGAATTTTTTGGAAGAAATTTGATAGCTCGAAGATTTTTAAAGAAATAAAAAGGATCGAAAATAGACAAACGGCGACTCGGGTTTTCTTAACCGTTTATCCGAAAAATACCTAGCTCCTTTCATAATTCTTTTAATGTCAAAACTAGGTTAAATATATTAACATTACATTTTTTTGGAAATTATATTAAGTTATATATAATATTTTAGTTAACTAATTTTAATTAAATTAATATTCTAAAATTTCTTTTATTAAGTAACTTACATAACTAATAATATTACAAGCTTTTAAATTAAAAATCCTTTTATCATTTTTAACATATAATCAAGAAAAGCTTATTTTATTAAAGGAAACTATTTATTTTTTTTTATTTTCTAGTATTTAAAAATACGGGTTATTACACTACCACCCCCTTAAAAGAAATTTCGTCCCGAAATTTAAGTACCTTCATATACTAAGTCGGGGTATTGGGATCTCATCTTTTCCTCCAGTTCCCACGTGGCCTCTTCCAAGTCGTGGTGGTTCCACAACACCTTAACTGTGGCAATCTCCTTGTTCCTAAGGACTTTGATCTTTCGATCCAAAATCCTACAGGTTTTTCTATATAATGTAAGTCAGGGTTAAGTTCTACCTCTTCATACCTAATCACGTGCTTGGGGTCAAACACATACTTCCTAAGCATGGATACGTGGAAGACGTCGTGAACATTTGCTAAGCTGGGAGGTAGTGCTAGGCTGTATGCTACATTCTTGATCTTCTCTAGGATTTCGAACGGTCCAATGTATCTCGGCCTCAACTTTCCTCGCTTTCCGAATCTAATGATTCCTCGGGTTGGACTGATCTTCAAGAACACTTTGTCTCCAACTTCAAATTCCAATTCGGTCCTTCTTTTGTCGGCATAAAATTTCTGTCGATCTTGAGCTTCTTTGATTCGCTGCCGAATTATGTCGACGATAGTCACCATTTCTTGGACTACGTCGGGTCCCAAAAGCTTTCGTTCTCCCACTTCATCCCAATAGAGAGGTGAACGGCACTTCCTTCCATACAAAGCTTCGTATGGCGCCATTCCGATAGTAGATTGGAAACTGTTGTTGTAAGCAAATTCCACCAATGGCAAAATTTCTTCCCAATTATCTCCTCGGTCAGCAACAACTGCTCTCAGCATGTCTTCTAAGATTTGGATCATACGTTCTCACTGGCCATCGGTCTGAGGGTGAAAAGCAGAGCTGAACTTTAACTGAGTACCCATGGCTTCTTGCAAGCTCGTCCAGAACTTCGACGTGAAACGGGAGTCGCGATCTGAAGTGATAGAGATCGGAATTCCGTGAAGTCTTACTATCTCCTTGACATAGAGTTTTGCCAACTTCTCTAATCCAAATGTCATCTTAATCGGCAAGAAGTGAGCTGACTTTGTAAGTCGATCGATGATAACCCAAATTGCGGTGTTTCCCTTGGATGACTTCGGAAAACTCACCACAAAATCCATGTTGATGTGGTCCCACTTCCACTCCGGGATAGGCAACGGTTGCAAGGGTCCGTATGGCCGTTGATGTATAGCTTTCACTTGTTGACAGGCCAAGCATCGTTCTACAAATGAAGCGACGTCTTTCTTCATGGATTCCCACCAAAATTTCTGTCGTAGATCCCGATACATTTTGGTGCTACCGGGATGAGCTGTATAGGGTGTATTGTGAGCCTCGTACATAATTTCTTCTTTCAATGCTTTATCGTCTGGCACACAAATCCTGTCCCCATAGAGTAGCGCGCTGTCGGTGCTGATTTTGCAATCCTTCACGAAGTCGTTGCATCCTTCTGAGCCAACCTGTGATCGTAGCTTTTCCATGCGTGCATCGGTCTGCTGGCCGGCAATGATTCGTTCTCGAAGGTCGGGCTTTGCAACAATTGTAGCAATGCATCCATCTGTTGTTGCTGGCGGGTAAAGAATGGTCAGGTTCAACTTGGCAAATTCTCGAGCAAGTTCCTCTTCATTTGTAACCACATAAGCGAGATTTCCTCGGGTCTTTCGGCTTAAGGCGTCGGCAACTACGTTGGCTTTCCCTGGGTGATAGTCGATTTTACAATCATAATCCTTGACTAACTCAAGCCATCGCCTTTGTCTCACGTTGAGCTCCTTCTGTTCAAAGAAATATTTCAGACTCTTGTGATCGGTGAAGATTTCACACTTTGCTCCATAAAGGTAATGCCTCCATATCTTCAAGGCATGAACTACCGCTGCTAGCTCGAGATCATGTGTAGGATAGTTCTTTTCATGCGGTTTCAGTTGTCGAGATGCGTAGGCAATCACTTTTCCATTTTGCATCAAGACACATCCCAATCTTTGCTTTGATGCATCGGTGTAGATCACATATCCTTCATTGTCTTCCGGAACTGTTAGTATTGGCGCGGTTGTGAGTCGATTCTTGAGTTCCTGAAAACTTTTCTCGCATTCCTCCGTCCATACATACTTGGTGCCCTTTTTCATAAGTGAAGTCATTGGTTTGGATAACTTTGAGAAGCCTTCGATGAATCTTCGGTAGTAACCTGCAAGTCCTAGGAAACTTCGGATCTCGGTTACACTTGTTGGAGTCTTCCATTGACTAACTGCTTCCACTTTGGCTGGGTCGACTTTGATCCCATCAGCGGAAACGATGTGGCCAAGGAACATTACTTCTCGTAGCCAAAACTCGCACTTGCTAAATTTAGCGTATAACTTCTCTGCTCGCAATGTCTCGAGCACGGTTCTGAGATGCTCCTCGTGATCTTTCTGAGTCTTTGAATAAATGAGAATGTCGTCAATGAACACGAGAACGAATCCGTCTAGGTATTGATGAAAGATTCTGTTCATCAAATCCATGAATACTGTGGGTGCGTTGGTCAGTCCGAACGACATCATTGTGAACTCGTAATGGCCGTAACGGGTCCTGAAAGCTGTCTTTGGCACGTCTTCTTTTCTAACTTTCAGCTGATGGTATCCTGATCTGAGATCGATCTTGGAGAACACACACGCTCCTTTGAGTTGATCGAAGAGATCGTCAATCCTTGGCAACGGGTACCTGTTCTTGATTGTGAGTTTGTTGAGCTCTCGGTAATCAATACACATCCTCATGCTTCCATCTTTCTTTTTCACGAACAACACTGGGGCTCCCCATGGCGACACGCTAGGTTGGATGAAACCTAGATCGAGTAACTCTTGCAACTGAACTTTAAGCTCTTGTAGTTCCTTTGGCGCCATTCTGTAAGGTGCTTTGGACATCGGGGCAGCTCCTGGCTCTAGATCGATAGGAAATTCAATTTGTCTGTCTGGCGGTAAACCTGGCAACACTTCTGGAAATACATCTTCGAATTCCTGAACGACTGGCACTTCTTGAATTGATCTTTCTGTCTTTGGTGGTTCTTCAAGCGTTACCCAAAAGCATTGGCTGTCGCCCTTGCGTAACATTGAAATGGCTTTCATGGCGGAAATAATCGGCACCTTTCCTCCAATACGAACGCCGTGAATCTTTGTGGCATCCTTGGCATTACTTCTGAAGGATATCTCTTGGTTCTGACAGCTGATAGTGGCTCCATTCTTTTCCAACCAATCCATTCCCAAGATAACATCGAACTCCATCATGATGATAACATATAGATCCGTTCGAAACTCCTGATCCCCTATCTTAAGTGTTTGGTTCTTACATGCTTTCTCACTTAACATGGTCATTCCCGAGGGTACACTTATTTGGAGAGTTGGGCTTATTTTCTTTGGTTTTATGGATAAGGTTTGGCAGGCTCGTTGAGATATAAATGAATGTGATGCTCCTGTATCAAATAATGCCAAAACTGGTATGTCGTTGAATAGGATCATACCTGCTAGATTCTCCTGGGCGTGAGCGGCCTCGTCGTTGTTCAAAGCATAAGCCCTAGCTTGCTGGTACGGACGCTGGTTCTGTTGACTCCCAGCATTTCCCGGAAAATTCCGAGGCGGCGGCGGAGGTGGACGCTGAGACTGGCCTCCTAGGTTCTAGTTGCACCTGTTGGCGTAGTGTCCTTTCTTCCTGCAACGGTAACACTCCATTGTCTTTAGGCGACACTCACCTACATGGTTTCCTTGGCAATGTCGGCAAAAAGGGAGGTTCCGGTTTGGTGCACTTGGCCGTGGTGGTTGGGGCCGTGGTGCAGCTCGGAATTGTTGAGGCGGTTGAGGATTGCCTCTCCATCCTTGGGGCCTCATCTTGTTGCTAGAGCTTCCTCCTTCAAACTTTCTCTTCCCAAAAGCTGGATTGAACCCAACGCTCTGCTCATTGCTTCTGTCTCTTTCTTTCGGTAGCATGGATTCAATATCCATGGCTCGGCTCAGTGTCTGGGCATAAGTGAGAGGACCGTGACTGGCAAGGGATATGCCAATCTCGTGTCGAAGGACCCGTCTGAACTTGTTGGCACGAGCAAGATCCGTCTCCACGAGTTGCGGAGCATATCGAGAGAGTTGGTTGAACAAACGATCATATTCGGCGACCGTCCTCTTCCCTTGTTGCAAGTTCCAGAACTCATTCTGGCGACGCTGGCGGTAACAACCCGGAATGTACTTCTCAAGAAGCTCGTCCTTGAAGTCTTCCCATGTGTATCGTTCCCATTGAGCAGCTGTGAGAGTTCTTTTGACTGACTCCCACCAGAAATCAGCTTCATCGACCAGTTGATGAAGACCATAAGCAAGTTTGTCGGCCTCGGTACATTTGAGGTAGTTGAAGATCTTGTCCATAGCTCTAACCCATTTCTCGGCATCGGCTGGTTCACCTAACCCATTAAAAGTTGGAGGATTCTGCCTACGGAAACTCTCATCATTCCTAGGCACCTGAACTCGTTCTAGGGGCTCATCTACATTACCGTTCCTTCCACGTACCATTTTGTTTTGCTAAGTTTGATTGATGTTGTTCTCTTTTGAGAAGCTGAATATAGTTGTCAAAGAAACGTTAGTAATCTTTATCAAGAGTTTATGCTATATCCATAATAGCATAAGTTTCGTTAAAGAAAAATTTTATGCTATATCCATAAATAGCATTTTGATTAAGGGGATTCAATATTTCAAAATATACTCATTCTTTCAAGTAGAAAAAACATATCCACATAATTCATACATATATCGTAAGCCCGATATAATCACATAAGTCACATATATATTGTAAACCCGATATAATCACAAAATTTCAAAACCATATCATTTGTCAAGTTTCCAATATCAATCCCTCCCCGGATGATAATAATTCAGTTTCAAATATCAATCCCTCCGCGGATGATAATAACTCATTTGTATCGTATCTCGATACTAAACCTATCACAATTTATGTTTCAAAAATAAATCCCTGCCCGGATTATAACAAGTTACACTTCTCAACATAAAATTTCACATTTTTGCAACAAATATTGCAAACTTTCATGTTTAGTCATTTCTCACGTTTCGTTTTTCATATAGTTCACATTTTGCAATCAATCATGCAACCTTTGCAGATAACCATAAAATCATCGAGTCATATAATCATATAACCATAATCACATATATATCATCCAAAATTTGATTCGTTTAGTAACGAATCTCGAGTACCTGCCCATAACATATAATACATATCATATATAGCGTATATCGTTCTTGCATAGTAAGATAATAACATGATATCATACGAAGTTTGCCTCCACGAGGACTTTCCCACATAAACATATATAACCAACATGCAAATGCAGATGCAAAGGTGAAGTCGGGGCGACTTTGTAGGCCCACACCAAAAATCCCGGCTTGCGAAGCGTCGTCATCTATATATATGGCTCCGTCGGCATCTCTGTCTGCATACATCATGCCCTACTCCTAGTAGTTCCCAACTGAAGCCTCACTGCCTCCTCTTTCCTCATCACTAATGTCCATGTCACTCCCCTCTCGGCTCGAACCATCGGCCTCCTCCTCATCATCACTATCATCATCTGAATCTAAATCTGACTCACCTGTCCAAGCTCTGACTCGGTGTCTGTACTTCAACTGTCCACTGTGAAGGATCTTGGGTCGTCGGCGCTGGTTACGTCGTGCGGGTGGCGGTCTACCGAAGATGGGTCCGGGACGTCGTGGTGGAGTGCGTTCCCTGACCCGTCTCTCAATCTCCTCGGGAGTCAACCTGTTTCCGTGCACAATCGAGCGTAGCTCGTCAACAACTGTCATCCGTCGGTACTCCTCCCTGACCTCCGAAGGTCCGGCCGCGTCTCTCGTCCCGGATGGACCTGCCTCATGGTCGTGGCGTCGGGTAAGTGGCGGAGGTAACGGTGTGAGTCCCTCGCGATCCTCGTGGTTGCTCGAGCGAGGCCTGGCGGGCGTCGGTCTCTCGATGGGGACGGGTGATGGCTCGGCAACGTACGGAACCGTCCTCCATATAGGCACAAGGGATGGCTCGGGAACTGAATTTGGGACAACTCCCGTCAAAGTATACTGCGGTGGATCGACACCTGGAATAGATGGGTGCGTCCATGTTCTGAAAAGATCCATGTCGTCGGGTGCGCCTGTTCGAAAACGGGGATACCGTGGCTCGGTCGGAAGTGGAGTCTGGAATGGAACTGGATTCACTAGAGGTGAGTTGTACATCACCCACTGTGAAAACAAGAAGGCTGACAAAGCTGAGAACTCAATATACTGGTCTGTGTCGCCCCAACGTGGCCTTCCCCAATACTCGCGTGTCTGCTCGGCACAAATTGCCCAATCATCTGGTAGGTGAGTAATGAGGTGTCTGACTGCTTGTGTATTGGTTATCCCTCCAGGATATGCCTCTCTGAAAATCTCCGATAACCTGCTAATGTATCCTCCTACAGTCTCCCATTCCCTTCGAAAACATCTCAAAAAAAGCTTGCCTTGCCTCTTCCTTTCTATATCTCTCCATGAAGTAACCTTTCGGATCCATGTCGCCTGAAATCAAATACGGGTCACCAACATTCCAATAGGAAATCAATCGTGCAAGATTCCTTGTTCCATTCCACTCGGGTCGTGAGTTCCCGAGAAGAAATCACCCTGTTATGCTCATGATTAAATGCATGCAATGCACACAAATAATGCAACACCAATTTCTTAATCTAATGCAAACGTTTTCAATGCATTCACAAAACACGAAATGGTTAGTTTATAACAATAATCGAATAAAGATTAAATTTTCGATTTTAGTTTCAAATTCTTAAACATCTCACGTAAGTTACATTTGTTTCACATCTTATAAATGTTTCTCCGAATAATTTCATATAGGTCACATCTTCACATAAAGTTCACATAAGTTCACACAATGTTTCACATAATCACACTACCAATTCGTTAGTTCCATATAATCAAAGGGTTCGAAATGTACCTCGACGATGAGCTCGGGGCGATAGTGATCGAGAGAGAGAGAATGCATAGGTCCATGTGATTTTAGGTCCAAAATATTCAAAGTCCTTTAAGTCAATACATGATTTATACTTAGGATAAAATTTCCTAACAAATTCCAAATTTTAAGTTTATAATAGTCTTCGGTATTCAGAACGACTACGCTCTGATACCATGCTGTCACACCCCGATTTTCCTAAATCTAAAAATTATTAATTTAAATATAAGTAATTAAATCGGGATGCAACGAAGGGTAAAATAAAAAGGGAGAAATCATAATTCAATTGATTTTAATTAATTTTAATTAAAATTCGTTTAGTTTAGCCCGGAAATTCGGGCAGCATCTCCCTTATACCAGGATCAAGTCGTAGTAAATACCAAAGACAATTCATCAGCTAACCAAGTACATAAATCATAACGATGAGGTCGGACCAGAACGCGCCATCATCGGATCCAAGATATTTAATAAAAATAACTACCGAGGCGGACCAGACCGCTCTACAGTAGGATCCAAAATACATATCGAAAGCATAACAACCGTGGCGGACCAGACCGCACTACAGTTGGTTCCAAAATATATAATTACATCAAAGTTACGTTTAAATAGCGGAAGCGAAATAAATAAATATTCATTTATCAACCGTTATAGTTTTTATAAATTCGTTTAAGTTTTCGTTATATAAATTCATATTTTCAAACGTGAGTTTTAAACTAATCAAAAGAATAACGTATAAACTTTAACGAACATTAACTTTCTAAGTTAACTAAACCATAACTTCCATTTCAATTATTTAAAGTAATGATAATTCGGTTATCTAAGTGACGAAAGGGAAATTGTTTTACGAACCAAAACATAAGTAAATTGTTTATAACCAAGTTGAAATTAAGAAACGGGAAAAGGTCTAACGGTTTCAATTTTATTATCCTTGTCTCTTGATTATTCCTCCTTCCTCTTCTCTCTCTCTTCGCTCCGTCACTATGCCTCCGGCTCCCAATCTGCAAAATAAAGAAAGTTCTGCAGGGCTGAGTACAACTAGCACTCAGTGTGATCATTGCCACAAAGGAAAACAAAAGCAGGGCTTTCAGGATTTAAAAAGAGAGAAGAGAATGAATATAGTTTGATCCCATATAACCAAACAATTTAGGCGCCCATTTAGGTAATCCCGAGGTTACTCGTAATCAAATCCCGGTTAAACCACCTGTCGGATTATAAGAACATTTGCAGGGTGACATACATAAAGTGTATATAAACCCATCAGCTATGCTAGACGGCATAAATAAATTATATGCAATTCTATCGGCTAGGGATCGAGATTTCCGTGGTAAACCCCACTCCCGATCCCGGTGTACACCAGTTGCTCGTTGGTGTGTTAGACCTAACGATGTCAACCCGATATCGTAAAGATTAGAACATTAAACCTGGGAAACCTGTGATTCACAATTTAATCCTGAAACAAAGCCTGCACTTGAAGAATATAGAGCTTACTAGCTCAAGAGTTATCAAGAAATAAGAATCCCCAAGGATTTTAACAAGTTCGAATAAATAGATCCCCACCTTTACCGGTTACTCGATTCTTTGGTTCGAATCTTAGTTCAGCTTCTTCGGAGATTCTTCCTACAAATATTTTTCGAGGTCAAGTTATGTTCTTAGTTTCGTCCTTAGAACTTTTCTAATATAACTTTCTTTTTAACATATCAATATCTTCCAAAAATTATATAAACAACTTATTAACCTTCAATAATTATTTTCTTATGTTTTCGTCGTTTGCATGGCTTAGACTTCAACACAAAAGTTGTTCAACTAATCATTAGGAATATTTTGGTGCAAAAATATTAGACATGCAAAAGGGGTAAGGGTCCTTCGAATCAAAATGAACACAGTTTCATTTTTAGAAAATTAACGGTGATTCCGATCGTTACCAAATTTTATAGGATGCTAGTTAATCTCATTTCAAAGCTATATTAATATTTTCAAAATATTTGGACAGAGTCTCGAGATGCAGGGAAACATTATCCATGAACAAGAGGGGTATACCAACAACAGTCCATTTTCACAAATTCGTTCCGATTAAGTGGTCAATTATTAGGTTACGAACAACTTTAATTCGGTGATATGGATGCAAAAAGGAACACCGGCAGCCATCAAAGAAAGGGCAACTGCAACGGCGATGGAGAAGAAGAGAAGATGATGCATGTCAAATCTCGGAAGCTCGTGGCGACGATCAGCCACTACTCCTAGAATCGAAATCTTCCTACAAGTGCATAGGAACGAACGGCATACCTTTTCGATGATCGGAGAGAAAGATATGCACGAAAGACGATCGGTGATGATCGGGGGCTGCTCGCGGTTCCTCGGCTTGAAAGGAAGAGAGATGGCAGCAGAGGAGCTGAAGAAGATGAAGGCAGCGGCTGCTGCAGCTGATCGGAGAAGATGGACGGCGATGATGGTGGCGATCGGAGATGAGCGAGAGAGATGGAGGGGCTGCTGCTCCTTGCGTCTTCTTGGGGAGAAGGCGAGTGATGGTGGCTGGAGTTGGTGATCGGGTGAGATGTGGGGGAGATGGAGATGATCGGTGGTGGGGGAGAGGCGGAGGTGAGCTGCCGGCGAAGGGGCTGCCGACGAAGGGGGGTGAGGGAGAGAGAGATGATCGGTAGAGAGAGAGAGAGGAGAGTTTCCTCTTGTTGAAGGAAATGAAATGGATGAGGATTGATCACAAATGAGGCGGTGATGGCCTCTTTTTATAGGGGTTATCCCGTCTCCGGTTGGTCGCCTCGTTCCCCGACGAAAAGATATTTTCCCGGCAACGAGTTCCGATTTTAGATTTCAAAGGGTTTATGGAATCCACAAAAAATATCGAACACAACGATATAGGTTAAAGAATTTTTGGAAGGAATTTGATAGCTCGAAGATTTTTAAAGAAACAAAAAGGATCGAAAATAGACAAACGGCGACTCGGGTTTTCTTAACCGTTTATCCGAAAAATACCTAGCTCCTTTCATAATTCTTTTAATGTCAAAACTAGGTTAAATATATTAACATTACATTTTTTTGGAAATTATATTAAGTTAGATATAATATTTTAGTTAACTAATTTTAATTAAATTAATATTCTAAAATTTCTTTTATTAAGTAACTTACATAACTAATAATATTACAAGCTTTTAAATTAAAAATACTTTTATCATTTTTAACATATAATCAAGAAAAGCTTATTTTATTAAAGGAAACTATTTATTATTTTTTTATTTTCTAGTATTTAAAATACGGGTTATTACACCATCTCCAGTCCGGATAACGTGACACATAGACATTACTCCTTTTCTTGAAAGGGAGATCCTTTGTCTCTCGTGTCTTGGTCTGAGACTTAGAAGCTTCAACTGATTTCCCTTTACCTTTGGATTGGTAAGATTTAGCATTGTGAGTGCTAGGGACAGTTGATCTTTGCTTGCCCTTAGATTCTGCCCTTGAAGATATAGACATCTTCATTGGCTTCTTCCTAGGGTTCTCAGCCATTTTGCCCTTGTCCTTGTTGATGGTCACTTTGGAGGCAGTAGGCATATCCAAAGGGACTGATGGTGTGGTGCTTGAAGCACCAACAAAGACAGTAGGCTTGTAAGGTCCACCCTCATATCCGAGTCCTCCCTTCATACCAAAAGGTAGAAGCGAGCTCTCTAGTGCCTGCCTAGCATATGAAGCTTTGTTCAAGTTGGCAACTAGAGCGGACTGGGTTTCGTACCTTCCTTCCAAGCTTTGATGTCTAGCAAAGAGATCCTCGAACTTACTAGTCATAGCCCTTAAATTAAGTTTGACTTCGTCAAGCTCATTGGCTAGCTTTCGGTTCTCCTTCTCGCTTCGAGACATGGCTTGTTTTAACATTTCGTGGTCGCTTGACAATTTCTTGTGTTTGTCAAGTAACTCACTCCATGTTGAGGAATTAACTTCCTCATGATCAGTGTGTGCCAGTGTAATTGACGTGATTGAAGGATAGAAGAATACCTCCCCAGTATCTTCATCGGTGAGCGCCATGAGTCCCAGATCCTCTCCCTCACTTGAGTTAGGATCTGTAAATGCATCGGAATCGCTTGATAGATCTTCAGTTGAAGCGACCGGCATCTCACTCGCTTCGAGCGCTCGCCTGGGAGCATCTCTCTTGGCCTTCAGTTCCTCACGTTCTTTGGCACTTAGCTTTGGGCAGTCAGATTTGTAGTGGCCCATCTTGTGGCAGTGATAGCACTCCACATCCATCATGTCACGTGGGATCGGCTTTGTCGTCTCTTCTCTTTTCCCTTTTCCTTCACGAGCATCAGTGCTCCTCCCTTGTACTGCTTGTAGAATCTCTTGTACTTGCCCACACGCGAGTTCATTTTGTTGAAATTCTTCGATAGAAATGCAACATGCTCTTCCAGCTCTTCCCTTGTCATCTTGGCTAGCGACTGGTCACTTGGCCCTTCAGCAGCTTTGAAAGCTATACCCTTTGACGTCGTGGGAGCTTCATCCTCTTCGTCGAGGTTCATCCGATTTAGATCGAATTCGTGAGTTTTGAGTTCGGAGAACAGAATCTCCGGTGTGAGCTTTGATAAATCCTTGGTAGCTAGGTACAGCTCCTTCATTTTCTGCCACTTCCTCGTGAGAGCTCGAACAATCTTCAGATTCACTTCCTTGTCTGTGAGTTCCTTCCCAAGAGAGTTGAGAGTAGCAATGATGTTGGTGACTCTCAGCTCGAAGGCGTCTATGGACTCTCCTGACTTCATTATGAGGCCTTCAAACTCCCGCATTTGTACGGCGAGCTTGTTTTCTTTGATCTTGTCCGTTCCTTGAGAAATGAGAGCTAGGGTTTCCCACATTTCTTTCGCCGTCACACACTTCCTGATCCTTGGAAGGTAGGCATCCGACACAGTGCTCTGCATCGTGTGGCGTGCGATCTTGTCAAGGTTGGCGATCTTGAAGTCGTTAGCATTGTAGTCGTCTTTATCTTTTTCGACATACTCTTGTCTAACATGAGCTTCGCGGCCTTCGGCGGCTGGAACGTTCACAGAGATGGCTTTCTTGATTTCGATTGGTCCATCCTCTATAACTTCCCACATCCGGTCGTGGATGGAGCAGAGGAAGCTCTCGACTCGAAAGCTCCATGTCTCGTATCCTTCGATAGAGAACTGTGGAAGATTCGATGCACTATATGTAGACATAGCAAACAGTCAGTAGTAATGCAGTATGCGTGGGTGAGATTTTGATGCACTTAGGGAAATAGGATCCGGTTCAGTGAGACAACGTGAAGCGAGTGGGGACTCGTTTCGGATATGCAAAGCAGAGGCTCGAAAGAACCTGGCTCTGATACCACTTGTTGGTCCCGGTTTGTTATAGGAAAAATACGTAGAGGGGGGGGGGGGGGGGGGTGAATACGTATTTTTAAGTTTTTCAACTTCTTTTCCTTAACTCAGAGTATGAAGTAAAGTGCTCGCTTGAAACACTAAGACCTAGCCGAGAGCTAGATCTAAAGTATTTACGATTCTCTTGACCTAAGCTTAGAGCTTGATCAAGAGTGAGACTTTTCTCTTAATGCGGAATTTCGGTGAGCTAAATCTTTCCTAAGTATTTAAAGTTCCAAGTTATGTTTGTTTAGATGCAAGTGCAATGAATAATCAAACAAGGAAATAAAAAGTTTAGGGTTAGAGAGATACGACACAAGATTTATAGTGGTTCGGAGATGAAGCTCCTACGTCCACTTTGTTGCACGAGGCAACTGTTCTCTTCACTCAAGAACTTGAAGGTTACGGGTCCTTCAAAAACCTAGTCGAGATCGAGCTTCACTCGCTTGGATCTGACGACAGACGCAGTGATTGCGGGTTCACTACTAAGACCTAACTGGACTGGAAGCTTCACTCGCTTCAGTCCGACAACAGGGAGATTGCGGGCTCTCCTTATAGCCTAGCTTCGATCGAGCTTTACACAAACGAGGTAAGTGCAAGCTTGGATCTAGACTCTATGATCGAGGCTTCTACACTCGATGAAAGTAGGGCCTTGGATCGAAACAACCTAACGACGAACACAAAAACCTAACAAACTGAACTTAGGGTAAGGGTTTTTGGTTTACGACGAACACACTATGAAGAGCTCTTTACAGTAACTGTAAAGTGGGCTAGAACTCTTCTTCTAAGCTGAGGTATGGAATGGGCTTAGAATTCTAGGTGTGAAGGTTGCGAAGATGAATTCCGATGAAACTGGAATTCGGAGAACACTTGAAAACAAAGACTCGAAGATTGCTCAAAGGCTGGGAGTGTTTGTTTGCAATAGGCGCTCGAATGCTCAAGTAGTGTTCTATCTTCTCTTCGTCTTCATCCTTCACTATTTATAGGCGGAGGTTTGGCCGAGATCCGTTGCTTGGTAGGTGGCCTTGTCCCTCCTCCTCTCGACAGTCCTTGCACAGGCTGGCTGCTTTTCAGACGCGCAGTTTTGGCTCTTTGCCGAAAATGGCTAAGTTCCAAACTTAACAGTAACTGGAGCGAGCCAGTACTGTTGCGGCGCCCTTGTCGGCCTAGCAGTCAACTCTGCTGCTCCTCTCCCCAATCGACACGTGGAGATCTCGTAATTAATGCGACGATCTTCAGTTGACTGGAGTTTGAAATAGGAGCGGGAATTAAGTTGTCGCTTTCTGGTAGGTAGTGGCTCACTTTGCTTTGAAGTTGTAGCGCCCGCTTTGAGTTGAGACACTTCCATGTCATTTTGTAGCGAGTCGCTTGGGAGGAAAAGTTCCCTAGTGACTGCTTTAGAAAATATTGACCCGCGTTGACTCGCTTTGGCTTTTCACTGTAGCGCTCGCTTCGCTTCGCTTTGGTGGACTCGCTTCGATTCCACTGTAGCGCTCGCTTCGCTTCGCAATTCTTCGGCACGCTTCACTTCGGCTTGGTAGACTTGCTTCGCTTGAAAAACACACTCAAGTGAGTGGCCTTCACTTGGGATTTCTGCAGTCTAAAAACCTAAGCAAAATTTGAGTCATCCTAACAGAGTAGGCTTAGAAAATTTTCTAACCTATTATCTACACCAAAAATGGGTCGCTTGGGAATAGGACACTTGGGGGTTTTGGGATCAAATCAAAACATATATAACATTTTTAAAATGTCCCATATTGGTTCCCCCGTAACATGTTTGTCCTTAACAATTCCCAACATATCCCAACAATTTTTCTAAATCTGTGTATGTTCATAGTATGTTTACTACATATATTTTAGATCCATCTTAAATATTATAAATATCGGTCGAAATTATTAATGAAGTACTGTGATAACGAATCATGTTTAGGATTTATTTTATGAGTCTTGATAAATGACCATATTATGGCTGACCATAAAAGATTTTATAGTCATTTAGACTTTCCAAATTTCCTATTTTACATAATTGTCCCTATATATTTATTTATAGAGAGATGTATATAATGTAAGTTTCATTATTTTGAGTTATCATTACTCTCCGCAATATTCAAGATTTTCTTTTCCTAAGCATAATTGCTAACTTTTATACGCGTCGTTATGTTCAGTATACTATTATCTTGTTAAATAATTTTTATGTGCAATTAATATATCAATAATTCGTTGTCTAAATCCTAGGAAAATAATTTTTATACCACTCCGGTCCCCTATACTTGACTCATTTGCTTTTTGTTTTTTCGCCACGTATTTCCACCGAGACGTAGTACGGGTTTTACGATATAATTTTGAAATATTATTTCTTTTACGTGATACTACGACACCGGAGTGGTATATGATTTGAATATAAAAATGTAGTACATCAATAATTGTTTATATGTGAGATGTAAATACATTTGATAAAATAAACTATATGTGGACAAATTTATTGACACGGCGTTATACTGGTTATACCATATCAAAAAATCAAATATTTCCATTATGAAAATTATCTTATAACAATAACAATCCGTTGAAAAGTATTAATCATATATATTCTTAGTTCAATTCAAATGATGCTGTTGGGAATTGTTAAGAACAAAGTGTTAAGGGGGAACTCCTATGGGACACTTCGAAGTGAGTCAAGTATGTGTTTTGATTTGATCCCAAAACCCCAAGTGTTCTATTCCCAAGCGACCCTATTTGATGTAGAAAATAGGTTAGAAAAATTTTTCTAAGCCTACTCTGTTAGGATGGCTTTATTTTGCTTAAGTTTTAGACTGTAGAAAAATTCCAAGTGAAGGCCACTCTCTTGAGTGTGTTTTTCAATCGAAGCAAGTCTATCTAGCTGAAGTGAAGCGTATCGAATCAAAGCGAAGCGAGCGCTACAGTGGAATCGAAGAGAGTCCACCAAAGCAAAGCGAAGCGAGCGCTACAGTGAAAAGCCGAAGCGAGTCAACGCGGGTCAACACTTACTAAAGCAGTCACTTCGGGAACTCACTTCCCAAGTACTCGCTACATAGTGACCTTGAAGTGACTCTATTCGAAGCGGACGCTACAACTTCGAAGCGAAGCGAGCCACTACCTACCAGAAAGCGACAGCACAATTCCCGCTCCGAATTTGAACTCCAGTCAACTGGAGATCTCCGCATTTATTACGAGATCTCCACGTGTCGAACGCGGAGAGGAGCAGAGGAGTTGACTGCCAGGCCGACAGGGCGCCGCTACAGTACTGGCTCGCTCCAGTTACTGTTAGTTTTGTAACTTAGCCGTTTTCGGCAAAGAGACAAACTGCGCTACTGCAAAAGCAACTGCCTGCGCAAAGTACTGTCGAGAGGAGGAGGGACAAAGCCACCAACCAAGCAACGGATCTCAGCATCCCTCCGCCTATAAATAGTGAAGGATGAAGACGAAGAGAAGTAGAACACTACTTGAGCATTCGAGCGCCCACAGCAAACAAACACTCCCAAGCCTTTGAGCAAATCTTCGAGTCTTTGTTTTCAAGTGTTCTCCGAGTTTCCAGTTCATCGGAACTCGTCTTCACAACCTTCACACTTAGAGTCTAAGCCCACTTCATATATCCAAGCTTAGAAGAAGAGCTCTAGCCATCTTTGCACTCATTGTAAAGAGCTCCTCATAGTGTGTCCGTCAACCAAAAACCCTAAACTCTGTCTGTTAGGTTTTTGAGTCGTCGTTAGGTTGTCTAGATCCAAGGCTCTACTTTCATCGATCGTAGAAGCCTCGATCATATAGTCTAGATCCAAGCTTACACTTACATCGTTTGTGTGAAGCTCGATCGAAGCTAGGCTGTAAGGAGAGCCCGTAATCTCCCTGTCTGTATTCGACTGAAGCGAGTGAAGCTTCCAGTCTTATCTAGGTTTGTGTAGTGAACCCGCAATCACTACGTCTGTCGTTGGATCCAGGCGAGTGAAGCCCGATCTCGACCAGGTTTTTGAAGGACCCGTAACCTTCAAGTTCTTGAGTGAAAAGAACGGTTGCCGTCGTGCAACAAGTGGACGTAGGAGCCTTAACTCCGAACCACTATAAAACCCTGTGTCGTATCTCTCTAACCCTAAACTCTTTACTTGTTTGATTATCCATTGCATGTGCATCTAAACAAACATAATCTGAAATTTTTAATTGCTAGGAAAAGATAATAGCTCACCGAATTCCGCACAAAGAGTAAAGTCTCACTCTTGATCAAGCTCTAAGCTTAGGTCAAGAGATACTTGATTGTTTTAGATCTAGCTCTCGGCTAGGTCTTAGTATTTCTACGAGCACTTTACTTCATACTCTGAGTTAAGGAATTGAAGTTGAAAAACTTCAAAAATACGTATTCACCCCCCCCCCCCCCCCCCTACGTATTTTTCCTATAACAAACCGGGACCAACAGATGCTAACATGCTTTGGATTAATTATATTATTTTAATTATGTTACAATTATCCATATGAAAGGTAAGTTTTGTGTTTATCATGAAAAGTTTAAATCTCATTAATCTCATTAATTGCCAAGGACAAAATAGTCCACGAAAATCACATTACTTACTTAAGTTTAGACAAATAAAAGAGCATTATGGCTAGCCATAACATGGCTCCATAGATTAGTTCTTACTTTATTTAGAGTAGCCAAGTTGAAATCCTGCCATAATTATGCTAGTTCGGCTAATATTAATGAGAATATAGTTAATATGAGGCATTTAAAACTGTAAAGTTTGCTAGGTAAGCTTTACGGATTAAGTCACATTAATGTTTTTAAAGGGTGTTTGGCTAAGCTTAATTTGAGGAGATAAGATATTTTGAGAGTGTTTGATTAAGCTTATAAGCTACTTGAGTGTTTATAACCACTTTAAAAATGTTTGGCTCTTAAAGTGTTTATAAGCTTCAAAAATAAGCTCCAACTGCTTATAAACACTAAAAAAAAAACCTCTTCCACCCCAACTTATTTTTTTAAAACTTCACTTTTTCATTGTATAACTTCATATTATTTTTTATATATCTATTATAAACACTTTCATTTAATTGTAAAAATTATAAATTTATAAATTGAAAAAAATAAGTTGGGATGGAGGAATTTATATTTTGGAGTGCTTATAAGCATTTGGAGATTATAAGCTCTTTGGAAACTTATTTTACCAAGCACTTTTAGAGTGCTTATAAGCAGTGAAACATAGCTTAGCCAAACACCCTCTAAGCTCATAGATTTAAGATCTTATAATCTGTCAAAGTGTTTGGGTCACATGAACATGTATAATGCACTATTACATACTCCCTCCGTCCCTTTCAAGTTGAGTCATTTCTTTTTGCAGTTTTTCTGCACGCTTTTCCATGCTCTTAGTTCACGAATTTTAAGATGTATTTTTTTAAAAATAATTCTTTTACGGGATACTATAAGTATTGTAGTTACCCGTAAAAGAAAATTTTCTTCAAAAATTCATTTTAAAATTCATCATCTAGAAGCGTGGAAAAGCGTGCCGAAAAACTGCAAAAAGAAATTACTCAACTTGAAAGGGACAGAGGGAGTATTACATTCTACCTCCATCACACAAAAGTAGTTCTAGTTTGACTTGGCACAAGAATTAAGGAAAATGAGAATGTGTGATTGTAATTAATTTTAAGGAGAGAGAGTTAATTGTAGACAAATATCAGTATTATTTTTCATTTATAGAAAGTGGACTAATGTATGAGATGGACAAATAAGAAAAGATAAACTATTTTTGTGAGATGGGGTAGTATTACGTATTGTCGTGTAGTCAGTTATAGTTGGCGCGATAATGTACTTACACTATCATGTAATAATATGAGGGGTGGTGAAGTGGTAAACAAATGATATTTCGAAACTTCATCCATCTCTTACCCACCTCGTATTGATCTCCTTCTTGAATTTTTTTTTTTTTTTTTCTTTTTTCAGGAAAGTATTTTAATCGCAAGATTCAAGGGATTGATATGATCACCCTTGGACTTGTTCTTATAAACTACCTATATACAACCAAGTAAGAGCAAATCAAACACAAAACTTAGACAAAAATAATAAAGGTGCATAAAATAAAAATGTTTAAAGTAGACTCTTCAAACTCTTCACAATATCACTTACCTATACTATTGATCCCCAGAATCGGCACCAAAAACTTGATCACCTAATTCTTTAATTAGAAAACACCGTAAGTGTACGTACATGCTATTATAGTTCAAAGGCAAGTAAGACAGTATCCATGAATATCGATTCGAAAGGAAAATGATTATCGCAAATAAGTGTTTAGAACCTATATATTTAAGCTAATAAAATTGGATTTTGGATTAATAGACTAAAACAAAAGGATAAAATGATAAACAAGAAATAAAACAAATAAGAAATCAATGAAGAGAAGTTGTCCTAATGACTAGACATCAATGACATGCAATGCATATCACTTAAAACCAACAACATATGAATTGGGTTCATTAATTCTTGCCCCCTCTTGGACGACGTAGAGTCGTAGATTACTAGCCATGATCATAACCTCCTGCAAAACTATAACTCCTAAAAGCACCTATAACTCCTAAAAGCACCTATGGTCTCAAGCCCTAGCAACTACTCTCATCCTCTCAGTTTATCGAGCAATTATCCCTAGTGTTTTTGATCTATGATAATTCACACCTCTCGGTATTCAAATTAACATCATGAACATGCTCAAATGATAGCTAATCATTCAAACATCCATACAAATCAAGATCACAAGGAAGTAAAGAAACTCAATCATAGATTTATGATTATCAAGATCAATACATTATAAAATCATCTAGTCTAATCCCTAAAACAAGGGTTTAGCCAATCATAATCATGTTCAACATAAATACCGAAAATCAAAGAGTTTCATGATAAAAGGAACGAAGAAAAATGAATTTAAAGACAATCCAATACTCTTTGACCTCCAATTTGATGCTCTTAACTCCTCTTTCCTCAATAAATCACAAAATAAAAGCTCTCCGAAGGTGGATGATAATGGTGATGGAAAATGAGCGTTGAGATTTAGTGCATGAAGTGTGTGGATCTATGATAAAATGAGAGAGGCTAACCTAAAAATAAGAGTTCAAACAAATATTATGTGTTTTCATGAGAGAGACTTGAATCGTATAAACTAGAGTTATTATGTTGGAGTTGAGTCGTACAGCTGAAGTAGGCTAGGGGACACTTGAGACGCGGAGAGGCCGCTCGCTCGGACCGCTCAGGCCAAGCCGAGGTGGTTAGCCACATGAGCGGTCTGCCTTGGCCTGGTCCATACCCCGCGCGGTCAGGTGGCTTGGCTGCTCAGCCACGGCTAAGTTTCCTTCTTCGGCGAGCGGTTGCGCACTTCTTCGTCTGAACTCTGAATTGACTTCCATTTTCGTCTATAGACTACTAAGACACCCTCTTCAATAATATAATGATTTTAAACCTCAATTATCACCTTAGATTTCCCAGAATTCCTAAAAAGAGACAAAACAAGTGTAGTCATTCAAACAAGAGAAATGCTCAAACTCACTTTAAACATGCATGGAAACCACTATTGAGTCTCATGATATACACCATAAACGAAGTGATAATCCATATTTGTCATTTGTCGTTTTGATATTGAAATTAAAAAATCCATTATTTTTTCTTGAGATATAACATATTGCACTACTTCAATTCGTGAACAGCCATCTTTTTTTGTTCTCATGTATTGATTTGTTCATTTTTAAAAAAATTGTTTTACATGGTACCGTAGAAATTATTATAAGCTTATTAAATCTGTAAAATATATTTTCTCCGTTCCAGTTATAAAAGGATAACTTTTTCTCGATACGGAAATCAAGGCACAACGGATAGTGATGAATAAAGTAGTATTAATAAGTTTTAGTTGGTTAAACTTTTGCTATATAAAGTAATGAGAAGTGATATGCTAGTCACCTTATGCTAGTCACCTTCGTGTGCACCTTCGTGCTCGACATTATTTTGTTTGATTTTTTTCAATTATAATATATTTTAATACCTTATAAATTAATATTGAAATCATTAATTAGATAAAAAAATCTAAATATCAAAGCTCGATTTATTTTATTATACATTTTTTAAACTTACAAGAATAAACGAACAAATCGAGCGTTGTTATTTATATATATATATATATATATATATTTTAATTTAATGATTTCAATATTAATTTATAAGGTATTAGAATATATTACAATTGAAAAAATCAAACAAAATAATGTCGAAATGAAAAAATGACTGCATATCACTTCTCATACAATAATATCCTATTAGGAATGTCAAAAAAGCCCGAGTCCGACGGGCCGATCCGAATAGCCCGAAAAAAATAGTGGGTTAGGGCCAAGAAATAATAGCCAAAAAGTAAAAAAGTCCGATAGGGTTGGACCGAAAAAAACCCGAGCCCGATAGGGGTGGCCCGAAAGCCCAGTGGGTTACCATAAATTATGAATTCATGGCATATTTCATTACTCTACTTATAAATTTGATAAATTAGGTTGTGTTTCTAATTATTATTGAGTTTTTTAATTTGTTTTATTAAAAATATAATCTTCATTTTAAATTCTATACGTTTTTTACTTCGGCGCTTGGTGAAAAGTAAAATAAAGATTGACATTCGAAAATATTTTTGTTAAATTCACAATATTTAATAATTTATTTGTTTTTTTTATACAAGTATGTGCTAAAATAATAATTATTTTTATATTTATACTATGTTAATTTTTTTTTATAAACTTAATGGCCCGGTGGATTAGCCCGAAACCCGGTGGATTAGGGTTAGGGTCAAAAAATAATAGCCCGAAAGAAAAAAAAAAAGCCCGATTAACCCGATCCAAAAAGCCCGTAACCCGATAGGGCTAGCCTGAAACCCGGTGGGTTGGCCCGTTTGACATCCCTAATCTCTATATAAATGAGACGGACGAAAATAGAACTTATTCGTTTATAAATGAAACAAAAGGAATATAAAATTAAAACAATAATGCTATTTGGCCATAATGTGGCCGGCCACACAACAATATTTTTCATATTTTTTATAATTTTAAAAATTGTAAATGATAACAATAATTTATTAATTTCATATTTTAATTTAAAAATATTTTTTCCCCAAAAAATACATATTTTTTTCATTTTTTAGGTAAAAAAAGGTAAAAAAATACTTTAAATAGTGAAAATTATCAAATAATTAAAGGATTAATTTTAAAAAATACGTAAAAAATACGGAGTATCACTTTTTGAGTATTTTATAATCTAAAAAAGTTTGGCATAAATATATAAATTATTTGATATTATAAAAAATAAAACAAGTTAAATTATGGCCGGCTACATTATGGCCGAATAGCATCACCAAATTAAAATTCAATTTTGATTTGTACTCATACTTTGAAAAGAAATTAAAAGCACAAATCAATTTCTGTTACTACTATATATTTATAAATTAAAAAATTTGAATATTCCATATCATACCCCCGCGCTCCATTTCCGGCTAATTCACATGTTTTCCGGTGAAAAGAATCCATGGCGACACCGTCGAATTTCTATAAAAATCCCTCTTATGCTTACAACAAAAAATTAAACCTCAATTCCGTCCTTCAAAATCTCAATAGTAAGCCCCAATTAATCTCCTCATACATTTATCGCTTCGATTTACTCAGTTATTGTCAATTGTTGTTGAATTTTCAGCTTACAATGTTGCCACCGGAAACGCTCCTCCGGCCGAACCAGCCACTACTGTGAAAAGGAAGCGCCGCCATGAGTCGAGGCCGCCGCCACCGCCTGATCAGCCGAGCGAAATTGAATACAATGATGGGCCCATGTCCCACCAGGAATACATTGAAAAACGGAGGTCGAGTTTCTCCCCTTTTCTGTAGTTCGATGTTTGAATGCGAATTTGAGTTTCTGAAGCTACTGGTTGTTTTTGTGTGTGTTGTGTGTAATTCTATGCATTAGCTATTTTTTGGAGAGAGTTCTGTTATCCTTATTACCGTGGTAGTGTTTTTGACGAAGGGTGAGTGGGGAGAACTGAAAATTGATTAGATGATGCCATAATATGTAGTGCTGTTTATATAGAATAAAGGTTCGAATGGTCTCTATAAGCTGGTATCCGTGAAATTTGATTGTTAATTCGTTCTTTTGATTACTGAGCCTGCAGAGTCTACTAGTTTTAGTGTTGCCAATATTTGGTAGCTTAAGCAAAGAGGTTTTCAGCAGTCAGTGAATGCAAAATCACTATGATTTAAGAAAACTATGATTGATTGATTTAGTTATTTCTTGAGATTTTTTGTAGGAAATCACTAAGATTTGATGGGAAAACGAAGTGGTACTTTATTTCTCATCTTTTATTGTTCTTCCCTCCTGATGTTAGTGCAGAAAGGTTTTGTTCATGAAAATGCTGCTCATTCTTTTAACTATAGACAAACTCTCATTTGGTTAAAATATTTTGCTTAACTTGACATTTTTGCAATTTTTGTTTATAAACTTCTGGATGAACAGGAAGGAAGCTAATGCTTCTCAACCTTACCAAGAGTTGACTGCTGATGTGCTGGTGATTTCAGCTGTCTATTTTACTTTTGTTCCTTTCGTAACTTGTTTCCTTATTTTGGTTGTGAATTGCTGTTAGGTATGCAAATTGATGGGGTTTTCTCTTTACAGGGAAGTTCGAGTTCAGCTTTAAATTTGGTAGGGTATGAAAGTAAGTCTGTTGCACATACCTTTGTCTATCTCAATTAAATAATACTCCACTTCTTAGTTTTGGACATAGGGGATTCATGTTTGAGAGTCTGATATCTTCGTATCTACGTATGATGGTAAAAGTGTTCTTTGGGGTCCTTTTGCTGGGCTACCAGAGTGTTTTCAACATAACTGGCTCTATTCACACTTTTGTTCCACAGTTTCCATGGCAGCAATTGATTTGTTTGATGCAAGACCCACTAGATCAATTGGATTGCATGAAGAAAGATATTGATGATTTATATAATATATTCTCTCCATCTCTTCCTAAGTGACCCCTTTTATATTCATATGTGAGGTATATAATAATAAAAGGGGTCACTTAGGAAGAGACGGAGGGAGTACTATTGAGTTGAATTTAGTTGAGGAAATATAAATTTCCCTCGTGTGATGTTTGCTTTATGATTTATGGTGATTGATTGGATGTTTGTGATGTAGAAGAGCACAGTCTTTTGTCCTGAGTTCCTAAAAATATGCTTCCACCTAAGTTTTAGCAGTATGAACAACTACGGTTTAGAATTAGTTAAGGACATTTTAATTATTAGAGGTGCCAAAAGTTAACTAGCCTTAATCTTGGTACAGTGCATGTGCCACTTTAATTTGGGTGACTCACAAACTTGGATTTATATCCTCATAACAAATGTTCAAAGGTGCAGGTGATGAAAGTTCTTCTGCTGATTGTGAAGAGGAGCAGGATCCGTCAAGGGTTCTGGAAAATCTGTCAAATCCTAGTAGCAAAATGCAGTACTTTCCAGTTTCTGGTAAGATTTTTAGAGGCAAAACCTGAACAATAATTTTTCTAGTCATACTTTTCTGTTATCCAATGAAATTTTAGTATTGGGGAAACAGGGAACTGGAGCTACATGATGAACTGTATTAGGAAATAAAACAAAATAAACTCAACAAACGATTGCGGTGTATAATATTTCGTGCATACTGATAATAGAAACCTATACTTTATTAGCTTCACCAGAACCTATCCAACAGGCTAACTTTTTTTTTTTTTTCTTTTTTTTTTCTCCAATTCAGATACATTTTCATTTCTTTAATTCAAATTTACATCTCCAAGCATTGTTGTTGGGGTTCATTGGTTATACGCGGAGTTCTCCAATAAAAAATCATTCGTTCTGCTTTAATGATTGGGCAAGTGAATGTTGCATTTCTGTGAAATGGATGTGGTGTGGAGACTTATATAGTTTTATTGTCTTAAGACTTAAGTAGTTTGGTATTTGGATTTACCTTATTTTGATATTTATGTTTTTTACGATTTCCATAATAGCATTATTTATAATATATATAATTTTTTTTTATTAATAATATGTATAAATATTATTAAAAAAATATAAATGTATTTTTGATTATTCATATTTAGATTTTTAGAAAATTAACGTATTTTCGTATTGTGTCGTACTGTATTCGTATTCGTATTTTGTTCTTGTCTCCATGCTTCATAGGTTAGTTTGCATTTAGACTTTCTGTAAGCTGAAATACTTCCTGTTAAAAACTCATGCATGTGGGAAAGAATCAATGCAAAATAGCTCTTGACAAGTTTTTGATCTCTTATGAGGGCAGCTGATTAATTGATTTCTGACTTTCTTAGCTAGCACAGAGGAAACTGATCATATTAAGGCACAAACTAAGCAGAGGTATCCTGTTCCAGGAGAACCAGTATGTGTAGTATGTGGGAATTATGGGGAGTACATATGCAATGAGGTGAGGTATCTATGGCAACACTTTTTTTTTTCTGCCTCTTGGAACATCTTGTACATAACTAATCTTACGTTGCTCACTTTGTCATCATAGACCGATGACGATATATGCAGCATGGAATGCAAAGCTGAGCTTCTTCAGAGGATCAAGTTCCAAAAGGTTCTTCTTTCGCGAGATTTAATTCTGCAGTCATCATTTTCTTTCAATATCTATCTACCGTTTAAGTTTTAACTTTAAAGAACATTTCTTCCAGGAGAACCAAAGTGAGCAACTCCGAGTTGCACCATTATCTACACGTCGATGTACACAGGAGGTGCCTGAATTTGGAGGTGACACATGGGATTATGATAGGCTTCGATGGTCCAAGAAGATATCTGGGCTTTGCACTTATGAATGGTATTATTCAGCAATTTCTATTAAGTTCTTATGAAATTCTTCAAACAGAAAATGTTAATGTATACTCATGCTGGGAAGTTCTCTCTGTCAGTTGGAAATGTAAGAAGCCTGGGCATCTTCCAGAAGACTGTTTGATGCTGACGTCTAGTGAATTGGTTCCGGCTAGCAAGGCATGCAGACAGTTATTTTCTCATTATAGAATTAGAAATAGTAACTTATAGTTCAATCTTTTTAAACTTAGCATTTTATTAATCATGTATTGTTTTTATTACAGGTTGCTGTGGTACCAAATAGATCCAATACAGTATCTAGAGATCTTCTTGATTTATATAAAAGGTTCCTGCATGCCAGTTGTATTGCTAAAATATCTTCTCTAGTCCTCACTTTGTGGATGTTAAGTAGTGCTCCCTCCGTTCCGTTCAAAGCGTCCCCTTTCTTTTGGACACGCTAGTTAATGAGAAGGTATAAAGTATAGAAAATTGGTAGGGTCTATACTTCTTTTTTTTTTTTTCAAAAAGGGAAAGGGGATGTTTTGAATGGGACAGCTAAGCGGAAAAGGGGATGCTTTAAATAGGACGGAGGAAGTTATTGTCTTTCATTTGCCAAATATGAGTATCTGGTTAGGCTTAAAAGTTTACTTTCTGAGCTGGAAAACATGCAATCTTTATCATAAAATTTGAGATGTTATCCTTGAGTGACCTAGTCCACAATTCTTGTGCATTCCAAAATTGATTATTTTTACAAAACTATACATTGACTGAGATGTGGTGTTGGATTTCAATCGTGGACCAGAGTATTTCTATTACATCTCATATAATTTAGATATAAAAAGAAAATGTGGGTAAGTCTAGTTAGTTGCATCTGTACTCTTTGAGAAAGGAGGGAGAGAACTAGGGAAAGCACCCGTTTCAGTGTCTATGAACAAGCATGATGAACGGACAGACAATAGATTTTGAGGTTGAATAATGCATGACATGCTTTTTTGTATCTGCAGGTGCAATCAATTCAGGAAGAATGTCTTGAATGCAAGGTGTAACATATGTCGTGGATCAACTACTCTAGCTGTTTGTCTAGGCTGTAAGAATAACCTTTGTGATTGGTGAGCTTCTTAGCTTGTTTCAATAAGTTCTCCTAATTCAACACAAGCCTTTAGCTATGGTGCTCTTACCCTTTTCTTTAACCCCTTATTGAATCCACAACCTTCTGTTCACTAATTTAGCATATATTTCTTGACTGATTCAAGATTACAAAAGAATATTAACAATTCTCCCAAGATAGGGGAACATATACATGAATTCATCTGTCTTACTTCAACTGTTATGAGGATGTATCATTCTCCGGTTATGTATTAATTTAGGTTTCTCACTTTGTTTAAAAAATGTAGCCATGTTAATTTAAATTATACTAATGGATATAAAATGATCTTACCAGCTCTCATAGCTAATTTCTGCATTTCTTTTGTTTTGAAAACTTCTTAAACGAAACCAATCCTAGGTAAATAGATATGGAGAATATGAAGCCAAATCTGCCATATTGTTTTTCTTTTTGAATGAATAAATAAGTAGAAGAACTCATGATTATTGTTAAGGACACTCATATCATTTGGTTGATGAGCCGTTAAATCCTTAGAGCTGCCGTAGATTCTTTTCCTGGAAAACAATAGAATGACTGTTAAGCCTTGAGCTTTCCAGTGCAGGACACCTGAGAGAACACATCAAGGAAAATCCAATGCATCAGCAATATTATTCTTATAAACTTAGTCGTCTGGTAAGAATTTATTTTTTGTACCTTCTTCTTATTTATTTTTTGGCTCTTAAAAGATAGCTACGATTGATGATTATTTTTACAGGTTAAATGCTGCAAGTCAACTTGCAGGGTGACTAGTATTAAGGATCTCCTAGCTTGCCATTATTGTTTCAGTAAAGCTTTTGACAAGTTCTACGATATGTACTCTGCAACATGGTGAGAAACCTACTCCATAAACTCCTTTACTTATTATTATTTACATATATTTTCTTTTCTTTTTCTCCTTTTCGAAGAACAAATGTTTTTGCTTGGTAGAAACTTTTTATTGGATCGTGTTTTCTGAAACAATGAGAATATTTCCCCCCACTGTCTAGCTTCACGTTTTGCTACAACTTAGTTTCGGGATCATTTTCTTCATCCCACAATGTGAAAGAAAATTGTAAATCATGACCCTAACTTCAAGGAGATAGAAGGAAAACTTTTCGATATTTACTTTCGTACGCCTGATTAACATATTCAGTTCCCTTCAACTTATTTTGGGTTCATATGCTTAACGCAACTATAAAATACCAAATCATAAAACAACAAAATAATTTCTTATAGGCTTTCGACCTGATCTCTAGCTGCTTTACAGACTTTCATCATTTTTAGCAATCTTTCTTAAAACGAACTTGTGCTTGTAGGAAACCATCTGGACTGTCGATCATTTCGAATTCTATATGCTGTGAAGATCACTTTGAATGGTCAGCAATTCTTACTAATATTGCCAACATGTTTTGTTGCCGACATTTTGGGTTCTGATGATTAGTTTTGATCATTCAGGCATCGGATGAACTGCTTGAGCGCAAACGTAGAAGATAATGCCTACATTTTACAAAATAAAAATGTACGGAACAAGAATTGCACGCAGTTGAGTGACTTCATCTTTTGAAGTGGGAAGTAGGGATGTTGCAAGGTTGAAAATACATGGCATATTTCTTCATTAGGTATACTAAGTTTAGATAGCCAGATATGTTAATAATTTAATTATATTTGTAAATGAATTGGAGTGAAGTGCCGATTTGGATGGATTGAACTGTTTGAACACTCCCATGCCAAATTGCTGTGATTAGAATGTTTTAAGTTGTGATTATAATCGATGAATGTGTTGATGTTGAAGATAAATGTTGGACGAACGGTAAGTAGATTAGAGCTTTTCATTTTTATTCCCGTCAATGTCGTCGGTGTCTGCATTGTCAATGCTGCACGCCATTGTCTTGCAGATATTTGCTCGGTTGAGCTTGCACACTCGATAAAGCTCTCGATCTCGATTGAGCCTCATTGTGTCGTCTGCGAACGAGCTTGAATGAGGTACTTTTGTTTAAACATATTGAAAGTGATTAGGGTTTATTTGTAGTTCTTTCCATGAGAGAAAATCATTATGTTTGCTTTAATGATTGGACAAGTGAATGTTGAAGGAACCATATCTGATCGGTGAAGATCGGTTTGCCCGAGGATCTATTTCGGATATCTAACTATCGACATAAACCTATCATGCTCCTATGAATTAAGTGCGGAATCATAGGGGGTTTTAGATCGATTACCTGAAGAAGTAGAGAACTCGCGAATAGATCTTCTGATCTGTATCCCTGCTCGATTCTGACGTTGGATGGACAACGAACTTCGGAATCAGCCACGGAAAACGGGAACCCACTGAACTGCTACTCGCCCGGCCGCGCGTCTCTCTCTCTCTAACCCTAGCCTCCCTTTCTTGTTCAGAATATTTAAGTGCACTCGTATATTCTGACTACTAGGTCTGAACAAGACCTTGAGGGAGTATATATAGAGGAGACCAAGTGAGACTTGGGCTTAAGTTGCAGGCCAGGCTTGCAACACATGGACTAGGCGTCCATTAGCAGAGTTGGCGCCCACACTGGGCCCAACTAAGTGGTGACCCACTTATTCCTTATACTGTGGCCTATTGAGCTTTTTGGGCCAGATCAGGGATCTACTAGCTGGTAAAACCGAGGCCTCCCAATGGCTAAATTCTCCATACTCAGTCCAGAGTATAATTTAGTCCATAAGTACTAAAACATTCCACTAGAGTAATAGTACTGAATTACCTGTTTTACCCCTGTTGAGTTCAGGGCTAGTATTAGACTTAGCGACCCCCATATTTAAGATATCCCACATCCGTTGATTAACTTAGAGCTTCTGACTGCTCGTGTTATTCAACTTCTTTATTCCTGAGTAGTACCATTCATTCCTTATTCATCATACCGGAATTTAATCCACCTGCAGGGTTTGGTATGATAATCCTTAATGAATTCCTCAGGGGATGTGATCAACCTGTTCTACCAGGATATGGTGTTCTGTTGCAGTTGCACTAAGAGTCGTACTAGTTATGGTTGCTTCCCAAGATACGGAGCATATTGAGTTGCAGATACTCTGAACTCTCACCACTGGTAAATCAAAGAAGCAGACTACAACTATACACCCTTAGGACTCAACTGGAGTTAAGGTTTATCTTAAGTCACCGAGGTCTTGATTCTTTCTACATTCGGTCAGAATAGAAGAATACACCTCACCGTGATCCTATCAGTACACGCACGTACTAGTATAGACAAGTAGCCAAGACAAGCTACTTATGCAGCCTATACTACAGCCTAAACCGACAGTTATATCCAGAGCTGTCTCAACTGTGATACCCTTTTATATCTCGTGAGGAACCGGCAACTATGGTCTTCTGTGATCTACAACACACCATAAAGCCTACAACTTTGAGATAATGGATAGATGTTTGATGCATAGGTAACAATTCATACTTAATCAGATAGAAGATTGTTAGTGGTTATGGACAACACATGCATACAAGCTAAAAGGCCTGCTTTCTAGTATACAAATCCATCAAATGTTGCATCCATGTGACACGGTACATATTAACTAACCAAATATGTAAGATTATGGCAATATAATAGCAAGCAAGGTCATATTCCTTAAGGATCAATACCGTATAAGATAATGAGTACCATTACTATGTTTTCCAAATTTATTTAAGCTACGAAATTAGTTGTGATTTTCTTAAACTAAATAGTGCAAGAAATTAAGAAACGAGAAATAAAAAGAATGAGAAATTAATAAAGGGAAGCTATTCTAAGGACTTTGCGTTGATGACTTGCAATAAACATCTCCTAAATCTGCGGACATATGATTGAGCTATCTCTATCTAGGGCGATCTCTTAATCATTTTTGCCTTCTCTCGGACGAAAAATGTCTTTGATTACAAATTACAGTTAGTGTGCACATAAGTGTTGGTTTCTTTACCCGGGTGCGAGGTGGTGGCGCATTGTTATGTCATTGTGTTGGGAGACATCAATATAATATTAGGGGTGGTGTGGTTAGCAACCTTCGGAGAAGCTCAGACTCATTGCGAAAACATGACAATGTCCTTTGATTGGAAGGGGAGGAGTGTTGTACTAAATGGTGATTCACCGTTATGTCGAGGGCATGTAGGGTTAAGGGTGTTGCTATGTAGTCAAGATGTGGAATTCTCAGCGGTGATGTTAGAACAAGAGCGTGCCAAATTGGCAGAGAAAACACGACCAGACACTATATCAAATCTCAACTCCGATTAAGCTGAAAATTTAACACAAGATCCTAATTGAAGTCAGGAACAACATATTCAAAATTCAGCCAATTCGCACCAATACAAATCAGAATATTTTGGTGCTCAAATTCATATCAATTTTAGGGCTTTAGTCTTGCAATCGAAGGGAAATAGGTGAAATCTGGACTTGGACGATGGAAGGGATGATTATGGACGACATATGAAGGTGAAACGTAGGTTAGACAGAAGACGAAAAGACAAGAACAATATATGAAGAACAGTTTTGAAGATTTACCTGAATACGGACCCCAAATCGATGAACGACTGAAACACGTATCACGAAAGCAATTCTTCAATGGCGTAGTTAACCCGAGACCCACAAGAGATCACGAACGAACTATAGATTCAAATTCATAGAGTCAATTCGAATCCTACCAAGAACTAGGGTTTGTGTATTTTCTGAAAAATACGGTGAGACGTTGCTGAAAAGAAATCAATTTTTGTTCAATCAAGTCTGAATATCTAGACCTATGAAAATCATTACTAGGGTAGGATTCAAAATTTACAAGACTTGTTGTGCTTGTAAATTTTTAGGCCTAACTAAAAGAAAATAAATAGTTCAACTGCCCAATACATCTAAAACAATTTATTGTAATTGAACTCTAAAAAATGAAATACTAATAGATAAATAATTGATCATGCGTCCTCCTCGATGGCCACAAGATTCACTAACTTGTAGCTTCGAAACTCTACTCCATCGCTGTTTCACTAAAACGTGTTCGCAATAGAACGAAATCTATCCTAACACTTAGTAAGTAAAAACCCTATGTCGAATCTCGAAAGAAAACTTTGCAGGGCAAATAACTATGTAGTAAAACAACCTAAACTAGCCTAAATCTAAGAAATCAAGTAAAAGAAGTTGTTTTGGGTTTTTGTTTTAAATCCTAGGTAAGAAAATAATTAAGCAATTAAATCAAAGCAAGTAAATAAACGAATCTAAAAAGCAAGGAATAAATCGAACTATCTAAACTAGAGAAATTAAATAAGAATGCAAGCAATTAAGAAACTAATCTAGACTTGTAAAATTAAATCTGAAAAACTAAGCAAATAAATCTAACTTTGAAAACTTGGAAAAACGAAGAAACAAAAACTTTTGAAAAATGAATCTAAACTAAGAACTCAAAAACAAATGAACCAATTAAACTAAGCAACTAAGAATTTAAATCTAAGAATTACGAAAGCAATAAATCAAGCAAAGAAAGCAATAAAGAACTTACGAATTGAAACGAAGAACGAAGAACATGAACTAAAGAAATTGTCTTGAATTAAAAATGAACGAAGAAGCGATCCGGATCGAACAAAAGAAACTAAAGCTATATTGTATTGTGCTGAAATAATGATAAAAGTTGTCAAATTCGTCCCAAAGTACTAGTATTTATAATAGGTATAAAAACCTAAACATAAAAGGAAAAGAACAGCTGGACGCGGGGGTTTGGACGATCATCCAGAACACCCAAGGGGTCTGGCCGATAGTCCAGATCATGTTCTGGATATCCTCGTGCTAAAGGGTCTGGCCGATCGTCCAAGTACCTGGACGATCGTCCAGATTTAGTTCTGTCTTCACGCTCTTTCCCTCATGTTTGGCCGATCGGCCAAGCCTTGGCCGATCGTCCAACTTCCAAACTTCCCTTCTCGACTCCTTCTTCAATTCTTGACCTTTTCGTCCTGTTTTCCTCCAATTCCTCACCTTTTACACCTACAATAACCAAAACTCTAAACAACCAATTCATAGCCAAAGACACACGAAAAGACACGAAAATACTACGAAAACGGACACGAAAAGATTACTAAAAACCGAATATTCCACCCTTAGCCATATTTTGAGTCTTTTAGTTTTTGTTTTGAGTCTTTTATTTCTTTTTATTGTTTTGTGCACTTTTATGCTTTGGTATTTTGTTTTGGTGTTTGTTTTGTAGGTACTAACTTGGAGTCTTTTCGGGATTTCGAGTTTGGTCGTCATTATCATGCGATAAGTTTTTCTTTCCTTCTCCTTTTATTTTCTCGCAATGGGGACATTGCTTGATTTTATGTGTGTGTGTGTGTGTGGGGGGGGGGGGGGGGGGGGGAGTGTCTTTGAAACTATTGGCATGAGTTGTTCGTTTTTGTTATGTCTTTTTGGTTTGATTGAGTCTTGTTATGTGATTGAGTCTTGTTTTATTCCCCACTTAGGAAGTTGTTTGTATTTGAAAAGGCATGTTCAACGTGATCTATTTGAGTTTGATTGACATGCCGATATGATATTGGAATTGTTGAACTTAGATTGTCGAAACTAGGATAGCTCTGACGTTGACTTGCGATAGCATGATTGTTTGTGAATAGTCATGGGGCATGTTGTCTTGTTTCGTGATATGAGGTGAAAAGTTTTTGATTCGGATTATGAGTGAAATGCATTGAATGGTTGACGTATATTTGATCTTAGCTCACTTCCCCACTTGTATAAAAAAAAAAAAAAAAAAAAAAAAATGTGTGATTTGTTGTGAAAAAAGAGTTGATAGGATTTTGCTCCTCTTACTTGTAACGTATGAAAGTACTAGAGTAATGAGCATGGGAAACCACATGAAAAGGCTTCGAGAGACCCTCGAATGATTAAATTTCATGAACTTTCTCCTAGATGATACTCGTATATGTGTGAAAAATGTAGTGTTCGTAGGTACTCTACTCCTCTTGACAATGAGTACGGGAAACCGCACAAGGATGCTCGATGAGAACCATTGATGATTAAACCTAGTGAACTATGTACCAAAACGTTCACGTGTGTAAGAAAAAAAGAGTTATATTTGTGCTTGAGTTGAATAAAAGGGGAAGTAGGCTAAGGGATTAATATGTTGACTATTTGATTGCTTGTGAGATGTGTGATATGTCAAAAATCGGATCCTCATATTTGAATTGAGTTAACGGGCCACATGATTGTTTGTATTTGATTATGCATTTGCTCGTTGATATTGGAGTAGTCTAGGTTTTGATTTGATGAGTTTGACGATACCTACTTCGTGTTGTTGAGTTGGTTGAATTTGAGTTGATTGTGTTGAATGTGTTTGCTTGAGGACAAGCAAAGTTCTAAGTGTGGGGGATTTTGTTTGGTGTCTAGATGTTAGGATTTTCATCATGTTTTTGTATCCGTTTTCGTTGTATTTTTCGTGTCTTTTCGTGTGTCTTTGGCTATGAATTGGTTGTTTGGAGTTTTGGTTATTGTAATAGGTGAGAAATTGGAGGAAAATGGGATGAAAAGAGCATGAAGTGAAGAAGGAGTCGAGAAGGTGCAGAACTGAGTTTGGACGATCGGCCAAACCCGGCCAAAGCCTTGGACGATTGGCCAAAGCCCTTTTACGAGATGTCTCCAGAATGCGATCTGGACGATCGGCCAGACCCCTTTGGGTGTTCTGGACGATCGTCCAAACCCCCGACGACAGCTATTAGTTTCCATTTACGATTAGGTTTTCTACCTATTATAAATACTAGTACTTTGGGACGAATTTGTACATACTTTCACCTTTGTTTAGCTTTTATTTTCAGCATCAAATACTTTAGTTTAGATTTCCTTTTGTTCGGATCCGCATCCTCGTTTCGTTTCGTTTTAATTCAAGACTTCTTCTTTAATTCGCGTTCTTCGTTCTTCGTTTAATTTCGTAAGTTCTTTATTGCTTTCGTTTATTTGATTTTATTGCTTCCCTTAGTTTTAGATTTAATTTCGTAATTGCTTCGTTTAATTTCGTTTGTTTAATTTCATTCGTTCGATTTCAAGTTCATAGTTTAGATTCGTTTTTCTTAGTTTTAAAGTCCTTCATTTTTCAAGTTCTTAGAGTTAGATTTATTTGCTTTAATTTCCATATTTAATTATTATGTCTAGATTCGTTTTCTTTGTTGCTTTCGTTATTGCTTTCTTTTCGATTCTTGCCTAGGTAGTTTAATTGCTTTCTTCTAGTTTAATTCCTTAGATTAATTTGTTTAGATTATTTCTTGCTTTCTAGATTAGATTATTTAATTGCTTTGATTTACTTTATCGCCTAGGATTTTAAAACAAAAACCCATAAATACTTTTTACTTGCTTTCCTTATTTAGGCTAGATTAGGATTGTTTTTGCTACACGATTATTTGCCCTGCAAAGTTTTCCTTGAGATTTGACTTAGGTTTTTACTTGCTAGTGCTACGATAGATTTTGTTGTATTGCAAACACTTTTTGGTGAACCAGACGGGAACGAGCAAGTGTTTCCTCTTGCAATAGGATTAGGTCCTATCGAGAATGATGAATCATGAACTTGGTTTTTGTCGAAGGTGCGGAGTTGTTTTGGAGCGCCGGATGATCTCTTGATTGTTTCCGATCAACACGTGAGTATCCAAAATGCTGTGAACGCCGTTTTCCCTAACCGAGCACAGGGTCTCAGCTTCTACCACATTACGAAGAACTTGAGATCGTTCGGACAACATGCTTTGGGAATTTTCAAGGAGGCGGCCTACGCAAATAAAGATTCAACATTCTATGAAAACTTCGAGGCCTTGAGATGTTTGGGCCGTGACGGAGGCGGAATTCATAGAAGGTTATGTGATATTGGCCTTCCGAAGTGGGCCAAGTCAAAGTGCTCCGTCCCACGCACGAGTTTCATGACTTCTAATCCGGCCGAGACAATGAATGCTTGATTACTGTGGGCTCATCGGTTGCCGATATGCTCGATGCTTGAGATGTATCACACGATCGTGGAAAAGTGGTTTGACCAACACCGTGAAAGTGCCATTTCTCGACAACATGAACTTACCGAAAAAGCGTACGAGAAGATGTCGGCAACCCATGAATGGGGACGTCACTACCCGTGTAGGACAACAACGACTCCCAATTTGTATAGGGTAGAAGGTGAGAAAGACAATTACCTCGTTGACCTTCAAAACTCGACATGCTCGTGCCTTGAGTTTGACTTGGACTTGATGCCTTGTCGACATGCTCATGCAGCTCTAAGGTACGACATAATCCTATTTTCTAAGTAACGTGATTGAATTGTATAACTGATTTATTTATTTATTTATGCTCATTTAGGTATTCAGGTGGACGAGCTAGTGATTACGTGAGTCGCTATTTCAAACAGCCTACCTTGGTAGCCACCTAT
This sequence comes from Thymus mandschuricus, assembly GCA_029379335.1. Classification (NCBI taxonomy): domain Eukaryota; kingdom Viridiplantae; phylum Streptophyta; class Magnoliopsida; order Lamiales; family Lamiaceae; genus Thymus; species Thymus mandschuricus. Next base: position 17,372,808 of record CM057074.1, on the reverse strand, counting down.
AGCCCAACCATCGAACCCGTCCCTCATCCGGAGTCGTGGGACCTGCCCGATTATGTGACCTCATGCATTGTGTGTCCACCTCTAATACCTAAGCAAGCCGGACGACCAAGGCTGTCACGGGCAAGAGCTGTAGGAGAAGAAGGAACGTCAACATCGACGGCTCGACAAAAGTGCACTCGATGTGGGCAAGCTAGGCACATGAGAGTGTGTAGAGCTCCAATTCCGATTGGCGATGTCGACTTAAATATACCTCCACGTGATGCGGAGCAAGGGAGAAGAAGGAAGAAGAAATGCAACATATGTCAAAGGGTGGAACATACGAGACCTCGATGTCCCTTAAGAGTGGTAGAATAATTTTTCGATAAATATTATTTCGATAGATTGTAAATTCCCAATGATTTCACATTCGGTAATCTAAGTTGATAAACAAGTTTGATAAACGAGTTCGATAAAGTATGGTTCGATAAACATGGTTCGATAAACATGGTTTACTCTACATCTACACCCAAATTCGAGAGATCAACTGTACCTTCTACATCAAACAAGGAAAGACTATATATTCTCCTAGCAATTCTAGCTCTAGACTTCTTGATAAACTTGGCTTCTACGGCTCGTACATCGGGTGGGTAGAAAGAGAGGAGACGATCAATGTGTTGGAAATAAATCGATTCCGAAACAATTTCGAATCTTTATTAAATCCATATTTTCGATCTAATCGAGCGGAAGAGGAAAGCGAAGGATTTCACAAATCATATTTCGATACAAGAACATAAATTCTTTCTATTAGATTCATTAGATTCTAAAGTTTAGATCATCAAGATACCTCGTGCAAATCTCCTTCGTCTTGCAAACTAGTTCTGGTTTTGAATCTTGAAGCTCGTAAACACCACGATCTTCCGATTCGATCCTTCCCTTAGAACGGAGTGTGTAGGCACTCAAATAATATTCTAAACTAGGTTAAATCTGAAACACAGGAGAAAAGGAGAAGAGTATAGATTTCTCTACACCGCCAAAACGCGCACTTCACGTTCTCCTCTTATGTTATATTTATACCCTAGTTTTGAGTATTCCCCAAGATAAGTCAATAGTATCCTATCACTAATAGGATTCTTCACGCTTATATTGTATTTAAACAATTAATAATTATCCAATATAATTATTAATGCAAATATTGATATCAAATTTAATTGATTTTCATGCACTTAAATATCAAATATTTAATTGATTTCCATGCACTTAAAAAACGTGAAGTGTATATCAACAATCAACAAGAAATCAATTAATATCTATTATTAACTCATCATTTATGAAAACTATTTTTCGTAAATTATTGAAACAAAATATTATTTCATAATCCGTTCCATTTAACCGAAAGGTAAATTGGGGACCGTGGACCTATAATCATGAGCTCCAATAAATCGAATAAATTATTAAGCTCTTAAATAGTTCATTCAATTTATTTATTCCGATATTATTTCACTATAAATTTGGAATTGCACTCTCATTAATTATAGAGCAAATTTACTCTACTAATTAAGCAGTCCACTGATATAATCATTTCATATAAACTTTTAATCCTCCATAGATAATTCATAATTGAAGGCATGTCATATCCGTTAACCTCCTCAATTATTTATTTCTCATTTTCCAATAATTCACTAGTGAGTGGTTAATTTATAAACTATTTATAAATTAGAGATCTCATTCACTCAGTACTAGAATAGATAAATGAGATCGAGAATCATCTTTCTACTTCTTACAAGAAGGAATGGATTCCATATCTATAATTCACAAGCTCATTTGTTAAGTTCAAACAAAATTCTAAAATGCAAGTTTAACATGGTGTTATACTAACACATAGTTACGAGCAAATTAAGAATGACATTAGAATAAACACGAGTTTGTAATTACTCAGGATTAAGATTATCTATATATGATCATCTGTTGATTTAATCTGAAATTTCCTTTCATTAACGGAGTTTAAAGGAAATATGTTCAATTAAATCGGTCCATGTTCTATACGATCAAATCATATATAAATGTTCCCAACTTGATGTCTCTACATCGACGGTCCGGACAAGACAGCCACATAATGTTTTGGGCTCCATTATTGATGCTTTAATTGAAGATCCCATACTTCAATTAAATCAATCAAGAACAAGTTTTAAGTTTATTATCAATAATATTAATCCTCTTGTATATAATATTTATATACTAATATTATGATTACATATAATAAACCAAATATTTTCTGTGATGTAAAAGAAGACATACAATATGCATATATATAAATATATATAAGTTCAAATATGAATGTTGCTTTAATAAAATGAAATAAAATAAAAACAATTCAAAATTGCTTTAAGGGCACAATCCTAACACAATGTACATGCACGCATATACACCACAACTCACACCGTCCACTTGGATGAATTGTTGCTCTGTGGGCATGAATACGAGCTCCATAAAATCTGTCATCTTCTTCAATGTAACCTGTTGTCCCCAATACCTGGATTGGGCGAGGATTCGAGGGAAGAGACGACATATGCAAAGGAGCTGTATTTTGTGATATCGAGTCGATGCAATAGGGAATCGTACACCTCAACCCTCCACTCCAGAATACATATCCGAACAACCACCCAATGTTGCGTGCCGAGGTGGCAAACCATGATAAACTGTGACATATATAATTATAATTAAAAACACACTAAAATCGGAAAAAGATAAAAAAAATAAATAAATTAATTGTACTTACATTTTTGTCGAGGTGCCAAGGGACGTACGTATTTGTCCCTTCAAAAACCTCCAACAAGTTCTCCGGGGCCTTCCATTTAGTGTACTTGTTTCCCGCCTTCAAGCCTAGCTCGGCATTGTTCGGGTGGATATTAACGAGGGCTCGATTCAACATCTTCTGTATTTACTACAATGATTTATGATGAGTATGATGGTAAGTATTTGTATTAATTAATTGTTTTACATTATTTTATTTAAATAAAATAATGTAAAACAATTAATTAATACAAATACTTATGCAGTAATCAATCCCCGGTACTATAGTCAAACTGTATCCTGCTTGGGGACCTAAATTGCGTCGACGGTGCAGTCGACACCTCCAATACAGGATGTAGAGATCAATAGTCTGAAAATGACAACATAAAAATACAAATTAATGCAATTTCGAATTGTGATCTAAAAACACGAATAAAAACGCAATTATAAACACTTACCGACCCTTCTATGTACGCGTTCGGGTTCTCGATCTCATCAAAGAGCGGTTGCCTCATTTCGAATGGAAAGGATTGACGGGTGTATGCTATGACGTCTTCCCCCTTCGCTTTAAACTCGTTATAAGCCTCGAGAATAGTCCTTGGCCTTGAAGAAACTGGAGTCTCTGCGTTCGCCACGAACGGACTCTGGAGGAAGGCGGATGGCCTAATCTCTCGGCCGGCTTGAGTAGAGATTAACCCTTGCATGACTCGAGGCTCCTCCTCAAAATCTGAACCCAAGGATTGCGGCGATGCTTGAGTGTGTAAGGAGGAGGCGAGGGGATGTCTCGGTCAATCTCACGTATGAAGGAACCGTGAGAGGACGAGGCTTGCCCCGTAAATGGTTAAGGTGTCGGGGTCCTTAGAGTGTCTTCAAATCCCGGTGAATGAGTCGGTGTCCGACTCCTCGACCTCCGCAAGTCCTCCTCGAGCCTCGAACGACACTCGCCCACGTGCGAGTGAGATGACTCCTCACGAGACCGCCTACTTCGGCTCGGTCGATCCCTAGGCCCGAGAAAACCCTTAGCACGTTCAACGACAGCTTTGGCGGAGCGAGCAACAATACTGTTCTCATCGGTATCCCGCACCAGTCGATCATCGAACCTCTCGATGAACCTGTCCATCGCCACATCATCTCCACGACATCCTAACCGGCACGGATCCCCGTGGATGCAACATACGACCTCACTTGATTCCTCGAGAAGAGATGGCTCGGCTCTAGGGCGCTTCGACTGTCCCTCGGGTCTATGGCGCCTCGACTGCACCTCATGAACGTGTCCCGATCCACGGGATCGAGACGGAGAGGAGGGATAGGCACTCGTCCCTCGGAAGAAGCACGGGTTGCTCGAGGCATTTGACGAAGGGAATCACGACCAATTCAACCTCCCGACACTTCAACTTTTCTACGACCTTGGCCATCTCTCGGCCGCCCTCGATCTCCTCTGCTCCAGCTCCACTTTCTTGTGGGTGTGGCGTTTTGGAGCATCGTACTCCAACATGAGTGGGTTCAGATTCTCCAAACTGAGAAGATAGGGCTCTCATAACACTCGTTCTGATGGGACGAGCCTTTCATGTTCCTCGAGCTACATACATGTATGAAATTCATTAATTAACTAAACAAATGAAACAACTAAATAAATAAATAAATAAATGCAAATTGAATTCATTTTACCTCGGGGTCGTCGAAGAAACCGACCGTGCTCGTGTACGAAGAATACGTCTCCCATCTTCTTATACGGGGCAACATGTCACGTCTGGGTGGAGCTACGTAGCCACAGGTTAGTCCCAACAACGGAATGGCCTCGTACGACCATAAATTGAGCCTCCAAACCGGCCCGTAAAAATGATATTTGCATTGGTCATTGTCGATCTCCGATGGATCTTTCTTGACAACGCCCATCTATCTGGTGGCAAAGGATTTGCCACGACCACCATCCCCACGAAAAAATCCTCCACTGCTCCTCGTTCTCTGCTAACGCCCAAGCCCAATCGTCGATGGGTGAATTGTCCTGGGACACTAGAATGCATTAGTAGACGAGAAGGTTGGCGGCCTTGATGTATTGCTCGGGTGTGCCTAACGGACTTTCAATGTGATTTTTGAAGAAGTCGTCCTACAACTTGTTCGCCTTGATCTTTGCCCTTCCGTACTTCGTGTGGTAGAGGCTCGATAACGGTATATTATGTTGTCGACCGTAGGGGTTGAAAGCGGAAGGCCCGAAGTTTAATCCGGTCACAATTGCCCAGTCTCGAGGGCCAAAGACAATTTAACGCCCCCCTATCGAAAACCTCCTCTCAAACACCGAGATCGACGGATCTCTCAACTCCCGGGCTAGTAACTCGTGCAAGGCACTGATTGCCACATCTTTTCTCTTCAGCTGCATGATGTAACGGAAGGGGCCTTGTAGAAATTGATCGAGGAGCTGCTGCCCCCCGACGTTGATCAAAACAAACGGGATATCTCGAAGAACCCTATCCAGTGTGTATAGGATTACTTTGCCGGGATATCCTTGCATTTGAGGTCTCATCCACTGAAACCTAGGCTGAAAATATTACAAATAAAACAAATTAGTATAGTTATAGGAATGAAAATGAATTTCGGAAAGAAAAAAAAAACACCAAATAAACCCTGGACAGACACGGTTGAGTTTCCAAATCAACTGTGTCTGGTCAACAAATTGGCACGGTCAATGCATTGGCAGTGAGCACGGTCGATTTTTGAAATCAACCATGCCTTCAAGAACTAAAATCGACAGTCGACACTTTTCTCATATTTTCTCAGATTATCCAATCTAAATAATCATTACAAACCCTAAACCCTACACTGTGCCATCAATGATGTTCAAACTAAACCCTAAACCAATAACTAAACTAATCGAACGAGAAAGTTAAAATAAAATTTTGAAAATTTTAAAATAACTCACCGGCGGCGGAGGCGTGGGCCATTCTTCGTCGGATTCGGCGCCTGACATCTTCTCTAGTGGTGGCCGCGGCGGCAAAGAGTAAAGTAGGTTGCGGCGGCGGCGACGGTGGGGAGGCGACGGTGACGGCAACTGGTTTTTGGGGTTTCTTCAAAATTTCAGTAACGTCGAGAGAGAAAGGGAGAGGGAGAGGGTGTTTGTTGTATGATTAAGTGTGCATTAATGGCCCACAAAATCTTATTTTCTGAATATTCCTTCTTTTTTTTTTGTCAATGATGACATGGAACAACTTTTTGAGGGTAAGTATGTCTTTTTACCCAAAAGTGACTATAAAACTCATAGTTTTAAACTTGTGGCTAAAAAACTCATATTTATAGTCAAAGTGACTATATATATACATTAAGACTAAAATTAATGGAAAATTTTAAGCTGCTAAATTAATACATACATACATACATACATACATACATACATACATACGTTGATCAAAACAAACGGGATATCTCGAAGAACCCTATCTAGCGTGTATAGGATTACTTTACCGGGATATCCTTGCATTTGAGGTCTCATCCACTGAAACCTAGGCTGAAAATATTACAAACAAAACAAATTAGTATAGTTATAGTGAAAACTAATATTAAAGTGAAACTTAGAAACCAACCATATCAATTGATTTTAAGGATCCAATGGATGAGAATAATTGAAATAATGCATTATATATATATATATATATATATATATATATATATATATATATATATATATATAATAATTGAAATAATGCATTATATATATATATATATATATTGTATTATTAAGGACAAATTCGTCTAGAAAAGTAATTTAAAAAAAGAAATAAAATCTCATTCCATAATAATAGGAATTTTTCCATAACCAACTTACACTACTCCACTTCTCTTTCATATATGCAATTTGCGGCTAGATCCTAATGACAATCGTAAAAACGGACAATTGAGTTTTAATCTACTCGAAGAGACGAAGAGATTCATAGGTGGATCGCTCGTTTTGGTGGAGAAACGAATGAGATATTCGCTGAAGAAGTCGAACTATTAGTGAATTCGCGACTTCAGTGGCGACGTAAACTTCCAGACGCGATTCCGGCCTCATCTTCGATCGGATTTAGATGGGTGACCTACCGTTGGAAATATCTTGAAGTGTAGAACATATTTATGGGTGGTCCCATCCGATTTGAATGATATTTGACTTCAAAATTCGATAAATTTCATAACAATAAAAAATGCATCAAAATGAGTAGAATATGCATTGCTATTCAATTTGAGTTACGATGAGTTGTTTGTGATTACTCAACAATTATTGCACATTCAAATAGTTTTAGTGCATATCAGGTCACGAGTTGTTACATATTAATAGATCTTCTTTTCATTATAATTTAATTTATGGGCCTGCATACGTATTTTTGTTGCACAAAATAATAATGTTGTTGCATATTCTTGGAACTAAACCCAGTAGGGAAGCTAAACCCTAACCCAGTAAAATAAACTAAACCCTAGCCTAGTGAATGATAAACCCTAACCCATAGGGGAAGTTAAAACCCTATTTGGGCAAGCTATACCCTAACTTGTAGGGAAATTAAACCCTAACTCATATGGACACTAAACTCTAATAGGACAAACTGAAGCCAAGAATGAAAATGAAACGAAAATGTATCAGATTGAGTCATAAATGCAACAAAACTGACATAATACGCATTATACCCAATATACACACATAATGTATAAAATTTTACAAATGATTCGATAAGAAGAAGAAGAAGAAGAAGAAGAAGAAGAAGAAGAAGCCATTTGATATTTCAGATAAAAATTTAATTAATTCATACATACACAATCTTACTCACTCCCTACTCATCAATCTCATCAACACGCCATTTGATATTTCTGGTATTCATCAAATTGCAAATTCTTCCAGTTTTTGTCGATGAATGCATCAATTCTACGCCGAAACTCTTCGCTGCTCAGCCTCTCGAACGTCTCTGATCTACGCAGAGCCACGTTGTCCTAATCTCTCGCTTCAGCTTCTCCGACCGTGTTCTCTCGAACCTCTTAATCTGTCTCCACGCCTTCACCACAACAATTTCATGATCTTGTTCATGATCTGCCGCGTCTTCTTCTGCCAGCGGGGGCAGAGATGAGCTGTTGTGCTAAAAAAAAAAAAAAAAAAAAAAAAAAAAAAAAAAAGGAGGAGGAGGAGGAGGAGGAGGAGGAGAAGAAGAAGGAGATCAAATAACGAATATATATATATATATATATATATATATATATATATATATATATATAAATCCTATATTTATGGGAAAATCAGTTATACAAAGTTAAAATGTCAAAATTATCGCAAAACTTCTATTCGTCGGTTCGAATCTGACCAGTTCCTACAGCGCTTCGTGAAAAAGTTCGTAATGATCACCGCACATGCATGAAGTACCGAACAACCCAGCCAGGCAAATTTTATTTTTTTTTCGCCGCTTTGGGTTGTGGGGCGTGTCGCACAGCACCATCTCCTTTTGATATAACACTATATAGCATTAAAAAATCGAAAATTGATTTTTTTTGAATTAAATTGAAATAAAATCTAATTCATTAAATCTTCAAAATCAATAGATATGGTTGATTTCTAAGTTTCACAAAATAATTAGTTTTCCCCTGATATATCCTATATATATATAATTAATAACGAGTTTTAAAAAAAAAATGAAAAAATTACGAGTTGATTTTGTTTTAATGAAACCAAACATTTTGAATTCAGAATCTATTCCTTTTCCTTTCCCGACTCGAACAAAAGGCCTTTCTCTATTCGTGAAATTCAATCCACAAACACGAGATCGCCGAAACCCTAATTGCAACGATTGCTCCTTGAAACCCTTCTAATTCCCTTGTGAAATTAGGGATTCTTCCTACGCCTCCGATTTAATTTGATTCCCGGCGATCATGGGAGGCCACGGTGGTCTGAACATTCTACCTCAGAAGAAGTGGAACGTCTACAACTTCGATAACCGGGAGAAAGTCAAGCGCGACGAGGAAGCCGCCGCCAAGGAGGAGCAGTTGAAGCGCGAGCAATCACGGAGGCGCGACACCGAGCTTCGGCTCGAGAAGCTCCGTCAAGCTCGCGGCTTAGCGAGCCAAGTCCCGCCCCAAGCCGAGGACAAGCCGTCTTCTATCTCTGTTGAGGCTGAATCTGTTGCTGAGCCCTTGAACACGGAGTCTGATTCCAAGCACATTAATTTGTTTGAAGGAATCAGGATTTTCGACCCGATCAAACCGGGCGATGAGAAAAGAATTGAAAAGAGGAGCAGATTTGCGAGAGATGATGATAAGAATAAGAAGGTGAAGAGAGAGGAAGTTCGTGTTGTGGGGCCTGAGGATGAGGTGTATAAATTAGGGTACGGGGTTGCGGGTAAAGGTGTGAAAATGCCATGGTATATGGAGAAGAAAGTTGCTGATGAGAGTGATGATGGTGGAAGCGATGATGAGGGATATGATAATGTTAAACGGAAGGAGAAGACGAAGAGTGGTGGTAAGAAAACTTTGGAGGAATTGAGGGAGGAGAGGCTGAAGAGAGAGAGGACAGAGAAGGAGAGAGAAAGGGCTTTGTTGATGATGAAAGCTAGGAAAGATGGGGGGGTTTCTTCCAGGAGGAGATGAGGTAATTGGATCGGCAAAGTACTGGAATTTGTACATATTCAGTTCTGTTTTCCTTTAGCTATTGGAATGTTGGAGAATGCTGGTGAGCTGTTTTGGAATTTTACATATATAAATGTTCGTTAAAATTATTGCGGAAGTTGCTTCGAGCTGTGAAAGTTATTGATGTTTTAATGGGTTATTTTGCTTAGGAGTTGTCTCTCGTTCTGTTAAACTGTTTCGTTCATCTCTATCGTGAACGATTGTTGCAATACGAGCCTTATGTCTTTTAGATTGCATTCACCAGTATCTTTGGGAGCTGGAGATTTTGTAATGTATGAAAGGGTTATTATTTCGCAGGAAATTTTGACTACTACGGCTGAGTAATATACAAGACTCATGAATTGGGATATGTTGTATGTTGTGCTTATTGGTTATAATATGTTAAGTCAATCTGATGCAAGCATTTCAACCATTTCAAATATAAACGTAATGATATTGTGCTTTTCGTAGGAAAATTGATGTTAGGACCTTGGTTATGTTCCGAATGATTGAGAAATTTAGATGCTAACCATTGGCTGTTGAGTTATAGTTGTATATTTCTCTGTCTCTCTCTCTGCCTCTCTCTACTTTATAAGTGGGGATACTGGATACTAGACCAACTACTAGATGATGGCTTTGTCATAAACTCATTCTCTAGTCTGGCTTTATATTTAAACTGGAAGCTGCAATTGGGAAAATTCTAGTGTGGGGGTGTTTGGCTAAGCTTATTTTGAGGAGCTTATAAGCACTAAGTGTTTATACGGTGTTTCAAGAGCTTATAAGCTCTTAGATTTAAGATCTTATAAGATTTCAAAGTATTTGGATAAAAGAGCTTATAAGCTCAAAATAAATTAAAATCTGAAAATAAAAAAAATGAAAAAATATTCTTTTTTGGAATTTATTATTTTCTACAATCAAATGAAAGTGTTTAAAATAAAAATATAAAAATAATATGAGTCATACAATGCAAGAGTCAAGTTTTGAAAAAATAAGTTGATGTGGAGGAGCTTATTTTTTGGAGTGCTTATAAGCACTTAGAGTTTATTTTGGGAGCTTATAAGCTCATTGAGAGCTTATTTTGTCAAACACTTTTAGAGTGCTTATAAGCTCTCAACAGCTTATAAGCAACTTAAAGTAGCTTATAAGCTTAGCCAAACACCCTCTATATCTCTATGTTTTCGTTATTTTTACTTATGTGTGGGAAGTATGTCTATGTACTATCAAAGCAATCAGTATTGGTGTAAAAAGTGTTTCAATTTCTTAACTTAGGAGTCTGGCTTACTTGCCATGAAATATTCGATGTCGACAATCTTACCGTCTTTTAGATGCCCTTCAAATTATGAGGTGCTCTCATACTTCCTTGAGTTTGTTTTCTCTTCAAGCAACTTTTTATAGTTTTAGAACCTTACATCGGTGTTGCAGTTATGCTACTCTTTGTCACATTGAAAAAAAATGTTGAAATAAGGGTGATGAAAACGATGCTAGCTTCTTCAGTTCTTTACATATTTTTGCTGAAAATTAGTACCGCAAAATAACACATTTTGTTATTGAATTCAACTCTTCTTGAATTTGTTTAAAATATTGAACTTTTTGGGTTTATAGATTGAAAAGCTGTGTGTGGTGTCATACTATTCCAATTCTAGCTGTCATGGATATGAGGCCTTTATGCAGTCTTTCTTCGAGGCAGGCACCGGACCAAGAATGAAGAAGGTCATTCGCTGGATAGGAGGATCACAAGTGAGTTCTCTTGATATAGTTGAATTCTCTTGGCATGTTTGTGTGTTGTAATGTGTTGATTCCAATCATCTTAGCTTAAGTAGTAGGCTAGTAGCATTATTCGGATATGTCTATTCGATTGCCAGATGTGTTTCATCTAGTTTTGACTGATTCATTGTAATCATTTCAAGAATTCCTCATCTGTTATCATTTTTGCTATATATTTTGAGTAGAATATTTGATCATGAGATTTGACGGCTCATGTTTTCATATCAAAATAAGCAGTTTAACATACACAACATTTGTTTCCTTGCATGCCTAGGAACTGAGTGGAAATACTTCAGTTTCGTGTAAAGCTTCAATACATTCATCGATGCACTGCACCCCTGATTTGTTCTGAGATTTTCTTGACATAATAGGTACGGGAGTTTTATGCAATGGACTGAATCTGGTGATGGTGTCCTTGTTTGATGAATGATTCATTTATTTTGTTGTGCACCTGCTCCATTGCGTTCGCCTCCACTAGTTTCGGGACCCCGATCTTCTTTGATAAATCGTCGAATGTGATACTATTATATCAACTTTAAAAACATTAAGGGCATGGCTAGTATGCAGGAATGGGTCAGGAATGGAAGACCATTCCTATGTCCACTCCTTATCCCATGGCTGATACAGAAATATTATCAGGAATGACCATTCCTTCAGTAATCAGTAATCCCATGAGCATGGGATTAACCATTACTCTCATTTTCTTGGTATTAGCTAATCCTTGTTATCAGGAATGAAATTTACTTCAGTTGGTGAAGAAATTAACCTTACTTATGATTTACACTTGACTTATTATACTTTGTCGGGAATTTCATATGGGCTAAGTCGAGTTGGGTTGGGCTGACGGCTATGGGCCCATTGGGCCAAATGAAGAAACCTTCCTAAATAATTATTTAGTGATTTTTTTACCTATATATACGTACATAATAATGTTGGTAAAATATTTGAAATAGTCGATATGTGTCAAGCTCGACCGGTGGGGTAGGGATAAACGATAGGTGGGTTAGACCGGCTCAACCGACCTGGGCCTGATACAGACTTAGACATGCTCGACTCAATTATACAAGTGAGTCGGGTTGGAAACATTCTCATGAAATTTTGTTATATTTGGATTTATTTTTAGGCTTTAACATAGGCTCAATCCAAGCTCAATTGAAGATCGACCTCCTCTATTATTAAGCCTAGTTTGACCTAAGTCTATAAATCTAATGGGCTTGGGCTGATCCGAATTTTTGGATTAAATTATAATCATTCCATTCCTTATGGATGCCAGCCATGAGAATTGAATCAGCGGGTTCATTTCATTCCCATCCTCATTCCATTACTTCGTTCATTCCATTCCTGCTAAATTTCATTCTTGAATACCAGCCATCTCCTAAGTATATTAGTAAGAAGCTTTTCTGATAGCACCAATTTTCTATATTTTTCCTTTTAAAATGCAAAATTGTTACATATTATCGGTTAAAAGTGCATGTTGGGTTAAATATATTTGCTTATTTTGTTGTCTTAGAGTTGTCGATTTGTTAATAATATATATATTTTTTAATTCTGAAATTAATGATAGTACCATAAATAATCGTACAAGGAATTATTTTTTAAAAAATAGTCATTTTTTAATTTTATAGTAAGCCCATTTTCCCGTTAAGGTAGCCTTATTTTCAGAATATACATGAGGTATAAAAACTAAATTGAAACTAGTATAATAAATATAAGTTGACACCAAAAGATGAGTGAAGGCAGGAGAAAAGAGTGTGTCTTATAAGTATTTGCAAGAATTTTTATGAAACAAGATCTGTTTAGTGAGCTTAGAGCTTATAATTGGGAAACAAGAGAAGTGTACAATGTGCCTAGTCTTCACCATGTTTCCAAGATGACACCCTTTCGTCTGAATTCTGAACTCCAATTTAAACGGAATTCCTCGTTCCTCGTCGGAGACTGCCAGCCCTGTCCCGGCCCCGTATAGAGGAACCTCTCTCCCAGCCAGCTCCACCCTCATCATCCTTTTGCTCTTTCTTGGTTGGTAGTATTTCTTCAGCTGATCAACACCATTATTAGACCATGCTTTAGAACAAATTAAATAATCGATCTTGTTTCATAGAGTATAAGATCTTAAAGGTAACCCGAGCAATGATATCAATAATGAAAAGCCAAGGTATATTGACAACGAAGCACGCATAACTAAGTTAAAAGACGTTTTCCTTCCAACCAATCATTTAAGGGTTCGAGTCATATCACTACTTTGTGTCATGATAAACGGGACAATGAAAGTACTATTGTTTAATAAGAGGTGTGACCTGGCCAATTGCAACAGTGACGTCTAAGTATTTGAGATGAGCAGTGTGGGAAGAGACATCAATCCCAAAAAATGTAGCTGGATTGTAAATCACCAAATTTGCTGAACAATTCACTGATATAAACTTCGTTGGAACACCTGTGTGATCTGACCCTTCTCCATAATCCAGTTTTTCAATCTTCAAGCTCTGCAACCAATCACATGATGCCACATGTAAATCATAAGTAAAATCACGGTCGAGATAAACATGCACTCCCTCGATCCATTTCATAATATCACGTTCTATTCTCGGTAGATCTATTATTATAATATAAGAAAGTATCGTTATGGATTGGAACTAGAATGTCTTGTAACAAAAACTAAGTATCAAGAAACATCTCATTAGGTTACCTTGATGGTGACTTGAGCTTTAAAATTCCTACTAACACCAAAAAAAACCAACCAAATCATAGAAGAAAGCAAGAGAAATGTGAAGCCAAGGATCACACATCTGCACTGACTTTCATAGGCCTCCTGCCCATAGTAATCATCATAGTAGGCGTCGGCACCGCCCTCCTCCGTCACCACATTGCAATAGTGCTTGTTCCATCGCCGCCGGTTGCCAGAGATGCGGCTAGCAGCAGTGGCGGTGGTGGAGGAAGAGGATGTGAGGGAGTGCCTCGGGGCCGAAGGCGAGTTCAATGTGCTCCGTTCGTTGGAGGAGGAGCACTTGTCGATCTCGTCGTGCGAGTCCCTCGAGGGGCTTTGCACGTAGTAGCCCCTCGGAGAGGCCGACGACGGCCGGATGCTCGTCATGTCGGACTCTGACGTGGCGTGCATCATCTTTTACCGGATGCCTGTTGGATGCTACACCTGACGAAATATGACGTTACTTAATTGAAAGTTTTGGCAATTGTAGGAAATATGAGTTTGTTGAGAGGGGAGGGGAGTTTGTTATTACAAAGTGGGATCTGTTGAAGAAAGTATGGGGAAAGAAAACTTTATTGAAGAAATAAGGGGTAAAAATGGTGCTTTGTTCATATGTTGATAACTATGTGTGGTTTATGAGAGTGTTTTGGGTAGAGAAGTGTGGTGATGGATTCGTATAATCAGCAGAGGTTTAAGAAGTTGATTTATTCCACGTAACGACCAAATACCATCAAGAGTTTGAATTAACTAGTACTTATCTATTTATATATTAAAAGAACAGATACAATTTTGCAATCAATTAATCGCAAATTTATTTGAATGTGAATCTTGTGAACAAAACAAATTTCAAGAACATAATTCTTTTAAGGATAAAAGATTAGAAAATTAAAGTAATTGGTTATTATTGGAACTACATATCCCACTAACCGTAATGCTCTCCTTATCAGTGTGGTATGTTGACGATTGACAATGCTTAATTGAAGAAAAATAATGTGATTGATTATTGCATAAAAATTATTCTTACTAAAAATAACTACATCTTACTCAAAAAATGTTAAACTTTAAGGTTGCGTTCTCTTTGATGTGAAAGAAAATGAGAGAAAAATGAAAATCACTCTTAAAATCTTCCTTATTTCTCACATTTTCTATTTTTTCTCCTTCATTTGCACTACAATGGAGAGAAGATATTATCTCTCCAATTTGGTGTTGTAAATATTTTCTCCAATTTAAGGAGTAAAATTCCTCCTTATTGATGAAAGGTGAGAAAAGGTGACGAAAATGGTGGGATTTAAAAGGCAATTTTCTCTTTTCTCTCATTTTCTTTCGCATCAAAGAGAACGCAACCTTAAGGTTTAGCATTTTTAATATCAATATAGCACGCACATTTACGGTGAACATTCTTAATGTATCCACCGTGGATAAGGGAGCATTTTCCTCCCCTTATTCCTCATTTTCTCTACAAGAATGGATTTATCTTCTCAAAGATGCTCATATACCGATAGACGTGTCAATTAAGAATATTATTATTATTATTATTATTATTTAGGTATGACCTTTTATTAGTGTAGGATTGAGTTAAGCTTACTTGACCTCAAGTAATTAGTGACTTTAAATAATCTCTTAAAAAGTTAGGGTTGACAGGCAAAATTATTGCTAGACTTTGCAGCTTAGCTTTTACGGCTGTGGCAGTATGAATAATTACTGTAAATCTCTTTTGAAGTCTTTTATTTCAATTCAATTCTATCTTATTGTTCTTGATCATTCTATCTACTAGTATCGCACCCGTGCGATGCACGGATACTATATCAATTACAATTATAATAAAAATTAGATTGATCAAATGGAATAGAGACCGATATACTCCCTCCGTCCTGCGGCAATTGTCGCCTAGGATTATTATATACCTCACATATGAATATCCTAGGGAACAATTGCTGCATGACGGATAGAGTAATAAATAATGAATAAATGTTTAGGAGTTTTTTACAATTTTTTACATGTATAAAATAGATAAAGGTGTAACTAATATTATTAGTAAGGGAACAAAACGAAATTGTTTTAATAGAAAACCATTGCAATACTATTTTTTATATGTTCATTTTGTAATTTCAATACGTCATTAAAAAAAAAAAAAAAATCATTCATTGTTGTTCATTCTTAATAAACGCAAATTATTATTTATTCTTTTTTAGTATCTCTTAATCCAATTATTTAACATTTGAAGATGTTTTAGAAAACATATCCTAGCCTTAAAGACAATGTACGGAGTACTTCCACATTTAACTTTTGTGTTGTAAAAATTAAATTAAAATGTAATCATTATTCTTTGAATAAAATGTTTAAATTCAAATAGTTAGTTACATATATAGTACTTGAAATGTAACATGACATTGGTAGATATGCTTGAAATGTAATTATGCTAAAAGAAAAAAATAATAAAGAAATAAGTATGTAACAAAATATTTCGGTGGAGTAAAATTCATGGTAAAAATAAATAGATTCTTCAGTACAAAAACATCAAAATTTTAAAATTTAGATAGTCAACCATTTTCATAAAATGATTTATATATATATATATATATATATATATATATATATATATATATATATATATATATATATTATTGATAGTTTTACATTTTATAAAGTTATGTGAAGTATGTTTTATTAAATTAATGACAAATATGGATTTAAATTTGAAATTGTGGGCTTTTAGTTTGGGATACAATATTATATAGGTATTGTGCATTACCCATAGAATATTATTAGATTAGTCAATATTAGTGTATGTCCTTTGGATAAAACAATGTATGCTTTGGAGGGAAAAGGGTATTGTTGTGAATAATGTAAAAACTCAAGTTTTAAGTGAAGTATAGATATCTTTATCATATTTTAGGTATGTTGATTATGCCATTTCCTTGAAAAAATTAAATTAGGTTTATTAGGGTATACATATATTATTTTTAGGCATTATAACAGAAAACTTAAATGTTGTGTGGTGGAGGACTTGAATTCAAGACCAATAACCTCGAAACTTAACCCTCTATAGCTAATTCAAAACACTACTTAGGGTATTCAACGTGCAAAACCGACAATCATCGTAACAAAAGTGAAAATCTTTAAGGTTATAAATCCTAAATTACAATTTTAAGGGGAAAAAAATTGCAACGTGTAGCGAAAATAAGACTTTAATGTTTTCGAACGATAATGCTCTAATTTTACTGTGGTCACATCTATATCTATAAATAGAAACAGAAGGAATATAATGTAATTTCCTAAGATGTCCACCAATATATATTATGAATATGATATAAGTGGACATGTTCTTATGTCAATCTAGAAGATGCATAATATATTTGTAAGGTGTGATTTTGCATTCATAATTCGAAAATTACTTTCAAATGAATTCTTTTGTAGCTGAAATTGACTAAATGTGTAATATTTACTTATACTTCTTCTTTTTTAAATGTTTTTATATGTTCTTATTTACAAGAATAAATTATTCATGTGTTGTGAGCACTCACTTTTTTATGTTATTAGCCTCTCTTTGATAATATTTTGATCTACATGCGATTTGGTTTTGATGGAAAGATAAAATATATTTTCACACCCAAGTGCTTTCTGTTAGGGATTGCTAATAATAAGACCTTAGTGGGAGCTTAAATATTGGTTTTCTGTTGTTTACCCATTGTTAATTATAGGTTCATGAATTAATCGTAATGAAAATCTATAATTTTCAATTTCTATATTTTCTGTTAAGGTTGGATTATAGGATTGTTTCGTTAGTTTCATGACCTAATAAAATTATGATATCCATGATGTTCGATATATATTTTGAATTTTAGTTTTATAGTATAATTTTTTGTTAGTATCTTAGTCTTTATTTTTATCCCAATTCATGTATATATGATTTTAGTATTCTCTTTGTCTCCTTTATCTTTATTCATGTTATTATTAAAATATACTCAGGTTGAATAAAAACGGTCAATAAAAAAAAGATATGGGAGAGTACTTGATTTGATGTCTCAAAGAGTCAAAGGAATGTATATACAATACAATTAATCTGAGGAACTGGTTTTAGAGTGTACACCCTCCGTCCTTTAATAAGTGTCCCGAGCCGCCAAAATTTTTGTACCTAAATAAGTGTCCTATCACATTTTTCAATGTATAAATTTAGCTAAACTACCAATTTTACCCCTGCTATCATTACACTTTTTTTACTTTTTCAATTTTCAATGTAATAATTAGGGGTTAATATGGTGAAATTATACACTTTCTTGGTTATTGCATTTTGACGGCTCGGGATACTTATTAGGGGACGGAGGGTGTATAAGTGAACAAATTCTTTTTAAAAGATTTAATTTTCAAAGGATCATATAGTATCTATCTTTGTAACTTTACATTCTAATGATTTCTTTAAAGTAAGATGAAATTACATTATAAAGAAAAAACTAATGGGATTGTTGAATGAGTTTGAATAAAGGGAAAATATTAACTTTTACATTGAACTAAGAACATACAAATTGACGGAATACTGAAACTAGATATGTGAAGAAGTAAATTTAGAATTTTAGATTAATTAATGTTATAGGAGTAATATTTTTTATATGTTTTTATTTATTAAATAGTTTATTAAAGTATTAGGTAATGCCAAGTATTTAGTGGTTTGTCAATCTTTGAAATATAAGATTAAAGAAGAATGTATGATGAATGAGAGATTTAAATAGCTTTCATATTATATGTTACTTAAGTAATTATAGCCATTGTGACGATTAATGAATGATATAAAAATATATAGTAATGGATGAGAACTTTTTCACTTTGTAACTGTATAATTTTTTTTTATAAGTTGTAGGAAAAAAATTATATATGTAGGATCGATATAAAAAACTTATACATATCATTTTTGTCTATTTTCTGTATCAATTTATTAACCTTAGAAGTCAACAATTAATAGTATCAAAAATTTCAAACTTATTTTTGTTAATTAAGGGCCTGTTTGGTAGGGGTGAGAAGGCTTGTTAATGTGTGCTATCGGGCCTTCCCACCCCGTTTGGTAGCTGAGATCGAAACATGGGCCCCCGTGATAAGGCTTGGGCCCGGCTAAATTTACTGTTCACTCATAGTGGAATAAGCTTCCCATTTTGGCCCGATAATAAACACCCTCTTGTACAGTAACCCTGATTTGGGTTGGAAAATACACAAATACCCCTCACATTTCATAGGGTTTAGCACTCAAATTGAAATCGACCTCACTTCATCCAATCTTCTCTCCCTCTCTCGACCATTCTCGAAACTTCATGCCGAACGCGAACGACGACGACAGTGTCTCCGGTGACGGCAACGGCTCCCGCGAAGGCGACGGCTCCCGCCACGGCGACGACTCCCGCGCCGGCAACGGCTCCCGCAAAGTAGACGGCTCCGGCCACGGCAGCGGCTCCCGCGACGGCGTCGACACTCACCTTCCTGATGTAAGTTTCTTTGAACCAAACATTATTGTCGTTCTTGAAATTTTTGGAAGAACCATATCCTAATTTTTCTTTCCGTTTTTCCCGAGCTCTTATTTGGAATTTACAGTACGCATGATTCCCCCTCCATTTTAGGGTTAGGGTTAGAATTGGGGTTAGTGTTAGGGTTAGGGTTACGGGTTTGTGTTTAGGGTTTAGATTTGGGGAATGTGAATTCAATTCAATCCGATTTGGGGTTAAATTTGGGGATTTTGCATCACGGATATGGCTCCACAATTGTGTTATGTTTCTGAGTTTTTTTTGCCCTTTTTTTTTTTTTTTTTTTTTTTTTTTCCTTTTCTTTCTTTTCATTGTGTTTACTTTGAGAATAATTCTTTGATTATTTTTGTATTTATCTTTGTTAAATTTTGGTGAAAAACAGGGAAGCTATGCATTATTTGCTCTAGTTTTGGAAGGTTTGACAAGCCTGCAATTTGGTTGGGGTGAGAGGTTGATGAAATTTTTTATAGCAGCATTTATTTTATCTATAGACAAAGTTTCCTGCTTGCAATTTGAATTATATCTACTTTATTGCTATTGTGTAAATAACTGAAGCACAAGGTTGAGATGAAACAATAGTGAAAATGGAAAGGGTTTAGGAAAAGTAGTGTATTTTCTTCTTATAACAAAAGGGTGGTGATTGACTGGTTGCATTCATTAAATGACTAATGCTTGTTGTTGTTCTTGTTGATTGAAAGTAGTGTATGATTCTCTGTTGTGATTTCTTTATTCTTGCAACATTTGGTTATTAATTTGCTATAACTTCATCGTAGGTTGGAAATGTTGGTTATGTGACTATGTTTATGCATAAAATTCTCATTTCTCACTTTGTTTCTTAAAATAAGGCAAGCGTTGATATGACCACCACTTTTGATTCTGATTCTGATTCTCGTTACACTGAGTATCCTGATTTTGATGATACTGATGCTGAGTATGCTACAACATACCTTTCCGGCGTCGTTCCCTTCTTTGAGATCCCGCTTGCGAACACACACGTTGCACAACGATACAGATTGGTAATGTGTTTTACTATAATTTTTTTTTTTTTGACATATTTGTTTAGTTTTTGTGCTGAATTCTCATTTGATGATACAACATATGCCTCACAAAGCCATGCGGTTGCTTCCGAATGTGGATGTTCCTGTTACCCTGCGGCATGGCCGAAAGGAATGGGCAGGCACTTACAACGGGAGCTACACTCGTCCAGTCATCAGCAAGGATGTGTGGAAGTCGTTTGTCGACGACAACCATCTCAAGGCCGGTGACATCTGCATATTCGAGCTTCTAAAAATCTGTGAAGAATCGGGTGTCCTGCTAAAGGTTATCTACTTGAAGGACCCGTTCGATCTTCCGGCAGAACTTCTATCGAAGACATTGGCTGGCAGCAGTGAAGACCATGCAATTGTTGTTAATTAAAAACTTGTTTTGGATTAAAACTAATTTAACATTTGTGTCGCCCCTATGTATATTTTGTCTATTCCCTCCTTCTACGTGGTGAAACACTTGTATATCCCCTATTTTTTTTTTTGCTTGTGAATAGGGTGATATTTTATGGTACTATGTTATCAGTAGTTGTATTATATTATGTTTCTATAATTGTTTGCAATTTTATTTGTCGTATTGCATAGAGTATCTAATTAACCCGTTTTAAAATACGTACTCAACATGGTATAAATTCAAAGGGAACATTTGCATTATTTTTGAGCTAATAATTATTTTGGATAACAAAGGAAAAATATATAGGAAAATAACTGAAATCGTTTGTCAAATATGATGAAATGGAAACACTCTTTTAATAAATGCCCCCCAACTACCTCACATTGGATCCCTTACTTTTCCTCATTCGAGCCCTTATTCCTCACAACGAAGAGCTGCTGCTGTAAAAAGGGAAAGGAAGGATCGATTGCTGTTGTCGAAAATTGAAGCACGAACGGCGGAATCGACGCCGGCAATCGTTCGCCCCATTTCCAAAATTCTATAATCAAGGTAATTTGTTCGATCTTCAGCTGAAAGCGCCGCTTTGATGATTAGGGTTACATAAACCAGCGATCGATTCTTCTAATTTCTTGTTGATTTGCATTGGTAATCATTGTTCTTAAAATGAATTCAACTTGAATTAAAGTACACTTGACTTTTCTATGCAGTTGGCAGTATATGTCATGCGTTAATTTGGAGTTCGATTTTAATTTGATGGTGAACTTGTAATTTGTTGATATACAGCATCATAATGGCCGCTCTAGGAGTCGATAATGTGATTATATTTGAAATTGTGGAAGAGATTGTGAGAATTCATCTGAGAAATGTGGTATTGATTGCAAACATAATTAGGCGCCGTCGCGCTAGATCACAGAGACTACGTGCCACCCCCACTCAGTCGTACTCTATGATAGGAAGAATCCCAACCCAAATCCAACACATGAATAGGTTGGTGTGAACAAATAATGTTGAGTGTCTAGCTAATCTACGTGTTGATCGGAATACTTTCGGGAGATTGTGTGGCTTGCTGAGAAATATTGGAGGGTTAAAGGAATATAAGTACGTTGGTGTCGAAGAGCAAGTAGCATTGTTTTTAGGGGTTCTAGCTCACCATAAGAAGAATAGAGTCGTAGGTTTCGATTTCCTTAGGTCTGGTGAAACCATATCAAAGTATGTCCACACAGTGTTAAAGGCCATTTTTAGGCTCCACGGCCTGTTGCTTGTTAAACCAGAGCCTGACACTGAAGACTGCACTGATCCTCGTTGGAAATCGTTTAAGGTAATTTGTTAATTCACACAGTTTTTATAAGATTCTTACTTTTCTTCTTCTTCTATAACAATCAATTATTTGACACAGGGTTGTTTAGGGGCCATGGATGGAACATACATCAATGTTAGGGTACCCGCTATAGATAAACCAAGGTTTAGAACAAGGAAAGGTCAAATATCAACAAACACTTTGGCTCTTTGTGATAGGCATTTAAAGCTCATATACGTACTGCTGGGGTGGGAAAGATCATCCGGGGACTCAAGAGTATTACGTGATGCAGTGAGTAGGACTCACGGCCTGAAGGTCCCAAAGGGTAGGAGAAAACCACTACTTTATAATATTTATGGCTCACATTTGGTGAAGTTAATACCTACAATTAACATTAGTTTTTCCATTTGATGATATAGGTTTCTATTACCTCTGTGACAACGACTATGCGAATAGTGAGCGCTTCATGACTCCATACAAGGGCGTTAGATATCATCTCAAAGAATGAGGCCCCAATGCGGATATTCCTCAAAACCCAAAGGAAATGTACAATATGAGGCATACCAAGGCAAGGAATGTGATTGAGCGTGCCTTTGGTATAATGAAGATGAGGCGGGGGATTCTACGGAGTGCACCGTACTATCCTATCAAGGTTCAAATAAGGATAATCATGGCATGTTTCCTGCTGCACAACTTCATTCGGAATGAGTTTATCGACGATCCATTTGCAGTGGGGCTAGAGGATGATGATGATGATGATGATGATGATGATGATGATGAGGAGGAGGAGGAGGAGGAGGAGGAGGAGGAGGAGGAGCATGTGCATTATGTGGGGGGGGGGGGGGGGGGGATTGAGGCAACTCCGGAATGGAATGAGAAGCGTGATGTTATTGCAAACGCAATGTGGGCAGGGGAAATGTAGTTGATTTCTAGTGGGGGGAATGAACAATGACTAAATAACTCAACTACTTTTTATTGCTTATGTGTGTGATTTGTCATTTTATTTATGTCATGTAATAGACTTTAAATCCTGGAACTTGAATATTTGCATGTCTTGATTTGTGGTGATGAATGCCTATTTATGTTGAATAATCTGTTGTGCATATCAATTGTAGATTGGATCATGGACAAGTACCGTGAAATAGCCCCCCCTCCCCAATGCTCTTGTGCGAATGGCAAGATGCAAGTTAAAGTTGCATCAAGGAAAGCTGCTAATCCGGTACGCCTTTACTATATTTGTCCCAACAACGAAGATCATTACGATCATTTCATTTGGTGCGATGAATATCAGACTCGTTCAAGGAATTTCATTCAAATTTCTAACCAATTTACTAGAAGGGAGGCACAACACCAAGACTCGAACAATGCCTCATCTCGTGTGACGAGGGATCAAACTGCAATACAAGACACACCCGAAACTTTACGCCGACAACTGTATGGGGAAGTCGAGATTTACGTTGCGATTTGTTTCATGGCCACAGTGTTAGTGTTGTTTGGTGTGATCATAGGAATCCTTCTGATGAAGTAACACTGTATCCCTAATTTTCCGATTCTCTAGTATCGCCTTTCTCGTGAATGATAGACTACTATGTTGAAGCTTTTGTAAGAATGGATAAGACAACATTATTTTGGTAGTATATGCTTGTCTTGGTGTAAATTGTTTTTCTTTGAGTAGAGAATATATTCCCATACACCATTGTCTATGTATATGCCCGAATGCAAGAGTACAAGTTAGTAGTTTGTATAAATAATTGAATCCCCATTGATTTGTTTCACAGAACCATGCCTCTTAACTTCCCTTCACAAGAACATTATTTGTATAAGGGGAAGTTGGATGAAGGAAATGTTAATTTCTTAGTACATATCATCGTCAAAGATTTATGTCGACACCCAGAAGAAAGGAGAGCTTGCATACCAGTAGGTAGTCTGCATCGTGGACGGAGAGCTCTTAACGAAAGGTATGGGTTGAATTTTTCATGGGATGAAATTTGCGATTAATTTAACATGCTGAAGGATAGAAACAAAATCACTCAAATACTTCGAGCTCATGATGTGCGTTGGGTTGAGCTAACAAATCATGTGCATGCAACTGACGAACTTTGGCGCCATATGTGTGAGGTAAATTACTAATTTTATGTAGATATCAATTACTTGCCGTTAATGCGAGAAGCACAACATAACGAAATAATTTTTGCATTTAGCACAACAACCTTGCTAAAGCATATTATTATGTTGGCGATTCCAATTATGAGGAACTTTGTATGATATTTGATAATACGTACAACAACGTGAGTTCGGGCCAAAGGTTAGCCGACGGAAGTACAAGTGAAGAAGGAGAAGATATGAATGCACATTTTAACACTGCAAATCAACGAAGGCGGCTGTTCGAGCCATCGATCCCATGCGAGTGTCGCATACCGAATAAACGGGATGCTCGAAAACCACAACTTCATGGAGGCGGAAGAAAGAGAGGTGCACGAGGAGATACTTCGAATGTGTACGAAGAAGAGTCATGTGATTATATGTCAAGCCCTTAATTAGTTTTTGTTTATGAATAAGTATGTTTCATGTGTATTGAAGTGCAATTTTAATTTGAATATAAGGCAGTGTAATCCCTCCATATTACTCAAACTTACTACAGACATGAAATGAACCTCCAAAATATGAACCATGCCATAATGAAATGTATATAATGCTTGCCAAACACAAGCAAATTATGAGAAAATTATATAGAAAAAAGCATACACAGTTTATAAATATATAGTCAGATGAAGGAAGAGTGGAACCATTAAAATACAGGCTGAAGACTAACTACCAAATTCTGAAAGCAGTACGTACAAACCATGGATTACAAAAACCATTTTCCATCCATTAACATCATAGTAGCTTATAGCTTAGCAAAAAACATCTTCAAGCCTTCTTTCCTTACCCATCCTACATGCCTTTCTCCATCAGCAAACAATTCACGTAGCCAGCACAAGCAAGGACTGGTAGACTAGAGAAGAACTCAAGCATCGGAGGATCAGCGATAAGCAAATCAGAAACATCAAACTTCTCATCCATTCCAATTAGATGAGGGATGTCCTCCAGCATCAACCATATCTCATTCCGAGCCTTCCCAAGATCAGATTGGTATCCAATGCGATGAGCTATGGAATCAAGACTGAGTTTAGTGTCAGAGTGCATCTTACCCATGATTTCACAAAGGTTTTGATCAGTTGTATCAACCAGTTTCCTTTTCTTCTGACTGCGAGAAGTTCCAGCTTCAAACCTTTGGAATTAACCTCGCTTTGATCTGTGTTTCCAGCCTCGAGGGTGCCATTCGGCGTAGGTGAATTTGCATGAATCGGGGGATTCTGGCCGCCTGATTGGTGTTTATTTGTTAGGTTTTTCGTTGCGTTTTCGTGTTAGTTTTCATTATGTTTTTGTGTCTTTTAGTGTGTCTTTTGGCTATGATTGTTTGTTTGGAGTTTTGGTCATCGTAGGAGCAAAAGGTGAGAAATTGGAAGAAAACGGGACGAAAAGTGCACGAAGAGAAGGAAAGGCCGTGAGAACCAGAACCTGATCTGGCCGATCGGCCAGATTTCCTTAGGAATCTGGACGATCGGCCAAATGCCTATGCAAGGGTTCAGCAGTCCCTGATCTGGACGACCGTCCATAATTCCTTCACAATCTGGACGATCGGCCAAACATATTCAAAGAGGTTATGCAGTTCCTGATCTGGCCGACCGGCCAGATTTCCTTCAGCATCTGGACGATCGGCCAGATGTCGGCGTCCAGCTGTGTTTCCTTATTTAATTAGGTTTTCTTCCTAGTATATATATTAGTGCCTTGGACGAATTTTGTATCATCTTTTATCATCTTTTAGCATACTTTAGCTTTAGTTTTCAGCATTCAAACACTTTTATTAGCTTTCTATTGTTCGGATCCGGATTCGTTCTTCGTTTATTGCAATTTAATTCAAGACGTTTATTTAATTCAAGTTCTTCGTTCTTCGTCTCAATTTTCGTAAGTTCTTTTATTGCTTTCGTTTACTTGTTTTAATTGCTTGCTTCGTTTTTAGATTCGTTTTCTTAATTGCTTCGTTTAAATTCCTTAGTTTAATTTCGTTCTTTCAATTTCAAGTTCAAAGTTTAGATTCGTTTTTCTTGCTTTCAATTCTTTCGTTTTCCAAAGCTTTTCAAGTTAGATTAATTTGCTTTTAATTTCCAGATTTCAATTCATCATGTCTAGATTTATTTATGCTTCTTTCTTTGCTTTCGTTTACTTCGTTGCTTTCTTTATTGCTTTCTTTTCGATTTTTGCCTAGGTAGATTTAATCGTTTTTCTTTAGTTTAATTCTAGATTTATTTCCTCGTTCTTAGATTAGTTATTTACTTGCTTTTATTTATTGCTTTGATTTATTTTCTTGCCTAGGATTTAAAAACCAAAACCCCAAATTCTTCTTTACTTGCTTCCTGATTGGCTGCTGGACGGACGTGTTGATGTGGAGGTGCTGCCGGCGTCTTCGGCCCATTCCTCGGGCCCCATCTATCTCCCATGCGTCCTTGAGGTGGCATTGTCACTCCATTGTCCACGTGCCTCCCGCTCCGCAACACCGAGACAGCTTGGGCTTAATGCGGTGGAAAAGGAGGAACATATGGGGGATATTGCACCTCGTTAGCTTGTTGTGGTTGAATCCCTTGGCTCGGAATCCGCCCCGGTTGTTGCATCAAGTGCATAGATCCAGAAATTTGGCCAATGGCCGTCTCGAGCCGCTTTATGTTTGCATCAAGTGCATGGAAACGATCCTCATCGGCGGGAGGCTTTTGTGGAGGTTCTTGAGGACGAGAGTTCGGGTATGGTGTTGGTGGTGTAGGATTAGATTGAGGAGGGTAATATGGAGGTGGGGAATAATATGGATTTGGAGGGTATTGAGGAGGTGGATAATATGGTGGAGGTTGAGGGTAGTAGGGATTTGGTGGAGGAGGATAGGGGTTATTATATGGTGGAGGACGCCTATTCGGATAAGTAGGGGGGTTACCTTGCCCTTGTGTCGGCCTCGGATTTTGGTAGCGTCCATTGTATCCCCCTTGGTATCCTTGATGTGGTGCTTGAGGTGGGTATCCTTGAGCGGCGTAGACCTCGGCTCCTCCTTCGTATGGAAACTCCCCCATGTTGTGGCACACCTCCTTGATGTGACCAAGCTCTCCACAAATCTCGCATTGGTCGGGCTTCCTCTCTTCCTCCTTCGGTGCCGGTGCACTTTGCTTAACCTTCAAATTCTCGAGATCCCTATACATGTCGGCAATTTGCTTCTTCAAGTCGGGGCTCATCGAAATTGCACTCGCCTCCACTTTCCTCGGTCTAGCTGATTTTTGTTGAGAACTTGCAACAAGCGTCTCGAAAATATCCTTCAACTCTTCAGCTGTCTTGACCGCTATGTTGCCTCCGGCCGAACTATCCACCATGAATTGGCAAGTTTGGTTGAGGGCGTCGTAGAAATATTGCCAAAGCAACTCCGGTGCCATTTGATGATGAGGGCATTGTTGGAGCAGCTCTTGGAACCTCTCCCAAGCTTCGTGAAATGGCTCATCGTTGTCTTGGGAGAAATTCATAATCTTTGACCGCACCTCTTGAGTCTTGCGGTTGGGATAGTACTTGAGCATGAACTTCTCGCACACCGCATTCCATGTGGCGAGAGAGTTGGCCGGGAGCGCCAAATATCATGACTTTGCTCGATCCTTGAGGGTGTACGGGAAGCACTTCATCTTCAAGTTGTCCTCCGTGAGTCCCGAGAGTGGGAAAGTTTGCACCACCGTGCAAAACTCTCGGATGAACGTCAAAGCATCCTCGTTGGCCAGCCCATGGTAGGATGGAAGCAACGCCATGTGGTGAGGTTTAAGCTCATGATTCCTGACCGCTTCCGTCAGGACAATCGCCGAAGTGGTGGCTGTGAAAGTGGGGCGAGCAAAATCGCCCATGACTCTAGCTGCCATGGCTCCGGGCTCTGCAAACAACAAGACTAAACCAAAGTCTTGAGAATCGATCTCCTCTTTCTCCTTCGCGGCTAAGATCTCTTTCCTTTGATGGATGTTGTCGACGTAGGGCGCTAAATTCCTTTGAAGACTTCGGCGACCATGCATAAACAACACTCAACAAACGGGTTAAACGCACCGAGTGGGAGAGATAAGAAATCGAAATAAACACAAATAAAAATAAAACAAATAAAAATACTACACAATAAATCGCCTAAAGTTTTCCCCGGCAACGGCGCCAAAATTTGTTTCACCAAAAAGTGTTCGCAATAGAACGAAATCTATCGTAGCACTAGCAAGTAAAACCTAAGTATCGAATCTCAAGGAAAACTTAACAGGGCAATTAATCTCAAGTAAAACCTAATCTATCGTAGCACTAGCAAGTAAAACCTAAGTATCGAAAACTAAGAAAGTAAGGTATCGAAAACTAAGGAAACCTAAGTATCGAATCTCAAGGAAAACAAATAAAGAAAAACAAATAAAGCAAGTAAATAACTAATCTAAGAAAAACCTAACAAATAAACACCAATCAAACTCCCCCACACTTAGACCTTTGCTTGTCCTCAAGCAAAACAAAACAAATAATAGACTCAAGTATCGTGGACTATATAGGCCTCAAAACTTTTCAAAACAAACTCTCACGTTCATGATCAAAACTATGCACACAACCTTAGCATCAATCAACACAATCTACTCAACTAATTCAAAGTATGCTAATCCATCAAAGAACACTCCCAAACATGTGAAATTTTGTATATGAAAGTGAACACTCAACTCTCTCAAAGAAAAGATGTAATATAATGCACATCAAGAAGGTTCACTCAACATCAATGCAATGCAACATGTTTACCATAAGCTTGCCTTTAATCTCAACATCTCCACCTAATGTAATACTTACAAACTAGGATCAAAAAGGTCTTTATATATGCTTGTAATGTAGGGACATTGGTTAAGGTAGGGAATATATAGGCTAAGTGACTCAAAATGCTCTAAATCATCAACCTCTTTTTCAACTCCAACCAAAGTATGGATTTTATCTCCATCTTCTACCCTCCAACACACCAAATACAAACTCAAAGATGCTAAACTATACAAATCTAAGCTAACTATCCCCTTATGCTTATTTTTTTCTTTTTTTCCTAGAGCTCAACTAATACATGTTCTTTCTAATTTGAACAAAGGCTCTATTTTTTTTTTCTTATCTTTTTTTTTTCTAAGCTTATAGGGATAGCTAACTACACTTAAACAAGCATCTAAAATTTCTTTTCTTTCTCTCCTTCTACACCACAACAAATATTTTCAAATTATCTCCTTCTATATCACCAACTACAACTAAGGATACCCATAATCATCCAAACCTCCTATCATCCGGTTTCACAAAGAACGGCTAATAAAGGCTCAAAAGGGGTAAACAAAGGATTATGAACAAGGTTAGTGTATAGGAATCATGTGGCTAAAGAAAGATGGCCTAAGATCATTTCCTAGTTCGTAAATATACTAAGGTCTTGACGGAGAAACAAGGCAAGTTCTAGAAACAACGAAGCATGCATGATCACTCAACCAAAGAATAGGCATAAATATGCACAAATAGCTCAAATCTCACGGGTTCAAACTAACTAGTTCCCGACATCATAACATACATCAAATTCGTCAAATAAAATGCGTCGCTTCGCCAAGGTTCCATGCATAATAAAGATCATGAATTTTTTCAAGACTCAACAATTCTCTATCATTGGCCAAGTCCACAATACTATCATCACATGCTCATTTGACTCAATTAACACCTAAGACTCAACAAAATTAAAAACTTCATGCCAAAAGTTCAAAGACCCCCCCCCCCCCCCCACACACACTGAAAATCAAGCAATGTCCCCATTGCGAGAAAATTCAAAGGAAAGGGATAGAAAAACTTATCGCATGAAGACAACCAACACACTCGAAATCCCAAGAAGGTTCCAAGTGAGTACCTACAAAACAAACACAAAACAAAATACCAAAGCATAAAATTGCACAAAATAAAGAAAAACCAAAAGACTCAAAACAAAAATAAAAAGACACAAAACAAAGCTATGATCAATTGAATGGACCTCCGAACCGTGATTCATTCCATCGGGGATCGTGCGGAGACCAATAACGGGGGTCATTCGGGTTTGGTGGAGCGGAGGTGGAGCCAATGGAGAAGTCGGTGTTCCTCATCAAATGGCTCTCGATGTTCGACACCCGCCTATCCAAGCCCGACACTTGGGTCGACAAAGAATCGAACCGATCAAACACACCTTGTTGAAAGTGTGTAAAATCAGCTCGAAAGTCGGCCCAATAGGGCGGGACTTCGGCCTCCATATTTTGACGAGCCCGAACGCGATCTCTCCTAGTGTAGTAGTGAATAATTCGCTCATCATCGTCCGGGACATGCTGCTGCTCCTCCTCGTCTCCGTCCCCGTCGTCCTCGTTTTCCTCTTCTTCCTCTTCTTCCTCTTCTTCTTCCTCTTCTTCTTCCTCAGCGTCTTCCTCCTCTTGATGCTCGGCTTCTTGCCCGGCTCTTCGAATACGACGCGGGTCAGCATAGTAAGCACGAACAGAAGCTCGGTCCTCGACTCGAGTGAACTCGGTTGGACTCCTCATTAAGTGGGCATTGATCAACTCGGTGGATGACATCTCCACGCTCTGCACCAACCCTTCAGCCTCCGAAATATCCACTCCAAAGTGACGAGCTAGAGCCGTCGCGACGTATCCAAGAGTGGGATGGGCGCCGTTCTTCGACTGCACGTGTGAGAGCTGCGTCCATATGAATGGGGCCAAACACACCTTCCGATTGAACCTAGCACACCAAAGCAAATAGACCTCCATGCCCGTTACCTTACTAGCCTCCTTTTTACCGGTGACCATGTTAGATATGAAGCGATGGAGTATGATCAAAGCATCATCGCGTAAAAAGGCACTAGACACACCCGAAGTTCTAAAATTATTAACACCCGTCAATTCCATCCAAGCCTCATTAACATTAAAATCCGCAGGCACACAATCAGAGATATTAGGATTCGCACGAAAACCAAATACCGATTTCATCGTTTCCTTAGAAACTTCCCACAAGACACCACGAAAAGTGCATTCCATCACAACCTCATTACCACGTCTAGATAAACGAAAACTACTACACATCTCTAGACACAAACTATCATGCGCCTCCCATTGCCTAGACATACATTGCATTAGTCCTAATCGAAGAGCATATTCGCGAATAGTTGGAAAAATAGACAAACGCCTCAAAAAATCCATATCGTAATGCCTAGGAGGACGTATATCAAGATTTTTCAAACGGAGGTAGAGATTGGTAGTAGCGTACCTATCGGTTTCAAAAGGAACCCGTTGGCGACGCCCGTACTCTTGCTCATTGTCACCCGGTGAGTGGCGATCGAGACTCACAATGTAGGGAGTACGATTCATGGTGATGATGTGAAGTGGTTGACGAAGAGTGGCACA
Organism: Thymus mandschuricus; assembly: GCA_029379335.1. NCBI lineage: Eukaryota > Viridiplantae > Streptophyta > Magnoliopsida > Lamiales > Lamiaceae > Thymus > Thymus mandschuricus. The sequence continues at coordinate 17,341,227 of CM057074.1, read as the reverse complement.
CGAACGGAGAACGAACGACGAAATCGAAAAATTGAGCAGCCTCTAATCTGGCCGCTCGGCCAGATTTTTCTTGAATTCTGGACGGTCGTCCAAAAATTTCTGGCCGGTCGCGGAGAACCTGGTCAAGCGCGGTGACGCGGCGGCAACTGGGAGGTGGCTGAGCGACGGTGGCGCGGTGGTGGCTGGAACGGACGACGTCGGCGTCGGTGCTAACGGTGGCGGTTTGTGGCTGACGGCGGCGGCGTGGTAGCGCGACGGCGGCAGCGGTGGCGGAGTGCGGCGGCGTTGGTAGCTGCTGGCGGCGGTGTTGGTAGCTGCTGTGGTGCGGCTGGTGGCGCTGGTGTGTGTGCTGGATGGGAGCTGTGGGAGGAAATTAGAATAGAGAGATAAGAGAAGGGAGTTGGAGAAGGAAAATAGGTTAAGAAAAATTAATGGGCTGAAATTTGCGTTTGACTCGGCAAAGGGGTGGGCCCACACAATTCTGGCCGATCGTCCAGATTTCCTAATGAATCTGGCCGGTCGGCCAAATGAGATGCTGATGGCCACTGATTTGCAACGATCTGGACGATCGTCCAGAATTCTTAAGGAATCTGGCCGATCGTCCAAATGAGAAACTGAGTGTGTGACGCCAATTCCTGCAAAAACACTCAAACTAACACGAAAAATCAAATATTAACAAGAAATACAATGAAAAATACTAAATCTAAATTTTTTACGTGGGTTGCCTCCCACCAAGCACTCGTTTATCGTCATTAGCTTGACGTACCAAATACTCAAGAGGAGAGTGGGGGGTCGGAGATGAGAATTGTCTCCACCGTGTGAGGAAGTGTCGTCCCTTCGATGTACGGCTTCAATCGTTGCCCGTTGACCGAGAAGATGTATCCCGAATCCTCGTTCTTAATCTCTACCGCACCATGAGGGAAGACTTGTACCACCGTGTATGGACCTCCCCACCTAGACTTAAGCTTACCCGGAAATAATCGAAGTCGAGAGTGAAAGAGAAGTACCTTCATTCCGGGTTTGAACTCCTTGTAGGCTATGCGTCTATCATGTAGACGTTTCACCTTGTCCTTGTAGATCTTGGCATTGTCGTAGGCTTCGTTCCTTAGCTCGTCGAGCTCCTCCATTTGCAAAATCCTCCGATCATGAGCATCGTCGAGGTCGAAATTGATGCGCTTGAGGGCCCAATATGCCTTGAACTCGATCTCAACGGGCAAATGGCATGACTTACCATAGACGAGCCTATAGGGACTCATCCCAAGCACGCCTTTGTAAGCCGTACGATATGCCCAAAGAGCGTCGTTCAACTTGTCGGCCCAATCCTTCCTCGATGGCTTGACCGTCTTCTCTAAAATCCCCTTGATTTGTCGATTGCTCGTCTCCGCTTGTCCCGAGGTTTGTGGATGATAAGGAGTCGCCACCTTGTGAGTGATGGCGTTCTTCTTCATGAGCTTGGCGAACAATTTGTTGCAAAAATGCTTTCCCCCATCACTAATGATCACACGAGGGAAACCAAACCTACACAAAATATTTTCCTGCACAAACTTCAAGACAACGTGAGAATCGCACGTCCTTGTGGGGATGGCTTCAACCCACTTGGACACATACCGCACGTAAAATGTATTCAAAACCATGGGATTTAGAAAAGGTCCCATAAAGTCGATGCCCCACACATCAAAAATCTCAACCACTAAAATAGGATTAAGGGGCATCTCATTACGGCGACCTATAGAACCTGTGCGTTGACAACGATCGCATGCAAGGTAGAAGGCTTGAGCATCCTTGAACAAGGTAGGCCAATATAATCCACTTTGTAGCACCTTATGAGCAGTCTTTTGGCCTCCAAAATGTCCTCCACTCGGCTCCTCGTGACAATGTCGCAACACCTCGGTTTGCTCGTGGTCGGGAACGCACCTTCGAATCACCTCGTCCTTCCCAAGCTTGAACAAGTGAGGATCCTCCCAATAGTATTGCCTACACAAACGAAGAAACCTTTTCTCTTCTTGAGCGTTAAGGACGGGTTTAGTGTCCTTATCGGCCAAGTAATTAGCAATATCGGCAAACCAAGGAGTAGCATTCACTTCATTAACATTCTCAAAGGGAAAGGAATCACAAATATCATCAAGAGAAGCATAAGGGGGAGGTGAATCGAGACGAGAGAGATGGTCGGCCACAAGATTATCACTACCTTTCCTATCACGAATTTCAATGTCAAATTCTTGCAATAATAAGACCCATCTAATCAACCTAGGTTTTGCTTGGGCTTTAGTCAAAAGATGTTTAAGAGCACCATGATCACTATAAATAATCACCTTAGACCCTATGATGTATGATCTAAATTTATCTAAGGCAAAAACAACAGCAAGCATCTCTTGTTCGGTGGTGGTGTAATTCACTTGAGCAGGATTAAGAGTTAAACTAGCATAGTAAATCACACGAAGCATCTTATTGACTCTTTGACCCAAAACAGCCCCTACGGCATTATTCGACGCATCACACATAATCTCAAAAGGCAATGACCAATCGGGACCGACTACAACGGGAGCAGAGATGAGTTTTTCTTTTAAAGTGAGAAAAGCATTCATACAAGACTCATCAAAGTGGAAAGGCACATCTTGAGCAAGCAATCGACAAAGAGGTTGGCTAATTTTAGAAAAATCCTTAATGAATCGTCTATAAAAGCCCGCATGACCAAGGAAACTCCTAATACCTTTGACATCACTAGGTGGTGGCAATTTTTCAATCACCTCCACTTTCGCTTTGTCGACCTCTATGCCCTTACTCGAAACTATATGGCCTAAAACAATTCCACTTCTAACCATAAAATGACTCTTTTCCCAACTCAAAGTAAGACCACTCTCAATGCATCTCTTAAGGACTCTCTCTATTTTCATCAATCAATCATGGAAAGACGACCCAAAAATAGAAAAATCATCCATAAAAATCTCTACAAAATCACCGATAAATTCCGAAAAAAATAGACATCATGCATCTTTGGAACGTACCCGGTGCGTTGCAGAGACCAAATGGCATCCTCCTATAAGCGTAGGTCCCGAAAGGGCTAGTGAAGGTCGTCTTTGCTTGATCCTCCAGAGCTATCGCTATTTGGTAGTAACCTGACAAGCCATCTAGAAAACAATAAAATTCTTGCCCGGCTAACTTATCAAGCATTTGATCAATAAAAGGGAGAGGAAAGTGGTCCTTTTTGGTGGAAGCGTTGAGCTTCCTATAATCAATGCACATCCTCCAACCGGTAACCGGGAGCGAGGCGACCAACTCGTCCTTCTCGTTCTTTGACACCGTAATACCTCCCTTCTTTGGAACGACGTGCACCGGGCTAACCCACTCACTATCGGCGATGGCATAGATAATACCCTCCGCCAATAGCTTGTATATCTCCTTGCACACGACCTCCATGAGCATTGGGTTGAGCCTCCTTTGTCCATCCCGTTTGGGGCGAGCGCCTTCTTCGAGATTGATGCGATGCATGCACGTGGCCGGGCTAATTCCTCGGATATCCGCCAAGATCCATCCAAAAGCGAGCTTGTTCTCCTTGAGTATGCCCACCAATGCTCCTTCCTCTGCAAGAGACAATGAAGAAGAGATGATTACGGGTTTTTGATTGCCTCCCTCTAAAAATATATACTTCAAATGCGATGGCAGCTCTTTCAACTCCAACGGCTCCGGAATCTTCGAGCCGGGCTCGGGATCTTGAGGGGGAAACGGGAGTTTGATCCCAATGTCTCTCTCCATTCGCTCCCACTCCATTTGATCTCCGGATCCCCAACACACCTCCTCGGTGTCAAAATTCTGCACAAAAGAGCACTCGGCCAAGGCATCAACCTTATCGATGAAAGAACAATTATCAATTAAATTGACCGATGACATAGGCCGACTCTTATGCACAGAAAACGAGACATCCTCTCCTAAAACGGACATCTTAATCACACCACTCTTCACGTCAATCAAAGTATTAGTAGTAGCCATGAAAGGACGACCTAGCAAAAGTGTGTGCTCAATACCATTTTCTTGTACCTCATCTATCTCTAAAACCACAAAATCAACGGGAACAATCAAACCCCCTACGCGAACAAGAATATCCTCAATAATACCTCTAGGGTACCTAATAGACCTATCCGCCAATTGAAGGCTCATGCGAGTGGGTTTAAGTTCTCCTAACTCTAATTGCTTAAAGATATAATAAGGCATAAGATTAATACCGGCACCTAAATCTAGCATACCACTGAAGGAACCATATCTGATCGGTGAAGATCGGTTCGCCCGAGGATCTATTTCGGATATCTAACTATCGAATAAACCTATCATGCTCCTATGAATTAAATGCGGAATCATAGGGGGTTTATAGATCGATTACCTGAAGAAGTAGAGAACTCGCGAATAGATCTTCTGATCTGTATCCCTGCTCGATTCTGACGTTGGATGGACAACGAACCTCGGAATCAGCCACGGAAACGGGAACCCCACCGAACTGCTCTGCCCGGCCGCGCGTCTCTCTCTCTCTAACCCTAGCCTCCCTTTCTTGTTCAGAATATTTAAGTGCACTCGATTATTCTGATCATTAGGTTTGAACAAGACCTTGAGGGGGTATATATATAGAGAAGACCAAGTGAGACTTGGGCTTAAGTTGCAGGCCAGGCCTGCAACTTATGGACTAGCCGTCCAACTGCAGTATTGGCGCCCTCACTGGGCCCAATTAAGTGGTGGCCCACTTATTCCTTATACTGTGGCCTGTTGAGCTTTTTGGGCCAGATCAGGGATCTACTAGCTGGTAAAACCGAGGCCTCCCAATGGCTAAATTCTCCATACTCAGCCCAGAGTATAATTTAGTCCATAAGTACTAAAACATTCCACTAGAGTAATAGTACTGAATTACCTGTTTTACCCCTGTTGAGTTCAGGGCTAGTATTAGACTTAACGACCCCCATATTTAAGATATCCCACATCCGTTGATTAACTTAGAGCTTCTGACTGCTCGTGTTATTCAACTTCTTTTATTTTCCTGAGTAGTACCATTCATACCTTACTCATCATACCGGAATTTAATCCACCTGCAGGGTTTGGTATGATAGTCCTTAATGAATTCCTCAGGGGATGTGATCAACCTGTTCTACCAGGATATGGTGCTCTGTTGCAGTTGCACTAAGAGTCGTACTAGTTATAGTTGCTTCCCAAGATACGGAGCATATTGAGTTACAGATACTCTGAACTCTCACCCATGGTAAATCAAAGAAGCAGACTATAACTATACACCCTTAGGACTCAACTAGAGTTAAGGTTCATCTTAAGTCACCGAGGTCTTGATTCTTTCTACATCTGGTCAGAATAGAAGAATACACCTCACCGTGATCCTATCAGTACACGCACGTACTAGTATAGACAAGTAGCCAAGACAAGCTACTTATGCAGCCTATACTACAGCCTAAACCGACAGTTATATCCAGAACTGTCTCGACTGTGATACCCTTTTATATCTCGTGAGGAACCGACAACTATGGTCTTCTGTGATCTACAACACACCATAAAGCCCACAACTTTGAGATAATGGATAGATGTTTGATGCATAGATAACAATTCATACTTAATCAGATAGAAGATTGTTAGTGGTTATGGACAACACATGCATACAAGCTAAAAGGCCTGCTTTCTAGTATACAAATCCATCAATCTCCCACTTATACTAAAGCAAACTTTTAGTATATCATGTGACAAAAGGCAAAGTGTCTACAATCTAGCATCTATTACACATCTTCTCCCACTTATACTCAAAGTTTACTAGTGTGGGAGGCGCCCCAGTCCCATCCCTTCGACATGCTTGTCGAACACCTTGACTGGTAAGCTCTTTGTGAATGGATCCGCCAGATTATCCGCTGAAGGGATTTTCTTCACTTCTACTTCTCCTCTTTCGACGATTGCTCGTACGAGATGGTACTTTCTCTCTATGTGTTTGCTTGCCTTGTGAGCTCTAGGTTCTTTGCAGTTTGCAACTGCTCCAGCATTATCACAATATAGTGTGATACCTCTGGGCAAACTGGGAACTAGTTCTAGCTCATTAAGGAAGTTCAGGAGCCACACAGCCTCTTTAGCAGCCTCACAAGCAGCCACATATTCGGCCTCCATGGTCAAGTCTGCGATGCACTTCTGCTTCACACTCTTCCATGTGACAGCTCCACCTCCCAAGGTAAACACATAGCCTGAGGTAGATTTCCTCTCATCTCGATCAGCCTGGAAGTCTGAGTCCGTATACCCTATCGGGATCATCTCATTGGACTGATAAACAAGCACATGATCTCTTGTCCTCTTGAGATACTTTAAAATGTGCTTAACAGCCGTCCAATGTCCCTGACCAGGGTTAGACTGATATCTTGCCACCATGCCAACCGCATAGCAGATATCCGGTCTAGTACACAGCATTGCATACATGAGACTTCCAACCGCGGAAGCATACGGTATAGTCTTCATGCCCTCTATCTCCTCTTGCGTCTTCGGACACATGTCCTTAGATAGGGGTATGCCATGTCTGAAGGGAAGAAAACCCTTCTTGGCATTCTGCATGCTGAAACGGGCGATCACAGTATCTATATATGAAGCTTGGCTTAAGCCTAACATCCTCTTACGGCGATCTCTGATCACCTTGATCCCTAGGATGTAACCTGCTTCTCCCAAGTCTTTCATCTGAAACTGTTTAGACAACCAATCCTTTACGCCTGATAACACGTTCACATTGTCGCCAATGAGAAGTATGTCATCTACGTACAGTACTAAGAATACCACGCTTCCGTCCGAACTGAGCCTGTAAACACAGCTTTCGTTTAAGCACTGGACAAATCCGTAGGATTTAATCACTCCATCAAAAAGAATGTTCCAGGACCTGGACGCTTGCTTAAGTCCGTATAAGGACTTCTTAAGCTTCCATACGAGATGCTCCTGGCCATCTCTCACATAACCTTCTGGTTGGCGCATATAAATGTCCCTACCTTTTTCAAGGTACCCGTTCAAGAACGCAGTCTTGACGTCCATTTGCCAAACCTCTAGGTCTAAATGTGCCGCCATGGACAAGAGTATTCTGACGGACTTAAGCATGGCAACCGGCGAAAAGGTCTCATCGTAGTCGATTCCCTCTTTCTGAGTGAATCCTTTCGCCACCAATCTAGCTTTGAAGGCTAAAACCTTCCCGTCAGGTCCTCTCTTTCTCTTGTACACCCACTTGCAACCAATGGGCTTTACCCCATTCGGCAGCTCCGCAAGGTCGTACACGTCCATGTTAACTATGGATTCTATCTCCGAATCCATAGAAACTCTCCAGGAATCTGCATCCTCGTCCTCCATCGCTTCCTTGTAAGTCCAGGGTCGATCTCATCATGTTCGATACCCGAGAGTAGTTCAGTGGATTCTCCCACGAACATGAAACGGTCCGGTTGACGAACAACCCTCCCACTGCGACGAAGCGATGGTGGAGATACAGTATCGGATAAGGGTGCAGTTAGTGGTATAACCTCTTGTACACTCGGCTGTTCTGGAATACTGGCTACTGCTGATGCTCGCAACTCATCGAGCATTATTTCACTCCTTGTCCGATGGTTACTAATAAAGTCCTCCTCTAGGAATCGGGCATTAGTGCTCACAATGACCTTCTGATCCTGGGGACTATAGAAATAACCTCCTTTCGTTCCCTTTGGATATCCTACAAACAGCCTAACCTCAGTCTTAGACCTCAATTTGTCGGCCTCCTTAGTCAGCACGTGTGCTGGGCATCCCCAAACCCGAATGTGACCCAAACTGGGCTTGCGCCCTGTCCATAATTCGGAAGGAGTTTTAACCGTCGACTTTGTAGGTACTAGATTGAGGAGATAACCTGCTGTTTCCAAGGCATATCCCCAGAACGAAATTGGCAAGGATGCATAGCTCATCATAGATCTCACTGTGTCTAAAAGAGTGCGATTCCGTCTCTCAGCTACATCGTTCTGTTGGGGAGTACCGGGCGTAGTTAACTGAGCTGAAATCCCATTTTCTGACAAGAAAGTTCGAAACTCAGTTCCGAGGTACTCGCCACCTCTATCAGAGCGAAGTGACTTGATACTTCTACCCGTTCTCTTCTCCACTTCCGCTTTGAATTCCTTGAATTTGTCAAAGCACTCGGATTTCTTGTGGAGCAGGTAGATAAAACCGTATCTCGAGTAGTCATCAATAAATGTGACGAAATACTCGTAACCTCCTCGAGCTTGAACGGACATCGGTCCACACAAGTCAGAATGAACCAACTCTAAGAGCTCTTGAGCTCGATATCCTATGGACTTGAAAGGTCTGGTCACCATCTTCCCTTCCAAGCACGATTCACATGTTGATAAAGGTTCTATTTGGAAATCCAAAACACCTTCTTTTATCAACCTTTGAATCCTCTTTTGGTTGATGTGACGCAATCGTAAGTGCCATAATAGAGTTTGGTTCATTTGAGACGGATTCTTCCTCTTTTTAGTATTCAATGATGAGGAAGCATTATAAGAAGAAGAATCATTCATAGGACAAGTAATGGTATAGAGAGACCGGGACAATGTGCCAGAAACTATAACTTCATCGTTTTTCATGATAGAAACGCCTCTATCAAAAACAACTGAATATCCGTAAACAAAAAGTTTCGAAACAGAAATCAAGTTTCGCCTAAAAGCAGGCACATACAAAACGTCTCTCAAAACCAAAACAGTACTATCAAACGATAAATGAATATCTCCAACTGCGACAGCTGCAACTCTCGATGCATCGCCCATGGAGATGGTAATCTCGTCATCACTCAGCTCCCTTGTCCGCAGAAACCCCTGCAAGGAGTAACATACATGGTCAGTTGCTCCCGTATCTACTACCCAAGTCTGGGTAGAACTTGCAGCTAAGCATGTTTCAGTTACAAATGTGAATGACGTACCAGAATTCTTCTTCTTTAGAGGGCAGTCAGCCTTCCAGTGTCCTGTCTTGTTGCACTTGAAGCACTTGCCTTTCCCCTTAGGCTTTTCATCGCCTTTGGTAGGCTTACTACCTTTGCTCCCACTGGTGCTAGCCGCTTTCTTTTTCAACCACGGTTTCTTCTTGATCCCACCTTTCAGTGCATAAGAAGATGCCTTCACTGATGACAGCGCCGTGGCGCCCTCGCTCATCATGGCTTCGGCAGTCACCAAGTCATTAAGAAGTTCATTCTGAGTGTACTCCTTTTGTTCATGACTACATTCAGACGGAAATTCTCGAAGGACTTTGGAAGCGTATGGAGTATCATATCGACTTTGGCTTCACCATCGATACCTCCACCGAGCTCTTCCAGTTCATTCTGTGCGTGCATCAGACTCAGAACATGATCACGCACCGAAGTGCCTTCCGTCATCTTTGTGGTCATGAGTTTCCTCATGGCCTCAAAACGGGCAGCTCTGTCCTTCTCTCCAAAGAGTTCCTTGAGATTGAACATAATGTCAGATGCTTTCACAAAATTCTTGTGTTCTAACTGCATCTGACTTGACATAGAAGTCATGATGAAACACTTCGCCATATCATTGGCCTTGTGCCATCTCTTATGTTCTTCCCTCTCAACATCAGTGGATTCCTCCGTCAAGGGAGCAGGTTCAGGAGTTGTGAGTACAAAATTGTACTCTTCCGCAACCAAGACATACTCAAGATTTCGTTTCCATTCCAAATAATTGGAACCAACGAGAGGCTTTGAAGTGAGAACATTTATCAACGGGCCTAAAGTCATATCTGAAAAAGCAATAAACACGTAGACACAAGTAAGAAAAGATCATGCATCAATTCGTAACGAAAATTATTGTAACCTTTTGATAAACCAATAATTTCGAAACCTTCAACAGCCCAAACAATGCGGATCGCAAGCCACGTTCGTGTGGACGTTTACGCTCCCACTGTTCGACCAGATACTCGGATCTTTAACTCTACTTATCTTGCCAACCTATCCTTATGGCAAATAGAGCTAATAGTTGAACCTTACTAGACCATATTAGATTAGAAAAGGGACTCCGTTGGGGAGTTGTATTCTAACTAATATCTAAGCTTTTAACCACAATCTTAGCCTAACTTGGAAAAAGCACTATTTTCCTTAAGCTATCTTTGTTCAAAAACCAACTCCAGAGAAAACCGTAGTTACTATTCCGAGTAAGCCACGTTAGTGTGGACGTTTACTCAGAAAAGCTCCCACTTCTCATTTTGGTTAGAACATTTTTGTTAAGAAACCCTAAGTCTGGCGAACTCGTTCGATACGATGTGCAAGCCACGTTCGTGTGGACGTTTACACACTTGCACCAAAACTTCACCTTAAGGTCAGTTGTGGAGGTCTTAACATTTTCTATACCAAAAACGTTTTTATCTGCTTAGTATTTTTCTTTCAAAAGGTTGTCGACATGCTAGATCACGTTGTCACATAATCCTAAGCATAATTTTCTATACGCAGCAAAAAAAAAACATGCTCGCAAAAAATTTAAAACATGCTTATATTGACAATCCTAAAACATGCTCGACTAAGCGCAATTTAATCACCTCGACAGGTAAAACATGCTATAATAAATAAATTGCATCCATAGCATGCTTAAGAAAAACGAGATAAAAACAAAAATAAAACTCGCTTTTCGTGGTGTGACGACCCGTCTAATCTATTACATAAAATTGTAAAATCCGAAACAGGCTTCGTTCTTGAATAAGTCCTCCGAGTTGATCTCCCGTTTCTCCCCGAAAATAAATAAATTATTTAGATAATTTATTTTCTAATTTTCGTTGCCATTGGGCTTCTCTAACCGAGATTGGGCCCACACCACGTGACCCAATTCTCTCGAAAAGGCCCAAACCGCGCTCGTTTCACTCTTATGGGCCCACGAACCCGAAACCGACCTAACACGGCCCGAATTCGCGACTGGGCCCGAGCCCGAACGCTGGAGGCAGCCCGTAAACGCGAACGGGCCGGGTTGGAAACCCTAGGCCCGTCCACGGGCTAGGGCACGGGCGTGCAAGGCTGCCCGCGCCGCAGCCGACGGCGTGAGGCTCTGCCGCCGGCCGCCTCCGCCTCCCTGGCGCCGCTGCTGCTGCTGGTGGTCTATCCCTGCCGGTGGCACGGCCGGCAGCCCTCTCCGGCGACGTTCGCGGCGTTGAGCCCTCACCAGGGTTCCACCGCGAAACCCTCGCGCCTGCCGCCGCCGTTACAGCCGCCGGCGACCTCCGCCGCGGCTCCTGCTGCTGGTGTTGATGTCGCCGGTGCCTTCCGCCGTGATGAACGCTCCCCCCGCCGCCCTCGCCGTCGCCTTCAGCCGCGTTAACTCGCGGCAGAAACCCTCGCGGGTTCTGCCGCCGCTGCTGCTCGCTCCGGCGCCACCTGCTGCCACCATCAACGACGGCGACCACGTGGAGTCCGTCACCGGACTCCGTGGTCGTCGTCTCCGGCGACCATGCAGGCTGCCGAGACTGCCGCGGCGTCGAGCCCTAACTAGGGTTCCGCCGCGGCTCTCCTTCGCGCTGCCGCGCTTCTCGCCGCCGTTCCCGACCTGCTCCACCCCTCCCCGACGACGTACAGGCTCCAGCAGCCTGCTGGAGCCCCGTCGATCACCGGAGAAGAAGGAGACCCGCCGTTGGGCAGCTGCACGCGCGCGTGTGCTGGCGCGTGTCACTCTCGCGCCGCCGCGTGCGGCAGTCGTCCATCGGTGTTCGTCTCCTCGTTCTTCGTGTTCCTCGTCTCTTTGCAGCAGTTACAAACGAAAAACAATAGAAAAATCTATCTAATCCTATTCTAGATCGCACCTTATTATCTCGCGATCAAAAATTACATAGATTTGCCAAAACGGCCCCGAAAAACGAAAAACACCACGAAAAGCGACATCCTAATCGATCTAACATGCATAATAATCGATAATTACTCAGATAGAGCCGAAAATCTGATCCTTGGCTCTGATACCAACTGAAGGAACCATATCTGATCGGTGAAGATCGGTTCGCCCGAGGATCTATTTCGGATATCTAACTATCGAATAAACCTATCATGCTCCTATGAATTAAATGCGGAATCATAGGGGCTTTATAGATCGATTACCTGAAGAAGTAGAGAACTCGCGAATAGATCTTCTGATCTGTATCCCTGCTCGATTCTGACGTTGGATGGACAACGAACCTCGGAATCAGCCACGGAAACGGGAACCCCACCGAACTGCTCTGCCCGGCCGCGCGTCTCTCTCTCTCTAACCCTAGCCTCCCTTTCTTGTTCAGAATATTTAAGTGCACTCGATTATTCTGATCATTAGGTTTGAACAAGACCTTGAGGGGGTATATATAGAGAAGACCAAGTGAGACTTGGGCTTAAGTTGCAGGCCAGGCCTGCAACTTATGGACTAGCCGTCCAACTGCAGTATTGGCGCCCTCACTGGGCCCAATTAAGTGGTGGCCCACTTATTCCTTATACTGTGGCCTGTTGAGCTTTTTGGGCCAGATCAGGGATCTACTAGCTGGTAAAACCGAGGCCTCCCAATGGCTAAATTCTCCATACTCAGCCCAGAGTATAATTTAGTCCATAAGTACTAAAACATTCCACTAGAGTAATAGTACTGAATTACCTGTTTTACCCCTGTTGAGTTCAGGGCTAGTATTAGACTTAACGACCCCCATATTTAAGATATCCCACATCCGTTGATTAACTTAGAGCTTCTGACTGCTCGTGTTATTCAACTTCTTTTATTTTCCTGAGTAGTACCATTTATACCTTACTCATCATACCGGAATTTAATCCACCTGCAGGGTTTGGTATGATAGTCCTTAATGAATTCCTCAGGGGATGTGATCAACCTGTTCTACCAGGATATGGTGCTCTGTTGCAGTTGCACTAAGAGTCGTACTAGTTATAGTTGCTTCCCAAGATACGGAGCATATTGAGTTACAGATACTCTGAACTCTCACCCATGGTAAATCAAAGAAGCAGACTATAACTATACACCCTTAGGACTCAACTAGAGTTAAGGTTCATCTTAAGTCACCGAGGTCTTGATTCTTTCTACATCTGGTCAGAATAGAAGAATACACCTCACCGTGATCCTATCAGTACACGCACGTACTAGTATAGACAAGTAGCCAAGACAAGCTACTTATGCAGCCTATACTACAGCCTAAACCGACAGTTATATCCAGAACTGTCTCGACTGTGATACCCTTTTATATCTCGTGAGGAACCGGCAACTATGGTCTTCTGTGATCTACAACACACCATAAAGCCTACAACTTTGAGATAATGGATAGATGTTTGATGCATAGATAACAATTCATACTTAATCAGATAGAAGATTGTTAGTGGTTATGGACAACACATGCATACAAGCTAAAAGGCCTGCTTTCTAGTATACAAATCCATCAACCACATGCTTCCTTACCATTACCTAAAGAGATAGTGACAACGAAAGAACCTGGATCTCGTTGCTTAGGTGGAAGAGGGTGTTGCATAATTGATGTCGCCACCTCCGATACCGCAATTGTCTCCATCTCATCGAACGGCTTCTTCCTCGATGTCAACTCCTTCACGAACCTCACGAACAGTGGCACGCTGCGAATAACATCAAGGAGAGGCAAGTTCACGTCCACCTTTGAAAGAAGCTTGTAAAGATCGGCGAATTGTTGATCACGCTTCTTGTTCTTCACACGACTTGGATAAGGAATGGGAGGAACATAAGGATTGGAAGTCTTGTGTAGAGGTGGGGCTTCCTTCTCGGGCTCGTCGGACTCCGTGTGCTGCTCACCTGATTTGGCCGATCGGCCAGAGTCGGGGTGACTTGGCCGATCGTCCATATTGGTTGCTGGGTTCTTGGGCGAGTTGGGAATTCTGGCCGAGCGTCCAGAATCTGGACGACCGTCCAGATCAGCTACTGGACGGGGCTCGGGCGCCTGCGGTTTGGCCGATCGGCCAGCATCTGGCCGACCGTCCAGCAGCCAATCTGGACGATCGGCCAAGTCACCCCGACTCTGGCCGATCGGCCAAATCAGGTGAGCAGCACACGGAGTCCGACGAGCCCGAGAAGGAAAACAAATAAAGAAAAACAATTAAATCTAAGAAAAACCTAAGTATCGAAAACGAAGAAAGCAAGTATCGAATCTCAAGGAAAACAAATAAAGAAAAACAAATAAAGCAAGTAAATAACTAATCTAAGAAAAACCTAACAAATAAACACCAATCAAACTCCCCCACACTTAGACCTTTGCTTGTCCTCAAGCAAAACAAATTTTCCTTGTTTAGAAGTTGGTTGACCACGGGGTTCTGCTCCTCGTTTAGAAGTTGGTTGACTGCATCAATGACATCTTCGGCTGTCTCTCCAGTGGCCCTATCTTTCCCAAAAGCTTCAGCCCAGCGATCGTAGTAGGGCCATGCCTTCCCTCGGATATTCTTTGCGTTTGCATCAGCCTTAACTAAAACATAGTATTGAGCATTAATATCAACTCCATATCGAATTGCACACATTAATTGAGCATATATAAGTGATCACTAATGCCAATATTACATATAGAACGGCAAATTTGTATAGAAGGGGGAGTTAGATGGTACCGTACATTCCAAATTTGCTCCCGTTGTTCGTCATCGGCGTCTACAGTGTAATCCCCATGGAGGTTGAAGCCGACACCAATACGGGCTAAGATAGAGCAAAGGGAGCCATAGTTCTTCTTCCACCCCGTCAATTTGGACACGATATGAGGGTTGGCTCTTATGTTTGCTGTGGGAAAGTGGCCCCTCATCAATTCCTCAAGCCTGTTGACGTAACCAGCCCGGAAACCATTGTCCGACTTCCATCCAGTTGCGACGAGCTCTTAAAAGCAATCTAGGAGGACTTCCTCTTCATGGAGTTGCCAAGGGCGACGCAGTTTTGCCACCCTGTGAACTGCAAAAAATGTAGAATTGGGTTAAAAAGCTTCAAAAAATTCGACATCTCCATGCGAAAATAACACAAGCAAATTACAGAAATCAAACACGGGAAGAAGCAATCAACTCGAATCCGGAACCCTAATCCTAAATTCATAACGGTAAAGCCTTCGACATCTCTATGCAAAATAACACAAGCAAATTACAGAAATCAAACAAGGGAAGAAGCAATCAACTCGAACCCGGAACCCTAATCCTAAATTCACAATAGTAAAGCCTTCGACATCTCCATGCGAAAATAACACAAGCAAATTATATAATCAAACACGGGAAGAAGCAATCAACTCGATCCCTAAACCGTAATCCTAAATCATAATGTTACCTGGTTGCGCAGCCATGTTCTTCACAAATTGCGACGGGAAATCACACTCAAATTGCTCCAATGATCTCAAGAATGGCCCTTTCTTCTCTCATGACTGCCCCTTTCTTCTTCGCCACGATTGAAATCGTGAAATGGGAGGGAGGTAGGAGTTTATTAGTTCTAAAGAATTGGGGGGAAATTTAGCCATCATTATTTTCACCAAAATCGAATTGTGGCTAAAGAAAAAAGACAAAACAATTCGGGGGTAATTTGTCATTTGCCATGGGAAGTTTATGTCTTACTCCTTCGTACCAAACAACAATGTTATAAATTGAAATTGAAACATCCATACCAAACACCAAATTAGTGTTGAATCTCATGATACTTTAATCCCGGGCCAACTATCTTGACGAGGCTACCAAACGCAGCCTAAAAGGTTATACGTGCAAAGCACGTTCTCTCTGCTAGTCTCTTCCTAAATAACTCATTTTATTATCATATACCTTACATATAAATAAAAAATGGAGTCAATTAAAGTGAGACATAAAGAGTATAACGTAAATCCATAGTTCAAAATGTTTATACATTATAAGTAACTTTTATCGTCTAAGTAATCTATTTTTTCATAAATGGTCGGACCATTAAATTTTATTTGTAATTGTAACTTCTTTTAATTAATTCAATGAAGAATTCATTAATTTATAACCGACCGGACCTAACCAAATATGGTTCAAATCTTTCATATTGTCATTCGTTATTGCAAATTGTGTAAAATGTTATTTTTATAATAAAGTGAGAAAATATAAATGTGACGGAGGAAGTAGTTTAATAGGAAATTTAAAATTTTGTACCACAAAAGACTCGAACGTGATCATCAGACCATTCACAATGGAGATCTCAGTCGCAACTCTACGCCATTCCTAATCTCATGTCCATATTTAGACTGTCTTTTTCGCTAACTGAAAAAACCCTAGTTTATAGTAAAGTAAAGCTAAGTTACAAACAAATGAAAAGAAGTAAATGTAGAGCTTCGATTATGAGTTCAGATTCGATGTAACAGTACATCAACTTTCAGATTGCATATGCTATTTATAGAAACGGAAAACTACCTCCAATCCTATCTTTACACGTCAACAAATGGGAACTGATAGGGATTAATATCAGCCATACCCCCTAAATAACCCAAGTCGGTAGATAGTATACTTTCCTTAACCTTAGGCTACAGTTCTTAAAGAAATTGGTGTATGAAATGTCACAATAGAGGTGCAGAACCTTATCTCTATGAAAGGAACAATAAATCCGAGACGGAACTAGCATCAACGACGCCATCAATGTAGATGACTATTACTTTTCTATAATGATCGATATACGCTATTTCGCGTAGCGGCATAATATCAGAGAGATGTTATGCACACCAGACACGCAATATAATCAAGAATCATATGCCATACAAGAAACTGTGAGGTTCTAACTTCTCCCTTAAGCCGTGTGGGATCTGCAGGCATCTGCAATGGCGGAAGGATCTGACCAAATCCTATGAGTGTTTATAAGAAGCTCAAGGTTCTGTATAACATGCGGTCCGCGTGACTCTATGCACTATAGGGTAAGGACCACTGCACTCATGATGGAGGATACTCTGCCTCCGTCTGAATTCCCTTTTCTGTCCTTCCTTGACACGAATGCTCACTTTTTACCCTCTTTACACCTATAAATACTAAGTGAACGCACAATCACAAGGACACATCACTCTCGGCGAACAACGCGCTCCTTGGCGTACTGTTCCATCCAATTCCATACTCCCTCCTACGAGCTCCTCTGAGCTCAAGCAGTCAAGGCGTTCAAAGCCTTCCTTCGGGAAGCTCTAGTTTCCCTTCATCTCCATCCTCTTTTCTCGACGCCGGGAAGAATCTCCATCTTAAACCCTGTCCTAAGCCTAAGGTAAAACCCTCATTGCCAAAGGGGAATGAAGCTCGACGGAACTCCGTTCTCCTTGCTTCCCTCCTTTTTCCTGTTCCATTTCTTCAGTATCTGCTTATATGTGTGTAAAACTCCATGAATCTTGCTAGTTTATGGCTAAACATGCCTTGTATGCCCTACCCATAGCTCGACTATTATTTGTCATCACTACGCGAATCATGCTCTGTGTAAAATACTCATCTATGGTTCTAAACGCACATGAATCTCTTGCTCTTTACTGCTTTAATGCTTTACCCATAAATGTTCTTTGCAAAACATGATAAACAATACTCTAAATTGTTGTGGATCTCAAACCCGGATCTATCAACTGGCGCCGTCTGTGGGCATTTCTTGAGTTGAGATGTTGATTTCCCCTGTTTTTTATGCAAAATTCCAACTCATTGGTGTAATACTGTTTACGATTTCCTTTTATTCTGTCCTCATGTTGAGAATATGAGAAAATCTGATGTTATATTGGTTGGGTATGCTCTGTTTGTTGTTTAATCTGCAAAAACCTCAAATGTGCCCGCTTGATACTTGCTAAAGCTTTCCACGGCCGTGAGCCGTTGAATGTGAGGTGATTTTATAATTATGCTCTCTTTGAGGTGGAAATCGTGATAAACCTGGTGATTGAAAGGAAACTTGTGTTTGAGAGGCTAATATCCTCTCCTTAAATGTGAATTATACACTGATATCTGTAAGCACTGTCAACACCCGTGGTTTCGAGGGGCCAATCCCCTGTTTATCTTCGAAGTTCTAGTTGATTCTGATGATATGCGCATAAACTTGCCTTTTCATTTGCCCTGTTGTGATGATCATTTAGAATAGCGGCTATCTAATAGAAGAAATATGTATTGAACGCAAGATTTATACTATTCCTGGAGAATTTTAGTATGTATACCATGAATTTGTGACAGCTATACCACTTGTAATTCATGGATTCAACGATTGGAAGCAATCTCAAGGCCTCATCTCTCTCATGACATGAATTGTGATGGCTAATCTTTTGTTGTTTTGTCAAAAACTTAAGGTTGTGAGGGATCCAGAGAAAAGACGGATTGCAAGCCACAGGAATTCCAAAATACGTTCGCGTCACCTTGTATACTTGGTGAGCATACAATTCTGCCTGTTATATGCTCAATATGAAACCCATTCATAAGATGCAAAGGTCTGGTGATTACGAAATAAGCATCCCCACTAAAGCTAGGCGAATGCTCCTGAATTGCCATGACCCTAAAACCCGTGAAGTAATAAAAACATTAAAGAAAACGGAGAGTCGAAAGATGCTAGGGCTACCCCATTCATGTTGATGAAGGGAGCCCGCATCTGGAAGCAGAACCTCCTCTCAGAAGCCCTGTCTAACAGGCAACTCCCTCGTAAGCCCCGAATAACGGGCAGAACCTTCTCTCAAAAGCCCTGTCTAACAGGCAACTCCCTCGTAAGCCCCGAATAACGGGCAGAACCTTCTCTCAGAAGCCCTGTCTAACAGGCAACTCCCTCGTAAGCCCCGAATAACGGGCAGAGCCTTCTCTCAGAAGCCCTGTCTAATAGGCAAAATCCCTCGTAAGCCCCGAATAACGGGCAGAACCTCCTCTCAGAAGCCCTGTCTAACAGGCAACCCTCTCGTAAGCCCCGTATAACGGGCAGAACCCTTTCTCATAAGCCCTGTCTAACAGACAATACTCCCAAAAGCCCTACTACCTAGTAGGTGTAAACACAAATTTTTATTTATTTGATAAAATAAATATACAAGATGTGTACAAATATAAATTTGAAGGATTTGGGTAGAGTGCGGGTTGCGATCTCTATAACTCCTCTGATTCTCTCTCTAATTTGATGCTTGAACGATGTTTGGATAACTGTCCGAGATTCGCGGCGAATTTAGCTCCCCTTGATCTCGTAGGATTTGATGTTTGGATTTGTAGCACTAAGCCGAGAGTCTTCTGACTTGTTCCCGGATTGAGTGTTGATTTGAGTAGATTGACGGCGACGAACGCGAAGGATCAGAAGACGTCAAGATTGAGCGTAGACTTGAGCAGACGTTGGCGAAGAGCGCGACGAATCCACGAAGAACGCGATGAATCCACGAAGAACGCTTTGAATCCTCGAAGAATGCGATGAATATTAGAGAATTCGTAGAGAATTTGTATTCCTCTCTTAGAGCTCTCTGAATATTTCTTGTGGTGTTTATGAATGCTCTAGGCACCCTTATTTATAGGTGTAGAGAATTTCAATTTAGGCAGATTAGGGTTGGGCTTTTAGGCCTGAGCCCGTAAGTATCGGGCCTAGGGCTGAGGTGGCGCGATTTGATTGGCTCCTTCAGATCTCCTTTAGATTTATTCCTTTACTGCACAGATTTGACACATGGCAACTCCTTATTGGCCGGGAATTCCACATGTTTAAATATTAATTATATACCTATTTAATTTTGGAATAATATTTAATTTAATCCCAAAAATATAAATAGAAAATATGATTAAATATTTAATTCTTTATTTCCACATGGCATGATTTAATAGGCTATTAATTTTAATTGCCTACAAATTGCCCCATCGAGACTTGTTCATGGACGAGTTGTCTTGGAAATGGACGAGTCGCGAAACTTGAATTTGAATTTGTAAATAGTTTATACTCGTATTTAGGAGTTCTTTGAATTTGAATTTGATTTTTTTTTTTTAATATCATGTGGCTTTGACTCGTGTGGCAATGCCATGAATCAATTTCCATTTAAGGATTTTTTTCCCTCGAGTTCTCCCGCCATTGACTAATCAGGAGAGATTAATTTCCATTAGCCTTGACCCACAAGGAATTACCTTAGCGAAGAACTTTCCTTAGTAATTTTCCATGCGGTGGAATTATCTTGAAGGGAAAAAATTCAGACATAAGGTAATCAAATATTCCTTTCCATAATCGTAGGATCTTCTTCCTTCGGCTCCAAGCAATCGAATTATCTATATAAAGGATGGCCTAGTGTAATACTTCTCCCAACAGAATCAAGAGTAGCAGATAGAATTCTCCAATACATCGAAAGAGTATATCTTCTTTCTTATAGGTATCATCCTTTTCTTCTTTTTTCTTCTTTTCTCTACAGCTTGCATGCGTGTCTTCTACTCTTTCAATTACATGCATCCTTTTCTTTTCCACTCTTTTTTTTCGGTGTATGCATGGTTAATTTCCAAAAAATTTGCATGTCTGTTCCGTTTTCTTCTTTTTTCCTCAATTTCTTCTCGCATGCATGGGCTCTTCAGCTATTTTAATTACATGTTTTTTTTCGTGCATGCTTGCGATCTTCAATTCCATGTCCAACTAGAAGTCCAAAAAATTTGCCATACTTTGCATGCATGCATGATCCCCTTTCAAAACAAACTCGTATGCCTTTGCTTCCCTTCTTTCTTTCTTTTTTTTTTTAAACTTCTTCTTTTCTTCGTTTCTTCTTTTCAGCATGCATGCGCAATTTTCATGTCCAATTCACTTTGTAGTCATATTTATGCATGCATGAAATTGATAATTGGTATTTTCATGAATGTTCATAGGAACTACCAAAGTTTCAATTGACGAACTTGTAACATGCATGGAATTGGTAGTCTCATGATTTTTTTTCTTCGTGCATGCTGTTTGCGGCCGCCATGCGTCTTAGATGCCCTTCCCCCCTTTTTTTTTATTTTTTTTTATTTTATTTTATTTTTTTTTTTCCGCATGCTTATGCCAACAATCTTTCTCTACTTTTTCTCTTCTCGCTTATGATGACTTGTTTCCTTTGTGCTTATTGCTTGCAGTTTCGAAATGGTTTACTTCAAAGATGTTACCATCGTAGGGGTGCCTCACTTAGCTATTTCGGATGACGACAAACGCATGGAGAAGGCGACACGCTTGAAGACCCACACATCGTTAATTGATGGACACGCGGCGGGCTGGCCTAAGTTTATCAACCCTATTCACAAAGGTGGATGGTCTCACTTGCACGAGCTGCCTAAGGCGTCGGTTTGGGTTCTACAATCTGCACATCATCATTCGATAGGAGATACCAGCATACTACCATCGTTGGGGAGGCGTATCGTCGACGAGAAGCTTTCTTGGGGAGACGACATTGAATTCACCGGAGAAGCTCACTACATCAAGGGGTATTGGGAATGGACCGAGGACATCTTAAGCCGGTTCCGGGACGTCCTTCGCGAGCTTGGCATCTACGACTCCGTCTACGCTTCTCTCTTCACCTATGATCGTAATACGGACATCATCAAAGCTTTCTGCGAAGCATGGTGTCCGTCTACGAACACCCTTTTGACATCCGTCGGCGAGTTGTCGATTTCGTTATGGGATCTACATGTCCTTTCTGGACTCCCAACGGATGGTACACTCTATGACGAGATGGTGCCACGCGCGGACGAGCTGATCGGCGATCGAAGAGGGAAACTACACCTTCCGGCGAGCTGCAAGCATCTATTTCATGCTTATCACTTCCTTCGCGGCAAAGGCGACAACTCTAACTCTACAGTTTCCGTCGAAGATTGGATCAAGTTTTGGGCAAGGAAAGTCGTACGGTATACGCCACCTCCTCCTCGCAAGGAAAAGAAGTCTGCCCCGCGCAAGGAGAATAAGTCTACTTCCAACCCTACCGGTGAATTTCAACGACATGTGGCATCATGGACGTCTACGGAAAGGATTCCATTCTCTACGCTTGAAGTTAGAGAGAAGCATTGGGATGAGACGCACTTGGCTGCCTACCTTGCATGCTGGCTCTGCACGTTTGTTCTTCCCGAGGGTGATGTCAGCTTGATTCGACCGAGTACCTTCAAGGTGGCTAGTATGATGGCAAGTCGGACGAAAGTTGCTCTCACGGTTCCTGTTCTGGCAAGCATCTACAAGGGCCTAAACACGATCTCAAAACTCGCGGAGCTCTCTCGAGTTCAAGTTGCGTTTCCGATCCACTTCGTCTATGCTTGGCTTGCACAATACTTCAAGACACATTATCCTCTTGGTCGAAAGGTCAACATTCCCAAGATGATTGAGTTTTCGGGAGAAGGATACGCGCGATATTACAACCCTATGGATGCTCGTCGACGTATTCATAAGTGGGATCAAATCTCATGGAACTGCATGATGCTTAGCCCAGACAAATCCATCGAGTATGTTGACGCAGAAGAGGTGGATGAGTCCAGATGGTCTTATTTTATGGCTATTCGTTCCAATTATCTTGCTTGGAGACTTAATGAGGATTTCGTGATTGAGCCATATAGCCCGCATCGTTTCGGCCGTCAGTTCGGATATTATCAAGTTCCGCCAGGCGTCCTTTCGTTGGATATTCGTCGCGCTAGTTTGGAGGAAGGGCTTCAATATTGGCGTGCATCCTTACTTCGTAAATCGCTCGCTAAAGTCATTTTTCCCAAGTCGCCTCCACATGCAAAGAAGTTTGCATCTGACGGCTATATAAGCTGGTGGGATAAGGTTCACGGAAATTTTCTCGACATCCATAATGTGGACTTAATCCAGCGCAAGCCAGCCAAGATCCTCGATGATCAAGTGCAAGATGCAGTTGTTGCTCCTAAAAGGAAACCTTCTCTGGTCCATGTAGACGATTCTGTGAGTAGTAGTAAGGAACGCCATTGGAAGAAAAAGCGCGTGGAACGCTCAAAGTCCGTCGATGGCCAAGAAGACAACAATCATGCTTCAAAAAGTGCACATGTGAAAGAGGTTTGTCTCTCTCTCTTTAATTTTTTTTTTTTTTTTTTTTTTTTTTTTTTTTTTTTTGGACTTCTTTCCTACCTTTCATTCCTTTCTAGGTGGTGAAGGAGGTGTTTGGAGAGGATGAAGAAGATGAAGAGGATTCTGAAGATGAAGAGGATTCCGAAGATGATGATTCGTCGGTTGAAGCCAATCCTTCAAGTGACCGTACTCCTCTTGCCAAAGTAAAGCCTCAACCTGGAGCTGTTTCTGTGTTTGATAGCAAGTTAAGATTTGATGATCGCCTCAAGAACTTTTTGAAGGGATGTTGTGACGATCTTCTTGCAAAGATAGCAAAGACCTCGGCGGAGGACATGTCGTCTATTGAGGACGAGATGCGCAAAGGCCTGGCATACATCAAGGGCCTTAAGCACGACTTCGACGTCTCTCGTCTTGAGAGTGACATTGACGCGCTTTTCACTAGTGCTGCCGAGTATGACAAAGCAAGGTCGGCGTCTCATGATAAAGGGGAAGTTGTGCGACGCCTAGAGAAAGAACTTCTTGGTGCGAAGGCAAAGATTACCGAAGAGGCTCAACAAATCGAATCGATCAAGAAGGAGATCTCTAAGTTGACGAAGGACTTGAAGTCTCTCCAATCTTCGCATCAAGCTGCCCAAGACAAGGCAAGAAAACTTGAAGAAGAGATCGCGAATCCTCCACTTGATGGTGCAACTTTGGAGAGTTTGAAGAACTCGAAGCTTCTTTTGGAGTCCGCGAAGAGGGCTTTGGAGGATCAAAATCCATTTGCTTAGATAGTTACTTTATCTTTCTTTTTTTCGCTTGGACTTTGTCGTTGTTCCGCTTGACTTTCGTATTTTCCTTTATCGCTTCTTTGGTAGTAATCATTCATTGAGTACAATGTTAGAGTTTTCTTCTCTTCGTCTTCAAATATGTGTTTTACCTTATTCTTGTATGAATGTTTGCATTATTTAATTGCAATAATCCACACTCAAAGATAAGCACAAGTATCAAGCCATCATCCTACAACTTGAAAAGATAAACACAAATCATGACTGAACTTAGAATTTATCTAAGCTGCCTACGTACCTTTTTGAAAAGGATCAAGTCAAAACGTAGTTCAAAGATCAACCTTGTGTTTTAAGGAGGAGGTGCCGTGCACAGTTTATACTCATGCGGGCCAGGAGTGACTATTTATTTAATCACTATATAGACAAAGTGAAATATATAACAGTTTAACCACATAAATATACCATTTGGTGGGAGAAGTTTAGCAGTTTAACCACATGCACTTTCTTTGGTGGATACCGTACGCAGTTTATACTCATGCGGGCCAGGAGTAACATGCAGTTTATCCTCGTGCGTCACGGAGCTCTTTTTTTCTTTTTTTTTTTTTTTTTTGCTTCTTTTTTTTTTTTGCTTTTTTGCTTTTTTTTTTTTTTTTTTTTTTTTTCAAGGATAGTAGCGCTTCAAGAACTTCCCATTAATCGGGCCGATTCTCACACGATCTTCTGAGATCAACTTGTATGCCCCATTGGTGTAGACTTCCTTGACGACGTACGGGCCATCCCATCTTGAGACGAACTTGTTTCCTACACGGTGAGTGGTGATGATTGGTCTTCGAACTGCAAGTACCAAATCTCCAACTTGGAAAGAGCGTGGTCTAACTTTCTTGTTGAAAGCTCTCATAAGGCGAGCTTGATAACACTCAAGTCTTTGTTGTGCTTCTAGCCGCTTTTCATCCAAGGCTTCCAATTCTTCAAGACGCAATCGAGCATTCTCCTCTTCGGTCAAACCTTCTTGGATGGCGATTCTGAGTGATGGAATTTGTTGCTCGAGAGGGAGGACAGCTTCTACTCCATACACCAAAGAATATGGAGTTGCTTGTGTGGGAGTCCTATGAGTAGTTCTATAGGCCCATAACGATTCTCCAATTCGCTCGTGCCAATCGCGTTTTGTCTTGGCAACGACTTTCTTTAGCAAGTTGCACAAAGTTTTGTTGAATGCTTCCGCTAATCCGTTTGCAGGTGCATTGTACATTGACGACTTCCTTTGCTTGAATCCAAAGTTCTCGCACAACTTGTCTATCAATTTATTGCTGAAAGGAGTTCCGTTGTCAGTGATGATGTATCGCGGAATCCCATAGCGAAAGATGATGTGGGTCTTGATGAAATCAGCAACTGTCTCTTTCTTTACTTCTTTTAGTGGTAATGCTTCAGCCCACTTTGAGAAGTAGTCGGTTGCGGCCAAGATATACAAGTGTCCCCCTGATGATTTTGTCAACGGACCCACAACATCCATGCCCCAAGCATCGAAAGGCCAAGAAGCAACGGTAGGGTGCAATGGCTCCGGTGGTTGGTGAATGAGGTTGGCATGAAATTGACAAGCTTGACATCTTTGTGCATAATCCATGCAATCTTTTACCATTGTCGGCCAGTAGTATCCCATTCTTTTTATTCGGAAGTGTAGTTTGGGCCCGGATTGATGAGCACCACATATGCCGGAGTGCGCTTCTTCCATAGCTTTGATGGCTTCTTCGTTACTTAAGCACCTCAAGAACACTCCATCAAATGACCGTCTATAAAGTGTACCTTTGAAGTAGATAAAACGAGTGGCTCGACGTCGGATATCAATTCTCCTATGTGAATCACTCGGCAGTTTTTCATACTTCAAATAATCGACGAACACTTGGCGCCAATCTTCTTCTTCAATCTCGAACACTTCGATGGCATTGCTTTCGGCACTTCCCTCATCATCATTTTCAAGAGCCGGAGGTACAACCCAACTTTGACATATAGGAATGCGAACTTCCTCTTTTGACATAGCTATTGTCGAAGCGAGTTTGGCCAACGCATCGGCTTGCTTATTTTCGCCTCTTGGGATGTGGTTGATTTCAACGTCTCCTAGCCATGCCATGATTTTCTGGGCATACTTGACATAAGGCAGCAAGTCTGGTTTCTTCACTTCATAAAGACCCATCAATTGATTCACTACTAACTTGGAATCTCCATAGATCCTTAGTTGTAGCCGCTTCGCATCCATTGCCATTTCTAGACCGAGAATAAGCGCTTGGTATTCAGCCACATTATTCGAGCAATTTTCAGTCAATGTGAAAGAATATGGTAGAACTTCTCCTTCGGGTGTCACGAAAACAACTCCCGCTCCCGCTCCTTCTTTGTGAGATGCTCCGTCAAAGTACATAATCCAAGGTGGACAAACCTCAACTGTAATTGCGTCTTCATCGGGAAGATCGTCACTTAGCTCCCACTCGGCAGGCATTGGATGATCGGCTAAGAAGTCGGCCAATACTTGTCCTTTCACAGCTTTTTGGGGAACGTAAATGATCTCGAACTGCTGCAACTGGAGGTACCATCTTGCAAGTCTGTCAGACATGACCGGCCTTGACATGACAAACTTCAAAGGATTTGCTTTTGAGATGAGACGGACTGTGTGAGCTTGGAAGTAGTGCTTTAACTTTTGGATCGAGAAAATTAAGGCCAAACATAATTTCTCAATCGGGGAGTAGTTAAGCTCATTTGGCGTCATTGTTCTACTTAAGTAGTATAACGCACTCTCCTTTCCGTTATCGTTTTCTTGTGCAAGTAATGCACCCATGGAACGTTCTTGAGCAGCGGTATACAGAATCAAAGGGCGGCCTGCAACTGGGGCGGTTAAGACCGGAGCTTTCGTCAAGTACGTTTTGATGCTCTCAAAAGCCTTGCTACATGATTCGTCCCACTCGAAAGGTGTACCCTTCTTCATGATTCGGCTGAATGGTTGACATCTTCCCGCAAGATTGGAAATGAATCTTCGTAAGTATGCCAACTTTCCTTGCAAACTTTTCAAGTCATGGATGTTTCGAGGTTCGGGCATTTTGAGAATGGCGTCAATCTTCGCTTGTTCAATCTCTATGCCTTGGTGACGAACGATGAATCCAAGGAATTTTCCCGACTTCACCCCAAATGCACATTTTAGGGGATTCATTTTTAGTTGATGTTTCCTTAGTCGTTCGAACACCATTCTCAGGTCTTGCAGGTGGTCACTGCGGCTCTTTGATTTTACCACCACATCATCGACATAGCATTCGATATTTTTATGGAGTATATCATCGAATATCTTCTGCATAGCTCTTTGGTAAGTAGCGCCTGCATTTTTCAATCCAAATGGCATCACCGTATAGCAGTATATCCCCTTCGGTGTGCGAAATGCTGTCAATTCCTCATCTTGGGGTGACATGCGAATTTGATTATATCCCGACGATCCATCCATGAAAGATAATGCTTCATGCCCGGTTGTAGCGTCGATCATTAGCTCGGCGATCGGGAGTGGAAAGTCATCCTTCGGGCATGCTTCATTCAAGTCTCTAAAGTCCACACACACTCGGATTTGTCCATTTTTCTTTCTCACCGGCACAATACTAGATATCCATGTTGGATACTTGACTTCTCTGATGAACCCAACATCGATAAGTTTGTTTACTTCAGCCTCGATCAACGGGACTATCTCTGGTCGGAATCGACGTTGAGTCTGTTTGATTGGCTTCGCCTCCTTTTTGACAGCTAGATGATGCACGGCTATCTTTGGGCTCAATCCTGGCATCTCTTTGTATGACCATGCGAATACATCCTTGAACTCTTTGAGAAGTTCAACATACGAGTGTTCTTCATTGGCAGTCAATAAAGCACTTATGTAGGTGGGTCGAGGATCGTCTTCGTTGCCCAAGTTGATTTCTCTCAGCTCATCAATCGTAGACTTAACACCTTCTTCGAATTGTTGAGGTGCTGCCTCTGCATCTTCTTCCACCATTTCTTCTTCATTGAGCTCGACAATATGATAAGATGAGCCTACACTCTCTCTATCTTCATCATCTTCAATATTCTTGGTGAAAATGATTGTTGTCATTTTAGCTTTCAGCTCTCTACCACAAGATATTGAAAGAGTGGTGCATCTTCTCATGCGAGAGGGAATCTTGCTTCTCAACTTCTGAGTTTTTTGTAACTCTGGATTGCCTTTTGAGACATTCTTTTTGAAATTCTTGCCAAGTCTTTTGAAAACTGACACACGCCTAGATTCTTTCTTTCCAAGCCTTTCAAAGACAGATGCCCTTTGCAAATTCTTTTCGTCAAGATGACTTTCAGAAATTTCCCCCTCGAAGATATAGTTCGCAGCAGCTCTTTTGATAGCAATGCGGACAGGGCTCCTTGGAGTGAATCCCAAACCAACTTTGGTGTTTTGAGTTGCTATGTTACTCATGTTTGCTACCTTTCGGATGGTTTTAGCCTCTTGGCCTTGCGTCATCTTGGCGGGGTTTTCTTGCGAACCGTATCCAGCTTTCGCAAGAAGATCATATGCTTTCGGGCCAAAGTGTCTTGCAATTTCTGGGTCCGATAATTCTCCATGTTCAACTGCGGCACCTTCCTTCGGTCGAGTGAATCCCTCGATTGGCGGAGGAATTGGTTTTTTGGAGTTGATCTTTGTTAGAGGTATGGTGAGTCCTTCGAAGGGTTCCATCTTACTCTTTTTATCTTGCTCAACTTGTACCTCTTTTGCAGCTTTTGATTTTACCATGAAATATTTTGCTTCGGCAAAGTGTGACTCAGCTTCAGTGAAAGGCTTATGATCCCCCACTACCTTTTTGATCACACCATCTTGACTGTATTTGAAGCATTGATGCCATGTTGAAGGAACCACACCGTTCTCATGTAGCCATGGTCGTCCAAGAAGCATGTTGTAGGATGTCTTGGCGTCGATCACTTGGAAGAGGGCAGTTGATCTCATATCTTCCATCAATAGATCTAGCCTTATTGTACCAATGGTTCTTTGTCCTTCATGATTGAATCCTTGGATCATCATTCGGCTGCTTGAGAGCTCATTCTCTTGAATTCCCAGTTCTTTTAAAGTTCTTAGCGGCAATATGTTGACTGCAGATCCGCCATCGATGAGTATCCTTTTGACCTTTTGCTCTTGAGTATAACAACTCACAAATAAGGGTCTGTTATGAGGTTCTGATCCGAGCTGCAAATCTTCATCGGAAAATGTGATTTCGAGAGCCTCATGATTTGCTGCATTTGGTTCGGACGAGTCATCCTCTGTGCTATATAATGCTTCAATGCCCATCGTAGCCTCGGTAGTGACGACATTTGTAGTGGCATTGCCTTCGTCGAGCACTATTTTGCCTTGTTGAGCCAGTTGCATGACCTTGTCCTTGAAGATGAAGCAATCATGTATCGGATGTCCAACCAGGCGATGGTATTTGCAATATTTGGGATCGTCCGTCCGTCCTGACTCATTTGGCCGCTTCATCTCTGGCAATTCGATGAGTCCTTCCTTGAGTAGGTCGTCGAAAATCCCGGAGACGTCTGAATCTAGAAAAGGATACTGCTTTTCTTGCATCTCTTTTAAAGTCGACTTTCTTTGCCCCATGTTTTGGGCACCCTTTGGCTTCTCATTTTGGTTTTCATTCTGCCTCACAAACTTTACTGAAGTTGCCTTCACAGCCATGGATTCTTTCTTGGGAGTTTTATCAAAGGGCTTGGTTCCCTTTTTGAAATCTTGTCTTTCTTTGGATTTTTCATGAATTGGCGGCCCATTGATCCCGCTTGCTGCCATACTCAGTTCCATATCGTGAGCTCTTGTAGCCAATTCTTCAAATGTCCTTGGCTGAATTCCTCGAAGGATGTACTGTAATCCCCAATGCATTCCTTGGATGCACATTTCAATGGCCGACGATTCTGATAATCGATCTTTGCAATTCAAACAGAGATTCCTCCATCTATTGATGTAATCGATTACAGGCTCTTCTTTGAATTGTCGTGAACTCGTGAGCTCCACCATGCTGACAGTTCTCCTGGTGCTGTAGAAGCGGTTGAGGAATTCATGCTCAAGTTGATCCCAACTGTCAATTGAGTTTGATTCCAAGTCGGTGTACCAATCGAAGGCGTTTCCTTTGAGGGATCGAACAAACTGTTTGACAAGATAATCCCCATAAGTACCGGCATTGTTGCAAGTCTCCACGAAGTGAGCTACGTGTTGTCGAGGATTGCCTTTTCCATCGAACTGCTGAAATTTAGGCGGTTGATAACCATGTGGCATCCTCATGCAATCAATTCGTTGAGTGTAAGGCTTAGAGTAGATCAGAGATGATTTGCTGCTCCCATCAATTTTGCTCCTTATAGCCCCTTCGATGTATTCTTTAAGTCGGCTAGCTGGGATGAAACCATCGGGAGACATGTGTAGATCTTCAAACGCTTTATTTTCTCTACGTGCCTGTTTCTTTTCTGGCTTCTCCACGTCTTCACTTTCTCCTTCTTCGTCATCGTGTATTTGACTTGATTCTCCATCCTTTTGTCGGAGCTTAGTAATTTCAGCATCTTGATTCTCTATGTGTTTGCTCAAATCTTCGACCATCTTGGTCAAAGCAGCAATCTGTTCCTCCATGGTTGTACCGTTGGCCATCATGACGACTGCTTCAGGTGAGTGGTTATCAACTTCAACTGATTCTTCTTCGTCATTGAAGTTGTCATCAGTATGGTGTTGATTGATTTCCACGACAGGAGTTGACATGAGAGTCCCTTGCATTCTCCTAGCCATTTGTCGTGTAAGAACTCCAACTGTTTGTGACGAAGCTTCACTTGCGCTTACAACTTCCAAGACCTTGCTTTGAGGAGACATCGATCAAAGCTTTGGCGGAGATGAGAGATGAGAGGTAGAGAGGTCCCACTGGGCGTGCCAAAATTTGTAAACACAAATTTTTATTTATTTGATAAAATAAATATACAAGATGTGTACAAATATAAATTTGAAGGATTTGGGTAGAGTGCGGGTTGCGATCTCTATAACTCCTCTGATTCTCTCTCTAATTTGATGCTTGAACGATGTTTGGATAACTGTCCGAGATTCGCGGCGAATTTAGCTCCCCTTGATCTCGTAGGATTTGATGTTTGGATTTGTAGCACTAAGCCGAGAGTCTTCTGACTTGTTCCCGGATTGAGTGTTGATTTGAGTAGATTGACGGCGACGAACGCGAAGGATCAGAAGACGTCAAGATTGAGCGTAGACTTGAGCAGACGTTGGCGAAGAGCGCGACGAATCCACGAAGAACGCGATGAATCCACGAAGAACGCTTTGAATCCTCGAAGAATGCGATGAATATTAGAGAATTCGTAGAGAATTTGTATTCCTCTCTTAGAGCTCTCTGAATATTTCTTGTGGTGTTTATGAATGCTCTAGGCACCCTTATTTATAGGTGTAGAGAATTTCAATTTAGGCAGATTAGGGTTGGGCTTTTAGGCCTGAGCCCGTAAGTATCGGGCCTAGGGCTGAGGTGGCGCGATTTGATTGGCTCCTTCAGATCTCCTTTAGATTTATTCCTTTACTGCACAGATTTGACACATGGCAACTCCTTATTGGCCGGGAATTCCACATGTTTAAATATTAATTATATACCTATTTAATTTTGGAATAATATTTAATTTAATCCCAAAAATATAAATAGAAAATATGATTAAATATTTAATTCTTTATTTCCACATGGCATGATTTAATAGGCTATTAATTTTAATTGCCTACAGTAGGCAATACCCTCGTAAGCCCCATGTAATGGGCAGAACCCTCAGAAGCCCTACACAGTAGGCAACATCATCGTAAGCCCCATATAATGGGCAGAACCTGTCACAAGCCCTATTTAATAGGCAATCCTCCTTAAAAAGCCCTGTTAACAGACAACGTCATCATAAGCCCCATATAATGGGCAGAACACCTTACAAGCCCTACTTGCTAGGCAACCCTTTCACGAAGCCCTATCTAATAGGCACCTCTTTTGTAAGCCCCATTCAATGGGCAGAATCTTCTACGAAACCCTATCCAATAGACGACTCCTTCGCAAGCCCCTTGCGCTGGGCAGAATTTTTCCCAAGCCTTATCCAGTGGGCGACATCCCTATAAACTTCATATAATAGATACAATTCCTTATGAGTCTAATTAAATGGGCGGTGCACCCATAAGCCTTGCTCTAAAGGTGACATTTTTGTATATCGCTCCTGTAAGTTTTCCCCATTGCACTCCAGTGGGTAAAATCCCGCTTAGATCTCGCTTTACAAGTGGTACTCTCACAAAATTCTATTTGATAAGCAATACCTTTATAAACCTCCAAGGAAGATATTGCCTTCATAAGCTTAACCTGATAGTCAGCGCTTCTGCAAGCTTTATAAAATGGACCAAGTTCTCGTAGGCTCGGTTCGATAAGTAATGTTCTTAGGAATCCCGCATAAGGGACACCATTCTCATAATCCTTGGCTAACAGGGAATATCTTAACAAGAAAACCTTCTAAAATAGGTGCTAGCGACAAAAAGGGGCTGTACGGCCGAGGCATATCACATTAAGCTTAATAAAATAAGATGCCACACAAACTTTTAATAACCTCTCCTTCTGATCAGATCCCTCCCAGAGGTCTCGTCAGGAAGGTCTCAGGAAGATAAATAACCTAGCAAAATAAATTTTGTAAAGACAAATGTCACTAACATCAGCTCCATGAAGGCGAAAGCCATTCTTGAAGAACCTCATGCTAAATAGGCCACGCTTGTTAAAACCGCTTTGAATGGTTAACACTCGCAACAGGATCTGCTAAGCCAGCAGTAGGTCGTAACTAAATCTCATATGATTAAGATGCCTCATCTTAAGAGGAAGGAACTGTGTCAAAACCCTTTGTCATAATCGAATTCCTATCTTTAAATCATTACTTACCTTCATCACATGTTGGCAAGGGTCGCCCCCTTCCAAGAATCCTATAACCAATAAGCTACACTTGTCAAAGCTACTATAAATAATGCTCAAATGCAGAAAGCTTGTTAATAGCTAGTTACATATACTTCAAGTCTCTCTCAAAGAGCATCTGGAATTAATCCTCTACACGTACTTAAACCTTTGCAGATCCCTATAAGGATGAATGTTACATCAGATGCCATTTCCAAGGAAGCCAGTCAAGCCACCGGGAATCCGGAAAACTCTGTGATGGGACACAAAGGAACGGGCACTATGCTGACAGAGGCTAGTGTCAACATGGAAGCTCAGTTTTCTCCAGCTATGCTTCTGCAAATGAAAGCCCTTATCGAAGGAGTAGTAGAAGGGGCTGTTGAAAAAAGACTCCACAGTTTAGGAGCAAATCCTCAGAACACAGATCCCTTGGGCGAGACCCAGGAGGGGGGAGGAAGTAAGAGTACTCCCGCAATGCATAAGCAGAAGCCTATGCATCAAGGCGTAACTCAAGAGCTAGTCTCAAGGCTGCCCCCGACAGTGGCCGAAGAGGAAGAGGGATTTTCTACTGATTGGGAATCCCCAGACGAGGAAAGTCCTGAAGAGCTTGAAGGAAATCTCAATGAGAACCCTGAAAATGCATGGGCCAAGAAGTATGCCCAACAGCAAGAGCAAATGAAGCTCTTAGCAAAGGAAGTCAAAAAACTGAAGGAAAAAAAATCAGGTCGTGGAAAGGGCCTCAAAAGAAATGGAGACAAGCGATAAAGAGCTCCGCAATTCGAAGGAAGGGAAGAATCCAAAACCTTCTTTAAACAATAGAAATGGAGGAGACAAGTCAGAGCTCTTTCCCTTATATATTGACGAGAACAGTCCGTTTTCAGCGGACATCCAAACGGATCCTGTTCCAAGCAGCTTCAAAACAATCTCTTGCGAGTATCAGGGGAAGGGAGACCCTGAAGAGCACCTGATGAAGTTCGAAAGCTTATGTCTCCTTCATCAATACTCAGAAGGGGTTAAGTGTAGGGTATTCCTTACAACCCTGTCAGGGACTGCTCAACACTGGTTCAAACAGTTGCCAAAGGCCTCCATACATTCCTTCATGGACTTAAAAGAGGTTTTTCTGCAGCAATTCGTCAGTGCTAAAAGGACTACTTGGAATTCCTTGCATCTGACGACCATAAAATAGGGTGCCAACGAGAGTCTGAGAGACTACATGACACGCTTCAATGAGGCCGTCCTGGAGATTCCAGGAGTAGAGCCGAAATTAAAGGTGCATGCCTGTGTAGACGGCCTGAAGCCCGGACAATTCTTTGCCTCCCTCATCGAGAAAGA
Source organism: Thymus mandschuricus (assembly GCA_029379335.1). Classification (NCBI taxonomy): domain Eukaryota; kingdom Viridiplantae; phylum Streptophyta; class Magnoliopsida; order Lamiales; family Lamiaceae; genus Thymus; species Thymus mandschuricus. Next base: position 17,307,267 of record CM057074.1, on the reverse strand, counting down.
GGCTGCTTCTTTTGAAGAATTACTGACGAGAGTCCAAAAGTACATCCATATGGAAGAAGCTCTGAGCAGCAAGAGGGCTGAATTGGCCTTTCAAAACGAAAAGAAGCCGGAAGAAAGAAAAAGACCGGCTCCAGATGCTAAGAAAACTGATAGGAATGAAAGGTTTCTAAGATCTTTCACCCCATTAATCAAGCAACCGGTTGATCTGCTCGAAGTGGTCCTGAGGAAACCTGGAGTTCAGATCCCTGCCGGATATAGGCAGCCGCCAAGGAATCCACCTTCTGAAAGATTCTGTAAATTCCACAATGACTTTGGTCACATGACCAACGATTGTAGGAACCTAAGAATTGCCATTGAAAAGCTAATCCAGGAAGGAGAGCTCTTGGAGTATGTCAAAAGAGAGACAGAGCAAAACAAGAAGCGCAAGGAAGCTCCTGAAAAAGCAACTGATGCCAGCCAAGGGCCGGAACCCAAAGGCGTTATTAAAATGATATATGGAGGACCAACCATGGGAGACTCCAACAGAAGCAGGAAAGCATCTGCCAGGGAATTGCATATGCATGAAAGGCATGGGGTCTGGAAGGTCGAAGCAGGCCTACCTCCACCAGAAATCTCGTTTGGGCCAGAGGATAACCAGAAAGTAATTCACCCGCATGATGATGCATTAGTCATCACAGTGGAAATAGAAAGGTACCAGGTCCAAAGGGTCTTTGTAGACACAGGGGCCGCAGTCAATGTTATATTTGAAAGTTGTTTCAACCAAATGAGCCTCCAGAAGCCATTGAATGGAGTAGCTACGGCACTGCACGGTTTCTCAGGAGACCCGGTGATGTCGCTAGGATCAATTGATTTAATGCTCACTCTGGGTGAAGGGCCTACACGAGTGTCAAAACCAGTCACCTTCTTGGTGGTACGACAACCATCTTCCTATAACATCATTCTGGGAAGAACTGCTTTAAACCCGTTCCAAGCAGTGGTTTCCACCTACTATCTGATGATGAAATTCCCCGTGTGAAATCAAGTAGGGAAAATATCAGGAGATCAAGAGGTCTCGCGAAGGTGTTACGTCCAATCGGTTCAAGCAGGAGAGGCCAGGAAAAGGCCGATGGCAGAACCTGCCACCGAAGGGGATGAGATGAAACTCGAGGGGAAAAGACTCAAAACCCCAACTCCAGCAAGAGAAGGTCAGAACCTTTCCGCTTCAATGGAGCACTTACTGATCACTAGCAACAACCCTCCTGAGGAACTGATGATATCCCAGGACCCAGCCAAACAACTGCTGCAATAGATAAACGAAACTAAAGGGCCTGAAGCTGAAGCCATAGACAGGTGTCACGCCCCAATTGTGAAAAGGCAGTGGGAAGCATTGATAACCCAGGCAAGGACTAAAGTCAAAAGTGCAAAGGAAAGGCTAGACCAAGAAGATGTCGAGGAGACAACAGGTAAAGGAAAAGTTATCACCCTCGAAATATGTAGGGAAAATTGAGAATTACTCTCAAGAAGAAAGTATGATGGGCTATCACCCCTTATTCATTTTGGGAAACTCTTATTCCATGATTAACTGATGTATGAAACATTGGATCATACCTCTTTATCTTTAAAGTAGTTATATTTTGTATGTATTTAGCCCTCAAATGAGGCATAATTCCTTTAGTCCCTTACACCTCACTTGGGGGGGGGGGGGGGGGGGAGTAGGGAGGGTACCCATATGCCCATATCCCATTAGCTTAAAATGCTATCTTAAAAAGCTTTCATCATCTTAAAGCGCTATTTCACACCAAGGTATTACTCCGCTATTTTGTTCCGTCACCTTAAGAACAGGGGGAATATCTCTACTTCGCCATCTTAAAATAAGAGAGACATCGTCCTAAATTAATAACAGAAATATATTATAAACAAGGCCTAGGAGAAAGCATCTGGCCTTAATCAAAAGTGAGAGTTGTTTATACCACAGTCAGCACGATTACGGGATCATAAAAAGCATCCCACCACAAATACCAAGAGATAGGTTGTTTAATAAATATCTTAGCCAAAGCAACAAAATTAAGGACAGGGACTTCGAGTAAAAGTTAGGTCCTCAGAGATGGACAAACAAGAGATTGAAGCTTCACCCTCGGGAACAGGGGAAATATCAGTCGAAGCCAAGATCCAATTATCTCTGGGACGGCCTAGGGGAACATTAAAGATATCCTCCGCCCTCGAGCTACCCTCCTTACTGGATAGGTTGCATACAGAAGAAGTGGTCCCTTGAGAATAAGAAGGACCCGCAATCTCCTTCCTCGTTAACTCTTGAAAATACAAACGGAATCGTTAAGTAGATAACGGTAAACCTGCGACGGGCAGGCCAAGCTCTAGCAAAGAGAAAGGGAGGCACCTCATCAAAGACTTTCCTCATAAGTTGCATGGCAGTAGCATCGACGGAAAAGAGAGGGAAAGGGGGAGCATCCCAGGTAGGAAGGCTCTCAAGGGCTTCAATAGGTTGGCGAAGCATTTCGGCAGCTTTCTTCAAGACTGGCATGGACAAAAGGTTCTCCAGTAGGAATGAAACAGTTCCTCTTGAGGGCCTCAGGTTTTGTCTCAAACAAATGTATTATAGGTATCAGATTGATTGAGTTAGCCCGTTCTGGGACACCCAGCTGGTTACAACATTCGAAAACAACATCGCCAGCCCAACTGGTGAGAGGATCTATCATTCTGGCCCAGAAATAAGGAGAATTGATAAACGCTTCGGGCAATTGCCTCACCAGAGAGTCTATGAAAGCCTGACCATAGGGGGACATCAAAAAGTTAGATCGGCAAACTTGTATCCCCCTAGAGACGCCTCCATCGGAACCCTGTTTCATTCCTTCTGCGTGAGAAGAAGTCCGGGAACGTTCTAACTCTTGTTCATGAGTAAGAGTTAGTCGTTCCATTTGCACAACAAAGTCTGCTTTCATTTTCAACTCCCATTCTAAGGAAGCCTCTAGGGCTATATCTAATTCCCTTACTCGTCCCGATAGCGAAGCAATGCGCAGCTCTAGAGTAGAATTATATTTCTCTTTAGCGCGAAGACGGTCCTGAAGATCGCGAACCTCGACTTGAGCACGGTCCCTACTCTGCTCGACTTCTGATAGAATCTCCAGGAACTGATCAAAAGCCAAAGCCTGAGCGCCGAAAAGGGGTGTCGAAAACTGATTCACTTTTGTAAATGCAAGGGAATGAAAATCACCCGTTTTTCAGAAAAAGAAGCATCAATGCTTACCTCAATCAAAGGGAAGAGAGGAAATAGGATCTTACCGTGGCCAACCAAGGGCAGTTCATGAGAGCAGGGTTCTGAAGGAGGTTTCATTACTATCGTCTCTTGTGGGTCTTCTTGGTCCGATTCCAAAACCCTAATGCCCGTAGAAGGTAATGCGGGGACGTCGTCTATAGAGGAAATAGGTTCTGGATCGAGGATTTGGGCCTCAACCATTCTTTGTTCTAATTTCGTCTGAATCTTTCGTAGTAAATCTCCCGCATCAGCATTCATGGCTGAGAGTAAATGCAAACAGAACTCAATCTTCTAAGAAATCTTAAGATTTTTATGTAAAAACACTCATCATATTCACCCTTGAACTAGGTTTACAAAAGCCAAAGTTGATATTAACGACCACCCTAAAAAAAAAAAAAAAACAGGGGAAGAAAATTCCCTCATAGGTAGAAACTGCACAGGCACAAAAAAGAGATATACCAAGATAATGAACGCTAAATAAACTACCTGTGAATCAGGAAGGCAAAACAATCGCTGGAAGCGTTGAGCAGAAAAGCACGAAGGCTCTCGCTTTTCCCAGAAGTATGATGCAAAAGCGAAGAAGAAGAGAATGAGGGAAGTTAAAAAGGCCAAAGGGAATAGAGCTATGTCCCACTTGTTACCCCACGTCAGCATATGAAAGAATAGGAAACGTCTCTGCTTATTCTCCTAAAAAGTAACGCGCCTTTTCTCCTAACCAAACATATCTGCTATCATATCCCTCTATACGGAGGAAAGCCTCGGTAAGGCAAAATAAAATAATAATGTCTCTAATAAGTCACTTGCCAGAAGCTGACATATAAACACTTCTGGACCTGGGGGGGGGGAGTAGCTGATAGGGATTAATATCAGCCATACCCCCTAAATAACCCAAGTCGGTAGATAGTATACTTTCCTTAACCTTAGGCTACAGTTCTTAAAGAAATTGGTGTATCAAATGTCACAATAGAGGTGCAGAACCTTATCTCTATGAAAGGAACAATAAATCCGAGACGGAACTAGCATCAACGACGCCATCAATGTAGATGACTATTACTTTTCTATAATGATCGATATACGCTATTTCGCGTAGCGGCATAATATCAGAGAGATGTTATGCACACCAGACACGCAATATAATCAAGAATCATATGCCATACAGGAAACTGTGAGGTTCTAACTTCTCCCTTAAGCCGTGTGGGATCTGCAGGCATCTGCAATGGCGGAAGGATCTGACCAAATCCTATGAGTGTTTAGCAGAAGCTCAAGGTTCTGTATAACATGCGGTCCGCGTGACTCTATGCACTATAGGGTGAGGACCACTGCACTCATGATGGAGGATACTCTGCCTCCGTCTGAATTCCCTTTTCTGTCCTTCCTTGACACGAATGCTCACTTTTTACCCTCTTTACACCTATAAATACTAAGTGAACGCACAATCACAAGGACACATCACTCTCGGCGAACAACGCGCTCCATGGCGTACTGTTCCATCCAATTCCATACTCCCTCCTACGAGCTCTCCTCTGAGCTCAAGCAGTCAAGGCGTTCAAAGCCTTCCTTCGGGAAGCTCTAGTTTCCCTTCATCTCCATCCTCTTTTCTCGACGCCGGGAAGAATCTCCATCTTAAACCCTGTCCTAAGCCTAAGGTAAAACCCTCATTGCCAAAGGGGAATGAAGCTCGACGGAACTCCGTTCTCCTTGCTTCCCTCCTTTTCCTGTTCCATTTCTTCAGTATCTGCTTATATGAGTGTAAAACTCCATGAATCTTGCTAGTTTATGGCTAAACATGCCTTGTATGCCCTACCCAAAGCTCGACTATTATTTGTCATCACTACGCGAATTATGCTCTGTGTAAAATACTCATCTATGGTTCTAAACGCACATGAATCTCTTGCTCTTTACTGCTTTAATGTTTTACCCATAAATGCTCTTTGCAAAACATGATAAACAATACTCTAAATTGTTGTGGATCTCAAACCCGGATCTATCAGGAACCGTAGTTTCACTATAATCTAACGGCTGTTATTTAATCTAGTCTATTACATGGATTGTTGACATGACTATTCTACTTAACTAATACACGTGTTATTACAGAATTGGCTTCTCATAAAACTGTCGTCGCGTCAGCTTCTTCTTCTCCAAAAATACTTCTGCAACTTCAATCTTCATGGGCCTTCACCCCCCCCCCCCCCCCCTCCTTCCTTCTCAAGATGGGCACGATGCAGATCAACGAGCCCAATTTTGCAAGTCAAGAATCTGAAACGAGGTGCAGGGGAAGGGACTTCGTAAAGTGATCAGCCAGTTGAAGCGTAGAGGAAACACATCGGCACTAACAATCCAAACTTGAACTTTTCACGTACAAGATGGCAATCTATATATATGTGTTTAGTCCTCTCATGGAACATGATTTCTAGTGACATGAATAGCTGCATGATTATCACAATGCAGCGGAATACGAAGGAAAGAATCAAACAAAAATTATAGAGAATAGATAAAAGCCATTGAAGCTCTTTGGTAGTAGTAATAAGGCTTCTATACTCAGCTTCAGCAGAGGAAACCGAGGTTGTAGCTAAGGCTGGCAATTCTTGCGCGTCGGGTTGTTATCGTGTCGACCTGATAGTGACACGAACCTGTTAAGCTCAAACATGAACATGACCCGTTAAAGATTTTCTAAACCTGAACACGAACACGACTTAAATTACCCAACCTGAACACGACTAGAACTCGACACGAACACAATACTGACACGAACCAACCCGAACCCGACACGAAATCAAGTTATAAAATAAAGGAGGTGGGTAAGTGGAAAGATTGCGAAGTAACCCGAATTAGGAGTAATTTATTAGTCAAAAATAATAAATTAATTAAATATTTATATTAACAGGTTACATGAACCCGACACGAACCCAAATCATTCTGCTATGATCTTCCACAACTGTAAGAACAAATTTAGTGTTGCAAACACTCTCTGAACTAAAAGGCCCCCAAACATTTGTATGTATGAGTTGAAATAATTCATTTGCTCTTCTATTCAAGGTTGGAAATGATCCTTACAGTGTTTAGCCCTCACAAATATCTCACAATTCTCTATTGACTCCAATGTGTCATGGGTGAACTGCGCATTCAATCCCTTCATGTGTTTCAGTGTTTATAAGGAAGGATGTCCAAGGAAAATATGTCATTTCTCCATTGTCATTTCTTGGGGTTTGAAGAAATTACAAAAGTGATTCTCCACAACTGTATCAATCACATACAAGTTTCTAATGCACCTTCCTTATTCCAAGGACATGATCAGAATCCTTTTTCTGTATCAATGTGTTTTGTAAAAGGCACACCTAGCTAGCTTGTTTCTCATCAATGAGCTAAGCTATTGATAACAAGTTATGAGTGAATCCTTCAATAAACAAGACATTGTACAACACAATATCATCATTTACCCTTGTTGTTCATGAATAATTCACCAACTTTGAACTGCCATCTGGTAAATGAACCTTCACTGGATTTTGTAATCTCCTGTTTATCATGTTTCTATTGCAACAAACATGGGCACTGGCACTTGAGTCTATAATCCAACTTACACCTTCCATGCTTGGTACAACACTGAAAGCAAAGTGCCCATCAAACTCATCACTCTTTCTTCTCTTTGCACCATATTCACATCAGTAGACATATTTCCTGAGTTATTATTTTTTCCCATGAGATTCCCTAAACATTTTGCAAGATCAGTCTGTATCATCTTCCCCAAGTCTTGACTGATTTCTCCACTATTTGACATACCTCCTTCTGACATTGTATCCATGTCATTGTCCACACAATGAATCTTTGCCTTTTCTTGTCATTTAGTTCTTATTACCAATCTGGATAAGCATTCAACTTGAAGCACTCTCCAATCTCATGTCATATCCCATTGCAATGTGTACACCTTAACTTCTGTCTTTCCTCCTTACTTAACCTTCTCTTAAACTCCGAATTTCATGTGTTTCTGGTTTTAAGTGTTCTACCAACATGCATAGCAATTCTAGTTTCCACACTTCCCATATCACTGATCATTCCGTTTTGATCCTCCACTTGTACAATCATGGAGTAAGCCTCATCAACACTTGGTAATGGATTCATCAACAATTTCTGACTCCTTGCCTGCTCATATCCATCATGTAACCCTACCAGAAACTGCACCTAATCTCTTCTTCTCTCTTAGTAGTTCTCATTCTAGCTTCACAAACACGGCCTAATGGTGGTCATGTCTAGTTCATCCCACAGAGTAGTCAAGTCATTGAAATACATCAACACAAAAGAGTTTCCTTCCTATGATTCATAATCTCTTTTTGAATCTTATATACATTTGGTCCATTTTTCCTCCCAAACCTCAGATTCAATGCCTTCCAAAGCCTCCTTGTACTTTAATATGAGAGAACGCACTCACAAGTTCATTTGAAATTGAATTAATGATCCAATATAAATCATATAGTTAGTTTTAATCCATGCCTTATATTATGTACAGGTCGGGCTAGGTTCAGATAGACAAATATCCATCTAACAATTCAAGTTTACTCCTAGCACCCAACGCAAGTCTAATTGACCAACTCCAATGTAGGAAATTTGCTCCATTCAAAGGCGTAGTAACGAGCTGCATACCTGGATGATCGGAACTTTGTAAGTATAGATCCTCGATCTCCTACGGTGTGAAGAGATAGTATCCATTCTCACTCTCGGTGGTTCACAGCTTCCAGCTCCTCTCCATTAGTTCTCTGAACCACTGTTCGTCGCTCATTTCCTGCATTTCCACCATGAATTCTTGCATCGATTATTGGAGACCTCACTCCCGATCCGTACATCCCAAACACCGGTTGTTTCCCTTTCGATTTGTCTCCGACGGAAGAGCTCTCATCTTTTTCTTCACTCTCCGTCACTTGCCAGTTCTCTCTTCGATTATTCTTCACCATTTTGCCACGATCCTTTCAGCAATGCAAAAACTCTAGGCTCTGATACCGTAAGAAACCCTAGTTCATAGTAAAGTAAAGCTAAGCTACAAGCAAATGAAAAGAAGTAAATGTAGAGCTTCAATTATGAGTTCAGATTCAATGTAATAGTACATTAACTTTCAGCTTGCATATGCTATTTATAGAAACGGAAAACTATCTCCAATCCTATCTCTACATGTCAACAAATGGGAACCGTAGATTTCACTCTAATCTAACGGCTGTTATTTAATCTAGTTTATTACATGGATTGCTGACATGGCTATTCTACTTAACTAATACACGTACGTGTTATAACGGGATTGACTTCTCATAAAACTGCCGCCACGTCAGCTTCTTCTTCTCCAAAAATACTTCTCCAAAAATACTTATGCAACTTCAATCTTGATGCGCCTTCACTAACCTTATCTTGATAGTAGATAAACTACCATCTAATTTTAAGGTTAAATTAATTGTTGGAACACCAAATCCCTTTTACTTTTGATTACAAAATAAGCTCGTTATTGGTGGCCGTAACATGCATCATCATCACGCAAAAAGAATAAGGACAAATTCTCTCCTGTAATTAATCCCTTTCTTTAATTCCCTCACAAAAGAAAAAGGCCCTTTGTTTAATCCATCGTTTAAATCCACCCTGTCGTTATAGCATGTGTGCATACTTATTGTAGATTTATAATACTCCCTCCTTCCTCCATTTAGTGACATTGTTTTATGTGCACATGTTTTTTTGCATTTTTATGGTATAATAATAAATTAATGTGTTAAAGTGGAATAATTGTGGGTCCATTTAAATTTTTTAATAGTATTAAAATGTTAAAATAATAAAAAGTAGATGTATAAAATGTTAAAGTGTTAATTGTGGGGTCTACGTCCTAAAACGGAATACGTCAGTAAATGGAGGACGTCCAAATATAGTAATAATGTCACTAAATGGAGGACGGAGGGAGTATTATTTTAGTGACTATATTCTCTCCCGTCAAGTTTAACACGTTACTTGAATATATATATATATATATATATATATATATATATATATATATATATATATATATATATATATATATGATGAATCATATAGAAATAAGTCCTGGTGTGAGAAATAGGAATAGATCTGGACCATTGATCTTAATTTGATCTATGGCTGTAATTGATTTAAGCATGATTATAAGGTATTATAAGCATGACTAGGTTTAAGCATGAATTTGTACATTAAAAAGCATAATGGTGTTGTAAGCATAAATATATACTGACTTAAGCATGATTTTGTATAGTTTTAAGCATCTTTCTCATTTTCTCACGCAAGGATTTATTTGCACACGAACCACTCCCTATATATATATATATATATATATATATATATATATATATATAAAGTATAAAATAATAAAACGCGTAAAGTCGGTGGAATGGAGGGAGTATTAATTACTAGACCATTTGTTCAACAAAGAATAATACTTATATAATTGTCTTGCTCACACAAATGATGAATATAATTGTCTTACACCGCCCCTGTTCATTTTCTTCTAATATGTCTAAGGTGATCAAACCAGCTGTGACAAACATGGGTAGCTCGGAAAAAAAGCAAACTCTTCTATTTGCTGCAAATCTCTCTCTTCCTACTGTACGTCGTCTCTCTCTCTCATCCTACTTAAGTATATTATTTATATATAATTAGTTTGGACTAATTGTGCTAATTGTGAAGTACGCAGTTGGGCTGGCATATTATGAGTTTTCATTAGTATAAATAATTGTCAACTCTAGGTATTTGGTGTTGAAGATTAATGATATTCAGTTCTATTAACTGTAGGGTTTAGATTAATTTTAGATTATCGATTCGGTTCTACTTCCGGATTGTATGCTCTACCTTCCTAAAGTTAGTCTTCTCTTTTGCAGTTTCAGGTTGTAGCTGTGAATGCAAACCTGCGGTGTTCTCACTGCAGACAGAGAGTGACACAAATTATTTCAAAAATGGCAGGTTAGCTAGCAATAAATAAGAAAAACATAAATGTGAGCTAACGCGCGGTATGCATAAGTGGTGTGTTTTTGTTTTCTTTGATGCGAAAGAAGATATTCACCATTTAAATCTTTTTTATTTTTCACCTTTTCTTACATTTGGCCTTTTTTCTCCCTTCATTTGTATAAAAATATTATCTCTTTAATATAGTGTTATAAAAATATTTTTTCTTCAATTTAAGAAGTAAAATTCTTCCTCATTAATAAAATGTAAGAAAAGGTGACGAAATGAGTGGGATATAAAGGTTGATTTTCTCTTTTATCTCATTTTCTTTCGTACCAAAGTGAACACAACCTTATAGTATAAGCTTCTTGTACAGGGGATGAAGAAATTTACGATCGACATCTGCATAAAGCAAGTGATTTTTAAGGGGGAACTACGGTTCAGTCACAAAGCAACAACTTAAATTATTGAGCAGAAGAAACTACAAAGTTGCTCATGTGAGTTGTGTGGTTGAGTTGTTGGTTCGATCGTTTGGCTCCGTTCGAACAATGAACCGTTGCTGGTTGGGAGAGTTGGAAACGAGTGCACGATGTGTTGGAAACGAGGTATTAAAAAAATAAGTTAAGTGTAACTGTGACTGAATATTTGACTTTGGAGAAATTAAATACTCCCTCTGTTCCACTGATAAATAGATTTTTTCTTTTTCGGGATGTCCCACTGATATAGGAACTTTTTCCAAAATAGAAATTTCTAACCAAATAAAATTCTGATACATCATTTTAACCCACTACCTTTCACTTTAAACCACTATCATCACTCTCGTTGTTTCACTAAAAAAAGTGTTCGCAATAGACGAAATCTATCGTAGCACTAGCAAGTAAAACCTAAGTATCGAATCTCAAGGAAAACTTAACAGGGCAATTAATTACGTAGTAAAGATCTAATCTAAGAAAGCAAGTAAAGAATATTTTGGGGTTTTTGTTTTTAAATCCTAGGCAAGAAAGTAAAATAAAGCAATAAATAAAAGCAAGTAAATAGCTAATCTAGAACTCAAGAAATAAATCTAAGAATTAAACTAGAAGAAAGCAATAAATCTACCTAGGCAAGAATCGAAAACAAAGCAATAAAGAAAGCAACGAAGGAAACGAAAGCAAAGAAAGAAGCATAAATAAATCTAGACATGATGAATTGAAATCTGGAAATTAAAGGCAAATTAATCTATCTTAAAAACTTTGAAAAACGAAAGAGAATTGAAAGCAAGAAAACGAATCTAAACTTTAAACTTGAAATCGAAAGAACGAAATTAAACTAAGGAATTTAAACGGAGCAATTAAGAAAACGAATCTAAAACGAAAGCAAGCAATTAAAACAAGTAAACGAAAGCGATAAAAGAACTTACGAAAATTGAGACGAAGAACAAAGAACTTGAATTAAATAAACGTCTTGAATTAAATTGCAATAAACGAAGAACGAATCCGGATCCGAACAATAGAAAGCTAAACTAAAGTATTTGAATCTGAAAACTAAAGCTAAACAATGATAAAAGGTTATATAATTCGTGTACAAGGGATAGTATATATAATAGGTATGAAAACCTAATTATATAAGGAAACTCCAGCTGGTCGGAACGTTGAACGGTCGTCCAACGTACGTTGGACGCTCGTCCAACGTTGCACTCGCTGTGCGCTGCTTTTCTACTCTGGACGCTCGTCCACCGCAGGTGAGCGCTCGTCCAGCGTACTCTGGACGGCCGTCCAACGCCTTGGACGGTCGTCCAGCGCCGTGCTCGCTCCATGCTTGATTTTTCCTCAACTCTTCGCCCTTTTCGACCCGTTTCCTTCCATTTCTTCCACCTAATGATCCTACACGTACCAAACTCCAAACAACCGAATCATAGCAAAAGACAAACAAAATGACACAAAAACATAACGAAAACGGACTCGAAAACACTACGAAAATCCTAACATTTACACACCAATCAAACTCCCCCACACTTAGACTTTTGCTTGTCCTCAAGCAATACAAAAACAAAATAAACAATAGACTCAAGTATTGTGAACTACATAGGCCTCAAAACTTTTCGAAAACAAACTTCCATGATCATGATCAAAACTATGCACACAACCTTAGCATCAATCAACACAATCCACTCAACTAATTCAAAGTATGCTAATCCATCAAAGAACACTTTCCAACATGTGAAATTTTGTATATGAAAGTGAACACTCAACTCTCTCAAAGAAAAGATGTAATATAATGCACATCAAGAGGGTTCACTCAACATCAATGCAATGCAACATGTTTACCATAGGCTTGCCTTCAATCTCAACATCTCCACCTAATGTAATACTTACAAACTAGGATCAAAAAGGTCTTTGTATAAGCTTGTAATGTAGGGACATTGGTTAAGGTAGGGAATATATAGGCTAAGTGACTCAAAATGCTCTAAATCATCAACCTATCTTTCAACTCCAACCAAAGTATGGATTTTTATCTCCATCTTCTACCCTCCAACACACCGAATACAAAGTCAAAGATGCTAAAATATCAACTATACAAATCAAAGCTAACTATCCCCTTATGCTTATTTTTTTTTATTTTATTTATTTATTTATTTATTTTTTCTCTTTTTCTTTTCTTTTCTTTTTTTTCTAGAGCTCAACTAATACATGTTCTTTCTAATTTGAACAAAGGCTCTATTTTTTTCTTATCTCTTTTTTTTTTCTTTTTTTTTTTCTAAGCTCATAGGGATAGCTAACTATACTTAAACAAGCATCTAAAATTCCTTCTCTTTCTCTCCTTCTACACCACAACAAATACTTTTCAATTATCTCCTTCCATATCACCAACTACAACTAAGGATACTCATAATCATCCAAACCTCCTATCATCCGGTTTCACAAAGAACGGCTAATAAAGGCTCAAAAGGGGTAAACAAAGGATTATGAACAAGGTTAGTGTATAGGAATCATGTGGCTACGAAAGAATGGCCTAAGATTATCTCCTAGTTCGTAAATATACTAAGGTCTTGATGGAGAAACAAGGCAAGTTCTAGAAACAATGAAACATGCACGATCACTCAATCAAAGAATAGGCATAAATATGCACAAATAGCTCAAATCTCACGGGTTCAAACTAACTAGTTCCCGACATCATAGCATACATCAAATTCATCAAATAAAATGCGTCGCTTCGCCAAGGTTCCATGCATAATAAAGATCATGAATTTTTCCAAAAATCAACAATTCTCTATCATTGGCCAAGTCCACAATACTATCATCACATGCTCATTTGACTCAACGACTCAATTAACTCCTAAGACTCAACAAAATTAAAAACTACATGCCAAAAGTTCAAAGACCCCCCCCCCCCCCCCCCCCCCCCCCCCCCCCCCCCACACTTAAAATCAAGCAATGTCCCCATTGCGAGAAAATAAAAAGGAAAGGGATAAAGAGAACTTATCGCAACACGACGAACACAAATACCCAAAATCTCGAGAGACTCCAAGTATCACCTACAAAACAAACACAAAACACAAATACCAAAGCGTAAAATCGAACAAAATAAAAAGAAAACAATAAAAGACTCACAAAAATAAAAGACACAAACATGCTATGGGTTGAAGAAACCTCGGAAACGTGGATCATTCCATCGGGGATCGTAAGGAGACCACCAACGAGGGTCGTTCGGGTCCGGTGGAGTAGAGATAGAGGTAGAGGCCACCGAGAAGTCGGTAAAACGAGTCAAGTGACTCTCCATGTGGGACACCCGACTATTCAACCCCGTCACTTGGGTCGACAAATCATCGAACCGATTAAACACATTCTCTTGGAATTGTGTAAAATCGGTCCTAAAGTCGGCCCAATAAGGGGGAACCTCGGCCTCCATATTCTGACGAGCCCGGACGCGATCTCTCCTAGTGTAGTAGTGAATCAAACGCTCGTTGTCGTCCGGGACGTGCTGCTGCTCCTCCTCGTCTCCATCCTCTTCTTCGTCCTCGTTGTGCTCCTCATCATCTTCTTGCTCCTCATCATCGTCTCCGTCCTCATATTCCTCCTCCTCATCCCCCGACTCTTGACTTGGGAGACCATGGTGACGACGAGCTGCATGATAGGCAATAACAGATGCTCTCTCCCGAACGGGAACGAACTCGGTCGCCCCTCGCATGAGATGAGCGTTGATAAGCTCGTTGAGGGTAATCTCCTTGCTTCGAGTTAAGCCGGCGCTTTGAGAAATATCCACTCGCAAATGGCGTGCCAAACCTGTAGCCACATAACTCAAAGTAGGGTGTGCTCCACTCTTGGTTTGCACATTAGTAAGTTGGGACCATATAAATGGAGCCATACACACCCTAATATTGTTAGAAGCACAATGGAGCAAATAAATTTCTAACGCATTCACCTTATTATGCTCTTTCTTACCAGTAATCATGCAAGACAGAAAACGATGAAGAATCAATAAAGCATGATCTTTGATAAAAGCACTCGGCACTCCAGGAGCTTTATAATTAGTAACACCCGTCAACGCAAACCAAGCATTAGACACATTGAAATCAGACGGCATGAACTCAGACAAACCATCACCCAAATGAAAACCAAATGCTTCATGCATCACTCGCCTAGGAATTTCCCACAACTCACCCCTAAAAGTTGCATACATACAAAGCTCATTCTCCTCATTACGTTCTAACCTAAAACTAGAACACATTTCAATACATAAGCTCTCATGACCCTCCCAAGCATGCGTAATTAAATTCATAAGGCCCAAACAGTCTATGTATCCTCTAAGCGTCTCCCAAATAGGTAAGCGACGAAGAAAATCCACATTGAAATGCCTAGGAGGTCTAATATCCTTGCCACGTAAACGGTGATAAAAGTTCGTAGTTTCAAACCTCTCCGTCGGGAAGGGAACGTTCCGTTGACGGCCATAAAGCTCTGGAGAAACTCCGGACGGGTGGTAGTCGGGGCGGCGATGCAACGGAATGCGTGCATCGGTGAGAGGGCGGGCTTCTCCGAGCTCTCCACGAACCATGGTAGTGACTGGGATGAAACGGTAATGAGACGGGGTAAATTGACGGCGAAAACGGACCGGAACGGGCCGAAAACAAATTTGGGCAGCAGCCGGGTTGGACGCTCGTCCACTGCTCCTTGGACGCTCGTCCAAGGCAAATCTGGTGCTGGGCGAGCGCTGGACGTGGGCTCGTCGGCGGCGAGCGACGGCGACAGTGGGGGAAGGCGGCTGCAACGGCGAGCTGCTGTGCTGGCGTTCGGAATGGCGGCTGGAACACGGCGGCAGAACGGCGGCAGCAACGGCGGCGGCGGCGTCAGATTCCGGCGGCGGTAGCGGCGGCGGTGGCAATTACAACGGCGGCGGCTGGAGTTCTTGGTGGTCGTTGCTGCACTGTGGAGGAGAATTTGTGAGAAAGAGAGGGATGGGATAAGAGGGTTAAGTGAAAACCTAGGGGAATACGAGTTGAAATCGAATTGGGGGCCCGTCATGCGCTGGACGCTCGTCCAATGTATGTTGGACGCTCGTCCAGCGTCGCACTCGCTGAAAATTGAAAACTTAATTATGTTGGACGCTCGTCCAACGTGACCCTCGCTGAAAATTTCTGGCAACTCAAAAATACACTGGACGGTCGCCCAGCGTGCGCTGGACGCCCGTCCAAAGCGGCCCTCGCGGAATTGTGCTCAAATTCTCCATTTTTCTCCCTCTCGAAGCCTTCCGTGCCATTGCAATCCTTAAGAAGCATTCCCTGCACAAACACTTAAGGAAATACAAACAAAAATAAAAAGAACAATAAATCCTATGCTACTAAAATAAAATAGAGAAAGTGGGTTGCCTCCCACCAAGCGCTTGTTTAACGTCATTAGCTTGACGTACCAAAAACTCAAGAGAGAAGTGGAGGGTCGGAGATGAGAATAGTTTTCACCGTGTGAGGCAATGTCGTCCCTTCGATATATGGCTTCAATCGTTGCCCGTTGACCGAGAAAATGTATCCCGAATCCTCGTTCTTGATTTCCACCGCACCATGGGGGAAAACTTGCACCACCGTGTATGGACCTCCCCACCTAGACTTAAGCTTACCCGGAAATAAACGAAGACGAGAGTGAAAGAGAAGTACCTTCATTCCGGGTTTGAACTCCTTGAAGGCTATGCGTCTATCATGTAGACGTTTCACCTTGTCCTTGTAGATCTTGGCATTGTCGTAGGCTTCATTCCTTAGCTCGTCAAGCTCCTCCATTTGCAAAATTCTCCGATCGTGAGCATCGTCGAGGTCGAAGTTGATGCGCTTGAGAGCCCAATATGCCTTGAACTCGATCTCAACGGGCAAATGGCACGACTTACCATAGACGAGCCTATAGGGACTCATCCCAAGCACGCCTTTGTAAGCCGTGCGATATGCCCATAGAGCGTCATTCAACTTGTCGGCCCAATCCTTTCTTGATGGTTTCACCGTCTTCTCGAGGATCCCTTTGATTTGTCGATTGCTCGTCTCCGCTTGTCCCGAAGTTTGTGGATGATAGGGAGTCGCCACCTTGTGTGTGATGGCGTTCTTCTTCATGAGCTTGGCGAACAACTTGTTGCAAAAATGCTTTCCCCCATCACTAATGATCACACGAGGGAAACCAAACCTACACAAGATATTTTCCTGCACAAACTTCAAGACAACGTGAGAATCACATGTCTTCGTGGGTATGGCTTCTACCCACTTAGACACGTAATCGACGGCAAGTAAAATATATTCGAATCCATGAGACTTGGGAAAAGGACCCATAAAATCAATTCCCCATACATCAAATACCTCAACCACCAAGATAGGATTCAAGGGCATCTCATTGCGCCGACTAATCGAGCCAACACGTTGACAACGATCACAAGAAAGGTAGAAGGCTTGGGCATCCTTAAAAAGAGAGGGCCAATATAACCCACTTTGAAGTACCTTATGTGCAGTCTTTTGCCCACCAAAATGGCCTCCACTCGGTTCCTCGTGACAATGTCGCAACACCTCGGTTTGCTCGTGGTCGGGAACACACCTTCGAATCACCTCGTCCTTCCCAAGCTTGAATAAGTGAGGATCCTCCCAATAGTATTGCCTACACAAACGAAGAAACCTTTTCTCTTCTTGAGCGTTAAGGACGGGTTTAGTGTCCTTATTGGCCAAGTAATTAGCAATATCGGCAAACCAAGGAGTAGCATTCACTTCATTAACATTCTCAAAGGGAAAGGAATCACAAATATCATCAAGAGAAGCAAAAGGGGGAGGTGAATCGAGACGAGGGAGGTGGTCGGCCACAAGATTATCACTACCTTTCCTATCACGAATTTCAATGTCAAATTCTTGCAATAATAAGACCCATCTAATCAACCTAGGTTTTGCTTGGGCTTTAGTCAAAAGATGTTTAAGAGCACCATGATTACTATAAATAATCACCTTAGACCCTATGATGTATGATCTAAATTTATCTAAGGCAAAAACAACAGCAAACATCTCTTGTTCGGTGGTGGTGTAATTCACTTGAGCAGGATTAAGAGTTAAACTAGCATAGCTCACACGAAGCATCTTATCGCCTCTTTGACCCAAAACAGCCCCTACGGCATTATTAGACGCATCACACATAATCTCAAAAGGCAATGACCAATCGGGACCGACTACAACGGGAGCAGGGATGAGTTTTTCTTTTAAAGTGAGAAAAACATTCATACAAGACTCATCAAAGTGGAAAGGCACATCTTGAGCAAGCAAACGACAAAGAGGTTGTCTAATTTTAGAAAAATCCTTAATGAATCGTCTATAAAAGCCCGCATGACCAAGGAAACTCCTAATACCTTTGACATCACTAGGTGGTGGCAATTTTTCAATCACCTCCACTTTCGCTTTGTCGACCTCTATGCCCTTACTCGAAACTATATGGCCTAAAACAATTCCACTTCTAACCATAAAATGACTCTTTTCCCAACTCAAGGTAAGGCCACTCTCAATGCATCTCTTAAGGACTCTCTCTATTTTCATCAAGCAATCATGGAAAGACGACCCAAAAACAGAAAAATCATCCATAAAGATCTCCACAAAATCACCGATAAATTCCGAAAAAATAGACATCATGCATCTTTGGAACGTACCCGGTGCGTTGCAGAGACCAAATGGCATCCTCCTATAAGCGTAGGTCCCGAAAGGGCTTGTGAAGGCCGTCTTTGCTTGATCCTCCGGAGCTATCGCAATTTGATAGTAACCTGACAAACCATCTAGAAAACAGTAAAATTCTTGCCCGGCTAACTTATCAAGCATTTGATCAATAAAAGGGAGAGGAAAGTGGTCCTTTTTGGTGGAAGCGTTGAGCTTCCTATAATCGATGCACATCCTCCAACCGGTAACCGGGCGCGAGGCGACCAACTCATCCTTCTCGTTCTTCGACACCGTGATTCCTCCCTTCTTAGGAACGACGTGCACCGGGCTAACCCACTCACTATCGGCGATGGCATAGATAATTCCCTCCGCCAATAGCTTGTAGATTTCCTTGCGCACGACCTCCATGAGCATTGGATTGAGCCTCCGTTGTCCATCTCGTTTGGGGCAAGCGCCTTCTTCGAGATTGATGCGGTGCATGCACGTGGCCGGGCTAATTCCTCGAATATCCGCCAAGCTCCATCCAAAAGCGAGCTTGTTCTCCTTGAGTATGCCCACCAATGCTCCTTCCTCTGCAAGAGACAAAGAAGAAGAGATGATTACGGGTTTTTGATTGCCTCCCTCTAAAAATATATACTTCAAATGCGATGGCAGCTCTTTCAACTCCAACGGCTCCGGAATCTTCGAGCCGGGCTCGGGGTCTTGAGGGGGAAACGGGAGTTTGATCCCGATGTCCCTCTCAATTCTCTCCCATTCCATTTGATCTCCGGATCCCCAACATACTTCCTCGGTCTCAAAATCCTGCACAAAAGAACACTCGGCCAAGGCATCAACCTTATCGATGAAAGAACAATTATCAATTAAATTGACCGATGACATAGGCCGACTCTTATGCACAGAAAATGAGACATCCTTTCCTAATACGGACATCTTAATCACACCACTCTTCACGTCAATCAAAGTATTAGTAGTAGCCATGAAAGGACGACCTAGCAAAAGTGTGTGCTCAATACCATTTTCTTGTACCTCACCTATCTCTAAAACCACAAAATCAACAGGAACAATCAAACCCCCTACGCGAACAAGAATATCCTCAATAATACCTCTAGGGTACCTAATAGACCTATCCGCCAATTGAAGGCTCATGCGAGTGGGTTTAAGTTCTCCTAACTCTAATTGCTTGAAGATAGAATAAGGCATAAGATTAATACCGGCACCTAAATCTAGCATACCACATGCTTCCTTACCATTACCTAAAGAGATAGTGATAACGAAAGAACCTGGATCTCGTTGCTTAGGTGGAAGAGGGTGTTGCATAATTGATGTCGCCACCTCCGATACCGCGATCGTCTCCATCTCATCGAATGGCTTCTTCCTCGATGTCAACTCCTTCACGAACCTCACGAACGGTGGCACATTGCGAATAACGTCAAGGAGAGGCAAGTTCACGTCCACCTTTGAAAGAAGCTTGTAAAGATCGGCGAATTGTTGATCGCGCTTCTTGTTCTTCACACGACTTGGATAAGGAATGGGCGGAACATAAGGATTGGACGTCTTGTGGAGAGGTTGGGACTCTTTCTCAGCTTCCTCGGACTCCGTGCGCGCGTTTCTGGGCGTTGGACGGTCGTCCAGTGTCGGCTGGACGCTCGTCCAGGGGAAGGTTCGCATTCTGCTCCCGTTCAGCGTTGGACGGTCGTCCAACGTACGTTGGACGCCCGTCCAGCGCGGGCTTCGCTGAAAAGTCATCAGACGCTCGTCCAGGGGCAGGCGTGACGGTGGGCGGCCGTCCAACGTTGGACGGTCGTCCAGAAACGCTGGACGGTCGTCCAGCGTGCTGTTCTGCCCGATTTTGGCCCGATCCCCAACGCGAATTCGGGCTCCACCTATCATTCGAACGGCCGTGAGGCGGCATTGTGACTCCATTATCCACGTGCCTCCCGCTCCGCAACACCGAGACAGCTTGGGCTTGATGCGGTGGAAAAGGAGGAACATATGGGGGATATTGCACCTCGTTAGCTTGTTGTGGTTGAATCCCTTGGCTCGGAATCCGCCCCGGTTGTTGCATCAAGTTTATAGATCCAGAAATTTGGCCAATGGCCGTCTCGAGCCGCTTTATGTTTGCATCAAGTGCATGGAAACGATCCTCATCGGCGGGGGGCTTTTGTGGAGGTCCTTGAGGACGAGAGTTAGGGTATGGTGGTGGTGGTGTAGGATTAGATTGAGGAGGGTAATATGGAGGTGGTGGATAATATGGATTTGGAGGGTATTGAGGAGGTGGATAATATGGTGGAGGTTGAGGGTAGTAGGGATTTGGTGGAGGAGGATAGGGGTTATTATATGGTGGATGACGCCTATTCGGATAGGTAGGGGGGTTACCTTGCCCTTGTGTCGGCCTCGGATTTTGGTAGCGTCCATTGTATCCCCCTTGGTATCCTTGATGTGGTACATGAGGTGGGTATCCTTGAGCGGCGTAGACCTCGGCTCCTCCTTCGTATGGAAACTCCCCCATGTTGTGGCACACCTCCTTGATGTGACCAAGTTCTCCACAAATCTCGCATTGGTCGGGCTTCCTCTCTTCCTCCTTCGGGGCCGGTGCACTTTGCTTAACCTTCAAATTCTCGAGATCCCTATACATGTCGGCAATTTGCTTCTTCAAGTCGGGGCTCATCGAAATTGCACTCGCCTCCACTTTCCTCGGTCTAGCTGATTTTTGTTGAGAACTCGCAGCAAGCGTCTCGAATATATCCTTCAACTCTTCAGCCGTCTTGACCGCTATGTTGCCTCCGGCCGAACTATCCACCATGAATTGGCAAGTTTGGTTGAGGGCGTCGTAGAAATATTGCCAAAGCAACTCCGGTGCCATTTGATGATGAGGGCATTGTTGAAGTAGCTCTTGGAACCTCTCCCATACTTCGTGAAACGGCTCATCGTTGTCTTGGGAGAAATTCATAACTTTGACCGCACCTCTTGAGTCTTGCGGTTCGGGTAGTACTTGAGCATGAACTTCTCGCATACCGCATTCCATGTGGCGAGAGAGTTGGCCGGGAGCGCCAAATACCATGACTTTGCTCGATCCTTGAGGGTGTACGGGAAGCACTTCATCTTCAAGTTGTCCTCCGTGAGTCCCGAGAGTGGAAAAGTTTGCACCACCGTGCAAAACTCTCGGATGAACGTCAAAGCATCCTCGTTGGCCAGCCCATGGTAGGATGGAAGCAACGCCATGTGGTGAGGTTTAAGCTCATGATTCCTGACCGCTTCCGTCAGGACAATCGCCGAAGTGGTGGCTGTGAATGTGGGGCGAGCAAAATCGCCCATGACTCTAGCTGCCATGGCTTCGGGCTCTGCAAACAACAAGACTAAACCAAAGTCTTGAGAATCGATCTCCTCCTTCTCCTTCGCGGCTAAGATCGCTCTCCTTTGATGGATGTTGTCGACGTAGGGCGCTAAATTCCTTTGAAGACTACGGCGACCATGCATAAACAACACTCAACAAACGGGTTAAACGCACCGAGTGGGAGAGATAAGAAATCGAAATAAATACAAATAAAAATAAAACAAATAAAAATACTACACAATAAATCGCCTAAAGTTTTCCCCGGCAACGGCGCCAAAATTTGTTTCACTAAAAAGTGTTCGCAATAGACGAAATCTATCGTAGCACTAGCAAGTAAAACCTAAGTATCGAATCTCAAGGAAAACTTAACAGGGCAATTAATTACGTAGTAAAGATCTAATCTAAGAAAGCAAGTAAAGAATATTTTGGGGTTTTTGTTTTTAAATCCTAGGCAAGAAAGTAAAATAAAGCAATAAATAAAAGCAAGTAAATAGCTAATCTAGAACTCAAGAAATAAATCTAAGAATTAAACTAGAAGAAAGCAATAAATCTACCTAGGCAAGAATCGAAAAGAAAGCAATAAATAAAGCAACGAAGGAAACGAAAGCAAAGAAAGAAGCATAAATAAATCTAGACATGATGAATTGAAATCTGGAAATTAAAGGCAAATTAATCTATCTTAAAAACTTTGAAAAACGAAGAGAATTGAAAGCAAGAAAACGAATCTAAACTTTAAACTTGAAATCGAAAGAACGAAATTAAACTAAGGAATTTAAACGGAGCAATTAAGAAAACGAATCTAAAACGAAAGCAAGCAATTAAAACAAGTAAACGAAAGCGATAAAAGAACTTACGAAAATTGAGACGAAGAACGAAGAACTTGAATTAAATAAACGTCTTGAATTAAATTGCAATAAACGAAGAACGAATCCGGATCCGAACAATAGAAAGCTAAACTAAAGTGTTTGAATCTGAAAACTAAAGCTAAACAATGATAAAAGGTTATATAATTCGTGTACAAGGGATAGTATATATAATAGGTATGAAAACCTAATTATATAAGGAAACTCCAGCTGGTCGGAACGTTGGACGGTCGTCCAACGTACGTTGGACGCTCGTCCAACGTTGCACTCGCTGTGCGCTGCTTTTCTACTCTGGACGCTCGTCCACCGCAGGTGAGCGCTCGTCCAGCGTACTCTGGACGGCCGTCCAGCGCCTTGGACGGTCGTCCAGCGCCGTGCTCGCTCCATGCTTGATTTTTCCTCAACTCTTCGCCCTTTTCGACCCGTTTCCTTCCATTTCTTCCACCTAATGATCCTACACGTACCAAACTCCAAACAACCGAATCATAGCAAAAGACAAACAAAATGACACAAAAACATAACGAAAACGGACTCGAAAACACTACGAAAATCCTAACATTTACACACCAATCACTCGTCTTAATTCCCGTGCCGAATAAATGGTCATATCCTAATGGGACGGAGGGAGTATATGGGATCATTAGAGTAAATGGCTGATATGTATGAATTTTTTTTCAAAACCGAGTTTTTGGTGAGAGATGAATGATTATTTAAAATATTCACTAGGGTGTCATTTCATGCACTTCAGAGTTGAGGCATTATCTCTTCTCTTCTCTTCTCTTCTCTTGGGTTGTTTTGTCTTAGTTTAATTTTCGCTTCGATTTAGTTGCTGAGGCTCTCGAGTTTTTTTGTGCTACACTACTCGAAGTAGAAGATTGTTTTATTTTTGGGGGCGATAAGCCAAGCCGTAAACACTAGTCGAGGGTATATATTGTCTTTGTGGAAAGAGGCCTTCCTCGACTCAAATATAGACATTAGTTTATCCAATTTATAATATCGTTTAATTTTGTCTTGTAATAATTATTATTGTTATTCAATGTTTCAAGAGGTAAAAAAGAAAATATCCATATTGACTTTCTAAAAACAATTTTAGGTATGAAACTCCCTACACGTGTTTCCCTCATTCCCTACTTTTTTTTTCTTTTTTTCTTTTTTTTCTTATTCTGCTTTATCTATTTATTTATTAATTAATTATTAAATTATTTATTTATTTATTTATTTATTTATTTTTCGTTTTTTCCAGAAATTTTTTCAGTTTTTTTTTTTTTTTTCAATTTTCTACCGTTTTTTGTATATTTCGATAAGTACAAATACATTTATGTTGTTTTAGTACTGTGTACTAATAAGTCGTGAGGGACTAATATCAAATTTTAACATCAATTTCAAATTTCATTGTTCTTGTTAAAACAATCGAATGTATAATAAACCAGTATAAAGTATAAGATGCAGAGCTTTACCCAAAACCCAAAACCTAAATCCTAAAACCCAAAACCCAAAACCCAAACCCAAAAACCCAACCTAGAGAGAAAACCCAAGCTACGAGGTTGAAACAAAATTATACTCCGTAGAAAACAAACAGAAAAATCAGAAAAATCAAAATTGTAACTGTAGTACACAATACATTTATATCATCTAGTACTGTTTACCGATAAGTGGTAAGCGAAAAATATCAAATTGTATTATAGTACGCAGTACATTTATATTATTTGGTACTATGTACTAAATATCAGGGAAAGTTTCTGGGAAATAAATCCTTCAAAAGTAACAGAAATAGTAGTCCATATTGAAACAAAGAGAACAGGGCCCGGGAATTTCCCGTTAACTGCAATCACCTACAAAACGAAGTAAACAGCTCGAGATTACCAGAAAGAATAAACGAACTCAACTTGTAAGAGATGCTGGAGGCGGGAGTTCATTTTGGCCATGGTACCAGGAAATGGAATCCTAAAATGGCACCTTATATCTCTGCAAAGCGTAAAGGTATTCATATTACAAATCTTATTAAAAATGCTCATTTTTTATCCGAAGCCTGCGATTTGGTTTTTGATGCAGCAAGTAGGGGAAAAGAGTTCTTGATTGTTGGTACCAAAAAGAAAGCAGCTGAAACCAGTTCCGAATATTAACAAAATCAAACACTGCTAACTTGTAATCTTACAAAAATAAACTGATAGTTGAATAGAGACAAAAGTTATATCCAATCCAAAGTGGTCCATAATATATGGCCTACCTTCAGTAACCCCAACAAGATTCTCATTCATGAAACAACAATAACAGACAAATAAAACGGCAAAAGGAACATGAAAAATCGAGTAATACTTCACCATCTTCGAGAGTACAGCAAAAAAAATTTTACTCACTAACTTTGCACTTCAAATACAAGTTGAGTTCAATTGAGAAAAAAATTGCAAATGGCACCCTCAAGCAGCAGATTGAATGAAACATACACACGAACATAGAATAGAACAAACAAAAAACCCCACATTAAACCCAGATTTTACGGTCAATCCAAAACTTCCCAACAACATGAACAATCAATTTGAACCATTTCAAAGGGTTAATCTGTTATCAATGAACATGGAAACTAACTAAACTGGCTTCTATGGCAAAAGCCACATACAATAGCTAGAATCAATTTGCAACAACATCAGTACTACAGATTGTAAGAAAAAGTTCTTTCCAAGCTAAATGATCATATCTAAATTAAGTCAATATACATGGAAAAACTAAGCAATGAGCAAAATTCAACCAAATCAATGCAGTCATTATTCACGAATCACCAAATCGAGTGACTACCAAAGATTAAGTACGAGATAGCTTGAGTAACTAACCTTCTTCATCCTAGTCCTAACCACTATCTCCCTCAATTCCAAACAAATCATCCATGGAACTCACAAATTTCCTTCAATTTTCAACTTACAGCTCAAAATCTCTATACTCATTCAACACAAAACGCAAAATCAAACTCAATTACAATCACTCACCCTCGTATCACCAAAAATCCTCAAAGAAACACAACACAAACACATCGAAAGGCAATGATTATGGAGCCGAACATCACGAAATTCTCCAAATCTCCAACAATCAACAGTTAACCACTTACAAAACGAAAAACTCTAATGAATAATCAAAGTTTTCAATTGAGAAGTTGAGAAGCAGCAGAGAACCTGGGGAAGTGAGCATGTTGCGGATCGTCTGAGAAACCATCGCCGTCTTCTTGTCAATGACGATTTCGAAACCCTCGGCGCTGATCAACTTCACCGTATCTTCCTTCCTCATCGATTAATTGCCAATCAAACGCTTCGAACCAACTGTTGTTGCTTCTTCTTCGCTAAGGAAATGAGATTTCACCGTATTAGTTAGCGCGGTGCAGTGGATAACTACGATTACCTTCACCGACCTCCCCGTCCTCGGCCACCTCGCCGCCGCCCTCTCCCTCCCGATCTACACTCTCATCACCACCTCCGCTCGATTCTTCAGCCTCACGACCTCCCTCTCCCACCTCCGCCGCCGTGAGAATGCAGAATCCGCCGAAATCGAAATCCTTAATTTTAGGTATGTGAGAGAAAGGGAGGGAGAGAAGAGAATAAGAATCGTACGGGCAATAATAAATATCGGGGTAATTTTGTCCACCCAAATCAAAATTGGGTGTTTTTATTGTAAACTATATTCCATACCTAATATTGTTTTAACAAAGTCAAAAGGGGTAAAAACATATATTATCTCATGTTTCAATTTGTTATTTAAAATGTAACTCATATATGTAGTAGATAATGCGAAGAGCATATATATGTTTCTACCTAGTCTAGGGTAATTTAATCAAATGTAGTTTATGAGGCAAAATTACACAAATTTATACCCACTTTTTGGGTATCAGAAAGAGTTAATTTATGAGGGAGGGGGGAGAAATGCACCGATAGTCAATCGTTTTCAATTTTGGAAACAAAGTGCCTTTAGAAAGACTAGTCAAGGTCGTTCTTTACGGAGACATGTTGATCTATGAAGCTCGCTATTAGAACTAGCTTGATTTATCAAACTGTGCGAATGCAGAGTATGGTGGGGAGGTTGTTCTTAACTCTTATGAAAATCTTTTATCAGCCTTGTAGATACATGCAAGGTTGTTTGTATGATATGCAAATATGAGGTTGTTAGTCAAACAAGTATAATATGAAATTGAGAGAGAGAGAGAGAGAGAGGACACAAATGATATAACATGGTTCAGAGACAGAGATAACCCTCCTATGTCCACGACTGATCAAGATCGATCTGTGAATCCATTTAATCTTTGGATTCTACCTCTCTCTTCTTTATAACTACTGAGAATTAGTTCTAAACAATACTCACACTAGAGTATACTTAGACACGAGTTGTAGGTCGTGACCCTTTTTTTTTTTTTGCTAGAGAGAGAATATCTGCAGCAGTTCGACTTGTATAATGAATTTCTCGTACTGTTCCATTGAAGTGTGAAGCTTATATATAGGCTAAGTTTGAAAAACTAGCCGTTGGAGCTGACTCATTTCTTCCCGTTGGGATTCATCCTAGCTGGCAATTGACGTGACAGTTTTTCACCTAAAAGTGCTCGCAATAGAACACGATCTATCGTTGCCTAAGCTAAACCCAAATGTCAATTCTCAAGGAAAACTTTGCAGGACAAATAATTGTGAGGAAAAACATTAAAATAAAACCTAATTCAGAAAGCATGTAAAAGGAATTTTTGGATTTTTGTTTTTAAAATCGTAGGCAAATAAAATAAATATGCAATATAGTAAATAACAAGTAATTAAATCTAAGACTAGAACAAGAAATTAATCTAACCTAATTAAACAAATTAAACTTAAATTAAAACGATTAGACAACCAAGGCATGAAGAAAAAAGGAAAGCAATAAGACTAACGTAAGCAAAAACGAATCTAAGCATGTTTAAAAATAAATATGTTAACTAAATAAATCTTAACTTGAAACTCTTAAAAACAGGAAATTGATTTAGAAAATAAATCTAACTAAGGAAACTTGAAACGAACAATTAACTAATACTAAGAACGACTTGAAGAACAAATAAAACGTAAGGAATTAAACACAGATATAAAGCAATAGATAAACTTACGATTAAATGCGAAAGCTTGAATGTAGAAAACTTGAAGAACTTGAATTAATAAACTAAAAGCGTCTTGGATCCAACACGAAAAATAAACGAAACGAATCTCTAAAACTATGGTCCGAAAAACCGAAGTAAAAACAATGTACCTCAAATTTGTCCTAAACAACTCTTATATATTAGGTACAAAACTTAATCCAAAAAGGAAATAAAATCTTAAAACTCGGCGTTGCGCGTGATCGCTCGTGACACGAGCGGTCGCTCGCGTCATGAATCGACTCATTCTTCGCTTGCAGCGAGTGATCGCTCGTGGTGCGCGCAATCGCTCGTGCCACAAGTCTGCCTTCATGCCTCGTTTCACTTTTTGGCCCGTTTCTTCTGGTTTCTTCCTCAATTCTTTATTTTAAACTTAGGCATATAAAATAAAAATTAAGCATCGTCATGAGGCAACCCAAATTGTTTACAATATGCTTCTGATTTACTTACCGAGACTAAGGCTTGGATTGAGGTATCCAACTTTAAAGCTATCATGAATTACTGAATCGTTAAAATTACGTGCCAATATAATAATGTAATGGATCCGGAAAATTGCTATAGAAAAAATAAAGCCAAATATATAGGGATTTCACAGCCATATTACAAGATTTCTTTCATGATTTGAATTCTTCAATGATGTCGCCTATTAGCTTTTGTCAAAAATCATTTTAACACATTATACCCTTTTAAAATGCTAATCTACTCTAATAACAGTAATAAGTAATCAAAAGAATCATTTTTGCACATCAGCACTAAGTACTAAACTCTAGGAATGAGCATGGCTCGATTATATACCGAACCGAACCAAATAGTTAAAACCGAAATAGCCAAATTTGCTATTGTTTGTTACCAAAACTGAACCAAATTATATATAAACAATATAACCGAACCAAAATTTTTGGTTCGGATATGGTAAAATACCAAAGTACCAAAATTCAAAATGTTATTTGAGTTGATTTTCTTTTTTTGTTGGCAAAATAATACCTATAGTTATGTAGCCGAGAGGACGAGTGTGATATTTAGAGAGTCATGAACGATAACCTTAATATATAAGTAATTATAACTGAGTAATTTGTAGTTTCTATCTTTATAGAATAAAACTATGATATATTTATATACTATTTTAAAATATTAAGATTAATTATAATTTCGGTTCTGTTTTTGGTTTTTCGGGTTTTTGATCTCTAAAACCGAAACCGAACCAAATACAATTTTTTTTAAGAAAATTAAAACTAAAACCGAACCAAATACTAAAATAATCGATCAAATTAGAATATCAGTTCGATTCGGCACGGTTTTCAGTTTTTACCGAGTTGTTCACCCCTACTTAACTCTATATACAAAACAATTAGGTCAATAAATAATAGGAGTAATATTGATATTGGAAGAAAATGGTCAAGACACAAATATACATATAGTTGTCTTTGCTTTAGTGGGAGACGGTTGAGACAAAAAAAAACCCGACAAAAGTTTGCTATCGGACTTGAGTTTCGATCCGGATAAAGGTACCCTTATATATACTTTACCTTTCAATTTGGCCCTGCACAAGTTTTTACTATTGTAACAAGGTCAAAAGGAAATGAGAGCTCAACTTTTGATGTTGTCTCGCTTTGGCAACTACGCCTTAAACAATGCTATTTTCTTCTGTGGCACGATGCAGCCCTGCTTCGATTTCTAACTGCATATAGCTCGCTTGATGTTCGGGTTTCTCTCTAAAGCCGGCAACAAAGAATAAGTCTACATGTTGATGGGATGCACATTTGTGCAACCTTCTCTACCTCAATAATGTACTCCTTTCCTGCTTTTTCTTGTTGAGACGTCTGCATCCTTCATCGTAATAACGAAAGCTACAACTTGAGAACCGGTCCTCCATTTTTTCGAGTACCCATTCCAAAGTCAATCTATGTCAATTTCTGATGATGCAAACGTGATTCCTGTAAACATGCCTGAGTTAGTGTGTTCCATGATCACAGCAGAAGTCAACTACGCCGTAAGCACCACGGCTGACCTTCACGAGGCAACTATGATCGAGTCTTCACCAAAAACAGAGAGGGACAGAGCCCCCGATCTTCTACTTTCCAAATTCTTCGAGCTTCTCAAGAACTTGCTTTATATTAGGCCGTAGTCTTCGGGTTGGTGAGCAACAAGCCATTGCAAGATGAAAGTATCTAATAATACTATCTTCAGTAACTAACTTCTCGCCGTTGCTCAGACCAAAAAGAATTTTCGGATGATACAAATCTATAACCCGGTCATCAAGAATCGAGCTCCTCATGGCACTTGGCAAATAGGAATCTTGATCAGGGTCCGTATTGTCTTCAATCGGTTCTTTCCCAGATAGTAATTCAAGAAATATAATCCCTAAGCTGTAGATATCACTCTCTTCACACGCATCTTTCATTTTAATTAGCTCGGGGGCTTTATAACCCTCGAATCCAGATGCTTCAACCATCTGCTGTGCTGTAGCCGGATTCAAAAGAAGGCGCAGACCAAAGTCCGATACATATGGGTGGTAATCGCCACCCAATAGTATATTCTTAGACTTGAGGTTACCATGGATTATCGGCTTTCCCAAAGCCGTATGAAGATGGTGAACCCCTCTAGCAATACCGATGGAGATTCTGCATATGGTTGCCCATCTGTATGCCTCGCCATTACCATCTGCGCATTACCAATCACATTCAAGTCAAATCATACGAATACGAATAGAGCAAATTTGAAATGTCAAAATGAATCTAATCCAGGCAAACGGATATAACGCAAAACACCAATGCCATAGTCCAATCAAAATCAGAACAAAGCTGAAATGTGTAACTAAACGTACAAACGCCTAATGTATTCAGACAAGCTCGTTCATCCCTTACGACTCACAGATGCCAATTTTACAAGACACGAAGCTGCATGTAGTTGCTGCATATCGAAGAATACTCAGGTCCTACTATATAATCTTATCAAGATTCCGAAATACACCGGAAACAGCAAAATAGCAAAATGCCAACCCACCACAACTACGCATCAACACAGAATTTCTAGCAAACCAACTAAATTAAACACAAAAAAAGCACGTCTTCTTCGTATAAGCATTGCTGAATTCGGAAAAAGCCAGACATTCAAATCACAGAATAAACAGTAAACAACCCTTGATCAACAAACCTGCTTCTAATCAACAAACACATTACCCAAACTAGATCCAACAAAAAACAAAACCCCAACATTTACCTCTGATGAACTGAGACAAATTCCCGCCGCCGTAAAAGGGGTGAACCATCAACTTCTCCCCCCTAGATCCTGCATAAAACGCCATGAGAGGTACCAAATTGGGGTGCCTAATCGACCCCAAAAACTCAATAGCAGGAAAAACCTCATTAATCCTCAATGTACAAGTAGGCCTCAAGAATCTAAGCAACGTAACGCAATTCAAATTAACCAAATTGGCTTTGTACAATGTCCCATAGCTCGATTTCCCAATCACTTCACCGGGCGCATCGAGAATCTCCACCGCGCTAAGATTCTCGCCGCCCTCGAATATCACCAGATCCTCCGCATCCAGCGCCGCGCCTCCTCCTCCCTTCCGCTCCAAATTGGATTCTACGTCGCTGCATTCCGTTTTTCTTCTTCTCAAACAACAAACTGCGAGGAAAATGACGGCGAGGAGGGACAATGGGGTTAGAGTTGAGAGGAGTATGAGTTTAAGCTTGTGCTCCATTTCTCATCGAGGTGATGGGTTGCTGGTTGGTTGGGGTTAAAGACTGAAGCTTTATGTATGGTGAAGGAACAAGATCTGGAAATTTCAAAATTTGGAGAGAGAGAGTGAAAGGATTGCTGGAATTATATGCTTGTTGGTTTGTTTTGAGAGGAAATCTGGGGAATATGTTAACTTCTTCTTCTGTTGGAAAAACAAAATCTTGATTGGGACTGCAGAGTTGATGTTAGAAGAGGGTTGTCGGAGAGGGAGGGAGAGAGAGAAAGAAAGAAAGAGAGAAAGTGCTCTGACATGGAAAATTCTGGCAGGTTTGATACAGTAGATTCATATTGGTAATTTTTTATCTAGTGATTATTTTTTGTGTTAATCTATAAAAATAGCCAAAAACACTAAATATATAGTACTAATATGTTATATAACCACAACTATAAAAACATAAGTTTTATAACCACTTTTTATTGAATATACTATTATACCCTTAATGAAATGGACTCCATATATAATTAATAAAAATGAAAATAATCAACTTTATCTCTCTCTCTCTCGGCCAATTCGTGTACTATTAATAGAAAAATTGAAATCAAACTCATACTCTCTCACTCTCGCCAATTTCGTGTATTAAAAAAAAAAAAAAATTGTAATCAAACTCATAAAACCCTTCCAATCTACCATTCGTGTATCTCCATACGACTCTCTCTCAAAATCAAAATCAAAATACAACTCTCTCTCTCTCTCTCTCTCTCTCTCTCTCTCTCTCTCTCTCGCCCAATTCCTTCATCGTGTATCTATACGAAAAAAACCCCTCAATCTTTCTCCCTTCGTGTAATTCGCCGGAGTAAAAATGAGTGCATCGGAATCCGACCAAGATAGAGAATCACGGCGACCTCATCAGCCCTGACACAGTACTTGAGGGCTGCAAACCTCCTAATGTTCTATTTCATGCTTGTGTGTGGCGATAATCTTTGGATTGATGACTGGGCATGGACCCTAGTAGAAGGTGACGCGCGATGGGCTAGATTTCCTTGGGGTTCGTGGTCCTTCCAGTTCTTATGCCACGGTTTAGAATTGGTGAAGAAAGATCCGACGGAGATTAAAAATGATAGAGGGGCCTATCATTTTTATGGGGCTATTTGGGCATTCAACATATGGGCCTATGAAGCTATTCCGAAGCTAGGCGGATTATGTGATCATCGTGAGATTGAAGCTTTGATTCCCAGATTCAGAAGATGGCAAACTTTTGCAGTTTCCCTCGATGTTGTTGGATTTTTTGACGATCACGAGGTAATTTATAGTAGTTTAATTTAGTAATTACTTGAATTGTGTTTAATTTAATGTAACTAATGTTTAGTTTTGATCTTTTTTTTTTTTTTTTTTTTTTTTTTTTTTTTTTTTTTTTTGTAGCTCGAGACATTTGAGACGCTTGTACCGACGGATAGAGAGGTGATGGAGCCTTATTTCGTAAGCTTAGACTGTCCCGACCCCTTCGTTGTGAGGTTTAATGCTTCAAAACGTCATGCATCTAAGAAACTATCCCTAGAGGAAAGACAGTCTAAGGCTAGGAGGGAGATGGCTAGGGTTGTTGAGAGATTGAACTGTCGTGACGTCGAGCGTGACGTAGTGTCTCGACGTGGTGCATCTCGAGCGACCCGAGCCCATTCTGATGGTGCAGGTCCATCACACATTTTGGAACGTACGACTCGGTGGCCATCCCCCAGAGCCAGAGCTGCAGAGAAACGGCTTAGGACGGTTCACAGAGATGTCTCGGGTCTTGTTTGTTGTGTGCATGGAGATCCATGCCGTCGTGGGGCCGATAGCAATGACTGGATGGATGTGTTCGTTGACAAGCTCCAGAGTCGGGCTTTAGAGGATAGGAGCCGAACAGGGTTCATTATCCGAGTTGCTAGGGCTGTCGCTTTGCATGCGAAGGACTACTTCGGTTCGAGGGGTTCGAGGAGTTCTTCAGGCCACGGTTCACGATCCCCTAGCCCTTCACGTTCTCATCATCGTGGGAGGGAGAGACATTCATCCATGGGGGAACCATCTCATCATGATCAACATTATATTTCGTTGAAGTTTTGAGTTTTGAGCATATAAAACTAATATTATTATTTTGTTAAATCTTATAGAAAGACTTGTTGGTGGTCTTGAAAGAACAAACTAAGGATGATCCGATGTTGGGATTGAAGTCAACGAGCAAATACACGAAGTGGGTGCCTAAAAAAAAGTTCCTTGAGGTGTGTTTAAAGGGACGAACACATACAAACCTTGGCATACTGCGAGATACGTAAGTTATACTAAATTAAATGTTTATAATATTAATTTCAAATTTATAATATTAATTTCATCAATTTCAAATTTATAATATTAATTTCATATACATTACAGTTCATTTTTGTATGCCACGTGGGTTCGGATCATTGGGTTGTCGTAAGAGTTTGTGTTGAGGAGTGGAGAGTAGAAGTCTATGATTCTCTCTTATTTAAGCTTAATACTCGACACACAAAAGAGCATCGAAAGATTCAGCTCCTCCCCATCACACGGCTCTTTCCGAGAGTGCTTTGGTGCTCCTGCTATTGGTCCAAAAATCCTTCTTTGCAGCAGAGGAACGATGCATTCGAACTTGTGTTTATGCCCCCTCATCAACAATTCAATCAAGTCGATGGGGTATCTTGTGGTGTATTCGCATGTTTATATATACATTGATCGTCTCCTCGCTAAAGAAACAATTATCACAGGAACTCTCACTGAAACTGCACTTCAACGAGCCCGAAGGAGAATAGGAAGAAGAATATACTCTCTCTCCGTTCGACAAGTAGTTGGTTGAGGTTTAATATGCTACTTATTTGTTTTGGATGTTTTTGGTTATGGATTATGGATTGTCATTAATTTTGTGTTGCATCTGCTATGGATTATGATTTATAATTATGTTATCTCAGTGATTTATGAATATTGCATGTGTTTTTATGGATTTGTTGGGTTCATAGATTGAATAGTTTGAAGTTTGAGTTCATAGAAATTTTCTGTCACTACACGGTTGGTAACAATTCCAACTACATGGTTGATACCAATTCCAACCGTGTAGTGATAGAAAATTTCTATGCTTTTCTTGGTCTATACGGGTGGCACCAAATTCAATCGTGTATTATACACGGTTGGTATTTTAATACCAACCGTGTAGTAAAGAACATACATGAATAATTTTTAATTTTTAATCTATATTAAAAACGTACTTCTCATTGTTTAAATCGATGGAAATCATTAAGATTTATTAAATTGGATAACCAAATACATTGGATTTACATTCAAATGCTCACGAGTAAAGATTTAGAATGGATGATCATATTGTCATTACATATGTGGTACACTAACTAATGTATGAAATCTCACAATTTGATTGTGTATTCACCTATGTGTAAAGGGTTTTAAATCCCTATATGTTATTATAGTCATATGGTAAGTAATAAAACTCTAAACGGTCATAAAATTATAAAATTAACTTAACAAAGTTGACTTCAAATTTGCCCTCGTTGACTAGTAGACGGTTAGGGTACACGGTTAGGGTAGTACATGCATACACGGTTGATTCATTTATCAACCGTGTATACTAAATCAATTAATGAACTCCATACACGAAAGTTGACCGTGGTCAACTTTACGAACTTAGTTTAATTTTTTCTGCACATACACGGCTGATTCAACTAATCAACCTACACGGTTGATTAGTTGAATCAGCCGTGTATGTGCAGAAAAAATTTACCTTACGTTGATGCCACCTTACAATACGAACTACGAACCCCGAGAACTATTACAAATTATCAAATAGATTAATTCGAATCATCCCGACTTAATAACTACTACAAAATACGAAATAGATAAATTTGAATCATCCCGACATAAGAAATACTAGAAATCTACGAAATAGATAAATTTGAATCATAACTCAGTCGAACTTACTCTTGTCGTT
Organism: Thymus mandschuricus; assembly: GCA_029379335.1. NCBI lineage: Eukaryota > Viridiplantae > Streptophyta > Magnoliopsida > Lamiales > Lamiaceae > Thymus > Thymus mandschuricus. The sequence goes on along the minus strand of CM057074.1, from coordinate 17,271,961 downwards.
GAAGTGGACATTTAGGCCTTGTGTGTTCATCGCTTTTGCAAATACTACATTTTTTCTTAGCGCGTCGACGTTGTTCATCTTGAGCATGACCGATATTTTGCTGCACCCCTTCAATGGGAATCGGAGCTCTACACACTCATCTATTATGCCCATTTTGACCACACCTAGAGCACTTTTGCCGATTACTCAAAGAGGATGATTCTTCGCCGGTGGCTCTTGCTCTTGACAAGCGTGGACGACCCGCTTGGCGATCTACTAAAGGAGGTCGAACTATGCAGGATGACACGTGTTTGGGCACGTCCCATGAGGCCGGATGAGGAATCGGCTCAATGTTCGGGGAATAGGTATCTACCAACGTAGATTGTTTGAAATACTGGCTTACGTAATATGTTGCTCGTCCTCCAGAATACCTGGAAAATAAAAGTAAATATAAAGCTTTTAGTTTTGTCATACATAAAATAGGTATAATATATATATATATATATATATATATATATATATATATATATATATATATATATATATATATATATCATGTCTAGTTCAAACTCACGACATTCACATGTCCCGTTTTGTAGGTCTACAAGATAACTATCCTTATCACCTTCAACTCGATACATCAAGGGCGTCGGCGTTGACCGAGCTGGATAGTGACGTGCCCACTCCATAGCAGCCGACACCTTCGAGTATGCTTTTTCGGTAAGCTCATGGTCTCTAGAAACGACATGGGACCGATGCTCATCAAACCATTTTTCTACTATGACGCGATACATCTCGAGCATGGCACAAACCGGCAAACGTCGAGCCCACAATAATCGGGCATTCATGGTCTCGGCAGGATTTGATTTCATGAAACTCATACGCTGAACTGGACACTTTGACCTTGCTCACCTAGGCAGCCCAATATCGCATAGCCTCTTGTAAATTCCCCCTCCGTCACGGCTCAAAGATCTCAGTGATTTGAAGTATTCATCAAACCTCAATTCATTATGTGCATAGGCTGCATGTTTGAATATTTCAAGAGCATGCCCTCCAAATGACTTCAAATTCTTCGTCAAATGGTAGAAACAAAGTCCATGTGCTCGATTCGGATAAACAACATGAATAACATTTTGGATACTAACATGTTGATCAGATACGATCAACAAATCATCTGGCGCTCCAAAACAACTTCGCACCTTTGTAAGAAACCAAGTCCATGACTCGTCTTTCTCGATAGGACCTAATCCTATAGCAAGTGGAAACACTTGCTCGTTCCCATCCTTAGCCACAGCTATAAATAAAGTCCCTTTGTTTTTTCCCTTCAAGTGTGTCCCGTCCACTACAATCACATGACGAAGCAAATTATTTTGAAAGGCTTCTATGGACTGACCAAGAGCAAGGAACATGTAGATTAGACGATCGTCGGTATGGGATGTAACCATATCGTACACGGTGCATGAATTTCCCTCTTTCAACAAATACAGATATGAAGGCAACCTCTAGTACGATTTCTCAAAATCCCCATACATCATCTCTATTGCAATATTTCTAGCTCGCAAGGCAAAGCTGTAATCAATTTGAATGCCATACTGGCTCTGTAGTTCGCTCACCATCTCATTCGGCTTCAACACGGCTCCCTCGGTGATCAATCTCCGTGAAAAGAAGGCTCCCAATACCTTAGCAGGCACCTGTCGTCGAGAGTTCCCCTCAAGATCCACAGAACACGTATGATCAGGATCAAATTTTATAATGATCCATATTGATCCTTTTGGTCTGGCTCGGCATAGGAACTCACACCTCTCTTTCTTGCAGACAAATCCCACTCTGTCGGTGGCGGAACGCTCAACTACGTACTCCTTTCTGATCTCCATGTGATGAAGTCCAATGACTATTGACAAATCATCTTTTTCCTTGAAAAGGCCTCCCACACGTAACTCTCCTATTGAGGGTCCTGAACCATGCTCTATATGCCCTAATGGTAGGGCAGTATCTAAATCGACATAAGGAATCAACCAATTTCGGATAGATTCCTCATTGGCACGAGAATCACCATCGCGGGTGTGTTGTTGATCCGAATGTATGCTACGGTGTCCGATAATCCGATCAATGTGCCCCGGCTCCCGAATCCATCCACCAAACTCAGTAATCAACGATTCAAATAAATCTAAACGTTGTTCTGCATCCCTCGCATCCCCGGCCCTTTCTTCCAACTCTTCCACATTTCTCCCTTCATCATCCAAAGACTCTAATGATATCGATTTAGGATCTCCAACATCGGATAACAGTAGAGTGTTGCGTCGAAGGAGTGCAAATGTTGATATTCTTATTTTTGTTTATGAAATAACAGTCGAAGCTTCATCCTGCTCAACAATCAACCTAAACAAATCAGTGTCGTCCTTTAAAATGACTTTAATCTTCTCACTATCGCTTATATTTGTTAGATAGTAGAGCACGTATTCAAATTTGGCGCCCAATTGCTCACGGATCTCTCGTAGCACTTTATTACGTGTGAGTCCTAATTTGGGAAAATGCATAAGAAATATGTCGCCTCCCACGTATGTAGTTCTCTCCCAATGCCCACTATGATGAAAAATAATCCTTTGAAAAGACATCCTGAAGAAAAATAAAAAAGATCAACACATTAATTTTTATCTGTATGTACACGGTAAGTATAATTTGTTCAACCGTGTAGCTACACGGTTGAGCAAATTATACCTACCGTGTATAATTATAATTTCATTAAAAAAATTGGATTTAAAAAAAAATCCACAATTTTTTATTAATTTTCTGGTACTACACGGTTGGATTTTAATACCAACCGTGTAGCGACAGAAAATTCATAAAAAAATTTGGTTTCAATACTACACGGTTGACTTTTAATTCCAACCGTGTAGTACACGGTTGGTATTAAAATTCAACCGTGTATCTTAGAACATACATGAAATTTTCAAATTTTTTCTGCATAATATTAATAACAAATATGCGTGATGAAAAATTACCTTGATATGAAGAGAAAAAAACTTTGATTTTCCACACAACTTGCAACTCAAAGTTTCCTGGAAAAACAATCGATTTCAAGAAAAAAAATCGAAGTTTCACACAACTTTGAAGTGAAAAAAAATCTGATTCTATTTGTGAGTGGTTTGTTTGTTTTGTTCGGTTCATGATTTATGTTTGTCAATTAATGCTAACAACCAATTTTTTTAATTTATTGAAGGGAATAAAATTTGATTTGGTTGTTGGCAATTAATGCAATTTACTTTAACTATTTTTCAAAAAAAAAATGGTTATAAATTGTTACATGAATTTTGATCTTAATTCGTGTAGCTACACGAATGAAATAATTGAGAGAGAGGAGAGAGAGAATTATACATATAATATACATATTTTTAAATTATATGTGGAGTCAATTTCATTAAGGGTAAAATAGTACATTCAATGAAAAGTGGTTAAAAAATTTATGTTTTTAAAATGAGGAAATGTAGTCTTCTATACAAACACTATAGTGTATATTAAATTTTGGCAAAATTTTAAGAAACATCAAATTTTGGCCAATTTAGGAGTGAAGGCCCCAAAATACCCCTATTACTATTCCACTTTTTGAAATCAATTTTGAAATACACTTTCCCTCTCCTTTTTCTTCCTATCTTTTTTTTGAATATATCCATCTTCTTCCCCCTCTTCTTTCTCTCACATCTCTCTATTTCTCTCTCAATTGAACAACTATCTCTCTCTCTCTCTATTTCTCTTTCTTCTCTTTCCTCTCTCTATCTCTAGAAAACCGACGGTGAACTCCGAAGCCACCGACGGTGAAACATCAAATTATATAATGAGGAAATGCACCCGTCTCCGGCGACTCCTCCTCCTCCCGCATCACCGCGCTCGCCCTCGACTCCGCCGGCTACTCCTCCGCCCTCTCCTCCACCTCATGGCCCCTCCTCCCCTTCCTCCAGAACCTCGACCTCTCCGGCAACAACTTCTCCGGCGACATCCCATTTCTTATTATTTTCCTTTTCTTTTTTCCTTTCCTTTTTTTTTAATTAATTGATTCATCTTGGTTTTGTTTCATCTTGGTTTTGTTTTCCTTTTTTTTCCCTCTCTTTTTCATTTGAATTTTTTTAAATTTTCCTTTTTTACATTTTTAAATTTCTAATTTTTAATTTTCCTTTACTACATTTTAAAATTTCTTTTCAATTTAAAATTTACTTTTGAAAGGTGGAAGAAGTGCAGGAGGAAGAAGGAGAGGAAGAAGGTCCTGCATCAAAAAAAATTTTGATTTTTTTTTTCAAATGTAACAGGGGTGAGAATTTGTATAACTATCGTAATTTCTTACTTAATTTTTTGATTTTTTTTTCAAATGTAACAGAGATGAGAATTTGTATATGTATCGTAATTTCTTACTCAATAATGTATTTAATAATATATTTATGTGTTTAGTATTTTGATTGGTTGTAATACCCCATATTTTATTTAGAGTAGTTAATGAATGTTGGAGATAATAATAATAATAATAATAATCTATAATAGTTTATGTGAAGAGGAGAAAAATGAGATAAGGAAGAAGGCAAGACTAAAATGAGAATTTCTTAGAAGTTTAATGATTACTGATGAATTACTTCTCATTTGAAACTATATATATTGAGAAGATAAACTATATTTATTTATATAGTAGAATATTAGTTTCAAGTTAGCATGATTTTTAGTTAACTCCGGGAGATGATAGTTATTACCAATTTGATTCGTATATAATTTATGTTTAAATTCAACTATGGAGATATATAATGATAGTCCTTGTAATTTATAAGACTTGAGGTATGTTGAGGAAGGATTATTTATATCATGGATTGGAAGTTAAGGATTGAAAATCTATTAAATTGATAGTAAAGTTGTTCAGATTAGAATGATATGAAAATATAATAATAAATAAATATAAACATAAAAGAAAATTTGTATCTCAAAGTAGGATAAAAGGAAGGAAATAAATAAATAAATAAATAAATGTATGCTTTATCCTACTAGATTAAAAGGTGATTAAATTTTAAAATAAGGGAATTGTATTTTTCTTTATTCACTTAGTCATCAAGTAAGGCGCACGTCACTTTTCCTTTTCCCAGCAGCCATCGCCACCGTTTTTCCTCTTCTCTTCTTCCCTTCTTTTCTTCTTCTGTTCGCAAAACGCAGCAACACCATATCCAACCTTCAGTCTTTATGCTCAGAAGAAATCGAAACCCAGAGGTTGATCAGGAATCTAGGTTAAACTCTTGATTAAGGTAGGCTGGCCTTCTCCTTCTTATTTCAAGGTTGAATTCAAAAGATAATTAGGGATTTAAATACCATACTAGAAGACTGAATTCGTCCATCATCATCATAGTTAAGGCATGATCGAATTTTCTTGATATACATGATCTACGCTTCACTACGAGTCGATTTTTGTACGAATTATTCGAAACCCCTTTGATTGCTACCAAGTTCGGTAAGACACAGTCTTTGTTTGTGTGTTTCCTTGATTATTCTTGGTTAAACCGTGTATGGTATGATCATCTCAAGAGTCGATATGATGAGGTGTTGATCAAAGTTTTCAAAGAAAGCCATTCTCTTTGTTTTCTGAAAATTCAGGTCACTTACGGCCATTACTGGGAACAAACCCTTTTCAATCTGAGTTCGAAACACTATCCATGTTAAAGCATTCCCTCTTAGCTTTCCGTTTATTCGTCCAAAACGGAGTTCGTATGAATTTATCATGATTTTTCAAGGATTATGTGTCCAGATTTCAAAATCTGCAGAGGCAGTTTCTGCACTAGTTTTGATGTTCAGTTTTGAACCCCTTATCTTGCTAATTTTTGAATGGAATTTGAATGAAAGTTACTCTATGCATTTTCAGCTTTCCAAAACATCTTGAATCATTTAAATTCATCAAGTAACGAAGGATTTATGGTTGTTCAAAGTTAGACCCCTGAGTCTGTGTGAACTCTGCTTTCCAGATTTCAGTTAGGTTTTCAAATGCTTATGGTTTTTAACTCCTTTAAGGGAAAAATCTGGGATTTTAACACGTTATAGATTGAGATGTTATATTTCCATAACTTCAAGCCATTCCTCAATCCAAGATGTATTTATACTAGAACAATTATTTTGCTACAGCCTCGCAAAGTATCATCTTTTGTTCATATAGTGAGGTTACTTGATCCATACCTCACGATGCACTCAAGTCTAGGACTCTAAATTTAGATTCTCGCGAAGCATGTCCCTATATTTCTATTCTTGTGTTTTGCTTCTTCTGATTTTATGATCGTATGATCAAGTATAAGAGACGAACATATAAATAAGTTCGATTGTCAATCATAAGCTATATGAGCTATTCTTAAGTTTGGGATTCGTAATCAAGAGTTGAATGAACATGATGAATGATAACCACATATATGCACATAAGTGTATATAAATGATATACGTGAAGGTTATAATGTCATATCCCTTTAATTAAAGTGAAAGAAGGAGAAGATGAGTTAGATCTCCTTATTTAGTGAACTCTTAGTAAAGAGTAAGGTTAAGATTATCGAACAAAGTTTAAAGAATAAGATAAAAGTATAAGCTAAGTAATAAAGTTATTTCCAATAAATTCTTAGTTTCTTATTGCTTATAGTTATACCCTTGTTTCTATGAAGGAATGAGTGGTAGTCCAAGGCTTGGAAATAACTGAAGAAGCGGAGTAGTAAGTGAAAGGCTAGCTGGAATCAGGTGGGCTTTCGACCTAAAATGAAATGAATATGCCTCTGTATGTATATGAGGATTATGCTTTCAAATATTGACTTGCCAATGTTTAATGCTTTTGTGTGATACCACCTACTAAAGAAGGACGATATCGGGTCCTGTGTGATGCAGGATTTGTGTACACGTTATGATTGTGTGCTTTCCATTTATTTTGGTTAGCCGATCATAGTGATTGAGAGGGAGGCCTACCTCTCAACACATAAGTTTATGAGATAGTAGTTGTGGTGCATGCATAATGAGAATGATTATATGATAAATGACAGCTGTCTATGAAGTAAAAGTATTTTAGCAAGGCACATGATATGTTTTACATAAGAACTCTATTGTGCTAAGCTTAAAAATGGCAAGTTCAATGTATAGCCCTAAGTGGCAGCTTTCAATGATTTGGCATATGTTCACTGAGTACTTAGTTAGTACTCAGCCCTGCATGTTATTTCTAAAATGTGCAGATTATAGAAGATATGCTGGGATGAAGATGAGAGTGTGCACAGGAGAGCTTTAGTTGTCATTTTGAAAGTGTCTTCTTGAGTATATGACAATGTTAGTAGTTCGAGTTCTAGGATTGTATGTCTTCATACATGTAGTCCATTTTGATGATCCATTCCGCTGCAACACTCGATGTAATTGTTGATTTTTCTTATGAGCTCAAAGTTGATATGTAAATTATTGTCTTCATCGGAACTCCGAGATAGCTTTACTTCATTGGAAGTTATCTAATGTTTCAAATGTGTAAATGTTATTTCTAGACGACTTTTTGTTATTTCAAAAAGTTGTCTTCAACCTTTGTTTATCCTTGACTCGGATCCTCGAACCCTTGATTATTCTTGTGTACAAATTAATTGAACTTCTAGATCTGTTGGTACTCAAACATTATTGTCTCGTTATCAGGATTCATTTGGTTTTGATTGATTGAGTAAAAACAAGTTGTCGAGATTATTATTTTGTTCGGTTCACTTTTCCCTAAGTTGCGGTCTTTCCGGTCTAGTCATCTTCACTCTAAACCGGGCTGTGACAGAGTGGTATCAGAGCAATTGTTTGCTCTGAACTTGAACTTCTTTCGAGTCTAGTCTAATTTGTATTCTTAGACTAGTTTAGTTTGTACAACAAAAGCTCAGCACTCCATCTCATCCAGCTAAGTCAGGTACGCATTCTAATTCTTGTATTGATGTTTGAGATTGAGTTAGAATTTATGTTATGTTTGAAGGTCAGATTAAAATGAGATATCAAAATGTTGATAAGAGATTTCAATGTTTTTGGTTGTTGTGGATTAGCTGGTTAAATGAATGTTAGCACTAATGTGCACAAGCTAGACAATTGGTTATTATTGAAGAGTACCATAAGAAGTAATCTTATCCATGAAATGTGAAATGAGAATTGAAAGGCTTATATCTTAATGAGTTATAGAGATACGTTGGATTAATTCCTAGCTCATTACCATAGATTATAATGGATGTTAAGGTATATGGTTGATCGCACTATTTCTACCACACAAAATAGGTGTAATATAATGAAGCACGAGTATCGTATCCACAGGGACTGATAAACCGAAAACGCACACAATACCTCTACTCAAGAACTAATGTGATGTCTAGGCTTTTAAAGCTTTAGTGAATGTTGTTGGGAATTGTTAAGGACTAATTTGTTAAGGGGGAACTACATGGGATATTTGATAAACGAAGTCACTTGTTTTGATTAGATCCCAAAACCCCAAGTGTCCTATTCCCAAGCGACCCATTTTGATGTAGTTAATAGGTTAGAATTTTTCTAAGCCTAAATCTGTTAGGATGGCTTTATTTTGCTTAGCTTTAGACTGCAGGAATTCAAGTGAAGGCCACTCGCTTGAGTGTGTTCTTCCAAAGCGAAGCGAGTCTAGCAAACCGAAGTGAAGCGTGCCGAAACCAGCGAAGCGAAGCGAGCGCTACAGTAGAGTCAAAGTGAAGCCACCAAAGCGAAGCAAAGCAAACGCTACAAAGAAAAGCAGAAGCGAGTCAACGCGGGTCAACACTTTTTAAAGCGGTCACTACGAAACTTCGTTTCGGAAGCGACCCGCTACAGTATGATCCTGAAGCGACTCACTTCAGAGCGGACGCTACAACTTCAAAGCAAAGCAAGCCACTACCTACCAGAAAGCGACAGCACAACTCCCGCCCATATTTTGAACTCCAGTCAACAGGAGATCGTAGCATTAATTACGAGATCTCCACGTGTCGAAAGCGGAGTGGAGCGGAAGAGTTGACTGCCAGGCCGACAAAGGCGCTGCAACAGTACTGGCTCGCTCCAGTTACTGTTAAGTTTGTAACTTAGCCATTTTCGGCAAAGAGACAAACTGGGCACCTGCAAAAGCTACTGCCTGCGCAAGTACTGTCGAGAGGAGGAGGGACAAGGCCACCAACCAAGCAACGGATCTCAGCCAACCCTCCGCCTATAAATAGTGAAGGATGAAGACGAAGAAAAGTGAGAACACTACTTGAGCATTCGAGCGCATACAGCAAACAAACACTCCCCAGCTTTCTAGCAATCTTCGAGTCTTTGTTTTCAAGTGTTCTCCGAGTTTCCAGTTCATCGGAACTCGTCTTCACAACCTTCACACATAGATTCTAAGCCCACTGCAAATATCCAAGCTTAGAAGAAGAACTCTAGCCAATCTTTGCATTCACTGTAAAGAGTTCTTCATAGTGTGTCGTCAACCAAAAACCCTATACTTGTCTGTTAGGTTTTTGAGTGTTGTCGTTAGGTTGTCCAGATCCAAGGCCCTTCTTTCATCGATTGAAGAAGCCTCGATCGTAGAGTTGAGATCCAAGCTTACACTTACATCGTTTGTGTGAAGCTCGATCGAAGCTAGGCTGTAAGGAGAGCCCGGAATCTCCCTGTTGTTCTGACAGAAACGAGTGAAGTTTCGTGTCCAGTTTAGGTCTTAGTAGTGAACCCGTAATCACTGCGTTGTTCGTCAGATCCAGGCAAGTGAAGCCCGATCTCGACCAGGTTTTTGAAGGACCCGTAACCTTCAAGTTCTTGAGTGAAGAGAACAGTTGCCGTCGTGCAACAAAGTGGACGTAGGAGCGTTATCTCCGAACCACTATAAATCTTCGTGTCATATCTCTCTAACCCTAAACTCTTTACTTTGTTTATCCATTGCACTTGCATCTAAACAACTTAATCTGGATATTTTAATTACTTAGGAAAAGATTTTAGCTCACCAAATTCCGCATACACGAGTAAGGACTCCCTCTTGATCAAGTCATCACTTCGGTCAAGCAGGCTAGCTACGTACTGTTGATCTAGCTTCAGCTAGGTCTTAAGTTTAAAGCGAGCTCCTTACTTGTTACTCTGAGTTAAGGGATTCGAAGTTGAAAAACTTCAAAATACGTATTCACCCCCCCCCCCCCCTCTACGTATTTTTCCTATTAACAAACCGGGACCAACAAGTGGTATCAGAGCAGCGGTTCTTTCGAGCCTCTGCTTTGCATATCCGAAGCGAGTCCCCACTCGCTTCACGTTGTCTCACTGAACCGGATCCTATTTTCCTAAGTGCATCAAAATCTCACCCACGCATATTGCATTTACTACTGATAATTTGCTATGTCTACATACAGTGCATCAAATCTTCCACAGTTCTCGATCGAAGGATACGAGACATGGAGTTTCCGAGTCGAAAGCTTTCTTTGCTCCATCCACGACCGGATGTGGGAAGTCATTGAAGACGGACCAATCGAAATCAAGAAAGCAATATCTGTGGAGGTTCCAGCCGCTGAAGGTCGTCCAGCCCACGTTCGACAACAGTACGTGGAGAAGGATAAGGATGAGTATACTCCAAATGACTTCAAAGTTGCCAACCTCGACAAGATCGCACGCCACACGATGCAGAGCACCGTGTCGGACGCCTACCTTCCAAGGATTAGGAAGTGCGCAACAGCGAAGGAGATGTGGGAAACCCTAGCCCTCATTTCTCAAGGAACAGACAAAATCAAGGAGAACAAACTCGCCGTCCAGATGCGGGAGTTTGAAAGTCTGATAATGAAGCCAGGAGAGTCCATCGACACCTTCGAGCTGAGAGTTACAAACATAATTTCGACTCTCAACTCGCTTGGGAAGGAACTCACAGATAAGGAAGTCAACCTGAAGATTGTCCGAGCTCTCACAAGGAAGTGGCAAACTATGAAGGAGCTATATCTAGCAACCAAGGATCTATCAAAATTCACACCGGAGATTCTGTTTTCCGAACTGAAAGCTCATGAATTCGATCTGAATCGAATGAACCTCGACGAAGAGGAGGAAGCGCCCACTACGTCAAAAGGAGTAGCATTCAAAGCTGCCGAAGGGCCAAGCGAGCAGTCGCTAGCCAAGATGACGAGGGAAGAGTTGGAAGAACACATTGCGTTCTTATCCAAGAACTTCAATAAAATGAATTCTCGAGTGGGCAAATACAAAAGATTCTACAAGCAATACAAAGGGAGGAGCACTGATGCTCGAGAAGGAAAAGGGAAGAGGGAAGAGACTACAAAGCCGATCCCGAGAGACATGATGGAAGTGGAATGTTACCATTGCCACAAGATGGGCCACTACAAATCCGATTGCCCAAAGCTGAGTGCGAAGGAGCGAGAAGAACTGAAAGCAAAAAGGGATGCACCAAGGCGAGCGCTCGTAGCGAGTGAAGTACCGGTCGCTACAACTGAAGATCCACCAAGCGACTCAGATGCATTCACCGATCCAAATTCCAGTGATGGTGAGGATCTAGGATTTATGGCGCTCACCGATGAAGAAACTGGAGAGGTATTCATCTATCCCCCATCTAGTTCAATTACACTCGCACACTCGCACCAAGAGGAACCCAATTCCTCAACATGGAGTGAGTTGCTTGACAAGCACGTTAAACTGTCAAGTGACCACGAAGTGCTGCAACAAGCTTTGTCCCAAAGCAAGAAGGAGAACCGAAAGCTAGCCACTGAGCTTGACCAAGTCAAACTTAATCTAAGGGCTATGACTAGTAAGTTTGAGGATCTCTTCGCTAGACATCAAAGCTTGGAGGGAAGGTATGAAACCCAATCCACTCTAGTCGCCAACTTAAATAAAGCATCATACGCTAGACAGGCACTAGAGAGTTCTCTTCTACCTTTTGGTAGAAAGGGAGGACTTGGATATGAGGGTGGACCTTCCAAGCCAACTGTCTTTGTTGGTGCCTCAAACACGACACCATCAGTCACTTTGGAAATGCCCACTGCATCCAAAGCGACCACTAACAAAGACAAAGGCAAGATGGCTGAGAACCCTAAGAAAAGGCCAATGAAGATGTCTATATCTTTAAGGACTGAATCTAAGGGTAAGCAAAATACAACTATCCCGAGCACTCACAATGCTAAAAATTACCAATCCAAAGGTAAAGGGAAACCAGTTGTAGCTTCTAAGCCTCAAGCCAAGACACGAGAGACAAAGGATCTCCCCTTCAAAAAGAGGAGTAATGTCTATGTGTCACGTTATCCGGACTGGAGATGGTCCAACCGGACTAACATTGAGGGGGAAGAACTCGAAGGACCAAAGAGGCCGCTTCGAACTTCCAAGGTTACTCAAGCGAGTCGGGGTCAAAACCCTAGTTGGACCGCTTTGAGGAAACCAAGCGAGCCGCTTCGTCAGACTAGAAATCCTAAGTCAGTCTCTAAACCCAAAGCTAATCCAAAGCGAGTCGCTTCAGGATATAAGCAAAATGGGAAGAGCGTAGGTAGGTCTGAAGCGAACCGCTACCCCTCTTGCACACACTGCTGCACATGTGAAGCTGCTTTAAGGCAGAAGTCACAGTTTTCGAAGGTCGAGAAACCCAAAGCACAAGCTTCCTTTCAAAAGAAAGTGAAGCAAGTGTGGGTACCTAAGGGAACTAACCTGCAAGGACCCAAACTGATTTGGGTACCAAAATCTGTCTAATTGCAGGTGGGCACCGTGGATCCCATGCCAAGTGAGGGTCATCAAATCTGGTACTTGGACAGTGGATGTTCGAGACACATGACCGGCATGAAAGCTCTACTTCAAGACTACATAGAGAAGAAGGGTCCACACGTTACTTTTGGTGATAACTCTCGAGGAAGCACCAAAGGGTACGGCGCACTGAAAGTTGGAAAACTCACAATTGAAGAAGTCTCCTACGTGGAAGGACTTAAGCACAACTTGTTATCCATTTCACAATTCTGTGACAAGGGATACAAGGTAGAATTCATTTCCAACAAGTGCATTGTGAAGAGCAAGCTCACATCCCAGATTGTGCTTACTGGAATAAGACAAAGGAACGTCTATATAGCACAATAGGATAGCTGCAATGTGGAGACGTGCTTAGTAGCAAGGAGTGCTACAGAGATTGGATGGCTATGGCACAGACGCTTGAACCATCTCAACCTCAAAGCAATCAATCGCTTAGCTCGTAAGGGTTTGGTGCAAGGCATACCAAATGAAGTCTTCATCAAAGACCATCCATGCTCACCATGCCAACGAGGGAAGCAGACAAAGACGCACTTCGCCAGTCTTGAAGAAGCCTCTTCCAAGCGAGTGCTCGAGCTGCTTCACATGGATCTGTTTGGTCCAGTTACTCCAGTTAGTATAAATGGTAGGAAGTACACTCTAGTTGTAGTCGACGACTTTTCTCGCTACACTTGGGTCGTATTTCTCTACAGCAAGAAGGAGACTCTGACCAAGCTACCACAACTGCTCAAGCGATTGGCTGTGGAGAAGAATCAAGCTATCGTGACCATCCGCTCCGATAAAGGGACAGAGTTCTTGAACTCTACCATTCAAGCTTACTGCACGGAGCATGGCATAGCACATCAAACTTCCTCAGCACGCACACCACAGCAGAATGGAGTTGCTGAAAGAAGAAATCGAATCATCAAGGAAGCTGTTCGAACAATGATTGCAGACTCAAAACTTCCAATGAAGTATTGGGCTGAAGCTGCCAATACAGCATGCTACACGCAGAATCGAACACTTCTCTGCAAACGACACGACAAAACACCATATGAAATATGGACAGGGAGAATTCCTAACATATCCTATTTCCATATTTTTGGTTGTAGGGTCTTCATCCATGACAATGGGAAGTCACAGTTGAAAGCCTTTGAAAGCAAAGCTGATGAAGGAATATTCTTAGGATATTCTACATCAAGCAAAGCTTACAGGGTATTCAACTGTAAAACCCTAATCGTGGAAGAATCACCCCATGTCGTATTTGATGAATCTTCTTTAAGTCATCCACAGGAACAGGATCAATCTAAAGACGGAAAGTCAAGTGAGGAACCCATCAACACTCTTACTTGGGACATACTTGAGGAAGAAGAAGAAATCAAAGGCTCAAGCGAGCAGAAGGACCAAGGAAAAGATGAAGCTGCCCCCAAGACTCCTGAAGCGAGTACAGGCCAAGCACCCAATCCAGTCGCTTCAGACGGTGAAGCGAGTGACAAGGAAGACGATGAAGATGAAGCTGACGGATCCAAGCGCGCGTGGCTCAAGGATCACTCACCAAGTCAAATTATCGGAGATCCATCCAAGGGTGTAGTGACCAGAAGTCAAGTGTTTGGAGAAAGTGCCATGTTCAGTTGCTTTCTCTCAAACATTGAGCCGACATGCGTAGAAGAAGCCTTAGCCGATTCAAATTGGGTGATCGCCATGCAAGAAGAGCTGAACCAGTTCACCAGAAACGACGTATGGTACCTCGTGGATCGTCCCAAATTTCAGCACGTCATTGGCACCAAATGGGTGTTCAAGAACAAGACGGACGAGGACCACAACGTAGTAAGGAACAAGGCGCGTCACGTTGCCAAAGGCTACTGCCAAGAGGAAGGAATCGACTTTGACGAGACTTTCGCTCCAGTGGCACGACTTGAAGCTATCAGATTGTTTCTAGCCTATGCAGCAACCAAGAAGTTTAAGGTCTATCAAATGGATGTGAAGAGCGCGTTCCTGAACGGTGAATTGAAGGAAGAAGTGTATGTGGAGCAGCCACCGGGTTTCGAGCAAGGAGACAAAGTGTATCGCTTGAAGAAAGCTCTATATGGGTTGAAGCAAGCCCCCAGAGCTTGGTACGATACACTTTCTCAATTCCTAGTGGAAAATGGATTTCACAAAGGAAAGATAGATCGAACCCTATTCACCATCAACCATGGAGAAGACATGCTATGGGTTCAGATCTACGTAGATGACATCATATTTGGGTCACCAAACCAGTCGCTTAGCGAGAAGTTTGGAGAGCTAATGAAGACCAAATATGAGATGTCAATGATTGGCTTGATGAGCTGCTTTCTAGGTCTTCAAGTGAAGCAGCAGGATGATGGTATCTTCATCAATCAAGCGAAGTATACTAGAGATATGCTTGCCAAGTTTGGTATTCAGCATGCTAAAGCTGTGAAGATCCCAATGAATACCAACTGGAAGATGGAGCCAGACGAAGAAGGAAAATCTGTGAATCCTACAGATTATCGTGCCCTAATTGGGTCACTTCTCTATCTCACTGCAAGTAGGCCAGATATTGCTTTTGCAGTTGGAGTCTGTGCTCGCTTCCAAAGCAACCCCAAGCACAGCCATCTTGAAGCTGCCAAAAGAATTCTTCGATATTTGAAGGGCACTATCAATATGGGGCTGTGGTATCCAACGGAGGACAATCTGGAGCTCACTGGATACTCAGACGCTGACTATGGAGGGTGCCGAATTGATAGGAAATCAACTTCGGGCACGTGTCAGTTCTTGGGAAGCAAGCTGATCTCATGGTTCTCAAAGAAGCAGACGAGTGTAGCCACTTCAACGACTGAAGCCGAATATATGGCCGCAGGAAGCTGCTGTTCTCAAATTCTATGGCTTCGCCAGCAGTTGAAGGACTACAATGTTGAAGCGAATGAAATTCCGATCTTCTGCGACAACAACAGTGCTATATGCATCTCGCAGAATCCAGTGCTACACACCAGATGCAAGCACGTGGAAATCCGACATCACTTCATTCGTGATCATGTCGAGAAGAAGGATATCAAGCTCGAGAAAATTCATACCGATCTCCAGCGAGCAGATATCCTCACCAAGCCTCTAGCTGAGTCTCGTTTCAATCAGCTATGCATGGAATTAGGGTTGTTAGACCCTGGTGAAGAATGCTAGATCCAGGATGCACGAAGGAGTGGTCGCTAGTTTTTCGTAGCGTCACTCGCTTCGGATCTTCACCAACTCAAGCGAGTCACTTCAAAATCTCACTCGCTTGAAGAAGGAGAAATAAGGTGGAGCAAGGTGGAGTGTTGGAAGACGTTCCCTACCCGCTTACAGGAATTGTTAAGCCATTGGTTAAGGGGGAACTATTGTTTGCTCTCGGAGCAAGCTACTTCCAAAGCGAGCAAGGAAAGCTGCTACCTAGCCTAGGATTCCTAGCGAGTGGGTATAAACACTCGCAAGTGCCGTTTCTAGTAACGGTTGTGGGGTCTTGTATCGGGCCTTCCCATGTAAAAATGGTGAAAGCTTAGGCAGGGCTGGCACCTAGACCTTGTGTCCTCTTCCCATCTCTCCGTCGAAGAGGAGCAAGTCTTCTCATCTCCTTCATCGTGGATAAATGTCCATTTCTTACTCACTCTTCACTGAGTTGAGCTGCCGGATGTCTATCCATTCCCCTCTCACCTTGAACTTTGCATCGCTTCAATTTGCCCAACCTTGGGTCAAAGCGAGTCGACTGCAAGTTCATTCTGTAGCATGTAGGAGGATGCTTGAAGGTTTACCTTTTTATACAAAAGGTTGCAGGGCTGGTGACATGCTTCTGCGTAAAATACGAGATTGTCTTGTCAGAGCATTCTCATTGTCATCCTGTCCATTTCTGCTCTGAGATAAGGACTTGTACTCATCCCCCATTCGTCGTGAATATGTACACTTACGTGAAGCTCCCCTCTGGGTTGAAGTAAGCTTGTGTACTACATTCATTTTCTCTCACATTCACTTCGATGGAGGACTCTCTAATTCGTAGAGGAAGATGAATGCCATGAAGACGAACGCCAAGAAGATGGGACACACAACAAGTGATGAACATTCCAACAAGTGGATTCAACATGAAGTCCAACCTAATGAAGTCTTCAAATTGTGGTATCAATCTCCTACGAAGTGAGATTGACTGGTAAGCGTTTCAATTTTAAGTACACTAAGTGAGGTGAAACGTGCTAGAAACTTTCACTCACTACGTGGAAAATATGAAGTGAATCTGACACAAATACAAAGAGGAAAACACTCTTGTTTATCCTCGAAGTATGTAAGTCAGAAACATTTTAAATTAAGCAAAGAAATTTATTCCAGTCGCTTCAGATGGCCAAGCGAGTGCTTCGCCACTCAAAGCTAGCCATCGCAAGCGAGTGCGGAACAGTCACTCAAGCGAGTGCCTCTCAAGTGAGTAAAGGCCAAGCGGCCCAACTCGAAGCGAGCAGGCACGAAGCGAGTATGAGCTGTCTGCACTCGAGTGCCTATTTCACTTTCTGCCAAGCATTTAATGCAGTGGCGCGTAGAGGAAGAAACGACAGGCGCGTGGACGTCAAAGCCGAGGAAAGCGGGAAAAATCGCACTCAATCCAGCCGTCGAATCTGAACCGTCTCGAAATCTCAACCGCTGGATTGACTACTGTTGGGAGAGACGAATCATCAACAGCCACGTGGCCACGTCAAGCGAAATTGGCGGTTCACTTTTCCAGTGATGACGCCGGACACGTCAGTTCCATCACCGGAGGTAGCCGCCCACGCACAGAACCCTAGGAGTGATTTTACCAGAATACCCCTGCCACGTCAGCCAATACCTAACTCTATATATTTGGGACGAGGCAGAACTGCAAACCTTTCACAGCCTTCAAAAATTTCCATTCTCGTGCTTAGATCTGCAACTTCTGCAACTCACGAGTCTCAACCCCTTTCTATTTCATCGTAAAAACTCTCTTCAAATTTCTTTCAAATTCACCATGGGCAAGAAGAAGAGTACAGAAACGATGGAGAAGTTCATGACGAAAGTTGGCGAGCACATCAACGTCGAGCCCCATCTCGACCCTATTGTCGTCGAAGTTAATGGTTTCTTCCGTAGAGCCGTGACCACGGCCGGTCTATGGAAGTTTGTAACTTTGATACCGACAAAGATTCTGGCGAAAGCCATTGGAGAGATTCTGCTGAATCTGAAGAAGGAACAAAATACATCTTCCTTCACTGACCCACGGACCAGGAAGCCGGTGGAGGTTGATATGAGCAAACTCATCGAGGTGTTCGATCTACCAAGAGAAGGAGGAGATTCTCTGCTAGATCTAGGTCTTTCGGCCGGAGTGCAGTATGATTTGCAGTCGCTGGAGCAGATCCGAACTTCAAGGAGGCCAACATTCGCAAAAGTCTGAAGGAACCGTTCAATCTCATCTGCGAACTCTTTACGAAGAGCATTGCATGCTATGTCGGTTCCCTCGACACGCTGTCAGAGACGAAGCTGATCGGCACCACCATGATCATCGACAGCCTCACTGGAACGAAATTCAACTGGCACGGGTGGCTTCTCAAGCAAATCCACGAAGCTGCTGACGATTTTGCATTCATACCAGGAACTCCAGATAAGATTCTGCGCAAAGGAAAATTGAAACTCTTCTCAAGGTTGTCTGTCGCACTGGAAATGAAGTATCCAGAGATAATATGGCCGGATTCTGACACGATCATATACAACAAGCACACCATCTTCTATGAAAAGTGGAAGAAAACAAAAATCCCAATGGATCAAGGACTTCTAGTTGTAGAAGTGCCCGCAGCAAGGCAAGTTGTGAAAGCACAAGCTGAAGCTTCCCAAGCAAAGCAGGCCGCTTCATCTTTGAAGCAAGTGGCTGCAAAGCAAGGGAAGAAGAGATTGAAGCAAGACACTTTACCTGTCCAAGAAAGCGAGGCGGTGGAGAAGCCGCTTGAGGACATTGAAGTTAACAAATCTCAATCCTCACCTACTAAAGCTACCCAAATCCCTGAAACAGAGCAAACTCAGCCAGTCACAGAACCTACCCATATCCCTTTCCAATCCCCTTCAACATCGGCGGGAACAGCCGATACCGCCCATACTTCCATGCTTCCCCAGTTCCAAATCTCCAAAACCCCCACACAGATGAATGCTCTCAAAAGATACAAGAGAGACAGAGAGCAAGCAGCTGAAACCCTCAGAACTCGATATCCCTCAGTGCCAATGTCAAATGACTTCTTCACCAAGATGGTCGATTTCTTGACATATGTCACCTACCGCGGCACAGAGTTCTACAAAGTCTTCAAGCTTCTGGAGGCCTTCTCAAAGGAAGACCTCATACAGATGGAAGGAAAGCTTCTGGACTTCGTCGGTGAGAATGGTTTTCATGCATTTCTCACTGGAACCAGCTTCTGGGATACGCTGGACGCAAAAGTAAAGCGTGCCTATCCGAACGCTAAAGTCCCTAAGCACACCCCAACCATTCATGAGAAGAAACTAATGAGGGATCACGCAGAGGAGATGGAGGTTAAGAACGCAGAGATCTTAAGTATACAAGACGAGATCACCAAAAAGAAGATGGAGTTGAAGGAGACGGAGAAAGTGCTGGAGGCACAAATAAATCTAGTGAATGATCTCAAGGACTCGCGTGACGCAGAAAGGAGTCGCTTGAGAGAGATGAATATCAAACTTGTCACAGTTGGTAAAGAGAAGGAGACGTTGGAAAAGGAGGTGAAAGAGCTGAAAAAGAAAGTGGAGAATAAGGAAGGAGAGTTGGTGATGAAAGAAAGCGAACTCCTCAGTACCAAGAAGACTCTTGACTTACTTCGAACCCAATTGAAGAAAGTCAAAGAAGAGAGTGCCATTGACAAGAGAGAGCTTGAAAGTCTAAGGAGAAATGCACAGGCTCTTGACTTGAAGGATGCTGAATTATCAGAAAAGCAAGTCTTCGCGTCTCGAACGGAAGAGATGTTTCATGCTGTACTTGACAAGATTGAGGTACTTCACAAGTCTCTTACTGGAAAGACAATCGTCCCAACCCCTGGTTTTGATGATGCCAAAAAGGGGGAAGGGATGGTACTGAAAAATGTCAATCTCTTGGAGCCACAAGGTGGAGTAATTGGAGCTGTTGAAGTAGAGAAATTGTTGGAGGAGAGTAGTGGTACTGGAGAAGAGGAGAGAGAGGCGAAGTCTGCAAAGAAATGCAAAGAAAAGCTCACTGAGGAGGAACCGCTGAAAAAGCCTGAGGAACCATGCAAGCCACTTGGAGATAAAGTGCTTGCCTCTTCCATTGCTCGACATCCTCCAGTCACTGTGCTAACAAAGGAGGAAAGGCGGAAGCTAGCAGAGGCGAGCGAGACTATGGCTTGGGAGATCGAGCGCCAGTTTAATTTGAAAACTCTTGCAGGTACTTCAAGCTCTCAAGCGCCCACTTCAGACGAAGCACCCACTTCATCTCCCCCATCATCAAAGGAAACAGTGAAGCGAACTGCTCCAGAAACTAAGAGAGATGATTCAGCGACCAAGCGCCAAAAAGTTGAGAAGGCAGTTGTTCCAAGGGCAGAGAAGGAAAAGAGGATAAGGACAAAACGACTGCAAGTCATTGATGAACGAATTGAGAAACACTTCAATGAAATGAAAGTCATCCAGTCCGTCTTGGTCAGAAGTATCTTTGTTCCAATCACGCCAGAAGAATCCGATGCATACCTAAGTCAGGCTATGATCGATACATGTCACAAGACTGCGAAAGAAATGATTGACTCTGGCCGCTACCCTCTCAGAGAAGAACGCAATTACATTCGCAAGCAACTCAACCAGAAGCTTCCTTCCTGGAGCAGCGAGTCAGGAAAGAAGTTCAAAACGATCATAGCACAGATGTCCAGCCGGTCGGAGGAGGAGTTGGCTGTGCGCAGAGATGAGCACCCTGATGCCCGTGAAATCGAGCAGTTCATTCCTGACGAACTACTCGAGCAATGGCTACACTACAAGGAGAAATTTATCAAAGCATACTACTATTGGGAGATAGTGCCATTGCAGACTGAATGCTCAAGGGTCACTGCGCTCAACAACTTTCTCAGTGTCTATGATGAGAAATTTAGGCAAGAAGTCTTCGCTCTTGCACAGCTTGGAGAGCCTACACCATTAATCATCAAGGTACCTGCCAAGAAGGAATTCATTATGCCATTCCTACCTGGCACCAGTATCCTCAATCGCAGCATCATTGATACTGAGGTGGATGAAGCCTTCCAACTGGAAGAAACTTGGAGGATACCAAGCATCCACAGTGTTGAGTCGATGGAAGCAAGGGTTTTCAGTGCATACACCATACCCGAAGAAATGATTGCAAAGGATTTGGAGGCAGATGAAGAAGGAAAGGAGAAGGAGGAAGAAGGGAAGTGACGAGAGAAGGAAAGGAAGAAGACAGGGAAGGAACTGCAGGAAACCTCTGAGTTTCAAGTTCCTTACATATTTTTGTGTGAACTTCTTGTTCCTATATCCAAATTTCTATTTCTGTCTCTTCTCGTGTCATTTACTCGCTTGTGAATGACTTTACCTTTTTGCTACAAACTCAAATAATTTAACCGAAAAAAAAGGGAAAGGAACTTAAAAGAAAAATTACAAACGAAACTGCAAAGGAAGCAGTCGCTTGGAGTTCCCTTCACGGTTAGATAGGCTGGAATTTTCTAAATCTTAGCCTTTGGGTTTTGGCATCATCAAAAAGGGGGAAATTGTTGGGAATTGTTAAGGACTAATTTGTTAAGGGGGAACTACATGGGATATTTGATAAACGAAGTCACTTGTTTTGATTAGATCCCAAAACCCCAAGTGTCCTATTCCCAAGCGACCCATTTTGATGTAGTTAATAGGTTAGAATTTTTCTAAGCCTAAATCTGTTAGGATGGCTTTATTTTGCTTAGCTTTAGACTGCAGGAATTCAAGTGAAGGCCACTCGCTTGAGTGTGTTCTTCCAAAGCGAAGCGAGTCTAGCAAACCGAAGTGAAGCGTGCCGAAACCAGCGAAGCGAAGCGAGCGCTACAGTAGAGTCAAAGTGAAGCCACCAAAGCGAAGCAAAGCAAACGCTACAAAGAAAAGCAGAAGCGAGTCAACGCGGGTCAACACTTTTTAAAGCGGTCACTACGAAACTTCGTTTCGGAAGCGACCCGCTACAGTATGATCCTGAAGCGACTCACTTCAGAGCGGACGCTACAACTTCAAAGCAAAGCAAGCCACTACCTACCAGAAAGCGACAGCACAACTCCCGCCCATATTTTGAACTCCAGTCAACAGGAGATCGTAGCATTAATTACGAGATCTCCACGTGTCGAAAGCGGAGTGGAGCGGAAGAGTTGACTGCCAGGCCGACAAAGGCGCTGCAACAGTACTGGCTCGCTCCAGTTACTGTTAAGTTTGTAACTTAGCCATTTTCGGCAAAGAGACAAACTGGGCACCTGCAAAAGCTACTGCCTGCGCAAGTACTGTCGAGAGGAGGAGGGACAAGGCCACCAACCAAGCAACGGATCTCAGCCAACCCTCCGCCTATAAATAGTGAAGGATGAAGACGAAGAAAAGTGAGAACACTACTTGAGCATTCGAGCGCATACAACAAACAAACACTCCCCAGCTTTCTAGCAATCTTCGAGTCTTTGTTTTCAAGTGTTCTCCGAGTTTCCAGTTCATCGGAACTCGTCTTCACAACCTTCACACATAGATTCTAAGCCCACTGCAAATATCCAAGCTTAGAAGAAGAACTCTAGCCAATCTTTGCATTCACTGTAAAGAGTTCTTCATAGTGTGTCGTCAACCAAAAACCCTATACTTGTCTGTTAGGTTTTTGAGTGTTGTCGTTAGGTTGTCCAGATCCAAGGCCCTTCTTTCATCGATTGAAGAAGCCTCGATCGTAGAGTTGAGATCCAAGCTTACACTTACATCGTTTGTGTGAAGCTCGATCGAAGCTAGGCTGTAAGGAGAGCCCGGAATCTCCCTGTTGTTCGGACAGAAACGAGTGAAGTTTCGTGTCCAGTTTAGGTCTTAGTAGTGAACCCGTAATCACTGCGTTGTTCGTCAGATCCAGGCAAGTGAAGCCCGATCTCGACCAGGTTTTTGAAGGACCCGTAACCTTCAAGTTCTTGAGTGAAGAGAACAGTTGCCGTCGTGCAACAAAGTGGACGTAGGAGCGTTATCTCCGAACCACTATAAATCTTCGTGTCATATCTCTCTAACCCTAAACTCTTTACTTTGTTTATCCATTGCACTTGCATCTAAACAACTTAATCTGGATATTTTAATTACTTAGGAAAAGATTTTAGCTCACCAAATTCCGCATACACGAGTAAGGACTCCCTCTTGATCAAGTCATCACTTCGGTCAAGCAGGCTAGCTACGCACTGTTGATCTAGCTTCAGCTAGGTCTTAAGTTTAAAGCGAGCTCCTTACTTGTTACTCTGAGTTAAGGGATTCGAAGTTGAAAAACTTCAAAATACGTATTCACCCCCCCCTCTACGTATTTTTCCTATTAACAAACCGGGACCAACAAATGTGGTATTTATACTAGGCAAATAATAACAAGAACTCAAGTAATCATATAAGGAAATAAACAAGTAAAGAAATAAGTAGTCAAATAAAACAACTTAAGGCACAAGCAATTAAGTAAATAAGGAAAGTGAACAATTAAGGAAAAGTGTTGATTCTAGGGAAGCCTACCTAATCAAAAATATGCAAATAATTAATGAATACAATTAACCACTTTAATCCAATCTAAATGTGATACATGCAAAAATAACTTACACCCTAATTAAAACAATGCAAGTAGTCACCCAACGAGATCCTAATATTCATTCGAATTGTAAGAATCGAATCAAGTGCAAAATAGAACAAGTACCAATAATATAATCAACTAGGTTCAACTAAGACACCAAATCAATTATATATGAACATATAACAATTCAATTATCAATCAAGAAAATCAAACTATTATATCATGCTTTCATGAGATCTATTATGCAATTATCCAATTAAGGCATAAACACATAATTATGCATACACAATTAATGGCCAGTTAACTATGCATGAGAATAAGCACCATGCAACATGCATTTAGATTGGAAGGCTAATTGTAAACAAAAACACCTACATAAATTCAATTAGGCATTCAATCCCTAAAATCAACTAAGGAATTTAGCTAGACATAATTAAAGTAGACATGAACACAAAAGATTGAAAGAACATAATTAAAAAAAATAAGAGTAAGAAAAACTTGGTATTGAATCTTGAACACGAAGAACTTCGAAATTTGAATCTTGAATAAATTTGAAAAGCTCCAATGTTGAATACAAAACTCTAAAGTAAAAGTGTGCTAGAAAGTATGTAAAATAATAAGGTGTTCTAGATAATAAGGTGTTAGGGTTTACAATGCTAGACTAGGAGTATATATAGGAGAAATTTTCATAAGGAAAACCTACACCAAAAAGGAGTCAAATTAAATAAGGAGAAAAATTCCCGGCTGGACACCTCTCGACAGACCTCTCGATCGAGAGGTCGATCGAGAGGGTACCATTTTTGCTCTCGATCGAAAGCTGCGGCAGAAGGCACCTCTCGACACCTCTCTCGATCGAGAGGTCGATCGAGAGGCCTTCACTCGAACTCAAATCTTGAATTTTCAGCTTCAATCTTCACGCCTTTTCTCGTCTCGGGGTTTTATCCTCGATTTATCATCAATTTATGCCTGAAAACACAGAAAAACACCTACAAGCATAATATTGTCCCATATACTAAAAACCATATAAAACATAGACAATACTATAAAATCGAGACACAAAATCAACTCTTTTTGGCTATGAAAACAAGGTAAATTTCACCTATATCAAATCCCCCAAACTTAAACATTGTTCGTCCCGAACAATACCAAAACATAAACAATAGACTCTAGCATTGTGAACTATATAGGCCTCAAAAACTTTTCAAAACCAATACTCATGATCATGATCAAAACTATGCATACAACCTTAGCATCAATAACACAACCTATCCAACAAATTCGAAACATGTCAATCTATCAAAGAACACTCTCCAAACATGTGAGATTATGTATATAAGTGAACTCTCAACTCTCTCAAAGAAAAGATGTAATATAATGCACATCATGGGGTTCACTCAACATCAATGTAATGCAACATGTTTACCATATGCTTGCCCCTAATCTCGACATCTCCACCTAATGTAATATTCACAAACTAAGATCAAAAAGGTCTTTATAAAAGCTTGTAATGTAGGAACATTGGTTAAGGTAGGGAATGTATAGGCTAAGTGACTCAAATTGCTCCAAATCATCAACCTATTTTCAACTCCACCCAAAGTATAGATTTTACTCCATCTTCTACCATCCAACACCAACTACAAAACTCAATCATAGATGCAACATATACAATCCAAGCTAACTATCCCCTTATGCTTATATTCGTTTGTTTTTTTTTTTTTTTTTTGTTTTTTTTTTTTTTTTTTTTTTTGTTTTTTTTTTTTTTCCTTTTTTTTTTCTAGAGCTCAACTAATGAATGTTCTTTCTAATATTCGAACAAAGGCTCTAACTTTCTTTTCTCTCTTTTTTTTTCTTTTTTTTTTTTTAAGCTCATAGGGATAGCTAACTATACTTAATCAAGCATCTCAAATTCCTTTCTTTTTCTTTTCATACCACATCAAAATAATCTACTCAACTCCTTCCCACATCATCAACTAACTCCACTAAAGACACCCTTATCCATCCAAACCTCCTATCATCCAAGCTCAAGAAAGAAAGGCTCATAACAAGGCTCAAAGGGGGTAAACAAAGATAATGATCAAGGTTAGTGTATGAGAATCATGTGGCTACGAAAGAATGGCCTAATATCATCTCCTAATTCATAAATATACTAAGGTCTTGACGGAGAAATAGGGCAAGTTCTAGAAACAATGAAGCATACATGACCGCTCAATCAAGAAAATAGGCATCAATATGCACCAATAGCTCAAAACTCACGGGCTCAAACTAACTAGTTCCCGACTTCATGACATGCTTCAATTTCAATGAATAAAATGCGTCGCTTCGCCAAGGTTCCATGCATAATAAAGATCATGAATTTTCTCCAAAAATCAATCAAAAATTTTCTATCATTGGCCAAATTCACAACACTATCATCACATGCTTACTTGACTCAATTTAAACCTACGACTCAAAACAATAAAAGACTCTAACGTACCCCAAAATAATACTAACAAATAAAAGACTCTCAAAGCAAGAAAACAATAAAAGTAATTAACTTAGACACTCTTTCCCTCCCCCAAACTTATTTCAAAGCATAGCAACGAAATAAGTTTAAAGAAAAGAAGTAGGCTAAGTTAAAAACTGACCTCATTGAAATGGCGGTGGGAAGGGAGGGTTGTCGGGGTTATTGGGGTCGAATCGTTGATGGCTCTCCGGGTAGTGAGGATAGAAATAGTGCATCTCATGCACCATCCTATTGTAATTCTCCAAGTATGCTCGTTCATCCTCACGCCTCTTCGCCTCCTCTTCTCGAAATTTCCTCTCATTCTCAATGTAGGCGTCGAGAGTATCAAAACGACTTCCAATAAATGTACGAAAATCCCCCACCTCGGTTCTCAACGTTTGTACCTCTTCACGAACTCCTCTTACTTGGGATTCAACAAACTCCCTACTATCCCAATGATAGTTGTCCATTGCTTCCATTGACTCCGTGTGCCAATCCCGCATCATAGAGAAATCCGGAGCTCTCATATGAAAACCGGGCTGTGGAACACCCTCGTATCCTTGTGCATACGCATCCTCCTCTTGATCGAATCCCCGCTCATATTGCTCAGCCTCGTCTTCATCTTCTTCTTCCTCCTCATCATCATCACCACCTTCGTCGGGTTTTGGACCTCCCTCAGCCCACATAAGCTCCTTGTGTTGAGGAGAATCCATCTTTCCGTTCCCTCTTCGCAGCTTCTCATTCCCGATCACCTCCGTCAAATAACTGTTCGGAAGTGGAAAGAGATAAATACCACTTCTCCCGTGTAGCTTAAAGAACCACCCGGACGTGTCATATGAAATCATCCTTGCAAGCTCCAACGTGCGTCTATCTACAAAGATGGACGTAGACACGGGCTGCTCTCCAATCGGAATGTTGAAGTGTTGGGCAATGGGAGTGACGAAAGCTCCTATCCCGATCTTTTGCCACCCGAACAAATATGCTTGGTTCTCCATATGATCGACGAGATAGACAGCTGCACACTGAGAATGTCCTCGCAAGGAAGTCCAAATAAGATGAGCGTCGGTGGCAAGGAAGGTGCCGGAGTCATGATGGGAGTGGATGGTGCACGAGATCAGCCTATGGAAGTAGCGAATCGTGGGATTCCGAATTGAGGTGGTCTTTGCTTTCGCCGGGTTGTAGGATCTCGTTCTTTCCTCCTCAAAATCCACGAAGTGTGCCCACAAATCTTGCAAATTCGGATGATTGTTGCCAATATATTCACCATGCTTGTTTCCTCCGATGATATCGCTAAGTTGATCCATATCAAGCTCTCTCGGTTGACCACCAAGTTGGAAACGAATGACATGGGGCACTTGGTTGACTCGCTCCACTACCAAAGTTGAGAGAAACTCCACCGTGAGAATGTGGTAGGTGAAGTGATTCCCTTGAAATATGTTGGTGAAACCTCCTCGTTGCATCAATTGGGTGATCTCGTTAGCTATCCCCATCGCTGCCACCGTCTCTTGAGGAAGGAAACGACAATGCTTGTGCTTGAGTTGCACAAGGTGGGACCATCTCCTCTTTGACTCCGCCGTCGTGAGCTTGAGTTTGAACGCCTTGGGCTTCAAACTTGAGGGCATCGACCTCGCCGGCGGTATTCTAGTCTCCGGGATAGTCTTGTCATTCTTCCATGTCTCCTTTCCCTTGCTCGAAGAGGTGACCTTTTCTTTTCCCTTGCCTTTGCCCGAAGAGGTTGAAGCAACATTCTTGCCCTTGTCTCTTGCCATTCTTAGTACCTAAAAGTATCACAAATCAATACAAGGGATGCAAGAATAAAGCAATTTAAATCATCTTCCCCCAAACTTCAACCAAACTCAATTCTCCCCCATTATCAACTCAATTTCATCACCAATTTATACAATCACCACAATACTCCTCCATAAACATGAACTTATAATCACACAATCTCAATTTCATGTATATAGATACCAACGAATCTTCAACAATTCATAGACAAATATAAAGACTCATTCGATTATCAATACACAATTCTCTCCGCATTCATCCATGAATTCAATTCATACAAATAATTCAATGAATTCCATGAATCCAATCTATCATACTCAATCTAATACCCATTCTATCAATCCAACGAATTTAACCATCAAAATTGAATTTTAATCGGTCAAAACATGCGAAATCACGTAAAGAATCAAGAATTGATAACAAGAGAGCAAGA
The DNA here is from genome assembly GCA_029379335.1 of Thymus mandschuricus. Lineage (NCBI taxonomy): Eukaryota > Viridiplantae > Streptophyta > Magnoliopsida > Lamiales > Lamiaceae > Thymus > Thymus mandschuricus. Next base: position 17,243,806 of record CM057074.1, on the reverse strand, counting down.
AATCGAGTACCTTTTGACGAATTGAAGAAGGAAATTGAGAGTTCTTGTGTGTGCTTGAGAGAATTTGTGAGTTATGAGAGAATGGTATGTGAGTTGTGTGCAAAAGGTGTATTTAAAGGAGTAAATAAACCTGGTCAAAGTCGGAATGTGCGCCGTCAACGACCCTCTCGATCGACCTCTCGATCGAGAGAGGTGTCGAGAGGTGCTTACTGGATTCTGAAATTTGACCTCTCGATCGACCTCTCGATCGAGAGAGGTGTCGAGAGGTGCTGCACTGTACGTACTGACCTCCCCTCTCGATCGAAAACACGGGGGTCTCGATCGAGAGGCTTCACATGACACACCTGGGAAATCAACAATTCAAAACCTCTCGACCGACCTCTTGATCGAGAGAGGTGTCGAGAGACCCCTACTGTATGCCAAAATTTCCCCTCTCGAACGACCTCTCGATCGAGAGAGGTGTCGAGAGGTCCTGCTCGATTTTGTTTTCTACACAACTTTTTAACATTCGTTAGTATATTAAGGGGTTCGACTCTAAAATACAAAATTTGACTCAAACCTACGAAAAATAAACTACCTAAGACTCTAAAACGTAAAACGAAACAAAATAAAAACGGGATACGAATATTGGGTTACCTCCCAACAAGTGCTACGTTTTACGTCTTTAGCCCGACGATACCTCCTTTCTACTTTGGGTCATCGAGGTAAGTGGCCGATTTCTTGGGGGAAAACGGCAGCGGCTTGAAGTAGTGCTTGAGGCGATGTCCATTCACTACGAACTTTTCACCGTCGTTCTTCAACACCTCAAATGCACCGTTCTTCAAGTCCTTGTAAATGACGTATGGCCCCGACCACTTACTTTGCAATTTTCCTGGAAACAAACGAAGTCGAGAATTAAAAACAAGAACATCATCACCAATTTCGAACTTACGCTTTTTGATTCTCAAGTCGTGGAATCTTGCAGCTCGTTCCTTGTAGATCCTCGAATTTTCGAATGCTTCGTTTCTCCATTCATCAAGCTCCAACAAGTCATCACATCTTTGGCCCATGGCTTCCTTGAACTCGAAGTTGATCCTTCTCGTCGCCCAATAAGCTTTATGCTCCAACTCCATTGGTAAGTGGCAAGACTTGCCAAATAGCAATTGATATGGCGACCTCCCGATTGGTGTCTTGAAAGCCGTCCTATAGGCCCAAAGTGCGTCGATTAAGTACTTCGCCCACTCCTTCTTGTTGGTGACGGTCTTTTCCAAAATTTGCTTGATCTCGCGATTAGCTAACTCGGCTTGACCGTTTGCTTGAGGGTGGTAGGGCGATGTGACCTTGTGCTTGACTCCATATTTCGCAAGAAGCGATCCTAACCAACGATTGTTGAAGTGGCTCCCCCCATCACTAAGCAAAGCCCTCGGAGTTCCAAACCAAGTCAAAATATTTCGCTGGAGGAATTTGATCACCACCTTCGAATCGTTGGTCGTAGTCGGAATGGCCTCGACCCATCTAGAAACATACTCCACCGCAAGTAAAATGTAGGAGAACCCTTGAGACTTGGGAAAAGGACCCATGAAGTCAATCCCCCAAACATCGAAGAGCTCCACTTCCATGATAGTTCGTTGCGGCATCTCGTCCCTCTTTGTGATATTCCCCATCCTTTGGCATCGATCACATGACTTGATGAACTCATGGCAATCCTTGTAGATCGAAGGCCAATAGAAACCACTATGAAAGATCTTGAGGGCGGTCCGATTCGCTGCAAAGTGTCCCCCATTCGGAGCGCTATGGCAATCTTCGATGATCTTCTTCCATTCCGATTGTCGAACACATCGCCTTATGACTCCATCGGCACACCTCCTATACAAGTATGGATCATCCCAATAATAGAACTTACAATCGTGGAGGAACTTCTTCTTTTGGTGAGACGATAGATCCTTGGGCACATGATGGATCACCAAATAGTTGACGATGTCGGCGAACCAAGGTATCAAATCGTCCATCTGAAAAATCTGCTCATCGGGGAAACTCTCCTTGATTGCAATTTTCGAGTCCTCTCCTTCCACGGGCTGCTCGAGTCTCGAGAGATGGTCGGCCACCACGTTCTCGCATCCTTTCCTATCCTTGATCTCCATGTCGAACTCTTGAAGAAGCAAAATCCAGCGAACTAACCTTGGCTTCGAGTCCTTCTTGTTGAATAGATAGCGAATGGCGGCATGGTCGGTGTGCACAATCGTGTGAGATCCCACCAAGTAAGGTCTAAACTTGTCGAAAGCGTAAACCACAGCAAGTAACTCCTTCTCCGTGGTGGTGTAATTCCTTTGAGCCGAGTCCAACGTCTTACTAGCATAGTAGATCACTCGGAAAAGCTTATCCCTCTTCTGTCCCAAAACAGCTCCTACCGCCCAATCGCTTGCATCGCACATGAGCTCGAACGGGGCACTCCAATCCGGCGACACCAAGACGGGGGTAGAGATAAACGCCTTCTTCAATGTCTCGAAGGCTTCCAAGCACTCTTCATCGAACACGAACTTGACATCTTTCTCGAGCAATCCACATAACGGCTTTGTGATCTTTGAGAAATCCTTGATGAATCTCCTATAGAAGCCGGCATGTCCTAGGAAACTTCTCACCGATTTGACATTGGTTGGCGGTGGCAACTTCTCGATGGCTACAACTTTGGCTCGATCCACCTCCAATCCATATGAAGACACCTTGTGACCAAGTACAACTCCTTCCTGAACCATGAAGTGGCACTTCTCCCAATTGAGAACGAGGTTCGTCTCTTCGCACCTTTGAAGCACCGTGGCAAGATTCTCCAAACATTGATCAAAAGAAGGACCAAAGACTGAAAAATCATCCATAAACACCTCCATGATATTCTCGATCAATCCGTGGAAGATGGCCATCATGCACCGTTGGAAAGTGGCCGGTGCATTGCATAATCCGAACGGCATCCTCCTATAAGCGAAGACTCCATATGGGCATGTAAATGCCGTCTTGTGTTGGTCCTCCGGAGCGATGGCGATTTGATTGTAGCCGGAGTATCCGTCGAGGAAGCAATAATACTCATGGCCGGCTAGACGATCGAGCATTTGATCGACGAACGGGAGGGGAAAGTGATCCTTTCTTGTTGCTGCGTTGAGAAGACGATAATCAATGCACACTCGCCATCCCGTGACGAGCCTTGTCGCGATCAGCTCTCCTTTCTCGTCGTTGATGACCGTCATGCCTCCTTTCTTTGATACCACTTGAGTAGGACTTACCCATTCACTATCCGAAATAGCATAGATCATGCCGGCATCAAGCAATTTCAGCACCTCCTTCCTCACAACTTCTTGCATGGCTGGGTTCAATCGTCTTTGGGGTTGGACTCTTGGGCGATGGCCTTCCTCGAGCAAGATCCTATGCATGCAAATCGTAGGACTAATACCTTTGATGTCGGCAATCGTCCATCCAATTGCAGATTTGTGCTCCCTTAGCACCCTCAATAGCTTGTCCGTGTTTGCCTCCGTGAGATAAGAAGATACGATCACCGGGTACGTCTCTTCTTCTCCTAAGAACTTGTACTTGAGGTGCTCGGGTAATGGTTTCAATTCCACCTTAGGGGCTGCATCCTTCTTCTCTTCCTCTTTGAAAAATCCGTCGTCCACCTTCTTGTTGATGTCGAGATATGAAACCTCCTTGTGGTGACTCGATGGTCGATTAGCCTCCACCTGATTAAGATACTCTAGAATCTCGTCACAAGCATCATCCAACTCCTCGTAGGCATAGAGAGAATTCGAAATACAATGGTTAAGTGCCTCCTCCGAAGTAGGTGGTGTCAATGTCTCGATGGAGAAGATATCCTCACGTTGATCGTCGGGTCTCTTCATAGCTTCGTAGATAGAAATTTTCAGTTCCTCCCCGTTGACTCGAAATGTGAGGTCTCCATCTTGAACATCGATCAATGCTCTTCCCGTTGCTAAGAATGGCCGTCCCAAGATCAAAGGTTGATTTGTATCCTCGGGCATGTCCAAGACTACGAAATCTGCCGGAAAGACGAGGTTGTGCACTTGAACGAGAACGTCCTCTACTATCCCCCTTGGATAAGAAACTGATCGGTCCGCCATAAGTAGAGAGATGGTGGTTGGCTTCATCTTCCCGATCTTGAGCCGGTTGAATATAGGGAGAGGCATCAAATTTATGCTAGCACCAAGATCACATAGCACATTTTGGAAGATTTGATCACCAATCTTGCATGACAAAGTGAATCTTCCGGGATCCTTTTGCTTCAATGGTAGCTTCCTTTGGATCACCACGCTACACTCCTCCGTGAGATTGATCGTCTCGAACTTCCCCCACTTCTTCTTCCCCGAAACCGCATCCTTGATGAACTTCATGTGGTTTGGCATGTCTCGGAGAGCATCGAGAAGTGGTATGTTGATGTTGACCTTTTGTAGTATCTCCATGAAGCGTTGATACTTTTCGTCTTGCTTCGTCTTGGTCAATCGTTGCGGGAAGGGGGCCTTCGGAGTGTAAGTTGGAAGTTGGTGCGGCTGCTGGGCCTCTCGACCGACCTCTCGATCGAGAGAGGTGTCGAGAGGTCTCTTCTGACCTTGCTTTCTGACCTCTCGATCGACCTCTCGATCGAGAGAGGTGTCGAGAGGGTCAATTTGAATTTCCTCGTCGTATACCTCTCGATCCTCCTCTCGATCGAGAGAGGTGTCGAGAGGTGGATTCTGACCTCCAGTATGGACCTCTCGATCGACCTCTCGATCGAGAGGGGTGTCGAGAGGCCCTCGCCTCGGCTCTTGGATCCTCGTTTCCTCGAGCACCACATTCTTGAAGTTCCCGACTCCTTTCTTCTCAGCTTCCAAGGATGGATTTGTGTACGTAGTGCCGCTCCGAAGCTCAATAGCATGAACGTGATGGTTGTTCTTCGGGTTTTGCTCCGTGTTGCTTGGGAATTGGCCGGGCTTATGGACTCCTCCTTGAGCGTTGGCTATTTGACTCATTTGCGTCTCCAACATTTGCATTTGCTTGGTCAACGCATTGATGCTACTAGCCAAGTTGTTGGTTGATGTACTTTAAGTGAGCTCCAACGTCCTCAACTTTGCATCTTGTTGTGTCATCCTCATCTCCGATTGAGCCATATATTGACGAATTAAATCGTCGGTAGACATCTCCTTCTTGGGCTCTTGGATGACTCCGTTCTCAACATGGAAGCCGGGAGGTGGTTGCAATGCGTTGCTTGGATTGGCATAGGAGAAGTTCGGATGATTTCGGTTGTTGGGAACATATGGCTTCTTATACCCTCCTTGGTAGTTCGAACCTCCTTGTCCTCCTTGCCCTCCTTGCCACTTGTTTCCTTGATTCGGTTGCCACTTGCCTCCTTGTTGCACAAAATTGGCATCTTCCTCTTCGGTTGGGTTTGCTTGATCGTCCGTGATAGCATCGCACCGAAGTACTCCTTTCTTGATAGAATCCAACTCATTTGCTGTTTTTGTATACTTCTCCATCAAGTCCTCGTAAGCATCGATCCCAATGTTGGCAACTCTCCTTCTTCCAAGCCGTCGATCGGTAGCCTCTTCATAGCTCGAATTTACGGTCAGCTCAATAATCTCCATAGCCACTTCATACTCATTGTTCAAGAATCCTCCCTTCGAAGCGTAATCGAGCTCCTTCCTACACAACTTGTTCAAACCACAATAGAAGCACGTGATTTGATCCTCCTTACTAATCCCATGATTCGGGCATGCTCGAAGTAACTTCTTGAATCTCCCCCACGCCTCATAAAAGTGCTCATCCTCATATTGTTGAAATTGGTTGATCTCATTGATGAGCTTTTGAGCCCTCGAAGGTGGGAAGAACTTGTTGAGAAACTCTGTGCACATCTCAGCCCAAGTAGTGACCTCCTTCTTGTCCAATCCATCCAACCACTCTCTTGCATCGTCCTTGAGAGACCACACGAAGAGGCTAAGCTTGAGGTAGTCCGAAGATACTCCATTGGCCTTGTATGTAGCACATATGTCCAGAAATTGCTTCAAGTGCGCGTTGGGATCCTCCGCCGGTGATCCTCCGTATTGATTGTTTTGCACCATGTTGATGAGGGACGTCTTGAACTCGTAGTTGTTAGCTTCCGTGGTCCCCCATCCTCCTTGCTGAAATTGGTCCACGACCGGTTTGAACCGATCGTTCAAAGTCCTCCTCACTTGATCCGCCATTGAATCGAAACTCCTTGGTGAATCGGGTGGTGAAGAGAGTGGTGTATCGATCTTACTTGCCTCCTTTCCTCGCCTCAATGCTCGAAGAGAGCGCTCTAACTCCAAGTCTATAGGAATAGGATTTATCCCTTTAGACCTTGTGGTCATGCACTACCTAAAACCAAAGAGAAGAAAAGAAAAACGTTAGATCAATAAACCGAAAACAAAAAATTAAAGCGCCTAAATCACCTATTAATTCTATTTCAAAATATGTATGTGAAATCTAATCAATCCCCGGCAACGGCGCCAAAATTTGATCGCACTATTTCTACCACACAAAATAGGTGTAATATAATGAAGCACGAGTATCGTATCCACAGGGACTGATAAACCGAAAACGCACACAATACCTCTACTCAAGAACTAATGTGATGTCTAGGCTTTTAAAGCTTTAGTGAATGTGGTATTTATACTAGCAAATAATAACAAGAACTCAAGTAATCATATAAGGAAATAAACAAGTAAAGAAATAAGTAGTCAAATAAAACAACTTAAGGCACAAGCAATTAAGTAAATAAGGAAAGTGAACAATTAAGGAAAAGTGTTGATTCTAGGGAAGCCTACCTAATCAAAAATATGCAAATAATTAATGAATACAATTAACCACTTTAATCCAATCTAAATGTGATACATGCAAAAATAACTTACACCCTAATTAAAGCAATGCAAGTAGTCACCCAACGAGATCCTAATATTCTTTCGAATTGTAAGAATCGAATCAAGTGCAAAATAGAACAAGTACCAATAATATAATCAACTAGGTTCAACTAAGACACCAAATCAATTATATATGAACATATAACAATTCAATTATCAATCAAGAAAATCAAACTATTATATCATGCTTTCATGAGATCTATTATGCAATTATCCAATTAAGGCATAAACACATAATTATGCATACACAATTAATGGCCAGTTAACTATGCATGAGAATAAGCACCATGAAACATGCATTTAGATTGGAAGGCTAATTGTAAACAAAAACACCTACATAAATTCAATTAGGCATTCAATCCCTAAAATCAACTAAGGAATTTAGCTAGACATAATTAAAGTAGACATGAACACAAAAGATTGAAAGAACATAATTAAAAAAAATAAGAGTAACAAAAACTTGGTATTGAATCTTGAACACGAAGAATTTCGAAATTTGAATCTTGAATAAATTTGAAAAGCTCCAATGTTGAATACAAAACTCTAAAGTAAAAGTGTGCTAGAAAGTATGTAAAATAATAAGGTGTTCTAGATAATAAGGTGTTAGGGTTTACAATGCTAGACTAGGAGTATATATAGGAGAAATTTTCATAAGGAAAACCTAGACCAAAAAGGAGTCAAATTAAATAAGGAGAAAAATTCCCGGCTGGACACCTCTCGACAGACCTCTCGATCGAGAGGTCGATCGAGAGGGTACCATTTTTGCTCTCGATCGAAAGCTGCGGCAGAAGGCACCTCTCGACACCTCTCTCGATCGAGAGGTCGATCGAGAGGCCTTCACTCGAACTCAAATCTTGAATTTTTAGCTTCAATCTTCACGCCTTTTCTCGTCTCGGGGTTTTATCCTCGATTTATCATCAATTTATGCCTGAAAACACAGAAAAACACCTACAAGCATAATATTGTCCCATATACTAAAAACCATATAAAAACTAGACAATACTATAATATCGAGACACAAAATCAACTCTTTTTGGCTATGAAAACAAGGTAAATTTCACCTATATCAATGGTGTCATGGGAGTCGAAAGTATACTCCATCTCATTCAATCATGGCCTTGGTATTGGTAAAGGTGGGCAGCCTCATATATTCTTAGGTTGTTGATCATGTCATATTCAATTAGAACCTTTATAGTGATGTGCGAGATCTTATAATAGTTGTTTCCTATGGATACCTGAGCTGTGGTTACGCAACACCTCCAAGTTACAAGTCGGGCGTGTTCCTTACACTTCGTTTGTTCAGAGATCTAGAACCTATACTCTTAAACTCGTTGCACCTTGATTTTCGTAGGTTCGTAACAATGCATAGAAATGAGCTTCTAGCAAGCGGTTTTAGACATACGAAGGAAGATAGTGATGCTGAAGATGACAAGGATATTGAAGAGTTGGTTTCGATAAGTAGAAGGAACGGTATAACGCGTATCTAATAATTCTTTGAGTTTCCCAATCACTCTTCGTTAGCTAGAGTACTTAGACCGTGTATCATCATATCAAGATGAGCATTCATTAGGCTATAATATAGTTGACGAGAAGATCATGAACAAGGAAAAGGGTACCATTAATGATGAGACGTACGAGGACGAAGACAAGATATACGTTGAAGAGGAGCCTTGACAACGAGAAGCATTAGCCTTTAATTGGAGTAGTAGGATGATGATCCGATCAAAGGTGAATTTAGTGAGCGAGATGATACCGTACTAAATACTTATATACGGAGTATATATTTATATACGATGACGTAAATGTTTATATAACTTTTGACGACTAGCAATATATAGTAGTTTCACTACTATAACCTAGGATATATTATGATACTAGCGTGGATATATCGTAAAGAAGAATATGAAATTATGATGTATAGATACCCAAATATTTGTGGCAAGAGTCCTATTAAGAGGTCATTTTCTGTTGTATATGTGAAAAGATGGGAAAAGCAGCCATTTATGTTATGATGAGCTTTTGTTTACTTAAGCGAAGATGAGGAGATGATAAATTGAGATGATGAAGATTGAGGATAGAGTTAATGCTTTAAGATGTCATGTGAATTGTTAGCGGAGAAGTATATACGTAATGTTCCCATGTAAGAATGAAGCTATATGGGATATGTTATCTATATTTAGGTAGATATTTAGATACTCCTTATATTTCTTTTAAATACTTCCTAGATGAAGAAATGGAAATGGGAATGGAATTAGGATTGGAGAGGATGATAGAGAATCTACCCCACCACTACTGCCTGAAGAAGAATCGAAGAACTTTTTTTTTTTTTTCAACAACCAGCCGACGTTTGATGGTAGAAGAGATCCAGCAGAAGCTAAAGAATGGATTCGTGCATTAGAACGAATCTTTAAATTCCTCCGATGTTATGATTCTGAATATTTGTTGTGTATGACTTTTAACGGTTTAGCTGATTATTGGTGGTAGCGGGACATGAAACTTATACTCACCTGGGAGAAATTTAAAGAAGCTTTGAACGAGAATTATATTATCAAAAGTTAATGCAAGTAGAAGGAAAGCCGAGTTTTCTAGTTGAAGCAAGGCAAGAAGACGGAGTTAGTACGAATTTTGAATTTGGTTTAACTCAGTTCATGCTAGATAAATTTATCATGATGAGAAAATGTTCAAAATTTTTTGTCAAACTGGTTAAAGATTAGGTACTTTAGTAGTCTTGGCCAGTGAAGGCAGCCTAAGCATTTGTCGAGCTAGATGTGGAGATGGCTATGCAACTAGATAAAACTATGCAAGTTGTATATTTCTCATCTTTTTCCCACCATGGCCAAAGGGCTGTAACATGAACATGAAAGTTCCGAATTTTCGATGATTGAAGAACAAGTTGAATTTCTTGTCTTCCTTGAGGTAAACCCTTCTTCCTCTTGATGATATAAGTATGATTTCAAATTATATTAGAATTCAAACCCCATTCACGACGTTCCACATTCGGTTCATGTGAAGAATGACCATGAATGTAGTTAAAATCCGAATATTCATTGTCTTCGTCTTTGATGAATATTCATGAGTAGATTGTTGAAATTCTTTCGATTTCCTTTATCGAGTGTGTACAACTACTGTATGCACCTTTCTTCGTTGTTCTTCACGTTTTCATACTCATATCATAGTTTAAGAGGTGTCAAAGTTGAATTCCTGAACTTTTTTTGCAAATTCAGGTTGGACGTTTCATCGAACACCTCTGTGCATAGGTTGATCTGTATTCTCGAGCCCTTCCACTTGTTAAAATCAAATAGTCTCTGAATAAAAGTTGTAGCTCGTTGTTTCAGCTTTCCATGGATATATTATACACCCAAATCCGAGCTCGTACGTGAGCATAGTGATGTTTTGAAGTCAGTATGGCAAATCTGCCAATTTTCAGAAACTGTTCGGCAACAGTTTTGAATCCCGTTCCTATTGTGTTCCCCTGCTCGAATCCATAAGTTTCACACATGAAAAATGTTCATTGTTGTTCCAACTTTGAACTCATAGCTCACACTTTGAAATCGGTCAAGTCATGAGAAAGTATTCCTCTTTGATATTCGGTAAGCCAGTGGCCTCGTGATTTCTTGAGAAAGAAATAATAATTAGAATGAAGTATTGAAACCCTTAGAGGATGACCAATTTTTGGTCTATAGTAAGCTACGTTCGTACATGTCTCCAAATTTGATAAATTCTTATTCTACTTCCATTTAAAGATGATCCATGAAGTGGTCGATGAAATTTCCTAAGGGCTACTTCTTTGATCGATCACCATCAGCCTCTTACAACATTCCATGTGATTTATTCGTATTCATCTTGGTTAATTCAAAGCTTAGTTCCTAATCTAAGACCCTTTGTAAGTGAATTCATATTTTTGAAACCGGAAGGAACTCATTTACTTTAATTCTGGTAATTCAGCCTACTTGCGAACCACTTCCAGAATGACTCGTTTAGAATTTGACCTTGATTCCTTTTCCATGTGGAATTTCGTTTCCTTGTCTTTCCATACATATTTTGTTCACTCAAAACAGAGCTCGTATCAATTTATTGTGTTTTTTCAAAATTTGTATGTCCAATCTGCAAATTCTAACGAACAGCTTTTGCCTCTCGCTTTCATCGATGTTTCCAAGATCTTTCCTTAGCTTTGAATGATGAGAGCTTTTGAAGAAAGATTGTTCTAATGTGTCTGAGCTCTATTTTTCTAGCTGGTACGTTTTCAAATGCCAAGTAATGAGAGAGAGGTGGTTGTTCAATGTTTGAGCAATGAATCTGCCATACCTCGTTTTTTCAGAATCAGTTGTACTTCAAGTCCTTACAACGTTCAATCCCCTCGTAGGAATCTGAGATTTTAACATGATGGATCCTCGACTGTCAGCTTTCCAGAACTTCAAATCATTCTTTGGTCTGATTTATCATCAGTGAGAAATAAATCATTTATTGAAGCATCGTTCCACTTGATTTCTTGTACCAACGGTCAAGTTATTTGATCTTCAGCTTGTGAATCACTTCAGAATGGTGCTTAATTGTTCAAGTAACTCATTCGTTGAACTTATACCTTTTAGCCCTGATGCGTGTTTGAGCTCCTATGGTTTAATCATTATGATTAATTGGCACCTTGAAACTCCTTGAATACTCTTTCACAATCAGGACACATATCTTAACTTTCATCCAAAATGTCAGAAGCCAATACTTGATCATCATTTGATGCCTCTATGATCAATTCTTTGGATCATGATCAATTTGCCATTTGGCTAAGCTCATAAGCTTGAAGTTCAAGCTCCTTGATAGCTTGGATACTTATCCTTATGAATCAATAGTTTCCTATCATCCATTTTATACATGCTATCTAATAAAGGATGAGGATAAGAGAGTAATGGATTAAGATAGGAATGAGGCCATGTTGTTTGGCGATCAAGTTAGACATAAGTGTAGGTGCAAGCATACTTAGAAGTTAAACTAGTATTAATCATTTGTTGGTAAGTAGGTTGCTAGCTTTAGCAACAAAGCGACAAGGACAGCCGAGGATTGCGTGCTTACTTGCTTGCTTATGCTTATTCAAAGAGTGATCGAGCTTTATTTTTCCTAAAGATGGAAAAGTTACAATTAACAGTTCAAGTTGATAGAGTTGATGATTTCAAAGAAGCTGGAAATAACATTTCCTTATTCAGAGAACGGCTTTGCATGCCTAATAGCAAAGAATCGAAGGACTTATACAACACATTTAAGAAACACTAAGATGTATTAAGTTAAAACAAAATTTTATAAGAAGGAATAAAGCGCGATGTTGCTGGGATCGTCAAAATATTCTCTTCACATTTCAAGCATGAGGGAGTGAACAACAATATGCTTCGCCTATTGGAGATGATCAATAGGTATATGGCTCTTCAATATATGTAGTTTGGCGACATCGCTTTGCAACTAAAATCTTGAAGAGAGTATTAAGTATTGTTCAAACTTGCTAATTCATCGCTCTGTTCAACGAGCATAGCTTTTACCTCTTCTCATATAGAGGCGATCAAATTAGATGAGTTAGTTTAGTTGTATATCCATGAGATTGTATGAATACATGGAGTACCCGTGACATTTACACCAAATTGAAATCCAATGTTCGCTTGTCGATTATGGATAAGTCTCTACAACGAGTTGGGAGCTAAACTAAATCTTAACACAACATCTTACCCACAAGTGGATGAACAATTTGAGAGAACCATCCAAATTTTAGAAAATATAGTATAATTGTTGTGTAAGATCAAGAAGACCAATGGGAGCAAACTCTACTACATATGGGATTTGCGAATAATAATAATATTTAAGTGACTATCAATGTAGCACTTTATGAAGTCGATGATGGAAGAAAATCTCAGTCACCCCTCTACAGGGATGAAGTTAGTAGAGTAAATAAGGTGTTAGGACCGGAAGATTAAACCTAAATTTTATTTTGGACCTTTTGAAATCCTTGAAGTCCAATGTCTTATTGCATATACACGAGTTTTGGCAATGTCTATAAGGTATTCCCCATGTCACGATTAAGGGAGTATATGCATGACCACGAACAGGTCATCCACCAAAAAGAAGTGATCTCTAGTCGGATATGAATTATGAAAAGGAACTAGAAGTGATATTAGATCGAAAAAATGTTATGATTGAGAAATATGTCGATCGTCTTAGTATGAACCCGGTGGAAACATAAACAAAGAAGAGTTGACTTGGAATTCGAAGATAAGATGATAGAAAAAGTATACATGAAGAAAGAGTTGAGGTAACTAAATTTCGGGACAAATTTTTTTTTAAGAGGGGATGGATGTAATACCCCGTATTTTATTTAGAGTAGTTATTGAATGTTGGAGATAATAATAATAATAATAATAATAATAATAATAATAATAATAATAATAATAATAATAATAATAATAATAATAATAATAATAATAATAATAATAATCTATAATAGTTTATGTCAAGAGGAGAAAAATGAGATAAGGAAGAAGGCAAGACTAAAATGAGAATTTCTTAGAAGTTTAATGATTACTGATGAATTACTTCTCATTTGAAACTATATATATTGAGAAGATAAACTATATTTATTTATATAGTAGAATATTAGTTTCAAGTTAGCATGATTTTTAGTTAACTCCGGGAGATGATAGTTATTACCAATTTGATTCGTATATAATTTATGTTTAAATTCAACTATAGAGATATATAATGATAGTCCTTGTAATTTATAAGACTTGAGGTATGTTGAGGAAGGATTATTTATATCATGGATTGGAAGTTAAGGATTGAAAATCTATTAAATTGATAGTAAAGTTGTTCAGATTAGAATGATATGAAAATATAATAATAAATAAATATAAACATAAAAGAAAATTTGTATCTCAAAGTAGGATAAAAGGAAGGAAATAAATAAATAAATAAATAAATGTATGCTTTATCCTACTAGATTAAAAGGTGATTAAATTTTAAAATAAGGGAATTGTATTTTTCTTTATTCCCTTAGTCATCAAGTAAGGCGCACGTCACTTTTCCTTTTCCCAGCAGCCACCGCCACCGTTTTTCCTCTTCTCTTCTTCCCTTCTTTTCTTCTTCTGTTCGCAAAACGCAGCAACACCATATCCGACCTTCAGTCTTTATGCTCAGAAGAAATCGAAACCCAGAGGTTGATCAGGAATCTAGGTTAAACTCTTGATTAAGGTAGGCTGGCCTTCTCCTTCTTATTTCAAGGTTGAATTCAAAAGATAATTAGGGATTTAAATACCATACTAGAAGACTGAATTCGTCCATCATCATCATAGTTAAGGCATGATCGAATTTTCTTGATATACATGATCTACGCTTCACTACGAGTCGATTTTTGTACGAATTATTCGAAACCCCTTTGATTGCTACCAAGTTCGGTAAGACACAGTCTTTGTTTGTGTGTTTCCTTGATTATTCTTGGTTAAACCGTGTATGGTATGATCATCTCAAGAGTCGATATGATGAGGTGTTCGATCAAAGTTTTCAAAGAAAGCCATTCTCTTTGTTTTCTGAAAATTCAGGTCACTTACGGCCATTACTGGGAACAAACCCTTTGCAATCTGAGTTCGAAACATTATCTATATTAAAGCATTCCCTCTTAGCTTTCCGTAGACATTTTATTCGTCCAAAACGGAGTTCGTATGAATTTATCATGATTTTTCAAGGATTATGTGTCCAGATTTCAAAATCTGCAGAGGCAGTTTCTGCACTAGTTTTGATGTTCAGTTTTGAACCCCTTATCTTGCTAATTTTTGAATGGAATTTGAATTAAAGTTACTCTATGCATTTTCAGCTTTCCAAAACATCTTGAATCATTTAAATTCATCAAGTAACGAAGGATTTATGGTTGTTCAAAGTTAGACCCCTGAGTCTGTGTGAACTCTGCTTTCCAGATTTCAGTTAGGTTTTCAAATGCTTATGGTTTTTAACTCCTTTAAGGGAAAAATCTGGGATTTTAACACGTTATAGATTGAGATGTTATATTTCCATAACTTCAAGCCATTCCTCAATCCAAGTGTATTTATACTAGAACAATTATTTTGCTACAGCCTCGCAAAGTATCATCTTTTGTTCATATAGTGAGGTTACTTGATCCATACCTCACGATGCACCCAAGTCTAGGACTCTAAATTTAGATTCTCGTGAAGCATGTCCCTATATTTCTATTCTTGTGTTTTGCTTCTTCTGATTTTATGATCGTATGATCAAGTATAAGAGACGAACATATAAATAAGTTCGATTGTCAATCATAAGCTATATGAGCTATTCTTAAGTTTGGGATTCATAATCAAGAGTTGAATGAACATGATGAATGATAACCACATATATGCACATAAGTGTATATAAATGATATACGTGAAGGTTATAATGTCATATCCCTTTAATTAAAGTGAAAGAAGGAGAAGATGAGTTAGATCTCCTTATTTAGTGAACTCTTAGTAAAGAGTAAGGTTAAGATTATCGAACAAAGTTTAAAGAATAAGATAAAAGTATAAGCTAAGTAATAAAGTTATTTCCAATAAATTCTTAGTTTCTTATTGCTTATAGTTATACCCTTGTTTCTATGAAGGAATGAGTGGTAGTCCAAGGCTTGGAAATAACTGAAGAAGCGGAGTAGTAAGTGAAAGGCTAGCTGGAATCAGGTGGGCTTTCGACCTAAAATGAAATGAATATGCCTCTGTATGTATATGAGGATTATGCTTTCAAATATTGACTTGCCAATGTTTAATGCTTTTGTGTGATACCACCTACTAAAGAAGGACGATATTGGGTCCTGTGTGATGCAGGATTTGTGTACACGTTATGATTGTGTGCTTTCCATTTATTTTGGTTAGCCGATCATAGTGATTGAGAGGGAGGCCTACCTCTCAACACATAAGTTTATGAGATAGTAGTTGTGGTGCATGCATAATGAGAATGATTATATGATAAATGACAGCTGTCTATGAAGTAAAAGTATTTTAGCAAGGCACATGATATGTTTTACATAAGAACTCTATTGTGCTAAGCTTAAAAATGGCAAGTTCAATGTATAGCCCTAAGTGGCAGCTTTCAATGATTTGGCATATGTTCACTGAGTACTTAGTTAGTACTCAGCCCTGCATGTTATTTCTAAAATGTGCAAATTATAGAAGATATGCTGGGATGAAGATGAGAGTGTGCACAGGAGAGCTTTAGTTGTCATTTTGAAAGTGTCTTCTTGAGTATATGACAATGTTAGTAGTTCGAGCTCTAGGATTATATGTCTTCATACATGTAGTCCATTTTGATGATCCATTCCGCTGCAACACTCGATGTAATTGTTGATTTTTCTTATGAGCTCAAAGTTGATATGTAAATTATTGTCTTCATCGGAACTCCGAGATAGCTTTACTTCATTGGAAGTTATCTAATGTTTCAAATGTGTAAATGTTATTTCTAGACGACTTTTTGTTATTTCTGAAAGTTGTCTTCAACCTTTGTTTATCCTTGACTCGGATCCTCGAACCCTTGATTATTCTTGTGTACAAATTAATTGAACTTCTAGATCTGTTGGTACTCAAACATTATTGTCTCGTTATCAGGATTCATTTTGTTTTGATTGATTGAGTAAAAACAAGTTGTCGAGATTATTATTTTGTTCGGTTCACTTTTCCCTAAGTTGCAGTCTTTCCGGTCTAGTCATCTTCACTCTAAACCGGGCTGTGACATTGGTGGTGTGAATTCAGTCATGAAAGACTGAGTTTGTTTTTGGATGTGTAATGAAATAGAATATGCCCTTTCCTTTTATGAAATTGAATACACATTATTTGTTATTTTAATAATTCTAACTAGTTGTATTGTTTCTTGCACTCTTGATTTTTTATAATTTCGTAGTGTAATATATATATAATTTTCAGAATAATTGTTGTTTGATTCGAAATAATCGATGCTTGTTTCATTTAAAGAGCAAAATGAAGAAATGCGATGCATACAAATTTAATAAATTTTAACCATCCTTCCGCTGTAATAAGTAAGAATATTTAAGATTCTAACCAAACATGTGGCATTCTATCTGGTTATGTCCACCAGTTTTGAAATACTTACTTTCTTACGTTACAATGACATATGACCGGTTAAAATTTAGTATATTCCAACCCGTCCCGTGGCATGCTAACAGGTTAAGTCCACCCGTCAGAAATACCCACTTTCTTACGTTGTAATCACATATCACGAGTTAGAATTTTGTATATTCTAACCTGTTCCGTGGCATTCCAACAGGTTCAGTCCACCCGTTAGAAATACCCACTTTCTTACGTTATAATCACATATCACGAGTTAGATTTTTGTATATTCTAAGCTGTTTTGTGGCATTCCAACAGGTTCAGTCCACCCGTTAGAAATACTCACTTTCTTACGTTATAATCGCATATGACCGGTTAGAATTTTGTATATTCTAACCTGTCCCGTGGCATTCCAACAGGTTCTGTCCACCCGTTAGAAATACCAACTTTCTAACGTTACAATCGCAAATGACCGGTTAGAATATAGTATATTCTAACCCATCCCTTGGCATTCTAACCCGTCCCGTGGCATGCATTTTAATTGGTTCAATCAACCTGTTAGAATTATTCATTTTCTAACTAAATAATTAACATGTTTGGTTATAAATTCATTAATTCTAACTAATCGCATACATTCTAACCGGTTAAATCAACTAGTTTGAATTATTTTATTCTTTACGAAATGAATTCATACGATACGTAATAATACACTCGATTCAATCAACTTTGGTAGAATTATTGATTATCTTACTAAATAAATTCAAAGATTTGGTTAGAAATTATCTCATTCTAACCAATCGGTTAGAATGTATACCATTTAGGTTATAATTAGTTAATATCTAACCAAACATGCGAATTCGTTTAGTAAGAAAATGAATAATTCACAATTTCTAACTATGATATTTTAGTATGGTGTATCAGATCTAAAATAGGAAAAAAAAAAAAAAAAAGTCAAAAAAGTCAAAAAGTTTGGGGGTCGGTGGGGTGGGGTGAGTGGGTGGTGGGTGGTGTGGGCGAGTGAGGGAGAGAGAGTGGGCGAGAGAGAGTGGGAATCGGAGAGTGGGGGAAGGTTAGTGGGCGAGAGAGGGAGTGAGAGTGGGAGAGTGGGCGAGTGAGAATCTGCAAATTCTGACACCAACAGTGAAAGCAAGGGTAATTTAGGAAGGATTTCCCAAATTTGGCCATTATTTGGTTTTCCTTATAATGTGGCCAAATTTTAGTATTTACTAAGAGTATAAGACACTATAATTTTTGCCCCACTTTTAAAATTGTGGTTATATAAGATATATATTTAGTAGTTTTGGTTACTTTTAAAGTTCTCTCTTATTTTTTTACAAATACTTATTTTATTGTTTTTTCAACAATTTTAACTTAATACTGCCCACATGCTTCCACATTTTTGTTTAAAATTAATTTTACTAAACAAATTTAATTTGATAAAATTTTGGGTTGGCTTTGGACTCACCATGTGGTTGGGCTGACCCGATCCGACCCGAATATTCAGAAATAAACAAAATTTTAAAAAAAATACAATAAAATAAAGCGGTAATCTTTATAAATAAAAATTTATATGTATTTACACATGTATTTCGTTTATAATATTTTTCTTTAATATTCACATATTATGATTAAAATGATTTTTTTTATTATTTTATAGGGTTCACACATCTATTTAAGGTTGATAATTATTTTATATTAGCATTTACTTTCAATTTTATAAGGTAGAATGGAGTCGATAATCGAAACTTAGGGTATATAATTCTTTAGCGAAAGTGTCAATTTTAGTGATTAAAAGTGTCAATCCATATGATATACTACCTTCATATCACAAAAGTAGTCTATTTTATAAGGCAGAATAATTTACACTTTTATTCATGAAAATTGACACTTTCGCTAGAGAATTATATATCCTAAGTTTCGATATATTAAACCCCTTTGACGCCCCTTCACACTCAAATTCGCGAATCTTGCACAACGGATTCGCGTATCCTTATTCTTCTCCTTCTTTTTTTTTTTTTTTTTTTTGGGGGGGGGGGGGGGGGGGGGGGGAGGGGAGGGATTTGCCACTTGGCGTATCGGGTGCGAATCCGCCGCGAATCGCACCTGCACTTGCACCCTGCAAGAATCGGATTCTACAATGCGTCAATTTTTGAAGAATCCGTGCAAAATAAGTATTAATTAACATGTAACTTGAAAATAGATCTAAGGATTAAATATTCCCAAGTTAAGTTCAAATCGATTGGATGTTGCATCCTAACATGTCCTATATTTCGAGCTCTAATTCTAATTCCCTCCTCTCGGATATTGCATTAAAATGTCAAATTAAAATAAAGTAAAGAACAAATTGATGATCAAACAATTCATTCATAAAAGCCCAAGAACATAAGAAGGAGAAGAAAAAAGAGATAATTAAATAAATAAGAAAATATTTCACGAATTATTCATCTACTTTCTAACCTTAAATAACAAAGCTAGCATCACATAATCATGACATGAGAATTTGAATAGTAAAACATAAAACTAGAAAACAAGGGGAAGTTCTATGCTCTGTCTTCAAACCCTTGCTTTTGTTTTCTCCGCTAAAATATGATGGATTGTCCCTTTTAACGACTAGAGAGATCGTGTGTGTGTGTGTATGTGTGTGTGGAGCGGATCCAATAGGAACCGTCCCCCAGGTAGTATCTAGGATCCATTTTTAACCATAGATATCTTAGATTCGGGCACTAGAGATTTATTAGTAATAACATACACATTTTGATTATATTTATTCCATCAAATTACGGAAGGGTAAAAAGGGGATATTTATGCCAAAATAATTAAGAGGTGTCATGGGTTATGAAGGATGATGATATACTACAATAGAAGTCAACTATTACTACAACTCTGAGTAGATTGCAGTCACATAATAAACAAAAAAAAAAAAAAAAAAAAACCGGATGAATTGACATAAATTACAAGCTATATTTTTGTGAATCTGACGATGACTGGTAGAAGAAATCAAAGACCGGACGATATTTTAGAGGTAAGTTTTAATCAGTTTAAGCGAGAATATTCTTAATGCTTAAATGGAATTCTTAAACAAGTTGCTTACTTTATATGCTTATTTTCCACTATCTGATACTCCCTTCGTCCTGTCCAATTGCACCGATTTCTTGAACATGTTGCTCAAATTAAGATGGGAGACACCAAAGGTACCTTGAAGAGTGTCACATGTGCAAGAAATATGCTTAAGGAGTAGGGAGTCAGTTACTTTCCGTTGCCACAACCACACATAGTTATTTCGGATGTAGAATTCATGCAGCCATTTAATCCAAAAAAAAAAAATCCCGCTTGAGGTGCATGTCCCAAAGCGTACGAGCATGTAATCCAATGTTCCACGTGTGGCAGTCACGAAAGCCAATGTCTCCTTCTTCGGTAGAGAGGCAAAGCTCCTCCCACGAGACTGGGGGTCTTTTTAAGCCCCATACAAGGACCCGACATAGTTTGATGATTCGTTGAATGACGGACACCGGTAGCGAGAAGATTTGAAACCAGTAGCACTCAACCCCTTGTACAAAAACTTTGATAAGCTCGGCTCTTCTCGTATACTAAACGAGTGGACAGTTCATGCATTTATACAGGCTACAATCCGATTGATAGTGTACAACATTGAGCATTTGAGCCGCAAGAGGAATGCCAAGGTATCAGACCTGGAGCTCACCCGATTGAATTCCACAAGAGCCTTAATAGCATCAAGTTCATCATTTGGGAAGCCTGCAAAAAGTACACGATTTTCCGGAGTTAACTTCAAGCCCGGGTTTTTTGCAAAAATCAGCAAGAGCATTAACCATGATTTTTATAGAGGGAGCATCCCCTTTACAAAATAACATAAGATAATCGACAAAGGTAAGATGGTTGATTTTGACCTTTTCACACTTCGTTAAAATTGAAGTCCGATCTGATGGTGCAAAGCTTGAGCGACCGAGAGAAATATTCAAGGCATAAGAAAAATAGGTAAGGCGACATCGGGTCCCCTTGCCTAGGACCCCGACGCCCTTGGAAGAACATATGTGTGCTTCCATTGAGAGCGATAGAAAATGAAGTGGTATTCACACATTCGAGCACCCAATTAGTGAATCTCAGTGGGAAGCCAAGCCCGATGAGAACTTGTCGGAGGAAGTCCCATGAGACATAATTGTTTCACTAAAAAGTGTTCGCAATAGAACGAAATCTATCCTAGCACTTAGTAAGTAAAAACCCAATATCGAATCACAAGGAAAACTTTGCAGGGCAAATAATCGTGTAGCAAAACAATCCTAAACTAGCCTAAATCTAAGAAAGCAAGTAAAAAGAATTTGGTTTGGTTTGTTTAAATCCTAGGCAAGAAAATAAATAAGCAATAAATCAAAGCAAGTAAATAAATCTAATCTAAAAAGTAAAGAAATAATCTAAACTAATTAAACTAGAGAAATTAAGCGAAAGCAATTAAACTACCTAGGCATGGAATTGAAAAGAAAGCAATAACGAAAGCAACGAAGAAAACGAATCTAGACATAATAACTAAATCTGAAAATTAAGCAAATAAATCTAACTACGAAAACTTGAAATCGAAGGAATTGAAAACTAAGGAAAACGAATCTAATCTAAGAACTTGAAAACGAACGAACGATATTAAACTAAGCAATTAAGAACTAAATCTAAGGAACTATGGAGCAATTAAATCAAATAAAAGAAAGCAATAAAGAACTTACGAGATTAAACGAAGAACGAAGAACTAAGTAAAAACTTGAATTAATTGAAGAACGAAGTAGCGATCCGGATCGAACAAAGGAAAACTAAACTAAAGTATTTGAATGCTAAACTAGAGCTAAAACTAAGGTAAAGGGTTGTAGAATTCGTGTACAAGGGGTAGTATTTATAATAGGTATGAAAACCTAGTTATAGAAGGAAAGGAAAGCTGGCCGCCAGAGTTGGACAGCGTCCAACTCAAGTTGGACGGCGTCCAGAACTTGGTTCTGTTCACTTCGCGCATCTTTCTTGTTTCGGTCGTATCTTCCTCGTCCGAACTCCAAATTGACCTCCGTTTTCGCCTACGTGCTCCTATCGAACCCCTCTTCGATATAATGCTTCTTTCTTCTTGTTTTATTCTCGTTTCTTCCCTTTTCATCCTACAATACCAAAGACTCCAAAACAACCAAATCATAGCCCTAAAGACACATAAAGACACGAAAACATAACAAAAAGGGACTCGAAAACACTACGAAAATCCTATCATCTAAACACCAATCAAAATCCCCCACACTTAGACCTTTGCTTGTCCTCAAGCAATATAAACATACAACTTAGACTCAATCCAAACAATTCAAATCATAGAACATTTAATCACCGGAATCGACAAACTCAAACGAGGTCACTTTAATCCCAAGTTACGATCAATCATCATCAACGAACTATGTGGCTTATAAATCAACCCAAGCAAGAGGAAAAGCAATGATACACACATCTCACAAATATCTAGATCACCACAACTTAGACGACTAGCCTACTTCCCCTTTTTATTCAACAAATAAACAACTCTCTCTCTTTTTTTTTTTTTTTAAACATGTGAACGATTTGGTACATAATTCACTAGGTTTAATCATCGATGGGTCACATCGAGCCTCCTAGTGCGGTTTCCCGTACCCATTGTGAAGAGGGGTAGAATGTCTACGAACACTTTATTCTAATATACACGAGTATCATCTAGGACATAGGTCATGAAATGTGATCATTCGAGGGTCCCTCGAAGCCTTTTCATGTGGTTTCCCATGCTCATTACTCTAGTATTTTCATACGTTACAAGTAAGAGGAGCAGAATCCTATCAACACTTTTATTCAAATAAAACACAACTCTCTTTTTTTTTTTTTTTTTTTTTTTTTTTTTTTTTTTTTTATCTAACATAAGGGGAAAGTAATCTAGCAATCCAAGTCGTAACAATCTAGATTTATCACTCAACCAAAAATCATAAATCATTTTCCTCAATACTCATATCAATTCGTGCCCCACAATTCATCGAATCATAATATATCACAACTCAAGATTAAACCAACCTAATTTATGCTCAAATCAATTCCAACAACTAAAGATTCCATCATCGAATCATTCACATCGATCCTAAGTCACATGCTTATATAGCTCGAACACCAACAAACTTCTAAGTGAGGAAACATGAAGACTCGATCAACTAGACTCAATCAAACCAAATAAGACTCGATCAACAAGACATAAAAACAAAAACTGCATGCCAAAAGTTCAAAGACCCTCCCCCACACTTAAAATCAAGCAATGTCCCCATTGCAAGAAAATAAAAAGGAGAAGGAAAGAAGGAACTTATCGCAAGATGACGACCAATAACTCAAAATCTCGAAAGACTCCAAGTAGTACCTACAAAACAAACACCAAAACATACTACCAAAGCGTAAAAGTGCACAAAACAAAGAAATAAAAGACTCAAAACAAAAATAGAAAGACACAAAACAAAGCTATGGTTGAATGGACCTCGTTACCGTGGATCTTGCCAAAGGGGATCGTTTGGGGCCCAAAAACGGGGATCGTTCGGGTCCGGCTCGATCTCTCTCTTCATAATACCCTCCTTGAAAACTATTCCCAGCACGAATTTCAAAAGAAAACGAACGAAAAATAACTAAAATAATAAAAATAAAGCCTACTCTAAAATTTTTTTTACGTGGGTTGCCTCCCACCAAGCGCTTGTTTATCGTCATTAGCTTGACGTACCAAAAATTCTCATCCAAAATCTGTTGCAACGAGCAAGGTCTTTAACCTTCCATAGGCGAATCTCGATGCAAAGGTGGACTCTTCTTTCTCTTCGGCTTGAAACTCGAAAAGAGGGTTATCATGGACACTCATCTCCCCCACACTTGTGTGAAAATCCATGTAGGAAATATCATGATCTTCAAAACTTGATGATGGATCCTCCATAAAAAGTGCTTCCTCGTCGAGATCGGCAAGAAAGTTGTCCATGATTTCTTCCTCTTGTTGTGAACTCAAAATCGACTCCTCCATATGACTATTGCGATCCTCCATGCCTTGCACATTGCTCAAAAACTCCTCCACGATCTCTTCCTCATCCAATTTGCTCAAGAACTGATCAATAATGGCTTCTTCCTCATCCACACAACTAAAGAATTCATCTTCAATGGACTCTTCATCTTCAATGAATTCTTCAAGAGTTGCTACCTTGTTAAAAATCTCACAAACATTTTCCTCAACACAAGGGTTAGCAAGCTTAACATAAGAGCATAAATGAAAAGAAGAAGTAGGAATAGGAGGTGAATTTCCAAATACCGAAAATGTTACCGAACCTCCTTCACCGGCCATGCTCAATGTGCCGGTACCTACATCAATCCGAGCTCGAGTAGTGGCCATAAATGGTCGCCCTAACAAGAGAAGATGACCTCTCTCACTCCTAGCTCCTCGCCCCACGTCAAGCACAACAAAATCGGCAAGAACTTGAATACCCCTCACAAGTAAAGCAACGTCTTCCACAATCCCCAAGGGACGACTCAAAGAACCGTCGGCTAGCTCGATGCAAAAATTGGTGGGCTTAAGATCCCTCGAACCCATTCTCTCGAAAATCGAGTATGGCATCAAGTTCACCGCTGCCCCCAAATCCAACATACCCGGCACACTATCTCCATTATCCAAAACAACATCTAATTTGAAACTTCCGGGATCACCTTGTTTCGGTAGAGATGAGAGATGACCAGCTGGGGTGGGTGAGGCGTGAAGACGTTGTTGGCTCGCTTTGATGGCAGCCACGGTGCGACTTCTCCATTTATTTTGTGCCATTGCTTCGAGCTCTCGTCTTCTTCTGCCTTCTTCACGGTTAAGAGCGCCTTTTTCCTATTGATGTCGTCGATGTGAGGTGTCAACTCCCTTTAGAAATTTGACGACCTTGCATACACAACACTCAACAAACGGGTTAAATGCACGAGTGGGAGAAAAAAGAAATCGAATAAACACAAATTAAAATAAAATAAATAAAAATACTACACAATTAAATCGCCTAAAGTTTTCCCTGGCAACGGCGCCAAAATTTGTTTCACTAAAAAGTGTTCGCAATAGAACGAAATCTATCCTAGCACTTAGTAAGTAAAAACCCAATGTCGAATCTCAAGGAAAACTTTGCAGGGCAAATAATCGTGTAGCAAAACAATCCTAAACTAGCCTAAATCTAAGAAAGCAAGTAAAAAGAATTTGGTTAGCCTAAATCCAAAACAACCAAATCATAGCCCTAAAGACACATAAAGACACGAAAACATAACAAAAAGGGACTCGAAAACACTACGAAAATCCTATCATCTAAACACCAATCAATAATCATAGGCCTTACTAAGATCAATCTTCAGCATGCGTTTAGGAGAAATGTGTTTCCTAGTATAATGCCGAATAAGCTCGCGAGCAAGAAAAATATTATCCGTAATGTTCCTACCACCAACAAAAGCTGATTGGGCTTCATTGAATAGC
The DNA here is from genome assembly GCA_029379335.1 of Thymus mandschuricus. Lineage (NCBI taxonomy): Eukaryota > Viridiplantae > Streptophyta > Magnoliopsida > Lamiales > Lamiaceae > Thymus > Thymus mandschuricus. The sequence goes on along the minus strand of CM057074.1, from coordinate 17,218,343 downwards.
TAGAGAGGAGATCACCTTAGCAATTCTATTAGCCATGATTTTTGCAATAGCAGAAAATGTGTAATTTTATATAATAAAAATAAAATAGTACAGACTCATGAACTCGGGCGTGAACAACCCAAGGGGTACAACGACTCAAAAGGCTAAAGTAGAAAACAATGCCAAAATAGGTAGGCTTTGAAAGACAAGTATTGAAAGTAGTAAATAAAACACCACACAAGAAAGGATTCGATATATCTCCGAAGGTTGTCTAACTCTCGAGACCAGTGAGCATGTAGCCAACCAACCGACATATATCAAATCCAGGAAGGAGAAGAGACAGAGGTGCACTGCCTCGGTTAGGCCTAGCGCGGTCCCTCACACACACCCAATCCACTAATAAAGATACGGATACAATCGGTGCTCAGAAATTTCCGAGAATATATGAAAAGGATAAACAATCCTAGCCAGTGTTCAAGTCCATATGAGACATAACAGCGAAAGCCCGGAAGAGAAAATAAATAACATGGTTGGCATCAATCTTGATCTTCCTAATCAGTTCATTTGCCACAAAATATTTCTTCTCCACATAAGTGAGGTTGCGAGCATGCCATATTTACTAAACCGTAGCACCAAGCGTTACCCACTTAGCCTTGCGAAAAATCCCTGAACCTGCTTTGTCGGCCTGAAACTTTCGAATCACACTAGGGATAGTAGACATCTGATTTTCCCCCAACGCAACCACGAACAGATCCCCGACCACATAGCTGTAGCTTTATCACATTTGAAGAATAGGTGGTCATGAGACTAAGGAGCACTCTCACTAAGAACACATCCCTGAACAATATCAGCATGTTTCAACCGATCCAACGTCTTTAGCCTCCCTTGCAATGCCAACCACAGGGTCACGAAGAACTTTGGATGAATGTAGGAGCGCCACACAGCCTTGTGCCAGAATTTCTTCTCGCCTTTAGCCAAGAAGTGCTCGTACGCCTTGGAAGTTCCCTTACTTGCAAACCAACCAACAAGTTTAGCTTTAGCGTTATTGAGGTTTCCCCCACAATCAGAAACCAACTAATCACGAATTCGTAAAATATTAGTCAAGTGAGGCGCATCTCGTTTGGGATATGGAAAATCCCAAATGTCCTGTCCATGGAGGTACTCGAATGGAGGGCCTTATTCCATACAGCTAAGTCACGAAGACCCAGACCCCCTTCAACTCGAGGGAGACTAACCGTTTTCCAAGCCACCGGTTAGTAAGAGCTGCCCCACAAGAACTTCCTAAGCATCTTAGTGATCCTGTCAATAACTATTCCCGGCAAAGGTAGGGCCTCGAGCCAGTAACATTCAACACCTTGTAGAACCAAACGAATCAGCTCCAAGCTACCTTCACGAGATATATTAGAATTAGACCACCTCTGAATAAAGTTAGTAATCTGCGAAATGAGAGGTGAATAAGGAGTAGTGAATGTTCTAGAGGCCAAGGTCAATCCCAAGTATTTAACCGGGAGAGTGCCCTCGGGAAAACAAAAAAGATCCAAAATCTCCTGCTTCTCAAATGGACGGACTCCTCTGAAGAAAATATGGGACTTGAACTTATTTATGGTAATTCTCGAAGTCCCCGTAAACACATCTAACGTATCCCTGAGGACCTCATAGAGTCCGGGTCACCACGACCAAAAAGTAGCAAGTCATTTGCAAAAGCCAAATGCGTAGTATAAGTAGTATCGCACTTAGGATGGTGTGCAAAAGTGGAAGCGTGTGTGCGAATGTGTAAAAGATGAGATAGATACTCCATACAAAAGAGGAATTGAGTCGGGAACATCGGGTTGCCCTGTCGCAACCCCCTTTGCCCCCTAACAAACCTATGACTTCCACCATTGATAGCAATAGAGAAAGTGGCCGATGTAACGCAAGTGAGAATCCAGTAAACAAAACATGGGTGGAAATTCAGCCCGTACAAAACATCTCTAAGAAAGTCCCATGATATACAATCATAGGCCTTCCTAAGGTCAATCTTCACCGTGCAACAGGCTGTGATACCTCTTTTTCTCTGGTATGTTCTCATAATTTCTTGTGAAAAATAGAAGTTATCCATAATGTTTCGGCCTTTGATGAAGGCCGATTGTGGAGGAGAGATAAGCTTCTGCAAAAAGGGAGCCATTATAGAGGTGAGAATTTTAGTGATTATTTTATAAACATTAGTACAAGAAATGGGCCTGAAATCTGAAACACCCGGATCATGAGTTGTCTTTGCAATGAGTGAAACAATGGTGTGGTTAAGGTTTCGTAAGATGAGTCCTTTGGTGAAGAACTCATTAACGGCAGTAATCACATCACCCTTCACTACACCATAATTCTTCTTGAGGAACGCCGAGGTGAATCCTTCTGGGCCTGGAGCCTTATCACCTTCGATATCAAAGAGGGTTGTCCGGATTTTCTCATAAGAGACAGGATGGATTAAATCCATCTGATCTTTTGAGGAGAGCCTAAACCTAGCAATCATGACACTCAAATCTACCGGGGTACGGAGGAATTTTTTGCCAAATAAGTCCAAATAATAGCCAACAAAATCAGCTACTATGGTTTTAATATCCCCCGTAGTCTCTCCATTCTCCCTATGAAGAAAAGATATCATATTACGAACGGTTTTATGCTTAACAAGAGAATGAAAGTAGTTAGATTTATTAGAGAGGTTGATATACTTAGCCTTGGCCCGTTAGGCCAGAAAGTCTCTCTCCGCTGCGTCCAACTGCTGGTATTTATTTTGGGCTTCGATCTCAGCTTCCCTGTACAACTGGTTGAAGGGTTCTCGGTCACTTAGGCGTTGGGCAGCCTCTAGTTGAGCACGGGCAGCATTTGCCGTTTCCGAAAGATTTCTGAAATGTGTCCTGTTAAGATGTCTCAACTTCTGGAGTTTGGTAGAAAGTTGTTCCTGTTTCCATTGTGTGATAGTCGTGCTTGTCCAAAACACTTGTAATGTTTTCTTAAAGGAAGGGTGATCCATCCAAGCATTGCAGAACCTGAAGTCTCTCTTGAATGTTTCGACCTTATGCAAAAGGGACCAAATGCACGGAGAGTGATCCGAAACAACTCTGGGAAGAAACTCAATCCTGCAAAACCAATCATTCTCCATCCAAATACTATTAATCAAGGTATGATATATTTTAGAGGACACACCACTATTATCATTCCATGTAAAGAAAAAGACCGTAGAAGGTGCATCCTGTAAAGTAAGGTAAGCACAAGTATCCAAAAATTCAACATAATCTTTTTCCAAATGGACACGCTTACCAACCTTTTCTGAAGGGTCTAACACACTATTAAAATCACCACAAACAAATGCATGCATATCAAGAGGAACATGTAAAATAAAAGAATCCCATAAATCCCTCCTCTACCATGTTTTATTAAAACCATAGCATATATAGAGCCAACTGAAAAGAATTAGAAGTAATGCGACATGTAACTCTAGCATGGATAACCTGTCTCTCAATAGAAATAACATTAACCTCAACATTAATAGGATTCCAATATAGGAGGATACGACCATTCCTAACAATATGAAAGTTATGGACAAAATCCCAACCATTAAAGAAATTACAGTCAGAAGAGAACTTACGAAGGCTTGAAACTGTAAGTTTAGCTTCAAGCAAACTGAATATGTCAATCTTATGACGTTTAAGAAAATAAAAAATGGTTGCTTGTTTACGGGGCTGCAGCAATCCCCCCATCACATTCCAATTTGCAAAAATCATTTACGTTTTTTTTTGTGAGGGTGTTACTCCTCAAAACTCGACTAGCCCTTGCATCAGCCGAGGGCGGGATCGCCCCTTTTGTCTTCCTTCTGATAGCATCTCTCGGATCCGGTAGTATGGTCTCCATTCTTTGCTTGTTCAATTGCCCTGCATTCAGCGTATTAGTAGGAGAAGCAAGAGCAGAAGCATAAGTTTGGGGAACCTAATTTTATGGGTTTCTGAGGTAGGTGATGATTGCTCCTTGTTGGTGCCTTCCGCCTTTAAAACTGAATCGGGGGAGCAGGATGAGGCCTTGATAGTAGGCTGCGCTGGGACTGAAACATACTCTGTAGCATGAGTATCGGCTGATCTTTGGTTTAGGTGAATGGATTGTTGATCATTAGTAGAGCACTCCGATGTAGTGGGGATGAGAGGAGTTGTGTCTAGTTCTTGTGCGGTAGGTTGGCTGGTTTCTATGGCACATGTCGTGGTTGCATTGGGTTGTGGCAGACCTAGGACAACCCGTAGATCAGACGCAGCAGCGGTGTTTGTGTGGCCGATCGTTGTGGCTTGGACAGCTACATTGGAACACGGCTGAAGCAGCACCTGTGCAGCAACAATGGGCTGCGTTTGCGTCTCATGACAGGCCTCTTCAGTGTGGTTTTCGCCAACAACATCAGCAAATTGTTCAAGTTCATCGAACAACTCAAGGCGGTTTGATGTCAGGGTGTGATCTTGTTCTGATTCATGAGTTGAGGACATGAAATGGGTGTGGGTGTTTGGTATGTTGTTCGGAATGGCAGCATTGTTCCGGTTGATAGGATTAGTATTTCCAATCTTTCATCACCAATAGCTATCCATTGTTGTTTCGGCGGTCGAGATTTGCTCCGATGAGGCACGACGCTTGGAGCCCTTGATTTTGATCGTGCCACAGGTCTTCGTGAGGTTGAACGACCAGATCTGTTTCTATGATTTTGGACTTTGGTCCAACCATCTTCTCCTGTTTTCAGAGCATAAGATGATCGAGGAACAAGCCTCGTCATTTGGTTAGTAAAATCAGATGCACGACAAGAGGTAGCTAGGTGACATGCCCGTCGGCATCGAGTACAGAAAAATGGAAAGCAATCAAGAGAGAAAGTCTGCTCAAAAGTGATACCATTATGCAGCTGCACATTGCTGCTTTCTGGGGGCTGGTTAGTTGCGTCGACGAGTACAAGAACTCGAGGACTAGCCACATTTTGCTTGGTGATTGTATGGTAATCGACTTCGAGAGGAGTCTCAATTGTTGAGGTGATTTTTGCAATTGCAGAAGGGTTCCATAGCTCGAGTGGAAGATTTGGCAACATGACCCACACCTTGAACTGTAGCTCCGGAGACGATCTGATGGTAAGTTGCATAACACTAGTGGAATACCGAAGACCGAGTACAGGCCTGAAGCTAGAACTTGATTCGCATGTTCTTCCATTTCAAAACAGCAAACGATCCAGCCTTTAGGATGAAATGAAATACGACACTCCTTTTTCCACCTCAAAGTCAGATTTTTGACTGCATCTTTTCCGGGGGAAACGACCTGCCAAAAATTCCAACAACGAGAACCCCATCCTTTGGAGATGGGGACGTAGTCATGTTCATCTAAAACGAGAGTGTTGTTGTTTAATGATACCTCGATCCAGCGGAGCAGCAATAGCTTTGTAGCTTGTGTTGCAGCAAGCTACGGGCCTAAAGTTACTCGGCTGCAAAGGGCTGTCGCATTTGGGAATAAGAGCAATCAACGTGCGATTCATTTGCATAAGCATCCGACCATTTCTAAAAAATCAAGAATTGTCTCACACATCTCCCCCAACAGTAGACTAAGAACTTTTGAAGAAGGCCGAAGAAAACCCGTCTGGACCCGGTGCTTTATCATTTGCACATAGAAGAATGCCTCCTTAATTTCCGACCCCGAGATAGGATGCGGCATCTACGGAGAGACGAGGCCCTACCCTAAAAACGGCATTGTCCACCGACTCAAAAACTGAAAATTTACATAAAGTTTGCTGAAGAATTCAACAAATTCAGAGGCAACTTTGTCCGTAGAGGAAGAAAGGTTCTCATCCCGACACAAAATAGTTGTGATAAATCTGCTTATGATTCCGTTTAACCAAGCCATGGAGAATTTTGTACTCTTGTCCGATAGATTAAGGTGCTCAACCTTGGCTTTTGGGGAATAAAACTGTCTTTCGGTCTCCCCGAGAACGGTAGCTTTCAATTTCAAGTCCCCTAACCGGTTGCGGATATTTGTATCATGTGGGTTGACATCAATGCTCTGTTGTGCCTCCATTAGTGCTATACTAGCCTCTTTGACACGAGTGGGAATGTGACTGAAGTGCTTGATATTGAGCGTCTTAAGGATAACCTTAAGGGAACGCAATCTGCTCACTACTACAAAAAAGTACATAGACAACGGTTAAAAACTGTTGTCTTTCTCGTTTTCGAACCGTTGTCCTAGGCAGTGTTGTCGTAGATACGCGCTCATAGACAACGGTATGTTGAACCGTTGTTGTTATGTATTACCACAACAGTGTTTCAATTGTTGTCTTAGACTGTTGTTGTTTGTTAGAATGACAACACCATTTAACATCAGTTGTAAACCTGTTGTCGTATACACCACTATCGACCACAGTTTAAAAACCGTTGTCGTATATGTGAAATTTAACATTGTCGTTTTATTTAATTATTACACATATTTTTATATATATAATTCAGTAAAGCAATTAAATCTAAGATAAAATAAAATCAGATTACATAAATTTGAAATATTATAAATAAAAAAGTAAGATGAATACAATCATTCATTACAAGGTCTCCAAGTTTTAGTCATAGTCAATTTTAAAAAAAAAACCATAACAAAAAAATCGTCAAAGGAGGAGTTCAAGTTAAAGAGATCATCCAATAGTACCCCATATTGACACATATAAAAGGAACAAGAACATCCGTCCTTGAATTTCTTCTCTCAGTTCCTTTGGAGAATCATATCCTACAAAATCCAAAAATAATAATAAGGGAAAACCACATAAACTAGAAAAGAACGTAAACCCAAAGGCGAAGAAAAGATGGAATAATGTGGCTCTTAACTACTCTAGATGGTTTCTTTTACCCAGAGAATATTAGCAATCTAATACACCCAGAACTACTCCATCATGGAAAAATTATATCAATCATTCACTATCTCTTAGCAAAAGCCATGTGACAATTGAATATAGAGAACGACTAACCTGATCCCTTTTCTGCTCGTCCAAATTTGGCGGTGCGGAGCTTGTCCTAGCATGTATCTAAACTCAAAACAGAAATAAATCATCTATCTTTAGAAAGTAGAATTTTAAACCTTGTAAAACAAGAAAACTGAATGAACTCCGTAGAATCCAAATATACCTGCACTCCATTCATAAAACCAGGACTTATGGAGCCAAACTGCAGGGGAAATGACCCAGATGCATCTCCTGGAAAAAGGAATAAATTACACAACTCTTGAGATGAAGAGTACAACGTCATGAAAAGAAGATAGTCACGGATATTACACAGATGACTGATGTATGATCAAGTAACATATTTTGACAGTGTGACAAAAAATTATTTCAGAAGTACTTGGATGATTGTAGAACTGTTCAGCATGCCTCAAGAAGAGATAAACCAGCATGAAAATCACTAGGAACGGGGACAGAAGAAGCAGAGCAAAGCCAACTATCATAAGCCTTTTCCTCAGTATTTGGATCAGAGACAAAATCTCTTCTGACACGGAAATTTCTACAGAAAACAACAAGTGAGCATGTGCATATCCATGAGAGCGAACACATATCCATTAACTTAAAGATATAATAAAAGGACGAGTATTTTTCAACCTTTGAAGGATCATAGAAGAAAATAAAATCACAAACAGGAGTTTCTCCTCGACAAGAGAAGACATAAAGTAATTCATCTCAAAGTGAACTTTTCCTACTCATTTTTTAAAATCATTTTTTGGGTCTTGTCCTGAGTCTTGTGAAGCACTGAAGAGATCAATATTTACCTGTCAAACATGCTCTGCGGTATGCACCAATTTAAGGTCCATTCAAGAGTCTTTGGCAGTACTAAACGAAGGCGGGTTCCATCTGTAGCAACGTTGCCAGTAGGGCAAGAACCAGGGATCCACTGCGATATAGGAAATGCAAGCACTCCTTTATAGCACATGCCAATCAAGTAATTCTCCTTCCTCATCAATCTCATCACCACGTCATGAATTGAAAGATCCTTGGCCACACATTGCTGTTGCGTGTACTGTACTTGAACTACCTTTTCAAGAATCAACAACCATGGCATTGTCTGTATTTCGTTGTCTGTCACGTGGAGGCTGCATAGACATTAACCAGAATTAAGAATGAAACAGATTGAAGCACACAACACAACATCCTCATTTTAAGAAGTAAGTTAATAACTTTTGCAAATTAAGACCTAGAGATGGATGAATATTAAGAATTAAGAAAGAAACAGACGGGCTTTCACTACCGGTGCTCGGTGCTCTATGATAATCGAGCAATTCAATTTTCATGCGGTACATCATTAAGTAACACAGTACTCAGAGAAGATGCACTACCCTGTTTCCACTTGAATATATTGAGAGCATGGAGTCCCTTTTGCCCACTGAACATCACTCATACACTCTGACTGTATGCAAAAACAGTGTACCTTAATCATATCATTATGCTGAAAAACCAAAACGAACCAAGTCATTCCAACATTTAAGAGCATGAACAAGACTAGGACAGGATAAGCCTATCACATAAAACATGCAGAATACCAAAAACTCCATTTGCTGTCAATTTATACATATTCAACAATAGTCTACAGTATGGACAATACAAAAAATCAAGCAAGAAATATGGCACCTTGTAAATCATAAACTTGACTGCAACCATATCACACCTAATCAGAACATCTCCTTTCCAGTTCAGGGAATCTCCTCTTCTTTCGTCTACGTTCTCTATCACTCTCGCTCTCACTCTCACTAGATTCAGAGCTTGATGATTCTGATCCAGATCCATCAGAATCAGAAACAGATCCTAAAGCTAATAAGTTTTTCATATAATGTAACTTTTTTTCTTTCCTATTATGTGCCATTAGACCGAGATCTTCTCGCTAGAACCATGTGCATCAAATATAACAACTTAGAACCACAAACAAACAAAATCAGAAAGCTTTAAATTAGTCTTGATATTCAGTACATCTCTAACCTAGATAAACAATATCCTAAGTCCAGTAGCTAATTTACAGGTACACAGATAAAGCAAAATTAACAGAAAATATACCAACCCTCCATTTGCCTAACAACACAACTACCAAAATTATACCAAAGTTTTAATACTGCAAATTTTCAATCATTCATATTCAACAATTTCCATAAAAAATAAAATAAAATAAAATAAAATAAAATAAAATAAAAATGAGTACCTCTGCCCATAGATCCCTCGAGCTTCTTCTCCTCTGTTTTATCTGATTCTACTAATAATTCAAACACAATATTCACAAATTAGTTACAGCTTGAATTTTTACTCCATTAATTCTAAAAAAAAGGTAAATTAAGCAAAGCAGAGTATTCAACATTCATAATCAAGGAAGGAAAAGAGAATTACTCTCAACTATGGCTAGGGCTTTGGAATCGTCGGGCTTCTCCTCAGCGGGCGGCGGAACTAAGGATTTCTCGTTGGCGACCACCTCCTTGGGAGATTCAACCGGCGGAGCGTCGACGGAGCAAGCCAGTCGCTGGTCGCGTCGGGGGAGAGAGAGTATTTCTCGGCGCCAGTCGTCAGTCGCGTCTCCCGTCGTTGGTCGCGTCTCCTTTCGCTGATCGCGTCGACAGTCGCCGGTCGCCTCGGCGGTGAGAGAGAGAGAGCTGGGGCGGAAGGCACGGGAGAGAGACGACGGTGGGGCGGGAGAGGGAGAGAGGTGGGACGGGAGTTTTTCTGAATTTGAGATTGGGGTGAAAGTAATTTTCACAGAAAAAAATTGGGGAAAAGTCTTCTAAGTTTTTTCTTAATTGTTTATAAAAAAAATTTGAATTTTTTTTATAAACAACAACACAAGCATACAACAACAGTTAAAAAATATGTTGTTATAAGTTACGACAACGCGAAACGACAACACTAAACTACACTGTTGTGATTTTTACATACAACAACACCAAACAACAACGGTTCATAAAACATTGTTGTCTATGAGCGTACTCCGTCGCTCATAGACAACGGTTTTTAAGACGACAACACTTTTCAAGGATATAACAACAGGAATTACACGGAACCGTTGTCGTAGATGTGTTGTCTATGTGCGTTTTTGTAGTAGTGGCTGCAAAGAATGAACTACGCAGTCCCAAACATGGGATAATTCCACGAACTTTGACCAAATTATGATACTCCGGATGCAACATCCACATATTTTTAAACTTAAACGGTTTGGCTACCGACGATGGATTACGATCCATAAGACTGGTTATGGCAGGAGAGTGATCGGAGATATGCACCGGAGGAAGAAATTCAGTGAAACACAATGACTGAGATTGCAAATCGCCATTAATAAGGACACCATCCAATTTTATCCAAATACAACCATTATTCCAAGTGAAACGGCATCCAACACTAGCCGTGTCGACAAGGGAATGAGAAATGCAATACTCTTGGAGGTCTTTCAATTCGTAGGCAGTTGGTGGGATCCCAAAAACATTATCATCGGGGGACATGATGCAATTAAAATTCCCCATAACCATCCATGGACCACATAAAGAGTGCCCAAAATTCGAAAGGGAGCTCCACATTCCCCTACAAGACGTGACAATATGATAGCCATGATAAAAGAACACATGACTTTAAAGTGGGATACAGAGAATTTTACCTCGCAATTGATGCTTTGAACATGGAAGGAGAGAGCATTCAGTTGGATTTTTTTTTTATTTTTTTTGTTCCAAATGATAGCAATACGACCGCTTTATGCATACGAGAAATTATTGATACTCTTCCACGTAGGAAAGTAAGATTTGAGGAAGAACTCCAGCTTTACATGAGACATTTTAGTCTCAAGAATACAAAGGAGATCAAAACACATAGTTTGATTTATAATTGTAACTCATAGTCCAATTCACCAGAGTCTAATTATAGCCACATTTCTTTAAGAAGTTGAGATTCCTATAACATAAAGAATATGTATGTGAAAGACATTACATTTAGCTATTACAATTACAACATAACCAAGATGTTGAAATCTACTAAAATGTAGGGGCACCTAAATGAATTATCTTCATTACATTTAAATGTGAGATTTTAAAAATGTGAATATCTTGTATATATTTAGATGTGGTTGACTTTGAATGATCATTGAATGCAAGATCTCATATATAAATGATCTTTAAGATGAAAAAGGTGTTTAGTTAATCAACTATTGGAGAAAATTATAATTATATAGAAAATCCTTTAGTAAATTGAAAAATGTTAAAAATGAAATGCAACATAATCCAGTACACTTATATTTGGAAAGTCTTACTTGATACAGAAATTGTTATATAATAATCTTGTCCATTAGAAAAGGTAATACAAATACAAAATGATGTGAGAGATACATATTCTTCTCAATCAGTTGATCATATAAAGTTATATGGACATTGGCTACGGGAAAGTGAAAATACATAAATTGTTTGTTTAAGTATATTTATATCATATTTATAATGATAACTCAACCATAATGACATGAGATCCAAGAGTTGCACTCCTAAATACTATCACACTTAATGAGTTAATGTTTCTTGAAAACACTCCATAATTATTCATGCTTTCACTTTTATGTAGTAATTTTTAAGTATAGGGAATAATTATTCCCAATCACATTTAATTTTTTTTTCTTGATCACGCAAACACAACTCACATATCTGCACACACACCCAAGGTGTCTCGAACCCCGACCTCTTAGTTAGAGGGGGAGCATTAATATTAGTATTATATAATAAGTTGATGCATGATATGCACGAATGAAACTAAGTAGGAAAGAAATGAACTTGGTAATAGAACTAAGATAAGAAAGGAATGAATCAAATAATTTAAAATGATCAATTTTCAAATTGAGGTACATTATCGTAATGAAAATACGAGCTTGACCTCACGTGTTGGACCCCCAACTTGGTCCGTCAAATTGGGCCATTATATTTTTACCGATTTAACTACTCATAAAACTGACATAAATAATTTGAATCGAACCCAATTTGAGCGTATAAGTTTGGGTACTTCTATCCGCTGCCACCAAATTACTCCTCATAGCCCCTCATTTAATTAAATACTCCATCCGTCCCACTCATAAAGAGATAATTTTTTCCCATCACAGTAATTAAGACGAGAGTGATAGTGGTGGATAAAGTAATGTGAATGGGTTTTAATGGGTTAGATTTTAGCTATTTAAGGTAATATCCCTATATGAGTGGGACAGACGAAAACAGAATTTATCCCTTTAGTTTACGAATGAGACTGAGGGAGTAATAAAGTTATTAGTGAATGCACAATAATGACCCTACAACTTACAGCCTCCAAATCTATTGGCTCTCTTTTCACTCGTCACAGCGGTTATGCTCCAACCCCCCTTTTCATTTCTCTTCTCTCTTTTCTATTCCAACATTGTCACTAAGCACAACAACAATTCTTCATTAAAGTGATCAAGGGTTGGAGTCGATTTATCAAGGAGAAGAAGTCTGACGTCACCGCCGACCTCGCTCCTTCCAACGCGATGTTGGAGAGACGGCCAAATATTGCCTCTGTCTCCTCCTCATGTTGTTCGGGCACCGGCCATCGGTTGCAAGGCGGTGCCTTCTGACGTAGACTAATGACCCGAGGCAAGGGTTTCCATTGATGACGCTGTCGTAGGCATTATGGTCGTGGCCAGAGGGATGACAGTGGTAGTGGTGATGCGTAGTGACAACATTGGAATGGAGAAGTTGGGTGGGGCCCCACCGAATGTAGCGGTGGCGGTGGCAAGAAAAGCGGCGATGGAGCAGACGGTGTTCGGGTCGTTGCCAGTATCCACGGTAAGTTGCCACAAAGTGATTAAGGTTCTCAAAACAATAAAGAAAGAATTTGACGCGGCAGCGGCGATGGTCTTGCCGACGAATTGGAGGGAGAGAGAGTAAAGTCGGTGGCTGTAGTGAAAAAAAATTATAATAGAAAATACAGATATAATAAAATTAAATATGGTGGGAAAAAGGAACTACAGCTGCAAGGATAAAATTGTACATTTCTATCATACTTATTTTAAATTAATTAAAATGGGGGGCTACATGGAGAAAAATGGGGGTTGTGGATAGAATTACGGTTACCTATAACATTTTGATAGCTGATTATAGTTCAAGCCAAGTATACCGCACAAAATAAAGTTGCATCAAACGGGCCCAAGGCCCAAATTGATTATTTAAAAAATAATATTCATTATGGGTTGGACTATGCCTTAATTAATTTCGGCTCAATGAAATCTCAAATTAGCTTGACCTGATTTGATTCATTCTTCAAAAAGCTATTGGAAACTCGTGATAGATCGGGTTACACAACTTTTCGGTTTTATTTATTTTTATCAGAATCAATTTATTGGAATTTACAAGGCCTAAGTACTTTAGTTACATTTACATGCATAAAATCCCTACTATATATTTGGCCAAACATATACACATATCTTGACTTTTTTACTACACGTACTCGCTCGCAGTCCAAAAAACCACACAAGATTCTTCTGAATTAGCAAATGGGCCAGAATCAGTCCAACCCGATTCGACTTCACCAGGATATTGTTTTGACTAAATGAGTAAACAACAAATTAGTATTATAAAATAATTCTGTTAACATGTGAATGCAGGTTGTATTTATTAGTCATGATAAAATAGTGTTATACTGTATCATAGTTTATTTTCACATATATTTACTTTTTTTTCATAATAATGTACGTTTTTTTAAACAAAGAAGTACTAATATCATGTAGGGAATCGAAGTTGGCGCATTAATATGAACCATGACAATTGGTGAAAGACAAACAAATAAATTTACGAAGAAAGTGCAGCGTAGAGTTGATCAAGAAATAAATATCGACAATGAATGAGAGCTGGTTTTATTTTTAGCAAGGGAAGGCTACAACCTACAAATAGAAATCATAATACAGATTACAATACATTACTACACGGCATAAATAATAGGAAAAAACTTTAGTGTGGCCAGACCCGCCCGACCAGACCCACCCGCTCCCCGCCCGAACCGCCATGATCCGATCCGACTGAGGTCAACACGACCCGGTTGATCCGATTCCGATTCGGATAGTGTCAATCTTTATTAATAGAAGTGTTAATCTTTATGAATAAAAGTGTCAATCTTATAAATAAATTTTTATATGTAATTTATATGTATGTTGTAATTTTACAAATACTTTATGAGGTTCATATATCAATTTAGGGTTTTATAATTATTTTTTACAATTTAATTTGAATTTTATATAAATTGAAAATTTTGATATATAATTCTCCAGCAAAAATTTCAATCTTTATGAATAAAAATGTCAATTGTTCTGAATGAAAGTGTCAATCTATGTGATATCGAAAAATTTTTATATTTTTTTAATCAATTTGTTATTATAATGTTTTGATATTATAGTTTATATTATTATATATACATAGGGGTGGGTTCTCATGGGTACCACCCCTAAACTTGAGAACTAAGAATCAATCCTAGCCCTTAATCTTCTAAAATCGTGGGGTGGATAAATAATAGTTTTTTTTTTCTCTTAATTAATTTCATTATGTATTATTAATGGGGGGGGGGGGGGGGGGGGGGGGTTATTATGGGTATCTTATTGCAAATTGTAGTTGGATCCGTCCGTAATTCACGGCACCACTTCAATTATGTAATTTTTTAAAAAATTAAGTATCTTCCAACTAATTGAAAAATTTGAAAGTAAGTATTTACAACAAAATAAGCAATAATATTATTTAACGTCTATAAGGAAAAAAAAAAAAAAAACGCATAATTTATATCTAAATAAGCATGAGTGTATAAAAGCATAGTTTTATATGTAAAAAAGCATGAAAGAGTTATAATTCAAGCATACATGAAAAACACGTTAAACATTTTAATATCTGTAAAAAAGCATAATTTCACCCCTAAATAAGCATGAATGTAAGAAAGCATAGTTATATAGCATGAAAGAGTTATAATCCAAGCATACAAGAAAAACACGTTAAGCATTTTAATATCTGTAAAAAAGCATAATTTCACACCTAAATAAGCATGAATGTAAAAAAGCTTAGTTTTATAGCATGAAAGAGTTATAATCCAAGCATACATAAAAAAACACGTCAAGCATTTTACTATCTATAAAAACGCATAATTTCATATTTTAAGCATAATTGTAAAATTAAATAATTTTATATCTAAACAAACATGATTGTAATAAAAGCATAATTTAGTGACTATTTAAGCATCATATATTAACAATTTAAGCATTACAAAAACTTTTATATATGAACACTAGACTTGTAATTAAATAAGGGACTCCGTTGGGGAGTCCCTTTTCTATCTAATATGGTCTGCTTATAGTTGATTATATCTATCGATACTTGTTCTGTTTTGCATTCGATTTAATTTATATGAGATCGAGAGGAGATTATAATTTTATAGAGTGACGATCTATACTGCCTTAGCCGGAGTGTTAGGTTATTTTCGTGTATCGCATTTTAGATTGGATTAAATTGGTTAATTGGGTTAATAGTTACTTGCATAGATTTGATTAGATAGACTTCCCTAGAATCAACGTTTGTTTCCTATTTGTTGGTCCCGGTTTGTTAATAGGAAAATACGTAGAGGGGGGGGGGGGGGGGGGGGGGGGGGGGGGTGAATATGTATTTTGAAGTTTTTCAACTTCGAATCCCTTAACTCAGAGTAACAAGTAAAGAGCTCGCTTGAAACTTAAGACCTAGCTGAAGCTAGATCTATAGTACGTAGCTTGCCTGCTTGACCGAAGTGAGCACTTGATCAAGAGGGAGTCTTTACTCGTATATGCGGAATTTAGTGAGCTAAAATTCTTTCCTAAGTATTTAAAATTTCCAGATTAGGTTTGTTTAGATGCAATATGCAATGGATAATCAAACAAGTAAGAGTTTAGGGTTAGAGAGATACGACACAGAGAATTATAGTGGTTCGGAGATAACGCTCCTACGTCCACTTTGTTGCACGAAGGCAACCGTTCTTTTCACTCAAGAACTTGAAGATTTCGGGCTCTTCAAAAGCCTGGTCAAGATCGAGCTTCACTTGCTTGGATCTGACAGACGCTGGGTGATTCCGGGTTCACACCAAAAACCTAACTAGACTGGAAGCTTCACTCGCTTCAGTCGGACAGACAGGGAGATTACGGGCTCTCCTTACAGCCTAGCTTCGATCGAGCTTTACACGAACGATGTAAGTGCAAGCTTGGATCTAGACTCTATGATCGAGGCTTCTTCAATCGGTGAAAGAAGGGCCTTGGATCGAAACAACCTAACGACGACTCAAAAACCTAACAGACAGATTTAGGGTTTTTGGTTGACGAACACACTGTGAAGAGCTCTTTACAGTAAGTGCAAAGATGGCTAGAGCTCTTCTTCTAAGCTTGGATATGGAATGGGCTTAGACTCTAAGTGTGAAGGTTGTGAAGACGAGTTCCGATGAACTGGAAACTCGGAGAACACTTGGAAACAAAGACTCGAAGATTTGCTCGAAGGCTTGAGATTGTTTGTTTGCAGTAGGCTCGAATGCTCAAGTAGTGTTCTACCTCTTCACGTTGAGATCCTTCACTATTTATAGGCGGAGGGTTGGCTGAGATCCGTTGCTTGGTTGGTCCTCCTCCTCTCGACAGTACTTGCGCAGGCTGGCACCTTTTTCAGACGTCCAGTTTTGGCATTTTGCCAAAATTGGCTAACTTACAAGGTTAACAGTAACTGGAGCGAGCCAGTACTGTTGCGGCGCCTTTGTCGGCCTGGCAGTCAACTCTTCCGCTCCACTCCGCTTTCGACACGTGGAGATCTTGTAATTAATGCTACGATCTCCTGTTGACTGGAGTTCAAAATATGGGCGGGAGTCGCGCTGTCGCTTTCTGGTAGGTAGTGGCTCGCTTTGCTTTGAAGTTGTAGCGTCTGCTTTAGTTGAGTCACTTCGTAGTCAATCTGTAGTGAGCCGCTTCGGGAGATAAAGTTCCCTAGTGACTGCTTTGGAAATTGATGACTAGAGTTGACTAGCTTTGACTTTTCACTATAGCGCTTGCTCCGCTTCGCTATGGCTTTGAACTGTAGCGCTCGCTTCGCTTCGCTTCGCTTCGCTTTGGCTTTGAACTGTAGCGCTCGCTTCGCTTCGCCTTGGCAGACTCGCTTTGAATCTACTGTAGCGATCGCTTCGCTACACTATTCTTCGGCACGCTTCACTTCGTCTTGCTAGACTTGCTTCGCTTCGAAAAATACACTCAAGCGAGTGGTCTTCACTTGAAATTTTGAAGCCTATAATCTAAGCAAATTAAAGAGCCATCCTAACAGAGTAGGCTTAGAAAAATTCTAACTTATTAACTACACCAAAATGGGTCGCTTGGGAACAGAACGCTTTGGGGTTTTGGGATCAAATCAAAACAATGAAGTGTCCCTAAAAGGTTCCCCCTTAACATGTTGTTCTTATCAATTCCCAACAATTTCCCCCTTTTTGATGATGCCAAAACCCATACGACTTAGATAAAAATAAATTTAGTCTATCTAACCGTGGAGGGAACTTCAAGCGACTGCTTCCTTTGCAGTTTCGTTTGTAATTTTCTTTTAAGTTCCCCCTTTTTTTTTTCGGTTAAATTGTTTGAGTTTGTAGCAAAAATGTAAAGTCATTCACAAAGCGAGTAAATGACACAGAAGAGACAGAAATTGAAATGAGATAAATGAACATCAGTTCACAAAACATGAAGCTTGAAATTCAATGATTTCCTGCAGCTTCATCCTTCTCCTCCTTCTCCTCTTCCTTCTTCTCTCCTTCATCAACAATATCAAGAGCATAGGCTGATAGAACTCTTGATTCCATAGTGTTTACGGTGTGAATGCTCGGCCTTCTCCATGCACTCTCCAGCTTGAAAGCTTCATCCACCTCCTCATCAGTGACTCCTCTGTTAGGAACGTCCGTGCCTGGATGATAAGGCATGGGGAAGTCCTTCACTGCTGGTACCTTGACGATCAGAGGCTTGGGTTGAGCTTGTTCAGCTATGGTAAAGATTTTTCGTCGCAGTCTGTCGTCATAGGTGGCGAGAAAGTTGTTGAGGGCACTTAACCGAGAACATTGATCCTGCAGCGGCACTACCTCCCAGTAATAGTAGGCTTTGATGAACAAGTCCTTGTAGCATAGCCACAATTCACGCAGATCTCTCGGAATAAATTCCTCGATTTCCCTTGCATCAGGATGCTCGTCCCTCCGTTTGGCCAACTCCTCTTCTGACCTGCCTGATAGTTGAGCCATGACCTTCTTGAATTTTGCTCCCGACTCGCTGTTCCACGATGGACGTTTCTCATTGAGTCGTTTGCGAATATAGTCTTGCTCATCTGTGCGAGGGTAGCGTCCCGACTCAACCATTTCCTTTGTCGTCACGTCACATGCATCAAATATGGCTTGTGCTTCGCATGCTTCGGACTCATCTGACATGAAAGGTATAAAGGCACTGCGCACTAAAGAGGACTGGATGAGTACCACTTCACTGAAGTGTTCCTCGATCCGTTCGTCAATCACTTGGAGTCGCCTGGCATTTATCCTCCTCTTCCTCTCGCCTTCGCTCCTCCCTTTTTCTCTTCCTTTCCTCTTTCTTTCCTCCTTCTCTGCCCTAGAAGCAACTGCTTGCTTGACCTTTTGGCGCTTGGCCGCGTGGTCATCTCCTTTTGTCTCCGGAGCAGTTCGCTTCAAAGGAAGTTTTGGTAGAGGGGGGGGGGGGGGGTGGCATGTCTCTCTTTGTAGCAGCACTTGAGGGGACGACTGCTGATGAAGTAAGTGCAGCAGTTGTCGAAGTGAGTGCGGCTGACGAAGCTGGCGCGGCGGCTGAAGCGGGCGCTTTGGGTGAAGCGGCCGCTTGGGAACTGGATGAAGCACCTGCAGCAATAGATTGTTTTGTTAGTCCAATCATGCGCTCCATCTCCCACGCCATGGCAGCATCCTGCTCCACCTGCTTCCGCCTTTCCTCCTTTGTTATCACAGTCACCGGAGGATGCCGTGCAATAGAAGCACTCAGCACTTTTTCTTGAAGCGGCCTGCTGGGCTCTTCGGGCTTTTTAATCAACTCCTCCTCCGTGAGCTTGATTTTGCCCTTTGCAAGAGAAGCCCTCGCTTCATCATCCATTACATCCTCCTTATCTCCAACATCACTGCCTCCCTCCAACATTCTCTCTATACCAACTCTGCTTCCCCCTGAACCTCCAATTCCTCCTAGCTTCATCTGTCCTTCCCCCTTTTTGGCATCATCACTGCCAGGGGTTAGGACGATTGACTTTCCGGTGATGGAATGGTGAAGAGAATTGACCGCGTTGAAAACAGCTTGAAGCATCTGCTCGGTCTTTCCCATGGAGGGAGCCACCAGTTCAACTGTTTTAATGGAGATTTCCTCCAGCAAGTACTCACATTGCTTCTCCCTCTCAACAACAGAAGCCATCATTCTCTCCAACGGTTCCACCTCCCTGAAGCGAGCCTCCAGCTCCGCTTCAACTTCCCTCCTTATATCCGCCTTCTCCTCTTGCAAGTTGAAGTACCAGAATTCCTGAGCCGCTTGAAGTTCAGCTTGCATTGTTTCAAGGCTCCTCTCTCTCTGGTTTAGAGAGAGATGGAATTCGGCACTAGCAGGAACCTTCTCAGTGTACGCTTCACCCAGCTCCTTGACCTTTTCCAGTAGTAGAGTTAATTCAGCGTTCTGTAGGTCAATAGCCTGCGCACTTCTCCTTCGACTCTCCAACTCCTTTTTATCCAGCTCACTTTCTTGCTTGAGCTCCTTCATCTCATTTCTGAGAGAGTCCAGGGTCTTTTTGGTGCTCAGCAGCTTGCTTCCCTTCATCACCAACTCTCCTTCTCTATTCTCCAGTACCTCCTTCAACTTCCTTATTTCCTCCTCCAGCTCCTTCTTTTCTTTCTCAAGTTTGATCACACTGTCATTGTTGGGAATTGTTAAGAACGAATATGTTAAGGGGGAACCTATAAGGGATATTTTAGTGTTTTGATTTGATCCTAAAACCCCAAAGCGTTCTATTCTCAAGCGACCCATTTTGATGTAGTTGATAAGTTAGAATTTTTCTAAGCCTACTCTGTTAGGATGGCTCTTTAATTTCCTTAGATTTTAGGCTTCAAATTTTCAAGTGAAGACCACTCGCTTGAGTGTGTTTTTCAAAGCGAAGCAAGTCTAGCAAGCTGAAGTGAAGCGTGCCGAAGAATGGTGTAGCGAAGCGATCGCTACAGTAGATTCAAAGTGAGTCGGCCAAAGCGAAGCGAAGTGAGCGCTACAGTGTAAAGTCAAAGCTAGTCAACTCTAGTCAGCAATTTCCAAAGTAGTCACTAGGGAACTTTATTTCCCGAAGCGGCTCATTACAGAATGACTACGAAGTGACTTAACTAAAGCGGACACTACAACTTCAAAGCGAAGCGAGCCACTACCTACCAGAAAGCGACAGCGCGACTCCCGCCCATATTTTGAACTCCAGTCAACAGGAGATCGTAGCATTAATTACAAGATCTCCACGTGTCGAAAGCGGAGTGGAGCGGAAGAGTTGACTGCCAGGCCGACAAAGGCGCCGCAACAGTACTGGCTCGCTCCAGTTACTGTTAGCCTTGTAAGTTAGCCAATTTTGGCAAAATGCCAAAACTGGACGTCTGAAAAAGGTGCCAGCCTGCGCAAGTACTGTCGAGAGGAGGAGGGACAAGGCCACCAACCAAGCAACGGATCTCGGCCATCTCTCCGCCTATAAATAGTGAAGGATGAAGACGAAGAAGAGTAGAACACTACTTGAGCATTCGAGCCTACTGCAAACAAACACTCCCAAGCCTTCGAGCAAATCTTCGAGTCTTTGTTTTCCAGTGTTCTCCGAGTTTCCAGTTCATCGGAACTCATCTTCACAACCTTCACACTTAGAGTCTAAGCCCATTCCATATCCAAGCTTAGAAGAAGAGCTCTAGCCATCTTTGCATTTACTGTAAAGAGCTCTTCATAGTGTGTTTGTCAACCAAAAACCCTAAACCCAGTCTATTAGGTTCTTGTGTGTTGTCGTTAGGTTGTTTCGATCCAAGGCTCTTCTTTCATCGATTGAAGAAGCCTCGATCATAGAGTCTAGATCCAAGCTTGCACTTACATCGTTCGTGTAAAAGCTCGATCGAAGCTAGGCTGTAAGGAGAGCCCGGAATCTCCCTGTTGTTCGGACAGAAGCGAGTGAAGCTTCGTGTCCAGTTTAGGTCTTAGTAGTGAACTCGTAATCACTGCACTGTTCGTAAGATCCAGGCGAGTGAAGCCCGATCTCGATTAGGTTTTGAAGGACCCGTAACCTTCAAGTTCTTGAGTGAAGAGAACAGTTGCCATCATGCAACAAGTGGACGTAGGAGCTTTATCTCCGAACCACTATAATTCTTGGTGTCGTATCTCTCTAACCCTTATCTCTTTACTATATTCGATTATTCATTGCACATGCATTTAAACAAACAACTTGATTCTTTAATTACTTAGGAAAGATTTTAGCTCACCAAATTCCGCATATACGAGTAAAGACTCCCTCTTGATCAAGTGTTCACTTCGGTCAAGCAGGCAAGTTACGGACTGTAGATCTAGCTTCAGCTAGGTCTTAAGTTTCAAGCGAGCTCTTTACTTGTTACTCTGAGTTAAGGGATTTGAAGTTGAAAAACTTCAAAATACGTATTCACCCCCCCCTCTACGTATTTTCCCATTAACAAACCGGGACCAACAAGTGGTATCAGAGCCAGGTTCTTTCGAGCCTCTACTTTGCATATCCGAAGCGAGTCCCCACTCGCTTCACGTTGTCTCGCTGAACCGGATCCTATTTTCCTAAGTGCATCAAAATCTCACTCACGCATACTGCATTTACTGCTGATAGTTTGCTATGTCTACATACAGTGCATCAAATCTTCCACAGTTCTCGATCGAAGGATACGAGACATGGAGTTTTCGAGTCTAGAGCTTCCTATGCTCCATCCACGACCGGATGTGGGAAGTCATAGAGGACGGACCAATCGAAATCAAGAAAGCCGTATCTGTGAACGTCCCAGCTGCTGAAGGACGCGAAGCTCATGTCAGACAAGAGTACGTCGAGAAGGACAAAGATGAATACAATCCCAACGACTTCAAGATCGCCAACATTGATAAAATCGCACGTCACACGATGCAAAGCACTGTGTCTGACGCCTATTTCCCACGGATAAGGAAGTGCGCAACGGCGAAATGTGGGAAACCCTAGCCCTCATTTCTCAAGGCACAGACAAAATCAAGGAAAACAAACTTGCTGTTCAGATGCGGGAGTTTGAAAGTCTGATAATGAAGCCAGGAGATTCCATCGACGCCTTCGAGCTGAGGGTTACAAACATCATTGCAACTCTCAACTCGCTTGGGAAGGAACTCACAGATAAGGAAGTCAACCTGAAAATTGTCCGAGCTCTCACAAGGAAGTGGCAGACAATGAAGGAGCTGTACCTAGCAACCAAGGATCTATCAAAGCTCACACCGGAGATTCTGTTTTCCGAACTCAAAGCTCATGAATTCGATCTGAATCGAATGAACCTCGACGAAGAGGGTGAAGCTCCCACGACGTCAAAAGGAGTAGCATTTAAAGCTGCCGAAGGGCCAAGCGAGCAGTCGCTAGCCAAGATGACGAGGGAAGAGTTGGAAGAACACATTGCGTTCCTATCCAAGAACTTCAACAAAATGAACTTTCGAGTGGGCAAGTACAAAAGATTCTACAAGCAGTACAAAGGGAGGAGCACTGATGCTCGAGAAGGAAAAGGAAAGAGAGAAGAGACGACCAAGACGATCCCGCGCGACATGATGGAAGTGGAGTGTTACCGCTGCCACAAGATGGGCCACTACAAATCCGATTGCCCAAAGCTCAGTGCTAAAGAGCGCGAAGAATTGAAGGCCAAGAGGGATGCTCCAAGGCGAGCGCTCGTAGCGAGTGAAGTGCCGGTCGCTACAACTGAAGATCCGCCAAGCGACTCAGATGCATTCACCGATCCAAATTCCAGTGATGGTGAGGATCTTGGATTTATGGCGCTCACCGACGAAGAAACAGGAGAGGTATTCTTCTATCCTTCAATCACTTCAATTACACTAGCACACACTGTCAATGAGGAAGAACAATCCTCTTCATGGAGTGAGTTGTTTGACAAGCACCAGAAATTGTCAAGCGACCACGAAGTGGTAAAACAAGCTTTGTCTCAAAGCGAGAAGGAGAACCGAAAGCTAGCCCATGAGCTTGACGAAGTCAAACTTAATCTTAGGGCTATGACTAGTAAGTTCGAGGATCTCTTCGCTAGACATGAAAGCTTGGAGGGAAGGTATGAAACCCAGTCCGCTCTAGCTGCCAACTTGAACAAAGCATTATATGCTAGGCAGGCACTAGAGGGCTCGCTTCTGCCTTTTGGTAGGAAAGTTGGCCTTGGATATGAGGGTGGACCTCCCAAGCCGACTGTCTTTGTTGGTGCATCTCACACTACACCATCAGTCACTTTGGAATTGCCCACTGCATCCAAAGCGACCACTAACAAAGATAAAGGCGAAATGGCTGAGAACCCTAAGGAAGCCTATGAAGATGTCTATATCTTTAAGGGCAGATCCTAAGGGCAAGCAAAGTTCAACACTCCCTAGCACTCAACATGCTAAGTCTTACCAATCCAAGGGTAAAGGGAAAACTGTTGAAGCTTCTAAGTCTCAAGCCAAGACACGAGAGACAAAGGATCTACCTCCTAAAAAGAGGAGTAATGTCTATGTGTCACGTTATCCGGACTGGAGATGGTCCAACCGGACTAACATTGAGGGGGAAGATTTTGAAGCTTCCACTGGGTCGCTTCAGATTCCCAAGGTTTCTCAAGTGAGTCAGGGTCAAAACCCTAGTTGGACCGCTTTGAGGAAACAAGCGAGCCGCTTCGACAGACTAGAAACCCTAAGTCAGTCTCTAAACCCAGAGCTAATCCGAAGCGAGTCGCTTCAGGATATAAGCAAAATGGGAAGAGCATAGGTAGGTCTAAAGCGAGCCGCTACCCCTCTTGCACACACTGTTGCACGTGTGAAGCTGCTACAAAGCAGAGATCACAGTTTTCGATGGTCGAGAAGCCCAAGACACAAGCTTCATCTCAAAAGAGAGTGAAGCAAGTGTGGGTACCTAAGGGAACTAACTTGCAAGGACCCAAACTGATTTGGGTACCAAAATCTGTCTAATTGCAGGTGAGCGCCGTGGATCCTATGCCAAGTGAGGGTCAACAAGTATGGTACTTGGACAGTGGATGTTCAAGACACATGACCGGCATGAAAGCTCTACTTCACAGCTACATAGAGAAGAAGGGTCCACACGTAACCTTTGGTGACAACTCTCGAGGAAGCACCAGGGGATACGGCGCACTGAAAGTTGGAAAGCTCACAATTGAAAAAGTCTCCTATGTGGAAGTACTCAAGCACAACCTACTATCCATTTTACAATTTTGTGATAAGGGGTACAAGGTGGAGTTCATCTCCAACAAGTGCATTGTGAAGAGCAAACTCACGTCTCAGATTGTGCTCACTGGAATTAGGCAAAGGAACGTCTACATAGCACAATGGGACAGCTGCAAAGAGGAAACTTGCCTAGTTGCAAGAAGTGCTACAGAGATAGGATGGCTATGGCATAGACGCTTGAATCATCTCAACTTCAAAGCCATCAATCGCTTAGCTCGAAAGGGTTTGGTGCAAGGCATACCGAATGAAGTCTTCATCAAAGACCATCCATGCTCACCATGCCAACGAGGGAAGCAGACGAAGAAGCACTTCGCCAGTCTCGAAGAAGCCTCATCAAAGCGAGTGCTCGAGCTGCTTCACATGGATCTATTTGGTCCAGTTACTCCAGTTAGCGTAAATGGAAGGAAGTACACTCTAGTTGTAGTTGACGACTTCTCTCGCTACACTTGGGTAGTATTCCTCTTCAGCAAGAAGGAGACACTGACCAAACTGCCACAACTACTCAAGCGATTGGCTGTGGAGAAGAATTGTGACCATCGGCTCCGACAAAGGCACAAAATTCTTGAACTCTACCATTGAAGCTTACTGCACGGAACATGGAATAGCACATCAGACATCCTCAGCACGCACACCTCAGCAGAATAGAGTTGCTGAAAGAAGAAATCGAATCATCAAAGAAGCCGTTCGCACCATGATTGCTGACTCGAAGCTTCCGATGAAGTATTGGGCTGAAGCTGCCAACACGGCGTGCTACACACAGAATCGGACACTTCTCAGCAAACGGCACGACAAAACACCATATGAGATATGGACAGGGAGAATTCCTAACATATCTTATTTCCATATTTTTGGTTGTAGGGTCTTCATTCACAACAATGGGAAGTCGCAGTTGAAAGCCTTTGAAAGCAAAGCTGATGAAGGAGTATTCTTAGGATACTCTACATCTAGCAAAGCCTACAGGGTGTTCAACTGTAAAACCCTAATTGTGGAGGAATCACCCCATGTCGTATTTGATGAATCTTCTTTAAGTCTTCCACAGGAACAGGCTCAAGCGAATGAAAAAGATCAAAGCAAGGAACCCACAAATCAACTCACTTGGGACGTGCTCGATGAAGATGATGAGATCAAGGACTCAAGCGAGCAGAATCCCAAAAGAGAAGTTGAAGCTGCCCCCAAGGTTCCTGAAGCAAGTGCAGGCCAAGCACCCAATCCAGTCGCTTCAGTCGATGAAGCGAGCGACAAGGAAGAAGTTGAAGATGAAGCTGGCAGATCAAAGCGAGCGTGGCTCAAAGATCACTCACCAAGTCAAATCATTGGAGATCCATCCAAGGGTGTAGTGACCAGAAGTCAAGTGTTCGGAGAAAGTGCTATGTCAGTTGCTTTCTCTCCAACATTGAGCCATCGTCCGTGGAGGAAGCCCTAGCTGATTCAAATTGGGTGGTTGCCATGCAAGAAGAGCTCAACCAGTTCACTAGAAATGACGTATGGTACCTCGTGGATCGTCCCAAGTTTCAGCATGTTATTGGCACCAAGTGGGTGTTCAAGAACAAGACCGACGAGGACCACAACGTAGTGAGGAACAAGGCGCGACTCGTTGCCAAAGGCTACTGCCAAGAGGAAGGAATCAACTTTGACGAGACCTTCGCTCCAGTGGCACGGCTTGAAGCTATCAGATTGTTTCTAGCTTATGCAGCAGCCGAGAAGTTCAAAGTCTATCAAATGGATGTGAAGAGCGTGTTCCTCAACGGTGAACTCAAGGAAGAAGTGTATGTGGAGCAGCCACCGGGTTTCGAGCAGGGAGATAAAGTGTATCGCTTGAAGAAAGCTCTATATGGGTTGAAGCAAGCTCCCAGAGCTTGGTACGATACATTATCTCAATTCCTAGTGGATAATGGATTTCAAAAAGGAAAGATAGATCGGACTCTCTTCACCATCAACCATGGAGAAGATATGCTTTGGGTCCAGATCTACGTGGACGACATCATATTTGGTTCACCAAACCAGTCGCTTAGCGAGAAGTTTGGAGAGCTGATGAAGACCAAATATGAAATGTCGATGATTGGCTTGATGAGCTGCTTTCTAGGTCTTCAAGTGAAGCAGCAGGATAATGGAATTTTCATCAATCAAGCCAAGTACACTCGAGATATGCTTGCCAAGTTTGGTGTTCAGCATGCTAAAGCCGTGAAGATCCCTATGAATACCAACTAGAAGATGGAGCCAGACGAGGAAGGAAAATCTGTAAATCATACAGATTATCGTGCCCTAATTGGATCACTACTCTATCTCACTGCAAGCAGGCCAGATATTGCTTTTGCAGTCGGAGTCTGCGCTCGCTTCCATAGCAACCCCAAGCACAGCCATCTTGAAGCTGCCAAAAGGATTCTTCGATATTTGAAGGGCACTGTCAACATGGGTCTGTGGTATCCAGCGGAGGACAATTTGGAGCTCACTGGATATTCCGATGCTGACTATGGAGGATGCCGAGTCGATAGGAAGTCAACTTCGGGCACATGTCAGTTCTTGGGAAGCAAGCTGATCTCGTGGTTCTCAAAGAAGCAAACCAGCGTAGCCACTTCAACAACTGAAGCTGAATATATGGCCGCAGGAAGCTGCTGTTCTCAAATCCTATGGCTTCGTCAGCAGTTGAAGGACTACAAAGTTGAAGCGAATGAAATTCCAATCTTCTGCGACAACAACAGTGCCATATGTATCTCGCAGAATCCAGTGCTTCACACCAGGTGCAAGCATGTGGAAATTCGACATCATTTCATTCGTGATCATGTCGAGAAGAAGGATATCAAGCTCGAGAAAATCCATACTGATCTCCAGCGAGCAGATATTCTCACCAAGCCTCTAGCTGAGTCTCGATTCAACCAGCTATGCATGGAATTAGGGTTATTAGACCCTGGTGAAGAATGCTAGTTCCAGGATGCACGAAGGAGTGTTCGCTTATTCCCTTGTGCGGCACTCGCTTCGTATCTTCACCAACTCAAGCGAGTCACTTCAAACTCCACTCGCTTGAAGAAAATGAAGTTAGGTCGAGATAGGTGGAGTATTGGAAGAAGTTCCCTACCAACTTATTGGAATTGTTAAGTATATGGTTAAGGGGGAACTAATGCTTACTCTCGGAGCAAGCTACTTCCAAAGCGAGCAAGAATGCTGCTATCTCGAATTCTGCATCGCTTCAATTTGCCCTAGCTTGGGTCAAAGCGAGTCGACTGCAGATTCATTCTCTAGTCTGTAGGAAAGCTTGAAGGTTTACCTTTTTATACAAAAGGTTGCAGGGCTGGTGACATGCTTCTGCGTAAAATACGAGATTGTCTTGTCAGAGCATTCTCATTGTCATCCTGTCCATTTCTGCTCTGAGATAAGGACTTGTACTCATCCCCCATTCGTCGTGAATAAGTACACTTACGTGATGCTCCCTTCGGGTTGTAGTAAGCTTGTGTACTATATTCATTTTCTCCCTCATTCACTTCGATGGAGGACGCTCTAATTCGTAGAGGAAGATGAATGCCATGAAGACGAATGCCAAGAAGATGAATTACCCAACAGACGGTATCAACAAGCTTCAAAGCAAACAAGTGGAGTCAACAACCTGAAGTCCAAATCTATTGAAGTCTTCAATTTGTGGTATCAATCTCCTACGAAGTGAGATTGACTGGTAAGCATTTAAATTTTAAGTACACTAAGTGAGCCGAAGCGTGCTAGAAACCTTCACTCACTATGTGGAAAATATGAAATGAATCTGACACAAATACAAAGAGGAAAACACTATTGTTTATCCTCGAAGTATGTAAGTCAGAAACATTTTAAAATTAAGCAAAGAAATTCATTTTCTTATTCCAGTCGCTTCAGATGGCCAAGCGAGTGCTACGTCACTCAAAGCTAGCCATCGCAAGCAAGTGCGGAACAGTCACTCAAGCGAATGCCTCTCAAGCGAGTCAAAGCCTAGCGGCCCAACTCGAAGCGAGCGGGCACGAAGCGAGTATGAGATGTCTGCACTTGAGTGCCTATTTTACTTTCTGCCAAGTATTTAATGCAGAATCAGGAACGGCGAAAATAACGGGCGCGTGGTTCTCACTTCAAATTTGAAGCGGGAAAAGGCGGAAAAGATCCAGCCATCGAATCTCAACAGCCCCCAATCTGCAACCGTTGGATTAGCGCCGTATAAGACAATCCAATCACAGCAGGCCACGTGGAGACATCGTGCAAGTTGACGGTTCACTTTTACTGTGGTGACGCCGGACACGTCAGACCCATCACCGCACGTCCGCCGCCTACCTACAGGACTTACGGCGATATTACCGTCCTACCCCTGCCACGTCAGCCAAGACCTAACTCTATATATATGGGACGAGGCAGAACTGCAAAACCTTTCACAGCCTTCAAAAATTGCCATTCTCGTGCTTAGATCTGCAACTTCTGCAACTCACGAGTCTCAACCCTTGTTCTTTCTCGTTAAAACCCAATTCAAATTCTCTAAAAATTCACCATGGGAAAGAAGAAGAACACCGAAACAATGGAGGAGTTTCTCACCGAGGTCGACAAGCACATCAACATCGAGCCTCATCTCGATCCAACCATCATCGAGAGAAATGGTTTTCTCCGTAGGGCCGTGACCAAGGCCGGACTATGGAAGTTTGTGACGGCGGTCCCGTCAAAAATTCTGGCAAAAGCAGTCGGAGAGCTCCTACTGAATTTGAGAAAGGAGCAGAATACATCCTCGTTTACTGATCCACAGACCAGGAAGCCGGTGGAGGTGGATATGAGCGAGCTCATCGGTGCTTTCGACCTGCCGAGAGAAGGAGGAGACTCTCTGCTGGATTTGGGTCTCTCGGCCGGAGTACAATATGGCCGATTTGCAGCCGACGGAGCAGATCCAAACTTCAAGGAGGCCAGTACCCGTTCAAGTTTGAAGGCCCCCTTCAACCATATTTGCGAGCTCTTCTCGAAGAGTGTCGCGTGCTACGTCGGAACCCTGGATACACTTTCCGAGACGAAGCTGATCGCCACTGCGGTTATCGTCGACAGCCTCAGCGGAACCAGCTTTAACTGGCATGGTTGGTTTCTCAAGCAAATTCACGAAGCTGCCAGTGACTTTGCGTTCATTAGAGGAAGCACAGATCAGAGCATCCGCAAAGGTAAACTCAAATTTTTCTCGAGGCTATCTGTTGCATTGGAAGAAAAATACCCCGGCGAAATCTGGCCAGAGTCCGACGTCGCCGTCTACAACAAACAGTCCATCTATTACGACAAATGGAGGAAAACCAAAACTTTGATGGACTTGGGGCTTCTCGAGGTTGAAGTGCCCATAGCAAGACCGGTTGCCGAAAGGCAAGCCGAAGTGAGCCAAGTGAGGCCGGTCGCTTCACCCGGGAAGCGAGCCGCGCCAAAGCGAGGCAAGAAGATGAAGCGAGTCGCTTCAATCGTTCAAGAAAGCGAGGCGGTGGAGAAGCCGCTTGAGAACGTTGAAGTGACTCAACCCCAGCCTTCACCAATCAAAACCAAATCTCCCCCACTCCAAATCCAAACCCACATCACCCAAATACCAGAACCCCAAGCCTCATCGACCCAACAACCCCTCACAAAAACAACCCCCCTCTCTCCCCGTGAAGAAGAAACTGGTTCTTCTTTTCATATGCCCGAAATGCCCTTACTCCATGTCGACCCAGTCGAAGCATACACCACTTTCCAGCCATTCCAAACCCAGCAAACACAACCACCACTCACCGAAGCCATCCAAATTTCAGAAACCCAAGAAACCTCATCCCAATCCCCCTCGACATCGGCAGCTACAGCCGATACCGCCTATACTGTTGGTGAACTCCCCATCATTCCTCAATTCATAACCCCTGCCCTCACCATTCAAAAGTAGGCTCACGAACGCTATATCAAAGAGAGAGAGCAAGCTGCAGAGACAATCAATCTCCGCTACTCCAATGTTCCATGGAGCGACGCATTTTACACCAATGTCGTCGACTTCCTGACGTACATTACCTATCGCGGAACGGAGTACTACAAAATTTTCAGGCTCATGAAGGCCTTCACGGAGAATGAATTGATTGATTCGGAGGCCAAATTGCTAAATTTCATTGGAGCAAGCGGCTTCCATGATTTCCTTGACGGCACCAGCTTCTGGGATAAGCTGGATTTCAAGGTGAAAGAAGCTTATCCACTTGCTATCATTCCAAAGCGAGTGCCCACTTCTCATGAACGGAAGCTCATCAGGGAGCATAAGGAGGATGTGGATTTAAAGGATGCTGAGATTGCTAGTCTTCACAGCGAGATTACAAAGATGAGTGAGGACATGGAGAAGAAGGCGGGGGAGGTCATTAGTCTCAAAGAAGACTTTGACAAGAAGAAGAAGGATTTGGAGGGAAAGGTGGAGGAGAAGGAGAGGTTATTGGAGGAGAAAGAGAAGGCGCTGGAGGCGCAGGTGAAGCTGGTGGGAGATCAAACTATTACAATCATCGAACTTAAGGGCTCGCTTGATGGGAAAAGGAGCCGCTTGAGGAAGGTCAATGCCGAACTTGTCTCAGTTGGCAAAGAAAAGAAGGAGTTGGAAAAGGAGTTGAAGAAGTTAAAAGAGAAGTATGAGAAGAGAGAGGAGGAGCTGATAAGGACGGGAAGTGAGCTGCTGAGCACGAAAAAGGCCCTGGACTCTCTCAAGAATGAGATGAAGCTGCTCAAGCAAGAGAGTGAGACTGATAAAAAGGAGCTGGAGAGTAGGAGGAAGAGTGCGCAAGCTATTGACCTAAGGAATGCTGAATTAACTCTACTACTGGAAAAGGTCAAGGAGCTGGGCGAAGCGTACACAGAAAAGATGCTGCAAGTGCCGAATTCCATCTCTCTCTAAACCAGAGAGAGAGGAGCCTTGAGACGATGCAAGCAGAACTTCTAGCGGCTCAGGAATTCTGGTACTTCAACTTGCAAGAGGAGAAGGCGGATATAAGGAGGGAAATTGAAGCGGAGATGGAGGCTCGCTTCAGAGAAGTGGAACCTTTAGAGAGGATGATGGCATCAGTTGTGGAGAGAGAGAAGCAGTGCGAGTATCTACTTTAAGAAATTTCAATCAAAACTGCTGATCTGGTGGCTCCAACTGTGGGAAAAGCCGAAAAGATGTTGGAGGCCATTTTCAACACTGTCAACTCACTTCACCAAACCCTTTCCGGAAAATCAATGATCCTAACCCCTGGCAGTGATGATGCCAAAAAGGGGGAAGGACAAATGAAGCTAGGAGGAGCTGGAGGTTCAGGGGGAAGCAGAGTTGGTGTGGAGCTGATGCTGGAGGGAGACAGTGGTGCCGGTGAAAAGGAGGATGTAGTAGATGAAGCGAGGGCTCTGGGCAAGACAAAGCTCACGAAGGAGGAGTTAATGAAAAAGCCCGAAGAGCCTAGCAGGCCGCTTCATGAAAAAGTGCTGAGTGCTTCAATTGCACGGCACCCGCCGGTGACCATGATAACAAAGGAGGAGAAGCGGAAGCAGGTGGAGGAGGATGCTGCCTTGGCGTGGGAGATGGAGCGCCTTTTTGAACTAACCAAAAATTCTATTGCTGCTGAAGAAAGAGAGAAGAAGAAGGAGGAAAAGGAGAAGGAGAAGGAGGATGAAGCTGCAGGAAACCTTTGAGTTTCAAGCTTCTTATTTTTGTGAACTGATGTTCATTTATCTCATTTCAATTTTCGTCTCTTCTGTGTCATTTACTCGCTTTGTGAATGACTTTATTTATTGCTACAAACTCAAACAATTTAACCGAAAAAAAAAGGGAAAGGAACTTAAAATAAAATTACAAACGAAACTGCAAAGGAAGCAGTCGCTTGAAGTTCCCTTCACGGTTAGATAGACTAGATTTCTTTGTTATCTAAGTCTTATGGGTTTTGGCATCATCAAAAAGGGGGAAATTGTTGGGAATTGTTAAGGACCAATTTGTTAAGGGGGAACTACGCGGGACATTTGATGAATGAAGTCATTTGTTTTGATTGGATCCCAAAACCCCAAGCGTCCTATTCCCAAGCGACCCATTTTGATGTAGTTGATAAGTTAGAATTTTTCTAAGCCTACTCTGTTAGGATGGCTCTTTAATTTGCTTAGGTTTTAGGCTTCAAATTTTCAAGTGAAGGCCACTCACTTGAGTATGTTTTTCGAAGCGAAGCAAGGCTAGCAAGCCGAAGTGAAGCGTACCGAAGAACAGTGTAGCGAAGCGATCGCTACAGTAGATTTGAAGTAAGTCTGCCAAAGCGAAGCGAAGCGAAGCGAGCGCTACAGTTCAAAGCGAAGTGAAGCGAGCGCTATAGTTCAAAGCGAAGCGAAGCGAGCGCTACAGTGTAAAGTCAAAGCTAGTCAACTCTAGTCATCAATTTCCAAAGCAGTCACTAGGGAACTTTATCTCCCGAAGCGGCTCACTACAGATTGACTACGAAGTGACTCAACTAAAGCGGACGCTACAACTTCAAAGCGAAGCGAGCCACTACCTACCAGAAAGCGACAGCGCGACTCCCGCCCATATTTTGAACTCCAGTCAACAGGAGATCGTAGCATTAATTACAAGATCTCCACGTTTCGAAAGCGGAGTGGAGCGGAGGAGTTGACTGCCAGGCCGACAAAGGCGCCGCAACAGTACTGGCTCGCTCCAGTTACTGTTAGCCTTGTAAGTTAGCCAATTTTGGCAAAATGCCAAAACTGGACGTCTGAAAAAGGTGCCAGCCTGCGCAAGTACTGTCGAGAGGATGGGACAAGGCCACCAACCAAGCAACGGATCTCGGCCATCTCTCCGCCTATAAATAGTGAAGGATGAAGACGAAGAGAAGTAGAACACTACTTGAGCATTCGAGCCTACTGCAAACAAACACTCCCAAGCCTTCGAGCAAACCTTCGAGTCTTTGTTTCCAAGTGTTCTCCGAGTTTCCAGTTCATCGAAACTCGTCTTCACAACCTTCACACATAGAGTCTAAGCCCATTCCATATCCAAGCTTAGAAGAAGAGCTCTAGCCATCTTTGCACTTACTGTAAAGAGCTCTTCATAGTGTGTTCGTCAACCAAAAACCCTAAATTTGTCTGTTAGGTTTTTGAGTTGTCGTTAGGTTGTTTCGATCCAAGGCCCTTCTTTCACCGATTAAAGAAGCCTCGATCATAGAGCTTAGATCCAAGCTTACACTTACATCGTTTGTGTAAAGCTCGATCGAAGCTAGGCTGTAAGGAGAGCCCGTAATCTCCCTGTCTGTCTGACTGAAGCAAGTGAAGCTTCCAGTCTAGTTAGGTTTTTGGTGTGAACCCGGAATCACCCAGCGTCTGTCAGATCCAAGCGAGTGAAGCTCGATCTTGACCAGGTTTTTGAAGGACCCGTAACCTTCAAGTTCTTGAGTGAAAAGAACAGTTGTCGTCGTGCAACAAGTGGACGTAGGAGCTTTATCTCCGAACCACTATAATTCTTGGTGTCGTATCTTTCTAACCCTAAAACTTTTACTTGTTTGATTATCCATTGCACATTGCATCTAAACAAACCTAATCTGGAAATTTTAATTACTTAGGAAAGATTTTAGCTCACCAAATTCCGCATATACGAGTAAAGACTCCCTCTTGATCAAGTACTCACTTCGGTCAAGCAGGCTAGCTACGTACTGTAGATCTAGCTTCAGCTAGGTCTTAAAATTCAAGCGAGCTCTTTACTTGTTACTCTGAGTTAAGGGATTTGAAGTTGAAAAACTTCAAAATACGTATTCACCCCCCCCCCCCCCTCTACGTATTTTCCTATTAACAAACCGGGACCAACATTCTCCACAGCCAAACGCTTGAGCAGTTGTGGTAGTTTGGTCTGAGTCTCCTTCTTGCTGAAGAGAAATACAACCCAAGTGTAGCGAGAGTAGTCGTCGACTACAACTAGAGTGTACTTTCTTCCATTCACACTAACTGGAGTAACTGGACCAAACAGATCCATGTGAAGCAGCTCGAGCACTCGCTTTGATGAAGCTTCTTCGAGACTGGCGAAGTGCTTCTTTGTCTGCTTCCCTCGTTGGCATGGTGAGCAAGGATGGTCTTTGATGAAGACTTCATTCGGTATGCCTTGCACCAAACCCTTTCGAGCTAAGCGATTGATGGCTTTGAAGTTGAGATGGTTCAAGCGTCTGTGCCATAGCCATCCAATTTCTGTAGCACTTCTTGCAACTAGGCAAGTTTCCTCTTTGCAGCTGTCCCATTGTGCTATGTAGACGTTCCTTTGCCTGATTCCAGTTAGCACAATCTGGGATGTGAGCTTGCTCTTCACTATGCACTTATTGGAAATGAATTCCACCTTGTATCCCTTGTCACAGAATTGTGAAATGGATAACAAGTTGTGCTTAAGTCCTTCCACGTAGGAGACTTCTTCAATTGTGAGCTTTCCGACTTTCAGTGCGCCGTATCCTTTGGTGCTATCTCGAGAGTTATCACCAAAAGTGACGTGTGGACCCTTCTTCTCTATGTAGTCGTGAAGTAGAGCTTTCATGCCGGTCATGTGTCTTGAACATCCACTGTCCAAGTACCAGATTTGTTGACCCTTACATGGCATAGGATCCACGGTGCTCACCTGCATTTAGACAGATTTTGGTACCCAAATCAGTTTGGGTCCTTGCAGGTTAGTTCCCTTAGGTACCCACACTTGCTTCACTTTCTTTTGAAAGGAAGTTTGTGTATTGGGCTTCTCGACCTTTGAAAACTTGGTGTTCTGCTTTGAAGCAGCTTCACACGTGCAGCAGTGTGTGCAAGAGGGGTAGCGGCTCGCTTCAGGCATACCCATGCTCTTACCCTTTGGCTTGTATCCTGAAGCGACTCGCTTCGGATTAGCTACGGGCTTAGAGACTGACTTAGGTTTCACATTCTGTCAAAGCGGCTCGCTAGGTTTTCTCGAAGCGGTCCAACTAGGGTTTTGACCCCGACTCGCTTGAGTTACCTTGGGAGTTCAAAGCGGCCATCTTGGTGCTTCGAATTCTTCCCCCTCAACGTTAGTCCGGTTGGACCATCTCCAGTCCGGATAACGTGACACATAGACATTACTCCTTTTCTTGAAAGGAAGATCCTTTGTCTTTCGTGTCTTGGCTTGAGACTTAGAAGCTTCAACACTTTTCCCATTACCCTTTGATTGGTAAGCTTTAGCAATTTGAGTGCTAGGGAATGTTGAATTTTGCTTGCCCTTAGTTTCCACCCTTGAAGATATAGACATCTTCACTGGCTTCCTTTTAGGGTTCTCAGCCACTTTGCCTTTATCTTTGTTGGTGGTCACTTTGAATGCAGTGGGCAGTTCCAAAGTGACTGATGGTGTCGTGTGAGAGGCACCAACAAAGACAGTCGGCTTGGAAGGTCCACCCTCATATCCGAGTCCTCCATTTCTACCAAAAGGTAGAAGTGAGCTTTCTAGTGCCTGCCTAGCATATGAGGCTTTGTTCAAGTTGGCAACTAGTGCGGATTGGGTTTCATACCTTCCTTGCAAGTTTTGATGTCTAGCGAAGAGATCCTCGAACTTACTAGTCATAGCCCTTAGATTAAGTTTGACTTGGTCAAGTTCTGTGGCTAGCTTTCGGTTCTCCTTCTCGCTTTGAGACATAGCTTGCTTCAACACTTCGTGGTCACTTGACAATTTAATGTGTTTGTCAAGCAACTCACTCCATGTCGAGGAATTTGCTTCCTCTTGGTGAGTGTGTGCGAGTGTAATTGAACTAGGTGAGGGATAGATAAATACCTCTCCGGTCTCTTCGTCGGTGAGCGCCATGAGTCCAAGATCCTCACCCTCACTGGAGTTGGGATCAGTGAATGCATCGGAGTCGCTAGCTGGATCCTCAGTTGAAGCGACCGGCATTTCACTCGCTACGAGCGCTCGCCTTGGAGCATCCCTCTTTGCTTTCAGTTCCTCTCGCTCCTTCGCACTCAGCTTTGGGCAATCAGATTTGTAGTGACCCATCTTGTGGCAGTGGTAGCATTCCACTTCCATCATGTCCCTTGAGATCGGCTTGGTCGTCTCTTCTCTCTTCCCTTTTCCTTCTGGAGCATCAGTGCTCCTCCCTTTGTATTGCTTGTAGAATCTTTTGTATTTGCCCACTCGAGAGTTCATCTTGTTGAAGTTCTTGGATAGGAACGCAATGTGTTCCTCCAGCTCTTCCCTCGTCATGTTGGCTAGCGACTGGTCGCTTGGCCCTTCAGCAGCTTTGAACGCTACACCTTTTGATGTCGTGGGAGCTTCGTCGTCTTTGTCGAGATTCATTCGATTCAGATCGAATTCATGAGCTTTGAGTTCGGAGAACAGAATCTCCGGTGTGAGCTTTGAAAGATCCTTGGTAGCTAGATACAATTCTTTCATTGTCTGCCACTTCCTTGTGAGAGCTCGGACAATCTTCAGGTTGACTTCCTTATCTGTGAGTTCCTTCCCAAGTGAGTTGAGAGTTGCAATGATGTTTGTAACTCTCAGCTCGAAGGCGTCAATGGACTCTCCTGGCTTCATTATCAGACTTTCAAACTCCCGCATCTGAACGGCGAGTTTGTTCTCTTTGATCTTGTCCGTTCCTTGAGAAATGAGGGCTAGGGTTTCCCACATTTCTTTTGCCGTTGTGCACTTCCTTATCCGTGGTAGATAGGCGTCCGACACGGTGCTCTGCATCGTGTGGCGTGCAATCTTGTCGAGGTTGGCAACTTTGAAGTCATTCGGAGTGTACTCATCTTTATCCTTTTCAACATACGTTTGTCGAACATGAGCTTCGCGTCCTTCAGCAGCTGGGACGTTCACAGATATGGCTTTCCTGATTTCGATTGGTCCGTCCTCTATGACTTCCCACATCCGGTCGTGGATGGAGCATAGGAAGCTCTCGACTCGGAAACTCCATGTCTCGTATCCTTCGATCGAGAACTGTGGAAGATTTGATGCGCTGTATGTAGACATAGCAAACTATCAACAGTAAATGCAATATGCGTGAGTGAGGTTTTGATGCACTTAGGAAAATAGGATCCGGTTCAGTGAGACAACGTGAAGTGAGTGGGGGCTCGCTTCAGGTATGCAAAGCAGAGGCTCGAAAGAACCGCTGCTCTGATACCACTTGTTGGTCCCGGTTTGTTAATAGGAAAATACGTAGAGGGGGGGGGGGGGTGAATAC
This sequence comes from Thymus mandschuricus, assembly GCA_029379335.1. Lineage (NCBI taxonomy): Eukaryota > Viridiplantae > Streptophyta > Magnoliopsida > Lamiales > Lamiaceae > Thymus > Thymus mandschuricus. Next base: position 17,180,770 of record CM057074.1, on the reverse strand, counting down.
GTATTTTGAAGTTTTCCAACTTCGAATCCCTTAACTCAGAGTAACAAGTAAAGAGCTCGCTTGAAACTTAAGACCTAGCTGAAGCTAGATCTATAGTACGTAGCTTGCCTGCTTGACCGAAGTGAGCACTTGATCAAGAGGGAGTCTTTACTCGTATATGCGGAATTTAGTGAGCTAAAATTCTTTCCTAAGTATTTAAAATTTCCAGATTAGGTTTGTTTAGATGCAATATGCAATGGATAATCAAACAAGTAAGAGTTTAGGGTTAGAGAGATACGACACAGAGAATTATAGTGGTTCGGAGATAACGCTCCTACATCCACTTTGTTGCACGACGGCAACCGTTCTTTTCACTCAAGAACTTGAAGATTTCGGGCTCTTCAAAAGCCTGGTCAAGATCGAGCTTCACTTGCTTGGATCTGACAGACGCTGGGTGATTCCGGGTTCACACCAAAAACCTAACTAGACTGGAAGCTTCACTCGCTTCAGTCGGACATACAGGGAGATTACGGGCTCTCCTTACAGCCTAGCTTCGATCGAGCTTTACACGAACGATGTAAGTGCAAGCTTGGATCTAGACTCTATGATCGAGGCTTCTTCAATCAGTGAAAGAAGGGCCTTGGATCGAAACAACCTAACGACGACTCAAAAACCTAACAGACAGATTTAGGGTTTTTGGTTGACGAACACACTGTGAAGAGCTCTTTACAGTAAGTGCAAAGATGGCTAGAGCTCTTCTTCTAAGATTGGATATGGAATGGGCTTAGACTCTAAGTGTGAAGGTTGTGAAGACGAGTTCCGGTGAACTGGAAACTCGGAGAACACTTGGAAACAAAGACTCGAAGATTTACTCGAAGGCTTGAGAGTGTTTGTTTGCAGTAGGCTCGAATGCTCAAGTAGTGTTCTACCTCTTCACGTTGAGATCCTTCACTATTTATAGGCGGAGGGTTGGCTGAGATCCGTTGCTTGGTTGGTCCTCCTCCTCTCGACAGTACTTGCGCAGGCTGGCACCTTTTTCAGACGTCCAGTTTTGGCATTTTGCCAAAATTCGCTAACTTACAAGGTTAACAGTAACTGGAGCGAGCCAGTACTGTTGCGGCGCCTTTGTCGGCCTGGCAGTCAACTCTTCCGCTCCACTCCGCTTTCGACACGTGGAGATCTTGTAATTAATGCTACGATCTCCTGTTGACTGGAGTTCAAAATATGGGCGGGAGTCGCGCTGTCGCTTTCTGGTAGGTAGTGGCTCGCTTTGCTTTGAAGTTGTAGCGTCTGCTTTAGTTGAGTCACTTCGTAGTCAATCTGTAGTGAGCCGCTTCGGGAGATAAAGTTCCCTAGTGACTGCTTTGGAAATTGATGACTAGAGTTGACTAGCTTTGACTTTTCACTGTAGCGCTTGCCCCGCTTCGCTTTGGCTTTGAACTGTAGCGCTCGCTTCGCTTCGCCTTGGCAGACTCGCTTTGAATCTACTGTAGCGATCGCTTCGCTACACTATTCTTCGGCACGCTTCACTTCGGCTTGCTAGACTTGCTTCGCTTCGAAAAATACACTCAAGCGAGTGGTCTTCACTTGAAATTTTGAAGCCTATAATCTAAGCAAATTAAAGAGCCATCCTAACAGAGTAGGCTTAGAAAAATTCTAACTTATTAACTACACCAAAATGGGTCGCTTGGGAACAGAACGCTTTGGGGTTTTGGGATCAAATCAAAACAATGAAGTGTCCCTAAAAGGTTCCCCCTTAACATGTTCTTCTTAACAATTCCCAACACTATTTAATTTCTCTTAGTTGATTTATTTGTTTATTTGTTTAATTTGCCTTATTTGATTATTTGCTTATTTATTTGTGTCCTTATTTGTGTTCTAAGGGTCTGCGTTTAAAAAATTATGCTTAGGACTCTAGTTGAGTCCTAAGGGTTTATAGTTGTAGTCTGTTTCTTTGACTTACCATGGGTGAGAGTTCAAAGGATCTGTAACTGAATATGCTCTGTATCTTGGGAAGCAACTACAACTAGTACGACTCTTAGTGCAACTACAATATGTTGGTCCCGGTTTGATAAGAGAAATACACGTAGAGGGGGGGGGGGGGGGGGGGAATACGTGTATTAGAAGTTTTTCAACTTCTTTTCAACTTATCTCAGAGTGGCAAGATTAGGGTCGCTTTAATACTTAAGACCTAGCTGTCAGCTTGATCTACAGTAAAGCTTGCTCTTGATCTAAGCGAATGCTTGATCACAGAGTGACTCGCTTGCGAATGTGGAATTTAGTGAGCTATATCTTCCCTAAGTATTTAAAGCTTCGTTTTAGGTTTGTTTAAATGCTTGTGCAGAATGATAAATCAAAGCAAGTAAAGTATCGAAAGCTTAAGGACAAAAATATACGACACTAAGGTTATAGTTCGGTGATAAACAACCTACGTCCACTTTGTTGCTCGCTGCAACGGTTCCTTTTCACTCAAGGAAACTTAGAGGATTACGGGTTCCTCCAAAACCTGGATAAGGACCGAGCTTCACTCGTTTGGGTCCAATATAATAACAACGAGGAGATTACAGGTTCTCCACTAAACCTAGCTAGATCGAGCTTTACACGGTCGAGGAAAGTGTAAGCTTGGATCCACACTCTACGATCGAGGTTTCTACTATATATGAAAGTAGAACCTGGATCTTACAACAACCTTTCTACTAAAACACAAACTCTAACACACTTGACAATAACAAGGATTTTAGGGTTTGGTTTGGAAACACTCTATTTGAAGAACTCTTTACGGTGAATGCAAAGGGGTAGAGTTCTTCTCTAAGCTTGGATATATGAGTGGGCTTAGATTCTAGAGAGTGAAGGTTGCAGAGACAAGTTTCGGTGAAGCTGAAACTTGGAGAACACTGTATCAAGGACTCGGAAAGATTGCTGGAAAGTTGTGAGTGCTTGATTGCTTGAGCACTGGAAAATTCGTAAGTGTTCTACTTCTTCTCATCTCTGCTCTCCACTATTTATAGTTTGGGAAGTGGACTGGAGCCGTTGAATGTTGGTGGCTTTGTCCCTCCACACTCGACAGTACTTTGCTTTCGACCTGTAGCTTTTCAGTCGTGCGCTTGTCTGTTTTCCAAAAATGGCTAAAATCCAAGCGTAACAATAACTGGAGCGTCCAGTACTGTAGCAGCGGCTCTGTCGGTTTGACGGTCAACTCCTTTGCTCCATTCTCCTTGTGCCACGTGGAGATCTGCAATAAATGTTTGGATCTTCACTTGACTTGAGTTTGAACTTCGAGTTTGAATTTGGGTGGGAGTTTGAACTGTCGTTTTCAAGCATCTTGGAAGTGGCTCGCTTTGCTTTAGTTATGAGCGTCCGCTTTGGCGCAGTCGGGTTGACTCGCTTTGACTTTACTGGGAGCGCTCACTTCACTTTCTTCCAGGTAGGCTCGCTTCGCTTTGATACACACTCAAGCGAGTGGTCTTCCTGCTTTGCTTGAAAACCTGCAGTCTATCCTAAAGCGACTAAAGCATAAATAAGCCATCCTAACATAATAGGCTTGAAAAATTATATCCTATCTAATAAAAATAGGGTCGCTTGGGAATAGGATCTTCATAGAGGGTTTTGGGATCTAATCAAAACATATAACATATTTTATTAAAGCATCCCGTTAAGTTCCCCCTTAACATATGAATCCTTAACAATTCCCAACAATTCCCCCCTTTTTGATGATGCCAAAACCCAACACTTTAACCACTATAAGAACTTCAAACGACTGAATCCTTCACAGTCTTTTCCATTTTTTTAGTTCTTATGGTTTTTGTGTAGGCTTTGTAGGATACGGATAAAAATCATTTAAAGCAAATAAATGCAATAAGTAGATGAGACGAACGTTTGACAGAAAAATAAATTGGATAAATAGTCAAGCATGACACATAGAGAGAAATCAGGATTCATCCATGATGTAAGCAGAATAAACTTTTGCCTTCATGGTCTTGGAATTTTCCACGCTTTCTCTATGTAGTCGGTCCATCTCCAAAGCTTCATCAATTTCATCATCGATAACCCTGCGGTTGAGAATTTTTGATCCTGGTACTCTGGGTTTGGGAAACAGCATCCGCTCGGAAATCTTGACAATCCACTTCTTCGGCTTTGCAAGCTCTGCTTCGATGAAGATCCTCCTCCGAAGCGGGTCATAGTTCAGTACCATGAAATTGTTCAGTGCGTCGAGCTTGGAAATGAAGTCTTGGCCAGGAACTACTTTCCAAAAGTAGTAGGCCTTGATGAATTTTTCGCGGCACTCTTTCCAACTCTCTTTCAGCTCTTCGGATATGAAATCCTCAATGAAGTATGTGTCGGGGTGGTTGGCTCTCCTCGCTTCGATTTCATCAAAGGACCTCTCGGTTAGTTCCTTCAGCAAGCTTCTGAACTTCTCGCTCTGTTCAGAGTTGAAAACTGGAGCTTTCCCATTGATGAGTTTTCTAATGAAGTCCTGTTCATCCTTGGTGTACCTCTTTGATTCCTTCATCTCTTTTATTGTCTTTCTGCAAGCTTCAATATCCGCTTCAATGTAGCATACTTCAGACTCGTCGGGAGTGAAGGGGATATATCCGCTTCGCATGAGACTTGTTTGAATGAGCATATTTTCATTAAGCAGCTTGATGGCCCTTTCCTCTACCTTCTTCATCCTAGCCTGCTTGACAGCTTCTCTCCTCTCTGCTTCCTTCTTTTTCTCTTCCTCCTCCTCCTCCTTCTTTTCAGCTAAGCGAGACGCTTTGGCTGCAAGACTCGCTTGGATTTTCAGGCGCTTGGCCGCGGGTCCCACCTCTTTGTTATCCGGAGCGGGCCGCTTCGTTGTAGTCTTAGTTGGTGCAGCTTTAGGCGGCGTCGCTTTGGCTTTGGCGGCAGGAGGTGCAGTGAGAGCGGGGACTTTGGTAGGAGCTGCAGGGGCAGCTTGATCTTGAGCACCAGCATCAGTAATGAGAGCTTCGGAAGGCACGACCTGGATGGGCTTGACCTGGGGAATCTCCATTACTCCCTCCTCTGCCATAAGAAATGACTGCATGACTTCCAAAGTAGATGCCAATGTCGCATCAACATTCAAATTTGCATCTGCGGCGGCGGATGCTCTTACTTTGTGAGCGGCAGCGGCAGAAGTTGATGAAGCGAGCAGCTTTGGTATTACAGGCATTGCAGTCTTCACCTTGTCCTGATAGACAACCATATCTTTGCCTTTGCCGGCTTCGCTCGAGGGGGCTTTCTTCTCCTTCTGTTCCCCCTTTTTGGCATCATCAATGCCTCTTTCATCCAGGGCTCTGCACAAGCTCGCAAACTCAGCAATTACTGCCTTGAGCGTCCCATCAGTTCGTTTTGCAAACAGTTCTTCCTTCGCAAGCACAAGCTCCGCCGTCTTTTTGGAGACTTCCTCCAGCAGGAAAGCACACTGTTTTTCTCGCTCGATGATTACATTCTCTCTTTCTGCAATATTCTCCTCCTTCGCTTTCACTACGGCGAAGCGATCGGTGAGTTCAGCCTCAGCCTCTGCACGAAGCTCCTTTAATTTTTCCTGCACAAAAAGGTCAGAAAAATTCTGTGCAGCATTGATCTCCGCCTGACGAGCGTTCAGGGCGACGTGGGATGTGGCAAAAGATTGCACACCTCAAGTAAGATTGGCCACCCTGTCCTCCATCTCCGTAGCAGCCATGTCCAGTTGGACACGCTTCATCGTGAACGATGTGGCTTCTCTCCTGCGGCTCTCCAGTTCGCTTAGATTTTCATCGAACTTGTCCTAGAGGATCGCTTTATCATTCTCCGCAGTCGTTTTGGCTAGCTTGGCGCGAGTGAGATCCTTTTGTAGGGATTGGATCTCACTGGCATTCTTTTCCATTGCCTTCTCATAATCAGTTTTGGCACTCTCCATTTCCTCCTTGTGCCTCTGCACAAGCGAGACTCCCTCCTCTTTCTTCTTCTTCAGTTCACCTTCCAAAACGACAAGCTTGGAAGTGAATGCTTTCAGTCGCGAACTCTCCTCCTCAAGTGACAGCTTGGCATCCTCCACTTTCTTTTTCTCCTCCTCTAGCTTCCCAGAGTGCTCTTCCTCCTTCTCAGCCAAGTTTTTCTTTTGGTGCTTGATCGCACTATTTTCTACCACACAAAATAGGTATAGTATAGAATAAGGGAGTATCGTATCCACAGGGATTGATGAGTCGAAATCACACACAGTACCTCTACTATAGAATTAAACTGATGTTTAGACAATTAAGAATTGAGAGATTGTGGTATTTATAATTAAACAAATAATAAAAAGACTCAATTAAACAAACAAGGAAATAAATAAGGAAACAATTAAGCAAATAAAGCAAGTAAACAAATAAGGATAAAACTTAATTAAGGAAAAGTGTTGATTCTAGGGAAGCCTACCTAATCAAATATATGCAAGTAATTAATGCATGCAATTAACCAATTTAATCCAATCTAAATGTGATACATGAAAATAACCTACACCCCGATTAAAGCAATGCAAGTCGTCACCTAATAAGATCCTAATATCCTCTCGGACGCATAGATATCAAATCAAGTGCAAAATAGGACAAGTATCAATAATATAATTAACTAGGTTCAACTATGACACCCAAATCAACTATATATGAACATATGATAATTCAACCTCAACTAAGACAATCAAATCATCATACCATGTATTCATGAGATCTATTATGCAATTATCCTATTAAGGCATAAACACATAACTATGCATACACAATTAGTGATCAAATAATCATGCATGAGATTAAGCACCATGAAACATGCATCTAGATTGGAAGGCTAATTGTAAACAAAAACACTTACATAAATTCAATTAGGCATTCAATCCCTAAAATCAACTAAGGAATTTATCTAGACATAATTAAAGCAAACATAAACACAAATAATTGAAAGAACATAATTAAAGAGTAAGAGTAAGAAAAACTTGAACACATACGAAGAACTTCGAATCTTGAATCTTGCATAAACTTGAAAAATCTCCAATGTCGAATACAATAAAAGCTCTAAAGTAAAAATAAGTAAAAAGTAAAGGAGGTGTTAGGGTTTACAATGCTAGACTAAGGAATATATATAGGGGAAATTTACATAAGGAATTATAAACCAAAAAGGAATCTAATTAAATAAGGGAAAAATCTCGGCTGGAATCCCCCTCTCGACACACCACCTCTCGATACACCTCTCGATCGAGAGAGGTGTCGAGAGGTACTAAAATTGCTCTCGATCGATAGCTGCTCCAGAAGCTCTCCTCTCGATAGGCCTCTCGATCGAGAGAGGTATCGAGAGGTCTTCACTCGACTTCAAAACTTGGAATTCAACCTTCGATCTTCACACCTTGTCTCGTCTCGGGTTTTTATCTTCAAAATATGCCTAAAAACTCAGAAAACACCCACAAGCATAATATTGTCCAAGATAACAAAAACCATATAAAACATAGACAATACTACACAATCGAGACTCAAAATCAACTCTTTTTGGTTATAAAAATAAGGTAAATTTCGCCTATATCAAATCCCCCAAACTTACACATTGTTCGTCCCGAACAATACCAAAACATAAACAATAGACTCTAGCATTGTGAACTATATAGGCCTCAAAAGCTTTTTCAAAAACAAACTCATGATCATGATCAAAACTATGCACACAACCTTAGCATCAATAACACAACCTATTTAATAAATCCAAAACATGCCAATCCATTAAAGAACACTCTCCACCATGTGAGATTATGTATATAAGTGAACACTCAACTCTCTCAAAGAAAAGATGTAAGATAATGCACATCATAGGGTTCACTCAACTTCAATGTAATGCAACATGTTTACCATAGGCTTGCCCCTAATCTCAACATCTCCACCTAATGTCATATTCACAAACTAGGATAAAAAAGGTCTTTATAAAGCTTGTAATGTAGGGAAATTGGTTGAGGTAGGGAATATATAGGCTAAGTGACTCAAATAAATTCAAACCATCAACATCTTTTCAACTCCAATCAAAGTATGGATTTATACTCCATATTCTACCATCCAACACCAACTACAAAACTCAAAATATCATAGATGCAATCAATACAATTCAAGCTAACTATCCCCTTATGCTTTTTCTTTTTTTTTTTTCTTTTTTCTTTTTTTACTAGAGCTCAACTAATGAATGTTCTTTGTAATGTTGAACAAAGGCTCTATATAGCTTTTTCTCTCTCTCTTTTTTTTTTTTTTTTTTTTTTTTTTTTTTTTTTTTTTTTTTTTTTTTTTTTAAGCTTATAGGGATAGCTAACTATACTTAAACAAGCATCTAAAATTTCTTTTCTTTTCTCCTTCTACACCACAACAAATATTTTCTATTCAACTCCTCCCATGTCACCAACTAAATCCACTAAAGGTACCCTTATCCATCCAAACCTCCTATCATCCAAGCTCAAGAAAGAAAGGCTCATAAAAGGCTCAAAGGGGGTAAACAAAGATTATGATCAAGGTTAGTGTATGGGAATCATGTGGCTATGAAAGAATGGCCTAATATCATCTCCTAATTCATAAATATACTAAGGTCTTGATGGAGAAATAGGGCAAGTTCTAGAAACAATGAAGCATACATGATCACTCAATCAACAAATAGACATAAATATGCACAAAAGCTCAATTCTCACGGGTTCAAACTAACTAGTTCCCGACATCATCGCATACTTCAAATTCATCAAATAAAATTGCGTCGCTTCGCCAAGGTTCCATGCATAATAAAGATCATGAAATTTTCTCCAAAAATCAATCAAAAAATTTCTATCATCGGCCAAATTCACAATACTATCATCACATGCTTATTCGACTCAACTTAAAACCTAAGACTCAAAAAATAAAAGACTACTAAAACATACACCAAAACAATACTAAACAAATAAAAGACTCTTAAAAACAAGAAAACAATTAAAATTGGGTCAACTTAGACACTCTTTACCTCCCCCAAACTTATTTCAAAGCATAGCAAAGAAATAAGTTTAAAGAAAAGAAGTAGGCTAAGTTAACTCAATAACCACTCATTGAAAGGGAGGAGGGGGTGGGTCATTGGGATCGTACCTTTGATACCCATCCGGGTAGAAGGGGTAGAATTGATGCATATCGTACATCATCCTCCTATATTGCTCTTAGTACGCCCTCTCATCTTCTTTACACTTCCTCTCCGCTTCACGGGCTGCTCTCTCCTCTTCAAGGAATGAGTTGAAAGAATTTCGAAGGCCTCCAACCTCGTCCCTCAACGTCCCCACTTCTTGACGAACCTCTCCCACTTTCTCACGAACAAACTCCCGGTAAAGCAAATGGTAGTTGTCGAAAAGTTGCGAGTTCTCCTCGTGGTAACCTCGCATCGCCTCATGAAAGTCCGGGGTGGCCATTTGGAACGCGGGCTGCGGACCTCCATCGCCTTCTTCTTGATGTTGCTCGTCTTGATCAAATCCTTGCTCTTATTGCTCGGCTTCCTCTTCTTCATCTCCTTCCTCATCATCATCTCCTCCTTCTTTTGGCCTTGGACCTTCGGCCCATGTGAGTTTCTTGTGTTCCGGGGAATTCATCCTTCCATTCCCTCTTTGTAGATTCTCGTTCCCAATCACCGCGGTTAAGTAATTGTTCGGCAATGGGAAGAGATAAACACCACTCAACCCATGGAGCTTGAAGAACCACCTGGACTTGTCGAAAGAGATCATCCTTGCAAACTCCAAGGTGCATCTATCCACAAAGATGGATGTAGACACCGGCTGCTCCCGAATCGGTACATTGAAGTGTTGAGCAATTGGAGTGACAAATGCTCCAATCCCTATCTTTTGTCCTCCGAACAAATAAGCTTGATTCTCCATGTGGTCGACGAGGTAGAGGGCTGCATCTTGGGAATGTCCTAGATATGATGTCCATATGAGATGTGCATCGGTGGCAAGGAAGGTGCCAGAGTCATGGCGGGAGTGAATGGAGCAAGAGATCAACCGGTGGAAATAGCGAATCGTGGGATTCCGAATTGAGGTGGCCTTTGCAATTGCCGGGTTGTAGGACTTCTTCTTCTCCTCCTCGTAATCCACGAAGTGGCTCCACAAATCTTGAAGATTAGGGTGGTTGTTGCCCAAGTACTCGCCATTCTTGTCTCCTCCAATAATATCATTGAGTTGATCCATGGTGAGCTCCCTTAGTTGACCACCCAATTGGAAACGAATGATGTGAGGCACTTGGTTGACTCGCTCCACCACCAAAGTCGAGAGAAACTCCACCGTCAATATGTGATAAGTCAAGTGGTTGCCTTGAAATATGTTGGTGAAGCCTCCTCTTTGCATCATTTGGGTGATCTCATCGGCTATCCCCATGGCCACTATCGTCTCTTGGTGAAGGAAACGACAATGCTTGTGCTTGAGTTGCACAAGATGGGACCATCTCCTCTTCGACTCCACCGTGGTGAGCTTTAGCTTGAACGCCTTCGGCTCCAAATTTGCAGGTAACGACATAGCCGGCGGCATTCGGTTTTTCGGAATGGTCTTGTCGTTCTTTCATGTCTCCTTGGCCTTCTCCTTCCCCTTGCCCTTGCTTGAAGAAGTCGAAGCAACACTCTTTCCTTTGTCTCTTGCCATTTGAGTACCTAAAAAGAAAATTCAACGAATCACTACTAGGCAAACAAGAATGTAGCAACATGAATTCATCTTCCCCCAAACTTCAACCAAACTCAATCCTCCCCCATTATCAACTCAATGTTTGCATCACAAATCCACACATTCAACATACTAAACTCCCAAAATAATTTACTTCATAGAACAATCTCAACTCAATGCATATCAATATCAATGAATCTCACAAATTCATAGACAAATTCAAAGACCTATTCAAAAATCAACATGCATTCATCTTTTCAATCCTCAATGAATCCAATTTATTCAAATAATACAAAGCAATTCATAGATTCAATTCAAAATTCTCAATTTAATACCCAATCTATTAATCCAAGAATTTAACCAACAAAAACGAATTTCAATCGGTCAAAACATGCTTATTCATGTAGAGAATCAAGAATTAATAAGAGGGGGGCGAGAAATCGAGTACCTTGAGACGAATCGAAGAGAGAAAATTGAAGAGTGCTCTTGTGTTCTTGAGAATTTGTGTTTGTGTGTGAATGGTATGTGAATTGTATGTATATGGTATATAAATAGGGTTAGAAAAACCTGGTCAAAGTCGGTTTAATGCTCGTCAACAACTCTCTCGATACCCCTCTCGATCGAGAGAGTTGTCGAGAGGTCGCTACTGGATCATGTGTTTTGACCTCTCGATAGGCCTCTCGATTGAGAGAGGTGTCGAGAGGTCACTTTCTGCATGAACTGTCCTCACCTCTCGATCGAAAACACGGGGGTCTTGATCGAGAGGCATCTCGTGAACTGGCCTGGGCACTATTTTCGGAACCTCTCGATACACCTCTCGATCGAGAGAGGTGTCGAGAGACCCCTACTGGAAGACAAACTTTCGCCTCTCGACAGGCCTCTCGATCGAGAGAGGTGTCGAGAGGTCCTGCACGGATTTTTGTTTTCTACACAACACTTAGAATTTGTTAGCATATTAAGGGGTTCGACTCTAAAATACGAAAATTTACTTACGACTCTAAAAATAAAAATAACGAAAATAATAAAAACGGGATACGAATATTGGGTTACCTCCCAACAAGTGCTATGTTTAACGTCTTTAGCCCGACGATACCTCTTTTCTAGCTCGGGTCATCAAGATAAGTGGCCGCTTTCTTGGGGTAGAGAGGCAACGGCTTGAAGTAATGCTTGAGTCGATGTCCATTCACCACGAATTTTTCACTGTCGTTCTTCAACACTTCGAATGCACCATTCTTCAAGTCCTTGTAAATAACGAACGACCCCGACCACTTGCTTTGCAATTTTCCTGGAAACAAACGAAGTCGAGAATTAAAAACAAGAACATCATCACCAATTTCAAACTTACGCTTTTTGATGCTCAAGTCGTGAAATCTTGCGGCTCGTTCTTTGTAAATCCTCGAATTCTCAAACGCCTCATTCCTCCATTCATCAAGCTCCAACAAGTCGTCGCACCTTTGGCCCATGGCTTCCTTGAACTCAAAATTGATCCTTCTCGTCGCCCAATAAGCTTTATGCTCCAACTCCATTGGTAAATGGCAAGATTTGCTTGATCCTTCTCGTCGCCCAATAAGCTTTATGCTCCAACTCCATTGGTAAATGGCAAGATTTTCCAAATAGCAATTGATATGGGGACCTTCCAATTGGCGTCTTGAAAGCCGTCCTATAAGCCCAAAGTGCGTCATCCAAATACTTCGCCCACTCCTTTTTATTGGTGACGGTCTTCTCCAAAATTTGCTTGATCTCTCAATTAGCTAGCTCGGCTTGACCGTTTGCTTGAGGGTGGTAGGGCGTTGTAACCTTGTGCTTGACTCAATATTTCGCAAGAAGTGATCCTAACCAACGATTGTTGAAGTGGCTCCCCCCATCGCTAAGCAAAGCTCTCGGAGTTCCATACCGAGTCAAAATATTCCTTTGGAGGAATTTGATCACCACCTTCGAATCGTTGGTTGTTGTGGGAATGGCCTCGACCCACCTAGAAACATACTCCACCGCAAGTAAGATGTAAGAGAACCCTTGAGACTTGGGAAAGGGACCCATGAAGTCAATCCCCCAAACATCGAAGAGTTCTACCTCCATGATAGTGCGTTGCGGCATCTCGTCCCTCTTCGTGATGTTCCCCATCCTTTGGCATCGATCACACGTCTTGATGTACTCGTGACAATCCTTGTAGATCGAAGGCCAATAAAAGCCACTATGAAAAATCTTGAGGGCGGTGCGATTTGCTGCAAAGTGTCCCCTATTCGGAGCGCTATGGCAATCCTCGATGATCTTATTCCACTCCGATTGTCGAACACATCGCCTTATGATTCCATCGGCACACCTCCGGTACAAATAAGGATCATCCCAATAGTAGAACGTGCAATCATGGAGGAACTTCTTCTTTTGATGAGATGAGAGATCCTTGGGCACATGATGAATCACCAAGTAGTTGACGATGTCGGCGAACCAAGGAGTTAAATCGTCTAACTCGAAAATCTGCTCATCGGGGAAACTTTCTTTGATGACGACTCGTGCATCTTCTCCTTCCACGGGCTGCTCAAGTCTCGAAAGATGATCGGCCACCACATTCTCGCAACCTTTCCTATCCTTGATATCCATATCGAACTCTTGAAGAAGTAGAATCCATCGAACTAACCTTGGCTTCGAGTCCTTCTTGTTGAAAAGATAGCGAATGGCGGCATGGTCGGTGTGCACAATCGTGTGAGATCCCACCAAATAAGGCCTAAACTTGTCGAAAGCATAGACCAAAGCGAGTAACTCCTTCTCCGTGGTGGTGTAGTTCCTTTGAGTCGAGTCCAATGTCTTGCTAGCATAGTAGATTACTCGGAAAAGCTTCTCCCTTTTCTGCCCCAAAACTGCTCCTATCGCCCAATCGCTTGCATCGCACATGAGCTCGAACGGGGCACTCCAATCCGGTGACACCAAAACGGGAGTAGAGATAAGCACCTTCTTTAATGTCTCGAAGGCTTCCAAGCAATCCTCATCAAATACAAACTTGACATCTTTCTCGAGCAATGCACACAACGGCTTCGTGATTTTTGAAAAATCCTTAATGAACCTCCTATAGAAGCCGACATGTCCTAGGAAACTCCTCACCGATTTGACATTGGTTGGTGGTGGTAACTTCTCGATGGCTACAACTTTGGCTCGATCCACCTCCAATCCTTGCGAAGACACCTTATGACCTAGCACAACACCTTCTTGCACCATGAAGTGGCACTTCTCCCAATTGAGAACGAGGTTCGTCTCTTCGCACCGTGGCAAGATTCTCCAAGCATTGATCAAAAGAAGAACCAAAAACTGAAAAGTCGTCCATGAATACCTCCATAATGTTCTCGATCAATCCATGGAAGATTGCCATCATGCACCGTTGAAAAGTAGCCGGTGCGTTGCATAACCCAAACGACATCCTCCGATAAGCGAAAACTGAAGGAACCATATCTGATCGGTGAAGATCGGTTCGCCCGAATTTCGGATATCTAACTATCGAATTAAACCTATCATGCTCCTATGAATTTAGTACGGAATCATAGGGGGTTTATAGATCGATTACCTGAAGAAGTAGAGAACTCGCGAATAGATCTTCTGATCTGTATCCCTGCTCGATTCTGACGTTGGATGGACAACGAACCTCGGAATCAGCCACGGAAAACGGGATCCCCACAGAACTGCTCTGCCCGGCCACGCGTCTCTCTCTCTCTAGCCCTAGCCTCCCTTTCTTGTTCAGAATATTTAAGTACACTCAATTATTCTGATCATTAGGTTTAAACAAGACCTTGAGGGGGTATATATAGAGGAGACCAAGTGAGACTTGGGCTTAAGTTGCAGACCAGGCCTGCAACACATGGACTAGCCGTCCATAGCAGTATTGGCGCCCTCACTGGGCCCAATTAAGTGGTGGCCCACTTATTCCTTGTACTGTGGCCTGTTGAGCTTTTTGGGCCAGATCAGGGATCTACTAGCTGGTAAAACCGAGGCCTCCCAATAGCTAAATTCTCCATACTCAGCCCAGAGTATAATTTAGTCCATAAGTACTAAAACATTCCACTAGAGTAATAGTACTGAATTACCTGTTTTACCCTCGTTGAGTTCAGGGCTAGTATTAGACTTAGCGACCCCCATATTTAAGATATCCCACATCCGTTGATTAACTTAGAGGTTCTGACTGCTCGTGTTATTCAACTTCTTTTATATTCCTGAGTAGTACCATTCATACCTTACTCATCATACCGGAATTTAATCCACCTGCAGAGTTTGGTATGATAGTCCTTAATGAATTCCTCAGGGGATGTGATCAACCTGTTCTACCAGGATATGGTGCTCTGTTGCAGTTGCACTAAGAGTCGTACTAGTTATAGTTGCTTCCCAAGATACGGAGCATATTGAGTTACAGATGCTCTGAACTCCCACCCATGGTAAATTAAAGAAGCAGACTATAACTATACACCCTTAGGACTCAACTAGAGTTAAGGTTCATCTTAAGTCACCGAGGTCTTGATTCTTTCTGCATTCGGTCAGAATAGAAGAATACACCTCACCGTGATCCTATCAGTACACGCACATACTAGTATAGACAAGTAGCCAAGACAAGCTACTTATGCAGCCTATACTACAGCCTAAACCGACAGTTATATCTAGAACTGTCTCGACTGTGATACCCTTTTATATCTCGTGAGGAACCGGCAACTATGGTCTTCTGTGATCTACAACACACCATAAAGCCTACAACTTTGAGATAATGGATATATGTTTGATGCATAGATAACAATTCATACTTAATCAGATAGAAGATTGTTAGTGGTTATGGACAACACATGCATACAAGCTAAAAGGCCTGCTTTCTAGTATACAAATCCATCAAAAACTCCATATGGACAAGTGAACGCCGTCTCGTGTTGGTCCTCCGGAGCGATGGAGATTTGGTTGTAGCCGGAGTATCCATCGAGGAAGCAATAGTACTCGTGTCCGGCCAATCGATCGAGCATTTGATCTACGAACGGGAGGGGAAAGTGATCCTTCCTAGTTGCTACGTTGAGAAGACGATAATCGATGCACACTCGCCATCCCGTGACAAGCCTCGTCGCTATAAGCTCCCCTTTCGCATCGTTGATGACCGTCCTGCCTCCTTTCTTCGACACCACTTGAGTAGGGCTCACCCACTCACTATCCGAAATAGCATAGATCATGCCGGCATGAAGCAACTTCAACACCTCCTTCCTCACAACTTCTTGCATGGCTGGGTTCAATCGCCTTTGAGGTTGGACTCTTGGGCGATGACTATCTTCGAGAAATATCCTATGCATACAAATCGAAGGACTAATACCTTTGATGTCGGCAATCGTCCATCCAATCGCAGATTTGTGCTTCCTTAGGACCCTCAATAACTTGTCCGTATTCGCCTCCGTGAGTTGAGAAGATACGATCACCGGATACGTCTCTTCTTCTCCTAAGAATTTGTACTTGAGGTGCTCGGGTAATGGCTTCAACTCCAGCTTCGGGGCTGCATCCTTCTTTTCTTCATCTTCGAGAACTCCATCATCCACCTTTTGTTAATGTCGAGGTATGGAACTTCCTCGTGATGAAGTAGTGGTTGGTTCGCCTCCAATTGATGTAGATCCTCGAGAATCTCATCGCAAGCTTCATCCAACTCCAAGTAGGTATGTAAAGAGCTTGAGATGCAATGATTAAATGCCTCCTCCGAAGAAGGTGGTATCAATGTCTCGATGGAGAAGATATCCTCACGGTGATCGTCGGGTCTCTTCATAGCTTCGTAGATAGAAATTCTCAGCTCTTCTCCGTTGACCCGAAAGGTGAGGTCTCCATCTTGAACATCGATCAATGCTCTCCCCGTGGCTAAGAATGGCCATCCTAAGATCAATGGTTGATGTGCATCCTCGGGCATATCCAAGACTACGAAACCCGCCGGGAAGACAAGGTTGTGCACTTGAACGAGAACGTCCTCCACTATCCCCCTTGGATAAGAAACCGATCGGTCCGCCATAAGTAGAGAGATGGTGGTTAGCTTCATCCTCCCGATCTTGAGCCGGTTGAATATAGAGAGGGGCATCAAATTGATGCTAGCACCAAGATCACATAGCACGTTTTGAAAGAGTTGATCACCGATCTTGCATGCTAAAGTGAACCTCCCAAGATCCTTTTGTTTCAACGGTAGCTTCTTTTGGATCACCGCGCTACACTCCTCTGTGAGATTGATCGTCTCGAACTTTCCCCACTTCTTCTTTCCCGAAAACGCATCCTTGATGAACTTCATGTGGTTGGGCATGTCTCGAAGAGCATCGAGATGTGGTATGTTGATGTTGACCTTTTGTAGTATCTCCAAGAAACGTTGATACTTCTCATCTTGCTTCGTCTTGGTCAAGCGTTGTGGAAAAGGGGCCTTCGGAGTGTACGTCGGGAATTGGGGCGACTGCTTGGCCTCTCGATCGAGAGAGGTGTCGAGAGGTCCCTTCTGACCTCGATCTTTGACCTCTCGACCCCCTTCTCGATCGATAGGGGTATCGAGAGGTTTCCTCTGCTTTTGCTGGGCGACCTCTCGACAGGCCTCTCGATCGAGAGAGGTGTCGAGAGGGTCGCATTGGATCTTCTTGTCGTAAAGCTCTCGATCCTCCTCTCGATCGATAGGGGTATCGAGAGGAACCTGCTGGACTCCAGTATTGACCTCTCGACAGACCTCTCGATCGAGAGAGGTGTCGAGAGGTCCTCGCCTCGGCACTTGGTTTCTCGTCTCCTCGAGCTCCGCATTTTTGAGGTTCCCGTTTCCAATCTTCTCAGCTTCCAAGGACGGATTTGTGTACTTTGTGCCACTCCTAAGCTCAATAGCATGAACATGATGGTTGGTCTTTGGGTTTTGCTCGGTGTTGCTTGGGAATTGGCCGGGCTTATGGACTCCTCCTTGAGCACTGGCTATTTGACTCATTTGCGTCTCCAACATTTGCATTTGCTTAGTCAAGGCATTGATGCTACTCCCCAAGTTGTTGCTCAAAGTGTTTTGAAGCTCCAACGTCCTCAACTTTGCATCTTGTTGTGTCATCCTCATCTCCGACTGAGCCATATAATGACGAATCAAGTCGTCGGTTGATATCTCCTTCTTCGGCTCTTGAATGACTCCGTTCTCAACATGGAAGCCGGGAGGTGGTTGCAAGGCATTGTTTGGATTATTGGCATAAGAGAAGTTCGGATGATTTCGGTTGTTGGGAACATAAGGCTTCTTGTATCCCCTTTGGTAATTCGAACCTCCTTATCCTCCTTGTCCTCCTTGCCACTTGTTTCCTTGATTTGGTTGCCACTTGCTCCCTTGTTGCACAAAATTGGCATCTTCCTCTCCGGTTGGGTTTGCTTGTTCATCAGTGATAGCATCGCACTGAAGTACTCCTTTCTTGATGGTATCCAACTCACTTGCTGTTTTTGTGTACTTCTCCATCAAGTCCTCGTAAGCCTCGATTCCAATGTTGGCAACTCTCCTTCTTCCAACGCGTCGGTCAGTAGCCTCTTCATAACTTGAATTCACAGTCAGCTCAATAATCTCCATGGCCACGTCGTACTCGTTGTTCAAAAATCCTCCTTTGGAAGCATAGTCGAGCTCCTTCCTACACATCTTGTTCAAACCACGATAGAAGCATGCTCGCAGTAGCTTCTTGAATCTCCCCCACGCCTCATAGAAATACTCATCCTCGAATTGTTGGAATTGGTTGATCTCATTGATGAGTTTCTGAGCCCTCGAAGGTGGGAAGAACTTGTTCAAAAATCTGGTGCACATCTCGGCCCAAGTCCTAATCTCCGTCTTGTCCAATCCATCAAGCCATTCCCTCGCATCATCCTTGAGAGACCACACGAACAAACTGAGCTTGAGGTAGGCCGAAGATACTCCATTAGCCTTGTATGTTGCACAAATATCCAAAAATTGCTTCAAGTGAGCATTTGGATCCTCCATGGGTGTGCCTCCATATTGGTTGGATTACACCATGTTGATGAGGGACGTCTTGATCTCATAGTTGTTTGCATCCGTGGTCCCCCATCCTCCTTGCTGAAATTGGTCCACGACCGGCTTAAACCGATCGTTCAAAGTCCTCCTTGCCAATTGATCCCCCATTGAATCGAAACTCCTTGGTTAATCGGGTGGTGAAGAGGTTGGTGTATCAATCTTGCTTGCTTCCTTATCTCGTCTCAATGCCATTAGTGAGCGCTCCAACTTCAAGTCTATCGAAATAAGATTTATCCCTTTAGACCTTGTGGTCATGCACTACCTAAAACCAAAGAGAAGAAAAGAAAACGTTAGATCAATAAACCGAAAAACAGAAAATTAAAGTGCCTAAATCACCTATTAATTCTATTTCAAAATATGTGTATGAAATCTAATCAATCCCCGGCAACGGCGCCAAAATTTGATCGCACTATTTTCTACCACACAAAATAGGTATAGTATAGAATAAGCGAGTATCGTATCCACAGGGATTGATGTGTCAAAATCACACACAGTACCTCTACTATAGAATTAAACTGATGTTTAGACAATTAAGAATTGAGAGATTGTGGTATTTATAATTAAACAAATAATAAAAAGACTCAATTAAACAACCAAGGAAATAAATAAATAAGGAAACAATTAAGCAAATAAAGCAAGTAAACACAAATAAGGATTAAACTCAATTAAGGAAAAGTGTTGATTATAGGGAAGCCTACCTAATCAAATATATGCAAGTAATTAATGCATGCAATTAACCAATTTAATCCAATCTAAATGTGATACATGAAAATAACCTACACCCCGATTAAAGCAATGCAAGTCGTCACCTAATAAGATCCTAATATCCTCTCGGACGCATAGATATCAAATCAAGTGCAAAATAGGACAAGTATCAATAATATAATTAACTAGGTTCAACTATGACACCCAAATCAACTATATATGAACATATGATAATTCAACCTCAACTAAGACAATCAAATCATCATACCATGTATTCATGAGATATATTATGCAATTATCCTATTAAGGCATAAACACATAACTATGCATACACAATTAGTGATCAAATAATCAAGCATTTGAATAAGCACCATGAAACATGCATCCAGATTGGAAGGCTAATTGTAAACAAAAACACTTACATAAATTCAATTAGGCATTCAATCCCTAAAATCAACTAAGGAATTTATCTAGACATAATTAAAGCAAACATAAACACAAATAATTGAAAGAACATAATTAAAGAGTAAGAGTAAGAAAAACTTGAACACATACGAAGAACTTCGAATCTTGAATCTTGCATAAACTTGAAAAATCTCCAATGTCGAATACAATAAAAGCTCTAAAGTAAAAATAAGTAAAAAGTAAAGGATGTGTTAGGGTTTACAATGCTAGACTAAGGAATATATATAGGGGAAATTTACATAAGGAATTATAAACCAAAAAGGAATCTAATTAAATAAGGGAAAAATCTCGGCTGGAATCCCCCTCTCACACACCACCTTTCGATACACCTCTCGATTGAGAGAGGTGTCGAGAGGTACTAAAATTGCTCTCGATCGATAGCTGCTCCAGAAGCTCTCCTCTCGATAGGCCTCTCGATCGAGGGAGGTATCGAGAGGTCTTCACTCGACTTCAAAACTTGGAATTCAACCTTTGATCTTCACACCTTGTCTCGTCTCGGGGTTTTATCATCAAAATATGCCTAAAAACACAGAAAAACACCCACAAGCATAATATTGTCCAAGATAACAAAAACCATATTAAAACATAGACAATACTACACAATCGAGACTAAAAATCAACTCTTTTTGGTTATAAAAATAAGGTAAATTTCACCTATATCAGTGCTTCACCTCCTCCGTTAGTTGGAAGATTTCATCATCCTTCCTACTTATCTTTCCTTTTAAGTCAAGAATCTCTTGATTTTTCACAGAAAGCTCCTCCACATGCTTCTCCACGAGCTTCTGCTCATGTTCCGAGATCTTCCGCTCCGGTAGCTCGGCGTTCGAGTATGCACGCTTCACAACAGCGTCGAGCAACTCTAAGTACTTGGGCTTATTGATCAATTCTTTAAACCCTTCAACTCCGATGAACTGGAGTTGAGCAGCCTCCTTCTCTTCTATTGATTTTTCCGAGAACGCCTTCCTTAAGTTGAAGATTTTGTAGTACTCAGTACCACGGTACGTGACGTACGTAAGAAAGTCAGCTGCTTGGTTGAAGAAGGCTTCGTCCATAGGCACACGCGGGTACCTCTTCTTAACTTTCAAGGCAGCTTGCGTCCAGTCATCGCGATAACACTGGAGCGCCTTGTCTACGGGTGATGTGGGGGTTGTTTGAACAGCTTTTTGTGAGAGAAGGTTTGAGTTGAGAGTTTGGGTGGGAGATTCTGGGATAGTGGTTTGGGTGGGGGCTTGAGTGGGGGCTTGAGATGGTTCGTAGGTTTGGTAAGCTTCGATTGGGCCAGGGTTGAGAAATGGAAGATTAGGTAGGGCATGAGTGCTTACAGACTCCTCATCTTCAAACATGGCTTGTCTGTGCACGAAAATTCCTTGGGGATTTCTGGGATGAATGGATTGGGGCTGGAAATGTGGTTCGGAAGCTTGGGGTTGGGCGGTTTGAGTTTGGGGTTGAGGAGTTTGGGTAGCTTGGGGTTAGCTGGGATGGGTAGTGGAAGCTTGCGGTAGATTAACTTCTTCACCTTCTGGTGAGGGTGCACGCTTTTCTCTAAGCTCAGTCACGCTCAAAGATGTGCCAGATGGTGAGGCTGCTTCCTCACTTTGTTCTTCAAGCGAGGCGACTCGCTTGGTCTTTTGGGGGGCCGCTTGCTTCTTAGCCGGTGAAGCGGCTCGCTTCTTCCCTTTCCCCTTCTTCTCCGTAGGAAAGGCCACTGCGGGGCACACATCCTTGTTCAAAATTCCTCTATCAATGAGTGGCTTGCCTGGCTTGACCAGATCATTGAAGACGCTTGATTTCTTGTAGGCGATCGTCTTTGTCCAGTTCCGGTCAAGAAATATTTGCTCCAAAGAATAAGAGAGCTTCCCGAACAGGCGAAGCTTTCCTTTCCTGATGATGTTAACGTTGATGCCTGATAGGGTGTATTTTTACCCTATTTTCTAAGTGTTATATTATCGTTTTCTTGTCTTATTTTGATAGTTTAGCAAAAGTTTTGTATTTTTTACGTTATTTCGAGCTAGATTACGCTTTTGGGTTGTTTTGAGTGTTTTTAGGGCTTTTATGTCGAGAAAACCCAAGATAAGACAAGAGACGACGAAACCAAGGAAGAGATGAAGTATTGATCCCAAGTTCTGACTTCTCACGATTTTTTGGAAGAGTTATTCTGGAAAAGTAAATGCATAGCATTGAAGAGGGTTTCGATACGAGCACGTAGGCGAAAACGGAGGTCAATTCGGAGTTTGGATGAGGAAGATATGATCGAAACAAGAAAGTTGCGCAGAACCCTCTCGACCCCCCTCTCGATCGAGAGAGGTGTCGAGAGGTGGCTCCTGTTTTCCAGCCGGGATTTTTCCTAAAAGGCAAAATTTGACTTTTTCTTGGTTTCCTTGTACAATTAGGTATTGGATGTAAACTTTTACCCTATAAATACCTCTAAACTTATCATTGTAAGGCTAACAACATAGAACAACACAACAATCTCTCTATTCTCCACCATACTTTTAGATTAGTTTTTCTAAGATCTAGATTTATTTTATGTATGAAGACAATTGAAGATTGAAGATTTATTCAAGATTCAAGAGTTTTTCTATTCCTTTCTCTTTTATTTATGTTTTTTATTATGTTTATTCTTCCTTCTACCTTTCTTTTAATTATGTCTAGCTAAATTCCTTAGTTGATTTTAGGGTTTGAATGCCTAATTGAATTTATGTGATTGTTTTTGTTTACAATTAGCCTCTAGGTGCATGTTTCATGGTGTTTATTCTCATGCATGAATAATTGGCCACTAATTGTGTGTGCATAGTTATGTTTTTATGCCTTAATAGGATAATTGCATAATTGATCTCATGAATACATGGTATGATGATTTAATTATCTTAGTCGAATTTGAATTATCATATGTTCGCATATAGTCGATTTAGGTGTC
Source organism: Thymus mandschuricus (assembly GCA_029379335.1). NCBI lineage: Eukaryota > Viridiplantae > Streptophyta > Magnoliopsida > Lamiales > Lamiaceae > Thymus > Thymus mandschuricus. Next base: position 17,158,063 of record CM057074.1, on the reverse strand, counting down.
GTAATTGAACCTAGTTGATTGTATTATTGATACTTGTTCTATTTTGCACTTGATTTGATATCTATGAGTCCGAGAGGATATTAGGATCTTATTAGGTGATGACCTACATTGTCTTAATCGGAGTGTTAGGTTATTTTCGTGTATCACATCTAGATTGGATTAAATTGGTTAACTGTACTCATTAATTGCTTGCATATATTTGATTAGGTAGGCTTCCCTAGAATCAACACTTTTCCTTATTTGATTTATTTGACTTTACCTTGTTTAGTTATTTCCTTAATTGTAATTTGCTTTAATTGTTATTTGCTCTATTAGTTGTTTATTTCCTTAATTGTCTTAATTGAGTCTTTTTATGCTTTGCCTAGTTATAAATACCACATTCTTATTTTCTTAATTGCCTAGACATCAGTTAGTTCTCGAGTAAAGGTATTGTGTGTGTTTTCGACTTGTCAATCCCCGTGGATACGATACTCGTACTTTTGTATACTATACCTATTTTGTGTGGTAGAAAATAGTGCGATCAAATTTTGGCGCCGTTGCCGGGGATTGATTAGATTTCACATACATATTTTGAAATAGAATTAATAGGTGATTTAGGTGCTTTTATTTTTCTATTTTTTTGTTTGATTGATCTAACGTTTTCTTGGTCTTATCATTTGCTTTTAAGGTAATAAAGAAGGATCGAGACGAAGTTGAGATTGATCAATCACCACCATGGGAGATCCACAACCGAAGCGAACTCTCAAAGATTGGTACTATGAACGCTACCCTGAAGAACGTCCCTTGGAAGAAGAGAAGGACATTCAACTGACGATTTGATTCGACATTATATGGCTCAATCGGAGATGAGGATGTCACAACAAGACGCGAAGTTGAGGACGTTGGAGCTTACTCAAAACACTTTGAGCAACAACTTGGGGAGTAGCATGAATGCCTTAACCAAGCAAATGCAAATGTTGGAGATGCAAGTGAGTTAAATAGCCAATGCTCAAGGAGGAGTCCATAAGCCCGGCCAATTCCCAAGCAACACCGAGCAAAACCCGAAGGACAACCATCATGTCCATGCTATTGAGCTTCGGAGTGGCACAAAGTACATAAATCCATCCTTGGAAGCTGAGAAGACTGGAGATGGGAACCTCAAGAATGTGGAGTTCGAGGAGACAAGGAACCAAGTGCCGAGGCGAGGGCCTCTCGACACCTCTCTCGATCGAGAGGGGGATCGAGAGGTCAACACTGGAGTACAGAAGCCACCTCTCGACATACCTATCGATCGAGAGGGGGATCGAGACCTGTTCGACGAGGAGCTTCAAGATGACCCTCTCGATTCCTCTCTCGATCGAGAGGCTGGTCGAGAGGTCCCTCTTTCGATCGAAACATGCGATTTCTTCTCCGACAACTTTTCCCTTCAATATTTGTTCGATTCCACGCCCGATGAAGAGTCCATACACACTAGAGGAGTAGTTGATGTTGTTCATGTTCAAGTTCGAGGGTTCGACTTTCCGGCCGACTTCGTGATCGTGGAGATGGAGGAGGACGTCAATCAACCACCGATTTTGGGACGTTCGTTCTTAGCTACGAGTGGAGCTTGTTTCGACATGGAAAGTGGTGATCTCACATTTCGAGTGCACGAAGAAGAGCTCAAGATTTCAGTTTTAGGAGCTAAAAGAAGGAAACTCGAAGATGGGGGAGAAAAGAACTTTCATTTTTATCCACCTTGATAAGAGGTATCGTCGGGCTAAAGACGTTAAACGTAGCACTTGTTGGGAGGTAACCCAACTCTATCTTTAATTTTCAGTTTTAGTTCTTTTTGTTTTTGTTTTCGTTTTTCTTCGAGTTTTATCTTTTATTAAGCTTTTTATCCAAGAATTTTTGAAGCTTGTGAGTTGTAGGTTTTCTCGATGAGGTTTCGACTAAGAGGAGAAGATCGATAGTAAGCTAGCTTCGGTGAAAGGTACGCTCGTTAACTTATCCACTCCTTCTTCTTAAACTTATTCCTTCATCATGATTCGAAATAAGTTTGGGGGAGGGGGAAGCGTGGTATCGTTAACTCGTTCGTATGTGCTTCTTTGTGTTTATATCTTGGATATTAGTTTAATTTTGGATATTAGTAGAGTATTTAGGAGTTTAGATGATTGAGTCGAGCATGATTTACGAGTATATGAATTTGCCAATGATAGCATGATTTTCTTTGAATATTTGGTTGATATTATGTTTGGAACCTTGGTGGAGACTATGCATGTGTGTGATGAAATTGGATTATGCTTTGATTTTGGGAAACATTTTGTTATAACCAGTGAGGATTTGAGCCTTTGGTGCATATTTATGCCTATTTTCTTTCGTGAGAGTATCATACATGTATTTGTACTTCTAGAACTTGCCTTTGTTCTCCATCGAGACTACGTATGTGTGTAGGAATTTAGAAGTGATTTTAGGCCATCTTTTGTTAGCCACATCTTTCCTAAACACTATCCTTTACATATATTCCTTTGTTAGCCACTTTTGAGCCTTTATAGCCGTTTGTTCTTTTAACCGGATGAAAGGAGGTAAAGGAGGAATTATGGGTATCTTAGGAGTTGTTGTGTTTGGGATTATGTTTGGAGAGTTGTCTTTTTAGTAAGCTCCTTTGAAAGAAAGGAATTTTAGATCCCTATAAGCTCTAGAAAAAAAGAAAGGAAAAAAAAAAAAAAAGAGTGTGAATAAAGGACTTAGAAAAACAGTTTTGAAAAGAAAAAAAGTATATGTGCCCTAGTTCAAAAGAAAAAGAAAAAAAAAAAAAAAAAAAAAAAGAAAAGAAAAGAAAAGAAAAGGAAAAAAAGAGCATAAAGGGATGGATAGAATTTTTAGTATTTTGGGAGTTGAATAGAAGAAGGTTAAGAAGAGATAAGGTTGATATTTGAGAATGAGTTGATGAGTAGAAGATGGAGTAAAATCCATACTAGTTTGGAGTTGCTAAAAGGTTGGTACTTGGAGACGTCTAAGTCACTTAGCTTATATTTTTCCTACCCTAAACCAATGTGCCTACATTACGACCTTGAAAAAAGACCTAATTGATCTTAGTTCTTACATACAATCAAGTGGTGGAGATGTTGAGATAAAGGGCAAGCTTATGGTAAGTCTTTTGCATTGTATTGATTTTGAGTGAGCCTATACATTTAATTCTTTCATTGTGAGTTGAGAGTTAACTTATACACTTATATCTTCACATGTCTTGAGTGAGTTTCCCTTTTGAAGCATGACTTGATTTTATTGTACTTTCGTAGAGTCGAAACTTTGAGGTTGCTTATATGATATTGATTGACTTGATTTCGGGACGAACAATGTTTAAGTTTGGGGGATTTTGATAGGGTGTATTTTTTACCCTATTTTCTAAGTGTTATATAATCGTTTTCTTGTCTTATTTTGGTAGTTTAGCTCATGTTTTGTATTGTTTATGTTATTTCGAGCTAGATTACGCTTTTGGGTTGTTTTGAGTGTTTTTAGGGCTTTTATGTCGAGAAAACCCAAGACAAGACAAGAGACGACAAAACCAAGGAAGAGATGAAGTATTGATCCCAAGTTCTAACTTCTCACGATTTTTTGGAAGAGTTATTCTGGAAAAGTGAATGCATAGCATTGAAGAGGGTTTCGATACGAGCACGTAGGCAAAAACGGAGGTCAATTCGGAGTTTGGATGAGGAAGATATGATCGAAACAAGAAAGTTGCGCAGAACCCTCTCGACCCTCTCGACCCCCCTCTCGATCGAGAGAGGTGTCGAGAGGTGGCTCCTGTTTTCCAGCCGGGATTTTTCCTAAAAGGCAATTTTTGACTTTTTCTTGGTTTCCTTGTACAAATAGGTATTGGATGTAAACTTTTACCCTATAAATACCTCTAAACTTATCATTGTAAGGCTAACAACATAGAACAACACAACAATCTCTCTATTCTCCACCATACTTTTAGATTAGTTTTTCTTAGATCTAGATTTATTTTATGTATGAAGACAATTGAAGATTGAAGATTTATTCAAGATTCAAGAGTTTTTCTATTCCTTTCTCTTTTATTTATGTTTTTTATTATGTTTATTCTTCCTTCTACCTTTCTTTTAATTATGTCTAGCTAAATTCCTTAGTTGATTTTAGGGTTTGAATGCCTAATTGAATTTATGTGATTGTTTTTGTTTACAATTAGCCTTTCAATCTAGGTGCATGTTTCATGGTGTTTATTCTCATGCATGATTAATTGGCCACTAATTGTGTGTGCATAGTTATGTTTTTATGCCTTAATAGGATAATTGCATAATTGATCTCATGAATACATGGTATGATGATTTAATTATCTTAGTCGAAGTTAAATTATAATATGTTCGCATATAGTCGATTTAGGTGTCGTAATTGAACCTAGTTGATTGTATTATTAATACTTGTTCTATTTTGCACTTGATTTGATATCTATGAGTCCGAGAGGATATTAGGATCTTATTAGGTGACGACCTACATTGTCTTAATCGGAGTGTTAGGTTATTTTCGTGTATCACATCTAGATTGGATTAAATTGGTTAACTGTACTCATTAATTGCTTGCATATATTTGATTAGGTAGGCTTCCTTAGAATCAACACTTTTCCTTATTTGATTTATTTGACTTTACCTTGTTTAGTTATTTCCTTAATTGTAATTTGCTTTAATTGTTATTTGCTCGATTAGTTGTTTATTTCCTTAATTGTCTTAATTGAGTCTTTTTATTCTTTACCTAGTTATAAATACCACATTCTTATTTTCTTAATTGCCTAGACATCAGTTTAGTTCTAGAGTAAAGGTATTGTGTGTGTTTTCGACTTGTCAATCCCTGTGGATACGATACTCGTACTTTCGTATACTATACCTATTTTGTGTGGTAGAAAATAGTGCGATCACTGCCCTCCTCATACTTGAAATCCTTGGCAGCTTCTTGGATGTTTCTGATGAACCACTTGAACCAGTTGAATTTGGTTCCAGTGAGACTGTCCACAATCGCCGTGATGGTGAACAGTTTGTTGTCGGAGACTTGCCCTAGTCCTCCGATGTGGCACACCATAGACTTTGTGAATAATTCACAGATGAGGTTGAAAGGCTTCTCCAGATCCATTCTCATGTTCTTGCCACGATCCTTCCACTCAACGTTGCGTTTTGCGGCAAATCGGACGTACTCCTCCTCCACCGTTAATCCTACTTCCGACAGGGACTCCACACCTTCTCTCGGGAGCTTGAAAACCTCTGCGATTTTAATCAAGCTAATGAACGTAGTCTTTTGAGTTCTGAGATCGTAGATGCTGGATCTCAGTTTGTTCTCCTTCATGTTCAGAAAAAGCTCCGCGACGGCTTTGGTAAGGATTCGTGTAGGCTTGGCGGTGACAAGCTTCCACAGACCGGCGGAAGTCACTGCCCTTCGGAAAAATCCGGCGGGTTCAATAATTGATTCGTCGAGATGAGGCTCGACGTTGATGTTACTCTCGGCTTTTTCCAGAAATTCCTCCATGGTTTGAGTAACTTCTTTCTTCACCATGATGAGAATATGAGAGAATTGGTGAAAATATAAGGGTTTTGGTGATAAATCGGAGACTGGAACGATGCAGAAAAATTGCAGAGAGTTTGCACGAGAATGGTAAATTTGGGGGTGATAAGAAAATTATGTAGAGAACACAGTCGCCCTTATATAGCTTTAGGGTTTGTGCTGACATGGCGGAGAGAGACACTGAAAAAATTGACGTGGGCGCAAGCGAGTGGCGACGTGGCTGACGTGTCGCGGTTAAAAGCGGCATCACCGTGGTTAAAAGTGAACCACACAGGTGACTAAGCATGGTGAGTGTCACGCTCTGGTTCGCTTGCACTTGCGGCCATGATCCAACGGCTTAGATTTGAAGGTTGTTGCGATTCAACGGCTGGATAGCTTGTGGTTTTGGCGCTTCAATTTCAACGTGAACTCCACGCGCCCGATTTCTCGCACCATAGTACTGTTCCGCATTAAATGCAAAGTAAAAAGTTAGATAAGCACTCGAGTGTACCCAGCTCGTACAACTCGCTTGGTACTTGCTCGCTTAGTGATAGTGGCCGCTTGGCTTTTTATTCTCTTGCGAAGCACTCACTTGTCGTGACTGGAGCACACTCACTTGCGATGGTGAGTTCGAGTGATGTGGCACTCGCTTGACCAATTTTAAAGCGAATAAGCTGAAAATTTAAATTATCTTGCTTTAAATTTAAAATGTTTTTGACTAACATACTTCGAGGATAAACAAAAATGTTTTCCTATATGTATTTGTGTCAGATTCATTTATATTTTCCACATAGCAAACAAAGGTTTCTAGCACGCTTTGCTTTGCTTAGTGTACTTTCAAATTGAAACACTTACCAGTCAGTCTCGCTTCGTAGGAGACTGATACCTCATTGTAGACTTTGAGCTTATGTCTTCATGGCATTCATCTCTTCCATCTTCCTCTACGATTAGAGAGTCCTCCATCGAAAGATTGGTGGGGGGAAATGAATAAAACACTCGGCAGCTCAACTCAATTAAGAGTGAGTATGAAGTTAGTGTTTATCCACGACGAATGGGAGATGAGAGACATGCTCCTCTTCAACGGAACGTGGGAAGAGGATACTAGATCATAGTGGTAGCTCTGCCTAAGCTCTCACGTTTTTACATAGGAAGGCCCGATGTAAGACCCTACAACCTTTACTAGAAAAGGTACTTGCAAGCGTTTATACCCACTTGCGAGAATCTTAAGCTACGTAGAGGTTTTCTTTGCTCGCTTTGGAAGTAGATCATTCCTAGAATGATCAATAGTTCCCCCTTAACCATATACCTAACAATCCTGTTAGTTGGTAGGGAACATCTTCCAACACTCCACCTTTCTCCACCTTATAGCTCCTTCAAGCGAGTGAGATTGAAGTGACTCGCTTGACTTGGTGAAGATCCAAGGCAAGGGTGACTCAAAAAGAGTTTCCACTCCCTTGTGCATTCCAGGACTAGCACTCTTCACCAGGTTCTAATAACCCTAATTCCATGCATAGCTGGTTTAAGCGGGATTCAGCAAGAGGCTTGGTGAGGATGTCTGCTCGCTGGATATCGGTATGGATTTTCTCGAGTTTGACGTCCTTCTTTTCGACATGATCACGGATAAAGTGATGTCGAATTTCCACATGTTTCACCTGGTGTGAAGCACTGGATTCTGTGAGATACAGATAGCACTATTATTATCACAGAATATTGTAATCTCCTTCGCTTCAACTCTATAATCCTTCAACTGCTGAAGAAGCCATAGAATCTGAGAACAACAATTTCCGGCAGCCATATACTCGGCTTCAGTAGTTGAAGTGGCTACGCTTGCCTGCTTCTTCGAGAACCACGAGACAAGCTTGCTTCCCAAGAACTGACATGTGCCCGACGTTGATTTCCTATCAATTCGGCACCCACCATAGTCAGCATCGGAATATCATGTAAGCTCCAAATTATCTTCTGCAGGATACCATAAGCCCATATTGACAGTGCCTTTGAGATAGCGAAGGATTCTCTTGGCAGCTTCATAATGGCTAAGCTTGGGATTACTTTGGAAGCGAGCACATACTCCAACTGCAAACGCGATATCTGGCCAGCTTGTAGTGAGATAGAGAAGGGATCCAATCAACGCTCGATAATCTTTAGCATCCATAGATTTCCCTTCTAGATCTGGCTCTATCTTCCAATTGGTGTTCATCGGAATCTTCACAGCTTTGGCATGTTGAACACCGAACTTGGCAAGCATATCTCGACTATACTTTGCTTGATTGATGAAAATCTCATCATCTTGCTGCTTCACTTGAAGACCTAGGAAGCAACTCATCAAGCCAATCATCGACATCTCATACTTGGTTTTCATAAGCTCTCCAAACTTCTCGCTAAGCGACTGGTTTGGTGAACCAAATATGATGTCGTCGACGTAGATGTGTACCCATAGCATATCTTCTCCATCATTTATGGTGAAGAGAGTTCGATCTATCTTTCCCTTGCGGAACCCATTATCCACAAGAAACAGGGAAAGTGTATCATAGTAAGCTCTTGGGGCTTGCTTTAATCCATAGAGACCTTTCTTCAAACGATACACTTTATCTCCCTGCTCAAATCCAGGTAGCTGCTCCACATAGACCTCTTCTTTGAGCTCTCCATTGAGGAACGCTCTCTTCACGTCCATTTGATAGACTTTAAACTTCTTGGCCGCTGCATAGGCAAGAAAGAGTCTGATCGCTTCAATCCTGGCCACTGGAGTGAAGGTTTCATTAAAATCTATCCCTTCCTCTTGACAGTAGCCCTTAGCGATGAGCCTTGCTTTGTTCCTCACGACGTTGTGATCCTCGCCTGTCTTGTTCTTGAACACCCACTTGGTGCCAATAACATGCTGGAATTTGGGACGATCGACAAGGTACCAAACATCGTTCCTTATGAATTGGTTGAGTTCTTCTTGCATGGCAAGAACCCAATTTGAATCGGCTAGAGCTTCCTCCACGCTTGACGGCTCGATATTGGAAAAAAATCAGCTAAACATGGCGCTTTCTCCCATCACTTGAGTCCTGGTTACCACGCCTTTGGAAGGATCTCCAAGAATAAGTCTTGGCAAATGATCTTTGAGCCATGCCTGCTTGGATCCTCCAGCTTCGGCATCTTCTTCAAGCTGTTTGCTTGCATCATCATCTGAAGCGACCGGAATGGGCTCTTGGCTAGCTTCATCTTTCTTGGTCTTGGGGGCAGCATCCAATTCTTCTTCTAGAGCATCTTGATCATTTGAATCTTTCACTTCATCATCGTCTTCAAGCGCATCCCAAGTTAGCGAACTAACGGGGCTCCTCGCTTGAAGTCTTTTCATTCGCTTGATCTTTTTAATCTGTTCCTGAGAAATACTTGAAATAGATTCATCAAAAACAACATGGGGTGATTCCTCCACAATTAGGGTTTTGCAGTTGAACACTCTGTAGGCTTTGCTAGATGTAGAATATCCTAAGAATATTCCTTCATCCGCTTTGCCTTCGAAAGCTTTCAACTGTGTATTCCCATTGTTGTGAATGAAGACTCGACAACCAAATATATGGAAATAAGAAATGTTAGGAATTCTCCCTGTCCATATTTCATATGGTGTCTTGTCGAAGCGTTTGTTGAGAAGCATCCGGTTCTGGGTGTAGCAAGCGGTGTTGGCCGCTTCAGCCCAGTACTTCATTGGTAGCTTTGAATCTGCTATCATCGTGCGAACGGCTTCTTTGATGATTCGATTTCTTCTCTCAGTAACTCCATTCTGTTGTGGTGTACGAGCTGCAGATGTTTGATGTGCAATACCATGCTCCATGCAGTATGCTTCGATGGTTGAGTTGAGAAACTCTGTGCCTTTGTCGGAGCGAATGATTGTTATCACTTGGTTCTTCTCCATAGCGAGTCGCTTGAGCAGTTGGGGATGTTTGGACAGCGTCTCCTTCTAACTAAATAGAAATACTACCCAAGTGTAGCGAGAGTAATCATTGACTAGCACTAGAGTGTACTTTCTTCCATTGACACTCACGGGGGTGACATGTCCAAACAAATCCATATGTAGAAGCTCCAGTACTCACTTGGATGAAGCTTCTTCTAAGCTGGCGAAGTGCTTCTTTGTTTGCTTCCCTTGTTGGCATGGTGAGCACGTGTGATCTTTGGCGAAGGCCTCGTTCGGTATGCCTTTCACCAAGCCCTTACGAGCTATGTGGTTGATCGTCTATAAATTGAGATGACTCAAGTGGCGGTGCCAAAGCCATCCTATCTCTGTTGCACTTTAGTGACCAAGCATGTATCTTCTTTGCAGCTTTCCCATTGTGCTACGTACACGTTCCTTTTTCTTTCTCCAGTTAGAGCAACTTGGGAGGTAAGCTTGTTCCTCACAACACACTTGTTGGAGATGAACTCCACATTGTAACCCTTATCACAAAATTGTGAAATGGATAGCAAGTTGTGCTTAAGTCCTTCAACATAGGAAACATTCTCAATGCTTAGCTTCCCAATTTTCAGCACGCCGTAGCCTTTGGTGATTCCTCGAGAGTTGTCACCAAAAGTTACTTGTGGACCCTTCTTCTCTATGTAATCTTGAAGTAGAGACTTCATGCCCGTCATATGCCTCGAACATCCACTGTCCAAGTACCATATTGCTTTACCTTCATTGAGCATGGGATCCACGGCGCTTACCTGCAATTAAGCCAATTTTGGTACCCAAATCAGTTTGGGTTCTTGCAGGTTAGCGTTTTTAGGTACCCACACTTGCTTGACTCTCCTTTGAGTATTTGCTTGTGTCTTGGGTCCTTCAATCTTTCCAAATCGTGGATTCTGCTTCAACACAGCTCCACATGTGCATTTGTGTGTGCATGGAGGGAAGGTTCGAGAAGAACTTGCTTGAGACATACCCATGCTCTTACCCTTTTGCTTATATCTGTAAGCGTCTCGCTTGGGATTAGCCATGGGCTTGGAGACTGACTTGGGGTTTCTAGTCTTTGCAAGCTTCTCTCTTGGTTTCCTCTGCGAAGTCAACACATGACTCGCTTTGGAACCATTTGGGGTTTGAAACTTCCTTTTGGGAATTTCAATTCCTTCCCCCTCAACGTAAGTACGCTTGGACCATCTCCAATCGGACTCACTTGACACATGGACATTAGTTCTCTTTGTCAAGGGAACATCCTTTGTCCTTGGTGCCTCGGATTGAGAACTTGAAGCCTCAACAGTTTTCCCTTTACCCTTTGAATGGCAAGCTTGAGCATTTTTAGTGCTAGGGCCTGTTGTCATTGGCTTTCCATTAGGGACTTCCTTTGAGGATATAGAAATCCTCATCGGTCCTTTCTTAGGATTCTCAATCTTGCCTTTGTCCTTGTTGGTGGTCACTTTGGAGGCAGTGGGCTTATCCAAAGTGACTGATGGTGATGTGTTAGATGCACCAACAAAGAGAGTAGGCTTGGAAGGTCCACCTCCCTTTCTACCAAAAGGTAGAAGCGAGCTTTCTAGTGTCTGCCTAGCGAATGAGGCTTTGTTCAAGTTGGCAACTAGAATGGATTGGGTTTCATACCTTTCCTCCAAGCTCTTGTGTCTAGCGAAGAGATCCTCAAACTTACTCGTCATAGCCCTTAGATTGATCTAGACTTCATCAAGTTCTGTGGCTAGCTTTCGGTTTTCTCTCCCGCTATCAGACAAAGCTTGTTGTGACACTTCATGATCACTTAACAATTTATGGTGTTTGTTAAGCAATTTACTTCATGTTGAGGAATGAACTTCCACATTGTGCTTGTGTGCTGGTGTAATTGAATTGAGAGGGGGATAATAGAATACCTCTCCAGTATCCTCGTCGGTGAGCGCCATTAAGCCTAGATCCTCTCCTTCGCTTGAATTTGGATCTGTGAAGGCATCTGAGTCGCTTGCTGGATCCTCGCTTGGAGTGGAAGGCGACTTGCTTGCTACAAGCGCTCGACGTGGAGCGTCCCTCCTCGCTTTTAATTCTTCTCTTTCCTTTGCACTTAGCTTTGGGCACTCGGATTTGTAGTGGCCCATTTTGTGGCAGTGATAGCACTCCACATCCATTATGTCCTTCAAGATCGGCTTTGATGCCTCCTCACGCTTCCATTTGTTGTCATGAGCATCAGTGCTCTTTCCCTTGTACTGCTTGTAGAATCTTTTGTACTTCCCAACTCTTGAGTTCATCTTGTTGAAGTTTCTAGATAGAAATGCGTAGTGCTCCTCCAGTTCTTCTAGAGACATTTTTGAGATTGATGACTCGCTTGACGTCTCGACAGCTTTGAAGGCAACACCTTTGCTTGTTGTAGGAACTTCATCTTCATCGTGAAGAGACATGCGGTTGAGGTCAAATTCGTGCACCTTGAGTTCAGAAAATAGAGTCTCCGGGGAGAACTTTGACAAGTCCTTTGTGGCGAGGTAGAGCTCCTTCATAGTTTGCCATTTTCTGGTGTGAGCTCTTACGATCTTGAGATTGACCTCCTTGTTTGTTAGCTCCTTTCCCAGTGAAGCAAGTGTTGAGATGATGTTGGTGACGCGTAGCTCAAAGGCGTCGATTGTCTCACTTTGCTTCATCGTCAAGCTTTCAAATTCTCCCATCAGTACGAAAAGTTTGTTCTCCTTGATTTTCTCCGTCCCTTGTGAGATTAGGGCAAGTGTGTCACACATTTCCTTAGCAATAGTACACTTCCTTATCCTTGGAAGGTATGCATCTGAAACGGTGCTCTACATGATGTGATGCACTAATCCATCTAGAGTCGCCACTTTGAAGTCGTTGGTGGTGTAGTCATATTTTGATTTTTCGACATACTCATGACGGACGGTAGCTTGTTTTCCTTCAGCAGCTGGGACGTTGACAGTGTTGATCTTCATTATGGAGATCGGCCTTTCTGTCACAACTTCCCACATTCTGTCATGGACAGAACAAAGAAAGCTTGAGACAGGAAAACTCCATGTCTCGTATCCTTCAATCGAGAATTGCGGCATGTTGGAAGCACTGTGACTAGACATATTCAAATATTAGTAGTAATGAAGTATGTGTGAGTGAGATTTTAATGCACTTAGGAAAACGGATCAGTTCAATGAGACAACGTGAAGCGAGAGGACTCGCTTCAGGTATGCAAAGCAGTGGCTCAAAAGAACCCTTGCTCTGATACCACTTGTTAGTCCCGGTTTGATAAGAGGAATACACGTAGAGGGGGGGGGGGGGTTGAATACGTGTATTAGAAGTTTTTCAACTTCTTTTCAACTTATCTCAGAGTTGCAAGATTCGGGTCGCTTTAATACTTAAGACCTAGCTGTCAGCTTGATCTACAGTAAAGCTTGCTCTTGATCTAAGCGAATGCTTGATCACAGAGTGACTCGCTTGCGAATGTGGAATTTAGTGAGCTGTATCTTCCCTAAGTATTTAAAGATTCATTTTAGTTTGTTTAAATGCTTGTGCAGAATGATAAATCAAAGCAAGTAAAGTATCGAAAGCTTAAGGACAGAAATATACGACACCGGGGTTATAGTGGTTCGGTGATAAAACACCTACGTCCACTTTGTTGCTCGCTGCAACGGTTCCTTTTCACTCAAGGAAACTTAGAGGATTACGGGTTCCTCCAAAACCTGGATAAGGACCGAGCTTCACTCGCTTGGGTCCAATATAACAACAACGAGGAGATTACGGATTCTCCACTAAACCTAGCTAGATCGAGCTTTACACAGTCAAGGAAAGTGTAAGCTTGGATCCACACTCTACGATCGAGGTTTCTACTATCGATGAAAGTAGAACCTTGGATCTTACAACAACCTTTCTACAAAAACACAAACTCTAACACACTTGACAATAATGAGGATTTTAGGGTTTGGTTTGGAAACACTCTATTTGAAGAACTCTTTACAGTGAATGCAAAGGGGTAGAGTTCTTCTCTAAACTTGGATATATGAGTGGGCTTAGATTCTAGAGAGTGAAGGTTGCAGAGACAAGTTTCGGTGAAGCTGAAACTTGGAGAACATTGTATCAAGGACTCAGAAAGATTGCTGGAAAGTTGTTAGTGATTGAATGGTTGAGCGCTGGAAAATTCGTAAGTGTTCTACTTCTTCTCGTCTCTGCTCTCCACTATTTATAATGTGGGAAGTGGACTGGAGCCGTTGAAGGTTGGTGGCTTTGTCCCTCCACACTCGACAGTACTTTGCTTTTGACCTGCAGCTTTTCAGTCGCGCGCTTGTCTGTTTTCCGAAAATGGCTAAAAGGCAAGCGTAACAGTAACTGGAGCGTCCAGTACTGTAGCGGCGGCTCTGCCGGTCTGACGGTCAACTCCTTTGGTCCATTATCCTTGTGCTACATGGAGATCTGCAATAAATGTTTTGATCTTCACTTGACTTAAGTTTGAACTTCGAGTTTGTATTGGGGCGGGAGTTTGAACTTTCGCTTTCAAGCATCTTGGAAGTGGCTCGCTTTGCTTTAGTTCTGAGCGTTCGCTTTGGCGCAATCGGGTTGACTCGCTTTGACTTTACTGGGAGCGCTCGCTTCGCTTTCTTCCAGGTAGGCTCGCTTCGCTTTGATACACACTCAAGCGAGTGGTCTTCTTGCTTCGCTTGAAAACCTGCAGTCTATCCTAAAGCGACTAAAGCATAAATAAGTCATCCTAACATAATAGGCTTGAAAAATTATATCCTATCTAATCAAAATAGGGTTGCTTGGGAATAGGATCTTCATAGAGGGTTTTGGGATCTAATCAAACATATAACATATTTTATTAAAGCATCCCGTTAAGTTCCCCCTTAACATATGAATCCTTAACAATTCCCAACACAATAGAGCACCGTATCCTGGTAGAACAGGTTGATCACATCCCCTGAGGAATTCATTAAGGATTATCATACCAAACCCTGCAGGTGGATTGAGTTCCGGTATGATGAATAAGGAATGAGTGGTACTACTCAGGAATGATAGAGAAGTTGAATAACATAAGCAGTCAGAAGCTATTAGTTAATCAACGGATGTGGGATATCTTAAATATGGGGGTCGCTAAGTCTAATACTAGCCCTGAACTCAACAGGGGTAAAACAGGTAATTCGGTACTATTACTCTAGTGGAATGTTTTAGTACTTATGGACTAAATTATACTCTTGGCTGAGTATGGAGAATTTAGCCATTGGGAGGCCTCGATTTTACCAGCTAGTAGATCCTTGATCTAGCCCAAAAAGCTCAATAGGCCATAGTATAAGGAATAAGTGGGCCGTCATGGAATTGGGCCCAGTCTGGGCGCCAATCCAGCTCATGGACGCTTAGTCCAGTAGTTGCAGGCCCGGCCTGTAACTTAAGCCCAAGTCTCACTTGGTCTCTCCTATAAATACCCCTTCAAGGTCTCGTTTGACCTAAGTTTTCAGAAATTACGAGTGCACTTTGAATATTCCATGAGAAAAAGGAGGCTAGGGTTTGAGAGAGAGACAGGCGGCGCCGGCGTTGAGCACTAAATGACGGGGATCCCTTTCCGTGGCTGATTCCGAGGTTCGTTGTCCATCCAATGTCAGAATCGAGCAGGGATATAGATCAGAAGATCTATTCGCGAGTTCACTGCAAATCCTATGGTAAATCAATCTGAACACCCTATGTTCCTCATTTAATTCATAGGAGCATGATAGGATTATTCGACAACTTAGATAACCGAAATAGATCCTCGGGGATGAATCGATCTTCACCGATCCGGTTCCTTCAGTTGGTATCAGAGCCTAGGATCAGTTTTTCGGCTCTGTCAGATTAATTGTCGATTATTATGCATGTGTGATCGATTGTATGTCGCTTTCGTGGTGTTTTTGTTTTTTGGGTGCCGATTTGGCAATTTCTATGTAATTTTGATCGCGAGATAATAAGGTGCGATATAGAATAGGATAGAATAGATTTATTTTTTGTTTTGTACTTGTTGGACGAGACGAAGAACACGAAGAACGAGGACGAACACCGTTGGACGACCGACTTGCACGCGTGTGTGCAAGTCGCCAAACGGCGCTTCTCTTCTTTTCCGGTGGTACCGGTCGATGCGACTCCAGCAGGTTGCTGGAGCTCGAACGTCGCCGGAGGAGGTTGGAGGAGGCCGGAGGCGGTGGCGGCAGCACTTAATGGCGTGAACGGCGCCGCGGCGGAACCCTAGTTAGGGTTCAACGCCGCGGTTGCAGTCGTGGACTGCATGGAGGTCGGAGACGGCGACCACGGAGTCCGGTGATGGACTCGACGTGGCCGCGAGCGTCGCCGGCAGCAGCAACGCGGCGGCGGCAGAACCCTTCTAGGGTTTCTGCCGCGGACAGCAGCGGCAGATGGCGACGGCGAAGGCGACGGAGAGCGTTCAGCAGCAGCGGAGCAACAACGATATCACGCCAGCAGCAATGGCGGCCGCGGAGGACATCGTCAGCGGCTACAACGGCGGCAGAAGGCGGAAACAGCCGCGGTAGAACCCTAGCTAGGGCTCAACGCCGCGGGTTGTTCTCCAGACGCCGGCCGGCCGTGTCGCCGGTGGAGGATGACGGCCAGCAGCAGCAGCGGCGCCGGGGAGGTGGAGGCGGCCGGTCGCGGCGCGGGCAGCTTTGGCTGCTCGTGCCCTAGCCCGCGATCGGGCCTAGGGTTTTCAACCCGGGCCCGTTCGAGTTACGGGCTGCCTCCTGCGTTCGGGCTCGGGCCCAGACACGTTTTTGGGCCGATTTTAGGTCCGGTTTAAATTCGTGGGTCCATGAGAGTGAAACGAGCGCAGTTTGGGTTTTTTCGAGAGAATTGGGCCTAGTGGTGTGAGCCCAATCTCGGTTAGAATAGCCCAATGGCAACGAAAAATTAGATAATAAATTTTAAATAAATTTATTTATATTTCGGGTGTAATGGGAGATCAAGACGAAGGACTTTTTAAAGACCGAAGTCTGTTTCGGATTTAATTTATAATGTAACAGATTAGACAGGGGTCGTCACACCACGAAAAATGAGTTTTATTTTTGTGTTTATCTCGTTTTTCTTCAAGCATGCTATGGATGCAATTTATTTTATATATTATAGCATGTCTTGCCTGTCAAGGTGGATAAATTGCGCTGAGTCGAGCATGTTTTAGGATTGTCAATATAAGCATGTTTTAATTTTCTGTGAGCATGGTTTATTTGCTGCGTTTAGAAAATTATGCTTAGGATTATGTGACAACGTGATCTAGCATGTCGACAACCTTTGAAAGAAAAATACTAAGCAGATAAAAACATTTTGGGGGTTTACAAGTCTAGTGTTCATACTAGACTTATATGAACACTAGACTTGTAATTAAATAGAGCTAACAGTTGAACCTTAACCAGACCATATTAGATAGAAAAGGGACTCCGTTGGGGAGTTGTATTCTAACTAATACCTAAGCTTTTAACCACAATATTAGCCTAACTCGGAAAAACATTATTTTCCTTAAGCTATCTTTGTTCAAAACCAACTCCGAGAAAATAGTAGTCACTATTCCAAGCAAACCACGTTCGTGTGGATGTTTACTCGAAAAAGCTCCCACTTCTCATTTTGATTAGAACATTTTTGTTAAGAAACCCTAAATCTGGCGAACTCGTCCGATACGATGTGCAAGCCACGTTCGTGTGGACGTTTACACACTCGCACCACGACTTCACCTTAAGGCCAATTGTGGAGGTCTTAACATTTTTATACCAAATTGTTTTTATCTGCTTAGTATTTTTCTTTCAAAAGGTTGTCGACATGCTAGATCACGTTGTCACATAATCCTAAGCATAATTATCTAAACGCAACAAATAAACCACAAATATATGCTTAAATATTATCCGGTCAATGCTTAAACTCTTGTGTATTGCTTGTATGTATGTTTCATATATTGCGTACTCATTAATTATTATTAACATTCAAATGCTCTTTTTATTTTTTTAATTCGTATAAATATTTTTTTCATCAATTGTATTGGCATTAAATTTAAAGAATGAACTAAGCAAGTAAGCATGTACGAAACCAAAAAAAAAAAAAAAAATAAAAAAAAAAAACATAAAAAGTAGCAGTACATTAAAAAGGGGGCACACTCCTGTCAGCCAAGCCTCACCGTGTGGCCAGATCATGATTGACACTTTTGTTTACAAAGATTGACACTTTTGAACATTTGCACTTTTATTCATTATGATTGGCACTTTTATTCATAATGATTGACACTTTTACGAAAAATACGTTAATAATAAATATTAATTTTATCTTGTGGAAATAACTAATATGTATATATATATATATATATATATATATATATATATATATATATATATATATATATACAATAGTATAAATCATAACATCAAAACATTATAATAACAAGTTAATAGAAAAAATATAACAAATTTCGATGTCACATAGATTGGCACTTTCGTTCAGAACAATTGGCACTTTTATTCATGAAGATTGACACTTTTGCTAGAGAATTATATATCTTATGTTTCAATTTATAATCCATATTTTACCATTTAAATTGAAATTAAATACCAAAAATAATTATAAAACCCTAAATTGATAGGTCAACCTTATAAAGAAAGTAATTGTAAAATTACAACTTACATAGAAATTACATAAAAAAAATTTTATTTAAAAGATTGACACTTTTATTCATAAAGACTAGCACTTTTATTAATAAAGATTGACACTTTATCTAAACGGGTCGGAACAACACAAACCGGATAGGGTTGACCCGACCCGAAATTGGGTCAAGCGGGTCGGGTTGGGTCGGGCCGGGTCGGGCTGGGCGGATACGGCCGCATGGTGCGGCCGGCCGCACCAGAGTTTTTGTCCTAAAAAAGATAGTAGTCAAATTATATACTAATTACTAATCTTCTCTATCTATAAAACGGTTAAGGAATAAAAGAATTCAATTCCTACGAATTATAATTATGCAAATTTTAGTGATGAGATATGGTAAAAAAAAATTGTATAAGAAATGAGAAGCATTATGGTCCCTTGATGGATGTAATATGCACAACCACAGTTATTATTAGCGTGAGATTTTAGATAATTGCAATAAATATTATAAATGTTGACTCATTTCACCTATAAGTGCAAATTAGTAAAATAAAATAGAAACTCCATCATCCTATGCGTACAAAATAAGCCAACAATTAGGGGATTGATGATGATATCCAATTTTTTATTATATTTAAATCAACCTAATCTACTACAAACAATCGATTTTTCTATAATATTTGCAATAACTAATAGTATTCAAAATTATTTTATATAATGCAGTATGTCTCCTAAATTAATTTATGATGCATAATGTTTCAAAAAATATCTGATAATGCATTTTTTTCCCCTTTTTCGATAATGCATAATGCAGTTATGCACAATGCATTTTAATATTTTTCAAATTATTTTATTTGATGCAATATGTTTCCCAAATTAATTTATGATGCATTATGTTTCAAAAAGTATCAAATAATGCATTTTTTTTTTCATTTTTCGATAATGCATAATGCAGTAATGCACAATGCATTTCAATATTTTTCATAATGTATAAAGAACTTCAATATAATGCATTTTAAAGTATCTCTATCTATAATATATTAAAACAAAACGAAAATTCAGTTTTTTTTACCGCCATAATTGGGTTAAATTTGTAATTTCAGCATTTAACAGTTATTTTTAAAAAAACGTGCAGCACTAATTAAATTTAATAATAATTAATCACGTACTATTAATTAACCCACGATCTCCACTCTCATTCTAAAATCAAAACCTCACGCCGTCGCCAAAACCAATCCAACAACTCCCAAACGAGACCGTCATTCAATACCCGACCATGGCAACAACTGCCGTACCCGCACTTCTCTATCCCTTCGCCGCCCATGCCCGCTTCTTCCGCCTCAACTCCCTCCTCGATTTCCGCTCCGGCACAGCCTCGCGGCGGAATGGCGATTGGTGTCCCTGTTCATAACCCCTCCGCCAGAGCCCCACCGCCCACGTCGTTCTTTTCACTTGCTCCACCCGCTTACCGGTCAGCAATCTCAGGTAAATTTTACTTAGTTTTCCTAGAAACCCAAATTTCATTGGCTTGGAGAAGGAAGGAAAAAGAAAAATCTGTTGCAGTGAGAGAAATTGATGGAACCATTATGGTCACAGCTCTGACTTTCCGATAGCCGGAGTGACAAAAAATTGGGTTGCATGATGGGGCCTCCGACGACAAGGTGGGTTTTGAAAGCGAGAAGATACCGTAACAAAATGATTTACAAACAAGAGAAAAAAATTTAGAATTCTTTCTGGTATGATATTCTCTCTACAAATCATTGAAATTTGATTCTAATTATTATATTAAAGTATGTTTTTGTGTTCTTCAATTGGGATCTGATGTGGTTTTTGCGGATGTCTTGGATGAAAGTTTCCGTTTTGATTTATAGTTTTTATTAATGATTTAATTTTGAGTGAGGAATTCTGCTAATGCAGTCATTGTTATGTTTCTATTGAGTTTGGGAGTAACAATTTGTGCTTAATTTGAAATTAGAGTCTGTCTTGATTGTTATTATTCAATTGTTTGCTAATTTGTTGGGGCTATATACTGTGGTTGAATTGTGAGTATCTCCTGTATTAGATTAAAAGTTAGTTAGGCTACAAGAATTGAATGGCTTGGTGTGTTCAGTTTTTCAAATGCACTCATCTATCAAACTTATTAATCTGAACTTCTCTGTCTCTCTCGAGATCAGGAAAGTCCGAACGAGAGATACTAACAGAGCTCATCACTTCTTGATTCTTATCAGTGTGTTCACCGCCACCTACGCCTATGCCTGCCACAATCGCGCTTGGGATCTGTTGCAGAACATCGTATGAAAAACTGTTGCAGAACATCAATTTGAGCTCAACCACTCTTAGTTCTGATCTGTTGCAGAACATATGTTGCTAGAAGATCTACATGGGCTTCATTTCAGTGCTTCTCAAGGACCATTATGCCGAGCTTGATCGACAACGTGTCGGACAGAAGTAGGTTCGCAGTTGAGGTGGAGGTGAAGGAGATTGGGAACTTGAAGTTGTTGTTGCTTATTTTTCTTTCATTTTTCTTATGTTGCTTGCTTCTATTATTATTCCTTTTGAGGTGAAATATAGATAAATTTAGGATATTAAACTTTAGAATGACTTGGGATTGCAGTATTTGGAGTTGATTATCAAAGTCTTAGATTTCTTCTGTGTCAAATTGGACACACTATTAAATACTTAGAAGCAACAAGTAATTTTGTAGTAATAAAAAAACTTCTGTGTCATATCTTTTAAAATACGTTGATTGAACTTTTATTGTTTAATATCTATACTCAAGTTCCTATTTTACAATTTTTTTGTTTTTTTTTTTGGAGAACTTTAAATTGTTAATAAATTCATTATTTCATAAATAAAAATAAAATTTTAAAATTTATGATAAAAGGTGACGAAAAGGGTGGAATTCATTATTCTCTTTTCTCTCTCTTTTTTTTTTTTTCTTTTGCAACAAAGAGAACGTAGCCTTAATCTTTAGTGTGTGAGTTAGGGTTGAATATTACTCCGTGCATCGCACGGGACAAAGTACTAGTAATACATTAAACAAATTACAAATACACAGAATCGATAAATCTAAAATAATGCAATCAGATACTATTATAATGCATTTAGTACTTTAGAATAATGCATTATCAAATTGCATACAATATTATGGCTTTTTTTTTTAGTATTGAAACCATAGTATTATGTAAGCATATGAATAATAATTCCGTAATGTAAATAAAATTCATTTGGAATTATAAGTTATATTGATAAAATAAACTTATGCATGGGTCTACAGCCTAAATGCATTATAGGTTGTATAGCAACCCAATATGTGATAACATACGAAAGATAAAAATGAAAATTTGACAACATATTCTTAAATTTATATGAAAAGTAAAGAAATTAATGATATAGATTTATTATTAAAAAATAACAACAAAAAATAGCAACCAATCCCTTAAATCTTGGGATAACCATCCATGATTAAATGTAAATTACAATATTGTCCCTCTGTCATTTTTAAGAGTTTGATTTTACTTAAAATACTACAATAATAAATGGTCGTAGATCTTTCAAAATTAACAGATGAGATTGTTTCTTATTTCCTATCAAAAGATAATTTTGTATTTGATATATTCTCTATATATTTATTTATATTATAATCATACATATTAGTTATTTCCATAAGATAAATTAATATTCATTATTAACGTATTTTTCGTAATAGTGACAATCATTATAAATAAAAGTGTTAATGTTTTTAATGATTTTACTTAAATACTACAATAATAAATGGTCGTAGATCTTTCAAAATTAACAGATGAGATTGTTTCTTATTTCCTACCATAAGATAATTTTGTATTTGATCTATCCTATATATATTTATTTATATTATAATCATACATATTAGTTATTTCCCTAAGATAAAATTAATATTCATTATTAACATATTTTTCGTAAAAGTGACAATTATTATAAATAAAAGTGTTAATGTTTTTAATGATTTCAAAAGTGTCATTCCTTGTAAACAAAAAGTGTCAATCATATTTAGTGTCAATCATAATGAATAAAAGTGTCAATCAAGATCCGGCCTTACGGTGAGGCCGGGTTGACATGAGTGTGCCCCTAGAAGTTACCCCGAGCGAGACTTTCTCTCTTTAGACAGAATTCTCTGACTTCTCTCTAGAACTCGAGCGCGACACTTTCGTCTCCGACCACCCCTTTTACTTTCCGGCCACTTTTTCCGACGTCTTTCACCGCGAGAATCACATATTTTGAATCCCCACGCCGAGGTGCACATTCGGGTGGTGGTTTTGGGGTCATTCGTCGGCTAACCCTAACTACGGTTCCGGCGCCGCTCTAAGATTTCCGGCGAATCCCGCCGTCCGATTGCCACCAAATTTTACGAGTGACTTCGCCCATTATCTAGGGAGGTTCGCTGCAAGTTTCAATCCAATCTGACGGGTAGATCAGCGGCTACGTATCTTTAGGGATTCTGATGACAGTTTTTCTGTTCCATTGGATTCTGGGGATTTGGGCCGTGCGTTTTGGCTGAAACCTTTTCTACGTGTTCCCTACGGTCATATGAATCTCCCCACAAATTTTCAGAAGGTTTTATCGACCCAATATTTAGTTCTCAGTTTTTAAGATTCGACAGTCTGCACAGTGGCTAGGAATTGCCAGGAATTGCAGACTCCGGTGGAGGTGTTACTGTTCCATCAACTTCTGATATTTCTGCTCATGCCTTTCTGCTGAATTTTTACCTACATATTCTACACTACTGTACGAAGATCTCCACCAAGTTTCAGGTGTTTCTGGCGTTCCATTGAATTACGGTGAATTCTGAACTTTCAACTGTGTTCTGGCCGGAATCAATGGAGTTCACAATGAGGAGTTCCCGGATTTGGCTACACTTCAGACCCCTAGGCCCCCTCCCTTCAATCCTACTAGGGCCATGAATTGGAAAGATAAGCTTCCACCGGAAGACCCGAACCCAGCCGCGGCGGAGGGAGAGGTCTTCTGTACGACCTCAGAGGAGCGTGAGAGAGCTCGGCCGAACGTCGACACTGGCCAACGGCAAAATCCGTGGCTCCATGATGGTAATCTTAAAACTAAACCGCCTATTCTGAAGGCTGGCCTAGTTCTTCCAAATGTGCAGGGGCTTGTGGAGGGAGATACGCTATGCCTTGAGCCGACGGACTACGTCCCCATCCCTGAGAATTGGGGCTACTGCCTCTTTAGCTTCATGGCTGGCAAATTACCAGGTCGAGATGCCATTGAAAGGCTCATCCTCGCTTGGTCATGACCTACATGCATAGCCTTCCATCCCAATGGATGGATGGTTTTTCGGTTTGAAACAGACGAGGATTTGGAGTGTTGGTCCCGGTTTGTAAAGAGGATTACACATAGAGAGGGGGGTGAATACGTGTAATAGAAGTTTTTCAACTTCTTTTTCAACTTTACTCAGAGTAGCAAGATTCGGGTCGCTTCACAACTTAAGACCTAGCCGTAAGCTTGATCTACAGTGTAAACTTAACTCTGGACCTAAGCGTAAGCTTGATCACAGAGCGACTCGCTTGCGAATGCGGAATTAGTTGAGCTAGTCTTTCCTAAGTATTTAGAACTTCGTTTAAGTTTGTTTAGATGCTTGTGCAATATGATAAACAAAAGCAGGAAATATATGAAAGTTTAAGGACGAGAGATACGACACCAATATTTAGAGTGGTTCGGTGATAAAACACCTACGCCCACTTTGTTGCACGCTGCAACAGTTTCTTCTCACTAAGAAACCTTGAAGATTACGGGTTCCTCAAAAACCTAAACTGGATCGAGCTTCACTCGCTTGGACCCGAACACAACAATGAGGAGATTATGGGTTCTCCACAAAACCTAGCTAAGATCGAGCTTCACACAGTCGAGGAAAGTGTAAGCTTGGATCTACACTCTACGATCGAGGTTTCTACTATCGAGGAAAGTAGAACCTTGGATCTTTACAAAACAACTTTTCTACAACACTCAAAACCTAACAACTTGACAAGACAAGGGTTTAGGGTTTTGGTTTGAAAACTCTCTATGTGAGCCTCCCACGGCAAGGTACACTAAAAGGTAAAAACTTTGAGTATAAATGGGAGAAAAAGTGTATGATGGTTGTTAACGATTGCGATTGTTAACATTGTACATGGATGAAGTCATATGGTTTCCTGTAGACGCGTTGGTATACTAAAAGGTTTTACTTTTGTATAAGTGGAAGATTGTTGGGGTTGTCGTATAACTAAAGCAAAACCAGTTGTTTTAGTGGTTACGACACAGGTCCACTGTTAACAATCCGTATCTGGAAGAATATGAAAAAGCAAGAATAAAGCCCGTTATCTCATGTTTTAGACCACGTGACGATCTGAGTTCGGAGAGGATCACGAAGGTCGTTGATAATGATGAGATATAAACAGTTCACAGTCGAGATAGCTTGGGCTGAGTTGTCGGTCTAGACTGCAGCCTAATGGTAGTGATGAGTCCTAATCTCTAATTATGCTGGTACGGTGGAACGTATTGAAGGATCAAGGGAGATAATGCTCTTCTGATACTGACCCTGTATCAAAGGTGATATAGGTGAAGAGCTATACATCTCAGGCTCTAGCTCGATCTTAACCTTGATAAACTATTAGATGTATATGTATTCTTCGATGTCACTTTGATTTACGATGATATGAACTTCTCGTTAGTTCATCTTAATCATGTCGTACTTTGGGTAACACGAAGATGCATAGTATGTCTAATAAGTGTTATCAATAAGCCGTGTCCTATGTGAGTGTAGGTTGACGTTATCCCCTCAGGGAGTTCACAAGGATTATTATACCAAGTCATGCATGCTGATTAAGTTCAGGTATATAATAAGGTGTGAACGGGTACTACCTGAGAATAGATGTTAACAATTAGGAGCAGTCATGGTAGCTCTAATTGGTTAACGGATATGGAAGGTCTTAAACACGGGAGTCGAACTATACAAAATACCAACCCAATCTACATAATTGGGACAGAGCGGTGATTCAGCTATGACACTTTAGTGGAGTGCGTCATAGTTCTAATGAGATACATGTTCAGGGGTGGACATGGAAATATCGAATTAGATAAGGCCCAACTCTGTCTGGTATCCGATCCCTAGGATGGCCCAAACAGACCTCGGGAATCGATCTAAATAGTATTATTGAGTATGGGCTCAATAATTGTACTCAGGCCCAGTATATGATATATATTGGATTTATATCCGTTGGATGGATATTAAATCTAATTAATTTATATTTAATCATTCATGGATAGGATTAAATCTAATAGGATAAGATTTATTTAATTAAATCTTATGGGGATAAATATCATATAAATAAATATATTAAGTATATATTTATTTATTTATTCTTCTACTGGAATTAGAATAAATTCTATTTGTTATAATTAATTCCGGATATACAGTTGCATAACTGAACAGATTAATTCCTTATTAATTTCGTATTAATAAGGAATAAGATTTGTAAGTTATGGAAAGAGAATAAATATGGGATTGGCAAAGATATGGTTAGAGATAAATAAGGAATCATATCTCCTTATTTATGTACCATATAAATACTCTCATGTCTCTCATAAAAACCCTAACTAATTGAGTTCCCCAAGCCACACGAGATTTGTGAGATTGGCGCGAATTCCTAGGGCGAGAGAGAGAGTCGGCCGCGAGTCTGAGAGAAAGGGAGATCGAGGTTCCAGTGATCTTGAGACGTCCACCAAGTCTCAGATCTAAAGGTGTGGGATCACATCCTAGAAGATCAGAACCATAGATCGATCAGACACGACTCAGATTGCACATTCTTCATAATCACAAGGTATGTACTCGAGCCCTTGCATGAACTTATGTGCACGATCGAATCGACACAACCGATCCAAGATCTGGGTTACGGGCGGCTTTCAAGCAGCCATTCCAACAAGTTATATCCAGAACTGTCTCAACTGTGATACCCTTTTATATCTCTAGAGGAACCGGCAACTATGGTCTTATGTGATCTACAACACACCATAAAGCCTACAACTTTGAGATAATGGATAGATGTTTGATGCATGGATAACAATTCATACTTAATCAGATAGGAGATTGTAAGTGGTTATGGACAACACATATACAAGCTAAAAGGCCTGCTTTCTGGTATACAAATCCATCATACATAGTGCTCCTCAAGCTCTTCTCTGGTTATCTTGGCAATGGATGAGTCGCTTGGTGTTTTTGCAGCTTTGAATGCTACTCCTTTTGATGTGGCGGGGGCTTCATCTTCATCGTCCAAGCTCATCCGATTGAGGTCTAACTCGTGTACTTTGAGCTCGGAGAATAGAATCTTTGGTGAGAACTTTGACAAATCCTTCGTTGCAAGATAAAGCTCCTTCATGGTTTGCCATTTTCTGGTGAGACCTCTCACGATCTTAAGGTTGATTTCCTTGTTTGCAAGCTCCTTTCCCAGTGAAGCTAGTGTTGAGATGATATTAGTGACGCGAAGCTCAAAGGCATCGATCGATTCGCTTGGCTTCATTGTCAAGCTTTCAAACTCTCCCATCAGTACGACGAGTTTGTTCTCCTTGATTTTCTCCGTTCCTTGAGAAATTGGAGCGAGCGTGTCCCACATCTCTTTGGCAGTTGTACACTTTCTTATCGTTGGAAGGTATGCGTCAGAAACGGTGCTCTGCATGATGTGACGAGCTAGACCATCCAGATTTGCTACTTTGAAGTCGTTGGTGGTGTAGTCATCTTTGGACTTCTCGACGTAGTCATGGCGGACGGTAGCTTCCTTTCCTTCAACAGCTGGAACGTTGACCGTGATGATCTTCATTATGGTGATCGGTCCTTCCGTCACAACTTCCCACATTCTGTCATGGACAGAACACAGAAAGCTCGAAACTTGGAAACTCCAAGTCTCGTATCATTCGATCAAGAACTGGGGTAGGTTGGAGGCACTGTGACTAGACATGATAAACTATCAGTAGTAATGCAGGTATGCATGAGTGAGTTTTGATGCACTTAGGAAAATCCGATCGGTTCAGTGAGACAACGTGAAGTGAGAGGGGACTCGCTTCAGGTATGCAAAGCAGTGGCTCGAAAGAACCCCTGCTCTGATACACTTGTTGGTCCCGGTTTGTAAAGAGGATTACACGTAGAGGGGGGGGGGGGGGGGTGAATACGTGTAATAGAAGTTTTTCCACTTTACTCAGAGTAGCAAGATTCGGGTCACTACACAACTTAAAACCTAGCCGTAGGCTTGATCTACAATGTAAACTTAACTCTGGACCTAAACGTAAGCTTGATCACAGAGCCACTCGCTTGCGAATGTGGAATTAGGTGAGCTAGTCTTTCCTAAGTATTTAGAACTTCGTTTAAGTTTGTTTAGATGCTTGTGCAATATGATAAACAAAAGCTGGAAATATATGAAAGTTTAAGGACGAGAGATACGACACCAGTATTTAGAGTGGTTCGGTGATAAAACACCTACGTCCACTTTGTTGCACGCTGCAACAGTTTCTTCTCACTAAGAAACCTTGAGGATTACGGGTTCCTCAAAAACCTAAACTGGATCGAGCTTCACTCGCTTGGATCCGAACACAACAATGAGGAGATTACGGGTTCTCCACAAAACCTAGCTAAGATCGAGCTTCACACAGTCGAGGAAAGTGTAAGCTTGGATCTACACTCTACGATCGAGGTTTCTACTATCGAGGAAAGTAGAACCTTGGATCTTTACAAAACAACCTTTCTACAACACTCAAAACCTAACAACTTGACAAGACAAGGGTTTAGGGTTTTGGTTTGAAAACTCTCTAAGTGAAGTCTTTACAGTGAAGTGCAAAGGGTAGAGTTCTTCTCTAAGCTTGAATATATATGAAGTGGCTTAGAATCTAGGGAGAGTGAAGGTTGCAGAGACAAGCTTCAGTGTTGCTGAAGCTTGGAGAACACTTAAACAAGAACTCGAAAGATGACTTGAAAGTTTGAGTGCTTGTTTGCTGTATGCACTGAAATCTCAGGTAGTGTTCTCTTTGTTCTCGTCTTTGGCCTCCACTATTTATAGTGTGGGAAGAGGGACTGGAGCCGTTGAAGGTTGGTGGCTTTGTCCCTCCACACTCGACAGTACTTGCCTTTGACTGGCAGCTTTTCAGACGGCTGCTTTGTCTTCTTTCCGAAAATGGCAAAGAGCCAAGTTCAACAGTAACTGGAGCGTCCAGTATTGTAGCGGCGGCTCTGTCGGTTAGGCAGTCAACTCCCGTGCTCCATTCTTTTTGTGCCACGTGGAGATCCACAATTAATGCTTCGATCTTCACTTGACTTGAGTTTGAACTCTAAGTTTGAACGGGGCGGGAAACTTGAACTGTCGCTTTCAGTTAGGAAGTGGCTCGCTTCGCTTTAGTTTCTTGAGCATCCGCTTTAGCGTGTGTTGACTCGCTTTGACTTTACTGTAGCGCTCGCTTCGCTTCGCTCGGTAGACTCGCTTCGCTTTGAAACACACTCAAGCGAGTGGTCTTCTCGCTTCGCTTGAAAACCTGCAGTCTAAAACCTAAGCGACTAAAGCTAAAAGTTAAGCCTTCCTAACATTAATAGGCTTGAAAAATTCTAACCTATCTAATCAAAATAGGGTCGCTTGAGAATAGGATTTTCATAGAGGTTTTTGGGATCTAATCAAAACATATAACATATTTCATTTAAGCATCCCGTTAAGTTCCCCCTTAACATATGAATCCTTAACAATTCCCAACATGGAGGCTGCGAGATGTGAGGGAAATCTCTCTATTTTCGGTATCCCCCTCATGCTTTGTACTATACCGGAGGATTTCAACTTCGACAAAGCACCAGATTTCAAGTTTAAGGTTTGGGCTTCCGCTACTCAGGCTCCAACTTGAGCTTTGGCAGCCATCGAGCCTTGCCAAAATTACCAACATAGTGGGGACGCCAATTGAGGTGGACCACCATACCGTTGCAAGAGTTAACATCGATGGGCCCCGGATTCACGTTATTGTAGATGTGACAACGCCCCCACCAGAGGCTATCAAAATCAAACTCTCGAATGACAAGATAATTACGCAAAAATTGTGTTTGATTACTATCCCCTCTATTGTGTCGACTAGCGGGTAGGACTAACCCCGACTCGAGAGCCAATTCTCGAGGTGATGCGTTCGCAAGTGCCGACGATGAGGGTTGGCAGGTGGTGTG
This sequence comes from Thymus mandschuricus, assembly GCA_029379335.1. Taxonomy (NCBI): domain Eukaryota; kingdom Viridiplantae; phylum Streptophyta; class Magnoliopsida; order Lamiales; family Lamiaceae; genus Thymus; species Thymus mandschuricus. Next base: position 17,128,841 of record CM057074.1, on the reverse strand, counting down.
AATGAGGGGTGGCCGCAATACAAGTGCACCACAAAATCGCTCGACGCGTGAACTAGTTGTAAGGCGTAGGGCCTCCCGGCCCCCGACAGGCGACACACGCGCACGTACCGCCTCACGCCCACTGCAAGCACCAGGCAACGCTCGGGCGCGCAACATCTCCCGTCCCCGGCAGGTACCCGACAGTGTTCGTGCACCCGACTGTGGCACATATGGCAACGGGCAACAACAACGCCCCGACTGTCGCTGCTTGGGGTACAATCCCGAGGGTGATCCCAGGTGTTCACACATACATCCCCTCCCCCCCCCCCCCCCCCCCCCCCCACCCAGCACGGAACCCATACGCTACCACATGGATCCCATGATTGAGGAAGGACGATGCAACACCCAACCCATGCCCTCACTGCCCCCACTTGAGCGCCAGGTGCCCATGGCTGGAACGGATGAAGATGATCCATCCAATAGTGATAATAACGATTGCGCGTCAGAGGGAGAGCATAGTTTTTCTCCTACCCATATCTCTGACACGATATTCGAAGAAAGTGACCTTCAAGACCTTGACGAACCGGTCACGATGGTGGCCCCTCAAAAAACTGGCAAGGACATTGCCTCCGAGAAGCCCCCTAACTCCGACCCAGCTGCGAATGCAATGGCATCCCAATCATCCATAAGTATCTCTAGCTCGTCAGACTGGGGACCCGAGAAAGGAAGTGGACACGGCGGGACACCTGAGCAAACAACTGCAACATAAAATAGAAGAACCCCCGTGGGGGTTCAGTGGTTAGGATATCCAATCGAATTAAATAAATCTGTGATTTTGGAACGTGCGCGGCCTCCAGGATCCGCCGCAACAAAGGGAGGAATCCTCCTTTATTTTGAGTAATAATATTGATATTTTCGGTCTTTTAGAGACTAAACTTACTAATATTACTTTCGAAATTTTTTTAAAACACCACCTACATAATTGGTCTTTCGTTGATAATTTTAACACCGCCCGGAACGGGAGGATTCTACTCACGTGGAATCCGGCCCGTGTAGTTTTTGATGCGTTTGTTGTTAAGCCTCAGGTCATCCACGCTAGGATAGAATGCCTAGTCTCCAGGATCAAGTTTCACTTAGCCCTTTGCTATGAACGGAACTAGCTGCAAGATCGACGCAATTTATGGGACACTCTCATAAACCACGCGCCCACGGACTCGCTACTACTCGTGCGTGGCGACCTCAATGATGTCATGAACTATGATGAGCGTGGTGGGGGTAGATAGCCTATCGAAGGGAGATTAGAGAACTAGTCAATACCGCGGCCTACCTAAATCTCCAAGACTCCCCTTCCAGGGGGTGTTTCTTCACTTGGTCCAACCACACTGTCATCTCACGAATTGATAGGATGTTTTGCAACAATGCGTGGCTAGAGGAATGATGGTCTATCAAATCACACTTCCACACGCGAGGTGAGCATTTCGACCACTCGGCGTGCACTAAGGAGCTATTTAACCCCATCAAGAGGTTTCGTAGAGACTTCAAGTATTGCAACTTCTGGAATGGAGATCCGAAATTCCGGGAGGTACTTGAAGAGAGCTAGAACAAGGAGGTGGGCTGCCTTGTTGTCCAACAGTGGCTCATGGAAAAATTGAAGAGGCTTAGAAGGGATTTAGGCTCCATGAAGAAAAAGGATTGGGCCAATATTTCAGAAAGAGCAAAAGCGCCTAGGGATCAGCTCCATGAAATTGAAGAAAGAGTCGACAAGGACCCCTTAAATGGAGATCTCTGTATGGAAGAAGTGAAAATTCGGAAGACTTGTAGCTACCTCACCAAAACGGAACTCTCATTTCTCATGCAACGAGCTAAGTCATTTAACCTCAATAATTTAGATAAAATTTTGAAATTCTTCCATTCTATTGTTAAGGGTGCACTGCACATAATTCCATCTCTTTCATTTGCAGGGAGGATGGTACTATCACGGGTGACATGAGTACGATCATTGGGGATTTTGCGACTTTTTATCAAGACCTCTTTGGTAGGACCAAACCTAGAGAGTTGGTGGACTGGGCTATGTTCCGGGAAGGCCCCATCCTTTTGTTAGAAGAGCAGAACAGCCTTGCTTATTCGGTTACAAAGGATGAAATCAAGGAAGCCATTTTTGGAATTGGGAATGACAAGGCTCCCGGACCCGATGGATTTCCGGCTGGGTTTTTCAAGAAAAATTGGGATCTCGTTGGCGATGATACCACGAACGGTGTGCTAGAATTCATTGAGAAGGGACTGATTTTACGAGAGTGGAACCACACGACCGTCACTCTCATTCCTAAGAAGGCCCACGAACCAACGGTCTTTGACTTTAGGCCTATCGCTTGTACAAATGTGGTTTATAAGGTTATCACCAAGATTTTGAATAACTGAATGTTGCCTCTCTTAACCACTTTAATTTGTCCAGCCCAATCGGCCTTCATTAAAGGCCGCAATCTTGCGGACAACTACCTCCTTGCCCAAGCGCTTGTCCACCGCTATGACAAAAAGCAATTAACACCTAAATGCATGGTGAAAATTGACCTACATAAGGCGTATGATTCTATTTCTTTGGAATTCCTACACGAGGTTCTTAGAGGCATCAACTTCCATCTACGCTTCTGATTGGTGTCTAGATGTTAGGTTTTTCGTCATGTTTTCGTGTCCGTTTTCATTGTGTTTTTGTGTCTTTTCGTGTGTCTTTGGCTATGAATTGGTTGTTTGGAGTTTTTGGTACTTGTAGGATGAAAAGGGCGGAAACGAGAAGAAAACGAGAAGAAAGGTTGTTGAGCAATCATTCACCTCGAGTTCTAACCTCTCATGATTTTATTGAAGATTCATTTTGGATGTAATGAAAGCATTATATCGAAGAGGGGTTTGATAGGAGCACGTAGGCGAAAACGGAGGTCAATTTGGAGTTCGGACGAGAAAGATACGGCCGAAACAAGAAAAATGCGCAAAGTGACCAGAACCAGGATCTGAACGCCGTCCAACTTAAGTTGGACGGCCGTCCAACCCCGGCGGCCAGCTTTCCTTTCCTTTTATAACTAGGTTTTCATACCTATTATAAATACTACCCCTTGTACACATCTTTTATCAACTTTTACCCTCTTTTAGCTTTAGTTTTATGCACTCAAATACTCTAGTTTAGATTTATTTTGTTTGGATCCGAATTCTTAGTTCGTTGCAATTTAATTCAAGACTTCTTCGTTTAATTCAAGTTCTTTGTTCTTCGTCTTAATTTCGTAAGTTATTTTATTGCTTTCGTTTATTTGCTTTAATTGCTTTCTCTTATTTTAGATTCGTTTTCTTAATTGCTTAGTTTAATTTTCTTAGTTTAATTTCGTTCGTTCGGTTTTTAAGTTCTAGTTTAGATTCTCGTTTTCCTTCGATTTCAATTCTCTCGTTTTTCAAAGCTTTCGTAGTTAGATTTATTTGTCTTTAAATTTCCAGATTTTATTCATCATGTCTAAGGTAGTTTATGCTTTCTTTTATGCTTCCTTTATTGCTTTCTTTTCGATTCTTGCCTAGGTAGATTTATTGCTTTCTTTTAGTTTAATTAGATTTATTTCTTGCATTCTAGATTAGTTATTTACGTGCTTTTATTTATTGCTTTTATTTATTTTCTTGCCTAGGATTTTAAAACAAAAACCCAAAAATATCTTTTAATTGCTTTCTTAGTTTAGGTCGTTTTAACTACATAATTAATTGCCCTGTTAAGTTTTCCTTGAGATTCGATACTTAGGTTTTACTTGCTAGTGCTACGATAGGATTTCGTTCTATTGCGAACACTTTTTGGTGAAACAAATTTTGGCGCCGTTGCCGGGGAAAACTTTAGGCTATTTAATTGTGTAGTATTTTTATTTTTTTATTTGATTGTTTTCTGGTTCGATTTCTTTTCCCTTCCACTCGGTGCGTTTAATTCGTTTGTTGAGTGTTGTGTATGCAAGGTCGTCAAAGTCTCTAAAGGAAGTTGACACCTCACATCTACGACATCAATTGGAGAAGGCGCTCTTAACCGCGATGAAGGAAGAAGAAGACGAGAGTTCGAAGCAATGGCACAAAAGATGGGAGATTTCGCTTGTCCCACCTTCACCGCCACCTCTTCAGCAATTGTCCTAACCACCGAGGTTAGGAATTATGAGCTTAAACCGCACCACTTGGCTTTGCTCCCTACCTACTACGGGCTGCCCAACGAAGATGCTCTCACATTCATTCGCGAATATTGCACGATGGTGCAAAATTTTCCATTGGGACAGCTTTCGGAGGATGACTTGAAGATGAAGTGTTTCCAATACACGTTGAAGGATAGAGCAAAGTCATGGTATCTCACTCTCCCGGCAAACTCTCTCACAACTTGGAATGCGGTGTGCGAGAAGTTCATGATGAAATACTACCCCAACCGCAAGACACAAGAGGTGCGATCGAAGATCATGAATTTTGCTCAAGGAGCCGATGAGCCTTTTCATGAGGCTTGGGAGAGATTCCAAGAATTGTTGCAGCAATGCCCTCACCATCAAATGGCGTCCGAGATGCTTTGGCAATATTTATACGATTCTCTAAATCAAACTTGCCAATTCATGGTGGATAGCTCGGCCAGAGGAAACATCGGAGTGAAGACGGCCGAAGAGTTGAGGATGATCTTTGAGACTCTTGCTGCAAGCTCTCAACAAAAGTCGTGTCGGCCGAGGATGATGGAGGCTAGTGTGGTCACTATTAGCCCCGATTTGACGAAGCAATTGGCTGATATGATGAGGGATCTACAAGAGCTCAAGATGAAGACTCCACATACACCTTCGGAGCCTTGTGGCATGTGTGGACTAGTTGGCCATGTCATCGATGAGTGCACTAGGAAGGCCGAGCTTACTTACGAAGGAGGAGCCGAAGTCTACGCGACACAAGGATACCCACCACCACCATATGCTCAACAATTTCCTCACCAACAACCATTCTACCCTCCCCAACAGTCTTACTATCCACCGCCGCCACAGTTCTACCCACCTCCGCCTCAACAATCTCCACTTGATGAGGCTAGTTTTGCCGCATTTATGAATGAGAGCAAGTTGGCCCGTGAAGCGCAAGATGCCACAATTAGACGCCTTGAGACCACTATTGGGCAGATTTTTGGAGCAGTTAATGAGTTGAAGAAGCTACAAAATGGGAAGCCTAGGCAACCCAAACAAGCTCATGCCTTAACGGTCATTGAAGAGGAGCAAGACAAAGGAAAGAAGTGGAGAAGTCACACCGTGGCTGCCATCAAAGCGAGCCGACAACATTTGCACGCCTCACACACCTCAGTTGGCCATCTCTCATCTCTACCAAAACAAGGTGATCCCGGAAGTTTCAAATTAGATGTTGTTTTGGATAATGGGGATAGTGTGCCGGGTATGTTGGATTTGGGGGCAGCGGTGAACTTGATGCCATACTCGATTTTCGAGAGAATGGGTTCGAGGGATCTTAAGCCCACCAATTTTTGCATCGAGCTAGCCGATGGTTCTTTGAGTCGTCCCTTGGGAATTGTGGAAGACGTTGCTTTACTTGTGAGGGGTATTCAAGTTCTTGTCGATTTGTTGTGCTTGACGTGGGGCGAGGAGCTAGGAGTGAGAGAAGTCATCTTCTCTTGTTAGGGCGACCTTTCATGGCTACTACTCAAACTCGAATCGACATTGGATCTGGCACATTGAGCATGGCCGGTGTAGGAGGTTCGGTAACTTTCTCAATTTTTGATAACTATTCTTCTTGTCCTAATTCTTTTATCCAAACATGTTCGTATGTGCAAATTACTAACGATTTGGATGAGAAAAAGGTAGAGGAGAATTTTCAGGTTGCTATTCATGAGGAAGAAGCCATTATTGATGAGTTCTTGAGAAAATTCGATGAGGAAGAGATTGTGGAGGAGTTTTTGAGCAATTTGCAAGGCATGGAGGATCACAATACTCATATGGAGGAGTCGGTTTTGAGCTTACAACAAGAGGAAGAAATCATGGACAACTTTCTTGCCAATCTCGACGAGGAAGCACTTTTAGTGGAGGATCCATCATCAAGTTTTGAAGATCGTGATATTTCTTACATGGATTTTCACACAAGTGTGGGGGAGATGAGTGTCCAAGATAACCCTCTTTTCAAGTTTCAAGCTGAAGAGAAAGAAGAGTCCACCTTTGCATCGAGAGTCGCTTATGGATGGTTAAAGACATTGCTCGTTGCAATAGATTTTGGATGAGAAAATTTTTGGTACGTCAAGCTAATGACGATAAACAAGCGCTTGGTGGGAGGCAACCCACGTGTAAAAAAAAAAATAAAATTAGAGTAGGCTTTATTATTTTAGTTGTTTTTCGTTCGTTTTCTTTTGAATTTCGTGCAGGGAATAGTTTACAAGGAGGGTATTATGAAGAGAGAGATCGAGCCGGAACCGAACGATCCCCGTTTTTGGGCCCCAAACGACCCCCGTTGGCAAGATCCACGGTAACGAGGCCCATTCAACCCAGAGCTTTGTTTTGTGTCTTTCTATTTTTGTTTTGAGTCTTTTATTTCTTTGTTTTGTGCACTTTTACGCTTTGGTAGTTTGTTTTGGTGTTTGTTTTGTAGGTACTACTTGGAGTCTTTCGAGATTTTGAGTTATTGGTCGTCATCTTGCGATAAGTTCCTTCTTTCCTTCTCCTTTTTATTTTCTTGCAATGGGGACATTGCTTGATTTTAAGTGTGGGGGAGGGTCTTTGAAACTTTTGGCATGATTTGCTTGTTTTTGTTTGCTTGATCGAGTCTTGTATGTGATCGAGTTTTGTTATTCCCCACTTAGGAATTTGGTTGAATTCGAGTTTATAAGTATGTGACTTAGGATTGATTTGAATGATTTGATGATGGAGTATTTAGTTGTTAGAATTGATAGCATGAATTAGGTTGGTTTAGTCTTGAGTTGTGATTGATTATAATTCGGTGAATTGTGGGGCATGAATTGATTTGAGTTATGAGGAGATGATTAATGATTTTGGTTTATGAGTGTTGAGTCTAGATTGTTGCAACTTTGGATTTCTAGTTTACTTTCCCCTTTAAAAAAAAAAAAAAAAAAAAAAAAAAAAAAAAAAAAAAAAAAAAAAAAAAAAAAAAAAAAGTTGTGCTTATATGTGAATAAAAGAGTTGATAGGATTCTGCTCCTCTTACTTGTAACGTGTGAAAATACTAGAGTAATGAGCATGGGAAACCACATGAAAAGGCTTCGAGAGACCCTCGAATGATTAAATTTCATGAATTTTGTCCTAAATGATACTCGTATATGTGAGAATAAAGTGTTCGTAGGTACTCTACTCCTCTTGACAATGAGTACGGGAAACCGCACTAGGATGCTCGATGAGACCCATCGATGATTAAACCTAGTGAATTATGTACCAAATCGTTCACGTGTAAAAAAAGAAGAGTTATATTTGTGTAGAGTTGAATAAAAGGGGAAGTAGTCTAGACGTCTAAGTTGTGGTGATTCTAGACATTTGTGAGATGTGTGTATCGTTGCTTTTCCTCATACTTGGATTGATTTATAAGCCACATGATTTGTTGATGATTGATTGTTCGTAACTTGGGATTAAAGTGAGTTCGTTCATTGTTTGTCGATTCCGGTGATTAAATGTTCTATGATTTGGATTGTTTGGATTAAGTCTAAGTTGTATGATTATATTGCTTGAGGACAAGCAAAGTTCTAAGTGTGGGGGATTTTGATTGGTTTCTAGATGTTAGGTTTTTCGTCATGTTTTCGTGTCCGTTTTCATTGTGTTTTTGTGTCTTTTCGTGTGTCTTTGGCTATGAATTGGTTGTTTGGAGTTTTTGGTACTTGTAGGATGAAAAGGGCGGAAACGAGAAGAAAATGAGAAGAAAGGTTGTTGAGCAATCATTGACCTCGAGTTCTAACCTCTCATGATTTTATTGAAGATTCATTTTGGATGTAATGAAAGAATTATATCGAAGAGGGGTTCAATAGGAGCACGTAGGCGAAAAAGGAGGTCAATTTGGAGTTCGGACGAGAAAGATACGGCCGAAACAAGAAAGATGCGCAAAGTGACCAGAACCAGGATCTGGACGCCGTCCAACCCCGGCGGCCAGCTTTCCTTTCTTTTTATAACTAGTTTTTCATACCTATTATAAATACTACCCCTTGTACACATCTTTTATCAACTTTTACCCTCTTTTAGCTTTAGTTTTATGCACTCAAATACTCTAGTCTAGATTTATTTTGTTCGGATCCGAATTCTTAGTTCGTTGCAATTTAATTCAAGACTTCTTCGTTTAATTCAAGTTCTTTGTTCTTCGTCTTAATTTCGTAAGTTATTTTATTGCTTTCGTTTATTTGCTTTAATTCCTTTCTCTTATTTTAGATTCGTTTTCTTAATTGCTTAGTTTAATTTCCTTAGTTTAATTTCGTTCGTTCGGTTTTTAAGTTCTAGTTTAGATTCGTTTTCCTTCGATTTCAATTCTCTCGTTTTTCAAAGCTTTCGTAGTTAGATTTATTTGTCTTTAAATTTTCAGATTTTATTCATCATGTCTAAGGTAGTTTATGCTTCCTTTATTGCTTTCTTTTCGATTCTTGCCTAGGTAGATTTATTGCTTTCTTTTAGTTTAATTCTTAGATTTATTTCTTGCGTTCTAGATTAGTTATTTACGTGCTTTTATTTATTGCTTTTATTTATTTTCTTGCCTAGGATTTTAAAACAAAAACCCAAAAATATCTTTTAATTGCTTTCTTAGTTTAGGTCGTTTTTACTACATAATTAATTGTCCTGTTAAGTTTTCCTTGAGATTCGATACTTAGGTTTTATTTGCTAGTGCTACGATAGGATTTCGTTCTATTGCGAACACTTTTTGGTGAAACAGCTTCATTTATTGGGTTATGACGTGTGTTATGTGCCCAACGTTTTGCCTCGCCATGAATGGGGGCGTACACAGCTTCGTTTGGGGAAAGCGAGGCTTGATACAAGGGACCCGATGTCTCCCACTTTCTTCCTTCTATGCATGGAATACTTGTCCAAATTGCTTAAAATGAGGGCGCGATCGAACGATTTTTCCTTTCATGCCAAGTGTTAGGGCGAAGGCATTACACATCTCGCCTTTGCCGATGACTTGCTCCTTTTCGGCCGGGGTGATTTCTGTTAGGTGTAGAGACTGTAAATCCAAACCCGATTTTTTGTGACGTTTTTGGGCCACGCGTTTTTGGCCCAATTCATGGCCTGTTAGGTTTAGGGTTTTGGCTTCATTTATAAATAGCCGCTTTCTCATTGTATTATGTATCCGAAAATATAGTGCATACTCCTGGCTTGGTAGCTCCCCCAGATGTAGTCATCTTGACGAACTGGGTCAACAAATTCTTGTGTTTTTCGTTGCTTTTCGTATTCTTTGATTGTTATTTCCTAACAACTGGTATCTAGATCCGAGGTTACGCAGGGAGATACGATGGCAGAGTCGAAGACACCGGTGGAGATGTTTGAAGGGTCAGATTTTGGGTTCTGGAAGATGTTGATCGAGGATTACCTCTTTGGTAAAGATCTGAGTGATCCTCTGGAGGGGAAGCCGGAGGACATGAAAGAATCCGAGTGGAAGAGGCTAGACAGGAAAGCGATGAGTGCGATCAGGCTATCGCTGTCCAGAAATATTGCTATTCACACCACCAAAGCCAAGACGACGAAGGAGATGATGCAGATACTGTCGGACATGTATGAGAAACCATCAGCAGCAAATAAGGTTCATCTCATGAGACGTCTTTTCAACCTAAAGATGTCGGAAGGAATGGCTATCACAAAACATCTCAACGAGTTCAATACAATAACGATGCAATTGAGCGCCGTTGATATCACATTCGACGATGAGGTACAAGCCCTAATTCTACTGTCTTCTCTACCAAATAGTTGGCACGACACGGTTACTGCTTTAAGTGCTTCATCAGGGAAAGAGAAGCTAAAGTACGAGGAGGTCAAAAATCTGGTCCTGAGTGAAGATATTCGCAGGAGAGAATCAGGCGTGGCTTCAGGGTCAGCGTTGAATACAGAGAATAGGGTAGGGTGAGCAGAAACTGACCGTACCGACAGAACCGAGCTAAACCGAAGAGTTTCGGCCGGTCCGGGTCGGTTTTATTCCAATTCGGTTGGGGGATCGGTTGTAATTTAGAAAATCGAATGACTTTCGGTCGGCTCTCGGTTTTTATCAATTTTAATTCGGCCAAACCGAAACCGACCGAATTACTACTTTATCTCTGTTTCTTTTCTTATTTTCCCTCATTCAATATGAATTTGTGGCCTACTAGTGTAGTCTTGTCCAACGTCTCACATCTCCCTAGAGTCCACATCTCCCTAGAGTCCAAAAGTCATACTGTATAAGGTTTTTTCTCTCTCCATGACTAACACGTTTCCCCAGAAACATGTCCATCTTTTCTCTATCTCTATCTTCTCTCTCGTCTGCCCACCGCCAATCTGCCATCGCTGCTTCTCTCTCCCTTTTATTTCTTAACTGTTCCGTCTGCTTTGAAGATTAAAACAATGAAAAAAGGAATATGCCTCATCTCCTGGTGTATGAGCGACTGAGCGTTGCCTATTCTTCTCTCTAAACATCGATTATCTGCATCTTGGTATCTTCTCTTCCTCGTTCCAGATTTGTCCAAAGTTTCAGTTGAAACCGAATTGTGACCGAAACCGACCGCTTCCTTTCGGTCGGTTACATGGCGTAGATCGGTCGGGTTCGGCTATAGTATTTTGGAAATTTTGGTCAGTCAGTTTTGGTAGTTTCCGTCAGTCGGCCGACCGATGCACAGCCCTAGAATAGGGGTAGGACAACCTTGAAGTCGAAATCAAACCGGGGCAGATCGAAGTCGAAATCCAAAGGCAGGGGCCAAGGGAAGAAGGATAGAAGCTCGATCCAGTGCTGGAATTGTGAGGAGTGCGGGCACTTTAAGAGTCAATGTGAGAAGCCGCTCAGAGATAATAAGAAGGATCAGAAGGAGAAGAAGTCCGCCAATGTTACTACTGATGAATCTGGTGATAAGCTCTTGATCCTGAGCCTAAGTAGTCCATTGGAGTCATGGGTTCTAGATTCTGGAGCTTCGTTCCATTCATGCAGCAATGCTGAAGTAATGGAGCAGTATGTTTCTGGCGACTTTGGAGAGGTATATCGAGCTGATGACGAACCTCTTAAAATCGTTGGAAAGGGGGATGTCCAGGTCACTACACCTAACGGATCTTCAATAAAGTTGAACGGTGTCCGACACATACCCGGTTTGAAGAGGAATCTGCTTTCAATTGGACAGCTCGACGAGGAAGGTTACGTGGTAACATTTGGGAGCAAAAATTGGAAGATCACGGAGGGTTCGATGGTGGTGGCCAAAGGAAAAAAAGAGGGTATGTTGTACATGATAACGAACTCGAAGGATTGCATTAACGTTGCTGTTGCAGCCAACGATGCAGATTTGTGGCACTGTCGCCTTGGCCACATGAGCGAGAAAGGGATGAAGGAGCTGTGCTCAAAGGGGAAGCTGCCTGGCCTGAAAACTGTAGATGTTGGCCTCTGCGAGGGTTGCATACTCGGGAAGCAGAAGCGAGTCAGTTTCTCAAAGCGTAGAAGAGATGTGAAGCCACTGAAGTTGGAGTTGGTTCACACAGACCTTTGGGGGCCAGCCGAAGTGACGTCCCTGGGAGGATCCACCTACTATATGACCTTCATTGATGATGCTACGAGGAAGGTATGGGTTTATTTTCTTAAAAATAAATCTAATGCATTTGATGCTTTCAGGAGGTGGAAAGCTCTTGTAGAGACGGAGACAGGTCTGAAATTGAAGTGCCTTCGGTCTGACAATGGAGGTGAATATGAACCGCTTGAGTTCAAGAAGTTTTGTGCTGAGAACGGGATTCGTATGGAGAAGACGACGAAAGGGACTCCTCAGCACAATGGAGTTGCAGAACGCATGAACAGAACGTTGACTGAGCGTACAGGCGCATGAGGGTGAAGAGTGGGTTGCCGAAAATGTTTTGGGCAGACGCAATTAACACGGCATCTTTTCTCATCAACAGAAGTCCAATAGTTACGTTCGAGAATGGCATACCCGAAGAGAAGTGGACGGGTAAGGAGGTAAATCTATCGTATCTCCGTGTATTTGGGTGCGTAGCATATGTTCATGTTGACTCTGTTGAGCGTAGTAAACTTGATGCTAAATCTGTTAAGTGTACGTTCGTCATGATTATGGTTATAGATTCTGGGATTAACATAATAGGAAGATCATTCGTAGTAGAGACGTATTCAATGAACAGGTTATGTACAAGAACAGATTGAGCACTGCAGATTTTGATCTAGTCACTCCGGGCGTTGTTGAGTTAGATATTTCTAACTCGGGTGGGAGCAAGGATCAGAATGGAGAGGTGGCCAGTGATGAAGAGCCATCAACACCACCGAGACAGAGGTCCACGAGAGAGAGACGAGCACCAAAGAGGTATTCTCCATCTAATTTCTATTTGCTGCTTACTGACGGTGGTGAGCCTAAGTCCTATGCAGAGGCAATCAGAGTTGATGATAGGCGCAATTGGAGACTTGCGATGGATGATGAGATGCAGTCTCTCACATCTAACTGTACTTGGAAGTTGGTGGAGCTTCCAAAGGGGAAGAAGGCTTTACACTGCAAGTGGGTCTACCGAATCAAGCAGGAGGTAGACGGAAGCAAGCGCTACAAGGCTAGGCTGGTTGTGAAGGGGTTCGAGCAGCGTTATGGTATCGATTACACTGATATATTCTCATCTATTGTGAAACTGACTACTATTCGGTTGGTGTTGAGTATTGTTGCTGCAGAGAAACTATTGTTGCGTCAGATGGATGTGAAGACGGCATTCCTTCATAGTGACTTGGAGGATGAGATATACATGGTGCAACCAGAGGGCTATGTGGCGGAGGCTAATGAAAATCTTGTGTGTAAGTTGGAAAAGAGCTTGTATGGATTGAAGCAAGCTCTGAAGCAGTGGTACAAGAAGTTTGATGGGTTTATGCGAGAGATCAACTTCTTAAGATGTCATACCGACAATTGCTGCTACTTTAAGAAGACTAATAACTGCTATCTTATCTTTGTTGGTCCCGGTTTGTTATAGGAAAAATACGTAGAGGGGGGGGGGGGTGAATAAGTATTTTGAAGTTTTTCAACTTCTTTTCCTTAACTCAGAGTATGAAGTAAAGTGCTCGCTTGAATCACTAAGACCTAGCCGAGAGCAAGATCTAAAGTAATCACAATTCTCTTGACCTAAGCTCAGAGCTTGACCAAGAGTGAGACTTTACTCTAGATGCGGAATTCGGTGAGCTAAATCTTTCCTAAGTATTTAAAGTTCCAAGTTGTGTTTGTTTAGATGCAAATGCAATGAATAATCAAACAAGGAAATAAAAAGTTTAGGGTTTAGAGAGATACGACACAAGATTTATAGTGGTTCGGAGATGAAACTCCTACGTCCACTTTGTTGCACTAGGCAACTCGTTCTCTTCACTCAAGAACTTGAAGATTACGGGCTCTTCAAAAGCCTGTGACAAGATCGAGCTTTACTCGCTTGGATCTGTCGGACGCTGGGTGATTCCGGTTTCACACCAAAAACCTAAACTGGACTGGAAGCTTCACTCGCTTCAGTCCGACGACAGGGTGACTACGGGTTCTCCTTACAACCTAGTTTCGATCGAGCTTCACTTAACGAAAGTGTAAGCTTGGATCTAGACTCTATGATCGAGGCTTCTACTATCGATGAAGGTAGAGCCTTGGATCGGAACAACCTAACGACGAACACAAAAACCTAACAAACAGACTTTTAGGGTTTTTGGTTTACGACGAACACACTATGAAGAGCTCTTTACAGTAAGTGTAAAGTAGGCTAGAGTTCTTCTTCTAAGCTGAGGTATGGAATGGGCTTAGAATTCTGGGAGTGAAGGTTGCGAAGACGAGTTCCGATCAGGCTGGAACTCGGAGAACACTTGTAAACAAAGACTCGATGAATGCTCTTAGGCTGGGAGTGTTTGTTTGCAGTAGACGCTCGAATGCTCAAGTAGTGTTCTACCTCTTCACGTCTTGATCCTTCACTATTTATAGGTGGAGAGATGGCCGAGACCCGTTGCTTGGTAGGTGGCCTTGTCTCTCCTCCTCTCGACAGTACTTGCACAGGCGGACAGCTTTTCAGGCGTGCAGATTTGGCACTTTGCCGAAAATGGCTAAGTTACAAACCTAACAGTAACTGGAGCGAGCCAGTACTGTAGCGGCGCCCTTGTCGGCCTGGCAGTCAACTCCGCTGCTCCACTCCGCATTTGACACGTGGAGATCTCGCAATTAATACGGCGATCTCAAGTTGACTGGAGTTTGAAATAGGAGCGGGAATTGGGCTGTCGCTATCTGGTAGGTAGTGGCTCGCTTCGCTTTGAAGATGTAGCGTCCACTTTGAGTTGAGTTGCTTCAAGGTCTTTCTGTAGCGAGTCGCTTGGGAGGTAAAGTTCCCGAATGACTGCTTTAGAGAATGTTGACCCGCGTTGACTCGCTTTGGCTTTTCACTGTAGCACTCGCTTCGCTTCACTTCGGTGGACTCGCTACGATTCCACTGTAGCGCTCGCTTCGCTTCGCTATTCTTCGGCACGCTTCACTTCTGCTCGGTAGACTCGCTTCGCTTGAAAAAACACACTCAAGTGAGTAGCCTTCACTTGGGATTTCTGCAGTCAAAAAAATTTTAAGCAAAAACAAAGCCATCCTAACAGTATAGGCTTAGAAAATTTTCTAACCTATTATCTACACCAAAATGGGTCGCTTGAGAATAGGACACTTGGGGGTTTTGGGTTCAAATCAAAACAATACTTCATTTCTTAAAATGTCCCTTATTGGTTCCCCCTTAACATGTTTGTCCTTAACAATTCCCAACAATTTCCCCCTTTTTGATGATGCCAAAACCCAATGACTTTTAGGCTAAAAGAAATAGCTTGCCTAACCATGGAAGGAACTTCAAGCGACTGCTTCCTTTGCATGTTCGTTTGAAATTTTTCTTTTAAGTTCCTTTCCCTTTTTTTTCGGTTAAGTTGTTTGAGTTTTGTAGCATAAGGATAAATCATTCACAAAGCTTGTAAATGACACAAGGTGACAGAAATTTAAATGAGATAGATTTGAACAACAGTTCACAAAATATGAGACTTGAAATTCAATGATTTCCTGCAGCCTTGTCCTTGTCTTCCTTCTCTTTCTCCTCCTCAACAACGTAGGCAGAAAGGACTTTCACTTCCAAAGTGCCAACATTGTAAATTCTTGGTCTCCTCCAGCCACTCTCCAATCTAAAGGCTTCGTTCACCTCTTCATCAATAATGCTTCTGTCAGGAACACCTGTGCCGGGCAGGAAAGGCATGGGAAAGTCCTTCGCGGCAGGTACTTTGACAATTAGAGGTTTAGGCTCAGCTAGCTCTGCCACTGTGAAGATCTTCCTTATCAACTTCTCGTTGTAGGCACAGAGAAGGTTGTTGAGCGCATTTATCCTTGAGCACTCATCCTGTAGTGGCACTACTTCCCAGAAGTAGTAAGCTTTGATAAACTTCTCCTTGTATAACAGCCACTACTCAAGTAGGTCACTGGGGATGAAGTCCTCGATTTCTCGAGCATCTGGATGTTCATTCCTCTGCACAACAAGCTCCTCTTCTGTCCTGCTCGACATTTCCTTCATGATAGCATTGAATTTTGCACTCGACTTAGTGTTCCACTTTGGAAGCTTCTCAATAAGTCGCTTGCGGATGTATTCCTGCTCTTCCTTGCGTGGGTAGCGACCAGAGTCGATCATTTCCTTCGTGGTCACATAGCAAGTATCCATCCATGCTTGATTGACACATGCCTCTGATTCTTCTGGCAAGAAGGGAATGAAGGCGCTTCGAGTGAGGGCGGACTGGATGAGTCTCACTTCATTGAAGTGTTCCTCGATCTGACCGTCAATGATTTCAAGACGCTTGGCCTTGATCCTTTTCTCCTTCTCCTCTTCATTCTTTCTCTCTTCTCCTCTCTTCCTTCTTCTCTCCATCTGACTAGATCGTGAAGCGACCGACTGTTTGATCTTTCGGCGCTTGACCTCGGGATCATGTTCTCTCGCCCCAGGCGCAGTCCGCTTCAATGCTTGTTTTGGTGGGGGTGGAGGCATGTCCTTCTTTGTGGCACTTGGAGAGATCACAACTTGACTGGATGAAGTGGCTCCAGCAGTAGATGAAGTGAGTGCCAGGGTTGAAGCGGGGGCGGAGGCTGAAGCGGGCACTTGGACTTCAGTAAGAGCTTTTAGATCAAACTCTCTTTCCAAGTCGCGGGCAAGGGCCTCGTCTGCTGCGATTTGCTGCTCCCTTTGTTCCCTGGTTAACAAAACAACAGGAGGGTGAGTAGCAATGGAAGAGCCAAGCAGCTTCCCTTCAACCGGCCTGCGGGGCTCTTCAATGAGTTTATCTTTGCCCTTTCTCGCACGCTTGGCCCTTGCTTCATCATCCAACTCCTCTTCAACTCCACTTCCTCCAACTCCACTACCTCCTTCGATCATCGTTCTTTCCACTCCACTTCCTCCTACTCCTCCTTGTATCTCCAAGTTTTCAGCACTTTCCTTCACAACACTTTCCCCCTTTTTGGCATCATCACTGCTGGGGGTTGAAGCGATCACTTTTCCAGTGAGAGATTGGCGTAGCTCCTCAAATTTGTTGAAAACGGCGTGGAGCATCTTCTCGGTCCGTGTCGCGAAGACATGTTCTTCAGACAGCACTATCTCCGCCGTTTTCATTGAGATTTCTTCAAGCAGGTATTCACACTGCTTCTCCCTCTCCTTGACAGAGACCATCAGCCTCTCAAGTGACTCAACGGATTTGAAGCGAGCGTCCAGCTCCGCTTCAATGTCTGCACGGATTTGCTTGCGCTCTTCCTGCAGTTGGAAATTGAAGAACTTCTGGGACGCTTCAAGTTCTGCAGATGCAGTGGCTATGGCCCTCTCTTGACTGTTGAGCGTCACGCGAAGTTGAGCAGCTTCGGCAATTCTGACCGCAAATTCACTGGCCCTCTCCTGTGCTTGGTTAACCTGGATAGCTAATTCTGCGTGCTTTAAGTCCATGGCTTGAGCACTTCTTCGCCGGCTCTCAAGCTCTTTCTTCTCCATGTCACGCTCTAGTTTAAGAACTTTCATTTCCTGTTCTCGCGTGTCAAGGGCCTTCTTAGTTCTGGTCAGTTCACTTCCCTTCATGACCAGATCTGCATCCTTCTTCTCCACTTTTTCCTTCAGCATTTTCACCTCCTCTTCCAACTTCTTCTTTTCTTCCCCAATTGTCACCAGTTTGGCATTGATTTCCCTCGAACGACTCCTTTCCGCTTCAAGCGAGTGCTTGAGTTCAGTGATATTCTTTTCCTGGTCTCCCACCAGCTTTACCTTCTCCTCCAAAGCTTTCTCCTTCTCCTCCAACAGTTTCCCTTTTTCCTCCACTTTTCTCTCCAACTCTCCCTTCTTCTTGTCAAAATCTTCTCGAAGATTCTTGACCTCCACTACCTTCTTGTTCAACTCCTCATCCTTCTTGGAGATCTCACTTTGAAGATTTGAGATCTCCACTTCCTTCAACTGCACCTCCTCTGCATGATTTCTCATCAGCCGTTGTTCGTGAATGGATGGCACTCGCTCAGGGACTGAAGCGTCCGGATAGGCTCGCTTCACCTTTGCATCCAGCTTTTCCCAGAAGCTGGTCCCATCAAGGAATGCGTGAAATCCATTCTCTCCAATGAAGTCCAGCAGTTGTCCCTCCATCCGAATAAGTTCTTCCTCTTTGAAGGCCTTTAGGAGGTTGAAGACCTTGTAGTATTCGGTGCCGCGGTAGGTGATGTAGGTGAGAAAATCAACGGTTTTGGTGAAAAACTCGTCAGTCATTGGTACAGAGGAGTAGCGAGTGGAGATTGTCTCTGCAGCCTGCTCTCTATCCTTCACGTATCGTTCTAGAGCCTTCATCTCTGCAGAGACTGTGGGGATTTGGAATGGTGGGATGATAGTGCCGGTAGTTTGGGCGGTATCGGCTGTAGCTGCCGATGAGGAAGGGGATTGGGTTGATGATGAGGCTTGGGAGGTTTCGGTGATTTGGATGGTTTCAGTGGCTGGTTGCTGGGTTTGGGTTGGATGGAATATGGTGAATGCAGCAGTAGGGTCTGTGCTGAGTAGGGGCATTGGGGGTAGTTGGAAAGAAGAAGCTGATTCTTCTTCGTGTGGAGAGAGGGGGGATTTCTGGGTTTGAGGTTGGGCTGAAGATGAGGCTTGGGGTTCTGGTGGTGGTTGAATTTGGGTTTGGATTGGGGGTGACTGTGTTTGAGGTGGGGGAGTTTGAATTTTGGTAGGTGATGGCTGGGGTTGGGTTACTTCGGTCTCCTCAAGCGGCTGCTCCTCAGCCTCACTTGACTTGACCAGCGAAGCGACTCGCTTCAGTTTCTTCTTCGCTCGCTTTGGTGCAGCTCGCTTCCCGGGTGAAGAGGCTCGCTTGGTTTTGATCACTTCAACCTGCCTTTCGGCAACTGGTACTGCTGCGGGCACTTCTACAGCAAGAAGTCCCGAATCAATTAGTGATTTGTCCGACCTCCACAAGTCATAGAACACAGTGTTCTTCTTGTAGTCGGTGATGTCTGGTTCTTCCCATATCTTGTTAGGATATCGTTCCTCCAGTGCGACGGAGAGTCTGGAGAAAAATTTAAGCTTCCCTTTGCGGAGAATCTTATCGGTGCTTCCTTTCACGAACTTGAAGTCCTCGGCGGCTTCGTGGATCTGGTTGAGAAACCAACCATGCCAATTAAACTTCGTTCATGTGAGGCTATCGACGATGACCGTCGTGGTGAATATCTTCGTGTCGGAGGGTTGACCCAGGTTTCCGACGTAGCATGCGATAGACTTGGAGAAGAGTTCGCACACGAATTTGAAAGGAGGCCTCAGATCTGTTCGAATGCTTCCCTTCTGTGGGTCGAATACTGCTCCCTCGACACTGACACGTGCAAACTCCACTCCCAGTGATAGCTCCAACTCCAACAAGGAGTTTGCACCTTCCTTTGGCAAATTGAATATATCGATGAGATTGCTCAAGTCCACCTCCACTGGTTCTCCGGTCTGTGGATCAGTAAACACCGATGAGTTTTGTCCTTCTCGCAGATTTAGAAGGAGTTCGGCCACCGCCTTGGCCAAGATCTTCGATGGCACCGCCGTCACGAACTTCCATAAGCCGGTCGGGGTCACGGCCTTACGGAAGAATCCATGCTCTTCAACGATTGCTGGGTCGAGATGAGGCTCGACGTTGATATGTTTGTCGACCTCGGTGAGAAATTGCTCCATCGTTTCAGCCTTCTGCTTCTTTCCCATGGTGAGAGATTTGGGAGTTATTGATCGAAATTTTAAGGTCGAAGATGGGTTGAGACTCGTGAGTTGCAGTAGTTTGCAGATCTTGCACGAGAATGGCAAATATGGAGAGTTGTGAAAGGTTTTGCAGTTCTGCAACGACGTCCTTATATAGAGGTAGGGTTCGGCTGACGTGGCAGGGGCAAGACAGTAATATCGCCGAAGATCCTGTTTGTATACGGTGGCCAACGGCGAAGTGATTGACGTGTCCGGCGTCATCACAGTAAAAAGTGAACCATCAAGTTGACTTGGCGCTCCACGTGGCCTGCTGTGATTCGTCTCTTTATATGGCATTAGATCCAACGGCTATAAATTAAGAACTGTTTAGATTCGATGGTTGGATCTTATCCGTCTTTTCCTGCTTCGAATTCAAAGTGCATTGCATGCGCCCATTATTTTCGGCTATACGTGAACTTGCATTTAATGCAAAGTAAAAAGTAAAATTTGTACTCGAGTGCAGACAGCTCATACTCGCTTCGTACCCGCTCACTTGAGTTTGGCCGCTTGGCTTTTACTCGCTTGAGAGGTACTCGCTTGGAGTGACTGTTCTGCACTAGCTTGCGATGGCTAGCTTGAAGTGACGTAGCACTCGCTTGGCCATCTGAAGCGACTGGAATAAGAGATGTAATTTCTTTGACATTATTTAAAATGTTTCTGACTTACATACTTCGAGGATAAACAAGAATGTTTTCCTCTTTGTATTTGTGTCAGATTCATTTCATATTTTCCACATAGTAAGTGAAGGTTTCTAGCACGCTTCAGCTCACTTAGTGTACTTAAAATTGAAACACTTACCAGTCAATCTCACTTCGTAGGAGATTGATACCACTAATGTAGACTTCATTCAGCTCCTTTGGCATTACTTGATAATATTGCTTGAAGCTTGTTGATACCACTTGTAGAGTACTACATGTTGGGCTAGGTCTTCATGGCATTCATCTTCCTCTACGAATTAGAGACTCCTCCATCGAGGTGAATGGGGGAGAAAATGAATATAGTACACAAGCTTACTACAACCCGAAGGGAGCTTCACGTAAGTGTACTTATTCACGATGAATGGGAGATGAGTACAAGTCCTTATCTCAGAGCAGAATAGGACAGGATGACAATGAGAATGCTCTGACAAGAAAATCTCGTTTTTATGCAGAAGCATGTCACCAGCCCTGCAACCTTTTGAAGAAAAAGGTAACCCTTCAAGCTTCCTCCTACGAGCTACAGCATGAATTTGCAATCGACTCGCTTGACCCAAATAAGGGTTAATTGTAGCGATGCAAAATTCAAAGTGGGGGAGGAGTGGATAGACATTCGGTAGCTCAACTCAATGAAGAGTGAGTAAAGAATGAATATTTATCCATGATGAAAGAGATGAGAGGACTTGCTCCTCTTCAGCGGAAAGATGGGAAGAGGACTCAAGGTCTAGGTGCCAGCCCTACCTAAGCTTTCACCATTTTTACTTGGGAAGGCCCGATACAAGACCCCACAACCATTACTAGAAACGGCACTTGCGAGTGTTTATACCCACTCGCTAGGAATCCTAGGCTAGGTAGCAGCTTTCCTTGCTCGCTTTGGAAGTAGCTTGCTCCGAGAGCAAACAATAGTTCCCCCTTAACCAATGGCTTAACAATTCCTGTAAGCGGGTAGAGAAAGTCTTCCAACACTCCACCTTTCTCCACCTTATTTCTCCTTCTTCAAGCGAGTGGATTTTGAGGTGACTCGCTTGAGTTGGTGAGGATCCGAAGCGAGTGACGCTCAAAGGACAAGCGACCACTCCTTCGTGCATCCAGGATCTAGCACTCTTCACCAGGGTCTAGCAACCCTAATTCCATGCATAGCTGATTGAAACGAGACTCAGCTAGAGGCTTGGTGAGGATATCTGCTCGCTGGAGATCGGTATGGATTTTCTCGAGCTTGATATCCTTCTTTTCGACATGATCACGAATGAAGTGATGTCGGATTTCCACGTGCTTGCATCTGGTGTGAAGCACCGGGTTTTACGAGATGCATATCGCACTGTTGTTGTCGCAGAATATTGGAATTTCATTCGCTTCAACTCTGTAGTCCTTCAACTGTTGACGAAGCCATAAATTTGAGAACAGCAGCTTCCAGCGGCCATATATTCGGCTTCAGTTGTTGAAGTAGCTACACTCGTCTGCTTCTTCGAAAACCATGAAATCAGCTTGCTTCCCAAGAACTGACAAGTGCCCGAAGTTGATTTCCTATCAATTTGGCACCCTCCATAGTCAGCATCTGAATATCAAGTGAGCTCCAAATTGTCCTCCGTTGGATACCACAGCCCCATGTTGACAGTGCCCTTCAAATATCGAAGAATTCTTTCGGTAGCTTCAAGATGGCTGTGCTTGGGATTGCTTTGGAAGCGAGCACAGACCCCAACTGCAAAAGCGATATCCGGCCTACTTGTAGTGAGATATAGAAGGGATCCGATCAAAGCTCGGTAGTTTGTAGCATCCACAGACTTCCCATCTAGGTCTGGCTCCATCTTCCAGTTGGTGTTCATTGGGATCTTCACAGCTTTGGCATGCTGAACACCGAACTTGGCAAGCATATCTCGAGTATACTTAGCTTGATTGATGAAGATTCCATCATCCTGCTGCTTCACTTGAAGACCTAGAAAGCGACTCATCAAGCCAATCATTGACATTTCATATTTGGTCTTCATAAGCTCTCCAAACTTCTCGCTAAGCGACTGGTTTGGTGATCCAAATATGATGTCGTCCACGTAGATCTGAACCCACAGCATATCCTCTCCATGGTTGATGGTGAATAGGGTTAGATCTATCTTTCCTTTGTGGAATCCAATATCCACTAGGAATTGGGATAGGGTATCATACCAAGCTCTGGGAGCTTGCTTCAACCCGTATAGGGCTTTCTTCAATCGATACACCTTATCTCCCTGCTCGAAACCCGGTGGCTGCTCCACATATACTTCTTCCTTCAATTCACCATTGAGAAACACGCTCTTGACATCCATCTGATAGACTTTGAATTTCTTGGCCGCTGCATAGGCTAGAAATAATCTAATCACTTCAAGCCGTGCCACTGGAGTGAAGGTCTCATCAAAATCGATTCCTTCCTCTTGGCAGTAGCCCTTAGCGACGAGTCGCGCCTTGTTTCTCACAACGTTGTGGTCCTCGTCCGTCTTGTTCTTGAACACCCACTTGGTGCCAACAACATGCTGGAATTTGGGACGATCCACGAGGTACCATACGTCGTTCCTGGTGAACTAATTCAGTTCCTCTTGCATGGCGATCACCCAATTAGAGTCAGCTAGGGCTTCCTCTACGCATGTCGGCTCAATGTTTGAGAGAAAGCAACTAAACATGGCACTTTCTCCAAACACTTGACTTCTGGTCACTACACCCTTGGATGGATCTCCAATGATTTGACTTGGTGAGTGATCTTTGAGCCACGCACGCTTGGATACACCAGCTTCGTCTTCATCTTCTCCCTGATCGCTTGCTTCTCCATCTGAGACGACTGGATTGGGTGCTTGGCCTACACTCGCTTCGGGAGTTTTGGGGGCAGCTTCAACTTTTCCTTGGACAATCTGCTCGCTTGAGTCCTTGATTTCTTCATCATCTTCAAGCATGTCCCAAGTTAATGAGTTGATGGGTTCCTCGCTTGTCTTTCCATCCTTTGATTGAACCTGTTCCTGTGGAAGACTCAAGGAAGATTCATCAAATACGACATGGGGTGATTCTTCCACAATTAGGGTTTTACAATTGAATACCCTGTAGGCTTTGCTTGATGTAGAATATCCTAAGAATATTCCTTCATCAGCTTTGCTTTCAAAGGCTTTCAATTGTGACTTACCATTATCATGGATGAAGACCCTACAACCAAAAACATGGAAATAAGAAACGTTAGGAATTCTCCCTGTCCATATTTCATATGGTGTCTTGTCGTGCCGTTTATTGAGAAGCGTCCGATTCTGCGTGTAGCATGCTGTATTGGCAGCTTCAGCCCAATATTTCATCGGAAGCTTCGAGTCAGCGATCATGGTGCGAACGGCTTCTTTGATGATGCGATTTCTTCTTTCAGCAACTCCATTCTGTTGAGGTGTGCGTGCTGAGGATGTTTGATGTGCAATACCATGCTCCGTGCAGTAAGTTTAGAAACTCAGTGCCTTTGTCGGAGCGGATGGTGGCAATTGCTTGGTTCTTCTCTACAGCAAGTCGTTTGAGCAGTTGTGGTAGCTTGGACAGTGTCTCCTTCTTACTAAAGAGAAATACAACCCAAGTGTAGCGAGAGAAGTCGTCGACTACTACAAGAGTGTATTTTCTTCCTTTTACGCTTACTGGAGTGACTGGTCCAAACAGATCCATGTGAAGTAGCTCCAGCACTCGCTTGGAAGGTGCTTCTTCAAGACTTGCGAAGTGCTTCTTTGTCTGCTTGCCTCGTTGACATGGTGAACATGGATGGTCTTTAACAAAGACCTCATTAGGTATGCCTTGCACCAAGCCTTTGCGAGCTAAGCGATTGATGGTCTTGAAGTTGAGATGTGTCAAGCGTCTGTGCCATAGCCATCCAATTTCTGTAATACTTCTTGCAACTAAGCACGTCTCCTCTTTGCAGTTGTCCCATTGTGCAATGCAGACATTCCTTTGTCTAATTCTAGTCAGCACAATCTGGGACGTGAGCTTGCTCTTTACAATGCACTTGTTGGAAATAAATTCCACCTTGTATCCTTTATCACAGAATTGTGAAATGGATAGCAAGTTGTGCTTAAGTCCTTCCACGTAGGAGACTTCTTCTATTGTGAGCTTTCCAATCTTCAGTGCGCCATATCCTCTGGTGCTTCCTCGAGAGTTATCACCAAATGTAACGTGTGGACCCTTCTTCTCTATGTAGTCATGAAGTAGAGCTCTCATGCCGGTCATGTGTCTTGAACAGCCACTGTCCAAGTACCAGATTTGTTGACCCTCACTTAGCATGGGATCCACGGCGCTCACCTGCAATTAGACAGATTTTGGTACCCAAATCAGTTTGGGTCCTTGCAGGTTAGTTCCCTTAGGTACCCACACTTGCTTCACTTTCTTTTGAAAGGTAGCTTGTGTCTTGGGTTTCTCGACCTTTGAAAACTGTGAGTTCTACCTTGAAGCAGCTTCACACGTGCAGCAGTGTGTGCAGGAGGGGTAGCGACTCGCTTGAGACTTACCTATGCTCTTGCCCTTTTGCTTGTATCCTGAAGCAACTCTCTTCGGATTAGCTACAGGCTTAGAGACTGAATTAGGGTTTACAGTCTGTCGAAGCGGCTCGCTTTGTTTCTTCGAAGCGGTCAAACTAGGGTTTTGACCCCGACTCGCTTGAGAAACCTTGGGAATCTGAAGCGACTTCTTTGGTGCTTCAAGTTCTTCCCCCTCAACGTTAGTCCGGTTGGACCATCTCCAGTCCGGATAACGTGACACATAGATATTACTCCTCTTTTTAGGAGGTAGATCCTTTGTCTCTCGTGTCTTGGCTTGAGACTTAGAAGCTTCAACAGTTTTCCCATTACCCTTGAATTGGTAAGTTTTAGCATTTTGAGTGCTAGGGGCTGTTGAACTTTGCTTACCCTTAGGATCTGCCCTTAAAGATATATACATCTTCATTGGCTTCCTTTTAGGGTTCTCAGGCGCTTTGCCTTTGTCCTTGTTGGTGGTCACTTTGGAGGCAGTGGGCACATCCAAAGGGACTGATGGTGTCGTGTTTGAAGCACCAACAAAGACAGTGGATTTGGAAGGTCCACCCTCATATCCAAGACCTGCTTTTCTACCAAAAGGTAAAAGCGAGCTCTCTAGTGCCTGCCTAGCGTACGAGGCTTTGTTCAAATTGGCAACTAGAGCGGACTAGGTTTCATACCTTCCTTCCAAGCTTTGATGTCTAGCAAAGAGATCCTCGAACTTACTAGTCATATCCCTTAAGTTAAGTTTGACTTCGTCAAGCTCATTGGCTAGCTTTCGGTTCTCCTTCTCGCTTCGAGACATAGCTTGTTTTAACATTTCGTGGTCGCTTGACAATTTCTTGTGTTTGTCAAGTAACTCACTCCATGTCGAGGAATGAACTTCCTCATGATCAGTGTGTGCCAGTGTAATTGAAGTGATTGAAGGGTAGAAGAATACCTCCCCAGTGACTTCATCGGTGAGCGCCATGAGTCCCAGATCCTCTCCCTCACTTGAGTTAGGATCTGTAAATGCATCGGAGTCGCTTGATAGATCTTTAGTTGAAGCGACCGGCATTTCACTCGCTACGAGCGCTCACCTGTGAACATATCTCTTGGCCTTCAGTTCCTCACGTTCTTTGGCAATTAGCTTTGGGCTGTCAGATTTGTAGTGGCCCATCTTGTGGCAGTGATAGCACTCCACATCCATCATGTCGCGTGGGATCGACTTTGTCGTCTCTTCTCTTTTCCCTTTTCCTTCTCGAGCATCAGTGCTCCTCCCTTTGTACTGCTTGTAGAATCTCTTGTACTTGCCAACACGTGAGTTCATCTTGTTGAAATTCTTTGATAGAAATGCAACTTGCTCTTCCAGTTCTTCCCTTGTCATCTTGGCTAGCGACTAGTCGCTTGGCCCTTCAGCAGCTTTGAAAGCTACACCCTTTGACGTCGTGGGAGTTTCATCCTCTTCGTCGAGGCTCATTCGATTTAGATCGAATTCGTGAGCTTTGAGTTCGGAGAATAGGATCTCCGGTGTGAGCTTTGATAAGTCCTTCGTGGCTAAGTATAGTTCCTTCATAGTTTGCCACTTACTTCCGTGTGAGAGCACAAACAATCTTGAGGTTCACCTCTTTGTCAGTGAGTTCCTTTCCAAGTGAGTTGAGAGTTGCAGTAATGTTGGTCACTCTCAGCTAGAAGGCGTCAATGGATTCTCCCGACTTCATTACTAGGCTTTCAAACTCCCGCATCTGTACGGCGAGCTTGTTTTCTTTGATTTTGTCTGTGCCTTGAGATATGAGAGCTAGGGTTTCCCACATCTCTTTTGCCGTTGCGCACTTCCTTATCCGTGGTAGATAGGCGTCCGACACGGTGCTCTGCATCATGTGGCGTGCGATCTTGTCGAGGTTGGCAATTTTGAAGTCAGTAGGGTTGTACTCATCTTTGTCCTTCTCCACAAATGTTTGTCTGACGTGGGCTGGACGACCTTCAGCTGCTGGAACATCCACAGACACGGCTTTCTTGATTTTGATCGGCCCATCTTCAATGACCTCCCACATCCGGTCATGGATGGAGCATAGGAAGCTCTCAACGCGAAAGCTCCAGATCTCATAGCCTTCTATGGGAAACTGTGGAAGACTAGATGCATTGTATGTAGACATAGCAAACCGTCAGTAGTAGATGCAGTATGCGTGGGTGAGATTTTGATGCACTAAGGAAAATAGGATCCGGTTCAGTGAGACAACAGAAGTGAGAGGGGACTCGCTTCGGATATGCAAAGCAGAGGCTCGAAAGAACCGCTGCTCTGATACCACTTGTTGGTCCCGGTTTGTTATAGGAAAAATACGTAGAGGGGGGGGGGGGGGGTGAATACGTATTTTGAAGTTTTTCAACTTCTTTTCCTTAACTCAGAGTATTAAGTAAAGTGCTCGCTTGAATCACTAAGACCTAGCCGAGAGCAAGATCTAAAGTAATCACAATTCTCTTGACCTAAGCTCAGAGCTTGACCAAGAGTGAGACTTTACTCTAGATGCGGAATTCGGTGAGCTAAATCTTTCCTAAGTATTTAAAGTTCCAAGTTGTGTTTGTTTAGATGCAAATGCAATGAATAATCAAACAAGGAAATAAAGAGTTTAGGGTTTAGAGAGATACGACACAAGATTTATAGTGGTTCGGAGATGAAACTCCTACGTCCACTTTGTTGCACTAGGCAACTCGTTCTCTTAACTCAAGAACTTGAAGATTACGGGCTCTTCAAAAGCCTGTGACAAGATCGAGCTTTACTCACTTGGATCTGTCGGACGCTGGGTGATTCCGGGTTCACACCAAAAACCTAAACTGGACTGGAAGCTTCACTCGCTTCAGTCCGACGACAGGGAGATTACGGGTTCTCCTTACAACCTAGTTTCGATCGAGCTTCACTTAATGAAAGTGTAAGCTTGGATCTAGACTCTATGATCGAGGCTTCTACTATCGATGAAGGTAGAGCCTTGGATCGGAACAACCTAACGACGAATACAAAAACCTAACAAACAGACTTTTAGGGTTTTTGGTTTACGACGAACACACTATGAAGAGCTCTTTAGAGTAAGTGTAAAGTAGGCTAGAGCTCTTCTTCTAAGCTGAGGTATGGAATGGGCTTAGAATTCTAGGTGTGAAGGTTGCGAAGACGAGTTCCGATCAGGCTGGAACTCGGAGAACACTTGTAAACAAAGACTCGATGAATGCTCTTAGGCTGGGAGTGTTTGTTTGCAGTAGGCGCTCGAATGCTCAAGTAGTGTTCTACCTCTTCACGTCTTGATCCTTCACTATTTATAGGTGGAGAGATGGCCGAGACCCGTTGCTTGGTAGGTGGCCTTGTCTCTCCTCCTCTCGACAGTACTTGCACAGGCGGACAGCTTTTCAGGCGTGTAGATTTGTCACTTTGCCGAAAATGGCTAAGTTTCAAACCTAACAGTAACTGGAGCGAGCCAGTACTGTAGCGGCGCCCTTGTCGGCCTGGCAGTCAACTCCGCTGCTCCACTCCGTATTCGACACGTTGAGATCTCGCAATTAATGCGGCGATCTCAAGTTGACTGGAGTTTGAAATAGGAGCTGGAATTGGGTTGTCGCTATCTGGTAGGTAGTGGCTCGCTTTGCTTTGAAGATGTAGAGTCCGCTTTGAGTTGAGTTGCTTCAAGGTCTTTCTGTTGCGAGTCGCTTGGGAGGTAAAGTTCCCGAATGACTTCTTTAGAGAATGTTGACCAGCGTTGACTCGCTTTGGCTTTTCACTGTAGCGCTCGCTTCGCTTCGCTTCGGTGGACTCGCTACGATTCCACTGTAGCGCTCGCTTCGCTTCGCTATTCTTCGGCACGCTTCGCTTCTGCTCGGAAGACTCACTTCGCTTGAAAAAACACACTCAAGTGAGTGGCCTTCACTTGGGATTTCTGCAGTCAAAAAAAATTTAAGCAAAAACAAAGCCATCCTAACAGTATAGGCTTAGAAAATTTTCTAACCTATTATCTACACCAAAATGGGTCGCTTGAGAATAGGACACTTGGGGGTTTTGGGATCAAATCAAAACAATACTTCATTTAAAATGTCCCTTATTGGTTCCCCCTTAACATGTTTGTCCTTAACAATTCCCAACAATCTTGCTATTGTACGTTAATGATATGTTGATTGCAGGAGCGAGTGCTAAGGAGATTGAGGAGCTGAAGAAGCAGTTGTCAGAGAGGTTCTCCATGAAGGATCTAGGAGATGCAAAGCAGAATTTGGGCATGCGAATCGAGAGAGATGAAGTGGAGGAAAATTGTACCTTTCTCAAGCTGAATACATTCAGAAGGTCTTGGAAAGGTTCAGGATGCAAGATGCGAAGCCAGTGAGTGTGCCATTGGGTAGTCACTTCAAGCTTTCCAGAGGAGATTCGCCAAAGAACAAGGTGGAGCGTGCCTAAATGCAAAAAGTTCCCTACGTCTCTGCAATTGGGAGTATTATGTACGCGATGGTGTGTACGAGGCCAGACATTGCACATGCGGTGGGAGTAGTGAATAGATTCATGGGAGATCTAGGGGAGCAGCATTGGGAAGCAGTCAAGTGGAGCCTGAGGTACTTGAGAGGTACTGCTTCTAGTGTTTTATGTTTTGATGTGAAGAATGTCGAGCTGGTAGGTTATGTTGATGCGGACTTGGCATCGAATGATGCTGATGGATCGAGGAGCACCACAGGCTATGTTTTTACATTTGGTGGTACAGCAATCTCTTGGTTGTCGCAGTTGCAGAAGGTTGTTACGTTATCAACCACTGAAGCTGAATATGTGGCGAAAACCGAAGCTAGTAAGGAGATGGAGTGGCTTCAGAATTTGCTTGGAGAGCTTGGGAAGGAGTACAAGAAGAGCACACTTTACAGCGATAGTCAGAGTGTCATCTTCTTGGCAAATAACTGAGCATTTCATAAGAGGACCAAACACATTCGGTTGAAGTATCACTTCATTCGACATTTATTGGAGTTGGAAACCTTGCAGCTTGTGATGATTCGAGGAAGTGAAAATCCAGCGGACATGTTTACTAAGGTTGTGACCTTAGAGAAGTTGAAGCTTTGCATAGCTTCAATTGGCCTAGGTATTTGAGTTGCAGGCCGACGCTACCACGCAGTAACAAGGAAGAGGTGAAGAGGAGAAATTACATGAGAAGGCAGTCTCTAGGTGGGAGATTGTTAGGTGTAGAGACTGTAAATCCAATTCGTGGCCTGTTAGGTTTAGGGTTTCGGCTTCATTTATAAATAGCCGCTTTCTCATTGTATTATGTATCCGAAAATATAGTGCATACTCCTGGCTTGGTAGCGCCCCCAGACGTAGTCAACTTGACGAAATGGGTCAACAAATTCTTGTGTTTTTCGTTGTTTTTCGTATTCTTTGATTGTTATTTCCTAGCTTGTGGACACTATCAAGGACTTCTCACGTACTTCCGGCTTAGTGGTGTGCCCTAACAAGTTGCGGGTGTTTTTCAGCAACGTCCCGGGGTTCGTCAAAGGGTTGATTTGTGATAAATTTGGGTTCCCCAAGGGTAAACTACCAGTCAAATACCTTGGGCTCCCCTTGGCTTCGAATCCTGCTCATTGCACAATTCTCCCCTCTTTTGGAAACTATCGCTAGACAAATCAACAAATGGAACAACTCCTCCATTTCCTTGGCTGGGAGAACGAAACTGGTGCGGTTAGTGGTGCAAGGGGTGGAATGCTTCTGGCTTTAGTGTCTTCCCCTACCCGGCGGTGTCACGGACCGCATCCATACATTGCTTAGACGTTTTATTTGGGGTGGGCGTTTCTGCCCGGTTGCATGGAGGACTGTGTGCCTCGCGAAAGAGGAGGGTGGGCTTGGTTTCCATAACCTTACGGCGTGGAAAAAGCTCTGTTGTCTAAAATCATTTGGAATATCCAAGCCAAGGCGGATTCACTTTGGGTGAGGTGGATTCACTCGAAAATTCTTGATGGGAGAGACTTTTGGAGCGCTCACGTGGAGGCTAAGGACCCCGGGCTGTTGAGGGGACCTTACAAAATTAGAGATGAGGTCGTGGGGGCTTGCAGCGGAGATCTTCCTAAAGCTACACGGATGGTGGAGGCGTGGTATCATGGCAAAGGCGTGGCAGACGCATATGAATTTTTCAGGCCTAAAGGTACCCATCAATTCTGGCATAAGGCTATTTGGAAGAGTTTTATACGTCCAAGGTTTTCAATTACCATGTGGTTTGCACTCCATGGACGACTCAAGACGGTGGATCACATCAAGTATATGGATGTGCCGCGTCAATGCCTCTTATGCTCCAACAACGATGAGTCCCATGATCACCTCTTCTTTAGTTGTCCTAAAACTAGGTGTTTGTGGGCACTTGTCAAGAGTTGGCTTGGGATCAAAGGGCGGGTGTCGACCATTTCGTGTGCGCTGAGATAGTGCAGCCGACATAAGGCCGAAACGTGGTGCTGCAAAAACCAAGGTGGATTGCTCTCGCTACTACGGTAAATTATATTTGGTATGGATGGAATTTGCTCAAGCACCAAAACACCCCATTCTGTATTTAGTCAATCCTCCGAGATATCAAGATTGACAACTTCCATATGCTCTATAGTCTCTTCCCGGTGGACGTAGTCATGTCTCACATGGATATCAACACAAGAGGATAACTTCTCTTGATCTTGTAACCGTAACCCTTGATACGAACCTATACGAACCTTGGTAGGTCCGAATCGACTCACGCACGCGGAAGACTAAAGATACCGATGGAAAATCCCAAAACCTCCTAAATCGAACACGAACGTGTTGTCTAGGCAACTCGGGGACGATGATTGACACACAATCGAGGGTGATGTACTCGAATGATTCGCCGGATAGGGAATTCGACTTGCACACAAGAAGAACTCGAAAACTCTCTCTCAAAGAGAAGAAACGAAATTTTCATTAATCAAAAGTAGGCTAAATTCGGCCAACCCCTATTAGTCCAATATATAGCTAAAAAGTAAACCTAATCTAAGTAGGAAATAAATAAACCCTAAAGCCCATAACTAATGAAATCCAAAAAAAATCCGAA
Source organism: Thymus mandschuricus (assembly GCA_029379335.1). Classification (NCBI taxonomy): domain Eukaryota; kingdom Viridiplantae; phylum Streptophyta; class Magnoliopsida; order Lamiales; family Lamiaceae; genus Thymus; species Thymus mandschuricus. Next base: position 17,097,243 of record CM057074.1, on the reverse strand, counting down.
AATAATAAAAATAACAATAATAAAGTCTTGGGCTATGATAAAAAACGAAAATAACAAGTCTTCTTAATTCAGCCCATATCATCTTCAACCTTGGACCCACGAACTGAAATTCTCGATCCACGGGCTGCATCAACCCTTTTCTTATGAGTTTAATAAAGGGTGTGAGTGCGAGTGTGGGAGGCTGGTCGGATGTTCTCCGGACAGCGCACCCCTGTGTTGTGTTGGTTGTGTACGCTGTGCTAGCTGGTGGATCTCGGGACGTGCGAGGTGTGTCGAGCGAGTGCGTAAGGGGCTGGACAAGAGTTTTCCCGACATCCCCATGGCAACCCGGATGGGTGCCCCGACCAAAGTCATGGGCCACGTCCGGGTTCGCCCTTCCTTCTTTTTTTTTTTTTTTTTTTTTGGCACTGGATTTAAGAAATAGTGGGTTTGTATGTTAAAGTGGGAGTGCATGTGCAAAATTCTTTATTCTTTTGTAATTTTTTACCCAAAAAGAAAACGTATCCTCTTGCTCGAGACGTACCATAAAGGAAAACGTACCCTCTTACAATGGATGGAGGGGGTAATATTTTTCTTCACTTGTTAAGCCTTTTTTTCTACCATAGAAAGCATAGAGCGAAAGAAGTGGATGACACATTTTTCAAATAATTTTTTCCATCATTAATCATTTACCGCTCAACCAACTGTACGCATACAAAAATAGGAAGCCTCATCTTATATACTACCTCTATTCTCAATATATGTGTCAATTTTCTTTTTGGGACATTCACTTGTATGTGTCATTTCCAAAAATGAAAATTATTTCCTTATAAGGTGCCCTTTTAATTCAAACTTGTTACTTTAAGCTTTATCTACCAAACTATCTACTACAACCCATCACTTTATCCATTCCACAAAGAACTATTAACAACTTTTTCATCCACTGCGAATTACGTATATTAATAGTAATTCTTAATATCATGTCAAATGAAATAATAATTATTAATGGGGGAGGATCCCCTACTGTGCCAATAAACACAGGGGATTCTGCTGTGCATCAAAAGCCGCCGTTCCGTTTAATCAATTCTTTTTTCTTTTTTTTTCTTTTTTTTTAATTCCATATTTACTTCCCTCATTTTCTCCCCTTTTAATTAAAACCTATTTACCTCCCCTCCTTTTTTCCTGCCCTAAATTTTTGAGCTTTGTAAAAAAACCCTAGCCTCTGTAAATTTTTTTAAAAAAAAAACATCCAGCAATGGCGGTGCAATTGAACACGAGAAATTGACTCGTATCGTTAAGTTTATCTTCAGATATCTTCAAGGTAATGAATTTTTATTAAAAATCATGTGAAGAAACTTCAGCATCACTACAAAGATCAACAATTACTTTAATATATTATTTGTACCAATAGCGAATTTTTTTTTTTTTTTTTTTTTTTTGCAATAACTATTTCCAACTTGAACAACAAAAGTTTCATATTTTACTATCCATTAAGCTCTTTATTTTTTATGTTTTGATACAATAGCATTAATGTTTGTTTTTTTAACTTTTATCCAATTGTGCAGACTTTTAAATGGATTCTAATTCAGATTCTGAGTACAAACCTAAAATTGATATGGAATTTGAAAGCTTAGATGAAGCTTGGACGTTTTGGGTTCAATATGGCGGAAAAAGCAGGGTTTGGAGTTAGGAAACACTATCGTAATAAGAATAAGAAAAGTGGTCATATAACATCATACAAGTATGTTTGTTGCAAGGAGGGTCTTCGTAAAATCGACAAAAGGTCTTCTGCAACAACTAATCCACGACTGGAGACGCGAACGAATTGCAAAGTCAGAATGGGGGTGGCTTATGCAGATGGCAAATATAAAGTAAATGAGTTTGTCGAAGAACACAATCACCTTCTCCACCTTCCAGAGACAATTCATATGTTGTCATCTCAGCGAAAAATTACAGAAGTTCAAGCACATGAGATTGATTTGGCTGGAGATATTGGGCTAAATAAAAAAGAAACCTTTAATTTGATGGCTAGACAAGCAGGCGGAAGAGATGGCCTTGGTTACACCATGTTGGATGCTAAAAATTATCTTCGATCCAAGAGACAAAGAAGCATGATATATGGTGAAGTTGGTTGCTTGATGGGATATTTTCAAAAACATGTATCTAAAATCCATCATTTTATCATGCTTATCAAATGGATATGGAAGAGCAAATAACTAATGTGTTTTGGGCAGATGCAAAAATGTTGATCGACTATGAGTACTTCGGCGACGTTGTATCATTGGATACCACACATTGCACTAACTGTGCTAATAGACCACTTGCTCTCTTTTCGGGTTTAAATCATCACAGAAGGGCTGTAATTTTGGCGCCGCACTTTTATATGATGAGACGGCTGAATCGTTTAAATGGTTATTCGAAACATTTTTGGAGGCACACAACAGAAGAAGGCCTCGCACCGTCTTCACAGATCAAGATCAAGCCATGGCAAAGGCTTTGCGTGAGGTAATGCCCGACACGTTTCACGGTTTATGCACTTGGCACTTGATACAAAACGACATTAAACATTTAGGAAACTTGATGAAGGAAGGATCGTGTTTCTTAACAAATTTTAAGAGGTGCATGTATAGTTTTGAGGATGTTACTCTGTTTGAGGAAGCTTGCAGTACATTATTAGAACAATATAAACACCAAAATGACAAATGGTTGAAGCATATGTATAGTGTCAAGGAGAAGTGAGCACGTTGCTACATGAACGTTTACACACTTGGTATGAGAAGCACACAACTAAGTGAGAGTGTCAATTCTCATATGAAAAGTTGTATGAAGCCCCACTTAAACATTATACAATTTTTTAAGAATTTTGAGCAAGTCGTGGAGGAAAAGCGATATAACGAATTGAAGTGTGAATTTGAGGCACGCCAAAAACTGCCTAGATTCAGGTTAGAGAGCTCTCCCATGTTAAAACAACTTTCTAGTATCTATACACCATCAGTCTTTGATTTATTCAAGAATGAGTTTGTTATGTTTGCTGCTGCATAAATAAAGCATAGGAATGAAACCGAATCATTATATGAATATGTCGTTGGGACGTTTGATCGTGATAGAGAATGGAGAGTGCAATATGATCCTTATACGAAGATAATTTCATGTAGTTGTTAAAGGTTTGGGACCATGGGGTTAATATGTTGTCATGCTGTAAAAGTTTTTGATGTATTGGATGTTAAGTTACTTCCGAAGCACTATATTCTGAACCGGTGGACAGGAGAAGCGAGAACTGGTGTCGTGCAAGACTACACAGGTAATGAAGTTGAAGAAAATCTCAAGCTTCAAAGTACAGAGCGATATCGGAAGTTATGCTTGATGCTTATCAGATTGGCGACCGAAGCTTCTGATTTTCAGTCCACATTTTCTTTGGTGCACAAATCAGTGTCTGGATTGTGCAAAAAGGTTACAAAAATGAGTTTAGTAGAAGAGGGCCAAGAAAATAGTCCGGCTGCGGAGACTTCTCCTCTAGTCCATTCTATGGTGTCATCAAAAGGATTTAAGAAAAAAATTATCGTGAAAGGGTCAAAACGGCGGCTGAAGAGCTGGGTAGAACTTCAGCCAAAAAAAAAAAAAAAAAGGTATGTGGACTATCTCTATTGTTCATGTTTTTGAAAAAATATATCAAATGATTACTGGTGCTTACAAGATTAACATTTTTACGATAACTTTAGGATCTTGGAACACAAAGTGCATCACATGTTACTTCTTTGACACCTCCAACACCTCAAGTGTACCCCCAAAGGACTACTAGCCAACTCAATTTCACTCAAATGTAGATGGTATGACAATTTATATTACATCAAAACTTTTTACTTGAACTAGTTGTAATTGTCTTATTTTTTCATGTAGGCACCCCTTGATCAATCTTGATACTATTTTGATGGAATGTATTACAATGGAGATGCATTCAATGGCAACAGTCAAAATCAAGACCATTTGAAACTCTAGTCTTGCAGTTTATGATATTAATATGCATCATATTTTGTAGATATTTTGAGTTGGACATGCATTTCTTTTTCAACTATTTGGGATATTTTTATTGGATATGGATTTTGAGTTGGAAGCAAACCTATAAATTATGGATGTTGTTGTTATGGTGATTGCCCGAAAGTTATTTTATAGGTTATATTTAACTATTATTTATGTAAAATAATTTTGTTCTCCATATTGCTTGTTTTTGTTTCTGAAACCAAAGAAAAGTAAATGTGAACAAAAAAAAAATCGAATTTAGTTTTAAAAAGAAAACACAAGGATATGATTAATTTTGTAGATGTGGAAGATTGTTTAATGGAAGAAAATAAGTTGTAAACTGAAGAATAAAATGAAGGAGAAAGGTGATGGAATCACTTTTTAAAAAAACTTATTCCACACGGATGAAAGGAGGGAAGTAAATATGGAATTAAAAAAATGAGAAAAAAAAGGAAAAAAATTGATTAAACGGTACAACGGCGTTTTGGTGCACAGCAGAATCTGCTGTGTTTATCGGCACAATAGGGGGTCCTCCCCAATTATTACTCCATTATATGTAAATGTAGATATAAATATGTATTGTATAAGAAATGTACTTATGTACATAAAATATATGGACATTTGCCATGGTCAATCTTATACCAAAAACATGAGAATTCCAATTTTTGGTGTGGACCGCAAAAAATCCAATTTATCATGCAAATATCATAAATATTAAACACTTTGTCCGCCAAGAAGTTCTTTGCGGATGGAAACAATATCGATTCATCGTATCACTAGATTAAAAAGAAAAATCATCATATTACTACCATCTATCTTACATCAACAACTTCGTATATTGAGTCTGCGTTAAAAATATAAATATGGATTCAATCATTACTTTATGATTTTTGGTTTCACTTTATAGTTTCTTTAGCAAATATGATCATGCAACTTCATATTCTTCATTTTTTTTTTAAGTAACTAGAATACGAATTGACCCACACCAAAAAAAAGAGAGCGAGAAAAAAAAAATCTTCCCTCCTCGTCCAAGTTTCTTTCTATGTTTTTGTTTAAGGACATACTCCAAATTTTTACACACAAACTTACACAACATGTGGGATCCGATTTCCACTATCAATAAATAATACTCTCTCCGTCTCACTCATAAAGGAATAACTTTTTCCCGGCACAAGAATTAAGACGAGAGTGACAGTGGTGGATAGAGTAGTGTGAATGGGTTTTAGTGGAGTACTATTCAAGGGAATATCCCTTTGTAAGTGAGACGGACGAAAATAGAACTTATCCCTTTATGAATGAGACTGAGGGAGTACACAATTACATCATTCTTAACACATTTGCAGGTTCAACATAGGAAGTAACTTGAGGGACGAAAGAGTACTAAGTACCTTGGTACAAACAAACCTGATGCTGACTCTAAGAAGTATGAACCACATTATGTTTGGAGCCATGAATTTTCACATAAACCTGTCCGATTTCCCATTTTAGCTTCACAAATACCACTCCGGTCCTAGCTTCTTGACTCATTTGCTTTTTGCACGGGAATTAAGACGAAAATGTTTAGTGTATAAAGTGTATTTTGTAGGGAATGTAATGTGGTTTATGTATTTAAACATATTTTAGAAACAGAGCATCATATATGCATAAAAACATGTTCTTGTCTGATCTTAAATGAAAGATCGTATAAAGACCTTTAATTTGATATAAAAATCATAAAAATCCGATAACAAACGAGCAAGTTATAATAATTTAAACTTTCGAAATTTAAATTATATTGAACTACGTGCAGAAAAATGAGTGGATGAGATTTAAGTATGGAATGTTAAGTGTAATAAGGGGTTTACTAATTGTACTAATTATACTCTAATTCTTTCCAAAAAAGGAAATGAGTCAACAAACATGGGACATCCCAAAAAGGAATATGAGTCAAGAAGCTAGGACCGGAGTGGTACATCTATAGGGTTGAATGATCACATTATCGATCATTAAACATTCACCTGCACTCATCGAGCAACGGGATCTCGAGACACATGGCCGGATTTTCTGCTATTACGTCGGAAAAGAACTGTGAATAAATGAACAGAGCTGTAGACAAGGGTCCTTACTATCCAATCTTCAACCGAATCCGAAACAAGCCGCTTTGCCATCTTTATAACTAGTACACTCGCCACCAAGCTCCAGCTCCTGCAAAAATAATGCATTTAACGAGAATTTAGATTTGTAAACTATGTGATACATTGTTCAATAGCAATTACAGAAAAAGATGATTTACCATAAAACTGGAAGTATTCTCATGATGAGATACAAAGAGATCAAACTTAGAAGGAGGAAAGCAATCCCCTTGACATAGAGATTATTGACAAGCCTCTCGTTCATGTCCTGGATCTCCAACACCTACAAATAGAGCTCTTGGGACCGATTAGTAAACAAGCCAGATGTAAACACTTGAACTAATACAATATAAGTGCCTTTGGATAGAAGTGCTCCATTATAAATTCTTCGATATTCTCTAAAACCTTCTACATTCTATACACTACTCTACACACTACCTTAACTAAATTACCAAGTCCCTCTCCACAACACTCTGCTACAATCACCCATTGTATGCTAAACACTCATAACCACCACCATTTTCTAGCAAATACATCACTTTTCTTAGCTCAACCCAAGTACAAAATTTGTAACTATGAGGAGAGCCGTTTTGAAGAGGTTGGTACTTCTTTCAGATGACTAGATTCAGGACGACCAATAACTGTACTCATGTCACTGAAGATTGTTCAACTGCTGGCAAAGCTTTTAGATAATAGCCACGTAATTTCAGATGACAGATATAGATGCCAAAAGCCAGATTGAGGCCACATAGCTATCATATCTCGAAGCTTGTTCATCAACAGTCAGATTGTACAGAACAGCGTAATTTCATTGCACTTTGTGTCTGTGGACGTGATATCTCAGATGATAAATGGACCATTTTACTAAACTAAATTTCACCTAGCTAGCAGTTTTCATTCTTCGGCAAGGACTTTCACAGTTTATAGTAACATTGCCAAACGGAAAGGCTGGGATCACATAACTAATCAAGTTCCATGGCAAACTCCTAATAAGTAAGTTTTTGTATAAATATAGAATCACCGAGTGCTTCACTTCTGAAATTACCTAATCAATAATTTTAGTTTAAGGTAATCATGATATAATTTTCATAAAATATCAAAATGAACAAAACAGCGGAGAAACGTTTTCCCAGAGAAGTGAACAACCTGAGCACCAGTCAAACTTCTCTCTTGCAAGACTGATCCATTTAATGAAGAGCCTTGTCCTGAGCTATCTAAATTTGATAGTTGCTGATGTGATGGAAGAACATACACCACTCTCAATTTGTAATCCTGAACTGCATGCCCTCTTTCGTTGAACTATAAGAAAGAGGATGTCAATCCACAAAAAAAAAAAAAAAAAAAAAACATTCGGAAAAAGGAAGTGCCAAATAATGTTTGATAGAAATCCAACATCTTGTTTTTGGAAGTTGGAATATGAGTTTCAGAGCAAATCTAGTGTAGCAAAGATGCATGCAAGCCTCACAAACATTCAAATTTATACTAGGATACATTGGTCCATATGAAACCGTATTATCAAATTCAAAAAACTCAGAACAATATACACATCATAAAGAGAATTGATCTTCAAACTTTGGTTCCTACAAAGAGATTACCTTTACGACAAGGTTAAGAAGCTCAGTAGAAGCGTATGTATTTGGCACAGACAAATAAATGTCACTAAATATATAATTACCAGTTTCCGTGCTCTTTCTACTGTGTCATCAGGACTTGCAAGAACACTCTTAATCAAAAATTTATCCTTGCATTCCATATTAGGAGGGGCCTCCTCTGGTGCGCGCATAGTTACTGCAAAACACACAAACTAAAGATGACTTTCTCACATGGATTTCTTTATAACTGAAATAGAAAGAAGAAAAAGGAACAACAATTATCAGGAGCTTTTGAAGTTAAATCAAATGGTTCGACAAGGACAGTTAGGTTACCCACACTTCCTTACTTTAAGAATCAACTCTTTGGGTTCAAATTTACATCACTTACACTTTCTTTTTCAAATTTTTTAAAGAACAAACAGTTAATAGCCTGAGGTCCTCAAAAATCTAGTCTAACACAAGGGGAAGTTCGATAGTAATTTCTATTTCCCATCTCCTCATTTTCCATGAAGAACCAATCCCTGCAGCAAAAATGGTTCTGATATGCTGAATTTTAGATAAGGAATGCTAACTCTTAGTTCAATTATTATACTGTAAGGGAAATGCTTCAAGCACTTTAGGAGGAAATCAAGTCATTTGCATGAATATTGAAGGCTAATAATTTATAACAAAGCCATTAATGTGACTAAAAAACCTATGCAAAGCATGTTCACCAACACTCTGACACCAAAGACATTTTTGAGATATGACAAACTCCCGTTACAAAGACGAATCATCTAAGCTTTTCTAAACAAAGACGAATCGTTTAGCTTTTGTCTTCCCCCCTTACAAATATCAGAAATAATCCAATAAGAGTGAAATTTATATATCAACAGCACAGAAATCAGGAAGACAAATAACGTTTTTACTGCAAACCTTCAACGTCACAAGTCAACCCGGGCAAAAGAATTCCACTATTTGGTCTAACAAAGTACTTCTCTGGACTTGTAGTCATCACCTGAAGCAAAAATCATGGAAATTCAGAGACATACACATACAAATACAAATAAGTAAAAATCAACGGCATCGATAGATAAATATCAAATTTCACTTTTACCTTAAAAGCAACATGCCTAGAGGAGTTACTAGACAATCGAATGGTGCAAAAGGCTTGCTTCATCAACTCAACTAATCAAACCAAAACAACACAAAAACAAACAAAACCCTAGCTTGAATAAATCAAAAATTCCCAGAAACCAGAAAATCAAATCACCAGAATCAACAGCAAACTATATTAAATAGAAGTACTAACAGGGGAAAGAGAGCTCCTGAGGTTCGATTTTGAGAAGCTTCTCTGAATTCGCCATGTGAGAAAAGAATTAGCGACTGATAGCGTATAACTATTTGTTGACTGAGGTGAAAGGAAAAGAGAGAAGATCCCTTTTCTTCCTCTCTTCCTCCGGTTTGTAGCGGGGAAGAAGAAAGAGCGAGGGGAAAGTAGATAATAATTGGGAGAAGGTGGAATCGATAGGAAGAGAAAATGACTCAATCATTATAGTAATGGAAGTGGTACAAGACTTGACTAAGAATTTGCAAAGAATTGATCAAAGTAAAAAAACTGGGAATAAACAAGTTGCAGGGATGAGAGTAGAGAGAGAAGAAGGGAGAAGAGAAAATCGCGCCAACGAGAAAATCGAAATGTGTACACGGAGGAGATACGCCTATTTAAAACCATAACCTCTTTTATTTATTTATTTACTAGTTTACTACCTATCGAAAATCGACAGGTGCTAATTATTTTTACCATTTAGATATTTTATCAGCGAAATTTATTTTAAAATATTTTATATTATGGTTCTCATTTTTATGTAATTACAAACAATAAAAATAATTTAAGAATATTAAATATGAAGAACCAATTCAATGTCGATTCATATTATATTTAAATCTTCGACATTTAAAGACTTATAAATCAATTTAGTGCTGAAAATGACAAAGCCAAGTTACTCATGAAATATATTAAAAAAAATATATTTAAAAGTAATACAAAAATACTAAAAGTAATTGAAACAATATGAAAATTATGTAAGAAATCCGGACCAAAATAATATGTTCGGCTCCTCTTCTACAAAACAATTGAAGTTTGAGCGTAGTCTTCCTCCTACAATTTACTCTTCTGTAAATCAAGAAAATTTAATAATAATAATTTTATGTATACAAATATTAATAATTTTATGTATACATTATTAATATTTGTATTGATAATTACCTCACAACTTTTGAAATGACAGTTATATCAAAATAAGTCAAGCCGCTCGTTGTTTATTTTAATAAACAGAAAATGTCAAATAGAGTCTCACTTAGCCTATTGTTTATTGTAATAAAACAAAATGTCAATATAAAGTCTCCCGTTACTTGTGTTTATAAGAATTTTAACGTCAATATTCGATATAAATCACTTTATATTGCTACTTTTAGGTAGTCCGTTGTTTATTGTAATAAAAATAAAATGTCGTTACGTCAAAATAAGTTAAGCGCTCGTTGTTTATTTTGATTTTTTTAAAAAACATGTTAAAGAGAGTCTCACATAGTTATAATCAATTTTAACGTCAATATTCAACATAAATCACTTTATATTGCTACTTTTAGGTAGCTCGTTGTTTATTATAATAAAAAAATGTCGTTACATCAAAATAAGTCAAGTCGTCCGTTGTTTATTTTAATTTTTTAAAAAAATGTCAAAGAGAGTCCCACATAGTTATAATCAATCTTAACGTCAATATTTGATATGAATCACTTTATATTGCTACTTTTAGCTTTTGGTAGCCTGTTGTCTATTGTAATAAAAATAAAATGTCGTTATATCAAAATAAGTTAAGCCGCCCGTTGTTTATTATAATAATAATAAAATAAAATAAACTATGTCAAAGAGAGTCTCACATAGTTATAATTAATCTTAACGTCAATATTCAATATAAATCACTTTATATTGGTACTTTTAGGTAGCCCGTTGTTTTTTGTAATAAAAATAAAATGTCGTTACATCAAAATAAGTCAAGCCACCCGTTGTTTATTATAATCATTCAAAAAAAAATGTCAAAGAGAGTCTCACATAGTTATAATCAATTTTAACGTCAATATTTGATATGAATCACTTTATATTGCTACTTTTAGGTAAAATATATCGGATTCAATAATATTTGAAGTTTGAGCGTAGTCTTCCTCCTACAATTTACTCTCCTGTAAATCAAGAAAATTTAATAATAATAATTTTATGTATACAAATATTAATAATTTTATGTATACATTATTAATATTTGTATTGATGATTACCTCACAACTTTTGAAATGTCAGTTATATCAAAATAAGTCAAACCGCTCGTTGTTTATTTTAATAAACAGAAAATGTCAAAGAGAGTCTCATGTAGCCTTTTGTTTATTGTAATAAAACAAAATGTCAATATAAAGTCTCCCGTTACTTGTGTTTATAAGAATTTTAACGTCAATATTCGATATAAATCACTTTATATTGCTACTTTTAGGTAGCCTGTTGTTTATTGTAATAAAAATAAAATGTCGTTACGTCAAAATAAGTTAAGCTCCCGTTATTAATTTTGATATTAAAAAAAAAAAAAAAAAAAAAAAAAAAAAAAAAAAAAAAAAAAAAAAAACATGTCAAAGAGAGTCTCACATAGTTATAATCAATTTTAACGTCAAAATTCGACATAAATCATTTTATATTGCTACTTTTAGGTAGTCCGTTGTTTATTATAATAAAAATAAAATGTCGTTACATCAAAATAAGTCAAGCCGCCCGTTGTTTATTTTAATAAAAAAAAAATATGTCAAAGAGAGTCTCGCGTAGTTATAATCAATCTTAACGTCAATATTTGATACTACCTCCATCTCACAAAAGTAGTCCTACTTCTAAATGGCACAAGAATTAAGGAAAAGTAGAATGTGTGGTTGTAGTTAATTTTGAGGAGAGATAGTTAATTGTAACCAAGTATTATTTACTATTTATAGAAAGTGGACTAATATATGAGATAGAAAAAAAAGGAAAGATTGACTACTTTTGTGAGATGGAGGTAGTATGAATCACTTTATATTGCTACTTTTAGGTAGCTCGTTGTTTATTGTAATAAAAATAAAATGTCGTTATATCAAAATAAGTCAAGCCGCCCGTTGTTTATTATAATAATAATAAATAAAAAAAACTATGTCAAAGAGAATCTCACATAGTTATAATCAATCTTAAAGTCAATATTCGATATGAATAACTTTATATTGTTACTTTTAGGTATCCCGTTGTTTATTGTAATAAAAATAAAATGTCGTTACATCAAAATAAGTCAAGCCGCCCGTTGTTTATTATAGTAATTTAAAAAAAAAATATGTCAAAAAGAGTCTCACATAGTTATAATCAATTTTAACATCAATATTCCATATGAATCACTTTATATTGCTACTTTTAGGTAAAATATGTCGGATTCAATAATATTTTTCTATTATATAGAATTGTCATTGTTATTGTTATTTTATAATAAATAAAAATTAATTTTTGTATTCGTAATACTAAAAGTTCTAAAGTGAGGTGAATGAGAATAACTCATAATCGTATTTAAAAAATAAATAAAGTAATGTAATAATGAATCAATTAATAAATAAATAAATAGTATATTGTATGAATAGAATAGTATTAAAGATAACTATTAAAGATATAATAATATTATTATTATTATTAATTAATAATGATAACTATAGAATAATTAGATAATATTTTTTATTATAAATAAATTTAATTTTAGATAAATAGGAACGGAGCGCATAGGAAGTGCAACGTAGGCATGTGAATTAACGTGGTGCTCCGAATCTGCATTGCTATTATATATAGAAGATTTATTTATTTTTCTGAGCAAAATATTTTGGGTAATAAATGTAAATAACCTTTATTTAAAAGTTATACTACATGTCCACAATTTCTTAATACTAATACAATATGAGTGTGAGTGTATGGATGTACACGGTATATGCTTGATTCTGTTTTCGTAAGCAATAAATGCACGATCGAAATAATAAAAGAACACAAAGATTTACGCGGTTCAATCTACCAGAATAGATTTACGTTCACGGGGCGGAAAGATGATGATGTTTATTGATGTATTGTGCGTACAAAAGTGTGAAAAAAGTATGTATGTATCATCTAACTCTACTCTAGCCTCTATTTTTATACACATGTGTGGAGTTTTACTCTAATAAGGACTCTTTCGAGCCTATCTCCTATTTGTGATAAGCATCAGAATCTTCTACGTCTCTTAGCACTCGAATTACGGTTGTTGAAGGAGTTCTTCGTGGGCCGAGCTTCAATGTTGGGTGTTGGGAACCCTCTGCAGTTGTTTTGATGATGTTTCTCAAAACCACACTTAGGCTCATTTTCATTAAGCAAGATAACATAGCATGATATCTAGCTTAGCTAGAATTGTGCTAACGATCTTATGTCTCATAGTCTGTTTTCTTAAAAAAGAGTAAGGTCGTTGTCTATAACAGCCTCCTCTATAAGAGGCCAGTCAGTTTCTAGTTATCTTTGTTTGCAGGTACCTCGGCAGGAAACTACGAGCTCATCCATCTAACTGCCGATGCTACCCAGACACTTGATCTAAAGAGATAGATCAACCTGCCTCCATAGCCGCCACCTCGCTTGCCAGCTATGAAGACCCACGTGAAGTGCTGAGTCACTTCTGTAACGGCTAGTGCCACATCAGCTGTTTTCCAACGGCTAGTTTTGCAGAAGCCTCATCGACTAGTTTTCAAACTGTGCCTATATAAAGCCTTCACATACATTGATGCAGCTTACGGGAAACTCAATATCTTACGAGCCAAATCGCTGCAGAAATTCTCTCACTAGTTCATATATATATATATATATATATATATATATATATATATATATATATATATATATATTCAACACTCAAAATACCAAGAGCTTTCCCAAGTGTTGGAGAGATAGAGGATTTCATCATTGTACTATCACACAAGCTTGTTGTGTTTACTGCTGCATCAAGCTCACTGTACTCTCTCACATATTTAGTCTAGAGCTAGATTAGTTGAGATTGTAGTTTGTTTTCGATAGTTAAATCGAAGATTGTAAGTTGTATGAAACTGATAGTCAGTATAAACAAGAGAGAAGTAGAATCCAAAGTAAAGAGATTCGTAGATCTAGCTTGATCTACCGTGGAAGTAGGATAGTTACATCCGAACCACATAAAAGACCTTGTGTTCTTTACTGTTCTCTTACTATCTCTCTCATTGATAAATAATAAATTGCTCATACAACAACCTGCATTCAACAACTTTATAAGGCTGTAAAGATTTTACATCAAAGAGTTTTATAGCACAACCTCTCCACCACATTCCGCACTTAGCAGTTTGATAGATCAAGCTTGTTGATCACAACGAGCTTGATAGTTCAATCTGCCTCACTCTGTAAAGGACTGCTTGACCAGCGAGCTCCTTAAGACAGTTTGTTTTAAAATAAAAAACGGTTGGCTATTGGTGTATTTGTAATAGCCGCAGTTTTATTTAGTGATTAAATAAAAACTTCGGCATTATTTTAAAATTTAGAGTGTTATTACTATTATTAGTATAACAAATTTTAATACTACAAATAGTAGTGTTATATTTGGGTAAAGACAATATTTCTCAAACGAGAGACGAATTTATTAAGAAAGACCCGATAAAAACAAAAACGATTAATTATTATTATTCAAGGGACCGAGGCCCACTTAAAGACCGAAGGCACATCTCAAGATTTATTACACGAATTATTTCTGCCCAATCAGAAAAGCCACGTTGAATGAATTTAAGCAATGAAGGATAAAAGCCCAATAAAATGAATCGAATATTATATTTAAGGGCCGAGGCCCACTTCACGATTAATTGTACGATTTTATTCGACTCAAAGAAATTACCCAACAATGATTACAAAAGCCCATAGTATGTACATGTATAATTATGTATGCATATTAAATAAAAAGAAAAAGAAAAGAAAAGAAAGGGGGTGAAGAGCGGCAATACAGTGGGCGGCGCTTCAACTTTCAGGCAAATCTGGATTTCAACTCTAATCTGGATTTCAACTCTAACTAATTCTACTTAAGCACAATTGGAGAAAAACAAACACTTCTAAGTACAATCAAGGGAGACCTAATTAGTCATCAACCATCACCATCATTACCCTATGCATGGAAAATTGGTAGAGTAGCTAGTAGCCGCCCACCCTCACCACACTCTTGTCTCCAAGAATCCCTTCCCTAACACTCGACCCCTGCAAACATGAGAAGAACTCCTACTCAACATCCCCTTCTTCCTTGTGCGAGAGAAGGCAGCCCCAATCCTCCCAAAAGCCCTCCATTACCTGCAAACACACACACACTACTCAACATTCACACAAAAGAAAGAGCACAATAGAAAGAGCACAATAGAGGGCAAGATAGAGAACAAGTAAGGTGTAAGTAATGAAGAAGGAAGGCTGATTTCCAGCAAAGGAGCAGCTGTTTCCACCCTTTTGAAGCACCAAAACACCTCGGTAAGGCCTCGAGCTTTCTCAATTCAAGCCACACCTATGTAGTCTAACTTAAGCTCAAATCCCTACCTTTAGAAAGAAAAAAATTAAGGGAAAAGAAGGCATGCGGAGCAAGATCAAGAAGAGGACAGCCCTCATGCACCGAAGAACCCCAAGTTTCGATCCAATACGAACCAAGTAAGTACCTCTACACCCTCCCTAAGAATTAAAGAATAACAAGCATGAATTTTCCCTTAGAATGGCCCTAAAATCCAACTTAAAATCTGTCCTAAATTGTGAAGACCTCAAAACATGTACAAGTTATGTTTAAAGCCTCAAGAATCAAAGCATGAAGACATGGGCAGATTCGAATCACAATGCATGTATATAAGAAGCTCAAAAATCAGTTTTGAAGCATGTTTAAACCACATAGAACCTCTTCTAACAAGCCTACGGTATTGCATGTATAACAATCTCCCAAATTAACCATTCAACACAACCAAAGACACCAACTACAAGCATGTTAAAATCCAGTTTAAGCCCCGAAGAACCAAAGTATAAAAACGTAGTTAAGGCCAACTTGAAGCATGAGTAAAGTAGATGAGTTTCGATTAAGCAATGCATGTTATAGGCTGCCCAAAAATCAGTTACAATTCTTGCTTAATCTCACAAAAATCCCAAGTTAGCAAGCCATACTCATAGAACAAAACATGATCATCAATTGAGCCCTTTTTCCATTCAACATAACTACTAACTACTCACATGCTTAAAATTGGAAAATCTCTCATTCATCACCAACAATATACTCCTATTAACTGCCTCATAATAGCCACATAACCCCTTGAATCGAACATGTTGAATAAAAACAAGAAAAGACTTAACATAACTCAACGGCAACGACGAGGCTGCCCGGAGTCGGGTAAGGGGCCGGGAGTGAAATTGAGACGGCACCGGGGGCCCTCTGACCTCTCTCGTGCACCCCGGAGGACACCACGGCCGCCGACGGCCTCGTGGAGGCTACTGCCGCGCCGGCAGACGTCCGAGGCCACCTGCAAACAAGAATGGAGGGAGAGGTCAGAAAGAGAGTAAGAGGAGGAGAAGGAGGAACACCGGCGACGGCATCACTGCCGGCGCCGGGAGACAGAGCAGAGAGAGCAAGGGGCGCGAAGGCAGCGTGCCCTAGCCACGAGGGCTAGGGCAGTGAGGTGATGGAAGGGGCGAGCCACGCGGAGCAAAGTCGGAGCGCCGCCGGTGAACACCCGGCAGCAACTGCCACGGCGAAGGACAGCAGCAGCGGCGGCGAACGCGCGACTGGGAGACGACGCTCCTGGCCGGGAAGCCGCGGGGATAGGGAGAGAGGAGAGAGACCCACGGCCGGAGGAGAGGAACGCCGCTGCCGGCAAACGGCCCGGCGGCGAATGGCGTGACGACGGCGATAGCAGACGACCCGGCGGCGGCGGCTGACGCGACGAAAAGAGGAGCAGCAGCTCTGGCCGGGAGAAGCAACAATGGAGAAGGGAGAGAGAGACGGCCGGCGAGCCGCATCGACGGAGCAGGACCGGTGACGGAGGAGATGAAGCCGGAGAATCCTCCCCGTAGCCCTAAATTCCGAATTGGGGATTAATCCCTGCAATTGAGTGGAAATTGGCGGAGGAGAACCGACGGCAGAGGAGAACACCGCCAGCCGACGCCGGCGGAGGAGAGACGACGGCGGCAGAAGCCGCGGAGAACGGCGGCGGCGATGACTGCGAAGAGAAGGAGAAGTCGCGATTGAGGAAGAAAAGAAAAGGGGAGATGGTATTTTGCCAATTGACGGGCCGGATTTTAGCCGTTGGACCAAAATTAATTTCCAGACGAGCCTCAAAGTCGGAATGGGCCGGACTAATTAATTTAATGGGCCGATAATGTACTTAACGAATCGGGCCAACCAATTGGGCCGATAATTAATTTAATGGGTCGATAATGTACTTAACGAATCGGGCCAACCAATTGGGCCAGATTTCTAATCCATAACGGGCCGAAAAATATGTAACAATATAACCGATAATTAAATGGGCCAATATTAAGTCAAGAAACGAAAGTCAAAGGTAACGACTCTTCGGGTTTAATTTAATAAATTCCCGAACTAAAGTAAATTGGGCTTAAACCCCTAATAATTCTATTGGGCCTCTAATGACTATTAATGTTGGTTTAATCAACCAAGTTCAAATATAATAGCCTTATAAGTGTAGATCACTTATAACACGTAATAAAATCACGAAGCCTCATTATTGGCTAAATCAAGCATCCTGCGATTTTGTCGGGGATGAAGAGACTATAAGACACAAGAATCGATCGAAGTGATCGATTTTAAATGAGAATCGAGAAACCCTCGATTAAAAGAATAACCATGATAACGTTATCAGTAAAAGAGAACATAACCTCGATAAAAGACTAACCTTCGCATAGATCGATAGGATTATCGATTTTATTTCAAGACTCTCATGTTACGTTCTTTGAACGAGGTTAGGCGAAGGAAAAGGCCGAGACTAAGGCGGCACTCGGGATTATTAACTCGATCGAGGAAAGCTATCGAGGTGGGCATTCATACACGAAAATGTTTATTTATGCTTAAATTCTTTTTATTAAAAGAATTGTCATGCCATAAATGTTTTGTTTTGTATGATGTCTATCTGTGAATGGGCTTCGGCCAAATGTTACCAAGACGAATTCGGGCCTATCGAGGTCGCTCCTCGATGGGTTTTGTGCACTAAGATAACCGTGAGCCGACGTAAGCCGGCCGGTTAGGTATCCGGGTAGGGTGCCCACCCTTACCGGATACACCCACACGACTCAGATATGACGGATTACACCAAGAAACGTAGCTTGCGCAAGCGCCTTTAACGAAAATGTTTTAATGAATGTAGGACTTTTCCGAAAAACCCCTATGATTCACTTGAATGGCATGCAATTAAAATGTTTTGGCATGTGTCCACTGAGTACTTTTGTACTCAGCCCTGTACATATTTCCCATGTGCAGGTTAAGCAGGATGAAGTGAAGATGCCTGAAGGAGCTTTTGTCGAGCATGGAAAGTGTTGAAGCCTCTTGGTGATGCATGTCTCCATACATGCATCTCACGTTCTTCTGCTGTGATCTATAAGTAGTTAGACTAATTCCTATTTTGTGTAACGTTGCAACTCATCTTCATTTTGTGTATCGTAGCAACGTGTCGGTCCAGTTATAGACATTGCTTTTCTTTTCACGAACAACGCTTCCGCTTATGTCATGTAAAACGCTCCCGTTAGTGAATAGTACTCCCTCCATTCATTCTCGACGAATGATGGAGAGCTCGAATGTAATTCAACTCATGTATTTACATCACTTTCCCTCATGTCGTTTGTTTATTTTATTTGTTTCCCTTTTTCTTGAGTCACGACCTCGCTTGGCTAGTCTTAGCAGGGTGCAGTCGTGACAGTATCCCCCCGCCCCCCCCCCCCCCCCCCCCCCCAATACATCAATTAACTCTTTCTGGGACCAACAAGTGGTATCAGAGCAGTGGTTCTTTTGACCGCTGCTTTGCATACTAAAAACTGTTTCAAAGTTTTTGGTCAATTAGAACCGATCCTAGCTAAAATCTCTTTCATTCATTTCATATCATTACCATGGAGTCATCATTGATAAGAGTCTGTGAGGATTTCTCAGTCCAAGGGTATGAGGACTGGAGCTTTCGTATCACGATGTGCCTTCAAGCACATCACATTCTCATGTGGAAGGTTATTGAAGAAGGACCTTCTCCCATCTATGATGATGGAGTTGAAATCACTGGGACTTCACCTGGTGAAGCCGAATATAAAAAGAAATTCAAAAACCCCCGTGATTACACTACCGAAGAGAGGAAAGAGGTTGGGCTTGATAATTTTGCCAAAGGCCTTATCTCAAGTACCGTCAAAGGTATCTATCTTGCTAAAATAAGAAATGTCGAAACATCCAAGGAGATGTGGGATACCCTCAAGGCCATTAGCCTGGGTTCAGAGGAGATTAAAGGGAACAAACTCTCAATTGCATGCAGCAAATTTGATGATTTCAAAATGATGCATGGTGAAAATATTGAATCAATGAAAACTCGATTCACTGAGATTGTACTCGAGGTAGAAACACTCAAATCGAACAAATATTCTCAACGTGAGAAAAATTTAAAAGTAACAAGAGCACTACCTGCCAACTGGCATGTATACTCAGCCCTTCTACCATTTCGATCTGATTTCAACAATCTCTCTACGGAAGAGCTTTTCGATATTCTAATCGGAAATGAATACGAGATAATTCGAATTCATGGATCATCACAGCCTCAATCATCAAAGAAGGTTGATGATAAGAAAGGAAGGAAGCATCAGCCTCTCCCATTGATGAGGCTTTGGTCAAGAAAATTGACCAGCTGGCTATTGATGTAGCCATGTTTTCAAGAAGCAATGAAAAGCTTCTTAGTAAAGTCTCTAAATACAAGAGGCTCTATCGAGATAACAAATTAAACTACTCGAATCGTACTGATGATCGCTCTGGAAAGAAGAGTGAATCAAAGCCCTCGAAATTCAATTCTACTTACACACCTGAGGGTGCTTGCTTTGGCTGTGGTAGGCCAGGTCATTATAAAACAGATTGCCCTGACCTAACCAAGGCAGAAAGAGAAGAGCTTCATGCTAAGTGAGATAAGAAGCTCAAGGAACAACGAGCTGCCTTGCTAGCTGAAGAAACTACTCAAGAAGCTCATCTCTCTGACAGCTCAACAAGCGATGACGAGGGATACATTGCCTCTGAAGATGAGGACGAAGAAGAAAGCTTCTTTGGAGACTTATCCGGATCAACCTCGACGATTGATTCAATAAAGGTAGCTCCTCAAACTGTTTAATTTTCTTTCTCTGACAATGACTGTGCATATGAGGAAGAAGATATATCCGAGGCAAGGTCTTGGGAAAAGATCAAAGAACAGATGAAATAATATGCCGAGCTAGCTGTATTGTTTGAGGAGGTTGTCAAGGACAATGAAAAATTGATAATTCAAAACAAAACTTTTAAGATTGCTCTAGAAGAAAGCTTTTCTCCTTATGATGCTGAAAAGGAAAGGGAGATAGAAAACCTAAATCAAAGGTTGACGAGTTGGCTTTAAGGGAAAAGGAGCTGGAGGCCAGAGAGCTTGAAAAGGACAAGGCTCTAAAATCAAAAGATACTGAGATACACGGTCTCACCTCCAAACATGCTGATCTGGTGATTCGACATGAGTGTCTAGTCATCAAGGAACAAAAATTGCAAATCACTCTCAGTCAGCTAAAGAAGAGTGGAAAGAAGCTGCAAGAAGTTCAGGCCATGCAACGTAGCGCGAGAAACAAAACGGGACTAGGCTATGACAGAGCCACTAGAAAAGGCCCGTAAGCAACAAGGTAGTCTTCACCAAACATCAACCCTTTGTGAAGACAGGTGAACAGAATTGCAAGGCCCTTTCAGACAAGGACGTGCAATCAAAGAATTCCGCTCATGAACCGCAGACCGTTCTTTTAAAGAATCATCAAAAGACCAACCTGCTGAGAAATGATCAGCTTGCAGAAAAGAAGAAGGAAGGACCACCTCCCCCAAAGAAGAAGGAGGTCAAGTCCATTTCCAAAAAGAAACAGGCTGATCACCAGGGAGGAGTGAGGAAAGCAGAATATCGAAGGCCTTTCTATCCACAATTATTTTACCCCTGCTCAACCGCAAGGCTGCCTTTACTGCCCTCAACATGCTTACCATCAGGTTGGCAATATCAGCCTGCCTATTATGAGGAGCCATATTATCAACCATACTACAATGGTCCTCACGGAGCAAGGAAGAACAAGAAAGCCTCCAACCTTAGATCAAAGAAACAGACTGTCTTATCCACTGCCTCGGATAAAAGCAAGCCTGTCACCAAAGTCTGGGTACCCAAGGCCGTCCAAACCACTACCACAACAACAGATGCAGCACCCAATCTCAAATGGGTTGCTAAGCTCACTTAATTGTAGGTAGGAAAGGCTCTACGAAGGAGCCAAGCAGCTCGAGGAGCTGTATGGATCATTGACAGCGGATGCTCAAAGCACATGACGTGTGAAAAACGTTGCTGTCAAATTACTCCGAGCGAGACGGGCCTCAAGTCACTTTTGGAGGAAGTTCCAAAGGAAAGACAAGAGGCTATGGAGATTTGAATGTTGGTAAAACTACTATCCATAATGTCTCATTTGTTGAGGGTCTTAATCATAATTTATTTTCAGTCTCTCAATTCTGCTCGAGTGGTAAACGAGTAGAATTTACTACTAACAAGTGCCTTGTAAAGAACGAGGAAGGAGAAACTCTCCTTACCGGAGTTATGCAGGATAAGCTATATATAGTCCAATGGGCTAATGAGAAGGAAACCTGCTTGGTGACAAAAGCCAACTCGGAAGCTAGTTGGTTGTGGCACAAGAGACTGAGCCATCTAAACTTCAAGGCCATCAACAAGATGGCACGCAACAAATTGGTCAACGATCTTCCTGACCAGATATTTGATAAAGATCATATCTGCAATGCATGTCAAGCTGGGAAGCAAACAAGAGCCTCATTTCTCAGTGTGGCTGCACAAGCTTCAAATCGAATATTGGAGCTTCTCCATATGGATCTCTTTGGTCCAGTCACTCCCCTGAGTATAAACGGTAGAAAATATGCTCTCGTAGTTATAGATGATTATTCTAGATTTACGTGGTTATTTTCTTATTTAAAAAGAAGGAGACCTTGGAGAAGCTACTAGCGCTGCTCAGCAAACTGTGCAATCAAAAAGAAAAATCAATCATATCCATTCGATCGGATAGAGGAAAAAAATTTCTAAACTCAATGATCGAGGATTATTGCACCAAGAATGGGATTCATCATCAAACTTCAACAGCAAGAACACCTCAGCAAAACGGAGTTGTTGAAAGAAGGAATCGCTCAGTGAAGGAAGCAGCTCGTTCCATGCTTGAAGAAACCAAACTCCCAATGAAGTTCTGGGCAAAGGCTGTCAATACAGCCTGTTATACCGAGAACAGGTCGGTTATCACAACCCGACATGGGAAGACTCCTTACGAGCTGTGGAACAACAAGCTCTACAGGTTAAAGTATTTTAAAGCTTTTGGGTGCTTGTGTTACATCCACAACAATGGGAAGTCTCAGTTAAGGACCATTGAAAGCTAGGCAGATCCAAGAGTATTTCTAAGATACTCAGAGATCAGCAAGGTTTTTCGAGTCTACAACAAAAGAACTCTCTCGGTGGAAGTAACACCTCATGTTGTCTTTGATGAATCTACCTGCTTGTACACAGATACACAGATAGGTAAAGAAGCTGAGCTCAACAGATCAAAGAACGACCTAATAGAAGATTTATTGATCTGGAGCCCAACTGATCAAAATGAAGAGGATCAATCTGATCCTAAGATCACACAGCAAGGGGGAAGTGATGCAAGTGATGTTCCTACATCAAGCTGCAATACATCAACTGGAAATAACCAAGCTAATCCCCTCTAACTCAGTTTCTCAAACTGAGGCTGTTGTTGATCTTGAACAACAAATGGAGCAGCTCAATCCTTTCACGCCACAACCTTCTGTTCGTCCAGAGTTTGAGGAACCCACTGCAGAACCAGAGTCTGTTCTATCAGAAGAAGAACAAACTCGGAGAAGATGCTGGGTGGATGATCACCCTCAAAAGCTCATTGTTGGGAACCCAAACCAAGGAGTAAGGACGAGAAGGATGCATGGAGAAATTGCCTTGTTAAGCTGTTATCTGTCTCTCATTGAACCCAAAGATGCATATGAAGCACTTCAAGACGCTGATTGGATTCAAGCAATGCAAGAAGAGCTAAATGAATTCAAGAGGAATGAAGTATGGTCTCTTGTAGATCGACCTCATCATCAAGGCGTTATTGGAGTCAAATGGGTATTTAAAAACAAGAGAGATGAATCTGGTGAAGTTGTCAGAAATAAAGCCCGTTTAGTTGCTAAGGGTTATTATCAACGAGAAGGAATTGATTTCGATTAGACGTTTGCTCCCATGGCAAGACTGGAAGCAATCAGGCTATTCCTAGCCTATGCAGCTCATCAGCAATTCAAAGTCTACCAGATGGATGTAAAGAGCGCATTCCTCAACGGTATTCTTGAGGAAGAAGTCTATGTCGAACAACCACCTGGATTTGAAGAAGGTGACTCCAGCAAGGTCTATCGCCTACACAAGGCTGTGTATGGACTCAAACAAGCTCCACGAGCTTGGTATGAGACGTTGTCCACCTTTCTCATAGAGTCCGGATTCAAACGTGGCTCTGTTGACAAGACTCTTTTCACTATCAAAGTGAAAGAACATATCCTTTTAGTACAGATTTATGTTGATGATATTATTTTTGGGTCTAAATCTCCCAAGCCATGTGAAAAGTTTGGAAACCTCATGAAAGACAAATACAAAATGTTTATGATGGGAGAAATGAATTTCTTTCTAGGATTGCAGGTGAAGCAGTCAAATAAAGGAATCTTCATTAGCCAAACCAAGTACACTCACGATTTGATCACTAAATTTGGAGTTCAAGACAACAAGTCTGTCAAGGTTCCAATGCTAGCAAATGGGAAGATTGATCAAGACCTCGAGGGAAAACCAGCCAACATAACTCAGTACAAGGGTATTATTGGCTCTATACTCTATCTAACTGCTAGTAGACCTGACATTACTTTTGCAGTTGGTGTGTGTGCTCGCTATCAAGCTAATCCAAAGGAATCACACATGGAAGTAGCCAAGAAGATTCTTCATTATGTCAAAGGAACTGCCAATCTAGGGTTGTGGTATCCTCGTGACGACAACTTAGAACTAACTGGCTATTCAGATTCGGATTATGCTGGATGCAAGCTAGATCAGAAGTCGACATCAAGTACTTGTCAATTTCTAGGGAACAAGCTGATCTCTTGGTTCTCAAAGAAACAAACTTCCGTGGCAACGTCTACAACGGAGGCCGAATATATGGCTGCATGTAGCTGCTGTGCACAGATCCTATGGTTAAAGCAACAACTCAAGGATTATGAGGTGGTTGTAAAAGAAGTGTCTATCTTTTGTGATAGCTCGAGTGTTATAGCTGATTGGTGTTTATTTGTTAGGTTTTTCGTTGCGTTTTCGTGTTCGTTTTCATTATGTTTTTGTGTCTTTTAGTGTGTCTTTTGGCTATGATTGTTTGTTTGGAGTTTTGGGTATCATAGGAGCAAAAGGGGAGAAATTGGAAGAAAACGGAACGAAAAGTGCACGAAGAGAAGGCAAAGCCGTGAGATACCAGAACCTCATCTGGACGACCGTCCAGATTTCCTTCACAATCTGGACGATCGTCCAAAAACGTGCGAAGCAATTATCCAGTTCCTAATCTGGACGACTGGCCAGATTTCCTCCACAATCTGGACGATCGTCCAAAAGTCGGCGACCAGCTGTTCTTTCCTTATTTATCTAGGTTTTTACCTATTATATATATATATCATCCCTTGTACACGAATTATGATCATCTTTTATCATTATTTAGCTTTAGTTTTCAGACTCAAATACTTTAGTTTAGCTTTCTATTGTTCGGATCCGGATTCGTTCTTCGTTTATTGCAATTTAATTCAAGACGTTTATTTAATTCAAGTTCTTCGTTCTTCGTCTCAATTTTCGTAAGTTCTTTTATCGCTTTCGTTTACTTGTTTTAATTGCTTGCTTTCGTTTTAGATTTGTTTTCTTAATTGCTCCGTTTAAATTCCTTAGTTTAATTTCGTTCTTTCGATTTCAAGTTTAAAGTTTAGATTCGTTTTCTTGCTTTCAATTCTCTTTCGTTTTTCAAAGTTTTCAAGTTAGATTAATTTGCTTTTAATTTCCAGATTTCAATTCATCATGTCTAGATTTATTTATGCTTCTTTCTTTGCTTTCGTTTTCTTCGTTGCTTTCTTTATTGCTTTCCTTTCGATTCTTGCCTAGGTAGATTTAATTGCTTTCTTCTAGTTTAATTCTTAGATTTATTTCTTGAGTTCTAGATTAGTTATTTACTTGCTTTTATTTACTTGCTTTGATTTATTTTATTTGCCTAGGATTTAAAACAAAAACCCCAAAATATTATTTACTTGCTTTCTTAGATTAGATTTTTACTACATAATTAATTGCCCTGTTAAGTTTTCCTTGAGATTCGATACTTAGGTTTTACTTGCTAGTGCTACGATAGATTTCATCTATTGCGAACACTTTTTAGTGAAACAAATTTTGGCGCCGTTGCCGGGGAAAACTTTAGGCGATTTATTGTGTAGTATTTTTATTTGTTTTATTTTTATTTGTGTTTATTTCGATTTCTTATCTCTCCCACTCGGTGCGTTTAACCCGTTTGTTGAGTGTTGTTTATGCATGGTCGCCGAAGTCTTCAAAGGAATTTAGCGCCCTACGTCGACAACATCCATCAAAGGAAAGCGATTTTAGCCGCGAAGGAGAAGGAGGAGATCGATTCTCAAGACTTTTGTTTAGTCTTGTTGTTTGCAGAGCCCGAAGCCATGGCAGCTAGAGTCATGGGCGATTTTTCTCGCCCCACATTCACGGCCACCACTTCGGCGATTGTCCTGACGGAAGCGGTCAGGAATCATGAGCTTAAACCTCACCACATGGCGTTGCTTCCATCCTATCACGGGCTGGCCAACGAGGATGCGTTGACGTTCATCCGAGAGTTTTGCACGGTGGTGCAAACTTTCCCACTCGCGGGACTCACGGAGGACACCTTGAAGATGAAGTGCTTCCCGTACACCCTCAAGGATCGAGCAAAGTCGTGGTATTTGGCGCTCCCGGCCAATTCTCTTGCCACATGGAATGCGGTGTGCGAAAAGTTCATGCTCAAGTACTACCCGAACCGCAAGACTCAAGAGGTGCGGTCAAAGATTATGAATTTCTCCCAAGACAACGATGAGCCGTTTCACGAAGCATGGGAGAGGTTCCAAGAGCTACTTCAACAATGCCCTCATCATCAAATGGCACCGGAGTTGCTTTGGCAATATTTCTACGACGCCCTCAACCAAACTTGTCAATTCATGGTTGATAGTTCGGCCGGAGGCAACATAGCGGTCAAGACGGCTGAAGAGTTGAAGGATATATTCGAGACGCTTGCTGTGAGTTCTCAACAAAAATCAGCTAGACCGAGGAAAGTGGAGGCGAGTGCAATTTCGATGAGCCCCGACTTGAAGAAGCAAATTGCCGACATGTATAGGGATCTCGAGAATTTGAAGGTTAAGCAAAGTGCACCGGCCCCGAAGGAGGAAGAGAGGAAGCCCGATCAATGCAAGATTTGTGGAGAGCTTGGACACATCAAAGAGGTGTGCCACAACATGGGGGAGTTTCAATACGAAGGAGGAGCCGAGGTCTACGCCGCTCAAGGATACCCACCTCAAGTACCACCTCAAGGATACCAAGGGGGATATAATGGACGCTACCAAAATCCGAGGCCGACACAAGGGCAAGGTAACCCCCCTACCTATCCGAATAGGTGCCCTCCACCATTTAATAACCCCTATCCTCCTCCACCAAATCCCTACTACCCTCAACCTCCACCATATTATCCACCCCCTCAATACCCTCCAAATCCATATTATCCACCACCTCCATATTACCCTCCTCAATCTAATCCTACACCACCACCACCATACCCAAACTCTCGTCCTCAAGGACCTCCACAAAAGCCTCCCGCCGATGAGGATCGTTTCCATGCACTTGATGCAAACATAAAGCGGCTCGAGACGGCCATTGGCCAAATTTCGGGATCTATGCACTTGATGCAACAACCGGGGCGGATTCCGAGCCAAGGGATCCAACCACAACAAGCTAACGAGGTGAAATATCCCCCATATGTTCCTCCTTTTCCACCGCATCAAGCCCAAGCTGTCTCGGTGTTGCGGAGCGGGAGGCACGTGGACAATGGAGTGTCAATGCCACCTCAAGGACGCATGGGAGATAGATGGGGCCCGAGCCCCCGTTGGAATGGGCCGAAGACACCGGCAGCACCTTCACATCAACACGTCCGTCCAGCACCCAATCTGGACGGTCGGCCAGATGCTGGACGCTCGTCCAAAACGCAGGCGCCTGAGCCCCGTCCAGTAGCTGATCTGGACGGTCGTCCAGATTCTGGACGCTCGTCCAGAATTCCCACCTCGCCCAAGAACCCAGCAGCTAATCTGGACGATCGGCCAAGTCACCCCGCCTCTTCTGGCCGATCGTCCAAATCAGGTGAGCAGCATACGGAGTCCGACGAGCCCGAGAAGGAAGCCCCACCTCTACACAAGACTTCCAATCCTTATGTTCCTCCCATTCCTTATCCAAGTCGTGTGAAGAACAAGAAGCGTGATCAACAATTCGCCGATCTTTACAAGCTTCTTTCAAAGGTGGACATGAACTTGCCTCTCCTTGATGTTATTCGCAACGTGCCACCGTTCGTGAGGTTCGTGAAGGAGTTGACATCGAGGAAGAAGCCGTTCGATGAGATGGAGACAATTGCGGTATCGGAGGTGGCGACATCAATTATGCAACACCCTCTTCCACCTAAGCAACGAGATCCAGGTTCTTTCGTTATCACTATCTCTTTAGGTAATGGTAAGGAAGCATGTGGTATGCTAGATTTAGGTGCCGGTATTAATCTTATGCCTTATTCTATCTTTAAGCAATTAGAGTTAGGAGAACTTAAACCCACTCGCATGAGCCTTCAATTGGCGGATAGGTCTATTAGGTACCCTAGAGGTATTATTGAGGATATTCTTGTTCGCGTAGGGGGTTTGATTGTTCCCGTTGATTTTGTGGTTTTAGAGATAGGTGAGGTACAAGAAAATGGTATTGAGCACACACTTTTGCTAGGTCGTCCTTTCATGGCTACAACTAATACTTTGATTGATGTGAAGAGTGGTGTGATTAAGATGTCCGTTTTAGGAGAGGATGTCTCGTTTTCTGTGCATAAGAGTCGGCCTATGTCATCGGTCAATTTAATTGGTAATTGTTCTTTCATCGATAAGGTTGATGCCTTGGCCGAGTGCTCTTTTGTGCAGGATTTTGACACGGAGGAGGTGTGTTGGGGATCCGGAGATCAAATGGAGTGGGAGCGAATGGAGAGAGACATTGGGATCAAGCTACCGTTTCCACCTCAAGATCCCGAGCCCGGCTCGAAGATTCCGGAGCCGTTGGAGTTGAAAGAGCTGCCTTCGCATTTGAAATATATATTTTTAGAGGGAGGCAATCAAAAACCCGTAATCATCTCTTCTTCTTTGTCTCTTGCAGAGGAAGGAGCTTTGGTAGGCATACTCAAGGAGAACAAGCTCGCTTTTGGATGGAGCTTGGCGGATATACGAGGAATTAGCCTGGCCACGTTCATGCATCGCATCAATCCGAAGAAGGCGCTCGCCCCAAACGAGATGGACAAAGGAGGCTCAACCCAATGCTCATGGAGGTCGTGCGCAAGGAGATTTACAAGCTATTGGCGGAGGGGATTATCTATGCCATCGCCGATAGTGAGTGGGTTAGCCCGGTGCACGTCGTTCCAAAGAAGGGAGGAATTACGGTGTCAAAGAATGAGAAGGACGAGTTGGTCGCCTCGCGCCCGGTTACCGGTTGGAGGATGTGTATTGATTATCGGAAGCTCAACGCTTCCACCAAAAAGGACCACTTTCCTCTCCCTTTCATTGATCAAATGCTTGATAAGTTAGCCGGGAAAGAGTTTTATTGTTTTCTAGATGGTTTGTCAGGTTACTATCAAATTGCGATAGCTCCGGAGGATCAAGCAAAGACGGCCTTCACAAGCCCTTTCGGGACCTACGCTTATAGGAGGATGCATTTGGTCTCTGCAACGCACCGGGTACGTTCCAAAGATGCATGATGTCTATTTTTTCGGAATTTATCGGTGATTTTGTGGAGATCTTTATGGATGATTTTTCTGTTTTTGGGTCGTCTTTCCATGATTGCTTGATGAAAATAGAGAGAGTCCTTAAGAGATGCATTGAGAGTGGCCTTACCTTGAGTTGGGAAAAGAGTCATTTTATGGTTAGAAGTGGAATTGTTTTAGGCCATATAGTTTCGAGTAAGGGCATAGAGGTCGACAAAGCGAAAGTGGAGGTGATTGAAAAATTGCCACCACCTAGTGATGTCAAAGGTATTAGGAGTTTCCTTGGTCATGCGGGCTTTTATAGACGATTCATTAAGGATTTTTCTAAAATTAGCCAACCTCTTTGTCGATTGCTTGCTCAAGATGTGCCTTTCCACTTTGATGAGTCTTGTATGAATGCTTTTCTCACTTTAAAAGAAAAACTCATCTCTGCTCCCGTTGTAGTCGGTCCCGATTGGTCATTGCCTTTTGAAATTATGTGTGATGCGTCTAATAATTCCGTAGGGGCTGTTTTGGGGCAAAGAGTCGATAAGATGCTTCGTGTGATTTACTATGCTAGTTTAACTCTTAATCCGGCTCAAGTGAATTACACCACCACCGAACAAGAGATGCTTGCCGTTGTTTTTGCCTTAGATAAATTTAGATCTTACATCATAGGGTCTAAGGTGATTATTTATAGTGATCATGGTGCTCTTAAACATCTTTTGACTAAGGCCCAAGCAAAACCTAGGTTGATTAGATGGGTCTTATTATTGCAAGAGTTTGACATTGAAATTCGTGATAGGAAAGGTAGTGATAATCTTGTGGCCGACCATCTCTCTCGTCTCGATTCACCTCCCCCTTATGCTTCTCTTGATGATATTTGTGATTCCTTTCCCTTTGAGAATGTTAATGAAGTGAGTGCTACCCCTTGGTTTGCCGATATTGCTAATTACTTGGCCGATAAGGACACTAAACCCGTCCTTAACGCTCAAGAAGAGAAAAGGTTTCTTCGTTTGTGTAGGCAATACTATTGGGAGGATCCTCACTTGTTCAAGCTTGGGAAGGACGAGGTGATTCGAAGGTGCGTTCCCGACCACGAGCAAACCGAGGTGCTGCGACATTTTCACGAGGAGCCGAGTGGAGGACATTTTGGAGGCCAAAAGACTGCTCATAAGGTGCTACAAAGTGGATTATATTGGCCTACCTTGTTCAAGGATGCTCAAGCCTTCTACCTTGCATGCGATCGTTGCCAACGCACAGGTTCTATAGGTCGCCGTAATGAGATGCCCCTTAATCCTATTTTAGTGGTTCAGATTTTTGATGTGTGGGGCATCGACTTTATGGGACCTTTTCCTAAATCCCATGGTTTCGAATACATTTTACTTGCCGTCGATTACGTGTCTAAGTGGGTAGAAGCAATACCCACGAAGACATGTGATTCTCACGTTGTCTTGAAGTTTGTGCAGGAAAATATCTTGTGTAGGTTTGGTTTCCCTCGTGTGATCATTAGTGATGGGGGAAAACATTTTTGCAACAAGTTGTTCGCCAAGCTCATGAAGAAGAATGCCATCACTCACAAGGTGGCGACTCCTTGTCATCCACAAACCTCGGGACAAGCGGAGATGAGCAATCGACAAATCAAGGGGATTTTAGAGAAGACGGTCAAGCCATCGAGGAAGGATTGGGCCGACAAGTTGAACGACGCTCTTTGGGCATATCGCACGGCTTACAAAGGCGTGCTTGGGATGAGTCCCTATAGGCTCGTCTATGGTAAGTCGTGTCATTTGCCCGTTGAGATAGAGTTCAAGGCGTATTGGGCCCTCAAGCGCATCAATTTCGACCTCGACGATGCTCATGATCGGAGAATTTTGCAAATGGAGGAGCTCGACGAGCTAAGGAACGAAGCCTACGACAATGCCAAGATTTACAAGGACAAGGTGAAACGTCTACATGATAGACGCATAGCCTTCAAGGAGTTCAAACCCGGAATGAAGGTACTTCTCTTTCACTCTCGTCTTCGTTTATTTCCGGGTAAGCTTAAGTCTAGGTGGGGAGGTCCATACACGGTGGTGCAAGTTTTCCCCCATGGTGCGGTGGAAATCAAGAACGAGGATTCGGGATACATTTTCTCGGTCAACGGGCAACGATTGAAGCCATATATCGAAGGGACGACATTGCCTCACACGGTGGAAACAATTCTCATCTCCGACCCCCCACTTTCCTCTTGAGTATTTGGTACGTCAAGCTAATGACGATAAACGAGCGCTTGGTGGGAGGCAACCCACGTAAAAAAAAAAAAAATACTTTTAGATTTAGTATTTTTCATAGTATTTAGTGTTAATCTTCGATTTTCGTGTTAGTTAGTGTCTTTTTGCAGGAATAGGCGTCGACTACCAGCAGGTGATCTGGACGATCGGCCAGATTCCCTAAGGATTCTGGACGACCGGCCAGAAATTAGCAAATCAAATCGCTGCCAGTAGCTAATCTGGACGACCGGCCAGATTCTTTACGAAATCTGGACGATCGTCCAGAATCCCGTGGGCCCGTTTCCTTTGCTGAGTCAAACGCATGAGCTGGCCCATTATTTTTTAACCTACCTCTCTTCTCTCTTCTCCTATTTCTCCCAGCTCCCATCCAGCACACACACCAACGCCACCAGCCGAACCACAGCGCACCACCGACGTCGCCGCCAGCAGTTACCAACGCCGCCGCCGTCAGCCCCGCCGCTGTCAGCCACCGCGCCGCTGCCGTCAGCCACAGCCTCAACCGCCGCCGTTAGCACCAACGCCGACGTCGTCCGTTCCGGCCACCTTCAGCTACCCCCGCGCCGCCGTCGCTCAGCCACCAAGTCGCCGTCGCTCAGCACTCACCGTCGCAGCACCGCGCTCGGCCAGAATCTCCGCGACCGGCCAGATTTTTTTGGACGACCGTCCAGAATTCAAGCTGAATCTGGACGACCGGCCAGATTGGAGGCTGCCCCGTTTTTCACTTTCGTTGTTCGTGCTCCGTTCGTGTGCCATCCTTCGTCAAACCACTTCACATCATCACCATGAATTGTACTCCCTACATTGTGAGTCTCGATCGCCACTCACCGGGTGACAATGAGCAACAGTACGGGCGTCGCGAACGGGTTCCTTTTGAAACCGATAGGTACGCGACTACTAATCTCTACCTCCGTTTGAAGAATCTTGATATACGTCCTCCTAGGCATTACAATATGGATTTTTTGAGGCGTTTGTCTATTTTTCCGACTATTCGCGAATATGCTCTTCGATTACGATTAATGCAATGTATGTCTAGACAATGGGAGGCGCATAATAGTTTGTGTCTAGAGATGTGTAGTAGTTTTCGATTATCTAGACGTGGTGATGAGGTTGTGATGGAATGCACGTTTCGTGGTGTCTTGTGTGAAGTTTCTAAGGAAACGATGAAATCAGTATTTGGTTTTCGTGCTAACCCTAATATCTCTGATTGTGTGCCTGCAGATTTTAATGTTAATGAGGCTTGGATGGAATTGACGGGTGTTAATAATTTTAGAACTTTGGGTGTGTCTAGTTCCTTTTTACGCGATGATGCATTGATTATACTCCATCGCTTCATATCTAACATGGTCTCCGGTAAAAAGGAGACCAGTAAGGTAACGGGCATGGAGGTCTATTTGCTTTGGTGTGCTAGGTACAATCGGAAGGTGTGTTTGGCCCCATTCATATGGACGCAGCTCTCACACGTTCAGTCGAAGAACGGCGCCCATTCCACTCTTGGATACGTCGCGACGGCTCTAGCTCGTCACTTTGGCGTAGATATTTCGGAGGCCGGAGGGTTGGTGCAAAGTGTGGAGATGTCATCCACGGAGTTGATCAATGCTCGCTTGATGAGGAGTCCAACCGAGTTCACTCGAGTTGAGGACCGAGCCTCTGTTCGTGCTTACTATTCTGACGCGCGTCGTATTCGAAGAGCCGGGCAAGAAGCTGCGCACCAAGAGGAGGAAGACGCTGAGGAAGAAGAAGAGGGAGAAGAAGAGGAAGAAGAGGAGGAAGTGGAAAACGAGGACGACGGGAATGGAGACGAGGAGGAGCAGCAGCATGTTCCGGACGATGATGAGCGCATTATTCACTACTACTACACTCGAAGAGATCGCGTCCGAGCTCGCCAGGCCATGGAGGCCGAGATTCCTCCATATTGGGCTGATTTTCAACAAGGGATGTTTGCTCGTTTCGATTCCATGTCCAACCAAATGACGGGTTTGTCTAACCAAATGGCGGGTTTGTCTACACACGTGTCTGGCTTGGATAGGCGGGTGTCGAACATCGAGGGCCATTTGATGCGGTACACCGACTTCTCCATTGGCTCCACCTCCGCTCCACCAAACCCGAATGATCCCCGTTATTGGTCTCCCCACGATCCACGTTGGCAAGAACCACGGTTTGGAGGTCCATTCAATTGATCATAGCCATGTTTGTGTCTTTTATTTTTGTTGAGTCTTTTATTGTTTTCTCTTTATTTTGTTCGATTTTACGCTTTTGTGTTTTGTTTTGTGTTTGTTTTGTAGGTGATACTTGGAGTCTCTCGAGATTTTGGGTATTTGTGTTCGTCATATTGCGATAAGTTCTCTTTATCCCTTTCCTTTTTATTTTCTCACAATGGGGACATTGCTTGATTTTAAGTGTGGGGGGGGGGGGGGGGGGGGGGGGGTCTTTGAACTTTTGGCATGTAGTTTTTAATTTTGTTGAGTCTTAGGAGTTAATTGAGTCGTTGAGTCAAATGAGCATGTGATGATAGTATTGTGGACTTGGCCAATGATAGTGAATTGCGTTGATTTTTGGAAAAATTCATGATCTTTATTATGCATGGAACCTTGGCGAAGCGACGCATTTTATTCGATGAATTTGATGTATGCTATGATGTCGGGAACTAGATAGTTTGAACCCGTGAGATTTGAGCTTTTTGTGCATATTTATGCCTATTCTTGATTGAGTGATCATGCTTGCTTCGTTGTTTCTAGAACTTGCCTTGTTTCTCCATCAAGACCTTAGTATATTTACGAACTAGGAAATGATCTTAGGCCATTCTTTCGTAGCCACATGATTCCTATACACTAACCTTGTTCATAATCCTTTGTTTACCCCTTTTGAGCCTTTATTAGCCGTTCTTTGTGAAACCGGATGATAGGAGGTTTGGATGATTATGGGTATCCTTAGTTGTAGTTGGTGATATGGAAGGAGATAATTGAAAAATAGTTGTTGTGGTGTAAAAGGAGAGAAAGAAAAGAAATTTTAGATGCTTGTTTAAGTGTAGTTAGCTATCCCTATGAGCTTAGGAAAAAAAAAAAGAGAAAAAAAAAAGAGATGAGAAAAAAATATAGAGCTTTTATTCACATTAGAAAGAACATTTATTAGTTGAGCTCTCGAAAAAAGAAAAGAAAGAAAAAAAAAAGAGAAAAAATAAGCATAAGGGGATAGTTAGCTTTGATTTGTATATTTTAGCATCTTTGAGTTTGTATTTGGTGTGTTGGAGGGTAGAAGATGGAGATAAAAATCCATACTTTGGTTGGAGTTGAAAAAAGAGGTTGATGATTTAGAGCATTTTGAGTCACTTAGCCTATATATTCCCTACCCTAACCAATGTCCCTACATTACAAGCTTATATAAAGACCTTTTTGATCCTTGTTTGTAAGTATTACATTAGGTGGAGATGTTGAGATTAAAGGCAAGCTTATGGTAAACATGTTGCATTGCATTGATGTTGAGTGAACCTTCTTGATGTGCATTATATTACATCTTTTCTTTGAGAGAGTTGAGTGTTCACTTTCATATACAAAATTTCACATGTTTGGGAGTGTTCTTTGATGGATTAGCATACTTTGAATTAGTTGAGTAGATTGTGTTGATTGATGCTAAGGTTGTGTGCATAGTTTTGATCATGAACATGAGAGTTGTTTTTGAAAAGTTTTTGAGGCCTATATAGTTCACGATACTTGAGTCTATTGTTTATTTTGTTTTGCTTGAGGACAAGCAAAGGTCTAAGTGTGGGGGAGTTTGATTGGTGTTTATTTGTTAGGTTTTTCGTTGCGTTTTCGTGTTCGTTTTCATTATGTTTTTGTGTCTTTTAGTGTGTCTTTTGGCTATGATGGTTGTTTGGAGTTTTGGGTATCATAGGAGCAAAAGGGGAGAAATTGGAAGAAAACGGAACGAAAAGTGCACGAAGAGAAGGCAAAGCCGTGAGATACCAGAACCTCATCTGGACGACCGTCCAGATTTCCTTCACAATCTGGACGATCGTCCAAAAACGTGCGAAGCAGTTATCCAGTTCCTAATCTGGACGACCGGCCAGATTTCCTCCACAATCTGGACGATCGTCCAAAAGTCGGCGACCAGCTGTTCTTTCCTTATTTATCTAGGTTTTTACCTAGTATATATATATATCATCCCTTGTACACGAATTATGATCATCTTTTATCATTATTTAGCTTTAGTTTTCAGACTCAAATACTTTAGTTTAGCTTTCTATTGTTCGGATCCGGATTCGTTCTTCGTTTATTGCAATTTAATTCAAGACGTTTATTTAATTCAAGTTCTTCGTTCTTCGTCTCAATTTTCGTAAGTTCTTTTATCGCTTTCGTTTACTTGTTTTAATTGCTTGCTTTCGTTTTAGATTTGTTTTCTTAATTGCTCCGTTTAAATTCCTTAGTTTAATTTCGTTCTTTCGATTTCAAGTTTAAAGTTTAGATTCGTTTTCTTGCTTTCAATTCTCTTTCGTTTTTCAAAGTTTTCAAGTTAGATTAATTTGCTTTTAATTTCCAGATTTCAATTCATCATGTCTAGATTTATTTATGCTTCTTTCTTTGCTTTCGTTTTCTTCGTT
Organism: Thymus mandschuricus; assembly: GCA_029379335.1. Classification (NCBI taxonomy): domain Eukaryota; kingdom Viridiplantae; phylum Streptophyta; class Magnoliopsida; order Lamiales; family Lamiaceae; genus Thymus; species Thymus mandschuricus. Next base: position 17,061,274 of record CM057074.1, on the reverse strand, counting down.
GCTTTCTTTATTGCTTTCCTTTCGATTCTTGCCTAGGTAGATTTAATTGCTTTCTTCTAGTTTAATTCTTAGATTTATTTCTTGAGTTCTAGATTAGTTATTTACTTGCTTTTATTTACTTGCTTTGATTTATTTTATTTGCCTAGGATTTAAAACAAAAACCCCAAAATATTATTTACTTGCTTTCTTAGATTAGATTTTTACTACATAATTAATTGCCCTGTTAAGTTTTCCTTGAGATTCAATACTTAGGTTTTACTTGCTAGTGCTACGATAGATTTCGTCTATTGCGAACACTTTTTAGTGAAACAATAGCCATCACACAAAATCCTATTCTTCACTCTCGTTGCAAGCACGTTGAAGTAAGGCACCACTTTATACATGACCACGTTGAAAAGAAGAATGTAATTTTGGAGAAGATACACACTGACATACAACGAGCTGACATCTTAACAAAGCCCTTGCAAGAAGAGCGCTTTAAGATACTGTGCGGCAAGCTAGGTATGCTGAATAGCAATTAGCAGGTTGACACAATGCATCAAGATGGTTAAGTGCCTGATCAACACAACAACCAGCTGACGGTACAACCTGGTCAATAATGAGTCAAAGGTCGTTGTAGGAATGAGAACGAGCTCCTCACAACAACCTTGCTCATTTAAGGGGGAAGTCAAAGCAGCGAGTTGTATCACTCAATGCTTCTTCATTTATTTCCCTTATCTCATTTATTTCAATTATTAGAATTTATTATGCCTTGCATGTTATTATTTATATCAATTGCTTCATAAAATGGCTTAACACTGCAGATAGAGAAAATTTGTCAGATGCAATGATTACTCTTTTTGTGAAACAAAAATTCCTTTTTGGGGTTTTATGACACAACAATCGAGATGCATTTATGTGAGGACTGGATGTGAGAAGGCAAAAAGCCGCGACTGGGCATGGACTGTCGTGTCCACCTACTCACGCGCCTCGAAAAGGTGTGCCCAGTCAAATTGCCACTTTTAAAAAGTGGATGACGGCACACCTCTTCAATCCTGGCCGTTCGATTAAACAGATCGAGGCCGTTCCCCTCTGCCTATAAATAGGGGACCTTCTGTCTCTCTCTAAATGTCATTATCTCCATTATTCGCCATTGTTATCTCACTATTCAAATTCCAAACCCTAACAACTTCTTTGTTTTTACGAGGAAAAATATGGCCGCCGATGAACAAACCTCTACCTCCGGTCAAAAGATTACCATCAAGTGGGAGGAAGCCCACAAGTACTACGACTCTCTCGTCGTTCAGGAGCCCTATTTTATTTACGATAATCAAGGTCACTCCGGTTTTGACGACGTGTTCGAGAGAATGAAGAGATGCGGCCCCTTCCACCGCATCATCACCATGAAGCCGGCAAGATTTTTGCCCCAGCAAGTTCTTGCATTCTACGCGTATTGGAATGAAGCCGAGAAGGATTCTATCGACTCCATCTTCGTTCGTGCTTCTGACAACGTCAATGCCGACAAATCATTCAACCTCCTTGAAGCCGTGAAGAAAGCCTATGACTTGGAGGATTCCGCCAAAGAGGCGTTTCCCGATATGCCTTCTCAACTTATGGAGGAGTCATTCCAAGCAATGACTCTCCCATCGATAGGAAAGCAACCCTTGACGTATGATTTCAAGGGAATGCAACGAACTCGGCTAAAACCGGAGTTTCGCTTGCTATTTGACGTCATCCACAAGATCCTTCTCTTGCAGAAAGGGACAAATGACAGGTTGACCCTCGACAAATTCAAGATTATGGTCGTTGTCTACCACAACCTCCCAGTGAATTGGGCGAGGCTGTTGGTTCTTGGGATGAAGGCTGAAGCAAGGAAGGTCAAGACCTCAGTCGATAGTGAAGGTGAGATGGAGCTGACCGTTCAAAGGAAGATCAACTTTTGCTCAAAGATCTCCCTGATCTTCCAATCCGTTGATGACCGTGTTGAATGGGCTGATTCAGTAGCCTTCAACGAATCAATCAAACTCCCCTCGAATCAGCGAAAATTTAACATGTCGCTGGGTATTAATGAAGCTTCTCTCATAACATCTGATCTACTGATCAGGCCGTTCCTTGAGCTTATGGCAAGGTCCAATCCAAAGTGGAAGGACCCACGTCAGATAGCCAAGGGGGAACATGCTGCATCTCCCCAGCTCAAGAAATCTTCAGGATCATCCTCCACCATGGGCAAGGAGAAGCTGGTGGAGAAGCCAAGGAAGAGGAGTGAGAGGGATGTTGAGGAGAGGCCCTCGAATAAGCAACGAGCTGATGCTGCGGTAGTTAGCTCGACCTCTCCCTCCGAGATGATCTCTCTACCTTCAACAACAGCAAGCCCATCTATTGCTGCTGTGAAAGAACAACCACCTCTCTCCGAGGCGCAGCAGATCGTTACCACCGAGGCGGATCTTGATGAGCTTCAAGGTGGATTATATCACTTCAACCCGCTCATCACTCAACAGGTCTTCAACAATTCTTCCATCCAGATCGTGATTGATGATGATGACGATGATGATGATACCAGCCTGTATCTGAAGAAGGTTGAGGAAGATGAACGTAGGCTGATCAAAGAGCAAGCTCTTCAACTCTACGATGATATGGAGTTCATGGCAAAGGAGGCCGTTGATGAACTGTCGCCAGGGATCTCTATGACCCCAGTGGTTTTTCGTATGGCCACCCGCCTCTGTTTGTTCCTGGACATCAAGGATGCTGATTATCATGTGATGCAGTCCTTGTTCGTGCTGAAGGATCTTGACAAACTGAAGGCGGAGGAGACCCTTCTTAAGGATAAGTTTCAATACTCATCTATTTCGAAAGCTCGTTTGAGCTTTCGCAAGCTAGTCCTTACCTCCATGAAGGTAGAGCCAAGTCCCTGGGTGTTGACTTGAAGCCTCTCTACCAAGAAGAAGCTGAGTTTTACAATTCAGCTGTCCCGGAAAATGAGAATGGACTGAGTCCAATCAGGCAGAATATTATGACTCCAGTCCGTTCTGTTAACGTGGACGAGCTGTTTAGTGATGGGGCAGATGAAGAGGAGGAGAAGGAAGAAAACTTGGAAACCTTCCTGACTACCAGCCAGCTGGGTTATCTTATTTCCAAAAAGACGAACCAGGTTGTTGAAGATATCAACACCCGTTTATCTGATCTAGAGAAATGGCTAGATGCAAGAGCTGGTCAGCTGGAGGATAAGCTGACTAAATCCGTGGATGATGTTTTATCCAATTTCAAAACCGCGGATGAAAGGTTGTCAAAAGAAGTGAGTGAGGTCACTTCAAAGGCTGTTGAGACAGCCAAGGAAGTTGCAGAAGCTGTCGTCTCTAAGAAAATTGGTGACTTCACCCAGGTCCATCCTAAGGATCATGTCAAGGGATTTCTTGGTAGTCTTATCAAGGATGAAGATGTAGCTTCCAACAGCGATCTTCGTGCATCTAACAGGGTGGTAAAAGAGGTGGAAGAAAAGTTGTCCAACTTGAACTCTCTCATAACCACCTCCACATCTACAGCAAACCTTCGTGAAGCCGCTGTTAGTGGAGACCTCACTGCCCTCTATTCTTCTTGAGAGACCCTCACCTCCCAGGTCAAAGCACTCCAGGCTGAAGTGAAGAACCTCGATGGCGTTCTTAAGACCCTTTGTGATGATGTCAAAAGGGGGGAAGGTGAGAAGGAAAAGAAAGGGAAGGAAAAAGCAGAGAAGAAGCAGAAGAAGAAAGAAAAGAAGAAATCTAGGGAAGGATCTACCTCTGAAAGGCCGTCTCAATCTCCCTCATTTACCGATCAAGCAGGTGGTTCTGATCAGCAAGGTGGTTCCTCAACAGGCATTGCGGATGAAGCTCGTCGCATTACCCAGGCCGCATTGATGGGTGCATATGTTGAACAGGCTGTTGATCCAGATGTTCAAAAGAGGATCCGAGCTGAACATAATGTAGAACACTTGAAGCTCGGTGCTGCCAAGGCCGATGCCTTAAGGAAGATGAAGGAGAAAGAGAAGAGAGCCTTTGTTGCTCAAGCAGAGGAAGACCGTGTCATGAGACAAAAGCAGGCCAATCTTTCCCAGCTCAATCGAAAATACTTAAAGAGGAAAGCACATGCTGCACTTGAAGGAAGAGACTGGCTTGGGAAGGAGCTGCAACCTCATTGGGAAGAACTCACCAGTTCCTTCATTTTGCAACACTACTGGATCCAACTCCCTCCCTACGATCAAGAAAATCATGGCCAGGCCTTTGAACTATTTCTAAGGCATTTCTGGGATCGAAACCTTATCAAGAGAGTTTTGAAGCTGGCTAGTGAAGCAGGCATTGGTCTCCCCGTCCCTGTGAAAGAAAGTTTTTTCTGCCCATATCTATCTGATGGTAAGACAGTGGATTTCACTGCCATCAATGAGGGAGTTCGTACATCAGCTCTTAATTTCGAGATTCCTCCCTTCGACCCTCGATATCAACAGATAGAAAATGGAATTTATGCAAGTATGGGACTAAAGCCCAGAAGAGAAGAATCCAAATCAGCTGCTGGTTCATCGAAGTAGTTGTTCATATTTTTCTTTATGACATGCTTGTACATGTATCTCTACATATTTTCAGCTTGTCATAAATAAAAATATCTATCTTTTTGGTGCCCAAAAAGACAACCTCTCATTGTCTAGGCCTTTACAGTTTTATTTATCAACTGCCTAACATTGATCCACTCGAACTGATTTAACAAGCTAGTTAAAACAGGCTCTCCAATTATTAGGATCTTTTTAAAGTGTTGGGTTTTGACATCATCAAAAGGGGGAAATTGTTGGGAACCCTCTGCAGTTGTTTTGATGATGTTTCTCAAAACCACACTTAGGCTCATTTTCATTAAGCAAGATAACATAACATGATATCTAACTTAGATAGAATTGTGCTAACGATCTTATGTCTCATAGTTTGTTCTCTAAAAAAGAGTAAGGTCGTTGTCTATAACAGCCTCCTCTAAAAGAGGCCAGTCAGTTTCTAGTTATCTTTGTTTGCAGGTTCCTCGGCAGGAAACTACGAGCTCATCCATCTAACTGTTGATGCTACCCAGGCACTTGATCTAAAGAGGTAGATAAACTTGCCTCCATAGCTGCCACCTCGCTTGCCAGCTATGAAGATCCACGTGAAGTGCTGAGTCACTTTTGCAAGGCTAGTGCCACATCAGCTGTTTTCGAACGGCTAGTTTTGGAGAAGCCTCAACGGCTAGTTTTCAAACTGTGCCTATATAAAGCCTTCACATACAATGATGCAGCTTACGAGAAACTCAATATCTTACGAGCCAAATCGCTGCAGAAATTCTCTCACTAGTTCATATATATAGTCAACACTCGAAATACCAAGAGCTTTCCCAAGTGTTGAAGATAGAGGATTTCATCATTGTACTATCACACAAGCTTGTTGCGTTTACTGCTGCATCAAGATCACTGTACTCTCTCACATATTTAGTCTATAGCTAGATTAGTTGAGATTGTAGTTTGTCTTCGATAGTTAAATCGAAGATTGTAAGTTGTATTAAACTGATACTCAGTCAGTATAAACAAGAGAGAAGTTGAATCCAAAAGTAAAGGGATTCGTAGATCTAGCTTGATCTACCGTGGAAGTAGGATAGTTACATCCGAACCACGTAAAAGACCTTGTGTTCTTTATTGTTCTCTTATTATCTCTCTCATTGATAAATTGCTCATACAACAACCTGCATTCAACAGTCTCGCTTTATAAGGCTGTAAAGATTTTACATCAAAGAGTTTTATAGCACAACCTCTCCACCATATCCGCACTTAGCAGTTTGATAGATCAAGTTTGTTGATCACAACGAGCTTGATAGATCAATCTGCCTCACTCTGTAAAGGACTGCTTGACCAGCGAGTTCCTTAAGACAGTTTGTTTTAAAATAAAAAACGGTTGGCTATTGGTATATCCCCCCCCCCCCCCCCCCCCCCATACACCATACACCAATTAACTCTTTATGGGACCAACATTGGGCCCTATTTATATTGGGTTCAATGCTTGGGCCTAGTAATTAGGTCGTATCCTATCAGTATATTAGCAAGTTATGTACATTATTAATGATATTCAAAAATATATCCTTAAGGAAGAGTCCTAATTATATTAAAAAATGATACTACCTCCGTCCCTGCCCATTAGTCTCATTTGTCAATTTTGTTTTTCCATTTATTAGTCCAATTTCCTAACACGGCAAAGAATACTTGGCCACAATTGACTCTCTCTCCTCATAATTAATTACAAGCACATATTCTCCACTCACTTGATTATGTCGCAAAAGCAAATGGGACTAATGGGCAGGGACGGAGGGAGTATTACAAGATAAATATAGATATATATCTTGTGAAGGAAGATATAAATATATGAGTTATACAAATAGTCCTATATATATATATTTCATGAGCTACTCACATTCATTGTGCTGCATATATGATTTATTACTTCACACATACGAGGATTGTTGTTGCGCTTCCATGAATGTGTTCCAGAAGTTGTTGCTATGTTTTCTGTTCTGCTCTACGTTTTAGACTGCTACCGGTGGATTTAAGAGCTGATACGTTTCAGAGTCGTCGGTGCGTGAGTTTGTCATTATCCTACATAATTCTTTTTGTAGAAGGCTAGCTAGATAGTTCATTCATTGTTGTTCTAGCTGAATTAGTGAGCTTGTAATTTGAGTATTCTATAAATTCAATGGGAAAAAGTTTGATACTTTGGGGATTTTTAATTGGGTAGATTGAGTGTGTTAAATATATTTTCAAGATTGCTAACTATATGTGAGCGTAGACGGGTAAAGAGTAAATTTAGGTTACCACGTGTTGTTGTTTCTGTTCCACATGTTGTCTCTCATGTAGTGTAAAATAAGACATGAATTACATAATTTCAATGGGCATGTCCACTATTTCTAAACTCTTTCTTGTTAGGAACTCTGTGCAATTTAATTTTAATGTTGTTTATCGAAACCACACTTAGACAATTTCATACTTAGTTTAGAATTAAGAGCGATAAATCAACCTTCTACCTGTTAAGCAAGGCCGAGTATTTAAATTTTCATGAACCTTTTTGATCCACCATGTAAAGAGAATGTCATATCTACAACCTTGCCTATCAAGATCAACTTATTCTAGTCTAACTCTATCGACCTTATCTATTTAAGATTCCAACCGCCATGACTTAAAAGATTTCAAGATTGATGGGAACCTATCAAAGGTCGATTGATCCACTTCATGGATCAACACGACCTCATCCTTGCCATGTGGAATGCCAATAAGGACAAAATCCCCAACGGCTAGAAGTGAGTCACCATTCCAACGGCTAGTGCCACATCATCATGACTACAACGGCTAGTTTTCAAAATGCCTATAAATACTTTAACCCAAACTCAGAATCAAACACGGGAAACTCAAGCATTCAAAGCAAGCACTCTGCTGAATCTCCCTCAAAAGTTATATCCTTTCAAGTGTTCGAAATACCAATAGTTTCCCAAACACTTGACAAATAGAAATTTCCGATTCCGATCACTCTCCAACGACGAAGCGTTCAATGCTGCTTGTCGCGGATCAAAACATCTTCTCTGACGTAGTTTGAAGTTAAAAGTGTGTTTGTAATTTTTCAACATTCGAGTTAGTCAAGCTCTGTGTTTTGGTGAAATGTCTTTTTTGTTACTGTACGAAAGGTTGTAAGGGTCACGACCCAAAACTCGTGTCTAGGTATATTCAACTTTGATTGTAATTAAAACTGATACTCAGTCAGTATAAACAAGAGAGAAGTTGGATCCAAAAGTAAAGGGATTCTCAAGTCGAGCTCGGTCTGACGTGGACGTAAGAGGGTTATCTTCCCGAACCACGATACATCGGTTGTCCCTCTCTCTCTCTCTCTCTCTCTATTTATTATAATTTTAATACCTTACAAACTAATGAACATGAACCTGCATATCACGATTCGACCTCCATACTGATAGGGACTAGTATCAGCCTTGCTAAGAAAATAATTCTAGATACTAAGAGAACATGCCTCTCATAGCCTTGGGAGCAACGTCTCCTAAAGGAGTTATTACTAGCCGCATGATAACACTGAATGGTAGTTAAAACCACTTCCCTAAGGCATCAGATGCTACGTCAAATGCAGATGCCTTGTCAGGATGAAGGGTGATAAGTCCTGGCTAGAATTAGTTTTCACATCTGCTCAGTGCAGATGTCTGGGCTGTATAAGATGCTATGAGAATCTGCCCAGATCCTAGCTTATGCAGAAGCTGCAAGCATTTGCTGAGATCTAAGGATCTGCACAACACGCAGTCCGCATGACTCTACATACTCTAGAGTGAGGACCACCAAATTGATGACGAAGAGGATCTTGTCCCCATGAGAATTCCTTTTCTGTCCTCCCTTCGCACAAATGTTCACCTTTTCACCCTCTTTACATCTATAAATACCGAGTGATCGCATACCTCGTGATCCATCATCACAACACAACTCTTCATACACACACGCACTTTGCGTACTATTCCATTCATTCATACATTCTTCCATGAGCTTCCTCAAGCTCAGGTAGTCGAAGCTTCTGAGGTCTTCTACCGGAAAACCTCACCCACGATCACCTTCATCTTTCATTCTCGTCACCAGGAAGAGTCTCTCTCTCTCCCACCATCTCGATCTTAAGGTATAACCCTCGATGTTAGGAGAGGACGAAGCTTAGCAGAGCTTTACGCTCTTCGCTTCCCTCTCTCTTCACATTTACTTTCGTTGTTTCCTACTTGAATGAGTTCTAAACTCCATAGATTTGACTGATTTATGGCTAGAAACACCCTTTATCTAAGCATATAACTCGATTATTACTTGTTATCCTTATGCGAACAATGTCGTGTATGAAATCTGTATGAAATACATAATTATGGCCGATAAAACCACATGAATCTCTTGCTCTCTATCATTATAATGTTTTATCTATGAATTCTCCTTACAAATACGATGAATAATCACACAATCGTTGTACATCTTCAACCCGGATCTATCAACTGGCGCCGTCTGTGGGAAAATTTGAGTCTAAGATGTCGATTTCCCCTGTTTTATGCGAAATTCTATCTCGTTGTTATAATGCCGTTGATGATTCTCCTTATCATCTCCTTATGAAGAATATGAGAAAACTCGACATTAGATTGAATGGGCATGCCGTATTTGCTGATTAGTTTGCAGAAATCTGAATACTAATGTTATTGCCTGATTTTCGTTAAGCCTTTCATGATTGTGAGCTGCGGAATATAGCATGATTCTCAGATTATGCTCTCTTTATAGCAAAAATTGTGATAGATACCCTGCTAAAGGGAAACTCAAGTTTGAGAGGTTTATTCTCTTCCCTTATATGTGAGTTTAAATCTGCTATTTATAAATGTTGTTGAAATTGTTGAATCTGGAGCATTGCCCTCCACTGTAGCTTTGAAATTTTAGCTGATTGTGGTGATATGTTTATGAACTTGCTCTGTTATTCCCCTGTTGCCAGAGACGCCCGAGATAGGGGCTGTAGAATAAATGTATATTGAATGTCAGTTCGATGCTCTTCCTAGAAAATTTGAGTATGTATACTGTGAATTCATTCCAGCTGAATTGTTCATAATAGCAAATCAAGGAATCGGAGGTGATTTCGAGGCCATATTTTCCTCATGATACGAATTGTGATAACTAAACTGTTTTATCCGTCAAAATCCTAAGGTTGTGAAGAATCTGAGGGAAAGCCGAGTCCAAAATTGCAGCAATTTCAGAACACTTTCAGCTCACCTTGTGTAATTGGTGAGTTTACAACTCCTTTAACTATCTCAAAATATGAAATCAACTTGTGGGTTATAAGGGATTGGTAATCACAGAGGAAGCACCACTACTCAAGCTAGTCGCGTGCCCCTGTAGTACCATGAACTGAAAAACTCATGGAGTAAAACATTAAAGAAGCGGAGAGCCGAAGATGACGAGGTCACCCCATTCACCTTGATGAAGGGGCCCCGCATCTGAAGGCAGAACCTCCCAGAAGCCCCATACAATGGGCAGAACCCTCAGAGCCCTATCTAATAGGCAACATCCTCACAAGCCCTATCTAATAGGCAACATCATCCATCAAGCCCTATTTAATAGGCAACACTCTCGTAAGCCCCATATAATGGGCAGAACCTTTCATAAGCCCTATTTAATAGGCAACACTCTCATAAGCCCTATCTAATAGGCAATATTCTCATAAGCCCCATATAATGGGAAGAATTCTCCGAAGCCCTGTCTAACAGGCAATATCTTCAAAAGCCCTACACAGTAGGCATTATACAAAAAGCCCTACATAGTAGGCACCATCCAAAAAGCCCTACATAGCTGGGCATTATACATAAAGTCCTGCACGATCAGGCACCCCGCAGTGAGTCTTATGAAATAAGAGACTACATGAGTCTTAAAAAGCCCACACCATAATCAGATCCCTATCAAAAGCTTCATCTAGAGAGCTATATGAAAATGGACATCGTAGTACCAAGTCTCGCGAAAACAGGAGTCATATACCTCTATCTCGTACTGGCAGAAGCCACCCTTTAAAAAGCCCTGTAATAAACAGGCAATATTTGTTAAAATTACCACAAATGATTCCCAACTACAAAAGATCTGTTAGAAATAAATTACATACATTTTTTAAGCCTCTTCCAAAGAGCATCTGAAATTAAATTTCTCAAACACTTACAGAATCCCGCGAGGATGAATACTGCCTCAGATGCTGCTTCAAAAGAAGCTGGCCAAGCTACTGGAAATCCAGAAAATTCCCTACTTGGGAATAAAGGAAAAGGCACTATAATGGCAGAGGTGAGTGTCAACATGGAAGCTCAGCTTTCCCCGACCATGCTCCTCCAGATGAAAGCACTCGTAGAAGGTGTAGTCAAGGGGGCTGTCGAGAAAAGGCTGCATGCCTTGGGAGGAAGTACCAAAAACATAAATCCTTTGGGTGAAACTCAAGAGGGTGGAGGAAGTAAAAGCACACCTCAGATGCAAAAGCAGAAGCCTATAGCCCCAGGCATCACGCGAAAATTGGCCACTAGTCTGCCATTGATAGTTGCTGAACAAGGGGAGGGATTCCTTACTGATCGGGAGTCCCCAGAACCTGATGATAGCCCTGAAGAGGGTATTGATCATGTGTGGGCCAAGAAATGTGCTCAACAGCAAAAGCAAATGAAGCTCTTAACTGAAAAAGTGGAAGAGCTGAAGAAGCAGAAGCAAGCCCCAGAGAGGGCTTCGAAGGAAAACCTCAAGAACTTCTCCAATCAAAGAAGCGGAGGACACACATCGGAGTTACCTTCTATATATATTGACGAGAATAGCCCATTTTCAGTGGATATCCAGATAGATCCTATCCCTCATAATTTTAAAACGGTCTCTTGCGAATATGAAGGGAAAGGCGACCCCGATGAGCATCTGATGAAGTTTGAAAGCTTATGCCTTCTTCACCAATATTCGGAGGGCGTTAAATGTAGAGTATTCCTTACTACTCTCTCCGGAACTGCGCAACATTGGTTTAAGCAGTTACCAAAAGCCTCTATCCACTCCTTTATGTATCTAAAAGAAGTCTTCTTGCAACAATTTGTTAGCGCTAAAAGGACTACTAGAAACTCCTTACACCTTACAACTATTAAGCAAGGTGCTAATGAAAGTTTGAGAGATTACATGACGCGTTTCAACGAAGCTGTCCTGGAAATTCTAGGAGTAGAGCCGAGGTTTAAAGTACATGCCTGTGTAGACGGCTTGAAACCGGGGCAGTTCTTTGCTTCTCTCATCAAGAAAGAGGCTACTTCATTCGAAGAACTGCTGACAAGGGTCCAAAAATACATCCATATGGAGGAGGCCCTAAGCGGCAAGAGAGCTGAGCTGGCATCTCAAAAAGAAAAGAAGCCCGAAGACAGGAAAAGAGCAGCCCCATATGCTAGGAAAACCGACCAAAATGAGTGGTTCCTGAGGCCATTCACTCCTCTGATTAAACAGCCTGTTGATTTGTTCGAAATAGTCATGAACAAACTAGGAGTGCAGATCCCTGTGGGACATAAACATCCCCCGAGGAAACCACCCTCTGATAAGTTCTGCAGGTTCCACAATGATTACGAACACGTGACTAACGAATGCAGAAATCTGAAAATAGCTATTGAGAAATTGATTCAGGAGGGGGAGCTCCTGGAATATGTCAAAAAAGAGAGTGATCAAAACAAAAGGCGAAAAGAGGCGGAAGATAAAACGCCCGAAGCAGAAGAGGTATTGGCATGTAAAGGGGTTATCAATATGATATACGAGAGTCATGCCAAAGAAAATAGCTCATCAACCACGGGAGAGTGAATACCATTCCATAGGAGGGAAAAAGAGAACAAGGTCAATGATACCTTTTGTCAATGCTTTATTTCTTAGTTTTATTGTATATGGAAAAATCGAACTAAGTCCCTAAAGTCAAAGGGGCATTTTTTTAAAAACACTACCTAAGTTGAGGTATAATTCCTCCGACTCCTTATACCTCACTTGGGGGGGGGGGGGGGGGGAGTAGGGAGTATTCCCCTAGTAGTAATATCTGCATCCCATTATCTTAAAATGCTTTTTCTATATCGATATTTATGTTACATTGCCTATGAAGGCAACAGGTAAGAACAAGATGAAAAGTCATATACCCATAAAAATAAAAAAGGATCATGCTGACAAAAACAGAAAGCAGCTTCTGAAAGATAAAATTATCCCAGTCATCCAAAAACCCAGAATAAAATCTAGAGCAGAAGCAAAAAAGATTTGTTTCAAAACATCAGTCGGCATAAATAGGAAGTCGATAAAGGAATTCTAGTTTTGAGCAGAGGGCTCAGCAGCATCAGAAATGAACAAATTAGCCACAAAGCGATCAGCAGCATCCTGGTTGGGATCTGCAGAAGCATCCTGAATGGGGCCGGTAGCAGCATCCCGAGCAAGCCCCGTAAGATCCTCGGAGGGAGGGGCAATAGTATCAACAGTAGAAGGGACTATGGGAGGATCATGAGTAATAGAGGACTCCTCATTGATCTGCCCAGTTCCGGAAGTAGGGATATTAGCCTCGGCTGTTCCCTCCACTTGAATCTCTGCAGAAGGAGTACTGAAAATTTTCCCGGGTCCTTTGAGAGAGGCAGCTTGATCAGCCAAAGTGCGTATGTTGCTGTCAGACTCCGTATCTGAGGAATCAGAAGAAAGCAACTCGGGAGAAGAAATCTCAAAGGGAAGCTCGCATCTGGGCGGGAGTAAATCGGGAGATTATTTTTCCTAAAGAATAAATAAAAATATCATACAATGGTAAATTATAAAAATAAACAATCAAGGGAATTGCTGGTCCTTAAGCACAAACAATGCAGATGCAAATAAGAAAGGGGTCCTTAGACCATAAAGCAATACCTCTTCAAAAACTCTCTTCAGGAGCCTCTGGGCTTCAGCATCAGGAAGATAGGTTTGAATGCGAGGAGAGCCCCAAGAAGGCGATGGCTCCAAATGATCATGAGGGCGATGAAGGATGTCACCCGCCTTCCGAAACACTCGGAGATACCAAGGGTTCTGCTCACTAATCTTGCGATTAAGAGCTAGGGTCTCAGGTGCCCGACTGAAGGTCTCTACGATAGGACCCAGATTCACAGATGCGGCCTTCTCAGGAACGCCCAGCATCTTGCAACATTCAAATACAGACTTTGCCGCCCATTCGGAAAGAGGTTTGGTCATCCTAACCCAAAAGCCGGGAGAGTGGAGATAAGCCTCGGGCAAGTGATTAATCAAGTGATCAAGGAAGGCCTGCCCGTAAGGGGTAAGAAGAAGCTGGCATCGGCAGCTCCTCATGCCCCTAGTGAAGCCTTGTTCCAGCCCCTCCCTTAGGCCCTCGGCTCGAGAAGAAGCCTTCACTCGTGTCAATTCTTGCTCGTGTTGCCTTTTAAGTTGTTCCACTTCTACGAAGCGGGCATCATGCGCCCCTGCTATTTGTATGACAGAAGCCGTTAAGGCCTCGTGGAAATCCTTTGCTTGCCGAGCATAGGAAGCAGAGCTAACCCGAAGCTGAGAAATTTCTTTCTCTTGGGCCTGGAGATAGGTCTCCCTATCTTGATCTTTCTTCTTCAATTCGGATAACTCCTTCTCAAGCTTCGTTTTCTGGGCTTGGAGAGTTTGAAGAGCCTCGTGTTGGCGAGCTCTTTCCTGGAGGCGACACACTTCAACCTGAAGTTTCTTTTCCTCTTTCTCCGCGTGAGAATGATGAACGTGTAAATTGTCATAGGCTAAAGCACGGATGCCTAACATAGATCTACAACTAGCAGCCTGAAAAGAATATAAGCAGTTAATGTAAATATTACTAATACTTCCCTATCCGGAAAAAGAAAATGAATAAGCTAAAATATACCTGTAATTAGAGGCTAGCAGCCCTCTTCAATAAAAAATCAGAAGGTTGAGCCTCTGCCAACCGCCAGTCCTCTTCGGGGGGAATGTTATCTAGGATCATAGCAGCCAAACCCCCATCTATGGCGTTGACCGTCCCGGGAAAGGAGACGCTTGCACCCCTCCCTTGAGTGGTGGAGGGAGGAACGTCTAAGCCTTTCTGACGAAGAGAATGGATGAAGGCCAAAGAGCTGGTGGAGGATGAGGAAAGACAGGGCTGAGAAGCCTGAGCCTCTCTCTGAGGACGATAGGGGTTGATGCTAGCAAACGTAGCTAAAGGGTTTAAGGCCTGAACCTGAGAATCCCGCTCATTTAGAGTAGGGAATCTGGGAACGGTGGAATCCAAGGGTGAAAGGACCATGGCTTCTGAGATGGAGCTAGGTACCATTGAGCTGGATTCATATCGTCCCTTCTTAGCAAAGAGGGAAGGAGGAGATGATCCTTTTCTCTTACCGGAAGAAGGAGGAGGGTTCATCGAGGTGGCCCTCAAGTCCTGTATAAAGGTGGGAGAAGCCTCTGTAGCAGACAGGTCCTGACCTGATGAAGAAATGCCAAAACCCTCCACAGAAGGACGGGTGACAGAGAAAGGGGAAGAGGGAGCAAGACCCTCTGCATCCACCATTGGCCCCGATTAAGTAGAAACAAGAGTCAAGCCTCGAGATGATAGGGACAAAGAGTCCTCAGGCTCTGGAGGGGTAGAGCTAATAGCGGAAGGAGGAATTGAGTCAAGGGAAACTTTGCTTTTCCCCTTCCGTTGAGCTGTTGCCTTTGATCGAGAGGAAAAAGAAGCATCCGTTCCTCGTGGGGGTTTGGGCAAGCTGGCAGAACCTCTTGTAGGCGAAGAGAAGGCTTCACGCTCATCTGTGGAAGCCTCCTTAACAAGACCAGGAGCCCCATCATTAGGGTCAGCTTCGGCAATCATCCGCTGAAGTTTATCATATGTTTTCTTCTTCAAATTTTGTTTAGAGATATCCATTCCTATATACATTGAAAAGATTAATATGGCTCATATATCTAACGAAGGATATATGAAAAATTGAAAAACAATGGTAACATCAAAGAAATTTTTTACCCATTAACGGAGACCAGGGGACGCTGGGTTTCAAACCAAAGAAGGAAAGAGTCTCTTCACTCTCTACAAGAGGCCTAAGCATGGTATGATCAGAAGGGTATTCGCGCAAAAGTATAGACATTATTTCTTCCTCCCAAGAAGATAAACAAGAAGGGAGAGACCGAGAGGTTTTTTCTTGCTAGGATTCCTATACAAGTTGATGTTAGGGATATTCCAAGAAATGCCTGGAGGAGGGCTAACTGTCAGATAGCATTTATGCCAATCTTTATCTATGGACTCATATTTGTCGTATATATCAGCAAAGCGAACATTGGGAGAAAAATACAGATGAGAATCCCTGTGTTTTAATTCATGGGTATGAAAGAAAAAGAACGTTGTGTCCTTCACCCCCTCTAGGCTAGCAATCATATGGAAAAAAGTAGCCTTACGAATGGAGGCTGGGTTCAGTTGATTTAGAGGAGCGTTGTATAAATAAGCAATGCGAGCGAAGAAAGGAGGCACGGGAAAGCGCAGTCCGGCCCCCAATTGAAAGAACCAAAAGGCTTTTAGAGGAGGCGTCAACAATGAAGGACGCTCGTTCTCCCCGGGAACCCTTAGGGAGTATCCTCCAAACTCCTTCACTTTTCTGATAAAAACATCTAATGTTGCCCTATCCATGGTAGAAGACTCATATTTTTCTAGGGGTAAAATCTGTTTCTTTGGTTTATCCCCATATTCCCCCTCTGTACCTCAGGTCCTGGAGCAGATCTACTAGACCTGTTACGGCCTTGATGGTCAGAAGTACCTCGCCGAGAAGAGGAAGATTTCATAGCAGTCGTCTAAAGAGATGATAGCGGAAAATCTAAGAAAGGTGAAATGTAAAGAATACCTGTGCAGTAGGGAGAAGGAGCGTCAAAAAATTGAAGGGGAATGGAAAAAGTTTCCTCTCTTCCTTCGAAAGTTTGAAAAATATAAAGGAAGATGAGTAGTTACTACTCATAAATTTGGGAGAAGAGAAAATAAAGGGGAAAATGGGAAGAAGAGAAAGTACGTTTCCCCCATCGCCCCAAAATTTAATTAATTCCAGAAGAGCGGTCTCATCCTTTCTTTGAGCGTGCTTGCACGCGCAGAATATAAAAAAAATAAAAAAATGATAATAATAGTATAACAATGATAGAATAGCACGCAATTATTCAATTTCTGCTTCCCGATGGAATCACCCAAAACATGTCACAAGAAAAGAGCAAAAGTAGAAACAATAAAAAGCAGGGGAAGATAAGCAAGAATGTGGATTTTTCCCTTCAGAAAATAAGGCTAATTTTTCACGAAATAGCGAGCAATAAAAAGCCTCAAGATCATCCCAAGGGAACTACCAGAACCTCATATAACACGGAGAAAGCACCTTCATAGCTTGAAGAAGCTCAAGCTTAATGACTAAGATTTAATCATTGGAGCAGTGATGAGTGATGAAGGGAAGATAAGGCTTTTATATATACAAAAGTTAATGTAGCATATCTCTCTTGTGTTTCAATCACATCGAAGAAGTAATAATAATGAGGGAAGAGTTCTCACGTTTCCTGGCCCTCGAAAGACTAAACGTCGCGCTGTATTTCATGCGACAAGACAATCGTGACATCTATAATGTAACCCCTCCTCGCTAAAGCATCTGCCAGAAGCTAACAAGCACGCTTCTGGACCCGGGGAGGAGTAACTAGTATCAGCCTTGCTAAGAAAATAATTCTAGATACTAAGAGAACATGCCTCTCATAGCCTTGAGAGCAACGTCTCCTAAAGGAGTTATTACTAGCCGCATGATAACACTGAATGGTAGTTAAAACCACTTCCCTAAGGCATCAGATGCTACGTTAAATGCAGATGCCTTGTCAGGATGAAGGGTGATAAGTCCTGGCTAGAATTAGTTTTCACATCTGCTCAGTGCAGATGTCTGGGCTTGTATAAGATGCTATGAGGATTTGCCCAGATCCTAGCTTATGCAGAAGCTGCAAGCATTTGCTGAGATCTAAGGATCTGCACAACACGCAGTCCGCATGACTCTACATACTCTAGAGTGAAGACCACCAAATTGATGACGAAGAGGATCTTGTCCCCATGAGAATTCCTTTTCTGTCCTCCCTTCACACAAATGTTCACCTTTTCACCCTCTTTACATCTATAAATACCGAGTGATCGCATACCTCGTGATCCATCATCACAACACAACTCTTCATACACACACGCACTTTGCGTACGATTCCATTCATTCATACATTCTTCCACGAGCTTCCTCAAGCTCAGGTAGTCGAAGCTTCCGAGGTTTTCTTTCGGGAAACCTCACCCACGATCACCTTCATCTTTCATTCTCGTCACCGGGAAGAGTCTCTCTCTCTCCCACCATCTCAAACTTAAGGTATAACCCTCGCTGTTAGGAGAGGACGAAGCTTAGCAGAGCTTTACGCTCTTCGCTTCCCTCTCTCTTCACATTTACTTTCGTTGTTTCCTACTTGAATGAGTTCTAAACTCCATAGATTTGACTGATTTATGGTTAGAAACACCCTTTATTTAAGCATATAGCTCGATTATTACTTGTTATCCTTATGCGAACAATGTCGTGTATGAAATCTGTATGAAATACATAATTATGGCCGATAAAACCACATGAATCTCTTGCTCTCTATCATTGTAATGTTTTATCTATGAATGCTCCTTGCAAATACGATGAATAATCACACAATCGTTGTAGATCTTCAACTCGGATCTATCACATACTAATATCAGAATTAAGATTTTTCAAAAGAGTGTATCAACCTTGATTGGTGTCTAGATGTTAGGTTTTTCGTTGTGTTTTCGTGTCCTTTTTGGTTGTGTTTTTGTTTTTTTTGTGTGTCTTTGGCTATGATTTGGTTGTTTGGAGTTTTTGGTACTTGTAGGATAAAAAGGGCGGAAACGAGAAGAAAAGTAATCATTGACCTCGAGTTCTAACCTCTCATGATTTTATTGAAGATTCATTTTGGATGTAATGAAAGCATTATATCGAAGAGGGGTTCGATAGGAGCACATAGGCGAAAACGGAGGTCAATTCGGAGTTCGAATGAGGAAGATACGGCCGAAACAAGAGAGTCGCGCGCGAACGTGCCAGTACCTGATCTGGACGACCGTCCAGATTTCATGCAGCATCTGGACGAGCGGCCTAACATATGCGAAGGGTTTATGCAGTTTCTGATCTGGACGACCGTCCAGATTTCATTCAACATCTGGACGATCGTCCAGATGTCGGCGTCCAGCTGTGTTTCCTTATTTAACTAGGTTTTCTTCCTAGTATATATATTAGTGCCTTGGACGAATTTTGAAACATCTTAGACATCTTTTCGCATATTTTAGCTTTAGTTTTCAGCACTTAAACACTTTAGATTAGTTTTACTTTGTTCGGATCCGGATTCTTAGTTCGTTGCAATTCAATTCAAGTTTTTCTTTTACTTCGCGTTCTTCGTTCTTCGTTTAATTCTCGTAAGTTATTTATTGCTTTCGTTTAATTGCTTTAATTGCTTTGCTTTAGTTTTAGATTCATTCTCTTAATTGCTTCGTTTAATTTGCTTAGTTTTAATTTCGTTCTTTCGATTTCTAGTTTAAAGTTTAGATTCGTTTTTCTAGTTTCGATTCTCTCGTTTTTCAAAGCTTTCATAGTTAGATTAATTAGCCTTTTAATTTCCAGATTTTATTCATCATGTCTAGAGTAGTTTATGCTTTCTTTATTGC
Source organism: Thymus mandschuricus (assembly GCA_029379335.1). Taxonomy (NCBI): domain Eukaryota; kingdom Viridiplantae; phylum Streptophyta; class Magnoliopsida; order Lamiales; family Lamiaceae; genus Thymus; species Thymus mandschuricus. The sequence continues at coordinate 17,042,036 of CM057074.1, read as the reverse complement.
TTTCTTTATTGCTTTCCTTTCGATTCTTGCCTAGGTAGATTTAATTGCTTTCTTCTAGTTTAATTCTTAGATTTATTTCTTGAGTTCTAGATTAGTTATTTACTTGCTTTAATTTATTGCTTTTATTTATTTTCTTGCCTAGGATTTAAAAACCAAACCAAACAAATTCTTTTTACTTGTTTTCTTAGATTTAGGCTAGTTTAGGATTTTTGCTACACGATTATTTGCCCTGCAAAGTTTTCCTTGAGATTCGACATTGGGTTTTTACTTACTAAGTGCTAGGATAGATTTCGTTCTATTGCGAACACTTTTTAGTGAAACAAATTTTGGCGTTGCTCCCATCCTACCTAGGGCTGCCCAACGAGGATGCTTTGACGTTCATCCGAGAGTTTTGCACGGTGGTGCAAACTTTCCCACTCTCGGGACTCACGGAGGATAACTTGAAGATGAAGTGCTTCCCGTACACCCTCAAGGATCGAGCAAAGTCGTGGTATCTAGCGCTCCCGGCCAACTCTCTCACCACTTGGAATGCGGTGTGTGAGAAGTTCATGCTCAAGTACTACCCGAACCGCAAGACTCAAGAGGTGCGGTCGAAGATTATGAATTTCTCCCAAGACAACGATGAGCCATTTCACGAAGCATGGGAGAGGTTCCAAGAGCTACTTCAACAATGCCCTCATCATCAAATGGCATCGGAGTTGCTTTGGCAATATTTCTACGACGCCCTCAACCAAACTTGTCAGTTTATGGTGGATAGTTCGGCTGGAGGCAACATAGCAGTCAAAACAGCTGACGAGTTGAAGGATATTTTCGAGACACTCGCTGCGAGTTCTCAACAAAAATCAGCTAGACCAAGGAAAGTGGAGGCGAGTGCAATTTCGATGAGCCCCGATTTGAAGAAGCAAATGGCCGACATGTTAAGGGATCTCGAAAACTTGAAGATGAAGCAAAGTGCACCGGGCCCGAAGGAGGAAGAGAGGAAGCCCGACCAATGCGAGATTTGTGGAGAGCTTGGGCACATCAAGGAGGTGTGCCACAACATGGGGGAGTTTCCATACGAAGGAGGAGCCGAGGTCTACGCCGCTCAAGGATACCCGCCTCAAGTGCCTCCACCTCAAGGATATCAAGGGGGATACTATCAAAATTCGAGGTCGACACAAGGGCAAGGTAATCCTCCTATCTATCCTAATAGGCGTCTTCCACCATATAATAACCCCTACCCTCCTCCACCAAATCCCTACTACTCTCAACCTCCACCATATTATCCACCTCCTCAATACCCTCCTAACCTATATTATCCACCACCTCCATACTACCCCCCTCAACCTACTCCTACACCACCACCATCATACCCAAATTCTCGTCCTCAAGGACCTCCACAAAAGCCTCCCGTCGATGAGGATCGTCTCCATGCACTTGATGCGAACATAAAGAGGCTCGAGTTGGCCATTGGCCAAATTTCTAGTTCCATGCACCTGATGCAACAACCGGGGCGAATTCCGAGCCAAGGGATTCAACCACAACAAGCCAACGAGGTGCAAGCCCCATATCCTCCATATGTTCCTCCCGTTCCACCTCACCAAGCTCATGCAATCACGGTGTTACAACGCAATGGAGTTCCGATGCCTCCTCAAAGGCCCATGGGAGATAGACGGAGCCCGAGCCCTTGATGGAACGGCCCGAGAACGTCGGCAACACCCTTTGGCCAAACCCGTCCAGGAGGTGATCTGGACGGTCGTCCAGATTCTGGACGCTCGGCCAGATTACCCAATTCGCCCAAGAACCCAGCAATCAATCTGGACGATCGGCCAAGTCACCCCGACTCTGGCCGATCGGCCAAAACAGGTGAGCAGCACACGGAGTCCGACGAGCCCGAGAAGGAAGCCCCGCCTCTCCACAAGACGCCCGATCCGTACGTTCCCCCTATTCCATTCCCGAGTAGAGTGAAGAACAAGAAGCAAATGTCCAACCCGTATGTTCCACCTATTCGGAGTATCATGAAGAAGGAGACAAAGGACCCCAAGCCTATCAACTCATTTCCTAAACGAGGGGATCCGGGAGGTTTCGATTTGAGCATCATTTTGGATAGCGGAGAGACCGTTTCCGGATTGATGGACTTAGGAGCTGCGGTGAACTTGATGCCGTATTCTATTTTCGAGAAGATGAACTCAAGAGTCCTTCAAGCTACCGACATGCGCATTGAGCTAGCAGACGGCACCGTGAGCAGTCCTTTGGGAGTTGTGGAAGACGTCACTGTCCTTGTTGGTGGAATTCGAGTCGTCACCGACTTTGTTGTGCTTCACGAAGGCAAAGGAGCTAAGAGTGCAACCGGACATCTACTTTTATTGGGAAGACCATTCATGGCCACTACTCGAGCCCGGATTGATGTAGGTACCGGTACATTGAGCATGGCCGGCGAAGGAGGTTCGGTCACATTTTCGGTATTTGGGAACTCACCTTCTATACCTACTTCATCTTTTCATTTATGCTCTTATGTTAAGCTTGCTAACCCTTGTGTTGAGGAAAATGTTTGTGAGGTTTCTGATAGGGTAGCAATTATTGAAGAATTCATTGACGAAGAAGAGTCCATTGAAGACGACGAATTCTTTAGTTGTGTGGATGAAGAAGAGGGCATAATCGAAGAATTTCTACGGAATTTGGAGGAGGATGATGAAGAGGAAGAGGACAGCTCGATACATGAATCGAATGAGGAAGTGATCATTAATTCTTTTCTTTCTAACCTCACCATTGGTGGAACATCTTTTCTTGCAGAGTTTAACTCGAAGATGTTTGAGAAGGAGTTCGAACCAAGTGTGGGGGAGTCAAGAGTTGATGTTGACCACGTTTTGGATCTTCGAGATTGTTCGAGGAGGGAGTGTGAGTGTGTCGCAAGGAGCATCAAGACGTCACTTGGCGCTACGGGCTTAGGTTGATTGTATCCTTCGTCTAGCTAATGACATTAAACAAGCGCTTGGTGGGAGGCAACCCACGTAAAAAAATATAAAAATTAGAACTTTATTTTTTGTAATTTTTCTTGTTTTAGTTTAAATTTTAATTTTTCGTTTTAGTTAGGTGTTTTTGCAGGAATTGGCGTCGAGGATCCAGCCTCTCATTTGGCCGATCGGCCAGATTCCTTTGGAAATCTGGACGATCGTCCAAATCCGTGTAACCAAGATCACCCAGTTTCTCATTTGGCCGATCGGCCAGATTCCTTAGGAAATCTGGACGATCGTCCAAAACCGTGGGCCAGGCAGTTTTTGATTTTCGATTGGCTTTACCTCAGCTCAAACCGAACCCAAATGATCCCCGATTTTGGTCTCCTCACGATCCTCGTTGGCAAGATCCCCGGTTCCAAAGCCCTTTCAATTAATCGTAGCCTTAAATTGTGTCTTTTTCGTTTTGGTTTGAGTCTTTTATTTTGATTTCTTTATTTTGTTCGATTTTACGCTTTGGTATTGTGTTTTGTGTTTGTTTTGTAGGTACTACTTGGAATTTCTCGGGATTTCAAGTGTGTTGGTCGACATTGTGCGATAAGTTACTTCTATCCTTTCCTTTTTATTTTTTCGCAATGGGGACATTGCTTGATTTTAGGTGTGGGGGAGGGTCTTTGAACTTTTGGCATGAAGTTTTTGTGGTTTTGTTGTCTTGTTGATCGAGTCTAGTTGATCGAGTCCTCATGTTCCCTCACTTAGGAATTTGTTTGATTTTGAGCCCTATAAGCATGTAACTTAGGATCAATGTGAATGATTCAACGATGGAATCTTTAGTTGTTGGAATTGATTTGAGCATAAATTAGGTTGGTTTAATCTTGAGTTGTTGTTGATTATGATTCGATGAGTTGTGGGGCACGAATTGATTTGAGTTTGAGGAAAATGATTTATGATTTTTGGTTGAGTGATAAATCTAGATTGTTGCGACTTGGATTGCTAGTTTACTTTCCCCTTAGAAAAGAAAGAAAAAAAGAAAAAAAGAAAAAAGTGTGTTTATATGTGAATAAAAGAGTTGATAGGATTCTGCTCCTCTTACTTGTAACGTATGAAAATACTAGAGTAATGAGCATGGGAAACCACATGAAAAGGCTTCGAGAGACCCTCGAATGATCACATTTCATGAACTTTGTCCTAGATGATACTCATGTATATTAGAATAATGTGTTCGTAGGCATTCTACCCCTCTTGACAATGGGTACGGGAAACCGCACTAGGAGGCTCGATGTGACCCATCGATGATTAAACCTAGTGAATTATGTGCCAAAAAACGTTCACTTGTGTAAAAAAAAAAAAAAAAAAGAGAGTTGTTTATGTATTGAATAAAAAGGGGAAGTAGGCTAGACGTCTAAAGTTGTGGTGATCTAGATATTTGTGAGATGTGTGTATCATTGCTTTTCCTCTTGCTTGGGTTGATTTATAAGCCACATAGCTCGTTGATGATGATTGATCGTAACTTGGAATTAAAGTGACCTCGTTTGAGTTTGTCGATTCCGGTGATTAAATGTTCTATGATTTGAATTGTTTGGATTGAGTCTAAGTTGTATGTTTATATTGCTTGAGGACAAGCAAAGTTCTAAGTGTGGGGGATTTTGATTGGTGTCTAGATGTTAGGTTTTTCGTTGTGTTTTCGTGTCCTTTTTCGTTGTGTTTTTGTGTCTTTTCGTGTGTCTTTGGCTATGATTTGGTTGTTTGGAGTTTTTGGTACTTGTAGGATAAAAAGGGCGGAAACGAGAAGAAAAGTAATCATTGACCTCGAGTTCTAACCTCTCATGATTTTATTGAAGATTCATTTTGGATGTAATGAAAGCATTATATCGAAGAGGGGTTCGATAGGAGCACATAGGCGAAAACGGAGGTCAATTCGGAGTTCGAATGAGGAAGATACGGCCGAAACAAGAGAGTCGCGCGCGAACGTGCCAGTACCTGATCTGGACGACCGTCCAGATTTCATGCAGCATCTGGACGAGCGGCCAAACATATGCGAAGGGTTTATGCAGTTTCTGATCTGGACGACCGTCCAGATTTCATTCAACATCTGGACGATCGTCCAGATGTCGGCGTCCAGCTGTGTTTCCTTATTTAACTAGGTTTTCTTCCTAGTATATATATTAGTGCCTTGGACGAATTTTGAAACATCTTAGACATCTTTTAGCATATTTTAGCTTTAGTTTTCAGCACTTAAACACTTTTGATTAGTTTTACTTTGTTCGGATCCGGATTCTTAGTTCGTTGCAATTCAATTCAAGTTTTTCTTTTACTTCGCGTTCTTCGTTCTTCGTTTAATTCTCGTAAGTTATTTATTGCTTTCATTTAATTGCTTTAATTGCTTTGCTTTAGTTTTAGATTCATTCTCTTAATTGCTTCGTTTAATTTGCTTAGTTTTAATTTCGTTCTTTCGATTTCTAGTTTAAAGTTTAGATTCGTTTTTCTAGTTTCGATTCTCTCGTTTTTCAAAGCTTTCATAGTTAGATTAATTAGCCTTTTAATTTCCAGATTTTATTCATCATGTCTAGAGTAGTTTATGCTTTCTTTATTGCTTTCTTTATTGCTTTCCTTTCGATTCTTGCCTAGGTAGATTTAATTGCTTTCTTCTAGTTTAATTCTTAGATTTATTTCTTGAGTTCTAGATTAGTTATTTACTTGCTTTAATTTATTGCTTTTATTTATTTTCTTGCCTAGGATTTAAAAACCAAACCAAACAAATTCTTTTTACTTGCTTTCTTAGATTTAGGCTAGTTTAGGATTTTTGCTACACGATTATTTGCCCTGCAAAGTTTTCCTTGAGATTCGACATTGGGTTTTTACTTACTAAGTGCTAGGATAGATTTCGTTCTATTGCGAACACTTTTTAGTGAAACAAACCTTCCACCAACTTTCGCACTTGCATAGTTTGATAAACCAAGCTTGTATTCCAACGAGCTTGAAAGATCAACCTGTTTCTAATAACATCGACCTTGATAATCAACCTTGATCGCAGTTTATTTTAAAAGTCAAAAGTAAAAAATGGTTGGTTATTGGTGTCCCCCCCCCCCCCCCCCCCCCCCCCCCCCTCCCCCGCTCAACCTGTCTCTAATAACATCGACCTTGATAATCAACCTTGATCGCAATTTGTTTTAAAAGTCAAAAGTCAAAAACGGTTGGCTATTGCTATTCCTATTGGTGATCCCCCCCCCCCCCCTACTGCATACACCAATTAACTCTTTTTAGGACCACCACACCGGATAAGTTGTAGGGAGGAATGATTTGCTACTCACCTAGTGATCCTTCGTTATTTTTTCTTTTCGATATTATTTTATTCGATTTTTTTTTTCAATTGTAATATATTCTAATACCTTATAAATTAATATAGAAATCATTAAATTCAAAAAATATATAAAAATCAAAGCTCGACTTCATGTATTATTCATTGTTAGATCCGGATTATTGATCCACAACAAGAAATGTGTATCAAATGTATTAGGATGTTATCTTAATGACAATAAAAGAGAATCGAATTCTCATCGTTAAACATATAAATTATAACAATATTACAAGATGAATTTATTATCGATTTATACATGGAAAATGGTCCAAATCCATTCGCCAGCTCATCCTCACCTTTGCACGACTCAACTTCGAAACGAGAGCCTGCAAAAGAGAACCGGAGGAGCGGGGTGGGGTCATCTTCGGGAAGGACTTCCGACACTCAAGTTAGTACTTAGACCGGAACAAGTGTTTTTGAGGTTCCTCGAGAGAGAAATCTCTAAGTGTGTGAAGGGATCCACGCTAAGTACGTAATCGCGTGAATATAGTGAGAGTGAAGTGAAAAAATGAGCATACTGTTGGAATTTGCTCCACGTGTAAATTCCTTGTTGTATTTTGTCTTTCTTCTGTCTCCACAATGCAGGTTACAATGGTGGTCACAATGGTGAGAACATTTGACCAAGTCTCAGTTCGTTGGAGATTCTTGGGGATTACGAAAATTAGTTGAAGACCAGATGGAGAATCAGTTCGACCGGTGAGAAGAAAGGGGGAGAACTGATCGTTGAAGAAGTGGAGAAGATGGTTGAGATTTTCGTGGGATTATACTTGCTCATCAAGATTTGGAGATCTATAAATAGAGAAGAGTCCAACTCGAGTAGGATACATCTTCTTCTACCGAGTTTTTAGTGATAGAGTTCTATTCACTTGTTTATCCTTTCTCAAAAGGTTGTTTTAGTCGAGTTCCACTAGCTTAGGTTAGAGATTTTGATTTGCCTTTAACCTCGACTTGTAAATTGTTTGTTCACGATTAGTGGATTGTTTTTAGCCTTGAGGCTCGGCAAGATATTGAAAAATATCTTGCTAAAAAGTAATTCTCGTGTCATTGTGTCTTTGCATTCATTTTTATTCCGCTGCGTAAGTGTCTACAACATTGGTTGTCACAGTGCTAGCCACTGTGGTTACCGTTGTTAGAGCACAAACTCTTTCAATTGGTATCAGAGCCGACACTTGATATACTAAGTGTTGATCCTTGAGTGCTAGACACAATGGATCTTACCAATCCCGTCCTAAATAAACCTCTGGTTCTAGATGGTCTGAATTACTCTTTTTGGAAAGTTAGGATCCGGCACTACATCAAATCAATTGATGCTAGGGCCTGGACCTATGTCCTAAATGGTTGGTCTCACCCAAAATCCAAGGATACTGAAGGGGATGCCGTTTGGAAACCTGCAGCCGAATGGACAAAGGAGGAGAATGAGGCAGCCACATTCAATGATAAAGCGTTCAACGCAATCTTCTCCTCTGTAGATGTTGCAATGTTCAAGCTCATCAAAAACTTCAAGTCCGCTAAGGAGGCGTGGGACATTCTGGAGCTACACTGCCAAGGAGACACTGCTGTGAAGGATACAAGGGTGCGGATTCTCACCACCAAGTTCGAGAATCTGCGCATGAGAGCTGACGAGTCGGTCGGAGATTACTGCAACAAAATCCTGGACATTTCTAACGAATGTCAGGACCTGGGCGAAGCCATTCCCAACAAGAGACTGGTCTGAAAGGTACTCCGCACCCTCACGTCAAAGTTTCATCAGAAAGTGACGACGATCACCACCATGAAGGACGTGGGTGTCTTGGAGTTTTCTGCCGTCATGAACGATCTCAAGATGTATGAGATGGATATGGCAGAATCGCTGCATTTCACAGACAAGAAAAGCATTGCTCTTGCTGCTCAGTCCAACAGTGAATACACCCCACCAAAGGCATATCCCTCAGAGGACGACTCCCCTGGAAATGAAGATGAGGAAATTGCGCTTGTGGTGAAGAGGGTGAACAATCTGCTGAAGAACTTCAACCAGAACAGACTTCAGGGCAGTGGCAGGAACTTTGTAGGCAATGCTCCAAGAAAGGGAAGCTCTGTGGTAATCAAAGAGCTAACCAATGCTGGGCCATCAAGTGGAGCACCCAGGCGATCAAATCCGCAGTACCAGATGGACCTAGAGACTACTCCAAAGTCCAGTGTCATGAATGTCGAGGGTTTGGCCACTATGCAAATGAATGTGCCAACACATTCAGGAAGTACGACAAAGAAGTCAACTTTCTCTCCCTGAGTGATGATGAGGAGCCACAATTTGAAGAAGCTGAACAGATTCAAGATGCTTCTGCTCTTACTGCTGTTGTTTGCTCATCAACTGATGATTATTCTGATCTGTTTTGTTTCACTAGTATAGTTGACGAGGAATCCATGCCAGAGGAAGAGAATGATCCCATCAAAGTGCTGATAGAGCTCAAAGCGTCATACGATGAGCTCCTGGAAAAGCTTGGATCCCAGTGCAAGATCAACGAGGCTCTAACCATGGAGAATCAAGAACTCAAGGCAAGCCTCACTGCTCTCGAAGCTATGCTCACTCGGAATGAGGATGAGTTGGCAAAACAGTCCAACAAAGTTGATCTCGCAGAAGAGACTTTTCGTAAGTTAAACACTGGCTCTTCTAAATTAGATGAAATTCTTTCTATACCATATACGGGTACATCTAGCTTGGGTTATGATAAAAAGAAGTCACAATCTAACATTGTGTCAACAAACGGGAAACCCTTTGTTAGATCAAAATCTGCTTCTCAGGGTAACGCTAAGAAGGAGAAACAAAAGTCAAAGAAGAGGACGTTCAAGTGCCACTACTGTCTCAAACCAGGTCACATCCGACCGTACTGTGCTGAGTGGAAGGAAAAGAGTCAGGATTTGATCAACACAGAGGCACAAGATGGAGTCAAAACAGGAGGTAAAGGGAAGATGGTGTACGTTCCCAAGACAGTGTGCAACATTGTCTTTGCTGCATCAAGCTCACATGCAGGGGGAGCATGGTACTTTGATAGCGCATGTTCCCGTCACATGACAGGACAACGCAAGTACCTTGAGGATTTTAAACCTATAGATGGAGGAGTTGTCACCTATGGAAGTGGTGCAAAAGGGAAAATCTCAGGTATTGGGACGTTGAATGTTTCTGGGTTTCCAAAACTAAAAAATGTGAGTTTTGTTTCAGGATTGGTGGCAAACATGGTGAGCATCAGCCAGCTCTGTGATGAGAATCTTCATGTCAAGTTCAATAAGGACACTTGTGAAGTCTTCTCAGCTGATGGTGCTCTTATCATGTCTGGAAAGAGGTCACCCAACAATTGCTATCTCATCAGTGGAAACAACTGCCTTCTCAGTGCAGTGGATGAGACTGTACTGTGGCACCAGAAGCTGGGACATACAAATTTTCAGAATCTCTTGCGACTGCAGAAGTTGGAAGCTGTTCGGGGACTACCCAAGTTCCTGGTTGATCCAAATGTGGTGTGTGGTGGCTGTCAGAAGGGCAAACAGACAAGAGTTTCACACCCAGTGGTGACCACAGTGGAAAGACCCTTCACAACGACTAGGCCTTTGGAGTTGCTTCATATGGACTTGATGGGTCCTGTTGAAGTGGCCAGTCTTGGAGGTAAAAGGTATACCTTTGTCATTGTTGATGACTTCTCAAGGTATACGTGGGTAAGGTTTCTTAAAGATAAGTCAGAAACTTTTGTGTTCTTTAGAGATCTATGCACTAGGATTGAACATTCCTTTAATTCTACAATTACTCGCATTAGATCTGATCATGGTAAGGAATTTGAGAATCAAAATTTCTCTAAGTTCTGTGCTGAAAAAGGGATCATACATGAGTTTTCTGCACCTAAGACACCACAGCAGAATGGGATAGCCGAACGGAAAAATAGAATACTTCAGGATGCTGCTAGGGTGATGTTATGTTCTAGTAGATTAGCCAAAAGTTTCTGGGCCGAAGCCTTAAACACTGCTTGTCACATTTCTAATAGGGTTAATCTTAGAGTTGGAACTACTAACACATCCTATGAACTTTTGCACAATAGGAAGCCTAATGTTAAGTATTTCCATGTCTTTGGTTGCATTTGTCATGTGTTGAATGACAGGGAATATCTTACTAAGTTTGACTCTCGAAGTGACAAAGCTGTGTTTGTAGGATACTCAGTGAACAGTCATGCTTTCAGGGTGTTTAATCTTCGGACTAAGACCATCCAAGAGAGTGTGAATGTTGTTTTCGATGATCTAACCAACATTGCAGGAAAACTTGAAGAAGACAATGTTGAGGGTTATGTTCATGTGCCTGAAAGCCCAGAACAAGTGCAAGTACCAGAGAACCCAGAGCAAGAAGTCCCTAGTCAAAAGGAGAAAGAAGGAACAAAAGCCAGTCATGCGGACGACACTGTGGATAACACAGAGGTGCCTACTGTGGAAGTTACACCAGAACCTGAGACACCGCAAAACACACTTCTAAATGATGGAAAGAAGAGGGATCCACCTAGTCACATCTCAATGAGACATCCTCTTACCGAAGTTATTGGAAATGTCGAAGAAGGAGTCACTACACGCTCAAAGACTATATCTAACTATCGTGATATGCTTAACACGGTTTGTATGCCTTCTATTTGTGTAGGTGTTGTGTCTTTTCTGTCAAAAATAGAGCCCAAGAATGTGCAAGAAACACTGAAGGACGAATTTTGGGTCCAAGCGATGTAAGAGGAACTTGCTGAGTTCGAGAGGAACAAAGTTTGGACACTTGTACCGCGGCCACCAAAGATCAATGTCATCAGGACAAAATGGATCATCAAGAACAAAACCGATGAGTACGAGAACATCATTCGGAACAAGGCAAGGCTCGTGGCACAAGGGTATACGCAGGTCGAAGGAATTGACTACAACGAAACGTTTGCCCCCGTAGCAAGAATTGAGTCCATAAGACTCCTCATCAGCATTGCATGTCTTTTGGGGATCAAGCTACATCAGATGGACGTGAAAGCAGCCTTCCTTAATGGAGTCTTAGAAGAGGAAGCCTTTGTAGAGCAGCCAAAAGGGTTTTCTGATCCCTCTCTTCCTAACCATGTTTATAAACTGCATAAAGCTTTGTATGGTTTAAAACAAGCTCCTCGAGCTTGGTATAGTTGTCTCACTGATTTCTTGCTTCATCATAAGTTTTGCAGGGGTCAGGCTGATAAGACGCTATTCGTCAAAAGAGAGGGACGCCAGCTGATGATTGCTCAGATTTATGTGGACGATATTGTGTTTGGCTCAACCTGTGACACAATGCTAGCCTCATTTATCAAAGACATGTCCAGCTCTTTCCAAATGAGCATGGTGGGAGAGTTGAACTACTTTCTTGGACTCCAGATCAAGCAAATGAAGGATGGGATGTTCATCTCACAGTCCAAATATGCGAAGAGTCTTATCAAGAAGTTCAGATTAGAGGATGCAAAACCCATGAGAACACCAATGGGATCATCGGACAAGCTGTCCAAAGATGAGGCTGGAGTGGAAGTGGAGCCTACACTCTATAGATCCATGATAGGGAGTTTATTATATCTTGCTGCAAGTCGTCCTGACATAATGTTTAGTGTCTGTTTGTGTGCTAGGTACCAGTCAAGTCCACGAGAGTCACACATGAAAGTTGTAAAGAGGATTATCCGATATGTGGCAGGCACAGTGGAGTTGGGACTTTGGTTCTCAAAAGATACAAGTCTGAAGCTTGTATGATTCACAGACTCAGATTGGGGAGGTGATGTCGATGGGAGACGCAGTACAAGTGGTGGATGTTGCTATCTTGGAAACAACCTCATCTCATGGCACAGTAGGAAGCAAAACTGTGTCACATTGTCAAGCTCAGAGGCGGAGTATGTTGCTGCTGGGAGCTGTTGTACCCAACTGTTGTGGCTGAAACGGATGCTTGATGACTATGGTCTTGAGGGGGAGGGCATCACTGTCCTATGTGATAACAAAAGTGCCATCAACATCACAAAGAACCCTGTCCAGTTCGGAAGAACTAAACACATTGATACCCGCTACCATTTCATCCGAGATTTAGTGGAAGGTAAAATTTTGGAGGTAACGTATGTGAATACTGAGTCTCAGATTGCTGATGTTTTAACAAAACCCCTTGATTACGAGAGATTTTCCAAATTACGGAGCTCTCTCGGTATGTGCTCACTCTAATGTTGTGGTCTTTGTTGCTGGCTCTGTATCCGGCTTTATGCCACCAACGATTTATATCTGGCAATAAATAAAAAGGGCTGTATAACCATGAGCACAACGAGTTTCAAAGATTCTCTATAAGTGTCTCAGGATAAGCAGTCTCTTTTATCAAAAAAAAAAAAAAAATGCCAGATATAGTGTTCGTACTGTATGATACGGAGCCGTGCAACTAATCTTTTTGGGGTGTGGCGTCATCCCTTGATTGTTTTTTTCCGTTTTGGATATATCTCATTTTCTGTGGGGATATAGCTTAAAAAATTGGAATCTGAGATTCACATAATCTGCATGCTATTATTGCTTCCTCGTATCTCGGATTAAACCTTCTTTTTCTCTATTATGTTGAAAGCTGACAAGTATTAATTAGCCGTGTGTCCCTTCACCTTCTCCAGTCTTTTCAGTAGCCCAGACCCTTATCCTCTTCGAGTTTCCAGTTCTCACCATTCTCCATCGCTATTTCCGCCGTTTTCTCTCCACTGTTTATCAACCATGCTCACTGAAAATGCCCGCCGCCGGTTGGAAACCATGTTTCACGATCAGCCGGAGTTACTTGCCCAGTTGCTTGCTGAGTTTGACTCCGAGCCGGCACCCACAATAACTCCGCCCGTTCCAAATATCCTGCCGCCACCACAACCAAACCCTACTCTCTCCCTCACTACTCCCATTCCGACCAACTTCTTCTACTCCCCGCAGCCGATTACCCAGGTCTTTCCCCTCGGTCCGCAGTCATCTCGTGTCAGTGAAGCCACTCCGATGGACACATCTCCAAACTCGGGAATCTCTGTCCCGTCGGATGTGCCAGTCAGTTCTGCTCCGGTGGATTTGAACGTGACAACTACGATGGTAGCAACTGCTCCGGTTTCTCTGGAGGTCCAAATGCCTCAGGCCATGGAGGTGGGTTCTTCTGTTCAACAGCCCCAATTTCCAAACCCTAATCTGGAGGGTTCAGAATCGGGGACATATTTGTCTTTCAATGTTCTCTTCCAGTCAGAGGGGAACACGAGTGAAGAGAAACCCAAGGAGGAGCCGGTCAAGGAGAGGAAGATGCGGTGGAAGCAGGTTGCCCGCAAGATCCAGTCTCCCCCAAACCGCCGTTCAAATCGACTTCGCTCCAAGTTTGGAAAGGGAGATGGTGGTCCTCCGGTGACCATCAATCTGGAATCGTCTGATGCTGATGATACGCCTCTCTCACCACCCCAGGAAGCCGTACCTCACGTGGCGTCGAAGCCGCCTCCTCATCCTCTCTCTGTGCAGAAGAGGAAGATTGAATCTGTGGCTCGTTCCGCTCGAAGGCCTCCAAAACTCACTGTAAGTACCTCTTCGGATAGAACTTCTTCGGGGGATGATACTGAGCATAGTGAGGGGGAGTCTGATGAGTCTAGGGGAGTGTGTACTGAGTTTTATTCTGAGTCTGCTTTGAAGAGGTGGGGGTGGTTCAAGGACAGGTGTTTTGCTTTGGATAGGAGTGTGGATGTGGATAACCTAGAGGTGTATAATCTAGGAAAATTTCTTGATCATGCTGGTTTACTTAAAGCTTGTACTTATGCTGGTCCGTTTGTGAGTGATGTGGTGAAGCAGTTCTAGGCCAATCTTACCAAGTCTTTCTCTGATGTTTCGTCAAAGGGTTATGGGAAAGTGTATGTAAGGGGGAAGATGTTTCACATCACTCCCCACAAAATCAATAAATTCTTGGGTAGGAAGGACTGTGTGGACACTGTGGTGAGTGTCAATGTTCTAGTAATGGCTAGGCTGCTGACGAGGGACAAGAAGAAAGAATGGAAAGGCTCTGGTGTGAGTCAACATCATGACTGCAGGGCTGTTCATCTCACTTCTCTCTTTGCTGTGCTGCACAAGATCATGACTTTCAACTGGCTCCCTACATCCAACAACATTGGTGTGTCCATTCAACAGATGGAGTTGTTGTACAAGATCGGGATGGGAATCCAGTTTGACTTGGGCAAGATTATTTTTGATGAGATTGCCAGCCATGCTGAGAGGAAGTCAAGGTCTTATCTGCCGTATCCCTCTCTGATCTTTGAGATACTGAAGAAGCAGAACCTCAAGCCTACAGAGTCAGACACCTTCACTTCAAAGAAGTCTCTGTGGGGTCTTCATGCTAGTCTGCTCAGCTCGGATCATTACGAGGATCTTCCTTGGGATGGAATCTATCCTATTGGTGCTTCTTCTGACCAGAACACAGACTCTCCTCCTGTGTGTCAATTTGCAGGTAGCATGCTGGAGCATTCAGGATCACAGTTGGTGTACATGGATACACTAATTGCATCTCTCGAGGACCAGCTCTAAAAAGCCAAGGTGAATAGGAAAATCATTTTTTCTGTCTTCTCTTCACAAAAAGGGGGAGATGGTGCGGTGCTGGTGCTGAGCGTAGTCATCGCTACTGCTATGGTCAAGAAGAAGGGGAGAATCCAGATGAAGGGGGAGATGAAGACATGGAGGAGGAAGAGGCGGATGAGGATGAAGCTGACTCCAGTGATGCTGCTTGACTTTGCTCTTTGTGTGCAGGATGTTTAAAACAATTTAATTTCTATGTGGATGGATGGGAACAAACAATTTACTTTCTGCTGTGGATGTTTTTTGGATAATACTGCTACTTATTTTTGATGGTTTATATTCGATGCTATCATGATGATGCAGTATTTTTTCCTTGATTAAATTCATGTAGTATGAATATTGCATGGGTTATTTTTCTGTCTTATACAGGGATGGATATGGATTGTGTTTTGTGAAGAAAGACAAAAAGGGGGGGCTTGTTGGAATTTGCTCCACGTGTAAATTCCTTGTTGTATTTTGTCTTTCTTCTGTCTCCACAATGCAGGTTACAATGGTGGTCACAATGGTGAGAACATTTGACCAAGTCTCAGTTCGTTGGAGATTCTTGGGGATTACGAAAATTAGTTGAAGACCAGATGGAGAATCAGTTCGACCGGTGAGAAGAAAGGGGGAGAACTGATCGTTGAAGAAGTGGAGAAGATGGTTGAGATTTTCGTGGGATTATACTTGCTCATCAAGATTTGGAGATCTATAAATAGAGAAGAGTCCAACTCGAGTATGATACATCTTCTTCTACCGAGTTTTTAGTGATAGAGTTCTATTCACTTGTTTATCCTTTCTCAAAAGGTTGTTTTAGTCGAGTTCCACTAGCTTAGGTTAGAGATTTTGATTTGCCTTTAACCTCGACTTGTAAATTGTTTGTTCACGATTAGTGGATTGTTTTTAGCCTTGAGGCTCGACAAGATATTGAAAAATATCTTGCTAAAAAGTAATTCTCGTGTCATTGTGTCTTTGCATTCGTTTTTATTGCGCTGCGTAAGTGTTTACAACATTGGTTGTCACAGTGCTAGCCACTGTGGTTACCATTGTTAGAGCACAAACTCTTTCACATACCTTTCCGCATATCACATACCTCCTATTTATAGGACCAGAGAGAGGCAATGACATCAATCGTAATAAGTGAGACAATCAAGGGTAAAGACGTGTTTTAAGGGGGAACAATGAACAACCTTCGAATCATTCTGTTACATTGGGAGAATATATTAATAGTCTCCGCAAATAGCAATACGACGCGTGGGATGTCCCTTTCTTCGATGTAACCACTTAATATATCAATGCATCTAATGTTCCCTAGGAGCTCTTTCCGCGTGTTTGGATTTGCCATATCTCACAGATCCCGATTGGGACAAGGAGACTGCAAATCATCATTTCCTTCCACGTTTTGGGTTTATGTATTTACAACCATTATTTGGGCCTTTGGGCTAGGCCCATTACTCAAATGGGTTGAAGAGTATTTTAATCCCTATCATGCACATTTTGAACTTGGAAGGAAATCAATATATATAGGGAGTGGTTCGTGTGCAAATAAATCCTTGCGTGAGAAAATGAGAAAGATGCTTAAAACTATACAAAATCATGCTTAAGTCAGTATATATTTATGCTTACAACACCATTATGCTTTTTAATGTACAAATTCATGCTTAAACCTAATCATGCTTATAATACCTTATAATTATGCTTAAATCAATTACAGCCATAGATCAAATTAAGATCAACGGTTCAGATCTATTCCTATTTCTCACACCAGGACTTATTTCTATATGATCCATCCTCTCTCTCTCTCTCTCTCTCTATATATATATATATATATATATATATATATATATATATATATATAGAAATAAGTCCTGGTGTGAGAAATAGGAATAGATCTGGACCATTGATCTTGATTTGATCTGTGGCTGTAATTGATTTAAGCATGATTATAAGGTTATCATAAGCATGACTAGGTTTAAGCATGAATTTGTACATTAAAAAGCATAATGGTGTTGCAAGCATAAATATATACTGATTTAAGCATGATTTTGTATAATTTTAAGCATCTTTCGCATTTTAGCACGCAAGGATTTATTTGCACACGAACCACTCCCTATATATATATATATATATATAGCGGAGAGATCACATACAAAAGACAGGTTCTGTAAGAAATGAGAAATGATCTGGACCATTGATCTGTGTGATCTACGGTGTAGATTAACTAGTGCATTATGATTTTACTAAAATGCATTATGATTGTATAGATAATGTATTATAATGCATTGTGCATTATAATTATGTGCATCATGCATTATAATTATATGCATAAAATGCATCATTTTTTATTTTTTACGATAATCCTATTTTGTACAGGATCTCACCCCTATATATATATATATATATATATATATATATATATATATATATATATATATATATAGGGAAGAGATCAAATAAAAAACTCTATACTAGTAAAAAATGAGAAGTAATCATAACCATTCATTTTTTGTGATCAATGGCTGATATTTAATTTAGCATAGATACGTTATTTTACTCAATAGTATATACATGAAGGGTACTTTTGTATTTATATTCTTATGAAAACGTTTTTTCCTTAAATGAAGGGACATTGTTGGTACCTTTCTTTAATTAAGTACTTATAATGTTCGGTTGATTTTATATAATTATTTTATTCATCTTGCATGTATACTCGTTTCGGTCGATGGGAGTATGACTTTTTACAATATTTTAAATTATAATAATGATTTATTTATTTTAATTATAATGCATTTCATGATGTATATCAATGCATAATCTACATCTAAAAATTGCTTTATAAAATACATAATGCAATATAAAATTAATAATGCATTTAATGATGTAGTGCATAATGCATAATGCATTAAATGCATTATAAAAAGGAATTATAAATCAAGTGCATTATGAAATATATAATGGTTTCTTAATTAATTCTAGTTAAGGTTCATTAGTCCTAGGTGCTTTTGATAGAAAAAATCCTAATTAGGGCTACTATTCCTCAATTAGTTCATTAACCCCCAATTATATTAGTTAATCATTTAATCTTAATCACATTTATTAATATTATCTATTTTCTATAAATCTTATAATGCATTTCAACATTCAAAATAATGCATATTCATCTCACTCATGCCAATCCATTTGTTCTGTTTAAATGATATTGCATAAAATAGTAGTAACATTTAGATTTTGCATAAATTATAAATAATATTTTTTTTCTTAAATGCATTACCAATTGCGAAGGAATGCATTATTATGTAAATCTATATGATTATGAAACTGATTTGGTTAGAAAAA
The DNA here is from genome assembly GCA_029379335.1 of Thymus mandschuricus. Taxonomy (NCBI): domain Eukaryota; kingdom Viridiplantae; phylum Streptophyta; class Magnoliopsida; order Lamiales; family Lamiaceae; genus Thymus; species Thymus mandschuricus. Next base: position 17,023,847 of record CM057074.1, on the reverse strand, counting down.
TATAATAAATAAAAAAATGATATTTTGTTGACAATACATTTAAAACATATGCAAATATCTAATTTCTCTCTCTATATTGACGTGTTGGTTAATATGGAGACTATAAATTTTAATTTAAAATATTAAGTTAGTCCCTAAAAATATGTCATAATTCATATGTCTATAAATGGTCGAGTATGAAATGTTCAATTTTACCCTCATGCGTTATATCATCCGAGTATTTTAAGGAAGCTAATAATAATGCACAATAAATCTCATCCATTCAACTTGAATTAATCTAAGGCTAAGATTTATAAATATTTCTAACAAAATTCTCAAAAACAAGATTCATCTTTAATTTGAGAAACTACATAATTAATGTAAAATTCTCAAAAACAAAAAACAAAGGATTTTCTATTTGTTTAAAATTTCACTCTTCATTTTATTTTGAATCGATTTTATTTTTACTAATTCATACAATTGTCGCAAACTACAATATATTATTTGATACTCCCTCCGTCCTCTATCTGTTGACACTATTACTATAAATGGACGTCCTCCATCTGTTGAACCTTTCCTCTTTAAGAAGTAGACCCCACAACAAAAGTACATATATACCCTTCTCAACCATTTTTTTATTACTAAAGAATGTGATGGACCCACAACTTTAATTACTAAACAACAACAACAACCACAACTTTAAAGGAAAAACTTTACATATCATCAATTGCATTAAATTGTGTGCCCAAAGAAAAGGTCCAACAAATAGAGGACGGAGGGAGTACTTCTCATATATTAACTAATAGGTATAATATGTGAATTGCATTTTAAAGATGCTAATCAAATAAATAAATAAAAATATTTCCTGAGGGTAAGGAGATTAAGGGATACTTAAATTCATATTATTATTTAATTCAAATAAGGACTTCTTATCCCACGTTGAATTTTTTATATAATTTTGATAACAAAATACCTGTGTAAATAACGGGCGGCTTGACATATGTTAATATTTATATTTTTGTATTTTTCTTGAAAGTAACATTATAATGTGATCTATGTTAATTTTGACGAGATATAATAACACCTATCATGAAAAATTACCCAAAATTTTTATTACCACAAGTAGCGGGCTATTTTAAACAGTATATTCATATCAATAATTATGTATTTTCCTCTAATTAATTTTTTATTATTTTTAAGTATGTTCAGTAACAGATGGCTTAAGATTTTAATGATATATCTACATGAGAATGTCGCTCATTCCTTGAGTAATTTATTTTATGAGAACGATAGGTTTTGTGTTAAGAGAACTATAACTAAGATTTTTATTTTTAGTTTAGCATTTAACATATTCATTAACGTAACAACCGACGAGCAACTTGATATCCTGAATACCGTTACTCGATTACATCTCAGTCCTTAACATGTTTTTCACTAAAAAGATAACGCAACTTGACATACTAATCATGTACAATTGTACATGTATCTATAAAATAGGAAACTTCTTTAATCTACTAAGAATTTGTAATAATTTATTTTGGATTAATAATCATTAATTGTCCCATATAGAACTTTTACAAGAAATTAGTAACAAAATACATATATAAATAGATCATTATCTTCATCAAAATTCATATTTGATGTGAGGAAATGCATTACTAATTTATGCTAACGTTATATCGAACAACGGGGCTAACGGAAAATTTAACGGGCAGATATGCACTATTCATGCTAACGTTATATCGAACAATGGGCTAACAAAAAAAATTAACGGGCAAATTTGCACTATTCATGCTAACGTGGTATCGAGCAATGAGCTAATCGAAAAATTGTAATATTACGTCTTAACATTTTTTTATTGTCACAAGTAACTGGTAGATTAAAATAATTTATAAGAATTTGTAATAATTTATTTCTCTAAGTTTATATATTTTGAGGAGAATAACTTTTATAATAAATAACGGGATGTTTGGCATTCACACCATGTTGGTCCCGGAAAAGAGTAATTGGTGTATGGGGGGGGGGGGGGGGGGGAATACACCAATACCAACCGTTTTTGACGTTTTGAAAATCAGGTCGATCAGAAGGTCGATTGTCAAGGTCGATCCTATCAGAGGCAGATTGATCTATCAAGCTCGTTTGAAAACAAGCTTGATTTATCAAACTGTTAATGCGGAAGTTGGTGGAGGTTGATTACTCTTTGAAAAATCTATTGTTAAGCCAATGCAGGTTGTTTCATGAAATGTAGGTTGATGCTCGTCAGATTGATAAAGTACTGAAAGAGCGATAAATAAAGAGAGAGAGAGAGAGAGAGACACACTGCAATTTAGCGTGGTTCGGAGAAACCCTCCTACGTCCACGTCAGGTCGACTCGACCTGAGAATCCCTTTACCTTTGGATCCAACTTCTCTCTTATTTATACTGACTGAGTATCAGTTCTAAATACACTCTAACTTGAATATATCTAGACACGAGTTTTGGGTCGTGACCCTTACAACCTTTCGTACTGAAAATGTACAAACAACCTTTCACGAATTACAGAGCTTGACTAACTCTATAATGGCGAAGAACACAAAACAAACTTTCTAACTTTGAACGAGTCGGAGAAGAAGTTGTTTGATTCAACGACAAGCAGCAGTGAACGCTTCGTCGTTGTGGCTTTTATCGGAGTCGAAAATCTCTCTTCGTCAAGTGTTTGGGAAACTAATGGGATTTCGAACACTTGAAAGGATATGAACTTTGAGAGAGATTTTGGCAGAGTTTGGCGTTGATAGCTTGAGTTTCCCGTGCTTGAAACCGATAATGGCTTGAAGTATATATAGGCAGTTTTGAAAAACTAGCCGCTGGAGTCAGGATGACGTGGCACTAGCCGTTGGAGGATGACTCACTTCTAGCCGTTGGGAAGATTCGTCCTTGCTGGCATTCCACGTGGCAAGGATCAGGTCGTGTTGCTCCATGAAGGTGGAGCATCGACCTTGATAAAGAAATCCAGCACTTGAAATCTTCTAAGTCAAAGCAGGCTGGAAGCTTGATAAGGAAGGTCGATAGACAGGAAGATATACCAGCTCGATCCGGATGAGGCAGGTCGATAAACAACCTTTCTCTTACAGATTGGATCGAACTTGTATTTAAACTATAGAGAGCATCGACCTGCACTAACAGGTAGCAGGTCGATCTATCGGCCTTGACCCTAAACAAGAGAAAATATGCCTAAGTGTGGTTTCGATAAACATCATCAAAATCAAACTGCAAGGGGTTCCCAACAATTTCCCCCTTTTTGATGATGTCGAAACCATACACTTTACAAATAATTCCTAAGATATAAAGCGATGAAATATCGATTAACCATGAAGGTTGATAAGGAATTATAAGAAAGGCAAATAATAAAAATAAAGCAGTAAAGGCAGATTGCCTGGACAAAGAGATATTGTCGTCAGGTCGAATAGATGATTTTTGCTTCATTCAGCTCGATGGCGTACTTACATTTGGAATTTACAAACCATGCTACAATCTTAAATGAATAACAAAAAGATACAAAATCATCTAAATCTGCTACTTCTTCTGCTGGGCACGGGCTGCCACTCGCTCTTCCTGGATCTGCTCCCTGGACTTAGCCTTCATGCTTGCGTAAATTCCATCCCTGATGCGGCAGTAGGCGGGATCGGAATTTGAGACGTTCACGTTCATGCCGATGGCGGTCAGTGCGATGTACCGGTCGATTCGGGAGTAATCCAAAAAGCCCGAATCACCGATCGTCAAGGGCGTGAAATATTGCTTGCAGGGAGCCCTTATTATCGCACCGGCCTCTGCAGCCTTCTTTCGCAGTTCACCAACAAAGTCTTGGTGAGGAAATTTGAGCATATAGGCTGCATAGGCGTTATCAGCATCTTCAGGAAGGGAGGGATCTTGAATCCAGTAGAAGAGGAGGATTAAGCAACTGTTGAGTTCCCTCAACAGGGCGTTCTGGCTCTCATCTAGCCACTCCACGGCTTGTTGCTGGACTCCAGCTTCCAAAATCAACTCGGAGGCCGACTGGCTGATCCAGTCCACCTCGGCCTTCTTTCTTGCTTCGGCAGCCCGGCGCTCGGCAATGAAACGCCGTTGCTCACTTGGATTCAAGGCCTGCTCCGGAGTCGCTCCGGCCAGATGCATGGCAGCAATTAGCTCGGCCTCTTTGGCCAAGCAAGCTTTGGCAGCGGCGGCCTCGAAATCGGCCTGGGAGGCGGCGGCCTCGGAGACGGGCTTGGAGCCAGCGGCCTGGGAGGCGGTCTTCCTTGGCGGCGGAGGCGGAGGAGGAGGAGCCAAAGAAGATGAAGGAGATTTGGATTGCTGGTCCTCTTCATCTTGGCAGCGGCAGCTCTTGCTTCTTCCCCCTTTTCGACATCATCAGAAAGGGTGTTTATAAGGGTAAGAAGGGAAGCGTCCTCCTGCTGTAGCTTGCCCACGGCCTCTCGCAGCTGCTGGTGCCCGTTTAGCAGGCTGGTAAGGGTGTCGAGGATGCCGTTGATCTGTGTGTTGGAGGCCGATGCCGAATTTGTGACTGAAGTAGTCAGGTCGGTCACATGCTGATCGACCTTGGCCACGTCCTCCATCACTTCCCCGATCAGATCACGGGACGCCATATTGAGAGCCTCGAGCTGGGCCGGCAGAAGTTTGTCTGTATATTCCTTCAAGTGATCCACTGCAAACTTCGTGACCCGCTCCCTGGCAGCGTCATCGGCCTGGGTCTTGGCTTCCTTCAAGATATCGACCCGGGCCTCTGCAATGGCTTGCTTGATCTGCTCCGGTATGCTGAGAGTGAGAGACTCGAGCTTTGCAGATAGGGAGTTGAGCTCGGTCTCCACATCGAACTTTGATGCGTCGGGAGCAGAATCAGCAGCTATCAGAGCTTGATCACCACCTTCATTCCTTGGTGGCGATTGCTCCGGAGTTTGAATGGAATCAAACTCATCTCCAATAATCGAGGCGGAGTTGTAGAGGGCGCGAGATTGAGTGTAGAGGGGGCGAAGGTCGATACCCAGAACTTTGGCCTCGACCTTCATGCGCCGCAGCACGAGAGATTGAAAATTGGCGGCCGCATTGTTGGGAATTGTTAAGAACGAATATGTTAAGGGGGAACCTATAAGGGATATCTTAGTGTTTTGATTTGATCCCAAAACCCCAAAGCGTTCTGTTCCCAAGCGACCCATTTTGATGTAGTTGATAAGTTAGAATTTTTCTAAGCCTACTCTGTTAGGATGGCTCTTTAATTTGCTTAGATTTTAGGCTTCAAATTTTCAAGTGAAGGCCACTCGCTTGAGTGTGTTTTTCGAAGCGAAGCAAGTCCAGCAAGCTGAAGTGAAGCGTACCGAAGAACAGTGTAGCGAAGCGATCGCTACAGTAGATTCGAAGTGAGTCTGCCAAAGCGAAGCGAAGCGAGCGCTATAGTTCAAAGCCAAGGCGAAGCGAAGCGAGCGCTACAGTTCAAAGCCAAAGCGAAGCGAAGCAAGCGCTACAGTGGAAAGTCAAAGTTAGTCAACTCTAGTCAGCAGTTTCCAAAGCAGTCACTAGGGAACTTTGTTTCCGAAGCGGCTCACTACAGGATGACTACGAAGTGACTCAACTAAAGCGGACGCTACAACTTCAAAGCGAAGTGAGCCACTACCTACCAGAAAGCGACAGCGCGACTCCCGCCCATATTTTGAACTCCAGTCAACAGGAGATCGTAGCATTAATTACAAGATCTCCACGTGTCGAAAGCGGAGTGGAGCGGAAGAGTTGACTGCCAGGCCGACAAAGGCGCCGCAACAGTACTGGCTCGCTCCAGTTACTGTTAGCCTTGTAAGTTAGCCAATTTTGGCAAAATGCCAAAACTGGACGTCTGAAAAAGGTGCCAGCCTGCGCAAGTACTGTCGAGAGGAGGAGGGACAAGGCCACCAACCAAGCAACGGATCTCGGCCATCTCTCCGCCTATAAATAGTGAAGGATGAAGACGAAGAGAAGTAGAACACTACTTGAGCATTCGAGCGCATATAGCAAACAAACACTCCCAAGTCTTCGAGCAAATCTTCGAGTCTTTGTTTTCAAGTGTTCTCCGAGTTTCCAGTTCATCGGAACTCGTCTTCACAACCTTCACACTTCGAGTCTAAGCCCACTTCAAATATCCAAGCTTAGAAGAAGAACTCTAGCTAATCTTTGCATCTACTGTAAAGAGTTCTTCATAGTGTGTTCGTCAACCAAAAACCCTAAATCTGTCTGTTAGGTTTTTGAGTCGTCGTTAGGTTGTTTTCGATCCAAGGCCCTTCTTTCATCGATTGAAGAAGCCTCGATCATAGAGTTTAGATCCAAGCTTACACTTACATCATTTGTGTAAAGCTCGATCGAAGCTAGGCTGTAAGGAGAGCCCGTAATCTCCCTGTCTGTCTGACTGAAGCAAGTGAAGCTTCCAGTCTAGTTAGGTTTTTGGTGTGAACCCGGAATCACCCAGCGTTTGTCAGATCCAAGCGAGTGAAGCTCGATCTTGACCAGGCTTTTGAAGAGCCCGAAATCTTCAAGTTCTTGAGTGAAAAGAACGGTTGCCGTCGTGCAACAAAGTGGACGTAGGAGCGTTATCTCCGAACCACTATAATTCTCTGTGTCGTATCTCTCTAACCCTAAACTCTTACTTATTTGATTATCCATTGCATATTGCATCTAAACAAACCTAATCTGGAAATTTTAAATACTTAGGAAAGATTTTTAGCTCACCAAATTCCGCGTATACGAGTAAAATTCCGCGTATACGAGTAAAGACTCCCTCTTGATCAAGTGCTCACTTCGGTCAAGCAGGCTAGCTACGTACTGTAGATCTAGCTTCAGCTAGGTCTTAAGTTTCAAACGAGCTCTTTACTTATTACTCTGAGTTAAGGGATTTGAAGTTGAAAAACTTCAAAATACGTATTCACCCCCCCCCCCCCCCCGCTCTACGTATTTTCCTATTAACAAACCGGGACCAACAAGTGGTATCAGAGCAGCGGTTCTTTCGAGCCTCTGCTTTGCATACCTGAAGCGAGCCACCACTCGCTTCACGTTGTCTCACTGAACCGGATCCTATTTTCCTAAGTGCATCAAAACCTCACCCACGCATATTGCATTTACTGCTGATAGTTTGCTATGTCTACATACAGTGCATCAAATCTTTCACAGTTCTCGATCGAAGGATACGAGATATGGAGTTTCCGAGTCGAGAGCTTTCTATGCTCAATCCACGACCGGATGTGGGAAGTCATTGAGGACGGACCAATCGAGAACAAGAAAGCCATATCTGTGGATGTTCCAGCCGCTGAAGGCCGTCCAGCCCACGTTCGACAACAGTACGTGGAGAAGGATAAGGATGAGTATACTCCAAATGACTTCAAAGTTGCCAACCTCGACAAAATTGCACGCCACACGATGCAGAGCACCGTGTCGGACGCCTATCTACCACGGATAAGGAAGTGCGCGACTGCAAAAGAAATATGGGAAACCCTAACCCTCATTTCTCAAGGCACAGACAAAATCAAAGAAAACAAGCTCGCCGTACAAATGCGGGAGTTTGAAAGCCTGATAATGAAGCCAGGAGAATCCATCGACGCATTCGAGCTGAGAGTTACCAACATCACTGCAACTCTCAACTCGCTTGGGAAGGAACTCACAGATAAGGAAGTCAACCTGAAGATTGTCCGAGCTCTCATAAGGAAGTGGCAGACAATGAAGGAGCTGTACCTAGCTACCAAGGATCTATCTAAGCTCACACCGGAGATTCTATTTTCCGAACTCAAAGCTCATGAATTCGATCTGAATCGAATGAACCTCGACGAAGAGGATGAAGCTCCCACGACGTCAAAAGGAGTAGCATTCAAAGCTGCCGAAGGGCCAAGCGAGCAGTCGCTAGCCAAGATGACGAGGGAAGAGCTGGAAGAACACATTGCGTTCTTATCCAAGAACTTCAACAAGATGAATTCTCGAGTAGGCAAATACAAAAGATTCTACAAGCAGTACAAAGGGAGGAGCACTGATGCTCGAGAAGGAAAAGGGAAGAGAGAAGAGACGACCAAGCCGATCCCGCGAGACATGATGGATGTGGAGTGCTATCACTGCCACAAAATGGGCCACTACAAATCCGATTGCCCAAAGCTCAGTGCTAAAGAGCGTGAAGAATTGAAGGCCAAGAGGGATGCTCCCAGGCGAGCGCTCGTAGCAAGTGAAGTGCCGGTCGCTACAACTGAAGATCCACCAAGCGACTCAGATGCATTCACAGATCCAAACTCCAGTGATGGTGAGGATCTTGGATTTATGGCGCTCACCGACGAAGAAATAGGAGAGGTATTCTTCTATCCTTCAATCACTTCAATTACACTAGCACACACAGTCAATGAGGAAGAACAATCCTCTTCATGGAGTGAGTTGTTTGACAAGCACCAGAAATTGTCAAGCGACCACGAAGTGGTAAAACAAGCTCTGTCTCAAAGCGAGAAGGAGAACCGAAAGCTAGCCCGTGAGCTTGACGAAGTCAAACTTAATTTAAGGGCTATGACTAGTAAGTTCGAGGATCTCTTCGCTAGACATCAAAGCTTGGAGGGAAGGTATGAAACCCAGTCCGCTCTAGTTGCCAACTTGAACAAAGCATCATATGCTAGGCAGGCACTAGAGGGCTCGCTTCTACCTTTTGGTAGGAAAGCTGGCCTTGGATATGAGGGTGGACCTCCCAAGCCGGCTGTCTTTGTTGGTGCATCTCACACTACACCATCAGTCACTTTGGAATTGCCCACTGCATCCAAAGCGACCACTAACAAAGATAAAGGCGAAATGGCTGAGAACCTTAAAAGGAAGCCTATGAAGATGTCTATATCTTTAAGGGCAGATCCTAAGGGCAAGCAAAGTTCAACAGTCTCTAGTACTCAACATGCTAAGTCTTACCAATCCAAGGGTAAAGGGAGAACTGTTGAAGCTTCTAAGTCTCAAGCCAAGACACGAGAGACAAAGGATCTACCTCCTAAAAAGAGGAGTAATGTCTATGTGTCACGTTATCCGGATTGGAGATGGTCCAACCGGACTAACGTTGAGGGGGAAGATTTTGAAGCTTCCACTGGGTCGCTTCAGATTCCCAAGGTTTCTCAAGCGAGTCAGGGTCAAAACCCTAGGTGGACCGCTTCGAGGAAACCAAGCGAGCCGCTTCGACAGACAGAAAACCCTAAGTCAGTCTCTAAACCCAGAGCTAATCCGAAGCGAGTCACTTCAGGATATAAGCAAAATGGGAAGAGCATAGGTAGGTCTAAAGCGAGCCGCTACCCCTCTTGCACACACTGTTGCACGTGTGAAACTGCTTCAAGGCAGAAGTCACAGTTTTCTAAGGTCGAGAAGCCCAAGACACAAGCTTCATCTCAAAAGAGAGTAAAGCAAGTGTGGGTACCTAAGGGAACTAACCTGCAAGGACCCAAACTGATTTGGGTACCAAAATCTGTCTAATTGCAGGTGAGCGCCGTGGATCCCATGCCAAGTGAGGGTCAACTAGTATGGTACTTGGACAGTGGATGTTCAAGACACATGACCGGCATGAAAGCTCTACTTCACAACTATATAGAGAAGAAGGGTCCACACGTAACCTTTGGTGACAACTCTCGACTCTCGAGGAAACACCAGGGGATATGGCGCACTGAAAGTTGGAAAACTCACAATTGAAGAAGTCTCCTATGTGGAAGGACTCAAGCACAACCTGTTATCCATTTCACAATTTTGTGATAAGGGATACAGGGTGGAGTTCATCTCCAACAAGTGCATTGTGAAGAGCAAACTCACTTCCCAGATTGTGCTCACTGGAATCAGGCAAAGAAACGTCTACATAGCACAATGGGACAGCTGCAAAGAGGAAACTTGCCTAGTTGCAAGAAGTGCTACAGAAATTGGATGGCTATGGCACAGACGCTTGAACCATCTCAACTTCAAAGCCATCAATCGCTTAGCTCGAAAGGGTTTGGTGCAAGGCATACCAAATGAAGTCTTCATCAAAGACCATCCATGCTCACCATGCCAACGAGGGAAGCAGACGAAGAAGCACTTCGCCAGTCTTGAAGAAGCTTCATCAAAGCGAGTGCTTGAACTACTTCACATGGATCTGTTTGGTCCAGTTACTCCAGTTAGTGTAAATGGAAGGAAGTACACTCTAGTTGTAGTCGACGACTTCTCTCGCTACACTTGGGTTGTATTCCTCTTCAGCAAGAAGGGGACACTGACCAAACTGCCACAACTACTTAAGCGATTGGCTGTGGAAAAGAATCAAGCTATTGTGACCATCCGCTCCGACAAAGGCACAGAGTTCTTGAACTCTACAATTGAAGTGTACTGCACGGAGCATGGATAGCACATCAAACTTCTTCAGCACGAACACCTCAGCAGAATGGAGTTGCTGAAAGAAGAAATCGAATCATCAAAGAAGTCGTTTGAACCATGATTGCAGACTCGAAGCTTCCGATGAAGTACTGGGCTGAAGCTGCCAACACGGCGTGCTACACACAGAATCGGACGCTTCTCAACAAACGGCACGACAAAACTCCATATGAAATATGGACAGGGAGAATTCCTAACATATCTTATTTCCATATTTTTGGTTGTAGGGTCTTCATTCACAACAATGGGAAGTCACAGTTGAAAGCTTTTGAAAGCAAAGCTGATGAAGGAGTATTCTTAGGATACTCTACGTCTAGCAAAGCCTACAGAGTGTTCAACTGTAAAACCCTAATTGTGGAGGAATCACCCCATGTCGTATTTGATGAATCTTCTTTAAGTCTTCCACAGGAACAAGCTCAAGCTAATGAAAAGGATCAAAGCAAAGAACCCTCAAATCAACTCACTTGGGACGTGCTTGATGAAGATGATGAGATCAAGGACTCAAGCGAGCAGAATCCCAAAGGAGAAGTCGAAGCTGCTCCCAAGATTCCAGAAGCGAGTGCTGGCCAAGCACTCAATCCAGTCGCTTCAGATGGTGAAGCGAGCGAGAAGAAAGAAGATGGAGATGAAGCTGGCGGATCCAAGCGGGCATGGCTCAAAGATCACTCACCAAGTCAAATCATAGGAGATCCATCCAAGGGTGTAGTGACCAGAAGTCAAGTGTTTGGAGAAAGTGCCATGTTCAGTTGCTTTCTCTCAAACATTGAGCCATCAAGCGTGGAGGAAGCCCTAGCCGACTCTAACTGGGTGATCGCCATGCAAGACGAGCTGAATCAATTCACCAGGAACGACGTATGGTACCTCGTAGATCGTCCCAAATTCCAGCACGTTATTGGCACCAAATGGGTGTTCAAGAACAAGACTGACGAGGACCACAACGTAGTGAGGAACAAGGCGCGACTCGTCGCCAAAGGCTACTGCCAAGAGGAAGGAATCGATTTTGATGAGACCTTCGCTCCAGTGGCATGGCTTGAAGCTATCAGATTGTTTCTAGCCTATGCAGCAGCCAAGAAGTTCAAAGTCTATCAAATTTATGTGAAGAGCGCATTCCTCAACGGTGAACTCAAGGAAGAAGTGTATGTGGAGCAGCCACCGGGTTTCGAGCAGGGAGATAAAGTGTATCGCTTGAAGAAAGCCCTGTATGGGATGAAGCAAGCTCCCAGAGCTTGGTATGATACACTATCTCAATTCCTAGTGGAGAATGGCTTCCACAAAGGGAAGATAGATCGAACTCTATTCACTATCAATCATGGAGATGATATGCTATGGGTTCAGATCTACGTGGACGACATCATATTTGGGTCACCAAACCAGTCGCTTAGCGAGAAGTTTGGAGAGCTGATGAAGACCAAATATGAAATGTCGATGATTGGCTTGATGAGCTGCTTTCTAGGTCTTCAAGTGAAGCAGCAGGATAATGGAATTTTCATCAACCAAGCCAAATATACTAGAGATATGCTTGCCAAGTTTGGTGTTCAATATGCTAAAGCGGTGAAGATCCCTATGAATACCAACTGGAAGATGGAGCCAGACGAAGGAGGAAAATCTGTAGACCCTACAGATTATCGTGCCCTAATTGGGTCACTACTCTATCTCACTGCAAGCAGGCCAGATATTGCTTTTGCAGTCGGAGTCTGCGCTCGCTTCCAAAGCAACCCCAAGCACAGCCATCTTGAAGCTGCCAAAAGAATTCTTCGATATTTGAAGGGCACTTGTTTCACTAAAAAGTGTTCGCAATAGAACAAAATCCTATCGTAGCACTAGCAAGTAAAACCAAAGTATCGAATCTCAAGGAAAACTTAACAGGGCAATTAATTATGTAGTAAAATCTAATCTAAGAAAGCAAGTAAAGAGTATTTTGGGTTTTTTGTTTTAAATCCTAGGCAAATAAAATAAATCAAAGCAAGTAAATAAAAGCAATTAAATAACTAATCTAGAACTCAAGAAATAAATCTAAGAATTAAACTAGAAGAAAGCAATAAATCTACCTAGGCAAGAATCGAAAGGAAAGCAATAAAGAAAGCAACGAAGGAAACAAAAACAAAGAAAGAAGCATAAATAAATCTAGACATGATGAATTGAAATCTGGAAATTAAAAGCAAATTAATATAACTTGAAAACTTTGAAAAACGAAAGAGAATTAAAAGCAAGAAAACGAATCTAAACTTTAAACTTGAAATCGAAAGAGCGAAATTAAACTAAGGAATTTAAACGGAGCAATTAAGAAAACGAATCTAAAACGAAAGCAAGCAATTAAAACGAATAAACGAAAGCAATAAAAGAACTTACGAAAATTGAGACGAAGAACGAAGAACTTGAATTAAATAAAGCGTCTTGAATTAAATTGCAAAAACGAAGAACGAATCCGGATCCGAACAATAGAAAGCTAAACTAAAGTATTTGAATCTGAAAACTAAAGCTAAACAATGATAAAAGATGATTATAATTCGTGTACAAGGATGATATATATATACTAGGTAAAAACCTAGATAAATAAGGAAAGGATAGCTGGCCGGAGCGTTGGACGGTCGTCCAACGTTCGTTGGACGCTCGTCCAACGTCGCACTCGCTGTGCGCTGCTTTTCTACTCTGGACGCTCGTCCACCGCAGTGAGCGCTCGTCCAGCGTACTCTGGACGGTCGTCCAGAGCCTTGGACGATCGTCCAGCGTCGTGCTTGCTCCAAACTTGATATTTCCTCAATTCTTCGCCTTTTTCGAGCCGTTTCCTTCCGTTTCTTCCACCTAACGATCCTACACGAACCAAACTCCAAACAACCGAATCATAGCAAAAGACAAACAAAATGACACAAAAACATAACAAAAACGGACTCGAAAACACTACTAAAATACTAACATTTACACACCAATCAAACTCCCCCACACTTAGACCTTTGCTTGTCCTCAAGCAAAACAAAACAAACAATAGACTCAAGTATCGTGAACTATATTGGCCTCAAAGCTTTTCAAAAACAACTCTCATGTTCATGATCAAAACTATGCACACAACCTTAGCATCAATCAACACAATTTACTCAACTAATTCAAAGTATGCTAATTCATCAAAGAACACTCCCAAACATGTGAAATTTTGTATATGAAAGTGAACACTCAACTCTCTCAAAGAAAAGATGTAATATAATGCACATCAAGAAGGTTCACTCAACATCAATGCAATGCAACATGTTTACCATAAGCTTGCCTTTAATCTCAACATCTCCACCTAATGTAATATCTACAAACAAGGATCAAAAAGGTCTTTATATAAGCTTGTAATGTAGGGACATTGGTTAAGGTAGGGAATATATAGGCTAAGTGACTCAAAATGCTCTAAATCATCAACCTCTTTTTCAACTCCAACCAAAGTATGGATTTTAATCTCCATCTTCTACCCTCCAACACACCAATTACAAACTCAAAAGATGCTAAACTATACAAATCAAAGCTAACTATCCCCTTATGCTTATTTTTTTCTTTTTCTTTTCTTTTTTTTTTTTTTTTTTTTTTTTTTTTTTTTTTTTTTTCCCTCTAGAGCTCAACTAATACATGTTCTTTCTAATTTGAACAAAGGCTCTATTTTTTTTTTTTTTTTTTGATCTCTCTTTTTTTTTTTCTTTTTTTTTTTCTAAGCTTATAGGGATAGCCAACTACACTTAAACAAGCATCTAAAATTTCTTTTCTTTCTCTCCTTCTACACCACAACAAATACTTTTCAATTATCTCCTTCCATATCACCAACTACAACTAAGGATACCCATAATCATCCAAACCTCCTATCATCCGGTTTCACAAAGAACGGCTAATAAAGGCTCAAAAGGGGTAAACAAAGGATTATGAACAAGGTTAGTGTATAGGAATCATGTGGCTACGAAAGAATGGCCTAAGATCATCTCCTAGTTCGTAAATATACTAAGGTCTTGATGGAGAAACAAGGCAAGTTCTAGAAACAACGAAGCAAGCATGATCACTCAATCAAAGAATAGGCATAAATATGCACAAATAGCTCAAATCTCACGGGTTCAAACTAACTAGTTCCCGACATCAAAGCATACATCAAATTCGTCAAATAAAATGCGTCGCTTCGCCAAGGTTCCATGCATAATAAAGATCATGAATTTTTCCAAAAATCAACGCACGCAATTCTATCATTGGCCAAGTCCACAATACTATCATCACATGCTCATTTGACTCAATGACTCAATTAACTCCTAAGACTCAACAAAATTAAAAACTACATGCCAAAAGTTCAAAGACCCCCCCCCCCCCCCCCCCCACACTTAAAATCAAGCAATGTCCCCATTGCGAGAAAATAAAAAGGAAAGGGATAAAGAGAACTTATCGCAATATGACGAACACAAATACTCAAAATCTCGAGAGACTTCAAGTATCACCTACAAAACAAACACAAAACACAAATACCAAAGCGTAAAATCGAACAAAATAAAAAGAAAACAATAAAAGACTCAAACAAAAATAAAAGACACAAACATGCTATGGGTTGAAGAAACCTCGGTAACGTGGATCATTCCATCGGGGATCGTAAGGAGACCACCAACGAGGGTCATTCGGGTCCGGTGGAGTAGAGGTAGAGGTAGAAGCCACCGAGAAGTCGGTAAAACGAGTCAAGTGACTCTCCATGTGGGACACCCGACTATTCAACCCCGTCACTTGGGTCGACAAATCATCGAACCGATTAAACACATTCTCTTGGAATTGTGTAAAATCGGTCCTAAAGTCGACCCAATAAGGGGGAACCTCGGCCTCCATATTTTGACGAGCCCGGACGCGATCTCGGCTAGTGTAGTAGTGAATCAAACGCTCGTTGTCGTCCGGGACGTGCTGCTCCTCCTCCTCGTCTCCATCCTCTTCCTCGTCCTCGTTGTGCTCCTCATCATCCTCTTGCTCCTCATCATCGTCTCCGTCCTCATATTCCTCCTCCTCATCATCTGACTCTTGACTTGGGAGACCATGGAGACGACGAGCTGCATGATAGGCAATAACAGACGCTCTCTCCCGAACGGGAACGAACTCGGTCGCCCCTCGCATGAGATGAGCGTTGATAAGCTCGTTGAGGGTGATCTCCTTGCTTCGAGTTAAGCCGGTGCTTTGAGAAATATCTACGCGCAAATGGCGTGCCAAACCTGTAGCCACATAACTCAAAGTAGGGTGTGCACCACTCTTGGTTTGCACATTAGTAAGTTGGGACCATATAAACGGAGCCATACACACCCTAATATTGTTAGAGGCACAATGGAGCAAATAAATTTCTAACGCATTCACCTTATTATGCTCTTTCTTACCAGTAATCATGCAAGACAGAAAACGATGAAGAATTAATAAAGCATGATCTTTGATAAAAGCACTCGGCACCCCAGAAGCTTTATAATTAGTAACACCCGTCATCGCAAACCAAGCATTAGACACATTGAAATCAGACGGCATGAACTCAGACAAACCATCACCCACATGAAAACCAAATGCTTCATGCATCACTCGCCTAGGAATTTCCCACAACTCACCCCGAAAAGTAGCATACATACAAAGCTCATTCTCCTCATTACGTTCTAACCTAAAGCTAGAACACATTTCAATACATAAACTCTCGTGTCCATCCCAAGCACGTGTAATTAAATTCATAAGTCCTAAACAATCTATGTATCCTCTAAGTGTATCCCACATAGGTAAACGACGAAGAAAATCCAAATTGAAGTGCCTAGGAGGTCGAATTTCCTTACCTCGTAGACGGCTATAAAAATTTGTGGTCTCGAATCTCTCCGTCGGGAAGGGAACGTGCTGTTGACGGCCATAAAGCTCCGGAGAAACTCCGGACGGGTGGTAGTCGGGGCGGCGATGCAACGGAATGCGTGCATCGGTGAGAGGGCGGGCTTCTCCGAGCTCTCCACGAACCATGGTAGCGACAGGGGTGGAACGGGGATGAGACGAGAATGGGTTGACAACGAAAACGGGCCGGAACGGACCGAGAACGAGAACGGGCAGCAGGTGGGTTGGACGCTCGTCCACTGCTCCTTGGACGCTCGTCGGCGGCGTGGACGTGGGCTGGGCCAGCGCTGGACGTGGGCTCGTCGGCGGCGAGTGACGGCGAGGGCAGGACGACGGCGGTTGTGTGGCGAACGACAACGAGGGCAGGGCGAGGGCGGGGAGATGTGCTGACAGAACGCGGCGGCTGTGCGGCGCGGCTGGTGGCGGCTGCGTCAGATTCCGGCGGCTGAGGCGAAAGTTTCAACGACGGCGGTTCACGGCGTGTTCAATCTGCAAACTAGAGAGGGAGGCGTGAGAAAGAGAAGAGAGGAGAAGAGGGATAAGTAAAACCTAGGGAAAAATCAGATTCAAAATCGAATTGGGGCCCGTCTTGCGCTGGACGCTCGTCCAACGTACGTTGGACGCCCGTCCAGCGCGGCGTTCGCAGAAAATTGAAGGGCTGAATTACGTTGGACGCTCGTCCAACGTACGTTGGACGCTCGTCCAACGCGACCCTCGCTAAAAAATTCTGGCAACTTAAAAATACGCTGGACGGTCGCCCAGCGTGCGCTGGACGCCCGTCCAAAGCAGCCCTCGCGGAATTGTGCTCAAAATCTCCATTTTTCTCCCTCTCGAAGCCTTCCGTGCCAATGCAATTCTTAAGAACCATTCCCTGCACAAAAACTTAAAGAAAAACACACGAAAAATAATGAAAATAAAAAGAAAATACATCCTATTCTACAAAAATAAAATAGAGAAAGTGGGTTGCCTCCCACCAAGCGCTTGTTTAACGTCATTAGCTTGACGTACCAAAAACTCAAGAGAGAAGTGGAGGGTCGGAGATGAGAATTGTTTCCACCGTGTGAGGCAATGTCGTCCCTTCGATATATGGCTTCAATCGTTGCCCATTGACCGAGAAAATGTATCCCGAATCCTCGTTCTTGATTTCCACCGCACCATGAGGGAAAACTTGCACCACCGTGTATGGACCTCCCCACCTAGACTTAAGCTTACCCGGAAATAATCGAAGTCGAGAGTGAAGAGAAGTACCTTCATTCCGGGTTTGAACTCCTTGAAGGCTATGCGTCTATCATGTAGACGTTTCACCTTGTCCTTGTAAATCTTGGCATTGTCGTAGGCTTCGTTCCTTAGCTCGTCGAGCTCCTCCATTTGCAAAATCCTCCGATCATGAGCATCGTCGAGGTCGAAATTGATGCGCTTGAGGGCCCAATATGCTTTGAACTCGATCTCAACGGGCAAATGGCACGACTTACCATAGACGAGCCTATAGGGACTCATTCCAAGCACGCCTTTGTAAGCCGTACGATATGCCCAAAGAGCGTCGTTCAAATTGTCGGCCCAATCCTTCCTCGATGGCTTGACCGTCTTCTCTAAAATCCCCTTGATTTGGCGATTGCTCGTCTCCGCTTGTCCCGAGGTTTGTGGATGATAAGGAGTCGCCACCTTGTGTGTGATGGCGTTCTTCTTCATGAGCTTGGCGAACAACTTGTTGCAAAAATGTTTTCCCCCATCACTAATGATCACACGGGGGAAACCAAACCTACACAAGATATTTTCCTGCACAAACTTCAAGACGACGTGAGAATCACATGTCTTCGTGGGTATTGCTTCTACCCACTTAGACACGTAATCGACGGCAAGTAAAATGTATTCGAAACCATGGGATTTAGGAAAAGGTCCCATAAAGTCGATGCCCCACACATCAAAAATCTCAACCACTAAAATAGGATTAAGGGGCATCTCATTACGGCGACCTATAGAACCTGTGCGTTGGCAACGATCGCATGCAAGGTAGAAGGCTTGAGCATCCTTGAACAAAGTAGGCCAATATAATCCACTTTGTAGCACCTTATGAGCAGTCTTTTGGCCTCCAAAATGTCCTCCACTCGGCTCCTCGTGACAATGTCGCAGCACCTCGGTTTGCTCGTGGTTGGGAACGCACCTTCGAATCACCTCGTCCTTCCCAAGCTTGAACAAGTGAGGATCCTCCCAATAGTATTGCCTACACAAACGAAGAAACCTTTTCTCTTCTTGAGCGTTAAGGACGGGTTTAGTGTCCTTATCGGCCAAGTAATTAGCAATATCGGCAAACCAAGGAGTAGCACTCACTTCATTAACATTCTCAAAGGGAAAGGAATCACAAATATCATCAAGAGAAGCATAAGGGGGAGGTGAATCGAGACGAGAGAGATGGTCGGCCACAAGATTATCACTACCTTTCCTATCACGAATTTCAATGTCAAATTCTTGCAATAATAAGACCCATCTAATCAACCTAGGTTTTGATTGGGCTTTAGTCAAAAGATGTTTAAGAGCACCATGATCACTATAAATAATCACCTTAGACCCTATGATGTAAGATCTAAATTTATCTAAGGCAAAAACAACGGCAAGCATCTCTTGTTCGGTGGTGGTGTAATTCACTTGAGCCGGATTAAGAGTTAAACTAGCATAGTAAATCACACGAAGCATCTTATCGACTCTTTGACCCAAAACAGCCCCTACGGCATTATTAGACGCATCACACATAATCTCAAAAGGCAATGACCAATCGGGACCAACTACAACGGGGGCAGAGATGAGTTTTTCTTTTAAAGTGAGAAAAGCATTCATACAAGACTCATCAAAGTGGAAAGGCACATCTTGAGCAAGCAATCGACAAAGAGGTTGGCTAATTTTAGAGAAATCCTTAATGAATCGTCTATAAAAGCCCGCATGACCAAGGAAACTCCTAATACCTTTGACATCACTAGGTGGTGGCAATTTTTCAATCACCTCCACTTTCGCTTTGTCGACCTCTATGCCCTTACTCGAAACTATATGGCCTAAAACAATTCCACTTCTAACCATAAAATGACTCTTTTCCCAACTCAAGGTAAGTCCACTCTCAATGCATCTCTTAAGGACTCTCTCTATTTTCAACAAGCAATCATGGAAAGACGACCCGAAAACAGAAAAATCATCCATAAAAATCTCTACAAAATCACCGATAAATTCCGAAAAAATAGACATCATGCATCTTTGGAACGTACCCACGCGGTGCGTTGCAGAGACCAAATGGCATCCTCCTATAAGCGTAGGTCCCGAAAGGGCTTGTGAAGGCCGTCTTTGCTTGATCCTCCGGAGCTATCGCAATTTGGTAGTAACCTGACAAGCCATCTAGAAAACAATAAAATTCTTGCCCGGCTAACTTATCAAGCATTTGATCAATAAAAGGGAGAGGAAAGTGGTCCTTTTTGGTGGAAGCGTTGAGCTTCCGATAATCGATGCACATCCTCCAACCGGTAACCGGGCGCGAGGCGACCAACTCGTCCTTCTCGTTCTTTGACACCGTGATTCCTCCCTTCTTTGGAACGACGTGCACCGGGCTAACCCACTCACTATCGGCGATGGCATAGATAATACCCTCCGCCAATAGCTTGTAGATTTCCTTGCGCACGACCTCCATGAGCATTGGGTTGAGCCTCCTTTGTCCATCTCGTTTGGGGCGGGCGCCTTCTTCGAGATTGATGCGATGCATGCACGTGGCCGGGCTAATTCCTCGTATATCCGCCAAGCTCCATCCAAAAGCGAGCTTGTTCTCCTTGAGTATGCCCACCAAAGCTCCTTCCTCTGCAAGAGACAAAGAAGAAGAGATGATTACGGGTTTTTGATTTCCTCCCTCTAAAAATATATATTTCAAATGCGATGGTAGCTCTTTCAACTCCAACGGCTCCGGAATCTTCGAGCCGGGCTCGGGATCTTGAGGTGGAAACGGTAGCTTGATCCCAATGTCTCTCTCCATTCGCTCCCACTCCATTTGATCTCCGGATCCCCAACATACCTCCTCGGTGTCAAAATCCTGCACAAAAGAACACTCGGCCAAGGCATCAACCTTATCGATGAAAGAACAATTATCAATTAAATTGACCGATGACATAGGCCGACTCTTATGCACAGAAAACGAGACATCCTCTCCTAAAACGGACATCTTAATCACACCACTCTTCACATCAATCAAAGTATTAGTAGTAGCCATGAAAGGACGACCTAGCAAAAGCGTGTGCTCAATACCATTTTCTTGTACCTCACCTATCTCTAAAACCACAAAATCAACGGGAACAATCAAACCCCCTACGCGAACAAGAATATCCTCAATAATACCTCTAGGGTACCTAATAGATCTATCCGCCAATTGAAGGCTCATGCGAGTGGGTTTAAGTTCTCCTAACTCTAATTGCTTAAAGATAGAATAAGGCATAAGATTAATACCGGCACCTAAATCTAGCATACCACATGCTTCCTTACCATTACCTAAGGAGATAGTGATAACGAAAGAACCTGGATCTCGTTGCTTAGGTGGAAGAGGGTGTTGCATAATTGATGTCGCCACCTCCGATACCGCAATCGTCTCCATCTCATCGAACGGCTTCTTCCTCGATGTCAACTCCTTCACGAACCTCACGAACGGTGGCACATTGCGAATGACATCAAGGAGAGGCAAGTTGACATCCACCTTTGAAAGAAGCTTGTACAAATCCATGAATTGTTGATCCCGCTTCTTGTTCTTCACTCGACTCGGATAAGGAATGGGGGGAACATAAGGATTGGACGTCTTGTGTAGAGGTTGGGACTCTTTCTCAGCATCTTCGGACTCCGTGCGCGCGTTCTGGGCGTTGGACGGTCGTCCAGTGTCGGCTGGATGCTCGTCCAGCGCAGGCTTCGCTGAAACGTTGTCTGGCGCTCGTCCAGGGGCAAACGTGACGGTGGGCGGCCGTCCAACGTTGGACGGTCGTCCAGAAACGCTGGACGGTCGTCCAGAGTTTTGTGCTGCCAGATTTTTGCTCGATCCCCATCGCGAATTCGGGCTCCACCTATCATTCGAACGGCCTTGAGGCGGCATTGTGACTCCATTATCCACGTGCCTCCCGCTCCGTAGCACCGAAACGGCTTGGGCTTGATGTGGTGGAAAAGGAGGAACATATGGGGGGTATTGCACCTCGTTGGCTTGTTGGGGTTGAATCCCTTGGCTCGGAATCCGCCCCGGTTGTTGCATCAAGTGCATAGATCCAGAAATTTGGCCAATGGCCGTCTCGAGCCGCTTCATGTTTGCATCAAGTGCATGGAAACGATCCTCATCGGCGGGAGGCTTTTGTGGAGGTCCTTGAGGACGAGAGTTTGGGTATGGTGGTGGTGGTGTAGGATTAGATTGAGGAGGGTAATATGGAGGTGGTGGATAATATGGATTTGGAGGGTATTGAGGGGGTGGATAATATGGTGGAGATTGAGGGTAGTAGGGATTTGGTGGAGGAGGATAGGGGTTATTATATGGTGGAGGACGCCTATTCGGATAGGTAGGGGGGTTACCTTGCCCTTGTGTCGGCCTCGGATTTTGGTAGCGTCCATTGTATCCCCCTTGGTATCCTTGATGTGGTACTTGAGGTGGGTATCCTTGAGCGGCGTAGACCTCGGCTCCTCCTTCGTATTGAAACTCCCCCATGTTGTGGCACACCTCCTTGATGTGTCCAAGCTCTCCACAAATCTCGCATTTATCGGGCTTCCTCTCTTCCTCCTTCGGGGCCGGTGCACTTTGCTTAACCTTCAAATTCTCGAGATCCCTATACATGTCGGCAATTTGCTTCTTCAAGTCGGGGCTCATCGAAATTACACTCGCCTCCACTTTCCTCGGTCTAGCTGATTTTTGTTGAGAACTCGCAGCAAGCGTCTCGAATATATCCTTCAACTCTTCAGCTGTCTTGACCGCTATGTTGCCTCCGGCCGAACTATCTACCATGAATTGGCAAGTTTGGTTGAGGGCGTCGTAGAAATATTGCCAAAGCAACTCCGGTGCCATTTGATGATGAGGGCATTGTTGGAGCAGCTCTTGGAACCTCTCCCATGCTTCGTGAAATGGCTCATCGTTGTCTTGGGAGAAATTCATAATCTTTGACCGCACCTCTTGAGTCTTGCGGTTGGGATAGTACTTTAGCATGAACTTCTCGCACACCGCATTCCATGTGGCGAGAGAGTTGGCCGGGAGCGCCAAATAACACGACCTTGCTCGATCCTTAAGGGTGTACGGGAAGCACTTCATCTTCAAGGTGTCCTCCGTGAGTCCCGCGAGTGGGAAAGTTTGCACCACCGTGCAAAACTCTCGGATGAACGTCAACGCATCCTCGTTGGCCAGCCCGTGGTAGGATGGAAGCAACGCCATGTGGTGAGGTTTAAGCTCATGATTCCTGACCGCTTCCGTCAGGACAATCGCCAAAGTGGTGGCTGTGAATGTGGGGCGAGCAAAATCGCCCATGACTCTAGCTGCCATGGCTTCGGGCTCTGCAAACAACAAGACTAAACCAAAGTCTTTAGAATCGATCTCCTCCTTCTCCTTCGCGGCTAAGATCGCTTTCCTTTGATGGATGTTGTCGAAGTAGGGCGCTAAATTCCTTTGAAGACTTCGGCGACCATGCATAAACAACACTCAACATACGGGTTAAACGCACCGAGTGGGAGAAACAAGAAAATCGAAGAAACACAAATAAAAATAAAGCAAGTAAAAATACTACACAATCAAACGCCTAAAGTTTTCCCCGGCAACGGCGCCAAAATTTGTTTCACTAAAAAGTGTTCGCAATAGAACGAAATCCTATCGTAGCACTAGCAAATATCGAATCTCGAAGGAAAACTTTGCAGGGCAATTAATTATGTAGTAAAACCTAATCTAAGAAAGCAAGTAAAGAGTATTTTGGGTTTTTTGTTTTAAATCCTAGGCAAATAAAATAAATCAAAGCAAGTGAATAAAAGCAATTAAATAACTAATCTAGAACTCAAGAAATAAATCTAAGAATTAAACTAGAAGAAAGCAATAAATCTACCTAGGCAAGAATCGAAAGGAAAGCAATAAAGAAAGCAACGAAGGAAACGAAAACAAAGAAAGAAGCATAAATAAATCTAGACATGATGAATTGAAATCTGGAAATTAAAAGCAAATTAATCTAACTTGAAAACTTTGAAAAATGAAAGAGAATTAAAAGCAAGAAAACGAATCTAAACTTTAAACTTGAAATCGAAAGAGCGAAATTAAACTAAGGAATTTAAACGGAGCAATTAAGAAAACGAATCTAAAACGAAAGCAAGCAATTAAAACGAATAAACGAAAGCAATAAAAGAACTTACGAAAATTGAGACGAAGAACGAAGAACTTGAATTAAATAAAGCGTCTTGAATTAAATTGCAAAAACGAAGAACGAATCCGGATCCGAACAATAGAAAGCTAAACTAAAGTATTTGAATCTGAAAACTAAAGCTAAACAATGATAAAAGATGATTATAATTCGTGTACAAGGATGATATATATATACTAGGTAAAAACCGAGATAAATAAGGAAAGGATAGCTGGCCGGAGCGTTGGACGGTCGTCCAACGTTCGTTGGACGCTCGTCCAACGTCGCACTCGCTGTGCGCTGCTTTTCTACTCTGGACGCTCGTCCACCGCAGTGAGCGCTCGTCCAGCGTACTCTGGACGGTCGTCCAGAGCCTTGGACGATCGTCCAGCGTCGTGCTCGCTCCAAACTTGATATTTCCTCAATTCTTCGCCTTTTTCGAGCCGTTTCCTTCCGTTTCTTCCACCTAACGATCCTACACGAACCAAACTCCAAACAACCGAATCATAGCAAAAGACAAACAAAATGACACAAAAACATAACGAAAACGGACTCGAAAACACTACTAAAATACTAACATTTACACACCAATCAGCACTGTCAATATGGGGCTGTGGTATCCAGCGGAGGACAATTTGGAGCTCACTGGATATTCAGATGCTGACTATGGAGGGTGCAGAGTTGATAGGAAATCAACGTCAGGCAAGTGTAAGTTCTTGGGAAGCAAGCTGATCTCGTGGTTCTCAAAGAAGCAAACAAGCGTAGCCACTTCAACAACTGAAGTTGAATACATGGCCGCTGGAAGCTGCTGTTCTCAAATCCTATGGCTTCGTCAACAGTTGAAGGACTACAAGGTTGAAGCGAATGAAATTCCGATCTTCTGCGACAACAACAGTGCCATATGTATTTCGCAGAATCCAGTGCTTCACACCAGATGCAAGCACGTGGAAATTCGACATCATTTCATTCGTGATCATGTCGAGAAGAAGGATATCAAGCTCGAGAAAATCCATACCGATCTCCAGCGAGCAGATATCCTCACCAAGCCTCTAGCTGAGTCTCGTTTCAATTAGCTATGCATAGAATTAGGGTTATTAGACCCTGGTGAAGAATGCTAGTTCTAGGATGCACGAAGGAGTGACCGCTTGTTCTCTTGTGTGTCACTCGCTTCGGATCTTCACCAACTCAAGCGAGCCACTTCAAAATCTCACTCGCTTGAAGGAAATGAAGTAAGGTGGAGAAAGGTGGAGTATTGGAAGAAGTTCCTTACCAACTTACAGGAATTGTTAAGTATATGGTTAAGGGGGAACTAATGCTTACTCTCGGAGCAAGCTACTTCCAGAGCGAGCAAAGTATGCTGCTATCTCGAATTCTGCATCGCTTCAATTTGCCCTAGCTTGGGTCAAAGCGAGTCGACTGCAGATTCATTCTCTAGGTTGTAGGAAAGCTTGAAGGTTTACCTTTTTTTATACAAAAGGTTGCAGGGCTGGTGACATGCTTCTGCGTAAAATACGAGATTGTCTTGTCAGAGCATTCTCATTGCCATCCTGTCCATTTCTGCTCTGAGATAAGGACTTGTACTCATCCCCCATTCGTCGTGAATATGTACACTTACGTGATGCTCCCTTCGGGTTGTAGTAAGCTTGTGTACTATATTCATTTTCTCCCCCATTCACTTCGATGGAGGACGCTCTAATTCGTAGAGGAAGATGAATGCCATGAAGACGAATGCCAAGAAGATGAATTACCCAACAGGTGGTATCAACAAGCTTCAAAGCAAACAAGTGGATTCAACAACCTGAAGTCCAAATCAAATGAAGTCTTCAACTAGTGGTATCAATCTCCTACGAAGTGAGATTGACTGGTAAGCATTTCAATTTTAAGTACACTAAGTGAGCTGAAGCGTGCTAGAAACCTTCACTCGCTATGTGGAAAATATGAAATGAATCTGACACAAATACAAAGAGGAAAACACTCTTGTTTATCCTCGAAGTATGTAAGTCAGAAACATTTTAAAATTAAGCAAAGAAATTCATTTTCTTATTCCAGTCGCTTCAGATGGCCAAGCGAGTGCTACGTCACTCAAAGCTAGCCATCGCAAGTAAGTGCGGAACAGTCACTCAAGCGAATGCCTCTCAAGCGAGTCAAAGCCTAGCGGCCCAACTCGAAGCGAGCGGGCACGAAGCGAGTATGAGCTGTCTGCACTTGAGTGCCTATTTTACTTTCTGCCGAGCAATTAATGCAGGATCAGGAACGGCGAAAATAACGGGTGCGTGGTTCTCACTTCAAATTTGAAGCGGGAAAAGGCGGAGTAAATCCAGTCGTCGAATCTCAACAGCCCCCAATCTGTAGCCGTTGGATTAGCGCCGTATAACACAACCCAATCACAGCAGGCCACGTGGAGACGCCGAGCAAGTGACGGTTCACTTTTACTGTGGTGACGCCGGACACATCAGATCCATCACCGCACGTCCGCCGCCTACCTACAGGACTTTCGACAAAATTACCACCCTACCCTTGCCACGTCAGCCGAGTCATAACTCTATAAATATGAGACGATGCAGAACTGCAGAACCTTTCACAGCCCTCAAAAATTTCCATTCTCGTGCTTAGATCTGCAAATTCTGCAACTCACGAGTCTCAACCCTTGTTTTTCTTCGTTAAAACTCCGTTCAAAATCTCTCTTTTTACACCATGAGAAAGAAGCAAAAGACAGAGACAATGGAGGAGTTTCTCGCGGAGGTCGACAAGCATATTAATGTCGAGCCTCATCTCGATCCAGCCATCATCGAGAAGAATGGTTTTCTCCGTAGAGCCGTGACCACGGCCGGTCTATGGAAATTTGTGACTGCAGGTCCGTCGAAGATACTGGCAAAAGCGGTGGGTGAGCTTTTGCTGAACTTGAGGAAGGAGCAGAATACGTCTTCTTTCGCTGATCCACGAACCAGGAAGCCGGTGGAGGTGGACATGAGTGAACTCATCGGCGCGTTTGATTTGCCGAGATAAGGAGGAGACTCGCTGCTCGATTTGGGTCTGTCAGCCGGAGTTCAGTACGGTCGGTTTGCAGCCGACGGAGCAGATCCGAATTACAAGGAGGCCAGTATTCGTAAAAGTTTGAAGGCCCCCTTCAACCATATCTGCGAGCTCTTTTCGAAGAGTATCGCGTGCTACATCGGAACTTTGGAGACTCTCTCCGACGCAAAGCTGATCGCCACTGCAGTTATCGTCGACAGCCTCACCGGAACCAGCTTCAACTGGCATGGCTGGTTTCTCAAACAGATTCACGAAGCCGCTGATGACTTCGCGTTCGTGAGGGGAAGCACCGATCAGATTCTCCGCAAGGGGAAACTGAAGTTCTTCTCGAGACTCTCCTTCGCTTTGGAGAAGAAGTTTCCGGGGAAAGCATGGCCGGAAACTGACACCATCGTCTACAACAAGCAATCCATCTACTACGACAAGTGGAGGAAAACAAAGAAGTTGATGGATTTGGGACTTCTTGAAATCGAAGTGCCCGTAGCCAGACCAGTTGCCGAAAGGCAAGCTGAAGAAAGCCAAGTGAGGCCGGTCGCTTCACCCGGGAAGCGAGCCGCGCCAAAGCGAGGCAAAATGACGAAGCGAGTCGCTTTACTTGTCCAAGAAAGCGAGGCGGTGGAGAAGCCGCTTGAGGACGTCGAAGTGACTCAACCCCAATCCTCACCCATCAAAATTCTAACTCCCCTACCCCAAGTCCAAACACAATCTCTTCAAATCCAAACCCAGCCACTACCTGAAACCCAGACATCCTCAACTGCCCATCTTCAATCCCCACGTGAAGAAGAAACTGGTTCTTCTTTCCATATGCCCGAAATCCCTCTACTCCATATCGACCCAGTCGAAGCTTACACCACTTTCCAGCCATTCCAAACCCAACAAACACAAGCACCTCAAACTGAACCTATCCAAATCCCTGAAACCCCCGAAGCCACATCATCCCTATCCCCTTCGACATCGGCAGCTACAGCCGATACCACCCAAACAGCCGGTGAACTCCCCATCATTCCTCAGTTCATACCTCCTGCCCTCACCATACAAGAGCGGGCTCTCGAACGCTATGTCCTAGATAGAGAGCAAGCCGCAGAGACAATCAATCTTCGCTACTCGAACGTTCCATGGAGCGACGTGTTTTACACCAATGTCGTCGACTTCCTGACATACATCACCTATCGTGGAACGGAGTACTATAAAGTTTTCAGACTCCTCAAAGCCTTCACAGAGGAGGAACTGATTCAAATGGAGGCCAAGTTACTCAACTTCATTGGCGAAAATGGCTTCCATGCCTTCCTTGAAGGGACCAGCATCTGGGAGAAGCTGGATGCAAAGGTGAAAGAAGCTTATCCACTCGCTATAGTTCCGAAGCGAGTGCCCTCATCCCATGAAAGGAAGCTAATCAGGGAACATAAGGAGGAGGTGGAATTAAAATATGCAGAGATCGCTAGCCTTTATAGCGAGATAACAAAGATGAGTGAGGAGATGGAGAGGAGGCGGGGGAGGTCATCGGTCTTAGAGAAGACTTTGACAGGAAGAAGAAGGAGTTGGAGGAAAAGGTGGAGGAAAAGGAGAGGCTACTAGAGGAGAAAGAGAAGGCGCTGGAGGCGCAGGTGAAGTTAGTGGGAGAACAATCAACAACAATAACCGAACTCAAGGGCTCGCTTGATGCGGAAAGGAGCCGCTTGAGGGAGGTTAATGCCAAATTAATCACTCTTGGCACAGAGAAGAAGAAGCTGGAAAAGGAGATAAAGGAGTTGAAGGAGAAGGTGGAAAATAGAGAAGGAGAGTTGGTGATGAAGGGAAGCGAGCTGCTAAACACCAAAAAGACTCTGGACTCTCTCAGAAATGAGATGAAGCTGCTCAAGCAAGAAAGTGAGCTCGATAAAAAGGAGCTGGAGAGTCGGAGGAGAAGTGCGCATGCTATTGACCTACAAAACGCTGAATTGACTCTTCTACTGGAAAAGGTCAAGGAGCTGGGTGAAGCGTACACAGAAAAGATGGCTGCAAGTACCGAATTCCATCTCTCTCTAAACCAGAGAGAGAGGAGCCTTGAAACAATGCAAGTTAAACTTCAAGTGGCTCAGGAATTCTGGTACTTCAACTTGCAAAAAGAGAAGGCGGATATAAGGAGGGAAGTTGAAGCGGAGCTGGAGGCTCGCTTCAGGGAAGTGGAGCCGTTGGAGAAAATGATGGCGTCAGTTGTTGAGAAAGAGAAGCAGTACGAATACCTGCTAGAAGAAATAAGCTTCAAAACAGCTGATTTAGTGGCACCATCCATAGGAAAGACCGAGCAGATGCTTCAAGCTGTCTTGAACGCGGTCAATTCTCTTAACCAATCCATCACAGGAAAATCGATCATCCTAACCCCTGGCAGTGATGATGCCAAAAAGGGGGAAGGACAAATGAAGCTAGGAGGAGTCGGAGGTTCAGGGGGAAGCATAGTTGGAGTAGAAAGAATGCTGGAGGGAGGCAGTGGTGCCGGTGATAAGGAGGATGTAGTAGATGAAGCGAGGGCTCTGGGCAAAACAAAGCTCACGAAGGAGGAGTTGTTGAAAAAGTTCGAAGAGCATAGCAGGCCGCTTCAAGAAAAAGTGCTGAGTGCTTCAATTGCACGGCATCCTCCGGTGACCGTGCTAACAAAGGAGGAAAGGCGGAAGCAGGTGGAGAAGGATGCTGCCATGGCGTGGGAGATGGAGCGTGGTTTTAATCTAACAAAACAATCTGTTGCTGCAGGTGCTTCATCTAGTTCCCAAGCGGCCGCTTCACCCAAAGCGCCCGCTTTAGCTTCAGCCGCCGCGCCAGCTTCATCAGCTGCACTCACTTCGACTACTGCTGCACTCACTACATCAGCAGTTGTCCCCTCAAGTGCTGCTAAGAAAGACATGCCACCACCCCCACCACCGAAGCAGCCATTGAAGCGAGCTGCCCCTGATTCGAAGAGAGATGACCCCGAGGCTAAGCGCCAAAAGGTCAAGCAAGCGGTTGCTTCTAGGGCAGAGAAGGAGGAAAGAAAGAGGAAAGGAAGAGAAGAAGGAAGGAATGAAGGAGAAAGGGAGAAGAGAGCCAAGGCAAAGCGACTACAGATAATTGATGCTAGGATTGAGGAGCACTTCAGTGAAGTGATACTTATCCAATCTTCGTTAGTGCGCAGTGCCTTTATTCCTCACATGCCTGATGAATCCGAAGCTTGCGAAGCTCAAGCCATAGCCGATGCATGCGACGTAGCGACTAAGGAAATGGTTGAGTCTGGTCGCTACCCTCGCAAAGATGAACAAGATTACATTCGCAAACGACTCAATGAGAAGCGTCCATCGTGGAACAGCGAGTCGGGAGCAAAATTCAAACAGATTATGGCTCAACTGTCAAGCAGGTCAGAGGAGGAATTGGCCAAGCGGAGGAATGAGCATCCGGACGCCAGAGAAATTGAAGAATTCATCCCGAGAGATCTGCGCGATCTGTGGCTTGACTACAAGAATCTATTCATTAAAGCATACTACTATTGGGAGGTAGTGCCACTCCAGGATCGTTGCTCTCGGATAAGTGCTCTCAGCAACTTCCTTTGCACGTATGATGAGAAGCTGCGAAGGAAGATTTTCACCACAGCTGAACTGGCTCAGCCCAAGCCTCTGGTCGTCAAGGTTCCTGCTCTAAAGGAATTCCCCATGCGTTATCATCCAGGCACGGACATTCCAGATAGAGGAATCATAGATGAAGAAGTGACTGAAGCTTTCAAGCTGGAAAGTGCATGGAGAAGACCTAGTATTCACACAGTAGATACTATGGAATCAAGAGTTCTATCAGCCTATGTTGATACTGCTGCTGAAGAAGGAGAGAAGGAGGAAGAGGAGAAGGAGAAGGAGGATGAAGCTGCAGGAAACCTTTGAGTTTCAAGCTTCTTATTTTTTGTGAACTGATGTTCATTTATCTCATTTCAATTTTCGTCTCTTCTGTGTCATTTACTCGCTTTGTGAATGACTTTACTTTTTGCTACAAACTCAAATAATTTAACCGAAAAAAAAGGGAAAGGAACTTAAAAGAAAATTACAAACGAAACTGCAAAGGAAGCAGTCGCTTGAAGTTCCCTTCACGGTTAGATAGACTAGATTTATTGTTATCTAAGTCTTATGGGTTTTGGCATCATACAAAAGGGGGAAATTGTTGGGAATTGTTAAGAACGAATATGTTAAGGGGGAACCTATAAGGGATATCTTAGTGTTTTGATTTGATCCCAAAACCCCAAAGCGTTCTGTTCCCAAGCGACCCATTTTGATGTAGTTGATAAGTTAGAATTTTTCTAAGCCTACTCTGTTAGGATGGCTCTTTAATTTGCTTAGATTTTAGGCTTCAAATTTTCAAGTGAAGGCCACTCGCTTGAGTGTGTTTTTCGAAGCGAAGCAAGTCCAGCAAGCTGAAGTGAAGCGTACCGAAGAACAGTGTAGCGAAGCGATTGCTACAGTAGATTCGAAGTGAGTCTACCAAAGCGAAGCGAGCGCTACAGTTCAAAGCCAAGGCGAAGCGAAGCGAGCGCTACAGTTCAAAGCCAAAGCGAAGCGAAGCAAGCGCTACAGTGGAAAGTCAAAGTTAGTCAACTCTAGTCAGCAGTTTCCAAAGCAGTCACTAGGGAACTTTGTTTCCCGAAGCGGCTCACTACAGGATGACTACGAAGTGACTCAACTAAAGCGGACGCTACAACTTCAAAGCGAAGCGAGCCACTACCTACCTGAAAGCGACAGCGCGACTCCCGCCCATATTTTGAACTCCAGTCAACAGGAGATCGTAGTATTAATTACAAGATCTCCACGTGTCGAAAGCAGAGTGGAGCGGAAGAGTTGACTGCCAGGCCGACAAAGGCGCCGCAACAGTACTGGCTCGCTCCAGTTACTGTTAGCCTTGTAAGTTAGCCAATTTTGGCAAAATGCCAAAACTGGACGTCTGAAAAAGGTGCCAGCCTGCGCAAGTACTGTCGAGAGGAGGAGGGACAAGGCCACCAACCAAGCAATGGATCTCGGCCATCTCTCCGCCTATAAATAGTGAAGGATGAAGACGAAGAGAAGTAGAACACTACTTGAGCATTCGAGCGGATACAACAAACAAACACTCCCAAGTCTTCGAGCAAATCTTCGAGTCTTTGTTTTCAAGTGTTCTCCGAGTTTCCAGTTCATCGGAACTCGTCTTCACAACCTTCACACTTCGAGTCTAAGCCCACTTCAAATATCCAAGCTTAGAAGAAGAACTCTAGCTAATCTTTGCATCTACTGTAAAGAGTTCTTCATAGTGTGTTCGTCAACCAAAAACCCTAAATCTGTCTGTTAGGTTTTTGAGTCGTCGTTAGGTTGTTTTCGATCCAAGGCCCTTCTTTCATCGATTGAAGAAGCCTCGATCATAGAGTTTAGATCCAAGCTTACACTTACATCATTTGTGTAAAGCTCGATCGAAGCTAGGCTGTAAGGAGAGCCCGTAATCTCCCTGTCTGTCTGACTGAAGCAAGTGAAGCTTCCAGTCTAGTTAGGTTTTTGGTGTGAACCCGGAATCACCCAGCGTTTGTCAGATCCAAGCGAGTGAAGCTCGATCTTGACCAGGCTTTTGAAGAGCCCGAAATCTTCAAGTTCTTGAGTGAAAAGAACGGTTGCCGTCGTGCAACAAAGTGGACGTAGGAGCGTTATCTCCGAACCACTATAATTCTCTGTGTCGTATCTCTCTAACCCTAAACTCTTACTTATTTGATTATCCATTGCATATTGCATCTAAACAAACCTAATCTGGAAATTTTAAATACTTAGAAAAGATTTTTAGCTCACCAAATTCCGCGTATACGAGTAAAGACTCCCTCTTGATCAAGTGCTCACTTCGGTCAAGCAGGCTAGCTACGTACTGTAGATCTAGCTTCAGCTAGGTCTTAAGTTTCAAACGAGCTCTTTACTTATTACTCTGAGTTAAGGGATTTGAAGTTGAAAAACTTCAAAATACGTATTCACCCCCCCCCCCTCTACGTATTTTCCTATTAACAAACCGGGACCAACACGCATCCTCCACATTGAAGAAGTTGAACTCTGCCTCCAACTCCAACTCCTCGACCTTCAGGTCGTCGAGGGAAACGACCTGCAGTAATGCCTCAAAAACATAATAATAGCTCGACTTACAAACCAAATAGAACTGGAGGCGAGCTGCGAGGTCGAGGGACTTGGGGAGTTGCTCAATCCCCGGCATCAGGTCGATCACCTTCAGCCTGGCTTCGGCCTTCAAGGAAGCCACCTGGGAGTGAGCAGCAGACACGGGTTGCTCGGTGATCGGCTGGAGTGGCAGCACGAACGACATCGGCCTGAGGGGATGCAGGTCAATGCTGCGAGGCGGACGGCTCGATGGCGGAACGGATTGGAGAGGGAGTCCGTTCCGGCGAGGGCGAGGGCGAAGGGGAGGGCGATGGCTGCCTGCGGGGAACTGGCTCTTCGTCCTCCATGGGGAGAAGCCGGTGGAACGGCCTGACCGGATCAGTGGAGGCCGATTGCGTCCTGCGAGGGGAAGACTTCTTTGCAGGGGGAGTCCTTTTTACAGGGCGAGAGGGCACCGGCTCGTCATCGGCCTTTAGCTTCTTTTGTACAGGGCGAGCCGGTATCCTCCAACCAACTTTGGATTCTCCGGTCTTGGTGAGAGGCGCCCTTACATGGTCTGGCGACCCATAGAAAATCTGCGGCGCGACCCCCATGGCCATCTCCATTTGATGGAGATCTTTCGGAATAAAGAGGTGGGGGAAGGACGGCTCATCAGTCCACTTCCTATTTTTGAAGAAGGAAGTGATGATGCAGGTCGCCTTCGTCCCAAGGCGAATTGGCCTCTTCTCGTTGTGAAGACGAACTTCCACCACGGCCTCTTCCTCCATCGTGCATTCGATCTGCCTGGCCTCATCCCACAGCAGGGAGACCAGCAATTTGGCCCAACTAATGGGCAGGTTGAGTATCACGGCCGCCATGATCTGGAACTTCAAGGGGGTGACCTGGTCGTGATTCCCAATGTGCCCTAAAAAGCACTTCTGCACGAAATCCATCAAGAGGCGGTACTTGGGGCGGAGCTCGTTCCTCTTGAACGTGCTTGCCAAGAACGGCCTTTGCTCCATTAAGACACGGTCGGAAACCTGCTGCAACTGGTCTCGCGTGATCTCGGAGAGTTGCATCGTCCCAGCCTCCCCAATGCTGAAGGCGGCCTTCAGAGCGTCGAGGACGTTGATGGTGTGGACGGCCTTTTGAGTACCGAGAGAAACGGTATGGGAAGAAACGGAGTCGCCCTTATTCCAGTTATAGAAAAAGGCACTCACGATCTTTGTGAGCTGCTTCGGCGGCCGGGCGGAGATAATCCGGTGGAACGGAAGGCAGGTTTCCACCAGTGCATACATAGATTCTAGATCGCGAAACCCAAAGGTTTCCCGAACCATGTATGGCTCGTATTTGATGCGAGACTTCAAATACGCTTCGATCTCCTCCCACTGCATTTCCTTAGGGCCGGATGTTGATTTTCCTGCCATTTAGAGTAGATATGTATGAGTGTTTTGAAAGGGAAACGGCGAAAAGGCACAGACTGCGGTTGGTGGTTTTTGGTAGAAACTGAAAAATTAGGGTTGCAGATGATGAAGAAAGTAACGTTTCAAATGAGATCAATATGATATATATAGACATATTGAACGGTTGGGATCGTTTGAATTTGAAAGGGTTAAAGTTCGCCCTTTAATTCACGTCCACACGATCAAAGCGCGTGGAATGTGAAACGGTTCACATCCGCGCGTGAGATGAGGGAAACGTGCGTATAATGGCCCTTTTTCAGAAAGGGTGGCAGGGAATTAAATGCGACATCGGTCAATGTGTCAATATTTGACACTTGACTAGATGTATTGCAAAAATAGCAATGATTATTCCCTTTTTCCTTAACATCTGCAACATAACAGAGCCTTTAACAATGTAACACATTGAGAAATAAATATCAATAATAAATGGAGAATTCAATGCGTATTAAAGAAGTTAAATGTAAGACAAAAGGGTGATACTGCCCTTTTGATTCTCCCTTCATTAACGCGGGTTGCATTCAGGTTGATATCGGACTTGTGATATCGGCCTTGTGATATCGGCCTTGTGATAGATATCGGCCTGATGAAGTGAGAACGGCCTGGACTTGTGATATCGGCCTGGTGGCAGATATCGACCTTTGTTCCCCCTTAAATGATGGATCATTTGGGCAAGTATCCCCCCTCAATTTGAGGAACACGGGTCGATCTGTTGAATAGACAACGGCCTGTTGATAGGGAACGGTCTGTCATTTGGCTATCGACCTGTTGAAAGAAACGGCCTGTTGACAGAAACGGCCTGTTGAATCATGAACGGTCTATTGAATCATGAACGGCCTGATGACTCATGAACGGCCTGATGACTCAACATTTAATAACCCTAACTTTCCACACAGCATTTTAAATCTTTCTTCGGCCAGTGGTTTTGTTAGGATATCAGCCCGTTGAATATCAGTGTGTATCTTCTCAATAACCACGTTCTTCTTTTCCACGTGATCACGGATAAAGTGATGTCGAATATCCACGTGTTTGCATCTTGAATGGAGAACTGGATTTTGAGTAATGGCGATAGCACTCGAGCTGTCGCAGAATATAGGCACTTCACTGGCTTCAACTTCATAATCTTTGAGTTGTTGTTTGATCCACAAGATTTGTGCACAACAACTCCCTGCGGCCATGTACTCGGCCTCTGTGGTGGAGGTGGCTACTGAAGTTTATTTCTTTGAGAACCATGAAATCAGCTTGTTTCCGAGAAAGTGGCAAGTACCCGAGGTTGATTTCCTATCGAGCTTGCACCCTGCATGATCAGAATCTGAATAACCTGTAAGCTGCAAATTATCATCACAAGGATACCAAAGACCTAAGTTTGTGGTTCCTTTGATGTATCGAAGAATTTTCTTTGCTGCTTCCAAGTGAGATTCCTTCGGATTAGCTTGAAATCGAGCACACACTCCAACTGCAAAAGTGATATCAGGTCGACTCGCAGTTAGATAAAGTAATGAACCAATTATACCCCTGTACTGTGTTATGTTGGCAGGTTTTCCTTCTGGATCCGGGTCGATCTTCCCACCAGAGAGCATCGGTATTTTGACGGGCTTGCTGTCTTTGACACCAAACTTATCGACCATCTCGTGTGCGTACTTTGTTTGGCTAATGAAGATTCCTTCATCAGACTGCTTGACCTGCAACCCTAGAAAGAAATTCATTTCCCCCATCATAGACATTTTATATTTGTCTGTCATGAGGTTACCAAATTTTTCGCATAATATGGGAGATTTAGATCCAAATATAATGTCATCAACATAAATTTGTACTAAAAGGATATGTTCATTCACTTTGATAGTGAATAGCGTTTTGTCGACTGATCCACGCTTGAATCCAGATTCGATGAGAAAGGATGATAGCATCTCATACCAAGCTCGAGGAGCTTGCTTAAGTCCGTAGACGGCCTTGTGTAGTTTGTAGACTTTGCTTGAATCACCCTCCTCGAATCCTGGAGGCTATTCCACATAGACTTCTTCTTCGAGAACGCCATTAAGGAACGCACTTTTTACATCCATCTGGTAGACTTTGAATCGTTGATGAGCGGCATAAGCTAGAAACAGCCTTATAGCTTCTAATCTTGCGACGGGGGCAAATGTCTCATCATAGTCGATTCCTTCTTGTTGACAGTAACCCTTTGCTACCAATCGGGCTTTATTTCTGACAACTTCTCCAGATTCATCTCTCTTGTTTTTGTACACCCATTTAACTCCAATGACGCCCTGATGATAAGGACGATCAACTAGAGACCATACATCGTTTCTTTTGAATTCATTGAGTTCTTCTTGCATGGCTTGAATCCAGTTAGCATCTTGAAGAGCTTCAATGGCATCTTTGGGTTCTATGCGAGAGAGATAGCAGCTTAGTAGCGCACTTTCACCAATCGTTCTTCTTGTCCGCACTCCTTGGTTTGAGTTCCCAACAATGAGCTCCTTTGGATGATCATCGATCCATCGTCTGCGTCGAGATCTTTCTTCGTTTGAAATGACTGGATCGGGCTCATTAATAGGTTCGTCAAACTCCGGGTGAGTTGAAGGTTGATCAGTGGGAACGTGCTGTTGCTCGGGCTGTTGATCAGGCTGCTGATCGGACTGAATGTCGAGCTGCTCCATTGAGTTATCGAGCTGCTCGATTTGTGTTGTAAGGTCGTGAACAGCATCAGTCTGGGGAACTTAGAATGGGGGATCAGCCTGGTTAATTCTGGCTGATGTATTACAGCTCGAAGTGTGAACATTACTTGCATCATTTCCCCCTTGCTGTGTGACCTTAGGATCAGATTGATCCACTTCCTCTAGATCAGTTGGAGTCCACACTAGCAGGTCGTCGATGGGGGAGTTAGACGGCCTGTTAGTAGCGGACTGATCTGGACCTGTACTTATCTCTCTGTACAGACAAGTAGATTCATCAAACACAACATGAGGTGTTACCTCCACAACTAGGGTTTTCTTATTAAAAACTCTATAAGCTTTGCTAACCTCTGAGTATCCTAGAAATACTCCTGGATCGGCCTTGCTATCAAAAGTTTTTAATTGGGATTTCCCATTGTTATGAATGTAACACAAGCATCCAAAAGATTTAAAATACTTTAACCTGGGGAGCTTGTTGTTCCACAGCTCGTAAGGAGTCTTTCCATGTCGGGTAGTGATAATCGACCTGTTTTGGGTATAGCATGCTGTGTTAACGGCCTCCGCCCAAAACTTCTTTGGAAGGTTGGTTTCATCCAACATGGTACGAGCTGCTTCCTTCAACGTCCTGTTACGGCGTTCCACTACGCCATTTTGTTGAGGTGTACGAGCTGCTGAGGTTTGATGATGAATTCCACTCTTTGTGCAATATTCTTCGATCATTGCATTGATAAATTCGGTGCCTCGATCGGATTGAATGGAGATGATGGACTTCTCCTTTTGATTGCACAGTTTGCTCAGCAATGCGGGTAGCTTCTCCAAAGTCTCCTTCATTTTGTACATGAAAATAACCCACGTAAATCTAGAATAATCATCTATAATAACGAGAGCATATTTTCTACCATTTATACTCAAGGGAGTGACTGGACCAAAGAGGTCGAGATGGAGAAGCTCAAGAATTCGATTTGACGCTTGTGCTGTCACACTTGGAAAGGATGATCTTGTTTGCTTTCCAGCTTGACAGGCTTTGCAAATGTTATCACGGTCGAAGACTTGATCTGGCAGGTCGTTCACCAGTTTGTTGCGTGCGAGTTTGTTGATGGCCTTGAAGTTCAAATGACTTAGCCTCTTGTGCCATAACCAGCTTGTCTCGGTATCGGCCTTTGTGATCAGGCAGGTCTCTATCCCATCAGTCCATTGGACTATGTAGAGTCTATCCTGCAAGATTCAGGTAAGAAGTATTTCTCCTTCCTCATTTCTCACGAGACATTTGTTAGTAGTGAATTCTACTCGTTTACCATTCGAGCAGAATTGCGACACAGAGAATAAATTATGATTAAGACCTTCAACATACGAGACGTTAGAAATAGTTGTTTTTCCAACTTTTAGATCGCCCTGGCCTCTTGTGTGACCCTTCGAACTTCCTCCAAAGGTTACAAGTGGCCCGTCTCGTTCTTGATAATTTGATAGTAGCGTTTTGTCACACGTCATGTGCTTTGAGCATCCACTATCAATGATCCATACAGCTCCACGAGCTGCTTGGCTCCTTCTTTGAGCCTTCCCAACCTGCAATTAATTCAACTTAGCATCCCATTTGAGATTGGGTGCTACATCGGTTGCGGGAACGGCCTTTGGGACCCAGATTTGTTTCGCCGGTCTGCTTCTATCCGAGGCTGAGGACGAGGCAGTGGCGGTCATGGGCTTGGGAGCCTTGGATTTCTTTGAGCGAGAGCGGCGAGGCTGGTAATACTGCTCTTCATAAAAGCCAGGTTGATACTGCCAGTCTTGAGAGTTTGACTGTTGAGGATAGTGGCAGTGACAACCTTAATGAGCGGGGTAGAAAAACTGAGGGTGATACGGCCTTTGATAGTACTGGCCTTGGTATCGCCCTTGATGAACAGCCTGCTTTTGATGAGTGGGGCAGGTCGACGATGCTGGGCAGGTCGACTCACTTTCTTTTGAGGAACAGGCTGTTCCTTCTTGTGTTGCTTTAAAAGGATGGCTTGGGGCTGTCGAACTGGATTCTTCCGCTTGACCATCTTATCTGGGAGAGCTTGATGAGCTTTCCTGAGATTCTTTGATTTTGACTGCGCCTTTACGAACTTGATCTCGCAGTCTTTATCCTTGTTTTCTTTGGATTTTCCACTAAATCCAATACCAGAGTGATCACGCGGATTTCGTTGCATGGATTGGACCTCTTCAATTTCTTTCCACTTTTCTTCAACTGGCTCAAGGTGAGTTGAAGTTTTTCTTCCTTTTTCACGAGGAGTTCGTGTCGAATAACCAAGTCAGCCAACTTTGATGTAAGGCTGTGTATTTTGGCATCTTTGATCTTGAGGGACTCGTCCTTCTCGAGTGCCCTGGTATCGAACTCCTTAACCCGGAAAGTCAATTCTTCAACTTTTGACTTTAGGGCTTCGATCTCCCTTTCTTTTTCTTCATCATAGGGAGTGAATTTTTCTTCTAATGCTAACTTGTATTTTTCATTCTTGTTCATCAGCTCAGCATTATCTTCAACGACCTCTTTGAGTGTATCCACGAGATCGGCGTAATCATCGAGCTGTTTCTTGATTTCTTCCCAAGACACAGCCTCGGATAGTTCTTCACCTTCTTCTGCACATTCATCGTCAGAGAAAAAAAGTGAAATAGGTTGAGGGACTACCTTTGAAGATCCCTCGTTTTGTTGGTGCTCTCCAACGAAACATTCTTTATCATCACTTTCGTCGAAAGCGATGTAACCCTCGTCATCACTTGACAAGCTGTCTGAGAGATGAGCCTCCTTTGATTCTTCAGCAAGCATGGCAGCTCGTTGATCCTTGAGCTTCTTATCGCGCTTTGCACGGAGCTCGTCTCTCTCGGCCTTTGTCAGATCAGGACAATCAGTCTTATAGTGACCCGGCCTGCCACAACCAAAACAGCCACCCTCGGGTGTGTTAGAAGAATTGAAGGTTGAGGGTTTACCTTCTCCCTTTTTGTCAGGGCGGTCATGGTTGCGGTTTGAGAAGTTTCGCTTGTTGTCACGGTAGAATTTTTTGTATTTGACAACCTTTCCTAGGAGCTTCTCATTTCTCCTAGCAGCGAGAGCATAGTCGAGAGTCATCTTCTCGAACTTTTTGACGATGGATTCGTCAATCGAGCTTGGGGTAGCAGCAGAGGCTGAGTCGGCCTTGAAGGCTACCTCCTTGTCATTCTTTTCATCGGCCTTCTTGCTGGTGGAAGGCTGTGCTGATCCGTGGATGCAGATCATCTCATATTCATTTCCGACAAGAATGTCGAAAAGATCTTCAGTGGTGAGGGAGTTAGAGTCGGGGCGAGCTGGATGCATGGCGGTGTATACGTGCCAGTTTGCGGGTAGGGCACGCATCACTTTAAGATTCTTCTCGCGCTGCGTATATTTGTGAGGGTTGATTGCAGCGATCTCGAGAATTATTTCGGTGAAGCGAATCTTCATCGCTTCTATGGTTTCACCCGAAATCATCTTGAAGTCATCGAACTTGCTGCACGCCATGGACAGCTTGTTCTCCTTCATCTCCTCTGAACCCAAGCTGATGGACCGGAGGGTGTCCCACATCTCTTTGGCAGTCTCAAGATTTCGAATCTTGGCAAGATAGACGCCCTTCACAGTGCTTGAGATGAGTCCCTTTGCGTAATCATCGAGACTAGCCTCCTTCCTTTCCTCGGTTGTGTAGTCGCGAGGATTTTTGAGGACCTTTTCGTAAGTGGCCTCCCCGGGGGACGTTCCATCAACGATAATCTTCGCTGCATAAATGGGAGAGGGGCCTTTTTCGATGATCTCCCACATAAGGACGTGATGTGCCTTGAGACACATTTTGATTCGGAAGCTCCAGTCTTCATAGCCTTGAATGGAGAAATCTTCACAAACCCTGAGAAGAGAAGCCTCCATTGCAAATAGAATGATATGATATGAATGAAAAGATTTTTCAAAAGGATCGGTTCAAAATGACCAAAAGTTTGATAAAACCTTTAGTATGCAAAGCAGCGGTCAAAAGAACCACTGCTCTGATACCACTTGTTGGTCCCTGAAAAGAGTTATTGGTGTATGGGGGGGGGGGGGGGGGGGGGGGGAATACACCATTACCAACCGTTTTTGACGTTTTGAAAATCAGGTCGATCAGAAGGTCGATTGTCAAGGTCGATCCTATCAGAGGCAGATTGATCTATCAAGCTCGTTTGAAAACAAGCTTGATTTATCAAACTGTTAATGCGGAAGTTGGTGGAGGTTGATTACTCTTTGAAAAATCTATTGTTAAGCCAATGCAGGTTGTTTCATGAAATGCAGGTTGATGCTCGTCAGATTGATAAAGTATTGAAAGAGTGATAAATAAAGAGAGAGAGAGAGAGAGAGAGACACCGCAATTTAGCGTGGTTCGGAGAAACCCTCCTACGTCCACGTCAGGTCGACCCGACCTGAGAATCCCTTTACCTTTGGATCCAACTTCTCTCTTATTTATACTGACTGAGTATCAGTTCTAAATACACTCTAACTTGAATATATCTAGACACGAGTTTTGGGTTGTGACCCTTACAACCTTTCGTACTGAAAATGTACAAACAACCTTTCACGAATTACAGAGCTTGACTAACTCTATAATGGCGAAGAACACAAAACAAACTTTCTAACTTCGAACGAGTCGGAGAAGAAGTTGTTTGATTCAACGACAAGCATCAGTGAACGCTTTGTCGTTGTGGCTTTTATCGGAGTCGAAAATCTCTCTTCGTCAAGTGTTTGGGAAACTAATGGGATTTCGAACACTTGAAAGGATATGAACTTTGAGAGAGATTTTGGCAGAGTTTGGCGTTGATAGCTTGAGTTTCCCGTGCTTGAAACCGATAATGGCTTGAAGTATATATAGGCAGTTTTGAAAAAC
Organism: Thymus mandschuricus; assembly: GCA_029379335.1. Classification (NCBI taxonomy): domain Eukaryota; kingdom Viridiplantae; phylum Streptophyta; class Magnoliopsida; order Lamiales; family Lamiaceae; genus Thymus; species Thymus mandschuricus. The sequence goes on along the minus strand of CM057074.1, from coordinate 16,982,158 downwards.
TAGCCGTTGGAGTCAGGATGACGTGGCACTAGCCGTTGGAGGATGACTCACTTCTAGCCATTGGGAAGATTCTTCCTTGCTGGCATTCTACGTGGCAAGGATCAGGTCGTGTTGCTCCATGAAGGTGGAGCATCGACCTTGATAAAGAAATCCAGCACTTGAAATCTTCTATGTCAAAGCAGGCTGGAAGCTTGATAAGGAAGGTTGATAGACAGGAAGATATACCAGCTCGATCCGGATGAGGCAGGTCGATAAACAACCTTTCTCTTACAGATTGGATCGAACTTGTATTTAAACTATAGAGAGCATCGACCTGCACTAACAGGTAGCAGGTCGATCTATCGGCCTTGACCCTAAACAAGAGAAAATATGCCTAAGTGTGGTTTCGATAAACATCATCAAAATCAAACTGCAAGGGGTTTCCAACACACCACATATAATTATTTGAGAAATGTTAGCCTTTATCGACATATTTTTATTTCAATATACTTGTTCGACGGGTGCTTTAGATATAAATAAATACAACTTTCTATCAGTTTCATCGAAATAAACAACGGGTGACTTGGTATATTTTGATATTTTCTTTTATATTTTGCTTAAAATTAACAATATAGAGTCGAATTTTGGCGTGACTTAGTAAAACTATATAGTTATTTCAGAAATGTTAACCCTAACTATCCCTTTTTATTTGGTCAAAAAGATTCATCTGAAGGGTGCTTTAGTTAAAATAATAACGGGAGGCTTACTATATTTTTATTTTATTTTATATTTTGATTAAAATAACATTATAAAGTGATTCATGTCAAATTTTGACGGGATGAAATAATCGTAAAAATATTAATTTAATGACTCATTTCATATTAGTTATTACCACGAGTAACGGGCTGCTTGAAATAATTAATTAATATACAAAATTATGTATTCATTAAAATTTTATGTAAAATCACGAAATAAATTGAATCCCGTCGAATTTCGACGGACACTGAACTAGTATGAACAAATTGAGCTTTAATTATTAAATATTTTTTTTAAATTTAATGATTTCAATATTAATTAATAAAGTATTATATATTACAATTGAAAAAATCGAACAAAATAATATTGAAATGAAAAACTGACGTGATCACGAAGGTAAGCAGTGAGCACCATTAGGTGAGTAGCACATCTTTCATGATCACGAAGGTAAGCAGTGAGCACTATAAGGTGAGTAATACATCTTTCCTGAAGTTGTAGGTGTTGCTGCGACTTATGAATGATAAATTATACTACGTTAGGAAGTATATTCTAAATTCATAATAACATGAATAACTGGATTTAATTTTAAGTTAGGAACAAATAGCATCAAATAATTTCATACTTACTAAGCAAAATAAACTAAAGTCTCCCAACAAACAATATAATAGTAATGCAATTTGTACAAAAGACCACAAAAAATTATGTTTATTATATATAAAATTAACAAATAATAACCCTGCTTCAATTGCTCGTGTCTACATTAGTCTTTTTGAAGAAATATTTGATAAAATAACTTATTCTATAATATTAAGATTTTTTTAAAATTATATGATGATTATGTATTAACATGCGGGTATAATATCTAGTTGCTTATGATATGTCAAAACAATAACTATAAGGAGGTGCTTGGTATGAGGTAATGCAATAGGGGTGGGAAAGGAATGGAGGTGGGAAAGGAATAGGCATGGGAAAGGAATGGAATGAAATTTCCATTCCCTTGCTTGGTTTGCACAAGTTATAACCAAAGTAATGCAATCAATTTTTTTCTTTAACATTTATGTAATAAAATAAATTACAATTTTGTATTTAAATCATACAACTATACTATTTAATAACGATGGGATAGAAAAAAACTAGAAAGAGAAAGTAATAAAATATAATTTTTAGAGAGAGAAAACGATGATAGAAAAAATTTTAGAGAGAGAAAGTGACGAAAGTGAAATTTTTAGAGAGAGAAAGAAATTTTTAGAGAGATAAAGTGACGAAAGTGAAATTTTTAGAGAGAAATAAAATTTTAGAAAGAAAAAAGTGACGAAAGTGAATTTTTAGAGAGAGAAAAATTTTAGAGAGAGAAAGTGATGAAAGTGAAATTTTTAGAGAGAGAAAGAAAATTTTAGAGAGAGAAAGTGACGAAAGTGAAAATTTTTAGAGAGAGAAAGTGACGAAAGAGAAAAATTTTAGAGAGAGAAAAAAAATTAAGAGAGAGAAAGTGACAAAAGTGAAATTTTTAGAAATAGAAAGAAAATTTTAGAGAGAGAAAGTGACGAAAGTGAAATTTTTTAGAGAGAAAAAAATTTAGAGAGAGAAAGTGACGAAAGGTGAAATTTTTAGAGAGAGAAAGAAACGAAAGTGGAAATTTTTAGAGAGAGAAAGTGACGAAAGTGAAAATTTTTAGAGAGAGAACGAAAATTTTAGAGAGAGAATGTGACGAAAGTGAAATTTTTTAGAGAGAGAAAGAAAGTTTTAGAGAGAGAATGTGATGAAAGTGAATTTTTAGAGAGAGAGTGACGAAAGTTAAAAAATTTTGAGAGAGAGAAAATTTAGAGAGAGAAACTAAGTGGCGGAGAAAAAATATTTTAGTGAACAAAATTTATGAAAAAAATTTAGAGAGAGAAAGTTTAAGAAAATTTTTAGAGTGAGAAAGTGACGGTATGATAAATTTTTTGGAAATAGAAAGTAGTAAGATACAAAAATTTTAGAGAGAGAAAATGATGATACAAAAATTTTAGAGATGAGAATAGCTATAACCATGAAAATTCAAGTAATGCATATTCCCATAGAGGTGGGAATAGTCATTCCCTCAGGAATGTGTATTCCCGACACAAAAGTCGAACCAAGCGGAGTAATGGAATAGAGGTAGGAATGGTTATTCCATTCCCACCCCCATTACGGCATTACCTCATACCAAGCACCTCCTAAGTGTTTGATAAAACGTGACCCTTCAACCCATGTATTATGTATATGATACAAAGCTTTTTTGATTTACTATTAAACGTCTTGAGTCCCATTTTAGCACTCAACTAAAAGAAAAATCTCATATATTCTCAAAAGTTGAAACTAATCTCTGTAGCGCGGTCTTCTCTCTTCGGGCCCGGAAAAAAACGAAAATATGTATGCACCGAGGGCAAGGAAAGCCTCATAGATGACTCTAAGCCAAGTGAAACACATGTCAATAACATGCTCCCTCACTGCAGAAAGAAAACAGAGGCCTAAGTAAAGAAGAGTCCTTCCGACCCATTCTTCCGCAGCATCGAAAGCCCTGATCCTCATCATTCTTAGTACCAATACTGTGATTCCATGTATCAAAGTCCTGTTAGAAGATTTTGTTAGCAAATACTCATCCAAGTAAACGATTGAATTGATATAAAGAACAATATAATTTCGATATCAAACCACTTTCATGGAACTGAGTTTCAAATATATATGTGTCGAGCAACAGATGAATACCATATGCGTGATACAATCTCCATTGTGATATACCAAAAGACCAAGCATGAGAATGTGAAGAAGATGGCATTCCAGAACAAATTCCGAGGCTGCCTTGCATACACCACTCTTAATTCATAGTTTTCAGCCATAGCTTCTCTTCTTCTAAACTATAAACCAAGAAAGAATTCAAATTATATTAATTCAAAACCATCTGTAAAGGGGCAGAGGAACCTAATAATCCACACCATTCCTCTTGTGGAATATTAGAACATCCACAACTACGGAATGCAGGAGTATACAGAACATTTAGTAGTACTTAAGTGAAGAACTAAAAGGAAAAATCGCCCCCAGAGAGGAAAGTTGACAAAATTTCCAGGCCACACTCCTTACTCTCATAAGCATTGATCTACGAGAACCTGAGCATAAATATTCTTATATAGGTGCTGAACATCTCAAAGAGCCCCAATGTAAAATAGAAAAGAATAAATTCTTGAAATGGAGAATACTTTTCCTGATTATATGATTACCAGTGTCCGGAGGCTTTCCTCAGTGTTGTCACGAGACCCACGACTGTCTACGAGACTCATTATTAGAACTTTATCTCCATGTCGCATTTTAGAAAGAGCCTCCTCTTGGCCAAGCACAGTCACTATGGGAGGAAAAACGAAGAAAACCATAGAGAAAGTTAAGAGATGACTTCACAGAAAAGTCGACATACACATCTAGTAATTTGGTTAGAATTCGTCTTTGTTAATGTGAGGATTTGTCTCAATGTTCCGAGTTTTTAGAACAAAACTTGATGCTAGTGATTTTCTTCAACCAAGACATCATATTTACTAGCATGGTTGTGCCAGACCTGAAAGACCCTTATACACTCCAAAACCAAAGCAATATAAATTCATAGAAGAAAGCAAATTTTCACGATAATATTCTCCCAATGCTATTCCATTCCATCAGCAAGTGACATGAAAGACGAGATAATGTTTAGTCTAGCCACACAAGCAAACACTCCAGCTAATACATGTATTCGATCTTGACCTTTTCTCCTACTACCCTCTTTCTATATACAAAACAACTTTAATTTAACAGCTTTATGATTGCAACAAATTTTCCAGAGCGTTTTCTTTCGATTGGGAAAAGTTGTCCCCTCCCAAACGAGTTATATACATAAATCAATCAAAGATCCCGTTTGCCTCAAGAACCTTAAGTAACTCAAATATACTAAACAGTTTATGTTAATAAAGTATCCGCACTGAGTGATCATGAGAGAAAGGCATAATTTTTTTATTGGCGTATTATAGAAGCTAACACCTTTCGTAAAGCAATAGTGATGTCGTGATTGTTATCAGAGGGATTTGAGGATTTACCCATCCCTACTAAGATGATCAGAGACTTCTTTTAGGTCATTTTGATTAAACCTTGAAATCTCATGGAGAATATTTCCCCCAGAAGGCTCAATCATGGTTTGATCAAGTAAGGAACAATAATATCCAAGTTCTCTACCCTATAGCGTCATATTCCACATTATATTCCCCAAAACATAGGATTATGCATATCTTAGTTTGCTACTTTCTTTCTTACTCTTGGACATATACGACATTAGTCATGCTAAAAAATTAAAACCTCAAGGCAGGTGCAATCCAAAGATTAAAACATAAAGTGTAAACAATGGAAAATTTGAAAGCAAAATAACATTACAATAAACGTTACATCCAAAAACATCCTCAGGTTACATATCCCCCCAAATAGCCTCCATTCAAACGTTGTCGTCGACAAACAGATTTCTTAAGAACAAGTCAGACCTTTTCATTTTTCTTAGTCCAAACTCAGCATAATCGGATAAAGCACAACCCATAAACAACCTATTACATGATATTATATTAGCAGTAGCATATATTAATATTGATATATGAAGACAGAAAAAAGCATGAACACCTCCAACATCACGATAAGACCCAGGCGACAGAATTCCATGACTGGGTCCACCCCTGAACTTGGGAGGATCTGTTGTCTTAACCTATAATCAATCATTAGGGGGAAAAAAAAAAAAAAAAAGGAATAACAGCTCAAATTAATTTGATAATCAGACTAAAATACTCAGTACATGATCAGTCTCAACGATACGAACTTGCCTTAAAAGCAACATAAGAGTCGGAGTTATTCCATAACCTAATTGTCGCAGAAGCTTGCCCCTCCTCCTCATCTAACCAAATCAAATTTACACATAAATGAACAATTAATTGTCACCAAAGAGGAAAAGGAATCAGTAATTTTTGAAAGTAAAATAGAATCTGACAGCGAAAGACGAGGTTCTTGTCAGGTTCCACGCGGAGAAGTCGTCGCCTGTTCATTTGGGGAAAAGCTCGGCGAATTTGAATTCAGATAAAACAGCAGGAAAAAAAAAAAAACTATTTTTTTCCTTTCTTTGGGGTTTCTGACCTTGAGAACGAAGAATGGAGGAAGAAAAGGGGAAAACAAAGTACGACGGAATCAAAGACATTGCGAAAGGGAAGGCAAACAGTTGCTTTGGATTTTTTAATCAAATGCAAGAGTTGAACTCGTAAAACTGAATAAATAAGTCGGAAACGAAGAAAATTGCAGGTAAGGAAACGGGCAAGTTGCAGAAGAATGAGAGAGAGAGAACTTCGACGTTTGATAATGCTTCGAGATTTTATATGTAAGACTTTAAATAAGGTGCCACCAATTTGACCTTTTTTCTTATCTTCTCCTCTTTTATTTTATTCCTTAAAAAAGTTGGGCCAATTCCTAATGTTAAAACTAAAAAACGTTATATCTGAGGGTACGACAGGGAGCTTCGACCTTGCAAAGGTTTGCAGTGCAAACCCCTTCATCACACCCTTTGTCACACCCCTTTTACGTTGAGCAAATTTTCGCCTCAAAGTGTGTGCGCCGGTGCCCCACGCACCGATCAACCCTTAACCCACACTTGTGTTTACCTCACAACACTTGTGTTTGGAGACTTGTGCTTGGCCTGGCCCCAACGCTCACTCACTCAAGCAGCGGAACATAAAGAGTAAGCGCACACACATTACGGGAGCACCACGTCTCCAACCTTCATACCATTACCACAATAATACAAAGGAGTTCCCGAGGCTAGCACACTCTTAAGTCTACTCGACTAGCAGCTCACGGCCCTTATATGGAACAATGTGATGAATAAATGCCCTCATCACTAAGTTGCTATGATCTAAATCGTCGGGTCCTTAACCGCTCGGACAAGTGGCGCCCATGGGGCAACTCTAGCAAAGCGGCAGTTGTGCACCACGCCAACTACCCGCAACCGCCCACAAACTGCCCTCAAGCTCCATGATCGTGCACCAACTTGCAGCAACCGTCACCAACTTCTCCCGCTCGGGTTCGATCCTCGTCGGGGGCACGTTCCACACACCGCGTCCGTCTCTCGCCAGTGTCGCCTCGCACACTGCACTGAACTAGTGCCGCGCCTTGCATGCGTGCCACACCTGGTGCCCGACATGCAGTGCTCTCGGCGGCGTACTGCCATCACCCGGCAGGCAACACCATCGTGCCTCGGCGCCCAGCTCGCCTCAGCCACACCCACTCATCACACGTGTCGGGTGCGTTTCCCGTGCCCGATGCCCCTCATCGTCAAGCCCGGCTCACAAGCTCGCCCAATGCCCCTCATCATTAGGCTTGCTCGGTGCACCTGAGCTGCGTGCCATCCCGCAGAGCACACACATATTCGCCCAACACATCCGCTACGTCCACCCGATGCACGGTATGCCCATCAGGTGACCCACGCCCCATGAACGCTACTGGTTCCCATCACCCGTCTCACGCCCACGTCTATGTCCGACGCTGCCTCACGCACCGAACTTGCCAACTTGCCAACCCGATCCTACGCTGCTCCACTACACTAACACTCGATGGCTTGCAAGCTGCCCTCGTCCAACATAGCGCCCATACACTGATGTCACACGAGTAACACGTTTGACTAGATGTTGCCCACGTCCGGCCAACACCCCCGTGTCTCGACGCCCAGCCTGCCTCGACACACACACACACCCGACGCACCTCATCATCGAGCGTTGCCTGATGCGCCTCTTCATCGAGCTCAGCCCACGCTCGGGCCTCATCCGGCCAAGTCCCCGCAACTTGACACCAAGTCACACCCATTTAGTGTTGAAGTAGCTCTGCATCCACTCCAACACCCATCTCAGCCAAGCCACTACTGGCACATGGCACGTCCCGTACCAACGCCTAAAAAGAGATGCCCTCCACATGGACTATGATGAACTTAATTTTAATTTAGAAAGTTTACTCGTATCAAGGTGTTCTTGATTTCAAATTTGGATTTGACTTTGTAAATAGTTTATACTCATATTTTTTGAGTTCTTCAATTAGAATTTAAATTTGTAAATAGTTTATTCCCGTATTTAGGAGCCCTTCAATTTGAATTTTAATTTGTAAATAGTTTATACTCGTATTTAGGAGTTCTTCAATTTGGATTTAGATTTGTAAATAGTTTATACTCATAGAGTTCTTGAACTTGAATTGATTTTATAATCAGTTTATACTCGTGTTGGCGAGTCTTCACTTGATTTGAATTTATAGAAATTTTATACTCGTGTCAATGAGTCTTCATTTGATTTGGACTCATAGACATTGTGTACTCGTGTCAAGGAGTCTTGATTGATTCTTCGAAGAGTTTGATTAGATAGTGTTGGTTCTTGTCTTGGAGCTTTATTAACAGTTTAGACTCTTATCGAGGAGTTTCATTCTTTTCTTCTTCTTTTTTCCCTTTTCTCATAAATTATGACTTATTCTCAAATTTGTAGCATATTCTTCATCTTCATCACTTGGAGTTTATACAAAATCATACCTTTGAACATTGTAGACGAAACGGATGTGATCTATCGGTTCTGAACTTGTAGGATGTGACCCAAACCTCAAGATCTGAATACTTGGTGGGCCTTTTGCAGATCTCGGAACATCGATCCATACTCAGATTGGCGGCTCTCACTTTTCTAACCACTAGGGGAAAAAAAAATAGTTTGAACTAGGGTTTTTAATGAGAGAATAATAGAGTATTCATATAAGAACAAAATATATCCTTATTTCCTTCTCTATAGCCGCCCTCCTCTCTTCCTTACTAACACAAATCTTATTCCTTAATTAATACACAATTAATTAGGAATTAATTTGTTCAATTATGCAACTGTATTACTGATGGAGTCCAAGGTTCGTTGAGTCAAGATCCTGTTCGTGTTCCCAAAGGGCCGGTGACGAGAGCTCGAGCTAAGAAGTTCAAGGAAGGCTTGCAAGGATTGATCCAAGAAGTTTGGGCTCAAGAATTGATGAAGAAGCCCATTGGAAAAGGCGGACCGGATAGCCCGCGAGTTATTAATTTTATCGAGTGCGTTCGGGCTGAAGATTGAAGACTTTATTTTAATTTTTGTGTGTTTTGGTTCAGGCTACGTTTTTGGGCCTTAAAAGACTTGTTTTTGGATTTTTATCATGTTGGTTAATGGGTTGGGTCATACCTTTGACTTTAGGTCAGTTATTTCCTAGTTTGATTATGTTTAGATGGTTTTATTTGCCTCCCTATATAAGGGGGTCTTGGTGGACGAAAATTAGACATCTTATCATTAATATTATTGTGAGTTTTTATTCTGTCTTGAGAGTTCTTCGAATTTTTCTTGATTATTCCAAGACGAATTCATTATCCGGCGAATCAGCGAGTCAATCATCCCTCGTTTTGTGTCAATCATCGTTCCCGTGTGACTAAGACGATCACTATTTGGGGTATAGGCTGTTCTTAGAACTGACTTATATCATTTATAGGATTAGATCTTAGGTATATTGGAATATCCATCGTTATTCTTCAGTTCGTTTATTTTAGATTCGTTCAATTAGTTCATTTATTTTTAATCTATGGCTTCCGATTCTGGGCTACGCATCTTTGTTGACATCTTTTGTCGACTACAATCGTATCATTTGGTATCATTTGGTCGACATCTTTGGTCGACTACGATCGTATCATTTGGTTTCGAGTGTTTGAAGAGTTTATATGTGGATGATGCTGATTTTGGTGAGATTTATCGAGCATGTGAGAAATCTGGTTTTGAAGAGTACTTTAGGCATGATGACTATTTGTTTAAGTAAAATAGGTTATGTGTTCCAAAGTGTTCTCTTCGTGAATTGTTGTTGCTTGAATCTCATGGTGGGGGTTTGATGGGACATTTCGGTGTTGCTAAGACTTTAGCTGTTTTGCATGAACACTTCTTTTGGCCTCATATGAAGCGTGATGTTGAGCGAATTTGTGGTAGATGTGTCACTTGTAAACAAGCTAAGTCTAGAGTGAGTTCCCATGGTTTGTATACACCATTGCCTATTCCTACAGCACCTTGGATTGATATTTCAATGGATTTTGTATTAGGATTGCCTAGGAGTAAGCATGGTAGTGATTCTGTTTTTGTAGTGGTGGATAGATTTTCTAAGATGGCGCATTTCATTTCATGTCATAAATCTGATTATGCATCGCATGTTGATGATTTGTTCTTTCGAGAGATTGTTTGATTGCATGGAATGCCTAGGACTATTGTTTTGGATAGGGATGCTAAGTTCTTGAGCTACTTTTGGAAGACTTTGTGGGGTAAGTTAGGTACTAAACTGTTGTTTTCTACTACTTGTCACCCACAAACTGACGGTCAAACCGAAGTAGTCAATAGGACTTTATCTACCTTGCTTAGGGCTATAATCAAGAAGAATAATAAGTCTTGGGAAGAATGTTTGCCACATGTTGAGTTTGCATATAATCGTTCTGTTCATTCTGCTACTAAGTTTTCACCTTTTGAGATTGTCTATGGTTTTAATCCTTTAACTCCTTTAGATTTATCTCCATTGCCTGAACATGAGCATACTAACCTTGATGGCCAGAAAAAGCTGATTTTGTGAAACAGATTCATGAGAAGGCAAGGCTGAATATTGAGAGACGAACAGAGCAGTACGCCAAGCAAGCCAACAAGGGGCGCCGTCAAGTTGTGTTTGAGCCCGACGATTGGGTGTGGTTGCATATGCGCAAAGAAAGGTTTCCGTTGCAAAGGCGTTCAAAGTTGCTACCTCGAGGCGATGGACCTTTTCAAGTGTTGGAGCGCATCAACGATAACGCCTACAAATTGGACTTACCTGGTGAGTATTGTTTCACCAAAAAGTGTTTGCATTAGAACAAAATCCTATCGTAGCACTAGCAAGTAAAACCCAATGTCGAATCTTGATGGAAAACTTAACAGGGCAAATAATCGTGTAGTAAAAATCCTAATCTAGCCTAAAACTAAGAAAGCAAGTAAAGAATATTTTTGGGTTTTTGGTTTTTAAATCCTAGGCAATAAAATAAATCAAAGCAAGTAAATCAAGCAAGTAAATAAACAAAGAAATAAACCCAACTAATTAATCTAAAGAATTAAACTAGAAAAAAACGAATAAACTACCTAGGCAAGAATCGAAAAGAAAGCAATAAAGGAAGCAATGAAAGAAACAAAAACGAATCTAGACATGATTGAACTGAATAGGAAAATCTGGAAATTAAGTAAACAAATCTAACTCTAAGGACTTTGAAAACGAATTAATCGAGAACCTAAGGAAAAACGAATCTAAACTATGAACTTGAAATCGAACGAACGGAATTAAATAAACGAAAGTAAACGAAGCAATTACGAAATTAAATCTAAAACTAAGGAACTCAAATAAAGCAATTAAACGAAAGCAATAAATAACTTACGAAATTGAACAAAGAACGAAGAACTTGAAATAAACGAAGAAGTCTTGAATTAATGTAAAGCAAAACGAAGAATTCGGATCCGAACAAAGCAAAGCTAAAACTAGAGTATTTGAGTGCAAAAAACTAAAGCTAAATAATGATAAAAGTGTTCTCAAATTCGTGCACAAGGGATAGTATTTATACTAGGTAGGAAAACCTAGATATATAAGGAAATTCCAGCTGGCCGGAACGTTGGACGCTCGTCCAACGTAGCTCTCGCACTTCCTCCTCTTTTTCTTCTCTGGATGCTCGTCCAGAGTAGGTGCGCACTCTGGACGGCCATCCACTGCCTTGGACGGTCGTCCAACTCCGCACACGCCCCAATGCTCGATTTTTCCTCACTTCCTCGCCTTTTTCGACCCGTTTCCTTCCGTTTCTTCCACCTATCGATCCTACACATGCCAAGGCTCCAAACAACCATATCATAGCAAAAGACATACGAAAAAGACACAAAACATAACAAAAACGGACTCGAAAACATGACGAAAATCCTAACATCTAAACACCAATCAAGTATAATGTTAGTGCTACATTCAATGTGGCTGATTTGAGTCCTTTTGATGTAGGTGACGCCTTGGATTTGAGGAAAAATCCTCTTCAAGAGGAGGGGAATGATGAAGTCCAAGGTTCTTTGAGTCAAGATCCTGTTAGTGTTCCCGAAGGGCCGGTGACGAGAGCTCGAGCTAAGAAGTTCAAGGAAGACTTGCAAGGATTGATCCAAGAAGTTTGGGCTCAAGAATTGATGAAGAAGCCCATTGAAGAAGGCGGACCGGACATCCCGCGAGTTATTAATTTTATCGAGTGCGTTAGGGCTGAAGATTGAAGACTTTATTTTAATTTTCGTGTGTTTTGGTTCAGGCTACGTTTTTGGGCCTTAAAAGACTTGTTTTTGGGTTTTTATCATGTTGGTTTATGGGTTGGGTCATACCTTTGACTTTAGGTCAGTTATTTCCTAGTTTGATTAGGTTTAGATGGTTTTATTTGCCTCCCTATATAAGGGGGTCTTGGTGGACGAAAATTAGACATCTTATCATTAATATTATTGTGAGTTTTTATTCTCTCTTGAGAGTTCTTCGAATTTTTCTTGATTATTCCAAGACGAATTCATTATCAGGCGAATCAGTGAGTCAATCATCCCTCTTTGTGTGTCAATCATCGTTCCCGTGTGACTGAGACGATCGCTATTTGGGGTATAGGCTGTTCTTAGAACTGACTTATATCATTTATAGGATTAGATCTTAGGTATATTGGAATATCCATCGTTATTCTTCAGTTCGTTCGTTCGTTGTCTTATTTCTTCCGCGTGCGTCTTCAATTCGGTTGTCAAGGATCGTATCAATTACTAGAACTAATTCTATTCAAATAGAATTAATCATAATACAAGTAGAAGAGATAAATATATATTAAGGTTGCGTTCTCTTTGATGCGAAAGAAAATGAGAGAAAAGAGAAAATCACCCTATAAAAAGAGAAAATCGCCCTATAAAGAAAATGGAGAGAAAATATTATCTCTCCAATTTGGTGTTGTAAATATTTTCTCCAATTTAAGGAGTAAAATCTCCCCTCATTGATAAAAGGTGAGAAAAGGGGTGTAATTTATAGGGTAATTTTCTCTTTTCTCTCTTCTTTCGCATCAAAGAGAACGCAACCTAAATATATTTATATATGATATTATTGATTTACTCAAATATCTATCCCCTAAAGATCTAAATAAATCATATCTTATTGGATTTACTCTTATCCTTGAATAATTAAATAATTAAATATATTTAATCTTATCCTTAGGGATATAAATCTAAATTAATTGTTTTGATATCTATTCACAGGATATAAACCCAATACATACCATATACTGGGCATAAGTTCAATTATTGAGCTCAAACTCAATAATACCATCAGATCGATTCTCAAGGTCTATTTGGGTCATTCTAGGGATCAGATACCAGACAGAGTTGGGCCTTATCTAATTGAATAATTATCATGTTCATCCCAGATTATTTATCTCTATTAGAGCTACGATTCATTCCACTAGAGAATCATAACGGATTCAACGCTCTGTCCCGATTACGTAGACTGGGGTTGGTATTTTGTTTAGTTCGACCCCCGTGTTTAAGACTTCTCATATCCATTAATTAATCAGAGCTATCATGAATGCTCATAATAGCTTTATAAATCAAAGTAACACTGAAGAACACATACACATCTAATAGCTTATCAAGATTATGATCGAGCTCCTAAAGCATGAGATCTCTAGCTCTTCACCTATATTCCTTCCAATATAGGGTCAGTATCAAAAGAGCATTATCTCACTTGATCTTCAATACGTTCCACCGTATCAGCATAATTAGTGATTGAGACCCATCACTACCATTAGTGCTGCAGTTTAAACCGATAGTTTAGCCCAAACTATCTCGACTGTGAAATTTTATATCTCATAATTGTCAAACGATCTTTATGATCTCCTCCAAACTCAGATCGACATGTGATCTAAAACATGAGATCATGGGTTTATTCTTGCTTATATATATATTCTTTCAGTAGGGATTGTTAACAGTGTACAAGGTGTCGTATACCACTAAAACAATGGTTTTGCTTTAGATATACAACAACCCAAACAATCTCCCACTTATACTAAAGTAAAACCTTTTAGTATACCCATGCGTCTACAGGAAATCATATGACTTCATCCACGTTTCCATGTTAAGAATCGTTAACAACCAACATTCTCTCCCACTTATACTCAACGATTTTACCATGGGAGGCTCACTAAGACAATGTCAGCCACGTGCTACAACGGCTTTGACTTTATAAACTTAGTGAAGGAACCGTCGTCATACATTCCTCTAGCGTTTCTATGTCTCTGCAAGCTCGCCTTAATGGTTCAAAAAACCGTTCGGTACTTATCCTATGTCTATACCGGCTTTTAAAAATCCCAGTAATTTGTTACCACACTCAGAATTCTACCAAGGGTTTTAAGAACTCTAGCAAATTGGGATTACTGCCCAATTCACTAAACAAAGCCCTGAATTATCTAGCTCCCTCTCAGCATTTTACTGCTTGAGATTCCTCAACATAATTCTGCTTTCTCTGTGAATAAATAGATTAAGGTCAATGATGTCATTTCTAGATATTATTCAATTATCAGTGTCCACAAACTTGTAAGAATGATGGACTGTGATACCTTGCGTTAAGAAATATTAAATATCTGGCCCTTTACGCAATCACTACTTGCATTGCTTATCTTGCTAGAACAGTAGTCTATGAAGAATACATGAATAATGTATACTATCCGTTTGAGTAAGATATATCTAACATTAAACTTAATCTTCATTGTAAACTGTTCGGATAATCACCATCCATTATGTCTGATAATACTTTCACATTGTCACCAAATGCTAGTAATATTATCACATAATGTAGAATACAACCACTCTAACGTCTTTTTCATAGATGAAATGTGCTATTGTTTGGATGTCTGCCTAACAACCTAAGCATACCGAAAAAAATGCTTTATCATTGAGCCACACAAATTAATGTGCTCGTGTGAAATATAGAACTTTGAGAGAAAGACTCACTTTTTTCAATTTGCATCTATGTCACCTTATGTATGTCCTCAACATAAATAAACAAGACCATACAACGCCCAAGTCCCATGAGGCTAAACTAATTGACTAATCAATGATATGCAACAACCTTTTATCTAATTATTTCTTAATAGTCAACATGGTTTATTCATTGACCAAGGAACTAAATTCCTTGATGAACATATTACAATTTTGATACGCACTCACAATACTCCCACTGTGATAAGGATTCATAAACAAAACTTGTGCAGATCCTTGTAGTTATCTATCTTGTACTTCCCGGCCTCTAAAACTCCAATCCACAAATTCCATTTATTCTTGGACATTAATCAAGAATAATATGATGTATTTCTTTGAAAGTGTCTACTTATCCAACTTATCTATAAACGAGTTTGCAACCACGTGTGCAAACATTCCTTATTTTCGAACAGATTTAACCAATGAAATCTATAATTAGCATCTTCGTAGGGAGAAAGACCCAAAGTCAACGCGAATATCAATTACTTCATTTTAAATCACAATGAATCTATGATTAGCATCTCCTTAGGGAGGAAGACTGATTGGTGTTTAGATGTTAGATTTTCGTTGTCTTTTCATGTCCGTTTTCCCTTAGTTTTCGTGTGTTTTCATTGTTTGTGGCTATGATTTGGTTGTTTTGGAGTCTTTGGTATTGTAGGATGAAAAGGGCGGAAACAAGAAGAAAACAAGAAAGAAGCATTATATCGAAGAGGGGTTCGATAGGAGCACGTAGGCAAAAATGGAGGTCGATTTGGAGTTCGGACGAGGAAGATACGGCCGAAAGAAGAAAGACGCGCGTAGTCGTCCAGAATGAAGTGTTGGACGTACGTCCAACTCGTTTTGGACGCCCGTCCAACTCCGGCGGCCAGCTTTCCTTTCCTTCTATAACTAGGTTTTCATACCTATTATAAATACTACCCCTTGTACACGAATTCTACAACCTTTACCTTAGTTTTGGCTCTAGTTTTCAACACATTACATTCTAGTTTAGTTTTCCTTTGTTCGATCCGGATCGCTACTTCGTTCTTCAATTAATTCAAGTTTTTACTTAGTTCTTCGTTCTTCGTTTAATCTCGTAAGTTCTTTATTGCTTTCTTTTATTTGATTTAATTGCTTTCCTTAGTTTTAGATTTACTTTCGTAATTGCTTCGTTTAATTTCATTTATTTAATTCCGTTCGTTCGATTTCAAGTTCTTAGTTTAGATTCGTTTTTCCTAGTTTTCGATTACTTTGTTTTCCAAGTTCTTAGAGTTAGATTTATTTATTTAATTTCCAGATTTTCAGATTTAGTTTAATTCGTGTCTAGATTCGTTTTCATTTCTTTCGTTGCTTTCTTATTTGCTTTCTTTTCGATTCTTGCCTAGGTAGTTTATTTGCTTTCATCTAGTTTAATTTTCTATGTTTATTTTGTTCGATTTACTTCTTGCTTTCTAGATTAGGATTATTTACTTGCTTTTATTTATTGTTTTAATTTATTTTATTGCCTAGGATTTTAGAAACAAAACCAACCAAATTCTTTTTACTTGCTTCCTTAGATTTAGGCTAGTTTAGGATTTTTGCTACACGATTATTTGCCCTGCAAAGTTTTCCTTGAGATTCGACATTGGGTTTTTACTTACTAAGTCCTAGGATAGATTTCGTTCTACTGCGAACACTTTTTAGTGAAACAAATTTTGGCGCCGTTGCCGGGGAAAACTTTAGGCGTTTAATTGTGTAGTATTTTTATTTATTTTATTTTAATTTGTGTTTATTCGATTTCTTGTTTCTCCCACTCGGTGCGTTTAACCCTTTTGTTGAGTGTTGTTTATGCATGGTCGCCGAAGTCTTCAAAGGAATTTAGCGCCCTACTTCGACAACATCAACCGAAGGAAAGCAATTTTAGCCGCTAAGGAGAAAGAGGAGATCAATTCCCAAGACTTTTCTTTGGTCTTGTTATTTGCAGAGCCCGGAGCCATGGCAGCTAGAGTCATGGGCGATTTTGCTCGCCCCACATTCACGGCCACCACTTCGGCGATTGTCCTGACGGAAGCGGTCAGGAATCATGAGCTTAAACCTCGCCACATGGCGTTGCTCCCATCCTACCACGGGCTGCCCAACGAGGATGCATTGATGTTCATTCGAGAGTATTGCACGGTGGTGCAAACTTTCCCGCTCTCGGGACTCATGGAGGACAACTTGAAGATGAAGTGCTTCCCGTACACCCTCAAGGATTGAGCAAAGTCGTGGTATTTGGCGCTCCCGGCCAACTCTCTCACCACATGGAATGCGGTGTGTGAGAAATTCATGCTCAAGTACTACCCGAACCGAAAGACTCAAGAGGTGCGGTCGAAGATCATGAACTTTTCCCAAGGCAACGATGAGCCGTTTCACGAAGCATGGGAGAGGTTCCAAGAGCTACTTCAACAATGCCCTCATCATCAAATGGCATCGGAGTTGCTTTGGCAATATTTCTACGACGCACTTAATCAGACTTGTCAGTTCATGGTGGATAGTTCGGCCGGAGGCAACATAGCGGTCAAGACAGCTGACGAGATGCAGACTATATTCGAGACGCTCACTGCGAGTTCTCAACAAAAATCAGCTAGGCCCAGGAAAGTCGAGGCAAGTGCGATCTCGATGAGCCCCGATATGAAGAAACAAATTGCCAACATGTATAGGGATCTCGAGAGCTTGAAGATGAAGCAAAGTGCACCGGCCCCGAAGGAGGAAGAGAGGAAGCCGGACCAATGCGAAATTTGTGGAGAATTGGGACACATCAAGGAGGTTTGCCACAACATGGGAGCATTCACTTATGAAGGAGGAGCCGATGTCTATGCTGCCCAAGGGTACATGTCACAAGGACCACCACCTCAAGGGCAAGGTACGAACCCGTATTTTCAATATCGTCGCCCCCCCTCCATATAACAATCCCTACCCTCCTCAAAATTCATATTACTCCCCTCCTCCACCATATTACCCACCTTCACAATATCCTCCCAATCCATATTATCCACCACCTCCATACTACCCACCTCAACCTACTCATACGCCACCACCACCACACCCTAATTCTCGTCCCAAGGACCTCCTCAAAAGCCTCCCGTCGACGAGAGCCTTTCCACATTACTCCATGAAGCAAAATTGGCACGAGAGGCCCAAGATGCTACTATTAAGAGGCTCGAGAAGGCCATTGGACAAATTTCTGGTTCTATGCACTTGATACAACAACCGGGGCAAATTCCGAGTCAAGGGATTCAACCACATCAAGCCAACAAGGTGCAACCCCCATATCCTCCATATGTTCCTCCCGTTCCACCTCACCAAGCTCACGCAATCTCGGTGCTACACCGCAATGGAGTTACAATGTCGCCTCAAGGCCGTTCAAGTGAAAGGAGGAGCCCGAGCGAGCATTGGAGCAACGGCAGAAATCCGGCAGATTCCGGAGTTGGACGGACGTCCAACTTTTCTGGACGGCCGTCCAACTCTGGACGGGCGTCCACCCCTTTTGGACGTGCGCCCAACGAACAAACTCCACAGCCATCAGTACCAGAAGTTGGACGTACGTCCAACATAGTTGGACGGCCGTCCAACCTCGACAAGCCGTGCACGGAGTTCGAGGAAGCCGAGAAGGAGGCCAAACCTCTTCACAAGATGCTCAACCCTTATGTTCTGCCTATTCGGAGTATCATGAAGAAGGAGAAAGAGGATCTCGAGCCTATCAACTCATTTCCTAAAAGAAGAGATCCGGGAGGTTTCGACTTGAGCAATATCTTGGATAGCGGAGAGACCGTCTCGGGATTGATGGATCTAGGAGCCGCCGTGAATCTAATGCCGTACTCTATTTTCGAGAAGATGAACTCAAGAATCCTTCAAGCCACCGACATTCACATTGAGCTAGCGGATGGCACCGTAAGTAGTCCATTGGGAGTTGTGGAAGATGTCACTATCCTCGTTGGTGGGATTCGAGTTGTTACCGATTTTGTTGTGCTTCATGAAGGCAAGGGAGCTAAGAGTGCAACCGGACATCTACTCTTGTTGGGACGACCATTTATGGCCACTAATCGAGCCCAGATTGATGTAGGTACCGGCACATTGAGCATGGCCGTTAAAGGAGGTTCGGTAACATTTTCGGTATTTGGGAATGCACCTTCTATTGCTACTTCCTCTCTTCTTCCATGCTCTTATGTTAAGCTTGCTAACCCTCGTGTTGAGGAAAATATTTGTGAGATTTCTAACAGGGTAGCAGCTCTTGAAGAATTCATTGAAGACGAGTCCATTGAAGATGACGAATTCTTTAGTTGTGTGGATGAAGAAGAGGACATAATTGAGAAATTTCTACGGAATTTGGAGGAGGTTGATGAAGTGGAAGAGGAAAACTCGACACATGCATCGAATGAGGAAGTTGTCATTAACTCTTTTCTTTCTAACCTCACCAATTGTGAAACATCTTTTCTTGCAGAGTTTAACTCGAAGATGTTTGAGGAGGAGTTTGAACTAAGTGTGGGGGAGTCAACAATTGATGATGACCAAGTTCTTCGAGATTTTTCGAGAAGGGAGTGTGTGTGTGTGTCGCAAAGAGCACCAACACGTCGCTTGGTGCTACTGGCTTTGGTTGATCGTATCATTCGTCAAGCTAATGACGATAAACAAGCGCTTGGTGGGAGGACACCCACGTTAAAAAAAAAATATATGTAGTTTAGGTTTCATTTTTGTTATTTTTCGTGTTTTTGTTTGTTTTTCTTTTTGATTTTTGGTGCAGGGAGTAGTACACAAGGATTGGCGTGAAGAGAGGTCGAGACGAGATGGAAAATTCAACTTTCGGACAGATTCAAGAGTTGGACGACGTCCAACTTCAGTTGGACGTACGTCCAACATGTGCCACTCAAGCTTAGTCTCGCAAATTGGACACCGTCCAACTCTAGTTGGACGGCCGTCCAACCCTGAACGATCCCCATTTTTGGGCCCCAAACGATCCCCGTTGGCAAGACCCACGGTTCCGAGGTCCTTTCAACTAAATAGCCTTGTTTTGTGTCTTTTCATTTTTGTTTTGAGTCTTTTATTTTGTTGGTCCCGGAAAAGAGTAATTGGTGTATGGGTGAGGGAGGGGGGGGGGGGGGGGGGGGGGGATACACCAATGCCAACCGTTTTTGACATTTTTAGAAAATCAGGTCGATCAGAAGGTCGATTGTCAAGGTCGATCCTATCAGAGGCAGATTGATCTATCAAGCTCGTTTGGGAACAAGCTTGATTTATCAAACTGTGCTTATGCGGAAGTTGGTGGAGGTTGAATACTCTTTGAAAAATCTTATGTCTTTAAGCAAATGCAGGTTGTTTCATGAGATGCAGGTTGATGCTCGTCAGTTTGATAAGATATTGAAAGAGCGATAAATAAAGAGAGAGAGAGAGAGAGAGAGAGAGAGAGAGAGAGAGACACCGCAATTTATCGTGGTTTGGAGAAACCCTCCTACGTCCACGTCAGGTCGACTCGACCTGAGAATCCCTTTACCTTTGGATCCAACCTCTCTCTTATTTATACTGACTGAGTATCAGTTCTAAATACACTCTAACTTGAATATATCTAGACACGAGTTTTGGGTTGTGACCCTTACAACCTTTCGTACAGAAAATGTACAAACAACATTTCGCGAAATTACAGAGCTTGACTAACTCTATAATGGCGAAGAACACAAAACAAACTTTCTAACTTCGAACGAGTCGGACAAGAAGTTGTTTGAATCAACGACAAGCAGCAGTGAACGCTTCGTCGTTGTGGCTTTTATCGGAGTCAAAATCTCTCTTCGTCAAGTGTTTGGGAAACTAGTGGAATTTCGAACACTTGAATGGATATGAACTTTGAGAGAGACTTTGGCAGAGTTTGGCGTTGATAGCTTGAGTTTCCCGTGTTTGAATCCGATAATGGCTTGAAGTATATATAGGCAGTTTTGAAAAACTAGCCGTTGGAGTCAGGATGACATGGCACTAGCCGTTGGAACGTGACTCACTTCTAGCCATTGGGAAGATTCGTCCTTGCTGGCATTCCATGTGGCATGGATCGGGTCGTGTTGCTCCATGAAGGTGGAGCATCGACCTTGATATAGAAATCCAGCACTTGAAATCTTCTAAGTCAAAGCAGGCTGGAAGCTTGATAAGGAAGGTCGATAGGCAGCTAGATATGCCAGCTCGATCCGACTGAGGCAGGTCGATAAACAACCTTTCTTTTACAGAGTGGATCAAACTTGCATTTGAACTTTAGAGAGCATCGACCTGCACTAACAGGTAGCAGGTCGATCTATCGGCCTTAACCCTAAACAAGTAAAATATGCCTAAGTGTGGTTTCGATAAACATCATCAAAATCAAACTGCAAGGAGTTCCCAACAATTTCCCCCTTTTTGATGATGTCGAAACCATACACTTTACAAATAATTCCTAAGATATAAAACGATGAAAGATCGATTTACCATGAAGGTTGATAAGGAATTATAAGTAAGGCAAATATTGACATAATTAAAATAAAGCAGTAAAGGCAGTTTGCCTGGACAATGAGATATTGTCGTCAGGTCGAATAGATGATTTTTGCTTCATTCAGCTCGATGGCGTACTTACATTGGGAATTTACAAACCATGCTACGAACTTAAATGAATAACAAAAAGATACATACAAAATCATCCATCCACTACTTCTTCAGCTGGGCACGGGCTGCCACTCGCTCTTCCTGGATCTGCTCCCTGGACATAGCCTTCATGCTAACATAAATTCCATCCCTGATGCGGCAGTAGGCGGGATCGGAATTTGAGACGTTCACGTTCATGCCGATGGTGGTCAGTGCGATGTACCGGTCGATTCGGGAATAATCCAAAAAGCCCGAATCACCGATTGTCAAGGGCGTGAAATATTGCTTGCAGGGAGCCCTTATTATCGCACCGGCCTCTGCAGCCTTCTTTCGCAGTTCACCAACAAAGTCTTGGCGAGGAAATTTAAGCATATAGGCCGCATAGGCATCATCAGCATCTTCAGGGAGAGAGGGGTCTTGAATCCAGTAGAAGAGGAGGATGAAGCAACTGTTGAGCTCCTTCAGCAGGGCGTTCTGATTTTCATCGAGCCACTCAACGGCCTGCTGCTGGACTCTAGCTTCCAAAATGAGTTCGGAGGCCGACTGGCTGATCCAGTCCTCTTCGGCCTTCTTCCTCGCTTCGGCAGCCCGGCGCTCGGCAATGAAACGCCGTTGCTCACTTGGATTCAAGGCCTGCTCCGGAGTCGCTCCGGCCAGATGCATGGCAGCAATTAGCTCGGCTTCTTTGGCCAAGCAAGCTTTGGCAGCGGCGGCCTCGGAATCGGCCTGGGAGGCGGCGGCCTCGGAGACGGGCTTGGAGGCAGCGGCCTGAGAGGTGGTCTTCCTTGGCGGCGGAGGCGGAGGAAGGAGGAGCCAAAGAAGATGAAGGAGATTTGGATTTGCTGGTCCTCTTCTTCTTGGCGGCGGCGGCAGCTCTTGCTTCTTCCCCCTTTTCGACATCATCAGAAAGGGTGTTTATAAGGGTAAAAAGAGAAGCGTCCTCCTGTTGCAACTTGCCCACGGCCTCTCGCAGCTGCTGGTGCCCGTTGAGCAGGCTGGTAAGGGTGTCGAGAATGCCGTTGATCTGTGTGTTGGAGGCCGATGCCGAATTGGTGACTGAAGTAGTCAGGTCGGTCACACGCTGATCGACCTTGGCCACTTTCTCCTTCACTTCCCCGATCAGATCACGGGACGCCATGTTGAGAGCCTCGAGCTGGGCCGGCAGAAGTTTGTCTGTATATTCTTTCAAGTGATCCACTGCAAATTTCGTGACCCGCTCCCTGGCAGCGTCATCGGCCTGGGTCTTGGCTTTCTTCAAGATATCGACCCGGGCCTCTGCAATGGCTTGCTTGATCTGCTCCGGTATGCTGAGAGTGAGAGACTCGAGCTTTGCAGATAAGGAATTGAACTCGAGCTCCACATCGAACTTTGATGTGTCGGGAGCAGAATCAGCAGCAGTCAGAGCTTGATCACCACCTTCATTCCTTGGTGGCGATTGCTCCGGAGTTTGAATTGCATCAAACTCATCTCCAATCATGGTGGAAGAGTTGTAGAGGGCGCGAGAATTGGTGTAGAGGGGGCGAAGGTCGATGCCCAAAATTTTGGCCTCGACCTTCATGCGCCGCAGCACTAGAGATTGGAAATTGGCGGCTGCATCCTCTACGCTGAAAAAGTTGAACTCTGCCTCCAACTCCAGCTCCTCGACCTTCAGGTCGTTGAGGAAAACGACCTGTAGTAAAGCTTCAAAAACATAATAATAGCTTGACTTACAAACCAGATAGAACTGGAGGTGAGCTGCGAGGTCGAGGGACTTGGGGAGTTGCTCAATCTCCGGCATCAGGTCGATCACCTTCAGCCTGGCTTCGGCCTTCAAGGAAGCCACCTGGGAGTGAGCAGCAGACACGGGCTGCTCGGTGATTGGCTGGAGTGGCAGGACGATGTCTTCCTCCACGGCCACATGCCGAAAGGGGGAAGGTTGGGGATCGTCCTCTGTGAGATCCTCGATCTCCACAGAGCCAGCACGAACGACATCGGCCTGAGGGGATGCAGGTCGATGCTGTGAGGCGGTCGGCTCAATAGCAGTACGGACTGGAGAGGGAGTCCGATCCGGCGAAGGCGAGGGCGAAGGGGAGGGCGATGGCTGCCTGCGGGGAACTGGCTCTTCGTCCTCCATGGGGAGAAGCCGGTGGAACGGCCTGATCGGATCAGTGGAGGCCGATTGCGTCCTGCGAGGGGAAGACTTCTTTGCAGGGGGAGTCCTTTTTACAGGGCGAGAGGGCACTGGCTCGTCATCGGCCTTTCGCTTCTTTTGTACAGGGCGAGCCGGTATCCTCCAACCAACTTTGGATTCTCCGGTCTTGGTGAGGTGCGCCCTTACATGGTCTGGCGACCCATAGAAAATCTGCGGCGCGACCCCCAAGGCCATCTCCATTTGATGGAGATCTTTCGTAATAAAGAGGTGGGGGAAGGACGGCTCATCAGACCACTTCCTATTTTTGAAGAAGGAAGTGATGATGCAGGTCGCCTTCGTCCCAAGGCGAATCGGCCTCTTCTCGTTGTGGAGACGAACTCCCACCACGGCCTCTTCCTCCATCGTGCATTCGATCTGCCTGGCCTCATCCCACAGCAGGGAGACTAGCAATTTGGCCCAACTAATGGGCAGGTTGAGTATCACGGCCGCCGTGATTCCCAATGTGCCCTAAAAAGCACTTCTGCACGAAATCCATCAAAAGGCGGTACTTGGGGCGGAGCTCGTTCCTCTTGAACGTGCTTGCCAAGAACGGCCTTTGCTCCATTAAGACACGGTCGGAAACCTGCTGCAACTGGTCTCGCGTGATCTCGGAGAGTTGCATCGTCCCACCCTCCCCAATGCTGAAGGCGGCCTTCACAGCGTCGAGGACGTTGATGGTGTGGACGGCCTTTTGAGTACCGAGAGAAACGGTATGGGAAGAAACGGAGTCGCCCTTATTCCAGTTATAGAAAAAGGCACTCACGATCTTTGTGAGTTGCTTCGGCGGCCGGGCGGAGATAATCCGGTGGAACGGAAGGCAGGTTTCCACCAGAGCATACATTGATTCCAAATCGCGAAACCCGAAAGTTTCACGAACCATGTAAGGCTCGTATTTGATGCGAGACTTCAAATACGCTTCGATCTCATCCCACTGCATTTCCTTGGGGCCGGTAGAGGATTTTCCTGCCATTATAGAGTAGATGTGTATGAGTGTTTTGACAGGAAATGGAAGAAAAATGACGAGAAAGGCACAACTGCGGCTGGTGGTTTTGGCAGAAACTGAGAAATTAGGGTTGCAGATGAAGAAGAAAGTAATGTTTCAAATGAAATCAACATGACATATATAGACATATTGAACGGTTGAGATCGTTTGAATTTGAAAGGGTTAAAGTTCGCCCTTTAATTCACGTCCGCACGATGAAAGCGCGTGGAATGTGAAACGGTTCACATCCGCGCGTGAGATAAGGAAAACGTGCGTAAGCTAGCACTTTTTCAGAAAGGTGGCAGGGAATTAAATGCAACATTGGTCAATGTGTCAATATTTGACACTTGACTAGATGTGTTGCAAAAATAGCAATGATTATTCCTTTTTTCCTTAAAATCTGCAACACAGAGCCTTAAACAATGTAACACATAGAGAAATAAATATCAATAATAAATAGAGAATTCAATGCGTATTAAAGAAGTTAAATGAAAGGCAAAAGGGTGATATTGCCCTTTTGATTCCCCCTTCATTAATGCGGGTAGCATTCAGGTTGATAGCGGCCTGGACTTGTAAGAACGGCCTGAACTTGTGATATCGACCTGGTGGTAGATATCGACCTTTGTTCCCCCTCAAATGATGGATCACTTGGTTAAGTGTTCCCCCTCAATATAAGGAACACAGGTTGATTTGTTGATTAGTCGACGGCCTGTTGATGGGGAACGAACTGTCATTTGACTATCGGCCTGTTGAAGGGATAACGGCCTGTTGAGAGAAACGGCCTGTTAGAAGGGTGACGGCCTGTTGACTCACGAACGGCCTTTTGGCTCTTGAACGGCCTGTTGGCTCACGAACGTCCTGATGGCTCAACATTTAATAACCCTAGCTTTCCACACAACATTTTGAATCTTGCTTTGGCTAGGGGTTTGGTTAGGATATCAGCTCGTTGAATATCAGTGTGTATCTTCTCAATAACCACGTTCTTCTTTTCCACGTGATCATGAATAAAGTGATGTCGAATATCCACGTGTTTGCATCTTGAATGGAGAACTGGATTTTGAGTAATGGCAATAGCACTTGAGCTGTCGCAGAATATAGGCACTTCACTGACTTCAACTTCATAATCTTTGAGTTGTTGTTTGATCCACAAGATTTGTGCGCAACAACTCCCTGCGGCCATATATTCGGCCTCTGTGGTGGAGGTGGCTACTGAAGTTTGTTTCTTTGAAAACCATGATATCAACTTGTTTCCTAGAAAGTGGCAAGTACCCGAGGTAGATTTCCTATCGAGCTTGCACCCTGCATGATCAGAATCTGAATAACCTGTAAGCTGCAAATTATCATCACAAGGATACCAAAGACCTAAGTTTGTGGTTCCTTTGATGTATCGAAGAATTTTCTTTGCCGCTTCCAGGTGTGATTCCTTCGGATTAGCATGAAATCGAGCACACACTCCAACTGCAAAAGTGATATCAGGTCGACTCGCAGTTAAATAAAGTAATGAACCAATTATACCCCTGTACTGAGTTATGTTGGCAGGTTTTCCTTCAGGATCCGGGTCGATCTTCCCACCAGAGAGCATTGGTATTTTGACGGGCTTGCTGTCTTTGACACCAAACTTATCGACCAGCTCGTGTGCGTACTTTGTTTGGCTAATGAAGATTCCTTCATCGGACTGCTTGACCTGCAACCCTAGAAAGAAATTCATTTCCCCCATCATAGACATTTTGTATTTGTCTGTCATGAGGTTACCAAATTTTTTGCATAATATGGGAGATTTAGATCCAAAAATAATGTCATCAACATAAATTTGTACTAAAAGGATATGTTCATTAACTTTGATAGTGAATAGTGTTTTGTCGACTGAACCACGCTTGAATCCAGATTCGATGAGAAAGGATGATAGCGTCTCATACCAAGCTCGAGGAGCTTGCTTAAGTCCGTAGACGGCCTTGTGTAGCTTGTAGACTTTGCTCGAATCACCCTCCTCGAATCCAGGAGGCTGTTCCACATAGACTTCTTCTTCGAGAACGCCATTGAGGAAAGCGCTCTTTACATCCATCCGGTAGACTTTGAATCGTTGATGAGCGGCATAAGCTAGAAATAGCCTTATAGCTTCTAGTCTTGCGACGGGGGCAAACGTCTCATCATAATCGATTCCTTCTTGTTGACAGTAACCCTTTGCTACCAGTCGGGCTTTATTTCTGACAACTTCTCCAGATTCATCTCTCTTGTTTTTGTAGACCCATTTGACTCCTATGACGCCCTGATGATAAGGACGATCAACTAGAGACCATACTTCATTTCTTTTGAATTCATTGAGTTCTTCTTGCATGGCTTCAATCCAGTCAGCATCACGAAGAGCTTCAATGGCATCTTTGGGTTCTATGCGAGAGAGATAGCAGCTTAGTAGCACACTTTCACCAATCGTTCTTCTTGTCCGCACTCCTTGGTTTGGGTTCCCAACAATGAGTTCCTTTGGATGATCATCGATCCATCGTCGGCGTCGAGATCTTTCTTCGTTTGAAATGACTGGATCGGGCTCATTAATAGGTTCGTCAAACTCCGGGTGAGTTGAAGGTTGATCAGTGGGAACGTGCTGTTGCTCGGGCTGTTGATCAGGCTGCTGATCGGACTGAATGTCGAGCTGCTCCATTGAGTTATCGAGTTGCTCGATTTGTGTTGTAAGGTCGTGAACAACATCAGTCTGGGGAACTGAAAATGGGGGATCAGCCTGGTTAATTCCGGCTGATGTATTACAGCTCAATGTGGGAACATCACTTGCATCATTTCCCCCTTGCTGTGTGACCTTTGGATCAGATTGATCCTCTTCCTCTAGATCAGTTGGAGTCCACACTAGCAGATCGTCGATGGGGGAGTTAGACGACCTGTTAGTAGCGGAATGATCTGGACCTGTACTTAACTCTCTGTACAGACAAGTAGATTCATCAAACACAACATGAGGTGTTACCTCCACAACTAGGGTTTTCTTATTAAAAACTCTATAAGCTTTGCTGACCTCCGAGTATCCTAAAAATACTCCTGGATCGGCCTTGCTATCAAAGGTTTTTAATTGAGATTTTCCATTGTTATGAATGTAACACAAGCATCCAAAAGATTTAAAATACTTTGACCTGGGGAGCTTGTTGTTCCACAGCTCATAAGGAGTCTTTCCATGTCGGGTAGTGATAATCGACCTGTTTTGGGTATAGCAGGCTATGTTAACGGCCTCTGCCCAAAACTTCTTTGGAAGGTTGGTTTCGTCCAACATGGTATGAGCTGCTTACTTCAGCAACCTGTTACGGCGTTCCACTACGCCGTTTTGTTGAGGTGTACGAGTTGCTCAAGTTTGATGATGGATTCCACTCTTTGTGCAATATTCTTCGATCATCGCATTGATAAATTCGGTGCCTCGATCGGATCGAATGGAGATGATGGATTTCTCCTTTTGATTGCACAGCTTGCTCAGCAACGCGGGTAGCTTCTCCAAAGTCTCCTTCTTTTTGTACTTGAAAATAACCCACGTAAATCTAGAATAATCATCTATAATAACGAGAGCGTATTTTCTACAGTTTATACTCAAGGGAGTGACTGGACCGAAAAGGTCGAGATGGAGAAGCTCAAGAATTCGATTTGAGGCTTGAGCCGTCACACTTGGAAAGGATGATCTTGTTTGCTTTCCAGCTTGACAGGCTTTACAAATGTGATCACGATCGAAGACTTGATCTGGCAGGTCGTTCACCAGTTTGTTGCGTGCGAGCTTGTTGATGGCCTTGAAGTTTAAATGACTCAGCCTTTTGTGCCATAGCCAGCTTTTCTCGGAATCAGCCTTTGTGATCAGGCAGGTCTCTATCCAATCATTCCATTGAACTATATAGAGTCTATCCTGCAAAATTTCGGTAAGAAGTATTTCTTCTTCCTCATTTTTCACGAGACATTTGTTAGCGGTGAATTCTACTCGTTTACCACTCGAGCAGAATTGCGACACAGAGAATAAGTTATGATTAAGACCTTCAATATACGAGACATTAGAAATAGTTTTTTTACCAACTTTTAGATCGCCCTGGCCTCGAGTGTGACCCTTAGAATTTCCTCCAAAGGTTACCATAGGCCCGTCTCGTTCTTGATAATTTGAAAGTGGCGATTTGTCACACGTCATGTGCTTGGAGCATCCACTATCAATGATCCATACAGCTCCATGAGCTGCTTGGCTCCTTCTTTGAGCCTTCCCGACCTGCAATTAATTAAACTTAGCGACCCATTTGAGATTGGGTGCTACATCGGTTGCGGGAACGGCCTTTGGGACCCAGATTTGTTTCGTCGGTCTGCTTCTATCCGAGGCTGAGGACAAGGCAGTGGCGGTCTTGGGCTTGGGAGCCTTAGATTTCTTTGAGCGAGGGCGTCGAGGCTGATTATAGTGCTCTTCGTAAAAACCAGGTTGATACTGCCAGTCTTGAAAGTTTGACTGTTGAGGATAGTTGCAGTAACACCCTTGATAATCAGTATGGAAGAACTGAGTGTGATACGTCCTTTGATAGTATTGGCCTTCATATCGCCCTTGATGAACAGCCTGTTTTTGATAAGTGGGGGCAGGTCGACGTTGCTGGGCAGTTCGACTCACTTTCTTTTGAGGAACGGGCTGTTCCTTCTTGTGTTGCTTCAAAAGGATGGCTTGGGGCTGTCGAACTGGATTCTTCAGCTTGACCATCTTATCTGGGAGAGCTTGATGAGCTTTCTGGGTATTCTTTGATTTCGACTGCGCCTTCACGAACTTGACCTCGCAGTCTTTATCCTTGCTTTCCTTGGATTCTCCACTAAATCCAATACCAGAGTGATCGCGTGGATTTCGTTGCATGGCTTGGACCTCTTCCAATTTCCTTCTACTTTTCTTCAACTGACTCAAGGTGAGTTGAAGTTTTTCTTCTTTCTTTACGAGGAGTTCGTGTCGAATAACCAAGTCAGCCAACTTTGATGTAAGGCTATGTATTTCGGCATCTTTGATCTTGAGGGACTCGTCCTTCTCGAGCGCCCTGGTATCGAACTCCTTAACCCGGAAAGTCAATTCTTCAACTTTTGACTTTAGGGCTTCGATCTCCCTTTCTTTTTCTTCATCATAGGGAGTGAATTTTTCTTCTAATGCTAGCTTGTATTTTTCATTCTTGTTCATCAGCTCAGCATTATCTTCAACAACCTCTTTGAGTGTATCCACGAGATCGGCGTAATCATCGAGCTGTTTCTTGATTTCTTCCCAAGACACAGCCTCGGATAGTTCTTCACCTTCTTCTGCACATTCATCGTCAGAGAAAGAAAGTGAAATGGGTTGAGGAACTACCTTTGAAGATCCCTCGGTTTGTTGGTGTTCTCCAACAAAACACTCTTCATCATCACTTTCGTCGAAAGCGATGTAACCCTCGTCATCACTTGACGAGCTGTCTGAGAGATGAGCCTCCTTTGATTCTTCAGTGAGCATGGCAGCTCGTTGATCCTTGAGCTTCTTATAGCGCTTTGCACGGAGCTCGTCTCTCTCGGCCTTTGTCAGATCAGGACAATCGGTCTTATATTGACCCGGCCTGCCACAACCAAAACAACCACCCTCGGGTGTGTTACAAGAATTGAAGGTTGAGGGTTTACCTTCTCCCTTTTTGTCAGGGCGGTCGTGGTTGCGGTTTGAGAAGTTTCGCTTGTTGTCACGGTAGAATTTCTTGTATTTGACAACCTTTCCTAGGAGCTTCTCTGTTGGTCCCGGTTTGTTAATAGGAAAATACGTAGAGGGGGGGGGGGGGGGGGGTGAATACGTATTTTGAAGTTTTTTTTCAACTTCAAATCCCTTAACTCAGAGTAACATAACAAGTAAAGAGCTCGCTTGAAACTTAAGACCTAGCTGAAGCTAGATCTACAGTCCGTAACTTGCCTGCTTGACCAAAGTGAACACTTGATCAAGAGGGAGTCTTTACTCGTATATGCGGAATTTGGTGAGCTAAAATCTTTCCTAAGTATTTAAAAATTTCCAGATTAGGTTTGTTTAGATGCAATGTGCAATGGATAATCAAACAAGTAAAAGTTTAGGGTTAGCGAGATACGACACAAAGATTTATAGTGGTTCGGAGATAAAGCTCCTACGTCCACTTGTTGCACGACGGCAACTGTTCTCTTCACTCAAGAACTTGAAGGTTGCGGGTCCTTCAAAAACCTGGTCAAGATCGAGCTTCACTCGCTTGGATCTGACAGACGCTGGGTGATTCCGGGTTCACACCAAAAACCTAACTAGACTGGAAGCTTCACTCGCTTCAGTCGAACAGACAGGGAGATTACGGGCTCTCCTTACAGCCTAGCTTCGATCGAGCTTCACACGAACGATGTAAGTGCAAGCTTGGATCTAGACTCTATGATCGAGGCTTTTTCAATCGATGAAAGAAGGGCCTTGGATCGAAACAACCTAACGACGACGAACACAAAAACCTAACAGACAGATTTAGGGTTTTTGGTTTTACGACGACACACTATGAAGAGCTCTTTACAGTAAATGCAAAGATGGCTAGAGCTCTTCTTCTAAGCTTGGATATGGAATGGGCTTAGACTCTAAGTGTGAAGGTTGTGAAGACGAGTTCCGATGAACTGGAAACTCGGAGAACACTGGAAAACAAAGACTCGAAGATTTGCTCGAAGGCTTGGGAGTGTTTGTTTGCAGTAGGCTCGAATGCTCAAGTAGTGTTCTACTCTTCTTCGTCTTCATCCTTCACTATTTATAGGCGGAGAGATGGCCGAGATCCGTTGCTTGGTTGGTGGCCTTGTCCCTCCTCCTCTCGACAGTACTTGCGCAGGCTGGCACCTTTTTCAGACGTCCAGTTTTGGCATTTTGCCAAAATTGGCTAACTTACAAGGCTAACAGTAACTGGAGCGAGCCAGTACTGTTGCGGCGCCTTTGTCGGCCTGGCAGTCAACTCTTCCGCTCCACTCCGCTTTCGACACGTGGAGATCTTGTAATTAATGCTACGATCTCCTGTTGACTGGAGTTCAAAATATGGGCGGGAGTCGTGCTGTCGCTTTCTGGTAGGTAGTGGCTCGCTTCGCTTTGAAGTTGTAGCGTCCGCTTTAGTTGAGTCACTTCGTAGTCATTCTGTAGTGAGCCGCTTCGGGAAATAAAGTTCCCTAGTGACTACTTTGGAAATTGCTGACTAGAGTTGACTAGCTTTGACTTTACACTGTAGCGCTCGCTTCGCTCCGCTTTGGCAGACTCACTTTGAATCTACTGTAGCGATCGCTTCGCTACACTGTTCTTCGGCACGCTTCACTTCAGCTTGCTAGACTTGCTTCGCTTTGAAAAACACACTCAAGCGAGTGGTCTTCACTTGAAAATTTGAAGCCTAAAATCTAAGCAAATTAAAGAGCCATCCTAACAGAGTAGGCTTAGAAAAATTCTAACTTATCAACTACATCAAAATGGGTCGCTTGAGAATAGAACGCTTTGGGGTTTTGGGATCAAATCATAACACTAAAATATCCCTTATAGGTTCCCCCTTAACATATTCATTCTTAACAATTCCCAACAATTTCCCCCTTTTTGATGATGCCAA
This sequence comes from Thymus mandschuricus, assembly GCA_029379335.1. Classification (NCBI taxonomy): domain Eukaryota; kingdom Viridiplantae; phylum Streptophyta; class Magnoliopsida; order Lamiales; family Lamiaceae; genus Thymus; species Thymus mandschuricus. Next base: position 16,949,998 of record CM057074.1, on the reverse strand, counting down.
AACCCATAAGACTTAGATAACAAAGAAATCAAGTCTATCTAACAGTGAAAGGAACTTCAAGCGACTGCTTCCTTTGCAGTTTTGTTTGTAATTTTCTTTTAAGTTCCTTTCCCCTTTTTTTTCGGTTAAATTGTTTGAGTTTGTAGCAGAATGTAAAGTCATTCACAAAGCGAGTAAATGACACAGAATAGACGGAAATTGAAATAAAAAATATGCACATCAGTTCACAGAATATGCAGCTTGAAATTCAAAGATTTCCTGCAGCTTCATCCTTCTCCTCCTTCTCCTCTTCCTTCTTCTCTCCTTCATCAGCAAAATCGAGAGTGTAGGCTGATAGAACTCTTGTTTCCATGGTGTTCACGGTGTGTATGCTCGGCCTTCTCCATGCACTCTCTAGCTTGAACGCTTCATCCACCTCCTCATCAGTGACTCCTCTGTTAGGAACATCCGTGCCTGGATGATAAGGCATGGGGAAGTCCTTCACAGCTGGTACCTTGACGACAATTGGCTTGGGCTCTGCTTGTTCAGCCATTGTAAAGATTTTGCGGCGCAATCTGTCGTCATAGGTGGCAAGGAAGTTGTTGAGGGCACTTATTCGAGAACACTCATTCTGCAGCGGCACTACCTCCCAGTAATAGTAGGCTTTGATGAATAAGTCTTTGTAGTACAGCCACAGCTCGAGCAGATCTCTCGGAATGAAGTCCTCGATTTCCCATGCATCCGGGTGCTCGTTCTTCCTCTTAGCCAACTCCTCTTCTGATCTCTTCGACAGTTCATCCATGGTCTCTTTGAACTTCTTTCCTGATTACCACTCCACAAAGGATGCTTTTCATTGAGTCGCTTCCGTATGTAGTTTTGTTCATCCATGCGTGGGTAGCGACCAGACTCAACCATCTCTTTTGTTGTCACGTCGCATGCATCAGATATGGCTTGAGCTTCGCATGCTTCGGACTCATCTGACATGAAGGGAATGAACGCACTTCGGACCAACGAGGATTGAATAAGCAATACTTCATTGAAATGCTCCTCGATCCGTGCGTCAATCACCTGGAGTCGCCTTGCATCTGCCCTTCTCTTCCTCTCGCCTTCGCTTCTCCCTTCTGCTCTTTCCTTCCTCTTTCTCTCCTCCCTTCTAGCTTTTGAAACAACTGCTTGCTTGACCTTTTGGCGCTTGGCCGCGGGGTCATCACCTTTTATCTCCTGTGCAGTTCGCTTCAATGGAAGTTTTGGTAGGGGGGGGGGGGGGGGGGCGGCATATCCTTCTTCGTAGCAGCACTTGAGGGGACGACTACTGATGAAGTGAGTGCAGCAGTAGCCGAAGTGAGTGCGGCTGACGAAGCTGGCGTGGTGGCTGAAGCGGGCGCTTTGGGTAAAGCGGCCGCTTGGGAACTAGATGAAGCACCTGCAGCAATAGAATTTTTGGTTAGTTCAAAAAGGCGCTCCATCTCCCATGCCAAGGCAGCATCCGCTTCTCCTCCTTTGTTATTACGGACATCGGAGGATGCCGTGCAATTGAAGCACTCAGCACTTTTTCATGAAGCGGCCTGCTGGGCTCTTCGGGCTTTTTCATTAATTCCTCCTTCGTGAGTTTTGCCTTGCCCAGAGCCCTCGCTTCATCTACTACATCCTCCTTTTCACCGGCACCACTGCCTCCCTCCAGCATTAGCTCTACACCAATTCTGCTTCCCCCTGAACCTCCAGCTCCTCCTAGCTTCACTTGTCCTTCCCCCTTTTTGGCATCATCACTGCCAGGGGTTAGGATAATTGATTTTCCGGAAAGGGTTTGGTGAAGTGAGTTGACAGTGTTGAAAATGGCCTCCAACATCTTTTCGGCTTTTCCCACAGTTGGAGCCACCAGATCAGCAGTTTTGATTGAAATTTCTTCGAGTAGATACTCGCACTGCTTCTCTCTCTCCACAACTGATGCCATCATCCTCTCCAACGGATCTATCTCCCTGAAGCGAGCCTCCAGCTCCGCTTCAACTTCCCTCTTCATTTCCTCTTCTCCTCTTGCAAGTTGAAGTACCAGAAATCCTGGGCCGCTTTAAGTTCTGCATCCATGGTTTCAAGCGACCTTTCTCTCTGATTTAGAGAGAGATGGAATTCGGCACTTGCAGCAATCTTTTCAGTGTAAGCCTCGCCCAGCTCCTTGACCTTCTGCAGCAGTATGGTTAGTTCAGCATTTTGTAGATCTAGAGCTTGCGCACTCCTCCTTCGACTCTCTAGCTCCTTTTTGTCAAGCTCACTTTCTTGCTTGAGCAGCTTCATCTCATTTCTGAGAGAGTCCAGAGTCTTTTTCGTGCTCAGCAGCTCACTTCCTGTCCTAATCAACTCCTCTTCTCTTTTCTCAAACGCCTCCTTCAACTTTTTCAACTCTTTCTCCAAATCTTTCTTCTCTTTGCCAATAGAGACAAGTTTGGCATTCACCTCCCTCAAGCGGCTCCTTTCCGCGTCAAGCGAGCCCTTGAGGTCGGTGATTGTTGTTGATTGTTCTCCCACCAACTTCATCTGCGCGTCCAGCGCCTTCTCTTTCTCTCCTAGCAACCTCTCCTTCTCCTCCACCTTTCCCTCCAAATCCTTCTTCTTGTTGTCAAAGTCTTCTTTGAGACTAATGACCTCCCCCGCCTTCTTCTCCATGTCCTCACTCATCTTTGTAATCTCGCTGTGAAGACTAGCAATCTCAGCATCCTTTAAATCCACTTCCTCCTTATGCTCCCTGATGAGCTTCCGTTCATGAGAAGTGGGCACTCGCTTTGGAATGATAGCAAGTGGATAAGCTTCTTTCACCTTGAAATCCAGCTTATCCCAGAAGCTGGTGCCGTCAAGGAAATCATGGAAGCCGCTTGCTCCAATGAAATTTAGCAGTTTGGCCTCCGAATCAATCAATTCATTCTCCGTGAAGGCCTTCATGAGCCTGAAAATTTTGTAGTACTCCGTTCCGCGATAGGTGATGTACGTCAGGAAGTCGACGACATTGGTGTAGAATACGTCGCTCCATGGAACATTGGAGTAGCGGAGATTGATTGTTTCTGCAGCTTGCTCTCTCTCTTTGATATAGCGCTCGCGAGCCTGCTTTTGGATGGTGAGGGCAGGGGTTATGAATTGAGGAATGATGGGGAGTTCACCAACAGTATAGGCGGTATCGGCTGTAGCTGCCGATGTCGAGGGGGATTGGGATGAGGTTTCTTGGGTTTCTGAAATATGGATGGCTTCGGTGAGTGGTGGTTGTGTTTGCTGGGTTTGGAATGGCTGGAAAGTGGTGTATGCTTCGACTGGGTCGACATGGAGTAAGGGCATTTCGGGCATATGAAAAGAAGAACCAGTTTCTTCTTCACGGGGAGAGAGGGGGGTTGTTTTTGTGAGGGGTTGTTGGGTCGATGAGGCTTGGGGTTCTGGTATTTGGGTGATGTGGGTTTGGATTTGGAGTGGGGGTGATTTGGTTTTGATTGGTGAAGGCTGGGGTTGAGTCACTTCAACGTTCTCAAGCGGCTTCTCCACCGCCTCGCTTTCTTGAACGATTGAAGCGACTCGCTTCATCTTCTTGCCTCGCTTTGGCGCGGCTCGCTTCCCGGGTGAAGCGACCGGCCTCACTTGGCTCACTTCGGCTTGTCTTTCGGCAACCGGTCTTGCTACGGGCACTTCAACCTCGAGAAGCCCCATGTCCATCAAAGTTTTGGTTTTCCTCCATTTGTCGTAATAGATGGACTGTTTGTTGTAGACGGCGACGTCGGACTCCGGCCAGATTTTGCCGGGGTATTTTTCTTCCAAGGCAGCAGATAGCCTCGAGAAAAATTTGAGTTTACCTTTGCGGATGATCTGATCTGTGCTTCCTCTCATGAACGCAAAGTCATTGGCAGCTTCGTGAATTTGCTTGAGAAACCAACCATGCCAGTTAAAGCTAGTTCCGGTGAGGCTGTCGACAATAACTGCAGTGGCGATCAACTTCGTCTCGGAAAGTGTATCCAGGGTTCCGACGTAGCACGCGACACTCTTCGAGAAGAGCTCGCAAATATGGTTGAAGGGGGCCTTCAAACTTGAACGGATACTGGCCTCCTTGAAGTTTGGATCTGCTCCGTCGGCTGCAAATCGGCCATATTGTACTCCGGCCGAGAGACCCAAATCCAGCAGAGAGTCTCCTCCTTCTCTCGGCAGGTCGAAAGCACCGATGAGCTCGCTCATATCCACCTCCACCGGCTTCCTGGTCTGTGGATCAGTAAACGAGGATGTATTCTGCTCCTTTCTCAAATTCAGTAGGAGCTCTCCGACTGCTTTTGCCAGAATTTTTTACGGGACCGCCATCACAAACTTCCATAGTCCGGCCTTGGTCACGGCCCTACGGAGAAAACCATTTCTCTCGATGATGGTTGGATCGAGATGAGGCTCGATGTTGATGTGCTTGTCGACCTCGGTGAGAAACTCCTCCATTGTTTCGGTGTTCTTCTTCTTTCCCATGGTGAATTTTTAGAGAATTTGAATTGGGTTTTAACGATGAAAGAACAAGGGTTGAGACTCGTGAGTTGCAGAAGTTGCAGATCTAAGCACGAGAATGGCAATTTTTGAAGGCTGTGACAGGTTTTGCAGTTCTGCCTCGTCCCATATATATAGAGTTAGGTCTTGGCTGACGTGGCAGGGGTAGGACGGTAATATTGCCGTAAGTCCTGTAGGTAGGCGGCGGACGTGCGGTGATGGGTCTGACGTGTCCGGCGTCACCACAGTAAAAGTGAACCGTCAACTTGCACGATGTCTCCACGTGGCCTGATGTGATTGGATTGTCTTATACGGCGCTAATCCAACGGTTGCAGATTGGGGGCTGTTGAGATTCGATGGCTGGATCTTTTCCGCCTTTTCCCGCTTCAAATTTGAAGTGAGAACCACGCGCCCGTTATTTTCGCCGTTCCTGATTCTGCATTAAATACTTGGCAGAAAGTAAAATAGGCACTCAAGTGCAGACAGCTCATACTCGCTTCGTGCCCGCTCGCTTCGAGTTGGGCCGCTAGGCTTTGACTCGCTTGAGAGGCATTCGCTTGAGTGACTATTCCGCACTTGCTTGCGATGGCTAGCTTTGAGTGACGTAGCACTCGCTTGGCCATCTGAAGCGACTGGAATAAGAAAATGAATTTCTTTGCTTAATTTTAAAATGTTTCTGACTTACATACTTCGAGGATAAACAATAGTGTTTTCCTCTTTGTATTTGTGTCAGATTCATTTCATATTTTCCACATAGTGAGTGAAGGTTTCTAGCACGCTTCGGCTCACTTAGTGTACTTAAAATTGAAATGCTTACCAGTCAATCTCACTTCGTAGGAGATTGATACCACAAATTGAAGACTTCAATAGATTTGGACTTCAGGTTGTTGACTCCACTTGTTTGCTTTGAAGCTTGTTGATACCGTCTGTTGGGTAATTCATCTTCTTGGCATTCGTCTTCATGGCATTCATCTTCCTCTACGAATTAGAGCGTCCTCCATCGAAGTGAATGAGGGAGAAAATGAATATAGTACACAAGCTTACTACAACCCGTAGGGAGCCTCACGTAAGTGTACTTATTCACGACGAATGGGGGATGAGTACAAGTCCTTATCTCAGAGCAGAAATGGACAGGATGACAATGAGAATGCTCTGACAAGACAATCTCGTATTTTACGCAGAAGCATGTCACCAGCCCTGCAACCTTTTGTATAAAAAGGTAAACCTTCAAGCTTTCCTACAGACTAGAGAATGAATCTGCAGTCGACTCGCTTTGACCCAAGCTAGGGCAAATTGAAGCGATGCAGAATTCGAGATAGCAGCATTCTTGCTCGCTTTGGAAGTAGCTTGCTCCGAGAGTAAGCATTAGTTCCCCCTTAACCATATACTTAACAATTCCAATAAGTTGGTAGGGAACTTCTTCCAATACTCCACCTATCTCCACCTTACTTCATTTTCTTCAAGCGAGTGAGATTTTGAAGTGGCTCGCTTGAGTTGGTGAAGATCCGAAGCGAGTGACACACAAGAGAATAAGTGGTCACTTCTTCGTGCATCCTGGAACTAGCATTCTTCACCAGGGTCTAATAACCCTAATTCCATGCATAGCTGGTTAAATCGAGACTCAGCTAGAGGCTTGGTGAGGATATCTGCTCGCTGGAGATCGGTATGAATTTTCTGGAGCTTGATATCTGATACGATCCTTGATGACCGATGGTAGACGCACGCGGAAGAAACGAAACTAACTAACGAATGGAGATCCCAATACGTCAAAGGACTAAACCCTCCTAAGTACTATAGATAAACCGAAGTCTCTATAACCCAAAGAACGGTCGCCAAGCCACACGGGGACGATGAATGACACACAACGAGGGATGATTGACTCGCTGATTCGCCGGATAATGAATTCGTCTTGGAATAAACTCACAATAATATTAATGATCAAAGCTAACTAATTTTCGTCCACAAAGACCCCCTTATATAGAGAGGCAAATAAAACCATCTAAACCTAATCTAACTAGGAAATAACTGACCCAAAGTCATTGGCATGGCCCAACCCATTAACCAACATGATAAAAACCCAAAAACAAGTCTTTTAAGGCCCAAAAACGTGGCCTGACTCAAAACACACGAAAATAAAAATAAAGTCTTCATTTTTCAGCCCGAACGCACTCGATAAAGTTGATGACTCGCGGGCTGTCCGGTTCGCCTTCTCCAATGGGCTTCTTCATCAATTCTTGAGCCCAAACTCTTGAATCAATCCTTGCAAACCTTCCTTGAACTTCTTAGCTCGAGCTCTCGTCACCGGCCCTTTGGGAACACGAACAGGATCTTGATTTGACGAACCTTGGACTCCATCAATATCCTTCTTCTCGACATGATCACGAATGAAATGATGTCGAATTTCCACATGCTTGCATCTGGTGTGAAGCACTGGATTCTGCGAGATACGTATGGCACTGTTGTTGTCGCAGAAGATCGGAATTTCATTCGCTTCAACTTTGTAGTCCTTCAATTGTTGACGAAGCCATAGGATTTGAGAACAGCAGCTTCCAGCGGCAATGTACTCAGCTTCAGTTGTTGAAGTGGCTACGCTTGTTTGCTTCTTTGAGAACCACGAGATTAGCTTGCTTCCCAAGAACTGACATGAAGTTGACTTCCTGTCGACTCGGCATCCTCCATAGTCAGCATCGGAATATCCAGTGAGCTCCAAATTGTCCTCCGCTGGATACCACAGACCCATGTTGACAGTGCCTTTCAAATATCGAAGAATCCTTTTGGCAGCTTCAAGATGGCTGTGCTTGGGGTTGCTTTGGAAGCGAGCGCAGACTCCGACTGCAAAAGCAATATCTGGCCTACTTGCAGTGAGATAGAGTAGTGACCCAATTAGGGCACGATAATCCGTAGGATTTACAGATTTTCCTTCTTCGTCTGGCTCCATCTTCCAGTTGGTATTCATAGGGATCTTCACAGCTTTAGCATGTTGAACACCAAACTTGGCAAGCATATCTCTAGTGTACATGGCTTGGTTTATGAAAATTCCATTATCCTGCTGCTTCACTTGAAGACCTAGAAAGCAGCTCATCAAGCCAATCATTGACATTTCATATTTGGTCTTCATCAGCTCTCCAAACTTCCGCTAAGCGACTGGTTTGGTGACCCAAATATGATGTCATCCACGTAGATCTGGACCCAAAGCATATCTTCTCCATGGTTGATGGTGAAGAGAGTCCGATCTATCTTTCCTTTTTGGAATCCATTGTCCACTAGGAATTGAGATAAAGTATCATACCAAGCTCTGGGAGCTTGCTTCAGCCCATATAGGGCTTTCTTCAAGCGATACACTTTATCTCCCTGCTCGAAACCCGGTGGCTGCTCCACATACACTTCTTCCTTGAGTTCACCGTTGAGGAATGCGCTCTTCACATCCATTTGATAGACTTTGAACTTCTTGGCTACTGCATAGGCTAGAAACAATCTGATAGCTTCAAGCCGTGCCACTGGAGCGAAGGTCTCATCAAAGTCGATTCCTTCCTCTTGGCAGTAGCCTTTGGCAACGAGTCGCGCCTTGTTCCTCACTACGTTGTGGTCCTCGTCGGGCTTGTTCTTGAACACCCACTTGGTGACAGTAACATGCTGAAACTTGGGACGATCCACGAGTTACCATACGTCATTTCTAGTGAACTGGTTCAGCTCCTCTTGCATGGCGATCACCCAGTTAGAGTCGGCTAGGGCTTCCTCCACGCTTGATGGCTCAATGTTTGAGAGAAAGCAACTGAACATGGCACTTTCTCCAAACACTTGACTTCTGGTCACTACACCCTTGGATGGATCCCCAATGATTTGGCTTGGTGAGTGATCTTTGAGCCACGCTCGCTTTGATCTGCCAGCTTCATCTTCATCTTCTTCCTTGTCGCTCGCTTCATCGACTGAAGCGACTGGATTGGGTGCTTGGCCTGCACTAGCTTCAGGAATCTTGGGGGCAACTTCGACTCCTCCTTTGGGATTCTGCTCGCTTGAGTCCTTGATCTCATCATCTTCATCGAGCACGTCCCAAGTGAGTTGATTTGAGGGTTCCTTGCTTTGATCCTTTTCATTCGCTTGAGCCTGTTCCTGTGGAAGACTTAAAGAAGATTCATCAAATACGACATGGGGTGATTCCTCCACAATTAGGGTTTTACAGTTGAACACTCTGTAGGCTTTGCTAGATGTAGAGTATCCTAAGAATACTCCTTCATCAGCTTTGCTTTCAAAGGCTTTCAACTGCGACTTCCCATTGTTGTGAATGAAGACCCTACAACCAAAAATATGGAAATAAGATATGTTAGGAATTCTCCCTGTCCATATTTCATATGGAGTTTTGTTGTGCCGTTTGTTGAGAAGCATCCGATTCTGTGTGTAGCACGCCGTGTTGGCAGCTTCAGCCCAATACTTCATCGGAAGCTTCGAGTCTGCAATCATGGTGCGAACGGCTTCTTTGATGATTCGATTTCTTCTTTCAGCAACTCCATTCTGCTGAGGAATGCGTGCTGAAGAAGTTTGATGTGCCATGCCATGCTCCGTGCAGTACGCTTCAATTGTAGAGTTCAAGAACTCTGTGCCTTTGTCGGAGCGAATGGTCACAATAGCTTGATTCTTTTCCACCGCCAATCGCTTGAGTAGTTGTGGCAGTTTGGTCAGTGTCTCCTTCTTGCTGAAAAGGAATACAACCCTAGTGTAGCGAGAGAAGTCGTCAACTACAACTAGAGTGTACTTCCTTCCATTTACGCTAACTGGAGTAACTGGACCAAACAGATCCATGTGAAGCAGTTCGAGCACTCGCTTTGATGAGGCTTCTTCGAGACTGGCGAAGTGCTTCTTCGTCTGCTTCCCTCGTTGGCATGGTGAGCATGGATGGTCTTTGATGAAGACTTCATTCGGTATGCCTTGCACCAAACCCTTTCGAGCTAAGCGATTGATGGCTTTGTAGTTGAGATGATTCAAGCGTCTGTGCCATAGCCATCCTATCTCTGTAGCACCCCTTGCTACTAAGCACGTCTCCTCTTTACAGCTGTCCCATTGTGCGATATAGACATTCCTTTGTCTAATACCAGTCAAAGCAATCTGGGACGTGAGTTTGCTTTTCACAATGCACTTGTTGGAGATGAACTCCACCCTGTACCCTTTATCACAAAACTGTGAAATGGACAACAGGTTGTGCTTGAGTCCTTCCACATAGGAGACTTCTTCAATTGTGAGCTTTCCAACTTTCAGTGCGCCATATCCCCTGGTGCTTCCTCGAGAGTTGTCACCAAAGGTTACGTGTGGACCCTTCTTCTCTATATAGTTGTGAAGTAGAGCTTTCATGCCAGTCATGTGTCTTGAACATCCACTGTCCAAGTACCATACTAGTTGACCCTCACTTGGCATGGGATCCACGGCGCTCACCTGCAATTAGACAGATTTTGGTACCCAAATCAGTTTGGGTCCTTGCAAGTTAGTTCCCTTAGGTACCCACACTTGCTTCACTCTCTTTTGAGATGAAGCTTGTTTCTTGGGCTTCTCGACCTTTGAAAACTGTGATCTCTGCTTTGAAGCAGCTTCACACGTGCAACAGTGTGTGCACGAGGGGTAGCTGCTCGCTTTAGACCTACCTATGCTCTTCCCATTTTGCTTATATCCTGAAGCGACTCGCTTTGGATTAGCTTTGGGTTTAGAGACTGACTTAGGGTTTCTAGTCTGTCGAAGCGACTCACTTGGTTTTCTCGAAGCGGTCCAACTAGGGTTTTGACCCCGACTCGCTTGAGAAACCTTGGGAATCTGAAGCGACCCAGTGGAAGCTTCAAAATCTTCCCCCACAACGTTAGTCCGGTTGGACCATCTCCAGTCCGGATAACGTGACACATAGACATTACTCCTCTTTTTAGGAGGTAGATCCTATGTCTCTCGTGTCTTGGCTTGAGACTTAGAAGCTTCAACAGTTCTCCCTTTACCCTTGGATTGGTAAGACTTAGCATGTTGAATGCTAGGGACAGTTGAACTTTGCTTGCCCTTAGGATCTGCCCTTAAAGATATAGACATGTTCATAGGCTTCCTTTTAGGGTTCTCAGCCATTTCGCCTTTATCTTTGTTAGTGGTCGCTTTGGATGCAGTGGGCAGTTCCAAAGTGACTGATGGTGTAGTGTGAGATGCACCAACAAAGACAGTCGGCTTGGGAGGTCCACCCTCATATCCAAGGCCAGCTTTCCTACCAAAAGGCAGAAGCGAGCCCTCTAGTGCCTGCCTAGCATATGATGCTTTATTCAAGTTGGCAACTAGAGTGGACTGGGTTTCATACCTTCCCTCCAAGCTTTGATGTCTAGCAAAGAGATCCTCGAACTTACTAGTCATAGCCCTTAAATTAAGTTTGACTTCGTCAAGCTCACGGGCTAGCTTTCGGTTCTCCTTCTCGCTTTGAGACAGAGCTTGTTTTACCACTTCGTGGTCGCTTGACAATTTCTGGTGCTTGTCAAACAACTCACTCCATGAAGAGGATGGTTCTTCCTCATTGACAGTGTGTGCTAGTGTAATTGAAGTGATTGAAGGATAGAAGAATACCTCCCATGTTTCTTCGTCGGTGAGCGCCATAAATCCAAGATCCTCACCATCACTGGAGTTTGGATCCGTGAATGCATCTGAGTCGCTTGGTGGATCTTCAGTTGTAGCGATCGGCACTTCACTCGCTACGAGCGCTCGCCTTGGAGCATCCCTCTTGGCCTTCAATTCCTCGCGCTCTTTAGCACTGAGCTTTGGGCAATCGGATTTGTAGTGGCCCATTTTGTGGCAGTGGTAACACTCCACTTCCATCATGTCGCGCGGGATCGTCTTGGTCATCTCTTCTCTCTTTCCTTTTCCTTCTCGAGCATCAGTGCTCCTCCCTTTGTACTGCTTGTAGAATCTTTTGTACTTGCCCACTCGAGAGTTCATTTTGTTGAAATTCTTGGATAAGAACGCAATGTGTTCTTCCAACTCTTCCCTAGACATTTTGGCTAGCGATGGCTCGCTTGGCCCTTCGGCAGCTTTGAAAGCTACACCCTTTGATGTCGTGGGTGCTTCATCCTCGTCGTCGAGGCTCATTCGATTCAGATCGAACTCGTGAGCTTTGAGCTCGGAGAACAGCACTTCTGGCGTGAGCTTCGTTAGATCCTTGGTAGCTAGATATAGCTCCTTCATAGTCTGCCATTTCCTGGTGAGCTCGGACAATCTTCAGGTTGACTTCCTTATCTGTGAGTTCCTTCCCAAGCGAGTTGAGAGTTGCAGTGATGTTTGTAACTCTCAGCTCGAAGGCGTCGATGGACTCTCCTGACATCATCACCAGATTTTCAAACTCCCGCATCTGTACGGCGAGCTTGTTTTCTTTGATCTTGTCTGTGCCTTGAGAAATGAGGGCTAGGGTTTCCCACATTTCCTTTGCCGTTGCACATTTCCTTATTCATGGTAGATAGGCGTCCGACACGGTGCTCTGCATCATGTGGCGTGCAATCTTGTCGAGGTTGGCAACTTTGAAGTCATTTGGAGTATACTAATCCTTATCCTTCTCCACGTATTGTTGACGAACGTGGGCTGGACGACCTTCAGCGGCTGGAACATCCACAGATATGGCTTTCTTGATCTCGATTGGTCCGTCCTCAATGACTTCCCACATCCGGTCGTGGATGGAACATAGGAAGCTCTCGACTCGGAAACTCCAGATCTCATAGCCTTCAATGGAAAATTGTAGAAGACTAGAAGCACTGTATGTAGACATGGCAAACAGTTAGTAGTATATGCAGTATGCGTGGGTGAGGTTTTGATGCACTTAGGAAAATAGGATCCGGTTCAGTGAGACAACGTGAAGCGAGTGGGGACTCGCTTCGGATATGCAAAGCAGTGGCTCGAAAGAACCGCTGCTCTGATACCACTTGTTGGTCCCGGTTTGTTAATAGGAAAATACGTAGAGGGGGGGGGGGGGTGAATACGTATTTTGAAGTTTTTTTTCAACTTCAAATCCCTTAACTCAGAGTAACAAGTAAAGAGCTCGCTTGAAACTTAAGACCTAGCTGAAGCTGGATCTACAGTCCGTAACTTGCCTGCTTGACCAAAGTGAACACTTGATCAAGAGGGAGTCTTTACTCGTATATGCGGAATTTGGTGAGCTAAAATCTTTCCTAAGTATTTAAAAATTTCCAGATTAGGTTTGTTTAGATGCAATGTGCAATGGATAATCAAACAAGTAAAAGTTTAGGGTTAGAGAGATACGACACAAAGATTTATAGTGGTTCGGAGATAAAGCTCCTACGTCCATTTGTTGCACGACGGCAACTGTTCTCTTCACTCAAGAACTTGAAGGTTGCGGGTCCTTCAAAAACCTGGTCAAGATCGAGCTTCACTCGCTTGGATCTGACAGACGCTGGGTGATTCCGGGTTCACACCAAAAACCTAACTAGACTGGAAGCTTCACTCGCTTCAGTCGAACAGACAGGGAGATTACGGGCTCTCCTTACAGCCTAGCTTCGATCGAGCTTCACACGAACGATGTAAGTGCAAGCTTGGATCTAGACTCTATGATCGAGGCTTCTTCAATCGATGAAAGAAGGGCCTTGGATCGAAACAACCTAACGACGACGAACACAAAAACCTAACAGACAGATTTAGGGTTTTTGGTTTTACGACGACACACTATGAAGAGCTCTTTACAGTAAATGCAAAGATGGCTAGAGCTCTTCTTCTAAGCTTGGATATGGAATGGGCTTAGACTCTAAGTGTGAAGGTTGTGAAGACGAGTTCCGATGAACTGGAAACTCGGAGAACACTGGAAAACAAAGACTCGAAGATTTGCTCGAAGGCTTGGGAGTGTTTGTTTGCAGTAGGCTCGAATGCTCAAGTAGTGTTCTACTCTTCTTCGTCTTCATCCTTCACTATTTATAGGCGGAGAGATGGCCGAGATCCGTTGCTTGGTTGGTGGCCTTGTCCCTCCTCCTCTTGACAGTACTTGCGCAGGCTGGCACCTTTTTCAGACGTCCAGTTTTGGCATTTTGCCAAAATTGGCTAACTTACAAGGCTAACAGTAACTGGAGCGAGCCAGTACTGTTGCGGCGCCTTTGTCGGCCTGGCAGTCAACTCTTCCGCTCCACTCCGCTTTCGACACGTGGAGATCTTGTAATTAATGCTACGATCTCCTGTTGACTGGAGTTCAAAATATGGGCGGGAGTCGCGCTGTCGCTTTCTGGTAGGTAGTGGCTCGCTTCGTTTTGAAGTTGTAGCGTCCGCTTTAGTTGAGTCACTTCGTAGTCATTCTGTAGTGAGCCGCTTCGGGAAATAAAGTTCCCTAGTGACTACTTTGGAAATTGCTGACTAGAGTTGACTAGCTTTGACGTTACACTGTAGCGCTCGCTTCGCTTCGCTTTGGCAGACTCACTTTGAATCTACTGTAGCGATCGCTTCGCTACACTGTTCTTCGGCACGCTTCACTTCAGCTTGCTAGACTTGCTTCGCTTTGAAAAACACACTCAAGCGAGTGGTCTTCACTTGAAAATTTGAAGCCTAAAATCTAAGCAAATTAAAGAGCCATCCTAACAGAGTAGGCTTAGAAAAATTCTAACTTATCAACTACATCAAAATGGGTCGCTTGAGAATAGAACGCTTTGGGGTTTTGGGATCAAATCAAAACACTAAAATATCCCTTATAGGTTCCCCCTTAACATATTCGTTCTTAACAATTCCCAACATTCTCATTTCTCCTAGCAGCGAGAGCATAGTCGAGAGTCATCTTCTTGAACTTTTTGACGATGGATTCGTCAATCGAGCTTGGGGTAGCAACAGAGGCTGAGTCGGCCTTGAAGGCTACCTCCTTATCATTCTTTTCATCAGCCTTCTTGCTGGTGGAAGGCCGTGCTGATCCGTGGATGCGGATCATTTCATATTCATTTCCGACAAGAATGTCGAAAAGATCTTCAGTGGTGAGGGAGTTGAAGTCGGGGCGAGTTGAATGCATGGCAGTGTATACGTGCCAGTTTGCGGGTCACTTTAAGATTCTTCTCGCGCTGCGTATATTTGTGAGGGTTGATTGCAGCGATCTCGAGAATTATTTCAGTGAAGCGAATCTTCATCGCTTCTATGGTTTCACCCGAAATCATCTTGAAGTCATCGAACTTGTTGCACGCCATGGACAGCTTGTTCTCCTTCATCTCCTCTGAACCCAGGCTGATGGACCGAAGGGTGTCCCACATCTCTTTGGCAGTCTCAAGATTTCGGATCTTGGCAAGATAGACGCCCTTTACGGTGCTAGAGATGAGTCCCTTTGCGTAATCATCGAGACTGGCCTCCTTCCTTTCCTCGGTTGTGTAGTCGCGAGGATTTTTGAGGACCTTCTCGTATGTGGCCTCCCCGGGGGCCGTTCCATCAACAATAATCTTCGCTGCATATATGGGAGAGGGGCCATTTTCGATTATCTCCCACATAAGGACGTGATGTGCCTTGAGACACATCTTGATTCTGAAGCTCCAGTCTTCATAGCCTTGAATGGAGAAATCTTCACAAACCCTGAGAAGAGAAGCCTCCATTGCAAATAATATGATATGATATGAATGAAAAGATTTTTCAAAAGGATCGGTTCAAAATGACCAAAAGTTTAATAAAAACCTTTAGTATGCAAAGCAGCGGTCAAAAGAACCACTGCTCTGATACCACTTGTTGGTCCCGGAAAAGAGTAATTGGTGTATGTGGGGGGGGGGGGGGGGGGGGGGGGGGGGATACACCAATGCCAACCGTTTTTGACGTTTTTAGAAAATCAGGTCGATCAGAAGGTCGATTGTCAAGGTCGATCCTATCAGAGGCAGATTGATCTATCAAGCTCGTTTGGGAACAAGCTTGATTTATCAAACTGTGCTTATGGGGAAGTTGGTGGAGGTTGATTACTCTTTGAAAAATCCTATGTCTTTAAGCAAATGCAGGTTGTTTCATGAGATGCAGGTTGATGCTCGTCAGTTTGATAAGATATTGAAAGAGCGATACATAAAGAGAGAGAGAGAGAGAGAGAGAGAGAGAGAGAGAGAGAGAGAGAGAGAGAGAGAGAGAGAGAGAGACAGCAATTTATCGTGGTTCGGAGAAACCCTCCTACGTCCACGTCAGGTCGACTCGACCTGAGATTCCCTTTACCTTTGGATCCAACCTCTCTCTTATTTATACTGACTGAGTATCAGTTCTAAATACACTCTAACTTGAATATATCTAGACACGAGTTTTGGGTCGTGACCCTTACAACCTTTCGTACAGAAAATGTACAAACAACCTTTCGCGAAATTACAGAGCTTGACTAACTCTATAATGGCGAAGAACACAAAACAAACTTTCTAACTTCGAACGAGTCGGAGAAGAAGTTGTTTGAATCAACGACAAGCAGCAGTGAACGCTTCGTCGTTGTGGCTTTTATCGGAGTCGAAAATCTCTCTTCGTCAAGTGTTTGGGAAACTAGTGGAATTTCGAACACTTGAATGGATATGAACTTTGAGAGAGACTTTGGCAGAGTTTGGCGTTGATAGCTTGAGTTTCCCGTGTTTGAATCCGATAATGGCTTGAAGTATATATAGGCAGTTTTGAAAAACTAGCCGTTGGAGTCAGGATGACGTGGCACTAGCCGTTGGAACGTGACTCACTTCTAGCCGTTGGGAAGATTCGTCCTTGCTGGCATTCCATGTGGCAAGGATCAGGTCGTGTTGCTCCATGAAGGTGGAGCATCGACCTTGATATAGAAATCCAGCACTTGAATTCTTCTAAGTCAAAGCAGGCTGGAAGCTTGATAAGGAAGGTCGATAGGCAGCTAGATATGCCAGCTCGATCTGAATGAGGCAGGTCGATAAACAACCTTTCTCTTACAGAGTGGATCAAACTTGCATTTGAACTTTAGAGAGCATCGACCTGCACTAACAGGCAGCAGGTCGATCTATCGGCCTTAACCCTAAACAAGTAAAATATGCCTAAGTGTGGTTTCGATAAACATCATCAAAATCAAACTGCAAGGGGTTCCCAACATATTTTGTTTTCTTTATTTTGTGCACTTTTATGCTTTTGTGCTTTGTTTTCATGTTCGTTTTGTAGGTGCTACTTGGAGTCTCTCGGGATTGCAAGTGTTTTGTTTATCTTCTTGCGATAAGTTCCTTCTATCCCTTCTCTCTTTTATTTTCTCGCAATGAGGGCATTGCTTGATTTTAAGTGTGAGGGAGAGTCTTAGAAACTTTTGGCATGAAGTGTTTGTTTTTGTGTCTTGATCGAGTCTTGTTTGGTTTGATTGAGTCTAGTTTGTGATCGTATCTTCATGTTTTCCACGCTTAGGAATTCGATTGAAATTGAGCTTATAAGCATGTGACTTAGGATTGATTTGAATGATTTGATGATGGAGTATTTAGTTGTTGGAATTGATATTATGAGTTAGGTTGGTTAGTATTGAGTTGTGATTGATTATGAATTGATGAATTGTGGGGCATGAATTGATTTGAGTGTGAGGAGATGATTTATGATTTTTGGATTATGAGTGACAAAATCTAGATTGTTGCAATTTGGATTGCTAGTTTACTTTCCCCTTATATATGTAAAAAAAATAAATAAATAAATAAAAAAAATAAAAAAATAAAAAAATAAAAAAATAAAAATAAAAAATAAAAATGAGTTGTGCTTTTATGTGAATAAAAGAGTTGATAGGATTCTGCTCCTCTTACTTGTAACGTATGAAAATACTAGAGTAATGAGCATGGGAAACCACATGAAAAGGCTTCGAGGGACCCTCGAATGATTAAATTTCATGAATTGTTTCCTAGATGATACTCGTGTATGTTAGAATAATGTGTTCGTAGGTACTCTACCCCTCTTGACAATGGATACGGGAAACCGCACTAGGAGGCTTGATGAGACTCATCGATGATTAAACCTAGTGAATTATGTGCCAAAAACGTTCACTTGTAAAAAAAAAAAAAAAAAAAAAAAAAAGAGAGAGTTCTATTGAATAAAAGGGGAAGTAGGCTAGAAGTCTAAGTTGTAATGATTTTAGATATTTGTGAGATGTGTGTATCATTGTTTTTCCTCATGCTTGGATGTGATTTATAAGCCACATAGTTTGTCGATGATTGATTGATTGTAACTTAGGATTAAAGTGACTTCGTTCATTGTTTGTCGATTCCGGTGATTAAATGTTCTATGATTTGGATTGTTTGGATTGAGTCTAAGTTGTATGTTTATATTGCTTGAGGACAAGCAAAGATCTAAGTATGGGGGATTTTGATTGGTGTTTAGATGTTAGGTTTTTCGTTGTCTTTTCATGTCCGTTTTCCCTTAGTTTTCGTGTGTTTTCGTTGTTTGTGGCAATGATTTGGTTGTTTTGGAGTCTTTGGTATTGTAGGATGAAAAGGCGGAAACGAGAAGAAAAAAAGAAGAAAGAAGCATTATATCGAAGAGGGGTTCGATAGGAGCACGTAGGCGAAAATGAAGGTCGATTTGGAGTTCGGACGAGGAAGATACGGCCGAAAGAAGAAAGACGCGCGTAGTCATCCAGAATGAAGAGTTGGACGTACGTCCAACTCGTTTTGGACGCCTGTCCAACTCCGGCTGCCAGCTTTCATTTCCTTCTATAACTAGGTTTTCATACCTATTATAAATACTACCCCTTGTACACGAATTCTACAACCTTTACCTTAGTTTTAGCTCTAGTTTTCAGCACATTACATTCTAGTTTAGTTTTCCTTTGTTCGATCCGGATCGCTACTTCGTTCTTCAATTAATTCAAGTTTTTACTTAGTTCTTCATACTTCGTTTAATCTCGTAAGTTCTTTATTGCTTTCTTTTCTTTGATTTAATTGCTTTCCTTAGTTTTAGATTTACTTTCGTAATTGCTTCGTTTAATTTCGTTTATTTAATTCCGTTTGTTCGATTTCAAGTTCTTAGTTTAGATTCGTTTTTCCTAGTTTTCGATTACTTTGTTTTCCAAGTTCTTAGAGTTAGATTTATTTATTTAATTTCCAGATTTTCAGATTTAGTTTAATTCATGTCTAGATTCGTTTTCGTCTCTTTCGTTGCTTTCTTATTTGCTTTCTTTTCGATTCTTGCCTAGGTAGTTTATTTGCTTTCATCTAGTTTAATTTTCTAAGTTTATTTAGTTCGATTTACTTCTTGCTTTCTAGATTAGGATTATTTACTTGCTTTTATTTATTGTTTTAATTTATTTTATTGCCTAGGATTTTAGAAACAAAACCAACCAAATTCTTTTTACTTGCTTTCTTAGATTTAGGCTAGTTTAGGATTTTTGCTACACGGTTATTTGCCCTGCAAAGTTTTCCTTGAGATTCGAGATTGGGTTTTTACTTACTAAGTGCTAGGATAAATTTCGTTCTATTGTGAACACTTTTTAGTGAAACAAAGACCAAAGTCAATGCGAATGCTAATCACTTCATTTTAAATGACAAAGTTCAGGTTTTATCCTACTCTATTCATTATTCATAAGGTAGAGAAATAGATTTAAGATATAATGAAGTAGTACTTTATAAAAGACAATAAAAGAGATCATAATCAAGAAGTTAAACATTTATCATAACACATTTTGAAATATTCTAAGATTCACAACTATTACTTCAACCATGAACGATATATCCAAACAACCAGCATTAATGATAAAGCTATTTAATACAATGTCAAAACTAATCATCCATAAATAATCTAAAACAAAGTACCGCCAAAACATGGCAACCAATGTAATGAAAAATATAAAATTAATAAAACAGAATCAAATATCTCAAAACTAGATAAAACTCAAGATAAAGTCTTCAAGTCTTCTTGACAACCGCATCAACTTGATAATGCTTGTCGAGTCCAAAACATGAAGTCGTCCTACTCACCCTTCGTAGCTAAACCTACAAAGATACATTGCAA
Organism: Thymus mandschuricus; assembly: GCA_029379335.1. Taxonomy (NCBI): domain Eukaryota; kingdom Viridiplantae; phylum Streptophyta; class Magnoliopsida; order Lamiales; family Lamiaceae; genus Thymus; species Thymus mandschuricus. The sequence goes on along the minus strand of CM057074.1, from coordinate 16,930,624 downwards.
CAACTCATAGTTAGTGTCCACCAGTTAAATCCGTCCAAAAGGACTGAACTAGTATAATTATGTTTTCATGTTACAAAAGTAGGACGTACCTTCATCTACTTTAACTTCCTTGTTCCTCCTTACGCAGACTTCATCGATTTTAAGACTACTCGCACTCATAGCTTCTATACTGTCATTCACATCCCAACCTAGTTGATCAAACATAATCCCCTCAAGCTTAATGACCTGGAGATACTCATCAATTATCAACTCGTTCTCCTCAGCTGTATAACTTGTAACTATATCAATTTTTCCAACAAGAGAACTGATCGTGTATAATTTTGTAGTGACCTCGAAATATGGCAAACAAGAAACAGAATCAATGTAAATGAAAGAACACAAAGAGATTTACATGGTTCGATCTAGGATAGATCTACGTCCACGGAGAGAAAGAGAGGCGGCGGTCTTTTATTAGGGTTTTCTCAATGTAGGGTACAAAAAGTGTGTGTTGGGAATTGTTAAGAACAACATGTTAAGGGGGAACCTATAAGGGATATTCTATTGTTTTGATTTGATCCCAAAACCCCAAGTGTTCTATTCCCAAGCGACCCATTTTGATGTAGTTAATAGGTTAGAATTTTTCTAAGCCTACTCTGTTAGGATGGCTCCTTAATTTGTTTAGAATTAGACTTCAAAATGTTCAAGTGAAGGCCACTCGCTTGAGTGTGTTTTCCAAAGCGAAGCAAGTCTAGCAAGCCGAAGTGAAGCGTGCCGAAGAATAGCGAAGCGAAGCGAGCGCTACAGTAGATTCAAAGCGAGTCTGCCAAAGCGAAGCGAAGCGAGCGCTACAATGTAAAGTCAAAGCGAGTCAACTCTAGTCAGCATTTTCCAAAGCAGTCACTAGGGAACTTTACTTCCCAAGTGACTCAGTACAGAATGACTACGAAGTGACTCAAATCTAAGCGGACGCTACAACTTCAAAGTGAAGCGAGCCACTACCTACCAGAAAGCGACAACACAATTCCCGCTCCGAATTTGAACTCCAGTCAACTGGAGATCTCCGCATTTATTACGAGGTCTCCACGTGTCAAACGCGGAGAGGAGCAACAGAGTTGACTGCCAGGCCAACAGGGCGCTGCAACAGTACTGGCTCGCTCCAGTTACTGTTAAAATTGGATCTTAGCCATTTTCGGCAAAAATCCAAAACTGTGCATCTGAAAAGCAGCCAGCCTGTGCAAGTACTGTCGAGAGGAGGAGGGACAAAGCCACCAACCAAGCAACAGATCCCGGCAACCCTCCGCCTATAAATAGTGAAGGATGAAGACGAAGAGAAGAAGAACACTACTTGAGCATTCGAGCGCCTACTGCAAACAAACACTCCCAGCTTTCTAAGCCATCTTCGAGTCTTTGTTTCCAAGTGTTCTCTGAGTTCCAGTCTCATCGGAATTCGTCTTCACAACCTTCATACTTAGAGTCTAAGCCCATTCCATATCAAAGCTTAGAAGAAGAACTCTACCCATCTTTACACTCATTGTAAAGAGTTCTTCATAGTGTGTCGTCGTAAACCAAAAACCCTAAATCTGTTGTTAGGTTTTTGTGTTCGTCGTCGTTAGGTTGTTTCGATCCAAGGCCTTTCATTCATCGATTGAAGAAGCCTCGATCATAGAGTTTAGATCCAAGCTTGCACCTACATCGTTTGTGTGAAGCTCGATCGAAGCTAGGCTGTAAGGAGAGCCCGGAATCTCCCTGTGTCGGACTGAAGCGAGTGAAGCTTCCAGTCCAGCTTAGGTTTGTGTAGTGAACCCGCAATCACTACGTCTGTCGTCGGATCCAGGCGAGTGAAGCCCGATCTGGACAAGGTTTTTGAAGGACCCGTAACCTTCAAGTTCTTGAGTGAAGAGAACAGTTGCCCGAGTGCAACAAAGTGGACGTAGGAGCGTTATCTCCGAACCACTATAATCCCTGTGTCGTATCTCTCTAACCCTAATCTCTTCTTCATATTCGATTATACATTGCACGTGCATATAAACAAACATAACTTGGAAATTTCAATTGCTTAGGAAAAGATAATAACTCACCGAATTCCGCACAAGAGTAAAGTCTCACTCTTGATCAAGCTCTAAGCTTAGGTCAAGAGATTCTTGATTGCTTTAGATCTAGCTTTCGGCTAGGTCTTAGTATTTCTACGAGCACTTTACTTCATACTCTGAGTTAAGGAATTTGAAGTTGAAAAACTTAAAAATACGTATTCACCCCCCCCCCCCCTCTACGTATTTTTCCTATAACAAACCGGGACCAACAAGTGGTATCAGAGCAGCGGTTCTTTCGAACCTCTGCTTTGCATATCCGAAGCGAGTCCCCACTCGCTTCACGTTGTCTCATTGAACCGGATCCTATTTTCCTAAGTGCATCAAAACCTCACCCACGCATACTGCATATACTACTGACTGTTTGCCATGTCTACATACAATGCTTCTAGTCTTCCACAGTTTTCCATTGAAGGCTATGAGATCTGGAGCTTCCGAGTCGAGAGCTTCCTATGCTCCATCCATGACCCGATGTGGGAGGTCATCGAAGATGGGCCGATCGAAATCAAGAAGGCTGTCACTGAAAATGTCCCAGCCGCTGAAGGACGAGCTGCCTACGTTCGACAAACCTACGTCGAGAAGGACAAGGACGACTACAATGCCAACGACTACAAAGTAGCCAATCTCGTCAAGATCGCACGCCACACGATGCAGAGCACCGTGTCGGACGCCTATCTACCACGGATCAGGAAGTGTGCGACAGCAAAAGAAATGTGGGAAACCCTAGCTCTCATCTCTCAAGGCACAGACAAAATCAAAGAGAACAAGCTCGCCGTACAAATGCGGGAGTTTGAAAGCCTGATAATAAAGCCAGGAGAATCCATCGACGCCTTCGAGCTGAGAGTCACCAACATTACTGCAACTCTCAACTCACTTGGGAAGGAACTCACAGACAAGGAAGTGAACCTGAAGATTGTTCGAGCCCTCACCAGGAAATGGCAGACTATGAAGGAGCTGTACCTAGCTACCAAGGATCTATCTAAGCTCACACCAGAGATTCTGTTCTCCGAACTCAAGGCTCACGAATTCGATCTGAATCGAATGAACCTCGACGAAGAGGATGAAGCTCCCACGACGTCAAAAGGCGTAGCGTTCAAAGCTGCTGAAGGGCCAAGCGACCAGTCGCTAGCCAAGATGACGAGGGAAGAGTTGGAAGAACATGTTGATTTCTTATCAAAGAACTTCAACAAAATGAACTCTCGAGTGGGCAAATACAAAAGATTCTACAGGCAATACAAGGGGAGGAGCACTGATGCTCGAGAAGGAAAAGGGAAGAGAGAAGAGATGACCAAGCCGATCTCAAGGGACATGATGGAAGTGGAGTGTTACCACTGCCACAAGATGGGCCACTACAAATCCGATTGCCCGAAGCTGAGTGCAAAGGAGCGAGAGGAACTGAAAGCAAAGAGGGATGCTCCAAGGCGAGCGCTCGTAGCGAGTGAAGTGACGGTCGCTTCAACTGAAGATCCATCAAGCGACTCGGATGCATTCACAGATCCCAACTCCAGTGACGGTGAGGATCTTGGACTCATGGCGCTCACCGACGAGGAAACAGGAGAGGTATTCATCTATCCCTCACCTAGTTCAATTATACTCGCACACACTCACCAAGAGGAATCTAATTCCCCGACATGGAGTGAGTTGCTTGACAAGCACATTAAACTGTCAAGCAACCACGAAATGTTGAAACAAGCTTTGTCTCAAAGCGAGAAGGAGAACCGAAAGCTAGCCACTGAGCTTGACCAAGTCAAACTTAACTTAAGGGCTATGACTAGTAAGTTCGAGGATCTCTTCGCTAGACATCAAAGCATGGAAGGAAGGTATGAAACCCAATCCGCTCTAGTTGCCAACTTGAACAAAGCTTCATATGCTAGGCAGGCACTAGAGAGCTCGCTTCTACCTTTTGGTAGAAAGGGAGGACTCGGGTATGACGGTGGACCTTCCAAGCCTACTGTCTTTGTTGGTGCCTCAAACACGACACCATCAGTCACTTTGGAAATGCCCACTGCATCCAAAGCGACCACCAACAAGGACAAAGGCCAAGTGGCTGAGAACCCTAAGAAGAAGCCTATGAAGATGTCTATATCTTCAAGGGCAGAAACTAAGGGCAAGCAAAATTCAACTATCCCTAGCACTCACAATGCTAAAGCTTACCAATCCAAAGGCAAAGGGAAACCAGTTGTAGCTTCTAAGTCTCAGGCCAAGACACCAGAGACAAAGGATCTCCCTTATAAGAAAATGAGTAATGTCTATGTGTCACGTTATCCGGACTGGAGATGGTCCAACCGGACTAACGTTGAGGGGGAAGATTTTGAAGCACCAAAGAGGCCGCTTCAAATTTCCAAGGTTACTCAAGCGAGTTGGATCCAAAACCCTAATTGGACCGCTACGAGGAAACCAAGTGAGCTGCTTCGACAAACTGTAAAACCTAAGTCAGTCTCTAAGCCTGTAGCTAATCCGAAGCGAGTCGCTTCAGGATATAAGCATAAGGGTAAGAGCATAGGTATGCCTCAAGCGAGCCGCTACCCCTCTTGCACACACTGCTGCACATGTGAAGCTGCCTCAAGGCAGAAGTCACAGTTTTCGAAGGTCGAGAAGCCCAAAACACAAGCTTCCTTTCAAAAGATAGTGAAGCAAGTGTGGGTACCTAAGAGAACTAACCTGCAAGGACCCAAACTGATTTGGGTACCAAAATCTGTCTAATTGTAGGTGAGCGCCGTGGATCCCATGCCAAGTGAGGGTCATCAAATCTGGTACTTGGACAGTGGATGTTCGAGACATATGACCGGCATGAGAGCTCTACTTCATGACTATATAGAGAAGAAGGGTCCACACGTTACTTTTGGTGATAACTCTCGAGGAAGCACCAAAGGGTACGGCGCACTGAAAGTTGGAGCTCACAATTGAAGAAGTCTCCTACGTGGAAGGACTCAAGCACAACTTGTTATCCATTTCACAATTCTGTGACAAGGGATACAAGGTGGAATTTATTTCCAACAAGTGCATAGTGAAGAGCAAGCTCACATCCCAGATTGTGCTCACTGGAGTTAGACAAAGGAATGTCTACATCGCACAATGGGACAGCTGCAAAGAGGAAACGTGCTTAGTCGCAAGGAGTGCTACAGAAATTGGATGGCTATGGCACAGACGCTTGAACCATCTCAACTTCAAAGCCATAAATCGCTTAGCTCGAAAAGGTCTGGTGCAAGGCATACCAAATTAAGTCTTCATCAAAGACCATCCATGCTCACCATGCCAACGAGGGAAGCAGACGAAGAAGCACTTCGCCAGTCTTGAAGAAGCCTCATCCAAGCGAGTGCTTGAGCTGCTTCATATGGATCTGTTTGGTCCAGTCACTCCAGTTAGTGTAAATGGAAGGAAGTACACTCTAGTTGTAGTCGACGATTTCTCTCGCTACACTTGGGTTGTATTTCTCTTCAGCAAGAAGGAGACACTGACCAAGCTGCCACAACTGCTCAAGCGATTGGCTCTAGAGAAGAACCAAACAATTGTGACCATCCGCTCCGACAAAGGCACATAGTTCTTGAACTCTACCATTGAAGCTTACTGCACGGAGCATGGCATAGCACATCAAACTTCCTCAGCACGCACACCTCAGCAGAATGGAGTTGCTGAAAGAAGGAATCGAATCATCAAAGAAGCCGTTCGAACCATGATTGCAGACTCGAAGCTTCCGATGAAGTATTGGGCTGAAGCTGCCAATACGGCATGCTACACGCACTGCAAACGGCACGACAAAACACCATATGAAATATGGACAGGGAGAATTCCTAACATATCTTATTTCCATATTTTATGTTGTAGGGTCTTCATCCATGACAATGGGAAGTCGCAGTTGAAAGCCTTTGAAAGCAAAGCTGATGAAGGAATATTCTTAGGATATTCTACATCAAGCAAAGCTTACCGGGTGTTCAACTGTAAAACCCTAATCGTGGAGGAATCACCCCATGTCGTATTTGATGAATCTTCTTTAAGTCTTCCACAGGAACAAGTTCAATCTAAAGAAGGAAAGTCAAGCGAGGAACCCATCAATTCATTAACCTGGGACATGCTTGAGGATGATGAAGGAATCAAAGGCTCAAGCGAGCAGAATGTCCAAGGAAAAGATGAAGCTGCCCCCAAGATTCCTGAAGCGAGTGCTGGCCAAGCACCCAATCCAGTCGCTTCAGATGGTGAAGCGAGTGACAAGGAAGAAGATGGAGATGAAGCCGGCGGATCCAAGCGTGCATGGCTCAAGGATCACTCACCAAGTGAAATCATTGGAGATCCATCCAAGGGTGTAGTGACCAGAAGTCAAGTGTTTGGAGAAAGTGCAATGTTCAGTTGCTTTCTCTCAAACATCGAGCCATCAAGCGTGGAGGAAGCCCTAGCTGATTCAAATTGGGTGATTGCCATGCAAGAAGAGCTGAACCAGTTCACCAGAAACGATGTATGGTACCTCGTGGATCGTCCCAAATTCCAGCATGTTATTGGCACCAAGTGGGTGTTCAAAAACAAGACGGACGAGGACCACAACGTTGTGAGGAACAAGGCGCGACTCGTCGCCAAGGGCTACTGCCAAGAGGAAGGAATCGATTTTGACGAGACCTTCGCTCCAGTGGCACGGCTTGAGGCGATCAGACTATTTCTAGCCTATGCAGCGGCCAAGAAATTCAAAGTCTATCAGATGGATCTGAAGAGCGCGTTCCTCAACGGTGAATTGAAGGAAGAAGTGTATGTGGAGCAGCCACCGGGTTTCGAGCAGGGAGACAAGGTGTATCGTTTGAAGAAAGCCCTATACGGGTTGAAGCAAGCTCCCAGAGCTTGGTATGATACCCTATCCCAATTCCTAGTGGATAATGGATTCCACAAAGGAAAGATAGATCGAACCCTATTCACAATCAACCATGGAGATGACATGCTATGGGTTCAGATCTACGTGGACGACATCATATTTGGATCACCAAACCAGTCACTTAGCGAGAAGTTTGGAGAGCTTATGAAGACCAAGTATGAGATGTAAATGATTGGCTTGATGAGCTGCTTTCTAGGTCTTCAAGTGAAGCAGCAGGATGATGGAATCTTCATCAATCAAGCTAAGTATACGAGAGATATGCTTGCCAAGTTTGGTATTCAACATGCTAAAGCTGTGAAGATCCCAATGAATACCAACTGGAAGATGGAGCCAGACGAAGAGGCAAAATCTGTGAATGCTACAGATTATCGTGCCCTAATCGGGTCACTCCTATATCTCACTGCAAGTAGGCCGGATATAGCTTTTGCAGTTGGAGTTTGTGCTCGCTTCCAAAGCAATCCCAAGCACAGCCATCTTGAAGCTGCCAAGAGAATTCTTCGTTATTTAAAGGGCACTGTCAATATGGGGCTGTGGTATCCAACGGAGGACAATTTGGAGCTCACTGGATACTCAGATGCTGACTATGGAGGGTGCCGAATTGATAGGAAATCAACCTCGGGCACGTGTCAGTTCTTGGGAAGCAAGCTGATCTCATGGTTTTCGAAGAAGCAGACGAGTGTAGCCACTTCAACAACAGAAGCCGAATATATGGCCGCTGGAAGCTGCTGTTCTCAAATTCTATGGCTTCGTCAGCAGTTGAAGGATTACAATGTTGAAGCAAATGAAATTCCTATATTCTGTGACAACAACAGTGCGATCTGCATCTCTCAAAATCCAGTGCTTCACACCAGATGCAAGCACGTGGAAATCCGACATCACTTTATTCGTGATCATGTCGAGAAGAAGGATATCAAGCTCGAGAAAATTCATACCGATCTCCAGCGAGCAGATATCCTCACCAAGCCTCTAGTTGAGTCTCGTTTCAATCAGCTATGCATGGAATTAGGGTTGCTAGACCCTGGTGAAGAATGCTAGATTCAGGATGCACGAAGGAGTGGTCGCTAGTTTTTCGTAGCGTCACTCGCTTCGGATCTTCACCAACTCAAGCGAGTCACTTCAAAATTCCACTCGCTTGAAGAAGGAGAGATAAGGTGGACAAAAGGTGGAGTGTTGGAAGATATTCCCTACCCGCTTACAGGAATTGTTAAGCCATTGGTTAAGGGGGAACTATTGTTTGCTCTTGGAGCAAGCTACTTCCAAAGCGAGCAAGGAAAGCTGCTACCTAGCCTAGGATTCCTAGCGAGTGGGTATAAACGCTCGCAAGTGCCATTTCTAGTAACGGTTGTGGGGTCTTGTATCGGGCCTTCCCACGTAAAAACGGTGAAAGCTTAGGCAGGGCTGGCACCTAGACCTTGTGTCCTCTCCCATCTTTCCGCCGAAGAGGAGCAAGTCTTCTCATCTCCTTCATCGTGGATAAACATCCAATCCTTACTCACTCTTCATTGAGATGAGCTGCCGGATGTCTATTCATTCCTCCCCCACTTTGAATTTTGCATCGCTTCAATTAACCCTAGCATAGGTCAAGCGAGTCGATTGCAAATTCATTCTGTAGCTTGTAGGAGGAAGCTTGAAGGGTTACCTTTTTCTTCAAAAGGTTGCAGAGCTGGTGACATGCTTCTGCGTAAAATACGAGATTGTCTTGTCAGAGCATTCTCATTGTCATCCTGTCCATTTCTGCTCTGAGATAAGGACTTGTACTCATCCCCCATTCATCGTGAATATGTACACTTACGTGAAGCTCCCCTCTGGGTCGTAGTAAGCTTGTGTACTATATTCATTCTCTCCCCCATTCACTTCGATGGAGGACGCTCTAATTCGTAGAGGAAGATGAATGCCATGAAGATGAATGCCAAGAAGATAAAGTATCCATCAAGTGGAGTGGTACTCAACAGGTGGTATCAACAAGCTTCAAAGCAAATCAACAAATGCATTCATCAACAAGTGGTTTCAACAAATGAAGTCCAAATCAAAATGGAGTCTTCAATAAGTGGTATCAATCTCCTATAAAGTGAGATTCACTGGTAAGCGTTTCAATTTTAAGTACACTAAGTGAGCTGAAGCGTGCTAGAAACCTTCACTTACTATGTGGAAAATATGAAATGAATCTGACACAAATACAAAGAGGAAAACACTATTGTTTTTCCTCGAAGTATGTAAGTCAGAAAGATTTTAAATTAAGTAAAGAAATTTCATTTCTTATTCCGGTCGCTTCAGATGGCCAAGCGAGTGCTTCGTCACTCCTAGCGAGCCATCACAAGCGAGTGCGGAACAGTCACTCAAGCGAGTGCCTCTCAAAGCGAGCAAAGGCCTAGCGGCCTAACTCGAAGCGAGCGGGTGCAAAGCGAGTATGAGCTGTCTGCACTCGAGTGCAATTTTACTTTCTGCAAAGCATTAAATGCAGGTTCACGTACTGGCGAAAATAACGGGCGCGTGGACTACACTTTGAATTCGAAGCGGGAAAAGACGGAGAAGATCTAGCCGTCGAATCTCAACAGTCCTCAATCTGTAGCCGTTGGATTGATGCCGTATAAAGACAAACCAATCACAGCAGGCCACGAGGAGACGACGTGCAAGTGGCGGTTCACTTTTACTGTGATGACACCGGACACATCAGATCCATCACCGCGCGTCCGCCGCCTACCTACAGGATCTTCGCCGATTTTACTGTCTTGCCCCTGCCACGTCAGCCAAGACCTAATTCTATATATATGGAACATCGCTGAACTGCAGAACCTTTCACAGCCTTCAAAAATTGCCATTCTCGTGCTTAGATCTGCAACTTCTGCAACTCAAGAGTCTCAACCTTTTTCGTCGATAAAACACCGTTCAAAATCTCTCATTTTACACCATGGGAAAGAAGTTAAACACCGAGACGATGGAGCAATTCCTCACTGAAGTTGACAAACACATCAACGTCGAGCCCCATCTCGACCCTATCGTCGTAGAAGCGAACGGATTCTTCCGTAGAGCCGTGAACACGACCGGTCTATGGATGTTCGTGACGGCGGTTCCGTCAAAGATTCTGGCGAAGGCCGTTGGAGAGCTCCTGCTAAATTTGAGGAAGGAGCAGAACACGTCCTCATTCACAGATCCACAAACCAGGAAGCCGGTGGAGGTGGATATGAGCGAGCTCATCGGCGTGTTCGAATTGCCAAGGGATGGAGGAAATTCCCTGTTAGATTTGGGTTTTTCGGCTCGAGTCGAATACGGTCGTTTTGCCGTCGCCGGAGCAGAACCAAATTTCAAGGAGGCCGGTATCCGTTCCAACTTGAAGGCCCCCTTCAACCATATCTGCGAGCTCTTTTCGAAGAGCATCGCGTGCTACGTCGGAACCTTGGATACGCTGTCGGAGACGAAACTGATCGCCACCACCGTTATCGTCGACAGCCTCACCGGAACAAATTTCAACTGGCATGGATGGTTTCTCAACCAAATCCATGAAGCCGCTGAAGACTTTGCGTTCGTACCGGGAAGCGCCGATCAGATTCTCCTCAAGGGGAAGCTGAAATTCTTCTCCAGATTGTCTGTTGCCTTGGAGAAGAAGTTTTCGGGCAAAGTATGGCCGGATTCCGACACGGCCGTATACAACAAGCACTCTATCTTCTACGACAAGTGGAGGAAGACCAAGAATCCGATTGATCAGGGACTTCTAGCTGTAGAAGTGCCCGTCGCAAGACCAGTTGTCGAAAGACAAGCTGAAGTGAGCCAAGCAAAGCGAGCCACTTCACCCGGGAAGCGAGCTGCGCCCAAGCGAGGCAAGAAAAAGATGAAGCGAGTCGTTTCACTCGTCCAAGAAAGCGAGGCGAAGGAGAGGCCGCTTGAGGACGTTGAAGTGACTCAACCTCAACCCTCACCTATCAAAATCCAAACTCCCCCACCCCAAGCCCAACTCCAAACACTTCAAACTCAAACCCAGCCACTACCTGAAACCCAAACATCGTCCACTGCCCAACACCAATCCCAGAAATCAACCCTATCCCCACATGAAGAAGAAACTGGTTCTTCTTTCCAGATGCCCGAAATCCCCTTACTCCATGTCGACCTGGTCGAAGCATACACCATCTTTCAACCTACACAAACCCAGCAAACACAACCACCACCCACTGAAGCCATCCAAATATCCGAAACCCCTGAAGCCTCATCATCTTCCCAATCCCCCTCGACATCGGCAGCTACAGCCGATACCGCCCAAACTACCGGTGAACTCACAATCATCCCACAATTCGCACCTCCCGCAGTCACTACAGAAATGCAGGTGATCGATCGTTACCTCAGGGATCGAGAGCAATCTGCAGAAACCATCGCCCTTCGCTACTCCAACGTCCCATGGACCGACGAGTTCTACACCAAGACCGTCGACTTCCTAACCTACATCACATACCGTGGGATGGAGTATTACAAGATATTCAGACTCATGAAGGCCTTCACAGAAAATGAGTTGATCCAGCTGGAGGCCAAGCTACTGAACTTTATTGGCGTAAATGGCTTCCATGACTTTCTTGATGGCACCAGTTTCTGGGAGAAGCTGGATGCAAAGATAAAGGAGGCCTATCCATCCGCTTCAATCCCGAAGCGAGAGCCAACCGCACGCGAGAAGCAGCTGATCAGAGATCATGCGGAGGAGATGGAGATGAAGGATGCGGAGTTCGCTAGCTTACATAGCGAAATAACCAAGATGAGTGCGGAAATGGAGAAGAAGGCGGAGGAGGTCATCAGTCTTCGTGAAGACTTTGACAGGAAGAAGGAGGAACTAGAGGGAAAGGTGGAGAAAAAGGAGAAGTTATTGGGAGAGAAGGAGAAGGCGCTGGAGGCGCAAGTGAAGCTGGTGGATGACCACACAAAAACAATCACCGAACTCAAGGGCTCGCTTGACGCGGAAAGGAGCCGCTTGAGGGAGGTTAATGCCAAACTCATTGCTGTTGGCAAGGAAAAGAAGGAGTTGGAGAGGGAGGTGAAGAAACTGAATGAGGATGTGGACAATAAGGAAGGAGATCTGGTGATGAAGGGGAGTGAACTGCTCAGCACGAAGAAAGCCCTCGACAATCTCAAGAACGAAATGAAAATCCTCAAGCTTGAGAGAGAGGAGGAGAAGGGAGAGCTTGAGAGCAGAAGGAGAAGTGGGCAGGCACTTGACTTGAAAAATGCAGAACTGACTATCCTACTTCAAAAAGTCAAGGAACTGGGAGAAACCTACACAGAGAAGGTTGCTGCAGGAGTAGATTTTCACCAATCTCTCAATCAGAGAGAGAGATCGCTTGAAACCATGAAGGCAGAACTTGAAGCGGCCCAGAATTTCTGGTACTTCAACCTGTAGGAGGAAAGGAGGATGATGAAGGAGGAGATTGAGGCAGAGCTGGACGCTCGCTTCAGAAAGGTGGAGCCGTTGGAGAGGTTGATGGTGTCAGTCGTTGAAAGGGAAAAGCAGTGCGAGTACTTACTCGAAGAAATCAGTGCCAAAACAGCTGAACTGGTGCTATCTGAAGAGCATGTATTCGCTACACGAACTGAAAAGATGCTTCACGCCTTGTTCAACAAATTCAAGGAGCTTAGCCAATCCATTTCTGGAAAGACAATCGCCCCAACCCCCGGCAGTGATGATGCCAAAAAGGGGGAAGGACAAGTGAAGAAAGGAGGAGTTGGAGGTGCTGGAGGAAGTGGAGTTTTGATGGAGATGATTGAAGGAGGAAGGAGTGGTGCTGAAGGTACGGAGGAGAAGTTAGATGATGAAGAGAGGGCCTTACGTGCGAAGAAGGGCAAAGTAAAGCTCACCGAGGAGGAGCTATTGAAGAAGCCCGAGGAGCCCCGCAGACCAACTGAGGAGAAAATTCTTGCCTCCTCAATCGCACGACATCCTCCAGTTACGGTGCTAACCAAGGAGGAAAGGCGGAAGCAAATGGAGGAAGACGCGGCCATGGCTCGGGAGATGGAGCGCCAGTTTGATCCAAAAAGGCTAACACTTGCAGGTGTTTCAGGTTCTAGTGTGCCCGCTTCAGCCGCCGCGCCCGCTTCAACTGCGGCACTCACTTCAGCAACTGCAGGAGTCACTTCATCTGCAGTTGTCCCTCCGAGTGTAACCACAAAGAAGGATATGCCGCCTCCCCCACCACCGAAGCAATCAGTGAAGCGAACTGCTCCAGAAACGAAAGGAGATGACCCCGCGGCCAAGCGCCAAAAGGTCAAGGAGGCAGTTGCTTCAAGGGCAGAGAAGGAGGAAAGAAGGAAGAAGAGAGGTGAAGAAGGAAAGGATGAAGCGGAGAAGGAAATGAGAATAAAGGCAAAGCGACTTCAAATCATTGACGGCCGGATTGAGGAACACTTCAATGAAGTGAGACTCATCCAGTCCGCCTTAGTCCGAAGTGCCTTTGTTCCATTCATGCCTAAAGAGTCCGAGGCATGCGAAGCTCAAGCTCTGGTCGACGCATGCAGTGTAACTACTAAAGAAATGGTTGACTCTGGTCGCTACCCCCGCAAGGAAGATCAGAATTACATTCGAAAGCGACTCAACGAGAAGCTTCCAATCTGGAGCTGCGAGTCGGGAAAGAAGTTCAATACGGTCATGACTGAGCTTTCGAGCAGGTCGGAAGAAGAATTGGCCAAGAGGAGGAACGAGCATCCGGACGCCAGAGAAATAGTGGACTTCATCCCGAGAGATCTGCACGATCAGTGGCTATACTACAAGGATTTGTTCATCAAAGCTTACTACTATTGGGAGGTGGTGCCACTACAGGATCGTTGCTCTCGGATAAGTGCCCTCAGTAATTTTCTCTGCACGTACGATGAGAAGATGCGAAGGAAGATCTTCACCACGGCAGAATTGGCTCAGCCCAAGCCCTTGGTCATCAAGATTCCAGCACTAAAGGACTTTCCCATGCCTTTTCATCCAGGCACGGACATTCCAGACAGAGGAATCATAGATGAGGAGGTGAATGAAGCTTTCAAGTTGGAAAGTGCATGGAGAAGGCCAAGTATTCACACCGTGGGTACTATGGAGTCAAGAGTTCTATCTGCCTACGAGGATATTGCTGACAAAAGAAAGGAAGAGGAGAGAAAGGAGAAGGAGGAGAAGGATGAAGCTGCAGGAAATCTTTGAATTTCAAGCTTCATATTTTTTTTTTTTTGAACTAATGTTCATCTATCCCATTTTAATTTCTGTCTCTCTTGTGTCATTTACTCGCTTTGTGAATGACTTTATTTTTATTTTTTTTGCTACAAACTCAAACAATTTAACCGAAAAAAATAAATAGGGAAGGAACTTAAAAGAAAATTTACAAACGAAGCTGCAAAGGAAGCAGTCGCTTGAAGTTCCCTTCACGGTTAGATAGGCTAGATTTCTCTAAGTCTTAGTCTTTGGGTTTTGGCATCATCAAAAAGGGGGAAATTGTTGGGAATTGTTAAGAACAACATGTTAAGGGGGAACCTATAAAGGATATTCTATTGTTTTGATTTGATCCCAAAACCCCAAGTGTTCTATTCCCAAGCGACCCATTTTGATGTAGTTAATAGGTTAGAATTTTTCTAAGCCTACTCTGTTAGGATGGCTCCTTAATTTGTTTAGAATTAGACTTCAAAATGTTCAAGTAAAGGCCACTCGCTTGAGTGTGTTTTCCAAAGCGAAGCAAGTCTTGCAAGCCGAAGTGAAGCGTGCCGAAGAATAGCGAAGCGAAGCGAGTGCTACAGTAGATTCAAAGCGAGTCTGCCAAAGCGAAGCGAAGCGAGCGCTACAATGTAAAGTCAAAGCGAGTCAACTCTAGTCAGCATTTTCCAAAGCAGTCATTAGGGAACTTTACTTCCCAAGCGACTCACTACAGAATGACTACGAAGTGACTCAAATCTAAGCGGACGCTACAACTTCAAAGCGAAGCGAGCCACTACCTACCAGAAAGCGACAGCACAATTCCCGCTCCGAATTTGAACTCCAGTCAACTGGAGATCTCCGCATTTATTACGAGATCTCCACTTGTCAAACGCGGAGAGGAGCAGCGGAGTTGACTGCCAGGCCGACAGGGCGCCGCAACAGTACTGGCTCGCTCCAGTTACTGTTAAAATTGGATATTAGCCATTTCTGGCAAAAATCCAAAACTGTGCGTCTGAAAAGCAGCCAGCCTAAGCAAGTACTGTCGAGAGGAGGAGGGACAAAGCCACCAACCAAGCAACGGATCCCGGCAACCCTCCGCCTATAAATAGTGAAGGATGAAGACGAAGAGAAGAAGAACACTACTTGAGCATTCGAGCGCCTACTGCAAACAAACACTCCCAGCTTTCTAAGCCATCTTCCAGTCTTTGTTTCCAAGTGTTCTCCGAGTTCCAGTCTCATCGGAATTCGTCTTCACAACCTTCACACTTAGAGTCTAAGCCCATTCCATATCAAAGCTTAGAAGAAGAACTCTACCCATCTTTACTCTCATTGTAAAGAGTTCTTCATAGTGTGTCGTCGTAAACCAAAAACCCTAAATCTGTTGTTAGGTTTTTTGTGTTCGTCGTCGTTAGGTTGTTTCTATCCAAGGCCTTTCTTTCATCGATTGAAGAAGCCTCGATCATAGAGTTTAGATCCAAGCTTGCACCTACATCGTTTGTGTGAAGCTCGATCGAAGCTAGGCTGTAAAGAGAGCCCGGAATCTCCCTGTGTCGGACTAAAGGGAGTGAAGCTTCCAGTCCAGCTTAGGTTTGTGTAGTGAACCCGCAATCACTACGTCTGTCGTCGGATCCAGGCGAGTGAAGCCCGATCTGGACAAGGTTTTTGAAGGACCCGTAACCTTCAAGTTCTTGAGTGAAGAGAACAGTTGCCCGAGTGCAACAAAGTGAACGTAGGAGCGTTATCTCCGAACCACTATAATCCCTGTGTCGTATCTCTCTAACCCTAATCTCTTCTTCATATTCGATTATACATTGCACGTGCATATAAACAAACATAACTTGAAAATTTCAATTGCTTAGGAAAAGATAATAGCTCACCGAATTCCGCACAAGAGTAAAGTCTCACTCTTGATCAAGCTCTAAGCTTAGGTCAAGAGATTCTTGATTGCTTTAGATCTAGCTTTCGGCTAGGTCTTAGTATTTCTACGACCACTTTACTTCATACTCTGAGTTAAGGAATTTGAAGTTGAAAAACTTAAAAATACGTATTCCCCCCCCCCCCCCCCCCCCCCCCCTCTACGTATTTTTCCTATAACAAACCGGGACCAACAGTGTGAATAGTTCTGTTTTACCAAAAAGTGTTCGCAATAGAACGAAATCTATCGAAGCACTAGCAAGTAAAACCCTAAGTCGAATCTCAAGGAAAATTTAAAAGGGCAAACAACTGTGTAGTAAAAACAAGGAAAATTAAACCTAATCTAGCCTAATCTGTGAAAACAAGTAAAAGAATTTGTTTGTGGTTTTGGTTTTAATCTAAGAAAGAAATAAATAAACAAGAAATAAATCTAATCTAATAAACGAGAAATAAATATAACTATCTAAACTAATTAAATCAAGCAAAAACAATAAATCTACCTAGGCATGGAATCATAAAGAAAGCAATAAAGATAAAGCAATTTAAACTAATCTAGAACAATTAAATCCTAACAAGCTTGTTTAAAAAAAAAAAAAAACTAATCTAAGAGCTTGGGAATTAATCAACTAAATCTAAGAAACTAATCTAGTTAATCTAGGCAAATATTAAAGCAAGTAAGAAAACAAAGCAAATTTAAAGAACGAAATAAACTTACGAATTACTTAAACGAAAGGAACTTGAAATTAAATCTTCAAACTTGAATCTTGAATCCAAAACGATAACAAAGATAAGAAATCTAAACTAGAGTATTTTTGCTGGAAAAACTAACTAAGGAGGTTGTCTAATTCGTGTCAAAAGGTTACATATATATAAGGCCTCAAAACCTAGTCGAAAAAGGAAAGAAATCTTCAAAACGCGTCAAGTTGGACGCTCGTCCAGATACCAGTTCTAGACGATGTGCACGCAGTTCTTGTTTCGGCCGTATCTTCCTCGTCCGAACTCCAAATTGACCTCCGTTTTCGCCTACGTGCTCCTATCGAACCCCTCTTCGATATACTGCTTCTTTCTTCTCGTTTTCTTCTCGTTTCCGCCCTTTTAATCCTACAATACCACAGACTACAAAGCAACCAAATCATAGCCACAAACAATGAAAACACACGAAAACTAAACGAAAACGAACACGAAAAGACGACTAAAAACCTAACAACTAGACACCAATCAAAACCCCCACACTTAGAACTTTGCTTGTCCTCAAGCAAACATATTCAACTCAATCAACCCAAGTTCAATCAACTCAACAACACAAAGTAGGCAACGTTAAAATCGTCAAGTCAAAACCTAGATTACTCCAATATCAACAAGCAAATGCACAATCAAATACAAACATTCATGTTGCCCGTTAACTCGACTCAAATATGAAGATCCAACTTATGATATATCACACATCTCACAAGCATCAAATTATCAATATATTCATCCCTTAACCTACTTCCCTTTTTATTCAACTCAAAGCACTTTTTTTTTTTTAAATGAAAGTGAACGTTTCGGTATATAATTCACTAGGTATAATCATTGATGGTTTTCATCGAGCATCCTAGTGCGGTTTCCCGTACTCATTGTTAAGAGGAGTAGAGTACCTACGAACACTACATTTTTTTATAACACATACGAGTATCATCTAGGATAAAGATTCATGAAATATAATCATTCGAGGGTTACTCGAAGCATTTTCACGTGGTTTCCCATGCTCATTACTCTAGTATTTTCATACATAACAAGTAAGAGGAGCAGAATCCTATCAACTCTTTATTCACAACTAAGCACACAATTTTTTTATACATGTAGGGAAGTAAACTAAAATCAAGTATATACCGATACTTCAATGCAATTCACTCATAATCCGAATCAAAAAATTTCACCTCATATTACGACTCAAGAATATGACCCACGAATATTCACAAATGATCATGCTATCACAAGTCAAATTTAGAGCAATCCTAGTTTTGACAATCTAATTCCGACAATTCCAATATCACGTCGTCAAGTCAATCAAACTCAAAGGAATCATGTCAATCGTGTTTACTCAATTACAAACACATTCTAAAGTGGAGATAACAAAAAGACTCAATCATACGAAAACACATACAAGACAACACAAAAACGAAACAAATCATGTGAAAAATTCGAAGACTCCCCCCCCCCCCCCCCCCCCCCCCACACTTAAAATCATGCAATGTCCCCATTGCAAGAAAATAAAAAGGAAAGGGATAGAAAAAAACTTATCACATGGCGATAACCAACGAGCAACTCGAAATCCCAAGAGACTCCAAGTTAGCAACCTACAAAAACAAACACCAAACAAAACACAAAAAGCATAAATCCGAACAAAACACAAAAAACGAAATAAAAGACACATACTTTTTTTTTTTTACGTGGGTTGCCTCCCACCAAGCGCTTGTTTAACGTCGTTAGCTTGACGAGAAAAATTCTCACCCAAAATCTGTTGCAACGAGCAATGTCTTTAACCATCCATAGGCGACTCTCGATGCAAAGGTGGATTCTTCTTTCTCTTCGGCTTGGAATTCGAAAAGAGGGTTATCTTGGACACTTATCTCCCCCACACTTGTGTGAAAATCCATGTGAGCAATATCATGATCTTCAAAACTTGATGATGGATCCTCCACAAAAAGTGCTTCCTCGTCGAGATTCACAAGAAAGTTGTCCATGATTTCTTCCTCTTGTTGTGAGCTCAAAACCGACTCCTCCATATGACGATTGTAATCCTCCATGCCTTGCACATTGCTTAAAAACTCCTCCACAATCTCTTCCTCATCCAATTTGTTCAAAAACTCACCAATAATGGCTTCTTCCTCATGCATAGCAACCTAAAAATTCTCCTCAATCTTTTTCTCATCCAAATCGTTAGTAATATGCACATACGAGCATGTTTGGATAAAAGAATTAGAACTAAAAGAATAATTATCAAAAATTGAGAAAGTTACCGAACCTCCTACACCGGCCATGCTTAATGTGCAGGATCCAACGTCGATTCGAGTTTGAGTAGTAGCCATGAAAGGTCATCCTAACAAGATAAGATGACCTCTGTCACTCCTAGCTCCTCGCCCCACGTCAAGCACAACGAAATCGGCAAGAACTTGAATACCTCTCACAAGTAAAGCAACGTCTTCCACAATCCCAAAGGGATGACTCAAAGAAGCGTCGGCTAGCTCGATGCAAAAATTGGTGGGCTTAAGATCCCTCAAACCCATTCTCTCAAAAATTGAGTATGGCATCAAGTTCACCGCTGCCCCCAAATCCAACATACCAAGCACACTATCCCCATTATCCAAAACAACATCTAATTTGAAACTTCCGGGATCACCTTGTTTTGGTAGAGATGAGAGATGGCCAGCAGAGGTAGGGAAGGCGTGAGAACGTTGTCGGCTTGCTTTGATGGCAGCCACTGTGTGACTTCTCCACTTCTTTCCTTTGTCTTGCTCATCTTCAATGACCGTTAAGGCATGAGCTTGTTTGGCTTGGCTAGGCTTCCCATTTTGTAGCTTCTTCAACTCATTAACTGCTCCAAAAATCTGCCCAATAGTGGTCTCAAGGCATCTAATCGTGGCATATTGCGCTTCACGGGCCAACTTGCTCTCATGCATAAATGTGGCGAAACTAGCCTCATCAAGTGGGGATTGTTGAGGCGGTAGAACTGTGGCGACGGTGGATAGTAAGACTGTTGGGGAGGGTAGAATGGTTGTTGGTGAGGAAATTGTTGAGCATATGGTGGTGGTGGGTATCCTTGTGCTGCGTAGACTTCGGCTCCTCCTTCGTAAGTAAGCTCGGCCTTCCTAGTGCACTCGTCGATGACATGGACAACTAGTCCACACATGCCACAAGGCTCCGAAGGTGTAAGTGGAGTCTTCATCTTGAGTTCTTGTAGATCCGTCATCATATCGGCCATTTGCTTCGTCAAATCCGGGCTAATAGTGACCACACTAGCCTCCATCTTCCTCGGCCGAGACGACTTTTGTTGAGAGCTTGCAGCAAGAGTCTCAAAGATCATCCTTAACTCGTCGGCCGTCTTCACTCCGATGTTTTCTCCGGCCGAGGTATCCACCGTGAATTGGCAAGTTTGATTTAGAGAATCGTAGAAATATTGCCAAAGCATCTTGGACGCCATTTGATGGTGAGGGCACTGCTGCAACAATTCTCGGAATCTCTCCCAAGCCTTATGAAAAGGCTCATCGGCTCCTTGAGCAAAATTCATGATCTTCGATCGCACCTCTTCTGTCTTGTGGTTGGGGTAGTGTTTCATCATGAACTTCTCGCACACCGCATTCCAAGTTGTGAGAGAGTTGACCGGGAGAGTGAGATACCATAACTTTGCTCTATCCTTCAAGGTATATTGGAAACACTTCATCTTCAAGTCGTCCTCCGAAAGCTCTCCCAATGGAAAATTTTGCACCATCGTGCAATATTCGTGAATGAACGTGAGAGCATCTTCGTTGGGCAGCCCGTAGTAGGTAGGGAGCAAAGCCAAGTGGTGCGGTTTAAGCTCATAATTCCTAACCTCGGTGGTTAGAACAATTGGTGAAGTGGTGGCGGTGAAGGTGGGATGAGCGAAATCTCCCGTCTTTTGTGCCATTGCTTCGAACTCTCGTCTTCTTCTTCCTTCGTCGTGGCATCGGCGCCAAAAATTAACAAAAAGTGTTCGCAATAGAACGAAATCTATCGTAGCACTAGCAAGTAAAATCCTAAGTCGAATCTCAATGAAAACTTAACAGGACAAATAACTGTGTAGTAAAAACAAAGAAAATAAAACCTAATCTAGCCTAATCTGTGAAAGCAAGTAAAAGAATTTGTTTGTGGTTTTGGTTTTAATCCTAAGCAAAGAAATAAATAAACTAGAAATAAATCTAATCTAATAAACGATAAATAAATATAACTATCTAAACTAATTAAATCAAGCAAAAACAATAAATCTACCCAGGCATGGAATCATAAAGAAAGCAATAAAGATAAAGCAATTTAAACTAATCTAGAATAATTAAATCCTAACATGCTTGTAAAAAAAAACTAATCTAAGAGCTTGGCAATTAATCAACTAAATCTAAGAAACTAATCTAATTAATCTAGGAAAATATTAAAGTAAGTAAGAAAACAAAGCAAATTTAAAGAACAAAATAAACTTACGAATTACTTAAACGAAAGTGTTGGTCCCGGTTTGTTATAGGAAAAATACGTAGAGGGGGGGGGGGGGGGGGGGTGAATACGTATTTTGAAGTTTTTCAACTTCAAATCCTTAACTCAGAGTATAAAGTAAAGTGCTCGAAGAAGTGCTAAGACCTAGCCGAGGGCTAGATCTAAAGCAATCAAGATTCTCTTGACCTAAGCTTCAAGCTTGATCAAGAGTGAGACTTTACTCTAGTGCGGAATTCGGAGAGCTAATATCTTTCCTAAGTATTTAAAATTCAAGTTATGTTTGTTTAAGTGCAAATGCAATGGATAATCAAACACAGTAAAGAGTTTAGGGTTAGAGAGATTCGACACAAGATTTATAGTGGTTCGGAGATAAAGCTCCTAGCTACGTCCACTTGTTACACGAAGCAACTGTTCTCTTCACTCAAGAACTTGAAGGTTACGGGTCCTTCAAAAACCTAGTCAAGATCGAGCTTCACTTGCTTGGATCTGACAGATGCTGGGTGATTCTGGGTTCACACCAAAAACCTAAACTGGAATGGAAGCTTCACTCGCTTCAGTCCGACAACAGGGAGATTGCGGGCTCTCCTTACAGCCTAGCTTCGATCGAGCTTTACACGAACGATGTAAGTGCAAGCTTGGATCTAGACTCTATGATCGAGGCTTCTACAATCGATGAAAGTAGGGCCTTGGATCGAAAACAACCTAACGACGACGAACACAAAAACTAGGGTTTTTGGTTTACGACGACACACTATGAAGAGCTCTTTACAGTAGATGCAAAGATGGCTAGAGCTCTTCTTCTAAGCTTGGATATGGAATGGGCTTAGACTCTGTGTGTGAAGGTTGTGAAGACGAGTTCTGATGAGACTGGAACTCGGAGAACACTTGGAAACAAAGACTCGAAGTTTGCTCTAAGGCTGGGAGTGTTTATTTGCAGTAGGCGCTCGAATGCTCAGGAAGTGTTCTACTTCTCTTCATCTTCATCCTTCACTATTTATAGGCGGAGGGATGCCGAGATCCGTTGCTTGGTTGGTGGCTTTGTCCCTCCTCCTCTCGACAGTATTTTGCACAGGCAGTTGCTTTTGTAGGAGCGCAGTTTGTCTCTTTGCCGAAAATGGCTAAGTTACAAAATTAACAGTAACTGGAGCGAGCCAGTACTGTAGCGGTGCCCTGTCGGCCTGGCAGTCAACTCCTCTGCTCCTCTCCTTGTTCGACACGTGGAGATCTCGCAATTAATGCAAAGATCTCTAGTTGACTGAAGTTCAAATTCGGAGCAGGAATTGGGCTGTCGCTTTCTGGTAGGTAGAGGCTCGCTTTGCTTCGAAGTTGTAGCGTCTGCTTGAGTTGAGTCACTTCGTAGTCATTCTGTAGTGAGTCGCTTGGGGATGTAAAGTTCCCTAGTGACTGCCTTGGAAAATGCTGACCAGAGTTGACTCGCTTTGACATTACACTGTAGCGCTCGCTTCGCTTCGCTTTGGCAGACTCGCTTTGAATCTACTGTAGCGCTCGCTTCGCTACGCTATTCTTTGGCACGCTTCACTTCAGCTCGCTAGACTTTGCTTCGCTTGGAAAACACACTCAAGCGAGTGGCCTTCACTTGAACTTTTTGAAGTCTATACTCTAAGCAAAATAAAGAGCCATCCTAACAGAGTAGGCTTAGAAAAATTTTCTAACCTATTATCTATATCAAAAAAGGGTCGCTTGGGAATCAGAACACTTGGGGGTTTT
Source organism: Thymus mandschuricus (assembly GCA_029379335.1). Classification (NCBI taxonomy): domain Eukaryota; kingdom Viridiplantae; phylum Streptophyta; class Magnoliopsida; order Lamiales; family Lamiaceae; genus Thymus; species Thymus mandschuricus. Next base: position 16,907,721 of record CM057074.1, on the reverse strand, counting down.
GGGATCAAATCAAAACAACTATTTGACACGCTACGAAGTGTCCCATAGGAGTTCCCCCTTAACACTTTGTTCTTAACAATTCCCTACAATTTCCCCCTTTTTGATGATGCGAAAACCCAATGACATAGATTAAAAACAATCTAGCCTATCTAACCGTGGAAGGAACTTCAAGCGACTGCTTCCTTTGCAGGCTTCGTTTGAATTTTTCTTTTAAGTTCCTTTCCCCCTTTTTTTTCGGTTAAATTGATGAGTTTGTAGCAAAAAGGATAAAGTCATTCACAAAGCAAGTAAATGACACAACATAGACAGAAAATAAAATTGAGTTATATGAACAGCAGTTCACAAAACATTTAAGAGACTTGAAACTCAAGGGTTTCCTGCAGCCTCTTCCTTGTCTTCCTCCTTCTCCTCCTTCTCCTCTTACTTCTTCTTCTCCTTCTTGTCAACAAAATAAGCAGAGAGGACGTTTGTCTCCAAAGTACCAACAGTGTGGATACTTGGTCTCCTCCATCCGCTCTCCAGTCTGAAAGCTTCATTTACTTCTGCATCTATGATACTGCGGTCAGGAACTTTTGTGTCGGGAAGGAATGGCATTGGAAATTTCTTCACTGCGGGCACCTTGACAATAAGGGATTTGGGCTCTGCAAGCTCTGCCATAGTGAATATTTTTCGCCGCATCTTCTCATCATATGCGCACAAGAAATTGTTGAGGGCACTCATCCGAGAGCACTCATCCTGTAGTGGCACTACTCCCCAGTAGTAGTAGGCTTTAATGAAAAGTTCTTTGTAGAACAGCCACTGATCACGAAGATCTCTTGTGATGAAATCCTCTATCTCCCTGGCGTCAGGATGTTCATTCCTCCTTGCAGCCAACTCTTCCTCTGATCTGCTAGACAGTCCCTTCATGACCGCTTTGAATTTGGCACTCGACTCACTGCTCCAGATTGGAAGCTTTTCGTTGAGTCGCTTGCGGATGTAATCTTGTTCCTCCTTGAGAGGGTAGCGTCCAGAATCGACCATTTCCTTCCCTGTCACACTGCATGCATCGATTATAGCTTGGGTCTCGCATGCTTCGGACACTTCAGGCATGAAAGGAATGAAGGCACTTCGGCAGATGGCGGACTGGATGAGTTTCACTTCGTTGAAGTGTTCCTCGACCGGGCCATCAATGATCTGTAGTCTCTTGGCCCTTATCTCTCCTTTTCCACAGCGTCCTTCCTTTCTTATCCTCTAATCCTCCTTTTCTCCTGCTTCTCCGCCCTCGAAGCGACTGCCTGCTTGACTTTTTGGCGCTTTGCCTCTGAGTCGTCTTTTCTTGATTCTAGTGCAGGCCGCTTCAAGGTCTGACTTGGTGGTGGGGGAGGCGGCATGTCCTTCTTTGAAGTACTTGAAGGGACGACTGCAGATGAAGTGGCTCCTGCAGTTGATGTAGCGGGTGCGGCGGCTGAAGCGGGCACTTGGGAACCTGAAGAACCTATAGTTAGCCTTTTCAACTCGAATTGCTGCTCCAGTGCCTAGGCCAGGGCCTCGTCTTCTGCGATCTGCTTTTCCCTTTGTTCCTTGGTTAGTATAACCACAGGAGGGTGAGCAGCAATGGAAGAACCGAGCAATTTCTCTTCGGTTGGTCTGCTGGGCTCTTCGGGCTTCTCCATAAGTTCCTCCTCAGTGAGCTTTACCTTCCCTTTCTTCGCACGCTTCGCCCTTGCTTCATCGTCCATTTCCTCCTCTGCACCTCCAACACCACTGCTTCCCTCCAACATTCTCTCCACTCCAACTCCACTACCTCCTGTTCCTTCATCACCTCCTTCCTTCACTTGACCTTCCCCCTTTTTGGCATCATCACTGCCGGGGGTTGGGGTGATTGTTTTTCCAGAGATAGATTTGTGAAGGGAATTAACTGCGTTGAAAACAGCATGCAGCATCCGCTCGGTCTTTCTAGCAAAGGTATGCTCCTGGGAGAGCACTAACTCTGCAGTTTTGACGCTGATCTCCTCGAGCAGGTACTCACACTGCTTTTCCCTCTCCTTAACTGAAAGCATCAACCTCTCCAGTGGATCCACCGCCTTGAAGCGAGCGTCAAGCTCCGCTTCAACTTCATCCATCATCCTCTTCCTTTCCTCCTGCAGATTGAAGTTCCAGAATTCCTGGGCCGCTTCAAGCTCTGCCTTCATTGTTTCAAGACTTCTCTCTCTCTGATTTAGAGAGAGATGAAATTCGACACCTGCAGCGACCCTCTCGGTGTAAGTTTCTCCCAAGCTCTTGACCTTTTCAAGTAGGATGGATAATTCAGAACTCTTCAGATCAAGGGCCTGCGCACTCCTCCTTCGACTCTCAAGCTCTCCCTTCTCCTCCTCTCTCTCTAGTTTGAGGATTTTCATTTCATTTTTGAGAGTGTCGAGGGTCTTCTTGGTGCTGAGCAACTCACTGCCTTTCATCACCAGGTCTCCATCCTTCTTTTCAATCTCCTCCTTTAATTCCTTCACCTCCTTCTCCAGGTTCTTCTTTTCTTTGCCAACAGTGACAAGCTTGGCATTTACTTCCCTCAAGCGACTCCTTTCCGCGTCAAGCGAGTCCTTGAGTTTGGTTATGGTTTTTGCCTGGTCTCCCACCAGCTTCACCTGTACCTCCAACTCCGTCTCCTTCTCCTCCAACAACTTCGCTTTCTCCTCCACCCACGCCTCCAACTCCGCCTTCTTCTTGTCAAAGTCTTCTCAAAGACTCTTGACCTCCAGTACCCTCTTGTTCACCTCTTCCTCCTTCTTGGAGATCTCGCTTTGCAGATTTAAGATCTCCACCTCCTTCGTCTCTATCTCCTCTGCATGCTCTCTTATCAGCCGCTGCTCGTGGTGAGTTGGCACTCGCTTGGGAATCGTAGCATCTGGGTAGGTTCGCTTCACCTTAGCATCCAACTTATCCCAGAAGCTGGTCCCCTCGAGAAAAGCATGGAATCCATTCACGCCAATAAAATCGAGCAGCTTGGCCTCCAGTTGGATCAACTCAACTTCTGTGAAAGCCTTCATGAGGTTAAAGACTTTGTAGTACTCCGTCCCGCGGTAGGTGATATAAGTCAGGAAGTCGACGGTCTTGGTATAGAACTCGTCGGTCCACGGAACTTTGGAGTAGCGGAGGGCAATAGTCTCCGTAGCTTGCTCTCGATCCTTGATGTAGCGATCGATAGCCTGCATTTCTGCAGTGACAGCGGGTGGCACGAATGGTGGAACGACGGCAAGATCCGTGCCGGTTGTTTGGGCGGTATCGGCTGTAGCTGCCGATGTCGAGGGGGATAGGGATGATGAGGCTTCAGAGGTTTCGGGGATTTGGATGGTTTCTTTGGGTGGTGATTGTATTTGCTGGGTTTGGATGGGTTGGAATGTGGTGTAGGCTTCAGCTGGGTCTACATGTAGTAGAGGGATTGGGGGTATTTGGAAAGAAGAACCAGTTTCTTCTTCCAATGGGGAATGGGGTGATTTCTGGGATTTGGGTTGAGCTGTTGATGAGGTTTGGGTTTCTGGTGGTGGCTGGGTTTGAGTTTGGGGTGTTTGAATTTGGACTTGGGGTGGGGGAGTTTGTATTTTTGTGGGTGAGGGTTGGGGTTGAGTCACTTCAACATCCTCAAGCGGCTTCTCCTTCGCCTCGCTTGACAGGATGAGTGAAGCGACTCGCTTCAACTTTTTCTTCCCTCGCTTGGGCGCAGCACGCTTCTCGGGTGAAGCGGCTCGCTTGGCTTGGGTCGCTTCAGCTTGCCTTTCGGCAACTGGTACTGCAACGGGCACTTCAACCTCGAGAAGTCCCAAATCTATCGGAATTTTTTTTTTCCTCCACTTGTCATAGAACACCGTGAGTTTGTTGTAGACAGCAACGTCGGATTCCGGCCACACTTTGTCGGGATAGCGTTCCTCCAGTGCGACAGAGAGTCTGGAGAAAAATTTCAGCTTCCCCTTGCGGATAATCTGATCAGCGCTTCCTTTCACGAACGCAAAATCTTCAGCAGCTTCGTGAATCTGGTTGAGAAACCAACCATGCCAGTTGAACCTAGTTCCGGTAACGCTGTTGACGATGATGGTGGTGGCGAACAACTTCGTGTCTGAGAGCGTGTCTAGGGTTCCGACGTAGCATGCGACGCACTTCGAAAAGAGCTCGCAGATATGGTTGAACGGAGCCTTCAAATTTGAATGGATACTGGCCTCCTTGAATTTTGGTTCTGCTCTGTCGACGGAAAATCGAGCATATTCGATTTCGGCCGAAAATCCTAACTCCAACAAGGAGTTTCCACCTTCCCTCGGCAAGTCGAACACGCCGATGAGATCGCTCAAATCCACCTCCACCGGTTCTCCATTCTGTGGATCGGAGAAAGATGACGTGTTGTGGCCTTTCCTCAAATTTAGAAGAAGCTCGGCCACCGCCTTTGCCAAGATCTTCGTTGGCACCGCCGTCACAAACTTCCATAGGCCGGCCGTGATCACGGCCCTACGGAAAAATCCATCTTCCTCGATGACGACTGGGTCGAGATGAGGCTCGACATTGATATGTTTGTCGACCTCTGTGAGAAATTCTTCCATCGTCTCGGTGTTTTGCTTCTTTCCCATGGTAAAATATTTGAGAGGGTTTTGATCGGAGATTTAGAAAGCAAAAACAGAGGTGAGACTCGTGAGTTGCAGAAAATTTGCAGATCTTTGCACAAGAATGGTAAAGATTGAGAGTTGTGAAAATTTTCTCAGATCTGCACAACGTCCTTAAATAGAGGTAGGGTTCGGATGACGTGGCAGGGGCAAGACAGTAAAATTGGCGAAGATCCTGTAGGTAGGCGGCGGACGCACGGTGATGGATTTGATGTGTCCGGCGTCATCACAGTAAAAGTGAACCGCCAACTTGCACGTCGTCTCCATGTGGCCTGCTGTGATTCGTTTGTCTTATACGGCGTAAATCCAACGGCTACAAATCAGGGACTGTTTAGATTCGACGGCTGGATCTTCTCCGTCCTTTCCTGCTTCGAATTCAAAGTGCAGTGCACGCGCCCGTTATTTTCGGCAGTACGTGAACCTGCATTAAATGCAAAGCAAAAGGTAAAATTGCACTCGAGTGCAGACAACTCATACTCGCTTCGTACTCGCTCGCTTCGAGTTGGGCCGCTTGGCCTTTACTCGCTTTGAGAGGCACTCGCTTGAGTGACTGTTCCGCACTCGCTTCCGATGGCTCGCTTGGAGTGACGTAGCACTCGCTTGGCCATCTGAAGCGACTGGAATAAGAAATGAAATTTCTTCGCTTAATTTAAAATGTTTCTGACTTACATACTTCAAGGATAAACAAGAATGTTTTCCTCTTTGTATTTGTGTCAGATTCATTTCATATTTTCCACATAGTGAGTGAAGGTTTCTAGCACGCTTCAGCTCACTTAGTGTACTTAAAATTGAAACGCTTATCAGTCAATCTCACTTCGTAGGAGATTGATACCACTTATTGAAGTCACCATTTGGACATCATATGTTGATTTCACTTCACTTGTTGGCGTTCATCTTGATGGCATTCATCTTCATGGCATTCATCTTCCTCTACGAATTAGAGCGTCCTCCATCGAAGTGAATGGGGGAGAGAATGAATATAGTACACAAGCTTACTACGACCCAGAGGGGAGCTTCACGTAAGTGTACATATTCACGACGAATGGGGGATGAGTACAAGTCCTTATCTCAGAGCAGAAATGGACAGGATGACAATGAGAATGCTCTGACAAGACAATCTCGTATTTTATGCAGAAGCATGTCACCAGCCCTGCAACCTTTTGAAGAAAAAGGTAACCCTTCAAGCTTCCTCCTACAAGCTACAGAATGAATTTGCAATCGACTCGCTTGACCTATGCTAGGGTTAATTAAAGCGATGCAAAATTCAAAGTGGGGGAGGAATGAATAGACATCCGGCAGCTCAACTCAATGAAGAGTGAGTAAGGATTGGATGTTTATCCACGATGAAGGAGATGAGAAGACTTGCTCCTCTTCGGCGGAAAGATGGGAAGAGGACACAAGGTCTAGGTGCCAGCCCTGCCTAGGCTTTCACCATTTTTACGTGGGAAGGCCCGATACAAGACCCCACAACCGTTACTAGAAATGGCACTTGCGAGTGCTTAAACCCACTCGCTAGGAATCCTAGGCTAGGTAGCAGCTTTCCTTGCTCGCTTTGGAAGTAGCTTGCTCCGAGAGCAAACAATAGTTCCCCCTTAACCAATGGCTTAACAATTCCTGTAAGCGGGTAGGGAACGTCTTCCAACACTCCACCTTTCTCCACCTTGTTTCTCCTTCTTCAAGCGAGTGGAATTTTGAAGTGACTCGCTTGAGTTGGTGAAGATCCGAAGCGAGTGACGCTCAAAAGAACAAGCGACCACTCCTTCGTGCATCCTGGATCTAGCATTCTTCACCAGGGTCTAGCAACCCTAATTCCATGCATAGCTGATTGAAACGAGACTCAGCTAGAGGCTTGGTGAGAATATCTGCTCGCTGGAGATCGGTACGGATTTTCTCGAGCTTGATATCCTTCTTCTCGACATGATCACGAATGAAGTGATGTCGGATTTCCACGTGCTTGCATCTGGTGTGAAGCACTGGATTTTGCGAGATGCAGATCGCACTGTTGTTATCGCAGAATATTGGAATTTCATTCGCTTCAACTATGTAGTTCTTCAACTGCTGACGAAGCCATAGAATTTGAGAACAGCAGCTTCCAGTGGCCATATACTCGGCTTCAGTCGTTGAGGTGGCTACACTCGTCTGCTTCTTCAAAAACCATGAGATTAGCTTGCTTCCCAAGAACTGACAAGTGCCCGAAGTTGACTTCCTATCAATTCGGCACCCTCCATAGTCAGCATCTGAGTATCCAGTGAGCTCCAAATTGTCCTCCGTTGGATACCACAGCCCCATATTGACAGTGCCCTTCAAATATCAAAGAATTCTCTTGGTAGCTTCAAGATGGCTATGCTTGGGATTGCTTTGGAAGCGAGCACATACTCCTACTGCAAAAGCAATATCAGGCCTACTTGCAGTGAGATATAGAAGAGATCCGATCAAAGCTCGGTAGTCTGTAGCATCCACAGACTTCCCATCTAGGTCTGGCTCCATCTTCCAGTTGGTGTTCATTGGAATCTTCACAGCTTTGGCATGTTGAACACCGAACTTGGCAAGCATATCTAGAGTATATTTAACTTGATTGATGAAGATACCATCATCCTGCTGCTTCACTTGAAGACCTAGAAAGCAGCTCATCAAGCCAATCATTGACATCTCATATTTGGTCTTCATAAGCTCTCCAAACTTCTCGCTAAGCGACTGGTTTAGTGATCCAAATATGATGTCGTCCACGTAGATCTGAACCCATAGCATATCCTCTCCATGGTTGATGGTGAATAGGGTTCGATCTATCTTTCCTTTGTGGAATCCATTATCCACTAGGAATTGGGATAGGGTATCATACCAAGCTCTGGGAGCTTGCTTCAACCCATATAGGGCTTTCTTCAAGAGATACACCTTATCTCCTTGCTCGAAACCCGGTGGCTGCTCCACATACACTTCTTCTTTTAATTCACCGTTGAGGAACGCGCTTTTCACATCCATCTGATAGACTTTAAATTTATTGGCCGCTGCATAGGCTAGAAATAGTCTGATCGCTTCAAGCCGTGCCACAGGAGCGAAGGTCTCGTCAAAGTCGATTCCTTCCTCTTGGCAGTAGCCCTTAGCGACGAGTCGCGCCTTGTTCCTCACAACGTTGTGGTCCTCGTCCGTCTTGTTCTTGAACACCCACTTGGTGCCAATAACATGCTGAAATTTGGGACGATCCACGAGATACCATACGTCGTTTCTGGTGAACTGATTCAGCTCTTCTTGCATGGCGATCACCCAATTGGAATCAGCTAGGGCTTCCTCCACGCATGATGGCTCGATGTTTGAGAGAAAGCAGCTGAACATGGCACTTTCTCCAAACACTTGACTTCTGGTTACTACACCCTTGGATGGATCTCCAATGGTTTGACTTGGTGAGTGATCCTTGAGCCATGCACGCTTGGATCCGCCAGCTTCGTCTCCATCTTCTTCCTTGTCACTCGCTTCACCATCTGAAGCGACTGGATTGGGTGCTTGGCCAGCACTCGCTTCAGGAATCTTGGGGGCAGCTTCATCCTTTCCTTGGACAATTAGCTCGCTTGAGTCCTTGATTTCTTCATCCTCCTCAAGCATGTCCCAAGTTGATGGATTGATGGGTTCCTCACTTGTCTTTCCTTCCTTAGATTGAACATGTTCCTGTGGAAGACTCAAAGAAGATTCATCAAATACGACATGGGGTGATTCCTCCACAATTAGGGTTTTACAGTTGAATACCCTGTAAGCTTTGCTTGATGTAGAATATCCTAATAATATTCCTTCATCAGCTTTGCTTTCAAAGGCTTTCAGCTGTGACTTCCCATTGTCATGGATGAAGACCCTACAACCAAAAATATGGAAATAAGATATGTTAAGAATTCTCCCTGTCCATATTTCATATGGTGTTTTGTTGTCCCGCTTGCAGAGAAGTGTTCGGTTCTGTGTGTAGCATGCTGTATTGGCAGCTTCAGCCCAATACTTCATCGGAAGCTTCGAGTCTGCAATCATGGTTCGAACGGCTTCTTTGATGATTCGATTCCTTCTTTCAGCAACTCCATTCTGCTGAGGGGTGCGTGCTGAGGAAGTCTGATGTGCTATGACATGCTCCGTGCAGTAAGCTTCAATGGTAGAGTTCAGGAACTCTGTGCCTTTGTCGAAGCGGATGGTCACAATCGCTTGAGTAGTTGTGGTAGTTTGGTCAGTGTCTCCTTCTTGCGGAAGAGAAATACAACCCAAGTGTAGCGAGAGAAGTCGTCGACTACAACTAGAGTGTATTTTCTTCCATTCACGCTAACTGGAGTGACTGGACCAAACAGATCCATATGAAGCAGCTCGAGCACTCGCTTGGATGAAGTTTCTTCAAGACTGGCGAAGTGCTTCTTCGTCTGCTTCCCTCGTTGGCATGGTGAGCATGGATGATCTTTAATAAAGACTTCATTTGGTATGCCTTGCACCAGACCTTTACGAGCTAAGCGATTGATGGCTTTGAAGTTGAGATGGTTCAAGCGTCGGTGCCATAACCATCCTATTTCTGTAGCACTTCTTGCGACTAAGCACGTCTCCTCTTTGCAGTTGTCCCATTGTGCTATGTAGACATTCCTTTGTCTAATTCCAGTTAGCACAACCTGGGACGTGAGCTTGCTTTTCACTATGCACTTGTTGGAAATGAATTCCACCTTGTATCCTTTGTCACAAAATTGTGAAATGGATAGCAAGTTGTGCTTAAGTCCTTCCACATAGGAGACTTTTTCAATCGTGAGCTTTCCAACTTTCAGTGCGCCATATGCTTTGGTGCTTCCTCGAGAGTTATCACCAAAAGTAACTTGGGACCCTTCTTCTCTATGTAGTCATGAAGTAGAGCTCTCATGCCGGTCATGTGTCTTGAACATCCACTGTCCAAGTACCAGATTTGATGACCCTCACTTGGCATGGGATCCACGGCGCTCACCTGCAATTAGACAGATTTTGGTACCCAAATCAGTTTGGGTCCTTGCAGGTTAGTTCCCTTAGGTACCCACACTTGCTTCACTCTCTTTTGAGAAGTAGCTTGTGCTTTGGGTTTCTCGACCTTTGAAAACTGTGACTTCTGCCTTGAAGCAGCTTCACATGTGCAGCAATGTGTGCAAGAGGGGTAGCGGCTCGCTTGAGGCATACCTATGCTCTTACCTTTTTGCTTGTATCCTGAAGCGACTCGCTTCGGATTAGCTACAGGCTTAGAGACTGCCTTAGGTTTTACAGTTTGTCGAAGCGGCTCGCTTGGTTTCCTCGAAGCGGTCCAACTAGGGTTTTGAATCCGACTCGCTTGAGTAACCTTGGAAGTCTGAAGCGGCCTTCTTGGTGCTTCAAGTTCTTCCCTCTCAGCGTTAGTCCGGTTGGACCATCTCCAGTCCGGATAACGTGACACATAGACATTACTCCTTTTCTTGAAAGGAAGATCCTTTGTCTCTCGTGTCTTGGCTTGAGACATAGAAGCTTCAACTGTTTTCCCTTTACCTTTGGATTGGTAAGACTTAGCATTGTGAGTGCTAGGGACAGTTGAATTTTGCTTGCCCTTAGATTCAGCCCTTGAAGATATAGACATCTTCATTGGCTTCTTCTTAGGGTTCTCAGCCACTTGGCCTTTATCCTTGTTGGTGGTCGCTTTGGGTGCAGTGGGCATTTCCAAAGTGACTGATGGTGTCGTATTTGAGGCACCAACAAAGACAGTAGGCTTGGAAGGTCCACCCTCATATCCGAGTCCTCCATTTCTACCAAAAGGTAGAAGTGAGCTCTCTAGTGCCTGCCTAGCATATGAGGCTTTGTTCAAGTTGGCAACTAGAGCGGATTGGGTTTCATACCTTCCTTCCAAGCTTTGATGTCTAGCGAAGAGATCCTCAAACTTACTAGTCATATCCCTTAAGTTAAGTTTGATGTTGGGAACCCCCTGCAGTTTGAATTTGATGATGTTTATCGAAACCACACTTAGGCATATTTTACTTGTTTAGGGTCAAGGCCGATAGATCGACCTGCTACCTGTTAGTGCAGGTCGATGCCCTTTAATGTTTAGAATCAAGTTCGATCCACCCTGTAAGAGTAAGGTCGATGTATCGACCTGCCTCAATTGGATCGAGCTGGATCATCAGCCTGTCTATCGACCTCCCCTATCAAGCTTCCAGCTGGCATTGCCTTAGAAGATTTCAAGAGCTGGATTATCAATCAAGGTCGATGCTCCGCCTTCATGGAGCGTCACGACCTGATCCTTGCCACGTTGAGTGCCAGCAAGGACGAATATTCCCAACGGCTAGAAGTGAGTCAGCATCCAACGGCTAGTGCCACGTCAGCCCGACTCCAACGGCTAGTTTTTCAAAACTGCCTATAAATACTTCAGCCATTTTCGGATTCAAGTACGGGAAACACAAGTTATCAACGCCATATCTCTGCCCAAATCTCTCTCAAAGTTCATATCCATTCAAGTGTTCGAAATCCGATTAGTTTCCCAAACACTTGACGAAGAGAGGTTTCCGATTCCAAAAAACACCACAACGACGAAGCGTTCACTGCTGCTTGTCGATTGTTCAAACAACTTCTTCTCCGACTTGTTCGAAGTTAGAAAGCTTGTTTTTATTTTCGCCATTATAGAGTTAGTCAAGCTCTGTAAAAGCGTAAGGTTGTTTGTACATTTTAGTACGAAGGTTGTAAGGGTCACGACCCAAAACTCGTGTCTAGTTACTCTCAAGTTAGACTGTATCTAGAACTGATACTCAGTCAGTATAAATAAGAGAGAGGTGGATCCAAAAGAAAAGGGATTCTCAGGTCGAGTCGACCTGACGTGGACGTAGGAGGGTTTCTCCGAACCACGCTACATCGCGGTGTTTCTCTCTCTCTCTATTTATCGCACTTACATTTTATTATCTAACTGACGAGCATCATCCTGCATTACATGAATCAACCTGCTATTCATATTCAGCCTTAAGATTTTTTTTTTTTAAAGAGTAATCAACCTCCACCAACTTCCGCATTAACAACAGTTTGATAAATCAAGCTTGATACCATACGAGCTTGATAGATCAAACTGCCTCTGATAAGGTCAACCTTGACAATCGACCTGCAGATCGACCTGAATTTTAAAAAGTCAAAAACGGTTGGTTATTGGTGTATTCCCCCCCCCCCCATACACCAATTACTCTTTCTCGGGACCAACAAGTGGTATCAGAGCAGTGGTTCTTTTGACCGCTGCTTTGCATACTAAAAGTTCTTTATCAAACTTTTGGTCATTTTGAACCGATCCTTAGAAAAATCTTTTTCATTCATTCATATCATATTATTTTGCTATGGAGGCTTCTCTTCTCAGGGTATGTGAAGACTTCTCCGTTCAAGGCTATGAGGATTGGAGCTTTCGAATCAAGATGTGTCTCAAGGCACATCACGTCCTTATGTGGGACATCATCGAGAACGGACCCTCCCCCATTTATGCTGCGAAGATTATCGTGGATGGAACAGCCCCCGGGGAGGCTACATACGAGAAAGTCCTTAAGAATCCTTGCGATTACACAACCGAGGAAAGGAAAGAGGCCGGTCTCGATGATTACGCTAAGGGACTCATCTCCAGCACCGTGAAGGGCGTCTATCTGGCCAAGATCCGAAATCTTGAAACGGCCAAAGAAATGTGGGACACCCTTCGGTCCATCAGCCTTGGCTCAGAGGAAATGAAGGAGAACAAGCTGTCCATGGCGTGCAGCAAGTTCGATGACTTCAAGATGACTTCGGGAGAAACCATTGAAGCGATGAAAATTCGCTTCACCGAGATTGTTCTTGAAGTGGCTGCCATCAACCCATATAAGTATACGCAGCGCGAGAAGAATCTCAAAGTGATACGTGCCCTCCCTGCAAATTGGCACGTATACGCCGCCATGCATCCAGCCCGATCGGATTTCAACTCCCTCACCACTGAAGATCTTTTCGACATTCTTGTCGGAAATGAGTATGAGATGATCCGCATCCATGGATCAACCCAGCCTTCCACCAGCAAGAAGGCTGAGGAAAAGAACAAGGAGGTAGCCTTCAAGGCCGACTCAGCCTCAGCTGCTACCCCAAGTCCGATTGACGAATCCATCGTCAAGAAGTTCGAGAAGATGACTCTCGACTATGCTCTAGCCGCTAGGAGAAATGAGAAGCTCCTAGGGAAGGTTGTCAAATACAAGAAATTCTACCGTGACAACAAACGAAACTTCTCAAACCGCAACCACGACCGCCCTGACAAAAAGGGAGAAGGTAAACCCTCAACCTTCAATTCTTCTAACACACCCGAGGGTGGTTGTTTCAATTGTGGCAGGCCAGGTCACTACAAGACCGATTGCCTGGATCTTACCAAGGCCGAGAGAGACGAGCTCCGTGCAAAGCGTGGTAAGAAGCTCAAAGATCAACGAGCTGCAATGATTGCCGAAGAAACAAAGGAAGCTCACCTCTCGGATAGCTCGTCAAGTGATGACGAAGGATACATCGCTTTCGATGAAAGTGATGATGAAGAATGCTTCGTTGGAGAGCATCAACAAAACGAGGGATCTTCAAAGGTAGATCTTCAACCCATTTCACTTTCTTTTTCTGACGATGATTGTGCAGAAGAAGGTGATGAAGACCTATCCGAGGCTGTGTCTTGGGAAGAAATCAAGAAACAGCTCGACGACTATGCCGATCTCGTGGATACACTCAAAGAGGTCGTTGAAGACAATGCTGAGCTATTGGATAAAAATGAAAAATACAAGCTAGCATTAGAAGAAAGATTCTCTCCCTACGATGAAGAAAAGGAAAGGGAGATCGAAGCCCTAAAGTCAAAGGTTGACGAATTGACTTTACGGGTCAAGGAGTTCGATACCAGGGAGCTCGAGAAGAACGAGTCCCTCAAGACCAAAGATGCCGAAATACACAGCCTTACCTCAAAGCTGGCTGACTTGGTAATCCGACACGAACTCCTCGTGAAAAAGGAAGAAAAACTTCAACTCACTTTAAGTCAGTTGAAGAAAAGCGGAAATAAGTTGGAAGAAGTGCAATCCATGCAACGCAATCCGCGCGATCACTCTGGGATTGGGTTCAACGGAGAATCCAAGAAAAGCAAGGATAAAGACTGTGAGGTCAAGTTCGTTAAAGCACAGTCAAAATCAAAGAGTGTTCGGAAAGCCAATTAAGCTCTCCCTGACAAGATGGTCAAGCTGAAGAATCCAGTTCGACAGCCCCAAGCCATCCTCCTAAAACAACAAAAGAAGAAACAGCCTGTTCCTCAAAAGAAGGAAAGTCGACCTGCCCAGCAAGGTCGACCTGCCCACACCTATCAAAAACAGGCGGTTCGTCAAGGGCGATACGGAGGCCAGTTCTATCAAAGGCCGTATCACCCTGAGTTCTTCCACCCGGATTATCAAGGGTGCTACTGCCACTATTCTCAACAGTCAAATTTTCAAAACTGGCAGTATCAACCTGGGTTTTACGAAGAACAATATTATCAGCCTCGTCGCCCTCGCTCGAAGAAATCCAAGGCTCCTAAGCCCAAGACCGCTACTGCCTCGTCCTCAGCCTCGGATAGAAGCAGACCGGTGAAGCAAATATGGGTTCCAAAGGCCGTTCCCGCAACCGATGTAGCACCCAATCTCAAATGGGTTGCTAAGTTTAACTAATTGCAGGTTGGGAAGGCTCAGAGAAGGAGCCAAGCAGCTCATGGAGCTGTATGGATCATTGATAGTGGATGCTCCAAGCACATGACGTGTGACAAAACGCCACTTTCAAATTATCAAGAACGAGACGGGCCACTTGTAACCTTTGGAGGAAATTCGAAGGGATTTACGAGAGGCCAGGGCGATCTAAAAGTTGGTAAAACAACTATTTCTAACGTCTCATATGTTGAAGGTCTTAATCATAATCTATTCTCTGTGTCGCAATTCTGCTCGAGTGGTAAACGAGTAGAATTCACCGCTAATAAATGTCTCGTGAAAAATGAGGAAGGAGAAACACTTCTTACCGGAATTTTGCAGGATAGACTCTATATTGTTCAATGGACAGATTGGATAGAAACCTGCCTGGTCACAAAGGCTGATTCCGAGACAAGCTGGCTATGGCACAAGAGGTTGAGTCACTTAAACTTCAAGGCCATCAACAAGCTCGCACGCAACAAGCTGGTGAACGACCTGCCAGACCAAGTCTTCGATCGTGATCACATCTGCAGAGCCTGTCAAGCCGGAAAGCAAACAAAATCATCCTTCCCAAGCTCGTGTGTGCCTTCTTCTATAATTGGAATGAAGGTGATTCTGTGTCTTCCCACACGGTCTCCCTTGGCACCACGAAATCTCTGGTCACCATCAACGTTCTCGACGCCGTGAAGGCGGCCTTTGGCATTGAAGAGGAGGGTTCAATGCAGCTCTCGGAGATTTCTAGGGACCAACTGCAGCAGGTTGCAGATCGTGTCCTAATCGAGCAAAGGCAGTACGTGCCCGTTGCCTTCAAGAGGAGCGATCTCCGGCCCAAATACCGCCTCTTGATGGACTTCGTGCAGAAGTGCTTTCTAGGGCACATAGGGAATTACGACCAGGTCACCCCGTTCAAATTCCAAATCATGATGGCCGTAATTCTCGACCTGCCCATCTGTTGGGCCAAGCTGATGGTCTCGCTGCTCTGGGATGAAGCCAGGCTGATCATCACCGAGGCAGAGGGAGAGGTCGTTGTGAAAGTGTCCCTTCACAACAACAAACCGCTTCGCCTTGGGACGAAGGTAACCTCCATCATCATCTCCCACTTCAAGCAGAGGACATGGTCCAAAGATCCGGCCTTTCCCCCTCTGTTTATTCCAAAGGATCTCCACCAGCTGGAGATGGCGATAGGGGTGTCGGGGCAGATTTATTACAACTCCTCCGACGATGTCAGGGCGCACCTCGCCAAGACCGGTCATTCCAAAGTTGGCTGGAGGATTCCGGATCGACCTGCTCAAAAGAAGAGGAAGGCCGATGTTGATCTGGTTCCCTCACGCCCTGTCAAGAAGGCTCAGCCCGTGAAGAGGACTCCCCCTCGCAAGACGCAGTCGGCCTCCGGTGAGCCTCCCAGGCCGTTTCATAAAATCCTCCCTCTGGATTTCGAGGTTTCTGCACCTCCCAGGGAGTCCTCGCCCGCCTCATCGCCCTCCTCATCAGCCGAACGGACTCCATCTCCAGTCCGTTCCGCCGCCGAGCCGTCCGCCTCGCCGCAACGCCCTGCATCCTCTCAGCAGGTCGTTGCTCCCGCTCCCTCGCCAGTGAGGTCCCCCCTCGTCCATCGAGCTGGATCTGTTGAGATCCAGGATCTCACTGCGGAAGAATCTCTGTCTTCCCCAGTTCGGGATGCGCCTGTGGAGGAGGACGTCGTGCTGGAGGTCCAGCCGTTCGTTGAGCAGCCAATGTCTGCTGCTCACTCCCAGGTCGCTGCCATGAAGGCCGAGGCCAGGCTGAAGGTCATCGACCTGATGCCGGGGATTGCCCAACTCCCCAAGTCTCTCGACCTCGCCACTCGCCTCCAGTTCTACCTGGATTGTAAGTCGAGTTACTATTACGTATTCGAGGCGCTGCTGCAGGTCGTTACTCTCAACGACCTGAAGGTCGAGGAGCTGGCTCTTGAAGCGGAGTTCGGTTTCTACACCGTGGGGGATGCGGCCTCCAATTTCCGTCAGCTTGTGCTTTGCCGCATGAAGGTCGAAGCCAAAATTTTGGGCATCGACCTTCGCCCCCTCTATGCGCACTCTCGCGCTCTGTATAACTCCGCCGCAGAAGCCGGAGACGAGTTTGAACGGATTCAAACTCCGGAGCAATCATCACCCAGGATTGAGGGTGATGATCAGCCTCTTGTTGCTGCTGCTCCGTCTCCCAAAGTTGATGTGGAGGCTGTGCTGGATGATATTTCTGTCAAGCTTGAGTCCATCATCACCAGCCTCCCAGAGCAAATCAAGAAGGCCGTAGCAGAGGCCCGGGCTGATATAGTGAAAGATGCCAAAGCCCAGGCCGATGAAGCTGCCAGGGAGCGCGTCACGGACTTCGCCGTGAAGCTTTTGAAAGAATATACTGACAAGCTCTTGCCTGGCCAGCTCGATGAGCTCAACATGGCGTCCCGTGACCAGATCGCGGAAGTACTGGAGGACTTGGCCAAGGTCGATGAGCGTGTAACCAATTTGACCTCATCTGTCTCGACCTCGGCATCGACCTCCAATGAGCAGATCAACGCCATCCACGGCACCATCTCCTCCCTTCTCAGTGGGCAACTGGAGTTGAAGGATGCTGTGATCAAGCTGCAGCAAGAGGATGCGACTCTTCTTTCCCTTATCAAGGCCCTGACTGATGATGTCGAAAAGGGAGAAGAAGAAAGAGCCGCCGCCGCGAAGAAGAAGAAGGCCCCAAAATCCAAAACCCCTTCAACTTCTGTGGCCCCTCTTCCTTCTCAAAAGAAGCCCTCCCAGGCCGTTGCACCCAAGGCCGTTGCCGCTCATGCCGATCCCATCTCTCAGCTTGGTGCGGAGCAGGCTGCTGCCGCCAAAGCTCGATTGGCTGCCGAGGCCGATCTTATTTCTGCCATGATACTGGCTGGTGCTACGCCGGAGCAGGCCGCAAATCAAGAAGAGCAGCAGCGTTTCAAGGCCGAGCGCCGGGCTGCTGAAGCTAGGAGGAAAAGGGAGTTGGACTGGATCAGCCAGTCCGCCCTAGTTTTGAATGCTGGAGTCCAACAGCAGGTTGTTGAATGGCTTGATGAATCTCAAAACAACCTGCTGCGGGAGCTCAATTCTTGCTTCATCCTGCTGCACTACTTTATCAAGGACCCCTCCCTTCCTGCCGATGCCGATGATGCGTATGCAGCCTATATGCTCAAATTTCCTTACCAAAAATTCATTGGTGATCTTAGGAAAAAGGCTGCAGAGGCCGGTGTGACGATAAGGGCCCCAGCTCAACAATATTTTGCGCCCTTGCGCCTTGGTGCTTCGGAGTATTTGGATTACTCTCGAATCGACCAGTACATCGCTCAAACTGCCATTGGCCTAGGCATCAACGTGTCGAATTCCGATCCCGACTATCGTCGTATCAGGGATGGAATCTACGCAAGCATGCAGACGAAGTCAAGGGAGCAGGTCCAGGAAGAGCGCTTAGCAGCCCGTGCAAAGATCCAGGCAATGTAGATAGATGTTTTTGTTTAATTTTTGTATTCATATATGTTCGTAGCTCAGTTTGTAACTTCCAATGTAATGTACGCTATCGAGCTGAATGAAGCAAAAACATCTTTCGACCTGATGACAATATCTCTTTGTCCAGGCATCTGCCTTTACTGCTTTATTTTAATTATTGTCCTTATCAGCCTTACTTATATTTCCTTATCAATCTTCATGATTGAAAAATTTTCAAGCTCTGATACCATCTTTCAGTGTTTTATCTTAGGAATTATTTGTAAAGTGTTTGGTTTCGACATCATCAAAAAGGGGGAAATTGTTGGGAACCCCCTGCAGTTTGATTTTGATGATGTTTATCGAAACCACACTTAGGCATATTTTACTTGTTTAGGGTCAAGGCCGATAGATCGACCTGCTACCTGTTAGTGCAGGTCGATGCCCTTTAATGTTTAGAATCAAGTTCGATCCACCCTGTAAGAGTAAGGTCGATGTATCGACCTGCCTCAATTGGATCGAGCTGGATCATCAGCCTGTCTATCGACCTCCCCTATCAAGCTTCCAGCTTGTTGGGAACCCCCTGCAGTTTGATTTTGATAATGTTTATCGAAACCACACTTAGGCATATTTTACTTGTTTAGGGTCAAGGCCGATAGATCGACCTGCTACCTGTTAGTGCAGGTCGATACCCTTTATCGTTTAAGTGTCAAGTTCGATCCACTCTGTAAGAGAAAGGTCGATGTATCGACCTGCCTCAATTGGATCGAGCTGGATCATCAGCCTGTCTATCGACCTCCCCTATCAAGCTTCCGGCTGGGATTGCCTTAGAAGATTTCAAGAGCTGGATTATCAATCAAGGTCGATGCTCCACCTTCATGGAGCGTCACGACCTGATCCTTGCCACGTCGAGTGCCAGCAAGGACGAATATTCCCAACGGCTAGAAGTGAGTCAGCATCCAACGGCTAGTGCCACGTCAGCCCGACTCCAACGGCTAGTTTTTCAAAACTGCCTATAAATACTTCAGCCATTTTCGGATTCAAGTACGGGAAACACAAGCTATCAACGCCATATCTCTGCCCAAATCTCTCTCAAAGCTCAAATCCATTCAAGTGTTCGAAATCCAATTAGTTTCCCAAACACTTGAAGAAGAGAGGTTTCCTATTCCGAAAAACACCACAACGACGAAGTGTTCACTGCTGCTTGTCGATTGTTCAAACAACTTCTTCTCCGACTTGTTCGAAGTTAGAGAGCTTGTTGTTATTTTCGCCATTATAGAGTTAGTCTAGCTCTGTAAAAGCGTAAGGTTTTTGTACGTTCTAGTACGAAGGTTGTAAGGGTCACGACCCAAAACTCGTGTCTAGTTACTCTCAAGATAGATTGTAGCTAGAACTGATACTCAGTCAGTATAAATAAGAGAGGGGTGGATCCAAAAGAAAAGGGATTCTCAGGTCGAGTCGACCTGACGTGGACGTAGGAGGGTTTCTCCGAACCACGCTACATCGCGGTGTTTCTCTCTCTCTCTTTATTTATCGCTCTTTCATTTCATTATCATACTGACGAGCATCAACCTGCATTACACGAATCAACCTGCTATCCATATTCAACCTTAAGATTTTTCAAAGAGTAATCAACCTCCACCAACTTCCGCATTAACAGTCTGATAAATCAAGCTTGATACCATACGAGCTTGATAGATCAAACTGCCTCTGATAAGGTCGACCTTGACAAACGACCTGCAGATCAACCTGAATTTTAAAAGTCAAAAACGGTTGGTTATTGGTGTATTCCCCCCCCCCCATACACCAATTACTCTTTCCCGGGACCAACAAGTGGTATCAGAGCGGTGGTTCTTTTGACCGCTGCTTTGCATACTAAAAGTTCTTTATCAAACTTTTGGTCATTTTGAACCGATCCTTAGAAAAATCTTTTTCATTCATTCATATCATATTATTCTGCTATGGAGGCTTCTCTTCTCAGGGTATGTGAAGACTTCTCCGTTCAAGGCTATGAAGATTGGAGCTTTCGAATCAAGATGTGTCTCAAGGCACATCACGTCCTTATGTGGGACATCATCGAGAACGGACCCTCCCCCATTTATGCTGCGAAGATTATCGTGGATGGAACAGCCCCCGGGGAGGCTACATACGAGAAAATCCTTAAGAATCCTCGCGATTACACAACCGAGGAAAGGAAGGAGGCCGGTCTCGATGATTATGCAAAGGGACTCATCTCCAGCACCGTGAAGGGCGTCTACCTGGCCAAGATCAGAAATCTTGAAACGGCCAAAGAAATGTGGGACACCCTCCGGTCCATCAGCCTTGGCTCAGAGGAAATGAAGGAGAACAAGCTGTCCATGGCGTGCAGCAAGTTCGATGACTTCAAGATGGTTTCGGGAGAAACCATCGAAGCGATGAAAATTCGCTTCACCGAGATTGTTCTTGAAGTGGCTGCCATCAATCCATACAAGTATACGCAGCGCGAGAAGAATCTCAAAGTGATACGTGCCCTCCCTGCAAATTGGCACGTATACGCCGCTATGCATCCAGCCCGATCGGATTTCAACTCCCTCACCACTGAAGACCTTTTCGACATTCTTGTCGGAAATGAGTATGAGATGATCCGCATCCATGGATCAACCCAGCCTTCCACCAGCAAGAAGGCTGATGAAAAGAACAAGGAGGTAGCTTTCAAGGCCGACTCAGCCTCAGCTGCTACCCCAATTCCGATTGACGAGTCCATCGTCAAGAAGTTCGAGAAGATGACTCTCGACTATGCTCTAGCCGCTAGGAGAAATGAGAAGCTCCTAGGGAAGGTTGTCAAATACAAGAAATTCTACCGTGACAACAAACGAAACTTCTCCAACCGCAACCACGACCGCCCTGACAAAAAGGGAGAAGGTAAACCCTCAACCTTCAATTCTTCTAACACACCCGAGGGTGGTTGTTTCAACTGTGGCAGGCCAGGTCATTACAAGACGGACTGCCCGGATCTTACCAAGGCCGAGAGAGACGAGCTCCGTGCAAAGCGTGATAAGAAGCTCAAAGATCAACGAGCTGCTATGATTGCCGAAGAAACAAAGGAAGCTCACCTCTCGGACAGCTCGTCAAGTGATGACGAAGGATACATCGCTTTCGATGAAAGTGATGATGAAGAATGCTTCGTTGGAAAGCATCAACAAAACGAGGGATCTTCAAAGGTAGATCTTCAACCCATTTCACTTTCTTTTTCTGACGATGATTGTGCAGAAGAAGGTGATGAAGACCTATCCGAGGCTGTGTCTTGGGAAGAAATCAAGAAGCAGCTGGATGATTATGCCGATCTCGTGGATACTCTCAAGGAGGTCGTTGAAGACAATGCTGAGCTATTGGATAAAAATGAAAAATACAAGCTAGCATTGGAAGAAAGATTCTCTCCCTACGATGAAGAAAAGGAAAGGGAGATCGAAACCCTAAAGTCAAAGGTTGACGAATTGACTTTACGGGTCAAGGAGTTCGATACCAGGGAGCTCGAGAAGAACGAGTCCCTCAAGACCAAAGATGCCGAAATACACAGCCTTACCTCAAAGCTGGCTGACTTGGTAATTCGACACGAACTCCTCGTGAAAAAGGAAGAAAAACTTCAACTCACATTGAGTCAGTTGAAGAAAAGTGGAAAGAAGCTGGAAGAGGTCCAATCCATGCAACGCAATCCGCGCGATCACTCTGGGATTGGATTTAATGGAGAACCCAAGAAAAGCAAGAACAAAGACTGCGAGATCACGTTCGTGAAAGCGCAGCCTAAATCAAAGAATGTTCGGAAAGCTAATCAAGCTCTCCCTGATAAGATGGTCAAGCTGAAGAATCCAGCTCGACAGCCCCAGGCCATCCTCATAAAGCAACGAAAGAAAGAACAGCCCGCTCCTCAAAAGAAGGAGAGTCGACCTGCCCAGCAACGTCGACCTGCCCCCTACCATCAAAATAAGGCTGTTCATCAAGGGCGATACCAAGGCCAGCACTATCAAAGGCCGTATCACCCTGAGTTCTTCCACCCGGATTATCAAGGGTGCTACTGCCACTATTCTCAACAGTCAAATTTTTCAGACTGGCAGTATCAACCTGGGTTTTACGAAGAACGATATTATCAGCCTCGTCGCCCTCGCTCGAAGAAATCCAAGGCTCCTAAGCCCAAGACCGCTGCTGCTTCGTCCTCAGCCTCGGATAGAAGCAGACCGGTGAAGCAAATATGGGTTCCAAAGGCCGTTCCCGCAACCGATGTAGCACCCAATCTCAAATGGGTTGCTAAGTTTAATTAATTGCAGGTTGGGAAGGCTCAAAGAAGGAGCCAAGCAGCTCATGGAGCTGTATGGATCATTGATAGTGGATGCTCAAAGCACATGACGTGTGACAAAACTCCACTTTCAAACTATCAAGAACGAGACGGGCCCCTTGTAACCTTTGGAGGAAATTCTAAGGGATTTACAAGAGGCCAGGGCGATCTAAGAGTTGGTAAAACAACTATTTCTAACGTCTCTTATGTTGAAGGTCTTAATCATAATCTATTCTCTGTGTCGCAATTCTGCTCGAGTGGTAAACGAGTAGAATTCACCGCTAACAAGTGTCTCGTGAAAAATGAGGAAGGAGAAATTCTTCTTACCGGAATTTTGCAGGATAGACTCTATGTTGTACAATGGACAGATTGGATAGAGACCTGCCTGGTCACAAAGGCCGATTCCGAGACAAGCTGGCTATGGCACAAGAGGTTGAGTCACTTAAACTTCAAGGCCATCAACAAGCTCGCACGCAACAAGCTGGTGAACGACCTGCCAGACCAAGTCTTCGATCGTGATCACATCTGCAGAGCATGTCAAGCTGGAAAGCAGACAAGATCATCATTTCCAAGCGTGACGGCTCAATCATCAAATCGAATTCTTGAGCTTCTCCATCTCGACCTCTTCGGTCCAGTCACTCCCTTGAGTATAAACGGTAGAAAATATGCTCTCGTTATTATAGATGATTATTCTAGATTTACGTGGGTTATTTTCATGTACAAAAAGAAGGAGACATTGGAGAAGCTACCTGCATTGCTGAGCAAGCTGTGCAATCAAAAGGAGAAATCCATCATCTCCATTCGATCAGATCGAGGCACCGAATTTATCAATGCTATGATCGAAGAATATTGCACAAAGAGTGGGATTCATCATCAAACTTCAGCCGCACGCACACCTCAACAAAACGGCGTGGTGGAACGTCGTAACAGGTCGCTGAAGGAAGCAGCTCGTACCATGTTGGATGAAACCAATCTCCCAAAGAAGTTTTGGGCAGAGGCCGTCAACACAGCCTGCTACACCCAAAACAGGTCGGTTATCACGACCCGACATGGAAAGACTCCATAC
The DNA here is from genome assembly GCA_029379335.1 of Thymus mandschuricus. Classification (NCBI taxonomy): domain Eukaryota; kingdom Viridiplantae; phylum Streptophyta; class Magnoliopsida; order Lamiales; family Lamiaceae; genus Thymus; species Thymus mandschuricus. The sequence continues at coordinate 16,884,595 of CM057074.1, read as the reverse complement.
GAGCTGTGGAACAACAAGCTCCCCAGGTTAAAATATTTTAAAGCTTTTGGGTGCTTGTGTTACATTCATAACAATGGGAAATCCCAATTGAAAACTTTTGATAGCAAGGCTGATCCAGGAGTATTTTTAGGATACTCGGAGGTTAGCAAAGCTTATAGAGTTTTTAATAAGAAAACCCTAGTTGTGGAGGTAACACCTCATGTTGTATTTGATGAGTCTACTTGTCTGTACAGAGAGTCAAGTACAGGTTCAGATCAGCCCACTACTAACAGGCCGTCTAACTCCCCCATTGACGACCTGCTAGTATGGACTCCAAATGATTTGGAGGAAGAGGATCAATCTGATCCTAGGGTCACACAGCAAGGGGGAAGTGATGCAAATACTAATACGAGCTGTAATACATCAGCCGGACTTAACCAAGCTGATCCCCCTCCCTCAGTCCCCAAGACTGATGCTGTTAACGACCTTACATCTCAAATTGAGCAGCTCGATAACACAATGGAGCAGCTCAACATCCAGGCCGAACAGCAGCCTGATCAACAGCTCGAGCAACAGCATGTGCCCACTGATCAACCTTCAACTCATCCAGAGTTTGACGAACCCATTAATGAGCCCGAGCCGATCATTTCAAATGAAGAAAGATCACGACGCAGACGATGGATCGATGATCATCCGAAAGAGCTCATTGTTGGGAACCCAAACCAAGGAGTACGAACGAGAAGGACGATTGGTGAAAGTGCACTTCTAAGTTGCTATCTCTCTCGCATAGAACCCAAGGATGCCTATGAAGCTCTTCAAGATGCTGACTGGATAGAAGCCATGCAAGAAGAACTCAATGAATTCAAAAGAAATGAAGTATGGTCACTAGTTGATCGTCCTTATCATCAAGGCGTCATTGGAGTTAAATGGGTTTACAAGAACAAGAGAGATGAATCTGGAGAAGTTGTCAGAAACAAAGCCCGACTGGTAGCAAAGGGTTACTGTCAACAAGAAGGAATCGACTATGATGAGACGTTTGCCCCCGTTGCAAGATTAGAAGCTATAAGGCTGTTTCTAGCTTATGCCGCTCATCAACGATTTAAAGTCTACCAGATGGATGTTAAAAGCGCGTTCCTCAATGGCATTCTTGAAGAAGAAGTCTATGTGGAACAGTCTCCTGGATTCGAGGAGGGTGATTCAAGCAAAGTCTACAAACTGCACAAGGCCGTCTATGGTCTTAAGCAAGCTCCTCGAGCTTGGTATGAGACGCTATCATCTTTCCTCATCGAATCAGGGTTCAAGCGTGGTTCAGTCGACAAGACTCTATTCACTATCAAAGTGAATGAACATTTCCTTTTAGTACAAATTTATGTTGATGATATTATATTTGGATCTAAGTCTCCCATACTGTGCGAAAAATTTGGTAACCTCATGACGGAAAAATACAAAATGTCTATGATGGGGGAAATGAATTTCTTTCTAGGGTTGCAGGTCAAGCAGTCCGATGAAGGAATCTTCATTAGCCAAACAAAGTACGCACACGAGCTGGTTGACAAGTTTGGTGTCAAAGACAGCAAGCCAGTCAAAATACCAATGCTCTCTGGTGGGAAGATCGACCCGGATCCCCAAGGAAAACCTGCCAACATAACACAGTACAGGGGTATTATTGGTTCATTACTTTATTTAACTGCTAGTCGACCTGACATCACTTTTGCAGTTGGAGTGTGTGCTCGATTTCAGGCTAATCCGAAGGAATCTCACTTGGAAGCAGCAAAGAAAATTCTTCGATACATCAAAGGAACCACAAATTTGGGTCTTTGGTATCCTTGTGATGACAACTTGCAGCTTACAGGTTATTCAGATTCTGATCATGCAGGGTGCAAGCTCGATAGGAAATCTACCTCGGGTACTTGCCATTTTCTCGGAAACAAGCTGATTTCTTGGTTTTCAAAGAAGCAAACTTCAGTAGCCACCTCCACCACAGAGGCCGAGTACATGGCCGCAGGAAGTTGTTGTGCACAAATCTTGTGGATCAAGCAACAACTTAAGGATTATGAAGTTGAAGTCAGTGAAGTGCCTATATTCTGCGACAGCTCGAGTGCCATCGCCATTACTCAGAATCCAGTTCTTCATTCAAGATGCAAGCACGTGGATATTCGACATCACTTCATTCGTGATCACGTGGAAAAGAAGAACGTGGTTATTGAGAAGATACACACTGACATTCAACGAGCTGACATTTTAACCAAACCCCTAGCCGAAGAAAGATTCAAAATGCTATGTGGAAAGCTAGGGTTATTAAATGTTGAGACTTCAGGCCGATCATAAGCCTCCAGGCCGTTTTCTCCTCATCAGCCTGCCACATCTTTCAAAAGCTTGTGTGGGACCAACTGGGACCAACAAGCAGGCCGTCTCTTTACAAGCAGGCAGATATTAAGGGGGAACAGGCCGTCAATTCTCAACAGGCCGTTACCATTTGAAAAGGAAGTCACTATTTGAACAGGCCGTTCCTATCCACAGGCCGTGTCTGTCAACAGGCCGTGTCCATCATCAGGCCGTCGACTATTCAATAAATCGACCTGTATTCCTCAAATTGAGGGGGAACACTTAGCCAAAGTGATCCATCATTTGAGGGGGAACAATGGTTAATGTCTGTCTCCAGGGCGTTTATTTCGCCAGGCCGACACCTTAAGTCCAGGCAGTTCCAACTCGCCAGGTCGATGTCATATGTCCAGGCCGATATCACAAATACAGGCCGTTCATTTTGCCAGATCGTTCTCCGTCACCAGGCCGATATCATCAGACCGATATCAACCTGAATGCAACTGCATTTATGAAGGAAGAATCAAAAGGGCAGTATCACCCTTTTGTCTTATAACTTCTTTAATACGCATTGAATTTTTCATTTATTTATGTTATTTATTTCTCAATGTGTTTCATCGTTTAAGAGACTGCAAATTTGCAGAAAATGAGGAAAAAAGGGAGTAATGATTACCATTTTTACAACACATCTAGTCAAGTGTCAAGTTTTGACACGTTGACCGAGGCTACATTTAATTCCCTGCCATTTTTCTGTAAAAGTGCTTATTTACGCACGTTCCAACCTTTTCACGCGCGGATGTGAAACGTTACACATTCCACGCGCCCACGATCGTGCGGTTGAGGGTTAATACAGCAACTTTAGCCTTTTCAAATTCGAACGGTTGAGATCGTTCGAAAAATCTATATATGTCATGCAGTTTTCTCTCAAAAACTTTACTTATTCTTATCATCTTCATCTACTAAAACCTAATTTTCTCTGCAAAATTTTAAACTGCCGCCGTCGTGATCATCGTTTCTCTGCTTCTTCACTCTCTGCATCGAATCACTCGCAGTGGTTTGTGTTCTTTTTGCCACTTATGCTTTTAATCTCCTGTCAAGTTCTTAACTGTTTCTCTATCTTTTCTCGAAAAACGATTGGTTCTCTTTCTAATCCCTTTTGGAAAATTTGCAGAACACAACAATGGCAGCAAATATCTTACCCTCTGGTCGGAAAGAAATGCAGTGGTCGGAAGTAGAAGAGTTCTTAACGGCTCGCATCAAGTTCGAGCCCTACATGGTGCGTGAAAACTTTGGTTTTCACGATCTCGACTCCATGTTCGCCATGGTGGAGAAGTGCCGTTCATTCCATCAGATCATCTCCACCCGGCCGGCGAAGAATCTCCCCAGGCTTGTGGGTGCCTTCTTCTACAATTGGAATGAAGGAGATTCCGTATCCACCCACACCGTCTCTATTGGAACCACGAAGTCCGTGGCCACCATCAACGTTCTTGATGCTGTGAAAGCGGCCTTCGACATTGATGAAGAGGGAACGATGCAGCTCGCGGACATTTCTAGGGACCAACTGCAGCAGGTTGCAGATCGTGTCCTAATCGAGCGAAGGCAGTTCGTGCCAGTCGCATTCAAGAGGAGCGAACTCCGCCCTAAATATCGCCTCTTGATGGACTTCGTGCAGAAGTGTTTTCTGGGGCTTCTCGGGAACTACGACCAGGTCACCCCTTTCAAATTCCAGATCTTGGCGGCCGTAGTGCTCGACCTGCCCATCAGTTGGGACAAATTGTTGGTCTCTCTGCTTTGGGATGAAGCCAGGATGATCATCTGCGAGACGGAGGGAGAGGCCGTTGTAAAAGTATCTCTCCGCAACGACAAACCGCTTCGCCTTGGGACGAAGGTGACCTCCATCATCATCTCCCACTTCAAGCAGAGGACGTGGTCCAAAGATCCGGACTTCCCCCCTCTGTTTATACCAAAAGATCTCCATCAGCTTGAGATGGCAATTGGGGTGGCACCGCAAATCTACCACAACTCCCCAGACTCTGTCCGGGAGCATCTCGCCAGAACCGGCCATTCCAAAGTTGGTTGGAGGATCCCAGATCGACCCCTTCAAAAGAAAAGGAAGGCCGATTTCGATCTGGTCCCCTCTCGCCCTGTCAAGAAGGGCCAGCCCGTGAAGAGGACTCCCCCTCGCAAAATGCAGTCGGCCTCCGGTGATCCTCCCAGACCGATGCATAAAGTCCTTCCCTCGCAGCTCGATGAGCCTGCTGCTCGCACGGAGACTTCGCGCTCTCCATCGCGCTCTCCATCAGCCGAACGGACTCCATCTCCAGTCCGTTCCGCCGGCGAGCCGTCCGCCTCGCAGAAACGACCTGCATCTTCTTCGCAGGTCGTTGCTCCCTCTCCAGCAAAGTCCCCTCGTGTCCAACGAGCTGGATCGGTGGAAATTGTTGACGTCACCGAAGAAGAGGTGGAGCAAGACACCATCCTGCCCTTCCAGCCTATCCCCGAGCAGGCCGTCTCTCCTGCTCAAGCAATGGTGGCTTCGAAGAAGGCCGAAGCCAGGCTAAAGGTCATCGACCTGATGCCAGGAATCGATCAACTCCCCAAAACCCTCGACCTCGCCGCTCGCCTCCAGTTCTACCTGGATTGTAAGTCGAGTTATTACTATTTGTTCGAGGCGTTGCTGCAGGTCGTCACTCTCGACGACCTGAAGGTCGAGGAGCTGGCTCTTGAATCGGAGTTCGGTTTCTACACCGTGGGGGATGCGGCCTCCAATTTTTGCCAGCTGGTGCTTCGCCGCATGAAGGTCGAAGCCAAAATTTTGGGCATCGACCTTCGCCCCCTATATGCGCACTCTCGCGCCCTGTACAACTCCGCCACCGAAGCCGGAGACGAGTTTGATCGGATTCAAACTCCGGAGCAATCATCACCCAGGATTGAGGGTGATGATCAGCCTCTAGTTGCTGCTGCTCCGTCTCCAAGAGTCAATGTGGAGGCTGCGCTGGATGATATTTCTGCCAAGCTCGAGTCAATCATCACCAGCCTCCCAGAGCAAATCAAGCAGGCCGTAGCTGAGGCCCGGGCCGACATAGTGAAAGACGCCAAAGCCCAGGCCGATGAAGTTGCCAGGGAGCGTGTCACTGATTTTGCAGTGAGACTTTTGAAGGAATATACTGACAAGCTCCTTCCTGGCCAGCTTGATGAGCTCAACATGGCATCCCGCGACCAAATCGCGGAAGTATTGGAGGATGTGGAGAAGGTCGATGAGCGAGTAACCGAACTGGCTTCTTCTATCTCAAACTCGGCATCGACCTCCAACGAACAGATCAACGCAATTCACGGCACCATCTCCTCCCTTCTCAATGGCCAGCAGGAGTTGAAGGATGCCGTGACAAAGCTGCAGCAGGAGGATGCTACTCTTCTTTCCCTTATTAAAACCCTTTCTGATGATGTCGAAAAGGGGGAAGAAGAGCGTGCTACCACCTCCGCGAAGAAAAAGAAGGCCCCGGCCCCAAAATCCAAGGCTCCTCCTCCTCCTTCTCAAAAGAAGCCCTCCCAGGCCGTTGCACCCAAGGCCGCTGCCTCTCATGCCGATCCTATCTCCCAGCTTGGTGCGGAGCAGGCTGCTGCCGCCAAAGCTCGATTGGCAGCAGAGGCCGATCTCATTTCCGCCATGGTATTGGCTGGTGCCACGCCGGAGCAGGCTGCAAATCAAGAGGAGCAGCAGCGCTTCAAGGCTGAGCGCCGTGCTGCTGAGGCTAGAAGGAAGAGAGAGTTGGACTGGATCAGCCAGTCCGCTCTTGTTTTAAATGCAGGAGGATTGCAGCAGGTCGTTGATTGGCTTGATGAATCTCAGAACAACCTGCTGCGGGAGCTCAATTCGTGCTTCATCCTCCTGCACTACTTCATCAAGGATCCCTCCCTGCCTGCCGATGCCGATGAAGCATATGCAGCCTACATGCGCAAGTTTCCATACCAAAAATTCATTGGTGAGCTCAAGAAGAAGGCTGCAGAGGCTGGTGTGACGATAAGGGCCCCTGCTCAGCAATATTTTACGCCCTTACGTCTTGGTGCTTCGGAGTATTTGGATTACTCTCGAATCGACCAGTACATCGCCCAAACTGCCATCGGACTAGGCGTCAACGTATCGAATTCCGATCCCGACTATCGTCGTATCAGGGATGGAATCTACGCAAGCATGCAGACGTTGTCAAGGGAGCAGATCCAAGAAGAGCGCTTGGCAGCCCGTGCCAAGATCCAGGCTATGTAGATAGATGTTTTTGCAATCTTGTTTTTCATTTATGCTCTCAGCTGGTTGTAAGTTCTCCATGTATTCTGCTATCGAACTTAATGAAACAAAAACATCTTTCGACCTGATGACAATACCTCTTTGTCCAGGCATCTGCCTTTACTGCTTTATTTTAATTATGTTCTTATTTGCCCTTCATTTAATTCCTTATCAATCTTCATGATTGAAAAATGTTTAAGCTCTGATACCATCCTTCAGTGTTCTATCTTAGGAATTATTTGTAAAGTGTTTGGTTTCGACATCATCAAAAAGGGGGAAATTGTTGGGAACCCCCTGCAGTTTGATTTTGATAATGTTTATCGAAACCACACTTAGGCATATTTTACTTGTTTAGGGTCAAGGCCGATAGATCGACCTGCTACCTGTTAGTGCAGGTCGATACCCTTTATCGTTTAAGTGTCAAGTTCGATCCACTCTGTAAGAGAAAGGTCGATGTATCGACCTGCCTCAATTGGATCGAGCTGGATCATCAGCCTGTCTATCGACCTCCCCTATCAAGCTTCCGGCTGGGATTGCCTTAGAAGATTTCAAGAGCTGGATTATCAATCAAGGTCGATGCTCCACCTTCATGGAGCGTCACGACCTGATCCTTGCCACGTCGAGTGCCAGCAAGGACGAATATTCCCAACGGCTAGAAGTGAGTCAGCATCCAACGGCTAGTGCCACGTCAGCCCGACTCCAACGGCTAGTTTTTCAAAACTGCCTATAAATACTTCAGCCATTTTCGGATTCAAGTACGGGAAACACAAGCTATCAACGCCATATCTCTGCCCAAATCTCTCTCAAAGCTCAAATCCATTCAAGTGTTCGAAATCCAATTAGTTTCCCAAACACTTGAAGAAGAGAGGTTTCCTATTCCGAAAAACACCACAACGACGAAGTGTTCACTGCTGCTTGTCGATTGTTCAAACAACTTCTTCTCCGACTTGTTCGAAGTTAGAGAGCTTGTTGTTATTTTCGCCATTATAGAGTTAGTCTAGCTCTGTAAAAGCGTAAGGTTTTTGTACGTTCTAGTACGAAGGTTGTAAGGGTCACGACCCAAAACTCGTGTCTAGTTACTCTCAAGATAGATTGTAGCTAGAACTGATACTCAGTCAGTATAAATAAGAGAGGGGTGGATCCAAAAGAAAAGGGATTCTCAGGTCGAGTCGACCTGACGTGGACGTAGGAGGGTTTCTCCGAACCACGCTACATCGCGGTGTTTCTCTCTCTCTCTTTATTTATCGCTCTTTCATTTCATTATCATACTGACGAGCATCAACCTGCATTACACGAATCAACCTGCTATCCATATTCAACCTTAAGATTTTTCAAAGAGTAATCAACCTCCACCAACTTCCGCATTAACAGTCTGATAAATCAAGCTTGATACCATACGAGCTTGATAGATCAAACTGCCTCTGATAAGGTCGACCTTGACAAACGACCTGCAGATCAACCTGAATTTTAAAAGTCAAAAACGGTTGGTTATTGGTGTATTCCCCCCCCCCATACACCAATTACTCTTTCCCGGGACCAACACAGCTGGCATTGCCTTAGAAGATTTCAAGAGCTGGATTATCAATCAAGGTCGATGCTCCGCCTTCATGGAGCGTCACGACCTGATCCTTGCCACGTCGAGTGCCAGCAAGGACGAATATTCCCAACGGCTAGAAGTGAGTCAGCATCCAACGGCTAGTGCCACGTCAGCCCGACTCCAACGGCTAGTTTTTCAAAACTGCCTATAAATACTTCAGCCATTTTCGGATTCAAGTACGGGAAACACAAGTTATCAACGCCATATCTCTGCCCAAATCTCTCTCAAAGTTCATATCCATTCAAGTGTTCGAAATCCGATTAGTTTCCCAAACACTTGACGAAGAGAGGTTTCCGATTCCGAAAAACACCACAACGACGAAGCGTTCACTGCTGCTTGTCGATTGTTCAAACAACTTCTTCTCCGACTTGTTCGAAGTTAGAAAGCTTGTTTTTATTTTCGCCATTATAGAGTTAGTCAAGCTCTGTAAAAGCGTAAGGTTGTTTGTACGTTTTAGTACGAAGGTTGTAAGGGTCACGACCCAAAACTCGTGTCTAGTTACTCTCAAGTTAGATTGTATCTAGAACTGATACTCAGTCAGTATAAATAAGAGAGAGGTGGATCCAAAAGAAAAGGGATTCTCAGGTCGAGTCGACCTGACGTGGACGTAGGAGGGTTTCTCCGAACCACGCTACATCGCGGTGTTTCTCTCTCTCTCTATTTATCGCACTTACATTTTATTATCTAACTGACGAGCATCATCCTGCATTACACGAATCAACCTGCTATTCATATTCAGCCTTAAGATTTTTTTTTTAAGAGTAATCAACCTCCACCAACTTCCGCATTAACAACAGTTTGATAAATCAAGCTTGATACCATACGAGCTTGATAGATCAAACTGCCTCTGATAAGGTCAACCTTGACAATCGACCTGCAGATCGACCTGAATTTTAAAAAGTTAAAAACGGTTGGTTATTGGTGTATTCCCCCCCCCCCCCCCCATACACCAATTACTCTTTCTCGGGACCAACATTTGACTTGGTCAAGCTCAGTGGCTAGCTTTCGGTTCTCCTTCTCACTTTGAGACAAAGCTTGTTTCAACACTTCGTGGTCGCTTGACAATTTAATGTGCTTGTCAAGCAACTCACTCCATGTCGAGGAATTAGCTTCCTCTTGGTGAGTGTGTGCGAGTGTAATTGAACTAGGTGAAGGATAAATAAATACCTCTCCGGTCTCCTCGTCGGTGAGCGCCATGAGTCCTAGATCCTCTCCATCACTGGAGTTGGGATCTGTGAATGCATCCGAGTCGCTTGAGACGTCTTCAGTTGAAGCGACTGGCTGCTCGCTCGCTACAAGCGCTCGTCTCAGAGCATCCCTCTTTGCTTTCAGTTCCTCTCGCTCCTTTGCACTCAGCTTCGGGCAATCGGATTTGTAGTGGCCCATCTTGTGGCAGTGGTAGCATTCCACTTCCATCATGTCCCTTGAGATCGGCTATGTCGTCTCTTCTCTTTTCCCTTTTCCTTCTCGAGCATCAGTGCTCCTTCCTTTGTACTGCTTGTAGAATCTTTTGTACTTGCCCACTCGAGAGTTCATCTTGTTGAAGTTCTTGGATAAGAACGCAACATGCTCTTCCAGCTCTTCCCTTGTCATCTTGGCTAGCGAGTGATCGCTTGGCCCTTCAGCAGCTTTGAAAGCTACGCCTTTTGATGTCGTGGGAGCTTCATCCTCTTCGTCGAAGTTCATTCGATTCAGATCGAATTCATGAGCTTTGAGTTCGGAGAACAGAATCTCCGGTGTGAGCTTTGATAGATCCTTGGTAGCTAGGTACAACTCCTTCATAGTTTGCCACTTCCTTGTGAGGGCTCGAACGATCTTCAGGTTCACTTCCTTGTCTGTGAGTTCCTTCCCAAATGAGTTGAGAGTTGCAGTGATGTTGGTAACTCTCAGCTCAAAGGCGTCGATGGATTCTCCTGGCTTCATTATCAAGCTTTCAAACTCCCGCATTTGTACGGCGAGCTTGTTTTCTTTGATTTTGTCTGTGCCTTGAGAAATGAGAGCTAGGGTTTCCCACATTTCTTTCGCTGTTGCGCACTTCCTTATCCGTGGTAGATAGGCGTCTGACACGGTGCTCTACATCGTGTGGCGTGCGATCTTATCGAGGTTGGCGACTTTGTAGTCATTTAAAGAGTAATCATCCTTGTCCTTCTCGACGTACGTTTGACGGACATATGCAGCCCGACCTTCAGCAGCTGGGACATTCTCAGAGACAGCTTTCGTGATTTCGATTGGTCCATCTTCAATGACCTCCCACATTCTGTCATGGATGGAGCATAGGAAGCTCTCAACACGAAAGCTCCAGATCTCATATCCTTCTATGGAGAACTGTGGAAGACTAGAAGCATTCATAGCAAACTGTTAGTAGTATATGCAGTATGCGTGGGTGAAGTTTTGATGCACTTAGGAAATAGGATCCGGTTCAGTGAGACAACAGAAGCAAGTGGGGACTCGCTTCGGATATGCAAAGCAGAGGCTCGAAAGAACCGCTGCTCTGATACCACATGTTGGTCCCGGTTTGTTATAGGAAAAATACGTAGAAAAGGGGGGGGTTGAATACGTATTTTGAAGTTTTTCAACTTCAAATCCTTAACTCAGAGTATAAAGTAAAGTGCTCGAAGAAGTACTAAGACCTAGCCGAGGGCTAAATCTAAAGCAATCAAGATTCTCTTGACCTAAGATTCAAGCTTGATCAAGAGTGAGACTTTACTCTAGTGCGGAATTCGGTGAGCTAATATCTTTCCTAAGTATTTAAAATTCAAGTTATGTTTGTTTAAGTGCAAATGGAATGGATAATCAAACACAGTAAAGAGTTTAGGGTTAGAGATTCGACACAAGATTTATAGTGGTTCGGAGATAAAGCTCCTACGTCCACTTGTTGCAAGAAGCAACTATTTTCTTCACTCAAGAACTTGAAGGTTACGGGTCCTTTAAAAAACCTAGTCGAAATCGAGCTTCACTTGCTTGGATCTGACAGACGCTGGGTGATTCCGTGTTCACACCAAAAACCTAAACTGGACTGGAAGCTTCACTCGCTTCAGTCCGACAACAGGGAGATTGCGGGCTCTCCTTACAGCCTAGCTTCGATCGAGCTTTACACGAACGATGTAAGTGCAAGCTTGGATCTAGACTCTATGATCGAGGCTTCTACAATCGATGAAAGTAGGGCCTTGGATCGAAAACAACCTAACGACGACGAACACAAAAACTAGGGTTTTTGGTTTACGACGACACACTATGAAGAGCTCTTTACAGTAGATACAAAGATGGCTAGAGCTCTTCTTCTAAGCTTGGATATGGAATGGGAATAGACTCTGTGTGTGAAGGTTGTGAAGACGAGTTTCGATGAGACTGGAACTCGGAGAACACTTGGAAACAAAGACTTTAAGTTTTCTCTAAGGCTGGGAGTGTTTGTTGCAGTAGGCGCTCGAATGCTCAGGAAGTGTTCTACTTCTCTTCGTCTTCATCCTTCACTATTTATAGGCGGAGGGATGCGGAGATCCGTTTCTTGGTTGGTGGCTTTGTCCCTCCTCCTCTCGACAGTACTTTGCACAGGCAGTTGCTTTTGCAGGAGCGCAGTTTGTCTCTTTGCCGAAAATGGCTAAGTTACAAACTTAACAGTAACTGGAGCGAGCCAGTACTGTAGCGGCGCCCTGTCGGCCTGGCAGTTAACTCCTCTGCTCCTCTCCTCGTTCGACACGTGGAGATCTCGCAATTAATGCAAAGATCTCTAGTTGACTGAAGTTCAAATTCGGAGCGGGAATTGGGCTGTCGCTTTCTGGTAGGTAGAGGCTCGCTTTGCTTCGAAGTTGTAGCGTCCGCTTGAGTTGAGTCACTTCGTAGTCATTCTGTAGTGAGTCGCTTGGGGATTAAAGTTCCCTAGTGACTGCCTTGGAAAATGCTGACCAGAGTTGACTCGCTTTGACATTACACTGTAGCGCTCGCTTCGCTTCGCTTTGGCAAACTCGCTTTGAATCTACTGTAGCGCTCGCTTCGCTACGCTATTCTTCGGCACGCTTCACTTCAGCTCGCTAGACTTTGCTTCGCTTGGAAAACACACTCAAGCGAGTGGCCTTCACTTGAACTTTTTGAAGTCTATACTCTAAGCAAAATAAAGAGCCATCATAACAGAGTAGGCTTGGAAAAATTTTCTAACCTATTATCTATATCAGAAAAGGGTCGCTTGGGAATCAGAACACTTGGGGGTTTTGAGATCAAATCAAAACAACTATTTGACACGCTACGAAGTGTCCCAACAGAAAGGAACTTGAAATTAAAGCTTCAAACTTGAATCTTGAATCCAAAACGATAATAAAGCGATAAGAAATCTAAACTAGAGTATTTTTTCTGGAAAAATTAACTAAGGAGGTTGTCTAATTTGTGCAGAAAGGTTACACATATATAAGGCCTCAAAACCTAGTCGAAAAAGAAAAGAAATCTTCAAACGCGTCAAGTTGGACGGTCGTCCAAAAGTTGGACGCTCTTCCAGATACCAGTTCTGGACGATGCGCACGCCTTTCTTGTTTCGGCCGTATCTTCCTCGTCCGAACTCCAAATTGACCTCCGTTTTTGCCTACGTGCTCCTATCGAACCCCTCTTCGATATACTGCTTCTTTCTTCTCGTTTTCTTCTCGTTTCCGCCCTTTTAATCCTACAATACCAAAGACTCCAAAGCAACCAAATCATAGCCACAAACAACTAAAACACACAAAAACTAAAGGAAAATGGACACGAATAGACGAATAAAAACCTAACAACTACACACCAATGTTCCTCCTTCTAACCTAGCCACTATTTATATGTGTACATGTAGAATCCTACCATATCTAGAATTCCATATGCCTTGTGTGTTGCGTCTCATACGTTTCCTAGGGTTAAGTTTCTTTCGTGGGCCGAACTCACATAGGCCGAGCATCATTAGTGGGCTCTATCTCGATTGGGCCCACTACTTGGGGCTGGTAGTTGGGCCATATCCTATCACATCTCCCCCCCCCCCCCCCCCCCCCTTCCTCCCCCCAAAAAAAAAAAAAAAAAGACGTAGGAGATGGTGGATAGGGTATATGTCTGGGTCGTGGAGTTTGTATTTCTTCGAATCTGCATTGACGTTCTGACCGAAGTCTTGATTTCGGCGAAGTCCTGGAAGAGATAATATTCCCCCGAGGTAGGGTGTCGTCGAAGTCGTGAGAAAGATGATGCTTCCTCTAGAGTAGCTTGAGTCTTTGCCCCATTAAAATGCGAACTCGACGAGATCGAGTTGTGCTCTCGCGGAAGTAGCTTTGATTTTTTACCTCGTCGAAGTGTGATTTCGACGAGATCTATTTGTGCTTCTACCGAAGTAGCGTTGGAACGTCATAGTCGTGTGTCAGAAGTATTAAATGCTGCATCGGTTGGACTTCCGAAAAATGTGGGATATGATATGTTGATGGAGGCGAACAGTTGTCGTGGGTTATCAAAAGGCTTTTCCTTTACACCAAGTTTCTTTACCCTTCTTTTTGGACTCTGAAATTTCTCTCAAAGTTCTTTCATCTGTATTGCTAGATCCGGGTTGAAGATCTACAAGAATTATATGATTATTCATCGAGTTTGTAAAGAGTATTCATGTATAAAGGATTACGAACAGCAATAAGTAAGAGATTCGTGCGATTTGTTAGCCTTAACAACTCATTCTTCACAGAGCATCTCCTTTTGAACATGAAAGAGAGAATCAAGACAAGTATTAAGCAAAAGGTGTTTTCAACCATAGAATCAGCTAAATCCATAGAGCGAAGAGCTCGTTTGGGTAGAAAAACAAGGAAAAAGGAAGAGGGTGAAGAAGAGAACGCAAGGCGCCTTCATACTTCATCCTCTCTTAGCAACGAGAATTATACCTTCGGTTTGAGCTGTTAGGGATGTCCCTTTTTGCCGATGAATTGAGGATGGAAGTGATGAGAAAAGGGAACCCTTGAGGGAGGATTCCGATCGCTCTTAGCTTGCAAGAGTGTTAAGCAGAGCGTGAATGGAATAGTGTGTGTAAAAGTTGAGTTCCTTAGAAAGGTGAGATCGCCCACTATTTATAGATGAGGGAAAGGACGAAAAGGTAAGTGTGCATACGTAGGAAGGACAGGAAAGGAATTTTCAGGGAGACAAGATTATCCCGTCATTAATTTAGTGGTCCTCACCTTAAGGTACGTAGAGTCATGCGGGCTGTGTGACCGGCAGATCCTAGGCGTAAGCAGATGGCAATAGATCTGGGATAGCTTCTGCATAAGCCAGGATCTGCTTAGAACTTTATAGCTCCTGCACTGGCCAAGGCATCTGCCCCGAGGATGGCACCTGAGGCATCTGATCCGCAGATCCAGTCATTATTAAAAGACGCCATGTGGCAAGGCTGATATTAGTCCCTATCAGCTACCCCCCCCCCCCCCCCCCGGCAGGTCCAGAAGCAAATGCTGTTAGTTTCTGCTAGACGCTTTGGCGGGAAACTACTTCTTTGTTGATGCTGTAATGTCTTGTCATGTAGAAGATTAGTGCAACGGTTGATTTCCCGAGGATAAAAAGTTGTGCATATTTTCTTTACTCATCATTGCCTTCCCTCTTATGGCGGGGATGTGACAGAAGTAACTATTTATTATAAGAGAAGTGTTCCAAAAGGTGTGTTGTTATTGTTGCTCTTTTTTTTTTTTTTTTTTTTTTTAAAATCATTATTATTTATAAGCGAAAATGCGTCGCCTCCTTTTTACAGGCCGACGTGGAGTAGTGAGTGGGGTACACTTCACTCTCTTTTCCCTTAACTTTTTAACTTCTTCATTTTTCTCCTTCTCCCTTTCATTTTCCGTATTGCGTCTCAGAGAAAATAGCAATACTCTTGTCTTTCCGACTTGCCTCGCGTTTCCAGCGATTATTCCATTCTCCTCCTCTTTCAGGTATTTGCTTTATTATCCCATCATCCTCTTCTACCTTTCCGTAGACTATTTTTCAAGGGTTTTAAAGTTAAGAAACCCTATGTTTCCCTCTTGCTTTCTTCTATGTTTTTTGCAAGGGATATCATCGGTTTCGGCTTTCTCAATTATTGGTTTAGTTTTTGTGAGAATGTAACAGGGGCTTCAATGTTAGAACCGGCGGGTAGTTCCGGAGATTTCTTGAGATTAGACTTGCTCAGATTTGTTTGAAATTCTCTTAAGAAGAAGATTTAAAATCTTTGCCTTCTTTTTTGTTTATCCGTATTTTGTCCGTGTATTTTTATTTTTTGCAGTTATGGATGCTACCAAACAAAACCTAGGGCAAGAAATTCGGGAGAAACTATTGAAAAAGGTGGAACAGGCGAAAGCCAGTGACCCTACCCTTATTTCCTCGACGAGTGATGAACCCGCTCAGGCGACTGTGGAGCCTGCAAGTCATATTCTCTCTGGGGAGAGTCCCCGGGAGACAACAATTATTGTGCCTTGCTTGAAACCTTTCTTTCCACCTCCAACTGCCTCTAGCCAGCCAACTTCATCTCTCCTTGTTTTCATTGATGTAGATGCTTACACCCCTTCTCTTGCTGACCCAGAACTTCCTTCTTCTTCTCCTAAAAGGAAAAACGACTTTTCTTCTTCTCTAGCTGCGAAGAAAGGCAAAGTCTTGGAGGGCCCCTCCTATGCCCAGTCATTGAGTCTAGAACAACTGCGAGAGCATCTCTCTCAATCCGAAAAGAGGAGGGATCAACTCCAGGCTGAAGTTCATCAACTTTGGGGATTTCTTCGAGATAGAGAGAAGCTCTGCTCTGCCCTCAAGCAGCGCGTACTTTCTCTTTCTGAACGAGTGGGGGAGCTTGAGGGGGCTCTGAAGGCTTCATCAGACCGGGTGATGAAACTGCAGGAGGCTTATACAGCAGAGGTAAAACAATTGTCGCTTGCTCATGAACGGGAACTGGAGCATGCTCAAGCCTCCTCTTTTACTCAAGGGAGGAGGGTGGGATTGAACCAGGGTACTTCCTCGGGAATTCGGGATTGCAAGGCTAACTTGCTAATGACCCCTTATGGTCAAGCTTTCTTGGATTCTCTGATAAAGCATCTGCCAGAGGCATACCTTCACACGCCCGATTTCTGGCTTCGGATGATCGATCCTCTCACTGAATGGACTACTGCTGCTATTTTCGAATGTTGCCAGCACCTGGGTCTCCCAGAGCAGGCGGCTGCTATCGACGCAAGGCCTATAGTGAGGATGTTTGAGACGGAGCCTGAGACCCTTAAGAGGAGTCGCCTTCTGTCTGCTAAGGAGCCCTGGTTCATGCCTGTATTGAGAGAAGCGTCTCAGGTCCTTTGCCAGCCTGCTGAATCCTCGAAGAACCTCCCTTCCTGGGATCCTCCCCCCTTTCCTCTCTTTCCTCTTAACCCTATGGTTATGAGGTCCATGCAAAAGGCCTTTGGCGAGGTGCCTTCTCTTTCTCTTATGGTTTCTCATTTCTTTCTTTTTTACGGTGAGGCTTGTTTGTTTATTGTTTATCATTTTTTACTTAGCGACTCTTTTTCTTTGCTAGGAGCTGAGAGAGAAAAATGCTCTAGGTCTATCTGCTAGCGGGGAGGCTACTTCCTCCACCCTTACTCCAATGGCAGCGGAGGGCGGCACAGGGGGGAGAGATGTCCTGAGGGCTTCGATAGATCAATCCAGGGGTAAACTCCTTATGCCCTCGGCTATGGCTTCTCCCACTTCTGGGGATCAAGCTTCATCCTCTCATTCCTCCAGCTCTGGGGATTCTGCTTCCGCTTCCGACCCCTCTCTTTAATCATGTTGTCTTTGGTTGGATATTTCAAAACAATTTGCCAGCCTGCTGAATCCTCGAAGAACCTCCCTTCCTGGGATCCTCCCCCCTTTCCTCTCTTTCCTCTTAACCCTATGGTTATGAGGTCCATGCAAAAGGCCTTTGGCGAGGTGCCTTATCTTTCTCTTATGGTTTCTCATTTCTTTCTTTTTTACGGTGAGGCTTGTTTGTTTATTGTTTATCATTTTTTACTTAGCGACTCTTTTTCTTTGCTAGGAGCTGAGAGAGAAAAATGCTCTAGGTCTATCTGCTAGCGGGGAGGCTACTTCCTCCACCCTTACTCCGATGGCAGCGGAGGGCGGCACAGGGGGGAGAGATGTCCTGAGGGCTTCGATAGATCAATCCAGGGGTAAACTCCTTGTGCCCTCGGCTATGGCTTCTCCCACTTCTGGGGATCAAGCTTCATCCTCTCATTCCTCCAGCTCTGGGGATTCTGCTTCCGCTTCCGACCCCTCTCTTTAATCATGTTGTCTTTGGTTGGATATTTCAAAACAATTTACTTTTTTGTGTTTCTGATGGGGTGCTCTTTTATGGCCCTATGATTGTGCTGGTGGGGCACCAAACAATTATTGCTTTTTTCTGTCCTCGGCTAGGTGCTCTCTAAGGCCTTGCTTTTAACATGCTTCTGTTTTTATGCTTATGTGACTCTTCGTCTCGTTTCTTCCTGCCGTATTTCTCTTGATACTGATTGCTACAACAAAGCATTTTGCTGAAACAAAGCATTTTAAGATAATGAAATATAGGTGTCGGATATAGGGTATCCCCTACTCCCCCCCCCCCCCCCCCCCCCCCCCAGGTGAGGTATAAGGAACCGAAGGAATTATACCTCCTTCGTGATGTCTTCTACAAAATGATCATTTAAAACCAAAAATATAGTTTGTTCTTTCTTACGCATTGACTGGAGATAATAAGAAAAATAATACAGATAAATGAGCATAACTAGCTCTGTCTTCACTCTCTTCTTGGAATGGCATGTCTAATTTTCCTCGGTTTTAGCAATGCTTCTCTTGCCTTCACCCCTGGCTTCTTTGATATTTTCCAGGGCCGGCACTTCAGTTGCCTCTCTAACTTTTGCCCTGGCTTTGGCTATTAAGGCTCCCCAACTTCCCTTCGCAATTGGGGTACTGCCCATGTTAACCACTTCAGCTCCAGGCTCCTTACCTTCATCATTTTGGTTGATTGATTGACGATTCGAGTTTCCAATAGGTTCTGCTGAGGGGTCATTGTTTGGACCTGACATCACCATCCCGTTATTGTCTATTTCTTCCGCGAGCTTGTTTTCTTTAGCTTTTTCCCCCTTTAGGGTAGTCTTTTCATATTTTTTCAGGATCGTCGTCTGCAATCATTTATTGTTCCATTGCGATGAGGGGATCTTGATCGACTTCCACAGCATCTGTTGCTTTAAGCTTCTTTTTATCAGGCTCCCCATTGTTGCTGGCATTGGCCAGTTCTGTCATTGGTCTCTTCTTTGCTTCTCCCGCCTGTACTGACTGGATATAGCATTTTCACAAAATTGCCTGATCCCCAGACACTTGTCCTACCCGGCTTCCTACCGGGAACTTCATCATCAAGTGATAAGTAGAGACCACAGCTTGGAACGGATTCAATGCAGTTCTCCTCAAGATAATGTTGTAAGAAGATCTTTGTCGTACCACCAAAAAAGTGACTGGCTTTGACACCCGCGTGAGTCCTTCACCTAGAGTGAGCATCAGATCAATTGAGCCCAATGACATTACTGGATCCCCTGAGAAGCCGTGCAAAGTCGTGGCCACACCATTTAGAGGCTTCTGAGGGCTCATTTGGTTGAAACAACTTTCAAAGATTACGTTAACCGCAGCTCCTGTATCCACGAAGACCCTTTGGACCTGGTATCTTTCTACTTCCACCATGATGACCAGTGCATCATCATGCGGATGGATCACATTTCGATTATCCTCTGGTCAAAATGAGATCTCTAGAGCAGGTAAGCCCTTTTCGACTTTCCAGACCTCATGTCTCTCATGCATGTGCAACTCTCTGGCAGATGTTTTTCTGCTTCTGTTGGAGTCCCCTACAGTCGATCCTCCATATATCATTTTACTGACACCCTTGGGTTCTGATCCCTAGCTAACATCGGGTGTTTTTTCATGGGCTTCTTTGCGCTTTTTGTTTTGTTCCGTCTCTCTCTTGATATATTCCAAGAGTTCTCCTTCCTGGATCAATTTTTCGATAGCAATTCTCAAATTTCTACAATCGTTTGTCATGTGACCAAAGTCGTTGTGGAATTTGCAGAATTTTTCAGAGGGCGGGTTCCTGGGCGGCTGCTTGTGTCCCATGGGGACCTGGACCCCCGGTTTTCTCATGACTACTTCCAGCAGATCAACAGGCTGCTAGGTGAGTGGAGTAAAGGATCTTAAGAATCGTTCATTCTTATCAGCTTTCTTAGCATCTGGAGCCAGCCTTTTCCTTTCTTCTGGTCTTTTTTCCTTTTGAGAAGCAAGCTCAGCCCTCTTGCTGCTCAGAGCCTCCTCCATATGAATATATTTTTTGACTCTTCTCAGCAGTTCTTCGAAAGAAGTTGTTCCTTTCTTAATGAGAGAGGTGAAAAACTGCCCGGCTTTAATCCATCTACGCAAGCATGCACTTTCAGCTTCGACTCTACTCCCGGGATTTCCAGGACGGCCTCATTGAAACGCTTCATATAGTCCCTTAGACTTTCATTAGCACCTTGCTTAATAGTCGTCAAGTGTAAGGAATTCCGCGTAGTCCTCTTAGCGCTGACAAACTGCTGCAGGAAAACCTCCCTTAGATCCATGAAGAAATTAATAGAGGCTCTTGGTAACTGCTTGAACCAGTGTTGAGCAGTTCCAGACAAATTTGTGAGGAATACTCTACACTTGACGCCTTCCGAATACTGGTGGAGTAGGCATAAGCTTTCGAATTTCATCAAATTCTCTTCGGGGTCATCTTTCCCTTGATATTCGCAGGAAATTGTCTTGAAGTTGTTAGGGACGGGATCTGTTTGATATCTACTGAGAACGGGCTGTTCTCGTCGATATATACGGAGAAAAGTTATGACTTGTGTCCTCCACTTTTTTGAGCTGGAACATGCTTTAGGTTCCTTTCTTCATTTGCATAGCGAATTCCTCCTTCGCTTGCTTCCGTTTCTTTCGAGGCCCTCTCTGGGGCTTGCTTCTGCTTTTTCAACCTTTCCACTTCTTTTACCAGGAGCTTCATTTGCTCTTGCTACTGGGCATATTTTTTGGCCCATGCATTGTCAATGTCCTCGTCGAGGTTGTCCTCATGTTCCTCAGGATCTCCCTCATCTGGGGATTCCCAGTCAGCGGAGAATCCCTCCTCTTGTCCCGCCGTTATTGATGGCAGTTTGGTAGCCAGTTCTTGGGCTATGCTTGGGGTTACAGACTTCTGCTTGTGCACTAAGGGGGTGCTTTTACTCCCCCCGCCTTCTTGGGTTTCACCCGGAGGATTTGCGCTTTTGGAGTTCATTCCCAAAACATGGAGTCTTTTTTCGACGGCCCCTTCGACCGCTCCCTCTATGAGCGCTTTCATCTGGAGGAGCATGGTTGGGGAAAAATGAGCTCCCGCATTGACACTAGCATCTGTCGCTACAGTATTCTTTCCTCTATTCCCGGATAGAGAGTTTTCTGAGTTTCCAGGAGCTTGACAGGCTTCTTTTGAAGCAGCATCTGAGTTATTATTAATCTTTGCAAGGTTCTGCAGATGTTTGAAGATTTTTAGAGCATTAGTTCTAGATGCCTTTAAAATAAGGCTTAAACAGATGTTGTTTGTTTCTAACAGATCTTTTACGATTAGGAGTCATTTGTACAAGCTTTTATAGATGTTGCCTGCTCATGCAAGGCTTAAAGGGTAGTGCCTGTTTGTATAAGGCTTAAGGGGTAGCGCCTGTTTGTATAAGGCTTGATGGATGGTGCCTACTTCATAGGGCTTAATGCATGGCGCCTATTTTCATAGGGCTTAATGTATGGTGCCTAACTATGTAGGGCCTTTTGTATGGTGCCTAGCTATGTAGGGCTTTTTAAGGGTTCTGCTTACTGTGAAGGGCTTATGAGGTTTATGCCTATTAAATAGGGCTTTTGAGGATTCTGCCTATTATATAGGGCTTACGAGAATGTTGCCTATTAGATAGGGCTTTCTTTTCAGGGTTCTGCCTATTGAATAGGGCATACAAGGGTGTTGCCTATTAAATAGGGCTTTTTGGGGGGTTCTGCCTTCAAATGTGGGGCCCCTTCATCAGGGTGAGGGGGGTGACCTCGTCATTTTCGGCACTCTGTTTTTAGTGCTTTTACTCTGTGTGTTTTCGGTTCATGGTAATACAGGGGCCTACGACTGAATCTGAGTCGTAGTGCTTCCTCTGTAACTACCAATCCCTCATAACCCACGAGCTAATTTTATGTTTTGCAATTTTCAATAGAACTTTAAACTCACCAACTATCAAAGATGAGTTGATTAATACACTTCATGATTACTGCAATTTTGATTCGACTTTCCTTCAAATTCTTCACAACCTTCAGACTAAACACAGAATATAATTCAACTATCACAATTTATATTATGAGGAGAACATAATCTTAAGACCGCCTCCTATTTCGCGGCTCAACATCATGAAAGTCTCAGCTGAATTTAATTCACAGTATTCATATCCAAGTTTTCAAAGAAGACTACTTAACTAACACCGAATATACATTCGTTCTAACATCCCTCTCTCGGGTGTCTCTTGCACAAGGAAATAACAGAGAAAATTCATAACAATATTATCGCAACCAGCTAGAATTCCAGTTAATACCGAAGAGACTAACGTCTCAGACTCAAAAGCTTCAGCGGCATTACAACTAGCAAGTTAAAAATCCGCTTATAAGAAAGGAAATCAACGTCTTAAACTCAAAATTCCCACAAACGGCTCCAGTTGATAGATCCGGGTTGAAGATCTACAAGAATTATATGATTATTCATCGAGTTTATAAAGAGTATTCATGTATAAAGGATTACGAACAGCAATAAGTAAGAGATTCGTGCGATTTGTTAGCCTTAACAACTCATTCTTCACAGAGCATCTCCTTTTGAACATGAAAGAGAGAATCAAGACAAGTACTAAGCAAAGGGTGTTTTCAACCATAAAATCAGCTAAATCCATAGAGCGAAGAGCTCGTTTGGGTAAAAAACAAGGAAAAAGGAAGAGGGTGAAGAAGAGAACGCAAGGCGCCTTCATGCTTCGTCCTCTCTTAGCAACGAGAATTATACCTTCGGTTTGAGCTGTTAGGGATGTCCCTTTTTGCCGATGAACTGAGGATGGAAGTGATGAGAAAAGGGAACCCTTGAGGGAGGATTTCGATCGCTCTTAGCTTGCAAGAGTGTTAAGCAGAGCGTGAATGGAAAAGTCTGTGTAAAAGTTGAGTTCCTTAGAAAGGTGAGATCACCCACTATTTATAGATGAGGGAAAGGACGAAAAGGTAAGTGTGCATACGTAGGAAGGACAGGAAAGGAATTTTCAGGGAGACAAGATTCTCCCGTCATTAATTTAGTGGTCCTCACCCTAAGGTACGTAGAGTCATGTGGGCTGCGTGACCGGCAGATCCTAGGCGTAAGCAGATGGCGATGGATCTGGGATAGCTTCTGCATAAGCCAGGATCTGCTTAGAACTTTATAGCTCCTGCACTGGCCAAGGCATCTGCCCCGAGGATGGCACCTGAGGCATCTGATCCGCAGATCCAGTCATTATTAAAAGACGCCATGTAGCAAGGCTGATATTAGTCCTTATCATGTATATCTGCGCATCCTCTTCCTCTTCCTCTTCAAGCTTTGTGTTGTACCAACCGTTGTTATTTTTACCAAGTTATTGAAATGGTTTCCCCTTCTATTTCTACTGTCCCTTCGTTTAGTCATAGTCCTGTCCGTTCGATAGCCGGGCGTTTCGACGTTAAAGTTGTGACGGTCGGGTCGTCGGTGGCCGCCGTCAGATCTATTGAATTTTTAGATCCGATAGGCGTAGATGGATCAGTTACTACGTATGCTTCCAAATTAAAAACTCGAGAAACTCGAGACATGTTTCGAATTAGTCGAGATTATAGGTCCCCCCTCCCCCCCCCCCCCCCCCCCCCCCCCACTGTCGTTTGATTGCGCCTCGACCAGAAGATCGTGCTTGTTGGCCACCGAACGGTTTTGTAACTATTTATGAGGATTCTTTGAAATCCGGCCTCCGTATTCCGTATCCCACCGTTTACACCGAACTTCAAGGCCTTTTTGGTTTTCCCATTGCCCAACTGTACCCAAACGCCATCCGTCAAAATAAAGGTTTAGCTGTTATTAGTTCAGTTGGTTATTATCTTAGACTAATAAGTCAGAGGCCACTAGTTCAATCTTTGAAGTATACAAAATTGATATATTTTTTTAAGTGAACCGGTTCACCGGTCCTGACTGGGTTTGACCGGTTCGGACGGGCTTGACCGGGTCTGACCGGTTCACTTCCGGTCAAGTGAATGATACAAAAATTATAGAACCGGACCGGAACAGGGACCGGTTCGCGGGTTTTCCGATTGGACCGTCCGGTCTGGTCCGGGTTTCAAGACACTGGTGGGAAAGGAATAGAGATATGATAGGAATGGAATGATTCATTCCCTTGCTTGGTTTGCATAAGTAATAACGAAAGTAATGCAATCAATTTTTATTTTTATTTTAAAACATTTTATGTGATAAATTAAATTATAATTTTGTGTTTAAATCATACAACTATACTATTTAATAATGATGATAAAGAAAAAATGTTGAGAGAGAAAGTGATCAAAGATAATTTTTAGAGAGAGAAAGTGACGAAAGTGAAATTTTTAGAGAGGAAAAGAAAATTTTAGAGAGAAAGTGACGAAAGTTAAAATTTTAAGAGAGAAAATATGACAAAAGTAAAAAATTTTAGAGAGAAAATTTTAGAGAGAGAAAATGACGAAAATGAAATTTTTTGGAGAGAGAAATAAAATTTTAGGGAGAGAATGGTGAGAGGGAAAAATTATATATAGAGAGAGAACCTAAGTGACGAGAGAAAAATATTTTAGTGAAAGAAATTTATGAAAAAGTTTAGAGAGCAAAAGTGATGATCAAATTTTTAGAGTGAGAAAATGACGGGGTGAGAATTTTTTAAGAAAGAGAAAGTGGTGAGATATAAAAATTTTGGAGAGAGAAATGATGATAGGAAAATTTTAGAGATATAAAGTAATGACGAAATATACTCATATATTTAAAAAAAAAATTGAGGTAAATTTAATTGTTTATAAAATATATATATATATATATATATATATATATATATATATATATATATATATATATATATATATATATAGGTTATGGATCAAATGGGATCCATATCTTCACGTAGTAACTAGGATCCGATCTCAGTCATTTATTTACTTTAATCGACGGTTATTATTAATGGATGGTTACTCCTTTTTTTCGTTCATTTTTAAATTATAAAGGCTATTAAAGTAATTTTTCTATGCAGCCACATAATTTCGTTGATCAAGGAATTTGTTAAGTGAAATTTGCACTCTCTCTCCTCTAACAATCTATCTCCTGTAACAACCATTATTTTTATTATAATCGTCATTTTAATTTATTTTTTTTATAGAAGAAACAACATACTATTATCATTTAGCACAATTGTTAATTAATATAAGCAATTAATACAAAAACAAACATAATAATCATTTTGATTACATTAATACAAGCAATATTTATAGTAAATATTAAGCAATTCAACACGTGAAAATAAGCAATTTGACATGTGTAAACAAGCAATTTGATCTGAGTAAATAAGCAAAATAATTTATTCAATATGTGTAAATAAGCAATTTAACATGTTTAAAATAAGCAAAATAAGCAATTTAACAAATGCAAATAAGCAATTCAACAACTGCAAATAAGCAATTCAAATAGTACAATAAATAACTTATGATTCAAATATGAAACCATATATAGTAATGATATTAAGCAATATTTTGTAGTGTTTTGAGCAATAAATGACATATAATTAAGCAATAATCAATGTGTATTATAAGATTGTTTTATGAAGCAATTGAAAAGGAAAGAGTAATTCGACATGTATTATGAAGCAATTTGAAAAATGTAACTAAGCATCTATTTTGTGTAAATAAGCAATTCAAAATAACAGGTGATTCGAAATGTGTACATATAATATAAGATAAGCAATTGCGAAATGGGTAATGAAGCAATTTGGAAAGTGTAAATAAGCATAAGTTTACCATATATAATCAGTTCGAGAATATGATTAAGCAACACATTAATGGTCTTAACTCTTAAGCAAAGAATAACATACAATAACTACTTTGTATTTAATATTCTCTAATCAACCAACAAGAAGAAAGACGTATTAAAATAAATAATTAAAATACAAAATGATTAATCTGCATTTGAATATTATGGTTGGTATTATTTTAATGTTTTTAGATAACCTCGCCATGGTTTTCGTTAATGTGGAAGTTAGAAACTTTTATTTTCTCTTTTCTACCCCTACACGCATTTTTCTATTTAATTGTTAATCCACGTCATATATTTTGCTAATTAGATCTATCCGTTGATTTATTGTGTATCTACGAATTAAAATGGATCCTAGTTACTACCTAAGGGACGGTTCCTATTGGATCCGCTCCCTATATATATATATATATATATATATATATATTTGTTAAATTAAAAATCATATAAATATAGGTGATACGAATAGCTATTATCATGAGTATCCAAGTAATGTCTATTCCCAAGGAGGTGAGAATAATCATTCCCTTGAGAATGTGTATTCCCGAACAAAAAGTCGAACCAAGCGGAGTAATGGAATAGAGGTAGGAATGACTATTCCATTCCCACCCCCATTAACTCATACCAATCATCTCCATAATGTTTTGAAAAAATATGCCTCCCTTCCACTCAAAATTACCTATCATTTTTTGAATATACATGAGTGTAAGATAATAAAAACAATTCATTTTGATTGGGACGAAAGAGTTGTAAGATACTCCCTCCATTTATAATCTTTAAGACTTTTGAAGTTGGTAGACAGTTTAATGTATTATGGGGATGTGATAAAATGTGTTTGTGTTAAAGTCGTGTATAAAAGGTATAATTATAATTTTCACCGCCTAAAAAGAAAAAAATCTAAAGATGGTGGACAAAGGGAATATTAGACACAGATCTATTATTTGACATGATCATGATATCAAGTTGGATATTTTCAATATATTTGATGAAAAACATATGTGAAAAGACTGGAAATTAATAAGCAGAAACTATAGGTGCCATTTGAACTTCCAACTATGCATAACGAGTTACATTCTTGAAACACCATCAAAATTACAAACACACATCTGCATCCATGGAAAGTTGCTTCAGCTTCCCTCTAATGATATTGGGAAGGAAACATAGCTCGAAAAATCACACCGTTCCTTCGTTAAAAGCACGACGTAGTCTCAATATTCAATATATAATGACACAGATACTCCTAGTGGCGTTCAATCTCGTCGTGTTCAAAAACAACTGAGTAAAGATAATGAAACAGATCACCGATATCCCTCAGGAGATCCTCGAGCCAGCTCAAGAATAGGTTGATGAAAGCCTCGCTTGCGTATGAAATAGAAAAAATACACCAGTAGAGAAGAGTCCTCTTTATCCAGTCTTCTGCAGATTCTAAGATCATTCTCTTGATCGCCGTTAGCACCAGCATTGTGATCACAGAGATCAAAGACCTGTCGGAGGGAATATAATTTGAAGTAAACGTATAAGTCGAAGCGAAAGATATAACCAAATATGCAAGCAGTTTCAAAAATCGAGAAAGTCGGACCCTCGGATAAGTACCATATGTGCGAGAGAATCTGTAAAACGATATAGCAAAACACCAAACACGACAACACAACAACGATGCCTTTCTTCAATTGATTACCAGCCTGCAATCGATTTATATCCTGTGTTTTTATTGCAATATGATCAGTGAATATGCAACTACGGATAATATATTTTCCGGGTAACTGAAAGCAAGCGATGGTATCGAACTAATAACCAACCTGGATATGCTGCACATTTCTTTCTTGCCGAGGTAATGGGAAAATGTGCACCCTTTTCAGTTTGCAAACATCTACTAGGTGTCTTTGTTGATTGATCTGCAATCCATGAAAATTTGCAATCAGAAATATTGATTTGTAACCATTTAAAGCAAACTGATATCAGTAAGGGTGAGTTGATGCGATATACCTTAATTTTATCGCCATATCGTATACCCTACCTTAAATTGTCTTATGTTAAATTTCATATATTTACGTTACCGTACCCTAAATATCACTATGCAAGGGACAAATTCTTCTAGCTTTGCTTATTCCAAAACCGGCTCAAATGTGCACAAAAATGTAAGCACATATTAAGTGCATTAAACTTTAAAAGGAACACACAAGTACACACACTCTATGCCAAATCCCCTACAAATGAATAATGTTATATGGGTACAGAAGATAGTTGAGAAGCTAAAGTAAAACGAATAGATAAAGTTTTATCGGCAAATGCATACGTTCGTAGTTATACCATTACCTGTATCCTAATGCTTTCTTCACTGTCATCCGGATTCACAATAAGGCTCTCGATACTAAATTTATCTCTTCGTCCCACATTTGGTGGAGCCTCAACTTGACCAAGCATAGTTACTGCACGAATACATATACAAGAAATTCTTGACAAAACTGGAAGAAAATGGTGGGAGAAAAGTATATTGATGGGCTTTTTAAATGGACTAGTCAAGATAACGTGCGTTGCACGTTGTACCTCTATTTTAGCGTAATAAATTAAAATAGTGAATAAGGATTTAATTATATTGAAAGTCGTGTTGGAAATATTGCGTACAACAATGGATCCGGGTAAACATGTTCGATAACTTTTATAAAATAAAAGTTACAAGATCTGAAGTATAACACACTGGTTAGAAATTACAATGCAACAAACTAAATAGAATGCATAATTAAAGGGTAAAATCGAGTCGAGAGAACTCTTCCCGCAAGAAGCTTTACGCCCCGATAATGCTCTCAGAATTGGCGTAGCTTTCCAAAAGGTAAAACGATTTTCGTCTTGACAGTAGTAGCACCAGAAACTATCAAACCCCGGCGAACTGGATGCAGACAGGGAGTGAACTCTTATATGAAATGCGGAAAGAAGAAAGGTGCAAAGAGATGCTCGTTTGTTGTGTTGGTGTGTTAGAATGAATCTAAACACGTCTATTTATAGGCTATATCTCAACCGAGAAATTAATTAGCCATAATGTATTGCTGGAGGTTACGTGAGTAACTCCTAGCTCATGAATGTCTCGTTGGGGGTTACGGGATAACTCCTGGCGGTTACTCCCGACTCATCATTGCGTTGGCGGTTATCAGTTTAACTCACGGGGTTACTCCCTATTCATCAATATCGTTGGAGGTTACGAATGTAACTCCTAGCGGTTACTACCGAATGTACCAAGACACGACACTAACGGATGCACCTGAACGAGATGCTCACGTAGATTCGTTCGAGAAACGCATTTATACGAGTTCTCCAATCTCCAAAGTACTTATATCTCACTCACCGGAAATTGGTTTTGAGCATATCACGATATTCTACTCTCGGAGTAGATTAATAATCTATCATTTAATTTGATATATAAATTCTTCTCAAAAAAATTTGATATATAAATTAAATATAAATTATTTTCTATTTGATCAAAAGACCAAATTTCCAACAAGTTCGTTATGTACTAATTATCATCATCATTTAAAAATTAATTTATTGATACGTTTTCCTAAAGTTTATACTTAGTTCATATCCAATACAAACTTAAAAGATGACCAAACAACCAGTTCAATCTTTTGAAAATAAAAGGAAAAAAAAAACGAAAATTATTTTTAATGTAGGAGTAGCGCATTTAAATGCTTTTTTTCCCCCTAACTTTATAGGTGGTACCTTATTAACCAGATGCGTTTTGTTTTGTTTTGTTTTGTTTTTTTATTGCTTCCATCTCTTGTAAATATAGATATGAAGCACATATTCAACAATGATTAACTCTATTAACTAAACATCAACTGAGAATTTAAATTATTTTAGATATATAGTTCATCTCTCCATTAACATAAATTTCTTCTGACTGATGATAATATTGTAGGAAAACGTCAGCAATCATCTCACAATATAGTTAAGTATACATATAGACATATCTTGCAATCTTAATTTCTTCATTCAAAGAGATGCAACTACGAAGCTTTCATAGTATGATTGATGTATTTAAAATGCAAATACATTAGTTTTGAAAAAGCCATTATAAAACAATATGAAATATTATAAAAGAATAAGACAATACAATTGACACATTGAACTATAAATATGTCATTAAAGGATATAACTCCTATTCATATTTTCTTTTTATGGGTATATATATTCATAAACAATATCATGTTAACGTACTCCTTGAAGCTGCATGTGGAAGAGAAAGAACATGATTAAGGCTTAAGCTCGAAGAAAATACGAAGAGGCTAGCTTCTTTATACTTAAATTGGCAAAAATTCATGACAACTAACCCCATATATAATATCTTATTCATTCCGGTAAATTAAATATAATCTATAAAATAATTATCAAACTGTTTGGGAATCCTCTTCAATTTATTTTGATGAAAATTTATTTTTTTACATTGAGGACAAGTGCACAAACGACAACTCCAAACGTCACCCCTGTCAGTATGCATTAGCACTTAGAACATATCGATCTATCATGTAAAAGTCAAAGGAAGTTATCATCTACCTTACGTATAAATATTGATTTGACCACTTTAGTCCTTCATTAATCTGCCCTCATGGAAGTCCAACTGCCTAGTTATGGAGACCTCATGATCGCTAGAAAACCACCTCAAAAGATTATCGATCTACCTAAATGGATCGACCTGACTCAATCCGCTGATACGTCTGCCAATTAGGACAAAGTCCTAACGGCTGGAAGTGAGTCAAATACAACGATTAGTACAGTCACTCATGTCACTCCAACAGCTACTTTTAAAAAACTATGCTTATAAATACTTCTGACATTACCAGATTCAACTATGAGAAACTCATTATTGAAAGCCGAAACATTGTAGGAATCTTAGCTGTCTCAAAGCAAATTCAACACTCGAATCCCAACGAAGTATCTCAAGCGTTAAAGATTTGAGATTCATTTTCTGGACATACTCAAGCCT
Source organism: Thymus mandschuricus (assembly GCA_029379335.1). Taxonomy (NCBI): domain Eukaryota; kingdom Viridiplantae; phylum Streptophyta; class Magnoliopsida; order Lamiales; family Lamiaceae; genus Thymus; species Thymus mandschuricus. Next base: position 16,854,381 of record CM057074.1, on the reverse strand, counting down.
TGAAGTGTTCACTACTTCTACAAGGCTTTGTGGAAAACTCTCTACTCATCACTCTAGCAAGATTCAAGCTCACAGAAGTTTTCTGTTATTCTTCGTCGTTACAAAGTTGTCAAGCTTTGCGATTTAGAATAAGGTCGATGTTTTAGCAAGATTTTTTTTGTAAGTGTATAACTTAAGAAGAGACGGAAGGAGTATTACTTTAAAATTTTGACACTTTAACATTTTAATACTATTAAAAATATTAAATGGGCTCACAATTATTTCTCTTTAACACTTAAACACATCAATTTATTAACATACCATCAAAATATATTAAAATTCATGTCTGAAAGTTTTGTTAAAAAAATACGACGGAGGTAGTAGATTTTAATTTTTATATAGATAGTAAATAGATTTTTTAATAGATGGAAAAACAAATTAATTTTCTCAAATTTATAATTAATTATTAATGATTAACATTAATTTTTTATCAATAACTTAAAAAAATGAATTAGGAAAAAAGTAGTTTATCTTATGCCATTTAATTTGCATCTAATTTTTGTGAATTTTTATTAATGCAAATACCAATTATCTATGTATACAAAATGAAATTTAGATAAAATAATATTGTTGCTATATACTACAATACAATACAAAATCTATAAATTTGGTAAAGTCAGATAATCAATCAATGAAAATATTACCTTAATATATATGAAGGGTAAAATAGGCAATCTACTATTTTGTAACATAAGACTCTTTTTAGTATAGGTATAGATAGATAAACAACTTAATTGGATTTACATGTATAACTCATTATCAATATAGTTTCCATCTGTTGCCATTTGAAAGCATTTTAGTTTTCTAAAAAGCAAGATATGCCTATTCAATGCTCCCTATGTTACATATATTCAGGGAATATTCAAGTAAAATGGAACGGGAGACATCATTGTATACTTTCCCCGTCCTATTTTATTTGACTTTCTTTTCTAATCGGAATGTCCAACTTCAATTGACTTGTTTCTTAAAATGGAAAAAATCAACACTTACTTTTCAATGATGGGCCCTTATTTTTCACTTTTATCACCTAAAATCTCGTGTCGAAATGAAACAAGTCAATTGAAATGAGATGGATGGAGTACTAGTTATAACAACATATTTTAACGAGGGAAATGAGTTGTCTCTTAAATACCTCTAACCTCACAACTCGAGCGAGGCGTGATTTTCCCACGAGAGGGTGTAGCCCTGAATCTATTTGTATCCGATGTTAGAATCTGAAATGAATTATACAATCCAGTTCGTAAGAGCACTGAGAACATATACAAACATAGATGAAAAAACCAATGGCCAAGATGCACAAGAAGAGTATTTACCTTAAAGGCAACATGCTCTGATCTCGAGTTATTACTCAATCGAATTGTGCAATATGCGGGCATGCAGTGGCGGAGCCAGGAGTTTCGATTCGGGGGTGCGAAAAAAAATATATAGTGTAATTACAAATATAATAAAATAAAGTCTTTTATATTAAAATACCATAATGTCATATACATTTCAAAATACAATAAAACCAGTTACATTGTTATTTAATCTAAATTTCGACGAGTCCTTATTTCTTGAAAGCGATTGATAACTTCGTCTTAAAAACTGAAGAAATACGTAATTTCCAATGTCAGTGACCAAATAATCATTCAAAAATTGATATTCCAAGCTATTTCTCAACTTATTTTTAATTTAAATCATTTCGGAAAATTAATATTATTTCCATACATGCAGTAGGAACTCGAAAAATCAACACTAACTTAATGAGGAAAAACATCAAAGGATAAGCCTTATGAACTTGGTGGGCTTTTTTTTTTTCAAAAAATAATTGGAATTTCAATAAAATATATATAAATCATATATATTTATATATAATTAATATACATACATATATATATAATAGTAAAAAATAAATAAAAATTTGGGGGTGCAGCTGCACCCCCTTGCTCCATGGAGGTTCCGCCTCTGCGGGCATGTCATCCTCAACCACCAAACACACACACACAAGAAGGGAAAAGATCAACAAACAAATTGAAACATGGGATATATTCATCAAAAAGGGAAAATAAATTCAACATGAAAATAGAAATTAACCTCGAAATATGAGCTCTTGAGGTTGAACGAGGAGCAGTTGCCTGGGCATCATTGTTCATGAGCAGCAGTAGCGTATGCGTATGAACATTGATAACAATTATATACCAAATTCAAATAATTAAACTAACCACCAACAAAAGGTCATATGTGGGATTTTCATAAATGGGGTTTGACTTTGGAAAACTATGATTGAAGGGAGAAATGCAGAAGGCATTGAAATGGTAAATGAGGAAGACTAAGAAGAAGCCGACCGCGCGAACGAGTTTTGAATATTTAAACCCACTAATATAAACAAGGAGGCACATCTCCAACAACCATCTACTTACCTAAAATTTTGGGCATGAACTATTACATTGAAGACTCAATTATTCTTGTATTATGCAATAAATTTACAACAGTACATGATTAACATTATGACTCATGTATTCGAATACATGACTCGTTTATTCATGTATTATCAAATAAAATTTGACTAATGCATGAATATAAGCATTTGACCAATACATGAATACAAGAATACATGACTAGTGTATTCATATATTATGAAATAAAATTTTACCAATACATGAATACACGAATACATGACTCATGTGTTCATGTATTACGAAATAAAATTTGACCAATACATGAATATAAACATTTGACCAATACATGAATACACGAATACATGACTCGTGTATTTATGTATTATAAAATAAAATTTGACCAACAATAACCAATACATGAATATGAATATTTGACCAACACATGAATACACGGATACAAAACTCGTGTATTTGTGTATTTTGAAGTAAAATTTAAACAATAAATTATTACATAACTCATGTATTTGAGTATTTTAAAATAAAATTACAGAAGGAAAAAAAAGCACACGAAAAAAAACGAAAAAAAAAAACAAGAAAAAATTGGAAAAGGCAAAAAGAAGGAGAAAACGAAAAGAAATGGAAAATAAAGAAGAAGAAGAAGATTAAAAAAAAAAAAAAAGGAAACAGAAACAGGGGTGGAGGCTCGGATGGGTGGTCAATTAATTCTATTTTTTTAATTTGTGTTAAATGAAATTGATTAAGGGTAAGTAGAACAATTATTACAAAAAATGGTTATTATTTGTGTTTTTTTATATAGGCGACTATAATGTCGCACAAGCGCGGGGTGCGGGTACTGTATGCAATACGATGCGGTTATAGGGATACGTTATTTTTCCAAATTATATGGTGCGATTCGTCAATGATACGTATGTTTAATTATATTTTTAATTTTTTAATGTATAACATCCATAAAATATTTAGAATTTAAAAATAAGTATTTTAATAATACAATCTAATTTAGCAATAATTCAACAATTCAATTAAAAATGTTTATGGGTTTCAAATAAAACAATTTAAGTATTGTAAGCACATGATTTTCTTTAGTGCTTTACGTATTTAGTTTATCACTTTTTATTATTATTAAATTTAAATTTAAGGTAAATTAAAATAATTATGTAGAAGTACAAAAAAGTATAAGTTTTCAAAAATAATTCTTCTTGTGTTCCCTTTTCGCATAGGATTCGCGAATTCCCACTCTCGCATTCGCGTATCCAATATTTTTTATTTTTTATTATTTAAGGATTCACCACTTGGCGAATCCGGTGCGAATCGCACAAGAATCGCATCCTACAAGAATCCTATACGTGCATTGTGTTATATTTTGAAGAATCCGTACAATATAGGGTGGCTATTATTAAGATTTACGATATCAAAGTGACTAATCTTCTATATTTCCCCTTTTGTAATGGTATGTTAAATTGTTTCATTTGGTCACACTAATTATTGTAAATTAGATATTTTTTTTAATGTGTTAGATTAATTCTTTTGATTATTTTGGTCCTATTTAAAGTACAAAAATGTAATTTTGCTATTTAATGTAATATTTATATATGAGTGGGATGAATGAAAATAGAACTCATCCCTTTTATAAATAGGGCGGAGGGAGTATAGAACTGTTAAAGTTACTAATAAACAAGCAAGTATGATAGTTCAAAATTTTACAATTTGAATTATATTGAAATACGTTCAAATATGTGAGTAGACTATGAATTAAGGGATTGCTCTCTTACTTATCGCGAACATACTTAATGTGATACGGGTGACCTTGCGAATTTATATTGAAGAAAAATGTTATACATATATTTTCTATAGATAAAATTTTACGAAAATAATAAGGAAATTAAACATTACTAAAACAACTAAATCATGCGTAAATGTTTTATCCACATGATATTGACATATTATCAATGGTCCATTAGATACATTAAATGCGAATACGGTAGGTATTGACATTTCCATTATGAATTGATAGATTAATATAGTGAATTTAGGGCATGGTTGGTATACATGAATGGGTCAGGAATGAAATGATTATTCTTGTATCCATTCCTTATCCCATGGTTAGTATAGAAATATAACCAGGAATGACTATTCTTTCAGTAATCAGTAATCCTATAAGCATGAGATTAACCATTACTTCTATTTTCTTGGTATTAGCTAATTCTTGTTATCAGAAATGAAATTTACTTCGGCTGGTGAAGAAATTAACCTTACTTATGATTTCCATTTTACTTATTAAACTTTGTCGGGAATTTCGTATTGGCTAAGTCGAGTTGGGTTGGTGTTGGTCCCGGTTTGTTATAGGAAAAATACGTAGGGGGGGGGGGGGGGGGGGGGGGAATACGTATTTTGAAGTTTTTCAACTTCTTTTCCTTAACTCAGAGTATAAAGTAAAGTGCTCGTAAGAGATACTAAGACCTAGCAGAGAGCTAGATCTAAAGTAATCACGATTCTTTTGACCTAAGCTTAGAGCTTGATTAAGAGTGAGACTTTACTCTAGATGCGGAATTTGGTGAGCTAACTATTTCCTAAGTATTTAAAATTCCAAGTTATGTTTGTTTAGATGCAACTATGCAAGTGCAATGAATAATCAAACAAGGAAATAAAGAGTTTAGGGTTAGAGAGATACGACACGAGATTTATAGTGGTTCGGAGATAAAGCTCCTACGTCCACTTTGTTGCGCTCGGCAACTCGTTCTCTTCACTCAAGAACTTGAAGATTACGGGCTCTTCAAAAGCCTGGTCGAGATCGAGCTTCACTCGTTTGGATCTGACGACAGACGCAGTGATTGCGGGTTCACTACAAAGACCTAACTGGACTAGAAGCTTCACTCACTTCTATCTGACGACAGGGAGATTGTGGGCTCTCCTTACAGCCTAGCTTCGATCGAGCTTTACACAAACGATGTAAGTGCAAGCTTGGATCTAGACTCTATGATCGAGGCTTCTACAATCGATGAAAGTAGGGCCTTGGATCGAAACAACCTAACGACGAACACAAAAACCTAACAACAGAACTTAGGGTTAGGGTTTTTGGTATACGACGAACACACTATGAAGAGCTCTTTACAATAAGTGCAAAATAGGCTAGAGCTCTTCTTCTAAGCTGGGGTTTGGAATGGACTTAGAATTCTCTGTGTGAAGGTTGCGAAGACGAGTTCCGATGAGACTGGAACTCGGAGAACACTTGTAAACAAAGACTCGATGAATGCTCTAAGGCTGGGAGTGTTTGTTTGCAGTAGGCACTCGAATGCTCAAGTAGTGTTCTACTTCTCTTCGTCTTCATCCTTCACTATTTATAGGCGGAGGGATGCCGAGATCCGTTGCTTGGTTGGTGGCCTTGTCCCTCCTCCTCTCGACAGTACTTGCACAGGCTGGCTGCTTTTCAGGCGCGCAGTTTTGGCTCTTTGCCGGAAATGGCTAAGTTCCAAGTTTAACAGTAACTGGAGCGAGCCAGTACTGTTGCGGCGCCCTTGTCGGCCTGGCAGTCAACTCCGCTGCTCCTCTCCGCGTTCGACACGTGGAGATTTCACAATAAATGCGAAGATCTCCAGTTGACTGAAGTTCAAAAATGGAGCGGGAATTGGGCTGTTGCTTTCTGGTAGGTAGTGGCTCGCTTTGCTTTGAAGTATGTAGCGTCCGCTTTGAGTTGAGTCACTTCGGGCCATACTTGAAGCGCCTACTTTGGAAAATAAAATTTCTGAGTATTGCTTAAGTAAATATTGACCCGCTTTGACTTTCGTTGTAGCGCTCGCTTCGCTTCGCTATAGTGGACTCGCTTCGATTCCACTGTAGCGCTCGTATCGCTTCGCTATTCTTCGGCACGCTTCACTTCGGCTCGGTAGACTCGCTTCGCTTGGAAAACACACTCAAGCGAGTGGCCTTTACTTAAATTTTCTGCAGTCTACAATCTAAGCAAAATAAAGCCATCCTAACAGAGTAGGCTTAGAAAAATTTCTAATCCTATTATCTACATCAAAATGGGTCGCTTGGGAACAGAACGCTTGGGGGTTTTGGGATCAAACCAAAACAACTATTTGTCTCACTTCGAAGTGTCCCATAGGAGTTCCCCCTTAACATTTTGTTCTTAACAATTCCCAACAATTTCCCCCTTTTCGATGATGCCAAAACCCAAAACAGACTTTTAGACTAAGAGATTTAGCCTACCTAACCGTGGAGGGAACTTCAAGCGACTGCTTCCTTTGCATGTTCGTTTGAATTTTGTCTTTTAGGTTCCTTTCCCCTTTTTTTTCGGTTAAGTTATTGAGTTTTGTAGCATAAGGATAAATCATTCACAAAGCTTGTAAATGACACAAGAGAGACAGAAATTAAAATGAGATAGATGAACAACAGTTCACAAAATATGAAGCTTGAAATTCAAGGATTTCCTGCAGCTTCATCTTTCTCCTCCTTCTCTTTCCCTGTCACCTCCTCTTCCTTCTTTTTCTCCTCTGTCTCCACCTCCTTCTCTATCATCTCCTCTGGAATAACATATGCATTGAGAACTTTCACTTCCAACGTTCCTACATTGTAGATGCTTGGTCTCCTCCAAGTTTCTTCTAGCTTGAAAGCTTCATCAATCTCTGCATCTATGATTCTTCGATCTGGAACGCTTGTGCAGGAATGGCATGGGAAAGTCCTTCGAGGCAGGCACTTTGATGATCAGAGGCATAGGCTTAGCAAGCTCTGCAAGGGTGCAGACCTTCCGCCTGAATTTCTCATCATAGGCACTTAGGAAGTTGTTGAGCGCGTTGATCCTTGAGCATTCATTCTGAAGTGGCACTACTTCCCAGTAGTAGTACGCTTTGATGAACTTCTCCTTGTAATAAAGCCATCGCTCAAGTAGATCATCGGGAATCAACTGCTCGATTTCTCGGGCATCAGGATGCTCATTCCTACGCACAATCAACTCCTCTTCTGATCGGCTGGACATCTCAGTCATGATAGCGTTGAACTTCGCACTTAGCTCAGTGCTCCATTTTGGGAGCATCTCAATCAGTCGCCTGCAAATGTATTGTTGCTCTTCTCTGCGCGGGTAGCGACCGGAATCGATCATCTCCTTTGTGGTCACATAGCAAGCGTCCATCCAAGCTTGCTTCACACATGCTTCCGATTCTTCCGGCAGAAATGGGATGAAGGCGCTTCGAGTAAGGGCGGACTGGATGAGTCTCACTTCATTGAAGTGTTCCTCGATCCGACCCTCGATGATCTCAAGACGCCTTGCCTTGATCTTCCTCTCCTTCTCCTCTTCCTCCTTTTTCTTTTCTCCTTGCTTCCTTCTCCTCTCCAACTGACCAGCTCTTGAAGCGACCGTTTGTTTGATCTTTTGGCGCTTGGCCTCAGGATCATCTTCTCTTGCTTCCGGTGTGGTACGCTTCAATGTCTGTTTAGGTGCTGGCGGTGGAGGCATTTCTTTCTTCTTCTTTTCTGCTTCACTCGGAGGGATGACTGCTGAGGCACTTCGTGGGATGATAGCTTGGCTGGATGAAGTGGCTCCAGCGGTCGATGAAGTAGTTCCTGCAATATCTGAAATAAGAGCAAGAGTTGAAGCGGCCAGTGGTGAAGCGGGCGCTTGGAAAGCGGTAAGAGCCTCCAGTGAATTCAGATCAAATTGCATCTCCATTTCGCGGGCTAGGGCCTCGTCTCGACGGATTTGCTCCTCTTTTTGTTCCTTGGTTAACATAACCACCGGAGGGTGAGCAGCAATAGAAGAGGCAAGCAACTTCCCTTCAATCGGCCTGCGAGGCTCTTCTGTTTGTTTCTCTTTGCCCAGTTTCCTCACACGCTCGGCGCGAGCTTCATTCTCCTTCTCCTCTTCAGCACCTCCAACATCACTGCTTCCTCCTTCCAACATTCTCTCCACTCCAACACCACTACTTCCTACTCCTCCACCTCCACCTTCCTTCACTAGATCTTCCCCCTTTTTGGCATCATCACTGTCGGGGGTTGGTGCGATTGTTTTTCCAGTTATGGATTGGCGAAGCTCCTCAAATTTGTTAAAAACAGCGTGGAGCATCTGTTCGGTCCGTGTCGCGAAGACATGTTCTTTGGACAGTACTAACTCCGCCGTTTTCACTGAGATCTCTTCTAGCAGGTATTCACACTGCTTCTCTCTCTCCTTTACTGAGAGCATCAAGTTCTCCAGTGGCTCCACAGCTTTGAATCGAGCATCCAACTCCGCCTCAACTGCCCTCTTGATTTTCTTTGCCTCCTCTTGCAAAGTAAAATCCAGGTGTTCTTTGGAGGCCTCGAGTTCTGCCTTCATCGTCGCAAGTCTTCTCTCTCTCCGGTTGAGGGAGGTATGAAACTCAGCATCTGCAGTAATCCTGACAGAATAGGATTCTGCCAACTTCTTGACCTTTTCAAGTAGAATGCTTAGCTCTGCATTCTTCAGATCGATGGCTTGCGCATTCTTTCGTCGGCTTTCAAGCTCACCCTTCTCCATTTCACACTCTAGCTTGAGAATCTTCATCTCCTTTTCTAGCGTGTCAAGGGCCTTCTTGACTCTTGTCAGCTCACTTCCCTTCATCACTAGATCCCCATCTTTCTTCTCCACCTCCTCCTTCAATCTTTTCACTTCCTCCAACTTCTTCTTCTCTTCGCCAACTGTCACTAGCTTGGCGTTGATGTCCCTCAAGCGACTCCTTTCCACGTCAAGCGAGTCCTTGAGTTCACCAATCTTCTTATCCTGGTCTCCGACCAGCTTCACCTTTTCCTCCAACACCCTCTCCTTTTCCTCCAACAACTTCGCTTTTTCCTCAACCTTTCCCTCCAATTCTCCCTTCTTTCTGTCAAAATCTTCTCTAAGATTCTTGACCTCCTCAATCTTCTTCTCCATCTCTACATTCCTCCTGGTGATCTCACTCTGCAAGCTTGAGATCTCCGCATCTTTCATCTCTACCTCCTCCGCGTGCTCTCTCATCAACCTCCGCTCATGAATGGTCGGCACACGATCAGGAACTGAAGCTTCTGGATAGGCTCGCTTCACCTTTGCATCCAGCTTGTCCCAGAAGCTGGTACCATCGAGAAATGCATGGAAGCCATTTTCGCCGATGAAATCCAGTAGCTTTCCCTCCATTTGAATGAGCTCTTCCTCTTTGAAGGCTTTCAAGAGTCTGAAGACCTTGTAGTATTCAGTGCCGCGGTAGGTGATGTAGGTGAGAAAGTCGACGGTCTTGGTGTAGAACTCGTCGAACATTGGCACGGAGGAGTAGCGGTCCTTGATGGTCTCTGCAGCCTGCTCTCTGTCTCTGACATATCTTTCGAGAGCATCCACTTCTGCAGGGGCCTTGGAGAGTTGGAAGGTTGGAACGATGGTTCCTGTAGTTTGGGCGGTATCGGCTGTAGCCGCCGATGAGGAAGAGGACTGGGTTGATGAAGAGGAGGTCTGAGAGGTTTCAGTGATTTCGATAGGTACGGGTTGTGGTGGTGTTTGCTAGGTTTGGGTAGGTTGGAATGTGGAGAATGCGGCTGTGGGGTCGGTGCTGAGAAGAGGTATTTTGGGTAGGTGGAATGAAGAACTTGATTCTTCTTCGTGTGGTGAGAGAGGGGATTTCTGAGTATGTGGTTAGGCGGACGATGAGGCTTGGGGTTCTGGTGGTTGGGTTGTCTGTGTTTGAGTTTGTGGTAGGGGAGTTTGGATTTTGATGGGTGAAGGCTGGGGTTGGTTAGCTTCGATCTCCTCAAGCGGCTACTCCTCAGCCTCGCTTGACTTGATCAGTGAAGCGACTAGCTTCGATTTCTTTTTGGGCCGCTTTGGCGCAGCTCGCTTCCCGGATGAAGCGGCTGGCTTTGTTTGGGGGGCTTCAACTTGCCTTTCGGCAACAGGCACTGCAGCGGGCACTTCAACCTCAAGAAGTCCCAAATCAATTGGTATTTTGTTTGACCTCCACAGGTCATGGAACACCGTGATCTTGTTGTAGTCGGCGACGTCAGATTCTGGCTACTTTGTTGGGATACCGTTCCTCCAGTGCGACGGAGAGTCTAGAGAAAAATTTCAGCTTCCCCTTGCGGAGAATCTGATCGGTGCTTCCCTTCACGAACTTGAAATCATCAGCAGCTTCGTGAATCTGGTTGAGAAACCAACCATGCTAATTGAATTTGGTTCCTGTGAGACTGTCGACGATGACAGTGGTGGCGAAGAGCTTTGTTTCTGAAAGCGTGCCCAAAGTTCCGACGTAGCATGCGACGCACTTCGAAAAGAGCTCGCATACATGATTGAAAGGAGCCTTCAGATCTGAACGAATACTGGCCTCCTTGTAGTTGGGCTCTGCTTTTTCGGTGGCAAACCGAGCATATTCGACTCCGGCCGATAACTCCCTCCCCAACAAGGAGTTTCCACCTTCCCTCGGCAAGTCGAATACACCGATGAGATTGCTCAGGTCCACCTCCACCGGTTCTCCGGTCTGTGGATCAGTGAAGGACGAAGTGTTTCGTCCTTTCCTCAGATTTAGAAGAATTTCGGCCACCGCCTTGGCCAAAATCTTCGTCGGCACCGCCGTCACAAACTTCCATAAGCCGGCCGTGATCACGGCCTTACGGAAGAAGCCATCTTCTTCAATGACGGTCGGGTCGAGATGAGGCTCGACGTTGATGTGCTTGTCGACCTCTGTGAGAAATTCCTCCATCGTCTCAGTTTTCTGCTTCTTTCCCATGTTGAAGAATTTGAGAGAATTTGATCGGAGATTTAAGGACGAAAAACGGGTTGAGACTCGTGAGTTGCAGAAAGATTGCAGATCTAGCACGAGAATGGCAAATATAGATAGTTGTGAAAGGTTTTGCAGTCTGCAACGACGTTCTTATATAGAGGTAGGGTTCGGCTGACGTGGCAAGGGCAAGACAGTAAAATCGCCGAGAACCCTGTTGGTATACGGCGGCCAACGACGAAGTGATTGACGTGTCCGGCGTCATCACAGTAAAAAGTGAACCGCCAACTTGGCTCGGCGTTTCCACGTGGCCTGCTGTGATTCGTCACTTTACACGGCGTCGGATCCAACGGCTGTGAATCGGGGACTGTTTGGATTCGATGGTTGGATCTCGTCCGTCTTTTCCCGCTTCGAATTCAAAGTACAGTGCACGCGCTCGTTATTTTTGGCTGTACGTGAACCTGCATTAAATGTAAAGTAAAAGGTAAAATCTGCACTCGAGTGCAGACAGCTCATACTCGCTTTGCACCCGCTCGCTTGGAGTTGGGCCGCTTGGCTTTTACTCGCTTGAGAGGTACTCGCTTTGAGTGACTGTTCTGCACTCGCTTGCGATGGCTCGCTTGGAGTGACGTAGCACTCGCTTGGCCATCTGAAGCGACTGGAATGAGAAATGAAATTTCTTTGCTTAATTTAAAATGTTTCTGACTTACATACTTCGAGGATAAACAAGAATGTTTTCCTCTTTGTATTTGTGTCAGATTCATTTCATATTTTCCACATAGTAAGTGAAGGTTTCTAGCACGCTTCAGCTCACTTAGTGTACTTAAAATTGAAACACTTACTAGTCAATCTCACTTCGTAGGAGATTGATACCACTTATTGAAGACTTCATTTTGTGGGTTTGGACAGCACTTGTTGAATCCACTTGATGAAATTGCTTGAAGATTGTTGATACCACCTTTGTTGAAAACCACTTGATGGATATTACATTTTGGCTAGAACTTCATTTATCTTCATGGCATTCATCTTCCTCTACGAATTAGAGAGTCCTCCATCGAAGTGAATGGGGGAGAGAATAAATATAGTACACAAGCTTACTACAACCCAGAGGGGAGCTTCACGTAAGTGTACTTATTCACGACGAATGGGGGATGAGTACAAGTCCTTATCTCAGAGCAGAATAGGACAGGATGACAATGAGAATGCTCTGACAAGACAATCTCGTATTTTACGCAGAAGCATGTCACCAGCCCTGCAACCTTTTGAAGAAAAAGGTAACCCTTCAAGCTTCCTCCTACAAGCTACAGAATGAATTTGCGATCGACTCGCTTGACCCAAACTAGGGTTAATTGAAGCGATGCAAAATTCAAAGTGGGGGAGGAATGAATAGACATCCGGCAGCTCGACTCAATGAAGAGTGAGTAAGGAATGGATGTTTATCCACGATGAAGGAGATGAGAATACTTGCTCCTCTTCGGCGGAAAGATGGGAAGAGGACGCAAGGTCTAGGTGCCAGCCCTGCCTAAGCTTTCACCATTTTAACGTGGGAAGGCCCGATACAAGACCCCACAACCGTTACTAGAAACGACACTTACGAGTGTTTATACCCACTCGCTAGGAATCCTAGACTAGGTAGCAGCTTACCTTGCTCGCTTTGGAAGTAGCTTACTCCGAGAGCAAACAATAGTTCCCCCTTAACCAATGGCTTAATAATTCCTGTAAGCGGGTAGGGAACGTCTTCCAACACTCCACCTTTCTCCACCTTATTTCTCCTTCTTCAAGCGAGTGGAATTTTGAAGTGACTCGCTTGAGTTGATGAAGATCCGAAGCGAGTGACGCTCAAAGAAAAAGCGACCACTCCTTCGTGCATCCTGAAACTAGCATTCTTCACCAGGGTCTAGCAACCCTAATTCCATGGATAGCTGATTGAAACGAGACTCAGCTAGAGGCTTGGTGAGGATATCTGCTCGCTGGAGATTGGTATGGATTTTCTCGAGCTTGATATCCTTCTTCTCGACATGATCACGAATGAAGTGATGTCGGATTTCCACATGCTTGCATCTGGTGTGTAGCACTGGATTTTGCGAGATGCATATAGCACTGTTATTGTCGCAGAATATTAGAATTTCATTCGCTTCAACTCTGTAGTCCTTCAACTGCTGACGAAGCCATAGAATTTGAGAACAGCAGCTTCCAGCGGCCATATACTCGGCTTCAGTTGTTGAAGTAGCTACACTTGTCTGCTTCTTCGAAAACCATGAGATCAGCTTGCTTCCCAAGAACTGACAAGTGCCCGAGGTTGATTTCCTATCAATTCAGCACCCTCCATAGTCAGCATCAGAGTATCCAGTGAGCTCCAAATTATCCTCCGTTGGATACCACAGCCCCATATTGACAGTGCCCTTCAAATATCGAAGAATTCTTTTGGCAGCTTCAAGATGGCTGTGCTTGGGATTACTTTGGAAGCGAGCACATACTCCAACTGCAAAAGCTATATCCGGCCTACTTGCAGTGAGATACAGAAGGGATCCGATCAAAGCTCGGTAGTCTGTAGCATCCACAGACTTCCCATCTAGGTCTAGCTCCATCTTCCAGTTGGTGTTCATTGGGATCTTCACAGCTTTGGCATGCGGAACACCGAACTTGGCAAGCATATCTCGAGTATACTTAGCTTGATTGATGAAGATTCCATCATCCTGCTGCTTCACTTGAAGACCTAGAAAGCAGCTCATCAAGCCAATCATCGACATTTCATATTTGGTCTTCATAAGCTCTCCAAACTTCTCGCTAAGTGACTGGTTTGGTGATCCAAATATGATGTCGTCTACGTAGATCTGAACCCATAGCATATCCTCTCCATGGTTGATGGTGAATAGGGTTCGATCTATCTTTCCTTTGTGGAATCCATTATCCACTAGGAATTGGGATAGGGTATCATACCAAGCTCTGGGAGCTTGCTTCAACCCATATAAGGCTTTCTTCTACCGATACACCTTATCTCCTTGCTCGAAACCCGGTGGCTGCTCCACATATACTTCTTCCTTCAATTCACCGTTGAGAAACGCGCTCTTGACATCCATCTGATAGACTTTGAATTTCTTGGCCGCTGCATAGGCTAGAAATAGTCTGATCGCTTCAAGCCGTGCCACTGGAGCAAAGGTCTCATCAAAGTCAATTCCTTCCTCCTGGCAGTAGCCCTTAGCGACGAGTCGCGCCTTGTTCCTTACAACGTTGTGGACCTCGTCCGTCTTGTTCTTGAACACCCACTTGGTGCCAATAACATGCTGAAATTTGGGACGATCCACGAGGTACCGTACGTCATTTATGGTGAACTGATTCAGCTCCTCTTGCATGGCGATCACCCAATTGGAATCAGCTAGGGCTTCCTCCACGCATGATGGCTCGATGTTTGAGAGAAAGCAAATAAACATGGCACTTTCTCCAAACACTTGATTTCTTGTCACTACACCCTTGGATGGATCTCCAATGATTTGACTTGGTGAGTGATCCTTGAGCCACGCACGCTTGGATCCACCAGCTTCGTCTTCATCTTCGTCTTCATCTTCTTCATGGTCGCTTGCTCATTCATCTGAAGCGACTGGATTGGGTGCTTGGCCTGCACTCGCTTCAGGAGTCTTGGGGGCAGCTTCAACTTTTCCTTGGACATTCTGCTCGCTTGAGTCCTTGATCTCTTCTTCATCTTCAAGCATGTCCCAAGTAAGTGAGATGATGGGTTCCTCGCTTGTCTTTCCTTCCTTAGATTGAACCTATTCCTGTGGAAGACTCAAGGAAGATTCATCAAATACGACATGGGGTGATTCCTCCACAATTAGGGTTTTACAATTGAACACCCTGTAAGCTTTGCTTGATGTAGAATATCCTAAGAATATTCCTTCATCAGCTTTGCTTTCAAAGGCTTTCAATTGTGACTTCTCATTATCATGGATGAAGACCCTACAACCAAAAATATGGAAATAAGATATGTTAGGAATTCTCCCTGTCCATATTTCATATGGTGTCTTGTCGTGCCGTTTGCTGAGAAGCGTCGATTCTGCGTGTAGCATGCTGTATTGGCAGCTTCAGCCCAATACTTCATCGGAAGCTTCGAGTCAGCGATCATGGTACGAACGGCTTCTTTGATAATCCGATTCCTTCTTTCAGCAACTCCATTCTGCTGAGGTGTGCGTGCTGAGGAAGTCTGATGTGCTATGCCACGCTCCGTGCAGTAAGCTTCAATGGTAGAGTTCAGGAACTCTGTGCCTTTGTCGGAGCGGATGGTGGCAATCGCTTGATTCTTCTCCACAGCTAGTCGTTTGAGCAGTTGTGGTAGCTTGGTCAGTGTCTCCTTCTTGCTGAAGAGAAATACTACCCAAGTGTAGCGAGAGTAATTGTCGACTACAACTAGAGTGTATTTCCTTCCATTCACGCTAACTGGAGTGACTGGGCCAAACAGATCCATATGAAGTAGCTCAAGCACTAACTTGGATGAAGCTTCTTCAAGACTGGCGAAGTGCTTCTTTGTCTGCTTTCCTCGTTGGCATGGTGAGCATGGATGGTCTTTAACAAAGACTTCATTTGGCATGCCTTGCACCAAACCTTTTCGAGCTAAGCGATTTATGGTCTTGAAGTTGAGATGGTTCAAGCGTCGGTGCCATAGCCACCCTATCTCTGTAGCACTTCTTGCAACTAAGCACGTCTCCTCTTTGCAGCTATCCCATTGCGCAATATAGACATTCCTTTGCCTGATTCCAGTTAGCACAATTTGGGATGTGAGCTTGCTCTTCACAATGCACTTATTGGAGATAAACTCCACCTTGAATCCTTTATCACAGAATTGTGAAATGGATAGCAAGTTGTGCTTAAGTCCTTCCACGTAGGAGACTTCTTCTATTGTGAGCTTTCCAATCTTCAGTGCGCCATATCCTTTGCTGCTTCCTCGAGAATTATCACCAAAAGTAACGTGTGGACCCTTCTTCTCTATGTAGTCATAAAGTAGAGCTCTCATGCCGGTCATGTGTCTTGAACATCCACTGTCCAAGTACCAGATTTGTTGACCCTCACTTGGCATGGGATCCACGGCGCTCACCTGCAATTAGACAGATTTTGGTACCCAAATCAGTTTGGGTCCTTGCAGGTTAGTTCCCTTAGGTACCCATACTTGTTTCACTTTCTTTTGAAAGGTAGCTTGTGTCTTGGGTTTCTCGACCTTTGAAAACTGTGAGTTCTTCCTAGAAGCAGCTTCACACGTGCAGCAGTGTGTGCAAGAGGGGTAGCAGCTCGCTTGAGGCCTACCTATGCTCTTACCCTTTTGCTTATATCCTGAAGCGACTCGCTTCGGATTAGCTGCAGGCTTAGAGACTGACTTAGGTTTTACAGTCTGTCGAAGCGGCTCGCTTGGTTTCTTTGAAGCGGTCAAACTAGGGTTTTGACCCCGACTTGCTTGAGAAACCTTGGAAGTTTGAAGTGACCTCCTAGGTGCTTCGTATTCTTCCCCCTCAACGTTAGTCCGGTTGGACCATCTCCAGTCCGGATAACATGACACATAGACATTGCTCCTTTCTTGAAAGGGAGATCCTTTGTCTCTGGTATCTTGGTCTGAGACTTAGAAGCTTCAACTATTTTCCCTTTACCTTTGAATTGGTAAGATTTAGCATTTTGAGTGCTAGGGACAGTTGGTCTTTGCTTGCCCTTAGGTTCTGCCCTTGAAGATATAGACATCTTCATTGGCTTCTTCTTAGGGTTCTCAGCCACTTGGCCTTTATCCTTGTTGGTGGTCGCTTTGGAGGCAGTGGGCACATCCAAAGTGATTGATGGTGTTGTGTTTGAAGCACCAACAAAGACAGTAGGCTTGGAAGGTCCACCCTCATATCCGAGTCCTCCCTTTCTACCAAAAGGTAGAAGCGAGCTCTCTAGTGCCTGCCTAGCATATGAAGCTTTGTTCAAGTTGGCAACTAGAGCGGACTGGGTTTCATACCTTCTTTCCAAGCTTTGATGTCTAGCGAAGAGATCCTCGAACTTACTAGTCATAGCCCTTAAGTTAAGTTTGACTTGGTCAAGCTCAGTGGCTAGCTTTCGGTTCTCCTTCTCGCTTTGAGACAAAGCATGTTTCAACACTTCGTGGTCGCTTGACAGTTTGATGTGCTTGTCAAGCAACTCACTCCATGTCGAGGAATTAGCTTCCTCTTGGTGAGTGTGTGCGAGTGTAATTGAACTAGGTGAGGGATAGATAAATACCTCTCCAGTCTCCTCGTCGTTGAGCGCCATGAGCCCAAGATCCTCTCCATCACTGGAGTTGGGATCTGTGAATGCATCCGAGTCGCTTGAGATATCCTCAGTTGTAGCGACTGGCTGCTCGCTTGCTACAAGCGCTCGCCTTGGAGCATCCCTATTTGCTCTTAGTTCTTCTCGCTCCTTTGCACTCAGGTTCGGGCAATCGGATTTGTAGTGGCCCATCTTGTGGCAGTGGTAGCACTCCACATCCATCATGTCACGTGGGATCGGCTTTGTCGTCTCTTCTCTTTTCCCTTTTCCTTCTCGAGCATCATTGCTCCTTCCCTTGTACTGCTTGTAGAATCTCTTGTATTTGCCCACACGCGAGTTCATCTTGTTGAAGTTCTTGGATAAGAACGCAACATGCTCTTCCAGCTCTTCCCTTGTCATCTTGGCTAGCGACTGGTCGCTTGGCCCTTCAGCAGCTTTGAAAGCTACACCCTTTGATGTCGTGGGAGCTTCATCCTCATCGTTGAGGTTCATTCGATTTAGATCGAATTCATGAGCTTTGAGTTCGGAGAACAGAATCTCCGGTGTGAGCTTCGATAGATCCTTGGTAGCTAGGTACAACTCCTTCATTGTCTGCCACTTTCTCGTGAGAGCTCGAACAATCTTTAGATTCACCTCCTTGTCTGTGAGTTCCTTCCCAAGTGAGTTGAGAGTTGCAGTAATGTTGGTAACTCTCAGCTCGAAGGCGTCGATGGATTCTCCTGGCTTTATTATCAAGCTTTTAAACTCCCGCATTTGTACGGCGAGCTTGTTTTCTTTGATTTTGTCTGTGCCTTGAGAAATCAGGGCTAGGGTTTCCCACATTTCTTTCGCCGTTACACACTTCCTTATCCGTGGTAGATAGGCGTCCGACACGGTGCTCTGCATCGTGTGGCGTGCGATTTTGTCGAGGTTGGCGACTTTGAAGTCATTTGGAGAGTATTCATCCTTGTCCTTCTCCACGTACGTTTGTCGAACATAGGCAGCCCGACCTTCAGCAGCTGGGACATTCTCAGAGACGGCTTTCCTGATTTCGATCGGCCCATCTTCGATGACCTCCCACATCCGGTCATGGATGGAGCATAGGAAGCTCTCAACGCGAAAGCTCCAGATCTCATAGCCTTCTATGGAGAACTGTGGAAGACTAGAAGCATTCATAGAAAACTATCAGTAGTAGATGCAGTATGCGTGGGTGAGGTTTTAATGCACTTAGGAAAAATAGGATCCGGTTCAGTGAGACAACGTGAAGCGAGTGGGGACTCGCTTCGGATGTGCAAAGCAGAGGCTCGAAAGAACCGCTGCTCTGATACCACTTGTTGGTCCCGGTTTGTTATAGGAAAAATACGTAGAGGAGGGGAGGGTGAATACGTATTTTGAAGTTTTTCAACTTCTTTTCCTTAACTCAGAGTATAAAGTAAAGTGCTCGTAAGAGATACTAAGACCTAGCAGAGAGCTAGATCTAAAGTAATCACGCTTCTCTTGACCTAAGCTTAGAGCTTGATTAAGAGTGAGACTTTACTCTAGATGCGGAATTTGGTGAGCTAACTCTTTCCTAAGTATTTAAAATTCCAAGTTATGTTTGATTAGATGCAAGTGCAATGAATAATCAAACAAGGAAATAAAGAGTTTAGGGTTAGAGATATACAACACGAGATTTATAGTGGTTCGGAGATAAAGCTCCTACGTCCACTTTGTTGCGCTCGGCAACTCGTTCTCTTCACTCAAGAACTTGAAGATTACGGGCTCTTCAAAAGCCTGGTCAAGATCGAGCTTCACTCGCTTGGATCTGACGACAGACGCAGTGATTGCGGGTTCACTACAAAGACCTAACTGGACTAGAAGCTTCACTCACTTCTATCTGACGACAGGGAGATTGCGGGCTCTCCTTACAGCCTAGCTTCGATCGAGCTTTACACAAACGATGTAAGTGCAAGCTTGGATCTAGACTCTATGATCGAGGCTTCTACAATCAATGAAAGTAGGGCCTTGGATCGAAACAACCTAACGACGAACACAAAAACCTAACAACAGAACTTAGGGTTAGGGTTTTTGGTATACGACGAACACACTATGAAGAGCTCTTTACAATAAGTGCAAAATAGGCTAGAGCTCTTCTTCTAAGCTGGGGTTTGGAATGGGCTTAGAATTCTCTGTGTGAAGGTTGCGAAGACGAGTTCCAATGAGACTGGAACTCGGAGAACACTTGTAAACAAAGACTCGATGAATGTTCTAAGGCTGGGAGTGTTTGTTTGCAGTAGGCACTTGAATGCTCAAGTAGTGTTCTACTTCTCTTCGTCTTCATCCTTCACTATTTATAGGCGGAGGGATGCCGAGATCCGTTGCTTGGTTGGTGGCCTTGTCCCTCCTCCTCTCGACGGTACTTGCATAGGCTGGCTGCTTTTCAGACGCGCAGTTTTGGCTCTTTGCCGGAAATGGCTAAGTTCCAAGTTTAACAGTAACTGGAGCGAGCCAATACTGTTGCGGCGCCCTTGTCGGCCTGGCAGTCAACTCCGCTGCTCCTCTCCGCGTTCGACACGTGGAGATTTCACAATAAATGCGAAGATCTCCAGTTGACTGAAGTTCAAAAACGGAGCGGGAATTGGGCTGTCGCTTTCTGGTAGGTAGTGGCTCGCTTTGCTTTGAAGCATGTAGCGTCCGCTTTGAGTTGAGTCACTTCGGGTCATACTTGAAGCGTTTACTTTGGAATATAAAATTTCCGAGTATTGCTTAAGTAAATATTGACCCGCTTTGACTTTCGCTGTAGCGCTCGCTTCGCTTCGCTATAGTGGTCTCGCTTCGATTCCACTGTAGCGCTCGCTTCACTTCGCTATTCTTCGGCACGCTTCACTTCGGCTCGGTAGACTCGCTTCGCTTGGAAAACACACTCAAGCGAGTGGCCTTTACTTGAATTTTCTGCAGTCTACAATCTAAGCAAAATAAAGCCATCCTAACAGAGTAGACTTAGAAAAATTTCTAATCCTATTATTTACATCAAAATGGGTCGCTTGGGAACAGAACGCTTGGGGGTTTTGGGATCAAATCAAAACAACTATTTGTCTCACTTCGAAGTGTCCCATAGGAGTTCCCCCTTAACATTTTGTTCTTAACAATTCCCAACAGTTGGGCTAACGGTTGTGGGCCCATGGGCCAAATGAAGAAACCTTCCTAAATAATTATTTAGTGATTTTTTTACCCATATATACAATATATACATACATAATAGCGTTGGTAAAATATTAGAAATAGTCGATATGCCCGGAGCTCGACGTGTTTTTGGTCAATTGGATAGGGATAAACGATAAGTGGGTTAGACTGACTTAACTGGCCTAAGCCTGATACATGCTTAGACATGCTCGACTCAATTATACATGTGAGTCGGGTTGGAAACATTCTAATGAAATTTTGTTATATTTAGATTTATTTTTAGGCTTTAACATAGACCCGATCCAAGCTCAATTCAAGATCGAACTGCTCTATTAGTAAACCTAGTTTGACCTAGGTCTATAAACCTAATGGGCTTGGGCTGATCCGAATTTTAAGATTATTGTAATTTATTTGGATTAAATTTTAATCATTTCATTCCTTACGGGATGTCAGCCATGAGAATTGAATCAACTGGTTCATTCCATGCTCATCCCTATTCCATTACTGCGTTCATTTCATTCATGCTAAATTTTATTCCTTCATATCAGCCATCTCCTTATTTCATTGATAAAGTACTCCTCCGCCCCACTTCAATTGGCTTCATTTCCTATTCAGGATGTTTCACTTCAATTGACTTGTTTTCTAAAATGGAAAGAATTAACTCTTACTTTTCAATATAGACCCCTTACTATTCACTTTTAACACTACACATAAAATATTGTGTTAAAATGAAACAAGTCAATTGAATTGGGATGAAGGGAGTAATAAATTTCACATTTATTTATTATGGACGGAAGAAAGTTATCCTAAACTAAAATATTTGAATTTTCCCATGATAACCATAAATATTCCAACTATTCTAAAAAGTTAATAAATTAATAAATAAATAAATAAATAAAACTATTTTCTAGGAAATTCTTAGAGCATGTATAATGCTAGAACTCTAAGTGAGGTTCTTAAAGGTGTTACATAGACAAAACTCATTCTTGTTAAAATATTACAATTGGAGCATCTCCAACCCATACTCTTAAATGGAGTATTACTTCATTTTGAAGTACGGAGGGCATTCCAACCGTACTCTATTTTACAGCAAGAGTATAGAGTATTGAACAGTAAAACTCTATATATGGAGTTTTACTGTTCAATACTTCATACTCTATTTTCACTATTTGAACAATATTAAACTATAAAAAAAAAAAATTAACTACATTTCATTAATATAATTTGATTTATAATTTATTGTATTGTATATTTTATTTATAACTAAATTTTATAATTTTTATTTAATTTAACATATTTAATTTTATATAAATAAAAAATTAGCAATCCACAATATACTTAAATTATGTTATTTAAGATACAATTTTATTAATTATTTAATATTTATGATACATTAGGAAATGTTAATTATGTAAAATAAATGAAAAACTACAAATAGAGTATATATATAAAGTACGTGGTTGGAATGAATTTCTAAAATAGAGTATGTCATACTTCATTTTGAAGTGTAGCATACTGCAAAATAGAGTACATGGTTGGAGATGGTCTTAGGTTCTTAACAATGCTTCTTCTCATAATTGAAGGTTTCCACTTGTTATTTTATTTCTTTTTTCATCATTTTATTTAGCAATTGATTTTATTTTATTATCATATAATTAATAAACTTATTACGATAAATGCAAAATTACTTTAGTAATTGATTTTAGAGTGAGAAAATTAAATACCCACTTAGTGATAATGAAATCAATATAAGGACACACATTTAAAAAACACAAAATATACCAATTTTTGACGCGAAAGGACACAAATACCCTTACTAATAGACTTTGACTTTTACTAGTCAACATCACTTTTCTCTCTTCCCCCTCCTTCTCCCTTTTCCACGTGTCTCTTCTCTCCTCATTATTTTTCCATTTTTTTTTTTAATTTTCGAATTTAAGTTGTTTTTTTTTTCCTACTCTTTTCTGACTACTGTAGCTGTGATATTCGTATAACTTTAAGAAAATACGAAATATAAAAATTCGTACCAATGTGATATTCGTATAACTGTAAGGAAGTACGAAATATAACAAATTCTTACTAATTATATATTAGAATTACGAAATACATACTGACTATTGTAGCTGTGATATTCGTATAACTTAAAGGAAGTACGAAATATACAAATCCGTACCAATTATATATAAGAATTATGAAATATATACTTGAGTATGTAATTATGCAGTTATTGGTACAAATAAGATTCACTTCGTACTAAAAGCCTACTGAGGAATTAAACCCTGAAACTAAAAATTAAACCTTATCGGTGAATATTAAAATTTGTTGAAGAAATCTAAACCATATTTGTAATAATCTAATAAATCCTATTTGATTGATCTAAACTCAATTCGAAAAAATCTAAATCCTATTTGAGGTATCCAAACCCTATATAGAAAATTTAAACCGCATCATGCATTTTAACCAGGTACGAAAAGAAAATTGCTTACCAGATTTAAACGAACAAACTAAAACTCCACCGATGATTTTTAATAAACTTAGTTTCAATGGACAAACAAAACCGAAATTCTAGTAAAAATATTGTAAAATTAATGTCAAATCGGTACGAAATGAAAATTTTGTACTGGATCTAAACAAACAAACTGAAAATCTGGCAATTATATTCAATAGACTTAGTTCTAATGCACAAACGAAACCGAAATTCTAGTAGAAATATTGTAAAATAAATGTCAAATCGGTACGAAATATAGTTATTTGTAGTTGATGATAGTGCGAAATTATCTCTTCTAAATATCTAACACACTCTTTTTTTTTTTATATTATAAGTTGGTACAAAAATAAGATATTTGTAACAAAACTATATTTAAGTAAGTACGTATTCAACATTTCGTTACATTAATAATGTGTTTTCTTTAGAAAACAGGTTTATTTTGCACGAAGAAGAGGTACGAACTATTTAATTCGTATCCACATCGAATAAGATATACATAATATTTAGTAACAGATTAAAAAATATATAAAAACAAACAGTGATGATACAAAATGTACGGAAAAAATTAATAGCTTGTACGAAGATATGATATTCGTACTAAAACTATGGTACGAAAATATGATTTCGTATCAAAATTAATACAAAATCATATATTACAAAAGTTTGCTCAATTTCATTCTCTCTTTCTTCCCTCTCTCTCTAGTCGATAATATCATATCATTTTCATTATCGAGTTTGAGAATTTAAATTCGTCACTGCCCAACTGCTGTTTCTCTTCTCCATTAGAGCATCCACAGTGGAGGTTCTACAAGGGGATGCATCCTCAACATTGATCATTGTGGATAAAAATGGGGGAGGTAGTTAAGAAGAGAGAGGAGAGAGGGGATGCTCTGTTGCATCCCGGGTTTTTGTCTGCAAAAAGTGAAAAATTACTGTTCCCATTCATTGTTGCCTCGGTGTCTCCTTTTCTCTTTCTTTTTTCTTTCTTTTCCTTTTTTTTTTTTTTTTTGCCATCCGATTTTATTGCGTACAAATGTACAATAATTGTTTTCTTTTTTTCTCATTCGATGGTAGTATTGTATAATTGTTTTGTTTTTTTTTTTTCAATTTTTTTGCCTTTTTAATTATTTTTAATTATCTTTTTTTAGCCCTTCAAGAAAATATTTATATTTTATATATTATATTGTTTTCTCTTTTTTCATTCGATGTTGAATGTTTTTTTTAATGAATGATTTAGTTAAATTTATGTTTATATTCTTTGTTGTATTTTGATCAATTTTAGCTCGATTTTTTGTTGGTCTTTAAATAATAAGTGTTTTTTTTCTTTTTTTTTAAAAATTTATTTTTATTATTAAATTAAAATAAATAATATCAAATTAATTTATATTAAGTTAAAAATATGAAAAGATTCGATAAAATTCGAGGAATGTTAAATAAATACGAAATAAGTGGAAAATAAGGTATGCAGTGATGTCAGCAAAATCCTGATTTTGGGATGTATTGTTGGGGGTAAAATAAGAGAATGGGAATATGATGATGTGTCTTTGATGATGTCAGCAAAATCCTGATAATGGGGAGGTGTTATTGATACGATCCTTGATGAGAGTCGTAGAATTCACGCACGCGGAAGATTGAAACTAACTAACGATGGAAATCCCAATACGTCAATGGACTAAACCCTCCTAAGTACTATAGATAAACCGAAGTCTCTATAACCCAAAGAAACGGTCGCCAAGCCACACGGGGACGATGAATGACACACAACGAGGTTTGATTTACTCGCTGATTCGCCGGATAATGAATTCGTCTTGGAATAATCAAGAGGAATTCGAAGAACTCTCAAGAGAGAATAAACTCACAATAATATTAATGAATAATCTGATGTAATTTTCGTCCATGATATATGAGCCATATTTATAGGCTTCATAGAGTCCTAATTCCACAAGGAAACTAGTTAAAAACCTATCCTATAATATACCAAACCAAAACCTAGTCTAAAAAGGAATAAAATCACTAAAATAATGTTTAAAATAACCCTATCAACTAAAAAACCAAATTAAAACGAAAATTAATAAAAACTTAACTAAATAAACTACTAAATAATATCTTCAATCTTCATCCCATATCATCTTTAATTCTGGGCCTCCGGGCTTCGAACCATGACTTACGGGCTCCATCATTCCCCTCCTCTTGAAGAGGATTTGTCCTCAAATCCTGGCCGTCTCCTACATCAAAAGGAAAAAAATTTTGTTTCTTGATCTCTTCACATTTCTCCAACTCATTCAATCCTTCGAACTCGATTTGATGTTCACTTCCTTTAATTGATAATACGCCATGAAATGTATCTTTGGAAGAAACATCATCGAATACCTGCACAAATGAATAAGTAGAAGAGAATAGACAATCAAGATCATTAGTGGACGAAACATTCCCCTTGTTCCACTTTGCCTCCATGGACTTCTCCTCATTCACTATCAACTCCAAAACACTACTCTGATCAAGTAGAGACTCATGCATCAACCCATTCTCGTTTGTCTCTACTTTCTCTTCCTTGGACTTCACCATCTCCACCTCCTTTGACAGTTGCATTTGATCATCCTCATCCACTTGCGCTGGAGTAAGAGAAACAAACGACACTTCATCCTCGACATGAATGATGTTCTCTTGCTGCTCTCCATCACACTCTTCATTTTGCACACTCTGATCAATATCATCAAATAAACTAAGTGGTCCAGGAGGTGCTTCGATTTCTTCTACCTCCTCATTCAGTTCTTCCACATCATCTCGAACCGGAGTGAACGCACTCTTAGCATCTGACCTTGGCTTCACAAATGGACGTATGTACTCCTTCGGCTCCTCTTCTTTCTCCCAAAAACTTCTCTTCAAATATGAAATAGTAGTAGCTTGGGACTGTCTCAAACCATTCTGACTCTCACGATAGTAATGGGTAGGTGCAAAATGCTTCCTCATTACTGCCTTCATCTCTTTCCAAGTCATGATTGGCTCCACTCCTTTCCTACTTCTACTCTTAGCTAACCGATCCCACCAAGTTAAAGCATAGTCCGATAACAACCTGGATGCCAAGTTCACCTTCTTGAACTCAGAATAGTTATGATGACAAAAAGCTATCTCCATATTTCTTTCCCATTGAAGATACAACTTTGGATCATATTTCCCTTGAAAGTAGGTAATGTCCACATCTTCGTCCTCACCAAGATGGCCACGTTGGTTGTATTGTCGGGCTTTGTCTTTGTATCGACCTCCACTCTTCGAACAAATTAACACCGACTCAGACCTCATCTCCTCGCCCCATTGTTTCACCATCGCCTCTATCTTGAGCTTTGTTTGTTGATCAAGTTCCTCATACGACATACCAGCAGAGTAATGAGACTTTTAGATCTCGTTGAGATGTTTCCGAAAAGGTATTATGGAGAAAAATCGGAGTCCGTATGCAAAAGTTATGGCCGTTTTAGTGCTGGCGAACGAAAAACACGAGAAAAAGACGAAAACTCACAGAAACGAATCTGAATACTTGACACGAAATGAAAAGCTACAAAGGACGACTCTATGACATAGATACGATTTTTTTTATTTTTTTTTATTTTTTTTTGACACAGAAACGAATCTGACGAACGATTAGAAGAAGACTCGAACGAACGACATGAATAAAAACGACCCGAACAGAATGGTACGAAAACGAAAAAGACAAAAGGAAAGATAGAACCTGGATTACGTAAACTCTGGCTCTGGTGCCAAATGATACGATCCTTGATGAGAGTCGTAGAATTCACGCACGCGGAAGACTGAAACTAACTAACGATGGAAATCCCAATACGTCAATGGACTAAACCCTCCTAAGTACTATAGATAAACCGAAGTCTCTATAACCCAAAGAAACGGTCGCCAAGCCACACGGGGACGATGAATGACACACAACAAGGTTTGATTTACTCGCTGATTCGCCGGATAATGAATTCGTCTTGGAATAATCAAGAGGAATTCGAAGAACTCTCAAGAGAGAATAAACTCACAATAATATTAATGAATAATCTGATGTAATTTTCGTCCATGATATATGAGCCATATTTATAGGCTTCATAGAGTCCTAATTCCACAAGGAAACTAGTTAAAAACCTATCCTATAATATACCAAACCAAAACCTAGTCTAAAAAGGAATAAAATCACTAAAATAATGTTTAAAATAACCCTATCAACTAAAAAACCAAATTAAAACGAAAATTAATAAAAACTTAACTAAATAAACTACTAAATAATATCTTCAATCTTCATCCCATATCATCTTTAATTCTGGGCCTCCGGGCTTCGAACCATGACTTACGGGCTCCATCAGTTATTGTGGATGCTCTTGCTCTCCCCCAGATTTCTTTCTCTCCCCCTTTCCCCACCGGCACAAGGGATTTTTCCAACAAGTGAAAGGAGAAAAGAAAAGAAAAAAAAAGAAAAAAGAAAAAAGAAAAAGAAAAAGGAAAAGGAAAGAGAAAAGAGAAAAGAAACGTCTCAATGCCGCCGCCAATCCCGTCGTCGCCGCCCCCACTCAACTCTCTCTCTCTCTCTCTCTCTCCCTCCCTCCGATCTTCAGAATCAAGCAGCAACATCAGCAATTCGTTGAACAAATCGTCCAATTTTTCCTCCCTCAACTCCATCCCGAAATTCAATTCTCTATGAGAATTTCTCCAATTTCAAATTCAATTCCTCGCAACCCTCCAGGAAACCCCTAATCTCCGCCGCAAACCGCCTCGGCTCGGCGCCGCTGCTCCGGCTCAATAGCCGCTTGATTTTGTCAACCCTAGTCGCGAGGATGGAGCACGTTCCGATCAAATTGTGTTGTAATCCACCACCGCAGCTCTCTTCACGTTGCCGAATTCGATGCTCAGAGGCTCCACCGTCGGCGGTTTGCTACCTTCTCTACGGAAATAAGAGAGAGAGAGAGAGAGAGAGAGAGTAAAGAGAGAGGCAGAAGGCGCCATGGCCACTGGAGGAGAGAGATCTGTCGCCGTCGTTCCCCACCTCCTCGGCGAGTCCGACTCGCCCGCGTTCACCCCCTCCGACTTCTGCCACCGTCCACCGCCGCCGTCGTTCACTTCTTCCTAAGCCGTTGCAGTCCGCTTGTTTCTCCTTCGCCGCCGTCTGTGGAAATAAGAGAGAGAGAGAGAGAGTAGAGAGAGGAAAGTGAAAGAAATAAGAGAGATTATGATTTGTGCGTGTGTGGAGAGAGAGGAGAGAGAAAGATATCCTGCTTGTGTGTGAAAAAGGAGGGAGTGTTTGCACTAAAAATGGGGATATTTGTGTCCTTTCGCATCAAAATTGGATATAATTTGAGTTTTTTAAATGGATAACATACTATTGATTTTACTAAAACAAATGGGGTATTTTATTATATTAGTGATGCTATTCGATCGGCCATAATGTGTCCGATCATAATTTAACTATTTTTATTTTTTTGATATAAAATATTTTATATATTTATGCCAAACTTTTTTAGATTGTAAAAAACTCAAAATGTGGTACTCCCTATTTTTTACGTATTTTTTAAAAATAACCCTTTAATTATTTGATAAATTTTACTATTTTAAAGAAATTTGTTACCTTTTTATCTTAAAAAAAAAAGAGAAAATATGTATTTTTTGGAGAAAAAATATTTTTAAATTAAAATATAAAAATAATAAATTTATATTATCATTTACTATTTTTAAAATTATGTATATTATGAAAAATGTCGATTTGTGGCCGGCCACATTATGACCAAATAGCATTATTGTTATTATATTACCTCTTGATTTTATTTATTACCACATACGGAGTAATTGATAAACTTGATTATAATAAATATTAATATATTTAATTTGGTAAATATATATTTAACATATGAATTATCAATTCATTTTTAAAAAATTAGTATTTAAAAATTTTAGATGCTAAATATAATTAAAATTAAAAACAATAATGTTATTTGGCTATAATGTGGCCGGCCACACAACGATATTTTTCATAATATATGTAATTTTTAAAATAGTAAGTGATAAATATAATTTATTACTCTTATATTTTAATTTAAAAATATTCCCCCCCCCCCCCCCCCCCCCCCAAAATTACATATTTTCTCATTTCTCATTTTTTTTTAGATTAAAAGGTAACAAAATCTTTAAAATAGTAAAAATTATCAAATACTCCCTCCGTCCACCTATTTCTGACACGTTTGCTTTTTGCACGGGATTTAAGACGGAAGTGATTAGTGTATCGCTTTTTGAGTTTTTTATAATCTAAAAAAGTTTGGCATAAATATATATAAATTATTTGATGTTAATTTTGTTTTAAAAAGTTAAATTATGGTCGGCCATATTATGGCCGAATAACATCACCAATTAAAAATTTTAATTAATACTATGACAAGAAAATTTGTGTATAAAAAATCACAATAAAAAAGAAGAGAAATAGCATACATAGTTAAAAAAACGAAATTGCAATTGAAATATATGAAATCCATATAAAATACAAGGAAAAACAAAAGAAAAGAAATAGAGAAAAAGGAAAAGAAAATTGAAAAAAAAAAAAAGCAAAAGAAAAAAAAAAGTATGTGGGCCCCACTTTTTCTTAAAAACGAGGATCTTATTTACGAGCCCGAGTTCATATTTTTGGGATTTTCAATGAGGATGCAATTTAAGGAATGAGTTCTTGTTTTTGCCACATAGACAAGAACTCATCCATTCTAATGTAGGTGTAAATATCAATGTTTTAAAACCCAGCCCGGAGGTCTCGGGTCGACCTCCGGGTCACGGGTCAATTGGTCGAACCGGTTGAACCGTTCTTCAATTAAATAATAAATAAATATAAATATATTATAATCAATTTTTTTAAAAAACTAATTTCATAGCTTTAGTATTAATAGAAATTCATAAAATATAAATAAATATATTTTTCCACTAAAAATTATAATATCTTAGGCTCTTAGCTTATGTTTAATTTACTAGTTAAAGCTCTAAATAATAAATAATACTCCCTCCGTCCCGCCAAAGACGTTATATTTCTTTTTGTCAATTTCTGCCACGTTTTTCCACGCTTCTTGATGATGCGTTTTAAAATAGATTTTTGAAGATTTTTTTCTTTTGCGGGATACTATGATAGTTGTATTATCCCGCAAAAGAAAAAATTCTTCAAAAATCTATTTTAAAACACTTCATCAAGAAGCGTGGAAAAACGTGCCAGAAATTGACAAAACGAAATGTAACGTCTTTGGCGGGACGGAGGTAGTAGTTATTTTATGTATTTTATTTTCGATAAAAATACTTTTAATAAGATTTAATACTAATTTCTTACTAAAATGATATAAAATATAAGATATATTTAACTTATTTGTTGTGATAATTTGTATAGATTTTTGTTATCAAAATAATTTATATGTTTAAATAAAGTTAATCAAAATATTATAACATAAGAAAAGTGGTGGGATGGAAAATGCATTGGAAGATGATTTGGAGGTCATGGGTTTAATTCTTCATACCCACATAAAATAAAAATTTTGTCAAAAAATTGACCCGCCGGTTTTCAAAACCCTCGGCGGTTCGGCCGGGTCAACCCGGATTTTCCCGGTCCAATAGCGGTTCTCTCATTCTGCTGGGTTTATGCTCTGACCGGACCGATACCAAGTCCGGTTCCCGGTCAAACCGGTCGGACCGGCCGGTCCAATCTGGGTTTTAAAACATTGGTAAGTATACTACACTCACCTCTTTAAAATATTAATATAATATTTAACATATCTATTATATATATAAAAACAAAATCATTTTGCCCTAATTTTTCCCGCCTAAACTATTCACTCACATTATTATTTTATATATTAAATTTTATCTTTATTTCTTTTCAACTTACTTTTAATCTCGATAAATGCAAAAGACATCATCAAGTGTGCTATTAAAATCTTATTTCGAGGCTCATAATAAACCTATAGAAATGTGGATTTAGCTTTGCTAATTTATTACTCTTTCCAATTATCCTCGCTCTTTACCCTTTGTTATAAAATTTCATCATCATCTTCTTCTTTCTTTCTTTTTTTGAGCAAATTTTTTCTTCTTCTTTGCCAAGTACATTTCTTTTTTTTTTTTTTTTTTTTTTTTTTTTTTTTTTTTTGAGCAAATTTTTTCTTCTTCTTTGCCAAGTAATTTATCGTAGATGTTTGTTTAATTTGTCTTCTTATATTAAAAAAAAAAAAACAATTACGTGTTCGAAAAAAACCCATTATATCAGAAAACATATATTGATTTATACAAATTCTAGACAAAAAATAATTATATATATATATATTCTTTTTTTGAAGAAAATATATATATTCTTTTATATATATATTCTTTTAATATTGTGGATTCCACCATCGCCTTAATTATTGGAAATATTTGTAGATGTTATAAATTGTACTCCCTCTGTCCCACTGGGATAGAGACCTTTTGTTTCGGCATGAGAATTAAGACGAAAGTGATGATAGTGTATCAAAGTGATGGGTAGTGGGTTAGAGTATTGTGTCTGAATATTATTGGGTTATAATTTTCTATTCATGGAAAGGTCCCTATATCAGTTGGACGTCTAAAAAATGAAAATTTCACTTTATCAATGGGATAGAGGGAGTATATTTTTACATTAATGTTATTACAAGAAATACTTAAGCCTATAGTGAACCACAATCAAGTCATATTTTTTTAATATTAAAAAACATATTATCGATGATATTAAAAATGTATAAATATTTTTTAGCTTTGATTAACAAATGGAGATTCATTGATATCAAGTATTTATATTATTTAAAAAAAGAAATTGGGGGAAAATTTTCTTTCAATATTTCAACTTCTTATTAGATAGCCACCATGCATGTAATATTTTTTTTTTGAAACAATTAACACGAAATTTAAAGGCCGCACCATGGAAGATTCGAACTCGGGACCTTTGGCCCCATATCGTAACCCCCTATCATTTGGCTAACACACGCACACGCCATCATGTAATATTATTGTAACCGCAGTGTAATGACCCGTGCATCGCACGGGTACACAAACTAGTTATATTAATATAATAATCACACGTGAGGGATGAGTGTAGTACACCCGCATCCATATAAGGATTGAACCCTATTTCTTACGTAACAAAACTATTTCCAGTGATGTGGCTGACCTAACGCTTGTGGAGTTTTGGTCCATTTTTTAATAAATTATGTGGATTTTCGTACCGTTGAAGAGTAAAAGATAGAAATAAAAAATTCAAAAGATCATTTGTTTTTTTCCAATAATTATTTTCCATAGTACTATTTGGTATCGGTTTGTGTTATTTTAGTTGTAGTGTCGAGTACATTTTTCGGTATTTCAATTGTTTTTCGTTGTATTTTGCGATGATTTGGTTGTTTTGTGAAAGGTTTGTGTTCTAAAGTATCGCTTGGAACTAAAAGTCGAGAAAATGGAGCAAAACGAGTGAAGAAAGGTTGTTGAGCAATCATTGACCCCATGTTCTAAAGTACTAAGGAGGGCAAGATGCATCTCTGATTCTCTGGCTATTAGAACCCCTTCCTACACCCAGTACAAAGGAGTAACATAGACCAAGTAAAGTCGTGCATATCATCAAACGAAGATTATTCGTCTTCTATAACTATAAGATTATAATTATAGCTGCATGTATGCATTTTTTTAGCGACAAAAACTCGTTCGGAATGAGTAAGTACCAGCTAATTCAACTAATCCTTGACGAATGGAGGAACATCACCTCTCATAACTCTCCATGGCCCGTTGTAGAACATCGGCTTCATTAAGGGAACATCATGCCCGGGGTGCTTTTCCCAGTATTTCTCCTGAAAAAAGTACAGGCCGGAATAGTTTAAACTTATTGTCAAACGGATCAACCATTCTATCTCAAACGAAAACAACTAGAAGTTCCGTTTTAAAACAACAGGGCCAAAAGAAAAAAAAAACCCACATATAGATAGAAAAAGATGGAGTTCATTCTCTGTCAGAGACTCATCATAAGTTACAAGAAAGTGCAAAATTGCAAGGATAAAAAGCATAAGTGATCGAACATCATATCTCTCAGACACCCAACTCACACTTATCCTGAAAGTATGTTTTCTTGTGCTTTTACTACTTCAGCCAATCCCTGGTTTCAAGATTACATTCAGGGCAATGTTTAGAGAAATGCCTAATTATCAAACAATACTTAGAATTTATAGCCTATTGGACTCGAGCAAAAACTTTTCGAATACTTTTTCCAGTGCATTATACAAGATTAGAAGTGAAGCAACAAGTTATTAATCTAAAAAACCCCGAACAGAACTCGAATAATCACCATGTTCCCTCCTCATCACCTTAAAACAGATATTAATCTCCTTATTACATAGATTGATATGCATACACTCGCGTGCAAAGGCATTCCCATGTAACAAAGTAAAATTAGCCAAGGAAAAAACACCAATCTACTTCGAAACGAGGTTTACCTTGTATAGTTGCTCCGTGATTGCAGCTCCAATAACCCCTGTATAAAATGCACATACATATATGGTAATTAGGGGGGTAAACGATCTCGGTCGCTTATATGGTTCAATCATATCCCACAGAAGCGTCCTCTCCCACTTGGTGTACACATAATCAGCATACTTCCTCCACAAGTAGCTAGCCATTCCCAAATTTACCTACATAAACCATTATACAAACACATTAGATGCAAGCAGAGATAATCAGAAACCAAATGCACAGTTCACAAACATGTAGAAGCATGAAAAGTTCGGCTGGACATTTCAACAAACAGGTTGCGCCTCTTTTATATTCTTCAAAAAACAGAACTTCAATCTCCAGTAAATTTGTTGTCACTTATTCCCGTTTGATTACTCAGAGAAATAAAACACTTCTATTTCAAAGATTTGGGGGTAAACACTTCTGCCATGAACTCTGAAA
This sequence comes from Thymus mandschuricus, assembly GCA_029379335.1. Lineage (NCBI taxonomy): Eukaryota > Viridiplantae > Streptophyta > Magnoliopsida > Lamiales > Lamiaceae > Thymus > Thymus mandschuricus. The sequence goes on along the minus strand of CM057074.1, from coordinate 16,820,428 downwards.
CTGGAACTCACTTCGACACCGCTAGCAATTTCAGCACGAAGAGAGACGAGAGATCCCGTTTAGAAACTGAGAGAATTGACTTCTAATTTTCTTGGAGCGAAAGAACTTGAATGTGAGGATGACTTCTATCGAGTTACGACACCGTTTAGGGGCTATGATCAATTTTATTTATTTTTTATTTTTTGATTTCTTAATTACATTTCTAAATTTCTCCATTATCTATTTTTTGTTTGATTGTAATTGATGCAAGGAAATGTTATGCTAACGGACTTATGCTACAATCTCCTAAGCGACACAAGGCCACGCATCATCATGAATAATTTTTCTCTACCCAAATATATCTATATACAATGTTCTAAAAAACGCTAGGCGCTAGTCGGACGGTGGAGGGGTGACTAGCGCCTAGGCGGCTAGGCGAGAGCCTAGGAGGGGCCTAGGCGGATTCGAACTATAATGTTTATTTTTACTATTTTTACAATATTGTCGTCAAATTTATAATAAATACACATACTATGACAATTGATAGGTTGGTTTCATAATTATAAATCCAAAATCATACATAGAGTAGCATAGTTTGTCTAAACATAGATTAATTAACACAAATAGACTATTGATTAAGCTTCAAGAGCGACTCATTGGATATCGCATAGAGCCTAGGCGGATTACATATTAGTCGGGCGGCGAAGCACTGACTAGCGTCTAGGCGCCGCCTAGGCGGACCTAGGTTGCGTCTTTTTAGAACACTGTCTACATAATCTAATTTATTGTCCTAAGATATTTTCTTTCTTTTCTTTGGGGATGATTCTCTCTCGTGTGTTTATAACTTTATATACTGTACATTATGCTTTATTTATTATCTAATTTCCAATACATTATTTCCAATTAGGGTTTACAAATTTCGATTAGGGTTTACATATTCCCATTAGGGTTTATAAAAGTATAATAATTAAATAATTCCATTTATGTTCATTATTTTTTTTAACCTAGTCAATTTATTAAAACATAAAAACTATGTTAAATATAATAATAAAATGTGTGAATCAATATATACATATACATGGAGAATCAATGTGACATGAAAAAAAAAAAGGGTAAAGGAAAAAGGGAAAATAAACTGAGAAGATAAAGAAAATCAGTCACTCAACAATAGTCAATCATAAAGTATGTAGCATATCTCTTGTCATTGATGTTATACTAGTATTTCTTAATTAGAATTTCTTAATTAGAAGGGAAAATGTGCAAAAATGCCCTCCACCCCTTACACTAAAGTATAAAAATATCCGAAATTACTTTTGGTGCAAAAATATTCAAATACCTAATTAATTAGTGCTAAAATGCCTTTTAACCTAAAAAGAAAATTTCAATTATATAATTATATGGAGGATGTAACGCGAGAAATATATCGACGCTCAACTCTTTTAATCGGAAACCCTCCTACTTTCTCACTTCACAGTATTTGTGAAGTTCTTCAGTTGGTTCAACTCTGCATAACATGCGATCCTGATACCAGGCATGACTTGGTTAGTTACTGCAATTATTTTTGTGTTAATAGTTAAAATATCATTTATATAAATAAAAAATATAACTTCTATAAAAGCTACAACTTCTACATCCACTTTTAGATAAAATATCCATAATACTCTTAGTATTGGGTCTCACTTGTATATAAAAATAAAAACAAAGGGAAAGAATATTCGTGGGGTCCATCCGAATTAAAATTAAAGTTCAATAATCCATTCCCCCACCCACCCACCCACCCACCCACCCACCTTTCACAATCGTGAAATTGAAATCAACTCCCCACCCCCACCCAAAAAAAAAAAAATATTGGTTTCGTCGCTGTCGTCGAGATGAGTTCCACTGAATCCGACTAAGATATCGCACCCGACTTTAACATTTTCGTCATGAGATTTTAGGCATATTGTTAAAAGTGAGAAGTAGTGGATTTGTAATAAAACGTAAGATTAATTATTTTCTTTTTGAAAAACAAGACAAATACTCCCTCCGTCCCGGCAAAGACGTTTACATTTCTTTTTGTCAATTTTTGGCACATTTTTCCACGCTTCTTGATGATGCGTTTTAAAATAGATTTTTGAAGAATTTTTTCTTTTACGGGATAATACAATCCCGCAAAAGAAATAATTCTTCAAAAATCTATTTTAAAACGCATCATCAAGAAGCGTGGAAAAATGTGCCAAAAATTGACAAAAAGAAATGTAAACGTCTTTGACGGGACAGAGGTAGTAGTAGGTAAAAACCCTATAATATATAGTACTCCGTATTAATAGAGTGGAATGAAAGGAGTATAAAATATAAATAATTTTGTTTCAAATTGTATTTTAGGAATGGCTAGCTAAGCTAGCAGTTAATTAGTTGCGGAATTCAGACTTATATACATTTTTTCAATCAGTAACCGACTCCAACCTTTGTGCTACTAATTCATTTTCGGTAGTTAACAAGAGTTGAATAAAGCAAAAATGTATAATTTTAAAGAAATAATTTACCTACTACCCCCATCGTCCTGCCCCGATTGACACATTCCTTTCAGGTGCAAGAATTAAAAAGAAAGTGTTTAGTTAGAGAAGTGATACTACTATTATTAAAGGAGTGTGAAATGTGTTGTTATAAATAAAAGATAGAGTTATTTATAAATATAAATATTTCATAAAAAGAAATGTGTCAACTAAAACGGCCTCAAAAAAAAAAAACGCGTCAACTAAAGTGGAACAATATAATAATAATAATAATAATAATAATAATAATAATAATAATAATAATAATAATAATAATAATAATAATAGAATTGATCCTTAGACTTGTAAAATGACCTGGATAAATGAAAATTTGAAATAAGCACCATTAGCCTAATGTAACGTATCACGTTGCACTTATTTTCATACTTATATCTTCACTTATCTAATGACGCCATAAGTCAACGTTTTTTTTTTTTTTTTTGTTTTGAGCAAATAAGTCAACGCTTTAAGTCTAGAGGAGTTCGGCGACAATACTCAGTCTTAATAAAGGTTGACTTATTAATTCTAAGGATCAATTCAAGGTGTGAAGTTTCAACAAATTTCATAGTTGTTAGGTTTTATTTTGCATCAAATTATTAATTCACTACTTCATTTTCGCTCTCTCACGTCGTAAATTTGACTTTTTAATTGCATTCAAAAGGCTAAAAAAGGAAACCTTACTAGAATTGAAGAGAAATTTTCCAAATCTCAGCTACAAATTTTTTTATTCTATTTTAACTTTCAACTCCATTAATACCTGTCTATTTCTCTCGTTTAGTTTCTCAATTTACTACAATAATTCACATCCGCGAATTGAATATACAATAATGAAATAATTAATTACATTATCAGCTGAGATACATTATCAATCTTAACTGGTGAACATCAACTGTATAAAAGTACTGCATGTTTTCAGTCTCCACAACACCGCTCCATTGATTTTTGCATTCTGTAACAATTAACACGAAAAATAAATATATACTTTTCAACTCCAAATATGGCTTCGAATGCTATTTGCTCCATTGCATTTGCTCTCATTATTTTCCCGAGCATCTCTTTCGCTTTCGACCCTCGTCCCCTGCAAGATTTCTGCGTTAAAGATCACCCGGGCCAAGGTAATTAATTAATTTAATATTCTTCTCTATTTATTTTAATGCGTTTATCCTCTTTGACTTTTTTTTTTTATTTAGAATCTTTCAGCATAAGTTTTAATATTTTTTTTTTATTGATTGGATGTTAAAATAGACTTTAGATCTCCTTTAATATAAGTAAGCATTGAAGTAAAATGAATATTGAAATGAAATTTGATTGATTTTTGAGGTGTATAGAATAATATATGTGAAATTCACATCCAAATATGGACTAAGCAGATTTCTTTAGGGATAGTTGAAAAATGGATTAAAAGTGCAATGACGATAGAAGGGGAGAGCATATGATAGATCATTGCAGATAGGGAAATTGATAAAAATACCCACTTGAGAATACTTGAGAATAGTAAAGATAAATAATAGTCACTTGCATAAAAAAGATAATTTTAAAAAAAAAAAAAATACTCACTCTTCCCCGTTCCCAACTTCCCATAATGCTCCCTCCCGGCCCTTTCCTAATTCACGAATTTGAGGTCGTGAATTCACTCACATAAATGTCTTTTACGAATTTAAAGTTGTGAATTCATTCACATAAAATGAGGTCATCATGAATTCACTCATAAAAATGCCTGATATCAAGAATTCACAAATTAAATCGAGGTTGTAAATACTTTAAAATAATTATAAAATTTCTTATTTGAGTTAGTGGATGCTAAAAAGGTAATTAACGTTTTTCTAATAATTTATTTAATTATTTCCTCTTTTGTAGTATTAAATACTAATGAACATCATCTAATCATATAATCTACTTTTCCAGCGCCATGCAAGGACCCAAAAACAGTCACCGCCGACGACTTTTACCGCGGTGGCCTGAATATTCCCGGCAACACCTCCAACCCCTACGGCTTCGCTGCGACGGCCGCCTCCGTGGACACGGTGCCAGGGTTCAACACTATGGGGATGACGTTCGTGCGCGTAGATCTCGCGCCACACGGCTACTCCCCTCCGCACTACCACTCAAGGGCGACGGAGCTGGTGTCGGTGGTGAAAGGTTCATTGCTGGTGGGATTCATAACCTCGTACCCGGATTACAGGTATTTCAACAAGGTATTGAAGGAAGGCGACGTCTTCATCGTACCGCCCGGGCTCATTCACTTTGCGCAGAATGTGGCGAAGGGGGGCAGTGTTGCGATGGTGACGTTCAACAGCCAGAGCCCGGACTCGGTTTTTATCCCCGACGTTGTTTTCGCGGCGAAGCCCGCAGTCGACGCTCGTTATCTGGCGAAAGCGTTTAAGCTGGACGAGAAAACCGTGAAGGGTTTGCAGATGAAGCAGTGGTTTTGATCGATTGTGTTGATGTGATTCATGAATATGAATTCGAATGATCGATTAGAGACACAAGTGGTGAAGCATAATGTTTGATAATACTTTAAAGAACATAGAATAAAAGGTGGACCCCATTATCGGTAAAATTTTCATACTAGTAATTTTTATTTATACCCTAAATTTTCTTGTCCATACATAAAACAAAAAAAAAAAAAAAATACACACACCCTTAATCAAAACAGAACGTGAAGTGGAGAAGCTGACTTTAATTTGTTATGTTCATTTATCGGGGGTTCTTTTTTCTTGATAAAAAATCGCTTAGATGCACTTGCCTAAGTAAGGGTATGGTCTCAATATCTAAATTTTCAAACTTGTATATAGCGGTGAAATTTTTTGATTTATATTATATTCCTTTCGTTCATAAATTTTAGGTCTGTTATTAAACTCCAAAAATGTATTTTTTTTAAATTCATCATTATCCCCCGCTTGATTTTTCACTTACCCTCTGGGTAGGAAGCCCAACAAGTATATACACTAATTCTCAATGGGAAGTATTGTATTCAGCACAAGGAAAATGAAGTTGACGAGTGATGAATACAAACCCTTGCCACCTCACTACCTCAGCAATCCATTTCAATATGTGTAATACTTCCTCCTGACTTTTCGAGTTGTTACACTTTCCTGTTTGGCTGTTTGGGTCGTCCCTTTCAAATTGTTACATTTCCTTTTATGGCAATAATTAGTGATTAAATGACACAATTAGTAAAAAAAATTAGGACTACTAAATAGACACTTAATTTTTTATATAAAATTTAATTTTTTTATTTTCAAAAAGAAAACGAAAAAAGTAATTTATTTGTTTATTGTAAATTTAAAATTGAAAAAATAAATTATTAAAATTTCAGTTTTTGTTTTTAATAAAATAATTGGGCTTTAATATTTGTAAATAAAATTTTAGTTTTTTTACTTGAAAAAAAACGTAAAAATAAAATTAGTTAATTAATTAAATATAAAATGAAAATCGAAAATAAAAATTATTAGAATTTAGTTTTTCTATTTTTAATAAAATAAGATAATAATCTATTATTCTTCTCAATTACCAAACTCACTTAAACTACTAAACACTTCTACCTTAATTTCCGTGTCGAAAAGAAATGTAACAATTTGAAAAGTCCGGAGATATTTTGAGCCGTAAGGGTGAGATGTATGGTTGAGATTAAAAGTGTTTTTTTGCTTCACGCTTTTGTACTGTTAGTTTCCTATAAATAGCAGTAGCTACAGTATACTCAACTGAATTTTGATTCCTGATGAAATAAATTTCCTTTTCTACTATTTTATTGCTTATTTCTTCTCTTCATTTCGTGCCAATGCATACCAGATACTATAGGGTTTCTACATGGTGGTTGGGGTTAGCTGTGTATATCTAAAGCAAAATCGTGTGTTGTTTTAGTGGTATATGACACATGTTTATTGTTAACAATTCATATCTGAAAAAATATGTATAAGCAAAAATAAAGCCCATTATCTCATGTTTTAGATCACGTGTCGATTTGAGTTCGGAGGGGATCACGGAGATCGTTTGACAATGATGAGATATAAAAATATCACAGTTGAGATAGCTTGGGCTGAGCTATCGGTTTAGACTGCAGGGTAGTGATGAGTGATACGATCCTTGGTGAGAATCGTAGAACTCACGCACGCAGAAGACTCAAGATACCGATGGAAATCCCAAAACCTCCTAAATCGAACACGAAGGTGTTGTCTAGGCAACTCGGGGACGATGATTGACACACAACGAGGGATGATTGACTCGTCGATTCGCCGGATAAAGAACTCAACTTGATAAACAAGAGGAATTCGAAAATTCTCATAAAAGAGAGAGAGTAAAACTCAAGAAAATATATTAATGAATAATCTGATGTAATTTTCGTCCACAAAGACCCCCTTATATAGAGAGTCAAATAAAACCATCTAAACCTAATCTTACTAGGAAATAACTGACCTAAAGTCAAAGGCATGGCCCAACCCATTAACCAACATGATAAAAACCTAAAAACAAGTTTTTTAAGGCCCAAAAAACGTGGCCTGAAACAAAAACATACGAAAATGAAAACTAAAATAAAGTCTTCAATCTTCATCCCATATCATCTATAACATTGGGCCCACGAACTAAAATTCTCGATCCACGGACTGCATCATTCCCCTCCTCTTGAAGAGGATTTGTCCTCAAATCCGGTCCGTCTCTCGCACCAAACGGAAAGAAATCCAGTTCCTCAAAATCGTCACTCCTCTGAATGAAAAAATCATTAAATTCCTGCAAGAGAAAATCAAAAGAAGGAGAGATATAGTTATGATCAACAGCGGAACAAACTCCCCCCGTGCTTGACTTCTCCAAATCACCACGCTGATCAAGTAGAGTTTTATGCATCAACCCACTCTCCTTAATCTCTACTTTCTCATCCTTCGACCTCATCTTTCCCGCCTCCTTTATCAACTGCACTTGATCTTCATAAATCTGTGTAGGAGTAAGAGGAAGGAGTGACATCTTTTTCTGATTATACTTGAAGGAATACGTGTTGTTGAGGCCATCATAGATCGCATGCCGATCATACTGCCACGGACGCCCCAAAATGATATGGCTCGCATGCATAGGAACTACGTCGCACATAACTTCATCCTCATACGACCCAATGCTGAATGGCACCTTCACTTGCTTTGTCACCTTGACCACTGCCACGTCATTCAACCATTGTAGGCGATAAGGCTTGGGATGCTTCAACACAGGCAGACCAAGTCGCTCAACCATGGAAATATTAGCGACATTGGTGCAACTACCACTATCGATGATCAAGCTGCACAAGCTATCTTTCACATGACACCTCGTGTGGAAGATATTCTCCCGCTGCTCTGTCTCTGCTGCTTGATTCTGAACGCTAAGAACCCTCCTTGCCACACAAATAAGTCCGGTGGGTGGCGTGATCTCCTCAACCTCCTCCTCATCAGGATCCACTAAAGCCGGCATCTTTGGGCTAGATTCTTCGTCATCGGTCACTACCTCTCCATTATCTCTCATAACCATGACTCTCCGATTCGGACATTCACTCACGATGTGCCCAAAACCTTGACACTTATAGCACTTCTGATCCCGATTGCGAACACTAGAAACTGCCGGTTTGCCTTGAATTTCAGAATTTGAAGCATCAAACCTCAGCTTCCCAAACGGTTGCTTCTCCTCTCTCGGCTGCTCTTCCCTCTTCCAACTGTTCGGACTCTGCCTGCTGCTGTCATTACCCCTTCTCTTGAGCTGGTTCTCTATTTTGATGGCCATGTGTACCATGTCTTCCAGCTCGACGTAATGCTGCAACTCTACCCCATTCCGAATCTCCCAATTCAGACCAGCCAAGAACCTCGCCATCGTCGCCTCTCTTTCCTCAACAATATTGGTTCGAATCATGGCTACCTCCATCTCCTTGAAATAGTCATCCACACTCCGAACCCCTTGTCTCAAATTCTGCAGCTTGTTGTAAAGCTCACGGTAATAATAAGAAGGCACGAATCGCTTCCTCATCACCGCCTTCATCTCGCTCCATGTCTCAATCGGGTGCTCTCCATTCCGCCGCCTGTTGGTGAATAACTGATCCCACCAAACGAGAGCATAATCTGAGAACTCAATTGTTGCTAACTTCACCTTCTTGAGCTCTGAATAATTGTGACATTCGAACATCAGCTCCACTTTTCTCTCCCACTCAAGAAACAATTATGGGTCGTTCTTCCCTTGAAACGAGGGAATATTCATCCTGATGTTGCCCAGATTGTTGTCTCGTCCATTCCTTGCTCCTCTATGCCAACTTCGTTTTTCCTCTTCTTCGAACTCTACATCCTCCTCATAACCCGCAGACTCGAACTCAGGGTTAGTTCTCCGGTTATAGTGCTGACCTCTACCTCTTCCACCTCGACCGCCTCGTCCGCCCTGAGCAAACTCTACCCGATTTTTCTTTTCCACTTCGTTGATCCTTGCATGTACTTCCTCCATCTCTTCTCTAATCAACTTCCTGAAATCAGTACTCAAAGCATCATACAGGAACTTGATCTTTGGATCAATTTCTGGTTGACCCATCGACGAGTCATTGCTTGTACCTGCCATTTTTTTATTTTATTTATTTATTTATTTATTTTTTAATTTTTTTTAACACAAAACAAAACAAACGTTAGTAAAAAAACAGAATCCTCATCACCTCACAATCACTCGTGTATCCCTCAATAGGGTTCACACTCAGCACTCGTGTATCGCTCAATAGTAATGGCTTTTACCCTCTAATAATCTCACCTCTCCTGCCTTTTTCCACTCAAATCTCTCTTAAGAGGCTCAAATTCCCTTAATCTACCACAGAAATCACTATTAACGAACCAAGAGTACTGAAAGTAGGAAAAATTTACCGAAAACTTCGGCGGACGATTTGACCCTTTAAACGGCCTTTTTTTGCAAAAATAACGAACCGATTCCGACAAAGTCAAAACCACAGTATAGATCTTTTCGAGAGCTTTCCGAAAAGGTATTATGGAGCAAAATCGGAGTCCGTATGCAAAAGTTATGACCGTTTTAGTGCTGGCCGACGAAAAACACGAGAAAAAGACGAAAACTCACAGAAACGGATATGAATACTTGACACGAAACGAAAAGCTACAAAGGAAGACTCTATGACACAGATACGATTTTTTTTTTTTTTTGACACAGAAACGAATCTGACGAACGATTAGAAGAAGACTCGAACGAACGACACGAATAAAAACGACACGAACAAAACGATACGAAAACGAAAAAGACAAAAGGAAAGATAGAACCTGGATTACGTAAGCCTGGCTCTGGTGCCAAATGATACAATCCTTGGTGAGAATCGTAGAACTCACGCACGCGGAAGACTCAAGATACCGATGGAAATCCCAAAACCTCCTAAATCGAACACGAAGGTGTTGTCTAGGCAACTCGGGGACGATGATTGACACACAACGAGGGATGATTGACTCGTCGATTCGCCGGATAAAGAACTCAACTTGATAAACAAGAGGAATTCGAAAATTCTCATAAAAGAGAGAGAGTAAAACTCAAGAAAATATATTAGGGAATAATCTGATGTAATTTTCGTCCACAAAGACCCCCTTATATAGAGAGGCAAATAAAACCATCTAAACCTAATCTTACTAGGAAATAACTGACCTAAAGTCAAAGGCATGGCCCAACCCATTAACCAACATGATAAAAACCCAAAAACAAGTCTTTTAAGGCCCAAAAACGTGGCCTGAAACAAAACATACGAAAATTAAAACTAAAATAAAGTCTTCAATCTTCATCCCATATCATCTATAACCTTGGGCCCACGAACTAAAATTCTCGATCCACGGACTGCATCAATGAGTCTCAATCACTAATTATGTTGATACGGTGGAACGGATTGAGAATCAAGGGAGACAATGCTCTTCTGATACTGGCCCTATATCAAAAGTGATATAGGTGAAGAGAAAGAGATTTCAGGCTTTAGTTGCTCGATCTTAATCTTGATAAGCTATTAGATGTGTTTGTGTTCTTCAGTGTTACTTTGACTTACAAAGATACGGACTTATCACTAGTTCCTTACGCTCTTGTATCTTGGGTAACATTGAGATGCATATTATGTTTAATGAGTGTTATCAATAGGCCATGTCCTATATATTATAGGTTGACGTATCCCCTCAGGGAGTCACATGGTTTATTTTACCAAGTCATGGTACTATTTAATTAATGGATATGGGAAGTCTTAAGCACGGGGGTCGAACTAAACAAGTTACCAACCCCAATCTACATAATTGGGACAAAGCGGTGAATCAGTTATGATTCTTTAGTGGAATGCTGTTGGGAATTGTTAAGGATCATATGTTAAGGGGGAACCTAAAGGGACGCTTTAAATTAAAATGTATATGTTTTGATTCGATCCCAAAACCCTCTATGTATCCTATTCCCAAGCGACCCTATTTTGATTTAGATAGGTTAGAATTTTTCTAAGCCTATAATGTTAGGAAGGCTTGATTTTATGCTTTAGACGCTTAGGTTTTTAGACTGCTAGATGTTCAAGTGAAGGTCACTCGCTTGAGTGTGTTTTTGAAGTGAAGCGAGTCTACCGAAGCGAGGCGAAGCGTGCCGAAGAGTAGCGAAGCGAAGCGAAGCAAGCGCTACAGTAGAATCAAAGCGAGTCTGCTGAAGCGAAGCGAAGCGAGCGCTACAGTAAAAGTCAAAGCGAGTCAACTATTACTAAAGCGGACGCTCAGGAAATCTACTTCCAAGCGAACGCTACAGTATGACTTGAAGCGACTCACCCAAAGCGGACGCTCCAGATTCTAAAGCGAAGCGAGTCTCTACCTAACTGAAAGCGACAGATCAAATCTCCCGCCCATTCAAACTCGAGTTCAAACTCAAAGTCCAGTGAAGATCAAGACATTAATTGCGGAATCTCCACGTGGCAATTGAAGAATGGTGCACCAGAGTTGACCACCAGACCGACAAGGACGCCGCAACAGTACTGGGCGCTCCAGTTACTGTTGAAATTGGCTCTTAGCCATTTTCGGCAAAGAGACAAATGGGCGCGTCTGAAAAGCTGCTGGTCAAGACGGGTACTGTCGAGAGAACGAGGGACAAAGCCACCTACCAGCAACGACTCTTGCCCATCCCTCCGCCTATAAATAGTGAAGGTCGAAGACGGAGAAGAGCAGAACACTACTTGAGAAATCAGCGCATACTGCAAACAAGCACTCACAGCCTTCGAGCAAATTCATCCGAGTCCTTTTCTAAGTGTTCTCCGAGCTTCAATATCATCGAAGCTCGTCTCCGCAACCTTCACTCTTAAAGATTCTAAACCTACTTCATATATCCGAGCTTAGAGAAGAACTCTAGCCCTCTTTGCAACTACTGTAAAGAGTTCTTCATTTAGAGAGTCGTCAAAACCAAAACACTAGCCCTAGTTCTGTCTAGTTAGGTTTTGTGTTCGTAGAAAGGTTGTTGTGTTCAAGATCCAAGACTCTACTTTCCTCGATAGTAGAAGTCTCGATCATAGAGTATAGATCCAAGCTAGCACAGTCCTCGATTGTGTGAAGCTCGATCTTAGCTAGGTTTTTGTAGAGAACCCGTAATCTCCCAGTTGTAGTAGTTTCGGATCTAAGCGAGTGAAGCTTGATCCAGTCTTGGTTTTTGAGGAACCTGTAATCCTCAAGATTCTTGAGTGAAGAGAATCAGTTGCAGCGAGCAACAAAGTGGACGTAGGTGTTTTATCACCGAACCACTATAATCCCCGGTGTTGTATCTTCTTACTCAAGCTTTCCATTCTTTACTTGCTTTGATTATTCATTCTGCACAAGCATCGTAAACAAACTAAAATCGAAGTTTTAATTACTTAGGAAAGAATAACTCACCTAATTCCGCATATCGCAAGTAAGTCACTCTCTTGATCAAGCGTTAGCTTCGGTCAAAAGAGAAGCTTCCACTGTAGATCTAGCTTCCGGCTAGGTCTTAAGTACATGAAGCGAGCGCTCTACTTACTACTCTGAGTTAAAGGCAAAAGAAGTTGAAAAACTTCTTTCACACGTATTAACACCCCCCCCCCCCCCCCCCCCCCCCCTACGTGTGAATCCTTTAACAAACCGAGACCAACAAATGCGTCATAACTCTAATGAAATAAATGTTCGGGGTGAACACAATAATTATCTTATTAGATAAGGCTCAACTCTGTCTGGTATCCGATCCCTATGATGACCCAAATAGACATCGAGAATCGATCTAATTGTATTATTGAGTTCAGGCTCAATAATTGTACTCGGACCTAGTATATGATATATACTGGATATATATTGGAAATTAAATATAATAAATTTAGATTTATATCTTTAGGGATAAGATTAAATCTAATTAGTTATTATTTAATTATTCAAATATAAAATGAAATCTAATAAGATAAGATTAATTTATTTTAATCTTATGGTATAAATATTTGACTATATCTATAATATCATATATATAAATATATTATATATATTTATTTATTTCTTCTACTGATATTAGAATTAATTCTATTTAATAGAATATGTTTATAATAGTTGTATGCCTGAACAAATCATAATCTAATTAATTGTGTATTTAAGAATATTGTTGATTAATTTTGATTTCTTTCAAACATTCACATAATTGGTTTATTGTGAATTCTTAACTATCATATTTATTGAATGATATCATCTGTCTCGGATTCGGTGTTCCAAATCTATTCTAAATCTTAATTTTTAATTATTTGGTACTCCCTATGTCACGTTAGAATATGTCTAACTTTCCTTTTTCGGGACGTCTTACTAGAATATCTTTATTTCATTTTCCGTATTATACTCCACCACACTCGCTTTATATTTACACTCAATCATCTAAACTTATTTATAGTACTATATATAATATCCAATACTTAACCTTTTATTCAAACATTTGATAAAAACATATAATTAATCATATATATTATGGCGGAAAGAAGGGAATATTAGTTTATTTTTTATAAAAGCAAAAATTACCATTATATGACAAGTAATAAATTAATAATAGACATTACAAGTAAAAATATATCTTTGTTTCGATTTATCAACCCTAATAAAACTAAAAGCTAATATAAATCTCATTATGTCGTTCCTTTTAATCGCATTAACAAGAAATGGCAAAAAGGGAACATTTAATTAATAACATTTCCCTCAGTTCATCTGCGTAAAGGTGGCGCAGGAATAGTACATATTACACCAAGCAAAGGATAAGTCGCAAAAGCAAAACAAAACGCGACTCTATGTTAAACCCTAAAGCTAATGAGTGACCAACACGTGTCCAGCTCAAAGCTATAACTGAAAAACGGAAAAGAAATTAAGTAAAGGATCGAATCCTATTAACTGCAAAAATAGAAAATAAAAGGTAATCATCTTCTTCATCCTTCAATGTCGAATTTCTTCAGCATTCCTTCATAACTTCAACACCCCCCCTCAAGATGGAGATGGTGAACATCCAGCAGACCCATCTTGGATAAGAGATCACGAAATCGAGGACTAGCGAGAGGTTTAGTGAAAAAATCAGCAAGTTGATTACTAGAAGTGATTCCACGGGGAACGAGAAAACCAGCATCATACTTCTCACGTACAACGTGACAGTCTATGTCCAGGTGCTTGGTTCTCTCGTGGAAGACCGGATTCTTTGTAATCTGAATGGCAGCATTGTTGTCACAATGTAGTGAAATGGGCAAAGGAATGGATACCTGAAATAAACCAAGAATACTTGAGATCCAAATCAGCTCCCGAGTTGTTGTAGCCATAGCTCTATACTCTGCCTCGGCAGAAGATGATGAGACCGTATTCTGTTTCTTGGATTTCCAAGAAATGAGACAAGATCCGAGGAAGATACAAAATCCAGCGAGAGATTTTCTTGTATCTGTGCAGGTCCCCCAATCCGCATCAGTGTAAGCATTGAGTGTAAGATCAGATTTTGCAGGATAAAAAACTCCCAAAGATGGACACCCTTTTAGATAACGGAGAACATGCAGAGCAGCATTCCAATGCACACGAGTTGGGGTTGCCATGAATTGACTTAGTTGTTGGGAGGCATGAGTGATGTCTGGATGAGTGAGATTAAGGTACAGGAGTTGTCCCACCAAACGCCTGTACTCATCTGGTTGTGTGAGGCCTTCCTCCTCACCTTGTGTAAGAGTAAGACCTGGTGGAAGGGGAGTACCTGCAGGCTTGCAGCAAAGCATACCAAAGTTGGACAAGATATCCAGTACATACTTCCTCTAATTGAGTGAAGTACCTTGAGAACCTCTGGCTATTTCCATGCCAAGGAAGAACTTTGCCTCTCCCAAGTCCTTGATAGTGAAAGTGACGTCTAAGAAGTGAACCAGTTCTTGAATCAATTGTGGTGAAGGTCCTGAAATGAGGATATCATCCACATAGACCAGTAGGCATAAGAAATCTTCACCTGAGCCTTTAGTGAACAAACATGGATCATGGGGTGTAGATGTAAGCCCAAAAGCATTCAATTGTTTGGTAAACTCATTGTTCCATTCCCTAGAAGCTTGCTTCAGCCCATACAAGCTCTTGATAAGCTTACAGACCTGACCTAACTTGAGACCTTTCATTCCAGGAGGTGGATACATATATATCTCATCAGTGAGGAACCCATGAAGAAAAGCATTGTTTATATCCAGTTGATGCAGAGGCCAGGAATGCATGGTTGCCATGGAAATAAATAACTTTACTGTGACTAGATTAGCCACAGGTGAGAAAACCTCTGTGTAATCTATTCCTTCCTTTTGAGTGTATCCCTTAGCAACCAACCTGGCTTTACATCTATCAAGAGAACCATCAGGTTTAAGCTTCACCTTATATATCCATTTGCAACCTATAGCCTTCTTGTCAGAAGGTAATTCTGTGATCTCCCATGTCTGATTTTTGTTCAAAGCTTGAAGCTCACTCTCCATTGCTTCAATCCATTCAGGATAATGACAAGCATCTTTATATGATGAAGGTTCTTTGACCATGCTCAGTTTGAATAAATAAGAAATGTGAGGCTTGGCTAGGCAAGGGCTGATGATGTATGGAAAAGTAGGAGGGGTAATAGTGGAAGAGAGACTGATCTGTTGTGGGAGAGTCACATTTGCTACATAATCTTTCATCCAGACTGGTTCTGAACGAATCCTAGTACTTCTCCTTAGGGGAGCATCATTAGGGAGAGGCACTGAAGGCTCAGGAACTACCACCGTGGGAGTAGGAGAAGAATCTGGGGTGTCTGCATCTTGTGGTGAATCAAGAGGCAGTTCATCAGAGTCCTCATCTGAAGAAACAGGAATATTAGGTAGAGTTATGGGAGGTTCTGGTGTGCTATCTGATAAACGAAGAAAAGGAAATTGATGTGGGAAGAATCTGACATCCCTATTGATTATCAGTTTATCATGATCAAGATCAAAAAGTATGTACCCCTTATGTGAGGAATCAAATCCCAAAAAGACACATTTTAAGCTTCTTGTGTCAAACTTACCTTTATTAGGAGACAAATTAGTAGCAAAGACAAGGCATCCAAATGGCTTCAGTTTGTTGTAATCAGGTTGAACACCAAACAGAATAGAGTATGGGCATTTCCAATCTAGCACCTGTGAGGGAACTCTATTGATTATCCAAGTGGCTGTGAGGATAGAATAGGGCCAGAATCTCATAGGAAGACCTGATTGATACATGAGAGCTCTAGCTGTATTGAGAAGCATTCTATGTCTGCGCTCTACTATCCCATTTTGTTGGGGAGTGTAGACACAGGATAGTTGGTGTAGGATACCATTTTCATGAAACAACTGAGTCATCTTCTTGTTCAAGAATTCTGTGCCATGATCTGATCTGAAGTATTGAATCTTCTTTTGAAAATGAGTTTCAACCATCTTAATGAAACTGACCACCACAGCAAACACTTCATCTTTAGTCTGTAAGAGGTAGGTCCATATGGTCCTACTGTGATCCTCAACAAGGGTTAACACATACTTAACATGACATATGTTGAACTCATGATATGGACCCCAAAGATCAGCATGTACCATTTCAAAAAGAGTATTAGATCTTCTGTTAAGAAGTGGAAATTCAACTCTTGTATGTTTGGCTCTACAACAGATCTCACAATCTTTCAATGTTTCCAGTTGCTCCATATTAAATAATCCTTCCCCCACATCTAAATGTTACATAGTTGAGATTGAAGGATGCCCAAGGATAGCATGCCAATCAGCTGCACTCAGATTCTTAGCATTGTAGAAAGAATAATGATAGTTTTCCAAAACAGACTCAATAAAGTACAAGTTTCCTTCCATTTTTCCAATTCCCACCACTTCATATGTCTTTTCTTTCTGAAATAGGCAATGAGTGGGATAAAAAATGCATCTCAGATTGACAGTCCTCACCAAATGTGCCACAGATAGGAGGTTACTGGTAAATCCAGGAACATATAATACATCTACTAAGAGAATGTCCTTGTTAATTCTGACAGTCCCAGCATAAGATACAGATTGAGAAGATCCATCTGGTAGAAAGATCACAGTGGGCTTCTCCATCTTGTAAGTGGTGTGTAGAAGCTCTGGATTGCAGCAAATATGGGAGCTAGCTCTAGAGTCTATGATCCACTGCTTAGATTCCATACTGGGCATAGCTGCGTATGCATAGTGTCCCTCAAAAGGGTGTGCCTGCCCTGCCTTGTTGTGCACATGGTTTGCATCACTTTTTAATTTTCCTGACCCAGAATGCTGCTGCAATAAACTCTCCATACATTTAGACAGCTCTGCCTGTATAATCTTACTCATGTCTTGAGAAGAATCCTTCTGTTCTAACTGTCCTTCATGCACTCCTGCATCAGCATAGTTTGCTCTAGGTGGTGGGCGTGGAGGTCTGTTTTTCTTCAACTCAGTGTACCACTCAGGTACTCCATGTAGCTTAAAGCACTCATCCACATCATGTCCCATTGCTTGGCAGTGGGTACATTTAAGTTTCTTCTTCTCCTCTTTGCTAATCTTCTTCTTAAAAGGAATGGTACTCTGATTTTGAGCACCCTGCTTTCCTCCTCCAAACTGAGATTGTGGTTGAGTCTGAGCTCCATATGTTGGCTGTTTAGTGACATTCATTGTCATGATATGACGCCCATCTTGTGAACCTTCACTAAGCTGTCTCTGGTCCTCAACTTGGACCACCATGGAATAGGCTGTATCAAGATCTGGTAGAGGTTTTATAAGCATAATCTGCGTTCGTGTGGCATCATAGCAATCATTGAGGCCAATAAGAAAGGTGAGAAGCCTGGACTCATTCTCACGCTTATCAACTAGAGGTTTTGCAGAGCATGTACAATTCAAAGAAGGCAATAACATGTCCATCTCATCCCATAAGGCATTAAGTTGATTGAAATACATCAACACACTTTGATTGCCCTGTACAGATCTAGAAATTTCTCTTCTCAGTTTAAGAATTTTCGGACCATTCGAACCTCCAAAGCGCTGATTAAGAGCACACCAAAGCTTGTATGTATGATCTATGTGATTAAAAGCATTCACCAATTCCTTAGAGATTGAATTGATGATCCAGTTAGACACCATGAAATCCACGTTAAGCCATTTTTTGTAGTATTTAGAGCTAGGATCCGGCTCTAAAAAGGTTCCATCTAAGAACTCAAGTTTGCTTCGAGCAGCAAGCGCACGTTTAATGGAGCGACTCCAGTTGAGAAAGTTAGAACCAGTGAGTTGAGCACTAACCAGAGTCATTCCAGGATGATCAGCCGCAGGGAGTTGCAGAATCTCCCTAATCTGCCTGTGTTTGAGTTTGATTTCTGGATCTACAAGGTCTCCATCATCATCAGATTCAGAATCATCGTATTTGTCATACTTGTGCCTCCTTCTTCGTGGAGATCGCCGTGGACTGGGCGGCGGTGAATCCTCATCATCACCGTGTTTAGCATCCACCATAGCTACGAAAGTTTCGTTGCTAATATATTTCACCATACACTAGGAAGAAAAAACGCGAACAGAGTAAAGAAGCCTAGATCGCAACCTGGCTCTCGATACCATGTAGAAATATTAAATATTTCACCATGATTTAAGATAAATTGCAGAGGAAAAACAGGGAAGAAGAGAAAGAAAAGCAGCTAAGATATTTTCCCTCAGTTCATCTGCGTAAAGGTGGCGCAGGAATAGTACATAAAGTAGCTTTTACACCAAGCAAAGGATAAGTCGCAAAAGCAAAACAAAACGCGACTCTATGTTAAACCCTAAAGCTAATGAGTGACCAACACGTGTCCAGCTCAAAGCTATAACTGAAAAATGGAAAAGAAATGAAGTAAAGGATCGAATCCTATTAACTGCAAAAATAGAAAATAAAAGGTAATCATCTTCTTCATCCTTCATTGTCGAATTTCTTCAGCATTCCTTCATAACTTCAACAATTGATGAGAAACTTTCCAATTTCAGCTAAAAAGTCTTCTATTCAAGTGCTTTCAGTTTCCACTCTTTCCATTTACAAGTTGATTCCCCATTTAATTTCACAATTTATTACAATAATTTACTACCATCATGACGATGACTGTTCAGTAATGATGCACGATTCACATTTAAATTCATAGAGTAGTTTGGCCAAATTATTTAATCAACTGAATTATATAAACTAATTTGTTAGAACGCCTCTATAAAAGCACAGGTTGCACGCTTTCACTCTAACAACTCACACCACAAGTCTAAGATTTCTAAATTTGCATTAAGATATGGCTTCCAATGTTATTTTCTCCATTGTATCAGCTCTCATCATTTTTATGCGCTTCTCTGCCGCCTTCGACCCCCGTCCCTTGCAAGATTTTTGCGTTAGAGATTATACAGGCCAAGGTAATTAACGTTCTTATCTTATTTAAAGCGAGATAATTAAATGTACCGAACCAAGTACCAAATATTAATTTTTATTATTTTTACGGTAATCATTTTATTAAGGGTTAAATATATACAAATATACAAACTTTGACTTGATTTTTATTTTTAACAAAATCTTTCAAAATTTAAGAAAAATACGTCAACTATCATATTTGTTCAATTATAAAAACAAGAACTACTCCTTAAATTGCACCCCCATTAGAGACCTCTTCAATAAAAACCCGGATATTTGTTCAATTTTAAAAACAAGAACTACTCCTTAAATTGCACCCCCATTAGAGACCTCTTCAATAAGAACCCGGATCCTTATATACAATCTTGGTTCTTAAGAAAAAGTGGGGTCTACATACCTTTTTTCCTTTTATTTTTTCTTTAATTTTCTTTTCCTTTTTCTGTATTTATTTCTTTTGTTTTTTCTTTTTATTTTCTATTGATTTCATATATTTCAATTGCAATATTTTAAAAAAATTATGTATGGTATTACTCTTCTTTTTTATTGTAATTTTTATATATAATTTTTCTTGTCATAGTATCAATTAAAATTGTTAATTTTTAATTATATATACCATCTAAAATATTAAAATACTAAAGCTTTTTTAAAAAAAATAAAATTGATCATTTATATATTAAATATATATTTACCAAACTAAATATTGTATATGCCACTAACTAGGATCGAGGTTTTTAAAGAAAATGGGTTGGGTTATGTGGGTGTTCAATTAAGCGACAATTAGAGTGTGTTATACATAAAATATATATATATGGATTTCGGTGAAAATTAATTTTTTTCGTGAAAACTAAAAACCATGCATTTTTACGTATAACATGATGCATTTTTATGCATACTACGTTGCATAAAATATATATATTACTTTATGAATTTAATGCATAAAATAATATATTTCGTTTATGCAACATGCTATACATGAAAATGCATCATGCTATACATAAAAATGCAATGTTTTTAGTTTTCACGAAAAAATTAGTTTTCATTTGTTCCAACTCCTACATATATAAAAGGGGTGCATGGAATCACTTAGGCCTAGCTAATTAGGTGTTTTAAGCACTAATTTTTTTTATTTTTATTTTTTGTCATATAAGAAATTATTTTGTTAATTTATTTTGTTGCCAAGTCTCAAATAATTTTCTCACATTAGAATAGATTTTGTTATGTCAGAATTAATTTTGCCGAAAAGAAATGTAATAGTAACTTAAAAGTCCGGAAGGAGTGATTAACATTTTAAAAGAAAAATTAAATTTCTTAATAATCATGTACCCTAATTGTAGATTTATTAACCTTAATATAATGAATAATAAACCCTAAATAGATTAGTGAAACCCATAAAGAATTATAAATTTAAACTAAATCATTATAATTAAAATTAAAAAAAAAAAAAACATAATTTGCTTTTTTTTTGGGGGTTTCAAATTTATGAATTCACGAAATCGATTCGTGATTTCAAACTTTAATATGAGCGAATTTACGAATTGAATTTGTGAATTCATGATTTCAGACATTTTTTAGTTAATTCACAACCTCTTTTTATGCATGTAAATTCACGACCTCAAAATATGTGAGTGAATTCGTAATTTCAGACATTTATATGAGTGAGTTCACGACATCAAATTCATGAATTAGGAAAGGACAGGGTGCTATGGTACTAGTGGATATTATTTTTTTGTTATTTTTTTCCCAAGTGACTATTATTTATCTTTATTATTCTCAAGTTATAAGTATCTTTACCCGTTCCCCAAAATAAGATAGCATATTCTCTCTATCCTAATTATATTGTCTCATTTTATATTTAAATGAGTCTATTATAATAATAAAATTAGATAATTTAGTTGGAATAGTAATATATTTATAACCAAAAAGATGGACTTTTATATAAATATTATAGCATATTGATGGATGCTAACTTTTAATTTATCAAAATTGTGTCAATTAATTCTACTTTTTTAATTTAATACTAAGAAATAATTAGAACCCTAACTAACTAGATTGCTAAACCGTACAAAGTAACAATTGGACATGGTTAAAATCTTATAACAATCAATCCGTAATATAATATATTTAATTTTCAGTACCATGCAAGGATCCGAAAAAGGTTACCGCCAACGACTTCTACCGCGGTGGTTTGAATATTCCGGGCAACACCAACAACTCGTACGGAACCGCCGTCACCATCGCCTCTGTGGACACCGTGCCTGGGTTTAAAACCCTCGGGCTGACATACGCGCGAGCAAATCTTGCGCCACATGGCTACTCCCCACCGCACATCCACTCGAGGGCGACAGAGCTGGTGACGGTGGTGAGAGGTTCGGTGGAGGTGGGATTCATAACATCGTACCCCGACTATAAGAATTACAAAAAAGTTTTGAAGGAAGGTGACGTTTTCATCATACCTCCAGGCCTCGTGCACTACGTCCGAAATGTTGCAATGGGACACAGTGTCGTGATGGTGGCGTTCAACAGCGAAAATCCTGGCTTCGTTTATATTCCCGACAACATTTTCGCAGCGAAGCCGGCCGTTGACGCCGCCTATCTAGCGAAGGCGTTTAAGTTGGAGGAGCACACCGTGAAGGCTATGCAGATGAAGTCGTGGTATTGATGGTTGTCTTCATATATATGCCCTTGTAATTATATGCAGGCTTTCTATTACTTTATCATGCTATGTAAGAATAATCGATATAAATCATATTTACCCCACCAATAAAAATGAGATATATGTACGGTTCAAAAATAATATTTCATCCATTCACAAAAATTGAGAACATAACTATGATTAGGGTGATTCTAAACATAACCCCCATTTTACTGTTCATAGCCCCCTTAATTAACTATTGGACGAAATTAGCCCTATAACCCCCACTATTACCCGTAGTCCCCATCCAAAAAAATTGGAGACAAAATTGATTTTGCGCCATTTCAAAATCATCTTTATACCCATTACTAAAAGGTAAAAATCATAAAGTCGAGAATTCAAGGTTAATACACTACCCAGACAAATTCGCAGAACTCTGTTTTTTTTTTTTTTTTTTTTTTTTCCCATGGTATTATTTTTCCCATGGTATTAAAGAGAGAAAAAAAAATATGATTCTACGGTGAATTTTCTTATAATTCATTGATAATCATCTTTATATTTTTTGATCCACTATACATAATCAACGGACACTCTCTTACAAAAAAAGAGACCAATCCATTACGGGCAAAAAGGCCTTTATATTTTTTAAAATCCACTATACGTAGTTAACGAACATTCTCTTATAATTAAAAAGAGATAAATCCATTATAGGCAAAGGATAAAATTATAGCCACCATATATTGTCAAGTAATTAGGCATAAATTGAAAATTATTGTGCCTTTAAAACAAAGTTAGAAACAATAATTTCCAATTATTATTATTATTATTATGTTTTTTTTTTTTTTTTTTTGAAAGAAATAATTTCCAATTATTCTTCATAAACTAGAAAGGGGTTTTGTTCTTCAGGATTGCATGAGGGCTATGTGAAACTTTGTTTGTGGGGCTATAGGGTTAGAATGGGAAAGTTAATCATTTGGGGGCTACAAATAGTAAAATGGGGGTTATGAATAGAATTACCCCTATGATTAGGGATGTCAAAAAAGCCCGAGACTGACGGGCTGATCCGAATAGCCAAATAAAATAGTGGGTTTGGGTCAAAAATAATAGCCCGAAAGTAAAAAAGCCCGAT
The DNA here is from genome assembly GCA_029379335.1 of Thymus mandschuricus. Taxonomy (NCBI): domain Eukaryota; kingdom Viridiplantae; phylum Streptophyta; class Magnoliopsida; order Lamiales; family Lamiaceae; genus Thymus; species Thymus mandschuricus. The sequence continues at coordinate 16,797,319 of CM057074.1, read as the reverse complement.
AGGGCTGGACCGAAAAAAGCCCGAGCCCGATAGGGCTGGCCCGAAAGCCCGGTGGGTTGGCTCAGTGGGTTACCAGAAACTATGAATTTATGACATATTTCATTACTCTACTTATAAATTTGATAATTATGTTGTGTTTTTTTAATTATTATTGAGTATTTTTAATTTTTTTAAATAAAAATATAATCTTCATTTTAAATTCTATACATTTTTTACTTCAACACTTGGTGAAAAAATAAAGATTGACATTTCGAAAATATGCTAAACTCACAATATTTAATAATTTATTTAATTTTTTATACAAGTAAGTGCTAAAATAATAATTATTTTTATATTTATACAATGTTAATTTTATTTTTTATAAACTTAACGACCCGGTGGGCTAGCCCGAAACCGAGAGGGTTAGGGTTAGGGCCAAAAAATATTAGCCCGGAAGAAAAACAAAACTCGATTAACCCGTTCCGAATAGCCCGCAACCCGATAGGGCTAGCCCAGAACCTAGTAGGTTGGCCCGTTTAACATCCCTAACTATGACACGTTGGCTCATAAAGAAAAGGACCCACACGTATGATAATAAAAAAGTACTCGCAAATGAGCTCCCAGAGTTATGATCACCTATAATCCAAACATCACCCGACTTTAAGTTCAGGGTATATCCCAACCCAACGTATATTATTTTAAGCATTTAAACCTATTAGACGGTTATGTAAATACGGTCTCAATTAATATTCGTATTTTATATTTTCTGTGGTTTTGATTATTACAATATTAACTTATAACGTATTATAATATTAAAAATTTCAAAAATCCAACAAAATAATGCCTAAATTAAAAAATGGTGAATGGTGCTCACATTCCATGAGTAGCATATCATTGCATTCTTTACAATAATTTGAAAGGCTAATTCAATCCATATAATCCATATTCCTTTCTTGCCTTTTTCTCCTTTCTCGTGATTTGGCTACATTCTTTGTATAACTAAAATTTCAACGGACGATTTTTTTTTTTTTTCTTTGAAGAAAATAATTCGTACTTATTTTTTTTTTACAAAACTTAGTAACCGTTGATGCTATTAACATAATATCAGGCTAATTCGTGGGGAAAGAAATTGATCATGCAACCCTATTCGGTAAATATACGAACTATTTTGACTGGCTGAATTTATGGATGAAATCTGGGAGTAATATTATCCTGTACCATTTCTTGCTATTCAGAGAGAATAAATTAATTATGGCAATAATTATACGAACATTTTGAATATATCAATCAATCTTAGTCCAAACGCTACTATAAAAACAGGTAATCGTTTGCCTCATTTCAACAAAATACATACTTTCTTCATCGTCTGCATTTTATAGATTTCAATTCAAAAATGGCTTCAACTTCAATCCTATTCTGTCTCGCCCTCATCAATTTTATGTTCATCGCCTTTGCCTTCGACGCCAGTCCACTTCAAGATTTCTGCGTTGCAGATTCCACTGGCAAAGGTAATGAACAAAAGAGTTCTTATGTTTTAGATTTTTAATTGGGATCCTTTGTGCCGATTTTCGTGTTTCAGCCGTCTAGTACAAAATACTTTTGATAAGGTTTAATAAATTTTTTTAGCAATTCTAATCTATATTATTTTTTATTTAATTTAAAATTATTTTCTACGATTTACATATCCATTTAGGGTCGATAATTATTTTTAACATTTAACTTCATTAGTTTCAACATTTAAGTTCATTTTACAAGTTAGAATAAGACTACGTTAATAAATCCAAATTTGGATTATACAATTATTTTAAAAAAGTTAATTTTTATTTATTCAATAATAATAATAATAATAATAATAATAATAATAATAATAATAATAATAATAATAATAATAATAATAAAATATTCTTACACAATTGGAACACAAAATCGAGATAGGGAATAAAATCGGCAAAATACTTCGTTAATGTTGATATTTTCTTTTCAGCACCATGCAAGGATCCAGCCTCCGTCACTCCCAACGACTTCTTCCTCAGCGGCCTCCACCTTCCCGGAAACACCTCGAATCCGTACGGCGCCTCTGTCACCGTCGCCGGCGCCAGCACGGTGCCGGGGCTCAACGGGCTTGGCCTCACGTTCATGCGCGCGGACCTGGCCCCAAACGGCTTCTTCCCGCCCCACTACCACTCGAGGGCAACGGAGCTCGTGGTAGTTGTAGAAGGTTCCATGGAAGTAGGGTTCGTAACCTCGTACCCTCAGTACAAGTACTACAGCAAGACCCTCAACAAGGGTGACGTCTTCGTGGTCCCGGTCGGGCTCGTGCACAGCGTGCGTAACCTTGCCAAGGGCAACTCGGTCGCAATGGTGGCGTTCAACAGCCAGAATCCCGGTATCACGAACCTCCCGAACGGAATTTTCGCAGCGAAGCCCGCGATCGACGGCTATTATCTGTCGAAGGCCTTTCAGTTGGATTATAAAACCATCAAATCTCTGCAGGAAAAGTTTTAGAAAGTTTCCGGAAAGTGCGGACATTTGGTCTTGATTATAATTTGATCGGTTTGAAATCGAATAATTTTTACAATGTTTTGTGGAACTAATTCTATTCTTGTATTTTCGAGCTGTTCCTAATAAATAAAGATGTCTAAATTTTTTACTAGTATTTTGAACGTAGAATAAAATAATGGGACAGCCTTGAGTGGGAATAGATGAAAAGAAGACACTTTCACAAAACAAAAATAATAACCAGCTACTACTTGTAAGTGAAAAAAAAATTATAAATTAAAAGTTTCATAAGAGTAATTAAATAACAATTAAAAGATTAATCTTTTTAACTGCCGACAATTTATTCTCCCTAAATTGGTGCCATCTCCTTCAATTCATTCTCTGAATTTTAACTACACATTAATTTTTACGACTTCCTTTTCATAGTTGTGAAATAGACAAGTTCATTTGTTAATTATTTTTTTAAGTTTGAAGGAAGGTCGTTCTAAATCGGGGTGGACATTTGGGTGGTTGGGGTCTAACCCAAACAAAACCCAAAAAATCCAAGACCCGAATTTTTCATTTTTTATAATCCAAACCGAACCAAACTAACATCTAAATTGAACCAAACCCGAACTATATTTTACGGTTCGGTTCGGTTCGGTTCTAAACCAAATTTATACATGAAATTTAATTAGTTCTTTTTTTTTGAGAAAATACACATGAAATTTCTACTTTAAACATGAACATTTATCGGTTTTAATAATATCTAAACAACATAATAACATCAAACCAACACAAAATCCAACCATAATACAACAAAATCAATCCACAAATCAACCTAATAAATCCATAATCTAAGAATAATACACAAAACTAATTCATAATTCAACGAAATCAACAATTATGGCTTAAAGAATGTGTAGAAATTATTGTATATAATTAGTAAATAGTTAAATACGCATAAATTATATAATATTATTTTAAAGAATTATATAAATTCGGGTTTCAGATTAGACCCGAATTTTCTATGCAAACCCGAACCGAAATATGTTCGGGTCCCAAATTTCAACCCGAAGCAAACCAAAAGGATATAGAACCCGGACCAAACCGCCTAATTCGGTTTGGATTTTCGGGTCGAACCATATTTCACTCACCCCTAGTTCTAAACATAAACAATGTAAAAGTAGAAAAGTCATTTGAAATAGACACATATTTTGTACCAATTAATATCTCTACATTGTAATTATTATTTCGAATCGGCAACAATTATGGACTGGTAGTGTGATCGAGTATGAATTTTATGGATGACTAACAAGAGAAACAATGACAATAAAAAAGAACACAATGGGTTTACGTAGTTCGATCTACGTTGTAGATCTACGTCCACGGGAAGGAGAAAGAGACTGTTTTGTTAATAGGGTTTTCTTGAGAGTACAAAAGTGTCGATCCCTTTCTATTCTATCATCACAATATATATATAGGAGCTGATAATGAAATCCCACCATATAAGCTCTTCTCCTATAATCATGGTAACGTTATTCCCATAATCGTGCTTTCCTTATGTGTTGTGATCTCATCTTTTACGCCAACTAGGTTTAGGGACACTCCATGGGCCGAACTCGTGGGCCTGGCTTAGATAATGGACCCGATCTCGATCGGGCCATCTGCCGGGCCGGAGATATGGGTCGTATCCTATCACATCCCCCTCCTCCTCCCCCCCCCCCCCCCCCCCCAAAAAAAAAAAAAAAGGATTAGAAGATGTGGGCTTCGGGTGTTTGTCTGTCGGGTTGGTGATTCGGGCCTTCCCGGCTGGGGCGGCTGTTAGCAGCAGTTCGCCGTTGGCGCCTCGATTCTGATTGTCAGTTCCGGCGTCCTCTTTGTACTGTGTAGCAGGCTCTTCGGGACGCGTCGGGTTCGGCCGGCCTCTCGTGGCAGCGGGGGTGGTTTTCGTCCTCATTGCCGGTTGTTTCTTGGGTGCCATGGCTATTTATCAAAACATAAAAAATGACTCGATCTACAGAATTTATAACATTCCCACAGACGGCGCCAGTGATCGAGTATGAATTTTGTGGATGACTAACAAGAGAAACAATGACAACAAACAAGAACACAATGGATTTACGTGGTTCGATCTATGTTGTAGATCAACGTCCACGGGAAGGAGAAAGAGACTGTTTTGTTATTAGGGTTTTCTTGAGAGTACAAAAGTGTCGATCCCTTTCTATTCTTTCATCACAATATATATATATATATATATATATATATATATATATATATATATATATATATATATATATATATGAGCTAATTATGGAATCCCACCATATCAGCTCTTCTCCTATAATCATGGTAACGTTATTCCCATAATCGTGTTTTTCTTGTGTGTTGTGATCTCATCTTGTACGCCAACTAGGTATAGGGACACTCCATGGGCCGAACTCGTGGGCCTGGCTTAGATAATGGGTCCGATCTCGATTGGACCTTCTGCCGGGCCAGAGATATGGGCCGTATCCTATCATAGTGAAATCTTTGTTTGTGATGTGGTGCATGCAACTGCTACGTATATATGTTTGTACACATATTTATTCAAATCATGTATAGATATGACTTGAAGATTAAAGGAGCTATTCGTTTATAGATCTCCTGGTTTATCAAGTTAGGGAAAGGCTAAGCAAATTAAAAGACTTGTGGTGGAAACACAAATTAAATAAATAGGTTAGGGATTGAAGACTCCCTTCCGTGACTAATTCAATATTGTTGCACAATGTCATTTTAGATGTGGAAAAGTATCACATGAGCCTTTAGGATTGTCACCCTAACACAAATATTACCTCAACTTTAATTTCGGGGCATATACCACCCTGATGTACATTGAGATGTGCATTTAAACCCCTCGTTCAACAGTACTTTTAACATTGTCTTTTTTCTTTCTTTTTTTTTTATTTCTCTCTCTTACATCAATCACCTTCAAAATAACTGAGTTTCCGATCATGCCAATTAATCACCATGGTTAACCACAATCATACTCTTCAAAGTGGCGACGCCTAAAGCCAACAAATGCTCCATCAATACCATCTTGTAACTCTTCCCTCCCTACTGAAGGAATCGTTCAATGAAGAACGATTCAACACCCTAACACAAATATTACCTCAACTTTAATTTTGGGGCATATACCACCCTAACGTACATTGAGATGTGCATTTAAACCCCTCGTTCAACAGTACTTTTAACATCGTCTTTTTATTTTTTATTTTAATTTCTCTCTCACATCAATCACCTTCAAAATAACCGAGTTTCCGATCATGCCAATTAATCACCATGGTTAACCACAATCATACTCTTCAAAGTGGCGACGCCTAAACCCAATAAATGCTCCATCAATACCATCTTGTAACTCTTCCCTCCCTACTGAAGGAATCGTTCAACGAAGAACGATTCAATTCCCAAGGATCTTTTCAGTTGTTTAAATTATGATTTACCCTATCATGCTCCTATGAATGTAAATGCGATACATAGGGTGTTTCAATCGAATTACCTTGAGTTTTCTTCAGAAGAGCTTGCTTGAAGATCTTTTGATTTATATCTCTGCTTGAGTCCAACATCGAATGGACAAAGAAATTTGGAATCAGCCACGGAAAAGGGATTTGCCGCTACCGCCTCTGTCTTGGCAGCCGACAATAAGCCCCCCCCTCTCTCTATATATATCCTAGCCTCCTTTCTCACACAATTATCTATGAGAGCATTCGTAATTGCATTAGATTGTTCTTGTGAGACATTGAGGCTATATATATAGGAGCTTAAGTTTCAGGCTTGCAACTGGCTATAGGCGGCCATGAGACCTAATTGGCGCCCCACACTAGGCCAATAACTAGGTGACCCATTATTTCTTATATTGTGGCCTGATGAGCTTTTTCAGTCACATCAACGATCTACTAGCTGATTAAATCGGGCCTCCTGATGGCTAAGTTCTTCATACTCAGCTCAGAGTATAATTTAGTCCATAAGTATTAAAACATTCAACTAGAGTAATAGTACATAATTACCTATTTTATCCATGTTGAGCTCAGGGATAGTATTAGACTTAAATCACCTCCGTATTTAACATCTCACATCTGTTAATTAACTTAAAAGCTTCTAACTGTTTATGCTTATTAATCAACTTCTTACTATCATTCCTGAGAAGTACATTCATTCCTTATTCATCATATGAGAACTTAATCCAGCTGCAAGTTTTATGTATAATAATCCTTAATGAATTCTTTAGGAGATGTGTACAACCTATTCTACCAGGATATGGTGCTCTATTGCAGTTGCACTAAGAGTCATACTAGTTATAGTTGTCACCAAAAATACGGAGCTTATTAAGTTATAGACCTCTCTGAAGTCTCACCCGTGGTAAATCAAAGAAACAAACTCTAACTATACACCCGTAGCCACTTAATTAGTGTAAAAGTACAACTTAAGTCACCGAGGTCTCAGTTCTTTCTACTTAGATCAATACTTAGATAAATAAAAATAAAAATAAAAATAAATAAAAATAATAAAAATAAAAATAAAAATTCACCTAAGTGTGGTCCTATTAGTATAGACAAGTAACCAAGACAAACTACTTTTCCGTCTATATTACAGCCTGAACCGGTAGTTTTATCCTGGACTATCTCGACTGTAATACATGTTTATATTTCTAGAGAAGCAGACTACTATAGTCTTTTGTGATCTAAAACACACCATATAGCCTATAACTTTGAGATAATGGATATATGTTAATGCTTAATGAACATTTCATACTTATCAGATAAGCAATTGTTAGTGGAACCGCAAGGCGGAGAGGAAGCGGAGGCTTTGCACCATGGCCTACCTTGGCGTAACGAGGCACCTCGTCGCAACGAGATACCTCGGCGTCGCGAGCAAAACGTGGAAATAGATGGAATGGGCCGAGGTAACCCTCCACCTTTTAGGGGGAGGAATGACCATCGCAACCCTGGCCATCAAAATTGAGATTGCCATCAGGCCGAGGTCATTCTACCGAAGTACCAGTTCAAAATCACCTGCATGGAGACGGGATATTCAACACGACCGGGCAAGTGCTCATCCCACTATCTGATGAAATATTCAATACCTCAATGCCAGAGAGGTATAAGGTACCCCACATTACTCCGTACAATAGGCTTAGCAACGCTCGAAAATTCCTCGGCCAATTCCAATACAACATGATGAATTAAGGCCTCAAACCGGTTCACATGTGCAAGCTTTTTCCGGAATTACTTGTGGACAATGCAAGAGACTGGTTCGATAGCCTGCCCCCGGGGAGTATTAGGTCGTACGTGGAGCTGATAGATGTATTCAAACGAATGATCTCCCAAAGGACCACAACAAAACATTCCTCGGCACACCTACTCACTCTAAAGCAGGGGCGAGGTGAGTCTATCAGGGATTTTATGATGAGGTTCTATCTAGAAAGCCTACGAGTTCAGGACGTCAACAACCTTCTCGTCGTATTGGCTTTCCAAAATGTTATCCATCCCGATGCACTGTACAGGGAGATCCTGGCCAAGGAGGCTCAGACGACCACAAAGCTGTAGGAGATTGCGAACAAGTTTGCCAAGATAGATGAGGCTGACAGGAGAAAGCGATATAGGCAAGACCTCAGAAAAGAAGAAAAAGGAGGAACAACCTCGAAGAAACGCACTAGATCACATATTGCGAAGTCCGTTGGAGTCCCGCCTCGATCCACGTCCGGATGCAGAGCCACCCCAGAACCAGTATGCCCCCTTGACGAAATCGAGGGCTGAGATCTTTGAACTCCACACCAATTTGTTCGAGAAACCTTGTCATATGAATGGAGGACCAAAATGACGTTCCAAGGACAAATACTGTTGCTTCCATGAATATTATGGCCACGATACCGAGGAATGCTGGAACCTCAAGTCCGATATCGAGGAGCTAGTCGGAAGTGGGCCTCTCAAGAGGTATCAAAGATCGTGGCGGCCGAGTTAGCCAATACGATGCCCCTTCTCGAAGTCAGAAGAAGCGAAAACAGCGTAAGGGAAGGGACAACTCCAATTCGGGTGCTGACAAGAAGCCCAAGCACAACGACGATGCCGACGGAGATGGTGAATACCAATTCGACGGAGTCACTTTTGCCATCTCAGGACTTCCCCGTGAAAAGACAAAGTCCTCTCCTAAGACCGATGCCCGGGCTCCACAGACTAACGAGCCCGCAAACAAGAGATTCAAAAAGGACGAGGCCATCAGCTTCTCTGATGAAAACCCCGTACCCCCTGTAGTCCCACATCATGATGCCATCATAATGCAGGCTGTGGTCACCAATAAACTAGTCCGACGCATCTACATTGACAGTGGCGCCCCGGTGATCATCCTTTTCAAAGGATGATTTGACTAGATGGGGATTGAAAAGACACGCATTACTCCGACTACACGTCCACTTCGGAGTTTTGCACAAGAAGAGACACAACCGGAAGGGGTGGTGGAATTGCCTATCACGGTCAGGAAGGCTCCGACAAGCTCCACTCAAATGGTGGAATTCTTTGTGGTACAGGCCCGGTCTCCCTACAACATCATACTCAGCCACGATTAGTTGAACTCGGTCAGAGCAGTATGCTCGACCTACCACCTCACCATGAAGTTCCCCACTAAGGGTGGAATAGTTGTAGTACGAGATGATCTAAAGGTAGCCAAGGAGTGCTTATAGATCGCGTTGAGAGGAGTCGGGCCCTCAACCCAACTCCCCCAAGCATAGCAACTACAAGTGCCCGAGGAGTTGGAGTAAGAGAAAACGTCTTATGCCCCCGGAAGTTCGGTGGAAGAAGTCGCGTTATACAAGAATGACCCCGGCAAAGTCGTCAAAGTAGGATCACTGAAGTGCCCTTTTTGAGAGAGCAGATCATCCAACTCCTACATGAATTCAGAGACGTCTTCGCTTGGTCACCCCTTGACATGACGGCGGTCTCGCCAAGCATCATCACTCACAAGCTCAATATTGATCCCGGTATCAAACCAGTTCGGCAGAAAAGCGAACATTCGCTGCCGAACGAAGTCAAGTTATCTGGGACAAAGTGGACCAGCTTTTGAAAGCCCAGATCCTGTTCGAAGTAGCATACCCAACGTGGATAGCCAATCCGGTTATGGTTAAGAGAGGAGGAGGGGTGGCACATGTGTATTGACTACACATATCTCAACAAGCACCGCCTAAAAGATTATTACCCTCTTCCCAACATCGATAAGAAGGTCGACGCATTGGTAGGATACGAGGTCTTCAGTTTCCTAGATCTGTATAAGGGATATCACCAAGTGTTGATGGATTGCGAAGATAATGCATCCAAAACAGCTTTCATCACCGACTTCTGTGTTTTCGCATACCGAAAGATGCCCTTCAGACTCATGAATGCTGAAGCCACTTACCAGAGGATTGTGGACAAGATATTCCAAGCCCACATCAGACAAATCATGGAGGTGTATGTGGACGACATTGTCGTTAAGAGTTAAGAGAAAGCTGTTAGCATCACCGACCTCTGAACTATCCTAGGCTTACTTCGGAAGGTGAATCTCAAGTTAAATCCCCAAAAGTGCATCGTCGCAGTCCGATCTGGGAAGTTTATAGGCTGTTGGATTTCCCAAGAGGGCTTGAAAGCCAATCCGTCGAAGGTCCAAATAGTACTAAAAATAAAAATGCCTAAGTTAATCCATGATGTGCTCAAGCTGACTGGATGTCTTTCCGCACTAAGCCGATTTCTCTCTAAGGTTGTAGAGAAGCAACTCCCTTTCTTCAAAATTTTGGAGAAAGCACCAAAGTTTAGCTGGGGAGAAGAACACAAGTCCGCATGTGCCGATCTGAAGAACTACATCGCCAAGCTTCCGACATTGTCTGTACCCAAAAAAGTCAAGGTGCTTTTCCTATATCTCGCCACCTCGGATGAAGCTATCAGTGCAGTACTAGTACGGGAAGAAAGACGTCACCACCTGCAGTGTATTTCATCAGCCGGGCATTTAAAGGGCCCGAAACGAGGTACCAACCCTTGGAGAAGCTTGCACTGGCTTTGGTAAATGCGAATAGGAGGTTGCGACAATATTTCCACGCACATCCCATACACGTACTCACTGACCACCCACTTCGACAAGTGTTGATGAAACCAAAAGCCTCGGGAAGAATCGCGAAGTGGGCGATTGAGCTCAGTGAGCACAACATCTCTTACCTTCCTCGTCTGGCCATTAAGGGACAGGCTTTTGCAGATTTCCTGGTGGAAACTACCTTTAAAGAAAATCTGAAATCCGCCGAACCCACCCCGGTACATGCAGAAGAAAAATCAACAAGATGAGCCCAAGGGCTGCTGGCACGTATATGTGGATGGGGCATCGGAAAAGACAAGAAGCGGAGAAGGGATTCTTCTAATAGGTCCAGAAAAGCAGGAGGTTACTTATTCACTTCGGTTTGCTTTTCCGATAAAAAACAACGAAGTAGAATACAAAGCCCTACTTGCGGGACTTCTTCTAGCTCGCGAACTGAAGCTACAAGTTGTGAAGGTCCATAGTGATTCTTAAATCGTGGTTAACCATATGTTGAGAAAATACGAAGCCAAAGGGGAAAGGATGAAAAAGTACCTTGAGAAGGCAAGAAGCCTCCAGCAACTATTTTCTTACTTCCAACTAATTCATATCCCGAGAGGAAAAAACATCCGGGCTGACACGTTGAGCAAGTTAGCTTCGGTTCAACGACTTCTCTTGTTGAAGAAATCCACACGATGAGTATAGAAGAAGCCGAAGTCAGTGTAATCACAGAGGATGGTCCTAACTGGATGACGTCACTTCGGTGCTACCTGGAGAAGAACGAACTGTCGGAGGATAAGATTGAAGCCAAAAAGATATTGAGCAAATCACTATGCTATATTCTCCTAGAAAGGTATCTTGTACAGAATTTCATATCTCCAACCTCTACTTCGATGAGTGGGTCCAAACGAAGCCGAATGTGTTGCGCGAGGTGCATGAGGAGCGTCCGGAAGCCACATAGGACCTCGCGCATTAACCAAGAAAGTTATGAGGTAGGGGTACTACTGGCCAGCAATGTTCAAGGACTCGGTCGAGCTCGTCAAAAAGTGTCCCAAGTGCCAGATCCATGCAAATATCCTGAGACTACCTCAGACTGACCTCTTCAGCATGCAAAGTCCATGGCTCGTTCATGCAATGGGAGATATTCGACATTGTCGGCCCATTAGAAAAGGCACAAGTTCAACTACAGTTTTTTATAGTCTCCATTGACTATTTTACGAAGTGGGTAGAGGCTGAACTGCTGGCCAAGATCACAAGTAAGATGGCCCTTAACTTCGTTAATTTGGAAACATGTGGTATGCCACTTCAATGTACCCCATATCTTAGTCTCGGACAACGGGACACAATTCACGGATAAAATCTTCAAGGAGTGGTGCGAAGAGCTACAAATCCAACAGAGGTTCACCTCGGTCACTCACCCCCAAGCAAACGGTCAAACCGAAGTCACCAACATAACCATTGTGAAAGGACTCAAGACTCGCCTTGACCGAGCTAAGGGAAATTGGGTAGAGAACTTGTCACACGTCCTGTTATCGTATCATACGACACCTCGAACCTCGAACCTTGAATGGAGAGACACCGTACAACCTAGTTTACGGAAGTGAAGTTGTGATCCCGGTCGAGATCGGCATGCCGAATCCCCGAACCATCAACTTCTCAGCCGAAGTCAACGAGGACAACCTTCTCACCGATCTGGACCTGTTAGAAGAAATGTGAGACCTCGCCTATATCAAGGAAGCTCGGTATAAGCAACAAGTCGCTCGATACTATAATCAACGAGTCAAGAGCCGACAATTCCAAGTAGATGATCTCGTGCTTAGGAATAATGAGATTAGCAAAGCTGCCAAGCTCGGCAAGCTCGAGGCCACATGGGAAGAACCATACCGAGTAGAAGAAGTCCTCGGAAAAAGGGTCGTACAAGCTCGTTGATCACACTATTTCTACCACACAATAAATAGGTATAGTAAAGAGAAGTACGAGTATCGTATCCACAGGGATTGACAAATCGAAATCACACAAAGTACCTTTACTCTAGAACTAAATTGATGTCTAGGCAATTATGAATTTAGAATGTTCCTAGGCAAATAAATTAAACAAGTAAAAGAAACACAAATAAAGAAACAAATAAACAAATAAGACAATTAAGCAAATAAGCAAATAAATCAACTAATAAAAATCAAATAGGAAACAAACGTTGATTCTAGGGAATTCTATCTAATCAAATATATGCAAGTAACAATTAACCCAATTAACCAATTTAATCCAATCTAAATGTGATACACGAAAGTAACCTAACACTCCTTCTAAGGCAGTATAGATCGTCACTCGATAAAATCCTAATCTCCTCTCGGTCTCATAGAAATTAAATCGAATGCAAAACAGAACAAGTATCGATAGATATAATCAACAAGGTTCAGCTACGACACCTATATCAACTATATGCTTGACCTATGATAATCTAACTTCGGCTAAGACAATTAAATTATCATACCATGTATTCATGAGATCTATTATGCAATTATCCGGCTAGGGCATAAAAACAGATCTATTATGCATACATAATTAGTGATCAAGTAATCATGCATGAAAATAAGCACCATGAAACATACATCTAGATTGACAGGCTAATTGTAATTAAAAGTACTCACATAAATTCAATTAGACATACAAACCCTAAAATCAACTAAAGAAATTTAGCTAGACATAATTAAAAGAAAAGTGGAAAGAAGAATAAATATAATGAAAAGCATAAATAAAAGAGAAAGAGATAGAAAAACTCTTGAATCTTGAATAAATCTTCAATCTTCAATGGTCTTCAAACATGAATGTAAAAACTAGTCTAAAAGATAAAAGTGTAGAGAAATTAATGAAAACTAATCTAAGATAGGTTGGAGATAAGTTTAGAGGTATTTATAGGGGAGAAGTTTACATCTAAAACCTAAGTGGAAAAGGAAACAAATAAGGAGTAAAATATTGCAAAAATAAGGTTTTCCGGAAGGGTTGACTCGGCCGTTGACTCGGTCGAGAAACCGGTCGAGCAGATCTTCTGTATGATTGACTCGACCAGTTGCTCGGTCGAGCACTGGGTCGAGTCAGTTTGCCAGTTTGCGCGTCTTTCTTGTTTCGTCCGTATCTTTCTCATCCGAACTCCGAATTGACCTCCGTTTTCGCCTACATGCTCCTATTGAACCCCTCTTCAATGCTATGCTTCCATTATTCCAGAATAAGTCTTCAATAACATCGTGAGAATTCAGAACATGGGATCAATATTTCATCATCTTCCTTAGTTTCGTCGTCTCTTATCTTATCTTGGGTTTTCTTGACTAAAAAGCCCTAAAAACACTCAAAATAACCCAAAAGCGTAATCTAGCTCGAAATAACGTAAACAATACAAAACATGAGCTAAACTATCAAAACAAGACAAGAAAACGATTATAACACTTAGATAATATGCTAAAAATACACCCTATCACTCGTCCACTTGCCTGGAGAGCCAATACCCCGTGCATGACACATTATTCACCTTAAGAGGTATTATGCATAAGTATAAGGAGTCCGTCTAAATAGAGTCTTAGTCTTTCATTCATGTTTTTGAGTCAAATTGTCTTTTACAGTTTTTACTTTACTTCGTCTTTTAATAAAGTTATTCTTTTGTATCACTAGCATTCAATCCAGTTCTGCATCTTCTATTACTTATTGCATACCACCTCTTTCCCTTTTCTATATACCCTTGTTATCAAACGAGGACGATATAATACCCTTGTTATTAAACAAGGATGATATAAAACCCAACTTCGGGTGCAAACTAAATGCGCTTAAGGGGACTGATGTGATCACGCTATGAGGATATCCCTTAACCCTAAGCCAAGATATGTACTTATTTTGTTGAACCTTTTCCCTAATTGTCTTCATTAATGGTTGGGTTCTGTGTGCTTGAGCGTGAAGCTCAATCTTTATTCCCTATAATTTTTTTAATATGGGTTCATAGGCTGCATGTTGATGTCATTTTCTTTCCCATAGATTTATTCTTTTTGATATATTTGAATGCTCTATCACCTGATTTTTCCTTCCGTTTCTCATAGAAATTAAATCGAATGCAAACGTGGCTAATAATAGACTTATGTGTGGTTATATATTTTTATTCACAAATGTTGACATTTATGATATGTGTGGTTAAAATTTTGTAGGTAAATACTTTTAGTCACACTTATATGTATGTGTGGATAAAACACCGATTTTTACCCACACATTACCCACACATATAGATGTCATTAAATGTATGTTTTATGTGTGGATAATTAATTTTTATAATTTATAATGATGATGTGGAAATGACATGGATAATGATGTGGCATTTTATAAAGATGACGTGGATATTTATGTGGCAATTTTTATAAAGATGACGTGGAAATGATGACATGACAATTTTTTTATAATGATGACGTGGAAATATAACAATGACGTGGAAACACTTGGCCATGTGATGACGTGGAAGTAATTAACAAAACCACAAAGTAATCAAATTAAAGTAAAGATGAGGCAGTGAATACTAATACTCAGTGTTCTAAAAGACGCCGCCTAGGTCCGCCTAGGCGGCGCCTAGGCGCTAGTCAGTACCTCGCCGCCCGATTAACAAGTAATCTGCCTAGGCTTTATGCGATACCCAACGAGCCGCTCTTGTAACTTAATCAATAGTCTATATATGTTAATTGATCTATGTTTAGGCAAACTATGTTACTCTATGTATGATTTTGGATTGATAATTATGAAACTAACATATCAATTGTCATAGTATGCGTATTTATTATAGATTTGACAATAATATTGTAAGAATAGTAAAAATAAGCATTATAGTTCGAATCCGCCTAGGCCCCGCCTAGGCTCCCGCCTAGCGCCTAGGCGCTAGTCACCCCTCTACCGCCCGACTAGCGCCTAACGCTTTTTAGAACATTGCTAATACTCCATAAAAAAATCTTTGACAAGCAGTACTTGTTATTGTTACACAAAGTATAGAAAATCTGCATTCTGACTATATATCTATAACTAAAATATATACATACTCCTTAAACCCTGTAATAAAAATCTAACAATTTCAAATGCCTTTTTAAGAGCTGCCGAAAGACTTGTCGATTCTTCATACTCTCCGTGTTAAAGCTCTGAAGCCAGGAGAAACATCGACATAGAAGCTGATGTACTTTCTTGGGAAGCAATTCTGGATTTGCAAATCATGCTCCTATAAATAGTGAAGAAAAATACAATAAAATTGAGATTAATATAATAATACTTTGAAAATAACATTGAAAATTCTTACCTTGTATGTTTTATAGGACAATATAATATTTCAATAAAAATAAATCCTTGTTCCACCACCCAAATGCCGTAAAACCCACACGGTCCGAGTTCCAAACTCTGATCTTTGATCCATTCACATATGAAGAATTGACTGTAATTCTTTCATCTTTGATTTGAGCAAGCGTACGTATATGTTGGTAAATTCATTGAGATTTGAGAAACATATCAGATTCATACATTCAAAGGAAAATAAATTGTTTATCAATAAAAGCATCGATCTAAACACGAAGGAAAATAATACCGAAGAGTCATCACTCCATACTAACCATGAACAAAACTTCACACGAGAGGAAAATTTAAATGAAGAATTGCTTCTGAGAGGAGTCAGGAGTGGGGATGGGGACGTGAAAATAGCATCATAGAGATAAACTACCCCATATTTAATTTTGAAGTGGGTTGTGGGGTGTGGCAGCGAAACAAAAGGAGGTGAATTTTTTTGTATTTTCAGTTCGCGGCTTTCTTCCGTAATCATCTTTTCAATTTATGTATCTAGAAAAATAATTAAATCTTCCTCATTTGAAAGAAATATAATAATTCATGAAGTATTTAGAAAGAGATTTTATTCCAAAGGAACTTAATTACTTAACATATCTATCTCATTTTCCCTTGTAATCATCGATACATTTTTGAGATACATATTACAATTAGTAAATCACTTTAGAATTTTTTAATTTCTAAGAATATATTGTACAGTAGAAATCTAATAACTTACTGATATTACGTGTTGATTAACAAAAGTAGTAGTAGTTATTTTGAGGACGTGTCTTTTCTTTGAAGGAGAACACGTGTTAGATGATAAATATTATAACTTGTTTTTTTTTTTTAATAAATAATTATCATTTATGTTAAGAAAAGATAAATTTAATTATATAATAAATAGTAAATATTATTCTTTTTTCCTCATTTACGTGAAAAGTATTTTATTTAGAAATAACATAGTAGTAGTATAAATCTGACGCGAAAAGCACAAGATATAAAATAGGGAAGAATATGTTTTAAATAGAAAAAACAAAATTTTAAGATGAAAATATAAATTTGACTAAATATTTTTTCTCACATTTATTAAATATCAAAATATATATAATTGAAATAGATCATTAACCACACATAAATGTCAATTTAGAATTATATGTGACTAATAAATTTTATTGATATCCACGTAAGCAAAACAAATTATAGACTAAATATGGTGACGTAGGAGAAAAATGAAAAAAAAAATAAAGTAGCTAAAAAAGAAACGTGACTAAAGGTTTTTAGCTGCACATATAAATGTCAATTAATGATTAGAATTGTTAAATGAATTTACCCACACATATTTTTGTTATGTGTGGCTAAACTGCCACAAATAATATGTGTGGTTAATTTATATGCGACTAAAAGTCTGAATTCTTGTAGTGATGTGATTGCTGAGACCAAATGAGCTCTATCAACTGCTGGGGTCAATGTTTCCTCATTAGAAGACTTTGCTGCTGGTAAAACTGATGGTCTAAAGAGAAGCAACCATGTTATATTAGTGAAGAATTTACCATACGGTGCATCTGAAAGTGAATTATCAAGTATGTTTGGCAAATTTGGCAGCTTGGATAAAATTATCATCCCTCCTACTAAAACCTTGGATTCGGTATGTCTAGTGTCCTTTCTTTTCGATATTTAGTTTAGCTATGCAAATTCATGAGATCATACAAAATTGAAGAAGTGATAAATGTTTTACTCTTTTGTTTCTCTAATTAATTTGTATAAGTATGTATTGATGCATGATACATACTTAAGTTTTTTTGAGCTCTCCATGTCATTCAAATGTTTAATCTTACAATCAAGCCCTTATGTTGAACTCTATGATACCCAGGTTATCTTTCTGAACCTGTTGAAGCTCGTGCAGCTTTCAAAGGTTTTTTGTTTGCTACCTTCCAGGTTATGAATGATCTATGTACGGTGTTTACGTTGGAAAAAAAAAAAATCAAGGATGTGGTCTTGGTTTATGAGGTATGTTATAGTAGTTTCAATTATAATTATCCTTTTTCATTATTTTTCACCTTTGGAGTAAGTAATTTAGTCGAGTGTTTCTTTTACCGTCATGGCAGGGACAAATGAAACTCGTTGAAAAACTTGGGAATGGAGCTCGAAAGAAATTAGAATGGTCAGCTTAAATATATCATACTTTTGAGAGTAGTTCTGTAGAATTTATTTTTTGTGTAGTTGACCTATGAAATTTGTAAACTTTGATTTTATATATTGAGTTTGAAATAAAATTTAAATTACGTACTGGTTAAATTTTTATGATTTGCAAGTATTATTTTTATTTTATGATCCTCCACACCAATTAAAATTAGTAAACTTTGATTTTATATATTGAGTTTGTTAAATTAACCAGGTGACTTAGCGCACCTGGCCACCGGGCTCCTCCCTTGAAGGATTGACCCGGGTTCGATCCCTCGTTGGAGCGAATTTGGGAGATATAAGGTGGGCTTGGAGATATTCTAGGAGTTATTGGGATCTTGGTATACTAACATCTAATCTAACAACTAACATTTGCCCGATAAAAAAAAAAAAAAAAATATTTATATTTTAACAAATTAAATTGGGTAAGAAAAAATTCCCAAAAATTATTCCCTACACATAATACATATATTTACCTACACTTAAATATATATTTTATAAGACATTAATTAAAAATAATTATATATAATTACCGAAAAAAATATTTAACTACACATAAGATCAATATTTAACCACACATATGAAATGCCACGTGTCATTTCTATTACCACGTGTCATTTCCATGTCAGCATCCACCTCATTTCCACCTTGTAATTATAAAATATCATAAATATGTTTATCCACACATAGAAGATATATTTAATAACACATGTATGTGTAGGTAAATATTCAACGATTTCTGCACACATACCTGTATGTGTAGGCAAAATTCTTTTTCTACATAAAAATAGTGACACGTAATGGTACTTGCATTATGTGTGGGTGATAATCAATACACACACATAAGCATACTATTAGTCACACATGCATGTGTGGGCAAAACCCAAGTTTTTTGTAGTGAAGCTACAGAAACGAAACACACGCCAACTGACTATGGATTCAACCCAATCCACGAATCGACAAACTCCCCAACTACGACTCTAGAATACACGAAATAGGTGAAACAAAAACCTAAGCAGAACAACTTGGATTAAGCTCAAAATTTGACACGAAGTACAACCTAGGGTTAGGAACAAAATATCCAAAATTCAGCAAAATTGCACGGCTAGATTTCAATTTGGCTCGGTGATCAGTTTCAGGTCGTTTTAGGGTTCAAAAACAAATCTGAAAATAAACGAACAACTTTCAGGCTTAGGGAATGGTTAAGAAACGGTGGGAATTATTTTTTTGATGATGTTTAGACGGGTTTATGATGGCTAGAAACAAAAGAAACGAAATAAAGTTGTGAAAATTACCAGAAACGAACCTCGAATCTACAGGGATTCGAAACGCGTCTGTACAGCAATCTTCGTGGCTCGATTAACCCGAATACTATGAGATATCACGAAAAAATTGATTGAATTCAAGTTTGAGGTCGCCAAACAACAAACTCTACCAAGAACTATCAGTTTGTGAGACAAGAGAAATAGCGTGAAAACCTGTTTTCATTCAATCAAGTCTGTCTAATGATAATTTCGAAAATCACATAAATATTACCCTAATTCTGTAAAGCTAGGGCCGAAAATACTAAGTAATGGGCCTGGATATTCTCAAAAATTCATAATAATAAAAATACAAAGTTTAGGCCCAAACAAATATAATAAATCTGAAATAACGGGCTTGTCTTCCTTTCATCCTTGATGGGCCTCCGAATCTCCGTCTTCAACGCTTGATAAGTTCACCAACTTGTATTGACAAAATCCGACTCCATCACTCTCCAATTTGTGTTGAAGGTAGCATTGCAAATATCCTTGAAGCTTTTGAGCTCTCGATCTTGTCATTGGACCTTTAAGCTGCAAATCCGGATTCAACTCTTCAATGCTAGCTTCAGTCTCATCATTCCCCCCCGACTGAAAAGAATTCGTCCTCGAATTCAAGTCCTCCTCACCATCTCGATCATCTACAGGAAATGGAGACAAATCAGAAACATTGAAAGTTGACGAACATTTATACTCACCTGGAAGGTCAATTCGGTATGCATTATCATTGACACGTGCAACCACAGTAAATGGTCCATCTCCAGGAGGCATTAGCTTCGACTTCCTCAAGTTAGGAAAATGGCCCGGGCTGAAGTGAATCCAAACCTTATCACCTGGTTTGAACAACACTTGCTTGCGATGGGTGTTCGCCTTTCTTGCGTTCTTGACACCTTGAAGTTAAATCCTCGCCTTGACTTTCTCATGCATTTCTCGAACCTGTTCAGCCCTACGAGAACCTTGCAAACTCGAAAGATGGTCAGTAGGCAAAGGTAAAAGATCCGTGGGAGTTAACGGATTAAATCCATAAACTACCTCAAATGGAGACATATGGGTAGAAGAATGCACAACCCTGTTATAAGCAAACTCAGCAAATGGAAGGCATTCTTCCCATGATTTCAAATTATTCTTAACAAGAGCATGTAGTAGAGTGCCTAATGTCCTATTAACTACCTTAGTTTGGCCATCTGTTTGTGGATGACAAGCAGTAGAAAATAACAGTTTGGTACCCAACTTTCCCCACAAAACACGCCAAAAATGTCCCAAAAATTTGGCATCCCTATCAGACACAATGGTTTTAGGAACACCATGCAGACGGACTACTCACGAAAGAATAAATTTGCAATGTTATGAGCATCATCAGTCTTTCTACAAGCAATAAAATGAGACATCTTTGAAAATCTATCGACTACCACAAAAATAGAATCTTTACCAGACTTAGATCTAGGCAAACCCAAAATAAAGTCCATCGAAATGTCTACCCACGGAGCAGTAGGTGCCGGCAAAGGCGTATACAAACCAAATGGACTAGACGTAGATTTAGCTTTTCTACAAGTAATACATCTTGCACAGATTCTCTCTACATCTCTCTTCATGCGAGGCCAATAAAAATGTTCATGCAAGAGGTTCAATGTCTTAGTAACACCAAAATGACCCATAAGACCCCCCGCATGCGACTCCAAAACAAACAACTCTCACATAGAACAATCAGGTACACATAACTTCGAACCCCTAAACAAGAATCCTTCAGACACATAGTACGAGTCAACAGCCTTAGATTTTCCATTATACGATGCAAAAATAGGTCCAAAGAATGGATCATTCTTATAAAAACTCTTAATATGCTCAAGACCTAAACATTGTGCATGCATAACAGAAATCAGTACATACCTGCGAGAAAGTGCATCAGCAACCACATTCTCTTCTCCTTTCTTGTACTTGATCACATAGGGGAACGACTCTATAAACTCCACCCATCGAGCATGGCACGAGTTCAAGCTTTGCTGACCCTTCAGATGCTTCAACGATTCGTGATCAGTGTGAATCACAAACTCCTTCGGCCTCAGGTAGTGCTGCCAAGTCTCCAAAGACCTCTTCAGTGCATACAACTCCTTGTCATATGTTGAGTATCTCAGGGCTGCACCATTCAGCATCTCGCTGAAATAAGCAACGAGCTTCTTATCCTGCATCAAAACAGTACCAATGCCTATACCAGAGGCATCACACTCAATCTCGAACATTTTGTTAAAATCAGGCAAAACCAACACAGGAGCATTACATAATTTCGACTTCAGCAAGTTAAAAGAATGCTCTTGCGCTTTGCCCCACTCAAACTTCCTATCTTTCCTAGTCAATTCAGTCAAAGGGGCTGCTATAGTGGAAAAATCACGCACAAAACGACGATAAAAGCCCGCTAAACCATGAAAAGACCGAACATCAGCACATGACTTAGGCGTTGGCCACTCCTCTATGGCTTTCACCTTAGTCCTATCAACTTCAACCCCACGACTACTAACAACAAAGCCAAGAAATATAACCTCATCCATGCAAAAGGAACACTTAGACAAATTATCATATAATTTTGTATCACGCAGCAACACAAACACATGCCTAAGGTGTCTAACATGCTCTTCAACACTCGTGCTATAGACAAGGATATCATCAAAATAGACCACTACATATTTCCCTATGACTTCACGCAGAACATGGTTCATTAGACGCATAAATGTACTAGGAGCGTTTGTAAGGCCAAAAGGCATCACAAGCCATTCATACAATCCATGCTTCGTTTTGAACGCAGTTTTCCACTCATCTCCCTCATTCATTCTCACTTGAAAATAACCAGAACGTAAATCAATTTTTGAAAAGACAGACGCTCCAGATAATTCATCTAACATATCATCTAATCGAGGGATAGGGAAACGATACTTCACCGTTATCTTGTTGATAGCTCGGCAATCCATGCACATGCGCCACTCATTGTTCTTCTTTGGTACGAGGATTACGGGCACTGCACACGGTGATAAGCTCTCTCTAATCTGCTTCTTCTCCAGTAACTCCCTGACCTGACGGTCAATCTCCTTCGTCTCCTTGGGACTGGTGCGGTAAGCTGGTCTGTTCGGAAGAACTGCTCCCGACTGAAAATCGATCTGGTGCTCAATTCCCCGAATTGGTGGTAGACCACTTGGTATCTCATCTGGGAAGACATCTTTGAACTCCTCCATCAATGGCTGCAAAACAGAAGGAATAACAGCATCAGAAGTATCATAAACCTTAAAATTAACCAGAACGACAGCATTACCTGCTTTTACAATTTTCTGAGTTCCCTTTATATTGATGAACAGGCTTCGGTTCACCGCTTCAGAACTGTTCTCACTTGAAGTGGAAGAAGTGGTAACATGGGCAGCTTTAGCCTTAGAGAGGCCCTTGGTGCCCTTAGTACACTGAGATCCCGTAGTGGTCTGTCCCGATGGAATGGGCCGCTTGCCCTCTGCACGTTTCTCCTTCTCTTCTTTGAACTTCTCCTGCATCCGTTTCTGATCTTCAATCACATCTTTAGGCGCTAAAGGCCACAATCTAGTGGTGGTCCCTCTCGAGTCACGACATAAGTGTTGGCGAATCCATCATGTATCGCCTTCCTATCGAACTGCCAAGGACGACCAAGCAAAATATGTGCCGCCTCCGTAGGGATGACGTCACACAAAACAGTGTCAGTAAAACAACCAATTGAAAAGGTGACAGGTACCTGATATCCGACACGAATCTCGCCTCTGTCTGTCAACCATTGCAATCGATACGGTTTTGGGTGCTTCTGTGGAACCAACTTCCAACTTTCCCACTGCATACTGACTGATGGCGTTTACGATGCTACCACTATCAATGATGAGTGAACACACCTTATCCTGAATCGAACAGCGTGAGTAAAAGATGTTCTCCCGCTGATCAATCTGCTCTTCGTCTCGAATAAGGCTCAAAGCTCGGATCGAAACAAGGCTGACGTTAGCTGGCTTTGGTTGCTCATCCTCAACATCAATTGCACCAAAGAGAGTGCTGACTAGTGGCTGCTCTAAGAACTGATCGGCTTCCCCTGCATCTTTTCCTTCATCAACTTCTTCTTCACTAGCTGATTCTAACTCATTCTGCTCGGTAAAGAATAAAACTCTGCTATTGGGACACTGAGCTTGAAAGTGTCCCCATCCTTTGCACTTGTGACACTGAACGTCACGTGCTCTTCCTGGAGTGCTGCTACTCGAAGCTGACCTGAGGGTGCAGGTCGAGTCGGAGCATTCCGATTCGGTGACGGTGGAGCAGTCTGCTCAGAACGGCGAACGGGCTGCGTGGACTGACCTTGAGGACGTGTAGGGGCTGTCCTCGACACAGATGCACTCTGTGCAGACGCATCACCTCCTCGGGCCCAAGAATTCCGTGATGGGGTCGAAAAGGCAGATCGTCTACGTCCATCTCTAAGCTACTGTTCCACAATTGAGGCATAGTTTATCATAGCCTCAATACTGGCAAAGTCCCTCAACTCTACTTCACAAGCTATGTCTGGGTTCATTCCCTCAACATATCGATTGATTGTGGCAATCAATGTCTCTTCCTTGCCAACCCTGTTCATAGCTATCTCAAGCTCCTTATGGTTCTCCTCAATCGAACGAGTTCCCTGCTTGATTCTGTTCAATTTCTTCTCAAGCTCTCGTTCATAGTGTACCGGAATGAAATGTCCTCTCATGACGTCCTTCATCTCTTGCCAAGTGTCTATAGGTGGGTATTTGTCACGGCGTCTCCTCTCTTGCTGATTCTCCCACCATGAGGCTGCATATCCTCTAAACTCCAACGATGCAAGCTGAACCTAGCACTCAAAGATCTTGTCGACTTTCCTCTCCCAATCGAGGTACACGTCAGGATCATGTAACCCCTCAAATTCAGGAATGCTTGTCTTGATGTTATTCAACAAGCTATCTGCCCCTCCATGTCGGTTGTGATTGGCACGAAAAGTACGCCTCGGAGGTGGACGTGGCCGATCACGTCTCCATGGATGCTCAATTTCAGCCACTGATCCCTCACTAAAATCATCAAATTCATCCTCGTACTCATCATCATCAAATTCATTCTCTTGCACTAACTCAGGCTGGCGGCGTAGAGGTTGACGACGTACTGGCTCACGGCGTACTGGCCCACGACGTACTGGCTCAGGTTGTCGCTCAGGCTGTCGATCGACTGTTTCGAGGTGTTCAAACTGTTGCATCAACTTTTCAAATGTGTCGTCCATCTTCTGCTCTAGTACTCGGTTCCTCCTCTCAAAGTGGGCGGCCATGGCATCAAAGTGAAGCTTAGCATCCCAAGGAGTCTCAGGAGGATTACTGCCGGTCTTCCTAGAAGGATCGGAATCGTCTCCTCCATTTGCCATTGTACCTGCAAAACGAACAAACGTAAAATAAAAACAAGTAACCTCACAAACCTCACTATCACTCGTGTATATCACTCAATACTCTCATGTATGTCGCTCAATACCCTCGTGTATATCACTCAATACTCTCGTGTATATCACTCAATACACTCAGAATTGCAACCTATATCTCTAAACCTCAAATCCTCGGCAAAACTGATGATGACTCCTCTGCCTTGAATCAAAGACTCGAACTTGAATTCCCAAAATCACAGGTACGTATAAGACACAAAGTTGCTGGATATTTGTGGGTAAGATTCACAGTTAAGGGGAAAAAAAAAAAAAGGCACAAGGAATTTTGGATGGGGGTATAAGCTGTACTTCGTTATGAGCACTAATCCTACTTGAACCGACTTAGGACTGAACCTACACTACCCAATGCACCCACATATCATAGAAGAGGAGTTGCCTAAACAGTACGTGGGAGAAACTTCAAAACTGAAAAACAGGAAAAATCCCTAAAAAGTTCAGGGAGCGATATGACCCTTTAAACGGTCGATTTTGGCCAAAATACAAAAGCGATTACGACAATGCCATAAATGCCAATGAGATCTCTTCAAGACCTTTCCGAAAAGGTATTATGGAGAAAAATCAGCCCAACGGATCAAAAGTTACGGCCGTTTCAAGTTCTACCGACGAAAACTCAAGAAACGAAGACACAACGACTACCCCACCCAAGAAACACCCAAGAAACAATCTGGGAACACACTTTGACACACTAGAGCCTTTGATTTATCATCTCTTTTCTTTTCTTTCTTCTTTTTTTTTTTAATATAGATTTTTTTTTTTTTTTAATCGAAACTATTGCCCCCTAATATGTCACGACATCTAATTGGATTGAACCACGATCAACAAAAGTTGACGTGGCTCTGATACCAAAAATTATGATGTGATCACGCTATGCGGAAGCTACGGAAATGAAACACACCCCAACTGACAACGGATTCAACCCAATCCACGAATCGACAAACTCCCCAACTACGACTATAGAATACACGAAATAGGTGAAACAGAAACCTAAGTAGAACAACTCGGATTAAGCTCATATTTTGACACGAAGTACAACCTAGGGTTAGGAACAAAATATACTAAATTCAGCAAAATTGCACGGCTAGATTTCAATTTGGCTCGGTGATCAGTTTCAGGTCATTTTAGGGTTCAAAAACGAATCTGAAAATAAACGAACAAGTTTCAGGCTTAGGGAATGGTTAAGAAACGGTGGGAATGATTTTTTTGATGATGTTTAGACGGGTTTATGATGGCTGGAAACAAAAGAAACGAAATAAAGTTGTGAAAATTACCATAAACGAACCTCGAATCTACTGGGATTCGAAACGCGTTTGTACAGCAATCTTCGTGGCTCGATTAACTCGGATACTACGAGATATCACGAACAAATCTATTGAATTCAAGTTTGAGGTCGCCAAACAACAAAGTCTACCAAGAACTATCAGTTTGTGAGACATGAGAAATAGCGTGAAAACCTGTTTTCATTCAATCAAGTCTGTCTAATGATAATTCCGAAAATCACATAAATACTACCTTAATTCTGTAAAGCTAGGGCCGAAAATACTAAGTAATGGGCCTGAATATTCTCGAAAATTCATAATAATAAAAATACAAAGTCTAGGCCTAAACAAATATAATAAATCTGAAATAACGGGCTTGTCTTCCTTTCATCCTTGATGGGCCTCCGAATCTCCGTCTTCAACGCTTGATAAGTTCACCAACTTGTATTGACAAAATCCGACTCCATCACTCTCCAATTTGTGTTGAAGGTAGCATTGCAAATATCCTTGAAGCTTTTGAGCTCTCGATCTTGTCATTAGACCTTTAAGCTGCAAATCCGGATTCAACTCTTCAATGCTAGCTTCAGTCTCATCAGGGACCACCCCTATCGATACTTCTCCACAAATAAGGAACCCACATACCCTTGTTTTTATACGAGGATGAATTAATATACCCTTTTTTCTTAAATAAGGATTATTCGAATACCCTTGTTTTTGTACCAGGATGACTTAATTTACCCTTGTTTTTAAACAAGGACTACATTACCCTTATTTATAAATAAGGATGAATTACCCTACAAGTAGGAACCACAACGAGTTAATCAAAAACTTTGATTATACTTATTTATAAATAAGGATGAATTACCCTACAAGTAGGAACCACAACGAGTTAATCAAAAACTTTGATTTTTTTATAAATACATAAGTTACAACACTATGAGGATGACCCAGTACCAGGGCTAAAATTGAGTCATTTATTAGTGAACTCCGGGTTCATCAAGTCATCAACTCTAAGTCTTCCTCTACCTCGACCACGACCTTGACCACCACCCTCGTCCTCAGACAGGTGGACTCCGGACAATCTGTGTTTGCACAGGTTGACCTCAATCACTGCCACGACTTCGGCCTTGACCGATTGACATAGGTGGAATCTGAATATCAACAATTCTCGGTGTCAGCCGACCAAATTGCGACTTATGTTTGCTGTTATTTTGTGTTGTTTTAGTCGTAGTTTCGAATCCATTTTTCTTTATATTTTGATTGCTTTTTGTTGTATTTTGCTATGATTTGGGTCTTTTGTGAGTTTATGATCTTAGGTATTGCTTGGAACTAAAAGTCGAGAAGATGGAGTGAAACGAGCGAAGAAAGGTTCTTAAGCAATCATTGAGCCCAAGTTCTAATCTGTCACAATTTAAATGGAGATTTATTTTGGATGTAATGAAAGCATATTATCAAATATGGGTTAGATAAGAGCACATAGGTGAAAACGGGGTTCTGTTTGGAGTTCGGACGAGGGAGTTACGACCAAAACAAGAAAGACGTGCAGTCTCGGCCGAGCCACCATGCGAGCGCTCGCTCGCTAGCGGGAGTCAATGCGCACCGGCTTGCATTGCTTCAAGCGCTCGCTTGGCTTATTGATGTAATGAACGCTCTCTCACTTTATTCCGAGCGCTCGCTCGCTTGTGTTTGACGTGTTTTACGATTTCCTTATTCAATTCGAACTATATTTTCTTTCTTATAAATATAGGGCATTAGGCCCGAACTAAAGACACAATTCCTTTACTTCAGTTCTTAGTTTTCGATACTCTAGATTTAGATTTTATTGCTCTCGATTTGTTCCTTATCAGATTCTTCAATTTATTCAAGTTTCTTTCGTTCGTTCATGTTCCTTCGTTTCCGCATTTAATTCGTAAGTTTTTTATTGCTTTCTTTTCGTTTGATTAATTGCATTCTTGTTTCTTAGATTTAATTCTTAGATTATTTGTTTAATTCCTTTGTTCGTTCTTGAGTTTGTACTTTGTATTCGTTTTTCAAAGTTTCTTTTCTTTCAAAATTCATTTCCTTCGTTTATTAAGTTCTTAAAGTTAGATTTATTTTCTTAGATTTTCAGATTTAATTTTCTTCATGTCTAGATTCGTTTTCTTCTTTGCTTTCATTATTGTTTTCTCTACAATTCTATGCCTAGGTAGTTTAATTGTTTTTTGCTTAAATTCTTACTTTTTATAAGCCATATAGTTCATTGATGTTGATTGTTTGTAACTTGGGATTAAGGTAACTTAGTTCGTAGCTTGTCGATTCCGGTGATTAAATGTTGTTGGGAATTGTTAAAGATATAGCATATGTTAAGGGGGAACTCAAGTGGGACACTTGAAAAATATATGTTTTGATTTGATCCCAAAACCCCTAAGTATCCTATTCCCAAGCGACCCTAATTGATGTAGAAATAGGTTAGAATTTCCTAAGCCTATACTGTTAGGATGACTCTTTTTTATTGCTTTAGTCGCTTAGGCTTTAGACTGCAGGAATTTCAAAGTGAAGGCCACTCGCTTGAGTGTGTTTTCCAAGCGAAGCAAAGTCTAGCGAGCCGAAGTGAAGTGTGCCGAAGAACAGCGAAGCGAAGCGAGCGCTACAGTAGATTCGAAGCGAGTTAACTAAAGTGAAGCGAAGCGAGCGCTACACTGAAGAGTCGAAGCGAGTCAACGCGAGTCAACATTTACTAAAGCGGACACTCGGGAAATTTATTTTCCTAGTGCTCGCTACAGTATGACCTTGAAGCGACTCACTTGAAGCGGACGCTACAATTCTAAAGCGAAGCGAGTTCCTATCTAACAGATTGCGACAGCCCAATTCCCGCTCCGAATTTGAACTCCAGTCAAACTGGAGATCTCTGCATTGAATGCAAGATCTCCACATGTCGAATGAGGAGAGGAGCAGCGGAGTTGACTGCCAGGCCGACAAGGGCGCCGCTACAGTACAGGCTCGCTCCAGTTACTGTTATATTTTTGTAACTTAGCCATTTTCGGCAAAGAGACAATCTGGCACGACTGGAAAAGCTAAAGCCTGCGCAAGTACTGTCGAGAGGAGGAGGGACAAGGCCACCTACCAAGCAACGGATCTCGGCCAACCCTCCGCCTATAAATAGTGAAGGATGAAGACGAAGAGAAGTAGAACACTACTTGAGCATTCAGCGCCTATTGCAAACAAATACTCCCAGCTTTCAAGCATTCTTTTGAGTCTTTGTTTCAAGTGTTCTCCGAGTTCTAGTTTCATCGGAACTCATCTTCGCAACCTTCACACATAGAATTCTAAGCACATTCCATATCCAAGCTTAGAGAAGAGCTCTAGCCACCTTTGCATTTCACTGTAAAGAGCTCTTCATTAGTGTGATCATCGTAAACCAAAAACCCTAATCCTGTCTGTTAGGTTTTTGTGTTCGTCGTTAGGTTGTTTCGATCCAAGGCTCTACTTTCCTCGATAGTAGAAGCCTCGATCATAGAGTCTAGATCCAAGCTTACACTTTCCTTGACTGTGTGAAGCTCGATCGAAGCTTAGGTTGTAAGGAGAACCCGTAATCTCCCTGTCGTCTGACTGAAGCAAGTGAAGCTTCCAGTCCAGTTTAGGTCTTGTGTGGTGAACCCGTAATCACCCAGTCGTCGTCAGAAGTGAAGCTCGATCTTGACATAGGTTTTTGAAGAACCCGTAATCTTCAAAGTTCTTGAGTGAAGAGAACTAGTTGCCTAGTGCAACAAGTGGACGTAGGTGTGTCATCACCGAACCACTATAAATCGCTGTGTCGTATCGCTAATCCTAATCTTTCTATTTTGTTTACTGTTTTGATTATACATTTGCACAAGCATTCTTAACAAACCTAAAACTGTATTTTCAAATACTTAGGAAAGAATAGCTCACCGAATTTCCGCATCTTGATTAAAGTCTCACTCTTGATCAAGCATTTGGTTAGGTCAAGAGAATTGCTGAAATTGTAGATCCAGCCCTCGGCTAGGTCTTAAGTCTCGAAGCGAGCACTTTACTTAAAACTCTGAGTTATTTGAAAAGAAGTTGAAAAACTTCAAAACACGTATTCACCCCCCCCCCCCCCCCCCCCCCTCTACGTGTTTCTCCTCTAACAAACCGGGACCAACAAATGTTCTATGATTTGAATTGTTTGAATTGAGTCTAAGTTGTGTGATTATGTTGCTTGAGGACAAGCAAAGATCTATGTGTGGGGGATTTGTTTGGTGTCATATTGTGTTGTTTTAGTCGTAGTTTCGAATCCATTTTTCTTTATATTTTGATTGCTTTTCGTTGTACTTTGCTATGATTTGGGTCCTTTGTGAGTTTATGATCTTAGGTATTGCTTGGAACTAAAAGTCGAGAAGATGGAGTGAAACGAGCGAAGAAAGGTTCTTAAGCAATCATTGAGCCCAAGTACTAACCTCTCAAGATTTGAATGAAGATTTTTTTGGATGTAATGAAAGCATGTTATCAAAGAGGGGTTCGATAGGAGCACATAGGTGAAAACGGGGTCAATTTGGAGTTCGGACGAGGAAGTTACGACCAAAACAAGAAACAAGAGGCCGAGCCACCATGCCAGCGCTCGCTCGCGACATTGCGAGCGCTCGCTCGCTAGTCAAAGTAACAAGGTGTTTAGTGGGAGTCAATGCGAGCGCCAACTTGCATTGCTTCAAGCGCTCGCTTGGCTTATTGATGTAGTGAGCGCTCGCTCACTTCATTCCGAGCGCTCGCTCGCTTGTGATTGGCGTGTTTTCCGATTTCCTTATGCAATTCTTTACTAACTCTATTTTCTTTCTTATAAATATAGGGCATTAGGCCCGAACTAGAGACACAATTCCTTTACTTCAGTTTCTATTTTTCGATACTCTAGATTTAGATTTTATTGCTTTCGATTTGTTCCTTATCAGATTCTTCAATTTATTCAAGTTTCTTTCGTTCATTCTTGTTCCTTCATTTCCACATTTAATTAATAAGTTCTTTATTGCTTTCTTTTCATTTGATTAATGGCATTCTTGTTTCTTAGATCTAATTCTTAGATTATTTGTTTAATTCCTTTGTTCGTTCTTGAGTTCGTACTTTAGATTCGTTTTTCAAAGTTTCTTTTCTTACAAAATTCGTTTCCTTCGTTTTTCAAGTTCTTAAAGTTAGATGTATTTTCTTAGATTTTCATATTTAATTTTCTTCATGTCTAGATTCGTTTTCTTCGTTGCTTTCTCTACAATTTCATGCCTAGGTAGTTTAATTATTTTTGCTTAATTTCTCTAGTTTAATTAGTTAGATTTGATTCTTGTTTTCTAGATTAGATTTATCTACTTGCTTTTGATTTCCTGCTTATTTATTTTATTGCCTAGGATTTAAAACTCAAAACCAAACCAATTCTTTTTACTTGCTTTCCTAGATTTAGGCTAGATTAGGATTTTCCTTTCTTGATTTTTGCTACACGATTATTTGCCCTGTTTACGTTTTCCTTGATAATCGACTTAGGGTTTGACTCGCTAGTGCTACAGTAGATTTAGTTGCTACAAGAGTTCGGACCGTATTGACGCCGGTATCTGGCGCACAGATTTGCAACCTCTAATGCCCAGGCCTCGACTTCGGAAATGGTCATCCCACCGAGCTCGTGGATGACATTTTCATACTCCATATGCTCCTCGACAATGGACTTCATTTTATCCTTGTAAGCAAGATACCTCTCTTTGACGTCGACGTATCGAGCATGAAGTTCATTACACTTCACCTGCATGGACTTGAATTTTGCATCCGACTCATCTCGAATGTTTTCAACAATACCTTTCCAATGAAGGACTTTGACTTCCTTTGATTCAACAAGTCGACTGAGTCTCTTGATTTCATTTAAGTACGGAGCTAAGTCAACGACTTCGGCAGTATGCTACAGGAATGAAAAAGAGACAGGGTTTAAAGGAAGCAAAAAGATATTTCATTGAAAGCCACAAAGGGCTAAGTTCGATACAAAATACCACCCTAATGATGGCATATTTACAATGGCTACAAAAACAAGAAGAAAAGGTACGAGGATGGGATCAACTAACACCTCTGGAAGCTTCCTCCTCCACGACGGGCTCATTCAAGCCTCCCACTCTGGTCTGCTCCGGAAGCTCCACCTCGGACAACTTCTTTGCCTCTCCAGCCAACCTCGCGGTCTTAGCCACGTCGGTCTTCTCCAGTCAGTCTCCTGCCTCGACATAATTCCGCCCCTCGGCCTAGGCATGCTTGAGCTGCTGAGCAACTTTGGCAAGGATGACCTTGAACTCGTCATCCCGGTCCGCCAAGCAGTTGCGGACTTCATCAGCAGAATGTACGGAGAGGCTAGTGGACAAGGCCTCCACGACTGGAAACGTCGTGGTCTGCTCTAAAAGAACCTCGGCATACAAGCCGAGAATCTCCTATGTCGGTACTACCTCATACCCATACTTGTCTTTATCCAAGTCGGGGTAGTTGGCAGCAACCTCATCCAACATTGCCGCCAAGTTCTGGGAGTTAATCACTCTGGCCAGCTCGCAAACCAGGGCAAAGAAGCTCTTAGATTGGAAAATCTTCTCGGCCAGTGCGCAAATTGTTGGTCCCGGTTTGTAAGAGGAAAAACACGTGGGGGGGGGGGGGGGGGGTGAATACGTGTTATCAAGTTTTTCAACTTCTTTTCCTTTTACTCAGAGTACTAAGTAAAGTGCTCGCTTGAACTACTATGACCTAGCCGAGAGCTAGATCGACAGTATTCGCAATTCTCTTGACCTAAGCTTAGAGCTTGACCAAGAGTGAGACTTTACTCTATATGTGGAATTTCGGTGTGCTAAATCTTTCCTAAGTAATTGAAATCTCAGATTATGTTTGTTTAAATGCTTGTGCAATGAATAATCAAATAAACAGAAAGTAGAGAGATTAGGGTAAGAGATACGATACAGCGATTTATAGTGGTTCGGAGATGAAACTCCTACGTCCACTTGTTGCAATAGGCAACTAGTTCTCTTCACTCAAGAACTTGAAGATTACGGGCTCTTCAAAAGCCTATGTCAATATCGAGCTTCACTCGCTTGGATCTGATGAAGACTAGGTGATTACGGGTTCACCACACAATACCTAAAACTGGACTGGAAGCTTCACTCGCTTCAGTCGGACGACAGGGAGATTACGGGTTCTCCTTACAACCTAGCTTCGATCGAGCTTCACAATCGATGAAAATGTAAGCTTGGATCTAAACTCTATGATCGAGGCTTCTACGATCGATGAAGGTAGAGCCTTGGATCGAACACAACCTAACGACGAACACACAAGAACCTCAAACTTTAGGGTTAGGGGTTTTCTGTTTCGACAGAGACACACTAATGAAGAGTTCTTTACAATGAATGCAAAGATGGTTAGAACTCTTCTCTAAGCTTGGATTTGGAATGGGCTTAGAATTCTGGGTGTGAAGGTTGCGAAGACGAGTTCCGATGAAACTGGAACTCGGAGAACACTTGTAAACAAAGACTCGATGAAATGCTCAAACGCTGGGAGTGTTTGTTTGCAGTAGGCGCTCAATGCTCAAGTAGTGTTCTTCTTCTCTTCGTCTTCATCCTTCACTATTTATAGGCGGAGGTTTGGCCGAGATCCGTTGCTTGGTAGGTGGCCTTGTCCCTCCTTCTCTCGACAGTACTTGCGCAGGCAGTACTTTTTCAGGTGTGTCAGTTTTGTCACTTTGCCTAAAATGGCTAAGTTACAAATTTAACAGTAAGTGGAGCGAGCCATTACTGTAGCGGCACCCTGTCGGCCTGCAGTCAACTCCGCTGCTCCTCTCCGCATTCGACACGTGGAGATCTCGCATTTAATGCGACGATCTTCAGTTGACTAGAGTTCAAAATAGGAACGGGAATCGGGTTGTCGCTTTCTGTTAGGTGGGAGCTCGCTTCGCTTTCGAATGGGAGCGTCCGCTTCGAATCGTGTCGCTTCACGGTCATACTGTAGCGAGTACTTGGCAGGTGAGTTTCCCAAGTGACTGCTTTAGTAAGTGTTGACCCGCTTTGACTCGCTTGGGCTTTTTACTGTAGCGCTCACTTCGCTTCGCTTTGGCAGACTCGCTTTGAATCTACTGTTGCGCTCGCTTCGCTTCGCTGTTCTTCGGCACGCTTCACTTCGGCTGGTAGACTCGCTTCGATTGGAAAACACACTCATGCGAGTGGCCTTCACTTGAAATTTATGCAGTCTAAAAACCTAAGTGATCAAAGAAAAAACAAAGTCATCCTAACAGCATAGGCTTAGAAAAATTTCTAACCTATTTTCTACATCAAATTGGGTCGCTTTGAAATAAGATGCTTGGGGTTTTGGGATCAAATCAAAACAAACTTACACTCACTTCAAAGTGTCCCATATGTGTTCCCCCTTAACATGTAATCCTTAACAATTCCCAACACAAATCACTTCAGACTGAGAGGACACCTGCTCGGCCTCACGATTCCGAGTTGCATTAAGTTCAGCCTTAAAAAAGGCCGCCTCAACCTTGGCTACCTCGGCCTCGGCCTCTGATTTCTTCAGCTCCCGGACCTTGGCCTCGACAGTACTGATCTCCCTCACTTGTGAGGACTTCTCCTCATCCAAAAACTAAGCCCACTGTGACATGAGCTCGAACTGTGGTGCCGATTCGCGTAGGACGTTAGTAATCCTCTCCAATTTTTGAGCCAAGTCTACGACAGTAGGCTCGATGCTCTACAAATACAAGATCCACGAATTAGGAATAGAAGGAGAAGGGTAGAGGAAGTTCGCAAAGATTATAACAAAGAGTACGAAACTATGTTATCTCGGGAATATGGGGGTGAGGTGGCTAAACAACTGTAATCTGGCACTCCGGCTCAGTTGTAGCGGTGGAGGCAATCAGGTTTTGATCAAAGCCTTGCTTCTTCAAGAGCTGCAAGGGCCTGGATGCTGACGTTGGAGAACCAAGTTGGTCCTCCGTCCTCTCGAAGTAGCAGACACCATTTTTCCTACCCCCAGTAACAGACCCCAGAGTAGTTCGACTCTTTCTCTTCTTCGAGCTCGGTGCCGCAAGAAGTTCCACTACAAGAAAGAAGATATACTAATAAGAGTAGAAAGAAGAAAATAGATAAGTAATGAGAACAAGAACAGAAGGCCGAAGTGCATGCAGTAAAACCTCACCCCTCCCCGGAGCCACCGAAGTAGCTGGAATAGTGGGGTTAGCCCCGCAACCACCAGTTTGGCCTCGGTAAAACTATCAGGCACGCGCCCTACACTATCTATCGAATTCAGGAGTTTAAGTCCTTCATCTTCCCACTCCTCCATATGAACTAGAGGACCTCCTCGAACAAGTAGAAGAAAAATCTTTTCTGCCAGCTCAGTACCTTGGACCTCGTCTCAACCTTAAAAGAACGACGAGGTACGAGATACTACCACCCCGCACCCGATCTGAATTGAAAAAACCTATTCAAAAGCCCTAAAGAGAGGGGGAAGTGGTGGCGGCTGGAAACAACGCCCAAACCAATGATCTGGATAATTGAGTTGGGGGCTATTAGGGCGATAGGGATACCAAGTTTTTCTTGGATTTCAATGTATATGGTGGGGTAAGGAACGTGAAGACCTCCTATCAGAGCGTCTTCGTAAATAGTGATGAAGCTGGCCGGAGGCCAACAAGCTCTGTCCGCCTCCCCAGGCACGGCAAGAAAAGCGGAGGGGGGAAAGCCATATTTGCGACCGATCTTCACAAGATCGTCCACTTTGAAACATGATGATATATTCCTACTTTACTAGTTGTACCCTCCTGGTCACCATAATTAACGAAAATTTTGGCCGGAGATAGGGACCCGACGGTGACAACCTCTAGAAAAGATAAACTCGC
Organism: Thymus mandschuricus; assembly: GCA_029379335.1. Taxonomy (NCBI): domain Eukaryota; kingdom Viridiplantae; phylum Streptophyta; class Magnoliopsida; order Lamiales; family Lamiaceae; genus Thymus; species Thymus mandschuricus. Next base: position 16,761,397 of record CM057074.1, on the reverse strand, counting down.
CGTCCGCGAACCCGACGACGATCTATACTCAGGAGCAACAGTGGAAGAGGAAGGATTCATTGTAGTAACTTACTTGTAACTTGAAGAAGATGAGTATGACACAACAGTTTGATGAAGACGACGATGGAACAGTTTCGAAAGAGAAATGATGAAAATTTTTTAAGGAAGGATTTTTGAAGAAATTCAAATTGGGGATGAATGAAACTTGGCGTATCGGAAAAGCTTTTTGTGCTCTAAGAAACTGTTCACATCCACCAACCCATCACATCCCAACTTTATCGGGAGTCCAACCGCCGCACGCATTAAATGTGTCTGACACAGTAATATGCTAGACTTCGATATCCATCAAGACCTCAGCGTCCGCATGCGAAGAAACATTCATCATCGCGACTCAGGACGTTAAACAAAGTCACTTCGGAGGGGCAATGATTCAACTTCGTCGAGTCAACATTTCGACGTGACAATCGAATCTTCTCAACACTTCGAAGGGCCAACGATTCAACTTCGTCGAATCATAATTTCGACGAGGCCATCAAATTATCTCAACACTTTGGAGGGGCAACGATTCAACTTCATCGTTGAATCTACATTTAGACGGGACCATAGAATCTTCTCAACACTTCGGAGGGGCAACGATTCGACTTCGTCAATCTTAATTTCGACGAGGCCATCGAATTATCTCAACACTTTGGAGGGGAAACAATTCGACTTCATGGAATCTACATTTCAACGGGGCCATCGAATCTTCTCAACACTTTGGAGGGGCAACAATTCGAATTTGTCAACTCTGAATTTCGACGGTGCCATGGAGTCCTATCCTACCACTTCGGATCTCTGGCTCAACCAAATCACGACCTCGCTCCCATGTCTTTTTTTTCTGAGAGGGAGTGGGGGAGGGGGGTGTGATAGGATACGGCCCAACTACTAGGCCCAAACATTGGGCCCAGTCCAAATAGGGCCCAACAACAAAGCTCGGCCTATGCAGCTCGGCCTATGAAGACCCCGACCCATGAAAAAGTCCTCTAACGACTATAACTCGAAGTGTTGGGAATTGTTAAGGATAACATGTTAAGGGGGGAACTCATATGGGACGCTTTAAAATAAATATGTATGTTTTGATTTGATCCCAAAACCCCCATGTATCCTATTCCCAAGCAACCCTATTTTGATGAAGAATAGGTTAGAAAATTTTCTAAGCCTATACTGTTAGGATGACTTCAATTTTGCTTTAGATGTTTAGGTTTTAGACTGCAGGATTTCCAAGCGAAGGCCACTCGCTTGAGTGTGTTTTCCAAGTGAAGCGAGTCTACCGAGCCAAAGCGATGCGTGCCAAAAAATAGCGAAGCGAAGCAAGCACTACAGTAGATTCAAAGCGAGTCTGCTAAAGCGAAGCGAAACGAGCGCTACAGTGATAAGTCAAAGCGAGTCAACGATTACTAAAGCAGACACTCAGGAAATTTATTTTCCAAGTACACGCTACAGTATGACTTGAAGCGACTCACTTTGAAGCGGACGCTCCAAATCTGAAGCAAAGCGAGCCCCTACCTAACAGAAAGCGACAACACAATTCCTGCTCCAATTCAAACGACGAGTTCAAACTCCATTCAAGTGAAGATTGCCGCATTAATTGCGTATCTCCATGTGTCGATAGGAGAATGGAGCCCCAGAATTGACCGTCAGGCCGACAAGGACGCCACAACAGTGCTGGGAGGCTCCAGTTACTGTTAATATTGAAACTTAGCCATTTTCGGCAAAGGGACAAACTAGCTCGTCTGAAAAGCAGCAGGCCTGTGCAAGTACTGTCGAGAGGAGGAGGGACAAACCACCAACCAACAACGGCTCTTGCCCATCCCTCCGCCTATAAATAGTGGAGGATGAAGACGGAGAAGAGTAGAACACTACTTGAGCATTCAGCGCATATAGCAAACAAACACTCCCAGCTTTCAAGCAATCTTCGAGTCTTTGTTTAAGTGTTCTCCGAGCTTCTGTTCCATCAAAGCTCGTCTCCGCAACCTTCACACTTATAAATCTAAGCCCACTCCATATCCATGCATAGAGAAGAACTCTAGCCTTCTTTGCATTTATTGTAAAGAGTTCTTCATTAGTGTGCTCATCGAAAAACCAAAAACCCTAACCCTAGTTTGTCTGTTAGGTTTTGTGTTTGTCGAAAGGTTGTCACGATCCAAGACTCTACTTTCCTCGATAGTAGAAGTCTCGATCATAGAGTTTAGATCCAAGCTAGCACAGTCCTCGATTGTGTGAAGCTCGATCGAGTGAAGCTTAGTCCAGTCTAGGTCTTAAGGAGAACCCGCAATCTCCCTGTCGTCGTCAGATCCAAGCAAGTGAAGCTCGATCTTGACCAGGTTTTTGAAGAACCCGTAATCTTCAAGGTTCTTAAGTGAAGAGAATCAGTTGCTTCGAGCAACAAAGTGGACGTAGGTGTTTTACCACCGCACCACTATAAATCCCTGTGTCGTATCTCTCTAACCCTAATTTTTCAATTATTTATTGCTTTGATTATACATACTGCACAAGCATCTTAAACAACTCAAAATGAGTTTTTAAATACTTAGGAAAGACTAGCTCACCGAATTCCGCGTCTCGAGTAAAACCTCACTCTTGATCAAACATTCGCTTAGGTCAAGAAGTTTGCTAGAACTGTAGATCTAGCTTCCTGCTAGGTCTTAAGAATTTGAAGTGAGCGCTTTACTTGTCACCCCCCCCCCCCCCCCCCTCTACGTGTTTTTCCTCTATCAAATTGGGACCAACAAGTGGTATCAGAGCAGGGGTTCTTTCGAGCCACTGCTTTGCATACCTGAAGCGAGTCCCCTCTCGCTTCACGTTGTCTCACTGAACCGGATTCATTTTTCCTAAGTGCATCAAAACCCCCACTCACGCATACTGCTTTACTACTGACGTTTCACAATGTCTACATACAGTGCATCAATCTTCCGCAGTTCTCTATAGAAGGATACGAAACTTGGAGCTTTCATGTTGAGAGTTTTCTATGCTCCATCCACGACAGAATGTGGGAGGTCATAGAAGAAGGACCGATCGAGATCAAGAAAGCCATCTCTATGTACGTTCCAGCCGCCGAAGGCCGTGAAGCTCATGTCAGACAAGAGTATGTTGACAAGGTGAAGGAAGATTACTCTTCCAATGACTTCAAGATCGCCAATCTAGACCGTATAGCTCGCCATACGATGCAGAGCACGGTGTCAGATGCCTATCTTCCTAGGATCAGGAAGTGCACTACTGCAAAGGAAATGTGGGAAACCCTAGCCCTAATTTCCCAAGGCACTGACAAGATAAAGGAGAACAAGCTTGCCGTACAGATGCGGGAGTTTGAGAGTCTGACAATGAAGTCTGGTGAATCAATTGACGCCTTCGAACTACGCGTCACCGACATCATTGCCACTCTCATCTCACTAGGCAAGGAATTCACGGACAAAGAAGTAAATCTCAAGATCGTTCGAGCTCTTACATGGAAGTGGCAGACCATGAAGGAGTTATATCTGGCAACCAAGGATCTGTCGAAGCTCACACCGAAAATCCTGTTCTCCAAGCTCAAGGCTCACGAATTCGATCTCAATCGAATGAGTCTTGACGACGAAGATGAAGGTCCTGCGTCATCCAAGGGAATCGCTTTCAAAGCTACAGAGCTCCAAGCGATCAGACGCTTGCCAAGATGTCAAGAGAGGAACTGGAAGAGCACTGATGCTCGTGATGGAAAAGGGAAGAGAGAAGAGACATCAAAGCCAATCCCTAGAGATATGATGGATGTGAGGTGCTATCACTGCCACAAAATGGGCCACTACAAGTCTGACTGCCCAAAGATGAGTGTCAAGGAGCAAGAAGAATTGAAGGCAAAGAGAGAAGCTCCCCGGCGAGCGCTTGTAGCGAGTGAACCGCCAGTCGCTTCAAATGAGGAAGCCTCAAGTGACTCAGACGCATTCACTGATCCAAACTCCAGCGAGGAAGAGGATCTTGGATTAATGGCGCTCACCGATGAAGACATGGGAGAGGTAATTTTCTATCCGCCTATTAATTCAATTACTCTGGCACATGAGCACGAAGAGGAAATTCATTCCTCGACGTGGAGTGAGTTGCTTAACAAACATCACAAACTGTTAAGCGACCACGAAGTGTTGAAACAAGCTATGTCTGATAGCGAGAAAGAGAACCGAAAGCTAGCCACTGAACTTGATAAAGTCAAGATTAATTTAAGGGCTATGCCTAGTAAGTTCGAGGATCTCTTCGCTAGACATAAAAGCTTGGAAGGAAGGTGATAGATCCGGGTTAGAGATCCACAACAATTTAAGGTGTTTTTCATCATGTTTTGCAGAGAGCATTTATGGATAAAGCTTTAGAGCGATAAAAAGCAGGAGATTCATGCGTGTAGAGAACTATAAACGAGTATTGTGTATAGAGCATGATTTGCGCGGTGATGATAAATAATATTTGAGCTATAAGTAAGATGTGAAAAGCATACTTAGCCATGAACTAGCAAGATTCACGGAGTTTTGCACTCATATAAGCAGATAATGGAGAGATGGGGCAGGAGAAAAGGAGAGAAATAAGGAGGATGGAGCTCCGTTGAGCCTCATTTCCTTTCGACGATAAGGGTTTTACCTTGTGCTCAAAATAATGTATGTGAGAGAGAGATCCTTCCCAGCGTTGAGAGGAATGGACGGAGGTGAAGAGGAACTAGAGCTTCCCAAGAGAAAGTTTCGAGCGCCTCAACTGCTCGAACTCGGAGGAGCTCGTAAGGAGAGTATGGAGCTGAATGGAACAGTACGCAGGGATGCGTGTTGTTCTTATGAGAGGTGTTGTGATATGACGATGATATGATGAAGTGTGCATTCACTTGATATTTATAGGTGTGAGGAGGGTGAAAAAGGAAGCATTCGTGTGAGGGTAGGACAGAAAAGGAATTCCTACGGAAACAGAGTATCCTCCATCCTGTATGCAGTGGTCCTCACTCTACAATGTATAGAGTCACGCGGATCGTATGCTACGCAAAACCTTGAGCTTTGCTGCACATTTATGGGATCTGATCAGATCCTCTTAGCTTTGCAGATGCTTACGGATCTTATAGGGCTTCTGGGAATGGCTAAAACCCCACGGCTTCTACAGGGAATATGGTTCTTGATTATGCTGAGCATTTTAATGCTCATGAAGTCTCTTTGATAACATGTTTTATATGCAGAACAACTCCCATTGAGTCCTATCAGGATTATTATCGAATGATCGTAATAATAATGATGGTAAGGCTTGTTTCACCCAGAGCTTATTATTCCATTTCTCCTTAGTAAGATTTCTACGCTCATTGTAGCTTCTAGTATATCGTGACTTTAGAAATGATATCCCAGAGTTGAGGAGAGCACATATTCCTATCAACTCGAGTTATTTGGGCATTACGGCTGATATTAATCTCTATCAGAAGGTATGAAACCCAATCCAACCTAGTGGCCAACATAAACAAAGCCTCATTCGCTAGGCAGGCACTAGAGAGCTCACTTCTACCTTTTGGTAGAAAGGGAGGCCTTGGATATGATGGTGGACCTTCCAAGCCTACAGTCTTTGTTGGTGCTTCTAACACAACACCATCAGTTCCTTTGGATGTGCCTACTACCTCCAAAGCATCCACTAACAAAGAAAAGGGCAAAGCGTTTGAGAACGCTAAGAGGAAACCAATGAAGATGTTTATATCTTCAAGGGAAGAATCTAAGGGTAAGCCTAGTTCAACAGTCCCTAGCACTCACAATGCTAAAGCTTACCAATCAAAAGGTAAAGGGAAAAATGTTGAAGCTTCTAAGTCTCAAACCAAGACACAAGAGATAAAGGATCTTCCTCTCAAGAAGAGAAGTAATGTCTATGTGTCACGTGAGTCGGATTGGAGATGGTCCAACAGCACTTACGTTGAGGGGGAAGTGTTTGAAGCGACCAAGAGGAAGCTTCAAACCCCAAAGGTTTCTCAAGCGAGTCAGGGTCAAAACCCTAAGTTGACTGCTCAAAAGAAACTAAGCGAGTCGCTTGCAAAGACTAGAAACCCTAACTCAGACTCTAAGCCTAAGGCTAATCCGAAGCGAGTCGCTTCAGGATATAAGCAGAAAGGCAAGAGCATAGGTGTGTCTCAAGCGAGTCGCTACCCCTCATGCACACACTGTTGCACATGTGAAGCTGCATCTAAGCAAAAGTCACAGTTTAAAAAGGTCGAGAAGCCCAAAGCACAAGCTAACTCTCAAAAGAGAGTGAAGCAAGTGTGGGTACCTAAGGGGACTAACTTGCAAGGACCCAAACTGATTTGGGTACCAAAACTTGCCTAATTGCAGGTGAGCGCCATGGATCCCATGCCCAGTGAAGGTAAACCGATTTGGTAGTTGGACACTGGATGTTCAAGACACATGACGGGCATGAAGTCTCTACTCCAAGATTATATAGAGAAGAAGGGTCCACACGTAACCTTTGGTGACAACTCTTGAGGAACCACTAAAGGATACGGCGTACTGAAGATAGGAAAGCTCAGAATCGAAGAAGTTTCCTATGTGGAAGGACTGAAGCACAACTTGTTATCCATCTCACAGTTCTGTGATAAAGGATACAAGGTGGAGTTCATCTCCAACAAGTGCATTGTGAAGAACAAACTCACATCCCAGATTGCACTCACTGGAATTAGACAAAGGAATGTCTACATTGCGCAATGGGATAGCTGCAAAGAGGAAACGTGCTTGGTCGCTAGAAGTGCTACAGAAATTGGATGGCTATGGCACCGACGCTTGAGCCATCTCAACTTCAAGACGATCAATCGCTTAGCTCGGAAAGGCTTGGTGCAGGGCATACCTAATGAGGTCTATGTCAAAGACCAAACTTGCTCACCATACCAACAAGGCAAGCAGACGAAGAAGCACTTCGCCAGCTTAGAAGAAGCATCTTCCAAGCGAGTACTGGAGCTACTACACATGGATCTGTTTGGACCAATCACTCCAGTAAGCGTCAATGGAAGAAAATACACTCTCGTTGTAGTCGACGACTTCTCTCGCTACACTTGGGTTGTATTTCTCTTTAGCAAAAAGGAGACGCTATCCAAACTGCCTCAATTACTCAAGCGCCTCGCTGTGGAGAAGAACCAAGCGATCGCCACCATTCGCTCCGACAAAGGCACAGAGTTTTTAAACTCTACAATTGAAGCATACTGCACGGAGCATGGGATAGCACACCAAACATCCTCAGCAAGCACACCTCAGCATAATGGAGTAGCAGAAAGAACAAATTGAATCATCAAAGAAGCCGTTCGTACAATGATTGCAGATTCGAAGCTTCCGATGAAGTATTGGGCTAAAGCTGCCAATACCGCATGCTACACTCATAATCGGACGCTTCTCAACAAACGCTTCGAAAAGACACCATATGAAATATGGACAGGGAGAATTCCTAACATTTCCTATTTCCATATATTTGGTTGTAGGGTCTTCATTCACAATAATGGGAAGTCACAATTGAAAGCCTTTGAAAGCAAAGCAGATGAAGGAATATTTTTAGGATATTCTACATCTAGCAAAGCTTATGGGGTATTCAATTGTAAAACCCTAATTGTGGAGGAATCACCCCATGTCGTATTTGATGAATCTTCTTTAAGTCTTCCACAGGAACAGGTTCAAGCGAATGACAAGAATTCAAGCGAGGAACCCATCAATCCATTAACATGGGATATGCTTGAAGATGAAGAAGAAGTTAAAGATTCAAACGATCAAATTGCTCAAGAGAAGGTTGAAGCTGCCCCCAAGACTCAAGAAGCGAATGCAGGTCAAGCACCTGCTCTGGTCGCTTCAGATGGTGAAGCAAGCGACCCGCATGGCTCAAGGTCATTCACCAAGCCAAATATCATTGGAGATCTATCCAAAGGCGTGGTGACCAGAAGCCAAGTGATTGGAGAAAGTGCTATGTTTAGTTGTTTTCTGTCCAACATCGAGCTAGCAAGCGTGGAGGAAGCCCTAGCTGATTCCAATTTGGTGATTGCCATGCAAGAAGAGCTCAATCAATGATATGATCCTTGACGACCGATAACACACAATACGCAAGCGGAAGACTCAAAATTGATAGAATAGATGGAATATCCCAATATACCTAAAGTCTAACCCCACAAATGATATAGAATCGGCATAAACCCCCTATACCCCAAGTGGTGATTGCCTTAGTCACACGGAGACGTTGAATGACACACAAACGAGGGTGATGAACTAGATTGATTCGCTGGATAAAGAATCTCTTGGTCACACCATAAGAAATTTGAACATAAATCTCATAAGAGAAATAAACTGAAGTATTATTGATGAATAAAATCTTATTTTCGTCACCTATGAATGAGCCTTATTTATAGGCTTCAAAAAGTCCTAATTCCACAAGGAAACTACTTAAAAACTTATCCTAAAAGATATCAAACCAAATCCTAGTCTAAAAAGGAATAAAATCCTTAAAATAATGATGAAAATTAACCTACCAACTATAGTACTCATAAAAAATGAAAATTAATAAAAATAAACAACTAAATAAACTAGTAAATAATATCTTCCATCTTCAACCCATATCATCTTTAATTCTTGGCCCATAAAGTGAAATCCACGATCTACGGGCTGCATCAATCAATTCACCAGAAACGACGTATGGTATCTTGTGGATTGTCCTAAATTCCAGCATGTGATTGGCACCAAGTGGGTGTTCAAGAACAAGACGGACGAGGACCACAACGTCGTGAGAAACAAAGCTCGACACATCGCCAAGGGCTACTGCCAAGAGGAAGGGACCGATTTCGATGAGACCTTCGCTCTAGTGGCCAGGCTTGAAGCCATTAGACTGTTTCTTGCCTATGCAGCGGCCAAGAAATTCAAAGTCTATCAAATGGACGTCAAGAGTGCGTTTCACAATGGAGAGCTCAAGGAAGAAGTATATGTGGAGCAGCCACCGGGTTTTGAGCAAGGAGATAAGGTGTATCGATTGAAGAAGGCCATGTATGGATTGAAGCAGGCGCCTAGAGCATGGTATGATACACTATCTCAGTTCCTAGTGGATAATGGATTCCACAAAGGAAAGATAGATCTGACTCTCTTCACCATTAATCATGGAGAAGATATGCTATGGGTCCAGATCTACGTAGATGACATCATATTTGGATCACCAAACCTGTCGCTTAGCGAGAAGTTTGGAGAGTTGATGAAGACCAAGTATGAGATGTCGATGATAGGCTTGATGAGTTGCTTCCTAGGTCTTCAAGTGAAGCAGCAAGATGATGGGATATTCATCAATCAAGCAAAGTATACTCGAGATATGCTTGCCAAGTTTGGTGTTCAGCATGCTAAAGCTGTGAAGATCTCGATGAACACCAATTGGAAGATGGAGCCAGACCTAGAAGGGAAGTCTGTGGATGCTACAGACTACCAGGCTTTGATCGGGTCCCTTCTCTATCTCACTGCAAGCAAGACAGATATAGCATTTGCAGTTGGAGTGTGTGCTCGCTTCCAAAGCAATCCCAAGCATAGCCACCTTGAAGCTGCCAAGCGAATCCTTCGCTATCTCAAAGGCACTGTCAATATGGAGCTATGGTATCCTGCTGAAGATAATCTGGAGCTCACGGAATACTCCGATGCTGACTATGGAGGATGCCGAATTGATAGGAAATCAACTTCGGGCACGAGTCAGTTCTTGGGAAGCAAGCTGATCTCATGGTTTTCAAAGAAGCAGACAAGTGTAGCTACTTCAACGACTGAAGCCGAGTACATGGCAGCCGGAAGCTGTTGTTCTCAAATCTTGTGGCTTCGTCAGCAGTTGAAGGACTACAGAGTTGAAGCGAATAAGATTCCAATCTTCTGCGACAACAACAGTGCAATATGTATCTCGCAGAATCCAGTGCTTCACACCAGATGCAAGCACGTGGAAATCCGACATCACTTCATTCGTGATCATGTCGAGAAAAAGGATATCAAGCTCAAAAAAATCCATACCGATCTCCAGCGAGCAGATATCCTCACCAAGCCTCTAGCTAAGTCTCGCTTCAACCAGCTATGTGTGGAATTAGGGTTACTAGACCCTGGTGAAGAGTGCTAGTTCCAGGATGCACAAGGGAGCGGACGCTTGCCCTCAAGCGACCCTCGCATTGGATCTTCACCAATTCAAGCGAGTCGCTTCAAAATTCACTCGCTTGAAGAAGGAGAAATAAGGTGGAGAAAGGTGGAGTGTTGGAAGACGTTCCCTACCAACTAACAGGATTGTTAAGGCTATGGTTAAGGGGGAACTATTGATTGCTCTCGGAGCAGTCTACTTCCAAAGCGAACAAGGAAAGCTGCTACCTAGCCTAGGATTCCTAGCAAGTGGGTATAAACACTTGCAAGTACCTTTTCTAGTAAAGGTTGTGGGGTCTTGTATCGGGCCTTCCCACGTAAAATCGGTGAAAGCTTAGGCAGGGCTGGCACCTAGACCTTGCGTCATCTTCCCATCTTTCCGCCGAAGAGGAGGATGTCTTCTCATCTCCTTCGTCGTGGATAATCACTCACTTATTACTCACTCTTCATTGAGTAGAGCTGCCGGGTGTTTATTCATTCTTCTCCCACCTTGAATATTGCATTGCTTCAATTTACCCTATTTTGGGTCAAGCGAGTCGATTGCATGTTCATCCTGTAGATCTTAAGTGGAGAGCTTGAAGAGTTACCTTTTACTTCAAAAGGTTGCAGGGCTGGTGACATGCTTCTGCGTAAAACCAAGAATGTCTTGGCAGAGCTTCTCATTGTCATCCTGTCCTATTCTGCTCTGAGATAAGGACTTGTACTCATCTCCCATTCATCGTGAATAAGTACACAAAAGTGAGTCTCCCTTCGGGTTGAAGAAAGCTAGTGTACTTTATTCATTCTCCCCACCCTCCCCATTCACTTCGATGGAGGACTCTCTAGTTCGTAGAGGAAGATGGAAGAGATGAATGCCAAGAAGATCAAGCTTATAAAGAATCTACAACATGTGGTATCAATCTCCTACAATGTGAGATTGACTGGTAAGTGTTTCAATTCAAGTACACTAAGTAAAGTGAAGCGTGCTAGAAACCTTTATTTGCTATGTGGAAAATATGAAATGAATCTGACACAAATACAAAGAGGAAAACATTCTTGTTTATCCTCGAAGTATGTAAGTCAGAAACATTTTAAATAAAGTCAAAGAAATTTCAATTTCTTATACCAGTCGCTTCAGATGGTCAAGCGAGTGTTTCGTCACTCAAGCGAGCCATCACGAGCGAGTGTGGAACAGTCACGACAAGCGAGTACTTCGCAAGCGAGTAAAAGCCAAGCGGCCACACTCAAGCGAGCAAGTATGAAGCGAAGCGTATGAGCTGTATACACTCGAGTGCAATTTTACTTTCTACTTTGCATTCAATGCAGATCAGGTACAAGGCAGATATTTCAGGCGCGTGAGACTCATTTCAAAATTGAACCGCCAAAACCGCGCATGATCCAACCATTGAATCTCAACAGTTTTCAAATCCCAGCCGTTGGATCTACGCCGTTTGAACAGACAAATTGCGAGAGGCCACGTGGAATGCCAAGTCAACTTGACGGCTCACTTTATACTGTGGTGACGCCAAAAATGTTAGTCACGTCGCCGATAGCCGCCGCCTAAGCACAGAACTTTCGGAGAAATTACCGACTCACCCCTGCCACGTCAGCCAAACCCTAAATCTATATAAGGGTGTCGATGCAGACCTGCAGAGGCTTTATCACCCCCCTAAAATTGCTATTCTTGTGAAAGCTCTGCAACTCTCTGCAAATTTTCACGAGTCTCAAACCCTTTAAATCTTTGCCAAATTCTCTCTCATATTTCAACCATGGTGAAGAAAGTTGCTACACGGACGATGGAGCAGTTCATTGCATCTCTCGGAGACAATATAAACGTCGAGCCCCATCTCGACGCGAAGATAGTGGAGCCCAATGGCTTTTTCCGCAGGGCTGTGACCACGACCGGCCTGTGGAACTTTTTCACCACGAAACCGGAGAGGATCTTGGCTCCCCAAGTAGCCCAGTTCCTGCTCAACCTAAAAGAAGGCCAGACCTCATCAACACTTACAGATCCCGACGATGGAGAATTGGTGGATGTGGATCTTGACGCTGTTGCAGAGGTATTCAATCTACCGAAAGAAGGAGCAGATGCTCTTTCGGATTTAGAGCTGTCCGTCGTCGTTGAATTTGCCCGGTTCACCGCCGACAAAAACGCAGAGTTCAAAGTAAAGCACAGCAATATGAGGACCGATTTGGAGAGGCCTTTCAATCTTATCTGCGAACTATACACCAAGTTAGTGGCGTGCAGTATCGGAACATTAGGTCAGCTTTCTGATACGAAGATTTTTGCCGTCACCGCCATTGTTGATAGCTTAACTGGCACGAAGTTCAACTGGCACAGTTGGTTCATCAACCAGCTGCACGAGATCACCAAGGACTTTGAATACGAGAAGGATAGCGACACAGAAATCATGAAGAAGGAGAAGCTTCGTTTCTTTTCGAAGCTGTCCTATGCATTGAATCAGTTATTCCCAAACAGAAACTGGACAGACTCCGTGGAATACAAGAAGAACACCGTCTTCTACGACATGTACAAGACCGACAAAATCATAGTGGACAGAGGCATCTTGAAGGTATATGTGCTCCCTGCAGTTCCCGTCGCCGAAAGGCAAAGTGGGAAAAAGTCCAAGCGAGCCGCTTCACCTGCGAAGCGAGCGGCTCCCAAGCGGGCGAGGAAAGTGAAGCGAGTTGCTTCACTTGTTGAAGTAGGCGAGGAGGAGGAGCAGCCGCTTGCCGAAGAAGTAGAAGTGGAACAACAAGTAAACCAACCCCAAGCCTCCCCCACTCACACTCAAATCCAAACCCATCAACCCCAAGAACCACAAACTTCAACAACTGCACAACCCCAAACACAACCCCAACCCCAAACATCGAAACACTCCCTATACGAGGAAGGATCAGCTTCCTCAATCCCCATTCCTAAATTACCATTCCTACAAACTGACCTCGAAGCCGCCTTCACTTTATATGAACCAACCCAACAAAAAACCACTCAAACTCCCACTCAAACCACCCAAGCAGCCCAAACAGTCCAAGCCTCAACTCCTAACTCCCCAACCGAAACAACAGACACAGCCAACACAGAAATTACCATTAAACCACCCACAAAACCCCCACCCCCAACCGCGGAGGAGAAAGCCCTACGTCGCTACATAGCGGATAGGAAGCTAGCCGCAGAGGAAATTCAGACCCGCTACCCCAACCTCGATATGTCTGAAACCTTCTTCACCAAAGCCATTGATTTCCTTAACTATATACCTATCGAGGCACCGAGTACTTCAAGATCTTCGCACTCCGACAGGCATTCTCGGAAGATACTCTTGCCGATAAGGATGTAGAAATGCTGCAGTTCGTTGGAGTAGATGGCTTTCTCGCCTTTATTAATGACGCTCGTTACTGGGAATTGCTAGACGCTGCTGTGAAGCGAGCATATCCCGATGCTGTAATCCCAGAGCGAACGCCAACTGCTCACGAACAGAGATTGATAGAGCAGCATGAGGCCGAGATGACGGTGAAAGAGGAGGAAATTGTCAATCTTCAAGATGTTATTACAAGGAAGATTGAGGAGATTGAGAAAAAGGAGGAGGAGGTCAAGAATCTAAGGACAGATTTTGACAAGAAGAAGACCGAGTTGGAGGGTAAGCTCGAGGATGAATTGAAGCTAGTGGAGGAGAAGGAGAAGCGAGTGGAGGAGCTCAAGCAGTCACTTAAGGCTGAGAGAAGTAGGCTAAGAGACTTGAACGTCAAGCTAGTTGTTGTGGAGAAAGAGAAGACCACAATGGCTTCAAGCCATCACTACTACAAAAATGCACATAGATGACACTTCATAGATGACGTTTTTTTAGGTAAAACGTCATCTATGTGCGCTCGCAGTGTATACATGACAGTTATTTTAAAAAGCGTCATCTATGTGCATCTATACACGACGGTCCATTTATAAACGTCATCTATGTGAATCTATACACGACGGTTCATTTAAAAAAGCGTCATCTATGTGCGTTTTTTTAAAATAACATTATATTTAAAATTATCATTTATTTATTTATTTATTTATTTATTCTTTCTTTCTAATAATTAAATAGTCTAATCTATGATAAAAATGTTTCCACATCAAATTAAATGAAATATAGTTTTAATTCCCTTTCTTTCAATCCATGCCTATTGGAATGACAGGTAAAATCTACCCGTACTAAAAAAAAAATTCATAAAAAAAAATAATTCGTAATTAATTCTTTCCAATTTATCGGATTTTAATTCTTTTGAAAGGAGTCAATAAAAAAAATGAAAATATGCACTAACTTAACCTAACTTAAATATAAAAAATAGAATTTTGAAAATTATATTTCTTTTTACTTACTCGTTTTGAATTTCTTCTCAAAGACACGTATATCAAAAAGTTCTAATTATAAATTGGAAGACTATTTAATTTATTTATTTATGTTTTGTATTTTTTTATTCTCTTACCTATAGCTAATTCAATTCAATTGAAATACGCGCGCGCGGTAATGGTTAAAGGGAAAAGAGGGATAGGACAAAAAAGCCCTATTTTCTCTAATTTCCCACTTAATTCTTCAATTGGACGAAGTTCAGCAACGAGTTCCCCTGCTACGAGTTCCCCTGCTACACCTTCTTCGCCACCGCCCGCCGCCTCTCTTCGCCGCTTTGAAAACCTCTTCGTCGCTGTTAAACCGCTCCAGAGCCCTCGTTGCTTCCGGCGCCTTTTCCGGCTCACTGCTCTCACTGTTAAACCGCTCCAGAGCCCTCGTTGCTTCCGGCGCCTTTTCTGGCTCACTGCTCTTCTATTCCGCCGATTTGATCAACGGGACCTTGGATTTTGAGTTCGACGCCGGAGAAGGGGTTCCATCTTGGGCCCGTTGCGGCGATTGATTTTGAGTGGACCGGAGTGCGTGATTGTTGGGGAAGATGGGTGAGTGAATTTGGTGAGTATTTCAGCTGGGAAGGGTTTTAGGAGTGCTTTTGATAGTGAAGGGTTTAGTCTCGTACAGTTCGGTGAAGTGAGCTTCGCGGGCAGAATTCGTGAACGGCGGTTTGGATTTGGCCTACATTGGTGGGACCAGAAGGCCGGTGGCGTTGTGCAAGGATAATTGGTAATTATAGCTGTAGTTTTCCTTTTGAGCAGAGATAAAAGAAATTAACTCTCTTATGTACACATTATTTGCGTAGTTGCATATTTCATCTTTTCAAATTGGAGGAACATGACATGAGTTGAATATGGTTTGGATCACTAGTTTTCATCTATGTGGATTGCTCTCTATGACTGATGATACCATTTTTTCCTCCTTTTTTTGTGCAGTTTTCCTTTTCGTTCTTCCAAACATTCTCAATCTCGATTCTTTGCATTGAGTTTGGAGGAATTTGTTGATACCATTATCATTGTCAACCTAGCAATCTGGTAACACTTCTACACATCTATTCCTGTTTTAAACTCGTTTTCTCTTTTATTTTCTTTTACTTGACACTATTTTACTTAGTTCATGTAAATGTAAGTGTTCGAGACAAGAAGTTAATACTAAAAAAAATTACATGGAAATTTACTTACCACTACTTTACTTAGAATTGATAGGTTTTGATACTAGAAGACATGATAATCTAGAATTTGTAGTATTGATTTGAAATTATAGGAGCTGCTGATAATGATATGATTAAACTGGAGTGATTTTAATTAAAAGGGAATTTGGCAGTGATGATGAATATGACGGTATAAGTCGATTACTGCCAACCATTCATTTATTATAGTTGGATTTCATTTCACATAATGCCATCTTAGATGCCATTTCAGAATAGATGCAAGCATGGACTTAATTAGGTGAACCTTTCAAGTATCATACTTTATTAGGCAACAACGTATCTTCTTTTTAAGAAGTAGAGAAAGTCTTTTCTGCTGTTCATAAATATGTTAATGAAAAGTAACACGTCAATCTTCTTAGTTAATTAATTTTTATTGTATTACTTTAATAAAATTTTAATGATTTAGGTACATTATCACTTAATTTGTTCATTGACAAAATGGAAAAAGCATGGATGTCAATGAATAGGTTAACACAAGAATATGAGTTAGGGGTTGAAACTTTCCTAGGTTTTGCATTAAAAAATGCAAATGACGCCAATGCCATACCATGTCCTTGTGCAAATTGTAAAAATTGCTGCAAGACAAATGCTGATACCATTAGGTCACATTTAATATCCAAGGGTATTGACTTAACATATAATAAGTGGACGTGGCACGGGGAAAAGATACAAGCACGTGATAATGTTGAGAGTGTAGGGCAAAGTGATGCAACCTGTAACATTGAAGAGCCAATTAATATGATCCACGATGCCTATGATGCCTATATAGATAATCCAAGTAATTTTCAGAAGTTACTTGAAGATGCCGAGAAACCCTTATATTTCGGTTGTAGTAGATTCACAAAGTTATCGGCGACAGTGAGATTGTATAATTTGAAGGCCAAATATGGTTGGAGTGATACTAGTTTTAATGATCTTTTAACTCTAGTAGGAGATATACTTCCTCACAAGAATGAACTGCCCACTACTTTATATGAAGCAAAGAAGAGCTTAAGCACATTAGGATTAGATTATGAAAAAATTCATGCATGCCCTAATGACTGTATCTTATATCGTGGGGACTACAAAGATTGTGATGAATGTCCAACATGTGGTAGTTCAAGATGGAAAGTAGGCAGAAATAATAACTTGCTAACCAGAGTACCATCAAAGTTGTTGTGGTATTTTCCACCGATACCAAGATTCCGAAGAATGTTTCGAACTAAAGAAATTTCAAAGGATCTAACCTGGCATGCAAATGGCCGAACTTGTGATGGTTATCTTCGTCATCCAGCAGATTCACCATCTTGGAAGTTAGTGGACAACAAGTGGCCTGATTTTGCTGAAGAACCTAGAAATCTTAGATTAGCTTTGGCTGCGGATGGTATCAATCCTCATAGTCAGATGACTTCTAAGTATAGTTGTTGGCCGGTAATACTTGTCACGTACAACCTTCCTCCCTGGCTTTGTATGAAGAGAAAATTCATGATGTTAACGCTATTGATTTCGGGTCCTAAACAGCCGGGGAATGACATCGATGTCTACTTGGCACCCTTAGTTGATGACTTGAAAACACTATGGGATGTAGGCATCCAAGCATATGATGCATATCGAGATGAGACCTTCATACTTAAATCTGTTCTACTATGGACAATCAACGACTTTCCTGCCTATGGAAATTTGTCAGGTTGTAGTGTTAAGGGATATAATGGATGTCCTATTTGTGTCGATGAGACTCATTCTAAGTGGTTGCAGCATAGTAGGAAAATATCATATAGAGGCCATAGAAGATTTTTACCTAGATATCACCCTTATAGAAGGCAAAAGAAAGCTTTTGATGGCTTGCAAGAGTTTGGAGATGCCCCAAGACCATTGAGTGGCCATGAGATTTCAAGAAAAATGGATGACATCAACTATGTGCCTGGAAAATTGAAGTGCAAAAGTGCTGGAGTTAATGAGTCAAGTTCCAAGAAAAGGAAAAAAAAAGAGTTATCGACACCTTCAGTTGAAAATTCGTGTTTCAAAAAGAAGTCGATATTCTTTGAGCTCGAATATTGGCAACATTTACATATCCGTCACATACTCGATGTGATGCATATTGAAAAAAATGTATTTGAAAGTTTACTTGGAACATTACTTGACATTCCAGGTAAATCAAAAGATGGAGTTGCAGCCCGAATGGATCTGGTAGATATGGGTGTGAAGAATGAGTTAAGACCGAATGTTGTGGGAAAGAGAACATTTTTGCCCCCTGCATGTTACACACTAAGTAAAGAAGAGAGGAGAAAAGTTTGTAGTTCGTTTCATGGTATGAAGGTGCCTGATGGATACTCTTCAAATGTCAGTAAACTTGTATCCATGAAGGACTTGAAACTTATTGGACTTAAGTCACATGATTGCCACATCTTGATGCAACAGTTGCTTCCTATAGCTATTCGAGGTGTTTTGCCGAAGCATGTTAGGATTGCCATCACAAGATTATGTCATTTTTTCAATGAAATATGTAATAAGGTGATTGATGTGCCAAAGTTGGAGGAGATCCAGAGAGAAGTTGTAATAACTTTGTGTTTACTTGAGAAGTTTTTTCCTCCATCATTTTTTGACATAATGGTGCATTTGATTGTTCATCTTGTGCGGGAGGTTAAGTTATGCGGACCGGTATGGTATAGATGGATGTACCCATTTGAAAGGTATATGAAAATCTTGAAAGGGTATGTACGAAATCGGAATCGACCAGAAGGGTGTATTGCAGAATGTTATGTAGCTGAAGAGGCCGTTGAATATTGCTCTGAGTATTTATGCAATGTACACACCATAGGGATTCCTTCTACCAATCTTGAGTCCGATGTTACGAGGCCGGTTTCACAGTCTAAAGTGAGAACAATCAGCAATGAAGAATGGGAGCAAGCTCACCGATATGTCGTGACAAATGATAATGATATTGATCCGTATATTGAGTAAGCCTTCAAACTTATTTAAATTTAATTTATTCTAAAACTAATGATCATTAGGTGATAGAATGTTGTCACTTTTATAGGGAGCACAAAGAGCATTTGAACAATATGTTTCCCAAGAAAGCTAAGTCAAAGAAATGGCTCCAAGATGAGCATCACCGATCCTTTATTAGTTGGCTACGTGAGAGGGTAAGTTATACAACAACATAGTTTGTCAATCATCTTAAATTTACCATCAAAATAAATTATTTAATTTCATTATAGGTTTTAAAGAACAATGTCAGCTCAGAATGCTCAGAACATGTTCTGCCCGAAAAGTTGAAGTGGTTATTTCATGGGCCAACCAAGCAAATCTTAGAGTACTCCGCTTATATGATTGATGGTGTTACTTTTCATACAAAAACGCGGGATGAGACACGTGCAGTTCAAAATTCGGGAGTTTGCTTACATGCAAATGTTATGCAAGTTGCTAGTGCGAAGGATAAAAATCCTATCGTCACTGATATGACATTTTATGGAATGATTGAACAGATTTGGGAGCTTGATTACCATACCTTTCGAGTTGTAGTGTTTAAGTGCAATTGGGCAGACAATAAAAATGGTGTTAGAGTAGATGATAGTGGTTTTACCTTAGTAAATTTGAAAAAAGTAGGGTATAAATCTGATTCATTTATTTTAGGAAATCAAGCAAAACAAGTGTTTTTTATTGAAGATCCAGAAGATCCTGCTTGGTCAATAGCACTTGCTAGTCCAAGCAAACGATATATTGAAGTGCTTGATCGTGAAAATTTGGGGGATGTTTCTATCCAACTTGAATGTTTCTCAAAAGAAGTACCAAGACTCGAAACAAATACCGAGTTAGATGAAGATGAAACACCTTTTGTACGTGATGATTGTGATGGAATTTGGGTGAACAATAATAATTTGTAGTTTGGTATGCATCTACTTAATTGAATGCATCTTTAATTTTATAACTCTTTTGTTTATTTCTAACTTTGCATTTGTTAAACTGCATTTCATGACAGGTTTTTGACCATTATGGCTTCCACTAGCGGTGATGTATCCTCAGTAGCATCTCAAAAGACACAATCGAGCAAGGCTAAGAGGGGAAAAGTGGTATTGACTAATCTTGCTAGGAGAAAGGGCAAAGGGATCATAGAAGAAGTTGAGTTCAATAAACGTGGACAGCCACATGGTAGAGTCGCAACTGAAATGCAGAGCTATATAGGGATGCTAGTGCGTGAGCATGTCAAGATAAATTATGCAACATGGAGACACGTACCTCAAGAACTAAAAGACATGATTTGGGAGTCGGTTAATGTAAGTGTTCATACATATAATATTTTATATTGTATACATATAAATATGGTTTCTAATTATCTTTTTACAGACTTCTTTTAAAGTTCCTTGGACATGGAAGGCCGGCTGTTTGTCTTCGGCAGGTGTAAAATGGCGTACGTGGAAAAATAGGCTGCACCATGATTATATTTTGCGTAACAAAGACAATCCTGCTGAGTTGTACATTCCACCACCTGACCGTGGTATTAGTGCAATTGAATGGAATCAATTTGTAATACATCGGTTGACTGATGATTTCAAGGTTAGTTATATGCAGTTTAACATTTTAATATTGTAATTAGTTTCAATTGATATTCCTATATTAAATAAGTTAAAATGTCCAATGTTAATTTTGTAGAAATTAAGTAAACTGCAAAAGGAGAGAAGGTCGAAAAACGAGTATGACCATAATTTGTCTCGTAAAGGGTATCTGGGATTGGAAGAAGAGATGGTGAGTTACAAAATATTTTAGTTTTTTTGACATTTGATAAATAATTTTTGAATTATTGTATTTTATTTTATGTGTAGAAACCTGAATTGACTGGAGTTGAAGAAATAGATAGAGGTCTAAAATGGAAGAGAGCAAGGAAGGCTAAAGAGGAAGGCGCTGAGACTCCTAGTTTGAAGGAGGCATTTGAGAAAATTGTAAGATAAAACTTGTTATTTTAAGTTCGTCATTTCATTTGGATTAAATTGTATTAATTGCAATGACAGGATGACTGCATACGTGATGTGGAAGCCGGAACATTCAATTCTAATGGCAGCCAGAATGACTTGCTTACATGTGCTTTGGGTAAACCTCAACATTCAGGGCGTGTTCGTGGCATAGGTGCTTACGTAACTCCTACTACGTACTTTAAAATTCCTAGAGAGAGGAGAAAAAAAACAGATGATAAGACAGTACATGAGTTGGAGGATGCCAAGAAAAAAATCGAAGAGCAAGGTTCTGAACTTGAAAAGTATAACACACGCATGCATCTCCAAGATAAAGTTATATATGAGCTTGTTGATAGAATTGGGAAGCTCGAAGCTTTAGTGGAGTCAAAAGAAAAAACCAGTCTCATTGAGGATAAAGGCAGTTGCTCTGTACAGCTTTCACAGCATAAAGATGCAGGGGAAGTCATTTGTATTGACAAATCAACTACATTGCAGGTACTTCTCTATATTAACACGAGACTTCTACTTTATTTTGTTAATATTTTGTTAAGACAAGTTAGTGATTTTGTAGGGAAAAAAAGTTGCATTGATGTTAGGATCCAACAAAACAATTGTTGGTTATGGAACAGTTGTCGTTTTAGGTGACAAAATACACGGCCGTCCAATGCCCGAGGATTCTCTACGTGTTTCAGTTGATGAGGTTTTGGATGAAAATGCATTATTACCATTTCCTATCTCAGATGACATTTACAGTGTAGGTAGTGCATTAGGGACCCATGTGGCATGGCCGTCCAAATTAGTCGAACTAAAAGAAGCAAAGGTAATTTCTAATTCTAATATTATTTATTTATTTTTTCCTTAAAATTTTTGGATATGTATAATAGTTTAGTTGTTAATATACTTAGAAATCCACCAAGGAGAAGATTGAAAAGGACATTTGTTCGAAAAATATGAATCCTCATGCATCATTGCCAGCACCCCTAAAAGCATTGTACCGTGTTATGGAAAATGATTATAAGAATGGGAAAGGGCTACGTCTTCCGGTGGATAATCATGTTTTTGGCTCGGATATTGTTATTTGGATTCTGCAAGATATTGATCTCGTTCCTTTCTGCAAATTAGAACCGATAACAGGAAATTGCATTGTGGTCTACATCTGGTAAGACTGCTAATAATACCTGGTTTTAAAATTTGAATTTTTTTTTTTTGTGTTTGTCTAATATGATTTATTTTGGCAGGCACCTTTACAAGCAAATGGTGAAAAACAATCAAAATGCTAGATTTTTGTTTGTGAATCCATTTACCATATCATATACTGAAAAGAGCTCGCCTCTCGGTCGAGCACACAATTTAGCAGAAAGGTTATCCTTTGCAACTTCAAATCAGCTTGTATTTGTACCTTGTAATGTGGGGTAAGTGAAGATCCTTCTTTCTATATTTAATTTATATTTTTTTTAAAGTTTTTTTATAATAATCAAAGTTCATTTTGGATAGTGAACATTGGATTTTAACAATCATAGAGCCTCACAAAGAATATGTCTATTTGATGGATCCCCTTACTCATGAGAAACAAGATGCCACTTGGAAATATGTCGTCGACACGTAAGTTTTATTAGATTTCACGAATTATATGTACTGCATTTTATGGTAGCATTAATACTCTATGTGAAATATGTTTTACAGTGCGATGGTTATTTATAATGTGACGAAGAAAAAGCCATTCACCAAACCACCAAAGTGGGAAATTATAAAGGTGTGTTTTAATTAAATTAATTACTATAAATTGTTTGATGCACTTACAATTTTGTTTTTTTTAATTTAAAATAGGGTCCAATGCAGCCCGATTTTAAACAATGCGGGTATTATGTGATGAGGTTCATGAAATTTATAGTGGAAGGAGTTCAGAAAGAATTCAAGGGTCCTATTAGATCATTGGTAATACAATAATTTACTCGTTTTTTGGTCTAATTTTTTATTCTGCTTATTATTTACTTTTGTTGTATTTCATGGTATATTTATAGTTTAAAGAAGGCGTGTATTCTAAATGTGAAATTGATGAGGTTCGTGAAGATTGGGCAACTTGTCTCATTGAATGTCTGTAAGCAACAGGTAAATTTGGATCTATCTCTTTAATTATTTTTCAAAGTATTTTCGGTTTGGTCATAGCTTGATTTTTTTTTTTTTTTTTTTTGTGATTCTTCTGCAGGAGCTTGTTTAGAGGTTTATTATTTATAGGCTCCTCGAACTGATTTTCTTTAGTTGAAGGGATATGATCATGCATTAGGGATAATGTAATTTTTAGTTCTAGCTCTTTTTAGTAGTACTATAGGTTAATGGATCGGAGTTGAAGGTTAATGTATTTACTATTACTTTTTTTGAATATTATTATATAGGTTAATGGATCGGAGTTGAAGGTTAATGTATTTACTATTTACTATTACTTTTTTGAATATTATTTTAAAAAAAAAAAATGGTACAAATTATCCAGTTTTTTTTTTTATAATTTAATTGGGAAAAGATGACGGTTGGAATATAGAAGCGTCATCTATTTTGCTACATACTTGACGGTTTTAACTAAAATAGAAGACAGTGCATAACTGTCATCTATAATGAACTATAGATGACGGTTAATAAGCGTCATGTAAAGTACACACAATAGATGACACCGCCAAGCTTGACAGTTTTTAACACACATAGATGACGGTTATAAACCGTCATCTATGTGCGTTTTTGTAGTAGTGCATAAAGAAGAACTTGACAAAGTCTCTGACCATCTGGAGAAGATGAGGAGGGTCGTGGAGGACAAGGATGGAGAGCTGATCAAGATGGGATGTGACATGACTCGAGCAGCAATCCAAATTACTGCTCAAGCGAAAGAAATTGAGTCACTCAATTCCAAGCGAGCGGAAATTGATCAGAAGCAAGCTGAGGTGGCCATCAAGCTTGCCGAGGTGGAAAAAGAGAGAGAAAACTTCGCAATGAAGATGGCCTCTGTAGCTTTGATCAACACAAAGCTGAACATTCGTGAAGGAGTCTTGGCCACCGAGCGAGCTGAATTTGAAGCCGCGCAGACTCACTTTGATTTGTTATTGCAGGAAGAAAGGTGGAGGATTCGTGCACAGATCGAAGCGGAGCTGGACGCTTGCTTCAAGGCTGTTGAGCCTCTTGAAAAATTGATGGCATCGAGAAAACGGCGGAGATAGTGCTTTCCCAGGAGCACACATTTGCGAAGCGAGCGGAAGGAATGCTTCATGCCGTTTACAATGAGTTCTCTTCTATCCGCCAAGCTCTCACCGGAAAATCACTCATCACTATTCCCTCTGGCAGTCTTGATGATGCCAAAAAGGGGGAAAGTAAAACGGAAGAAAGGATTGTAGGAGAAGGAAGGATTGAAGGGGGAAGCGGAGTTGAAGAATGAAGTGGAGGAGAGAAGGGAGAAGAAGAGATGGATGAAGAAGCACGAGCGGAGCTGGCACGCAAGAAAGGGAAGGACGTTTTGATATTCGAAGAGAAGCAAAAGCCCCATTCCGGGAAGCTTCTATCTGCGTCACTCGCTGCCCATGACGTCTCTGCCGCTCGCACACAACAACAAATTGCAGAGGACGAAGCTCTTGCCTTGGCCTTGCAGCAGGAATTTGACTTGAGCAGGAAGGGGGTCACTGAAATTCCCTTGGCAAAGCCGCTTCGTGCGATGCCAACTCAAGCAGTGGGCCCTTCAAGTTCATCTGTTCAAGCGGCCGCTTCAACTCTTGCTCTCGCTACGACTATTGTAGCCGCCGCTCCAGCTGCCAAAAAGATCACTTCTTCTGCACCTGCTGAGAAGAAGAAGGATATGCCTCCACCACCTCCGGCATCAAAAACTCAACTGAAGCGAACTGCACCAGAAAGTAGAGAGTTGGATCCCGCGGCTAAACGCCAGAAGATCCAACAGTCTCTAACCACTAAAGCTTCGTGCCTATCACTAAGGAAGAAGGAGGAGGAGGAGAGGAAGAGAAGAGCAGAAAAGGAAGAGAAGCTCCGTGCTGCTAGGATTCGCAAGGTCGAAGAGAGAGCAGCGGAGCACTGGGACGAAGTGAGACTGATCCAGTCTGCAATTGTCCGGAGCGCCTTCATTCCATTCACCCCGGAGGAGTCCGACGCGTGCGCCACACAGAGAGATATTGATACATGCCGCGTCACTATCAAGGAGATGATAGATTCCGGTTGCTACAAAGAGGAAGAATTCGACATCATCCGGAAAACTGTCAACAAGCGTCTCCCTCAATTCAACTCCGAGATGAGTGATCGCTTCAACAAAAAGATGAAGGAGTTGACTGAGAGGACGGAAGAAGAAATCGAGGCGAGGAGGAGAGACCATCCAGATGCCTATGAGATCGAAAATTTCTTATCTGATGATCTGATAGGCGAATGGATGCATTGCAAGGACAAGTTCATCAAGGCTTATTATTTCTGGCAAGTAGTGCCCCTCCAGGATGAATGCTCGAAACTGGATGCCTTGAACAACTTCTTGTGCCTCTACAACGAGGAATTGCGCCGAAAAATCTTCACGCAGGCAGAGCTCGCGGAGCCCAAACCGAAGATAGTCAAAGTGCCTGGAAAGAAGCAATTTCCTCTGCCTCTCTTGCCAAGGTCAAATGTGCCAGATTGAAGGGTGATTGAAGATGAAGTGGATGAAGCACTGGTGATGGACAACTCTCACAGAGAGAGTAAAGACAATGTGAAGACTATGGAGGTCAAGGTTCTATCTGCGTATTTCACCAAGGAAGAGTCAGAGAAGCCAGCAGATGAATCTTGAAATCCTATATCTTGTGAACTGCTTGTTCATATATCTATCTTTATTTTCTGTCAAATTGTGTCATTTACAAGCTTTGTAAATGATTTATCCTTCATGCTACAAACTCACAATATTAACCAAAAAAAGGGGGAAAGGAACTTAAAAAAATGAACAAGTCTACAAAGGATGCAGTCGCTTGAAGTTCTTTTCATGGTTAGTTTAGTTGGGTTTTGGCATCATCAAAAAGGGGGAAATTTTTGGGAATTGTTAAGGATAACATGTTAAGGGGGAACTCATATGGGACGCTTTAAATTAAATATGTATGTTTTGATTTGATCCCAAAACCTCCAAGTATCCTATTCCCAAGCGACCCTATTTTGATGTAGAATAGGTTAGAAATTTTTTTAAGCCTATACTGTTAGGATGGCTTCAATTTTGCTTTAGATGTTTAGGTTTTAGACTGCAGGATTTCCAAGCGAAGGCCACTCGCTTGAGTGTGTTTTCCAAGCGAAGCGAGTCTACCGAGCCGAAGCGATGCGAGACGAAGAATAGCGAAGCGAAGCGAGCGCTACAGTAGATTCTAAGCGAGTATGCTAAAGCGAAGCGAAGCGAGCGCTACTGTGATAAGTCAAAGCGAGTCAACGATTACTAAAGCAGACACTCGGGAAATTTATTTTCCAAGTACATGCTACAGTATGACTTGAAGCGACTCACTTTGAAGCGGACACTCCAAATCTGAAGCAAAGTGAGCCCCTACCTAACAGAAAGCGACAGCACAATTCCCGCTCCAATTCAAACGACGAGTTCAAACTCCAGTCTAGTGAAGATCGTCGCATTAATTGCGTATCTCCACGTGTCGATAGGAGAATGGAGCCCCGGAGTTGACCGCCAGGCCGACAAGGATGCCGCAACTGTGCTGGGAGGCTCCAGTTACTGTTAATATTGGAACTTAGCCATTTTCGGCAAAGGGACAAACTGGCGCATCTGAAAAGCAGCAGGCCTGTGCAAGTACTGTCGAGAGGAGGAGGGACAAAGCCACCAACCAACAACGGCTCTTGCCCATCCCTCCGCCTATAAATAGTGGAGGATGAAGATGGAGAAGAGTAGAACACTACTTGAGCATTCAGCGCATACAGCAAACAAACACTCCCAGCTTTCAAGCAATCTTCGAGTCTTTGTTTAAGTGATCTCCGAGCTTCTGTTCCATCAAAGCTCATCTCCGCAACCTTCACACTTAGAAATCTAAGCCCATTCCATATCCAATCTTAGAGAAGAACTCTAGCCTTCTTTGCATTCATTGTAAAGAGTTCTTCATTAGTGTGCTCGTCGAAAAACCAAAAACACTAACCCTAGTTTGTCTGTTAGGTTTTGTGTTTGTCGAAAGGTTGTCACGATCCAAGACTCTACTTTCCTTGATAGTAGAAGTCTCGATCATAGAGTTTAGATCCAAGCTAGCACAGTCCTCGATTGTGTGAAGCTCGACCGAAACTAGGTTTGTGTGGAGAACCTGTAATCTCCCAGTTCCGGACTGAAGCGAGTGAAGCTAGTCCAGTCTAGGTCTTAAGGAGAACCCGCAATCTCCCTGTCGTCGTCAGATCCAAGCAAGTGAAGCTCGATCTTGACCAGGTTTTTGAAGAACCCGTAATCTTCAAGGTTCTTAAGTGAAGAGAATCAGTTGCTTCGAGCAACAAAGTGGATGTAGGTGTTTTACCACCGAACCGCTATAAATCCCTGTGTCGTATCTCTCTAACCCTAATCTTTCAATTATTTATTGCTTTGATTATACATACTGCTCAAGCATCTTAAACAACTCAAACTGAGTTTTTAAATACTTAGGAAAGACTAGCTCACCGAATTCCGCATCTCGAGTAAAGCCTCACTCTTGATCAAGCATTCGTTTAGGTCATGAAGTTTGCTAGCACTGTAGATCTAGCTTCCTGCTAGGTCTTAAGTATTTGAAGCGAGCGCTTTACTTGTCACTCTGAGATAAAGGAAAATAAGTAGAAAAACTTCAAAACACGTATTCACCCCCCCCCCCCCCCCCCCCCCCCCCCCACGTGTTTTTCCTCTATCAAACCGGGACCAACACGAACCCTAAGAGACGTAGGAGACTTGGACATTTATCACAAATACAAGGTAGACTTCAGTGAATCCTTGTTATAGTGAAACTCTATGTACTTGTATATATATAGAGGCTAGGTTAGAGCTAGAGATTGATACACACTTTTACATACTTTGTACGCCATACACAATCAATATACATTCATCCCTCTTCTACCCGTGGACGTATATCTGTTTGAACATATCGAAGCACGTAAATCTTTGTATGTGCTCTTCCATTTCTTTCTTTTAGTTGTGCGTATTGATTGCAACGAAAATAGAATTGATCACTCGGCCTATGCAAGTTCGACCCAAGTAAGGAAGACTCCTTGATCGACTACAACTCAAACTCCAATTAGAGACGTAGAAGACTTAGATGGTTACCATGAAGACCGAGATAAACTCAAAGAGTCCTTAAAGGAGAAGATGTTGTGTTAAGGTCGAGAGGTTCACCTATAAATAGGGGCTAGATTAGAATGAGGAGGAACAACCACTTTTTTTGTAATCGAAATTCATACTATTCAATAAAGATCCATATTCTTGCTCCGTGGACGTAGGTCTAGATCTATTCTAATAGATCGAACCACGTTACTTCCTTGTGTCCTTTACATCATTGTTACGATTTTAATTGCTTTACGAAAATAAGATCAATTAGTTGTCTAAGTCTAAATAAAAGAGTTAATCCTACCTCTGTAACGAGGGGTCCCTTGCTCGGCTCTATACCTAACACACAGCGGCTGCGAGGCTCCGCCCCGTTATGGATGCCCTAAGTGTGGCTATAACCCTGATGATCCATGCCAATTCAAACTTGCTTTAAAATATACATAACTCGTGTCTACGTAATATTAAAATTAGAACTCCATACATGTGCACGATTCAAATAAAAATGTTTACCCCATTTGTCTCCTTTTAAGACTCTTTTTATTATTTTATTATTCACATATGATTATAAAATGAATCATTTAGAAAGAGACAAGGGTATAAATTAAAAAATGCTTATGTGAGAAGTTAGAATATATAGTATATATATACATATATATTATTTTTTAATCTTAAGAAAAAATCAAAAGACGAATGGGGGGATAATTTTTGGGGAAATATAGGAAAATAGCCATTTTGATATTGTAGACCAAAATAATAGCCACTCATATAAAAAAAATACAAATATTAGCCACTTTTTGTGTTAATTGTCTTATTTACACTTAATGAATTTAATTTCACAAAAGTTAAAATATTCTATTTTTCTTTTTCGCCGCTAATTGCACTTTCTCGTTTCTCCTTTTCTTTCTTTTTTTTTTTTTTTTTTTTTCTCTTTTTCTTTTTTCCCTTCTTCCTTGCGCCTGCTTCTTTATTTTCCTTGTTCTTTTCCTTTACTTTTTTGTTGTTGTTCTTCTTCTATTTTTACTTCGTTTTTCTTTTATAATTTCATTTCATAATATACAAATATATAAGTCATAAAATTATGTACTTGTTAAAATTTATTTTAAAAAATAATAAATACATGAATTACGTATTCGTGTATTGGTCAAATTTTATATCATAATACATGGATACACGAGTCATATATTCGTGTATTCATGAATTGGTCAAATATTTATATTCATGTATTTGATCATATTTTATTTCACAATACATGAATACACGATTCATGTATTCGTGTATTCATGTATTGTTCAAATATTTATATATTCATGTATTCGTAAAATTTTATTTCATAATACATAAATATACAAGTCATGTATTCGTGTATTCATGTATTGGTCAGATTTTATTTTATAATACATGAATACATAGTCATGTATTCAAATACATGAATCATGTAATGTTAATCATGTATTGGTATGAATTTACTGCATAATACAAGAATAAACTAGTATTGTATTCATGTATAAGGTTAATTTGGTAAGAGTGGCTAGTTTTTATGTTTTTTATATGAGTAGCTAATATTTATGTTTGTTATATCAAAATGGCTATTTTAAGGGTTTTCCCATAATTTTTAGTATACTTTCATAATCATAACTGAGGTCATATGCTTAATATATTATAACTAAACTAATCATGCTCGATATATATGCTATTATAATCTTGTGAGAAAATCAACGGCCGCTTCGACTTGACTTAGAATTCTTTTGGCCCCGTTTCGTTATTTCAATCCCAGCACAAATTTCAACTTTTATTAGTTTAATATAATTTACTTATACGATTATAATTTTTAATAATTTATCTTCTTTTCGTTTTTCTAAGATTAACTTATCTAGATAGGATTTACAATTACTAGTATTAACAATTAACATAGCTTTAGTTAGTTATATTATGTTGATAAATTCCAAAACTATGGTATACGATTATTAAAACAATTTAATTTTATGTACAAATGTCAATTGTGATTAGTTTGTAATATTATTATAATTATTTTTACATAAAATAATATAAAATTAGTACATATTCTAACAAAGTTAGAACATTGAAATTGAGACCGAAAATATACATCATGCTCTTCCACTTTTGTACACGATATGTACGAAATGTTCTCTTTTAATTAACTCATGTGTACATCCACTATCACAATAATAGATGATATAATACTCCCTTCGTCCCTTTATATTAGTTACTTTTCTTTTGGGTACATGAATTAAAAATTTGTGGATTTGTATGTTAATGTGATAAATGAATGTGCAAAAAGTGATTTTCCTTCAGTAACTTTTTACCACATAAGGAAACGTAACATGTTCCGCAAACATACTAAAAAGGAATATGTAACTAGTATAAAGGGACGGAGGGAGTAATCCATATTGCGGCCAAGGGTTCAAGAATTTATTTTTGCATTCTTTCGAACGGAAAATCTACTTAGAAAAATGTTATCCATATCTTGAATTCTTGATGATCATGTAATCGCTAGCGGAAATACGAGACTTTAAATAGAAGATACATATATACACGTGCGTATGAAAAGCTTAGAGAATTCAGCTCCTACACCTAAATTTCTTTGACATTTCTACATCGTCTCATCATATGTGCATTTTTTTCAATGGCAAAGTAGTAGAATATATATATATATATATATATATATATATATATATATATATATATATATATATATATATATATATATATCCCCGTTTCATTTGAAATAATCACTTTTTGGCACCATAATTAAGAGAATTGAGATTTATTTTATAATATAATATTGTTGGTCGGCATACTTTAAATGTGGATTTAGTGTATAATGTAGTGTATCAAGGGTTAATGGGGAGGGCTCATGGGGCTGTTGCGCCAAAATAGGAAATTGATAATTTCAAATAACACATCCCAAAATGAAAATATGATCATTTCGAAAGAAAGGGAGAGAATATATTCAACAGACTCTTTAATTTATAACTAAGTTCACATTTACATTTCCTTGGTTCTTCGTCACACATACGTGATTTTATATGCTCCAACTAAAATGTCCTAACCGTGTAAAGCTATCAATTTCTTTACTTAATCTTTGAAGAGAAGATCTTTGATTTTAATTTGTTTTAGTTTGACTTTACAATTAGTATTAACTAAACAACGCTCATTAATTAGCACAATTGGGAATATTTTTTTATTTATTTAATCTTTGTTTCAATTAATTAAATATAATACATAAATCCAAAACCAATCAAGGCATACTACTATTTTTCAAAAATTTTATTTTATGACTGGTTATAATATAACACATTATTTTATTTCAAATAAAACATCATAAAAATACTGAAATTAATAGTAAACACGATATTAGTAAAAAATTAGCTAGCTTTTAAGGACACTTAAAAATATCACATTAAAATAGTTATTGTTACAGTTTATTTATAATGACATTTTTTAAGTGTAATCTATGTGATGTAGCAATAGATGAAAATGTCACGTTAAATATTTTTTTGTGACACTTGTTACCAACAAAGTGTCATATTAGTGTTTCAGTCAAATGCAACGTTAGCTATTTGCATTATTAAGTAGTTTATAATGACATTTTTTGAAATGTCATGAATGTTGATGTATATATATATATAGGTCATTTTTCTAGTAGTAGTTAGAACTAGGAGTAGAAATTTGTTCATTTCCGGATGTTAACAGGTCAAATAATATGCTAGTCCGAACACGAAAATGAACATGATTTCATCAAACTTGAACACAACATATATACAATATTTTTGACACGATTTAGTTCATACTAACGAAATTAAATAGTGATATGATACAACATGACACAGTTATAACTTGATTTAACATGAAATATTAAATAATTTATCGAGCTGACACGATAGTGATACGAAATCATTAACCCTTAATACTAACCGATTAATGTGTCGTAAGGGGCTGAGAAACTCATCCCATTAGCCAGATGCTCTCATACATTGGATAAGTCTTTGTCAGTTGTATTCCCTTTACTTTTCTATTTTCTTTATGAAATACAAGACTTCAATTTATAGACATTCACACGTAAGTAAATTAATGATAAATATCGTGATCTATTGTCCTATAAATTTATAACCTGCTGCCTAACCATTCCATCAACCACAACCTATCCAGCTATATACGAGGGAGAGAGAGAGAGAGAGAGAGAGAGAGAGAGAGAGAGAGAGAGAGAGAGAGAGAGAGAGAGAGAGAGAGATGTCGTCTGGTGAATGCCAAGGTAACAAATATATGATCTCATTTTATGCATGCTGTAATATAATGAAATTCGTACGTACTAGAAAAACCATGTAAACAAACATTAATTTAGTTGCTATTGTGGAATGTAACTCTAACTGATGTTTCGATGCAGATGTCGGTAAGAGCTCGTGGCCGGAGCTCGTAGGGAAAGCCGGAGATGTGGTGGCAGCGACAATCGAAAGGGAGAACCCTTCGGTTAATGCAGTTATAATCACACCAGGAACATCATACATCACCGTTGTACTATGTGATCGGGTTTTGGTGTTTGTCGATGCCAATGGAATAGTAAATCAGGTTCCGTTCGTTGGTTAATACTGGCAGCAAATATATGATATGATTCAAGGTTTCTGTTTTCCCCTAATAATCTCATACATTGATGTTATGTCGTACCATGCATGTACGGAATATTATGTAATAAAATAATTATGTCAATAAAATGTTTTTGATTTTCCATTATTCGTGCATTTATAAGACCGGGTCCTTCTCATTTCCTTTTTGCTTTTTCTTTGTTTTATTATTTTATGTACCATTTATATTGAGTCAATATCTAAGAATAAACCCAGTAATGATATGTCGCACCTCAAATCGTGAGTACTTTTGTGAACACCTATCGTCGTTTGTTTCTTTTTGTTTATTTTGTTCAATTTTTGGAATTGTTTTATAATCTACTATATTAAACATGAATATTCAAATCATTAATTTTTACGAAATATATAAAAATTGAGACTTGATTTGTGTTTTTATTGATTTTTTTGAAGTTAAGAGGGGAAAAAGTGCAAATCGAGTCTTGATTTTTATATATTTTGTAAACTTAATGTTTTCAATATTAACTTTTTAGAATATAAAAAAATCGAACAAAACAATGTCAAATTGAGCAAACAACTATCGGTGTCCACGAAGGTGCTTACGGAGTGGGGAGCGGCATATCATTCATACAAACCGAGTCATCCTTTTTTATATACAATAGCAAAGCGGATTCGGAGCCCCACGTTCATTCAAGTGCCTACGTGGCGCTTCCTATGTTCTCCGTTCCTATTTATCTAAATATTCAGTTTATTTATAATAAAGTATAATTATTTATCTAAAAATTTTACATATATATCTATAAATATTAAAATTATAATATTTTAATGTCAATGTTATAAAAAAATAATGTATCTAATTAATTGAAAGGTATACATGAAATAAAATCCATGCATATAAAACCTCTGCATTAATGAATAATAGTACGAAAAATCATCAGATAAGATTATGAAAAATCATATAAAATATGAATAAAAAGGAAATTATATTTATACATGAATCCCTTTATACAACAAAATATAATATCGAATAAAAAATATTATTTTGATATAATTCTCATAATCCAAGTTATAAGTATATATTTAGATAGATAAATGAAAAAATATTTAATAACTATATAATATAATAAAAATATTACCTACCATATATTATATCATTTTATTGAAAGTGATTTTTTATATGAAATATTAATTATGAACATAATGTCATCTTAACAGTTAAGAGATTAGCAATAATTCGACACCAATAAATTAATCCACGAAAAATACTGTGAATCCTTTTATATATATTAGCAAAGCGGATTCGGAGCCTCAAGTTAATTCACGTGCCTACGTGGTGCTTTCTATGCTCTCCGTTCCTATTTATCTAAATATTAAGTTTATTTATAATAAAATTATTTATCTAAAAATTTACATATATATATCTATAAATATTAAAATTATAATATTTTAATGTCAATATTATACAAAATAATGTATCTAATTAACTGAAAGGTGTACATGAAATAAAATCCATGCATATAAAAACTTCTGCATTAATGAATAATAGTACGAAAAATCATCGGATAAGATTATGAAATCATATAAAATATGAATAAAAAGAAAATTATATTTATACATGAATCCCTTTATACATCAAAATATATTATCGAATAAAATATATTATTTTGATATGATTCTCATAATCCAAGTTATGAGTATATTGATAGATAAATGAGAAAATATTTAATAACTATATAATATAATAAAAATCACTACAACAAAAAAAGACTTTAAAAGACATTAAAAAATGCCACAAATTATATCTTATTACCACATAAAAGTTTTTACCACGTTTTTTTTTTTGTGTCATTTAATCCAGTGTCATAATAGAGTAAATCATTTGTTAAGACAATTCTTAATGTCACTAAAGAATAATAATAATTAAATTAAAAAATACAAAAGGGACATTAAATGGTGTTGGTAAAAATCGATTTATAAAACATTACATATTGTCTAGATAAATACCTTTTTAAGACACCTATTTTCATTTCAAATATGACATTTAACAAAGTCATTTTAAACTTTATTGCTGACAATTTAGGATGTAATTATATTACCTGTGGAACTTTTAATGACATGGTCTTGTGTCCTTAATATTCTACCTCCAATATTATACATAAAATACGAATTCCCATGAATTCTTTGTTATTTGATTAAAATAAAAATAAAATGAAAAATATATTATGGACAAGCTCTACATTTTATATATGAAATGAGTTATGGAAATACAATGTCAAAATAACTACAATACTAAATGGTCACAATCTATAACTGAAATATAATGTCTCTAAATTTCTAGCAGTTAGTGGAAATATTTTCAGTAGAATAACTTGAGCTTGAGTCATCCAATAGGTGTCACCTGCACAGAAAGAAAAAAGTACATATACATGCAATTTCAATCTTAAACATCTTCTACAATAGAATAGATTTGGACCAATTGAGAAACACGTACCAAATAACACGGCCACGCAACCATTTCACCGATTGCATCTCCAATCGTCTGACAGTGATCATAAGGTCGAATAAGTTTTTCTTTAGCTTGAAATGCTGCTTTAACTTGCACTTGACACCAGTTTTCTCCCAATTCTTGTCCCCCAACTTCTGCATTTGGATCGGTGCTATAAAGGCATCCTTGGGCTACAATCGTACCTTGATCAAACATACTTTTAAGAATGACATAACCTCCAACCTGCAGAAAATAGAATAGCAAAAATACAAAATTAACATAAACACATAAAGCTAACAATATTATATATGCCCAAGGTTTGGCGTTCTTCGGTAACAATTGATGTAAAAGCAGTACTACATCATAATGCTTATTAGCTAAATTAGAAAAACTACATTCAAATGCTAATTTGCTAAATTATCTTCATTTCTCTATCTGGAAATCAGCTAAAGATATGAACAAGATTTTCTCCAAATTAACATCTCTTGTCTACCTATTTCCTTTGATGAATGGAAGTCACAAACACAATAAACTCTCTACTTTCACTCTCTTGTATGTCCTTTTTATAAAGAGTTTTCCAGCATGTTTCTTTAGATATACATGTTACAAAACTGTCATATATATATATATATTTATATATTCAAGCAAAGATGCCATATATCATACTACCACATAAACTTAGTTGAAAAAATAAAAAGTACCTGGAGATGCTGCGTTGATAAGGTCGGCCTAGGTAGATTATTTGGCACTGGTGTGATGACTTGAGAGCTTTGAGTATGCCCCAAAAGTTTAGACTGTAATTCTGCAATCTCATTTTTTAATTTCGACATCTCTGATCGTTGTTCCAACATTAGACGTTTATACATGTTCCTATTTGGAACTTCTCCCCATACAACTGATGGAGAAACTCCTTCCCCAAACATTCGAACTCGACCAGGTCTGTCTGGGCCACAAACTTGTGCATATAGATCATTTGGCCCAACAGGATCTTCTGATCCTTCTGGAAGCTGGTTTCTTAATTCCTTAATTTGTTCCTGTCAATTTAAAGCAAGACAAGTTAAAATTTAAATGAATTACAAATGAGAGAACTCTATTATATGATAGAAACTGAAAAAAGTAACCTCAAAACACATGCCTTAAGTTAATGTCCTAACACATATATACTTTATTCACAAATAGAACAGAATAATAATAATAATAATAATAATAATAATAATAATAATAATAATAATAATAATAATAATAATAATAATAATAATAATAATAATAATAATAATAATAATAATAATAATAATAATAATAATAATAATAAACTTGAACTTAGAACTTAATAAATTGATTTGAATAAGAAGAGGATAATAAGTGCTAAGATCTTATTAGGTGTTTCCTACTACAAGTTTCATATCCTCCTTCACTCACACGTTTAACTTTATTTTTGACAAAGGCTAAACTTACCAAATAGGTAGAAACGAGAGAAGGAGTATTTTCTTTGCTTGTAAAGCACGAGTCAAGCATTTCGGCACGAGAAGGAGGGCGGCCCTTTTCTTTTGCCTAAAAGTACGTTATTCATTAATAAATCAAGTGAAATGAATCACTAAGTTGGTATAAAATAGTACTATTAAAACTAACCAGTTTATCTTGGACTTGCGCAAAGGGTGTTTTTCCAGTGAGGTGATCCATACTTCTTTTTGATCTAGCCACTTTATTTTTTTCACTTCTCACCTAAATATGGAACAAAAAGAAGAACAGGTAAATTGTAAGTAAGTATGATAAAGAAAATGCACATAATAAATAAGAAAACTACACCTTTACTTCCTCTTTGTTCCAATACTCAAGTATTTTGATCCATTGATCTTGCAATACTCTCCCATCTCTTTCATCTACCAAACAGTCCACAGGTTTATCGGGAATAAAATCGTGTTTTTAGAAAACTCTTCCACGACCTCCATTTCTTATTGATAGACGTGAGAATCCAGACTTCATCTCCAAGGGATATATCAAATCGAGACTGAATAAAATACGTTATGAAAGGATATCCAAACAAGCATGTTTTGGAAATATGTAGGAAACATTAAGCTTAGATTACCTTTACAATATCTAACATCTTCCTTTTGTTTTCGTTTGGCATTTTATGCCAAGCTTCTACATCTAGTGGACAATACATACCATTTCTCGCTATAGTGCCAAGGAACTCGGAAAATTTACTCTGATTAGGGCCCACTGGTCTTCCAAGACTATCAAAATCAAGTTGAATTAGAGGTAGATTTGATGGTCTGCCCCATATTTGCAGCATGTATGTCGGGCCTCTAGGTTTCTTGTCATCTACATGTCACAATTTACGGTACATGTATTAGTATTGTGAATAACATGACAAGTTAAATGCAATATCTAAAGTCATTAAATGTCACCATTTTCTGGATCATGGTCATTGACTTGTTGTACTTCTGTGGCGGTGCTATAAAGCTCAGGTGCATTTTGCTCTATCGACTCATCAACATGTGAACTAGTTTCGTGGCATCCTATTAATTGATTAGCTTCCAAACCTGTAAATTATTTATTGATGAGTTGCATAATGAATTACACGCAAGAAAGAATAATGATGATATATAGTAATTCATATCAGGTAATTGATAAGGCAAAAAAATAATAAGATTGCAGGAAATTGTCACCAGAATACAAGAATGATGCAAGTTCATCATTTATAATAACTAAGATGTTTTTGCACAACTCATTATATTTATGTACTTTTGAAACTACTTATTATTTTAAATGTACCATTGAGCCCATAGCTAGTTTGCCCTTGTCTTGGCAGGTTAGATAATACTTGGTTAGGATTTCGCTGATCTTGTAGCTCATCATTGGATACTCGTCTACCCACTTGAGTTCTAGTTGTCGTACCTACAAGGTAAGTCCGTGTATGATTACTGAATAAGAACATATTCACAAAATAATATATTTAACATGTTCCTGTGTAATCATACTACGTGGTGGCTGCATTGTTTCGTCAGGTACAGCTGGATTTCTTTGTTTACGCTTTCGAGTTCCGGTAGCCATACCTGCAACTACATAAGAATTTGGAGAATTTCACAATTGAAATGTCTAATTCTGACTTTATACAGCTAGGCTAAGTATATATTACAAACAAAAATAGACAACTGATTTTTTCATCAAAGTGAAAAACGTGTGCAATTGCATAAAAGAACTTTTCATTGCTGGATTGGATAACCCCTACAGGCAGAGGAAACAACCCAATAATCAAAAATCAGATTGGAGTGTATATCCCTAGGTTATTGTAGAATTACCAACCCATCTAACATTAGACGCATGGAAACATAAGGAAAAAAAAAAAAAAATACACCAGCACAGTAAAAATTAAAAAGGACGAGCAAAGCTTTACCTAATAAGGCTTTCAATTGAAGATGAATTTGATATATTGGCTGAAAAGGGAAAACAATAATTACAATAAAAAGGATAGATATTCATACTCTGAATCATAATTTCGTTAAAATCGTACGAAATATTATGGGTTACTTGAATCGGCAATGAAATTCAACAATACATGGAACCAGTAAGATTCATATTCAAATTATGGAAAATCATAGATCCTTTAAATTCAGAGAAGAGAACAAACGCACCTCAAGAATTCCACCAAGAGGAAGAGAAATTGTTGAGTATCGTTCACAACAATGGTTTATAGATGAAGTGATTGAGTTCTCACTTTGATAACCGTCAATGAAATGAAAAACATTTTCGCGCGCCTGGGTTTTTAGCTGGGTTTTTAACGGGGGAATTCTGACTTTATATTTTTCTATTTTCAGCAAAAGGTAAAATTATGAATATCATAATAATTAAGTTAATATTGTTTGAAATATAATCATTTACCCCTTAAATGATTTGATTTGTTAATGGAGAGAAAAAACTATCTCCTCAATATTTTATAGTTGCTCATGAAATGATTATAAAAGCAATCGATTGAATAATTTAATCTATATTTTAATTGAAAGAAAAAATTATATAAAGCTCTTAAGATTATTTTATATTAATTATGAATATCATATTAATTCAGTTGTCATATTATTTGAGCATTCTAATTATATCATTGTAACAATTTTTACTATCATCTTGTAGTGCCACCAGAATCACATGATATAACAGACAAAATTCGGTTTACACATTTTGGGAGATGATTTATCAATTTAGATCTCTGTTCTTCCTGAAAGAATTGGGATCAGAATTAATGGATTGGAAACGTGAGTCTTCGTGATAAATTTAACATAATGATACAATGATAAATGTTCAACATGATCTATATGTCTGAAAATCACATAGCATCAAAAGGATCAAGGCATATAAAAGAGCCTCTACTACTATAGTAGAAGCTATATTGTAGTACGGAACAAAGCATCAAACGTACCTATTTTATCTATTTTTTCTCATACAACTGTGGTAAAACTATTTTGAGCATTTCTGTATCCATATTTGGAACATCTTCAACTTTCATGGTGTTGGGCTTCTCTTCAGGCTTAATTGCGGGACGACGAATACGACGCATCGTAGATGGCTGGTGAAAGTCATCTTCGACATCTGAATCTGACACGTACAAATTCTTGGACTCTACCACATCACGAAGATGCAAAGCCAATTTTTCAGCTATTTCCAATGATGTTTTAGCCTCTCCAAGAGCCTTAAGAGCCTTTTCTATAAATTCTTTATCGACTTCGTATTTCAACTTATCCTCCATTTTTGGTGCCATGGTTAGAGATAGAACTTAATGATTCACAACTAAGATTATTTACGATATATATACACAGGAAACATGAGTCACGGTGGTTATTGAATTACAGATAAATATGGCAATTGACCAAGTATTCAACATTTTTAGTTTCCTACTTACTCTCGTTTGTTGAAGTGCAACAATTTTAAATATATGTTTCTATTTTGGATATTAGTAATTTTATGAAGATGGTATCTTATTGTGTGCTACATACTGTGTCAAATAATATCTCTTTAAAGAAGTTAATAAAAATAGTACTCCTTTTGAATATTTGATGTAATAGAGGTAAATATGAATTTGAAGAAAAAATCGTGTATTCTTTAGACTAAAATTAACCAATAGATTAAGCTTATGATTCATTTTCTTTTAATTTTTTTTAACACACAAATATAAGACTAATATAATAGTAGGAAATACAGCTCCTTCATCCAATATTAGTAGTAATTATGTTTGACAATCTTCTTAATAATATTAATATAAGCCGTTTATTAGTCCAATAATTGGCTGTAGTTCTTTAGGAAAATAATGAGCACAAAACTTTGAAGTGGTTTATCATTGAAATAATCTGTAATCTAAACAAACAATTTTCTAAAATTGTGAAAGAAACTCTAATGAGGTGACAAACTAAAAATAAACATGTGCTGTGTAACATGGCTGTCTGATTCTCATCTTTGTGATCAACAATCAACAAACACAGTCAACAATTATCCAGTAAAAATATTTGGCTTCAAATTCGAATAAGAAATCTTGTACGATGAATCCATGATAATTTAAAAAAATAAAAAGTTACTACTATTATTAAAACAGAAATGATACTGTTTATAAGCAAAAGAAATTACTCAAAGGCGAAAACTTTAATGACATATATCAATCTCAACTCCTTCTACATCTTCACGAACCCAGTTCACCTCTTCCACATCGTTCTCAAGTACTGGATCACACAAATTGCTTTGTAAGTAGGTCTCAACATCTGCCAATGGCTCCATACTATAAGTACCTCTAGCACTTGTAGATACCACAACATGCCAATTGTTAT
Source organism: Thymus mandschuricus (assembly GCA_029379335.1). Classification (NCBI taxonomy): domain Eukaryota; kingdom Viridiplantae; phylum Streptophyta; class Magnoliopsida; order Lamiales; family Lamiaceae; genus Thymus; species Thymus mandschuricus. The sequence goes on along the minus strand of CM057074.1, from coordinate 16,720,635 downwards.
CAATTGGATCTGCAACATAAAAAACTTGTGTAGCTTGGGAAGACAAAATGAAAGGTTCTTCGTGACGTCTAACATCCGTGAAGTTAGCAAGCGTAAACCCATCAGCATCCTGTTTTAGCCGATTTCCTTTCGAAACCCAGTCACAACCAAATAAAACGACCTTGCGATCAACATAACGTAGTTCTATGATCTCAGTTATAACTCCATAATAATCCAGGTCACTAAGTACAGGATTTTCATCTCGTATGCTACAAAAGCTAGATGTTGCTGCTTTTACAGGTACTCCACTATTTTGAGTTTTTCTTTTACGCTCTAATTCCCTAGTATGAAACATGAAACCGTTCACAACATATCTTTCATATGTGAGTCCGGCCTCATCAGGGCCACCACCAAGAAATTTTAAATCCTGGCATAACAAGTCTTCTCCAGGTAATTCTAGATGTTTTACCTGTATATATACAACTTCAGAATTTACCAAAAAAAAAAAAAAGAAAAAAAAAATCATAAATCCACATTTAACATTCTGAGATTAACTTACATGATTCGAAAACCACTGCGCAAATTTTTCACTATGAACACGTTCAATTTGATGCCGCGTTGCACGAGGATATTGCTCTTGTACAATGTGAAGATGTTGCCTGTACAGTATTTAAAATCACGAATTTTAAGTTGTTCGAGAAAAGTATATATAACGCAACAATAATTCTACCAAACCTAATACTTACTCGAGGTAAGGTTTGACTTCTTCGCAGTTGAACAGAACATATTGATGTGCCCTTTTACGTGTGTCCTGATTGAAAACTTTAGGTGTTGCTTTCCCTTTATGATGACCACTCAAGGTAAATACACCTAACCTAGATGCACTACTGTTAGTAGATCTGGTCATATTCTCGTATCGAGAGGCTTTGTTGAATTTAGACTCCACATAATCCGCTAGGTACAAAGAACAGAACGTTAGACATTCTTCAGCAACATATCCTTGCGCTATTGAGCCTTCTGGTCTACTTCTATTGCGAACGTACGACTTCAATGTACCTAAATATCTTCATTATACAATAAATACAAGTTAAATACTATTTTTTTAATTAGCAGGAGATGAATATAAATATCACAAAACTTTAGTATCTACCTTTCAATAGGATACATCCACCGATAGTGAACCGGACCAGCAAGCTTTACTTCGGTAGCTAAATGTATGGTTAAATGAACCATCACATCAAAAAATGATGGTGGGAAAATCTTCTCCAGATCACAAAGAATTACGGTGATTTCCTTTTCCAATCTAACCACATCAGGAGGATAAATTACTTTAGAGCATAACTCTCTAAAGTATCGACTCAATCGAATCAAAGGAAGACGCACTTGTTTCGGTAGGACTTTCCTTAAGGCAATCGGCAATAATTGTTGCATTAGAATGTGATAGTCATGACTCTTGAGACCAATAAGCTTCGGTGGTTTTAATTGAACACACCGTGATATATTAGAGGCATAACCATCCGGCACTTTTACCTTTTTCAAAACATTGCAAAACATGCTCTTTTCTTGCCTATTCATCGTAAAAGAGGTTGGAGGTAAATACACTTTGCTCGAACCTTTCGAAATAGGATGCAAATCAGGTCTGATCCCCATTTCTTTTAAGTCAAGTCTTGACTTAAGATTATCTTTTGCTTTCCCGTCTGTTTGTAGCAAAGTGGAACAAATACTCTCGCTAACATTCTTCTCAATATGCATAAAGTCAAGGTTGTGGCACACTAAATTGTCTTTCCAATAAGGTAATTCAAAAAAAATACTTCTCTTTTTCCAATTAAATGGCAATTCTGAATTAGACTTGACATTCTTTCCAAAAGTGAACCTTATATCCTTCAATTCATCCAAAACCATATCCCCGGATAATCTGCGTGGTGGCCCATTATTCTCTTGTAAACCATCAAACAAACGACCATTTTTTCGATATGGATGACCTTTGTCCAAGAATCTACGATGGCCCATATAACAAAACTTTCCACCATGTTTTAACCAACGTGAACACGTAAACCTATGACACCAGGGACATGCAAATTTTCCCTTGGTGCCCCATCCTGATAAAATTGCATATCCCGGAAAATCGCTAATTGTCCATAATAAGCTTGCTCGCATTTGAAAGTTTTCTTTACTAGATGCATCATAGGTTTCAATTCCCATTTCCCATAAATCTTTCAAATCAGAAATAAGGGGTTGCAAATATATATCAATATTATTTCCTGGAGCTGACGGGCCAGGAATTAATAAAGATAATAAGAAAGACGATGGTTTCATACACATTGATGGAGGTTTATTATATGGTATCAGGATAACTGGCCATGTACTATGCGTGACACTCATATTACTAAATGGGTTAAATCCATCTGAAGACAATCCTAGACGTACATTACGTGGCTCATTAGCAAAATCAGGATACTTGCTATCAAAGGCCTGCCAAGCTGGAGAATCAGCTGGATGTCTCATATACCCATCATTTGTACGACTCTTAGCATGCCATAACATGTCAGATGCAGTTTTTGATGACATGAACATGCGTTGCAACCTAGGTTTAATTGGAAAATACCATAAAACCTTGTGAGCAATTTTTCTTTTTTCACCATTAGGGTCATCTTCTGAAGTGCGCCACCTTGGCTCATTACATGTTGCACATGATTTTTCATCCTTATTCACTCCCCAATATAATGTGCAATCATTAAGACAAGCATCTATTTTTTCATATCCTAGTCCTAAGTCCTTCATTAATTTCTCTGATTCGTAATATGACTTAGGTAACTCAGTCATAGCCTCGGGAAATGCTTCTTGTAATAATTTTAACAACATATCAAAATGCTTGTTACTCCATTTACCAAGACATTTAATATGCAACAAGCGAATGATGAATGATAGTTTAGAGAAATTCTCGCATCCATCATACAATTTCTTCTGGGAATCATCAATCAACTTATAAAATTTTTCAGCTACACCAGTGGTAAAATCCGCCCCCTTAGGAGATTCTGTTGGACTATGTAACTCACTTCTATCTCCAAAATTTCCAAAAGCATCTTGAACTAAGCCGAACATATCATCGGTTCCAGGTGTACTCCTATAATTAGTCGAAGAGGAAGAACTAGTCGGGATATTAGCTGAGAACTCTCCATGAGCTACCCAATCATCATACCCTCGAATAAAACCCTTAACTATCAAATGTTCACGTGCATCATTTCTACCAACGTAGTTACCAAGTTTACATTCAATGCACGGGCATATAATCAGTCCATTCCTTGAATGATTAGAAAATGCAAAGTCCAAAAACTTCTCAACTCCAAGCCTGTACAATTGACTATATCTCGGTTCATTCATCCAATTCTTGTCCATATTTAAGAACGAAAAAAAAGAATTTGGGACCTCTTGCACTTCTAGTAAAATCAAAGTTAAAAAAAAAAAAAAAAGTATAATCAGCTCAAAATAAATATTAAACTAAATACCAGTAAATACATTATTAACATAAGAAAGACTTCAAATGAGATACATGAATCAAATAGACAATTAAATGAATTCCTCGAATGTCCAAGATTACGATAGTAAACTTGGATTCAACATTAATATACTTATTGCTATAAAATGATTTTTATTAGGGAATGGTTGCCATTATATGGTTTATGCTTACTAACATACTCAATTGACAAAAGAGAACAAATAATAAGAGATGTCCAAAATTTTGTTCTTTTTAAGCAAATGGAAAGATGGCTTTTGTGTACTACCCTTGTTCATTCATCTAAGGTAGAGGGCAATAAACTAACAAAATATATTTCCTTAGTTTTAATCAAGTTTTTAATACCTAAAAGGATAACAAGTATGTATGTGTTAATAAGAAATAACAACATAAGTATAGTAAATCAAGAATGTGCACAAATTTACCTAAGGTCACATATAGAAATAATATTTAAAACATGTAAGTTTCTAGCATATAAATTACTCTAGCTAGGAACAATAGTTGTCAACAACAGTTTGTACTTTGTAAATCTTACCTCTTAAGCAATGCACTTCTCAAACTTCACTATTGTACTTCCTTTGAAAGACACCCGAACACTTCCATATAAATGATATCTGTAATAATATTAATGCACTGAGTTTGAATAAATACGAAAACCGTCATTGCATCATAATCAAATTATATATTCTTGAATTAGATTTATACTTAAATCGGACAGCAAGCTCGTGGGGATTAATTAAAATCGTAATACCTTCTTAGACTCGCCATCAGTACTCTGATAGTATAAGCAATATTCTTCATTTAATAGAATACCGAAATCAGCTCAATAACACTTATTTTGGCTCCCAGGAAATAGACTTGAGCTGTTTATTTTGTAAATAGTTTATGGAAATAAAACTGGCTAGTTTCATCAGTAGAAAGAAAAAAACCGAACTAAAATGAGTAACAGCTCAAAACAGCTCCAATAATTCTTGTACTCGAACTTTACAAAAGCAACTATTGTAGTGATTCCTCAAGTCCAAGAGATTATAGGACATAAAAAATGCAGAAGGAGAGATCCACTTAGTCATATAACTGAAGTAACACAGAGGACTATACAATCAACAAAAAAAAGGGATAAAACAAAAAATCACAATCCGACGAAAGCAGACTTAGTCTAGCTACTAATTGATCACCTCTGGAGAAAGGAGTTCAAACGGAAATCTCTCACTCACCAGGTGCCAATGCAATGACGTAAGGACAAAATAAGACTTAGGACATACGGTACTAGTTTAAGGCTGCAAACCTTCGCTTCAATCCGTAGAAAGGGGGAATTTCTCTCACAAAGGAACTATCTCAAATCACTAAGTAAACACCATATGAATCACTAAAAGAAATTAAGGATGTCTAATTTAACTAATTCTCTAACTTTTCACCTCATATTAACTACAGTTTATATCCTCAAAAAGAGCCTTACAGACATTATACCGATTTCCCCCTTATCCCTATTGGTAAACTACATGAATTTCTATCTTTCCCCTTTTTCTTTCATGATCTTTGCTAGTAAAACATTAATCTTCTCTCTTTTCAATAAACAACTATCATATAGTCAGAAGAAAACAAAATACAGTAGCACTAAAATTATGAATCAAATTTTTAAAAAGATTCCACAAATTGATGAACAAAAATAAATCAGTGAACTCTTTAAATAAGAAAGGTTTTAGTTAGTAATTACCGTAAAAAATCGGAATGCTATTCTTCAATCCCGTCGACATCAATCGATCACTCGCCAGCAAAAGGAAGAAAAGGAAAGGGAAAGGGAAAGGAAGAAGACGAGAGAGATGGGCGAGGCTGATTTAGCTGGAAGCGTGGCTGCGTGAGTCCACTTTCAATCTAATTAATTTTTTAAATATATTATAAATATTTAGATATAAATTTTAGACTAGCATAAATTATGTATGGGTTTTGAGGGCCTCTAGTAGACGCACGTGTCCACATAATCAATTTTAATGTTTTCTTTTTCCACACTCATATTTGCATTATATAACAATCTATTATTCCTTCTTTATCTGTTTTAAAGTATGAAAATTGCATACATATTAGATTAAAAAATTGTATATATATTATGAATATATTTGTTGATTTTTAAAAGCTGAAATATTGCTGTAAAAAAGCTTAAATATTATTATTTTCTTCCGAAATTATATTTACAACGGATGAATATGTCATAATAATGTTTCTGCATTATTTTAAATATTATATAAATGATATTCCATACATATCATTATTAGCAACATTCAATTATGTCCTAAAAATATAGTTATTGTAGCATTTAATAGTTGATGTCTTGATAGCATCTAACATATTTTTTATGACATAATTAAATGTTATATTTATGTTGTTATTGCCACGATTCATTATTCGTGTGGTAATACTATGTATTTGTTTAACACTAATAATTTTAATGCCTCAACAAAGATAATATTAAGACTTCTAAAATTTCGTGTCACTATACACATGTTGCTATAGGCCATATTTGTTGTAGTGAATATTACCTATAATATATTCTATTTTATTGAAAGTGATTTTTTATAGAGATAATATATGTTTTTACCCCTTTTGACTTTGTCAAAACAATATTAGGTATGGAATACAATAAAAACACCCAATTAGTCAAAACAATACTCCCTCCGGTCTTTTACAGTTGAGTCACTTTCCCGATTGGGCCGGTCTCTCCTAGTTGAGTCGTTTCCTTTTTGGGTAAAAATTAAGTATTAAACACACAACTAGTTGTACCCCTTATTTTACTTATTTAACATACTAATTACGCCCCAATTTCTCAATTTCTCCATTATCGTCATTGCCGTCTCCCTCGAAATAATTTTAAATTAATTAAAATAAATCCAGAAAAGTTTTAATTTTATATATAAAAAAAATCCAGAAAAGTTTTTTATTTTAATTTTAAACATCAACAATAATTTTATAAAAAAAAATTCCAGAAAATTTTAAATTAATTTAAATAAATCCAGAAAAGTTTTAATTTTATAAAAAAAAAAATCCAGAAAAGTTTTTTATTTTAATTTTAAACATCAACAATAATTTTATAAAAAAAATTCAGAAAATTTTAAATTAATTTAAAATAAACTGAAAAACAAAAAAAATATTAATTAATAAAAAACATTTTTTATATTAATTAAAACAACTCTTCTCAATTATAAATATAATCTCATTCTCTTCTCAATTACCAAACATACTTAAAGTACTAAACAGCTCTTCTTAATTCCCGTGTCGAAAAGTTTCGACTCAACTGTAAAAGACCGGAGGGAGTATTAGGTATGGAATATAGTTTTACAATAAAAACACCAAATTTTTGGTTTGGGTGGACAAAAATATCCCTATCTTTGATATTTATAATTGCGTGTACTTAAATTTTCTCTCTTTAACTTTATTTTTCGTAAATGCAAAAAAAGAAAAGAAAAAAGGACGGTTCCTCTTCTCTCCCTCCCTTTCGATTTCGATTTCGGTGGGATTCTGCGTTCTCGCGGCGGCGGAGGTGGGAGAGGGAGGTCATGAGGGAGAAGAATCTGAGCGGAGGTGGTGATGAGAGTGTAGATCGGGAGGGAGAGGGCGGCGGCGAGGTGGCCGAGGACGGGGAGGTCGGCGACGTGTGGTCTCACGCACACCACAAGCACAGATACGTCTTCTCTCTCTCTCTCTAGAATTCTGCTTTTTGAGCGCCGATTCCGCGAATACTGTTGGAGATTTTTTCACTTTAGTTTTCTAATTCGTGGTACTGTTTGGGAACTTATCTGGAATCCGAATGGTGTGGGGATGAGATAGGATGGGAAAACGATTTTCCATTGGTTGAACAGTTTACATTTGGAGTTTAGTTCGGACGGCGAACTCAGAATTTTATGTTTCCGAACTTCTACAACAATTTTTAGCTTCTGTGATTTATTCTGTTTCACACTTTCACGGTGGTTCGAGCAATCATAGCTACTGCTTGTACTGGAACTTATGATTTTGCTTTGCTTTATTTCATCTAGTACTATTTATCTGAATCAACGTGTAACACCTTATTTTGTTTGTTTGATTATTTTTTTATGATTTTTATTCATTGGTTTTACTCTAGAGTCGGGATGCGCAACCGATGTACCCGGTGACGGTGAAACAAATAGCGGAAGCGAGCCTGTCGGCCGGCGACAAGTCGAATACTGTCATCGACGGCATTAGCGTCTACAATGTGCGTTTCCCTAGCTATTTTATGATTATTCCTCTGCGAATTGTGTGTTTCAGTTTTGTTAATAGATGTATTTGCTTCTTTTAGGGTAAAATTTTGATTACGCTTTCCTTCTATGAACACGCATATCTTGATGAGCAACGCACCATTCCATTTTCGTAATAAAGTAAAGCCGCTGATTCACAAATATATATGTTGTGGGATGGATATGAGCCTGAAATTCTATTTCCCAATTTTGAGCTAGAAATCATAATCCTAGCCTATAAATTATAGTCTACTGTTACTTTTCCTGATAGAAGAGCGAGAAATACCCATTATATTTTCGATTAATCGAGATTAGGGGATGGTATTTAAGGTGGATTTTACATCTCACTTTTGCCAGTAGAGAATCGAACCCCGGGAACATAATTGTATATATATGAAACTTGTTCTTGCTTCGTTTCGTCTATTGCTCGATCATCTGAAACATCGAAAGTATAGAATGGTGTGAAGCTCTTCATGATTGATTAGTGTAGCATACCTTGTTCAGTGTTCCTACTGCCAACTGCAACTCTCTATCCCTCTCTCTTTCCTGTTTTTGTTTCCAGAGTGCACGTACATCTGATTACTAGTAACTCATCATTGTTGATTATAGGCTTAGAACTAAGATTAGTTACTCCTTGTTACTCTTATGTTTGCATCCAGGTTGGTATGCTGGAAAACAGTTCGATTATGTTCGGGTTTGCTTTTGTTGATTGTGCTGCATTGAAATTTTGGGCTGGTTATGTCAGTGATGATGCTTCATAATTGGGAGCTTTGTTAATGCAGGTATGCTGTTCTACCTTGTTTTCTATACGAGATACTGGTGAATATGTAACTTCCCATAACAAAGTGTATCTTATACTACTTTGGTTTTCCCCAGGTTTCTCCAAGGTTTCTCCACCGGAAATAATTTATGAAAGCCAAAGTAAAAGTATTCTATGTACATATTAATGGATATAGGGGCCTGTAATTTAACCAAGAAGAACTATTAGAAAATGCATGAACATGATAAGTCAATAGGCTTCTGATTAGTATAAGTGGCTTAGGCAATTCTTTTGAGGCTATTCTAGTTGGTGTTTATGTTATTTAGTACATAGTACCAAATAATATAAATGTACTGTGTACTATAGTACCATTTGATATTTTTCGCTTACCACTTATCGGTAAACAGTACTAGATGATATAAATGTACTGTGTACTATTGTTACAATTTTGATTTTGCTTTTGATTTTGCTGAATTTTCTGTTTGTTAGCATGATTATTAGGCTGAAGATTGTGTATGGAAGATTGAGCATCCGCTCTATTCGTAGTGCTTTCGAAAAGTCGGTAGGTGACAGATTGCAGAAATTTGGGGGTTCGGATACTAAAGAATTGCTGCAAAGGTGATTTACTGCTTTGGTGTAGTATTCGTTTTGTTTGTTGCTTGTTATAAACATGGATTTATTTCTTCATAAGTGATAGAATTATGTAGTCTAAGTTTTGTACTTGCTGAAATGAATCACATTGATGTGAAAGCTGTTGTTCTTACTGGTAATTCTTCGTTTTGTTAGTTAGTTTGTTGATTGTTTGTTTGTTTTGACTTTGATAGTTCGCTTCGCTGCTGATTGAACTGATGGTTAATGATTTCAGTTCATTTGTTAATGTATTGTGATTTTTTAAAATAGACATGATGCTTTATTATTCTTTGGAATTTATGGTTGCAACTAATCATATTAGACTAATCATGTGCTATTATGAACTGATGACCATGGTTGTGATGAGCTTTTTTCTCGTTTGGAGGTTGGTTTGGGTCTTGGTTGAGGTGATGACTGATTTTGTGATTGTTGCCAACTTCTAGGCGAGGGTGGAAAATTCTCAGGTGGATTCAACATAAATGTGTTTGAGAGGGTGCATAAAACAGGTATATATGTGTTGACATCTTTACGCCCTTCTCTTGTTGCTTGCTACTTACTGTTCATGATCCGATTGTCAGTTTCACATTGAACTATTGCAAAATGAAGCATCATGTTGTTAAGAAAGATGAAATTTAGTATGCCACTGCCACTCCTTGAAATTAAGTGGTTCTGTTTTAGGCAACAGCAGCAATAGTTCGGAGCATTCTTCTGCTGTATAAGCTATAGAGTAAGTCGTTCTTTACTGCAAGAATAAATATCTCTTCGTTATACATCAAGGTTGATTACTCTGTTATTAAGATAACACATAGAGCATAATTCATTATTTGCCTTCAACAGCAGTAAACTACCATTTCTTACGGACAAACCTCACTGTTTTAGTTCTTCGAAATCTTGTAGAACTCTATTTTGTTATCTATTCGCTGCTGGTAGTTATACATTGTTCTCTTTTTACATCACGAACAATAGTATGTGCAGAAGTTACAAGAACCAAATTAGACACAAAATTGTTGACAACTTAGTTTTTTCTTCGCAAAATAGGGCTTTATTCAGCATTCTTGAGTTCTGTATTTTTGCTATAACCACTCTTCTTCACGTGTAGAAGAAAATTGAGTATTCCCTTATTCTGTTGTTTCCTTCTTTTTCGATAGCTGTTTAAAGTTCCTTTTAATTCAGTCTTCCTTATACAGATTTTAGTCTTTTTAATTCAGGCTATATGCATACATTGTTGGATATTAAGCTTCGTGTTTTGCGGAAGAGGGAGACAGGAGCAAAGGAGGAGCTCTTGATTTTGCTTGTTACTTCAGTATGCTAAAGAATTGTTTTTTATTTACTTGCTCTAAAACCTGTTGTAGTACCCGGATCTCTGTTGCGGAAATGTTTTATTTTTGTTTACCACTTACTGGTAAACAATAGTAAAACGACATGAACGTACTTCGTAATATAGGTATAATTTGATATTATTCGTTTACTATTTCCAGTAAACAGTACTATAAGAAGTATTATTTGGTTTACCATGTACCGGTACACAGTACCAAAAAAATCTAAATTTACTGTGTACTTGTACTTATCGAAATATACAAAAAAAGGTAGAAAATTGAAAAAATTGAAAATTAAAAAAAAATGAAAATTTCTGGAAAAAAACGAAAAAAATATTATAAATAATTAATAAATAAATAAATAAATAAATAGATAAAACAGAAAAAGAAAAAAGAAAAAAAAAAAAGGAATGAGGAAACACGTGTAGGGAGAAGAAAGGGGAGGAGGGAGTGGCCATGTACTAAAAGTAAGGGTATTATTGTCCACCATACCAAAATATGGGTATTTTTATTGTAAACTATATTCCATACCTAAAATTGTTTTTACAAAGTCAAAATGGGTATTTTCTTTTTTGCCTCTTTTTTATATGAAATATTAATTATGAACATAATGTCATCTTAACAATTAAGAGATAACAATAATTCGACACCAATAAATTTATCCACGAAAAACACTGTGAATAAATAGAGAAAACAATATAAACTTATTTAGATCGAATCTTGTGATGGGTAAAATCGCGATATAACTATTTGAAACCTTCTTTGACGTTTTATTTTAAAAAAAATAAAAACAGGTGACTTGACTTATTTTAATATTTATTTACGTGTCTTCGACATTATTCTTTTATTAGAATAAACAGCGGGCGGTTTGAATTATTTTAATATTTATCTCTTATGTTTGCTTAAAAAAAATAACACTAAACAATTCATTATTCATGTCGAATTTTAACAGGACCTAATTTTTATTATCACAATTAGTTGGCGGCTTGAAATAATGATACCTTATTTTAATATTTTTCTATGTCTCTTCAACATTAATCTTTTATTAGAATAAATAACGGGCGACTTGAATGATTTTAATTATTTTAGGCATGTGAATGAACATGGTGTTCCGTATCCGCATTGCTATTATATATAGAGGATAAACAACGGTTGACTTGACTAAACTTATTTAGGTCGAATCTTGTGATGGGTAAAATCGGGATATAACTATTTGAGACCTTCTTTGACGTTTTCTTTTTATAAAATTAAACAACGAACGACTTGAATTATTTTAATATTTTTATCTTTTGTTTGCTTTAAAATAACACTAAACAATTAATTTTTCATGTTGAATTTTGACAGGATACACTATACTTATTATCAAAATATTACTCCAATAAACCTACTTTTATTATCACAATTAACTGACGGTTTGAAATAATTACACGGCGAGATAAAATCAATATAACTATTTAAGACCCCTCTTTAACATTTTCTCTTTATTAAAATAAACAAAGGCCGACTTGACTTTTAATATTTTTCTTTTATGTTTTATTACAATAAATAACGAACAACTTGCATTTTAATAATTTTCATTTATATTTTACTTTAAAATTACGTTATAAAGTGATTCGATTAATGTAAACAATTTTCGACGGGTAGTTCTTCAAAATACATGATAAATCGAACAATATTAACGGCTAAAAATGAGCATGTGAATAAGTTAAATGAAGAGTTTTCAAGGGAGGTACATTTCGTTATCATGATCAATTCAGTGAAGATTGATGGTAAATGAAACTTGACCCTTATAGTTGATGCAATCCAAAAGATAAAGCCAAGAAAATGAGGAAGAGGGAAAAACTAATTAAAAAAAAAAAAAAACAGTTCAAATGAAAAGGTAAAATCAAGAACCTCTAAGCCGGTTTAAGTGGTTGGTAAGAAAAAAATTCAAGCATAGAGTTGCAATATTAACTTTTTTTTTTTTGTATTTCACGAGAAACTTGGCTTTGTCGATTTTGGCACCAATTTCATTTATAGGTCTTCAAACGTCAAAGATTTAAATGTAATATGAATCGGCGTTTGGGTCTTCGCATTTATTATTCTTAACTTCCTTTTATTGTTTGTAGGTATATAGAGATCGAGGATCATATTACGAACTATTTTTAAATAAATTTCACTGTTAAAATATATAAATGTTAAAAATAATTAGCACCCGTCGATTTTCGACGGGCAGTAAACTAGTAAATAGAGAAAGCAATATAAACTTATTTAGGTCGAATCTTGTGATGGGTAAAATCGCGATATAACTATTTGAGACCTTCTTTGACGTTTTCTTTTTATAAAATTAAAAACAGGCGACTTGACTTATTTTAATATTTATTTAGGTGTCTTCGACATTATTCTTTTATTAGAATATATAAACAATGGGCGGTTTGAATTATTTTAATATTTTTCTCTTATGTTTGCTTAAAAAAATAACACTAAACAATTCATTATTCATGTCGAATTTTAACAGGATACACTATACCTATTCCCGAAATATTACTTTCATAAACCTAATTTTTATTATCACAATTTGTTGGCGGCTTGAAATAATGATACCTTATTTTAATATTTTTCTATGTCTCTTCAACATTAATCTTTTATTAGAATAAACAACGGGCGACTTGAATTATTTTAATTATTTTAGGCGTGTGAATGAACGTGGTGCTCCGTATCGCATTGCTATTACATATAGAGTATAAACAACGGGCGACTTGACTAAACTTATTTAGGTCGAATCTTGTGATGGGTAAAATCGGGTCGATATAACTATTTGAGACCTTCTTTGACGTTTTCTTTTTATAAAATTAAACAACGGACGACTTGACTTATTTTATTATTTATTTATGTGTTTTTGATTCTTTTATTAAAATAAACAACGGACGGCTTGAATTATTTTAATATTTTTCTCTTATGTTTGCTTTAAAATAACATTAAACAATTAATTATTTATGTCGAATTTTAAAGGGATACACTCTACTTATTACCGAAATATTACTCTTATAAACCTACTTTTTATTATCATAATTAGTAAGCGGCTTGAAATAATGATACATTATTTTAATATTTTTCTATGTCTCTTCAACAATAATCTTTTATTAAACGAGCGACTTGAATTATTTTAATATTTTTATCTTATGTTTGCTTTAAAATAACACTAAACAATTACTCATGTTGAATTTTGACGGGATACACTATACTTATTATCAAAATATTTCTCCAATAAACCTACTTTTAGTAGCACAATTAACTGGCGGTTCGAAATAACGACACAACGAGATAAAATCAATATAACTATTTAAGACCCCCCTTTAACATTTTCTTTTTATTAAAATAAACAACGGACGACTTGACTTATTTTAATATTTTTCTTTTATGTTTGATTACAATAAATAACGGGCAACTTGAAATTTTAATAACTTTCATTTACATTTTACTTTAAAATAACGTTATAAAGCGATTCGATTAATGTAAACAATTTTCGACGGGTAGTTCTTCAAAATACATGATAAATCGAGCAATATTAACGGCTAAAAATGAGCATGTGGATAAGTTAAATGAAGAGTTTTCAAGGGAGGTACATTTCGTTATCACGATCAATTCAGTGAAGATTGATGGTAAATGAAACTTGACCCTTATAGTTGATACAATCCAAAAGATAAAGCCAAAAAAAATGAGGAAGAGGTAAAAAATAATTAAAAAAAAAAAACAATTCAAATAAAAAGGTGAAATCAAGAAAAACCTCTAAGCCGGGTTAAGTGGTTGGTAAGAAAAAAATTCAAGCATAGAATTTGCAATATTACTTTAATTTTTTTTTTTTTTTTTTTTTTTTTTTTGTATTTCACGAGAAACTTGGCTTTGTCGATTTCGGCACCAATTTCATTTATAAGTATTTAAACATCGAAGATTTAAATGTAATATGAATCGGCAATTGGGACTTCGCATTTATTATTCTTAACTTCCTCTTACTGTTTGTAGGTACATAGAGATCGAGGATCATAGTACGACCTATTTTTTAATAAATTCATTGTTAAAGTATATAAATGTTAAAAATAATTAGCACCCGTTGATTTTCGACGGGCAGTAAACTAGTTTTCTAAATAAAAAAATTAGAGATTTATTATATTAACTAAACTAACTTATTAATCCAATCTATCAACTCCGTATCTACTCACCAGTAATATAATTTAAATTGCAATATTTCAAATAATCCCTCACTCTTATTTTAATTGTCTATGTTTTCTTATTAGAACGTTCCATTTAATTGTTCACTTACCTAAAATAAGAAATTTATATTCTCACAGCTGATATAATATAAACCCTTTTATCTCTTACTGCATTGAGTTTTGTGTTATTTCTGTAACGCCGCTATCAACCATGGGTCAGGAGCAATCTGTGGTTTCACAATGTCTCGAACCACATCAGGCTGGACGAGGGGAAGCGCAAGGGGACACCGGCGTCGTCGCTTTTGTCCTCGATGACATCTGATACACCGGTAGTTGCCTGCATCGTCGCCCTCATCTTCAGTCTCAGGCACGACACAATACACGTAGGGGTTCACATCTTGAAGATCGAAATTAGATTCAACCGGAGGCGACCGTGAATAAAAAATCCCCAACTCATCAAAGTTAGGGTTTTCACTTTCGTATGTTGAGGGGACGAATCTAGGCGTAGGCGACAAATCCATCAATGAAATGAGGATTCGAAGGAAAGACGAAGCGAGTGAGGGTGGCCTGACGGAGGAGGGGTTGCGCCGGCGATGAGAAGAATTCTTTTCCCAATATTCACAGAGAAGATGGGTTACGAAGAGAGAGAGAAGAGAGAGACGCGGATGGAATTAGTTTTAGGATTTTTTTTCAATTAAAGTTATATTAGTTCATTTAATTAGGTGCAATTAGTTATCTAATTGCTCCTTTATTATTTCCGAAAATAGAAACCAAACGTTATTTATGGGACGGCCAAATCGGAAATATAAGACGGTATCTTTGGGACGGAGGGAGTATATGATAACCTTTTTATTTGTTCTTCAACTTTTAATGATTTTTAAATCTCATTAACGGTATTGATATGACTTTTATTGAAGATAGATGTATGATACAGTAAAATCTCTATATATATGGTCATATTGTTGGGACTAGAACAACTTATGCTATATAGAGGTTATTTCTTTAGAGAGTTTTACATTTAAAAATTAATTTTAAAAAAATAATAATATTCGATAAAATACATGTATATATAGATCGATTAGCAAACCCATATACATAATCTATATGAACTTGACTAAATAATATACATACACTTTGAAAGTAAATAAAAATTACGTATAAATTTAGGAGCGAGTAAAATTTATTATTCTTGAGTGTATAAATGATAAGTGTAATGAAATGTATTGCTCATCAATTTCATAAGTATCTTAATTCAGAGGAATGTTCTCTTACCCATTGTGGGCATTTTTAATGTGCCCACGGTTGACGTGACATACTATTAATGAATAAAAATAATTAAAATGTATACTGTAACCTATTTAGAAAAAAAGAAACCCTAGCACTGCCACATCAGCGGTGGGTACGTTAAGAGTGCCCATAGTGGGTAGGAGAACATTCCTCTCTTAACTCATCTTAAGATTTAAGTGTGTGATTATATATATTTTCTTATATATATGATCATTTAATATTCTCATATGTAGGCATAAATTTTTAAGGTGGGATAGGGAAAAAAATATTTTTTTTTAAAAATTAAAATATAGAGGTTATTCCTAAATATAATTGGTCCCGAATCGGGACCGTGATTTTTTATTATTATAGGGAGGTTATTCTTATATAGAGTATTACTAAGGAAGTTTTCCGGTATATGCTTTATTCATCAATTTAAATTTTACACTTAAAATGTCTAACTAAAAATTGCATTAATATTGGTGACCAAAAAATTGGGCTCATCATAAGTGAGATGGAAAATATAATTTTATTATACTCCGTATAACAATACACGTAGTCCAATTAATTCAATAAAACTTTGGAAAAGTATAATTACGGTCACCAATTATCTGTGTCTAGGGTTTCATCTCCATCGAGTATCATAGAAGGGTTTTTGGCAAAGTTTATAAGTGTACTTAAGAACTATTTATAAGATGTTGAAGAACTAGTTCATTCGGTATGTTTGGCAAATAGGCTTATGCTTATTTTCATCTTATTATTTTTAGACAAAAGACATCCACTTAGTTAATTTGTCTCACTACAATTAGGGTTTCTCCTGCAATTGACGCCGATCAGTGGCGGGATTAACGGCTTCCATCTACCATCAACGACGAAACGGCCGCCGACACCACGTATGCATATCAACGGGCACCAGCATCAATCAACATCATATCAAAACTATTTCAAGAAAAATTAGATCGAATTGAAAAATATATGAATCTTCCCAAACTAATTGAATAAATATTAGAGAACGGATTCAGCGATAAATTATAAAACTTGAATGTTCTTTTCCGAAAGAATAACAAACATAGTGGTGGAACATAATGTCGATATAGATATGCAATTAAAAGTCAACTGCATAAATCAGTCTTCTCAAATTTATTCAGTAAGGTTGCCTTCTCTTTGATGCAAAATAAAAGGAGAGAAAATGAATCACTCTCTAAATTTCACCATTTCGTCACCTTTTTTCAAGACGCTCTGCCAAGGTAGCAAGACGCTCGTCCGTTTTTTGACCAATCTCACCCAAGACCTCCTTAATCCCCGAGATTTCAGCAGATAACTTGCTCTTCTTTAGCTTCAATGTCGACTCTCCCCTAGTCTTTTTGCTGTGAGATCCGCTGTCAGCTACACCTTCATTCTCGTTCAGATCTTCGAGGCGATACGAGTCCGGTTGAGGAGGAGCTGAGGGAGGACTCGATGGAGCCGCCCAACGTGGACACGTTCGATACGAATGGCGAGGAGAGGGAAGATACGGGCCGCGAGGGCAGGCCGAAGAGGAGGACTCGGGGTCCAAAGAAGCTAGATGATTTTATTGTTTATAGTTGATATTTTTATGTTTTGGTTGAACGTTTGTTGGGCCTAGCCCGTATTTTATTTTATCGAGTCGAGCGTTTTATGAGCTCCGTTCCGGGTTTTCTTGTTGGTTCTTTCCCGGGCCGTAAGTCGAACCAACCCTAGAGTCTAGGTATTTATAGGAGTTGGGGTGTATTGTCGTCATACATGCAATCAATAAACCCTAATCTTTTAGCTTTTCTTCGTGTTATTTTCATCCCGTTCCGGTGTGTACGTCGAGAGTCTCTCTCGCGTCTACCTTTATCTTCGATAGGAATCCCGTTCTTATCAACTGGTGCTTTCATCCCGAACCATGGCGAAATTTCAGAACAACGCGGGCAACAAGGGCATTACCCCGCCTGTTTTTGGAGAGATACCGTCTGGATCTACGCCGCCGGCGTCCATGGAGGCGGTTTTGGAGAGGCTTCAACGTTTGGAGGCGAAATTTGCGGACGAGCATGGGCAGGAAGGGAATTGGCAACGCCCTGACCCGGACCCTCCATATGGGATGCCTCCCTTGTGGAAGACGCCGGCGTGGGTCCCCGGAGGTCAGGCGGGATCGGGGCCGGAGTCGCGGCTGCTGTCGGCGGGGCCTCCTCCACACACTCCAGCCACGCAGAAGTTCTCGGAGCCGCCGCGGCTTACTGGAGGCAATTTGCAGCAACTAGGGGTTCGGCCGACCCCTAACCCCAATCCTAGCCCGACGTCCACATGGGAGCTCGGCCCGGTGCGCACGATGTGGGACCACCCCAGCCAACGCCCGGCGCTTCCGTCGCACGGCCAGGATCCGGGTCGTTTATTTAAGTTGGAACCCCCGATTTTTGACGGAACCGAGGCGCACAGTTGGGTGATTCGAGTACAGTACTACTTTGATCACATTTTGATGCCGGAGGAACATCGCCTCCACTACGTTGTAATGCTGTTCGCCCCGTCCGTCACGGACTGGATATTCGCATATCGCGCTAGCAACCCCATGGTTGCTTGGCGTCAGTTCTTAGACGATGTTCGACGGCGCTTCGATCCTAACTATTTCGTGAATTACGTGGAGATCTTGTCCAAGCTTACGCAAACGGGGCCTCTCACGGAGTACAACCGTGAGTTTGAGAAGACGATGAATCAAGTTCAAGACGTGTCCGAACCCACTTTGTTGGCCATGTATTTGAGCGGGCTGCGCCATCCTCTTCGAAATCAGGTGCGATTTCAGCACCCCTCTTCAGTAGCATCGGCGATGGCGTTGGCCCTTGAATTTGAGGCGGGTTCAGATCGGAGCACCTCCCAACGCCGTCCATGGCAAGCGCGGGAGACCCGCACAGTAGGGGCGTCGGGGCCCACGCATGCGAGTCCTGATCCAGCCACGGGGGTGCCCGCATCGGCTCCTACGGCCCGTCCGAAGGATTATTCGAAATTGCCGGTGGTTCGTTTGTCGGCAGCTGAGCGAGCTGAAAAGACCAAGCTCGGTCTTTGTTGGTATTGCTCGGAGAAATGGGTGGCGGGGCATTCTTGTAAGGGCCGTTTTCTGGCTTATATTGGCCCCGACGAAGATGATGATGATGAGAGCAGCGGGGAGCCTACAGTGACGCCAACGGAGACTCCGTCGGTGGTAACAGCTGACCTCTCTCACTTGTATAGCATGGACGGACAGCCGAGGACGTCGGCTTTGATGTTTCAAGGGTTTTTGGGGAGTTCGGAGGTGCGAATAATGGTGGATAATGGCAGCACACACAACTTTGTGCATCCACGTGTGGCGGAGAAGGTGCAGCTGCCGGTGCTATCCATTCGGCCGTTTAGGGTGTTGGTCGGGAATGGTCAATCATTGGTGTGTTCGACTAAGGCCGAGGGGGCCGAGGTCCGGATCCAAGGACACTCGATGCGGATTGATCTTCATGTCTTGAAGGTGCACGGACCGGACGTCATTCTCGGGGCTGCGTGGCTTAGCTCCCTACGCCGAGTGACGAGTGATTACGAAGCCGGGACGCTGGAATTTCAGAGCAACGGGAAGCCGGTTCGTCTTCGGGTTGTGCCGTGTGAGTCAAAGCAGATATCCGCCAATATGTTTGCCGCCATTATGCTCCATCAAGAGGCGGCGCAATGCTATGAGGTCATTCCTTTGGAAGTTGGGACAGAAACCGTGGATGTGAGTGTGGAATTTCCTCCGGATCTGCCCACATCCATTCGGGAGGTGCTGCTGCACCACAAAGCCGTGTTCGAGGTCCCGTCGGGCCTTCCCCCATCCCGGGCGTTCGATCATAGGATTCATTTGCTGCCCCACACGAAGCCCGTGAACGTCCGACCCTACCGATACCCGTATTTCCAAAAAAGCGAGATCGAGAAGCAAGTTCGGGAGATGCTCGAGTCCGGGATCATTCGACGCAGCTCGAGTGCCTTCTCATCCCCGGTCTTACTCATACGAAAGAAAGACGGGACTTTTCGGTTTTGCATTGATTATCGCGCCTTGAACAACGTGACGGTGGCGGATAACTTCCCTATTCCGACGGCGGATGAGTTGTTTGATGAGTTGGGGGCGGCGCGAGTTTTTACCAAGCTCGATCTTCGTTCGGGGTACCACCAAATCCGGATGCACGAAGAGGATGTCTATAAGACGGCGTTTAGAACTCACGACGGTCATTTTGAGTTCCTTGTGATGCCTTTTGGCCTCACCAACGCCCCATCCACCTTCCAGGCGGCGATGAATGAGATCTTTCGACCCCTGCTTCGTCGGTTCGTCATCGTTTTCTTCGATGACATCCTCATCTACAGCACGACAGTCGAAGAACAAGCCCGGCACTTGCGCGAGGTTTTTTCTATCCTTGCTCATCACCGATTCTTTATTAAATTATCCAAGTGCAATTTTTGCTGTTTGACGGTGGATTATTTAGGGCATGTGATCTCGGGAGGAAATTTGAAGGCCGACACCGCCAAGATTGAGGCCATGGTGGCTTGGCCGAAGCCTACATCCGTCCGTCAACTCCGAGGGTTCTTGGGATTGACGGGTTATTACCGGCGATTTGTGGCGGGGTACGCAATGTTGGCTGCCCCGTTAACCGATCTATTAAAGAAGGACGCCTTCGCATGGAGCGACGAAGCTGATGAGAGTTTCCGGACCTTGAAGGCTGCCATGACGTCGGCGCCCGTCTTGCGGCTGCCCGATTTCTCCAAAACGTTTGTGATCGAGACCGATGCTTCGAATGTGGGAGTTGGGGCGGTATTGATGCAAGAGGACCGCCCTATAGCCTATTTTAGCAAGAAGTTGGGGCCCCGGCGTAGGGTTACGTCTACTTACCACAAAGAACTCTATGCCATAGTCGAGGCCGTGCAAAGGTGGCGCCAATATCTGTTGGGGCGTGAGTTCATCATTCGCTCCGACCAAAAGAGCCTCCGCGAGTTGTTGCAACAAATCATCCAGACTCCCGATCAACAACTCTATGTCCGGAAGTTGATGGGGTATAAGTTCGTCATTGAGTACAAGCCGGGAACGTCCAATCGGGTGGCGGACGCCCTCTCGAGGCGTGATGAGGACGAGGGGTTAGGGGCTGACGATGCCACGGTCTTCGTGGCTATGGCGCACCCTTTGCCCGATTTGTTGGAGGTGCTTCGCGAGGATGTGCTCACGCAGCCGGAGTTAACGGATTGGGTGTCAAAAAAAGAGGAAGGGACGGCGCCGAGAGAGTGGCAGCTCGTCGATGGGCTCGTGTACCGGGGCCGGCAGATTGTGGTTGCGTCGTCGTCGGCCGTGAAACATGCTCTTCTTTACGAGCATCACGCGACGCCGGCAGCGGGACACCCGGGGGTGGAGCGCACGCTTAGGAGGATTGCTTCATCGTTTTATTGGCCGGGGATGAGAAAGGATGTGAAGGCGTTTGTTGCTGCGTGTGTCGAGTGTCAAACAACAAAATACTCGACTCAAAAACCGGGAGGCTTGCTCCAACCATTGCCTATACCTTCACAAGTGTGGGACGAGGTCTCGATGGATTTTGTTACGGGTTTGCCCCAATCCCGGGGGTATACGGCCATCATGGTTGTGGTTGATAGGTTCTCAAAGTATGCGCACTTCGCCCCGTTACCTCCGAAATTTGATGCTTGGCGGGTGGCGAATCTCTTTGTCGACACGGTGGTCAAACACCATGGCTTTCCCAAATCCTTAGTTTCGGATAGGGATTCGGTCTTCCTCAACGATGTTTGGGAGAACTTACTGCGTTTGAGCGGGACGAAATTGAATTTCACTACGGCTTACCACCCGGAGTCGGATGGTCAAACGGAGGTCCGAAACCGTGGCCTTGAGCAGTATTTACGGGCCTTCGTCGCGGACCGGCCCAACAAGTGGACGTCTTTCTTGCCGTGGGCCGAGCTTGCCCTTAACTGCACTTATCACGAGGGATTAGGTGCTTCGCCTTTCAAGGCTCTATACGGGCGTGAGCCGCCCCCTCTTGTGGCATCAGACCCACCCTCGTGTTGATACGAGTCCGGTTGAGGAGGAGCTGAGGGAGGACTCGATGGAGCCGCCCAACGTGGACACGTTCGATACGAATGGCGAGGAGAGGGAAGATACGGCCGCGAGGGCAGGCCGAAGAGGAGGACTCGGGGTCCAAAGAAGCTAGATGATTTTATTGTTTATAGTTGATATTTTTATGTTTTGGTTGAACGTTTGTTGGGCCTAGCCCGTATTTTATTTTATCGAGTCGAGCGTTTTATGAGCTCCGTTCCGGGTTTTCTTGTTGGTTCTTTCCCGGGCCATAAGTCGAACCAACCCTAGAGTCTAGGTATTTATAGGAGTTGGGGTGTATTGTCGTCATACATGCAATCAATAAACCCTAATCTTTTAGCTTTTCTTCGTGTTATTTTCATCCCGTTCCGGTGTGTACGTCGAGAGTCTCTCTCGCGTCTACCTTTATCTTCGATAGGAATCCCGTTCCTATAAGGCTTACACCGTAGTTGACACTCATTCCCCCACCAGTCGTGTTATCATCATCTCCTAATGCATTGTAAGCATCGAAGATATCTTCAGCAGCCTCGCCATTTGCCCTATCATTCCCGAAAATGACCTTCCATTGGAAAAAGTATGGCCAACTCTTATAGCGCATCGAGCGGGCGTTGGGATCAACCTTATAAAAAAGAAACACAAAATTTCCCCATCAATAACTAATCTTACCAACAACAACCTTCTAAAAATAAAACATAACTAAAAAATTTCAAATGAATCATGCTTTTGATAAAACGTGCAACATAGGCAGCAAACAACAAAAAGAGACACATAACTTAAATCTGGTATTATTCATCTTCCCAAGAGCAGCCTAATTAAAAACGAATCTGGACTTAAAATTTAATTAATCTTCTATGCTTTTGATTATAGCGTGCAATATAGGCAGCTAACAACAAAAAGAAACACAAAATTTAAACTCAATTATTAATCTGCCCAAGATAAGCCTAATAAAAACGAATCTGGACTTAAAATTTATTGGTAATACCTTAATCACTTGCTCCCACTGTTCGTCCTCGCATTCGATCATAAAGTTTCCTTTCAAGTTGTATCCAACACCAGACCGGCTCAAGATTCTAGTGAGGGAGTAGTAACTCTTCTTCCAGCTACAAAGTTTCGAATTGATATGGGGTGTTCCCCTCAAATCGGTATCTGGAAACGCTCGTCTGATGGCATCCTCAACCTTGTTAAGGTATCCAGCACGAAACCCATTGTCTGACTTCTGACCTTGAGCAATAAACTCCTTCATGGATGCAATGAGAACTGCCTCTTCCTGCTGCGTCCAAGATCGCCTATTCCGATCCATCTTCCTTACTCGACGGCCAACTCCACTGCTCGCTGTACAGTTTAATAAAAACATCATGAAAAACAGAGTATATTTCCAGAATAACATAGGATAAAAATACAACTTCAGTCCAAAAACACACTAGAGCTCATTTTAGTTGATGAAAAATAGTAAAGTAGGATAAAAATAACATGGTAGTTGATGTAAAACTGAATAAATCAGACTAGAAATCGACGTGTTCACCTATCAAAACATACATACACATACATAGTCATACAAAAATGTTTAAAAAAACCTTCTTGCGTTGAACTCATCGTTGAAACACAGCTTATTCAGCTTCAATTCTCCCGTAAATCTACCAATATACAAAATTAGTACTCACACATGATGTACAATAAAATATTCCAAAATTGATTAGCATATATAATACGCTTCAAGAGCTCAAAATCGCAGATTTGAGTTTTGAAAAATGCATTCAACTGATGTTTAGAAACCTTAAAAGATCCTGAATCTAAACGACGCATATAACTTAAACCCTAAACTCACCACTAATTTTGAGAGGATGAACTTCCTTTCCTCTCTCCGCAAAATTTTCCAGTCGGCGCTCCTGAAACTGAAATGGGTACTAGGGTTTCTTTGGTCTTAAATGGTGGGTAATAGGAAGGATATTTTTGTAATTTCCTTATTTTATCTTGTGATTAGTCTTGTGTACCAAACACTCTCCATAAAATTAACTTAGGTTTGTGTATAGTCTACCAAGCAGAGTATTAAACCCTTGTTTCATTTTAACCTTAACACTCAATACTATTTTTATCCTATCTTCCCTTATCCTAACTTGACTATCAAACGGGCTCTTACATTATAAATTAGGCATCTTGCCCAAGATGGGTTTAAACGACTACTCTAACATACTTGGAATTGAAATAACAAAAGGGTGATGCTATTTGACCATAATGTGGCCGGCTATAATTTAACTTTTTAAATTTTTTTAAGTATCAAATAATTTATATTTTTTTTGCCAAACTTTTTTATATCATAAAAAACTCAAAAAGTGATGCTCCGTATTTTTTACGTATTTTTTTAAATTAACCCTTTAATTATTTGATATTTTTTACTATTTTAAAGAATTTTTTACCTTTTTATCTAGAAAAAAAAGAGAAAAATATGTATTTTGTTGTGGAAAAAATATTTTTAAATTAAAATATAAAAGTAATAAACTATAGTTATCACTTACCATTTTTAAAATTACGTATATTATGAAAAATGTCGTTGTGTGGCCGGCCACATTATGGCTAAATAGCTTTATTGATAACAAAATTAAGTAAAGAAGACATAATGTAAACGGAAATACAGGAAATATTATAAGTCAATATCCAAGCAAAAGGGCGGACAACAAAGTCGGCCATGCAAATACTAAAAACATAATAAAGTTTGACCGTAGGACTTGTTCATTCCTCCCCAACTCTCAATTGAAATGAAGAAGCATATATTAGAGAAAAGTATAGAAGCAGCTCGGTGAAATGTTGGGGTGTAAGGTCTAAGGTGATCGAAGATAATCCCTCTTGAAATGATGTTGCTATTTATACTTGTAGATGGATCGTGGACCAGGCCCATTACGTCGGCTACTAGGGTTTGAGTTCGGGAGAACTTGCCTTGTTGTGCAGATTTCTTTCGTTGTTGCTCACCGCGAGAATTTGGAAAGTATCTCGGCTGGGATTCTTTCTTTCTCTGCTTCTCCTCATCCGTTTGAAACCCTCATCCTAGCCCGCTTTGGTCGTCGTACGGCCCACGATCACGACTTCAGCTCGGCCCATTATGCTTCTACTATGTCTTGCCCAGTCAGCTCCCCAATCCTGTCTTGCCAGCTCCAGATCTTGCTCAAGTTGACCTGAAACTAAAATGTGTCCTCCCAAGCACAAGGCTCATGCAAAAGACTCAACTAAATACCTACATGTAGACATAAAAATGATGCAAAATACGAGCATAAATTAGGCTCGTCACTTCCACACACGTATTCACCCACCCCCACACGTGTTCAGCCTATCATCCGGGACCAACAAAAAGGTACAACAAAGAGGGAAAGCAAGCATAGGGACAAAGGTGTTGAATTCCTCAAACAAATTAAATCAGTGACTAGAGAAGTGATGAAGACATGCTTAATAGATAAGATGAGGTTTCCTACTTTTTTTAAATCACTTTATACTATGTTCAGGATACATTGTATGCATAAAATACATATTGTAAACAAATATCATTATTGCACTTTATGCATTTAATGAATGGAGTATGGTCATTACAGACATTACTGCATTTTATGCATTTAATGAATGGAGTTCAGAATGCATAAGCAAGTAGAGGACACATTTAATGCATTTTAAAAGTTCCCGACAAACAATGACATCAATGGAAGCAATGATCTCATAATTCAAATCTCATCATTGATTATATTAACAACTCACTTTCTCATTCAGGTCATTTCTCATTCAAATTTCCAGATGTACATTTAACAATTGCCATGATTTACTTACTGATACTTCCAGCTATATTCAACAAATGGCCGCAAGGTGCAAGCAAAGAGAGCATGATTCAACAAGAATCAAACCCCATATTCAAGATTGTGATCCCGACTTTAGAAAGGCAGCTACACAAAATGGTTTATCTATCAAGCTAGTACAACCTCCAAACTCCCCAGAATGCAATGTCTTAGACCTAGGGTTTTTTAGAGCTATCCGGCCACTACAACATGAGACTGCATGCAAGAATAATGATGATCTTTTGAGGGTAGTCATTGAGTCCTTTTACACACTATCTCCTCTCACTCTCAACAAGGTTTTCCTTTCTCTGCAAGGGTGCTTGATAGAAATTATGAAATTCAAAGGCCAGAACAATTACAAGGTGTCTCACATGGGTAAGGATGCTTTGATTAGAAGAGGGAACCTACCACTTAATCTAGAAGTTCCTATGGAATTGGCAGAAGAATGCATGGAATTCCTTATTCAATCGGCGCAAATAATTAGAATTATTGAAGATATGGATAGAAGATTGGGCTTCAGTGAAAGATTTGTTTTGCTAGGCCTTTAAAGATGCATTAGGATTTGCTAGAGGTAATCGTTTTTTTTTTTTTTTTTTGTGCATTGATAGGGTGTATTTTTAACATAATATCTAAGTGTTAGATAATCGTTTTCTTGTCGTATTTTGATTAGTTTAGCTCATGTTTTGTATTGTTTACGTTATTTCTAGCAAGATTATGCTTTTGAGTTGTTTTGAGTGTTTTTAGGGCTTTTAGTCGAGAAAACCCAAGACAAGATAAGAGACGACGAAACCAAGGAAGATAATGATGTATTGATCCCATGTTCTGACTTCTCACGATATTAATTCAAAGTCAATTTGGAGTAATGAATGCATAATATTGAAGAGGGGTTCAATAGGAGCATGTAGGCAAAAACGGAGGTCAATTTGGAGTTCGGATGAGAAAGATACGGCCGAAACGAGAAAGACGCGCAAACTGGCAAACTGACTCGACCCAGTGCTCGATCGAGTCACCAGCTGAGTCAATCATACAGAAGCTCGACTCGACCGGTTGCTCGACCGAGTCAATGGCCGAGTCAACGGCCGGGTCAACCCTTCCGGAAAACCTTATTTTTGCAATATTTTATTCCTTATTTGTTTCCTTTTCCACTTAGGTTTTAGATGTAAACTTCTTCCCAATAAATACCTCTAAACTTATCATTGTAAGGAGCTCTCTAGTCTCCAACATACCTTAGATTAGTTTTTATTCTTTTCTCTACACTTTTATACTTTAGATCTAGATTTATTTTATGTATGAAGACCATTGAAGATTGAAGATTTATTCAAGATTCAAGAGTTTTTTTTATCCCTTTCTCTTTTATTCATGTTTTTAATTATGTTTGATCTTCTTTCTACCTTTCTTTTAATTATGTCTAGCTAATTTTCCTAGATTGATTCTAGGGTTTGTACGTTTAATTGAATCTACATGAATATATTTTAGATCTATTTTAGCCTGTCAGAGATGTATGTTTCATGGTGCTTATTTTCATGCATAATTAACTGACCATTAGTTGTGTATGCTTAATTATGTTTTTATGCCTTAGCCGGATAATTGCATAATGAATCTCATGAATACATGGTATGATGATTTAATTGTCTTAGCCGAAGTTAGATTGTCATAGGTTTTGCATATAGTTGATATAGGTGTCGTAGCTGAACCTTGTTGATTATATCTATCGATACTTGATCTGTTTTGTACTTGATTTAATTTCTATGAGACCAGGAGGAGATTAAGATTTTATTGAGTGACGATCTATGCTGTCGTAGCCGGAGTGTTAGATTATATTCGTGTATCGCATCTAGGTTGGATTAAATTGGTTATATACATTTATTGGTTACTTATGTATGGTTGATTAGATTTACTACCCTAGGATCAATGCTTTCTTTTATTTGTTAGTTTCTTTATTTTTTGTTTACTATTTATTTTTTTGTATTTGTTTATTTTATTTGATTAAATTTTCTGTTTTAGATAGATAACCCAATTCTTAAAGTTTTTTATGTAGCAATGTGTGCACTAACTTAGTCAAAAAAGTATACATCTTAGGACTTTTTTGAAGTATTATAGTGATTATAGTGCATGTATTTTACTTTTTGCAAGATACGCAATGTTCAAATCTTTTAATTTTAAGCAATGTATGCACTAGTTAAAGCAACAAAAAAAAAAGGCTCTAAACATTTATTTTTTTTTAATTTTTTTTTTTTGAGATATAGTGCGTTAATGAAATTACTTTTTGCTGAAAATAGTGTTCATATCATGCTCAATCTACCAACAAAACAATACCACTAGCTTATCAGCACATATCAAAACAGATCAGATTTATAGATTCAAGCATACAAACATACTCCAATATTGATGAAACTAGCACATTATTCAAATCCCACAAGTACAGATAAGAGCAACAACGTAAATAAAAATAATGGCTTCTATCATTCCAATCCCACTAGTGCAGTAGCAATCCACCTACTGGAGTAAAGGAAAGATGATAATACCAGAATAATCATTTTTCATCATCCCACTTCTTTTGTAATGCCCGAATCTCTTCTTCAACTTCTGCAGCGCACTAATCCCAATTCTTACCACACTTATCAAAGAGAAAGAAAGGAAGAGGGATATTTCTTCCCATCTACAGTCGGCTTCCTCCAAGCCGCCGGAGGGCCCATGTACAACAACTTTTGAGGATGTAGGGGTTGGCGGGTGGTTGTGGAGCATGCCTTGGACAGGAGGGACAACTTCATCATCAACGATTAAACGCTTCCAATTTGCCATCATATTAGTGAATGGCTTAGGGCATGGAAACGAGTTATTTGCCCTCGAAAAAATCCATTGGGTTTCGAGATCTTTGACGATGGAGGTGTGGGCTTCGACGTCGAGGGACGCTTAACCCTGATTGACGAAAGCTTTTTCCCGGATAGGTCAAAGGAATTCCAGCCATGAATGAGTATGGACAAGAAATAGAGAGACGAACAATGGCAATCTGGGTTGAGATTGAGAAATTAGGGTTCTTGGAGTTCAATGGAAATGTCGAGAGAGAGTGAAAGGGAGAAAGAAAGAAAGATGAGTTGTTTCTCAAGATTTGGGGTGTTGGTGGTTTAAAGAAAAAGAAAATTAGAAAATGAACAATAATACACTATGTGACAAAATGACGAAAAAATTTTATGAGAACTACTTGTTAGTAAAATTTTATTTTTAAAAAAAAAAGAAAAAAAAAGGAATAACCGTCGAAGGGAACAAAATGAATAGGATAAGGAGATGTTTAAATTAAGATCCCTTAATTAACGGATATAGAGGTTAGGAGTAATTACCACAATAACCTTTTAGATTAAAAAGAAATAATAAAATATGCCAATATGCAATAACCTTTGATCTACGATAATGGACGATTCAGATGGGATCCCAGTTACTACCTAAAATTAGTGATCTCATTTGATCTCTCACCTATATATATATATATATATATATATATATATATATATATATATATATATATATATATATATAAATTATTCAATTTTGTTGACAATAAGGAAGGACTCTTTTGCTTCAATATTTTATAACAAAAAAAAAGTTGATATTCAAGAACATATTAATAATACATAATATTTATATGTAATCAACATATTAATACTAATATATTAATAAGGAATTCAGTTCCGCCTGGGGCGAATGGAGTATGTAAATTACATCTAATGTTCACTTGAATTTTAAGATATAAAACTATTACATGTAGAATTTGACGGGATACGATATAACTATACATCAAAAGCTAACATTCTTGTCCTTTTTTTCTATTAAAATATACTACAGGTGGCTTGACATATTCTCACGTTTTCTTTTATTCTACTAAAATATAACATTATGTTGGTCCCAGAAAGAGTTAATTGGTGTATTGGGGGGATACACCAATAGCCAACCATTTTTTATTTTAGTAAACAAACTGTCTTAGGAACGAGCTGGTCAGGCAGTCCTTCACAGAGTGAGACAGATTGATCTATCAAGCTCGTTGTAATCAACAAGCTTGATCTATTAAACTGTCAAGTGCGGAATGTGGTGGTGAGGTTGTGCTTTTGAACTCTTTAAATGTAAAACCTTTACAGCCTTATGAAAGGTTGTTGTATGCTATATGATGAATAAGCAATTAAAGAACAGTAAGATAGAATTAAGCGATAAAGAACACTGAGTCTTTTACGTGGTTCGGAGGTAACTCTCCTACTTCCACGGTAGATCAAGCTAGATCTATGAATCCTTTTACTTTTGGATTCTACTTCTCTCTTGTTTATACTGATTGAGTATCAATTTCGTACAACATACAACTTTCGGGTTTGACACCGAATAAACAATCTACAAACTCAACTTATCTAGCTATAGTCTAAATATGCGAGAGTGTGTGTGATAAGCTTGAGCAGCAGTAAACGCTACAAGCATGAGTGTTACAACAATGGTGAAATTCTCGATCTTCAACACTTGGGAAAACTCTGGGAATTTCGATTGTTGATTTGGATGAACGATGAGAGAGAATTTGTACAACAATTAGGCTCTTAAGATCTTGATTTTCCCGTGAGCTGCACCATTGTGAGTGAAGCCTTTATATAGGCATAGTTTTGAAAACTAGCCGTTAGAGTCTCTGCAAAACTAGTCGTTGCAGAATCGCTGACGTGGCACTAGCCATTGCAGGCGTGACTCAGCACTTCACGTGGGACTTCCTCGAACGACTCTTCCTCATTGATGGATTGCATCGGAGTCACAATAATTGGCCGTATTGGACTCAACTCTTTCTCGCACTCAAGGGAGACAGTTGAATTGAAGAGCTCAGCTTCTTCTAGGTAGAGGGGCTTCAAGTCGATGCCAAGCGACTTTGCTCCAATCCTCATAGAGGTGAGAACAAGCTTTTGAAAGCTTGAGCGAGCTTCTGATATGGAAGAATGGCGAAACTCTTCCTTGAGAAGGGCCTCCTCAGTCTTCAAGAGATCGATGGATTTTAGAACGAACAAGGACTGCATCACATGATAATCAGCATCCTTCATGTCTAAGAAGATGAAGGCGAGTGGCCAAACAGTAGGTCACCGGGGTCAACTCAATACCCGGCATCAGCTCCTCCACGGCCTTCTTTGCCATGAACTGCATATCATTATAGTGTTGGAGGGCTTGCTCCTTGATGAGCCTTTGCTCATCTTCTTCAGCCTTCCTCAGATAGAACTAGGGATCGTCTTCATCACCATCCTCCTCCTCCATGGAAGAATTGACAAAGACCTCATGATAGAGGGGCTGGAAGATCATTTCAGAATCACCTGGCTGTGTAACAGCCTCTGTAGTTTCAACAAGCTGCTCTTCGCGGGTAGAGGTTGTTGAACAGTCTGTTCTCCAACAGCAGCAACAAGCAACAGATGTGTGTGCTCGTGTTGAAGGTAGAGAGGTTTGCTGGGAGGGAGAGGTCGAGCTAACCACCGCAACATCTACTCACTGCTTCTTCGAGGTCCTCTCCTCTAATGATGATATTCGTTGATATCCGTTGATATCCGTTGATTTTAAAAATCTAACGATTGTCAATTGAAAGTGTGAAAAAATTGCACAAAATCAAAAGTTCGTATATTAATTGACATTTTTTAAAGTTCGTGAAAAAAAAAAAAAGACGTGACCTAAAGTTCGTGTATTTATATACCAATAACCCTTTTTTTATTCATTGTCCGGTTGATGAATTACGCCATATAGTTGCATGAGTGAAATAAAACGGCTTCTAGAATTTTGAACTGCGAAATTTATTACTACGAAACAAGAGCATAAAATGCTAAACGCACAATCACTTCATTTATACGCCACAATATTCCTCAGTTCGTGATCTTTAGAATTATAAGTGTACGGGAGAATAACTTTATCATTGACAGTCAATTATTTTACTAGATTTTCTTAATCTCAGTGCCGGATGAATCTGTCACATATATTATGGACGGAGAGTATATAATAGTAGTAAAAAAAGAAATTTAATAATAATAATAATAATAATAAATAAAAAGAGTTCCCACTTTCTTGATGACAGAAACTAGTTGGCATAAGAAAGCATCTCAAGACACATGTTCAATAGTTATACATGAGAGGCAGCCAAGCCATTCCTCCTTGACAACATGATGCTCCAATTCCAACAGTTTTCTACATATTATGCACTAATGAAACAGACAAGTAAGAGCTAATTTATTCATTTTTAACAAATGGGGGAACATCACCTCTCATAACTCTCCAAGGCCCATTATAGAACATTGGCTTCATTAAAGGGACATCATGCCCAGGGTGCTTTTCCCAGTATTTCTCCTGAATGAGAAGAAGTACAAGCAACAATTAAAAATCTTTGGCAAAGAGATTAAGATATAAATTTCAAACAAAAGCGACCAAAACAAAAACCACCAGTGAAGATACAAAAAAAGAATGGAACGTTATCACATCAAGAGACTCCTTGCACTATAGCTGAGAGGAATGCTACAATGCCCACGACCAAGATGGCAATAATAATATAAAGAAAGCTAATATGAATATATACACTAAAACTAAACCATAATACCATAACAGTATGCCACAGCCAAAGTTAGTTGTAACTGAATTGTCTTATAATCAAAGAAGTACATACACTTCGGAGAATATCAGACTCTAGCATTCTCTCCGTACACACCTTTTATAGTGCACTATCAAAGACTCAAACTCAAGAACTCGAGAAAAGAGTATAAGATTTGCTTTCAACAAAATTAAAAGACAAAGCATCCCCATTAAGAGCACCATATCATCAAACAGAGCAACACCAGCTGCTTTCGAATATGGTTCCCAGATTATATTTTTTTTAATTTTTTTTTATTGCATACAACTCGCTAGCACCAAATTAGCCAAGAAACGCTTTGAAATAGGTGGAGAAGAACAACATTTACCTTATAAAGTTGCTCGGTGATCGCAGCCCCGATAACGCCTGTATAAAATGCACAGACATATATGGTGATGAGAGGGGTAAACGATCTAGGTCGCTTGTAGGGCTCGATCATATCCCACAGGAGCGTCCTTTCCCACTTTGTGTATACATAATCAGCATACTTCCTCCAAAGGTAGCTCGCCATTTCCCGTTTCCTTTGCCGATTTTACCAACCCTAAATCGAAATGAATCCATATAAAGTTCTAACAAGTGTTATTATACAAATTAGAAATGACCAGAAAACTAAATGGGCATTAAATCAAATACGTGGTATGCATGATTAAAAAGCCAATCACAAAAATTCCGGAGTCAGTTGTGCGCTGAAACGATTAGTCGAGTGTTAGAGATTCGGCTGGGCATTTCAACAAACAGGTAATGCGCTCTCAGTAGGCACACGCTCATTACTAACCCACAATTGGAATACAAAAATAATTGAATTTATTGGGATGAGAACTTGCCTTTGCTTGGTGCCAAACTTTTTTGCATAAGATGGGTTTGCTCAAGCCCGCGCTAATCAAATTTTCTCTACTTTTTCCCGATTGTTGAAATCCGAAATTTAGCCCAAGGGAGAGAGAACGGAATTGGATCCCCACAACACCATGGTGTTGTGCCAATTTTATGGCAAAACGGTATCGTATCAGCACAAAATTGTGCAATTTGATTTTTCTTTAATTATCTTTTCATTATTTGGGGATTTATTTAACTTAATGCTGAAATTATGAGATAATATAAAATAAACATAAAAATTCGTAATCTTAACTAAATTGTTAGTTGGAATTTAAAACTTACAAAAATATAGAAATACATAATTATGTGAAAATAATCCTTATTGAATTGATTAACTAAAAACAACGAAATATGTAGTATGAAATATAAAGCCTGTTTAGGCTAATGATCAATAAAAATAGATATAAGAAAATAATTAAGAAGTGTGGTTATCTCTATTTGGGGATAGTTTTACGAAATATCACCGAACTATACTAACTATTACAAAATTATCACTAAAGTTTTTTTTTTGTTACAAAACTATCACTAAACTTATATTTCGTTTCATCCTCAATCTCAAAAGTAGTTTTCGGTAAATTTAATCTTATGTGGCAGTCAGAATGCCATATAGAAGTGCCACGTAGACAAACTACAAATCATTTAACTTTTAAAAATTAAAAAAAAATTGAAAACCCTTCCTACAGGGGAAAAAAAAAAAGATTGTTGCTGCATGGATTGCATGGAGTTATTATTTATGGCATGTTTACGTATGCAAGGAAAGGTTCGATTGGTGTGGAGTTCGTATGGTATAAGGATTTCTTCCTTATTATTTTATTCACACGCCACATGGAAAGATATGCACGAAGATTTGGTAAAACCCTTTAAGGATATCTTTTGAGATATGCCTTAATTATTCATTAGGGTTTTTGCATGAGATATATATATATATATATATGGGCGAAGATCATCTTGAGCCGCTGCGCGTATTGAAGATTAATTGAGTGCTCGTCTTCTTCGTGTTCCTGAGAGTTGAGTTTGTTCTTTTCATTCATCAATTGTTGGGGTAGTTTGTTTATTGGTGAGTGATTGTAATACCTTGAACGATTCCACGTTCAAGGTTGGGCTTATTTTTTCAATTCTGTGAAAAGAATTTCAGGTAGACTAGTGAGAGTTTACCAAGGATTCATTGGTGAGGAGTAGAGTCGGGTGAGGAGAGAACGTTCAGTGTGGCTGTCGTTCACGAGTCTTGTATCCCTTATACTCATCATAGTGAATTGTTTCTTGGAATAGCTTCCCCCAGACGTAGGTGTGTTTATCACCGAACTGGGTTACCAACTCGTGTTCTCAACTGTGTTACTTTCTGTGTTACGTGTTGAGTTACTCTTACCTACCAAAGTAGGGATTATACAATTTCAATTGGCACCAGAGCAGGTCATCGAGGTGCGGTGTTAGATCCTGGGATATTCGTATAATCCGTGGTATATTGGTGGTTCGTGTGATGAGTACCATCAAGGAAGGTGGCTCTACGGTCAGACCACCGTTGTTTGATGGCACAAGTTATGGGTATTGGAAGATCAGGATGGCTTCGTTCATCAGATCTATTGACGAGGCTGCATGGACTGCAGTGGAAAATGGCTGGATTGTTCCAAAAGATGAAGATGGCTCGGAGAAACCTAGATCAAAATGGTCGGAAGAGGAGCTAAGGCGTCAGGCATGAATCAGAAAGCTATCAACGCCATACACACTGGTGTGAGTGTTGAGGTCTTTGCCATTATTTCCACGTGCAAATCTGCCAAGGAAGCATGGGATATCTTGGAGATCACTTATGAAGGCAATAAACGGGTGAAGAATCAAAGGCTGCAACAACTTACTTCACAATTTGAGTCCCTCAGAATGGACGAGAGTGAAAGCATCTCAGAATTTTATGCTAAGTTGCTGAGTCTATCAAATGAATTCTTTTCATTGGGAGAAAAGCTCACGGAAGCCAAAATTGTGAGGAAAATCCTGAGATCTCTTCCCGAGAGATTTGATTACAAGGTTACAGCCATCGAGGAAGCAAAGGATGTTGATGAGCTATCACCAAATGAACTTATTGGTTCCTTGAGGACATTTGAGATGGGCATGCGTGTGAATCCTAGTGAAAAGAAGAAGTCCGTGGCGTTCAAGGCTTCATCTACAAGCCAATCTGAAGAGGAATTAACTGCCGAAGATATGGCTGAGTGCATTGCGTATATCTCAAAGAGGTTTGGGAAGAAATTTTTCAGGAGAGGAAATGGTGAAGGGAATTCCAGATTTCGTCGGACCGAGAATCAAAGCGGTACTCAGAACAGGGGTCCTAACATCTCAGAGAAGAAAGAAAATGGAGATAGGGGACCACAGTGCCATGAGTGTGATGGTTTTGGTTACATCAAGAGCGAATGTGCAAATACCTTCAAATATCAGAAAGTCAGCAAGAAGGCGTTCCAAGCCACGCACAGTGATGAGGAGGTCACCGATACTGAGTTTGAAGAAGGACAGGATACATCTCATACTGCACATGTTGCTACAGTAAATGGTCCAAGGCTCGTATCTGATGTTGCTGATCAAGATCCGTTCAAAATTGAAGATGTGGAGGAAGAAGAAGATGATCAGGAGGACTATGATGAGTTGATGGATGCATGTAAGAAGGCACTGATCTTGAATCAGAGTCTTACTGAGCAGGTCAAGGATCTGGAAAGGGAAAGAAATATTCTAAGATCCGAGGTTGAATCCCTTCAAGAAAAACTCAGAAGCTGTGAGGACGGAAGAAAGGAGACTGATGGAGAATTGAATCAGATTCAGAAGTTGATAAGGATGATGAACTCCAGTACCGAGAAGCTTGATGAAATTCTCAGACAAGGAAAGAGAGCTGCAGATAAGGAGGGTCTTGGGTTCAACAGAAGTAATTATCAACATGTTGAATACCAATATCAACAAAGAGCTCAAAGACAAGACTGGAGCAAGACAGAGAGAAGAGTTGAGGGATGGAACCGATCCAATGATCATGTTGAAACTCAACCCAGTGGAAGATCTGTTAGGCGTGAGGAATGGAGGCCTAAACCAACTGAAGCTGCAGTAAATGTCGAGCAGAAGTCTGGAGAACAAGAAGCTCCAGCTGAGGTACCCGAACAAGAACACCACAAGGTACCTGAGCATAATCCTGATTCTGATATATTTATTCCTCTTTGTCATTACTGTCGTAGACTTGGTCACATTAGACCAAGATGTCAGTTCTATCTTGGTGATAAGAGGCAAGAGATGATCAAATATCAGAATAGAAGAAATCAAGGCCAGGGCTATAGGGCTTATGTTGTTCATACTAGTAACAGTTCTAGAGTGGGAAACTCTTGGTACATTGACAGTGGGTGTTCTCAGCACATGACAGGTAACATGAATCTTCTTGTTAATGTGCAAAGTTGCTCTAATGAGTCTGTTGTGTTTGGTGATGGTGGAAAAGGCAGAATTCGAGGAATAGGTACACTGAATGTACCTGGCATGCCAGTTCTAGATGGGGTTCTCTATGTTGAAGGCTTGAGAGCAAATCTAGTCAGCATCAGTCAACTGTGTGATGAAGGAATGAGCGTAAGTTTTGGAAAAGATAGTTGTGTCATCAAAAGGAACAAATAGGTTTCTGGAGGCAAACAGATCGGCTGACAATTGCTACATTTTTACTCCAAAAATTACAAGCTACAGGGTCGCTTCTAAGATGAGTGAAATCTGGCATCAGAAACTTGGGCACAGTCACTACAGAAATATTCAGAGGCTCATTCAACTGAATGCTATTGAAGGAATTCCTAAGATCAGATTTGGTGATGTTGATTTTTGTGGACCGTGTCAACAAGGTAAACAGACTCAGGAGGTACACAAGAGAGTACTCCGAATCACCATAGCCAAAGTTCTTGATCTCATGCATATGGACTTGATGGGACCCATGCAAGTTGAAAGTCTAGGGGGAAAGAAATACATTCTTGTATGTGTGGATGACTTCTCCAGATACACATGGGTGGAATTCTTAAGAGAAAAATCGGACACATTCGAGGCATTCAGAGTTTTGTGTCTAAGGCTGGAAGTTGAGAAGGAGAGCAAACTCAAGGCCATCAGAAGTGATCATGGACGTGAGTTGAGAATCAAGAATTTATGGAATTCTGCCAATCTAAAGGGATCAGACACGAATTCTCAGCTCCTATCACACCTACACAAAATGGTGTGGTTGAAAGGAAAAACAGGACCTTACAGAGTACAGCCAGAACTATGATGAAGGCTAAGGAGATTGCCCTTAGACTCTGGGCTGAAGCATTTGAGACGGCTTGCTACATTTGCAATAGAGTGTACCTTAGGCCACAGACTGAGGTTACTTCTTCAATGAGCTCTTCAAGACTTGTTACCCTATTAAAATCCTCACAAATACTTTCCTCAACAAGAGGGTTAGCAAGCTTAACATAAGAACAACTATGAATAGAGGAAGTAGGAATAGAAGGAGAGTTTCGAAATACCGAAAATGTCACCGAACCTCCTTTGCCGGCCATGCTCAAAGTTCCGGAGCCAACGTCGATTCAAGTCTGAGTAGTAGCCATGAACGGTCGTCCTAACAAAAGAAGATGACCTTTCCCACTCCTAACTCCTCGCCCCACGTCTAGCACAACGAAATCGGCAAGAACTCGAATACCTCCCACAAGTAAAACAACATCTTCCATAATCCCCAAGGGTCGACTCAACGAACCATCGGCTAACTCGATGTAATAATCTGTAGGCTTAAGATCCCTTGAACCCATTCTTTCATAAATCGAATAAGGCATCAATTTCACCGCTGCCCCCAAATCCAACATACCCGAAACACGATCCCCATTATCCAAACGAACATCTAATGTAAAACTTCCGGGGTCACCTTGTTTCGGTAGAGATGAGAGATGACCGGCCGAGGTAGGAGAGGTATGAGAGCGAATTTGGCTTGCTTCGACGGCGGCCACCATGTGACTCCTCATTTGCGTGTCCTCGCCTTGCTTCTTGTTCTTCAATCTGCTCGGGAAAGGGATAGGGGGGACGTAAGGATTGGGCGCCTTATGAAAGATGGCCTCTTCCTCCTTTTTCTCTGTTTCGGCGGCTGGAGGTGCAACAGGGGACGGGGGCGGGCGCTCCAAGGACTGGAGCGGGCGCTCCATGTGGGGCACGCTCGAATTCTGATTCTGGCTGAGGGGGAGCGAGCGCTCCACTGCCTGGAGCGGGCGCTCCATGTGTGCCTCGCTCCTGACTTCCTGTCTCTGGAGCGGGCGCTCCACGTGTTGGAGCGGGCGCTCCATATGACGCGCGCTAGAGCTGCTTCTTGACGGGGTCCAGCTGCTGCTCGGGTCCCAACGTCCATTAGTTGGGCCCGTTCCTTGTATATCGGGCATGGCTACACCATTATCCACCGTGCTTCCATCCCTCAATACCGAAATTGATTGAGCTTGATAAGTTGGCGGATGTTGGGGCGGAATCGGAGGAACATATGGAGGATATTGCACCTCGTTGGCTTGTTGTGGTTGAATCCCTTGGCTCGGAATTCGTCCCGGTTGTTGAATCAAGTGCATCGCCCCTGATATTTGTCCAATAGCCGTCTCGAGCCTCTTTATGTTTGCATCAAGGGCATGGAAACGATCCTCATCGACGAGAGGCTTTTGTGGAGGTCCTTGAGGGCGATGATTTTGGGGAGGAGGTGGAGGGTATGGCGATGAAGAATAATATGGAGGAGGTGGTGGATAATATGGGTTTGGTGGATATTGATGAGGAGGATAATATGGTGGTGGAGAGGGGTAATATGAATTTTTAGGAGGGTAGGGATAATTA
Source organism: Thymus mandschuricus (assembly GCA_029379335.1). NCBI lineage: Eukaryota > Viridiplantae > Streptophyta > Magnoliopsida > Lamiales > Lamiaceae > Thymus > Thymus mandschuricus. Next base: position 16,681,545 of record CM057074.1, on the reverse strand, counting down.
TAAGGAGGGGGGCGACGATTTTGAAAATTCGGGTTCGTACCTTGCCCTTGAGGTGGTGGTCCTTGTGGCATGTAACCTTGGGCGGCATAGACCTCGGCTCCTCCTTCGTATGTGAATGCTCCCATATTTTCGCAAACCTCCTTGATATGGCCTAGCTCTCCACAAATATCGCACCGGTCCGGCTTCCTAGTCTCCACTTGAGGTGCCGGTGCGTTCTGCTTCATCTTTAGATTCTCGAGATCTCTCAACATATCGGCCATCTGCTTCTTCATGTCGGGGCTCATCGTGACCGCTTTTTCCTCCATCTTCGTTGGCCTAGATGACTTCTGTTGGGAACTTGCAGCAAGAGTCTCGAAAATCTTCTTCATGTCATCGGCTGTCTTGACCGCAATGTTGCCTCCGGCCGAGCTGTCCACCATAAATTGGCAGGTCTGGTTCAATGCATCGTAGAAGTACTGCCAAATAAGCTCAAGAGCCATCTGATGGTGAGGACATTGTTGAAGTAAGTCCTGAAATCTCTCCCAAGCCTCGTGAAATGGCTCGTCGTGGTCCTGAGAGAAATTCATGATTTGCGACCGCACCTCCTGAGTCTTGCGGCTAGGATAATACTTCAACATAAACTTCTCGCACACCTCATTCCAAGTGCGGAGAGATTCGGCTGGGAGCGACAGGTACCATGACTTTGCCCGATCCTTCAGAGTGTAGGGGAAACACTTCATCTTCAGGTTATCCTCCGTAAGGCCTGATAGTGGAAAAGACTGCACGACGGTGCAGTACTCCCGAATAAACGTAAGTGCATCCTCGTTGGCCAGCCCGTGATAGGAAGGGAGCAACACCAGGTGGTGAGGTTTCAGCTCGTGATTTCTGACCGCTTCCGTCAGAACAATCGCCGAAGTAGTGGCAGTGAAGGTAGGGCGAGCAAAATCTCCCATATATCGTGCCATCGCTTCGGTCTCAGCAAAAACAACACTCAGCAAAAAGGGTTAAACGCACCGAGTGGGAGAAATAAGAAAACGAATAAACACAAATAAAAATAAAACAAATAAAAATACTACACAATCAAAAGCCTAAAGTTTTCCCCGGCAACGGCGCCAAAATTTGTTTCACTAAAAAGTGTTTGCAATAGAACAAAATCCTATCGTAGCACTAGTAAGTAAAAACCTAAGTCGAATCTCAAGGAAAACTTAACAGGGCAAATAATTGTGTAGTAAAAACAACCTAAACTAAGAAAGCAAGTAAATAGAATATTTGGGTTTTTGGTTTTTAAAATCCTAGACGAGAAAATAAATCAAAGCAATTAAATCGAAGCAAATAAATCTAATTTAGAAAGCTGGAAATAAATTGAATTAAATAAACTTAGAAAATTAAACTAGAAGAAAGCAATAAAACTACCTAGGCAAGAATCGAAAAGAAAGCAATAAAGAAAACAACGAAGAAAACGAAAACGAACCTAGACATAATTAAACTAAATCTGGAAATCTGAAAATTAAATAAATAAATCTAATTCTAAGAACTTTGAAAACGAGAGAATTGAAAACGAAAGAAAAACGAATCTAAACTAGACTTTGGAAATCGAACGAACGAAATTAAACTAAAGAAATTAAACGAGGCAATAAAGAAATCGAATCTAAAACTAAAGCAAGTAATTAAAGCAATTAAACGAAAGCAATAAAATAACTTACGAACGTAACGAAGAAACGAAGAACTTGAATTAAACTGCAACGAACTACGAATCCGGATTCGAACCAAAGAAAGCAATAAAAACTAAAGCTAAAGTAATTAGAACTGAAAAACTAAGGTAAAAACTTGTTCTAATTCGTGCCCTAATGGCCTATATATAATAAGATAAGAGTTTGATCCAAACTAGGAAACAATTAGAAAAACACGCCAGACGAGGAGCGGGCGCTCCATAATAGCTGCGCTGCTTGGATTATTGAACTGGAGCGGGCGCTCCGACGATGCCATGCAAATCCTTCGGGTACTGTTCATGGAGCGAGCGCTCCAACTCCACGGAGCGAGCGCTCCAACTCCACGGAGCGGGCGCTCCAACTCATGCGCGCACTTTATCCAGTTTTGCACTCCTTTTTCTTCCTTTTCTCGTTCTTTCTCCTTCTTTCGGCTCCCATGATCCCTAACAAGTAAAATACTCGAAACACCCAAATCATAGCTATAAAGACACAAAACGACTCAAAAACGACACAAAAACAAATAATAAATAACGACTAAAACCTAACAAAATGACACCAAACAAAAGCCAAACGTGAAGCATCCACATTTTTGGTGCACGATGCTTTGTGGTAAATGACAAAGTGCAAAGGAAGAAACTTGATGACAAGGGAATAGAGGGAATCTTTGTAGGCTACTCCAGAAACAGCCGTGCTTACAGAGTGTACCTGAAGAATCAAAGCACAGTTATTGAATCAATCAATGTTACATTTGATGATTCATTAGAAGGTGAAGCAAGTACTGAAGAGGAGTTTCTGATTACCAGTACTGCAGAGAGTTCTCAGAGTTCTAGTAGAGAGAAGGATGTCAAAGTGGAGGAGGTAACACTGGAGGGTACTCAGGATGGTACTCAAACTGGTACTTCTGACATTGCAGAAACGAGAGTCCATAAGAATCACTCAGTTTCAGATGTGATTGGGAATATTAATGACGGGATACAGACCAGGAAGAGAGAGATAGACTTCAAGAAGTTGGTTTCCCACATAGCAACTGTATGTTTTGTTTCAAAGATTGAGCCCAAGAACGTAAATGATGCGTTCCAAGATGAAAACTGGATAGCTGCCATGCAGGAAGAACTGTTGGAATTTCAGCGCTGCAATGTATGGTATCTAACATCTCTTCCCAAAGGTGCTAATGTGATTGGGACTAAGTGGATATTCAAGAATAAAACTGATGAGCAAGGAAACATCACTCGTAACGAAGCTAGATTGGTTGCTCAAGGATACTCTCAAGAGGAAGGCATTGACTACGGGGAGATTTTTGCTCCAGTAACAAGATTGGAATCTGTGAGATTCTTGATGGGGATGGCTAGCAGCTTGGATTTCAAGCTGTACCAGATGGACGTCAAAAGTGCCTTTCTGAATGGAAATTTGGAAGAGGAGATATATGTCAAACAACCGAAGGGTTTTGAAGACCCTGAGCACCCAGGTCATGTGTACAGATTGAACAAGGCTATGTACGGGTTGAAGCAAGCCCCCAGAGCTTGGTATAACACGTTGGCTGAGTTCCTTCTCAAGAAGGGATATGTTCGAGGGAGTGTTGACAAGACATTGTTTGTTAAGCAGCAAGGAGGCCACATATTTATTGTTCAGGTATATGTTGATGATCTTGTTTTCGGCTCTAAATCAGAATCTCTTGTGAAGGAATTTGTGAAATTGATGACTCCTGAGTTTAAGATGAGTATGTTTGGAGAACTGAAGTTCTTTTTGGGACTTCAAGTCAAGCAGAGTGAAGATGGCATTTTTGTGAGTCAAGAGAAGTATGCTGAAAATCTGGTGAAAAAGTTTGGCATGGAGAGTTCAAAGGCGAAGAGGACACCAATGGGTACATCAGTCAAACTGACTCAAGAAGGAGAGGGCAAACCGGTTGAACAAACTGTATACAGAAGTATGATTGGTAGTCTACTGTACCTAACTGCCAGCCGACCAGATATTGCGTATAGTGTTGGGGTATGCTCACGATTTCAATCAAATCCTAAGGAGAGTCATCTCAAGACTGTGAAGAACATTATAAAGTATGTCAAAGGGACATGCAAGATTGGCATATGGTTTGGAAAGGGAAGTTCACTGAAGTTAACAGGATACAGTGATGCAGATTGGGCTGGCAACCCAAATGATCGTAAGAGTACCACAGGAGGATGTTTTTTCTTGGGAGAAAATTTAATCTGTTGGCATAGAAAGAAGCAGAATTGTGTTTCGCTGTCTTCAACTGAAGCAGAATATATAGCAGCAGGGAGTGCATGTACTCAGTTGATCTGGATGACCAAGATGCTATCTGACTATGGGATTGATGAAAAGGAGTATGTCTTATTCTGTGACAAATATTGGGGCTATTAATCTCTCGAAAAATCCAGTCAGTCATTCCAAAGCCAAACACATAGAGATCAGGCACCATTTTATAAGAGATCTTGTTGAGAACAAGACTTTATCTCTTCAACATGTCTCTACTCGTGTGCAAGTGGCGGATATATTCACCAAACCTTTAGATGGAGAAAGGTTTGAAGTTCTTCGAAAGTCACTCGGGATGTGTATAATCTGAGCTGCTCAGACTATGTTTATTTGATTTCTTTAGTTGCTTGAGTTCATGATGTTATGAGTTGTGTTATGTTTGGTGTTACCCTTTGGGTACATGTCTGACGTGGAGTTTTTGTCAGTTGAAATTGTTGGGACCGGCTGCTTGAAAGCCGCCCCGACCCAGATCTTGGTTCGGATGTGTTGATTCGATCGTGCACATAAGTTCATGCAAGGGCTCGAGTACATACCTTATGATTATGAAGAACGTGCAATCTGAGTCGTGTCTGATCGATCTACGGTTCTGATCTTCTAGGATGTGATCCCACACCTTCAGATCTGAGACTTGGTGGACGTCTCAAGATCACTGGAACCTCGATCTCCCTCACTCAGTACCCGCGGCCGACTCTCTCTCTCGCCCTAGGTTTCTGCGCCAAGTCGCAAAACCAATTCTGGTGTGCTAGGGTTTTTGTTAGAGACATGGAGAGTATTTATATGGTTCATAAATAAGGAGATATGATTCCTTATTTATCTCCAACCATATCTATGCCAATCCCATATTTATTCTCTTTCCATAACTTACAAATCCTATTCCTTTATTAATACGGAATTAATAAGGAATTAATCTGTTCAGTTATGCAACTGTATATCCGGAATTAATTCTAGCAAAATAGAATTTATTCTAATTCCAGTAGAAGAATAAATAAATAAATATATAATAAATATATTTATATATGATATTTATCCCCATAAGATTTAATTAAATAAATCTTATCCTATTAGATTTAATCTTATCCGTGAATAACTAAATACTAAATAATTAGATTTAATCCCATAGGATATAAATCTCAATTAATTATATTTATTCTCCATTCACTGGATATAAATCCAATATATATCATATACTGGGCCTGAGTACAATTATTGAGTCCATACTCAATAATACAATTTAGATCGATTCCCGAGGTCTGTTTGGGCCATCCTAGGGATCGGATACCAGACATAGTTGGGCCTTATCTAATTCGATATTTCCATGTCCACCCCTGAACATGTATCTCATTAGAACTATGACGCACTCCACTAAAGTGTCATAGCTGAATCACCGCTCTGTCCTAATTATGTAGATTGGGTAAGTATTTTGTATAGTTCGACCCCCGTGTTTAAGACCTTCCATATCCGTTAATCAATTAGAGCTACCATGACTGCTCCTAATTGTTAACATCTATTCCTCAGGTAGTACCCGTTCACTCCTCATTATTATACCTGAACTTAATCAACATGCATGACTTGGTATAAGAAAACATTGTGAACTCCCTGAGGGGATAGCGTCAGCCTGCACTCACACAGGACACGGCTTGTTGATAACACTTATTAGACATACTATGCATCTCCGTGTTACCCAAAGTACGACATGATTTAGATGAACTAACGAAGTTCATATCTTCGTAAATCAAAGTAACATCGAAGAATACATATACATCTAATAGTTTACCAAGGTTAAGATCGAGCTAGAGCCTGAGATCTATAGCTCTTCACCTATATCACCTTTGATACAGGGTCAGTATCAGAAGAGCATTATCTCTATTGATCCTCAATACGTTCCACCGTACCAGCATAACTAGTGATTAGGACTCATCACTACCATTAAGCTGCAGTCTAGACCGATAGCTCAGCCCAAGCTATCTCGACTGTGAACTGTTTATATCTCATCATTATCAACGACCTTCGTGATCCTCTTCGAACTCAGATCGACACGTGGTCTAAAACATGAGATAATGGGCTTTATTCTTGCTTATACATATTCTTCCAGATAGGGATTGTTAACAGTGGACCTGTGTCGTAACCACTAAAACAACTGGTTTTGCTTTAGTTATACAACAACCCCAACAATCTCCCACTTATACTAAAGTAAAACCTTTTAGTATACCAACGCGTCTACAGGAAACCATATGACTTCATCCATGTACAATGTTAACAATCGCACGATCGCAATCGTTAACAACCATCATACACTTTTTCTCACACTTATATTCAAAGATTTTACCTTTTAACCTTGGGAGGTTCACTAAGACATGTCAGCCACGTGCTACAGTATACCTGACATGTGACACTTAGTGAAGGAACCGTCATCGTACATTCCTCTAGTGTTTCTATTTTTTCAGCGAAATCGCCTTAATGTTAGGTACCCACTATGTTGTTACCGGCTTTTCCAAATCTCAAAAATTCGCCACTGCACTTAGAATCCTTCCAGGGGGTGTAAGAATTCTAGCAAATTTGAGGTTTCTGCCTATTCACGAAGCCAAGCCCTGAATTATCTAGCTCCCTCTCAGCATTTCACTGCGTGAGAATCTTCAAGACAATTCTGCTTCTTACTTGAATCCATAGTAAAAGGTCGATGATGTCGTTTTTCTAGCTACCATTCGATTATCCGTGTCTCAAACATTTAAGAATGATAGACTATATCCGTTACCATGCACACAGCATTAACATATACCTGGCTCTTTATGCAATATCCAAGTGTATTGCAAACTTTGCCACAACCGTAGTCTATGAAGAGTACTTGAATAATGTTGTACTATCCGCAGATATATCTAACATTACTCCTAACCTTCATTCTAAACTGTTCGGATAATCACCACCTATTGTGTCAGATAATACTTTCACATTGTTTCCAAGTGCTAGTAATATCTCACAATGTACAAGACAACCAATTCAACGTCTTTTGTAGATGAAATCTATACCATTTGTCAACACATTTCATGAACGAATCTATATGTGTTGTCTGACAAATGAATGCTTTAATCATTGTACTACACATTGCAATGTGTCTGCCCCTGTCACAGCCCGCCCGCCACAACTTGGGCCGAGCAAGGCCGCGACTCAAGAAAAGGAAAATGGTATAAAATAAACGAACGACCTGGGGTGAAATGATGCGAAAACATAGCATTAGGAATACATTGAAGTTCTCCATCATTCGTCGAGAATGAATGGAAGAAAGAACTATTCATCAACGGAAGCGTTTTACATGATATAGGCGGAAACGTTGTTCATAAAAAGAAAGCATTGTCTATGAAGGACCAATATGTTGCAACGATACACAGAACTGAACTGAGTCTATCTACCTAGACCAAGATGTTGCAACGGTACACAGAACTGGACTGAGTCTATCTACCTAAGAATCACGGCGGAAGATCGTGAGATGCATGTATGGAGACATGCACCACCAAGAGGCTTCAACACTCTAATACTCGACAAAGCTCCTTTGGCAACTTCACTTCATCTGCTCAACCTGCACATGGGAAATACGTATAGGGCTGAGTACAAAAGTACTCAGTGGGCTCATGCCAAAACATTTTAACTCAAAAATAAAAGACGCTTGCACGCAAATTACTGGTAATCCATCATATCTGAGTTATGGGTGTATCCGGTGAGGTTGGCCACCCTCCCGTATACTTTACCGCGCCACTTGCGTTAGCTAACGGTAGACTGAGTGCACTAACCCATCGAGGAGCGACCCCGATAGGCCCGAATCGTTCTGGTATTTGAGGCATAGACCTCCTCAGATAGATCTCATACGAAACAAAACATTATATGGCATAACAATTCTTCTTGGCTTTTTCCTTCGCCTGATCTCGTTCAAAGAACGTAAATGAGAGACTTGAAATGAAATCGATGATCTTATCGAAGGCTGTCTTTTATCGAGGTTATGATCTCTTTTACTGATAGATCTCTTTTACTGATAGATTTCTTTTACTGATAAATTTCTTTTACTGATAAATTTCTTTTACTGATAACGTTATCATGGTTATTCTTTTAATCGAGAGTTCCTCGATTCTCATCTGAAGTCGATCACTCCGATCGATTCTTGTGTCTTACTGTGTTTTCATCCTCGACAGATTTCGCAGGATATTCGATTAAGCCATTAATGAGGCTTAGTGATTTTATTACACGTTATAAGCGGTCTACACTTATAAGATTAACATAACTGTTGTTACTGCGTTTGATTTATTATTAATAGGGCTTCGTGATTTTATCACGTGTTATAAGTGGTCTACACTTATAAAGCTGTTATATTTGAACTTGGTTGATTAACTCAACATTAATAGTCATTAGAGGCCCAATAGAATTATTAGGGGTTCAAGCCCAATTACTTAAGCTTGGGAATTAATAAATCAATCCCGACAAATTGTTACGTTTGGCTTTCGTTTCTTGATTAAATTATCTGCTTATTTAAATATTTATTGGCCCATTAAATAAATAATTCTCGGCCCGTTCCGATTATGAGGCTTAGCCCAACAATTAATTAATCTCGACCCAACTAATAAATAGTTCTCGGCCCATCTGATTAGTAATTTCAGCCCAACTGAATTAATAGCCCAGCCCAAACGAATAATAATTTCCGGCCCAGTAACCTTCCTCGGCCCGATCCAATACTTGGCAAACACCCAAATCAGATCTCTCTCTCAAACGCAGAAACTCTCCCCTCTTTTTCTCTCTACGCTGAACTCTCTCTCCCTTTTCTCGCGGCAGCGTTCGCCGCCGTCTTCTCGCCGGTGTACTTCGACCGGCGGCCTCCTCCTCCGTCATCGGTCCTCATCTCTCCCCCCTCTCTTTCAATTTCCTGATTCAATCTAGAGGCGAATCCCTTATTTCGGAAATAGGGGAAACCCGTCGGGGCTCCTGTTGCCGCCGACGTTCCGCCATTGCTCCGCAGTCGATCGGCGTTCGGCGCCTTCCCCCTCTCAATCTTTCATTCATCCCTGTGAAAATCCCTAATTTTAAAGATAGGGAGAAGTTGGGAATCTCGTCTGCTAACTCCTCCGATCCGGCCTCGCCGTCGTCGTTTCTGGTCGCGGCCTGATTTCTCTCATCGAGGCCCAAGCCCTTGTGACTAGGGCTCGTCTCGCCTCTCGGACCTGCTGTCTCCATCTCTCTCTCTGTCTTCCCGTTGGCGCCGGCGGTGGTACCGCCGTCGGCGTCTCCTGTTGCTCTTTTCACACTTCTGACCCCTTCTCCTCTCTTTCAATTGCAGGTGGCCCCGGGTGGTTCTCGGCGCTGCAGCTGCTTCGTCGATGTCATCGGCGGCTGTGGTAACCTCCGGTGGGGTATCGGAATGTCCCGGTGTAGCTTCAATTCCACCCTCGGCTTTCTTTCTTCTTCCAGGCAGCCTTGCTATCTCCGTCGGTACGCCGACAAGGTTCGTTTTCACCCTACCCACTCGTTTTTCTTTCGATTCCATTATCTATGGATTGTGCTTGCTGATTTTGAGGGTTAAGGGCTTGGTTGAGAGGCATTTAGGGGCTGATTTTGCTTGAGTATGTTATGCTTTAGTTAGAAGCAGAATTTCCAGATTTTAGTGTGATTGAAATCTATGTCTTTGTTGGATTGAAATGTTAGATTAGAGATTGTTATGCATGCAAGGCCTTAGGCCTGTTAGAGGAGATTCTATGGGGTTAAACGAGAGCCTAAATCTGGTTTTTGAGCTTCTTATACACATGCATTGTTACCACTAGGTTGCTATGTTTCTTGAGTTTGGTTTTTGGTGGTTCTAAAGGGAGGTTTGCATGCTTAAAGGTTTGTAATGCTTAGAGAGAGTGATGAGGAGTCTTACTTGCAATTCTTAGAGGTTGAAATCTGGGTTCTTGAGCTAGATAGTGGCTGTCCCCTTTCTCTTGTTGCTTCCTTCCTCTTGTTCCTTCTCTATATCGATGCAATTGAAGCCTACACTTGCATGTTTGATTTCTAAGTGTTAGGGGTCTTGATACTCATGTTAGGGGAAAGGGTAGGGTTCCTTCTTACCATTTGAAAACTGAAATCGAGTCTCTAGCTCTCGAGTGAGGGCTGTCCCCTCCTAATCTTGCTCCGAACGCCTTCCCCTTCCTTTGTTCTTCACTTCTAGAGATGGGGGTTTGATCTTAAGTTAGTGCATGTAAGCTAGGTCTTTGAAGGAAGGGAGTTAGAGGGGTTACCTATGAAATCGAGGTGTTTCCGACGCCTCAAACGGACTGCGTCGGGGCTGTGCTTCCGGCAGCCTCTCGGCCGGCAGTCGGGGTCCTCCGAGGGCCTTCCTTGCTTTCTCACTTGCTCTCTTTCTTTCTTGTGTAAATGGGGTGTGGGATGAGCTGATTTTTGTGTGTGTTTGGTGTAGGAAGGAAGGGTTTTCTTCAAGAATGATTGCTGCCAAGAGGAAGTGTTTGGGGATGGTGAGTAAGTTCTTCTCTACTTGCTTTCTCTCTCTATGTTGTTTGAATGGTGTGTGATTGTGAAGTGTTTCTCACTTGTGTAGGTAATATGGATTCAATGGAGAGAGGGGCTTGCATGGGTAACACGTGTGGCTCTTCTCAAGAATGGAGTGCTAATAGTTCTCTAATTGTGATTAGGAGGAATTAGTATAGTTGAAATCCAGATTGTGTTGGAAAATATGGGCGTCCACTGTCTAGGCGGAATCCGCCATTCTCCATTCTTTTATTTTCTTTTCTTTTTCCTTTTATTTTTATTATGTATTTATCCACATGTAAATACTATGGGCTTGAGATGTTGGGGGTCTTGGGCCCCTTTTCTTTTTCTTATCTATTGTTGTTGGGTATTGAATCTGAACGGGCTCCATCTCTTGGGCTAATTAAAATCGAGTACTTACTTGTGAAGTGGGCTTCGATCATTAACTGGGCCTTGAACAACTAACTGGGCCTTGTAACTGCTAAGTGGGCCTTGTACTTATCAAACGGGTCTCGGCCCAAAAATTAAATACTGGTTCTTGTTTTACCGATTCGTTTAATCGGCCTTTCTTATTTAGTTCGGTTCTCGTTTCGGGAAGTTCAAATGTTACTAAACGTAACACTACTAATAGTAGCACTTGAAATTTTATTTTTCTCATACTAATAATAATAATAACACTCTAAATTTTAAAATAATGCCGAATTTTATTTACTCACTAAATAAAACTGCGGCTATTACATACTACACCCCTTACGAGAAATTTCGTCCCGAAATTTACTTACCTTCTACAACCAAATCGGGGTATTTCTCTTTCCTTTTGTCTTCCGACTCCCACGTGCCTTCCTCCTGCCCGTGGTGCTTCCACAACACTTTCACTAGAGGGATTTGCTTAATCCTAAGCTATTGAATCTTTCGATCTACTATGGTCTTCAGGTCTTGCTTTATGATCGCTTCCTCTTGAGGTGGCACGTGTTTAGGGTCGAACACGTATTTACTTAGTTGAGATACATGAAATACGTTGTAGTCGCTTCCTAGGTTTGGAGGTAACGCTGACCTGTACGTCACAGGTCCTACCTTCCCTAGATATTCGTAAGGTCTGATTGAACGAGGTTTCAATTAGCCTTTGATTCTGAATCTGGTCATTCCCTTGGTAGGGAAATGTTCAGGACCATGTCCTCTACTTCGAGGTGTAACTCGAATCTACATCGTCATCGTAAGACTTCTGGCTACTATGAGCTTCTTTTATCATATCTCTAATTAGTTGCATTTCTCAACCATTTCTTTGATCATACGCTGATCCTAATTCTTTCTTATCTCCCACCTCGTCTCAATAGAGTGGTGGTCTACACTTTATTCTCTGTGTGGTGCATTGTACGATACTGGGTCTATGGTGTATGGTGGGTCTAAGTAATTGAGCTGGGGTAATATCGTTTTCCAGTTTCCACCTCCACCGGGTACCTATTTCCTTAAAAGATTTTCGAGGTTTGACGGAACTGGTATGTTAACCTTCACGATGCTAGTCTTATCTTCTCTAGACACTCGTGGGGTCCATATGAACTGTTGTTGGTTTTCCTTTCGTACTAGATCTGGCTATTGCATAAAATGTGGAACTTCTAGGAAGACTTGTCTCCTAGTTCGAATTGTAATTCATCTTGCCGGCATTAGCAGGTGACTCATGTTCGTCTTAAGATTCTTTTATTCTGTCTCTAATTGATCTTATGAACTAGCTGTTTCAAGTAACTATATTTCTTGGCCGGTTCGTGTTAACCTTGTTACCTTTAGACCACATGCTCGTCATGATTTCTATCGTTTATGAGTTAAATGTCCTTGCGACATACTGATCTAATCTGTATAGATACTAGGCGTCCTACGATCTCACAAGTTGCTTTCTGCATTAGAGCCCTAACGTCTCAGTGGACCATACAAGCTCATCCAACTGTTAGGTGAAAGTATTAATCTACTAGTGTCTAGACCTCCTTCGTCGGCTTTAGGCATTTTCCCATATTTAATATACCTTAGTCATATACTTAAGTCCGGATACCCTTCTATCTACTCTTTTCGCGAGTGTAATCATGTGTCACTGATAATACTAGGGTCGGGATATTGATCGTTTCGAATTTGTACTTCGCTCGAGTCTACCTTCTCTTTGGTCTTTATGCTAGAGTAGCCATGATCTACTTCTTTACTGCAGTTAGCTTTATAATCGACGTATTAACTACTGTCAAATAGTTACTCATGCTTTAACTCATTGGAGGAGGTTAATCATCTCTGGATCACTTGTAGTACTTAGCACCTTTACTCGTGGATGTCTGTGCAAGGTAGAGATAAGCATCGTGCCTAAACTTTGCAATACGTTTTATCAACAATCTTGATACTCGTTGTAGAGGTATCACTATAGTTATTTTCCTTATTGTAGGAATATGGTTTACATATATGTGTATATATCAGTTGTTTATCTCTTGAGAATTTGTAGTATACATTTTTCGGCCTGTGTAGTTCTTTTCTGCTGGTTGTCGGTTCTGAGCGTCGCTCTACTAACGTTAGATAGGGTGTTCTTATTTCCTTTTGTAGTTGTTTATGAATCTAGTGTATCTAGATGTAATGCCTCATAAGTTCGGTTGGTGTCGTACTTACTGATCAATTAGTCTGGGCACAAAGGTGATAGCGGCTCATTCGTTATTCATTCACGTATAACTATAGCACTTTTAATGCATCATGCATGGGTGTCTGTTTTTAGGAAGATCCCATGGATTCTATTGTCTGCCTTTCTTAACGTATCATCTTATCTTTCATAGGTTGTAAAGAGGTATTCTCGACTAATAGTAGGTTTCTTCCTTTCTAAATGTTACTCAAGGCTTTCAAGGTTTCATTTTAGGGCTTTAGCTCATTTGTCTCCCTTCATACTACTTAGATGACTACTTGAGTTGTCTTCATAAATCATATAGACTCTCTACTCATTATCGTAATTACACCACATGACTGTGATTTTTCCTTTTAGCGGGACATTCTGGGTTGAGCATAATCTCACACTCAAGCTTCATGATATACGTGTCTCGAAATTTTATCTTTAGTCGTCTATTGTATGCACTAATGCACTCTGGTGTTACCCTGGGACCGAAAATTCTAACCTCTATTACCATCCTTCTCAAGGCTGACTTATGTATCTGTTAGAGATTTTAGAAGTTCTAATTAGGTAGTCTCACTGTCTCAATTTGTAGGCTTTGATGACGGGGCAATAATTACCCTTCTGTAATGAAACAAAATGTTTCAGTCGTATAGTTTTCCATCTAATAAAACACTTTCTAATTTATTCGATTAACATTCCTTCTATATGTTTTAACGTTCTCGGGTGTTTGTACCTCACATACCAATAATTCTGTTCCTAGAACACTTAAGATACGGATTCTTATTATCTCAAGGGACTTATGAATATAATACTGTGGTTTTAATTATCTACTCGAACTTGCAATGTACATTAGGTATCTGGGCACGTCGAATGCTCACAATACTTCTTGGTTAAGAATTCGATCTAGATGGCTTTTATTCAACTATCATAACGTGAGGATTTTAGTAAAAACTTCTCTTCTCTCAACATCTTCTCTTATAATGCGATCTAGTTTCCCTAAATTAAATATAGGTTCGTCTCAATTTGTTGTTTATTACATCTCGTTGATTAATGATCAAAGTCACATCCCAAGTTATTTTATATCTAAGTTAACCGACTTCTTAGGCAACCATGGCTTTTTCTTAAAATTTGTCCCTCATATATTCTATTAGGTCACCTCTTCATAGATTAGTATACTTTTACACTAGTCCTTGTCCAATCTGATTCCACGTACGTCGTTACTATCGGTGTGCATTTCATTCCTTTCTATTATGGGGTTGTGGTCTCTCAGGTGTCCCATAACCATGTTTAGACCCTTTAGACTTACGCCTCATTCAATGCTTATCCCCTTTCGCGCTTCTTTCGCTCTATTGTCTATTTTGTACACTTTCTCGTGAAGGAAACTACACCAGCTTGCAATAATGGCAAATCTTATATTGCTCACTTGAAGGTAGTACTTCTGGTTGTGTATATTTACTGCATGATTATTTCTCTTACTACTTTGGTGCTTTAAGGTGTCTTGTCTATGGGATTACATAGTTAAAATCTTATCCTAATTTACTTGTGGTTTAATCTCGGTGGTTAAGATCGTGATGCACTATTCCTTCGATTCTCTCAAAGTTATGAAGCACACTGTTGCCCTTCTCTACACTTCCTTTGAGAACTTTTCTAACTCGGGGTCTACATCAACCTTTTTATTTATGGCTCTCATTTCATATTGTTTATTATGGGGAAAGCTCTTCCAACGTTTTCCTCCCTAGCATCGGCTGGCATCTCGTGTTTCGTAGCCTGGCACAATTCATTAATATGTCTGGCCGACTAATGTCATACTATAATTATTCCTCTCTGGGTGAATAATTTAGGCCTCACTATTTTCACACAACTTATGTCTAGTGAGAATTTATATTCTAGTCTGGTCCACGTCAATATTCTAAGAGGTTTCTGATCCTCGAGCTGGGAGAAATCCCAAATAACGTCAGGTCACCGACCTCAATCATGGGATACTGTCTTTCCTTTAGTTGCTGGTTTAATCTGGACCTTAGGAATGATAACACGTCATATATTTGACAAGTATAGTACTCGACCTTGGGTCGTTTATGTTCTGGTATTCTTATTATTTTCAATCTACCGGCGAATTCCAAATTTTCATATCCGCAAGGATCTCGTCTGTTCAAGCTTCTTCTACTCAAGTGTTTACTACTTCTTTTCTAATTTAGACTCTAATATTGTTAGCTCTTAGTGTCGGACTTATGGACCATCGGTGCACTTCTCTTGGGGAACTCCTTAGAGTATTTAACTTATGAGTTTTGTACTTTGTCATTGTATTTCTGTTTCTGGACTTGTTGGGGAGTCTGACTAGCTTTATGCCACTTATTATTGCGTGCATGGCGATACTAGTTTCTATCCTCTGAATTCTGGCTTCACCTAACATATTTCTTAATTTTACTTTTAAGCTTTCCTCCTCTGAGTTACAAGATACAAAATCTTCCTTGGGAGGTGGTGAAGTTTCTACTTTACCGTCACAGGTAAAACTAGTTAACACCGCATTGTCAACTCGAGTCTCGTGCAATGCCTTTAACGGTTTATCTGTCATCCACCCCTTTTATGCATAAACATTTGACAACCCAGAAGTGTGTGGTACCTTAAGTCAAACTTTATAACTTGAAGTTAAACTAATCCTCACGGTCTTATCACTCTAGGATGACAAACATGATCACGATGAGATAAGAACATTGTGGGCTGGCTCTGGAAAACATTCGTGTATGGGTCCAAGTTGGAATGTCAATTATCCAAAATAGCTCATCAAGGAATTACCAGACAAGTTCTGAAGAAATAACCAGAGGGTAGAAATGAATTGACAAGGGTCATGGGAGGGGAACCCCTATTTTGTCGATACCCATCCGATTTCTTGTCTGTTGGTGACGCTACCGAGAAAGAGATTATGTGAGGTGGCCAGTCCCACATAAGCATCCTTCCGGTCACATGAAGGAAAAATTGTTTCTCATACACTGGTGACTTTTGATTCCCAAGACACAGAAAATTGTACAAGACTTGGTAAACAATTCCTTAGATTTGGAATTTCTCGACTCCACGTTTATTACAAGGGACTTTCTGGTTTCAAGAGTTTCAACGAGAGGGTTTCAAAAATGCAATGCATTAGAACGTAGGGTCTCCTCTAATCTACGTACCTCCGTGAACACCCTAGTACTTCGCACTTGCGTAAAGGATCTTGGCATATGGGAATTCGACTTGCTTGTCAGCGCTAATAACGTAGAGTTATTTCTGAGGGCAATAATGTATCTTCATTGGTTGTTTTCTGATGTCCTAATGGAATAGGATGCTAGGTCGCGATCCGACTAGATACGAGTTTCTTTCTTCGACAGTCGCTTAGTCCTCGGCGTGAAGTTTCTCTACACGTCCTCAAGTCGTACTTGGAACGTAATTAGGCTAATGGTTCACTGTTTTTGTCATTAAATACCACGCCTTAGTCTCCTGATCGTATAGTCTAGTCCCATCACCCATGAAAATTAAGCATATTATATCGTTTTAGCTTCTAACTGATCTTGGATATCAATATCCAATCTTACGAGTTCATCCTTAGACGCGACAACTGATCTCACTTTTCTACACTCTTCGAGCATGATTTTCTACTCAGGAAAGTAGAGGCTAGCACGTTCTATCATAATTATTCTCATGAGTACAACATCGGGGAAACTGAAATTCTAACGTTTTTATACCCAAGAGCTCTAAGTTGGACAAGACCTTAACCTTTCTTTGATTTCCTTCTTCAATTTCTAGTAATGTTTTCTTCCTTTAACCATGGATGCGGAAACATCCAGGAAATTCTAGTGGACTTATCTTTTATTGTGCCACCATATGAAACTTTTGGTCCTGATAAGGTTCTGGTATCACCTCTTATTATCTTTAGGAAGCGTTAATAAATATGTTTCGTTCCCTGCCACACGGAGGTGGAAAAGTTAGAGACTCATGTCATTGATTCAAACGACACTCGTTCAGATCTTCTTGCACTTCTTGGCTTGATCTGATGTATACCTTTTTCATGGAATAGCTTTCCAGGGAGTTATCACTGCTTCCTTGAGTTGGCATTTCGTGTAAAGCTTCACTCGCTTCCTCGTCTCATCATCCTTCTCCTGCCATAATCGAGGCTGGAATAATTCCTGTGCTCAAGCACTATCCTAGTATGTGATTGAGGGAAAACACTTAGTTCAAGCGAGCTATGTTCTCTAGAAAGGCCTTGGCTTTTCTAATATATGTGAGCTCTATGTTATCTTATCTATGTTCTCATGCTGGCATGTGAGAGTTACCTCTTCTCTGTCCTGGTCGAGCATGATGTTGTGAAATGCCGAGCTTTTGTCGAAGGACTTTACAAGTCTAGCGAATCAAGTCTAGACTTTACTGAAAGAAGAAGACTCTTGGATTTCAGAGCGAACCAAATGCTCTGATACCACTCTGTCACAGCCCGCCCGCCACAACTTGGGCCGAGCAAGGCCGCGACTCAAGAAAAGGAAAATGGTATAAAATAAACGAACGACCTGGGGTGAAATGATGCGAAAACATAGCATTAGGAATACATTGAAGTTCTCCATCATTCGTCGAGAATGAATGGAAGAAAGAACTATTCATCAACGGAAGCGTTTTACATGATATAGGCGGAAACGTTGTTCATAAAAAGAAAGCATTGTCTATGAAGGACCAATATGTTGCAACGATACACAGAACTGAACTGAGTCTATCTACCTAGACCAAGATGTTGCAACGGTACACAGAACTGGACTGAGTCTATCTACCTAAGAATCACGGCGGAAGATCGTGAGATGCATGTATGGAGACATGCACCACCAAGAGGCTTCAACACTCTAATACTCGACAAAGCTCCTTTGGCAACTTCACTTCATCTGCTCAACCTGCACATGGGAAATACGTATAGGGCTGAGTACAAAAGTACTCAGTGGGCTCATGCCAAAACATTTTAACTCAAAAATAAAAGACGCTTGCACGCAAATTACTGGTAATCCATCATATCTGAGTTATGGGTGTATCCGGTGAGGTTGGCCACCCTCCCGTATACTTTACCGCGCCACTTGCGTTAGCTAACGGTAGACTGAGTGCACTAACCCATCGAGGAGCGACCCCGATAGGCCCGAATCGTTCTGGTATTTGAGGCATAGACCTCCTCAGATAGATCTCATACGAAACAAAACATTATATGGCATAACAATTCTTCTTGGCTTTTTCCTTCGCCTGATCTCGTTCAAAGAACGTAAATGAGAGACTTGAAATGAAATCGATGATCTTATCGAAGGCTGTCTTTTATCGAGGTTATGATCTCTTTTACTGATAGATCTCTTTTACTGATAGATTTCTTTTACTGATAAATTTCTTTTACTGATAAATTTCTTTTACTGATAACGTTATCATGGTTATTCTTTTAATCGAGAGTTCCTCCATTCTCATCTGAAGTCGATCACTCCGATCGATTCTTGTGTCTTACTGTGTTTTCATCCTCGACAGATTTCGCAGGATATTCGATTAAGCCATTAATGAGGCTTAGTGATTTTATTACACGTTATAAGCGGTCTACACTTATAAGATTAACATAACTGTTGTTACTGCGTTTGATTTATTATTAATAGGGCTTCGTGATTTTATCACGTGTTATAAGTGGTCTACACTTATAAAGCTGTTATA
Organism: Thymus mandschuricus; assembly: GCA_029379335.1. Taxonomy (NCBI): domain Eukaryota; kingdom Viridiplantae; phylum Streptophyta; class Magnoliopsida; order Lamiales; family Lamiaceae; genus Thymus; species Thymus mandschuricus. The sequence continues at coordinate 16,662,780 of CM057074.1, read as the reverse complement.
TTTGAACTTGGTTGATTAACTCAACATTAATAGTCATTAGAGGCCCAATAGAATTATTAGGGGTTCAAGCCCAATTACTTAAGCTTGGGAATTAATAAATCAATCCCGACAAATTGTTACGTTTGGCTTTCGTTTCTTGATTAAATTATCTGCTTATTTAAATATTTATTGGCCCATTAAATAAATAATTCTCGGCCCGTTCCGATTATGAGGCTTAGCCCAACAATTAATTAATCTCGACCCAACTAATAAATAGTTCTCGGCCCATCTGATTAGTAATTTCAGCCCAACTGAATTAATAGCCCAGCCCAAACGAATAATAATTTCCGGCCCAGTAACCTTCCTCGGCCCGATCCAATACTTGGCAAACACCCAAATCAGATCTCTCTCTCAAACGCAGAAACTCTCCCCTCTTTTTCTCTCTACGCTGAACTCTCTCTCCCTTTTCTCGCGGCAGCGTTCGCCGCCGTCTTCTCGCCGGTGTACTTCGACCGGCGGCCTCCTCCTCCGTCTTCGGTCCTCATCTCTTCCCCCTCTCTTTCAATTTCCTGATTCAATCTAGAGGCGAATCCCTTATTTCGGAAATAGGGGAAACCCGTCGGGGCTCCTGTTGCCGCCGACGTTCCGCCATTGCTCCGCAGTCGATCGGCGTTCGGCGCCTTCCCCCTCTCAATCTTTCATTCATCCCTGTGAACATCCCTAATTTTAAAGATAGGGAGAAGCTGGGAATCTCGTCTGCTAACTCCTCCGATCCGGCCTCGCCGTCGTCGTTTCTGGTCGCGGCCTGATTTCTCTCATCGAGGCCCAAGCCCTTGTGACTAGGGCTCGTCTCGCCTCTCGGACCTGCTGTCTCCATCTCTCTCTCTGTCTTCCCGTTGGCGCCGGCGGTGGTACCGCCGTCGGCGTCTCCTGTTGCTCTTTTCACACTTTCTGACCCCTTCTCCTCTCTTTCAATTGCAGGTGGCCCCGGGTGGTTCTCGGCGCTGCAGCTGCTTCGTCGATGTCATCGGCGGCTGTGGTAACCTCCGGTGGGGTATCGGAATGTCCCGGTGTAGCTTCAATTCCACCCTCGGCTTTCTTTCTTCTTCCAGGCAGCCTTGCTATCTCCGTCGGTACGCCGACAAGGTTCGTTTTCACCCTACCCACTCGTTTTTCTTTCGATTCCATTATCTATGGATTGTGCTTGCTGATTTTGAGGGTTAAGGGCTTGGTTGAGAGGCATTTAGGGGCTGATTTTGCTTGAGTATGTTATGCTTTAGTTAGAAGCAGAATTTCCAGATTTTAGTGTGATTGAAATCTATGTCTTTGTTGGATTGAAATGTTAGATTAGAGATTGTTATGCATGCAAGGCCTTAGGCCTGTTAGAGGAGATTCTATGGGGTTAAACGAGAGCCTAAATCTGGTTTTTGAGCTTCTTATACACATGCATTGTTACCACTAGGTTGCTATGTTTCTTGAGTTTGGTTTTTGGTGGTTCTAAAGGGAGGTTTGCATGCTTAAAGGTTTGTAATGCTTAGAGAGAGTGATGAGGAGTCTTACTTGCAATTCTTAGAGGTTGAAATCTGGGTTCTTGAGCTAGATAGTGGCTGTCCCCTTTCTCTTGTTGCTTCCTTCCTCTTGTTCCTTCTCTATATCGATGCAATTGAAGCCTACACTTGCATGTTTGATTTCTAAGTGTTAGGGGTCTTGATACTCATGTTAGGGGAAAGGGTAGGGTTCCTTCTTACCATTTGAAAACTGAAATCGAGTCTCTAGCTCTCGAGTGAGGGCTGTCCCCTCCTAATCTTGCTCCGAACGCCTTCCCCTTCCTTTGTTCTTCACTTCTAGAGATGGGGGTTTGATCTTAAGTTAGTGCATGTAAGCTAGGTCTTTGAAGGAAGGGAGTTAGAGGGGTTACCTATGAAATCGAGGTGTTTCCGACGCCTCAAACGGACTGCGTCGGGGCTGTGCTTCCGGCAGCCTCTCGGCCGGCAGTCGGGGTCCTCCGAGGGCCTTCCTTGCTTTCTCACTTGCTCTCTTTCTTTCTTGTGTAAATGGGGTGTGGGATGAGCTGATTTTTGTGTGTGTTTGGTGTAGGAAGGAAGGGTTTTGTTCAAGAATGATTGCTGCCAAGAGGAAGTGTTTGGGGATGGTGAGTAAGTTCTTCTCTACTTGCTTTCTCTCTCTATGTTGTTTGAATGGTGTGTGATTGTCAAGTGTTTCTCACTTGTGTAGGTAATATGGATTCAATGGAGAGAGGGGCTTGCATGGGTGACACGTGTGGCTCTTCTCAAGAATGGAGTGCTAATAGTTCTCTAATTGTGATTAGGAGGAATTAGTATAGTTGAAATCCAGATTGTGTTGGAAAATATGGGCGTCCACTGTCTAGGCGGAATCCGCCATTCTCCATTCTTTTCTTTTCTTTTCTTTTTCCTTTTATTTTTATTATGTATTTATCCACATGTAAATACTATGGGCTTGAGATGTTGGGGGTCTTGGGCCCCTTTTCTTTTTCTTATCTATTGTTGTTGGGTATTGAATCTGAACGGGCTCCATCTCTTGGGCTAATTAAAATCGAGTACTTACTTGTGAAGTGGGCTTCGATCATTAACTGGGCCTTGAACAACTAACTGGGCCTTGTAACTGCTAAGTGGGCCTTGTACTTATCAAACGGGTCTCGGCCCAAAAATTAAATACTGGTTCTTGTTTTACCGATTCGTTTAATCGGCCTTTCTTATTTAGTTCGGTTCTCGTTTCGGGAAGTTCAAATGTTACTAAACGTAACACTACTAATAGTAGCACTTGAAATTTTATTTTTCTCATACTAATAATAATAATAACACTCTAAATTTTAAAATAATGCCGAAATTTTATTTACTCACTAAATAAAACTGCGGCTATTACAGCCCCGAAACATCGAACTTTTGAGAGAATTCTTCCCTTTTCTCAAATTACATCCATGTTTCCTCATGTATGTCCTCAACGAATATGAGCATACAACTTGCAAGTCTTTCGAGTGTTAAACTCATAGACTAATCAATGATAGGCAACTACTTTCATCTAACTAATCCTTATTAGTCAACTTGGTTTGTTCACTATCCAAGAAATTAGATTTCTCGATGAACAACTCACCATTTTCGAGACACACTCGAAAAAACTCCCACTGTGACTAGGATCCTAAAATAATCTTGTGCAGATCCTTTTGGTTATCAGTCTTGTACTTCCGGCCTTATAATGTTCCAATCCATAATTTCTTTTTATTCTTGGACGTTAATCAAGAATAAATGATTGTCTTTCCTTGAAAAATGACTACTTGTCCAACCAATTACTAAATCTAACATCAAAATTGCGACACTTCGTGTGCAAATTATCCTTATTTCCGAACAGATTTAATTAATGAAATTTACAATTAGCATTCCGTGGGAAGGGAAAACGCGATCTCAGCGCGAATGCTAATCAATTCATATTAAATCACAATGAAATCTATGATCAACATAAATGCTGATCACTTCATTTCAAATAAGGATAGGAAATAGATTTAGACATAGTGACGTAGTATTTTGTTAAAAGACAATTCTGAACAAGAAGTGCGACATTTATCATAACACATTTTGGAATATCTTTCAAAATTCACAGTTATTACTCCCACTACGAATGATATATCAAAACAACCAGTATTAAAGAAATAAATCCTTAATACAATGTAAGAAAATAATCATCCACCAATATGCAAAACATAAGTATCCTGCCGAAACATGGCAACTAAATGTAGTGTAAAAGTAATAATCCAGAATCTAGTATCCAAAAACCAAGATAAAACGTAAGATAGAAATCTCCAAGTCTGCTAGACAACTGCATCAACTGAATGTTGCTTGTCAAGCTCAAGAACTTGAAGTCGTCCTACTCGTTCCTTGTAGCTGAACCTACAAAGATTGCAACAAACCACAATTAATATCCACCAGTTAAATCCGTCCGTGAGGACTGAACTAGTATAATTTGGTTTGTCATGTTACAAGAGTCTGACATACCTCCATCTACCTTCAACTTCTTGTTCCTCCTCTGATAGACCTTTATTATCGGAGGTCTCTCCTTCCTGGCATCATTCACTTCCTCAGTAGGCTGATCAGGGCTCAGCTCATTCACGTCGTGAACAAGTCTATCAGGCTCAAAATCGCCCACTACCTGGATGGATTGATCAGAGTTCAGCTCATTCACATCGTGAACGAGTCCGTCATACTCAAGATCATCAATCCTCAGTGAATGAAGGTACTCGTCTATGATCGTCTCATTATCCTGAGCATTATAACGCTCAATCAAATCGACGTCCTCATCAACAGGCTGATCCCAAAACCTCCTTTCCGCCTCATAGGCAGACCGTAGAATATCAATCCTCTCCCTGTCCACCACGAGCAATTCCCCAATAAGGGCAATTGGATCCTCATGAATGATGTGGTTAGGGACGACTGCATCCCTAAGGGCCAGGAACCAACCCGGAAAACGTGCAAGGAGAACCTCGCAAACAGACTTTCCCGACATAACGCCTCCATACGACATGTACATGTATATGAGGTTCTTAAACCTCATGATAAATTCCTTAAAGTTGAGGGAATCCTCAAACCTCAGGAAACTAATCTCCTTCCGTGCCAGGAAACTGAGTAGTCGAAATCGAAAGGAATCCGGAACACCATCGGAAAAAGCAAAATGACAAATCTTCGTGCGAATAGAAACAATAGACATATCTGAAATAAATAACAAGTAAACAAAAACTCGTAAGCAAAAATAATTTATGTTATCAATGTTATAAACCCAATAATAACATTGAACCAACAAACGAGTAGCCCGATACTATTTACAAATAGTCCACTATAGGTGGATGCTACCTATAAAACTATCGACCATGACCGCAGTCTATTTTATTTCTTATCCCATCACACGGACCATAGTGAAACAAAGAAATAATAACCCGTGCCTCAGGACCCTGCTAATTCGAGAAGTGACCTCTATAGAAGGATTCATCAATAAGCAGCTAAGCTACAACCATATTTTAATATTCCGAAAAAATAATTCTATTAAGAGTAACCCACCCGTTAAGGAGGAATTACCTTTATAAAATCATTTTTCCATATTATCAATTTTGAATTTAACCAATGAATTATAATCAGTGTCTCCTATAGGGAGGAAGACTCATTGTCAACGCGAACACTAATTATTTCATTTTAAATCAAATTATCCTTTTGAAGTCTAAACCAATGAAATCCATAACCAGCATCTCCTATAGGGAGGAAGACTCATCGTCAACGCGAATGCTAATTATTTCATTTTTAAACCAAATATGGAGGTCCTTTAAATCAATTAACCAATAATCGATTAACTATACCGCTTAGTCTTTTTAAGGGTTTGTGTGACAATCGTAGCACATAGACAATTAAGTCCTATCACATGATTTCTAAGCGCAAGTAATAGAACATGCTCGCATTGAAATCATTAAAATCGGCATGCTATGACCCCTATGCATGTTATTTCTATTACGCAAACAATGAAAAGCAACTATAACATGCAAAACATGTTAATCATCTCATCGCGTAATTTAAATCCATCCATAGCATGCATAATAATTAAAACAAATAAATAGGCTGCCGACCGGGAATAGAAAGCCCTATCTATTACATTTAATTAAATGAAACCCCGGAACAAGCTCCGGTCTTTAATCTTGAATTTGGAAGCCAATCCCGATCTTCAAGTCCACCTTCCAAAAATAGCAAGTGCTCGAAATAATTAGGGTGCGGAAAACCCTAATTACCAAAACGGAAAGCGAATTAATTTCGAACGAACTAGGGTACAAAAACCCTAGCCGTTGACGATCATGCCTAGGTTTCGGAAAACCCTAGCCGTCGTCAACGTCATGGGCTGAATCGTCAAAAGACGGACAGCCCTCGTTCGAAATTCCGGCCACGCGCCGCCGCCGAGCCACGCGTGTAACACACGCGCCGCCGCGGCACGTGCCGAGGCACCATCTCGGCTCCACGACGAGCCTGACGTGGCTGGGTCCGGGCTGGGTGCGTCCGTTGCAGCCCAGCCCGAGCCACTGCTCGTCACCGTCGCCCGAAACCCCATCGCCGTCGCCGTTTCCGCTGCACAAAGCAGCGCCGCCGCCGCGAGCCACCGCCAGCCACCGGTCACTCCCACTGGCTCGCCGGCGTCCCCAGCACCACCGGAGGTGCTGGGTTCGAGCCGGGGCAGCCGTGGCTAGGTCCGGCAGCAGCGCGTGCGCAGGGGACAAACCCAGCCGCCGCTGCTGCCGTTGATCAACGCCACTCCCGCCGCCGCCGGTGGTCAGGGGACCACCGGACCTGCTGTCCTCCATCGTCCACGCCCTCATCGTCGTCGAGCCAACTCCGGGCCGCAGGCTTGAGCCCAGCAGCGCGCGCGAGCCAAGAACCCGTTAGGGTTTCGGCCGCCGCTGCTGTAGCTCACTGCCGCAGCCCTCGCCGCGCCTCCACCGCTCGTCTGGCGCCGACGCGGCCTCGGTTCAACGTCGAGCCGGGCGCTGGACCGTCGGGCAGGCCACGGTTCAGGCCCAGCAGCTCGCGCGCGAAACAAAACCCTACGGGTTTCACGTTGCCGCCGCTGCCTTCGCCCGTCCCGCCGTCCGCCGCCGATTCTGCCGCCGCCGCCTCTCGTCTCCGGCTCGCCTGAACCCTAGGATGAACCCTAGGGCTCTGCCGCCGTGAAAACGACGAGGGGGCAGCCGTGCGAGTCGCGGCAGACTACGCTGCCCGCCGCCGTGCGCTGGCCGACGCGCCGCTCCTTCGGCCGTCGATGCCTTCGTCTCGTGTTCATCTCGGACCTCGATCTTCAACTATCTCTCGATCCTCCAGCAACAATAATGCGAAAAAATGAAAAATGCAAGAAAAACGAATCCTAATCTAATCGGCACCTTATTATCTCGCCGATTTAAAACAACACGAACAACGATAAAACGAAAAACGATAAAATTAACGCACGTAAATCCCGGACAGCAGCATGCACACATAATCATGATGACTCGAATGCATGAACATAATATTCGATTCAACACAGAGCCGATCCAAAAACCTCTGGCTGTGATACCACTTGTTGGGACCGGCTGCTTGAAAGCCGCCCCGACCCAGATCTTGGTTCGGATGTGTTGATTCGATCGTGCACATAAATTCATGAAAGGGCTCGAGTACATACCTTATGATTATGAAGAACGTGCAATCTGAGTCGTGTCTGATCGATCTACGGTTCTGATCTTCTAGGATGTGATCCCACACCTTCAGATCTGAGACTTGGTGGACGTCTCAAGATCACTGGAACCTCGATCTCCCTCACTCAGTACCCGCGGCCGACTCTCTCTCTCGCCCTAGGTTTCTGCGCCAAGTCGCAAAACCAATTCTGGTGTGCTAGGGTTTTTGTTAGAGACATGGAGAGTATTTATATGGTTCATAAATAAGGAGATATGATTCCTTATTTATCTCCAACCATATCTATGCCAATCCCATATTTATTCTCTTTCCATAACTTACAAATCCTATTCCTTTATTAATACGGAATTAATAAGGAATTAATCTGTTCAGTTATGCAACTGTATATCCGGAATTAATTCTAACAAAATAGAATTTATTCTAATTCCAGTAGAAGAATAAATAAATAAATATATACTAAATATATTTATATATGATATTTATCCCCATAAGATTTAATTAAATAAATCTTATCCTATTAGATTTAATCTTATCCGTGAATAACTAAATAATAAATAATTAGATTTAATCCCATAGGATATAAATCTCAATTAATTATATTTATTCTCCATTCACTGGATATAAATCCAATATATATCATATACTGGGCCTGAGTACAATTATTGAGTCCATACTCAATAATACAATTTAGATCGATTCCCGAGGTCTGTTTGGGCCATCCTAGGGATCGGATACCAGACAGAGTTGGGCCTTATCTAATTCGATATTTCCATGTCCACCCCTGAACATGTATCTTATTAGAACTATGACGCACTCCACTAAAGTGTCATAGCTGAATCACCGCTCTGTCCCAATTATGTAGATTGGGTAGGTATTTTGTATAGTTCGACCCCCGTGTTTAAGACCTTCCATATCCGTTAATCAATTAGAGCTACCATGACTGCTCCTAATTGTTAACATCTATTCCTCAGGTAGTACCCGTTCACTCCTCATTATTATACCTGAACTTAATCAGCATGCATGACTTGGTATAATAAACATTGGGAACTCCCTGAGGGGATAACGTCAGCCTGCACTCACACGGGACACGGCTTGTTGATAACACTTATTAGACATACTATGCATCTCCGTGTTACCCAAAGTACGACATGATTTAGATGAACTAACGAAGTTCATATCTTCGTAAATCAAAGTAACATCGAAGAATACATATACATCTAATAGTTTACCAAGGTTAAGATCGAGCTAGAGCCTGAGATCTATAGCTCTTCACCTATATCACCTTTGATACAGGGTCAGTATCAGAAGAGCATTATCTCTATTGATCCTCAATACGTTCCACCGTACCAGCATAACTAGTGATTAGGACTCATCACTACTGTTGGTCCCGGTTTGTTAATAGGAAAAATACGTAGAGGGGGGGGTGAATACGTATTTTTAAGTTTTTCAACTTCGAATCCCTTAACTCAGAGTAACAAGTAAGGAGCTCGCTTTGAACTTAAGACCTAGCTGAAGCTAGATCAACAGTACGTAGCTAGCCTGCTTGACCGAAGTGATGACTTGATCAAGAGGGAGTCCTTACTCGTGTATGCGGAATTTGGTGAGCTAAAATCTTTTCCTAAGTAATTAAAATATCCAGATTAAGTTGTTTAGATGCAAGTGCAATGGATAAACAAAGTAAAGAGTTTAGGGTTAGAGAGATACGACACGAAGATTTATAGTGGTTCGGAGATAACGCTCCTACGTCCACTTTGTTGCACGACGGCAACCGTTCTTTTCACTCAAGAACTTGAAGGTTACGGGTCCTTCAAAAACCTGGTCAAGATCGGGCTTCACTTGCCTGGATCTGACGAACAACGCAGTGATTACGGGTTCACTACTAAGACCTAAACTGGACACGAAACTTCACTCGTTTCTGTCCGAACAACAGGGAGATTCCGGGCTCTCCTTACAGCCTAGCTTCGATCGAGCTTTACACAAACGGTGTAAGTGTAAGCTTGGATCTCAACTCTATGATCGAGGCTTCTTCAATCGATGAAAGAAGAGCCTTGGATCGAAACAACCTAACGACAACACTCAAAAACCTAACAGACGAAGTATAGGGTTTTTGGTTGACGACACACTATGAAGAACTCTTTACAGTGAATGCAAAGATTGGCTAGAGTTCTTCTTCTAAGCTTAGATATTTGAAGTGGGCTTAGAATCTAAGTGTGAAGGCTGTGAAGACGAGTTCCGATGAACTGGAAACTCGGAGAACACTTGTAAACAAAGACTCGAAGATTGCTAGAAAGCTGGGGAGTGTTTGTTTGCTGTATGCGCTCGAATGCTCAAGTAGTGTTCTCTCCTTTTCTTCGTCTTCATCCTTCACTATTTATAGGCGGAGGGTTGGCTGAGATCCGTTGCTTGGTTGGTGGCCTTGTCCCTCCTCCTCTCGACAGTACTTGCGCAGGCAGTAGCTTTTGCAGGTGCCCAGTTTGTCTTTTTGCCGAAAATGGCTAAGTTACAAACTTAACAGTAACTGGAGCGAGCCAGTACTGTTGCGGCGCCTTTGTCGGCCTGGCAGTCAACTCTTCCGCTCCACTCCGCTTTCGACACGTGGAGATCTCGTAATTAATGCTACGATCTCCTGTTGACTGGAGTTCGAAATATGGGCGGGAGTTGTGCTGTCGCTTTCTGGTAGGTAGTGGCTTGCTTTGCTTTAAGTTGTAGCGTCCGCTCTGAAGTGAGTCGCTTCAGGATCATACTGTAGTGGGTCGCTTTCGAAACGAAGTTTCGTAGTGACCGCTTTAATAAGTGTTGACCCGCGTTGACTCGCTTCTGCTTTTCTTTGTAGCGTTCGCTTTGCTTCGCTTTGGTGGCTTCACTTTGACTCCACTGTAGCGCTCGCTTCGCTTCGCTGGTTTCGGCACGCTTCACTTCGGTTTGCTAGACTCGCTTCGCTTTGGAAGAACACACACAAGCGAGTGGCCTTCACTTGAATTCCTGCAGTCTAAAGCTAAGCAAAATAAAGCCATCCTAACAGATTTAGGCTTAGAAAAATTCTAACCTATTAACTACATCAAAATGGGTCGCTTGGGAATAGGACACTTGGGGTTTTGGGATCTAATCAAAACAAGTGACTTCGTTTATCAAATATCCCATATAGTTCCCCCTTAACAATTTAGTCCTTAACAATTCCCAACAATTTCCCCCTTTTTGATGATGCCAAAACCCAAAGGCTAAGATTTAGAAAATTCCAGCCTATCTAACCGTGAAGGGTACTCCAAGCGACTGCTTCCTTTGCAGTTTCGTTTGTAATTTTTCTTTTAAGTTCCTTTCCCTTTTTTTTTCGGTTAAATTATTTGGGTTTGTAGCAAAAAGGTAAAGTCATTCACAAAGCGAGTAAATGACACGAGAAGAGACAGAAATTGAAATTTGGATATATGAACAAGAATTTCACACAAAAAGATATGTAAGGAACTTGAAACTCAGAGGTTTCCTGCAGTTCCTTCTCTGTCATCCTCCTTTCCTTCTTTCGTCACTTCCCTTCTTCCTCCTTCTCCTTCTCTTCTTTATCTGCCTCCAAATCCTTTGCAATCATTTCTTCGGGTATGGTGTATGCACTGAAAACCCTTGCTTCCATCGAATCAACACTGTGGATGCTTGGTATCCTCCAAGTTTCTTCCAGTTGGAAGGCTTCATCCACTTCAGTATCAATGATGCTGCGATTGAGGATACTGGTGCCAGGTAGGAATGGCATAATGAATTCCTTCTTGGCTGGTACCTTGATGATTAATGGTGTAGGTTCTCCAAGCTGTGCAAGAGCGAAGACTTCTTGCCTAAATTTCTCATCATAGACACTAAGAAAGTTGTTGAGCGCAGTGACCCTTGAGCATTCAGTCTGCAATGGCACTACCTCCCAATAGTAGTATGCTTTGATAAATTTCTCCTTGTAATGCAGCCATTGCTCGAGTAGTTCGTCAGGAATGAACTGCTCGATCTCACGGGCATCAGGGTGCTCATCTCTGCGCACAGCCAACTCCTCCTCCGACCGGCTGGACATCTGTGCTATGATCGTTTTGAACTTCTTTCCTGACTCGCTGCTCCAGGAAGGAAGCTTCTGGTTGAGTTGCTTGCGAATGTAATTGCGTTCTTCTCTGAGAGGGTAGCGGCCAGAGTCAATCATTTCTTTCGCAGTCTTGTGACATGTATCGATCATAGCCTGACTTAGGCATGCATCGGATTCTTCTGGCGTGATAGGAACAAAGATACTTCTGACCAAGACGGACTGAATGACTTTCATTTCATTGAAGTGTTTCTCAATTCGTTCGTCAATGACTTGCAGTCGTTTTGTCCTTATCCTCTTTTCCTTCTCTGCCCTTGGAACAACTGCCTTCTCAACTTTTTGGCGCTTGGTCGCTGAATCATCACTCTTAGTTTCTGGAGCAGTTTGCTTCGCTATTTGCTTTGATGATGGGGGAGATGAAGTGGGTGCTTCGTCTGAAGTGGGCGCTTGAGAGCTTGAAGTACCTGCAAGAGTTTTCAAATTAAACTGGCGCTCGATCTCCCAAGCCATAGTCTCGCTCGCCTCTGCTAGCTTCCGCCTTTCCTCCTTTGTTAGCACAGTGACCGGAGGATGTCGAGCAATGGAAGAGGCAAGCACTTTATCTCCAAGTGGCTTGCGGGGTTCTTCAGGCTTTTTCAGCTGTTCCTCCTCAGTGAGTTTTTCTTTGCCTTTCTTTGCAGACTTCGCCTCTCTCTCCTCTTCTCCAGTACCACTACTCTCCTCCAACAATTTCTCTACTTCAACGGTTCCAATTACTCCACCTTGTGGCTCCAAGAGATTGGCATTTTTCAGTACCATCCCTTCCCCCTTTTTGGCATCATCAAAACCAGGGGTTGGGACGATTGTCTTTCCAGTAAGAGACTTGTGAAGTACCTCAATCTTGTCAAGTACAGCATGAAACATCTCTTCCGTTCGAGACGCGAAGACTTGCTTTTCCGACCATTCAGCATTCTTCAAGTCAAGAGCCTGTGCATTTCTCTTTAGACTTTCAAGCTCTCTCTTGTCAATGGCACTCTTTTCTTTGACTTCCTTCAATTGGGTTCGAAGTAAGTCAAGAGTCTTCTTGGTGCTGAGGAGTTCGCTTTCTTTCATCACCAACTCTCCCTCCTTATTCTCCACTTTCTTTTTCAGCTCCTTCACCTCCTTTTCCAACGTCTCCTTCTCTTTACCAACTGTGACAAGTTTGATATTCACCTCTCTCAAGCGGCTCCTTTCCGCGTCACGCGAGTCCTTGAGATCATTCACTAGATTTACTTGTGCCTCCAGCACTTTCTCCTTCTCCTTCAACTCCATCTTCTTTTTGGTGATCTCGTCTTGTATACTTAAGATCTCTGCGTTCTTAACCTCCATCTCCTCTGCGTGATCCCTCATTAGTTTCTTCTCATGAATGGTTGGGGTGTGCTCAGGGACTTTAGCGTTCGGATAGGCACGCTTTACTTTTGCGTCCAGCGTATCCCAGAAGCTGGTTCCAGTGAGAAATGCATGAAAACCATTCTCACCGATGAAGTCCAGGAGTTTTCCTTCCATCTGTATGAGGTCTTCCTTTGAGAAGGCCTCCAAAAGCTTGAAGACTTTGTAGAACTCTGTGCCGCGGTAGGTGACATATGTCAAGAAATCGACCATCTTGGTGAAGAAGTCATTTGACATTGGCACTGAGGGATATCGAGTTCTGAGGGTTTCAGCTGCTTGCTCTCTGTCTCTCTTGTATCTTTTGAGAGCATTCATCTGTGTGGGGGTTTTGGGGATTTGGAACTGGGGAAGCATGGAAGTATAGACGGTATCGGCTGTTCCCGCCGATGTTGAAGGGGATTGGAAAGGTGTAGCTTTAGGGGTGTCAGGGATATGGGTAGGTTCTGTGACTGGCTGAGTTTGCTCTGTTTCAGAGATTTGGGTAGCTTTAGTAGGTGAGGATTGAGATTTGTTAACTTCAATGTCCTCAAGCGGCTTCTCCACAGCCTCGCTTTCTCGGACAGGTGAAGTGTCTTGCTTCAATCTCTTCTTCCCTTGCTTTGCAGCCACTTGCTTCAAAGATGAAGCGGCTTGCTTTGCTTGGGAAGCTTCAGCTTGTGCTTTCACAACTTGCCTTGCTGCGGGCACTTCTACTGCTAGAAGTCCCTGATCCATTGGGATTTTTGTTTTCTTCCACTTTTCATAGAAGATGGTGTGCTTATTGTATATGATCGTGTCAGATTCCGGCCATATCATCTCTGGGTACTTCATTTCCAGTGCGACAGACAGCCTTGAGAAGAGTTTCAATTTTCCTTTGCGCAGAATCTTATCTGGAGTTCCTGGTACGAATGCAAAATCGTCAGCAGCTTCGTGGATTTGCTTGAGAAGCCACCCGTGCCAGTTGAATTTCGTTCCAGTGAGGCTATCGATGATCATGGTGGTGCCGATCAGCTTCGTCTCTGACAGCGTGTCGAGGGAACCGACATAGCATGCAATGCTCTTCGTAAAGAGTTCGCAGATGAGATTGAACGGTTCCTTCAGACTTTTGCGAATGTTGGCCTCCTTGAAGTTCGGATCTGCTCTGGTGGTTGCAAATCGAACATACTGCACTTCGGCCGAAAGACCTAGATCTAGCAGAGAATCTCCTCCTTCTCTTGGTAGATCGAACACCTCGATGAGTTTACTCATATCAACCTCCACCGGCTTCCTGGTCCGTGGATCAGTGAAGGAAGATGTATTTTGGTCCTTCTTCAGATTCAGCAGAATCTCTCCAATGGCTTTCGCCAGAATCTTCGTCGGTATCAAAGTTACAAACTTCCATAGACCGGCCGTGGTCACGGCTCTACGGAAGAAACCATTAACTTCGACGACAATAGGGTCGAGATGGGGCTCGACGTTGATGTGCTCGCCAACTTTCGTCATGAACTTCTCCATCGTTTCTGTACTCTTCTTCTTGCCCATGGTGAATTTGAAAGAAATTTGAAGAGAATTTTTACGATGAAATAGAAAGGGGTTGAGACTCGTGAGTTGCAGAAGTTGCAGATCTAAGCACGAGAATGGAAATTTTTGAAGGCTGTGAAAGGTTTGCAGTTCTGCCTCGTCCCATATATATAGAGTTAGGTATTGGCTGACGTGGCAGGGGTATTCTGGTAAAATCACTCCTAGGGTCTTGTGCGTGGGCGGCTACCTCCGGTGATGGAACTGACGTGTCCGGCGTCATCACTGGAAAAGTGAACCGCCAATTTCGCTTGACGTGGCCACGTGGCTGTTGATGATTCGTCTCTCCCAACAGTAGTCAATCCAGTGGTTGAGATTTCGAGACGGTTCAGTTTCGACGGCTGGATTGAGTGCGATTTTTCCCGCTTTCCTCGGCTTTGACGTCCACGCGCCTGTCGTTTCTTCCTCTACGCGCCACTGCATTAAATGCTTGGCAGAAAGTGAAATAGGCACTCGAGTGCAGACAGCTCATACTCGCTTCGTGCCTGCTCGCTTCGAGTTGGGCCGCTTGGCCTTTACTCACTTGAGAGGCACTCGCTTGAGTGACTGTTCCGCACTCGCTTGCGATGGCTAGCTTTGAGTGGCGAAGCACTCGCTTGGCCATCTGAAGCGACTGGAATAAATTTCTTTGCTTAATTTAAAATGTTTCTGACTTACATACTTCGAGGATAAACAAGAGTGTTTTCCTCTTTGTATTTGTGTCAGATTCACTTCATATTTTCCACGTAGTGAGTGAAAGTTTCTAGCACGTTTCACCTCACTTAGTGTACTTAAATTTGAAACGCTTACCAGTCAATCTCACTTCGTAGGAGATTGATACCAAAATTTGAAGACTTCATTAGGTTTGGACTTCATGTTGAACCCACTTGTTGGAATGTTCATCACTTGTTGTGTGTCCCATCTTCTTGGCGTTCGTCTTCATGGCATTCATTTTCCTCTACGAATTAGAGAGTCCTCCATCGAAGTGAATGAGAGAGAAAATGAATATAGTACACAAGCTTACTTCAACCCAGAGGGGAGCTTCACGTAAGTGTACATATTCACGACGAATGGGGGATCAGTACAAGTCCTTTTCTCAGAGCAGAAATGGACAGGATGACAATGAGAATGCTCTGACAAGACAATCTCGTATTTTACGCAGAAGCATGTCACCAGCCCTGCAACCTTTTGTATAAAAAGGTAAACCTTCAAGCATCCTCCTACATGCTACAGAATGAACTTGCAGTCGACTCGCTTTGACCCAAGATTGGGCAAATTGAAGCGATGCAAAGTTCAAGGTGAGAGGGGAATGGATAGACATCCGGCAGCTCAACTCAGTGAAGAGTGAGTAAGAAATGGACATTTATCCACGATGAAGGAGATGAGAAGACTTGCTCCTCTTCGACGGAGAGATGGGAAGAGGACACAAGGTCTAGGTGCCAGCCCTGCCTAAGCTTTCACCATTTTTACGTGGGAAGGCCCGATACAAGACCCCACAACCGTTACTAGAAACGGCACTTGCGAGTGTTTATACCCACTCGCTAGGAATCCTAGGCTAGGTAGCAGCTTTCCTTGCTCGCTTTGGAAGTAGCTTGCTCCGAGAGCAAACAATAGTTCCCCCTTAACCAATGGCTTAACAATTCCTGTAAGTGGGTAGGGAACGTCTTCCAACACTCCACCTTGCTCCACCTTATTTCTCCTTCTTCAAGCGAGTGAGATTTTGAAGTGACTCGCTTGAGTTGGTGAAGATCCGAAGCGAGTGACGCTATGAAAAACTAGCGACCACTCCTTCGTGCATCCTGGATCTAGCATCTTCACCAGGGTCTAACAACCCTAATTCCATGCATAGCTGATTGAAACGAGACTCAGCTAGAGGCTTGGTGAGGATATCTGCTCGCTGGAGATCGGTATGAATTTTCTCGAGCTTGATATCCTTCTTCTCGACATGATCACGAATGAAGTGATGTCGGATTTCCACGTGCTTGCATCTGGTGTGTAGCACTGGATTCTGCGAGATGCATATAGCACTGTTGTTGTCGCAGAAGATCGGAATTTCATTCGCTTCAACTTTGTAGTCCTTCAACTGCTGACGAAGCCATAGAATTTGAGAACAGCAGCTTCCTGCGGCCATATATTCGGCTTCAGTCGTTGAAGTGGCTACACTCGTCTGCTTCTTTGAGAACCATGAGATCAGCTTGCTTCCCAAGAACTGACACGTGCCCGAAGTTGATTTCCTATCAATTCGACACCCTCCATAGTCAGCGTCTGAGTATCCAGTGAGCTTCAGATTGTCCTCCGTTGGATACCACAGCCCCATATTGATAGTGCCCTTCAAATATCGAAGAATTCTTTTGGCAGCTTCAAGATGGCTGTGCTTGGGGTTGCTTTGGAAGCGAGCGCAGACACCGACTGCAAAAGCAATATCTGGCCTACTTGCAGTGAGATAGAGAAGTGACCCAATTAGGGCACGATAATCTGTAGGATTCACAGATTTTCCTTCTTCGTCTGGCTCCATCTTCCAGTTGGTATTCATTGGGATCTTCACAGCTTTAGCATGCTGAATACCAAACTTGGCAAGCATATCTCTAGTATACTTCGCTTGATTGATGAAGATACCATCATCCTGCTGCTTCACTTGAAGACCTAGAAAGCAGCTCATCAAGCCAATCATTGACATCTCATATTTGGTCTTCATTAGCTCCCCAAACTTCTCGCTAAGCGACTGGTTTGGTGACCCAAATATGATGTCATCTACGTAGATCTGAACCCATAGCATGTCTTCTCCATGGTTGATGGTGAATAGGGTTCGATCTATCTTTCCTTTGTGAAATCCATTTTCCACTAGGAATTGAGAAAGTGTATCGTACCAAGCTCTGGGGGCTTGCTTCAACCCATATAGAGCTTTCTTCAAGCGATACACTTTGTCTCCTTGCTCGAAACCCGGTGGCTGCTCCACATACACTTCTTCCTTCAATTCACCGTTCAGGAACGCGCTCTTCACATCCATTTGATAGACCTTAAACTTCTTGGTTGCTGCATAGGCTAGAAACAATCTGATAGCTTCAAGTCGTGCCACTGGAGCGAAAGTCTCGTCAAAGTCGATTCCTTCCTCTTGGCAGTAGCCTTTGGCAACAAGACGCGCCTTGTTCCTTACTACGTTGTGGTCCTCGTCCGTCTTGTTCTTGAACACCCATTTGGTGCCAATTACGTGCTGAAATTTGGGACGATCCACGAGGTACCATACGTCGTTTCTGGTGAACTGGTTCAGCTCTTCTTGCATGGCGATAACCCAATTTTAATAGGCTAAGGCTTCTTCTACGCATGTCGGCTCAATGTTTGAGAGAAAGCAACTGAACATGGCACTTTCTCCAAACACTTGACTTCTGGTCACTACACCCTTGGATGGATCTCCGATAATTTGACTTGGTGAGTGATCCTTGAGCCACGCGCGCTTGGATCCGCCAGCTTCATCTTCATCGTCTTCCTTGTCACTCGCTTCACCGTCTGAAGCGACTGGATTGGGTGCTTGGCCTGTACTCGCTTCAGGAGTCTTGGGGGCAGCTTCATCTTTTCCTTGGACCTTCTGCTCGCTTGAGCCTTTGATTTCTTCTTCATCCTCAAGTATGTCCCAAGTAAGAGTGTTGATGGGTTCCTCACTTGACTTTCCGTCTTTAGGTTGATCCTGTTCCTGTGGATGATTCATCAAATACGACATGGGGTGATTCTTCCACGATTAGGGTTTTACAGTTGAATACCCTGTAAGCTTTGCTTGATGTAGAATATCCTAAGAATATTCCTTCATCAGCTTTGCTTTCAAAGACTTTCAACTGTGACTTCCCATTGTCATGGATGAAGACCCTACAACCAAAAATATGGAAATAAGATATGTTAGGAATTCTCCCTGTCCATATTTCATATGGTGTTTTGTCGTGTCGTTTGCAGAGAAGTGTTCGATTCTGCGTGTAGCATGCTGTATTGGCAGCTTCAGCCCAATACTTCATTGGAAGTTTTGAGTCTGCAATCATTGTTCGAACAGCTTCCTTGATGATTCGATTTCTTCTTTCAGCAACTCCATTCTGCTGTGGTGTGCGTGCTGAGGAGGTCTGATGTGCTATGCCATGCTCCGTGCAGTAAGCTTGAATGGTAGAGTTCAAGAACTCTGTGCCTTTATCGGAGCGGATGGTCACGATAGCTTGATTCTTCTCCACAGCCAATCGCTTGAGCAGTTGTGGTAGCTTGGTCAGAGTCTCCTTCTTGCTGTAGAGAAATACGACCCAAGTGTAGCGAGAAAAGTCATCGACTACAACTAGAGTGTACTTCCTACCATTTATACTAACTGGAGTGACTGGACCAAACAGATCCATGTGAAGCAGCTCGAGCACTCGCTTGGAAGAGGCTTCTTCAAGACTGGCGAAGTGCGTCTTTGTCTGCTTCCCTCGTTGGCATGGTGAGCATGGATGGTCTTTGATGAAGACTTCATTCGGTGTGCCTTGCACCAAACCCTTACGAGCTAAGCGATTGTTTGCTTTGAAGTTGAGATGGTTCAAGCGTCTGTGCCATAGCCATCCAATCTCTGTAGCACTCCTTGCTACTAAGCACGTCTCCACTTTGCAGCTATCCCATTGTGCTATATAGACGTTCCTTTGTCTTATTCCAGTAAGCACAATCTGGGATGTGAGCTTGCTCTTCACAATGCACTTGTTGGAAATGAATTCTACCTTGTATCCCTTGTCACAGAATTGTGAAATGGATAACAAGTTGTGCTTAAGTCCTTCCACGTAGGAGACTTCTTCAATTGTGAGTTTTCCAACTTTCAGTGCGCCGTACCCTTTGGTGCTTCCTCGAGAGTTATCACCAAAAGTAACGTGTGGACCCTTCTTCTCAATGTAGTCTTGAAGTAGTGCTTTCATGCCGGTCATGTGTCTCGAACATCCACTGTCCAAATACCAGATTTGATGACCTTCACTTGGCATGGGATCCACGGCGCTCACCTGCATTTAGACAGATTTTGGTACCCAAATCAGTTTGGGTCCTTGCAGGTTAGTTCCCTTAGGTACCCACACTTGCTTCACTTTCTTTTGAAAGAAAGCTTGTGCTTTGGGTTTCTCGACCTTTGAAAACTGTGACTTCTGCCTTAAAGCAGCTTCACACGTGCAACAGTGTGTGCAAGAGGGGTAGCGGCTCGCTTCAGTCCTACCTATGCTCTTCCCACTTTGCTTATATCCTGAAGCGACTCGCTTCGGATTAGCTCTGGGTTTAGAGACTGACTTAGGGTGGTCTGTCGAAGCGGCTCGCTTGGTTTCCTCAAAGCGGTCCAGCTAGAGTTTTGACCCCGACTCGCTTGAGTAACCTTGGAAGTTCGAAGCGGCCTCTTTGGTCCTTCGAGTTCTTCCCCCTCAATGTTAGTCCGGTTGGACCATCTCCAGTCCGGATAACGTGACACATAGACATTACTCCTCTTTTTGAAAGGGAGATCCTTTGTCTCTCGTGTCTTGGCTTGAGGCTTAGAAGCTACAACTGGTTTCCCTTTACCTTTGGATTGGTAGTCTTTAGCATTGTGAGTGCTAGGGATAGTTGTATTTTGCTTACCCTTAGATTCAGTCCTTAAAGATATAGACATCTTCATTGGCTTCTTCTTAGGGCTCTCAGCCATTTTGCCTTTGTCTTTGTTAGTGGTCGCTTTGGATGCAGTGGGCATTTCCAAAGTGACTGATGGTGTCGTGTTTGAAGCACCAACAAAGACAGTTAGCTCGGAAGGTCCACCCTCATATCCCAGTCCTCCCTTTCTACCAAAAGGTAGAAGAGAACTCTCTAGTGCCTGTCTAGCGTATGATGCTTTATTTAAGTTGGCGACTAGAGTGGATTGGGTTTCATACCTTCCCTCCAAGCTTTGATGTCTAGCGAAGAGATCCTCGAACTTACTAGTCATAGCCCTTAGATTAAGTTTGACATGGTCAAGCTCAGTGGCTAGCTTTCGGTTCTCCTTCTTGCTTTGGGACAAAGCTTGTTGCAGCACTTCGTGGTCACTTGACAGTTTAACGTGCTTGTCAAGCAACTCACTCCATGCAGAGGAATTTGCTTCCTCTTGGTGTGTGTGTGCGAGTGTAATTGAACTAGGTGAGGGATAGATGAATACCTCTCCTGTTTCTTCGTCGGTGAGCGCCATGAGTCCAAGATCCTCTCCATCACTGGAGTTGGGATCAGTGAATGCGTCTGAGTCGCTTTGTGGATCTTCAGTTGAAGCGACCGGAACTTCACTTGCTACAAGCGCTCGCCTTGGAGCATCCCTCTTGGCTTTCAGTTCTTCTCGCTCTTTCGCACTCAGCTTTGGGCAATCGGATTTGTAGTGGCCCATCTTGTGGCAATGGTAACATTCCACTTCCATCATGTCTCTCGGGATCGGCTTTGTCGTCTCTTCTCTCTTCCCTTTTCCTTCTCGAGCATCAGTGCTCCTCCCTTTGTATTGCTTGTAGAATCTTTTGTATTTGCCCACTCGAGAATTCATTTTATTGAAGTTCTTGGATAAGAACGCAATGTGTTCTTCCAACTCTTCCCTCGTCATCTTGGCTAGCGACTGCTCGCTTGGCCCTTCGACAGCTTTGAATGCTACTCCTTTTGACGTAGTGGGCGCTTCCTCCTCTTCGTCGAGGTTCATTCGATTCAGATCGAATTCATGAGCTTTCAGTTCGGAAAACAGAATCTCCGGTGTGAATTTTGATAGATCCTTGGTTGCTAGATACAGCTCCTTCATAGTTTGCCACTTCCTTGTGAGAGCTCGGACAATCTTCAGGTTGACTTCCTTATCTGTGAGTTCCTTCCCAAGCGAGTTGAGAGTCGCAATTATGTTTGTAACTCTCAGCTCGAAGGTGTCGATGGACTCTCCTTGCTTCATTATCAGACTTTCAAACTCCCGCATCTGAACGACGAGTTTGTTCTCCTTGATTTTGTGTGTTCCTTGAGAAATGAGGGCTAGAGTTTCCCACATCTCCTTCGCTGTTGCGCACTTCCTAATCCTTGGAAGGTAGGCGTCCGACACGGTGCTCTGCATCGTGTGGCGTGCGATCTTGTCAAGATTGGCAATCTTGAAGTCGTTGGGAGTGTACTCATCTTTGTCCTTCTCCGCGTACTGTTGTCGAACGTGGGCTGGACGACCTTCAGCGGCTGGAACCTCCACCGATATTGCTTTCTTGATTTCGATTGGTCCGTCTTCAATGACTTCCCACATCCGGTCGTGGATGGAGCAAAGAAAGCTTTCGACTCGGAAACTCCATGTCTCGTATCCTTCGATCGAGAACTGTGGAAGATTTGATGCACTGTATGTAGACATAGCAAACTATCAGCAGTAAATGCAATATGCGTGGGTGAGGTTTTGATGCACTTAGGAAAATAGGATCCGGTTCAGTGAGACAACGTGAAGCGAGTGGGGACTCGCTTCGGATATGCAAAGCAGAGGCTCGAAAGAACCGCTGCTCTGATACCACTTGTTGGTCCCGGTTTGTTAATAGGAAAAATACGTAGAGGGGGGGGTGAATACGTATTTTTAAGTTTTTCAACTTCGAATCCCTTAACTCAGAGTAACAAGTAAGGAGCTCGCTTTGAACTTAAGACCTAGCTGAAGCTAGATCAACAGTACGTAGCTAGCCTGCTTGACCGAAGTGATGACTTGATCAAGAGGGAGTCCTTACTCGTGTATGCGGAATTTGATGAGCTAAAATCTTTTCCTAAGTAATTAAAATATCCAGATTAAGTTGTTTAGATGCAAGTGCAATGGATAAACAAAGTAAAGAGTTTAGGGTTAGAGAGATACGACACGAAGATTTATAGTGGTTCGGAGATAACGCTCCTACGTCCACTTTGTTGCACGACGGCAACCGTTCTTTTCACTCAAGAACTTGAAGGTTACGGGTCCTTCAAAAACCTGGTCAAGATCGGGCTTCACTTGCCTGGATCTGACGAACAACGCAGTGATTACGGGTTCACTACTAAGACCTAAACTGGACACGAAACTTCACTCGTTTCTGTCCGAACAACAGGGAGATTCTGGGCTCTCCTTACAGCCTAGCTTCGATCGAGCTTTACACAAACGGTGTAAGTGTAAGCTTGGATCTCAACTCTATGATCGAGGCTTCTTCAATCGATGAAAGAAGAGCCTTGGATCGAAACAACCTAACGACAACACTCAAAAACCTAACAGACGAAGTATAGGGTTTTTGGTTGACGACACACTATGAAGAACTCTTTACAGTGAATGCAAAGATTGGCTAGAGTTCTTCTTCTAAGCTTAGATATTTGAAGTGGGCTTAGAATCTAAGTGTGAAGACTGTGAAGACGAGTTCCGATGAACTGGAAACTCGGAGAACACTTGTAAACAAAGACTCGAAGATTGCTAGAAAGCTGGGGAGTGTTTGTTTGCTGTATGCGCTCGAATGCTCAAGTAGTGTTCTCTCCTTTTCTTCGTCTTCATCCTTCACTATTTATAGGCGGAGGGTTGGCTGAGATCCGTTGCTTGGTTGGTGGCCTTGTCCCTCCTCCTCTTGGTTAGTGGGTCGCTTTCGAAACGAAGTTTCGTAGTGACCGCTTTAATAAGTGTTGACCCGCGTTGACTCGCTTCTGCTTTTCTTTGTAGCTTTCGCTTTGCTTCGCTTTGGTGGCTTCACTTTGACTCCACTGTAGCGCTCGCTTCGCTTCGCTGGTTTCGGCACGCTCACTTCGGTTTGCTAGACTCGCTTCGCTTTGGAAGAACACACTCAAGCGAGTGGCCTTCACTTGAATTCCTGCAGTCTAAAGCTAAGCAAAATAAAGCCATCCTAACAGATTTAGGCTTAGAAAAATTCTAACCTATTAACTACATCAAAATGGGTCGCTTGGGAATAGGACACTTGGGGTTTTGGGATCTAATCAAAACAAGTGACTTCGTTTATCAAATATCCCATATAGTTCCCCCTTAACAATTTAGTCCTTAACAATTCCCAACAACTACCATTAAGCTGCAGTCTAGACCGATAGCTCAGCCCAAGCTATCTCGACTGTGAACTGTTTATATCTCATCATTATCAACGACCTTCGTGATCCTCTCCGAACTTAGATCGACACGTGGTCTAAAACATGAGATAATGGACTTTATTGTTGCTTATACATATTCTTCCAGATAGGGATTGTTAACAGTGGACCTGTGTCGTAACCACTAAAACAACTGGTTTTGCTTTAGTTATACAACAACCCCAACAGAAATAAGGGGCTATTTTTCTGCGCGCCCTTTTGCTATTACTGTTGATGCCTTAGAATTTGAACCGGCGCTTGCTTATTGCAGAGTTCATTCTCTCCCTCTCTCAATTGCGCTAGGGTTCTCCGATTTCCTGTTTTTCTCCGCCGAAAATTTTTGCGATTCTCTCTTCGCTCTCCGCCGGTTTTTCTGATTTCCTGCTGCTTCCATGGCTTCCTTCAAATTATCTGAAGGCTTTGATCTCTTGGCTCTGTTCGAATCCGCCGAGCCTGTTCCTCCAACCCTCTATCTGCCGTGGTACGGTGCTGGTTTGGTTGAGGATCCTGCTCCTCTAACTCCTCCCAAAGATATTGCCCCACCATCTCCTCCGAGAGATGATGTGTCGAAAGAGCCTCTTCAACCTCTGTTCGGCGATGATTCCATTCCTCCCTCTTCAGAAACCACTCCTAGGGTTTCTGTTCCCTCTGTTTCAGTGGATTCCATTCCTCCACCTCGGAAGAAAAGAATTAAGCAGATGGCTAGAAAGGAGAAATCCCCTCCTCCTCCTCCGCCATCCATTGGCATCGGTCGAAGGACCCGCTCTCAGGTCCAGGCTGCACGAGATCCTCCGTCTCGGAAGCGAAAGTCTCGGAAGCGCAAGGCTCCTCCATCCTCTGCCTCTCGAGGGAAGAAAAAGAATACTGGTGGTTCTTTCTCGAGGCAAGAAGCCTATCATTGATGTAGATTCGGATTCTGATGAAGAGCTGGAGGCTCACAGTGCGTCAGAGGAGAAGCCCCCAAGTCCTCCAGTGAAGGATTCTCCTAAGGACTCTTCCTCTGGTCCTTCTGAACGGTATTCTTTCATGCCTATCTTTAAGCATGCTTCTTTTGCAAAATTTTGGGATGTTAATCAAGCGAAGAGTGTGATTGTTGATAAGCCTGCTCGCCCTTTTGATCTGAAAAGAGCAGAAGTGTTTGAATGTATCACCAAGGCGAAGCTTATGACTACTTTATGCTTCTCCTTTGAATATAATATGGATGTGATTCTGGAGTTTTACTCAAATCTAAGCAAGAGTGTTTTTGATATTAAATCTTTGGATTATCATAAGGGGTTTGTGAGGGGAGAATTCTTTGAGTTCTACCCTTCTTTGATTGATGCTTTTCTGTGTGGAGAGGTTATTATTGAGCCTCCAGTGGAGTTGGATCCAGATGTTATTGCTGAGGAATTGTTGGGGGAGAAGGGTGCTGTGTGGCCAGTTTCTGCTAAGAGGTTGAGGGCTTCCTCCATGACCTCGAAATATAAGGCCCTCTACCATATTTGCAACATCAATTGGATTCCCACCTTCCATAAGACATATGTTAATCTTCCTCTGGCTACATTTTTGTTTAAGATTGGAACTGGTATCCCTGTGTCCTTGGGTAGGATGATTTTTGAGTTCCTTGCTGATCATGCTGAAAGCAGTGACTCCTCTAAAGTCATTGGCTTTCCCAGGCTGCTCTTCTCTTTCATGGCTTCCAGGGTGAAGGCCATTCAAGATATGCCTAAGGCTGCCAGAGATAAACCCCCCTCGCATATGGTGTTCAATGCTCAACTGACAGGGAAAAAGTCCTCTGTTCCTCCTGCAATGCCTGATCCCTCTCATGCATCTTCTTCTAAGGGCCCTGCAGTTCAAGATGAGGAGGATTTCGAGCTGCCATTTTGTCCTACTCCTCAGAGTTTTGATCCAGCTCTGAGTAGGCTTATGTTTCAGACTCTGTGCCTGGAATATGCTATGCTTGATGAGCAGATTCGAATCATGCAGCACAAGCAGTCCGAGCTTCTCCAGGTGATCCTTGCTGCGGGTGGAACTCTTCCCTCTGCTGATGGTATGAAGCAGGCTGATGATGTGAAGCAGCCTGATGCTAGTGAGGATGGTCCAGATCAAGGGGGAGAAAGCTATTGCTTGGCAGTTTTACTGCATGCAATCAAGGGGGAGTAAGTTTTTGAAGTTTTTGATGTTTTTGTACATTTGATTCGGTTGGATGGATTGTTATTAATTTTATTCTCTCAGCTGCTGGTAATTGGACAAAAGGATTCTTGTCTGTAATAATAAATAGGCTGTGATGTTGGATTCTACATATCTGTTGGGGCTTGCTTTACTCTCTGGTCTTCTGTGAATATGATGGTTTCTCTGGATTGATCATCTGTGGTGTTATGAATGGTGTGATGCTGTGTTTTTTGTGTTTCTCTCTATGTGTGAGTATTCTAGTTCGGGTGAGCTCGGCTAGTACTACATTTTAGAGAGTGTTTGAAGCAAGGGGGAGTTGTTTTGCACTATGCATTTAAGTATGGTTATGTGGGTGCGCTCCTTGCCTACTTAATTTTGCATCGGGTGTGTTGTATTTTGGAGGAGTTGTGTGAGTTGTGTACGTGCGTGTGATTGCATACATAAAATGCCAAGGGGGAGATTGTTGCTGCATGGATTGCATGGAGTTATTATTTATGGCATGTTTACGTATGCAAGGAAAGGTTCGATTGGTGTGGAGTTCGTATTGTATAAGGATTTCTTCCTTATTATTTTATTCACATGCCACATGGAAAGATATGCACGAAGATTTGGTAAAACCCTTTAAGGATATCTTTTGAGATATGCCTTAATTATTCATTAGGGTTTTTGCATGAGATATATATATGGGCGAAGATCATCTTGAGCCGCTGCGCGTATTGAAGATTAATTGAGTGCTCGTCTTCTTCGTGTTCCTGAGAGTTGAGTTTGTTCTTATCATTCATCAATTGTCGGGGTAGTTTGTTTATTGGTGAGTGATTGTAATACCTTGAACGATTCCACGTTCAAGGTTGGGCTTATTTTTTCAATTCTGTGAAAAGAATTTCGGGTAGACTAGTGAGAGTTTACCAAGGATTCATTGGTGAGGAGTAGAGTCGGGTGAGGAGAGAACGTTCAGTGTGGCTGTCGTTCACGAGTCTTGTATCTCTTATACTCATCATAGTGAATTGTTTCTTGGAATAGCTTTCCCCAGACGTAGGTGTGTTTATCACCGAACTGGGTTACCAACTCGTGTTCTCAACTGTGTTACTTTCTGTGTTACGTGTTGAGTTACTCTTACCTACCAAAATAGGGATTATACAATTTCAAAGATGAAGAAGAAAGAAACGTAGATGAAGGACTGGACTCACTGGAGAATGCTTAGAAGATAAAACATACGAATCTCTTGAAGCAATAACTACATAAGTGGAATTTCTCCTAGTGCACAAACGATTTTACGGATTTGGTGGTAAAATCGAAAGTTCATGAATGAGGTAAAATAATTGGCTACCCAAACGTTTAATTCCATTATTCATTGACTTTGTTCCTCTTTTGGGGTCTTATTTCCTCTTCGAATTCTTTGATTTTGATGTTAGAGTTCACAACATTATCCACAAGAAGTTATTACGAAAGAATACCGGCGTCATGTTGAAGATTTTGAGGCTGTATATATACAGCAACTCCAAAAAGCATACGAGGTGTTCGATGAAATGTCTGAGCTAATCTTTTCAGCTTTTCAATATACCTGAAACTTTTGTTTGCTTATGAGGTTGTAGAGAGCAACTCCTGTGAAATATATTATCCGTCGCTCTGTGTTCAGGAAAGCAGCCAACAAATATACGAGAAGTCTTCTCTTGTAATTCTAATCTCTCGTTCCTTACTTGCGTCTAGTATGTCAATAATTGAGTTATTTAATAAATAGATTTATGGTTCATTTTTGTTTTAATTTTTTAAAGTAAAATAATGTGTGAATGTCTACGTGGCACTCCGACTGCCACATAAGATTAAATTTACCAGAAAATACTTTTGAGATTGAGGATGAAACGAAATATAAGTTTAGTGATAGTTTTGTAACAAAAAAATAACTTTAGTGATAATTTTGTAACAATTAGTATAGTTCGGTGATATTTCGTAAAATTATCCCTCTCTATTTGTGATAAAAAAAAATACTACTGATTAACAATTATCAATAAAAAAATTGAGATACAATAATAAGGAGAGAAGAGAAAATAAAAGAAAAGAAAGCGAAAAAAATTCAAATTGGGCAAATGAATGCTGAAACGGTGCCGTTTTTACCATAAAATTTGCACAACACCATGGTGTTGTGTTTTGTGGCACAGCAGGGATCCAACTGTTGGAAAATATGTTGCGTACAACAATGAATCCGGGTAAACACGTTCGATAACCTTTATAAAATAAAAGTTACAAGATCTGAACTATAACACACTCGTTAGAAATTACAATACAACAAACTAGATTGAATACATAATTAAAGGGTAAAACCGAGTCGAGTAGAACTCTTCCCGCAAGAAGCTTTACGCCCCAGTAGTGCTCTCGGAACTGGCGTAGCTTCCCAAAAGGTAAAACGGTTTTCGTCTTGATAGTAGTAGCACCACAAACTATCAAGCTCCGGCGAACTGGATGCAGACGATGATGAATGCAACGAGATGCTCGTAAATGATATCGATGTAGTTTTCGATCGGCGTGTTAAAATGAATCTAAACACGTCTATTTATAGGCTACGTCTCAACCGAGAAATTGATGAGCCATAATGTGTCGGTGGAGGTTACGTGAGTAACTCCTGGCTCATGAATGCCTCGTTGGGGGTTACGGGATAACTCCTAGAGGTTATTATCGACTCATCATGGCGTTGGTGGTTATGAGCGTAACTCCCGGGGTTACTCTCAACGTATTAATATCGTTGGAGGTTACGGGTGTAACTCCTAGTAGTTACTCCCGAATGTACCTAGACACGGCACTTACGGACGCACCTGGACGAGATGCTCACGTAGATTCGTTCGAGAGACGTATCTATACGATTTCTCCAACCTCCAAAATAATTATATCTCACTCACCGGAAATTGGTCTTGAGCATATAAATATATCACGATATTCTACTCCCGGAGTAGATTAAGAATTTATCATTTAATTATATAAATTATTTTCCATTTGATCAAAAGACCAAATTTCCAACACCAACCCCAGAAAGAACATACTCCCCTAGCAAATTTCTCGCATCCTTAATACAAATTTTCATGAGAAGCGTCAATCAACTTATAAAATTCTTTTGCTTGTTCACTAGCAACCTCTACGTCTGCCGGGGAGCTACTACAATCCTGCATAGAACCATCTTGTGGAACTCCAAATGCTTCATGAACTAAACTGACCATATTATCACGGCTTGAAGTACCCAAATTATCATATTGATTTCCTCTAGATGAACTATTAGGAGCTCGCCATGAGCTATCCAATAAGTGTAACCGGGAATAAATCCATCGACTATTAGATGCTCGTATGCCTTATCTCTAGTAGCAAATATACCAATCTGATAATGTTTATTTGGACACAATATGGTACCATTCAAAATTGCATTGCGAAAAGAATAGTCGAGGAAATAATTGAGTCCATTTTGGTACTCTTCTATGACTCTTGATTTGGTTATCCAACTTCTATCCATATTAATTGTTTCAATAAATTCCTACCGCGTAATGATAATATGAAATAGACATACAAAACAAATCAATATAGTGAAGGATAAATTAAAATATTATATATGTCAAAGTGTTGGTCCCAATGCAAATAACCAGGATACACATGGGGTGAATACGTGTATAGAAGTTTTCAACATCTTTTTCAAGCTTATCTCCGAGTAGTAAAATAGTAAAGCGTATTAAGCTAAAGACCGAAGCATAAGCTTGATCTTGAGCTTGAGTTAGACCAAAAGACCAAAGCGTAAGCTAGATCTCTTGTTCGCTCACTTACAAAATGAGGAAATTCGGTGAGCTAATGTTTTTCTTAGTCAATGTAAATCTCCGAATTAGGTTATTTAAATGTTTGTGCGTATGCAATAAACAAAACGCTTAAATAAATTGAAGAGCTTAAGGAAAGAGATACGACACAGTGAGATTGTATAGTGGTTTGGAGATAACAAACTCCTACGTCCACTTTGTTCCACGCTTGGAACGAATCCTCTTCACTCAAGAATTCCACAGATGTTGCAACGGGTTCCCTGACGACCTAAACAGTGATCGAGCTTAGCACTATCGAGGAAGGTGCAAGCTTGGATCTAACACAACAACTACAACCTAGATCGAGCCTTTCACTATCGAGCAAGGTGAAGACTTGGATCTTTACAACTCAACAACACTAACACAACAAAACACGTTCAAGACTGAGACTAGGGTTTTGGGTAGGGTTTGTGTGTGAAAATCTAACTTGAAGAATCATTTACAAATAAGAACAGTAAAGGGGGCCTAAGGATTCTTCTTAGAAACTAGGCTACGATTTTTATGAGAGGGCCTAAGATCTAGAGGGGAGCTGAGGTTGCAGAAACACAAGCTTCGATGGACCTGAAAGCTTGGAACACTTCGTAAGAACTCGTGAAAAGAATGTTATAAAAATCACGAGTACTTGCAGTTTTGTTCTAAAATTTCAAGAGAAGTGTTAAGTGTTCTTGTTTCTGCAATACTCCTTTTATAGTTGAAGAGTGGAGATCATCCCATTGGTGGTTGGTGATCTTGTCTCGATTTTTATCAAATTTTGTTTTCGCCAGCCCATGCTAATTGTTAAAAAAACGAATAATTCTTGTTTAGTTTATAGCACTAGCCAACCCAGCCCCCGCCATGAAAAATTCCTGACTCCGCCACTGCGTGGAGATCTTCATTAAATGGTTGTCAATCTTCACTTGACTCGATTCAGACTTAAGTTTGAATTCAGATGGTAGTTGAGATGTCGCTGTCTCGCTTGGGATAGTGGACGCTTGCCAGAATGAGAATTCTGAACTTCGAAAATTGCTAAGTGTACAAACTGGTCGCTTGAGCTTTCTCAGCGAGTAGGTTGTTTATTCTGAGTGTCATTCATCAGCGAGTGGTCTTCAAGCTTTAGTCTTCATCCCATAAGCTAGAACCTAAGCGACTAATAAAAATTGAGTTTTCCTAACATTTTAAGCTCGAAAGAAAAATCTAACCTATATATCTATTCATCAAAATAAGGAACACTGGGAAAAGGATTTACATGAAGGGTTTTGGGATCGAATCAACATAATATTAGTCTTTATTTAAGACTCCCAAAGTGGTCCCCCTTAACATATAATCTTTAACAATTCCCAACATCATGTAAGGAGCTTTCAACTGTTCAATTAAGAAATTTGTTATCAAACTAATTCTGACGCACAAAGTTCTTGCTGAACTTGTTGAACTATACATAATAAACTGCTTTTTTGGGCTAGGAGTTAGGAAGCATTTCACATAGCCATGGAAAGCCAAAGGAGTCTAGTTTTCAATAATAAAATAAAATAAAAATACGGTTCTGAATAATATCAAGTATGGAGGAAGTTATTACACTTTTAATGAAGGGTTGTAGACTGTTACATAATTCAGTTAGAGCATAATTCATACACAAGCAAAAGCAAGACATAAGTGGTCATTACCCATACATGTCCAACATATAACAAATGCAAAAATAAAACAAATACTAATAAATGAGGAGAATTTAAAGCAATACTTACCTTGTTGCAATCGGATAGTCATATAGCGAACTGAAGCAACGAATAAAAATTAATGTTTGGTCATAAAAAAGGTGACTACGAGAGCGTAGTGTTTAGATGCTAGAACTTCTTGATAGTAATAACTCATCTTCCTTTAGAATAAATACATATTTTTGGTCCCTTACTCCTTTCTGACGAAGATTAACGAACCACATTTCTAATTAATTCAACTTTGTATATAAGCACTATCGATATATCTTGAAAACACTGTTCATGTTAATGAGGGAGCAAAATGGGCAGTTCGTTATATAGATTAATCTATGGTATAATATCAATTAACTTTGAATATCAAATCCTAAAGATTAGAAAAGAAAATAAAAGAAACTAAAGGGGTGAATTCAATTGATATTTTGCTGGATTTTTTTAGACTTTGAAAAGTAAGTGGATTTTTTATTGACTTTTAAAATTCATAGACTCTGTACAGAGTTTGACTAAACTCTATACAGAGTTTGTTAGACTCTATTTATTGATTTAGATGGATTTTCATGGACTTGCAGTATTGTGGAATATGTTTTTTTAATTAATTTACATGGATTTCCATAGACTACATTGAACTATTGTAACTATTTACTTTAATAAATACTACTATATATGAGTCAAACCTGTAAATAAATAAATAAATAAAATTATCAATATTATTTAGAAAAAAAATACCAAATAACCTTATCCAAATTGTTTGAATATGTTTGCAGGGGAGTATCAAAATTTATCAAATTAGTCATCTTCCAAAACAAGAATCGTACTTTAAAGAAAATCCAATTAATGTATTTCTAATAAAAAAAAATTACTCTTATTTTTTTCCGTTCGGATATTATATTTCTGTTTAGTCATTATTCCCTAAACCTTAAAAAACGTAGCAGTTGCTTAATAATTACCATAAAAAATCAAAATGAAAGTTGAGATTTAAAAGTTACATGTTCGAATTATATAAAAATGAGAATTTTTATAAACAGATTGATTTTCAAGCAAACTCATATAGTAAACAAATTTTTGTACTAGATAGTCATAATTTGGATGTCTTTCAAAATAAACTATAATTGTTCGAAGAAAAACTAAAAAGTACATATCAAGGTGGTTGAGGGTGGCGGAGATGGTAATTTTGAGTTTTTTTTCGAAGAATCCGTAAATATCTCTGTTTTTTATAAAAGATTTTGGAGAGTAAAATCTCTTTATACTTTTGAAAGAGAATTCAGCAAAATCGATAGACTTTTAAAATCCATGAATTGTTGAATAGCTACAGATTTTTTAAGACTTTATAAAGTATGCATTGAATACCTCAAGATTTTTTAAGACTTTAAAACTTCTGAATTGAATACCCACATATTTTTAAAATCCATAAAAATCCTGCAGAATCCAAATTGAATACAGCCCTATGGTTGTTATGCAAACAAAATAAAAGACATCATCTCTGATAGGAAATGACCCATCTCCCTAGGCCCAACATCACCACTTCGGCAAAGCCCAACAGAGGCAGTTCGGCCCAATGGCAGCTCGGCCCAGCCCAACAATAATCAGCCCAGATTCAGGCCCAGGAAGTTGAGCCCTAATAACAAAACGTGGAGTGATGGAGGCAGAAACGGCCACCACCCCCGATCTCCATAATCCCACGTCCATCTCTCCCATGATGGACGAGGAGTTTAGCTATAAATACTAGATCAATTGTATTGTAACACACTCATGCTACACTGAATACAAATCTCTCTATCTTTCTCTCCGTGGACGTAGATCTTACGATCGAACCACGTTAATTCTTTGTGTCCTTTACTTACCTGCGCACAAATCTCACAAACACAATCCTACTTTCACCGAGCAGCGAATCTTGGATTCATCACTAGCGCCGTCTGTGGGAACGATAAATTCTTGATTCGATTCCCATTTTCGTTGCTCAAACCACCATTCATGGCTCCTGGAAGACGACAGTTGCGAGGAACTCCATCCCGGAGTTCAGGCAGTGTTCCACGATGCCGGCGAAGCCATCGTAGACAGCATGAAGATCCCGCCGCCGCAGCGGCGGCCCATGAAGAACAGCCGCACTTCGACGTTCCCGTCGATAACCTGGCCAGGAACGGAGAGGTCTCTCCTCTCGACAAACAAAATCCCTAAGAAGGCGTCGCAACACCACCACCACCGCCCTCTCCACCAGTGCAGCAAGCCTAGACTCACCGTGGCCCTGTGAGCTCGCGCTTAGACCTCGAGTTCACCAACCAACTCCCGAGGGTCACGTCGAGGATCTCACTTCAGATCAAAAGTGTGAGCTGTTCGAGCCCAGAGTTGTTCAGCGCCCATCCCCGGTCATCCGAGCGAACCCAGTGGCACCACCACCTCCTCCAACCCCTGGAATCGAGGAGCTACTAAGGAATTACCTTACCACTACCCGAGGAAGAGAGTTCCTTAATCAATACGGAGAAGAGTAGAGAGTGCCCCATCTCGGTCCCGAGATCCAAGCTGGGCCATATGGAATGCCCGGGGGACAGGACTTGCGACAACACCTCCAGCAAATCCGAGGTCAGCCCCAGGGAGTTCCTCCACCACCATCGCCGCACTAAGTGGCCGCACCTCCGCTACCCCACGGAGCTCCGTCCTACAGACACCTCGCAGGAGGCGCGCAAATTTCTGATGCATTCGGCAAAATCGCCAGCCCTCTCTCCGAGGACATACTTAACACACCCATGCCATATGGGTACAAGGTGCGAACATCAAGCCCTACAACGGGATAGGAAATCCCAGCAACTTCCTAAGTCAGTTCAAGTACAGCATGTTGAACCAAAACTTGGGAAGTGTGCACATGTGCAAGCTTTTCCCTGAACTGCTGATTGATAATGCACGGGAATGGTTCGATAGCCTACCAGCTGGGTCAATTAGGTCGTACACCGACCTGATGAATGCTTTTTCATGAAGCTTCTCACAGCGTGTCGAAGTGAGGCACACCCCGACACATCTGCTCACCGTGAAGCAGAACCGAGGTGAGCCTCTCTAGGACTTCATGACCCGATTTGATAGGGAATGTCTGCAAACCCGATGTACCAATGACCTCCTCATCATCTCGGCGTTCCAAAACGCCATCACCTCGGACCTTCTTTATAGGGAGATCCTAGCAAAGGAGTCGCAGACCACAACTGAGTTGTGGGCAATTGCGGACAAGTTCGCAAAGATTGATGAGGCAACAAAACGATGAAGAGAAGGAGACTGAGGAGAGACCTCGGACGAGAAAAAGAAGGAAGATACATCCCGAAAGAACATGATGGAGTTTATCCAGCGTGGTCCGTTGGAGTCCCGTCTCGGACCTCGGCAGAACCCAGTACAGCCCCCGCGAGGCTCGTTTGTGCCCTAGTCAGCTCAACGGCCTGCACCACAGTTTACCCCATTAACAAAGCCGAGGACCGAGATCCTTGAACTACATGCCAACCTGTTCGAGCGACCTCGGCCAATGAGGGAGGACGCTAAACCAAGGTCGAAAAACAAGTTCTGCCAGTTCCACGATGATTATGGGCATGAGACCGAGAATTGTAGAAATCTGGCGTACGACATTGAAAATCTAGTCCGTGATGGCCCGTTGAGAAAATACCAGGATCGAGGTGCGGGAGTCAACCAGCTAGACGCCCCCCCAGGTCAGAAAAAGAAAATGCAGTACCGAGGTGTCGGTTGCAACAGTGAGGTAGAAAAGAAAGCTAAGTACGACGATGAACCTGACGAGGATGAGGATTACCAGTATGACGGTGTCATCGCTACCATATCCGCACTCGCCAAGGGCCAGATGAAGTCCTCTCTAAAGAACGGAGCGCGAGCTCCCCCGGGTAGAGAGCCAGTAAACAAGAGACTTAGAAAGGACGAGGCAATTACGTTCTCTGCCGAGGACCCAGTGCCTCCTTTAATTCCCCACACCGATGTTATTGTCATTGAAGCCGTCGTATCCAACAAACTTTTCAGAAGGATCCACATTGACACTGGAGCATCTGTAAACATTATGTTCAAGCATTGCTTCGACCAGATGGGGATTGACAAATCCAAAGTCACGCCGGCATCCCGGCCACTACGTAGCTTCGCCCAAGAAGAGACACATCTAGTGGGAGCAGTAGAACTCCCAGTTACTGTAGGGAAAGCCCCGAGGAGCTCTACTGAGGTGACAGAGTTCCTCGTAGTGGACGTCAAGTCCCCCTATAACATCATCCTGGGGCGGACCTGGCTGAATGCGGTCAAAGCAATCTGTTCTACATATCACCTCGCTCTAAAGATCCCGACTATGGGAGGGATAGCCCAGATCCGAGAAGATCGGAAAACAGCAAAGGAATGCCTCCACGTGGCACTCAAAGGGCAAGGGGCTCTACCCCAGTTGCCCCAAGCATAGCAATTACAGAACTCCGAGGAGCTGAAGAAGGCGTCGCCTGCCGAAGACAACCCGGTTAAAGGTGTGATGTTACTTGAGGACGACCCCACTAAGGTTGTCAAAGTAGGTTTTGCCGAGTTCCCACATCTTCGCGAGCAGGTTATTCAGCTCTTAAAGGAGTATAGAGACGTCTTTGCATGGTCCCCGTTGGATATGACAGGAGTGTCACCTCGGTTGATCACACATCGGCTCAATATTGATCCCGAGGTCAGACCCATCAGACAAAAGCAGCGCTCTTTCGCCGAAGAGCAAAATCAAGTCATAAAATCCGAGGTGACACAATTGTTGAATGCCGGTATCTTATTCGAGGTAACATACCCGACCTAGATAGCGAACCCGGTGATGGTCAAGAAAGAAGGGGGGAGGGGGGGGGGGGGGGGGGATGGCGGATGTTTATAGACTACACCGATCTCAACAAGCACTGCCCAAAGGATTGCTACCCTCTCCCCGACATTGATAAGAAGGTAGACTCCCTAGTCGGCCACAAGATATTCAGCTTTCTCGACCTATACAAAGGGTATCATCAAGTTCTAATGGATACCGAGGCAGCCAAAACTGCATTCATCACGGACTTCGGCATTTTCGCCTATCGCAAGATGCCATTCGGACTGAAGAATGCTAAAGCTACTTACCAAAGGATGGTAGACAAGATTTTCAAGGAACATATCGGGAAGGAAGTCGAAGTCTATGTGGATGATATAGTGGTGAAGACTAAAGAAGAGGACACCAGCATAGCCGATCTCTGAACGGTGCTCTCTCTACTTCGAGAGGTCAATCTGAAACTTAACCCCCAAAAGTGTACCTTTGCTGTGACTTCGGGGAAATTTCTAGGTTGTTGGATCTCCCGGGAAGGGTTCAAGGCAAATCCGTCCAAGGTTAAAGCTGTGCTGGAAATGAAGGTTCCGAAGTCAATTCACGATGTACACAAGCTCACTGGGTGCCTTGCCGCACTGAGCAGGTTCCTCTCCAAAGCCGCAGAGAAACAACTGCCCTTCTTCAAAATTTTGAAGAAGGCACCTGAATTCAGCTGGAGTTCGGAACACCACCTCGCCCTCAGCCAGCTAAAAGAGTATCTCAGTAGCCTGTCTACCCTGTCAGTGCCAAAAGAGGGGGAGATACTGTTCTTATACTTAGCCACCTCGGAGGAGGCCATCAGCGCGGTGCTCGTATGGGAAGAAGTAGAACGCCAACTTCCAGTGTATTTCATAAGCAGGTCCCTTAAGGGACCCAAGGTGCGATATCAGCCACTCGAGAATCTTGCTTTGGCATTAGTTAATGTCGTCCGGCGCCTGCGCCCATACTTTCATGCACATTCCATCCATGTCCGAATGGATTCCCCACTTCGGCAAGTCCTAACAAAGCCCGAAGCATCGGGCCGAATAGCGAAGTGGGCCATCGAGCTAGGGGAGCATGATATTACCTACGTCCCTCGTCAAGCCATAAAAGGGCAGGCCCTAGCGGACTTTCTGGTTGAAACCTCCATACCCGATGCCCCGAATTCCACATCGGTACCAACAACCCCACCCCCCTCTGCCACAACGGAGCCTCCCGATTGTTGGCACATGTATGTTGACGACGCTTCCGGGAAAACGGGAAGCGGAGCCGGAATCCTCCTTGTCAGCCTAGAAAAAAAAGGAACTCACATATGCAATTCGTTTCTAGTTCGCAACGACTAACAATGAGGTGGAGTATGAAGCGCTGCTAGCCGGACTCCGAATAGCCAGAGATATGAAGGTCACCGCCATCAAAGTACACAGTGATTCACAAGTAATTATAAATCACATGCTGGGAAAGTACGAAGCGAAAGGAGAAAGGATGAAGAGGTATTTGGCTAAGGCACGGAGTATGCAGGAAGCCTTCTCATACTTCCAGCTCGAGCGCATACCCCGAACTCAAAACTCCCGAGCTGACATTCTCAACAAATTGGCGGCAACTCCTGGCTCTTCACCTGTTGAAGATGTCCAGTATAGGAGTATAGAAGAAGCCAAGATCAATGACTTAGATGAAGAGCAACACCCCACATGGATGACACCTCTACTTGACTACTTAGTGGGGGGAAAGTTGCCCGAGGATAAAACAGAGGCACGAAGGATATTGTCAAAGTCGTTGCGATACATCGTTGTGGATGGTGTTCTTTACAAGAAGTCATACCTCCAGCCCCTACTTCGGTGTGTTGGCCCCACCTCGGCGGATTACGTCATGTGCGAGGTGCACGAAGGATCATGTGGCAGTCACATCGGTCCTCGGGCTCTGGCCAAGAAGATTATGCGATGGGGTTATTACTGGCCTACAATGCTCAAAGATTGCACCGAGCTCGTGCAGAGATGCGATAAATGCCAGTTGCATGCAAATGTAACAAGAGTGCCTCAAAGTGACCTAGTAACAATGCAAAGTACTTGGCCATTCACGCAGTGGGGAATAGACATAATGGGTCCATTTGAGAAGGCACCTGGCCAATTGTAGCACCTTATAGTCGCCATAGACTATTTCATGAAGTGGGTTGAAGCAGAGCCTTTAGCCAAGATCACCAGCAAAAATGTTCGTAACTTCGTATGGAAGAACGTGGTGTGTTGTTTTGGAATACCTCACGTTTTAGTTTCGGATAACGGAATGCAATTTACAGACAAAGTCTTTCGAGACTAGTGTGACGAGTTGCAAATCCAACAGCGTTTCACTTCGGTAGCTCACCCCCAGGCAAATGGTCAAGCCGAAGTGACAAATAGGACACTCGTCAAGGGTCTTAAAACCCGACTAGAGAAGGCTAAGGGCATGTGGGTTGAACACCTTCCCAATGTCCTGTGGTCTTACCGGACTACACCTCGCTCCACCAATAGAGAAACCCCGTACAGCCTGGCTTACGGCACAGAGGCTGTCATCCCGGTCGAAATCGGGGTGCCGAGTCTGCGCACGGCTCATTTCATCGCCGAGGTGAACGACGAGAACCGATGTGCGGATCTCGACTTACTAGAGGAGAAGCGGGACACCGCTTACATCAAAGAAGCCCGGTACAAACAGCTCATGGCCCGATATTACAATCGGCGAGTTCGAGGCCAGCAATTCTGCGTAGGCGACTTAGTCTTGCAGAATAATGAGGTCAGCAAGGCTTGCAAGCTCGGCAAGCTGGAAGCCACATGGGAAGGCCCTTACCGAGTTGACGAGGTCCTCGGTAAAGGTGCCTATAGACTTTCCAGTTTGTCCGGGGAGCCCATCCTACGACTGTGGAATATTATCTATTTGAAGAGGTATTATGCATAGCGGTGGAGTATCATATAGGATCGAGTCAAGTTCTGTCTTTATTTGTTTGTCTTTCAAGTTTGTTCGTGTCAGTCATTTCGGGTCTGTTTTTCAAATGATTTCCAAAGTTCAATGAAAATTCGCAGTTCTTTTATCTTTGTGTGTTCATATTATTTTACATTACTCCACTTATATGCGCATTACCTCTACTCTAACTGCCCACACTATCCTGACGAGGACAAGTGTTAAATTATAAAAATAAATTCGTACGACTAGGGGACCACACCTCCCGACCGAGTCGGCAAAATAGGAACCCGATGATCGACCTAAGCGTCACTTCGAAAACCGAAGATAGGCCCTCAAGCCACTTCGGAACCCGATGATCGACCCAAGAGTCACTTCGGAAGCCGAAGATAGGCCCTCGTGCCGCTTCAGAACCCGATGATTGGCCCAAGTGCCACATCGGAAGCCGAAAATAGGCCCAAGTGCCGATTCGGAAGATAGGCCAAAGTGCCCCCAACATAACACTGATAATAGGCTTCTAAGCCGAATTCAGTGAATAAAAACAAATAAGACGAGCTTACAAGAAATAAAAAGTTTTTATTAATTCGTGCAGATTGGAGAATTTACAAGTCATGCGGAGGGACCACTCCCATCAGGCCTACGGCTACAGTATAAGTATTTGGCAAAACCGCTAATCGAAGGATTACGTAAATCATCTATATTTACATTGTTCTTCTCCTTCTCACCTCGGCCTCTATCCTGACTGCTTCCTCCACCTCGGCTGCCGGTATTTTGACCTCGTGAAATTATTCGAGGAGCTGTGTAGTTGTCGTCACCGCGGTTTGGAATAGGTGGCCGTTGACTCTGAACCGGCAAAAACATATCAAGTCGGTCCCGAATTAAGTGAGATGGCACGGTGGGGCTCAATGCCCGAAACCGAGAAGCATTCTGTCTGGCGGGCTGCACCTGTGGATACGCATCTAGCCACTTTTTCATCATCGGATGCCGAGAAAGGATTAAGGGGAACAGATTGGTCAGGTACCGCAATTCGGAAACATGTTCCGCAACCTCCCACGAGTCCGGACAGCGGTGTTTTCGTTCACGTACTGCACCACGGAAGGCTTCAATTGCTTCAGACTCCACCTCGGAGATTGTCTTGCCGCCGAGCTCATGAATGACCCTCTCGTACTCTGTATGTTCGGCCTCAATCATCTTGGCATCGGCATAATCTTCTTTAGGCTGAAGATACCAAGCTTCATTAGCGTCGGCCTTGATTTGCAAGGCATTGTACTTTGCATCAAACTCGTTGCGAAGGTTTGTAGCCAGATTACTAAGGCGACCGATCTCCCCGTCTTTCAGATCCAGGAGGATTTTTAGTCGTTTAATCTCGTTCAGATATGGAGTCAACTAAGTTAGGTTTCCATTCTACAGAACATAAAATAAAGAGAACTCAGAGTTGCGGAAAGAAAATTCATTTCATTGATAGACGTGGAGAGTACATGAAAATTACAGTTGGAGACAAAAGTCAAAAAAAGAAAAAAATATACAGGGGGGGGGGGGGGGGAGGATCAACTGACCCCGCCGGAAGGATCGGCCTCGTTCACAACGGAACCCAGCTGCTGCACCTCGACGGTCTTCTCCACCTCGGCTTCAGTCCCCTTCTCCCCGGGGATGGCAGTCTCCCCCTCCTCTTCCTCCTCCTCCTCCTCCTCGTCAGAAACATCCAGGGAGAGCGGATGAGTCTTCAACTCCTCGCGGAAGGGACCGAGGAGAGCTTCAAACTCCACGTCCCGGTCCACATCACAAGACCGCACCTCCTCGGCAGTCAGAAGGGTGCGACGTTGAGCGAGGTCCTCCACCATCGGGAAGCTGGAGGTCTTCTTCATCAAGGCCCGAAAGTAGAGCTGAAGCATCTCTTTGTCCTCGATTGGACGGTACCCGTACTTCCCTTTGTCCAACCCAGGGAAGTCCGCGACAACTCGGTCCAGCACCTTCGCCACAGCCCGGTCACTGACCGGCTTCGTCAGTTCGACGACCAACGAACTGAACTTCTAGCTGAGGAAAATCCTCTCAGCCAACGCGCGCAGAACAGAACCCTGCGCCTCAGCGAGCTCTTCCTCGCGAGTATGGCTCGCCTCCACCAACCTCTCCAGCTTGGCCACTTTCTCCTTGGTGGTAGCCAGTTCAGTCGTGGTAGCGTCCAACTGCTGCCTCATCCCGTCCTCACAAACAGCAGCCGCCGCCAGTTCCTTGGACAACTTGGCCTTGTCCTCGGCCAAGTCCCTGACCTTCCCGGTGGTCCGGTTGTACTTGGACACCGAGCCCTGCAGGAGCTTCAGGATCACGCCGGAGACGTGATTGTAGTCCTCAACAACGGACTCCACGCCCTACATATAAAGATGGGTCAGTGCTGCAAATGCAAAGTCTAAAAACCAAACAAGAATAAGAAGTACGCACCGCAGGAAAACCGGGGAGGCGGGGCGAGAACCAGTAACAACCACATCAGGCTCTGACGATGCCGAGGTGGATGTAAACTTGCGGACTCCCGCAACATCGATTTTCTCCACAACTCGAGATGGAGAGCGGGGAGTTCGGGGAGTGGGGATCTCAGAACGGGTCCTTTCCGAGGACCCCGTAGCTTGTTTCTTGGCCCCGGCACTGGAGCCTGACTGATCTCCCTTCCTCTTCTTTTGGCCATGGGCCTGAGTTTTCCTTACCATATTCACTACAGCAAACACAAGAGAAACAAAATGTTAGTACCGAAGTGCAAGTAAAGAATAAAATAAAAATAGCAAGGGAAAGGGGACCTCACCCCTCCCCGCCTCCACCGAGGTGGAAGGATCATTGGGGATCGGCACCGCGGACTCAATTTAGGACAACGTCATCGGCATTGTGCCGAGACTATTAAAAGGCTTCGCCAGATTGGCGAAGTGATCCTCCCTCTTCAAGGGTTTTATGGTACCCCGACGCCACACCACCTCGGTGGCCCCCTCAAAGCGGCAAAAGAAAAACCGCTTGTACCAATCCGGTACTTTTGAGGGGGCTTTCACAACAAACTTGCTGTGGGAAGAAATGAAATACCAACCCTGCTTCTTATCTTTAAAAGTAAACATTGCCCCAAATGTCTCGGCCGAGAAAGGGAGATTCAGCTGAGCACATGCAATACCCAACCCGGTTATTTGTAAAATACCGTTGGGAAAAAGTTGGGAGGGAGAAACGCAAAATGAGAAAATATATCGGCATAGACCGCCGGATAAGGAACACGGAGACCAGCAACGAGATGGTCGGAATATATGGTAACGAAACCCCTAGGGGGGAAATACACCCTATCACCCTCTCGGGGTTGAAGAAGAAGAGCAGATGGGGGGAAGTCATATTTTACACTTAAATTATAGAGAGAAGAAGTGGAGAGTGTGGAATCAAGACCCTCTACTTTCCCAGTAACCCCGGGTGTTGCAGAAAATTCTACGGGCTCGGGATAGGGTGTAGAGCAGTCGGATCTAACATAGGGACGTGTGTTGTCGGGATAGAAAATAGATTGGGATGACGATGACGCGGGGGAAGCCATAACTTGCTTGTTTTCTTGAAGTGCTTGAAGTATTCGCAGAGAAAATGATGAAGATGACAGTGAACAGTGCAGAGAAACTGGAATTTAGGGTTTCTTTCGATTTAAAAGGGAGAGTAAATGATTGCTCTTCTTCACATCATTATACATGAGAGGGGGGGGGGGGGGTTAATGCGTACTCAATACGCCTCATCAATGCGACGACGTTTAGAATAACGACCCGTCCCATCCCTGCTTTATCGGGACACCAAACGTCCGCATTTAATGCGTCTGACACGCATCACGTGTCTTCGGTGGCCAACCGTCTTCGCACTTCGGCATGCAGGCCAGCAACCGTAGTCCGATCTTAGAGCGAGTTCGGAAACCTCATCCCGGCAACCAGCACCGACAATTACATCACCTCCATCACCCCACGTCTTTTTTTTTTCCATCACCTCCATCACCCCACGTCTTTTTTTTTTTTTTTTTGGGGGGGGGGGGGGGGGGGATGTGATAGGAAATGGCCCATCTCCCTAGGCCCAACATCACCACTTCGGCAAAGCCCAACAGAGGCAGTTCGGCCCAATGGCAGCTCGGCCCAGCCCAACAATAATCAGCCCAGATTCAGGCCCAGGGAGTTGAGCCCTAATAACAGAACGTGGAGTGATGGAGGCAGAAACGGCCACCATCCACGATCTCCATAATCCCACGTCCATCTCTCCCATGATGGACGAGGAGTTTAGCTATAAATACTAGATCAATTGTATTGTAACTCACTCAAGCTACACTGAATACAAATCTCTCTCTCTTTCTCTCCGTGGACGTAGATCTTACGATCGAACCACGTTAATTTTTTGTGTCCTTTACTTACCTGTTCACAAATCTCACAAACACAATCCTACTTTCACCGAGAAGCGAATCTTGGATTCATCAATCTCTTAATTGACGAGGTCCAATTTTTGAAGAAACGGTTCATGATTCTCTTCCGACTCAATTTCTTTTTTCTTTTCTTTTTTATTTTAATTTTTTCTTTTTCTCTCGTCTTCTAGTGAACGATTTTAACTCGTCAAACTTCGATCTACAAAAAATAAAGACTCTTATTTTCCAAAAAACATCTCAACGAAAAGATACTTCGCATAGGAAATCGAACGGTAATTTTTCCTTCGGTATAATGCTTCTTCTTTTTCTTCTCCTCACAGATCCATAACCGTGTACAATTAATTACCCTTGCGTATGTATATAATATAAACTGGGTTCCTTAGATGTATTTTAGCTCTTGCAGTATAGAGGATAAGGATTACAGTATTCAATTAGTGGAGAGTACAACTTGTTTTATTCTTCACATGATCGAAGACGTGCATGAGGGAGAGTTATATATTGTAGGGGTAGACAATTTTTTCTATTGAATTATTGCAGCTTAATTTCTAGGAATCTATGGATGTATGAACACGTATGCATTTTAGCTTCTCAACCTTATGCAGTTCCCAAATCTCTTTTATAGTCTTCTACTCTAATTCTCGGATCAAGATGTTAAACAATTATAATAGTAGTCGGTATATGGGTGTAGAAAAATATAGTTTACTACGTTACAATGAGTAGAATAATTTCGTTTTACTTATTGAATCGTCATACGTGATTAAGTCCAGAGCAATTAGGACCCCCATCTACAATTTGAATTTCGTATAACTTTGCTCTACTTTGAGGTGGATACGTAACTCTTTTCAAGTAAATAATTTTAAAGCATGCAAAATGTTTTATGTCCAACATGTTTTTATCGATTTGGATTGTGATACATGTAATGAGAATGAATGCATATAGCTATATGTCTATGTCCTGTGCACAATTGATTGTTTATGATGACCTTGACGTTTATGAGTCTCGTGTATCTAATCAATGAATGAGTGTACGTGTTATTCACTTTCATGCGATCCATATGTGTTTGGACAAAAGAATGAAAGATCCACTTTTCTAACCACTGAGTGCATTTTTGTGTACCCACCCCTACTTTTATGAAATGTTTTTAGGTCAGTAGTTGGAGTTGGAGTTGGGGTTGGAGTTGCGCAGAGGAAGCGGTGGTGTTAGTGATTATTTTTAATAAATTTGATGAACTTATGATCTTTTCCATTAGCTCAAATTATTTTTAGTTGTTGGATTATTTTGCCTATGCATTGAACATAAGTATTTTAGTAAGTTTCAAAATTCCTTTTAAAAATTTGAAAGTCGTTTTGGTTTGAATAAACAGTTAAGTTATCTTTTGATCCCTAGTAAGACTTCAATTAGATGTTTTTCTCATTTAGTTTAATGTTAATTTTCGCATTTAGTTATGTAAAGAGTAGCATTTTAAATTAGACATTTAGGGTGTTACACCTCACGAATAAAAGGATTCGAAATAGAATGTCAATTTATTTGAATAACTATAAGAACTTTTTAGGGAAAAAAAAGTAATTTTTATTCATTACAAAAAAAATAGTACTCCATTCATCTCTTATATTACCGTGGTGAAAGAAATCACACTTATTTTATGAAATTGGTAGGTAAAAATAAAATGTAGGCAGTAGTAAAATAAAAGTTCCACTAAATAAATAGTAAAAATAAAAATTTTAAGATTTGAAAGGTAAAATTGTCAATTTGCTAAGAAAATCATTCTATTTTAATCCATCACTCTAATATAGAAACGCCTCAAATGAAAAGTAAATTTACACTCATTTGAAGGACAA
Source organism: Thymus mandschuricus (assembly GCA_029379335.1). Taxonomy (NCBI): domain Eukaryota; kingdom Viridiplantae; phylum Streptophyta; class Magnoliopsida; order Lamiales; family Lamiaceae; genus Thymus; species Thymus mandschuricus. Next base: position 16,617,952 of record CM057074.1, on the reverse strand, counting down.
AAAGAGTACTAAACTTTAAAAATGTAAGTCGCAAACCAATAGAATATTAGATAGTCACACTGACCGCCAAGGTATCTTTACTGAAACAAAAAATTTTGACATGCCATTCAGATTTTCAATTTTTTGGGTTCTCGAAAAAGTGGTGTCTAAATATGAAGGACAAACATACTTTTGGCCTAAAATTATAATTAATCATTTTGAAGAACGTTAAACTTCAAAAGGAGTACATTTTTTGAGTGGTACATGTTTTAAGAAATGATAGGTGGATATGTTATTAACTGGAGTTCACTTTTATTGTAGATAAATGGTGATGGGGTATAGAGGGTGTTTGGCTAAGCTTATAAGCTAGCTTATAAGATATTTGACTGCTTATAAGCATTTTAAATGTGTTTGGCAAAATAAGCACTTTAAGAGCTTATAAGATGCAAAAATAAGCAAAAAGTGCTTATAAGCACACCAAAAAATAAGCTCCTACACCCCAACTTTTTTTTTCTTAAATTTTGCTTATTCACTATAATTCTATTTTATTTTTATTTTTATATTACACACTTCCATTTGATGTTACAACATTATGATTTCAAAAATAATAAGAATAAGAATAATAATAATAATAATAATAATAATAATAATAATAATAATAATAATAATAATAATAATAATAATAATAATAATATTTTTTTTTTAATTTTCAGATTTTATTTTTTTAATATCTCTTCAAACTTATAAGCTCTTTTATCCAAACACTTCAACAACTTATAAGCACTTAGAGTTTATAAGCATTTTGAAATAAGCTTAGCCAAACGGGCCCATAGTGTAAATAATATAAGAAAATAATATTGCAGTTGAGTTATCTATACTTATATAAAAGGGGCAAGGACAAAAATAATCATTCTTATAAGACAAAAGTCTTTTTAGCCTATAAAAATAAAATGGTCTAAATCTAGCTATTTTAGACCTAAACTACCAATAATACCCTTACTACCTAAAATTAAAAAAATACTTGAAATAAAAAATAAAAAGAAAAAAACCCTAGCCCCAATCACCCCACGCTCTCTCTCCCTCCCTCCCTCCTCACCTTCTCTCCTCCCTCTTTTCTTCCACCGGTCAGTGGCGGAGCCATTATTAATGGGGGGTGTTAATCTAAATTTTCAGTTGTCATATAATTATCATACAAAATATAAGGGTAAAAAAAAAAAAAATTAAAAAGTTTGGGGGTGCTTCAGCCTACCCCAGCTCCCCCTCCCTCTGCCACTGCCACCGGTGTCGTTGTTATAACCGTCATCGCCGCCACCGAACACATCGTCGTCGGCAGCACCGTACTCTCTCTTCTCCGACCGTCGCCACCATCGCCGGCACTATTGTGCTCTCTCTCTCTCTCTCTCTCCCTCTCCCTCATCTCTCTCTCTCTCACACCACCATCACTGCATAGCCTGATAACCATCGCCGCCGCTATCACCACCGGACAAGGTCAGCTCGAGCTCCATGATTGAATCCTCTCCAACAAATCGACGAAGAAGAACACTGTTGTGCACACGAACACGAGCGAAACAATCGTAAGTACCCGAGTCGTACACACGAACACGAGCGAAACCGTCGTGAATAATCGGTCGTGCACACGAACACGAGCGAAACCGTTGTGAATACTCAGTCGTGAACACAAACACGAACAAAATTGTCGTGAATATCCGTTCGTGCACACGGATGACTGAACTAGGAGTGTTCGCGGTTTGATTTGGTGCGGGTTGACGTTAAAACCAAACCAAACCAAACCTTAAAATGCGTTTTTTTTCATTTTATAGAACCAAACCAAACCATTTCACGATGAAAACCGAACCAAACCAAACCATATTATAACGGTTCGGTACGGTTTGGTTTACGGTTTGCAATCGTAAGGAAAAATTAAATATTCATCAACTAAAATTATAGTATCAATATTGTTCTATAACATGAAATCGAGAAATAAAATATATAGCATTACACTTATGTTTGATTAAAGCTTAATAATCATATGATTTATATTCCTTGGTGTATAAATTATCTTTGTTGATTTAATCAAAATGATTAAATCTTCAATATGAGTAGTTCATCGTCTCTCTTCCTCAAATTTAAAATATATATTCTGTATAAGTGAGAAAAAGTGAGAAATAAGGAATATTTTAAGGGTGATTAACTTTTTTCTCTCATTTTCTTTCGCATAAAAAAGAACGCAACCTTAATAAAAATTTTGGAAGAAAAGTACTCCCTCCGTGCACCAATTCTTTAACAATTTCACTTTTAGATAAATTTGAGGCCTTGTAATAATGAATTTTAAAAAATAAAATTTTGGTGTGTAGTTTTCTTAAAAAGGTATCTTTAACATTCATAGTTCCCTATAAAAAAGACTGTACCGAAAATCTAAATTAAAATCTATCATTACAAAGCTTTAAAATAAAGTAAAATGTCAAAATATTCAAGAATTGGTAGACAAAAGGAATATATAATGGCTGAAAAGTGGGATCTAGGCATAAGATACAAATTTGGAGACACCTTTTTTTTTTCCTCCACTTCAAGTCGCATCACAAAACATGAATACAGATGAATGTATTATCCAAGTTGGAAAGAGAAAGGAAGAATGCTATTAAAGCACTGTCAAACATCTAAATAAGATTGGAAATCTACCTAACTCTCAAGAACTTAATAGCTTAGCACAAATCCTCGAGATGAGAGAAAACAAGAAAACTTGGAAGTTGGGATTCTACTGTGCATAAATGGGATTATGTCATTTTCATAAGGTATCCCATAACAATACCTAGCAAGCCAATAATGATAACCAGAGTGATGGATACTCCCCCCTTTTTCTTGCTCTTCAACAATTCCTATACAGAAACAAACACGATAGTATAAGCGACTACCGAATGAAAGGAAAATAGATGCATCCATATATTAGGATACATACGGAATGATACATAACGTAACACGGGCTCTACAATGAATTAAGCCAAAGGGAGAATAATGCAGTAAAATTAAGCAGCTATCAGCCTCAATTGAATTGCCTACTCGAGAGACGAAAATAGTGCATCAAAATCAAGCAGATATTAGCCTAATCAAAATAAGAAGGTTGAGTTTTTTGGGTTTTGCAGTTCTGAAGGCAGATAAAATAGGCATCAGGGCTAGAAAGTAAATAAACTCTTCATCGTCAGCTACTTTCAACAGTATCATGAAGGAAATACTTGGAGATTCGATAATACATTCCACTACGTAAACAAGGCAAATATAAAGGAAGAAGAGGTTTAGTTCTCTTTAAGGGCAATGAGATTAACCGAACACAGTTATACCTTATACAGTTATACTATGTTTCATAAAATTGCAAGAGTCTAAATAACTCACCAATTCCTGACGAAGCTTGTTCCCCTGTTGAATTGCAGCATTTTTTTCCTCGGTCAATTTTGCAACAAGAGATTTCGCCTGAGAATTGAAATAATTAAAAGATATGATGGTATTAGATTCAGCATATGTGTCTTATATCACTTTATTATATCTAGGAATGCCCATGTCAAAAGAAACATAAAACCACATGCTACAGAGAACAAAATGATGATGAGATATCCGCAAAAGAACAGAAGACGAAGTTCCATGAGTGGTTAATAGTGAAGTGGAGCTATCAAGAACAAAAATGCCAGCTATATTGATACGAACATCACTGCCATTATCCATTGTGGCGTTGCAAGGAGAGAAACCCTCATCCGCTTCCTCCGCAACTGGGGATGGCGGTTGACGTGGTGCCACATACACCACCTTCAACTTGCACTCTTCAACCTTCCCTTGCTCTTTGTTGAACTACAAAAACAAGACAACATTTTAATTTATTTACTCATATTCTTCTCTGTAAGTCTACCACCATAATCCATATTAGTCAAAACAAGATAATCTCGCTGATTTGCTACATGATGTTCATGATTGACAAAACTCAACCTCACCATGCCCCTACGAACATCTATGATAGCTTAGCTAAATCAATAAGTAACCTGTCATTTTCCTCTATTCTGTTGACATAATAATCCGACTAATAAATGTGATAAAGTTTGCTAAACTCCCAATTCTTATGATAAATAAGAATTAGCTTGGAGCAGTCTCAACAGTGATTCTACTACAAAACTTTAGCTAAAAACAATATATTCACTTCTATCTCCGTACGTAGAAACAAAATATAGGAAGCTTACTGTTAATCTTGACTCATGATCCTAATGGTGCATACATATTATATGATCAGAATTTTAAATGTTCTCTACAATATTTTGTGCTTCAGGCAGCAAGAACAGCCGGTATATGTGTTTTTAAGTAGCCCTTTGTTCTTCTTTGACACTATCACACTATCAGCACAAATCCATAAATCAATGAGTTAGTAACTTTCAAAAAGGCATTTGTTTATGCTCTATGACATGTATTTCTAATAAAAAATTACGTTACCCTAAACTAGACACTTGACAACCCTTTCTGCAGTTCCCAGTTATTTGAAATATATATAAACGAGCATTTAATTAGAGAGTCACCATTTCTGCAGTAATGTCTTTTGGAGTTGCACCAGGAGGTGCAATGACACTCTGAAGTAAAAACTTATCCTTGCATTGCATTTCTGTAGGAGCATCCTTCTGTGCTTGCATTGTAACTACAATGACAGATGCAAATAGCTAAGTTAATATTGTTGCGGATAGAGAAATAAACTAAGATGATATTCAATTTTATCAGAGTATAGTGAAACTACAGAAAAAAGATTAAGCATGCTCTACTTTCTTCTTTACACAGAATGCAAGCTCATTTTTCTAAGATGAGCACCTACCTAGCACGCTTTTGCCCAAACAATAATATCCTGAATCCCCGATTATATTCATCTGGTAAGTCCCGTTATACATTGAACCGAATTAGTGCGTATTATGCTGAGATTAAAGTGATTGAGGGCTTTCTGTTATACCTCACATTTGAAAATAAATTTTTCCAAAACTCCGTAAGCCAAAAAACGTAAAAGTATTATACTAAACACAAAAATACCATCATCCAATGAAACTGCATTTTTGTCAAATTTACTACTCCGTATGACATTTCAAGAATCACTATTGTTTGGAACATTTTTTATTTTATTTTTTGTTTCAAGCATAATACCATGAAATTAGACTAGACAAAAGATAGACAATCTCAATTCATTGTAGATACGAGGAAATCGAGCAATGCGATTTACCAACAATATCGCAGGTGGAACGGGGCAAAACAATCCCAGTGTTTGGCCGAACACAATATTTCTTCGGATTCGTGGTCTTAATCTGAAAGCATGAAGCAATTGAAAAATCATAAAACAAACTACCAGAAATCTAGCCACGGGAAACAATAAAATTCACCAAAATCATAAAATCAGATCAAGCGACAACATTCTTACCTTAAAAGCGACATGATTTTCAGTCTTATTCGACACTTGAAGAGAACACGATATCTGCTTCTTCAACTCAACTAATCGATCCAACCAAAAAATCATATCAAAAAAGAAGAAGGAAACCACCACAAAAAATCAAAACTGAAAACAGCAGATTGAAATTAAAAGAAACTCACATGGAAATTTCATTTCCACCGGATCGACGTTGAGAAGTTCTCCGGTACTCATTTTTGGCTCTTTTCAAAAAATAAAATAAAATTGGATTAACATGAAATGGAAGAGAAGGTAATAGTAGTAGTAAGCTAAAATTGCTGGTAAAAAAATTCAAAAATTCTAATTTGGGGACAAAAGTTTTGGAGGTGATCCGAATTTTACTGAGAGTGAGGTTGAGGAGGGAAAGGAGAGCGGTAGTTGTTGCCTTTGAATCATTAACTATACGAATTTATTCACTTTTTTTTTTTAATTTAAAAAAAAAATACGGTCTTTTTTTTCCCTTTTTTTTTAATACACCCTCTGTCTCAAAGATAACGTCCTGTTTATTTTGACAATATTTTTGTATCACATTCGTCCCATAATTTTAGACACAAGAATTAAGGAAATGCGTAATCTTTTCTAAGATATGTATAATATATTACTCATATTATACTCCCTTAACAACCTATATCTAAAATTATGGGATGAAGGTACTACAAAAATATTGTTAAAAGAAACATGACATTATCTTTAAGACAGATAGAATATTTAAAATATGGTCTTATAACCTAGCCTAAACTGTTCCTAGTAATTAAAATCCCACTGGGTAATGATACGGACAAGAAAATAACGCTTGGGATCTTATTTTTTGTTTTAAATTTTAATGGGTGGATATGGAGCATAGGTTATGTGTCACACTTTATTTGGGTGAATAATCTATATATATAAAAGAGCCTTGTTTTACAAAATATGTATTGTCTATTATGTCCTTATAAAATTCTCAAATTAAGAGTGATAATGTAATATAATAATTATACGATCTACAGGAATATCCATAGAAGATTCAAAATTCACCTTATTTAAGTAAATTGATTTGCCTAATTTAATAACATGTTCCTATCATAAAAAATCATCATAAAATATGGAATAACAAATTTTGCGATGCTTTATGACTACTTTATGACGTATGTTAGTGCATGGCTTTTTCAGGGTTGATTTTTAATAATAATAATAATAATAATAATAATAATAATAATAATAATAATAATAATAATAATAATAATAATAATAATAATAATAATAATAATAATTAATTTAATTTGTTGGGTGTGAAGATGCATAAGCTATAGATATTTTTTGTTTAGCATATATATTCTCTTATTGACGTGAGGCTAATGCATGCGACCAAAGCCGTAGGTTCGAATCCTCCGTATGTAGTCTTTACATTTCAAGTTAACCCATGATGTCAGATTTTAGTTTAAACGATTTTTTTTTTATTTTTATTGTTATTTATTTTCTATATAATTCTTTTTATATATTTCAAATAACTTTATGTGAAATTTCTATTAAGAATATTTAATAAGTATAGAAAATAGAGAATAGAGAATAGTAAAATATTTTTTCTGATAACTAGAAATTTACACATTTTCTTTTTATTATTTGTGTTGAGATACTTGTCTAAGGGATTAATTTTTAGAAATTATTCATGTTTTATGATTTCCTATGTTTTGTTGGATTTCAAAACCACCACGTATAGTTTGTCTGAATATATGTCGTTCATCACTTGACTAAAAATGTTCAGGAATGTATTTTTGTATTAGAATGTAACTCCAAAATGTTAAAGGGTGTACTTTATTACTCCCTCTAACACTTTCAAGTTGAGTTATTTCTTTTTGCTATTTCTGGAACGCTTTTTCACGCTTCTAGATGATGAACTTTAAAATGGATTTTTGAAACACTTGTAATATCACGTAAAAGATTATTTTATTTTTTTAAATTCACTTTAAAATTCATCATCTAGAAGCGTAGAAAAGCATGCCGAAAATTGCAAAAATAAATTACTCAACTTGAAAGGGACAAGGGAATTTCACAAGTGTTCCTGATTCACTTGACTTTGCTGAAATAATAATTATTAGAATCACTCCACTAATGGAAGAATCAACTACTTAACTCAACAAAATTAGCAACAACACCTATTCGATAAGAAGACCTAATAATATTCGAACAAGACTTATCACATGTCAATAGATCTACACCGTACTGACTGAAAGCTGTCAAGTTGGATTATTGTTGTAATTATCGTTTGTGCTCAATCAATAAAAATTCTCAATTCTATACACCATCTGACACTTTCGAAAACAAGACATATTAAAGTAATAAATACAACCTAGAGATCTAATTGTATAATAGACAGACTCAACATTGCTATTGTTAACTAATATACTAAAATTGCTTAAAAGAGTATATGTATCCAGTTAAAAATGAAAATCACATTTGTAGATTTAAATCACATTCCAAAGTAAATATTAAAATCACTATATCTGCAACACATGACTTTATGAGTCTACCCTATAAATAGATAGAGTTCAACACTCAATGAAGGTTAAGAGTTGTTGGGAATTGTTAAGGACAAACATGTTAAGGGGGAACTACATGGGACACTTTCTAAATGAAGTTATTTGTTTTGATTTGATCCCAAAACCCCAAGTGTTCTGTTCCCAAGCGACCCACTTTGATGTAGAAAATAGGTTAGAATTTTTCTAAGCCTATACTGTTAGGATGGCTTTGATTTACTTAGGATTTTAGACTGCAGAAATTCCAAGTGAAGGCCACTCACTTGAGTGTGTTCTCCAAGCGAAAGCAAGTCTACCGAAACTGAAGTGAAGCGTGCCGAAGCTAGCGAAACGAAGCAAGCGCTACAGTGGAATCAAAGCGAGTCCACCAAAGCAAAGCGAAGCGAGCGCTACAAAGAAAAGCCGAAGCGAGTCAACTCTGGTCAATATTTGCTAAAGCGGTCACTTCGGAACCTCATTTCCCAAGCGACTCACTACAAATTGACCCTGAAGCGACTCACTTCGAAGCGGCCACTACGACTTCAAAGCGAAGCGAGCCATCACCTACCAGAAAGAGACAGCACAACTCCCGCCCATATTTTGAACTCCAGTCAACAACGAGATCATCGCATTTATTACAAGATCTCCACGTGTCACAAGCGGAGTAGTGAAGAGGAGTTGACTGCCAGGCCGACAGGGCGCCGCTACAGTACTGGGTCGCTCCAGTTACTGTTAGTTTTGTAACTTAGCCGTTTTCGGCAAAGAGACAAACTGCGCTCCTGCAAAAGCAACTGCCTGCGCAAAGTACTGTCGAGAGGAGGAGGGACAAGGCCACCAACCAAGCAACGGATCCCAGCCATCTCTCCGCCTATAAATAGTGAAGGATCACAACGTGAAGATGTAGAACACTACTTGAGCATTCGAGCGCCCACAGCAAACAAACACTCCCAAGCCTTTGAGCAAATCTTCGAGTCTTTGTTTTCAAGTGTTCTCCGAGTTTCCAGTTCATCGGAACTCGTCTTCACAACCTTCACACTTAGAGTCTAAGCCCATTCTATATCCAAGCTTAGAAGAAGAGCTCTAGCCTACTTTGCATCTACTGTAAAGAGCTCTTCATAGTGTGTTAGTCAACCAAAAACCCTAAACTCTGTCTGTTATGTTTTTGAGTCGTCGTTAGGTTGTCTCGATCCAAGGCTCTACTTTCATCGATCGTAGAAGCCTCGATCATAGAGTTTAGATCCAAGCTTACACTTACATCGTTTGTGTGAAGCTCGATCGAAGCTAGGCTGTAAGGAGAGCCCGTAATCTCCCTGTCCGTGTTTGACTGAAGCAAGTGAAGCTTCCAGTCTTGTCAAGGTTTGAGTAGTGAACCCGCAATCACTACGTCTGTCGTTGGATCCAGGCAAGTGAAGCCCGATCTCGACCAGGTTTTTGAAGGACCCGTAACCTTCAAGTTCTTGAGTGAAGAGAACAGTTGCCGTCGTGCAACAAGTGGACGTAGGAGCCTTAACTCCGAACCACTAAAAATCTCTGTGTCGTATCTCTAACCCTAAACTCTTTACTTTGATTATTCATTGCATGTGCATCTAAACAAACTCAACTTGAATTTTTAATTACTTAGGAAAAGATAATAGCTCACCGAATTCCGCACAAAAAGAGTAAAGTCTCACTCTTGATCAAGCTTAAGGCTTAGGTCAAGAGAATCTTGATTGCTTTAGATCTAGCTCTCGGCTAGATCTTAGTATTTCTACGAGCACTTTACCTCATACTCTGAGTTAAGGAATTTGAAGTTGAAAAACTTCAAAATACGTATTCACCCACCCCCCCCCCCCCCTCTACCTATTTTTCCTATAACAAACCGGGACCAACAAGTGGTATCAGAGCAGCGGTTCTTTCGAGCCTCTGCTTTGCATATCCAAAGCGAGTCCCCACTCGCTTCACGTTGTCTCACTGAACCGGATCCTATTTCCTAAGTGCATCAAAAACCTCACCCACGCATATTGCATTTACTGCTGATAGTTTGCTATGTCTACATATAGTGCATCCAGTCTTCCACAGTTCTCGATCGAAGGATACGAGACATGGAGTTTCCGAGTCGAGAGCTTCCTATGCTCCTTCCATGACCGGATGTGGGAAGTTATAGAGGACGGACCAATCGAAATCAGGAAAGCCGTCTCTGAGAACGTCCCAGCTGCCGAAGGTCGGGCTGCCTATGTTCGACAACGGTACGTAGAGAAGGACAAAGATGAGTACACTCCGAATGACTTCAAAGTCGCCAACCTCGACAAGATCGCACGCCACACGATGCAGAGCACCGTGTCAGACGCCTATCTACCACGGATAAGGAAGTGCGCAACGGCAAAAGAAATGTGGGAAACTCTAGCCCTCATTTCTCAAGGCACAGACAAAATCAAGGAAAACAAGCTTGCCGTTCAGATGCGGGAGTTTGAAAGTCTGATAATGAAGCCAGGAGAGTCCATCGACGCCTTCGAGCTAAGAGTTACGAACATCATTGCAACTCTCAACTCACTTGGGAAGGAACTCACAGATAAGGAAGTCAACCTGAAGATTGTCCGAGCTCTCACGAGGAAGTGGCAGACAATGAAGGAGTTGTACCTAGCTACCAAGGATCTTTCAAAGCTCACATCGGAGATTCTGTTCTCCAAACTCAAAGCTCATGAATTCGATCTGAATCGAATGAACCTCGACGAAGAGGATGAAGCTCCCACAACGTCAAAGGGTGTAGCCTTCAAAGCTGCTGAAGGGCCAAGCGACCAGTCGCTAGCCAAAATGACGAGGGAAGAGCTCGAAGAACATGTTGCGTTCTTATCCAAGAACTTCAACAAAATGAACTCTCGAGTGGGCAAATACAAAAGATTCTACAAGCAGTACAAAGGTAGGAGCACTGATGCTCGAGAAGGAAAAGGGAAGAGAGAAGAGACGACCAAGCCGATCTCAAGGGACATGATGGAAGTGGAATGCTACCATTGCCACAAAATGGGCCACTACAAGTCCGATTGCCCGAAGCTGAGTGCAAAGGAGCGAGAGGAACTGAGAGCAAAGAGGGATGCTCCAAGGCGAGCGCTCGTAGCGAGTGAAATGCCGGTCGCTTCAACTGAAGAAATAGCTAGCGACTCGGATGCATTCACAGATCCCAACTCCAGTGAGGGAGAGGATCTTGGACTCATGGCGCTCACCGACGAGGAAACAGGAGAGGTATTCATCTATCCCTCACCCAGTTCAATTACACTCGCACACACTCACCAAGAGGAAGCAAATTCCTCGACATGGAATGAGTTGCTTGACAAGCACATTAAATTGTCAAGTGACCACGAAGTGTTGAAACAAGCTTTGTCTCAAAGCGAGAAGGAGAACCGAAAGCTAGCCACTGAGCTTGACCAAGTCAAACTTAACTTAAGGGCTATGACTAGTAAGTTCGAGGATCTCTTCGCGAGACATCAAAGCTTGGAAGGAAGGTATGAAACCCAGTCCGCTCTAGTTGCCAATTTAAACAAAGCTTCATACGCTAGGCAAGCACTAGAGAGCTCACTTCTACCTTTTGGTAGAAAGGGAGGACTCGGATATGAGGGTGGACTTTCCAAGCTGACTGTCTTTGTTGGTGCTTCTCACACAACACCATCAGTCACTTTGGAACTGCCCACTGCATCCAAAGCGACCACAAACAAAGATAAAGGCCAAATGGCTGAGAACCCTAAGAAGAAGCCAATGAAGATGTCTATATCTTCAAGGGCAGAAACTATGGGTAAGCAAAGACCAACTGTTCCCAGCACTTACAATGCTAAAGCCTACCAATCCAAAGGTAAAGGGAAACCAGTTGTAGCTTCTAAGTCTCAGGCCAAGACACAAGAGACAAAGGATCTCCCTTTTAAGAAAAGGAGTAATGTCTATGTGTCACGTTATCCGGACTGGAGATGGTCCAACCGGACTAACGTTGAGGGGGAAGAATTCGAAGCACCAAAGAGGCCGCTTCGAACTCCCAAGGTTACTCAAGCGAGTCGGGGTCAAAACCCTAGTTGGACCGCTTCGAGAAAACCTAGCGAGCCGCTTCGACAGACTGTAAAACCTAAGTCAGTGTCTAAGCCCGTAGCTAATCCGAAGCGAGTCGCTTCAGGATACAAGCCAAAGGGTAAGAGCATGGGTATGCCTCATGCGAGCCGCTACCCCTTTTGCACACACTGCTGCACGTGTGAAGCTGCTTTAAGGCAGAAGTCACAGTTTTCAAAGGTCGAGAAACCCAAAGCACAAGCTACCTTTCAAAAGAAGGTGAAGCAAGTGTGGGTACCTAAGGGAACTAACCTGCAAGGACCCAAACTGATTTGGGTACCAAAATCTGTCTAATTGCAGGTGAGCGCCGTGGATCCCATGCCAAGTGAGGGTTAACAAATCTGGTACTTGGACAGTGGATGTTCGAGACACATGACCGGCATGAGAGCTCTACTTCACGACTACATAGAGAAGAAGGGTCCACACGTCACTTTTGGTGATAACTCTCGAGGAAGCACCAAAGGGTACGGCGCACTGAGAGTCGGAAAGCTCACAATTGAAGAAGTCTCCTACGTGGAAGGACTCAAGCACAACTTGCTATCCATTTCACAATTTTGTGACAAAGGATACAAGGTGGAATTTATTTCCAACAAGTGCATTGTAAAGAGCAAGCTCACTGCCCAGATTGTGCTAACTGGAGTAAGACAAAGGAACGTCTATATAGCACAATGGGACAGCTGCAAAGAGGAGACGTGCTTAGTAGCAAGGAGTGCTACAGAAATAGGATGGCTATGGCACAGACGCTTGAACCATCTCAACTTCAAAGCCATAAACCGCTTAGCTCGAAAGGGTTTGGTGCAAGGCATACCAAATGAAGTCTTCATCAAAGACCATCCATGCTCATCATGCCAACGAGTGAAGCAGACGAAGAAGCACTTCGCCAGTCTCGAAGAAGCTTCATCAAAGCGAGTGCTCGAGCTGCTTCATATGGATCTGTTTGGTCCAGTCACTCCAGTTAGTGTGAATGGAAGGAAGTACACTCTAGTTGTAGTCGACGACTTCTCTCGCTACACTTGGGTTGTATTTCTCTTCAGCAAGAAGGAGACACTGACCAAGCTGCCACAACTGCTCAAGCGATTGGCTGTGGAGAAGAATCAAGCGATTGTAACCATCCGCTCCGACAAAGGCACATAATTCCTGAACTCTACCATTGAAGCTTACTGCACGGAGCATGGCATAGCGCATCAGACTTCCTCAGCACGCACACCTCAGCAGAATGGAGTTGCTGAAAGAAGGAATCGGATCATCAAAGAAGCCGTTCGAACCATGATTGCTGACTCGAAGCTTCCGATGAAGTATTGGGCTGAAGCTGCCAATACGGCATGCTACACGCAGAACCGGACGCTTCTCTACAAACGGCACGACAAAACACCATATGAAATATGGACAGGGAGAATTCCTAACATATCTTATTTCCATATCTTTGGTTGTAGGGTCTTCATCCATGACAATGGGAAGTCGCAGTTGAAAGCCTTTGAAAGCAAAGCTGATGAAGGAATATTCTTAGGATATTCTACATCAAGCAAAGCTTATAGGGTGTTCAACTGTAAAACCCTAATCGTGGAGGAATCACCCCATGTCGTATTTGATGAGTCTTCTTTGAGTCTTCCACAGGAACAGGTTCAATCTAAGGAAGGAAAGACAAGCGAGGAACCCAACAATTCGTTAACTTGGGACATGCTTGAGGATGATGAAGAAATCAAGGACTCAAGCGAGCAGAATGTCCAAGGAAAAGATGAAGCTGCCCCCAAGATTCCTGAAGCAAGTGCAGGCCAAGCATCCAATCCAGTCGCTACAGAAAGGTAAAGCGAGCGACCAAGAAGAAGATGAAGATGAAGCTGGCGGATCCAAGAGTGCATGGCTCAAAAATCACTCACCAAGTCAAATCATTGGAGATCTATCCAAGGGTGTAGTGACCAGAAGTCAAGTGTTTGGAGAAAGTGCCATGTTCAGTTGCTTTCTCTCAAACATTGAGCCGTCATGCGTGGAGGAAGCCCTAGCTGATTCAAATTGGGTGATCGCCATGCAAGAAGAGCTGAACCAGTTCACCAGAAACGACGTATGGTATCTCGTGGATCGTCCCAAATTTCAGCATGTGATTGGCACCAAGTGGGTGTTCAAGAACAAGACGGACGAGGACCACAACATTGTGAGGAACAAGGCGCGTCTCTTCGCCAAGGGCTACTGTCAAGAGGAAGGAATCGATTTCGATGAGACCTTCGCTCCAGTGGCACGGCTTGAAGCAATTAGACTATTTCTAGCCTATGCAGTGGCCAAGAAATTCAAAGTCTATCAGATGGATGTGAAGAGCGCGTTCCTCAACGGTGAATTGAAGGAAGAAGTCTATGTGGAGCAGCCACCGGGTTTCGAGCAAGGAGATAAGGTGTATCGATTAAAGAAAGCCCTATATGGATTGAAGCAAGCTCCCAGAGCTTGGTATGATACCCTTTCTCAATTCCTAGTGGATAATGGATTCCACAAAGGGAAGATAGATCGAACCCTATTCACCATCAATCATGGAGATGATATGCTATGGGTTCAGATCTACGTGGACGACATCATATTTGGGTCACCAAACCAGTCGCTTAGCGAGAAGTTTGGAGAGCTTATGAAGACCAAATATGAGATGTCGATGATAGGCTTGATGAGCTGCTTTCTAGGTCTTCAAGTGAAGCAGCAGGATGATGGTATCTTCATTAATCAAGCTAAGTATACAAGAGATATGCTTGCCAAGTTCGGTGTTCAACATGCTAAAGCTGTAAAGATTCCAATGAACACGAACTGGAAGATGGAGCCAGACATAGATGGGATGTCTGTGGATGCTACAGACTACCGAGCCCTGATCGGATCCCTTCTATATCTCACTGCAAGTAGGCCATATATAGTTTTTGCAGTTGGAGTCTGTGCTCGCTTCCAAAGCTACCCCAAGCACAGCCATCTTGAAGCTGCCAAGAGAATTCTTTGATATTTGTAGGGCACTGTCAATATGGGGCTGTGGTATCCAACGGAGGATAATTTGGAGCTCACTGGATATTCAGATGCTGACTATGGAGGGTGCCGAAGTGTAGCTACTTCAACGACTGAAGCCGAATATATGGCCGCTGGAAGCTGCTGTTCTCAAATTCTATGGCTTCGTCAGCAGTTGAAGGACTACAATGTTGAAGCAAATGAAATTCCTATATTCTGCGACAACAACAGAGCGATCTGCATCTCTCAAAATCCAGTGCTACACACCAGATGCAAGCACGTGGAAATCCGACATCACTTCATTCGTGATCATGTCGAGAAGAAGGATATCAAGCTCGAGAAAATTCATACCGATCTCCAGCGAGCAGATATTCTCACCAAGCCTCTAGCTGAATCTCGTTTCAATCAGCTATGCATGGAATTAGGGTTGCTAGACCCTGGTGAAGAGTGCTAGATCCAGGATGCACGAAGGAGTGGTCGCTAGTTTTTCGTAGCGTCACTCGCTTCGGATCTTCACCAATTCAAGCGAGCCACTTCAATATTCCACTCGCTTGAAGAAGGAGAAATAAGGTGGAGTAAGGTGGAGTATTGGAAGACATTCCCTACCCGCTTGTAGGAATTGTTAAGCCATTGGTTAAGGGGGAACTATTGTTTGCTCTCGGAGCAAGCTACTTCCAAAGCGAGCAAGGAAAGCTGCTACCTTGCCTAGGATTCCTAGCGAGTGGGTATAAACACTCGCAAATGCCGTTTCTAGTAACGGTTGTGGGGTCTTGTATCGGGCCTTCCCACGTAAAAATGGTGAAAGCTTAGGCAGGGCTGGCACCTAGACCTTGTGTCCTTTTTCCATCTTTCCGCCGAAGAGGAGCAAGTCTTCTCATCTCCTTCATCATGGATAAATGTCCATTCCTTACTCACTCTTCATTGAGTTGAGCTGCCGGATGTCTATCCATTCCTCCCCCACTTTGAATTTTGCATCGCCACAATTTGCCCCAGCTTGGGTCAAAGCGAGTCGATTGCAAGTTCATTCTGTAGCTTAGAGGAGGAAGCTTGAAGGTTTACCTTTTTCTACAAAAGGTTGCAGGGCTGGTGACATGCTTCTGCGTAAAATACGAGATTGTCTTGTCAGAGCATTCTCATTGTCATCCTGTCCATTTATGCTCTGAGATAAGGACTTGTACTCATCCTACATTCTTCGTGAATATGTACACTTACGTGAAGCTCCCCTCCGGGTTGTAGTAAGCTTGTGTACTATATTCATTCTCTCCCCCATTCACTTCGATGGAGGACTCTCTAATTCGTAGAGGAAGATGAATGCCATGAAGATGAATGCCAAGAAGATGAAGTACTCTACAGGTGGTATCAACATGCTTCAAATGCATTCCATCAACAAGTGGTTTCATCAAATGAAGTCCAAATCAAAAGAAGTCTTCAACAAGTGGTATCAATCTCCTACGAAGTGAGATTGACTGGTAAGCACTTCAATTTTAAGTACACTGAGTGAGCCGAAGCGTGCTAGAAACCTTCACTTACTATGTGGAAAATATGAAATGAATCTGACACAAATACAAAGAGGAAAACATTCTTGTTTATCCCCGAAGTATGTAAGTCAGAAACATTTTAAATTAAGCAAAGAAATTTCATTTCTTATTCCAGTCACTACACATGACGAAGCGAGTGCCACGTCACTCAAGCAAGTCATCGCAAGCGAGTGCGGAGCAGTCACGCCAAGCGAGTACTTCGCAAGCGAGTAGAAGCCAAACGGTTACTCTCGTAGCGAGCGGGTACGAAGCGAAGCGTATGAGCTGTCAGCACTCGAGTGCAGAATTTCACTTTTTACTTTAGCATTTAATGCAGCGGCGCGTAGTAAGAGGAATGACAGGTGCGTGCACGTCAAGCCGAGAAAAGCGGGAAAATCGCCCTCAATCCAGTCGTCGAATCTGAACAGTTTTTAAATCTCAACCGCTGGATTGACGCCTATTGGAGAGACAAATCAAAAGCTGCCGCGTGGCAACGCCAAGTCAGGTTGGCGGTTCACTTTTCCTGTGATGAAACCGGACACATCAGATCCATCACCGAAGGTCCGCCGCCTCCGCACAGGATCTTCGAAGATATTACTGTCTTGCCCCTGCCTCGTCAGCAGAACCCTAGTTCTATATATATGAAACACCGAAGACCTGTAGAAAAATTCACAACTCTCAAAAATTGCCATTTTCGTGAAATCTCTGCACCTCTGCAAATTCACGTAGCCTAAAACCCCTCAAAATCTCAAACTTTTCTCAAATCCCTCTACAAATTAACCATGGGAAAGAAGGAGAAGACCGAAACGATGGAGGATTTTCTGAAAACCCTTAATGATAACATCAACGTGGAACCACACCTTGATGAAGATGTGGTGACTGAAAACGGGTTCTTCCGCAGGGCTGTGACCACGGCCGGCCTGTGGAAATTCGTGACAGCAAAGCCGCAGCAGATTCTCGCCAGAGCCGTCGCCGAGATTCTCTTGAATCTCAAAGAAGGAGAAGAATCGTCAAATTTCACTCATCCACAGAGAGGAACGCCGGTGGAGATCGAGCTAAGCAGAATAGCCCGTGTGTTCGATCTGCCGATGGTCGGACCAGTTTCTCTGTCCGAACTTGGTATGTCGACCCAAGTGGAGTTCGCCCGATTTGCCAAACGGAGAGGCGTAAAGTTTAGGAACCCAAAGTTGAGCAACATCAGGAACGATTTAAAGGCTCCGTTCAACTTGATCTGCGAGCTATACACAAAGTTTGTACTGTGTGGAGTTGGTTCGCTGAGCCAACTGTCAGACACCAAGATCTACGCCACCTCTGTCATTGTTGATAGCTTGACAGGGACAAGCTTCAACTGGCACCGCTGGTTCATCAACCAGATACATGAAGTTGCGGCGGATTTCAAGTACGAGGAGGGAAGTACCAGTGAAATCGTTCGCAAGGGAAAGTTAAGGCTTTTCTCCAGGATCTCCTACGCCCTGGAAACACTATTTGAGAACTTGCGGTGGACAGGCAAGAAGGATACAGCACCATACAAGAAAAACACCATCTACTTCGATTCGTGGAAAACTGAGAAGCTCCCGATGGACCGGGATTGCATCGATGTACTAGTCCTCCCTTCCGCTCGTCGCTGAATCCTGTAGCGAGGCGGAAGAAGAAAGCCAAGCTCCTTCATCATTGAAGCGAGTATCGAGGAAAGCGAGGTCAAGGCGACCTCAGAGGTTGAGAAGTGTTACAACCATTATCGAAACGAGCGAGGCTGAGGAGCAGCCGCTCGAGAAGATAGTTGAAGAAGAACAACCCCAACCCTCACCGGAAAAAGCGCCACCCCAGCCTTCACCAACCAAAATCCAAACACCTCATACCCAAACTCAAACCCAAACCCAGCCGCTACCGGAACCCCAAACATCAACCACAGCCATTCCCACTACTCAAACACCATCCTCACCACAGGAATCAACCCACTCATCCTTTCAGATTCCTAACCTACCCTTTCTAGGCACGGACCTCACCGATGCCTACAAACTTTTCTCCACCCCACTCAATCCTCAAACAGAAACCACCCAACCTGAAGCTACTGAAGCTTCCACTCCCAGTTCCCCATCCTCATCAGCCGAAAGCGCTGATACCGCCCAAACAGCCAAAACAGCCGAAACCATCCCCACTGTCATCCCAGAAACTCCCTCATCTCCAACTGAGGAAGAAAAGATCCTCGAGCGTTACGCTAAGGACCGGGAACAAGCGGCCGAGCTCATCCGCGAATGCTACCCCTCCTTGGAGATGTCCGATAGCTTCTTCTCCAGCGCAGCAGATTTCCTCACGTACATCACGTACAGAGGAACAGAGTACTACAAGATCTTCAATCTGCGCAAGGCAATGGAGGAAGAGGTGATCGAGGCCAAAGAAGTGGAAGTGCTCAAGTTTGCCGGAGTTGATGGCTTCCACGCCTTCATCAATGAGGCTAACTACTGGGAGGTGCTTGACGCAAGGGTGAAGAAGGAGTACCCCAATGTGTCCATCCCAGATCGTGAGCCGTCACAGCATGAGCTCCGATTGATCAAGGAGCATGAAGCCGAAGTAGGAGTGAAGGAGTCGGTGATCTCTAATCTGCAGAGTGAGATCACCAAGAAGGATGCTGAGCTGACTACGAAGGTGTTGGAGGTTACGAAATTGCGTGAAGAGTTTGATAGGAGGAATAAGGAACTAGAGGAGAAGGTAGAGGAAAAAGCCAAGCTTGTGGAGGAGAAGGCAAGCCTGGTAAAGGAGAAATCGAAGAAGGTAGAGGAGTTAGAGAGGAGTAACAAGGAGATCAAACATTCCCTAGATGCTGAGAGGAGCAGGCTTAGGGAAGTGAACGCAAAGATGGTGGAAGTGGATAGTGGAAAGAAGAAGTTAGAGGAGGAGTTAGAGAAAGTGAAGAGAGAGGTGGAGACAGAAAAGGAGGAGAAGAGGAATATGAGGAGTAAGTACAGGGAAAACATCAACAAAGCAACTGGGAATGTTGAAAAGATGGAGAAGCAGATCTCCAACAATGAAGAAAAGATAAGGAAGCTGGAAGGCGAGCTGACCAGAGAGAAACTGAAGGTTCACAGCAAAGACAAGGAGAATGAGATTCTCCAAAGCCAAAAAGATGAAATCTATGCTGAGCTGGAGAGACGACGAAGGAGTACCAATTCCGTCACATTGAAGGAAGCAGAGTTGAGCATTGCGATCGAGAGAGTAAAGAATCAGGCGGAGG
Organism: Thymus mandschuricus; assembly: GCA_029379335.1. Taxonomy (NCBI): domain Eukaryota; kingdom Viridiplantae; phylum Streptophyta; class Magnoliopsida; order Lamiales; family Lamiaceae; genus Thymus; species Thymus mandschuricus. Next base: position 16,598,245 of record CM057074.1, on the reverse strand, counting down.
CCTTTACCCGCAGAATGCATGCAATGGCTCAACTCCATCTTTCATTGAACCAACGAGAGCGATTCCTGGCCGCCGCTAAAGCAGAGCTTGAAGCATCTAATCTAAGGCTCACTTCGACTTCTCCTTGCAAGAGGAAAAGAAAAAGATAACCAGAGAGATCGAAGCGGAGCTGGACGCTCGCTTCAGAGAGGTAGAGCCGTTGGAGAACTTGATGCGTTCAGTAAAGGAGAGAGAAGATCAGTGCAAATATCTTCTTGAAGAAATCTCTGTAAAGACGGCAGAGCTCGTCCTCTCCCAGGAAAATGTGTTTGCAGCACGATCAGAAAAGATGCTTCATGATGTGCTAAGCAAACTGACAGACATCCACCAATCCATCAGCGGAACGGTGATTACAACCACCCCCGGCAGTCTTGATGATGCCAAAAAGGGGGAAATCATTGAGAGAGCAACCATTCAAGCTAGAGAAGTTGGAGGGTCGAGTAGTAGAAGGATCGAAGCGAGAAGCTTGATCGAAGGGGGAACAGGAGTTGTAGGAGGTAGTGAAGTGGAAGAAGTAGTCGATGAAGCTAGAGCCGAGTTGGCTAGAAAGAAGGGCAAAGGGAAAGTGACAGAGGAGCCTCACATGCCGCTTGCTGGAAAGCTTCTTAGCTCCTCAATTGCCACTCACCCCGTTGTTGCTCCTTTAACCAAGGAACAGAGGGAGCGACAGATTGAGGCAGATGCGGCCCTGGCCCGTTCATTGGAGATTGAGTTCGAGCTCAATAGAAATGCCACTCTAGCTGGTGCATCTTCGCAAGCACCCGCTTCGGCCTCTGCCCCTGCTTCAACACAGGCACTCACTTCAGCCCCTACCGGAGCTGTTCCAGCCAGTGAAGCTGCCACTCAAATGCCACCACCTCCTGCTCCGAAACTGTCATCACTTTTTTTTTTTCACTTTTTTTTTTTCTATGAGAATTCCATTCTCATCCCTTTCATTTTTTTTCTTTTTTTTTTAGAGCTCATAGGAGTATTCTCATCTCAAAACGACCTCTTCAATCAAACTACTCAAACCTCGCTATCTCACTTCTTCACAACCTCTCAATAGATTCCCTTAACCAACCTTCACCCCCTTTCATCTGGTTTAGCAACAAAGGCTTCAAAGGCTCAAGAGGGACCACAAAGTTAACATTTTATTTGGTTAGTGTTTAGGGAATAATGAGGCTAACAAGTGAGGGCCTAAAATCATTTCTAAGTTCTAGTGGCACATATAGCAACCTCGATCGAGATTGAAGGCAAGTTCTAGAAGATAACAATGCAATACATGGCAAACTCTCAAGAAAGAAAAATAACGTTATCAATTCAACGTTTTGGCTCAAACCTCACAAGCTTTTGTTTAGAGTTCATGTGCCTAAGATCAATCATTCCTAGTTAATCATGTTATGCAACCATTTCATGCTCAACACACACATGAGAAATCCCAAAAATATGATGCATTTTCCGCTCCAATCATCATTGGCATCTCTCTTGAAAGCAAATGAGTGATAACCACAATATCTAAACATGTAGACAAGAAGCACTACAACTCAAGTGATGCTTTTAAAATGAAATTCGAAATAATTTGCACATACGCAATTAAACACCCTTATAAAGCATGAAAACATCACTTGAATCATTTGCACACACCAAATCAACTCATCCTTCAATACACATAAATTCCACCACCAATTCACTCCAAACAAAACATAAAAATTTAAAACAAACAAAGAAAGAAATACCGATAAAAATAACTTGAAGAAATATGAAAAAGTAACTTGAATATCTTATCCCATCCCCCTCCCCCAAACTTATTTTTGAAAATAAAATCAAAAATAAGGTTGGAGGGATTAATATACACAAGATATTTAAGTTACTACTCACAAACGTCCAAGCTATTTAGGTAAGGGACGAGACGGGGAATCCCACAATCGCAAGTCTTTCTTTTGATGGCGAATCCCTCGTCACGTCCTTTGCCTGTTCTCCCCCATTCGTCACCCCACAAATCTTCTATCTATGTACTATAAGCAACAAAATCACAAGGAATGTTAGAATTCCACAATAATTTGCACAAAAAATTAGAAGAAAAGTGGGTGAGAGAGGAGAAATTATGCAATTGAAAATTGTAAATTTTTTCAAAAAATATTTTTTTCAATTTTTTAGAATTTTTAAAATTTTTTTTTGAATTTTTTTGAATTTTTTCGATTTTTTTTTTTAATTGGACGGCCCGGCCCAAAGGACCCGGCCCAGATCTGGCCCGAAGGAGGCCCAGACCTAGATCTGGGCCCGAAATGAACCAGCCGCCACTGCCGGATTTGGGCGCTGCCGGAATCCGCAGCCCTCGCCGGAGGAAACTGCTGCTGCCGTGAAGACTCCCACGCATCGCCGTCGCCATCGTCTGATGCTGCTCGTCCGCCCTCGGCTTAAACAGGTTGGGGCGGCATCGTCACCGGAATACGCGCAGGGGAGGAGGCCGCCGGAATCGCGAATGGGGGAGGAGCTCGCCGCCAGAAACGCGAAGAACCCCCCCAATTTTTGCCGGAATCGCGAACACCGGGGACGAAACGCGAATGGGAGAGGCTCGCGGAGGCTGCTCCCGTCGCCCTGAATCTGCTGCTCTGCTGCAAGCTTCGCCGGAGTTCGCGCCGCCGGAATCGCGACTTGGGGCTGCCGTAGTTACAAACTTCGACGGCGACCCACGGCTCGCCGTCGTGGGTCGCCATTTCCGGACAGAAGCTCCCCGGCGACCCATGGCTCGCCATTCCCGGTCGCCGTTTTTGAACAGTAGCTTCCCGGCGACCCACGGGTCGCCGTCTCCGGTCGCCGGAATCTGCAAATTCAAATTTTCAATTTTTTTTTTAAATATATTTAACTATATTATTATATATCTATATTTTTTAATTTCCTTTTCTATTTTCCCTTACTAACAAAAATACTAACACCCTGTTTGGTAAGGCAGATTAAGGCAGATTAGGCCCAGATAAGATTATTTGTCTAGAGTTATATGTTGTTTGGTAGGAGAGATTGTTAATTTTGGGGGCCCTGGATAAAAAAGAAGCCCAGTCTTATTTCACTATTTCAGGCAGACAATCTATCGCACCCTTCCCCCTCCGATTATTTATGCAATCCGAACAGTGCGGCAGATTGCAATGATATTTTCCCATGTTACCCTTCTACGTCCTTCTCCACCGCCGCTCGGAAAAATGCAGATTCCGTTGCTGGTTCGAGCTCCGACACTGCTGTGGCGGCGGAGGCTCTTCGAGCAGAAGCTCTCCGACCTCCACAAATGCACCGACCTCAACGAGCTCAAGCAGCTCCACGCTCTCATATACAAGTCCTATCTCCACCATAGGTATGTAGTGTGCCATTGAAGTTTCTTTGGATGATCATGGAATTTACAAATATATGAACAATATTCATCTTTTATGATCTTCAATCTCTCCAGAAATAAACAAACCCCAATCTTTGCTCCTGATTTCATCGAATTCCATGGAGATTTGGATTCCTCTAAAATCTCCACCTCTCTGGTTCCCCCAAACCCCACAAAATCATCCGATAATATATGGCGCCGATTTGCTGCCTACCTTACCATTTATGATCTCGCCTCTTCGTTTTTTCCCCCTTAAATCGTCTAGATTCCTCGCCTATTTTGATGGATCGCAGGGAGAATGGCAGAGGAAGAACGCAGCCATAGCGGCGGCGGAGGAGGTGGTGGTTTCAGTTGTGATACTGATAGATCTGGAAATGGTAATCAAAGGAAAGTTCCTCAACGAGGATTGGGCGTTGCGCAGCTTGAGAAGATCAGGTTGGAGGAGGAGAGAAAGCGGACTGCTCCGTGCCTCCAGTGCCCTAGCCTTTCGCCGCCGCCGTCCATTTTCCGCCTCCGATCGCTGCTGTCGGTACCGATTCGGTTGAATGGAAATGGCGGTTGGTGTAGATTGTGGAATGGTGATTACAATGCTGCACACTGGTTCTTCCATTTCCAGCAATCTGCTTCTCCTCGGGTTAGTTCCGTTCACCTGCATTAATTTGTGAATGTATTGCTTGTTGAGTTTGTTTCGAATTGGTTGAATGTTTGAGAATTTTCATTTTGGGATTTACAGTTGAATTCCTCCTCTTTGGAGCACCCTTCAAACCAAAATATTCATGCTCATAACTGTGCTTCATCTTGGCCACTGAAATATAAGGTACTAATAACAAACATTTTTGTTGCCGCTGTTACTTTATTTGATCCGATCTCTACACTAGAATCAATGGCTAATGAAAGTGTTTGCATCCCACTCACTTTTTGATGGAATGTAGATGGTCGGAGTGAAGAGGGCTTGCCCGTTCTCCCACAAAACTCCACCACCCCGATCCTTTGCTGGCCGTTTTGATCCTTCGAGATCAAGATTTGAGGCATTGCCTTCTTGTAGCTGTAGATGTACAGCTCGAATGGAGCCAAGAAACATATACATGAGGTCTGTTTTTATACTACCTCTCTTATTTCTTGAATTCGATCGATCACTAAATGTTAATTATGTGCTAACACCATTTTCTGTGGCAGCTCTTCAAATCCAATAAATGGAGACTTTTTTACACTGGCTCCTGCTTCTGCTCTTCCACCTTCCAACTCGAAGTGCAAATTCCCATGTACAACTCGGGTCCTCAGAGGTTTGAGGTATCAGACATTTATGAATTTCTCCCATTGATAACTCCATTCTCCATCCCTCAGTCTTGCATACTTACTTGAGTCCCGTCTCCGTAAATTTGCAGGATAATTGCATAAGCCAAGTTTATGATAGTAGATCGAGGGAAGAGTCATTCAGTTTCATTGCAGATAATGTGGGAAAGGGAGAGACTATTGATCTGAATCTGAAGCTGTAGAAGCTATATAAGAGAGAAGTGGTTGATTTTGGAAGTGATAAAAGATGAATATTGCTCATATGTGATGCAATTTTACTATGTATGTATGTTATGCCTTTTTGCGATCTCGGAGCGTGGAAATTGAGAAGAAGATTGACTATCTTGAGAGCTTGGTTGGAAATGTAATTTTTCTAATTTTGTTTCTTTTCTAATTTTTGAATCAACTGCAGTTTCTGGAAATCTTAGATCTTTGATTCTTTGTTATTAAAATCTGAATATACAGAACTAGGACTGTGAGCACGTTCAGTTTCTGAAGTAATAAACTCTAGCTATAGCTTTATACAGGAGATTGGAATTAAATGGACAGTATTGAGCAATGTAACATGTATTAAAGTTATACAAGTTTATATTAAAACATTATGGTGTAGCAACTTGAATCTTTATATTGTTCTTTCTACTGGGGTTTTCTTTTGGATCTGATATGATTAGCAAAACAATAATATCCTGTAAAATGTCAAAAGGTGATGGAGGAAATGATCATTGCATGTATGTTCAATTACATGTTGCCTTGTAAATATTTTAGATTTATAGGGATATTTTTGTCTTTACAGCATTAATCTAGGGTTCGTATCTTGTCTACCAAACGCTAGATAAGTTACCCGACATTTTTTTATCCCATCTACCAAACATATGTGTAGGATTAATTATCTTACTACTATTCACACTATTAATCTTAAGTTTATTTATCTTTTCTTATCTCATCTCACCTACCAAACACCCCCTAAGGAGACAAATACTACTCCAAAATTTCCAATTTTGCTCCTTTTTTCAAAATAAAACGAAATAAAATGACTAAAAATAAGCGAAAATATGGATGATAAAAATAAAACGAAAATAAGAATGATAAAAAAGAGATAAAATAAAACGAAATAAAACGAAAATAAAATGACTAAAAATAAACGAAAATAAAAAGGATACGTGTTGGGGTGCCTCCCAACGAGCGCTTTTTTAACGTCGCTAGCTCGACGATACCTCAATGGAGCTCATGGGACATCAAACGAGGCTTTCTTGCCTAGACATTGGACTCTTCTACAATTCTCATTGAATGGATCGACAATCTTTTCATTGAACTTTACTCCATCAAATTTTGTGAAGCCTCCTCCTCGATATGGCTCATCAATTTTCTCCTCAAGCTTCACTCCTACATGTTTGTCATGGAATGGATCTCCAACTTCAATGGAAACTTCACTTCATTCATCCTCATCTTTCTCTTGTCCACATCCTCCAAGAACTTCTCATTATTTGGCATAGTTCTCACAAACTCAACCAAAGAAGCATTGATATCCAACTTCTTCGACATTTCCAACCTATCAAATCTCATCTCTACAACTTCCTCGTGAGGGATACTCTCTACAAGATCATCTCTCTTCTCACCCCCAAACTTAGCATGATTCTCATATCCAAACTCAAGAGGAAATGACATATCGTTCATGATACCATCATTCAACTCACTCACATCATCATTCTTCATAAAAGTTTGGGAAAAACGAGTAAGAGAGATACCTTCATCCTTCATTGAATATGGCAAATAGGGCTTTATTTCCTCTTGAGGCTCATGAATAGGCATGGAAAGTGGAGACATCAATGGAGCCTCATAACTCCAAGATTGGAGTGGATCATCTTCTACAAGTTGTTGAGAAACCGATAGAGGTTGTTGGTTGATGTGAATCACCTCTTCTTGGCCAAGAATTCTTCCATTCTTAGGTCTTTGCCAAGCTCGTGTTTACATCAACGCCTTTTTAATCTCTTCATGCTCCTTCTTGAGGTTGGTAATTTGGAAAACAAGCTCTTCATATTTATCATCCATCATGGAGGTGTCTTTCCTTGAATTCACCCTTTCCATAGGCCATTGAAAAGAATTGGAAACCATATCTTCAACAATCCTCATGGCTTCCTTCACATCTCGATTTAGCAAGCAACCTCCGGAGGTAGCATCCACAATAGTTCTCGTTTGTGAACTCAAACCACCATAGAAGAAGAAGATTTGTCGACTCTCATCTAGGCCATGTGGAGGGCATTTCCTTAAGAGCTCACGGAATCTCTCCCAAGCATCAACTATTGTCTCATCCTCATGTTGGGCAAATTGATAAATCTCGGAGATTAGGCGTTGTACCTTGGAAGGTGGAAAGTATCTCGAGAGAAAAGCTTTGCACAAATCGTCCCACGATTTGATTGACTTCCCATTGAGACCTTTGAACCACTCTTTAGCCTGGTCACGAAGTGAAAATCCGAAGAGTCTCATCCGGATTGTGTCATTTGACACTCCTTCGAGCTTGAGGGTATCACAAATTTCAAGGAATGAGTATAGATGATCATTTGGGTCCTCGGTGACTTCTCCTCCAAATTGATTTGCTTGAACCAAACGAATCAAACCCGGCTTGAGCTCAAAGTTGGGTGCATCTATCGTACCCCATTCTCTTCCTTGATAACTTTCCTTTGGAGGTTGGAATATCTCAATTATAGGAGTTAATTGAACCTCTTGGGTTCTTCTCCTTTGCTCGTCCAATTTTGCTTCCATAACCTCCAATTGCTTCATAAGAACTTCCACTTCTTGATTGATTTCAACATCTTGCTCTTTGGAAGTTCTTTCTCTCTTCTCATAATCCAAAACGAAAGATTCCACATGTTTGACCTTGGATCTATGAAGTGTGTACCTATCAAGCACACCAATAAAGAAATCAAAAATAGTCCAATAGAATGCTTGAATCAACAAGCACAATACCATCCTATCTATAAAAAAACAAGCTCAAATTAGCAACAAGAAACTAAACAATCTATTGATCATCAATCTATTCACTCCTCGGCAACGGCGCCAAAAATTGACTAGGCTATTTCTAGCCTATCAATAATAGGGGTGGGTCGGTACGGTATACCTTCGTATTTTCGTCATACCTTATACCTTACCTTAAGTGACGGTATGCTAATTTTACATACCTTTACCTTACCTTACTTGTCGGTATACCTTAAACCGGTATACCTTAATTTCGGTATGAAGCAAATTACATACCTTTACCATACCTTATTTTCGGTATACCATACCTTAAGCCGGTATGCCACGGTATACCTTAAATTAATTATAAATAAATAAATCAATATATGTATAATTCATATCTTAGAAACTTATAATACAATAAATAGCACCCAAATATTTAAACTCCAATATTCTTCAAAATAAAACATATTATCAAATTCAAATCCAAAACATCTAAATTCAAAACACAACGAGAGCATAAAAAACTTTCTAATCTCACTCCATAATTTAAGGTATATACATAATATAAGGTATATACCCTACTTGCGGTATATACTGCGATAGTGGTATATACCGCGATACCGGTATATACCTTATTTTCGGTATATACCTCGACAACGGTATGTAACGGTATACCTCGGTATTCAAAAATTGATACCTTTACCTTACCTTTGTCTTCCGGTACGGTATGATACCTTATCGGAAATTTCGGTATACCTTAATTAAAGTATTTTCGATAAATTTTCGGTACGGTATGGACGGTATACCGAATTTTCGATATATTTCCCCAGCCCTAATCAATAATACAATAACCGAACTAGCTAGGAGTCCGGGTCGAACCACAAGGAGTGAATGTGTCGAGAGATAATCAAGTAGTTCATCTCGTCTCTATTATCCTATTTGAGCACATATTCATGGTTTGGTTTTTCTTAACTAGGCAAAGAGTAAAGTAGATTGTAAACTTGACAATGTAAAGTAAACAAGACAAGTAAAGTGCAAATATGCAGATTCAACAATAGTAAAAGGCATGGATCCAAGTGATTTCCAATATGATGATGATGAAGGCTTTAGAATCTAGATGCTTCAAACCAATTTAATCCACATTGGATGGTTTCTTATATCAAGTGGATCAATAGAGCAACAAATGCTTTCTAAGCCTTTAAATACTCTATCAACTCCAAATAGCTCAATTAGTCTAAGATAACCTACCAACTATCATCCAACCCATCTAATTCTTTCTAGGAACTATATGAGATGAAATCAAGTGATATGGGTATGGATTGATGCCAAGTGCTATGAAAGGAAGCTTACTAAGCATTCCCTCAAACACCTTAGATGCACTCCTAGTGATCAATTATTCATGCATTCAAATTAAAGTCCCAATCCATAGGCAATCCAAGAGGAAGGTAAATCAACATCCTAGAATCTAACACCTATCATCTACATCAAATTATCCATCACTTGGAGCCATATGCTAGCTTAGCTAGCCATAGATCTAGCAATTAAACCATAAAAATAAGAGAAAACATAATAGAAATAACAAGGAAAGGAAAAGGAATAGAAATGCTTCAATAATCTTCAATCTCCAAGCTTGATCATCCAACAATATTTGAAAATACCAAAGTAGAAAGAGGTAAAATAGCTAGGGTTCTAAGAGAAAATGCTAAAGTGAATTATAAGTGTTGTTAGATAACAAATAAGGAAAATAACTAGCTATTTATAGTTTTCCCACACATTGGGGTCAAATTGCAAATACTAGAAACTTAAGTTGAAAAGGTGGGGTAAAATCTGTAATTTCTGAAAAGTTGAATAGAGGTTTGACTTGTGCATTTTCGGTTGACTTGTGCATTTCCGCCCACATTTGACAGTTTGCGCACTCTCACGGTTTTGGCTCGTTCTCTCTCGTCCGGCATCGGAAAATTAATCCGCAAAGTGCTACGGCTTCCTCTCTCGATCCTCTTTGACATAGGATAAGTCAAACTTGCCCAGAAAATTGCCGCAGCACCTGAAATCAGCACGGAAACCGAGAGAAAACGCAAAGCATATAGAAAATGAATAAATTGTAAAAACCTATCATTTCCTATTCATTAAAGCACATATCTCAACCAAAACACGCATCGAGACGCACTCTAAAGCATGCTAAATATGTGGTTATCAAAGCGGTCGATGCCTGAATCAAGGGAAGACGATCCAGCTGCTAAACGCCAAAAGATGCAGCAGGTGGTCAAAGAGAAGGCTAGTCGCTTCGAGAGGAGGCAGAAGAAGAAAGAGGAGAAGAAGAAAATGAAGGAGAAGGATGAGGAAGTGAGGGAGAAGAGGCTTAGGAAACTGGACGAACGGATTGAGTCCCACTGGAATGAAGTGAGGCTCATCCAATCCGCCATCGCGCGCAGTGCCTTCATTCCTCACACGCCTGAAGAGTCTGAAGCCGTTTCACTCCAAGCCTGGGTGGACACTGGCAAAGTAACACTGAAAGAGATGATCGAATCCGGTCACTATTCACCAGAGGAGCATGACTTTATCCAGAAGCGAGTGACTGATATGAGTCCCAAGTGGAGCAGTGACGCCAATGCTCAATTCAACTCCATCATGAAAGAAATGAAGAGCAGGACGGAGGAGGAGCTGGCAACTCGAAGAGATCATCATCCTGACTCGAGACAGATCGAGGACTTCATTCCGAGAGACCTCCTCGACACTTGGCTGATTCTGAAGGATAAGTTCATAAAGGCCTACTACTGGTGGAAGGTAGTGCCGTACCAAGACAAGTGCTCGCGGATGGAAGCGCTCAATAACTTCTTGCGTCAATACAACGAGAGGTTGCGTCGGAAGATCTTCACTCTGGCAGAGAAAGCTAAGCCCCTACCTCTCATCGTCAAAGTGCCAGCAGCGAAGGACTTTCCCATGCCTCTCCAACCGAATTCAAATATTCCTTATCGGAAGATAATTGACGCTGAAGTGGATGAAGCTCTGAGATTGGAGAGAAGATGGAGGGAAAACCAGTTCAACATCAGAACGATGGAGTCAAATGTCCTGTCTGCTTACTACCTTGAAGATGAGAAGGAGAAGGAGAAAGAAGAAGAGGAGGAGGAACGTGATGAAACTGCAGGAAACCTTTGAGTTTCAAGTTTCATATTACTTTTTGTGTGAACTGCTTGTTCATTTATCCAAATTTCAATTTCTGTCAAAATGTGTCATTTACTCGCTTTGTGAATGACTTTACTTTTTGCTACAAACTTAAACAACCTAACCGAAAAAAAAAGGGAAGGAACTTATAAGAAAAATTACAAACGAAGCTGCAGAGGGAGCAGTCGCTTGAAGTTCCCTTCACGGTTAGATAGGCTAGATTTCTCTAAGTCTTAGTTGTTGGGTTTTGGCATCATCAAAAAGGGGGAAATTATTGGGAATTGTTAAGGACAAACATGTTAAGGGGAAACTACATGGGACACTTTCTAAATGAAGTTATTTGTTTTGATTTGATCCCAAAACCCCAAGTGTTCTGTTCCCAAGCGACCCACTTTGATGTAGAAAATAGGTTAGAATTTTTCTAAGTCTATACTGTTAGGATGGCTTTGATTTACTTAGGATTTTAGACTGCAGAAATTCCAAGTGAAGGCCACTCACTTGAGTGTGTTCTCCAAGCGAAAGCAAGTCAACCGAAACTGAAGTGAAGCGTGCCAAAGCTAGCGAAACGAAGCATGCGCTACAGTGGAATCAAAGCGAGTCCACCAAAGCAAAGCGAAGCGAGCGCTACAAAGAAAAGCCGAAGCGAGTCAACGCTGGTCAATATTTGCTAAAGCGGTCACTTCGGAACCTCATTTCCCAAGCGACTCACTACAAATTGACCCTGAAGCGACTCACTTCGAAGCGGCCACTACGACTTCAAAGCGAAGCAAGCCATCACCTACCAGAAAGCGACAGCACAACTCCCGCCCATATTTTGAACTCCAGTCAACAACGAGATCATCGCATTTATTACAAGATCTCCACGTGTCACAAGCGGAGTAGTGAAGAGGAGTTGACTGCCAGGCTGACAGGGCGCCGCTACATTACTGGGTCGCTCCAGTTACTGTTAGTTTTGTAACTTAGCCGTTTTCGGCAAAGAGACAAACTGCGCTCCTGCAAAAGCAACTGCCTGCGCAAAGTACTGTCGAGAGGAGGAGGGACAAGGCCACCAATCAAGCAACGGATCCCAGCCATCTCTCCGCCTATAAATAGTGAAGGATCACAATGTGAAGATGTAGAACACTACTTGAGCATTCGAGCGCCCACAACAAACAAACACTCCCAAGCCTTTGAGCAAATCTTCGAGTCTTTGTTTTCAAGTGTTCTCCGAGTTTCCAGTTCATCGGAACTCGTCTTCACAACCTTCACACTTAGAGTCTAAGCCCATTCTATATCCAAGCTTAGAAGAAGAGCTCTAGCCTACTTTGCATCTACTGTAAAGAGCTCTTCATAGTGTGTTAGTCAACCAAAAACCCTAAACTCTGTCTGTTAGGTTTTTGAGTCGTCGTTAGGTTGTCTCGATCCAAGGCTCTACTTTCATCGATCGTAGAAGCCTCGATCATAGAGTTTAGATCCAAGCTTACACTTACATCGTTTGTGTGAAGCTCGATCGAAGCTAGGCTGTAAGGAGAGCCCGTAATCTCCCTGTCTGTGTTTGACTGAAGCAAGTGAAGCTTCCAGTCTTGTCAAGGTTTGAGTAGTGAACCCGCAATCACTACGTCTGTCGTTGGATCCAGGCAAGTGAAGCCCGATCTCGACCAGGTTTTTGAAGGACCCGTAACCTTCAAGTTCTTGAGTGAAGAGAACAGTTGCCGTCGTGCAACAAGTGGACGTAGGAGCCTTAACTCCGAACCACTATAAATCTCTGTGTCGTATCTCTAACCCTAAACTCTTTACTTTGATTATTCATTGCATGTGCATCTAAACAAACTCAACTTGAATTTTTAATTACTTAGGAAAAGATAATAGCTCACCGAATTCCGCACAAAAAGAGTAAAGTCTCACTCTTGATCAAGCTTAAGGCTTAGGTCAAGAGAATCATGATTGCTTTAGATCTAGCTCGCGGCTAGATCTTAGTATTTCTACGAGCACTTTACATCATACTCTGAGTTAAGGAATTTGATGTTGAAAAACTTCAAAATATGTATTCACCCCCCCCCCCCCCCCCCTCTACGTGTTTTTCCTTTAACAAACCGGGACCAACAAGAGTGTTCAAAGTCAAATAATTCAATGTGTTCAAATTCATCATATTCAAGCTCTTGTATCCTCCCATTCCCAAGCTAAATATGCAAGGACACCAAATCTTCAGATTATTCTTCGATAGTTCTTATTTTTAGATATCAACTACATCATTCCAAGCTGAGGTTCAAATTCATATCAAAACTATATTTAAATATCATCATATTCATGCAAAGAGATAGTCATTGTTGGAAATTAATTTAAAAACACAATCTTGAGTGAATGCTAGGATTGTGTTTAGTGTTGTGGTGATTGTTAGAAGATTGTATATCTTTCTAGCATTAGAGTTGGAGATTAAGCTCTCAAACTTTCACTTTGTTGTAGAACTTAAACTCTCAAATTGTGATAAGTAAAATCATTTTTCTTTGAAGCTATAAAAAAGAATACTAGAGAGAAATGCACTTCACTTTTCTTTACGCCTTTTTAGTTTGATTGACATAATGTCCAAAATAAGACATACATTCTTGGGGCAAAAAATATTATACCTATAGAGACTTAAAAAACAACAAATATATCCTCAACATAATAAAACTACAATTATACCTTATTTTACCATTCCTCCCAATTTTACCCCTCCTTCCCATTTACTCCTCTCACATTCCCCAACACAAATTCCACCACTCTCACTCCCCCCAACACTATTTGCGTGTAAGAGGAGCTCACCCCCACTCTCACCCACTCTCCCCACTTTCTAATAACCCTTATTCCCGCCCCCAACACCACCACCTCCAAATTTCTCTCTTTCAAAAATCTGCGAAACTTCTCCTTCCCACTTCCTACTATTTTCGACGGTTTAGGGTTGCATCGGTAAGAATCTTGAGAATATGGCTCCAGGGACACGTAGTTCAAAGCGCAGTAAAGGCGACGAGACACCGGAAAAGGCAGAGACGGCAGAGGCGTCGGAAAGCCATGGAAAAGTGCGGAAGAAGAGGCGAGAATCCAAGCCAAGCGGGCACCCATTCACAGAGCAAGAGGTGCGTGTGTTTTGGGATTGTTTTTAGGTCGTGCATGCAGTGGATTTTATAACATTTTTTCGTCTCGGATCTGGGAAAAAGACATAATTTTTTCGATTATTATAGTCAATAGAGCAAATTGCATTATATTAATTGGTAATTGTTTAGGGTTCTGAGCCCTATGTGGTTTTTTTGGGGGGATTCTAATTGTTTTGGGGAGAGTGTTTTGTGAATGTAAACCATTTTGCTTTGCAAATGTCTAGAGCATAATTGGGTTTGTAAGAACTCTTGGTGTGTGATGACGTGTGATGTTTTCGTTTTGTAAGAATTCTTTTATGTTGTGTGATGTATCGGATTGTAAGAATTATTGTCGTGCATGCAGTAGATAGTAACAATCTTTATGGGCTAGGCGGAATGTAAGAATTGTTTATGGTTGTTGTAAGAAATTTTTATGTTGAAATTCGTATGCTTTGCTAGAGATGTGTTTTCTCGAATCTTTATGGGCTAGGCAGAATGTAAGAATTGTTCATGGTTGTTGTTATGGTCGTGCATGCAGTATAGTTGAGTATTGGGTTTGTAAAAAAATTTTATGTTCAAATTCGTATGCTTTGCTAGACATGTGTTTTCTCGAATTTTAATTGAGTGTGTTGTATCGAATTGTAAGAATTGATTTTGCGGGGACTTTCTTACATCTTGTTTGTTATTGGCAGGTTGAATGGAAATACGAAAGGTATAATTTGCTGCGCCTTACCCCCAAAGCAGTACCAGGGGGGTATGAAAATTTGGCAGGGTGTGTTAATAAAATTATGAAAACACTGAACAACCGCCTTGCCAACAAAGTGAGGGATTCAGCCGTCGAACAGTACACGAGACTTGATGACTTGACCACGAGGAGCGGCAACATGCTACACTACGTCGTCTGCCACCAAGTGACTCCCGAGCCTAACTTCGACCCCCACTGCTCTGTTCTTCAAGATAGGGAGGAAGGTTTTGCGTTTCTCAAGGGTGGAGTACGCACTGGTTAGTGGCCTCAAATTTGGGCCAGCTAACTTCAAGCCCTACGTGAAGCAGGAACTCCCCCAGACTCGTTTTCAGTAGGCTTTTCGGGGCAAACCTGAATACAACCCTGTGTGATGTCCGAAAATCTTATGGTGAAAAAAAGTTCGACGTGAATGGGGAGGAAGTGCGGGCGACACCTGAAGACTACGTCAAGCTCTTAAATTTTCTCTGTGTCTGGGGTATGTGCTTGGATTCGAACCAACAAAGAAGAAAATTCATATGTGGCTGTGGGTTCTGTTAGAATTGGAGGAAGAATGGGAAGCATTCCCTTGGGGGTCAATTTCTTACCAGGTTCTTTTGGAAACAATCAAGGGCATACCAAAAATTTCGAGAGGCAAGACTTCAGTGAACTACCAATTCAAAGGGAACACAATTGCGTTTTTAGTAAGTGGTTGCTTAAATCACAAACAAAAACTTCATATGTTATGCCCCAAAAAAATACCTATCTTACATTGTTTCTTTTGATTTTCTTGTACAGGCCTGGATATTCGAGGCAATTCCAGCATTCGGTACAGAGGTTGGGCTGGCAAAGGAAGAGAGTCAAATCCCAAGATTCATGCGCTACTCATACATAAAAGAAAGGGGCTACCCCGACGAAGCAAAGATCACTGAGGTATGAAAAAATAGATGACTGTTTATAATTATAAGAATTGTTTTTTGCGTGGTCCGAATTTATTCCTAAGATAAGAAATAATGATAATTATGCATAAAAGTTCATGCTTATGTGATAAGAAAATGGTGTCTTTCTATAGGTGATAATAAGAAATGGTGATAAGAAATGTTGTCTGCCTGCACGTTTAGGTCATGTTTAGGTCATAAGAAATCGTAAGCTCATGTTTAGATCATAAGAAATGTTGTCTGCCTGCACGTGATAATAATAAATGGTGTCTCTAGTTGATAAGAATTATATCTCATAGAAAATGGTGATAATATTTTCTGATGATTGTTTTGATGGTAGAAACTTGTTCGCCAACTGAGCCCAACTGATGAAGAGATGGAGGAAGTGTATGTGAAATCACTTGAAGATGACAAAGCCCCGAACCCATTTGCCTTCACATAAGACCCGACTGAATGTATGAAAAAGAGGCACAGAGATGACTAAGGCGGAGAGGGAGAATACGAGGGAGAAGGGTCGGCTGTTAGTGCACAAAATGTTTCGGTTGTGGAAGTTGTTAATGCTGCAGTCCAAGCGGGGGTGGATGCACTTAAAGAGTTTTTGAATGAGTATCACAACACCCTGGTCAATGATGTTGCTAGCAAGGTGACATCAATTCTTCTAGAGAAAGCCCCCAACGAAACTGATCATTACTACCAAGAGAGGGGATATGAAGATTTGCATGTTCAGAGCCTTGGTGATGAGAATGGTGATACAGATTGTAGAGAGCCTAAAACTCTTGCAGTGCCTACAGCTTGTGACAATGAAGACCCTAGCCTTTTTTCTTTGGGAATTAACAATGAAACAATTGTGCATGCCAACGTTGTTGAAGCAAGAGCAAATGATGATGCGGCAAAGATCCCCCCACCCCAAGGGTTGTAATACCTCAAATCCAGATGGATGCCCCCACTGCTATGATGTCTCCTCCAGTTGAAGCTAGCCATGTGAAGCCTACTGCTCCCCTTGAGACTGTGGACACGCCGTGTTCATCAGATAAGCCGCAGGTATAGCAAGTACTGGCAGTGATGTGTTTTCAAACAAACTATCTTTATGTTTATTTGTTGGTGTTTTTGATGGATTTGTATACTAGAAAGCAGGCCTTTTAGCTTGTATGCATGTGTTGTCCATAACCACTAACAATCTTCTATCTGATTAAGTATGAATTGTTATCTATGCATCAAACATCTATCCATTATCTCAAAGTTGTAGGCTTTATGGTGTGTTGTAGATCACAGAAGACCATAGTTGCCGGTTCCTCACGAGATATAAAAGGGTATCACAGTTGAGACAGTTCTGGATATAACTGTCGGTTTAGGCTGTAGTATAGGCTGCATAAGTAGCTTGTCTTGGCTACTTGTCTATACTAATACGTGCGTGTACTGATAGGATCACGGTGAGGTGTATTCTTCTATTCTGACCGAATGTAGAAAGAATCAAGACCTCGGTGACTTAAGATGAACCTTAACTCTAGTTGAGTCCTAAGGGTGTATAGTTGTAGTCTGCTTCTTTGATTTACCATGGGTGAGAGTTCAGAGTATCTGCAACTCAATATGCTTCATATCTTGGGAAGCAACTACAACTAGTACGACTCTTAGTGCAACTGCAACAGATTACCATATCCTGGTAGAACAGGTTGATCACATCCCCTGGGGAATTCATTAAGGATTATCATACCAAACCCTGCAGGTGGATTAATTTCCGGTATGATGAATAAGGAATGAATGGTACTACTCAGGAATAAAGAAGTTTAATAACATGAGCAGTCAGAAGCTCTAAATTAATCAACGGATGTGGGATATGTTAAATATGGGGGTCGTTAAGTCTAATACTAGCCCTGAACTCAACAGGGGTAAAACAGGTAATTCAGTACTATTACTCTAGTGGAATGTTTTAGTACTTATGGACTAAATTATACTCTGGGCTGAGTATGGAGAATTTAGCCATTAGGAGGCCTCGGTTTTACCAGCTAGTAGATCCCTAATCTGGCCGAAAAAGCTCAACAGGCCACAGTATAAGGAATAAGTGGGCCACCACACAATTGGGCCCAGTATGGGGCGCCAATCTGCTAATGGACGCCTAGTCCATGTGTTGCAGGCCTGGCCTGCAACTTAAGCCCACGTCTCACTTGGTCTCCTCTATATATACCCCCTCAAGGTCTTGTTCAGACCTAAGAATCAGAATATACGAGTGCACTTAAATATTCTAAACAAGAAAGGGAGGCTAGGGTTAGAGAGAGAGAGACGCGCGGCCGGCAGTAGCAGTTCGGTGGGGATCCCGTTTTTCGTGGCTGATTCCGAAGTTCGTTGTCCATCCAACGTCAGAATCGAGCAGGGATACAGATCAGAAGATCTATTCGCGAGTTCTCTACTTCTTCAGGTAATCGATCTATAACCCCCTATGATTCCGCACTTAATTTTCATAGAAGCATGATAGGTTTATATTGATAGTTAGATATCCGAAATAGATCCTCGGGCGAACCGATCTTCACCGATCAGATATGGTTCCTTCAGTTTTGTGGTTTCGCGAACAATTTTAGACAACTTCGGGTGTTTTCAGTTGTAATGTTTTCGGATGTAATGTTTTAACGATGGTATGTTATGAACATTTTTCTTGACGTGATCAATTTCTTACCCCCACTTATTATTAATTCTTATATGTAAAAAAACAGTCTATGACACACTAGAACAACATCCGCCGGAGTATGTATGAATTGAATGAATTCCCATCTTAGATAGTCAATTCTTATTTAAAATTAATTCTTAACTTTAGTATCATAAATTCTTATCACCTTCTTAGTACGGATTAATGAATTCTTATATCATAATGCATATGATTAGTTATCAGTAGAAAATTCTTACAACGTTAATTGTTTTGTGACAGGAGTACGAGGTGATATCAGACTCTCAAATCGACCGAGAGTTTGACAAACTATCATTCTTAAATGTTACACCCCCCCCCCCCCCCACACCCCGTGCAGTCAGCAACTGAAGGTGCTCCCACAGAAACGGTACGCCCATTCCGTATTAAATATCCATCAAGAGCATGCCGTAGCCCCTTCCTGGGCAACGATAAACGACCACGTCCTGACAAATTCAGGCTTTTCATGGAGAGCCAAAATGCGCTGTAAGCTATTTAATGGATTGTGAACATGTTTATCTATATTTCTTAAAACATATATCTTTTCTAACACTAGCACAATCGGAATGTGGGATTACCTTATGATGTGGATAAAGAATTCTTCGAGGACATCATGGAAGGGAAGAAGTTTCTAAGTGAGGACCACGCCAATTCCTATCTTGCTATTATTTCTTCTTGTTGGTCCCGGTTTGATAGAGGAAAAACACGTAGAGAGAGGAGGGGGGGGGGGGGGTGAATACGTGTTTTGAAGTTTTTCAACTTCTTTTCCTTTATCTCAGAGTGACAAGTAAAGCGCTCGCTTCAAATACTTAAGACCTAGCTTGAAGCTAGATCTACAGTGGTAGTAAACCTCTTGACCTAAGTGAGTACTTGATCAAGAGTGAGGCTTTACTCGAGATGCGGAATTGGTGTGCTAGTCTTTTCTAAGTAATTAAAATCTCAGTTTAAGTTTGTTTACGATGCTTGTGCAAATGTATAATCAAAACAGTAAACAATAGAAAGATTAGGGTTTAGAGAGATACGACACAAGAGTTTAGAGTGGTTCGGTGATAAAACACCTACGTCCACTTTGTTGCACGAGGCAACTGATTCTCTTCACTCAAGAACCTTGAAGATTACGGGTTCTTCAAAAACCTGGTCAAGATCGAGCTTCACTTGCTTGGATCTGACGACGACAGGGAGATTGTGGGTTCTCCTTAAGACCTAGACTGGACTAAGCTTCACTCGCTTCAGTCCGAAACTGGGAGATTACAGGCTCTCCACACAAACCTTGTTTCGATCGAGCTTCACACAATCGAGGACTGTGCTAGCTTGGATCTAAACTCTATGATCGAGATTTCTATTATCGAGGAAAGTAGAGTCTTGGATCGTGACAACCTTTCGACAAACACAAAACCTAACAGACAGAACTTAGGGTTAGGGTTTTTGGTTTTCGACAAACACACTAATGAAGAACTCTTTACAATGAATGCAAAGGCTAGAGTTCTTCTCTAAGCTTGGATATGGAATGGGCTTAGATTTCTAAGTGTGAAGGTTGCGGAGACGATCTTCGATGGAACTAAAGCTCGTAGAACACTTAAACAAAGACTCGAGGATTGCAGAAAGCTGGGAGTGTTTGTTTGTTGTATACGCTGAATACTCAAGTAGTGTTCTACTCTTCTCCGTCTTCTACCTCCACTATTTATAGGCAGAGGGTTGGCCAGGATCCGTTGCTTGGTTGGTGGCTTTGTCCCTCCTCCTCTCGGCAGTACTTGCACAGGCCTGCTGCTTTTCAGACGCGCAGATTTGTCACTTTGCCGAAAATGGCTAAGTTCCAATTTCAACAGTAACTTGCGGCTCCCTTGTCGGCCTGGCGGTCAACTCCATTGCTCCTCTCTTCAATCGACTCGTGGAGATACGCAATAAATGCGTCGATCTGTACTTGACTGGATTTTGAACTCGTCGTTTGAATTGGAGCGGGAATTGGGCTGTCGCAATCTGTTAGGTAGGGGCTCGCTTCGCTTTAGAATTGGAGCGTCCGCTTCAAATGAGTAGCTTTGGGTCATACTGTAGCGTATACTTTGGAAATAGAATTTTCCGAGTATTACTTAAGTGAACTTTGACCTGCTTTGACTTTTACTGTAGCGCTCGCTTCGCTTTAGTTGACTCGCTTCAATTCTACTGTAGCGCTCGCTCGCTTCGCTTTGCTTTTCTTCGGCACGCTTCACTTCGGCTCGCTAGACTCGCTTCGCTTGAAAAACACACTCAAGCGAGTGGCCTTCACTTGGAAATCCTGCAGTCTAAAACCTAAGCTACTAAAGCAAAATTAAAGAGCCATCCTAACAGTATAGGCTTAGAAAAATTCTAACCTATTCTACATCAATTAGGGTCGCTTGGGAATAGGATACTTAGGGGTTTTGGGATCAAATCAAAACATATACATTTATTTTCAAGTGTCCCATT
Organism: Thymus mandschuricus; assembly: GCA_029379335.1. NCBI lineage: Eukaryota > Viridiplantae > Streptophyta > Magnoliopsida > Lamiales > Lamiaceae > Thymus > Thymus mandschuricus. The sequence continues at coordinate 16,577,589 of CM057074.1, read as the reverse complement.
TGAGTTCCCCCTTAACATGTTATCCTTAACAATTTCCAACATCTTCGAACCCCACCCTCGCCGGATTGAAGGCTGTTAAAAACAAAGTCAACATTACATGTTGCTATTTCGTGGTAAGACCTTCATATATTATGGTGTCGCTCTTCTATATCATGAAGTAACTGTTAGCACACTCAACTAATACGTATAAAATTACTCTTCTTGAAAAAAAGAGCCAGATCATGAAAGTCTTTGATAAGCTACATAAGAATGACAAGCAAAAATCAGGGGTGTATGAGTTCAACGCATTCAATTAGAAAATGGAAGAGGAAATACCTACTAAGCAGATGGAGAAGTTAGTGGTGTTTGCTGATGGAAGCTATCCACCTTGGGGGGAGGACAAAAAGGAATGGACATCATATGAAAAGGTATAAAATGTTATACACAATTACTTACTTACATTCAAATGTGTACTAACACATAATTCTTACAGATTATTGCAGTTAGTAAGTTCCAAAATGATTGGATCACAGTAGTCATCGACATGGTAGACCAAAAGCTTGTTATCCATGACCCAACAGCGTGGGACTTGCAGAAAAATAGGATGCAGCTCAATCTTAACATATTCCTACCAATGGCCCGCCTTGTGCCACAGTTGATGAAAGTTATAAGCTATCCTACACTTAACAGTGTAGATAACCCCAATCATGCACAATGGCCAATAACATTCGGGCCACACACAGGCAGGAATGCTTTCCGTGAAAAGGAACAGATCGACAGTCCACTATACTGCATGAGGTACGTAGAAAAAATCATAGCAACGGATACAAGCTCCTCGAATGGTCTGCGTACAAAGGAAGAAATCCAGCAATACCGCTACCACATTGCTAAGACCATCTACTCAAACAGTACGGACTCCTATGTGCAACCAATGATGCCGGGAATGTAAGTAAGTGATTGGGCATAACATTTATTTAGTACATTTTGTGATTAGTTCAAGGCAGGGGGTGCCTGAAAAAAACTGTACATTTTGGGAAGAACAAACAATCACGTTTTTTGTCTTTTTTGTTATACCGTAGGGTGTGTACCACCGGGTTAGAAGCCTGCAAAAGTGGTCTTTTTTGTATATATGAAATATTCGAAACCTGCAACTTACTAGGTATATAATATGTTTTATTACTAAGTTCGTTTATTTCTTATGACGTTTTTTAATACTGTTAATAAGAACTGAATGTTTTCTTATGGCCTTTTTAAATACTGTTAATAAGAATTAAAAGAGTTCTTTGTAGGTTCTGTATATAAACTTTTTAGGTTCATAAGATCCACGTAAAGTCAATATTTTCTTACAAAATAATTTAAATTTCTTATGTGAATTTTTAACTATTCCTACAAACATGTGTAAGGTTTATAAGAAAATCTAATGTGATAATAATTTCTTACTGAAAGGTTGTATATTCTTATGTAAAATTTGGAAAATTCGCACGAACTCGTTTTATACTTTTTTACTAAACATAAGTATTTGTGTCATCCGTAAACGATCATGCTGTTTTGTAGGAATTAAAAGGTTCGTAATGACAATTTTATACAATTGGAGGAACTTTTCATAAACTTCATAAAAATGGAGAAAGTTTCGAGAATAATACCATAAACTTCCAGCATTCAAAATACACAATTTGCATCCCACAAAATCAAAATGATGCACACAAACGTACAACTACAGATTCAGTCATCTAGCATTATCTTAGCTAGCATGAAAAACAGTGAAGCTAAGAATGAAAGAAACGCCCATTTTTTGAAAAGTGTGAGTTCTGCAAGTGCTTTATCCAATTTGGACTTTAGATGTTCACATTCTTCTTCCTTCAGCTGCATTTTTTCTGCCAAACTGCTAGCTTGCTCATCTTTCGCCTTCAGTAGTCTTTCATAGTGATCCCTCTCCATTTGGCGAATTTGATCACACAGGTCCCGACAGTAAAATAGGGGAGTTTTTGAATCAACCCACTCAAAGTAATTGCAATCATCGTTCTGTGATAAAAAAAAAATAACACACATAATCAACAAAAAACCTAGTTTTAAATAAAATAACATAATTCTAAATAAAATATTGACATCTAAATAAATTATGTTTCAAAACTACATGTCCACAAAAAAAAAAAAAAGAACAAATTATGAAACACATACGAAACCCTAATTTTACCTTCCTCAATCGACACCTGAAGAAAAGCCTGCCTGGGTTCGCCGCCGTTCGCGATGTCACCACATCACATGGGACGCCGTGGTCGCAGAACGCACCCCAGCTAACCCTAGAGAACGTGGAAGAGGAGCTTGAAGAGTTTGCTGACATTGAGTATGGAGGGAGAGAAAATATTTCTTTGTCGGTCGCGGCCAAGAAATGAGGATTCCGAACTCACGAAAACACTTATTATAAAAAATTCATACGTAAAAACGACGTCGTTATATTACGACTCAGGCCACGTCGGATGATGACAACAAAATATTACCAGTGTGTTTCAGGTTGTATGAATTAACATTTTTCTTATGTAACGTGAATAAGAATTATTATGTTTCTTACGAAATTTATATAATTCTTATATGAAATTCTTTCTGATTTTTACAATTGGTTGATATTGTTTATCACAACAAACAACATTGGTAATATTGTTTATATTTCTTATGAAAAGTTTAATTAATTCTTATAAACCCGATAGTATGATGCTTTAGTGTGTCAAGATGTTGATGTTAAACAACAAACAAAAAAAATCTAATAACTTGTTAATACTGTTTATAAGAATAATCAAACGTTATTATAATTTCTTACTAAAGGTTGTATATTTCTAATGTGAAATTTTGTTAATTCTTACAATCCCGTATTATATTTATTACAAAAGTGTTTTGATTTTTTTTTTGTTGATATTGTTTATCACAACAAACAACACACTGGCAATAATTTCTTACTAACGTTTGTATACTTCTTATGAAACGTTTAATTAATTCTTATAAACCCAATAGTATGCTGGTTAAGTGTATCAAGAAGTTGATGTTATACCACAAACAACCAAAATCTAATATATTGTTAATACTGTTTATTAGAATAATCAACAGTTATTAAAATTTCTTACTAAAAGTTGTATATTCTTATGTAAACTTTGGATAATTCTTACAGAAAAGGTATTATACTTATTACCCACCACGTAATTAAAAATTCATAGGGACTTGTAAGAAATAAATAAAAGGACTTACGAAAAAATAAACATGTCTTCGTTGGGGCTTTACAAAAAGAGGCTTTAAGCCAAAAGTGTCAAAAACATAAGTTTTAGAATAATTACTTACACCAAAAAAGCTTAAACATGTCTATTAGGGTCTTTAAATGTCTGACGAGTGTGCCCGACGGTGCCACAAATGCCGCATTTCTTCGTTTTTCTCTTACGCACCGCATTAGAGAGGTTCTTAACTATACCTACGGATGGAATTCTAGATTTTCTCGGCCGGCCGGCCTGCTTTGGATTGGGAGGAGACAGAACAATTTTTGTTTCAATGTCGTCTGGGATATGCCAATCAATGACGTCGGGTACAGGCATGACTGAATCTGCGCATGTCTCACGCCACATATTAGTAGAATAACATGCATTGACATACGCAGCTGTACTTTGATTTATATACCTAAAAAATTAGATGGTGAGAAATCATAATTTAACATCATTAACATATAATAAGGAAAAAATATCATACTTAGTAAAATATATGTCCGTTTAAGTACCTTATAGCCCTTGAGGCATGTGAACATGGAATAAGATCCCTTTGAAATACTTGACATGAACACTTTCTCTTGCCTAAATCCACAACATTACTATCAGAGGCTGATTTAATGTTAAAAAGAAGGTGGGATATTGGTTGCACTCGATAAGAATTACCCTTCGCAATAGCATATCCCAACCTTTTTTCTGCATATTCAGACAACTCATTGCCCCTATCTCCAGCTATTGTCCTACACTGATAAAACCACGACTGCATTAGGTTACGTGCATACTCTAATAACGATGTAACAGGCAATGATCTACCCAATTTCAAACGGCCATTCAATGACTCCACGGAATTAGACGTGCCAAAGTTATACCGACGAACAGCACAATTGCAGCTCGCCCATCTAGTAGGGTCCAAGCCAATAAGCTTTGCATAAGCACCTGGCGCCGAAACGTCCAAATTGTGCATATGATATGCATAGTCATCGTCCTTATAGGCATTCGCAGCTGAATGAAATATATCAATGACATTCTCACCCCAGGACTTCAAGTTCCCCTGGGTATGGTATGTACATAATCCATGAGGTACCCCTACACGTCGTTGAAAAATAAAGATAGAATTATATTTAAATTCTTACAAAGTCTAATTGAAAAAATATGACTGGGTGTGGTTGAATTCTTACCAGGGTAAACAAATTCAACCGCATTCTTTATACTTATGTGTTGATCAGAAACAATCAACAAATTGTCCGGGCAACCAAAACTCTCCCGCACGTGCCCAATGAACCATTTCCAGGAAGAGTCGTTCTCCTTGTCACCTATACCAAAAGCCAACGGCACAATTTGTTCGTTTGCGTCCTTACATGACGCAACAAACATGACACCCTTATAAGTACCTTTAAGATGAGTTGCATCAATGACAATTACGGGACGACATGCACGAAAGGCTCTTATTGATGCCGCAAGAGCAAAGAATGAATATTGGAATGTATCATCGGGCAAGGTTGGTTTGCAAAGTCAACAACGGAACCGGGGTTGATTTGTCCAAGCATATATAAATATTTGCCAACCAACTGACACACAATTAAAAAAGCAACAAACCATCTATGTTATTACTTCCTGTTTGCTGACACAAATTCTTATAATGGTTAAATTGATAGATTACATAAATTTTAACCTGGAAAGACTGGGTGTGATCTCCGAACAAAAATTTCAGAGCACGATTCCTACCACGTAAAGCAACATTGTAACTCACACAAACACCGAATTCTCTCCGCAACTGACCTTGAATATCTCGAGGCCTTATTACAAAACCGTCCTCTGTCATACAAGGGATAACGTGATCAGCTATTGACCTAGTTGATACTTTGGGATCGCGATCAACCCTAAAATCTCTCACACACGAATGGGGTATGAAATCATATAAGACCCATGAATACCCAAATGATTTCCCACGCAAAGAGAACACACATTTTAGATTATCCTTGCAATGCACATGGTATCTAAGTGAATCTGAAATGGCCGTTCGAAACTCTACGAATCTTTCCAAGTGGTATGCATGAATAGCAGAAAGCATGCTATTCTTGCTTAGAAAAATGGAGCCATTTGCAATAGGAACATAATCACTAGGTTCAGATCTGATATGTTCTGGTACGTGATCTAAAATCACTTTTGGAGAGAAGACAGGCAGCATCATCGTGTCACGTCGTAATAAAGGTGTAATTTGTCGTGAATTGTTCACTGACCGGTCACTCACACAATCTAAAGCGACGATCTCCATTTATGTGAAATTTACTGCGTAGAAAAAAACAAATATTTGTAAGAATTATATATTAATGTCAAATACATAATAAAAGAAAAATGATTGCAAGAAATCTTGAAGGGACCCACAAAATCGTGAGTAAAAAAACTACTTGAATGTAAGCTATGTATTGAGAATATAAGAAAGTAAAAAACAGAATAATAGAATGTAAGAGATCTACTTGAATGTAAGCTATGACATACCAACAAACATTTATTATAACAAATCTCACGTGCATTGTCTAGAATTTATTCAAAAATGAAAATTAGAATTTATTACAAAATTCAAAAGCAGAAAAACTAATTACATTTCTTACATAAAAAACAAATGATTCTGCAAAAACACTGACATAAATGCACTGACATTCTCTTAAAACCCAAACTTAAGTGAGAACATGCACAACAAAAAACTTAAAAAAAACGAAAAGAAAGAACAAGTTTGAAAGAGTAAAACAGGAAAAAGGTTAGAATTTGTAAGAAAAATTGTTAGCTCCGATTTGAGCCGTACGTAGTGCTGCTACGTACGGCAGCTACGCCATGATATATCTTCAGTCGAAGACCAAAAACCAGGCGGAAAAACCAGGCGGAACCAGACGGAACCAGGCGGAACCCTAGTTTTCTGTACCTTTCTTCTTGCCGCAACAGTGCAAAACCAGAAATGAACCCTAGTTTTCTGTACCTTTCCTCTTGCCGCAACAGTACAAAACCAGAAATATAAGAAAATATATGCGAGATTCGAGGCAGGTTCAGGCGACGTCCTGCCGGAATAGGAAGAAATAGAAGAAATTATGATGCGTGAAACAGAGAAGAAAGAAGGGGGAATAAAGAAGAAGAAACAGAAGAAAAACAGAGAAGAAGAAGAAAGTGCGTGAAAAGATGAAGAAGAAGGTACAAGGGCATTTTAGTCTCAAATTTGAAAATGTAGGTATAATTGTAGTTTTGTTATGTTGAGGGTAAATATGCTTTTAACTTAACAAGCATTGGTATATATAAAATTATAATACCTCTACATTCTTTAAGATTTTACTCTGAAGAAGTACATCGTTATATCGAGTAGCCCTCATAATAAAATAATGAAATCTCTATCTATTTAGAGAGCTAAATAGATTATGTAATGTTGAATAAATTTATAATAAATAGAGGGATCCAAGGTTTTTATATCATGTTTACTTAATACCATAATAATTCATATAATTGTTTAGGGAGTGGTATACTTATTTTACTTTGAACAACCATACTTTAAACATTGGTTTCATGATTTATTTCGTGTTCCGTGCACCGCATCATTGACTTCCTATTTTAGAATGAGATCGGGAAGAAAGCCGAGGAGTAGATCGATTCAATCTTCCACCTTTCATGGGAAATACCCAATTAAAAGAGTTCATGTTCATCAATCGGAAATCAAGACAAACCGGGCACTACGGTGAGACGTGAAAACACCCGATCCCATTCCGACCTCGATATGTGGAATCGTCTTGCGCCATATGTACTGAGATTGTTCGGGAGACATGGTCAAAGCCCGATGCAAGTATTAGTATTAGTAAACGATATTTATTTGAAATAGGAAGAGAGAAAGTGAGATAAGAATTAGAATATAAAAGATCGAAGAAACCCTTTCCACAGATAGAATCCAAGGGGAAGACCCCGATTAAAGAGTTCCTGTTCATAGTCAAAAGAAATCAATAAAGAGAAGATTCATGAAGATGTGATAGAGTAACTTCTCGACCCCATAGTGCCGAGCCTAGAGCGGATCAGGTCGTATGACGTTCCCGCAAAGCCGGTCAGAACGAGGAGCGAAGCCGACTTCTGAATGATTGATATTCTTTACATCAAGTGAAGGAGGAATTTCTCATATACAATTTATTTGGTAAAAAATGGATAACGTAAAATATGAAATATCCAAATTTCTTTTGTCTTGCTATTGAGAAATATTAACATACAAATGATACAATATTAGAGTTTTTTTTTTTTTTTTTTTTTTTTTTTTTTTTTTTTTTTTTTTTTTGTAAAACATGGTACATATTACTCCATTTCTATATGCAATACTTCTAATAACATACGATGATGTAGAGGTTGTCCAAAATTTATACGCCTTGACAAAATAATAATAATAATAATAAAAAAAATAAAAATAAAAAATAAACACATCAAAGTGAATCGGAATGGTAAATGAACTCTAATTTTTTTGGTGTGTTCTTATTTCTAGAGATCTACTCTATCATGCCAAACTTAGGCTCAAATCCATATCAAAAGCATATTCAACTATTATCCAATCCTCAAACAAAAAAAAAAAAAAAAAAAACTATTATCCTACTCGTGCAAAGAGAGTCATTGTTGGAAATTAATTCAAAACTCAAACTTGATTGCGCGTTAGGAAAACAATTAAATTAAAGCGTGTTTTAAACAAAACAATTAAAAATGAGCTTGAAAAGGTGGAAAAATCATTTTAGTTATGAAATATGATTACTATTTTATAAAATCGCTATATTAACAAAGAGAAATTGATTCAATTTTTGTACAAAAGTTCATATAAATTGTTGCAGTTGATTATTATTCTAATTTAAAATTTAAATAGAGATTGTACGTGCAACGCACGTTATATTTACTAGTAAAGTAAAATGGATTTGGTTGATATTTGAGGATGAAAAGGAAATAATGAATTTGGGCTTCACATTTGAAATTGGAGTAAACATGATGGAATTAAGATTGTATTTTTTATGGAATGAAAAAAATATATTTTTTAGGAGTAATCTGCTGCTTCAAATATTTTATTCTTTAGTAATGTTTTAGTTCTCTTATAAACAAAAGTATAACTTTGTAATTAGAAATTAACTGTTTTATAATTTATAAAATATAACCATAACTTGAGGTTGAGGGGAAAGAGGCAAAATACTCAATTTTAGCTTCATTAAGTCATAATTTACTTTCTAAACAACTTTACCTTAAGCTTGACCTAATTGTGCAATAGTTTAGCCCCATCCATTATTTTGTGATTGTTTTAGCCCTTTAGTGACTTTTGGAGCCCAAAGCTGAAAATCAAAATCTTAGTTAACATTTTCCACCATTAAAATTTAAAACGGCGTGTGTATTGGCCGAGTATTAATTAGCTAAATTTGGAACCAAAGTTCTCGAATTTGAAATCTCCTTAGCACGGCCTTTAAATTTCATGCTAATGCTTCCAAAAAATCATAACAGTTTGATCTATGTGAATTTTAGTTTTGAACGTAAAAGACATTGCCAAAACAAAAGGACTTCCAACAAAATAGTAATATTTCAATCCCCGCCGCATGGGATGATTTTATAAAATATCATTGAACTGTACTCATTGTTACAAAACTATCATTGAACCTTTTTTCCCCCCAAAATTATGACTAAACTAATATTTTATTTCATTTATGGTTCTAAGACGATTTTAAGATTAATTTTATCCTACGCGGCAGTCGAAATACTACATATAGGGGTGTCAGCGGGTGGGTAAAACCCGGACCCGGACCCGCTCAAACAACAAAGGACCCGGACCCGGACCCGACCCGGCCACATTGGACCCGGACCCGGACCCGGAAACTTAGTAGCTACCTGGACCCGGACCCGACCCGTTACAGTGGACCCGGACCCGACCCGGACCCGGAAATTAAAATTGCTACACCTTTATTTTATTTTATTTTTTTAATTTTTTTTTAATTCAATGGCCCAAATTCATCAAAATTGGACTCGCTCTTCCGCCGGGGAAGTGTTGAACCCCTCTTCTCCGCCGCCGCTTTCTCTTCTCTCCCTCCCTCCTTCGCACCGTCGGGAATCTGAAGCCGAGCTTTTCTTGATTATATTATAATGTTACAATTATATTCTTAAAAAATAGTTGAAAATTGGGTCTAGATCCATCGGGTCCAAAACATTGAGATCCATGTCCAAATCCGACGGATCCACGGGTTTACGGATCTGGACCCAGATTCGTAGCATTTATTTCTAAATTAAAATTTGAAAATAAAAATTACAATAAAAATTTTGCAAGGTCCATATCCAATTTTCGGATCGGATCTACCGAATCTGGACCGGGTCCTGGATCCATTGCCATACCTAGTGGCTAGTGACGTGCAAATCGAAACTTTAATCTATATGAATATGTAAAAACATACAAAATTGATAAGTTGAAAAAACTAAATGGTTGAATTAATTTATAAGAAAGACAAGATTTAAAATATTTAAAAAAAAAAAAAAAAAAAAAACGGGCCGGGTCGGACCCGGACCCGGAAGTAACGGGTCGGGTCGGGTCGGGTCTGCTGCTGTTACGGGTCTGACCGGGTTGGACCCGGACCCGTAAGTTAATTAAGGAGCGGGTTTTGAGCGCGTCCAGACCGGGTCCGGGTTTTACCCACCCGTTGACACCCCTAATTCTACATAGACACATACATAATTATTAAATTTGTCACATCTTTAATTTTACATATATAATTGAATTTAATGAACACGTAATTTATTCTTAAATTTCCATTCATCCGTCAAGCATCTCCTCAATGGAGTTGGACGCCGAAATTTTGGAGAAAATTACGAAGCCGCGCCATTGCTAATGAGTGGATGTGGCACTGGCGACTCCAGCATGGGGCAATGGGGGTACAACTCTACTAAAAAAAAAAAAAATTACTACCTCTATTTTTCAATCGTCCCATCGAATAGTATGTGTTTTTATGTTTCATATCTTACATATATTTAAGAAACGTCCATCATTCAGTAGTATTGAGGAAGTATATATTTATTTTTACTCATTATATTTGTGTTGATTTTTCCGGTTGCTACTGCAATTGTTGAGGGCGTATTTTTCAATGGTATATAATTTTTTCCGCACCCCTAAATTATAATTTCTGGAGTCGCCACTGGAATTTGGTTGATTACCTCCTTTCATGGCAGCAAGAATGTCAAGCTCAACGACCAACAAAACCTGCAAAATTCGTTGGGGAGAAGCAGGGTTGGCCATTTCCTGGAGTTGGAGACCGTGTGGGAAGAGAATTATTCTCATCCATCCCATCCCGAAAAGAGCTTATTAGGAAACTTATAATTAACAATAATAAATAAAAATATAACCAGATGAATAAGCGCACCTGACCACCAGACTCTCTTTTTAATGAGTGATCCGGGTTCGATCCCTTCTGGGAGCGAATTTGGGAGATATAATGTGACTTGGAAAATTTCTAGGAGTTATTGGGAGCTGGCAGTGGTCTTCGAGATATAAGGTGGCTTCAGGGCCGGTCCTGTGCTTCATAAGGCCCTAGGCAAAAGTAAAAAATCGAGCCCTTAATAAAAAAAAAAACAAATAATATATATAGCAACATAATTTTAAAAAATACAATAATAATAATAATAATAATAATAATAATAATAATAATAATAATAATAATAATAATAATAATAATAATAATAATAATAATAATAATAATAATAATAATAAGTTTCATACTGTATCTAAATACAACGCATCCGTCGAGCAATTTTAGATGCAAAAATATCTATCAAATCTGTATGTATAATCTAATTGATCATCCAATTTTCTTTCAATGGCTAACATTGCCAATCCATTCAACCTTTCTTGCAGCATAGTTGATCGTAAATAGGTCTTAATCAACTTTAACTTTGAGAAAGATATGGTTAATAATTTACACAATTAATTCTTAACAAAATACAAAGGTAATATAATATAGAATAATTTATATCTATGTAAACAATAAAGAAATAGAAACTTAATAGAAAATTTTCTCAAACTTACCGTTACTTCTCGAGAAAGATAGAATATTTTGAAGAAAACTGATTGAATCTTGTAAGAGAACGCACCATGAAAAAAACAACACAACGCAGTAAGAGATACGAGATTTTTTTTTTTTTTTTTGGTTTATGCTTGTCGCTTGGTTTTGGTGAGTATGTTACTCTACTCTTTTATACTTGCAAGTACTAATAAAAGGAAAAGAAAAAGATTTTTTGGGCCCCACAATTTGGGCAACCTCTTTCATACTTTCATAATTTTCATTTTTCCTTTGCATGAATAATGCATAGTAATAAAACAAATAATTTTGGGCCCCCTAGGCCCTAGGCCCAAGTCTACTTGGCCTTACAAAAGGCCGGGCCTGGGTGGCTTGAAGATTTTCTAGGAGTTATTGGGAGCTGGCACTGGTCTTCGAGGGTCACTGACTATGAGTAAACTCCGCAAAACGTAGTAAGAGCAAAAGGCGAGTAGCACCTCTTTCTCTCGACGTGGAAATGAAAGGAAAAGTGGTGGAACGTGCGGAACCACATATTGGAGCACTCCAGTATGGTACGAAGCCGCTGATGCCGAGTCAGCTCCTATGCCGCTAGCTATGCCATGTTTGGTCCCCCGACACGGTGGAGGTTTCTTAGCACGTCATGAGCACCGGGCGGTTGAGCAACTCAAATGAACTACTTTTTTTTTTTTTTTTTTTTTTTTTTTTTTTTTTTTTTTTTTTTCTAGTTTCCCTTTGTTTTATTATTTCATTATCCGACAATAATGGCAGTCGCCGGTGATCTGATAGCCTGGTTTTAATTTAAGAATAAATTAGTATAGTGCCCAGTGCGACGACATACTAACTTTATTAAATACTAGTAATATAATTATCATTATATAGATAACTTATAAAACTAAATTTATTTAATTTATATTGGTTGTTCAATCTTTCATTTCTTACATAAGATTAACTTACCACAATAATCCATTGCCATTCTTATTAGTTTAATTATTTTTCAAATAATTTATCATGAAATTTAAACACTTGAACATGAGACTTTAATTTGGTTTAACGCTTTTAGACGGTAACCCATTTACAACTTGGTCCACATACGCATATAATTTGGTGAATTTTTATAATTATACAGCCTTGATTCTATTTAGTACTAATTATATAAATCAATTTATTCTAGAAAGTATTTCAACTACCAATTCTCAAATCAAATAAAGAGATCCATTAACTATTGCAAGTTTTCCCTTTCCTTTCCTTTCCTTTCCTTTTCTTTTTCTTTTTTTTTTTTTTTTTTTTTTTTTTTTTTTTTTTTAATGCTTATAAGAGATGGAACATGTATAGTTGATAAAAATATAAAGAATTGTTTCCGAAATGTAAGCTCATGAATTTTACATTCCCTCCACGGTATATGTATCTAATCACTAATGTCTTAAGAGTTGTCAATGTAAAACTTCTATCAATGAATTGCATAAAACGTAATACTCCCTCAAACATCTATCGTTCGGAGTATATTATTGTATCAAAATATAATTTTACAATCTTTACTCAATATCATGCAGTTAAGCATTAATCACCATCAAGGATATGGATAATCAATATTAGTTACGGTATACCTTTCACAACTTTGTCTAACTAAAAATGAATTATCTTCACGAGCAACCACCTAAATGAAGAAGATCATTAGAATTATCATATTACTAAAGGAAAGAAACATGAAAATGTTAAACTTCAAATGAAAAATTAAAGGTACAGTGTTATTAAAAGATTAGCTGAAAAGTGTTAATAATTACCTCTTAGGAAGATGCGACGGCACCTCTAATGAAAAATAAGTACCTTAGTGAAAAACTACGATTAAAAAAATGGATGTTAGTTTGGCGAAAAAGAAATATTAGCACATCTGATTAAAATGATAGATGAAGATAAACTTTCACGTCGTTTTTGCAGAATATTACACAATTTGCATAATTTTCATACCTATTAGTTGAAGATTAATCTTAGTCAAATTTTTTAAGCTGGAGAAAACAAAATTTTTGAAACTAACAGAGACCCTGAAAATAACAAAGAAAGGTATAACATGGAACTATAATGAAGGTGAAACATGAAATCATTAACCTTTGTTCGAGTAGACACTTGACCCGTCTGCTTCTAAAACCACATTCAATATCAACTTCTCCTTTTGTCGCTCAAGCTTTTCTTATAACTAAATCAATCATCGAAAAACAACGATCTCCCTCTAAAACAATAAAATTTGTGCCCCATCAGTTTCACCAGTGAAATCTGCTGCCAAAACTTCATTCTAAATGCCTCTTTTCTTCTATCTATTTGTGCTCCATCTTTCATAAAAACCTGACATACAAGATTGACCGGTAGGAAGCCCATTTTTTCTTAGGTTGCGTTCTCTTTGATGCGAAAGAAAATGAGAGAAAAGAAAAAATTGTCCTATAAATTCCATCCATTTATAGGGTGATTTTCTCTTTTCTCTACTTTTCTTTCGCATCAAAGAGAACACAACCTTAATGTCTAATAGATTTGAGCGGAAGAAACTGATGATATCAAATGTGAAATAAACCTTAGTAAGAACTGAACGAAAAATTGACGTAAATTATCGCTAAAAAATGGAGTAATTAAAATTGTAATAAACTAATGCACACACGACGTGCGTGATTTTGCCGTAAGCTTGACGTATCTCAAATATAATTGATGCATGATTTTTGCCTTAAACAGTTATAGTTTGATATAACTGCTCAAGTAAACTAACCGAAATAACTGTGCAAATGAAAATCAGGCTCGTCCCTATAATTATTGAGGCCCTATGTTAATTAAAATTTTAGGCCCCTAAATTTTACTAAAATATGAAAAAATAAATAAATACTAAATAAATAATAATAATAATATATTCAAGAAAAAAAATCTAACGGACCCCTATTTATTAAAATTTTAAAATAAAATAATTGAGCTTGAATTAAAAAATTTGGGCCCCTATTCAAAAATAATATTAGTAATATAGAGTATTAAAGAAGAAATAGAGAAATTAAAGAGGAAGAATTAAAAAAAAAAAAATCTAATGGGCTCTATTTATTAAAAAATTTAAAAATAATTGGGCTTGAATTTAAAATTTTGGGCCCCTATTTATTTGGGGGCCCTGTTCTGAAGTTCACCTTAGCCCTGCTAAGGGACGGGTCTGATGAAAATGATGATACTAATCCTAAATATGGCGCCAATTAATAACCGCCAAAAATGTTTTGTTTTAATATATTAATAGATTAGGTTAGATAATTCATTTTTTTTAATATTACTGTCAAAATTAATAATGTACTACCTCCGTCCCGCCAAAGACGTTACATTTCTTTTTGTCAATTTCTAGCACGTTTTCCCACGCTTCTTGATGATGCGTTTCAAAATAGATTTTTGAAGAATTTTTTCTTTTACGGGATACTATGATAGTTGTATTATCCCGCAAAAGAAAAAATTCTTCAAAAATCTATTTTAAAACACTTTATCAAGAAGCATGGAGAAACGTGCCAGAAATTGACAAAAAGAAATGTAACGTCTTTGGCGGGACGGAGGGAGTAGCAAATTTGATAAGTATGTACATAGTTGTCTATGTTGGTTTCGACAGCCACGTAGGATAGAATTAATCTTAAAATCGTATTAGTATCATGAATGAAACAAAATATTATTTTAGTGATAATTTTGAAACAAAAGGAATGATTAGTATTAAATTTGTAACAATAAGTATAGTTCAGTGATATTTCATAAAATTATCCCCGCCACAACCACACCATTTCCTTCATAAATAAATAAATAAATAAATATATATATATATATATATATATATATATATATATATATATATGTTAGCACTATGGTGGAAACTAACCTTAAGTTGAAACTTAGAAACCAACCATATCCGTTGATTAGGAAGAGATGGAGGGCTGAGATTAATTGGAAAAAAAAATTCGCCCATAAATTATTGAGGGACAAATCTGTCCAAAAAAATAATAATTAAAAAGGCAAATAAATTTAATTCTATAATATTAGGAATGTACCGTAACTAACTACATCCACTACCCCATCTCCTGCGATTTAATTAAAGAAAATAATAATCTTCCATAGATATAGGGATTTAACAAAACTGAAATATATATCTTGTATTAATGCGATTCTGGTCGATTCCAGCCTCACCGGCGATCGGATTTAGATGGGCGGTCATACTGTTGGAAACGTCATGAAAAGTAGAACATGTTTCTATGTGGTTTCATCCGATTTGGTTGCGATTGGAATTTAAAAGCGGCGACCATGCATAACAACACTCGAAATCCATCAAAATGACTAGAACGTGCATCAAAATGTCTGAAATATGCATCAAAATGATTGGAATATGCATTGATATTCAATTCGAGTTACGATGAGTTGTTTGTGATTACTCAACAATTGTTGCACATTAAAAAAGTTTTGTTGCATATTAGGTCACGAGTTGTTGCATATTAATAGACCTTTTTTTCATTTACATAATTTAATTTATGGGTCTGCAAACGTATTTTTGTTGCACAAAATATATAATGTTGTTGGATATTCTTGGAACTAAACCCAATAGGGAAGCTAAACCCTAACCCAGTAAAAAAAGTTAAACCCCAACCCAGTAAAAAAAGTTAAACCCTAACTTGTAGTGAATGATAAACCCTAACATATTGGGGAAACTAAACCCTATTTGGGCAAGCTATATGATCGCACTATTTTCTACCACACAAAATAGGTGTAATATAAAGAAGCACGAGTATCGTATCCACAGGGATTGACAAGTCGAAAATGCACACAATACCTCTGCTAAAGAACTAATGTGATGTTTAGGCTTTTGGGAATTTGGGTGTTGTGGTATTTATAGACTAGGCAAATAATAAAAAGGACTCAATAAATCAAGTAAGGAAATAAATAAATAAGGAAAATAACTAGTCAAATAAAACAACTTAGCAAGCAAGCAATTAAACAAATAAGGTAAGTAAACAATTAAGAAAAAATGTTGACTTTAGGGAAGCCTACCTAATCAAATCTATGCAAGCAATTCATGCATACAATTAACCAATTTAATCCAATCTAAATGTGATACACAAGAATAACCTAACACTCCGGCTAAGGCAGTATAGATCGTCACCTAATGAGATCCTAATCTCCTCTCGGACTCATAAAAATCAAATCAAGTGCAAAATAGAACAAGTATCAATAATACAATCAACTAGGTTCAGCTACGACACCTAAATCGACTATATGCGAACATATGATAATCTAACTTCGGTTAAGACAATTAAATCATCATACCATGTATTCATGAGATCTATTATGCAATTATCCGGCTAAGGCATAAAAACATAACTATGCACACATAATTAGTGATCAAGTAATCATGCATGAGAATAAGCACCATGAAACATGCACCTAGATTGGAAGGCAAATTGTAAACAAAAACACTCACATAAATTCAATTAGGCATTCAATCCCTAAAATCAACTAAGGAAATTAGCTAGACATGATTAAAGCAAACATAAACACAATATATTGAAAGGACATAATTAAAGAGTAAAGTAAGAAAAACTTGGAATTGAATCTTGAACGCGAAGAACTTCAAATCTTGAATAATCTTGAATAAACTCCAATGTTGAACAAATATAAAAGCTGGAAATTTAAAGAGAAATATTGAAAAACTAAAGAGTGCTAATGAGAATTCTCGGGTTCACAATGCTAAATCTAAGGTATTTATAGAGTAGAAATTTACAAGGAATCATAAGTGTGAAATGACTCAAAATAAGTCGAAAAAGCCCGCGAACTAAACACGTCCTGTGTCCCGACTCGGACAGCTCACTCGGGTGGCTCGGCCGAGTGGAAGAGGTGAAGCTGACTCGGCCGAGTAGGTAGGGTGAGGTTGACTCGGCCGAGTGACTTAAGCAGTAGCTTCACTCGGCCTACGACTCGGCCGAGTGGTTGGCCGAGTCACCTCCTCGAGTTCCATTCTTCGACTCTCCGACTCTACGTTTCTTGGCTTTCTCGATCCTCATCTCGACTTGGGTTATTTCCACACGAAAAGTACCTAAAAACACGACAAAATACCCAAAGCGTAATATAGTTCGAAAGGATATAAAACGATGCAAAAACACGAACTAAATCACGAAACGAGACCTAAAAACGACTCCTAAACACTTATAAAAACAAATAAATTTCTAATCTATCACTATACCCTAACTTATAGGGAAAATTAAACCTTAACTCGTATAGATACTAAACCCTAACAGGACAAACTGAAGCCAAGTATGAAAATGAACGAAAATGCATCAAATTGAATAATAAATGCAACAAAATCGACATAATATGCATTATATTCAATAAACATACATAACGTATAAAAATTTACAGAAGGTCCAAACATAATCAACCGAAACTATTCCAGATTACAACTAAAACTTACAATCCGATTAGAATATCTTAATGGGAGAAAATTACAAATCGAAACAATCCGACCACAAACCTTTCTGCCTTCAAATTCTTCACTTGCGCTAGCAAATCGACCTCTCTCTTTTGCCTTTACTAGTGCACTTGAATCTTCCCTACATTCAAATAAATCAAGGGGGGTACTTCAATACACTACAAAATCCACATAATATCATTTGTTTCAAATTCAATTAACCTGCAACTCTGGGATTCAATGTACCTTCGCAATGCCAATGATGTGGAAAATAATCAGGAACAACATAGCCACTGAAATTCACTCGAAGAGATAGAATCGAGTTTCTAAAATTATTCGATTGAAAGAGATGAAGGTGGTCGCGAGAAAGTAAGGCAGCGACGGTGGTATAGTGGTGGTGTCATCGCTGGTATAGTGGTGTACGACGGTGAATTCACAAAGACTTCTTTTCTTCTCAAATTATGAAGAAGAAGAAGAAGAAGAAGAAGAAGAAGAAGAAGAAGAATAAAACGCAGAAGACGCAGGAGAATTATATCTTCGCAAAGGAATTCTGAGAAAATACGCTGCGAAATAATTCTGAAGAGATATGATCTTAATAATAATTAGCATAAATAATCCATAACTGCAAATGAAAAAAAATCAATGCATATCCCATATTTTAGGAAGATTCAGTTTTCTAGAAATAAAATTACACTTTTAACCTTAGATAATACATTAAATGAATTAAAAAATCCGAAAATGAATATTTAATAATTAATTTGAAATAAAATCTGATCCATTAGATCTTCAAAATCAACGGATGTGGTCGGTTTCTATGTTTCAACTTAACATTAGTTTTCACCTGATATATCCTCTATATATATATATATATATATATATATATATATATATATATATATATATATATAATTTTTAAAATATTTCGGTGAAAAACCGAAATTAAATTCGGTTTTTCATGTTTGGGTTTTTTAGTAATTTGGTTCGGGTTCGGGTTTTTTTTTAAAAAAAAAAAACCCGAATTTTTTTCGATTTTACAAATTTTACGAAAAACCCGACCCGAAACCCGAATGGTCACCCCTAAATTTTAGCCATTTATAGAAAGCTAATTTCTTTGTCCTATATTATACTCCATTTGTCCCACTCTATTAGTCTTATTTGTCATTTTAGTTTGTCCACTTATTAGTCTAATTTCCTAAAATGACAAAGAATAATTGGCCACAATTCACTTTCTCTCATCAGGAACAATTACAACCACATATTCTCCACTCACTTGGTTCATGTGCCGAAAGCATATGGAACTAATAGATTGGGAAGGAGGGAGTATTTAGTGAACCTGACTTTTTGGTACATAACACTCCGTCCCATTTAATAAGTCTCATTCAAATATTTTATACCTCACATATGAATATCCAATGAGACTAATTAAGTGGAACGGAGGGATTATTTTGAAGTAAAAAATAAAGTATCATGTATAACTCCATCCGTCTCATGTTAATTATTTTTTTTTCATTGGGATGTCTCATTTAATTGTCCACATACCCAAAATAGAAATTTTATGTCCATAACTAATACTCACTCAGCCCAATTCCTAAAAAAAGGATAAGTTTTATATTCGTTCGTCTCACTCAAATAGAAATATTTTTTTAATTGGAAAAGGAGAAAGTTTTATTAACGAAGAACGGCTGGTACAAGGGATACCAACCCGTTACACTCATATAAGAATATTACCTTAAATAGCAAAATTTGAACCAACTAAAACTCATTCACACTACTTTTTTCACCATTATCACTCTCGTCTTAATTCTCGTGTCGGGAAAAAGTTATCCCTTTATGAGTGAGTCAGGGGATATAAACTCATTTATCTCTTACTGCATTGGTTATTGTATTATTATACCGTTTTTGTAGTGGACAATTAGCATGAGATAGAGGGACCACAATAGTTATCCACTACTTTTAAAACCCACAAAATTTACCCGCCAATTCAAATTTGGGATAAGAATACCCTTATAGGCTTATAGCCAATTTCCACCCCCAAATCAAGACAATACATATTCTCTCTCCTTCGCAAAATCAAAACGCATCTCTCTCTCCCTTTCCAGATTCTGAAAACCTCAATTCTCCTCCCCGGATTCGAGAGTTGTCGCCGCCTCCCAGTCTCCTGAACCTCCTCGCGCCACCGTCTCCCACCAAAATCTTCTTCCACCTTCTTTCCCTTCTACATTCCCCACTCGTACCGGACGCTTCCAAGTTAGATATCCTTTGAAGAGGCGCCAAATAGAACTCTATACCACCGTTGTAGGGTAAGCGATGAAAACCTCATCAGAGAGAGGCAAAGAAGAAGAAGAACGCATAACATCGGAGATTCTTTTACCGATTTCGAGGTAGGCTTCGTTTTCTGCATTTTTGTGATTTTTATGGGCGATTCTTATGCAAATTATGAGTACTAATGCTTGAATCCACAATTTTTTTGCGGTTTGTTGCTTAAATGTTGATTCAGGCTTCAAATTTGTTGTTTGTTGAATTAGTGTTGGTACGAATTTGTTGTTTATGCAATGTGGCACCGAATGATTTTGGTCTGTTTTGTTGTTTTTGTACAAGTTGATTTGAATCTGTTTAGATTTGTTTTTAAACTTTGAATTTATGTGTTGTTATGGTATGGATTGATTCATTTTGTATCATGTTTTCACTTAGGGGTTGTTTTGGTAAACATGTTTTCACTTATGAATTGGTTTGAATTGGTGTAAGGTCGATTTTAGGTTATGACTTTGTGTATTGTTTTGGTACGAAATTATTAAAATTGTATCAAATACTTCTTTTACGGAGTTTTTTTTTAAAAAAAAGAAATCTTTTTACTTAAGGTGTTGTGATTCAATATGTACGATATTTACGAAAACTGTACCAGTTGTTGGTTGATTCGGTACAAATTTAGTTAAATCATACAATTTTTCTTATAGACAATAGTGTACTGTAATGAACATGGATACGAAAATTGCAAAGATGTTGGCTTGTTCAAATATTAATGGTTTGGAGGTCTGATTTATGTTTCATGTTTGAAAGGGTTTGGACTGATTTTTGGTACAAAAATTATGCTTGATTTTGGTGATTTTTTTTTGTTGTTCAATCATTTACAGTTTTTGTTCCAATTGTTTTGTATATTATGTACAAAACTAGCAAAAATTGTCGTCTTTGGTCGATTTGGTACGAGATGTAATTAGAGTTTAGTGTGAACCATATGGAACCGAAATTTCATGATTTTATTGTAGACTTTCATACACGATTCCAGCGGCTTCTTAGGGCACATATTTTTGGCGTTAGGTCTTCGACTCCGTTACGATTCCTGTAGGGCAACGGTGTTTGGTGGGCAAGCTATACTTGTAATCAGTATTATTCAGTACGTGTTGGGAATTGTTAAGGACAAACATGTTAAGGGGGAACCAATATGGAACATTTTAGAAATGTTGTATATGTTTTGATTTGATCCCAAAACCCCCAAGTGTCCTATTCCCAAGCGACCCATTTTTGGTATAGATAATAGGATTAGAAATTTTTCTAAGCCTACTCTGTTAGGATGGCTCAAATTTTGCTTAGGTTTTTAGACTGCAGAAATCCCAAGTGAAGGCCACTCACTTGAGTGTGTTTTTCAAGCGAAGCGAGTCTACCGAGCCGAAGTGAAGCGTGCCGAAGAATAGCTAAGCGAAGCGAACGCTACAGTGGAATCAAAACGAGTCCACCAAAGCGAAGCGAAGCGAGCGCTACAGTGAAAGCCAAAGCGAGTCAACACGGGTCAACATCTTTCTAAAGCAGTCACTCGGGAACTTTACCTCCCAAGCGACTCGCTACAGAATGACCCTGAAGTGACTCAACTCAAAGCAGACGCTACAACTTCAAAGCGAAGCGAGCCACTACCTACCAGAAAACGACAACACCATTCCCGCTCCTATTTCAAACTCCAGTCAACTGAAGATCGTCGCATTAATTACGAGATCTCCACATGTCGATTGCGGAGAGGAGCAGCGGAGTTGACTGCTAGGCCGACAAGGGCGCCGCAACAGTACTGGCTCGCTCCAGTTACTGTTAAGATTGGAACTTAGCCATTTTCGGCAAAGAACCAAAACTGCGCGTCTGAAAAGCAGCCAGCCTGTGCAAGGACTGTCGAGAGGAGGAGGGACAAGGCCACCTACCAAGCAACGGATCTCGGCCAAACCTCCGCCTATAAATAGTGAAGGATGAAGACGAAGAGAGAGAGAGAACACTACTTGAGCATTCGAGTGCCTACTGCAAACAAACACTCCCAGCTTTCTAAGCAATCTTCGAGTCTTTGTTTCCAAGTGTTCTCCGAGTTCCAACCTCATCGGAACTCGTCTTCGCAACCTTCACACATAGAATTCTAAGCCCATTCCATACCTCAGCTTAGAAGAAGAGCTCTAGCCTACTTTACACTTACTGTAAAGAGCTCTTCATAGTGTGTTCGTCGTAAACCAAAAACCCTAACCCTAAGTTCTGTTCGTTAGGTTTTTGTGTTCGTCGTTAGGTTGTGTTCGATCCAAGGCTCTACCTTCATCGATAGTAGAAGCCTCGATCATAGAGTCTAGATCCAAGCTTACACTTTCATTAAGTGAAGCTCGATCGAAACAGGTTGTAAGGAGAACCCGTAATCTCCCTGTCGTCGGACTGAAGCGAGTGAAGCTTCCAGTCCAGTTAGGTTTTAGTAGTGAACCCGCAATCACTACGTCTATCGTCGGATCCAAGCGAGTGAAGCTCGATCACGACCAGGCTTTTGAAGAGCCCGTAATCTTCAAGTTCTTGAGTGAAGAGAACGAGTTGCCTAGTGCAACAAAGTGGACGTAGGAGCTTCATCTCCGAACCACTATAAATCTTGTATCGTATCTCTCTAAACCCTAAACTCTTTATTTTCCTTGTTTGATTATTCATTGCACTTGCATGTAAACAAACATAACTTGGAACTTTAAATACTTAGGAAAGATTTAGCTCACCGAATTCCCCATCTAAAGTAAAGTCTCACTCTTGGTCAAGCTCTAAGCTTAGGTCAAGAGAATCGTGATTGCTTTAGATCTAGCTCTCGGCTAGGTCTTAGTGAGTCAAGCGAGCACTTTACTTCATACTCTGAGTTAAGGAAAAGAAGTTGAAAAACTTCAAAATACGTATTCACCCCCCCCCCCCCCTCCAACGTATTTTTCCTATAACAAACTGGGACCAACAAGTGGTATCAGAGCAACGGTTCTTTCGAGCCTCTGCTTTGCATATCCGAAGCGAGTCCCCACTCGCTTCACGTTGTCTTACTGAACCGGATCCTTTTTCCTAAGTGCATAAAACCCTCACCCACGCATATTGCATTTACTGCTGATAGTTTGCTATGTCTACATACAGTGCATCAAATCTTCCACAGTTCTCTATCGAAGGATACGAGACATGGAGCTTTCGAGTCGAGAGCTTCCTCTGCTCCATCCACGACCGGATGTGGGAAGTTATAGAGGATGGACCAATCGAAATCAAGAAAGCCATCTCTGTGAACGTTGCAGCCGCCGAAGGACGCGAAGCTCATGTCAGGCAGGAGTATGTCGAGAAGGAAAAAGAAGACTACAATGCTAACGACTTCAAAATCGCCAATCTGGACAAGATCGCACGCCACACGATGCAGAGCACTGTGTCGGATGCCTATCTTCCAAGGATTAGGAAGTGTGCGACGGCGAGAGAGTTGTGGGATGTTTCACTAAAAAGTGTTTGCAATAGAACAAAATCTATCCTAGCACTTAGTAAGTAAAAACCCAATGTCGAATCTCAAGGAAAACTTTGCAGGGCAAATAATCGTGTAGCAAAACAATCCTAAACTAGCCTAAATCTAAGAAAGCAAGTAAAAAGAATTTGGTTTGGTTTGTTTAAATCCTAGGCAAGAAAATAAATAAGCAATAAATCAAAGCAAGTAAATAAATCTAATCTAAAAAGCAAAGAAATAATCTAAACTAATTAAACTAGAGAAATTAAGCGAAAGCAATTAAACTACCTAGGCATGGAATTGAAAAGAAAGCAATAACGAAAGCAACGAAGAAAACGAATCTAGACATAATAACTAAATCTGAAAATTAAGCAAATAAATCTAACTACGAAAACTTGAAATCGAAAACTAAGAAAAACGAATCTAATCTAAGAACTTGAAAACGAACGAACGATATTAAACTAAGCAATTAAGAACTAAATCTAAGGAACTAGGGAGCAATTAAATCAAATAAAAGAAAGCAATAAAGAACTTACGAGATTAAACGAAGAACGAAGAACTAAGTAAAAACTTGAATTAATTGAAGAACGAAGTAGCGATCCGGATCGAACAAAGGAAAACTGAACTAAAGTATTTGAATGCTAAACTAGAGCTAAAACTAAGGTAAAAGGGTTTAGAATTCGTGTACAAGGGGTAGTATTTATAATAGGTATGAAAACCTAGTTATAGAAGGAAAGGAAAGCTGGCCGCCGGAGTTGGACGGCGTCCAGAACTTGGTTCTGGTCACTTTGCGCATCTTTCTTGTTTCGGCCGTATCTTCCTCGTCCGAACTCCAAATTGACCTCCGTTTTCGCCTACGTGCTCCTATCGAACCCCTCTTCGATATAATGCTTCTTTCTTATTGTTTTATTCTTGTTTCCACCTTTTTCATCCTACAATACCAAAGACTCCAAAACAACCAAATCATAGCCACAAACAACGAAAACACACGAAAACTAAGGGAAAACGGACACGAAAAGACAACGAAAAAACCTAACCTCTAGACACCAATCAAAATCCCCCACACGTAGACCTTTGATTGTCCTCAAGCAATATAAACATACAACTTAGATTCAATCCAAACAATTCAAATCATAGAACAATTAATCACCGGAATCGACAAACTCAAACAAGGTCACTTTAATCCCAAGTTACGATCAATCATCATCAACGAACTATGTGGCTTATAAATCAACCCAAGCAAGAGGAAAAGCAATGATACACACATCTCACAATATCTAGATCACCACAACTTAGACGTCTAGCCTACTTTTCCTTTTATTCAATACATAAACAACTCTCTTTTTTTTTTTAACACGTGAACGTTTTTGGCACATAATTCACTAGGTTTAATCATCGATGGGTCACATCGAGCCTCCTAGTGCGGTTTCCCGTACCCATTGTTAAGAGGGGTAGAATGCCTACGAACACTTTATTCTAATATACACGAGTATCATCTAGGACATAGTTCATGAAATGTGATCATTCGAGGGTCCCTCGAAGCCTTTTCATGTGGTTTCCCATGCTCATTACACTAGTATTTTCATACGTTACAAGTAAGAGGAGCAGAATCCTATCAACTCTTTTATTCACATAAACACAACTTCTTCTTTTTTTTTTTTTTTTTTTTTTTTTTTTTTTTTTATCATAAGGGGAAAGTAAACTAGCAATCCAAGTGGCAACAATCTAGATTTATCACTCAACCAAAAATCATAAATCATTTTCCTCAAAACTCAAATCAATTCGTGCCCCACAACTCATCGAATCATAATCAACAACAACTCAAGATTAAACCAACCTAATTTTTGCTCAAATCAATTCCAACAACTAAAGATTCCATCATCGAATCATTCAAATCAATCCTAAGTCACATGCTTATAAACTCGAATTCAACCAAATTCCTAAGTGGAGAAAAACAAAAACACAAAAATTCAACTAACATATCAAAAGTAATAATTTTCAAACACCCCCCACACTTAAAATCATGCAATGTCCCTATTGCAAGAAAATAAATAAGAAGGGAAAAAGAAAACTTATCACTTTTGATGACACAACTTGGCACAAAAATCGAGACTTCGAGCGATCCCATAAATTGCAACCTACAAAACAAAGACAAAAATAAAAGAATTAGAAAAAATAATTTTTTTATTTTTTTTACGTGGGTTGCCTCCCACCAAGCGCTCGTTTAACGTCATTAGCTTGACTAGAAAATTATCATCCAAAATCTGTTGCAACGAGCAACGTCTTTAACCATCCATAGGAGACTCTCGGTGCAAAGGTGGACTCTTCTTTCTCTTCGGCTTGAAACTCGAAAAGAGGGTTATCTTGGACACTCATCTCCCCCACCCTTGTGTGAAAATCCATGTAAAAAATATCATGATCTTCAAAACTTGATGATGGATCCTCCACAAAAAGTGCTTCCTCGTCAAGATTGGCAAGAAAGTTGTCCATGATTTCTTCCTCTTGTTGTAAGCTCAAAACCGACTCCTCCATATGACTATTGTGATCCTCCATGCCTTGCACATTGCTTAAAAACTCCTCCACGATCTCTTCCTCATCCAATTTGCTCAAGAACTCATCAATAATGGCTTCTTCCTCATGAATAGCAACCTAAAAATTCTCCTCTACCTCTTTCTCACCCAAATCGTTAGTAATATGCACATACGAGCATGTTTGGGAAAAAGGATTAGAACTAGAAGAATAATTATCAAAAATTGAGAAAGTTACCGAACCTCCTACACCAGCCATGCTCAATGTACCGGATCCAACGTCGATTCGAGTTTGAGTAGTAGCCATGAAAGGTCGCCCTAACAAGAGAAGATGACCTCTATCACTCCTAGCTCCTCGCCCCACGTCAAGCGCAACAAAATCGGCGAGAACTCGAATTCCTCTCACAAGTAATGCAACGTCTTCCACAATCCCCAAGGGACGAATCAAAGAACCGTCGGCGAGCTCGATGCAAAAATTGGTAGGCTTAAGATCCCTTGAACCCATTCTCTCAAAAATCGAGTATGGCATCAAGTTCACGGCTGCCCCCAAATCCAACATACCCGGCACACTATCCCCATTGTCCAAAACAACACCTAATTTGAAACTTCCAGGATCACCTTGTTTTGGTAGAGACGAGAGATGGCCAGCTGAAGTAGGTAAGGCGTGAGAACGTTGTCGGCTTGCTTTGATGGCAGCCACGGTATGACTTCTCCACTTCTTTCCTTTGTCTTGCTCCTCTTCAATGACCGTTAAGGCATGAGCTTGTTTGGGTTGGCTAGGCTTCCCATTTTGTAGCTTCTTCAACTCATTAACTGCTCCAAAAATCTGCCCAATAGCGTTCTCAAGGCGTCTAATCGTGGCATCTTGCGCTTCACAGGCCAACTTGCTCTCATGCATAAATGCGGCGAGACTAGCCTCATCAAGTGGAGATTATTGAGGCGGAGGTGGGTAGAACTGCGGCGGTGGATAGTAAGACTATTGGGGAGGGTAGAATGGCTGTTGGTGAGGAAATTGTTGAGCATATGGTGGTGGTGGGTATCCTTGTGCTGCGTAGACTTCTGCTCCTCCTTCGTAAGTAAGCTCGGCTTTCCTAGTGCACTCGTCGATGTCATGGCCAACTAATCCACACATACCACAAGGCTCCGAAGGGGTAAGTGGAGTCTTCATCTTGAGTTCTTGGAGATCCCTCATCATATCGGCCAATTGCTTCGTCAAATCCGGGGCTAATAGTGACCACACTAGCCTCCATCTTCCTCGGTCGAGACGACTTTTGTTGAGAGCTTGCAGCAAGAGTCTCAAAGATCATCCTCAACTCGTCGGCCGTTTTCACTCCAATGTTCCCTCCGGCTGAGCTATCCACCATGAATTGGCAAGTTTGATTTAGAGAATCGTAGAAATATTGCCAAAGCATCTCGGACGCCATTTAATGGTGAGGGCACTGCTGCAACAATTCTTGGAATCTCTCCCAAGCCTCATGAAAAGGCTCATCGGCTCCTTGAGCAAAATTCATGATCTGCGATCGCACCTCTTGTGTCTTGCGGTTGGGGTAGTATTTCATCATGAACTTCTCGCACACCGCATTCCAAGTTGTGAGAGAGTTGGCCGGGAGAGTGAGATACCATGACTTTGCTCTATCCTTCAACGTTTATTGGAAACACTTCATCTTCAAGTCGTCCTCCGAAAGCTCTCCCAATGGAAAATTTTGCACCATCGTGCAATATTCGCGAATGAACGTAAGAGCATCTTTGTTGGGCAGCCCGTACTAGGTAGGGAGCAAAGCCAAGTGGGGCGGTTTAAGCTCATAATTCCTAACCTCGGTGGTTAGGAAAATTGCCGAAGTGGTGGCGGTGAAGGTGGGACGAGCGAAATCTCCCATCTTTTGTGCCATTGCTTCGAACTCTTGTCTTCTTCTTCCTTCGTCGCGGTTGAGAGCGCCTTCTCCTATTGATGACGTCGATATAAGGTGTCGACTTCCATTAGAGAACTCAACGACCTTGCTTACACAACACTCAACAAACGGATTAAACGCACCGAGTGGAAGGGAAAAGAAATCTAACAAAAATAAAAATAAAAATAATAAAAAGAAAATACTACACAATTAAATAGCCTAAAGTTTTCCCCGGCAACGGCGCCAAAATTTTGATTGGTGTCTAGATGTTAGGTTTTTGATTGGTGTCTAGATGTTAGGTTTTTTCGTTGTCTTTTCGTGTCCGTTTTCCCTTAGTTTTCGTGTGTTTTCGTTGTTTGTGGCTATGATTTGGTTGTTTTGGAGTCTTTGGTATTGTAGGATGAAAAAGGTGGAAACGAGAAGAAAACAAGAAGAAAGAAGCATTATATCGAAGAGGGGTTCGATAGGAGCACGTAGGCGAAAACGGAGGTCAATTTGGAGTTCGGACGAGGAAGATACGGCCGAAACAAGAAAGATGCGCAAAGTGACCAGAACCAAGTTCTGGACGCCGTCCAACTCCGGCGGCCAGCTTTCCTTTCCTTCTATAACTAGGTTTTCATACCTATTATAAATACTACCCCTTGTACACGAATTCTAAACCCTTTTACCTTAGTTTTAGCTCTAGTTTAGCATTCAAATACTTTAGTTCAGTTTTCCTTTGTTCGATCAGGATCGCTACTTCGTTCTTCAATTAATTCAAGTTTTTACTTAGTTCTTCGTTCTTCGTTTAATCTCGTAAGTTCTTTATTGCTTTCTTTTATTTGATTTAATTGCTCCCTAGTTCCTTAGATTTAGTTCTTAATTGCTTAGTTTAATATCGTTCGTTCGTTTTCAAGTTCTTAGATTAGATTCGTTTTTCTTAGTTTTCAATTCCTTCGATTTCAAGTTTTCGTAGTTAGATTTATTTGCTTAATTTTCAGATTTAGTTATTATTTCTAGATTCGTTTTCTTCGTTGCTTTCGTTATTGCTTTCTTTTCAATTCCATGCCTAGGTAGTTTAATTGCTTTTGCTTAATTTCTCTAGTTTAATTAGTTTAGATTATTTCTTTGCTTTTTAGATTAGATTAATTTACTTGCTTTGATTTATTGCTTATTTATTTTCTTGCCTAGGATTTAAACAAACCAAACCAAATTCTTTTTACTTGCTTTCTTAAATTTAGGATAGTTTAGGATTGTTTTGCTACACGATTATTTGCCATGCAAAGTTTTCCTTGAGATTTCGACATTGGGTTTTTACTTACTAAGTGCTAGGATAGATTTCGTTCTATTGCAAACACTTTTTAGTGAAACAAATTTTGGCGCCGTTGCCGGGGAAAACTTTAGGCGATTTATTGTGTAGTATTTTTATTTGTTTTATTTTTATTTTTATTTGTGTTTCTTCGATTTTCTTATTTCTCCCACTCGGTGCGTTTAACCCTTTTGTTGAGTGTTGTTTATGCATGGTCGCCGAAGTCTTCAAAGGAGTTTAGCGCACTACTTCGACAACATCCATCAAAGGAAAGCGATTTTAGCCGCGAAGGAGAAGGAGGAGATCGATTCTCAAGACTTTGGTTTAGTCTTGTTATTTGCGGAGCCCGAAGCCATGGCAGCTAGAGTCATGGACGATTTTGCTCGCCCCACATTCACGGCCACCACTTCGGCGATTGTCCTGACGGAAGCGGTCAGGAATCATGAGCTCAAACCTCACCACATGGCGTTGCTTCCATCCTACCATGGGCTGCCCAACGAGGATGCTTTGACGTTCATCCGAGAGTTTTGCACGGTGGTGCAAACTTTCCCACTCTCGGGTCTCACGGAGAACAACTTGACGATGAAGTGCTTCCCGTACACCCTCAAGGATCGAGCAAAGTCGTGGTATTTGGCGCTCCCGGCCAACTCTCTCGCCACATGGAATGCGGTGTGTGAGAAGTTCATGCTCAAGTACTACCCGAACCGCAAGACTCAAGAGGTGCGGTCAAAGATTATGAATTTCTCCCAAGACAACGATGAGCCGTTTCACGAAGCATGGGAGAGGTTCCAAGAGCTACTTCAACAGTGCCCTCATCATCAAATGGCACCGGAGTTGCTTTGGCAATATTTCTACGACGCCCTCAACCAAACTTGTCAATTCATGGAGGATAGTTCGGCCGGAGGCAACATAGCGGTCAAGACAGCTGACGATTTGAAGGATATTTTCGAGACACTCGCTGCGAGTTCTCAACAAAAATCAGCTAGACCGAGGAAAGTGGAGGCGAGTGCAGTTTCGATGAGCCCCGATTTGAAGAAGCAAATGGCCGACATGTTAAGGGATCTCGAAAACTTGAAGATGAAGCAAAGTGCACCGGCTCCGAAGGAGGAGAGAGGAAGCCGGACCAATGCGAGATTTGTGGAGAGCTTGGACACATCAAGGAGGTGTGCCACAACATGGGGAAGTTTCCATACGAAGAGGTCTATGCCGCTCAAGGATACCCGCCTCAAGTGCCTCCACCTCAAGGATATCAAGGGGGATACTATCAAAATTCGAGGCCGCCACAAGGGCAAGGTAATCCTCCTACCTATCCTAATAGGCGTCCTCCACCATATAATAACCCCTATCCTCCTCCACCAAACCCCTACTACTCTCAACCTACACCATATTATCCACCTCCTCAATACCCTCCAAATCCCTACTATCCACCACCTCCATACTACCCCCCTCAATCTACTCCTACACCACCCCCGACATATCCAAATTCTCGTCCCCAAGGACCTCCTCAAAAGCCTCCCGTCGATGAGAGCCTCTCCACATTCCTTCATGAGGCTAAATTGGCTCGAGAGGCTCAAGATGCTAACATCAAGAGGCTCGAGATGGCCATTGGCCAAATTTCTAGTTCCTTGCACCTGATGCAACAACCGGGGCGAATTCCGAGCCAAGGGATTCAACCACAACAAGCCAACGAGGTGCAAGCCCCATACCCTCCATATGTCCCTCCCGTTCCACCTCACCAAGCTCATGCAATCACGGTGTTACAACGCAATTGAGTTCCGATGCCTCTTCAAGGGCCCATGGGAGATAGACGGGGCCCGAGCCCTCGACGGAACGGCCCCGGAATCCCGGCAACAACCTTTGGCCAAATCTGTCCAGGAGGTGATCTGGCCGGTCGGCCAGAATCTGGCCGCTCGGCCAAACCCTTCAACGTGCGCGAGAGCTCAGCGTCCAATCTGGACGACCGGCCAAGTCACCTTGACTTTGGCCGATCGGCCAAAACCGGCGAAAAGCACACGGGGTCCGAGGATGATAAGATGGATGCTCCCGTTCTCCACAAGACGCCCGATCCGTACGTCCCCCCTATTCCATTCCCGAGTAGAGTGAAGAACAAGAAGCAAATGCTCAACCCGTACGTTCCACCTATTCGGAGTATCGTGAAGAAGGAGACAAAGGACCCCAAGCCTATCAACTCACTTCCTAAACGAGGGGATCCGGGAGGTTTCGATTTGAGCATTATCTTGGATAGAGGAGAGACCGTCTTGGGATTGATGGATTTAGGAGCTGCGGTGAACTTAATGCCGTATTCTATTTTTGAAAAGATGAACTCAAGAGTCCTTCAAGCTACCGACATGCGCATTGAGCTAGCAGACGGCACCGTGAGCAGTCCTTTGGGAGTTGTTGAAGACGTCACTGTCCTCGTTGGTGGAATTCGAGTCGTTACCGACTTCGTCGTGCTTCATGAAGGCAAGGGAGCTAAGAGTGCAACCGGACATCTACTCTTGTTGGGACGACCGTTTATGGCCACTACTCGAGCTCGGATTGATGTAGGTACCGGCACATTGAGCATGGCCGGTGAAGGAGGCTCGCTAACCTTTTCGGTTTTTGGAAATTCACCTTCTATTCCAACTTCTTCTCTTCATTCATGCTCTTTTGTTAAGCTTGCTAACCCTCTTGTTGAGATAAATGTTTGTGAGGTTTCCGATAGGGTAGCAGCTCTTGAAGATGATGAATTCTTTAGTTGTGTGGATGAAGAAGAGGACATTATCGAGGAATTTCTACAAAAGTTGGAGGAGGTTGATGAGGTGAAAGAGGAAAGATCGACACTTGCGCCGAATGAAGAAGAGGACATAATCGAAGAATTTCTATGGAATTTGGAGGAGGTTGATGAAGTGGAAGAGGAAAGCTCGACATATGCATCAAATGAGGAAGTGATCATTAACTCTTTTCTTTCTAACCTCACCATTTGTGAAACATCTTTCTTTTCAGAATTTAACTCAAAGATGTTGGAAAAGGAGTTTGAACCAAGTGTGGGGGAGTCGAGAGTTGTTAATGAGCACGTTTTGAATCTTCGAGATTGTTCAAGAAGGGGGTGTGAGTGTGTCGCAAGGAGCATCAAAACGTCGCTTGGTGCTACGGGCTTGGGTTGATCGTATCCTTTGTCAAGCTAATGACGTTAAACAAGCGCTTGGTGGGAGGCAACCCACATATAAAAAAAAAAAAAAAAATTAATTAGGTTCTTATTTTTCATAGTATTTCTTGTTAATATTTAATTTTTCGTGTTAGTTCGAGTGTTTTTGCAGGAATTGGCATCACGCACTCAGTTTCTCATTTGGCCGATCGGCCAGATTCCTTAGGAATTCTGGACGATCGGCCAGATCATTGTAACCAAGTCACCATCAGTGTCTCATTTGGCCGATCGGCCAGATTCCTTAGGAAATCTGGACGACCGGCCAGAATTCTGGGGCCCACTCCTTTGCCGAGTCAACTTGAATTTTTGGCCCATTCAATTTTGATTTAACCTACTTTTTCCCTCTCATCTCCTCCCTTCTCTTTTCTATCTATTATCCCACAGCTCTCAAGACCAGCCGCACCACAGCCGTCCACCGCCGCACCTTCGCCGCCGTGAGCCACGACAACCACCGCCGCCGCAGCCGCACCTTCGCCGCCGTCAGCCCGCCGCTGTCAGCCACCCGCACCGCCGCCGTCTACACCAACGCCGCTGCTTCCAGCCGCCAACGCCGACGTCGCCCGTACCAACGCCGTCTTCCTCGCCGTTGTTCCAGTCGCCGCCGCGTCACCGCGCTCGACCAGTTTTCCGCGATCGGCCAGAAAGTATTTGGCCGATCGGCCAGAAGTCAAGGGGAATTTGGCCGAACGGCCAGATAGGAGGCTGCCCAATTTACGTCTCTTCGTTCGTGCTCCGTTTTATGTGCCATTCTTCGTCAACTTCCTCACACCACCACCATGAGTCGTACCCCCTATGTTGTGAGTCTCGATCGCCACACACCGGGTGACAACGAGCAAGAATATGGCCGTCGCGAACGTGTGCCGTTTGAGACCTATAGGTACGCTACTACAAACCTTTACCTTCGTTTCAATGGTCTTGCTATTCGTCCCCCTAGACATTATAATATTGATTTCTTGCGGCGTTTGCCTTGTTTTGATACTATTCGAGAGTATGCTCTACGTTTAGGTTTGATGCAATGCATGTCTAGGGAATGGGATGCGTATGATAGTTTGTGTATGGAGATGTGTTGTAGTTTTCGATTGTCTAGACGTGGTGATGAGCCTGTGATGGAGTGCACTTTTCATGGTGTTTTGTGGGAAGTTTCTAAGGAGACAATGAAAACGGTGTTTGGTTTTCGTGCTGATCCTAATATTTCTAATTGTGTGCCTTCGGACTTTAATGTTAATGAGGGTTGGTTTGAGTTGTCGGGAGTGAATAATTTCAAAACTTCGGGTGTGTCTAGTGCCTTTTTACGCGATGATGCTTTGATCATACTCCATCGCTTTATATCTAACATGATCTCCGGTAAAAAGGAGGTCAGTAAGGTAACGAGCATGGAGGTTTACTTGTTGTGGTGTGCTAGGTTCAATCGGAAGGTGTGCTTGGCTCCTTTCATATGGACGCAGCTCTCGAACGTGCAATCGAAGAACGGCGCCCATCCCACATTTGGATATGTCGCGACGGCTCTAGCTCGTCATTTTGGAGTAGATATCTCAGACGCCGAAGGATTGGTACATGTTGGTCCCGGTTTGTTAATAGGAAAAATACGTAGAGGGGGGGGGGGGGGGGGGGTGAATACGTATTTTGAAGTTTTTCAACTTCAAATCCCTTAACTCAGAGTAACAAGTAAAGAGCTCACTTAATACTTAAAACCTAGCTGAAGCTAGATCTACAGTACGTAGCTTGCCTGCTTGACCGAAGTGAGCACTTGATCAAGAGGGAGTCTTTACTCGTGTATGAGGAATTTGGTGAGCTAAAGTCTTTTCCTAAGTAATTAAAA
Source organism: Thymus mandschuricus (assembly GCA_029379335.1). Classification (NCBI taxonomy): domain Eukaryota; kingdom Viridiplantae; phylum Streptophyta; class Magnoliopsida; order Lamiales; family Lamiaceae; genus Thymus; species Thymus mandschuricus. The sequence goes on along the minus strand of CM057074.1, from coordinate 16,543,436 downwards.
ATCCAAGTTTGTTTGTTTAGATGCACGTGCAATGGATAATCAAATACAGTAAAGAGATTAGGGTTAGAGAGATACGACACAGAGATTTATAGTGGTTCGGAGATAAAGCTCCTACGTCCACTTTGTTGCACGACGGCAACTGTTCTCTTCACTCAAGAACTTGAAGATTTCGGGCTCTTCAAAAGCCTGGTCGAGATCGGGCTTCACTCGCCTGGATCAACTGACAGACGTAGTGATTACGGGTTCACTACACAAACCTAGACACGACTGGAAGCTTCACTCGCTTCAGTCAAATACAGACAGGGAGATTACGGGCTATCCTTACAGCCTAGCTTCGATCGAGCTTTACACAAACGATGTAGGTGCAAGCTTGGATCTAAACTCTATGATCGAGACTTCTTCAATCGATGAAAGAAGAGTCTTGGATCGAGACAACCTAACGACGAATCAAAAAGCCTAACGGACAGATTTAGGGTTTTTGGTTTACGACAACACATTATGAAGAGCTCTTTACAGTAGATGCAAAGTCGGCTAGAGCTCTTCTTCTAAGCTTGGATATTTGAAGTGCGCTTAGACTCTAAGTGTGAAGGTTGTGAAGACAAGTTCCGATGAACTGGAAACTCGGAGAACACTTGGAAACAAAGACTCGAAGATTTGCTCAAAGGCTTAGGAGTATTTGTTTTCTGTATGCGCTCGAATGCTCAAGTAGTGTTCTACTCCTCTTCGTCTTCATCCTTCACTATTTATAGGCGGAGGGTTGGCTGAGATTCATTGCTTGGTTGGTGGCCTTGTCCCTCCTCCTCTCGACAGTACTTGCGCAGGCGGATGCTTTTACAGACGCGCCAGTTTGTCTGTTTGCCAAAACTGGCTAACTTACAAACCTAACAGTAACTGGAGCGAGGCAGTACTGTTGCGGCGCCTTTGTCGGCCTGGCAGTCAACTCCTCTGCCCCACTCCTCTTTCGACACGTGGAGATCTTGTAATAAATGCTATGATCTCCTGTTGACTGGAGTTCAAAATATGGGCGGGAGTCGCACTGTCGCTTTCTGGTAGGTAGTGGCTCGCTTCGCTATGAAATTGTAGCGTCCGCATTAGTTGGGTCACTTCGTAGTCATTCTGTAGTGAGCCGCTTCGGGAGATAAAGTTCCCTAGTGACTGCTTTGGAAATTGATGACTAGAGTTGACTAGCTTTGACTTTATACTGTAGCGTTCGCTTTGCTTCGCTTTGGCTTCGAACTGTAGCGCTCGCTTCACTTCGCTTTGGCTTTGAACTGTAGCGCTCGCTTCGCTTCGCTTTGGCAGACTCGCTTTGAATCTACTGTAGCACTCGCTTCGCTACACTATTCTTCGGCACGCTTCACTTCGGTTTGCCAGACTTGCTTCGCTTCGAAAAACTCACTCAAGCGAGTGAATTTCTCTTGAACTTTTGAAGCCTATAATCTAAGCAAAATAAAGAGCCATCCTAACAGGGTAGGCTTGGAAAAATTCTAACTTATTAACTACATCAAAATGGGTCGCTTGGGAACAGAACGCTTTGGGGTTTTGGGATCAAATCAAAACAATGAAGTGTCCCTAATAGGTTCCCCCTTAACATGTTGTTCTTAACAATTCCCAACAATTTCCCCCTTTTCGATGATGCCAAAACCCAAAGACTTAAGATTATCGAAATCTAGTCTATCTAACCGTGGGAGGAACTTCAAGCGACTGCTTCCTTTGCAGCTTCGTTTGAGTTAATTTTTAAGTTCCTTTCCCCCTTTTTTTTCGGTTAAATTTTGTTTGAGTTTGTAGCAAAAAGTAAAGTCATTCACAAAGCAAGTAAATGACGCATTTTGACAGAAATTGAAATTGAAATTGGATAAATGAACAAGCAGTTCACAAAAATATTAAGGAGCTTGAAACTCAACGGTTTCCTGCAGCCCCTTCTTTGTCATCCTCCTTCTTCTCCGTCACCTCCATTTCCTTCTCTTTTTCCTCTGCCTCCAAGTCCCTCGCAATCATCTCTTCTGGGATAGTGTAAGCACTGAAGACCTTCTCTTCTAATGACCCAATAGTGTGAATACTTGGCTTCCTCCAAGTCTCCTCAAGTTGGAAGGCTTCATCCACTTCAGCATCGATGATGCTACGATCTGGGACGCATGTACCGGGTAGGAAGGGCATGGGAAATTCCTTCTTGGCTGGTACCTTGATGATCAGTGGCATGGGCTCTGCAAGCTGTGCGAGTGAGAGAACCTTCCGCCTGAACTTCTCATCATAGGCACTGAGAAAGTTGTTGAGAGCGCTGATTCTTGAGCATTCGGTCTGTAGTGGCACTACCTCCCAATAGTAGTATGCTTTGATAAATTTTCTTTGTAGTGTAGCCACTGCTCAATTTCACGGGCATCAAGATGTTCGTTTCTGCGCACAGTCAACTCCTCTTCCGACCGGCTGGCCATCTGTGCCATGACTGCATTGAATTTCTTTCCTGACTCGCCACTCCAGATAGGAAGCTTCTCATTGAGTCGCTTGCGGATGTAGTTCTGTTCTTCCTTGAGGCGGTAGCGGCCAGATTCAATCATTTCTTTTGCCGTTGTCTGGCATGTGTCGATCACGGCTTGAGCAAGACATGCTTCAGACTCCTCTGGCATGAGTGGAACAAAGGCGCTACGAACTAGAGCGGACTGGATGAGTCTCACTTCATTGAAGTGTTCCTCGATCCGGCCGTCTATCACTTGGAGTCGTTTGGCCTTTATTCTCCTCTCCTTCTCAGCTTCATTCCTTCCTTCCTCTCCTCTCTTTCTTCTTCTTTCCTCCTTCTCCGCCCTTGTAGCGACTGCATCCTTGACCTTTTGGCGCTTAGCCTCAGGGTCATCTCTCTTCGAATATGGGGGAGGCGGCATGTCTTTCTTCGTAGTTGCACTAGAGGGGACAACTGCGGATGAAGAGAGTGCAGCTGTTGAAGCGGGTGCGGCTGCGGAAGCGGGCGCTATGGCTGAAGCGGGCGCTTTGGAACTAGAAGAAGCACCTGCAGCAGATTTTTTTGTTAGATCAAAAAGGCGCTCCATCTCCCATGCCATGGCTGCATCATGCTCCACCTGCTTCCGCCTTTCCTCCTTGGTTATCACCGTTACTGGAGGATGCCGTGCAATTGAAGCAGCAAGCACCTTCTCTGCAAGTGGCCTGCTGGGCTCTTCTGGCTTTTTCATCAGTTCCTCCTTAGAGAGCTTAATTTTGCCCTTCGCTGCGCTCAGAGCCCTTGCTTCATCATCTACTACTTCCTCCGCACCTTCATCACTCCTTCCTCCTTCGATCAGTCCCATCAACACTCCACTTCCTCCAGCACCTCCAATTCCTCCTTGCTTCACTTGTCCTTCCCCCTTTTTGGCATCATCACTGCCAGGGGTTGGGACGATTGTCTTTCCATCAAGAGATTTGCGGAGCTCTTCGACCTTATCAAATACAGCATGGAGCATCTTTTCAGCACGTGTCGTGAAGACTTGTTCTTCCGACAGTACAATTTCGGCTGTTTTGATAGAGATTTCTTCCAGCAAGAGTTCGCATTGCTTCTCTCTCTCAACAACAGACGCCATCAATTTTTCCAGTGACTCAACGTTTCTGAAGCGAGCGGCCAACTCAGCTTCAATCTCTGCGCGAATGTCTTTGCGCTCTTCTTCGATCGTGAGATTGAGGAATTCTTGAGAAGCTTCAAGTTCGGCTTTTGCTGTAGCCAGGGCACTTTCTTGCCTGTTGAGAGTTGTGCGGAGCTGTGCAGCTTCAATGATCTTCTCTGCTAGCTTACTGGCATTTCTCTGCGCTTGATCGATCTGCTCATCTAGTTCTGCTTTCTTCAGATTAACTGAGTCAATCTCTTCGGCTTGAGCAGCTATTTGAATTGCAGCACGGGTCAGTCGGCAATTCATCATCACCATTTCTCCATCCTTATCCTCCACTGCTCTAATCATCTTCTCAGCATATTTAGAGACTTTTTCCATCTCTTCCTTGTGACTTGCGATTAGAGCAGTCTTCTCCTTCTCCAGATTCACCATTCTACTGTTCAAATCTTTCAGCCTGCTTCTTTCAGCATCAAGCAGCTGTTTGAGTTCAGCAATGGTCTTCTTTTGGTCTCCGACCAGCTTCACTTGCGCCTCCAGCGCCTTCTCCTTCTCTTCCATCAACCTCTCCTTCTCCTCCACCTTATCCTCCAGTTCCCTCTTCTTCTTGTCAAAGTCTTCACGAAGATTTTTGGCCTCCTCTGTCTTCTTCTCCATCTCCAACACCTTTTTGGTGATCTCGCTTTGCAGACTCGAGATCTCCGCCTCCTTCACCTCCACCTCCTCCGCATGCTCCCTCATCATTCTCCTTTCATGAATGGTAGGAGTGTGCTCAGGGACTATGGCGTCCGGATAGGCACGCTTCACCTTGGCGTCCAGCTTATCCCAGAAGCTGGTTCCGGTGAGGAATGCATGGAAGCCATTCTCACCGATGAAGTCCAGGAGCTTTCCCTCCATCTGGATTAGATCATCCTTTGAGAAGGCATCCAGGAGCTTAAACACTTTGTAATACTCCGTGCCGCGGTAGGTGACGTATGTCAAGAAGTCGACAACCTTGGTGAAGAAGTCATCTGACATAGGCACCGAGGAATAGCGGGTTCTGATGGTTTCAGCTGCCTGCTCTCTATCTCTTTTGTATCTTTTGAGTGCATCAACTTGGGTAGGGGTTTTGGAGATTTGGAATTCAGGAATAATGGATGTATGGGCGGTATCGGCTGTTGCTGCCGATGTCGAAGGGGATTGGGATGGTGTGACTTCAGGAGTTTCAGAGATCAAGGTAGGTTCTGTGGTTGGCTGGATTGGCTGGGATTGAAGAGGTTGGAATGTATTATAGGCAACAGAAGGATCTGTGCTGAGGAATGGGACAGTAGGGATATGGAAAGAAGATGCAGATTCTTCTTCCTGGGGAGAGATGGGGGTTGTTTGTATAAGAGGTTGGTGGGTTGATGAGGCTTGAGGTTCTAGGATTTGGGTAATTTGTAGTAGGGGGGATTTGGCTTTGATTGGTGATGATTGGGGTTGAGTAATTTCAATGGCCTCAAGCGGCTCCTTCACCGCCTCGCTTTCTTGGACAATTGAAGTGACTCGCTTCATCTTCTTCTTTCTTCAAATCGGGACTCATCGAAACTGCACTCGCCTCCACTTTCCTCGGTCTAGCTGATTTTTGTTGAGAACTCGCAGCGAGCGTCTCGAAAATATCCTTCAACTCGTCAGCTGTCTTGACCGCTATGTTGCCTCCGGCCGAACTGTCCACCATGAACTGACGAGTTTGGTTGAGGGCGTCGTAGAAATATTGCCAAAGCAACTCCGATGCCATTTGATGATGAGGGCATTGTTGAAGTAGCTCTTGGAACCTCTCCCATGCTTCGTGAAACGGCTCATCGTGGTCTTGGGAAAAGTTCATGATCTTCGATCGCACCTCTTGCGTCTTGCGGTTCGGGTAATACTTGAGCATGAATTTCTCACACACCGCATTCCATGTGGTGAGAGAGTTGGCCGGGAGCGCCAAATACCATGACTTTGCTTGATCCTTGAGGGTGTACGGGAAGCACATCATCTTCAAGTTATCCTCCGTGAGTCCCGAGAGTGGAAAAGCTTGCACCACCGTGCAAAACTCTCGGATGAACGTCAAAGCATCCTCGTTGGGCAGCCCTAGGTAGGATGGGAGCAACGCCATGTGATGAGGTTTAAGCTCATGATTCCTGACCGCTTCCGTCAGGACAATCGCCGAAGTGGTGGCTGTGAATGTGGGGCGAGCAAAATCGTCCATGACTCTAGCTGCCATGGCTTCGGGCTCTGCAAACAACAAGACTAAACCAAAGTCTTGAGAATTGATCTCCTCCTTCTCCTTCGCGGCTAAAATCGCTTTCCTTTGATGGATGTTGTCGAAGTAGGGCGCTAAACTCCTTTGAAGACTTCGGTGACCATGCATAAGCAACACTCAACAAAAGGGTTAAACGCACCGAGTGGGAGAAACAAGAAAATCGAAGAAACACAAATAAAAATAAAAATAAACAAATAAAATTACTACACAATAAATCGCTTAAAGTTTTCCCCAGCAACGGCGCCAAAATTTGTTTCACTAAAAAGTGTTTGCAATAGAACGAAATCTATCCTAGCACTTAGTAAGTAAAAACCCAATGTCGAATCTCAAGGAAAACTTTGCAGGGCAAATAATCGTGTAGCAAAACAATCCTAAACTAGCCTAAATCTAAGAAAGCAAGTAAAAAGAATTTGGTTTGGTTTGTTTAAATCCTAGGCAAGAAAATAAATAAGCAATAAATCAAAGCAAGTAAATAAATCTAATCTAAAAAGCAAAGAATAATCTAAACTAATTAAACTAGAGCAATTAAACTACCTAGGCATGGAATTGAAAAGAAAGCAATAACGAAAGCAACGAAGAAAACGAATCTAGACATAATAACTAAATCTGAAAATTAAGCAAATAAATCTAACTACGAAAACTTGAGATCGAAGGAACTGAAAACTAAGAAAAACGAATCTAATCTAAGAACTTGAAAACGAACGAGCGATATTAAACTAAGCAATTAAGAACTAAATCTAAGGAACTAGGGAGCAATTAAATCAAATAAAAGAAAGCAATAAAGAACTTACGAGATTAAACGAAGAACGAAGAACTAAGTAAAAACTTGAATTAATTGAAGAACGAAGTAGCGATCCGGATCGAACAAAGGAAAACTAAACTAAAGTTTTTGAATGTTAAACTAGAGCTAAAACTAAGGTAAAAGGGTTTAGAATTCGTGTACAAGGGGTAGTATTTATAATAGGTATGAAAACCTAGTTATAGAAGGAAAGGAAAGCTGGCCGCCGGAGTTGGACGGCGTCCAACTCAAGTTGGACGGCGTCCAGAACTTGGTTCTGGTCACTTTGCGCATCTTTCTTGTTTCGGCCGTATCTTCCTCGTCCGAACTCCAAATTGACCTCCGTTTTCGCCTACGTGCTCCTATCGAACCCCTCTTCGATATAATGCTTCTTTCTTCTTGTTTTCTTCTCGTTTCCACCTTTTTCATCCTACAATACCAAAGACTCCAAAACAACCAAATCATAGCCACAAACAACGAAAACACACGAAAACTAAGGGAAACGGACACGAAAAGACAACGAAAAAACCTAATATCTAGACACCAATCATGGGAAACCCTAGCTCTCATTTCTCAAGGAACGGACAAGATCAAAGAAAACAAGCTCGCCGTACAAATGCGGGAGTTTGAAAGCTTGATAATGAAGTCAGGAGAGTCCATCGACGCCTTCGAGCAGAGAGTTACTAACATCATTGCTACTCTCAACTCACTTGGGTAGGAATTCACAGACAAGGAGGTGAACCTCAAGATTGTTTGAGCCCTCACGAGGAAGTGACAGACAATGAAGGAGCTGTACCTAGCTACCAAGGATCTGTTAAAGCTCACACTGGAGATTCTATTCTTTGAGCTCAAAGCCCATGAATTCGATCTGAATCGAATGAGCCTCGATGATGAGGTTGAAGCTCCCACGACATCAAAAGGAGTAGCGTTCAAAGCTGCCGAAGGCTCAAGCGACCAGTCACTCGCTAAGATGTCAAGAGAAGAGCTGGAAGAGCATGTTGCGTTCTTATCAAAGAACTTCAACAAGATGAACTCTCGAGTAGGCAAGTACAAAAGATTCTACAAGCAGGGAAGGAGCACCGATGCTCGTGAAAGCAAAGGAAAGAGAGAAGAGACGACTAAACCAATCTCAAGGGACATGATGGAAGTGGAATGCTACCACTGCCACAAGATGGGCCACTACAAATCTGACTGCCCGAAGCTGAGTGCAAAAGAGCGAGAGGAACTGAAAGCCAAGAGAGATGCTCCCAGGCGAGCGCTTGTAGCAAGCGAGCAGCCAGTCGCTTCAACTGAAGATGTCTCAAGCGACTCGGATGCATTCACTGATCCCAACTCCAGTGAAGGAGAAGATCTGGGATTGATGGCGCTCACCGACGAGGAGACTGGAGAGGTATTTATCTATCCCTCATCTAGTTCAATTACACTCGCACACACTCACCAAGAGGAAGCTAATTCCTCGACATGGAGTGAGTAGCTTGACAAACACATCAAACTGTCAAGTGACCACGAAGTGTTGAAACAAGCTTTGTCTCAAAGCGACAAGGAGAACCGAAAGCTAGCCACTGAGCTTGACCAAGTCAAACTTAACTTAAGGGCTATGACTAGTAAGTTCGAGGATCTCTTCGCTAGACATCAAAGCTTGGAAGGAAGGTATGAAACCCAATCCAATCTAGTGGCCAACTTAAACAAAGCCTCGTATGCAAGGCAGGCACTAGAGAGCTCACTTCTACCTTTTGGTAGAAAGGGAGGACTCGGATATGAGGGTGGACCTTCCAAGCCAATTGTCTTTGTTGGTGCTTCAAACACGACACCATCAGTCACTTTGGATGTGCCCACTGCCACCAAAGCGACCACCAACAAGGATAAAGGCAAAGCGGCTGAGAACCCTATGAAGAAGCCAATGAAGATGTCTATATCTTCAAAAGCAGAATCTAAGGGCAAGCAAAGACCAACTGCCCCTAGCACTCACAATGCTAAATCTTACCAATCCAAAGGTAAAGGGAAATCAGTTGAAGCTTCTAAGTCTCAGATCAAGACACCAGAGACAAAGGATCTCCCTTTCAAGAAAATGAGTAATGTCTATGTGTCACGTGAGCCGGATTGGAGATGGTCCAACCATACTCATGTTGAGGGGGAAGAATTTGAAGCACCAAGGAGGTCGCTTCAAACTTCCAAGGTTACTCAAGCGAGTCGGGGTCAAAACCCTAGTTTGACCGCTTCGAGGAAACCAAGCGAGCCGCTTCGACAGACTGTAAACCCTAAGTCAGTCTCTAAGCCTGTAGCTAATCCGAAGCGAGTCGCTTCAGGATACAAGCAAAAGGGTAAGAGCATAGGTAGGTCTCAAGCGAGTCGTTACCCCTCTTGCACACACTGCTGCACGTGTGAAGCTGCTTCAAGGCGGAACGCACAGTTTTCAAAGTTCGAGAAACCCAAGACACGAGCTACCTTTCAAAAGAAAGTGAAGCAAGTGTGGGTACCTAAGGGAACTAACCTGCAAGGACCCAAACTGATATGGGTACCAAAATCTGTCTAAATGCAGGTGAGCGCCGTGGATCCCATGCCAAGTGAGGGTCAACAAATCTGGTACTTGGACAGTGGCTGTTCAAGACACATGACCGGCATGAGAGCTCTACTTCATGACTACATAGAGAAGAAGGGTCCACACGTTACATTTGGTGATAACTCTCGAGGAAGTTGTTGGTCCCGGTTTTGTTATAGGAAAAATACGTAGAGTGGGGGGGGGGTGAATACGTATTTTGAAGTTTTTCAACTTCAAATCCTTAACTCAGAGTATGAAGTAAAGTGCTCGTAAGAAGTTCTAAGACCCAGCCGAGAGCTAGATCTAAAGTAATCACGAATCTCTTGACCTAAGCTTAGAGCTTGATCAAGAGTGAGACTTTACTCTCAGTGCGGAATTCGGTGAGCTAATATCTATCCTAAGTAATTAAAAATTTCCAAGTTATGTTTGTTTAGATGCAGATGCAGTGAATAATCAAACAAGGAAATAAGAGTTTAGGGTTAGAGAGATACTACACAGGGTTTATAGTGGTTCGGAGATAAAGCTCCTACGTCCACTTGTTGCACGAAGCAACTGTTCTCTTCACTCAAGAACTTGAAGGTGCGGGTCCTTTAAAAACCTAGTCGAGATCGAGCTTCACTCGCTTGGATCTGACAGACGCTGGGTGATTCCGGGTTCACACCAAAAACCTAAACTGGACTGGAAGCTTCACTCGCTTCAGTCCGACGACAGGGAGATTGCGGGCTCTCCTTACAGCCTAGCTTCGATCGAGCTTCACACATACGATGTAAGTGCAAGCTTGGATCTAGACTCTATGATCGAGGCTTCTACAATCGATGAAAGTAGGGCCTTGGATCGAAACAACCTAACGACGACGAACTCAAAAACCTAACGAACAGATTTAGGGTTTTTGGTTTACGACGACACACTATGAAGAGCTCTTTACAATAAGTGCAAAGATGGCTAGAGCTCTTCTTCTAAGCTTGGATATGGAATGGGCTTAGACTCTAAGTGTGAAGGTTGCGAAGACGAGTTCCGATGAGACTGGAACTCGGAGAACACTTGGAAACAAAGACTCGAAGATTGCTCTAAGGCTGGGAGTGTTTGTTTGCAGTAGGCGCTCGAATGCTCAGGAAGTGTTCTACTTCTCTTCGTCTTCATCCTTCACTATTTAATGTCTCTTTGCTAAAGGTCATCTTATAGCTAGTGAGTCTTCTAGCTTCAGTCTTGAAACCTGCATACTAAAATCCTAAAGCGACTAATAAATAGAACTTCCTAACATATCAACACATGAAAAATTCTAACTATTCAAATCATCAAAAAGAAGGATTGAGAAGGATTACACGGAGGGTTTTGGGATCGAATCAAGATATCTAAGTCTTTTATTTATGTCTCCCAAAGTGGTTCCCTCCCTTAATATAAGTCCTTAACAATTTCCCAAAACAAGTGTCTTCCCGAACCTTACTAACCTTGTCCTCTCGACTTGCCTCTTAATCGAGAGGCAGGTCAAGTGGGACATGGGCATAAATCTTTGCAAGCTCTCGAACCCCCTCTCGATCGAGAGGTTGGTTGATGTGGGGCTCTTGCGATACATCTCCTTCCTCTCAACTGAAAGCTTGGTCGAGGGGTGACGTTTCTGAACCCTATTCGTCTTTCTTCCCTGTTTCCGACTCCAAGTCACTTCCAACTTCAACTTCTTCGATTTTCTGGCCTCAAACTCTTCATGTTGTACCTCAGTAGCATGGCATTGGTGCACCTTTGGATTCACCTCACCCTTGTTTGGAGGTTGAGCTCGTTGTTGTTGCTCGGATTCACTCTTCTCTAATTATCCTACTTGCATCTCCAAGGTCTTAAAATGAGTGCTCATACTTATGACCGTGTTGCCGATAGTGGTGACTGACGCGACCGTCGTATAGCCGCAATCAATAAATTTATAAAACCTATGCCTTGACTACTACAACTAGTATAGCAATGGTAAGCACAAGGTCGATCCCACGAGGAGTTGGAGTAGCAATCTTTCCAGAAAACAATTGTCACGTTTGGGGGTAGGCGTTGCCCAAGACAGAACATAAAATAACAAGGGAAAGTAAGACAGCGTAATTTAAAGAACTTGTAAACAATAATTAAAGGGAAAACCCAGCCTGGGCAAGTACCATGAATTACAATATAACTCTACTCGTTCATCGATCTAAGTATGCACATGTCATCAGTTATAGGCAAGTCACTAGGCAGGACCCCCTTATGTCACGTGTCACGTGCCCCGCCAATGTGTGCTCAATCCACCGTTACAATTTAGAAATTTTTATATATCTCCCTAACTTGAACAATCTACATGCAAGGATTAGTTGTCACATATCCTGCCCAAGCAACATTACCGATCTGTGGTGGACCTGAATAGTCACGGAAGCAGGACTAACGTCGACCTATGACTACACTCTGTTGCTAGCTCATACTATATGGCGTGATGACTTATCCTACACGTTTTGCCCATGTACTATTTGTAATCATGCTTGACTCGATATGATACTGGCCACATACCCTACCAAGACTAACACGAATTGTAGAACCGAACCTAGCAAACTCGGGAACACATGCAATAAATCAGTTAATCCAATTATTCTGATCTCACGAGTACTGAGTTACATTATAATCACAACATCTTGCCCAAGTTGGGTTTAAGCGACTACTCTAGTATGCTTGAAATGTAAACAACAAGAATATAAAAACAAGACATAATAAAAACTAAGTACTAAAATATTATAAACTGAATCCAAAGGCGGACACCAACGTCGACCAGGCAAAAACTAAAAGCATGTAAATATTTGCTCGTGGGACTTGTTCATTCCTCCCCACTCTCAAACATAAAAAATAAAAAGTAAAAGCATGAAATGGAAAAAGTATAAAGCAGCTCCGGTGTACGCTCGTGTGTGTTGATCTGAAATGAAGGCTGCTTTTATACTTGTGGATGAATCGTGGACCAGGCCCATCAATCGCCTGCTAGGGTTTGAGCTCAGGAGGACTTGCCTTCTCTGCGTAGATTTGTTGCCTTGTTGATCATCGCGGTAATAGGTTAGATTCTTTCCTTCTTCGCGTCTTCTCCTCTGCTGAAAAGCCTTCGCCCTAACTCGATTTGGTCGTCGTACGATCCACGATCACTCTTTAAGCTTGGTCCACCATGCTTGAACTCCATCTTGCCCAGCCAGCTCCCCAAACCATCCCGCCTGCTCCAGATCCTGCCCAAGCATTCCTGAAACCAAAATGTGCCCTCGCAAGCACAAGACTCATGCAAAGACTCGACTAATACACCTATATGCAGACTTAATATGATCAAAATACGAGCTAAATATGGGCTCGTCACACGTAACACTTTACTTTGCTTGCCCTCAAGCAATGCATCCGCAGACTAACCCGAAAAGAAAGAAGGAAAAGACTAAAATGCAATAGAACATGGGCAAGACAGTACTAATAAACATGTAGGAAAAATGCAAGTCAGATAAGATGCATGTATTCAGCAAGTCAAGATAAAGCATGAACAGGGGGTTTCCTCACCACACTCATTCACTCTGTGTTTAGGCTAAGTGTTTACGCTTATTGACTTGAGATGAGTTAGACGTCCCATAGACTTGTCTGTCCTCTAATGCCTCCACTTACTTAGACTGAGCTAATATGGTGTTTATCCTAAGGACTTTACTGGGTTGTAATGTTAGGCTTTAGACGGGGGGTAGGAAGTATTTGGGCAGTGGCTAAGGCCAGTTTGAGAACTCTACTATTTCTAGCCTGGGCAAGATGCCCAGTTCTCCCCTAACCTTGCCATCTTTCTCCCGGGCCTAAGCACATACCATTTATGGGACTTATATATATATTCTTTTTCTTTCTGCCCCCCCCCCCCCCCCCCCCCCCCCCCCCCCCTCCCTTTTTCTCTTCTTTTCTATAGGCTTTTCTAAGATGGGCAAGATGCCTCTTTTTAAGTTCTGCCTATCTCCACTTTTTATTTCTGTGCTATCCGTCCTTATCCTCCTTTTATTTTATATCACACCTAGAGTTCTCACGACCGGGTAGGAAGTGTTCACTTTGGGCATTTTAAAGTGATTTATGAATATGAAAGAATTATTTAAGGCTCAAAGGGGCTAAGCAACGGAGTAATGCACAGGTAGGCTTTTTGGGCAAAGTGGCTGTAAAGAAGGGAAATTGCCTTATTCATCTAAACACCTATGCTCAGTTCATTGAAGTCTCGACCAGAAATGCAGGCAAGTTCTAGCACAGTCTAATCATCAAGTCATCTCACAGTGAAAGAAGCATGTGATATATATATGTATTTACACATGAAAGCTCAAAAAACCTCACTGGCTGATATCATGCTCATCTATCATGCTCGCTTCCTAACATGCTCGACTTGACCTACATATCCGTACTGCCTAATGCACATATTCACACAAAATTACCCACGCCCACATCGTACCCGAGTGGTGTGACATCGGAGAAGGGAATTGACACGAAACAGAGACTGATGCCTTGTCGTTCATTCACCCCACCCGTGGGTAGGATGGATGAATGACAAGGCACCCATGCATGCATGTTTTTGCTCTCCCACACACACACTTTGCTTTGGGCAAAGTGTGGAGAGGGAGAGCGACTGACTCTAACAAATGCAAAAAGAAAAGAAAAGAAAAGAAAAGAAAAATAAAAAGAATGTAAAAGGGAGGGACATTTAGTTGGACTCAGGGGGGTACCTGAATCCGAGGTGCCCAAAGAGCTTGACTTGGGCGGTCTTGATCTCGTCCACTATTTCCTGGAGCTTGCCCAAGGTGGCTTGCAGATCGAAGCCTTGGGGTTCTGGGGTTGCTGACTTGCTGGCCTTCTTCTTGGGCATCTCCACTGCTGGTTGGTCTATGATGCGATACGTTCCCTGCTCAACTTGCCCTATCTCCATCATCTTGCTGAGACATGCAAGATCAAGCAGCTCCTCGACGGTTGCATTCTTCTCATGATCTGACGTCCAGGCTTTAGTGCGCTCCGCGTATACAGTCACCATGTGGGCAAGGGACAACCTCTGTGCGGATTTGCTCATGATGTTGTTGATCTGGGCAGAAGCAAAGGCTCCAAAGTCGAGCCTTGTCTTCTTGGTCATACACCACAGGATGTAGACCTCTTGCTGCGAGAGATAGTTAGAGCTGTTCTTCTTGCCGAAGAAGTTGTACGCCAGGATGCGGTGACAAACACGAAGTGCGGGGGAACCTAGCACGTTGCCCTTAGTCTTGCTGGAGTTGTAGACAGGATCACGACTCTTGTTCATATCCTTCCAAATCCGGTTGGCCATGTCTGGAAGCTTCTTGATTGCCTCCCTGTGTGTTTGACTGCAGACTGCGGCATAGGAATCCGCTAGAGAGCCTGGTTGAATTCGTTCAACGATTGTACTGTCTCGGCTCCTCCCATCGAGTTCTGCACTGTTAACGGCACACCGTTCTCATCAAAAGTTACCCTCGCCTTGCTGTAAAACTCCTTCACCAGTGCGATGTTCACCTTGCCTGACCACTTGAAGAAGAACCCCCACCCTATGTGTCGAAGAGCTGCTGGACTTCTTCAGTAATTCTCAGCTACTCAAGCGTCTCCATGTGCACGGGCTTGGGCAGGACAACACTCTTGCGAGAGACGTCAGTGGAAGGCTCTATTGCCGCCCTTTCCGTGGCTCTGGAGCGGGTGTTCCTACCGGAGGCGGACCGCGACGGCTTCTCTAGCTTGACCACCAACGGAGTGGTGGTCTCTTCTCCTTCTTCCTCCTCCCCGTGGCCGGACGTCGGCGAGGAGCCGGCGTCGGAGGGGGCTACCCTCTGCCTCTTTGCGGGTGGTGTGGCCGAGGAGGTTCTTTTTTTCGATTTGGCCGGAGTGGAGTCCGACCCTTCCTCTTTATTCTCTGCCACCGTCATCTCCGATGGTGCTTCGTCCTCAGTGGCCTCATTGGTCGTTTCCTCAGCTTCCTCTTCCTCGTACTGCTCCTCCATGGGCTGATCAGCGTTCTGCTCGGGCAGAACCTCCTCCTCCATCGGCTGTTGTTCCTGTTCCTCTTCATGGAGTACCGTCTTCAGTGGGGAAACACGGAGGGGCTGCTGCTGGGATTTGGACGGCGATTTAGCTGATTTATGGCTGTGGGAAGACATGGCTTTTTGTTTGCGAGGTGCTTTCTTGGTGTTTTTGGTTCGGGGTGGTGGTGAGTCGCCGGTAAGATCGATTTTTGTTCCATGAGGGATGGTGAATTTGTTCTTAGGGCGTGTTCCGACCATAATGAAGAGAAGAAGGGGAGTTATTGTGTTTATAGGTTAGTGGGGTGGTGGATTATGGAAGGTTTTGAATTTGAAATTCAAAATTAGGGTGATGATGGCGGTTAAGGAAGGTTGGGGTGTTGGGGAAGGCAACAGTCTCTGACAGGATCTGCTCTCGATTTGACAGATTCGAGCGATTTCCTTTCCATAACTGCCCCTCCGTGTCTTGCCTAAGCCATCATACTACACTTCCATGCCCAACCTGCAAGGCAAGATAAAAGAATCCTCCAAGCGAGGAATGACAACCCTTCTCGGCTTCATTAGTAATATAAAGGAAAAAACAAACCTCCCTCACACACACACTTTACCTCGGGCAAAGTGTGTAGGAAATTGGTTGACTCTAAAAGCGAAAACCGCCCCCCCACATACACTTTGCCTTGGGCAAAGTGTGTAGGAAGTTGGTCACTAAAACTGGGGTTGCCCACACACACACTTTGCTTTGGGCAAAGTGTGTAGGACTACCCTGACTCAAACTGAAAATAAACCAAAAACAAAGAAAACATACCAGGTTGCCTCCTGGCCAGCGCCTTAGTTATCGTCATGGGCACGACGTGTTACTCAGGTTTTAAGTTTCCTCATCATCGGGGACCTCTTCCCCTTCCTTGTATACTTCTTCTTGCCCATAATAGGCCTTCAACCTCTGTCCGTTCACTTTGAAGATTAGTCCTTTTTTCAGATCGCGTATCTCTACTGCTCTATTGGGATGTTGGGCTTCCACCACATATGGTCCGCACCATTTGGTGGTCAGCTTGCCTGACATCAGTTTGAAACGTGACTGGTATAAGAGAACTAATTACCCTGGCTCGAACTCCTTCTTCTGAATTATCCCGTCGTGGGCTCTCTTCAGCTTTTTCTTATAGATGGCTGCATTATCATACGCTTCTAGGCGAATCTCTTCGAGCTCTTGCAAGCTTAACTTCCTAGCTTGCCCTGCTTGATTCCAGTCGTAGTTCATGCGGCTTACTGCCCAGTAGGCCCTATGTTCCAGCTCGACAGGCAAGTGACAGCCTTTTCCAAACACCATGCAGTATGGGGAAATTCCAAAGGGTGTCTTGTAGGCAGTCCGATATGCCCAGAGTGCGTCATCAAGTTTTGAGCTCCATTGTGTGCCTGAGATACCCAATGCTTTCCTCAGGATGGTTTTGATGATTCTGTTGGATAGCTCTGCTTGCCTATTTCCTTGAGGATGATATGCCGTGGTCAGCTTGTGATGCACTCCATACTTTTTCATCAAGGCTTCTACGGTGCTGTTGCAGAAGTGAGTTCCTCGATCATTGATCATTGCCTTGGGTACTCCATACTTTGTGAATATATGGGACTTGAGGAAGGTGACCACGACACTAGAGTCGTTCTTGGCAAGTGCTTGCGCTTCCACCCATTTTGACACATAGTCCACTGCCAGGAGGATATATTGATTGCCCCTGGACTTGGGCAAGGGGCCCATGAAATCTATTCGCCAAACGTCGAAGATCTCGACTGGCAGTATGGGCATGAGAGGCATTTCATTCCTTCTTCCAATGTTTCCTTCATGTTGGCATCTATCACAAGCTTTTACCCATTCGTAGGTATCCTTGAATAACGTGGGCCAGTAGAAACCGCAATCCAAGATCTTCCTTGCTGTTCTCCTCTGCCCAAAGTGTCCTCCACATTCCTTGGAGTGGCAGTGCTCAAGGATGCTTCTCTGCTCTGACTCAGGTACGCATCTCCGGATGACTTGATCGGCACAATGCCTCCATAGGTAGGGTTCATCCCATATGCAACGTTTCGGTTCATTCATCAGCTTGTTTCTGTGATAACGATCCATGTCCTTGGGCAATTCTCCTATCGCCAGATAGTTGACCAGATCTGCATACCAAGGTTCTTGCGTCTTGACTCCATAGATGGCGTACAACTGCTCATCTAGGAAGGTCTCTGTTATGGGTACCCCATCATCCTCTTGCAGGATGCGACTGAGATGATCAACTACATGGTTCTGCTTCCCATCCTTGTCTTTTATTTCCACAACAAACTCCTGCAGGAGCAGCACCCATCTTATCATGCGTGGCTTTGTCTCCTTCTTGGTCATGAGGTACTTGATCGCCGAGTGGTCAGTGTACACAATCGTCTTGCTCCCGAGTAGGCACGATCTGAATTTTTCAAAGGCAAACACTATCGCCAACAATTCCTTCTCGGTAGTTGAGTAGTTGCTTTGGGCAGCATTCAGTGTCTTCGATGCGTAGTATATCACATGATTTTCTTTTACAACCTTCTGCCGAAGCACTGCTCCGACTGTATAACCACTAGCATCACACATCAATTCAAAGGGCATTCCCCACTCGGGTGGGCAAATGATAGGGGCTGTGACCAAGTTTTCCTTCAGAATGTTGAAAGCTTCCTTGTATTCTTTTCCAAATTCCCACTCCACATCATTCTGCAGAAGCCTTGTCATGGGTTGTGCGATCTTGGAAAAATCCTTAACGAACCCCCGGTAGAACCCTGCTTGCCCAAGGAATCCTCTGAACTGCTTGACCGAGGTGGGTACGAGCAAGTTGGCTATGATCTCGACCTTGGCCTTGTCCACTTCGATTCCTCTTCCTGAGACCACGTGCCCAAGAACTATTCCTTCCCTGACCATGAAATGACATTTCTCGTAGTTGAGTACGAGATTCTTCTCTACACAGCGTTGGAGTACCTGCTCCAGATTGCCCAGGCAGGTATCAAAACTTTTCCCATAAACGGTGAAGTCGTCCATGAAAACCTCAATACTCTTCTCCAGCAGGTCGGAAAAGATGCTCATCATGCACCGTTGAATAGTTCTGGGTGCATTACACAGTCCAAAAGGCATTCTCCAGTAGGCAAACGTTATGGACAAGTGAAAGTAGTCTTGCTCTGGTCCTTCGGGGCAACATTAATATGCATATACCCTGAGTATCCATCTAAAAAGCAGAAGTATTCATTTCCTGCCAAGCGTTCAAGCATCTGATCGATGAAGGGCAAGGGGAAGTGATCCTTCCGGGTCACCTTATTCAGCTTCCTGTAGTCAATGCATACCCTCCATCCGGTTTGAAGTCTGGTGGCTACCATCTCTTTTTTCTCATTTTCCACCACCTGTATGCCTGACGTCTTGGGCATGACGTGGACTGGACTGACCCATTTGCTATCTGATATTGGGTAGATGATATTCTGATCCAACAGCTTGAGTACCTCCTTGAGAACCACTTCCTTCATGGCCGGGTTTAACTTCCTCTGCTGGTCACGGACGGGATTCGCCTCTTCCTCTAATAGGATGTGATGAAGGCAGATGGTCGGGTTGATACCCTTGATATCGGCCAAAGTCCAACCAATAACCATCTTGTACTTCTGGATCATCGTCTTGACATGCTCTTCTTGGTCAATGCTCAGCTCAGTGCTTATGATAATGGGCAATGTGTCATTCTCCCCCAAGAACACATATTTCAAGTGCTTGGGCGAGGGCTTGAGCTGAAGATTTGGTGCCTTAAGAAATGAGGGCACCAACTTTTCCTCGTTCCGTATCCTGGGCAGTTCCTTTCGGTAGATCTATATGTGCTCTGGTCCTGCCTTCATCTGGTTCACCTCCCTTGGGCATTCCTCCTCATCCACTATACTCTCTTGGATCACTGTATCCAGCATGTCACGAGATGTGATCTTGGGCAATGTTTCATCCACCATGTTATCCACAGTGTCCACATAGTCCACCATTTCAGTATCTGGATGGTGCTTCTCCACCTTATAGATATCGAATGCGACTGTCTCTCCAGCCACTTGACATGTCAGCTTTCCCGTATCGCATTCGATCTGTGTTCGTGCCGTCTTGAGGAATAGTCTTCCCAAGAGCATGACTGGTGATTTCCCTTCACTTTGCCCCATGTCGAGGACGTTGAAGTCAGCGGGAAAGATCAAATCCTTCACCTTGACCAAGATGTCCTCCAGAATTCCCTCAGGCTACACATTTGACCTATCCGCTAGTTGGATCACTACTCGTGTGGGTTTAAGTGGGCCCATATTGAGTTCCTGGTACATAGACAGTGGCATCACATTGATTGATGCGCCCAAGTCTAGCATGGCCTTCTCTATCTTCATAGTTCCAATTACGCAGGGAATGTAGAACATCCCTGGGTCTCCGAACTTCGTAGCCATCTCTCTGCCCAAGACTGACGAGACATGCTCTCCCACTTGGAACTTTGCATTTTCATCATATTTAACCTTCCGCATACACAACTCCTTCAAGAACTTCACGCATTTGGGCATCGAGCGCATGGTAGTGAGCAGTAGAATGTTAACTTCCACCTTTTTGAAGATCTGATACATCTCGCCCAGTTCCTCAGCTTCTTTGTTCTTGGCCAACCTTCATGGGAAGGGTGCCTTGGGCTTATAGGGTCGAGGCACCACTGTCTCTTCATCATTCTTTTCGTCCTCCATCTTGCTCGATTTGATTTCCCTCTCTACTTCTTCAGCTGGCTGCTTCATCTCTGGTAACTGCCTTCCGCTTCTTGTTGAGATTGCCTTTACATGGGCATGATTGATTTCCACCTGCGGTGGTAGCTCTCCTTGCTTTTTCTCCAGTCTGGCCAGAGTCTGAGTAAGCTGCCCAAATTGAGCATTGATGTGCTGCATAGCTCCTTGACTTTCCATCCTGAATTTTTCGAGCTCTACTTGTGTTTTGCTGTTGTCCCTTGCCGTAGTATAAACCATCTCGGCCAAGGATGGCCTATTATACTAATTTTTCCCATGTTGGTGTTGTGGTTGTTGTTGTGGCTTCGATCCCCATTTGAAGTTCTCATGATCCCTCCAAGCCTATGGTAAACATGTTGCATTGCATTGATGTTGAGTGAACCCTTATGATGTGCATTATCATACATCTTTTCTTTGAGAGAGTTGAGTGTTCACTTATATATATATATATATATATATATATATATATATATATATATATATATATATATATATATATATATCACAATCTCACATGTTGGATAGTGTTCTTTGATGGAATGGCATGCTTTGAACTTGTTGAGTAGATTGTGTTATTGATGCTAAGGTTGTGTGCATAGTTTTGATCGTGATCATGAGCTTGTTTTTGAAAAAAGTTTTGAGGCCTATATAGTTCACAATGCTAGAGTCTATTGTTTATGTTTTGGTATTGTTCGGGATGAACAATGTGTAAGTTTGGGGGATTTGATATAGGGGAAATTTACTTGGTTTTCATAGTAAAAAAGAGTCGTTTTCAAGTCTCGATTGTGTATTATTGTCTATGTTTTGTATGGTTTTTATTGTATTGGACAATACTATGCTTGTGGGTATTTTGTTGTGTTTTTAGGTATATTTTGAAGATAAAACCCCGAGACGAGATGAGGCAAGAAGAATCGAAGTTGAAATCCAAGGATTGAAGGCGAGTTGAGTACCTCTCGACACCTCTCTCGATCGAGAGGTGTATCGAGAGGAAAGCTTCTGGATTTGGCTATCGATCGAGAGCATTTCAGTGCCTCTCGACACCTCTCTTGATCGAGAGGTGTATCGAGAGGTGGAGGTTGTCGATAGGGGTCCAGCCGAGAATAAA
Source organism: Thymus mandschuricus (assembly GCA_029379335.1). NCBI lineage: Eukaryota > Viridiplantae > Streptophyta > Magnoliopsida > Lamiales > Lamiaceae > Thymus > Thymus mandschuricus. The sequence continues at coordinate 16,522,416 of CM057074.1, read as the reverse complement.
GGCATTATTTTATTAGACTCCTTTTTAATCTATATTTCCTTATGTAAATTTCCCTTATATATATATATATATATATATATATATATATATATATATATATATATATATATATTCCTTAGTCTTACATTGTAAACCTAATCTAGCACTCCTTATTTTAGTTACATACTTTTTAGAGTTTTATTTTCTGTTCTTCGTTCTTGTAATTCGACTTTGGAGATTTGTTCAAGTTTATTATGCAAGATTCAAGATTCGAAGTTCTTCGTTTGTATTCAAGTTTTTCTTACTCTTACTCTTTAATTATGTTCTTTCAATTCTTTATGTTTATGTTTGCTTTAATTGTGTCTAGCTAAATTCTTTAGTTGATTTTAGGGATTGAATGCCTAATTGAATTTATGTAAGTATTTTTTATTACAATTAGCCTTCCAATCTAGGTGCATGTTTCATGGTGCTTATTCTCATGCATGATTACTTGATCACTAATTATGTGTGCATAGTTATGTTTTTATGCCTTAGCCGGATAATTGCATAATAGATCTCATGAATACATGGTATGGTAGTTTAATTGTCTTAGCCGAAGTTGAATTATCATATGTTTGCATATAGTCGATTTAGGTGTCGTAGCTGAACCTAATTGATTGTATTATTGATACTTGTTCTATTTTGCACTTGATTAGATTTCTATGAGTCCGAGAGGAGATTAAGATCTTATTAGGTGACGATCTACATTGCCTTAGCTGGAGTGTTAGGTTATTTTCGTGTATCACATCTAGATTGGATTAAATTGGTTAATTGTGTTCATTAATTACTTGCATAGGTTTGATTAGGTAGGCTTCCCTAGAATCAACACTTTATCCTTATTTGATTTTACCTTGTTTGATTATTTGCTTATTTGCTATTTGCCTTATTTAGTTATGTTGGGAATTGTTAAGAACAAAGTGTTAAGGGGGAACTCCTATGGGACACTTCGAATTGAGCCAAGTATGTGTTTTGATTTGATCCCAAAACCCCAAGTGTTCTATTCCCAAGCGACCCTATTTGATGTAGAAATTAGGTTAGAAAATTTTTCTAAGCCTACTCTGTTAGGATGGCTTTATTTTGCTTAAGTTTTAGACTGTAGAAAAAAATTCCAAGTGAAGGCCACTCTCTTGAGTGTATTTTTCAATCGAAGCAAGTCTATCCAGCTGAAGTGAAGCGTACCGAATCAAAGCGAAGCGAGCGCTACAGTGGAATCGAAGCGAGTCCAGCAAAGCAAAGCGAAGCGAGCGCTACAGTGAAAAGCCGAAGCGAGTCAACGCGGGTCAACACTTACTAAAGCAGTCACTTCGGGAACTCACTTCTCAAGTACTCGCTACATAGTGACCGTGAAGCGACTCGATTCGAAGCTGACGCTACAACTTCAAAAGCGAAGCGAGCCATCACCTACCAGAAAGCGACAGCACAATTCCCGCTCCGAATTTGAACTCCAGTCAGCTGGAGATCTCCGCATTAATTACGAGATCTCCACGTGTCGATCGCGGAGAGGAGCAGAGGAATTGACTGCCAGGCCGACAGGGCGCCGCTACAGTACTGGCTCGCTCCAGTTACTGTTAGTTTTGTAACTTAGCCGTTTTCGGCAAAGAGACAAACTGCGCTCCTGCAAAAGCAACTGCCTGCGCAAAGTACTGTCGAGAGGAGGAGGGACAAAGCCACCAACCAAGCAATGGATCTCAGCATCCCTCCGCCTATAAATAGTGAAGGATGAAGACGAAGAGAAGAAGAACACTACTTGAGCATTCGAGCGCCCACAGCAAACAAACACTCCCAAGCCTTTGAGCAAATCTTCGAGTCTTTGTTTTCAAGTGTTCTCCGAGTTTCCAGTTCATCGGAACTCGTCTTCACAACCTTCACACTTAGAGTCTAAGCCCACTTCATATATCCAAGCTTAGAAGAAGAGCTCTAGCCAACTTTGCATCTACTGTAAAGAGCTCTTCATAGTGTGTCCGTCAACCAAAAACCCTAAACTCTGTCTGTTAGGTTTTTGAGTCGTCGTTAGGTTGTCTCGATCCAAGGCTCTTCTTTCATCGATTGAAGAAGCCTCGATCATAGAATTTAGATCCAAGCTTGCACCTACATCGTTTGTGTGAAGCTCGATCGAAGCTAGGCTGTAAGGAGAGCCCGTAATCTCCCTGTCTGTGTTTGACTGAAGCGAGTGAAGCTTCCAGTCTTGTCTAGGTTTGAGTAGTGAACCCGCAATCACTACGTCTGTCGATTGGATCCAGGCGAGTGAAGCCCGATCTCGACCAGGTTTTTGAAGGACCCGTAACCTTCAAGTTCTTAAGTGAAGAGAACAGTTGCCGTCGTGCAACAAGTGGACGTAGGAGCCTTAACTCCGAACCACTATAAATCTCTGTGTCGTATCTCTAACCCTAAACTCTTTTCCTATCCGATTATCCATTGCACGAGCATATAAACAAACATAACTTGAATTTTTAATTACTTAGGAAAAGATAATAGCTCACCGAATTCCGCACACAAAAAAAGAGTAAAGTCTCACTCTTGATCAAGCTTAAGGCTTAGGTCAAGAGAATCTTGATTGCTTTAGATCTAGCTCTCGGCTAGATCTTAGTATTTCTACGAGCACTTTACTTCATACTCTGAGTTAAGGAATTTGAAGTTGAAAAACTTCAAAATACGTATTCACCCCCCCCCCCCTCTACGTATTTTTCCTATAACAAACCGGGACCAACAAATGGTATCAGAGCAACGGTTCTTTCGAGCCTCTGCTTTGCATATCCGAAGCGAGTCCCCACTCGCTTCACGTTGTCTCACTGAACCGGATCATATTTTCCTAAGTGCATCAAAAATCTCACCCACGCATATTGCATTTACTGCTGATAGTTTGCTATGTCTACATATAGTGCATCCAGTCTTCCACAGTTCTCGATCGAAGGATACGAGACATGGAGTTTCCGAGTCGAGAGCTTCCTATGCTCCATCCATGACCGGATGTGGGAAGTTATAGAGGACGGACCAATCGAAATCAGGAAAGCCGTCTCTGAGAACGTCCCAGCTGCCGAAGGTCGGGCTGCCTATGTTCGACAACGGTACGTAGAGAAGGACAAAGATGAGTACACTCCGAATGACTTCAAAGTCGCCAACCTCGACAAGATCGCACGCCACACGATGCAGAGCACCGTGTCGGACGCCTATCTACCACGGATAAGGAAGTGTGCAACGGCGAAAGAAATGTGGGAAACCCTAGCCCTCATTTCTCAAGGCACAGACAAAATCAAGGAAAACAAGCTTGCCGTTCAGATGCGGGAGTTTGAAAGTCTGATAATGAAGCCAGGAGAGTCCATTGACGCCTTCGAGCTGAGAGTTACGAACATCATTGCAACTCTCAACTCACTTGGGAAGGAACTCACAGATAAGGAAGTCAACCTGAAGATTGTCCGAGCTCTCACGAGGAAGTGGCAGACAATGAAGGAGCTGTACCTAGCTACCAAAGATCTATCGAAGCTCACACCTGAGATTCTGTTCTCCGAACTCAAAGCTCATGAATTCGATCTGAATCGAATGAACCTCGACGAAGAGGATGAAGCTCCCACAACATCAAAGGGTGTAGCTTTCAAAGCTGCTGAAGGGCCAAGCAACCAGTCGCTAGCCAAAATGACGAGGGAAGAGCTCGAAGAACATGTTGCGTTCTTATCCAAGAACTTCAACAAAATGAACTCTCGAGTGGGCAAATACAAAAGATTCTACAAGCAATACAAAGGGAGGAGCACTGATGCTCGAGAAGGAAAAGGGAAGAGAGAAGAGACGACCAAGCCGATCTCAAGGGACATGATGGAAGTGGAATGCTACCATTGCCACAAAATGGGCCACTACAAGTCCGATTGCCCGAAGCTGAGTGCAAAGGAGCGAGAGGAACTAAGAGCAAAGAGGGATGCTCCAAGGCGAGCGCTCGTAGCGAGTGAAATGCCGGTCGCTTCAACTGAAGAAATAGCTAGCGACTCGGATGCATTCACAAATCCCAACTCCAGTGAGGGAGAGGATCTTGGACTCATGGCACTCACCGACGAGGAAACAGGAGAGGTATTCATCTATCCCTCACCCAGTTCAATTACACTCGCACACACTCACCAAGAGGAAGCAAATTCCTCGACATGGAGTGAGTTGCTTGACAAGCACATGAAATTGTCAAGTGACCATGAAGTGTTGAAACAAGCTTTGTCTCAAAGCGAGAAGGAGAACCGAAAGCTAGCCACTGAGCTTGACCAAGTCAAACTTAACTTAAGGGCTATGACTAGTAAGTTCGAGGACCTCTTCGCGAGACATCAAAGCTTGGAAGGAAGGTATGAAACCCAGTCCGCTCTAGTTGCCAATTTAAACAAAGCTTCATACGCTAGGCAAGCACTAGAGAGCTCACTTCTACCTTTTGGTAGAAAGGGAGGACTCGGATATGAGGGTGGACCTTCCAAGCCGACTGTCTTTGTTGGTGCTTCTCACACGACACCATCAGTCACTTTGGATTTGCCCACTGCATCCAAAGCGACCACCAACAATGATAAAGGCAAAATGGCTGAGAACCCTAAAAGGAAGCCTATGAAGATGTCTATATCTTTAAGGGCAGAACCTAAGGGCAAGCAAAGTTCAACTGTCCCTAGCACTTACAATGCTAAATCTTACCAATCCAAAGGTAAAGAACCAGTTGTAGCTTCTAACTCTCAGACCAAGACACCAGAGACAAAGGATCTCCCTTTTAAGAAAAGGAGTAATGTCTATGTGTCACGTTATCCGGACTGGAGATGGTCCAACCGGACTAACGTTGAGGGGGAAGAATTCGAAGCACCAAAGAGGCCGCTTCGAACTCCCAAGGTTACTCAATCAAGTTGGGGTCAAAACCCTAGTTGGACCGCTTCGAGAAAACCTAGCGAGTCTCTTCGACAGACTGTAAAACCTAAGTCAGTCTCTAAGCCCGTAGCTAATCTGAAGCGAGCCGCTTCACGATACAAGCCAAAGGGTAAGAGCATGGGTATGCCTCAAGCGAGCCGCTACCCCTCTTGCACACACTGCTGCACATGTGAAGCTACTTTAAGGCAGAAGTCACAGTTTTCAAAGGTCGAGAAACCCAAAGCACAAGCTACATTTCAAAAGGAAGTGAAGCAAGTGTGGGTACCTAAGGGAACTAACCTGCAAGGACCCAAACTGATTTGGGTACCAAAATCTGTCTAATTGCAGGTGAGCGCCGTGGATCCCATGCCAAGTGAGGGTCAACAAATCTGGTACTTGGACAGTGGATGTTCGAGACACATGACCGGCATGAGAGCTCTACTTCATGACTACATAGAGAAGAAGGGTCCACACGTCACTTTTGGTGATAACTCTCGAGGAAGCACCAAAGGATACGGCGCACTGAGAGTCGGAAAGCTCACAATTGAAGAAGTCTCCTACGTGGAAGGACTCAAGCACAACTTGCTATCCATTTCACAATTCTATGACAAGGGATACAAGGTGGAATTTATTTCCAATAAGTGCATTGTGAAGAACAAGCTCACTGCCCAGATTGTGCTAACTGGAGTACGACAAAGGAACGTCTATATAGCACAATGAGACAGCTGCAAAGAAGAGACGTGCTTAGTAGCAAGGAGTGCTACAGAAATAGGATGGCTATGGCACAGACGCTTGAACCATCTCAACTTCAAAGCCATAAACCGCTTAGCTCAAAAAGGTTTGGTGCAAGGCATACCGAATGAAGTCTTCATCAAAGACCATCCATGCTCACCATGCCAACGAGGGAAGCAGACGAAGAAGCACTTCGCCAGTCTCGAAGAAGCTTCATCAAAGCGAGTGCTCGAGCTGCTTCATATGGATCTGTTTGGTCCAGTCACTCCAGTTTGTGTGAATGGAAGAAAGTACACTCTAGTTGTAGTCGACGACTTCTCTCGCTACACTTGGGTTGTATTTCTCTTCAGCAAGAAGGAGACACTGACCAAGCTGCCACAACTGCTCAAGCGATTGGCTGTGGAAAAGAATCAAGCGATTGTAACCATTCGCTACGACAAATGCACAGAGTTCCTGAACTCTACCATTGAAGCTTACTGCACGGAGCATGGCATAGCGCATCAGACTTCCTCAGCACGCACACCTCAGCAGAATGGAGTTGCTGAAAGAAGGAATTGGATCATCAAAGAAGCCGTTCGAACCATGATTGCTGACTCGAAGCTTCCGATGAAGTATTGGGCTGAAGCTGCCAATACGGCATGCTACACGCAGAACCGAACGCTTCTCTGCAAACGGCACGACAAAACACCATATGAAATATGGACAGGGAGAATTCCTAACATATCTTATTTCCATATCTTTGGTTGTAGGGTCTTCATCCAGGACAATGGGAAGTCGCAGTTGAAAGTCTTTGAAAGCAAAGCTGATGAAGGAATATTCTTAGGATATTCTACATCAAGCAAAGCCTATAGAGTGTTCAACTGTAAAACCCTAATCATGGAGGAATCAACCCATGTCGTATTTGTTGAGTCTTCTTTGAGTCTTCAACTGGAACAGGTTCAATCTAAGGAAGGGAAGATAAACGAGGAACCCATCAATTCGTTAACTTGGGACATGCTTGAGGATGATGAAGAAATCAAGACTCAAGCGAGCCAACTGTCCCAGGAAAAGATGAAGCTGCCCCCAAGATTCCTGAAGCGAGTGCAGGCCAAGCATCCAATCCAGTCGCTACAGAAGGTGAAGCGAGCGACCAAGAAGAAGATGAAGATGAAGCTGGCGGATCCAAGCGTGCATGGCTCAAGAATCACTCACCAAGTCAAATCATTGGAGATCCATCCAAGGGTGTAGTGACCAGAAGTCAAGTGTTTGGAGAAAGTGCCATGTTTAGTTGCTTTCTCTCAAACATTGAGCCGTCATGTGTGGAGGAAGCCCTAGCCGATTCAAATTGGGTGATCGCCATGCAGGAAGAGCTGAATCAGTTCACCAGAAACGACGTATGGTATCTCGTCGATCGTCCCAAATTTCAGCATGTGATTGGCACCAAGTGGGTGTTCAAGAACAAGACGGACGAGGACCACAACGTTGTGAGGAACAAGGCGCGTCTCGTCGCCAAGGGCTACTGCCAAGAGGAAGGAATCGATTTCGATGAGACCTTTGCTCCTGTGGCACGGCTTGAAGCGATCAGACTATTTCTAGCCTATGCAGCGACCAAGAAATTCAAAGTTTATCAGATGGATGTGAAGAGCGCGTTCCTCAACGGTGAATTGAAGGAAGAAGTCTACGTGGAGCAACCACCGGGTTTCGAACAAGGAGATAAGGTGTATCGACTGAAGAAAGCCCTATATGGATTGAAGCAAGCTCCCAGAGCTTGGTATGATACCCTTTCTCAATTCCTAGTGGATAATGGATTCCACAAAGGAAAGATAGATCGGACCCTATTCAACATCAATCATGGAGATGATATGCTATGGGTTCAGATCTACGTGGACGACATCATATTTGGGTCACCAAACCAGTCGCTTAGCGAGAAGTTTGGAGAGCTTATGAAGACCAAATATGAGATGTCGATGATTGGCTTGATGAGCTGCTTTCTAGGTCTTCAAGTGAAGCAGCAGGATGATGGTATCTTCATCAATCAAGCTAAGTATACTCGAGATATGCTTGCCAAGTTCGGTGTTCAGCATTCCAAAGCTGTGAAGATTCCAATGAACACGAACTGGAAGATGGAGCCAGACATAGATGGGAAGCCTGTGGATGCTACAGACTACCGAGCCTTGATCGGATCCCTTCTATATCTCACTGCAAGTAGGCCGGATATAGCTTTTGCAGTTGGAGTCTGTGCTCGCTTCCAAAGCAATCCCAAGCACAGCCATCTTGAAGCTGCCAAGAGAATTCTTCGATATTTGAAGGGCACTGTCAATATGGGGCTGTGGTATCCAACGGAGGATAATTTGGAGCTCACTGGATATTCAGATGCTGACTATGGAGGGTGCCGAATTGATAGGAAATCAACTTCGGGCACTTGTCAGTTCTTGGGAAGCAAGCTGATCTCATGGTTTTCAAAGAAGCAGACGAGTGTAGCTACTTCAACAACTGAAGCCGAATATATGGCCGCAGGAAGCTGCTGTTCTCAAATTCTATGGCTTCGTCAGCAGTTGAAGGACTACAATGTTGAAGCAAATGAAATTCCTATATTCTGAGACAACAACAGTGCGATCTGCATCTCTCAAAATCCATTGCTTCACACCAGATGCAAGCACGTGGAAATCCGACATCACTTCATTCGTGATCATGTCGAGAAGAAGGATATCAAGCTCGAGAAAATTCATACCGATCTCCAGCGAGCAGATATCCTCACCAAGCCTCTAGCTGAGTCTCGTTTCAATCAGCTATGCATGGAATTAGGGTTGCTAGACCCTGGTGAAGAGTGCTAGATCCAGGATGCACGAAGGAGTGGTCACTAGTTTTTCGTAGCGTCACTCGCTTCGGATCTTCACCAACTCAAGCGAGTCACTTCAAAATTCCACTCGCTTGAAGAAGGAGAAATAAGGTGGAGTAAGGTGGAGTGTTGGAAGATGTTACCTACCCGCTTACAGGAATTGTTAAGCCATTGGTTAAGGGGGAACTATTGTTTGCTCTCGGAGCAAGCTACTTCCAAAGCGAGCAAGGAAAGTTGCTACCTAGCCTACAATTCCTAGCGAGTGGGTATAAACACTCGCAAGTGCCGTTTCTAGTAACGGTTGTGGGGTCTTGTATCGGGCCTTCCCACGTAAAAATGGTGAAAGCTTAGGTAGGGCTGGCTCCTAGACCTTGTGTCCTCCTCCCATCTTTCCGCCGAAGAGGAGCAAGTCTTCTCATCTCCTTCATCGTTGATAAATGTCCATTCCCTACTCACTCTTCATTGAGTTGAGCTGCCGGATGTCTATCCATTCCTCCCCCACTTTGAATTTTGCATCGCTTCAATTTGCCCTAGCTTGGTCAAAGCGAGTCGATTGCAAGTTCATTCTGTAGCTTATAGGAGGAAGCTTGAAGGTTTACCTTTTTCTACAAAAGGTTGCAGGGCTGGTGACATGCTTCTGCGTAAAATACGAGATTGTCTTGTCAGAGCATTCTCATTGTCATCCTGTCCATTTCTGCTCTGAGATAAGGACTTGTACTCATCCCCCATTCGTCGTGAATATGCACACTTACGTGAAGCTCCCCTCTGGGTTGTAGTAAGCTTGTGTACTATATTCATTCTCTCCCCCATTCACTTCGATGGAGGACTCTCTAATTCGTAGAGGAAGATGAATGCCAAGAAGATGAAGTACTCTACAGGTGGTATCAACATGCTTCAATTGCATTCATCAACAAGTGGTTTCACTAAATGAAGTCCAAATCAAAAGAAGTCTTCAATAAGTGGTATCAATCTCCTACGAAGTGAGATTGACTGGTAAGCGTTTCAATTTTAAGTACACTAAGTGAGCCGAAGCGTGCTAGAAACCTTCACTTACTATGTGGAAAATATGAAATGAATCTGACACAAATGCAAAGAGGAAAACATTCTTGTTTATCCTCGAGGTATGTAAGTCAGAAACATTTTAAATTAAGCAAAGAAATTTCATTTCTTATTCCAGTCACTACACATGACGAAGCTAGTGCCACGTCACTCAAGCGAGTGCGGAACAGTCACGCCAAGCGAGTACTACACAAGCGAGTAGAAGCCAAACGGTTACTCTCGTAGCGACTGGGTACGAAGCGAAGCGTATGAGCTGTCAGCACTCGAGTGCAGAATTTCACTTTTTACTTTAGCATTTAATGCAGTGGCGCGTAGAAAGAGGAATAACAGGCGCGTGCACGTCAAGCTGAGAAAAGCGGGAAAATCGCCCTCAATCCAGCCGTCGAATCTGAACAGTTTTTAAATCTCAACCGCTGGATTGACGCCTATTGGAGAAACGAATCAAAAGATGCCGCGTGGCTATGCCAAGTCAAGTTGGCGGTTCACTTTTCCTGTGATGACGCCGGACACATCAGATCCATCACCGAAGGTCCGCCGCCTCCGCACAGGATCTTCGAAGATATTACTGTCTTGCCCCTGCCTCGTCAGCCGAACCCTAGTTCTATTTATATGAAACGCCGAAGACCTGCAGAAAAATTCATAACTCTCAAAAATTGCCATTTTCGTGAAATCTCTGCACCTCTGCAAATTCACGTAGCCTAAATCCCCTCAAAATCTCAAACTTTTCTCAAATCCCTCTACAAATTAACCATGGGAAAGAAGGAGAAGACCGAAACGATGGAGGATTTTCTGAAAACCCTCAATGATAACATCAACGTGGAACCACATCTTGATGAAGATGTGGTGACTGAAAACGGGTTCTTCCGCAGGGCTGTGACCACGGCCGGCCTGTGGAAATTCGTGACAGCAAAGCCGCAACAGATTCTCGCCAGAGCTGTCGCCGAGATTCTCTTGAATCTCAAAGAAGGAGAAGAATCGTCAACATTCACTCATCCACAGAGAGGAACGCCGGTGGAGATCGAACTAAGCAGAATAGCCCGTGTGTTCGATCTGCCGATGGTTGGACCAGTTTCTTTGTCAGAACTTGGTATGTCAACCCAAGTGGAGTACGCCCGATTCGCCAAACGGAGAGGCGTGAAGTTTGGGAATCCAAAACTGAGCAACATCAGGAATGATTTGGCGGTTCCGTTCAACTTGATCTGCGAGCTATACACAAAGTCTGTACTGTGTGGAGTTGGTTCGCTGAGCCAACTGTCAGAAACCAAGATCTACGCCACCTTTGTCATTGTTGATAGCTTGACAGGGACAAGCTTCAACTGGCACCGCTGGTTCATCAACCAGATATACGAAGTTGCGGCGGATTTCAAGTACGAACAGGGAAGTACCAGTGAGATCGTTCGCAAGGGAAAGTTAAAGTTTTTCTCCAGAATCTCCTACGCTCTGGAGACACTGTTCGAGAACATGCGGTGGTCAGGCAAGAGGGATACGGCACCGTACAAGAAAAACACCATCTATTTCGATTCGTGGAAAACAGAGAAGCTCCCGATGGACCGGGATTGCATCAATGTGATTGTCCTCCCTTCCGCTCCAGTCGCTGAATCTTGTAGCGAGGCGGAAGAAGAAGTTCACGCTCCTTCACCATCGAAGCGAGTGTCGAGGAAAGCAAGGTCGAGACGACCACAAAGACTGAGAAGCGTCACCACAATAATCGAGACGAGCGAGGCTGAGGAGCAGCCGCTCGAGAAGCAAGCTGAAGAACAACAACCCCAACTCTCACCAGAAAAAGAGCTACCCCATCCCTCACCATCCAAAGTCCAAACACCCTCTACCCAAACCCAAATCCAACCAACCACCACCATTCCAACCACCCAAATCCCTAACTCACCACAGGAATCTTCATCATCCTTCCAGATTCCTAACATTCCATTCTTGGGCACCGATCTCACCGATGCCTTCAAACTCTACACCATCCCACCCAATTCTCAAACAGAAACCTCCCAACCTCAATCTACCCAACCTGAAGCTACTGAAGCTTCCACCCCCAGTTCTTCATCCTCATCAGCCGAAAGCGCTGATATCGCCCAAACAGCCAAAACAGCCGACACCAACCCCTTCACCATCCCTGGAACTCCCCAATCTCCGACCGAGGAAGAGAAGATCCTAGAACGGTATGTTAAGGATCGAGAGCAAGCGGCCGAGATCATCCGTGATCGCTACCCCTCCGTGAAGATGTCAGAGGACTTCTTCACCAGCGCTGTAGATTTCCTCACGTACATCACGTACAGAGGAACAGAGTACTACAAAATCTTCAACTTGCGCAGAGCAATGAATGAGGAAGTGATCGAGGCCAAGGAGATAGAGGCTCTCACATTTATCGGAGTTGATGGATTCCACACCTTCATCAATGAGGTCAACTACTGGGATGTGCTTGACGCAAGGGTGAAGAAGGAGTACCCTGATGCGCCCATTCCAGGACGTGAGCCTTCACAGCATGAACTCCGATTAATCAAGGAGCATGAAGCCGAAGTAGGAGTGAAAGAGGCGGTGATCTCGAATCTGCAGAGTGAGATCACCAAGAAAGATGATGAGCTGACAAAGAAGGTGTTAGAGGTCAGCAAGCTGCGTGAAGAGTCTGATAGGAGGAAGAAGGAACTCGAGGAGAAAGTAGAGGAAAAAACCAAGCTTGTGGAGGAGAAGGCAAGCTCGGTAGAGGAGAAATTGAAACAGGTAGAGGAGTTAGAAAGGAGTAACAAGGAAATCAAACAATCCCTAGATGCTGAGAGGAGCAGGCTTAGGGAAGTGAACACGAAGATGGTGGAAGTGAGTGGAGAGAAGAAGAAGTTAGAGGAGGAGTTGGAGAAAGTGAAGAGAGAGATGGAGACAGAGAAGGAAGAGAAGAGGAATATGAGTAAGTACAGGGAAAACATCAACAAAGCAACTGGGAATGTTGAAAAGATGGAGAAGCAGATCTCCAACAATGAAGAAAAGATAAGGAAGCTGGAAAACGAGCTGACGAGAGCTAAACTGAAATCTCTCGGTCTTGAGAAGGAGATTGAAATCCTCAACAGCAAGCTTGACGAAGCAAATGCTGAGTTGAAGAGCCGGAGGAAAGCAGGCCTCGATGTAGCTCTCAAGCAGGCTCAACTTGCTAACGATATTGAGAAGGCACAGAAGAAGGCAGAAGAGTTTGCTATTTGAATGGCTGGAGCTGCTCAAGTCTACGTGACTTTGAAGCAAAAGCAGAATACTGAAGCGGAGTTGGAAGCATCACAGCAATTCTTCAACCTCAAACTGCAGGAAGAGCGCAAGCTAATCCGTGCAGATATAGAAGCTGAACTGAATGCTCGGTTCAGAAATGTTGAGTCCTTGGAAAGCTTGATGCGTTCAGTAAAGGAGAGAGAAGATCAGTGCAAATATCTTCTTGAAGAAATCTCTTTAAAGACGGCAGAGCTCGTCCTCTCCCAGGAAAATGTGTTTGCAGCACGATCATAAAAGATGCTTCATGATGTGCTAAGCAAGTTGACAGACATCCACCAATCCATCAGCGGAGCGGTGATTACATCCACCCCCGGCAGTCTTGATGATGCCAAAAAGGGGGAAATCATTGAGAGAGCAATCATTCAATCTAGAGAAGTTGGAGGATCGAGCAGTGAAGGAAGAGCGATCGAAGCTAGTGGCTTGATTGCAGGAGGAAATGAAGTTGGAGGAACTGGAGGTGTAGGAAGTAGCGCAGTGGAGGAAGTGGTCGATGAAGCTAGAGCCGAGCTAGCCAGGATAAGGGTAAAGGAAAGGTAACGGAGGAGCCCCGCTTGCCGTTGGCCGGAAAACTTCTAGTCTCCTCAATTGCCAGTCATCCCGTTGTTCCTTTAACCAAGGAACAGAAGGAACAACAGATTGCAGCTGATGCGGCCCTGGCCCGCTCTATGGAGATAGAATTCGAGCTTGAAAGAGCTGGCACTCAAGCAGGCGCATCTTCGCAAGTGCCCGCTTCGGCATCTGTCCCTGCTTCAACACAGGCACTCATTTCAGCTCCCGTCGGAACTGTTACAGCCAGTGTAGCTACCACTCAAATGCCACCAACACCACCTCCAGCTCCGAAAGCGCCCTTGAAGCGATCAACGCCTGAAACAAGGGAAGATGACCCTGCTGCCAAACGTCAAAAGATGCAGCAAATGGTCAAAGAGAAGGCTAGTCGCTTCGAGAAGAGGCAGAAAAAGAAGGAAGAAAAGAAGAGGAGAAAGGAGAAGGATGAGAAGGTAAAAGCGAAAAGGCTGAGGAAGCTGGATGAACGGGTTGAGTCTCTCTGGAATGAAGAAAGACTCATCCAATCCGCCATCGCACGCAGTGCCATGATTCCTCATACGCCTGAAGAATCTGAAGCCGTCCAACTCCAAGCCTGGATAGAAACTGGCAAAGTAACACTGAAGGAAATGATCGAATCCGGTCGCTACCCACCCGAAGAGCATGACTTCATTCGGAAGCGAGTGAATGATATGAGTCCCAAGTGGAGCAGTGACGCCAGTGCTCAATTCAACTCCATCATGAAAGAAATGAAGAGCAGGACGGAGGAGGAGCTGGCAACTCGGAGAGATCATCATCCCGACTCGAGGCAAATCGAGGACTTCATTCCGAGAGACCTCCTCGACACTTGGCTAATTCTGAAAGACAAATTCATCAAGGCGTACTACTGGTGGCAGGTAGTGCCTTACCAAGACAAGTGCTCGCAGATGGAAGCTCTCAACAACTTCCTGCGTCATTATAACGAGAGATTGCAGCGGAAGATCTTTACTTTAGCAGAGGAAGCAAAGCCCCTACCTCTCATCGTCAAAGTGCCAGCAGTAAAAGAATTTCCCATGCCCCTTCTACAAGATATTCCCAACAGAAGGGTAATTGACGCAGAAGTGGATGAAGCTCTTAGATTGGAGCGAAAGTGGAGAGAAAATCAATTCAACATCAGGACGATGGAGCCGAATGTCATGTCGGCCTACTTCATGAAAGAGGAGACAAAAGAGGAAAAGAAGGATGAGGAGAAGGAGGAGGAGAGAGAGAAGATGGAAGAACCGTGATGAAACTGCAGGAAACCTTTGAGTTTCAAGTTTCATATTTGTCTTGATGAACTGCTTGTTCATTTATCCAAATTTCAATTTCTGTCAAATTGCGTCATTTACTTGCTTTGTGAATGACTTTATCCTTTTGCTACAAACTCAATAAATCTAGCCGAAAAAAAAAAAAAAAAAAGGGAAAGAAACTTAAAAGAAAATCACAAACGAAGCTGCAATGGAAGCAGTCGCTTGAAGTTCTTTCCACGGTTAGATAGACTAGATTTCAATAATCTTAAGTCTTTGGGTTTTGGCATCATCAAAAAGGGGGAAATTGTTGGGAATTGTTAAGAACAAAGTGTTAAGGGGGAACTCCTATGGGACACTTCGAAGTGAGCCAAGTATCTGTTTTGATTTGATCCCAAAACCCCAAGTGACCCTATTTGATGTAGAAATTAGGTTAGAAAATTTTTCTAAGCCTACTCTGTTAGGATGGCTTTATTTTGCTTAAGTTTTAGACTGTAGAAAAAAATTCCAAGTGAAGGCCACTCTCTTGAGTGTATTTTTCAATCGAAGCAAGTCTATCCGCTGAAGTGAAGCATACCGAATCAAAGCGAAGCGAGCGCTACAGTGGAATCGAAGCGAGTCCAGCAAAGCAAAGTGAAGCAAGCGCTACAGTGAAAAGCCGAAGCGAGTCATCGCGGGTCAACACTTACTAAAGCAGTCACTTCGGGAACACACTTCCCAAGTACTCGCTACATAGTGACCTTGAAGCGACTCGATTCGAAGCGGACGCTACAACTTCAAAAGCAAAGCGAGCCATCACCTGCCAGAAAGCGACAACACAATTCCCGCTCTGAATTCGAACTCCAGTCAACTGGAGATCTCCGCATTAATTACAAGATCTCCACGTGTCGATCGCGGAGAGGAGCAGAGGAGTTGACTGCCAGGCCGACAGGGCGCCGCTACAGTACTGGCTCGCTCCAGTTACTATTAGTTTTGTAACTTAGCCGTTTTCGGCAAAGAGACAAACTGCGCTCCTTCAAAAGCAACTGCCTGCGCAAAGTACTGTCGAGAGGAGGAGGGACAAAGCCACCAACCAAGCAACGGATCTCAGCATCCCTCCGCCTATAAATAGTGAAGGATGAAGACGAAGAGAAGAAGAACACTACTTGAGCATTCGAGCGCCCACAGCAAACAAACACTCCCAAGCCTTTGAGCAAATCTTCGAGTCTTTGTTTTCAAGTGTTCTCCGAGTTTCCAGTTCATCGGAACTCGTATTCACAACCTTCACACTTAGAGTCTAAGCCCACTTCATATATCCAAGCTTAGAAGAAGAGCTCTAGCCAACTTTGCATCTACTGTAAAGAGCTCTTCATAGTGTGTCCGTCAACCAAAAACCCTAAACTCTGTCTGTTAGGTTTTTGAGTCGTCGTTAGATTGTCTCGATCCAAGGCTCTTCTTTCATCGATTGAAGAAGCCTCGATCATAGAGTTTAGATCCAAGTTTGCACCTACATCGTTTGTGTGAAGCTCGATCGAAGCTAGGCTGTAAGGAGAGCCCGTAATCTCCCTGTCTGTGTTTGACTGAAGCGAGTGAAGCTTCCAGTCTTGTCTAGGTTTGAGTAGTGAACCCGCAATCACTACGTCTGTCGATTGGATCCAGGCGAGTGAAGCCCGATCTCGACCAGGTTTTTGAAGGACCCGTAACCTTCAAGTTCTTGAGTGAAGAGAACAGTTGCCGTCGTGCAACAAGTGGACGTAGGAGCCTTAACTCCGAACCATTATAAATCTCTGTGTCGTATCTCTAACCCTAAACTCTTTTCCTATCCGATTATCCATTGCACGAGCATATAAACAAACATAACTTGAATTTTTAATTACTTAGGAAAAGATAATAGCTCACCGAATTCCGCACACAAAAAAAGAGTAAAGTCTCACTCTTGATCAAGCTTAAGGCTTAGGTCAAGAGAATCTTGATTGCTTTAGATCTAGCTCTCGGCTAGATCTTAGTATTTCTACGAGCAATTTACTTCATACTCTGAGTTAAGGAATTTGAAGTTGAAAAACTTCAAAATACGTATTCACCCCCCCCCCCCCCCCTCTACGTATTTTTCCTATAACAAACCGGGACCAACAAGTTATTTGCTCTTTTATTTGTTTATTGCCTTATTTGTTTAATTGAGTCTTTTATTTATTTGTCTAGTTATAAATACCACAATCTCAATTCCTAAAAGCTTAAACATCAATTTAATTCTAAAGTAGAGGTACTGTGTGTGGTTTCGACTTGTCAATCCCTGTGGATACGATACTCGTACTTCACATTTACTATACCTATTTTGTGTGGTAGAAAATAGTGCGATCAGAAATCTATCCTAACATTTAGTAAGTAGAAATTCAATGTTGAATCTCGAAGGAAAACTTTGCAGGGCAAATAACTGTGTAGCATACAATCCTAAACTAGCCTAAAATCTAAGAAAACAAGTAAAAAGAATGTTGGGATTATATACTGAAAAGCATACTTTTTTATGCTGAGTTGTATAGTACTTCTTCCTGTTTTATGAAATAAATAATGTCATATGTTTTTGCATATTTATTCGTGTTATGGTTATGCAAAATATCGTCCTGTAGTGCATATTATAGATAATATGGTGTGGGCTCACACGGAAGATCATATTATCACATTCTTATATACTTAAATAGTGTTCGCAACCTAAGTAATTGTGGACAAATTACTTGTTAAGGTTGTAGTATAAGGCTTGATATTAGCTGATCTTGGCTAAGTAGCTTATACTAATGCATCCAGTTGCATTGAACAGGGTCACGGTGAGATATATCCTTTTGTACTGATTTAATAAAGGATCAAAGATCTCAGACGATTATTATTTCTTAATTTTTGTCATATAATATTGAATTATATATTTATGATAATTATTACTTAGATTTATCAATGAGTGAGAGTTATTGCAACTCAAAGCATCTCGATATCTTGGGTAATGATATTATAAATATGATAATTAATATTAAATGCTAGAAATCGTGTCTCGGCTGAGTCCGAGTTGATGATGTCCCCTTGAGGCACTCCAAAGATTATTATATTAAACCCTGCAGGTGGATTAAGTTCCAATATAATAATAAGGTCGAGCGGGTACTGCTCTCGGTTGAGATATTAATTAATAGAGCTATCAGTAAGCTTAATTAATTAATGGACATGCGATATCTTTAACACGGGAAATAATATAATCCAAAAAGGAGCCCGGTGCGTAATAATTTGGGAGATGGACGGCAGTGCAATATTATTTCTTTAGTGGAGTGAAATAATATTAATATAATTAAGTAAAGTATTCGGGCCCAGAGAATACTTGGATTATTAATTATATTGGGAGGTCCAGTCCATATCCTCCTTAAGATCCCTAGTGTAGCCCAACAGAAGCAGGCCTGGCCCAGTAAGAGAAACCCTAACCCTAATCTGCCTCTATATATATAGGTGGTGATTAGGGATTCCGTCGACACACTTTTTCGGTTCACATACGAGATTACTTGTGACGGCTAGGGTTTTACTGCGAAGGAGAGAAGAAAGATTTCCGTCCATCCGGAATTCTTCTCTGTGCTCGGGAATACTCTAGAAGATCTCGAGGTTTACGAGAAGAGCTAGATCTTGTGTGCAGAGATCTAGTGCGAGGAATTCTTCACCAAAACTCATTATACCGGCTGGATCTGCCCCGACAAGGTATGCAATCTAGATCTGTTTCCGCTCTAGGATCTAGGTAATTGCATGTTATAATTTTTGTTTAATTGATTAACAACCGAGCGATCTTCACGGATCCAACAATTGGTATCAGAGCCAACTCGGCTCTGTTAATTGATTAATTAAAATTATGTGTTTCATATTATTTGTTCTTGGATGCAAATTTTGTGTTTTTGCAGAGATCCAATTGTCATGGTTAATATGAATGTTTTTCGATTTTAATTGTGTATTAAAATCGGTCTGTTTGTGGCCGCGTTTGTAAAACACGAGGGTTGATCGTGTTAGATTAGGTTTTATTTTTCGTTTTACCATGTAAATTCGATGTAAATATTTCCTATCATGTAACCAATCAAATCCGGAGGAGAGGTGACGAAGAACACGTCGGAAATCGAGGCGGCGGCGGTGGCTCGACGGCGACGAGCGCAGCGCGCTAGGGTTTCACCCTATGCGGCTGTTGCGGCTCGGCTTCGCCAGTGGGAGCCACCGCTCGACCCCCTCGACGACGGGAGCAGGTCGGAGGAGGGAGCAGCGGCAGCCCAGCGCGGCGGCGGCGGCGGAAACGCTGCTTCCCGGCGGCAGCGCGAGCTAGGGTTCTCGGAACCCTAGCGACTTGCGGCGAACTGCTGTGGCACAAGGCTGCTGGCCGGTGTTCTCCCTGAACACTGGCGACTCTCGGGCGACAGACGGCGGCGTGGAAGGCGGGGGAAAGGCGGCGGCAGCCGCTGCTGTCCGCGGCAGTCGCTCAGCGGCTGTGCAGCGGCGGCAGCAGCGATTTTGCTGCTGCCCTTCGTCTCTCCGGCGACCGACGGTGGTGGCGTCCAGTGGGAGACCTCCGGCGAGGTCCCCTCCAGCTCCATGCAGCGGCGGCTCGGCGGCAGCAGCGGTAGAGGTAACGGCAGCGGCGTTTTGGTGGCTAGGGTTTGCGGTTAGGGTTTCTCCAAACCCTAACGGGCCGAAACCCTACGGGCCAATTCGTGGGCCCGTATTTCTCGTGAAGATCAGCCCGTTAATTGAAGAAGCAAGATTTTCAAGCTCGTTCGAAGATAAATGAAGACCATGATGATTGGATAATTTATTTTATTTCCATGGTTATTTTATTTCGATGTGGTGGATAGCATGTTGTTTAATTATTCGCGATAATTGTTTATGTGCTATGCTTGAAGATGATAAAAACCTTGATAAAAATTACTAAGTGTGAGAAAATTATCATTATTCTTCGATCTAATTTGAAACACTATGATAATCTAGCCTCCATAATTGGTTTAAAATAATGAAGTAATTAGCATTCGCGTTGACGATGAGTCTTCCTCCCTATAGGAGATGCTGATTATGGATTTTATTGGTTTAGACTTCATATAAGATAATTTGATTTAAAATGAAATAATTAGTGTTCGCGTTGACAATGAGTCTTCCTCCCTATAGGAGACACTGATTATAGTATTCATTGGTTAAATCAAATTGATAATATTGAAAAAATGTTTTATTTAGGTAACTGCTCCTTATGGTAGAGTTACTCTTTATAGAAATCATTTTTGGAAATATTAAATTATGGTATTCACTTAGATGCGAATTAATTAATTATTTCCCTATAGGAAAGGTAATTAATTATTTTTGCATTGCTAGGAGGACCAACTATTAACTTATCAATCAAAAGGCTTAAGGTTGATTGGATAATAAGTTAAAGATTTTAAGATCTACTTGAGGTATTATATGTACTGTCCACCTATAGTGGCTTATATGTAAGAACTTAAGGTGTTGGGGGATGCTTTCTATATTGTTTCAAGGCTTATCAATATAATCTGCTTCAAAATTTTATATGACTGGTTATGTGATGTTTATTTATTTATTTATTTCAGCTCACTATGTCTCTTAATCCGCTTGCTACGATTCTCAAAGAGAATAAACTCGAGGGTTCCAATTATATTGATTGGAAAAGAAACTTGGATATTGTTCTTACTGCTGACGGACACAAATATGTCCTCATTCAGGCTTGCCCCCCTGAACCTACTGATGAATCCACGCCAGAACAGCGTGAGGCTTATACCAGCTGGAAAAGGGCTGATGAGATGGCAAAATGCTATATACTGGCTTCTATGTCAAGCATTTTGCAGCATCAACATCAACATGTCCGATCTGCAGCTGATATGATCTATAGCCTTACGGAAATGTTCGGGCACCATGGTCGCCAAGCGCGTCAGAAAGCTATGTGAGCTATTATGACTATGCGCATGGGGAATGGTGATTCTGTTAAGGAACATGTTCTAAAGATGATTGGTCATCTCAATGAACTTGAGGTCCTTGGTGCTGAGATCGATGGGGAAACCCAGGTCGATATTATTATTGAGTCTCTCCCCAGATCCTTTGATCAGTTTCGGATGAACTACAACATGAATCAAAAGTTGTACACGTTATCCGAATTACTCAATGAGCTTGTGCAAGCTGAGGAAGTTCTTCGGGTTGAACCTCGGGTACATGTGACCACTGTTTCTGAACCTTCTAAGTCGAAAGGCAGAATTAAGAAGAAGAAGAAGAAACAGGTTGGCCAAGCTCAAAATCGAGCAAGTCAAAGAGTGGGAGGACCTCAGGGAGGGATAAAGAAGCCTAAGGGGAAGTGTTACCGTTGTGGAGAGAAGGGACATTACAAGGCGGTTTGTCCTCAACAAAGAGGCAATCCTAAAGGTATATCTTGTGCATTAGTAGTCGAAGCTGGTTTAGCGGCTCGTTCTACACATACTTGGGTTGTAGATACGGGAGCCACTGATCATGTGTGTTTTGACTTGCAGGGGTTTTCACAAACCCGAAGACTTAATGCAAGGGAGATCACCATCACCATGGGGAATGCTACGCACGTGGCGGTTTCTGCAGTGGGAGTTGTCAGTTTACCGTTTTTGGATAAAACACTGGTTTTGAGAGATGTTTTGTTAGTACCTGGTTTTAAAAGGAACCTTATTTCGGTTTCCAAATTGTATTTGGATGGATATTCGGTTACTTTCGGTTTGAATGACGTTACTATTTTTCGTAACAATGATGTCATTTGTTCGGGTATTATGTCTAACAATCTCTATACCATTAACTGTACTGTACCTGCTATTTATAGCACATCATCGAGTTCAAAGAAACGTAAGGTTTCTTCAAATGTGAATCAAACACTTCTCTGGCATCTGAGGCTGGGTCACATTAACCTCAAGCGAATTCAAAGGTTGGTGAAAGACGGTCCCTTGGATAAACTCCAAATAGGACCGATACCAACTTGCAAATCTTGCTTAGAGGGTAAAATGACGAAAAGGATTTTCAAATCCAAGGGCAACAGATCAGAGAGTGTGTTGGACTTGATTCATACAGATGTGTGTGGTCCAATGACTATTCAGGCTAAAGGTGGTTTTGAGTATTTCATCACTTTTATTGATGATCACTCACGATTTGGATACGTTTATCTGATGAAACGGAAGTCTGAATCCTTTGATAAATTCAAAGCATTTAAGGCAGAAGTTGAGAATCAGCATAATAAATCCATCAAATCCATTTGATCTGATCGAGGTGGAGAGTACCTTAGCGCTGAATTCTTGGAATACATGTCGCACGCCGGGATCACGTCCCAGCTTACTGCGCCAGGAACACCACAACAGAATGGTGTGGCAGAACGCAGGAACCGAATATTGTTGAACATGATTCGGTCGATGATGAGCTATTCTGAGCTACCTACTTCGTTTTGGGGCTATGCCTTAGAAACAGCGGCATATATTCTAAACTTAGTTCCCTCCAAATCAGTACCCAAAACACCCTTGGAGTTGTGGTCAGGCCGAAAGGCCAACCTTGAACACATTCGGATCTGGGGTTGTCCTGCACATGTGTTGCGCAAGGATGCTGATAAGTTGGAGTCGAGAACTGAATTACGGCTGTTCATAGGGTACCCCAAGGGTACGAGAGGTGGATTATTCTATAGTCCAAGGGACCAAAAGATCATTGTCAGCACCAATGCTCATTTCTTGGAAGAAGAATATATGAACAATCACAAACCCATGAGCGAGGTCATCCTAGAAGAGATGAGGGATACAAACCCGCCTGAACCACCCGTACTAGATGCAGCACCATCAACTGCACCACGTGTTGACACTAGTACACAACCTCAGAATATGCCTCGTCGCAGTGGGAGGGTCATCATTCAACCTGAAAGATGGTTGTGTCTGGGAGAGTCTTCGGACAACTTACCAGGTGAAGATGACTCAGACCCCTGGACATACAAAGAGGCAATCCAAGACAAAGATGCACAGCTTTGGCAAGTTGCAATGGATTCGGAAATCGAATCCATGCATGAGAACGATGTGTATGACGTTGTAGAACTTCCTGAAGGGGTTAAACCCATCGGGTGTAAGTGGGTCTACAAACGTAAGAGAGGACCTGACGGAAAGATTGAAACTTTCAAGGCTAGACTTGTGGCAAAAGGTTTCACTCAGAAAGAGGGCATCGATTATGATGAAACCTTCTCGCCTGTTGTCATGCTTAAGTCGATCCGGATTCTCTTGGCCATTGCGGCCCATATGGATCTGGAGATTTGGCAGATGGATGTCAAGACTGCTTTTCTTAATGGTAGTCTTGATAAACCCATCTACATGCGCCAACCAGAGGGTTATATTGCCGAAGGAAGTGAGCATCTTGCATGTAGGCTTAAGCGATCCATTTATGGACTTAAGCAAGCTTCTAGGCCTTGGAACACACGGTTTGACGAGGTAATCCAGTCATATGGATTCACGCAGTGTGTATATGAGAGTTGTGTTTATAAGAAGTGTGAAGGAAACGACTTGGTGTTTCTAGTACTGTATGTGGATGACATTCTATTGATTGGAAACAACGTAGATATGTTATCGGATGTACAGATGTGGCTGTCTAGGCAATTCAAGATGAAGGATTTGGGAGAAGCAGGACACATTCTTGGGATCAAGATCTTTAGAGATCGTAAGAAGAGAATGCTGTGTCTCTCCCAAGCAACCTATATAGATACGGTTGTAAAGCGCTTTAGCATGGAAAATTCCAAGAGGGGATCTCTCCCTCTCCAGAGTGGAATCCATCTATCAAAGGATATGTGTCCGAAGACACAAGCTGAGATAGATGACATGAGGGGAGTTCCGTATGCTTCGGCAGTTGGAAGCCTCATGTATGCTATGCTTTGCACTAGACCGGATATCTGTTATGCTGTGGGCATGGTTGCCAGATATCAGTCTAACCCAGGAAAAGGACACTGGACTGCTGTAAAGAATATAATCAAGTACCTGAGAAGGACTAGGGATTATATGTTGGTCTTTCAGTCTGACAGTCTACATCCTCTGGGATACACTGATTCTGATTTCCAATCAGATAGGGATTCTCGAAAGTCTACCTCAGGATGTGTTTTTACACTGCGAGGTGGAGCCATATATTGGAGGAGCGTAAAGCAGAAATGCATTGCTGACTCCACAATGGAGGCTGAGTATGTGGCAGCCTCGGAAGCAGCCAAAGAGGCTGTATGGCTCCAGAATTTCTTGTTGGATTTGGATGTGATTCCGAATTTGCCTCAGACGTTCACAATTTATTGTGACAACTCTGGTGCAGTGGAAAATTCAAAGGAACCACGAACCCATAAGGCCAGTAAACACATTGAAAGAAAGTACCACTTCATACGAGAGTATGTGAAAAGAGGAGAGGTCGTGGTGTCAAAGATTGCTTCGGAGGATAACCTGGCTGATCCTTTCACGAAGGCCTTGTCTATCAAGGTGTTCGAAAGGCATGTTGGAGGCATGGGAGTTCGTTGCATGACAGCACTGCTTTGAGTATAAGTGGGAGAGATAGTTAGTGTAGTAGTATACTTGAAAGCATGCTTTTGAGTATAAGTGGGAGATTGTTGGGATTATATACTGAAAAGCATACTTTTTTATGCTGAGTTGTATAGTACTTCTTCCTGTTTTATGAAATAAATAATGTCATATGTTTTTGCATATTTATTCGTGTTATGGTTATGCAAAATATCGTCCTGTAGTGTATATTATAGATAATATGGTGTGGGCTCACACGGAAGATCATATTATCACATTCTTATATACTTAAATAGTGTTCACAACCTAAGTAATTATGGACAAATTACTTGTTAAGGTTGTAGTATAAGGCTTGATATTAGCTGATCTTGGCTAAGTAGCTTATACTAATGCATCCAGTTGCATTGAACAGGATCGCGGTGAGATATATCCTTTTGTACTGATTTAATAAAGGATCAAAGATCTCAGACGATTATTATTTCTTTATTCTTGTCATATAATATTGAATTATATATTTATGATAATTATTACTTTGATTTATCAATGAGTGAGAGTTATTGCAACTCAAAGCATCTCGATATCTTTGGGAAATATGATAATTAATATTAAATGCTAGAAATCGTGTCTCGGCTGAGTCCGAGTTGATGATGTCCCCTTGAGGCACTCCAAAGATTATTATATTAAACCCTGCAGGTGGATTAAGTTCCGATATAATAATAAGGTCGAGCGGGTACTGCTCTCAGTTGAGATATTAATTAATAGAGCTATCAGTAAGCTTAATTAATTAATGGGCATGCGATATCTTTAACACGGGAAATAATATAATCCAAAAAGGAGCCCGGTGCGTAATAATTTGGGAGATGGACGGCAGTGAAATATTATTTCTTTAGTGGATTGAAATAATATTAATATAATTAAGTAAAGTATTAGGGCCCAGAGAATACTTGGAGTATTAATTAAATTGGGAGGTCCAGTCCATATCCTCCTTAAGATCCCTAGTGTAGCCCAACAGAAGCAGGCCTGGCCGAGTAAGAGAAACCCTAACCCTAATCTGCCTCTATATATATAGGTGGTGATTAGGGATTCCGTCGACACACTTTTTCGGTTCACATACGAGATTACTTGTGACGGCTAGGGTTTTACTGCGAAGGAGAGAAGAAAGATTTCCGTCCATCCGGAATTCTTCTCTGTGCTTGGGAATACTCTAGAAGATCTCGAGGTTTACAAGAAGAGCTAGATCTCGTGTGCAGAGATCTAGTGCGAGGAATTCTTCACCAAAACTCATTATATCGGCTGGATCTGCCCCGACAAGGTATGCAATCTAGATCTGTTTCCGCTCTAGGATCTAGGTAATTGCATGTTATAATTTTTGTTTAATTGATTAACAACCGAGCGATCTTCACGGATCCAACAAAGAATTTGGTTTGGTTTGTTTCTAAATCCTAGGCAAGAAAGTAAATAAGCAATAAATCGAAAACAAATAAATAAATCTAGTCTAGAAAATGAAAACAATAACGAAAGCAACTAAGAAAACGAATCTAGACATGGAATAAAATTAAATCTGAAAATCTAAGAAAATAAATCTAACATTGGGAACATGAAAAACGAGAGAAAAGAAATTTTGAAAAACGAATCTAAAAACTAAGAACTTAAAAACGAACGAACGAATTAAACTAAGAACTTAAGAATTAAATCTACGAAACTATAAAGCAATTAAACAAGCAAAAAGAAAGCAATAAATAACTTACGAATTGAATGCGGAAACGAAAGAACATGAACTAAATAAAAAACTTAAATTAATTGAAGAACGAAGTAGCGATCCGGATCGAACAAAGGAAAACAAAACTGGAGCATTTGAAAGAGTATTTGAATGCTGAAAAGAAAAGCTAAAACATTGATAAAGATTGTCTAAATTCGTCCTAAAGCAATAGTATTTATACTAGGTATAAAAACCTAGTTAAACAAGGAAACAACATAAGATCCGTCGATCTGGACGATCGTCCAACTCTCGTTTTTGGAAGAATGGCTGCAACGGCTTGGACGTTGGTCCAGAAGTTCTGGACGGTCGTCCAACTCTTGGTTCTGAGCGATTGCGCACGCCTTTCTTGTTTCGGTCGTATCTTCCTCGTCCGAACTCCAAATTGACCTCCATTTTCGCCTACATGCTCCTATCGAACCCCTCTTCGATATAATGATTCTTTATTCTTGTTTTCTTCTAGTTTCCGCCCTTTTTATCCTACAATACCAAAGACTCCAAAGCAACCAAATCATAGCCACAAACAATGAAAACACACGAAAACTAAAGGAAAACAGACACAAAAAGACGACTAAAACCTAACAACTAGACACCAATCAACGATCATAGATTTCAATTAAGACAATCTAAGATAGTGGGTTATTCTAAACTTAATCACCGCTAGGTCTTGATATATGTGAAATTTACTTGGTTTTAGTCTAAAAGAGTCGATTTAGAGTCTCGTTAGTGTGTTATTGTCCATGATTTGTACAATTTATTATGTGTTGGACAATATCATGCTTGTGGGTGTTTCTTTGTGTTTTTAGGCCTATTTTGAGGTTAGAAACCCGAGACAAGACTAGGCGAGAAGAATCGAGTAGAGAATCGAAGTTTTGAGTCGAGTGAAGACCTCTCGATCAGCCTCTCGATCGAGAGGGCTGTTGAGAGGAACCATTCTGGACTAGGGTTTTGATCGAGAGAAATTTATTACCTCTCGACCAAAGCTATCGATGGAGAGGCATTACGATCGAGAGGGAGATGCGGTCGAGAGGCGTGATTTTCCAGCCGAGAATTAGAGTCCCTTTTAGACTATATTTCCTTGTGTTGGTCCCGGTTTGTTAAAGGGATACACACGTAGAGAGGGGGAGGGGGGGTGAATACGTGTGTAAGAAGTTTTTCAACTTCTTTTGCCCTTAACTCAGAGTAACAAGTAGAGTGGTCGCTTCAAGAACTTAAGACCTAGCCGCAAGCTAGATCTACAGTGGAAGCTTGCCTCTTGGCCGAAGCTGGTGCTTGATCAAGAGTGACTCACTTGCGAATTGCGGAATTAGGTGAGCTATTCTTTCCTAAGTATTTAAAACGTCGATTTAGGTTTGTTTACGATGCTCGTGCAATATGTATAATCAAAATAAGCAAAGTATGGAAAGCTTGGGAAAAGAGATACAACACCAGGGATTATAGTGGTTCGGTGATAAAACACCTACGTCCACTTTGTTGCACGCTGCAACTGATTCTCTTCACTCAAGAATCTTGAGGATTACGGGTTCCCCAAAAACTTGGACTGGATCGAGCTTCACTCGCTTAGATCCTACACGACAACAACTGGGAGATTACGGGTTCTCCACAAAAACCTAGCTAAGATCGAGCTTTACACAGTCGAGGACAGTGCTAGCTTGGATCTACACTCTATGATCGAGACTTCTACTATCGAGGAAAGTAGAGTCTTAGATCTTGACAACAACCATTCAAACAACACAAAACCTAACTTGACCTAACAAGGGTTTTTAGGGTTTTGGTGATGAAAACTCTCTAAATGAAGAACTCTTTACAGTGAGTGCAAAGATGGTTAGAGTTCTTCTCTAAGCTCGGATATATGAAGTGGGTTTAGAAACTTGGAGAGTGAAGGTTGCGGAGACAAGTTTCGATGAAACTAAAACTTGGAGAACACTGGACAAGAACTCGAAGAATTTGCTCGAAGGCTGTGAGTGCTTGTTTGCTGTATGCACTGAAATATCTAGTACTGTTCTACTCTTCTCCGTCTTCGACCTTCACTATTTATAGGCGGAGGGATGGACAGGAGCCGTTGATGGTTGGTGGCTTTGTCCCTCCTTTGCTCGACAGTACTCGCCTTTGACTTGCAGCATTTCAGACGCGCATTTTGTTTCTTTGCCAAAAATGGCTAAGAGCCAAGTTCAACAGTAACTGGAGCGCCCAATACTGTTGCGGCGTCTCTGTCGTTCTGGCGGTCAACTCCGGTGCTCCATTCTTTGATTGCCACGTGGATATCCGCAATTAATGTCTTGATCTTCACTGGACTCGAGTTTGAACTTGTAGTTTGAATGGGTGGGAGATTTGATCTGTCGCTTTCAGTTAGGTAGCGGCTCGCTTCACTTTAGAATCTAGAGCGTCCTCTTGGATGAGTCGCTTCAAGTCATACTGTAGCATTCGCTTGGAAACAGATTTCCTAAGCGTCCGCTTTAGTAATAGTTGACTCGCTTTGACTTTTACTGTAGCGCTCACTTCGCTTCGCTTCGGCAAACTCGCTTTGACTTTTACTATAGTGCTCGCTTCGCTTCGGCAGACTCTCTTCACTTTAAAACACACTCAAGCGAGTGGCCTTCACATGAAAATCCTGCAGTCTAAATCCTAAGCGTCTAAAGCAAAAATTCAAGCCTTCCTAACATTATAGGCTTAGAAAAATTCTAATCTATTTAAATAAAAATAGGGTCGCTTGGGAATAGGATACATAGAGGGTTTTGGGATCGAATCAAAACATAAGCATTTTAATTAAAGTGTCCCGTTAAGTTCCCCCTTACCATATGATCCTTAACAATTCCCAACAATTTTCCCCTTTTTGATGATGCCAAAACCCAACAATCTAACCACGGTAAGAACTTTAAGCGACTGATTCCTTTTCAGTCTTATTCATTTTTTTTAAGTTCTTATGGTTTGAAGTGTGAGTTTTGTAGCATAAGGATAAAACACATAAAGCATGTAAATGAGACACGCTTGACAGAAAGTAAATTTGGATAGATCATTCAAGCGTATCATAAAATAGCAGTTCATGGTTTCTTAGAGAAATAAGCAGCGGAGACTTTGGCCTTCATTGATTTGAGAGTCTCCGTGCTTTCTCTGTGTGAGTTGTCCAGTTCCAACGCTTCATCGACCTCTGCTTCGAGTAATTTCCGATTAGGAACATCTGAATTCGGCATAGTCGGCATGGGGAATTGCTTCTTCTTTGGAACAATGATGATCTTTTTCTTTGGCTCAGCGAGCTCTGCTTCAACAAAGATCTTCCTTCGCAGCGGCTCGCAACACAAAACAATGAAATTGTTGAGAGCGTCCAACTTGGAGACTGAATCTTGGCCGGGAACTACTTGCCAGAAGTAGTAGGCCTTGATGAACTTTTCTTTGCACAAGCTCCAGTCGTCCTTCAGCCCGTCAGATATGAATTTCTCGATCTCGCAGGCATCGGGGTGGTTGGCTCTCCTAACTTCAATCTCCTCGGCCGATCTCTTCGTCAACTCCTTCATCACTCACTTGAACTTTTGACTCATCTCGGAGTTAAATTGCGTAGATCTTTGATTGATGAATTTGCGGATAATGTCAAATTCTTCTGCAGTGTATCGGCCGGAATCGATCATCTCCTTGATCGTGACACGGCACGCATCAATGTCAGCTTGAACGGCGCAAGCTTCTGACTCATCTAGGGTAAATGGGATGTATGCACTCCTTACAAGGCATGATTGGATTAGCCTGTTCTCATCCCACAGATTTGCAGCCCTTTCCTCCACTTTCCTTGCCCTGGCAAGTCTAAGCTTCTCTTGCCTCTCCGACTCCTTCCTTTTTCTCTCCTCCTCCTTTTCTTCTCCTCCAAGCGAGAAGCTTTGGCAGTTATCTCCTTATGGATCTTCTGGCGCTTGGCCTTGGGATCCTCTATCTGTTCAGTAGGAGCCGCTCGCTTGGGCTGTGATTTTGGTGCCGGAGGTGGTGGTGGTGGTGTCATCAGCTTCTTTTCGGCCGTGGGTGGTGTGGATTTTTCAGCGGCAGGGGCAGTGAGCGTGAGTGCTTGACCGGATTAAGAGGGAGCCGCTTGAGCTAGTGGCTGGACTAGCGGAATTTCATGGACTCCTTTCTCCATCAATTCAAACGCCTGCTCCATCTGAAGAGTTGTAGCCAAGGCAGCATCGGCGGTGATTTGCTCTGCAACATAAGAAGATGATCTGGCAGCAGCAGCAAATGATGAAGCTAGCAGCTTCGACTTCACCTTCGGCGTTTGATAGGGTGTATTTTTACCCTATTATCTAAGTGTTATATTATCGTTTTCTTGTCGTATTTTGATAGTTTATCTTATGTTTTGTATTGTTTATGTTATTTTGAGCTAGATTACGCTTTTGGGTTGTTTTGAGTGTTTTTAGGGCTTTTGAGTCGAGAAAACCCAAGGCGAGACAAGAGGCGACGAAACCAAGGAAGAGACGAAGTATTGATCCAAAAGTTCTGACTTCTCACGATGTTATTGAAGAATTATTCTGGAACTATGGAAGCATAGCATTGAAGAGGAGTTCGATAGGAGCATGTAGGCGAAAACGGAGGTCAATTCGGAGTTCAGACGAGAAAGATACGGACGAAACGAGAAAGACGCGCAAACCGGCAAACCGACTCGGCCAGGCACTCGGCCGAGCCGCCGGCCGAGTGCATTCACGAATCTGAACAGTAGCTCCACTCGGCCACGCACTCGGCCGAGCACGTGGCCGAGCCAAAAAGACGGAAATCCTAAAATTGGGATATTTTTATTTCCATAACCTAATCCTTGCCCACTTAGGTAACAATTATGATCCCCTACCTTATAAATACCCCAAAACTCATCATTGTACCTAAGTTTTAATAGTCTCTCAAAGTTTTCATAGTTTAGAGCTCTCTACTCTTCAACTTTCATTAGATTAGTTTTTATTCTTTTCTTTACACTTTTATATCTTTAGATTTAGATTTAATTCGTGTATTTCTTGGAAGACAATTGAAGATTGAAGATTCATCAAGATTCAAGAGTTTTACTATCCCTTTCTCTTTTACTTATGCTTTTAATTACGTTTATTCTTCCGTCTACCTTTCTTTTAATTATGTCTAGCTAAATCCTTTAGTTGGTTTTAGGGATTGAATGCCTAATTGAATTTATGTGAGTGTTTTTGTTTACAATTAGCCTTCCATTCTAGGTGCATGTTTCATGGTGCTTATTCTCATGCATGATTACTTGATCACTAATTATGTGTGCATAGTTATGTTTTTATGCCTTAATAGGATAATTGCATAATAGATCTCATGAATACATGATACGGTAGTTTGATTATCTTAGTTGAGATTGAATTATCATATGTTCGTATATAGTCGATTTAGGTGTCATAATTGAACCTTATTGATTATATCATTGATACTTGTTCTATTTTGCACTTAATTCGATTTCTATGAAACCGAGAGGAGATTAGGATCTTATTAGGTGACGACTTGCATTGCTTTAATCGGGGTGTAGGTTATTTTTCATGTATCACAACTAGATTGGATTAAATTTGTTAATTGTGTTCATTGATTACTTGCATATATTTGATTAGGTAGGCTTCCCTAGAATCAATATTTTCCTTATTTGCTTATTTATTTGTTTCCTTATTTGTGTTTCATTTATTTGTTTATTTTAATTGCCTAGGATTAGAAAACCACATCTAAATTTCTTAATTGCCTAGACATCAGTTTAATTCTAGAGTAGAGGTACTTTGTGTGATTTCGACTTGTCAGTCCCTGTGGATACGATACTCGTACTTGCTTTATACTATACCTATTTTGTATGGTTAAAAATAGTGCGATCAAATTTTGGCGCCATTGTCGGGGATTGATTAGATTTCACATACATATTTTGAAATAGAATTAATAGGTGATTTAGACGCTTTTATTTTTCTGTTTTTATTTGATTAATCTAACGTTTTCTTGGTCTTATCTTTTACTTTCTAGGTAGTGAAGAAGGATCGAGAAGAAGTTGAGGTTGATCAATCACCACCATCCACCATGGGAGATCCACAACCAAAGAGGACTCTCTACGATCGGTTCTATCGAACCTATCCTCAAGAATTTTCCTTGGAGCAGCAACCTATCTCTATGATGGAGGACTATATATCTCGAGGTGAAGTCACTTATATGCAACAAGGCTATGACCAACAAGGGGGGTACGGAGGCTACAACAACAACAATCGAAGCTATCCTCAACAACTCCCATTGGAAAAGACTCCTATAGAAAAGATGATGGAGAGCTTTATATCCAAGTTGGAGTCGAAGTTCGAAGCCTTGGAGCATAACGTCACTACTCTCGGAAACACGGTCATAGGTATGAGCACTCATATCAAGACTTTGGAGGCGCAAGTAGGACAATTGGTAAAGGCCCAATCCGAGCAACAACAATGAGCTCAACTTCCAAACAAGGGCGAGACGAATTCAAAGGTGCACCAATGCAATGCTATTGAGGTACAAGTTGAGGAGTTTGAAGAGTTCGAGGCCCTAGAAGTTGAAGATTTGGGAGATGGAAGCAATTCGGAGGCGGAAACAGACGAGACGAAGGACGAAGGCCCGGAAGGAGAGGGGCTCGACCGCACCGCCGGTCGCGCCAACCCTCTTTCGATCGAAATTTGCGATTTCTTCTCCGACGGCTTTCCCTTCGATATTTGTTCGATCCCATGCCCGATGAAGAGTCCATACAACAGAGTTGAGTAGTTGAAGATGTTCATGTTCGAGTTCGAGTGTTCGACTTTCCGGCCAACTTCGTGATCGTGGAGATGGAGGAGGACGTCAATCAACCACCGATTTTGGGACGTTCGTTCTTGGCTACAAGTGGAGATTGTTTCGACATGGAATGTGGTGATCTCATATTTCGAGTACACAAAGAAGAGCTCAAGATTTCGGTTTTAGGAGCAAAAAGAAGGAAACTCGAAGATGGGGAAAAAAATAACTTTCATTTTTATCCACCTTGATAAGAGGTATCGTTGGGCTAAAGACGTAAAACGTAGCACTTGTTGGGAGGTAACCTAACTCTATCTTTAATTTTCAGTTTTTTTTTATTTGTTTTTGTTTTTGTTTTCTTTGAGTCTTATCTTTTATTAAGCTTTTTATCCAAGAATTTGCGAAGCTTGTGAGTTGTAGGTTTTCTCGACGAGGTTTCGACTAAGAGGAGAAGATCGATAGTAAGCTAGCTTCGGTGAAAGGTACGCTCGTTAACTTAACCACTCCTTCTTCTTAAACTTATTCCTTCATCATGATTCGAAATAAGTTTGGGGGAGGGGGAAGTGTGGCTTTGTTAACTCGTTTACATGGGTTCTTGGATTATAGCTTAATTTTTAGATATTTCATTAGTAGTTTTTGTTTTTGTTGAGTCTTAGGTATTTAAATTGAGTCAAATGAGCATGTGATGATAGCGTTGTGAATTTGGCCGATGATAAAATTTTTATTGATTTTTGAAGGAAAAAAATTCATGATCTTTATTATGCATGGAACATTGGCGAAGCGACGCATTTTATTTGATGAATTTGAATTGTGCTATGATATCGGGAACTAGTTAGTTTGAACCCGTGAGATTTGAGCTTTTTGTGCATATTTATGCCTATTCTTTGATTGAGTGATCATGCATCTTCATTGTTTCTAGAACTTGCCTTGTTTCTCCATCAAGACCTTAGTATATTATGAACTAGGATATGATCTTAGGCCATCTTTCTTTAGCCACATGATTCCTATACACTAACCTTGTGCATAAACCTTTGTTTACCCCTTTTGAGCCTTTGTTAGCCGTTCTTTGTAAAACCGGATGATAGGAGGTTTGCATGGTTATGGGTATCTTTAGTATTTGTTGTTGGTGATATGGAAGGAGTTGAATAGAAAAATTTGGTTGTGGTGTAGAAGGAGAAAAAGAGAAGAAATTTTAAATGCTTGTTTAAGTATAGTTAGCTATCCCTATAAGATTGAAAAACAAGAAAAGAAAAAATAAATAAAAATTTAGAGCTTTTGATTATCATTAGAGAGAATATCGTTGGATGAGCTCTATGAGAAAAAAAAAAAGAAAAAAAAAAGAGAATAATATATAAGCATAAGGGGATAGTTAGCTTTGATTTGTATAGTTGATATTTTAGCATCTTTTGGTTATGTAATTGGTGTGTTGGATGGTAGAAGATGGAGATAAAAATTTATACTTTGTTTGGAGTTGAAAAGAGGTTGATGATTTGGAGTATTTTGAGTCACTTAGCCTGTACATTCCCTACCTTAACCAATGTCCCTACATTACAAGCTTATATAAAGACCTTTTTGATCCTAGTTTGTAAGTATTACATTAGGTGGAGATGTTGAGATTGAGGGCAAGCCTATGGTAAACATGTTGCATTGCATTGATGATGAGTGAACCCTTATGATGTGCATTATTTCATACATCTTTTCTTTGAGAGAGTTGAGTGTTCACTATCATATACAAAATTTCACATGTTGGAGAGTGTTCTTTGATGGATTAGCATGTTTTGAGTTTGTTGAATGGATTGTGTTATAGATGCTAAGTTGTATGCATAGTTTTGATCATGATCATGAGAGATTGTTTTTGAAAAGTTTTGAGGCCTATATAGTTCACAATGCTTGAGTCTATTGTTTATTTCGTTTTCTTTATTGTTCGGGATGAACAATGTTTATGTTTGGGGGATTTTGATAGTTCACCTTCGGCGTTTGATAGGGTGTATTTTTACCCTATTATCTAAGTATTATATTATCGTTTTCTTGTCGTATTTTGATAGTTTATCTTATGTTTTGTATTGTTTAGGTTATTTCGAGCTAGATTACGCTTTTGGGTTGTTTTGAGTGTTTTTAGGGCTTTTGAGTCGAGAAAACCCAAGGCGAGACAAGAGGCGATGAAACCAAGGAAGAGATGAAGTATTGATCCCAAAGTTCTGACTTCTCACGATGTTATTGAAGAATTATTCTGGAACTATGGAAGCATAGCATTGAAGAGGAGTTCTATAGGAGCATGTAGGCGAAAACGGAGGTCAATTCGGAGTTCGGACGAGAAAGATACGGACAAAACGAGAAAGACGCGCAAACCGGCAAACCGGCTCGGCCAAGCACTCGGCCGAGCCGTCGGCCGAGTGCATTCACGAATCCGAATAGTAGCTCCACTCGGCCACGCACTCGGCCGAGCACGTGGCCGAGCCAAAAAGACGGAAATCCTAAAATTGGGATTTTTTATTTCCTTAACCTAATCCTTACCCACTTAGGTAACAATTATGATCCCCTACCTTATAAATACCCCAAAACTCATAATTGTACCTAAGTTTTGATAGTTTCTCAAAGTTTTCATAGTTTAGAGCTCTCTACTCTTCAACTTTCATTAGATTAGTTTTTATTCTTTTCTTTACACTTTTATATCTTTAGATTTAGATTTAATTCATGTATTTCTTGGAAGACAATTGAAGATTGAAGATTCATCATGATTCAAGAGTTTTTTTTTATCCCTTTCTCTTTTACTTATGCTTTTAATTATGTTTATTCTTCCGTCTACCTTTCTATTAATTATGTCTAGCTAAATCCTTTAGTTGATTTTAGGGATTGAATGCCTAATTGAATTTATGTGAGTGTTTTTGTTTACAGTTAGCCTTCCAATCTAGGTGCATGTTTCATGGTGCTTATTCTCATGCATGATTACTTGATCACTGATTATGTGTGCATAGTTATGTTTTTATGCCTTAATAAGATAATTGCATAATAGATCTCATGAATACATGGTGCGGTAGTTTGATTATCTTAGTTGAGATTGAATTATCATATGTTCGCATATAGTCGATTTAGGTGTCATAATTGAACCTTATTGATTATATCATTGATACTTGTTCTATTTTGCACTTGATTCGATTTTTATGAAACCGAGAGGAGATTAGGATCTTATTAGGTGACGACTTGCATTGCTTTAATCGGGGTGTAGGTTATTTTTCATGTATCACAACTAGATTGGATTAAATTGGTTAATTGTGTTCATTGATTACTTGCATATATTTGATTAGGTAGGCTTCCCTAGAATCAATATTTTCCTTATTTGCTTATTTATTTGTTTCCTTATTTGTGTTTCTTTTATTTGTTTATTTTAATTGCCTAGGATTAGAAAACCACATCTAAATTTCTTAATTGCCTAGACATCAGTTTAATTCTAGAGTAGAGGTACTTTGTGTGATTTCGACTTGTCAGTCCCTGTGGATACGATACTCGTACTTGCTTTATACTATACCTATTTTGTGTGGTTAAAAATAGTGCGATCAGCGTTTCTTGGAAACCACAACACTTTTTCCATGTGGTTTCTCTACCTCCTCTCCTTCTCCTTCTGCCTCATTCCCTTCATCCTTCCCTTCCCCCTTAGCTTCGCTCTGCTTCCCTTCTACCATCTCCTTTCCTGCTGCACTCCTCTTCCCTTCCCCCTTTTTGGCATCATCAAGCTTGCCAGAGGGAACGGGAACTATTGCTTTTGCTTCAATGGTATGGCAGAGGCAGGCAAATTCGCTGATAAGTGCACGAAGCGTCCCATCGGTGCGTTTGGCAAATAGGCCTTCTTTTGCGAGCACCATCTCCGTCGTCTTGTTCGATATCTCTTCAAGCAGCCGAGAGCACTGCTTCTCTCGCTCGATCAGAGATCTCTCCTTCTCCTCGAGCTTCTCAACTGCCTTGAAGCAAGCGTCAAGTTTCGCTTCGATGTCTGCTCGGATCTGCGTCGTCTTTTTCTGCACAAGCAGATTAAAGTGAGTTTGTGAAGCGGCGAGCTACGCTTCACGGGCAGCAAGACCTCTTTCGCGAATGTTGAGGTTTGTATTGAGCAGGGCAGCAGCTCCAATCCGCACAACAAGATTATCAGCATCCTTGCTAGCTTTGTCGAGAGTTACGCCTAGCTGGGCATGCTTCAGATCGAAGGCTCTCGCTTCCCTTCGGTGACTCTCGAGCTCGCTCTTATCTTCGTCATATTTTCTCTGCAAGATGGCCTTTTCTTTCTCTAGAGTAGCCAGGGCCAGCTTGGTGCGATTGAGCTCGCTCTGCAGATTGACAATCTGGCCCTCTTTCGTGGCAAGCTCGCTCTCTTTTCTCTCTACGGCTTGGTAGGCCTTCGAGATGTCCTCTCTGTGTTTCCTCCTCATCGAGGCTCTTTTATCCTCTGTCCACTTTAAGTCACCCTGCAAAGTGACCAGCTTCGAGGTGAACTCCTTCATCCTACTCCTCTCCTCCTCAAGTGAACGCTTGGCATCCTCCACTCGCTTGGTCTCCTCCTCGAGCTTTCCAGCAAGCTCGTCCTTCTTACTGTCGAAGTCTCTCTGAAGACTCTCGACCTTTCCTTTCTCCTTCTCAACGTCCTCCTCCTTATATCTCCTTGGAGAGTAAGTATCTCCTGTTCCTTCTTTAGCACCTCCTCCTTGTGCTACTCAACCATCTTTTGCTCGTGCTCTGAAAGCTTTCGCGCTGGGAGCTCTGCGGTAGGGTAGGCACGCTTCACTGCAGCGTCCAACAGCTCCCAGTACTTGGCCTTGTTTAGCAGGGCCTTGAAGCCATCCACACCGACGAATTGTAGCATCTCCGCCTCCTTCACTGCAATGGCATCCTCCAAGAAGGCTTGGCGGAGGGAAAAGATTTTGTAGTACTCAGTCCCTCGATAGGCGACATAAGTAAGGAAGTCAGTGGCTTTGGTGCGGAATGCTTCGTCCATTTGCAGGTTTGGGTACCGCTTCTGCAACTTTTCAGCGGCCTGCTCCCAATCTGCTCTGTAGCGTTTCAGGGCTTTTTTGGCTGGGGATATTGGGGTTGGCACGGCTATTTGAGGGGTGAGTGTAGAGTCGAGGGTGTTGGTTGGAGAGTTTGGAGTAGAGGCTTGAATGGTGGATTGGATGAGGGCTTGATCAGTGGGTTGGGTAGGCTTATATATAGTGAAAGTTGCGGCTGGGTCGGGGTTAAGCATTGTTATGTCCGGTAGGGGCATTGAGCTTGTGGACTCTTCATCATCATCAAAGAGTGTTCCTCTGTGAGCAAAAATGCCCTGTGTAATCTTAGGGTGAGGGCGAGGGGGTAGAAATGAGGTTTCGGAAGCTTGGGGTTGAGTGGTTGGCTCTTTATGTGGCTGGGGTTGGGGTTGGGGAGCTTGGGAAATGGGTTGGTCTACTTCAACACCCGCCGGTGATCGAGCTTCCCCTCCTCCAGATGATCTTAGCAGGGTGTCCTCAAGCGGATCCACCTGCTCCTTGCTTGGTTCAACGATTGAAGCGACTCGCTTCAATTTCTTCTTTTTGGGAGCCGCTCGCTTGACAGGTGAAGCGGCTCGCTTGGATTTCTTCCCTCCCTTCTCGGCAATGGGAACTGCAGGGCGCACATTCTTGTGCAGAATCCCGCGATCGATTATGTGCTTTCCAGACTTTGACAAGTCGTTGAAGACGCTTGTCTTCTTGTACTCCACCGTTCCTGGCCACTTCCGCCCTGGGAACAGTTCCTTCAGTGCGTACGAAAGCTTCCCAAAGAAGCGAAGCTTCCCTTTGCGTACGATGGAGGTGGTGCTGCCTGCTTTGTACTCAAAGTCCTTGGCAGCCTCTTGGACGTTGGAGATGAACCAGTCAAACTAATTGAATTTGGTTCCGGTCAGACTATCGACGATCGCGCTGACGGCGAACAGTTGCTATCGGAAACCTGCCCTAGGTTTCCAATGTTGCCCACCACAGATTTGGTGTACAACTCGCAAATGTAGTTGTAGGGCTTCTCCAAATCAGTCCTCATATTGGTGCCCTTGCTTTTCCATTCTGCTTTCTTGTCGGCGGCGAATCTGGTATATTCCACCTCTACCGACAATTCCAGTTTCGAGAGAGCATCCACTCCTTCTCTAACGCCCGATAGATCCACGTCCACCAACTCTCCAGAGTTTGGATCTGTAATCGCCGTTACTGTCTGCCCTTCCCTCAAATTCAATAAGAATTGAGCAACGGTCTGGGCAAGGATCCGATGGTTTGGCGGTTACCAGCCTCCACAGTCCGGCCGTGGTCACGGTCCTGCGGAAGAAACCTTCTTTCTCCACAATCGCCTCGTCGAGATGGGGCTCGACATTGATATTTTCTTCTACTGGGGACATAACTTTCTTCACCATTTTGAGTGTTTTAGAGAGATTGGATGAAGAAATAGGGGTTTGAGACTTGTGAGTTGCAGAGATTGCAGAGAGTTTTCACAAGAATGGCAAATATGGGGGTGATAAACTTCTGCAGTTATGCGACGACGCCCTTTTATAGTTTTAGGGTTTGGGTTG
This sequence comes from Thymus mandschuricus, assembly GCA_029379335.1. NCBI lineage: Eukaryota > Viridiplantae > Streptophyta > Magnoliopsida > Lamiales > Lamiaceae > Thymus > Thymus mandschuricus. The sequence goes on along the minus strand of CM057074.1, from coordinate 16,483,313 downwards.
ACGTGGCGGAGAGAGAGGCGCGGTAATTTCGTCGAAATTTCTACGTAGGATGTGGCAATCGGCGACGTGGCTGACGTGTCCGGTTAAGTTCGGCGTCACCGCGGTTAAAAGTGAACCGCATAAGTGAGTCAGCATTACACGTGGCCTACTGTGACTTGCTTGCTTGGGCGGCGATGATCCAACGGCTGAAGTTTGAAGACTGTTGCAATTCAACGGTTGGATTGCAAGCAGTTTTGGCACTTCAATTTTGCAGTGTACACCACGCGCCCGGATTCTCGGTCCTATTCCTGTGTTGCGTTAAATGCAAAGTAAAAGGTAAAATAGGCACTTGAGTGTGTACAACTCATACGGCTCGCTTGTACTTGCTCGCTTGATAGGAGCTGCTTGGCCTTTACTCGCTTGCGAAGTACTCGCTTGGCGTGACTGTTCCACACTTGCTTGCGATGGCTCGCTTGGGTGATGAAGCACTCGCTCGACCATCTTAAAGCGAATAATTTTAAGAATTGAAATTTCTTTGCTTTAATTTAAAATGTTTCTGACCAACATACTTCGAGGATAAACAAGAGTGTTTTCCTCTATGTATTTGTGTCAGATTTATTTGTATTTTCCACATAGCTAACGAAGGTTTCTAGAACGCTTCGCTTGGCTTAGTGTACTTGAATTGAAACACTTACCAGTCAATCTTACTTCGTAGGAGATTGATACCACGTATATAGACTTTCTAAGCTTGATCTTCATGGCATTCATCTCTTCCATCTTCCTCTACGAACTAGAGAGTCCTCCATCGAAGTGAATGAGGGGGAGAATGAATAGAACATTCTAGCTTTCTACAACCCGAAGGGAGACTCGCTTGAATTCTATTCACGATGAATGGGAGATGAGTACAAGATCATTTCACAGGCTTGGGAAAAGACCAGGATGACAATGAGAAGCTCTGACAAGCCATTCTCGATTTTATGCAGAAGCATGTCACCAGCCCTGCAACCTTTGAAGAAGAAAAGGTACCCTTCAAGCTCTCCACCCTAAGTCTAAAGAATGAGTAAGCATTCGACTCGCTTGACCCAAGATAGGGAAAAGTAGAGCGATGCAATACTCAGAGAGAGACGAATGAATAAGCACCCGATAGCTCAACTCAGTTAAGAGAGAGTATTCAAGTGAGTGATTATTCACGACGAACGGGGGATGAGGAGACATGCTCCTCTTCGGCGGAAAGATGGGAAGATGACGCAAGGTCTTGGTGCCAGCCGTGCCTAAGCTTTCACCGTTTTTACGTGGGAAGGCCCGATACAAGACCCCACAACCTTTACTAGAAAAGGTACTTGCAAGCATTTATACCCACTTGCAGGGAATCCTAGCTAGGTAGCAGCTTTCCTTGCTCGCTTTGGAAGTAGATCACTCCGAGAGCAATCAATAGTTCCTCCTTAACCATAGACTTAACAATCCTATTAGTTGATAGGGAACATCTTCCAATACTCCACCTTTCTCCACCTTATAACTTCTTCAAGCGAGTGAGATTTGAAGCGACTCGCTTGACTCGGTGAAGATCCAACGCGAGGGTTGCTTGACGGCAAGCTTCCACTCTCCTTGTGCATCCCGAAACTAGCATTTTTCACCAGGGTCTAGTAACCCTAATTCCATGTATAGCTGGTTGAAGCGAGACTCAGCTAGAGGCTTGGTAAGGATATCGGCTTGCTGGAGATCGGTATGGATTTTCTCGAGCTTGATATCCTTCTTCTCGACATGATCACGAATGAAGTGATGTCGAATCTCCACATGCTTGCACCTGGTGTGAAGCACTGGATTCTGCGAGATACAGATAGCACTATTGTTGTCGCAGAAAATTGGAATCTCCTTCGCTTCAACTCGATAATCCTTCAACTGCTGACGAAGCCATAGAATCTGAGAACAACAGCTTCCGGCGGCCATATACTCGGCTTCAGTCGTTGAAGTATCTACGCTTGTCTGCTTCTTCGAGAACCACGAGACAAGCTTGCTTCCCAAGAACTGACATGTGCCCGAAGTTGATTTCCTATCAATTCGGCACCCTCCATAGTCAGCATCTGAATATCCTGTTAGCTCCAAATTATCTTCTGCAGGATACCACAAGCCCATATTGACAGTGCCTTTGAGATAGCGAAGGATTCGCTTGGCAGCTTCAAAGTGGCTAAGCTTGGGATTGCTTTGGAAGCGAGAACATACTCCAACTGCAAACGCAATATCTGGCCTACTTGCAGTGAGATAGAGAAGGGATCCAATCAAAGCTCGGTAGTCTGTAGCATCCACAGACTTCCCTTCGAGGTCTGGCTCCATCTTCCAGTTGGTGTTCATCGAAATCTTCACAGCTTTAGCATTTTGAACACCAAACTTGGCAAGCATATCTCGAGTATACTTCGCTTGATTGATGAAAATCCCATCATCTTACTGCTTCACTTGAAGACCTAGGAAACAACTCATCAAGCCTATCATCGACATCTCGTATTTGGTTTTCATAAGCTCTCCAAACTTCTCGCTAAGCGACTGGTTTGGCGAACCAAATATGATGTCGTCGACGTAGATCTGGACCCATAGCAAGTCTTCTCCATCATTGATGGTGAAGAGGGTTCGATCTATCTTTCCTTTGCGGAAACCATTATCCACTAGGAACTGAGATAGCGTATCATACCATGCTCTAGGTGCTTGCTTCAATCCATACAAGGCCTTCTTCAATCGATACACTTTATCTCCTTGCTCAAATCCAGGTGGCTGCTCCACATACACTTCTTCTTTGAGCTCTCCATTGAGAAACGCGCTCTTGACATCCATTTGATAGACTTTAAATTTCTTAGCCGCTGCATAGGCAAGAAAGAGTCTAATGGCTTCAAGCCTGGCCACTGGAGCGAAGGTCTCATCAAAATCGATACCTTCCTCTTGGCAGTAGCCCTTGGCGACGAGTCGAGCTTTGTTTCTCACGACGTTTTGGTCCTCGTCCGTCTTGTTCTTCAACACCCACTTGGTGCCAATCACATGCTGAAATTTAGGACGATCCACAAGATACCATACGTCATTTTTGATGAATTAATTGAGATCTTCTTGCATGGCGATCACCCAATTCGAATCTGCTAGAGCTTCCTCCATGCTTGACGGCTCGATATTGGACAGAAAGTAGCTAAACATGCCGCTTTCTCCAATCACTTGGCTTCTAGTCACCACACCTTTGGATAGATATCCAATGATTTGGCTAGGTGAATGATCTTTGAGCCACGCGCTTGGATCCTCCAGCTTCTGCTTCTTCTTCAAGCGGGTCGCTTGCTTCATTCTCTGAAGCGACCGGAATGGGTGCTTGGCCTGCAGTCTCTTCCTTTGACTTTGAAGCAGCTTCATCTTCTTGAGCATCTTGATCATTTGTTTCTTTCACTTTCATCTTCAAGCATGTCCCATGTAAGTGGATTGATGAGCTCTTCGCTTGAAATCTTGTCATTCGCTTGAACCTATTCCTGTGGAAGACTTAAAGTAGATTCATCAAATACAACATGGGGTGATTCCTCCACAATTAGGGTTTTGCAGTTGAACATCCTGTAAGCTTTGCTAGATGTAGAATATCCTAAGAATATTCCTTCATCCGCTTTGCTTTCAAAAGCTTTCAACTGTGACTTCCCATTGTTGTGAATGAAGACCCGACAACCAAATATATGGAAATAAGAAATGTTAGGAATTCTCCCTGTCCATATTTCATATAGTGTCTTGTCGAAGCGTTTGTTAAGAAACGTGCGGTTCTAAGTATAGCATGCGGTGTTAGCCGCTTCAGCCCAGTATTTCATCGGAAGCTTCGAATATGCAATCATTGTGCGAACAACTTCTTTGATAATTCGATTTCTTCGTTCAGCAACTCCGTTTTGTTGAGGTGTACGAGCTGCAGATGTTTGGTGTGCTATCCCATGCTCCGTGCAGTATGCTGCAATTGTAGAGTTGAGAAACTTTGTGCCTTTGTCGGAGCAGATGGTAGCGATCGCTTGATTCTTCTCCACAGCGAGGCGCTTGAATAGTTGAGGCAGTTTGGACAGCGTCTCCTTTTTGCTAAAAAGAAATACAACCCAAGTGTAGCGAGAGTAATCATCAACTACCACTAGAGTGTACTTTCTTCCATTGACGCTCACTGGAGTGACTAGTCCAAATAAATCCATATGCAGCAGCTCCAGCACTCGCTTGGAAGATGTTTCTTCTAAGCTGGCGAAGTGCTTCTTTGTCTGCTTTCCTCATTGGCATGGTGAGCAAGTGTGGTCTTTGACAAAGACTTCATTTGGTATGCCTTTCACCAAACCCTTACGAGCTAAGCGATTGATCGTCTTGAAGTTGAGGTGGCTTAAGCGTCGGTGCCATAACCATCCAGTTTCAGTTGCACTTCTAGCGACCAAACATGTATCTTCCTTGCAACTCTCCCATTGAGCAATATACATGTTCCTCTTTCTTTCTCGAGTCAAAGCAACTTGGGAGGTGAGCTTGTTTCTCACAACACACTTGTTGGAGATGAACTCCACATTATATCCTTTGTCACAGAACTGTGATATGGATAGCAAGTTGTGCTTGAGACCTTCAACGTAGGAAACATTCTCTATGCTCAGCTTCTCAATCTTCAGTACGTCGTAGCCTTTGGTGGTTCCTCGAGAGTTATCACCAAAAGTTACTTGTGGACCCCTCTTCTCTGTGTAATCTTGGAGTAGAGACTTCATGCCCGTCATATGTCTTGAATATCCACTGTCCAAGTACCATGTAGCTTGACCTTTGCTGGGCATGGGATCCACGGCGCTCACCTGCAATTAAGCCAATTTTGGTATCCAAAACAGTTTGGGTCCTTGCAGGTTAGCTTTCTTAGGTACCCACACTTTCTTTACTCTCCTTTGAGTATTAGCTTGTGTTTTAGGTTCCTCGGCCTTTCTAAAATATGAATTCTGCTTGAATGCAACTTCACAAGTGCAGCAGTGTGTGCATTGAGGGAAGTTACGAGAGCGATTCCGTTGAGACCAACCCATGCTCTTTCCTTTTTGCTTATATCCCGAAGCGTCTCGCTTGGGATTAGCTGTAGGCTTAGAGACTGACTTAGGGTTTCCAGTCTTGGCAAGCGTCTCGCTTGGTTTCTTCTGCGCAGTCAACTTTGGCTTTTGACCATGACTCGCTTGGGAAACCTTTGGGGTTTGAAGCTTCCTTTTGGGAACTTCAAATACTTCCCCCTCAACGTAAGAACGGTTGGACCATCTCCAATCCGACTCACGTGACACGTAGACATTAGTTCTCCTTTTCAAGGGAACGTCCTTTATCTTTGGTGTCTGGGATTGAGAGCTTATAGCCTCAACAATTTTCCCTTTACCTTTTGAATGGTCAGCTTTAACATTTTTAATGCTAGGGACTGTTGTTGGCTTTCCCTTAGGAACTTCCTTTGAGGAGATAGACATCCTCATCGGTCCCTTCTTTGGAGTCTCAATCTTGCCTTTGTCTTTGTTAGTGGTTACTTTGGAGACAGTGGGCACATCCAAAGGAACTGATGGTGTCGTGTTAGAAGCACCAACAAAGACAGTAGGCTTGGAAGGTCCACCCTCATATCCAAGACCTCCCTTTCTACCAAAGGTAGAAGTGAGCTTTCTAGTGTTTGCCTAGCGAATGAGGCTTTGTTTAGATTAGAAACTAGAATGGATTGGGTTTCATACCTTCCTTCCAAGCTTTTGTGTCTAACAAAGAGGTCCTCAAACTTACTCGTCATAGCCCTTAAATTAATCTTGACTTCATCAAGTTCAGTGGCTAGCTTTTGATTCTCTCTCTTGCTATCAGACATAGCTTGTTGTAACATTTCGTGGTTGCTTAACAATTTATGGTGCTTGTTAAGAAACTCACTCCATGTAGAGGATTGAACTTCCTCATCGTGATCGTGTGCCAGTGTAATGGAATTGATTGGAGGATAGTAGAATACCTCTCCTGTGTCCTCGTCGGTGAGCGCCATCAATCCTAGATCCTCTCCCTCGTTTGAGTTTGGATCAATGAATGTGTCTGAGTCGCTTGAGATCTCCTCGCTTGGAGTGGCTGGCGACTCGCTTTCAATTAGCGCCCGACGTGGAGCGTCCCTCCTAGCCTTCATTTCATCTTTCTCTTTGGCACTTAGCTTTGGGCATTCAGACTTGTAGTGGCCCATTTTGTGGCAATGGTAGCATTCCACATCCATCACGTCCCTTGCGATCGACTTCGTCGTCTCTTCTCGCTTTCCTTTGTTTTCTCGAGCATCAGTGCTCTTCCCTTTATACTGCTTGTAGAATCTCTTATACTTTCCAACACGTGAGTTCATCTTGTTGAAATTTCTTGAAAGGAATGCGTAGTGCTCCTCCAGTTCTTCTCTTGTCATCTTGGCAATCGACTGGTCGCTTGAGGTTTCTGCGGCATTGAAAGCGACTCCATTTGATGACGTGGGGACTTTATCTTCATCATCTAAGCTCAGCCGATTGTGGTCAAACTCGTGAGCTTTAAGCTCGGAGAACAGAATCTCTGGTGTGAGCTTTGATAGATCCTTCATTGCCAAGTATAACTCTTTCATCGTCTGCCATTTTCTTGTGAGGGCTCGAACGATTTTGAGATTTACTTCTTTATCAGTGAACTCCTTGCCAAGAGAGATGAGAGTGGCAATAATGTTGGTGACGCGCAACTCGAAGGTGTCAATCATCTCTCCAGACTTCATTGTTAAGCTCTCGAACTCTCTCATCAGCACCACAAGCTTATTCTCCTTGATTTTGTCAGTGCCTTGCGAGATTAGGGCTAGGGTTTCCCACATCTCCTTTGCAGTAGCGCACTTCCTTATTCTGGGGAGATAAACGTCTGACACAGTGCTCTGCATTGTGTGGCGTTCTACATGGTCTAGGTTGGCGACCTTGAAGTCAGTCTTCTTTCGCTTTCTCCACATACTCGTGTCTGACCGTAGCTTCTCTACCTTCTGCAGCTGGAACGTTCACCGTGTTGATCTTCATGATCTCGATTGGCCCTTCTTCTATGACTTCCCACATCCTGTCGTGGATGGAGCATAGAAAGCTTTCGACACGGAAACTCCATGCTTCGTATCCTTCGATTGAGAACTGTGGAAGACTGGATGCACTATATGTAGACATAACAAACTGTTAGTAGTAATGCAGTATGCGTGAGTGAGGGTTTTGATGCACTTAGGAAAACCAGAGCAGTTCAGTGAGACAACGTGAAGCGAGAGGGGACTCGCTTCAGGTATGCAAAGCAGTGGCTCGAAAGAACCCCTGCTCTGATACCACTTGTTGGTCCCGGTTTGTTAAAGGGATACACACGTAGAGGGGAGGGGGGGAGGGGGGGGGGGGGGGGTGAATACGCGTGTAAGAGGTTTTTCAACTTCTTTTGCCCTTAACTCAGAGTAACAAGTAGAGTGGTCGCTTCAAGAACTTAAGACCTAGCCGCAAGCTAGATCTACAGTGGAAGCTTATCTCTTGACCGAAGCTGGTGCTTGATCAAGAGTGACTCACTTGCGAAATGCGGAATTAGGTGAGCTATTCTTTCCTATGTATTTAAAACGTCGATTTAGGTTTGTTTACGATGCTCGTGCAATATGTATAATCAAAATAAACAAAGTATGGAAAGCTTGGGAATACAACACCAAGGATTATAGTGGTTCGGTGATAAAACACATACGTCCACTTTGTTGCACGCTGCAACTGATTATCTTCACTCAAGAATCTTGAGGATTACGGGTTCCCGAAAAACCTGGACTGGATCGAGCTTCTCTCACTTAGATCCTACACGACAACAACTGGGAGATTACGGGTTCTCCACAAAAACCTAGCTAAGATCGAGCTTTACACAGTCGAGGACAGTGCTAGCTTGGATCTACACTCTATGATCGAGACTTCTACTATCGAGGAAAGTAGAGTCTTAGATCTTGACAACAACCTTTCAAACAACACAAAACCTAACTTGACCTAACAGGGGTTTTTAGGGTGTTGGTGATGAAAACTCTCTAAATGAAGAACTACAGTGAGTGCAAAGATGGTTAGAGTTCTTCTCTAAGCTCGGATATATGAAGTGGGCTTAGAAACATGGAGAGTGAAGGTTGCGGAGACAATTTTCGATGAAACTGAAACTTGGAGAACACTGGACAAGAACTCGAAGAATTTGCTCGAAGGCTGTGAGTGTTTGTTTGCTGTATGCGCTGAAATCTCTAGTAGTGTTCTACTCCTCCGCCTTCGAACTTCACTATTTATAGGCGGAGGGATGGACAGGAGCCATTGATGGTTGGTGGCTTTGTCCCTCCTTCGCTCGACAGTACTCGCCTTTGACCTGTAGCTTTTCATACGCGTGTTTTGTTTCTTTGCCAAAAATGGCTAAGAGCCAAGTTCAACAGTAACTGGAGTGCCCAATACTGTTGCGGCATCTCTGTCAGTCTGGGGGTCAACTCCGGTGCTCCATTCTTTGATTGCCACGGGGAGATCCGCAATTAATGTCTTGATCTTCACTGGACTCGAGTTTGAACTCGTAGTTTGAATGGTCGGGAGATTTGATCTGTCGCTTTCAGTTAGGTAGCGGCTCGCTTCGCTTTAGAATCTAGAGCGTCCGCTTGGATGAGTCGCTTCAAGTCATACTGTAGCATTCGCTTGGAAACGGATTTCCTAAGTGTCCGCTTTAGTAATAGTTGACTCGCTTTGACTTTTACTGTAGCGCTTGCTTCGCTTCGCTTTGCTTTGGCAGACTCGCTTTGACTTTTACTGTAGTACTCGCTTCGCTTCGGCTGACTAGCTTCACTTTAAAACACACTCAAGCGAGTGGCCCTCACTTGAAAATCATGCAGTCTAAATCCTAAGCGTCTAAAGCAAAAATTCAAGCCTTCCTAACATTATAGGCTTAGAAAAATTCTAACCTATCTAAATCAAAATAGGGTCGCTTGGGAAGAGGATATGTTTCACTAAAAAGTGTTCGCAATAGAACGAAATCCTATCGTAGCACTAGCAAGTAAAACCTAAGTATCGAATCTCAAGGAAAACTTAACAGGGCAATCAATTATGTAGTAAATCCTAATCTAGCCTAAATCTAGGAAAGCAAGTAAATAAGATTTTTGGGTTTTGGTTTTAAATCCTAGGCAAATAAAATAAATCAAAGCAATAAATAAAAGCAAATAAATAACTAATCTAAGAATGAGTAAATAAATCTAAGAATATAACTAAAGGGAAATGATTAATCTACCTAGGCAAGAATAAAAAAGAAAGCAATAAAAGAAGCAACGGAGAAAGCATAAACTACTCTAGACATGATGATTGAAATCTGGAATTTAAAAGAAAATAAATCTAACTTTGAAAGCTTTAAAAACGAGAGAATTGAAATCGTAGGAAAAACGAATCTAAACTTTAAACTAGAAATCGAAAGAACGAAATTAAACTAAGGAAATTAAAAGAAGCAATTAAGAAATCGAATCTAAAACTAAGTGTTGGGAACCCTCTGCAGTTTGATTTTGATGATGTTTATCGAAACCACACTTAGGCATATTTTCTTTGTTTAGGGTCAAGGCCGATAGATCGACCTGCTACCTGTTAGTGCAGGTCGATGCTCTTTATGTTCTGATGCAAGTTCGATTCACAATGTAAGAGGAAGGTCGTTTATCGACCTGCCTCGATAGGATCGAGCTGGCTTTATCCGCCTGTCTATCGTCCTCCCCTATCAAGCTTCCAGCTGGCATTGCCTTAGAAGATTTCAAGAGCTGGATTGTCAATCAAGGTCGATGCTCCGCCTTCATGGAGCGTCACGACCTGATCCTTGCCACGTCGAGTGCCAGCAAGGACGAATATTCCCAACGGCTAGAAGTGAGTCAGCATCCAACGGCTAGTGCCACGTCAGCCCGACTCCAACGGCTAGTTTTTCAAAACTACCTATAAATACTTCAGCCATTTTCGGATTCAAGCACGGGAAACACATGCTATCAACGCCATATCTCTGCCCAAATCTCTCTCAAAGCTCAAATCCATTCAAGTGTTCGAAATCCGATTAGTTTCCCAAACACTTGACGAAGAGAGGTTTCCGAGTCCGAAAAACACCACAACGACGAAGCGTTCACTGCTGCTTGTCGATTGTTCAAACAACGCCATATACTGAAGCTTGTTTTTTATTTTCGCCATTATAGAGTTAGTCAAGCTCTGTAAAAGCGTAAGGTTGTTTGTACGTTTTAGTACGAAGGTTGTAAGGGTCACGACCCAAAACTCGTGTCTAGTTACTCTCAAGTTAGATTGTATCTAGAACTGATACTCAGTCAGTATAAATAAGAGAGAGGTGGATCCAAAAGAAAAGGGATTCTCAGGTCGAGTCGACCTGACGTGGACGTAGGAGGGTTTCTCCGAACCACGCTACATCGCGGTGTTTCTCTCTCTCTCTCTCTATTTATTGCACTTACATTTTATTATCTAACTAACGAGCATCAACCTGCATTACACGAACCAACCTGCCATCCATATTCAGCCTTAAGATTTTTCAAAGAGTAATCAACCTCCACCAACTTCCGCATTAACAGTTTGATAAGTCAAGCTTGATACCATACGAGCTTGATAGATCAAACTGCCTCTGATAAAGTCGACCTTGACAATCGACCTGCAGATTGACCTGAACTTTAAAAAGTCAAAAACGGTTGGTTATTGGTGTATCCCCCCCCCATACACCAATTACTCTTTCCCGGGACCAACAAGTGGTATCAGAGCAGTGGTTCTTTTGACCACTGCTTTGCATACTAAAAGTTCTTTATCAAACTTTTGGTCATTTTGAACCGATCCTTAGAAAAATCTTTTTCATTCATTCATATCATATTCTTGTGCTATGGAGGCTTCTCTTCTCAGGGTATGTGAAGACTTCTCCGTTCAAGGCTATGAAGATTGGAGCTTTCGAATCAAGATGTGTCTCAAGGCACATCACGTCCTTATGTGGGACATCATCGAGAACGGACCCTCCCCCATTTATGCTGCGAAGATTATCGTGGATGGAACAGCCCCCGGGGAGGCTACATACGAGAAAGTCCTTAAGAATCCTCGCGATTACACAACTGAGGAAAGGAAGGAGGCCGGTCTCGATGATTATGCAAAGGGACTCATCTCCAGCACCGTGAAGGGCGTCTACCTGGCCAAGATCAGAAATCTTGAAACGGCCAAAGAAATGTGGGACACCCTCCGGTCTATCAGCCTTGGCTCAGAGGAAATGAAGGAGAACAAGCTGTCCATGGCGTGCAGCAAGTTCGATGACTTCAAGATGGTTTCGGGAGAAACCATCGAAGCGATGAAAATTCGCTTCACCGAGATTGTTCTTGAAGTGGCTGCCATCAACCCATACAAGTATACGCAGCGCGAGAAGAATCTCAAAGTGATACGTGCCCTCCCTGCAAATTGGCACGTATACGCCGCCATGCATCCAGCACGATCGGATTTCAACTCCCTCACCACAGAAGACCTTTTCGACATTCTTGTCGGAAATGAGTATGAGATGATCCGCATCCATGGATCAACCCAGCCTTCCACCAGCAAGAAGGCTGAGGAAAAGAACAAGGAAGTAGCCTTCAAGGCCGACTCAGCCTCAGCTGCTACCCCAAGTCCGATTGACGAATCCATCGTCAAGAAATTCGAGAAGATGACTCTCGACTATGCTCTAGCCGCTAGGAGAAATGAGAAGCTCCTAGGGAAGGTTGTCAAATACAAGAAATTCTACCGTGACAACAAACGAAACTTCTCAAACCGCAACCACGACCGCCCTGACAAAAAGGGAGAAGGTAAACCCTCAACCTTCAATTCTTCTAACACACCCGAGGGTGGTTGTTTCAACTGTGGCAGGCCAGGTCATTACAAGACGGACTGCCCGGATCTTACCAAGGCCGAGAGAGACGAGCTCCGTGCAAAGCGTGATAAGAAGCTCAAAGATCAACGAGCTGCAATGATTGCCGAAGAAACAAAGGAAGCTCACCTCTCGGATAGCTCATCAAGTGATGACGAAGGATACATCGCTTTCGATGAAAGTGATGATGAAGAATGCTTCGTTGGGGAGCATCAACAAAACGAGGTATCTTCAAAGGTAGATCTTCAACCCATTTCACTTTCTTTTTCTGACGATGATTGTGCAGAAGAAGGTGATGAAGACCTATCCGAGGCTGTGTCTTGGGAAGAAATCAAGAAACAGCTCGATGACTATGCCGATCTCGTGGATACACTCAAAGAGGTCGTTGAAGACAATGCTGAGCTATTGGATAAAAATGAAAAATACAAGCTAGCATTGGAAGAAAGATTCTCTCCCTACGATGAAGAAAAGGAAAGGGAGATCGAAACCCTAAAGTCAAAGGTTGACGAATTGACTTTACGGGTCAAGGAGTTCGATACCAGGGAGCTCGAGAAGAACGAGTCCCTCAAGACCAAAGATGCCGAAATACACAGCCTTACCTCAAAGCTGGCTGACTTGGTAATTCGACACGAACTCCTCGTGAAAAAGGAAGAAAAACTTCAACTCACATTGAGTCAGTTGAAGAAAAGTGGAAAGAAGCTGGAAGAGGTCCAATCCATGCAACGCAGTCCGCGCGATCACTCTGGGATTGGATTTAATGGAGAACCCAAGAAAGGCAAGAACAAAGACTGCGAGATCACGTTCGTGAAAGCGCAGCCTAAAATCAAAGAATGTTCGGAAAGCTAATCAAGCTCTCCCTGATAAGATGGTCAAGCTGAAGAATCCAGCTCGACAGCCCCAGGCCATCCTCATAAAGCAACGAAAGGAAGAACAGCCCGCTCCTCAAAAGAAGGAGAGTCGACCTGCCCAGCAACGTCGACCTGCCCCCTACCATCAAAATAAGGCTGTTCATCAAGGGCGATACCAAGGCCAGCACTATCAAAGGCCGTATCACCCTGAGTTCTTCCACCCGGATTATCAAGGGTGCTACTGCCATTATTCTCAACAGTCAAATTTTTCAGACTGGCAGTATCAACCTGGGTTTTACGAAGAACAATATTATCAGCCTCGTCGCCCTCGCTCGAAGAAATCCAAGGCTCCTAAGCCCAAGACCGCTGCTGCCTCGTCCTCAGCCTCGGATAGAAGCAGACCGGTGAAGCAAATATGGGTTCCAAAGGCCGTTCCCGCAACCGATGTAGCACCCAATCTCAAATGGGTTGCTAAGTTTAATTAATTGCAGGTTGGGAAGGCTCAAAGAAGGAGCCAAGCAGCTCATGGAGCTGTATGGATCATTGATAGTGGATGCTCAAAGCACATGACGTGTGACAAAACGCCACTTTCAAATTACCAAGAACGAGACGGGCCACTTGTAACCTTTGGAGGAAATTCTAAGGGATTTACGAGAGGCCAGGGCGATCTAACAGTTGGTAAAACAACTATTTCTAACGTCTCTTATGTTGAAGGTCTTAATCATAACCTCTTTTCTGTGTCGCAATTCTGCTCGAGTGGTAAACGAGTAGAATTCACCGCTAATAAATGTCTCGTGAAGAATGAGGAAGGAGAAACACTTCTTACCGGAATTTTGCAGGATAGACTCTATATTGTTCAATGGACAGATTGGATAGAGACCTGCCTGGTCACAAAGGCCGATTCCGAGACAAGCTGGTTATGGCACAAGAGGTTGAGTCACTTAAACTTCAAGGCCATCAACAAGCTCGCACGCTACAAGCTGGTGAACGACCTGCCAGACCAAGTCTTCGATCGTGATCACATCTGCAGAGCATGTCAAGCTGGAAAGCAGACAAGATCATCATTTCCAAGCGTGACGGCTCATTCATCGAATCGAATTCTTGAGCTTCTCCATCTCGACCTCTTCGGTCCAGTCACTCCCTTAAGTATAAACGGTAGAAAATATGCTCTCGTTATTATAGATGATTATTCTAGATTTACGTGGGTTATTTTCATGTTCAAAAAGAAGGAGACATTGGAGAAGCTACCCGCGTTGCTAAGCAAGCTATGCAATCAAAAGGAGAAATCCATCATCTCCATTCGATCAGATCGAGGCACTGAATTTATCAATGCGATGATCGAAGAATATTGCACAAAGAGTGGGATTCATCATCAAACTTCAGCCGCACGTACACCTCAACAAAACGGCGTGGTGGAACGTCGTAACAGATCGCTGAAAGAAGCAGCTCGTACCATGTTGGATGAAACCAATCTTCCAAAGAAGTTTTGGGCAGAGGCCGTCAACACAGCCTGCTACACCCAAAACAGGTCGATCATCACGACCCGACATGGAAAGACTCCATACGAGCTGTGGAACAACAAGCTCCCCAGGTTAAAGTATTTTAAAGCTTTTGGGTGTTTGTGTTACATTCATAACAATGGGAAATCCCAATTGAAAACTTTTGATAGCAAGGCTGATCCAGGAGTATTTTTAGGATACTCGGAGGTTAGCAAAGCTTATAGAGTTTTTAATAAGAAAACCCTAGTTGTGGAGGTAACACCTCATGTTGTATTTGATGAGTCTACTTGTCTGTACAGAGAGTCAAGTACAGGTTCAGATCAGCCCGCTGCTAACAGGCCGTCTAACTCCCCCATTGACGACCTGCTAGTATGGACTCCAAATGATTTGGAGGAAGAAGATCAATCTGATCCTAAGGTCACACAGCAAGGGGGAAGTGATGCAAATGACACTTCGAGCTGTGATACAACAGCCGGGCTTAACCAAGCTGATCCCCCTCCCTCAGTCCCCAAGACTGATGCTGTTCACGACCTTACATCCCAAGTCGAGCAGCTCGATAACACTATGGAGCAGCTCAACATCCAGGCCGAACAGCAGCCTGATCAACAGCTCGAGCAACAACTCGTTCCCGCTAATCAACCTTCAACTCACCCCGAGTTTGATGAACCCATTAATGAGCCCGAACCAATCATTTCAAATGATGAAAGATCGCGACGCAGACGTCGGATCGATGATCATCCGAAAGAGCTCATTGTTGGGAACCCAAACCAAGGAGTACGAACGAGAAGGACGATTGGTGAAAGTGCACTTCTAAGTTGCTATCTCTCTCGCATAGAACCCAAGGATGCCTATGAAGCTCTTCAAGATGCTGACTGGATAGAAGCCATGCAAGAAGAACTCAATGAATTCAAAAGAAATGAAGTATGGTCACTAGTTGATCGTCCTTTTCATCAAGGCGTCATTGGAGTTAAATGGGTTTACAAGAACAAGAGAGATGAATCTGGAGAAGTTGTCAGAAACAAAGCCCGATTGGTAGCAAAGGGTTACTGTCAACAAGAAGGAATCGACTATGATGAGACGTTTGCCCCCGTTGCAAGATTAGAAGCTATAAGGCTGTTTCTAGCTTATGCCGCTCATCAACGATTCAAAGTCTACCAGATGGATGTTAAAAGTGCGTTCCTCAATGGCGTCCTTGAAGAGGAAGTCTATGTGGAACAGCCTCCTGGATTCGAGGAGGGTGATTCAAGCAAAGTCTACAAACTGCACAAGGCCGTCTATGGTCTTAAGCAAGCTCCTCGAGCTTGGTATGAGACGCTGTCATCCTTCCTCATCGAATCAGGATTCAAACGTGGTTCAGTCGACAAGACGCTATTCACTATCAAAGTGAATGAACATATCCTTTTAGTACAAATTTATGTTGATGATATCATTTTTGGATCTAAATCTCCCATTTTGTGCGAAAAATTTGGTAACCTCATGACCAAAAAATATAAAATGTCTATGATGGGGGAAATGAATTTCTTTCTAGGGTTGCAGGTTAAACAGTCCGATGAAGGAATCTTCATTAGCCAAACAAAATACGCACACGAGCTGGTTGACAAGTTTGGTATCAAAGACAGCAAGCCAGTCAAAATACCAATGCTCTCTGGTGGGAAGATCGACCCGGATCCCCAAGGAAAACCTGCCAACATAACACAGTACAGGGGTATTATTGGTTCATTACTTTATCTAACTGCTAGTCGACCTGATATCACTTTTGCAGTTGGAGTGTGTGCTCGATTTCAAGCTAATCCGAAGGAATCACACTTGGAAGCAGCAAAGAAAATTCTTCGTTATATCAAAGGAACCACAAATTTAGGTCTTTGGTATCCTTGTGATGACAATTTGCAGCTTACAGGTTATTCAGATTCTGATCATGCAGGGTGCAAGCTCGATAGGAAATCTACCTCGGGTACTTGCCATTTTCTCGGAAACAAGCTGATTTCGTGGTTTTCAAAGAAGCAAACTTCAGTAGCCACCTCCACCACAGAGGCCGAGTACATGGCCGCAGGAAGTTGTTGTGCACAAATCTTGTGGATCAAGCAACAACTTAAGGATTATGAAGTTGATGTCAGTGAAGTGCCTATATTCTGCGACAGCTCGAGTGCCATCGCCATTACTCAGAATCCAGTTCTTCATTCAAGATGCAAGCACGTGGATATTCGACATCACTTCATTCGTGATCACGTGGAAAAGAAGAACGTGGTTATTGAGAAGATACACACTGACATTCAACGAGCTGATATTCTAACCAAACCCCTAGCCGAAGAAAGATTCAAAATGCTATGTGGAAAGCTAGGGTTATTAAATGTTGAGACTTCAGGCCGATCATAAGCCTCCAGGCCGTTTTCTCCTCATCAGCCTGCCACATCTTTCAAAAGCTTGTGTGGGACCAACTGGGACCAACAAGCAGGCCGTCTCTTTACAAGCAGGCAGATATTAAGGGGGAACAGGCCGTCACCTCTCAACAGGCCGTGTCCATCCTCAGGCCGTCGACTATTTAACGCATCGACCTGTATTCCTCAAATTAAGGGGGAACACTTAGTCAAAGTGATCCATCATTTGAGGGGGAACAAAGGCCGATGTCTGTATCCAGGGCGTTTGTTTCGCCAGGTCGATATCTTCAGTCCAGGCAAGTTCTACCTTGACAGGTCGATGTCATATGTCCAGGCCGATATCTCAAATTAAGGCCGTTCATTTCGACAGGACGTTCTCCGTCACAAGGCCGATATCATCAGACCGATATCAACCTGCATTTATGAAGGAAGAATCAAAGGGGCAGTATCACCCTTTTGTCTTATAACTTCTTTAATACGCATTGAATTTTTCATTTATTAATGTTATTTATTTCTCAATGTGTTTCATTATTTAAGGGACTGCTAATTTGCAGAAAATGAGGAAAAAGGGAGTAATGATTACCATTTTTACAACACATCTAGTCAAGTGTCAAGTTTTGACACGTTGACCGAGGCTACATTTAATTCCCTGCCATTTTTCTGTAAAAGTGCATATTTACGCACGTTCCAACCTTTTCACGCGCGGATGTGAAACGTTACACATTCCACGCGCCCACGATCGTGCGGTTGAGGGTTAATACTGCAACTTTAGCCTTTTTCAAATCCGAACGATCTCAACCGTTCGAAAAATCTATATATGTCATGCAGTTTTCTCTCAAAAACTTTACTTACTCTTATCATCTTCATCTACTAAAACCTAATTTTCTCTGCAAAATTTTAAACTGCCGCCGTCGTGATCATCGTTTCTCTGCTTCTTCACTCTCTGCATCGAATCACTCGCAGTGGTTTGTGTTCTTTTTACCATTTATGCTTTTAATTTCCTGTCAAGTTCTTAACTGTGTTTCTCTATCTTTTCTCGAAAAACGATTGGTTCTCTTTCTAATCTCTTTTGGAAAATTTGCAGAAAACAACAATGGCAGCAAATATCTTACCCTCTGGTCGTAAAGAAATGCAATGGTCGGAAATAGAAGAGTTCTTGACGGCTCGCATCAAGTTCGAGCCCTACATGGTGCGTGAAAACTTCGGTTTTCACGATCTCGACTCCATGTTCGCCATGGTGGAGAAGTGCCGTTCATTCTATCAGATCATCTCCACCCGGCCGGCGAAGAGTCTCCCCAGGCTTGTGGGTGCCTTCTTCTACAATTGGAATGAAGGAGATTCCGTATCCACCCACACCGTCTCTATTGGAACCACGAAGTCCGTGGCCACCATCAACGTTCTTGATGCTGTGAAAGCGGCCTTCGACATTGATGAAGAGGGAACGATGCAGCTCGCGGACATTTCTAGGGACCAACTGCAGCAGGTTGCAAATCGTGTCCTAATCGAGCAGAGGCAGTTCGTGCCAGTCGCATTCAAGAGGAACGAACTCCGCCCTAAATATCGCCTCTTGATGGACTTCGTGCAGAAGTGTTTTCTGGGGCTTCTCGGGAACTACGACCAGGTCACCCCTTTCAAATTCCAGATCTTGGCGGCCGTAGTGCTCGACCTGCCCGTCTGTTGGGCCAAATTGTTGGTCTCCCTGCTTTGGGATGAAGCCAGGATGATCATCTGCGAGACGGAGGGAGAGGCCGTTGTAAAAGTGTCTCTCCACAACGACAAGCCGCTTCGCCTAGGGACGAAGGTGACCTCCATCATCATCTCCCACTTCAAGCAGAGGACGTGGTCCAAAGATCCGGACTTCCCCCCTCTGTTTATTCCAAAGGATCTCCACCAGCTGGAGATGGCGATAGGGGTTTCGGCACAGATCTATCACAACTCCTCTGACGATGTCAGGTTGCACATTGCCAAGACGGGCCATTCCAAAGTTGGTTGGAGGATCCCAGTTCGACCCCTTCAAAAGAAAAGGAAGGCCGATGTCGATCTGGTCCCCTCTCGCCCTGTGAAGAAGGGCCAGCCCGTGAAGAGGACTCCCCCTTGCAAGACGCAGTCGGCCTCCGGTGACCCTCCCAGGCCGATGCATAAAGTCCTTCCCGTGCAGCTCGATGAGCCTGCAGCTCGCACGGAGACTTCGCGCTCTCCAACGCGCTCTCCATCAGCCGAACGGACTCCGTCTCCAGTCCGTTCCGCTGGCGAGCCGTCCGCCTCGCAGCAACGCCCTGCATCCTCTCAGCAGGTCGTTGCCCCCTCTCCCCAGAGGCCTCCCCCAGTACAACGTGCTGGATCTGTTGAGATCCAGGATCTGACTGCTGATGAATCCCTGCCTTCCCCAGTTCGAGATGCACCTGTGGAGGAGGACGTCGTGCTGGAGGTCCAGCCGTTCGTTGAGCAGCCAATTTCTGCTGCTCACTCCCAGGTCGCTGCCAAGAAGGCGGAGGCCAGGCTGAAGGTCATCGACCTGATGCCGGGGATAGCCCAACTCCCCAAATCCCTCGACCTCGCCACTCGCCTCCAGTTCTACCTGGATTGTAAGTCGAGTTATTATTATGTTTTCGAGGCGTTGCTGCAGGTCGTCACTCTCGACGACCTGAAGGTCGAGGAGCTGGCTCTTGAAGCGGAGTTCGGTTTCTACACCGTGGGGGATGCGGCCTCCAATTTTCGCCAGCTGGTGCTTCGCCGCATGAAGGTCGAAGCCAAAATTTTGGGCATCGACCTTCGCCCCCTATACGCGCACTCTCGCGCCCTGTACAACTCCGCCGCCGAAGCCGGAGACGAGTTTGATCGGATTCAAACTCCGGAGCAATCATCACCCAGGATTGAGGGTGATGATCAGCCTCTAGTTGCTGCTGCTCCGTCTCCAAGGGTCGATGTGGAGGCTGCGCTGGATGATATTTCTGCCAAGCTCGAGTCGATCATCACCAGCCTCCCAGAACAAATCAAGCAGGCCGTAGCTGAGGCCCGGGCCGACATAGTGAAAGATGCCAAAGCCCAGGCCGATGAAGTTGCCAGGGAGCGTGTCACTGATTTTGCAGTGAGACTTCTGAAAGAATATACCGACAAGCTCCTGCCGGGACAACTTGAGGAGCTCAACATGGCGACCCGTGATCAGATCGCGGAGGTATTGGAGGATTTATCCAAGGTCGATGAGCGAGTAGTCAACCTGAATTCTGCTATCTCAAGCTCGGCATCGACATCCAATGACCAGATCAACGCCATCCACGGCACCATCTCCTCCCTTCTCAGTGGGCAAATGGAGTTGAAGGATGCTGTGATCAAGCTCCAGCAAGAGGATGCGACTCTTCTTTCCCTTATCAAGGCCCTGACTGATGATGTCGAAAAGGGGGAAGAAGAGAGAGTCGCCGCCGCGAAGAAAAAGAAGGCCCCGGCCCCAAAATCCAAGGCTCCTCCTTCTCAAAAGAAGCCCTCCCAGGCCGTTGCACCCAAGGCCGCTGCCTCTCATGCCGATCCTATCTCTCAGCTTGGTGCGGAGCAGGCTGCTGCCGCCAAAGCTCGATTGGCAGCCGAGGCCGATCTCATTTCCGCCATGGTGCTGGCTGGTGCTACGCCGGAGCAGGCTGCAAATCAAGAGGAGCAGCAGCGTTTCAAGGCCGAGCGCCGAGCTGCTGAAGCTAGGAGGAAGAGAGAGTTGGACTGGATCAGCCAGTCCGCTCTTGTTCTGAATGCAGGAGGATCGCAGCAGGTCGTTGATTGGCTTGATGAATCTCAGAACAACCTGCTGCGGGAGCTCAATTCTTGCTTCATCCTGCTGCACTACTTCATCAAGGATCCCTCCCTGCCTGCCGATGCCGATGAAGCGTATGCAGCCTATATGCGCAAGTTTCCGTACCAAAAATTCATTGGTGATCTACAGAAAAAGGCTGCAGAGGCTGGTGTGACGATAAGGGCCCCTGCTCAGCAATATTTTGCGCCCTTACGTCTTGGTGCTTCGGAGTATTTGGATTACTCTCGAATCGACCAGTACATCGCCCAAACTGCCATCGGCCTAGGCGTCAACGTATCGAATTCCGATCCCGACTATCGTCGTATCAGGGATGGAATCTACGCAAGCATGCAGACGTTGTCAAGGGAGCAGATCCAAGAAGAGCGCACAGCAGCCCGTGCCAAGATTCAGGCTATGTAGATGATTTTGTAATATTTTGTTTTTCATTTATGCTCTCAGCCCGATGTAAATTCTTCATGTATTCTGCTATCGAGCTTAATGAAACAAAATCATCTTTCGTCCTGATGACAATACCTCTTTGTCCAGGCATCTGCCTTACTGCTTTATTATGCTTTATTATCTGTCTTTCATTTAATTCCTTCTCAATCTTCATAATTGAAAAATTAAGGGAAGCTCTGATACCATTCTTTCAGTGTTTCTTCTTAGGAATTATTTGTAAAGTGTTTGGTTTCAACATCATCAAAAAGGGGGAAATTGTTGGGAACCCTCTGCAGTTTGATTTTGATGATGTTTATCGAAACCACACTTAGGCATATTTTCTTTGTTTAGGGTCAAGGCCGATAGATCGACCTGCTACCTGTTAGTGCAGGTCGATGCTCTTTATGTTCTGATGCAAGTTCGATTCACAATGTAAGAGGAAGGTCGTTTATCGACCTGCCTCGATAGGATCGAGCTGGCTTTATCCGCCTGTCTATCGTCCTCCCGTATCAAGCTTCCAGCTGGCATTGCCTTAGAAGATTTCAAGAGCTGGATTGTCAATCAAGGTCGATGCTCCGCCTTCATGGAGCGTCACGACCTGATCCTTGCCACGTCGAGTGCCAGCAAGGACGAATATTCCCAACGGCTAGAAGTGAGTCAGCATCCAACGGCTAGTGCCACGTCAGCCCGACTCCAACGGCTAGTTTTTCAAAACTACCTATAAATACTTCAGCCATTTTCGGATTCAAGCACGGGAAACACATGCTATCAACGCCATATCTCTGCCCAAATCTCTCTCAAAGCTCAAATCCATTCAAGTGTTCGAAATCCGATTAGTTTCCCAAACACTTGACGAAGAGAGGTTTCCGAGTCCGAAAAACACCACAACGACGAAGCGTTCACTGCTGCTTGTCGATTGTTCAAACAACTTCTTCTCCGAACTTGTTCGAAGTTAGAAAGCTTGTTTTTTATTTTCGCCATTATAGAGTTAGTCAAGCTCTGTAAAAGCGTAAGGTTGTTTGTACGTTTTAGTACGAAGGTTGTAAGGGTCACGACCCAAAACTCGTGTCTAGTTACTCTCAAGTTAGATTGTATCTAGAACTGATACTCAGTCAGTATAAATAAGAGAGAGGTGGATCCAAAAGAAAAGGGATTCTCAGGTCGAGTCGACCTGACGTGGACGTAGGAGGGTTTCTCCGAACCACGCTACATCGCGGTGTTTCTCTCTCTCTCTCTATTTATTGCACTTACATTTTATTATCTAACTAACGAGCATCAACCTGCATTACACGAACCAACCTGCCATCCATATTCAGCCTTAAGATTTTTCAAAGAGTAATCAACCTCCACCAACTTCCGCATTAACAGTTTGATAAGTCAAGCTTGATACCATACGAGCTTGATAGATCAAACTGCCTCTGATAAAGTCGACCTTGACAATCGACCTGCAGATTGACCTGAACTTTAAAAAGTCAAAAACGGTTGGTTATTGGTGTATCCCCCCCCCCCATACACCAATTACTCTTTCCCGGGACCAACACTAAGAAAAGCAATTAAAACAAGTAAATGAAAGCAATAAATAACTTACGAGAATTAAACGAAGAACGAAGAACGTAAAGTAAAAGAAAAGTCTTGAATTGAATTGCACGAACAAAGAATCCGGATCCAAGCAAAGTAAAACTAATCTAGAGTATTTAAGTGCTGAAAACTAAAGCTAAAATATGCTAAAAGATGTCTATAATTCGTGCACAAGGAGGTAATATATATACTAGGTAAAAACCTAGATATAAAAGGAAAACCAGCTGGCCGCCGGAGTTGGACGGCGTCCAGAACTTGGAAGTGCATAATTTGGCTTCGAACACGCTGGACGCCCGTCCAGTCTTCTTGGACGTGATGTTGGACGGCGTCCAGATGAGTTGGACGGCGTCCAGATCCTGGATCTGATCACTTTGCGCATCTTTCTTGTTTCGGCCGTATCTTCCTCGTCCGAACTCCAAATCGACCTCCGTTTTTGCCTACGTGCTCCTATCGAACCCCTCTTCGATATAATGCTTCTTTCTTCTTGTTTTCTTCTCATTTCCGCCCTTTTCATCCTACAATACCAAAGACTCCAAAACAACCAAATCATAGCCACAAACAACGAAAACACACGAAAACTAAGGGAAAACGAACACGAAAAGACAACGAAAAACCTAACATCTAGACACCAATCAAAATCCCCCA
This sequence comes from Thymus mandschuricus, assembly GCA_029379335.1. Taxonomy (NCBI): domain Eukaryota; kingdom Viridiplantae; phylum Streptophyta; class Magnoliopsida; order Lamiales; family Lamiaceae; genus Thymus; species Thymus mandschuricus. The sequence goes on along the minus strand of CM057074.1, from coordinate 16,460,329 downwards.
CACTTAGACCTTTGCTTGTCCTCAAGCAATATAAACATACAACTTAGACTCAATCCAAACAATTCAAATCATAGAACATTTAATCACCGGAATCGACAAACTCAAACGAGGTCACTTTAATCCCAAATTACGATCAATCATCATCAACGAACTATGTGGCTTATAAATCAACCCAAGCAAGAGGAAAAGCAATGATACACACATCTCACAAATATCTAGATCACCACAACTTAGACGTCTAGCCTACTTCCCCTTCTTATTCAACACATAAACAACTCTCTTTTTTCTTTCTTTTTTTTTCTTTTTTTTTTTTAATGAGTGAACGTTTTTGGCACATAATTCACTAGGTTTAATCATTGATGGGTCACATTGAGCCTCCTAGTGCTGTTTCCCGTACCAATTGTCAAGAGGGGTAGAATGCCTACGAATACATTATTCTAATATACACGAGTATCATCTAGGACAAAGTTCATGAAATGTGATCATTCGAGGGTCTCTCGAAGCCTTTTCATGTGGTTTCCCATGCTCATTACTCTAGTATTTCGATACGTTACAAGTAAGATGAGCAGAATCCTATCAACTCTTTATTCTCATAAAACACAACTCTTTTTTTCTTTTTCTTTTTTTTTTTTTTTTTTTTATCATAAGGGGAAAGTAAACTAGCAATCCAAGTCGTAACAATCTAGATTTATCACTCAACCAAAAATCATAAATCATTTTCCTCAAAACTCAAATCAATTCGTGCCCCACAATTCATCGAATCATAATCAATCACAACTCAAGATTAAACCAACCTAATTTATGCTCAAATCAATTCCAACAACACATTGATCCTAAGTTACATGCTTATAGGGCTCAAAATAAAACAAATTCCTAAGTGAGGGAACATGAAGACTCACATGAAGACACGATCAACTAGACTCAATCAACAAGACATAAAAACAAAACAAAAACTACATGCCAAAAGTTCAAAGACCCCCCCCCCCCCCCCCCCCACACACACACACACACACACACACACACTTAAAATCAAGCAATGTCCCCATTGCGAGAAAATAAAATAGAGTAGGGAAGAAAGAACTTATCGCAATATGACGACCAAATACTCAAAATCCCGAGAGACTCCAAGTATCACCTATAAAACAAACACAAAACACAAAAGTGTAAAATTGAACAAAATAAAGAAATCAAAAATAAAAGACTCAAAACAAAACGAAAAGACACAAACAAGGCTATTTCCAGCTACATGGGCCTTGGAACCGTGGGTCATTCCAACGGGGGTCGATAGGATACCAAAAACGGGAAGCGTGCAAGGTTGGACGGCCGTCCAACTCAAGTTGGACGGCGTCCAACTCGCTAATCTGTCCGACGTTGATTTTTCTTCTTGTCTCGACCTCTCCTCACGTCAATCCTTGCATACTACTCCCTGCACGAAAAATCAAAAAGAAAACAAACGAAAACACGAAAAATAACAAGAAAATTAAAACCTAATCTACATATTTTTTTTTTATTTTTCTACGTGGGTTGCCTCCCACCAAGCGCTTATTTAACGTCATTAGCTTGACGAAGGATACGATCAACCCAAACCCGTAGCACCAAGTGACATTTTGATGCTCCTTGCGACACACACACACTCTGTTGGGAATTGTTAAGGACAAAGTGTTAAGGGGGAACTCCTATGGGATACTTCGTAGTGAGTCAATGGTTTGTTTTGATTTGATCCCAAAACCCCCAAGTGTTCTGTTCCCAAGTGACCCATTTTGGTGTAGAAATAGGTTAGAAAATTTTCTAAGCCTATACTGTTAGGATGGCTTCATTTTGTTTTAGTCACTTAGGTTTTTAGGCTACAGTGGAATCGAAGCGAGCCCACCCAACCCAAGTGAAGCGTGCTGATGAAAAGCGAAGCGAAGCGAGCGCTACCATAAAAAGCCGAAGCGAGTCAACGCGGGTCAACACATATTAAAGCAGTCACTTCGGGAACTCACTTCCCAAGTACTCGCTACAGTATGACCCCGAAGTGACTCGATTCGAAGCGGACGCTACAAGACTAAAGCGAAGCAAGCCACTACCTACCAGGAAGCGACAACACAATTCCCGCTCCGAATTTGAACTCCAGTCAACTAGAGATCTTTGCATTAATTGCAAGATCTCCACGCGTCGAACATGGAGAGGAGTAGAGGAGTTGACTGCAAGGCCGACAGGGCGCCGCTACAGTACTGGCTCGCTCCAGTTACTGTTAGTTTTGTAACTTAGCCATTTTCAGCAAAGAGACAAACTGCGCTCCTGCAAAAGCATCCAGCCTGTGCAAGTACTGTCGAGAGGAGGAGGGACAAAGCCACCAACCATGCAACGGATCTTGGCATTCCTCTGCCTATAAATAGTGAAGGATGAAGACGAAGAGAAGTAGAAAACTTCCTGAGCATTCGAGCGCCTACTGCAAACAAACACTCCCAGCCTTAGTGCATTCTTCGAGTCTTTGTTTCCAAGTGTTCTCCGAGTTCCAGTCTCATCGGAACTCGTCTTCACAACCTTCACACTTAGAGTCTAAGCCCATTCCATATCCAAGCTTAGAAGAAGAGCTCTAGCCATCTTTGCACTTACTGTAAAGAGCTCTTCATGGTGTGTCGTCGTAAACCAAAAACCCTAAATCTGTTGTTAGGTTTTTGAGTTCGTCGTCGTTAGGTTGTTTCGATCCAAGGCCCTTCTTTCATCGATTGAAGAAGCCTCGATCATAGAGTTTAGATCCAAGCTTGCACCTACATCGTTTGTGTGAAGCTCGATCGAAGCTAGGCTATAAGGAGAGCCTGGAATCTCCCTGTCGTTCGGACGGAAGCGAGTGAAGCTTCTTGTCCAGTTTAGGTCTTTGTAGTGAACCCGTAATCACTGCGTCGTCCGTCAGATCCAAGCAAGTGAAGCTCGATCTTGACCAGGCTTTTGAAGAGCCCGTAATCATCAAGTTCTTGAGTGAAGAGAACTGTTGCCGAGTGCAACAAAGTGGACGTAGGAGCTTTATCTCCGAACCACTATAATCCCTGTGTCGTATCTCTCTAACCCTAAACTCTTTACTTTGATTATCCATTGCACGTGCATCTAAACAAACATAATTTGGATTTTTAATTACTTAGGAAAGACTATAGCTCACCGAATTCCGCACAAGAGTAAAGTCTCACTCTTGATCAAGCTCTAAGCTTAGGTCAAGAGATTGTTGATTGCTTTAGATCTTGCTCTCGTCTAGGTCTTAGTATTTCTACGAGCACTTTACTTAAAACTCTGAGTTAAGGAATTTGAAGTTGAAAAACTTCAACATACGTATTCACCCCCCCCCCCCTCTACGTATTTTTCCTATAACAAACCGGGACCAACAAGTGGTATCAGAGCAGCGGTTCTTCCGAGCCTCTGCTTTGCATATCCGAAGCGAGTCCCCACTCGCTTCATGTTGTCTCACTGAACCGGATCCTATTTCCTAAGTGCATCAAAACCTCACCCACGCATACTGCATATACTACTGACTGTTTGCCATGTCTACATACAATGCTTCTAGTCTTCCACAGTTCTCTATCGAAGGATACGAGACATGGAGTTTCCGAGTCGAGAGCTTCCTATGCTCCATCCACGATCGGATGTGGGAAGTTATAGAGGACGGACCAATCGAAATCAAAAAGGCTGTCTCTGAGAACATCCCAGCTGCTGAAGGTCGGGCTGCCTACGTTCGACAAACCTACGTGGAGAAGGACAAGGACGAATACAATGCCAACGACTACAAAGTCGCCAACCTCGACAAAATCGCACACCACACGATGCAGAGCACCGTGTCAGATGCCTATGTTCCTAGGATCAGGAAGTGTACGACGGCGAAGGAAATGTGGGAAACCCTAGCCCTCATTTCACAAGGAACGGACAAGATCAAAGAGAACAAGCTTGCCGTACAAATGCAGGAGTTTGAAAGTCTAATAATGAAGTCAGGAGAGTCCATCGACGCCTTCGAGCTGAGAGTTACCAACATCATTGCAACTCTCAACTCAATAGGGAAGGAACTCACAGACAAGGAAGTCAACCTGAAGATTGTCCGAGCTCTTACAAGGAAGTGGCAAACAATGAAGGAGCTATATCTAGCTACCAAGGATCTATCAAAGCTCACACCGGAGATTCTGTTCTCCGAACTCAAAGCTCATGAATTTGATCTGAATCGGATGAACCTTGACGAAGAGAATGAAGCTCCCACGACGTCAAAGGGCGTAGCGTTCAAAGCTGCTGAAGGGCCAAGCGACCTGTCGCTAGCCAAGATGACGAGGGAAGAGTTGGAAGAACATGTTGCGTTCTTATCTAAGAACTTCAACAAAATGAACTCTCGAGTGGGCAAATACAAAAGATTCTACAAACAGTACAAGGGGAGGAGCACTGATGCTCGAGAAGGAAAAGGGAAGAGAGAAGAGACGACCAAGTCGATCTCAAGGGACATGATGGAAGTGGAATGCTGCCATTGCCACAAAATGGGCCACTACAAATCCGACTGTCTGAAGCTGAGTGTGTTGGGAATTGTTAAGAACAACATGTTAAGGGGGAACCTATTAGGGACACTTCATTGTTTTAATTTGATCCCAAAACCCCAAAGTGTTCTATTTCCAAGCGACCCATTTTGATGTAAATAATAGGTTAGAATTTTTCTAAGCCTACTCTGTTAGGATGGCTCTTTATTTTGCTTAGATTTTAGGCTTCAAAATATCAAGTGAAGGCCACTCGCTTGAGTGTGTTTTTCGAAGCGAAACAAGTCTAGCAAGCCGAAGTTAAGCGTGCCGAAGAATAGTGTAGTTAAGCGAGCGCTACAGTAGATTCAAAGCGAGTCTGCCAAAGTGAAGCGAAGCGAGCGCTACAGTTCGAAGCCAAAGCGAAGCGAAGCGAACGCTATAGTGTAAGTCAAAGCTAGTCAACTCTAGTCAGCAATTTCCAAAGCAGTCTCACTAGGGAACTTTATCTCCCGAAGCGGCTCACTACAGAATGACTACGAAGTGACTTAACTAAAGCGGACGCTACAACTTCATAGCGAAGCGAGCCACTACCTACCAGAAAGCGACAGCGCGACTCCCGCCCATATTTTGAACTCCAGTCAACAGGAGATTGTAGCATTTATTACAAGATCTCCACGTGTCGAAAGAGGAGTGGGGCAGAGGAGTTGACTGCCAGGCCGACAAAGGCGTCGCAACAGTACTGGCTCGCTCCAGTTACTGTTAGGTTTGTAAGTTAGCCAATTTTGGCAAAATGCCAAAACTGGACGTCTGAAAAGGTGCCAGCCTGCGCAAGTACTGTCGAGAGGAGGAGGGACAAGGCCACCAACCAAGCAACGGATCTCGCCAATCTCTCCGCCTATAAATAGTGAAGGACCAAGACGTGAAGAAGTAGAACACTACTTGAGCATTCGAGCCTACTGCAAACAAACACTCTCAAGCCTTCGAGCAAATCTTCGAGTCTTTGTTTTAAGTGTTCTCCAAGTTTCCAGTCCATCGGAACTCGTCTTCACAACCTTCACACTTAGAGTCTAAGCCCACTTCAAATATCCAAGCTTAGAAGAAGAGCTCTAGCCTACTTTGCATCTATTGTAAAGAGCTCTTCATAGTGTGTCGTCGTCTACCAAAAACCCTAAACTCTGTCTGTTAGGTTTTTGAGTCGTCGTTAGGTTGTCTTGATCCAAGATTCTTCTTTCATCGATTGAAGAAGTCTCGATCATAGAGTTTAGATCCAAGCTTGCACCTACATCGTTTGTGTGAAGCTCGATCGAAGCTAGGCTGTAAGGAGAGCCCGTAATCTCCCTGTCTGTATTTGACTGAAGCGAGTGAAGCTTCCAGTCTTGTCTAGGTTTGTGTAGTGAGCCCGTAATCACTACGTCTGTCGTTAGATCCAGGCGAGTGGAGCCCGATCTCGACAAAGGTTTTGGAAGGACCCGTAACCTTCAAGTTCTTGAGTGAAGAGAACAGTTGCCGTCGTGCAACAAGTGGACGTAGGAGTTTTATCTCCGAACCACTATAAATCTATGTGTCGTACATTTCTCTAACCTTAAACTCTTTACTGTATTTGATTATCCATTGCACGTGCATCTAAACAAACATAACTTGGATTCTTAATTACTTAGGAAAAGATTTTAGCTCACCAAATTCCGCATACACGAGTAAAGACTCCCTCTTGATCAAGTGCTCACTTCGGTCAAGCAGGCAAGCTACGTACTGTAGATCTAACTTCAGCTAGGTTTTAAGTATTAAGTGAGCTCTTTACTTGTTACTCTGAGTTAAGGGATTTCGAGCCTCTGCTTTGCATACCTGAAGCGAGCCCCCACTCGCTTCTCGTTGTCTCACTGAACCGGATCCTGTTTTCCTAAGTGCATCAAAACCACACCCACGCATATTGCATTTACTGCTGACAGTTTGCTATGTCTACATACAGCGCATCAAATCTTCCACAGTTCTCGATCGAAGGATACGAGACATGGAGTTTCCGAGTCGAGAGCTTCCTATACTCCATCCACGACTGGATGTGGGAAGTCATAGAGGACGGACCAATCGAAATCAAGAAAGCCATATCTGTGAACGTCCCAGCTGCTGAAGGACGCGAGGCTCATGTTCGACAAACATACGTAGAAAAGGACAAAGATGAGTACACTCCGAATGACTTCAAAGTCGCCAACCTTGACAAGATAGCACGCCACACGATGCACAGTACCGTATCGGACGCCTATCTACCACGGATAAGGAAGTGCGCAACGGCGAAAGAAATATGGGAAACCCTAGCCCTCATTTCTCAAGGAACAGACAAAATCAAAGAAAACAAGCTTGTCGTTCAGATGCGGGAGTTTGAAAAGTCTGATAATGAAGTCAGGGGAGTCCATCGACGCCTTCGAGCTGAGAGTTACAAACATCATTGCAACTCTCAACTCACTTGGGAAGGAACTCACAGACAAGGAAGTCAACCTGAAGATTGTCCGAGCTCTTACAAGGAAGTGGCAGACAATGAAGGAGCTATATCTAGCTACCAAGGATCTATCAAAGCTCACACCGGAGATTGTTCGAGCTCTCACAAGGAAGTGGCAGACAATGAAAGAACTGTACCTAGCTACCAAGGATCTTTCAAAGCTCACACCGGAGATTCTGTTCTCCGAACTCAAAGCTCATGAATTCGATCTGAATCGAATGAATCTCGACGAAGAGGATGAAGCTCCCACAACATCAAAAGGTGTAACGTTCAAAGCTGCTGAAGGGCCAAGCGACCAGTCGCTAGCCAAGATGACGAGGGAAGAGTTGGAAGAACACATTGCGTTCTTATCCAAGAACTTCAACAAGATGAACTCTCGAGTGGGCAAATACAAAAGATTCTACAAGCAATACAAAGGGAGGAGCATTGATGCTTGAGAAGGAAAAGGGAAGAGAGAAGAGACGACCAAGCCGATCTCAAGGGACATGATGGAAGTGGAATGCTACCACTGCCACAAGATGGGCCACTACAAATCCGATTGCCCAAAGCTGAGTGCAAAGGAGCGAGAGGAACTGAAAGCAAAGAGGGATGCTCTAAGGTGAGCGCTCGTAGCGAGTGAAGTGCCGGTCGCTTCAACTGAAGATCCAGCTAGCGACTCCGATGCATTCACTGATCCCAACTCCAGTGAGGGTGAGGATCTTGGACTCATGGCGCTCACCGACGAAGAGACCGGAGAGGTATTTATCTATCCCTCACCTAGTTCAATTACACTCGCACACACTCACCAAGAGGAAGCTAATTCCTCGACATGGAGTGAGTTGCTTGACAAGCACATTAAATTATCAAGTGACCACGAAGTGTTGAAGCAAGCTTTGTCTCAAAGCAAGAAGGAGAACCGAAAGCTAGCCACTGAGCTTGACCAAATCAAACTTAATCTAAGGGCTATGACTAGTAAGTTCGAGGATCTCTTCGCTAGACATCAAAACTTGCAAAGAAGGTATGAAACCCAATCCGCGCTAGTTGCCAACTTGAACAAAGCCTCATATGCTAGGCAGGCACTAGAAAGCTCACTTCTACCTTTTGGTAGAAAGGGAGGACTCGGATATGAGGGTGGACCTTCCAGGCCTTCTGTCTTTGTTGGTGCTTCAAACACCACACCATCAGTTACTTTGGAAATGCCCACTGCATCCAAAGCGACCACTAACAAAGACAAAGGCAAAGTGGCTGAGAACCCTTAAAGGAAGCCAGTGAAGATGTCTATATCTTCAAGGGCGGAAACTAAGAGCAAGCAAAACTCAACATTCCCTAGCACTCAAACTGCTAAAACTTACCAATCAAAGGCTAATGGGAAAAAATGTTGAAGCTTATAAGTCTCAATCCAAGACACGAGAGACAAAGGATCTCCCTTTCAAGAAAAGGAGTAATGTCTATGTGTCACGTTATCCGGACTGGAGATGGTCCAACCGGACTAATGTTGAGGGGGAAGAATTCGAAGCACCAAGAAGGCCGCTTCAAACTCCCAAGGTAACTCAAGCGAGTCGGGGTCAAAACCCTAGTTGGACCGCTTCGAGAAAACCTAGCGAGCCGCTTCGACAGACTGTAAAACCTAAGTCAGTCTCTAAGCCCGTAGCTAATCCGAAGCGAGTCGCTTCAGGATACAGGCCAAAGGGTAAGAGCATGGGTATGCCTGAAGCGAGCCGCTACCCCTCTTGCACACACTGCTGCACATGTGAAGCTGCTTTAAGGCAGAAGTCACAGTTTTCAAAGGTCGAGAAGCCCAAGACACAAGCTTCATCTCAAAAGAGAGTGAAGCAAGTGTGGGTACCTAAGGGAACTAACCTGCAAGGACCCAAACTGATTTGGGTACCAAAATCTGTCTAATTGCAGGTGAGCGCCGTGGATCCCATGCCAAGTGAGGGTCAACAGATCTGGTACTTGGACAGTGGATGTTCAAGACACATGACCGGCATGAGAGCTCTACTTCACGACTACATAGAGAAAAAGGGTCCACACGTCACTTTTGGTGATAACTCTCGAGGAAACACCAAAGGGTACGGCGCACTGAAAGTCGGAAAGCTCACGATTGAAGAAGTTTCCTATGTGGAAGGACTTAAGCACAACTTGTTATCCATTTCACAATTCTGTGACAAGTGCATAGTGAAAAGCAAGCTCACATCTCAGATTGTGCTCACTGGATTTAGACAAAGGAACGTCTATATAGCACAATGGGATAGCTGCAAAGAGGAGACGTGCTTAGTAGCAAGGAGTGCTACAGAAAAAGGATGGCTATGGCACAGACGCTTGAACCATCTCAACTTCAAAGCCATCAATCGCTTAGCTCGAAAGGGTTTGGTGCAAGGCATACCAAATGAAGTCTTCATCAAAGACCATCCATGCTCACCATGCCAACGAGGGAAGCAGACGAAGAAGCACTTCGCCAGTCTCGAAGAAGCTTCATCAAAGCGAGTACTCGAGCTGCTTCACATGGATCTGTTTGGTCCAGTCACTCCAGTTAGTGTGAATGGAAGAAAGTACACTCTAGTCGTAGTCGACGACTTGTCTCGCTACACTTGGGTTGAATTTCTCTTCAGCAAGAAGGAGACACTGACCAAACTGCCACAACTGCTCAGTCGATTGGCAGTGGAGAAGAATCAAGCAATTGTGACCATTCGCTCCGACAAAGGCACAGAGTTCTTAAACTCTACCATTGAAGCTTACTGCACGGAGCATGGCATAGCACATCAGACATCCTCAGCACGCACACCTCAGCAGAATGGAGTTGCTGAAAGAAGGAATCGGATCATCAAAGAAGCCGTTCGAACCATGATTGCAGACTCGAAGCTTCCGATGAAGTATTGGGCTGAAGCTGCCAATACAGCATGCTACACACAGAATCGAACGCTTCTCTGCAAACGGCACGACAAAACACCATATGAAATATGGACATGGAGAATTCCTAACATATCTTATTTCCATATTTTTGGTTGTAGGGTCTTCATCCATGACAATGGGAAGTCACAGTTGAAAGCTTTCGAAAGCAAAGCTGATGAAGGAATATTCTTAGGATATTCTAGATCAAGCAAAACATTCAGAGTATTCAACTGTAAAACCCTAATCATGGATGAATCACCCCATGTTGTATTTGATGAGTCTTCCTTGAGTCTTCCACAGGAACAGGTCCAATCTGGAGAAGGAAACTCAAGCAAGGAACCCTTAAACTCACTCACTTGGGACATGCTCGAAGGAGATGATGAGATCAAAGATTCAAGCGAGCAAAATCCCAAAGGAGAAGGTGAAGCTGCCCAAAAGATTCCGGAAGCGAGTGCTGGCCAAGCACCCAATCCAGTCGCTTCAGATGGTGAAGCGAGTGACCAGGAAGAAGATGGAGATGAAGTTGGCGGATCCAAGCGTGCATGGCTCAAGGATCACTCACCAAGTCAAATCATTGGAGATCCATCCAAGGGTGTAGTGACCAGAAGTCAAGTGTTTGGAGAAAGTGCCATGTTCAGTTGCTTTCTCTCAAACATCGAGCTGTCATGCGTGGAAGAAGCCCTAGCCGATTCAAATTGGGTGATCGCCATGCAAGAAGAACTGAACCAGTTCACCAGAAACGACGTATGGTATCTCGTGGATCGTCCCAAATTTCAGCATGTGATTGGCACCAAGTGGGTGTTCAAGAACAAGACGGACGAGGACCACAACGTTGTGAGGAACAAGGCGTGTCTCGTTGCTAAAGGCTACTGCCAAGAGGAAGGAATCGACTTTGATGAGACCTTCGCTCCAGTGGCACGGCTTGAAGCGATTCGACTAATTCTGGCCTACGCAGCAGCCAAGAAGTTCAAAGTCTATCAAATGGATGTGAAGAGCGCGTTCCTCAACGGTGAATTGAAGGAAGAAGTGTATGTGGAGCAGCCACCGGGTTTCGAGCAAGGAGATAAAGTGTATCGATTGAAGAAAGCCCTATATGGATTAAAGCAAGCTCCCAGAGCTTGGTATGATACACTATCCCAATTCCTAGTGGATAATGGTTTCCACAAAGGCAAGATAGATCGAACTCTATTTACTATCAACCATGGAGAGGATATGCTATGGGTTCAGATCTACGTGGACGACATCATATTTGGGTCACCAAACCAGTCGCTTAGTGAGAAGTTTGGAGAGCTTATGAAGACCAAATATGAGATGTCAATGATTGGCTTGATGAGCTGCTTTCTAGGTCTTCAAGTGAAGCAGCAGGATGATGGTATCTTCATCAATCAAGCAAAGTATACTCGAGATATGCTTGCCAAGTTCGGTGTTCAGCATGCCAAAGCTGTGAAGATTCCGATGAACACGAACTGGAAGATGGAGCCAGACATAGATGGGAAGTCTGTGGATGCTACAGACTACCGAGCCTTGATCAGACCTTCTATATCTCACTGCAAGTAGGCCGGATATAGCTTTTGCAGTTGGAGTCTGTGCTCGCTTCCAAAGCAACCCCAAGCACAGCCATCTTGAAGCTGCCAAAAGAATTCTTCGATATTTGAAGGGCACTGTCAATATGGGGCTGTGGTATCCAACGGAGGACAATTTGGAGCTCACTGGATATTCAGACGCTGACTATGGAGGGTGCCGAATTGATAGGAAGTCAACTTTGGGCACTTGTCAGTTCTTGGGAAGCAAGCTGATCTCATGGTTTTCGAAGAAGCAGACGAGTGTAGCTACTTCAACGACTGAAGCCGAATATATGGCCGCTGGAAGCTGCTGTTCTCAAATCTTATGGCTTCGTCAGCAGTTGAAGGACTACAAGGTTGAAGCGAATGAAATTCCGATCTTCTGCGACAACAACAGTGCCATATGTATTTCGCAGAATCCAGTGCTTCACACCAGATGCAAGCACGTGTAAATTCGACATCACTTCATTCGTGATCATGTCGAAAAGAAGGATATCAAGCTCGAGAAAATTCATACCGATCTCCAGCGAGCAGGTATCCTCACCAAGCCTCTAGCTGAGTCTCGTTTCAATCAGCTATGCATGGAATTAAGGTTATTAGACCCTGGTGAAGAGTACTAGATCCAGGATGCACGAAGGAGTGGTCGCTAGTTTTTCGCAGCGTCACTCGCTTCGGATCTTCACCAAACTCAAGCAAGTCACTTCAAAATCTCACTCGCTTGAAGAAATTGAAGTTAGGTGGAGAAAGGTGGAGTATTGGAAGAAGTTCCTTACCAACTTACAGGAATTGTTAAGTATTTGGTTAAGGGGGAACTAGTGCTTACTCTCGGAGCAAGCTGCTTCCAAATCGAGCAAGGATGCTGCTATCTTGAATTTTGCATCGCTTCAATTTGCCCTAGCTTGGGTCAAAGCGAGTCGATTGCAAGTTCATTTTGTAGCTTGTAGGAGGAAGCTTGAAGGTTTACCTTTTTCTACAAAAGGTTGATGGGCTGGTGACATGCTTCTGCGTAAAATACGAGATTGTCTTGTCAGAGCATTCTCATTGTCATCCTGTCCATTTCTGCTCTGAGATAAGGACTTGTACTCATCCCCCATTCATCGTGAATAAGTACACTTACGTGAAGCTCCCCTCTGGGTTGTAGTAAGCTTGTGTACTATATTCACTTCCTTCCTCATTCACTTCGATGGAGGACTCTCTAATTCGTAGAGGAAGATGAATGCCAAGAAGATGAAGTACCCAACAAGTGATTCTACAACTTGAAGTCCAAATCAAATGATGTCTTCAAAAGAGGTATCAATCTCCTACGAAGTGAGATTGACTGGTAAGCGTTTCAATTTTAAGTACACTAAGTGAGCTGAAGCGTGCTAGAAACCTTCACTCGCTATGTGGAAAATATGAAATAAATCTGACACAAATACAAAGAGGAAAACATTCTTGTTTATCCTCGAAGTATGTAAGTCATAAACATTTTAAAATTAAGCAAAGAAATTCAATTTCTTATTCCAGTCACTTCAGATGGCCAAGCGAGTGCTACGTAACTCAAAGCTAGCCATCGCAAGCGAGTGCGGAACAGTCACTCAAGCGAGTGCCTCTCAAGTGAGTCAAGGCCTAGCGGCCCAACTCAAAGCGAGCGGACACGAAGCGATTATGAGCTGTCTGCACTCGAGTGCAAATTTCACTTTCTGCCAAGCATTTAATGCAGGTTCACGTACGGCAAAAATATCGGGCGCGTGGTTCTCACTTTGAATTCGAAGCGGGAAAAGACGGAGAAGATCCAGCTGTCGAATCTTAACAGTCCCAGATCTACAGCCGTTGGATCAACGCCGTATAAGACAAATCAATCACAGCAGGCCACGTGGAGACGCCGAGCAAGTGGCGGTTCACTTTTACTGTGGCGACGCCGGACACATAAGATCCATCACCGCACGTCCGCCGCCTACCTACAGGACTTACGGCGATATTACTGTCTTTCCCCTGCCACGTCGATAAAGCCCTACCTCTATTTAAGGGTGGAATTGCAGACTGTAAAAACTTTCACAAATCACAATCTTTGCCATCTTTGTGCAAAAACTCTCTGCAATTCACGAGTCCTAAAAATCCCTAGCTTTTCGTCGTTAAACTCTCAAATTCAATTCAAAATCTCTCAAAACTCACCATGGGCAAGAAGCAGAAGACAGAGACGATGGAGGAGTTTCTCATGGAGGTCGACAAACACATCAATGTCGAGCCTCATCTCGATCCCTCAATCATCGAGAAAAATGGATTTCTCCGTAGAGCCGTGACCAAGGCCGGTCTATGGAAGTTCGTGACGGCAGTTCCGTCAAAAATTCTGGCAAAAGCGGTGGGTGAGCTCTTGCTAAACTTGAGGAAGGAGCAGAATACATCCTCATTCACTAATCCACAGACCAGGAAGCCGGTGGAGGTGGATATGAGTGAACTCATCGGCGCGTTCGACTTGCCGAGAGAAGGAGGAGACTCACTGCTGGATTTGGGTCTTTCGGCCGGAGTTCAGTACGGTCGATTTGCAACCGACAAAGCAGATCTGAATTACAAGGAGGCCAGCATCCGTACAAGTCTGAAGGCCCCCTTCAATCATATCTGCGAGCTCTTCTCGAAGAGTGTCGCATGCTACATCGGAACCCTAGATACTCTCTCCGAGACGAAGCTGATTGCCACTGCAGTCATCTTCGATAGCCTCACCGGAACCAGCTTCAACTGGCATGGTTGGTTCCTCAAACAAATTCACGAAGCCGCTGATGACTTTGCTTTCGTGAAGGGAAGCACCGATCAGATTCTCCGCAAGGGGAAACTGAAATTTTTCTCTAGGCTGTCTGCTGCCTTGGAGGAAAAATATCCGGACAAAGTTTGGCCGGAATCAGACATTGCCATCTACAACAAACAATCCATCTACTATGACAAGTGGAGAAAATCCAAGACACTGATGGATTTGGGACTTCTTGAAGTTGAAGTGCCCGTTGCAAGACCGGTTGCCGAAAGGCAAGCCGAAGTGAGCCAAGCGAGGCAGGTCTCTTCACCCGGGAAGCAAGCCGCGCCGAAGCGAGGCAAGAAGAAGATGAAGCGAGTCACTTCGCTTGTCCAAGAAAGCGAGGCGGTGGAGAAGCCGCTTGAGGACATTGAAGTGACTCAACCCCAGCCTTTACCAATCAAAGCCAAAACACCCCCACTTCAAATCCAAACCCAAACCACCCAAATACCAGAACCTCAAGCTTCATCAACCCAACAACCTCTCACACAGACAACCCCCCTCTCTCCCCAGGAAGAAGAATGTGCATCTTCCTTCCAGATACCCGAAATCCCCCTACTCCATGTCGATCCAGTCGAAGCCTACACCACCTTTTAGCCATTCCAAATCCAACAAACACAACCACCACCCACTGAAACCATTCAAATTTCCGAAACCAAAGAAGCCTCATCATCTTCCCTATCCCCCTCGACATCGGCAGCTACAGCCGATACCGCCCAAACTACCGGTGAACTCCCCATAATTCCATCATTCGTACCTCCTGCCCTCACCACAGAAATGCTAGCTCTCCAACGCTATGCCATGGATAGAGAGCAAGCTGCAGAGACAATTAATCTCCGCTACTCCAACGTCCCATGGACTGACGTGTTCTACACCAATGTCGTCGATTTCCTGACATATATCACCTACCGTGGAACGGAGTACTATAAAATCTTCAGACTTCTCAAAGCTTTCAAAGAGGAGGAACTGATCCAAATGGAGGCCAAATTACTCAACTTCATTGGCGAAAATGGCTTCCATGCCTTTCTTGAAGGGACCAGCTTCTGGGAGAAGTTGGATGCAAAGGTGAAAGAAGCCTATCCACTCGCTACAATTCCCAAGCGAGTGTCCTCTTTCCATGAAAGGAAGCTGATCAGGGAGCATAAGGAGGAGGTGGAAGTTAAAGATGTCGAGATCGCTAGCCTTCATAGCGAGATAACTAATATGAGTGAGGAGATGAAGAAAAAGGCGGGGGAGGTCATCAGTCTTAGGGAAGACTTTGACAGGAAGAAGAAGGATTTGGAGGAAAAGATGGAGGAAAAGGAGAGGCTGCTAGAAGAGAAAGAGAAGGTGCTGGAGGCACAGGTGAAATTGGCGGGAGATCAATCAGCAACAATCACCGAACTCAAGGGCTCGCTTGACGCGGAAAGGAGCCGCTTGAGGGAGGTTAATGCCAAGCTTGTCTCAATTGGCAAGGAGAAGAAGGATTTGGAAAGGGAGATGAAGAAACTGAAGGAGGCATTCGAGAAGAGAGAGGAAGAGTTGATAAGGAAAGGGAGTGAGCTACTTAGCACTAAAAAGACTCTCGACTCACTTAGGAATGAAATGAAGGAACTTAAGCAAGAAAGTGAGGTCGACAAGAAAGAACTGGAGAGTCGGAGGAGGAGTGCGCAGGCTATTGACCTACAGAATGCTGAATTATCTATTCTACTGCAAAAGGTCAAGGAGCTGGGTGAAGCGTACACTGAGAAGATTGCTGCAAGTGCCGAATTCCATCGCTCTCTAAACCAGAGAGAGAGGAGCCTTGAAACAATGCAAGCTGAACTTCAAGCGGCTCAGGAATTTTGGTACTTCAACTTGCAAGAGGAGAAGAAGGAAATGAGGAGGGAAGTTGAAGCGGAGCTGGAGGCTCGCTTCAGAACAGTGGAACCGTTGGAGAGGATGATGGCTTCTGTTGTTGAGAGAGAGAAGCAATGTGAGTACTTGCTGGAGGAAATCTCCATCAAAACAGCTGAACTGATGGCTCCCACCGTGGGAAAAGCCGAGAAGATGTTGGAGGCCATTCTCAACACAGTCAATTCACTCCATCAATCCATCTCCAGAAAATCAATCATCCTAACCCCTGGCAGTGATGATGCCAAAAAGGGGGAAGGACAAGTGAAGCTAGGAGGAGTTGGAGGTTCAGGAGGAAGCAGAGTTGATGTAGAGAGAATGCTGGAGGGAGGTAGTGGTGCTGGTGATAAGGAGGAAGTAGTAGTTAATGAAGCGAGGGCTCTTAGCGAACTGAAGGGCAAAGTAAAGCTCACGGAGGAGGAGTTGATGAAAAAGCCCGAAGAGCCCAGCAGGCCGCTTCAAGAAAAGGTACTTAGTGCTTCAATCGCACGGCATCCTCCGGTGACGGTGATAACGAAGGAGGAGAGGTGGAAGCAGGTGGAGCAGGATTTTGCCATGGCGTGGGAGATGGAGCGCCTTTTTGATCTAACGAAAAAATCTGCTGCAGGTGCTTCTTCAAGTTCCAAAGCACCCACTTCAGCCGAAGCGCCCGCTTCAGCCGCACCCGCTCCAGCCACTGCGCCAGCTTCATCAGCCACACTCACTTCGACCACTGCAGAACTCACTTCATCAGCAGTGATTCCTTTTAGTGCAGCTACAAAGAAAGACATGCCGCCTCCCCCACCACCGAAGCAACCGCTGAAGCGAACTGCTCCGGAGACGAAAGGAGATGACCTCGCAGCCAAGCGCCAAAAGGTCAAACAAGCAGTCGCTTCAAGGGCAGGGAAGGAGGAGAGAAAGAGGAAGGAAAGAGAGGAAGGGAGAAGTGAGAGAGAAAGGGAGAAGAGAATTAAGGCAAAGCGACTACAGATAATTGATACCAGGATTGAGGAGCACTTCAGTGAAGTGATACTCATCCAATCTTCATTAGTGCGCAGTGCTTTCGTTCCATTTATGCCTGATGAATCCGAAGCTTGCGAGGCCCAAGCCATATCTGACGCGTGTGATGTAGCAACCAAGGAGATGGTTGAGTCTGGTCGCTACCCCCGCACAGATGAACAAGACTATATTCGCAAACGACTCAATGAGAAACGTCCAACGTGGAACAGCGAGTCGGGAGCAAAATTCAAGAAGGTCATGGCTCAACTATCAGGCAGGGCAGAAGAGGAGTTGGCCAAGCGAAGGAATGAGCATCCGGACGCCAGGGAAATTGAAGACTTCATCCCGAGTGATCTGTGTGATCTGTGGCTTGACTACCAAGATTTATTTATTAAAGCATACTACTATTGGGAAGTAGTGCCACTTCAGGATCACTGCTCTCGGATGAGTGCTCTCAGCAACTTCCTCTGCACTTATGATGAGAAGCTGCGTAGGAAGATCTTCACCACGGCAGAATTAGCTCAGCCCAAGCCTCTGATCGTCAAGGTTCCAGCGGTAAAGGATTTCCCCATGCCTTATCATCCAGGCACGGACGTTCCTAACAGAGGAATCACTGATGAGGAGGTGAATGAAGCTTTCAGGCTGGAAAGTACATGGAGAAGGCCAAGTATTCACACCGTGGGTACTATGGAATCGAGAGTTCTATCAGCCTATGTTGTTGATAGTATTGCTGATGAAGGAGAGAAGAAGAAGAAGGAGGAAGAGGGAAAGGAGAAGGAGAAGGAGGATGAAGCTGCAGGAAACCTTTGAGTTTCAAGCTTCTTATTTTGTGAACTGTTGTTCATCTATCTCACTTTTATTTCTGCATCTCCTGTGTCATTTACTCGCTTTGTGAATGACTTTACTTTTTGCTACAAACTCAAACAATTTAACCGAAAAAAAAAAGGAACTTAAAAGAAAAATTACAAACGAAACTGCAAAGGAAGCAGTCGCTTGAAGTTCCCTTCACGGTTAGATAGACTAGATTTATTCTTTATCTAAGTCTTATGGGTTTTGGCATCATCAAAAAGGGGGAAATTGTTGGGAATTGTTAAGAACAACATGTTAAGGGGGAACCTATTAGGGACACTTCATTGTTTTGATTTGATCCCAAAACCCCAAAGTGTTATATTTCCAAGCGACCCATTTTGATGTAAATAATATGTTAGAATTTTTCTAAGCCTACTCTGTTAGGATGGCTCTTTATTTTGCTTAGATTTTAGGCTTCAAAATTTCAAGTGAAGGCCACTCGCTTGAGTGTGTTTTTCGAAGCGAAGCAAGTCTAGCAAGCCGAAGTGAAGCGTGCCGAAGAATAGTGTAGCGAAGCGAGCGCTACAGTACATTTAAAGCGAGTCTGCCAAAGCGAAGCGAAGCGAGCGCTACAGTTCGAAGCCAAAGCGAAGCGAAGCGAACGCTACAGTGTAAGTCAAAGCTAGTCAACTCTAGTCAGCAATTTCCAAAGCAGTCACTAGGGAACTTTATCTCCCGAAGCGGCTCACTACAGAATGACTACGAAGTGACTCAACTAAAGCGGACGCTACAACTTCATAGCGAAGCGAGCCACTACCTACCAGAAAGCGACAGGGCGACTCCCGCCCATATTTTGAACTCCAGTCAACAGGAGATCGTAGCATTTAATACAAGATCTCCACGTGTCGAAAGAGGAGTGGGGCAGAGGAGTTGACTGCCAGGCCAACAAAGGCGCCGCAACAGTACTGGCTCGCTCCAGTTACTGTTAGGTTTGTAAGTTAGCCAATTTTGGCAAAATGCCAAAACTGGACGTCTGAAAAGGTGCCAGCCTGCGCAAGTACTGTCGAGAGGAGGAGGGACAAGGCCACCAACCAAGCAACGGATCTCGCCAATCTCTCCGCCTATAAATAGTGAAGGACCAAGACGTGAAGAAGTAGAACACTACTTGAGCATTCGAGCCTACTGCAAACAAACACTCTCAAGCCTTCGAGCAAATCTTTGAGTCTTTGTTTTAAGTGTTCTCCGAGTTTCCAGTCCATCGGAACTCGTCTTCACAACCTTCACACTTAGAGTCTAAGCCCACTTCAAATATCCAAGCTTAGAAGAAGAGCTCTAGCCTACTTTGCATCTATTGTAAAGAGCTCTTCATAGTGTGTCGTCGTCTACCAAAAACCCTAAACTCTGTCTGTTAGGTTTTTGAGTCGTCATTAGGTTGTCTCGATCCAAGACTCTTCTTGCATCGATTGAAGAAGTCTCGATCATAGAGTTTAGATCCAAGCTTGCACCTACATCGTTTGTGTGAAGCTCGATCGAAGCTAGGCTGTAAGGAGAGCCCGTAATCTCCCTGTCTGTATTTGACTGAAGCGAGTGAAGCTTCCAGTCTTGTCTAGGTTTGTGTAGTGAACCCGTAATCACTACGTCTGTCGTTAGATCCAGGCGAGTGAAGCCCGATCTCGACCAAGGTTTTTGAAGGACCCGTAACCTTCAAGTTCTTGAGTGAAGAGAACAGTTGCCGTCGTGCAACAAGTGGACGTAGGAGTTTTATCTCCGAACCACTATAAATCTCTGTGTCGTACATTTCTCTAACCCTAAACTCTTTACTGTATTTGATTATCCATTGCACGTGCATCTAAACAAACATAACTTGGATTCTTAATTACTTAGGAAAAGATTTTAGCTCACCAAATTCCGCATACACGAGTAAAGACTCCCTCTTGATCAAGTGCTCACTTCGGTCAAGCAGGCAAGCTACGTACTGTAGATCTAGCTTCAGCTAGGTTTTAAGTATTATGTGAGCTCTTTACTTGTTACTCTGAGTTAAGGGATTTGAAGTTGAAAAACTTCAAAATACATATTCACCCCCCCCCCCCCTCTACGTATTTTTCCTATTAACAAACCGGGACCAACAGAGTGCAAAGGAGCGAGAGGAACTGAGAGCAAAGAGGGATGCTCCAAGGCGAGCGCTTGTAGCAAGCGAGCAGCCGGTCGCTTCAACTGAAGATATCTCAAGCGACTCGGATGCATTCACAGATCCCAACTCCAGTGAAGGAGAGTATCTTGGACTAATGGACGAGGAAAACGGAGAGGTATTTATCTATCCCTCACCTAGCTCAATTACACTCGCACACACTCACCAAGAGGAATCTAATTCCTCGACATGGAGTGAATTGCTTGACAAGCACATTAAATTGTCAAGCGATCACGAAGTGTTGCAACAAGCTTTTTCTCAAAGCGAGAAGGAGAACCGAAAGCTAGCCACTGAGCTTGACCAAGTCAAACCCATCTTAAGAGCTATGACTAGCAAGTTCGAGGATCTCTTCGCTAGAAATCAAAGCTTGGAGGGAAGGCATGAAGCCCAATCCGCTCTAGTTGCCAACTTGAACAAAGCTTCATATGCTAGGCAGGCACTAGAGAGCTCACTTCTACCTTTTGGTAGGAAGGGAGGACTCGGATATGAGGGTGGACCTTCCAAGCCTACTGTCTTTGTTGGTGCCTCAAACACTACACCATCAGTCACTTTGGAAATGCCCACTGTATCCAAAGCGACCACCAACAAGGACAAAGGCCAAGTGGCTGAGAACCCTAAGAAGAAGCCTATGAAGATGTCTATATCTTCAAGGGCAGAACCTAAGGGCAAGCAAAGATCAATTGTCCCTAGCACTCATAATACTAAAGCTTACCAATCCAAAGGTAAAGGAAAACCAGTTGTAGCTTCTAAGTCTCAGGCCAAGACACAAGAGACAAAGGATCTCCCTTTCAAGAAACGGAGTAATGTCTACGTGTAACTTTATCCGGACTAGAGATGGTCCAACCGGACTAACGTTGAGGGGGAAGAATTTGAAGCACCAAAGAGGACGCTTCAAACTTCCAAGGTTACTCAAGCGAGTCGGGTTCAAAACCCTAATTGGATCGCTTCGAGAAAACCTAGCGAGCCGCTTCGACACACTGTAAAACCTAAGTCAGTCTCTAAACCTGTAGCTAATTTGAAGCGAGTCGCTTCAGGATATAAGTATAAAGGTAAGAGCATAGGTAAGTCTCAAGCGAGCCGCTACCCCTCTTGCACACACTGCTGCACATGTGAAGCTGCTTTAAGGCAGAAATCACAGTTTTCGAAGGTCGAGAAGCCCAAAACACAAGCTTCCTTTCAAAAGAAAGTAAAGCAAGTGTGGGTACCTAAGGGAACTAACCTGCAAGGACCCAAACTGACTTGGGTAAATTGCAGGTGAGCGCCGTGGATCCCATGCCAAGTAACGGTCATCAAATCTGGTACTTGGACAGTGGATGTTCAAGACACATGACCGGCATGAGAGCTCTACTTCAAGACTACATAGAGAAGAAGGGTCCACACGTCACTTTTGGTGATAAGTCTCAAGGAAGCACCAAAGGGTACGGCGCACTGAAAGTTGGAAAGCTCACAATTGAAGAAGTCTCCTACGTGGAAGGACTTAAGCACAACTTGCTATCCATTTCACAATTCTGTGACAAGGGATACAAGGTGGAATTTATTTCCAACAAGTGCATAGTGAAGAGCAAGCTCACATCCCAGATTGTGCTCACTGGAGTTAGACAAAGGAATGTCTACATCGCACAATGGGACAGCTGCAAAGAAGAGACGTGCTTAGTTGCAAGGAGTACTACAGAAATAGGATGGCTATGGCACAGACGCTTGAACCATCTCAACTTCAAAGCCATAAATCGCTTAGCTCGAAAAGGCTTGGTGCAAGGCATACCAAATGAAGTCTTTATTAAAGACCATCCATGCTCACCATGCCAACGAGGGAAGCAGACAAAGAAGCACTTCACAAGTCTTGAAGAAACTTCATCCAAGCGAGTGCTCGAGCTGCTTCATATGGATTTGTTTGGTCCAGTCACTCCAGTTAGTGTGAATGGAAGGAAGTACACTCTAGTAGTAGTCGACGACTTCTCTCGCTACACTTGGGTTGTATTTCTCTTCAGTAAGAAGGAGACACTGATCAAGCTACCACAACTGCTCAAGCAATTGGCTGTGGTAAAGAACCAAGCGATTGTGACCATCCGCTCCGACAAAGGCACAGAGTTTCTGAACTCTACCATTGAAGCTTACTGCACAGAGCATGGCATAGCACATCAAACTTCCTCAGCGCGCACACCTCAGCAGAATGGAGTTGCTGAAAGAAGGAATCGAATCATCAAAGAAGCCGTTCGAACCATGATTGCAGACTCGAAGCTTCCGATGAAGTATTGGGCTGAAGTAGCCAATACAGCATGCTACACGCAGAATCGAACGCTTCTCTGCAAACGGCACGACAAAACACCATATGAAATATGGACAGGGAGAATTCCTAACATATCTTATTTCCATATGTTTGGTTGTAGGGTCTTCATCCATGACAATGGGAAGTCGCAGTTTAAAGCCTTTGAAAGCAAAGCTGATGAGGGAATATTCTTAGGATATTCCACATCAAGCAAAGCTTACAGGGTGTTCAACTGTAAAACCCTAATCGTGGAGGAATCACCCCATGTCGTATTTGATGAATCTTCTTTGAGTCTTCCATAGGAACAGGTTCAATCTAAAGAAGGAAAGTCAAGCGAGGAACCCATCAATTCATCAACTTGGGACATGCTTGAGGATGATGAAGAAATCAAGGACTCAAGCGAGCCAATTGTCAAAGGAAAGGATGATGCTGCCCCCAAGATTCCTGAAGCGAGTGCTGGCCAAGCACCCAAACCAGTCGCTTCAGGTGGTGAAGCGAGCGACAAGGAAGAAGATGGAGATGAAGCTGGTGGATCCAAGCGTGCATGGCTCAAGGATCACTCACCAAGTCAAATCATTGGAGATCCATCCAAGGGTGTAGTGACCAGAAGTCAAGTGTTTGGAGAAAGTGCCATGTTCAGTTGCTTTCTCTCAAACATCGAGCCATCAAGCGTTGAGGATGCCCTAGCTGATTCAAATTGGGTGATCGCCATGCAAGAAGAGCTGAATCAGTTCACCAGAAATGACGTATGGTATCTCGTGGATCGTCCCAATTCCAGCATGTTATTGGCACCAAGTGGGTGTTCAAGAACAAGACAGACGAGGACCACAACTTTGTGAGGAACAAGGCGCGACTCGTCGCTAAAGGCTACTGCCAAGAGGAGGGAATCGACTTTGACAAAACCTTCGCTCCAGTGGCACGGCTTGAAGCGATTAGACTATTTCTAGCCTATGCAGCGGCCAAGAAATTCAAAGTCTATCAGATGGATGTGAAGAGTGCGTTCCTCAACGGTGAATTGAAGGAAGAAGTGTATGTGGAGCAGCCACCGGGTTTCGAGCAGGGAGATAAAGTGTATCGCTTGAAGAAAGCCCTATATGGGTTGAAGCAAGCTCCCAGAGCTTGGTATGATACCCTATCTCAATTCCTAGTGGATAATGGATTCCACAAAGGAAAGATAGATCGAACCCTATTCACAATCAACCATGGAGATGATATGCTATGGGTTCAGATCTATGTGGACGACATCATATTTGGATCACCAAACCAGTCGCTTAGCGAGAAGTTTGGAGAGCTTATGAAGACCAAATATGAGATGTCAATGACTGGCTTGATGAGCTGCTTTCTAGGTCTTCAAGTGAAGCAGCAGGATGATGGAATCTTCATCAATCAAGCTAAGTATACTCGAGATATGCTTGCCAAGTTTGGTATTCAACATGCTAAAGCTGTGAAGATCCCAATGAATACCAACTGGAAGATGGAGCCAGACGAAGAAGGAAAATCTATGAATGCTACAGATTATCGTGCCCTAATCGGGTCACTCCTATATCTCACTGCAAGTAGGCCGGATATCGGTTTTGTGGTTGGAGTCTGTGCTCGCTTCCAAAGCAATCCCAAGCACAGCCATCTTGAAGCTGCCAAGAGAATTCTTCGTTATTTAAAGGGCACTGTCAATATGGGTCTGTGGTATCCAACTGAGGACAATTTGGAGCTCACTGGATACTCATATGCTGACTATGGAGGGTGCCGAATTGATAGGAAATCAACTTCGGGCACGTGTCAGTTCTTGGGAAGCAAGCTGATCTCATGGTTTTCGAAGAAGCAGACGAGTGTAGCTACTTCAACGACTGAAGCCGAATATATGGCCGCTGGAAGCTGCTGTTCTCAGATTCTATGGCTTCGTCAGCAGTTGAAGGACTACAATGTTGAAGCAAATGAAATTCCAATATTCTGCGACAACAACAGTGCGATCTGCATCTCTCAAAATCCAGTGCTACACACAAGATGCAAGCACGTGGAAATCCGACATCACTTCATTCGTGATCATGTCGAGAAGACGGATATCAAGCTCGAGAAAATTCATACCGATCTCCAGCGAGCAGATATCCTCACCAAGCCTCTAGCTGAGTCTTGTTTCAATCAGCTATGCATGGAATTAGGGTTGCTAGATCCTGGTGAAGAATGCTAGATTCAGAATGCACGAAGGAGTGGTCGCTAGTTTTTCGTAGCGTCACTCGCTTCGGATCTTCACCAACTCAAGCGAGTCACTTCAAAATTCCACTCGCTTGAAGAAGGAGAAATAAGGTGGATAAAGGTGGAGAGTTGGAAGACGTTCCCTACCCGCTTACAGGAATTGTTAAGCCATTGGTTAAGGGGGAACTATTGTTTCCTCTCGGAGCAAGCTACTTCCAAAGCGAGCAAGGAAAGCTGCTACCTAGCCTAGGATTCCTAGCGAGTGGGTATAAACACTCGCAAGTGCCGTCTCTAGTAATGGTTGTGGGGTCTTGTATCGGGCCTTCCCACGTAAAAATGGTGAAAGCTTAGGCAGGGCTGGCACCTAGACCTTGTGTCCTCTTCCCATCTTTCCGCCGAAGAGGAGCAAGCCTTCTCATCTCCTTCATCGTGGATAAACATCCATTCCTTACTCACTCTTCATTGAGATTGAGCTGCCGGATGTCTATTCATTCCTCCCCCACTGTGAATTTTGCATCGCTTCAATTTTCCCTAGCTTGGGTCAAAGCGAGTCGATTGCAAGTTCATTCTGTAGCTTGTAGGAGGAAGCTTGAAGGTTTACCTTTTTCTACAAAAGGTTGCAGGGCTGGTGACATGCTTCTGCATAAAATATGAGATTGTCTTGTCAGAGCATTCTCATTGTCATCCTGTCCATTTCTGCTCTGAGATAAGGACTTGTACTCATCCCCCATTCGTCGTGAATATATACACTTACGTGAAGCTTCCCTCTGGGTTGTAGTAAGCTTGTGTACTATATTCATTTTCTCCCCCATTCACTTCGAAGGAGGACTCTCTAATTCGTAGAGGAAGATGAATGCCATGAAGATGAATGCCAAGAAGATAAAGCTTCTAACAATCGCCAACAGGTGGTATCATCAAGCTTGAAGTCGCCACTTGCAGGACCAACAAATGCATTCATCAACAAGTGATTTCAACAAATGAAGTCCAAATTAAATGATGTCTTCAATAAGTGGTATCAATCTCCTACGAAGTGAGATTGACTGGTAAGTGTTTCAATTTTTAAGTACACTAAGTGAGCTGAAGTGTGCTAGAAACCTTCACTCACTATGTGGAAAATATGAAATGAATCTGACACAAATACAAAGAGGAAAACATTCTTGTTTATCCTCGAAGTATGTAAGTCAGAAACATTTTAAATTAAGCAAAGAAATTTCATTTCTTATTCCAGTCGCTACACATGACGAAGCGAGTGCCACGTCACTCAAGCAAGTCATCGCAAGCTAGTGCGGAGCAATCACGCCAAGCGAGTACTTCGCAAGCGAGTAGAAGCCAAACGGTTACTCTCGTAGCGAGCGGGTACGGAGCGAAGCGTATGAGCTGTCAGCACTCGAGTGCAAAAATTTCACTTTTTACTTTAGCATTTAATGCAGCGGCGCGTAGAAAGAGGAATGACAGGCGCGTGCACGTCAAGCCGAGAAAAGCGGGAAAATCGCCCTCAATCCAGCCGTCGCATCTGAACAGTTTTTAAATCTCAACCGCTGGATTGACGCCTATTGGAGAGACGAATCAAAAGCTGCCGCGTGGCAACGCCAAGTCAAGTTGGCGGTTCACTTTTCCTGTGATGACGCCGGACACATCAGATCCATCACCGCGAGTCCGCCGCCTCTGCACAGGATCCTCGAAGATATTACTGTCTTGCCCCTGCCTCGTCAGCAGAACCCTAGTTCTATATATATGAAACGCCGAAGACCTGCAGAAAAATTCACAACTCTCCAAAATTGCCATTTTCGTGATATATCTGCACCTCTGCAAATTCACAAGTCTAAAACCCCTCAAAATCTCGAACTTTTCTCAAATCTTTCTTCAAATAAATCATGGGCAAGAAGGAGAAAACCGAAACAATGGAGGATTTCCTGAAAACCCTCAACGACAACGTCTTCATCGAACCACACCTTGATGAAGATGTGGTAATGGAGAACGGTTTCTTCCGTAGGGCTGTGACCACGGCCGGCCTGTGGAAGTTCGTAACGGCAAAGCCACAACGGATTCTGGCCAAGGCAGTCGCCGAGATTCTCTTGAATCTCAAAGAAGGAGAAGAAACGCCAACCTTCACCGATCCGCAGGAGGGAAAGCCTGTGACGATCGAGTTGAGCCGTCTAGCCCGTGTGTTTGAACTGCCAATGGTCGGACCAGTGTCACTGTCAGAACTGGGTATGTCAACCCAAGTGGAGTATGCTCGGTTTGCCAAATGAAGAGGCGTGAAGTTTGACAACCCGAAGCAGAGCAACATCAGAAATGACTTGGTGGCTCCGTTCAACTTGATCTGCGAGTTGTTCACGAAGTCTGTACTGTGTGGAGTTGGTTCGCTGAGCCAACTGTCAGACACCAAGATCTACGCCACCTCTGTCATTGTTGACACCTTAACAGGGACAAGCTTCAACTGGCACCGCTGGTTCATCAACCAGATACATGAAGTTGCGGCGGATTTCAAGTACGAACAGGGAAGTACCAGTGAGATCGTTCGCAAGGGAAAGTTTAAGTTCTTCTCCAGAATCTCCTATGCTCTGGAGACACTGTTCGAGAACATGCGGTGGATAGGCAAGAGGGATACGGCACCATACAAGAAGAACACCATCTATTTTGATTCATGGAAAACTGAGAAGCTTCCAATGGATCGGGACCGCATCAACGTGATAGTCCTCCCTTCCGCTCCAGTCGCTGAATCCTATAGCGAGGCGGAAGAAGAAGTTCAAGCTCCTTCACCATCGAAGCGAGTGTCGAGGAAAGCAAGGTCAAGGCGACCACAGAGACTGAGAAGCATCACCACTATAATCGGAGCGAGCGAGGCTGAGGAGCAGCCGCTCGAGAAGATATCAGTGGAAGAAAATCCCCAACCCTCGCCAGAAAAAGAGCTACTCCAGCCTTCACCCCCCAAAGACCAAACATCCCACACCCCACAAACTCAAACCCATCAACCACCCGAACCTCAAACCTCCACCACAGCTCAATCCCATCCCCAGAAAACACCCTACTCCACACAGGAAGAAGAATCCACTTCCTCTCTCCCAGCCCTCAATCTTCCCTTCTGCAGCACCAATATTGAAGGAATGTACTCCTTCTTCGTCCAACCACTCAAACCAAATCTACCCAACCCGAAGCTACTGAAGCTTCCAACCCCAGCTCTCCATCCTCATCAGCTGAAACTGCTAATACCGCCCAAACAGCCAAAACATTCAACACCAACCCCATCACCATCCATGGAACTCCCCAATCTCCGACAGAGGAAGAGAAGATCCGAGAACGATATGTTAAGGATCGAGAGCAAGTGGCCGAACTCATCCGCGACTGCTACCCCACCTTGGAGATGTCAAAGGACTTCTTCACCAGCGCTATAGATTTCCTCACGTACATCACATACAGAGGAACAGAGTACTACAAAATCTTCAACCTGCGCAGAGCAATGGAGGAGGAGGTGATTGAGGCAAAGGAAATAGAGGCTCTCACATTTGTCGGAGTTGATGGCTTTCACACCTTCATCAATGAGGTCAACTACTGGGATGTGCTCGATGCAAGGGTGAAGAAGGAGTACCCTGATGCACCCATCCCAGAACACGTGCCCTCACAGTTTGAACTCCAATTGATGAAGGAAAATGAAGCGGAGGTGGAAGTGAAGGAGGTGGTGATCTCTAATTTGCAGAGTGAGATCACCAAGAAGGATGCTGAACTGACTTCGAAGGTGTTGGAGGTCAACAATCTGCGTGCAGATTTTGACAAAAAGGAGGGTGAGCTGGAGAAGTTGGTTGAGGAGAAGGAGAGATTGCTAGAGGAGAAGGAAAACTTGCTGAAAGAGAAGGGGAAGCAAGCAGAAGAGTCAGCGAAGGACGCTCAGGAGTCCAAGCAATTGCTTGAGGCTGAGCGTAGCAGGTTGAGGGAAGTGAATGCCAAGCTTGGGCATTGGAGGGTGAGAAGAAGGAACTGAGGAGGAAGTTGGAGAGAGAGAGGAAAGAGTTGGAGAAGAAGAAGGGAGAGGAAATCAAGCTCGGTAGTGAGTTGACAAGAGAAAAATTGAAAATTCACGGCCTTGAGAAGGAGGTACAGGTGCTCAATAGTAAGCTAGATGAAGCGAATGCTGAGTTGAAGAGCCGGAGGAAAGCAGGCCTTGATGTGGCACTCAAGCAAGCTCAGCTTGCTGTTGAAATCGACAAGGCACAGAAGAAGTCCAGAGAATTTGCTATACGCATGGCTTGAGCTGCTCAGGTCTATGTGACCTTAAGACAAAAACAGAACGCACTTGCCACTGCTCAAGCGGAGTTGGAAGCTTCGCAGAAATTCTTCAATCTCAAGCTGCAGGAAGAGCGCAAGCTAGTCCGTGCAGATATTGAAGCTAAGCTGGACGCTCGCTTCAGAGATGTAGAGCCGTTGGAGAATTTGATGCGGTCTGTAAGGGAAAGGGAGAAGCAATAAAACTACCTACTCGACGAAATCTCTGTGAAGACGGCAGAGCTTGTCCTTTCCCAGGAAAATGTTTTTGCAGCACGAGCGGATAAGATGCTTCACGACGTGCTGAGCAAACTGACGGTCATCCACCAATCCATCAGCGGAACGGTGATATCAACCACCCCCGGCAGTCTTGATGATGCCAAAAAGGGGGAAAACATGCAGAAATTACCTATCGAATCTGGGAAGTTGGAGGGTCGAGTAGTAGAAGGATCGAAGTGAGAGGCTTGATCGAAGGGGGAACTGGAGGTGTAGGAAGTAGTGCAGTGGAGGAAGTGGCCGATGAAGCTAGAGCCGAGCTAGCTAGGATAAAGGGCAAAGAAAAGGTAACAGAGGAGCCCCGCTTGCCGTTGACCGGAAAACTTCTAGGCTCCTCAATCGCCACTCATCCCGTTGTTCCTTTAACCAAGGAACAGAAGGAGCGACAGATTGCAGAAGATGAGGCCCTGGCCCGCTCTTTGGAGATTGAATTCGAGCTCAAAAGAGCTGCCACTCAAGCAAGCGTATCTTCGCAAGTGCCCGCTTCGGCATCTGCCCCTGCTTCAACACAGGCACTCACTTCAACTCCTGCCGGAATTGTTCCAGCCAGTGAAGCTGCCACTCAAATGCCACCACCACCACCTCCAGCTCCGAAAGCGTCTTTGAAGCGATCAACGCCTAAAACAAGGGAAGATGACCCTGCTGCCAAACGTCAAAAGATGCAGCAAGTGGTCAAAGAGAAGGCTAGTCGCTTCGAGAAGAGGCAGAAGAAGAAGGAAGAAAAGATGAGGAGGAAGGAGAAGGATGAGGAAGTAAAGGCGAGGAGGCTGAGAAAGCTGGATGAACGGATCGAGTCTCTCTGGAATGAAGAAAGGCTTATCCAATCCGCCATCACGCGCAATGCTTTAATTCCACACACGCCTGAAGAATCTGAAGCCGTCCAACTCCAAGCCTGGATGGAAACTGGCAAAGTCACATTGAAAGAGATGATAGACTCTGGTCGCTACCCACCCGAAGAGCATGACTTCATTCGGAAGCGAGTGAATGATATGAGTCCCAAGTGGAGCAGTGACGCCAGTGCTCAATTCAACTCTATCATGAAAGAAATGAAGAGCAGGACGGAGGAGGAGCTGGCAACTCGAAGAGATCATCATCTTGATTCAAGACAGATCGAGGACTTCATTCCGAGAGACCTTCTCGACACTTGGCTGTATCTGAAGGACAAATTCATTAAGGCGTACTACTGGTGGCAGGTAGTGCCTTACCAAGACAAGTGCTCGCGAATGGAAGCTCTCAACAACTTCTTGCGTCATTACAATGAAAGATTGCGGCGGAAGATCTTTACTCTGGCAGAGGAAGCAAAGCCCCTACCTCTCATCGTCAAAGTGGCAGCAGTAAAAGAATTTCCCATGCCCCTTCTACAAGATATTCCTAACAGGAGGGTAATTGACGCAGAAGTGGATGAAGCTCTTAGGTTGGAGCGAAAGTGGAGAGAAAATCAATTCAACATCAGGACGATGGAGCCGAATGTCATGTCGGCTTACTTCATGAAGGAGGAAAAGAAGGAGGAAAAGAAAGAGGAAAAGAAGGATGAGAAGAAGGAGGGGGAGAGAGAGAAGATGGAAGAACCAGGAGAGGCTGCAGGAAACCTTTGAGTTTCAAGTCTCTTTATTTTTGTGAACTGCTGTTCATAAATCCCAAGTTTATTTCTATCCATATTGTGTCATTTACTTGCTTTGTGAATGACTTTATCCTTTTGCTACAAACTCAATAAATCTAACCGAAAAAAAAAGGGAAAGGAACTTAAAAGAAAAATTCAAACGAAGCCTGCAAAGGAAGCAGTCGCTTGAAGTTCTTTCCACGGTTAGATAAGGCTAGATTGGTTTAATCTAAGTCATTGGGTTTTGGCATCGTCAAAAAGGGGGAAATTGTTGGGAATTGTTAAGGACAAAGTGTTAAGGGGGAACTCCTATGGGATACTTCGTAGTGAGTCGATGGTTTGTTTTGATTTGATCCCAAAACCCCCAAGTGTTCTGTTCCCAAGTAACCCATTTTGGTGTAGAAATAGGTTAGAAATTTTTCTAAGCCTATACTGTTAGGATGGCTTCATTTTGTTTTAGTCACTTAGGTTTTTAGGCTACAGTGGAATCGAAGCGAGCTTACCCAACCCAAGTGAAGCGTACTGATGAAAAGCGAAGCGAAGCGAGCGCTACAATAAAAAACCGAAGCGAGTCAACGCGGGTCAACACATATTAAAGCAGTCACTTCGGGAACTCACTTCCCAAGTACTCGCTACAGTATGACCCCGAAGCGACTCGATTCGAAGCGGACGCTACAAGACTAAAGCGAAGCGAGCCACTACCTACCAGGAAGTAACAGCACAATTCCCGCTCCGAATTTGAACTCCAGTCAACTAGAGATCTTTGCATTAATTGCAAGATCTCCACGTGTCGAATGTGGAGAGGAGCAGAGGAGTTGACTGCCAGGCCGACAGGGCGCAGCTACAGCAATGGCTCGCTCCAGTTACTGTTAGTTTTGTAACTTAGCCATTTACGGCAAAGAGACAAACTGCGCTCCTGCAAAAGCATCCAGCCTGCGCAAGTACTGTCGAGAGGAGGAGGGACAAAGCCAACAACCATGCAACGGATCTTGGCATCCCTCCGCCTATAAATAGTGAAGGATGAAGACGAAGAGAAGTAGAACACTTCCTGAGCATTCGAGCGCCTACTGCAAACAAACACTCCCAGCCTTAGTGCATTCTTCGAGTCTTTGTTTCCAAGTGTTCTCCGAGTTCCAGTCTCATCGGAACTCGTCTTCACAACCTTCACACTTAGAGTCTAAGCCCATTCCATATCCAAGCTTAGAAGAAGAGCTCTAGCCATCTTTGCACTTAATGTAAAGAGCTCTTCATAGTGTGTCGTCGTAAACCAAAAACCCTAAATCTGTTGTTAGGTTTTTGAGTTCGTCGTCGTTAGGTTGTTTCGATCCAAGGCCCTTCTTTCATCGATTGAAGAAGCCTCGATCATAGAGTTTAGATCCAAGCTTGCACCTACATCGTTTGTGTGAAGCTCGATCGAAGCTAGGCTGTAAGGAGAGCCCGGAATCTCCCTGTCGTTCGGACTGAAGCGAGTGAAGCTTCTTGTCCAGTTTAGGTCTTTGTAGTGAACCCGTAATCACTGCGTCGTCCGTCAGATCCAAGCAAGTGAAGCTCGATCTTGACCAGGCTTTTGAAGAGCCCGTAATCTTCAAGTTCTTGAGTGAAGAGAACTGTTGCCGAGTGCAACAAAGTGGATGTAGGAGCTTTATCTCCGAACCACTATAATCCCTGTGTCGTATCTCTCTAACCCTAAACTCTTTACTTTGACTATCCATTGCACGTGCATCTAAACAAACATAATTTGGATTTTTAATTACTTAGGAAAGACTATAGCTCACCGAATTCCGCATAAGAGTAAAGTCTCACTCTTGATCAAGCTCTAAGCTTAGGTCAAGAGATTGTTGATTGCTTTAGATCTAGCTCTCGGCTAGGTCTTAGTATTTCTACGAGCACTTTACTTAAAACTCTGAGTTAAGGAATTTGAAGTTGAAAAACTTCAAAATACGTATTCCCCCCCCCCCCCCCCCTCTACGTATTTTTCCTATAACAAACCGGGACCAACACACTCCCTTCTTGAACAATCTCTACGATCAAGGACATGGGCCTCATCAAATCTCGACTCCCCCACACTTAGTTCGAACTCCTCCTCAAACATCTTCGAGTTAAACTCTGCAAGAAAAGATGTTTCACAAATGGTGAGGTTAGAAAGAAACGAGTTAATGATCACTTCCTCATTCGATGCATGCGTTGAGCTTTCCTCTTCCACTTCATCAACCTTCTCCAAATTCCGTAGAAATTCTTCGATTATGTCCTCTTCTTCATTCGGCGCAAGTGTCTATCTTTTCTCTTCCACCTCATCAACCTCCTCCAAATTCTGTAGAAATTCCTCGATAATGTCCTCTTCTTCATCCACACAACTAAAGAACTCGTCATCTTCAATGGACTCTTCTACGTCAATGAGTTCTTCAAGAGCTGTTACCCTGTCAGAAATCTCACAAACTTTTTCCTCAACGTGAGGGTTAGCAAGCTTAACAAAAGAGCATGAATGAAGAGAAGAAGTTGGAATAGAAGGTGAATTTCCAAAAACCGAAAATGTTACCGAACCTCCTTCACCGGCCATGCTCAATGTGCCGGTACCTACATCAATCCGAGCTCGAGTAGTGGCCATGAATGGTCGTCCCAACAAAAGTAGATGTCCGGTTGCGCTCTTAGCTCCCTTGCCTTCATGAAGCACGACGAAGTCGGTAACGACTCGAATTCCACCAAGGAGGATAGTGACATCTTCCACAACTCCTAATGGACTACTCACAGTGCCGTCTGCTAGCTCAATGCGCATTTCGGTAGCTTGAAGGACTCTTGAGTTCATCTTCTCGAAAATAGAATACGGCATTAAGTTCACCGCAGCTCCTAAGTCCATCAATCCCGAAACGGTCTCTCCACTATCCAAGATAATACTCAAGTCGAAACCTCCCGGATCGCCTCTTTTAGGAAATGAATTTATAGGCTCGAAATCCTTCTTCTCCTTCTTCACGATACTCCGAATAGGTGGAACATACGGGTTAAGCGTCTTGTGAAGAGGTTTGGCCTCCTTCTCGGCGTCCTCGAACTCCGTGCGCGGCTTGTCGAAGTTGGACAGCCGTCCAGATGAAGTTGGACGCCGTCCAGATCCTGAGACTGTTGTTCGCAGAGGATCGTTGGGCGCACGTCCAGGAAGGTTGGACGCCCGTCCAGAGTTGGACGGCCGTCCAACTTGAGTTGGACGGCGTCCAACTCTTGAAACTGCCGGATTTTGTTCATTTCTCCAATGCTCACTCGGGCTCCTCCGAAAACTTGAACGGCCTTGGGGTGACATCGTGACACCATTGCGTTGTAACACCGTGATTGCATGAGCTTGGTGAGGTGGAATGGGAGGAACATGTGGAGGATATGGGGCTTGCACCTCGTTGGCTTGTTGTGGTTGAATCCCTTGGCTCGGAATTCGCCCCGGTTGTTGCATTAGGTGCATGGAACTAGAAATTTGGCCAATGGCCATCTCGAGCCTCTTTATGTTAGCATCTTGAGCCTCTCGAACCAATTTAGCCACATGTAGGAATGTAGAGAGGCTCTCATCGACGGGAGGCTTTTGTGGAGGTCCTTGAGGACGAGAATTTGGGTATGATGGTGGCGATGTAGGAGTAGGTTGAGGGGGGTAGTATGGAGGTGGTGGATAATAGGGATTTGGAGGGTATTGAGGAGGTGGGTAATATGGTGGAGGTTGAGAGTAGTAGGGGTTTGGTGGAGGAGGATAGGATGCCTATTTGGATAGGTAGGAGGGTTACCTTGCCCTTGTGTCGGCCTCGGATTTTGGTAGCGTCCATTGTATCCCCCTTGATATCCTTGAGGTGGAGGCACTTGAGGTGGGTATCCTTGAGCGGCGTACACCTCGGCTCCTCCTTCGTATGGAAACTCCCCCATGTTGTGGCACACCTCCTTGATGTGTCCAAGCTCTCCACAAATCTCGCATCGGTCCGGTTTCCTCTCTTCCTCCTTCGGGGCCGGTGCACTTTGCTTCATCTTCAAGTTTTCGAGATCCCTTAACATGTCGGCCATTTGCTTCTTCAAACCGGGGCTCATCGAAACTGCACTCGCCTCCACTTTCCTCGGTCTAGCAGATTTTTGTTGAGAACTCGCAGCGAGCGTCTCGAAAATATCCTTCAACTCGTCAGCTGTCTTGACCGCTATGTTGCCTCCGGCCGAACTATCCACCATGAACTGACAAGTTTGGTTGAGGGCGTCGTAGAAATATTGCCAAAGCAACTCCGATGCCATTTGATGATGGGGGCATTGTTGAAGTAGCTCTTGGAACCTCTCCCATGCTTCGTGAAACGGCTCATCGTGGTCTTGGGAAAAGTTCATGATCTTCGATCGCACCTCTTGCGTCTTGCGGTTCGGGTAGTACTTGAGCATGAATTTCTCACACACCGCATTCCATGTGGTGAGAGAGATGGCCGGGAGTGCCACATACCACGACTTTGCTCGATCCTTGAGGGTGTACGGGAAGCACTTCATCTTCAAGTTATCCTCCGTGAGTCCCGAGAGTGGGAAAGTTTGCACCACCGTGCAGAACTCTCGGATGAACGTCAAAGCATCCTCGTTGGGCAGCCCTAGGTAGGATGGGAGCAACGCCATGTGATGAGGTTTAAGCTCATGATTCCTGACCGCTTCCGTCAGGACTATAACCGAAGTGGTGGTTGTGAATGTGGGGTGAGCAAAATCGCCCATGACGACTCTAGCTGCCATGGCTTCGGGCTCTGCAAATAACAAGACCAAAGAGAAGTCTTGGGAATCAATCTCTTCCTTCTCCTTCGCTGCAAAAATCGCTTTCCTTTGATGGATGTTGTCGAAGTAGGGCGCTAAATTCCTTTGAAGATTTCGGCGACCATGCATAAACAACACTCAACAAAAGGGTTACACGCATCGAGTGGGAGAAATAAGAAATCGAAATAAACACAAATAAAAATAAAACAAATAAAAATACTACACAATTAAACGCCTAAAGTTTTCCCCGGCAACGGCGCCAAAATTTGTTTCACTAAAAAGTGTTCGCAATAGAACGAAATCCTATCGTAGCACTAGCAAGTAAAACCTAAGTATCGAATCTCAAGGAAAACTTAACAGGGCAATCAATTATGTAGTAAATCCTAATCTAGCCTAAATCTAGGAAAACAAGTAAATAAGATTTTTGGGTTTTGGTTTTAAATCCTAGGCAAATAAAATAAATCAAAGCAATAAATAAAAGCAAATAAATAACTAATCTAAGAACGAGTAAATAAATCTAAGAATTAAACTAAAGGGAAACGATTAATCTACCTAGGCAAGAATAAAAAAGAAAGCAATAAAAGAAGTAACGAAGAAAGCATAAACTACTCTAGACATGATGAATGAAATCTGGAAATTTAAAGGAAAATAAATCTAACTTTGAAAGCTTTAAAAACAAGAGAATTGAAATCGTAGGAAAAACGAATCTAAACTTTACACTAGAAATCGAAAGAACGAAATTAAACTATGGAAATTAAAAGAAGCAATTAAGAAATCGAATCTAAAACTAAGTAAAGCAATTAAAACAAGTAAATGAAAGCAATAAATAACTTACGAGAATTAAACGGAGAACGAAGAACGTAAAGTAAAAGAAAAGTCTTGAATTGAATTGCACGAACAAAGAATCCGGATCCAAGCAAAGTAAAACTAATCTAGAGTATTTAAGTGCTGAAAACTAAAGCTAAAATATGCTAAAAGATGTCTATAATTTGTGCACAAGGAGGTAATATATATACTAGGTAAAAACCTAGATATAAAAGGAAAACCAGCTGGCCGCCGGAGTTGGACGGCGTCCAACTCAAGTTGGACGGCGTCCAGAACTTGGAACTGCATAATTTGGCTTCGAACACGCTGGACGCCCATCCCGTCTTCTTGGACGTGATGTTGGACGGCGTCCAGATGAGTTGGACGGCGTCCAGATCCTTGATCTGATCACTTTGCGCATCTTTCTTGTTTCGGCCGTATCTTCCTCGTCCGAACTCCAAATTGACCTCCGTTTTCGCCTACGTGCTCCTATCGAACCCCTCTTAGATATAATGCTTCTTTCTTCTTGGTTTCTTCTCATTTCCACCCTTTTCATCCTACAATACCAAAGACTCCAAAACAACCAAATCATAGCCACAAACAACGAAAACACACGAAAACTAAGGGAAAACGGACACGAAAAGACAACGAAAAACCTAACATCTAGACACCAATCAGGATACATAGAGGGTTTTGGGATTGAATCAAAACATATGCATTTTAATTAAAGCGTCCCGTTAAGTTCCCCCTTAACATATGATCCTTAACAATTCCCAATACCTTGTAAACTTCACCTATGTATATTCCTTAGATCTAGCATTGTAAACCCTAACCTACATTCATATTTTTACTTTCATAGCTTTTATTTTCCGTTTTCGTTTCGTTCGTGTTATCGACTCTAGAGTTTATTCAAGTTTTATTCAAGATTCAAGATTCAAGTTCTTCATCGTGTTCAAGATTAAATTCCAAGTTCTTCTTACCTTTTTTTTTTTTTAAAAACAAATTATGTTCATTCAATTCATTTTGTTCATGTTTGTTTTAATTATGTCTAGCTAATTTCTTTTAGTTGATTTTAGGGTTTGTATGTCTAATTGAATCTATGTGAGTTCTTTTAATTACAATTAGCCTGACAATCCAGATGTATGTTTCATGGTGCTTATTCTCATGCATGATTAACTGGCCATTACTTATGTATGCGTAGTTATGTTTTTAAGCCTTAGCCGGATAATTGCATAATGGATCTCATGAATACATGGTATGATGATTTAATTGTCTTAGCCGAAGTTAGATTATCATACGTCTTGCATATAGTTGATATAGGTGTCGTAGCTGAACCTTGTTGATTATATCTATCGATACTTGATCTGTTTTGCACTTGATTTAATTTCTATGAGACCGAGAGGAGATTAGGATTTTATTGATTGATGATCTATGCTGCCTTAGCCGGAGTGTTAGATTAATTTTGTGTGTCGCATCTAGGTTGGATTAAATTGGTTAATTGAATTATTTGTTACTTGTATAGATTTTGATAGATCCGGGTTGGAGATCCACAACAATTTAAGGTATTTTTCATCATGTTTTGCAAAGAGCATTTATGGGTAAAGCGTTAAAGCAGTAAAGAGCAAGAGATTCATGCGCGTATAGAGCCATAAATGAGTATTTTATACAGAGCATGATTCGCGTAGTGATGACAAATAATAGTTGAGCTATGAGTAGGGCGTAAAAGGCATATTTAGCCATAAACTAGCAAGATTCATGGAGTTTTGCACTCATATAAGCAGATAATGAAGAAATGGAACAGGAAAAAGGAGAGTAACAAGGAGAACGGAGCTCCGTCGAGCCTCATTCCCTTTTGGCAATGAGGGTTTTACCTTAGACCTGGGACGAGGTATAAGAGAGAGATTCTTCCCGGCGTCGAGAAGAATGGATGGAGGTAAAAAGGAACTGGGGCTTCCCGGAAGAAGGCTTTGAACACCTTGACCGCTTGAGCTTAGAGAAGCTTGTGAGAGAGAGTGTGAAGTTGAATAGAACAGTACGCCAAGGAGCGTGTTGTTCGTAGAGAGTGATGATGTATGAAGTGTGCGTTCACTTAGTATTTATAGGTATGAAGAGGGTAAGAAATGAGCGTCCGTATGAAGGAGGGACAGAAAAGGAATTTCGACGGAGGCGAAGTATCCTCCGTCATGAATGCAGTGGTCCTCACTCTACAGTACATTGAGTCACGCGGACCGTATGCTGCGCAGAACCTCGAGCTCTGCTAAACGCTTAAGGGATCTAATCAGATCCTCGCACCATTCCAGATGCTTACAAATTCCACATAGCTTCTGGGAAGGGTAAAAACCTCACTGTTTCTGCGTAGAATTTGACGCTTAATTGTGTCGAGCGTCTGATGCTCATGAAATTTCTTTGATAATATGTTGTTACGCAGAACAACTTTTATTGATCCCTATCGGAATGAATATCAATTTCCCTTAATAACGATGAGAAGGCTTGTCTCACCCAGAGCCCATCATTCCATTCCTTTTCAGTAAGATTTTTGTATTTATCGTGGCGTCTAGTATACTATCTTTTCTAGAGACTATATTCTAAGGCTAAGGAAGGTGCGATTCCCCATTAATTTGGTTTATTTATGGAATATGGCTGATATTAGTCCCTATCAGCTACTCCCCCCCCAGGTCCAGAAGCGTTCGTGTGTTGGCTTCTGGCAGGTGTCTTAGCGGGAAAATTATTTTCACTTTGCCTTATCGAGGCTTTTCTTCGAATAGATAAATATTATAATGGATATATTTTGTAGGAAAAAAGGCGCGTTGCTTTTTGGGGAGTAGAGAGGCGTTTCCTATTCCCTTACAGGCCGTCGTGGAGTAACAAGTGGGGCATCGCTCCACTCTCCTTTGGCCTTTTTAACTTCCTTCATTCTCTTCTTCTCCACTTTTATGTCATACACCTGAGAAAAGTGGGAACATTCGCGTTTTTCTACTCAACGTTTCCGGTGATTGCTTCGTTTTCCTTGCTCACAGGTAGTTTATCTAGTGTTTATCGTCTTCGTATATCTCTCCCTTGTGTTAGCGCAGGCTTTACCTATGAGGGGATTTCCTTCCCCTGCCCTCCTCTTTTCTCTTTTTTTTTTTTTTTTTGAAGGAATCGTTAATACCGATTCTTGTTTTTGCAAACCTGGTTTAAGGGCGAGTATAACGAGCATTTTTACATGAGAATCTAAAGATTTCTTAGAAGATTGAGTTTTATTTGCATTTGTTCTCAGCCATGAATGCTGATGCGGGGGAATTGCTACGAAAGATTCAAATGAAGTTAGAGCAGACTTTGCTATGCAAGCGGAACAACTAACTCTTACTCATGAACAAGAGTTGGAACATTCCCGGACTGCTTCTCTCAGGGAAGGGATGAAGAAGGGCTCTAACGAAGGCATTTCCAGGGGGATACAAGTTTGTCGGTCTAACTTCTTGATGTCCCCCTATGGTCAAGCTTTCATAGACTCTTTGGTGAAGCAATTGCCCGAAGCGTTTATCAATTCTCCTTATTTTTGGGCCAGAATGATAGACCCTCTCACCAGATGGGCTGGCGATGTTGTTTTCGAATGCTGTAACCAGCTGGGCGTCCCGGAGCGTGCTAACTCTATCAATCTGGTGCCCATAACACATTTGTTTGAAACAAAGCCCGAGGCCCTCAAGAGGAACTGCTTCATTCCTACTGGGGAACCTTGGTTCATGCCAGTGTTAAGAAAGGCTTCGGAGGCGCTTCGCCAACCGATTGATCCTTCTGAGGACCTTACTACTTGGGAGGCTCCCCATTTTCCCCTTTTTTCTATTGATACCACTGTCATGCAAATTATGAAAAAAGCTTTTGATGAGGTGCCCTTCTTTTCTTTGCTAGAGCTTTGTCTGCCCATCACGGGTTTATTATTACCTGTTTATCGACTCTCTTTCTTTTCCTTGTTTCCAGAAGCTAGCAAGGGAGAAGCTTGTGGGTCCTTCCTTTTCTCAGGGAGCTACTTCTACCGCGCGTATCTCCTCAAGCGAGGAAGGTGGGTCAGGAGCGAATGATGCTTTTAATGTTCCGTTAGGCCGTCCTAAAGATAA
Organism: Thymus mandschuricus; assembly: GCA_029379335.1. Classification (NCBI taxonomy): domain Eukaryota; kingdom Viridiplantae; phylum Streptophyta; class Magnoliopsida; order Lamiales; family Lamiaceae; genus Thymus; species Thymus mandschuricus. Next base: position 16,420,124 of record CM057074.1, on the reverse strand, counting down.
TTGGATTTTGCCTTCAACTGAAATTTCCTCTGTTTTCGAGGACGAAGCTTCAGCCCCTCACTCGTCTAGCTCCGAGGATCTGACCTTCACTCCAGATCCTACTCTTCAGACCAACTGCTTTTGATAACATGTTTTAAAACAATCTATTCTTTTTGATGTTTGTGGTAGGGCGCTATTTATGACCCTGAAATCGTGCTGCTGGAGCACAAACAATCGTTACTTTTGATTTAGGCCAGATGCTTCTTCGAGGCCCTGTTTATAACATGTTTCTGTTATTTCTTAATCAACTTAGAATGTTATCTCTCTTATTCTTGTATTTATAGGGGCTTTACTTTTTACCCTGTTTCTACCTGCTGAAGCATTCTAAGATGGTGAGATAGAGATATTCCCAGTATTTTTATGATGATGGGACAAAATAGTGGAGTAATATCTTGGTGTAAAATAGCGTTTTAAGACAATGAAAGCATTTTAAGATAATGGGATATGGGTATCCCCTACTCCCCCCCCCCCCCCCCCCCCCAAGTGAGGTATAAGGGACTGAAGGAATTACACCTCATTTGAGGGCTAAACACATACGAAATATAACTACTTTAAAGATAAAGAGGTATGATCCAATGTTTCATACATCAGCCAATCATGGAATAAGAGTTTTTCAAAACGAATAAGGGGTCATAGCCCATTGTACTTTCTTCTTGAGAGTAATTCCCAGTTTTCCCTGCATATTTCTAGGGTGATACCTTTTCTTTGCTTGTTGTCTCCTCAACATTTTCTTGGTCCAGCACTTCCATTGCACTTTTGACTTTCGCCCTTGCCTGGGTTATCAAAGCTTCCCACTGCCTTTTCACAATTGGGGCATGGCATATGCCTGTTGCTTCAGCTTCAGGTCCTTTGCTTTAGTTTGTCTGTTGAAGCAGTTGTTTGGCTGGGTCCTGGGATATCATTAGCTCTCCAGAAGGGTTGTTGCTGGTGATCAGCAAGATTTCCATTGAAACGGAAAGGTTCTGGCCTTCTTCTACTGGGGTTGGGGTTTTAAGCCTTTTCCCTTCGAGTTTCATCTCATCCCTTTCGGTGGTGGGTTCTGCCATCGGCCTTTTCCTGGCCTCTCCCGCTCGCACCGATTGGACATAGCATTTTCGCGAGACCTCTTGATCTCCCGATACTTGCCCCACCTGATTTCCTACGGGGAATTTCATCATCAGATAATAAGTGGAAACCACTGCCTGGAATGGATTTAAGGCGGTTCTTCCTAGAATGATGTTGTAGGAAGATGGTTGCCGTACCACCAAAAAGGTGACCGGCTTTGATACCCGTGTAAGTCCTTCGCCCAGAGTAAGCATTAAGTCAATCAATCCCAGTGACATTACAGGGTCTCCTGAGAAACCGTGAAGAGCCGTGGTTACCCCATTCAAAGGCTTTTGGAGGTTCATTTGGTTAAAACAGCTTTCAAATATAACATTGACTGCGGCCCCTGTGTCCACAAAGACCCTTTGGACTTGATACCTTTCTACTTCCACAGTGATGACCAGCGCGTCATTATGAGGATGAACCACCTTTTGATTATCTTCCGGTCCGAATGAAATTTCCGGTGGGGATAGGCCCTGCTCGACCTTCCAAATCCCATGTCTTTCGTGCATGTGCAATTCCCTAGCAGATGCCTTTCGGCTTCTGTTGGAGTCTCCCATGGTAGGTCCTCCGTATATCATGTTAATAACGCCCTTAGGCTTTGTTTTCTGATTAGTGTCGGGCGCTTTCTCAGGAGCTTCCTTGCGCCTCTTGTTTTGTTTTGTCTCCCTTTTAACATACTCCATGGGCGTATGATTTGTTATGAGCAATGTAACTAAAACAAATTCATGGTATACATACTAAAATTCTCCAGGAATAATATAAATCTCGCATTCAATACATATTCCTTCTATTAGATAGCCACCATTCTAGGTGATCATCGCGACAGAGTAAATGACAGGACAAATTTATGCACATATCATCAGAATCAGTTAGAGCTTCAAAGATAAACAGAGGATTAGTCCTCTGAACCCATGGATTTTGACAGTACTTACAGATATCAACTCTTAATTCACATTCAAGGGGAGAAAATCAGCCTCTCAAACACAAGTTTCCTTTCAATCAAAGTGTTTATCACAATTTCCATTTCAAAGGGAGCATAATCCTAGAATCACATCACATTCAACAGCTCATAAACGTGGAGAGCTTAGCAAATATCAAACAACAGTATACCCATCTGGGTTTCCGATAGTTAGACCACAAACAGGGCGTTCCCAATCAATGTAACATCAGATTTCCTCGTATTCTCCACATAAGGACATAATAAAGGGAAATTGCAAACAGCATTATAACAACGAGCTGGAATTTTGCATAAAAACAGGGGAAATCGACATCTCAACTCAAGAATTCCCACAGACAGCGCCAGTTGATAGATCCGGGTTGGAGATCCACAACAATTTAAGGTATTTTTCATCATGTTTTGCAAGGAGCATTTATGGGTAAAGCGTTAAAGCAGTAAAGAGCAAGAGATTCATGCGCGTATAGAGCCATAAATGAGTATTTTATACAGAGCATGATTCATGTAGTGATGACAAATAATAGTTGAGCTGTGAGTAGGGCGTAAAAGGCATATTTAGCCATAAACTAGCAATATTCATGGAGTTTTGCACTCATATAAGCAGATAATGAAGAAATGGAACAGGAAAAAGGAGAGAAACAAGGAGAACGGACCTCCGTCGAGCCTCATTCCCTTTTGGCAATGAGGGTTTTACCTTAGACCTGGGACGAGGTATAAGAGAGAGATTCTTCCTGGCGTCGAGAAGAATGGATGGAGGTAAAAAGGAACTGGGGCTTCCCGGAAGAAGGCTTTGAACACCTTGACCGCTTGAGCTTAGAGAAGCTCGTGAGAGAGAGTGTGAAGTTGAATAGAACAGTACGCCAAGGAGCATGTTGTTCGTAGAGAGTGATGATGTATGAAGTGTGCGTTCACTTAGTATTTATAGGTATGAAGAGGGTGAAAAATGAGCGTCCGTATGAAGGAGGGAAAGAAAAGGAATTTCGACGGAGGCGAAGTATCCTCCGTCATGAATGCAGTGGTCCTCACTCTACAGTACATAGAGTCGCGCGGACCGTATGCTGCACAGAACCTCGAGCTCTGCTAAACGCTTATGGGATCTAATTAGATCCTCACACCATTCCAGATGCTTACAAATTCCACATAGCTTCTGGGAAGGGTAAAAACCTCACTGCTTCTGCGTAGAATATGACGCTTAATTGTGTCGAGCGTCTGATGCTCATGAAATTTCTTTGATAATATGTTGTTACACAGAACAAATTCTATTGATCCCTATCGGAATGAATATCAATTTCCCTTAATAACGATGAGAAGGCTTGTCTCACCCAGAGCCCATCATTCCATTCCTTTTCAGTAAGATTTCTGTATTTATCGTGGCGTCTAGTATACTATCTTTTCTAGAGACTATATTCTAAGGCTAAGGAGGGTGCGATTCCCCATTAATTTGGTTTATTTCTGGTATATGGCTGATATTAGTCCCTATCAGATTTGATTAGATAGACTTCCCTAGAATCAACGTTTGTTTCATATTTGATTTTTCTTATTTAATTTATTTGCTTATTTGTTTCTTTATTTGAGTTATTTGATTTGTTTAATTTCTTTGTTTAGGATTTTAGAAAACCATATATTTAATTCCTTATTGCATAGACATCAGTTTAATTCTAGAGTAGAAGTACTTTGTGTGATTTCGGCATATCAATCCCTGTGGATTCGATACTCGTACTTGTTTTATACTATACCTATTTTGTGTGGTTGAATATAGTACGATCAAATTTTGGCGTCGTTGACGGGGATTGATTATATTTCATATAGATATTTTGAAATAGGATTAATCGGTGATTTAGACGCTTTTATTTTTCTGTTTTGGGTTTATTGATCTAATCTCTTCTTTTTCTTTTCTTTGTTTTCAGGTAGTGCATGTCCACTAGATCTAAAGGGATAAATCTTACTCCGATAGATTTGGAACTCGAGCGCTCACTGAGGAAGAAGAAGCAGACGAAGGAGACAGTTAATATCGATACCCCACCCTCGTCACCACCGCATTCACCAAAGAGTCAAGATTCAATGGGGGATCAATGACGAAGCAGTTGTTGATCAATTTTAGCAAGGAGGATGGGGAACAACGGATGCTAACAACTATGAGATCAAGATGTCCCTCATCAATATGGTACAATCAAATCAGTATGGAGGCATACCAATGGAGGACCCGAATGCGCACTTGAAGCAATTTCTGGATATTTGTGCAACATACAAGGTGAATGGAGTCTCAGCTGACTACCTCAAGCTTAGTTTGTTCGTGTGGTCTCTCAAGGACGATGATAGAGAGTGGTTAGATGGATTGGACAAGTCAGACATCAAGACTTGGAGCAAGATGTGCACAAGATTCTTAAACAAGTTTTTCCCACCTTAACAAGCTCAGAAGCTTATCAACGAGATCAACCAATTTTAGCAATTTGAGGATGATCACTTTTATGAGGCATGGGGAAGGTTCAAGAGGTTGTTGAGAGCATGCCCTAATCATGGTATTGACAAGGATAATCAAATCACCTGCTTCTATCGTGGTTTGAATTAGATGTGCAAGAAGGAGCTCGACTATGCTTCTAAGGGAGGATTTTTGAACAATGAGTACGATATGTGGCTATGGAGATTATTGAGCTCACCGTTAACTCGAGTTATGAAGAGGCTACTGACAGACGCATTGGAAGGAGGAGAGTTGCTACTACTGGGATAGATGCTTACGATGACTTGATGAAGAAGTACACAAAAACAACGAATGAGTTGGATACCATTAAGAAAGGAGTGCTTCGGTGCGATGCTGTAGTTGATGAACAAGCACCCCAACCCAAAGGAGAATATGCCAATTTTGTGCAATAAGGTGGCAAGTGGCAGCCGAATCAAGGAAACAAGTGGCAAGGAGGACAACCAGGCCAAGGAGGTTCGAATTATCAAGGAGGCTACTAGAAGCCTTATTTTCCCAACAACCGAAACCATCCGAACTTCTCTTATGCCAATCCAAACAATGCCCTGTAACCACCTCCTGGTTTTCATGTTGAGAATGGAGTCATCCAAGAACCAAAGAAAGAGATGTCGACTGACGATTTGATTAGACAATATATGGCTCAATCGGAGGCTAGGATGGCATAACAAGACGCGAAGTTGAGAACATTGGAGCTTACGCAAACTACTATGGGGAACACTATGAGAACCAATTTTAGTAGCATCACCAAGCAGCTGCAAATGTTGGAGACACAAATGAGTCAGCTAGCCAATGCTCAAGGAGGAGTCCATAAGCCCGGTAAATTCCCTAGCACAACCGAGCAAAACCCAAAGAATCACCAATGCCATGCTACAAATCCATCATTGGAAGCTGAAGACATTGGAGATAGAAGCCGCAAGGATTCTGAGTTGGAAGAGACGAGCAGGCGAAATCCGAGATCAACGCGTCTCCACATACCTCTCGATCGAGAGGCCAATCGAGAGCTTATTATTGGAATGCAGAAGACCCCTCTCGACACCCCTATCGATCGAGAGGGGGATCGAGAACTGTTCGACAAGGAGATTCAGTGTGACCTTCTCGACACCTCTCTCGATCGAGAGGCTGCCCAGAAAAATCAGAAGAAACCTCTCGACACCCCTATCGATCGAGAGGGTGGTTGAGAGGCCAAACATCAAAGTCAGAAGGTGCCTCTCGACAGAACTCTCGATCGAGAGGCTGGTCGAGAGGGTGCAGCTCCGCTCCAATATCCTACTTATGTTCCGTAGGCCCCTTTCCCTCAACGATTGGTGAACACCAAGCAAGACGAGAAGTATCAACAATTTTTGGAGATCTTTCAGAAGGTCAACATCAACATACCACTTCTCGATGCGCTTCGAGACATGCCCAATCACATGAAGTTCATCAAGGATGTGGTCTCGGGAAAGAAGAAGTGGGGAAAGTTTGAGACGATCAACCTAATGGAGGAGTGCGGCGCGGTCTTACAAAAGAAGCTCCTGTTGAAGAGGAAGGATCTCGGGAGGTTCACATTAGCATGCAAGATCGGTGATCAAATGTTCCAGAATGTGCTTTGTGATCTTGGTGCTAGTATCAACTTGATGCCACTCTCCATCTTCAACAAGCTCAAGATTGGAGAGATGAAGCCGACTATTATCTCCCTACTTATGGCGGATCGATCAGTTTCTTATCCAAGGGGGATAGTTGAAGATGTGTTCGTACAAGTCCACAACCTCGTTTTCCCAGCTGATTTTGTAGTGTTGGATATGCCAGAGGATGCAAATCAACCATTGATCTTAGGACGGCCATTCTTAGCTACGGGGAGAGCATTGATCGATGTGCAAGATGGAGACCTCACTTTCGGGTTAATGGACAAGAGCTGAAGATTTCAATCTATGAAGCAATGAAGAGGATCGATGATCATCGTGAGGATATCTTCTCCATCGAGACATTGACACCACTTACTTCGGAGGAGACACTCAACCATTGCATATCAAATTCTCTTTATTCCTATTCGGAGATAGACGAAGCTTGTGACGAGATTCTTGAGTACCTCAACCAATTGGAGGCGAATCAACCATCACCTAACAAAAAGGAGGCTCTCTACCTCGACATCAACAAGAATGTGGATGGTGGACTCATCGAGGAGGAAGAGAAGGAGATCTTTGCCCTAAAAGTGGAGTTGAAGCCACTACCGGAGCATCTCAAGTACCAATTTTTGGGAGAGAAGGAGAGGTACCCGGTGATTGTTTCTTCCCACTTGACGGAGACAAACACAGATAAGCTATTGAGGGTCATGGGAAAGCATAAATCTGCAATTGGATGGACGATTGCCGACATCAAAGGCATTAGTCCCTCAATCTGCAAGCATAGGATTTTGCTCGAAGATGATCATCGCCCAAGAGTTCAACCCCAAAAGCGATTGAATCCATCCATGCAAGAAGTCGTGAGGAAGGAAGTGATGAAGTTGATTGATGTCGGCATGATCTATGCTATTTCGGACAACGAGTGGGTGAGCCTTACACAAGTTGTATCGAAGAAGGGAGGCATGACGGTGATCAACGGTGAGAAAGGTGAGCTGATCGCGACGAGGCTCGTCATGGGATGGCGAGTTTGCATTGATTATCGTCTTCTCAACGCAACAACTAGAGTGATCACTTTCATCTTCCTTTCGTGGACCAAATGCTCGATAGGTTGGCTGAACATGAGTACTATTGCTTCCTTGATGGATATTCCAGCTACAATCAGATCGCCATCGCTCTGGAGGAACAACACAAGACGACATTTGCATGCCCTTATGGAGTTTTCGCTTATCGGAGGATGCCGTTCGGGTTGTGCAACGCTCCGGCTACTTTTCAGAGGTGTATGATGGCCATCTTCCATGGATTGATCGAGAACATCATGGAGGTCTTCATGGATGATTTTTCGGTGTTCGGTTCTTCATTCGACCAATGTTTAGAGAATCTATCCACGGTACTTCAAAGATGTGAGGAGACGAATTTAGTGCTCAATTGGGAGAAGTGCCACTTCATGGTGCAAGAAGGGATTGTGCTCGGCCAGAAGTTGTCTTCACAAGGATTGGGGGTGGATCGAGCCAAAGTTGTAGCCATCGAGAAGTTGCCACCACCAACGAATGTCAAATCGGTGAGGAGTTTCTTGGGACATGTCGACTTCTATAGAAGATTCATCAAGGATATTTCAAAGATCACGGAGGCGTTATGTGGATTACTCGAGAAGGACGTCAAGTTCGTATTTGATGGCGATTGCTTGGTGATTGGTGATTATTTGTTTGGATTTTAGTTGTGTTTTCGAGTCCGTTTTCTTTATTTATCGATTGATTTTAATTGTACTTTGCTATGATTTGGTTCTTTTGTGATTTTATGGTCTTAGGTATTGCTTGGAACTAAAAGTGGAGAAGATGGAGCGAAATGAGCGAAGAAAGGTTGTTGAGCAATCATTGACCTCAAGGTCTAACCTCTCACGATTTTAATGAAGATTCATTTTGGATAAAATAAAAGCGTTATATTGAAGAGGGGTTCGATAGGAGCACGTAGGAGAAAACGGAGGTCAATTTGGAGTTCAAACGAGGAAGATACGGCCGAAACAAAAAAATGCACGTGCAATCGTCCAGAACAAGGAGTTGGACGGGCGTCCAACGCATCTGGACAACCGTCCAACCCCGGCGTCTAACTTTTCCTTTCCTTGTTTAATTAAGTTTTTATACCTAGTATAAATACTTCTCTATTAGGTCGAATTTTAGACAATCTTTAGCATTGTTTAGCTTTAGTTTTCGCATTCAAACACTTTAGATTTAATTTCCTTTGTTCGATCCGGATCGCTACTTTGCTCGTTTTTAATTCAAGACAGTTTCTTTAGTTCGTGTTCTTCGTTCTTCGGTTTCAATTCGTAAGTTCTTTATTGCTTTCTTTTGCTTGATTAATTGCTTCTTAGATTCTTAGATTTAATTATTAATTGTTTCGTTTAATTTGTTCGTTCGTTTTCAAGTTCTTAGATTTGATTTGTTTTCCAAGTTTCTGTTTCTTCGTTTTCCAAGTTTTCAAAGTTAGATTCGTTTTCTTAGATTTTTAGATTTAAAGTTTTACATGTCTAGAATTGTTTCTTCGTGGCTTTCGTTATTGCTTTCTCTACAATTATTGCCTAGGTAGATTAATCGCTTTTGCTTAATTTCTCAAGATTAATTAGTTAGATTTATTCTTTGCTTTCTAGATTATATTTATTTAATTTCTTTTGATTTATTTCTTATTTATTTTATTGCCTAGGATTAAAAAAAAAAAAATAAATAAATAAATAAAAAAAATAAACCAAATTCTTTTAACTTGCTTTCTTAGATTTAGGCTAGTTAGGATTGTTTTGCTACACGATTATTTGCCCTGCAAAGTTTTCCTTCGAGATTTGACATTGGGTTTTTACTTACTATGTGCTAGGATAGATTTCGTTCTATTGCGAACACTTTTTAGTGAAACAAATTTTTGCGCCGTTGCCGGGGAGAACTTTAGGCTATTTAATTGTGTCGTATTTTTATTTGTTTTATTTAATTGTTTTCTGGTTCGATTTCTTTTCCCTTCCACTCGGTGCGTTTAATTTGTTTGTTGAGTGTTGTGTATGGAAGGTCGTCGAAGTCTCTAAAGGAAGTAGACACCTCACATCGACGACATCAATAGGAGAAGACGCTCTTAACTGCGACGAAGGAAAAAGAAGATGAGAGTTCGAAGCAATGGCACAAAAGGATGGGAGATTTCGCTCATCCCACCTTCACCGCCACCACTTCGGCAATTGTCCTAACCACCGAGGTTAGGAATTATGAGCTTAAACCGCACCACTTGGCTTTGCTCCCTACCTACTACGGGCTGCCCAACGAAGATGCTCTTACGTTCATTCGCGAATATTGCACGATGGTGCAACATTTTCCATTGGGAGAGCTTTCAGAAGAAGACTTGAAGATGAAGTGTTTCCAATATACGTTGAGGGATAGAGCAAAGTCATGGTATCTCGCTCTCCCGACCAACTCTCTCACAACTTGGAATGCGGTGTGCGAGAAGTTCATGATGAAATACTACCCCAACTGCAAGACACAAGAGGTGCGATCGAAGATCGTGAATTTTGCTCAAGGAGCCGATGAGCCTTTTCATGAGGCTTGGGAGAGATTCCAAGAATTGTTGCAGCAGTGCCCTCACCATCAAATGGCGTCCGAGATGCTTTGGCAATATTTCTACGATTCTCTAAATCAAACTTGCCAATTCATGGTGGATAGCTCGGCCGGAGGAAACATCGGAGACGAGTTGAGAATGATCTTTGGTGCAAGCTCTCAACAAAAGTCGTCTCGGTCGAGGAAGATGGAGGCTAGTGTTGTCACTATTAGCTCGGATTTGACGAAGCAAATGGCCGGTATGATGAGGGATCTACAAGAACTCAAGATAAAGACTCCACTTACACATTCGGAGCTTTGTGGCATGTGTGGACTAGTTGGCCATGTCATCGACGAGTGCACTAGGAAGGCCGAACTTACTTACGAAGGAGGAGCCGAAGTCTACGCAGCACAAGGATACCTACCATCACCATATGCTCAACAATTTCCTCACCAACAACCATTCTACCCTACCCAACAATCTTATTATCCACCGCCGCCATAGTTCTGCCCACCTCCGCCTCAACAATCTCCACTTGATGAGGCTAGTTTCGCCGCATTTATGCATGAGAGCAAGTTGGCCCGTGAAGCGCAAGATGCCACGATTAGACGCCTTGAGACCACTATTGGGCAGATTTTTCTAGCAGTTAATGAGTTGAAGAATCTACAAAATGGGATGCCTAGCCAACCCAAACAAGCTCATGCTTTAACGGTCATTGAAGAGGAGCAAGACAAAGGAAAGAAGTGGAGAAGTCACACCGTGGCTGCCATAAAAGCAAGCCGACAACGTTCTCACGCCTCACCTACCTCAGCTGGCCATCTCTCATCTCTACCAAAACAAGGTGATCTCGGAAGTTTCAAATTAGATGTTGTTTTGGATAATGGAGATAGTGTGCCGGGTATGTTGGATTTGGGGGCAGCGGTGAACTTGATGCCATACTCGATTTTTGAGAGAATGGGTTCGAGGGATCTTAAGCCCACCAATTTTTGCATCGAGCTAGCCGACGGTTCATTGAGTCGACCCTTGGGGATTGTGGAAGACGTTGCTTTACTTGTGAGAGGAATTCAAGTTCTTGCCGATTTCGTTGTGCTTGACGTGGGGCAAGGAGCTAGGAGTGAGAGAGACCATCTTCTCTTATTAGGACGACCATTCATGGCTACTACTCAAACTCGAATTGACGTTGGATCCGGCACATTGAGCATGGCCGGTGTAGGAGGTTCGGTAACTTTCTCAATTTTTGATAGTTATTCTTCTCATTCTAATTCTTTTATCCAAACATGCTTGTATGTGCATATTACTAACGATTTGGATGAGAAAAAGGAAGAGGAGAATTTTCAGGTTTCTATGCATGAGGAAGGAGCAATTATTGATGAGTTTTTGAGCAAATTGGATGAGGAAGTGATTGTGGAGGAGTTCTTGAGCAATGTGCAAGACTTGGAGGATCACAACTGCATTATGGAGGAGTCGGTTTTGAGCTCACAACAAGAGAAAGAAATCATGGACAACTTTCTTGCCAATCTCGACGAGGAAGCGCTTTCTATGGAGGATCCATCATCAAGTTTTGAAGATCATGATATTTCTTACATGGATTTTCATACAAGTGTGGGGGAGATGAGTGTCCAAGATAATCCTCTTTTCGAGTTTCAAGCCGAAGAGAAAGAAGAGTCCACCTTTGCATCGAGAGTCGCCTATGGATGGTTAAAGGCATTGCTCGTTGCAACAGATTTTGGGTGAAAATTTTTCACGTCAAGCTAACGATGTTAAACAAGCGCTTGGTGGGAGGCAACACACGTAAAAAAAAAAGTTTGTGTCTTTTATTTCGTTTTTGTGTTTTGTTCGGATTTATTCTTTTTGTGTTTTGTTTGGTGTTTGTTTTTGTAGGTTGCTAACTTGGAGTCTCTTGGGATTTCGAGTTGCTCGTTGGTTGTCGCCATGTGATAAGTTCTTTTTCTATCCCCTTTTCTTTTTATTTTCTTGCAATGGGGACATTGCATGTGGGGGGAGTCTTCGAATTTTTCACATGATTTGTTTCGTAATGTAGTGTCTTTTATGTGTTTTCATATGTTGAATTTTTTTTTTTGTTATACCCACTTTAGAATTGTGTTCGTAGTTGAGTAAGCATGATTGACATGATTCCTTTGAGTTTGAATGACTTGACGACGTGATATTGGAATTGTCGGAATTAGATTGTCGAAACTAGGATTGCTCTAAATTTGACTTGTGATAGCATGATCGTTTGTGAATATTCGTGGGGCATGTTCTTGAGTCGTAATATGAGGTGAAATTTTTTGATTCGGATTATGAGTGAAATGCATGTAAAAAAAAAAAAAAAACAAAAAAAGTGTGCTTAGTTGTGAATAAAGAGTTGATAGGATTCTGCTCATCTTACTTGTTATGTATGAAAATACTTGAGTAATGAGCATGGGAAACCACGTGAAAATGCTTCGAGTAACCCTCGAATGATTATATTTCATGAATCTATATCCTAGATGATACTCATATGTGTTATAAAAAAATGTAGTGTCCGTAGGTACTCTACTCCTCTTGAAATTGAGTACGGGAAACCGCACTAGGATGCTCGATGAGAACCATCGATGATTATACCTAGTGAATTATGTACCGAAGCGTTCACTTTCATTGATAAAAAAAAAAAAAAAAAAAAAAAAAAAAAGAAAGTGCTTTGAGTTGAATAAAAAGGGAAGTAGGCTAAGGGATGAATATATTGATAATTTGATGTTTGTGAGATGTGTGTTATATCATAAGTTGGATCCTCATATTTGAGTCGAGTTAACGGGCCACATGAATGTTTGTATTTGATTGTGCAGTTGCTTGTTGATATTGGAGTGATCTAAGTTTTGATTTGATGATTTTGACGATGCCTACTTCGTATTGTTGAGTTGATTGAACTTGGGTTGATTATGTTGAATATGTATCCTTGAGGACAAGCAAAGTTCTAAGTGAGGGGGTTTAGATTGGTGATTATTTGTTTGGATTTTAGTTGTGTTTTCGAGTCCGTTTTCTTTATTTATTGATTGCTTTTAATTGTACTTTTCTATGATTTGCTTCTTTTATGAGTTTATGGTCTTAGGTATTGCTTGGAACTAAAAGTGGAGAAGATGGAGCGAAATGAGCGAAGAAATTAAGGTTGTTGAGCAATCATTGACCTCAAGGTCTAACCTCTCACAATTTTAATGAAGATTCATTTTGGATAAAATAAAAGCATTATATCGAAGAGGGGTTCGATAGGAGCACGTAGGCGAAAACGGAGGTCAATTTGGAGTTCGAACGAGGAAGATACGGCCGAAACAAGAAATGCGCACGCAATCGTCCAGAACAAGGAGTTGGACGGGCGTCCAACCCATCTGGACGACCGTCCAACACCGGCGTCCAGCTTTTCCTTTCCTTGTTTAACTAGGTTTTTATACCTAGTATAAATACTCCTCTATTAGGTCGAATTTTAGACAATCTTTAGCATTGTTTAGCTTTAGCTTTCGCATTTAAACACTTTAGATTTAATTTCCTTTGTTCGATCTAGATCGCTACTTCGCTCGTTTTTAATTCAAGACAGTTTCTTTAGTTCGTTTTCTTCGTTCTTCGGTTTCAATTCGTAAGTTCTTTATTGCTTTCTTTTGCTTGATTAATTGCTTCTTAGATTCTTAGATTTAATTCTTAATTGTTTCGTTTAATTTGTTCGTTCGTTTTCAAGTTCTTAGATTTGATTCGTTTTCCAAGTTTCTGTTTCTTCGTTTTCCAAGTTTTCAAAGTTAGATTCGTTTTCTCAGAATTTTAGATTTAAAGTTTTACATGTCTAGATTTTTTTTTCTTTGTTGCTTTCGTTATTGCTTTCTCTACAATTATTGTCTAGGTAGATTAATCGCTTTTGCTTAATTTCTCTAGATTAATTAGTTAGATTTATTCTTTGCTTTCTAGATTAGATTTATTTAATTGCTTTTGATTTATTGCTTATTTATTTTATTGCCTAGGATTTAAAACAAAAACCAAACCAAATTCTTTTTACTTGCTTTCTTAGATTTAGGCTAGTTAGGATTGTTTTGCTACACGATTATTTGCCCTGCAAAGTTTTCCTTCGAGATTCGACATTGGGTTTTTACTTACTAAGTGCTATGATAGATTTCGTTATATTGTGAACACTTTTTAGTGAAACACTTGGAGGCTTTTGAGACATTGAAGAAGGCGCTTATCTCTACTCCCGTCTTAGTTTCACCGGATTGGAGCGTGATCTCACTATTTTCAACCACACAAAATAGGTATAGTAAAGAATAAGTACGAGTATCCTATCCACAGGGACTGATATATCGAAATCACACAAAGTACCTCTACTCTAGAATAAAACTGATGTCTAGGCAAAAAGAAATTATGAATGTGGTTTTCTAAAATCCTAGGCAAAGAAAATAAGCAAAATAAATAACTCAAATAAGTAAACAAAATAAGACAAATAAGACAAATAACTCAAATAGGAAACAAGGTTTATTCTAGGGAAGTCTATCTAATCAAATCTACCCAAGTAACAATTAACCAATTTAATCCAATCTAGATGCGATACACGAAAATAACCTAACACTCCGGCTAAGGAAATATAGATCGTCACTCGATAAAATCCTAATCTCCTCTCGGTCTCGTAGAAATTAAATCAAGTGCAAAACAGATCAAGTATCGATAGATATAATCAATAAGGTTCAGCTACGACACCTATATAAACTATATGCAAGACCTATGATAATCTAACTTCGGCTAAGACAATTAAATCATCATAACATAAACGAGAGCACCTTAAGGACACTTTTCAGGATAACGGTCCTGCTCTCTTCAAATTTCATTTATCACAATTTCAACACACATGGCCATCAAGATATTAAAATGGATAACAATATCAACATCATAACTTTAAGTAAATCACCACACCTTAACCTTCAACTTGAAAATTATGTCGAGCAATCGAAACAACTTATCGTCCTAGTCGCGCCACACCCAGTTACAAGTATAAAATTAAGTAACCTCTTAAAGCAAAATAATAGGTACTTCATATATAATTCCTGGAACTTAACTTTATAATGTTATTAAGTAAAATAAATCTTTGGAACTGAAGATGAAATAAAGAATCTGGTATGGCTTTCATTTGGTTTACTCTTAAGTGAACTGGAGCTTAACAACTAAAATTGAAACTAAGGACGAGTATTAGTCCTAATGATATGTTTTTTATCAACTCCAATTCAATAACCTGAACCAAATTAATGTTTTTGCTCATGACCTCAGCCCTCTGTGTTACTCTCGTTTCTTTTCCCCTATCCCCATTTCACAAAATCACTTCGAAACTCAATTACAAAACACCCGTTTGTTCTACTTTTATTCTCTACATTTCTGACAATAACAGATGACAAAAACGAGGATAGGTTCGACACCTGACTCGGCTATTTCTAGCCTATCAGTACAATAACCGAACTAGCTAGTAGTCTGGGTCGAACCACAAGGAGTGAACGTATCAATAGACTTTCAAGTAGTTCATATCATCTCTATCATACTATCTAAGCACATAGACTTGGTTTGATGTTTTATAACTAGGCAAGTAATGAGTAAGTAAAATTAACAAGCAAAAATAAAGGCAAGTAATGTAAAGAACAAGTAAAGGAACAAGTAGTAGAAATTCGATAAAAGCAAGCAAGGATTCAAATGACTTCCGGTGTGATTAGGCTAAGGACTAGGCAAGTTATGTATCAAACCATTTTAATTCCTTTGAGTGGCATTATTACATAAATCAAGCTATCTCATCCTCCTAAGACTTGATAACTAGTGGATTGAATAACATGCTTACCATTCTAAACATATTACCAACTCCTAAAAGCACAATGCCTATTAATCTAACATCAATTCACACAATTCTTTCTAGGAGCAATGCAAATCAATACTAGATAATATGAGCAAGGATTCATGCCAAGTGCTATGAATGGAAGCTTCCTAGGCATTCCATCAAACACCTTATATGCACTCATGGATGTCAATCATTCATGCAATTAAATTCAATCAAATCCAAGGGCAACTCAAAGGAAAGGTAAATCCACATCAAAAAGCATTAAATCCTAACCTAATTCACACCATCCATCATTTGAAACCTCTAAAAGATCTAGCCACTCATAGATCTAACAATCAAACCAACAAAAAGAAGGAAATTCATAATAGAAATAACAAGGAAAGTAAAAGGAAATAAAATGCTTCAATAATCTTCAATCTTCAAGCTTCATCATCCAACAAAATTTGAAAGTACTAAAAAGGAAAGGAGGGAAAAGCTAGGGTTTCTAAGCAATAATGCAAGAGTGAATTCAAGTGATAAAAGTTGTCAAATGAGGCAAATAACAAGATATTTATAGATCTCCCACAAGTTGGGGTCAAATTGCAATAAGAAGAAACTTGAGTTGAGAAGGTGGGGTAAAAACTGTAATTTCTGGAAAGTTGAATGAAGGTTTGACTAGTGCATTTCCGTTTGACTTGTGCATTTCCGCCCACATTTCACAGTTTGCGCGCTCTCACGGTTTTGGCTCGTTCTCTCTCGTCCGGCATCGGAAAATTAATCCGCAAAGTGCTACGGCTTCCTATTTCGATCCTCTTCGATATAGGATAAGACAAACATTCCCATAAAATTGCCACAACACCTAAAATAGGCACGGAAATCAAGAGAAAATGCAAAACATATAGAAAACGCATAAGTATAAAAACCTATCATTTTCTATTCATTTAAGCGCACATATCAAAGCCAAAACCTACCGAAAACATCTTGAAATGCATATAAAATATCTGTTTGTCAACACCCAAGCTCCTCACCTAGAAACAATCAGTCTGATTTACAAGGTTTCAATTTTGTGAACATAAGAACTGATTTTAATTTATGCTATTCCTCTTTATTTCTAGTTCGAAAGCTGTAAGTCAAAATAGACTCGGTTGGTCTAGATTTAAGTTTCGTATTCAAGGATTCTCAATGGGTGTAGAGATTTTCTCCTATACAACAGATGTATATTACTATAGTTATTTATGCTTCCCAAGAAATGACCATTCTTCTAAACTGTAAAATTAACCAAAATCACAACTTCAGCCATAAAGGAAACGAGATTAAAAGTCTAAATCGTGAACTTACTCAAGAGATGGTAAATAGGGGAATTCTGGTGTTTCTCTTCTTGATTGAGACCTGGCTATACTAAATTCGTGCAAAGATTTTGAGCTTAAGATGTTGCTGCGAGGTTTGGGTGATAAGGAGATTGGGAAAAATCCTAGCCGATAGTATTTTCTTCCACCTCAATTTCTTTTCTTTTTTTATGCAGGGAGAACGAGAATGAGAAGAACCGATGCTTTGTCAATTCTACTGATAAGCACCCACCGCTTAAGAGCTCTAGCACATTCTTATCAAATCATATTATTATAAAACAAAATATCTTAACCTAAAATATGATACCCTTTTTGTTATTATTTTAAAACTAATTTTGTAGAGCTCATGCTCTCAAAACGTGTGGGCAGCCCAAAATCTTGATCCAATATAATACAAAATTTAATTCCCTCTAATAAATTCAATCAAAGGCCAAAATACAAGGTCTAGTAATAGTACATAATAATTTATATTAATAATTTCTAAGTTCCAATTAATTAAATCTTCTTTTAACTAGAGGCGCGACTTAGACTAAAATAAATTCGACAACAAATAAAATATTCATGAAATTCATAATAGGCGACTAGAAATAATTTTAAATAGATAATTATTTTCGGGCTACGACAACCCTACCCACTTAAAAGAATTTTGTCCTCGATATTTCACTTACTTGGCTTTAAGTGAGGGTAATGAGCTAAGATTTCCTCTTCATTTTTTTAAATAGATAATTATTTTCGGGCTCCTTTCCTTGATTGTTGCCCTGGTTACGCTCTTCCCATTTTCTTTTTCCAAACTTTTTTCTCTTGTTTTTGCGTCTGATTATTCGTCTTGATAGCCATCTCAACTTCTTCAGCTCGTTTCACTAATTCACTAAAATCGTCAATCACGTGTGATTCCATAATCCCTTTAATGTCAGTTCTTAGTCCTCTCTTGAATCGAGCAATCGCTTTAGTCTCTGTGTCGACCAAATGGGGTGCGAATTGAGAGAGATTATTAAATGTCCTTTCATATTCTTCTATCGTCAGATTCCCTTGTTTAAGTTCGAAGAACACCGTTTCCTTCTGCTCACGAAATGAAACAGGAAAATATTTATCCACAACTCCTTTGAAGTTTTCCCAAGTCAGAAGCTTGCGATCATCTTCTCCTAGCATGCGATAGAAACCATTCCACCATTTTCCGAGCATCGTCTTTGAGTTGAAAAATCGCACAAGCCACTTTTTCTTTATCCGAGCAACCAATGTGGGTGAAGATACGTTCTATTTCCTCAAACTATTCCTCAACAGCTAAGGGTCCATCGCGTCCATTGAATCGTGGTGCATTGTACTGACGAAATCTCTCAACTCCTTCATCAATTGTTCTGGTGGCTGGAGTCAGTTTAGGTTGTGCTGTAACATGTGCTTGGGATTGTTGCTGAATAAATCCTTGTAAAGCACCCAAGAACTGGTTCATGAAATCTGCTCCATTAGGTGGTATTGGAGGGGTTGCATCTTCATTCGAAGTCCGGTTTGTTTCTCGATCTCGGTTAGTACTTGAACAATCACTTTCGGTAGTATGTGGTCTTGAACCGGCATGAGACATGATTCTGAGTCGAAAGGAAAGTATTGTTAATCTTAGGATGGATGTGCTCTAGTGTTAGTCTTAAATTCCACAACTACAGTATCCGGCCAATAGCGCAACCTTAAAGTCCGACCTATAAACTACTACCTCTATCTCACTATATTAGCAACATTTTAAATTTGCACAAGAATTAAGAAATGAAAAATGTGTGGCTAGAATTAAATAAGAGGAGAGAGAGTTAATTGTGACCAAGTATTTTTTGCCATTTTAGGAAATGTGTCTAATAAATGAGATGGACCAAAATGACAAATGTTGCTAATTTAATGAGATGGAGGTAGTATATTATAAGTTTTTTTTATGCCTTAATAAGATCGAGGACTACTAACTAACAATAAAGCTTTTCACAAATCCAACTCAAATAACTTAAACTGTAAATTTCTGATATAAACATAGATGCAATAAACTTACTTTAACTCCAAACTCAATATAATAATTTCAATAATTGCAGCAAACCTCAGCAAATATTTCAGAATTGAACAGTTTACACTCACCCCCATGAAATAATTTAAAATACCCTAACCTCAGTCGGAGCGCGTGGCGATCGAATGACTACAAGCAGTAACTTATGATTTTTTTTTTTTTTTTTTTCATGCTCAAATCATTTTGCGGTGTCTACAGGAAAGTAGACCCGCTCTGATATCACACTATAACACCCTAACTCAAAATAAACATTTAAGCGGAAACATAAGAATATTTTTTTCTTCCTAAAAGAAGTAAAGTAAAAAATTAAAATTTCAAATAAATAGAACTACTGAAAACATGATTTAGGATTGATGGAAACCTTGATAATATACACCATGATTCTTAGTAATTACATCCCAACCATATTTACATCAAAAGGATATGATTTCTAGTTAACAAAAATTTTAGGAGTAGTCGATGCAAAATATGACTTCTAATATATAATGGTGAGTCATTCGACCACGGCACGCCTCCGAGCTTAATCATCTGAAAAATATATTAAATGTGGGTGTGAGCATACAAAGTATACTCAGTGTGGGACTTTATGCATTATTATCCAAGTTAATAAAATGGTAAACACGTATGATCAACATCAAACATCACATCATTCCCGCCCTTGGCGGCATAACTCGTTGTGCACAACTAAATGAGAGCATTCAAGGACACTTTTCAGGGTAACGGTCCTGCTACTCACAAATCTTCATAACATAAACGAGAGCACCTTAAGGACACTTTTCAGGATAACGGTCCTGCTCTCTTCAAATTTCATTTATCACAATTTCTACACACATGGCCATCAAGATATTAAAATGGATAACAATATCAACATCATAACTTTACGTAAATCACCACACCTTAACCTTCAACTTGAAAATTATGTCGAGCAATCGAAACAACTTATCGTCCTAGTCGCGCCGCACCTAGTTACAAGTATAAAATTAAGTAACCTCTTAAAGCAAAATAATAGGTACTTCATATATAATTCCTGGAACTTTACTTTATAATGTTATTAAGTAAAATAAATCTTTGGAACTGAAGATGAAATAAAGAATCTGGTATGGCTTTCATTTCGTTTACTCTTAAGTGAATTGGAGCTTAACAACTAAAATTGAAACTAAGGACGAGTATTAGTCCTAATGATATGTTTTTTATCAACTCCAATTCAATAACCATAATAAAAAATAAAAAAATAAATAAATAAATAAATAAGGGATTTCAAGTTACGAAAGCTAAAGCAAAAGAGCTATTTATTAACTAGACTTAAGTCTCCAATCCATTTAAACATTAAACCCAACCAGTGTACTACTGGCTTTAACTATTAATCTGAACCAAATTAATGTTTTTGCTCATGACCTCAACCCTCTGTGTTACTCTCGTTTCTTTTCCCCTATCCCCATTTCACAAAATCACTTCGAAACTCAATTACAAAACACCCGTCTGTTCTACTTTTATTCTCTACATTTCTGACAATAACAGATAACAAAAATGAGCATAGGTTCGACATCCAAGCTCCTCACCTAAACACTCAGTCTGATTTAGAAGGTTTCAATTTTGTGAACATAAGAACTGATTTTAATTTATGCTATTCCTCTTTATTTCTAGTTCGAAAGCCGTAAGTCAAAATAGACTGGGTTGGTCTAGATTTAAGTTTCGTATTCAAGGATTCTCAATGGGTGTAGAGATTTTCTCCTATACAACAGATGTATATTACTATAGTTATTTATGCTTCCCAAGAAATGACCATTCTTCTAAACTGTAAAATTAACAAAAATCACAACTTCAGCCATAAAGGAAACGAGATTAAAAGTCTAAATTGTGAACTTACTCAAGAGATGGTAAATAGGGGAATTCTGGTGTTTCTCTTCTTAATTGAGACCTGGCTATACTAAATTCGTGCAAAGATTTTGAGCTTTAGATGTTGCTGCGAGGTTTGGGTGATGAAGAGATTGGGAAAATCCTAGCCGATAGTATTTTCTTCCACCTCAATTTCTTTTCTTTTTTATACAGAGAGAACGAGAATGAGAAGAACTGATCCTTTGTCGATTCTACTGATAAGCACCCACCGCTTAAGAGCTCTAGCACATTCTTATCAAATCCTATTATTATAAAACAAAATATCTTAACCTAAAATATGATACCCTTTTTGTTATTATTTTAAAACTAATTTTGTAGAGCCCATGCTCTCAAAACGTGTGGACAGCCCAAAATCTTGATCCAATATAATATAAAATTTAATTCCCTCTAATAAATTCTATCAAAGGCCAAAATACAAGGTCTAGTAATAGTACATAATAATTTCTATTAATAATTTCTAAGTTCCAATTAATTAAATATTCTTTTAACTAGAGGCGCGACTTAGACTAAAATAAATTCGACAACAAATAAAATATTCATGAAATTCATAATAGGCGACTAGAAATAATTTTAAATAGATAATTATTTTCTGGCTACGATAGATAGGGGTGTCGAGAGGTTTGCTTTGAATTTTCTGGGAAGCCTCTCGAACGACCTCTCGATCGAGAGAGGTATCGAGAGGGGTATCTTTAAGCTCCTCATCGAACAGATCTCGATCCCCTTCTCGATCGATAGGGGTAGGGTATCTAGAGGGGTCTTCTGGAATCCAGTATTGACTTCTCGATTGGCCTCTCGATCGAGAGGGGTGTCGAGAGGCCCGGACTTCGGACTTCGTCTTCTCGTCTCCTCGAACTCCGAATCCTTGTGGCTTCTTTCTCCTGTATCTTCAGCTTCCAATGACGGATTTGTGTACCGAGTGCTGCTCCGAAGCTCGATAGCATGAACTTGATGGTTCTTCAGGTTTTGCTCGGTCGTGCTTGGGAATTGGCCGGGCTTATGGACTCCTCCTTAAGCATTGACTACTTGACCAACTCGAGCATCCAACATATTCATGTGCTTGGTCAAATTTGTGACTGCATTCTCGATATTAGAAACACTAGACTCCAAGGCTCCGATTTTATTTGTCGTCGTTCATATGGGATTCTTTATCAACTCCTCCAATGAAGGTTCCTTCTTCGGCTCTTGGACAACTCCATTCTCCACATGGAAGCCAGGGGATATGTTTGGATGGCTTCGATTGTCGGGATAATAAGCCTTCTTGAAAGCATTCGTTGCCGTCTTGGTGTATTTCTCCTTCAAATCATCATAAGCTTCGAATCCAATGGCGGCAACCTTTCTTCTCCCAACTCTTCTGTCGGTAGCCTCCTCATAACTTGTGTTGACGTTGAGCTCGATGATCTCCCAAGCTGTCTCTGCATCATTATTTAAGAATCCTCCTTTAGATGCATAATCGAGCGTCTTCTTGCATTGCTTGTTCAATCCTCGATGGAAGTAGAAGATTTGTTCCCCCTTGTCCAGACCATGATTGGGGCAGACACGAAGCATCTTTCTGAATCTCCCCCATGCTTCGTATAGGTACTCATCTTCAAATTGTTGGAATTTGTTGATCTCGTTTAGAAGCCTCTGAGCCCTTAAAGGTGGGAAGAACTTATTTAAGAACAGTGTGCACAGCTCGCTCCATGTCTTTATCTCGGCTCGATTCTCTATATCTTCAAGCCACTGTCTAGCATCATCCTTGAGAGACCACGCGAAGAGACAGAGCTTGATGTAGTCTGCAGGCACTCCATTTGCCTTGTAGGTGGCACAGATGTTGAGAAATTGCTTCAAGTGAGCATTAGGATCCTCCATCGGTGTGCCTCCATATTGCTTTTCTTGCACCATGTTGATGAGGGAAGTCTTGATCTCGTAATCTGTAGCCTCAACAGTCCCCCATCCTCCATTCTGGAATTGATCAACAACCGGTTTGAACCGATCGTTGAGAGTCCTCCTCACTCCTTGATCCGCCGTCGAACTTTGATCCATTGGTGAATTTGGTGGTGGCGAGGGTGGTGTATCAATCACTTAAATCAAAGAAAGGAAACGATTAGATCAATACACAAAAATAGAAAAATAAACGCCTAAATCACCTATTAATCCTATTTCAAAATATCTATGTGAAATCTAATCAATCCCCAGCAACGGCGCCAAAATTTGATCGCACTATTTCCAACCACACAAAATAGGTATAGTAAAGAATAAGTACGAGTATCCTATCCACAGGGACTGATATATCGAAATCACACAAAGTACCTCTACTCTAGAATTAAACTGATGTCTAGGCAAAAAGAAATTATGAATGTGGTTTTCTAAAATCCTAGGCAAAGAAAATAAACAAAATAAATAACTCAAATAAGTAAACAAAATAAACAAATAAGACAAATAACTCAAATAGGAAACAAGGTTGATTCTAGGAAAGCCTATCTAATCAAATCTACCCAAGTAACAATTAACCCAATTAACCAATTTAATCCAATCTAGATGCGATACACGAAAATAACCTAACACTCCGGCTAAGGCAGTATAGATCGTCACTCGATAAAATCCTAATCTCCTCTCGGTCTCATAGAAATTAAATCAAGCGCAAAACAGCAAGTATCGATAGATATAATCAATAAGGTTCAGCTATGACACCTATATCAACTATATGCAAGACCTATGATAATCTAACTTCGGCTAAGACAATTAAATCATCATACCATGTATTCATGAGATCCATTATATAATTATCCGGCTAGGGCATAAAAACATAACTATGCATACACAATTAGTGATCAAGTAATCATGCATGAGAGTAAGCACTATGAAACATACATCTAGATTGGCAGGCTAATTGTAATTAAAAGTACTCACATAAATTCAATTAGGCATACAAACCCTGAAATCTACTAAAAGAAATTAGCTAGACATAATTAAAAGAAAGGTTGAAGAAAGAATAAACATAACGAAAAGCATAAATAAAAGAGAAAGAGATAGAAAAACTCTTGAATCTTGATGAATCTTCAATCTTCAATTGTCTTCATACATAAAATAAATCTAGATCTAAAGTATAAAAGTGTAGAGAAAAGAATAAAAACTAATCTAAAAGTAGTATGTTGAAAACTAGAGAGATCTTCTACAATGATAAGTTTAGAGGTATTTATAGGGTAAAAGTTTACATCTAATACTTAATTGTACAAGGAAACCAAGAAGGAATTAAAATTTTCCTTTTAAAAGAAATCCCGTCTGGAAAATTTGGGTGTCCTCTCGACCAAGCTCTCGATAGAGAGGCGGGTCGAGAGGGTCGAGAGGTCCTGCGCGACTTTCTTATTTCGGCTGTATCTTCCTCGTCCGAACTCCAAATTGACCTCTGTTTTCACCTACGTGCTCCTATCGAACTCGTATTCAATGCTATGCTTTCATTAGTCCAGAATAACTCTTCAATAAAATCATGAGAAGTCAGAACTTGGGATCAATACTTCATCTCTTCCTTGGTTGCGTCGCCTCTTGTCTTGTCTTGGGTTTTCTCGACTCAAAAGCCCTAAAAACACTCAAAAACAACCCAAAAGCGTAATCTAGATCGAGATAACATAAACAATACAAAAAATGATCTAAACTATCAAAATAAGATAAGAAAACAATAATATAACACTTAGAAAATATGGTCAAAATGCACCTATCAGAGCGCCCCGTTCGAGCTCATGTGCGACGCAAGCGATTGGGCGATAGGAGCTGTTTTGGGGCAGAAAACGGAGAAGCTATTCCGAGTGATCTATTACGCTAGCAAAACGTTGGACTCGGCCCAAAGGAATTACACCACCACGGAGAAGGAGTTACTTGTTGTGGTCTACGTTTTTGATAAGTTTAGACCTTGTTTGGTGGGATCTCACACGATTGTGCACATCGATCATGCCGCCACTCGCTATCTATTCAACTAGCAGGACTCGAAGCCGAGGTTAGTTCACTGGATTTTACTTCTTCAAGAGTTCGATATGGAGTTCAAGGATAGGAAGGGGTGTGAGAATGTAGTAGCCGATCATCTTTCGAGACTTGAGCAACCGGTGGAAGGAGAAGATTCGAGAATCGTCATCAAGAAGAGCTTCCCGGATGAGCAGATCTTTGAGATTGATGAGTACACCCCTTGGTTCACCGACATCGTCAATTATTTGGCGATCCATCATGTTCCCAAAGGACTTTCGTCTCATCAAAAGAAGAAGTTCCTCCAGGACTGCAAATTCTACTATTGGGAGGATCCATACTTGTACCAGGGGTGCGCCGATGGAATTATTCGGAGGTGTGTTCGACAAACGGAGTGGAAGAAGATCATCGGTGATTGTCATAGCGCTCTTAATGGGGGACACTTCGCAGCAAATCGCACCACCCTCAAGATCTTCCATAGTGGCTTTTATTGGCCATCGATCTACAAGGATTGTTATGCTTACATCAAGACGTGTGATCGGTGCCAAAGGATGGGGAACATATCGAAGAAAGACGAGATGCCGTAGCGCACTATCATGGAGGTGGAGTTGTTCGATGTATGGGGAATCGACTTCATGGGTCCTTTCCCCAAATCTCAAGGCTTCTCCTTCATTCTACTTGCGGTGGAGTACGTCTCTGGGTGGGTCGAAGCCATTCCCACAGCCAACAACGATTCGAAAGTGGTGATTAAATTCCTCCAACGGAATATCTTGTCTCGGTATGGAACTCCGAGAGCTTTGCTTAGTGATGGGGGGAGCCACTTCAACAATCATTGGTTGGGATCACTTCTAGCCAAATATGGAGTCAAGCACAAGGTGACGACGCCCTACCATCCTCAAGCCAAAGGTCAAGCCGAGTTAGCTAATCGGGAAATCAAGCATATTTTGGAGAAGACCGTCACCAACAAGAAGGAGTGGGCGAAGTACATGGACGACGCACTTTGGGCCTATAGAACGGCCTTCAAAATGTCAATTGGGAGATCTCTATATCAATTGCTTTTGGCAAGTCTTGCCATCTACCAATGGAGTTGGAGCACAAAGCTTATTGGGCGACGAGAAGGATCAAATTTCAAGTTCAAGGAATCCATGGGCCAAAGGTGTGACGATTTACTAGAGCTTGATGAATGGAGAAACGAAGTGTTCGAGAGTTCGAGGATTTACAAAGAACAAGCTGCAAAATTTCATGATTCGAGATCGTAAGTTTGATATTGGTGATGATGTTCTTGTGTATAATTCTTTTCTTCGTTTATTTCCAGGAAAATTGCAAAGCAAGTGGTCGGGACCATTCGTCATCTACAAAGACTTGAAGAATGGAGCGTTCGAAGTGTTGAAGGTGGATGGTAGCAAGTTCATGGTCAATGGACATCGTCTCAAGCACTATTTCAAGTCGATGCCTCTTTATCCCACAAAAGAGGCTATCAATCTCGAGGACCCGAACTAAATTGCGGTACTGTCGGGCTAAAGACGTTAAATGTAGCACTTGTTGGGAGGTAACTCAATATTCGTATCCCATTTTTATTTTTTATTTTTAGAGTCGTAGTTAGATTTTTTGTATTTTTGATTCGTACCCCTTAATATACTAACAAACTAAAGTTTGAGTGTAGAAAACAATTTTCGAGATTGACTTTCTCGACACCCCTCTCGATCGAGAGGTGGATCGAGAGGGTGAAAATCACTTTACAGTAGAGTCCTCTCGACAGGGGTCTCGATCGAGAGGATTTTCAAATTTGTGCCAGGTTTTGTTCGAGAAACCTCCCACAATTATGAGCTGTTGAAAGTGGTGTGATTCTAGGATTACATCTCCTCTGAAACGGAAATTGTGATAAACATGTCGATTGAGGGAGAATCCGTGTTTTGAAAGGCTGATTTTCTCTCCTTGAATGTGATTTTCTCTCCTTGAATGTGAATTGAGAGTTGATATCTGTAAGTGCTGTAAAAATCCATGGATTCAGAGGGCTAATCCCCTGTTTACCCTCGAAGTTTTAAAATTGACTCTGATGATGTGTGCATAAACTTGCCTTGTCATTTACTCTGTCGCGGTGATCACCTAAGATGGTGGCTGTCTAATAGAAGGAATATGTATTGAATGCAAGATTTATATTATTCCTGGAGAATTTTAGCATGTATGCCCTGAATTTGTTTTGACTACATTGCTCATAGCACGTCAATACGATAGTTAAAAGCGGTCTCAAGGCCATATCCCCTTCATAACATGAATTGCGATGACTAATCTGTTGTTGTTTTGTCAAAAACTTAAGGTTGTGAAGGATCCGGAGGAAAGCCAGGTCACAGACTGCAGCAATCTCCAAACACATTTGATTCACCTTGTGTACTTGGTGAGCAAACAATTCTGTCTATCATCTGCTCAATATGAAACCCATTTATGAGTTGCAAAAGATTGGTGATTACTGAATAAGTGTCACTACTAAAGTTAGTCGAATGCCCCTTGAATCACCCTAACTTAAAAACCCATGAAATAATATAAACATTAAAGAAGTGGAGAGCTGAGGATGAAAATGTTACCCTATTCACCTTGATGAAGGGGCCCTGCATCTGGAAGCAGAACTTCCCATAAGCCCCATATAATGGGCAAACCCCTCAGAAGCCCTGTCTAACAGGCAAACATCTTTCAGAAGCCCTGTCTAACAGGCAATTCTCTCAAAAGCCCTACCTAGTAGGCAATCTCCTCGTAAGCCCCGTATAACGGGCAGAACCTTCTCTCATAAGCCCTACCTAGTAGACAATATCCTCGTAAGCCCCGTATAACGGGCAAAACCTTCTCTCATAAGCCCTACCTAGTAGGCAATATCCTCGTAAGCCCCGTATAACGGGCAGAACCTTCTCTCATAAGCCCTACCTAGTAGGCAATATCCTCGTAAGCCCCGTATAACGGGCAGAACCTTCTCTCATAAGCCCTACCTAGTAGGCAACTCTCTCGTAAGCCCCGTATAACGGGCAGAACCTTCTCTCATAAGCCCTACCCAGTAGGCAACTCTCTCGTAAGCCCCGCATAACGGGCAGAACCCTTACTCATAAGCCCTGTACAACAGGCAACCTTCTCATAAGCCCTGTACAACAGGCAAAACCTTCTCGAAAAGCCCTGTTTAATAGGCAATATCATCGTAAGCCCCATATAAGGGGCGGAATACTTTATAAGCCCCATTTAATGGACAACCTTCTCGCGGAGCCCTATCTAATAGGCACCTATACTGTGAGCCCCATTCAATGGGCAGAACCCTCTACAAAGCCCTATCAACTAGGCAACTCCTTTGCAAGCCCATACAGGGGGCAGAACTTTTCCTAAGCACTTACTCAGTAGGCAACACCCTTATAAGCCCCGCTGAATGGGCGGTGCGCACTTAAGCCTTGCTCTAGAAGCGGCATCTTTGTGCATCACCCCCGTAAGTTTTACCCATTATTTCCCGGCGGGTAACATCTCACCGAAAAACCCGCTCCATAAGGGGTATTCTCGAAAAACTCTATTTGATAGACAATACCCCCATAAACCTCTAAGGAGGATAGCGCCTCTGTAAGCCCTATAAAATAGACCAAGCTCTCGTAAGCTCCGTCCAACAAGTAATGCTCTCACAAATCCTGCTTAAAAGATGGCACCCTCGCAGTCTTTGGCTGACAGGGAACACCTTATAAGAAAATCCTATAAAATAGGTACCAAATATAAGAAGGGCCCACATGGCCGAATGCCTCTCATATTGAGCCTAATGGAATAAAATGCCACACAAATTCTTAAAAACCTCCCTTCATGATCAGATCCCTTCCAGGAGCTTCATAAAGAGAGCTCTAGGAAAACAAACGCCTTAATAAAGTAGGCCCTGTAAAAACAGGTGTCATCGACCTCAGTTTCGTTCGGGCGAAAGCCATCCTTGAAAAGCCCTATATTAAGTAAACCACGCTTGTTAAAGCCACCTTATATGGTTGACGGTTATAAAAGGATCTGCTAAATTGGCAATATATTACGACTAAATCTCATATGATCAGATGCCTCATGTCAAGAGGAAGAAACTGTATTAAAACTCTCTATCATAATCTAATTCCTATCTTCAAATCGTTACTTACCTTCATCCTATACAGGCAAGGGCCACCCCCTTCCAAGAATCTTATAACAAATAAGCTATACTTACTAAAGCTATCATAAATGATGCTCCAACGCAGGAAATCTGCCAATAGCAAATTGCATACATCCCAAATCTCTTTTCAAAAGCCTACGGGATTAATTCTCTAAAACATCCTCAACTCTTTGCAGAACCTTGTAAGGATGATGGTTGGTTTAGAAGTCCATCTGGAAAGGACAGATGACAGGGTCCCCAATCCTCCCGAGGAATCAGGACCTAGCAATACAGCGCCACAAATATCCTTCGGACTGGGGGATAACAAGGCCATCATGCATCGACACAATGACGCCCTTGTAGTAACAGCTGAAATAGAAGGGTACCAAGTGCGGAGAATTTTTATAGACACCGGGACTCCTATCAACGTGATCCTCACGAGTTGTCTTAATCAGATGCCTCAGAAGAAGCTCCTGAAACCCGCCAGGGTATCCCTCCAAGGCTTCTCGCAGAAGCCTATTATGACAGTCGGATCAGTGGATCTTGTACTCACTCTGGGAGAAGGACATATTAAAACATCAAAAGTGACTACCTTCTGGGTGGTCGACCAGAAGTCATCTTATAACGCTATTCTAGGAAGAGCTGCTCTGAACTCTTTCCAAATAATCATATCCACCTACCACTTGATGATGAAATTCCCTGTGGGAGATCAAGTAGGATGGGTATCAGGGAATCAAACGACCTCAAGAAACTGCTACGTTCAATCCGTTAAAACGGGAGAGGCCAAAAAATGGGCTGTCCTAGAACCTGTAGCCCCTCGACACAAACCAGAAAAGGAAGAGGGCAAGATCAAAGAGGCCGATACTGTCAAAGAAGGACAGAGCCTAATGGTCCCTGCAGAGGAACTGATAGAAATAGAATTGATCCCGGATCGGAAGGGCTTCATCACAAGAATTGGCACTCAGATGCCTCAAGACATATCAGAACAACTGATAAGGTGTTTGCGGAAGAACGCAAATATCTTTGCTTTCGGATCATCTGACCTGGTGGGGGTAGATGCAACCGTGGCACTACACTGTCTGAATGTAGACCCCTCGGTGAAGCAGGTAAAACAAAAGTTAAGACAATTTGGACCTGAGAAAGATAAAATCATCAGGGAGGAGGTCGCCAAATTATTGGAGGCTAAACACATCAGGGAAATACAATTCCCGGAATGGCTATCCAATGCAGTAATGGTGGCTAAGGGAAACACAGGCACCTGGAGGATGTGTATTGACTTCAGAGACTTGAATAAAGCCTGCCCAAAAGATCATTACCCTCTGCCTAGGATCGATCAATTAGTAGATTCCACGTCAGGTTGCGAATTGCTATCCATGATGAACGCATATCAAGGTTACCATCAAGTAAAAATGAATCCATCAGACGTCCCGAAAGCTGCATTTGGAGTTTGTGCAGGGACATTTGGTTTTCAAAGCATGCCCTTTGGTCTAAAAAATGCGGGGGCTACTTATCAAAGAATGATGGATAAGATCTTCAAAAGCCAAATAGGCAGAAATATGGAAGTATATGTTGATGATATACTAGCCAAAAGCGTGTATGCTCAGAATCACATACAAGATCTGGAAGAAGTGTTTACTGTAGCCAGATTATAGCATCTTAAGCTGAACCCAGCTAAATGCTCATTCGGCCTGCAAGCTGGGAAGTTCCTAGGATACATGGTTACTCCCAGAGGGATTGAAGTAAATCAAGCCAAAGTACAAGCAGTATTAGACATGACACCTCCTCGAAATATTCGAGAAATCCAAAGGCTCAATGGGCGAATCACCGTTCTCAGTCGCTTCATTTCCCGATCAGCAGATAAAAGTCTCCCCTTCTTCAAAATATTGAGGAAGGGTAGTAGATTCGAATGGACTAATGAGTGCCAAAAGGCCTTTGAAGAACTAAAAGGGCATCTGGCAGAACTACCTTTGCTCACTAAGCCACTACCACAGGAAATTCTATATCTATATATAGCTGTGGGAGAAGAATCCATCAGCTCAGTACTCTTGAGAGAGGAAAAGTCGGTGCAGAAGCCTATCTACTATACAAGTAAGATGATATAGGGAGCAGAGATACGGTATCCTAGTATCGAAAAGGCTGCCCTAGCAGTAATGGTAACGGCTAGAAAACTGAGGCCTTACTTTCTATCACACAAAGTGATAGTTAGGACGAATGAGCCGTTGAAGCAAGTAATAGGTAAGCCCGATTTGTCGGGAAGATTAGTTAAATGGGCCATAGAGCTGAGTGAATACGACGTAGATTTCGAGCCGAGAGTGGCTATCAAGGCCCAAGCTCTAGCCGATTTCCTGCAAGAAACCACCTGAGGAGAAGAAGAGGAATTCCAATGGTGGAAAGCCTATGTGGATGGCTCGGTCACTAGAGATGGTGCAGGGGTAGGGATCTTCATCCAGGACCCCAAAAACTACACCTATAAATTTGCTATCAAGTTAAACTATCATGTCTCCAATAATGAGGCAGAATATGAGGCTCTGATTAGATGCCTAGACTTGCTACGAACCATGGGCGCTACCCATGTAATGGTTCATTCAGATTCCCAATTAGTAACGCATCAGGTCCTAGGGACTTGTGAAAAGCGAGAAGAGAGGATGGTGGCATATGCAAAAGTTGTGGATGAATTAATGGGGCATTTTGCCAAAGCTGAGGTGATCCAGATCCCTCGGGAAGAAAATATTGAAGCCGACAAACTGGCTCGAATAGCCAGCGCGGTAGAAGGAACCTGGACAGATGAAATTGTGCTGTGCAATGCAGATGCCAAGTTAGTCAAAGCCAAAATGCAGGCCATCGAAATAATGGAAGATTGGAGAACTCCAATCATCCGAGCCTTAAAAGAGCTTCCTGGAGAACTAGAAGCTGTAACTCCAGCCAATGGAGGAAGATTGCCCCGTGCAGTTAAAGCTAAATTCTGCCTAATAGGGGATAAACTGTACAAAAGGGCGTTCACACATCCTTATCTCAAGTGCCTATCAGAACCTGAGGGAGAATATGCACTGCGAGAAATACATGAAGGCGCTGCAGGAGCACACACCGGATTTAAAGATTTGGTCAGGAAGCTACTCAGGGATGGGTTCTTCTGGCCTACAATGGAAAAAGACGCTAAAAACCTAGTTAAAAGATGTGATAGTTGTCAAAGAAATGGGAGGCTCATTCACAAGCCTACTGAAGAACTAGGGGCCATGATGGCACCCTGTCCCTTTGATAAGTGGGGAATTGATATAGTGGGAAAATTCCCCACAGCTACGGGAGGAAGAGTATTCTTAATCGTAACTGTAGACTACTTCACCAAATGGGTTGAGGCCGAAGCCGTAGTAAAAATCACGGAACGAGTGATAAAGAAATTCATATGGAGAAATATATGTTGCCGATATGGAATCCCAAGGATACTGGTCGCTGACAATGGTGCTCAGTTCACGGGATCCATGGTACGAGCTTGGTGCAAAGAAATTGGCATCGAACAAAGGTTTGTAGTTGTGGCTCATCCCCAAGCTAATGGGCAAGTCGAAGTCACAAACAGGACCATCAAAGTGGCATTAAAGCCAGGCTAGAAAAAGCTAAAGGAAACTGGGCTGATGAGTTAGATTCGGTGCTATGGGCATATCGTACCAGTCCTAAAACAGCCACATGAGAGGCTCCATTTAACTTAGTTTATGGAGCAACAGCGGTAACGCTAGTAGAGGCAGAGCTCAAGTCATTAAGGATAATGGCTTATGATGAAAATCAAAATTCATCCTTGATGAGGGAGAACCTAGACATGGTCGAGGAGATCAGGAGCGAAGCTCTTCAGAAGGCAGAAAGATACAAGCAGCAGGTGCGGGATGCATATAACAAAAAAGTGCAGATCCGAAGGTTCTGCAAGGGGGACCTAGTCCTAAAAAGGGCAGATGCTCTCAAGCCCATGGGAAAGCTAGACGCAAACTGGGAAGGACCTTACCTGGTAAAGGAGGTATTAAAAGGAGGAGCCTATGAACTTCAAGATGAAGAGGGAAGGGTGCTACCTCGGCCCTGGAATGTTAACAACCTAAAGAA
This sequence comes from Thymus mandschuricus, assembly GCA_029379335.1. NCBI lineage: Eukaryota > Viridiplantae > Streptophyta > Magnoliopsida > Lamiales > Lamiaceae > Thymus > Thymus mandschuricus. The sequence continues at coordinate 16,387,187 of CM057074.1, read as the reverse complement.
ATTATATGCTTAGTATGAAAGTGTTGGTCCCGGTTTGTTAATAGGAAAAATACGTAGAGGGGGGGGTGAATACGTATTTTGAAGTTTTTCAACTTCAAATCCCTTAACTCAGAGTAACAAGTAAAGAGCTCTTTTTGAAACTTAAGACCTAGCTGAAGCTAGATCTACAGTACGTAGCTTGCCTACTTGACCGAAGTGAATACTTGATCAAGAGGGAGTCTTTACTCGTATGTGCGGAATTTGGTGAGCTATAATCTTTCCTAAGTAATTGAAAATCCAAGTTAAGTTTGTTTATATGCACGTGCAATGGATAATCGAATACTGTAAAGAGATTAAGGTAAGAGAGATACGACACGAAGATTTATAGTGGTTCGGAGATAACGCTCCTACGTCCACTTTGTTGCACGACGGCAACTGTTCTTTTCACTCAAGAACTTGAAGGTTACGGGTCCTTCAAAAACCTGGTCGAGATCGGGCTTCACTCGCCTAGATCAAACGACAGACGTAGTGATTGCGGGTTCACTACACAAACCTAACAAAGACTGCAAGCTTCACTCACTTCAGTCGAACAGGGAGATTGCGGGCTCTCCTTACAGCCTAGCTTCGATCGAGCTTTACACAAACGATGTAAGTGTAAGCTTGGATCTCAACTCTACGATCGAGGCTTCTTCAATCGATGAAAGAAGGGCCTTGGATCTGGACAACCTAACGACAACACTCAAAAACCTAACAGACAAAGTATAGGGTTTTTGGTTGACGACACACTATGAAGAACTCTTTACAGTAGATGCAAAGATTGGCTAGAGTTCTTCTTCTAAGCTTTGGATATATGAAGTGGGCTTAGAATCTAAGTGTGAAGGTTGTGAAGACGAGTTCCGATGAACTGGAAACTCGGAGAACACTGGAAAACAAAGACTCGAAGATTGCTATGAAAGCTGGGAGTGTTTGTTTGCTGTATGCGCTCGAATGCTCAGGTAGTGTTCTACTCTTCTTCGTCTTCATCCTTCACTATTTATAGGCGGAGGGTTGGCTGAGATCCGTTGCTTGGTTGGTGGCCTTGTCCCTCCTCCTCTCGACAGTACTTGCTCAAGCTGGCAACTTTTCAGATGCGCAGTTTTGGATTTTTGCCGGAAATGGCTAAGTTCCAATTTCAACAGTAACTGGAGTGACCCAGTACTGTTACGGCGCCTTGTCGGCCTGGCAGTCAACTCTTCCGCTCCACTCCGCCTTCGACACGTGGAGATCTCGTAATTAATGCTACGATCTCCTGTTGACTGGAGTTCAAAATATGGGCGGGAGTTGTGCTGTCGCTTTCTGGTAGGTAGTAGCTCGCTTCGCTTTGAAGTTGTAGCGTCCGCTCTAGTTGAGTCACTTCGTAGTCATTCTGTAGTGAGTCGCTTCGGGAAATAAAGTTCCCTAGTGACTGCTTTGGAAACTGCTGACTAGAGTTGACTAGCTTTGACTCTTCACTGTAGCGCTTGCTTCGCTTCGCTTCGGCGGATTCACTTCGAATCTACTGTAGCGATCGCTTCGCTACACTGTTCTTCGACACGCTTCACTTCAGTTTGCTTGGCTTGCTTCGCTTTGAAAAACACACTCAAGCGAGTGGCCTTCACTTGAACTTTTGAAGCCTAATCTAAGCAAAATAAAAGAGCCATCCTAACAGAGTAGGCTTAGAAAAATTCTAACCTATTAACTACATCAAAGTGGGTCACTTGGGAGCTGGACACTTGGGGTTTTGGGATCCAATCAAAACAAATGACTTCGTTTATCAAGTATCCTACATAGTTCCCCCTTAACAAGTTGGTCCATAACAATTCCCAACAATTTCCCCCTTTTTGATGATGCCAAAACCCAAAGGCTAAGACTTAGAAATTTCCAGCCTATCTAACCGTGAAGGGAACTCCAAGCGACTGCTTCCTTTGCAGCTTCGTTTGTAAAATTTTTTTTTTTAAGTTCCTTTCCCTTTTTTTTCGGTTAAATTATTTAAGTTTGTAGCAAAAGGTAAGGTCATTCACAAAGCAGGTAAATGACAAATTTTGACAGAAATTGAAATTTGATAGATGAACAAGCAGTTCACAAAATAGATAAGGAACTTGAAACTCAAAGGTTTCCTGCAGTTCCTTCCCTGTCATCCTCCTTCGTCACTTCCCTTTCCTTCTCTCCTTCCTCTTCCTCCAAATCTTTCGCAATCATTTCATCTGGTATGGTGTATGCACTGAAAACCTTTGCTTCCAGCGAATCGACACTGTGGATACTTGGCCTCCTCCAAGTCTCTTCCAGTTGGAAGGCTTCATCCACCTCAGCGTCGATGATGCTGCGATTGGGGACACTGGTGCCAGGTAGGAATGGCATAGGAAATTCCTTCTTGGCTGGTACCTTGATGATTAGCGGCATAGGCTCTGCAAGCTGTGCAAGAGCAAAGACCTGTCGCCTGAACTTATCATCATAGGCACTGAGAAAGTTGTTGAGCGCACTGACCCTTGAGCATTCGGTCTGCAATGGCACTACCTCCCAATAGTAATATGCTTTGATAAATTTCTCCTTGTAATGTAGCCATTGCTCGAGTAATTCGTCAGTGATGAATTGCTCAATTTCACGAGCATCTGGGTGCTCATTTCTGCGCACAGTCAACTCCTCTTCCGACCGGCTGGACATCTGTCCCATGAGAGATTTGAACTTCTTTACTGACTCGCTGCTCCAGATAGGAAGCTTCTGGTTGAGTTGCTTCCGAATGTAATTGCGTTCCTCCTTGAGAGGATACTGACCAGAGTTAATCATCTCTTTTGCAGTCTCGTGACATGTATCGATTATAGCCTGAGCTAGGCATGCATCGGACTCCTCTGGTGTGACTGGAGCAAAGGCACTTCGGACTAAGACAGACTGGATGAGTCTCACTTCATTGAAGTGTTCCTCAATCCGGTCGTCAATGACTTGCAGTCGCTTTGCCTTTATCCTCTTTTCCTTCTCTGCCTTTGAAGTAACTGCCTTCTCGACCTTTTGGCGCTTGGTAGCTGGATCATCTCTTATAGTTTCTGGGGCAGTTCGCTTCACTATTTGCTTTGGTGGTGGAGGAGGCGACATGTCCTTCTTTGTGGTTGCACTTGAAGCGACAATTGCAGATGAAGTGACTTCTTCAGTTGCCAAGGTGAGTGCAGCACTTGCGGCGGCTGAAGTATGCGCATTGGAACTCGAAGCACCTGCAAGAGTTAACCTTACTAGCTCTGACTGCCTGGTTGTGGCTTCGTTTTCCTCCGCTTGCTTCCGCCTTTCCTCCTTGGTTAACACCGTAACTGGAGGATGTCGTGCGATAGAAGAAACCAGCACTTTTTCTTCAAGTGGCCTGCGAGGTTCCTCGGGCTTCTTCATTAGTTCTTCCTCTGTGAGCTTTTCTTTGCCTTTCTTGGCAAGCTTTGCCTCCTTCTCCACTTCTCTGGTACCACTACCTTCTTCCAACAACCTTTCTACTTCAAACACATCAGTTACTCCACCTTGTGGTTCCAAGAGATTGGTATTTTTCAGTATCATCCCTTCCCCCTTTTTGGCATCATCACTGCCAGGGGTTGGGACGATTGTCTTTCCAGCAAGAGACTTGTAAAGTCCCTCAATCTTATCAAGTACAGCACGAAGCATACTTTCCGTTCGTGTCGCGAAGACTTGTTCTTCCGACAGTACCATTCCTGCTGTTTTGATCGAGATTTCTTCCAACAAATATTCGCATTGCTTTTCTCTCTCAACTACAGATCTCATCATTCTTTCCAAAGGTTCTAGTCTTCTGAAGCGATCCTCCAGCTCCGCTTCAATTTCTCTCTTCATATCCTTCTTTTCCTCTTGCAGATTGAAGTACCAGAAATCCTGTGCTGCTTGAAGTTCTGCCTCCAGGGTTTCAAGCGATCTCTCTCTTTGATTGAGAGAGAGGTGGAATTCGGCACCTGCAGCTACCTTCTCGGTGTACAGTTCACCCAATTCTTTGACTGTCTTCAGCAGAATTGAGAGCTCGGCATTCTGCAAGTCAAGAGCTTGAGCACTCCTCCTTCGACTCTCCAATTCTTTCTTGTCAATGTCACTCTCTTCTTTGAGTTCCTTCAGTTTCGTTTGAAGTAAGTCGAGGGTCTTTTTGGTGCTTATCAGCTCACTCCCTTTTCTTATCACTTCTTCATCTCTCTTTTCTACTGCTTCCTTCAACTTCTTTACCTCTTTCTCCAATGCCTCCTTCTCTTTACTAACTGTGACAAGCTTGGTATTCACCTCTCTCAAGCGGCTCCTTTCTGTGTCATGCGAGCCCTTGAGTTCGTTGATTGTTTTTGTGTGATCATTCACTAGCTTCATTTGCGCCTCCAGCGCCTTCTCCTTTTCTTCCAACTCCATCTTCTTTCTGGTGATCTCACTTTGTATACTTGAGATCTCCGCCACCTTAACCTCCATCTCTTCTGCGTGATCCCTCATGAGTTTCTTCTCATGAATGGTCGGAGTGTGCTTAGGGACTTCAGCGTCCGGATAGGCACGCTTTACTTTTGCGTCCAGCTTATCCCAGAAGCTGGTTCCAGTGAGAAATGCATGAAAGCCATTTTCACCGATAAAGTCCAGGAGCTTTCCTTCCATCTGGATGAGATCTTCCTTTGAGAAAGCCTCTAGGAGCTTGAAAACTTTGTAAAACTCTGTGCCGCGGTAGGTGACGTATGTCAAGAAATCGACTATCTTGGTGAAGAAGTCGTCTGACATAGGCACTGAGGGATAGCGGGTTCTGAAGGTTTCAGCAGCTTGCTCTCTGTCTCTCTTGTATCTTTTGAGAGCATCCACCTGTGAGGGGGTTTTGGGGATTTGGAACTGGGGAATTATGGATGTATGGGCTGTATCGGCTGTTTCTGCCGATGTCGAAGGGGATTGGAATGATGTAGCTTCAGGGGTTTCATGGATATGGATGGGTTTTGTGGCTGGCTGAGTTGGTTGGGTTTCAGGGATTTGGATAGCTTCAGCGTCCTTGAGCGGCTTCTCCATCGCCTCGCTTCCTTGGACAGGTGAAGTGACTTGCTTCAATTTCTTCTTCCCTTGCTTTGCAGCCGCTTGCTTCAGAAGTGAAGCGGCTCGCTTTGCTTGGGGAGCTTCAGCTTGTGCTTTCGCAACTGGCGTTGCTGGGGGCACTTCTACAACTAGAAGTCCCTGATCCATTGGTATCTTTGCTTTCTTCCATTTTTCATAGAAGATAGTCTGCTTGTTGTATATGGTCGTGTCGGAATCCGGCCATCTTTTCTTTGGAAACTTCATCTCCAGTGCGACAGACAGTCTTGAAAAGAATTTCAATTTTCCTTTGCGGAGAATCTTGTTTGCAGTTCCTGGTACAAATGCAAAATCTTCAGCAGCCTCGTAGATTTGTTTGAGAAACCACCCATGCCAGTTGAATTTAGTTCCGATGAGGCTGTCGACGATCATGGTGGTACCGATCAGTTTTGTTTCTGACAGCGTTTCTAGAGATCCAACATAGCATGCGATGCTCTTCGTAAAGAGTTCGCAGATGAGGTTGAAAGGGGCCTTCAAATCTGAACGAATGCTGGCCACTTTGAAGTTTGGTTCTGCTTTGTCGACGGCGAACCGACCATATTGGTCTTTGGCCGAGAATCCCAAATCCAACAGGGAATCTCCTCCTTCCCTTGGCAAATCGAACACGCTGATGAGCTCGTTCAAGTCCACTTCCACCGGCTTCCGGGTTTGTGGATCTATAAATGATGTTGTGTTTTGTTCCTTCTTCAAGTTCAGAAGTAGCTCTCCCACTGCCTTTGCCAAGACCTTCGTCGGAACCAACGTTACAAACTTCCAAAGACCGGCCGTGGTCACGGCTCTACGGAAAAGGCCGTTTCTCTCGATGACAATTGGGTCGAGATGGGGCTCGACGTTGAGGTGCTTGTCTACCTTCGTCATGAATTGCTCCATTGTTTCTGTACTCAGCTTTTTGCCCATGGTGAGATTTTTGGAAAGATTTGAAACGAGATTTTAACAGTGTAAGGGTTGAGACTCGTGAGTTGCAGAGGTTGCAGATCTAAGCACGAGAATGGCTAATATTGAAGGTTGTGAAAGGCTTTGAGGGATTTTAGGTTTGAGATTTCAGAGGTGCAGAGGTTTCACTAAATTGGTAGTTTTGGGACTTTGAAATTTTTCTGTAGCCTTTGATGTTGCATATATATAGAACTAGGGTTCGGCTGACGAGGCAGGGGCAAGACAGTAAAATCCTCCAAGATCCTGTGCAGGGGCGGCAGACCTTCGGTGATGGATCTGACGTGTCCGGCGTCATCACTGGAAAAGTGAACCGCCAATTTGGTTTGACGTGGGCACGTGGCAGATTTTGATTCGCCTCTTCCAATAGTAGTCAATCCAGCGGTTGAGATTTAGAGACGGTTCAGATTCGACGGCTGGATTGAGTGCGGTTTTTCCCGCTTTCCTCGGCTTTGACGTCCACGCGCCTGTCGTTTCTTCTTCTACGCGCCGCTGCTTAAATGCTTGGCAGAAAGTAAAATAGGCACTCGAGTGCTGACAGCTCATACGCTTCGCTACGTATCCGCTTGCTTCGAGTGTAGCTGCTTCAGCATCCACTCGCTTGCGGAGTACTCGCTTCACGTGACTGTTCCGCACTCGCTTGCGATGGCTAGCTTTGAGTGACGTAGCACTCGCTTGGCCATCTGAAGCGACTGGAATAAGAAACTGAATTTCTTTACTTAAATTTAAAATGTTTCTGACTAACATACCTCGAGGATAAACAAGAGTGTTTTCCTCTTTGTATTTGTGTCAGATTCATTTCATATTTTCCACATAGCGAGTGAAGGTTTCTAGCACGCTTCAGCTCACTTAGTGTACTTAAAATTGAAACGCTTACCAGTCAATCTCACTTCGTAGGAGATTGATACCACACTTTGAAGACTTCATTTGATTTGGACTTCAGATTGTAGAATCCACTTGTTTGCTTTGAAGCTTGTTGATGTTACCCGATTTGTAATTCAACTTCTTGGCATTAGTCTTCATGGCATTCATCTTCCTCTACGAATTAGAGAGTCCTCCATCGAAGTGAATGAGGGAGGGAATGAATATAGTACACAAACTTACTACAACCCAGAGGGGAGTTTCACGTAAGTGTACATATTCACGACGAATGGGGGATGAGTACAAGTCCTTATCTCAGAGCAGAGATGGACAGGATGACAGTGAGAATGCTCTGACAAGACAATCTCGTATTTTACGCAGAAGCATGTCACCAGCCCTGCAACCTTTTGTATAAAAAGGTAAACCTTCAAGCATCCTCCTACATGCTACAGAATGATCTTGCAATCGACTCGCTTTGACCCAAGCTTGGGAAAATTGAGGTGATTCAAGATTCAAAAAGAGAGGGGAATGGATAGACATCTGGCAGCTCAACTCAGTAAAGAGTGAGTAAGGAATGAACATTTATCCACGATGAAGGAGATGAGAAGACTTGCTCCTCTTCGGCGGAAAGATGGGAAGAGGACACAAGGTCTAGGTGCCAGCCCTGCCTAAGCTTTCACCATTTTTACGTGGGAAGGCCTGATACAAGACCCCACAACCGTTACTAGGAACGGCACTTGCGAGTGTTTATACCCACTCGCTAGGAATCCTAGGCTAGGTAGCAGCTTCCCTTGCTCGCTTTGGAAGTAGCTTGCTCCGAGAGCAAACAATAGTTCCCCCTTAACCAATGGCTTAACAATTCCTGTAAGCGGGTAGGGAACATCTTCCAACACTCCACCTTACTCCACCTTGTTTCTCCTTCTTCAAGCGAGTGAGATTTTGAAGTGACTCGCTTGAGTTGGTGAAGATCCGAAGCGAGTGACGCTACGAAAAACTAGCGGTCACTCCTTCGTGCATCCTGAATCTAGCATTCTTCACCAGGGTCTAATAACCCTAATTCAATGCATAGCTGGTTGAAACGAGATTCAGCTAGAGGCTTTGTGAGGATATCTGCTCGCTGGAGATCGGTATGAATTTTCTCGAGCTTGATATCCTTCTTCTCGACATGATCTCGAATGAAGTGATGTCGGATCTCCACGTGCTTGCATCTGGTGTGAAGCACTGGATTCTGCGAAATGCATATGGCACTGTTGTTGTCGCAGAAGATCGGAATTTCATTCGCTTCAACTTTGTAGTCCTTCAACTGTTGACGAAGCCATAGGATTTGAGAACAGCAGCTTCCTGCGGCCATATATTCAGCTTCAGTTGTTGAAGTGGCTACGCTTGTTTGCTTCTTTGAGAACCATGAGATCAGCTTGCTTCCCAAGAACTGACATGTGCCCGAAGTTGAGTTCCTATCGACTCGGCACCCTCCATAGTCAGCATCGGAGTATCCAGTGAGCTCCAAATTGTCCTCCGCTGGATACCACAGACCCATGTTGATAGTGCCCTTCAAATATCGAAGAATCCTTTTGGCAGCTTCAAGATGGCTGTGCTTGGGGTTGCTTTGGAAGCGAGCGCAGACTCCAACTGCAAAAGTAATATTTGGCCTACTTGCAGTGAGATATAGGAGGGATCCAATAAGAGCACGATAATCTGTAGCATTCACAGATTTTCCCTCTTCGTCTGGCTCCATTTTCCAGTTGGTATTCATTGGGATCTTCACAGCTTTAGCATGTTGAATACCGAACTTAGCAAGCATATCTCTTGTGTACTTCGCTTGATTGATGAAGATACCATCATCCTGCTGCTTCACTTGAAGACCTAGAAAGCAGCTCATCAAGCCAATCATTGACATCTCATATTTGGTCTTCATCAGCTCTCCAAACTTCTCGCTAAGCGACTGGTTTGGCGATCCAAATATGATGTCGTCTACGTAGATCTGAACCCATAGCATGCCATCTCCATGGTTGATAGTGAATAGGGTTCGATCTATTTTCCCTTTGTGGAATCCATTATCCACTAGGAATTGAGAAAGTGTATCATACCAAGCTCTGGGAGCTTGCTTCAACCCATATAGAGCTTTCTTCAAGCGATACACCTTGTCTCCTTGCTCGAAACCCGGTGGCTGCTCCACATACACTTCTTCCTTGAGTTCACCGTTGAGGAATGCGCTCTTTACATCCATTTGATAGACCTTAAACTTCTTGGTTGCTGCATAGGCTAGGAACAATCTGATAGCTTCAAGTCGTGCCACTGGAGCGAAAGTCTCGTCAAAGTCGATTCCTTCCTCTTGGCAGTAGCCTTTGGCAACGAGTCGTGCCTTGTTCCTCACAACGTTGTGGTCCTCGTCCGTCTTGTTCTTGAACACCCATTTGGTGCTAATAACGTGCTGAAATTTGGGACGTTCCACGAGGTACCATACGTCATTCCTGGTGAACTGGTTCAGCTCTTCTTGCATGGCGATCACCCAGTTTGAGTCGGCTAGAGCTTCCTCCACGCTTGATGGCTCAATGTTTGAGAGAAAGCAACTGAACATGGCACTTTCTTCAAACACTTGACTTCTGGTCACTACACCCTTGGATGGATCTCCAATGATTTGACTTGGTGAGTGATCTTTGAGCCACGCTCGCTTGGATACGCCAGCTTCGTCTTCATCTTCTTCTTGGTCACTTGCTTCACCATCTGTAGCAAGTGGATTGGGTGCTTGGCCTGCACTTGCTTCAGAAGTTTTGGGGGCAGCTTCATCTTTTCCTTGGGCATTCAGCTCGCTTGAGCCTTTGATCTCTTCTTCATCCTCAAGTATGTCCCAAGTAAGAGAGTTGATGGGTTCCTCTCCTGACTTTCCGTCTTTAGATAGATCCTGTTCCTGTGGATGACTTAAAGAAGATTCATCAAATACGACATGGGGTGATTCTTCCACGATTAGGGTTTTACAGTTGAACACCCTGTAAGCTTTGCTTGATGTGGAGTATCCTAAGAATATTCCTTCATCAGCTTTGCTTTCAAAGGCTTTCAACTGTGACTTCCCATTGTCATGGATGAAGACCCTACAACCAAAGATATGGAAATAAGATATGTTAGGAATTCTTCCTGTCCATATTTCATATGGTGTTTTGTCGTGTCGTTTGCAGAGAAGCGTTCGATTCTGCTTCAGCCCAATATTTCATTGGAAGCTTTGAGTCAGCAATCATGGTGCGAACGGCTTCTTTGATGATTCGATTTCTTCTTTCAGCAACTCCATTCTGTTGTGGTGTGCGTGCTGAGGAGGTCTGATGTGCTATGCCATGCTCCGTGCAGTAAGCTTCGATGGTAGAGTTTAAGAACTCTGTCCCTTTGTCGGAGCGGATGGTCACGATCGCTTGATTCTTCTCCACAGCCAATCGCTTGAGCAGTTGTGGTAGCTTGGTCAGAGTTTCCTTTTTGCTGTAGAGAAATACAACCAAAGTGTAGCGAGAGAAGTCGTCGACTACAACTAGAGTGTATTTTCTTCCATTCACACTAACTGGAGTAACTGGACCAAACAGATCCATGTGAAGCAGCTCGAGCACTCGCTTTGATGAGGCTTCTTCGAGACTGGCGAAGTGCTTCTTTGTCTGCTTCCCTCGTTGGCATGGTGAGCATGGATGGTCTTTGATGAAGACTTCATTTGGTATGCCTTGCACCAAACCCTTACGAGCTAAGCGATTGATTGCTTTGAAGTTGAGATGGTTTAAGCGTCTGTGACAAAGCCATCCTATCTCTGTAGCACTCCTCGCTACTAAGCACGTTTCCACTTTGCAGCTATCCCATTGTGCTATATAGACGTTCCTTTGTCTAATTCCAGTGAGCACAATCTGGGATGTGAGTTTGCTCTTCACAATGCACTTGTTGGAGATGAACTCCACCCTGTACCCTTTATCACAAAACTGTGAAATGGACAACAGGTTGTGCTTGAGTCCTTCCACATAGGAGACTTCTTCAATTGTGAGCTTTCCAACTTTCAGTGCGCCGTATCCCCTGGTGCTTCCTCGAGAGTTGTCACCAAAGGTTACGTGTGGACCCTTCTTCTCTATGTAATCTTGAAGTAGAGCTCTCATGCCGGTCATGTGTCTTGAACATCCACTGTCCAAGTACCAAATTTGTTGACCTTCGCATGGCATGGGATCCACGACGCTCACCTGCAATTAGACAGATTTTGGTACCCAAATCAGTTTGGGTCCTTGCAGGTTAGTTCCCTTAGGTACCCACACTTGCTTCACTTTCTTTTGAAATGAAGCTTGTGCTTTGGGTTTCTCGACCTTCGAAAACTGTGATTTCTGCCTTGAAGCAGCTTCACATGTGCAACAGTGTATGCAAGAGGGGTAGCGGCTCGCTTCAGTCCTACCAGTGCTCTTTCCATTTTGCTTATATCCTGAAGCGACTCGCTTTGGATTAGCTGTGGTTTTAGAGACTGACTTAGGATTTCTAGACTGTCGAAGCGGCTCGCTTGGCTTCCTCGAAGCGGTCCAACAAGTGTTTTGACCACGACTCGCTTGAGTAACCTTGGGAGTTCGAAGCGGCCTCTTTGGTGCTTCGAATTCTTCCCCCTCAACGTTAGTCCGGTTGGACCATCTCCAGTCCGGATAACGTGACACATAGACATTACTCCTCTTCTTGAAAGGGAGATCCTTTGTCTCTCGTGTCTTGGCTTGAGACTTAGAAGCTACAACTGGTTTCCCTTTACCTTTGGATTGGTAATTTTTAGCATTGTGAGTGCTCGGGATAGTTGTATTTTGCTTACCCTTAGATTCAGTCCTTAAAGATATAGACATCTTCATTGGCCTTTTCTTAGGGTTCTCAGCCATTTTGCCTTTGTCTTTGTTAGTGGTCGCTTTGGATGCAGTGGGCATTTCCAAAATGACTGATGGTGTGTTTGAAGCACCAACAAAGACAGTCGGCTTGGAAGGTCCACCCTCAAATCCAAGTCCTTCCTTTCTACCAAAAGGTAGAAGAGAACTTTCTAGTGCCTGTCTAGCATATGAAGCTTTGTTTAGGTTGGCGACTAGAGTGGATTGGGCTTCATACCTTCCTTCCAAGCTCTGATGTCTCGTGAAGAGATCCTCGAACTTACTAGTCATAGCCCTTAGATTAAGTTTGACTTGGTCAAGCTCAGTGGCTAGCTTTCGGTTCTCCTTCTCGCTTTGAGACAGAGCTTGTTGCAGCACTTCGTGTTCACTTGACAATTTAACGTGCTTGTCAAGCAATTCACTCCATGTTGAGGAATTGGGTTCCTCTTGGTGCGAGTGTGCGAGTGTAATTGAACTAGATGGGGGATAGATGAATACCTCTCCAGTTTCTTCATCGGTGAGCGCCATAAATCCGAGATCCTCACCATCACTGGAATTTGGATCAGTGAATGCATCTGAGTCGCTTGGTGGATCTTCAGTTGTAGCGACCGGCACTTCACTTGCTACGAGCGCTCGCCTTGGAGCATCCCTCTTTGCTTTCAGTTCTTCTCGCTCTTTCGCACTCAGCTTTGGGCAATCGGATTTGTAGTGGCCCATCTTGTGGCAATGGTAACATTCCACTTCCATCATGTCTCTCGGGATCGGCTTTGTCGTCTCTTCTCTCTTTCCTTTTCCTTCTCGAGCATCAGTGCTCCACCCTTTGTATTGCTTGTAGAATCTTTTGTATTTGCCCACTCGAGAATTCATCTTGTTGAAGTTTTTGGATAAGAACGCAATGTGTTCTTCCAATTCTTCCCTCGTCATCTTGGCTAGCGACTGCTCGCTTGGCCCTTCGGCAGCTTTGAATGCTACCCCTTTTGACGTAGTGGGCGCTTCCTCCTCTTCGTCGAGGTTCATTCGGTTCAGATCGAATTCATTAGCTTTCAGTTCGGAAAACAGAATCTCCGGTGTGAACTTTGATAGATCCTTGGTTGCTAGATACAGCTCCTTCATAGTTTGCCACTTCCTTGTGAGAGCTCGGACAATCTTCAGGTTGACTTCCTTATCTGTGAGTTCCTTCCCAAGCGAGTTGAGAGTTGCAATGATGTTTGTAACTCTCAGCTCGAAGGTGTCGATGGACTCTCCTGGCTTCATTATCAGACTCTCAAACTCCCGCATCTGAACGGCGAGTTTGTTCTCCTTGATTTTGTCTGTTCCTTGAGAAATGAGGGCTAGAGTTTCCCACATTTCTTTCGCCGTCGCACACTTCCTGATTCTAGGAAGATAGGCATCAGACACGGTGCTCTGCATCGTGTGACGTGCGATTTTATCCAGGTTGGCGATCTCGAAGTCGTTGGGATTGTATTCATCTTTGTCCTTCTCAACGTACTCTTGTCTGACATGAGCTTCGCGTCCTTCAGCAGCTGGTACGTTCACAGATATGGCTTTCTTGATTTCGATTGGTCCGTCCTCTATGACTTCCCACATCCGGTCGTGGATGGAGCAAAGGAAGCTCTCGACTCGGAAACTCCATGTCTCGTATCCTTCGATCGAGAACTGTGGAAGGTTTGAAGCACTGTATGTAGACATAGCAAACTATCAGCAGTAAATGCAATATGCGTGAGTAAGGTTTTGATGCACTTAGGAAAATAGGATCCGGTTCAGTGAGACAACGTGAAGCGAGTGGGGACTCGCTTCGGATATGCAAAGCAGAGGCTCGAAAGAACCGCTGCTCTGATACCACTTGTTGGTCCCGGTTTGTTAATAGGAAAAATACGTAGAGGGGGGGGTGAATACGTATTTTGAAGTTTTTCAACTTCAAATCCCTTAACTCAGAGTAACAAGTAAAGAGCTCTTTTTGAAACTTAAGACCTAGCTGAAGCTAGATCTACAGTACGTAGCTTGCCTACTTGACCGAAGTGAATACTTGATCAAGAGGGAGTCTTTACTCGTATGTGCGGAATTTGGTGAGCTATAATCTTTCCTAAGTAATTGAAAATCCAAGTTAAGTTTGTTTATATGCACGTGCAATGGATAATCGAATACTGTAAAGAGATTAAGGTAAGAGAGATACGACACGAAGATTTATAGTGGTTCGGAGATAACGCTCCTACGTCCACTTTGTTGCACGACGGCAACTGTTCTTTTCACTCAAGAACTTGAAGGTTACGGGTCCTTCAAAAACCTGGTCGAGATCGGGCTTCACTCACCTAGATCAAACGACAGACGTAGTGATTGCGGGTTCACTACACAAACCTAACAAAGACTGCAAGCTTCACTCACTTCAGTCGAACAGGGAGATTGCGGGCTCTCCTTACAGCCTAGCTTCGATTGAGCTTTACACAAACGATGTAAGTGTAAGCTTGGATCTCAACTCTACGATCGAGGCTTCTTCAATCGATGAAAGAAGGGCCTTGGATCTGGACAACCTAACGACAACACTCAAAAACCTAACAGACAAAGTATAGGGTTTTTGGTTGACGACACACTATGAAGAACTCTTTACAGTAGATGCAAAGATTGGCTAGAGTTCTTCTTCTAAGCTTTGGATATATGAAGTGGGCTTAGAATCTAAGTGTGAAGGTTGTGAAGACGAGTTCCGATGAACTGGAAACTCGGAGAACACTGGAAAACAAAGACTCGAAGATTGCTATGAAAGCTGGGAGTGTTTGTTTGCTGTATGCGCTCGAATGCTCAGGTAGTGTTCTACTCTTCTTCGTCTTCATCCTTCACTATTTATAGGCGGAGGGTTGGCTGAGATCCGTTGCTTGGTTGGTGGCCTTGTCCCTCCTCCTCTCGACAGTACTTGCTCAAGCTGGCAACTTTTCAGATGCGCAGTTTTGGATTTTTGCCAGAAATGGCTAAGTTCCAATTTCAACAGTAACTGGAGCGACCCAGTACTGTTACGGCGCCTTGTCGGCCTGGCAGTCAACTCTTCCGCTCCACTCCGCCTTCGACACGTGGAGATCTCGTAATTAATGCTACGATCTCCTGTTGACTGGAGTTCAAAATATGGGCGGGAGTTGTGCTGTCGCTTTCTGGTAGGTAGTAGCTCGCTTCGCTTTGAAGTTGTAGCGTCCGCTCTAGTTGAGTCACTTCGTAGTCATTCTGTAGTGAGTCGCTTCGGGAAATAAAGTTCCCTAGTGACTGCTTTGGAAACTGCTGACTAGAGTTGACTAGCTTTGACTCTTCACTGTAGCGCTTGCTTCGCTTCACTTCGGCGGATTCACTTCGAATCTACTGTAGCGATCGCTTCGCTACACTGTTCTTCAACACGCTTCACTTCAGTTTGCTTGGCTTGCTTCGCTTTGAAAAACACACTCAAGCGAGTGGCCTTCACTTGAACTTTTGAAGCCTAATCTAAGCAAAATAAAAGAGCCATCCTAACAGAGTAGGCTTAGAAAAATTCTAGCCTATTAACTACATCAAAGTGGGTCACTTGGGAGCTGGACACTTGGGGTTTTGGGATCCAATCAAAACAAATGACTTCGTTTATCAAGTATCCTACATAGTTCCCCCTTAACAAGTTGGTCCATAACAATTCCCAACAGAAAGCATGCACTAAATGAGTTATGATTCACTTGATTTCTCATAACCCGCTTAGGGGGGGGGGGGGGGGGAGAGTAGGGGGATGCCCTCCATATCCCATTATCTTATCCCCCCATATCCCATTATCTTAAAATGCTTTCTCATATTTTACTATCTTAAAACGTCAGATCCTACGCGTTAAGCAATTATTAAAGAAAACATAAAAAGAAATCATTCTTAATCAGGGCACAGCATCTGAAGAAGCTCATATCCTACTATTTCAAAATATTACATGCCCAAGAAAGCAGAACATCCAATAAACAGCAAGGCATACAGTCTATTTTGGTTACAGCAGAAAAGGTGCAAAAGGAGACTCTAAGTCTTGAAGCATATATCCCAGCAAAAAACATAAAAGGAAAAGAAAGTCACTACACAAGCATCAAAATGCGACGAAATTAAGCTAAGGCAGAAGAGCACGAGCCAGATGATGGGGTTGCAGAACCTCGGGGAAAGGAATGGGAATCACTGTAGTTGCTATCCTCTCCTGTAGTTGAAATTAAAAAAAAAAAAACAGAAGAAGAAGAAAAAGAAAAAGGGAAGCAAGCACATATATGTTAATCAGTTCAAAATCGCACCAAGGAGGGCAGAATAAGACCAATATAGCCAAAGGATTATATGGCTTACCCTCGCCTGTCCTCTGTCTTTCATTTCCCCCTTGAGGGATCTGACTAGCTGAGGGCTCAACAACCTCTTCAGCCTCATTTGCCCTCTCCGTCTTCTTAACTTCCTCAATAGAGAGTAGTTCAGCCATCAAGGTAATCACACGACCATTGCGGACAGGGTCATGAACAATGGCATCCCCTGGCGAGAGAAATCCACCTATTAAGGGGGCGAGAATGGCTTCGCACTTTGCTTCCTCCGATAAATACCCATCATACATCTCGTATTGAACAAAGAGATTCTTCAGCCGTTGGAGATAAGCTTTCATATTAGGAAAATCCTTGAATTCCAGGAATTCCATCTCCCTCCTAGTTAGAAATCTGAGTAGATGGAATCGAAGAGAGTCGGAAATGTCTTCCAAGTATGCCAGGTCACAGATTTTTTGATGAAGAGAGTCAAGCGACATGTCTGAACAACAAAACATAAATGGCATAAGCTAAAAAATAATTCGCACATTTGGTTAAAAGGGGAAGAAGGATTTTTCTCCCTCTGGTTATAATAACAAGAGCGTTAGTCGATAAAAGGATTACCCATTTGGTCTCGACAGATCGAAAAAGAATAGGAATGGCGGCCTTACCGAAGAAGGAATTCGCAGAAGGAGTGAGAAGGTTTCGCTCTCCGCCCTTTCTCTTTTGATGATATGTCGACAGGATGGTAGAAAGAAAAGGGGAAGAAAGAAATTTTATATCTCTGCTCCCTTGGAAAACTAAACGTGTCGCTCTACTTTTCCATAGGATAAGACTTGGGTGACGTCGTCGAAAGAAATAATGAATATTAAATAAGAAGAGAAAGGGAAACATTATCAGCTCCAGCCCAAGCATTAAATCAGAAGCTTGTCAAATACGCTTCTGAACCTGGGGGGGGAGTAGCTGATAGGGACCAATATTAGCTTTCCCTCGTGTAAGTAAATCTAAATACTGGAGAAAATCACTCCCTAAACTTTAAGAGTATCACCCCTAAATAAGAACGAGTATTAAATAATATCTCCTGATAAGAGAGGAATACCAACTTCACTAATATGGACCTGGCGCCTAACTTAACCCATGCCAAGGCTTCTGCACAGGAGCCAGTCTACGCAGAAGCCGTCTTGATCCTATTAGGTTTTCCCCAAGACCTAGGGATCTGCCTAAACATGAAATTGGCGTTACTCTAGTCCTCTTAGCGCAAGGACCACAACATTAATGGCAAGAAAGAATACTGTCTTTATGGGAATTCCGTTTTTACCCTCCCTACACCTATAAATACTAAGTGAACTCACAACAACATCATCACTCTAGACACATTCTCTATGAAAAAAACACGCTCCTCAGCGTACTGTTCCATTCAGTTCAATACTCTCCTCATAGACTCCTCTGAGCTCAGGCCAGCCGAGGCGGACGAGACCCTCTTCCGGGAAGCCGTAGCCCGTTTTCACATCCACCCGCTCTTCTCAACACCGGGAAGAGTCTCTTTCTTACACATACTACCTTGAGCTTAAGGTAAAACCCTCATTATCTAAAGGGGAATGAGGCTCAACGGAGCTCCGCGATCCTCAGTTCTCTCTTTCTCCTACTTCGTTTCTTTGTTATCCACTTGTATGAATGCAAAACTCCATGAATCTTGCAAGTTTGTGGCTAAATACGCCCTCTGTTTGTTGCCTATAACTCAGCTATTACTCGTCTTTGCTATGCGCCTCTTGCCTTATACAAAATACTTGGCTATGGTTTTTCTATACGCATGAATCTCTTGCTCTTCACTGTTCTAACGCTTTACCCATGAATGCTATTTGCAAAACATGATGAATAATCTCTTAAATTGTTGTGGATCTCTAACCCGGATCTATCACAAATGATGGGAGCGGGCGCTCCATAATAGCTGTGCAAATCCTACTTGAACTGTTGACCTGGAGCGGGCGCTCCATCCACCAGGAGTGAGCGCTCCAACGATGCCATGCAAATCCTTGAGTTTGATCTGGAGCGAGCGCTCCAGTGCCAAGGAGCGGGCGCTCCACTTGCTCCGCGCAAATCATCATTTTTTCACTCTTTTTCGTCCATTTCTCGCTCTTTCTCCTTCTCTCGGCTCCCATGATCCCTAACAATAAAAATACTCGAAATACCCAAATCATAGCTACAAAGACACAAAACATAACGAAAACGGACTCGAAAACATGACGAAAATTCTAACATCTAAACACCAATCAAAATCCCCCACACTTAGACCTTTGCTTGTCCTCAAGCAATATAAACATACAACTCAGATTCAATCCAAACAATTCAAATCATAGAACATTTAATCACCGGAATCAACAAACTCAAACAAGGTCACTTTAATCCCAAGTTACGATCAATCATCATCAACGAACTATGTGGCTTATAAATCAACCCAAGTAAGAGGAAAAGCAATGATACACACATCTCACAAAATATCTAGATCACCACAACTTTAGACGTCTAGCCTACTTCCCCTTTTTATTCAACACATAAACAACTTCTCTCTTTTTTTTTTTTTTTTTTTTTTTTTTTAATGAGTGAACGTTTATGGCACATAATTTCACTAGGTTTAATCATCGATGGGTCACATCGAGCCTCCTAGTGCGGTTTCCCGTACCCATTGTCAAGAGGGGTAGAATGCCTACGAACACTTTATTCTAATATACACGAGTATCATCTAGGACATAGGTCATGAAATGTGATCATTCCCTCGAAGCCTTTTCATGTGGTTTCCCATGCTCATTACTCTAGTATTTTCATACGTTACAAGTAAGAGGAGCAGAATCCTATCAACTCTTTTATTCACATAAGCACAACTTTTTTTTTTTTTCTAACATAAGGGGGAAGTAATCTAGCAATCCAAGTCGTAACAATCTAGATTTATCACTCAACCAAAAATCATAAATCATTTTCCTCAAACTTAAATCAATCCGTGCCCCACAACTCATCAAATCATAATTTACAACAACTCAAGATTAAACCAACCTAATTTATGCTCAAATCAATTCCAACAACTAAAGATTCCATCGTTGAATCATTCACATTGATCCTAAGTTACATGCTTATAGGGCTCAAAATCAAACAAATTTCTAAGTGGGAAAAAACAAACAAAGACACAAAAATAAACAAGACATAAAAACAAACATGTCAAAAGTGATTATTTTCACACCCCCCTACACTTAAAATCATGCAATGTCCCATTGCAAGAAAATAAATAAGAAGAGAGAAGAAAACTTATCGCTTTTGACGACCACAATCGGCACAAAAATTTGAACCTTGATCGATCCCAAGAATTGCAACCTACAAAACAAACAAAGACAAAAATACCAAACAAGCATAACATCTCCTAAAATAACAAAAACAAGAAAAATAAAAATAAAAATAAAAATAAAGAAAAACAAGTAGCTATCAAGGGTGAAAATTTCGAGGATCATTTGGATCATTAGGATCCCAAGGTGCCTGAGAAGAAGAAGAAGAAGTAGCACGGAAATCGGTATACCTCGCAAGATGGCGCTCGATGTCATAGACCCGATTCTCAACCCCTTGGACTCTCGTCCCCATGGTCTGAATCTGAAGTCCCAAATTCTCCATATTAGTCATCATCGACTGAAACATAGTAGCATGGGAATCCAATCTCTCGAACAACCCGGTCTGAAACGTGTTGAACCCCTCTTGATATGTCCGAAAGTACTCGGGGGGTTCCTCGGGTTGTGCAGCTCCAGCCCCTTCATCCATGTCATCCCCTTGAATTTCTTCGTGCTCGGCCGGTGCTCCATGGATGGCAATGTAGTTCTTGACCGAACTCCGCAGATGCCATGGCTTGATTTGAGTAGGGGAAGACAAGTATTGGCCATTGATCAGCTCAGCTGGAGTAATCTCACGACTCGGGACTACAGACATCAGAGGTCTGGGATAAAATTGGACCGCCATAAATCGAGCTATCCCTGTAGCTATCTGAGAAAGGGCTGGATGTGCATTGTGCCTCGACTGGTTGCCTATGATCTGGTTCCATATGAAATGGGAGATGCTAACCTGCATATTATTCTTAGCAGCCCATAACATGTAACATTCAGGGCCACTAACCTTACTACCTTCAACCTTCCCTGTTACATTGTAAGCAAGAAAACGATGCAACAGTAATAACGAATTATCACGTAAAAATGAAGCAGGAGCACCCTTCTGTCCCCAGTTATCACACCCAGTCAAATCCTTCCATGCAGCAAAATAATTAAAATCATGAGGCACAAACTGGGCAGAAGCATCAGAGTAATGGAAACCAAAAATTTCATGCATAGTATAGCAAGAAACTTCACAAAAAATACCACCCAAATTACATAGCAAAACAGACTCATCCTCATAACCTTCATCAGTATTCTTCCCTAATCTAGCAGTACACAACATTCCAAGCACAATATATCATGCGCCTCCCATTGGTTATTAAAATACTGGGTTAAGCCTAGGACTTCTAAATATTCAGCAAGAGAATCCCCTAGACGCAATCCCTCAATAAACGTAGGCGAATA
This sequence comes from Thymus mandschuricus, assembly GCA_029379335.1. Classification (NCBI taxonomy): domain Eukaryota; kingdom Viridiplantae; phylum Streptophyta; class Magnoliopsida; order Lamiales; family Lamiaceae; genus Thymus; species Thymus mandschuricus. The sequence continues at coordinate 16,366,652 of CM057074.1, read as the reverse complement.
ATGGCGAAGGGGCAACAATTCCATATTTCAAAGATGAAGGCACCTATTTGTTACCTCATACCCATCATTGGTATCGAAAGGAACATGAAAGGAGATGCCGTATTCTCCCGATGTAATTCCTCCGGTTGGACGAACTCGTATCCGAGCGGCGAATGGAAGATTGGACGATGCCGCTCCAACAACCGGGGCTGCTCTCTTTCGTCGAGACATTTTAGCACCTGAAAACTAGAGGAAAATCGTGAGAAAATCAAGTGAAAACAAAGAAGAGCACAAGAACTGAAAGGCAGCGCGCGGATTCTGGAGCGAGCGCGCGCAGGATATGGAGCGAGCGCTCTAAGTGATAACGTGGAGCGGGCGCTCCTGCGATTTGGAGCGGTCACTCCAACAGAGAAAAACGGCGGCGCTGGATTTCAGGTGACACCGTTCACGGCGGTGCAGGTGACTATGGCGACGGGCTGAGCTAAGTGCGGTGAAGGCCCGGTAGAGAGAGAAAGAGAGAAACGATGGCCGACGGTGGGCGGCGATTCCGGTAAGAACGGCGGCGGGTGAATGATGGTTGGTGGATGGAGAGAATTTGAGGGCTAGGGTTCTGTCGCTGCACAAGGAAAGAAGGAAAATTAGAAAGAAAATAGAAAAGAAAAAGAGAAAATATACCTGAATTCGGCAGAGGTGGAGCGGGCGCTCCGGACATAGGGAGCGGTCGCTCCATATGGGACTCGCTGAAAATTAATTTCCAACGTTAGTGGGAGCGAGCGCTCTACTTCATGGAGCGGGCGCTCCAAACCTGTCTCGCTGAAAATTAACTCTTTTTTTTTTTTTTTTTAATATGTGGGTTGCCTCCCACCAAGCGCTCTTTTAACGTCATTAGCTTGACTTACAAAAGTTCAATCAAGAATAAAAAGAAGGGGGATCGGAGATAAAAATGGTCTCGATCGTTTGAGGCAACGTCTCTCCTTCGATGTACGGTTTCAAATGTTGACCATTAGCTGAAAATATGTACCCCGAATCTTCATTCTTGATCTCCACAGCTCCATGGGGAAAAACTCGAACCACCGTGTAAGGACCTTCCCATCTAGACTTGAGCTTGCCCGGAAAGAGACGAAGACGAGAATTGCAAAGAAGTACCTTCATCCCGGGCTTGAACTCCTCATAGGCAATCTTCTTGTCATGGGGCCTCTTCACCTTATCCTTATAGATCTTCGCATTCGATGCAGGTGGCGAGTTTTCCTCTTCTACTTCATCAATCTCCTCCAAATCCCGTAGACGTTGCTCGATGTCCTCTTCCTCATCCACACAACTAAAGAACTCGTCATCCTCAATGGACTCTTCATCTTCAATGACTTCTTCAAAACCTGCTACCCTATTAAAATCCTCACGAATATTTTCTTCAACAAGAGGGTTAGCAAGCTTAACATAAGAACAACTATGAAGAGAGGACGAAGGAATTGAAGAAGAATTCCGAAATACCGAAAACGTCACCGAACCTCCTTTGCCGGCCATGCTCAATGTTCCGGAGCCAACGTCGATTCGAGTTTGAGTAGTAGCCATGAAAGGTCGTCCTAACAAGAGAAGAAGACCTTTCCCACTCCTAGCTCCTCGCCCCACGTCAAGCACAACGAAATCGGCAAGAACTCGAATACCTCCCACAAGTAAAGCAACATCTTCCATAATTCCCAAGGGTCGACTCAAAGAACTGTCGGCTAACTCGATGTAATAATTTGTAGGCTTAAGATCCCTTGAACCCATTCTTTCATAAATCGAATAAGGCATCAAGTTCACCGCTGCCCCCAAATCCAACATACCCGACACACGATCCCCATTATCCAAACCAACATCTAATGTAAAACTTCCGGGATCACCTTGTTTCGGTAGAGATGAGAGAGGAGCGGCTGAGGTAAGTGAGGTGTGAGAACGAATTCAGCTAGCTTCGATGGCGGCCACAGTGTGACTCCTCATTTGCTTGTCTTCGCCTTGCTTCTTGTTCTTCAATCTGCTCGGAAAAGGAATATGAGGGACGTAAGGACTGGGCGCCTTGTGAAAATTGGTCTCCTCCTTTTTCTCCTCTGTTTCGGTGGCTGGAGGCGTAACAAGGGACTGGAGCGGGCACTCCGTCTGTAGGAGCGGGCGCTCCAAGTGTGCCTCGCACAAATCCTGATTCTGGGTAAGAGGGAGCGGGCGCTCCACTCTCTGGAGCGGGCGCTCCAAGTGTTGCTCGCTCCGGAATTCCTGTCTCTGGAGCGGGCGCTCCGATGCTCCTGCACTGACATTGCTTCTCGACGGGGTCCAGCTGCTTCACGGGCCCCAACGTCCATTAGCAGAGCTTGTTCCTTGTACATTGGGCATGATGACACCATTATCCACCGTACTTCCATCCCTCAATACTGAAATTGATTGAGCTTGATAAGTTGGCGGATGTTGGGGTGGAATCGGAGGAACATATGGAGGATATGGGGCTTGCACTTCTTGAGCTTGTTGCGGTTGAATTCCTTGACTCGGAATTCGCCCCGGTTGTTGAATCAAGTGCATGGACCCTGAAATTTGTCCAATAGCCATCTCGAGCCTCTTTATGGTAGCATCTTGAGCCTCTCGAGCCAATTTAGCCTCATGAAGGAATGTAGATAGACTCTCATCGACGGGAGGCTTTTGTGGAGGTCCTTGAGGAGGAGAATTTGGGTAGTATGGAGGTGGTGGATAATATGGATTTGGAGGGTATTGTGGATTGGGAGGATATTGTGGAGGTGGATAATATGGTGGTGGAGAGGAGTAGTATGGATTTTGAGGAGGGTAGGGATTATTATATGGAGGGGGGCGACGATTTTGGAAATTCGGGTTCGTACCTTGCCCTTGAGGTGGCCTCACACCAGAATTTTGATTCCTTGCATTCCATCCTCCTTGATAACCTTAAGGAGGGGGCATGTAACCATGAGCGGCATAGACGTCGGCTCCTCCTTCGTATGTGAATGATCCCATATTTTCGCAAACCTCCTTGATATGACCTAGCTCTCCACAAATGTCGCACTGGTCCGGCTTCCTATTCTCCACTTGAGGTGCCGGTGCGTTCTGCTTCATCTTTAGATTCACGAGATCTCTCAACATATCGGCCATCTGCTTCGTCATGTCAGGGCTCATAGTGACTGCTTTTGCCTCCATCTTCCTTGGCCTAGATGACTTTTGTTGAGAACTAGCGGCAAGTGTCTCGTAGATCTTCTTCATGTCATCGGCTGTCTTGACCGCAATGTTGCCTCCGGCCGAGCTGTCCACCATAAATTGGCAGGTCTGGTTCAATGCATCGTAGAAGTACTGCCAAATAAGCTCAGGAGCCATCTGATGGTGAGGACATTGTTGAAGTAAGTCCTGAAATCTCTCCCAAGCCTCATGAAATGGCTCGTCGTGGTCCTGAGAGAAATTCATGATTTGCGACCGCACCTCCTGAGTCTTGCGGCTGGGATAATACTTCAACATAAACTTCTCGCACACCTCATTCCAAGTGCGGAGAGATTCGGCTGGGAGCGACAGATACCATGACTTTGCCCGATCCTTCAGAGTGTAGGGGAAACACTTCATCTTCAGGTTGTCCTCCGTAAGGCCTGATAGTGGAAAAGACTGCAAAACGGTGCAGTACTCCCGAATGAACGTCAGTGCATCCTCGTTGGCTAGCCCGTGATAGGAAGGGAGCAATGCCAGGTGGTGTTGTTTCAGCTCGTGATTTCTGACCGCTTCCGTCAGAACAATCGCCGAAGTAGTGGCAGTGAAGGTAGGGCGAGCAAAATCTCCCATATATCGTGCCATCGCTTCGGTCTCAGCAAACAATAGGACTAGTCCGTAGTCCTTGAGATCAACTTCTTCCTCCTTCTTCGTGGCTAAAATCGCTTTCCTTTGATGGATGTTGTCGAAGTAGGGCGCTAAATTCCTTTGAAGACTTCGGCGACCATGCATAAACAACACTCAACAAACGGATTAAACGTACCGAGTGGAAAGAAAAAGAAATTGAACGAGATAAACAAATCAAATCAAATAAAATAAAAATACTACACAATTAAATAGCCTAAAGTTTTCCCCGGCAACGGCGCCAAAATTTGTTTCACTAAAAAGTGTTCGCAATAGAACGAAATCTATCCTAGCACTTAGTAAGTAAAAACCTAAGTCGAAGAATCTCAAGGAAAACTTAACAGGGCAAATAACTGTGTAGTAAAAACAACCTAAACTAAGAAAGCAAGTAAATAGAATTTTTGGGTTTTTGGTTTTTAAAATCCTAGAAAAGAAAATAAATCAAAGCAATTAAATCAAAGCTAATAAATCTAATCTAGAAAGATGGAAATAAATTGAACTAAATAAACTAGAGAATTAAACTAGAAGAAAATAATTAAACTACCTAGGCAAGAATCGAAAAGAAAGCAATAAAGAAAGCAATAACGAATCTAAGCATGATTAAACTAAATTTGAAAATCTGGAAATTAAATAAATAAATCTAACTCTAAGAACTTTGAAAAACGAGAGAATTGAAGACGAAATATAAACGAATATAAACTAGACTTTGAAAACCGAACGAACGAAATTAAACTAAAGAAATTAAACGAAGCAATTAAGAAATCGAATCTAAAACTAAAGCAAGTACTTAAAGCAATTAAACGAAAGCAATAAAAGAACTTACGAAATTAAGACGAAGAACGAAGAACTTGAATTAAACGAACTAAACGAGGAATCCGGATCCGAACAAAAGAAAGCAATAAAAACTAAAGCTAAAGTATTTAGAACTGAAAAACTAAGGTAAAGGGGTGTTCTAATTCGTGCCCTAATGGCCTATATATAATAAGATAGAAGTTCGATTCCAACAAGGAAACATTTAATAAAACACGCCAGACGTGGAACGGGTGCTCCAAATGACGGGAGCGGGCGCTCCATAATAGCTGCGCAAATCCTACTTGAACTGTTGACCTGGAGCGGGCGCTCCATCCACCTGGAGCGAGCGCTCCAACAATGCCATGCAAATCCTTGAGTTTGATCTGGAGCGAGCGCTCCAGTGCCAAGGAGCGGGCGCTCCACTTGCTCCGCGCAAATCATCCAGTTTTTCACTCTTTTTCCGTCCTTTTCTCGCTCTTTCTCCTTCTCTCGGCTCCCATGATCCCTAACAATAAAAATACTCGAAACATCCAAATCATAGCTACAAAGACACAAAACATAACGAAAACGGACTCGAAAACATGACAAAAATTCTAACATCTAAACACCAATCAGTCTCATCTTGTGCACCTCAAGCACAAGCATTGTCAGTTCCTACATCAATAAACGATCGCAGCCATGGGGATCGCGGACGAGATCATCGATCTAATGCAAAGGGGAGGCTTCACCAATATATTTCAAGGAAATCACTTGACCTATCTGTTGGTCCCGGAAAAGAGTAATTGGTGTATGGGGGGGGGGGGGGGGGGGAATACACCAATAACCAACTGTTTTTGACGTTTTTGAAAATCAGGTCGATAAAGAGGTCGACTGTCAAGGTCGATCCTATCAGAGGCAGATTGATCTATCAAGCTCGTTTGATAACAAGCTTGATTTATCAAACTGTGCTTATGCGGAAGCGGAGGTTGATTAACTCTTTGAAAATCTAAGGTCGATAGGCAAATGCAGGTTGTTTCGTGAGATGCAGGTTGATGCTTGTCAGATTGATAAAATAAGGAAGAGCGATAAGTAAAGAGAGAGAGAGAGAGAGAGAGAGAGAGAGAGAGAGAGAGAGAGAGAGAGAGAGAGAGAGACACCGCAATTTAGCGTGGTTCGGAGAAACCCTCCTACGTCCACGTCAGGTCGACTCGACCTGAGAATCCCTTTACCTTCGTATCCAACTTCTCTCTTATTTATACTGACTGAGTATCAGTTCTAAATACACTCTAACTTGAATATATCTAGACACGAGTTTTGGGTCGTGACCCATACAACCTTTCGTACAGAAACGTACAAACAACCTTTCACTTACTACAGAGCTTGACTAACTCTATAATGGTGAAAACCACAAAACAAACTTTCTAACTTCGAACGAGTCGGAGAAGAAGTTGTTGAATCAACGACAAGCAGCAGTGATCGCTTCGTTGTTGGGGTTTTTATCGGAGTCTAAAATCTCTATTCGTCAAGTGTTTGGGAAACTAATGGAATTTCGAACACTTGAAAGGATATGAACTTTGAGAGAGATTTTGGCAGAGTATTTGCGTTGATTGCTTGAGTTTCCCGTGCTTGAATCCGATAATGGCTTGAAGTATTTATAGGCAGTTTTTGAAAACTAGCCATTGGAGTCTGGATGATGTGGCACTAGCCGTTGGGGCGTGACTCACTTCTAGCCGTTGGGAAGTTTCGTCCTTGCTGGCATACTACGTGGCAAGGATCAGGTCGTGTTGCTCCATGAAGGTGGATCAACGACCTTGATATGATAATCCAGCTCTTGAAATCTTCTAAGTCAAGTCAGGCTGGAAGCTTGATAAGGAAGGTCGATAGACAGCTAGATATAACAGCTCGATCCGAATGAGGCAGGTCGATAAACAACCTCTCTCTTACAGAGTGGATCAAACTTGTATTTAAACTTTAGAGAGCATCGACCCGCACTAACAGGTAGCAAGTCGATCTATCGGCCTTGACCCTAAACAAGTGAAAATATGCCTAAGTGTGGTTTCAAAAAACATCATCAAAATCAAACTGCAAGGGGTTCCCAACAATTTCCCCCTTTTTAATGATGTCGAAACCATTAACTTTACAAATAATTCCTAAGAATATAAAACGATGAAAGTTCGATTAACCATGAAGGTTGATATGGAATTATAGGAAAGGCATTTAATGAGACAGAATGAAAATAAAACAGTAAAGGCAGTTTGCCTGGACAAAGAGATATTGTCGTCAGGTCGAATAAATGATTTTTGCTTCATTCGGCTCGATAGCGAAATTACATAGGAATTTTACAAGACAGGCTAAGAGCTTAAATGAATATCAAAAAATTTATACAAAATCATCTATTCTACTACTTCTTCTGCTAGGCACGGGCTGCCACTCTTTCCTCTTGGATCTGCTCCCTAGACTTAGCCTTCATACTCGCATAAATTCCATCCCTGATTCGGCAATAAGCGGGATCGGAATTGGAGACGTTGACGTTCATGCCGATAGCCGTCAGTGCGATGTATCGGTCGATTCGCGAATAGTCCAAGAAGGACGAATCACCGATCAGCAAGGGCGTGAAGTATTGCTTGGCAGGAGCCCCCAAGATCGCACCGACCTCTGCAGCCTTCCTACGTAGTTCACCAACAAACTGTTGGTTAGGAAACTTCAAGATGTAGGCCGCATAGGCAGCATCGGCATCTTCTGGGTGGGAGGGGTCATGGATCCAATAGAAGAGGAGGTAAAACAGCTGTTGAGCTCCATCAACAGGGCGTTCTGGCTTTCGTCGAGCCACTTCACGGCCTGCTGCTGGAGTCCAGCTTCCAAAATGAGCTCGGAGGCCGACTGGCTGATCCAGTCCTCTTCAGCCTTCTTCCTTGCTTCTGCAGCCTGGCGCTCTACAATGAAACGCCTCTGCTCAGATGGGTTCACGGCCTGCTCCGGAGTCCCTCCGGCAAGATGCATGGCAGATATAAGCTCGGCCTCTTGAGCCAATCGAGCTTTGGCAGCGGCGGCCTCGGAATCGGGCTTCCTTGGCGGCGGAGGCGGAGGAGGAGGGGGATGAGCCGAAGAAGATTGTTGGATATTGGCTTTGCTGGTCCTCTTCTTCTTGGCTCCGGTCTTTGCTTCTTCCCCCTTTTCGACATCATCAGAAAGGGAGTTGATGAGCGAAAGAAGGGAAGCATCCTCCACCTGCAGCTTGGATACGGCATCCCTCAATTGCTGGTGCCCGTTGAGCAGGCTGGTGAGGGTGTCGAGGATGGCGTTGATTTGAGTGTTGGAGGCCGATGCCGAATTGGAGATCGATGAAATCAGGTCGGCCACTCGCTGATCGACCTTGGCCACGTCCTCCTTCACTTCCCCGATCAGCTCCCGGGACGCCATGTTGAGAGACTCGAGCTGGTCTGGCAGAAGCTTGTCCGTGTATTCCTTCAAGTGTTCCACGGCAAACTTCGTGACCTGCTCCCTGGCAGCTTCAATGGCCTGGGTCTTGGCCTCTTTCAAAATTTCGACCCAAGCCTCTGCTACGGCCTGCTTGATCTGCTCCGGGATGCTGATGTTGAGAGACTCGAGCTTGGCAGAGAGGGAATTGAGCTCGGTCTCAACATCGACCTTTGATACGACGGGAGATGGAGCAGTAGCAGCAACAAGAGCTCGATCACCACCCTCATTCCTGGGTGGTGATTGCTCCGGAGTATGAATGGAATCAAACTCATCTCCGAGAATAGCGGCGGAGTTGTAGAGGACACGCGAGTTGGTGTAGAGGGGGCGAAGGTCGATGCCCAAAATTTTGGCTTCAACCTTCATGCGCCGCAGCACGAGGGATTGGAAGTTGGCAGCAGCATCCTCTACACTGAAGAAGTTGAACTCGGCCTCTAGCTCCAGCTCCTCAACCTTCAGATCGTCGAGGGAGACTACCTGCAGTAAAGCCTCAAACACATAGTAATAACTCGACTTACAAGCCAGATAAAACTGGAGGCGAGCTGCTAGATTCTGGGACTTGGGAAGTTGCTCAATCCCCGGCATCAGGTCGATCACCCTCAACCTGGCTTCGGCCTTCATAGAAGCCACCATAGAGTGAGCAGCAGACACGGGCTGCTCGGCGATCGGCTGGATGGGTAGGATGATATCTTCCTCCATGGCGACATGCCGGAAGGGGGAAGGTTGGGGCTCGTCTTCGGTGAGATCCTCGATCTCCACCGAAACAGCGCGACGGACTGCGGGGGAGCCTGCAGGAGAAGGTGCAAGGCGAAGCTGCGAGGCGGACGGCTCGATTGCGGAACGGACTGGCGAAGGAGTCCGTTCCGGCGAAGGTGAGGGCGATGGAGAGGGCGTAGGCGGCCTGCTGGGTACAGGCTCCACATCCTCCATGGGAAGAACACGGTGCAACGGCCTGACCGGTTCTGAAGAAGCAGATGGTTTCCTTGAAGGGGTAGTCTTCTTTGGAGGGGGAGTCTTCTTGGCAGGGCGAGAGGGCAACGGCTCATCGTCGGCCTTTCACTTCTTCTTCTGCACAGGGCGAGGCGGCACCCTCCATCCGACCTTGGACTCACCAGTCCGAATAAGATGCGGCCTTACGTGGTCTGGCGACCCGTAAAATATCTGCGGCGCGACTCCCAATGCCATCTCCATCTGATGGAGATCTTTTGGAATGAAGATGTGGGGGAAGGCCGGCTCGTCTGTCCACCTCCGATTTTTGAAGAAGGAGGTTATGATGCAGGTTGCCTTCATCCCAAGACAAAGCGGCCTCTTTTCGCTGTGGAGACGCACTCCCACCACGGCCTCTCCCTCCATGGTACAATCGATCTGCCTGGCCTCATCCCATAGCAGGGTGACCATCAGCTTGGCCCAGCTGATGGGCAGGTTGAGAATCACGGCCGTCATAATTTGGAACTTCAACGGCGTGATCTGGTCGTGATTCCCAAGGTGCCCTAGAAAACACCTCTGCACAAAGTCCATAAGCAGTCTGTACTTAGGACGGAGCTCGTTCCTCTTGAACGTACTCGCCAAATACGGTCTTGGCTCCATGAGAACGCGATCAAGCACCTCCTGCAGTTGAGGGCGAGAAATCTCGGAAAGTTCCAGCGGCCCACCCTCCCCAATGCTGAAGGCGACCTTCACTGCGTCGAGGACATTGATGTGACGGGCGGATTTCTGAGTTCCGAGAGACACAGTATGGGTGGAGACGGAGTCTCCCTTGTTCCAGTTGTAAAAGAACGCACTCACGACCTTTGTAAGAAGCTTCGGCGGTCGGGCAGAGATAATCTGGTGGAAGGGAAGACAAGTTTCCACCAGGGCGTACATCGACTCCAGATCGCGAAACCCGAAGGTCTCACGAACCATGTACGGCTCGTATTTGATGCGGGAATTCAAATAAGCAGCGATCGCATCCCATTCCATTTCTGGAAGGCTGGAAGATGATTTTCCTGCCATTTTACAAGAGTAGATGTTTAAGAACTTGATGGAGAAGGGAGAAAATGGTGAAGAGAACACAACAGCGGCTGATGTTTTTAGCAGAGAGTGAAGAAATTAGGGTTGCAGAAAGTGAAGTAAGTAACGTTTCGAGTGAGAACTTCATGATATATATAGACAGATTGAATGGTTGGGATCACTCGAATTTGAAAAGGGTTAAAGTTTTCCCTTTAATTCTCGTCTGCACGATTGAAAGCGCGTGGAATGTGAAGCGATTCACATCCGCGCGTGAGTTAAAGAAAACGTGCGTATCCTTGCACTTTTTCAGAAAGGATAGCAGGGAATTAAATGCGACCTCGGTCAATGTGTCAATATTTGACACTTGACTAGATAGGTTGCAAAAAATAGCAATGATTATTCCCTTTTTCCTTAATTTCTGCAAAACAACAGAGCCTTAAACAATGAACACATTGAGAAATAAATTTCAATAATAGAGAGAATTTAATGCGTATTAAAGAAGTTAAATGAAAGACAAAGGGTGATACTACCCCTTTGATTCCCCCTTCAATAATGCGGGTTGCATTCTGGTTGATAGCGGCCAGGTTGATAGCGGCCTGATGAAATGAGAACGGCCTGGACTTTGTGATATCGACCTGGTGGTAGATATCGGCCTTTGTTCCCCCTCAATTGATGGATCTCTTGATCAAAAATTTGAGGAACACAGGTCGATCTGTTGATAGGGAACGATCTGTCATTTGATTATCGGCCTGTTGAATAGACGACGACCTGTTGACTAGAAACGGCCTGTTTAATGGTTACGGCCTGTTGATTCACGAACGGCCAGTTGACTCAACGTTTAATAAGCCTAACTTTCCACACAGCATTTTGAATCTTTCTTCGGCTAGTGGTTTGGTTAGGATATCGGCCCGTTGAATATCAGTGTGTATCTTCTCAATAACCACGTTCTTCTTTTCCACGTGATCACGAATAAAGTGATGTCGAATATCCACGTGTTTGCATCTTGTATGAAGAACTGGATTTTGAGTAATGGCGATAGCACTCGAACTGTCGCAGAATATGGGCACTTCACTGACTTCAACTTCATAATCTTTGAGTTGTTGTTTGAGCCACAAGATTTGTGCACAACAACTCCCTGCGGCCATATACTCGGCCTCTGTGGTGGAGGTGGCTACTAAAGTTTGTTTCTTTGAAAACCATGATATCAGCTTGTTTCCGAGAAATTGGCAAGTACCCGAGGTAGATTTCCTATCGAGCTTGCACCCTGCATGATCAGAATCTAAATAACCTGTAAGCTGCAAATTATAATCACAAGGATACCAAAGACCTAAGTTTACGGTTCCTTTGATGTATCGAAGAATTTTCTTTGCCGCTTCCAAGTGAGATTCCTTTGGATTAGCTTGATATCGAGCACACACTCCAACTGCAAAAGTGATATCAGGTCGACTCGCAGTTAGATAAAGTAATGAACCAATAATACCCCTGTACTGTGTTATGTTGGCAGGTTTTCCTTCTGGATCGGGGTCGATCTTCCCACCAGAGAGCATCAATATTTTGACGGGCTTGCTGTCTTTGACACCAAACTTATCGACCAGCTCGTATGCGTACTTTGTTTGGCTAATGAAGATTCCTTCATCGGACTGCTTGACCTGCAACCCTAGAAAGAAATTCATTTCCCCCATCATAGACATTTTATATTTGTCTGTCATGAGGTTACCAAATTTTTCGCATAATATGGGAGACTTAGATCCAAAAATAATGTCATCAACATAAATTTGTACTAAAAGGATATGTTCATTCACTTTGATAGTGAATAGCGTTTTGTCGACTGAACCACGCTTGAATCTGGATTCGATGAGAAAGGATGATAGCGTCTCATACCAAGCTCGAGGAGCTTGCTTAAGTCCGTAGACGGCCTTGTGTAGTTTGTAGACTTTGCTCGAATCACCCTCTTCGAATCCTGGAGGCTGTTCCACATAGACTTCTTCTTCGAGAATGCCATTGAGGAACGCGCTCTTTACATCCATCTGGTAGACTTTGAATCGTTGATGAGCGGCATAAGCTAGAAACAGCCTGATAGCTTCTAATCTTGCGACGGGGGCAAACGTCTCATCATAATCGATTCCTTCTTGTTGACAATAGCCCTTTGCTACCAATCGAGCTTTATTTCTAACAACTTCTCCAGATTCGTCTCTCTTGTTTTTGTAGACCCATTTGACTCCAATGACGCCCTGATGATAAGGACGATCAACTAGAGACTATACTTCATTTCTTTTGAATTCATTGAGTTATTCTTGCATGGCTTGAATCCAGTCAGCATCACGAAGAGCTTCAATGGCATCTTTGGGTTCTATACGAGAGAGATAGCAGCTTAGTAGGGCACTTTCACCAATCGTTCTTCTTGTCCGCACTCTTTGGTTTGGGTTCCCAATAATGAGCTCTTTTGGATGATCATCGATCCATCGTCTGCGTCGAGATCTTTCTTCATTTGAAATAATTGGATCGGGCTCATTAATAGATTCGTCAAACTCTGGGTGAGTTGAAGGTTGATCAGTGAACACGTGCTGTTGCTCGGACTGTTGATCATGCTGCTGATCGGACTGAATATCGAGCTGCTCCATTGAGTCATCGAGCTGCTCGATTTGAGTTGTAAGGTCGTTAACAGCATCAGTCTGGGGAACTGAGAATGGGGGATCAGTCTGGTTAACTCCGGCTGATGTATTACAGCTCGATGTAGGAACATCACTTGCATCATTTCCCCCTTGTTGTGTGACCTTCGGATCAGATTGATCCTCTTCCTCTAGATCAGTTGGAGTCCACACTAGCAGGTGGTCGATGGGGGAGTTGAACGACCTGTTAGTAACGGAATGATCTGGACCTGTACTTAACTCTCTGTACAGACAAGTAGATTCATCAAACACAACATGAGGTGTTACCTCCACAACTAGGGTTTTCTTATTAAAAACTCTATAAGCTTTGCTAACCTACGAATATCCTAAAAATACTCCTGGATCGGCCTTGCTATCAAAAGTTTTTAATTGAGATTTCTCATTGTTATGGATGTAACACAAGCATCCAAAAGATTTAAAATACTTTAACCTGGGGAGCTTGTTGTTCCACAGCTCATAAGGAGTCTTTCCATGTCGGGTAGTGATGATCGACCTGTTTTGGGTATAGCAGGCTGTGTTAATGGCCTCTGCCCAAAACTTCTTTGGAAGGCTGGTCTCATCCAACATGGTACGAGCTGCTTCCTTCAGCGACCTGTTACGGCGCTCCACTACGCCGTTTTGTTGAGGTGTACGAGCTGCTGAGGTTTGATGATGAATTCCACTCTTTGTGCAATATTCTTCGATCATCGCACTGATACATTCGGTGCCTCGATTAGATCGAATGGAGATTATGGACTTCTCCTTTTGATTGCACAGTTTGCTCAGCAACGCGGGTAGCTTCTCCAAAGTCTCCTTCTTTTTGTACATGAAAATAACCCACGTAAATCTAGAATAGTCATCTATAATAACGAGAGCGTATTTTCTACCGTTTATACTCAAGGGAGTGACTGGACCAAAGAGGTCGAGATGAAGAAGCTCAAGAATTCGATTTGAAGCTTGTGCCGTCACACTTGGAAAGGATGATCTTGTTTGCTTCCCAGCTTGACAGGCTTTGCAAATGTGATCACGGTCGAAGACTTGATCTGGCAGGTCGATCACCAGTTTGTTGCGTGCGAGCTTGTTGATGGCCTTGAAGTTCAAATGACTCAGCCTCTTGTGCCATAACCAGCTTGTCTCGGTATCAGCCTTTGTCATCAGGCAGGTCTCTATCCCATCAGTCCATTGAACTATGTAGAGTCTATCCTGCAAAATTCCGGTAAGAAGTATTTCTCCTTCCTCATTTCTCACGAGACATTTGTTAGCGGTGAATTCTACTCGTTTACCATTCGAGCAGAATTGCGACACAGAGAATAAATTATGATTAAGACCTTCAACATACGAGACATTAGAAATAGTTGTTTTTCCAACTTTTAGATCGCCCTGGCCTCGTGTGTGACCCTTTGAATTTCCTCCAAAGGTTACAAGAGGCCCGTCTCATCCTTGATAATTTGATAGTAGCGTTTTGTCACACGTCATGTGCTTGGAGCATCCACTATCAATGATCTATACAGCTCCACGAGCTGCTTGACTCCTTCTTTGAGCCTTCCCGACCTGCAATTAATTAAACTTAGCAACCCATTTGAGATTGGGTGCTACATCGGTTGCGGGAACGGCCTTTGGGACCCAGATTTGTTTCGCCGATCTGCTTCTATCCGAGGCTGAGGACGAGGCAGTGGCGGTCTTGGGCTTGGGAGCCTTGGATTTCTTTGAGCGAGGGCGACGAGGCTGATAATAATGCTCTTCATGAAAACCAGGTTGATACTGCCAGTCTTGAAAGTTTGACTGTTATGGATAGTGGCAGTAACACCCTTGTTGAGCCGGGTAGAAGAACTGAGGGTGATACGGCCTTTGATAGTACTGGCCTTCGTAACGCCCTTGATGAACAGCCTGCTTTTGATGAGTAGGGGCAGGTCGACGATGCTGGGCAGGTCGACTCACTTTCTTTTGAGGAATAGGCTGTTCCTTCTTATGAAGATCGGTCTTCTTGTGTTGCTTTAAAAGAATGGCTTGGGGCTGTCGAACTGGATTCTTCAGCTTGACCATCTTATCTGGCAGAGCTTGATGAGCTTTCCGGATATTCTTTGATTTTGACTGCGCCTTTACGAACTTAATCTCGCAGTCTTTATCCTTGCTTTCCTTGGATTTTCCACTAAATCCAATACCAGAGTGATCATGTGGATTGCGTTGCATGGATTGGACCTCTTCCAATTTCTTTCCGCTTTTCTTCAACTGACTCAAGGTGAGTTGAAGCTTTCCTTCTTTTTCCACGAGGAGTTCGTGTCGAATAACCAAGTCAGCCAACTTTGATGTAAGGCTGTGAATTTCGGCATCTTTGATTTTGAGGGACTCGTCCTTCTCGAGCGCCCTGGTATCGAACTCCTTTATTCGGAAAGTCAATTCTTCAATTTTTGACTTTAGGGCTTCGATCTCCCTTTCCTTTTCCTCATCATAGGGAGAAAATTTTTCTTCTAATGCTAGCTTGTATTCTTCATTCTTGTTCATCAGCTCAGCATTATCTTCAACGACCTCTTTGAGTGTAACCACGAGATCGGCATAATCATCGAGTTGTTTCTTGATTTCTTCCCAAGACACAGCCTCGGATAGTTCTTCACCTTCTTCTGCACATTCATCGTCAGAGAAAGAAAGTGAAATAGGTTGAGGAACTACCTTTGAAGATCCCTCGGTTTGTTGGTGTTCTCCAACAAAACATTCTTCATCATCACTTTCGTCGAAAGCGATGTAACCCTCGTCATCACTTGACGAGTTGTCTGAGAGGTGAGCCTCCTTTGATTCTTCGGCGATCATGGCAGCTCGTTGATCCTTGAGCTTCTTATCGCGCTTTGCACGGAGCTCGTCTCTCTCGGCCTTTGTCAGATCAGGACAATCGGTCTTATAGTGACCCGGCCTGCCACAACCAAAACAACCACCCTCGGGTGTGTTAGAAGAATTGAAGGTTGAGGGTTTACCTTCTCCCTTTCTGTCAGGGCGGTCGTGGTTGCGGTTTGAGAAATTTCGCTTGTTGTCACGGTAGAATTTCTTGTATTTGACAACTTTTCCTAGGAGCTTCTCATTTCTCCTAGCAGCGAGTGCATAATCGAGAGTCATCTTCTTGAACTTTTTGACGATGGATTCGTCAATCGAGCTTGGGGTAGCAACAGAGGCTAACTCGGCCTTGAAGGCTACCTCCTTGTCATTCTTTTCATCGGCCTTCTTGCTGGTGGAAGGCTGTGCTGACCCGTGGATGCGGATCATCTCATATTCATTTCTGACAAGAATGTCGAAAAGATCTTCAGTGGTGAGAGAGTTGAAGTCGGAACGGGCTGGATGCATGGCGGTGTATACGTGCCAGTTTGCGGGTAGGGCACGCATCACTTTAAGATTTTTCTCGCGCTGCATATATTTGAGAGGGTTGATTGCAGCGATCTCGAGAATTATTTCGGTGAAGCGAATCTTCATTGCTTCTATGGTTTCACCCGAAATCATCTTGAAGTCATCGAACTTGCTGCACGCCATGGACAGCTTGTTCTCCTTCATCTCTTCTGAACCCAGGCTGATGGACCGGAGTGCGTCCCACATTTCTTTGGCAGTCTCAAGATTTCGAATCTTGGCAAGATAGACGCCCTTAACAGTGCTAGAGATGAGTCCCTTTGCATAATCATCAAGACTGGCCTCCTTCCTTTCCTCGGTTGTGTAGTCGCGAGGAATTTTGAGGATCTTCTCGTATGTGGCCTCCCCGGGGGACGTTCCTTCAACGATGATCTTCGCTGCATAAATGGGAGTGGGGCCATTTTCGATGATCTCCCACATGAGGACGTGATGTGCTTTGAGACACATCTTGATTCTGAAGCTCCAGTCTTCATAGCCTTGTATGGAGAAATCTTCACAAACCCTGAGAAGAGAAGCCTCCATTGCAAATAATATGATATGTATGAATGAAAAGGTTTTTCAAAAGGATCGGTTCAAAATGACCAAAAGTTTGATAAAAACTCTTAGTATGCAAAGCAGCGGTCAAAAGAACCACTGCTCTGATACCACTTGTTGGTCCCGGAAAAGATTAATTGGTGTATGGGGGGGGGGGGGGGGGAATACACCAATAACCAACCGTTTTTGACGTTTTTGAAAATCAGGTCGATAAAGAGGTCGACTGTCAAGGTCGATCCTATCAGAGGCAGATTGATCTATCAAGCTCGTTTGATAACAAGCTTGATTTATCAAACTGTGCTTATGCGGAAGCGGAGGTTGATTAACTCTTTGAAAATCTAAGGTCGATAGGCAAATGCAGGTTGTTTCGTGAGATGCAGGTTGATGCTTGTCAGATTGATAAAATAAGGAAGAGCGATAAGTAAAGAGAGAGAGAGAGAGAGACACCGCAATTTAGCGTGGTTCGGAGAAATCCTCCTACGTCCACGTCAGGTCGACTCGACCTGAGAATCCCTTTACCTTCGGATCCAACTTCTCTCTTATTTATACTGACTGAGTATCAGTTCTAAATACACTCTAACTTGAATATATCTAGACACGAGTTTTGGGCCGTGACCCTTACAACCTTTCGTACAGAAACGTACAAACAACCTTTCACTTACTACAGAGCTTGACTAACTCTATAATGGTGAAACCCACAAAACAAACTTTCTAACTTCGCGAGTCGGAGAAGAAGTTGTTGAATCAACGACAAGCAGCAGTGATCGCTTCGTCGTTGGGGTTTTTATCGAAGTCTAAAATCTCTATTCGTCAAGTGTTTGGGAAACTAATGGAATTTCAAACACTTGAAAGGATATGAACTTTGAGAGAGATTTTGGCAGAGTATTTGCGTTGATAGCTTGAGTTTGCCGTGCTTGAATCCGATAATGGCTTGAAGTATTTATAGGCAGTTTTTGAAAACTAGCCGTTGGAGTCTGGATGATGTGGCACTAGCCGTTGGCGCGTGACTCACTTCTAGCCGTTGGGAAGTTTCGTCCTTGCTGGCATACTACGTGGCAAGGATCAGGTCGTGTTGCTCCATGAAGGTGGATCAACGACCTTGATATGATAATCCAGCTCTTGAAATCTTCTAAGTCAAGGCAGGCTGGAAGCTTGATAAGGAAGGTCGATAGACAGCTAGATATAACAGCTCGATCCGAATGAGGCAGGTCGATAAACAACCTCTCTCTTACGGAGTGGATCAAACTTGTATTTAAACTTTAGAGAGCATTGACCCGCACTAACAGGTAGCAGGTCGATCTATCGGCCTTGACCCTAAACAAGTGAAAATATGCCTAAGTGTGGTTTCGAAAAACATCATCAAAATCAAACTGCAAGGGGTTCCCAACACTATCACATTATAACGGTGGAGTTCTTTTCGACTTTGGTGGTGGAGAGATTCAATGCCTTGAGTGATCCGGTTTCAATTGGGAGGACAACCGAGGGAGTTGATGATGAATGAACTTAACAACATCATTGGAGGAGACAAGAACGGTCACTACTTGGGTGATCACAATCCGAACCTCCAAGACTTGTGGAAGCATTTTGTGGATTACGAGGAGGAGGTGAACAAGTCTTACAATCCATCTCATGCAAAGGCCTCATTAATTCGGAATCCCACAATCCGATACTTCCACCGGTTGATCTCTTGCACCATCAACTCCCATCATGATTCCGGCACCTTCCTAGCCACCAATGCTCCTCTCCTTTGGGCATCATACCGAGGATTCTCTCAAGATGCAGCCCTCTACCTCATTGATCATATGGAGAATCAAGCCTACCTCTACGGCAGTCAAAAGATTGGGATTGGGGCATTCGTTACCCCAATTGCCAATCACTTCAACATGCCCATTCGTGAAGCCCCAGTGTCCACATCGATATATGTGGATAAGAGAACATTGGAGCTAGCCAAGATCATATCTTACGATCAATCTGGGTGGTTATTCAAGCTTCACGGGTTGAGAGGAGTTCGTCTCTTCCCATTACCTAACGCCTACTACACCATGGTGATGAGTAACGAGTACCTCCAACGAGGGAATGGGAGGATGAATTCCTCGGAGCACAAACAACTTATGTGGGCCGAAGGAGGACCGATGCCACAACAAGGAGGCCATCATGGAGACGAGCAAGAGGAAGAAGAGGAGGAAGATCAAGAAGAGGAGCATCACGAGGAGCAACAAGAGGAAGATAAAGGTGAAGTAGGAGGAGGATCGCGACCGGCATTTCACATGACCGCCCCGAAGTTTCAAGAAATGATGAGGGGATATCAAGAGGAGAATGCCCAATTGTTCGACAACTATCACTTGCTTTACCGAAAATATGTTGGTGAACAAGTGGAAGGGATTCGACAAGAGGTGGGGACATTGAGGACGGAAGTCGGTGCTCTCCGAAACACTTTCACCACATTCTTCGATGAGGAGAGACAAGCTCGAGAATTGGAAAGGAAGAGAAGGGAAGATGAGAGGATGTACCAAGAGCAATATCGGAGGATGATGCACGACATGCATCAATTCTACCCCTTCTACCCGGATGGGTATAAAAGGTATGATCCAAACAACCCACCCCTCCTCCCTTTCCTTGATTGCTTTGTGTTAACTTAGCCTTACTTCTTTTCTTAAACTTATTTCGTTACTTTGCTTTGAAATAAGTTTGGGGGAGGGAAAGAGTGTCTAAGTTAACTCAATTTTATGTGTTTTCTTGTTTTTAGAGTCTTAATTTGTTTAGCTTGTTTTGGGGTATTAATAGTAGTAGTAGTTTTTATTTTGTTGAGTCTTAGGTTTAAATTGAGTCGAATAAGCATGTGATGATAGTGTTGTGAATTTGGCCGATGATAGTATTTTTGTGGATTTTTGAAGAAAACATGATCTTTATTATGCATGGAACCTTGGCGAAGTGACGCAATTTATTTGGTGAATTTGAATTGTGTTGTGATATCGGGAACTAGTTAGTTTGAACCCGTGAGATTTGAGCTATCTGTGCATATGTATGCCTATTCTTTGATTGAGTGATCATGCATTCTTCATTGTTTCTAGAACTTGCCTTATTTCTCCATCAAGACCTTAGTATATTTATGAACTAGGAGATGATCTTAGGCCATTTTTCTTTAGCCACATGATTCCTATACACTAACCTTGTTCATAATCCTTTGCTTACCCCTTTTGAGCCTTTATTAGCCGTTCTTTGTAAAACCGGAAGATAGGAGGTTTGGATGATTAAGGGTATCTTTGGTGGTTAATTGTATGGAAGGAGTTGAAAAAAGATCTTGTTGTGGAGAAGAAGAAAATTTTTAGATGCTTTTATAAGTTGTTAGCTATCCCTATGAGCTTAAAAATTTATGAGAAAAGGAAAAAAAATATATATGTATATATATATATATATATATATATATATATATATATATAGAGAGAGAGAGAGAGAGAGAGAGAGAGAGAGAGAGAGAGAGAGAGAGAGAGAGAGAGAGAGCTTTTGATTATCATTATAGAGGGAGGAGGGGATAGTTAGCATGGTTTTGAGTTGTATATTGTAGCATCTTTAGTATTGTAGTTGGTTTGTTGGATGGAAGAAGATGGGGTAAAAATCCATACTTTGGTTGGAGTTAAAAAAAAAGTTGAGGATTTGGAGCATTTTGAGTCACTTAGCCTATATATTCCCTACCTTAACCAATGTCCCTACATTACAAGCTTTTATAAAGACCTTTTTTATTCTAGTTTGTATTACATTAGGTGGAGATGTTGAGAAAAAGGGCAAGCTTATGGTAAACATGTTGCATTGCATTGATGTTGAGTGAACCTTTATGATGTGCATTTTCTTATACATCTTTTCTTTGAGAGAGTTGAGTGTTCACTTATACACACACAATTTCACATGTTTGAGAGTGTTCTTAGATGAGTAGCATGATTTGAATTTGTTGAATGAGTTGTGTTATTGATGCTAAGATTGTATGCATAGTTTTGATCATGAGGAAGTTTGTTTTTGGAAAAATTTGAGGCATATATAGTTCACAATGCTAAAGTCTATTTGTTTATTTTGTTTTGGTATTGTTCGGGACGAACAATGTTTAAGTTTGGGGGATTTGATATATGTGAAATTTACTTGGTTTTTATAGTCTAAAAGAGTCGATTTAGAGTCTCGTTAGTGTGTTATTGTCCATGATTTGTACAATTTATTATGTGTTGGACAATATTATGCTTGTGGGTGTTTCTTTGTGTTTTCAGGCATATTTTGAGGTTAGAAACCCGAGACGAGACTAGGCGAGAAGAATCGAGTAGAGAGTCGAAGTTTTGAGTCGAGATGAAGACCCCTCGATCAGCCTCTCGATCGAGAGGGCTGTCGAGAGGAACCATTTTGGACTGAGGTTTCGATCGAGAGCAATTTATTACCTCTCGACCAAAGCTATCGATCGAGAGGCGTTACGATCGAGAGGGAGATGCAGTCGAGAGGCGTGATTTTCTAGCCGAGAATTAGAGTCCCTTTTAGATTATATTTCCTTGTAAACTTCACCTATATATATTCCTTAGATCTAGCATTGTAAACCCTAACCTACATTCATATTTTTACTTTCATAGCTTTTATTTTCCGTTTTCGTTTCGTTCGTGTAATCGACTCTAGAGTTTATTCAAGTTTTATTCAAGATTCAAGATTCAAGGTCTTCATCGTGTTCAAGATTAAATTCCAAGTTCTTCTTACTTTTTTTTTTTTTTAATTATGTTCTTTCAATTTATTTTGTTCATGTTTGTTTTAATTATGTCTAGCTAATTTCTTTTAGTTGATTTTAGGGTTTGTATGTCTTAATGAATCTATGTGATTTCTTTTAATTATAATTAGCTTGACAATCTAGGTATATATTTCATGGTGCTTATTCTCATGCATGATTAACTGGACATTACTTATGTATGCTTAGTTAAGTTTGTATGCCTTAGCCGGATAATTGCATAATGGATCTCATGAATACATGGTATGATGATTTAATTGTCTTAGCCAAAGTTAGATTATCATAGGTCTTGCATATAGTTGATATAAGTGACGTCGTAGCTGAACCTTGTTGATTATATCTATCGCTACTTTATTTGTTTTGCACTTGACTTAATTTCTATGAGACCGAGAGGAGATTAAGATTTTATTGAGTGACGATCTATGCTGCCTTAGCCGGAGTGTTAGATTAATTTCGTGTGTCGCATCTAGGTTGGATTAAATTGGTTAATTGAATTATTTGTTTCTTATTTGATTTTTCTTATTTAATTTATTTGCTTATTTGTTTCTTTATTTGAGTTATTTGATTTGTTTAATTTCTTTGTTTAGGATTTTAGAAAACCACATACTTAATTCCTTATTGCCTAGACATCAGTTTAATTCTACAGTAGAAGTACTTTTTGTGATTTCGGCATATCAATCCTTGTGGATACGATACTCGTACTTGTTTTATACTATACCTATTTTGTGTGGTTGAAAATAGTGCGATCAGGTCTCAAAAGAACTAAACTAGTTACGAAAAGCTCGAGTACTAAATATATAATTAATATAGGTTCAGCTACGATACCTAAATAAATCCGCATGCAATCCTTACGATTAATCTAACTTCCGCTAGGATAGATAAGATTAAAACATTTTATGTTTCAAGAATTAATCATATTAAGGTAAAAATCACACAAATATGCATACACAAATAGTGATCAAGTATTCATGCATGATAATAAGCACCATGTAGATTCAATTAAACATACAAACCCTACAATTAACTAGGAAAATTAGCTAGAAATAATGAAAAGAAAGGTACAAGTAAGAGTAAACATAATTAAAAGCATAAGTAAAGAGAAAGAGATCGAAAAACTCTTCAATGTTGATAAATCTTCAATCTCCAATGGTCTTCCAAATACATGAATTAAATCTAGATCTAAAATATAAAAGTGTAAAAAAAATAATGGAAACTAATCTAGGGAAGGAGAACTACTTTACAATGATAAGTTTACAGGTATTTATAGGGTAGAAGCTTACATCTAAAACCTAAATGTACAAGGAAACTAAGAAAATAATAAAACATAAAAAATTTGAGGATTTCCGGGAGCTCCTCTCTACGTTCCTCTCGACCGAGAGGCTGGTCGAGTGGCTCGGCCGAGAGGCTTCATCGGGATGACCCATGCGCGCGCCTTTCTTGTTTCGGCCGTATCTTCCTCGTACAAACGCCGACTCGACCTCCGTTTTCTCATACGTGCTCTATCGAACCCCTATTCAATATTATACTTCCATTAATTCCAAAATATATCTTTAATAAAATCGTGAGATGTCAGAACTTGGGGTCAATGATTGTTTCGCGATCGTTTCTTTTCTTGTTTCCTCGTTCCATCGTCTCTCATCTAGTCTTGGGTTTCCTCAACTCAAAAGTCCTAAAAATACTCAAAGAAACCCAAAAGCATATCTAGCTCGAAATAACGTAAATGATACAAAACATGAGCTAAACTATCAAAATACGTTGATAAAATGATATTTTAACACTTAGATGATAGGGTAAAAATACACCATATCAAAGTTCAAGATCCTCTTTGTTCTTCATGAATTCTATGGTCGATGTTTGACATGTAGGAAAAGATGTGAGATTGTTCTCGCTTCTCTACCTGATATGTACCTAACATCCGAGCATGAAGTTGTCAAGAACAATATAGACCATAGGCATCTCTCTACTCTTATAGATGAGTTACTTGAGGTTGAGTTGGTTAGGGACAACATGATCAAAGCTGCCTATCGTTGGAAAGAGGAGTTAGAGCTTGAGCAACTTTTTCGGAAAAATGTTAGGATAAAAGCTAAAAGAGTGAGTAGGTGATTGATGCTATTTTTACCACATAAAATAATGTAGCAAAGGCTAAGCACGAGTTGTATCCACGAGGATTGATGTCCGAAGATATAGAAAGTACCTCTACTAGAAATTCTCAACAATGTCTAGGCCAGCGAATATTAAGGGTTTTGGCAGTTTTTAAACAAGAAAATAAATCAAAGAAATACATAAGTAAATAAAATCAAATAATAAATCCAAGAACAAACGAAAAAAATATAAAGTAACAAATAAGAGAAAATCGTTGATCCTAAGGTAAGGTAGTATAATCTAATCAAACATACACAAATAACCAAGTAATCTACTTAACTAATTTAATCCAACTTAGATGAAACATTCACTCATGCAACCTAAAGTTTCCGCAAGGATAACTTAAATAGTGAACTAGTTCTCTATTCTCGATTACCGCTAGGTCTCTCAAGAAGTAAGCTACTTACCAAAAGCCCGAGTACTAAATACAGGATTAATTTAGGTTCAACTACGATACCTATATTAACCACATGCAGTCTCTACGATTAACGTAAATTCCGCTAGGATAGATAGATTAAAACATATTATGTTTCAACAGTTCGATCATGCAATTAATCCAACTAAGATAAAAAGCATGGGCCGAAATATTAACTCAATGGGCCGATTTATTAATTCTAATGGGCCAAACCTATTAATTCAACGAGTTGGAATTAATAAGTGCGAGTGGACCATGCCTTATTAATCAGTTAGATTGAACTCCCTATAAACTTGGGCCACTTAATTTAAAATACTTCGGCCCAAATAATTATAAAAATAATAAGTAGTTTACTTGTATGCCCATGTACCCCATTTAAATCACTCAATCGAAATTTCCTCAAATTCCATAACCCCTTCTTCTACTTCCTTCGTCCATGATTTAGTAACACACTTTCTTGGGCACAGTTTTTTTTGCATTTTGATGGTGTAGTAATAAATTAATGTGTTAAAGTGTTAAAGTGGAATAATTGTGGACCCATTTGAATTTTTTAATAGTATTAAAATGTTAAAGTAATAAAAAGTAAATGGATAAAGTGTTAAAGTGTTAAAGTGATTGTGGGGTCTACGTCCTAAAATGGAAAATGTTAGTAAATGGTGGACGTCCCAATATAGTAATTGTGTCAATAAATGATGGACGGAGGTAGTACATCAAAATTTTCTTCAAAATTTTACATTCTCTCTCTTCACACCATTACTGCATCAATGAAGCTTCACAAATTCATACTCCCTCTGTCTCTTCCTAAGTGACCCCTTTTATTATTATATACCACACATATGAATATAAAAGGGGTCACTTAGGAAGAGACAGAGGGAATATAATTTAGTGAATACGCAAAGTGGCCAAATGGTTCAGAGGTCTCCTCGCCTTAACGGCGTAGAAGCTTTAGCACGACTCCTTCCGTGGTCCCACGGACGAAGCCGAGGCTAGCAAGCACGCTATCACCATTGCCGCCTCCTACAACAACCTTCAATAAGCAGTTTGAGTTCCAATATCGGTCGCGATACTTTATTTTGTGATGGCCGTCGGCAGTTGTGTCAACACCACTCACAACGAGATGCCTCAATTGAGAGAGAGATTAGAATATAAATTATAAAACAAAATGAGGGAAGGTAAGAAAAAACAGATATTAAAACCATAATTTGTAGAAAATTTTGATGTAGAAAAAGGGAAAGAAAGATGAAATTGTTCGGTATAAAGAGAAATTAGAGGGGCTATGGGGATTAATTCGAATAAGTTATTCAAATTAGGGGTCTACGGGAATTTGGGGCATATTAATAAATCATTTATTATTTTTATAAATATTTTTATATTGGGGGCTATGTTTAGAATTATCCCACACGATTAATTCCTCGGGCTATAAATGATTTAATACAACACCACCTATTTAACTAGACCTCTAATAATTTTAATAATTACTCCTATGATCCCAGTCGAGGATTAAGATTGTTATATTGTGATGATTGATCGAGATGTTCAATTAAAATCTGAAATTGAGACGTTTCTCATAATTTAAAGAATAACCATAAGTAACACTATCATGGAAAATCTTAGTAATTAAATAAAGAACAAACCTTCGCATAGATCTATAAAATTATCGATTAATTGGAGTATCTCATTCAATATTCTTTGGACAAGGCCAGACGAAGGAGGAAGCCGTAGCTGAGTAAGTAATTCAGTTCAGCAACGAAGAAGGAAAGCTACCGAGGTGGTTTTAATTACAATAACTCAAATTTTATCAGTGACGTAGTTTTTTTGTTTTGTTTTGTTTTTATTTTTTTTTAAGAATTGTCATGCCATAAATTATTTTATTTTGCATGAAGTCTATCTGTGATTGGCCTTGCCAATTTATTTAATAAATTCGGGTTCATCGAGATAGTTATCTTGATGGGTTAGCGTGCACGTAGGGAACGTATGTCATCGAGCGGGTTGGCCGGTCTGGTATTCGTGGAGGGTGGCCAACCTCCCGGATACAATTTAGCTCATATATTAATATAATTGAATAAAGTATTCAAGCCTATAAAATACTTGAATTATTAATTTTTTTTGGGAGGCGCGTTCCGAATCCTCTTTAAGATCCCTAGGGTAGCCCAATAGAAGCAAGTTTGACCCAGTAATGAAAACCCTAGCCCACTCTGTCTCCTATGTATAATAGGAGATGTATTTTCACACACATACGAAATTCAAAATATTGAGAGTGGCGTCTAGGGTGTTTACTGTGAGGGAGAGAACAAGGAATTTTGTCCATCCAAAATTATTTTCTGCGCTCGGGAATATTCAAGAAAATTTCAAGGTTTACTAGAAGGGCTAGATCTCATGTGCAGAGATCTAGTTCGTGGAATTCTTCACCACTTTCTTGATTGCCACTGTACACTCAGGTCAACAATTGTAGACATGTCTCCGCTTTAAGATCTAGGGTATTGTATATTTATAATCTATTTTAATTAAATTAACATTCAAGAGATCCCAGATCCATCACGTACATGCGTCGAACTAACATATTCGTTGCCACATAAGTTGTGAGTTAGAACGAATCCTCCAATGTCCAGAAGTTAGTCAACATCAATGGTTAGAGTCATATTAGCTGAAACTCCAGTGGCTATAATTCAAATTCAAGCCTATCTTTACTTCTTCCATTTCCTGATACGAGTACGACAAACTCATTATTTGAAGCCTAAACTCTAAAAATCTTAGCTCTTGCAAATCAATTTCAACCCTCAAATGCCGACAAAGTTTCTCAAGTGTTGAAGATTCAGATTTCACATATGGAAACACTCAAGCCTTGAAGTGTTCACTAATGCTTCAAGACTTTCAAAAACTCTCTACACTCTCGATTCGCAATATTCAAGTTCGTAGAAAGTTATCTTCTTTACTGCACCAATACAGAAATTGATAAAGCTCTGTAATTTTGTAGTAAGGTCGTGTTAGCAAGTTTACTTTAAGAAGGTTGTAAGGTTCATGATCCAAAACTCAAGCTTAGATTCGATCTTTTAAAAAAAAAATTATATAGGGCTGATATCCAGTCAACATAAAAAAGAGAGAAGGTAAATCCAAGGTTTAATGGATTTTCAGGGCAAACTCGACATGATGTGGACATAAGAGGGTTATGTTTGAACCACGTTAATCTCCCTCTCTCTCTCAAAATAATTTTTTATAAGAGATAGCCTGACAAACCACCAACTTTCGCACAAGCTTAGTATGATACATCAAGCTGCTTCTATGAAGTTTGTTTTTCAAAATCGAAAAATGATTGGCTATCTGTGTATCCACTATAACCATTTAATTATTTTTGGGAGCAATAATATCTAACTTTTCTTTTCAGTACCAAAATGTGATAATTTTCTTTTTAGCACTATACTCCACCATAACCACTTTAATTACACTCAATTATATCAACTCATCTACTATAATAGCATACCGTCTAATTTTTTTATTAAAAGAAAATAAACATACTATGGCAGGGCAGATAAAATATTTTTTAAAGTCCAAGTTATAGTGTAACTAGCAGTTCAAAACTCGGATCATAAACTATCTACAACTCTATTATTTATGAGACACGAACCAATATTGGAGGTTAAACATGAATAACCCCTTCATTTAACCTTTCATTTAACCTATGTAGTGAATAAATATAAAATATAAAATAATAGAGCATGTTAAAAAGAGTGGAAAGGAGTTGTTTAGTTTGGGAGTCCCTTTTATAATTTCCCTTTTCCAACATACTATAGAGAATATTAAATACTATTTGCAAGCAAAGCCTAAATTATTGATTACCTACTTCGCTAAATTATTGGCAACAACAACAATAAAATAATATTTCTTCAAGGCCTCATTTTTATATAAGCGTGAGCATCTCCTTTAATTGGAAATAAAAGTATTTAAGAATCTAGTAGGCCGAACGACAGCATGCTATGCTAGTTTTGTATATACAAAACACGCTCTTAAACTTTAAGCACTATATAAAAATTGTACTAATAGGCATGATTTGGTGCTAATATTATAAATAAATAGATAAGGATAAGGATATAAAAAAAAAAAAAAAAAAAAAGTCTGAACCAGATGGTCCGATTGGAACAGCCTGAAGAAAATAATGGGTTAGGGTCAAAAAATAGCAGCCTGAAAAGTAAAAAAGCCCAATAGGGTTGGACCAGAAAAAAGTCCAAACCCGATAGGGTTGGCCTGAAAACCCGTGGATTTGGCCCGGTGGGTTTACCATAAAGTATGAATCATTGAATCCATGACATATTTCATTAATCTAGTTTTAAATTTGATCATTAGGTTGTGCTTCTAATTATCATTAAGTATTTTTAATTTTATTTAATGAAAATATATTTTCATTTTAAATTCTATTCATTTTTTATTTCGACACTTGGTGAAAAATAAAATAAAGATTGACATTTCGAAAATATTTTTGCTAAATTCACAATATTTAATAAATTTTTTATTTTGTTTATAAAAATATGTGCTAAAATAATAATTATTTTTATATTTATACGATGTCATTTTTATTTTTTATAAACTTGATGGCCCGAAGGGCTAGCCCGAAATCGAGAACCCCCCACACCCCTTTCTACTTTTCCTCTCTCCTTTTGTGTTGTGCTTCCACAAAAACAAAAGAAAGGAAGCGCTCAATGATGGCGCAGAATATACACAAGAGGAAAAGAAGAGGCTGGACGCCGATTGCTTAGAGCGCGCCCATTGAGCAGCTTCCTTTACATACATCACTACATCACAGGGTTCCAAGTCTCTTGATCTAAAACTTTGGAAATAGAGAAGGAAACTTGCACGTGTGGTTCTGGCCTATACCGAATCCCCCGCTGGGCAGCGGGGACAGGGCTAGGCCCGGAAGAAAAAAAAAGCCCGTTAACCCGAACCGAATATCCCATAACCCGATAAGACTGACTCAAAATCTGATAGGTTAACCTGTTTGACATCTCGCTAATGCATGATTAGTGTACACCATTCTCATTAACCATCTCTGTCATTTGAAGATAGATATGATTGATAAAACTGTTTAATTAATAATGGATTGAATGTTTGATGGTTAGATAGTTCATTCAATTCATGGTAAATGACATGAAAGTTAGAAAGCTATGGTCAAAGGTTTTAAGTTTGAGTCATGCGTGACATGATTTAAAATTTTATATTGCTAAAGTTTAAATAAATAAATAAATAAATAAATAAAATAAAAAAGAAGTGAGAAAGCTTTTAAATTTATGTTGTTAAAGTTTAGATTAAAAAAAACGAAGTAAGAAAGCTAGGTACGGATTGTGAGAGTTCAATATGACTTGAAATCCTTTCCTTTTTTAACTCATCAAAGATATGTACATTGATTTTCTCATTCATTTAAACGATATATGGAAATTGTACTCACTTTCTTCCAACTTAACTTAGTAGTTATTTTTTAAAATATGTATAATATAAAATAATAAAAGTGGATTAGCAAGTTGAGAAAATGATAATAGTTGTTTTGCTATAGATTCATAAATATACTTTGCGTCATGCATAATTTATGGACAATGCATGCATTTGCATACAACGAGAACGATTATATTCTATATATTTTATATATATGCTACGATTTATTTGTAAATAAACACACCACAAAATGCACTCATAGGGTATATTTTTAGAAAAATCATAGTAATAATACATCGATCATTCATATGATTGTGTCGTGTCGATAAAATTTTCATTAATAATTTATGTTTTTTAATAGTGTATATTTTTAGAAAAATTATAGTAATAATATTTTAACAAATATATCGTAACGTACTCGAATGCACAAGTATGCCCACAGTAGAACCGCACAATCCTATTGGGAATCATAATATAAGCCAATAGATTCGCACCCTCTCTATAAGTTCGAGCTTTTAGATGAGACGAAATTCTATCATGGTATCAGAGCCTTTGACAAACGCCGAGGTCCTGTGTTCGAATCCTGCTGAAAGCAGCTCCACCCATATTAAAAAGTGTACACTTGTTGAGCCTCCTACCTAGAGGGTAGAGTTGAAAACCCATATTAAAAAGTGTACACTTGTTGAGCCACCTACCCAGAGGGTAGAGTTGAAAATCGAGCCCACAAGAGAGGGAGTATTGAGAATCATAATATGAGTCAATAGATTCTCACCCTCTCTATAAGTTCGAGTTTTTAGATTAGACGGAATTCTATCAAATCCCCTCTCGAGTTCGAGCCTTCCGTTGTGTGGCCTTTAAAATTTCTTGTTAATTGTTTTAAAAAAATCAATAAATAAATTTAAAAAAGAAAAGAAAAAGGAGTTGTTCCTTGCCATGCGTTACATTTAGCAAGAAGTGGTTTCGTATCATTAGAGTTTGGTGGCCACCAAACATCATTTAATTAAAATAATAAGCAAACAAATAGTTGTCAAACAAGTCGACTGGAGTCCTCTCAACCATTGTTTTTTCTTTGATAGGCCAAATTTTAGAATCAATATTTTCTCCCTTCTTCCATCTTTTCATCATTTATATTGATTTGCTGTTTTATACCTTCTCCGACAATCTACTTTCTGGTTTGCATTATTTTAAAGGTCTTCCCCAGTAACATACATACTCGAATATCCCCTACTTTATTTCTATTGTTATCTGTTTTCAATATTTAGTATTTGTTAACATCTCACCAACATTAATTGAGTAACTAATATAAATAGGGGCACCCCTGTCAGCTCAGCCTCATCGAGAGGCCGGATCTTGATTGACACTTTAATTAATTATGATTGTTACTAAATATAATTGACACTTTTGTTTACAAAAATTGACATTTTTGAAATCATTAAAAATATTGATACTTTTATACATGTATATATAATAATATAAACCATAATATCAAAACATTATAATAACAAGTTGATTAAAAAAAAATAAAATAAAAAATTCGATGTCATGTAGATTAGCACTTTCATTCAGAACAATTGACACTTTTATTCATAAAGATTGACACTTTTGCTGGAGAATTATATATCTTAAGTTTCAATTTATAATCTATATTTTACCTTATAAAACTGAAATTAAATACTAAAAAATAATTACAAAACCCTAAATTGATATGTGAACCCTATAAAGTAATTGTAAAATTACAACTTACATACAAATTACATATAAAATTTTATTTATAAGATTGACACTTTTATTCATAAAGATTATCACTTTTATTAACAGAGATGTGAAGTTTATGACTGATTCCTTTCCTTTTATTACATCTATTCAACCAGCCAATTCTGAGGCTCCTCTATCATTTCATGCAGTTCAAAGTTCCCCATAATTGGATACAATGTCCTCATATTTGAGTAGTGAACCCATTGAGAATGATGATAACCCTTTGCCTGAATCATCACCCTCACATGTTCATGTACCTAGTACAACTGAAATTCAGCAGAATCCACCACTCAGGAGAAGTACCAAAATCATACAACCTCCTTGCTGGATGAAGGATTATGTGGGAACTTGTTACTGTAACACAACCTATTACTCTGTCTACTAGCACAACATCACCCACTTTTCCATACACTATTAATCCATCCCTGACCAAAACCAATATCTCTTACTTATTCAATCTCACAATGTTTAATGAGCCAACTTCTTACAAAGAAACATGTAAATATCATGAGTGGGTGGAGGCAATGGATGTTGAGCTGGATGCTCTCAACAAGAACAACACCTGAGAGATCACAAATCTCCCATTATCCAAGAATCAATTGGTTGTCAATGGGTGTACAAGATTACACTCAACTCTGATGGAATAGTTGAAAGATGCAAGACAGGTTAACCAATTTGGTAGCCAAAGGCTACAATCAAGAATTGGGAATAGACTACACAGAAGTATTCTCTCCACTGGCTAATCTAGTGACTGTAAGGATGTTTATTGCTATTGCAACTGCTTTTTGATGGCCTCCTCATCAGCTTGACATTAACAATGTTATTTCCATGGTTTAATCAATGGAGACATTTATATAACAGTTCCACAAGATTATAGAGGAGCAAAACCGGGACGGGTATGTAAACTCCTTAAAAGTCTCTGGCTTGAAACGTGCATCTAGAGAATGGAATGCAGAGTTCACTAAAAAACTCTTATCTTATGGTTTCACAGCTTCTATTCATGATCCATGTCTATTCACTAAAGGTGAAAATGATAGTTATCTATGTCTCATAGTCTATGTGGATGATATTTTGGTTAGTGGACCATCTTCTTATCTGATTGAAGATTTCAAGAATTTTATGCACACCACATCACTATCAAAGATTTAGGACCTGCTAATTTTTTCCTTGGAATGGAGATTGCTAGAGGGAAAGATGGCACCTCTTTGAACCAGAGAAAATATGTTCTTGAGATTTTGTCAAACAATGGTATGCTTTGTACTAAACCAATTGCTACTCCACTCCTTCTGATTTTTAGTTCTTTTTAAAGGAACAGAAGAGAACCTCAGTCATCCTGATGTTTATAGACGATTGGTTGAGCAACTGCTCTATCCAAATCTTAGTAGGCCTGATATATATCACTCATGCCTCACAACATCTCAGCCAATTTATGGCCAAGCGCAACTCTGTGCACTGGAATGCAACCCTCCATGTCTTTAGATACCTCAAAGGTTGTCCTTTCTTTGGAATCTTCTATCCATCTAATGTGGATTTCACACTTAAAGGTTACTCTGATGCTGACTGGGGTTCTTGCTCAGACTCAAGAAAGTCTCTCACATGTTTCTGTGTATATCTTGGTACCCCTCTTCTTTCTTGGAGATGCAAATCTTCTACAAAGCAAAATACGTACACAGCTTTGGCTATACAACTAGAGAGCTTGTTTGGCTACACAATCTTTTAAAGGTGTTTCAAGTTTCTGTATCTCTTCATATCCCACTATATTGTGATAATCTGGCTGCAATTCAGAATACCAAAACTCCAGTGTTTCATGAGCGGACCAAGCATCTAGATATAGATTGCCATGTGGTTAGGGAGAAGTACACTTTTGTCTTTCTCACTCCTCTTGCTATTTCTTCTATGAATCAACTAGCTAACTTCTATACTAAACCTCTGGCCAGTCCTCGGTTGTGATCTTTTGTGCAAAATGGGATTGCTTGACATTCATCATCTCCATCTTGAGGGGGGTGTTGAAGACTAAAGTTGATAAAGACGAAGTTGATGAAGATTGAAGATATAAAACTCTGTATTTGCTGTTTATGGGTTTCGAACCCACTATCTTTCTCTTTCTTTCTTTTGGGTATTTTAAACATTAGCCGTTGGATTATTAGTTAGGGTTGAGATTAGTTAGTTATGTAGTCGTGTGATAGGATACGGCCCAACTACTAGGCCCAACAACAAAACTCGGCCCACGTAGTTCGGCCCACGAGAAGCGGTTCGTCCAAACGTAGAAGACTCGGATGCTTTTCAAGAATAGGCCCAAGAATAAGCCCAACCCAAAGGAGTTATTATTGGGGAAAAACCCTAAATATTTGTATATAAATAGATGTTAGATGAGGGTTAGAGGGCATTACTTTTCTTTGTACTCTACACGAGAAACCCTAAATAAAATATCGCCGCTCTTTCTTTACCGTGGACGTAGATCTACTCCGGTAGATCGAACCACGTAAATCCTCTGTCTCTTTTAATCATTCGTTTAATTCTTCGTTACATTGATTGCCTCACGAAAATATGTTCGATCACTGGCGCCGTCTGTGGGAATCGAAATTTTGTGTTTCGATCAACGTGTTTCGATCAACGTTTTCTAAGGCAGTCGATCACGACGAGGAACACACGAAGCTTTACTGTTACTGTTGCCCAGATCAGCGCCTGCTTCGCCGCCATATATTCTCAATCCAATCGGCGTCAAAGAGGAGGAAGGGGATTGGTGCAGTTCAACTACAACACACCATTCCACCGCTTCTGAAGTCAAACCCTCTACACCAACAAACCTCCTCCTCCAGCAACCACAAGCAAAGCGACATTTTTATCACAAGGAGAACAAGGCCAAATTCCCTGTTGATGGAGGATGCAAGAACCGTAAAATTCGCGACTCTGCGTGGATATCTGAGGCCCCTCATGCTAACCACACCCTCCTCATTATCACGGAGGAATCGGCCCTCGATCTCGCCATTTGGGCTCACACACGGAAAAGCAGGCCGTGATATGGGTCGCCAACAGAGGCACCACCGTCCTCTCCGGTGACGACAGCCTCGCCCTCACCGACGGAAGAAACCGAGCGATCTGGCCCATGACACCATCCGGCAAATCATGGACATCGAAAACTTCCACATCGGAAACTTTCTCCTCCGCGAGAAGAGAAGGCGGAGCCGTCCAATGGCCATCGTTCTCGCGCTCAGCCGATAATACCCAGTTCATCTCTCTACCGCTGTGAAGATCGCGCCGGCCTCGATCGTGAAACTCCCACGATCTATATTCAGCGCCACGAGCTCGCCTTGCTGTGAAATTAAAACACTCGATAGAGAGAGAGAGATGTGCCACAAGCTGAGCTCCAATTCTCGAAATAGGAGCGGGAGATCGGGTCACCGTCGTCGTCATCATCCTCTGCGTTTACAGCTCGTGCGAATTTCTCCTCAAAGTGCGAGCTGATCGTAGTCCACTCACTCCACCAGCCTCTTCACGGCGACGGAGACTCCTTTCTCTTCGAAGTGCGAGCTGATCGCAGTCTACTCACTCCACCAGCCTCTTCACGGCGACGGAGACTCCTTTCTCTTCGAAGTGCGAGCTAATCGCAGTCCACTCACTCCACCAGCCTCTTCACGGCGACGGAGACTCCTTTCTCTTCGAAGTACGAGCTGATCGCAGTCTGTGCATCCTCCACGCGTCCATCTCCTCCCCCGAGAGAGAGGGAAGAGAGAGGCATAGCTCGGCAAGTTCATGGATTTTTGGACAACAACTTTCCCTAAAATTCATTCATCATCGGAGCACAGAAAAAGTTTCAACAATTCCCCCATCTCTCCAGATCCACATCATCCCCTCCCAAAAACGCGCAAGAATTACGAGGAAGAAGTCCTCATGGCTTCACACATTACGTCATCTGCATTTCGGATGATTGTTACTAGTACTTGCAGGTGGCCTATCTCGCCATCTTTGGAATCTATGATTCTCTTTAAGTGCCTAACTTCGGCTAAGAACGGCGACACAACTTTCATTTTATCATTTGGCTACAGCGCATGAAGGCGCAATCAACAAAAATAACAAGTTTTTAGTCAATAAAGCGAGAGAATACATCGTCCGCGGAGTGATCATAGAAAGGGGAAGGGAAAAAGTAAGGAAGGGATCCACTGGCCCCTCCTTGCCCGCTGGCTTGCTCCTGCCCGGGAGCATCCTTCCGCTGCGCCGCCTCCTCGCCCGTGCCCCTGCCCGGGAGCATCCTTCCGCTGCGCCCCTCCTTGTCCGTTGGTCCCCCCGGGAGCACCCTCCGGCTGCGTCGCCCCTTCATCCGCAGCCTCCTCGCCTCCCTGCCCAAGTTCCGCAGTGGCCTTGACAAGGTCAGTATACTCGTCAACGTCGCACGCCATAACCGACTCCGGTGTGAGCAGTTCGTCGGCTGCACAAAACATCTTTAACAGAGGAGCAGAAGACACGAAATCGGAGACGGCAGCCGCGTAACACGCCAGTACGACCTCATAGGACCGACGTTCATACCCGAACTACGACACGTCGACGTTCGGATACTTTTTGACGACGTCATCCAACGCGTCAGCTTTTACCTCGATCGAGAGAAGTGATCCAAGCGTGCTAGCCAGTTCGGAGAAGCGGTTAGATTGCAACAACTTCTCCACGACGGCCTGGATCACGCCGGCCTGTGAGGCCAACAAATCGGCCTCCCGGGCCTTCCTTGCATTCACTTCGGCCTCCAAAGCAGCTATAGTTTCGGCCTAAGCGGCCACCTTCCCCCTCGTCGATTCTATGGTGGCCTGTAGGTAAACTACCTCGGCTTCTTTCTCCCGCAGTTCGCGCACGAGCCTGCGCTTATCACCGGCCATTGTGTCCCGCGCCTCGGCCAGCGAGGCAAACTATATAGCCGCGCAGCGAAGATATTCGGCTACACGATTCAGCTCGCCACACACTTGCTCAGTGCCCTGCACCACCACGCCAACTTAGAACACATTCACCGATCAACAAGAACAAAATTAAAGGCAATACTATTCACATCGGGGAATTCAGGCAGAGGCCGGTTTGCCCCTACATCGAAGCAATCGTCAACCACGTCAGCCGACAGCGGCTCCTTCCCTTCATGTCGCTTAGGGCTGACGAGGGGAGGGGACTCCGTCACTGGGACTGTCTTCTCAGATGAGGCATCGGTTCTCTCAGACGACTCTGCCACCAGATCGCTGGTCAAATACACCTTGGTCCTCTTCCGTTTGTTCTTGTTCGACGGGGGAGGGGGTGGTGGAGCAACCGGAGTAAATGCCACTAAAAAAAATAGAAAAAGAAGAAGAAAAGAACAAACAGAAGAAGTCAGTGCAACCGAAGAGAATAAAGCAAGAAAAGAAGCAAGGCAGAATCAGTGTTGTTATCACGACGCGAACTAAAAGAACCTCACCCCTCCCCGGAGCCAATAAAATGGCTGGATCATTGGGACTTAGCCCGTCCCAAACGAGATCGGACTCGACAAATCTCTCTTTTACAGTCCCATAGTCATCTAAGATCGGCAGGAAGTTTGTGAATTCATCATAAGAGAGCCACCCCTCGACCTTACTGGTCTTCCACTCGATCTGCAACGCACCACCGAACTGACAGAAGAAAAATTTCTTCTTCCAGTCCCCCCGGACTTTATTCTCCACCTCAGCTCGCAGTCGGCGACCTGGAGAGAGGTAAAACCAGCTATCCCTATTTCTCAAGGAAAAGTAACGGGCCACCAGCCCGGCCGTCACCTGAAAGTTCTGCCGATGAGAGAGGACGCCAAGGGCGGTTATATGGTAAAAGGAATTGGGGGTTAGTTGAGATATAGGCGCACCGAGACGGGATTCTATCGCGGTGTAAACTGAGGGATACGGAACACAAAGACCACACCGGAGTGAGTCTTCGTAAACCGCAACAAACCCTACCGGTGGCCAGCAGGCCCTATCTACGGGCCGAGGAACAGCAAGGATGGTGGACGGAGGGAATCTGTAAGCGTTACTGATCCGAATCAAATCGTAGGAGTTCAATGAGGATTGATAATCTCTAACCTTCCCGTCTATCGCCCTTCCCCGATCGGGAAACCCTACATCTAAGCCGGAAATGTTGGGAGGACAACCAGACACCACCTCTAGCCTAACCCGCCCGTCGGAAAGCCCCGCAGAAGAAAAGGAAGAAGGAATCAGAGAAGGAGAAGAAGTCATGATCACTCACTTGATTTAGCAGGTGGGGGTCGAATCATCGTAGAGGATAGCAACGTCGGAGAAGATGAACAGTAGGAGGGCAAAGTTTGCTTTCGATTTCACGGAACAGAAGAAGAGAGAGAAAAGTATGGGAGAAGACACCTTTTAACCTACAGCGAGACGGTTCAACCCCCGCGATATTCCAGCTCGGTCTCGACGAAATGGTTCTAAGTTCATTCAACCGGTCACATCCTCCAGTTCGGTTCACATCTCCCAGTTCGGCTCACATCTCCCAGTTCGGTTCACACCCTCCAGTTCGCTTCACATCTCCCAGTTCGATGCACCTCATAAACCTCTGTAATGAAGCAGCTCTCGTCCATCACGACTACAGTGATGCCAGCAAGGACGTCGTCCAGTTCGACAATGACCTCGCTTGCAACACCGCCGGGCTCCACTTCAGCTCATTCCACCGCCACGGAAGCGGCGGATGACCAGCTCACGGGCTCGTTCGCATCTCGCATCTCTATACTTCCACTGCCACGACCTCCCTGTCTTGGAGGACCTCGCCTGCCGTGGCTCATGGCGGATGATCCTAGACAAGATGGCACATTTGAGGTCTCACGCAGCCGCACAAGCACTCCTCCACTTCGCGTCCGCCAACGCTGTCGCGGACGCGCGGATGCCCGCCAACGTAACCGATGTCTCGACACACTCGTGGAACCTCTCCACTCCTCTTTTAAAGCTGCCAAGCTCAGCAAGCTCGGAGCCATGTGGAGCTCGACACATTGATCACTTCAAAGGTACTATGCATAGGAGTAGAGAGTTCATATTTTGAGTTTGTCTGTCTTTTGAGTTATGTCTTTTGCATCGAGTCTTTCTCGGGTCAGTTCAGTCTTGCATATTCTACTACCTATGCATACCACCCCTCATCTTTTAACACACTACTCTGACGAGGGTAATGTGATACTTTCTTTCCACACTATCCTGACGAGGAAAGGTGTGTTACCCTAGAGACAAGCATCTCGGGTATGTAAATAATACAATAAACGCGTATGAGGAGCCCACTCCTACCGATACTTCTCGGCAAACATGGAGAGTGAAGCCCGATTAATTTCGGCCACTTGAGGAGCCCACTCCTACCGATACTTCTCGGCAAACATGGAGACTAAAGCCCGATTCATTTCGGCCACTAAATCCCGATTAATTTTGGCCACTAAGCCCGATTCACTTCGGCCAAAGGCCCGATTAATTTCGGCCAAACATACAAGCCCGATCACTTCGGCCAACACTTAAGTCCGATTTATCTCGGCGAAATATACAAGTCCGATACATATCGGCTCAACCTAAGACCGATACACCTCGGCAAACATATGACATGACTTTGTCACAGTCTATTAAAGCCACTTCGGTGGGTCTCACGATTCGACTAAGTCAGAATACAATATTTTGACTGGCTAATCGGCTTCATCTACATCTAGAAACCTCGACACTCAACTATGTCAACACCACCATCACATCCTCGCTTCTACGTCTTTTTGGGAGGGGATGTGATAGGATACGGCCTAACTATTAGGCCCAACAACAAAACTCGGCCCACGTAGTTCGGCCCACGAGAAGCGGTTCGTCCAAACGTAGAAGACTCAGATGCTTTTCAAGAATAGGCCCAAGAATAGGCCCAACCCAAAGGAGTTATTATTGGGGAAAAAACCTAAATATTTGTAAATAAATAGATGTTAGATGAGGGTTAGAGGGCATTCACTTTTATTTGTACTCTACACGAGAAACCTGATGGATTTGTATACTAGAAAGCAGGCCTTTTAGCTAGTATGCATGTGTTGTCCATAACCACTAACAATCTTCTATCTGATTAAGCATGAATTGTTATCTATGCATCAAACATCTATCCATTATCTCAAAGTTGTAGGCTTTATGGTGTGTTGTAGATCACAGAAGACCATAGTTGCCGGTTCCTCACGAGATATAAAAGGGTATCACAGTTGAGACAGTTCTGGATATAACTGTCGGTTTAGGCTGTAGTATAGGCTGCATAAGTAGTTTGTCTTGGCTACTTGTCTATACTAGTACGTGTGTGTACTGATAGGATCACGGTGAGGTGTATTCTTCTATTCTGACCGAATGTAGAAAGAATCAAGACCTCGGTGACTTAAGAAGAACCTTAACTCTAGTTGAGTCCGAAGGGTGTATAGTTGTAGTCTGCTTCTTTGACTTACCATGGGTGAGAGTTCAGAGTATCTGCAACTCAATATGCTCCGTATCTTGGGAAGCAACTACAACTAGTACGACTCTTAGTGCAACTGCAACAGAGCACCATATCCTGGTAGAACAGGTTGATCACATCCCCTGAGGAATTCATTAAGGATTATCATACCAAACCTCTGCAGGTGGATTAAATTCCGGTATGATGAATAAGGAATGAATGGTACTACTCAGGAATAAAAGAAGTTGAATAACACGAGCAGTCAAAAGCTCTAAGTTAATCAACGGATGTGGGATATCTTAAATATGGGGGTCGCTAAGTCTAATACTAGCCCTGAACTCAACAGGGGTAAAACAGGTGTTGGTCCCGGTTTGTTATAGGAAAAATACGTAGAGGGGGGGGGGGGGGGTGAATACGTATTTTGAAGTTTTTCAACTTCAAATTCCTTAACTCAGAGTTTTAAGTAAAGTGCTCATAGAAATACTAAGACCTAGCCGAGAGCTAGATCTAAAGCATTCAACAATCTCGTGACCTAAGCTTAAAGCTTGATCAAGAGTGAGACTTTACTCTTGTGCGGAATTCGATGAGCTATAATCTTTCCTAAGTAATTAAAAATCCAAGTTACGTTTGTTTAGATGCACGTGCAATGGATAATCAAAGTAAAGAGTTTAGGGTTAGAGAGATACGACACAGGGATTATAGTGGTTCGGAGATAACCCTCCTACGTCCACTTTGTTGCACTCAGCAACAGTTCTCTTCACTCAAGAACTTGAAGATTACGGGCTCTTCAAAAGCCTGGTCAAGATCGAGCTTCACTCGCTTGGATCTGACGAACGACGCAGTGATTACGGGTTCACTACAAAGACCTAAACTGGACAGGAAGCTTCCCTCGCTTCAGTCCGAACGACAGAGAGATTGCAGGCTCTCCTTACAGCCTAGCTTCGATCGAGCTTCACACAAACGATGTAGGTGCAAGCTTGGATCTAAACTCTATGATCGAGGCTTCTTCAATCGATGAAAGAAGGGCCTTGGATCGAAACAACCTAACGACGACGAACTCAAAAACCTAACAGACAGATTTAGGGTTTTTGGTTTACGATGACACACTATGAAGAGCTCTTTACAGTAAGTGCAAAGATGGCTTGAGCTCTTCTTCTAAGCTTGGATATGGAATGGGCTTAGACTCTAAGTGTGAAGGTTGTGAAGACGAGTTCCGATGAGACTGGAACTCGGAGAACACTTGGAAACAAAGACTCGAAGAATGCACTAAGGCTGGGAGTGTTTGTTTGCAGTAGGCGCTCGAATGCTCAAGTAGTGTTCTACTTCTCTTCGTCTTCATCCTTCACTATTTATAGGCGGAGGGATGCCGAGATCCGTTGCTTGGTTGGTGGCTTTGTCCCTCCTCTTCTCGACAGTACTTGCACAGGCTGGCTGCTTTTCAGATGCGCAGTTTTGGCTCTTTGCCGAATTTGGCTAAGATCCAATAATAACGGTAACTGGAGCGACCCAGTACTGTTGCGGCGCCCTTGTCGGCCTGGCAGTCAACTCCGCTGCTCCTCTCCGCGTTCGACACGTGGAGATCTCGCAATTAATGCGAAGATTTTTGGTTGACTGGAGTTCAAAAACGGAGCGGGAATTGTGTTGTCGCTTTCTGGTACGTAGTGGCTCGCTTCGCTCTGAAGTTGTAGCGTCCGCTTTAGTTGAGTCACTTCGTAGTCATTCTGTAGTGAGTCGCTTGGGAAGTGAAGTTCCCTAGTGACTGCTTTGGAAAGTGCTAACCAGAGTTGACTCGCTTTGACTTTGCACTGTAGCGCTCGCTTTGCTTCGCTTTGGCAGACTCGCTTTGAATCTACTGTAGCGTTCGCTTCGCTACACTATTCTTCGGCACGCTTCACTTCAGCTCGCTAGACTCGCTTCGCTTCAGAAAACACACTCAAGTGAGTGGCCTTCACTTGAACAATTTGAAGTCTATTATCTAAGCAAAATAAAGAGCCATCCTAACAGAGTAGGCTTAGAAAAATTCTAACCTATTAACTACATCAAAATGGGTCGCTTGGGAACAGAACGCTTTGGGGTTTTGGGATCAGATCAAAACAATAGAACATCTCTTATAGGTTCCCCCTTAACATGTTGTTCTTAACAATTCCCAACAATTTCCCCCTTTTTGATGATGCCAAAACCCAACGACTTAGATTTAAAGTAATCTAGCCTATCTAACCGTGAAGGGAACTTCAAGCGACTGCTTCCTTTGCAGGCTTCGTTTGAATTTTTCTTTTAAGTTCCTTTCCCTTTTTTTTCGGTTAAATTATTATTGAGTTTGTAGCATAAGGATAAAATTTTCATAAAGCTTTTAAATAACACAGGAGGGACAGAAAGTAAATTGGATAGATTTGAATCATCAATTCACAAAACAAGAAGCTTGAAACTCAGAGGTTTCCTGCAGCTTCTTCCTTGTCTTTCTCCTTTTCCTCCGCCACCTCCTCCTTCTTCTTCTCCTTTTCTTCAGTAAAGTAAGCAGATAGAACGTTCAACTCCAAAGAACCAACAGTGTGGATAGTTGGTCTTCTCCATGCGCTCTCCAATCTGAATGCTTCGTTCACTTCCGCATCTGTGACGCTGCGATCAGGAATTCTTGTGCCTGGGAGGAATGGCATTGGAAACATCTTCACTTCAGGCACCTTGACGATAAGAGATTTGGGCTCTGCAAGCTCAGCCATGGTGAATATTTTCCTCCGCATCTTCTCATCATATGCGCATAGAAAGTTGTTGAGAGCACTCATCCGAGAGCACTCATCCTGCAGTGGCACTACTCCCCAGAAGTAGTAGGCTTTGATGAAGAGTTCCTTGTAGAGTAGCCACTAGTCGCGGAGATCTCTTGGAATGAAGTCTTCAATCTCCCTTGCGTCCGGATGCTCATTCCTCCTAGCTGCCAGTTCCTCCTCTGATCTGCTGGCTAATTCCTTCATGACAGCATGGAATTTGGCACTCGACTCTGTGCTCCAGATTGGACGCTTCTCGTTGAGACGCTTACGAATATGATCTTGTTCCTCCTTGAGAGGGTAGCGTCCGGAGCCGACCATTTCCTTCCCAGTCACGTCGCATGCATCGATTATGGCTTGGGTTTCGCATGCGTCGGACTCGTCAGGCATGAAGGGAATGAAGGCACTTCGGCAGATGGCGAATTGGATGAGTTTCACTTCGCTGAAGTGTTCCTCGATCCGGCCATCAATGACTTTGAGTCGCTTGGCCCTTATCCTCTTCTCCTTCTCCTCCTTCTCCTTCCATTCCTCTCCTCTCTTCCTCCTTTTTTCCTGCTTCTCAGCCCTCGAAGCGACTGCATGTTTGACCTTTTGACGCTTGGTCGCGGGGTCATCTACTTTCGAGTCTGGTGCAGCTCGCTTCAGTGCTTGCTTTGGTGGTGGGGGAGGCGGCATGTCCTTATTTGTCGTTTATGCGGCTTTTGGCGGGACGACTGCTTGAGCAGATGAAGTGGCCCCAACAGTCGTTGAAGCGAGTGCGGCAGTTGAAGCGGGTGCGGCGGCTGAAGCGGGTGCTTTAGAACCTGAAGCACCTGCAAGAGTTAGCCTTCCCA
Source organism: Thymus mandschuricus (assembly GCA_029379335.1). Taxonomy (NCBI): domain Eukaryota; kingdom Viridiplantae; phylum Streptophyta; class Magnoliopsida; order Lamiales; family Lamiaceae; genus Thymus; species Thymus mandschuricus. Next base: position 16,323,543 of record CM057074.1, on the reverse strand, counting down.
GTTCAAAATCACGCTCCATCTGCCAAGCCAAGGCCTCGTCCTCCGCAATCTGCCTCTCCCTTTGCTCCTTGGTCATCACCACTACTGGAGGATGACGTGCGATTGAGGAGCTAAGAATTTTATCCTCAATTAGTCTGCTGGGCTCCTCGGGCTTCTTCAAAAGCTCCTCCTCTGTGAGCTTTACCTTCCCTTTCTTCGCACGCAAAGCCCTCGCTTCGTCATCTAACTCTTCCTCCTCATCTCCAGCAGCACTGCCTCCCTCCAGCATCCTCTCCGCTTCAACAGCTCCATTTCCTCCTGCACCTCCAACACCTCCTTCCTTCACTTGTCCTTCCCCCTTTTTGGCATCATCACTGCCAGGGGTAAGGGTGAGTGTCTTTCCGGTAATGGATTTTTGTAGATTGTTGACGGCGTTGAATATGGCGTGCAGCATCCGCTCGGTCTTTCCAGCAAAGGTGTGCTCCTGGGCGAGCACCAACTGTGCGGTTTTGACACTGATATCCTCGAGCAGATACTCACACTGCTTTTCCCTTTCCTTCACTGAGAGCATCAACCTCTCCAGTGACTCCACCGACTTGAAGCGAGCCTCCAGCTCCGCTTCAACTTCATTCCTTATATCCTTCTTTTCCTCCTGCAGATTGAAGTACCAGAACTCTTGGGCCGCTTCAAGTTCTGCCTTCATCGTTTCAAGGCTCCTCTCTCTCTCTGATTTAGAGAGAGATGAAATTCAGCACCTGCAGCAACCTTTTCTGTGTAAGCCTCTCCCAGTTCCTTGACTTTCTGCAATAAGATAGACAGTTCAGCACTCTGCAGATCAAGAGCCTGTGCACTCCTTCTTCGCCTTTCAAGCTCTTTCTTATCAATCTCACTCTCTTGCTTGAGCTCCTTCAATTCATTTCTGAGTGAATCGAGGGTCTTTTTGGTGCTGAGCAGTTCACTTCCCTTCCTTATCAACTCTTCATCCTTCTTCTCAACTGCCTCCTTCAGCTTCTTCACCTCCTTCTCCAAATCCTTCTTTTCCTTGCCAATTGAGACAAGTTTGGCATTAACCTCCCTCAAGCGACTCCGTTCCGCATCAAGCGAGTCCTTGAGTTCGGTGATAGTTGACGTCTGGTCTCCCACCAGCTTCACCTGCGCTTCCAACGCCTTCTCCTTTTCCTCCAACAGCCTTCCTTTCTCCTCCACCATTGCCTCCAAATCTCCCTTCTTCTTGTCAAAGTCTTCACGAAGACTCTTGACCTCCAGCACTCTCCGGTTCACCTCTTCCTCCTTTTTGGAGATCTCGCTTTGGAGATTTGAGATCTCCACCTCCTTCGCCTCCATCTCCTCTGCATGAGCATTGATCAGCTGCTGCTCGTTAGGAGTTGGCACTCGCTTGGGAACCACAGCATCTGGGTATATTTGTTTGATCTTAGCATCCAGCTTGTCCCAGAAGCTGGTCCCATCAAGAAAGGTGTGAAACCCGTTCACGCCAATGAAATTGAGCATCTTGGCCTCCAGCTTAATCAACTCATCCTTTTTGAAGGCCTGCATGAGGTTGTAGATTTTGTAGTACTCTGTTCCGCGGTACGTAATGTACGTTAGGAAGTCGACGGTCTGGGTGTAGACCACGTCGGACCACGGAACGTTAGAGTAGCGGAGGGCGATGGTCTCTGCAGCTTGCTCTCGATCCTTGACGTAGCGATCGATGGCCTGCATTTCTGCAGTGACGGCAGGAGGTAGGAATGGTGAGATAATTGGGAGTTCACCGGCTGTTTGGGCGGTATCGGCTGTGGCTGCCGATGTCGAGGGGGATTGGGATGATGATGAGGCTTCAGTGGTTTCGGTTATTTGGATGGTTTCTTTGGGTGGTGATTGCTTGGGTTGGGTGGATTGGAATGTGGTGTAGGCTTCAACTGGGTCAACATATAGTATGGGGATTGGGGGTATTTGGAAAGAAGATGCAGATTCTTCTTCCTGGGGAGAGAGGGGGGTTGTCTGTGTGAGTGGTTGGTTGGTTGATGAAGCTTGTGGTTCTGGGATTGGGGTTGTTTGGGTTTGGATTTGTAGTGGGGGAGTTTGGGCTTTGATTGGTGAAGGCTGGGGTTGAGTTACTTCAACATCTTCAAGCGGCTTCTCCTCCGCCTCGCTTGACAAGATGAGTGAAGTGACTCGCTTCATCTTTTTCTTCCCTCGCTTTGGCGCCGCACGCTTCCCGGGTGAAGCGGCTCGCTTTGCTTGGGTCGCTTCAGCTTGTCTTTCGACAACTGGTCTTGCAACGGGCACTTCTACAGCTATAAGTCCCTGATCAATGGGAATCTTGGTCTTCCTCCATTTGTCATAGAAAATTGACTGCTTATTGTAGACAGCCACGTCGGTCCACGTTTTGTCGGGGTAGCGTGCCTCCAGTGCAACAGACAATCTGGAGAAGAATTTCAACTTCCCCTTGCGGAGAATCTGATCGGCGCTTCCCGGCACGAACGCAAAATCTTCTGCGGCTTCGTGGATTTGGTTAAGAAACCAACCGTGCTAGTTGAATTTCGTTCCAGTGAGACTGTCGACGATGACGGTGGTGGCGATCAGCTTCGTCTCAGACAGCGTATCTAGGGTTCCGACGTAGCACGTGATACTCTTAGAAAAGAGCTCGCAAATATGGTTGAAGGGGGCCTTCAGGTTGGAACGGATACCGGACTCCTTGAAATTTGGTTCAGCTCCGGCGACGGCAAAACGACCGTATTCGACTCCGGCCGAAAAACCCAAATCTAATAGGGAATTTCCTCCTTCCTTCGGCAAGTCGAACACGCCGATGAGCTCGCTCAAATCCACCTCCACCGGCTTCCTGGTTTGTGGATCTGTGAATGATGATGTGTTTTGCTCCTTCCTCAGATTCAGAAGAAGCTATCCCACCGCCTTCGCCAATATTTTCTTTGGTACTGCCATCACGAATTTCCATAGACCGGCCGTGTTCAAGGCTCTACGGAAAAATCCATCCTCTTCTACGACGACGGGGTCGAGATGGGGCTCGACATTGATGTGTTTGTCGACTTCGGTGAGGAATTGCTCCATAGTCTCAGTGTTTAACTTCTTTCCCATGGTGATAAACGAGAGATTTCGAACGAAGATTTAACGACGAAAAACTGGGGATTTTTAGGACTCGTGAGTTGCAGAGAGTTTTTGCACACAAATGGCAAAGATTGAGATTTGTGAAAGATTTCACAGTCTGCAACTCCACCCTTATATAGAGGTAGGGCTTGGCTGACGTGGCAGGGGCAAGACAGTAAAATCGGCGAAGATCTGATGTGTCCGGCGTCATCACAGTAAAAGTGAACCGCCACTTGCACGTCGTCTCCACGTGGCCTGCTGTGATTGGTTTGTCTTATACGGCGTCAATCGTACGGCTACAGATTGGGGACTGTTAAGATTCGACGAATGGGGGATGAGTACAAGTCCTTATCTCAGAGCAGAAATGGACAGGATGACAATGAGAATGCTCTGACAAGACAATCTCGTATTTTACGCAGAAGCATGTCACCAGCCCTGCAACCTTTTGTAGAAAAAGGTAAACCTTCAAGCTTCCTCCTACAAGCTACAGAATGAACTTGCAATCGACTCGCTTTGACCCAAACTAGGGCAAATTGAAGCGATGCAAAATTCAGAGTGGGGGAGGAATGAATAGACATCCGACAGCTCAACTCAATGAAGAGTGAGTAAGGAATGGATGTTTATCCACGATGAAGGAGATGAGAAGACTTGCTCCTCTTCGGCGGAAAGATGGGAAGAGGACACAAGGTCTAGGTGCCAGCCCTGCCTAAGCTTTCACCATTTTTACGTGGGAAGGCCCGATACAAGACCCCACAACCGTTACTAGAAACGGCACTTGCGAGTATTTATACCCACTCGCAAGGAATCCTAGGCTAGGTAGCAGCTTTCCTTGCTCGCTTTGGAAGTAGCTTGCTCCGAGAGCAAACAATAGTTCCCCCTTAACCAATGGCTTAACAATTCCTGTAAGCGGGTAGGGAACGTCTTCCAACACTCCACCTTTCTCCACCTTATTTCTCCTTCTTCAAGCGAGTGGAATTTTGAAGTGACTCGCTTGAGTTGGTGAAGATCCGAAGCGAGTGACGCTATGAAAAACTAGCGACCACTCCTTCGTGCATCCTGAATCTAGCATTCTTCACCAGGGTCTAACAACCCTAATTCCATGCATAGCTGATTGAAACGAGACTCAGCTAGAGGCTTGGTGAGGATATTTGCTCGCTGGAGATCGGTATGAATTTTCTCGAGCTTGATATCCTTCTTCTCGACAAGATCACGAATGAAGTGATGTCGGATTTCCACGTGCTTGCATCTGGTGTGTAGTACTGGATTTTGAGAGATGCAGATTGCATTGTTGTTGTCGCAGAATATTAGAATTTCATTTGCTTCAACATTGTAGTCCTTCAACTGCTGACGAAGCCATAGAATTTGAGAACAGCAGCTTCCAGCGGCCATATATTCGCCTTCAGTCGTTGAAGTAGCTACACTCGTCTGCTTCTTCGAAAACCATGAGATCAGTTTGCTTCCCAAGAACTGACATGTGCCCGAGGTTGATTTCCTATCAATTCGGCACCCTCCATAGTCAGCATCTAAGTATCCAGTGAGCTCCAAATTGTCCTCCGTTGGATACCACAGCCCCATATTGACAGTGCCCTTCAAGTATCGAAGAATTCTTTTGGCAGCTTCAAGATGACTGTGCTTGGGATTGCTTTGGAAGCGAGCACAGACTCCAACTGCAAAAGATATATCCGGCCTACTTGCAGCGAGATATAGGAGTGACCCGATTAGGGCATGATAATCTGTAGCATTCACAGATTTTCCTTCTTCGTCTGGCTCCATCTTCCAGTTGGTATTCATTGGGATCTTCACAGCTTTAGCATGTTGAATACCAAACTTGGCAAGCATATCTCGAGTATACTTAGCTTGATTGATGAAGATTCCATCATCCTGCGGCTTCACTTGAAGACCTAGAAAGCAGTTCATCAAGCCAATCATTGACATCTCATATTTGGTCTTCATAAGCTCTCCAAACTTCTCGCTAAGCGACTGGTTTGGTGATCCAAATATGATGTCATCCACGTAGATCTGAACCCATAGCATATCCTCTCCATGATTGATGGTGAATAGGGTTCGATCTATCTTTCCTTTGTGGAATCCATTATCCCCTAGGAATTGAGAAAGGGTATCATACCAAGCTCTGGGAGCTTGCTTCAATCCATATAGGGCTTTCTTCAATCGATACACCTTATCTCCTTGCTCGAAACCCGGTGGCTACTCCACATACACTTCTTCCTTCAATTCACCGTTGAGGAACGCGCTCTTCACATCCACCTGATAGACTTTGAATTTCTTGGCCGCTGCATAGGCTAGAAATAGTCTGATCGCTTCAAGCCGTGCCACTGGAGCGAAGGTTTCGTCAAAGTCGATTCCTTCCTCTTGGCAGTAGCCCTTAGCGACGAGTCGCGCCTTGTTCCTCACAACGTTGTGATCCTCGTCCGTCTTGTTCTTGAACACCCACTTGGTGCCAATAACATGCTGAAATTTGGGATGATCCACGAGGTACCATACGTCATTTCTGGTGAACTGGTTCAGCTCTTCTTGCATGGCGATCACCCAATTTGAATCAGCTAGGGCTTCCTCCAAGCTTGATGGCTCGATGTTTGAGAGAAATCAACTGAACATGGCACTTTCTCCAAACACTTGACTTCTGGTCACTACACCCTTGGATGGATCTCCAATGATTTGACTTGGTGAGTGATCCTTGAGCCATGCACGCTTGGATCCGCCAGCTTCATCTCCATCTTCTTCCTTGTCGCTCGCTTCACCATCTGAAGCGACTGGATTGGGTGCTTGGCTAGCACTCGCTTCAGGAATCTTGGGGGCAGCTTCATCTTTTCCTTTGACAATTGGCTCGCTTGAGACCTTGATTTCTTTGTCATCTTCAAGCATGTCCCAAGTTGATGAAATGATGGGTTCCTCGCTTGTCTTTCCTTCTTTAGATTGAACCTGTTCCTGTGGTAGGCTCAAAGAAGATTCATCAAATACGACATGGGGTGATTCTTCCACGATTAGGGTTTTACAGTTTAACACCCTGTAAGCTTTGCTTGATGTGGAATATCCTAAGAATATTCCTTCATCAGCTTTGCTTTCAAAGGCTTTCAACTGCGACTTCCCATTGTCATGGATGAAGACCCTACAACCAAAAATATGGAAATAAGATATGTTAGGAATTCTCCCTGTCCATATTTCATATGGTGCTTTGTCGTGCCGTTTGCAGAGAAGCGTTCGATTCTGCGTGTAGCATGCTGTATTGGCAACTTCAGCCCAATACTTCATCGGAAGCTTTGAGTCTGCAATCATGGTTCGAACGGCTTCTTTGATGATTCGATTCCTTCTTTCAGCAACTCCATTCTGCTGAGGTGTGCGTGCTGAGGAAGTTTGATGTGCTATGCCATGCTCCGTGCAGTAAGCTTCAATGGTAGAGTTCAAGAACTTTGTGCCTTTGTCGGAGCGGATGGTCACAATCGCTTGGTTCTTTTCCACAGCCAGTCGCTTGAGCAGTTGTGGTAGCTTGGTCAGTGTCTCCTTCTTACTGAAGAGAAATACGACCCAAGTGTAGCGAGAGAAGTCATCGACTACAACTAGAGTGTACTTCCTTCCATTCACACTAACTGGAGTGACTGGACCAAACAAATCCATGTGAAGCAGCTCGAGCACTCGCTTTGATGAAGCTTCTTCAAGACTGGCGAAGTGCTTCTTCGTCTGCTTCCCTCGTTGGCATGGTGAGCATGGATGATCTTTAATAAAGACTTCATTTGGTATGCCTTGCACCAAACCTTTTCGAGCTAAGCTATTTATGGCTTTGAAGTTGAGATGGTTCAAGCGTCGGTGCCATAGCCATCCTATCTCTGTAGCACTCCTTGCTACTAAACACGTCTCCTCTTTGCAGCTGTCCCATTGTGGTATGTAGACATTCCTTTGTCTAATTCCAGTGAGCACAATCTGGGAGCTTGCTCTTCACTATGCAATTGTTGGAAATAAATTCCACCTTGTATCCCTTGTCACAGAACTGTGAAATGGATAGCAAGTTGTGCTTAAGTCCTTCCACGTAGGAGACTTCTTCAATCGTGAGCTTTCCAACTTTCAGTGCGCCGTATCCTTTGGTGCTTCCTCGAGAGTTATCACCAAAAGTAACGTGTGGATCCTTCTTCTCTATGTAGTCATGAAGTAGAGCTTTCATGCCGGTCATGTGTCTTGAACATCCACTGTCCAAGTACCAGATTTGATGACCCTCACTCGGCATGGGATCCACGGCGCTCACCTGCAATTAAACAGATTTTGGTACCCAAATCAGTTTGGGTCCTTGCAGGTTAGTTCCCTTAGGCACCCACACTTGCTTCACTTTCTTTTGAAATGAAACTTGTGTTTTGGGCTTCTCGACCTTCGAAAACTGTGATTTCTGCCTTAAAGCAGCTTCACATGTGCAACAGTGTGTGCAAGAGGGGTAGCGGCTCGCTTGAGACTTACCTATGCTCTTACCTTTATACTTATATCCTGAAGCGACTCGCTTCGGATTAGCTACAGGTTTAGAGACTGACTTAGGTTTTATAGTCTGTCGAAGTGGCTCGCTTGGTTTTCTCGAAGCGGTCCAACTAGGGTTTTGAACCCGACTCACTTGAGTAACCTTGGAAGTTTGAAGCGGCCACTTTGGTGCTTCAAATTCTTCGCCCTCAACGTTAGTCCGGTTGGACCATCTCCAGTCCGGATAACGTGACACGTAGACATTACTCCTTTCTTAAAAGGGAGATCCTTTGTCTCTTGTGTCTTGGCCTGAGACTTAGAAGCTACAACTGGTTTCCCTTTACCTTTGGATTGGTAAGCTTTAGCATTATGAGTGCTAGGGACAGTTGATCTTTGCTTGCCCTTAGGTTCTGCCCTTGAAGATATAGACATCTTCATAGGCTTCTTCTTAGGGTTATTAGCCACTTGGCCTTTGTCCTTGTTGGTGGTCGCTTTGGATGCAGTGGGCATTTCCAAAGTGACTGATGGTGTAGTGTTTGAGGCACCAACAAAGACAGTAGGCTTGGAAGGTCCACCCTCATATCCGAGTCCTCCCTTCCTACCAAAAAGTAGAAGTGAGCTCTCTAGTGCCTGCCTAGCATATGAAGCTTTGTTTAAGTTGGCAACTAGAGCGGATTGGGCTTCATACCTTTCCTCCAAGCTTTGATTTCTAGCGAAGAGATCCTCGAACTTACTAGTCATAGCCCTTAAGTTGAGTTTGACTTGGTCAAGCTCAGTGGCTAGCTTTCGGTTCTCCTTCTCGCTTTGAGACAAAGCTTGTTGCAACACTTCGTGATCGCTTGACAATTTAATGTGCTTGTCAAGCAACTCACTCCATGTCGAGGAATTAGATTCCTCTTGGTGAGTGTGTGCGAGTGTAATTGAACTAGGTGAGGGATAGATAAATACCTCTCCGGTCTCATCGTCGGTGAGTGCCATTAATCCAAGATCCTCTCCTTCACTGGAGTTGGGATCTGTGAATGCATCCGAGTCGCTTGAGATATCTTCAGTTGAAGCGACCGGCTGCTCGCTTGCTACAAGCGCTCGCCTTGGAGCATCCCTCTTTGCTCTCAGTTCCTCTCGCTCCTTCGCACTCAGCTTCGGACAGTCGGATTTGTAGTGGCCCATTTTGTGGCAATGGTAGCATTCCACTTCCATCATGTCCCTTGAGATCGGCTTGGTAGTCGCTTCTCTCTTCCCTTTTCCTTCTCGAGCATCAGTGCTCCTCCCCTTGTACTGCTTGTAGAATCTTTTGTATTTGCCCACTCGAGGGTTCATTTTGTTGAAGTTCTTAGATAAGAACGCAACATGTTCTTCCAGCTCTTCCCTCGTCATCTTGGCTAGCGACTGGTCGCTTGGCCCTTCGGCAGCTTTGAATGTTACGCCCTTTAACGTTGTGGGAGCTTCATCCTCTTCGTCGAGGTTCATTCGATTCAGATCGAATTCATGAGCTTTGAGTTCGGAGAACAAAATCTCCGGTGTGAGCTTTGATAGATCCTTGGTAGCTAGATATAGCTCCTTCATTGTCTGCCACTTCCTTGTGAGAGCTCGGACAATCTTCAGGTTAACTTCCTTGTCTGTGAGTTCCTTCCCAAGTGAGTTGAGAGTTGCAATGATGTTGGTAACTCTCAGCTCGAAGTTGTCGATGGACTCTCCTGGCTTCATTATTAGGCTTTCAAACTCCCGCATTTGTACGGCGAGCTTGTTCTCTTTGATCTTGTCCGTTCCTTGTGAAATGAGGGCTAGGGTTTCCCACATTTCCTTCGTTGTCGCACACTTCCTGATCCTAGGAAGGTAGGCATCTGACATGGTGCTCTGCATCGTGTGGCGTGCAATTTTGTCGAGGTTGGCGACTTTGTAGTCGTTGGCATTGTATTAGTCCTTGTCATTCTCGACGTATGTTTGTCGAACGTAGGCAGCCCGACCTTCAGCAGCTGGGACATTCTCAGAGACAGCCTTCTTGATCTCGATTGGTCTGTCCTCTATAACTTCCCACATCCGGTCGTGGATGGAGCATAGGAAGCTCTCGACTCGGAAACTCCATGTCTCGTATCCTTCGATAGAGAAATGTGGAAGACTAGAAGCATTGTATGTAGACATGGCAAACAGTTAGTAGTATATGCAGTATGCGTGGGTGAGGTTTTGATGCACTTAGGAAATAGGATCCGGTTCAGTGAGACAACGTGAAGCGAGTGGGGACTCGCTTCGGATATGCAAAGCAGAGGCTCGAAAGAACCGCTGCTCTGATACCAGTTGTTGGTCCCGGTTTGTTATAGGAAAAATACGACGAGGGGGGGGAGGGTGAATACGTATTTTGAAGTTTTTCAACTTCAAATTCCTTAACTCAGAGTTTTAAGTAAAGTGCTCGTAGAAATACTAAGACCTAGCCGAAAGCTAGATCTAAAGCAATCAACAATCTCTTGACCTAAGCTTAAAGCTTGATCAAGAGTGAGACTTTACTCTTGTGCGGAATTCGATGAGCTATAATCTTTCCTAAGTGTGAAGGTTGTGAAGACAAGTTCCGATGAGAATGGAACTCGGAGAACACTTGGAAACAAAGACTCAAAGAATGCACTAAGGCTGGGAGTGTTTGTTTGCAGTAGGCGCTCGAATGCTCAAGTAGTGTTCTACTTCTTTTCGTCTTCATCCTTCACTATTTATAGGCGAAGGGATGCCGAGATCTGTTGCTTGGTTGGTGGCTTTGTCCCTCCTCTTCTCGACAGTACTTGCACAGGCTGGCTGCTTTTCAGACGCGCAGTTTTGGCTCTTTGCCGAATTTGGCTAAGATCCAATAATAACAGTAACTGGAGCGACCCAGTACTGTTGCGGCGCCCTTGTCGGCCTGGCAGTCAACTCCGCTGCTCCTCTCCGCGTTCGACACGTGGAGATCTCACAATTAATGCGAAGATTTCTGGTTGACTGGAGTTCAAAAACGTAGCGGGAATTGTGTTGTCGCTTTCTGGTAGGTAGTGGCTCGCTTCGCTTTGAAGTTGTAGCGTCCGCTTTAGTTGAGTCACTTCGTAGTCATTCTGTAGTGAGTCGCTTGGGAAGTGAAGTTCCCTAGTGACTGCTTTGGAAAGTGCTGACCAGAGTTGACTTGCTTTGACTTTGCACTGTAGTGCTCGCTTTGCTTCACTTTGGCAGACTCGCTTTGAATCTACAGTAGCGTTCGCTTCGCTACACTATTCTTTGGCACGCTTTACTTCAGCTCGCTAGACTCGCTTCGCTTCGGAAAACACACTCAAGTGAGTGGCCTTCACTTGAACAATTTGAAGTCTATAATCTAAGCAAAATAAAGAGCCATCCTAACAGAGTAGGCTTAGAAAAATTCTAACCTATTAACTACATCAAAATGGGTCGCTTGGGAACAGAATGCTTTGGGGTTTTGGGATCAGATCGAAACAATAGAACATCCCTTATAGGTTCCCCCTTAACATGTTGTTCTTAACAATTCCCAACAACAGGTAATTCAGTACTATTACTCTAGTGCAATGTTTTAGTACTTATGGACTAAATTATACTCTGGGCTGAGTATGGAGAATTTAGTCATTGGGAGGCCTCGGTTTTACCAGCTAGTAGATCCCTGATCTGGCCCAAATAGCTAAATAGGCCACAGTATAAGGAATAAGTCGGCCACCACACAGTTGGGCCCAGTATGGGGCGCCAACTCTGCTAATGGACGGTTTGTCCATGTGTTGCAGGCCTTGGCCTGCAACTTAAGCCCAAGTCTCACTTGGTCTCCTCTATATATACCCCCTCAAGGTCTTGTTTTGACCTAACAGTCAGAATATACGAGTGCACTTAAATATTCCGAACATGAAAGGGAGGCTAGGGTTAGAGAGAGAGAGACGCGCGGCCGGCTTCAAAGCAGATCGGTGGGTTCCCGTTTTCCGTGGCTGATTCCGAAGTTCGTTGTCCATCCAACGTCAGAATCGAGCAGGGATATAGATCAGAAGATCTATTCACGAGTTCTCTACTTTTTTAGGTAATCGATCTAAAACCCCCTATGATTCCGCACTTAATTCATAGGAGCATGATAGGATTATGTCGATAGTTAGATATCCGAAATAGGTCCTCGGGCGAACCGATCTTCACCGATCATATATGGTTCCTTCAGTTGGTATCAGAGCCAAGGATCAGATTTTCGGCTCTATCTGAGTAATTATCGACTATTATGCATGTTAGATCGATTAGGATGTCGCTTTTCGTGGTGTTTGTCATTTTTCGGGCCGATTTGGCAATCTATGTAATTTTTGATCGCGAGATAATAAGGTGCGATCTAGAATAGGATTAGATAGATGTTATTTTTCTTATTTTCATTCGTACCTACTGCATCGAGACGAAGAACACAAAGAACGAGGAGACGAACACCAAGGACGACCGCCGCACGCGGCGGCGCGTGAGAGACACACGCCAGCGCACGTGCGCGTGCAGCCGCCCAACGGCGAGTCCCCTTCTTCTCCGGTGATCGACGGGGCTCCAGCAGGCTGCTGGAGCCTGCACGTCGTCGGAGAGAGGCAGAGCAGGTCGGGAACGGCGGCGGAGAAGCACGGCAGCGCGAGAGAGAGCCGCGGCGGAACCCTAATTAGGGCTCGACGCCGCGGCAGCCTCTGTGGCCTGCATGGTCGCCGGAGACGAAAGCCACGGAGTCCGGTGACGGACTCCACGTGGTCGTCGTCGTTGATGGTGGCAGCGGGCGGCGCCAGAGCGAGCAGCAGCGGCGGCAGAACCCGTGAGGGTTGCGGGAAACGCGGCTGAAGGCGACGGCAACGGCGGCGGGGGCAGCATCCAGGACGGCGGAGCACACCGGAGACATCAACACCAGCAGCAGGAGCCGCGGCGGACGTCGTCGGTGGCAGAATCGGCGGCAGCAGGCGCGAGGGTTTCGCGGCGGAACCCTAGAGAGGGCTCTACGCCGCGAACGTCGCCGGAGAGGGTTGCCGGCCGTGCCACCGGCAGGGAACGACGGCCAGCAGCAGCAGCGGCGCCAAGGAGGCGGAGGCGGCCGGCGGCAGGGCCTCACGCCGTCGGCTGCGGCGCGGGCAACCTTGCGCGCCCGTGCCCTAGCCCGCGAGCGGGCCTAGGGCTTCCAACCCGGCCCGTTCGCGTTTCGGGCTGTCTCCTACGTTCGGGCTCGGGCCCAGTCACGAACCCGGGCCATTTTAGGTTTGATTTTGGGTTCGTGGGCCCATGAGAGTGAAACGAGCGCGGTTTGGGCTTATTCGAGAGAATTGGGCCATGTGGTGTGGGCCCAATCTCGGTTCGAAAAGCCCAATGGCAACGAAAATTAGATAATAAATTATTTTAAATAATTTATTTATTTTCGGGGAGAAACGGGAGATCAAGACGGAGGACTTATTCAAGACCGAAGCCTGTTTCGGATTTAATTTCTATTTTGTAATAGATTAGACGGGTCGTCACACCACGAAAAGCGAGTTTTATTTTTGTTTTTATCTCATTTTTCTTAAGCATGCTATGGATGCAATTTAAATTATTATAGCATGTCTTGCCTGTCGAGGTGAATTAAATTGTGCTTAGTCGAGCATGTTTTAGGATTGTCAATATAAGCATGTTTTAATTTTCTGCGAGCATGGTTTATTTGCTGCGTTTAGAAAATTATGCTTAGGATTATGTGACAACGTGATCTAGCATGTCGACAACCTTTTGAAAGAAAAATACTAAGCAGATAAAAACATTTTTGGTATAGAAAATGTTAAGACCTCCACAACTGACCTTAAGGTGAAGTTTGGTGCGAGTGTGTAAACGTCCACACGAACGTGGCTTGCACATCGTATCAGACGAGTTCGCCAGACTTTGGGTTTCTTAACAAAAATGTTCTAACCAAAATGAGAAGTGGGAGCTTTTCTGAGTAAACGTCCACACTAACGTGGCTTGCTCGGAATAGTAACTACGGTTTTCTCTGGAGTTGGTTTTTGAACAAAGATAGCTTAAGGAAAATAGGGCTTTTTCCGAGTTAGGCTAAGATTGTGGTTAAAGCTTAGATATTAGTTAGAATACAACTCCCCAACGGAGTCCCTTTTCTAATCTAATATGGTCTAGTAAGGTTCAACTATTAGCTCTATTTGCCATAAGGATAGGTCGGCAAGATAAGTAGAGTTAAAGATCCGAGTATCTGGTCGAACAGTGGGAGCGTAAACGTCCACACGAACGTGGCTTGCGATCCGCATTGTTTGGGCTGTTGAAGGTTTCGAAATTATTGGTTTATCAAAAGGTTACAATAATTTTCGTTACGAATTGATGCATGATCTATTCTTACTTGTGCCTACGTGTTTATTGCTTTTTCAGATATGACTTTAGGCCCGTTGATAAACATTCTCACTTCGAGTCCTCTCACGGATTCCAACTACATGGAGTGGATGAAGAATCTCGATGACATCCTAGATGCGGGCGAGTATACTGATATGCTCGCGACTTCTGCTCCTCCTTCCTTTACTGAGTCGGCATCGCAAGAAGAGAGAGAGGTTCATGGGGCTTGGCACAAGAAAAATGATGAGGCTATGAAAATAGTCTTGTCGTCTGTGTCAGATGGAATGCAGTATATGATTAGTCATATGGTGACTGCATCCAGCATGATAGAGACTCTAGAGTCCTTCTTAGTTAATGAAGTGGTGCCGAAAGCTGAACCAGTTGCAGAGTTTATTCAAGCTGTGAATAAAGCAACAGGAGTTACTCTGACGTCAGAAGACGTTAGAAGAATGGTTCGAAATGCTAAGGGAGCAACGAAGGTGCCTCTCGGTGCAAAAGGGAAACCGAAGTTCAAGGGCAAGTGCTTCATTTGCGGCGAGAAAGGACACTGGAAGGCTGACTGCCCTCTAAAGAAGAAGAATTCTGGTACGTCATTCACGTATGTAACTGAAACATGCTTAGCTGCAAGTTCTACCCAGACTTGGGTAGTAGATACGGGAGCAACTGACCATGTATGTTACTCCTTGCAGGGGTTTCTGCAGACAAGGGAGCTGAGTGATGACGAGATTACCATCTCCATGGGCGATGCATCGAGAGTTGCAGCTGTCGCAGTTGGAGATATTCATTTATCTTTTGATAGTACTATTTTGGTTTTGAGAGACGTTTTATATGTGCCTACTTTTAGGCGAAACTTGATTTCTGTTTCGAAACTATTTATTTAGGGATATTCAGTTGTTTTTGATAGAGGCGTTTCTATCATGAAAGACAATGAAGTTATAGTTTCTGGCACATTGTCCCGGTCTCTCTATACCATTACTTGTCCTATGAATGATTTTTCTTCTTATAATGCTTCCTCATCATTGAACACTAAAAAGAGGAAGAATCCGTCTCAAATGAACCAAACTCTATTATGGCACTTACGATTGGGTCACATCAACCAAAAGAGGATTCAAAGGCTGATTAAAGAAGGTGTTTTGGATTTCCAAATAGAACCTTTATCGACGTGTGAATCGTGTTTGGAAGGAAAGATGGTGACTAGACCTTTCAAGTCCATAGGATATCGAGCTCAAGAACTCTTAGAGTTGGTTCATTCTGACTTGTGTGGACCGATGTCCGTTCAAGCTCGAGGAGGTTACGAGTATTTCGTCACGTTTATCGATGACTCCTCGAGATACGGTTTCATCTACCTACTCCACAAGAAATCCGAGTGCTTTGATAAATTCAAGGAATTCAAAGCGGAAGTGGAGAAGAGGACGGGTAGAAGTATCAATTCACTTCGCTCTAATAGAGGTGGCGAGTACCTCGGAACTGAGTTTCGAACTTTCTTGTCATAAAATGGGATTTCATCTCAGTTAAATACGCCCGGTACTCCCCAACAGAACGGTGTAGCTGAGAGACGGAATCGTACTCTTTTAGATACAGTGAGATCGATGATGAGCTATGCATCCTTGCCAATTTCGTTCTGGGGATATGCCTTGGAAACAGCAAGTTATCTCCTCAATCTAGTACCTACAAAGTCGACAGTTAAAACTCCTTCCGAATTATGGACAGGGCGTAAGCCCAGCTTGGGTCATATTCGGGTTTGGGGATGTCCAGCACACGTGCTGACAAAGGAGGCCGACAAATTGAGGTCTAAGACTGAGGTTAGGCTGTTTGTAGGATATCCAAAGGGAACGAAAGGAGGTTATTTCTATAGTCCCCAGGATCAGAAGGTCATTGTGAGCACTAATGCCCGATTCCTAGAGGAGGACTTTATTAGTAACCATCGGTCAAGGAGTGAAATAATGCTCGATGAGTTGCGAGCATCAGCAGCAGCCAGTATTCCAGAACAGCCGAGAGTATAAGAGGTTATACCACTAACTGCACCCTTATCCGATACTGTATCTCCACCATCGCTTCGTCGCAGTGGGAGGGTTGTTCGTCAACCAGACCGTTTCATGTTCGTGGGAGAATTGATTGGTGTGTAAATGTTAGGATTTTCGTAGTGTTTTCGAGTCCGTTTTCGTTATGTTTTTGTGTCATTTTGTTTGTCTTTTGCTATGATTCGGTTGTTTGGAGTTTGGTTCGTGTAGGATCATTAGGTGGAAGAAACGGAAGGAAACGGGTCGAAAAGGGTGGAAAATTGAGGAAAAATCGAGCATGGAGCGAGCACGACGTTGGACGACCGTCCAAGGCAGTGGACGGCTGTCCAGAGTACGCTGGACGAGCGCTCACCTGCGGTGGATGAGCGTCCAGAGTAGAAAAGCAGCGCAGAGCGAGTGCAACGTTGGACGAGCGTCCAACGTACGTTGGACGACCGTCCAACGTTCCGACCAGCTGGAGTTTCCTTATATAATTAGGTTTTCATACCTATTATATATAATATCCCTTGTACACGAATTGTATCATCTTCTAGACATCTTTTATCATATTTTAGCTTTAGTTTCCAGCACTTAAACACATTAGATTAGTTTTACTTTGTTCGAATCCGGATTCGTAGTTCGTTGCAGTTTAATTCAAGTTCTTCGTTCTTCGTTAATTTCGTAAGTTATTTATTGCTTTCATTTACTTGCTTTTAATTGCTTGCTTTCGTTTTAGATTCGTTTTCTTAATTGCTTCGTTTAAATTCCTTAAGTTTAATTTCGTTCTTTCGATTTCAAGTTCTAGTTTAGATTCGTTTCCCTTCGATTTCAATTCTTTCGTTTTTCAAAGTTTTCAAGTTAGATTTATTTGCTTTTAATTTCCAGATTTCAATTCATCATGTCTAGATTTACTTATGCTTCTTTCTTTGCTTTCGTTTTCTTTGTTGCTTCCTTTATTGCTTTCTTTTCGATTCTTGCCTAGGTAGATTAATCGTTTTTCTTTAGTTTAATTCTAGATTTATTTCCTCGTTTTTAGATTAGTTATTTACTTGCTTTTATTTATTGCTTTATTTTATTTTCTTGCCTAGGATTTAAAAACCAAAACCCCAAAATATTCTTTACTTGCTTTCTTAGCTTTAGGTTTACTACATAATTAATTGCCCTGTTAAGTTTTCCTTGAGATTCGATACTTTGGTTTTACTTACCAGTGCTACGATAGGATTTCGTTCTATTGCGAACACTTTTTAGTGAAACAAGAATCCACTGAACTACTCTCGGGTATCGAACATGATGAGATCGACCCCTGGACTTACAAGGAAGCGATGGAGGACGAGGATGCAGATTCCTGGAGAGTTTTTATGGATTCGGAGATAGAATCCATAGTTAACATGGACGTGTACGACCTGTTGGGGTTGTTATATAACTAAAGCAAAACCAGTTGTTTTAGTGGTTACGACACAGGTCCACTGTTAACAATCCCTATCTGGAAGAATATGTATAAGCAAGAATATAAGCAAGAATGAAGGTCGTTAATAATGATGAGATATAAACAGTTCACAGTCGAGATAGCTTGGGCTGAGCTGTCGGTCTAGACTGCAGCTTAATGGTAGTGATGAGTCCTAATCACTAATTATGCTGGTACGGTGGAACGTATTGAAGGATCAAGGGAGATAATGCTCTTCTGATACTGACCCTGTACCAAAGGTGATATAGGTGAAGAGCAACACATCTCGGGCTCTAGCTCGATCTTAACCTTGGTAAACTATTAGATGTATATGTATTCTTCGATGTTACTTTGATTTACGATGATATGAGCTTCTCGTTATTTCATCTCAATCATGTCGTACTTTGGGTAACGCGGAGATGCATAGTATGTCTAATAAGTGTTATCAATAAGCCGTGTCCTACGTGAGTGTAGGTTGACGTTATCCCCTCAGGGAGTTCACAAGGATTATTATACCAAGTCATGCATGCTGATTAAGTTCAGGTATATAATAAGGTGTGAACGGGTACTACCTGAGGAATAGATGTTAACAATTAGGAGCAGTCATGGTAGCTCTAATTGATTAACGGATATGGAAGGTCTTAAACACGGGGGTCGAACTATACAAAATACCAACCCAATCTACATAATTGGGACAGAGCGATGATTCAACTATGACACTTTAGTGGAGTGCGTCATAGTTCTAATGAGATACATGTTCAGGGGTGGACATGGAAATATCGAATTAGATAAGGCCCAACTCTGTCTGGTATCCGATCCCTAGGATGGCCCAAACAGACCTCGGGAATCGATCTAAATAGTATTATTGAGTATGGGCTCAATAATTGTACTCAGGCCCAGTATATGATATATATTGGATTTATATCCGTTGGATGGATATTAAATATAATTAATTTAGATTTATATCCAGTGGGATAAGATTAAATCTAATTAGTTATAATTTAATCATTCATGGATAAGATTAAATCTAATAGGATAAGATTTATTTAATTAAATCTTATGGGGATAAATATCATATAAATAAATATATTTAGTATATATTTATTTATTTATTCTTCTACTGGAATTAGGATTAAATTCTATTGGTTAGAATTAATTCCGGATATACAGTTGCATAACTGAACAGATTAATTCCTTATTAATTTCGTATTAATAAAGGAATAAGATTTGTAAGTTATGGAAAAGGATAAGTATGGGATTGGCATAGATATGGTTAGAGATAAATAAGGAATCATATCTCCTTATTTATGTACCATATAAATACTCTCAAGTCTCTCATCTAAACCCTAATTCTCTAAGCCACACGAGATTTGTGAGAAAGGAATTCACGCGAATCCCTAGGCGTGTGAGAGAGAGAGTCGGCCGTTGAGTTTGAGTGAGGGAGATCGAGGTTCCAGTGATCTCGAGACGTCCACCAAGTCTCAGATCTCAAGGTGTGGGATCACATCCTAGAAGATCAGAACCGTAGATCGATCAGACACGACTCAGATTCTTTGTTCTTCATAATCATATGGTATGTACTCGAGCCCTTGCATGAACTTATGTGCACGATCGAATCGACACAACTGAACCAAGATCTGGGTTAAGGGCGGCTTTCAAGCAGCCGTTCCAACACGACCTTGCGGAGCTGCCGGATGGGGTAAAGCCCATCGGTTGCAAGTGGGTGTACAAGAGAAAGAGAGGACCTGACGGGAAGGTTTTAGCCTTCAAAGCTAGATTGGTGGCGAAAGGATTCACTCAGAAAGAGGGAATCGACTATGATGAGACTTTTTCGCCGGTTGCCATGCTTAAGTCCGTCAGAATACTCTTGTCCATGGCGGCACATTTAGACCTAGAGGTTTGGCAAATGGACGTCAAGACTGCGTTCTTGAACGGGTACCTTGAAAAAGGTAGGGACATTTATATGCGCCAACCAGAAGGTTATGTGAGAGATGGCCAGGAGCATCTCGTATGGAAGCTTAAGAAGTCCTTATACGGACTTAAGCAAGCGTCCAGGTCCTGGAACATTCGTTTTGATGGAGTGATAAAATCCTTTGGATTTGTCCAGTGCATAAACGAAAGTTGTGTTTATAGGCTCAGTTCGGACGGAAGCGTGGTATTCTTAGTACTGTACGTAGATGACATACTTCTCATTGGCAACAATGTGAACGTGTTATCAGGCGTAAAGGATTGGTTGTCTGAACAGTTTCAGATGAAAGACTTGGGAGAAGCAGGTTACATCCTAGGGATCAAGGTGATCAGAGATCGCCATAAGAGGATGTTAGGCTTAAGCCAAGCTTCATATATAGATACTGTGATAGCCCGTTTCAGCATGCAAAATGCCAAGAAGGGTTTTCCTCCCTTCAGACATGGTATACCTCTATCTAAGGACATGTGTCCGAAGACACAAGAGGAGATAGAGGACATGAAGACTATACCGTATGCTTACGCGGTTGGAAGTTTCATGTATGCAATGCTGTGTACTAGACCAGATATCTGCTATGCGGTTGGCATGGTGGCGAGATATCAGTCTAACCCTGGTTAGGGACATTGGACGGCTGTTAAGCACATATTGAAGTATCTCAAGAGGACAAGAGATCATGTGCTTGTTTATCAGTCCAATGAGATGATCCCGATAGGGTATACGGACTCAGACTTCCAGGCTGATCGAGATGAGAGGAAATCTACCTCAGGCTATGTGTTTACCTTGGGAGGTGGAGCTGTCACTTGGAAGAGTGTGAAGCAGAAGTGCATCGCAGACTCGACCATGGAGGCCGAATATGTGGCTGCTTGTGAGGCTGCTAAAGAGGCTGTGTGGCTCCTGAACTTCCTTAATGAGCTAGAACTAGTTCCCAGTTTGCCCAGAGGTATCACATTATATTGTGATAATGCTGGAGCAGTTGCAAACTGCAAGGAACCTAGGGCTCACAAGGCGAGCAAACACATAGA
Organism: Thymus mandschuricus; assembly: GCA_029379335.1. Classification (NCBI taxonomy): domain Eukaryota; kingdom Viridiplantae; phylum Streptophyta; class Magnoliopsida; order Lamiales; family Lamiaceae; genus Thymus; species Thymus mandschuricus. Next base: position 16,303,269 of record CM057074.1, on the reverse strand, counting down.
GAGAAAGTACCATCTCGTACGAGCAATCGTCGAAAGAGGAGAAGTAGAAGTGAAGAAAATCCCTTCAGCGGATAATCTGGCGGATCCGTTCACAAAGAGCTTACCAGTCAAGGTGTTTGACAAGCATGTCGAAGGGATGGGACTGGGGCGCCTCCCACACTAGTAAACTTTGAGTATAAGTGGGAGAAGATGTGTAATAGATGCTAGATTGTAGACACTTTGCCTATTTGTCACATGATATACTAAAAGTCTGCTTTAGTATAAGTGGGAGATTGATGGATTTGTATACAAGAAAGCAGACCTTTTAGCTTGTATGCATGTGTTGTCCATAACCACTAACAATCTTCTATCTGATTAAGTATGAATTGTTATCTATGCATCAAACATCTATCCATTATCTCAAAGTTGTAGGCTTTATGGTGTGTTGTAGATCACAGAAGACCATAGTTGCTGGTTCCTCACGAGATATAAAAGGGTATCACAGTTGAGACAGTTCTGGATATAACTGTCGATTTAGGCTGTAGTATAGGCTGCATAAGTAGCTTGTCTTGGCTACTTGTCTATACTAGTACGTGCGTGTACTGATAGGATCACGGTGAGGTGTATTCTTCTATTCTGACCGAATGTGAAAAGAATCAAGACCTCGGTGACTTAAGATGAACCTTAACTCTAGTTGAGTCCTAAGGGTGTATAGTTGTAGTCTGCTTCTTTGACTTACCATGGGTGAGAGTTCAGAGTATCTGCAACTCAATATGCTCCGTATCTTGGGAAGCAACTACAACTAGTACGACTCTTAATGCAACTGCAACAGAGCACCATATCCTGGTAGAACAGGTTGATCACATCCCCTGAGGAATTCATTAAGGATTATAATATCAAACCCTACAGGTGGATTAAATTCCGGTATGATGAATAAGGAATGAATGGTACTACTCAGGAATAAAAGAAGTTGAATAACACGAGCAGTCAGAAGCTCTAAGTTAATCAACGGATGTGGGATATCTTAAATATGGGGGTCGCTAAGTCTAATACTAGCCCTGAACTCAACAGGGGTAAAACAGGTAGATCAGTACTATTACTCTAGTGGAATGTTTTAGTACTGATGGACTAAATTATACTCTGGGCTGAGTATGGAGAATTTAGCCATTGGGAGGCCTCGGTTTTACCAGCTAGTAGATCCCTGATCTGGCCCAAAAAGCTCAATAGGCCACAGTATAAGGAATAAGTGGGCCACCACACAGTTGGGCCCAGTATGGGGCGCCAACTCTGCTAATGGACGGTTTGTCCATGTGTTGCAGACCTGGCCTGCAACTTAAGCCCAAGTCTCACTTGGTCTCCTCTATATATACCCCCTCAAGGTCTTGTTTTGACCTAACAGTCAGAATATACGAGTGCACTTAAATATTCTGAACAAGAAAGGGAGGCTAGGGTTAGAGAGAGAGAGACGCGCGGCCGGCTTTAAAGCAGATCGGTGGGTTCCCATTTTCCGTGGCTGATTCCGAAGTTCGTTGTCCATCCAACGTCAGAATCGAGCAGGGATACAGATCAGAAGATCTATTCGCGAGTTCTCTACTTCTTCAGGTAATCGATCTAAAACCCCCTATGATTCCGCACTTAATTCATAGGAGCATGATAGGATTATGTCGATAGTTAGATATCCGAAATAGGTCCTCGGGCGAACCGATCTTCACCGATCAGATATGGTTCCTTCAAAACCCTAAATAAAATGCCGCCGCTCATTCTTTTACCGTGGACGTAGATCTACTCCGGTAGATCCAACCACGTAAATCCTTCGTCTCTTTTAATCATTCGTTTAATTCTTCGTTACATTGATTGCCTCACGAAAATATGTTCGATCATCGTGTTTTGCCATATAGCGACACTACTGTACGCTACCATATATATATATATATATATATAATGGAACATTGAGCGCAACATGGTTCTTTGATGATCAATTAAAAATGCCGTATGTATCTTAACTTTTCTCCCTTCACTTCACTTAAATATGGAAATACATGCATAATTTCTTCATTAGTTTGAAATGTGTGGTTATTAATAAAAACGTTTAAAATGTGTGGTTGTTAATAAATGAAAGAGTTTTTCATGAATATACTCCCTCCGTCATATATATATACATATTATTTATTTCCATAACATGAAATTAATATTCATTATCAACGTATTTTTCGTAAAAGTGCCAATTATTATGAATAAAAGTGCCAATGTTTCAAAAGTGTCAATCTTTGTAAACAAAAGTGCCAATGTTTCAAAGTGTCAATCTTTATAAACAAAAGTGTCAATCTTAATCCGGCCTCACGGTAAGGTCGGCCTGACAGGAGTGTGCCCCAAAAATCTATCCATCCCAAACAAATATCCAACATAAAAATTACAAGTACACGAAATTTAATAAATTAAGAATTGGTATGTTTATAGCTAGTTAAATTACAAAGAATAATAATAGTTTAAGTGCCCCTAAAATTAATATTTTATAAAACTACTGCAGTGCCCGTCGAAATTCGACGGGATTCAAATTATTTTGTAATTATGAGTAAAGTTTTAATAAAAATTACATAATTTTGTATATTAACTTTTTCAAGTAGCCCGTTACTTGTAATAATATAAAAATGGGTTAAGAAATTAATATTTTTACGATATATATATATTTTATATTTTATCCCGTTAAATTTTAACATGAACCGCTTTAAAATGTTATTCAACTCTATATTTTTATTTTAAAGCAAAATATGAAAGAAAAATACCAAAACACATATCAAGTCGTCCGTTGTTTATTTTAAATTAAATTGATAGAGAAGTTGTACTTATTTTATATCTAAAGCACCCGTCGAGCATGTATATTGATATAAGAATACGTCAATAAAAGCTAATATTTCTCAAATAATTATACGTGGTTTGAATGTCAAACCTCCCGTTATTTATTAAACAGTTATTCTCCTCAAAATATATAAACTTAGAGAAATAAATTATTACAAATTCTTAGTAGATTAAAAAAGTTTCCTATTTTTTAGATACATGTACAGTTGTACATGATTAGTATGTCAAGTTCCTTTATCTTCTTAGTGAAAAACATGTTAAGGACAGAGATGATATCGAGTAACGGTATTCAGGATATCAAGTTGTTCGTTGGTTGTTACATTAATGAAATATGTTAAATGCTAAACTGAAAATAAAAATCATAGTTATAGTTCTCTTAACACAAAACCTACCGTTGCTTCATATATTCTCATAAAATAATTTATTTAAGGAATGAACTATATTCTCATGTAGATATACCATTAGAATCTTAAGCCATATGTTATTGAACATACTTAAAAATAAAAAATAAAAATAATTAGAGGAAAAATACATAATTATTCATATGAATTGTTTAAAATAGCCCGCTACTTGTGGTAATAAAAAATTAGGGTAATTTTTTCATGATAGGTGTTATTATATCTAGTCAAAATTAACATAAATCACGTTATAATGTTACTTTCAAGAAAAACACAAAAACATAAATATTACTCCTTGTAGGAGTAATATATGTCAAGCCGCCTGTTATTTATCATCAAAATTATATTAAAAAATTGATGTGGGATAAAAAGTCCTTATAGTTTATACATAAGAAGTATCAAATATTGTATTGTGATTTTGCGACAATTGTATGAATTAGTAAAAATAAAAATAAAATATTGACTCACAATAACAAATAGAAAATCATTTGATTTTTATTTTACATTAATTATGTAGTTTCTCAAATTAAGGATGAATTTTGTTGGAAATATTTATAGATTTACTCACAATAACAAATAGAAAATCGTTTGATTTTTATTTTACATTAATTATGTAGTTTCTCAAATTAAGGATGAATTTTGTTGGAAATATTTATAGATTTATTTATATAGGTAATACATTGTTTAATTCTTGTAAAAAATCGATGTGGGACATAATTCTTTAATGTGATATAATTGGATTTAATATATAAATAAGACAAATCAATGAGAATATTCGAAAATATTCAAAAAAATCATACGTGATGCCACGTAGGATCGAAATCTATATTGCTATTATATATATATTGATATTGGATACTTTAATAAGTAATATGGAAGATTTTAAATATTTACAATCTTGTAAATTATTTTTATGCACTATATGGCTGAATATTTTTAAAACATTTTAATATTTATTTTATATTATTAACATGAATGACAACTTTGTTTATATTAATTTATTACTTTAGTTAAGCTTTGATGCATCCATACAAAATAAATGAAGTATAAATTTCTGGAACAAATAGTATCATGTTACTCTATTTAGATAAAGGGTATATAAGTCTACAAAATAAAAGCAACTTACCTTATAAAAAATAATCTATTTTTGAATATTAAATAGGATATTACGGCTAGCCATAATATGGCTCCATAGATTAATTCTATCTGTATTATTTCTGACCATTTTGGTATGCTAAGATATGATGTAACCATATATAGCTAGTATATGTTGTAAAATTATTTAGCTTTAAGCTTTTAAGTTATCCTTTTATACTCCCTCCGTCCCATTTATAATGTCTCATTTGCTTTTTGACTTTTTCCGGCACGCGTTTCCACCGAAACTTAGTACGGGTTTTACGATATAATTTTGAAATATTATTTCTTTTACGGAATATCCCGACACTCGTTGTATCCCGTAAAATAAATAATATTTCAAAATTATATCGTAAAACCAGTACTAGGTTTCGGTGGAAACGCGTGCCGGAAAAAGTCAAAAAGCAAATCAGACATTATAAATGGGACGGAGGGAGTATATAATAGCAAAGCGGATTCGGAGCCCCACGTTAATTCACGTGCCTACGTGGCGCTCCCTATGCTCTCCATTCCTATTTATCTAAAAATTCAATTTATTTATAACAAAATATCATTCTAAATATTATATGTATTTAATTTAATAACAACTAGTTTAGTGCCCGTCGAAAATCGACGGTGCCAATTAGTTTTAACATTTAGATATTTTTATCAGTGAAATTTACTTAAAAATAGTTCGTACTATGATTCTCGATTTCTATGTACCTACAAACAATAAGAGGAAGTTAAGAATAATAAGTGCGAAGACTCAATCCAACGCCGATTCATATTACATTTAAATCTTCGACGTCTAAAGACTTATAAATGAAATTGGTGCTGAAATCGACAAAGCCAAGTTTCTCGTGAAATACAAAAAAAAATTAAAATTAAAGTAATGCAAAAAATACTTAATGGTTTACTACCCGTCGAAAATAGTTTACATTAATCGAATTCTGCCTCTTTTGCAATCTAACCAGTAACTTAATTTGATCTGATGTAGTTATTGTCATTCTTGCAATTGAAAACTTCTTACCAATATTTTTTTCTTAGTAAATTTTTAATAAAAATTTAGTAGAAAATATATAATTATATAAAGTCACCCGTTACTCGTGTTTATAATAAAATAGGTTTAAAAGAGAATATGTTGATGGTAGATGCATTTGTATTATGTCAAAATTCGATACGAATCACTTTATAACATTATTCTAAAGTTAAATATAAATGAAAATTATTAAAATGTCAAGTTGGCCGTTATTTATTGTAATCAAATATAAAAGAAAAATATTAAAATAAGTCAGGTCGTCCGTTGTTTATTTTAATAAACAGAAAATGTCAATAAGCTGTCTCAAATAGTAATATTGATTTTATCTCGTCATGTCCCGTTAATATCCGACATGAATAATTAATTGTTTAGTGTTATTTTAAAGCAAACATAAGAGAAAATATTAAAATAATTTAAGTCGTCCGTTGTTTATTCTAATAAATGAATAATGTCGAAGATTGTAACGGCCCGCACTTTCGTTAGTATAAAAAAAATAATTATTGATAATTAGTTGCGAGTGATACTCGTATTAATATACGAAATCGAAGTAATTAAATTCGATTTAACAATTTAATTCCGACTGCGATAATATTAGGTCAGAATCTATTACGAACTATTCAAATAATTATCGAATCGATAATTTAGTAACTAACGATGTAAATCGTTACTAAAATAGTTGTAGTGTTGGGTCGAGCCCATTACCTACCATATTGGTCGAGCCGATTATAATTACGGGAGAAGCCCGTTACAAATTAGTATAGTGTGTATATGTACATATTCAAGAATTCTAATGAAGGAGATAATGAAATAATTTATATTCCATACATAGTAATGCACCTATTCATGAATGAATAAAAGAATAATACAAGAAATGAGCTTATGTATAAGAAAATAAGAGATCAATTCAAGATCTAGCTAACACACTTTTATATACATAGGATAATGGATAATGCACAACTAATGGATAATGCACAACCAATGGATAATGCAAGGATTATTACACAAAGGATAATGGATAATGCATAAACAATAAAAGATAATGGATAATGCATAACCAATACTCTCCCTTTTGCCCTCAAATCAACCTTCCCTTCACCTCCATCAAGTTGCAAAAGGGGGGCTTCACCTCCATCAAGTTGCAAGGGGAGGGGGGCTTCACCTCCGTCAAGTTGAAAAAGGGGGGCTTCACCTCCATAAAGCTGCAAATTGGCAGCCAATTCCTGCAAGAAAACAGCCCCTCAACTTGTCCAAAGGGTAGCCCAAAAAAATCTGCAAAAGGGATAAAAGGAAAGCACATAAGTAAGCTACTAAATGACAGCTCTTAGACCCAAGAGTAGGAGGATAAATCAACCCCAAATGCTCAAACATGCAGCTGCAAATGTGCAGAGAAAGGGATAAGGAAAAGTGAGATTTTGGCCAAAATTCTTCAAGAATCTCTGCAAATTTCTTGAGCCTCAAAAGCCTCCATCAACCCTCACACTCAACCATCAAAAATCACATCCAATTGTGCTATAAGAACCCCTCTTCTTTAACTGAATCAGTTTGCAAATCAAACACTCTCAACACTTAGAAAAAAACTAGAAATTGAGAAGAAGAAGAAGAGGAACTAAGGAAGAGGAAAGGAAAAGCTAGCAACCACAGCCCTTCTAAAACACTAGTAAGCATACTATCACCATCTTTCAAATAGAATATCAATAAGAAACAAGCATGCTAATTTTTCAGACTTGATTTCAATAGAAGCATGCTAAGAATATTAATTCTTAGGTTAATAATCAACCAAGCATGAACTCCTAATGAACTACTAAGCTTAATCATGTAACAGCACACTCTCTATAATTCGAAAGCTCAAATAAAGCATGTTTATAAGTTAATAAGAGAAAGAAATTCATGCTCATATGATGTTCAAGTAAGTTTGTACCCCTACTGGCCTTTTAAAAATAATCACTTGCTCATAAGAATTTAAATCATGGAGTTTAAATTTAATAACTATGAAATCAGACTTGGCTATGCATAAAAACGAAAGAACCAAACATTTATCACATAAGGAAGATTGCATAATCTATCAAACACCAAGAACATAAAGAAAGTAGAAAAAGGGAGGGTAGCAAGGACGAGAAACCGAACCTCCGTCGAGGCTCGACGCCCCGACGGGTAAGGGAACGGAGCCAAGGCTCTGTCCGGGGCACCAGAGGCGGCCCCAGGTCGGATTCTGCATCGGCGACGGTGGCGTTTCCTCTGGGCAGCGGCGGCGTTTCGCCAGGGCAGTGGCGGCGCCGGACGTATCCTCCCCTGTCCAGAAGCCTTAGAAAGAGAGAGATAGAATTAGAGACAGAGTTGGAATGAAAACGAGAAAAGAGAGAGGGGAGCAAACCTGCGGCGGTGAGGAGGTGGCGATCTGCTCCGGTACCGACGAGCAGCGGCTGTGCTCGTCTAAACCTCCGAGTAAAGGAGAGAGAGAGGAGACCGGAGCTCTCGCCGTTGGCGAGAGCGGCGCCGGCGACGGAGAAGGGCGAGCGGTCGAGAGAGAGAAGAGGGTGTGCTGTGTGCGTGTTGTGTGTAAAGCGAGGGAGGAAATGAGAGAATTGGATTACATATCTAGGGTTGAACCGGGTCGTGGATCCGGGTCTGGGTCCAGATTTAATTTGGGCCAAGAAATTGGACCTTAGTGATTGGGCCATTAATTAAGTATCGATGGGCTCAAGCCCGATTCTATTGGGCCGTAAATCAATTTCAGACGGGCTCGATTATGAGTCGGAATTATTAATGAACGGACCAATATTAATATCATATTCTAATGGATTAAGGATTTATTAAGTTATAAGTTTTTATTAAGATTTTATTAATTATTAAGCTATAATTAACTTTAAAATATGTAATGAAAATTTACATAATTTTCGAAGAATATTTCAACAAATAAATGGTCTCGATTGATGAAGAGAACGATTCGGAATAATAAAAGATTATTCTATTATATAAAGATTTAAATGATTCGAATTAATCTGTTAACCCTAACAGATTTATGAGATAGGAAAATATACTAGACGATTATTTTCCCCATAAGTAAGTTTTATTATAAGAATTTAGATTCTTATTATATCTTTATGAATAGGCGCGATTCGACAAGGTCTCTTGACGTTGTTTGCCTATCAAGACCGACCATATTCTACGCTTCAAGAGGTGGGCTTTCTATTCAAAATAAATATGATATTTATGAAAATATATGTGTGTTATTTTGAAATATTGTCATGCCATAAATGTTTTGATTTTTGTATGATACATATCTGTATTGGCTTCGCCAATTTATTAAATCGAATTCGGGTCTTAGTAAGATAGCTATCTTACTTGGACTAGTGTACACAATGTGACCGTGTGTCATCTTCGGGTGGCCGGTCTAGGTATCGTGAGAGTGGCCACTCTCTCGATACCATAGGAACAGATATGGTGGATTGCTAAAGAACTTAGCCGGCCGGCAAACTTTTAGATCACAAGAACTGTTTTAGTAAGCATGGGCTATTTTCAATAAAACCCCTATGTCTTACAGTGGAATGGCTTGACAATTATTATGTATAGGTTTCGGCATGTGCCCACTGAGTACTTTCGTACTCAGCCCTGCATGTATTTCTAAATGTGCAGGTTGAGCAGGATGATGTGAAGTGTCGAGTGGAGCTTTTGTCGTTACTCAGATAGATTAGGACTCTCGGTAATACGTGTCTCCATACATGTATTCAAGTACTCTTCCGCTGTGCGAACTCTTGAACTTTCTAGAATTGTTTCTAGTCATGTAATAGATTAGTACAGGTATTCTCGTATTCCCATTTGAGATCCCGAGTTGAGATCTTTAACGGTATAAATTATTGTTGAAATAGCCATACGAGTCGGATTTCATATACAATTCCATACCCCCTTTTCTTTCCCCTATTCTTATTTCCCATCCCTAGTCATGGTTTCCCGGCTTAGCTATCCTTAGCAAAGTCCGGTCGTGACAAAGATACATAAATAAATATTAAAATAATTAAAGTCGTCCATTGTTTATTTTAATAAAATAAAAATGTCAAAGAGGGGTCTCAAATAGTTATATTGATTTCCTCTCGATGTGTCGTTATTTCAAGCCACCAGTTAATTGTGATAATAAAAGTTGATTTATTAGAGTAATATTTTGATAATAAGTATAGTGTATCCCGTCAAAATTCAACATGAAAAATTAATTGTTTAGTGTTATTTTAAAGCAAGCAAAAGATTAAAATATTAAAATAATTCAAGTCGTCCGTTGTTTATTCTAATAAAAGATTAATGTCGAAGAAACATAGAAATAAAAAAATATTAAAATAAGAGGTATCATTATTTCAAGCCGCCAACTAATTTTGATAATAAAAAGTAGGTTTATAAGAGTAATATTTCTGTAATAGGTATAGTGTATCTCGTTAAAATTCGACATGAATTATTAATTGTTTGGTGTTATTTTTAAGCAAACATAAGAAAAAATATTAAAATAATTCAAGCTGCCCGTTGTTTATTCTAATAAAAGAAAAATGTTTATATCCCGTTAAAATTCGACATGAATAATTAATTGTTTAGTGTTATTTTTAAGCAAACATAAGAAAAAAATACTATTTTGATAATGGTATAGTGTATCCCGTCAAAATTCGACAATTGTTTAGTGTAATTTGTAAGCAACCATAAAAGAAAAATATTAGAATAATTCAAGCCGCTCGTTGTTTATTCTAATAAAAGAAAAATGTCACTACAACAAAAATTGGCTTTAACAACACACATACAACAACGGTTTTCAAAAATACCGTTGTTATTTTGCAAAAAACCGTTGTTGTTTCTTATAGCGTTGTCTATGTGCGAAAACATGCGCTCATAGACAACGGTTTTTATGTACCGTTGTTAAATGTATGTTGTCTATTGCCATTTTTTATTTTTTATTCACATTACTTTTTTTTCAACATTATCACGAATTTCAATCTAACCCCCACCCAAATTGAAGCAGGTTAAAAAATTTCAAATCCCACTCCTCCGACGAATCGCGCCACCGGCTCTGGTCAGAATCCGGCTCCCGTAAGCCTCCTTCTTCTCCATTCATCTTCTTCAATTCGATTCTGCAAACTGAGGCGAGATCTCGATTTTCAATTTTTCTTTTTGTCTAAATTAATTGGGGTGTTGAAATCTCAGCTTTGATTCCGTTGTCGGAGTTTCGCGAGCCGGAGTTGATGAAGAAGTGCGACGTGCCTACCAATATCGAGTTTTTCGACATAGCTAGACACTGCCGCGAGGCAGAAGGAGGTCTCTCTCTCTAATCTCTCTCTAATCTTATGTTTGCAGCGCTTTCCTTCTTTCCTTTCGTTGCAATCAATTGGATTGTTGTGAACAAAAAATATGGATCTAATTTTTATTTTATCTTTTGTTGTGCTATAAAACTACTCCAAATTTGTGTGTATCGATGATTTAAGGTTTTGATTTTGTGCATATTTTACTTTGGACTTTTGCGGCATGAGGTTGGTTTGTTTATATGATTAAATTGTTTCATGTGAATGAACATGGGGTACTTCTGGAACTTCAGAGTAAAATTAGTATGGCCAAGCAGAAAATGAAGGGAGTGAAGAGAAAAGTTGGAAAGTATGAGCTTGGAAGAATCATTGGAAAGGAAACTTCTGCAAAACTTAAGTTTGCACAGAACACGGAAACGGGTGAGAATGTGGCCATCAAAATCTTGGCCAAGACTACTATTATCAAGCACAAAATCTTCTGCAATCTTGCTTGATCTGGGATTTTTAGTCTGTCTTGGTTATTTATTTTCTAGATTTTACTCTGTCTTGGGGCCTGCATATTAATTGTTCATATATGTGTGCTGATCTTGTGGGTGACTAGAGGAATTCGGATTAATACCTCCATTTTTTGTGCTGCGAATTGAATGAATTTTGAGTCTGCTACTTCTTGGGACTATTTTATGGTGATTATAGTGGGACTGTTGCTACACTAGTTGAGGTAATAATACATATATTTCTTCTATTAATAGTTAGCCTATTAATATTGCACTAGCTAGCTGCACTTGTTGAGGAAGAAAAACTTTGTATTACCACATTATTTTCTCTAATAAGTAATAAGAGATGGTAGATATATCACCTTATCATCCATTAGCATTTGCTTATTCTTCATCCAAAATATTTTAAAGTTCCGAATGAGTATATTGATCTAGCATCTTTGAAGTTTCTCAGCATTGAGAGTGGTGGCTCTTTGTTTCTATATTCAAGTACCAATGATTCAACTCTCCCTCAAGACATGTGAGTTTATAAAGTTATACGTGAAGATGGAATTCATAAATGATATTTGCTGTAATTTTCTTGTAATAGTTGCAGATAAATGAAACTCATTATTTCTAAAACTAGATGGTTAGAGCTACTAGTTATTGTGTTTTTCCTTTATGATGATATAATGATGTAATTGCAGGTACCGTATGTTAAGTAGGCCATATGCTTTCAACTGTGTTCTACGAGTCAGGGAATCATCTGAATTTAAGATTGACCATTTAGTAAGATTCGGCCTATCCAGTATCTAAATGTTTTCTGCTATTATAGTATTATTCTTCTAAAATAATGGTTCTCATTCCTGTGACTTGTGACTACAGTATGGGCACTTTTTCCCAGATCCAGAGTATGAAAACGTTCAGCACATCATCTGCTGCGACTCTCCTGCCACATACGCCTATGAGTTTGATTTTGTGAACGATGTTGGATGTTCTAGGTATCATAGTACTTCCTTCATACTTGATTTTAGAACATAGAGTGAGCCTGAGCTTTCCAGAACTGGAACTCTTTTAAATTGATAAACATTACTTGATTATTATCAATAAATCAAGTGTATGATGTTTTTCTTAGCTTACAAAATGCTAGTATTTTTGTATGCTCATGCAGTGCTCAAGATTTTTTTAGTTTTCATTCGAAATGACAATTTTCTGCAGAAGTATTGTGAATCTTGATGTCGGTGTGCTAGTGAAATGTGATATGCATACAAATATTAATTATCTGATGTTGGTATTTCTCTTACTTTGGATTAGAATCATGCCTCTTTGCTACACTTGTTTAAGTTTCATAGGTATTGTGAATTACCAAAAGTCAACAATCATAGTTGAGAATAAAAGTTTCTTCCTATTCATCATTCTTAGAGTTTCGAGCAGATATAGTTGGCTGTCAAGAGAAATTTGCTGCAGAAAAAATACCAAACTTGAATAAATAAACTGTTTTCATTATATATGATTTATGAGACGTGCTATATACTATTGGACAGACAATGAAGTCTAGTTTCCATGAAAAAAAACGGCTCTGAAAAATATTGAGCAGAGAGCAAGTTATTGCTCTTTGAATGAAGACTGCCAGACTGCCACATGCCTGCGGGAATACTTCATTTTTTACTGTCATCTTTTAGATTTTAGGAGTTTATACATGTTTGATGTCTTTGTCCTCACACTGTTAATGAAAGGTCACGAGAGTCTTCGTTTTTGTTGATCTTTACTCTTTTGGTTTTTTGTAGGTTAAGGCCCTCGTCTCGAAGTGAAGTTGGCCCAAGTGAAGAAATTGGCTACTATACAAAAATTGGTACTTGATTTTGATCTCTAAACCTTTTTTGATGATCAGTTATTAAACATAAAAGGATATAATATAATTTACTCTTTTCTTGTGCACTTTGGACCGGTGGAAATAGAACACCATGGAAAATTCAGAAACAATGATGTGAAACATGTTCATGTGTGATTTCATCGATGCTTTCAAATACAAACCGATGTTCTTGCCTTGATAGTTGGGTTGTAATTTATAAACATAGCTACTATGATCTATTGTTCATGCCATTTGTTCTTTCTTCTAACACATATGATATGTTAGCTAATTGTATGATTGAATGATTATGTATATTGTTGCATTATTTTGTTTGCAGATTCAAGTGAAACCAAGAGAAGGCGAAAGATGTTCAACCTTTAGGATGATCGAAAATTATTAAAGACCTAAAGTATACCCTCCAAGTAAAGCTTTGATTCACTTTATTATTTTTTATTGTTAGAAAGAAAGTATTGGAAATTATCCATTGTAAATAGTCAATCTTTTAATTACAAGAATTGTATGAATGTTATTAGAATAAATGTGAAATAACATTTTTTATTATTTATATTTTATTTTTTATTATATATGTATTAAATAATGTGGTCAAAAAACATAAATAAATAATAAATTATATATTATTTTAAAAATTGAAATAATGTGAAAAAGACAACGGTTACTGTTGTTGATGGCTATAATATTGTTCTAAAAGAAGTCTACGACAACGGTTAAAAACCATTGTTATATACGCATTTACTGTTGTTGTTTATAAATTTAACAACGGTTATTAGCCGTTGTCTATGAGCGAATACCGTTGTTGTTCAAATATACAAAAACGGTTTTTAGCCGTTGTGTATGAGCGAAAACCGTTGTTGTTAACATATACAACAACGGTTAATAACCGTTGTCTATGAGCGAACATTTACAACAACACTGGATACAACAACAGTTGTGTATCTATATAGACAACGGGTAATAACCGTTGTTAAAAGCGTTTTTTGTTGTAGTGTGTCGAAGTGACATAGAAAAATATTAAAATAAAGCACGTCGTCTGTTGTAAAAAGAAAACGTCAAAGAAAATCTCAAATAGCTATATCGTGATTTTACCCGTTACAAAATTCGACTTAAATAAGTTTATATTGTTTACTCTATTTATTTACAGTGTTTTTGTTGAATAATTTAATAGTGTAGAATAAATGCTAATATATTAACCGCCAAGAATCAAGTTGACTTTATGTTCATGATTAATATTGCATATACGACATTACTTTCAACAAAATAGAATATACGTTAAGTAATAATTTTTAATATGTTAAATTTTTTATCATATATATTGTAGATGCAAATGTAAGAACCCTTCGAGAGCACTGGTGGGGGTGTCCGGTCCGAAGGGCCTCCGACGCTCAAGTCAGTTGGGCTATAAAGTATGTTTTGAACGTAAATAAAGCAAACGGAAAATAATAACGAATAGCAATAATGCAGCCGGAACGATAAAAGCAAGAGTAACAAAGATGGAAATAAGGGCGACGAAACGACGGTCTGTTCAGGATAGTTTGCTTGGTTGGGCTAGCCTGCTTAGTTGACGGCCGGAAACCCTAGGCGGAAGCAGTTAGAGCGTAAAGAGGAGATGGAGAAAGCAGGTAGGAGAGTGGAGAGTTCGTGTGTGACATCGTGTTCGATAAGTTGGGTTTCGCCTATTTATATAGCGGCTTGAGCCCCATAGGGTTTTCTCTCTTCACCCCTCCAGGCGTATCATAATATGGATTATGAGAACCATTACCAAATTGTATTATAATTTTTTTTTTACTATTTGAAATTTTAATTGTTCTAGATTATTAAAGATAAAATAAAAAATATATAAGAAACCGACTAAATAAATATCCAAACACTTCAAAAATATGAATCGATCCTTTCATTAAGAAATATTAGATTAATATATATTTTTATCCAAATAGAAGATATACATGAATTGAGTATATAAATAAATAGAAGATATATATGAAATAGAATAACTAATCTTATAAATCGTATTTATATTCAATTAATATGATTAATATACATATTTTAGATAAATAGGAATGAAGAGCATAGGTGATGCCACGTAGGCATGCGAATCGACGTGGTGACTCGAATCCGCTTTGCTATTATATATATATAATAAAGAGGGGAAATAGGTAAAAATACCCACTTGGGGATAGTGAAGATAAATAATAGTCACTTAGATAAAAAAGATAAAAAATACTCACTCTTACCGTAATACCCCCGCTCTTTCCCAATTCACGAATTTGAGGTTGTGAATTCACTCACATAAAATTTTGAATTCACGAATTTACGTTGAGGTCGTGAATTCACTCACATAAAATCTGGTCGTGAATTCACTAAAAAAAATGCCTGAAATCACGAATCCTGAAAAAAATGCCTGAATTCACGATTTTCAAATTCAATTCGTGAATTCACTAAAAAAAATGCCTGAATTCACGAATTCTCAAATTCAATTCGTGAATTCAAAATTTCTAACTAAAAAAAGCAAATTATGTTTTAATTATATTTTTAACGATTTTAATCATATTAATTTAGTTATTTTTATAATTATTTTCATAGGGTTTTCTAATCTCGTTTAGAGTTTAGACTTATTTTTAATATTTAATTTTTTTTATCAATTATTTTAGGATAGATAAATATAAAATTAGAGTATGATTATTAAAAAAATTATATTTTATATTAAAATTTTTATTAATTATTGTGATATGTGTGAGAGAGAAAGGGAGAGAGGGAGACAGAGAGTGTGTTTGTGTTTGTACTGTATGTGTGTGTGTGCGGTGTGTGCGTTGTGTGCGTTGGTGTGTGCGTTGGTGTGTGCGAGTGTGTGTGCGAGTGTTGTGTGTGAGATTTGTTTGTCTTACAAATCATTAAGGGCATTAATGTATTTTTACTTAAAAAGTGGGTAGTTTTTATCTTTTTTATCCAAGTGGCTAGATTTTTATTTCACTAAATCAAAGTGGGTATTTTCCTACTTGCCCCTAATAAAGATTATATGTAATACTATTCTATTCGAATGAATTTATATATTTTAATTTACATATCGTATTATGTATAGTAATCTTTATCTTTATAATAACAAAAACTATTCATAAAATAAAATTAATTATACCAATGTATCGTACAATAATTATTGCATGGAAATAGAGAGGTAAATTATTTGAATAGATTCACTGGATTTGCAACAAATTTGAAAGTAGTTAAAAAAGAGTAACAAAATTGTCAATTTTCATCTTAAATTTTATTAGAATTAGATAAGAACTCTGTCGTAATCATATTTTATAACAAAATAACAATTACAATTACAATTTCACATATAATACGGACTAGAAAAATATATTATTGTGGGTAATTCATCTTTTTTTAGGTGCTCGATTGTTTTCTTTAATGGCTCTTTGATTCAAAGAATTTTATGAAAAATTGTACTGATATTGTATTTGTTTTGTTTTTGTTTTGTTTTTATGTAACGCATGCTTTGCATGGTTTATAGATAATGCCTTTTTGAAGGCATCTGAAAATTTTGATGGAAAAATATTGATATTGTTATGATGGTAAAGCAAGGAACAAAACAATTGTTGTAAGAATCTTACGTTGTTTATTAAAATAAACAACGGGCTACTTGACTTATTTTGATGTAACGGCATTTTATTTTTATTACCATAAACAACGGGCTACCTAAAAGTAACAATATAAAGTGATTCATATTGAATATTGACGTTAAAATTGAATATGACTATGTGATACACACTTTGACATATTTTTTGTTTTATTAAAATAAACAACATGTGGCTTGACTTACTTTGACGTAACAACATTTTATTTTTATTACAATAAACAACGAACTATCTAAAAGTAGCAATATAAAGTGATTCATATTGAATATTGACGTTAAAATTGATTATAACTATGTGAGAGTCTCTTTGACATATTTTAGTTATTAAAATAAACAACGAGCGGTTTGACTTATTTTAATGTAACGACATTTTGTTTTTATTACAATATACATTGGGCTATGTGAATACTTATATGATAAGCATATACAGTGGTATACAATATAAACAACGGGTGGCTTAACATATTTTAATATTTTTCATTTATAGTGCACCATCATGATCCTGTGAAATATTGACCCATCGAACGAACTTTGCAATGACATAAGGATGATGGTAACTAAACTTGGAAGAATGACGATGGCTGCATCAAATCAAATTATGTTACCGGTTAGATTGCAAAAGAAACATTTTCCATTGTCTGTTTGCTTTGCTATGACAATAAATAAGAGTCAAGGACAATCCCTCTCTAACGTAGTGTTATATTTTATCAAAATCGGTCTTCAATCATGGACGGTTTCATGTCGCAATATCGAGAATCACTAGGAAAAAAAGTCTCAAATTTTTTATATGTGATTAAAGATGACAACAACTTCAACACCACAACTAATGTTGTGTACACGGAAATATTTCAAAAGTTGTGAGGTAATTATCAATACAAATATTAATAATGTATACATAAATTATTATATTTGGATCTTATTTTCTAGGATTAAATTTTCTTGATTTACAGGAGAATAAAATTGCATGAGGAACACTAAGCTCAAACTTCAATAGCTTTGTAGAATAGGAGCCAGACATATTATTTTGGTCCGGATTTCTTATATAATTTTCATATTGTTTCATTTACTTTTAGTATTTTTATATTATTTTAAAATATCTTTTAAATATATTTCACGAGAAACTTGGCTTTGTCATTTTCGGCACCAAATTGATTTAGTCTTTAAACGTCGAAGATTTAAGTATAATATGAATCGGCATTGAATTGATCATATTTAATATTTTAAAATTATTTTTTATTATTTGTAAGTACATAAAATATGAAGTGTTTGGATATTTATTAGGTCGGTTTCTTATATATTTTTTATTTTATCTTTAATAATCTAGAAAAGTTAAATTTCAAATAGTAAAAAAAAATTATAATACAATTTGGTAATGGTTCTCATAATCTATATTATGAGTACATTGAAATATATGAGAATAAATTTAACATATTAAAAATTATTACTTAACGTATATTCTATTTTGTTGAAAGTAATGTTGTATATGCAATATTAATCATGAACATAAAGTCAACTTGATTCTTGGTGGTTAATATATTAGCATTTATTCTACACTATTAAATTATTCAACAAAAAACACTGTAAATAAATAGAGTAAACAATATAAACTTATTTATGTCGAATTTTGTAACGGGTAAAATCACGATATAGCTATTTGAGATTTTCTTTGACGTTTTCTTTTTACAACAGACGACGTGCTTTATTTTAATATTTTTCTATGTCACTTCGACATTTTCTTTTATTAGAATAAACAACGAGCGGCTTGAATTATTCTAATATTTTTCTTTTATGGTTGCTTAAAAATAACACTAAACAATTGTCAAATTTTGACGGGATACACTATACCATTATCAAAATAGTATATTTTTTTTTTCCTTATGTTTGCTTAAAAATAACACTAAACAATTAATTATTCATGTCGAATTTTAACGGGATACAAACATTTTTCTTTTATTAGAATAAAAAACGGGTAGCTTGAATTATTTTAATATTTTTTTCTTATGTTTGCTTTAAAATAACACTAAACAATTAATAATTCATGTCGAATTTTAATGGGATACACTATACCTATTACCGAAATATTACTGAGGAAATAGGGTGAAATACCCACTTCAACTTAGTAAACATAAAAGTTAGCCACCCATATAATTTACAAAAAAAATACCCAACTTTTCAATATTAAGTCTAAAATACCCCTCCTTTTACTTTATGTCAACATCATCTTCTCTCTCCTCTCTCTTAGTTGTCAACATCCCCCACCTACCCTCTCTCTTTATCTCACGAATTCCTCTCTTCTCTTTTCTATCTCTCTCTCTTTCTTTTTTATCTACCTTCTCTCCACTCTCTCTCTTATCTGCTCCATCTTCTCTACTCTCTTATCTCTCTCCTCTCTCTCTTCTCCTGCATTTTTTATCTCTTCTACATCTCTCATTCTCTTTCTTCTTATTCATCCTGATTTTCTCTCTCTTCCTTTTCTTTTTTATCTTCAAATTTTACATTAATTTTTTTTTCTTTCTTTATTTATTTTTATTTGTGATTTTTTTTATGTTACATATGAAAACTACAATCTTGGTAAAAATAGTAAGACTATTAATGAATCGTACCTCTTACCTCGAAATTTTGTAAAATATAAAAATTGTGCAATTCATACCTATTTTTACGTGAATACATGATTGTGGTAAGTATTGACTATTGACAGTTTTTGTACTTATGAAATTCGTACATCATTACTACCACCATGTACGAAATATCTCATTTCTCATTGTTCGTACCTCATTGTGAATATCCCGTTCGATTTCTACTTCGATTGATTTGTATTGTGCATTTAAGGAGAGTTTATTGCAGATAATCGATGCATTTTTTCGGTGCATTTATCCAGTTTATATATCTAATATTGGTACATAATTTTCATTTCGTACCGAGTTCTAGTGCTCGAATAATGCAAATATTATGGTACGAATGGTAAGAAAACTATACATATGTGGTAAATGGTAAAAATCATGTCAACCAAGTAAAAATTTGCTAGGTACGGGGAACAATTCGACAGTATTTTTATCATTTACCACGATTTAGATTCATTTGCAGATTGAATCTAAATTTAATATTCGTACTCATCTTACAGTCATGTAAAAAAAAATTGTACAATTTTTATATTCTATAAATTTCAAGGTACGAGGTACGATTTTTTATTATTGTTACAATTTTACCAAGTTTGTTGTTTACGTATGTATAAGATGGAATTAAAGAAATCCTTGAATTTGTATCTACTTAAAAAAAAAAGTGTTGGTATGAATGTCAATTTCGTACCTTCTTACAATAAGTACAAAGATCACAATTGCGAAATTAACAATTTAAAGTTTGGTACGAATGTTAAGATCGTACCTTCTTACTACACGTACAAAAGATTGCAATTTATCAATATTAAAAAAAAAACAAAAAACAAAAAACAACAGTGGTACATATGTCAAATTCGGACCTTCTTACAATAGATCATAACTGTGAAAATAAAATAAAATAAGAGATTGGTACGAATGTCAAATTCATACTTCTTTACGATATGTACAAAGATCCCAACAGAAATGAAAAAAAAAGTTAAAAAAAAAAAAAATTGGTGGTGAAAACGAAAAATGGGAGAGAGAGAGAGAGAGAGAGAGAAGAAAACCATGTGGAGGAGAGAGAAGCATGGGGACCATTCAAAAGTAAAATGTATGATAGAGATATGGAGGAGAGAGAAGAGTGGAGACCACTTTAAAGTAAAATGTGTCATAGGGGTATTTTAGTCTCAAATTCAAATTGTTGGGTATTTTTTGTGTAAATTATGTTGGTGGTCAACTTTTATGATTCTTATCTCTGTATAGGTATATATTTTTTTCACTCTACTGCTTTTTATTATCACAATTAGTTGGCGGCTTGAAATAATGATACCTTATTTTAATATTTTTCTATTTTTATGTATGCCTCTTCGACATTAATCTTTTATTAGAATAAACAACGGACGGCTTGAATTATTTTAATATTTTTATCTTATGCTTGCTTTAAAATAACACTAAACAATTAATTTTTCATGTCGAATTTTGACGGGATACACTATACTTATTATCAAAATATTACTCTAATAAATCAACTTTTATTATCACAATTAACTGGTGGCTTGAAATAACGACACATCGAGAGAAAATCAATAAAACTATTTGAGACCCTCTTTGACATTTTTATTTTATTAAAATAAACAATGAGCTACTTTAATTATTTTAATATTTATTTATGTATCTTCGACATTATTCATTTATTAGAATAAACAACGGACGACTTAAATTATTTTAATATTTTCTCTTACGTTTAAAATAACACTAAACAATTAATTATTCATGTCGGATATTAACGGGATATGACGAGATGAAATCAATATAACTATTTGAGACCGCTCATTGACATTTTCTTTTTATTAATATAAAAAACAGACGACCTGACTTATTTTAATATTTTTCTTTTATATTTGATTACAATAAATAACGGCTAACTTGACATTTTAATAATTTTCATTTATATTTTACTTTTAAATAATGTTATAAAGTAATTCGTATCGAATTTTGACAGAATACAAATGCACCTACCATCGACATATTCTCTTTTAAACCTATTTTCTTATAAACACGAGTGACTTTATATAATTATATATTTTCTACTTAATTTTTATTAAAAATTCACTAAGAAAAAAATGTTGGTAAGAAGTTTCCAATAGCAAGAATGACAATAACTACATCAGATCAAATTAAGTTACTGGTTAGATTGCAAAAGAGACAGAATTCGATTAATGTAAATTATTTTCGACGGGTAGTAAACCATTAAGTATCCTTTGCATTACTTTAATTTTAACTTTTTTTTTGTATTTCACGAGAAACTTGGCTTTGTCGATTTCAGCATCAATTTCATTTATAAGTCTTTAGACGTCGAAGATTTAAATGTAATATGAATCGGCGTTGGATTGGGTCTTCGCACGTATTATTCTTAACTTCCTCTTATTGTTTGTAGGTACATAGAAATTGAGAATCATAGTACGAACTATTTTTAAGTAAATTCCACTGATAAAATATCTAAATGTTAAAAATAATTGGCACCCGTCGATTTTCGACGGGCGCTAAACTAGTGTATATAAATCTCACTGTATAGTAAGCAATTTCGCTCATATCCAAGGTATGTAAAAGATAGAGTTAAAAATCGAGTATTTATGAGGGTTGTGAGAAGTATTGGAAAATATAATATAAACGAATAGAGTCCATAAAACACTTACAAGTTCTAATTAACTTTTAGTGCATGTTTGGTTTCATTTTGGGGGTAAGAAAAGGGAAACAAAGCAATTAATTGATTTCATTACTTATTGTTTGGCTTAAGTCATAAGTTAACCATTACTTTTACTTGGGGGTAACTCAGTCCCCCAAATTGTTACCCCTCGAGAAGGAGGGAAAACAAGGGGGAAGAGAATCCCATGCAAGTGACTCGTTTCCACCATTTAAACCAAATACTCAGTAAAAGTAACCATTATCATTATCACTCCCTTACTTTACTTGATTTCATTACCTTTTCGTTACCAACTTGAACCAAACGAACACTCAAATAATATGATATTCTTTGAAAATATTTAATTTTGTTCTAGTAGTATAATATACTTAGATATATATCTCATTACCACTATCATTAGTATATCAAATTTGATCATACATATTAATCACAATTCATGTCATACTTTTAATAGTCAAGTTCTAACATTGCTAGCTAGTTAAGTTCTACTAAAGCAAATTTATATTAATCATATAAATTTGTAATTTATATGTATATTAATTTATATACTGGTATATGTGTTTGTGTACGTTTAGACTTCGAACAAATAATTTTGAGTATATGTTAAATACATGTAAATATTTTAAACAAAAAAAAAAATGCATTTTATTTATTAAATTAAAAGTTAAATAATTTGCATGTTTATCCAATTTAAAGTTATATATCCATGTTAAACTAATTTGCATTCAAATTTAAGTGCGTACAAATTTTATATTTGGTGAATGAATTATCCGTGCAAGCATGTTTCAAATTCGTGATTAAAAGTTGACCACTTTAATCCATAAATATTTCAAATAGGACGGGAAAGTTGTATTTATAGTGAGCTTATTACATAGTTAGAAGTGCTAAATGTTGTAATGAAATATTGAAACAATGAAATATTGAATTATCTTCAAAATTGAATATTTCATACTCCCTTCGGACTTTTCAAGTTGTTACATTTATTTTCGGTACGGGAATTAAGGTAGAAGTGTTTAGTTTCTTAAGTGAGTTTAGTAATTGAGGAGAATGATGAATTAAGATTATTATTTTATTTTATTTTATTTTGTTAAAAAATAAAAAACTGAAATTTGAATGATTTAAAATTTGCTTATTTTCAATTTATAATTAATCAAATAATTAATATTTTTTTCCCCTTTTTTAAATAAAAATAAAATTTTATTTTAAAAAATAATTAGAGCTTCGTTTTATTAAAAATTAGAAAAAACTAAAATTTAATAATTTATTTTTATAATTTATAATTTTTATTTTTTAATTAATTAATTAATTAATTATTTTTTCTTTGTTTTAATTTGTAATTAAAAAATTTAATTTAATTTAAAAAAATAGGATCCAATTAGTGGCCTTAATTTTTTACTACTTGTATCGTTAAATCATTATTTTTGCCATAAAAAAGAAATGTAACAGCTTGAAAGGGACGACCCAAAAAGGAAAGTGTAACAACTTGACAAAGTCCGGAGGGAGTAATTTGTAAGCAGTTGAGAGAGAAAGCACTACATGAGGGGTAGGATAAAGAATACCCATTCAATAGGGATATCTTAGGCACACCATATTACTCCCTCCGTCCCTTCTAAGACGTTACATTTTTTTTTGTCAATTTCTGGTACGATTTTCCACGCTTCTTGATGAAGTGTTTAAAAATAGATTTTTGAATAATTTTTTCTTTTGCGGGATAATACAACTATCATAGTATCCCGTAAAAGAAAAAATTCTTCAAAAATCTATTTTAAAACGCATCATCAAGAAGCGTGAAAAAACGTGTCAGAAATTGACAAAAAGAAATGTAACGTCTTAGAAGGGACGGAGGCAGTATACCTTTTGTGAAATTGACTATAATGCCCCATTTGATCCGGATCAAATTGATCGGATAGATTTACTCTTTTTTTAAAATTTGTTTTTAAATCGTAACAAACTTTTGATGCGAAATTCTATTGAACCCCTAAAAAAGTGAAAATTACCGTGGGCACAAGAGAAACAACGTACGTGAGTACTTCGATAGAAGTTAAGTACCCCGAGTACGATAAATTATGGATAGAGAGAAAAAGGAAAAGACAAATGTGTTTGGGCATTTCGAAGAATTGAAGAAATGTAAGCAAATGCAAGTGGAGCAGACACTCTCACTACCCGGCCTTCCCAATTTACGGACTAGGCTTCAACACACGTCACCTAACCATACCCCACACCTATCCCCCTCTTATATACTCCCTCCGTCCCGCCCGATTTGGCCCGTTTTCCAAATCGGGGTGTCCCGGCCGATTTGGCCTATTTCTTTTTTAGGACCAACATTACACTTTCACTTTTTTAGTTTAATACTTTTAAATTGTTAATAATGAATTTGATTGGCTAGTTTTAATTTTCTTTTATTGGGAACACAAATTCAAGGTTATTAATTAATGTAATTTACTCCTCCTTAAAAATCGTGTCGAAAAGAACTAGGCCAAATCGGGCGGGACGGAGGGAGTAGTACAATTCGTAATTCAGTCGACGTAAACCTATTTTTGTTCAAATGTTTTTGTTTCGAATGTTTGCCAAATATGTGGCCTCACACCGCGTAATAGTTGTACATACCGCTTCATTTTGGCATGTTAATAATATTTATTCCTATTTTAATTTTATAATGTGATTGTGAGCCCATTTCATGACTTTATATTTTCAAAAGTCAATAAAAGAACATACTCTTATACAACTATTATACCCACTTATTATAAATATTAAAATCACCTCAACAAATCATATGCATAAATAATGTGGTGGGAGCAGTGGCGGATCCTGGACATTCGATCTGGGGGTGCGAAAAATTTCTATATCTACGAATTATATAGGGAAAAAAAAGTTATTTATATTTCCCTCGTCCCATTTCATTAGTCAAATTTGTTATTTTGGAATGTCATACTTCACTAGTCTTATTCCCTAAAATAAAAATAATTAATTAACCCTTATTTTTTAATGTGAATCCCTTACTTTTCACTTATAACACTTGTGCATACAATTAAGTGCCGAAAAGAAACAATATCAGCGAAATGGAATGAAGAGAGTATTAAAATCCATATTGTTATATACATTTCAAAATATTACAATAAAACAATATATATGTATATCATATATTTATATTTATAAAAATCATATATTTATATATATTTAATGTATATACATATATGTAGTAAATTTTTTTTTTTTTTTTTGGGTGCAACTGCACCCCCTTGCACCAAGGGAGGTCCGCCACTGGGTGGGAGGGAGTATAGAGAAGTTTAATTCACTAAATAATACTCCATTTGTCTCACTAATGAAGAGACATTTTCTTTTTCGAGATGTTACAATATATAGACATTTCCCAATATAGAATATTATAATCTAATAAAATTCAAACACACAACTTTAACCCATTACCTTTTATTTTAATACATATCATCACTCTTATCTTAATTCTCTTACCGAAATAAAATGTATATTTTCCAGTAGAACGGAGGGAGTAGTAATATAGTGCGCCAATCATATACTCTTAACCACTAAACTAAACATTTATTTTCATAATAACGAGTTAAATGATTTTTCTAACACCAAAAAATTTCGATATACAATATTGTACATGTGTTGGCATGATGATAGGGTATTAAGTTTTGTGATCAATGTTCTCGATGAAATGAATTTAGATTAATGAAAAAGAATCTATTAACAAACTCCAACAAATAAACAAAAATCATCATAAACTAACTAAAACTTAAAATCGAATATAATATACTTTTCCGCCACACTCGAGTTAGTTCTATATGATTTTGAGGAATTATAATAAGGATTGAAAATATAATTTTTAAATATAGTTCTTTTATAAGATAACACTCTTAAGTTTATCTAAAAAACTAAAAAGTCAAATTAGCTGAAATAAAGTAAGGCTAAGCAATTATAAATTAGAAAAAGAATAATCACACCTAACAATCTCTACTATATTGGTCTCATCCATAATTGAGATGTCAAAGTACGCCCATAATAAATGATAGACGTGTTTTTCCACGAACCTAACAAATATGATAAAATCTACTTCCTCCATCTCATATAAGTAGTCTCATTTAAAATGGGCATAAGAGCCAATAAAGGAGGAAATGTGTGGCTGTAATTGATCATGGAGAGAGAGAGTTAATTTTAGCCAAATATTCTTTACCATTTTAAGAAATGAGACTAATAGATAAGACGGACAAAATGACAAATGAGACTACTTATACGAGATGGAAATAGTATAATTGATGATAAAAGGGACCCAATTTATGAAAACTACTCAAGTAAACGTCTTGTGACTCATGTCTACGACCCTATCACCAACTTTAGTCGCATTCAAAACAAGGATTCTGCCATCACTAAACCTCCCCACCCCCACCCCAGATATACCCCCACCCCCACCCCCGGCATAGGACGAGAAACTTCCATTTGCTTCCTTTATTCTTTTGTTTGGCGTTATACGTCTTCTTCGCGTTTTTGGTGTCAATTGTATTTGGCGGAAGTAATTAATTGATTATTATGGGTTGTTAGAGCATGTACAATGGAGTGGTCCTTGTCTATGTGGTAAAAACAAGAACCCACACCTTACTTAGCACCCCTATTGGAGATCCCCTAAATAAGAACCCGAGTTCTTATATAAGATACTGGTTCTTAAGAAAAAGTGGGGCCCACATTCCTTTTTGTTTTTTTCCTCTCTCTCTTATTTTCTCAAATAATTAAATTAGTGGAACCCTTTAATTATGATAAGAACCTTTATTAAGAACCTTGCCATTGTGATTTTTTTAATATGAATGATATCTTGTCTATGTGGTTCTAGCATTGAACATGCCCTTGTACAAGTAGTAATTTTTGTATTTTGCAACAAGCAACTTCCATTTGAGACGTTTGCTAATACTTCTTCTGTTCCATTTCACTTAACTTTATTTGTTGACTGATACATTCCATTTTAATTAGTTATTTTTTTAAATAAAAAAAATTAATCCTTACTTTTGAATTGGACTCGTTACTTTACACTTTAACACCATGTTTAAAATCTCGTAATAACAAATCAATTGAAGTGGAACAAGGACCTAGTGTTATATGAAATACTCCGTTCGTTAACAATCTTTAGACCCCTTTAACTTCTTAGTTAACTTTAGGGTCTTTATGACGATTGAACTTAAGGTAGTCATTATAATGAATTTATTTCGCCCGTCCCACTTCACTACTGCTATTAGAATATTATATATCTCACATATGATATCTAACAGGACTAATAAAGTGGGATCGATGGAGTATAGATTTTCAAAAAAAAATATTTTAAACATTAGTACAAAATCCAAACATTAAAACTAGCTAAAAAAAAGTAGTGTAAAGATTGTGAACGGATGGAGTTTAAGAAAGACTCTTCTATTAATCGTGGACACTCTTAACGTGTTCACCTTTGATGTGATAGTGCTAGAATTTATTTTTTAAAGAATAGTTTAGACATTTTATATTTATATATTTTACTCATTAATATTATGTCACGTCATCAGTTAAAACATAAAAAATGCTCGGTTGGTAGGGTAGCATTTGTTAGAGTATAAAAAAATAACAACATATTTAAAATTAAATATTGCAACACCATCTAAATACCAAATTCGAGACACGAGAGATACCAAATGCTATTTCTCTCCTTTTAAATCTTCACTCCCGAGTCCCGATTATAGCTCACATTCCATAATACAACAATCAACACATATTCACCTTCATCTCTTCTCTAATGGAGAATCCTCTTCTCTTCCTCCTCCTCCTCCTCTGTTTTTCCTTCCTCCAATCTTCTCTCTCCTCCCCTCTCCTCCTCCCTCTATCTCACTCCGTCTCCTCCACCCCCTTCAACTCCACCCCACACCTCCTCAAAACCACCACCACCCGCTCCTCCACTCGCTTCCGCCGCTACCGCCGCCGCGTATCCCTCCCCCTCTCTCCCGGCGCCGACTACACCCTCTCCTTCTCCCTCGGCCCCCAAACCATCTCCCTCTACATGGACACCGGCAGCGACGTCGTTTGGCTCCCCTGCCACCCTTTCGACTGCATACTCTGCGAGGGTGAGTACTCCCCTGCCTCCATCCCCCACCCCGGCCCCCTCAACCTCACATCCGCCGTCCCCTCCAACTGCAAATCCCCCGCCTGCTCCGCCGTCCACCACTCCCTCCCCTCCTCCGACCTCTGCGCCATGGCCGATTGCCCTCTCGAGTCCATCGAAATTGACGAATGCAAGAAATTCTCTTGCCCCCCTTTCTACTACGCCTACGGCGACGGCAGCTTCGTCGCCACCCTCTACGAGGATACCCTCTCCTTCCCCTCGTCGTCGCCGTCGCTCGAGCTGCCGGAGTTCACCTTCGGCTGCGCTCACTCTGCCCTCGCGGAGCCGATCGGCGTCGCCGGATTCGGCCGCGGGAGGCTCTCTTTCCCGGCGCAGCTCGCCCGAAGCTCGCCGGAGATCGGCAACTACTTCTCCTACTGTTTAATTGCCCACGAATTCGACGCCGCCCGCGTTCGGCAGCCGAGCCCGCTCATTCTCGGGCGGCGCGACGAGAAGGTGGAGAGCGGCTTCGCCGCGGGCGATGGTGCGGTTTCGTACAGTTACACGCCGTTGCTGCATAATCCTAAGCATCCGTTCTTCTACTGCGTCGGATTGGAGGCGGTGTCGATCGGGGGAAGCAGAATTTCGGCGCCGGCGAGCCTGCGGAGGGTCGACCGGCGGGGGAACGGCGGAATGGTTGTGGACTCAGGGACGACATTCACGATGCTGCCGCGGAGGTTCTACCTCGCTGTGGTAGCCGAGTTCGGGCGGCGCGTGGGGGCGACTCGCCGCCGCGCGAAGGGGGTGGAGGAGCGGACGGGGCTGAGCCCCTGCTATTACGGGAAGGAGGGGGAGGAGTCTTTCGACGACGTGCCAAGGTTGGCGTGGCATTTTGGAGGGAATTCGACGGTGGCGATGCCGCGGAGGAACTACTTCTACGAGTTTCTCGACGGGGAGGAGAGGAAGAAGGTGGGGTGCGTGATGCTGATGGACGGCGGCGATGAGGCGGAGAGCGGCGGAGGGCCGGCGGGGCTGCTTGGGAACTACCAGCAGCAGGGATTTGAGGTTGTTTATGACTTGGAGGAGAATCGGTTGGGCTTCGCCAGGCGTAAGTGCGCATCTCTGTGGGATACTCTCACCTAGAGGCTACCGTGCGCCCCAGATTAGGAAGTCAACTCACGTTGTGGTTGACTATTTGTTGGAATAGTCAAACGGGTCGGGTCGGGTCTTGTTTGCCTCCAGCTGCAATTACTGCTTTTCGGGTTCGGGTGGTTTAGGTTTGTGGGAGTCGATGCAATTGTTAATAATGTAAATTTGTAAATTATTGGATTAAATTAAATTTTTGTATGCCTGTGCAGTTTTTTTTTTTTGAAAGGTCAAATAATTAACATTAAGAAAATGAGTACAAGGGGTACTCAGAACCCTTACAAGATCGAGTATGTCATCAATCCGACTCAAACAAGTTTAATCGGACAACACGACATCGGACTAATACACCAATCGTGAAGAGAGTAAATAAAAGAAGAATGAAAAATAGATCGCAACCACTTCCAAGTACGAAATTTAACTCCCTCCAAAATATTCTCGGTGTTGGTCCTGGTCCCCTTAAAGATTGCATCGTTTCTCGCTTTCCAAATGCTCCAACAGACACTCTGCCAAATGATATTCAACATCTTCTTCATTGTCTTCCCTCCTTGACCAGTAACAAATTGACAATAATGATTTCTGAGGATATTGGATCCAACCATCTCAAAACCAAGCCAATCAAAACATTTTCGCCACATGTCATACGAAAAGCTACAAGAACACAATAGATGGTCGATATCCTCCAGAGGGTGAAAACAAAAAGTGCATATTTTATCCCGATCATCAACCACAATTCCACGTTTCAACAGGTTATTTTTCGTTGGAGCCCGATCGCGAATCGCTTTCCAAAGAAAAGAGGAAACCTTACTTGGAACTCCTTTACACCACAGCTTCTTCAGAAGCGGATCCACTTCTTCTTCTTTATCAGCCGTCTTTGAGAGTGCAATGTACATGGATCTAGTTGAATATTTTCCGTCATCGGATAATTTCCACGATAAAGAGTCCAGCTCCTTCTTGTTCATGATGTACCTGCCAAGAAAATTCCACATCTCCAAGAATTCTGTCATTTCAATAGCATTGAACACCCTTTTCCATCTAAACTGCCAAACCCAAGAGTTATTAGAAGTAATTCCCATTTCCTTCACTTTACAAATTTTTTGCAAAGAAAGGTTAAATAAATTACAGAATTTGTCTTTCAAAATAGCCCCACCCTCACACCAAGGATCTAACCAAAACCGAGCAACATTCCCCTCCCCTAGAGAGAAAATCAGATTTTCTCTAAAAATTTTCCCCTCGGCCCTAAACCAAATAGACTTAAGATCCCTCCACCAAAGCGAATCTGATTTTTCATTACTCCTCGAGGCTTGACTCCCACCCAAAACCCCATATTTAGACTTAAGAACCCTACACCACAAAGAATCACCCCCCCTGCATCCATCTCCAAACCCATTTACACATTAACGAAATATTAAAGATTTTCAAATCTTTAACACCTAAGCCCCCTTCAGCCCTAGGACGACACACACTTTCCCATTTGACCCAAGCTACTTTAGAACCATTTTCTTTACCACCCCACAAAAAATTTCTTTGAATTTTAGTAAAAAGACGAAGAATACTCACAGGGATTTTGGCAAAAGAGAGATAGTACACCGGCAAGGCGGAGAGAATCGAGTTGAGGATAACAATTCGGCCACCAAAGGAGAAGAACTTCTTGTCCCATCCAGATAACTTTCTTCGGTATCGGTCAATAAGGGGCTGCCAAAATTCTCTTTTTCTATGATTTGCGCCAACCGGAAGACCGAGATAAGAAAAAGGGAGCATTCCTGTATTGCACCCCACAATGCTTGCCAACCGAGCAGCCTTCATATCACCCGTATTAATGCCAATCAAAGAGCTTTTAGAGAAGTTGACTTTAAGTCCAGAAGCAAGCTCGAATAATCGCAGAATACCCTTGATTGTCTTGGCATTTTCGTCAGAGGCACTTCCCACAATAATTGTATCGTCAGCAAACTGTAAGTGACTCACACCCACAGCCTCCCTACCCACCTCAATTCCTTTGAAAAGCCGTAAGGATTCAGCCTTATACATCATTGCACTAACTCCTTCAGCAGCTATGAGAAAAAGAAACGGAGAAAGCGGATCTCCCTGTCTTAACCCTTTTTGGAGAACAAACTCCCCTGATGGACTTCCATTGACCAAGACAGAAGCAGTAGCTGAACACAGACAACATTGTATCCATTTCCTCCATTTACTGCAGAAATTCATGCAAGCAAGCATTTCGTCCAAGTAATCCCACAACACCGAATCATAAGCTTTTTCGAAATCTACTTTGAGCAACATACATTCTTTCTTTTCCCTCTTCATGAGATCCACAACCTCATTTAAGATAAGAATACCATCCAAAGCTTGCTTTCCTCCCGCAAAAGCACTTTGATTATCCGATATAACTTTCCCGACAACCTTGGCAAGCCTCTTAGCGAGAACCTTCGCAAGAATTTTATAAATGCAGCCAATGAGAGAAATAGGACGAAAATCATTAATACATTGAGGATTACCTTTCTTCGGAATCAGCGTCACAAAGCTTGCATTGCCACCTCTCACGATTCTACCGGAATGATGGAATTCTTCAAAAAATCTCATGATGTCAGTTTTGAGGGTCGGCCACATCTCTCTGATGAAGTTGAACGTAAATCCATCTGGACCTGGGCTCTTGTTGCTACCGCAATCCCACACTGCTCTCCTGACCTCCTCTTCTACGAAAGGTGCAATAAGGATCTCGTTATCAAGACCATCAAGGCGCTTAAAATCCACATCTTTAAGAGTAGGTCTAGCATAAGAGTTTCGAGAGAACTGATTTTTGAAATGCTCATGAATACACTCTTTCACTCTCTGTACATCATCAACCCATTCGTTGTTGATCCTCAGACCCTCAATCTCATTCGCCTTGTTTCGCCTGTTAATACTTCTGTGAAAAAAAGCAGTATTAGCATCACCTTCTTTAATCCACTGGACTCTTGCTTTTTGAAAAGCATAACCTGCTTTCACCTTCAACAAATGCCACAAATTTGATTTTGCGTCTCTGAACTTTACAATTTCATCCTCCACAAGATCACGATCTTCTTGAATTCTGTCAAATTGATCAATCAACACCTTTTCCTGCTCAATTTTACCATTCAGTTCGCCAAAAGAATCCTTGCTCCATTTTTTAATGTCGTTTCTCAAGAGCTTGAGTTTTTCCTTAAGAATATACCCTCCCCATCCTTGAATTTCATAGCCTTTCCATTTGTCCTCAACAAACTTTTTAAAACCAGGAGCCTTCAACCAAACATCAAAGAACTTGAATGGTTTGGGACCCCAGTCTTGAACTTGATTATGCAATAGAATAGGGCAATGATCAAAGAGGCCTTTAGATAATCCCATTAATTTGCATCCTGTCCAATCTCTTAACCAGGCATCAGAAACTAGAGCTCTATCAATTCGACTACAACAACTGTCTTTAAGCCGAGACCACGTATACTTTCTACCACCAAGCTGCAGATCGAAAAGGCCACCCTCCCGCACAAATTCATCGAATTTTCGCATACTTGCTGAAAAATATGAATCTTCTTTTCCCTTCCTCTCATCTGGATGTCTGATCTCATTAAAATCCCCAATCAAACACCAATGATCATAGCTGCTACTGTTAATTTTCCGAAGAAGAAAATTCCAAAGTTCAAGCTTGCCCCTAAAGTCACACGAGCTGTATATATTTGCAATAACACAGATTTTTCCCGTCCCGATCCACTCGCCTTCAACTCCTACGACTCCCTCCTCAGTCCAATGGTTCGACAATCTAAATTTATCTGTTCTCCAAGAAATCCAAATTCCGCCTGATCTGCCAGTACAATCTCTAGCTGTCCAATCCACATCCAAATTTCCCCATAAACTAGGTACAAAGAGAGAATTGTGGTCACATACCTTGGTTTCTTGCAGGCACACCACATCCGGTTTGAACTTTGTGATCAGCTCCTTCACTTCCTTCTTCTTCAATCTCCCTCCCAGGCCTCTGATATTATAGGAAAGTATCTTCATTGACAACCATTTTCATCAACCCCGCCCATATCTTTCTTCTCGCGTTGTTCCATTTCCCTAAGTTTATCAAGAATCGAGACTTCATTTCCTGCATCTATAACGCCCAGCTTCTTTCCCAATTCAAAGATTTCCTCAGGTCCAAGAGCAACTGCTTTACCTTTTTCCAATCCTTCCTCATCAAGCATGTGATTTTCGGCTTGAGTATTGCAAAACCCTCTATCTTTCTCCTTCTGCTTTCGTTCTTGCTTTCTTGCTTTTCCTGACGAAGCTTCTATCATATCCTTCAAGAAAGAAGCCCATTTAGTCTCTGCCATTTTCGCTTCTCTTTTCCTTCTCATCTTATTTATTCTCTTTCTTCTGGCTTTTTTGTACAGGAGTTTCTTATCCCGATTTTCCCCTTGCGTTTCTTCAGCACTTGAAATTTCTTCTACTCTGAATTGGTGATCACAATCGAGACCGCCGCCTTGACCAATCGGGCGCAGATTTTGGGGATCCGTAGAGCCGTTCTGATCCTCGAACGAAATTCGCACGTCCGGAAGAGAAAAGGGATTTCTCGCCTTGCACTGCTGATTTGACTGAAGCAAAGAGTTGGTAGAAATGGGCCCTAATAGGTTCAATGGTAATACCAATTGGGGAGTAGTGGATGTCTCTCAGGCCCGCACTCAAATCTTCATTTGGTGTATTTGTAGGGCCTATCTCATTAAAGCCCACAACCCCTCCTTCTTGATCCACTCGCGGGCCCAAGCCCAATTTGCTGTTCACAGATGGGGTTTTTTCTTTATTAGCCGACGTCTGCATTGCCTCCATTTCCTTATCGTAGTTTAAATCCGAACATTCTCTGACACCTTTGCACGGTTCCAGAGCTGACTTAAATGAAAAGTCGTTGCCATTCGAATTTTCCTTTCTTGTGCTTTTCTCCAGCCGTTTTTCATATTTCCCAATGTGAGGAGCATTAAAAACTTTATCGACGTCCGTCTCTCCGTATTCTGTACGATCGAACTCGGATTCCGGCACACTGGAAAAATCAGATTCAAAATCTGAGTTAACAGCGCCTTTCACACCTGTTCCTGCATGCATCTCGAACTTCTCGTCGTACAACTTCTTCCATTCTGAAAAAATCGAAGTTTCTTCTCTGATCTGCAAGATGAACTGCTTATCTCTTAACGAAAACTCAATCTCTCTGTTAATCGATTTGAAACAAGAAGACAGAATTTTGACGCGAGCATTATCCAATCGCAACCGTGATTCTGTAATACAATCAACTTCCACTAATTTTCCGAACGATTCCACTGCCCATTCGAAGAAAGATCTTTTCCAAAGATGCAGGGGAACACCAACTAGTTGTACCCATATAAATCTTTCAGACACCCCATCCGTTTCTCTCCAAGTGTGCCAATCATCACACCAATCGTTAAGCCATTCACTGGCTTCCTCAACACTTTTATCCATCTTATTCCCTTCTTCAGTGTAGATTAACCAACATCCTCCATTGAGAGGACTGATTTTAATATGATCAAACCCCAGCCTCTTTAAATCCCACCAGGCTGTAATCCAGTCGTCAAAAAATTTAGCCTTCCCTACAATTGCTCCATTAAGCCAATCGCTCTCCTCCCTGGTATCTCTATATTCCGGCAGAACCTTGTCATTCTTTATGCTCCCATTTATTGCTTCCTTTCCTGTACCAGTAGGTAGATCTTTTCTTGTGATGTCTGCGTAACTAATGCCTCTGACCACGTGCGCCGGCGAGGAAATGTTATGAATTATTTCCCGCTGAGGGATATCCTTAGGGATGCTCCTCTGAAACCTCGGAAGATTGACACGCAATTTGAAGGATCCAATCCACTGCTCATCCAATATTCTCTCCAGCTCGTATTTTTCTTTGCAGTCTAAGAACCTAACAAATGCAAATCTCCATCCATTCCTATTTCGCTTTCCGGGAATAATAACATCAACCACTTTCCCAAAACTTGAGAAGAAAACTGAAAGGTCATAAGCTCTCCAATTTTCTGGGAAATTTGTGGCATAGAAGCTCGTTACCTTTCTGCCTTCTCCCTTACCTTGAAGGTTGTATTCCTTCTGTTCGTTCCCAGTATTGTTTCTGAGCCTATTCTGATGCTGACGATTCCTTCCATAAGTTCCATTGGTAGCCCAATATTTTCCTCTCTCGATTCTTCCTTCGTATGCCGTTGCACTATCACTCAAAGGGTTGGAAATTTTCCTCACATCACTCGTAGGTTTAGGAAAAGGGGGTGGTTTAGAATATGGGAAGAAATTTCTTCTACTCTCTCTCACCATCTCTCCTTCCACTAGCTTGTAAATGGAAGTTATGCACCCGAAGCACTTTCTGTTTCTATTTTTTGTATGCCTGTGCAGTTAATCACTAGTCATTTCTATGATTTAAGATGATAAATTGAATTTGTGATCTCATTGGCTCTTATGACATTCAATGTTGTTGAGGAGGTAATTCAGGCTGGCCGACGATTAGAAGTTGGATTCTTTGAAAATTCGAGAGCAGCATCAAAGTCGTGGGTAATCAAAGTTCAAGTTTAAGACTAATTTTACATTGAGTCTAACGGGTAATTAAAGTTCAAGTTTAAGACTACAATAATGCTATTTGGCCATAATGTGGCCGGCCACACAACAATATTTTTTTATATTTTTTGTAATTTTAAAAATTGTAAATGATAACAATAATTTATTAATTTCATATTTTAATTTAAAAATATTTTTTCCCCAAAAATTACATTTTTTTTTTCATTTTTTAGGTAAAAAAGGTAAAAAAATACTTTAAAATAGTAAAAATTATCAAATAATTAAAGGATTAATTTTAAAAAATACGTAAAAAAATACGGAGTATCACTTTTTGAGTATTTTATAATCTAAAAAAGTTTGACATAAATATATAAATTATTTGATATTATAAAAAATAAAACAAGTTAAATTATGGCCGGCCACATTATGGCCGAATAACATCACTCGACTACAATAATCTTACATTGAGTCTAACGGTGAACATTATGCAAGTTTTATGGAGTGATTTCTACTTGAAGAAAGCAATCTGATTTTGGAGGGCCTAATTTAAATAATATCCTTGTTAATTTCCGTCCATTTTGAAAGAGATGAATAGAGTTACCTAGAGCATCTCCAACAATGCACTATTATAATGCACTATTTTAGTGCAGAGTTTTGCTCTAATAGTCTGCACCAAATTAGAGTAACTAGTGCAGTGCCCGTCGAAATTCGAAGAGGAGTACTTTATATTATATTTTATAGTAGCAATATATATATAGTATTTTATTTTTATGATTATAATTTACTAAAAAAAAGCATTGAGTTTATATTTAAAAAATGAAAAAATAATACATAAAGATTTGATTTTTTTTGGTTAATTTTACTCATTTCGAATGGCGAGTAGCCCGTTGTTTATTGAAATACAAAAAATAGATTATGAGAGATGGTGTTTCACGAGTAGTTATATTTATTTTCAATGTCAAGCCGTCATTCGTATTGTAATATAAAGAGAAGTTAACAGTAGTGGTGTTCAAAAGAACCGGAACCGGCAGTTAAAACCGAAACCGGCAATTTTTTAATCGGAATTGGAACAGGCGGTTTGGAACCGGAAAAGGAACCGGTGGAACCGCCGGTTCGGTTAAGGTTCCTAAGGCCTGGAACCGTAACCGGCAGTTCGGTTCCGGTTCCAAACCGACGGTTCCAAATTTTGGAACCGCCCCATTTATATAAATTTTGTTATTTTAATTTTCTTCTTAAATATGATTTCTAACAAATATAACATTATTTGTTAACTTCATAAATAATAACTAAATATATATAAAACTTGGACTTTTTTCAATTATATATGTGTTATTCTAAAACACACATTTGTTATTTTTTCATTGTGAGATATGCTTATTGCTTTTATAAGAGTCTTACACTTCTCAAGTTTCTTATTTTTTCGATGTGAGATATCTAACCCATCCCAAACTATGAGAAGAGTAGCACATCTCACTATCCTACATTGAAAAACTATCAAACTTAGAGAAGAGTGACACCCTTATAAAAGAACATACATTTGTCCCACATTGAAAAAATAGCAAATAAGAGTGTGGGACGAACATGCACCTATATAATTGAAAGAAGGTCCAAAGCCTTATGAAATAAAATTTGTTTAAAATTTGAAAAAAAAAAAATTGTTCGGTTTTTTCCGGTTAGAACCGGAACCAAACCGTAACCAACAGCGGTTCCGGAACCGTAACCGGAACCGTGTGTTGGCGGTTCAGTTTCGGTTCCTCCCCCAACAGAACCGTATCATTTCTTGAAATTTTGTTTGAAAGAAATAGGTCAAAGAGGTGTAGCATTTTTTTTTCGCTTTGTTATATTCACTTGAGTGTAAAGTCTCCCATTCTTTCACCTTTATATATAACCTTCTTTATCCGCCCGTTCCCTACTCAGCTAAAAAAAATATAAGCCTTAATACCTAAGTATTATAGTGTTAGTGTGAAGTATTTCAAGTAGTTTTAAAATGAGTATAAGATTCTATTATAATCCCAAATATAATAGGTTAATTATAGATATAACATTATTTACTTACTTGTATTTGCTTGAATGTAAAGATGTCCGTTTTTGTACCTTCATGCAAATAAATGTTTCCATCCCGTCACTACTCAATTAAAAAACATATAATTTTTTTCATTCTCCCGTCACTAC
The DNA here is from genome assembly GCA_029379335.1 of Thymus mandschuricus. Classification (NCBI taxonomy): domain Eukaryota; kingdom Viridiplantae; phylum Streptophyta; class Magnoliopsida; order Lamiales; family Lamiaceae; genus Thymus; species Thymus mandschuricus. The sequence goes on along the minus strand of CM057074.1, from coordinate 16,265,405 downwards.
TCAATTAATAGAACATATAAAATTTTACATCCTCCCGTTACTACTCAATTAATAAAATATACTTTGTAAGCTTTATTAATATAATTTTCATATTAATACGAAGTCTCTCAAATACTAATCTAGGATGGTAATTAACTGTTTTAAATAAGATAACTTTGATTAGAATTAAATTAATTTAAACTTAAAGTCTCTTAAAATTTAGATTAGAAAACATGATTAATAGAAAATTAATTGTTATTAAATTCTTGTAAATAATCTATGTGGGAAGGGGGTGTAAGGCCGAACACGTAAATGGAGGCTGTGGATGTGTGGATTGGTAAGATGACATGTATATATGTGATTAGGGATGTCAAACGGGCCAACCCACCGGGTTTCTAGCTAGCCCTATCGGGTTGCGGGCTTTTCGGATCGGGTTAATCGGGCTTTTTTTTTTTTTTTTTTTTTTTTTTTTTTTTTTTTTTTTTCGGGCTATTATTTTTTGACCCTAACCCTAACCCACCGGGTTTCGAGCTAGCCCACCGGGCCATTAAGTTTATAAAAAATAAAATTGACATCGTATAAATATAAAAATAATAATTATTTTAGCACATACTTGTATAAAAAAAATTAAAAAGTTATTAAATATTGTGAATTTAACAAAAATATTTTCGAATGTCAATCTTTATTTTACTTTTCACCAAGCGGCGAAGTAAAAAACGTATATAATTTAAAATGAAGGTTATATTTTTATTAAAACAAATTAAAAATACTCAATAATAATTAAAAAACAACCTAATTTATCAAATTTATAAGTAGAGTAATGAAATATGTCATGAATTCATAATTTATGGTAACCCACCGGGCTTTCGGGCCAGCCCTATCGGGCTCGGGCTTTTTTCGGTCCAACCCTATCGGGCTTTTTTACTTTCGGGCTATTATTTTTTGGCCCTAACCCACTATTTTTTTCGGGCTAATCGGATTGGCCCGTCGGGCTCGGGCTTTTTTTACATCCCTACTAGTAACACACCCACGCGATGCGTGGGGATTTTATATGCTATATGATTAGTTGATTTTAAGTATGTAGAAGTATTTCAAGTTTCACCTTGAGCATATCGAATTAGAATATGTTAATTACCATTTATATAAGTATCTCCAATCGAAACATAGGGCCAAGCTGACATGAGTAAGCCCCTTAAAATAATATTACATGATTGACCACTGCTAAAAAATATGAGAGAGGGGAAATATTATTTTGACATTAGAAAAGGTTTATAACTGAGTTTTCCTAAATAAAATAAATATTGTACTCATATTTACATTCATTTCCATAACACTTTAATTTAAATAAACAACCGTTAATTTTTCTTATCACCTATATTTTTTTTTCATTTAGCCATTTATTTTGCGCTTCTCTATCATATTTTATCTTACACTTCTTCATGATAAAGGTAGGATTTTCAAATTGTGATAGACTTGCTCATTATATAAGCAAAAATATTGATAAATTAGGAACAAATTAATTTGTTGTCCTAAATTCTAGTATATAGATATACATCGCATCAAAAAAAAGTATAATCCTTTTATACATTCAAACCTCAATTGGCTCATACCAACACTCTTTCTTTGGTAGCTAAATGCTAGATGAAAGAAGACAAACCAATCAAAGTGTGAATGTGTTTGTTGCATAATTTTAGAATATATGGTCACATAATAAATATTGAAAATAAATTATTTTTTTCCCAAAATAATGCTTTTGTAATTATATTATTAATTCCACAAAAAATAAAAGTTTTATGATAGTATGACAAATAGTAGAATACATAATGTTTTGGGTCATTACACATAATTACACATATAACACTACAAAATGGGTTCATAAACTAAGGGGATATCCATGTCTTTTAATTAAGAAGATCTGATACAAAAAAGGAATTTGAAGAAGAAGAAGAAGAAGAAGAAGAAGAAGAAGAAGAAGAAGAAGAAGAAGAAGTTCATCTAAAACCTGATTCGTAACCATAAGACTGTTCGTACATTAAGGAACAATACATAACATTCTAAACATAAGACTGTACAATATTGATTGTTGTATAAGAAGTTCATATAAAACCTGATTCGTAAGCAAAGTCACATCACATTGTAGAATTTGGGAAAAAAAAAAAAAAAAGGAATTGGTGGATACAAAAATAGTTGGAGTGTGGGTGTTTTAGTTTCCAATTTTCTACAATATATAGACGCCAAATATTATAAAATTAGAAAAAAAAATTTAATTTCATACCATGATTTATGCTTTTGTAACTTCAAAATTAATTTGTTGATTCTAAATTATTATACTACATTTACGGAATAACATTTAAAACATAACATATTCCAAAATGGCATGCATATTCAAAATTACTTAATACTAAAATCATTCACAAGTTAATCAAATTATTGTAATTTTTAGAATTTGAGAACTAACAATTAAAAAATTATTTTGATCTAATTCAAGATCTAAATACAATTAGCCAATTTAAACTCATAATATTAATGATTCTTATATATAATATACGACATATAAATAGGCTAATATTATATAGATTACGTAGGGATAAAGATTTGTTTCATTAATATGAAAAATATATTAATATGTGAGATAAATGAAAAAAATAATGTTTCATTACGTCTTGCTTTTGTAACGTTTCAATATTAATTTTATAATTAAAAATAATTATTTTCATTTATGATATACTATCTATAATATTATTTCTATAACATATCAAAATTGATATTAAATTCCTTAACAATTATTTTTTTCATGAATTAAAAGTTACACCATAAGTTTCTATTTATAGATTATCGGAGTTACTAAATACGGCAGCCCGGTGCTGCTATTAGTATATAGATATGTGATTAGTATATTTAATCCAAATTTATAAACAATTAGAATATTATATTGATTAAATATATAAGAGATATGATGTTTAATTATAATGAATTAATGATGTTTCATTCAAATACAATTAAAATATTATGTCGAAAAGAGATATGTTAGAGATATGTTTGATGTTTAATTATATTTTATCTATAATGATGTTTTTATTTTGGTGACTAAATATATAAAATAAGCCAAATCAATGAGAATATTAGAAAATATTCAGGAAAATCATATGTGATGCCACATAGGATCAGGATGTATAACGCTATTATATATATATATATATATATATATATATATATATATATATAGTGCAATGAACAGTGTTCCCTCAAATAAAGAGTAACACTATTCATTGCACTATAATTTTATGTTCATTAGTTTTTGCTCTTTTTTGTTTGTGATTTTTATTTTGTGATATAGTATTTCAATTTAGTATGTTTTGTTGTATGAGTAATAATTATATATATATTTTTTTATTTTCACAATTTAAATTGATAAATGCTTATTCGTTTTGTGTGTATTAAATATTTTATTCATTTTTTTCGTTCTTTTCAATATCTGCTTTTTTGTAATTTTATAATTTAATAAGAATATAAATTTATTTATTTACAATATCTACTTATTTTATCTTAATTTAATAAGTTAAATTTTTTATCATTGCCATAATTTATTTATTTTTTTAAAATCATGTTTACATTTTACTTAAAAAAAAATGATAAGGGATATTTTAGAATATTCTTTTTCTGTTGTATTTTAGTGTGAACTGTTGGAGATGAGTTACTGTTTCTTTTAGTGTTAGTGCTGCCGGAAAATAGGGGAAACTGTTGGAGATGCTCTAAGAGTCTTAAATTAATTAGGTGTTAAATAAGACGTTTTTGAGATTCAAGAGTTAACCTCCCTCCATCCCACACTAATTGTTCATGTTCCTCATTGAGACGTCTCATTTAATTGTCCAATTACCTAAAGTGAAAATATTATCACAACTACTTCCTCCGACCCACGATTAATGAGCCCTTTCTTTTCGGCACGGGTTTTATGGCGAGAGTGATTAGTGTTTTAAGTGTGTTGTTTAGTTGTGTAATTTTGTTTATGTATTTTGTATTAAGTATTTATGTAAATTAATATAAATAAAATAAATAATAATAAAATTTTTTTTCGAGGAGGAGGTGGCAGAGGGCTTGGGCTCTCGTCGGAGTTGGAACTCCAACGGCGAACAACACGGCGGCGGCGCCGTATAACCTCGCAGCCTGCGGCGGGGCGGTTGCGGGTTGAGACCCATTCCGACGGTGGATCCACGGCGTCAACAACCTCGCCGCCTTCGAGCCCGCTGCCAGGGCGATTCACTGCGGCGGACCGGTGGCGGGTTGAGACCCATTCCGATTCACTGCGGCGGAGCGGCGGATCCATGGTTGGAGAAATTAGGGTTCGTCGATGGAAATTGGGGGTGGAGAGAGGGGGATGCGAAAATAAATGGCCAGATTCAATAATTAGGGTAAAGAGTGTGATGGAGAAATGGGGGTAGAGATAGGTGGGTGGGAGTATTAAATTCTGATATATTTTTTTTTTTTTTTTTTTTAATCTCATAAATTGAATTTATAAATCTGAAAATAAAATAACTTAATTGTAATTAGAGTAACTAATGGTGTAGTTAGAAAGTTAATTATTTCCCAAAATGGAAAGGGCTCAAGAATCGTGGGACGGCCCGTTTAGGAAAGAGGCTCAACAATCGTGGGTCGGAGGAAGTAATATAATATAAAACCCCCAATCTCTTACAATATTAGTTATTGTGTCATTTCCCTAGTGGACAATTAACATGGAACAGAGGGAGTATTTAGTTAAGTTAAATGAGTTTTTTATGTCTAGTTATGAGTCTTAAGTTATCAAGTTAATGCTAGGCCTTCACGAGTCACTTTGGAGCCTATTAACAGACATGTAATTATGTATTTCAACACGCCTTGAATTATAAACGAAAATTATGAATCCTGGCGTTCTAAAATGCGAAAGATGCTTAAAACAATATAAAATCATGCTTAAATCAGTATATATTTATGCTTACAACACCATTATGCTTTTTAATGTACAAATTCATGCTTAAACCTAGTCATGCTTACAATACCTTATAATTATGCTTAAATCAATTACAGCCATAGATCAAATTAAGATCAATGGTTCATATCTATTCCTATTTCTCACACCATGACTTATTTCTATATGATCCATCCTCTCTCTCTCTCTCTCTCTCTCTCTCTCTCTCTCTCCTATATATATATATATATATATATAGGGAGTGGTTCGTGTGCAAATAAATCCTTGCGTGCTAAAATGCGAAAGATGCTTAAAACTATACAAAATCATGCTTAAATCAGTATATATTTATGCTTACAACACCATTATGCTTTTTAATGTACAAATCCATGCTTAAACCTAGTCATGCTTATGATACCTTATAATCATGCTTAAATCAATTACAACTACAGATCAAATCAAGATCAATGGTCCAGATCTATTCCTATTTCTCACATCAGGACTTATTTCTATATGATCCATCCTATATATATATATATATATATATATATATATATATATATATATATATATATATATATATGATAGATCCGGGTTTGAGATCCACAACAATTTAGAGTATTATTCATCATGTTTTGCAAAGAGCATTCATGGGTAAAGCGTTAAAGCAGTAAAGAGCGAAAGATTCATGTGCGTATAGAACCATAGATGAGTATTTTTCACAGAGCATAATCTGCGTAATGATTGATAAATAATAGTCGAACTATGAGCAGGGCATACAAGGCATGTTTAGCCATAAACTAGCAAGATTCATGGAGTTTATACTCATATAAGCAGATACTGAAGAGATGGAACAGGAAAAAGGAGGGAAACAAGGAGAACGGAGCTCCGTCGAGCCTCATTCACTTTTGGCAATGAGGGTTTTACCTTAGGCTTAGGACAGGGTCTAAGATGGGGATTCTTCCCGGCGTCGAGAAAAGAGGATGGAGGTGAAGGAAAACTAGAGCTTCCCGGATGAAGGCTTTGAACGCCTTGACCGCCTGAGCTCAGAGGAGCTCGTAGGAGGGAGTATGGAATTGAATGGAACAGTACGCCAAGGAGCGTGTTGTTCGTGGAAAAATGATGTGTTCTTGTGATTGTGCGTTCACTTAGTATTTATAGGTGTAAAGAGGGTAAAAAGTGAGCATTCGTGCGAAGGAAGGACAAAAAAGGGAATTCAGACGGAGGCAGAGTATCCTCCGTCATGAATGCAGTGGTCCTCACCCTATAGTGAGTAGAGTCACGCGAACCGCATGTTAAGCAGAACCTTGAGCTTCTGCTAAACACTCATAGGATCTGGTCAGATCCTTCCGCCATTGCAGATGCTTGCAGATCCCACACGGCTTAAGGGAGAAGTTAGAACCTCACAGTTTCCTGTATGGCATATGATTCTTGATTATATTGCGTGTCTGGTGTGCATAACATCTCTCTGATATTATGCCGCTATGCGAAATAGCGTATAACGATCATTATAGAAAGTAATAGTCATCTACATTGATGGCGTCATTGATGCTAGTTCCGTCTCGGATTTATTGTTCCTTTCATAGAGATAAGGTTCTGCACCTCTATTGTGACATTTGATACACCAATTTCTTTAAGAACTGTAATCTAAGGTTAAGGAAAGTATACTATCTACCAACTTGGGTTATTTAGGGGGTATGGCTGATATTAATCCCTATCAGCTACTCCCCCCCCAGGTCCAGAAGTGTTTATATGTCAGCTTCTGGCAAGTGACTTATTAGAGACATTATTATTTTATTTCTCCTTACCGAGGCTTTCCTCCGTATAGAGGGATATGATAGCAGATATGTTTGGTTAGGAGAAAAGGCGCGTTACTTTTTAGGAGAATAAGGAGAAACGTTTCTTATTCCTTCATAGGCTGACGTGGGGTAACAAGTGGGACATAGCTCTATTCCCTTTGGCCTTTTTAACTTCCCTCATTCTCTTCTTCTTCGCTTTTGCATCATACTTCTGGGAAAAGCGAGAGCCCTCGTGCTTTTCTACTCAACGCTTCCAGCGATTGTTTTGCCTTCCTGATTCACAGGTAGTTTATTTAGCGTTCATTATCTTGGTATATCTCTTTTTTGTGCCTGTGCAGTTTCTACCTATGAGGGAATTTTCTTCCCCTGTTTTTTTTTTTTTTTTTTTTTAGGGAGGTCGTTAATATCAACTTTGGCTTTTGTAAACCTAGTTCAAGGGTGAATATGATGAGTGTTTTTACATAAAAATCTTAAGATTTCTTAGAAGGTTGAGTTCTATTTGCATTTACTCTCAGCCATGAATGCTGATGCGGGAGATTTATTACGAAAGATTCAGACGAAATTAGAACAAAGAATGGTTGAGGCCCAAATCCTCGATCCAGAACCTATTTCCTCCATAGACGACGTCCCCCGCATTACCTTCTACGGGCATTAGGGTTTTAGAATCGGACCAAGAAGACCCACAAGAGATGATAGTAATGAAACCTCGTTCAGAACCCTGCTCTTATGAACTGCCCTTGGTTGGCCACGGTAAGATCCTATTTCTTTTCTTCCCTTTGATTGAGGAAAGCATTGATGCCTCCTTTTTTTTTTTTTTTTTTTTTTTTTTTTTTTTTTTTTTTTTTTTTTTTTGAAAAACGGGTGATTTTCATTCCCTTGCATTTACAGAAGTGAATCAGTTTTCGACACTCCTTTTCGGCGCTCAGGCTTTGGCTTTTGATCAGTTCCTGGAGATCTTATCAGAAGTCGAGCAGAGTAGGGACCGTGCTCAAGTTGAGGTTCGCGATCTTCAGGACCGTCTTCGCGCTAAAGAGAAATATAACTCTACTCTAGAGCTGCGCATTGCTTCGTTGTCGGGACGAGTAAGGGAATTAGATATAGCCCTAGAGGCTTCCTTAGAATGGGAATTGAAAATGAAAGCAGACTTTGCTGTGCAAATGGAACGACTAGCTCTTACTCATGAACAAGAGTTAGAACGTTCCCGGACTTCTTCTCACGCAGAAGGAATGAAACAGGGTTCCGATGCAGACGTCTCTAGGGGGATACAAGTTTGCCGATCTAACTTTTTGATGTCTCCCTATGGTCAGGCTTTCATAGACTCTCTGGTGAGGCAATTGCCCGAAGCGTTTATCAATTCTCCTTATTTCTGGGCCAGAATGATAGATCCTCTCACCAGTTGGGCTGGCGATGTTGTTTTCGAATGTTGTAACCAGCTGGGTGTCCCAGAACGGGCTAACTCAATCAATCTGATACCTATAATACATTTGTTTGAGACAAAACCTGAGGCCCTCAAGAGGAACTGTTTCATTCCTACTGGAGAACCTTGGTTCATGCCAGTCTTGAAGAAAACTGCTGAAATGCTTCGCCAACCTATTGAAGCCCTTGAGAACCTTCCTACCTGGGATGCTCCCCCTTTCCCCCTCTTTTCCGTCGACGCTACTGCCATGCAGCTTATGAGGAAAGTCTTTGATGAGGTGCCTCCCTTTCTCTTTGCTAGAGCTTGGCCTGCCCGTCGCGGGTTTACCGTTATCTACTTAACAATCCCGTTTGTATTTTCAGGAGTTATCGAGGAAGGAGATTGCGGGTCCTTCTTATTCTCAAGGGACCACTTCTTCCGTACGCAACCTATCCAGCAAGGAGGGTAGCTCGAGGGTGGAGGATATCTTTAATGTTCCCCTAGGCCGTCCCAGAGATAATTGGATCTTGGCTTCGACTGATATTTCCCCTGTTCCCGAGGGTGAAGCTTCAATCTCTTGTTCGTCCATCTCTGAGGACCTAACTTTTACTCGAAGTCCCTGTCCTTAATTTTGTTGCTTTGGCTAAGATATTTATTAAACAACCTATCTCTTGGTATTTGTGGTGGGATGCTTTTTATGATCCCGTAATCGTGCTGACTGTGGTATAAACAATTCTCACTTTTGACTAAGGCCAGATGCTTTCTCCTAGGCCTTGTTTATAATATATTTCTGTTATTAATTTAGGACGATGTCTCTCTTATTTTAAGATGGCGAAGTATAGATATTCCCCCTGTTCTTAAGGTGACAGAACAAAATAGCGGAGTAATACCTTGGTGTGAAATAGCGCTTTAAGATGATGAAAGCTTTTTAAGATAGCATTTTAAGCTAATGGGGTATGGGCATATGGGTACCCTCCCTACTCCCCCCCCCCCAAGTGAGATGTAAGGGACTAAAGGAATTACGCCTCGTTTGAGGGCTAAATACATACAAAATATAACTACTTTAAAGATAAAGAGGTATGATCCAATGTTTCATACATCAGTTAATCATGGAATAAGAGTTTTTCAAAATGAATAAGGGGTGATAGCCCATCATACTTTCTTCTTGAGAGTAATTCTCAATTTTCCCTGTATATTTTTTTAAAAGGGTGATAACTTTTCCTTTACCCATTGTCTCCTTGACATCTTCTTGGTCTAGCCTTTCCTTTGCACTTTTGACTTTAGTCCTTGCCTGGGTTATCAATGCTTCCCACTGCCCTTTCGCAATTGGGGCGTGACACCTGTCTGTGGCTTCAGCTTCAGGCCCTTTAGTTTCGTTTATCTGTTGCAGCAGTTGTTTGGCTGGGTCCTGGGATATCATCAGTTCCTCAGGAGGGTTGTTGCTAGTGATCAGCAAGTGCTCCATTGAAGCGGAAAGGTTCTGACCTTCTCTTGTTGGAGTTGGGGTTTTGAGTCTTTTCTCCTCGAGTTTCATCTCATCCCCTTTGGTGGCAGGTTCTGCCATCGGCCTTTTCCTGGCCTCCCCTGCTTGAACCGATTGGACGTAACACCTTCGCGAGACCTCTTGATCTCCTGATATTTGCCCTACTTGACTTCCCACGGGGAATTTCATCATCAGATAGTAGGTGGAAACCACTGCTTGGAACGGGTTTAATGCAGTTCTTCCCAGAATGATGTTATAGGAAGATGGCTGTCGTACCACCAAAAAGGTGACTGGTTTTGACACTCGTGTAGGCCCTTCACCCAGAGTGAGCATTAAATCAATTGATCCTAGCGACATCACCGGGTCTCCTGAGAAACCGTGCAGTGCCGTAGCTACTCCATTCAATGGCTTCTGGAGGCTCATTTGGTTGAAACAACTTTCAAATATAACATTGACTGCGGCCCCTGTGTCTACAAAGACCCTTTGGACCTGGTACCTTTCTATTTCCACTGTGATGACTAATGCATCATCATGCAGATGAATTACTTTCTGATTATCTTCTGGCCCAAACGAGATTTCTGGTGGGGGTAGGCCTGCTTCGACCTTCCAGACCCCATGCCTTTCATGCATATGCAATTCTCTGGCAGATGCCTTCCTGCTTCTGTTGGAGTATCCCATGGTTGGCCCTCCATATATCATTTTAATAACGCCTTTGGGTTCTGGCCCTTGGTTGGCATCAGTTGTTTTTTCAGGAGCTTCCTTGCGCTTCTTGTTTTGTTCTGTTTCCCTTTTGACATATTCCAAGAGCTCTCCTTCCTGGATTAGCTTTTCAATGGCAATTCTTAGGTTCCTACAATCGTTGGTCATGTGACCAAAGTCATTGTGGAATTTACAGAATCTTTCAGAAGGTGGATTCCTTGGCGGCTGCCTATATCCGGCAGGGATCTGAACTCCAGGTTTCCTCAGGACCACTTCGAGCAGATCAACCGGTTGCTTGATTAATGGGGTGAAAGATCTTAGAAACCTTTCATTCTTATCAGTTTTCTTAGCATCTGGAGCCGGTCTTTTTCTTTCTTCCGACTTCTTTTCTTTTTGAAAGGCCAATTCAGCCCTCTTGCTGCTCAGAGCTTCTTCCATATGGATGTACTTTTGGACTCTCGTCAGTAATTCTTCAAAAGAAGCAGCCTCTTTCTTGATGAGAGAGGCGAAGAATTGCCTGAAGCCCGGGCTTCAGGCCGTCTACACAGGCATGCACCTTTAATTTCGGCTCTACTCCTGGAATTTTTTAGGACGGCTTCATTGAAGCGTGTCATGTAGTCTCTCAGACTCTCGTTGGCACCCTGTTTTATGGTCGTCAGATGTAAGGAATTTCGAGTAGTCCTTTTAGCACTGACGAATTGCTGCAGAAAAACCTCTTTTAAGTCCATGAAGGAATGTATGGAGGCCTTTGGCAACTGTTTGAACCAGTGTTGAGCAGTCCCTGACAGGGTTGTAAGGAATACCCTACACTTAACTCCTTCTGAGTATTGATGAAGGAGGCATAAGCTTTCGAACTTCATCAAGTGTTCTTCAGGGTCTCCCTTCCCCTGATACTCGCAAGAGATTGTTTTGAAGCTGCTTGGAACAGGATCCGTTTGAATGTCCGCTGAAAACGGACTGTTCTCATCAATATATAAGGGAAAGAGCTCTGACTTGTCTCCTCCATTCCTATTGTTTAAAGAAGGTCTTGGATTCTTCCCTTCCTTCGAATTGTGGAGCTCTTTATCGCTTGTCTCCGTTTCTTTTGAGGCCCTTTCCACGACCTGATTTTGTTCCTTCAGTTTTTTGACTTCCCTTGCTAAGAGCTTCATTTGCTCTTGTTGTTGGGCATACTTCTTGGCCCATGCATTTTCAGGGTTCTCATTGGGATTTCCTTCAAGCTCTTCAGGACTTTCCTCGTCTGGGGATTCCCAATCAGTAGAAAATCCCTCTTCCTCTTCGGCCACTGTCGGGGGCAGCCTTGAGACTAGTTCTTGAGTTACGCCTTGATGCATAAGCTTCTGCTTATGCATTGCGGGAGTACTCTTACTTCCTCCCCCCTCCTGGGTCTCGCCCAAGGGATCTGTGTTCTGAGGATTTGCTCCTAAACCGTGGAGTCTTTTTTCAACAGCCCCTTCTACTACTCCTTCGATAAGGGCTTTCATTTGCTGAAGCATAGCTGGAGAAAACTGAGCTTCCATGTTGACACTAGCCTCTGTCACCATAGTGCCCGTTCCTTTGTGTCCCATCACAGAGTTTTCTGGATTCCCGGTGGCTTGACCGGCTTCCTTGGAAACAGCATCTGATGTAACATTCATCCTTATAGGAATCTGCAAAGATTTAAGGACGTGTAGAGGATTAATTCCAGATGCTCTTTGAGAGAGACTTGAAGTATATATGTAACTAGCTATTAACAAGCTTTCTGCATTTGAGCATTATTTATAGTGGCTTCAACGTGTATAGCTTATTTGCTATAAGGCTCTTAAAGGGGGTGGCTTCTGCCAATGTACAGTGAAGGTAAGTAACGACTTAAAGATAGAAGTCTAATTAGGGTAAAGGACTTTGACATAGTTTCCTCCTTTTGACATGAGGCATCTGATCATATGAGATTTAGTTACGACCCACTGCTGATTTAGCAGATCCTGTTGCAATCGCTAACCATTCAAAGCAGCTTTAACAAGCGTGGTTTACTTAGTATAAGGTTTTTCAAGGATGGCCTTCGCCTACATGGAGCTGATGTCAGTGACATCTATCTTTACGAAATCTATTTTGTTAGGTTGTTTGTCTTCCTAAGGCTTTCATGATGAGGCCTCTGGGAGGGATCTGATCAGAAGAAGAGGTTATTAAGAATTTGTGTGGCATCTTATTTTATTAAGCTTAATATGATATGCCTCGGCCGTATAGGCCCTTTTTATCATTAGCACCCATTTTATAGGATTTTCTTGTTAAGATGTTCCCTGTTAGCCAAGGATTATGAGAATGGTGTCCCTTATGCGGGATTCCTAAGAGCATTACATATCGAACCGAGCCTTCGAGAACTTGGTCCATTTTATAAAGCTTGCAGAAGCGCTGACTATCAGGTTAAGCTTATGAAAGCAATATCCTCCTTAGAGGTTTATAAAGGTATTGTCTACCAAATAGAGTTTTTTGAGAATACCACTTGTGAAGCGGGATTTAGGTGGGATTTTACCCACTGGAATGCAATGGGTAAAATTTATAGGAGTGATATACAAAAATGTCGCCTTTAGAGCAAGGCTTAGGGGTGCACTTCCCATTTAATGAGACTTATAAGGAATTTTGTCTATCGTATGAAGTTTAGGAGGATGTTGCCTACTGAGTAGGGCTTGGGAAAAGTTCTGCCCATTGCAGGAGGCTTGCAAAGGAGTCATCTATTGAATAGGGTATTGTAGAAGATTCTGCCCATTGGATGGGGCTTACAAAAGAGGTGCCTATTAGATAGGGCTTTGTGAAAGGGTTGCCTAGCAAGTAGGGCTTGTAACAGGTTCTGCCCATTATATGGGGCTTACGATGATGTTGCCTACTGTGTAGGGCTTTTGAGGGTTTTGCCCATTACATGGGGCTTACGAGGGTATTGCCTACTAGGTAGTAGGGCTTTTGGGAGTATTGCCTGTTAGACATGGCTTATGAGAAAGGGTTCTGCCCGTTATACGGGGCTTACGAGAGGGTTGCCTGTTAGACAGGGCTTCTGAGAGGAGGTTCTGCCCGTTATTCGGGGCTTACGAGGGAGTTGCCTGTTAGATAGGGCTTCTGAGAGAAGGCTCTGCCCGTTATTCGGGGCTTACGAGGGAGTTGCCTGTTAGACAGGGCTTCTGAGAGAAGGCTCTGCCCGTTATTCGGGGCTTACGAGGGAGTTGCCTATTAGACAGGGCTTCTAAGAGGAGGTTCTGCTACCAGATGCGGGCTCCCTTCATCAACATGGATGGGGTAGCCCTAGCATCTTTCGACTCTCCGTTTTCTTTAATGTTTTTATTACTTCATGGGTCTTAGGGTCATGGCAATTCAGGAGCATTTGCCTAGCTTTAGTGGGGATGCTTATTTCGTAATCACCAGACCTTTGCATCTTATGAATGAGTTTCATATTGAGCATATAACAGGCAGAATTGTATGCTCACCAAGTATACAAGGTGACGCGAACGTATTTTGGAATTGCTGTGGCTTGCGATCCGTCTTTTCTCTGGATCCCTCACAACCTTAAGTTTTTGACAAAACAACGAAAGATTAGCCATCACAATTCATGTCATGAGAGAGACGAGGCCTTGAGATTGCTTCCAATCGTTGAATTCGTGAATTACAAGTGGTATAGCTGTCACAAATTCATGGTATACATACTAAAATTCTCCAGGAATAGTATAAATCTTGCGTTCAATACATATTTCTTCTATTAGATGGCCGCTATTCTAAATGATCATCACAACAGGGCAAATGAAAAGGCAAGTTTATGCGCATATCATCAGAATCAACTAAAGCTTCGAAGATAAACATGGGATTATGTCACGACCGGACTTCACTAAGGATAGTTAAGCCGGAAAACCATGACTATGGATGGGAATTAAGAGTAGGGGAAAGAAAGGGGGTATAAGATTGTGTGTGGAATATGACTCGTATAGCTATTTGAACAACACTTTATACCATTGAACGTCTCAACTCGGGATTTCAAATGAGAATACAAGGATACTTGTCATAATCTATTTCATGACTTGAAACAATTCTCGAAAGCTCAAGAGTTTGCACAGCGGAAGAATACTTGAATACATGTATGAAGACACGTATTACCGAGAGTCCTAATCTATAACGACAAAAGCTCCACTCGCCACTTCACATCATCTCGCTCAACCTGCACATTTAGAAATACATGCAGGGCTGAGTACAAAAGTACTCAGTGGGCACATGCCGAAAACTATACATAATAATTGTCAAGCCATTCAACTGTAAGACATAGGGGTTTTATTGAAAAGAGCCTATGCTTACTAAAACTGTTCTTGTGATCTAAAAGTGCATGCATGCTAAGTTCTTTCGTAATCTACCATATCTGAAACTGTGGTGTCGAGGAGGTGGCCACCTCACACGACACCTGACCGGCCAACCCTGAAGATGACTCACGGTCCTGTGTACACTAGTCCAAGTAAGATAGCAAGTCTTAACGAGGACCCGAATTCGATTAACTTAAATTGGCGTAGCCAATTCAGATAGGCGTCATACATAAATCAAAACATTTATGGCATGACAATACTTGAAAATAAACATTTTCATCATACATTCTATAACTTTATTTGTATAAGAAAGCCCACCTTAAGTAGCGTGAAAAGTGCCAATCCTGATAGAATCGCAACGTCAACCTTCCGGTCGATTTTCACCTATTTAGAAACGACAATATAAGAATTTCCATTCTTATAAAATCTAATAATTCCTTATAAAGAATATTTTTATTCTTTATTTCTATCTTCTCGTTTCGACTATCGTTTCGTTAATATATCGTGAGATTATTAATCGGAGTTAATGATTCTCCTTGGCTAGTGATAGCCGTTAATTGTCCTTGTAAGCTTCGAATAATAATTTATTTGAAGTTATATTATATTAGATTGTTAAATCTAATATTCTTTTCATAATTCCTTTCCATGAATTAAATAGGCTATTTTAGGCTCGAGAATTTCTCGAGCTTCAATAATAAACTCATATTACTCGAGGGGTTTTATTAGAATTAATAAAACATTTCTCGGTAATTTATAACGTCCTTCTCGTCTAGATTTTATGGTTTTTAATATACAAAATATTTAATAAATTAAACAGTTGGGCCGTAATTAAATCGGCCCAACTTGAGTCCAATTCTCGGCCCAAGACTACTCCTAACCCAGGCCCAACACCCGGCCCAAAACCCAACCCGAAACCCGACCCAGAACCCGACCCGTTTAAACCCTAGGTATAAAAACCCAAATCTCACCATCACTCTCATTTCCCCCCTTTCTCTCTCTCGCTCAGTCCTCCTCTCCGTCGCCGGCGCCGCTCTCGCCGACGGCGAGAGCTCGCGTTGCCGGCAACGCCTCCCTCTCTTTCACCTTCCTCCCTCTCTCTACCCTTTTCTCTTTCTCTCTCTCTCTCGGAGATGTAGACGGAGAACAGCCGCTGGTCGTCGGCGCCGTAGCAGACCACCGCCGCCTCACCGCCGCAGGTTTGCTCCCCTCTCTCTTTTCTCGTTTTCATTCCAACTCTCTATCTAATTCTATCTCTTTCTCTTTCTAAGGTTTCTGGACAGGGGAGGATGCGTCCGGCGCCACCTCGCCGTCGGCGAGAGCGCCGCGGCTGCCCAGATGAAACGTCACCGTCGCCGATGCAGAATTTGACCCGGGGCCGCCTCTGCTGCCCCGGACAGAGCCCTCGGCTCGTCCAGCCCTTACCCGTCGGGGCGTCGCCTCGACGGAGGTTCGACTCGATTCTCTTCTCCCCTTCTTTTCTATATATATGAATTCGTATATTTATACTTATGTTTATGTGTTCATTTCTCGTTTATGGTGTCGTGTGCGATTTTCAGATTTGGCCTATGAGTATCTTGCATTAAAAACACAGTAGCTTACTCCCAAATATCCTCTAGTTTAATAGTGATCATTCATGCTTCATATTATCTTATTTATCACATGTAAAAATGTTGGAACTAGAGGCTTACTTGCATTTTTTTATGGTTTTATATGTTTGATTTGTTATCATGCTTGAAGGTGCTTAACTATGTCTTATTGTAATTTTCATACTTGTGTACTTGAAGTTCCTTGAGTCTTTTACATACTAGGCTTGCTTAGCACTTAAAGAATTGGCTTGAGACACTTACAAGTATGTAGTTGGGTGGTTGTTGCTAGCTTTCCTCTCCTTTCTTCTTCTTCTTCCTTAGCTTCTATTATTTCTAAGTGTTGAAAGTATTGAGGTGATGAAACTGAAATGGGTTTATGATAATAGTATTTATACTACTCTTTGCTGAAATTTTAGTGTGCAATACGTGTAAGATTTGCAAAATCTGATCTCTGCCATTCTCCCATTTTTTCTTTGATCTGATGTACCTTTCCCTTATTTTTGGGGATGACTTTGCAGGGTATGGTTGGGGAGCTGATTTTCAAAGGCTATAGAGGAAGGAATGACGATGGCTAGAAGGAGGCAGCTGCTGTTTTCTGCCACCAGCCGCCTCTTTCTTTTCTTTCTTTCCTTTTCTTCTTTTCTCTTCTAGATATGTACTAATACTTTGTGTATTAAATACTTAGTGACATAATAAATCCTTATGTAATAGTTAGGGTATTCTTTTCATTACTAGCTTACTTACATTACATGTATTTTTCATATACATCCATTACGTATTTTTCCATTACGCAACTCCTTCGGCTTTACATTTCTTAAGCAGATGGATTTCTACTAATTGGGCTCGGCCTAATTCATCTGTTTATGGGCTTGGGCCCAATTTAATAATCTTTGGGCTTGACCCAACGATAACCAATTATTAAAATTGTCATCGCTTAATATTTCGCTATCCACTCTATAATCAATCCGATTATCTACCTTTCATCATAACATTCTAAATCATGCTTGAGTACTTGTATATATATATATATATATATATATATATATATATATATATATATATATATATATATATATATACATGTTTATGAATACGAGTATTGCTCGTAATTTACTACCGTAACATAGATTTAAGACTAATGAAATTGCGGGCCATTACATTCTACCCACCTTAAAAAAAATTTCGTCCCGAAATTTGCGTACTTCTAACTGAACAGCTCGGGGTACTTCTCTTTATCTTAACATCGACTTTTTACGTCGATTCTCCTTGTTTGTGGTGTCTCCACCAAACCTCGAATGAAGTAATAGACTTCTTTCTAAGATGTTGCACCTTTCAGTCCAAAACTTCTTTTACTTTATTCTTGCAACTGAGCTATAAATTTAAGAAAATTTATCTTAATAAATTTCGCGCGTGTTCTCAAACACGTACTTTCTTACTTGCGTACGTAAGGAATCACATTATTCATACATTCTAAATTTGGAGGTGCTTCTAACTTGTATGCTACTGTAGCATATCACATTCTTTTTGGATATCATAAGGTCTTAATAAGACGAGTTCTCGGCTTTACTTTATATGTGAACATCATTATTCACTCGGAAGGTGTTACCTCCAAGAAGACACCATCCACTATTTCAAGTTTATCTTTATTTGACATTTGTCGGCTTAGGACTTCTGTCCGTTCTAGCTTCTCTCATTCTCTTACAAACATTTCCTATCTCGAACCCTTCATTTATCGTATCAGGACCTTAAATCTTTCTTTCACCTATCTTGTCCTTATAGAGGGTAATCTACATTGTTACCCTTATAATACGTCATATGACGTCATTCCTATTGTTGGCTAATAATTATAATTAGCAAGGCTATTTCTTTCTTTAACGAGTACGACTATTCTCGACCTGCTTGATAGGCTCTGAATCTTCCATTCTTATTGCCTATTGGCTTGGTGATGGCAAGTTGTGCTAATGATTAGCTTAGTGCCTAAATCTTTCTGTAACTATTCCAGAACTTGAACGTAACTTAATGTCTTGATCTTTAGTGATTAAAGATAATCACACTGTGTAACGCACGATCTCTTAAACACATAATTGACTAACTTTTATCCATGATTGATCGAAATATGAATCAAATAGGACCCCTTTGTAAGTCGGTCAATAACTTCTAATATACAACTTTATTTTCTTTCTTAGTTTTGGTAGTCTTGTCACAATTTCACTGTAACATGCTCGTAGTTTCACTACAAGATCTCCGAGGGTTGTAGATTCCATTAATGTTTTGGTTATGATCCAATTTATCATAATCAATTAGCTAACATGGTGGTTAACCATATCCTGAAACAAGTTCACTTGTTTGACATACTAAAGCACCTTCAGGTAGTTGAGGTTATATATTTCTTCGTGTCTCCTACCACAACTTCCTTTCTTGATCTTGATACATCTTGTGTTCCCAGGTGAGAGGTTTATAGTGTATCTTTAGTTTTAACTCAAGATTTTATTCTTGAGCTCATCATCGTGTGGTATGCACAACCTCCTAACAATATTCTTCGGTATTATTATTCTTAACATCTGTATCCTCTTTAACTTCGTTTCTTTGCTCCATGCCTCTCGTTGACTTTATAGTCAATGTAGTAATAATCTTTTCTACCGCCTTGGGCGAGGCACTACCTTTAAATTTATATTCTTAAAATCACTGACAATTGTCTTCTCACTCGTGAGAAGAAGTATCCACATAAAGCGTGGTTTACGACTTAAAGCATTGGCTATTATATTGACCTTTGCATTGGTAGTTGATACTACATTCATAATTCCCTACTAGTTCTACCCACCTTATTCGACACACATAAAAGCTCACTGTTCGAATTTGTTCGTAATCCGTGAGATTTTGCATTAACTCCATAAGGTTGATGCTTCTAAATTTTCAGGGCGTGCACCACTGAAAAATTTAAGTTGTGGGTAGGGTTGTGGTATAACCAACGTGGTGTATAAATTGTTACATTTCTTTCCTTTCATTTGTACTGGGATGATCCCATTCCCTGAGGCATCTATGTATGTTGTTATTTCTTTTGTAGTTCTAGAACTATCAGAATTAGCGCAACTATCGACTTCCATGTCAACTATTGAAAGCATGAGTGGCGCTTAAAGGTTCACATACACTGGATCACTCGCTTTACAATCATGTTATTGGCCTTACTATCTTGGAGAATTCTTGACGAATCTCTGGTAATAACGAGTCACTCCTAAGAGGCTACGTATTTTATTTAGTGTAGATGATTCTCACCCTTGTAAAGCTTCTACTTTTGCTGGGTCTACTTAATTTCATCCGACGACACGATGTGTCCAAGTAATGTCACTTTGTTAAGCTAGAAAACATATTCTCTATTTTTTTTATATGTATAAGCATTTCCCTTGTACTATTCTTTTTAACTTAATTGCTCATGTATAGGTGAGACATTTAATACTCTATGGAGTAGAGATTTATAATAATTGGGCAGGTCGTTTCGATTGCTCAATCTATACATTTCAATGAGGGGTAAAAATAATTACCTCTGGTAGCAATGCTACATCTTCCAATTCTTTACTTGCTCAATTCATATGAGTTTTACATGGATGGTCCTTTGATATGCTAATTGCATATACTTTATCTCTACCAATTCTTCCTTCTCTATATCGCCTTCGTTCGACTTTTAATATATAAGGGACCTTGGCAAGACTTTCTGTCTCCTTGGAATAGGGCTAATTACTTAAAATAGGTTTGAACCTGTATCAATTTACTGATCCATAAAACTATTGGTTATTCGATAGAGTCATAACCCTCCTATTTTATTTGCGTACCGTTGTTTCCGTTATGGAGGTTTAAATTGTACATAGTCCTCTTACTTTATACTCTTGTAGATAATCTTGTCTATCCACCATTTCGAATCAATCTTCTAGATTGAGGATTTACTGAAACTCTTGGTCCATATTTCAAATGCTCCTTATTTCATATAGTTTCTTAACTGGAGGAGATCCTTGAGGATTAGGTTCCTTGGAATGGACTATCTTTCCGTTTGTCTTACTCTGTTACATTCCGTTGCTAACTTTCATTCACACGTCTTTCGTGGCCGACCAACTTAAATCTTGTTATTCGAAACTTTATTTCTAGTAAAAAAAATTCTTCTGATCCACGCGATTGTTCTAAGGGGTGTATCACCCGTGATGTATGGAAATCTTAATCTAGATTTTGTCATCAACCTATACCACCAACTACTACATTTGTTAATGTGGTGTCAACTCTTGATCATTTGCTATATTCTGTGGGAACTGATTTATCCCGTACTTTAATGCATGCATCCACTTAAATATATATTCTGCTTATGTACTCATTTCTCCTCTTTACTTATTCTCTTAATATGCCTTACCATTCTCGTAGTTTCGAACATGCTTCTTACTTTACTATCTAGTATCTCTTTTCTTGAATAAAAAAAAAATTCTGGGAATTCCAAAAGGTCTTTATTAACTATCTCTCCTCACACCATTATCTACTTGAGTCTTGTATCAATATCTTTACTTATTTAACAACCCCTGAACCATTTTGTAACATACTCAAGATCATATCATTGCCCTTAAACATTTTTCATCTTAAATTTCCTTCCACTAATTGTAAGTCTCTTCATTTCTATCTTGTTCATTGCCATGTTTTGGGTAATCCCTGACGGTATCATACTTTAAGTCATACTTGTGACTTGCAGTTGGGCTTAGTAAACTCCATTGCTTGGATAGCTAATTGTATCAAAGTGGAATGAGAATATCTGGAAGGTATAATGACCTTGGTTCAATTTTGGTACAACAAGTAACCAAAATGTTATCAATAAATCATCTGACAAGCTAGGAAAGAATAATCAGAGGGTAGAAATGAATTGACAAAGGTCAGGGGGAGGAGACCCATTTTGTCGATACCCGTCCAATTTCTTGTCTGATGGTAACGCTACCGAGATTGATATTATGTGGGGTGATCAGTCCCGCATAGACACAATCTCAGTCACACGAAGTTCTAGTACTTTGGTGACTCTCAACTTTTCGGGCGGTGAAAAGAAGCTTTTGCAAAGTTTGGCGAGCTCTTCTAACTCATGATTTTTCTGGACTCTGTATTTTATAATACATTGTTCTGGGCTTCAAGGGGCTCACGTAGGATATCACGACGCAAGGCGCTAACATGATAAGTCTCCCTTTATATCACTAACCACATATATAATCATTTGTTACTATAAGTACTCATGAACAACTTCAATGGAATAATTCTCAATGTTCTTTTATCCCCTATAAGCTTTCACCACTAACTGAATGTACTATCATTGTTATTCATAACCTTACAAGGGCATATAGCCTTGCATTTTTATTCTGATTGTACGTTGTAGAGTACGGGGTTCTCTTTGGTACTGCCTCGCATATCAATCAAGGTGGCCTTATCAATATAAGGTTTATTTTAAAAAAAACACTAATATTTCCATATGGTAGACTTCTTACGAGTCTACGCTTTAGGATGTCAGCCTATCGGTTAATCTCAACCGGCCATAATAACTAATTTATTTTAGAATTGTTATCCCATGAAATAATTACACCTTAGGTTGCAAAATATAATTTGCTCCATATAGCATTATGTCTTTGTCTTTAGTAATAACTATTAGTGGTCGGGTGTTCCCTTACCTTATCCTCCAAACTGAACTTGCAACCCTACTTTAGCTGTTACTGGTTATTCAGTTGACAACCTTGATGCTTTCATGTTCTTATATTTATTGCGAATAATTCTCTACTTTTGAGAATGTAATAACATTGCTTTTCTTTATGACTTCATTAACCTATGAGAGGTTCTCATGGTTATCTTAACTATCATCGATGGGCTAGTGCTTTGCTTACTTGTATACTTAATTTGGGGCCTATTATAACCTCATATTTACTTGTCATGTTTATTCGTGACGCGCCAAGAATGTAGAAACATTCGAGGAGTTCTAGTGGGTATAATCCTATCGTGAAACGATATCAGCATTTACCCATAATCTTTCGTATAAATATTTCATAGGTATCCACCGTCAAGGTATGTGTGAAGTTGTCTTTTCTGAGGACAATTTAATATAGAGGTCTTTAAACGACATTATACCTCGTCTCTAAAGACATGGTCTTGTTTAACAACTATCATAGTCTTGTCGACTCGAAGAGATTTTCTAAGAGTGTAATGTCTATGCTGGAATTAAAAGTAACAATAACATGGGCTAATCATGTATTGAAAATAGCTTTATTGGTTTAAGGTCTTTGGCTTGAATATAAACCTCATCGATGTTAACCATACACATTAAAAAAAAATGCCTACATTCTTGGGGATGTCGTTTATCAAGTCATGGTAAGGTCATCCTGAAAGATTGATCTCGTATAATGTCCCCTATCATCCTTACTAGTTTGTTGGCGGTAGATTTTCAATCTCGTAATAACGTCATGTCTTACACCCTATGATCGTGGATGGATATTCTAAAGTGGCCAAAATGAGATATCAATTTATCTAAATCATTCTTGTAAAAGGACTAATAAATTCGTTATGATCGAACTATCTCTGGTGTCGAAGCACCGGGTTGCTTCTTCCTTTTGGTGAACTTTGTTCAGGCCTAACCTTATGTAGGTTCTGATTGACATGTTCTAATATTTGAACTCTGAGAATTAGAGATCAATTAATGCTTTTATGCTCATGGATATATATTTCCAAATAGGTATAACTATTGTTACCGTCATTCTTTTCTAACTTCTATTTAATCTTTCATTTGACTGCTGTTATATTCTTTTGTTTAACCATGATGCGGTACATCTATGGTTTTGTGGTGGTCTTATCTTTATTGTGCCACAGTATCTTTGTTAACTTATAATCACTTCATTATATAAAACATCCGTGAACTAACGTTGTTCATATGTCTTGAAAAGCCGTTAAAAGGCTAAGCCCATGTCATCGAATGACATCTTATCTTCATTGTGTCTCTTGCCTTGATTCTTTTGCACTCGTGCATCTTCATCGCCTTTTCTTCTTCTTTCCTTACGGAAAGGAAGGAATATCATTCCCTCAATGTCTATTCTAAGTTTTCCGAGGAAAACAACTAGTTCAAGCGAGCTAGGTTCTCTAGCAAGCCTTGTTCTTTTCTATATGTGATCTTTAATCCACTATGTCCTTTCTATTCTTCAACTTCCAATCTCGTGAAAGTCTTACCTTTCCTCGTTGAGCGCGATGTAGTGAAGTGCAGAGCTTTGTCGACTGACTCAATTAGTCAAGTGTATCAATACTCGACTAAACTCTGAAGAAGACTCTCGGATTTCAGAGCAACCATGGCTCTGATACCACTCTGTCACGACCGGACTTCACTAAGGATAGTTAAGCCGGAAAACCATGACTATGGATGGGAATTAAGAGTAGGGGAAAGAAAGGGGGTATAAGATTGTGTGTGGAATATGACTCGTATAGCTATTTGAACAACACTTTATACCATTGAACGTCTCAACTCGGGATTTCAAATGAGAATACAAGGATACTTGTCATAATCTATTTCATGACTTGAAACAATTCTCGAAAGCTCAAGAGTTTGCACAGCGGAAGAATACTTGAATACATGTATGAAGACACGTATTACCGAGAGTCCTAATCTATAACGACAAAAGCTCCACTCGCCACTTCACATCATCTCGCTCAACCTGCACATTTAGAAATACATGCAGGGCTGAGTACAAAAGTACTCAGTGGGCACATGCCGAAAACTATACATAATAATTGTCAAGCCATTCAACTGTAAGACATAGGGGTTTTATTGAAAAGAGCCTATGCTTACTAAAACTGTTCTTGTGATCTAAAAGTGCATGCATGCTAAGTTCTTTCGTAATCTACCATATCTGAAACTGTGGTGTCGAGGAGGTGGCCACCTCACACGACACCTGACCGGCCAACCCTGAAGATGACTCACGGTCCTGTGTACACTAGTCCAAGTAAGATAGCAAGTCTTAACGAGGACCCGAATTCGATTAACTTAAATTGGCGTAGCCAATTCAGATAGGCGTCATACATAAATCAAAACATTTATGGCATGACAATACTTGAAAATAAACATTTTCATCATACATTCTATAACTTTATTTGTATAAGAAAGCCCACCTTAAGTAGCGTGAAAAGTGCCAATCCTGATAGAATCGCAACGTCAACCTTCCGGTCGATTTTCACCTATTTAGAAACGACAATATAAGAATTTCCATTCTTATAAAATCTAATAATTCCTTATAAAGAATATTTTTATTCTTTATTTCTATCTTCTCGTTTCGACTATCGTTTCGTTAATATATCGTGAGATTATTAATCGGAGTTAATGATTCTCCTTGGCTAGTGATAGCCGTTAATTGTCCTTGTAAGCTTCGAATAATAATTTATTTGAAGTTATATTATATTAGATTGTTAAATCTAATATTCTTTTCATAATTCCTTTCCATGAATTAAATAGGCTATTTTAGGCTCGAGAATTTCTCGAGCTTCAATAATAAACTCATATTACTCGAGGGGTTTTATTAGAATTAATAAAACATTTCTCGGTAATTTATAACGTCCTTCTCGTCTAGATTTTATGGTTTTTAATATACAAAATATTTAATAAATTAAACAGTTGGGCCGTAATTAAATCGGCCCAACTTGAGTCCAATTCTCGGCCCAAGACTACTCCTAACCCAGGCCCAACACCCGGCCCAAAACCCAACCCGAAACCCGACCCAGAACCCGACCCGTTTAAACCCTAGGTATAAAAACCCAAATCTCACCATCACTCTCATTTCCCCCCTTTCTCTCTCTCGCTCAGTCCTCCTCTCCGTCGCCGGCGCCGCTCTCGCCGACGGCGAGAGCTCGCGTTGCCGGCGACGCCTCCCTCTCTTTCACCTTCCTCCCTCTCTCTACCCTTTTCTCTTTCTCTCTCTCTCTCGGAGATTTAGACGGAGAACAGCCGCTGGTCGTCGGCGCCGTAGCAGACCACCGCCGCCTCACCGCCGCAGGTTTGCTCCCCTCTCTCTTTTCTCGTTTTCATTCCAACTCTCTATCTAATTCTATCTCTTTCTCTTTCTAAGGTTTCTGGACAGGGGAGGATGCGTCCGGCGCCACCTCGCCGTCGGCAAGAGCGCCGCGGCTGCCCAGATGAAACGTCACCGTCGCCGATGCAGAATTTGACCCGGGGCCGCCTCTGCTGCCCCGGACAGAGCCCTCGGCTCGTCCAGCCCTTACCCGTCGGGGCGTCGCCTCGACGGAGGTTCGACTCGATTCTCTTCTCCCCTTCTTTTCTATATATATGAATTCGTATATTTATACTTATGTTTATGTGTTCATTTCTCGTTTATGGTGTCGTGTGCGATTTTCAGATTTGGCCTATGAGTATCTTGCATTAAAAACACAGTAGCTTACTCCCAAATATCCTCTAGTTTAATAGTGATCATTCATGCTTCATATTATCTTATTTATCACATGTAAAAATGTTGGAACTAGAGGCTTACTTGCATTTTTTTATGGTTTTATATGTTTGATTTGTTATCATGCTTGAAGGTGCTTAACTATGTCTTATTGTAATTTTCATACTTGTGTACTTGAAGTTCCTTGAGTCTTTTACATACTAGGCTTGCTTAGCACTTAAAGAATTGGCTTGAGACACTTACAAGTATGTAGTTGGGTGGTTGTTGCTAGCTTTCCTCTCCTTTCTTCTTCTTCTTCCTTAGCTTCTATTATTTCTAAGTGTTGAAAGTATTGAGGTGATGAAACTGAAATGGGTTTATGATAATAGTATTTATACTACTCTTTGCTGAAATTTTAGTGTGCAATACGTGTAAGATTTGCAAAATCTGATCTCTGCCATTCTCCCATTTTTTCTTTGATCTGATGTACCTTTCCCTTATTTTTGGGGATGACTTTGCAGGGTATGGTTGGGGAGCTGATTTTCAAAGGCTATAGAGGAAGGAATGACGATGGCTAGAAGGAGGCAGCTGCTGTTTTCTGCCACCAGCCGCCTCTTTCTTTTCTTTCTTTCCTTTTCTTCTTTTCTCTTCTAGATATGTACTAATACTTTGTGTATTAAATACTTAGTGACATAATAAATCCTTATGTAATAGTTAGGGTATTCTTTTCATTACTAGCTTACTTACATTACATGTATTTTTCATATACATCCATTACGTATTTTTCCATTACGCAACTCCTTCGGCTTTACATTTCTTAAGCAGATGGATTTCTACTAATTGGGCTCGGCCTAATTCATCTGTTTATGGGCTTGGGCCCAATTTAATAATCTTTGGGCTTGACCCAACGATAACCAATTATTAAAATTGTCATCGCTTAATATTTCGCTATCCACTCTATAATCAATCCGATTATCTACCTTTCATCATAACATTCTAAATCATGCTTGAGTACTTGTATATATATATATATATATATATATATATATATATATATATATATATATATATATATACATGTTTATGAATACGAGTATTGCTCGTAATTTACTACCGTAACATAGATTTAAGACTAATGAAATTGCGGGCCATTACATTCTACCCACCTTAAAAAAAATTTCGTCCCGAAATTTGCGTACTTCTAACTGAACAGCTCGGGGTACTTCTCTTTATCTTAACATCGACTTTTTACGTCGATTCTCCTTGTTTGTGGTGTCTCCACCAAACCTCGAATGAAGTAATAGACTTCTTTCTAAGATGTTGCACCTTTCAGTCCAAAACTTCTTTTACTTTATTCTTGCAACTGAGCTATAAATTTAAGAAAATTTATCTTAATAAATTTCGCGCGTGTTCTCAAACACGTACTTTCTTACTTGCGTACGTAAGGAATCACATTATTCATACATTCTAAATTTGGAGGTGCTTCTAACTTGTATGCTACTGTAGCATATCACATTCTTTTTGGATATCATAAGGTCTTAATAAGACGAGTTCTCGGCTTTACTTTATATGTGAACATCATTATTCACTCGGAAGGTGTTACCTCCAAGAAGACACCATCCACTATTTCAAGTTTATCTTTATTTGACATTTGTCGGCTTAGGACTTCTGTCCGTTCTAGCTTCTCTCATTCTCTTACAAACATTTCCTATCTCGAACCCTTCATTTATCGTATCAGGACCTTAAATCTTTCTTTCACCTATCTTGTCCTTATAGAGGGTAATCTACATTGTTACCCTTATAATACGTCATATGACGTCATTCCTATTGTTGGCTAATAATTATAATTAGCAAGGCTATTTCTTTCTTTAACGAGTACGACTATTCTCGACCTGCTTGATAGGCTCTGAATCTTCCATTCTTATTGCCTATTGGCTTGGTGATGGCAAGTTGTGCTAATGATTAGCTTAGTGCCTAAATCTTTCTGTAACTATTCCAGAACTTGAACGTAACTTAATGTCTTGATCTTTAGTGATTAAAGATAATCACACTGTGTAACGCACGATCTCTTAAACACATAATTGACTAACTTTTATCCATGATTGATCGAAATATGAATCAAATAGGACCCCTTTGTAAGTCGGTCAATAACTTCTAATATACAACTTTATTTTCTTTCTTAGTTTTGGTAGTCTTGTCACAATTTCACTGTAACATGCTCGTAGTTTCACTACAAGATCTCCGAGGGTTGTAGATTCCATTAATGTTTTGGTTATGATCCAATTTATCATAATCAATTAGCTAACATGGTGGTTAACCATATCCTGAAACAAGTTCACTTGTTTGACATACTAAAGCACCTTCAGGTAGTTGAGGTTATATATTTCTTCGTGTCTCCTACCACAACTTCCTTTCTTGATCTTGATACATCTTGTGTTCCCAGGTGAGAGGTTTATAGTGTATCTTTAGTTTTAACTCAAGATTTTATTCTTGAGCTCATCATCGTGTGGTATGCACAACCTCCTAACAATATTCTTCGGTATTATTATTCTTAACATCTGTATCCTCTTTAACTTCGTTTCTTTGCTCCATGCCTCTCGTTGACTTTATAGTCAATGTAGTAATAATCTTTTCTACCGCCTTGGGCGAGGCACTACCTTTAAATTTATATTCTTAAAATCACTGACAATTGTCTTCTCACTCGTGAGAAGAAGTATCCACATAAAGCGTGGTTTACGACTTAAAGCATTGGCTATTATATTGACCTTTGCATTGGTAGTTGATACTACATTCATAATTCCCTACTAGTTCTACCCACCTTATTCGACACACATAAAAGCTCACTGTTCGAATTTGTTCGTAATCCGTGAGATTTTGCATTAACTCCATAAGGTTGATGCTTCTAAATTTTCAGGGCGTGCACCACTGAAAAATTTAAGTTGTGGGTAGGGTTGTGGTATAACCAACGTGGTGTATAAATTGTTACATTTCTTTCCTTTCATTTGTACTGGGATGATCCCATTCCCTGAGGCATCTATGTATGTTGTTATTTCTTTTGTAGTTCTAGAACTATCAGAATTAGCGCAACTATCGACTTCCATGTCAACTATTGAAAGCATGAGTGGCGCTTAAAGGTTCACATACACTGGATCACTCGCTTTACAATCATGTTATTGGCCTTACTATCTTGGAGAATTCTTGACGAATCTCTGGTAATAACGAGTCACTCCTAAGAGGCTACGTATTTTATTTAGTGTAGATGATTCTCACCCTTGTAAAGCTTCTACTTTTGCTGGGTCTACTTAATTTCATCCGACGACACGATGTGTCCAAGTAATGTCACTTTGTTAAGCTAGAAAACATATTCTCTATTTTTTTTATATGTATAAGCATTTCCCTTGTACTATTCTTTTTAACTTAATTGCTCATGTATAGGTGAGACATTTAATACTCTATGGAGTAGAGATTTATAATAATTGGGCAGGTCGTTTCGATTGCTCAATCTATACATTTCAATGAGGGGTAAAAATAATTACCTCTGGTAGCAATGCTACATCTTCCAATTCTTTACTTGCTCAATTCATATGAGTTTTACATGGATGGTCCTTTGATATGCTAATTGCATATACTTTATCTCTACCAATTCTTCCTTCTCTATATCGCCTTCGTTCGACTTTTAATATATAAGGGACCTTGGCAAGACTTTCTGTCTCCTTGGAATAGGGCTAATTACTTAAAATAGGTTTGAACCTGTATCAATTTACTGATCCATAAAACTATTGGTTATTCGATAGAGTCATAACCCTCCTATTTTATTTGCGTACCGTTGTTTCCGTTATGGAGGTTTAAATTGTACATAGTCCTCTTACTTTATACTCTTGTAGATAATCTTGTCTATCCACCATTTCGAATCAATCTTCTAGATTGAGGATTTACTGAAACTCTTGGTCCATATTTCAAATGCTCCTTATTTCATATAGTTTCTTAACTGGAGGAGATCCTTGAGGATTAGGTTCCTTGGAATGGACTATCTTTCCGTTTGTCTTACTCTGTTACATTCCGTTGCTAACTTTCATTCACACGTCTTTCGTGGCCGACCAACTTAAATCTTGTTATTCGAAACTTTATTTCTAGTAAAAAAAATTCTTCTGATCCACGCGATTGTTCTAAGGGGTGTATCACCCGTGATGTATGGAAATCTTAATCTAGATTTTGTCATCAACCTATACCACCAACTACTACATTTGTTAATGTGGTGTCAACTCTTGATCATTTGCTATATTCTGTGGGAACTGATTTATCCCGTACTTTAATGCATGCATCCACTTAAATATATATTCTGCTTATGTACTCATTTCTCCTCTTTACTTATTCTCTTAATATGCCTTACCATTCTCGTAGTTTCGAACATGCTTCTTACTTTACTATCTAGTATCTCTTTTCTTGAATAAAAAAAAAATTCTGGGAATTCCAAAAGGTCTTTATTAACTATCTCTCCTCACACCATTATCTACTTGAGTCTTGTATCAATATCTTTACTTATTTAACAACCCCTGAACCATTTTGTAACATACTCAAGATCATATCATTGCCCTTAAACATTTTTCATCTTAAATTTCCTTCCACTAATTGTAAGTCTCTTCATTTCTATCTTGTTCATTGCCATGTTTTGGGTAATCCCTGACGGTATCATACTTTAAGTCATACTCGTGACTTGCAGTTGGGCTTAGTAAACTCCATTGCTTGGATAGCTAATTGTATCAAAGTGGAATGAGAATATCTGGAAGGTATAATGACCTTGGTTCAATTTTGGTACAACAAGTAACCAAAATGTTATCAATAAATCATCTGACAAGCTAGGAAAGAATAATCAGAGGGTAGAAATGAATTGACAAAGGTCAGGGGGAGGAGACCCATTTTGTCGATACCCGTCCAATTTCTTGTCTGATGGTAACGCTACCGAGATTGATATTATGTGGGGTGATCAGTCCCGCATAGACACAATCTCAGTCACACGAAGTTCTAGTACTTTGGTGACTCTCAACTTTTCGGGCGGTGAAAAGAAGCTTTTGCAAAGTTTGGCGAGCTCTTCTAACTCATGATTTTTCTGGACTCTGTATTTTATAATACATTGTTCTGGGCTTCAAGGGGCTCACGTAGGATATCACGACGCAAGGCGCTAACATGATAAGTCTCCCTTTATATCACTAACCACATATATAATCATTTGTTACTATAAGTACTCATGAACAACTTCAATGGAATAATTCTCAATGTTCTTTTATCCCCTATAAGCTTTCACCACTAACTGAATGTACTATCATTGTTATTCATAACCTTACAAGGGCATATAGCCTTGCATTTTTATTCTGATTGTACGTTGTAGAGTACGGGGTTCTCTTTGGTACTGCCTCGCATATCAATCAAGGTGGCCTTATCAATATAAGGTTTATTTTAAAAAAAACACTAATATTTCCATATGGTAGACTTCTTACGAGTCTACGCTTTAGGATGTCAGCCTATCGGTTAATCTCAACCGGCCATAATAACTAATTTATTTTAGAATTGTTATCCCATGAAATAATTACACCTTAGGTTGCAAAATATAATTTGCTCCATATAGCATTATGTCTTTGTCTTTAGTAATAACTATTAGTGGTCGGGTGTTCCCTTACCTTATCCTCCAAACTGAACTTGCAACCCTACTTTAGCTGTTACTGGTTATTCAGTTGACAACCTTGATGCTTTCATGTTCTTATATTTATTGCGAATAATTCTCTACTTTTGAGAATGTAATAACATTGCTTTTCTTTATGACTTCATTAACCTATGAGAGGTTCTCATGGTTATCTTAACTATCATCGATGGGCTAGTGCTTTGCTTACTTGTATACTTAATTTGGGGCCTATTATAACCTCATATTTACTTGTCATGTTTATTCGTGACGCGCCAAGAATGTAGAAACATTCGAGGAGTTCTAGTGGGTATAATCCTATCGTGAAACGATATCAGCATTTACCCATAATCTTTCGTATAAATATTTCATAGGTATCCACCGTCAAGGTATGTGTGAAGTTGTCTTTTCTGAGGACAATTTAATATAGAGGTCTTTAAACGACATTATACCTCGTCTCTAAAGACATGGTCTTGTTTAACAACTATCATAGTCTTGTCGACTCGAAGAGATTTTCTAAGAGTGTAATGTCTATGCTGGAATTAAAAGTAACAATAACATGGGCTAATCATGTATTGAAAATAGCTTTATTGGTTTAAGGTCTTTGGCTTGAATATAAACCTCATCGATGTTAACCATACACATTAAAAAAAAATGCCTACATTCTTGGGGATGTCGTTTATCAAGTCATGGTAAGGTCATCCTGAAAGATTGATCTCGTATAATGTCCCCTATCATCCTTACTAGTTTGTTGGCGGTAGATTTTCAATCTCGTAATAACGTCATGTCTTACACCCTATGATCGTGGATGGATATTCTAAAGTGGCCAAAATGAGATATCAATTTATCTAAATCATTCTTGTAAAAGGACTAATAAATTCGTTATGATCGAACTATCTCTGGTGTCGAAGCACCGGGTTGCTTCTTCCTTTTGGTGAACTTTGTTCAGGCCTAACCTTATGTAGGTTCTGATTGACATGTTCTAATATTTGAACTCTGAGAATTAGAGATCAATTAATGCTTTTATGCTCATGGATATATATTTCCAAATAGGTATAACTATTGTTACCGTCATTCTTTTCTAACTTCTATTTAATCTTTCATTTGACTGCTGTTATATTCTTTTGTTTAACCATGATGCGGTACATCTATGGTTTTGTGGTGGTCTTATCTTTATTGTGCCACAGTATCTTTGTTAACTTATAATCACTTCATTATATAAAACATCCGTGAACTAACGTTGTTCATATGTCTTGAAAAGCCGTTAAAAGGCTAAGCCCATGTCATCGAATGACATCTTATCTTCATTGTGTCTCTTGCCTTGATTCTTTTGCACTCGTGCATCTTCATCGCCTTTTCTTCTTCTTTCCTTACGGAAAGGAAGGAATATCATTCCCTCAATGTCTATTCTAAGTTTTCCGAGGAAAACAACTAGTTCAAGCGAGCTAGGTTCTCTAGCAAGCCTTGTTCTTTTCTATATGTGATCTTTAATCCACTATGTCCTTTCTATTCTTCAACTTCCAATCTCGTGAAAGTCTTACCTTTCCTCGTTGAGCGCGATGTAGTGAAGTGCAGAGCTTTGTCGACTGACTCAATTAGTCAAGTGTATCAATACTCGACTAAACTCTGAAGAAGACTCTCGGATTTCAGAGCAACCATGGCTCTGATACCACTCTGTCACGACCGGACTTCACTAAGGATAGTTAAGCCGGAAAACCATGACTATGGATGGGAATTAAGAGTAGGGGAAAGAAAGGGGGTATAAGATTGTGTGTGGAATATGACTCGTATAGCTATTTGAACAACACTTTATACCATTGAACGTCTCAACTCGGGATTTCAAATGAGAATACAAGGATACTTGTCATAATCTATTTCATGACTTGAAACAATTCTCGAAAGCTCAAGAGTTTGCACAGCGGAAGAATACTTGAATACATGTATGAAGACACGTATTACCGAGAGTCCTAATCTATAACGACAAAAGCTCCACTCGCCACTTCACATCATCTCGCTCAACCTGCACATTTAGAAATACATGCAGGGCTGAGTACAAAAGTACTCAGTGGGCACATGCCGAAAACTATACATAATAATTGTCAAGCCATTCAACTGTAAGACATAGGGGTTTTATTGAAAAGAGCCTATGCTTACTAAAACTGTTCTTGTGATCTAAAAGTGCATGCATGCTAAGTTCTTTCGTAATCTACCATATCTGAAACTGTGGTGTCGAGGAGGTGGCCACCTCACACGACACCTGACCGGCCAACCCTGAAGATGACTCACGGTCCTGTGTACACTAGTCCAAGTAAGATAGCAAGTCTTAACGAGGACCCGAATTCGATTAACTTAAATTGGCGTAGCCAATTCAGATAGGCGTCATACATAAATCAAAACATTTATGGCATGACAATACTTGAAAATAAACATTTTCATCATACATTCTATAACTTTATTTGTATAAGAAAGCCCACCTTAAGTAGCGTGAAAAGTGCCAATCCTGATAGAATCGCAACGTCAACCTTCCGGTCGATTTTCACCTATTTAGAAACGACAATATAAGAATTTCCATTCTTATAAAATCTAATAATTCCTTATAAAGAATATTTTTATTCTTTATTTCTATCTTCTCGTTTCGACTATCGTTTCGTTAATATATCGTGAGATTATTAATCGGAGTTAATGATTCTCCTTGGCTAGTGATAGCCGTTAATTGTCCTTGTAAGCTTCGAATAATAATTTATTTGAAGTTATATTATATTAGATTGTTAAATCTAATATTCTTTTCATAATTCCTTTCCATGAATTAAATAGGCTATTTTAGGCTCGAGAATTTCTCGAGCTTCAATAATAAACTCATATTACTCGAGGGGTTTTATTAGAATTAATAAAACATTTCTCGGTAATTTATAACGTCCTTCTCGTCTATATTTTATGGTTTTTAATATACAAAATATTTAATAAATTAAACAGTTGGGCCGTAATTAAATCGGCCCAACTTGAGTCCAATTCTCGGCCCAAGACTACTCCTAACCCAGGCCCAACACCCGGCCCAAAACCCAACCCGAAACCCGACCCAGAACCCGACCCGTTTAAACCCTAGGTATAAAAACCCAAATCTCACCATCACTCTCATTTCCCCCCTTTCTCTCTCTCGCTCAGTCCTCCTCTCCGTCGCCGGCGCCGCTCTCGCCGACGGCGAGAGCTCGCGTTGCCGGCGACGCCTCCCTCTCTTTCACCTTCCTCCCTCTCTCTACCCTTTTCTCTTTCTCTCTCTCTCTCGGAGATTTAGACGGAGAACAGCCGCTGGTCGTCGGCGCCGTAGCAGACCACCGCCGCCTCACCGCCGCAGGTTTGCTCCCCTCTCTCTTTTCTCGTTTTCATTCCAACTCTCTATCTAATTCTATCTCTTTCTCTTTCTAAGGTTTCTGGACAGGGGAGGATGCGTCCGGCGCCACCTCGCCGTCGGCGAGAGCGCCGCGGCTGCCCAGATGAAACGTCACCGTCGCCGATGCAGAATTTGACCCGGGGCCGCCTCTGCTGCCCCGGACAGAGCCCTCGGCTCGTCCAGCCCTTACCCGTCGGGGCGTCGCCTCGACGGAGGTTCGACTCGATTCTCTTCTCCCCTTCTTTTCTATATATATGAATTCGTATATTTATACTTATGTTTATGTGTTCATTTCTCGTTTATGGTGTCGTGTGCGATTTTCAGATTTGGCCTATGAGTATCTTGCATTAAAAACACAGTAGCTTACTCCCAAATATCCTCTAGTTTAATAGTGATCATTCATGCTTCATATTATCTTATTTATCACATGTAAAAATGTTGGAACTAGAGGCTTACTTGCATTTTTTTATGGTTTTATATGTTTGATTTGTTATCATGCTTGAAGGTGCTTAACTATGTCTTATTGTAATTTTCATACTTGTGTACTTGAAGTTCCTTGAGTCTTTTACATACTAGGCTTGCTTAGCACTTAAAGAATTGGCTTGAGACACTTACAAGTATGTAGTTGGGTGGTTGTTGCTAGCTTTCCTCTCCTTTCTTCTTCTTCTTCCTTAGCTTCTATTATTTCTAAGTGTTGAAAGTATTGAGGTGATGAAACTGAAATGGGTTTATGATAATAGTATTTATACTACTCTTTGCTGAAATTTTAGTGTGCAATACGTGTAAGATTTGCAAAATCTGATCTCTGCCATTCTCCCATTTTTTCTTTGATCTGATGTACCTTTCCCTTATTTTTGGGGATGACTTTGCAGGGTATGGTTGGGGAGCTGATTTTCAAAGGCTATAGAGGAAGGAATGACGATGGCTAGAAGGAGGCAGCTGCTGTTTTCTGCCACCAGCCGCCTCTTTCTTTTCTTTCTTTCCTTTTCTTCTTTTCTCTTCTAGATATGTACTAATACTTTGTGTATTAAATACTTAGTGACATAATAAATCCTTATGTAATAGTTAGGGTATTCTTTTCATTACTAGCTTACTTACATTACATGTATTTTTCATATACATCCATTACGTATTTTTCCATTACGCAACTCCTTCGGCTTTACATTTCTTAAGCAGATGGATTTCTACTAATTGGGCTCGGCCTAATTCATCTGTTTATGGGCTTGGGCCCAATTTAATAATCTTTGGGCTTGACCCAACGATAACCAATTATTAAAATTGTCATCGCTTAATATTTCGCTATCCACTCTATAATCAATCCGATTATCTACCTTTCATCATAACATTCTAAATCATGCTTGAGTACTTGTATATATATATATATATATATATATATATATATATATATATATATATATATATATATATATATATATACATGTTTATGAATACGAGTATTGCTCGTAATTTACTACCGTAACATAGATTTAAGACTAATGAAATTGCGGGCCATTACAGATTAGCCCCTTGAACCCATGGGTTTTGACAGTACTTACTGATATCAATTCTTAATTCACATTCAAGGAAGAAAAATCAACCTCTCAAATACGAGCTTCCCCTTAATAGGGTATCTATCACAATTTTTGTTAAAAAAGAGAGCACAATCTGAGAATCATGCTACATTCTATAATTTACAATCATGGAGATCTCAACAAAACTCAAGCAACAACATACGTATCTGGGTTTTCACCGATTAAACAACAAAATACAGCATTCCCAATCAATATCACATCAGATTTCCTCATATTCTTCACATAAAAACGTAATGAAGGGAAATCGCAAACAACATTATAACAACGAGCTGGAATTCTGCATAAAAAATAGGGGAAATCGACATCTTAGACTCAAAGTTTCCCACAGACGGCGCCAGTTGATAGATCCGGGTTTGAGATCCACAACAATTTAGAGTATTATTCATCATGTTTTGCAAAGAGCATTCATGGGTAAAGCGTTAAAGCAGTAAAGAGCGAAAGATTCATGTGCGTATAGAACCATAGATGAGTATTTTTCACAGAGCATAATTCGCGTAATGATTGATAAATAATAGTCGAACTATGAGCAGGGCATACAAGGCATGTTTAGCCATAAACTAGCAAGATTCATGGAGTTTTATACTCATATAAGCAGATACTGAAGAGATGGAACAGGAAAAAGGAGGGAAACAAGGAGAACGGAGCTCCGTCGAGCCTCATTCACTTTTGGCAGTGAGGGTTTTACCTTAGGCTTAGGACAGGGTCTAAGATGGAGATTCTTCCCGGCGTCGAGAAAAGAGGATGGAGGTGAAGGAAAACTAGAGCTTCCCGGATGAAGGCTTTGAACGCCTTGACCGCCTGAGCTCAGAGGAGCTCGTAGGAGGGAGTATGGAATTGAATGGAACAGTACGCCAAGGAGCGTGTTGTTCGTGGAAAAATGATGTGTTCTTGTGATTGTGCGTTCACTTAGTATTTATAGGTGTAAAGAGGGTAAAAAGTGAGCATTCGTGCGAAGGAAGGACAAAAAAGGGAATTCAGACGGAGGCAGAGTATCCTCCGTCATGAATGCAGTGGTCCTCACCCTATAGTGAGTAGAGTCACGCGAACCGCATGTTAAGCAGAACCTTGAGCTTCTGCTAAACACTCATAGGATCTGGTCAGATCCTTCCGCCATTGCAGATGCTTGCAGATCCCACACGGCTTAAGGGAGAAGTTAGAACCTCACAGTTTCCTGTATGGCATATGATTCTTGATTATATTGCGTGTCTGGTGTGCATAACATCTCTCTGATATTATGCCGCTATGAGAAATAGCGTATAACGATCATTATAGAAAAGTAATAGTCATCTACATTGATGGCGTCATTGATTCTAGTTCCGTCTCGGATTTATTGTTCCTTTCATAGACATAAGTGATTGGTGTTTAGATGTTAGGATTTTCATAGTGTTTTCGAGTCCGTTTTCGTTGTGTTTTCGTGTCTTTGTGTGTCTTTAGGGCTATGATTTGGTTGTTTTGGAGTCTTTGGTATTGTAGGATGAAAAGGGCGTAAACGAGAAGAAAACAAGAAGAAAGAAGCATTATATTGAAGAGGGGTTCGATAGGAGCACGTAGGCGAAAACGGAGGTCAATTTGGAGTTCGGACGAGGAAGATACGGCCGAAACAAGAAAGATGCGCAAAGTGATCAGATTCAGGATCTGGACGCCGTCCAGCTCATCTCTGGACGCCGTCCAACATCTGGACGCCGTCCAAACTCATCTGGACGCCGTCCAACGCGTGTTCGAAGCCAAGTTATGCAGAGTCAGCTTCTGGACGCCGTCCAGAATAAGTTGGACGCCGTCCAACTTAGGCGGCCAGCAAATCTTTCCTTTTTCATCTAGGTTTTTACCTAGTATATATATATCATCCTTGTGCACGAATTGGTATCAGTTTTTAGCATTAGTTAGCTTTATTTTTCAGCACTAAAATTCTCTAGATTAGCTTTACTTTGTTCGGATCCGGATTCGTAGTTTGTTTAATTCAAGACTTCTTTATTTAATTCGCGTTCTTCGTCTTCGTTTATTTCTCGTAAGTTCTTTTATTGCTTTCGTTTATTTGCTTTAATTGCTTTGCTTTAGTTTTAGATTCGTTCTCTTAATTGCTTCGTTTAATTTGCTTAGTTTTAATTTCGTTCTTTCGATTTCTAGTTTAAAGTTTAGATTCGTTTTTCTAGTTTCGATTCTCTCGTTTTTCAAAGCTTTCATAGTTAGATTAATTAGCCTTTTAATTTCCGGATTTTATTCATCATGTCTAGAATAGTTTATGCTTTCTTTATTGCTTTCTTTATTGCTTTCCTTTCGATTCTTGCCTAGGTAGATTAATCGCTTTCTTAGTTTAATTCTTAGATTTATTTCTCAAGTTCTAGATTAGATTATTTACTTGCTTTAATTTATTGCTTTTATTTATTTTCTTGCCTAGGATTTAAAACAAAAACCCCAAATTCTTCTTTACTTGCTTTCCTAGATTTAGGCTAGATTAGGATTTACTACATAATTAATTGCCCTGCAAAGTTTTCCTTCGAGATTCGACATTGGGTTTTACTTGCTAGTGCTACGATAGGATTTCGTTCTATTGCGAACACTTTTTAGTGAAACAATAAGGTTCTGCACCTCTATTGTGACATTTGATACACCAATTTCTTTAAGAACTGTAATCTAAGGTTAAGGAAAGTATACTATCTACCAACTTGGGTTATTTAGGGGTATGACTGATATTAATCCCTATCAATATATATATATATATATATATAGGGGATGGATCAAATGAAAACTTAATAATTGGTGAAATATGAAAACCGATAGATACCGTTGATTTACATGATCCGATGGATAAGATTTAGACACGTCATCAATTTTATAACTGATTTTTTTTATCGTTTTATTGATTTATTAATTGAAAGATGGGGGTAAACAAGTAAATTACATTATATTATTTTAATAGATCCGTTAAATTATGAGATTTAGTAACTTCCATGAATCTTTTATTTGGTAACTGAATATTTTTTTTTTATTATTTCTTTTGATTGTCGTCCAAATTCCCTTCTATCATTCTTCTTCATTTTAGTCCACCTCCCCCTATTTCATTCTTTTTCATTTTTGTTCAAGTTTCAATCGTTCAATTTTGGGGAAAATATATACAATAAATGCAACAAAATGTAAACATATATGCAACTTTCTTTTCCCCTATTTTTCTAATTGCGTCGTCTATAGTAGTAGAATGTAGCAACGTAGACGAATATGCAACAAAATTAGACGAATATGCAACAAAATACAAAAATGCAACAAAACATACAATAAATTAATGCAACAAAATGTAAACATATATGGTTTAACTTTCCTTACAAATTAAGGTATAGCTTGCCCAAATAGGGTTTAGCTTCCCATATGGGTTAGGGTTTATCATTCAATACAAGTTAGGGTTTAGCTTTCCTTACTGGGTTAGGGTTTAGCTTCCCTACTGAGTTTAATTCCAAGAATATGCAACAACATTATTTATTTTGTGCAATAAAAATACGTATGCAGACCCATAAATTAATAGGTAATACTATTTGGCCATAATGTGACCGGCCATAATTTAACTTATTTTATTTTATTTTAATATCGAATAATTTATATATTTATGCCAAACTTTTTTAGATTATAAAAAACTCAAGAAGCAATACTCCGTATTTTTTATGTATTTTTTAAAATTAAACCTTTAATTATTTGATAATTTTTACAATTTTAAAGAATTTGTTACCTTTTTATCTAAAAAAAGAGAAAAATATGTAACTTTGGGGGACAAAATATTTTTAAATTAAAATATTGTTGGGAATTGTTAAGGATATAACTTGTTAAGGGGGAACTCAAGTGGGACACTTGAAAATGTATGTTTTGATTTGATCCCAAAACCCCCAAGTATCCTATTCCCAAGCGACCCTAATTGATGTAGAAATAGGTTAGAATTTTCTAAGCCTATACTGTTAGGATGACTCTTTATTTTGCTTTAGTCGCTTAGATTTTAGACTGCAGGAATTTCAAGTAAAGGCCACTCGCTTCAGTGAGTTTTCCAAGCGAAGCAAGTCTAGCGAGCCGAAGCGAAGCGTGCCGAAGATAGCGAAGCGAAGCGAGCGCTACAGTAGAATCGAAGCGAGTCTACTAAAGCGAAGCGAAGCGAGCGCTACAGTGAACGTCAAAGCGGGTCAAAATTCACTTAAAGCAATACTCGGAAATTTTATTTCCATAGTACAAGCTTCAAGTCTGACCCGAAGCGACTCATTTGAAGCGGACGCTCCAATTCTAAGGCGAAGCGAGCCCCTACCTAACATATTGCGACAGCTCAATTCCCGTTTCGAATTTGAACTACAGTCAAACTGAAGATCGCCGCATTAATTGCAAGATCTCCACGTGTCGAATGAGGAGAGGAGCAACGAAGTTGACTGCCAGGCCGACAAGGGCGCCGCAACAGTCTTGGATCGCTCCAGTTACTGTTACGCTTGGAACTTAGCCAATTTTTGCAAAGTGCCAAATCTGCGCGTCTAAAAAGCAAAAGGCCTGCGCAAGTACTGTCGAGAGGAGGAGGGACAAAGCCACCTACCAAGCAACGGATCTCGGCCAACCCTCCGCCTATAAATAGTGAAGGATGAAGACGAAGAGAAGTAGAACACTACTTGAGCATTCAGCGCCTTCTGCAAACAAATACTCCCAGCTTTTCAGCATACTTTCGAGTCTTTGTTTCAAGTGTTCTCCGAGTTTCAGTTTCATCGGAACTCGTCTTCACAACCTTCACACTTAGAATTCTAAGCCCATTCCATATCCAAGCTTAGAGAAGAGCTCTAGCCTTCTTTACACTTACTGTAAAGAGCTCTTCATTAGTGTGTCTATCGAGAAACCAAAAACCCTAACCCTAAAGTTCTGTTAGGTTTTGTGTTCGTCGAGAGGTTGTATTCGATCCAAGGCTCTATTTTCCTCGATAGTAGAAGCCTCGATCATAGAGTCTAGATCCAAGCTTACACAGTCCTCGATTGTGTGAAGCTCGATCGAAGCTAGGTTGTAAGGAGAACCCGTAATCTCCCTGTCGTCGGATTGAAGCGAGTGAAGCTTCAAGTCCAGTTTAGGTCTTTGTGGTGAACCCGTAATCACTAAGTGTCGTCGTCAGATCCAAGCAAGTGAAGCTCGATCTTGACATAGGTTTTGGAAGAACCCGTAATCTTCAAAGTTCTTGAGTGAAGAGAACTAGTTGCCTAGTGCAACAAGTGGACGTAGGTGTTTTATCACCGAACCACTCTAAATCGTTGTATCGTATCTCTAACCCTAAACTCTCTATTTGTTTACTGTTTTGGTTATTCATTGCACATGCATACTTAACAAACCTAAACTGTATTTTCAAATACCTAGGAAAGATTAGTTCACTGAATTTCCGCATCTTGAGTAAAGTCTCACTCTTGGTCAAGCATTTACTTAGGTCAAGAGACTAGCTTATACTGTAGATCTAGCCCTTGGCTAGGTCTTAGTTTACAAGCGAGCACTTTACTTAAAACTCTGAGTTATTGGAAAAGAAGTTGAAAAACTTCAAAACACGTATTCACCCCCCCCCCCCCCCCCCCCCACGTGTTTTTCCTCTAACAAAGCGGGACCAACAATTGGTATCAGTGCAGCGGTTCTTTCCAGCCACTGCTTTGCATATCGGAAGCGAGTCCCCTCTCGCTTCACGTTGTCTCACTGAACCGGATCCATTTTCCTAAGTGCATAAAACCCTCACTCACGCATACTGCATTTTGCTACTGATAGTTTACCATGTCTACCTACAGTGCATCGAATCTTCCGCAGTTCTCTATAGAAGGTTACGAAACATGGAGCTTTCGCGTAGGAAGTTTTCTATGCTCAATCCACGACCGTATGTGGGAGGTCATCGAGGAAGGACCGATCGAGATCAGGAAAGCCATCTCTGTGAATGTTCCAGCCGCTGAAGGCCGTGCAGCCCACGTTAGGCAAGAATACGTGGAAAAGGACAAGGACGAGTACAACTCCAATGACTTCAAAATCACCAACCTCGACAAAATTGCACGCCACACAATGCAAAGCACTGTGTCGGATGCCTACCTGCCAAGGATCAGGAAGTGCGCAACGGCGAAGGAAATGTGGGAAACCCTAGCCCTCATTTCTCAAGGAACGGACAAGATTAAGGAGAACAAACTTGCCGTACATATGCGGGAGTTTGAAAGCCTTATAATGAAGTCGGGAGAGTCCATCGATGCCTTCGAACTGAGAGTCACCAACATCATTGCCACTCTCAATTCACTAGGGAAGGAACTCACAGACAAGGAGGTGAACCTCAAGATCGTTCGAGTTCTCACACGAAAGTGGCAAACCATGAAGGAGCTGTACCTGGCAACGAAGGACTTGTCAAAACTCACACCAGAGATTCTATTCTCCGAGCTCAAGGCTCACGAGTTCGATCTTAATCGAATGAGTCTTGATGATGAAGATGAAGCTCCCATGACATCGAAAGGAGTTGCTTTCAAAGCCGCAGAAGGGCCAAACGACCAGACACTCGCTAAGATGTCAAGAGAAGAGCTGGAAGAGCACGTTGCGGTCTTATCGAAGAACTTCAACAAAATGAATTCACGCGTGGGCAAGTACAAGAGATTCTACAAACAGTACAAGGGAAGAAACACTGATGCTCGCGATGGAAAAGGGAAGAGAGAAGAGACATCCAAGCCGATCCCCAGAGACATGATGGATGTGGAGTGCTATCACTGCCACAAGATGGGCCATTACAAGTCTGACTGCCCAAAGCTGAGTGCCAAGGAGCGAGAAGAACTGAAGGCCAAGAGAGAAGCTCCCCGGAGAGTGCTTGTAGCGAGTGAACTGCCAGTCGCTTCAACTGAAGAAGTTTCAAGCGACTCCGACGCATTCACTGATCCCAACTCCAGCGAGGGAGAGGATCTTGGACTTATGGCGCTCACCGATGAAGATACGGGAGAGGTATTTTTCTATCCATCCATCAGTTCAATTACACTGGCACACACTCACCAAGAGGAAGTTCATTCCTCGACATGGAGTGAGTTGCTTAACAAACACCACAAATTGTTAAGCGACCACGAAATGTTGAAACAAGCTATGTCTGATAGCAAGAAGGAGAATTGAAAGCTAGCCACTGAGCTTGACGAAGTCAAACTCAATCTAAGGGCTATGACTAGTAAGTTCGAGGATCTCTTTGCTAGACATAAAAGCTTGGAAGGAAGGTATGAAACCCAATCCAATCTAGTGGCCAACTTAAACAAAGCCTCATACGCTAGGCATGCACTAGAGAGCTCGCTTCTACCTTTTGGTAGAAAGGCAGGCCTTGGATATGAGGGTGGATCTTCCAAGCCTACAGTCTTTGTTGGTGCTTCTTACACGACACCATCAGTTCCTTTGGATGTGCCCACTGCCTCCAAAGCAACCACCAACAAGGACAAAGGCAAAACGTTTGAAAACCCTAAGAAGAAACCAATGAAGATGTCTATATCTTCAAAGGAAGAATCTAAGGGTAAGCCTAAACACAATTCAATTTTAAGTGGATGCGAGAATCAACAGTCCCTAGCACTCACAATGCTATAACTTACCAATCAAAAGGTAAAGGGAAGACTGTTGAAGCTTCTAAGTCTCAAAATGAGACACGAGAGACAAAGGATCTTCCTTTCAAAAAGAGAAGTAATGTCTATGTGTCACGTGAGCCGGATTGGAGATGGTCCAACCGTACTCATATTGAGGGGGAAGTGTTCGAAGCACCCAAGAGGTCGCTTCAAACCCCAAGGGTTTCTCAAGCGAGTCAGGGTCAAAACCCTAGGTTGACCGCTTCAAGGAAACCAAACGAGTCGCTTCGAAAGACTGGAAACCCTAAGTCAGTCTCTAAGCCAGTAGCTAATCCGAAGCAAGTCGCTTCAGGACATAAGCAAAAGGGTAAGAGCATAGGTGTGTCTCAAGCAAGCCACTACCCCTCATGCACACACTGCTGCACATGTGAAACTGCATCCAAGCAGTAGTCACATTCTCAAAAGGTCGAGAAGCCCAAGACACAAGCTAACACTCAAAGGAGAGTGAAGCAAGTGTGGGTACCAAAAAGGACTAA
Organism: Thymus mandschuricus; assembly: GCA_029379335.1. Lineage (NCBI taxonomy): Eukaryota > Viridiplantae > Streptophyta > Magnoliopsida > Lamiales > Lamiaceae > Thymus > Thymus mandschuricus. The sequence goes on along the minus strand of CM057074.1, from coordinate 16,221,070 downwards.
CCTGCAAGGACCCAAACTGATTTGGGTACCAAAACTTGTCTAATTGCAGGTGAGCGCCATGGACCCCATGCCAAGTGAAGGTCAACCTATTTGGTACTTGGACAGTGGATGTTCAAGACATATGACTGGCATGAAAGCTCTACTTCAAGAATATATAGAGAAGAAGGGTCCACATGTAACCTTTGGTGACAACTCTCGAGTAACCACCAAAGGGTATGGCGTACTGAAGATAGGAAAGCTCAAAATTGAAGAAGTTTCCTACGTGGAAGGACTTAAGCACAACTTGTTATCCATCTCACAGTTCTGTGATAAAGGATAAAAGCTGGAGTTCATCTCCAATAAGTGCATTGTGAAGAACAAGCTCACGTTCCAGACTGCACTCACTGGAGTAAGACAAAGGAATGTCTACATTGCGCAATGGCATAGCTGCAAAGAGGAGACGTGCTTGGTCGCTAGGAGTGCTACTGAAATTGGATGGCTATGGCACCGACGCTTGAACCATCTCAACTTCAAGACAATCAATCGCTTAGCTCGGAAAGGCTTGGTGCAAGGCATACCTAATGAAGTCTTTGTAAAAGATCATCCATGCTCACCATGCCAACGAGGGAAGCAGACGAAGAAACATTTCGCCAATCTTGAAGAAGCTTCTTCCAAGCGAGTGCTCGAGCTACTACACATGGATCTGTTTGGACCAGTCACTCCAGTTAGTGTCAATGGAAGAAAATATACTCTTGTTGTAGTCGATGACTTCTCTCGCTACACATGGGTTGTATTTCTCTGTAGCAAGAAGGAGACGCTGTCCAAGCTGCCACAATTGCTCAAGCGTCTTGCTGTGGAGAAGAACCAAGCGATCACTACCATTCGCTCCAACAAAGGCACAGAGTTTCTTAACTCAACCATTGAAGCATACTGCACGGAGCATGGCATAGCACACTAGACGTCCTCAGCACGCACACCTCAGCAGACGGAGTAGTAGAAAGAAGAAATCGAATCATCAAAGAAGTCGTTCGTACTATGATTGCCGATTCGAAGCTTCCAATGAAGTATTGGGCTGAAGCTGCCAACACAGCATGCTACACACAGAATCGGACGTTTCTCAACAAACGATTCGACAAGACACCATATGAAATATGGACAGGGAGAATTCCTAACATCTCTTATTTCCATATATTTGGTTGTAGGGTCTTCATTCACAACAATGGGAAGTCACAACTGAAAGCCTTTGAAAGCAAAGCTGATGAAGAAATATTCTTAGGGTATTCTACATCAAGCAAAGCTTACAGGGTGTTCAATTGTAAAACCCTAATTGTGGAGGAATCACCCCATGTCGTATTTGACGAATCTTCTTTAAGTCTTCCACAGGAACAGATTCGAGCGAGCGACAAGAATTCAAGCTAGGAACCCAACAATCCACTGACTTGGGACATGCTTGAAGACGATGAAGAAATCAAGGATTCAAGCGATCAAGCTGCCCAAGAGAAGGTTGAAGCTGCCCCCAAGACTCAAGAAGCGAGTGCAGGCCAAGCACCCATTCAGGTCGCTTCAGATGAAGAAGCAAGCGACCCGCAAGAAGAAGAAGAAGCCGGTGGATCAAAGCGTGCATGGCTCAAAAATCATTCACCTAGCCAAATCATTGGAGATTTATCCAAAGGCGTGGTGACCAGAAGCCAAGTGTTTGGAGAAAGTGCTATGTTTAGTTGCTTTCTGTCCAACATCGAGCCAGCAAGCGTGGAGGAAGCCCTAGCAGATTCCAATTGGGTGATTGCCATGCAAGAGGAGCTCAACCAGTTCACCAGGAACGACGTATGGTATCTCGTGGATCGTCCCAAATTCCAGCATGTGATTGGTAATAGGGTGTAGTTTTACCCTATTATCTAAGTGTTATATTATCGTTTTTGTGTCTTATTTTGATAGTTTAGCTCATGTTATGTATTTTTTATGTTATGTCAAGCTAGATTACGCTTGTGGGTTGTTTTGAGTGTTTTTAGGGCTTTTGGAGTCGAGAAAACCCAAGGCGAGACAAGAGACGATGCAACCAAGGAAGATGATGATGTATTGATCCCAAGTTCTGACTTCTCACGATTTTTTGGAAGAGTTATTCTGGAAAAGTGAATGCATATAATGGAAGAGGAGTTCTATAGGAGCGTGTAGGCGAAAACGGAGGTCAATTCGGAGTTCGGATGAGGAAGATACGATCGAAATAAGAAAGACGCGCAAACTGCATGGATCCACTCGGACGCCCACTTGGCCGAGTCGTTGGGCGAGTCGAATCACGAATCCGAACAGTAGCTCCACTCGGCCACCCACTCGGCCGAGTCGTTGGCCGAGTCAAACACACGGAAATCCTAAATTTGGGATATTTTTATTTCCTTAACCTAATCCTTGCCCACTCAGGTAACAATTATGAACCCCTACCTTATAAATACCCCCAAACTCATCATTGTACCCAAGTTTTAAAAGTTTTGATAGTTTCTCATAGATTTCATAGATCATACTTCTAGATTAGTTTTTATTCTTTTATCTACACTTTTTACATTCATGTATGAAGACAATTGAACATTGAAGATTTATTCAAGATTCAAGAGTTTTTGTATCCCTTTCTCTTTTACTTATGCTTTTAATTATGTTTATTCTTCCTTCTACCTTTCTTTTAATTATGTCTAGCTAATTTTCCTTTAGTTGATTTTAGGGATTGAATGCCTAATTGAATTTATGTGAGTGTTTTTGTCTACAATTAGCCTTCTAATCTAGATGCATGTTTCATGGTGCTTATTCTCATGCATGATTACTTGATCACTAATTATGTATGCATAGTTATGTGTTTATGCCTTAGCAGGATAATTGCATAATAGATCTCATGAATACATGGTATGATGATTTAATTGTCTTATCCGAAGTTGAATTATCATATGTTCACATATAGTCGATATAGGTGTCGTAGCCGAACCTAGTTGATTGTATTATTGATACTTGTTCTATTTTGCACTTGATTTGATTTCTATGAGTCCGAGAGGAGATTAGGATCTTATTAGGTGACGATCTACATTGCCTTAGCAGGAGTGTTAGGTTTTTTTTGTGTATCACATCTAGATTGGATGAAATTGGTTAATTGTGTTCATTGATTACTTGCATATATTTGATTAGGTAGGCTTCCCTAGAATCAACACTTTTCCTTAATTGAGTTTTACCCTTATTTGTTTATTTGCCTTATTTGATTATTTGTTTTATTATTTGTTTATTTCCTTATTTGTTTAAATTGAGTCTTTTTATTTATCTGTCTAGTTATAAATACCACATCTTTAAATTCCTAATTGCTTAAACATCAGTTTAATTCTAAAGTAGAGGTACTGTGTGTGGTTTCGGTATATCAATCCCTGTGGATACGATATCGTACTTATTCTATAGTATACCTATGTTGTGTGGTAGAAAATAGTGCGATCAAATTTTGGCGCCGTTGCCGGGGATTGATTAGATTTCATACACATATTTTGAAATAGAATTAATAGGTGATTTAGGCGCTTTTATTTTTCTGTTTTTATTCGATTGATCTAACATTTTCTTGGTCTTATCTTTTGCTTTTAAGGTAATAGAGAAGGATCGAGACAAAGTTGAGATTGATCAACCATCCACCATGGGAGATCCACAACCGAAGCGAACTCTCAAAGATTGGTACTACGAACGCTACCCTGAAGACGTCCCTTGGAAGAAAAGATGGAGGAATTTTTACCCAAGGCGAAACCAAAGAGGCCCCTCAAAGATCGGTACTATCAACTCTACCCTGAAGAACGCCCCTTGGAAGAAAAGAAGGACATGTCAACTGACGATTTGATTCGACACTACATGGATCAATCGGAGACAAGGATGGCGCAACAAGATGCGAAGTTGAGGACGTTGGAGATTACTCAAACTACTTTGAGCAACAATTTGGGGAGTAGCATCAATGCCTTGACCAAGTAAATGCAAATGTTGGAGATTAAAATTAGTCAACTAGCCTACGCTCAAGGAGGAGTCCATAAGCCCAGCCAATTCCTAAGCACAATCGAGCAAAAACCGAAGAACCATCAAGTTCATGCTATTGAGCTTAGGAGTGGCACTCGTTACACAAATCCATCTTTAGAGGACAAAGTTGAAGGTAGAGTCAAAAATTTGGAAGATGGAAGCAATTCGGAGGCGGAAACGGACAAGACGAAGGACGAAGGCCCGGAAGGAGAGGTGCTCGGCCGAGCCACCGACCGAGCAGAAGGAGAAAAAGATGCCCAGGGTTCACTCGGCCGAGCCGAATCCCGCTCCGACCCCGTTCCTACCCCGACGCAAGAATCGACTCCCAAAGCTCCGTTTCTGACCGAAACATGCGATTTCTTCTCCTACGGCCTTTCCCTTCGATATTTGTTCGATCCCACGCCCAATGAAGAGTCCATACAAACAAGAGGAGTAGTTGAAGATGTTCGAGTTCGAAGGTTCGACTTTTTGGCCGAGTTCGTGATCGTAGAGACGGAGGAGGACGTCAAGCAATCTTTAATTTTGGGACATCCATTCTTAGCTTTCGACATGGAATGTGGTGATCTCATATTTCGAGTGCACAAAGAAGAGCTCAAGATTTCAGTTTTAGGAGCAAAAAGAAGAAAACTCAAAGATGGGGGAGAAAAGAGCTTTTATTTAGATCCGCCTTGAAAAGAGGTAACGTCGGGCTAAAGACGTTAAACGTAGCACTTGTTGGGAGGTAACCCAACTCTATCTTTATTTTCAGTTTTTGTTTATTTTTGTTTTTGTTTTTTTTGTTTTTCTATGAGTATTATCTTTTATTAAGCTTTTTATCCAAGAATTTTCGAAGCTTGTGAGTTGTAGGTTTTCGAAATGAGGTTTCTACTAAGAGGAGAAGATCGATAGTAAGCTAGCTTCGGTGAAAGGTACGCTCGTTAACTTAACCACTTCTTCTTCTTGAAACTTATTCCTTCATCATGATTCGAAATAAGTTTGGGGGAGGGGGAAGCGTGGTTTCGTTAACTCGTTCGTATGTGCTTCTTTGTGTTTATATCTTGGATAGTAGTTTACTTTTTTTTTTTTTGGTATTAGTTGAGTCATAGGAGTTAGATGATTGAGTCAAGTATGATTTATGAGTATAATTGAATTTTGCCAATGATAGCATGATTTTCTTTGAATATGGTTGATATTATGTTCGGAACCTTGGTGGAGACTATGCATGTGTGTGATGAAATTGGATTATGCTTTAATTTTGGGAAACGTTTTGTTATAACCCTTGAGGATTTGAGCCTTTGGTGCATGTTTATGCCCATTTTCTTTCTTGTGAGTATATCATACATGTATTTGTACTTCTAGAACTTGCCTTTGTTCTCCTTTGAGACTACGTATGTGTGTGAGAGTTTTGAAGTGATTTTAGGCCATCGTTTGTTAGCCACATCTTTCCTAAACACTATCCTTTACATATATTCCTTTGTTAGCCACTTTTGAGCCTTTATAGCCATTTGTTCTTTAACCGGATGAAAGGAGGTAAAGGAGGAATTATGGGTATCTTGAGAGTTGTTTTGTTAGGGATTATGTTTGGAAAAGTTGTCTTTTTAGTAAACTCCTTTGAAAGAAAGGAATTTTAGATCCCTATAAGCTCTAGAGAAAAAAAAAAGAAGAAGAAAAAAAAAGAGGGAATAAAGGACTTAGAAAAATAGTTTTGAAAATGTATATATATATATATATATATATATATATATATATATATATATATATGAGTCCTAGTTCAAAAGAAAAAAATGAAAAGAAAAGGAAAAAAAAAAAAAAAAAAAAAAAAAAAAAAAAACTGAGAGCATAAAGGGATGGATAGAGTTTTTAGTATTTTGGAAGTTGAATAGAAGAAGGTTAAGAGGAGATAAGGTTAATATTTGAGAATGAGTTGATGAGTAGAAGATGGAGTAAAATCCATACTAGTTTAGAGTTGCTAAAAGGTTGGTACTTGGAGACGTCTAAGTCACTTAGCCTATATTTTTCCTACCCTAAACCAATGTGCCTACATTACAACCTTGAAAAAGACCTAATTGATCTTAGTTTCTACATACAATTAAGTGGTGGAGATGTTGAGATAAAGGGCAAGCTTATGGCAAGTCTTTGCATTGTATTGATTTTGAGTGAGCCTATACACTTTAATTCTTTCATTGGGAGTTGAGAGTTCACTTATACACTTATATCTTCACATGTCTTGAGTGAGTTTCCTTTTTGAAGCATGATTTGATTTTATTGTACTTTCGTAGAGTCGAAACTTTGAGGTTGCTTATATGATGTCGGTTAATGTTTCTTTGAAGATCTATGAGGCCCTTATAGTTCATTATGCTTGTATATTGTGTTTGCTTGATTTGTCTATTCTTTAGTTTTGATTTAGTTTATTGTTCGGGACGAACAATGTTTATGTTTGGTGGATTTTGATAGGGTGTAGTTTTATATTATCTAAGTGTTATATTATCGTTTTCGTGTCTTATTTTGATAGTTTAGCTCATGTTATGTATTTTTTATGTTATGTCGAGCTAGATTACACTTGTGGGTTGTTTTGAGTGTTTTTAGGGCTTTTGGAGTCGAGAAAACCCAAGGCGAGACAAGAGACGATGCAACCAAGGAAGATGATGATGTATTGATCCCAAGTTCTGACTTCTCACGATTTTTTGGAAGAGTTATTCTGGAAAAGTGAATGCATATAATGGAAGAGGAGTTCGATAGGATCGTGTAAGCGAAAACGGAGGTCAATGCGGAGTTCGGATGAGGAAGATACGATCGAAACAAGAAAGACGCGCAAACTGCATGGATCCACTCGGACGCCCACTCGGCCGAGTCGTCGGACGAGTCGAATCACGAATCCGAACAGTAGCTCCACTCGGCCACCCACTCGGCCGAGTCGTTGGCCGAGTCAAACACACGGAAATCCTAAATTTGGGATATTTTTATTTTCTTAACCTAATCCTTGCCCACTCAGGTAACAATTATGAACCCCTACCTTATAAATACCCCAAAACTCATCATTGTACCCAAGTTTTAAAAGTTTTGATAGTTTCTCATAGATTTCATAGATCATACTTCTAGATTAGTTTTTATTCTTTTCTCTACACTTTTTACATTCATGTATGAAGACAATTGAAGATTGAAGATTTATTCAAGATTCAAGAGTTTTTCTATCCCTTTGTCTTTTACTTATGCTTTTAATTATATGTTTATTCTTCCTTCTACCTTTCTTTTAATTATGTCTAGCTAATTTTCCTTTAGTTGATTTTAGGGATTGAATGCCTAATTGAATTTATGTGAGTGTTTTTGTCTTCTAATCTAGATGCATGTTTCATGGTGCTTATTCTCATGCATGATTACTTGATCACTAATTATGTATGCATAGTTATGTGTTTATGCCTTAGCAGGATAATTGCATAATAGATCTCATGAATACATGGTATGATTATTTAATTGTCTTAGCCGAAGTTGAATTATCATATGTTCACATATAGTCGATATAGGTGTCGTAGCCGAACCTGGTTGATTGTATTATTGATACTTGTTCTATTTTGCACTTGATTTGATTTCTATGAGTCCGAGAGGAGATTAGGATCTTATTAGGTGACGATCTACATTGCCTTAGCAGGAGTGTTAGGTTTTTTTTGTGTATCACATCTAGATTGGATTAAATTGGTTAACTGTGTTCATTGATTACTTGCATATATTTGATTAGGTAGGCTTCCCTAGAATCAACATTTTTCCTTAATTGAGTTTTACCCTTATTTGTTTATTTGCCTTATTTGTTTATTTCCTTATTTGTTTAAATTGAGTCTTTTTATTTATCTGTCTAGTTATAAATACCACATCTTTAAATTCCTAATTGCTTAAACATCAGTTTAATTCTAAAGTAGAGGTACCGTGTGTGGTTTCGGTATATCAATCCCTGTGGATACGATACTCGTACTTATTCTATAGTATACCTATTTTATGTGGTAGAAAATAGTGCGATCAATTGGCACCAAGTGGGTGTTCAAGAACAAGACGGACGAGGACCACAACGTCGTGAGAAACAAGGCTCGACTCGTCGCCAATGGCTATGATATAAGTGAAATTTACCTTGTTTTTATAACCAAAAAGGGTCGATTTTGAGTCTCGATTGTGTAGTATTGTCTATAGTTTATATGTTTTTTATTATATTGGACAATATCATGCTTGTGGGTGTTTTTCTGTGTTTTTAGGTATATTTTGATGATAAAACCCCGAGATGAGACAAGGCGTGAAGATCGGAGTTCGAATTTCAGAATTTGAAGTCGAATGAAGACCTCTCGATACCTCTCTATCGAGAGGAAACCTTCTGGAGCAGTTCTCGATCCAGAGTGATTTTGGCACCTCTCGATACCTCTCTTGATCGAGAGGTCTATCGAGAGGTGGTGTGTCGGGAGGGGGGTGCCAGCCGAGAATTTCCACCTTATTTAATTAGATTCCTTTTTGGTTTATAATTCCTTATGTAAATTTCCCCTATATATATTCCTAGCCTAGCATTGTAAACCCTAACATCTTTCATATTTCCTAGCACTTTTATATTTTACTTTAGAGTTTCTATTTCTTGTATTCGACATTGGAGATTATTCAAGTTTATGCAAGATTCAAGATTCGAAGTTCTTCGTTTGTGTTCAAGTTTTTCTTACTCTTACTCTTTAATTATGTTCTTTCAATTCTTTGTGTTTATGTTTGCTTTAATTATGTCTAGCTAAATTTCTTAGTTGATTTTAGGGATTGAATGCCTAATTGAATTTATGTAAGTGTTTTTGTTTACAATTAGCCTTCTAATCTAGATACATGTTTCATGGTGCTTATTCTCACGCATGATTACTTGATCACTAATTATGTATGCATAGTTATGTGTTTATGCCTTGATAGGATAATTGCATAATAGATCTCATGAATACATGGTATGATAGTTTGATTGTCATAGTTGAGGTTGAATTATCATATGTTCGTATATAATTGATTTGGGTGTCATAGTTTAACCTAGTTGATTATATAGTTGATACTTGTTCTATTTTACACTTGATTTGATACCTATGCGTCCGAGAGGATATTATGATCTTATTAGGTGACGACTTGCATTGCTTTAATCGGGGTGTAGGTTATTTTTCATGTATCACATTTAGATTGGATTAAATTGGTTAATTGTATGCATTAATTGCTTTCATAGATTTGATTAGGTAGGCTTCCCTAGAATCAACACTTTTCCTTATTTGATTTATTTGACTTTACCTTGTTTAGTTATTTCCTTAATTGTTATTTGCTCCATTAGTTGTTTATTTCCTTGTTTATTTAAATTGAGTCCTTTTTATTTATTTGCCTAGCTTATAAATACCACAATTCCAAATTCCTAATTGCTTAGACATCAGTTTAGTTCTAGAGTAAAGGTATTGTGTGTGGTTTCGACTTGTCAATCCCTGTGGATACGATACTCGTACTTTCTTATACTATACCTATTTTTGTGTGGTAGAAATAGTGCGATCAAATTTTGGCGCCGTTTCCGGGGATTGATTAGATTTCATACGCATATTTTGAAATAGAATTAATAGGTGATTTAGGCGCTTTATTTTTCCGTTTTTCGGTTTATTGATCTAATGTTTTCTTTTCTTCTCTTTGATTTTAGGTAGTGCATGACCACAAGGTCTAAAGGGATAAATCTTATTCCAATAGACTTGGAGTTGGAGCGCTCACTAAGGGCATTGAGACGAGAGAAGGAAGCTAGCAAGATCGATACACCACCCTCTTCACCACCCGATTCACCAAGGAGTTTCGATTCGATGGGGGATCAAGCGGCGACGAGGACTTTGAACAACCGTTTCAAGCCGGTCGTGGACCAATTTCAGCAAGGAGGATGGGGGACCACTGACGCGAACAACTATGAGATCAAGACGTCCCTCATCAACATGGTGCAATCTAACCAATATGGAGGCACACCCATGGAGGATCCAAATGCTCACTTGAAGCAATTTCTGGATATTTGTGCAACATACAAGGCCAATGGAGTATCTTCGGACTACCTCAAGCTCAGCTTGTTCGTGTGGTCTCTTAAGGACAATGCAAGGGAGTGGCTTGATGGATTGGACAAGACGGAGATAAGGACTTGGGCCGAGATGTGCACCAGATTTTTGAACAAGTTCTTCCCACCTTCGAGGGCTCAAAAACTCATCAACGAGATCAACCAATTCCAACAATACGAGGATGAGTATTTCTACGAGGCGTGGGGGAGATTTAAGAAGCTATTGCGAGCATGCCCAAAGCATGGAATTAGCAAGGAGGATCAAATCACGTGCTTCTATCGTGGTTTGAACAAGTTATGTAGGAAGGAGCTCGACTACGCTTCGAAAGGAGGATTTTTGAACAATGAGTACGATGTGGCTATGGAGATTATTGAGCTGACCGTGAATTCGAGCTATGAGGAGGCTACTGACCATCGCGTTGGAAGAAGGAGAGTTGCCAACATTGGAATCGAGGCTTACGAGGACTTGATGGAGAAGTACACAAAAATAGCAAGTGAGTTGGATACCATCAAGAAAGGAGTACTTCGGTGCGATGCTATCACTGAGGAACAAGCAAACCCAACTGAAGAGGAAGATGTCAATTTTTTGCAACAAGGGGGCAAGTGGCAACCAAATCAAGGAAACAAGTGGCAAGGAGGACAAGGAGGTTCGAACTACCAAGGAGGATACAAGAAGCCTTATGTTCCCAACAACCGAAATCATCCGAACTTCTCTTATGCCAATCCGAACAATGCCTTGCAACCACCTCCCGACTTCCATGTTGAGAACGGAGTTATCCAAGAGCCAAAGATGGAGATGTCTACCGACGATTTGATTCGTCAATATATGGCTCAGTCGGAGATGAGGATGACACAACAAGATGCTAAGTTGAGGACGTTGGAGCTCACTCAAAACACCTTGAGCAATAATTTGGGGAGTAGCATCAATGCCTTGACCAAGCAAATGCAAATGTTGGAGACGCAAATGAGTCAAATTGCCAATGCTCAAGGAGGAGTCCATAAGCCCGGCCAACCGATGCACATCCTCCAACCGGTAACCGGGCGCGAGGCGACCAACTCGTCCTTCTCGTTCTTTGACACCGTGATTCCTCCCTTCTTTGGAACGATGTGCACCGGGCTAACCCACTCACTATTGGCGATGGCATAGATAATACCCTCCGCCAATAGCTTGTAAATCTCCTTGCACACGACCTCCATGAGCATTGGATTGAGCCTCCGTTGTCCATCTCGTTTGGGGCGAGCGCCTTCTTCGAGATTGATGCGGTGCATGCACGTGGCCGGGCTAATTCCTCGAATATCCGCCAAGCTCCATCCAAAAGCGAGCTTGTTCTCCTTGAGTATGCCCACCAATGCTCCTTCCTCTGCAAGAGACAAAGAAGAAGAGATGATTACGGGTTTTTGATTGCCTCCCTCTAAAAATATATATTTCAAATGCGAAGGGAGCTCTTTCAACTCCAACGGCTCCGGAATCTTCGAGCCGGGCTCGGGGTCTTGAGGAGGAAACGGGAGTTTGATCCCGATGTCTCTCTCCGTTTGTTCCCATTCCATTTGATCTCCGGATCCCCAACACACTTCCTCGGTGTCAAAATCCTGCACAAAAGAGCACTCGGCCAAGGCATCAACCTTATCGATGAAAGAACAATTATCAATTAAATTGACCGATGACATAGGCCGACTCTTATGTACAGAAAACGAAACATCCTCTCCTAAAACGGACATCTTAATCACACCACTCTTCACATCAATCAAAGTATTAGTAGTAGCCATGAAAGGACGACCTAGCAAAAGTGTGTGCTCAATACCATTCTCTTGTACCTCACCTATCTCGAAAACCACGAAATCAACGGGAACAATCAAACCCCCTACACGAACAAGAATATCCTCAATAATACCTCTAGGGTACCTAATAGACCTATCCGCCAATTGAAGGCTCATGCGAGTGGGTTTAAGTTCTCCTAACTCTAATTGCTTAAAGATAGAATAAGGCATAAGATTAATACCGGCACCTAAATCTAGCATACCACATGCTTCCTTACCATTACCTAAAGAGATAGTGATAACGAAAGAACCTGGATATCATTGCTTAGGTGGAAGAGGGTGTTGCATAATTGATGTCGCCACCTCCGACACCGCAATCGTCTCCATCTCATCGAACGGCTTCTTCCTCGATGTCAACTCCTTCACGAACCTCACAACGGTGGCACATTGCGAATGACATCAAGGAGAGGCAAGTTCACGTCCACCTTTGAAAGAAGCTTGTATAAATCCATGAATTGTTGATCACGCTTCTTGTTCTTCACTCGACTTGGATAAGGAATGGGGAGAACATAAGGATTGGACGTCTGGTGGAGAGGTTGGGACTCTTTCTCAGCTTCCTCAGACTCCGTGCGTGCGTTCTGGGCGTTGGACGCTCGTCCAGAGTTCACTGGACGCTCGTCCAAGGAAGGGCTCGCATTTGGCTCCTCTTCAGCGTTGGACGGTCGTCCAACGTACGTTGGACGCCCGTCCAGCCCGGCCTTCGCTGGAAAATTATCTGGCGCTCGTCCAGGGGCTGGCGTGACTGTGGGCGGTCGTCCAACGTTGGACGGTCGTCCAGAAACATTGGACGCCCGTCCAGCATGCTGTGCTGCATGATTTTGGCTCGATCCCCAACGCGAATTCGGGCTCCACCTTTGGCTAGAATGGCTTTGAGGCGGCATCACTACTCCATTATCCACGTGCCTCCCTCTCCGTAACACCGAAACGGCTTGGGATTGATGTGGTGGAAAAGGAGGAACATATGGGGGATATGGGACTTGCACCTCGTTAGCTTGTTGTGGTTGAATCCCTTGACTCGGAATCCGCCCCGGTTGTTGCATTAAGTGCATGGATCCAGAAATTTGGCCAATTGCCGTCTCGAGCCTCTTAATGTTAGCATCTTGAGCCTCTCGAGCTAATTTAGCCCATGTAGGAATGTAGAGAGACTCTCATCGACGGGAGGCTTTTGTGGAGGTCCTTGAGGGCGAGAATTTGGGTATGGTGGTGGTGGTGTAGGAGTAGGTTGAGGAGGGTAATATGGAGGTGGTGGATAATATGGATTGGGGGGATATTGTGGTGGTGGATAATATGGTGGTGGTGGATGAGAGTAGTAGGGATTTGGTGGAGGATAAGGGCTATTATATGGTGGAGGGCGCCTATTAGGATAGGTAGGAGGATTACCTTGCCCTTGTGTCGGCCTTGGATTTTGGAAGCGTCCATTGTATCCCCCTTGGTATCCTTGAGGTGGAGGCACTTGAGGTGGGTATCCTTGAGCGGCGTACACCTCGGCTGCTCCTTCGTTTGGAAACTCCCCCATGTTGTGGCACACCTCCTTGATGTGTCCAAGCTCTCCACAAATCTCGCATTGGTCCGGCTTCCTCTCTTCCTCCTTCGGGGCCGGTGCACTTTGCTTCATCTTCAAGTTCTCGAGATCCCTATACATGTCGGCAATTTGCTTCTTCAAGTCGGGGCTCATCGAGATTGCACTCGCCTCTACTTTCCTTGGCCTAGCTGATTTTTGTTGAGAACTCGCAGCGAGCGTCCCGAAAATGGTCCTCATCTCGTCAGCTGTCTTGGCCGCTATGTTGCCTCCGGCCGAACTATCCACCATGAACTGACAAGTTTGGTTGAGGGCGTCGTAGAAATATTGCCAAAGCAACTCCGATGCCATTTGATGATGGGGGCATTGTTGAAGTAGCTCTTGGAACCACTCCCATGCTTCGTGAAACGGCTCATCGTTGTCTTGGGAGAAATTCATAATCTTCGACCGCACCTCTTGAGTCTTGCGGTTCGGGTAGTACTTGAGCATGAACTTCTCACACACCGCATTCCATGTGGTGAGAGAGTTGGCCGGGAGAGACAAATACCATGACTTTGCTCGTTCCTTGAGGGTGTACGGGAAGCACTTCATCTTCAAGTTGTCCTCCGTGAGTCGAGAGTGGGAATGATTGCACCACCGTGCAATACTCTCGAATGAACGTCAAAGCATCCTCGTTGGGCAGCCCTAGGTAGGATGGGAGCAACGCCATGTGGTGAGGTTTAAGATCATGATTCCTGACCGCTTCCGTCAGGACAATCGCCGAAGTGGTGGCTGTGAATGTGGGGCGAGCAAAATCGCCCATGACTCTAGCTGCCATGGCTTCGGGCTCTGCAAATAACAAGACTAAGGAGAAGTCTTGTAAATCAATCTCTTCCTTCTCCTTCGCGGCTAAAATCGCTTTCCTTTGATGGATGTTGTCGAAGTAGGGCGCTAAATTCCTTTGAAGACTTCGACGACCATGCATACACAACACTCAACAAACGGGTTAAACGCACCGAGTGGGAGAAACAAGAAATCGAAATAACACAAATAAAAATAAAAATAAAACAAATAAAAATACTACACAATAAATCGCCTAAAGTTTTCCCCGGCAACGGCGCCAAAATTTGTTTCAACAAAAAGTGTTCGCAATAGAACGAAATCCTATCGTAGCACTAGCAAGTAAAACCTAAGTATCGAATCTCAAGGAAAACTTAACAGGGCAATCAATTATGTAGTAAATCCTAATCTAGCCTAAATCTAGGAAAGCAAGTAAATAAGATTTTTGGGTTTTTGATTTTAAATCCTAGGCAAATTAAATAAATCAAAGCAATAAATAAAAGCAAATAAATAACTAATCTAAGAACAAGCAAATAAATCTAAGAATTAAACTAAAGTAAAACGATTAATCTACCTAGGCAAGAATCGAAAAGAAAGCAATAACGAAAGCAACGAAGAAAGCATAAACTACTCTAGACATGATTAATGAAATCTGGAAATTTAAAGGAAAATTAATCTAACTTGAAAGCTTTAAAAACGAGAGAATTGAAACTTGAGAAAAACAAATCTAAACTTTAAACTAGAAATCGAAAGAACGAAATTAAACTAAGGAAATTAAAGGAAGCAATTAAGAGAACGAATCTAAAACGAAAGCAAGTAATTAAAACAAGTAAACGAAAGCAATAAAGAACTTACGAGAATTAAATGAAGAACGCAGAACTTGAATTAAACGAAGACGTCTTGAATTAAATTGCAAAAGCGAAGGATTCGGATCCGAACAATAAAAACTAATCTAGAGTATCTGAATGCTGAAAACTAAAGCTAAATAATGATAAAAGTGTTGTAGAATTTGTGCACAAGGGATAGTATTTATACTTGGTATGAAAACCTAGTTAAACAAGGAAATAACAGCTGGCCGGAACGTTGGACGGTCGTCCAACGTACGTTGGACGCTCGTCCAATGTCGCACTCGCATTCTTCATCTTTTCTACTCTGGACGCTCGTCCAGGGTATACGCGCGCTCGTCCAGGGTATACGCGCGCTCATCCAGCGTACTCTGGACGACCGTCCAGTGCCTTGGACGGTCGTCCAACGTCATGCTCGCTCCATGCTTGATTTTTCCTCAATTCCTCGCCTTTTTCGACTCGTTTCCTTCCGTTTCTTCACCTAATGATCCCACACGAACCAAGCTCCAAACAACCAAATCATAGCAAAAGACAAACGAAAGAGACACAAAACATAACGAAAACGGACTCGAAAACACTACGAAAATCCTAACATCTAAACACCAATCATGCTACAAACTCACTATACTAACCGAAAAAAAGGGAAAGGAACTTAAAAAAAAAAGAGCAAATCTGCAAAGGAAGCAGTCGCTTGAAGTTCTTTTCACGGTTAGAAAGTTAGTAGAAAGTTAGTGGGTTTTGACATCATCAAAAAGGGGGAAATTGTTGGGAATTGTTAAGGATATAACTTGTTAAGGGGGAACTCAAGTGGGACACTTGAAAATGTATGTTTTGATTTGATCCCAAAACCCCCAAGTATCCTATTCCCAAGCGACCCTAATTGATGTAGAAATAGGTTAGAATTTTCTAAGCCTATACTGTTAGGATGGCTCTTTATTTTGCTTTAGTCGCTTAGATTTTAGACTGCAGGAATTTCAAGTAAAGGCCACTCGCTTGAGTGAGTTTTCCAAGTGAAGCAAGTTTAGCGAGCCGAAGCGAAGCGTGCCGAAGATAGCGAAGTGAAGCGAGCGCTACAGTAGAATCGAAGCGAGTCTACTAAAGCGAAGCGAAGTGAGCGCTACAGCGAAAGTCAAAGCGGGTCAAAATTCACTTAAAGCAATACTCGGAAATTTTATTTCCATAGTACACGCTTCAAGTCTGACCCGAAGCGACTCATTTGAAGCGGACGCTCCAATTCTAAGGCGAAGCCAGCCCCTACCTAACAGATTGCGACAGCTCAATTCCCGTTCCGAATTTGAACTAAAGTCAAACTGAAGATCGCAACATTAATTGCAAGATCTCCACGTGTCGAATGAGGAGAGGAGCAACGGAGTTGACTGCCAGGCCGACAAGGGCGCCGCAACAGTCCTGGATCACTACAGTTACTGTTACGCTTGGAACTTAGCCATTTTTGGCAAAGTGTCAAATCTGCGCGTCTAAAAAGCAAAAGGCCTGTGCAAGTACTGTCGAGAGGAGGAGGGACAAAGCCACCTACCAAGCAACGGATCTCGGCCAACCCTCCGCCCATAAATAGTGAAGGATGAAGACGAAGAGAAGTAGAACACTACTTGAGCATTCAGCGCCTACTGCAAACAAATACTCCCAGCTTTCAGCATACTTTCGAGTCTTTTGTTTCAAGTGTTCTCCGAGTTCCAGTTTCATCGGAACTCTTCTTCACAACCTTCACACTTAGAATTCTAAGCCCATTCCATATCCAAGCTTCGAGAAGAGCTCTAGCCTTCTTTACACTTACTGTAATGAGCTCTTCATTAGTGTGTCTATCGAGAAACCAAAAACCCTAACCCTAATGTTCTGTTAGGTTTTTTGTTCGTCGAGAGGTTGTATTCGATCCAAGGCTCTACTTTCCTAGATAGTAGAAGCCTCGATCATAGAGTCTAGATCCAAGCTTACACAGTTCTTGATTGTGTGAAGCTCGATCGAAGCTAGGTTGTAAGGAGAACCCGTAATCTCCCTGTCGTCGGATTGAAGCGAGTGAAGCTTCAAGTCCAGTTTAGGTCTTTGTGGTGAACCCGTAATCACCAAGTGTCGTCGTCAGATCCAAGCAAGTGA
This sequence comes from Thymus mandschuricus, assembly GCA_029379335.1. Classification (NCBI taxonomy): domain Eukaryota; kingdom Viridiplantae; phylum Streptophyta; class Magnoliopsida; order Lamiales; family Lamiaceae; genus Thymus; species Thymus mandschuricus. Next base: position 16,203,918 of record CM057074.1, on the reverse strand, counting down.
AGCTCGATCTTGACATAGGTTTTTGAAGAACCCGTAATCTTCAAAGTTCTTGAGTGAAGAAAACTAGTTGCCTAGTGCAACAAGTGGACGTAGGTGTTTTATCACCGAACCACTCTAAATCGCTGTGTCGTATCTCTAACCCTAAACTCTCTATTTGTTTACTGTTTCATTGCACAAGCATACTTAACAAACCTAAACTATATTTTCAAATACTTAGGAAAGATTAGCTCACCGAATTTTCGCATCTTGAGTAAAGTCTCACTCTTGGTCAAGCATTTGCTTAGGTCAAGAGACTAGCTTATACTGTAGATCCAGCCCTTGGCTACGTCTTAGTTTACAAGCGAGCACTTTACTTAAAACTCTGAGTTATTGGAAAAGAAGTTGAAAAACTTCAAAACACGTATTCCCCCCCCCCCCCCCCCCCCCCCTCTACGTGTTTTTCCTCTAACAAATCGGGACCAACAAATATTAAAGTATAAATTATAATTATCATTTAATATTTTTAAAATTACATATATTATGAAGAATGTCGTTGTGTGGCCGGCCACATTATGGCCAAATAACATTATTGTAAATTAATTGTGTAAATGAAAAGAAGATCTATTAATATGCAACAACTCGGGACCTAATATGCACCAAAACTATTTGAATGTGCAACAATTGTTGAGTAATCACAAACAACTCATCGTAACTCAAATTGAATATCAATGCGTATTATAGTCATTTTGATGCATTTTCGATTGTTATAAAATTTATCGAATTTTTGACTCAAATCTCATCCAAATCGGATGGCACCACCCAAAAACATGTTCTACACTTCAAGACGTTTCCAACGGTAGGTCGTCCATCTAAATCCAATTGACAATGAGGCCGGAATCGCGTCTGGAAGTTTACGTCACCGCTAAAGTTGAGATTTCGCTACTGGTTCGACTTCTTCAGAGAATATCTCCTTCGTTTCTCCACCAAAACGAGTGATCCACCCATGAATCTCTTTGTCTCTTTGAGTAGAATAAAACCCGGTTGTCCGTTTTACGATTGTCATTAGGATCTGGCCGGAAATCGCATTACTACAAGAGAAGTGGAGTAGTGTAGGTTGGTTATGGAAAATTCCTATTATTATGGAATGAGATTTTTTTTCTTTTTTTAATTAATTTTCTGGATGGATTTGTCCTTAATGATATAATATATATATTTTTTAATGCATTATTTCATTTAATCTCATCCATTGGATCCTTAAAAAGTTTTCACCATATCCCAACCATATACAGAATTGATATGCTGAGCGTTTCTTCCTGAGCGATTCGTGAGCGACATCCCATGTAAGATTCTTATTTCTTTTTCTTTTCTTTTTTTAATGCCACGTCTTCTTCCTCCCTCTTTTCTCAAATTCCTCACGTCTTCTTCCTCACCCTTTTCTCAAATCATCGCAGCAATCCCCCAAAAATTCTTCCATATTTTCCCATTCAATTATTGAAGCCCTTGTTTCGATTAAATTTGTCTACTGATACCAGCGCGCGCCCAGTTCGAGGAATCATAACGAAAGAATAAAGTCCCCCCTCAAAATTGCCGGCCGTCGACGCTGCTCGAATCAGCCATCGTTGTTTGCTATTTCGAATACGGTAAAGCCCTTTCTTAGTTTATTGATCTCAAGCATTGTTGCTTTAGACTCAGCTGCACACGGTAGTTTTGTACATTGGCTTTCTTTTAGTGGTTTAATCACCAAAATATATTATGACGTTGATGAATGTGATTAATATAATTGTGATCTCAACATAAAGTTTCACGTGTGAAGAAGCATTGTTCATAAATTTATATTACTATACGAATTCTTTTATACTATTTGTTTTTAATTCTTTTTCTTTGTATAGGAATGGAAGAACCCAGTGACAGTGAATTATATTCTCCTCAACTTGCGGCTGATCAAAAGCCAAACGTCGGAACGAAATTTTCGTCGGTGGAAGAAGCATTCTCTTTCTATAACCAGTATGCACGAGAGGCCGGCTTTACGCGAGAATAACCAATAGCTGGAAGAATAAGGCGACAAACGAAGTTGTTTGGAAACAAATTGTTTGTTTTAAAGAAGGTCACACATATGAGTCTCGTTCTAATAAAAGAGCTATCAATGATCAGCCCAAAAAGACGAGAGCTCGTGGGGAAGTTAGAACCAATTGCAAGGCAAAAATTTCTCTCGTCAAACAACAAACTGGTCAGATTGGAGCATCAGTAATTTCGTGGAATGCCATAATCACCCTCTTTCTACTCCTTCGAAAGTGCATTTGCTACGCTCGCACCGTAACGTTTCAGTGGCAAAGAAAGCTTTAACTCAACAGTTTTCTGAAGCTAATGTACCAACTTGTCAACAAATGCGTCTGTTAGAGATAGAGTATGGTGGGCCTGAGAATGTTGGTTGTACAGAAAGAGATATTAGAAACCATGAGAAACAGTTGAGGGAGGAACAAAAGGATGTTGATGCCAGCACTTTGATCGAGTTCTTTGCATCTGAAAAAGAGAAGAATTCAAACTTTTTCTTTGATTTTGAGACTGATTCAAAGAATAAACTCAGTAGATGTTTTTGGGCGGATCCTACTTCTAGGAAAGCATATAGTGTATTTGGTGATGTGGTTGTATTTGATACTACGTATAAGACCAATAAATATGTCATGGATGCGGAAAACGTGGAGTATCACATGATAAACGAATTGCCCTATTCTACATGATGGGTATGTGAAATATAGTGATTTTGTCTTATATCTTTTAGGCATATACATTAGTAGTTGATAAACTTTTTACTAATCTTGTATAGGATTAATTTTCAGATCAAGTTTCGGTGATCCTCACAATAACAATGATGCCAATGCAAGTGAAGAAGAAGATTAAAGATTATGTAACCATATCTTGGTATTCTGCTTGAAAAAATGTTGGTTACTGTTAGTGATTTATTTGAAGTGTAATCAATACTTGAATTTGATTAATGGGATTCTTTTTATTGCCAGGCTCTAACAATGGTGAAGTGTAATGATTTCCGATTCTTAAATGAAGTATTGATATGGAAATAAAGAATCTGGTAAGCAAAATAATTTTTATTATACTGTTATTATTTCTTGGTTTGACATCTGAGCAAATAACATTTTTTTTTCAGGTTCGATCGATGCGTGGGACAACTAAAATACTTTAAGTAGTCAAGTTTATTAGTAGGAGAAAAGGATTTATGTTTACTTTTCATGATTGTCAGATAAGACATTTAGCAAAAGTACTTAACTTTGTTTTCAATTTATTTTTATACAATTTACAAGTAGCCATGAGTTTTATATTCTTTTATGAATCCAGCAACCTCTCAATGGAAACAGTGCTAGTTTATCATAGTAATGAAACTAGAGATGTTGCATGTTTACTAAATATTGGATTTTAGATGTTGTGTGAATTAATGATTTTCTCATCCTGTTATAGTAAGAGGGTGAAAAAAAACACGAAGTAAAAAACAGAAGTGCCAGAAGATGAAATCAATAACAAATGAGCAGTCCACAATGAATAAGCAAATTATAATTTATCAAAGAAAAATATAAGGGGGAAAAATGAGATGTCATTCTAGAATAACAAAAATTAATATATGTCAGAAATATAAAAACACACAAATTTTGTCAACTATCCTCTTAAAATTTTTTTTGGACCAAAATGCCCTCTTACTTTCCCTCCCATACAAACCTGAAAATTTGAGGGAGGGCTTGAAAAACAACCGCTGCAGTTTAATCGACGGTTCCCTCCCCCCCCCCCCCCCCCCTCCCCCCCGACTCCCCCTCTTCTGCCATGCCTCGAATAACCCCCACAAGTAACCTCTCCTCTCCTCTCCTCTCCCATTTCTATTCCCTCTTCTCTCCTCTCCTCTCCTCTCCTCTCTCTTTCTGCATCTTCTCCACACCCCCACGCCGCCGCCGCCGTCCCGTCTCTTCTCCACTCCCCCACGCTGCCGCCGTCGTCGAGTCTGTTCTCCACTCCCCTCAAGCTGCCGTCGCCGCCTTCCCGTCTGTTCTCTCCTCTCCCTCACGCCGCTGCCGCCGCCGTCCCGTCCTGTTTTTCTCCACTCCCCCAAGCCAGCGCCGCCGTCCATTCCAAGCCGCAACGAGAAAACCTATAATGTCGTCCTCCACAGATAGTGAGTACGTGCGTGAGGGTACCCCACCAAGTTACTCCGACGCGATTGACGACTACGCCTCAAACGAGGGTAGCGGCTCGGCGGAGGAAAGCAGCGGCGCTTCAGTTTCCGGCGACGACAGAGAAGAAAACCCTAACAATGAGCTTGAGGTATTTTGTTTGTTTTTTTCGGTTTAATAAGCATGATTTAGCTTAGGTTGGGCTTGGTTAAGATGGATTTTGCTCCGAATTGTACCAATATTTGTTCTTGGGTTGATTTGTACTGGATTTAGCGGCAATTTGTACCAATATTTGTTCTCCGATTTGTACCAGGGAGATTTGTCATATGATCGTATTCTTACTGGATTTTTGCTCCAATTTGTATAAAATTTTCGTACTGGTTTTAGATTGTACTGGATCTGTATGATTTTTTTTGGGTTCTAATGTCACTTAGAGTACCATTGGTTATGGATCTTCACTTTGGCGCGTTGTTTGTTTGTTTGTTGTTGGTTTTGTTATGTGGGGCCCACATTATTGAAAGGCGTCATCTGGTACTACTAGTACCATTATTTCTATTAGTACCATGTTAATACCATCACTCTTATTACAGTTTTTGTATGCATGCTTGCTTATGTGTTTGCTAAACGATTCACAGCTGCTTCTTCATGTTGTTATACCAGGTGGACTGGACCTTCTTCAGGCTTGACCTCAAAGATGTACCACATAAAGTTATGATGAGTGGTAAAGAGAATTTGATTGGAGTCATCCGGAAGAAGCTACTTAGCTATAGTCTTGCCATTTCGACGGCCTTGAATAACTCTGCGCTTGGTGTGTACATGAGGTACCCCGACACGATCGTGAAATCTCGGAAATGTATTCATTACATGATCTCCAGAGAAGTTAGAGGGACTCCCGATCCAGACCCCACCGCTGTATTTTACCAGGTTGGGGACGATGACGATATAGTGAGGTTCTCCAGGGTGGAATTCGCCCTCGTGACTGGACTGAGGTTTGGAGGCAGCTCCTTCGACCCATACAAGCCCGCCGGAATACCTGTCTCCTCCCTCTACAACCGTATCTTTGGAAAAGTGCCTCAGACGCCAAACCAGGTGTGGGAGAAATGCAAGGACTCTAGGTTTGTACCCGATGATGGTGACGTGCTGAAATTATGCAAGCTCTTGTTGGCAGTGTTTATTGTTCTAGGATTGGATCCCACTAATTCAAGGATACCCGATTGAGTTTGGTTGTTGGTTGAGAATAAAAGGCAATGGGAGGAGTTCCCGTGGGGAAGCATGTCGTACCAGATCCTGGTCAGGCAGCTGACCCATGTTAGGCCTCATTTGTTGAAGGGCGGCGAGGGTGAGTCGTACCATTTGCAGGGGAACTCCCTCGCATTCCTGTCTTGGATATACTGTGCCTTTCCCGCTCTTGGGGATCACATCGGTGTGATACGGCAAGCGGATGCTCTGCCACGTGGGGCGAGGTTCCGTTATCAGAAATCATGGAGCGATATCGCCATCAACCACATCAACCGGGTATATATTTGTACATCTTACCATTGTTAATTCAGTCTTTGATACAACTCATGTAATTTGTTATTTGCAGGTCCACGGAAGGTTGGAGCCAACGCTCCTCGAGATGACTCAAAGGTTCTGGAAGAGCATTGAGCCCGATGATGCATTTTTCGAGTTTATCTACGATCCCAGCTTCGAAAGAAAGAGAGAGAAGGAAGAGCGAGAGAGAAGGATAGCAGATGAGCCAGCAGGAACCAGCAGAGAAACTGGTGAATCATCCCGGAAGCGCATGATTGAGGAGATGACCGAACATGTTAAGAAAATGAAAACAAAACTATTTGGAGGAGTAGATATGTTTGAGGCGTTTGCAGCATTCCTCAAGGAAAGGTACAACAAAGATCCGGCCACAACAGGAGACAGGGACGAGGCTGGAACATCGGTAAGGAGATTGTATTTTGTTTTGTGAAATTTATTAGAACTGTCAGTACTAATAGTTTTGATAGTACTATATACAAGATGGTCCTAATAGTACTATCTGGGTGTAACGGTACTAACATATTTTGATTTCCACTGGCAGAGGCCTGAAGATGCACATTCACACTCCCCCCTCCGAGTCCCTCACGAGGATAGGCCTGCATAGTCTCCTCCCCAGCCCCAGCAAGAGGACAGCCCCATACACTCCCCCCTCCGAGCCCATCAAGAGGACAGCCCCATACGATCCCCCGACAGCCCCATACGATCTCCCCTCTGAGATGATCACGTGGAAAGCCCTGCAACCACTACAAGAAAACAGGGCTTTTGCGACATATGCGCATGCGACATTACCATTAAGTGTCATAACAAAATGACACTTTTGATCCTAGTGTCGTATATTTGCATCAAACTTGCGTCACAAAATCATTGTGACACTATTTTGCGACAGTAATGCATCACTTGGTTTTATGTCTCATATTTACAACAATTTATTTGCGACGCATCAATGTACTGTCGTAATTATACTTCACATTTGACATCGCGTTGCATATTGTGTTGTATATTTTCGTCATGAAAATATTATGTCGCTATTTTATGACAGTAATGAGTCACTTAATTTTTTGTCTTATATTTACTACAATTTATTTGCGACACATCAATTTAATGTCGTAATTATACTTCACATTTGACATCGCGTTGCATATTGTGTTGTATATTTGCGTCATGAAAATATTATGTTGCTATTTTACGACAGTAATGAGTCACTTAATTTTGTGTCTTATATTTACTACAATTTATTTGCGACATTTAAATTGAATGTCGTAACTATACTTCACATTTGTCACCGTGTTGCATTTTGTGTTGTATATTTGCGTCATGAAAATATTGTGTCGCTAGTTTGAGTTAGTAATGCGTCACTTGGTTTTGTGTCTTATATTTACTACATTTTATTTGCGACACTTAGATTGAATGTCGTAAATATACTTCACATTTGTCACCATGTTGTTTTTTGTGTTGTATATTTGCGTCATGGAAATATTGTATCGCTATTTTACGACAGTAATGCGTCAATTGATTTTGTGTCTTATATTTACTACAATTTGTTTGCGATACTTAAATTGAATGTCATAATTATACTTCACATTTAGAATAAGGTCGCATTTTTATTGTGGTTTTGCATCAAATATATATCATCTATATCTATATCTACATACATATTATATATTATGTTGTAGATTTGGAGTACCATGTCGATCAACATGACTACGTGGCGTCTCATCCATCGTTCATACCTATGTATCTAAAATGTTTATATATTTATTTATTTTATATTATAAATTATTCTACGTAAATTATTATTTTGAAATCTTAATTTTTTTCCATGGTTAACTTAGATTTTAATTTTATATTATATTTTACTAGAGAAGTGCATAATTTTTTACCACTTTGCTCTATGCAATTAGGAACACAGTACGAAACTTATTAAATCTTATGAGAAAGTGCAGAATTTTTATTAATTCTCTTCACTTAAGAACATAGTACGAAACTTACAAAATCTTACTACAAACGTCCAACGTCCAGTAGGAAGCGTACAAAAATCGTACTGTGTTATAAATTCATACCATGTTAATATAATTAAAAACGAAAAAAAAAAATCTAAAAAAAAAATCTATCAAAAAGCGAAAAGCACGAAAAAAAATTAAAAAAAAATATATCAAAAAACGAAAAGCAAAAAAGGGAGAGAGAACGTGTGTCAGATAATGGAGGAAGTTTTTCTGAGAATTGGAAGTTTTTTACGGTTTCCTAGATTTTAGGTAGGGGTTCATAATTAAAATTGCGCCTTTTCCTCTAAAGGACAATCTTGAACTATTTTTAAAAATATAGGTATATCCAAAGCTAGATTTGTTTTAAAACTTCATATAGGCTATTTTATTTTTTGCCTCTTTTATTTATATTTCAATTATATGATAAAAAATTATTTACTCACATTATTACATCTACTCCCTCCATCTCACTTCAATCGTCTCATTTGCTTTTTGCTCGTTAATTAAAAAGTGACATTTATGTAATAAATATTGGTGAACATGCTTTTTTGCATTATGATTCATGAGATTTGACAAACTAAAAAGGAAATGAGACAGTTGAAGTGGGACAAACTAAAAAGGAAAGTGAGACGATTGAAGTGTGACAAAGGGAGTATATTTCAAAGATATACTCCCTCCGTCCCACTTCAGTAGTCCTCTTTTTTTTTCGGCATGAGATTTTATGCGTAGTGTTAAATTTGAAAAAGTATGGGGTCCACGTCAGGTTAATTTTTGCCTTTTAAGGAAAGAGGACAAGTGAAGTGGGACGGACGAAAATAGTATTGAGGACTACTGAAGTGGGACGGAGGGAGTATAATTTTCACAAAAAAATATATATATACATAGCAGTTTGTATTCTCAATATTAAGAGAAAAGCATATTATTCCTAAGGAAACGATTATATAATCATAAAAATATCAAATTGGGCGTCATTCTCAAATTTTGGAGCCCTAGTTTTTCGTTGCCTCTATCAATTCCTCTCTCTGCTGCTCCTCGCTCGCCGACAGCGAGCATTGTTGCCATCGTCGCCGGCCCCGTCACCACCTTCCTCTATCCCTCTCTCTCTCTCTCTCTCCCCGTCTATCTCTGTCTCTCTCTTTCCCACGCTACAAATCGCTCTCTTCTCTCGTCTTCAATCTATGGCGTCGAACGCCGCCGCCGTCGCCTCGAACCAAACCGAGAAGATCAATCTCTTCGCTACTCTCTGTTTCTCTTAAACTTCTCTGCTCTATTTCTGAAACTAACCGCTCTCTCTTCTTCGCAGGTTTCCGAGGACGAAGTGTCACATTTTCCGGCTGGGCTGTTGTAGCTCTACTGAGGTCGCGGGTACATTGGAAATTTCCGCCTCTAGGTTCTCTCTCTTAAGTTTCAAGTTCGATTGTTCATTGACAGAGTTTGGAAGTTGAAAATGAGGTAATTCTTCTTTTATTCTGAAGCGGATTGAAGGTTGCTTGGTTAATCAACTTAATATTGTATATTAGCTTACTGATTTTTGCAATTTCTTGTAGTGATATAACCATACATCTATCTATATAGCCTTTGTCTTCTATTACTGATTATCATGCATTCAATGTTAGGTCGAGTAACGAAATTCCCTCTGCTTATGTCAAGTATCATTCAACTTAGGGCACATATATGTGGGAATAGATCAAGAAAAAATTGTATAATCGAGCAATTAGATTTAATGTGGAATTGATGTTTAATAGTTTTTTTTTTTTTTTTTTTGGGTACTGTTTAATAAAAAGAAATTAGGAGATCATTCTTATCTACATATATTAGTGGAAAGGGAAGTTGTTTTTTAACAATCATAAAATTTTGATGCTCAGATTGCTTACGAAATCTCTAAAATGTTATGTTAAATTTGTTTTTGTTGGCATATCTCATTATATTATTTCTATTTCTTTCGAAGCATGCCTCTTAATTCCATTTTGAACCCAAGAAACTGCGATTCTCAAGAATTAAGAGCAAATAATACAAAAGAACAAATGCAGCATCTTTAGTTTTGTACATCGTACGTCAATTTGAATTTGTATTCTCTAATTAGTTTCACTTTATTTTGCATTGTGATATATTAAAGTCGTACTTTATGATATTGGTTATTGAATATACATGCAATATCTTGAAGAAAGCTTCATGGAATTCGTCCTTTTTAATTGGGGCTTCAAGGATTAAAGGTAGTATTATTCAAATTTACGCATAGTACAAGTTTATGTTTTTGTAGGATTATATTGTTGGGGTGTATATTTGGTGATTCGTAAATTTGTATGCAAAGGGATTCTTATGATTTACAACACAACTACGTAACTGTGGCCAAATAAGGTGAAACCTCAAAATTGGTGGAAGTGTTGAGTTATAGATAAACTGTGTGCAGTCGGAGTTACGAAGTTAGCTAAGTTATAAGTTAAACCTCCAGACTGAACATGGGTCTTCATCATGAGCTTAACTAATTATTTGTCATGTTCAGTTTGACATGGGTCTTCATCAGATCATGAGCTGAAGCGAGCCTTACCAACCAAGGGCAATGCATTTTCGTTTCTTGAGGGAAACAACAATGGCCATAACATCACATTCTTCATGAGTTCATGAACATGTAAGTTTATATGCCTTCTGTTAGAATGATTTTCGCATGAATCTGCAAGGATAATGTGACTATAGAGACTCAAGAAGGATTACATAACTGAAATTGATAGATGTGCATGCTTGTTTGCACAGAGGGAACGGTTCAAAGAGCAACTAAATTATATGAACCCCAAGGATATGAGGATCCCTGAAGTCGAAATTCCGGGGAAGAACCTTTTGGAAATTCCTAAGGTGATATGTCTGTTCTTATTTTTTTTTTTGTTCTAGAGAGAGAGTATACACTTATTTTATTTTATTTTTTGCAAATTAAAATTATTGATCTTATGTATAGGTTAAGTATGAAGAACAAAAAATGGCTCAGCAACACAACGACCATCGGGCACGGCCATAGTAGGATACAAGTAGATTCCTATCTGTTTAATACTGGTGATGAGATGCTTTAAGGATAATAACATTTGCTTCTTTTTTCTACTGTTTTCTTTTAACTTTGTTTTCATGTGATTAAAAACATTGTAGAATTTTGGATGGTGTTGATAATTTTTTATTGTTAATATATGTATCAACTTTTGTTTTTGAATAATATCTATTATTTATTTATTTACTCATTCATTTATTTATTTATTAAAATTAAATTGAAAAAAATAAAAAAATAAAAATTTAAAATCTAAAATGAAGATAGATGTAAGCTAAAATGCATCACTAAAACTAGTGACGCTAAAATTGTTTCACATACTTTTTGCGACACTTCAAAAATTGGCGTATAATTGCTACACAATATTTTTGCGTCACATTCGTAACCGATATTAAAGTATGTCGCAAAGTATATTTGTGCGACATTAAATAGTGATGCAAAAAATATCGCAAAATGTCGCAAAATGTATTTTGCGACATTGAATTGTGATGCAAAAAAAGTCGCAAATTATATTGTTTGCGACATTAAATTGTGACGCAAAAGGTGTCGCAAATCAAGATTCGTCATATCAACTAATGTCGCATAATGTGTCGCAAATATAATGACGCATAATGCGTCGTAAAATTTATATGACATTATTTTAGTGTTGCAGAAAGTGTCATTGATATTGCGACACAAACGAAAAAAAATGTCGTAAATTTGCTACATACCCCTTTAGCGACATAACTTGCTGTGACGCAGAAAATGTCGCATATCATCATTTGCGACACTAAAAAGGGCCATTTGCGACACATTTGTATGTCGCAAAAGACCTATTTTCTTGTAGTGAACACAATCTCCTCCCCAGCCCCATCAAGAGGACAGTCCCATTCGATCCCCCCTCCGAGATGTTCATCAGGAAATCCCTCCACAATCTCCTCTCCAGCCCCATCGTGAAAGCAGCCCAACCCCCTCCGAGTCCAGGGCCATTGTCCTTTCCCATGGCCCTCCAAACAGACCGCCTCCGGGTCGCCCGGTTAGGAGAAAATTTCCCTCGGCGGTTTGTAGAAGTCCATTCCGGACTCAAGAGGTGCGGGGCAAGAATTTTACCCACTTCATGACCATGGACGATCCACCAGCGTAATACATTTCTCGTATTTTTCATCTAAATTTTAAATATGATTATAGTTTTCAATTACCAATCTAATTAGCTTTGCTTTGATGTATATTAGGAGAAATGTTGGTCTGCCCTACACAGTCGACAGGTCGTACTTTGTGGAGATCAAAACCATGACGACAATGCTTGGGTTTGAGCATGTCGATCCATTCGTGGCAATTATGGCCAAGTCTCCCCGTTCGGCTTACTTAAAGAAGGCCAACCCAAAGAACGTGGTCATGGGCCCGACCTTCATGGTAAACATTGTGGCATATTCCACTATATGTATGTTTTGTCATCTTCTCCTACTTAAAGAGTTTAAAATTGTGTCATTTAATGCAGACTGCTATGGATGAGGTGTGGGCTAAACTACATGGGAACGGGAAAGAGCCTGAGGGTTGGGTTCCTGATGTTGACGAGGAGGAGATTGTGCCCGATGAGGAGCTTGATCGACTGGCTATGTTCGCGGAAGGGCTGATGCCTGAATGGGGAGGGCTGAAGAAGTGGGTCGATGCACATAAGGTACTATTGTACATATTATGTCTTTGTACCAACTTTTATTGGTACATTATGGTACTAATTTGTTCCTTTAGTACTATCTGTTAATTGATTATTCATGTATTTGTTCAGCTGATATTGATGTGTCACTTCTCCGCGCATTGGGCTGTGTGTGTGCTTCATATGAGGGAGGGCATGATGGTATTGTGGGACACAAATCAAGGGAAGTTTACTGACCATATTGAAGCGCTCAGACGGCAGGTCTTCAGACCATTAGGCTGCATATTTCCCCAGCTGCTCAAGAACATCAACTACAACCAGGGTAAGTCCATTCGGTTCACCGAGTGGACGCTGGAGTTCGAACCAATGGGCCCTAACCGGATTCTTCAGGATGACAGCTGTAGTTGTGGCCCATTGGCACTCAAGGTCATGGAGAACCGGCTTTGCGACAAGCGTGATGTTCCCATGAACAATGAGTCCATTGAAAGCTGGAGGACGCACATAGCCCAAACGATCTATGAATACAGCACGGATGGAAGTACTCTGCAGTTCTAATTAAGGGTGGGGAGGAATTTGTTTAAACAAAATTATCATTTGAAGTGGGATGTACCAAACACACTATTTTATCTTTTTTTTTTTGTGTTGCTTTTATAAGTTATTATCGGTGGTTGGCTTGGTGCCAGTAACATTTTCAGTACTAAATCAGGTATGTAAGTAGGTGAATGGTAGTAGGTAGGGACCAAGATAATTTTGGCCCCTGCTATGTATTTATTTATGCTATGTAATTATGCCGTGTATTTATGATGTGCCATTAGTACAAGTGTTTAGTAACACTCACAATAACATTAGAACAGACATGAACAATATCGTTATGAAAGACAAAACAACCATTAGAGCATAAAATAACAGAGTGTACTACTGAAACAAACATTAACACTTGTACCATAAGAGAAAGAGTACTACTAGAACTAACAGAAACGATAGTACGTACTATTGACACGAAAGTAACATGATTACCAACAGAAGATTGAGTCAAAATGCATGAAGATGAAGATGAACGGTTACACTGAAATAAACACACATGAGTTAAGATAGGTTCACACATCATGGTTTCCACCACATCAGCGAAGACGATCCAGTGCTCGAGGGCTGAGCAGGATCCTTGGATAGAAACTTGCCTCCTCTGCCAGGCAACTTTGGCGGGCGTGTGCTCATAAACTCAGTGGACATCCGGCTTGCTGTTGCTCCGCTGTCGTGGAAGAGTCGGCGATGGGGCAGGATCGGTGGTGATGTCACCTCATCAGACGCTTCTCCATCATCTTTCTGGACATTTTCATCTTCCGATATTTCGACGATGCTGATCGATTTCGTCTCCGTCTTCACGTATTCGAACCCAAATAAGACGACCATCTTATCATACAAGGGCTCTCCCTCACGGTAGTATGCTTCAGTCATGGGCTTGGCCTGGATGCATGGACATTTAATTGAGCATAAACTTAAACTCCCACACCATTATCAATGAAATGCGTATAACATACCTTAAAAGCATACTTCCACACATCGTCGGTAGTGAAGATGTAGTTCTGAGAACGATCCCAAGACACACCATCGACAGAAAGCAACCATCTAAACGTATCGTACCGACGTCTCAAGAGAGTGAACTTCGAGTATGCATCTTCCCACACGAGCTTTAGGCCGTACGTAGCGTTCAAGTTATCTTTCACGAGTACTAGAGCTTCACCCGGTAGGTCATTCCCCAACTCCGGAGACCCTCCCAAAGCGCATATGAGAGTAGCAATGAAGGCTTGATTGAGCTCCTTGTTCCATGGTTTACGGTAGAACCACTCTTTTTGTGAAGATACATTTTCGAAGCACATTTTGGTAACCAACAAAATGGGATAAGTGTGAATGTTGAGAAGGGAGAAGTGTTCATGTAATATGGGATGCATGTTGCCCCTTAAATAAATTAAATTAAATGCATGTTGCAAAATGTAAATAGAGAACCCAAATTAGTACGATTCCCCGTGGAAACACGCAAGAGTATGGGTCAATATTCCTTGAGAGATGGATGGAACTCGTGCATGCAAAAAGCTGGGGATGAGTAAGTTGAATAGGACAAAACATTAGATCTTATTACTGTTCATAAAGATATTTATACTATTTTCACAGTTGTAGTCTATAGTGCCAACTAAAGCTGTCATAAAAAGGTGGGAAATGAGTAAGTTGTATAGGACAAAACACCTAATTTTCGGCATTTCCTTGTTTCTTTTACCTTAAATAGGCATTCTTCTCTATCTTCAACAGTGACTCCGATTGTAAATGGAAAATACCAAAATGCCCTTACAATTTTGAGGCATTTCATTTCATTGAATCAAGGCCTCATTTCATTTATCCAGCCACCCTCTCCCTCTCCCTCTCGCCATCTCTATACGAAAAGGAGAAATCCCATGATGAGCTCTGAATCCGATACTGATTCTGGTGACACCAAGTATCCTGATTCTGATGAAGGAAATCCCTTTGAGTTTTCTACGGAATGCATTTCCGGTGTCCTTCCGTACTTTGAGGTGGAACTTGTGAAAACACATGTTGCAAAGAGATACAGATTGGTAATGCTCTCTAACCCGATCTTGATTTTATGAAATATTTGCATGGTTTTTTATGCTGGAATGTGTTGTGATGATGCAGCTGATGCCCCGCACGGCTATAAGGTTGCTGCCGGCCGTTGATGTTGCTGTTACATTGCGTCACGGGCTAAAAGAATGGAAGGGCATTTACCATGGAAGCTACAAACGTCCTGTCATCAGCAAGAGCGCGTGGCAGCCATTCGTCGACCACAACCACCTCAAGGCCGGGGATATTTGCACATTCGAACTTGAGAAGCTCGGTGACATCTGCGGCGTGGGGCTGAAGGTGTTGTTGTTGAAGGGCATTTTCGACACTCCGGCAGAAAGGCTTGCTTAGAAAATGGAGGGCACCAGTGAAGATCACGCAATAGTTATTGATTAAGATGATGTTGTGGATTAAAACTAACTTTATGTATATTCTATCTATTCCCTGCATGTGTATGTCCTAAAACACAGTTATATCCCCTATGTTTTTGTTTGTTGGGTCTTGAATAGGGTGATATATGATGGTATTAAAGCCAACCAACTCACATTCACGAACAATTTCTCTCATTCCTCAGCTACATCAAGCTCTTCCATGTAACTTCTGGTACTACCAAAGAATCACTAGTTCCAACTCTTATACTAATAGTACTTAGAGGGGGACCAAGAGTGCCAAAAGAAGGCACATTTTGATGTACCAATAGTAGTACCTATAACTACGAATTTTGATACCTTACACATGGCAGATTGTTAGAAGGAAATAATACATACGAAAGGTAACCATTAATAGTCCACTAAGCTACTGATTAACCAAAAGTAACCTTAATCAAAACAGTTAAAATCAAAAGTAAAAGCCCTAGTTTCTTCATCGCATTCCACTTCTTCTGTACTTCGACCTGAACTGTAACCTCAAATTCAGCCTTAAGAGCTTCCAACTCCTGCTCTGTCAACCTCAGTTTCTCGATTAACGCTTTCTCAACTTGTCGTGCTTGATAAATTTCTTCACCATACTTGAGAGTCTGCAAGTTTATGCGGCTTTGGCAATTGTTTCGGCAGAAGCTGGTAGGTTCAGGAAAATCCACCCATTGGAAGAAGTCGCAATCATCCCACTGCATAAAAGAAGAATTACAAAAAAAAAAAAAAAAAAAAAAAAAAACAATCATTAAACCCGAATACAGAGTGCGTTGCATACCTTCCTCAATGGACAGCAGAAAAATCTACGCCCAGGGTTTTCTTCTGTGTGAGAGGTTAGAGTATCAGCAGCCACTCCGTGCACGCAACTTGGACGGGTTGGAGTGGAGGTCCAGCTAGGTTGCCTGCCAGAGGAAGAGGAGGTGGAGGATGAAATTCTTTCAATTTTGAAGAACCCTAAATTGTAAATAGAAACGGGCCTTGTGTTCTTTAAATATAACATGGACCAGAAAACGACGTCGTCTGTTTAAGTGGTGGCCCATTAAATTGTATAAACAAACTAGAACTAAAGGAACAGTATATTTGTTGTAACAGATGGAACGTAGGTAAAGTTGGTACATAATATACATTACTATTGGTACTACCAAAGAGCAATCAGTACCAAAGATGGCACTAACAGTACAAAAGAAGACACTAATAGTACAAATGATGATACTAATAGTGCTAAATGTTACAAGAAACACAAACAGTTAGAAAAAATCTGACATAAGATGGAACACGTGCATGATACTTAGAAATGCTTCTACTACTGATACTACTATGGCCTTATTCATTAATCCCTTGCATACATTTCGAACGTGTATGACCAGCCTCTCCGCAAACACTGCATCGCTTCGGTTTCCGACGTTTAGGTAACCCCTGATTGGCTGAAGCTGAAGCTGAAGCTTCCTTGATCGGCATATGTATTGTGTGGCAGTGCAAGTGCTTCTATAATGTCCCCTTGCAAAACATCGAGAACAGGTTACTGTGCGTGAGGACCGAGAGCCAGCAGTCATATGACTAACACGTGGCCGACCAGCCTGGCTTGGATTCACCGGCGCATTGAAAATCCTCGAACTAACCTCCTCGGGCACAATCCAATCATCAGGATAGGAATCGGCGTCACTTCTCCAGCATATATTTCACGTAATGAGTCAGTGCTGTATACACGACTAACGTATGCATCGGTATTCTGCTTCGTTCGGCTACGCAAATTAGAAAGTAATAATCCACCATAAGTATAGAACTAATGACATTGTACTAGGTATAATATTTCCAACTGTACCGAAAAAATCATAATTGTTTGAAAATAAAATACCGTATGGCTGCCGCAGCGTGAGAGCATGGAATAAGGTCCATGTTAAATATCAGACAAGTGCACTCCTTGCTCTGAATGTCGACGACGTGATGCGTGATTCCATTTGATACCTTGAACTTGGTTGGAGAAATGTCCTCAACAACCATTTTGCGAGCCAGTTCATTCGCTCGTATCAATCTAGCTTCTGCGTATGCAGCTAACTCTTCAGTTCTAGCCATGGCCTCAGCACGACGCTCGGTAAACCAATGTCCGATCATAGTGCGGGCACACTCGAATAGAGTACATACGGGGAGCATCCTCGCCCACACAAGCCGGTTGTTCAAGCACTCGGCAGCATTAGAAGTTGAGAATCGATATCGTCTAACGGGACATTTGGAACGAGCCCACTTAATAGGATCAACATCCATTAGCCTATCATGTGCACCGGGCGAAAAGGCTTTTAGGTTTTCCATGCGCGCCACAAAGTCCCTTGGCCTATATGCATCAGCAGCTTGTTTGAACATTTCAATCGCATGACTCCCCCATCTTCTGATATTGCCTCGTAAATGGTATGTGCATAGGGCGTGGGGTATGCCTGGGTATACAATATCCAGAGCATTCTTGATACTGATATGTTGGTCAGAAACAATCAACATGTGCGCCGCAACCGTTGAAAAAACCAGGTCCATGATGCATCCGATTCCTTGTCTCCCAACCCAAATGCTAAGGGTACAACCTGTTCGTTAGCATCCTTCGTAGCAGCGACGAACATAACACCCTTGTATTTTCCCTTTAAATGCGTTCCATCAACAACAATAACCGGACGACAAGCCTTGAAGGCTCTAATGCATGCAGCAACAGCCATGTAGCAGTACATAAAAGTACCATCTGTATCATCAGTCAACAAATCAACGATGGAACCAGGGTTTGCCTGCTCTAACATATATAAATATTTTGGAAGCATCTGAAATGACTTGCTTGACTCGCCATAAGTCAAAGTCAGGGCTTGATTCCTTGCTGACAAAGCAAGAGGGTATTTTATTTGCACACCGAATAACCGTTGTACTTGTGCCATCATGTCCCTCGGCCTAAGCACAACGCCGTCTACCATCAAATTAGGGACAAAGTATTCAGCTAAAACTTTAGAATATACCGTCGGCTCATTATGAAATCTGAGATCTTTCTCGCATGTGTGCGTCACCCATTCATCAATAATCCAAGCTTTTCCCATAGCTGTCGCTTTTAGTACGAATGAACACGTATCCGCATGATGCTTGCACACAACATGATAGTACTCTTTGGAGGAGCGCCTAGTAACAAACCCAAACTGGTTTACAAGATGATACAAACCACATGATGCTATCAAACTGGCTTTATTAGTGAAAATGGAATCCTTTTCAAGTGTGCCCATTTTGCAATCATCAATCGTTTCATATCGACCTCCTCCAAAATCTTCCACGGGAACTGAAGCATGGAAAGAGGTACCCGGAATAGTTCATTGTCGAACAATAGAAGTGTTTTCTCTTAAAGTCTGATTCAAGTCCGGGAGGGATGAAACAGAGCGCTCTTGACGTTGATTACTCCCAACCTCATCAGTTTCATCATGAGAATCAGTCTCATGCTCATCCTCGTGCTCATCATCCACATCTTCAAATTCTTCATGCTCATCCTCATCCTCAACCTCAACCTCAACCTCGTGCTCAATCTCTCGATGGAGTAACACGGTATCCTCCTCATCGTTAAGATCGTCATGGAACCTGTTTGAAATCCTCATCGACAAATTCCTTTTTCTTGATGGAGTTGGAACTGGCGTTGTAACCACCCGGTTTTGCCGCAACACTAGACTTATTAATTCCGAATTAGCAGCAACCGGTGTTGTAGTTATGTACAACACGGGAGCCGATTCTGATGCCATCACAAAGGGCAACTCGTAAGCATCAGTGATCTTCATTCTAATCTTTTGGTTAGTTTTTGGGGAGATAACCAATGCATCTATCTCATACAAGTTCCGAGCCTTCGGCTTCTTCAAACGCATTTCAATCTTGCTTAACAAAATTTTAAAATTCATATCAAACTCGCGCATAGGAATGAGCTCTGTTCGGCCGCCATTATACTCGTCGGTGTCAGCCAAGTCACCTCCGTGGACAATGGTCATCGAACGCTGGCTCATCTGCATAATGGAGCACATTTAGCATACATATATCTAATGGTACTAATAGTTACTTCAGTACCAACGAGTTACTATATTGAACATACATGTTTGAAACATCAAGTAAATCAGGGTTTGAAACAAGTATTTCATCAATTCAGCAGCTATTGAGGAATTATTCATGGAAGTAAAATTCTCCAGGCATATTAGTACCTTGAATCGATGCGAATCTCGATTAGATAATGAACGGCGATACAAACTGAGATGAAATTTATTTTCCGGCGACTGTATGAGCTTTCGGCAGCGGCGCAAGGACTGAACTTGTACTTCGGCGACGATTTGGACATCCGGCGACAATTTTTTGGATTTCCGGCGATGGTATGAGCAACCGGCGACGACGCACGGACTGAAGAGAGGTCGAATTGAGCTTGGAGAGAGGTTCAAGAGTGGTCGAATTGAGCTTGGAGAGAGGTTCAAGAGTGGTCGAATTGAGCTTGGAGGGAGGTTGGGGAAGCCGAAATAATGAAGTAATGAAGAGAGAGGGAGTGTTGAAGAGAGAAGAACCTAGGGGGGGTGGTTCGTCGGGGGGGGGGGGGGGGGGGCGTGATTCGTGGGAGGGGGTGGAGGGGGGTGGGGGCGAGCTGAAAATGGGAGAGGAGGGAAAAATTGGCGTTCAAAGAAGGTCGAAAGAGGGGGGGGGGGGGGGGGGGGGGAATGGGTTTGAGGGAGTGAAAAAGAGTGGGCCAACACTCTCCTTAGTAAGGGCATTTTGGACCAAAAATATTACTTTTTGACAAAATTTGTGTGTTTTTATGTTTCTGACATATATTAATTTTTGTTATTGTGGAATGACATTTCTAATAACTATCACAAAATATATACCTTATCATTAAAGAAAAATAGAAACCTTCTCATATTTAAGGTAGATTCATTAATCGTACAGTACAAAACCATGTATACACCTGAATTTATACTGTTTCAACTAACTAACAGAATAATGGAGAAATCGATTTTTCACAAAAACTGAAAGAAGAGAAATGGTCCTGGCCCTTAGATCTTTACTAAAAATCTACTGCCTACAATGAGTCCTGTTGGTCCCGAAAAGAGTAATTGGTGTATGGGGGGGGGGGGGGGGGGGGGATACACCAATAACCAATAGGTTTTTGACGTTTTTGAAAATCAGGTAGATAAAGAGGTCGACTGCCAAGGTCGATCCTATCAGAGGCAGATTGATCTATCAAGCTCGTTTGATAACAAGCTTGATTTATCAAACTGTGCTTATGCGGAAGTTGGAGGTTGATTAACTCTTTGAAAAATCTAAGGTCGATAAGCAAATGCAGGTTGTTTCGTGAAATGCAGGTTGATGTTTGTCAGATTGATAAAATATAGGAAGAGCGATAAATAAAGAGATAGAGATAGACACCGCAATTTAGCGTGGTTCGGAGAAACCCTCCTACGTCCACGTCAGGTCGACTCGACCTGAGAATCCCTTTACCTTCGGATCCAACTTCTCTCTTATTTATACTGACTGAGTATTAGTTCTAAATACACTCTAACTTGAATATATCTAGACACGAGTTTTGGGTCGTGACCCTTACAACCTTTCGTACAAAAACGTACTAACAACCTTTCACTTACTACAGAGCTTGACTAACTCTATAATGGTGAAAAACACAAAACAAACTTTCTAACTTCGAACGAGTCGGAGAAGAAGTTGTTGAATCAACGACAAGCAGCAGTGATCGCTTCGTCGTTGGGGCTTTTATCGGAGTCTAAAATCTCTATTCGTCAAGTGTTTGGGAAAGTATTGGAATTTCGAACACTTGAAAGGATATGAACTTTGAGAGAGATTTTGGCAGAGTATTTGCGTTGATAGCTTGAGTTTCCCGTGTTTGAATCCGATAATGGCTTGAAGTATTTATAGGCGGTTTTTGAAAACTAGCCGTTGGAGTCTGGATGATGTGGCACTAGCCGTTGGGGCGTGACTCACTTCTAGCCGTTGGGAAGTTTCGTCCTTGCTGGCATACCACGTGGCAAGGATCAGGTCGTGTTGTTCCATGAAGGTGGATCAACGACCTTGATATGATAATCCAGCTCTTGAACTCTTCTAAGTCAAAGCAGGCTGGAAGCTTGATAAGGAAGGTCGATAGACAGCTAGATATAACAGCTCGATCCGAATGAGGCAGGTCGATAAACAACCTTTCTCTTACAGAGTGGATCAAACTTGTATTTAAACTTTAGAGAGCATCGACCTGCACTAACAGGTAGCAGGTCGATCTATCGGCCTTGACCCTAATCAAGTGAAAATATGCCTAAGTGGGGTTTCAAAAAACATCATCAAAATCAAACTGCGAGGGGTTCCCAACAATTTCCCCCTTTTTGATGATGTCGAAACCATACACTTTACAAATAATTCCTAAGTATATAAAACGTTGAAAGTTCGATTAACCATGAAGGTTGATACGGAATTATAGGAAAGGCAGTTAATGAGACATAGTGAAAATAAAGCAGTAAAGGCAGTTTGCCTGGACAAAGAGATATTGTCGTCAGGTCGAATAAATGATTTTTGCTTCATTCAACTCGATAGCGAAATTACATAGGGATTTTACAAGACAAGCTATGAGCTTAAATGAATATCAAAAACTTATACAAAATCATCTATTCTACTACTTCTTCTGCTGGGCACGGGCTGCCACTCTTTCCTCTTGGATCTGCTCCCTAGACTTCGACTTCAAACTCGCATAGATTCCATCCCTGATTCGGCAATAAGCGGGATCGGAATTGGAGACATTGACGTTCATGCCGATAGCCGTCAGTGCGATGTATTGGTCGATTCGCGAATAATCCAAAAAGGACAAATCACGGACCAACGGGGGCGTGAAGTATTGCTTTGCAGGAGCCCGCAAGATCGCACCGGCCTCTGCAGCCTTCCTACGTAGTTCACCAACAAATTGTTGGTTAGGAAACTTCAACATGTAGGCCGCATAGGCAGCATCGGCATCTTCTGGGAGGGAGGGGTCATGGTTCCAATGGAAGAGGAGGATGAAACAGCTATTGAGCTCCATCAACAGGGCGTTCTGGCTCTCGTCGAGCCACTCCACGGCCTGCTGCTGGAGTCCAGCTTCCAAAATAAGCTCGGAGGCAGACTGGCTGATCCAGTCCTCTTCTGCCTTCTTCTTTGCTTCTGCAGCCCGACGCTCTGCAATGAAACGCCTCTGCTCACTAGGGTTCACGGCCTGCTCCGGAGTTGCTCCGGCAAGATGCATGGCGGTTATAAGCTCGGCCTCGTGAGCCAATCGAGCTTTGGCAGCGGCGGCCTCGGAATCGGGCTTCCTTGGCGGCGGAGGCGGAGGAGGAGGGGGATGAGCCGGAGAAGATTGTGGGGATTTGGCTTTGCTGGCTTTCTTCTTCTTCTTGGCTCCGGTCTTTGCTTCTTCCCCCTTTTCGACATCATCAAAAAGGGAGTTGATGAGCGAAAGAAGGGAAGCGTCCTCCCCCTGCAGCTTGGATACAACATCCTTCAATTGCTGTTGGCCGTTGAGCAGGCTGGTGAGGGTGTCGAGGATGGCGTTGATTTGTGTGTTGGAGGCCGATGCCGAATTTGTGATAGACGAAATCAGGTCGGTCACTCGCTGATCGACCTTGGCCACGTCCTCCTTCAATTCCTCGATCTGCTCCAGGGACGCCATATTATTCGACTCGAGCTGGTCCGGCAGAAGCTTGTCTGTGTATTCCTTCAAATTTTCCACGACAAACTTCGTGACCTGCTCCCTGGCAGCTTCATCGGCCTGGGTCTTGGCCTCTTTCAAAATTTCGACCCGGGCCTCTGCTACGGCCTTCTTGATCTGCTCCGAAATGTTGATGTCGAGAGACTCGAGCTTTGCAGAGAGGGAATTGAGCTCGGTCTCAACATCAAACTTTGATACGTCGGGAGACGGAGCAGCAGCAACATCAAGAGCTCAATCACCACCC
Organism: Thymus mandschuricus; assembly: GCA_029379335.1. Classification (NCBI taxonomy): domain Eukaryota; kingdom Viridiplantae; phylum Streptophyta; class Magnoliopsida; order Lamiales; family Lamiaceae; genus Thymus; species Thymus mandschuricus. Next base: position 16,180,619 of record CM057074.1, on the reverse strand, counting down.
TCATTCCTGGGTGGCGATTGCTCCGGAGTTTGAATGGCATCAAACTCGTCTCCGAGAATAGCGGCGGAGTTGTAGAGGACACGTGAGTTGGAGTAGAGAGGGTGAAGGTCGATGCCCAAAATTTTGGCTTCAACCTTCATGCGCCGCAGCACGAGGGATTGGAAGTTGGCGGCAGCATCCTCTACACTGTAGAAATTGAACTCGGCCTCTAGCTCCAGCTCTTCAACCTTCAGATCGTCGAGGGAGACTACCTGCAGCAACGTGTCAAACACGTAGTAGTAACTCGACTTACAAGCCAGATAAAACTGGAGGCGAGCTGCTAGATTTAGGGACTTGGGAAGTTGCTCAATCCCCGGCATCAGGTCGATCGCCCTCAGCCTGGCTTCGGCCTTCATAGAAGCCACTAGAGAGTGAGCAGCAGACACGGACTGCTCGGCGATCGGCTGGACGAGCAGGATGATATCTTCCTCCATGGCGACTTGTCGAAGGGGGGAAGAATGGGGCTCGTCTTCGGTGAGATCCTCGATCTCCACCGAACCAACGCGACGGCCTGCGGGGGAGCCTGCAGGAGAAGGTGCAGGTCGATGCTGCGAGGCGGACGGCTCGATTGCGGGACGGACTGGCGAAGGAGTCCGTTCCGGCGAAGGTAAGGGCGATGGGGATGGCGTAGGCAGCCTGCCGGGTACAGGCTCCTCGGCCTCCATGGGAAGAACATGCTGTAACGGCCTGACCGGATCTGAAGAAGCAGATGGTTTCTTCGGTGAGGGAGTCTTCTTGGCAGGGCGAGAGGGCAACGGCTCATCATCGGCCTTTCACTTCTTCTTCTGCACAGGGCGAGGCGGCACCCTCCATCCGATCTTGGACTCTCCAGTCCGGATAAGATGCGGCCTTACGTGGTCTGGCGACCCGTAAAATATTTGCGGCGCGACACCCAATGCCATCTCCAGCTGATGGAGATCTTTTGGAATGAAGTTGTGGGGGAAAGCCGGCTCGTCTGTCCACCTCCGATTTTTGAAAAAGGAAGTTATGATGCAGGTCGCCTTCGTCCCAAGACGAAGCGGCCTCTTTTCGTTGTGGAGACGCACTCCCACCACGGCCTCTCCCTCCATGGAGCAATCGATATGTTTGGCCTCCTCCCACAGCAGGGTGACCATCAGCTTGGCCCAGCTGATGGGCAGGTTGAGAATCACGGCCGTCATAATTTGGAACTTTAACGGCGTGGCCTGGTCGTGATTCCCGAGGTGCCCAAGAAAGTACCTCTGCACAAAGTCCACAAGTAGCCTGTACTTGGGATGGAGCTCGCTCCTCTTGAACGATCTCTCCAAATACGGTCTAGGCTCCATGAGAACGCGGTCAAGTGCCTCCTGCAGTTGAGGGCGAGATATTTCGGAAAGTTGCAACGCCCCACCCTCCCCAATGCTGAAGGCGACCTTCACGGGGTCGAGGACGTTGATGTGGTGGGCGGATTGCTGACTCCCGAGAGTCACGGAATGGGTGGAGACGGAGTCGCCCTTGTTCCAATTGTAAAAGAACGCACTCATGATCTTTGGAAGAAGTTTCGGCGGTCGGGCAGAGATAATCCGGTTGAAAGGAAGACAAGTTTCCACCAGGGCGTACATCGACTCCAGATCGCGAAACCCGAAGGTCTCACGAACCATGTACGGCTCGTATTTGATGCGGGATTTCAAATAAGCAATGACCGCATCCCATTCCATTTCCGGAAGGCCGAAAGATGATGTTTCTGCCATTATATAAGAGTAGATGTGTAAGAACGTTGACGGAGAAGGGAGAAAATGGCGAAAAGAACACGACAGCGGCTGATGTTTTAGCAGAGAATGAAGAAATTAGGTTTTTTTTGCAGAAAGCGATGAGTGAAAGGAGTAAGTAACGTTTCGAATGAAAACTTCATGATATATATAGACAGTTTGAATGGTTGGGATCACTTGAATTTGAAAGGTTTAAAGTTTCTACTTTAATTCTCGTCCGCACGATTGAGAGCGCGTGGAATACGAGACGATTCACATCCGCGCGTGAGTTAAAAAAAAAATAAACGTGCGTATTCTTGCACTTTTTCCAAAAGGACAGCAAGGAATTAAATGCGACCTCAGTCAATGTGTCAGTATTTGACACTTGACTAGATAGGTTGCAAAAATAGCAATGATTATTCCCTTTTTCCTTAATTTCTGCAAAACAACAGAGCCTTAAACAATGTAACACATTGAGAAATAAATTTCAATATTAGAGAGAATTTATTGCGTATTAAAGAAGTTAAATGAAAGACAAAAGGGTGATACTACCCCTTTGATTCCCCCTTCAATAATGCGGGTTGCATTCAGGTTGATAGCGGCCTGATGAAATGAGAACGGCCTGGACTTTGTGATATCGACCTGGTGGTAGATATCGGCCTTTGTTTCCCCTTAATTGATGGATCACTTGGTCAAGTGTTTGAGGAACACAGGTCGATCTAAGATTGATAGTCTTGGACTGTTGACTCATATCAGTCTGATAACGAGCTGTTGACTGGTTAATTGGAAACGACCTGTTGACTAGAAAAGGCCTGTTTTAAAAGGTGACGGCCTGTTGACTCACGAACGGCCTGTTGACTCAACGTTTAATAAGCCTAACTTTCCACACAACATTTTGAATCTTTCTTCGGCTAGTGGTTTGGTTAGGATATCAGCCCGTTGAATATCAGTGTGTATCTTCTCAATAACCACGTTCTTCTTTTCCACGTGATCACGGATAAAGTGATGTCGAATATCCACGTTTTTGCATCTTGTATGAAGAACTGGATTTTGAGTAATGGCGATAGCACTCGAACTGTCGCAGAATATGGGCACTTCACTGACTTCAACTTCGTAATCTTTGAGTTGTTGTTTGAGCCACAAGATTTGTGCGCAACAACTCCCTGTGGCCATATACTCGGCCTCTGTGGTGGAGGTGGCTACTGAAGTTTGTTTCTTTGAAAACCATGATATCAGCTTATTTCCGAGAAATTGGCAAGTACCCGAGGTAGATTTCCTATCGAGCTTGCACCCTGCATGATCAGAATCTGAATAACCTGTAAGCTGCAAATTATCATCACAAGGATACCAAAGACCTAAGTTTACGGTTCCTTTGATGTATCGAAGAATTTTCTTTGCCGCTTCCAAATGAGATTCCTTCGGATTAGCTTGATATCGAGCACACACTCCAACTGCAAAAGTGATATCAGGTCGACTCACAGTTAGATAAAGTAATGAACCAATAATACCCCTGTACAGTGTTATGTTGGCAGGTTTTCCTTCTGGATCTGGGTCGATCTTCCCACCAGAGAGCATCGGTATTTTGACGGGTTTGCTGTCTTTGACACCAAACTTATCGACCAGCTCGTATGCGTACTTTGTTTGGCTAATGAAGATTCCTTCATCGGACTGCTTGACCTGCAACCCTAGAAAGAAATTCATTCCCCCATCATAGACATTTTATATTTGTCTGTCATGAGGTTACCAAATTTTTCGCATAATAGGGGAGACTTAGATCCAAAAATAATGTCATCAACATAAATTTGTACTAAAAGGATATGTTCATTCACTTTGATAGTGAATAGCGTTTTATCGACTGAACCACGCTTGAATCCGGATTCGATGAGAAAGGATGATAGCGTCTCATACCAAGCTCGAGGAGCTTGCTTAAGTCCGTAGACGACCTTGTGTAGTTTGTAGACTTTGCTCGAATCACCCTCTTCGAATCCTGGAGGCTGTTCCACATAGACTTCTTCTTCGAGAACGCCATTGAGGAACGCGCTCTTTACATCCATCTGGTAGACTTTGAATCGTTGATGAGCGGCATAAGCTAGAAACAGCCTTATAGCTTCTAATCTTGCGACGGGGGCAAACGTCTCATCATAATCGATTAATTCTTGTTGACAGTAACCCTTTGTGTTTCACTAAAAAGTGTTCGCAATAGACGAAATCTATCGTAGCACTAGCAAGTAAAACCTAAAACTAAGAAAGCAAGTAAAGAAGAATTTGGGGTTTTTGTTTATAAATCCTAGGCAAGAAAATAAAATAAAGCAATAAATAAAAGCAAGTAACTACCTAATCTAAGAACTAGGAAATAAATCTAAGAATTAAACTAGAAGAAAGCAATTAAATCTACCTAGGCAATAATTGAAAAGAAAGCGATAAAGGAAGCAACAAAGAAAACGAAAGCAAAGAAAGAAGCATAAATAAATCTAGACATGATGAATTGAAATCTGGAAATTAAAAGCCAATTAATCTAACTTGAAAACTTTGAAAAACGAAAGAATTGAAATCGAAGGAAAACGAATCTAAACTAGAACTTGAAATCGAAAGAACGAAATTAAACTTAAGGAATTTAAATGAAGCAATTAAGAAAACGAATCTAAAAACGAAGCAAGCAATTAAAACAAGTAAACGAAAGCAATAAAAGAACTTACGAAAATTGAGACGAAGAACGAAGAACTTGAATTAAATAAACGTCTTGAATTAAATTGCAATAAACGAAGAACGAATCCGGATCCGAACAATAGAAAGCTAATAAAAGTGTTTTAATGCTGAAAACTAAAGCTAAAGTATGATAAAAGATGATATAAATTCGTGTACAAGGATGATATATATATACTAGGTAAAAACCTAGATAAATAAGGAAAGGATAGCTGGCCGCCGACTTTTGGCCGATCGGCCAGATGCTGAAGGAAATCTGGCCGGTCGGCCAGATCAGGAACTGGATAACTGCTTCGCATGAGTTTGGCCGATCGTCCAGATTGTGAAGGAATTCTGGCCGATCGGCCAGATCAGGGACTGGTGAACCCTTGCGTAGGCATTTGGCCGATCGTCCAGATTCCTAAGGAAATCTGGCCGATCGGCCAGATCAGGTTCTGGTCTCTCACAGCTTTTCCTTCTCTTCGTGCACTTTTCGTCCCGTTTTCTTCCAATTTCTCACCTTTTGCTCCTACGATACCCAAAGCTCCAAACAAACAATCATAGCCAAAAGACACACTAAAAGACACAAAAACATAATGAAAACGAACACGAAAACGCAACGAAAAACCTAACAAATAAACACCAATCACTTTGCTACCAATCGGGCTTTATTTCTGACAACTTCTCCAGATTCGTCTCTCTTGTTTTTGTAGACCCATTTGACTCCAATGACACCCTGATGATAAGGACGATCAACTAGAGACCATACTTCATTTCTTTTGAATTCATTGAGTTCTTCTTGCATGGCTTGAATCCAGTCAGCATCACGAAGAGCTTCAATGGCATCTTTGGGTTCTATACGAGAGAGATAGTAGCTTAGTAGCGCACTTTCACCAATCGTTCTTCTTGTCCGCACTCTTTGGTTTGGGTTCCCAATAATGAGCTCTTTTGGATGATCATCGATCCATCGTCTGCGACGTGATCTTTCTTCATTTGAAATAATTGGATCAGGCTCATTAATAGGTTCGTCAAACTCTGGGTGAGCTGAAGGTTGATCAGTGAACAAGTGTTGTTGCTCGGGTTGTTGATCAAGCTGCTGATCGGACTGAATATTGAGCTGCTTCATTGCATCATCGAGCTGCTCGATTTGAGATGTAAGGTCGTTAACAGTATCAGTCTGGGGAACTGAGAATGGGGGATCAGCCTGGTTACTTCCGGCTGATGTATTACAGCTCGATGTAGGAACATTACTTGCATCATTTCCCCCTTGTTGTGTGACCTTCGGATCAAATTGATCATCTTCCTCTAGATCAGTTGGAGTCCACACTAGCAGGTCGTCGATGGGGGAGTTGAACGATCTGTTAGTAACGGAATGATCTAGACCTGTACTTAACTCTCTGTACAGACAAGTAGATTCATCAAACACAACATGAGGTGTTACCTCCACAACTAGGGTTTTCTTATTAAAAACTCTATAAGCTTTGCTAACCTCCGAATATCCTAAAAATACTCCTGGATCGGCCTTGCTATCAAAAGTTTTTAATTGAGATTTCCCATTGTTATGGATGTAACACAAACATCCAAAAGATTTAAAATACTTTAACCTGGGGAGCTTGTTGTTCCACAGCTCATAAGGAGTCTTTCCATGTCGGGTAGTGATGATCGACCTATTTTGGGTATAGCAGGCTGTGTTAACGGCCTCTGCCCAAAACTTCTTTGGAAGGTTGGTTTCGTCCAACATGGTACGAGTTGCTTCCTTCAGCGACCTGTTACGGCGCTCCACTACGCCGTTTTGTTGAGGTGTACGAGCTGCTGAGGTTTGATGATGAATTTCACTCTTTGTGCAATATTCTTCGATCATCACATTGATAAATTCGGTGCCTCGATCGGATCGAATGGAGATGATGGATTTCTCCTTTTGATTGCACAGTTTGCTCAGCAACGCGGGTAGAGTCTCCAAAGTCTCCTTCTTTTTGTACATGAAAATAACCCACGTAAATCTAAAATAGTCATCTATAATAACGAGAGCGTATTTTCTACCGTTTATACTCAAGGGAGTGACTGGACCAAAGAGGTCGAGATGGAGAAGCTCAAGAATTCGATTTGAAGCTTGTGCCGTCACACTTGGAAAGGATGATCTTGTTTGCTTTCCAGCTTGTCAGGCTTTGCAAATGTGAACACGATCGAAGACTTGATCTGGCAGGTCGTTCACCAGTTTGTTGCGTGCGAGCTTGTTGATGGCCTTGAAGTGCAAATGACTCAGCCTCTTGTGCCATAACCAGCTTGTCTCGGAATCAGCCTTTGTGATCAGGCAGGTCTCTATCCCATCAGTCCATTGAACTATGTAGAGTCTATCCTGCAAAATTCCGGTAAGGAGTATTTCTCCTTCCTCATTTCTCACGAGACATTTGTTAGCGGTGAATTCTACTCGTTTACCATTCGAGCAGAATTTCGACACAGAGAATAAGTTATGATTAAGACCTTCAACATACGAGACATTAGAAATAGTTGTTTTTCCAACTTTTAGATCGCCCTGGCCTCGTGTGTGACCCTTCGAATTTCCTCCAAAGGTTACAAGTGGCCCGTCTCGTTCTAAATTATTTGATAGTAGCGTTTTGTCACACGTCATGTGCTTGGAGCATCCACTATCAATGATCCATACAGCTCCACGAGCTGCTTGGCTCCTTCTTTGAGCCTTCCCGACCTGCAATTAATTAAACTTAGCAACCCATTTGAGATTGGGTGCTACATCGGTTGCGGGAACGGCCTTTGGGACCCAGATTTGTTTCACCGGTCTGCTTCTATCCGAGGCTGAGGACGAGGCAGTGGCGGTCTTGGGCTTGGGAGCCTTGGATTTCTTTGAGCGAGGGCGGCGAGGCTGACAATAATGCTCTTCATGAAAACCAGGTTGATACTGCCAGTCTTGAAAGTTTGACTGTTGTGGATAGTGGCAGTAACACCCTTGTTGAGCCGGGTAGAAGAACTGAGGGTGATACGGCCTTTGATAGTACTGGCCTTCGTAACGCCCTTGATGAACAGCCTGCTTTTGATGAGTAGGGGCAGGTCGACGATGCTGGGCAGGTCGACTCACTTTCTTTTGAGGAACAGGCTGTTCCTTCTTATGTAGATCGGTCTTCTTGTGTTGCTTTAAAAGAATGGCTTGGGGCTGTCGAACTGGATTCTTCAGCTTGACCATCTTATCTGGCAGAGCTTGATGAGCTTTCCGGATATTCTTTAATTTTGACTGCGCCTTCACGAACTTGATCTCGCAGTCTTTATCCTTGCTTTCCTTGGATTTTCCACTAAATCCAATACTAGAGTGATCGCTTGAATTGCGTTGCATGGATTGGACCTCTTCCAATTTCTTTCCGCTTTTCTTCAACTGACTCAAGGTGAGTTGAAGCTTTCCTTCCTTTTCCACGAGGAGTTCGTGTCGAATAACCAAGTCAGCCAACTTTGATGTAAGGCTGTGAATTTTGGCATCTTTGATTTTGAGGGACTCGTCCTTCTCGAGCGCCCTGGTATCGAACTCCTTTATTCGGAAAGTCAATTCTTCAATTTTTGACTTTAGGGCTTCGATCTCCCTTTCCTTTTCTTCATCGTAGGGAGAGAATTTTCCTTCTAATGCTAGCTTGTATTCTTCATTCTTGTTCATTAGCTCAGCATTATCTTGAACGACCTCTTTGAGTGTAACCACGAGATCGGCATAATCATCGAGCTGTTTCTTGATTTCTTCCCAAGACACAGCCTCGGATAGTTCTTCACCTTCTTCTGCACATTCATCGTCAGAGAAAGAAAGTGAAATGGGTTGAGGATCTACCTTTGAAGATCCCTCGGTTTGTTGGTGTTCTCCAACAAAACATTCTTCATCATCACTTTCGTCGAAAGCGATGTAACCCTCGTCATCACTTGACGAGCTGTCTGAGAGGTGAGCCTCCTTTGATTCTTCGGCGATCACGGCAGCTCGTTGATCCTTGAGCTTCTTATCGCGCTTTGCACGGAGCTCGTCTCTCTCAGCCTTTGTCAGATCGGGACAATCGGTCTTGTAGTGACCCGGCCTGCCACAACCAAAACAACCACCCTCGGGTGTGTTAGAAGAATTGAAGGTTGATGGTTTACCTTCTCCCTTTTTGTCAGGGCGGTCGTGGGTGCGGTTTGAGAAATTTCGCTTGTTGTCACGGTAGAATTTCTTGTATTTGACAACTTTTCCTAGGAGCTTCTCATTTCTCCTAGCAGCGAGAGCAGAGTCGAGAGTCATCTTCTCGAATTTTTTGACGATGGATTCGTCAATCAAGCTTGGGGTAGCAACAGAGGCTGACTCGGCCTTGAAGGCTACCTCCTTGTCATTCTTTTCATTGGCCTTCTTGCTGGTAGAAGGCTGTGCTGACCCGTGGATGCGGATCATCTCATATTCATTTCCGACAAGAATGTCGAAAAGATCTTCAGTGGTGAGAGAATTGAAGTCGGAACGGGCTGGATGCATGGCAGTGTATACGTGCCAGTTTGCGGGTAGAGCACGCATCACTTTAAGATTTTTCTCGCGCTGCGTATATTTGAGAGGGTTGATTGCAGCGACCTCGAGAATTATTTCGGTGAAGCGAATCTTCATTGCTTCTATGGTTTCACTCGAAATCATCTTGAAGTCATCGAACTTGCTGCACGCCATGGACAACTTGTTCTCCTTCATCTCTTCTGAACCCAGGCTGATGGACCGGAGGGTGTCCCACATTTCTTTGGCAGCCTCAAGATTTCGGATCTTGGCAAGATAGACGCCCTTTACAGTGCTAGAGATGTGTCCCTTTGCATAATCATCGAGACTGGCCTCCTTCCTTTCCTCGGTTGTGTAGTCGCGAGGATTTTTGAGGATCTTCTCGTATGTGGCCTCCCCGGGGGACGTTCCTTCAACGATGATCTTCGCTGCATAAATGGGAGTGGGGCCCTTTTCGATGACCTCCCACATGAGGACGTGATGTGCTTTGAGACACATCTTGATTCTGAAGCTCCAGTCTTCATAGCCTTGTATGGAGAAGTCTTCACAAACCCTGAGAAGAGAAGCCTCCATTGCAAATAATATGATATGTATGAATGAAAAGATTATTCAAATGGATCGGTTCAAAATGACCAAAAGCTTGATAAAAACTTTTAGTATGCAAAGCACTGGTCAAAAGAACCACTGCACTGATACCACTTGTTGGTCCCGAAAAGAGTAATTGGTGTTTGGGGGAGGGGGGGGGGGGGGGGATACACCGATAACCAACAGGTTTTTGACGTTTTTGAAAATCAGGTCGATAAAGAGGTCGACTGTCAAGGTCGATCCTATCAGAGGCAGATTGATCTATCAAGCTCGTTTGATAACAAGCTTGATTTATCAAACTGTGCTTATGCGGAAGTTGGAGGTTGATTAACTCTTTGAAAAATCTAAGGTCGATAAGCAAATGCAGGTTGTTTCGTGAAATGCAGGTTGATGCTTGTCAGATTGATAAAATATAGGAAGAGCGATAAATAAAGAGAGAGAGATAGACACCGCAATTTAGCGTGGTTCGGAGAAACCCTCCTACGTCCACGTCAGGTCGACTCGACCTGAGAATCCCTTTACCTTCGGATCCAACTTCTCTCTTATTTATACTGACTGAGTATCAGTTCTAAATACACTCTAACTTGAATATATCTAGACACGAGTTTTGGGTCGTGACCCTTACAACCTTTTGTACAAAAACTTACTAACAATCTTTCACTTACTACAGAGCTTGACTAACTCTATAATGGTGAAAAACACAAAACAAACTTTCTAACTTCGAACGAGTCGGAGAAGAAGTTGTTGAATCAACGACAAGCAGCAGTGATCGCTTCATCGTTGGGGCTTTTATCGGAGTCTAAAATCTCTATTCGTCAAGTGTTTGGGAAACTATTGGGATTTCGAACACTTGAAAGGATATGAACTTTGAGAGAGATTTTGGCAGAGTATTTGCGTTGATAGCTTGAGTTTCCCGTGTTTGAATCCGATAATGGCTTGAAGTATTTATAGGCGGTTTTTGAAAACTAGCCGTTGGAGTCTGGATGATGTGGCACTAGCCGTTGGGGCATGACTCACTTCTAGCCGTTGGGAAGTTTCGTCCTTGCTGGCATACCACGTGGCAAGGATCAGGTCGTGTTGCTCCATGAAGGTGGATCAACGACCTTGATATGATAATCCAGCTCTTGAAATCTTCTAAGTCAAAGCAGGCTGGAAGCTTGATAAGGAAGGTCGATAGACAGCTAGATATAACAGCTCGATCCGAATGAGGCAGGTCGATAAACAACCTTTCTCTTACAGAGTGTAACAAACTTGTATTTAAACTTTAGAGAGCATCGACCTGCACTAACAGGTAGCAGGTCGATCTATCGGCCTTGACCCTAAACAAGTGAAAATATGCTTAAGTGTGGTTTCGAAAAACATCATCAAAATCAAACTGCGAGGGGTTCCCAACAAGTCCTTTTTAGAAACTAAAAGAGAACAATATGATTCTTTAGCACTCCATCTTCTTCTTCTTCACAGATTCTTGCTGCTGCTACAAAGCTTTCTCACTTAGAAACTGAAAGAGAACAAATATGATTCTTTAGCACTCCATCTTCTTCTTATTCACAGATTCCGATTCCTGTTGTTTTTTTTTTTTTTTTTTTTTTTTTTGAAACAATTAAACATTTTATTAAAATAATAAAGGAATGGTTCCGCAGAGCGGATAACCACTGAACCCCACGGCAGTGCCGGGGGAAAACATCGGACTGACTCAATCAAAATAAAATGTGACTCATGGCCGCAATACAAGCCCAAAACTAGCTAAGTGGGTCAGAAAACAAACCCGGAAAAATGGCTAACTATGGTGGCCGGAATACAAGCCAAAAGAAAAAGGAGCAAAGGAAATCGGGACGATAAGAGGTTTGAGGGGTACGCCGAGAGGCTCGCGGGAGGATGTGGCCCATGACTTTGGTCGGGGCACCCATCCGCCCCGTAGCAAGAATTGGGCAGCAGCGGCGCCAAGCCGAGCAGCAGGGTAGACGCCCAACGCCCAGCAGGCGCCCCGGGACAGCGAGCACCCGAAGCATGCTGGCCGAGTGTGGCACGGCCAGCGCCCAACAGTCGGAAAAAAAGACGCCCACGGGGTGCACTGCCCGTGCACCACGGCAACAGCCCCCCACACACACACACCAAACTTTATTGCACATAATAACAAGTTACAAATACATGCAGAATTCTACCTATTGGTGTTAATGTCCATATGGGACAGCACCGCCTCCGTCGGAAATATATTGTAGAGAACTCGAAAAACATCAACCTTAACATCACGAAGGAGATCCGGGACCCGAAAAGAGACGCCCTGATGGCGAAGGAGATTACGAGCGTACCAGATTCGGTTCACCACCGTGGCGAGAGCAATCCAACGAGCTTTGCGCAACACTCCCGACCCCGACTTGTTCCTCGTACAATACCGAATAGCTGCATTAATGTTGTTAATTCTTCCTTCCATGCCGAGCCAGCCCTTCACCAAGGCCCAAAGACATCCCGTCTTCGGGCACTCGAAGAATAGGTGATCATGGGATTCCTCGGCTCGATTACAAATACGACATTGAACAGATTGATCGATATAAGACATTCGGTCAACCGTTTTGAGTCTCCCATGAAGCGCGAACCAAAGCGTAACGGAGTACCTCGGGGGAATGTAGTTCTTCCAGATTGCCTTATGCCAAAATGCCGAAGTCCCTTTAGGCCGGAAGAACTCGTACGCGTCCGCCACCCCTTTCCCATTAAACCACGCTGCCACACAATCAGCAGATTTCGCACGGTCTCCTCCACAAGCACTAACAATGTCCTCTCGTATTTTAAACAAATTACGAATGAGGCCGGGATCCCTGGCTTCGGTACGCGCGGTCCAAAACTCCCTCCCATTTAAGATTTCCGTGTGAACCCAACGAACCCAAAGAGAGTCAGCTTTGGATTGGAAATTCCAAATGACTTTGGAGAGAAGGGCCTTATTCCAAGCCGTGAGGTTCCTAAATCCGAGGCCCCCCTCCTCCTTTGGCAAACAAACCGTCTTCCAAGCGACGGGGCAGTGTTTCCCTCCCCACAAGAACCGCCGAAGGAGAGAGTGTATGCGATCCGTCACACTGCCGGGAAGGGGAAGGCATTGGAGCCAAAAGCATTCGATCCCTTGCACCACCGAACGAATTAGCTCAGCCCTACCGGCAAGGGATAAGAAGGAATTACTCCACTTGTTGATGCAAGCCGTGATCCTCTCAACAAGAGGAGAAAATTGTGACACGAGCAGATTTTTGTGAGAGAGAGGCAGCCCTAAGTATTTGACGGGAAGGGCAGCCTCCGCAATTCCAAACCTTTCGCAAATAAGAGATTTCGTAGCACCCGGGACGTTACTGAAAAAGAGCCTCGATTTGCTGCTGCTCACCTCAAGGCCGGATGTGCTGGAAAATTCCTCCACCACATCCGCAAGAACCGTCATGGAGGTGAGGTCCCCTCGGCCAAACAAGAGGAGGTCGTCGGCGAAGGCTAAGTGTGATATCCCAAGCTCCTCGCACTTAGCGTGGAATCTGAAATCCGACTCCCTCGTTCTCTTCTTGAGCAACCGTGCAAGATATTCCATACAAAGAAGGAAGAGAGTAGGGGACATCGGATCCCCTTGTCGAAGGCCTCGCTTCCCTCGTATGTAACCATGAACTCCACCATTGATTGCGAGACAAAAGGTCGGGCAAGTGACGCACGTCATTACCCAATAAATAAAGCAAGGATGGAAGTGCAGCCCACGCAAGACTTCATGGAGAAATTCCCAAGACACCGAATCATACGCCTTTTGTAAATCAATCTTAGCCATGCATTTCGGTGCAAGTTGTTTCATACCGTACCGGTGAATGAGTGATTGAGCCAAAAGATAATTGTCCGCCAAGCTCCGCCCTTTAATGAAGGCGGATTGAGAGGGGCTGATCAAATTCCCAAGCACCGGGGCCATCCTATTATTGAGGATTTTGGTGATGACCTTGTACACAACGTTGGTGCAAGCGATCGGCCGAAAGTCCGCTACAGTCGGCTCGTGAGACTTCTTGGGAATGAGTGTAACTGTCGTGTGATTCCACTCCCGAAGAATAAGCCCATTGTCGAAGAAATCTAGGATGGCCTTTGTTGTATCTTCACCGACAACCTCCCAATTTTTCTTGAAAAACCCGGCCGGGAACCCATCGGGTCCCGGGGCCTTCTCGCTGCCGATACTAAAGAGGGCAGATTTGATTTCCTCCCCCGTGATTTTGTGTACAAGTGCTGATTGATCTTCCATCGAGAGAACAGCCCCTTCGTTGAAGACCGTCCAGTCCACAGTCTCCCTCGGTTTAAGAGTACCGAATAGGCCTTGATAAAAATCCGTGAAGTCCTCAACAATATGCTCCATATCTCCCGTGATCGACCCGTCCCTCCTACAAATAAAGGAGATAGCGTTACGAGTAAAAGTGTTCTTAACAACCGAATGGAAATACTTAGTATTCTTATCAAGATTGTTAAGGTTAATCGACTTAGCTCGTTGCGAGAGGAAAGAAACTTCCACTTTATCGAGAAACAGGCAGCTCTTACGGACTTGTAGTTCCTCAAATCTAAGTTCGGAATTGAGCGGGTCTTTGTCGACTTGTTCTTGAATTCGGTGCAGCCGCTCCCGGGCAGCCTTAGCCTTTTCCGAAATATTGACCAGCTGCTTCTTTTTGAGGGGGCCGAGATCTCTCCTAAGCCTCTTCAATTTGCACGTGAGAATTTGTTGTGCATTGGCAGCTCTCAACTCCGAGTCCCAGCTCTCCCGCAACACGTCGTGAAACGCCGGGTCGTCATTCCAAAAATTGCAATATTTGAATTCTCTCCTAAACCTCTTGATGGGGCTGAACATTTCAACGGTACACGGGGAATGGTCGAATCTCTCGCAACTGGTATGGAAGTGAGATTTGAGCTCCCACCCCTCGTCGAGCCAAGCGCCGTTAAATAGAACTCTATCAATCCGGGAAGAGATGGTCCCATTAGTCCATGTAAAGAAACAGCCCGTAGACGGGGCGTCTTGTAAGTTTAGGTAGGCAGCGGTGTCCACTAGCTCCCTAATCTCTCTCTCAATCGGCGGCCTGCCCCCAACCCGTTCGTCAAAATCCATAACATTGTTTAAGTCCCCACACACGATCAGGGGAAGATCCAAAGAAGTGTTGTTGATGAGTGAGTCCCACAGCTCCCGACGGTCTTGTAAGTGGTTGCGCCCATAGCAAAGGGCGAGCTGAAACTTGTTCCCGTTGGATATGCATTCCACCGTCGCATGCAAAACCTGTGGCTCAATAATGGAAACGTTAGTAACTACCCGGGAGGGATTCCACATGAGTAGAATCCTCCCGTTGTGGGCGGTTTGAAAGTTATCCGCCGCTGCCCAGCCCCTAAGAAAATTTTTCTTAAATTTTTCTAAGGACCCGGCATTAAGTTTAGTCTCCAAAAAACCAAAAATGTCAATATTATTTTCAGAAATAAATGATGTTACCTCCCTTTGTTTCGGCGGGTCGAGGAATCCGCGCACGTTCCAGAATCCGAGATTCATTGGAAGCGTTTTGAGCGCCGAGTTGTTGTCTCGGCCCGGGTCTTCTTCCCTTTATCCCCTCTTGTGTTATCAACATAGGGCAGCTCTTTTCCGGGTTTCCAGCTCGAGTCGTTAGACATTGTTCGGGACCCTTCGGGTGAGGCTTCCCCTCCGGCTGTCTCCACATTCGTCTTGGTGCCACTCATTTCTGCCGCTTTCCCTTTATTTAGCCCCACCTCCGTAGTGGGTTCCAGGAGATCATCGACGGCTCTCTCTTCATGTAGGTCTTCCGAGGCATGTGAGTGGTTCACGCTTGCTTGATCATCCGATTCATACTCTGTTTCCTCACCATCAATTCCCACCTTGGCCTCATCGGGGTGGGAAGAAAGGGGAACCTGTACAAACTCGGAATCCACCGTACCGCTCCCACCCTCATTCGCCAAAGCCGACTCCACTTGTAGCTCAAGGGCGTGCTGTACGAGCTGAGGTTGGGTGGAAAAGGATCCACCCTCATGCACGGGATCAGATTGGTCATGCCTCAAGTCCTCACTCGGCGGTGGTGATGCAATATAGGTGTGGTTGTTGGGGATTAACAGATTGGCACCCCATGCACGGCTGTTCTCCATGCCTTGTTGGGTCTCCGCATTGGCAGTAGGGGGGTGAGTTTTTTGATGATTTACCCCCCCCCCCCCCCCCCCCCCCCCCCCCCGTTGTTCGACCCGGTGGAGGACGGGAGATACTCCGTGGGCGAGGGCCATTATTT
Source organism: Thymus mandschuricus (assembly GCA_029379335.1). Lineage (NCBI taxonomy): Eukaryota > Viridiplantae > Streptophyta > Magnoliopsida > Lamiales > Lamiaceae > Thymus > Thymus mandschuricus. The sequence goes on along the minus strand of CM057074.1, from coordinate 16,164,855 downwards.
CCCTGCCGAGGCCTTGAGGCACCACGGTAGCCCTGCTGTTGCGGGGGCCGTGAAGCGCCGCGCGCAGCCCCTGCCAATGTCCCCTCCCTAACGTTGCGGTTTTTCCTCCGCCACACTTGCTGCCATCCGCTTCCTGTTGTTGCTGCAAAGCTTTCTCACTGGAAATTCTTGGATCACTACACATTCCTACAAAGTCAAAACAATAGTGACATGCAAATTACAGTCCCCTCATTAACAAAAGACAATATATAGATGAGAAGGCACAAGCAAATGCCCATATACAACTCTAACAACATGTTACATATAATCAGGTGGCGAACGACTACTTATGATCACAAACAGGACAAGAAGACAATTTAGTAAATGATCAAGTGGTGGACTATTCGGAAAATTCCGTAGAGACAGTGTTCTAGTGAGTACCTCGATTTAAATCTTTTGTCGTTGTAACTACGATTAATAAAATCCAATCAGTTGCCACATGATCTTTTAATATGATTATAGCAATAAAACCTATCCTCCATGGCATCATTTCTAGAGAAAAAGATGAAAATTGACAAGTTGAGGAAAGGAGAAGACAAGAAATTGTTTGGACTATAAATAATAATAATAATCAGTAAACAGCAAGCAAAGAGATCACTTTTCAAAAGCCGTTTGTCCAAGAATCCAAATAAGTAGAAGTACCGAGTGAAACTGACTCTTGAAAGTAAGTAATTAGTTCCATTTATTAATCATCTATAACTTAGGCCCATAGGGATGTTGAAGATGGGTGATGTATATATTAAAATCTCATTGTTCTATTATAAGTAATAAAGAAAGGCAAGAACCTATCTTCATTGGTGACTGGGTAAAGAAGGCATATCCCATCCCACTTGTCTTGAATGGCGCCTTTAGCAATCGGGTCATAGCGTACTAGATCAATAATCTCTGGAGCAAAATATGGTCTACATTGAAACAAGCCACTGCTATTAAGATTATAAAATTATACTTATGCATTTTTAAAGAATTATCACGCTCAATCAAAACTACATTATAGCTAGTTGGAGGGCTCCACGGTCAAATTCATTACAATATTAATAGGATTTCTTCAAATCGAAAGATGTATTTACCGCATAAGAGGAGGATAATTTGTTGACAGATAATTGCAACAACGACAACGAATATACACAAGGGCATTCTGAGCGCTTACACTAGTGACGGTGCAGAGAAGGGTCGAGGCAAGGGCGAACTAACGACGGTGATGGCGTATCTGAAGGTGGTTCGGGGCTGCTGTGGGATATCGAGCAGCGTATTCTTATTAAACCACTAAAAGAAAGCCAATGTACAAAACTACCGTGTGCAGCTGAGTCTAAAGCAACAATGCTTGAGATCAATAAACTAAGAAAGGGTTTTCCCGTATTCAAAATAGCTAACAACGATGGCTGATTCGAGCAGCGTCGACGGCCGGCGATTTTGAGGGGGGGGGGGGGGGGGGCTTTATTCTTTCGTTATGATTCCTCGAACTGGGCGCGCGCTGGTATCAATAGACAAATTTAATCGAAACAATGGCTTCAATAACTGAATGGGAAAATATGGAAGAATTTTTGGGGGATTGCTGCGATGATTTGAGAAAAGGGTGAGGAAGAAGACGTGAGGAATTTGAGAAAAGAGGGAGGAAGAAGACGTGGCATTAAAAAAAGAAAAGAAAAAGAAATAAGAATCTTACGTGGGATGTCGCTCACGAATCGCTCAGGAAGAAACGCTCAGCATATCAATTTTGTATATATATATATATATATATATATATATATATATATATAGGGGTTGGTTCTCATGGATACCACTTAGATCTTGAGAACTAGGAACTAATCTAGTCCCATAGATTATGAGAGATCTATGGTCAATATTAATTCCTACAATAACTATCAAATTGATTGAAATCAATTTTCATTATTTAAAAGGGTAGTATAGTCAATAAAAAATCAATAAATATCCACTTCCCTTAATTATAGGATATATGTGCATCTATCAAAGGAATAATCGTCGCCGGTTCCGATTCAACTAGCGATCGCTGTTGATTCCGATTCAAAGTAAATCTATGCTTATAATTCTTCCTCTTCCATATCAACTAGTGTGTGATTCTCACGTGGGGGAGTGTTTCAAGGCCGATATTTTGGAGGCCAATGATGGGTGTGCAGGTGTTCTTACTCTTGCTGGAGGCGGTGGCGACTTTGCGGCGGTGCTCAAGCTTCCACCTATAATCTGAGTCCAATTTTCTGAGTTCTTGCTTCCTCTATGAGCAGAAGCTCCATGGTTTGGATGTTTTAATGTACAAGTATCTTATTAAATCTTAGTAATTGATTATGATTTGAGATGAGAAGATTATATGCTTATATATAATGTTTTAAAATTAATTATTGCTTGTATTGTTCCGTTTAAGCATACTAGATATTCAGTTTAAGCATATATAAATACACTTATAAGCAATGCCGAAATTTACTATTAAAACATTTTATCGAACAATTTTCGTGCATATTTTAAGCATGAATCATGACCGTTATAAGCATAGTTTGATATCATTTATGCCATGCTTAATTGTTTAAATTAGTAAGACAAATAGGAATCACAATTAAGCATCAAACAAATTATAAAAAACTAAAAACAATTAAGAAAACATTAAATAATAACCTTACAAGCACTGATATCACTCATGCTTAATTAACAATAAATATAGACTTCATAAGCACATAAATTTAATGTGACTTTTTATCGAATAACTGTCATGTTATATAATCAAAACAACATTGATAAAATTTTTTTTCCCTATCATTTTTACATATAACATTGTTGTTATAAGTAATAAGCATTAGAAAATATTTATATAAGCAAAGCCATATCCTACACCCGAAGCCATAAACCCCAAACCTTATAATCGTAAACCCTAAACCCTATAATCTTAAACCCTAGAAAATAGTAAGACAAATATGAATCATAATTAAGCATCAAATAAATTATAAAAAGCTAAAAACTATTAAGAAAACATTATCTATAACCTTATAAGCACTTATACAACTCATGCTTAATTAATAATAAATATATGCTTCATAAGTAAATAAACTTAATGCGACTTTTTAATCACTATAAAAAATTAATAAGCACTAAAGGATTAATAAGCATTGCGTCTACCCAAGTTAGATAATTAAATGTTGTTTTTTAAGTCATTGCAATTGCTTAAAATATGTGGAACTCAATGGTTGCGCATATATTACATATGATAAATATTAAAGAAATTGTTTTAGTTTATGAAAGGATAATGAAAAGAATTGTTGATAAAATCAATAAAATCAATTCACGTGAGAAGAGATTGGAGATCGGCGATTAGCGGTTATGAAGAGGAGAGAGAAGGGAAAAAATCAATTATCATAAATTAACAACTAATCCCACTATTTAAGGAAAAAAAATAATTAATATTACTTTTCTACCCTCCCATCTCTTAAAACTGCCGAATTTAATTGACTTTCAACTTAAAATCATCACCGTAGATCTTGTTAAATTAATGGATGAGATTGGTTCCTAGTTCTCACGAAATGAAAGGTTCCCATATGATCTATTCTCTCTCTCTCTGTATATATATATATACACGTGTGCTACGTGTGGGTCCCGCAACAACGCTTTTGTATTACTCTTTCATTACGTCCCTTTCGAATAAGTGGCCCCTTTTATTATTTTAAACTTTATATAAAAATATAAAAATTGCAAGTTAGAAAGAGATGCAGATAATACAATTAGACTCATGTTGCCCCAAATTATCTATATACACTCCTGTCCATTGTGTATGTCCACCTGGGGAGCTAATTTCCAAGTTATAGGTTGTGTTGGTGATATAAGAATCTGAAGTAATAAATGACTTGTCGGGTGTAATTCAATTCAAGAAAATAGAATTGAATTATAAAGAAATGAAGAAAATAAAGTAGAAAAAATAGTCCTCAAAGATAAAATGGCTAGTGCATCGAAGGCAATAAACATCGCAGGACCTTGGAGCCGACAAACTGGAAAGAGGAGAGGATTGAGCTCAGAAAATGGTATGCAGAAGAGACGAAGTGTAGATGCAAAGAGATGCTCGATTTGATGTGCATTCGACAAATGCATGTGGCGTCTCTACTATTTATAAGTTTGCCATCACCTGGGGAATTAATTCAGTAATGAAGGCTCGTTGGCATTTTCGACATAACCTCTCATCCATTATGGAGTAGTTACAATTGTAACTCTTGGTGGTTACACATTCAAATGTTGAATACTAGGTTCAACGAATCTAAACACATCTCATTCTACTCGATTGGGCTTCAATAATCAGTTTGATACACTTTAAATTGCTTTTCTGGCCCAAAAATAAAGATTATTAAGGCTCAACTCGTAAGCCCAATTACAGCCCAAAGACCACCCAAATGACCAATTTCCAAGATCCAAGTTCACGAACTCTCTAGTCCACTTAACTCAAATGATACTAAGTCAACTTGTTTAATAACTTTTAAACAAGCTTAGTTAATGATATATAATCAATGTGAAACAATTTGACCATTCATATAATCAATGTGAAACAATTTGACCATTCATTAAACAATGAACTAACTCCACTAACACTACACTTTAATATTGTATTATATCTCATTCACCATGCATTGGTTTTGAGAATATGAATATATCACGTTAATCTACTCTCGGGGAAGATTAACAATATCATATTTAATTTATTTATTAAATTAAATATATTTACTTTAAACATTGATTTAAAACCAATATTCCTACATGTTGTAGAATAGTTTAGCTCGTATACTGTATCAGAATATCTTTGTGCCGGAATATTAGACATACAATGCTGATTTTTTTTTTATTTTAAATATCGAAATAGATGCTGTACAGAATTTTCGATACGATATTATACCGTAGCGATAAGTTTCGGTACGACTCCAATATTGTGATATCGCGGTATACCTAAGAACATCGTACCACGGTATACACAATAAATTCGATATATACCAAAGATACCAAATATTTGGTGTGATAGATCCGGGTTGAAGATCTACAACAATTGTGTGATGATTCATAGTATTCGCGAGGAGCATTCAGAGATAAAGCCACATAATGATAGAGAATAAGAGATTTGTGTAGGTTTATCAGCCATAACAGGGTATTTCACAACGATTTAACATACGACATTGTTCATATAAGAGCAGTAGGCAATAATCGAGTTATATGCTTAAATAAGGGGCATTTTTAGCCATAAACCAGTTGTATTCATGTAAGATTAGGACTCATTCGAGTAAAGAGTGAAGAGAAGAGGTAGAGAGAGGAAGAAACAGGAGCATAGAGCTCCGTTTAGGCCTCTTCTCTCATAGCAACGAAGGTAATACCTTAGGCTTGAGATGGAATGCGAGATGGAGAGATCTTTTTAGACGATGACGAGAAGGAGAAGGTGGCGATGACTGCTGGTGAAGCTCCAAGGGAAATAGCCTTAGAGAGCTTCGACTGCCCAGGCTCGAAGGAGCTCTAGGCGGAGTGTCGAGAATGAATGGAATAGTACGCGAGAATGCGTGTTTTTATGGAGAGTTGAGTTGTGTTATGATGATGATCCATGGATAAAGTGTGTGATCATCCGCTATTTATAGATGTAAGGAGGGTGAGAGAGTAAACATTCGTGGAGGAAGGACAGAAAAGGAATTCCCATAGAGGTAAGATTCCTTTCGTCATGAATGCAGTGGTCCTCACTCTAGAGTACGTAGAGTCATGCGGATGGCGTGCTACACAGAACCTGGGGTTCTGTCAGATGCTTGGGGCTACTAATCAAATCCTTTGATTCTTGGCGAATGCCTCTAAATCCCATATGGCTCCTGGGAGGAGGCGACGCCTCTAGCTTCTGCAGGAAATGTGTCCTATAGCCGCGTTGAGCATCTAGAACCTATGTAATCTCTTGGTAGTATGCTCTTGTGCAGAACAGCTTCTGCCGGTCCCTTAACATGATTCTTATGTTTTGGCGTGACTCCTAATGCGATGGAGGAAAAGGTAATTAATATCATCACACAGTGTAATTAATATCAATTTCTATTGGAGATGACTCCCTAAGGATAAGGGAGATATATTATTCTTTCGTCTTGAATTATTTGCTTAGTAAAGCTGATATTTAGTCCCTATCAGCTACTCCCCCCCCCAGGTCCAGAAGTTCTTTTGTGAGGACTTCTGGCGAGTGTTTTTAGCGGGAAAATTATTTTTGTTTGAACCGTTGCATCTTATTCTTCTTCTCTTTTATGAAGATGCTATATTACGTAAGAAACCGAAACGATGACTACTTTCCCGAGAATAAAGTTAGACCTATTGTCGTGGCTTATCATTATCCCTGCCTCTAGGGCAAGAGCGTATGAGAATATTATAACAAATGTGTCTTGGGAGAAGCATTATTATTATCACTGCCTTTCTTTCTTTTTTTTTTTTTTTTTTTTTTTTTTTGCAGGTGAAAAGGCACTCTCCTTTTCGTGAAGCGACGTGGGGTGATAAAAGGGGGAAACTACTTCATCTTTCCCTTCCTTCTAATTTCTCCCTTTTTCTCTCTCTATATCGAATTTCAGAAAGAAAAGTAAAAAGGGGAACGCCGCGAATCATTCGCCATCCCCAGCGATCATTCTAGTGGTTGTTCTACTTCCATTCTCTTCCAGGTATTTTCTTACCATCTTGCTTTCCCAAGCACATACGTAGGTTTCTTTTTGAATTCTTTGAAGTTAGGGCAACCCTTACCATTTCCCCCACCTCCTTTCCTGTGTTTTGGGGGGACCTTGCCGGTTTCCAGATTGTTGGACTGTGAAATCGGTTAAGAGGCAAATGTGGTTGAGGCTTTACCTTTTTAAACAATCAATTTTTAAGACTCTGGGGATTAGGTTTATCCATGTTATTCATGATTCTATTCTTTTGCCCTCCTTTACGGGTGATTATTTTTATCTTGTAGCCATGAATACTACAAAGCTAAATATGAAGCAGAAAATTCGTGAGAAATTGCTACAGAGGATTGAACGGGAAGAAGGAAACAGTGATCCCAATCCTGCTCCATCGACAAGTGAGACGCCTATTCCAGTACTTACAGGACCCGAGAGCCATACCGCTTCTCCAGGAGTTCTCCCAGAGGCAAAAATGGCGAAACCCCGATTGAAACCTTACTTTCCGCACTTAGTTGCCCCCAACCGGTCAACTTCATCTTCTCCTATTCTTATTGACGTGGAGGCTGGTATCTCCACTCTGGCTGTCCTAGAACCTCATTCCTTTTCTCCAGAAAGGAGAAGTGATTCTCCTTCTTCCCCGGTCAGGAAGAAAGGTAGGGTACTGGAAAATCCCCCTTCTGCTCAGGCGCTAAACCTAGAACAGCTGAAAGAGCATCTCTCCCAGTCTGAGAAAGGCAGAGAGCAACTCCTAGTTGAGGTCCATCAACTTCGAGGCTTCTTGCAGGATAAAGAGGAGCATTGTTCTACCATCAGGCAGAGTACGCTCTCCCTCTCTGAACGAATAAGGGAGCTTGAAGAAGCTTTGAAGGCTTCGTCAGATAGAGTGGGGCTGCTACGAGAAATCCACGCAGCGGAAGTGGAACAGTTAACGCTTACTCACAAGCGAGAACTAGTACGAGCCCAAGCCTCCTCCTTTACTGAAGGAAGGAGGGCATGGATAAGTCAGGGCATTTCCTTTGGGGTTAAGGACTGTAGATCCAACCTGTTGATGACCCCTCACGGTCAAGCTTTCTTAGATTTTTTGATGAAGCGTCTGCCAGAAGCTTATCTCCGATCTCAAGATTTCTGGCTTCGAATGTTCGACCCCCTTACCGAATGGACAGTTTCTGCTATTCATGAATGTTGTCAACAGTTAGGCGTTCCTGATCGTGTGGCCACCACCAATGCAGGGCTTGTTGGGAATTGTTAAGGACTAAGTTGTTAAGGGGGAACTACATGGGATATTTGATAAATAAAGTCATTTGTTTTGATTAGATCCCAAAACCCCAAGCGTCCCATTCCCAAGCGACCCATTTTGATGTAGTTAATAGGATAGAATTTTTCTAAGCCTACACTGTTAGGATGGCTCTTTTATTCTGCTTAGATTAGGCTTCAAAAGTTCAAGTGAAGGCCACTCGCTTGAGTGTGTTTTTCAAAGCGAAGCAAGTCAAGCAAGCTGAAGTGAAGCGTGCCGAGTGAATAGCGAAGCGAAGCAATCGCTACAGTAGATTCAAAGTGAGTCTGCCAAAGCGAAGCGAAGCGAGCGCTACAGTTCAAAGCCAAAGCGAAGTGAAGCAAGCGCTACAGTAGATTCAAAGTGAGTCTGCCAAAGCGAAGCGAAGCGAGCGCTACAGTTGAATCAAGTGAACCCACTAAAGCAAAGCGAAGCGTGCGCTACAAAGAAAAGTCGAAGCAAGTCAACGCGGGTCAATATTCACTTAAAAAGTTTCTCGGGAAAATTATTCCCAAGTGACTCACTACAAATATGACCGCGAAGCGACTCACTTCAGAGCGGCCGCTACAACTTCAAAGCGAAGCGAGCCACTACCTACCAGAAAGCGACAGCACAAATTCCCGCTCCGAATTTGAATTCCAGTCAACTGGAGATCTCCGCATTAATTACGAGATCTCCACGTGTCGAAAGCGGAGAGGAGCAGAGGAGTTGACTGCCAGGCCGACAAAGGTGCCGCAACAGTACTGGCTCGCTCCAGTTACTGTTAAACTTGGAACTTAGCCATTTTCGGCAAAATGCCAAAACTGCGCGTCTGCAAAAGCTACTGCCTGCGCAAGTACTGTCGAGAGGAGGAGGGACAAGGCCACCAACCAAGCAACGGATCTCAGCCAACCCTCCGCCTATAAATAGTGAAGGATGAAGACGTGAAGAAGTAGAACACTACTTGAGCATTCGAGCCTACTGCAAACAAACACTCCCAAGCCTTCGAGCAAATTTTCGAGTCTTTGTTTCCAAGTGTTCTCCGAGTTTCCAGTTCATCGGAACTCGTCTTCACAGCCTTCACACTTAGATTCTAAGCCCATTCTATATCCAAGCTTAGAAGAAGAACTCTAGCCAATCTTTGCATTCACTGTAAAGAGTTCTTCATAGTGTGTCGTCAACCAAAAACCCTAAACTTCGTCTGTTAGGTTTTGGGTGTTGTCGTTAGGTTGTCCAGATCCAAGGCCCTTCTTTCATCGATTGAAGAAGCCTCGATCGTAGAGTTGAGATCCAAGCTTACACTTACATCGTTTGTGTAAAGCTCGATCGAAGCTAGGCTGTAAGGAGAGCCCGTAATCTCCCTGTCTGTCTGACTGAAGCGAGTGAAGCTTCCAGTCTTTGTTAGGTTTGTGTAGTGAACCCGCAATCACTACGTCTGTCGTTTGATCTAGGCAAGTGAAGCCCGATCCCAACCAGGTTTTTGAAGGACCCGTAACCTTCAAGTTCTTGAGTGAAAAGAACAGTTGCCGTCGTGCAACAAAGTGGACGTAGGAGCGTTATCTCCGAACCACTATAAATCTCTGTGTCGTATCTCTCTTACCTTAATCTCTTTACAGTATTCGATTATCCATTGCACGTGCATATAAACAAACTTAACTTGGATTTTCAATTACTTAGGAAAGATTATAGCTCACCAAATTCCGCACAAAGAGTAAAGTCTCACTCTTGATCAAGCTCTAAGCTTAGATCAAGAGATTCGTGATTGCTTCAGATCTAGCCCTTGGCTAGGTCTTAGTATTTCCAAAGAGCACTTTACTTTATACTCTGAGTTAAGGAATTGAAGTTGAAAAACTTCAAAATACGTATTCACCCCCCCCCCCCCTCTACGTATTTTTCCTATAGCAAACCGGGACCAACAAGTGGTATCAGAGCAGCGGTTCTTTCGAGCCTCTGCTTTGCATATCCGAAGTGAGTCCCCACTCACTTCACGTTGTCTCACTGAACCGGATCCTATTTTCCTAAGTGCATCAAAACCTCACCCACGCATATTGCATTTACTGCTGATAGTTTGCTATGTTTACATACAGTGCATCAAATCTTCCACAGTTCTCGATCGAAGGATATGAGATATGGAGTTTCCGAGTCGAGAGCTTCCTATGCTCAATCCACGACCGGATGTGGGAAGTTATTGAAGACGGACCAATCGAAATCAAGAAAACAATATCTGTGGAGGTTCCAGCCGCTGAAGGTCGTCCAGCCCATGTTCGACAACAGTACGTGGAGAAGGATAAGGATGAGTATACTCCAAATGACTTCAAAGTTGCCAACCTCGACAAGATTGCACGCCACACGATGCAGAGCACCGTGTCGGACGCCTACCTTCCAAGGATTAGGAAGTGCGCAACAGCAAAGGAAATGTGGGAAACTCTAGCCCTCATTTCTCAAGGAACAGACAAAATCAAGGAAAACAAGCTCGCCGTTCAGATGCGGGAGTTTGAAAATTTGGTGATGAAGTCAGGAGAGTCCATCGACGCCTTCGAGCTGAGAGTTACCAACATTACTGCAACTCTCAACTCGCTTGGGAAGGAACTCACAGACAAGGAAGTAAATCTGAAAATAGTCCGTGCTCTCACAAGGAAGTGGCAGACTATGAAGGAGCTATATCTAGCTACCAAGGATCTAACGAAGCTCACGCCAGAAGTGCTGTTCTCCGAGCTCAAAGCTCACGAGTTTGATCTGAATCGAATGAGCCTCGACGACGAGGATGAAGCGCCCACTACGTCAAAAGGAGTAGCATTCAAAGCTGCCGAAGGGCCAAGCGAGCAGTCGCTAGCCAAGATGACGAGAGAAGAATTGGAAGAACACATTGCGTTCTTATCCAAGAACTTCAACAAGATGAACTCTCGAGTGGGCAAGTACAAAAGATTCTACAAGCAGTACAAAGGGAGGAGCACTGATGCTCGAGAAGGAAAAGGAAAGAGAGAAGAGACGACCAAGCCAATCCCGCGCGACATGATGGAAGTGGAGTGTTACCACTGCCACAAGATGGGCCACTACAAATCCGATTGCCCAAAGCTAAGTGCCAAAGAGCGCGAAGAATTGAAGGCCAAGAGGGATGCTCCAAGGCGAGCGCTCGTGGCAAGTGAAGTGCCGGTCGCTACAACTGAAGATCCACCAAGCGACTCAGATGCATTCACCGATCCAAATTCCAGTGATGGTGAGGATCTTGGATTTATGGCGCTCACCGATGAAGAAACTGGAGAGGTATTCATCTATCCCCCATCTAGTTCAATTACACTCGCACACTCGCACCAAGAGGAACCCAATTCCTCTGCATGGAGTGAGTTGCTTGACAAACACGTTAAACTGTCAAGCGACCACGAAGTGGTAAAACAAGCTCTGTCTCAAAGCGAGAAGGAGAACCGAAAGCTAGCCCGTGAGCTTGATGAAGTCAAACTTAATTTAAGGGCTATGACTAGTAAGTTCGAGGATCTCTTCGCTAGACATCAAAGCTTGGAGGGAAGGTATGAAACCCAATCCACTCTAGTCGCCAACTTAAATAAAGCATCATACGCTAGACAGGCACTAGAGAGTTCTCTTCTACCTTTTGGTAGAAAGGGAGGACTTGGATATGAGGGTGGACCTCCCAAGCTGACTGTCTTTGTTGGTGCATCACACACTACACCATCAGTCACTTTGGAATTGCCCACTGCATCCAAAGCGATCACCAACAAGGATAAAGGCAAAGTGGCTGAGAACCCTAAAAGGACGCCAATGAAGATGTCCATATCTTTAAGGGCAGATCCTAAGGGCAAGCAAAATTCAACAATCCCTAGCACTCAACATGCTAAGTCTTACCAATCCAAGGGTAAAGGGAGAACTGTTGAAGCTTCTAAGTCTCAAGCCAATACACGAGAGACAAAGGATCTCCCTTTCAAGAAAAGGAGTAATGTCTATGTGTCACGTTATCCGGACTGGAGATGGTCCAACCGGACTAACATTGAGGGGGAAGAACTCGAAGGACCAAAGAGGCCGCTTCGAACTCCCAAGGTTACTCAAGCGAGTCAGGGTCAAAACCCTAGTTGGACCGCTTCGAGGAAACCAAGCGAGCCGCTTCGACAGACTAAAAACCCTAAGTCAGTCTCTAAACCCAGAGCTAATCCGAAGCGAGTCGCTTCAGGATATAAGCAAAGTGGGAAGAGCATAGGTAGGACTGAAGCGAGCCGCTACCCCTCTTGCACACACTGTTGCACGTGTGAAGCTGCTTCTAGGCAGAACACCAAGTTTTCAAAGGTCGAGAAACCCAAGACACAAGTTTCATCTCAAAAGAGAGTGAAGCAAGTGTGGGTACCTAAGGGAACTAACCTGCAAGGACCCAAACTGATTTGGGTACCAAAATCTGTCTAATTGCAGGTGAGCGCCGTGGATCCCATGCCAAGTGAGGGTCAACTAGTTTGGTACTTGGACAGTGGATGTTCAAGACACATGACCGGCATGAAAGCTCTACTTCACAACTACATAGAGAAGAAGGGTCCACACGTAACCTTTGGTGACAACTCTCGAGGAAGCACCAGGGGATACGGCGCACTGAAAATTGGAAAGCTCACAATTGAAGAAGTCTCCTATGTGGAAGGACTCAAGCACAACCTGTTATCTATTTCACAGTTTTGTGATAAAGGGTACAGGGTGGAGTTCATCGCCAACAAGTGCATTGTGAAGAGCAAACTCACATCCCAGATCGTGCTCACTGGAGTTAGACAAAGGAATGTCTACATAGCACAATGGGACAGCTGCAAGGAGGAAACTTGTCTAGTTGCAAGAAGTGCTACAGAAATTGGATGGCTATGGCACAGACGCTTGAACCACCTCAATTTCAAAGCTATCAATCGCTTAGCTCAAAAAGGTTTGGTGCAAGGCATACCGAATGAAGTCTTCATCAAAGACCATCCATGCTTACCATGCCAACGAGGGAAGCAGACGAAGAAGCACTTCGCCAGTCTCGAAGAAGCCTCATCAAAGCGAGTGCTCGAGCTGCTTCACATGGATCTGTTTGGTCCAGTTACTCCAGTTAGTGTAAATGGAAGAAAGTACACTCTAGTTGTAGTCGACGATTTCTCTCGCTACACTTGGGTTGTATTTCTATTCAGCAAGAAGGAGACACTGACCAAACTGCCACAACTACTCAAGCGATTGGCGGTGGAAAAGAATCAAGCTATCGTGACCATTCGCTCCGACAAAGGCACAGAGTTCCTGAACTCTACAATTGAAGCGTACTGCACGGAGCATGGCATAGCACATCAAACTTCTTCAGCACGCACTCCTCAGCAGAATGGAGTTGCTGAAAGAAGAAATCGAATCATCAAAGAAGCCGTTCGCACCATGATTGCTGACTCGAAGCTTCCGATGAAATATTGGGCTGAAGCTGCCAACACGGCGTGCTACACACAGAATCGGACGCTTCTCAACAAACGGCACGACAAAACACCATATGAAATATGGACAGGGAGAATTCCTAACATTTCTTATTTCCATATTTTTGGTTGTAGGGTCTTCATTCACAACAATGGGAAGTCACAGTTGAAAGCCTTTGAAAGCAAAGCAGATGAAGGAGTATTCTTAGGATACTCTACATCTAGCAAAGCCTACAGAGTATTCAACTGTAAAACCCTAATTGTGGAAGAAACACCCCATGTCGTATTTGATGAATCTTCTTTAAGTCTTCCACAGGAACAGGCCCAAGCGAATGAAAAAGATCAAAGCAAGGAACCCACAAATCAACTCTCTTGGGACGTGCTTGATGAAGATGATGAGATCAAGGACTCAAGCGAGCAGGATCCCAAAGGAGAAGTCGAAGCTGCCCCCAAGATTCCTGAAGCTAGTGCAGACCAAGCATCCAATCCAGTCGCTTCAGACGGTGAAGCGAGCGACAAGGAAGCGGATGAAGATGAAACTGGCGGATCAAAGCGAGCGTGGCTCAAGGATCACTCACCTAGCCAAATCATTGGAGATCCATCCAAGGGTGTAGTGACCAGAAGTCAAGTGTTTGGAGAAAGTGCCATGTTCAGTTGCTTTCTCTCAAACATTGAGCCATCAAGCGTGGAGGAAGCCCTAGCCGACTCCAACTGGGTGTTAGCCATGCAAGAAGAGCTCAACCAGTTCACCAGGAACGACGTATGGTACCTCGTGGATCGTCCCAAGTTTCAACATGTTATTGGCACCAAGTGGGTGTTCAAGAACAAGACGGACGAGGACCACAACGTAGTGAGGAACAAGGCGCGACTAGTTGCCAAAGGCTACTGCCAAGAGGAAGGAATCGACTTTGACGAGACCTTCGCTCCAGTGGCACGTCTTGAAGCGATCCGTTTATTTCTAGCCTATGCAGCGGCCAAGAAATTCAAAGTGTACCAAATGGATGTGAAGAGCGCATTCCTCAACGGTGAGCTCAAGGAAGAAGTGTATGTGGAGCAGCCACCGGGTTTCGAGCAGGAAGATAAAGTGTATCGCTTGAAGAAAGCCCTGTATGGGTTGAAGCAAGCTCCCAGAGCTTGGTATGATACATTATCTCAATTCCTAGTGGAAAATGGATTCCAAAAGGGAAAGATAGATCGGACTCTCTTCACCATAAATCATGGAGATGATATGCTATATATGGGTCCAGATCTACGTGGATGACATCATATTTGGGTCACCAAACCAGTCGCTTAGCGAGAAGTTTGGAGAGCTAATGAAGACCAAGTATGAGATGTCGATGATTGGCTTGATGAGCTGCTTTCTAGGTCTTCAAGTGAAGCAGCAGGATAATGGAATTTTCATCAACCAAGCGAAGTACACTCGAGATATGCTTGCCAAGTTTGGTGTTCAACATGCTAAAGCTGTGAAGATTCCTATGAATACCAACTGGAAGATGGAGCCAGACGAAGGAGGAAAATCTGTAGATCCTACAGATTATCGTGCCCTAATCGGGTCACTTCTCTATCTCACTGCAAGTAGGCCAGATATTGCTTTTGCAGTCGGAGTCTGCGCTCGCTTCCAAAGCAATCCCAAACACAGCCATCTTGAAGCTGCCAAAAGGATTCTTCGATATTTGAAGGGCACTATCAACATGGGTCTGTGGTATCCAGCGGAGGACAATTTGGAGCTCACTGGATATTCCGATGCTGACTATGGAGGTTGCAGAGTTGATAGGAAATCAACGTCTGGCACGTGTCAGTTCTTGGGAAGCAAGCTGATCTCGTGGTTCTCAAAGAAGCAAACAAGTGTAGCCACTTCAACAACTGAAGCTGAGTACATGGCCGCAGGAAGCTGCTGTTCTCAAATCCTATGGCTTCGTCAACAGTTGAAGGACTACAAAGTTGAAGCGAATGAAATTCCGATCTTCTGCGACAACAACAGTGCCATATGTATCTCGCAGAATCCAGTGCTTCACACCAGGTGCAAGCACGTGGAAATTCGACATCATTTCATTCGTGATCATGTCGAGAAAAAGGATATCAAGCTCGAGAAAATTCATACCGATCTCCAGCGAGCAGATATCCTCACCAAGCCTCTAGCTGAGTCTCGTTTCAACCAGTGATGCATGGAATTAGGGTTATTAGACCCTGGTGAAGAATGCTAGTTCCAGGATGCACGAAGGAGTGTTCGCTTGTTCTCATGAGCGTCACTCGCTTCGGATCTTCACCAACTCAAGCGAGCCACTTCAAAACTCACTCGCTTGAAGAAAATGAAGTTATGTGGAGAAAGGTGGAGTATTGGAAGAAGTTCCCTACCAACTTATTGGAATTGTTAAGTATATGGTTAAGGGGGAACTAATGCTTCTCTCGGAGCAAGCTACTTCCAAAGCGAGCAAGAATGCTGCAATCTTGAGTTCTGCATTGCTTCAATTTGCCCTAGCTTGGGTCAAAGCGAACCAACTGCAGATTCATTCCTTAGAATGTAGGAAAGCTTGAAGGTTTACCTTTTTATACAAAAGGTTGCAGGGCTGGTGACATGCTTCTGCGTAAAATACGAGATTGTCTTGTCAGAGCATTCTCATTGTCATCCTGTCCATTTCTGCTCTGAGATAAGGACTTGTACTCATCCCCCATTCGTCGTGAATAAGTACACTTATGTGATGCTCCCTTCGGGTTGTAGTAAGCTTGTGTACCTTATTCATTTTCTCCCTCATTCACTTCGATGGAGGACTCTCTAATTCGTAGAGGAAGATGAATGCCATGAAGATGAATGCCATGAAGATCTAACTCAACGTGTAGCATTCAACAGGTGGTATCTAATTCAAATGAAGTCTTCAATTTGTGGTATCAATCTCCTACGAAGTGAGATTGACTGGTAAGTGTTTCAATTTTAAGTACACTAAGTGAGCCGAAGCGTGCTAGAAACCTTCACTCACTACGTGGAAAATATGAAATGAATCTGACACAAATACAAAGAGGAAAACACTCTTGTTTATCCTCGAAGTATGTAAGTCAGAAACATTTTAAATTAAGCAAAGAAATTCAATTTCTTATTCCAGTCGCTTCAGATGGCCAAGCGAGTGCTTCGTCACTCAAAGCTAGCCATCGCAAGCGAGTGCAGAACAGTCACTCAAGCGAATGCCTCTCAAGCGAGTCAAGGCGTAGCGGCCCAACTCGAAGCGAGCGGGCATGAAGCGAGTATGAGCTGTCTGCACTCGAGTGCAATTTTACTTTCTGCTGTGCATTTAATGCAGGTGCAGGAACGACGAAAATAACAGGCGCGTGTTCACACGCTTGAATTTGAAGCGGGAAAAGGCGGAGAAGATCCAGCCGTCGAATCTCAACAGCCCCCAATCTAGAGCCGTTCGATCAACGCCGTATACGACAAGCCAACCATAGAAGGCCACGTGGCGACGCCGAGCAAGTGGCGGTTCACTTTTACTGTGATGACGCCGGACACGTCAGATCCATCACCGCACGTCCGCCGCCTACCTACAGGATTTTCGACGTTATTACCGTCCTACCCCTGCCACGTCAGCCATAACCTAATTCTATAAATATGGGACGAGGCAGAACTGCAAACCTTTCACAGCCTTCTAAATTTGCCATTCTCGTGCTAGATCTGCAATTACTCTGCAACTCACGAGTCTCAACCCTTTCTACTTCATTGTTAAAATTTTCTTCAAAGTTCTTTCAAAATCCACCATGGGCAAGAAAAAGAATACTGAGACAATGGAGGAGTTCATGACAAATGTTGGCGAGCACATCAACGTCGAACCCCATCTCGACCCTATTGTCGTCGAAGTAAATGGTTTCTTCCGTAGAGCCGTGACCACGGCCGGTCTATGGAAGTTCATAACGTTAGTGCCGACGAAGATTTTGGCAAAGGCAGTGGGAGAAATCCTACTGAACTTGAGGAAGGATCATAATACTTCCTCATTCACTAATCCACAAACCAGCAAGCCGGTGGAGGTGGATATGAGCGAACTTATTGAAGTGTTCGATCTACAGAGAGAAGGAGGAGACTCTCTATTAGATCTAGGTCTTTCGGCCGGAGTGCAGTATGGCCGATTTGCAGTCGCTGGAGCAGATCCGAATTTCAAGGAAGCCAACATTCGCAAAAGCTTGAAGAACCCGTTCAATCTCATCTGCGAACTCTTTACGAAGAGCATCGCATGCTATGTTGGATCCCTTGATACGTTGTCGGAGACGAAACTGATCGGAACCGCCATGATTGTCGACAGTCTCGCCGGAACGAAGTTTAACTGGCACGGATGGTTTCTCAAGCAAATTCAAGAGGCTGCCAACGACTTCGCGTTCGTTCCAGGAACTGCGAATAAGATTTTACGGAAAGGAAAATTAAAATTCTTTTCCAGACTGTCTGTCGCACTGGAGATGAAGTTTCCAGAAATGATATGGCCGGATTCCGACACCGTCATATACAACAAGCAGACTATCTTCTACGATTCGTGGAGGAAGACGAAGGTTCTGATGGATTTGGGACTTCTGGAGGTAGAAGTGCCCGCTGCAAGACCAGTTGCCGAAAGGCAAGCTGAAGAAGGCCAAGCGAGCCAGATCGCTTCACCCGTGAAGCGAGCCAGGTCCAAGCGAGGCAAAAAGATGAAGCGAGTCGCTTCAATCGTTCAAGAAAGCGAGGCGGTGGAGGAGCCGCTTGAGAACGTCGAAGTGACTCAAACCCAGCCTTCACCAACCAAAGCCCAATCCCCACAACTCCAAATCACCCAAGCACCAGAACCCCAATCTTCATCAACCCAACAACCACCAAAACAGATAACCCCCCTCTCTCCCCGTGAAGAAGAATCAGCATCTTCTTTTCACATTCCCACTGTGCCATTCCTCAGCACAGATGAAACTGCTGCCTACACTACATTCACCCAACTCCAATCCCAGCCGATACAACCACCACCCACCGAAACCATCCAGATTTCCGAAACCCAAGAAACCACATCACCTACCCAATCCATCTCGACATCGGCAGCTACAGCCGATACCGCCCAAACTATTGGAGAACTTCCCATCATCCCTCAATTCAAAACCCCTGTTCTCACCGATCACAAGCGGGCTCTCGAACGCTATGTTCGAGACAGAGAACAAGCCGCGGAGACAATCAACCTTCGCTACAATCTCAGCTCCGCGAGCGTTGAATGGAGCGACGTGTTCTACACGAACGTAGTAGACTTTTTGACGTACATCACGTACCGAGGAACAGAATACTACAAAATCTTCAGGCTCCTCAAAGCCTTCACCGAGGAGGAATTGATCCAGATGGAAGCCAAACTGCTCAACTTTATCGGCGAAAATGGCTTCCATGCCTTCCTTGAAGGGACCAGCTTCTGGGAGAAGCTGGATGCCAAGGTGAAGGAATCTTACCCACTCACCACAGTTCCAAAGCGAGTGCCCTCCTCTCATGAAAGGAAGCTGATCAGAGAGCATAGGGAGGAGGTGGAATTGAAAGATGCTGAGATCGCTAGTCTTCAAAGCGAAATCACAAAGATGAGTGAAGAGATGGAGAGGAAGGCGGGGGAAGTCATCAGTCTTAGAGAAGACTATGACAGGAAGAAAAGAGAATTGGAGGGAAAGGTGGAGGAGAAGGAAAGGCTTCTGGAGGAGAAAGAAAAGGCGCTGGAGGCGCAGGTGAAGCTTGTGGATGATAACACCAAAACCATCACCGAACTCAAGGGCTTGCTTGAGGCAGAAAGAAGCCGCTTGAGGGAAGTTAATGCCAAGCTCATCACTATTGGCAAGGAGAAAGTGGAGCTGGAGAAAGAAGTAAAGAAGCTGAAGGTGAAGCTGGAGGATAGGGAGGGAGAACTAGTGTTGAAGGGAAGCGAACTACTCAACACCAAAAAGGCTCTTGACTCACTTCGAACTGAGTTGAAGGGAGTCAAGGATGAGAGTGCAGTTGACAAGAGAGAACTGGAGAGTCTGAGGAGCAGTGCACAGGCTCTTGACTTGAAAAATGCTGAATTGTCAATCCTACTGCAGAAAGTCAAGAGACTAAAAGAAACTCTCACAGTACGGATCACTGCAGATGCCGAATTTCACAACTCTCTCAATCGAAGGGAAAGGAGACTTGCCGGAATGAAGGCAGAACTTGAAGCTTCCAAGGAACACTTGGATCTCACACTTCAAGAAGAAACCAAGAAGATCACCAAAGCCATAGAAGCGGAGCTGGAGGCTCGCTTCAGAGAGGTGGAGCCCTTAGAGAGCATGATGGCGTCTGTTGTAGAGTGAGAGAGGCAGTGCGAATATCTACTTGAAGAGATATCTATCAAGACTGCTGATAATTGTGGCGCCATCCATGGACAAAACCCAGCAGATGCTTCAGACTGTCCTCAACACAGTCAATTCACTACAACAATCCCTCTCTGGGAAATCTATAATCCTAACCCCTGGCTTTGATGATGCCAAAAAGGGGGAAGGACAAATGAGGGAAGGGCTAGTAGAGCAAGGTGAAGCTGGAGGTTCAGGAGGAAGGAGAGTCGGTGTGGAGTTAATGTTGGAAGAAGGAAGTGGTGATGGAGGAGATAAGGAGAGAGTGGATGATGAAGCGAGGAAAGGGAAGGAAAAACTCTCGGAGGAGGAGTTACTGAAACAACTTGAAGAGCCCAGTAGGCCGCTTCAAGAAAAAGTGCTGAGTGCTTCGATTGCACGACATCCTCCAGTCACTGTGATCACGAAGGAGGAAAAGAGGGTGCAGGTGGAGAAGGATGCTGCCTTGGCGTGGGAGTTGGAGCAGGTGTTTAAACTAACAGAAGATTCTATTGCTGCAGGTGCTTCATCTAGCTCCCAAGTGGCCGCTACTCCCAAGCTGCCCACTTCAGACGCCGCGCCAACTTCGACAGCCGCACTCACTACGACCACTGCTGCACTCACTTCGTCAGCAGTCGTCCCTCCAAGTGCTGCCAAGAAGGACATGCCACCTCCCCCACCACCGAAGCAGTCATTGAAGCGAGCTGCTCCAGACTCTAAGCAAGATGACCCCGAGGCCAAACGCCAAAAGGTCAAGCAAGCAGTCGCTTCAAAAGCTGGAAGAGAGGAGAGAAAGAGGAAGGAAAGAGAAGAGGAGAGGAGTAATGAAAGGCGACTCCAAGTGATCAACGCACGGATCGAGGAACACTTCAGTGAAGTGTTACTCATCCAGTCCTCATTAGTACGCAGCGCCTTCATCCCTCTCATGCCAGAAGAGTCCGAAGCATGTGAAGCTCAAGCCATAATTGATGCATGTGACGTGACTACGAAGGAGATGGTTGAGTCTGGTCGATATCCTCTCAAAGAGGAGCAAGATTACATCCGCAAATGACTCAATGCGAAGCGTCCATCGTGGAACAGCGAGTCGGGAGCAAAATTCAAAAAGACTATGGCTCAACTGTCAAGCAGGTCAGAGGAGGAATTGGCCAAACGGAGAGATGAGCACCTGGACGGAAGGGAAATCGAGGATTTCATTCCGAGAGATCTGCTCGAGCTGTGGCTGTACTACAAAGATCTATTCATCAAAGCCTATTATTTCTGGGAGGTAGTGCCGCTGCAGAATGAGTGTTCTCGAATAAGTGCACTCAACAACTTCCTTGCCACCTATGACGACAGATTGCGCCGCAAAATCTTCACAATGGCTGAACAAGCAGAGCCCAAGCCAATTGTTGTCAAGGTACCAGCTTTAAAGGAATTCGCCATGCCTTATCATCCAGGCACAGACGTTCCTAACAGAGGAATTATCGATGAGGAAGTAACTGAAGCCTTCAGGCTGGAGGGTGCATGGAGAAGACCTAGTATCCACACAGTAGACTCTATGGAATCGAGAGTGCTATCAGCTTACGTGGATACTGCTGCTATTGAAGAAGAGAAGAAGGAGGTGGAAGAAGGAAAGGAGTAGGAGAAGGAGGATGAAGCTGCAGGAAACCTTTGAGTTTCAAGCTTCTGAACATATCATTTGTGAACTGCTTGTTCATTTATCCCACTTCAATTTCTGTCTCTTCTGTGTCATTTACTCGCTTTGTGAATGACTTTATATTTCTGCTACAAACTCATTAATTTAACCGAAAAAAAAAAAAAAAAAAAAAAAGGGGAAGGAACTTAAAAGAAAATTACAAACGAAACTACAAAGGAAGCAGTCGCTTGGAGTTCCCTTCACGGTTAGATAGACTAGATTTATTTTTATCTAAGTCGTATGGGTTTTGGCATCATCAAAAAGGGGGAAATTGTTGGGAATTGTTAAGGACTAAGTTGTTAAGGGGGAACTACATGGGATATTTGATAAATAAAGTCATTTGTTTTGATTAGATCCTAAAACCCCAAGAGTCCCATTCCCAAGCGACCCATTTTGATGTAGTTAATAGGATAGAATTTTTCTAAGCCTACACTGTTAGGATGGCTCTTTTATTCTGCTTAGATTAGGCTTCAAAAGTTCAAGTGGGCCACTCGCTTGAGTGTGTTTTTCAAAGCGAAGCAAGTCAAGCAAGCTGAAGTGAAGCGTGCCGAGTGAATAGCGAAGCGAAGCAATCGCTACAGTAGATTCAAAGTGAGTCTGCCAAAGCGAAGCGAAGCGAGCGCTACAGTTCAAAGCCAAAGCGAAGCGAAGCAAGCGCTACAGTATATTCAAAGTGAGTCTGCCAAAGCGAAGCGAAGCGAGCGCTACAGTGGAATCAAGTGAACCCACTAAAGCAAAGCGAAGCGTGCGCTACAAAGAAAAGTCGAAGCAAGTCAACGCGGGTCAATATTCACTTAAAAAGTTTCTCGGGAAAATTATTCCCAAGTGACTCACTACAAATATGACCGCGAAGCGACTCACTTCAGAGCGGCCGCTACAACTTCAAAGCGAAGCGAGCCACTACCTACCAGAAAGCGACAGCACAAATTCCCGCTCCGAATTTGAATTCCAGTCAACTGGAGATCTCCGCATTAATTACGAGATCTCCACGTGTCGAAAGCGGAGAGGAGCAGAGGAGTTGACTGCCAGGCCGACAAAGGCGCCGCAACAGTACTGGCTCGCTCCAGTTACTGTTAAACTTGGAACTTAGCCATTTTCGGCAAAATGCCAAAACTGCGCGTCTGCAAAAGCTACTGCCTGCGCAAGTACTGTCGAGAGGAGGAGGGACAAGGCCACCAACCAAGCAACGGATCTCAGCCAACCCTCCGCCTATAAATAGTGAAGGATGAAGACGTGAAGAAGTAGAACACTACTTGAGCATTCGAGCCTACTGCAAACAAACACTCCCAAGCCTTCGAGCAAATTTTCGAGTCTTTGTTTCCAAGTGTTCTCCGAGTTTCCAGTTCATCGGAACTCGTCTTCACAGCCTTCACACTTAGATTCTAAGCCCATTCTATATCCAAGCTTAGAAGAAGAACTCTAGCCAATCTTTGCATTCACTGTAAAGAGTTCTTCATAGTGTGTCGTCAACCAAAAACCCTAAACTTCGTCTGTTAGGTTTTGAGTGTTGTCGTTAGGTTGTCCAGATCCAAGGCCCTTCTTTCATCGATTGAAGAAGCCTCGATCGTAGAGTTGAGATCCAAGCTTACACTTACATCGTTTGTGTAAAGCTCGATCGAAGCTAGGCTGTAAGGAGAGCCCGTAATCTCCCTGTCTGTCTGACTGAAGCGAGTGAAGCTTCCAGTCTTTGTTAGGTTTGTGTAGTGAACCCGCAATCACTACGTCTGTCGTTTGATCTAGGCAAGTGAAGCCCGATCCCGACCAGGTTTTTGAAGGACCCGTAACCTTCAAGTTCTTGAGTGAAAAGAACAGTTGCCGTCGTGCAACAAAGTGGACGTAGGAGCGTTATCTCCAAACCACTATAAATCTCTGTGTCGTATCTCTCTTACCTTAATCTCTTTACAGTATTCGATTATCCATTGCACGTGCATATAAACAAACTTAACTTGGATTTTCAATTACTTAGGAAAGATTATAGCTCACCAAATTCCGCACAAAGAGTAAAGTCTCACTCTTGATCAAGCTCTAAGCTTAGGTCAAGAGATTCGTGATTGCTTCAGATCTAGCCCTTGGCTAGGTCTTAGTATTTCCAAAGAGCACTTTACTTTATACTCTGAGTTAAGGAATTGAAGTTGAAAAACTTCAAAATACGTATTCACCCCCCCCCCCCCTCTACGTATTTTTCCTATAGCAAACCGGGACCAACAGGGCTCATAGTAAGGATGTTCGATACAGAGCCTGAATCTCTTCGGAGGAACCGCCTTGCTTCCCCTAAGGAGCCTTGGTTTATGTCTACGTTGAGAGAAGCGTCTCAGATCCTTAGCCAACCTGCTGAGGTCTTGAAAGACCTACCTCCCTGGGATGTTCCCTTATTTCCTCTTTCTCCTCATAACACTATGGCTATGAGGTCTATAAGGAGAGCTTTCGACCAGGTACCTTCTTTTTCTCTTTTATTGTTGTTGTCTCTTTTTCTTTTTTATCAACCTTTTTTCCTCTTATCAGGAATTGAGAGAAAGGGATGATTCCGGCCCATCTGTTCGCAGGGAAGGTAATTCCCCACTGCTTATTCCAGGAGAGGTGAAGGATGGTTCTGAAGAGGAGAATGTTTCCAAGATTCCAACGAACTCACCTAAAAGTGGTCCCTCTGCTTGCTCAGCTTTGGCTGCTATCGAGGAGTGGTCTTCCTCTTCTCATTCATCAAGCTCCGAGGATCTAGCCTCTGTTCCTGATTCCTCTCTTTGATCCTGTTGTTTTTGATAAGATGTTTTTAAAACAGTCTATTTTTTGGTGTTTGTGGTGGGGTGCTTTTTATGACCCTAAAATCGTGCTAGCTGGGCACAAACAATATCACTTCTTTCTGGTATCTGCCAGATACTTTTCAAAGTCTAGCTTTCGACATGTTTCTGTTGCTTTCTATCAGTTTAGAATATTAACCTTTTATTTATGCGTTCTCTTATTTTGTTTTTGTTTGCCATGTTCCCCCTGCTAGAGCATTTTGAGGTAATAGGATGCAGGCTAGAAGCATTTTAAAATAATGGGGTATGAGTATGGGAATGTGCCTAAAAGCATTTTAAGATAATGAAGTATGAGTGTTGGGATGCAGGGTATCCCCTACTCCCCCCCAAGTGAGGCGTAAGGAAACGAAGGAATTACTCCTCATTTTTAAAGCCAACAATTTGTGGAGTACGAATTTAAGAACAAGTAGGCATAATCTTGTGTTCTTTCGCGTATTGGTTGATTTAAAAGATAAGAAAACTTCAAAATAGATAAGGAGCGGTTATGATCAGTCATACTCCCATTTCTCTTAGGAATTGTTACCCTTTTCCTCGTGTATGTTCCTCCAGTCTTCTCTTGATCTGACATTTCAATCGCACCTTTGATTTTTGCCCTTGCCTTAGCCATCAAAGTTTCCCACTGCCCCTTCTTTACTGGGGCGTGGTTTGTGCTTGTTGTTTTAGCTTCCAACCCTTTACTTTCGTTGGAATCGGCACTGGCGATCAGCAAGTGTTCCATTGAAGCGGAGAGATTTTGATCTCCTTCTGCTGGAGTTAGAGTTTTAAACCTCTTTTCTTCAGGTTCAGTTTCAGCTTTGTCACTGGCCGGTTCTGCCATCGGCCTTTTCTTGGCCTCTCCTGCCTGCACCGATTGGATATAGCATTTTCGGGAGAATCCTTGGTCTCCCGACACCTGTCCCACCTGACTTCCCATGGGGAATTTCATTATCATAGTAAGTGGAACTGCTTGGAATGGGTTTAGGGCAGTTCTCCCTAGGATAATATTGTAAGAGGACGGCTGCGCACCACCAGGAAAGTGACTGGCTTTGACACCCGTGTAGGTCCTTCACCCAGGGTGAGCATCAAGTCGATTGATCCTAGTGACATCACAGGATCTCCTGAGAAACCGTGCAGAGCCGTGGCTACCCCATTCAGAGGCTTCTGGAGGCTCATTTGGTTGAAACAATTTTTGAAGATGATGTTAACTGCGGCCCCTGTATCCACAAAGACCCTTCGAATTTGATACCTTTCTAGTTCCACCGTGATGACTAAAGCATCATCATGCGGGTGGATCAGCCTTTGATTGTCTTCAGGTCCAAATGAGATTTCTGGCGGAGGTAGAACTGCTTCGACCTTCCATGTGGATATACTTTTGGACTCGTTAGTAGTTCCTCAAAAGAGGTAGCTTCTTTTTTGATGAGAGAAGCGAAGAACTGTCCTGGCTTTAAGCCATCTACACAGGCATGCACTTTTAGCTTAGGCTCTACACCTGGGATTTCCAGGACAGCCTCGTTGAAGCGTGTCATGTAGTCTCTCAAACTCTCATTGGCACCTTTCTTGATAGTTGTTAGATGTAGAGAATTTCTGGTAGTTCTTTTAGCACTGACGAACTGTTGGAGGAAAACCTCCCTCAGATCCATGAAGGAGTGGATAGAGGCTTTCGGTAACTGCTTAAACCAATGTTGAGCAGTTCCTGACAGAGTCGTGAGGAATACTCTGCACTTGACGCCTTCCGAATATTGATGGAGGAGGCATAAGCTTTCAAATTTCATCAAATGCTCTTCAGGGTATCCCTTCTCCTGATATTCACAAGAGATTGTTTTGAAATATCCAGGAACAGGATCGGTTTGGATATCCACAGAGAACGGACTATTCTCATCGATGTATAAAGAGAAAAGCTCTGACTTGTTTCCCTCATTCCTTTGGTTTGCAAAGTGTTTTGGGTTTCCTCCCCCATTTAAGTTTTGGATTTCTCTCTCGCTGGCCTCTGTTTCTTTTGAGGTCCTTTCTGCGACTTGCTTCTGTCCTTTTAGCCTTTCGACTTCTTTCGTCAGGAGCTTCATCTGCTCCTGTTGTTGGGCATAGTTTTTGGCCCATGCAATGTCAGCATTCGCATTGGGGTTCCCTTCGAGTTCTTTAGGGCCCTCTTCATTCGGGGACTCCCAATCAGTGGAAAATCCCTCCTCTGTTTCAACCACCGTCGGAGGAAGCTTTGAGACCAATCCTTGGGTCACGCCTGGGTTCACAGGCTTCTGTTTGTGTGTCTCAGAAGTGTTCTTGCTTCCTCCACCCTCTTGGGTTTCACCCTGGGGGTCTATGTTTTGGGACTTGATTCCCAAAATATGAAGTCTTTTATCGACAGCCCCCTCGACTGCACTTTCTAAGAGTGTTTTCATTTGGAGGAGCATGGTTGGGGAGAACTGGGCTTCCATATTGACGCTGGCTTCAGTTATCATGGTGCCTTTCCCTTTATTCCCAAATAGGGAATTTTCGGGGTTTTCAGTAGCCTGGCCAGCTTCTTATGAAACAGCATCTGAGGCAGTATTCATCCTTGCAGAAATCTGCAGATGTTTGAGAAGATTAATTTTAGATGCTCTTTGGAAGAGGCTTTATAGAATGCGAGTATTTTTTATTTATAACAGATCTCCAAATTATTTGTGGTAGTTTTAAGGAATATCGCCTGTCTATTGCAGGACTTCTCGATGAGTGGCTTCTGCCAGCGTGAAATAGGGGCGCATAGCTCCTGCTTGTGCAAGGCTTGGCATTGTGATGTCCATTTTTGTATGGCTACCTAGATGAGGCTTTTTATAAGGATTTGGTTGTAGTGCAAGCTTTTAAGGCTCATGCAGCTTCTTGTTTTACAAAGCTCACTGCGAAGTGCCTAGCTGTGCAGGTCCTTATATGTAATGTCTAGCTGCGCAAGGCTTTTCGAGATGATGTCTACTATGTGGGGCTTTTTGAAGGTATTGTCCGCTAAACGGGACTTTGGAGAAGTTCACCCATTACATGGGATTTACAGGAACATTGCCCATTGGATAAGGCTTGTGAGAGTGTTGCCTATTTTAAATAGGGCTTGTAAAAAGGGTTATGCCCATTGTATGGGGCTTACAAGGGAGTTGCCTATTAGATAGGGCTTAATGAATGATATTCGCCTATGATATAGGGCTTGTGCTGCCTATTAGATAGGGCTTATGCGAGTGTTGCCTGTTGGACAGGGCTTATGAGGGGTTTTGCCCATTATATGGGGCTTATGATGGTGTTGCCTGCAAGATAGGGCTTGCGCAGATGCTGCCTGTTGAACAGGGCTTATGAGGGGTTTTGCCCATTATATGGGGCTTATGATGGTGTTGCCTGTAAGATAGGGCTTACGCAGATGCTGCCTGTTGAATAGGGCTTCCGGAGTTGTTGCCTGTTAGACAGGGCTTTTGAGGGTGTTGCCTGTTAGACAGGGCTTCTGGAGTTGTTGCCTGTTAGACAGGGCTTTTGAGGGTGTTGCCTGTTAGACAGGGCTTCTGGAGTTGTATGGGAGGTTCTGCTTTCAGATGCAGGGCCCCTTCATCAGGGTGAATGGGGTAACCTTGTCACCTTCAGCTCTCCGCTTTTTGATGTTTTCAGTCAGTGGGTTCTTGGTTCATGGTAATATAGGGGTATATAACTGCCTTAAGAAATGATGCCTCCCTTCTAATTACCAATTCCTCATGACCCTCAAATTAATTTTCCATTTTGAAATGATGAACAGAGTCGCGAACTCACCACTTTCAAGAGGCGAATTGAACGCGTTCTGGATTCGTTGGGATTTTTGGGATTCGACTTCCCTTCAGATTCTTCACAACCTTCAAGTTTTAACAAATAAAACGGTTTAGTTATCACCGTTTGCACTATAGGGGAAATATGATTTCGAAATCTCCTCCGATTCCTTTAACCTTTTGCCGTAAACAATGCAGCCAAAATGAATCCAACAAATTCATGCTCAGATTTTCTAAGGATAACATCAAATTGACACTCCACATTCACCCATTATACTGCCCCTATCTCGAGCATCTCTTACAACAGGGGAATAACAGAGCAAGTTCATAAGTATATCACAACAGTCAGCTAGAAATTTCACAGTTAACTCGGAGGAAGATGCTCCAGATTTAGCAATTCCAACAGTCTTTATAAATGGTGGATTCGCACTCGCATATAAGGAGAAAAGAGGCAGAAATCTCGAACTAGAATCTCCCTCTAGCAGGGTATCTATCACCATTTTTGTTACACAGAGAGCGTAATCTAAGAATCATATCATATTCAACAGCTCACAATCGTGGAAGGCTTAATAAAAATCAAGCAATAGTGCTCACATTCATATTTCTGCAGATTAAACAGCGAATAAGGCACACCCATCCATTCTAATGCCCATTTTTTCTCATATTCTTCGCATAAGGAAAAGATAAGGGAAAAAACATCAACGGCATTACAACAACGAGCGAGAATTTTGCATAAAAACAGGGGAAATCAACATCTTAAACTCAGAATTTCCCACAGACGGCGCCAGTTGATAGATCCGGGTTGAAGATCTACAACAATTGTGTGATGATTCATAGTATTCACGAGGAGCATTCAGAGATAAAGCCACATAATGATAGAGAATAAGAGATTTGTGTAGGTTTATCAGCCATAACAGGGTATTTCACAACGATTTAACATACGACATTGATCATATAAGAGCAGTAGGCAATAATCGAGCTATATGCTTAAATAAGGGGCATTTTTAGCCATAAACCAGTTGTATTCATGTAAGATTAGGACTCATTCGAGTAAAGAGTGAAGAGAAGAGGTAGAGAGAGGAAGAAAAGGGAGCATAGAGCTCCGTTTAGGCCTCTTCTCTCATAGCAACGAAGGTTATACCTTAGGCTTGAGATGGAATGCGAGATGGAGAGATCTTTCCCGACGATGACGAGAAGGAGAAGGTAGCGATGACTGCCGCTGAAGCTCCAAGTGAAATAGCCTTAGAGAGCTTCGACTGCCCAGGCTCGAAGGAGCTCCAGGCGGAGTGTCGAGAATGAATGGAATAGTACGCGAGAATGCGTGTTTTTATGGAGAGTTGAGTTGTGTTATGATGATGATCCATGGATAAAGTGTGTGATCATCCGCTATTTATAGATGTAAGGAGGGTGAGAGAGTAAACATTCGTGTGGAGGAAGGACAGGAAAGGAATTCCCATAGAGGTAAGATTCCTTTCGTCATGAATGCAGTGGTCCTCACTCTAGAGTACGTAGAGTCATGCGGATGGCATGCTACACAGAACCTGGGGTTCTGTCAGATGCTTGGGGCTACTAATCAGATCCTTTGATTCTTGGCGAATGCCTCTAAATCCCATATGGCTCCTGGGAGGAGGCGACGCCTCTAGCTTCTGCAGGAAATGTGTCCTATAGCCGCGTTAAGCATCTAGAACCTATGTAATCTCTTGGTAGTAAGCTCTTGTGCAGAACAGCTTCTGCCGGTCCCTTAACATGATTCTTATGTTTTGGCGTGACTCCTAATGCGATGGAGGAAAAGGTAATTAATATCATCACACAGTGTAATTAATATCAATTTCTATTGGAGATGACTCCCTAAGGATAAGGGAGATATATTATTCTTTCGTCTTGAATTATTTGCGTAGTAAAGCTGATATTTAGTCCCTATCATGGTGAATGCTAGACATATACCAAATTTACGGTATGTATAGATGGTACCAAATACTTACCGAAATTTACCAAACAATTAAAGTATTTTATATAATCATGTTATTTATATTCCAATTCCTACAAAATTATATTGATTTATATATGATGGGCGATCAATATAGGCGACTCCCGTGAGCGTTTGTCCCCATCAGCAATATTTTTTCATTTTATTCCTTTTCTTATTCCTCTTTTGCATAACTGCTCCTCCGCCACTCATGCTCAATTAATTCATTCTTCTCTCCCATATTGAAGATGCAGCAACATCTTCATCGACTTCCTCTAATGCAAAATATCTGTAAATTTTAATTCTCCTTCTTCCTCTTATTGATTATGAAATTTCATGGTAATATGGTCAAATCTGTAAATATTCTATACCCTAACCTTCTTAACCCTTAATTTTGAAATCTAAACCCTAAACTAAAAAAATTTAAATCCTGAATTCTGAATTTAAAATTCTGACAGTAACATTTCAATTTAATGGTAAGAAGGAAAAAAGAAAACCGAAGAAGAAAGGGGTTGGGGAGAGAGAACGACAAGAGCAAGCAATTACTATGAGAGAGGGAAGTGGTTGAAAGGAAATGTGATTTTACAAAAATAAAAAATCAATTAATTTGCTGACGTTGTCGCACGCTCATGAGTCGCCCATGAGATTTGATTTTAATTTTACAGGTCTAACAGTTGAGGTTTGATTTTAATTAATATTTAAGATTTTCAGTTACCTATTTTTTTAATATTTTCGAATTAGATATAGGGTTATTTTTTACTTTTCCATATATTTCTAACCGCCATTTACCTTAATTGCAAGATTTGTATTTATTCTCTCCTAAAATATTAGATCTATCAATATAAATAAATTATACATTCATAATTATTTTTGTAGACGAACTTTTGTTTTGAAGCTTGATTATTTTGAATTTTTATTGAAAGCTGGTGAGTGATTTCGTTTGTTGTTGCGATTTGTAGTATGAGTTCGTTTCTCATAAATCGCAGTAGGCGGTTGAAGATTTCTGTCAAACTTCGTGTCTGGGTTTGATGTTAATGCGTTGGAGATTTTTGTCCAAGATCGAACGACTTGAGTTTCTACCGTATATTTGTATCCAAGATGGAATTGAGTTTTCAACTTATTTTCGTATTTATACATGTTGAAGAGGAGCGATTATATCATTTTGATCGGATTGTAATTTGTCTAATTTCGTGTACACGATTAGATCAATTGGATTGTATGTTTTAGTTGTTACTTGGAATAGTTTCGGTTATTTTTTTTTTTGGACCTTATGTAAATTGTTTAAATTTGTTTGATATAATGCATATTTTGGCGATTTTGTTGCATTTTAGAGATTACTTCTATTGGTCCCAGAAAGAGTTTATTGGTGTATGGGGGGGAATACACCAATAGCCAACCGTTTCTGAAATTTATAAAACAAACTGTCTTTTGAGGAACTAACTGGTCAAGCAGTCCTTTACAGAGTGAGACAGGTTGATCTATCAAGTTTGTGGTTAGTTATAACAAGCTTGATCTGTCAAACTGTCAAAGTGCGGAATGTGGTGGATAGGTTGAGCTAGATAACTCTTGATGTAAAATCATTTACAGCCTTTAAAGAGAGGTTGTGGTATGCTGTAAATGTATGAGCAGTTTATCAATGAGAGAGAGTAAAATAAGGCAGTAAATAACACAAGGTATTTTACGTGGTTCGGATGTAACTATCCTACTTCCACGGTTGATCAAGCTTGATCTACGAATCCCTTTACTTTTGGATTCTACTTCTCTCTTGTTTATACTGACTGAGTATCAGTTTCATACAACATACAATCTTTCGATTTTCAATCGAATAACTACGTACAATCTCAACTATACTAGCTTAGCACTAAATATATGAGAGAGAGTACAAGGAGCTTGATGCAGCAGTAAACGCAACAAGCTTTGAGGAATAACAATGGTGAAATTCTCTATCTTCAACACTTGGGAAAGCTCTAAGATTTTTGAGTGTTGAATGGATGTAAACTTTGAGATAATTTCTTGCAGCGATTTGGCTTGAAAGATTAATGAGTTTCCCGTACTCAAACCATTGTTGATGAAGGCTTTATATAGGCATAGTTTTAAAAACTAGCCGTTGTGAGTCCTGCAAAAACTAGCCGTTAGAAAACAGCTAACATGGCATAGAGCTGTTGCAGTAGTGACTCAGCACTTCAAGTGGGTCCAGACAGCTGGCAACAGAGGTGGCAGCTATGTGGAGGCAGGTTGATCTAATCTGAAATGATCAACAACCTGTCTACGGCAACTTGATGAATAACCTCAAAGAGCCTGGCCGAAGAACCTGCAAGACATAAATAATGAGACCTAACTGACTTTTAATAGTTGAGGTTGTTATGGACAACGGCCTCATTCTTTAAGGAGAGTAGACTCAATTAGAATAGATAAACATAACATCATGCCATGCTATGCCTAAGTGTGGTTTTGAAAAACATCATCAAAATAATTGCAGAGGGTTCCCAACAATTTCCCCCCTTTTGATGATGTCAAAACCCAACACTTTTCAAAAGATCCTAAAGAGATGAAGTGTCTGTTTTAACAAGTTTGTTAAACCAGTTTGATTGGATCATGTTAGGCAGATTGATAATAAAACTGTAAAGCAGTTTATAAAGCCTAAACAAAGAGAGTTTGTCATTTTAGGCAGGAAAATATAACTTTTATTTATGACTAGCTGGAAGATGGAGATGTTCAATTACAAGCTTTGTCCACAATTAAATTTAATAATCAGCTACTTAGATGATCGAGCAGCTGATTGAGCTTCTTCTCTTCTGGGCAGCAGACCCATACTTGCGTAGATTTCATCTTCTATCTGCTTGTAGCGCGGGTCTGAGGGAGGAATGTCAAAGTTCAGAGCAGAAGTTCGAACTCCCTCATTGATGGCAGTGCAATCCACAGTTTTTCCATCAGATAGAAGTGGGCAGCAGAAGGTTTCTTTTGCAGGGACGGGAAGACCAATGCCTGCTTCACTAGCTAGCTTTACAACTCTCTTGATGAAAGTACGATCCCAAAAATGCCTTATAAAGAGATTAAAGGCCTCGCCGTGACTCTCTTGATCGTATGGAGGGAGTTGAATCCAGTAATGTTGCAGAATGAATGAACTGGTGAGTTCTTCCCACTGAGGTTGAAGGTCTGGACCAAGCCAGTCTCTTCCTTCCATAGTAGCTTGTGCCTTCCTCTTAAGGTACTTTTGTTGAGCTGGAGGAGGTTGGCCTGCTTCTGCCTCATGGCACGGTCCATTTCCGCCTGGGCTAGAGAAGCCTGCTTCTCATCTTCCTTCATCTTCCTCAGGGCATCGGCCTTGGCAGCATCAAGCTTCAAACGTTCAACCTTCTTCTCAGCTTGAATTCTTTTCTGAACATTTGTGTCAACAGCCTGATCTGCATTTGCACCCATTAGCACAGCCTCTGTAATGCGACGAGCTTCTTCTGCTGTGCCTGATGAGGAACCGCCTTGCTGATCAGAAACTCCTCTATCAGTTTGATCGGCAAATGAGGGAGATTGAGACGGCCTTTCGGTAGTGGAACCTTCCCTGGATTTCTTCTTTTCCTTCTTCTTCTGCTTCTTCTTAGCCTTCTTCTCCTTCTCACCTTCCCCCTTTTTGACATCATCAGAAAGGGCTGTGATGACGCCAGTTAGATTCTTCACTTCAGCCTGGAGGGCTTCGATCTGGGAAGTGAGAGTCTCTCTAGAAGAGTAAAGAGCTGAGATGTCTCCACTAACAGTTGTTTCCCTTTGATTTGCTGCAGATGCTGAGGTGGATATGAGCGAATTGAGACTTGACAGCTTCTTCTCCACCTCTTTTACCTGCCTGTTAGAAACACGGAGATCGGTGTTGGTGGCCACATCTTCATCCTTTAGCAACGAGCCAAGAAATGGCTTGACATGATCTTTAAGATGGACCTGGGTGAAATTCCCAATCTCTTTGGAGACGACAGCTTCTGCAATTTCCTTAGCTGCTTCAACGGCCTTTGAAGTGACCTCGCTCACTTCCTTTGATAGCCTTTCATCCGTGGACTTGAGATTAGAAATAACATCATCCACGGATTTGGTCAGTTTGTCCTCCAACTGACCGATTCTTGAATCCACCCGCTTCTCGAGATCGGATAAGCGAGTGTTGACACCATCAAGCTCACTGCCTATCCATTTTGAGATCAGAGATCTCAGCTGGTGAGTGGTCAGGAAGGTCTCCAGATTTCCTTCCTTGACCTCTTTATCTTCATCATCGTGGAACAGATCGTCCACGTTGATGGTAGAACGGGCTGGAGTCACGACCTCTTGCCTGATCGAACTCAGTCCATTCTCGTTTTCCGGGACAGCTGAATTGTAAAACTCAGCTTCTTCTAGGTAGAGCGGCTTCAAGTCCACGCCCAGGGACTTGGCTTTTACCTTCATGGAGGTGAGGACGAGCTGGCGGAAGCTTGCACGAGCTTCCGAGATAGATGAGTAATGAAACTCATCTTTGAGAAAGGCCTCCTCCGCCTTGAGCTTGTCAAGATCTTTCAGCACGAACAAGGACTGCATCACATGATAGTCAACATCCTTGATATCCAGGAACAGGCGAAGGCGAGTGGCCAAACGAAACACCACGGGAGTGAATCTGGCCCAGGGCAGCAATTCATCAATGGCCTTCTTTGCCGCGAACTCCATGTCGTCGTAGAGCATTCATTTGGAGTAATTGAAGAGCAAGTTTATTTCAAAATTGGTGTTATTGAAGAATTTTTTTCTCCCATTAATATGGAGGACACTGGTTAATAGTTATGTAGTTTGTGAAATTTTGTGAACAAGATTAGATATTTGGATTGTAATTTTTAGTTGTAATTTGGAATAGTTTCAGATCATTGTTTTGAACCTATTGTAAATTTTATAAGTTATTTGTATATAAGAGTTATAATGCATATTGTATCGATTTTGTTGCATTTTAGATTCATTCTGATGCATTTTTACTTTATTTTTGTAATATGTTCCAGTTTGTCATATTAGGGTTTAGTTTTAGGAAAAAATGCATTTAAAACCTTTAGCTTTATCTCACATACCGTTTTAACCGTTAACTTTCAATTTTTTCTCTAAAATCACAAACTTTTTAGTTTGTCCAATTTCCCCTTAATTTCTAATTTTCCCCAAATCAAAGATGACGTGGCGTTGATCTGTCAGTTGAAATTGACATGTCATCCACATAGCTTCCACGTAGATTTTATAAGACACGTATACATCCACATAATTATTTTTATTTAAATATTATATGCAATTTATATTATTTTTTTCTAGATCTATCTCCTCTCTCGCAGAAATACAGCTCTCTGATCAGTTCCAGGTGCAGATCTACTTCCCTGACCCTGACCCTGACCCTGACCCTGCTTTCACTGCAAAATCGACCCAAGCATCGATGTCAGAGGCGAAGCAGTGGTCGTATCCAATATGATGCGAGGCCTTTCCGTAAGACTTTATCTGTGAGCAGCAGCCGTCGTCGCGTTAACCTCCGCAACGAACCTTTGGATTTCGTCGATTTTTGAGCATGTGCTACAGAAGACGAAGGACAGTAGTGCGCTTAGGCGATCAACCTCCATGAAAGCTATAATCTATAGCTTGAATTTGTTTTTTTTAATGTGTATTAAAAATTTTAGAAACTAAAATTAATTGCATATATTATTTAAATAAAAATAATTATTTGGATATATACATGTCTTATAAAGTGGAAATATTTTTGCTTACCACTATTAAAACCCCCCATTCACAAAATACCCCTCCCCCAAAAAGCATACACAAACTACCCCAATTCCCATTTTACAATTTTCTTTATTTTATAAATCCATTTTTCCTTTAATTTTAATACAACAAGTCTAATCAACCTTTGATTAGACTTGACATGTTGTTGGCATCTTCTTCTTTTTTCACATACGGCAAATGCAAATAGGTACACTGTATTGATGCATTATTACTGAAGCTGCATTCATTTTTGTTCAGTGATAAACAGTAAAAGAAGGTTTCTCATGTGAAATATTCAATATATAGTTGTACATTGAAGCTCAAATGACATTCGTAAAAAATATCTTCAATTCGATTCCTCCCAAAAAAAAATTTGGAACAGTTCGTGAAGGAGAAAATACAAGCGAAAGGCGAAGAACATCCAATTCTCAAAGGTTTGTAACTGATAATTCGATCGAATATTTTATTACAAGTATTCCAGCCTTTTTCACGCCGGAAAATGTTGGCCGGAACGTATATCACGCCAGATACATGTCACGCCGGCGTGATATATATTCCGGTCAACATTATCCGGCGTGAAAAGCACCATTTATTTTTATTTTTTATTTATGTTTCATGTATGATACTACATGATTTCATTTCATGAAGTATTTGAGATTTGTGAATGAATTATACATTTTTGATATGTATATTAAGAGTTAAATTTATAATTTTTGCAATGTATGTGTGCAAATAAAACGATACTATAGCATAATTTGAATGAAAATTTTATAATGTGAGTACTGGCATTTTTCACGCCGGATGTATGTTGCCGGAAAGAATATCACGCCGGTGTAAATCACGCCGGCGTGATATTCTTTCCGGCCACATACCTCCGGCGTGAAAAATGGATAGTGAATGGAAAAAAAGTTTTGTTTCACACTTTGTAGTAAAACCTTTCATTTAATGAGTTATTTGAGACATACGAATTAATTGTAGAGAATTAATGATTATTTTATGTGTATTAGAAGTTCGTTTAAATATTTTTACGTTGTATGTGAGTACATTAAGCCATACTATAGCATAATATGAAGGAAAAAAATAAAAAAAGAAAATTTTTTCTTTACACGCCGGAGATATGTTGCCGGAAAGTATATCACGCCGGCGTAAATCATGCCGGCGTGATATGCTTTCCGGCTACATATCTCCGGCGTGAAAAATGGAAAATTAGTATGAAAAAGATTCTGTCTCATATTTTATAGTAAAACCTTTCATTTAATGAGTTATTTGAGACATACGAATTAAGTTGAGTTCATTTTATATTGTAGATGGATTCCGTCGACGTAAAAGCTTATTATGGAGGTCAATGGAATAGAAGAAGGTAAGAGGGTGGCAACGAGGTTGTAATCAAGTGCAGTGATTTCACATATTACGGGCTGAGATATATGGTAGCTTCCTGTTGCAACCTGCTCGGTAGTGATTTCGATATGTTCTATTTCTCGCTATCCGAGAGCACTGGACGTACAAGGAAATCGAAGTTGCAGTCGGACCAGCAAGTGGTTGAGCTATGCACTAAGTACATTAGCCCAGAATTGTACGTGATTCTAAACAATGGAGGCTCGTCTTCACATGTTGGGGCTTCGTCTTCACATGTCGGTGCATCTTCTTCGTATATCCCTCAATTCGACCCGTCGTACCAGGAACCGTCTTCGTTCGAATTTGGCAACACGTATGGCAACACGTATGGCAACACGGAGGACTTGCGTTCGACGCTTGATGATATCGTAGAGAACATCAATTCCACCCGTTGGGATGAACAGGTGTATCAAGTCCACAACCTCGGAGGCAGTTCGTCTCATCGTGCCGAAGATGCTCGTGACGATCAAATACCCGACCTGAATCATACATCAGGAAGGGTTGAGCAGGAGGATCCGAACGAAGATGATGTCTTGCGCGACGACGATGACGACGAGGATGAATATGAGCCGTCGCGGGACGTCTCCACCGAGAACAGCGACCAGTCGAACGTATTGAGAGAAGGAAGGCAAATTCCTAGGGCCCTAATGGCCGAGTGGACCGCCTGGATAGCTGAAGAAGGCGGGTTCAACCGACTGTTGGCTATGATGTTTCCGGACCTGCACGGTAGGAGCCAACCACCTCTGGATACTGATACGGAGCACATGAGGAACTGGTTAGTGCCGGTGGTCCCACTCCAGGCTACAGAATCTGCAGTGTTCAACGAGGAAGACGCAAGTATCCTCGATTTGCGATATGGTTCATATTTCAAAAGCAAGGATGATATGTATATTGCCGTTGGTTTGTGGCAGATGGAGAGTCGAAAAAATTTCTACCCCAGGTGGTCGGATACGACGAGGCTGGTCTTTAGATGCACGTCGGACAAAAAATGCCGCTTCAACATTCGTGCTGTAAGAGAGGGCGGGAATTGGGTCATTTCAGTGTTTGAACCCGAACACACATGCGGGCCCAACACTGGGACAGTCGAAAGAAAGAAGGTCCGATCTAAAGTTATTGCGGCGTACTTTGCGAAGAGGATCCTGCGCGACTCCGCGATTATGAAGCCTAGGATCATTGAGAACGAGCTGCTCACGTCGTTCGGCATTAAGGCGAGCTACAACGTCTGCTTGAGGGCGAGGAATCAGGCCGTGGAGATTCTCTACGGGAAACACAAGGAGTCGTTCCAAGATCTGCCCGCCTACCTCCATGCTCTCGAGACTTCAAACGCCGGCACAGTCACCGATCTCGACATAGATGACGAGTGCAAATTTCGACAGGTGTTCGTTGCCCTAGCTGCCTCTATTGCGGCGTACAAATACGGGCATATCAGACCGGTGATATCCGTCGACGGCACTCACCTGAAGGGCAAGAACAGCGGCGTCATGTTCGTAGTTGTAGCGAAGGATGCGAACGAACAGCTATTTCCCTTGGCATACGGCGTAGGGCGTAAGGAGAGTCACTATTCATGGACCTCGTTCATGAGGGGTCTGAGGAGGGCTTACGGGAACTTGACTGACGTGCTGATTGTCTCTGACCAGCACGTTTCGATTGAGTATGCCATAGCTCAAGTGTTTCCGGAGGCGCACCATGGGTTGTGTTACTACCACTTGAGTCAGCACATGACATACGGCATGGTTATCGGTGCCATGTTCCAGAGAGCTGCATACACATACGATCAGAGAGAATTCCACAGCATCATGGCATCGATGCTCAACACCAACCCCGAGGCGTACCAGAAGGCTATGGGCAACGGACCCGCTAGGTGGGCTCGGAGCATGTGCCCCGTTCGCCGGTTCAGTACCATGACATCGAACGCCGCAGAGTCTTTCAACAATTCCCTCCTCTGGGCACGTCGACTGCCTATAGTTGCTTGCCTCGATGCTGCGAAGCTCGTTATCGAGAAGTGGTTCGATGAGAGAAGACTCAAGGGTCGAAACGACACCCACCCCATATGTGAAGAGGCGCGGCGAAAAATCGGAGTCCAGTTGGAAATGTCGCATAGGTACAAGGTCACACGGATCAGCCTCGACGTCCTACATTTCAGAGTGCAGACACTAGATAACGTATACCACGTGGACTTGAAGAACATGTTGTGCGACTGCAAGAGATGGCAATTCGATTGCATACCGTGTGCACACTCGATCGCAGCAATGATGTAAGTAATATTTTTTTCAATCAATTATTGAATATTTTGTGTACGGAATGACATTTATTTATTTCAACAGGGAAAATGGCCAGGCGGTAGATCAGTACATTGCCCACTACTACAGGAGGGATACCTATTGCAAGATTTACAACCGTCGAATATTTCCAGTTCCTAAAAAAGAAGAGTGGACAGTGCCGAGTGCCTACCTCGGTGTACAAATTCTACCCAATCCGTACGAACGTCAATCGGGGAGACCACCGGAACGTAGACGGAGGGGGGCACGAGAAAGGACAATCAGGCGTGCCCCTCGGAGATGTCGACAATGCGGCGAACAGCACGGTGCAAGGCAACCTTGTGCAAACCAATACGATTGAGTAGCACCTATTAGTGGAATGTTTATTCTAAAACTCGTTGTTTCAATGTTTAGACAATGTTTTAAGTGATATTAACATTATTATTTAACATAATTATGAATAAAAAATCAATATTTATTTCAAACCCTAAAACACGCCGGACAAATCACGCCGGAAAGCATAACACGCCGGCGTGATGTTATCCCGGCGTGATATTATTTCCAGGGGCTTTTGTCCGGCGTGATTTTTTTCATTGCCATTTAAATATCCGAAACTGACCTGGAGCGAGCGCTCCAGTTGCAGGAGGCGGGCGCTCCACTTGCTCGGCGTAAATCATCCAGTTTTTCACTCTTGTTCTGCCCTTTTCTCGTATTCTTGTAATATAATTATAATTATAATGTAAATGAGTTACACGATTATAATTATAATTCAACTCGAAACGTGCAATCGAATTCTAAACATTTGCAAAGAAGTCAAATCCACGTCGTTTTAAACAGTAGAATATCCAAAAATTCTACAAGCATACAAATTCCTATAGCTGCAACAACGGTTCGTTGCGGCCTCTACGGCTGGACTCCCGCTAAATGCATGCTCGATGTTCAAGCACGTAACCACGGCACTGCATTTGGAATGCTCACTCCCAATTACATTATCTCTCCTCCTAAAGACCAGCTTAAATCTCGCATGGTCAGGTTCCGGAGCCTTAATGTTGTAGACGTTATTCTCGTAATAACCGCCTACCATCAACCAATACGGTAGGAGTACCATCAATGCACCTAAATCCTTTTGCATTTGTTTCTGCCCAGCATTGTCCAAGCTGTGGAACAATCGATCCAGCACAACAATCTGCTTGTGTGGTATGTTTAGGAGAACCCCAACATAACGACCTTGAACCTCCCAAGGCAAAAGAACCTAAACAATATAGAAGGAGACATTAATGATTATACGAACAAACACTTATGAAAATTAGAGTACTAATAACTATTGTTTCGTTCATACCACTTGTGTCTGCCACCAGTTAGTTGTTTCGTATGTCGGTGACCGGTTTTGCATCAAATTGGATAAGTACGCCGTCGGTTCCCAATTTTGCAATATCCAATGGAACCTCACCGCATTATCGTCACCAAGTCTCTGGAATTCGACGTGTTTCGTAAGGCGTTCATAGGTCGCCTTCAGATCCACCTTAAATGCCATTTAAAAACACAATTAAAACATGCCAATAATAATTTAAACGTAAAATAGGGCTATGAATTAAAATCACGCCGGACAAACACACACGGGAAGTACATCACGCCAGGACTCATTCACGCCGGCGTGATTTACTTCCGAAGAACATTCTCCGGCGTGATTTTAATCCCCGGGTGTATTATCCGACTTTTAATTCATATTTATAAATTCCATACCAAATACAATTTCAAATCAGGGTAAAGATGAACATACCAGAACTTGCGTATTGCATATCATAACTACACCACCCGTGTATGGAGGGAGAACTCGAACACCTTCTTGAAGTTGTTTCCGTAGAGTCATGAGAGCCATATCAAGCACCTGTAACAACGTAAAAAATTTCAGAGCGTCTATTAAGTATAAAACCATGGCTCGACAAGATTATATTAAAAACAACGTACCAGTGGGCTCCACTCTAACTCGGAACGTATCATCGCCTTTAGTTCTCCGGCTTTCACCGTGGCGATTTGATCAGGGACATGCCGCAACCCATAGGAGTAATGACACGTGGAGATCCAAATTTTGAAGTCTTCTTGGACTCTTGAGGAAGGCCATGCTGGTTCGTACGTCGGTGTGTATACACCCACCGCTTTTAAGGAGACTTCCGATGAACCTGATGCCTAGTTCAAATAAATTTATTAACCTGCTCGATACAGACCAATAAAACCACGGCTAATTTCGGAAGAATACCTGACCCCGCTCGACTTGCGAAGTCGATGAACGAGCTCGAGCACGGATGGTAACGTTTGGCGCCGTCGCAGTAGAATAATCAGCGCTAGAAATGTTCTCCGGAAGTGAAAATCGGCCCGGCTGATAATCTTGGTACGTGACCGGCTGATAATCTTGGTATGTGGCCGGAGGCGTGTACTGCGCCGAGAACGGAGGGATGTATGTCGACGGCTACAAAATTGTATGTCAAATTCGTAATCTTAAACACACGTTTTCTTCAACATTACGCATAATAACATCAAATTATAATTAATAGATTATATAATAAGGTTTAAAACATAAAAAGAGACATTACAGCTAATTTCACGCCGGAGAAAAGTCGTCGGCGACAAAATCACGCCGGCGTGAAACCCTACCGGCGTGATATCGTCTCCGATGACATGTCTCCGGCGTGAAAAACATTTTAACCTTCCAAATTACTTCTTAATTCTATTCTGGTACAGAAATGATAACAAAATAAATATTCTCTATCACGAATTCAGAAGTGAAAATTATTCCCGAACAGATTATACCTGTCCCGTAAATGCAGCCCATGCATCAGAGTATGAAGCATCCTGGTACGTCCCGAGCGTAGTGGAGGGCTCGGAGGGCCCACTGTCGGTGTACAACGGGAGGGTCGTGTCCCGACGGTCCCCCACTTCGGCCGTCACGTGCTGTATCCCGGAGCTTCTAGAACCTCCTGCTCCGGTAGTCGTAGCACCCGAAGGGCGTGCTGAAGAAGCCCGCCCCGAAGTGACAATAGGAGGCCGCCCACCACGACCGCCACGACCGCGCTGAGGCTGTGAGACCGACCGTGGAATACTTGAAGACTTGCAACTGAACAAGGCCTTCACCTCCTCGAACATTGATTTCACCTTGTCCATGAAGCCTTCAAGCTTCCTGTCGATCTCTGCATTCTGCTCTGCTATTTCCTCTTTCATGATCCTCCTAACGTCCTCGGGCGTCGCGTAGCTGGGGATATCGTGTCCCCTGCTGCCGCTAGAAGTGTCCTCCCTCGGCCTCTTCCCGGGATCGCGTCTGCTCCTGGATCCCCGGGCGGAAGTCTGCTCCTCCTCACCCATGTAGCTTCGGCTCTGGGTGCTCCTCCTCGTACGTCCTCCGGTACCGTCGAGTATGTCGTCCTGGTCGTGCATCGGTCGACGTGTACGCGCCTCTGGCGGAAACTGAGAAGGCTCGCCGGTCACGGCTACCGGCACGTAGAAGAATACGTCAAATGGGTTCGGGACCAAGGACGATAG
The DNA here is from genome assembly GCA_029379335.1 of Thymus mandschuricus. NCBI lineage: Eukaryota > Viridiplantae > Streptophyta > Magnoliopsida > Lamiales > Lamiaceae > Thymus > Thymus mandschuricus. Next base: position 16,122,122 of record CM057074.1, on the reverse strand, counting down.
GAAATACTCGAGGCCGGCCTCCCACTGGTCCGGTGTGATATTACACATCAAATACTGAGGATCGTCGACTATCTGGAAGAACTTTTCCAAAGTCGTCCCCTCCCGCAGGCTCTTCTTGAACTTCCATCTCAAACACCTCGGGTATGCGTGCTCGTTTTCAAGTACTCCAGCGACTGCAGTGATACCTCCGATCACCTCATATCCCCAGACTAACAATGCCCAGGCCGGCCCGTAAAAGTGGTAGACATCGGAGTCTAGGGCGTGCTCGACGTAATACCGAAGGGTGAGGAAACTGTATTCACCCCAAGGAAACCGGTTGAACTCCTCCGGATCATCGGCAAGCCGCCACAACCAGGCGAAAGGGGCGTTCTTGATATCGTGCCCGAGAATGAAAGTATTGGCAATCAGCAGATTCACCAGTGATAGTAGGGTATCCTGATCGTTTTTAAAGCGTTTGGCATCCGTGTTGATAAGACCCAACAATTCCCTCCCCAATTTCAAATCCTTGCGACACAGCCTCTTGTGGAGTCGCGACTGATTCGCATTCAAATGCTTGTTGGGATCCCACGAGCTCTCGCCAAACTTCAATCCGGTCACCAAGGCAAATTCCGGAGCAGTGAATTCAATGCGTTCTCCTTTTACATAGAAGAACATGCCTCCGTTCTCACTAATAGCTCGACAGAGGATACTGTGCAGTACTTGGGCATTCGACTGCCCCGGGCGCCACCCCACAAAATGCCCAAAAGGCCCATCCCTGAATCGACCGAGCAGTGGATCTCCCCCTGCCTCCGTTAAAGCTTTCTCGACATCCTTCAGTATTTGAGTTCTATGGTAGAGGTTCAACGTCAAAACTTTTTGGTTGAAATAGTTCTGGCGACGTAGCGAAACGACGTTCGCGCTCAATTCCTAAAAAAAAAAAAACATAAACCATTTATAAGAATAAATCACAAAACCACATACATACGAATATAAATTAAAATGAAACGAAAACAGATTATAATTAAAAAGTAAATAAAGGAAATGGTGAAAAAAACAATATTATAAAACCGGACAAATTTCACGCCGGAGATGACCTAACGGATCACAAAACACGCTGGCGGTAAATAACGCCGGCGTGATATTTGTCCGGCGGGAAGTTTTCCGGCGTGATTTTCCAAAAAATACTAATCTAATTTTTTTAAAATTAAAAAATATTATTTACATGTATTTTACACTAAATTTCACAATTTCCTATCAAACATTGTTAATAAAATATATACATTACAATCCTAATAAACGCATGCTATATAGAACCAGTTTTTGCTAGCTTAATAGTATAATTAAAAAAATAAAATTTTTATCTGCTCAAAAATGTATTTCACGCCGGAAAAGGGACGCCGGAGTACAAATAACGCCGGACAAATTCACTACCGGCGTGATTTGTGTCACGTCATCGATTTTCCGGCGTGTTTATACCAAAAAAATGGAATTATTTTTTCTCAAACAATGGTATATAAACATATATTTATAAACTGTAATTGAATATTTTTAATAAATAATTATTAAAACAATATATAATACAATTTAATAAATACACAAATTTAATAAAAACGACATACTAAACAACAAAAAAAATACTTATGAACGTGTATACACAAATCACGCCCGAAAATTGTTGCCGGAAAATTAATCACGCCGGCGTGATATTTATCCGGCGTGTTTAATTTTCCGGCAACAACCTTCCAGCGTGAATTTTAAATTCCTGTTACTAGAATGAAAACATACCATTTTTTGTAGTCAATTGAGTTGTTTTACTCTCCGACTTCGACTCCGGTGTGAAAATAAAATTTTCCGGCCACGTTCCCAACCTAAACAATTCCAAAAAAATTGAACGGCGAAATTAGCCCTCAAATATAAATCATATTTTAAAACAAATTAATTAGCACTCAAATCTCTTAATTCTAAAGTTCGAATTTAAATTTCAAATCACAAATCTTTTTAAATCTCATAAATTAATATCAAATACTTGAATCTAACATACACTACATAACTTATAAATGTAAACTACATATACGTATTGAAATTAAAAACAATTTGGGATTTTCTGGCCGATTTCACGCCGGAGTTAGTTTGCCGGAACACATATCACGCCGGCGTGATATGTTGCCGGCGTGATATGTGTTCCGGCAAACGAACTCCGGCGTGAAATCGGCCAGAAAATCCCAAATTGTTTTTAACTTCAATTATTGTACTCATATAATATTACCTTTTTTTTTTTACTGTCGACGGGATCCGAGTATTCTCCGGTGACGGAGAGGCTTGCCGGCGCGGTGGTTGCTTGCCGGAGAGAGAGAGACAGATGGGAGAGACTAGAGAGAGATGGGAGAGAGGGCGAATTGTCGGAGTAACAATTCACTTCCGATGGGGAGAGAGAGAGAGAGCTGCCGGAAAAGGGAGAGAGATAGAGAGAGCTTCGGGAGAGAGAGAGCTGCGAGAGGGAGATGGTGCAAGACCAAAGGGGGGGCAGCGTGATTAATAGGTGGGGGAGGGTTGGGGGGAATCAATTTTTTTTGTCTTCTAGTTGTTTATTTCTCTCCCAATTTGGCATCAAAATCGGGAGTCAAAAACAAAACCCAAAATCCCATAATAAATACTACAATTTTGATTTTAAAGAATTACAAAAAGTGGGACCCACCCTATTAAAATATACAAAGGGGTATTTTGTGTATGCTTTTTCAAAGAGGGGTATTTTGTGTATTGATGTTTTTAAAAGTGGTAGTAGAATTTCTCACCCTCTTATAAAATCTACGTGGAGGGCATGTCAATTTCCAAACCGCCACATCAACGCCACGTCAACTTTGATTTGGGAAAAATTAGGAATTAAGGGGAAATTGGACAAATTAAAAAGTTTGTGATATTAGAGATAAAATTGAAAGTTAACGGTTAAAACGGTATGTCAGATAAAGTTGACGGTTTTAAATGCATTTTTTCCTTAGTTTTACGTAAAAGTTAGGGTTTAACTTTCCCTACATGTTAGGGTATAGCTTCCCATACAAGTTAGGGTATATCTTTCTCAAATTGGGTTTAGTTTTCCATATGAGTTAGGGTTTAGCTTCCCCTACAGGTTAGGGTATAACTTTACCAAATAAAGTTTAGTTTCCCTGTGCGTTAGAGTTAAGTTTCCCCTATAAGTTAGGGTATAGTTAGTTTTTCGTTCAATTTTGAGTTTGGGTTACCATACAAGTTAGGATTTAGATTTTTCTAATGAGTTATGGTTTTAGTTTCGATTGTCCATATTAAACATGTTTTATGTATTAAGTTTTTTTTTTTTTTTTTTTTTTTTAATGCATAATAAACACATATTATTACATTTATATTGGATTCTGAAGTATATTTTAATTTGCGTGGTGCAAATGCTAATGATGATTTTATTAAAGACAAGTTTGTTTAGCAAAAATCGAGTGTCGTTGATGACGAGTATGTCCATTTGTCCTAGTTAGGGTTTTACTTTCCCTATATGTTAGGCTGAAGATTTCCCTAGATGTTAGGGTTTAACTTCCCCTACATGTTAGGGTGAAGATTTCCCTAGGTTAGGGTTTAGCTTTCCCTACCAGGTTTAGTTTCAAGAATATGCAACAACATTATATATTTTGTGCACCAAAATTACGTATGCAAACCCATAAAATTATATTATGTAAATGAAAATAAGATCTATTATATTAGTATGCACCAAAACCTACATATCAACGACGGCGACGGAATTATATTAGTGACGGAATTTACGAGTGCACTCTAAATATTCCACGAGAAAAGGGAGGCTAGGGTTTGAGAGAGACAAGTCGGCGACGGCGGCGTTGAGCATCAACGACGGCGGTTCCCTTTCCGTGGCTGATTCCGAAGTTCGTCGTCCATCCAACGTCGGGATCGAGCAAGGATACAGATCAGAAGATCTATTCGCAAGTTCTCTTCAATCCTAAGATAAATCGATCTGAACACCCTATGTTCCGCATTTAATTCATAGGAGCATGATAGGATTAATTCGACAACTTAGATAACCGAAATAGATCCTCAGGGTATGAATCGATCTTCAACAATCCGGTTCCTTCAAATGCAACCGCAATATTTGAAGACGATCAAAGCGCTATCAAAATAACTTGCAAATAATCTGTGTGTCATGCAAGAAAAAAACACACTACCTCCATCTCACAAAAGTAGTCCATCTTTCCTTTTTTGTCCATCACATACATTAGTCCGCATTCTATAAATGACAAATATTATTCGGCTACAATTAACTCTCGCTCCTCAAAATTAATTACAACCACACATTCTCATTTTCCTTAATTCTTATGTTAAGTCAAACTAGGACTACTTTTGTGAGATTGATGTAGTATTGAAATTGAGCATCACTATGCTAGAGAAAAGGTTCTTTATGGTGAAATTAATACTCCCTCCGTTCCGGCCCATTTGGCCTATACCTTTTCGGCACAGTTTTTAAGAAAAACAATATTAGGTGATAATGGTGGTACCTACCTCCTTTAATGATGAGGTTAATTGTGTTAATTAAATGCATTCAAAATTCTTGAGTTGATAATGGTGGTACCCACCTCCTTTAATTAAATGTTAATTGGGTTGTGTTGGTCCATTTAAAGAAATAGGCCAAATGGCCTGATACACCCAAAACGGGAAACTAGGCCAAATGGGCCGGAACAGAGGGAGTACGTTGGAAGCACAAGGTCAAAGATAATGTTGAGCAATAAATGCAAAATATATATATATATATATATATATATATATATATATATATATATATATATATATATATATATAGAGGATGGATCATATAGAAATAAGTCCTGGTGTGAGAAATAGGAATAGATCTAGACCATTGATCTTAATTTGATCTATGGCTGTAATTGATTTAAGCATGATTATAAGGTATTATAAGCATGACTAGGTTTAAGCAAGAATTTGTACATTAAAAAGCACAATGACATTGTAAGCATAAATATATACTGATTTAAGCATGTTTTTGTATAGTTTTAAACATCTTTCGCATTTTAGTACACAAAGATTTATTTGCACACGAACCACTCCCTATATATATATATATATATATATATATATATATATAGCGGAGAGATCACATACAAAAGACAGGTTTTGTAAGAAATAAGAAATGATCTGGACCATTGATCTGTGTGATCTATGGTGTAGATTAACACGTGCATTATGATTTTACTAAAATGCATTATGATTGTATAGATAATGCATTATAATGCATTGTGCATTATAATTATGTGCATCATGCATTATAATTATGTGCATAAAATGCATCATTTTTTATTTTTTACGATAATCCTATTTTGTACAGGATCTCACCCCTATATATATATATTAAAATTTAAAGACATCGTCATGCAAATTGAGTAATATTTTTGTAATTTTGTGACATTCCACTTTAAAGAAAGTGAATTTAAATTCAAATATTATTTATTATCTTTACTCACTTTACTCCATGTTATCCTAATCTTAATATTGTGTGCCAGATAGTTTTAGGTTTTAGGGGTGGGACATATATAAAATAAAATTTTGACTTTATAAATGAAGAATTTTAACTAAATGGCAAACGATAGAGACCAAATGAGACTCTTTCTATTGTAAATTTTCTATAACAAGTCTAATTGAATTTCGTCAATATTAAATTAAATAGAGTTTTTTAAAAACAACATCATTCATCCATGAAAGATATTGTTGGGGAGTTCCTCCCAATTAATATATAGATTTCTAGAATTTTCAAATTTGATGAGACAAATGAGTGAATCTAACACGCCAGCTCGTCAACTAACAACATTCATGGATCAAGAAATATTGTACTCGCTCTGTCCCATTTAAGTTATTACGTTTCATAAAATATTTGTTGATGTAAGATAATGAGAACCTAATATCTTAAATGAAACAAAGGAAATATAGTAAAGTACATATTCACTAGATCTAATAGTAGGATAAAGGACATTTTGAAATTTCAAATTCGAATTTAGAAGTATTTAGACCTTGCTGACGGCCTTTCTTGATTGTGTCTCTATCGAATCCTCCGTATTCACTTTGTCAAAGACATTTGCACATCAAAATTTCAGCATGAATTTTGATATTTATAATAAATAAGCAGATGTGTATAAATATTACGAACTATAAAAAATATACTACCTCCGTCCCAATCTATTAGTCTCATTTGATTTCGGCATATGTACCAAGTGAGTGGAGAGTGAGTGGAGAATATGTGGTTGTAATTAATCCTGAGGAGAGAGAGAGTGAATTGTGACCAAGTATTATTTACCATTTTAGGAAATGAGACTAATAAGTGAGACAAACTAAAATGGCAAATGGAACTAATAGAGTGAGACGGGGTAGTATATATTTAGAAAATATTGTACTCCCTCCGTCCCTTTGGAGTTGTTACATTTCTTTTCAGCATTTGTCTCAAGCATTTTCGAGCGTCTTGATGGTAAGTTTCAAAATATTTTTTTGTGAAAATTTTAAATTTACGAGATATTACAAATGTTTTACTATCTCATAAAAGGAAAAAATCTTTAAAAAGCTATTTTAAAACTTATCATTAAAATTCTCGAAAACACTTGAGACAAATGCTAAAAAGAAGTGTAACAACTCCAAAGGGACGGAGGGAGTACATAAGTATCACCGATGAAGGAAATAGCATATTGGAATTGAGTCATTGATCACTTAAATTATTTTATAAGAAGAACAATTATTATGTACTACGTAGTACTCCCTTCGTCCTCCATTTAGTAACATTATTACTATATTGGAACGTCCTCCATTTATTGACATATTCAGTTTTAGGACGTAAACCCCACAATTACTTTAACACTTTATATATCTACTTTTTATTATTTTAATATTTTAATATTATTAAACAATTTAAATGAACTCACAATTATTCCACTTTAACACTTTAACACATTAATTTATTATTATACCATAAAAATGCAAAATAATTTGTGCTTAAAAAATAATGTTACTAAATGGAGGACGGGTGAAGTATATAAAATTTGACATCTTTTCCTTAATCGATAGGGGGAACAAACGAATAGGTGAAACACTGTCAATCCAAAAAAAAAAAAAAAAAGCTGCATGGCATGCAGCACACACAACAATTTCATACCAATATTAATATTATACTCCCTCTGTCCCACTGTAAAAGATACATTTTGCTTTTCGGGAGGTCCTACTGATATAGGGATATTTCCAAAAATTGAAAATTTTAACCCAATAAAATTCTGACAGATCAATTTAACCCACTTTCTTTCGCTTTAACCCACAACTATCATTCTCGTCTTAATTTTTTGTGCCAAAAAAAAGTTTTTATCCCATTGGAACAGAGGGAGTATGAAGAAGTAATTTAAGGACCAGGAAATTTACAAATTCAATTCAAAACATATTAAATCGATAGGAGGTGTGTCCCATCGAAATTGAGAAGAGGACAAAGTCGCCGCAAATAGTATAGTAGCAGCACAAAAAATTAAAAAAAAAAGTGTGAAGATGACATGAGAGATAATCCAACCAACTGTAATGCTAGCTGTCTGTCTGCCAACTGTCACCCGCACGCGTTGCGTTGCTTCTGGACTAAATACTACCTCCATCTTACTAAGAACTAAGAGCATCTCCAACAATGTAAGTATTGAGCACTATTTTAGTGTAGAGTTTTGCTCCAACAGTCTGCACTACAATAGAGTAATTATAGTGCAATAAACATTGTTCCCTTAAATATAGAGTAATACTATTCATTGCACTATAATTTTGTGTTTATCATTTTGTGCTCTTTTTTATTTGCGATTTTTATTTTGTGACGTAGTATTTCAATTTAGTTTGTTTTGTTGTATGATAAATAATTTTATTTTTTCTTTTCACAATTTAATTTGATATATGCTTATTTGTTTTGTGTGTATTAAATTTTTTATTATTTTTTTTGTTATTTTCACAATTTATTACTCATATGTTACTTGTAATTTAACTAATTTTTCTTTTCTTTTTAAAACTCTATGTATAATTTACGTGTGATACAAATATATATACAAAATGATTGCGTAAATTAATGAGTTAAATTTTTTAGCATTGCCATAACTTTTTTTTAATCATGTTTATATTTTATTAAAAAAATAACTGAAAAAGATATTTTGGAATATTCCTTTTCTGTTGTATTTTAGTGTGAACTGTTGGAGATGAGTTACTATTTCTGCACTATTTTAGTGTTAGTGCTGCTGAAAAATAGGGGAAACTGTTGGAGATGCTCTAAATAAGCCACATTTTAAATTTGCACAAGAATTAAGAAAGAAAGAATGTGTGGCTATAATTCATTATGAAGAGAGAGAGAGTTAATTCTAACCAAGTATTTTTTGCAATTTTAGGAAATGTGTCTAATAAATGAGAAAGACCAAAATGGAAAGTGTGGCTAATTTAATGAGATGGAGGTAGTATATACTACTCCCTCCGTCCCTACTAAATTTTTGGCGCAGGAATTCAGATAACAGTGATAATAGTGGGTTAAAGTGAAAGGTAGTGGGTTAAAGTAATGCGTCAGAATTTTATTGGGTTATAATTTTTTATTTTGGGAAATGTCACTATATCAGTGGGATAGAGGGAGTAATATATATATATATATATATATATATATATATATATATATATATATATATATATATATATATATATATATATATGGTATGGTTCTCGTGAGAATGAATGCTTAGGTAGAAAATAAGAATAAATCTTGTCCATAGATTTACACAAAATCAGTGGCCCATATTAATTCTCATATTAAATGATGCATCGTATATTCGTATGCTTTAATTTGATGCACTGTCATTTTCATGCATTGCATTCAATATATTCATGCATCGTCATTTTGATGCATTGCGTGACTTAATTCAATGTGTTGGTCCCAAAAAGAGTTAATTGGTGTATGTGGGGGGGGGAGGGGGGGAATACACCAATAGCCAACCGTTTTTGAATTTTATAAAACAAACTGTCTTTTGAGGAACTAGCTGGTCAAGCAGTCCTTTACAGAGTGAGACAGGTTGATCTATCAAGCTTGTGGTGATAAACAAGCTTGATCTATCAAACTGTCAAAGTGCGGAATGTGGTGGATAGGTTGAGCTAGATAACTCTTGATGTAAAATCTTTTACAGCCTATAAAGAGAGGCTGTTGTATGCTGTAAATGTATGAGCAGTTTATCAATGAGAGAGAGTAAAATAAAGCAGTAAATAACACAAGGTATTTTACGTGGTTCGAATGTAACTATCATACTTCCACGGTAGATTAAGCTAGATCTACGAATCCCTTTACTTTTGGATTCTACTTCTCTCTTGTTTATACTGACTGAGTATCAGTTTCATACAACTTACAATCTTTTCGATTTACAATCGAATATCAGCGTACAATCTCAACTATACTAGCTTAACACTAAATATATGAGAGAGAGTACAGGGAGCTTGATGCAGCAGTAAACGCAACAAGCTTGAAGTATAACAATGGTGAAATTCTCTATCTTCAACACTTGGGAAAGCTCTAGGATTTTCGAGTGTTGAATGGATGTGAACTTTGAGAGAATTTCTTGCAGCTATTTGGCTTGTATGATTAATGAGTTTCCCGTACTCAAACCATTGTTGATGAAGGCTTTATATAGGCATAGTTAAAAAACTAGCCGTTGTGAGTCCTGCAAAACTAGTCGTTAGAAAATTGCTGACATGGCATAGAGCCGTTGCAGTAGTGACTCAGCACTTCAAGTGGGTCCAGACAGCTGGCAACAGAGGTGGCAGCTATGTGGAGGCAGGTTGATCTAACTGAACTGATCAACAACCTGTCTTCGGCAGCTAGGTGAATGAGCTTGAAGAGCCTGGCCGAAGAACCTGCAAGGCATAAATAATGAGAGCTAACTGACCTTTAATAGGTGAGGCTGCTATAGACAACGACCTCATTCTTTAAGGAGAGTAGACTCAATTAGAATAGATAAACATAGTATCATGTCGTGCTATGCCTAAGTGTGGTTTTGAAAAACATCATCAAAATAACTGTAGAGGGTTCCCAACAATTTCCCCCTTTTTGATGATGTCAAAACCCAACAATTTACAAAGATCCTAAAGAGATGAAATGCCTGTTTTAACAAATTTGTTAAACCTGTTTGATTGGATCATGTTAGGCAGATTGATAATAAAACTGTAAAGCAGTTTATAAAGCCTAGACAAAGAGAGTTTGTCATTTTGGGCACAAAAAACATAACTTTTATTTATGACTAGCTAGAAGATGGAGATGACATTTACAAGCTTGGTCAATAAATAAAAGTTAATGATCAGCTATTTAGATGATCCACCAGCTGATTGAGCTTCTTCTCTTCTGGGCAGCAGTCCCATACTTGCGTAGATTCCATCTTCTATCTGCTTGAAGCGAGGGTCAGAGGGAGGAATATCGAAGTTCAAAGCAGATGTTCGAACTCCCTCATTGATGGCAGTATAATCCACTGTTTTTCCATCAGATAGAAGTGGGCAGCACAAAGTTTCTTTTGCAGGGACGGGAAGACCAATGCCTGCTTCACTAGCCAGTTTCACAACTCTCTTGATGAATATACGATCCCAGAAATGCCTTATAAAAAGTTTAAAGGCCTCGCCATGATTCTCTTGATCGTATGGAGGGCGTTGAATCCAGTAGTGTTGCAGAATGAATGAACTGGTAAGCTCTTCCCACTGAGGCTGAAGATCTGGACCAAGCCAGTCTCTTCCTTCCATAACAGCTTGTGCCTTCCTCTTAAGATACTTTTTGTTGAGCTGGGAGAGGTTGGCCTGCTTCTGCCTCATGACACGGTCCACTTCCGCCTGGGCTAGAGAAGCCCGCTTCTCATCTTCCTTCATCTTCCTCAGGGCATCTGCCTTGGCAGCATCAAGCTTCAAACGTTCACCCTTCTTCTTAGCTTGAATTCTCTTCTGAACATTTGGATCAACGGTCTGATCTGCATTTGCACCCATTAGCACAACCTCTGTGATATGACGAGCTTCTTCTGCTGCGCCTGACGAGGAACCGCCTTGCTGATCCGAAACACCTCTATCAGTCTGATCGGCGAATGAGGGAGATTGAGATGGCCTTTCGGTAGTAGAACCTTCCCTGGATTTCTTCTTTTCTTTCTTCTTCTGCTTCTTCTCAGCCTTCTTCTCCTTCTCACCTTCCCCCCTTTTGACATCATTAGAATGGGCTGAGATGACGCCAGTTAGATTCTTCACTTCAGCCTGAAGGGCTTCGACCTTGGAAGTAAGAGTCTCTCGAGAAGAGTAAAGAGCTGAGATGTCTCCACTAACAGCTGTTTCCCTTTGATTTGCTGCAGATGCTGAGGTGGATATGAGAGTATTGAGGCTTGACAGCTTCTCCTCCACCTCTTTTACCAGCCTGTTAGAAACACGGAGATCGGTGTCGGTGGCCACATCTTCATCCTTCAGCAACGAGCCAAGAAAAGGCTTGACATGATCTTTAAGATGGACCTGGGTGAAATTCCCAATCTCCTTGGAGACGGCAGCTTCTGCAAGTTCCTTAGCTGCATCAACGGCCTTTGAAGTGACCTCGCTCACTTCCTTTGACAGCCTTTCATCCGTGGTTTTGAGATTGGACAGAACATCATCCACGGATTTCGTCAGTTTATCCTCCAGCTGGCCTATCCTTGAATCCAGCCGCTCCTCAAGATCGGATAAGCGAGTGTTGACACCATCAAGCCCTGTGCTTATCCTCTTTGAGATCAGATATCTCAGCTGGTGAGTGGTCAGGAAGGTCTCCAGATTTTCTTCCTTGTCCTCTTTATCTTCATCATCATGGAACAGATCGTCCACGTTGATGGCAGAACGGGCTGGAGTCATGGCCTCTTGCCTGATCGAACTCAGTCCATTCTCATTTTTCGGGACAACTGAATTGTAAAACTCAGCTTCTTCTAGGTAGAGCGACTTCAAGTCCACGCCAAGGCACTTGGCTTCTACCTTCGTGGAGGTGAGGACCAGCTGGCGGAAGCTTGCACGAGCTTCCGAGATAGATGAGTAATGTAACTCATCTTTGAAAAAGGCCTCCTCCGCCTTGAGCTTGTCAAGATCCTTCAGCACGAACAAGGACTGCATCACATGATAATCAGCATCCTTGATGTCCAAGAACAGGCGAAGGCGAGTGGCCATACGAAATGCCACGGGAGTTGATCGGACCCCGGGCAACAGTTCATCAACGGCCTTCTTTGCCGCGAACTCCATGTCATCGTAGAGCTGAAGAGCTTGCTCTTTTGCCAGTCTACGAGCATCTTCCTCAGCCTTCTTCAGATAAAGGCTGGCAAAATCATCATCATCGTCATCATCATCACTGAGAACGACCTGGATGGAAGTGTTGTCAAACACTTGATGAATGATGAGAGGTTTGAAGTGGTAAAATCCACCTTGAGGCGCAACAAGATCTGCCTCGGTGGTAACAGCCTCGGTGGGAATGGACTCATCTCTCTGGGAGACAAGCTAATGCTCCGAGGAGACAAGCTGATGCCCCGGGGAAACAGGTTGTTGTCCTGCGGAGAGAGGTTGTTGTTCTTTGGAGAGAGGATGTTGCTCTTCCCCAGCAGCAGAAGATGAACACACTGCTTTGGCTGAGGGGGTCGAGCTAACTACCGCAACAACAGAATGCTGCTTCTTCGAGGGCCTTTCCTCGGCGGCCGTCCTACCCCGCTTCTTTGGCTTCTCCACCAGCTTCTTCTTGCCTTGGGTGGAAGAAGATCCTGAAGTTTTCTTGGCCTTGGGAGGGACAACAGGTTCCCCCTTGGCTACGGAACGAGAGTTCTCCCATTCGAGATTTGATCTCGCCATAGCCTCGAGGTACGGTCTGATCGCAGGATCAGAGTTGATGAGGGATGCTTCATTAATACCCAGCGACATGTTGAACTGTCGCTGATTCGACGGGAGTTTGATGGATTCGTTGAGTGGGACAGAGTCTTCCCACTCAGCTCATTCTACAACGGACTGGAAGATCAGCGAGATCTTTAGGCAGAAGTTGAACTTCCTCTTGATGGTCAACAGGGTGTCACCATCCTTATCCACGGAGGTCTTGACCTTTGTTGCTTCTCCTTTCATTCCAAGGACCAACAGCCTCCCCCAATTCACTGGGATGTTGTGGTAAACAGCAATCATGATCTTGAATTTGTCATGGGTCAGCTTGTCATTCGTCCCCTTTTGAGAGAGTAGAACCTTGTGGATGACGTCAAATAGCAAACGAAACTCCGGTTTTAGCCGAGTTCGTTGCATCCCCTTAAAATCATAGGACACAGTCTGCTTCTCAATCGCCGGAAGAGTCATAGCTTGGAATGACTCTTTAATAAGTTGTGAGGGCATGTCTGGAAAAATGTCGGTGCCGAAATCCTCCAAATCGTACGTCTTCAAGACCTCTTCGAGAAGGTTGAAGGAATCATCGGCAATGACATTGTCGGAGGCCCGAACGGAGATGGAGTCGAGGGAATCCTTCTCGGCCTCGTGCCAGAAGGCGTAGAACGCTAGGGTTTGCAGCGGCAGGAGCTTCGCCGGAACCCTGGTGATGATGCGGTGGAAAGGACCACATCTTTTCATCCTCGCAAATACGTTGTCAAGGCCGGAGTGGCCTAGATTGTTGAAGACGAAGTACGGTTCCTGCACGACAAGAGACTTATAGTGCCGGCTAGCATCTTGCCATTTGAAAGAAACCTCTTGGCCGGAGGTGGAGGTTTGTTCGTCGGTAGCCATCTTCCTTGTAAGAGTGTAGAAAAGTTAGGGTTTTGGAATAGTGTTTTTACAGAGAAAATATGACAAGAAAAATGGCGGATGAAGGGATTATATCAATGAAAGGGATGGAGGGGTCCCTATTTATAGAGAATGAGGAACGGCCTTGATCGTTTTGATCGGACGGTCGAGATGAAGGGGTGTGCCGTCATCCACTCTTTTTAAAGTGGCGATTTGACTGCGCGCACATTTTTGAGGCGCGTGGGAGGCGAAGCATCGCACGTGTGCAGTTGGATGCGACAGTCAATGCCCACTCGCGACTTTTCGCTTCTCACGTCTAGTCCTCAATTTAATGCATCTCGATTGTCGAAGCATAAAACCCCAAAAAGGAAGTTTTGTTACACAAAAAGGGTAATCATTGCTTCTGACAATATTTTCTACAATTGCAGTGTTTTAGGAATTTATAGAGATAAAAACAAGCATGCAAGACATATTAAATACCAATAATTGAAATAAATGCTCTAAAGGAAATTTAAATAAATGAAGAGACAGTGAGTGATACAACTCATTGTTTTTACTTCCCCCTTGAGTGAGCAAGGTGGTTGTAATTTCTTACAGCAGCCTTATTCACATATCTTGTAAACCAGCTCGAAGTCTTGGCAGCTTGTCGTTCTGATCAGGTAGTTGTGGACTTAGAGTCTACAGACTGGTTACCATTCAACATACCGAGCTTGACACACAGCATTTTGAAGCGCTCTTCTTGTAAGGGCTTTGTCAAAATGTCAGCTCGTTGAATATCTGTGTCGATCTTTTCCACTATAACATTCTTCTTTTCAACATGATCCGTATGAAGTGATGTCTCACTTCAACATGCTTGCAACGAGAGTGAAGAATTGGATTCTGGGTGATAGCAATAGCACTTGAGCTGTCACAGAAGATAGGTATTTCTTTGACAATGACCTCATAATCCTTGAGCTGTTGCTTTAGCCAGAGAATTTGTGCACAGCAGCTACCAGCTGCCATATATTCGGCCTCGGTTGTTGATGTTGCCACGGATGTCTGTTTCTTTGAGAACCAAGATATCAGCTTGTTCCCTAGAAATTGACAAGTACCTGACGTTGACTTCCGATCTAGCTTGCATCCAGCGTAATCTGAATCTGAGTAGCCAGTTAGTTCTAGGTTGTCATCTCGAGGGTACCACAACCCAAGATTAGCAGTTCCTTTGACATATCTTAGAATGTTTTTGGCTGCTTCCATGTGAGATTCCTTTGGATTGGCTTGATAGCGAGACACCAACTGCAAAAGTAATATCAGGTCTACTAGCAGTTAGATATAATAGAGAGCCAATAATACCCCTGTATTGTGTTATGTTGGCAGGTTTTCCTTCAAGATCTTGATCAATCTTCCCATTTGCTAGCATTGGAATCTTGACAGGCTTGCTAACTTGAATTCCAAATTTTATGATCAAATCGTGAGTGTATTTGGTTTGACTGATGAAGATTCTTACATCTGACTGCTTCACCTGCAATCCAAGAAAGAAATTCATTTCACCCATCATAGACATTTTATATTTGTCCTTCATGAGGTTGCCAAATTTCTCACAGAGCTTGGGAGATTTCGATCCAAAAATAATGTCATCAACATAAATTTGAACTAAAAGGATATTATCATTCACTTTGATAGTGAAGAGAGTCTTGTCAACAGAGCCGCGTAATTCTATGAGAAAGGTGGACAGCGTCTCATACCAAGCTCGGGGAGCTTGTTTGAGTCCATACACGGCCTTGTGTAGGCGATAGACCTTGCTTGAGTCACCTTCTTCAAATCCAGGTGGCTGCTCGACATAGACTTTGTTGGTCCCGGTTTGTTATAGGAAAAATACGTAGAGGGGGGGGGGGGGGGTGAATACGTATTTTGAAGTTTTTCAACTTCTTTTCCTTAACTCAGAGTATGAAGTAAAGTGCTCGCTTGAATCACTAAGACCTAGCCGAGAGCTAGATCTAAAGTAATCACGATTCTCTTGACCTAAGCTTAGAGCTTGATCAAGAGTGATACATTACTCTAGATGCGGAATTTGGTGAGCTAAATCTTTCCTAAGTATTTAAAATTCCAAGTTGTGTTTGTTTAGATGCAAATGCAATGAATAATCAAACAAGGAAATAAAGAGTTTAGGGTTTAGAGAGATACGACACAAGATTTATAGTGGTTCGGAGATGAAGCTCCTACGTCCACTTTGTTGCGCTAGGCAACTCGTTCTCTTCACTCAAGAACTTGAAGATTACGGGCTCTTCAAAAGCCTGTGACAAGATCGAGCTTCACTTGCTTGGATCTGTCAGACGCCGGGTGATTCCGGGTTCACACCAAAGACCTAAACTGGACTGGAAGCTTCACTCGCTTCAGTCCTATGACAGGGAGATTACGGATTCTCCTTACAACCTAGTTTCGATCGAGCTTCACTTAATGAAAGTGTAAGCTTGGATCTAGACTCTATGATCGAGGCTTCTACTATCGATGAAGGTAGAGCCTTGGATCGGAACAACCTAATGACGAACACAAAAACCTAACGAACAGAACTTAGGGTTAGGGTTTTTGGTTTACGACGAACACACTATGAAGAGCTCTTTATAGTAAGTGTAAAGTAGGCTAGAGCTCTTCTTCTAAGCTGATGTATGGAATAGGCTTAGAGTTCTAGGTGTGAAGGTTGTGAAGTCGAATTCCGATGAGACTGGAACTCGGAGAACACTTGAAAACAAAGACTCGATGAATGCTTTAAGGCTGGGAGTGTTTGTTTGCTGTAGGCGCTCGAATGCTCAAGTAGTGTTCTACATCTTCACGTCTTGATCCTTCACTATTTATAGGAGGAGAGATGGCCGAGATCCGTTGCTTGGTAGGTGGCCTTGTCCCTCCTCCTCTCGACAGTACTTTGCGCAGGCAATTGCTTTTCAGGTGCGCAGTTTGTCTCTTTGCCGAAAATGGCTAAGTTACAAACATAACAGTAACTGGAGCGAGCCAATACTGTAGCGGCGCCCTGTCGGCCTGGTAGTCAACTCCGCTGCTCCTCTCCGCGTTCGACACGTGGAGATCTGGCAATTAATGCGAAGATCTCTAGTTGACTGGTGTTCAAAAACAAGAGCGGGAATTGTGCTGTTGCTATCTGGTAGGTAGTGGCTCGCTTCGCTTTAGTCTCGTAGCGTCCGCTTCAAATCGGGTAGCTTCAAAGTCATACTGTAGCGAGTACTTGGGAAGTGTGTTCACCAAGTGACTGCTTTAGTAAGTGTTGACCCGTGTTGACTCGCTTTGGCTTTTTACTGTAGCGCTCGCTTCGCTTCGCTATACTTCAGCACGCTTCACTTCGGCTGGGTAGACTCGCTTCGATTGAAAAACACACTCAAGTGAGTGGCCTTCACTTGAATTTTCTACAGTCCAAAACCTAAGTGACTAAAGCAAAATAAAGTCATCCTAACAGTATAGGCTTAGAAAAATTTTCTAACCTATTTTCTACATCAAATTGGGTTGCTTGGGAATAGAACTCTTGGTGTTTTGGGATCAAATCAAAATAAGTACCTCACTCACTTCGAAGTGTCCCATATGAGTTCCCCCTTAACATATTGTTCTTAACAATTCCTAACAATTTCCCCCTTTTTGATGATGCCAAAACCCAATGACTTTAGGCTAAAAGAATTAGCCTGCTTAACCGTGGAAGGAACTTCAAGCGACTGCTTCCTTTGCATGTTCGTTTGAAAATTTTCTTTTAAGTTCCTTTCCCCTTTTTTTTCGGTTAAGTTGTTTGAGTTTTGTAGCATAAGAGTAAATCATTCACAAAGCTTGTAAACGACACAAGTTAGATAGAAATTTAAATAGGATAGATGAACACAACAGTTCACAAAATATGAGATAAGTTAATTTCAGGGATCTGCTGCGGTCTGGTCCTTCTTTTCCTCCTCTTTCTCTTTCTCCTCCTCTACCTTCTTCTTCTCCTCTATCTCCTCTTCGATGTAGTAGGCAGACAGGACATTCACTTCCATCGTCATGATGTTGAATTGACTCTCTCTCCACCTGCCCTCCAATCTCAGAGCTTCATCAACTTCTTCATCGATAATCCTTCGGTTAGGAACCAAAGAATTTGGCTGAAACGGCATGGGATACTCCTTCATTGCGGGCACTTTAACGATGAGAGGTAAAGGCTTAGCTTTCTCCGCCAGTGTAAAGATCTTCCGCCGTAGCCGTTCGTTGTATTGGCGCAAGAAGTTGTTGAGAGCATCCATTCTTGAGCACTTATCTTGATAAGGCACTACTTGCCAGTAGTAGTAGGCCTTGATGAATTCGTCCTTTAGGATAAGCCATGTCTCAAGAAGGTCTCTCGGGATGAAGTCTTCGATTTGTCTCGAGTCTGGATGATGATCCCTTCGCGTGGCCAGCTCCTCCTCCGTCCTGCTCGTCAACTCTTTCATGACTGAGTTGAATTTAGCACTAGAGTCAGTGTTCCACTTCGGAAGCTTCTCATTGACTCTCTTGCGGATATAGTCATGTTCTTCGGGCGGGTAGCGGCCAGAATTGATCATTTCCGTCGTTGTGACTCGGCAGGTGTCCATCCATGCTTGAGTCTGGACAGCTTAAGATTCCTCAGGAGTGTGAGGAATGTAGGCGCTTCGTGCGCTAGCGGACTGAATGAGTCTCACTTCATTCCAGTGCGACTCGATCCGCTCATCTATCTTCTTCAGCCTTTTCTTCTTCACCTCCTCGTCCTTATCCTTCCTCCTCTTCTTCTCTTCTCCCTGCTTCTGTCTCCTCTCGAAGCGGCTAGATTTTTCAGTGATAGCCTGCTGCATCTTCTGGCACTTGGCCGCAGGGTCCTCTTCCCTGGACTCAGGTGCAGTCCGCTTCAAGGACTGATTTGGTGCTGGGGGTGGAGGCATTTCCTTCTTCTTATCAGTGCTGCTAGGAGGAACAACTGGTTGGCTAGATGAAGTGGCTCCGGCAGCTGTTGAAGTGAGCGTCAATGTTGAAGCGAGGACGGAGACTGGAGTGGGCGCTTGGATATCAGACAGAAATTTTAGATCAAATTCCTTCTCCAAAGCGTGAGCTATGGCTTCATCCTCCGCAATCTGCCGTTCTTTTTGCTCCTTGGTCAACGGAGCAACTGGAGGATGAGTGGCTATGGAAGAACCAAGTAACTTCCCGGCATGAGACTTCCGGGGCTCTTCTAGAATTTTGTCCTTCCCTTTCCTCCTTGCCAGCTCTGCCCGAGCTTCGTCCATCTCTTCCTCCATTCCTTCACTTCCGACGCCGCTTCCTCCTAGGATCAAGCTTCCTGCTTCGATCCTCTGCACTCCTTCTCCTCCGATTCCGCTTCCCCCTGCGATCAAGCCACTGGCTTCGATCCTTCCTACACTACCTCCTTCGATCAACCTCTCCTCTCCAATTCCACTTCCTCCTTCTCCACTTGATCTTGTTGATATGGCTGGTTTCACAATCATTTCCCCCTTTTTGGCATCATCAAGACTGCCGGGGGTGGGAATAGTCACCGTTCCGCTGATGGATTGGTGTATTTCGTTGACTTTGCTGAGGACGACCTGGAGCATCCTCTCGGCACGCTTCGCGAAAACCTGCTCTTTGGAGAGCATGATTTCTGCCGTCTTTGTTGATATCTCCTCTAGAAGATATTTGCACTGGTCCTCCCTTTCCTTCACAGAGACCATCAACCTTTCCAACGGCTCCACCGCTTTGAAGCGATCGTCTAGCTCAGCTTCTATATCCGTACGGATTAGCTTGCGCTCCTCCTGCAAAGTAAGGTTGAGAAAATCCTGGGATGCCTCCAGTTCAGCTTGGGCAGTAGCAATGGTGCTCTCTTTTTGTTTCAAAGTAACGTAGACTTGAGCAGCGCCGGCCATTATGGCTGAGAAGTCTCCTGCCATCTTCTTCACTTTGTTAAGCAGAATGCTGAACTCAGCCTGCTTCAAGTCCAAGGCTTGAGCACTTCTCCGTCGGCTCCCAAGTTCAGCATTTGCCTCATCAAGCTTGCTGTTAAGGATCTGAACCTCCAGTTCAAGCGACTGCTTCTTCAGGTTTGCCCGGTTCAGATCGCCTTCCAACTGGACTATTTTCTCCTCTTTCTTCTCTAACTGCTTCCTCTCCTTCTCCAGCTTCCTCCTCAACTCCTTCTTTCCATCTTCCAATGCCACAAGCTTGGCATTCACCTCTCTCAGCCTACTTCGCTCAGCCTCAAGCAACTGCTTGGATTCTTGAGCATTTTTCTCTAACTCCTCCACTCGCTTCACCTTTTCTCCTAACAAACTCTCCTTTTCAGCAAGTAATTTCTCCTTCTCCTCAACTTTCTCCTCCAAATCAGCCTTTGTTTTGTCAAAATCTGCTCTCAGATTCTTGACATCTTCTGCCTTTCTTTCCAACTCCTCAGTCTTTTTAGTGAGCTCACTTTGAAGACTGGCATTCTCCGCCTCTTTCCCTTCCACCTCTGCTTCATGCTCCTTCATCAGTCGGAGTTCATGCTTGGACGGCACACGCTCTGGGATGGATGCGTCTGGGTATTCACGCAACACTCTGGCGTCAAGCATCTCCCAATAGTTGGCCTCATTGATGAACACGTGGAAGCCATCGGCTCCGATGAAGTTGAGTACTTCCACTTCCTTTGCTTCGATCATCTCCTCCTTCAGAACTTTCAAAAGATTGAAGATCTTGTAGTATTCTGTTCCTCTGTATGTAATATACGTGAGGAAATCGACGGCTCTGGTGAAGAAATCATTAGTCATCTCCACGGAGGGGTATCGTCTGTGAACTAATTCTACAGCTTGCTCCCGGTCCTTGACGTACCGTTCCAGAGCTTTCTATTCTGCAGATGGAGGTGGTGGTGTAGGTGGGATTGTGGTGACGTTGGTGTCGGCTGTTTGGGCGGTATCAGCAGATTCAGCTGATGAGGATGGAGAGTTGGGGGTGGAAGCTTGGGTGATTTCTGGTTGGATGGTTTGGGGTTGAACTTGTTGAGCGGTCGGAGTGAAAAGAGTGTACTTCCCTTCTATATCAGCACTGCAGAAGGGTAGTTTAAGGGCTTGGAGTGAAGAAGTGGATTCTTCTTCATATGTGGAGTAGGGAGATTTCTGGGGTTGGGGTTGTGCAGTTGTGGAGGATTGAGGTTCGGGTGGTGGTTGAGTTTGAGTTTGAGCTGGGGGAGTTTGGGGTGTTTGGTCTTTGGGTTGTGATGGTTGGGGTTGGAGTACTTTTTCTGGTGAGGGCTGGGGTTGTTCTTCTTCCATTTCCTTCTCGAGCGGCTGCACCCCAGCCTCGCTCTCCTCAATGATGGCGGTAACACGCCTCAGTCGTTGTGGTCGCCTTGACCGTGCTTTCCTTGGATTGACTCGCTTCGATGGTGAAGGATCTTGCTTTCCCTCTTCCACCTCGCTACAAGATTCAGCGACTGGAGCGGATGGGAGAACTGTCAAATTGATGAATTCCCGGTCGATCGGGAGCTTCTCCGACATCCATGAATCGAAGTAGATGGTGTTCTTCTTGTACTCGGCTGTGTCCTTCTCGCCATTCCACCTCATGTTCTCGAACAGATTCTCCAGGCGTAGGAGATTCTGGAGAAAATTTTGAGTTTCCCTTTGCGGAGGATTTCGTTGTCACTTCTCTCCTCGTACTTGAAATCCATCGCAACTTCATGAATCTGGTTAATGAACCAGCGGTGCCAGTGGAAGCTTGTCCCTGTCAAGCTGTCAACTATGACAGAAGTGGCGAAGATCTTGGGGTCTGACAGTTGGCTTAGCGAACCAACACTGCAAAGCACTGACTTCGTGTACAACTCGCAAATATAGTTGAACGGAGTCAATAGATCGTTCCTGATGTTGCTCTGCTTCGGATTTCCAAACTTCTCGCCTCTCCTCTTGGCAAATCGAGCATACTCCACTTGAACAGACATTTCAAGTTCTGTCAAGGAAACTGGTCCGATCTTTGGTAGGTCAAACACACCGGCTATTCTGCTTAACTCGATCTCCACAGGCCTTCCTTCCTGTGGATCGGTGAAGGTTGACGTTTCTTCTCCTTCCTTGAGATTTAGAAGAATCTCGGCGACGGCCTTGGCCAGTATCTGCTGTGGCCTTGCCGTCACGAACTTCCACAGGCCGGCAGTGGTCACAGCCCTGCGGAAGAAACCGTTCTCCGTCACCACGATCTCATCGAGATGTGGTTCAATGTTGATATTGGCGTCAATGGAGTTCAAGAATTGCTCCATGGTTTGTGTCTTCTCCTTCTTTCCCATGGTTGTTTATGTAGAGAGATTTGAGAAAGATTCAAGATTTTGGGGGTTTGAGACTCGTGAGTTGCAGAGATGCAGATCTTGCATGAGAATGGCAATTTTAGAGAGTTGTGAAAATTTCTGCAGATCTCCGTCGTTGCATATATATAGGACTGGGGTTCGGCTGATGTGGCAAGGGCAAGACAGTAATATCCATGAGGATCCTGTGTGTAGGCGGCGGACCCTCGGTGATGGATCTGATGTGTCCGGCTTCATCACAGTAAAAGTGAACCACCAACTTGACTTGGCGTCTCCACGTGGCCTTCCATGATTCGTCTCTCCAATCGGCGTTGATCCAACGGTTCGGATTTCGGAACTGTTCAGATTCGACGGCTGGATCAAGGGCGATTTTCCCGCTTCTCTTTGAATTGAGACGCACGCGCCTGCCTTTTCTCTATCTACGCGCCGCTGCATTAAATGCTAAAGTAAAAAGTGAAATTTTGCACTCGAGTGCAGACAGCTCATACTCGCTTCGTACCCGCTCGCTTCGAGTTTGGCTGCTTTGGCTTTTACTCGCTTGCGGAGTACTTGCTTGGAGTGACTGTTCCGCACTTGCTTGCGATTGCTTGCTTTAGTGACGTGGCACTAGCTTCACCATCTGTAGCGACTAGAATGAGAAATGAAATTTCTTTGCTTAATTTAAAATGTTTCTGACTTACATACTTCGAGGATAAGCAAGAGTGTTTTCCTCTTTGTATTTGTGTCAGATTCATTTCATATTTTCCACATAGTAAATGAAGGTTTCTAGCACTCTTCACATTACTAGTGTACTTGAATTGAAACATTTACTAGTCAATCTCACTTCGTAGGAGATTGATACCACTTATTGAAGTCACTTGTTGAAGTTGCTTGACACCATTTGTTGAATTCTTTTAATGGATCTGACTTCAAGCTTCGACTTCATGGCGTTTATCTCTTCCATCTTCCTCTACGAAATAGAGACTCCTTCAACGAAGGAATGAGGGGGAGAATGAATAATGTACACAAGCTTACTACAACCCAGAGGGGAGCTTCACGTAAGTGTACTTATTCACGATGAATGGGAGATGAGTACAAGTCCTTATCTCAGAGCAGAATAGGACAGGATGACAATGAGAATGCTCTGATGAAGAGTGAGTAAAGAATGAATATTTATCCATGATGAAGGAGATGAGAGGACTTGCTCCTCTTCGGCGGAAAGATGGGAAGAGGACGCAAGGTCTAGGTGCCAGCCCTGCCTAAGCTTTCACCATTTTTACGTGGGAAGGCCCGATACAAGACCCCACAACCGTTACTAGAAACGACACTTGCGAGTGTTTATACCCACTCGCTAGGAATCCTAGGCTACGTAGCAGCTTTCCTTGCTCGCTTTGGAAGTAGCTTGCTCCGAGAGCAAACAATAGTTCTCCCTAAACCAATGGCTTAACAATTCCTGTAGGCGGGTAGGGAATGTATTCCAACACTCCACCTTTCTCCATCTTATTTCTCCTTCTTCAAGCGAGTGGAATTTTGAAGTGACTCGCTTGAGTTGGTGAAGATCTAAAGCGAGTGACGCTCAAAGAACAAGCGACCACTCCTTCGTGCATTCTGGATCTAGCATTCTTCACCAGGGTTTAGCAACCCTAATTCCATGCATAGCTGATTGAATCGAGACTCAACTAGAGGCTTGGTGAGGATATCTACTCGCTGGAGATCGGTATGGATTTTCTCGAGCTTGATATCCTTCTTCTCGACATGATCACGAATGAAGTGATGTCGGATTTTCACGCTGCTCTGATACCACTTGTTGGTCCCGGTTTGTTATAGGAAAAATACGTAGAGGGGGGGTGACTACGTATTTTGAAGTTTTTCAACTTCTTTTCCTTAACTCAGAGTATGAAGTAAAGTGCTCGCTTGAATCACTAAGACCTAGCCGAGAGCTAGATCTAAAGTAATCACAGTTCTCTTGACCTAAGCTTAGAGCTTGATCAAGAGTGAGACTTTACTCTAGATGCAGAATTTGGTGAGCTAAATCTTTCCTAAGTATTTTAAATTCCAAGTTGTGTTTGTTTAGATGCAAATGCAATGAATAATCAAACAAGAAAATAAAGAGTTTAGGGTTTAGAGAGATACGACACAAGATTTATAGTGGTTCGAGATGAAGCTCCTACGTCCACTTTGTTGCACTTGGCAACTCGTTCTCTTCACTCAAGAACTTGAAGATTACGGGCTCTTCAAAAGCCTATGACAAGATCGAGCTTCACTTGCTTGGATCTGTCAGACGCTGGGTGATTCCGGGTTCACACCAAAGACCTAAACTGGACTGGAAGCTTCACTCGCTTCAGTCCTATGACAGGGAGATTACGAGTTCTCCTTACAACCTAGTTTCGATCGAGCTTCACTTAATGAAAGTGTAAGCTTGGATCTAGACTCTATGATCGAGGCTTCTACTATCGATGAAGGTAGAGCCTTGGATCGGAACAACCTAACGACGAACACAAAAACCTAACGAACCGAAATTAGGGTTAGGGTTTTTGGTTTATGACGAACACACTATGAAGAGCTCTTTACAGTAAGTGTAAAGTAGGCTAAAGCTCTTCTTCTAAGCTGATGTATGGAATAGGCTTAGAGTTCTAGGTGTGAAGGTTGTGAAGACGAATTCCGATGAGACTGGAACTCGGAGAACACTTGAAAACAAAGACTCAATGAATGCTCTGAGGCTGGGAGTGTTTGTTTGCAGTAGGCGCTCGAATGCTCAAGTAGTGTTCTACATCTTCACGTCTTGATCCTTCCCTATTTATAGGCGGAGAGATGGCCGAGATCCGTTGCTTGGTAGGTGGCCTTGTCCCTCCTCCTCTCGACAGTTTTTTGCGCAGGCAGTTGCTTTTCATGTGCGCAGTTTGTCTCATTGTCGAAAATGGCTAAGTTACAAACATAACAGTAACTGGAGCGAGCCAGTACTGTAGCGGCGCTCTGTCGGCCTGGCAGTCAACTCCGCTGCTCCTCTCCGCGTTCGACACGTGGAGATCTCGCAATTAATGTGAAGATCTCTAGTTGACTGGTGTTCAAAAACAAGAGCGGGAATTGTGCTGTCGCTATCTGGTAGGTAGTGGCTCGCTTCGCTTTAGTCTCGTAGCGTCTGCTTCAAATCGGGTCGCTTCAAAGTCATACTGTAGCGAGTACTTGGGAAGTGTGTTCACCAAGTGACTGCTTTAGTAAGTGTTGACCCGTGTTGACTTGCTTTGGCTTTTTATTGAAAAACACACTCAAGTGAGTGACCTTCACTTGAATTTTCTGCAGTCTAAAACCTAAGTGACTAAAGCAAAATAAAGCCATCCTAACAGTATAGACTTAGAAAAATTTCTAACCTATTTTCTACATCAAATTGGGTTGCTTGGGAATAGAACACTTGGGGTTTTGGGATCAAATCAAAAAAGTACCTCACTCACTTCGAAGTGTCCCATATGAGTTCCCCCTTAACATATTGTTCTTAACAATTCCCAACAGACTTCTTCTTCTAGAATTCCTTTTAAGAATGCGCTCTTCACATCCATCTGGTAAACCTTGAACTGTTGGTGAGCTGGATAAGCTAGAAACAGTCTGAGGGCCTCCGGTCTTGCAACTGGGGCAAACGTTTCATCAAAATCGATTCCTTCTTGTTGACAGTAGCCTTTGGCAACCAAACGAGCTTTGTTTCTGACAACTTCTCCAGATTCATCTCTCTTATTTTTGAATACCCATTTGACTCCAATAATGCCTTGGTGATGAGGTCGATCTACGAGAGACCAAACTTCATTTCTTTTGAATTCATTTAGCTCCTCTTGCATGGCCTGAATCCAATCAGCGTCTTGTAGGGCTTCATTTGCATCTTTTGGCTCAATGAGAGAGAGATAGCAGCTTAGAAGGGCACTTTCTCCATGCATCCTTTTTGTTCTCACTCCTTGGTTTGGGTTCCCAACAATGAGCTCATGTGGGTGATCATCCACCCAGCGTCTTCTTTGAGTTTATTCTTCTTCTGATATGACGGGCTCTTGTTCTGCAGCGGGTTCCTCAAACTCTGGATGAGAGGTGGTTTCCAATCTTTGAGTGAAAGGATTAAGCTGCTCCATTTGATTATCCAGATCAGCAACAACCTCAGTTTGGGGTACTGAGTTAGAGGGATAAGCTTGGTTATTTCAAGCTGATGTATTACAGCTTGATGTAGGAACATCACTTGCATCACTTCCCCCTTGCTGTGTGATCTTTGGATAAGATTAATCCTCTTCGTTTTGATCGGTTGGGCTCCAAATCAACAGATCTTCGATGAGATCGTTCTTTGATCTGTTGAGCTCATCCTCTTTTCCTGTTTGTGTGTCTCTGTACAAACAAGCAGATTCATCAAACACAACATGAGGTGTTACCTCCACGGTGAGAGTTCTCTTATTATAGACTCGAAAGGCCTTGCTGATCTCTGAGTATCCTAAAAATAATCCTGGATCTGCCTTGCTTTCAAAGGTCTTTAACTGAGATTTCCCATTATTGTGAATGTAACACAAACATCCGAAAGCCTTAAAATACTTTAACATGGGGAGCTTGTTGTTCCACAGCTCGTATGGAGTTTTCCCATGTCTGGTAGTAATGACTGACCGGTTCTGGGTATAGCAGGCTGTGTTGACAGCTTCTGCCCAGAATTTCATGGGAAGCTTGGTTTCTTCAAGCATAGAACGAGCTGCTTCTTTCAAGGAGCGATTCCTCCTTTCAACAACTCCGTTTTGTTGAGGGGTTCTTGCTGCTGATGTTTGATGATGGATTCCATTCTTCGTGCAATATTCCTCGATCATTGAATTGAGAAATTCTGTTCCCCTATCTGATCGAATAGATATGATAGATTTTTCTTTTTGATTGCACAACTTGTTGAGCAACGCCGGCAGCTTCTCCAAAGTCTCCTTTTCTTTGAATAAGAAAATAACCCACGTAAATCTAGAATAATCATCTATAACTACGAGAGCATATTTTCTACCGTTTATACTCAGGGGAGTGACTGGTCCAAAGAGATCCATGTGGAGAAGCTCCAGTATTCGATTTGAAGCTTGTGCAGTTACGCTGGGAAATGAGGCTCTTGTCTACTTTCCAGCTTGGCATGCGTTGCAGACATGATCTTTATCGAATATTTGGTCAGGTAGATCATTGACCAGTTTGTTGCGTGCCGGTTTGTTGATAGCCTTGAAGTTAAGATGGCTCAGTCTCTTGTGCCATAGCCAACTGGCTTCTGAATTAGCCTTTGTTACTAAGCAGGTTTCCTTTTCATTAGTCCATTGGACTATGTACAATTTATCCTGCATGACTCCGGTAAGAAGGGTTTCTCCTTCCTCATTTTTCACAAGGCACTTGTTAGTAGTAAATTCTACTCGTTTACCACCCGAGCAGAATTGAGAGACTGAAAATAAAATATGATTAAAACCTTCAACAAAAGAGACATTATGAATGGTAGTTTTACCTACATTCAAGTCTCCATAGCCTCTTGTCTTTCCCTTGGAGCTACCTCCAAAAGTAACTTGAGGTCCATCTCGCTCAGAGTAGCTTGATAGCAGCATTTTGTCACACGTCATGTGCTTTGAGCATCCGCTATCAATGATCCATACAGCTCCTCGAGCTGCCTGGCTCCTCCGTAGAGCCTTTCCTACCTGCAATTAATTGAGCTTAGCAACCCATTTGAGATTGGGTGCTACATCTGTTGCGATGGAGGTTGTTTGAACAGCCTAGGGTACCCAGACTTTGATCATAGGCTTGCTTCTATCCGAGGCTGTGGATGTTGCAGCTTGTTTCTTCGGGCTGGGTTTAGAGGCTTTACTCCTCTTTCTGTTCTTCTTGGCGGGATGAGGGATGTTGTACTGAGGTCGATAGCATGGCTCATCATAGTATGGTATTTGATGATACCAGTGTTGATAATAAGCTTGTTCCGAATAGCACATGCAACTTTGAGGTTGAGCGGGATAGTAGAACTGTGGATATAAAGGCCTTTGATACTCTGCCTTTCTTGCTTTCTTCTGTTGATCAGCCTTGGGAACGGACTTGATCTTCCTTTTCTTGGGGGTGGCAGTCCTTCCTTCTTTTTCTGTAGGTTGATCCTTTTTCAGCAGGTTTGTCTTTTGATGATTCTTTAAGAGAACGGCCTGCGGCTGATGAGCAGGATTTTTTAACTGTACGACTTTATCTGGAACGGCCTTGCATTTTTGATCGGCTGTCTTCTCTGAAGGTTGGTATTTGGTGAAGACCACCTCGCTGCTTATTGGCCATTTTCCAGTAGCTCTATCATAGCCTAGTCCAGTTCTGTTTCTTGAACTTCGTTGAATTGCCTGAACTTCTTCCAGTTTCTTCCCACTCTTCTTTAGCTTACTCAAAGTGATTTGCAGCTTTTGTTCCTTGAAAGCCAGTGATTCATGTCGAACCACTAGATCTGCAAGCTTGGAGGTAAGGTCATGTATCTCAGCATCCTTTGATTTTAGAGCTTCATTCTTCTCAAGCTCTTTGTCCTCTAGCTCCTTTTCTTTTAGATTTAGAATATCTATTTTCGACTTTAGATATTCTATCTCCCTTTCCTTTTCAGCATCATAGGGAGCAAATCTTTCTTCTAGAGCAGTCTTGAATTTTCCATTTTGAGCTATGAACTCTGCATTATCCTTAACAACCTCCTCAAATAGCTCAGCTAGTTCTGCATATTCCTTCATCTATTCGTTGATTCTTTCCCAAGACTCTGCCTCGGATAGATCTTCTTTCTCATTTGCACTTTCGTCGTCAGAGAAAGATAATTGAACAGTTTGAGGAATTACCTTTGATGACTCAACTTTTGAGGTTGTTCCAGATGAGTCTCCTACGAAGCTTTCTTCTTCATCCTCATATTCAGAAGCGATATATCCCTCATCGTCGCTTGTTGAGCTGTCAGAGAGATGAGCTTCTTGTGTGGCTTTTTCAGCTAGCAGAGCAGCTCGTTGTTGATCGCACTATTTTCTACCACACAAAATAGGTGTAATATAAAGAAGCACGAGTATCGTATCCACAGGGATTGACAAGTCGAAAACGCACACAATACCTCTACTAAAGAACTAATGTGATGTTTAGGCTTTTAAGAATTAAGGATTGTGGTATTTATAGACTAGGCAAATAAATAAAAGAACTCAATTAATCAAATAAGGAAATAAATAAGCAAGGCAATTAACTAGTCAAATAAAATAACTTAGCAAGCAAGCAATTAAATAAATAAGGTAAGTAAACAATTAAGGAAAAATGTTGATTCTAGGGAAGCCTACCTAATCAAATCTATGAAAGCAATTAATGCATACAATTAACCAATTTAATCCAATCTAAATGTGACACATGAAAGATAACCAACACCCCGATAAAAGCAATGCAAGTCGTCACCTAAAATGATCCTAATATCCTTTCGGACGCATAGATATCAAACTAAGTGCAAAAGAGAACAAGTGTCAATGATATAATCAACTAGGTTCAATTAAGACACCCAAATCAATTATATGCAAACATATGATAATTCAAACTCAATTAAGACAAATCAAATTATCATACCATGTATTCATGGGATCTATTATGCAATATCCTATCAAGGCATATAAACATAACTATGCATACACAATTAGTGATCAATTAATCATGCATGAGAATAACCACCATGAAAACATGCATCTAGATTGGAAGCTTCATTTAGAAACGTCATCTATGTGCGTTTTTTTTTTTTTTTTTTTTTTTTTTTTTTTTTTTTTTTTTAATTTTATTTAAATCCTTTATTTATTTTGTATTTCTTTCTAAAATAGTCTAATCTATGGATAATATGATAAAGTCAACATTATAAATAAAAACAATAACACCATATTGTTACGTTTCCGCATCAAAGTAAAATATATTTAATTCCTTTTTCTTTCAATCCATTCCTATTGGAACGAAAGGTAAAATCCGCCCATACTGATATGTTTGTTGCATAAAAAAAAATTAATTCGTAATTAATTATTTCCGATTTATTGGATTTTAGTTCTTTTGAATGGAGTCAATTAAAAAACATGAAAATGTGCACTAACTTAAATATAAAAAACAGTTTTTAAAATTTTTATTTCTTTTTACGTATTCTTTTTTAATCTCTTCTAAATATTTCAAAGACAAATATCAAGAAGTTCCAATAAGTCAAATCGTATGAAAGACATTAATTATGAGTCTCGTTTCTACTTTGAAAATTCAAAGTCAAATTTTCACAGGTTACTAAAAGTGTTCTTCTTTAAAAATAAAAAAAATTAAATTAAATAAAATAAAATAAAAAACTTGACTATTTTATTTATTTATTTATTTATGTTTTGTATTTTTATTTTCTTACATATAGCTAATTATATAAAAAAAAACGAAAAATTTATTCTAAAACAAAACAAAAGAAAAAAACAAAAGAAAAAGGGAAAGGAAAAGGAAAAGAAAAGAAAATAAAAGAAGAGAAGAGGAGAATGAAAGGAACGCGTGTTTTTTTCTGCTGCTGGTTACGAAAACTATTTAGGGGAAAAGAGGGATGGATAAAAAGCCCTAGTTTCTCTAATTTCTCATATTTGATTCATCAACTGGACGGAGAGGATCAAATTCAGCAACTGGATGGAAAGCCCCATCACCGCGGAGTTCGTCACCAAGGAGCTCCCCGGCTACACCTTGTTCGCCACCGCCCGCCGCCTCTCTCTTCGCCTCTCTTCCACAGCGAGAAGATCTTCACAAGGTCATCCCGCCGCCTCTCCCCGCCTTGCTCTTCCAAGATTACAATATCTCTTGCATTTCGATACGTGATTGTATGAATTTAGGTTTCAACCATTTCGTATTCCGAAGAACTTTGATGAATTTTGCTTTGCTCGGTGCTGTCATTTTTGGATTTCTTAGTTGATATTTTTTCTGCAGAGTTCTTTTTCCTGGAGAAGAATGCAGTGCACTCAGGCGTTGCCAACTGGTAGTCATACTCTCTCTCTCTCTCTCTCTGGGGGTATACTTTTGGTTAATATTCAAATTAGCACTGCAGTTTCTGTTCTGTGCGTGTGTGTGTGTGGTTATTCTTCAGTGGCATTATGGTTCGCTGTTTGTAGCCAGATGAATCTCCGGAATTCGCATATGATTATGATGATCATATGCAGGATGATTCCAAGATGACAGAGAAGGATGCAGCCTTGCGCACGGCTCTATCAGAGCTTTCTGGGGATTTTAATGTAGTTACCTTTTTTTTTTTTTTTTTTTGGGATGCAGAGTACAGGAAAATGGTGGAGTTATATAAGCCAGTGTAGAAGTATTTTGCTGGAAGTTATGTTTTAGCTGATAGGTATGCAGAATCGATTTAAGTTGGAATGATCATTATTTAGTTATTCTTATGAAATGCTTTAGTACTTCAAAACGAAGCCGTATGCTTGTGATCCGTCGAGCGTGCCAAAGTGCCCTCCTAGTAAGGAAATCGACATTAAACAACACGAAGAGGCTAGCAGGGACTTCTTTTCTGTTTTTTGCTTTATTTTCTATATTAGTATAAAACTAGTCGAACTCTACGTGTTACTTCTTCCAAGCTTTGAACTTTAACATTGTATATTTCAGGAAACGACCTGCCACCAGACCACGACCGCCTGAGAGGAGGAAGCCTACTAGGAAACAGAATGGCATCAATAAACTAGCCCCAGAAGAGGTCCATCTCTCTCTCTCTCTCTCTCTCTCTCTCTCTCATCTATGAGTTTTCTTCTTTTTGTGCTTTCTTTCTGAATCTTAACACTGTTTCTTGTGCTGTTTAATTTAACGAAAATGAAAATTGTTTCTTCTGAGGTTGGTTTTTGTGAAGTCTGAGGTGATAATCATCCTGTGTTTGTTCGGATTGTGAATTCGATTCGTTTACAATCGTTTTGTTATGCTCATAAAGCTACTAGCTCCTTTAGGTTTATTCTTCTTTGCTAACTTACCTGAGATTTGACACATGTTTATCATGATGATCAAGGGGAGAAGGTTGATTTTTCAGGACCCTTGCTATCTCAGTCCCACAGAATCGACGAACTCCTGGAAAAGCACGAGCGCCAAATTCGCCAGGCAGTTCGAAGATCGTGGTTCCAGAGAGGTAAACTTACAAATTCTATAAACTGTTACTATTAAACATGGGAAAGTCGGATACTTTTGGCTCCCTTTCGACTTTTTTGCAGAAACGAATCTGAAATTATGTTCTTATCTGCAGTAAAAAGAAATGGGAAATAACTGCACATTTGCTTAAGTCGAGCATTGATGAGGCTAGAAGAGCATGGAACCTGAAAATCGAAGCTAGCCCGATGACTGCCTTGAGTTTGATTTTTGTTTGATTTCTTTTTATTTTGTGATTCTTCTGCTGGAGCTTGTTTAGATATTTATGATTTAGAGGCTCCTTGAATTGATTTTCTTTAGTTGAAGGGATATCATCATGCATGAGGGATAATTGCATTTTTTAGTTCTAGCTCTTTTTTAGTAGTACTATAGGTAATGGAGAGTTGAATACATTTTGAAACATGTATTTACTATTACTTTTTGAATATTATTATATATTATGGGATTTCAAGTGGCAGTGGCAAGTACTGTATATTTATTTTTTATTGTGAATGGTTTAAATTACGATTCGAAATTAAAAAGAAAAAAATATATACAAATTAACTAGATTATTTTTTAATTTAATTGGAAATGGATGACGGTTGGGATATATAAGCGTCATCTATTTTGCTTCAAACATGACGGTTTTTACTAAAATAGAAAACGGTTCATAACTGTCATCTATAATGAACTATAGATGACGGTTAATAAGCGTCATGTAAAGTACCCACAATAGATGACACCGCCAATCTTGACAGTTTTTAACGCACATAGATGACGGTTTATAACCGTCATCTATGTGCGTTTTTGTAGTAGTGAGCAAACATAAACACAAAAGATTGAAAGAACATAATTAAAGAGTAGAAGTAAGAAAAACTTGAACACAAACGAAGAACTTCGAATTTTGAATCTTGCATAAACTTGAAAAGCTCCAATGTTGAATACAAGAATAAAAACTCTAAAGGAAAATATAAAGTGCTAGAAAATATGAAGGATGATAAGATGTTAGGGTTTACAATGCTAGACTAGGAGTATATATAGGAGAAATTTACATAAGGAAACATAAACCAAAAAGGAGTCTAATTAATAAAGGAGAAAAATCCCGGCTGGACCCCCCTCTCGACAGACCTCTCGATCGAGAGAGGTATCGAGAGGGTGTGAAATAATGCTCTCGATCGATAGTTGCGGCAGAATGTACCTCTCGACATACCTCTCGATCGAGAGAGGTATCGAGAGGCATTCTCTCGAACTCAAATCTTGAACTTCGATCTTCGATCTTCACGCCTTGTCTCGTCTCGGGGTTTTATCATCGAAATATACCTAAAAACGTAAGAAAACACCCACAAGCATAATATTGTCCAAGATAACGAAAACCATGTAAACTATAGACAATACTACACAATCGAGACACAAAATCGACTCTTTTTGGTTATAAAAACAAGGTAAATTTCACCTATATCAAATCCCCCAAACTTAAACATTGTTCGTCCCGAACAATACCAAAACATAAACAATAGACTCTAGCATTGTGAACTATATAGGCCTCAAAACTTTTTTTAAAAAAACAATCTCTCATGATCATGATCAAAACTATGCACACAACCTTAGCATCAATAACACAATTCATTCAACAAATTCAACTCATGTCAATCCATCAAAGAACACTCTCCAACATGTGAGATATTTATATGTGTATAAGTGAACACTCAACTCTCTCAAAGAAAAAGATGTATGAAATAATGCACATCATATAGGTTCACTCAACATCAATGTAATGCAACATGTTTACCATAGGCTTGCCCTTTTTCTCAACATCTCCACCTAATGTAATATTCACAAACTAAGATCAAAAAGGTCTTTATAAAAGCTTGTAATGTAGGGACATTGGTTTAGGTAGGGAATATATAGGCTAAGTGACTCAAAAATAATCTAAATCATCAACCTCTTTTTCAACTCCAACCAAAGTATGGATTTTCAACTCCATCTTCTACCATCCAACACCAACTACAAAACATCAATATCCTAGATGCACATAATACAATTCAAGCTAACTATCCCCTTATGCTTTTATTCTCTCTTTCTTTTCTTTTCTTTTTTTTTTTTTTTTTTTCCTTAGAGCTCATCTAATGAATGTTCTTTCTAATGTTGAACAAAGGCTCTACTTTTTTTCTTTTCTTTTCACAACTAATTTTTCTAAGCTTATAGGGATAGCCAACTATACTAAATCAAGCATCTAAAATTCTTTTCTTTTTCTTCTCCATACCATAACAAGTATTCTTTTCAACACCTCCCACAACACCAACTAAATCCACTAAAGATACCCTTATCCATCCAAACCTCCTATCATCCAAGCTTAAGAAAGAAAGGCTCATAAAAAGGCTCAAAGGGGGTAAACAAAGATTATGATCAAGGTTAGTGTATGGGAATCATGTGGCTAAAGAAAAATGGCCTAAGATCATCTCCTAGTTTATGAGTATACTAAGGTCTTGATGGAGAAATAGGGCAAGTTCTAGAAACAATGAAGCATACATGATCACTCAATAAAGGAAATAGGCATCAACATGCACAAAAAGCTCAAATCTCACGGGCTCAAACTAACTAGTTCCCGACATCAAAAACATGCTTCAAATTCATCAAATAAAATGCGTCGCTTCGCCAAGGATCTATGCATAATAAAGATCATGAAATTTTCGCCAAAACTCAAGCAAAAATTTTCTATCATTGGCCAAATTCACAACACTATCATCACATGCTTATTCGACTCAACTTAACCTAAGACTCAAAACAATAAAAGACTCAACATAAAAGACTCAAACATACCCCAAAATAAACCAACTACTAAAGCAACAAAAATACTCAAAAAGATTGTTAACTTTAGTTACTCTTCCCCCTCCCCCAAACTTATTTCGAAATCAAAGATTAAGGAATAAGTTTGCAAAAAGAAGAAGGAACTAAGTTAACAAACTTACCTCATTGATATGGCGGAGGGAAGGGAGGGTTGTCAGGGTTATTGGGGTCGAATCGTTGATGGTTAGCCGGGTAGTGAGGATAGAAGTAGTGCATCTCATGCACCATCCTAATGTAGTTCTCCATATAAGCTCTCTCATCCTCACGCCTCTTCGCCTCATCCTCTCTCCTTTTCGCCTCATTCTCAAAATAAGTGTTGAGAGCATCGAAACGACCTCCAATGTATGTACGAAGGTCCCCCACCTCGGTTCTCAATGTTTGCACCTCTTCTCGAACTCCTCTCACTTGAGACTCAACAAACTCCCTACCATCCCAATGGTAGTTGTCCATCGCCTCCATTGTTTCCGTGTGCCAATCTTGCACTGTAGAGAATTCCGGAGCTCTCATATAGAAACCGGGCTGTGGAACACCTTCGTACCCTTGTGCATAAGCATCCTGCTCTTGATCATATCCTTGCTCATATTGGTCGGCCTTTTCTTCATCGTCTTCCTCCTCATCATCATCGCCTCCTTCATCGGGTCTTGGACCTCCCTCGGTCCACATAAGCTCCTTGTGTTGAGGAGAGTTCATCTTCCCGTTCCCTCTCCGTAGCTTCTCATTCCCGATCACCTCGGTCAAATAATTGTTCGGCAGCGGGAAGAGATGAACACCACTTCTCCCATGTAGCTTAAAGAACCACCCGGACGTGTCGAATGAGATCATCCTCGCAAGCTCCAACGTGCGTCTATCCACAAAGATGGATCTAGACACCGGCTGCTCTCCAATCGGAATGTTGAAGTGTTGGGCAAGTGGAGTGACGAATGCTCCTATCCCAATCTTTTGTCCCCCGAACAAGTAAGCTTGGTTCTCCATGTGATCTACGAGGTAAAGGGCTGCACTTTGGGAGTGGCCACGATATGAAGTCCAAATGAGATGAGCGTTGGTGGCAAGGAAGGTGCCGGAGTCATGGCGGGAATGGATGGTAGACGAAATCAGCCTATGGAAGTAGCGAATCGTGGGATTCCGAATTGAGGTGGCCTTTGCTTTCGCCGGGTTGTAAGATCTCCTCCTTTCCTCTTCAAAATCCACGAATTGGCCCCACAAATCTTGAAGATTCGGATGATTGTTGCCAATGTACTCACCATTCTTGTTTCCTCCGATAATGTCATTGAGTTGATCCATGTCAAGCTCCCTTGGTTGACCTCCAAGTTGGAAACGAATGATGTGGGGCACTTGATTGACTCGCTCCACCACCAAAGTTGAGAGAAACTCCACCGTTAGAATGTGATAGGTCAAGTGATTGCCTTGAAAGATGTTGGTGAAGCCTCCTCTTTGCATCATTTGGGTGATCTCGTCGGCTATCCCCATCGCCGCTATCGTCTCTTGATGGAGGAAACGACAATGCTTGTGCTTGAGTTGCACAAGATGTGACCATCTCCTCTTGGACTCCGCTGTGGTGAGCTTGAGCTTGAACGCCTTGGGCTCCAAATTCGAGGGCATCGACCTCGCCGGCGGCGCTCGGTTCTCTGGAATGGTCTTGTCGTTTTTCCACGTCTCCTTGCCCTTTCTTGAAGAAGTGACCTTTTCCTTCCCCTTGCCTTTGCTTGAAGAGGTCGAAGCAACATTCTTTCCCTTGTCTCTTGCCATCTTAGTACCTAAAAATTTCACAAATTAATCCAAGGGATGCAAGAATAAAGCAATATGTATCATCTTCCCCCAAACTTCAACCAAATTCAATTCTCCCCAATTATCTTCTCAAATTTTCATCACAAATCCACACATTCAACACATTACTCCTCCAAAAACATGAACTTATCATCACAAAATTTCAATCTCATGTATATAGATACCAACGAATCTTCATCAATTCATAGACAAATTCAAAGACTCATTCGAATATCAATACACAATCATCTTTACATTCATCAATGAATTCAATTCATACAAATAATTCAATGAAATCCATGAATTCAATCTATCATGCTCAATCTAATACCCAATCTATCAATCCAAAAATTTAACCACCAAAATCGAATTTCAATCGGTCAAAACATGCGAATTCATGTAGAGACTCATGAATTGATAAGAGAAGGGCAAGAAATCGAGTACCTTTTTGACGAATCGAAGAGAGAAATTGAGAGTTCTTGTGTGTTCTTGAGAGAATTTGTGAGTTGTGTGTGTATGGTATGTGAATTGTGTGTATATGGTATATTTAAAGGGAAGATAGAACCTGGTCAAACTCGGATTTTGCGCCGTTAACACCCCTCTCGATACACCTCTCGATCGAGTGAGGTGTCGAGAGGTAGCTACTGGACTCGAAAATTTGACCTCTCGACAGGCCTCTCGATCGAGAGAGGTGTCGACAGGTGTTGCAATTCACGTACTGTCCTCCCCTCTCGATCGAAAACACAGGGGTCTCGATCGAGAGGCTTCTCGTGACAAAAACCTGGGCACATTTTTCAGAATATCTCGATACCCCTCTCGATCGAGAGGGGTGTCGAGAGACCCCTACTGGACAAAATTTTCTCACCTCTCGACAGGCCTCTCGATCGAGAGAGGTGTCGAGAGGTCCTGCCCGATTTTGCTTTCTACACAATACTTTAGCATTTGTTATTATATTAAGGGGTTCGACTCTAAAATACGAAAAATCTTACCTACGACTCGAAAATAAAATGAAACAAAATAATAAAAACGGGATACGAATATTGGGTTACCTCCCAACAAATGCTACGTTTAACGTCTTTAGCCCGACGATACCTCCTTTCTAACTCGGGTCATCAAGATAAGTGGCCGCTTTCTTGGGGAATAGAGGCAACGGCTTGAAATAGTGCTTGAGTGGATGTCCATTCACCACGAATTTCTCACCGTCGTTCTTCAACACTTCGAATGCGCCATTCTTCAAGTCCTTATAAATAACATACGGTCCCGACCACTTGCCTTGCAATTTTCCTGGAAACAAACGAAGTCGAGAATTAAAAACAAGGACATCATCACCAATTTCGAACTTACGCTTTTTAATGCTCAAGTCGTGAAATCTCGCGGCTCGTTCTTTGTAAATCCTCGAATTCTTGAACGCCTCGTTTCTCCATTCATCAAGCTCCAACAAGTCATCACACCTTTGACCCATGGCTTCCTTGAACTCAAAATTGATCCTTCTAGTCGCCCAATAAGCTTTGTGCTCCAATTCCATTGGTAAGTGGCAAGATTTGCCAAATAACAATTGGTATGGCGACCTTCCAATTGGTGTCTTGAAAGCCGTCCTATAGGCCCAAAGTGCGTCGTCCAAGTACTTCGCCCACTCCTTTTTGTTGGTGACGGTCTTCTCCCAGATTTGCTTGATCTCTCGATTAGCTAGCTCGGCTTGACCGTTTGCTTGAGGGTGGTAGGGCGATGTAACCTTGTGCTTGACTCCATATTTTGCAAGAAGCGATCCTAACCAACGATTGTTGAAGTGGCTTCCCCCATCGCTAAGCAAAGCTCTCGGAGTTCCAAACCGAGTCAAAATATTTCGCTGGAGAAATTTGATCACCACCTTCGAATCGTTGGTTGTAGTAGGAATACCCTCGACCCATCTAGACACATACTCCACCGCAAGTAAGATGTAAGAGAACCCTTGAGACTTGGGGAAAGGACCCATGAAGTCAATCCCCCAAACATCAAAGAGTTCCACCTCCATGATAGTTCGTTGTGGCATCTCGTCCCTCTTCGTGATGTTCCCCATCCTTTGGCATCGATCACATGACTTGATGAACTCGTGGCAATCCTTGTAGATCGAAGGCCAATAGAAACCACTATGAAATATCTTGAGGGCGGTCTGATTTGCTGCAAAGTGTCCCCCATTCGGAGCGCCATGGCAATCTTCGATGATCTTTTTCCACTCCGATTGTCGAACACATCGCCTTATGACTCCATCGGCACACCTCCGGTACAAGTAAGGATCATCCCAATAGTAGAACTTGCAATCGTGGAGGATCTTCTTCTTTTGATGAGACGATAGATCCTTGGGCACATGATGAATCAATAAGTAGTTGACGATGTCGGCGAACCAAGGTATCAAATCGTCCACCTCAAAAATCTGCTCATCGGGGAAGCTTTCCTTGATAGCAATCTTTGAATCCTCTCCATCCATGGGCTGCTCAAGTCTCGAGAGATGGTCGGCCACCACATTCTCACAACCTTTCCTATCCTTGATCTCCATATCGAACTCTTGAAGAAGCAAAATCCAGCGAACTAACCTTGGCTTAGAGTCCTTCCTGTTGAATAGGTAGCGAATGGCGGCATGGTCGGTGTGCACTATCGTGTGAGATCCCACCAAATAAGGTCTAAACTTGTCGAAAGCATAGACCACAGCGAGTAACTCTTCTCCGTGGTAGTGTAGTTCCTTTGAGCCGAGTCTAATGTCTTGCTAGCATAGTAGATCACTCGGAAAAGCTTCTCCCTTTTCTGTCCCAAAACTGCTCCTACCGCCCAATCGCTTGCATCGCACATGAGCTCGAACGGGGCCCTCCAATCCGGTGACACCAAGACGGGAGTAGAGATAAGCGCCTTCTTCAATGTTTCGAAAGATTCCAAGCAATCTCCATCAAAAACGAACTTGACATCCTTCTCGAGCAATCCACACAACGGCTTTGTGATCTTTGAAAAATCCTTGATGAACCTTCGATAGAAGCCGGCATGTCCTAGGAAACTCCTCACCGATTTGACGTTGGTTGGTGGTGGCAACTTCTCGATGGCTACGACTTTGGCTCGATCCACCTCTAATCCTTGCGAAGACACCTTGTGACCTAGCACAACTCCTTCTTGCACCATGAAGTGGCACTTCTCCCAATTGAGAACGAGGTTCGTCTCTTCACACCTTTGAAGCACCGTAGCAAGATTCTCCAAACATTGGTCAAAAGAAGAACCAAAGACTGAAAAATCATCCATGAATACCTCCATAATATTCTCGATCAATCCATGGAAGATGGCCATCATGCACCTTTGGAAAGTGGCCGGTGCGTTGCATAACCCGAAAGGCATCCTCCGATAAGTGAAGACTCCATAGGGGCATGTGAATGCCGTCTTGTGTTGGTCCTCCGGAGCGATGGCGATTTGGTTGAAACCGGAGAATCCGTCGAGGAAGCAATAACTCATGGCCGGCCAATCGATCGAGCATTTGATCCACGAACGGGAGGGGGAAGTGATCTTTCCTAGTTGCTGCGTTGAGAAGCCTATAATCGATACAAACTCGCCATCCCGTGACAAGCCTCGTTGCAATTAGCTCCCCATTCTCATCGTTGATGACCGTCATGCCTCCTTTCTTTGACACCACTTGAGTAGGGCTCACCCACTCACTATCCGAAATAGTGTAGATCATGCTGGCATCGAGCAACTTTAACACCTCCTTCCTCACCACTTCTTGCATTGCTGGATTCAAACGCCTTTGAGGTTGTACCCTTGGGCGATGGCCTTCCTCGAGCAGTATCCTATGCATGCAAATCGAAGGACTAATACCTTTGATGTCGGCAATCGTCCATCCAATTGCAGATTTGTGCTCCCTTAGAACCCTCAATAGCTTGTCCGTGTTCGCCTCTGTGAGTTGAGAAGACACGATCACCGGATACGTCTCTCCTTCTCCTAAGAATTGATATTTGAGGTGCTCGGGTAACGGCTTCAATTCCACCTTAGGGGCTGCATCCTTCGTCTCTTCCTCCTCGAGAACTCCATCATCCACCTTCTTGGTGATGTCGAGGTAAGGAACTTCCTCGTGTCGAAGTTGTGGTGGGTTTGCCTCCATTTGATGTAGATACTCGAGAATCTCATCACAAGCTTCATCTAACTCCTTGTAGGTATATAACGAACTTGAGATGCAATGGTTGAGTGCCTCCTCCGAAGTCGGTGGTATCAACATCTCGATGGAGAAGATATCCTCACGATGATCGTCGGGTCTCTTCATGGCTTCATAGATAGAAATCTTCAGTTCCTCGCCATTGACTCGAAAGGTGAGGTCTCCATCTTGAACATCGATCAATGCTCTCCCCGTGGCTAAGAATGGCCGTCCTAAGATCAATGGTTGATTTGCATCCTCGGGCATGTCCAAAACGACGAAATCCACCGGGAAGACAAGGTTGTGCACTTGAACAAGAACGTCCTCCACTATCCCTCGTGGATAAGAAACTGATCGGTCCGCCATAAGTAGAGAGATGGTGGTTGGCTTCATCCTCCCGATCTTGAGCCGGTTGAAAATAGAGAGGGGCATCAAATTGATGCTAGCACCAAGATCGCATAGAACATTTTGAAAGACTTGATCTCCAATCTTGCATGCTAATGTGAACCTCCCGGGATCCTTTCGCTTCATTGGTAATTTCTTTTGGATCACCGCGCTGCACTCCTCCGTGAGGTTGATTGTCTCGAACTTTTCCCACTTCTTCTTTCCCGACACCGCGTCTTTGATGAACTTCAAATGGTTGGGCATGTCTCAAAGAGAATCAAGGAGTGGTATGTTGATGTTGACCTTTTGTAGTATCTCCAAGAAGCGTTGATACTTTTCATCTTGCTTTGTCTTGGTCAATCTTTGCGGGAAAGGGGCCTTCGGAGTGTAAGTCGGCAATTGGGGCGGCTGCTTAGCCTCTCGACCCCCCTCTCGATCGAGAGAGGTGTCGAGAAGTACCTTCTGACTTTGACTTTTGACCTCTCGATCCCCCTCTCGATCGAGAGAGGTGTCGAGAGGGTCACATTGGATCTCCTCGTCGTAAGCCTCTCGATCCTCCTCTCGATCGATAGAGGTATCGAGAGGTGGATTCTAACTTCCAGTATTGACCTCTCGATCCCCCTCTCGATCGAGAGAGGTGTCGAGAGGCCCTCGCCTCGGCACTTGGATCCTCGTTTCCTCATGCTCCGCATTCTCGAAGCTCCCGTCTACTTTCTTCTCTGCTTCCAAGGATGGATTTGTGTATTTTGTGCCACTCCGAAGCTCAATAGCATGAACATGATGGTTGTTCTTCGGGTTTTGCTCCGTGTTGCTTGGGAATTGGCCGGGCTTATGGACTCCTCCTTGAGCGTTGGCTATTTGACTCATTTGCGTCTCCAACATTTGCATTTGCTTGGTCAACGCATTGATGCTACTTGCCAAGTTGTTGGTTGAGGTGCTTTGAGTAAGCTCCAATGTCCTCAACTTCGCATCTTGTTGTGTCATCCTCATCTCCGATTGAGCCATATATTGACGAATCAAGTCGTCGGTAGACATCTCCTTCTTTGGCTCTTGGATGACTCCGTTCTCAACATGGAAGCCAGGAGGTGGTTGCAAGGCATTGTTTGGATTGGCATAAGAGAAGTTCGGATGATTTCGGTTGTTGGCAACGTAAGGCTTCTTGTATCCTCCTTGGTAGTTTGAACCTCCTTGTCCTCCATGTCCTCCTTGCCACTTGTTTCCTTGATTGGGTTGCCACTTGCCTCCTTGTTGCACAAAATTGGCATCTTCCTCTCCGGTTGGGTTTGCTTGTTCGTCTGTGACCGCATCGCACCGAAGTACTCCTTTCTTGATAGAATCCAACTCACTTGCTGTTTTTGTATACTTCTCCATCAAGTCCTTGTAAGCATCGATCCCAATGTTGGCAACTCTCCTTCATCCAAGTCGTCGATCGGTAGCCTCTTCATAACTCGAATTCACGGTCAGCTCAATGATCTCCATAGCCACGTCATACTCATTGTTCAAGAATCCTCCTTTCGAAGCGTAATCGAGCTCCTTCCTACATAGCTTGTTCAAACCACGATAGAAGCATGTGATTTGATCCTCCTTGCTAATTCCATGGTTCGGGCATGCTCTCAATAGCTTCTTAAATCTCCCCCACGCCTCGTAGAAGTGCTCATCCTCATATTGTTGGAATTGGTTGATCTCGTTGATAAGCTTTTGAGCCCTCGAAGGTGGGAAGAACTTGTTGAGGAACTTCATGCACATCTCAGCCCAAGTAGTGACCTCCTTCTTGTCCAATCCATCTAACCACTCTCTTGAATTATCCTTGAGAGACCACACGAAGAGGCTAAGCTTGAGGTAATCCGAAGACACTCCATTGGCCTTGTATGTAACGCATATATCCAGAAATTGCTTCAAGTGAGCTTTGGGATCCTCCGCCGGTGAACCTCCATATTGGTTGTTTTGCACCATGTTGATGAGGGACGTCTTGAACTCATAATTGTTGGCATCCGTGGTCCCCCATCCTCCTTGCTGAAATTGGTCCACGACCGGTTTGAACCTATCGTTCAAAATCCTCCTCACTTGATCCGCCATTGAATCGAAACTCCTTGGTGAATCGGGTGGTGAAGAATGTGGTGTATCAAACTTGCACGCCTCCTTCTCTCGCCTTAAAGTCCTTAGAGAGCGCTCTAACTCCAAGTCTATCGGAATAGGATTTATCCCCTTAGACCTTGTGGTCATGCACTACCTAAAACCAAAGAGAAGAAAAGAAAAACGTTAGATCAATAAACCGAAAATAGAAAATTAAAGCGCCTAAATCACCTATTAACTCTATTTCAAAATATGAATGTGTAATCTAATCAATCCCCGGCAACGGCGCCAAAATTTGATCGCACTATTTTCTACCACACAAAATAGGTGTAATATAAAGAAGCAAGAGTATCGTATCCACATGGATTGACAAGTCGAAAACGCACACAATACATCTACTAAAGAACTAATGTGATGTTTAGGCTTTTAAGAATTAAGGATTGTGGTATTTATAGACTAGGCAAATAAATAAAAGAACTCAATTAATCAAATAAGGAAATAAATAAGCAAGGCAATTAACTAGTCAAATAAAATAACTTAGCAAGCAAGCAATTAAATAAATAAGGTAAGTAAACAATTAAGAAAAAATCTTGATTCTAGGGAAGCCCACCTAATCAAATCTATGAAAGCAATTAATGCATACAATTAACCAATTTAATCCACTCTAAATGTGACACATGAAAGATAACCAACACCCCGATAAAAGCAATGCAAGTCGTCACCTAATATGATCCTAATATCCTTTCGGGCGCATAGATATCAAACTAAGTGCAAAAGAGAACAAGTATCAATGATATAATCAACTAGGTTCAATTAAGACACCCAAATCAATTATATGCAAACATATGATAATTCAAACTCAATTAAGACAAATCAAATTATCATACCATGTATTCATGAGATCTATTATGCAATATCCTATCAAGGCATATAAACATAACTATGCATACACAATTAGTGATCAATTAATCATGCATGAGAATAAGCACCATGAAAACATGCATCTAGATTGGAAGGCTAATTGTAAACAAAAACACTTACATAAATTCAATTAGGCATTCAATCCCTAAAATCAACTAAGAAATTTAGCTAGACATAATTAAAGCAAACATAAACACAAAAGATTGAAAGAACATAATTAAAGAGTAGAAGTAAGAAAAACTTGAACACAAACGAAGAACTTCGAATCTTGAATCTTGCATAAACTTGAAAAGCTCCAATGTTGAATACAAGAATAAAAACTCTAAAGGAAAATATAAAGTGCTAGAAAATATGAAGGATGATAAGATGTTAGGGTTTACAATGCTAGACTAGGAGTATATATAGGAGAAATTTTACATAAGGAAACCTAAACCAAAAAGGAGTCTAATTAATAAAGGAGAAAAATCCCGGCTGGACCCC
Organism: Thymus mandschuricus; assembly: GCA_029379335.1. Classification (NCBI taxonomy): domain Eukaryota; kingdom Viridiplantae; phylum Streptophyta; class Magnoliopsida; order Lamiales; family Lamiaceae; genus Thymus; species Thymus mandschuricus. Next base: position 16,077,408 of record CM057074.1, on the reverse strand, counting down.
CCTCTCGACAGACCTCTCGATCGAGAGAGGTATCGAGAGGGTGTGAAATAATGCTCTCGATCGATAGCTGCGGCAGAATGTACCTCTCGACATACCTCTCGATCGAGAGAGGTATCGAGAGGCCATCTCTCAAACTCAAATCTTGAACTTCGATCTTCGATCTTCACGCCTTGTCTCGTCTCGGGGTTTTATCATCGAAATATACCTAAAAACGTAAGAAAACACCCACAAGCATAATATTGTCCAATATAACGAAAACCATGTAAACTATAGACAATACTACACAATCGAGACACAAAATCAACTCTTTTTTGTTATAAAAACAAGGTAAATTTCACCTATATCAGTTGTTCTTTGAGCTTCTTGTCTCACTTAGCACGAAGTTCTTCTCTTTCTGCCTTGGTTAGGTCAGGACAATCTGTTTTATAGTGACCTGGCCTACCACAACCAAAGCAAGCACCCTCGGGTGTGATAGTAGAATTGAACTTTGAGGGTTTAGCATCGCTCTTCTTCCCAGAGCGATCATCATTGCGATTTGATTAACTTCGCTTGTTATCTCGATAGAGCCTCTTGTATTTTGAGACTTTACCGAGAAGCTTTTCATTGCTTTTTGAGAACATGGCTACATCAATAGCCAGTTGGTCAATTTTCTTGACCAAAGCCTCATCAATGGGTGAGGCGGATGTTTCTTTTGTCTCATCTGCCTTGAAGGCAGCATCTTTCTCTTTCTTATCATCACCCCTTTTGGATGATTGAGGTTGAGATGATCCATGAATTCATATCATCTCATATTCATTTTCGATTAGAATGTCGAATAATTCTTCTGTAGAAAGATTGTTAAAATCAGATCGAGATGGACGTAGGGCTGAGTATACATGCCAGTTGGCAGGTAACGCTCTTGTAACTTTCAAATTCTTCTCACGTTGAGAATATTTGGTTGATTTCAGTGCTTCCACCTCGAGAACAATTTCAGTGAATCGATTTTTCATTGATTCAATATTTTCATTTTGCAACATTTTGAAGTCATCAAATTTGCTGCAAGCAATTGATAGCTTGTTCTCTTTTATCTCTTCAGATCCCAGGCTTATGGCCTTGAGAGTATCCCATATCTCTTTTGATGTTTCGAGATTTCTGATTTTTGAAAGGTAGATACCTTTCACAGCGCTCGAGATGAGGCCTTTGGCAAAATTATCAAGCCCAGCCTCTTTTCTCTCTTCGGTGGTGTAATCACGGGGATTTTTAAGCTTTTGTTTATAACCAGCTTCACCAGGTGAAGTCCCGGTGATTTCAACTTTATCTTCATAGATAGGAGAAGGTCCTTACTCAATGACCTTCCACATGAGAATGTGGTGTGCTTGAAGGCACATTCTGATACGAAAGCTCCAGTCCTCATAACCTTGGACTGAAAAGTCCTCACCAACTCGAATCAATGAAGATTCCATTATAATGATATGATATGATATGAATGAAAAAGATTTTACTAAGGATCAAAAACTTTGAAAGAGTTTTTAGTATGCAAAGCAGCGGTCAAAAGAACCACTGCTCTGATACCACTTGTTGGTCCCAGAAAAGAGTTAATTGGTGTATGGGAGGGGGGGGGGGGGGGGGGGGGGGGGGGGGGGGGGGGGAATACACCAATAGCCAACCGTTTTTGAATTTTATAAAACAAACTGTCTTTTGAGGAACTAGCTGGTCAAGCAGTCCTTTTACAGAGTGAGACAAGTTGATCTATCAAGCTTGTGGTGATAAACAAGCTTGATCTATCAAACTGTCAAAGTGCGGAATGTGGTGGATAGGTTGAGCTAGATAACTCTTGATGTAAAATCTTTTACAGCCTATAAAGAGAGGCTGTTGTATGTTGTAAATGTATGAGCAGTTTATCAATGAGAGAGAGTAAAATAAAGCAGTAAATAACACAAGGTATTTTACGTGGTTCAGATGTAACTATCCTACTTCCACGGTAGATCAAGCTAGATCTACGAATCCCTTTACTTTTGGATTCTACTTCTCTCTTGTTTATACTGACTGAGTATCAGTTTCATACAACTTACAATCTTTTCGATTTACAATCGAATATCAACATACAATATCAACTATACTAGCTTCACACTAAATATATGAGAGAGAGTACAGGGAGCTTGATGCAGCACTAAACGCAACAAGCTTGAAGTATAACAAAGGTAAAATTCTCTATCTTCAACACTTGGGAAAGCTCTAGGATTTACGAGTGTTGAATGGATGTGAACTTTGAGAGAATTTCTTGCAACGATTTGGCTTGTAAGATTAATGAGTTTCCCATACTCAAACCATTGTTGATGAAGGCTTTATATAGGCATAGTTCAAAAACTAGCCGTTGTGAGTCCTGCAAAACTAGCCGTTAGAAAACAGCTGACATGGCATAGAGCCGTTGCAGTAGTGACTCAGCACTTCAAGTGGGTCCAGACAGCTGGCAACAGAGGTGGCAGCTATGTGGAGGCAGGTTGATGTAACTGAACTGATCAACAGCCTGTCTTCGGCAGCTAGGTGAATGAGCTTGAAGAGCCTGGCCGAAGAACCTGCAAGGCATAAATAATGAGAGCTAACTGACCTTTAATAGGTGAGGCTGTTATGGACAACGGCCTCATTCTTTAAGGAGAGTAGACTCAATTAGAATAGATAAACATAGTATCATGTCGTGCTATGCCTAAGTGTGGTTTTGAAAAACATCATCAAAATAACTGCAGAGGGTTCCCAACACAATGCATCGGTCAATCTCAATCGCATATCTTATCTTGATCATGGTTCTGATTTATACTTATTTTTTTACCTATAGTCTATTCTTATTTGATATTCTATATATATATATATATATATATATATATATAGAGAGAGAGAGAGAGAGAGAGAGAGAGAGAGATGATATGCTAGTCACTTTCGTGTGCACCTTCGTGTTCGACATTATTTCGTTTGAATTTTTCAATTGTAATATATTCTAATACCTTATAAATTAATATTGAAATCATTAAATCAACAAAAAGTATAATTATCATAGCTCGATTTATTTTATTATCCATTTTTTAACTTAGAAGGAAAAACGAACAAATCGAACCTTGATATCTATATTTTTTGTTAAACTAATGATTTCAATATTAATTTATAACGCATTAGAATATATTACAATTGGAAAATCAAACGTAATAATGTTGAAATGAAAAAATGACGAAGGTGCACACGAAATGTCCACCATAAGGTGACTAGCATATCATTTCTCTCTCTCTCTCTCTCTCTCTCTCTCTCTCTCTGTCTCTCTCTCTCTCTCTCTCTCAGATCATGTACAAAAGACAAGTCTAGTAAGAAATGAGAAATGATCTTGACCATTGATTTCAATGTAATATATGGTCCAGATTAACTGGTGCATTATGATTATTCTGAAAATGCATTACAATGGTTGATGCATAATAATATTACAGACCGTGCATTATAATGCACAATGCATTATAATTATGCATACCATGCATTACAGTTATGCATAAAATGCATCATTTTTTATTTTTTACGATAACTCTATTTTGTACAGGATCTCACCCACACACACTATTTAACTACACATTAAATTCATATAAATAATCATAATGTTAATCATTTCAATCTCAAATTAATAAATTGAATATTTCCGTGTAATATAATTGTTATTTTTATTTAAATAAATTGACACTTTTATTTAAAATAAACGTTACACAATTAGAGCATGTACAATGCTAGAACCCCAAATGAGGTTCTTAAAGATGTCACATAGACAAGATCTCATTCTTATTAAAGAACTAGTATAGGGTCCCGTGCGATGGACGACAACAATTATACTTTCGTCCGCGATTTAGGCACTAAGATTATTTTTTTATAAATTTTAATTTGTCAAAAAGTTTAGATTTCTCATAATACAGAACTCCCATATCAAGTAGAACAAAATATAAGTAAACTTGAACTTTATCTTAACATTCATTTTTCGATCCATCGAAATGTATGCTGAGAGATTCTAAGTATGTATGTCGGAAGAAGTATTTAATTATAATGAAATAATCAAACATAAATTCTACAATATTGCTAACAACAACAATATTAATATATGAAACAACGGATAAATATTTCTTTTGAATTGAAAAAGGGAAAAAATTAGTGACTAAAATACACGAATTAGATGGAACTTAATATGAACAACTTAAAATGCTACACAAATTAACACATGTAATACAATCAAAGGATTGAAGACATGGTTTTAAAACATCATAAAATGAAATTTTGATGGATTTTTCGGATTGTATAACTTGTGATTAGATAGTATTTGATTAACCACCAAAATCAAGCAGTGATTATTCATAAAATATATTTTATCGTGATGAAAACTAACACTAATGAAAACTAAAGAAGAATATTTTAAAACTATACATCTAGTGATCTTAGCCTTCCACAGGTCAAACATAATTCATTATGATGAAAATTCTCCAGAAGGGGATAATAGCAGTGGACATTCCTCCATTATACTTCTAAAAGTAATGTACTCGAAAAGGCAAAAGAATACAATAGGATTAAACATACAAAGGAATCCCTTAAGAAAAAATGGAATACATACAAAAGAGAGAAGACTTAAAATTTGCAGTGGCTTCATGACTAAAAGATGCATACATAATTCACATTATGAAGAAAGCTTAATATATGCCCAAAGATTCACTTTCAATATCATTGACATAACCAAAACATTCATTGCAAGAAAACTATAAGACGAAATGTTAGAATTTGTTTGACACCAAAATAATATATTGCAAAATTTATTTAAAATGACGAATGTTTGCATAGTTGGTCCTAACAAAGGGAGAACCTTGTTGCTTACTTGTTATATCATCCTTGCATCCTTGCACGGATCAGCTCGTTCTTCGAGCCCCTTCCCCTTGTCCCCATTCCTAACGCCCAAAACAGTCGCATGGAAGTGTTCTAAAAAACAACCGAGAACTACTTGCGTCTAATGCCTACTTCCTTGAAAGAGGAGGCCGAGCTATGTAGGCAATTGTCGTTCAAAGAACGTAACGGCAATAAAATTGGTAAAATATGAGTGTAACTTTTTGTGAGCTGAATGAGTCTCGTAGTCATTTCTTTAGCATCATAGACTCCTAGTCCAAAGACTTCATCCTAATGAATGCGAGGGAAAAAAGAAGGAATATTTATGAGAGGAGAGATTTTTAACTTCCGGGAATGAAATAAAAAAAAGTGTACGTTGTGAGAGAATCCAATGATAGAGAGAAATAAATTGGTAATGGAGGAATGACGATAGCAGAAGTTTGCTAATGGGGGCATGCTGATTTTGAAGGTAATTATGCGGTGATTTGGATATGAGAGATAATGGGATTGGGATCGTGTAGGGGTGAGAGAGAGAGTTGGCGGAGAACGTGTAGAAGTGGGAGACTTTTTATTTTATTTTATTATTATTATACATTTAATTTGATCTTCTCTAAATAAATATTTGCAAACCTATCTAAAATTATTTTATGAAAATAACCTCCTGAAAATATGTAACGATTATAACTGACTTCAGAAATCTGGCGGTAAAAATAACTGCTAATATTGTTTTGTTTTAATATATTAATAGATTACAATGGTAAGGTTTTTAACAAGGGTTCTTATCATAATTGAAGGGTCCCACTTAGTATTTTATTTCATTTTATTTAGCAATTGATTTTATTTTACTATCATATAATTAATAAACTCAATTACAATAAACATAAATATATTTACTTTAATAATTGGTTTTATGTTATTACCACATAATTGATAAATTTGATTATAATAAATATAAATATATTTAGTTTCGTACATATACACTTAGACAAAAACTCCTGTGAGGCGGGACTCACGATGCGGCCGGATCTTAATCTGGGCCCGCCCGCCCGACCCGAACCCCTGAAACCCGAACCCGGCCAATATATATATATAAAAAATTAAAAAAAAAATCCCCTTTCGTTACAAACCCGACTGGGCAGAAATCGTTCCTTCGCCACCGCGTCGCCGTTGTTCCTCCGCCACCGCGTCGCCGTCGTGAAGATTTGTTGCCGTCATTACCCGCAGCTGTCGTCATTTCCCCCTCCCATCTGTTTTCCCCGATTTCCCCCTCCGATTTCTTTCAGCCGTGAAGATTTATTGCAAGTTTGAGTTGCAGGCGCAATATTCTCCCACCACGTCGCCGCCGTGGAGAACGCCGCCGTCATTTTCTCCTCCAGCCGCCGGTGAAGGTAATCGACTTTTATTTGAAGATTTTATTGTCGTTATTGGAATTTTCTCCTATGGCAGTTTAGTATTTGGCATTTTCAATCCCCTCTCTGTTGGAGCATGCTACTCTTTTAGCTTGATTTATACAACAGAGATTGATTTTTCGAGATTGATGGTTACTCCAAGCCATTAATGACTGAGTGGAAGCTGATTGTTGTTGAATAGTCACACTATTTCCATTTCCCGTTTCTTGTGAATATGTGATAAATGCAGTAACGAATAGGAGGATTAAGTTGTAAAGTCTCAGCAGGCTGAAACTTCTGCTGCTATAATATATAAACTCAATTTAGCCAACATTATTACACTTGATCTTCTGCTGCTCATTTCTTGCATTTCCTGGATATTTGTAGACTGCTGAATCACAACTAATATCAAAACTAATATCAAAATTTTCTGCCAAAATTTTTTTACGTTAATATAGTAGCTGGATATTTGGTCCTTATCCTCGAGATGAATGAAGTTTGGGCCTTGAAAACATTATAGTTCTAAGTTTTATAAAAGCATTAAAGCACAAGGAGACAGTCCATACAAAAGTGCTTGAATGATATTCATCTTGATTGCTGAATATTAATTATAATCCTGTATCAGTATCTATGGTGCTCGGGCATAAGTTACTTTCTCTTACCCCCCCCCCCCCCCCCCCATCTCTCTGTTTGCAGGAGAATTAGCATGGCAGGTCTCAGTTCAAGGACAATTCCTCATCTAGCAGGTGCTATACATGCTGCTGTTATCAAAGCTGCATAGAACCATCGGTTATCGAGCTATATTTTGTGCACTATTTCCACGCTTTATTTGCTTCGTAAACCAGGGTATGTTGTTTCCAGTACGTCAATACACTATGCCAAAAAAGTTCATACATAACGCAAAATTTGCGTTATCTATGTGCAAAAGGAAACTGCTAAGAATACTGGTGTTATAAAAAGTCTCACTCATACATAACGGTTCTGTACCGTTATCTATGTGAGTTTTTCATAACGGTTCAAAATTTAATACATAACACTCATTTACCGTTATGTATAGTTACTTTTGATAACGCTTCGCAACCGTTATTAATTTTTTAAACAACCGTTATAATATGGTAAATAAAGATTACGGTTTTGTAGTCATACATTACGGTTTCAAAGTGTTATCTTTTGTAGTTTTTTCATGACGATTTTATAGCGTTATTATATGTTGTGATGTACCGTTATTAATTATTCTTATACATAACGGTTCTTAACCGTTACGAAATACTTATTTTAATGTTATTTTTTCTTGACTATTTATAACGGTTTTCCTACTTACATAACGATAATGTAACATGTACTACATAATTGATGCAAAATGAAACACATATATTTTCACCAAAACATTGTCTACATAATCCAAAAGAGATAAGCCAATATCCAGACCATCCAGATTCATGAAAATAAAAACAGCAAATAGTTTTTTTCAGCACTATAAACTGAAAAAAGTTTTTTTCCATCTGGATGCCAAGCTATATCTTCAGGCCATCTCCTCTGCTTGTCTGATAGACAATCAGCACTACTCAGAAGACTGGCACTAGAACTCAAAGTTGTTAAATAAGAGCAAAAATTCCAACTCAAAAACATAAACAAGTCAAATCGAATTGGATAAAAGAGCCCAAACAAATAAAATAATCTGAAGTAAGTAAACAGTAAAATGCAAATAAAAAATATTGATATAAACATATTCCAATGAGTTACACACCCTCGGCCTTGCACTTGCCACAAGTTGATTACTCCATCCAATGCACTGCAAAAACGATTCACATACAAAGGAAGAAGTTATCCTTTCAAACCTACCATAGAGTACGAAGAAATGAACATTGTTCAGCCACCAGGAAATGTCACATGATACTAAATAGCTAACAGTTAAATCAAGAAAGAAGGATAATTATATTCAATAATCAGATGAAATAAGGCCCAATCTTATTCATGCCATTAATACTAACTGGGGTAATGGAGTAAGAGACATTATATGGATAATTCATGATTACCTGCCATTTTAAAATCTGATTAACACTTTGGTTTAGATCATTACTCTATTTGGAGCCAAAAAAATAAGGTACCAAGATACAATTACACTTCAGATACATAGCCAACAAAGTATCATCAAATATGACACATTCACTTAAAACTCTCATTATTCAAACCACATAAATAGTAAACCATTGCACGAAAGTTTTAAAACATTCATTTTCAGGACCAGTCAACCATCATAAAGATAATGCAAAGACAAATACTAACATGTAACAAAATACAAGGAGTTATGCTTACCCTTAAGCAGAAATAACTAACAACAGATATAACCAGGACTAGTGTAAGAAGAGAAACAGCAGGTGTACAACATAAAATAAAAGTAATCATGTTTTTGCTTATTACACTCTTGTTTAGGCATGGAAACTAAGGTCATAAATATATTCATGCACACCAACTGCATTACAAATATCTATGCTACATTATTCCCAACAACTAGATAGTCCTGATAGTTTTCCTACTAAACAGGGGAAAGCAATTACCTGGTAGCAAATAACTGATCATTTGTTGGACATAAAACCAGCGTTCTAACCTTTCTTTTGTGTTGACTAGGTAAAATACTGCCTGACTGACAGTGAACTGTAACGGGTGAAGAGCTTTTGTTAATCAACTTGATTAGATCTTTCTGTTCCGCCTGCTCTGTAATTTGTAGAAACAATCAGAAGTAAGATAATACTTAAAAGAACCACTATTCAAACTAAAGCTCAAAATCAATGAATCATTACTATAAAAAAATTCAAAGTCAAACCATACAGAGACTAGGAATTAAAGAATGCAAGAGGATGAAGCAGTAAAGACAAACCAAGCTTTTTCTTTGTTCTATTTGGTATCCAGCAGACAAGCAGAGGAGATGGCCTGAAGATATAGCTTGGCATCCAGATGGAACTGGAAGAATGATCATTTAAAGCAGAAATAAAAATTAAAGAACTCCAAAAGCCATCCCAAGTTTTGACCCATGAAAACATGGAACAAAAATTCTTTATAAACAGAGTCAAAATAGTTTAAAGAATCCTGCCACACAAAATTTATAAATATACTTAGTGAGAAATGGCCTTCAACAAGTGATACTTACGGAGGAACATTATATCATGTGTATTATTCAAATGCTTACTGAGTGGAAATGTATAAATTACCAGTGAGGGAAAGGATGTCAACATGTTTAATAACAAATTACCTATTTAAGTTCTTATGCTACAAGGAACAAGATAGCTCTTAGTGACCAACATCACACAATTAATTATGACATATAAAGTCAACTCCTCAAACTTCAGGAGTTTAATGTAGTCACTAAGACAAAGAACCACTAAGAAGTTTCTAAGAAGAGGGAACGGATTTTCAGCCTGATCCATCAAGGTCAACGATAGTGCATGAGTTTAAATTGGAGAAACAGAACTGCTATTAAATGATCAAGCTGGAAGAAGATAACATAATCATTCATAATATATTACTAGTAGATAGCACTGGTGGGGGTTGTCTGACATGCTCAGTTGATAGTTTCAATCAAGATATTTAAAATACTAACTCAAGAATACTAATAACGCTCTTTTGCTGGTAAGACATACTGGTGAACAGCAAAAACCCGACAATTCCTGCAGTAGATAAGGAGCTTTCTATCCCCTTCGTCACCACAAACCAGACAAACAGAAGCCTGAAATGACAATGATACTTTCAATAGTTAATGGTCATAGAACCTATTATCACGAAACAAATGAGAGATGATCGAAATTCCTCATAACTTTGAGCACTTGCTTAAAAAAGTCATATGGTGCTAATGCAAGCACATGAGAGAGAATGGGAACTATCCTAGCTAAAACCATGCAAACATTCAGTATAGATAGTTAGCGTTATGCATCAACGCACAAAAATCTAAACATAGTAACACCAATATCCGACATCAAATGATATAAACGCAATTGGTCCCTCGATATTCTAAGCAAATAAAACGATAAGCACTCAATGTCAAGATAAGCACTCAATGTCACACAGTAAACTCTCTATAATACATGAATGACCCATAAGCTAAACCAAAGCTTCAAGTAACTCTATATAAAACCAACAAATAAAAGTAAAGTACAGCTGCATCATATCAATTTCAAAACCTAGATTGGAACCATAGAAGCAGTTAAACCGATAAGTCGAATCGATCAAGATAATAAACTAAACAACTAGAATCAATGAGCAAACTAAAGCATCCCCAACACAAAAACTAAGTCCCCAGCACTTCTAATGACAGTCTAAGTGGTTCATAGCATGCTTTGCATATATGATGTTTTGTACTGATTCTTACAAGATCCATTCAAAACATCCCTATCTTAGAAACTCGAGGACTTTTCATCAGAATATATAAGATTTCCTCTGGGTGATGTACATTAATTTGTAATATTAGTACGTAATTGTGGGTTCTCTGTTTAGTTGTTCCACCTCAATAGACTTTTCTTTTGAATCTAGTCATAATATTTGAAGAGGTACTTACGAATCATGCAGGTGAGACCCCTGGGACAGAAAAAACCTGCGCAACAAGGTTGGCTATCAAACACTCTGTCAGGAAATTCGTTATTGTTCTTCAGGTCAGTCTGTTGATCTTCTGGAACAGAACAAGCCCAACCAGGCTCACATCCAGGAACCCACGAGTTCAAATTACAGTTCTGGTTTAGTTTCAAGATTTGTGCATCCGCTTCTGCATTAGTGTTCATAAAACTGGAGAAGTAGAACTGCATTTCTGCTGCTGTACAGATTCTCTTGGTCACATATGTCAAATTGGGCAACACAATGCCACACGTTACCACGTATATGAATCGAGTTTTCAAGGAATGCATATCATTGACCTACATCTATGAGAATCATAACCTATTTTTTAGTTTAACATTGAGGCAAATATCATAAATTCAGACCTCCCATTCACATACACATTACAGTGCTATAACATTAGATTAAATGAGGAATACCTTTCGTCTCTTTAACACAATTACTAAGAAACTCCAAGTTGTTCTCGAACTGGAATGCCCCATTCATATCATGATCCCTGGGAGAGCCAAAAACACCTCGATCAAATTAGCCATCTATATGCACATTAACAGCAGTAAACGGATCAAGTTTGTCGAAAATTCGACTCACACGTTCTTGGTGCAAAACGACAATGTGGAGGCAAGTTTCTTGTTGAATATCTTGGTGAGGTTGCAAATCTGGTTGTAGATGAGAGAGGTGACGACCGACAACACCGCAGGGTTACCCGACTTGGAATACTCATCCTCACCCACGCACCGCACACGCCGCGGAGAGTAAGCTGCGATCAGAAGCGAAACCAGCACCAGCAGCGACGCAACTCGAGAGGAATTTGCCCTAATTTCACACATTTCAATCGTGTGAATCCTTGAAACGCTCGCACATAGGGATAATCATCCAAACGAAATTCTCAGAAAAGCTCCTCGGTTGAAGAAGTGATGCGGCGAGCCCAGGCTTCAACCCTAACTACGAACCTGTGCGCTTCCGAGAGAGAGAGCTTGCCTTGTAGATAGAGAGAGAGAGAGAGAGAGAGAGAGAGAGAGAGAGAGAGAGAGAGAGAGAGCACCCAAGAACGTGTCCCTCGCGAGACTGGTTGAGAACGTCGTTCGGTGCGAACGTCGCGTCGCCGGTCGCCGGTCGCCGGTGGGAGATTTTGGGTAGACGTCGCGGGAGAGGGGTAGAGGTAGGGCGGGAGTTCTAGGCGATTTTGGAGAATTTGGGGTAAATTATATTTTCACTAAACATTTAAATGTTAGTAATTAGTGAAAAAATAAAATAATAATAGTTAAAATATCATTAGTAACAGTATTTTCTTATCGCTTTTTGTAAACCGTTATTAAAACAAAACGTAACACTTCAATACATAACGGTTCTTACTAAACTGTTAAGTATAGTAGTATTTATAGATAACACTTCGTTCATGACTGTTATGATTGATTAAAGCTACACTCGCATACATAACGGCAACTGTTATCTATTTAAAAAATGTTCACATACATAACGGTTCCGTGAAAATACCGTTATGTATGCAATGTTACCTATGACAGAATTTCTTATACTGATAGTATCTCACTTTTACATTATTGATATTAGTTTCTGCCTCTTGGTTTCAAAAACATATCCTGACACCTCTCATATCCTGAATAACAACAATAGTGCTAGCTAGAAAATCATATAAAAAATGCTAATGTTTTACACAGTATATATACCTTGCCAAAAGGTGCTACCAACTGTTGAAGTGCTGCAATCCTATCTCCCAATTTCTCTTTTCTCACGTAAGAGTCATTACCAACCAATCAATTTAATGAATATAAGTATAATCTTCCGAAATGTACAAATAATTTTCTAAAGCTTGTACGTGTTATAGTACGTAAGAGTTGTCCCTTAAAAAATCGAAAGATGTTAGTCGAAGGTACCTTAAAGGGTGGACAGGAAGACCGGGCTTCTAATCGCGATTTTTTGGGAGGTTTTTGAATTTGGGATTTTGGCTCCATTTTGGTGTTGCTTCGTTTAGCTTCTGCTGCTACAATAATATTGTCATTGCTTGAGGCTGATGACACCTTTGATGCATTATTTCAAAGGAAAGAGTAAAGTTAATTCAGCTTCAACATAATAATTATAATGCATGGCCCTCTTGTCAATATCCATCACTGAAACAGTAGCAACAATGGTAGTAGTTCTGCATATGGGTTCTGAATCTTTCACGTTTCCACATTATATATGTTCATCATTGCCCATAAAATTCAGGCAAACTTAAGTAGTACCAAGCATAGCAAAGCAATAAAGTAGCAATATCTTTGTTGATCACATAAGTGAAAACCAAATCAAAAGAACAGTTTTCACATAGAACTGATCAACAACCAAATAGCTTGCATGATTTTGTGTAACTAATTTGTTTTTAAAGCTTGCTTGGTTGTGTTTCAATTTTTGCAGATTTAATACTATGAAGACAAAAAGGGAAAGAATACACGAAGAAAAAGATGATATGGAAATAAACAAGAAGACAAAGCCCAACAAAGAATCAGAAAGGTAATACTTTATATTTGTTGGGTTTTTTTTTTTTTTTTTTACAATGTTATAATTATGTAATGCATCATATTTTCCATGTTTAGTACCAAATATTCTCAATATAAATGTCAATATTTTTTTTTGGGTTTGTTGTGTATTTATAATCTCTTAATTATGTATTTAAAACAGTTTTCCAATCACAAAACATTGTTGGCTTTTAGTTCTTGAACACTTGGACAAGCCGAATATCATGTCTAGTTAATTCTTTTAAAGATGACTCAGAATCAGAATAGGAAACTAGAGACACCTCTAGTTGTGTTCAGTCCACCAAGATTATTGTGGATGACTGCTGTTTATCCATGTGTGCAGAACATATTTTCAACTTATATATCAGTTTACAAGAAACCTATATAATATCATGGATTGGGAGGATACCTTCATGTAGAAGATTGAAACTTTTCCTAGTACAGGACACATGAAACTCTTACTTTGCGTGCTCTTGGATCCTTGTCTAGCTTTCAACATGAGTGAAATCTCTGCTATTTACATGACATGCATACCAACTGGAAGACTATTTGATTGGCACTTTTAATATAAATGTCAATGTTTTTGTTTTGTTTGTTGCGTATTTATTTTCAGGTATAACATCAGGTGTAGACCTGCGGGATTGTGTGATGTAGTTGAAAATCTTAATGACGCCCAAAAACAAGCTATCAAGTTTGTTGGGTTTGGGGGGTTGCTGAAAATGAACGGGTTAGGGTATATTAAATGGAAAAATGTATATGGGTTCATTGAAAATTTTAATCCAATAACCCGGGTTCTTACTTTTGAAGGGGGTAAGAATATAGTAGTGACCCCAAGGGATATTGAAGACTTGTTTTTGCTTCCCCGAAATGATGGGAATCCCGTGATGACATCAAAAAATGATGGTAAGGATAATCAAGTCAATGAATTCTTAGAAGATTTTAAGGAAATGTATGACTTGGGAAATAAATGAAAGTTGCATCCTTACTTCATCTTTTGAAAAGCAACGATGAAAGGTTAAAGGATGGGGGAGCAAATTTCATTAGAATCTTCATCTTATATGCTCTATCGACCTTCCTAGCACCTACCGTGAATTCGATGGTTGACGTGTCTATAGTAAAATCTTTGATTAACATAGACAACATCTTATCATTCGATTGGTGTACCTTCATCCTAGGAAAGCTATGCAAAGCTCTAAGAGACACACGTGATAAGAAGAATGTGAGTGGGTGTGTGTTAGTGCTTCCGTTGTTATACTTCCACCAGTTTATGTGGCAAGGCATAGCTGAGGATTCCACGTTACCCCTAATTCAGCATTGGACTTACAAAAAGGTGAATGCTAGATTAGATTGAGAGGTTAAAGGTGGGAGTCGGTTTGGGCAAGGGAAATGGGTAGAAGGGACATACCCTATCAGTGGAAAGGGTGGAAAAAACATAATTGAAGTTGACTGTGGAGATGATGTTCGGATTGATGAGAAAAGCTTTGATGATATTCCGGTTGAGGATGACGATGAATACGGGCGAAGCATCACCTACAAGCTACCTAGAGGGGAAAAGGATGATGCAAAAATCAAAGCCATTGCTAAAAATGTAAGTAATAAAGCCATTGTTAATGTTCTTTTTTGTGTTTTATTTGTCACTAATTAATCAATGTTGTGATTTGTTTCTGGTTCTTCTTTCATATAGAAATTGATAAGAAAGAAAACATTACTACTACTTCCTCAAAGTTAAGAAAATTCATAAAAACATAGGGGAAAGAAACTGAGCTGAAAATTTTCTTAGATAGTGGAGAAGAGATACTACTGTGATAGTCCACTCCCTCTTTTCTGCAATCTTTATATAGCTATCACTCTCTGATCAAATCCCTCCTTTAATGGCGGATGTTTGTTCTTCACTCTCACCTCCTTGCTTTGCTTGCTTGCTTGCTTCCTAAATGTTATGGAAATAGCCTCTTGTCTTAGAATTGAAGTAGATCATTGACACATTTTTTTTTAATTATTATTAATGTTTTCTAGGCCCTGCATGAGTCATTTCTACTACTGAAGCGAGATTTCAATGTGGTTATCCACAATCACTTGTCAAGATTGAGGGAAGTCAAGAAAATTTCGAAAGAAGAAGAAATACCTTCATCTCCACAACACTCCTCTGTAGATGCTGTTTCAGATAGCCAAGAATTCTTCAACAATGCTAAATTCCTTCAGTATATTGACGAAGTAGTGGAAAAGTTCCAACTCATGAAAGCCCTAATCGTGATGATTGTCCAAAATTTGACTTGCTTACTCCAGAACCGAAGTCAAATGATGAAGTTCGTAAGGACATTGACAAGATTATTCAAGGAGTATGTGATGAAGGTACCTTAATACTTTTTTCACCTCTATTATGTATTTTAAAATTGCAGTGAAATGATGAATCTAATGATTTCTTTTGTCATTTTTCAGTAGGTTTTGATATGAACAACAGTGATGATGATGACATTTGCTATGTGCCAGTCCATGAAAAATCAAGCGAAGAAAAGGAAGATGAAGGTATCTAACTCATAACATAGTATTCTCATTGTGATCAAGCATATAATTTGATAATCATTTTATGATCTGGGATTTATGTGTATATAGATTCGTTGGAGTTGACTATAGTAGATCCAATGAATATTGGTCCAAACACTACGCGGAACTTTGATGAGAGATCGCCATTCAAGTCGATATTTATGGGCAAGAATGGCAGGTACTTGTCTCAGTTGAGTAGAAGGGAGAAGGACATTGCTGATTTTTGCTTTTTCACTCACCGTCCTAAAAGAGAGTAAGTTACATTATCTTTAGCATATCGATAATATGTAGTGTCTTAAGTATAATTTATTTATTATTGTTGGTCCCGGTTTGTTAGAGGAAAAACACGTAGAGGGGGGAGGGGGGGGGGGGGGGGGGGGGTGAATACGTGTTTTGAAGTTTTTCAACTTCTTTTCCTCAAACTCAGAGTGACAAGTAAAGAGCTCGCTTCAATACTTAAGACCTAGCCGTAAGCTAGATCTATAGTGTTTAGCTAGACTTCTTGACCTAAGTTTGCACTTGATCAAGAGTGAGTCTTTACTCGTGTATGCGGAAATTCGGTGAGCTAATCTTTCCTAAGTAATTAAAAGCGTCAGTTTATGTTTGTTTAAATGCTTGTGCAGTGGATAATCAAACAGTAAACAGAAATAGAGAGATTAGGGTTAGAGATACGACACAGCGATTTATAGTGGTTCGGAGATAAAGCTCTTACGTTCACTTGTTGCACTAGGCAACTGGTTCTCTTCACTCAAGAACTTGAAGATTACGGGTTCTTCAAAAACCTATGTCAAGATCGAGCTTCACTCGCTTAGATCTGACGACGACTGGGTGATAACGGGTTCACCACACAAAACCTAAACTGGACTGGAAGCTTCACTCGCTTCAGTCCGACGACAGGGAGATTACGGGTTCTCCTTACAACCTAAGCTTCGATCGAGCTTTACACAGTCGATGAAAGTGTAAGCCTGGATCTAGACTCTATGATCGAGGCTTCTACTATCGAGGAAAGTAGAGCCTTGGATCGAACACAACCTAACGACGACAAACACAAAACCTAACTGAACTTTTAGGGTTAGGGTTTTCTATTTCGACAGACACACTAATGAAGAGCTCTTTATAGTAAGTGTAAAGTAGGCTAGAGCTCTTCTCTAAGATTGGATTTGAAATAGGTTTAGAATTCTGAGTGTGAAGGTTGCGAAGACGAGTTCCGATGAGACAGGAACTCGGAGAACACTTGAAAACAAAGACTCGATGAATAAGCTGAAAGCTGGGAGTTTTTGTTTGCAGTATGCGCTGAATGCTCAAGTAGTGTTCTACTTCTCTTCGTTTTCATCCTTCACTATTTATAGGCGGAGGTTTGGCCGAAATCCGTTGCTTGGTAGGTGGCCTTGTCCCTCCTCCTCTCGACAGTACTTGCACAGGCTGGCTGCTTTTCAGACGCGCAGTTTTGGCTCTTTGCCGAAAATGGCTAAGATACAAACTTAACAGTAACTGGAGTGAGCCAGTACTGTAGCGGCGCCCTTGTCGGCCTGGCAGTCAACTCCGCTGCTCCTCTCCTCTTTCGACACGTGGAGATCTCGCAATTAATGCGGCGATCTTCAGTTGACTGGAGTTCAAAATTGGAGCGGGAATTGTGTTGTCGCTTTCTGTTAGGTAGGGGCTCGCTTCGCTTTAGATTTGTAGCGTCCGCTTCAAGTGAGTCGTTTCAAAGTCATACTGTAGCGTGTACTTGGAAAATTAATTTCCCGAGTGTCCGCTTTTAGCATTTATTGACTCTGCGTTGACTCGCTTCATCTTCCACTGTTGCGCTCGCTTCCCTTCGCTTTAGTTGACTCAATTTGAATCTACTGTAGTGCTCGCTTTGCTTCGCTATTCTTCGGCACGCTTCGCTTCGGCTGGGTAGACTCGCTTCGATTGGAAAACACACTCAAGCGAGTGGCATTCACTTTGAGATTCCTGCAGTCTAAAACCTAAGCGACTAAACCAAAAACAAAGCCATCCTAACAGTATAGGCTTAGAAAATTTTCTAACCTACTCTACATCAAATTGGGTTGCTTGGGAATAGGATACTTAGGGGTTTTGGGATCAAATCAAAACAAATATCCACTCACTTCAAAGTGTCCCATATGAGTTCCCCCTTAACATGTAATCCTTAACAATTCCCAACAATTTCCCCCTTTTTGATGCTGCCAAAACCCAACATAGGACAGGATTTTCTATGCTAGCTAACCGTGGAAAGAACTTCAAGCGACTGCTTCCTTTGCAGAATCGTTAGAATTTTTCTTTTAAGTTTCTTTCCCCTTTTTTTCGGTTAAGCAGTTGAGTCTTGTAGCATAAGGATAAATCATTCACAAAGCATGAAAATGACACATTTTGATAGAAATTAAAAATAGGATATATGAACAAGCAGTTCACAAGATATGGATAAGGAATTCATAGGTCTTTTGATGGCTTGTCCTTCTCTTCCTTCTCCTCCTTCTCTTCTTTCTCCTCTTCCAAAAAGTAGGCAGAAAGGACTTTCTCCTCCATCGACTTGATGTTTTATTTGTTCGGTCTCCATCTGCTCTCCAATCTTAGAGCTTCATCCACTTCTTCATCAATGATTCTCCGGTTAGGAACACTTGAGTTTGGCAGGAATGGCATGGGATAATCTGTCACTGCGGGCACTTTGATAATGAGGGGTTTAGGATCAGCTTCCTCCGCCAGTGTGAAGATTCTCCGCCGCAACTGCTCGTTGTAAACACAGAGAAAATTGTTGAGAGCGTTCAGCCTCGAGCACTCATCTTGCAGTGGCACTACTTCCCAGTAATAGTAGGCCTTGATGAACTTTTCTATGCAGAAAAGCCATTGATCAAGAAGATCTCTGGTGATTAAGTCCTCGATTTCTCGAGCATCTGGATGATCTCTTCTTAACACGACTAGCTCCTCCTCTGTCCTGCTCGCCAACTCCTTCATGATTGCGTGAAATTTGGCACTGGCATCAGTGTTCCATTTCGGGAGCTTCTCATTGACTCGCTTGCGAATGTAGTCACATTCTTCAGTCGAGTAGCAACTAGAATCGGACATCTCCTTCACTGTGACATGGCAAGTGTCAATCCAAGCTTGGGTTTGGCAAGCCTCAGATTCTTCCGGCGTGAAAGGAATGAAGGCGCTTCGTGTGATGGCAGACTGGATGAGCCTCACTTCATTCCAGTGTGACTCAATCCGGCCATCTATGATTTTGAGTCGCTTGAGCTTAAGCCTTTTCTCCTTCTCGGCTTCATCCTTCCTCTCTTATCCTCTTTTCCTCCTTCTCTCCATCTGACCAGCTCTCGAAGCGACTGACTGTTTGATCTTTTGGCGCTTGGCCGCGGGATCATCTTCTCTTGCTTCGGGTGCAGTCCGCTTCAAAGGTTGTTTTGGTGCTGGAGGTGGTGGCATCTCCTTCTTCTTTTCTGTGGGGACGATCGCTTGACTGGAGTAGTTGTCGAAGTGAGGGCAACAGTTGTAGCGGGCATACCTGAAGCGCCTGCCTGGGAGATTTCAGTCAGTCCTTTCCTTGTAAGCTCAAATTCCTTTTCCAAGGCACGGGCGAGAGCTTCATCTGCCGCAATCTGTTGCTCTTTTTGCTCCTTGGTTAATGTAGCAACAGCGGGATGAGCAGCAAGTGAGGAAGCTAGCGACTTCCTGGCCATCGGCTTGCGGGGCTCTTCAGTCACTTTGTCCTTGCCTATCCTCCTTGCTCGCTCTGCCCGAGCTTCATCCTCCAACTGCTTCTCCTCTCCTTGTCCTCTACTCCCTTCTCCAACTCCACTTCCCCCTGGGATCAAGCTACCAGCTTCAATCCTCTTCTCTTCTCCAACTCCTCCTTGTTCCTTCTCTTGATCAGTACCACTTGTTTTCTCAATATTTTCCCCCTTTTTGGCATCATCAAGACTGCCGGGGGTGGAGATAATCACCTTTCCGCTGATGGATTGGTGGAGTTCATCGAACTTGTTATAGACAGCGTGAAGCATCCGCTCAGCTCATTCTGCGAAGACGTGCTCCTGGGAGAGCACCAATTATGCTGTTTTCGCACTATTCTCCTCGAGCAGATACCCACACTGCTTCTCTCTTTCCTTGACGAAGGCCATCAGATTCTCAAGCGGCTCAATAGCTTTGAAGCGAGCGTCCAGCTCCGCTTCAATATCGGCTCAGATTAGCTTGCGCTCCTCCTGCAGAACTAGATTGAAGTGATTTTGGGCCGCTTCAAGTTCAGCCAGAGCTGTGGCAATGGCTCTCTCTTGCCTGTTCAGGGTCACTCTGACTTGTGCAGTTCCGGCCAGTCTGATGGCAAAATCACCTGCCAGCTTCTGTGCACGATCAATTTGAATGGCCAGCTCTGCCTGCTTCAAGTCAGTGGCTTGAGCACTCCTCCTCCTGCTCTCTAGCTCGCCCTTTTCTTCTTCACGCTCATGCTTAAGGATTTTCATTTCCTTCTCAAGCGTGTCAAGGGCCTTCTTTGTCCTAGTCAACTCGCTCCCGAGCTTGACCAGTTCATCATTCTTCTTCTCCACTACCTTCCTCTTCTTTTCAAGCTCCTTGGCCACCTTCTCCTTCTCTCCTTCCACAGTTACAAGCTTGGAATTGATATCTTTCAGACGACTTCTCTCAGCTTCAAGCGACTGCTTGAGCTCATCGATACTCTTCTTCTGGTCTCCCACCAGCTTCACCTTTTCTTCCAACAGCCTCTCCTTCTCATCCAGCAACCTCCCTTTCTCCTCTATCCTCCCTTCTAACTCAGATTTTGTCTTGTCAAAATCTGCACGCAGATTATTGACCTCCACTACCTTCCTGTCCAACTCCTCAGTCTTCTGCATGAGTACGCTTTGAAGATTGGCTATTTCATCCTCCTTCACCATTAGCTCTGCTTCATGTGCCTTTACCAGCCTCTGCTCATGGATGGACGGCACTTGCTCTGGGATGACAGCGTCTTTATACTCACGCTTCACCTTCGCATCTAGCTTCTCCCAGAAGCTAGTCTCATTGATGAAGACGTGGAATCCATCCACGCCAATGAATTCGAGCAGCTCCGCCTCCCTCTTTTCAAGTACCTCCTCTGAAAAAGCCTTACGGAGGTTGAAGATCTTGTAGTACTTCGTTCCTCGGTATGCAATGTACGTGAGGAAATCAATGGCTTTGGTGAAGAATTCATCAGACATCTCCACGGAGGGGTAGCGGTTGGTGATTGTTTCTGCAGCTTGCTCTCTGTCCCTCACATACCGGGTTAGAGCCTTCTCTTCTGCAGATGGAGGTGGTTGGATTGGTGGTGGAATGATGGCGAGATTTGTGTCGGCTGTTTGGGCGGTATCGGCTGTAGTTGCCGATTCAGAAGGGGAGTTTGATGTTGAGGCTTGGGTGGTTTCGTCTTGGGGTGGAGTTTGTTGTTGGGCTTGTTGGGTGACTGGGGTGTAGAGAGTGTAGGTGGCTTCCAAATCAGTGCTGAGGAAAGGTACTTTTGGGATTTGGAAGGATGAGGAAGATTCTTGGGGTGAGGATAGTTTTTGGGTGGTGGTCGCTTCAGGTTGAATGATGGGTTGGGCGGTGGTTGATGTTTGAGGTTCTTGGGGTGTCTGGGTTTGAGCTGGGGGTGTTTGGATTTGGAGTTGAGTGGTTGAAGGTTGGGGTAGGGTTTGTTCTTTTGCTGGGGAGGGGATGGGTTGTTCTACTTCAATTTCCTTCTTGAGCGGCTGCACCTCAGCCTCGCTCGCTTCAAATAGAGCAGCAATTTGTTTCACTTTCTTGGATCGCTTCGACCCCGCTCGCTTCGCGCCTCCTCGCTTCGCTGGTGAAGCGGTTCGCTTTGCCTCTCTTGCCTCACTTTGCCTTTCGGCAACTGGAGCGGCGGCCGGCACTATTACGTCAACAATTCCCAAATCGATCGGAGTTTTGCCTGTCTTCCAAGTGTCAAAGAAAATAGTGTTCTTCTTATAGTCAGATGTGTCTGTCCATCTCATGTTGGGGAACAGTTTCTCCAGTGCGAAGGAGATCCTGGAGAAGAACTTGAGCTTCCCTTTGCGAAGGATCTGATCATTGCTTCCTTTCACAAATTTGAAGTCCCTGGCCACTTCATGGATCTGGTTGAAGAACCATCCATGCCAGTTGAACTTCGTCCCGGTCAGGCTGTCGACGATGACCGTGGTGGCGAACAGCTTGGTGTCGGATAGTTGGCCCAAATTTTCGACGTAGCAGGCGATGGACTTGGAAAAGAGCTCGCAGATAAAATTGAACGGAGGTTTCAGATCGGTTCTAAAATTGTTGTGCTTCACGTCGAACACAGCTCCCGACGGCGAACCGTGTGAACTCAACACCAACTGACAACTCCAACTCCAACAGGGAGTTCGCTCCTTCCTCCGGCAGGTCAAAAACTCCGGCTATTGCACTCAAATCCACTTCCACCGGCGTCCCCATCTCCGGGTCTGTGAATGTTGATGTGTTTTCTCCTTCCTTCAGATTCAGTAAAACCTCGGCTACTGCTTTGCCCAGAATCTCCTACGGCTTCGCCGTGACAAACTTCCACAAGCCGGCCGTGGTCACGGCCTTGCAGAAGAATCCATTTCTATCGACAACTTTCTCGTCGAGGTGCGGCTCGACGTTGATATGGTTATCGATTGAGGTCAGAAACTGCTCCATCGTCTCATATTTCTGTTTCTTTCCCATGGTGATTATTTGAAGAGATTTTGAGTGAGGGTTTTAAAAAGCTGGGGTTGAGACTCGTGAGTTGCAGAGAGATTTCAGATCTTGCACGAGAATGGCAAATTTAGAGAGTGATGAAAGTTCTGCACTTCTGCTTCGACGTCTTTATATAGACATAGGGTTTGGTTGACGTGGCAGGGGCAAGACAGTAATATCACCGTGGATTCTGTTTGTATACAGCGAGAGCGGCGATTTGATTGACGTGTCCGGCGTCACCACAGTAAACGTGAGCCGTCAAGTTGACTTGGCACTCCACGTGGCCGTCTGTTACTCGTCTCCATAATCGGCGTTGATCTAGAGGCTGGGGTTCGAGAACTGTTGAGATTCGACGGCTAGATCTCTTCTGACTTTCCCGCTTTTAATTTGAAATGCATCGCACGCGCCCGGATTTTCGCCTATGTACGTGCATCTGCATTAAATGCAAGAGCAAAAGGTAAAATTTGCACTCAAGTGCAGACAGCTCATACTCGCTCCGTACCCACTCGCTTCGAGTTTGGCCGCTTGGCTTTTACTCGCTTGCGAAGTACTCGCTTGGAGTGACTGTTCCGCACTCACTTGCGATGGCTCGCTTGAGTGACATAGCACTCGCTTGACCATCTGAGGCAACTGGAATAAGAGATTGAAATTTCTTGACATAATTTAAAATGTTTCTGACTAACATACTTTGAGGATAAACAAGAATGTTTTCCTCATTGTATTTGTGTCATATTCATTTTATATTTTCCACATAGTAAGTGAAGGTTTCTAGCACGCTTCACATTACTTAGTGTACTTGAATTGAAACACTTACCAGTCAATCTCACATTGTAGGAGATTGATGCCACTTAATTGATGTCACTTCGTAGAATCGGACTCCACTTATTGAATCCACATGTTGGATCCATCTTCAAGCTTGGTCTTCATAGCATTCATCTCTTCCATCTTCCTCTTCGAATTAGAGACTCCTCCATCGAAGGAATGAGGGGGAGAATGAATAAAGTACACAAGCTTACTACAACCCAGAGGGGAGCTTCACGTAAGTGTACTTATTCACGATAAATGGGAGATGAGTACAAGTCCTTATCTCAGAGCAGAATAGGACAGGATGACAATGAGAATGCTCTGACAAGACAATCTCGTTTTTAAGCAGAGGCATGTCACCAGCCCTGCAACCTTTTGAAGTAAAAGGTAACTCTTCAAGCTTTCTCCTACGATCTACATAATGAATTTGCATTCGACTCGCTTGACCCAAACTAGGGTTAATTGAAACGATGCAAAATTCAAGGTAACAACTTTCCTTGCCTGCTTTGGAAGTAGCCTGCTCTGAGAGCAAACAATAGTTCCCCCTTAACCAATGGCTTAACAATTCCTGTAAGCTGGTAGGGAACGTCTTCCAACACTCCACCTTTCTCCACCTTACTTCTCCTTTTTCAAGCGAGTGAAATTTGAAGCGACTCGCTTGAGTTGGTGAAGATCCAAAGCGATGGTCACTTGAAAAACAAGCGTTCACTCCTTTGTGCATCCTGGATCTAGCATTCTTCACCAGGGTCTAGCAGCCCTAATTCCATGCATAGCTGATTGAAACGAGACTCAGCTAGAGGCTTGGTGAGAATATCTGCTCGCTGGAGATCTGTATGGATTTTCTCGAGCTTAATATCCTTTTTCTCGACATGATCACGAATGAAATGATGTCGGATCTCCACATGCTTGCATCTGGTGTGAAGCACTGGATTCTGCGAGATGCATATTGCACTGTTGTTGTCGCAGAAGATTGGGATTTCATTCGCTTCAACTCTGTAGTCCTTCAACTGCTGACGAAGCCATAGAATTTGAGAACAGCAGTTTCCAGCTGCCATATACTCGGCTTCAGTCGTTGAAGTAGCTACACTGGTTTGCTTCTTCGAGAACCATGAGATCAGCTTGCTTCCCAAGAACTGACAAGTGCCCGACGTTGATTTCCTATCAATTCGGCATCCTCCATAGTCAGCATCTGAATATCCTGTGAGGTCCAAATTGTCTTCAGCAGGATACCACAGCCCCATGTTGACAGTGCCCTTAAGATATCGAAGAATTCTTTTGGCAGCTTCAAGATGGTTGTGCTTGAGATTGCTTTGGAAACGAACACAGACTCCGACTGCAAAAGCAATATCTGGCCTGCTTGCAGTGAGATATAGAAGGGACCCAATCAAGGCTCGGTAGTCTGAAGCATCCACAGACTTCCCGTCTAGGTCTAGCTCCATCTTCCAGTTGGTATTCATCGAAATTTTCACAGCTTTAGCATGTTGAATACCAAACTTGGCAAGCATATCTCTCGTGTACTTTGCTTGATTGATGAAGATTCCATCTTCCTGTTGCTTCACTTGAAGACCTAGGAAGCAACTCATCAAGCCAATCATTGACATCTCATATTTGGTCTTCATCAACTCTCCAAACTTCTCGCTGAGCGACTGGTTTGGTGATCCAAATATGACGTCGTCCACGTAGATCTGGACCCACAGCATATCTTTTCCATGATTGATGGTAAAGAGGGTCCGATCTATCTTTCCTTTTTGGAATCCATTATCCACTAAGAACTGAGATAGGGTATCATACCATGCTCTAGGCGCCTGCTTCAATCCATACAGGGCCTTCTTCAATCGATACACCTTATCTCCCTGCTCGAAACCCGGTGGCTGCTCCACATATACTTCTTCCTTCAGTTTGCCATTGAGAAACGTGCTCTTGAAATCCATCTGATAGACCTTGAATTTCTTAGCCGCTGCATAGGCAAGAAATAGTCTGATCGCTTCAAGCCGTGCCACTGGAGCGAAGGTCTCATCGAAATCGATCCCTTCCTCTTGGCAGTAACCCTTGGCGACGAGTCGAGCCTTGTTTCTCACAACGTTGTGGTCCTCATCCGTCTTGTTTTTGAACACCCACTTGGTGCCAATCACATGTTGGAACTTGGGACGATCCATGAGGTACCATACGTCGTTCCTGGTGAACTGATTGAGCTCTTCTTGCATGACAATCACCCAATTGGAATCAGCTAGGGCTTCCTCCACGAATGTTGGTTCAATGTTTGAGAGAAAGCAACTGAACATGGCACTTTCTCCAAACACTTGGCTTCTGGTCACCACGCCTTGGGATGGATCTCCAATGATTTGGCTAGGTGAATGATCTTTGAGCCATGCACGCTTGGATCCACTAACTTCATCTTCTTCTTCTTGCTGGTCGCTTGCTTCTCCATCTGAAGCGACCTGAATGGGTGTTTGGCCTGCACTCGCTTCATGAGCCTTAGGGGCAGCTTCAACCTTTTCTTGGACAATCTGCTCGCTTGAATCCTTGATCTCTTCATCATCTTCAAGCATGTCCCAAGTTAGAGGGTTGATGGGTTCCTCGCTTGAAATCTTGTCGCTCGCTTGAACCTGTTCATGTGGAAGACTCAAAGAAGACTCATCAAATACGACATGGGGTGATTCCTCCACAATTAGGGTTTTACAATTGAACACCCTGTAAGCTTTGCTTGATGTGGAATACCCTAAGAATATTCCTTCATCAGCTTTACTTTCAAAGGCTTTCAATTGTGACTTCCCATTATTATGGATGAAGACCCTGCAACCAAAGATATGGAAATAAGGGATGTTAGGAATTCTTCCTGTCCATATTTCATATTGTGTTTTGTCGAATCTTTTGTTGAGAAGTGTTCTATTCTATGTATAGCATGCTGTGTTGGCAGCTTCAGCCCAATACTTCATTGGCAGCTTTGAATCAGTAATCATGGTGCGAACGGCTTCTTTGATGATCCGATTTCTTCTTTCAGCAACTCCATTCTGCTGAGGTGTGCGTGCTGAGGACGTCTGGTGTGCTATGCCATGCTCCGTGCAGTATGCTTCAATGGTTGAGTTTAGAAACTCAGTGCCTTTGTCGGAGCGGATGGTGGCAATTTCTTGATTCTTTTCCATAGCAAGTCGCTTGAGCAGTTGTGGTAGCTTGGACAGTGTCTCCTTCTTGCTAAAGATAAATACACCCCAAGTGTAGCGAGAGAAGTCGTCGACTACAACAAGAGTGTACTTCCTTCCGTTTACACTAACTGAAGTGACTGGTCCAAACAGGTCCATGTGTAGCAGCTCGAGTACTCGCTTGGATGAAGCTTCTTCAAGACTGGCGAAGTGCTTCTTCGTCTGCTTCCCTCGTTGGCATGGTGAGCATGGATGGTCTTTGACGAAGACCTCATTAGGTATGCCTTGCACCAAGCTTTTCCGAGCTAAGAGATTGATCGTCTTGAAGTTGAGATGATTCAAGCGTCTGTGCCATAGCCATCCCATTTCTGCAGCACTCCTTGCAACCAGGCACGTGTCCTCCTTGCAGCTTTCCCATTGTGCTATATAGACATTCCTTTGTCTAATTCCAGTGAGCACAATCTGGGAAGTGAGCTTGTTCTTTACAATGCACTTGTCGGAGATAAACTCCACCTTGTATCCCTTATCACAGAATTGTGAGATGGATATCAAGTTGTGCTTCAGTCCTTCCACGTAGGAAACCTCTTCAATCTTGATCTTTCCGATCTTCAGTGCGCCATATCCCTTAGTGCTTCCTCGAGAGTTATCACCAAAGGTTACGTGTGGACCCTTCTTCTCAATATAATCTTGAAGTAGAGATCTCATGCCAGTCATGTGTCTTGAACATCCACTGTCCAAGTACCAGATTTGTTGACCTTCACTTGGCATGGGGTCCATGGCGCTCACCTGCTTTTAGACAGATTTTGGTACCCAAATCAGCTTGGGTCCTTGCAGGTTAGCTTTCTTTGGTACCCACACTTGCTTCACTCTCCTTTGAGTGGAAGCTTGTGTTTTGGGTCCCTCGGCCCTTTTAAGTTGTGATTTCTGCATGGACGCAGCTTCACAGGTGCAGCAGTGTGTGCATTGAGGGTAGCGGCTCGCTTGAGACTCGCCTATGCTCTTACCCTTTTGCTTATATCCTGAAGCGACTCACTTCGGATTAGCTACAGGCTTAGAGACTCACTTAGAGTTTCCAGTCTTTCGAAGCGGCTCGCTTGGTTTCCTAGAAGCGGTCAAATTAGGGTTTTGACCCCGACTCACTTGAGTAGTCTTGGAAGTTTGAAGTGACCTCTTTGGTGCTTCGAACACTTCCCCCTCAACATGAGTACGGTTGGACCATCTCCAATCCGGCTCATGTGACACATAGACATTACTGCTCTTCTTGGTAGATCCTTTGTCTCTTGTGTCTTGTTTTGAGACTTAGAAGTGTCAACAGTTTTCCCTTTACCCTTTGATTGGTAAGTTTTAGCATTGTGAGTGCTAGGGATTGTTGAATTTTGCTTATCCTTAGATTCTGCCCTTGAAGATATAGACATCTTCATTGGCTTCCTTTTAGGGTTCTCAATCATTTTGCCTTTGTCCTTGTTGGTGGTCACTTTGGAGGCAGTGGGCACATCCAAAGAGACTGATGGTGTCGTGATTGAAGCACCAACAAAGACTGTGGGCTTCGAAGGTCCACCCTCATATCCGAGTCCTCCCTTTCTACCAAAAGGTAGAAGCGAGCTCTCTAGTGCCTGCCTAGCATATGAGGCTTTGTTCAAATTGGCCACTAGATTGGATTGGGTTTCATACCTTCCCTCCAAGCTTTGATGTCTAGCAAAGAGATCCTCGAACTTACTAGTCATAGCCCTTAAATTAAGTTTGACTTGGTCAAGCTCAGTGGCTAGCTTTCGGTTCTCCTTCTCGCTATTAGACATAGCTTGTTTCAACATTTCGTGGTTGCTTGACAATTTTTAGTGTTTGTCAAGTAACTCACTCCATTTCGAGGAATGGACTTCCTCTTCGTGAGTGTGTGCGAGTGTAATTGAACTAGAAGAAGGATAGAAAAATACCTCTCCAGTATCCTTGTCGGTGAGCGCCATAAACCCAACATCCTCTCCCTCACTGGAATCGGGATCAGTGAATGCGTCGGAGTCGCTTGAGACATCTTCAGTTGTAGCGACTGGCAGTTCACTCGCTACAAGCGCTTGCCTGGGGGCTTCTCTCTTGGCCTTCAGTTCTTCTCGCTCCTTGGCACTCTGCTTTGGGCAGTCAGATTTGTAATGGCCCATCTTGTGGCAGTGATAGCACTCCACTTCCATCATGTCTCTCGGGATCGGCTTTGTCGATTCCTCTCTCTTCCCTTTTCCATGGCGAGCTTCAGTGCTCCTCCCCTTGTACTTGCCCACGCGAGAGTTCATTTTGTTGAAGTTCTTTGATAAGAACGCAACGTGCTCTTCCAGCTCTTCTCTTGACATCTTAGCGAGTGTCTGGTTGCTTGGCCCTTCTGCAGATTTGAAAGTGACACCTTTCGATGGTGTGGGAGCTTCGTCTTCATCGTCAAGATTCATACGATTCAGATCGAACTCGTGAGCCTTGAGTTCGGAGAACAGGATCTCCGGCGATAGCTTTGACAAGTCCTTCGTAGCAAGGTACAACTCCTTCATGGTTTGCCACTTTCGTGTGAGAGCTCGAACGATTTTGAGGTTCACCTCCTTGTCTGTGAGTTCCTTCCCGAGTGAGTTGAGAGTAGCGATGATGTTGGTGACTCTCAGCTCGAAGGCATCGATGGACTCTCCTGGCTTCATTATCAGACTTTCAAACTCCCTCATTTGCACGGCGAGTTTGTTTTCTTTGATCTTGTCTGTTCCTTGAGAAATGAGGGCTAGGGTTTCCCACATTTCCTTCGCCGTTGTGCACTTCCTGATCCTTGGCAGATAGGCGTCCGACACAGTGCTTTGCATTGTGTGGCGTGCAATTTTGTCGAGGTTGGTGATTTTGAACTCGTTGGGATTGTATTCGTCCTTGTCCTTCTCGACATATTCTTGTCTGGCATGAGCTTCGCGGCCTTCGGCGGCTGGAACGTTCATGGAGATGGCTTTCTTAATTTCGATTGGTCCATCTTCTATGACCTCCCACATACGGTCGTGGACAGAGCATAGAAAACTTTCGACACGAAAGCTCCATGTTTCGTAGCCTTCTATAGAGAACTGCGGAAGATTCGATGCACTGTATATGTAGACATAACAAACTATCAGCAGTAATGCAGTATGCGTGAGTGAGGGTTTAATGCACTTAGGAAAAAGGATCCGGTTCAGTGAGACAACGTGAAGCGAGAAGGGACTCGCTTCGGATATGCAAAGCAGTGGCTCGAAAGAATCGCTGCTCTGATACCACTTGTTGGTCCCGGTTTGTTAGAGGAAAAACACGTAGAGGGGGGGGGGGGGGGTGAATACGTGTTTTGAAGTTTTTCAACTTCTTTTCCTCAAACTCAGAGTGACAAGTAAAGAGCTCGCTTCAATACTTAAGACCTAGCCGTAAGCTAGATCTATAGTGTTTAGCTAGACTTCTTGACCTAAGTTTGCACTTGATCAAGAGTGAGTCTTTACTCGTGTATGCGGAAATTCGGTGAGCTAATCTTTCCTAAGTAATTAAAAGCGTCAGTTTATGTTTGTTTAAATGCTTGTGCAGTGGATAATCAAACAGTAAACAGAAATAGAGAGATTAGGGTTAGAGATACGACACAGCGATTTATAGTGGTTCGGAGATAAAGCTCCTACGTCCACTTGTTGCACTAGGCAACTGGTTCTCTTCACTCAAGAACTTGAAGATTACGGGTTCTTCAAAAACCTATGTCGAGATTGAGCTTCACTCGTTTGGATCTGACGACGACTGGGTGATTACGGGTTCACCACACAAAACCTAAGCTGGACTGGAAGCTTCACTCACTTCAGTCCGACGACAGGGAGATTACGGGTTCTCCTTACAACCTAAGCTTCGATCGAGCTTTACACAATCGATAAAAGTGTAAGCCTGGATCTAGACTCTATGATCGAGGCTTCTACTATCGAGGAAAGTAGAGCCTTGGATCGAACACAACCTAACGACGACGAACACAAAACCTAACTGAACTTTTAGGGTTAGGGTTTTCTGTTTCGACAGACACACTAATGAAGAGCTCTTTACAGTAAGTGTAAAGTAGGCTAGAGCTCTTCTCTAAGCTTGGATTTGAAATAGGCTTAGAATTCTGAGTGTGAAGGTTGCGAAAACGAGTTCCGATGAGACTGGAACTCAGAGAACACTTGAAAACAAAGACTAGATGAATAAGCTTTTAGCTTGGAGTTTTTGTTTGCAGTTTGCACTGAATGCTCAAGTAGTGTTCTACTTCTCTTCGTCTTCATCCTTCACTATTTATAGGCGGAGGTTTGGCCGAGATCCGTTGCTTGGTAGGTGGCCTTGTCTCTCCTCCTCTCGATAGTACTTGCACAGGTTGGCTGCTTTTCAGACACGCATTTTTGGCTCTTTGCCGAAAATGGCTAAGATACAAACTTAACAGTAACTGGAACAAGCCAGTACTGTAGCGGCGCCCTTGTCGGCCCGGCAGTCAACTCCGTTGCTCCTCTCCTCTTTCGACACGTGGAGATCTCGCAATTAATGCGGCGATCTTCAGTTGACTGGAGTTCAAAATTGGAGCGGGAATTGTGCTGTCGCTTTCTGTTAGGTAGGGGCTCGCTTCGCTTTAGATTTGTAGCGTCCGCTTCAAGTGAGTCGCTTCAAAGTCATACTGTAGTGTGTACTTGGAAAATAAATTTCCCGAGTGTCCGCTTTTAGCATTTATTGACTCTGCGTTGACTCGCTTCATCTTCCATTGTTGCGCTCGCTTCGCTTCGCTTTAGTTGACTCAATCTAAATCTACTGTAGCGCTCGCTTTGCTTCGCTATTCTTCGGCACGCTTCGCTTCGGCTGGGTAGACTCGCTTCGATTGGAAAACACACTCAAGCGAGTGGCCTTCACTTTGAGATTCCTGCAGTCTAAAACCTAAGCGACTAAAGCAAAAACAAAGTCATCCTAACAGTATATGCTTAGAAAATTTTCTAACCTACTCTACATCAAATTGGGTTGCTTGGGAATAGGATACTTAGGGGTTTTGGGATCAAATCAAAACAAATATTCACTCACTTCAAAGTGTCCCATATGAGTTCCCCCTTAACATGTAATCCTTAACAATTCCCAACAATTATTATTATTATTATTTTGTTTTTTAGGAGCAACGTATTTTCATATTCCCACAAATACTATGTCTCCTTTTGTGCCATAAATTCATTGAAAGATGGATGCTTTATCGATTCAAGCATCATCGATATCTGGTCTGTGTTTGTGAACAAATCGGAAAAATATAGATCATGGAAGAATTCAGTTCAGAACCAGAGATTCATATTCAACACCAACATTTAGTAAGTATTTAAATATAAGAAAGTTTCTTCTTGATAAAAATATGATAATATTGGTATTAACACAAAAATGTTTTTGAATTGTTTTTTCATAGTCATATCTTGCATATGTTACAAACCCTAAATGTTTGGCTCAATCCGGAAATGTCGATCAAATGAAGCAACGACTGATAGGTTGTTGGTCCAAAAACTTGAAGGACATGAAGAAGTTGAATGATCTAAAGACAATCCAATTGGTAAGATATAAATTTGTGTAATTATACTATTGTACCATTAGATTTCTATATAATGTAACTTGTCTATTCTTATTGCAGTTCTTTTTACCAATCTGTTACAATCAACACTTTTTTGTCGTCGCTATAAATCTGTCACAAAAAAAGATAAACTATCTGGACAACCAAAAGGATAACTGTGATGATGCCAGCCTCTATTGGAAGTTTGCAAAGACTCTGGTGATTATATTTATCTAGTAATTTTTAGTTAATATTCACTATTCAAACATGTGTTAAATAAATATATATATTTCCTTTTATAGAAAGAACAATTTTTATCCTTTCTTCAAGATATGAAACACCCACAAGCCAACGAGGTCAGCACTTTTCCAATAGAGAATGTGCCTTTTCCATGGCAAAATAGTGGAATCAATGTCGACTGTGGTTTATTCCTCTTGAACCATATGGAGAATTTTGTTGGTGAAAACTACGAGTGTGCAGATTTGATGAAGGTAAGAATATTTTAAAATACTGCACATGTTATATACATAGAGAAAAAACTAATTTATGTTTATATTTCCTTTTGGATGAAGCCCGTATCCAGAAGATAGTTGAGAGCAACTTATTGTTCCAAGATTATCCTATCTGATATAAATGATATGAGAGGTCACGTTCTGAATGAGATTATTGAATTTGGTACCAAAAGGAAGAAGTGACGAAGGTACTAATTATTTATTTTTTTAACAACAATTTATCTTTTATGCTTGTTACTTTACATGAGATTTTGATGTGGTGTGTGTGTGTGTGTGTAGGGTGAAGGACTGGATTCTAGGATTGTTGGAATGAAGCAATGATGCAGGAGAAGTGTTGTTGCAAAGGGACCTTTTTGAGGGAGAGAGCGAGGTGTTTGCTGTCGAGCTTGAGGGAAGCCATGGCATCAAGAATGGATCTTGAAGTTTTAAAGGCGTGATTTTGGAGGGGGAGAGGCATATCAGAAGCCCTAACTCTCACATTCATGTGATCGTGATTCTGCTTTTCCTCAACTTCGTTCTTTTTCTTCTGTATTAAACTGTTCAGGAACTTGCTCCTCCTCTCCAGCTCTTCTTCTGCTCCCTGCATCTCTCTCTCTCTCTCTCTCCTCTCTCTCTCTCTCTCTATAATATTTGTATATATTCAACCTTTAACTAATGAAGAAGATGATGATGGCCTTATCTATTTTCTTCAATCATCATACTTAGTCAGTCAATCAAACCTCACACACAGAGAGAGAGAGAGAGAGTAGAAATAAAATGGGAAAATGAAGGTGATTTAAAAAGGTGATTTGTGTTTATATAAGAAAAAAGTTAATTATTTTTACTAAAGTTTGGTGATTTAAGATTGGCACTTTCCTTCACAGAGATTGACACTTTCCTTCATACAGATTGGTACTTTCACAAAAAATGAGTTAGAAACAACTATTTCACCGACTCAAGTGCGTAAATATGCATAGCTCGTAAAAAAAGGTGTCTTATACATTGTAGTTGTAGTCGTAAAAGTGAAAAATTTTGTGTTTTTTTGTGATTATGAAAGATTGACACTTTCCTTCACAGAGATTGGCACTTTCCTTCATACAGATTGGCACTTTCACGAAAAATGAGTTAGAAACAACTATTTCACCTACTCAAGTGCGTAAATATGCATAGCTCATAAAAAAAGGTGTCTTATACATTGTAGTTGTAGCCGTAAAAGTGAAAGATTTTGTGTTTTTTTGTGATTATGAAAGATTGGCACTTTCCTTCACAGAGATTGACGCTTTCCTTCATACAGATTGGCACTTTCACGAAAAATTTATAAAATTTGTTTTCAAACAACTATTTTACCGACACAAGTATTGCTCATCCAAAAGGTGTCGTATACATTGCAGTCGTAATCGTAAAATTACACTATTTTTAAATTTTGTGATTTTTGTGATTATGAAAGATTGGCACTTTCCTTCACAGAGATTGACACTTTGCTTCATACAGATTGACACTTTCCCGAAAAATGAGTTAGAAACAACTATTTCACCGACTCAAATACTTAGCCAAATCATATTAAGGGTAGAGAGAGAAAAGGTATAAAAAACCGAAATACATAGCATCAAATCTTATTAAATATAAGTTCAACAAAACTTGACGAATATCGTATAAGGTAGCCCAAACTTAGAATCAAAAGAGCTCCATGATTTCAACCAAATCACTGCAATAAGAAAAAAACATGAAAAATCAGAATTGAAAAGTCATCACTAATCATAAACATGGTTTTGGAAACATTCATATCATAAAGATAAAAAAAAAAAAAAAAAAAATTTAAAAAAAATGCATTTATTACCTAACTACCCAGAATCGCATCAAAGACCATAAATTCCATCATATGAGCATGTTCCTGAAAATAGACATAAAAACATATTAAACATGCTTCAAGCTGCAGTCAATTGAAAGATTTGACAATAAATGAAAGTAAATGACATCAAGCTAACATTACCGAAAATTGTAGAGTGATTTTGATCTAATTAAATCTTCTAAAATAACCTTGGATTCGGAGTTTTGGTACCAAACTCCTTCAACTGATTTTGATTTGATGCATTACGAGCCTTCTTCTTTTTACTTTTTTGAAGTTGTCCTTTAATTCTACATTTTCGCCCCTTTGTGACTGAACGTGAAGGATCTGCCACATTCATTATTGAACCCGAAGCTTCAACATCTTGCATTGCATCATTTCCTTGCCTCGCGACCGCCAACGCTTCAAGTGAAGAAGTGATATTCTTCAGTCCCTCTTCAACAACCAATCTGTCATCTTCATTTTCTTGGGCTTTCAAAACAGTACCGTAGAATCTTCTCACAATATGATGCCTCCAAGGAACAGATTTTGCACCCTTCTCACATGTATCTTTTAATTTATCCCAAAAATCTTGGTTGGCAACTTTTGTCCATCTTTTCATAATATAAGATGACGGTATTTGATTCACTGAATGTGCATGCAATATCCTAAATATATGACAGCATAGTAGCCCACATTCCTCAAACCTCTTGCATGAGCAACTCACCAAAGATCCCGTTGCACAGTAACTCAAGTGGAAGATACAATCAAATTGAATGACATGATAAAGTTTAATGTCACGATCTTCAGAAAAAAGGGTATAGACTGTGGGGATGGACTTCACAAATTCATTTTCAAAATCTTTGAAAATTGTATTAGTGTATACCTCAGCAGCATGTCTAACAATACCCATCAGTAGTAGGCATGACGCGGTAATTCCTCTCGAGCATTGAAATTCATCATTTGCTTCATTGCTCCTCCAACGCTCGAGTGTTTTCTTGAAGATGGTGTAGAAATCATTCAAACTTGTTGTCTTCTTCGCATTAAATCCTATTGTACTTTTTGTGCTTTCACTTCTTTGTGATGATAGGATCCCGACTGAGAAGAAATCTTTGTTATAGGCGTTGCACCATCTCTCCCTCAAACTATACAACCTCTGAAACCAAGAATTTTCTTTCAATCCATAGTCTGAGATCATCGAGCTCCAACACTGCTCAAATTCTTCAATATTTGTACAACCAGTCAAACACTTCTGTAGCACCTCACCAAATGATTTGTTGGATTTTAGTTTACCCAAACTACTTAGCGCATTCTGATATAAAAATGTCATATGCATAATCTATGCCTAGTCTCGGGGAACACCCTTTCTATTGCACTTGCAATTGCTTGATCTTGATCTGTAAATAATGTCACAGGACATCGACCTTCCATGGATTTCTTGAAAACCTCAAATAACCATACGAATGACTCAATCTTTTCATTTGCAATGAATGCACATCCAAACATAACATTCTTCCAATGATTATTTATCCCAACAAATGGGGCACAGATTAGATTATACTTGTTTGTTCTATATGTTGTGTCAAAGACAACATCACCATATATAGCATAATCCTCCTTCATCATCGAGTCCCTCCAAAAAACGTTACACAATCTACCTTCATCATCAAGTTTGACTCTGAAAAAGAACTCATGATCCTCAACTCCTTGTTGGTATAAAATGTCGATGAGAGTTTGAGCATCTCCTGCTTCTATTGCACTTATCCTCAACCTGTTCACAAAATTCAAGTGATCTTTCTTTGTATGGCCAAGAACATCTTCACCACCTGCATCTTGTGCCTTGTATCGAAATGAATCCATCGGTTTCATTCCACAAGACATCATATCCTCAATAACAACGGCCTTCTCTACACCGATTGATCTTTGAGAACGATGCATGTGGCTCCATTCTCTCCTAGAGAGTGTGTGATTGTGTTCTGTATTGTGGTTAACTACTTCAAATGAACCATCGGCATTTAATTTTGCCTTCAACGATGCCTTGCAATTTGTCCGCGTGATGTTAGTTGCTCTCTTTTTTCCTTCTTGTATGTTAATTGAACTAGAGGCTCTTTCTTTCCTAATTCCTTCACATGAGCACACTAAACATTTACAGACTACCTCTCCCTTAGTGTTGTATTTAGTGGATGATCTTCGAACACTAAATCCAACTTCAAGAGCATGATTGCAATACAATTCATATATCTCTTCAAAATTCTCTATCTTGATGCTAATGAGGGAACAGGACAAACAAATAGCTAGGCCTATAAGGTGATGAGAAAATATTTCCATGTTAAGTAGTGAATATTTTGAGAAAATAATTCTACCTCAATTTACAAAAACATAAAAAACCAAGTGTTACCTTCATCGTTGCCTTGATCAAGTATCATGCATTGTCTTTCATCATTGTAAGATTGATCTTGATTCTCACAAAAATTATCACCTATTACAATATCAAGTAGCATCATCACAGATTGACACTTTTGTTCATGTGAATTGACACTGTGAGAAAAAGTTTCTAAACTGAACAAAAGTTACAATTATTACCTTCATTGCTTATAACTCTTCCAACACAAGACTCCTCCTTCTCATTATTGAAGCCATGCAGATCAGAGTAAGCTATGAGATCCTGATTCTCATCCATTTTGGATTAATCTAACTCCTCATCAAAACCAATACCTGTTACAATTTTTTTAAATGAAAATAGAATAAAATAAAATTGTATTTGCTATACCACTTGATGCGCTCATTAACCATCAATCATACACCAAAATAAAAATTTGAGAGAGAGAGAGAGAGAGAGAGAGAGAGAGAGAGAGAGAGAGACGAATACTTTATTTGAAATTATTACAGATTGACACTTTTGTTCATGTGAATTGGCACCCTTACTCATATAGATTGGCACTATTGCTACTAAACTGAATCAAAGTGAATTATTAACTCCATTGCTTATAACTCTTCCAACACAAGACTCCTCCTCATTATTAAAGCCATGCATATCAGAGTAAGCTATGAGACCCTGATTCTCATCCATTTTGGATTTATCTAGATCCTCACCAAAACCAATACCTGTTACAATTTACTCATATAGATCCAAACCCCTCAAGAACATTGACACGTAATGTAACATAAGAAATACTCTAAACATGCAGTAAGATAACGCAATCAAAGAAAAGCTACTTCTTCCACAGATAATAATCTGAAGACTGACTCGGCTATTTCTAGCCTATCAATAATACAATAACCGAACTAGCTAGTAGTCCGGGTCGAACCTCAAGGAGTGAATGTGGCAATAGAAGATCAAGTAGTTCACGTAGTCCCTATCATACTATCTAAGCACATATACATGATTTTGGTGTTTTATAACTAGGCAAGTAATGAGTAAATGAAATAACAAGCAAAAACAAAGGCAAGTAATGTAAAGAACAAATAAAGGAACAAGTAGAGAAATCGATAAAAGCAAGCAAGGATTCAAATGATTTCCGGTGTGATTAGGCTAAGGACTAGGCAAGTGATTTATCAAACCATTTTAATTCCTTTGAGTGGCATTATTACATAAATCAATCTATCTCATCCTCCTAAGACTTGATAACTGGTGGATTGAATAACATGCTTACCATTCTAAACATACTACCAACTCCTAAAAGCACAATGCCTACTAATCTAACATCAATTCACATAATTCTTTCTAGGAGCAATGCAAATCAATACTAGATAGTATGAGCAAGGATTCATGCCAAGTGCTATGAATGGAAGCTTCCTAGGCATTCCATCAAACACCTTGTATGCACTCATGGATGTCAATCATTCATGCAATTAAATTCAATCAAATCCAAGGGCAACTCAAAGGAAAGGTAGATCCACATCAATAACCACCAAATCCTAGCCTAATTCACACCATCCATCATTTGAAACCTCTAAGAAAACTAGCCACTCATCATAGATCTAACAATCAAACCAACAAAAAGAAGAGAATTCATGGTAGAAATAACAAGGAAAGTAAAAGGAAATAAAATGCTTTAATAATCTTCAATCTTCAATCCTCATCATCCAACAAAATTTGAAAGTACTAAAAAGGAAAGGAGGGAAAAACTAGGGTGGTTCTAAGCAATAATGCAAGAGTGAATTCAAGTGATAAGAGTTGCCAAATGAGGCAAATAACAAGGTATTTATAGATCTCCCACAAGTTGGGGTCAAATTGCAATTAATAGAAACTTGAGTTGAGAAGGTGGGGTAAAATCTATAATTTTCGGAGAGTTGAGTAGAAGTTTGACTTGTGCATTTTCGGTTGACTTGTGCATTTCCGCCCAGATTTCGCAGTTTGCGCGCTCTCACGGTTTTAGCTCGTTCTCTCTCGTCCGGCATCGGAAAATTAATCCGCAAAGTGCTACGGCTTCCTCTCTCAATCCTCTTCGACATAGGATAAGTCAAACTCGCCCAGAAAATTGACACAGCACCTAAAATCAGCACGGAAACCGAGAGAAAACGCAAAGCATATAGAAAATGGATAAATTGTAAAAACCTATCATTTCCTATTCATTAAAGCACAAATCTTAACCAAAACACGCATCGAGACGCACTCTAGAGCATGCTAAATATGTGGTTATCAAAGACCTACTTCTTCCACGTATAATTAAATGAAGAGGCTAAGAGCAAACAGGAAAACAAGAGAAAATGAAACGGAGGATCGTAGATTTGATAGGCAAATGTGCTAAACTACCATGAACTAGCACTAGCTAAATTTATGGAAATCAACTCTAATCACTTCAAAACAATCCAACCTACCTTAACAAGCAACAGTTATCCTCTTATAGAGATATATTTCGAATATACCATTCTTCAAAGATCATTCTTAACTTAAAAGACATGATAGAAGTCGAACGCCTAGATTAGATCAGATTATTTAGTTCAAACTCACAACCATTCAGAATTCAAACTCAGCACTTGAGATCAGTTCAAACATTATCCATCTCATCCTCAATCTCCATCCCAAATTACTATCTAAACATGTCTCTACTTTTAACCCCATAACAATAAATTACACCTCCTCGATTCTAAAAGACTTGATCCATGATGCCTCAAAGGCATGATGATGCAATCAAAACTAAATGCCCCAAATGAGCATATAAAACTTGAAGCTTACAAATTCTCAGAAAAAATTACTAAGATTATCCAAGAACAAATTCTCCATCTTCAATTGACACCGATTCGAGATTTGTTCCCAGAAAAAGTAGTAGTTCGAAGCTTAAAATCAATCTGAAGTTATGTTTTCGAATCGTAAGAAGCCCACTTCTCCCTACCCAGAAGTTGACTCAACTAACCCCGATTCCAACTCCCCTTCAAAAATTCCAGAAAGTATTCAACAATTTCACAGCCATTTCAAACTCCATGAGAGAACACATCAAGAATTAACAAATTATGCAAAATAGGAAGCAATTATAGCTCAGTTTCGATTAAATTACAGATTGGCACTTTTGTTCATGTGAATTGGCACTTGAATTCATATAGATTGGCACTATTACCTTCATTGCTTATAACTCTTCCAACACAAGACTCCTCCTTCTCACTTTTATTCACGTAGATTGGGTCGTGGCTGCCGCTGTGACATGAGGTGGCGTCGGCGGCGGAAGTGCACTACTACCACAGACTGGGTCCAACTCCATTAATGTTGGATGATTATTTGGAAAAATTACGACCAAATGTCGGTGAAATTAAGGCCATAATGGTAGGGGAAACAATAGTAGGATGGCGATGGCAGTTACGGCTGTGTGGTCTGTCGTCGATGAGAGAGGGATTCCGGCGGTGTGGTTTGTCGTCGATGAGAGAGAGGGAGAGAGAGGGAGAGAAGTAGTGACAATTAATTAACTTTGATTAATTGTGTTGGGCCTTAAATTTTTCATGCAAGTTGGGCGGGCCTTAAAATATTCATGCAGATTTGGATCCGGCCTCACCATGCGGCTGACCGCATGGGAGTGTGCCCCATATACTTAATACATAAAATGATCAATTTTTTTTTAATCAGTATTTAAATATTGTAGATACTAAATATAATTAAATTAAAAAAAAATAATTCATACTATGAAAAGAAAAATTATGTATAAAAAATTACAATAATAAAAAAAGATATAGCATACATAATTTAAAAAATGAAATGACAATTAAAATATATAAAGTCAATAGAAAATAGAAGGAAAAAAAAAAGAAAAAAAATAGAGAAAAAGGAAAAGAAAATTGGAGGGAAAAGAAAAAGAAAAAAAAAGATATGTGGGTCCCAATTTTTTTAAGAACCGGGATCTTATATAAGAACCCGGGTTCTTATTTAGGAGATCTCCAATGGGGGTGCTAATTAAGATGTGAGTTCTTATTTTTGCCACATAAATAAGAACTCGTCCATTGTACATGCTCTTAGTTGATTTTCATTTAAAGTGCAATAAATTCTTTCATGCTCCATATTTTTTCAAAACTTTCCTTTTATTGTTGGTGGCAGGAAACTAGACTTTGCTTTCAATTGAAAATGTATCGAGGATATTTTATTTTTGATTTTTCATTTTTTCTTGAGTATACGGCTGTAACTTCCCTGAAACGGTTGTTTCAATTTATAGACACTTTCTTTTTTGGGATATATCCCGCAATTACTTTATCACTCTATTTTTAACAATTTAATAATTAAAAATAAATGATGTGGCCATAATTACAAACTTCATGTCATCAAAATACGTTAAACTCCATGTCTACAATTTCAATACACTAAATCATGGAAGGAAGAAGTAATAAACATGCATTATTTTTGGATTTGTGACAGGGTGGGGACGTTGAAATTGGGAAATTTTATACATTACATTTTAACCAATAAAACTAAACTTAAATGATAGCAATAATTACAAACCTTAGTTTGCATATAAATTCATATTTTTGGATTTGGGAAAATTTTGAAATTGGGATGATTTATCAATCATATTTTACTAATAAATTTGATATTAAACACTGAAAAATAATTATAATTTAGTAATTATAAAACCTAGTTTAGAGGAGTGAAACGTTGATAATAAGATTAATACTACTAAAGTCAAAGAAACAATTATAAAAATTCATTATTTTTGAATTCATGACACGATTGAAATATTAAAATTAGGACAAAAAATCTCATTCACATTTTATTTGTTCGGTAGCCAAACAATGCATGGAATTAACGATTTCGTCTCTTTCATTTTTTTGTGACAGTACCAAAGCACTGACATCACCTTTACTATATTCTTTGTCCATAAAAACATTTTGTCGTGTTTGAAACCCGCTTGCGAAAATCATGAAGGATAATCCAAATAGCGACAAAGATAATTTAATGCGAGGGGCAATTCCAAATAATGTAAGAAAACAAATTATATTGAAATGATAATAATTTGATAAGTATTTGGTGTTAGTTGTTCACATTTTCGCATTCATATACTTTCCTATGTTCCAGCTCCAGCTCAACAGTGTT
The DNA here is from genome assembly GCA_029379335.1 of Thymus mandschuricus. Taxonomy (NCBI): domain Eukaryota; kingdom Viridiplantae; phylum Streptophyta; class Magnoliopsida; order Lamiales; family Lamiaceae; genus Thymus; species Thymus mandschuricus. The sequence goes on along the minus strand of CM057074.1, from coordinate 16,035,493 downwards.
GTTTCTATTCATCACATGATTTTAGATGTATTGTAAATAGTGAAAATTAAGAAAAATGTAAATGATAAAAGTTTCCATTTAAGAAACAAGAATATTAAAGACTAGAAGTGGGATAACCCAATATACTCCTACCGTTTCACTTCACTAGTCTCTCTCTTTTTTTTTTTTTTTTTTGAATGAAATTTTATGTGTAACTGTTAAAAATGAAAAATAATAGGTCAACATTGAAAAATAATAGTTAAAATTTCCCATGTTGATAAACATAATTAGTGAAATGAGATGACCCACAATAACAAATAAGACTGATGAACTGAGACAAAGAGAGTAATATATAAGACAATTAAAATGGCACGGAGGGAGTACCGATTAGTTTAACAAAATAATACTTCATTTGTCCATTAATATAGTGATAATATTCATATATCAATATGAAGGAGAGAATAATAGTTTTATATATTTAAATGTGGGGCAATCTTTCATTTGAAAAAATCAATGAAGAAAATATGCACGATATATCTACATTCAATTGGTTAAAACTTAAAATACGTGAGTACACTCAAATTTTCTTGATCCCTGGGTGAGGAATAATATTCAAGATTAGAAACACACATTTAAGACTTTTAAATATAAATTAACCTTCTTGTGAGGTACAAGCTGCATATACTAGGCATCAAAATGATTTAAACATGACATAATTAGGTGCTCTCCAAATAAGATATCATGAGATGATTGCCAATCCAATACCCTACTTGACAAAACCCAAGCGACAGTGAACACAGAATAAGTTCAAAATTTGAGAGGGAGACCACTTTTGAAACGTTAGCTCAGCCAAATTCTAGCAATATTAATAATGCCTCATTTCAACGATACAATTTTGCTATGGTGTATACACACAACACACACAACACACACAACACTTCAGATGAAGAATCCCATAACTAGAGAATTATGATGTACACCCGAATTGCAAATATATCATGCATATTTCTTCAATCAATACTTTCTACGTCCCATTGTGCGGTAATGCAAGTTGCAAATCGATTTGTTTCCTTCACGTGGATGTGGTTTAGTTTAATTTATGCTAATAACTAGGGGTCCTTAATCAAATTACTGATTATAATTATTTATTAAGAATTTATATTTATTTCTAACAAATAAAATTGAAATTAAACGAGTATATATCATCCTAAGAGACGAGATAGGCCCAACTTTTTTCTTTGAACTTATTTATCATGCACTATAAATTGAATTTGTTTATTGGTTTTGAAATAAGATATGAGATTATGATATTAGCAAATTCGAAAATAACACAAACAAATTGTCACTACGCATAGCAAATCAAAGAATGAAATACTAGCGAATTCAAAAATATCACGAACCAACCGCCATTAAGCTAGGAATCTTCTAACATTTCAAATAATCTAGTCTTGTTGCGAATTCTAAGAGCACTCCCAATGTGAGAACCCAAAAAGTAGGTTCCAATAGCAAGATCTCTTTAGATTTTCTTTATTTTTGATTTTTACTTTATTCATCATTTACTGAAACTCTTTCTGTATTGAGATGTCTAACATTTATTGAACCTTTCTATTTTGGGACGTCGGTTTGACATTAATCTATGATGCCAAAGTGCAACCATCTACTCTCATCCCAAAACAAGTCGGAAACATGTATACCGCATCACTCTATGCAGCATTCGCCTTCCACATCCACAACAAAAGTAGCACTCTGGTAAGAATCGCTTAGTGTCATAGGCTCACACCTTGCTTGGCTTTACGAATGTTTGTCATATCCAATTCACGAAACATCTTCTTGATAGTATTTTCTTTAGTTTCTGTAGGCTGGACAGAGGGTCATTTTGATTTCCTACGACAATGGTCTGACCGCCACCATGTTCTCTCTCTGATTCACTGAGGGTGAACATCCCTTCAACCTCTCCAACGTCACATTTGTCATGAACATCTCAGAGAAGTTGAAGTCGAGGCACGATGTATGTCTTTTTTATTAAAAAGAAACTTCCACTTCGCTTAATAGTTTGATTATAGAAGCAATACTGCTTGAAATGTTACTTTTATGGTAGAGATAGTAGTTGATAAACACTCTCCCATGCAGTTGGAACCAGATAAATTCGTCGACCTCATGAAGCTAATGGAGAACATATACCGAGGAAAGGACTTCATCACAAGCAAGGACCACAACATATTCCGAATTCATATTTGACAAAGAGTTAAGAGACTACACATTTTGGTGAAACATGAGATTTCTGTGCACGTGCATTTTCACTGCAACAGTGAAATACTAAGTATATTAAACGTAAAATACAATAACGTTTCATACATAAACTTCCATTCTGATCTTATCGAGACCTTCTATACCGTTGAATACAGAGTACAAACCATGTCGAGTGATTTTTCAGTTGGCTTTTCGTATCAGAATTTCCAAATGACATGAACCAGACTCTGTAGAGCTCCGAAAATAATGTACAATACACAACATTACAAAATAAAATTCCTTTGTGTTCTATTACATAGTTTCCAGCGACCAGCAGATACACAAATCAACAATGGCACCACAAAATCAGTAAAAATTAAACTTTTACCTTCACACGGCGCCTATAATGCCATCCTGGAAAGAAGTAAGAGGGGAAACAAAATTATATTTTGTTAGCAAAGAATTAAAGAATGATACACTGCCTAGTTAGGAAGAAATCACGAGATGGAACTGAAACTCTCAATCGGTTCAGATTCTTCGAGAATGGACGCTGCCTGGAAACAGTCCACAGCATCAGCTATCCGCCCATCGACTTTGTGAACTATGCCTAACTGATACCAAGCCATATAATTGGTGGGTTCAATCCTTAATGCATCCGAAAGTAGAGTTCTAGACACTGGTAACATCTTTGGTCCCATTTTTGACAGAACTGAACCAATTAGAATCTTGCAAGGTACGTACTTCGGTTCCAACAAAAGGGCATTGATATAAGCAGACAAAGCTTCATTAATACGCCCTTGTTTTTCATGCATAACACCTAGAACAAAATACGAAGATTATAAGCATGTTTCTTTATTTCATTGAACCCAACAAACTCTTCTCTTTCAGTCATCCATGGAAGGTTGGAGGCTAGCAGTGAGTACTTAAGCTATATAATTTAGCATATTTGTTTACTCTGCTAGCGCTATGTTTATCAATAACCTACTAAATGTAGCCCAGTTGTTACCTTTGCAAATTTGACCTATTCTGCCATTTAAGGTATACATAATAGTTATAAGAACAAATAATGGCCATTTGCACTATAAACCAAAAGGATGAAACTAGACTATTTTGTCCGGAATATGTATAAACAGCTTTTAGAACAGACAATTTCGTTGGATTATATTAAGTTATTAAGTTCATTAAATGGAGGAGTTTTATATTTACTTATTCATCTTTTTAAATTGATAACCTGCTGAACCTTTTATTAGTTGGCTCATACTATACCATACTTGGTTAAGTTTTACATTATACATGAAGCCAAGAACATACTTTAACCATTAATTAGTTGATTAGATTACCATAACCTTCATCTTGCTAGCCATTTCACTTAATGGAAATGCATTAAAACAATTTCTGATAGCAGCGCATAAAGTTATGGATCCTGGACTTTTGCTGCCATGAGCTAAATTTAAAGAGCAAATTCACTTCTAATGTAAGTGTTATAAATTCTGTCGCTCTACAAAGAAAATTGTGTATCTATTATCTAGTAGTGGTTCACAGTATTAAATATAAGTGGCCTAGATATATTTGACAGACCAGAGTACTTTAAAATAATAATAACTACACACACTACATATAACTTCTTTTCTTTCTGATTTTTTGAAGGCAAAAAACATGAGTTCTTACCTTCTGTATGCAGTGTTTCTGCGGAATACTCTTTCAGAGTTCTAGCTTTCCCCAGACATACCTCTGCATCCTTCCAATGAGAAAGGATAGAGTATAATTTTGCTAGTCCGTGCCAAACTTCATATTCATTTGCATTCCCATCCTCCACCTATATAACACACAGCAGATTATGCCTGTTATGAAAGTAAATATTCAAGTAAAATGTAGCCATAGAGATGGCATATCTTTAAGAATCATTAATCCAAACACGGGGATTCGCATGAGATATTCTTGATATGAGGACAGATGAACTAATTATCATGAATGCCACACCAAACACAATGTATAAAGTTCGGAAAAAAAACTCAGCATCACAATAAATTGGCTGAGCATCTAAGATCCAGAATCAACCTGAGGTGCACTTGCAAGAGCTCCACAACTTTTTCTTTGGGCCTGTACCAATGCAAGAAGATACCGATAAGTCTCAATTGCATCCTTGTGCAGCGACTGAGAAACTTTAAGCTTCGCTTTCATTCTCAGGAGTGGCCCTTGGTCCCACTTTGAAGTTTCATCCAATGCAGCATCAGTAACCACTTCAGCCTCTGAAAATCGTTGTTGGGCAGATAGAACCAAAGCAAGCAGTCTCCAACCTTTTATCATCGATCCACCTGTCGCATCTAAATACTGCTTAGCGTATCGCAAAGCTGCATCGACATTCCGGTGTTCAGCATATTGAATTCCCAACTCAAACGTGAGATCCGAGTTGTCAGGCTCTAATGCTAACGCACTGTCTAATGATTTCAGAGCCTCTGACTGAAGGCGAGATCTCTCGGAGTCTGAGGAAGAAATTTTTGCTTGCTTTCCCAAGCAAAGGCCCAACATACGGAGGCCAACACCTTTTAAATGTGTATTTGATTCAAGTGCATTAACAATTGCCTTTGTTGCATATTTCACCCCCTCCGCAGCCAAAAACACATTCTCGCTGCATATTTTGGCTGCAAGCAGTAAAGACATTATATCATCCGGGTCCTCATGCTGGTGTAATGACTTTCTCAGCAGTTCTATTGCAGAATCATTCTGTCCAGCTCCACTTAAGGCCAGTGCCATAGCTTTCCATCGTTCAGTACGATGCATAGCTCCAGGCATAACCTCTTCAAGCTGCTTCGCTAAAACTGCAGATTGGCTACATATAGATAGAGCAAAAGTAAGATGCTCTAGCACTGATTGATCCCACTTGGCCTTACCTAGGCTATACTTCCTTATAACAATCATTAAAAGTAAAATGGCCTCTTCCAGATTATTCTTAGGTACATAAGAGCCATCAACTTGAACAGCTAAACTGGGTGGACTAACATCAAACCCACTGTACAGCAAGAAAACTGCAAAAGCTTTTTGGATCCGAGCACATCGATCATTGTCAAGATTCCATTGACTTAGTAGGGCCCGGCGGTAGGCAGACATGGCTTCAGTATAGTGTCCAGCTTGCTTCCATAATTCCGGGAGAAGTTCGACAGCATGAGTGATAGTGTCTTGAAGCTTATTCTCTACTAATGCATCAGGTATTCCATCGGGGAATATCTTCTCTACTGCATCAAGCACGCTTTTGCACTCTTCAGCCGCCTCTAGAAATATCAAAGACAAAGGTAAGAATCTTATAAGAAGAATGTATTTGCATAAACAAGGATATAGGAATCCCAATCGTCATAGATTGAATGGATTAGTAATTGTACAAGTCTTACTTTTAAAATGCATTAAATAGGATGTTACCAGTCAATTTTCCCAGCTTCTGAAGAGATTTGGCTTTCAGGTAAATGGCCTCAAGCACAAGGTTAGTTGCATTCTGTGAGACAACAGATGCTAAATCACTGCGAGTACGGCCCTTCTTGGTAGATGGCTTATCACCTAGAGATTGTTGCATCCTTTGTATGGCTGCTTGAAGATCAATGCCATCAAACACACGCAAAGCACCTTCAACATTTCCTCGTTGATATTCCAACTTTCCAAGAAGAGCTCTTGCTTCCTGAAAAATAATTACAGAAAATTTCAATTTATTAGAAAAGAGCAATACTCTAAAAGTAGATACTCTTGTGAAACCTGAAATCGTGGCACTATTTATAGGATGATTGCAATTCCAAACTCCAGTATAGTAAAACCATAAAATCCTATGTTAGTAATGTACTAATGTGTTGCAATGATAATTTATATCATAAAAACTAGAGAATGCAGAATTGGACTATTACATTTTGAGAACGCAAACAATTTCAGACAGCATCAAATTAGTACTAGTACCCATACATAAGTTATCGGTCTAATTTCTAGCATCTTTCGACTGCTATACAATTGGAACTTTGGAATGACACACATCATAAGTATCTAGATTCAATTTCATAAACTGAACTTATGCAGCAGAGGAAGTTCTTTTCCCTTTTTTACTATATACTGCATCTTGGAATCTTGGTTCAGAGATAAGATCATGCCTAGCTATACATATTAAAAATCATGCTTCTACGTTCGGGAAGTTTGATGATTGTATTGCAGAAGTCTAAAGAGTACATGCTCAATCTCATACTGTAAGTTCTCTTGTGCAAAAATCATCTACGAACAACAATTGTTGCAAGATTAGCTTCAGCGCCAACAAGTTAAATAATCAGAAAGCCAGCAGAGTCATATATCACCCAAAATATCAGCATGTAACAACCAAACTCTGAGGTCAGATTTTTCACACAGGAAACATGACAAAGGTTATTACGGCAACCAAATTACTGTCTGCAATAATTTGAGTCATTTGGAGCAGGGTGATCAATTTCTTTCAGTAATATCACCTAATGTTTACTTCACAACAAAGATAAGAAACTAGGTTTATAATGGTTGTACCTAAAGTCGCATTAAAATATTTCAAGTTCATTACAGAATGAACTCGTGCAATTAACATCAAAGGACTTCTAGTAGGAAAAGTCACATATGGAGTATAATGATACCTACTTTTATATCTCTTCTAGGGGAATGCCAAGTAATAAATACAATTCTCCAAAGTCAACAATCACAACCAAACAACTACTTTTTTTTGTTATCATTAGAAATGACAGTTTATGGGTGCCTTTGTTTCAACTTTAATGATTTCTCAGTTTTTTAGGGTTGCAGTGTGAAAAATGAAAAACTGTTTGATTTTTGTATTTCATATGGTAGGGTCTACTTATATGTTTTACTACTAGTTATCGGTTAAATATTTTGATCAATATATGATCTAAATAGTATTAGCTGCAAACTAGTAGTCTGAGTGAATATAGGATAAAGCATAGATGAGCCTGAGCGTTTAGCACTATAGAAAGTTCAAAAGAGGGATTTAAAAACAAAAATTCATCAAACTGATCAAGCTCAGATCCCTACGAACATCAATATCATGATGGAAGTTCTAGATATCACTAACATTTTATACACAAAAACAGAAATGACATTTTATACCCAGAAGCGGAGCTTATACTTCACAAACCTCAAAATTGAGTGATAAACCATCTCGCAATGCCGATTCAGCCTCTTGAATATTGCCTTCATCAAGCTTTGCTTCAACTTCACGTGTTTCCATGGTAACCCCATTGGCAACAAATTGTCGAACGGACAAGTCTTTCCCGGCTTTCGCCGAGCCGGATTGCTCACCTCCTGACATCTCTAATACTAACCTTCTCTCACTTGATCGCAAGAAACCAACAATTTCCCATCACCCCTGCAGTTTTACCATTTTCCTAACACGGAAAAACGGAAACAACAAAATGAATTCAAACTTCTAAAAATGTTCATATCACCTAAATTTTCAGAGCGCAAAATGAAATGCACAAACACAATTCAAATCTGTCGGCGTGTTCAATTTTCAAAGAGCAATTAATGTAAGGAGAAGAGGCTGAAGCGGATGAAATTCATATTTCAGCACAAATCTAGGTTTAACACCGCACAAAATTAACGAAAACAAAGAAAAAAACACAACCAAAATGCATAGAATTGATTTGCCATCTTTAAGAAAATGAGAAAACAAATTTATTTTCAATATGTTTCAACTTTTACCTCACAATGCGCACAATGCGGTGGTTCTGCAATGCAAAATTCCGACGAGAAGGTCCACAGAGAGAGAGAGAGGGTGTCAGATAAGAACAATGGATCGAAAAGGAGAAACGTTGAAGCGGTGCCGATTTGTTTAAAGCTCGTATTCAATATTCAATGTTTCGCTAATAAGTTCTTCTCTGAAGATCTTTTTACTGTATTTTTATATTTTGTTATTCTTTTTGTTCCTTTTCTTTTATGGTAGTGAATTTGTTGTTCAAAAATATACATACTGAGGGAGGGATGAGATTACGAACAAAATTGATTTTAGCTTATATAACTAAAAAAATTATGCATTTTATGCCCAACTATAAAGTATGATACTTACAATTATAATGCATCATGCATCATATACATAATGTACATTATAATGTAGGGGCAAAAATCTTTCTACCTATTATGTTTAAGAGAAAGACTAATATATACCCTACTAGAAAAACACCAATATACCCATATTTTGCCAAATGGGACTAAAATACCCTTGTATTCAGTTTTGGAAGGAGGGGGAAATTCAAATTGGAAATCTGAATTCACATTCTAACCTAGGAGAATGTGAGAGACCCTTAAACTCCCCACTACCACCCCCAACTACCCTCTCATTAGAAAACCAATTATTGCCGTCATCTCCCCACTTCTCTTCTTCTCTCTTTTCATCTCTTCTTCTCTCCACCTCTCTCTCGCCGTCAACTTCTCCGACAGCACCATCCCTCTCGTTTCTACAGACCGTTCTCCTCTCGTAAGATTCCATGGCAACACGAAGTCGAAGCAGCAAACGGAAGCGGGATGCTGAGGAGACGACGAAGCCGCCGGAGGAAATTGAAGTTCTCAGCGCAGAGGAGACGACGAAGGCCCGGAAGAAAAGCGGCTACCCTTTCATTGATGAAGAGGTTAGAAACTAGGGTTCTGATTTCCGAAATTGAATTTTGGTGTGCAAAACCTAGGGTTTACTGTTTTCCAACCTTTGTTCTTGCTTTTTGGTTTTGATTTCTTCCTGGGTTTGAGTATCGACTGTACAACATCCCCCCTTTTGTAATACATGTTAAAAATTCGATAGATTTGCTTGGGGGTTTTGATTTCTTCCTGGATTTGAATGTTGTTCTGTTTTGATAATGAAGAGGAATAATAGTCTTTGTTTGGTTGTAAAAAACTGGAAGCTTATGTTCGGTTGTTTTGATTAAAAAATTGTTCTTATTGGTGATGTTCTTCGTGGTTGTAAGAATCTGTATTTGTTTGTAAGAAAGTAGGTTTTTCTAAGAAAAGAACCGGTGATATTCTGCTGTAAATATGTTGTTGGTAAGAATGTTGAAGTTATTATAGAGAGAATCTGTTTATGTTTGTAAGAATGTAGGTTTTTCTTGGTAAGAACTGGTCATATTATGATCTACATATGTTGTTAGTAAGAATGTAGTAGTTTTTATAAGGAGATCCTGTTTTTGTTTGTAAGAATGTCGGTTTTCCTTGGTAAGAAATGGTGATTTTCTGATGTAAATATGTTGTTGGTAAGAATGTTGAAGTTGTTATAGCGCGAATTTGTTTATGTTCGTAAGAATGTAGGTTTTTCTTGGTAAGAACTAGTGATATTATGATCTACATATATTTTTAGTAAGAATGTAGAAGTTTTTATAAGAAGATCCTGTTTTTGTTTGTAAGAATGTAGGTTTTTCTTTGTAAGAACTGGTGATATTATGATCTACATATGTTGGTAGTAAGAATGTAGAAGTTTTTATAAGGAGAATTTGTTTTTTGTTTGTAAGAATGTGGTTTTTTTCGTGGTAAGAACTGGTTATATTATAATCTAAATATGTTGTTAGTAAGAATGTAGAAGTTTTTATAAGGAGAATCTGTTTATGTTTGTAAGAATGTAGGTTTTCTTTGGTAAGAACTTGTGATATAATGATGTTAAAACGACTCTTTGTAAGAATGTAGAAGTTTTTAAATGGAGAATTTGTTTTGGTTTGTAAGAATGTAGGTTTTTCTTGGTAAGAACTTGTGATATTATGTTGTTAGTAAGAATGTTTAAGTTTTTCTAAGGAGAATCTGCTATTGTGTGATGAATGTTTTTGTTTATTAAGAATGTGAGGATTATTGGATACGAATGTGAGGATTATTTTCTAATCTCTGATATAAAATACGTTGTAGGTCGAATGGACGTATGAGAGGTTGGAGCTTCTGACTATGGCTAGAAAGGTTATTCCAGCAGGGTACGAAACGTTGGCTGGGGATGTTAATACGTTGCTGACAAAGAAAATGAGTGTGGCAAATGCAAACATAGTTAGAAATTCATCTATGGGACAATTCACTAGGCTGGATGCTTCAACAATACGCTGCGGGAGAATGATGCACTATGTGGTCTGTCACCAGGTATAATGATTTAATATTCTTACGTTAATCATACATGAATTAATCAATGCTATTGGTAATACTACTTTAGTAGAAAAAGATTCTTACTTACTTTCTTGATTTCTGACCAGGTTGTTCCAGAGCCTAACTTTGATCCAACGCCTTTGTTTTTCAAATTTGGGAGGAAAGTTTTAAGGTTCTCCAGAGTCGAATGCGCCTTGGTCAGTGGACTGAAATTCGGGTCTTCCACCTTCGATCCATACGCAGAGCAAACACTGCCCCCCAACTCTACTTACGAACGATTGTTTGGGGCAAACCCAGGGACACGCGTTTGTGATGTCCGTACTTCTTTCGTAGATAGAACGTTCTCGGTTAAAGGGAAAGAGGTGGAGGCAACGCCCGAAGACTGGGTGAAGCTATCGAAGCTGCTACATTGCTTGGGGTTCGCCCTTGTGGTGGATACGACGAAAAAAAAAAATACCGCTGTGGATGTGGGTGTTGCTTGAAAATGAGGAGGAATGGGAAAACTTCCCATGGGGGAGTCTGTCTTACCAGATGCTGCTAGAGGCTATAAGAGGTATCCCGAAGGAGAAGAAGGGGAAAGCAAAAATGAACTACGGGATCAAGGGGAATACAGTGGCTTTTTGTGTGAGTATTCTTATTTTTTTGTTTACATTAATTAATAAAATGTGTTTTATCTAACTTCTGCTATTATGTGTTTTTTGGTGAACAATCTTGGATTTATGAGGCGTTTCCAACCTTTGGTAAGGTTGTTGGCCTCAGGGGCAAGGATACGCAAATCCCTCGCTTCGTTCAATACTCCTTCGTGAAGGAAAGACGTTATCCAAAGGACGACGAAATCACGGAGGTATGTTTTGCTAGTATTACTTTATAAACCGATTGTTTGGGTAGACGTTGAATCCTCAATATAGCAATGTGCATGCAAATGTGATGGTCATAGGAAAGTGATTTGTCCACTTTGGTGGGAATGTGTTTTTAAAAATGTGACAATTTATTAAAGATTGGTAAGATTGTAGTATTAATGATAAGAAACTGTTATCGGAAATCAAACCATGAGAATGTGATTTGTCAAACTTTGGTTGATTTACATGAGAATGTGATTTATCAAACTTTGGTAGGAAGGTGTTTGTAAAAATTTGTCAATTTTTTGATGATCTGTAAGAATGTGGTGTTTGTGGTTAGAATGTGATTGTAAAATACTTGTAATAATGTGTGGTTCATGGTAAAAAAATGTGATGTAAATATGTTACATGTTAATGTGATTTCTTACAGTTTGGTAGGAATGTGATTTGTCCACTTTGGTAGGAATGTGTTTTTATAAATATGACAATTTATTGATGATTTGTAAGATTGTAGTATTAGTGGTAAGAAACTGTTATCGGAAATCAACCCATGAGAATGTGATTTCTTACACTTTGGTAGGAATTCAAACCATGAGAATGTGATTTGTCAAACTTTGGTAGGAATGTGTTTGTAAAATTTTCAAATTTTTTTGATGATTGGTAAGAATGTTGTGTTTGTGGTAAGAATGTGTTTTTAAAAAATTGTCACTTAATGTCATTATTGGTATGACTGTGGTGTTATTGGTAAGAAACTTTGGTAGGATTATAACCATGTATGCTTATTATTTATGAATGCAGGGGCTTGTTCGTAGGCTGAAGCCAACCAAGGAAGAGAAGCTTGAAGGATTCTGGATATCCTTGTCTAATGATCCAGAAACCAAGCCATTTGCCTTCAAGTATGATCCCATGGATGCCCTGAAGAAAAGGACGAGGGGAGATGATGCTGATGCAGGGGAAGAAGATGAGGATGGGGAAGCACCACTACCTGAATTGGCAACTGTGAGCCATGCTCATATCTCGGCAGCCGCAGACACTGCAGCTGCTAATGCCGTTGGTAAGACCCTTGAGCAGATGAAGCTCATGTTTGGTGAATTTCAAACAAACCTACTGGAGGGTCTTGCCAAGAAAGTTGCCAAGGAGGTTGGTAAAATTCTGCTGGATGCACCCGATCAATACAATTACTGTGAAGGAGGTGCTGGCTACGGGGAGGACGAAGTCATTGAGGATACGCCTGTTGCGGCTCAAGGGGTGGCACGCGGGCTGGATGATTTTGTGGCCAATACTCATGTTCAACCTACAAAGCTCTTTGGACAAGGAGAGCCTTCTATGTTCTCTCTGGGTCTAACCCAAGAAGGAACAAAAGATAAGGCGCCACAACTAGCCACCGCAGCAGCCCCTGCAGCAGCCCAAACAGCAGCCCAAGAAGCAGCCCCATCAGCAGCAGCCCCAACAGCATCAGCCACAGCAGCATCAGCCCCAACAGCTCCAACAGCAGCAACAGCCCCACCAGCAGTGCAGCAGGTCCAAGGGATGCCATTACCTCTGCCGGAGGTGAATGAGCAGGTATAAAGCAAGCAGATCATTTGAGGGAATAGGCATGGATGAAATGCATTTTGGAGAAGAATCGACATATAGAATTGGAATTTCGATCGTATCCAACAAGATAGACCACTCATAGTCGTCAGTCACTTTAAATCTCATAAATCCACCTTCGTCATCTTTAAGTAATGCAACTATGTCGAATTGATACATTGATTGGTCCTTCATCAAACAATCTTCAATCTTCGACAACAAATCTATATACCTTAATCCACTAACTGGCATGGGTATGTACTCTTTGGTACCGCCTTTGTAGATATTGTTGAACCAAGAACCACCATGAACAAAAATCACATGAGGGGGCATTTTCCTGCACGAATATTGCAGTAAGAATATGGGTTAGTAAAAGTCAGATGAAAAAACAAATAGACAATAAGAAACTTATTTGGTAAGAATGTGTTTAGAAAGTTAATTATTATGAATATGGTTAGAATATGGTTAGAATATGATTAAAAAATTTAGTACAAGCCTTAGTTGGTAAGAATATGGTTACAATATTGTTTAGTATGAATATAGTTGGTAAGAAAATTAGTTAGTTCGGAAACTAGTTTGTAAGAATATGAGTAGGATTCTTAATTGGTATGAATATGGTTATAATCTTATCTGTACAATTATATAGAGGTAAGAAAATATAAATATTTTTCACAACCATCTTCAGCATTTATTACTTCACATTTAATACTAACTTACGAAATTAAGTAAGAATATACGAAATGTACTGACATTTGTCAGTGAAACCTTAAAAATTCAAAAAAAAAAAAAAAAAAAAAAAAAAAAACCCAGAAAATCACCCAGCCCACCAACCAAAATACGAGAAATTCAAAAATCAACATCAACAAGACATCGTCGGCGGCCATAAACAACTACCTACGAGTGAGAAGACCGTCGCCGGAGGCGAAACCCTAGCTACGAGTGAAGACAGCCGCCGGAAACGAAACCTAGCTAACAGTGAAAACCGGCACCGGAGGATACTAAAAAACGAGGAAGAAAGACAGAGCTTCCGAGAAATACGGTGACGAAACCCTAACTCCAGCGAGAAAATACGGTGCGCAAGGAGAAGAAAAAGAACAGAAAAGGAAGAAGAAAGAAATTTCGGCCGACGGAATCCTACCTCCACCGGAACACTACCTCCGCTGTCTACCTCCACCGTCTGGACGTAGAAGAAGAAGAAGAGAAAAGGAAGAAGAAAGAAAAGATGCGTGAGAAAGAAAGAAGAGGAAGAAGAAAGAAGAAAGAAGAAAGAAGAGAAAGGCGTAAACTGGTCCAGAAGAGAAAAGGAAGAGGAAATTTGAATTGAGATATAACTAGGGGTATTTTGGTCCAAAGTAGCAAAAAATGGGTATATTGGAGTTTTTTTTATCTTTTGCACAAAAGTGTAAAAACACATAAGATAATAGGTAAAAGAGTGCATTTCCTCTTATAATGTATCTCTCTATTCTACTAATAAAGAGATTTTTTCCCTTTTGGGACGTCCCACTGATATAGGGACCTTTCCCAGAATAGAAAATTCTAACCCAATAAAATTCAGACACATCACTTTAACCCACTAACTTTTCCTATAATACACTATCATCACTCTCTTCTTTATTCTCGTGCCGAGAAAAAAGGTTCATATCCTAGTGGGACGGAGGGAGTATAAGTCATCATAATGCATTTTTCAGTATAACTTTAATGCATCGGTTAATATGAACCATAGATCGGACTAAGATCAATGGAGTTTAGATCACTTCTCATTTTTTTACTGATTATGTCTTTCTTACATATATATACAACTCGCTAGACTATGTGGCATGTTTCCCTTTTTGGACTTTTCACCCTATATATGACATATTTTTTATTTTGAAAATAATTATATTTATACATCGATGATCCCGTTTAGGGTCCAATAATGGACTCAACGTGGTCAAGAGCATCATCGGCGGTAGAACCCATTTAGGGTTTCTGCTATGGAAACGCGATGTGGACGACGACGACAGCGGAGGTTTCGTCCAGTGGGAGCGAAGGGCGCGATGACATCAACCAACAGCACGGCGGCCGTGGCGGACGCCGCCGGCAATGGGAGCGGCAACAGCAGGTGAGGATAGCTTCCGCAGAACCCTCGCAAGGGCTCGACGCCGCGGGCTGCCCTAGAGACGCCGGCCGGCCATGCCACCGGTGGAGGACGATGGCCGGCAGCAGTGCGGCGCCAGGAGGTGGAGGCGATCGGCGGCAACGCCTCCGGCGGCCGGTCGCTGTGTGGGCAACGTCGGCTGCTTACGCGGGCCCGCGTACGGGCCTAGGGTTTTCAAACCCTACCCATTCGTACTTTGGGTTGCCTCCTGCGTTCGGGCTCGGGCCTAGACACGTGTTTGAGTCGTTTTTAGTTTCGATTTCGAATTTGTGGGCCCATAAAAGTGAAACGAGCGCAATTTGGGTTTTTTGAGAGAATTGAGCCTTATCGTGTGGGCCCAATCTCGGTTAGAATTTCCCAATGGCAACGAAAAAATAGATAATAAATTTTACATAATTTATTTATTTTTTGGGTGGAACGGGAGATCATGACGAAGGACTTTTTGAAGACCGGAGACTGTTTCAGACTTATTCTTATGTAATAGAATAGGCAGGAGTAGTCACACCACGAAAAGTGAGTTTTATTTTTGTTTTTATCTTGTTTTTCTTCTAGCATGCTATGGATGCAATTTATTTTAAATATTATAGCATGTCTTCCATGTCAAGGTGAATAAATTGCGCTTAGTCGAGCATGTTTTAGGATTGTCGGTTTAAGCATGTTTTAATTTTCGGCTTGCATAGTTTATTTGTTGTGTTTAGAAAATTATGCTTAGGATTATGTGACAACATGATCTAGCATGTCGACAATCTTTTGAAAGAAAAATACTAAGTAGATAAAACATTTTTGGTATAAAAAATGTTAAGACCTCCACAGTTGGCCTTAAGGTGAAGTCTTGGTGCGAGTGTGTAAACGTCCACACGAACGTGGCTTGCACATCGTATCGGGCAAGTTTACCAGAATTAGGCTTCTTATATTTTGAGTAAACGTCCACACGAACTGACTTGCTTGAGGTAGTAACTATGGTTTTATCTAGAGTTGATTTTGGACAAAGATAGCATAAAGAAAATGGTATTTGTCTAAGTTAAGCTAAATTATGGTTATAAGCTTAGGTATTAGTTAGAATACAACTCCCCAACGAAGTCTCTTTTCTATCTAATATGGTCTAGTTAAGGTTCAACTATTAGCTTTATTTGTCATAAGGTGTGTTGGCAAGACAAATAAAGTTAAAGACCTAGATAGTTGAATAGTGGGAGCATAAACGTCCACACGAACGTGGCTTGCGTTTTGCACTATTTGAGTTGTTGAAGGTTTCAAAATTATTGGTTTTTCAAAAGGTTACAATAATTTTCGCTACAAATTAATGCATGATCTTTTCTTATGAGTGTTTACGTGTTTATTACTTTTTCAGAAATGACTTTAGGCCCGTTGATAAATGTTCTCACTTCGAGTCCTCTCACGGATTCCAACTATATGGAGTGGAGGAAGAATCTCGAAAACGTCCTTGTTGCAGGCGAGTATACTGATATGCTCGCGAATCCAGCTTCTCCAACCCTTACCGAGTCGGCATCTCAAGAAGAAAGAGACATTCATGAGAAGTGGCACAAGAAGAATGATGAGGCTATGAAAATAGTTTTATCTTCTATGTCAGATGGAATGCAGTATATGGTCAAACATATAGTGACTTGTGATCGCAACTATTTTACCACCCTAAAATAGTGTAGTAAAGATAAGTACGAGTCGTATCCTCAGGAACCGATATCCGAAAATATATGAGTTACCTCTACTAGAGCTTCTCAGCAATGTCTAGGCAATTAAGAAATAAGAATGTGGTTTTATTATCCTAGGCAAATAAAATAAACAAGTAAAAATAACACAAATAAGAAAACAAATAAATAAACAAATAAGGGAAACAAATAACTCAAATAAGGAAACAAATGTTGATTCTAGGGAAGTCTATCTAATCAAATCCATGCAAGTAACAATTAACCCAATTAACCAATTTAATCCAATCTAGATGCGATACACGAAAGTAATCTAACACTCCGGCTAGGCAGTATAGATCGTCACTCGATAAAATCCTAATCCCCTCTCGGACTCATAGAAATTAAATCGAATGCAAATCAGAACAAATATCGATAAATACAATCAACAAGGTTCAGCTACGACACCTATATTGACTATATGCAAGACATATGATAACCTAATTTCGGCTAAGACAATTAAATCATCATACCATGTATTCATGAGATCAATTATGCGATTGTCCAATTAAGGCATAAAAACATAACTATGCATACACAATTAATGGCCAGTTAATCATGCATGAGAATAAGCACAATGAAACATACATCTAGATTGGCAGGATAATTGTAATTAAAAGTATTCACATAAATTCAATTAGACATACAAACCCTAAAATCAACTAAAATAAATTAGCTAGACATAATTAAAAGAAAAGTAGAAGGAAGAATAAACATAATGAAAAAAACATAAACAAACGAGAAAGAGATAGAAAAACTCTTGAATCTTGATGAATCTTCAATCTTCAATTGTCTTCCAAGAAATACATGAATTAAATCTAGACCTAAAATATAAAAGTGTAAAGAAAATAATGAAAACTAATCTAAGATAGGTTGGAGACTAGAGAGATCTCTTGTTGGCCCTTTACAATGATAAGTTTAGAGGTATTTATAGGGAAGAAGTTTACATCTAAAACCTAAGTGTCAAAGGAAACAAATAAGGAATAAAATATTGCTAAAATAGGGTTTTTCGGAAGGGTTGACCCGGCTGTTGACTCGACCAGTGGCTCGGTCGCACGCTCGGTCGCGCGGATCTTCTGAGGTAGTGGCTCGACTGGTGGCTCGGACGAGCACTCGGTCGCGCCAGTTTGCCAGTTTGCGCGTCTTTCTTGTTTCGGCCGTATCTTTCTCATCCGAACTCCGAATTGACCTCCGTTTTCACCGACATGCTCCTATCGAACCCCTCTTCAACTCTATTCTTCCAAAATTCCATAATAAGTCTTCAATAACATCGCTAGAAGTCAGAACTTGGGATCAATACTTCCTCATCTTCCTTGGTTTCGTCGTCTCTCATCTCATCTTAGGTTTTCTCGACTAAAAAGCCCTAAAAACACTCAAAACAACCCAAAAGCGTAATCTAGCTCGAAATAACGTAAAAAATACAAAACATGAGCTAAACTATCGAAATAAGTCAAGAAAACGTTTATTAAACACTTAGATAATATGCTAAAAATACACCATATCAACTTGATCGCACTATTTTTACCACACAAAATAAGTATAGTAAAGAAAAGTACGAGTATCGTATCTACAATGATTAACATGGTAAAATAAGACAAGTTACCTTTACCTTATATTTGGACAAATGGTTAGGCAAAATAAATTTAGGTTTGTGGTTCTAAAATCCTAGGTAAGAATTAAAACAAATAGGAGAAAAATAGTAAGGAAACAAAAACAAATAAAGAAACTATGATATTCAAGTAAAGCAACAAGGTTGATTCTAGGGAAGTATAATCTAATTAAATCTACACAAGAAACAATTAACTCAATTAACCAATTTAATCTAACTTAGATGTGACACACTTAATAATAATCAAAGAATATGGCTAAGGCAATCTAGGATAATAACTTAATCTAACCTTAATCACCGCCAGGTCTCACAAGAATTAAACTAAGTGTAACAAATGCAATTATCGAATAAATAATCGAAAAGGTTCAGTTATGACACCTATATCAATTAAATGCAAAACCTATGATTAATCTAAATTCTGCTAAGACAAATAAACCAATCATAGTATGTTTCATGCAATCCATTATGCAATTATCCTGCTTAGGCATGAATTACACAAGTAAACATGCACAAATAGTGATCAAATATTCATACATGAAATAAGCACCATGAAACATACACCAGTTGGAAGGCTAAATGAAATTAAAAGAACATATGCAGATTCAATTAAACATATAAAACCCTAAAAACTCGAACGAATCTTGGAAAACGAATCTCTAAAAACTTGAATGTAAAAGTATTCTAAAATATGATATCAAAGGGTGTTCAAAGATGTCTAAACAATGCTAAGACCTAAAGAATATATAGGAGTGAAATTTACAAGGAAACCTAGTCTAAGATTAACTCTATTTTTTTGTAAAATCTTCACCTTATCGTCCAAGGCCTATCGACATGCCTCTCGATCGATAGGTTGGTCGATAGGCTTGAAATCGAAAGCCTTTGTCCAGTAGGTACCTATCGACACCCCTCTCGATTGAGAGGGTGATCGATAGGCCTTCAAAACGTGCAACTCTTGACTTCAACCTTCGATTCTTCACTCAATTCTTCGTCTCTTGCTTCGTCTCGGGTTTCTCAACTCATTTTGACATGAAAACACTCAAACATACCCAAAAGCATAATATTGTTCCATATACAATAAACCATGCAAATGTGAGCAATAATACTCAAACGAGACAAGAAAACGACTCTTTAGACTAAGTAAAACATGTAAATTCACAACTATCAAAATCCCCCAAACTTAAAAATTGTTCGTCTCGAGCAATACTAAAACGAAAACAAACAATAGACAATAGCATCGTGAAAAAAATTTCAAAAGCAAACATCATGATCAAAACTATGCACACAACCTTGGAATCAACTACACAATCCATTCAACAAATCTAAACCATGCTCTTCAACTAGGAAACACTCTAAAACTTGTGAAGAATATGTATATAAGTGATCACTCAACTCTCTCAAAGAAATAAGATGTGAAGTATAATGCACATCAAGGTATCACTCATTATCAAATGCAATGAAAAATATTTATCATAAGTGAAATTGTATATCCCACACAATTGTATGTTCAACAGTAACACAAGATGTAACACGAGAGAACACACAAGTTGGTAACCCAGTTCGGTGATAAACACACCTACGTCTGGGGGAAACTATTCCAAGAAAACAATCCACTATGATGAGTATAAGGGATACAAGACTCGTGAACGTAAGATACACTATACGTTCTCTCCTCACCCGACTCTACTCCTCACACACGAATACTTGGTAAACTCTCAACTAGTCTACCCAAGAAACTTTTCTCAAGAACGAAAAGTTCAACCCAATCTTGAACGTAGAATAGTTCAAGATAATACAACTCACTCACCAACTATACTACCCTATAATTGATGAATGAACCAAGACCACTCTCAATAATGAAGAACACGAAGATCATGAAACAGCTCTCAAGAATTGCTCTCGTCCCTCGCGCAGCAGCAAAGAGCTGATCTTCAAATATATATATAGAGTCCTCCATGCAAACCCTAACGGGATAAATAAGGTATATCTCCAAGAATACCTTATTTGAGTAGAATCGGATCTTCATACAAATCCATACCTTGTGCGTGTATATCTCATAATAATATAATAAGGAAAATAAATCCTTATACCATATAAACTCTAACACCGCACCTACTAACTCACGTAGCACCGCATACATAACTATGCCACTCATGAAAAACAACACTAAACCTAAACATGCAGCAACAATCTCCCCCTTGGCATTTTATGTATGCAATCATACGCACAACCAAGAGCACGCAACTCCCCCTTACTACACACACACCCAATGCAACAAAGCAGGCAAGGAGCGCACCCGCAATACCATACTTAATTGCATAGTGTAATTAACTCCCCCTTGCTACAAACTCTCTGTTCTATAGCACTAGCTGAGCGCACCCGAACTAGAATACTAAAGGCACAGAGAATACACCAATCATCACACCAAGCATCACATACCACAGAACACATTCAAAATGAACCATAACGTTTGTTTCATCCAGATCACCAACAAACAGCAACCACAAAAGATAAGTAGCCAAGTACCATACCCTACTTACTATTACAGAACCACCAAATGTATCCAACATCGCATAGCTAGCAAAAATATAAGTATTGTTTCAACAACCCCATCGAATAATAATCAGTAAAAATTACCAGGATATATCTCCCCCTTGAATGCTTACAGAAAATGCCAACAGCACTACTGCTCACTTGCATCTGCATCCTCAGGCTGAGATCCACTTCCACTTGCTCCCCCTAGAGATGTACCACCAGCAAGAATGAGAAGGTCTTCAATTTCAACCTTCTTTGCCTCCGGCATCCTGATTTGTTCACAAACACATGCATACTCCAGTGAGATAGCCTGAAACATAAGTTTGGCAATGGCAGGCTCATAATGCGCAGGTGCAGGACCAAAAGGAAGCTTAACATCATCAACAGATTCCTCTTGATGCACATTTGATGAAGATGCCTTATTAGGCTTAGAACTGGAGGGAGGAGGCATCTCAGCAACACCAGTCAAAGCTTTGTTGAAGATCATGTAAGCAGCTGCAGGTTCCTTAGCCCCTTCAGGAATGTCAAACTTCACAAACTTAGTAATGTAAGCATAGAGAAACCTAGGGAAGCACATAGCTCTGTTGGGAGTAACCATCTTCTTAGCATGCTCAGCTAATGCATCAAATACTAGTCTTCCAAAAGATACAGGATGGCCTTCTCCAATATTATAAAGAAGAGTGGCCAGAGATAGATTCACATAGGTTTTGTGAGTAGTTGGCACCCAATTCAAATTGTCAATGTGATACAAAGCCTTGTACTTGTTAGTAAGAGCTGAAGCACAAAAATTTTTTACTACTATGGGCCACTGAGCCTTCTTCTTACCTAACAGAGTGGCTGCAATGATATCTGGATCAATCTCTGCATTGCTCTCCTTAACAACCTCACCACAGATAAAGGCATCAATCAAAGCAGGGGATAAATTGAAGAATTTGCCTCGAACAAAACTCTATGATATTCAGCAGACTTGACATCAAACAAAGACAAACTGAGGTTGGAATAAAACTCCAGAATCACATCTTTTACCCATGAAAAATCCGCAGACAGAGTCGTCATAAGCTTAGCATTTGAAATACACTCATAAACTCCTGCCCTCTTTAGATCAAAAGATCTGGCAGACTTATCCACAATAATATTCTTCCCTTGATTGACATCCCAGTACTTTGCATATGAAGCATTGCGAAATATAGGCATGAACGAATAACCAGTAGGAGGAGAAGGAACCGGAGTACCTTGTTCTTTTGAAGGAGAGACTGAAACCGGTTCATCTTCTTCAGAATCACTATGAACCGTATCATCAAACTCAGATTCTGACTCTAAATCAATAATAGGCTTCTTCGACCTCGATTTTGCAGAAGCTGGAGATGGCTTCTTCTTCTTTTGGGCAGAAGAGGGTGGAGATACTGTTCGCTTCCATTTTGAATCACGAGTAGAGACATCGAGAGGAACGCGAACCTGAGATCGAGTCCTCCGACCGACGCCAATGGATGGCGGAGGCGGTGGAGATTTTTCCTTCCCAGCCACTTGCTTAATCTTCTTATTTCGCGGAGGGGGATCCACCGAAGCTGATGGAGCAGAAACCCTAGGACAGGTTTCCATTGATGTAGGAACGGAATCTGAACCAAATAGAGGTTCAAGAACCTCGTTAGTAGTGCCGTCTCGGGGGGGGGGGGGGGGGGGGGGGGGGAGAAACCTGAGGATTTGCCTTCTCATCGCTGGAATCTCCATACCAGGTAAGTGTGAGAATTTTCGGAGCCGGAGCCGCCATAGCCAGTAATGCATCAAGATCAATCTCATCAGACAATTGATAGGAAGCCATGGAAATAGCAAGAAGGAATTTGCAAGAAAAAATCGGGAGCAATGCAAAAAGGGAAAATCAGGAGCAGAAAACCCTAGCAGGAACACGGTTGAGTTGAAGAGAAGATGGACTATGCAAATACACAAGCGACGGTTCGAATTCCAAAGCTTCAACAATGATAAAAAGGGCGCGCTAAAAAATAGCCACCTCACAACTGCCTCTTATCCATGTCAGACAGGAACACAGAAATGAACTCCAACCATAACAGTTACACATATTCTCTATGAAGCCAATCAAATGAAGAAATCAAATAAACATAATCTGAGGAACTCAGATTATACACATCCCCAGAGATTTTCTAAGAGATTCAAACCTTTCCCCATCCAAAGGTTTGGTGAATATATCTGCCACTTGCACCCGAGTTGAGACATGCTGAAGAGATAGAGCTTTGCTCTCTACAAGATCTCTTATAAAATGATGTCTGATCTCCATATGTTTGGCCTTCGAATGACTGACTGGATTTTTAGACAAATTGATAGCCCCAATATTGTCACAGAATATCAAATACTCTTTCTCATCAATCCCATAATCACGCAGCATCTTGGTCATCCAGATCAGCTGAGTACAAGCACTCCCAGCTGCAATGTACTCTGCCTCAGTTGAGGAGAGTGAAACACAGTTCTGCTTCTTACTATGCCAAGATATAAGATTTTCACCTAAGAAGAAGCACCCCCCTGTGGTACTCTTCCTATCATTTGGGTTACCAGCCCAATCTGCATCACTGTATCCTGTTAGTTTCAGAGAGCTTCCTTTTGCAAACCATAAGCCATACTTGCTGGACCCTTTGACGTACTTTATGATGTTCTTCACAGCTTTGTAATGACTTTCTTTAGGATTTGACTGAAATCTCGAGCACACACCAACACTATATGCTATGTCTGATCGACTAGCTGTTAAGTATAACAAACTACCAATCATACTCCTGTACACAGTCTGTTCAATCTGTTTACCCTCTCTTTCTTGAGTTAACTTGACTGATGTACCCATCGGTGTTCTCTTTGCCTTAGACCCTTCTAAGCCAAACTTCTTCACCAGATTTTCAGCATACTTCTCTTGGCTCACAAATATTCCATCCTCACTTTGTTTAACTTGAAGCCCCAAAAAATACTTCAGTTCTCCAAACATGCTCATCTTGAATTCTGATGTCATTAGTTTGACAAATTCGTTCACAAGCGCTTCAGATCTTGAACCAAACACCAAATCATCAACATAGACTTGAACAATGAATATGTGACCTCTTTGCTGTTTGACAAATAAGGTCTTGTCTGCACTACCTCGTGTATATCCCTTCTTGAGCAAGAATTCACCAAGAGTATTGTACCAAGCTCTGGGAGCTTGCTTCAGTCCGTACAGGGCTTTATTCAGTCTGTAGACATGATCTGGATGTTCTGGATCTTCAAAAACCTTAGGCTATTTCACATACACTTCTTCTTCCAGCTTACCATTTAAGAAGGCACTTTTGACGTCCATTTGATAAAGTTTGAAGTCCATGCTACTAGCCATCCCCATTAAGAATCTGACAGATTCCAATCTGGTCGCAGGTGCAAAGGTCTCACCATAATCTATGCCCTCTTCTTGGGCATATCCTTGGGCTACCAATCTGGCTTTGTTACGAGTGATGTTGCCAAGCTCGTCAGTTTTATTCTAGAATATCCACTTGGTTCCAATCATGTTTGCGCCTTTGGGGAGAGGAGTGAGGTACCATACCTTACATCGTTGGAACTCCAATAACTCTTCTTGCATAGTAGCTATTCAGTTTTCATCTTGAAAGGCATCAACCACATACCAAGATATCTTTCTTCCCACCGAGACTTTCTACCTGCATAGGCCCCATCAAATCCATATGTATAAGATCAAGGACCTTTTCTATGGTAATTCGCAGTACTCACTTGTGAACTTCATGTATTTCCTTTCCTTGTTGACAAGGACCACAGAAATCAACATCACTGAATCGGATTTTGGGAATTCCTTCTATAGCATTAAGTTGAATGAGCTTCTGGATATTTCTATATTGAGTGTGACCAAGTTTCGGATGCCATATCTCACTCATCTTCGAAGAGACTCTGAAACTGGTGATCTTCGGTGTAAAGATATAGCATTTGTCAGGTGACCTGTTGGCCTCCAGGAATTTTTCTGAACCTTTGTTGATGACACAACTATTCTTTCCAAAACTCACACTCATACCTTCATCACACAGTTGGCTATTAGCTAACCAGATTTGCCCTCAGACCTTCAACATAGGGAACTCCATCTAGAATAGGCATACTAGGAACATTTAATGTACCAATTCCTCTTATTCTGCCTTTACCTCCATCTCCAAAAACAACAGATTCATTAGAACAGCTTTGCACATTAATAAGAAGATCCTTATTCCCTGTCATGTGCTGAGAACACCCACTATCAATATACCACGAGTTTCCCACTCTTGAGCTATTACTAGTATGTACATCGTAAGCCCTATGATATTCATGACCTTGGTTTCTCCTATTCTGATACTTAATCATTTCTTGCCTCTTATCTCCAAGATAAAAATGACACCTAGGTCTAATATGACCAAGTCTATGACAGTAATGACAAAGAGGAATAAATACTTCAGAGTCAGGATCATGTTCAGGTACCTTGTGAGGTTTCTGTTCGTGTACTGCTTCTGGAGCTTCTCCTTCTCCAGCCTTCTGCTCAACATCAACTGAAGCTTCAGTTGTTTTTGGTCTCCATACCTCACGATTGACTGGTCTTTCAAATTGTTGAGCTCCAGGATTTCCTCTGAATTGATTCCATCCCTCAACTCTCCTTCCTGGTTTATTCCAGTCTTGCCTTTGAGTTCTTTGTTGATACTGATACTCAACCTGCTTGTAATCACCCCTTTTAAAACCAAGTCCTTCCTTATCTGCAACTCTTTTTCCTTGTCTAAGGATCTCATCCAACTTTTCAGTGCTGGAGTTCATCATCCTGATCAATTTCTGAATTTGGCTTAACTCTCCATCAGTCTCCTTTCTTCCTTCCTCGCAGTTTCTGAGCTTTTGTTGTAGAGACTTTATACTTTAGCTTTAAGAGAATCTCTTTCTCTTTCCAAATTATTAACCTGTTCAGTAAGACTCTGATTTAGAATCAGGGCTTTCTTGCACGCATCTACCAATTCTGCATAGTCTTCCTGGCCTTCTTCATTCTCATCAACATCTTCAACATCAAACGGATCTTGATTTACGACTCCAGATGTGATCCTTTGGCCATTTATGGTAGCAACGTGAGCTGTATGAGAGGTATCCTGTCCTTCTTCGAATTCAGTATCTGTAACATCCTCATCACTGTGAGTAGCTTGGAATGCCTTTTTACTGGTTTTCTGGTACTTGAACAGATTAGCGCACTCACTCTTGATATGACCATAACCATCGCACTCGTGACATTGAGGACCTCTGTCTCCATTCTCCTTCTTCTCCGTAGAATTATAATTCCTATTCTGAGCATTACCTTGATTATCAGTCCGACGAAATCTGGAATTTCCATCACTATTTCCTGTCCTGAAGAATTTTTTTCCCAAATTTCTTTGATAGATATGCAATACATTCAGCCATATCTTCAGCATTCAACTCCTCTTCAGAATGATTTGAAGATGAAGCTTTGAATGCAACATATTTCTTCTTTTCACCTGGATTACTGCGCATTCCCATCTCAAAAGTTCTGAGAGAACCAATAAGCTCATTAGGTTTAAGCTCATCAACATCCTTCGCTTCTTCAATAGTTGTCACCTTATAATCAAATCTTTCTGGTATAGATCTCAGAATTTTCCTCACAATCTTAGCTTCAGTGAGCTTCTCTCCCAACGAGAAGAATTCATTGGACAGACTTAGCAGCTTTGCATAGAAGTCTGAGATGGTTTCATTCTCATCGATCATTAGGGCCTCAAACTGTGATGTAATTTGTTGAATCCTCTGATTCTTCACACGTTTGTTTCCTTCATAAGTGATTTCCAGAATGTCCCAAGCTTCTTTAGCAGATTGACACGTAGAAATAATAGCAAAGATTTCAACACTTACAACGCTATGGATAACATTAATAACCTTCTAATTCATGCCTGAAGATTTTAACTCTTCTTCAGACCACTTTGTTCTTGGCTTCTTTGTTCCATCTTCATCTGTTGGTGCACTCCAGCCATTCTCCACTGCTGTCCATACAGCCTCGTCAATAGATCTGATGAATGAAGCCATCCTTACTTTCCAATAACCATAGCTTGTTCCATCAAACAGTGGTGGTCTAACAGTAGAGCCACCTTCTTTGATAGTACTCATCTTGAGCGTTTCCAATACACCCGTGGGTTACACGAATATCCCAGGATCTAACACCGCACCTCGATGACCTGCTCTAGTGCCAATTGAAATTGTATATCCCACACAATTGTATGTTCAATAGTAACACAAGATGTAACACGAGAGAACACACAAGTTGGTAACCCAGTTTGGTGATAAACACACCTACGTCTGGGGGAAACTATTCCAAGAAAATAATCCACTATGATGATTATAAGGGATACAAGACTCGTGAACGTAAGATACACTATACGTTCTCTCCTCACCCGACTCTACTCCTTACACGCGAATACTTGGTAAACTCTCAAATAGTCTACCCAAGAAACTATTCTCAAGAACGAAAAGTTAAACCCAATCTTGAACGTAGAATAGTTCAAGATAATACAATTCACTCACCAACTATACTACCCAATAATTGATGAATGAACCAAGACCACTCTCAATAATGAAGAACACGAAGATCACGAGACAACTCTCAAGAATTGCTCTCGTCCCTCACGCAGCTGCAAAGAGCTGATCTTCGAATATATATATAGAGTCCTCCATGCAAACCCTAACGGGATAAATAAGGTATATCTCCAAGAATACCTTATTTGAGTAGAATCGGATGTTCATACAAATCCATACCTTGTGCGTGTATATCTCATAATAATATAATAAGGAAAATAAATCCTTATACCATATAAACTCTAACACCGCACCTACTAACTCACGTAGCACCACATACATAACTATGCCACTCACGAAAAACAACACTAAACCTAAACATGCATACATAACTATGCCACTCACGAAAAACATCACTAAACCTAAACATGCAGCAACAATAAGCTTGCCCTTTTCTCACAGCTACACCTACTTTAATATATACAAACTAAGATCAAATATGACTTTTAAAAATTTAAATCATCTAACCCCTTTTCAACTCCAACCAAAGTATGGATGTTACTCCATCTTCCTCCACAACCAACTACAACTACAAACTTTTAATCTAAACACTTGCTTATGAACTCAAATTATCCCCTTATGCTCAAATATTTTTTTTTTCTTTCTCTATTTTTTCCTCTCTTTTTTTCATAGACCTTTTTTCTAGAGCTCAACTAAACAAATTTTCTTCTATGAAACACAAAGCTCTCAAAACTACTCTTAAGCTTATGGGGATAATCAACTTATTTGTACAATCATCTACATTCCTTTTTTTTGCCCTCCACACCACAACATTTATATATTATTTTCAACTCCTTTCACACACTAACCATAAAAAAAAAAAAAGGATACCCATAAATCACTCATTCCTCCTATCATCCGGTTTCACAAAAGAAAGACTAAAATAGGCTCAAAGGGGTAACAAAGGATCATTATGCACAAGGATAGTGTATAGGGATAATGTGGCTAAAGAAACATGACCTAAAATCATCTCCTAATTCACATATATACTAAGGTCTCGACGGAGAATAAAGGCAAGTTCTAGATGGCGATACACATACTAATAATCAAAGAATTCTGCTAAGATAATCTAAGATAATCACATAATCTAAACTTAATCAGCACTAGATCTCATAAGAATTAAATTAGATGTAACAAAGCTCAAGTATCGAAAATATAATCAATAAGGTTCAGCTACGACACCTATATCAATTACATGCAAAGCCTACGATTAATTTAAATTCCGCTAGGATAATTAAATTAAATCGTATTATGTTTCAAGAGTTCAATCATGCAATTAATCCTGCTAAGATAAAAATCACACAACTATGCATACATAATTAGTGGTCAATTAATTAAGCATGAGAATAAGCACCATGAAACATAAATCTAAGTGGAAGGCTGATCGCACTATTTTCTACCACACAAAAAATAGGTATAGTATAGAATAAGCGAGTATCGTATCCACATGGATTGATGTGTCGAAACCACACACAGTACCTTTACTATATAATTAAACTGACGTTTAAGCAATTAAAAGTGTAGAGAATTGTGGTATTTATAACTAGGCAAATAAGTAAAAGAACTCAATTAAACAAATAAGGAAATAAACAAATAAAGGAGCAAATAAATAAATAAGGCAAATAACAAATAAGGATAAAAATCAAATAAGGAAAAGTCAAATAAATCAAATAAGGAAAAGTGTTGATTCTAGGGAAGCCTACCTAATCAAATCTATGCAAGTAATTAATGCATACAATTAACCAATTTAATCCAATCTAAATATGATACATGAAAATAACCTATCACCCCAATTATGGCAATGCAAGTCGTCACCTAATAAGATTCTAATCTCCTCTCGGTTTCATAGAAATAAAATCAAGTGCAAAATAGAACAAGTATCAATAATATAATCAACTAGGTTCAATTATGCATGACACCTAAATCGACTATATGCAAACATATGATAATTCAATCTCGACTAAGATAATCAAATCACCATACCATGTATTCATGAGATCTATTATGCAATTATCCAACTAAGGCATAAGAACATAACTATGCACACATAATTAGTGATCAAGTAATCATGAATGAGAATAAGCACCATAAAACATGCATCTAAATTGAAAGGCTAATTGTAAAACAAGATTACTCACGTAAATTCAATTAGGCATTCAATCCGTAAAATCAACTAAGGAATTTAGCTAGACATAATTAAACCAAACATGAACACAAATAATTGAAAGAACATAATTAAAGAGTAAGAGTAAGAAAAACTTGAACACAAACGAAGAACTTCGAATCTTGAATCTTGCATAAACTTGAATAATCTCCAATGTCGAATACAAGAATAAAAACTCTAAAGTAAAAGTATGAAAAAGTGCTAGAAAGTGTTAGGGATGCTAGATAGATTAGGGTTTACAATGCTAGACTAAGGAATATATATAGGGGAAATTTACATAAGGAATTATAGACCAAAAAGGAATCTATTTAAAAATCAAGGAATTCTCGGCTGGATGACCCTCTCGACACCCTTCACCTCTCGGTCGAGAGGCCTCTCGATCGAGAGAGGTATCGAGAGTGTGGAAAATGCTATCGATCGAGAGTGGCTTCCAGAAGCTTTCCTCTCGATAAGTCTCTCGATCGAGAGAGGTATCGAGAGGTCTTCACTCGACTTCAAATCTTGGATTTCAAACTTCGATCTTCACGCCTTGTCTCGTCTCGGGGTTTTATCATCAAAATATGCCTAAAAACACAACAAAATACCCACAAGCATAATATTGTCCAATATAATAAAAACCATATAAAATATAGACAATACTACACAATCGAAACTAAAAAACGACTCTTTTTGGTTACAAAAATAAGGTAAATTTCACCTATATCAAATCCCCCAAACTTACACATTGTTCGTCCCGAACAATACAAAAACATAAACAATAGACTCTAGCATTGTGAACTATATAGGCCTCAAAACTTTTTCAAAAACAAACTCATGATCATGATCAAAACTATGCCCACAACCTTAGCATCAATAACACAATCTACTCAACAAATTAAAATCATGCTATTCAATCAAAGAACACTCTCAAACATGTGAAATTATATGTGTATAAGTGAACACTCAACTCTCTCAAAGAAAAGATGTAAGATAATGCACATCATATGGTCCACTCAATATCAATGCAATGCAACATGTTTACCATAGGCTTGTCCCTAATCTCAACATCTCCACCTAATGTAATATTCACAAACTAGGATAAAAAGGACTTTATAAAGCTTGTAATGTAGGGACATTGGTTTAGGTAGGGAATATATAGGCTAAGTGACTCAAATATTCTAAATCATCAACTTCTTTTTCAACACCAACCAAAGTATGGAATTTTACTCCACCTTCTGCCATCCAATATACCAACCACAAAACTTAAGCATATCATAGATGCACACAATACAATTCAAGCTAACTACCCCCTTATGCTTTTATTCTTATTTTTTTTCTTTTCTTCTTTTCTTCTTCTTCTTCTTCTTCTTCTTCTTCTTCTTCTTCTTCTTTTTTTTTTTCTCTCTCTCTCTCTAGAGCTCAACTAATGAATGTTCTTTCTAATGTTGAACAAAGGCTCTATATTTTCTCTCTCTCTCTCTCTCTCTCTCTCTCTCTCTCTCTCTCTCTTTTTTTTTTTTTTTTTTTTTTAAGCTTATAGGGATAGCTAACTATACTTAAGCAAGCACCTAAAATTTCTTTTCCTTTTCTCCTTCTACACCACAATAAATATTTTCTATTCAACTCCTCCCACATCACCAACTAAATCCACTAAAGGTACCCTTATCCATCCAAACCTCCTATCATCCAAGCTTAAGAAAGAAAGGCTCATAAAAGGCTCAAAAGGGGTAAACAAAGATTATGATCAAGGTTAGTGTGCATGGGAATCATGTGGCTATGAAAGAATGGCCTAAGATCATCTCCTAATTCATAAATATACTAAGGTCTTGATGGAGAAATAGGGCAAGTTCTAGAAACAATGAAGCATACATGATCACTGTTGGAAATTGTTAAGGATCACATGTTAAGGGGGAACTTGATACGAACCTTGGTAGGTCCGAACGACTCACGCACGCGGAAGACTCAAGATACCGATGGAAATCCCAAAACCTCCTAAATCGAACACGAAAGTGTTGTCTAGGCAACTCGGGGATGATGATTGACACACAAACGAGGGTGATGAACTCGATTGATTCGCCGGATAAAGAATTTCTTGGTCACACCGTAAGAAATTCAAAGATAAATCTCATAAGAGAAATAAATTGAGGTAATATTAATGAATAATCTGATGTAATTTTCGTCCATGATATATGAGCCATATTTATAGGCTTCATAGAGTCCTAATTCCACAAGGAAACTAGTTAAAAACCTATCCTATAATATACCAAACCAAAACCTAGTCTAAAAAGGAATAAAATCACTAAAATAATGCTTAAAATAACCCTATCAACTAGAAAACCAAATTAAAACGAAAATTAGTAAAATATTAATAAAAACTCAACTAAATAATATACTAAATAATATCTTCAATCTTCATCCCATATCATCTATAATTCTGGGCCTCCGGGCTTTGAACCATGACTTACGGGCTCCATCATTCCCCTCCTCTTGAAGAGGATTTGTCCTCAAATCCTGGCCGTCTCCTACATCAAAAGGAGAGAAATTTTGTTTCTTGATCTCTTCACATTTCTCCAACTCATTCAATCCTTCGAACTCGATTTGATGTTCACTTCCTTTAATTGATAATACGCCATGAAATGTATCTTTGGAAGAAACATCATTGAATACCTGCACAAATGAATAAGTAGAAGAGAATAGACAATCAAGATCATTAGTGGACGAAACATTCCCCTTGTTCCACTTTGCCTCCATGGACTTCTCCTCATTCACTATCAACTCCAAAACACTACTCTGATCAAGTAAAGACTCATGCATCAACCCATTCTCGTTTGTCTCTACTTTCTCTTCCTTGGACTTCACCATCTCCACCTCCTTTGATAGTTGCATTTGATCATCCTCATCCATTTGCGTTGGAGTAAGAGAAACAAACGACACTTCCTCCTCGACATGAATGATGTTCTCTTGCTGCTCTCCATCACACTCTTCATTTTGCACACTCTGATCAATATCATCAAATAAACTAAGTGGTCCAGTAGGTGCTTCGATTTCTTCTACCTCCTCATTCAGTTCTTCCATATCATCTCGAACCGGAGTGAACGTACTCTTAGCATCTGACCTTGGCTTCACAAATGGACGTATGTACTCCTTCGGCTCCTCTTCTTTCCCCCAAACACTTCTCTTCAAATATGAAATAGTAGTATCTTGGGACTGTCTCCAACCATTCTGACTCTCACGATAGTAATGGGTAGGTGCAAAATGCTTCCTCATTACTGCCTTCATCTCTTTCCAAGTCATGATTGGCTCCACTCCAATCCTTCTTCTACTCTTAGCCAATCGATCCCACCAAGTTAGAGCATAGTCCGATAACAACCTGGATGCCAAGTTCACCTTCTTGAACTCAGAATAGTTATGATGATAAAAAGCTATCTCCATATTTATCTCCCATTGAAAATACAACTCTGGATCATATTTCCCTTGAAAATAGGTAATGTCCACTTCTTCGTCCTCATCAAGATGGCCATGTTGGTTGTATGGTCGGACTTTGTCTTTGTATCGACCTCCACTCTTCGAACAAATTAACACCGACTCAGACCTCATCACCTCGCCCCATTGTTTCACCATCGCCTCTATCTTGAATTTTGTTTGTTGATCAAGCTCCTCATCCAACATACTGACAAAAGGTTAGTAAAAAAAATAGGATCCTCACAACCTCACAAACACTCGTGTATCGCTCAAAGATAATTCTTTCAACACTCGTGTATCACTCAATAACAATGACTTTTACCCTCTAATAATCTCACCTCTCTTGCCTTTTTCCACTCAATTCTCTCTTAAGAGGCTCAAATTCTCTTAATCTACCACATAAATCACAATTAAAGAATCAAGAGTACTGAAAGTAGGATGAAAAGATGACTGACGAAGAAAACCCTAAATCCGAAGACACGAAAAATTTACCGAAAACTTCAGTGGACGATTTGACCCTTTAAACGGCCTTTTTTTGCAAAAATAACGAACCGATTCCGACAAAGTTGAAACCACCGCATAGATCTTTTCGAGAGCTTTCCGAAAAGGTATTATGGAGCAAAATCGGAGTCCGTATGCAAAAGTTATGGCCGTTTTAGTACTGGCTGACGAAAAACACGAGAAAAAGACGAAAACTCACAGAAACGAATCTGAATACTTGACACGAAACGAAAAGCTACAAAGGACGACTCTATGACACAGATAGGTTTTTTTTTTTTTTTTTTTTGACACAGAAACGAATCTGACGAACGATTAGAAGAAGACTCGAACGAACGACACGAATAAAAACGACACTAACAAAACGATACGAAAACGAAAAAGACAAAAGGAAAGATAAAACCTGGATTACGTAAACTCTGGCTCTGCTGCCAAATGATACGAACCTTGGTAGGTCCGAACGACTCACGCACGCGGAAGACTCAAGATACCGATGGAAATCCCAAAACCTCCTAAATCGAACACGAAAGTGTTGTCTAGGCAACTCGGGGACAATGATTGACACACAAACGAGGGTGATGAACTCGATTGATTCGCCGGATAAAGAATTTCTTGGTCACACCATAAGAAATTCAAAGATAAATCTCATAAGAGAAATAAATTGAGGTAATATTAATGAATAATCTAATGTAATTTTCGTCCATGATATATGAGCCATATTTATAGGCTTCATAGAGTCCTAATTCCACAAGGAAACTAGTTAAAAACCTATCCTATAATATACCAAACCAAAACCTAGTCTAAAAAGGAATAAAATCACTAAAATAATGCTTAAAATAACCCTATCAACTAGAAAACCAAATTAAAACGAAAATTAATAAAATATTAATAAAAACTCAACTAAATAATCTACTAAATAATATCTTCAATCTTCATCCCATATCATCTATAATTCTGGGCCTCCGGGCTTCGAACCATGACTTACGGGCTCCATCAGAACTCATATGGGACACTTTGAAGTGAATGTATATTTGTTTTGATTTGATCCCAAAACCCCTAAGTATCCTATTCTCAAGCGACCCAGTTTGATGTAGAATAGGTTAGAAATTTTTCTAAGCCTATACTGTTAGGATGGCTTTGATAGCTTTAGTCGCTTAGGCTTTAGATTGCAGGAATTTCAAAAGTGAAGGCCACTCGCTTGAGTGAGTTTTCCATGCGAAGCGAGTCTAACGAGCCGAAGTGAAGCTTGCCGAAGAACAGCGAAGCGAAGCATGCGCTACAGTAGATTCAATGCGAGTCAACTAAAAGCGAAGCGAAGCGAGCGCTACAGTGAAAGATGAAGCGAGTCAACGTGGAGTCAATAAATACTAAAAGCGGACACTCGGGAATTTTATTTTCCAAGTACACGCAACAGTATGACTTTGAAGCGACTCACTTAAAGCGGACGCTACATTTCTAAAGCGAAGCGAGCCCCTACCTAACAGAAAGCGACAACACAATTCACGCTCCGATTTTGAACTCCAGTCAACTGAGGATCGTCGCATTAATTGTGAGATCTCCACGTGTCGAATGAGGAGAGGAGCAACGGAGTTGACTGCCAGGCCGACAAGGGCGCCGCTACAGTACTGGCTCGCTCCAGTTACTGTTATATTTGTAACTTAGCCATTTTCGGCAAAGTGCCAAATCTGTGCGTCTAAAAAGCAGCCAGCCTGTGCAAGTACTGTCGAGAGGAGGAGGGACAAGGCCACCTACCAAGCAACGGATCTCGGCCAACCCTCTGCCTATAAATAGTGAAGGATGAAGACGAAGAGAGGTAGAACACTACTTGAGCATTCAGCACCTACTGCAAACAAAAACTCCCAGCTTTCAAGCATTTCATCGAGTCTTTGTTTCAAGTGTTCTCCGAGTTCCAGTCTCATCGGAACTCGTCTTCGCAACCTTCACACTTAGAGTTCTAAGCCTACTTCATATCCAAGCTTAGAGAAGAGCTCTAGCCATCTTTGCATTCATTGTAAAGAGCTCTTCATTAGTGTGTCTGTCGAAACAGAAAACCCTAACCCTAAAGTTCAGTAAGGTTTTTTGTTCATCGTCGTTAGGTTGTTTTCGATCCAAGGCTCTATTTTCCTCGATAGTAGAAGCCTCGATAAGAGAGTCTAGATCCAGGCTTACACTTTCCTCGATTGTGTAAAGCTCGATCGAAGCTTAGGTTGTAAGGAGAACCCGTAATCTCCCTGTCATCGGACTGAAGCGAGTGAAGCTTCCAGTCCAGTTTAGGTTTGTATGGTGAACCCGTAATCACCCAGTCGTCGTCAGATCCAAGTAAGTAAAGCTCGATCTTGACATAGGT
This sequence comes from Thymus mandschuricus, assembly GCA_029379335.1. Taxonomy (NCBI): domain Eukaryota; kingdom Viridiplantae; phylum Streptophyta; class Magnoliopsida; order Lamiales; family Lamiaceae; genus Thymus; species Thymus mandschuricus. The sequence goes on along the minus strand of CM057074.1, from coordinate 15,999,734 downwards.
TTTTGAAGAACCCGTAATCTTCAAGTTCTTGAGTGAAGAGAACTAGTTGCCAAGTGCAACAAGTGGACGCAGGAGTTTTATCTCCTAACCACTATAAATCGCTGTGTCGTATCTCTAACCCTAATCTCTCTATTCTGTTTACTGTTTGATTATCCATTGCACAAGCATACTAAGCAAACTCAAACTGCATTTTCAATTACTTAGGAAAGATTAGCTCACCGAATTTCCGCATCACGAGTAAAGACTCACTCTTGATCAAGTGTTAACTTAGGTCAAGATGTTTAGCTAAACACTTTAGATCTAGCTCTCGGCTAGGTCTTGAGTATTGAAGCGAGCTCTTTACTTGTCACTCTGAGTTAAAGGAAAAGAAGTTGAAAAACTTCAAAACACGTATTCACCCCCCCCCCCCCCCTTCTACGTGTTTTTCCTCTAACAAATCGGGACCAACAAGTGGTATCAGAGCAGCGGTTCTTTCGAGCCACTGCTTTGCATATCGGAAGCGCGTCCCCTCTCGCTTCACGTTGTCTCACTGAACCGGATCCTTTTTCCTAAGTGCATAAAACCCTCACTCACGCATACTGCATTACTGCTGATAGTTTGCTATGTCTACATACAGTTCATCGAATCTTCCACAGTTCTCTATAGAAGGATACGAGACATCGAGCTTTCGAGTCGAGAGTTTCCTCAGTTCCATCTACGATCGTATGTGGGAGGTCATCGAGGAAGGACCGATCGAGATCAAGAAAGCCGTGTCTGTGAATGTACCAGCCACCGAAGGCCATGCAGCCCACGTCAGGCAAGAGTACGTGGAGAAGGACAAGGACGAGTACAACTCCAATGACTTCAAAATCACCAACCTCGACAAAATCGCACGCCACACAATGTAGAGCACTGTGTCGGACGCCTATCTGCCAAGGATCAGGAGGTGCGCAACGACGAAAGAAATGTGGGAAACCCTAGCCCTCATTTCTCAAGGAACGGACAAGATTAAGGAGAACAAACTTGCCGTGCAGATGCGGGAGTTTGAAGGCCTTATAATGAAGTCGGGAGAGTCCATCGATGCCTTTGAGCTGAGAGTCACCAACATCATTGCTACTCTCAACTCACTCGGGAAGGAACTCACAGACAAGGAAGTAAATCTCAAAATTGTTCGAGCTCTCACACGAAAGTGGCAAACCATGAAGGAGCTGTACCTTGCAACGAAGGACTTGTCAAAGCTTATGCCGGAGATCCTGTTCTCCGAACTCAAGGCTCACGAGTTCGATCTTAATCGTATGAGTCTTGATGATGAAGATGAAGCTCCCACGACAGCGAAAGGAGTCGCTTTCAAAGCCGCAGAAGGGCCAAGCAACTAGACACTCGCTAAGATGTCAAGAGAAGAGCTGGAAGAGCACGTTGCGTTCCTGTCAAAGAACTTCAACAAAATGAACTCTCGCGTGGGCAAGTATAAGAGGTTTTACAAACAGTACAAGGGAAGGAGCTCTGAAGCTCGCGATGGAAAAGGGAAAAGAGAAGAGACAGCCAAGCCGATCTCCAGGGACATGATGGAAGTGGAATGCTACCACTGCCACAAGATGGGCCATTACAAATCTGACTGCCCAAAGCTGAGTGCCAAGGAGCGAGAAGAACTGAAGGCTAAAAGAGAAGCTCCCAGGCGAGCGCTTGTAGCAAGCGAACTACCAGTCGCTTCAACTGAAGAAGTCTCAAGCGACTACGATGCATTCACTGATCCCAACTCTAGCAATGGAGAGTGATTGGTGTTTAGATGTTAGGATTTTCGTAGTGTTTTCGAGTCCGTTTTCGTAATGTTTTCATGTCTTTGTGTGTGTTTATGGCTATGATTTGTTTGTTTGGAGTTTTTGGGACTTGTAGGTGATTATGGATAAAAAGGAGCGGAAACGGATCGTAAAGGATGAAAAAAGACGACGAGACGATGATTGGACGTTCGAGGTCAGATTTGGGAGCTGGACGCCGTCCAACTCATCTGGACGCCGTCCAACATCACGCCCAAAAGGAAGCTGGACGCCGTCCAGCGCGTTGAGCAAAATTGAGCAGAATCAAGTTCTGGACACCGTCCAACTCCGACGGCCAGGCTGTTCTTTCCTTGTTTATCTAGGATTTACCTAGTATATATATTACATCCTTGTACACGAATTCTAGACATCTTTTAGCATATTTTAGCTTTAGTTTTCAGCACTTAAACACTTTAGATTAGTTTTACTTTGTTCGGATCCGGATTCTTAGTTCGTGCAATTTAATTCAAGACTTTTCTTTTATTTCGAGTTCTTCGTTCTTCGTTTAATTCTCGTAAGTTATTTATTGCTTTCGTTTACTTGTCTTAATTGCTTTACTTAGTTTTAGATTCGATTTCTTAATTGCTTCTTTTAATTTCCTTAGTTTAATTTCGTTCTTTCGATTTCTAGTTTAAAGTTTAGATTCGTTTTTCCTACGATTTCAACTCTCTCATTTTTAAAGTTTTCAAAGTTAGATTTATTTTCCTTTTAATTTCCAGATTTCATACATCATGTCTAAGGTTGTTTATGCTTTCTTCGTTGCTTTCTTTATCGCTTTCTTTTCGATTCTTGCCTAGGTAGATTTATTGCTTTCTTCTAGTTTAATTTTCTAAGTTTATTTAGTTCAATTTATTTCTTGCTTTCGAGATTAGTTTATTTACTTGCTTTGATTTATTGCTTTGATTTATTTTCTTGCCTAGGATTTAAAAACAAAAACCCCAAAATCTTCTTTACTTGCTTTCTTAGTTTTAGGCTAGATTAGGTTTTTACTACATAATTAATTGCCCTGCAAAGTTTTCCTTCGAGATTCGACATTGGGTTTTACTTGCTAGTGCAGGATTTCGTTCTATTGCGAATACTTTTTGGTGAAACAAATTTTGGCGCCGTTGCCGGGGATAACTTTAGGTGATTTATTGTGTAGTATTTTTATTTGTTTTATTTTTATTTGTGTTTCTTCGATTTTCTTGTTTCTCCCACTTGGTGCGTTTAACCCTTTTTGTTGAATGTTGTTTATGCATGGTCGCCGAAGTCTTCAAAGGAGTTTAGCGCCCTACTTCGACAACATATATCAAAGGAAAACAATTTTAGCCGCGAAGGAGAAGGAGGAGATTGATTCTCAAGACTTTTCCTTAGTCTTGTTATTTGCAAAGCCCGAAGCCATGGCAGCTAGAGTCATGGGCAATTTTGCTCGCCCCACATTCACGGCCACCACTTCGGCGATTGTCCTGACGGAAGCGGTCAGGAATCATGAGCTTAAACCTCACCACATGGCGTTGCTTCCATCCTACCATGGGCTGCCCAACGAGGATGCTTTGACGTTCATCCGAGAGTTTTGCACGGTGGTGCAAACTTTCCCACTCTCGGGTCTCACGGAGGACAACTTGAAGATGAAGTGCTTCCCGTACACCCTCAAGGATCGAGCAAAGTCGTGGTATTTGGCACTCCCGGCCAACTCTCTCGCCACATGGAATGCGGTATGTGAGAAGTTCATGCTCAAGTACTACCCGAACCGCAAGACTCAAGAGGTGCGGTCAAAGATTATGAATTTTTCCCAAGACAACGATGAGCCATTTCACGAAGCATGGGAGAGGTTCCAAAAGCTACTTCAACAGTGCCCTCATCATCAAATGGCACCAGAGTTGCTTTGGCAATATTTCTACGACGCCCTCAACCAAACTTGTCAATTCATGGTGGATAGTTCGGCCGGAGGCAACATCGCGGTCAAGACAGCTGACGAGTTGAAGGAGATTTTCGAGACGCTCGCTGCGAGTTCTCAACAAAAATCAGCTAGACCAAGGAAAGTGGAGGCGAGTGCAGTTTCGATGAGCCCCGATTTGAAGAAGCAAATTGCCGACATGTATAGGGATCTCGAGAATTTGAAGATTAAGCAAAGTGCACCGGCCCCGAAGGAGGAAGAGAGGAAGCCGGACCAATGTACGCCGCTCAAGGATACCCGCCTCAAGTGCCTCCACCTCAAGGATATCAAGGGGGATACAATGGACGTTTCCAAAATCCAAGGCCGACACAAGGGCAAGGTAATCCTCCTACCTATCCCAATAGGCGTCCTCCACCATATAATAACCCCTATCCTCCTCCTCCAAATCCCTACTACTCTCAACCTCCACCATATTACCCACCTCCAAAATATCCTCCCAATCTATATTATCCACCACCTCCATACTACCCCCCTCAATCTACTCCTACACCACCCCCGACATACCCAAATGCTCGTCCTCAAGGACCTCCACAAAAGCCTCCCGTCGATGAGAGCCTCTCTACATTCCTTCATGAGGCTAAATTGGCTCGAGAGGCTCAAGATGCTAACATTAAGAGGCTCGAGATGGCCATTGGCCAAATTTCTGGATCCATGCACTTGATGCAACAACCGGGGTGAATTCCGAGTCAAGGGATTCAACCACAACAAGCCAACGAGGTGCAAGCTCCATATCCCCCGTACGTTCCTCCTTTTCCACCTCATCAAGCTCAAGCAGTTTCGGTGTTGCGGAGCGGAAGACAGGTGGACAACGGTGTTAATATGCCACCTCAAGGGCATTCAAGTGATAGATGGAGCCCGAGCAAGCATTGGAGCGACGGCAGAAATCGGGCAGTCCAAGGTTCTGGACGGCGTCCAACTTCGGGTTGGACGGTGTCCAACTCTGGACGGCCGTCCACCCCTTTTGGACGGGCACCCAACGCGCAAATCCAAAATCCAACAGTGTCAGGATCTGGACGGCGTCCAGATCCAAGTTGGACGGCGTCCAACCCCGAAATTCCAAATTATGCAGCTCCCGAAGTTGGACGTCTGTCCAACCCCGACGAGCAACGCACGGAGGCCGAGGAACCCATGAAGGAGCCCAAGAAGGAGCCCGAGAAAGAGTCCCCACCTCTACACAAGACTTCCAATCCTTATGTTCCTCCCATTCCTTATCCAAGTCGTGTGAAGAACAAGAAGAGGGATCAACAATTCATGGATTTATACAAGCTTCTTTCAAAGGTAGACGTGAACTTGCCTCTCCTTGATGTTATTTGCAACGTGCCACCGTTCGTGAGGTTCGTGAAGGAGTTGACATCGAGGAAGAAGCCGTTCGATGAGATGGAGACGATTGCGGTATCGGAGGTGGCGACATCCATTATGCAACACCCTCTTCCACCTAAGCAACGGGATCCAGGTTCTTTTGTTATCACTATCTCTTTAGGTAATGGTAAGGAAGCATGTGGTATGTTAGATTTAGGTGCCGGTATTAATCTCATGCCTTATTCTATCTTTAAGCAATAAGAGTTAAGAGAACTTAAACCCACTCGCATGAGCCTTCAATTGGCGGATAGGTCTATTAGGTACCCTAGAGGTATTATTGAGGATATCCTTGTTCGTGTAGGGGGTTTGATTGTTCCCGTTGATTTTGTGGTTTTAGAGATAGGTGAGGTTCAAGAGAATGGTATTGAGCACACACTTTTGCTAGGTCGTCCTTTCATGGCTACTACTAACACTTTGATAGATGTGAAGAGTGGTGTGATTAAGATGTCGGTTTTAGGAGAGGATGTTTCGTTTTCTGTGCATAAGAGTCGACCTATGTCATCGGTCAATTTAATTGATAATTGTTCTTTCATCGATAAGGTTGATGCCTTGGCCGAGTGCTCTTTTGTGCAGGATTTTGACATCGAGGAAGTGTGTTGGGGATCCGGAGATCAAATGGAATCGGAGCGAATGGAGAGAGACATCGGGATAAAAATCCCGTTTCCCCCTCAAGCCCCGAGCCCGGCTCGAAGATTCCGGAGCCGTTGGAGTTGAAAGAGCTACCATCGCATTTGAAATATGTGTTTTTAGAGGGAGGAAATCAAAAACCCGTGATTATCTCTTCGTCTTTGTCTCTTGCAGAGGAAGGAGCTTTGGTGGGCATACTCAAGGAGAACAAGCTCGCTTTTGGATGGAGCTTGGCAGATATTCGAGGTATTAGCCCGGCCACGTGCATGCATCGCATCAATCTCGAAGAAGGCGCTTGCCCCAAACGAGATGGACAAAGGAGGCTCAACCCAATGCTCATGGAGGTCGTGCGCAAGGAAATCTACAAGCTATTGGCGGAGGGTATTATCTATGCCATCGCCGATAGTGAGTGGGTTAGCCCGGTGCACGTCGTTCCAAAGAAGGGTGTTTCACTAAAAAGTGTTCGCAATAGAACGAAATCCTATCGTAGCACTAGCAAGTAAAAACCTAAGTCGAATCTCAAGGAAAACTCAACAGGGCAAATAACTGTGTAGTAAAAACAACCTAAACTAAGAAAGCAAGTAAATAGAATTTTTGGGTTTTTGGTTTTTAAAATCCTAGACAAGAAAATAAATCAAAGCAATTAAATCAAAGCAAACAAATTTAATCTAGAAAGCTGGAAATAACTTGAACTAAGTAAACTAGAGAATTAAAAGAAATCAATTAAACTACCTAGGCAAGAATCGAAAAGAAAGCAATAAAGAAAACAACGAAGAAAACGAAAACGAACCTAGACATAATTAAACTAAATCTGGAAATCTGAAAATTAAATAAATAAATCTAATTCTAAGAACTTTGAAAACGAAAGAAAAACGAATCTAAACTAGACTTTGGAAATCGAACGAACGAAATTAAACTAAAGAAACTAAACGAGGCAATAAAGAAATCGAATCTAAAACTAAAGCAAGTAATTAAAGCAATTAAACGAAAGCAATAAAATAACTTACGAAAGTAACGAAGAAACGAAGAACTTGAATTAAACTGCAACGAACTACGAATCCGGATTCGAACAAAAGAAAGCAATAAAAACTAAAGCTAAAGTAATTAGAACTGAAAAACTAAGGTAAAAGGTTGTTCTAATTCGTGCCCTAATGGCCTATATATAATAAGCTAGAAGTTCGACTCCAATAAGGAAACAATTAATAAAACACGCCAGGCGTGGAGCGGGCGCTCCAAAGGATGGGAGCGGGCGCTCCATATTGGCTTCGCAAAAATCCTTCAACTGCTGAACTGGAGCGGGCGCTCCAACTCATCCTCGCACTGTATGCATTTTTGCACTCTTTTTCCGTCCTTTTCTCGTTCTTTCTCCTTCTTTTGGCTCCCATGATCCCTAACAAGTAAAATACTCGAAACACCCAAATCATAGCTATAAAGACACAAAACGACTCCAAAACGACACAAAAACAAATAATAAATAACGACTAAAACCTAACAAAATGACACCAAACAACTCCCCCACACTTAGACCTTTGCTTGTCCTCAAGCAATACAACAACAAAATAAACAATAGACTCAAGTATTGTGAAGTATATAGGCCTCAAAACTTTTCGAAAACAAACTCTCATGATCATGATCAAAACTATGCAAACAACCTTAGCATCAATCAACACAATTTACTCAACTAATTCAAAATATGCTAATCCATCAAAGAACACTCTCCAACATGTGAGATTTTTTATATGAAAGTGAACACTCAACTCTCTCAAAGAAAAGATGTATAAGATAATGCACATCAAGAGGGTTCACTCAACATCAATGCCATGCAACATGTTTACCATAAGCTTGCCTTCAATCTCAACATCTCCACCTAATGTAATACTTACAAACTAGGATCAAAAAGGTCTTTATATAAGCTTGTAATGTAGGGACATTGGTTAAGGTAGGGAATATATAGGCTAAGTGACTCAAAATGCTCTAAATCATCAACCTCTTTTTCAACTCCAACCAAAGTATGGATTTTTATCTCCATCTTCTACCCTCCAACACACGAAATACAAACTCAAAGATGCTAAAGTATCAACTATACAAATCAAGCTAACTATCCCCTTATGCTTATTTTTTCTCTTTTTCTTTTCTTTTCTTTTTTAGAGCTCAACTAATAAATGTTCTTTCTAATGTTGAACAAAGGCTCTATTTTTTTTTTCTCATCTCTTTTTTTTTTTTTTCTTTTTCTAAGCTTATAGGGATAGCTAACTATACTTAAACAAGCATCTAAAATTTCTTCTCTTTCTCTCCTTCACCACAACCAAATTTTTTATTCTACTCCTTCCATATCACCAACCACAACTAAGGATACCCATAATCATCCAAACCTCCTATCATCCGGTTTTACAAAGAACGGCTAATAAAGGCTCAAAAGGGGTAAACAAAGGATTATGAACAAGGTCAGTGTATAGGAATCATGTGGCTACGAAAGAATGGCCTAAGATCATTTCCTAGTTCGTAAATATACTAAGGTCTTGATGGAGAAACAAGGCAAGTTCTAGAAACAACGAAGCACGCATGATCACTCAATCAAAGAATATGCATAAATATGCACAAATAGCTCAATTCTCACGGGTTCAAACTAACTAGTTCCCGATATCATAGCATACTTCAAAATCATAAAATAAAATGCGTCACTTCGCCAAGGTTCCATGCATAATAAAGATCATGAATTTTTCTCCAAAAATCAATAAAAATTCTATCATCGGCCAAATCCACAATACTATCATCACATGCTCATTTGATTCAATTAACTCCTAAGACTCAACAAAATCAAACAAGACTCGATCAAACCAAGCAAAATACGAAACAAAAACAAATACATCATGCCAAAGTTTCAAAGACCCCCCCCCCCCCCCCCCCCCCCCCCCACACACACTTAAAATCAAGCAATGACCTCATTGCTAGAAAATAAAAAGGAAGGGATAGAAGGAACTTATCGCACAATGTAGACCAACACACTTGAAATCTCGATCAATTCCAAGTGGTACCTACAAAACAAACAAAGACAAAAATACCAAACAAGCGTAATATCTCCTAAAATGACAAAAACAATAAAAATAAAAATAAAGAAAAACAAATAGCTATCAAGGGTGAAAGTTTCGAGGATCATTTGGATCATTAGGATCCCAAGGTGCCTGAGAAGAAGAAGAAGTATGGAAATCGGTATACCTCGCGAGATGGCGCTCGATGTCATAAACCCGATTCTCCACCCCTTGGACTCTCGTCCCCATATTCTGCATCTGAAGGCCCAAATTCTCCATATTCGTCGTCATCGACTGAAATAGAGTGGCATGGGAGTCCAATCTCTCGAACAACCCGGTCTGAAACGTGTTGAACCCCTCCTGATATGCGCGAAAGTACTCGGGGGGTGCCTTGGGTTGTGCAGCTCCGGCTCCTTCATCCATGTCATCCCCTTGAATTTCCTCGTGTTCGGCCGGTGCTCCATGGATGGCAATGTAGTTTCTGACCGAACCCCGCAGATGCCATGGCTTGAACTGAGTAGGGGAAGCTAAGTATGAGCCATTGATGAGCTCAGCTGGGGTGATCTCCCGACTCGGGACGAGAGACATCGGAGGACTGGGATAAAATGGAACCGCCATATAACGAGCTATCCCCGTAGCTATCTGAGAGAGGGCGGGATGGGCATTGTGCCTCGACTGGTTGCCAATGATCTGGTTCCAAATGAAATGGGAGATGCTAACCTGCACATGATTCTTAGCAGCCCACAACAGGTAACACTCTGGGCCACTAACTTTGCTCCCTTCTATTTTTCCTGTTACATTGAATGCTAGGAAACGATGCAACAGTAATAGAGAATTATCACGAATAAACATAGCAGGGGCACCCTTTTGTCCCCAATTATCACAACCAGTCAACTCTTTCCAAGCAGCAAAATAATTGAAATCATGAGGCACAAATTGGGAAGCATTATCAGAATAGTGAAAACCGAAAATCTCACGCATACGATAGCAAGAGACTTCACAGAAAATACCACCCAAATTACACAGAAATGCAGTCTCATCCTCTTGACCCTCATCAGTATTTTTCCCTAATCTCGCAGTACACAACATTTCCAAGCACAAGATATCATGTCCCTCCCATTGGTTATTAAAATATTGAGTTAAGCCTAGGACCTCTAAATATTCAGCAAGTGAATCCCCTAGATGCAATCCCTCAATAAACGTAGGCGAATAATGACGAGGGGGTAACAATTCCATAGTTCGGAGATGAAGGTACCTATTTGTTACCTCATAACCATCATCGGTATCAAAGGGAACATGAAAAGAGACGTCGTATTCTCCCGGTGTAATTCCTCCGACTGGACGAACGGACATCCGAGCGGAGAATGGAAGACTAGATGATGCCGCTCCAACAGCCGGGGCTGCTCTCTTTCTTCTCGACATTTTAGCACCTGAAAACCAGAAGAAACCGAAGAAGGGAACAAAGAAAAACAAAAGAAAAATGAAACTGAAAATTTGGCGGAATAATGCGCAGGTGCACTGGAGCGGGCGCGCGCTGTCTCTGGAGCGGGCGCTCTAGGCGGCAACTTGGAGCGGGCGCTCCTGCGTGCTGGAGCGGTCGCTCCGGCAGAAAAACGGCGGCGGCGCGGGATGCTGGTGTTGCCGCTGACGGCGAATGCTGACGGCGAGGCACGCGGCGAAGGCAGGCGGCGGCTTCGGTGGTGCGGACAGCGGCGGCCGGCTGTGTCTCCGGTGGTGGTTGACGGTGGAAGGATAGAGAGAAATTGGGGGCTAGGGTTCACGCTCAAAAGAAAAGAAATTAGAAAGAAAAATATGAAAGAAAAGGAGAAAACATACCTGACTCGTAGAGGTGGAGCGGGCGCTCCGAACAGCTGGAGCGAGCGCTCCATATAAGACGCGCTGAAAAAAATTGAATTCAACGCCTATGGAGCGGGCGCTCTGGAGTGATGGAGCGGGCGCTCCACTCCCCTCTCGCAAATCTGCTGAATTTTTTTTTTTTTTTTTTTTTTTTTTTTTTTTTTTTTTTTTTAACAATAATACGTGGGTTGCCTCCCACCAAGCGCTCTTTTAACGTCATTAGCTTGACTTACAAAAATTCAATCAAGAATAAAAAGAAGGGGGATCGGAGATAAAAATGGTCTCGACCGTTTGAGGCAACGTTTCTCCTTTGATGTACGGTTTCAAATGTTGACCATTAGCTGAAAATATGTACCCCGAATCTTCATTCTTGATCTCCACAGCTCCATGGGGAAAAACTCGAACGACCGTGTAAGGATCTCCCCACTTGGACTTGAGCTTGCCCGGAAAGAGACGAAGACGAGAATTGCAAAGAAGTACCTTCATCCCGGGCTTGAACTCCTTGTAGGTGATCTTCTTGTCATGGGGCCGCTTCACCTTATCCTTATAAATCGTCGCATTCGATGGAGGTGGCGAGTTTTCCTCATCTACTTCATCAATCACCTCTAAATCCCGTAGACGTTGCTCGATGTACTCTTCCTCATCCACACAACTAAAGAACTCGTCATCCTCTTCTTCAACGAGCTCTTCATGACTTGCTACCCTATTAAAATCCTCACAAATATTTTCCTCAACAAGAGGGTTAGCAAGCTTAACATAAGAACAACTATGAATAGAGGAAGTAGGAATAGAAGACGAGTTTCGAAATACCGAAAATGTCACCGAACCTCCCTTGCCGGCCATGCTCAAAGTTCCGGAGCCAACGTCGATTCGAGTTTGAGTAGTTGCCATGAACGGTCGTCCTAGCAAAAGGAGATGACCTTTCCCACTCCTAGCTCCTCGCCCCACGTCAAGCACAACGAAATCGGCAAGAACTCGAATACCTCCCACAAGTAAGGTAACATCTTCCATAATTCCCAAGGGTCGACTCAAAGAACCATCGGCTAACTCGATGTAATAATCTGTAGGCTTAAGATCCCTTGAACCCATTCTTTCATAAATCGAATAAGGCATCAAGTTCACCGCTGCCCCCAAATCCAACATTCCCGACACACGATCCCCATTATCCAAACTAACATCAAATGTAAAGCTTCCGGGATCACCTTGTTTCGGTAGAGATGAGAGATGACCGGTCTAGGTAGGAGAGGTGTTAGAACGAATTCGGCTTGCTTCGACGGCGGCCACCGTGTGACTCCTCATTTGCTTGTCTTCGCCTTGCTTCTTGTTTTTCAATCTGCTCGGGAAAGGGATAGGAGGGACGTAAGGGTTGGGCGCCTTATGAAAGATGGCCTCTTCCTCCTTTTTCTCTGTTTCGGCGGTTGGAGGTGCAACAGGGGACGGGAGCGGGCGCTCCATCTGTTGGAGCGGGCGCTCCATGTAGGGCGCGCTCGAAAAATTACTCTGGGAGACTTGGAGCGGGCGCTCCAAAGTCTGGAGCGGTCGCTCCAGTTGAGACTCGCTATGGATTTGCAAGCGTTGGGGCGGGCGCTCCAAGGGTTGGAGCGGGCGCTCCAAATGGGGCGCGCTGGAATTTAACTTTGCTGGAGAGGGAGCGGTCGCTCCAATGTCTGGAGCGGGCGCTCCATTTGCTGCGCGCTGGGACTGCTTCTCGACGGGATCCAGCTGCTGCTCGGGTCCCAACGTCCACTAGTTGGGCCTGTTCCTTGTATATCGGGCATGGCGACACCATTATCCACCGTACTTCCATCCTCAATACCGAAATTGATTGAGCTTGATAAGTTGGCGGATGTTGGGGCGGAATCGGAGGAACATATGGAGGATATTGCACCTCGTTGGCTTGTTGTGGTTGAATCCCTTGGCTCGGAATTCGCCCCGGTGTTGAATCAAGTGCATTGCCCCTGAAATTTGTCCAATAGCCGTCTCGAGCCTCTTTATGTTTGCATCAAGGGCATGAAACGATCCTCATCGACGAGAGGCTTTTGTGGAGGTCCTTGAGGGCGATGATTTTGGGGAGGAGGTGGAGGGTATGTCGATGAAGAATAATATGGAGGAGGGGGTGGATAATATGGGTTTGGTGGATATTGAAGAGGAGGATAATATGGTGGTGGAGAGGGGTAGTATGAATTTTTAGGAGGGTAGGGATAATTATAAGGAGGGGGGCGACGATTTTGAAAATTCGGGTTCGTACCTTGCCCTTGAGGTGGTGGTCCTTGTGGCATGTAACCTGAAGGAACCATATCTGATCGGTGAAGATCGGTTCGCCCGAGGATCTATTTCGGATATCTAACTATCGAATAAACCTATCATGCTCCTATGAATTAAATGCGGAATCATAGGGGGTTTATAGATCGATTACCTGAAGAAGTAGAGAACTCGCGAATAGATCTTCTGATCTGTATCCCTGCTCGATTCTGACGTTGGATGGACAACGAACCTCGGAATCAGCCACGGAACGGGAACCCCACCGAACTGCTCTGCCCGGCCGCGCGTCTCTCTCTCTCTAACCCTAGCCTCCCTTTCTTGTTCAGAATATTTAAGTGCACTCGATTATTCTGATCATTAGGTTTGAACAAGACCTTGAGGGGGTATATATAGAGAAGACCAAGTGAGACTTGGGCTTAAGTTGCAGGCCAGGCCTGCAACTTATGGACTAGCCGTCCAACTGCAGTATTGGCGCCCTCACTGGGCCCAATTAAGTGGTGGCCCACTTATTCCTTATACTGTGGCCTGTTGAGCTTTTTGGGCCAGATCAGGGATCTACTAGCTGGTAAAACCGAGGCCTCCCAATGGCTAAATTCTCCATACTCAGCCCAGAGTATAATTTAGTCCATAAGTACTAAAACATTCCACTAGAGTAATAGTACTGAATTACCTGTTTTACCCCTGTTGAGTTCAGGGCTAGTATTAGACTTAACGACCCCCATATTTAAGATATCCCACATCCGTTGATTAACTTAGAGCTTCTGACTGCTCGTGTTATTCAACTTCTTTTATTTTCCTGAGTAGTACCATTCATACCTTACTCATCATACCGGAATTTAATCCACCTGCAGGGTTTGGTATGATAGTCCTTAATGAATTCCTCAGGGGATGTGATCAACCTGTTCTACCAGGATATGGTGCTCTGTTGCAGTTGCACTAAGAGTCGTACTAGTTATAGTTGCTTCCCAAGATACGGAGCATATTGAGTTACAGATACTCTGAACTCTCACCCATGGTAAATCAAAGAAGCAGACTATAACTATACACCCTTAGGACTCAACTAGAGTTAAGGTTCATCTTAAGTCACCGAGGTCTTGATTCTTTCTACATCTGGTCAGAATAGAAGAATACACCTCACCGTGATCCTATCAGTACACGCACGTACTAGTATAGACAAGTAGCCAAGACAAGCTATTTATGCAGCCTATACTACAGCCTAAACCGACAGTTATATCCAGAACTGTCTCGACTGTGATACCCTTTTATATCTCGTGAGGAACCGGCAACTATGGTCTTCTGTGATCTACAACACACCATAAAGCCTACAACTTTGAGATAATGGATAGATGTTTGATGCATAGATAACAATTCATACTTAATCAGATAGAAGATTGTTAGTGGTTATGGACAACACATGCATACAAGTTAAAAGGCCTGCTTTCTAGTATACAAATCCATCAATCTCCCACTTATACTAAAGCAAACTTTTAGTATATCATGTGACAAAAGGCAAAGTGTCTACAATCTAGCATCTATTACACATCTTCTCCCACTTATACTCAAAGTTTACTAGTGTGGGAGGCGCCCCAGTCCCATCCCTTCGACATGCTTGTCGAACACCTTGACTGGTAAGCTCTTTGTGAATGGATCCGCCAGATTATCCGCTGAAGGGATTTTCTTCACTTCTACTTCTCCTCTTTCGACGATTGCTCGTACGAGATGGTACTTTCTCTCTATGTGTTTGCTTGCCTTGTGAGCTCTAGGTTTTTGCAGTTTGCAACTGCTCCAGCATTATCACAATATAGTGTGATACCTCTGGGCAAACTGGGAACTAGTTCTAGCTCATTAAGGAAGTTCAGGAGCCACACAACCTCTTTAGCAGCCTCACAAGCAGCCACATATTCGGCCTCCATGGTCGAGTCTGCGATGCACTTCTGCTTCACACTCTTCCAAGTGACGGCTCCACCTCCCAAGGTAAACACATAGCCTGAGGTAGATTTCCTCTCATCTCGATCAGCCTGGAAGTCTGAGTCCGTATACCCTATCGGGATCATCTCATTGGACTGATAAACAAGCACATGATCTCTTGTCCTCTTGAGATACTTTAAAATGTGCTTAACAGCCGTCCAATGTCCCTGACCAGGGTTAGACTGATATCTTGCCACCATGCCAACCGCATAGCAGATATCCGGTCTAGTACACAGCATTGCATACATGAGACTTCCAACCGCGGAAGCATACGGTATAGTCTTCATGCCCTCTATCTCCTCTTGCGTCTTCGGACACATGTCCTTAGATAGGGGTATGCCATGTCTGAAGGGAAGAAAACCCTTCTTGGCATTCTGCATGCTGAAACGGGCGATCACAGTATCTATATATGAAGCTTGGCTTAAGCCTAACATCCTCTTACGGCGATCTCTGATCACCTTGATCCCTAGGATGTAACCTGCTTCTCCCAAGTCTTTCATCTGAAACTGTTCAGACAACCAATCCTTTACGCCTGATAACACGTTCACATTGTCGCCAATGAGAAGTATGTCATCTACGTACAGTACTAAGAATACCACGCTTCCGTCCGAACTGAGCCTGTAAACACAGCTTTCGTTTAAGCACTGGACAAATCCGTAGGATTTAATCACTCCATCAAAACGAATGTTCCAGGACCTTGTCGCTTGCTTAAGTCCGTATAAGGACTTCTTAAGCTTCCATACGAGATGCTCCTGGCCATCTCTCACATAACCTTCTGGTTGGCGCATATAAATGTCCCTACCTTTTTCAAGGTACCCGTTCAAGAACGCAGTCTTGACGTCCATTTGCCAAACCTCTAGGTCTAAATGTGCCGCCATGGACAAGAGTATTCTGACGGACTTAAGCATGGCAACCGGTGAAAAGGTCTCATCGTAGTCGATTCCCTCTTTCTGAGTGAATCCTTTCGCCACCAATCTAGCTTTGAAGGCTAAAACCTTCCCGTCAGGTCCTCTCTTTCTCTTGTACACCCACTTGCAACCAATGGGCTTTACCCCATTCGGCAGCTCCGCAAGGTCGTACACGTCCATGTTAACTATGGATTCTATCTCCGAATCCATAGAAACTCTCCAGGAATCTGCATCCTCGTCCTCCATCGCTTCCTTGTAAGTCCAGGGGTCGATCTCATCATGTTCGATACCCGAGAGTAGTTCAGTGGATTCTCCCACGAACATGAAACGGTCCGGTTGACGAACAACCCTCCCACTGCGACGAAGCGATGGCGGAGATACAGTATCGGATAAGGGTGCAGTTAGTGGTATAACCTCTTGTACACTCGGCTGTTCTGGAATACTGGCTACTGCTGATGCTCGCAACTCATCGAGCATTATTTCACTCCTTGTCCGATGGTTACTAATAAAGTCCTCCTCTAGGAATCGGGCATTAGTGCTCACAATGACCTTCTGATCCTGGGGACTATAGAAATAACCTCCTTTCGTTCCCTTTGGATATCCTACAAACAGCCTAACCTCAGTCTTAGACCTCAATTTGTCGGCCTCCTTAGTCAGCACGTGTGCTGGGCATCCCCAAACCCGAATGTGACCCAAACTGGGCTTGCGCCCTGTCCATAATTCGGAAGGAGTTTTAACCGTCGACTTTGTAGGTACTAGATTGAGGAGATAACCTGCTGTTTCCAAGGCATATCCCCAGAACGAAATTGGCAAGGATGCATAGCTCATCATAGATCTCACTGTGTCTAAAAGAGTGCGATTCCGTCTCTCAGCTACACCGTTCTGTTGGGGAGTACCGGGCGTAGTTAACTGAGATGAAATCCCATTTTCTGACAAGAAAGTTCGAAACTCAGTTCCGAGGTACTCGCCACCTCTATCAGAGCGAAGTGACTTGATACTTCTACCCGTTCTCTTCTCCACTTCCGCTTTGAATTCCTTGAATTTGTCAAAGCACTCGGATTTCTTGTGGAGCAGGTAGATAAAACCGTATCTCGAGTAGTCATCAATAAATGTGACGAAATACTCGTAACCTCCTCGAGCTTGAACGGACATCGGTCCACACAAGTCAGAATGAACAAACTCTAAGAGCTCTTGAGCTCGATATCCTATGGACTTGAAAGGTCTGGTCACCATCTTCCCTTCCAAGCACGATTCACATGTTGATAAAGGTTCTATTTGGAAATCCAAAACACCTTCTTTTATCAACCTTTGAATCCTCTTTTGGTTGATGTGACCCAATCGTAAGTGCCATAATAGAGTTTGGTTCATTTGAGACGGATTCTTCCTCTTTTTAGTATTCAATGATGAGGAAGCATTATAAGAAGAAGAATCATTCATAGGACAAGTAATGGTATAGAGAGACCGGGACAATGTGCCAGAAACTATAACTTCATCTTTTTTCATGATAGAAACGCCTCTATCAAAAACAACTGAATATCCGTAAACAAAAAGTTTCGAAACAGAAATCAAGTTTCGCCTAAAAGCAGGCACATACAAAACTTCTCTCAAAACCAAAACAGTACTATCAAACGATAAATGAATATCTCCAACTGCGACAGCTGCAACTTTCGATGCATCACCCATGGAGATGGTAATCTCGTCATCACTCAGCTCCCTTGTCCGCAGAAACCCCTGCAAGGAGTAACATACATGGTCAGTTGCTCCCGTATCTACTACCCAAGTCTGGGTAGAACTTGCAGCTAAGCATGTTTCAGTTACAAATGTGAATGACGTACCAGAATTCTTCTTCTTTAGAGGGCAGTCAGCCTTCCAGTGTCCTGTCTTGTTGCACTTGAAGCACTTGCCTTTCCCCTTAGGCTTTTCATCGCCTTTGGTAGGCTTACTACCTTTGCTCCCACTGGTGCTAGCCGCTTTCTTTTTCAACCACGGTTTCTTCTTGATCCCACCTTTCGGTGCATAAGAAGATGCCTTCACTGATGACAGCGCCGTGGCGCCCTCGCTCATCATGGCTTCGGCAGTCACCAAGTCATTAAGAAGTTCATTCTGAGTGTACTCCTTTTGTTCATGACTACATTCAGACGGAAATTCTCGAAGGACTTTGGAAGCGTATGGAGTATCATATCGACTTTGGCTTCACCATCGATACCTCCACCGAGCTCTTCCAGTTCATTCTGTGCGTGCATCAGACTCAGAACATGATCACGCACTGAAGTGCCTTCCGTCATCTTTGTGGTCATGAGTTTCCTCATGGCCTCAAAATGGGCAGCTCTGTCCTTCTCTCCAAAGAGTTCCTTGAGATTGAACATAATGTCAGATGCTTTCACAAAATTCTTGTGTTCTAACTGCATCTGACTTGACATAGAAGTCATGATGAAACACTTCGCCATATCATTGGCCTTGTGCCATCTCTTATGTTCTTCCCTCTCAACATCAGTGGATTCCTCCGTCAAGGGAGCAGGTTCAGGAGTTGTGAGTACAAAATTGTACTCTTCCGCAACCAAGACATACTCAAGATTTCGTTTCCATTCCAAATAATTGGAACCAACGAGAGGCTTTGAAGTGAGAACATTTATCAACGGGCCTAAAGTCATATCTGAAAAAGCAATAAACACGTAGACACAAGTAAGAAAAGATCATGCATCAATTCGTAACGAAAATTATTGTAACCTTTTGATAAACCAATAATTTCGAAACCTTCAACAGCCCAAACAATGCGGATCGCAAGCCACGTTCGTGTGGACGTTTACGCTCCCACTGTTCGACCAGATACTCGGATCTTTAACTCTACTTATCTTGCCAACCTATCCTTATGGCAAATAGAGCTAATAGTTGAACCTTACTAGACCATATTAGATTAGAAAAGGGACTCCGTTGGGGAGTTGTATTCTAACTAATATCTAAGCTTTTAACCACAATCTTAGCCTAACTTGGAAAAAGCACTATTTTCCTTAAGCTATCTTTGTTCAAAAACCAACTCCAGAGAAAACCGTAGTTACTATTCCGAGTAAGCCACGTTAGTGTGGACGTTTACTCAGAAAAGCTCCCACTTCTCATTTTGGTTAGAACATTTTTGTTAAGAAACCCTAAGTCTGGCGAACTCGTTCGATACGATGTGCAAGCCACGTTCGTGTGGACGTTTACACACTCGCACCAAAACTTCACCTTAAGGTCAGTTGTGGAGGTCTTAACATTTTCTATACCAAAAACGTTTTTATCTGCTTAGTATTTTTCTTTCAAAAGGTTGTCGACATGCTAGATCACGTTGTCACATAATCCTAAGCATAATTTTCTATACGCAGCAAAAAAAACATGCTCGCAGAAAATTTAAAACATGCTTATATTGACAATCCTAAAACATGCTCGACTAAGCGCAATTTAATCACCTCGACAGGTAAAACATGCTATAATAAATAAATTGCATCCATAGCATGCTTAAGAAAAACGAGATAAAAACAAAAATAAAACTCGCTTTTCGTGGTGTGACGACCCGTCTAATCTATTACATAAAATTGTAAAATCCGAAACAGGCTTCGGTCTTGAATAAGTCCTCCGAGTTGATCTCCCGTTTCTCCCCGAAAATAAATAAATTATTTAGATAATTTATTTTCTAATTTTCGTTGCCATTGGGCTTCTCTAACCGAGATTGGGCCCACACCACGTGACCCAATTCTCTCGAAAAGGCCCAAACCGCGCTCGTTTCACTCTTATGGGCCCACGAACCCGAAACCGACCTAACACGGCCCGAATTTGCGACTGGGCCCGAGCCCGAACGCTGGAGGCAGCCCGTAAACGCGAACGGGCCGGGTTGGAAACCCTAGGCCCGTCCACGGGCTAGGGCACGGGCGTGCAAGGCTGCCCGCACCGCAGCCGACGGCGTGAGGCTCTGCCGCCGGCCGCCTCCGCCTCCCTGGCGCCGCTGCTGCTGCTGGTGGTCTATCCCTGCCGGTGGCACGGCCGGCAGCCCTCTCCGGCGACGTTCGCGGCGTTGAGCCCTCACCAGGGTTCCGCCGCGAAACCCTCGCGCCTGCTGCCGCCGTTACAGCCGCCGGCGACCTCCGCCGCGGCTCCTGCTGCTGGTGTTGATGTCGCCGGTGCCTTCCGCCGTGATGGACGCTCCCCCCGCCGCCCTCGCCGTCGCCTTCAGCTGCGTTAACTCGCGGCAGAAACCCTCGCGGGTTCTGCCGCCGCTGCTGCTCGCTCCGGCGCCACCTGCTGCCACCATCAACGACGGCGACCACGTGGAGTCCGTCACCGGACTCCGTGGTCGTCGTCTCCGGCGACCATGCAGGCTGCAGAGACTGCCGCGGCGTCGAGCCCTAACTAGGGTTCCGCCGCGGCTCTCCTTCGCGCTGCCGCGCTTCTCGCCGCCGTTCCCGACCTGCTCCACCCCTCCCCGACGACGTACAGGCTCCAGCAGCCTGCTGGAGCCCCGTCGATCACCGGAGAAGAAGGAGACCCGCCGTTGGGCAGTTGCACGCGCGCATGTGCTGGCGCGTGTCACTCACGCGCCGCCGCGTGCGGCGGTCGTCCATCGGTGTTCGTCTCCTCGTTCTTCGTGTTCCTCGTCTCTTTGCAGCAGTTACAAACGAAAAACAATAGAAAAATCTATCTAATCCTATTCTAGATCGCACCTTATTATCTCGCGATCCAAAATTACATAGATTTGCCAAAACGGCCCCGAAAAACGAAAAACACCACGAAAAGCGACATCCTAATCGATCTAAAATGCATAATAATCGATAATTACTCAGATAGAGCCGAAAATCTGATCCTTGGCTCTGATACCAACTGAAGGAACCATATCTGATCGGTGAAGATCGGTTCGCCCGAGGATCTATTTCGGATATCTAACTATCGAATAAACCTATCATGCTCCTATGAATTAAATGCGGAATCATAGGGGGTTTATAGATCGATTACCTGAAGAAGTAGAGAACTCGCGAATAGATCTTCTGATCTATATCCCTGCTCGATTCTGACGTTGGATGGACAACGAACCTCGGAATCAGCCACGGAAACGGGAACCCCACCGAACTGCTCTGCCCGGCCGCGCGTCTCTCTCTCTCTAACCCTAGCCTCCCTTTCTTGTTCAGAATATTTAAGTGCACTCGATTATTCTGATCATTAGGTTTGAACAAGACCTTGAGGGGGTATATATAGAGAAGACCAAGTGAGACTTGGGCTTAAGTTGCAGGCCAGGCCTGCAACTTATGGACTAGCCGTCCAACTGCAGTATTGGCGCCCTCACTGGGCCCAATTAAGTGGTGGCCCACTTATTCCTTATACTGTGGCCTGTTGAGCTTTTTGGGCCAGATCAGGGATCTACTAGCTGGTAAAACCGAGGCCTCCCAATGGCTAAATTCTCCATACTCAGCCCAGAGTATAATTTAGTCCATAAGTACTAAAACATTCCACTAGAGTAATAGTACTGAATTACCTGTTTTACCCTGTTGAGTTCAGGGCTAGTATTAGACTTAACGACCCCCATATTTAAGATATCCCACATCCATTGATTAACTTAGAGCTTCTGACTGCTCGTGTTATTCAACTTCTTTTATTTTCCTGAGTAGTACCATTCATACCTTACTCATCATACCGGAATTTAATCCACCTGCAGGGTTTGGTATGATAGTCCTTAATGAATTCCTCAGGGGATGTGATCAACCTGTTCTACCAGGATATGGTGCTCTGTTGCAGTTGCACTAAGAGTCGTACTAGTTATAGTTGCTTCCTAAGATACGGAGCATATTGAGTTACAGATACTCTGAACTCTCACCCATGGTAAATCAAAGAAGCAGACTATAACTATACACCCTTAGGACTCAACTAGAGTTAAGGTTCATCTTAAGTCACCGAGGTCTTGATTCTTTCTACATCTGGTCAGAATAGAAGAATACACCTCACCGTGATCCTATCAGTACACGCACGTACTAGTATAGACAAGTAGCCAAAACAAGCTATTTATGCAGCCTATACTACAGCCTAAACCGACAGTTATATCCAGAACTGTCTCGACTGTGATACCCTTTTATATCTCGTGAGGAACCGGCAACTATGGTCTTCTGTGATCTACAACACACCATAAAGCCTACAACTTTGAGATAATGGATAGATGTTTGATGCATAGATAACAATTCATACTTAATCAGATAGAAGATTGTTAGTGGTTATGGACAACACATGCATACAAGCTAAAAGGCCTGCTTTCTAGTATACAAATCCATCACTTGGGCGGCATAGACCTCGGCTCCTCCTTCGTATGTGAATGCTCCCATATTTTCGCAAACCTCCTTGATATGGCCTAGCTCTCCACAAATATCGCACCGGTCTGGCTTCCTAGTCTCCACTTGAGGTGCCGGTGCGTTCTGCTTCATCTTTAGATTCTCGAGATCTCTCAACATATCGGCCATCTGCTTCTTCATGTCGGGGCTCATCGTGACCGCTTTTGCCTCCATCTTCGTTGGCCTAGATGACTTCTGTTGGGAACTTGCAGCAAGAGTCTCGAAAATCTTCTTCATGTCATCGGCTGTCTTGACCGCAATGTTGCCTCCGGCCGAGCTGTCCACCATAAATTGGCAGGTCTGGTTCAATGCATCGTAGAAGTACTGCCAAATAAGCTCAGGAGCCATCTGATGGTGAGGACATTGTTGAAGTAATTCCTGAAATCTCTCCCAAGCCTCGTGAAATGGCTCGTCGTGGTCCTGAGAGAAATTCATGATTTGCGACCGCACCTCCTGAGTCTTGCGGCTAGGATAATACTTCAACATAAACTTCTCGCACACCTCATTCCAAGTGCGGAGAGATTCGGCTGGGAGCGACAGGTACTATGACTTTGCCCGATCCTTCAGAGTGTAGGGGAAACACTTCATCTTCAGGGTGTCCTCCGTAAGGCCTGATAGTGGAAAAGACTGCACGACGGTGCAGTACTCCCGAATAAACGTAAGTGCATCCTAGTTGGCCAGCCCGTGATAGGAAGGGAGCAACGCAAGGTGGTGAGGTTTCAGCTCGTGATTTCTGACCGCTTCCGTCAGAACAATCGCCGAAGTAGTGGCAGTGAAGGTAGGGCGAGCAAAATCTCCCATATATCGTGCCATCGCTTCGGTCTCAGCAAAAACAACACTCAGCAAAAAGGGTTAAACGCACCGAGTGGGAGAAATAAGAAAAACGAATAAACACAAATAAAAATAAAACAAATAAAAATACTACACAATCAAAAGCCTAAAGTTTTCCCCGGCAACGGCGCCAAAATTTGTTTCACTAAAAAGTGTTCGCAAAAGAACGAAATCCTATCGTAGCACTAGCAAGTAAAAACCTAAGTCGAATCTCAAGGAAAACTTAACAGGGCAAATAACTGTGTAGTAAAAACAACCTAAACTAAGAAAGCAAGTAAATAGAATTTTTGGGTTTTTGGTTTTTAAAATCCTAGACAAGAAAATAAATCAAAGCAATTAAATCAAAGCAAATAAATTTAATCTAGAAAGCTGGAAATAACTTGAACTAAGTAAGCTAGAGAATTAAAAGAAATCAATTAAACTACCTAGGCAAGAATCGAAAAGAAAGCAATAAAGAAAACAACGAAGAAAACGAAAACGAACCTAGACATAATTAAACTAAATCTGGAAATCTGAAAATTAAATAAATAAATCTAATTCTAAGAACTTTTGAAAACGAGAGAATTGAAAACGAAAGAAAAACAAATCTAAACTAGACTTTGGAAATCGAACGAACGAAATTAAACTAAAGAAACTAAACGAGGTAATAAAGAAATCGAATCTAAAACTAAAGCAAGTAATTAAAGCAATTAAACGAAAGCAATAAAATAACTTACGAAAGTAACGAAGAAACGAAGAACTTGAATTAAACTGCAACGAACTACGAATCCGGATTCGAACAAAAGAAAGCAATAAAAACTAAAGCTAAAGTAATTAGAACTGAAAAACTAAGGTAAAAGGTTGTTCTAATTCGTGCCCTAATGGCCTATATATAATAAGCTAGAAGTTCGACTCCAATAAGGAAACAATTAATAAAACACGCCAGGCGTGGAGCGGGCGCTCCAAAGGATGGGAGTGGGCGCTCCATATTGGCTTCGCAAAAATCCTTCAACTGCTGAACCGGAGCGGGCGCTCCAACTCATCCTCGCACTGTATGCATTTTTGCACTCTTTTTCCGTCCTTTTCTCGTTCTTTCTCCTTCTTTCGGCTCCCATGATCCCTAACAAGTAAAATACTCGAAACACCCAAATCGTAGCTATAAAGACACAAAACGACTCCAAAACGACACAAAAACAAATAATAAATAACGACTAAAACCTAACAAAATGACACCAAACAAAGGGAAGAATCACGGTGTCGAAGAACGAGAAGGATGAGCTGGTCGCCTCGCGCCCGGTTACCGGTTGGAGGATGTGCATCGATTATAGGAAGCTTAATGCTTCCACCAAAAAGGACCACTTTCCTCTCCCTTTTATTGATCAAATGCTTGATAAGTTAGCCGGGCAAGAATTTTATTGTTTTCAAGATGGTTTGTCAGGTTACTACCAAATCGCGATAGCTCCGGAAGATCAAGCGAAGACGGCCTTCACAAGCCCTTTTGGGACCTACGCTTATAGGAGGATGCCATTTGGTCTCTGCAATGCACCGGGTACGTCCCAAAGATGCATGATGTCTATTTTTTCGGAATTTATCGGTGACTTTGTTGAGAATTTTATGGATGATTTTTCTATTTTTGGGTCGTCTTTTCATGATTGCTTGATGAAAATAGAGAGGGTCCTTAAGAGATGCATTGAGAGTGGTCTTACTTTGAGTTGGGAAAAGAGTCATTTTATGGTGAAAAGTGGTATTGTTTTAGGCCATGTAGTCTCGAGTAAGGGTATAGAGGTCGACAAAGCGAAAGTGGAGGTGATTGAAAAATTGCCACCACCTAGTGATGTCAAAGGTATTAGGAGTTTCCTTGGTCATGCGGGCTTTTATAGACGATTTATTAAGGATTTTTCTAAGATTAGCCAACCTCTTTGTCGTTTGCTTGCTCAAGAAGTGCCTTTCCACTTTGATGATTCTTGTATGCATGGTTTTCTCACCTTGAAGGAATTACTCATCTCTGCCCCCGTTGTAGTTGGACCCGATTGGTCATTGCCTTTTAAAATTATGTGTGATGCTTCTAATAATGCCGTAGGGGCTGTTTTGGGTCAAAGAGTCGATAAGATGCTTCGTGTGATTTACTATGCTAGCTTAACTCTTAATCCGGCTCAAGTGAATTACACCACCACCGAACAAGAGATGCTTGCCGTTGTTTTTGCCTTAGATAAATTTAGATCTTACATCATAGGGTCTAACGTGATTATTTATAGTGATCATGGTGCTCTTAAACATCTTTTGACTAAAGCCCAAGCAAAACCTAGGTTGATTAGATGGGTCTTATTATTGCAAGAATTTGATATTGAGATTCGTGATAGAAAAGGTAGTGATAATCTTGTGGCCGACCACCTCTCTCGTCTCGATTCACCTCCCCCTTATGCTTCTCTTGATGATATTTGTGATTCTTTTCCTTTTGAGAATGTTAATGAAGTGGATGTTACTCCTTGGTTTGCCGATATTGCTAATTACTTGGCCGATAAGGACACTAAACCCGTCCTTAACGCTCAAGAAGAGAAAAGGTTTCTTCGTTTGTGTAGGCAATACTATTGGGAGGACCCTCACTTATTCAAGCTTGGGAAGGACGCGGTGATTCGAAGATGTGTTCCCGACCACGAGCAAGCCGAGGTGTTGCGACATTGTCACGAGGAACCGAGTGGAGGCCATTTTGGTGGGCAAAAGACTGCACATAAGGTACTTCAAAGTGGGCTATATTGGCCCACTCTTTTTAAGGATGCCCAAGCCTTCTACCTTTCTTGTGATCGTTGTCAACGTGTTGGCTCGATTAGTCGACGCAATGAGATGCCTTTGAATCCTATCTTGGTGGTCGAGGTATTTGATGTGTGGGGAATTGATTTTATGGGTCCTTTTCCCAAGTCTCATGGATTCGAGTATATTTTGCTTGCCGTCGATTACGTGTCTAAGTGGGTAGAAGCCATACCCACGAAGACATGTGACTCTCACGTTGTCTTGAAGTTTGTGCAGGAAAATATATTGTGTAGGTTTGGTTTCCCTCGTGTGATCATTAGTGATGGGGGAAAGCATTTTTGCAACAAATTGTTCGCCAAGCTCATGAAGAAGAACGCCATCACTACCAAGGTGGCGACTCCTTATCATCCACAAACTTCGGGACAAGCGGAGACGAGCAATCGACAAATCAAAGGGATCCTCGAGAAGACGGTGAAACCATCAAGGAAAGATTGGGCCGACAAGTTGAACGACGCTCTTTGGGCGTATCACACGGCTTACAAAGGCGTGCTTGGGATGAGTCCCTATAGGCTCGTCTATGGTAAGTCGTGTCATT
This sequence comes from Thymus mandschuricus, assembly GCA_029379335.1. Taxonomy (NCBI): domain Eukaryota; kingdom Viridiplantae; phylum Streptophyta; class Magnoliopsida; order Lamiales; family Lamiaceae; genus Thymus; species Thymus mandschuricus. The sequence goes on along the minus strand of CM057074.1, from coordinate 15,973,501 downwards.
TGCCCGTTGAGATTGAGTTCAAGGCATATTGGGCTCTCAAGCGCATCAACTTCGACCTCGACGATGCTCACGATCGGAGAATTTTGCAAACGGAGGAGCTTGACGAGCTAAGGAACGAAGCCTACGACAATGCCAAGATCTACAAGGACAAGGTGAAACGTCTACATGATAGACGCATAGCCTACAAGGAGTTCAAACCCGGAATGAAGGTACTTCTCTTTCACTCTCGTCTTCGTTTATTTCCGGGTAAGCTTAAGTCTAGGTGGGGAGGTCCATACACGGTGGTGCAAGTTTTCCCCCATGGTGCGGTAGAGATCAAGAACGAGGATTCGGGATACATCTTCTCGGTCAACGGGCAACGATTGAAGTCGTACATCGAAGGGTCGACGTTGCCTCAAACAGTGGAGACGATTCTCATCTCCGACCCCCCACTTTCCGAATGAGTTTTTGGTACGTCAAGCTAATGACGTTAAACGAGCTCTTGGTGGGAGGCAACCCACGTAAAAAATATAAATATGTAGTTTAGGTTTCATTTTTCTTGTTATTTTCGTGTTTTCGTTGTTTTCTTTTTGGTTTTTCGTGCAGGGAGTAATACACACGGATTGGCGTGAAGAGAGGTCGAGACGAGAAGAAAATGTTGAAGTTTGGGCAGTTTTACGAGTTGGACGCCGTCCAACCCATGTTGGACGGCCACCCAACATCACACGCCCCAGCTCAGTTTCCCGAGTTGGACGTCGTCCAACCCATGTTGGACGGCCGTCCAACTCCGCACGCACCAACTCAGTAAAGCGGGTTGGACGCCGTCCAACTCAAGTTGGACGGCCGTCCAACCCTGAACGGGTACCCCCAATTTTTCAATTTCGAATTGTGCATACTTAACCTCTCTCTCTCGTTTCTTTCTCACAATATCTCTCTTTTCTTAACCTAGTACAGCAAGCTGCCGCCGACCCATTCCCCGCCGCCGTCAATTTCCGCCGTCGCCGGTCGCCGTCGTTCAGTCCGTCTCCGTCCGTCAAGCCACCGCTGCTGCTGCCGCCGCCCAGATTTGCTGCTGCCGCCGCCCAGCTTTGCTGCACCGCCACCGCACCTACCGCCGACATCCCTCAGTCACGCACGCCACTACACGTCGTCGTCACCCAGCGCCGTCGCTGCCCTTCGCCGTCAGCCCAGCCGCCGCCGTCCGTGTTCCCTCGGAAAAGCTAGCCACCCAGTTTTGAGTTGGACGCCGTCCAACTTACTTTGGACGCCGTCCAGAATTCCCTGCTGTCCCGGCACGAGTTTTGTCCCGTTCCACCCGTTCTCATCCCGACTTCTTTCTCCAGCCTTCCTACTTCAACCATGGCCCGTGGTAATGCATTTAACAACGCCCGGATCAACCGTCTCGAGGCCGATCGACCCACCGGAGCCACACCGCGGCAACTAGGTATGCTACGAGGCGTTCCGTTTCCCACTGAACGGATCGCTACTACCCACCTTTATCTTCGTTTACGTGACTTTGATATTAGGCCTCCTAGACATTATCGTATGAATTTTCTTCGTAATTTGCCTGTGTGGAATACACTTAGAGGTTATCTGAATTGTTTAGGATTGCCTACTTTGGTTTCGAATGAGTGGGATGGCCATACTAGCCTTTGTTTGGAGATGTGTTGTAGTTTTAGGCTTGAATTGAATGAGGGAGGGGAGTTATGCATGTTTTCTACTTTTAATGGTGAATTGGTAGAGATCACTAGGGCTGTTATGAATGAGGTTTTTGGATTCCATGCTGGTGATGATTTGGTTGAATTTGTGCCTTCAAACTTTGATGTGGCTGCTGCTTGGTATGAATTGTCGGGGGTAGCAAATTATAAGACTTCGGGGGTCCCGAGTGCATTTATTCGTGATGATGCTTTAGTTATCCTTCACCGTTTCTTGTCTTGCATGATTACTGCTAAGAAGGAACATAGCAAAGTCAATAGTGTTGAGATTTATTTGCTTACGTGTGCTCGAGATGGTGTTCGTGTTGGTTTGGCCCCTTTTATTTGGGCTCAGTTGGCTAACGTGCAAAACAAGAGGGGTGCACACCCTACTTTGAGTTACATTGCCACAGGTCTAGCTCGCCACTTCAGAGTCGACGTTGCACAGTGTGAAGGGCAATCCCCGAGCCAAGAGATCACCCCTTCCGACTTCATCAAGGCCCATCTCATGATCTCTCCGACCGAGTTCGTTCCTGTGCAAGAGCGCCCTTCGGTGAAAGCTCATTACAGAAATCTTAGACAACGAGGGATTGTACACGAGGAGGAGCAAGCCCACGAGGCCGGAGGTGATGATGAAGAGGGAGGTGGTGATGAGCAAGAGCAGCAAGACGAGCAGCCAGAGGAACACCAAGAGGTCCCGGCCGATGACGACCTCCTAGCTCACTACTACCATCGCCGCGATCGTGTTCGAGACCGTCGAGCCATGGAGGCCGAGACTCCCCCGTATTGGGCTGAGTTTCGAGGCAATTTTACACACTTTCAACAAGGTGTGTTTGATCGTTTCGACTCATTGACTACCCAAATGACGGGCTTGTCTACCCAAGTGTCGGGCTTGGATAGGAGGGTGTCGAACATCGAGAGTCACTTGATGCGGTACACCGACTTCTCGATTGGCTCTACCTCAGCTCCACCGAACCCAAATGATCCCCGCTATTGGTCTCCGCACGATCCCCGATGGAATGACCCACGGTTCGGAGGTCCTTTCAACTAAATTTAGCCTAGTTTTTGTGTCTTTTCATTTGGTTTTGTGTCTTTTATTTTGTTCGGTTTTACGCTTTTGTGTTTTGTTTTGTGTTTGTTTTGTAGGTGTTACTTGGAGTCTCTCGGGATTGCAAGTGTTTTGGTTGGCTTCTTGCGATAAGTTTCTCCTATCCCTTCTCTATTTTATTTTCTCGCAATGAGGGCATTGCTAGATTTTAAGTGTGTGTGTGTGTGTGTGTGTGGGGGGGGGGGGGGGGGGGGGGGGGGGGGGGGTTTGAATCTTTTGGCATGAAGTGTTTGTGTTTGTGTCTTGATCGAGTCTTATTTGGTTTGATTGAGTCTAGTTGATCGAGTATTCATGTTCCCTCACTTAGGAATTTGTTTGATTTTGAGCCTTTAAGCATGTAACTTAGGATCAATGTGAATGATTCAACGATGGAATCTTTAGTTGTTGGAATTGATTTGAGCATAAATTAGGTTGGTTTAATCTTGAGTTGTTGTTGATTATGATTCGATGAGTTGTGGGGCACGAATTGATTTGAGTTTTGAGGAAAATGATTTATGATTTTTGGTTGAGTGATAAATCTAGATTGTTACAACTTGGATTGCTAGATTACTTCCCCCTTATGTTAAAAAAAAAAAAAAAAAAAAAAAAGAAGTTGTGTTTATGTGAATAAAAGAGTTGATAGGATTCTGCTCCTCTTACTTGTAACGTATGAAAATACTAGAGTAATGAGCATGGGAAACCACATGAAAAGGCTTCGAGGGACCCTCGAATGATCACATTTCATGACCTATGTCCTAGATGATACTCGTGTATATAAGTATTAAGTGTTCGTAGGCATTCTACCCCTCTTGACAATGGGTACGGGAAACCGCACTAGGAGGCTCGATGTGACCCATCGATGATTAAACCTAGTGAATTATGTGCCAAAAACGTTCACGTGTTAAAAAAAAAAAAAAAAAAGAGTTGTTTATGTATTGAATAAAAAGGGGAAGTAGGCTAGAAGTCTAAAGTTGTGGTGATCTAGATATTTGTGAGATGTGTGTATCATTGCTTTTCCTCTTGCTTGGGTTGATTCATAAGCCACATAGTTCGTTGATGATGATTGATCGTAACTTGGGATTAAAGTGACCTCGTTTGAGTTTGTCGATTCCGATGATTAAATGCTCTATGATTTGAATTGTTTGGATTGAATCTAAGTTGTATGTTTATATTGCTTGAGGACAAGCAAAGGTCTAAGTGTGGGGGATTTTGATTGGTGTTTAAATGTTAGGATTTTCGTAGTGTTTTCGAGTCCGTTTTCGTAATGTTTTTGTGTCTTTGTGTGTGTTTATGGCTATGATTTGTTTGTTTGGAGTTTTTGGGACTTGTAGGTGATTATGGATAAAAAGGAGCGGAAACGGATCGTAAAGGATGAAAAAAGACGACAAGACGACGATTGGACGTTCGAGGTCAGATTTGGGAGCTGGACGCCGTCCAACTCATCTGGACGCCGTCCAACATCACGCCCAAAAGGAAGCTGGACGCCGTCCAGCGTGTTGAGCAAAATCGAGCAGAATCAAGTTCTGGACGCCGTCCAACTTGAGTTGGACGCCGTCCAACTCCGGCGGCCAGGCTGTTCTTTCCTTGTTTATCTAGGTTTTTACCTAGTATATATATATTACATCCTTGTACACGAATTCTAGACATCTTTTAGCATATTTTAGCATTAGTTTTCAGCACTTAAACACTTTAGATTAGTTTTACTTTGTTCGGATCCGGATTCTTAGTTCGTGCAATTTAATTCAAGACTTTTCTTTTATTTCGAGTTCTTCGTTCTTCGTTTAATTCTCGTAAGTTATTTATTGCTTTCGTTTACTTGTCTTAATTGCTTTACTTAGTTTTAGATTCGATTTCTTAATTGCTTCTTTTAATTTCCTTAGTTTAATTTCGTTCTTTCGATTTCTAGTTTAAAGTTTAGATTCGCTACGATTTCAACTCTCTCGTTTTTAAAGCTTTCAAAGTTAGATTTATTTTCCTTTTAATTTCCAGATTTCATACATCATGTCTATGGTTGTTTATGCTTTCTTTGTTGCTTTCTTTATCGCTTTCTTTTCGATTCTTGCCTAGGTAGATTTATTGCTTTCTTCTAGTTTAATTTTCTAAGTTTATTTAGTTCAATTTATTTCTTGCTTTCGAGATTAGTTTATTTACTTGCTTTGATTTATTGCTTTGATTTATTTTCTTGCCTAGGATTTAAAAACAAAAACCCCAAAATCTTCTTTACTTGCTTTCTTAGTTTTAGGCTAGATTAGGTTTTTACTACATAATTAATTGCCCTGCAAAGTTTTCCTTCGAGATTCGACATTGGGTTTTACTTGCTAGTGCTACGATAGGATTTCGTTCTATTGCGAACACTTTTTTGGTGAAACAGATAGGATCTTGGGCTTATGGCGCTCACTGACGAGGATACTGGAGAGGTATGTTTCTATCCTTCATCTAGTTCAATTTCACTCGCACACACTCACGAAGAGGAAGTTCAATCCTCAACATGGAGTGAGTTGCTTAACAAGCACTCTAAATTGTTAAGCGACCACGAAGTGTTAAAACAAGCTATGTCTAATAACGAGAAGGAGAACCAAAAGCTAGCCACTGAGCTTGACGAAGTCAAACTTAATTTTAGGGCTATGACTAGTAAGTTCGAGGATCTCTTCGCTAGACATCAAAGCTTGGAAGGAAGGTATGAAACCCAATCCAATCTAGTGGCCAATTTGAACAAAGCCTCTTATGCAAGGTAGGCACTAGAGAGCTCGCTTCTACCTTTTGGTAGAAAGAGAGGACTCGGATATGAGGGTGGACCTTCCAAGCCTACAGTCTTTGTTGGTGCTTCAAACACGACACCATCAGTTCCTTTGGATGTTCCCACTGCCTCCAAAGTGACCACCAACAAGGACAAAGGCAAAGTGGTTGAGAACCCTAAGAGGAAGCCAATGAAGATGTCTATCTCTTCAAGAACAGAATCTAAGGGCAAGCAAAGTTCAACAATCCCTAGCACTCACAATGCTAAAAATTACCAATCCAAGGGTAAAGGGAAGACTGTTGATGCTTCTAAGTCTCAGACCAAGACACGAGAGACAAAGGATCTTCCTTTTAAAAAGAGAAGTAATGTCTATGTGTCACGTGAGCCGGATTGGAGATGGTCCAACCGTACTCATGTTGCGGTGGAAGAGTTTGAAGCACCCAAGAGGTCGCTTCAAGCTCAAAAGGTTTCTCAAGCGAGTCAGGGTCAAAACCCTAGGTTGACCGCTTCAAGGAAACCAAGCTAGCCGCTTCGAAAGACTAGAAAACCTAAGTCAGTCTCTAAGCCTGTAGCTAATCCGAAGCAAGTCGCTTCAGGAAATAAGCAAAAGGGTAAGAGCATAGGTGTGTCTCAAGCGAGCCGCTACCCTCAATGCACACACTGTTGCACCTGTGAAGCTGCGTCTAAGCAGAAGTCACAATTTAAAAAGGCCGAGGAACCCAAAACACAAGCTTCTACTCAAAGGAGAGTGAAGCAAGTGTGGGTACCAAAGAAAGTTAACCTGCAAGGACCCAAGCTGATTTGGGTACAAAAATCTATCTAAATGCAGGTGAGCGCCATGGACCCCATGCCAAGTGAAGGTCAACAAATCTGGTACTTGGACAGTGGATGTTCAAGACACATGACTGGCATGAGAGCTCTACTTCAAGATTATATTTAGAAGAAGGATCCACACGTAACCTTTGGTGACAACTCTCGAGGAAGCACAAAGGGATACGGCGCACTGAAGATCGGAAAGATCAAGATTGAAGAAGTTTCCTACGTGGAAGGGCTGAAGCACAACTTGTTATCCATCTCACAGTTCTGTGATAAGGGATACAAGGTGGAGTTTATCTCCAACAAGTGCATTGTGAAGAACAAGCTCACTTCCCAGATTGTGTTCACTGGAATTAGACAAAGGAATGTCTACATAGCACAATGGGAAAGCTGCAAGGAGGAGACGTGCTTGGTCGCAAGGAGTGCTACAGAAATGGGATGGCTATGGCACCGACGCTTAAATCATCTCAACTTCAAGACAATCAACCGCTTATCTCGGAAAAGCTTGGTGCAAGGCATACCAAATGAGGTCTTTGTCAAAGATAATCCATGCTCACCATGCCAACGAGGGAAGCAGACAAAGAAGCACTTCGCCAGTCTTGAAGAAGCTTCATCCAAGCGAGTGCTCGAGCTGCTACACATGGACTTGTTTGGACCAGTCACTCCAGTTAGTGTAAATGGAAGAAAATACACTCTAGTTGTAGTCGATGACTTCTCTCGCTACACTTGGGTTGTATTTCTCTTTAGCAAGAAGGAGACACTGGCCAAGCTACCACAACTGCTCAAGCGTCATGCTGTGGAGAAGAACCAAGTGATTGCCACCATCCGCTCCAACAAAGGTACTGAGTTTCTAAACTCAACCATTGAAGCATACTGCACGGAGCATGGCATAGCACACCAGACGTCCTCAGCACGCACACCTCAGCAGAATGGAGTTGCTGAAAGAAGAAACCGGATCATCAAAGAAGCCGTTCGAACCATGATTGCTGATTCGAAGCTCCCAATGAAGTATTGGGCTGAAGCTGCCAACACGGCATGCTACACACAGAATCGAACGCTTCTCAACAAACGATTCGACAAAACACCATATGAAATATGGACAGGGAGAATTCCTAACATTTCTTATTTCCATATATTTGGTTGTAGGGTCTTCATCCATAATAATGGGAAGTCGCAATTGAAAGCTTTTGAAAGCAAAGCTGATGAAGGAATATTCTTAGGATATTCTACATCAAGCAAAGCTTACAGCGTGTTCAATTGTAAAACCCTAATTGTGGAGGAATCACCCCATGTCTTATTTGATGAGTCTTCTTTAAGTCTTCCACAGGAACAGGTTCAAGCGAGCGACAAGAATTCAAGCGAGGAACCCATCAACCCACTGACTTGGGACATGCTTGAAGATGATGAAGAAATCAAGGATTCAAGCGAGCAGATTGCCCAAGAAAAGGTTGAAGCTGCCCCCAAAGATCATGAAGCGAGTGCAGGCCAAGCACCCATTCAGGTCGCTTCAGAGGGAGAAGCAAGCTACCCGCATGTAGAAGAAGAAGAAGCTGGTGGATCCAAGCGTGCATGGCTCAAAAATCATTCACCAAGCCAAATCATTGGAGATCTATCTAAGGGCGTGGTGACCAGAAGTCAAGTGTTTGGAGAAAGTGCCATGTTCAGTTGTTTTCTCTCAAACATTGAGCCAGCATGCGTGGAAGAAGCCCTAGCAGATTCTAATTGGGTGATTGCCATGCAAGAAGAGCTAAATCAGTTCACCAGAAATGACATATGGTACCTCGTGGATCGTCCAAAGTTCCAGCATGTGATTGGCATCAAGTGGGTGTTCAAGAACAAGATGGACGAGGACCACAATGTCATAAGAAACAAAGCTCGACTCGTCGCCAAGGGTTACTGCCAAGAGGAAGGGATCGATTTTGATGAGACCTTCGCTCCAGTAGCCAGACTTGAAGCGATCAGATTATTTCGTGCCTATGCAGTGGCCAAGAAATTCAAAGTCTATCAAATGGACGTCAAGAGCGCGTTTCTCAATGGAGAACTGAAGGAAGAAGTGTATGTGGAGCAGCCACCGGGTTTCGAGCAAGGAGATAAGGTGTATCGATTGAAGAAGGCCCTGTATGGATTGAAGCAGGCGCCTAGGGCATGGTATGATACCCTATCTCAGTTCTTAGTGGATAATGGATTCCACAAAGGAAAAATAGATCGGACTCTCTTCACCATCAATTATGGAGAAGACATGCTATGGGTCCAGATCTATGTAGATGATATCATATTTGGGTCACCAAACCAGTCGCTGAGCGAGAAGTTTGGAGAGTTAATGAAGATCAGATATGAGATGTTGAAGATAGGCTTGATGAGTTGCTTCCTATGTCTTCAACTGAAGCAGCAGGATGATGGAATCTTCATCAATCAAGCCAAGTACACTCAAGATATGCTTGCCAAGTTCGGTGTTCAGCATGCTAAAGCTGTGAAGATCCCTATGAACACCAACTGGAAGATGGAGCCAGACCTAGATGGAAAGTCTGTGGATGCTACAGACTACCGAGCTTTGATCGGGTCCCTTCTATATCTCACTGCAAGCAGGCCTGATATAGCATTTGCAGTTGGAGTTTGTGCTCGCTTCCAAAGCAATCCCAAGCACAACCATCTTGAAGCTGCCAAGCGAATCCTTCGCTATCTCAAAGGCACCATCAACATGGGGCTGTGGTATCCAGCTGAAGACAATCAGGAGCTCACTGGATATTCAGATGCCGACTATGGAGGATGCCGTGTTGATGGGAAATCAACGTCGGGCACTTGTCAGTTCTTGGGAAGCAAGCTGATCTCATGGTTTTCAAAGAAGCAAACCAGTGTAGCTACTTCAAGGACTGAAGCCGAATATATGGCCGCTGGAAGCTGCTGTTCTCAAATTCTTTGGCTTCGTCAGCAGTTGAAGGACTACAAAGTTGAAGCGAATAAAATCCCAATCTTCTGTGACAACAACAGTGCAATATGCATCTCGTAGAATCCAGTGCTTCACACCAGAAGCAAGCATGTGGAAATCCGACATCACTTCATTCGTGATCATGTTGAGAAGAAGGATATCAAGCTTGAGAAAATCCATACAGATCTCCAGCGACCAGATATTCTCACCAAACCTCTAGCTGAGTCTCGTTTCAATCAGCCATGCATGGAATTAGGGTTGCTAGACCCTGGTGAAGAATGCTAGATCCAGGATGCACAAAGGAGTGGACACTTGCCGTCAAGTTTCACTCGCTTTGGATCTTCACCAACTCAAGCGAGTCGCTTCAAATTTCACTCGCTTGAAGAAGGAGAAATAAGGTGGAGAAAGGTGGAGTGTTGGAAGATGTTCCCTACCCGCTTACAGGAATTGTTAAGCCATTGGTTAAGGGGGAACTATTGGTTACTCTCGGAGTAGTCTACTTCCAAAGCGAGCAAGGAAAGCTGCTACCTTAAATTTTGCATCGCTTCAATTTTCCCTATTTCGGGTCAAGCGAGTCGAATGCAAATTCAATCTCTAGATGTACAGGAAAGCTTGAAGAGTTACCTTTTAATTTAAAAGGTTGCAGGGCTGGTGACATGCCTCTGCTTAAAAACGAGATTGTCTTGTCAGAGCATTCTCATGGTCATCCTGTCCTATTCTGCTCTGAGATAAGGACTTGTACTCATCTCCCATTCATCGTGAATAAGTACACTTACGTGAAGCTCCCTTCGGGTTGTAGTAAGCTTGTGTACTCTATTCATTCTCCCCCTCATTCCTTCGATGGAGGAGTCTCTAATTCGTAGAGGAAGATGGAAGAGATGTATGCCATGAAGACCAAGCTTGAAGACGGACCGACAAGACGAATTCAACAAGTGGTGTCAGATTCTACAAAGTGGTATCAATCTCCTACAATGTGAGATTGACTGGTAAGTGTTTCAATTCAAGTACACTAAGTAATGTGAAGCGTGCTAGAAACCTTCACTTACTATGTGAAAAATATGAAATGAATCTGACACAAATACAAAGAGGAAAACATTCTTGTTTATCCTCGAAGTATGTAAGTCAGAAACATTTTAAATTATGTCAAGAAATTTCAATCTCTTACTCCAGTCGCTTCAGATGGCCAAGCGAGTGCTTCGACACTCAAGCGAGTCATTGCAAGCGAGTGTGGAACAATCACGCAAAGCGAGTACTTCGCAAGCGAGTAGAAGCCAAGCGGCTACACTCAAAGCGAGCGGGTACGAAGCAAGCGTATGAGCTGTCTGCACTCGAGTGCAAATTTTACCTTTTTTCTTTTGCATTTAATGCAGATGCACGTACATAGGCGAAAATCTGGGCGCGTGCAATTCAATTCGAATTTGAAGCGGGAAAGTTGGAAGAGATCTAGCCGTCGAATCTCAACAGTTCTCGAACCCCAGCCGCTAGATCAACGCCGATTGTGGAGACGAGTAACAGACGGCCACGTGGAGTGCCAAGCCAACTTGGCGGCTTACTTTTACGGTGGTGACGCCGGACACGTCAATCAAATTGCCGCTCTCCGCCGTATACAAACAGAATCCTCAGCGATATTACTGTCTTGCCCCTGCCACGTCAGCCGAACCCTAGATCTATATAAAGACATCGTTACAGAGTGCAGAAAATTTTCATCACTCTCAAAATTTACCATTCTCGTGCAAGATTTCTGCATCTCTCTACAAATCACGAGTCTCAACCCCCTCCCCCCCCCCCCCCCCCATCTTAAATCTTCACTCCAATCTCACTAAATTTTCACCATGGGAAAGAAACTTAAATCTCAGAAAATGGAGGAGTTTCTGGCCTCAACCGATAACAACATCAATGTCGAGCCTCATCTCGACCCCAAAGTCGTTGAAGAAAATGGATTCTTCCGCAAGGCCGTGACCACGGCCGGCTTGTGGGAATTTGTTGGGAATTGTTAAGGACTAAAATGTTAAGGGGGAACTATATGGGACATTTGTTAAATAAAGTCACTTGTTTTGATTAGATCCCAAAACCCCAAGCGTCCTTTTCCCAGCGACCCTTTTTGGTGTAGTTAATAGGTTAGAATTTTTCTAAGCCTACACTGTTAGGATGGCTCTTTTATTTTGCTTAGATTAGGCTTCAAAAGTTCAAGTGAAGGCCACTCGCTTGAGTGTGTTTTCCAAAGCGAAGCAAGTCAAGCAAACTGAAGTGAAGCGTGCCGAAGAATAGCGAAGCGAAGCGATCGCTACAGTAGATTCTAAGTGAGTATGCCAAAGTAAAGCGAAGCGAGCGCTACAGTTCAAGGCAAGCGAAGCAAGTCTACCGAAGCGAAGCGAAGCAAAGCGAAGCGAATGCTGTAAAGCGAAGCGAAGCAAATGCTGCAAGCAAAGCAAAGCGACCCGCTATAATATGATCCTAAAGCGACTCACTTTGGAGCCGCCGCTACAACTTCAAAGCGAAGCGAGCCACTACCTACCAGAAAGCGACAGCACGAATTCCCGCTCCGAATTTGAATTTCAGTCAACTAGAGATCTTTGCATTAATTGCGAGATCTCCACGTGTCGAACGAGGAGAGGAGCAGCGGAGTTGACTGCCAGGCCGACAAAGACGCCGCTACAGTACTGGGTCGCTCCAGTTACTGTTAAACTTGGAAGTTAGCCAATTTTGGCAAAATGCCAAAACTGCGCGTCTGCAAAAGCTACTGCCTGCGCAAGTACTGTCGAGAGGAGGAGGGACAAGGCCACCAACCAAGCAACGGATCTTAGCCAACCCTCCGCCTATAAATAGTGAAGGATGAAGACGTGAAGAAGTAGAACACTACTTGCGCATTCGAGCCTACTGCAAACAAACACTCCCAAGCCTTCGAGCAAATCTTCGAGTCTTTGTTTCAAGTGTTCTCCGAGTTTCCAGTCCATCGGAACTCGTCTTCACAACCTTCACACTTAGATTCTAAGCCCACTTCATATATCCAAGCTTAGAAGAAGAACTCTAGCCAATCTTTGCATTCACTGTAAAGAGTTCTTCATTAGTGTGTTCGTCAACCAAAAACCCTAAACTGTTGTCTGTTAGGTTTTTGAGTCGTCGTTAGGTTGTTCAGATCTAAGGCCCTTCTTTCATCGATTGAAGAAGCCTCGATCGTAGAGTTGAGATCCAAGCTTACACTTACATCATTTGTGTAAAGCTCGATCGAAGCTAGGCTGTAAGGAGAGCCCGTAATCTCCCTGTCTGTCTGACTGAAGCCAGTGAAGCTTCCAGTCTTTGTTAGGTTTGTGTAGTGAACCCGCAATCACTACGTCTGTCGTTTGATCTAGGCAAGTGAAGCCCGATCCCGACCAGGTTTTTGAAGGACCCGTAACCTTCAAGTTCTTGAGTGAAAAGAACAGTTGCCGTCGTGCAACAAAGTGGACGTAGGAGCGTTATCTCCGAACCACTATAAATCTCTGTGTCGTATCTCTCTTACCTTAATCTTTTACAGTATTCGATTATCCATTGCACGTGCATATAAACAAACTTAACTTGGATTTTCAATTACTTAGGATAGATTTTAGCTCACCAAATTCCGCACAAAGAGTAAAGTCTCACTCTTGATCAAGCTCTAAGCTTAGGTCAAGAGATTCGTGATTGCTGTAGATCTAGCTCTCGGCTAGGTCTTAGTATTTTCAAGAGCACTTTACTTTATACTCTGAGTTAAGGAATTGAAGTTGAAAAACTTCAAAATACGTATTCACCCCCCCCCCCCTCTACGTATTTTTCCTATAGCAAACCGGGACCAACAAGTGGTATCAGAGCAGCGGTTCTTTCGAGCCTCTGCTTTGCATATCCGAAGTGAGTCCCCACTCACTTCACGTTGTCTCACTGAACCGGATCCTATTTCCTAAGTGCATCAAAACCTCACCCACGCATATTGCATTTACTGCTGATAGTTTGCTATGTCTACATACAGTGCATCAAATCTTCCACAGTTCTCGATCGAAGGATACGAGATATGGAGTTTCCGAGTCGAGAGCTTCCTATGCTCAATCCACGACCGGATGTGGGAAGTCATTGAAGACGGACCAATCGAAATTAAGAAAGCCATATCTGTGGAGGTTCCAGCCGCTGAAGGTCGTCCAGCCCATGTTCGACAACAGTACGTGGAGAAGGATAAGGACGAGTATACTCCAAATGACTTCAAAGTTGCCAACCTCGACAAGATTGCACGCCACACGATGCAGAGCACCGTGTCAGACGCATACCTTCCAAGGATTAGGAAGTGCGCAACAGCAAAGGAAATGTGGGAAACTCTAGCCCTCATTTCTCAAGGCACAGACAAAATCAAGGAGAACAAGCTCGCCGTTCAGATGCGGGAGTTTGAAAATTTGGTGATGAAGTCAGGAGAGTCCATCGACGCCTTCGAGCTGAGAGTTACCAACATTACTGCAACTCTCAACTCGCTTGGGAAGGAACTCACAGACAAGGAAGTAAATCTGAAAATAGTCCGTGCTCTCACAAGGAAGTGGCAGACTATGAAGGAGCTATATCTAGCTACCAAGGATCTAACGAAGCTCACGCCAGAAGTGCTGTTCTCTGAGCTCAAAGCCCACGAGTTTGATCTGAATCGAATGAGCCTCGACGACGAGGATGAAGCGCCCACTACGTCAAAAGGAGTAGCATTCAAAGCTGCCGAAGGGCCAAGCGAGCAGTCGCTTGCCAAAATGACAAGGGAAGAGTTGGAAGAACACATTGCGTTCTTATCAAAGAACTTCAACAAGATGAACTCTCGAGTGGGCAAGTATAAAAGATTCTACAAACAGTACAAAGGGAGGAGCACTGATGCTCGAGAAGGAAAAGGAAAGAGAGAAGAGACGACCAAGCCGATCCCGCGCGACATGATGGAAGTGGAGTGTTACCACTGCCACAAAATGGGCCACTACAAATCCGATTGCCCAAAGCTAAGTGCCAAAGAGCGCGAAGAATTGAAGGCCAAGAGGGATGCCCCAAGGCGAGCGCTCGTAGCGAGTGAAATGCCGGTCGCTTCAACTGAAGATCTCTCAAGCGACTCAGATGCATTCACAGATCCCAACTCAAGCGAGGGAGAGGATCTGGGACTCATGGCGCTCACCGATGAAGAAACTGGGGAGGTATTCTTCTATCCTTCAATCACTTCAATTACACTAGCACACACTGTCAATGAGGAAGAGCAATCCTCGACATGGAGTGAGTTGTTTGACAAACACCAGAAACTGTCAAGCGACCACGAAATGGTAAAACAAGCTCTGTCTCGAAGCGAGAAGGAGAACCGAAAGCTAGCCACTGAGCTTGACCAAGTCAAACTTAATCTAAGGGCTATGACTAGTAAGTTCGAGGATCTCTTCGCTAGACATCAAAGCTTGGAGGGAAGGTATGAAACCCAATCCACTCTAGTTGCCAACTTAAATAAAGCATCATACGCTAGACAGGCACTAGAGAGTTCTCTTCTACCTTTTGGTAGAAAGGGAGGACTTGGATATGAGGGTGGACCTCCCAAGCCGACTGTCTTTGTTGGTGCATCACACACTTTACCATCAGTCACTTTGGAACTGCCCACTGCATCCAAAGCGACCACCAACAAGGACAAAGGCAAAATGGCTGAGAACCCTAAGAAGAAGCCTATGAAGATGTCTATATCTTTAAGGGCAGACCCTAAGGGCAAGCAAAGTTCAACAGTCACTAGCACTCAACCTGCTAAGTCTTACCAATCCAAGGGTAAAGGAAGAACTGTTGAAGCCTCTAAGTCTCAAGCCAAGACACGAGAGACAAAGGATCTACCTCCTAAAAAGAGGAGTAATGTCTATGTGTCACGTTATCCGGACTGGAGATGGTCCAACCGGACTAACGTTGAGGGGGAAAAACTTGAAGCAACCAATAGGCCGCTTCAAACTTCCAAGGTTACTCAAGCGAGTCGGGGTCAAAACCCTAGTTGGACCGCTTCGAGGAAACCAAGTGAGCCGCTTCAACAGACTAGAAACCCTAAGTCAGTCTCTAAACCCAAAGCTAATCCGAAGCGAGTCGCTTCAGGATATAAGCAAAATGGGAAGAGCGTAGGTAGGTCTGAAGCGAGCCGCTACCCCTCTTGCACACACTGTTGCACGTGTGAAGCTGCCTATAGGCAGTACACCAAGTTTTCGAAGGTCGAGAAGCCCAAGACACAAGCTTCATCTCAAAAGAGAGTGAAGCAAGTGTGGGTACCTAAGGGAACTAACCTGCAAGGACCCAAACTGATTTGGGTACCAAAATCTGTCTAATTGCAGGTGAGCGCCGTGGATCCCATGCCAAGTGAGGGTCAACCAGTTTGGTACTTGGACAGTGGATGTTCAAGACACATGACCGGCATGAAAGCTCTACTTCACAACTACATAGAGAAGAAGGGTCCACACGTAACCTTTGGTGACAACTCTCGAGGAAGCACCAGGGGATACGGCGCACTGAAAGTTGGAAAGCTCAAAATTGAAGAAGTTTCCTACGTGGAAGGACTCAAGCACAACCTGTTATCTATTTCACAGTTTTGTGATAAAGGGTACAGGGTGGAGTTCATCTCCAACAAGTGCATTGTGAAGAGCAAACTCACATCCCAGATTGTACTCACTGGAGTTAGACAAAGGAATGTCTACATAGCACAATGGGACAGCTGCAAGGAGGAAACTTGTCTAGTTGCAAGAAGTGCTACAGAAATTGGATGGCTATGGCACAGACGCTTGAACCACCTCAATTTCAAAGCTATCAATCGCTTAGCTCGAAAAGGTTTGGTGCAAGGCATACCGAATGAAGTCTTCATCAAAGACCATCCATGCTCACCATGCCAACGAGGGAAGCAGACGAAGAAGCACTTCGCCAGTCTCGAAGAAGCCTCATCAAAGCGAGTGCTCGAGCTGCTTCACATGGATCTGTTTGGTCCAGTTACTCCAGTTAGTGTAAATGGAAGAAAGTACACTCTAGTTGTAGTCGACGATTTCTCTCGCTACACTTGGGTTGTATTTCTATTCAGCAAGAAGGAAACACTGACCAAACTGCCACAACTACTCAAGCGATTGGCGGTGGAAAAGAATCAAGCTATCGTGACCATTCGCTCCGACAAAGGCACAGAGTTCCTGAACTCTACAATTGAAGCATACTGCACGGAGCATGGCATAGCACATCAAACCTCTTCAGCACGCACTCCTCAGCAGAATGGAGTTGCTGAAAGAAGGAATCGAATCATCAAAGAAGCCGTTCGCACCATGATTGCTGACTCGAAGCTTCCGATGAAGTATTGGGCTGAAGCTGCCAACACAGCATGCTACACATAGAATCGGACGCTTCTCAACAAACGGCACGACAAAACACCATATGAAATATGGACAGGGAGAATTCCAAACATATCTTATTTCCATATTTTTGGTTGTAGGGTCTTCATTCACAACAATGGGAAGTCACAGTTGAAAGCCTTTGAAAGCAAAGCAGATGAAGGAGTATTCTTAGGATACTCTACATCTAGCAAAGCCTACAGAGTATTCAACTGTAAAACCCTAATTGTGGAAGAATCACCCCATGTCGTATTTGATGAATCTTCTTTAAGTCTTCCACAGGAACAGGCCAAAGCGAATGAAAAGGATCAAAGCAAGGAACCCTCAAATCAACTCACTTGGGACGTGCTTGATGAAGATGATGAGATCAAAGAATCAAGCGAGCAGGATCCCAAAGGAGAAGTCGAAGCTGCCCCCAAGATTCCTGAAGCTAGTGCTGGCCAAGCACCCAATCCTGTCGCTTCGGACGGTGAAGCGAGCAACAAGGAAGCCGATGAAGATGAAGCTGGCGGATCAAAGCGAGCGTGGCTCAAGGATCACTCACCTAGCCAAATCATTGGAGATCCATCCAAGGGTGTAGTGACCAGAAGTCAAGTGTTTGAAGAAAGTGCCATGTTCAGTTGCTTTCTCTCAAACATTGAGCCATCAAGCGTGGAGGAAGCTCTAGCCGATTCTAACTGGGTGATCGCCATGCAAGAAGAGCTGAATCAGTTCACCAGGAACGACGTATGGTACCTCGTGGATCGTCCCAAGTTTCAGCATGTTATTGGCACCAAGTGGGTGTTCAAGAACAAGACGGACGAGGACCACAACGTAGTGAGGAACAAGGCGCGACTAGTTGCCAAAGGCTACTGCCAAGAGGAAGGAATCGACTTTGACGAGACCTTCGCTCCAGTGGCACGTCTTGAAGCAATCCGTTTATTTCTAGCCTATGCAGCGGCCAAGAAATTCAAAGTGTACCAAATGGATGTAAAGAGCGCATTCCTCAACGGTGAACTCAAGGAAGAAGTGTATGTGGAGCAGCCACCGGGTTTCGAGCAGGGAGACAAAGTGTATCGCTTGAAGAAAGCTCTGTATGGGTTGAAACAAGCTCCCAGAGCTTGGTATGATACATTATCTCAATTCCTAGTGGAAAATGGATTCCAAAAGGGAAAGATAGATCGGACTCTCTTCACCATCAATCATGGAGATGATATGCTATGGGTCCAGATCTACGTGGACGACATCATATTTGGATCACCAAATCAGTCGCTTAGCGAGAAGTTTGGAGAGCTAATGAAGACCAAGTATGAGATGTCGATGATTGGCTTGATGAGCTGCTTTCTAGGTCTTCAAGTGAAGCAGCAGGATAATGGAATTTTCATCAACCAGGCCAAGTACACTCGAGATATGCTTGCGAAGTTTGGTGTTCAACATGCTAAAGCTGTGAAGATTCCTATGAATACCAACTGGAAGATGGAGCCAGACGAAGGAGGAAAATCTGTAGATCCTACAGATTATCGTGCCCTAATTGGGTCACTTCTCTATCTCACCGCAAGCAGGCCAGATATAGCTTTTGCAGTCGGTGTCTGCGCTCGCTTCCAAAGCAATCCCAAACACAGCCATCTTGAAGCTGCCAAAAGGATTCTTCGATATTTGAAGGGCACTGTCAACATGGGTCTGTGGTATCCAGCGGAGGACAATTTGGAGCTCACTGGATATTCCGATGCTGACTATGGAGGTTGCCGAGTTGATAGGAAATCAACGTCGGGCACATGTCAGTTCTTGGGGAGCAAGCTAATCTCGTGGTTCTCAAAGAAGCAAACAAGTGTAGCCACTTCAACAACGGAAGCTGAATATATGGCCGCAGGAAGCTGCTGTTCTCAAATCCTATGGCTTCGTCAACAGTTGAAGGACTACAAAGTTGAAGCGAATGAAATTCCGATCTTCTGCGACAACAACAGTGCCATATGTATCTCGCAGAATCCAGTGCTTCACACCAGATGCAAGCACGTGGAAATTCGACATCACTTCATTCGTGATCATGTCGAAAAGAAGGATATCAAGCTCGAGAAGATTCACACCGATCTCCAGCGAGCAGATATTCTCACCAAGCCTCTAGCTGAGTCTCGATTCAACCAGCTATGCATGGAATTAGGGTTATTAGACCCTGGTGAAGAATGCTAGTTCCAGGATGCACGAAGGAGTGTTCGCTTTTTCTCTTGAGCATCACTCGCTTCGGATCTTCACCAACTCAAGCGAGCCACTTCAAATCTCACTCGCTTGAAGAAACTGAAGTTAGGTGGAGAAAGGTGGAGTATTGGAAGGAGTTCCCTACCAACTTATTGGAATTGTTAAGTATATGGTTAAGGGGGAACTAATGCTTCTCTCGGAGCAAGCTACTTCCAAAGCGAGCTAAGAATGCTGCTATCTTGAATTCTGCGTTGCTTCAATTTGCCCTAACTTGGGTCAAAGCGAACCAACAGCAGATTCATTTTCTAGAATGTAGGAAAGCTTGAAGGTTTACCTTTTTATACAAAAGGTTGCAGGGCTGGTGACATGTTTCTGCGTAAAATACGAGATTGTCTTGTCAGAGCATTCTCATTGTCATCCTGTCCATTTCTGCTCTGAGATAAGGACTTGTACTCATCCCCCATTCGTCGTGAATAAGTACACTTACGTGATGCTCCCTTCGGGTTGCAGTAAGCTTGTGTACTTTATTCATTTTCTCCCTCATTCACTTCGATGGAGGACTCTCTAATTCGTAGAGGAAGATGAATGCCATGAAGATGAATGCCATGAAGATCTAACTCAACGTGTAGCATTCAACATGTGGTATCTAATTCAAATGAAGTCTTCAATTTGTGGTATCAATCTCCTACGAAGTGAGATTGACTGGTAAGTGTTTCAATTTTAAGTACACTAAGTGAGCCGAAGCGTGCTAGAAACCTTCACTCACTACGTGGAAAATATGAAATGAATCTGACACAAATACAAAGAGGAAAACACTCTTGTTTATCCTCGAAGTATGTAAGTCAGAAACATTTTAAATTAAGCAAAGAAATTCAATTTCTTATTCCAGTCGCTTCAGATGGCCAAGCGAGTGCTTCGTCA
Organism: Thymus mandschuricus; assembly: GCA_029379335.1. NCBI lineage: Eukaryota > Viridiplantae > Streptophyta > Magnoliopsida > Lamiales > Lamiaceae > Thymus > Thymus mandschuricus. The sequence goes on along the minus strand of CM057074.1, from coordinate 15,953,829 downwards.
CTCAAAGCTAGCCATCGCAAGCGAGTGCAGAACAGTCACTCAAGCGAATGCCTCTCAAGCGAGTCACGGCGTAGCGGCCCAACTCGAAGCGAGCGGGCATGAAGCGAGTATGAGCTGTCTGCACTCGAGTGCAATTTTACTTTCTGCTGTGCATTTAATGCAGGTGCAGGAACGACGGAAATAACGGGCGCGTGTTCACACGCTTGAATTTGAAGCGGGAAAAGGCGGAGAAGATCCAGCCGTCGAATCTCAACAGGCCCCAATCTGGAACCGTTCGATCAACGCCGTATACAACAAGCCAACCATAGAAGGCCACGTGGCGACGCCGAGCAAGTGGCGGTTCACTTTTACTGTGATGACGCCGGACACGTCAGAATCCATCACCGCACGTCCGCCGCCTACCTACAGGATTTTCGGCGTTATTACCATTCTACCCCTACCACGTCAGCCATAACCTATTTCTATATATATGGGACGAAGCAGAACTGCAAACCTTTCACAGCCTTCTAAATTTGCCATTCTTGTGTTAGATCTGCAATTACTCTGCAACTCACGAGTCTCAACCCCTTCTATTTCATTGTTAAAATTTTTCTTCAAATTTCTTCAAATCCACCATGGGAAAGAAGAAGAACACCGAGACGATGGAGGAGTTTCTCGAGGAAGTAGACAAATTCATCAATGTCGAGCCTCATCTCGACCCAACAATCATCGAAAGAGAAGGTTTTCTCCGTAGGGCCGTGACCACGGCCGGCCTATGGAAATTTGTAACGCTTATGCCGACGAAAATTCTGGCCAAACCAGTCGGAGAGCTTCTGTTGAATCTAAGGAAAGGGCAGAATACGTCATCCTTCTCCGATCCACAGAATGGAGAGCCGGTGGAAGTGGATCTGAGTGATCTAATCGACGAGTTCGATTTGCCAAAGGATGGCGGAGATTCACTGCTAGATTTAGGCTATTCGGCCGGAGTGCAATATGGCCGATTCGCCGTCGACGGGGCCGAGCCAAACTTCAAGAAGGCCAGTATACGCACAAGTTTGAAGGCTCCTTTCAACCTTATTTGCGAGCTTTTTACGAAGAGTATCGCATGCTACGTCGGAAACCTGGAGACCCTCTCCGCGACCAAACTGATTGCTACTGCAATTATTGTTGACAGCCTCACCGGAACCAGCTTCAACTGGCATGGCTGGTTTCTCAAGCAGATCCACGAAGCTGCCGGTGACTTTGCATTTGTGAAGGGAAGCACCGATCAGATTCTCCGCAAGGGGAAACTAAAATTCTTCTCAAGGCTATCCGTTGCCCTGGAAATGAAATATCCCGGCAAAGTCTGGCCGGAATCCGACGTCATTGCCTACAACAAGCAGTCCATCTACTACGACAAGTGGAGAAAGACGAAAAGATTGATGGATCTGGGACTACTTAAGGTAGCAGTACCCGTAGCGAGACCGGTTGCCGAAAGGCAAGCCGAAGTGAGCCAAGCGAGGCAGGTCGCTTCACCCGGGAAGCGAGCCGCGCCAAAGCGAGGCAAGAAGTTGAAGCGAGTCGCTTCACTTGTCCAAGAAAGCGAGGCGTTGGAGAAGCCGCTTGAGGACACTGAAGTGACTCAACCCCAAACCCAAGCTACCCAACCCCAAACCCAAGCTACCCAAACCCAAACCCAGCCTTTAAAAGTCCAAACTCCCCAACTTCAAATTCAAACCCTAACCGAAATATCCTCCACTGCTCAGCTTCAAACTCATAAATCCCCACACGAAGAAGACACTGGTTCTTCTTTCAAGATCCCAGAAATCCCCCTACTCCATGTCGACCCCATTGAAGCCTACACAACCTTCAAACCACTCCAATCCCTTCAAACACAACCACCACCCACTGAACCCATACAAATATCCGAAACACAAGAAACCTCATCACCCTCTCAATCCCCCTCTACATCGGCAGCTACAGCCGATACCGCCCAAACTATCGGTGAAGTTTCTATCATTCCAGAATTCATACCACCTGCCCTCACCGAACATAAACAAGCTCTCGATCGCTATGTTCGGGACAGAGAGCAAGCCGCGGAGACAATCAACCTTCGCTACAATCTCAGCTCCGCGAGCGTTGAATGGAGCGACGTGTTCTACACGAATGTAGTCGACTTTCTGACGTACATCACGTACAGAGGAACGGAGTACTACAAAATATTCAGACTCCTCAAAGCCTTCAAGAAGGAAGAACTGATCAATCTGGAGGCCAAGTTGCTGAACTTCATTGGCGCAAACGGCTTCCATGAATTCCTTGACAGGACCAGCTTTTGGGAGAAGCTGGATGCCAAAGTGAAGGAGGCTTATCCGCTCACCGTCGTACCAAAGCGAGTGCTCTCTTTCCATGAGAGGAAACTGATCTGGGAACATAAGGAGGAGGTGGAAATGAAGGAGGCTGAAATTGCTAGCCTTCACAGTGAAATCACCAAGAAGAGTGAAGAGATGGAAAAGAAGGCTGGAGAGTTTGTCAGTCTTCGAGAAGACTTCGACAAGAGGAGGAAGGAGTTGGAGGGAACGGTGGAGAAGAAGGATAGACTGTTGGTAGAGAAGGAGAAGGCGCTGGAGGTGCAGGCGAAGCTAGTGGAAGATCAAACAACATCTATCACCGAACTCAAGGACTCACTTGGTGCAGAACGTAGCCGCTTGAGGGAGGTGAATGCCAATCTGATCGCCGCTGAGAAAGAAAAGAAGATGTTGGAGAAGGAGGTGAAGAAGCTGAAGGAGAAGCTTGAAAAGAGTGAGGAGGAGCTGATCAGGAAGGGGAGTGAACTAATAAGCACGAAAAAGTCTCTCGACTCACTTCAGACTGAAATGAAGCTGCTGAAGGAAGAAAGTGAGTTAGATAAGAAAGAACTGGAGAGCCGGAGGAAAGATGCCCATGACCTTGACTTGAAGCGAGCAGACTTTTCCATATTACTGCAAAAGGTCAAGGAGCTGGGTGAAGCGTACACGGAAAAGATGGCTGCAAGTGCCGAATTCCATCTCTCTCTAAGCCAGAGAGAGAGGAGCCTTGAGACGATGCAAGCTGAACTCCTAGCGGCTCAGGAATTCTGGTACTTCAATTTGCAGGAGGAGAAGGCAGATATAAGGAAGGAGATTGAAGCGGAGCTGGAGGCTCGCTTTAGGGAAGTAGAGCCATTGGAGAGGATGATGGCATCAGTTGTGGAGAGAGAGAAACAATGTAAATATCTGCTCGAAGAAATTTCCATCAAAACAGCTGACCTGGTGGCGCCCTCCATAGGAAAAACTGAGAAGATGCTTCAGGCCATCTTCAACACGGTCAACTCTCTACACCAATCCCTCTCCGGGAAATCAGTAATCCTAACCCCTGGCAGTGATGATGCCAAAAAGGGGGAAGGACAGATGGAGCTAGGAGGAGTAGGAGGTTCAGGGGAAAGAATAATTGGAGTTGAGAGGATGTTGGAAGGAGGTAGTGGTGCCGGTGAAAAGGAGGATGAAGCGTGGGCTCTGGGCGAAGTAAAGGGCAAAACAAAACTCACGGAGGAGGAGTTGTTGAAAGAGCTCGAAGAGCCTAGCAGGCCGCTTCAGGATAAAGTGCTAAGTGCTTCCATTGCACGGCATCCCCCAGTGACCGTGATAACGAAGGAGGAGAAGCTGAGGCAGGTGGAGCAGGATGCTGCCATGGCGTGGGAGTTGGAGCAAGTGTTTAAGCTAACAAAAAATTCTATTGCTGCAGATGCTTCATCTAGCTCCCAAGTGGCCGCTACTCCCAAAGTGCCCACTTCAGACGCCGCGCCAACTTCGACAGCCGCACTCACTACGACCACTGCTGCACTCACTTCGTCAGCAGTCGTCCCTCCAAGTGCTGCCAAGAAGGATATGCCACCTCCCCCACCACCGAAGCTGCCCTTGAAGCGAGCTGCACCAGAATCTAAAGTCGATGACTCTACGGCTAAGCGCCAAAAGTCTAAACATGCAGTCGCTTCAAGAACTGAAAAGGAAGAGAAGAGGAGAAAGGAGAGAGAAGGAGGAAGGAGCGAAGCGGAGAGATCGAAGACAGTGAACGTCAGGCGTCTTCAAGTGATTGACGCACGAATCGAGGAGCAGTTCAGCGAAGTACTGCTTATTCAGTCCTCTTTGGTTCGCAGTGCGTTCGTTCCCCTCATGCCTGATGAGTCCGAAGCATGTGAAGCCCAAGCCATAAAAGATGCATGCGACGTGACTACGAAGGAAATGATAGAGTCGGGTCGCTACCCTAAAAAGGAAGAGCAAAACTATATTAGGAAGCGACTCAACGAAAGGCGTCCTCTGTGGAGTGGCGAATCAGGGAAGAGATTCACTGATATAATGACTAAGCTGTCAAGAAGAACAGAGGAGGAATTAGCCAAGAGGAGGAACGAGCATCTTGACGCAAGAGAGATCGAGGACTTCATTCCGAGGGATCTGCTCGAGCAGTGGCTATACTACAAGGACTTGTTCATCAAAGCGTACTATTACTGGGAGGTAGTGCCACTGCAGAATGAATGTTCTCGAATCAGTGCTCTCAGCAATTTTCTTGCTACCTACGACGACAAACTGCGCCGAAAGATTTTTATGATGGCTGAACAAGCTCAACCGAAGCCAATTGTCGTCAAGGTGCCAGAAATCAAGGACTTCCCCATGCCCTATCATCCAGGCACGGATGTTCCTAACAGGGGAGTCACTGATGCTGAAGTAGATGAAGCGTTCAGGCTGGAGAGTGCATGGAGAAGACCAAGCATCCACACAGTAGGCACTATGGAAACAAAAGTCTTATCAGCCTATAGTATTGATGCTACTGATGAAGAAGAGAAGGAGGAGGAGAAACAGGAGTAGGATAAAGCGGCAGGAAACCATTGAAATTACATGTTTCATTTTGTGTGAACATCTTGTTCATATATCCTATTTTTAAATTTCTGTCTCTTCTTGTGTCATTTACTCGCTTTGTGAATGACTTTACTTTTTGCTACAAACTCATTAATTTAACCGAAAAAAAGGGGAAGGAACTTAAAAGAAAATTACAAACGAAACTGCAAAGGAAGCAGCCGCTTGGAGTTCCCCTCACGGTTAGATAGACTAGATTTATTTTTATCTAAGTCGTATGGGTTTTGGCATCATCAAAAAGGGGGAAATTGTTGGGAATTGTTAAGGACTAAAATGTTAAGGGGGAACTATATGGGACATTTGTTAAATAAAGTCACTTGTTTTGATTAGATCCCAAAACCCCAAGCGTCCTTTTCCCAGCGACCCTTTTTGGTGTAGTTAATAGGTTAGAATTTTTCTAAGCCTACACTGTTAGGATGGCTCTTTTATTTTGCTTAGATTAGGCTTCAAAAGTTCAAGTGAAGGCCACTCGCTTGAGTGTGTTTTCCAAAGCGAAGCAAGTCAAGCAAACTGAAGTGAAGCGTGCCGAAGAATAGCGAAGCGAAGCGATCGCTACAGTAGATTCTAAGTGAGTATGCCAAAGTAAAGCGAAGCGAGCGCTACAGTTCAAGGCAAGCGAAGCAAGTCTACCGAAGCGAAGCGAAGCAAAGCGAAGCGAATGCTGTAAAGCGAAGCGAAGCAAACGCTGCAAGCAAAGCAAAGCGACCCGCTATAATATGATCCTAAAGCGACTCACTTTGGAGCCGCCGCTACAACTTCAAAGCGAAGCGAGCCACTACCTACCAGAAAGCGACAGCACGAATTCCCGCTCCGAATTTGAATTTCAGTCAACTAGAGATCTTTGCATTAATTGCGAGATCTCCACGTGTCGAACGAGGAGAGGAGCAGCGGAGTTGACTGCCAGGCCGACAAAGACGCCGCTACAGTACTGGGTCGCTCCAGTTACTGTTAAACTTGGAAGTTAGCCAATTTTGGCAAAATGCCAAAACTGCGCGTCTGCAAAAGCTACTGCCTGCGCAAGTACTGTCGAGAGGAGGAGGGACAAGGCCACCAACCAAGCAACGGATCTTAGCCAACCCTCCGCCTATAAATAGTGAAGGATGAAGACGTGAAGAAGTAGAACACTACTTGCGCATTCGAGCCTACTGCAAACAAACACTCCCAAGCCTTCGAGCAAATCTTCGAGTCTTTGTTTCAAGTGTTCTCCGAGTTTCCAGTCCATCGGAACTCGTCTTCACAACCTTCACACTTAGATTCTAAGCCCACTTCATATATCCAAGCTTAGAAGAAGAACTCTAGCCAATCTTTGCATTCACTGTAAAGAGTTCTTCATTAGTGTGTTCGTCAACCAAAAACCCTAAACTGTTGTCTGTTAGGTTTTTGAGTCGTCGTTAGGTTGTTCAGATCTAAGGCCCTTCTTTCATCGATTGAAGAAGCCTCGATCGTAGAGTTGAGATCCAAGCTTACACTTACATCGTTTGTGTAAAGCTCGATCGAAGCTAGGCTGTAAGGAGAGCCCGTAATCTCCCTGTCTGTCTGACTGAAGCCAGTGAAGCTTCCAGTCTTTGTTAGGTTTGTGTAGTGAACCCGCAATCACTACGTCTGTCGTTTGATCTAGGCAAGTGAAGCCCGATCCCGACCAGGTTTTTGAAGGACCCGTAACCTTCAAGTTCTTGAGTGAAAAGAACAGTTGCCGTCGTGCAACAAAGTGGACGTAGGAGCGTTATCTCCGAACCACTATAAATCTCTGTGTCGTATCTCTCTTACCTTAATCTTTTACAGTATTCGATTATCCATTGCACGTGCATATAAACAAACTTAACTTGGATTTTCAATTACTTAGGATAGATTTTAGCTCACCAAATTCCGCACAAAGAGTAAAGTCTCACTCTTGATCAAGCTCTAAGCTTAGGTCAAGAGATTCGTGATTGCTGTAGATCTAGCTCTCGGCTAGGTCTTAGTATTTTCAAGAGCACTTTACTTTATACTCTGAGTTAAGGAATTGAAGTTGAAAAACTTCAAAATACGTATTCACCCCCCCCCCCTCTACGTATTTTTCCTATAGCAAACCGGGACCAACAGAATTCGTCACGGCGGTGCCGACGAAGATTCTGGCCAAAGCGGTGGCCGAACTCCTACTGAACTTGAAGGAGGGTCAAAATTCTTCAACGTTCACAGATCCACAATGCAAGGAGCGAACTCTCTACTGCAACTGGAGCTGTCCGTGGACGTAGAATTTGCAAGATTCGCCGTCGACAAAGAAGCAGAGTTCGACGCAAAGAACGGCAATATAAGAGCAGATCTGGAACCACCGTTCAATCTCATCTGCGAACTCTTCACCAAGTCCATTGCCTGCTACGTCGGGAACTTAGGCCAACTTTCCGATATAAAGCTGTTCGCCACTACTGTCATCGTGGACAGCCTAACCGGCACGAAGTTCAACTGACACGGATGGTTTTTCAACCAGATTCATGAGGTTGCCAAGGACTTCAAGTTTGTGAAAGGAAGCACCGATCAGATTCTTCGCAAGGGGAAACTCAAATTTTTCTTGAGGATCTCCTTCGCACTGGAGAAACTGTTCCCCAACATGAGATGGACAGACACAGTCGACTACAAGAAGAACACCGTGTTTTTCGACTTGTGGAAGTCTGATAAAACACCAGTAGATCTGGGGATTCTTGCCGTTGAAGTGCCCCCAGCTGCACCAGTTGCCGAGAGGCAAAGTGAAAGAAAGCAGTCCAAGCGAGTCGCTTCATCTGCGAAGCGAGCTGCGCCGAAGCGAGTGAAGAAGTTGAAGCGAGTAGCTTCACTCGTAAAATCAAGCGAGGCTGAGGAGCAGCCGCTTGAAGAAATTGAAGTGGAACAACCCATCCCCTCTAAGATCAAAGACCAACCCCAAGCTCCCCCAGCTCAAACTCAAACCCAGCCACCCCAAGAACCCCAAGCCTCATCAACAGCTCAACCCCAAACCCAAAAATCTCCCCACTCTCCACATGAAGAAGAATCCACTTCTTCAATCCAAATCCCAAAAATACCCTTCCTCAGCACCGACCTGGAAGCCACATACACTCTCTACACCCCAGCCACCCAACAAACCCAGTAGCGAACACCACCCCAAGCCGAAACCGCCCAAGCTTCATCACCCAATTCACCATCCGAATCGGCAACTTCAGCCGACACCGCCCAAACAGCCGATACAGATATCACCATCATTCCACCACCAACCCAACCCCCGCCTCCATCTGCAGAAGAAAAGGCTCTGACCCGGTACATAAGGGACAGAGAGCAAGCTGCAGAAACAATCCGGAACTGCTACCCCTCCGTGGAGATGACAGAAGAATTCTTCACTAAAGCCGTCGACTTCCTCACGTACATCGCGTACAGAGGAACGGAGTATTACAAAATTTTCAATCTCCGCAAGGCGTTCACGGAGGAGGTGATTGAAGCAAAGGAGGTGGAGATGCTCAACTTCATTGGAGTTGATGGATTCCACGTGTTCATCAACGAGGCCAACTAGTGGGAGATGTTAGACGCCAAGGTGAAGCGAACATATCCAGATGCTTCAATCCCAGAGCGAGTGCCATCCAAACATGAGCTGAGACTAATGAAAGAGCATGAGGCGGATGTGGAGGTGAAGGACCAGGAAATTGCCAGTCTTCAAAGTGAGATCACTAGGAAGACTGAGGAGTTGGAGAAGAGGGCTGAGGAGGTCAAGAATCTGCGAGCAGATTTTGACAAGACAAAATCCGAGTTGGAGGGAAAACTCGAGGAGAAGGCGAAGCTGGTAGATGAGAAGGAGAGGTTGTTGGAGGAGAAGGTGAAGCTAGTGGAGGATAAGGAGAAGAATATCGATGAGCTCAAGCAGTCGCTTGAAGCGGAGAGGAGACGGTTGAAGGATCTCAACTCCAAGCTAGTGAATGTGGAGGAGGAGAAAAAGAAAGTGTCTAAGGACCTTGAGAAGAAGAGGAAAGTTGTGGCGGACAAGGATGAGGAACTGATCAAGCTCGGGAGCGAGTTGACCAAGACCAAGAAGGCACTCGACACGCTTGAGAAGGAGATGAAAATCCTAAAACTTGAGCGTGAAGAGGAAAAGGGCGAGCTAGAGAGCAGGAGAAGGAATGCTCAAGCCGTTGACTTGAAGCAGGCAGAGCTGGCCATCCAAATTGATCGAGCACAGAAAGTGGCGGGAGATTTTGCCGTCAAATTGGCCGGAACTGCACAAGTTAGAGTGACATTAAGCAGGCAAGAAAGAGGCATTGCCACTGCTCGGGGTGATCTTGAAGCAGCTCAGAATCACTTCGGATTCGTCTTGCAAGAGGAGCGCAAGAGAATCCAAGCTGAAGTTGAAGCGGAGCTGGACGCTCGCTTCAAGGCAGTGGAGCCACTGGAGAACCTAATGGTGTCTGTCAAAGAAAGGGAGAAGCAGTGCCAATATCTTTTGGAGGAAATTTCAGCAAAGACGGTAGAAATCGTGCTATCTCAGGAGCACGTTTTCGCGGAGCAAACTGAGCGGATGCTCCATGCCGTCTACAACAAGCTCGATGATATCTACCAATCCATCAGCGGAAAGGTAATTACCACCACCCCCGACAGTCTTGATGATGCCAAAAAGGGGGAAAGTATTCAACAAAAGGGGGAAACAATTGAAGTTAAGATGGAAGAAGGAGGAAGTGTTGGAGAGGAAATGATGATTGAAGGGGGAAGTAGAGTTGAAGGAGTAAATGAAGGTGAGGAACAGATGGATGATGAAGCACGGGCAGAGCTTGCTCATAAAAAGGGAAAGGACAAGGTGCTTGAAGAGCCCCGCAAGCCGTTGGCCGGGAAGCTGCTAGCTTCCTCACTTGCTGCTCATTCGGTTGCTGCTAAACAAACTGAGCAACAAATTTCAGCGGATGAAGCTCTCGCCTTTGCCCTGCAGCAAGAATTCGAGATAAAGAGGACGACAGGCGCTTCAGGTTCATCTATTCAAGCGCTCGCTTCGACATTGGCCCTCGCTTCAGCCACTGTTCCACCCGCTTCAGCCAGTCAAGCGATCATCCCTACTGAAAAGAAGCAAATGCCGCCCCCACCACCTCCAGCATCGAAAACTCAATTGAAGCGCACCGCACCAGAAGCAAGAGAAGATGATCCCGCGGCCAAGCGCCAAAAGATCAAACAGTCAGTCGCTTCGAGAGCTGGTCACTTGGAGAGGAGGAGGAAGAGAGGAGAAGAGAGGAAGGATGAAGCAGAGAAGGAGAAGAGACTTAAACTCAAGCGAGTTAAAGTCATAGATGGCCGGATTGAGTCTCACGAGAATGAAGTAAGGCTTATCCAGTCTGCCATCTCATGAAGCTCCTACATTCCTTTCACGCCGGAAGAGTCTGAAGCGTGCCAAGCTCAAGCCATGATGGACACTTGCAGAGTTACCATCAAGGAAATGGTGGACTCCAAGCGTTACTCAACTGATGAATGTGACTACATTCGCAAGCAAGTTAATGAGAAGCTTCCAAAATGGAACACTGCTGCCAGTGCCAAATTCAACTCGATCATGGAAGAGTTTAAAAGCAGAACGGAGGAGGAGCTGATTGTGCGAAGAGGAAATCATCCAGACGCTCGGGAGATTGAAGATTTCATCTCCAGCAATCTTCTTGAGATGTGGCTCATCTGCAAAGAGAGGTTTATCAAGGCCTACTACTATTGGCAAGTAGTGCCTTATTAGGATGAGTGCTCAAGAATGGATGCTCTCAACAACTTCTTGTGCTACTACAATGAAAAGTTGCGGCGGAAAATCTTCATACATGCGGAGGAAGCTGATCCTAAACCACTTATTATCAAAGTGCCCGCAGTAAAAGATTTCCCCATGACGTTTCTGCCAAATTCAAGTGTTCCTAACCGGAGGATCATTGATGAAGAGGTTGATGAAGCCTTGAGACTGGAGAGTAGCTTCAGACCCAACAAGTACAATGTCAAGACTATGGAGGAGAAGGTTCTTTCTGCCTATTACCTGGAAGAGGAGAAAGAGGAGAAGGAGGAGAAGGAAGAGAAGGACAAGCCAGCAGAAGAGACCCTTGAACTCAATATCCATAAATTGTGAACTGTCTTGTTCATCTATCATATTTACTTTTCTGTCAATTTGTGTCGTTTACAAGCTTTGTGAATGACTTACCTTTATGCTACAAAACTCAACGCTTTAACCGAAAAAAAAGGGGAAAGGAACTTAAAAGAAAATTTTCAAACAAAGCCTGCAAAGGAAGCAGTCGCTTGAAGTTCTTTCCACGGTTAAGATAGGCTAGAAAATTTAGTCTCCTATATTAAGTTGGGTTTTGGCATCATCAAAAAGAGGAAAATTGTTGGGAATTGTTAAGGATCACATGTTAAGGGGGAACTCATATGGGACACTTTGAAGTGAGTGTATATTTGTTTTGATTTGATCCCAAAACCCCTAAGTATCCTATTCCCAAGCGACCCATTTTGATGTATAATAGGTTAGAAAATTTTCTAAGCCTATACTGTTAGGATGGCTTTGATAGCTTTAGTCGCTTAGAGCATCTCCAACCCATACTCTTAAATGGAGTATTACTTCATTTTGAAGTACAGAGGGCATTCCAACCGTACTCTATTTTGCAGCAAGAGTATAGAGTATTGAACAGTAAAACTCTATATATGGAGTTTTACTGTTCAATACTTCATACTCTATTTTCACTATTTGAACAATATTAAACTATAAAAAAATAATTTAACTACATTTCATTAATATAATTTGATTTATAATTTATTGTATTTTATATTTCATTTATAACTAAAATTTATAATTTTTATTTAATTTAACGTATTTAATTTTTAATAAATAAAAAATTAGCAATCCACAATATACTTAAGTTATGTAATTTAAGATAAAATTTTATTAATTATCTAATATTTATGATACATTAGGAAATGTTAATTATGTAAAATAAATGAAAAACTATAAATAGAGTATATATATAAAGTACGTGGTTGGAATGAATTTTTAAAATAGAGTATATCATACTTCATTTTAAAGTATAGCATACTGCAAAATAGAGTATAGGGTTGGAGATGGTCTTAGGCTTTAGACTGCAGGAATTTCAAAAGTGAAGGCCACTCGCTTGAGTGAGTTTTCCAAGCGAAGCGAGTCTAGCGAGCCGAAGTGAAGCGGGCCGAAAAACAGCGAAGCGAAGCAAGCGCTACAGTAGATTCAAAGCGAGTCGCCTATAATAGAAGCGAAGCGAGCGCTACAGTGAAAGATGAAGCGAGTCAACGCGGAGTCAATAAATACTAAAAGCGGACACTCGGGAAATTTATTTTCCAAGTACACGCAACAGTATGACTTTGAAGCGACTCACTTAAAGCGGACGCTACATTTCTAAAGTGAAGCGAGCCCCTACCTAACAAAAAGCGACAGCACAATTCACACTCCGATTTTGAACTCCAGTCAACTGAGGATCGTCGCATTAATTGCGAGATCTCCACGTGTCAAATGAGGAGAGGAGCAGCGGAGTTGACTGCGAGGCCGACAAGGGCGCCGCTACAGTACTGGCTCGCTCCAGTTACTGTTATATTTGTAACTTAGCCATTTTCGGCAAAGTGCCAAATCTGCGCGTCTGAAAAGCAGCCAGCCTGTGCATGTACTGTCGAGAGGAGGAGGGACAAGGCCACCTACCAAGCAACGGATCTCGGCCAACCCTCCGCCTATAAATAGTGAAGGATGAAGACGAAGAGAGGTAGAACACTACTTGAGCATTCAGCGCCTACTGCAAACAAAAACTCCCAGCTTTCAAGCATTTCATCGAGTCTTTGTTTCAAGTGTTCTCCGAGTTCCAGTCTCATCGGAACTCATCTTCGTAACCTTCACACTTAGAGTTCTAAGCCTACTTCATATCCAAGCTTAGAGAAGAGCTCTAGCCATCTTTGCATTCATTGTAAAGAGCTCTTCATTAGTGTGTCTGTCGAAACAGAAAACCCTAACCCTAAAGTTCAGTTAGGTTTTGTGTTCGTCGTTGTTAGGTTGTTTTTGATCCAAGGCTCTACTTTCCTCGATAGTAGAAGCCTTGATCATAGAGTCTAGATCCAGGCTTACACTTTCCTCGATTGTGTAAAGCTCGATCGAAGCTTAGGTTGTAAGGAGAACCCGTAATCTCCCTGTCGTCGGACTGAAGCGAGGGAAGCTTCCAGTCCAGTTTATGTTTGTGTGGTGAACCCATAATCACCCAGTCGTCGTCAGATCCAAGCAAGTAAAGCTCGATCTTGACATAGGTTTTTGAAGAACCCGTAATCTTCAAGTTCTTGAGTGAAGAGAACTAGTTGCCAATTGCAACAAGTGGACGTAGGAGTTTTTTCTCCGAACCACTATAAATCGCTGTGTCGTATCTCTAACCATAATCTCTCTATTTTGTTTATTGTTTGATTATCCATTGCACAAGCATACTAAACAAACTCAAACTGCATTTTCAATTACTTAGGAAATATTAGCTCACCGAATTTCTGCATCACGAGTAAAGACTCACTCTTGATCAAGTGTTAACTTAGGTCAAGAGGATTAGCTAAACACTGTAGATCTAGCTCTCGGCTAGGTCTTGAGTATTGAAGCGAGCTCTTTACTTGTCACTCTGAGTTAAAAGAAAAGAAGTTGAAAAACTTCAAAACACATATTCACCCCCCCCCCCCCCCCCCCTCCTGTACGTGTTTTTCCTCTAACAAATCGGGACCAACAATCACTCAATCAAAGAAATAGGCATCAACATGCACAAAAAGCTCAAATCTCACGGGTTCAAACTAACTAGTTCCCGATATCATAACATGCTTCGAATTCATCAAATAAAATTGCGTCTCTTCGCCCAGGTTCCATGCATAATAAAGATCATGAATTTTCTCCAAAAATCAACAAAAATTTTCTATCATCGGCCAAATTCACAACACTATTATCACATGCTTATTCGACTCGATTTAACCTAAGACTCGTAAAATAAAAGACTACTAAAAATACTAAAAACATACCCCAAAATAACACTTAACAAATAAAAGACTCTTAAAAACAAGAAAACAATTAAAATTGGGTTAACTTAGACACTCTTTCCCTCCCCCAAACTTATTTCAAAGCATAGCAAAGAAATAAGTTTAAAGAAAAGAAGTAGGCTAAGTTAACTCAAATAACACTCATGGAAAGGGAGGAGGGGGTGGGTCATTGGGATCGTACCTTTGATACCCTTCCGGGTAGAAGGGATAGAATTGATGCATATCATACATCATCCTCCTATATTGCTCTTGGTATGCCCGTTCATCTTCTCTACGCTTCCTCTCCGCTTCCCGGGCTGCTCTCTCCTCTTCAACGAATGTGTTGAAGGAATTTTGAAGGCCTCCAACCTCATCCCTTAACGTCCCCATTTCTTGACAAACCTCTCCCACTTGCTCACGAACAAACTCCCGGTAAAGCAAATGGTAGTTGTCGAAAAGTTGCGAGTTCTCCTCGTGGTAGCCTTGCGCCTCGTGAAAGTCCGGGGCGGACATTTGGAACGCAGGTTGTGGACCTCCATCTCCATCGCCTTCTTCATCATCACCTCCTTGGGGTTGCTCTTCTTGATCATATCCATGCTCGTATTGCTCGGCTTCCTCTTCGTCATCTCCTTCCTCATCATCATCTCCTCCTTCTTGTGGCCTTGGACCTCCCTCGGCCCACATAAGTTGCTTGTGGCCCGGAGAATTCATCCTCCCATTCCCACTATTTAGATTCTCATTCCCAATCACTGCGGTGTAGTAATTGTTCGACAATGGGAAGAGATAAACGCCACTCAACCCATGGAGCTTGAAGAACCACCCGGACGTGTCGAAAGAGATCATCCTTGCAAACTCCAAAGTCCTTCTATCCACAAAGATGGATGTAGACACCGGTTGCTCTCTAATCGGTACGTTGAAGTGTCTAGCAATCGGGGTGACAAATGCTCCAATCCCAATCTTTTGTCCTCCAAATAAGTAAGCTTGATTCTCCATGTGGTCGACGAGGTAGAGGGCTGCATCTTGGGAACGTCCTGGATAGGATGTCCAAACGAGATGTGAGTCGGTAGCAAGGAAGGTGCCGGAGTCATGGCGGGAATGAATGGAACAAGAGATCAACCAATGGAAATAGCGAATCGTGAGATTCCGAATCGAGGTGGCCTTTGCAATTGCTGGGTTGTAGGACTTCTTCTTCTCCTCTTCGTAATCTACAAAGTGGCTCCACAAATCTTGAAGATTAGGGTGGTTATTGCCCAAGTACTCCCCATTCTTGTCTCCTCCAATAATATCGTCAAGTTGATCCATGGTGAGCTCCCTTGGTTGACCACCCAATTGGAAATGAATGATGTGAGGCACTTGGTTGACTCGCTCCACCACCAATGTCGAGAGAAACTCCACCATCAAGATGTGATAAGTCAAGTGATTGCCTTGAAATATATTGGTGAAGCCTCCTCGTTGCATCATTTGGGTGATCTCATTGGCTATCCCCATGGCCACTATCATCTCTTGGTGGAGGAAACGACAATGCTTGTGCTTGAGTTGCACAAGATGGGACCATCTCCTCTTCGACTCCGCTGTGGTGATCTTTAACTTGAACGCCTTCGGCTCCAAATTTGCAGGAATAGACTTGACCGGCGGCATTCGGTTCTCCGGGATGGTCTTGTCGTTCTTCCATGTCCCCTTAGCCTTCTCCTTCCCCTTGCCCTTGCTTGAAGAAGTCGAAGCAACACTCTTTCCCTTGTCTCTTGCCATTCTAGTACCTAAAAATTTCACAAATCAATACAAGAAATACAAGAATCATAGCAACATAAATTCATCTTCCCCCAAACTTCAACCGAATTCAATACTCCCCCATTATCAACTCAATTTTTGCACCACAAATCCACACATTCAACACACTAAACCTCCCAACTTATTTACTTCATAGCACAATCTCAATTCAATTCATATCAATATCAATGAATCTCCACAAATTCATAGACAAATTCAAAGACCCATTCAAAAATCAACATGCATTCATCTTTTCAATCCTTAATGAATCCAATTCATTCAAATAATACAAAGCAAATCATGAATTCAATCCAAAATCCTCAATCTAATACCCAATCTATCAATCCAAGAATTTAACCATCAAAAACGAATTCCAATCGGTCAAAACATGCTTATTCATGTAGAGATTCAAGAATTAATAAGAGGGGTGAGAAATTGAGTACCTTGAGACGAATCGAAGAGAGAAAATCGAAGAGTGCTCTTGTGTTCTTGAGAGAATTTGTTATTTGTGTGTGAATGGTATGTGAATTGTGTGTATATGGTATATAAATAGGGCTAGAAAAACCTGGTCAAAGTCGGTTTAGTGCGCGTCAACGACCCTCTCGATACACCTCTCGATCGAGAGAGGTGTCGAGAGGTACCTACTGGATCACGTCGTTTGACCTCTCGATAGGCCTCTCGATCGAGAGAGGTATCGAGAGGTCACGTTCTGCATAATCTGTTCTCCTCTCTCGATCGAAAACACGGGGATCTCGATTGAGAGGCATCACGTGAACACACCTGGGCACAATTTTTAGAACCTCTCGATACACTTCTCGATCAAGAGAGGTGTCGAGAGACCCCTACTGGAAGACAAATTTTCACCTCTCGACAGGCCTCTCGATCGAGAGAGGTGTCGAGAGGTCCTGCACGAATTTTTTTTTTCTACACAACACTTAGAATTTGTTAGCATATTAAGGGGTTTGACTCTAAAATACGAAAATTTACCTACGACTCTAAAAAAAAAAAAAAAAAAAAAAAAAAAAAGGGATACAAATATTGGGTTACCTCCCAACAAGTGCTACGTTTAACGTCTTTAGCCCGACGATACCTCTTTAGTAACATGGATCATCAAGATAAGTGGCCGCTTTCTTGGGGTAGAGAGGTAACGACTTGAAGTAGTGCTTGAGTCGATGTCCATTCACCACGAATTTTTCACCGTCATTTTTCAACACTTCGAATGCACCATTCTTCAAATCCTTGTAGATAACGTACGGCCCGGACCACTTGCTTTGTAATTTTCCTGGAAACAAACGAAGTCGAGAATTAAATACAAGAACATCATCCCCAATTTCAAACTTACGCTTTTTTATGCCAAAGTCGTGAAATCTTGCGGCTCGCTCTTTCTAGATCCTTGAATTCTCGAACGCCTCGTTCCTCCATTCATCAAGCTCTAACAAGTCATCGCACCTTTGCCCCATGGCTTCGTTGAACTCGAAGTTGATCCTTCTCGTCGCCCAATAAGCTTTGTGTTCCAACTCCATTGGTAAATGGCAAGATTTGCCAAATAGCAATTGATATGGGGACCTTCCAATTGGCGTCTTGAAAGCCGTCCTATAAGCCCAAAGTACGTCTTCCAAGTACTTCGCCCACTCCTTCTTGTTGGTGATGGTCTTCTCCAAGATTTTCTTGATCTCTCGATTAGCTAGCTCAGCTTGACCGTTGGCTTGAGGGTGGTAGGGCGTCGTTACCTTGTGCTTGACTCCATATTTCGCAAGAAGCGATCCTAACCAACGATTGTTGAAGTGGCTCCCCCCATCGCTAAGCAAAGCTCTCGGAGTTCCATACCGAGTCAAAATATTCCGCTGGAGGAATTTGATCACCACTTTCGAATCGTTGGTCATAGTGGGAATGGCCTCGACCCACCTAGAAACGTACTCCACCGCAAGTAGAATGTAAGAGAACCCTTGAGACTTGGGAAATGGACCCATGAAGTCGATCCCCCAAACATCGAAGAGTTCCACCCCCATGATAGTTCGTTGCGGCATCTCATCCCTCTTCGTGATGTTCCCCATCCTTTGGCATCGATCGCACGTCTTGATGTACTCATGACAATCCTTGTAGATCGAAGGCCAATAGAAACCACTATGAAAGATCTTAAGGGCGGTGTGATTTGCTGAGAAGTGTCCCCCATTCAGAGCGTTATGGCGATCCTCAATGATCTTCTTCCACTCCGATTGTCGAACACATCACCTAATGACTCCGTCGACACACCTCCGGTACAAATATGGATCATCCCAATAATAGAATTTACAGTCATGGAGGAACTTCTTCTTTTGATGAGACGAGAGATCCTTGGGCACATGATGAATCACCAAATATTTGATGATGTCGGCGAACCAAGGAGTTAAATCGTCTAACTCGAAAATCTGCTCGTCAGGGAAGCTTTCTTTGATTGCTATCCTTGAATCTTCTCCATCCACGGGCTGCTCAAGTCTTGAGAGATGATCGGCCACCACGTTCTCGCATCCTTTCCTATCCTTGATCTCCATGTCGAACTCTTGAAAAAGCAAAATCAAGCGAACTAATCTTGGCTTCGAGTCCTTCTTGTTGAATAGATAGCAAATGGCAGCATGGTCGGTGTGCACAATCGTGTGAGATCCCACCAAGTAAGGTCTAAACTTGTCGAAAGCATAGACCACAGCAAGTAGCTCCTTCTCCGTGGTAGTGTAGTTCCTTTAAGCCGAGTCCAATGTCTTGCTAGCATAGTAGATTACTCGGAAAAGCTTCTCCCTTTTCTGCCCCAAAACTGCTCCTATCGCCCAATCGCTTGCATCGCACATGAGCTCGAACGGGGCTCTCCAATACGGTGACACCAAAACGGGAGTAGAGATAAGAGCCTTCTTCAATGTCTCGAAGGCTTCCAGCAATCTTCATCAAATACGAACTTGACATCCTTCTCGAGCAATCCACACAACGGCTTCGTGATCTTCGAAAAATCCTTGATGAACCTTCTATAGAAGCCGGCATGTCCTAGGAAACTCCTCACCGATTTCACATTGGTTGGTGGTGGCAACTTCTCGATGGCTACAACTTTGGCTCGATCCACCTCCAATCCTTGTGAAGACACCTTATGGCCTAGAACAACTCCCTCCTGCACCATGAAGTGGCACTTCTCCCAATTGAGAACGAGGTTCGTCTCTTCGCACCTTTGAAGCACCGTGGCAAGATTCTCCAAGCATAGATCAAAAGAAGAACTGAAAAATGAGAAATCATCCATGAATACCTCCATTATGTTCTCGATCAATCCATGGAAGATGGCCATCATGCACCGTTGGAAAGTGGCCGGTGCATTGCATAACCCGAACGGCATCCTCCGATAAGCGAAGACTCCATATGGACAAGTGAACGCCGTCTTGTGTTGGTCCTCCGGAGCGATGGCAATTTGATTGTAGCCGGAGTATCCATCAAAAAAGCAATAGTACTCGTGTCCGGCCAATCGATCGAGCATTTGATCTACGAACGGGAGGGGGAAGTGATCCTTCCTAGTTGTTGCGTTGAGAAGAAGATAATCGATGCAAACTCGCCATCCCGTGACAAGCCTTGTCGCAATTAGCTCCCCCTTCTCATCGTTGATGACCGTCCTGCCTCCCTTTTTCGACACCACTTGAGTAGGACTCACCCACTCACTATCTGAAATAGGGTAGATCATACCGGCATCGAGCAACTTCAACACCTCCTTTTTCACAACTTCTTGCATAGCTGGATTCAATCGCCTTTGAGGTTGGACTCTTGGGCGATGACTATCTTCGAGCAATATCCTATGTATACAAATTGAAGGACTAATGCCTTTGATGTCGGCAATCGTCCATCCAATCGCAGATTTGTGCTTCCTTAGGACCCTCAATAACTTGTCTGTATTCACCTTCGTGAGTTGAGAAGAAACGATCACCGGGTACGTCTCTTCTTCTCCTAAGAACTTGTACTTGAGGTGATCGGGTAGTGGCTTCAACTCCACTTTAGGGGCTGCATCCTTCTTTACTTCCTCCTCGAGAACTCCATCATCCACCTTCTTGTTGATGTCGAGGTAGGGAACTTCCTTGTGGTGCGGTGATGGTTGGTTTGCCTCCAATTGATTGAGATATTCGAGAATCTCGTCGCAAGCTTCATCCAACTCCTCGTAAGCATAAAGAGAGTTTGCAATGCAATGGTTAAACGCCTCCTCCGAAGTAGGTGGTATCAATGTCTCGATGGAGAAGATATCCTCACGTTGATCGTCGGGTCTCTTCATGGCTTTATAAATAGAAATTTCAGCTCTTCCCCCTTGACTCGAAAGGTGAGGTCTCCATCTTGAACATCGATCAATGCTCTCCCCGTGGCTAAGAATGGCCGTCCTAAGATCAATGGTTGATTTGCATCCTCGGGCATATCCAAAACTACAAAATCCGTTGGGAAGACAAGATTGTGCACTTGAACAAGAACGTCGTCGACAATCCCCCTTGGATAAGAAATCGATCGGTCCGCCATAAGTATAGAGATGGTGGTTGGCTTCATCCTCCCGATCTTGAGCCGGTTGAAAATCGAGAGAGGCATCAAATTGATGCTAGCACCGAGATCACAAAGGACGTTTTGAAAGACTTGATCCCCGATCTTACATGCTAATGTGAACCTCCCGGGATTCTTTTGCTTCAAGGGTAGCTTCTTCTGGATCACCGCGCTGCACTCCTCCGTGAGGTTGATCGTCTCGTACTTCCCCCACTTCTTCTTTCCCGATATCACATCTTTGATGAACTTCATGTGGTTGGGCATGTCTCGAAGAGAATCAAGAAGCGGGATGTAGATGTTGACCTTTTGTAGTATCTCCAAGAAACATTGATACTTTTCATCTTGCTTTGTCTTGGTCAAACGCTGTGGAAAAGGGGCCTTCAGAGTGTACGCTGGGAGCTTGGGCGGTTGAGCACCCTCTCGATGCACCTCTCGATCGAGAGAGGTGTCGAGAGGACCCTTCTAACCTTGAATTTTGACCTCTTTATCCCCCTCTCGATCGAGAGAGGTGTCGAGAGGGTCACACTGAATCTCTTCGTCGAAAACCTCTCGATCCTCCTCTCGATCGATAGGTGTATCGAGAGGTGGATTATGTTCTCCAGTTTTGACCTCTCGATCCCCCTCTCGATCGAGAGGGGTGTCGACAGGTCCTCGCCTCGGCACTTGGTTCCTCGTCTCCTCGAACTCCGCATTCTTGAGGTTCCCGTCTCCAGTCTTCTCAGCTTCCAAGGATGGATTTGTGTACTTTGTGCCACTCCGAAGCTCAATAGCATGAACATGATGGTTGTTCTTCGGGTTTTGCTCGGTGTTGCTTGGGAATTAGCCGGGCTTATGGACTCCTCCTTGAGCATTGGCTATTTGACTCATTTGTGTCTCCAATATTTGCATTTGCTTGGTCAAGGCATTGATGCTACTCCCCAAGTTGTTGCTCAAAGTGTTTTGAGTAAGCTCCAACGTCCTCAACTTTGCATCTTGTTTTGTCATCCTCATCTCAGATTGAGCCATATATTGACGAATCAAGTCGTCGGTCGATATCTCCTTCTTTGGCTCTTAAATGACTCCGTTTTCAACATGGAAGCCGGGAGGTGGTTGCAAGGCATTGTTTGGGTTGGCATAAGAGAAGTTCAGATGATTTCGGTTGTTGGGAACATAAGGCTTCTTGTATCCTCCTTGATAGTTCGAACCTCCTTGATAGTTCGAACCTCCCTGTCCTCCTTGTCCTCCTTGCCACTTGTTTCCTTGATTTGGTTGCCACTTGCCCCCTTGTTGCACAAAATTGGCATCTTCCTCTTCGATTGGGTTGCTTTTTCGTCAGTGATAGCATCGCACCGAAGTACTCCTTTCTTGATGGTATCCAACTCACTTGCTGTTTTTGTGTATTTCTCCATCAAGTCCTCATAAGCATCGATTCCAATGTTGGCAACTCTCCTTCTTCCAACGCGTCGGTCAGTAGCCTCTTCATAACTCGAATTCACGGTCAGCTCAATAATCTCCATAGCCACATCATATTCGTTGTTCAAGAATCCTCCTTTTGAAGCGTAGTCGAGCTCCTTCCTGCACATCCTGTTCAAACCACGATAGAAACACGTGATTTGGTCCTCGTTGCTAATTCCATGGTTCGGGCATGCTCGTAGTAGCTTCTTGAATCTCCCCCATGCCTCGTAGAAATACTCATCCTCGTATTGTTGGAATTGGCTGATCTCATTGATGAATTTCTGAGCCCTTGAGGGTGGGAAAAACTTGTTCAAAAATCTGGTGCACATCTCGGCCCATGTCCTAATATCGGTCTTGTCCAATCCATCGAGCCACTCCCTCGCATCGTCCTTGAGAGACCACACGAACAAACTGAGCTTGAGGTAGTCCGATAAAACTCCATTGGCCTTGTATGTAGCACAAATATCCAAAAATTGCTTCAAGTGAGCGTTTGGATCCTCCATGGGTGTGCCTCCATATTGGTTGGATTGCACCATGTTGATGAGGAACGTCTTGATCTCATAGTTGTTAGCGTCCGTGGTCCTCCATCAACCTTGCTGAAATTGGTCTACGACCGGTTAGAACCGATCGTTCAAAGTCCTCCTTGTCGCTTGATCCCCCATTGAAACGTAAGTCCTTGGTGAATCGGGTGGTGAAGAGGGTGGTGTATCGATCTTGCTTGCCTCCTTCTCTCACCTCAATATCCTTAGTGAGCGCTCCAACTCCAAGTCTATCGGAATAGGATTTATCCCTTTAGACCTTGTGGTCATGCACTACCTAAAATCAAAGAGAAGAAAAAGAAAAGGTTAGATCAATAATCCGAAAACAGAAAATTAAAGCGCCTAAATCACCTATTAATTCTATTTCAAAATATATGTATGAAATCTAATCAATCCCCGGCAACGACACCAAAATTTGATCGCACTATTTTCTACCACACAAAAATTAGGTATAGTATAGAATAAGCGAGTATCATATCCACAGGGATTGATGTGTCGAAACCACACACAGTACCTAACTATAGAATTAAACTGATGTTTAATTCTATTAAAAGCGTAGAGAATTGTGGTATTTATAACTAGGCAAATAAGTAAAAGAACTCAATTAAACAAATAAGGAAATAAAAAAATAAAGGAGCAAATAAATAAATAAGGCAAATAAAAAATAAGGATAAAAACCAAATAAGGAAAAGTCAAATAAATCAAATAAGGAAAAGTGTTGATTCTAGGGAAGCCTACCTAATCAAATCTATGCAAGTAATTAATGCATACAATTAACCAATTTAATCCAATCTAAATGTGATACATGAAAATAACCTAACACCCCAATTATGGCAATGCAAGTCATTACCTAATAAGATTCTAATCTCCTCTCGGTTTCATAGAAATCAAATCAAGCGCAAAATAGAACAAGTATCAATAATATAATCAACTAGGTTCAATTATGACACCTAAATCGACTATATGCAAACATATGATAATTCAATCTCGACTAAGATAATCAAATCACCATACCATGTATTCATGAGATCTATTACCATGTATTCATGAGATCTATTATGTAATTATCCAACTAAGGCATAAGAACATAACTATGCACACATAATTAGTGATCAAGTAATCATGCATGAGAATAAGCACCATGAAACATGCATCTAAATTGAAAGGCTAATTGTAAAACAAAAACACTCACGTAAATTCAATTAGGCATTCAATCCCTAAAATCAACTAAGGAATTTAGCTAGACATAATTAAACCAAACATGAACACAAATAATTGAAAGAACATAATTAAAGAGTAAGAGTAAGAAAAACTTGAACACAAACGAAGAACTTCGAATCTTGAATCTTGCATAAACTTGAATAATCTCCAATGTCGAATACAAGAATAAAAATTCTAAAGTAAAAGTATGAAAAAGTACTAGAAAGTGTTAGGGATGTTAGATAGATTAGGGTTTACAATGCTAGACTAAGGAATATATATAGGGGAAATTTACATAAGGAATTATAGACCAAAAATGAATCTAATTAAAAATTAAGGAATTCTCAGCTGGATGACCCTCTCGACACCCTTCACCTCTCGATCAAGAGGCCTCTCGATCGAGAGAGGTATCGAGAGTGTGGAAAATGCTATCGATCGAGAGTGGCTTCCAGAAGCTTTCCTCTCGATAAGTCTCTCGATCGAGAGAGGTATCGAGAGGTCTTCACTCGACTTCAAATCTTGGATTTCAAACTCCGATCTTCACGTCTTGTCTCGTCTCGGGGTTTTATCATCAAAATATGCCTAAAAACACAACAAAATACCCACAAGCATAATATTGTCCAATATAATAAAAATCATATAAAATATAGACAATACTACACAATCGAAACTCAAAAACGACTCTTTTTGGTTACAAAAATAAGGTAAATTTCACCTTTATCAAAGGCTTAGATCTAAAAAGTATTCATGTAGATTCAATTAAACATACAAACCCTAGAATCAATCTAGAAAAATTAACTAGACATAATTAAAAGAAAGGCAGAAGGAAGATTAAACATAAATAAAGACATAAATAAAAAAGAAAGAGATAGAAAAACTCTTGAATCTTGATAAATCTTCAATTTTTTGGTCTTCATACATAAATGTAAAAACGAATATAAACTATGAAAACGAATCTAAAATCTAGAGAGGAATTGAATACTATGGACTATGATATATGGATCTTTTTAATCTAGGATACAATGATAAAGTTTTGGGGTATATATAAGGTAGAAATTCGTAATAGTAACCTAAGTGTACAAGAAATAGGATAAAATAATAATAAATATAAAATTTGAGGATTTCCGGGAGCTCCTATCGACCCTCTCTCGACTGATAGGGGTGTCGATAGGGTCTTGCACGTCTTTCTTGTTTCGGTCATATCTTCCTCATCCGAACTCCGAATTGACCTCCATTTTTGCCTACATGCTCCTATCAAACCTTTCTTTGATATTATGAATTCATTACTTCCAAAATAACTATGCAATAAAATTGTGAAAAGTCCGAACATGGGATCAATGATTCATCATCTTCCTTGGTTTTGTCGTCTATCATCTCATCTTGGATTTCGTCGACACAAAAAGCCCTAAAAACACTCAAAAAAATCCACAAGCGTAATCTAGCTCGAAATAACATAAACAATACAAAAAATGAGCTAAACTATCGAAATAAGACTAGAAAATGATTATTTAACACTTAGATAATATGGTTAAAATACACCCTATTAGTGACTCACTTCTAGCCGTTGAGTTTTGTCATAGCTGGCACTCCATGTGGCATAGGAAAGGTCATGTAGATCCATGAAGGTGGATCAATCAACCTTTGATAGAGATCTAGCACTCTTGAAATCTTCTAAGACATAGTGGTTGGAATCTTGAGTTGAGAAGGCTAATAGACTTTTACTAGATAAGGTT
Organism: Thymus mandschuricus; assembly: GCA_029379335.1. Taxonomy (NCBI): domain Eukaryota; kingdom Viridiplantae; phylum Streptophyta; class Magnoliopsida; order Lamiales; family Lamiaceae; genus Thymus; species Thymus mandschuricus. The sequence goes on along the minus strand of CM057074.1, from coordinate 15,928,758 downwards.
GATCCATATATGAAGGTCATAATGGTACTATTTGATTCGTTGTCTGGCTTTCAAATGCATGGGAATAATGTCTGCAACTTCCCTCATGTAACTAAAAGTGAAGAAAAGTATGGCAATGTTTTTGCTCAAGGTGATGAGGAATCTAATGATCATTTTCCCTCGGATGATGATGATGCCGAGGAAGAAGTTTCGCCTAAGAACAATGATGAAGAAAAATAGTCTGAAGCCTCTGTCAGTGATGTTGATCCCACTGATGAAGAAGAGATTCAAGCCGATCCATCTCCAGTCAAGGAAGCAACTATCAAAGATGATGCAACTACTCAGCTTGTGGCTCCTGGCAGTGATGAAGATAAGGAGGGTATTGACTGATCGCACTATTTTCTACCACACAAAATAGGTATAGTAAAAGGGAAGTACGAGTATCGTATCCATAGGGACTGACAAATCGAAAACACACACAATACCTCTACTTTAGAACTAAACTGATGTTCAAGCTTTTAAGGGTTTAGGAATGTGGTATTTATAAACTAGGCAAATAAATAAAAGGACTCAATTAAATCAAGTAAGGAAATAAATAAACAAGGCAAATAATTAATCAATGAAAATAACTTAGCAAGCAAGCAACTAAATAAATAAGGTAAAATATCAATTAAAGAAAAGTGTTGATTCTAGGGAAGCCTACCTAATCAAATATATGAAAGCAATTAATGCATACAATTAACCAATTTAATCCAATCTAAATGTGATACATGAAGAATAACCTACACCCCGATTAAAACAATGCAAGTCGTCACCTAATAAGATCCTAATATCCTCTCGGACGCATAGATATCAAATCAAGTGCAAATTAGAACAAGTATCAATGATATAATCAACTAGGTTCAACTATGACACCCAAATCAATTATATATAAACATATCATAATTCAACATCAATTAAGACAATCAAACTATCATACCATGTATTCATAAGATCTAGTATGCAATTATCCTATCAAGGCATAAACACATAACTATGCATACACAATTAGTGATCAAGTAATCATGCATGAAAATAAGCACCATGAAACATGCATCTAGATTGGAAGGCTAACTGTAAACAAAAATACTTACATAAATTCAATTAGGCATTCAATCCCTAAAATCAACTAAGGAATTTAGCTAGACATAATTAAAGGAAACATAAACATAAAGAATTGAAAGAACATAATTAAAGAGTAAGAGTAAGAAAAACTTGAACACAAACGAAGAACTTCGAATCTTGAATCTTGCATAAACTTGAATAATCTTCAATGTTGAATACAAGAATAAAAACTCTAAAGTAAAAATATAAAAGTGCTAGAAAAGTATGGGAGATGTTCTTGATAGGGTTTACAATGCTAGGCTAGGAATATATATAGGGGAAATTTACAGAAGGAATTTAAACCAAAAAGGAATCTAATAAAATAAGGTAATAATTCTCGGCTAGAACCCTCCTCTCGACACCCTGCCTCTCGATAGACCTCTCGATCGAGAGAGGTATCGAGAGGTAGTAGAAATTGCTTCTCGATCGATAGCTGATACAGAAGGCTCCGCTCGATAGACCTCTCGATCGAGAGAGGTATTGAGAGTTCTTCTCTCGAACTCAAATCTTGAACTTCAAGCTACGATCTTCACGCCTCGTCTCGTCTCGGGGTTTGTTGGTCCCGGTTTGTTATAGGAAAAATACGTAGGGGGGGGGGGGGGTGAATACGTATTTTGAAGTTTTTCAACTTCTTTTCCTTAACTTAGAGTACTAAGTAAAGTGCTCGCTTGAATCACTAAGACCTAGCCGAAAGCTAGATCTAAAGTAATCACGGTTCTCTTGACCTAAGCTTAGAGCTTGACCAAGAGTGAGACTTTACTCTAGATGCGGAATTCGGTGAGCTAAATCTTTCCTAAGTATTTAAAGTTCCAAGTTGTGTTTGTTTAGATGCAAGTGCAATGAATAATCAAACAAAGGAAATAAAGAGTTTAGGGTTTAGAGAGATACGACACAAGATTTATAGTGGTTCGGAGATAAAAATCCTACGTCCACTTTGTTGCACTAGGCAACTCATTCTCTTCACTCAAGAACTTGAAGATTACGGGCTCTTCAAAAGCCTGTGACAAGATCGAGCTTCACTCGCTTGGATCTGTCGGACGCTGGGTGATTCCGAGTTCACACCAAAAACCTAAACTGGACTAGAAGCTTCACTCGCTTCACCCCGACGACAGGGAGATTACGGGTTCTCCTTACAACCTAGTTTCGATCGAGCTTCACTTAATGAAAGTGTAAGCTTGGATCTAGACTCTATGATTGAGGCTTCTACTATCGATGAAAGTAGAGCCTTGGATCGGAACAACCTAACGACGAACACAAAAACCTAACGAACAGAACTTAGGGTTAGGGTTTTTGGTTTACGACGAACACACTATGAAGAGCTATTTACAGTAAGTGTAAAGTAGGCTAGAGCTCTTCTTCTAAGCTGAGGTATGGTATGGGCTTAGAATTCTAGGTGTGAAGGTTGTGAAGACGAATTCCGAGGAGACTGGAATTCGGAGAACACTTGTAAACAAAGACTCGTTGAATGCTCTAAGGCTGGGAGTGTTTGTTTGCAATAGGCGCTCGAATGCTCAAGTAGTGTTCTCTCTTCTCTTCGTCTTCATCCTTCACTATTTATAGGCGGAGGGATGGCCGATATCCGTTGCTTGGTAGGTGGTCTTGTCCCTCCTCCTCTCAACAGTACTTTGCGCAGGCAGTTGCTTTTGCAGGTGCGCAGTTTGTCTCTTTGCCGAAAATGGCTAAGTTACAAACTTAACAGTAACTGGAGCGAGCCAGTACTATAGCGGTGCCCTGTCGGCCTGGCAGTCAACTCCGCTGCTCCTCTCCGCATTCGACACGTGGAGATCTCGCAATAAATGCGACGATCTTTAGTTGACTGGAGTTCAAAATTGGAGCGGGAATTGTGTTGTCGCTATCTGGTAGGTAGTGGCTCGCTTCGCTTTAGTCTCGTAGCGTCCGCTTCAAATCGAGTCGCTTCAAGGTCATACTGTAGCGAGTACTTGGGAAGTGGATTCTCCAAGTGACTGCTTTAGTAAGTGTTGACCCGTGTTGACTCGCTTTGGCTTTTTACTGTAGCGCTCGCTTCGCTTCGCTTTGGCAGACTCGCTTCGAATCCACTGTAGCGCTCGCTTCACTTTGCTATACTTCGGCACGCTTCACTTTGGCTGGGTAGACTCGCTTCGATTGAAATACACACTCAAGTGAGTGGCCTTCACTTGAATTTTCTGCAGTCTAAAAACCTAAGTGACTAAAGCAAAATAAAGCCATCCTAACAGTATAGGCTTAGAAAATTTTCTAACCTATTTTCTACATCAAATCAGGTCGCTTGGGAATAGAACACTTGGGGTTTTGGGATCAATTCAAAACAAATACTTCACTCACTTCGAAGTGTCCCATATGAGTTCCCCCTTAACATTTTGTTCTTAACAATTCCCAACAATTTCCCCCTTTTTGATGATGCCAAAACCCAATGGCTTTAGACTAAGAGAATTAGCCTTTTAAACCGTGGAAGGAACTTCAAGCGACTGCGTCCTTTGCATGTTCGTTTGAAAATTTTCTTTAAGTTCCTTTCCCCTTTTTTTTCGGTTGAATTTTTTAGTTTTGTAGCATAAGGATAAATCATTCACAAAGCTTGTAAATGACACAAGTTTAGACAGAAAATAAAATTGGGATAGATTTGAACAATAGTTCACAAGATATGATGAATTGAAATTCAGGGATCTCCAGCAGCTGCATCCTTCTCCTCCTTCTCTTCTTCCTTCTCCTCTTCAATGAAGTATGCAAAGAGAACTTTAACTTCCGTGGAATTGAGATCGTACAAGCTCGGTCTCCTCCAGCCATACTCCAGTCTGAGGGCTTCATCCACCTCTTCATCGATTATCCTCCGATTGGGAACACTGGTGCCATGCTGGAACGGCATGGGGAAGTCCTTCACCGCAGGCACTTTGACTATCAGTGGCTTAGGATCAGCAAGCTCCGCTTGAGTGAATATTTCCCGCCGTAGCTTCTCGTTGTAGGCACAGAGGAAATTGTTGAGGGCGTTCATCCTTGAGCATTCATTCTGCAAAGGTACTACCTCCCAGTAGTAGTAAGCATTGATGAATTTTTCTTTGTAGAATAGCCATTGTTCAAGGAGATCATCGGAGATGAATTGCTCCACTTCTCTTGCATCTGGATGATCTTTTCTTCTCAAGACCAACTCCTCTTCTGTCCTGCTGGTCATTTCCTTCATGATGGCATTGAATTTGGCGCTAGCTTCTGTGTTCCATTTAGGGAGTTTTCCATTTAGTCGCTTCCGAATGTAATCATGTTCTACCGGTGGGTAGCGACCAGAGTCGATCATCTCCTTAAATGTAACATTGCAGGTATCCATCATAGCCTGCGCTTGGCATGCTTGCCATTCGTCTGGCGTGAAGGGGATGAAGGCACTTCGAGCGATGGCAGACTGGATGAGTCTCACTTCATTGAAGTGTTCATCAATCCTCTCGTCTATCTTCTTCAGTCTCCTTGCCTTGGACTGCTTTTCCCTCTCCGCTTCACTCCTCTTCTCTTCTCCACTCCTTCTCCTTCTTTCTGTACGGCCAGCTCTCGAAGCGACAAATTGCTTGATCTTTTGCCGCTTGGAGGCGGGATCATCTCCTCTAGTTTCCAGCGTAGATCGCTTCAAAGGCTGTTTCGGTGCAGGAGGTGGAGGCATATCTGTCTTTGTAGTGGGTGCAGATGGAGTGATCACCTGACTGGAAGAAGCGGCTTCAACAGTAGTCGAAGCGAGAGCCAGTGTTGAAGCGGGCTTCGCAGCTGAAGCGGGAGCTTGTGAAGATGATCCTGAAGCGCCTTCCTGTAAGCTTTCAATCAGGGCTCTCTGCGGGAGATCAAATTCCTTCTCCAACGCTCGAGCAATAGCCTCATCCTCCACAATTTGCCTCTCTTTCTGTTCCTTCGTTAATGGAGCAACGACGACAGGATGGGAGGCCATGGATGAAGCAAGCAGCTTCCCAGATGTTGGCCTTCGGGGCTCCTCCAGCAATTTGTCCTTGCCCTTTTTCCTAGCAAGCTCGGCCCTAGCTTCATCGTCCTCCTGCTCCTCCAGAGCTCCACTCGCTTCCCCTGTTCCACTTCCCCCTGGGATCAGGCTTCCAGCCTCGATTCTGTCCACAACTTCAACTCTCGCTACTTCTCCAGCTTCAGTAGCACTTGGTTTTTCAATGATTTCCCCCTTTTTGGCATCATCAAGACTGCCGGGGGTCAGAGGGATCACCGTTCCACTGATGGATTGGTGTAGATTGTTTACAGCATTGAATACGACATGCAACATCCGCTTGGTCTTCTCTGCAAAGACATGCTCCTGGGAGAGCACCAATTTAGCAGTCTTTGCACTTATTTCTTCGAGCAGATACTCGCATTGCTTTTCCCTCTCTTTCACGAAAAGCATCAATCTTTCCAATGGCTCTACTGCCTTGAAGCGACCATCCAGCTCCGCTTCCACTTCTACAGTTATTCTCTTCCTCTCTTCTTGCAGATTGAAGTCCAAGTGAGCTTTGGAAGCTTCGAGTTCCGCCTTCATCATCGCAAGCCTCCTCTCTCTCCGGTTGAGTGAGGTATGGAATTCAGCATCAGCAGTTATCCTAATGGCATAGGTTTCTACTAGCTTCTTAACTTTTTCAAGTAAGATGCTCAATTCGGCCTGTTTCAGATCAACAGCCCGTGCACTCTTCCGTCGGCTCTCCAATTCTGTATTCATTTCATCTTGTTTGCTCTTGAGAATCTGAATCTCCTGATCTCGGCTGTGTATCTTCAGATTGGCGCGATTCAGATCCCCTCTCAAAGTGTTCATCTCTGTGTTCTTCTTCTCAATCTCCTTCTTCATCTTCTCCACCTCCTCTTCCAACTTCTTCTTTTCTTTACCAACTGTCACCAGCTTGGCATTGATGTCCCTCAAGCGACTTCTCTCTGCCTCAAGTGACTGCTTGAGTTCATCAATTGTTTTCTCTTGGTCTCCTACCAGCTTTACTTTCTCCTCCAATACCTTCTTCTTTTCCTCCAACAGATTCCCTTTCTCCTCTACCTTACCCTCCAACTCCTTCCTTTTCTTGTCAAAATCTTCACGAAGATTATTGACATCTACTGTTTTCTTCTCCACCTCCTCAATCTTCCTTGAGATTTCATCATGAAGATTGGCAATTTCATCCTCCTTCGCCTTCAACTCCACCTTGTGCTCTTCCATTAGTCTTTGCTCAAGAAGGGATGGCACTCTCTCAGGAACTGGAGCGTCTGGGAATGTTCGCTTCACCTTTTCGTCCAACAAGTCCCAGTAGCTGATTCTATTGATGAAGACGTGGAATCCAGTCACGCCGACGAATTCGAGTAGCTCCGTCTCTCTCCTCTCCAGTTCTTCCTCTGTGAAGGCCATTCGGAGTTTGAATATTTTGTAGAACTCCGTTCCTCTGTATTTTATATATGTGAGGAAATCTACAGCCTTTGTGAAGAAATCATCTGTCATCTCCACAGAGGAGTAGCGGTTGGCGATTGCTCCTGCAGCCTGCTCTCTATCTCTAATGTACTGTTCGAGAGCTGCCTTCTCTGCAGATAAGGTGGGGGATTGAAATGGTGGAATGATGGTAGTGTTTGTGCCGGTTGTTTGGGCGGTATCGGCTGTGGCTGCCGATGTGGAAGGGGATTGGGTTGATGAAGAGATTTGGGTGGTTTCGGTTTGTGGTGGTGTTTGTTGGGTTTGCTGGGTTTGGATGGGTTGAAATATGGTGAATGCAGCTGTAGGGTCTGTGCTGAGTAGAGGCATTGGTGGTAGTTGGAAAGAAGAAGCGGACTCTTCTTCATGTGGAGATTGAGGGGATTTCTCGATCTGAGGTTGCGATGTGGTGGAGGTTTGAGGTTCGGGTGGTGGTTGAGTTTGTGTTTGAATTGGGGGAGTTTGGAGTGTTTGGTCTTTGGGTGGTGATGGCTGGGGTGGTTGATCTTTTATTGGTGAGGGCTGGGGTTGGAGTTCCTCTTCTTCCTTTTCGAGCGGCTGCTCCTCAGCCACGCTCTCTTCAATGATTGAAGTAACACGCCGTACCTTCATAGGTCGCCTCGACCTAGCTTTCCTTGGAGCGGCTCGCTTTGATGGTGAAGGAGCTTCCCTTCCCTCTTCCGCCTCGCTACAAGATTCAGCGACTGGAGCGGATGGGGGAACTGTCACGTTGATAAATTCCCGGTCGATCGGGAGCTTCTCCGACTTCCATGAATCGAAGTAGATGGTGTTCTTCTTGTACTCGGCTGTGTCCTTCTCACCATTCCACCTCATATTCTCGAACAGATTCTCCAGGGCATAGGAGATTCTGGAGAAATTTTTTAGTTTTCCTTTTCGAAGGATTTCGTTGTCACTTCCCTCCTCGTACTTGAAATCCATCGCAACTTCATGAATCTGGTTGATGAACCAGCGGTGCCAGTTGAAGCTTGTCCCTGTCAAGCTATCAACTATGACAGAAGTGGCGATGATCTTGGTGTCGGACAGTTGGCTCAGTGAACCAACACCGCAAAGTACTGACTTCGTGTACAACTCGCAGATATAGTTGAACGGAGTCAATAGATCATTCCTGATGTTGCTCTGCTTCGGATTTCCAAACTTCTCGCCTCTCCTTTTGGCAAATTGATCATACTCCACTTGAACAGACATTTCAAGTTATGTCAAGGAAACTGGTCCGATCTTTGGTAGGTCAAACACACCTGCTATTCTGCTTCACTCGATCTCCACAGGCCTTCCTTCCTGTGGATCGGTGAAGGTTGACGTTTCTTCTCCCTCCTTGAGATTCAGAAGAATCTCAGCGACGGCCTTGGCCAGTATCTGCTGTGGCCTTGCCGTCACGAACTTCCACAGGCCGGCTGTGGTCACGGCCCTGCTGAAGAATCCGTTCTCCATCACCACATCTTCATCAAGGTGTGGTTCAATGTTGATATTGGCATCAATGGAATTTAGGAACTGCTCCATGGTTTGTGCCTTCTCCTTCTTTCCCATGGATGTTTATGTAGAGAGATTTGAGAAAGATTCAAGATTTTGGGGGTTTGAGACTCGTGAGTTGCAGAGACGCAGATCTTGCACGAGAATGGCAATTTTAGAGAGTTGTGAAAATTTCTGCAGATCTCCGTCGTTGCTTATATATAGAACTAGGGTTTGGCTGACGTGGCAAGGGCAAGACAGTAATATCCACGAGAATCTTGTGCGTAGGCGGCGGACCCTTGGTGATGGATCTGATGTGTCCGGCGTCATCACAGTAAAAGTGAACCGCCAACTTGACTTGGCGTCTCCACGTGGCCTTCTATGATTCGTCTCTCCAATCGGCGTTGATCCAGCGGTTCAGATTTAGGAACTGTTCAGATTCGACGGCTGGATCAAGGGCGATTTTCCCGCTTCTCTTTGAATTGGGACGCACGCGCCTGCCTTTTCTCTGTCTACGCGCCGCTGCATTAAATGCTAAAGTAAAAAGTGAAATTTTGCACTAGAGTGCCGACAGCTCATACGCTTCGCTTCGTACCCGCTCGCTTTGAATTAGGCCGCTTGGCTTTTACTCGCTTGCGAAGTACTCGCTTGGCGTGACTGCTCCGCACTCGCTTGCGATGACTTGCTTGAGTGACGTGGCACTCGCTTCGTCATCTGTAGCGACTGGAATAGGAAATATAATTTCTTTGACATTATTTAAAATGTTTCTGACTTACATACTTCGAGGATAAACAAGAATGTTTTCCTCTTTGAATTTGTGTTAGATTCATTTCATATTTTCCACATAGTAAGTGAAGGTTTCTAGCACGCTTCAGCTCACTTAGTGTACTTAAAATTGAAACACTTACCAGTCAATCTCACTTCGTAGGAGATTGATACCACTAATGTAGACTTCATTCAGCTCCTTTGGCATTACTTGATAATATTGCTTGAAGCTTGTTGATACCACCTGTTGAGTACTACATGTTGGGCTAGGTCTTCATGGCATTCATCTTCCTCTACGAATTAGAGAGTCCTCCATCGAAGTGAATGGGGGAGAAAATGAATATAGTACACAAGCTTACTACAACCCGAAGGGAGCTTCACGTAAGTGCACTTATTCACGATGAATGGGGGATGAGTACAAGTCCTTATCTCAGAGCATAATAGGACAGGATGACAATGAGAATGCTCTGACAAGACAATCTCGTTTTTATGCAGAAGCATGTCACAGCCCTGCAACCATTTGAATAAAAAGGTAACCCTTCAAGCTTCCTCCTACGAGCTACAACATGAATTTGCAATCGACTCGCTTAACCCAAACAAGGGTTAATTGAAGTGATGCAAAATTCAAAGTGGGGGAGGAATGAATAGTCATCCGGCTTGACTCAATGAAGAGTGAGTAAGGAATGGACGTTTATCCACGATGAAGGAGATGAGAGGACTTGCTCCTCTTCGGCGGAAAGATGGGAAGAGGACGCAAGGTCTAGGTGCCAGCCCTGCCTAAGCTTTCACCATTTTTACGTGGGAAGGCCCGATACAAGACCCCACAACCGTTACTAGAAACGGCACTTGCGAGTGTTTATACCCACTCGCTAGGAATCCTAGGCTAGGTAGCAGCTTTCCTTGCTCGCTTTGGAAGTAGCTTGCTCCGAGAGCAAAAAAATAGTTCCCCCTTAACCAATGGCTTAACAATTCCTGTAAGCGGGTAGGGAACGTCTTCCAACACTCCACCTTTCTCCACCTTATTTCTCCTTCTTCAAGCGAGTGGAATTTTGAAGTGACTCGCTTGAGTTGGTGAAGATCCGAAGCGAGTGACGCTCAAAGGACAAGCGATCACTCCTTCGTGCATCCTGGATCTAGCATTCTTCACCAGGGTCTAGCAACCCTAATTCCATGCATAGCTGATTGAAACGAGACTCAGCTAGAGGCTTGGTGAGGATATCTGCTCGCTGGAGATCGGTCCGAATTTTCTCGAGCTTGATATCCTTCTTCGCGACATGATCACGAATGAAGTGATGTCGGATTTGTTGGTCTCGGGAAAGAGTAATTGGTGTATGGGGGGGGGGGGGGATACACCAATAACCAACCGTTTTTGACTTTTATAAAATCAGGTCGATCTAAAGGTCGATTGTCAAGGTCGACCCTATCAGAGGCAGTTTGATCTATCAAGCTCGTATGGTATCAAGCTTGATTTATCAAACTGTAGTTAATGCGGAAGTTGGTGGAGGTTGATTTACTCTTTGAAAAATCTTAAGGCTGAAAGTAGATATCAGGTTGATGCGTGAAATGCAGGTTGATGCTCGTCAGTTTGATAAGAAAATATAAGGGCGATAAATAAATAGAGAGAGAGAGAGAGAGAGAGAGAGAGACCGCGATATATCGTGGTTCGGAGAAACCCTCCTACGTCCACGTCAGGTCGACTCGACCTGAGAATCCCTTTACCTTTGGATTCAACCTCTCTCTTATTTATACTGACTGAGTATCAGTTCTAGATACAATCTAACCTGAAAATATCTAGACACGAGTTTTGGGTCGTGACCCTTACAACCTTCGTACTGAAACGTACAAACGACCTTTCACTTTTACAGAGCTTGACTAACTCTATAATGGCGAAAACACAAACAGGCTTTCTAACTTCGAACTAGTCGGAGAAGAAGTTGTTGAACCAACGACAAGCAGCAGTGAACGCTTCGTCGTTGTGGTGTTTATCGGAATCGGAAACCTCTCTTTGTCAAGTGTTTGGGAAACTAATCGGATTTCGAACACTTGAATGGATATGAACTTTGAGAGAGATTTGGGCAGAGATATGGCGTTGATAGCTTGAGTTTCCCGTGCTTGAATCCGATAATGGCTGAAGTATTTATAGGCAGTTTTGAAAAACTAGCCGTTGGAGTCAGGCTGACGTGGCACTAGCCGTTGGAAGCTGACTCACTTCTAGCCGTTGGGAAGATTCGTCCTTGCTGTCACACCACGTGGCAAGGATCAGGTCGTGTTGCTCCATGAAGGCGGAGCATCGACCTTGATATTGAAATCCAGCTCTTGAAATCTTCTAAGGCAATGCAGGCTGGAAGCTTGATAAGGAAGGTCGATAGACAGGCAGACATGCCAGTTCGATCCGACTGAGGCAGGTCGATACATCGACCTTTCTCTTACAGGGTGGATCGAACTTGCATTAGAACTTTAGAGGGCATCGACCTGCACTAACAGGTAGCAGGTCGATCTATCGGCCTTGACCCTAAACAAGTAAAATATGCCTAAGTGTGGTTTCGATAAACATCATCAAAATCAAACTGCAAGGGGTTCCCAACAATTTCCCCCTTTTTGATGATGTCGAAACCATACACTTTACAAATAATTCCTAAGATTTTAAAACAATGAAAGATCGATTAACCATTAAGGTTGATAAGGAATTAAATGAAAGGCAGATAATAAAGCAAAGTAAATAAAGCAGTAAAGGCAGATGCCTGGACAAAGAGATATTGTCGTCAGGTCGAAAGATGATTTTTGCTTCATTCAGCTCGATAGCGTACTTTACATTTGGAAATTACAAACTGTGCTACGAACTTAAATGAATACAGAAAATATACAAAATCATCTATCTATCTACCTCTGCTTGGCACGGGCTGCAATTTTCTCCTCCTGGACCTGCTCCCTCGACTTCGACTTCATGCTTGCGTAAATTCCATCCCTGATACGACGAAAGTCGGGATCGGAATCCGACACATTGACGTTCAGTCCGATGGCGGTCTGCGCGATGTATTGGTCGACCCGGGAGTAGTCCAAGTACCCCGAGTCACCAAGAAGCAAGGGCGTAAAGTATTGCTTTGCAGGGGCCCTTATCATCGCACCGGCCTCTGCAGCTTTCTTCCTTAGCTCACCAATGAAGTCTTGGTAAGGGAATTTGAGCATGTAAGCTGCATAAGCGTCATCGGCGTCGGCAGGAAGGGATGGGTCCTGGATCCAATAATGCAGGAGGATGAAGCAACTGTTGAGCTCCCGCAGCAGGTTGTTCTGCCTTTCGTCGAGCCACTCGACGGCCTGCTGCTGGACTCCAGCATTCAAAACGAGGGAGGACTGGCTGATCCAGTCCATCTCCCTCTTCTTCCTTGCTTCATCGGCCCGGCGCTTGTCAACGAAGTGCTTCTGCTCTTCAGGATCAACAGATTAATCCGGGGTCGCACCGGCCAGAAGCATGGCTTCAATAAGAGCGGCCTCCTTTGCCAGACGGGCTTTGGCAGCGGCGGCCTGGGCAGCAGAGGCAGCAGCCATGGGGTTGTCCTGGGAAGAGACGGCCTTGGATGCGTCGGCCTTGGAGGCGGCAGCCTTGAGAATTTGAGATTTTGGCGGCGGAGGAGGAGCCACGGAAGTTGAAGGAATTTTGGATTTGGGGGTCTTCTTCTTCCTGGCGGCAGCGGCTGCTCTTTCTTCTTCCCCCTTTTCGACATCATCAGTCAGTGCTTTGATTAGGGAAAGAAGAGTAGCATCCTCCTCTTGCAGCTTGGTCACGGCATCCCTCAATTCTTGTTGGCCATTGAGAAGGGAGGAGAGGGTGCCGTGGATGGCGTTGACTTGGTCATTGGAGGCCGATGCCGAATTTGATATGGATGCGGTCAGGTCGGTCACACGTTGATCGACCTTGGCAACGTCCTCCTTGACTTCCCCGATCTCTTCCAGGGACGCCATTCGATTAGCAACAAGCTGGGCCGGCAGGAGCTTGTCAGTGTACTCTTTCAATAGATTGACAGCGAAGTCCGTGACTCGCTCCCTGGCAGCTTCATCGGCCTGGGTCTTGGCTTCTTTGACAATTTCGACCCGGGCCTCTGCTACGGCCTGCTTGATGAGACTCGAGCTTGGCAGATAAGGAATTGAGCTCGACCTCCACGTCAACCTTCGAGACATGGGGAGACGGAGCATCAGCAACGAAAGGCTGATCTCCACCCGCAATCCTGGGTGAAGATTGCTCCGGAGTTTGAATCCTATCAAACTCGTCTCCGTGAACGGCTGCGGAGTTGAAGAGGGCACGGGAGTCTGTGTAGAGGGGGCGAAGGTCGATGCCCAAAATCTTGGCCTCGACCTTCATGCACCGCAGTACAAGAGATTTGAAGTTGGCGGCCGCATCCTCTACATTGAAGAAATTGAATTCTCCCTCCAACTCCATTTCCTCGACCTTCAGGTCGTCGAGGGAGACGACCTGCAACAGAGCTTCAAAAACGTAGTAATAGCTCGACTTACAATCCAGATAGAACTGGAGGCGAGCGGCAAGGTCGAGAGATTTGGGGAGTTGATCGATCCCCGGCATCAGGTCGATGACCTTCAGCCTGGCTTCGGCCTTCTTCGAAGCGATCATGGCATGAGCAGTAGACACGGGCTGCTCGATGATTTGCTGAACTGGCAAAAATGTGTCTTGAGGTTCCTCCTCTCCAGTTAGATCCTGGATTTCCACCGAACCTACGCGAACGCGAGGAGGGGAGCGAGAGGGAGAGCGCGAGGAACCGGCAACGACCTGCTTAGAGAGCGCAGGGCGGTGCTGCGAGGCGGACGGCTCGATCGCGGCACGAACTGGAGAAGGAGTCCGTTCCGGGGTAGATGAGGGCGAAGGCGAGGGCGTGGGCAGCCTGACATACAAAGGCTCCGCGGCCACGGGATCCATTGGAAGAATCTTGTGGAACGGCCTGACCGAGAGTTCGGTGGGGGCGGCCTGCGTCCTTCGAGGAGGAGACTTTGCAGGTGGAGTTCTCTTTGCAGGGCGAGAAGGCACGGGCACATCATCGGCCTTTCGCTTTTTCTGCACAGGGCGATTCGGCACCCTCCACCCAATCTTGGACTGCCCAGTCCGAGTAAGATGCTCCCTTACATGGTCAGACGACCCGTAGAATTGCTGCGGTGAGACCCCAATAGCCATCTCCAATTGGCGGAGATCTTTAGGAATGAAGTTGAGAGGGAAGTTGTCCGCATCCAACCATTTCCTTTGTTTGAAGAAGGAAATAATTATACAGGTCGCCTTCGTCCCAAGACGAAGCGGCCTATCTTTGTGCAGACGCACTCCCACAACGGCTTCTTCAATCGTTTCGCATTCGATCAGCTTGGCCTCCTCCCAGAGCAGGGAGGTCATCAGCTTGGCCCAGCTGATAGGCAGGTTGAGAATCACGGCCGTCATTATTTGAAATTTGAAGGGCGTGACCTGGTCGTGATTCCCAATGTGGCCAAGGAAACACCGCTGGATGAAGTCCATAAGCAGCCTGTACTTAGGACGCAGCTCGGTCCTCTTGAACGACCTCTCCAAATACTGGCATGGTTCAATGAGGACGCGGTCGATAACTTGCTGCAGTTGCTCCTTTTTGATGTCGGAGAGTTGCATTTCTCCTCCATCCCCAATGCCAAAAGCGGCCTTCACAGCATCAAGAACGTTGATGTGATGAACGGTGGATTTAGATCCAAGGGACACGGTGTGAGAGGACACGGAGTCACCCTTGTTCCAGTTGTAGAAGAAGGCACTCACAACTTTGGCCGGACGGGTGGAAATAATCTGGTGAAAAGGGAAACACGTTTCCACCAGTGCGAACATCGAATCGAGATCACGGAAGCCAAAGTTATCACGAACCATATATGGTTCGTATTTGATATGCGACTTCAAGTAAGTGGAGATCGCATCCCACGCCATCTCCGGTTTGCCGGAGGTAGATGTTTGTGCTGCCATTGATGTAGGTTTTCTGCAACAAAATAGATAAATAAGTAGCAGATACTTAAAAGTGAAACTAAGAGCAGAGAAATAGCACAAACCACGGTGATATCTTTGTGCAACGAGTGAAAAGGGGTGAATAACCCGGCAGTTGAATAAAAGACACGAAGGCGGCGGTTGATTTTGCAGAGAGAAAAATTAGGTTTTGACGATGAATAAGATGGGAGTAAGTAACGTTTTGAATGAAAACTGCATGCCATATATAGAATTTTCGAACGGTTGTGATTGTTCGAATTTGAAAAGGTTAAAGTTACTGCTTTAACCCTCAACCGCACGATCGTGGGCACGTGGAATGTGTAACGTTTCACATCCGCGCGTGAGTAGGTTGAAACGTGCGAAATATGTGCTTTTTCAGAAAAGAGGCAGTGAATTAAATGCAATCTCGGTCAATGTGTCAATATTTGACACTTGACTGGATGTTTTACAAAAATGGTAATCATTACTCCCTTTTTCCTTCTTTTCTGCAAATTAGCAGACCCTTAAATTATGTAAAGCATTGAGAAATAAATATCAATAATAAATGAAGAATTCAATGCGTATTGAAGAAGTTATAAGACAAAAGGGTGATACTGCCCTTTTGATTCTTCCTTCATAAATGCAGTTGCATTCAGGTTGATATCGGCCTGATGATATCGGCCTTGTGGCAGTGAACAGTCTGTCGAAGTTGACGGCCTGGGGGAAGACATCGGCTTGGCGAAATAAACGCCCTGGACATGTGATATCGGCCTGGCGAAATAAACGGCCTGGACTTATAATATCGGCCTTTGTTCCCCCTCAAATGATGGATCATTTTGGCCAAGTGTTCCCCCTCAATTGAGGAACACAGGTCGATCTGTTGAATAGTCGACGGCCTGTTGATGGAAACGACCTGTTGATTGACACGACCTGTTGATAAACACGGCGTGTTGATTGACACGGCCTGTTGTTTGAAAGGGATACGAGGCGACGGCCGACTCATCGATCTGTTCAAATAGTAACTCCCTGTTCAAATGGTAACGGTCTGTTGAGTAGTTGACGGCCTGTTCCCCCTTTATATCGGCCTGTTCGTCCCGATTGTTGGTTCCGAACAACCTTTTGAAGGAGGTGGCAGGCTGTTGAGAAATGACAGCATGTAGGCTTACGATCGGCCTGATGACTCAACATTCAATAACCCTAGCTTGCCACATAGCATTTTGAATCTTTCTTCGGCTAGGGGTTTGGTTAGAATATCAGCTCGTTGAATGTCAGTGTGTATCTTCTCAATAACCACGTTCTTCTTTTCCACGTGATCACGAATAAAGTGATGTCGAATATCCACGTGTTTGCATCTTGAATGAAGAACTGGATTCTGAGTAATGGCGATGGCACTCGAGCTGTCGCAGAATATAGGCACTTCACTGACTTCAACTTCATAATCTTTGAGTTGTTGTTTGATCCATAAGATTTGTGCACAACAACTCCCTGCGGCCATGTACTCGGCCTCAGTGGTGGAGGTGGCTACTGAAGTTTGTTTCTTTGAAAACCACGAAATCAGCTTGTTTCCGAGAAAATGGCAAGTACCCGAGGTAGATTTCCTATCGAGCTTGCACCCTGCATGATCAGAATCTGAATAACCTGTAAGCTGCAAATTATCATCACAAGGATACCAAAGACCTAGATTTGTGGTTCCTTTGATGTAACGAAGAATTTTCTTTGCTGCTTCCAAGTGGGATTCCTTCGGATTAGCTTGAAATCTAGCACACACTCCAACTGCAAAAGTGATATCAGGTCGACTAGCAGTTAGATAAAGTAATGAACCAATTATACCCCTATACTGAGTTATGTTGGCAGGTTTTCCTTCGGGATCCGGGTCGATCTTCCCACCACAGAGCATCGGTATTTTGACAGGCTTGCTGTCTTTGACACCAAACTTGTCGACCAGCTCGTGTGCGTACTTTGTTTGGCTAATGAAGATTCCTTCATCGGACTGTTTAACCAGCAACCCTAGAAAGAAATTCATTTCCCCCATCATAGACATTTTATATTTTTCGGTCATGAGGTTACCAAATTTTTCGCACAAAATGGGAGATTTAGATCCAAAAATAATATCATCAACATAAATTTGTACTAAAAGGATATGTTCATTCACTTTGATAGTGAATAGTGTCTTGTCGACTGAACCACGCTTGAATCCTGATTCGATGAGGAAGGATGATAGCGTCTCATACCAAGCTCGAGGAGCTTGCTTAAGACCGTAGGCGGCCTTGTGTAGTTTGTAGACTTTGCTTGAATCACTCTCCTCGAATCCTGGAGGTTGTTCCACATAGACTTCCTCTTCGAGAACGCCATTGAGGAACGCGCTTTTAACATCCATCTGGTAGACTTTGAATCGCTGATGAGCGGCATAAGCTAGAAACAGCCTTATAGCTTCTAATCTTGCAACGGGGGCAAACGTCTCATCATAATCGATTCCTTCTTGTTGACAGTAACCCTTTGCTACCAATCGGGCTTTATTTCTGACAACTTCTCCAGATTCATCTCTCTTGTTCTTGTAAACCCATTTGACTCCAATGATGCCCTGATGGTAAGGACGATCAACTAGAGACCATACTTCATTTCTCTTGAATTTATTGAGTTCTTCTTGCATGGCTTGAATCCAGTCAGCATCACGAAGAGCTTCAATTGCATCTTTGGGTTCTATTCGAGAGAGATAGCAACTTAGTAGAGCACTTTCACCAATTGTCCTTCTTGTTCGCACTCCTTGGTTTGGGTTCCCAACAATGAGTTCTTTTGGATGAGCATCGATCCAACGTCTGCGTCGAGCTCTTTCTTCATTTGAAATGATTGGCTCGAGCTCATTAATGGGTTCATCAAACTCAGGGTGAGTTGAAGGTTGATCAGTGGGCACGTGCTGTTGCTCGGGCTGTTGATCAGGCTGCTGTTCGGCCTGAATGTTGAGCTGCTCCATTGTGCTATCGAGCTGCTCGATTTGGGATGTAAGGTAGTGAACAGCATCAGTCTGTGGGACTGAGAGAGGGGGATCAGCCTGGTTAAGTCCGGCTGATGTATTACAGCTCGAAGTATCATTTGCATCACTTCCCCCTTGCTGTGTGACCCTAGGATCAGATTGATCCTCTTCCTCCAAATCATTTGGAGTCCATACTAGCAGGTCGTCAATGGGGGAGTTAGACGGCCTGTTAGCAGCGGGCTGATCTGTACCTGTACTTGATTCTCTGTACAGACAAGTAGATTCATCAAACACAACATGAGGTGTTACCTCCACAACTAGGGTTTTCTTATTAAAGACTCTATAAGCTTTGCTAACCTCTGAGTATCCTAAAAATACTCCCGGATCGGCTTTGCTATCAAAAGTCTTTAATTGAGATTTCCCATTGTTATGAATGTAACACAAGCACCCAAAAGCTTTAAAATACTTTAACCTGGGGTGCTTGTTGTTCCACAGCTCATATGGAGTCTTTCCATGTCGGGTAGTGATGATCGACCTATTTTGGGTATAGCAGGCAGTGTTAATGGCCTCTGCCCAAAACTTCTTTGGGAGGTTGGTTTCATCCAACATGGTACGAGCTGCTTCCTTCAGCGACCTGTTACGACGTTCCACTACGCCGTTTTGTTGAGGTGTGCGTGCAGCTGAAGTTTGATGATGAATTCCACTCTTTGTGCAATATTCTTCGATCATCGCATTGATAAATTCGGTGCCTCGATCGGATCGAATGGAGATGATGGATTTCTCCTTTTGATTGCACAGTTTGCTCAGCAACGCAGGTAGCTTCTCCAAAGTCTCCTTCTTTTTGTACATGAAAATAACCCACGTAAATCTAGAATAATCATCTATAATAACGAGAGCGTATTTTCTACCGTTTATACTCAAGGGAGTGACTGGACCGAAGAGGTCGAGATGGAGAAGCTCAAGAATTCGATTTGATGTTTGTGCCGTCACGCTTGGAAAGGATGATCTTGTTTGCTTTCCAGCTTGACAGGCTCTGAAGATGTGATCGCGATCGAAGACTTGATCTGGTAGGTCGTTCACCAGCTTGTTGCGTGCGAGCTTGTTGATGGCCTTGAAGTTCAAGTGACTCAACCTCTTGTGCCATAGCCAGCTTGTCTCGGAATCAGCTTTTGTGACCAGGCAGGTCTCTATCCAATCTGTCCATTGAACAATATAGAGTCTATCCTGCAAAATTCCGGTAAGAAGTGTTTCTCCTTCCTCATTTTTCACGAGACATTTGTTAGCGGTGAATTCTACTCGTTTACCACTTGAGCAGAATTGCGACACAGAGAATAGGTTATGATTAAGACCTTCAACATAAGAAACGTTAGAAATAGTTGTTTTACCAACTTTTAGATCGCCCTGGCCTCTCGTAAGTCCCTTAGAACTTCCTCCAAAGGTTACAAGTGGCCCGTCTTGTTCTTGATAGTTTGATAGTAGCGTTTTGTCACACGTCATGTGCTTTGAGCATCCACTATCAATGATCCATACAGCTCCACGAGCTGCTTGGCTCCTTCTTTGAGCCTTCCCGACCTGCAATTAGTTAAACTTAGCAACCCACTTGAGATTGGGTGCTACATCGGTTGCGGGAACGACCTTTGGGACCCAAATTTGTTTTGCCGGTCTGCTTCTATCCGAGGCTGAGGACGAGGCAGTGGCGGTCTTGGGCTTGGGAGCCTTGGATTTCTTTGAGCGAGGGCGATGAGGCTGATAGAACTGCTCATCATGAAAGCCAGATTGACACTGCCAGTCTTGGAAGTTCGACTGTTGAGAATAGTGACAGTGACAACCTTGATGAGCAGGATAGAAGAACTGAGGGTGATACGGCCTTTGATAGTATTGGCCTTGGTATCGCCCTGAATGGACAGCCTGCTTTTGATGTGAGGGGGCAGGTCGACGATGCTGGGCAGGTCGACTCTCTTTCTTTTGAGGAACAGGTTGTTCCTTCTTGTGTTGCTTTACAAGGATGGCTTGGGGCTGTCGAACTGGATTCTTCAGCTGGACCATCTTATCTGGAAGAGCTTGATGAGCTTTCCGAACACTCTTTGACTTCGATTGCGCCTTCACGAACGTGATCTTGCAATCTTTATCCTTGCTTTCCTTGGATTTACCCTTAAACCCAATACCAGAGTGATCGCGCGGATTGCGTTGCATGGATTGGACTTCTTCCAGCTCCTTTCCGCTTTTCTTCAACTGACTCAATGTGAGTTGAAGTTTTTCTTCCTTTTTCACGAGGAGTTCGTGTCGTATTACCGTGTCAGCCAATTTTGAGGTAAGGCTGTGTATTTCGGCATCTTTGGTCTTGAGGGACTCGTCCTTCTCGAGCGCCCTGGTATCGAACTCCTTAACCCGTAAAGTCAATTCATCAACTTTTGACTTTAGGGCTTCGATCTCCCTTTCCTTTTCTTCATCGTAGGGAGAGAATCTTTCTTCTAATGCTAGCTTGTACTTTTCATTTTTGTCCATAAGCTCAGCATTATCTTCAACGACCTCTTTGAGTGTATCCACGAGATTGGCATAGTCGTCGAGCTGCTTCTTGATTTCTTCCCAAGACACAGCCTCGGATAGGTCTTCATCACCTTCTTCTGCACAATCATCGTCAGAAAAAGAAAGTGAAATGGGTTGAAGATCTACCTTTGAAGATCCCTCGTTTTGTTGGTGCTCTCCAACGAAACATTCTTCATCATCACTTTCGTCGAAAGTGATGTAACCTTCGTCATCACTTGACGAGCTGTCAGAGAGGTGAGCTTCCTTTGTTTCTTCGGCGATCATTGCAGCTCGTTGATCTTTGAGCTTCTTATCGCGCTTTGCACGGAGCTCGTCTCTCTCGGCCTTGGTAAGATCCGGGCAGTCGGTCTTGTAGTGACCTGGCCTGCCACAATTGAAACAACCACCCTCGGGTGTGTTAGAAGAATTGAAGGTTGAGGGTTTACCTTCTCCCTTTTTGTCAGGGCGGTCGTGGTTGCGGTTTGAGAAGTTTCGCTTGTTGTCACGATAGATCTTTTTGTATTTGACAACCTTCCCTAGGAGCTTCTCATTTCTCCTAGCAGCTAGAGCATAGTCGAGAGTCATCTTCTCGAACT
Source organism: Thymus mandschuricus (assembly GCA_029379335.1). Classification (NCBI taxonomy): domain Eukaryota; kingdom Viridiplantae; phylum Streptophyta; class Magnoliopsida; order Lamiales; family Lamiaceae; genus Thymus; species Thymus mandschuricus. Next base: position 15,907,933 of record CM057074.1, on the reverse strand, counting down.
TCTTGACGATGGATTCGTCAATCGGATTTGGGGTAGCTGCAGAGGCTGAGTCGGCCTTGAAAGCTACCTCCTTGTTCTTTTCATCAGCCTTCTTGCTGGTGGAAGGCTGTGTTGATCCATGGATGCGGATCATCTCATATTCATTTCCGACAAGAATGTCGAAAAGGTCTTCAGTGGTGAGGGAGTTGAAATCCGATCGGGCTGGATGCATGGCGGCGTATACGTGCCAATTTGCAGGAAGGGCACGTATCACTTTGAGATTCTTCTCGCGCTGCGTATATTTGTATGGGTTGATTGCAGCGACCTCGAGAATAATCTCGGTGAAGCGAATTTTCATCGCTTCTATGGTTTCACCCGAAACCATCTTGAAGTCATCGAACTTGTTGCATGCCATAGACAGCTTGTTCTCCTTCATTTCCTCTGAGCCAAGGCTGATGGACCGGAGGGTGTCCCACATTTCTTTGGCCGTTTCAAGATTTCGGATCTTGGCCAGGTAGACGCCCTTCACGGTGCTGGAGATGAGTCCCTTTGCGTAATCATCGAGGCCGGCCTCCTTCCTTTCCTCGGTTGTGTAGTCGCGAGGATTTTTGAGGACTTTCTCGTAAGTAGCCTCCCCGGGGGATGTTCCATCCACAATAATCTTCGCTGCATAAATGGGGGAGGGTCCATTCTCGATGATATCCCACATGAGGACGTGATGTGCCTTGAGACACATCTTGATTCCGAAACTCCAGTCTTCATAGCCTTGAATGGAGAAGTCTTCACATACCCTGAGAAGAGAAGCCTCCATAGCAAATAATATGATATGAAATGAATGAAAAGATTTTTCTAAGGATCGGTTCAAAATGACCAAAAGTTTGATAAAGAACTTTTAGTATGCAAAGCAGCGGTCAAAAGAACCACTGCTCTGATACCACTTGTTGGTCCCGGGAAAGAGTAATTGGTGTATGGGGGGGGAGGGGGATACACCAATAACCAACCGTTTTTTACTTTTAAAAAATCAGGTCGATCTAAAGGTCGATTGTCAAGGTCGACCCTATCAGAGGCAGTTTGATCTATCAAGCTCGTATGGTATCAAGCTTGATTTATCAAACTGTTGTTAATGCGGAAGTTGGTGGAGGTTGATTTACTCTTTGAAAAATCTTAAGGCTGAAAGTAGATATCAGGTTGATGCGTGAAATGCAGGTTGATGCTCGTCAGTTTGATAAGAAAATATAAGGGCGATAAATAAAGAGAGAGAGAGAGAGAGAGAGAGAGAGAGAGAGAGAGAGAGACCGCGATATATCGTGGTTCGGAGAAACCCTCCTACGTCCACGTCAGGTCGACTCGACCTGAGAATCCCTTTACCTTTGGATTCAACCTCTCTCTTATTTATACTGACTGAGTATCAGTTCTAGATACAATCTAACCTGAAAATATCTAGACACGAGTTTTGGGTCGTGACCCTTACAACCTTCGTACTGAAACGTACAAACGACCTTTCACTTTTACAGAGCTTGACTAACTCTATAATGGCGAAAACACAAACAGGCTTTCTAACTTCGAACTAGTCGGAGAAGAAGTTGTTGAACCAACGACAAGCAGCAGTGAACGCTTCGTCGTTGTGGTGTTTATCGGAATCGGAAACCTCTCTTTGTCAAGTGTTTGGGAAACTAATCGGATTTCGAACACTTGAATGGATATGAACTTTGAGAGAGATTTGGGCAGAGATATGGCGTTGATAGCTTAAGTTTCCCGTGCTTGAATCCGATAATGGCTGAAGTATTTATAGGCAGTTTTGAAAAACTAGCCGTTGGAGTCAGGCTGACGTGGCACTAGCCGTTGGAAGCTGACTCACTTCTAGCCGTTGGGAAGATTCGTCCTTGCTGTCACACCACGTGGCAAGGATCAGGTCGTGTTGCTCCATGAAGGCGGAGCATCGACCTTGATATTGAAATCCAGCTCTTGAAATCTTCTAAGGCAATGCAGGCTGGAAGCTTGATAAGGAAGGTCGATAGACAGACAGACATGCCAGTTCGATCCGACTGAGGCAGGTCGATACATCGACCTTTCTCTTACAGGTGGATCGAACTTGCATTAGAACTTTAGAGGGCATCGACCTGCACTAACAGGTAGCAGGTCGATCTATCGGCCTTGACCCTAAACAAGTAAAATATGCCTAAGTGTGGTTTCGATAAACATCATCAAAATCAAACTGCAAGGGGTTCCCAACAGGATTTCCACGTGCTTGCATCTGGTGTGAAGCACTGGATTTTTCGAGATGCATATCGCACTGTTGTTATCGCAGAATATTGGAATTTCATTCGCTTCAACTCTGTAATCCTTCAACTGTTGACGAAGTCATAGAATTTGAGAACAGCAGCTTCCAGCGGCCATATATTCGGCTTCAGTTGTTGAAGTAGCTACACTCGTCTGCTTCTTCGAAAACCATGAGATCAGTTTGCTTCCCAAGAACTGACAAGTGCCCGAAGTTGATTTCCTATCAATTCGGCACCCTCCATAGTCAGCATCTGAATATCCAGTGAGCTCCAAATTGTCCTCCGTTGGATACCACAGCCCCATGTTGACAGTGCCCTTCAAATATCGAAGAATTCTTTTGGCAGCTTCAAGATGGTTGTGCTTGGGATTGCTTTGGAAGCGAGCACAGACCCCAACTGCAAAAGCGATATCCGGCCTACTTGCAGTGAGATATAGAAGGGATTCGATCAAGGCTCGGTTGTCTGTAGCATCCACAGACTTCCCATCTAGATCTGGCTCCATCTTTCAGTTGGTGTTCATTGGAATCTTCACAGCTTTGGCATGCTGAACACCAAACTTGGCAAGCATATCTCGAGTATACTTAGCTTGATTGATGAAGATTCCATCATCCTGCTGCTTCACTTGAAGACCTAGAAAGCAGCTCATCAAGCCAATCATTGACATTTCATATTTGGTTTTCATAAGCTCTCCAAACTTCTCGCTAAGCGTCTGGTTTGGTGATCCAAATATGATGTCGTCTACGTAGATCTGAACCAACAGCATATCCTCTCCATGGTTGATGGTGAATAGGGTTCGATCTATCTTTCCTTTGTGGAATCCATTATCCACTAGGAACTGAGAAAGGGTATCGTACCAAGCTCTGGGAGCTTGCTTCAACCCGTATAGGGCTTTCTTCAATCGATACACCTTATCTCCCTGCTCGAAACCCGGTGGCTGCTCCACATATACCTCTTCCTTCAATTCACCATTGAGAAACGCGCTCTTGACATCCATCTGATAGACTTTGAACTTCTTAGTCGCTGCATAGGCAAGAAATAGTCTGATCGCTTCAAGCCGTGCCACTGGAGCGAAGGTCTCGTCAAAGTCGATTCCTTCCTCTTGGCAGTAGCCTTTAGCAACGAGTCGCGCCTTGTTTCTCACAACATTGTGGTCCTCGTCAGTTTTGTTCTTAAACACCCACTTGGTACCAATAACATGCTGAAATTTGGGACGATCCACGAGGTACCATACGTCGTTCCTGGTGAACTGATTCAGCTCCTCTTGCATGGCGATCACCCAATTAGAGTCAGCTAGGGCTTCCTCTACGCATGTTGGCTCAATGTTTGAGAGAAAGCAACTAAACATGGCACTTTCTCCAAACACTTAACTTCTGGTCACTACACCCTTGGATGGATCTCCAATGATTTGACTTGGTGAGTGATCCTTGAGCCATGCACGCTTGGATCCACCAGCTTCGTCTTCATCTTCTCCCTGATCGCTTGCTTCTCCATCTGAAGCGACTGGATTGGGTGCTTGGCCTGCACTCGCTTCAGGAGTCTTGGGGGCAGCTTCAACTTTTCCTTGGACAATCTGCTCACTTGAGTCCTTGATTTCTTCATCATCCTCAAGTATGTCCCAAGTTAATGAGTTGATGGGTTCCTCGCTTGTCCTTCCTTCCTTTGATTTAACCTGTTCCTGTGGAAGACTCAAAGAAGATTCATCAAATACGACATGGGATGATTCCTCCACAATTAGGGTTTTACAATTGAATACCCTGTAAGCTTTGCTTGATGTAGAATATCCTAAGAATATTCCTTCATCAGCTTTGCTTTCAAAGACTTTCAATTGTGACTTCCCATTATCATGGATGAAGACTCTACAACCAAAGATATGGAAATAAGATATGTTAGGAATTCTCCCTGTCCATATTTCATATGGTGTCTTGTCGTGCCGTTTATTGAGAAGTGTCCGATTCTGCGTGTAGCATGCTGTGTTGGCAGCTTCAGCCTAATACTTCATCGGAAGCTTCGAGTCAGCAATCATGGTTCGAACGGCTTCTTTGATGATGCGATTTCTTCTTTCAGCAACTCCATTCTGTTGAGGCGTACGTGCTGAGGAAGTCTGGTGTGCTATGCCATGCTCCGTGCAGTATGCTTCAATGGTTGAGTTTAGAAACTCTGTGCCTTTGTCGGAACGGATGGTGGCAATCGCTTTGTTCTTCTCCACAGCTAGTCGATTGAGCAGTTGTGGAAGCTTGGACAGCGTCTCCTTCTTGCTAAAGAGAAATACAACCCAAGTGTAGCGAGAGAAGTCGTCGACTACTACAAGAGTGTATTTTCTTCCATTTACGCTCACTGGGGTGACTGGTCCAAACAGATCCATGTGAAGTAGCTCCAGCACTCGCTTGGAAGATGCTTCTTCAAGACTTGCGAAGTGCTTCTTTGTCTGCTTGCCTCATTGGCATGGTGAGCATGGATGGTCTTTAACAAAGACCTCGTTAGGTATGCCTTGCACCAAGCCTTTGCGAGCTAAGCGATTGATGGTCTTGAAGTTGAGATGGTTCAAGCGTCGGTGTCATAGCCATCCTATTTCTGTAGCACTCCTAGCAACTAAGCACGTCTCCTCTTTGTTGTTGTCCCATTGTGCAATGTAGACATTCCTTTGTCTAATTCCAGTCAGTACAATCTGGGACGTGAGCTTGCTCTTTACAATGCAATTGTTGGAAATAAATTCAACCTTGTATCCTTTATCACAGAATTGTGAAATGGATAGCAAGTTGTGCTTAAGTCCTTCCACGTAGGAGACTTCTTCTATCGTGAGCTTTCCAATCTTCAGTGCACCGTATCCTTTGGTGCTTCCTCGAGAGTTATCACCAAATGTAACGTGTGGACCCTTCTTCTCTATGTAGTCATGAAGTAGAGCTCTCATGCCGGTCATGTGTCTTGAACAGCCATTGTCCAAGTACCAGATTTGTTGACCCTCACTTGCATGGGATCCACGGCGCTCACCTGCAATTAGACAGATTTTGGTACCCAAATCAGTTTGGGTCCTTGCAGGTTAGTTCCCTTAGGTACCCACACTTGCTTCACTCGCTTTTGAGAGTTAGCTTGTGTCTTGGGTTTCTCGACCTTTGAAAATGTGAGTTCTACCTTGAAGCAGCTTCACACGTGCAGCAGTGTGTGCAAGAGGGGTAGCGGCTCACTTGAGGCATACCTATGCTCTTTCCCATTTGTTTGTATCCTGAAGCGACTCGCTTCGGATTAGCTACAGGCTTAGAGACTGACTTAGGGTTTACAGTCTTTCGAAGCGGCTCGCTTGGTTTCTTCGAAGCGGCCAAACTAGGGTTTTGACCCCGACTCGCTTGAGAAACCTTTGGAATCTGAAGCGACCTCTTTGGTGCTTCAAGTTCTTCCCCCTCAACGTTAGTCCGGTTGGACCATCTCCAGTCCGGATAACGTGACACATAGACATTACTCCTCTTTTTAGGAGGTAGATCCTTTGTCTCTCGTGTCTTGGCTTGAGACTTAGAAGCTTCAACAGCTTTCCCATTACCCTTGGATCGGTAAGTTTTAGCATTTTGAGTGCTAAGGGCTGTTGAACTTTGCTTACCCTTAGGATCTGCCCTTAAAGATATATACATCTTCATTGGCTTCCTTTTAAGGTTCTCAGCCGCTTTGCCTTTGTCCTTGTTGGTGGTCACTTTGGAGGCAGTGGGCACATCCAAAGGGACTGATGGTGTCGTGTTTGAAGCACCAACAAAGACAGTGGATTTGGAAGGTCCTCCCTCATATCCAAGGCCTGCTTTTCTACCAAAGGGTAAAAGCGAGCTCTCTAGTGCCTGCCTAGCGTATGAGGCTTTGTTCAAATTGGCAACTAGAGCGTACTGGGTTTCATACCTTCCCTCCAAGCTTTGATGTCTAGCAAAGAGATCCTCGAACTTACTAGTCATAGCCCTTAAGTTAAGTTTGACTTCGTCACTCATTGGCTAGCTTTCGGTTCTCCTTCTCGCTACGAGACATAGCTTGTTTTAACATTTCGTGGTTGCTTGACAATTTCTTGTGTTTGTCAAGTAACTCACTCCATGTCGAGGAATGAACTTCCCCATGATCAGTGTGTGCCAGTGTAATTAAAGTGATTGAAGGGTAGAAGAATACCTCCCCAGTGTCTTCATCGGTGAGTGCCATGAGTCCCAGATCCTCTCCCTCGCTTGAGTTAGGATCTGTAAATGCATCGGAGTCGCTTGATAGATCTTCAGTTGAAGAGACCGGCATTTCATTCGCTACGAGCGCTCTCCTGGGAGCATCTCTCTTGGCCTTCAGTTCCTCACATTCTTTGGCACTTAGCTTTGGGCAGTCAGATTTGTAGTGGCCCATCTTGTGGCAGTGATAACACTCCACATCCATCATGTCGCGTGGGATCGACTTTGTCGTCTCTTCTCTTTTCCCTTTTCCTTCTCGAGCATCAGTGCTCCTCCCTTTGTACTGCTTGTAGAATCTCTTGTACTTGCCCACACGCGAGTTCATCTTGTTGAAGTTCTTTGATAGAAATGCAACTTGCTCTTCCAGCTCTTCCCTTGTCATCTTGGCTAGCGACTGGTCGCTTGGCCCTTCAGCAGCTTTGAAAGCTACACCTTTTGACGTCGTGAGAGCTTCATCCTCTTCGTCGAGGTTCATTTGATTTAGATCAAATTCGTGAGCTTTCAGTTCGGAGAACAGAATCTCCGGTGTGAGTTTCGACAAGTCCTTCATGGCTAAGTATAGTTCCTTCATAGTCTGCCACTTCCATGTGAGAGCACGAACAATCTTGAGATTCACCTCTTTGTCAGTGAGTTACTTCCCAAGTGAGTTGAGAGTTGCAGTAATGTTGGTTACTCTCAGCTCGAAGGCGTCGATGGATTCTCCCGACTTCATTACTAGGCTTTCAAACTCTCGCATCTGTACGGCGAGCTTGTTTTCATTGATTTTGTCTGTGCCTTGAGATATGAGAGCTAGAGTTTCCCACATCTCTTTTGCCATTGCGCACTTCCTTATCCGTGGTAGATAGGCGTCCGACACGGTGCTCTGTATCGTGTGGCGTGCGATCTTATCGAGGTTGGCAATTTTGAAGTCAGTAGGGTTGTACTCATCTTTGTCCTTCTCCACGAATGTTTGTCTAACGTGGGTTGGACGACCTTCAGCGGCTGGAACATCCACAGACACGGCTTTCTTGATTTCGATCGGCCCATCTTCGATGACCTCCCACATCCGGTCATGGATGGAGCATAGGAAGCTCTCAACGCGAAAGCTCCAGATCTCATAGCCTTCTATGGAAAACTGTGGAAGACTAGATGCATTGTATGTAGACATAGCAAACCGTCAGTAGTAGATGCAGTATGCGTGGGTGAGATTTTGATGCACTTATGAAAATAGGATCCGGTTCAGTGAGACAACAGAAGCGAGAGGGGACTCGCTTCGGATATGCAAAGCAGAGGCTCGAAAGAACCGCTGCTCTGATACCACTTGTTGGTCCCGGTTTGTTATAGGAAAAATACGTAGAGGGGGGGGGGGGGGGGGTGAATAAGTATTTTGAAGTTTTTCAACTTCTTTTCCTTAACTTAGAGTACTAAGTAAAGTGCTCGCTTGAATCACTAAGACCTAGCCGACAGCTAGATCTAAAGTAATCACGGTTCTCTTGACCTAAGCTTAGAGCTTGACCAAGAGTGAGACTTTACTCTAGATGCGGAATTCGGTGAGCTAAATCTTTCCTAAGTGTTTAAAGTTCCAAGTTGTGTTTGTTTAGATGCAAGTGCAATGAATAATCAAACAAAGGAAATAAAGAGTTTAAGGTTTAGAGAGATACGACACAAGATTTATAGTGGTTCGGAGATGAAGCTCCTACGTCCACTTTGTTGCACTAGGCAACTCATTCTCTTCACTCAAGAACTTGAAGATTACGGGCTCTTCAAAAGCCTGTGACAAGATCGAGCTTCACTCGCTTGGATCTGTCGGACGCTGGGTGATTCCGGGTTCACACCAAAAACCTAAACTGGACTGGAAGCTTCACTCGCTTCAGCCCGACGACAGGGAGATTACGGGTTCTCCTTACAACCTAGTTTCGATCGAGCTTCACTTAATGTGTAAGCTTGGATCTAGACTCTATGATTGAGGCTTCTACTATCGATGAAAGTAGAGCCTTGGATCGGAACAACCTAACGACGAACACAAAAACCTAACAAATTGAACTTAGGGTTAGGGTTTTTGGTTTACGACGAACACACTATGAAGAGCTCTTTACAGTAAGTGTAAAGTAGGCTAGAGCTCTTCTTCTAAGCTGAGGTATGGTATGGGCTTAGAATTCTAGGTGTGAAGGTTGTGAAGACGAATTCCGAGGAGACTGGAATTCGGAGAACACTTGTAAACAAAGACTCGATGAATGCTCTAAGGCTGGGAGTGTTTGTTTGCAGTAGGCGCTCGAATGCTCAAGTAGTGTTCTCTCTTCTCTTCGTCTTCATCCTTAACTATTTATAGGCGGAGGGATGGCCGATATCCGTTGCTTGGTAGGTGGCCTTGTCCCTCCTCCTCTCGACAGTACTTTGCGCAGGCAGTTGCTTTTGCAGGTGCGCAGTTTGTCTCTTTGCCGAAAATGGCTAAGTTACAAGCTTAACAGTAACTGGAGCGAGCCAGTACTGTAGCGGCGCCCTGTCGGCCTGGCAGTCAACTCCGCTGCTCCTCTCCGCATTCGACACGTGGAGATCTCGCAATAAATGCGACGATCTTTAGTTGACTGGAGTTCAAAATTGGAGCGGGAATTGTGTTGTCGCTATCTGGTAGGTAGTGGCTCGCTTCGCTTTAGTCTCGTAGCGTCTGCTTCAAATCGAGTCGCTTCAAGGTCATACTGTAGCGAGTACTTGGGAAGTGGGTTCTCCAAGTGACTGCTTTAGTAAGTGTTGACTCGTGTTGACTCGCTTTGGCTTTAGACTGTAGCGCTCGCTTAGCTTCGCTTTGGCAGACTCGCTTCGAATCCACTGTAGCGCTCGCTTCGCTTCGCTATACTTCGGCACGCTTCACTTCGGCTGGGTAGACTCGCTTCGATTGAAAAACACACTCAAGTGAGTGGCCTTCACTTGAATTTTCTGCAGTCTAAAAACCTAAGTGACTAAAGTAAAATAAAGCCATCCTAACAGTATAGGCTTAGAAATTTTTCTAACCTATTTTCTACATCAAATCACGTCGCTTGGGAATAGAACACTTGGGGTTTTGGGATCAATTCAAAACAAATACTTCACTCACTTCGAAGTGTCCCATATGAGTTCCCCCTTAACATTTTGTTCTTAACAATTCCCAACAGGGTTTTATCATCAAAATATACCTAAAAACATAGAAAAACACCCACAAGCATAATATTGTCCAATATAATAAAAACCATATAAACTATAGACAATACTACACAATCGAGACTCAAAATCGACCCTTTTTGGTTATAAAAACAAGGTAAATTTTACCTATATCATTGACCCAACTCCATACATGATTGCCCAAACTTCAGATACTCATGCTCCCACACATGTTCAAGATGGTGATATTGTTGCTGCCTCTCAGTAAATTGTGCCAGATTATGAGGATGGTGAGTAGTTGAAGACTTTGTGATGCAACCCATGGTTCGTGATATGAAGCTGTTGGTCCCGGATTGATAAGTAAGGTTACACGTAGAGGGGGGGAGGGGGGGTTGAATACGTGTAACAGAAGTTTTTCAACTTCTTTTCAAACTTATCTCAGAGTGAGCAAGACTGGGGTCGCTTAAAATCTTTAGACCAAACTGTAAGCTTGATCTGCAGAAAAGCTTTACTCTTGACCTAAGCGGACGCTTGATCACAGAGTGACACGCTTGTTATAATGCGGAATTTAGTGAGCTAATATTTCCTAAGTATTTAAAAGCTTCGTTTTAGGTTTGCTTATATGCTTGTGCAAATATGAATAATCAAAGCAAGTAAATAATGAAAAGCTTAAGGATGGAAATATGAGACCAGGGTTTATAGTGGTTCGGTGGTAAAACACCTATGTCCACTTTGTTCCTCGCGGGAACAGTTTCTCTTCACTCAAGAAAGCTTTGAGGATTACAGGTTCCTCAAAAACCAAGACAACGGATCGAGCTTTTACAAGCTTGGATCCAACACAACTACACAAGGAGATTACGGGTTCTCCACAAAAACCTAAGACACGAATCGAGCTTTGCACAGTCGATGAACGTGCAAGCTTTGACTCTCTCTATACGATCGAGGTGTTCACTATCGATGAAAGTGAAACCTTAGATCTTACAACAACCTTACAACTAACACAAACTCTAACACTCTTGACTGGTAAGAACAAGGATTTTGGTTTGGTTATGAAAACACTCTAAGTGAAGAACTCTTTACAGTAGATGCAAAGGGTAGAGTTCTTCTTCTAAGCTGGGATATGTATAGTGGCTCAGACTCTAAGTGTGAAGGTTGCAGAGAACAAGTTTCGATGTGACTGAAACTTGGAGACACTTTCCTACAAGAACTCAGGAAGATGAATGCTGGAAATTCGTGAGTGCTTGTTTGCTTTGAGCGCTGGAAAATTCAAAGGAAGTATTCTAGTGTTCTCGTCTCTGCACTCAACTATTTATAGTGTGGGAGTTGGACTGGAGCCGTTTGAAGGTTGGTGGCTTTGTCCCTCCACACTCAACAGTACGACGCTTTGACCTGCAGCTTTGGCGCTCGCTTGTCTTCTTTCCCAAAATGGCTAAAAGCCAAGCGTAACAGTAACTGGGCTAATCCAGTACTGTTGCGGCTGCTTGTCGGTCTGGCGGTCAACTCTATGCTCCAATTCTATTCTGCCACGTGGAGATCTATAATTAATGAGTTGATCTTCACTTGATTGAATTTGAACTCCAAGTTTGAACTAGAGCTGGTAGTTGGTCTGTCGCTTTCAAGCGTTTGAAACTGGTTCGCTTCGCTTTAGTCTTGAAGCTCGTTTTAGCGTGGTCGAGTTGACTCGCTTTGACTTTATCGGGAGCGCTCGCTTCGCTTTATCCGGGTAGACTCGCTTCGCTTCAAAACATACTCAAGCGAGTGGTCTTCTCTCTTCGCTTGAAAACCTGCAGTCTAGCCTAAAGCGACTAAAATTAAAACAAGCTTTCCTAACATAACAAGCTTGAAAAACTCTATCCTATCTAATTAAAATAGGGTCGCTTGGGAATAGGATTTACATAGAGGGTTTTGGGATCTAATAAAAAATACATAATAATTTTATTAAAGCGTCCTGTTAAGTTCTCCCTTAACAAATAAATCCTTAACAATTCCCAACAGAAGCTTTTGGATCGAGATTTGATGATTATATGGGATAAAGCTTGACGATAATATTTTTAAGATTTTATTTTTATTTAATTTTCATTTTTCTAGAGTATATTAGTTATTGGATTTATTTTCTTCATTAGTTTGGTTTTATATTACCTTTTTAGATTAAGATTTGATTTGGTATATCTTAGGATAGATTTTTGACTAGTTTCCTTGTGTAATTAGGATTTTTTTTCAAGCCTATAAATAAGGCCTAAAGAATGGTGACGAAAATAAGCCTCAAAATATTTGATTATCAATTAAAATGTGAAATTTTATCTCCTTTGTGTATCCTATGGATTTCTTAATTAGTTCATAAAGGTCTTTTTTTTTTTTTTTAATCTGCGAATCAATCGAGTTCAACACCCTCGTTTTTGTGTCATTCATCGTCCCCGTGTGACCACGACGACTGTCTCTTTGGGGTATAGGCGGATCTAATCTTACTTATATCATTTACACTTGATTGGTGTTTAGATGTTAGGTTTTTAGTCGTCTTTTCGTGTCCGTTTTCCCTTAGTTTTTGTGTGTTTTCGTTGTTTGTGGCTATGATTTGGTTGCTTTGGAGTCTTTGGTATTGTAGGATAAAAAGGGCGGAAACGAGAAGAAAACGAGAAGAAAGAAGCATTATATCAAAGAGGGGTTCGATAGGAGTGTGTAGGCAAAAACGGAGGTCAATTTGGAGTTCGGACGAGGAAGATACGACTGAAACTAGAAAGGCGCGCGCAATCATCCATAATGAAAAGTTGGACGTGCATCCAGTTCGTTTTGGACGCCTGTCCAGTTCGCCGGCCAACTCTCCTTTCCTTGTATAATTAGGTTTTTATACCTAGTATAAATACTACTCCTTGTGAACGAATTTAAACAATCTTTACCTTAGTTTTAGCTCTAATTTTCAGCACATTACATTCTAGTTTAATTTTCCTTTGTTCGATCCGGATCGTTGTTTCTTTCGTTTTAATTCAAGACTATTTCTTTTAGTTCGCGTTCTTCGTTTAAATTTGTAAGTTCTTTAATGTTTTCTTTTATTTAATTTATTGATTTCCTTAGTTTTAGATTTGTTTTCGTAATTGCTTAGTTTAATTTCGTTCGTTCGTTTTCAAGTTCATAGATTAGATTCGATTTTCTTAGTTTTCAATTCCTTCGCTTTCAAGTTTTCGTAGTTAGATTTATTTGCTTAATTTTCAGATTTAATTATTATGTCTAGATTCGTTTTCTCGTTGCTTTCGTTATAGCTTTCTCTACGATTTTTGCCTAGGTAGTTTAATCGCTTTTATTTAATTTCTCTAGATTAATTAATTTAGATTATTCCTTGCTTATTAGATTAGATTTATTTACTTGCTTTGATTTATTGTTTATTTATTTTCTTGCCTAGGATTTAAAACCCAAAACCAAACCAAATTCATTTTACTTGCTTTCTTAGATTTAGGCTAGTTTAGGATTGTTTGCTACACAGTTATTTGCCCTGCAAAGTTTTCCTTGAGATTCGACATTGGATTTTTACTGACTAAGTGCTAGGATAGATTTCGTTCTATTGCGAACACTTTTTGGTGAAATAAATTTTGGACTACTAGAAAAATGACTTACAGCTACATTGACATAAATGACACTTCAAAAATTGTCATTATAAACTATCTAATAAAGTAAATAGTTATCGTTACATTTGATTGAAACACTAATGTGTCACTTCATTAATAACAAGTGTCACAAAAAAGGTATTTAACATGACATTTTATCTATGGTTACATCAGCATAGATGAGACTTATAAATAAAATGTAACAATAGTGTTGGGAATTGTTAAGGATAACATGTTAAGGGGAACTCAAATGGGACGCTTTAAAATAAATGTATATGTTTTGATTTGATCCCAAAACCCCTAAGTATCCTATTTCCAAGCGACCCTATTTTGATGTAGAATAGGTTAGAATTTTTCTAAGCCTATACTGTTAGGATAGTTTTTATTTTGCTTTAGATGCTTAGGTTTTAGACTGCAGGATTTTCAAGTGAAGGCCACTCGCTTGAGTGTGTTTTCCAAGCGAAGCGAGTCTAACGTGCCGAAGCGAAGCGTGCCGAAGAATAGCGAAGCGAAGCGAGTGCTACAGTAGATTCGAAGCGAGTCTGCTAAAGCGAAGCGAAGCGAACGCTACAGTGAAAGTCAAAGCGAGTCAACGATACTTAAGAAAATACTCGGGGAATCCATTTCCTAAGTATACGCTACAATTTGACTCAAAGCAACTCACTTTGAAGCGGACGCTCCAAATCTGAAGCAAAGCGAGCCTCTACCTAACAGAAAGCGACGGCTCAATTCCCGCTCCAATTTAAACGACGAATTCAAACTTCAGTCAAGTGAAGATCGCCGCATTAATTGCAGATCTCCACGTGGCGATAGGAGAATGGAGCAACGGAGTTGACCGCCAGGCCGACAAGGACGCCGCAACAGTACTGGACCGCTCCAGTTACTGTTAAAATTGGCTCTTAGCCATTTTCAGCAAAGAGACAAATCTGAGCGTCTAAAAGCAGCAGGCCTGTGCAAGTATTGTCGAGAGGAGGAGGGACAAAGCCACCAACCAACAACGGCTCTTGCCCATCCCTCCGTCTATAAATAGTGGAGGTAGAAGACGGAGAAGAGCAGAACACTACTTGAGCATTCAGCGCATACAGCAAACAAAAACTCCCAGCCTTCGAGCAAATTTCAGAGTCTTTGTTTAAGTGTTCTCCGAGCTTTAGCAACATCAAAGCTCGTCTCCGCAACCTTCACACTCTAGATCTAAGCCCAGTCCATATCCAAGCTTAGAGAAGAACTCTAGCCTTCTTTGAATTCACTGTAAAGGGTTCTTCATTATGTGTTCGTCGAAAACCAAAAATCCTAACCCTAGTCTGTCTGTTAGGTTTTGAGTTTGTCGAAAGGTTGTCACGATCCAAGACTCTACTTTCCTCGATAGTAGAAGTCTCGATCATAGAGTTTAGATCCAAGCTAACACAGTCCTCGATTGTGCGAAGCTCGATCGCAACTAGATTTGTGTGGAGAACCCGTAATCTCCTGGTCGTCGGACTTAAGCGAGTGAAGCTTAGTCCAGTTAGGATTTGTGGTGAACCCGTAATCACCCAACTGTTGTCAGATCCAAGCGAGTGAAGCTCGATCTTGACTTTGGTTTTTGAGGAGCCAGCAAGTCCTCAAGGTTCTTGAGTGAAGAGAATCTGTTGCTTCGAGCAACAAAGTGGACGTAGGTGTTTTATCACCGAATCACTATAAACTCTTGTGTCGTATCTCTCTAACCCTAATCTCTCAACTGTTTATTGCTTTGATTATACGTACTGCACAAGCATCGTAAACAACTTAAAACGGAGTTTTTTAAATACTTAGGAAAAAGATTAGCTCACCGAATTCCGCATTGCAAGTAGCCTCACTCTTGTTCAAGCGACCGCTTAGAACAAGTAGTAAGCTTCTACTGTAGATCTAGCTTGAAGCTAGGTCTTGGTATTTGAAGCGAGTGCCACATCTTGCTAAACTTTAAGATAAAAGAAAAGAAGTTTATAAACTTCTACACACGTATTCACCCCCCCCCCCCCCCCCCCCCCCCCCCCCCACGTGTGTTTCCTCTATCAAACCGGGACCAACAAATAATTATTTTAATATGGCCCTTTTAAGTGTCCTTAAAGGCTAATTTTCTTGTAGTGTTAGAGGGTTTGAGCGTAGGTATACTGGGATATTCTATCCTATCCTTTTAATTTAATATATTTAATTTAGATTCGTTCGATTTAATTTGTGGATCATACTATGTTGTTGAGGCAACTGCCTCCTTGGGGTTAAGTTTAGGGATTTTAGTTATCGCCTTTATCATTTGGAGGGTTAGTTTCAAAGGTGTTAGGGGTTCATCTTATCTATAGTTCATTTATTTTCAATCTATGGCTTCCGATTCTAGGCTACGTATCTTCGTTGACATCTGTTGCTCGATTGGGTTCGTATCACTTTGGCTTCTATGCAGTCAAAAGGGGAGTAGTTTTGGATGTTTCTGGATTTCCTTTTGGTTTTCTGCTGGCATTTGGTATTATCAGACTATGACAGTTTATTTGGGATTTGTAAACACTTAAAACAGGTACCCGTGGTTTCAGAACTCATTCACTTATAGAATGGTGCAATGTGTAAAGATGAGGAGAAGAAGAGCAAGAGCTGATTTAAGTTTAGTTAAATCAGCTCTTGCTCTTCTTCTCCTCATCTTTACAGAACTTAAATCAGCTCTTGCTCTTCTTCTCCTCATCTTTACACAATGCTCTGCTTATATATTCTGCTCAAGTACTTGCTTACATGCTTATTTGCTATGCTACAACTTTAAAGTGTTTGACAGTATGTGTGCTCAGTCATTCAGTTTGTTCTGGTTATGGTGTTTATTGTATGTCTTAAGTATGAAACTGTGGGTGCGCTTATTTATCTGCTTTGCATGGCTATAATTTGATTATGTTTAAAGACATGGGGAGCTTTCATATTTGCTACTGCTATTTGCTTATAAAGGTTATGTCTACATAAATGCAGAAGGAAGAGATTATTAGTGTAGTTATACACTACATTATATATTGGCATATTTATGTGTAGACAAATCATGTTGTTCATAACAAGTATATTATGGGGATAGATTAACTTTCAATTTGTACACCATGTGTCGCGACTAATTAAACTGACACTCGTAGCTCATACAGTGTAACATGAAAAATAAATCATATATTGCACTTTGAGCATATAATCATGTCACATTTCTCATGCTCATATCATTATCCCTGGGAAATGTCTTCCCTCGCTTTCAAATATTTAATATTCGAATCTACCGCCTCTCTTTTGTGGTGCTAGGGTATAGTCTGTTCACGAATTAGACAGGGTTTATAGGGTTTCTATTTATGGAACTCTCTTGCAATATATTCTTCATGTTAATTTATTTCTCTAGCGAGTATAAACTTGTTTTAATTCTTGATCATACTTAAATAACGAGCTTGTTTAATCCCATAAGGTCATTCAGCTTGATAAAATAACTACTCCCTCCTATTTTTTATAATAGTCATTTTACCTTATTTCACACATATTAAGAAAAAAAAATTTTGCCTAGAATAACCTTATTTAATGAAGATTATATCTTAATGGCATTATCTTGATTTTGGTGAAGAATTGGTGGAGAATTACGCCTATCTAATTCTCTTCTCAAATTTTGTACTTCTTCATGTAAAATAAAAGCTTAAATTTGGAGCCAATTTTTTTACAGAATTCATTTGACTTCTTCTTCATCTGAAGTTGAAAAATCATCATCTATCGCATGCAACATGAGAAAAGGAAAAAAAAAGGTAAAGAAAATAGAGAGAGAAGCTTGCATACATAGGCAAAGTGCAAGGATTACACGTACCTATTCTTTTCGCATTTCAATCTATTTTTTTTTTCTGCAAAATTTTGGAGTTGCTGTGAAAATATAAAGAAGATGGAGTAATAAGTGACATTAATAAAGTCAAAGAATATAAAAGAACTTTGAATAATAAATAAGGGCAATTTTGGTATAAATCTTCAAAGTGACAATTATTTTACAAATAGTCAAAATTTTAAAATGCCTATTATTAAAAATAGGAGGGAGTATGCTCGATTCTTGGAAATAATATTAATATAATATCATGGCTCAATTATTATTTATGATACTTAATTCGAAAGTATATATTTTTCTGGGCACGTACTTGTATGTTATTACAAAATTAATACTCTTTCCGTCTATATAAGGTATTGCATTTCCTTTTGGGCATAATTATTAAGTAACGTGATTTGTGGTTTAAATGTATTGTGTAAGTAGGGTCACCCATGCGATTGTAGTGTTTACTTGTCTATTCTTTTACCAAATAAGGAAATGTAACATCTTTCACGAGATATCCCAAAAGGAAAAATGTAATACTTAAATATGTTACTTTTTTTTAGGGTACTCCCGGAAACAGATCCAGTGGAGACAGGGTGGGGGCTGTAGCTCAGAGGATTAGAGCATGTGGCTACAAACCACGGTGTCGGGGGTTCGAATCCCTCCTCTCCCACAACAGTCGTGCAAAAAGCTAAAAGTCGATAAAAGTACTACACTCTTCTAACCAATCAAGATAAGGAAATTAGTTTATAAGACAAAATAAAAAATAAAAAAAATCAAGGTAAGAGGTTGGGTATCAAACGTTTGAAACATAAGAAAAATATAATAATATTTAAACCAAGCCATCTCATCAAAAACCAAGAAAACAAGAGATTTATATCTATGTAACACTTCTAAAGCCTAGAAAACAAAAGCCCTCCAAACAGAATCACTCGATCATAGGATACACTGGTAACCTGCGGGTTGTTTCTTCCGGCAAATTTTGAAAGCGGATGCGAGACTCGAATTGGTATACCTATAATTTCTTCCAGACGCTTGCCAAACAAGAATAAGGCAGAGGCAGTCAGCCGTCACTTGGTCGTCGAGACCCTCAAGAGCATTGCAGCAATGCCACTGCGTCATAGGAGGATTTCCGAGTTCCCCGTCAAGCAACCAGAGGGCAAAGTTCCAGCAAGACTGCGCTCGTAATACCATGTCGGGTGGGCACGAGGCTTCAGATTTATAAAGAACGAAGCAGAGGAAGATAAGGCACACGACGAAGGTCGCCCTTGTGTTTGAGTTTACCATCACTAGCTTCCTTGGATGCTTCAGTTTTTCTTTACTATTTTTAAAGAAGATGAGACATAGCAGGTGCCTCTATTTTTCTTTACTATATTTAACGAAAATGAGACACAAAAAGCGATATGGTGAAGGAATGTACGTGTTATCGAAAGGCAAAGCCAAAATAGGGCTTTATAGGGTTAGTATAATAAGAAAGAAAAAAAACCTTGTAATAAGATCTGGCACGTCGGATGTTAGTTATGTCCAATATCTTATCTAAATGCTCCTGAAGACGTGGTCTATATATAACAATTCTGTTATGTTACATCATTTGATAAATTCAATGTTGATACTCAAATCGTTTTTACTCTTAGCATGCCACAAATAAACATCAAAAGAGTCAAAATGTACCCTATGAGATCTTCTCTTTATCTCAATTACAATTGCGGTGTACTAACCACATATAAAATTGTTTCTATTTTCTTCATTCTTTTCTTCAAATTTTAATGTCATGCCTCACTTTAATTTTACATTATTTTACAGGCTCGCCAACTAGGTTTATTCTTTATCTTTTAGCATCTAATTTAATTTTCATTAATTAGTAAGAAGATGGAACTATTGGTGTATACCCCTCACGAACACAAATTAATTCGATCTGGGACTAACAAGATGTATATCGTGTTTCAATTGACAAATTAAAGAAACTAATCATTAAAACCAAAAGTTAAACTACTAGTTGTTGCCGCGGCGAAAAGGGCTGACAGTATATCAACTACGACAACTATCGACGCGACACAGCTAGTCGGCGAGAAGGAGCCTGATGGGAAGTGTTTATAACTTGGTTGGAATCAATGCTACTCATTCTTCGGGGACCGCGTATCTCATAGTTGAAGTTTTGAATTTTTTTTACAATAAACTTGTATACATGAGCTGGGAATCCTCTGTAATTAGATTTCGATGATATTTTTCAAAACTACACTAGGCGTATTTGTGTAAAGCATGTCGATAGACTTGACATGACCTTGTGTTAGGGAGCACCCGACATACCACCGAACCACATTAGTATGATATTAGCCACTTTGGCCATGCTTGCACGATTTTTGTTTTTGGGCTCCTACCACAAGGCCTCATATTGATATAGTGGAACTCAAACTAAATCAGCCTTGTATTTTTTATGTTGGACTTGATTATTTGTCCTAACAAACCCCTACCTCAAACAGACAAGGATTACATTTTTTCCATCCCTCTAACTCGGACCTTCGAATCGTTGAAGAATCAAAATTAAAACACTAGAAATTACTTAACTTGGTAGCGTTCACTACTGCTTCATGTTGACGTGGAAACTCTACACTCACACTCGAAGAAATGTGTTTTGCAGAAGTTTGCATTTTATACTTCACCATTACTAAGTCATCAAGCTTTGTAACTAGGTTTAAGGTTGTTGTATGTTTTAATAACTTGATTGTAAATATTATATTCGCCACGATCCAAAACTTGTGATTATGTTAAATCCATGAAGATTGTATCTAAGAACAATTCTCAGTCAGTACAAAGATGAGAGGAAACTCAAGGTTAACGGATTATCAGATCAAGATCGATCTGATGTGGATGTAGAAGGGTTACCACCGAGCCACGATTAGAACTTGCTCTCTCTCTCTCTCTCTATCCATTTATTAATGAATCAAAAGTTGAATTTCTAAAGATTATCAATTTGCAACATTTAGCAAATAACTTGCCAGATGCATTTACTGATCATAAAGGAGTAACTAAATCACATATCCCTGCTACGAATGCACCGCAAAGAATTGAAGTTCCTCTATCAATGGATAAATCAGCTGATTATCCCCAACGCGTGAAGCGTGGGAGACCTTTTGGTGCTAAGGATAAAAATCCTAGAAAAATGAAAACAAATAAGGATATGTCACTCCATCAACTTCTTGAAGATGATCATCCTGAAGATGATAATCCTAGTACATCTAAAAATGTAGTTACTAATCAAAATACTAGGATTATGGAACACTCAGATCGTAATATTATGGGAAATTGCGAAGATCTGGTCGACGTCAACATTGAAGTTGTCATGAATTATATAAACACGGGAGAAACTCATAACAGAAATGTTATAGTTGTCGACAACACATTTGTCTCAACAATTGCTTCTACTATATCAAATGATAATCTGGATCCAGAACCAAAAACTATTATAGAGTGTCGGAAGCACCCTGATTGGTTAAAATGTAAGGAAGCAATTAAGGTAGAACTGAACTCGCTAAATAAAAGAAAAGTGTTTGGCTCCGTAGTACTTACACCGAAAAATGTTATCCCGATAGGATATAAATGGGTGTTTGTACGAAAGAGAAATGAGAATGGTGAGGTGGTGAGATATAAAGCGAGGTTAGTAGCTCAAGGGTTCTGGAAAAGACCCAGGCTCGATTTTGATCAAACATATTCTCCTGTTTTAGATGGTATAACGTTTTGCTACTTGATATCTGTTGCTGCATGGATTGCATGTAGTATTTTTGTATGGCATAATTTATGTATGCGTAGGAATTCTTGGTGGAGTAGAATTCCTTGTGAATCAAGGGTTACAAGGTATATTATATTATATCCTTAATTAGAAGATTTGCATGAAGATTATATCTACTCTATTAAGGATATCTTTTAGATATGCCTTAATTATCTCCTAGGGTTGTGCGTGGATTATATAAGCATGAAGATCTTATTGGAGCCGCTGTGCGCGTTGTCATTGATTATTGAGTGCTCGTCTTCTTCGTTCATTCAAGAGTTGAGTTTATTCATTACATTCATCAATTGGGGTAGTTAGTTTCATTGGTGAGTGTTTGTAATATCTTGAACAATTCCTTGTTCAAGATCGGGTTTCATCTTTTCATTCTGAGAAAAGTATTCGGGTAGACTAGAGAGAGTTTACCGTGAGGATTCATTGGTGAGGGTAGAGTCGGGTGAGGAGAGATCGTTCAGTGTGGCTGACGTTCATAAATCTTGTAACCCTTATACTCGTCATAGTGAATTATTTCTTGGAATAGCTTCCCCCAGACGTAGGTGTGGTTATCACCGAACTGGGTTACCAACTTGTGTTCTCAACTGTGTTACTTTCTGTGTTACGTGTTGAGTTACATTTACCTACCAAAGTAGGGATTATACAATTTCAATTGGCACCAGAGCAGGTCATCGAGGTGCGGTGTTAGATCCTGGGATATCGGTATAATCCGTTGGTATTTTTGTGGTACTTGCGATGAGTACTATCAAGGAAGGTGGCTCTACTGTCAGACCACCGTTTTTTGATGGCACAAGTTATGGGTATTGGAAGATCAGAATGGCTTCATTCATCAGGTCCATTGACGAGGCTGCATGGACTGCAGTGGAAACTGGGTGGAGTGCTCCTAAAGACGAAGATGGCTCAGAGAAACCGAGAACTAAATGGACAGAAGAGGAGCTAAAGTTGTCTGGAATGAATCAGAAAGCTATCAACGCTATTCACGCCGGGGTGAGTGTTGAGGTTTTTGCTATTATCTCCACGTGTAGATCTGCCAAGGAAGCATGGGATATCTTGGAGATCACTTATGAAGGAAATAAACGGGTGAAGAATCAGAGGCTACAACAACTCACTTCACAGTTTGAGTCCCTCAGAATGGATGAGAATGAAAACATCTCAGACTTCTATGCTAAGTTGCTGAGCCTATCGAATGAGTTCTTTTCGTTGGGAGAAAAGCTCACGGAAGCTAAGATAGTAAGGAAAATCTTGAGATCTCTTCCCGAGAGATTTGACTACAAAGTTACTGCTATCGAGGAAGCGAAGGATGTAGATGAGCTATCACCAAATGAGCTTATTGGTTCCTTGAGGACGTTTGAGATGGGTTTGCGTGTGAACCCAAATGAAAAGAAGAAGTCTGTTGCCTTCAAAGCTTCATCTACAAGTCAGTCTGAAGAGGAGCTGACTGCCGAAGATATGGCGGAGTGCATTGCATATATCTCTAAGAGGTTTGGGAAGAAATTCTTCAGGAAAGGAAATGGTGAAGGTAACTCCAGATTTCGCCGGTCTGAGAATCAAAGCAATTCTCAGAACAGAGGACCTAATGTGGCAGAAAAGAAAGAAAGTGGAGATAGGGGACCACAGTGTCATGAGTGTGATGGTTTTGGGCATATCAAAAGCGAATGTGCAAATACCTTCAAATATCAGAAGGTCAGCAGGAAGGCGTTCCAAGCCACTCACAGCGATGAAGAGGTCACTGACACTGAATTCGAAGAAGGACAGGATGCGCCTCATACTGCACATGTGGCCACAGTAAATGGGCCAAGGCTAGTGTCTATTGTTGATGATCAAGATCCTTTCAAGGTTAAGGACGTGGAGGATGAAGTAGAAGATCAGGAGGACTATGATAAGTTGATGGATGCATGTGAGAAGGCACTGATCTTGAACCAGAGCCTTACGGAGCAGATTCAGAATCTTGAAAAGGAAAGGAATGCCCTAAGATCTGAAGTTGAATCTCTTCAAGAAAAGCTCAAAAAATGCGAGGACGGTAGAAAGGAGACTGATGAAGAGCTGAGTCATATTCAGAAGTTGATTAGAATGATGAATTCCAGCACCGAGAAGCTTGACGAAATTCTCAGGCTTGGGAAGAGAGCTGCAGATAAGGAGGGCCTTGGATTCAACCGAAGCAACTATCAACAAGTTGGATACCAATATCAACCAAGAGCTCAAAAGCAAGACTGGAGCAAGCCAGAGAGAGGAGTCGAAGGATTGAGACACTCAAATGACTTTGTTGGAACTCAATCTAGCGGGAAAACAGTTAGACGTGAAGAATGGAGGCCTAAACTAACTGAAAATTCAGTCGCTGTTGAACAGAAATCTGAAGAACAAGGAGATGCAGAGGAGGTACCCAAACAAGAACACCACAAGGTACACGAGCACGATCCAGATTCTGAAGTATTCATTCCTCTCTGTCATTACTGTCATAGACTTGGCCATATCAGACCAAGATGTCGGTTCTACCTTGGTGATAAGAGGCAGGAGATGATCAAATATCAAAATAGAAGGAATCGTGGCCAGGGCTATAGGGCTTATGTTGTTCACACCAGTAATAGCTCCAGAGTGGGGAACTCCTGGTATATTGACAGTGGTTGCTCGCAGCACATGACAGGCAACATGGATCTTCTTGTTAATGTTCAAAGTTGCTCAAATGAGTCGGTTGTGTTTGGTGATGGTGGAAAAGGTAGAATTCGAGGAATTGGTACACTGAATATACCTGGGATGCCAGTCCTGGAAGGGGTCCTATATGTGGAAGGGTTGAGAGCAAATCTGGTCAGTATCAGCCAATTGTGTGATGATGGAATGAACGTAAGTTTTGGGAAAAATAGCTGCATCATCAACAAAGGAACAGATAAGTTTCTGGAGGCAACCAGATCGGCTGATAATTGCTACGTCTTCACTCCGAAGATCACAAGCTACAGGGTCGTCTCTAAGATGAGTTAAATCTGGCATCAGAAGCTCGGGCACACACACTACAGGAACATTCAGAGGCTTATTCAGCTGAATGCCATTGAAGGAATCCCTAAGATCAGATTTGGAGATGTGGAGTTTTGTGGCCCGTGTCAGCAAGGGAAACAGACTCAGGAGGTACACAAGAGAGTACTCCGAATCACAACAGCTAAAGTCCTCGATCTTATGCACATGGACTTGATGGGACCGATGCAAGTTGAAAGTTTAGGAGGAAAGAAGTACATTCTTGTTTGCGTAGATGACTTCTCAAGATACACATGGGTTGAATTCTTGCGAGAAAAATCAGACACATTCGAGGCGTTCAGAATTTTGTGTCTGAGATTAGAAGTAGAGAAGGAGAGCAAACTCAAGGCCATCAGGAGTGATCATGGGCGTGAGTTTGAGAACCAAGAGTTCATGGAGTTCTGCCAAGCCAAAGGGATAAGACATGAATTCTCGGCACCTATCACCCCCACACAAAATGGTGTGGTTGAGCGGAAAAACAGAACCCTGCAGAGCACTGCCAGAACTATGATGAAGGCGAAAGATATTGCCCTTAGACTTTGGGCAGAAGCGTTTGATACGGCATGCTACATTTGCAACAGAGTGTACCTCAGACCACAGACAGAGGTCACTGCTTATGAGATCTGGCGAGGAAGGAAGCCGAATGTGAAACATCTTCACATCTTTGGCTCACGATGCTTTGTGGTAAATGACAGAGTGCAAAGGAAAAAGCTTGATGACAAGGGAATTGAAGGAATCTTTGTCGGCTACTCCAGAAACAGCCGTGCTTACAGAGTATACTTGAAAAATCAAAGCACTGTTATTGAGTCAATTAATGTTACTTTTGATGACTCAGTGGAAGGCGACGCAAATACTGAAGAAGAGGTCCTGATCACTAGTACCACAGAGAGTTCTCAGATTTCTAGCAAGGAGAAAGAGGTCAAAGTTGAGGAGATGACTCTGGAGGGTACTCAAGATGGTACTCAAACTGGTACTTTGGACATGGCCGAAACAAGAGTTCATAAAAATCATTCTGCTTCGGATGTGATTGGGCATATCAATGATGGGATGCAGACCAGGAAGAGAGAGATAGATTTCAAGAAGTTGGTTTCCCACATTGCTACCGTGTGTTTTGTCTCAAAAATTGAGCCAAAGAACGTCAATGATGCTTTCCAGGATGAAAACTGGATAGCTGCCATGCAGGAAGAACTCTTGGAATTTCAGCGCTGCAATGTATGGTATCTCACTTCTCTTCCCGAAGGTGCTAATGTGATTGGAACGAAGTGGATATTCAAGAATAAGACAGATGAGCAAGGGAACATCACTCGTAACAAGGCCAGATTGGTTGCTCAAGGATACTCACAGGAGGAAGGGATTGACTACGGAGAGACTTTTGCTCCAGTTACCAGATTGGAATCTGTGAGGTTTCTGATGGGTATGGCTAGCAGCTTAGATTTCAAGCTATATCAGATAGACGTCAAAAGTGCCTTTCTGAATGGAAATCTAGAAGAGGAGGTATATGTTAAGCAACCAAAGGGTTTTGAAGACCCCGAGCACCCAGAGTATGTTTACAGGCTGAACAAGGCTTTATATGGACTAAAGCAAGCTCCCAGAGCTTGGTACAACACGTTGGCAGAGTTTCTTCTGAAGAAGGGATATGTTCGAGGAAGTGCAGACAAGACCTTGTTTGTTAAGCAACATGGAGGTCACATATTTATTGTCCAGGTATATGTTGATGATCTGGTTTTTGGTTCTAAGTCAGAGGCTCTTGTGAATGAATTTGTTAAATTGATGACCTCTGAATTCAAGATGAGTATGTTTGGGGAATTGAAGTTCTTTTTGGGGCTTCAAGTCAAGCAGTGCGAAGATGGCATCTTTGTGAGTCAGGAGAAGTATGCTGAAAACTTGGTGAAAAAGTTCGGCATGGAGGGAAGAGGACACCAATGGGTACATCGGTTAAATTAACCCAAGAAGGAGAAGGCAAACCTGTGGAACAAACAGTGTACAGAAGCATGATTGGTAGTCTATTGTACCTAACAGCCAGTCGACCGGATATTGCCTACAGCGTTGGAGTCTGCTCGCGATTTCAATCAAACCCGAAGGAGAGTCATCACAAGGCTGTGAAAAACATCATAAAGTATGTCAAGGGAACGTGCAAGATTGGCCTATGGTTTGGGAAAGGAAGTTCTCTGAAGCTTACCGGATACAGTGATGCTGATTGGGCTGGAAATCCTAATGATCGTAAGAGTACCACTGGAGGATGTTTTTTCTTGGGAGATAATCTTATCTCGTGGCATAGCAAGAAGCAGAATTGTGTTTCTCTATCCTCTACGGAAGCGGAATATATAGCAGCTGGGAGTGCATGCACACAGTTAATCTGGATGACCAAGATGTTGTATGATTATGGGGTCGATGAGAAAGAGTATGTCTTGTTTTGTGACAATATTGGAGCTATCAATCTATCCAAAAATCCAGTCAGTCATTCGAAGGCCAAACACATTGAGATCAGACACCACTTTATTAGAGATCTTGTTGAAAACAAGACTCTATCTCTTCAGCATGTCTCTACTCGTGTGCAAGTTGCAGATATTTTCACCAAACCTTTAGATGGAGAAAGGTTTGAGGCTCTCCGAAAGTCACTCGGGATGTGTATAATCTGAGCTGCTCAGATTATGTTTATTTGATTTCTTCTATTTGTGGATTTCGTGGTGTGATGGATGGTGTTATGTTTGGTGTTATCTCTTGGGTTATTATCTGACGTGGCATTTTTGTCAGTTGAAAAGGGGCTATTTTTCTGCGCGCCCTTTTGCTATTACTGTTGCTCTTTGGATTTCGAACCGGCGTTTGCTTATTGCAGAGTATATCCTCTCTGCTCCTAAATTGTGTTAGGGTTCTTCTTTCCCTAATTTCCTCCGCCGATTTTCGCAATCCCTCTCTCAGTTCTCGCCACTCCCCGCCGGAGTTTTCTTCTCGCTCTGCTTCCATGGCTTCCTTCAAAATATCTGAGGGCATTGATCTTGATTCCCTGTTTAAATTGGCCGAACCTGCTCCTCCTCTCAAGCTATTGCCGTGGTACGGCGCTGGGTTGGTCGCGGAGACGGCTCCTTTATCTTCCAGCCGTGATGTTGCTCCTTCAACCCCTCTCCGTGATGCCGTTCCTTCATCTCCCCCCAGGGACGAGGTCACCCAGGAGACTCTTCACCCTCTATTCGGTGATGCTGATTCCATTCCTCCTCCGCCGCCGTCAGAACCCTCTCCTAGGGTTTCGGCCTCTGCTTCTTCAGTGGAGCCCCCTCAGCGAAGAAAGAGAATTAAGCAGGTCGCTAGGAAGGAGAAGTCTCCTCCTCCTCTGCCCCCTGTTGGCGGAGTCGCTCTTCGTACGCGGTCCCAAGCTCGTGCGCCTCCCAGTGGTTCTCTTTCAGGCTCGAATCGGAAGAGGAAGGCCCCCTCTCCTGCGTCTGGTCAGGGGAAGTCGAAATCAGTAAAGGGAAAGGGCAAGAAGCCCGTTATTGATGTGGACTCGGAGTCAGAGAACGAGGTTCCTCCCCTCAGCGATTCAGATGATGAAGCTGCTGTTCCTCCTTCGTCTTCTAAAGGTACAGAAGTTCCACCTTTGCCTGCTGGGTATAAGTTTATGCCTATCTTCCGTGACGCCTTCTATGCAAAGTTTTGGGACATTAATTCGGAGAAAATTATCATAGTGGATAAGCCTGCCATGGAGTTTGATCTGCGTAGGGCAGGGGTATTTGACTGCATTTTTGATGCTAAGCTGCTGACCACTTTAGATGAAGGTTTCTGTTGGGTGAAGGATGTAATCATGGAGTTTTACTCCAATCTAAGCTTGTCTATGTTCGACATTAAGTCCCCTGATTATCATCGAGGTTTTGTTCGTGGTCAGTTCTTCAATTTCTCTCCTGCTTTGATTGATGCATTTGTTTGTGGTGAAGTGGTGTTGGAGAGTTTCGAGCCCATTGATGCTAATGTTATTGCTGCTACTTTGCTGAACAAGGAGGGTGCTAAGTGGCCTGTTAAGGCTAAGAGACTGAGGGCATCTTCTCTGTCTCCCAAGTACAAGGCACTTTACTACATTGCAAACAGGAATTGGGTTCCCACAGCCCACAAGACATATGTTAATCTCACTCTGGCCACACTGCTGTACAAGGTTGGGCAGGGTATTCCTGTGTCTTTTGGCAGATTGGTTTTTGAAGCTCTTGCTGAGCATGCTGAGAAGGTGGTGTCTTCCAATAAGGCAATTTGCTTTCCTCGTATCCTGTATGCCTACTTTCAGAAGTTTGTGGAGTTCGAAATTCCTGAAGGTGCTAAAGCTCCATCTACTCCATTCATGCGTTTTACTAAGGCTCAGACAGGGATAGAGGCTGAGGCTCCTCCATTCAGCACGAAGACAGAAAAGGCATCCTCTTCCTCGATGCCTCATGAGGAGAATGTAGATGATATCCAGCTGCCATTCGGCCCTGCACCCCCGCACTATGAACCAGTGGTTTCCAAGCTCATGTTCCAGGCTATCTCTCTGGAATATGAAATGACGTGTGAGCAGATTAGGATGCTATTTAAAAAGAAAGAGGAGATTGAAAAACTGCTGGTCTTGGCCGGTGGAACTCAGCCAGGGGGAGCTGCTGCTGCTCCTGCTCCTGCTTCTGATGGTGCTGCAGAAGGTGCTGTTGATGATGAGGCTGTTGATGAGGAGCTTGATGCTGAGTTGCCGTAGCTTGGCATTTCATGTGTGCATTCAAGGGGGAGAATCTGTAGGTATTTTTTTGTTGCTTTTCTTGCTCTGCTGCTGCTGATTCGATTTGGTTGTTAATGATACTTTGCTATTCTGGGTGGATGGATGAACAAACTGATTTAAATTGTTGCTGATGTGTGGATACTGAGGTGGATATTCAGTTGATGGTCTGTAATAGTAATTAGGTTGCTAATTGCTGCTTGTGATGCTTGGTGTTTCTGATGAAGCATTGTTTGATCAGCTGGTGTTCTATATGGTGTTATAAGTGGGGTTATGCAGTATGATTATTTTCTCTCTATGTGTGGTATTCTAGTTCGGGTGCGCTTGACTAGTACTTCACTTTAGAGAGTGTTTGTAGCAAGGGGGAGTCTTATGCACTATGCATTCGAGTATGGTTATGTGGGTGCGCTCCTTGCCTACTTGATTTTGCATTGGGTGCTTTGTATCTTGGAGGAGTTGTGTGAGTTGCATATGTTGGAGTGATTGCATACATAAAATGCCAAGGGGGAGATTGTTGCTGCATGGATTGCATGTAGTATTTTTGTATGGCATAATTTATGTATGCGTAGGAATTCTTGGTGGAGTAGAATTCCTTGTGAATCAAGGGTTACAAGGTATATTATATTATATCCTTAATTAGAAGATTTGCATGAAGATTATATCTACTCTATTAAGGATATCTTTTAGATATGCCTTAATTATCTCCTAGGGTTGTGCGTGGATTATATAAGCATGAAGATCTTATTGGAGCCGCTGTGCGCGTTGTCATTGATTATTGAGTGCTCGTCTTCTTCGTTCATTCAAGAGTTGAGTTTATTCATTACATTCATCAATTGGGGTAGTTAGTTTCATTGGTGAGTGTTTGTAATATCTTGAACAATTCCTTGTTCAAGATCGGGTTTCATCTTTTCATTCTGAGAAAAGTATTCGGGTAGACTAGAGAGAGTTTACCGTGAGGATTCATTGGTGAGGGTAGAGTCGGGTGAGGAGAGATCGTTCAGTGTGGCTGACGTTCATAAATCTTGTAACCCTTATACTCGTCATAGTGAATTATTTCTTGGAATAGCTTCCCCCAGACGTAGGTGTGGTTATCACCGAACTGGGTTACCAACTTGTGTTCTCAACTGTGTTACTTTCTGTGTTACGTGTTGAGTTACATTTACCTACCAAAGTAGGGATTATACAATTTCAATTGGCACCAGAGCAGGTCATCGAGGTGCGGTGTTAGATCCTGGGATATCGGTATAATCCGTTGGTATTTTTGTGGTACTTGCGATGAGTACTATCAAGGAAGGTGGCTCTACTGTCAGACCACCGTTTTTTGATGGCACAAGTTATGGGTATTGGAAGATCAGAATGGCTTCATTCATCAGGTCCATTGACGAGGCTGCATGGACTGCAGTGGAAACTGGGTGGAGTGCTCCTAAAGACGAAGATGGCTCAGAGAAACCGAGAACTAAATGGACAGAAGAGGAGCTAAAGTTGTCTGGAATGAATCAGAAAGCTATCAACGCTATTCACGCCGGGGTGAGTGTTGAGGTTTTTGCTATTATCTCCACGTGTAGATCTGCCAAGGAAGCATGGGATATCTTGGAGATCACTTATGAAGGAAATAAACGGGTGAAGAATCAGAGGCTACAACAACTCACTTCACAGTTTGAGTCCCTCAGAATGGATGAGAATGAAAACATCTCAGACTTCTATGCTAAGTTGCTGAGCCTATCGAATGAGTTCTTTTCGTTGGGAGAAAAGCTCACGGAAGCTAAGATAGTAAGGAAAATCTTGAGATCTCTTCCCGAGAGATTTGACTACAAAGTTACTGCTATCGAGGAAGCGAAGGATGTAGATGAGCTATCACCAAATGAGCTTATTGGTTCCTTGAGGACGTTTGAGATGGGTTTGCGTGTGAACCCAAATGAAAAGAAGAAGTCTGTTGCCTTCAAAGCTTCATCTACAAGTCAGTCTGAAGAGGAGCTGACTGCCGAAGATATGGCGGAGTGCATTGCATATATCTCTAAGAGGTTTGGGAAGAAATTCTTCAGGAAAGGAAATGGTGAAGGTAACTCCAGATTTCGCCGGTCTGAGAATCAAAGCAATTCTCAGAACAGAGGACCTAATGTGGCAGAAAAGAAAGAAAGTGGAGATAGGGGACCACAGTGTCATGAGTGTGATGGTTTTGGGCATATCAAAAGCGAATGTGCAAATACCTTCAAATATCAGAAGGTCAGCAGGAAGGCGTTCCAAGCCACTCACAGCGATGAAGAGGTCACTGACACTGAATTCGAAGAAGGACAGGATGCGCCTCATACTGCACATGTGGCCACAGTAAATGGGCCAAGGCTAGTGTCTATTGTTGATGATCAAGATCCTTTCAAGGTTAAGGACGTGGAGGATGAAGTAGAAGATCAGGAGGACTATGATAAGTTGATGGATGCATGTGAGAAGGCACTGATCTTGAACCAGAGCCTTACGGAGCAGATTCAGAATCTTGAAAAGGAAAGGAATGCCCTAAGATCTGAAGTTGAATCTCTTCAAGAAAAGCTCAAAAAATGCGAGGACGGTAGAAAGGAGACTGATGAAGAGCTGAGTCATATTCAGAAGTTGATTAGAATGATGAATTCCAGCACCGAGAAGCTTGACGAAATTCTCAGGCTTGGGAAGAGAGCTGCAGATAAGGAGGGCCTTGGATTCAACCGAAGCAACTATCAACAAGTTGGATACCAATATCAACCAAGAGCTCAAAAGCAAGACTGGAGCAAGCCAGAGAGAGGAGTCGAAGGATTGAGACACTCAAATGACTTTGTTGGAACTCAATCTAGCGGGAAAACAGTTAGACGTGAAGAATGGAGGCCTAAACTAACTGA
This sequence comes from Thymus mandschuricus, assembly GCA_029379335.1. Taxonomy (NCBI): domain Eukaryota; kingdom Viridiplantae; phylum Streptophyta; class Magnoliopsida; order Lamiales; family Lamiaceae; genus Thymus; species Thymus mandschuricus. The sequence goes on along the minus strand of CM057074.1, from coordinate 15,876,617 downwards.
AAATTCAGTCGCTGTTGAACAGAAATCTGAAGAACAAGGAGATGCAGAGGAGGTACCCAAACAAGAACACCACAAGGTACACGAGCACGATCCAGATTCTGAAGTATTCATTCCTCTCTGTCATTACTGTCATAGACTTGGCCATATCAGACCAAGATGTCGGTTCTACCTTGGTGATAAGAGGCAGGAGATGATCAAATATCAAAATAGAAGGAATCGTGGCCAGGGCTATAGGGCTTATGTTGTTCACACCAGTAATAGCTCCAGAGTGGGGAACTCCTGGTATATTGACAGTGGTTGCTCGCAGCACATGACAGGCAACATGGATCTTCTTGTTAATGTTCAAAGTTGCTCAAATGAGTCGGTTGTGTTTGGTGATGGTGGAAAAGGTAGAATTCGAGGAATTGGTACACTGAATATACCTGGGATGCCAGTCCTGGAAGGGGTCCTATATGTGGAAGGGTTGAGAGCAAATCTGGTCAGTATCAGCCAATTGTGTGATGATGGAATGAACGTAAGTTTTGGGAAAAATAGCTGCATCATCAACAAAGGAACAGATAAGTTTCTGGAGGCAACCAGATCGGCTGATAATTGCTACGTCTTCACTCCGAAGATCACAAGCTACAGGGTCGTCTCTAAGATGAGTTAAATCTGGCATCAGAAGCTCGGGCACACACACTACAGGAACATTCAGAGGCTTATTCAGCTGAATGCCATTGAAGGAATCCCTAAGATCAGATTTGGAGATGTGGAGTTTTGTGGCCCGTGTCAGCAAGGGAAACAGACTCAGGAGGTACACAAGAGAGTACTCCGAATCACAACAGCTAAAGTCCTCGATCTTATGCACATGGACTTGATGGGACCGATGCAAGTTGAAAGTTTAGGAGGAAAGAAGTACATTCTTGTTTGCGTAGATGACTTCTCAAGATACACATGGGTTGAATTCTTGCGAGAAAAATCAGACACATTCGAGGCGTTCAGAATTTTGTGTCTGAGATTAGAAGTAGAGAAGGAGAGCAAACTCAAGGCCATCAGGAGTGATCATGGGCGTGAGTTTGAGAACCAAGAGTTCATGGAGTTCTGCCAAGCCAAAGGGATAAGACATGAATTCTCGGCACCTATCACCCCCACACAAAATGGTGTGGTTGAGCGGAAAAACAGAACCCTGCAGAGCACTGCCAGAACTATGATGAAGGCGAAAGATATTGCCCTTAGACTTTGGGCAGAAGCGTTTGATACGGCATGCTACATTTGCAACAGAGTGTACCTCAGACCACAGACAGAGGTCACTGCTTATGAGATCTGGCGAGGAAGGAAGCCGAATGTGAAACATCTTCACATCTTTGGCTCACGATGCTTTGTGGTAAATGACAGAGTGCAAAGGAAAAAGCTTGATGACAAGGGAATTGAAGGAATCTTTGTCGGCTACTCCAGAAACAGCCGTGCTTACAGAGTATACTTGAAAAATCAAAGCACTGTTATTGAGTCAATTAATGTTACTTTTGATGACTCAGTGGAAGGCGACGCAAATACTGAAGAAGAGGTCCTGATCACTAGTACCACAGAGAGTTCTCAGATTTCTAGCAAGGAGAAAGAGGTCAAAGTTGAGGAGATGACTCTGGAGGGTACTCAAGATGGTACTCAAACTGGTACTTTGGACATGGCCGAAACAAGAGTTCATAAAAATCATTCTGCTTCGGATGTGATTGGGCATATCAATGATGGGATGCAGACCAGGAAGAGAGAGATAGATTTCAAGAAGTTGGTTTCCCACATTGCTACCGTGTGTTTTGTCTCAAAAATTGAGCCAAAGAACGTCAATGATGCTTTCCAGGATGAAAACTGGATAGCTGCCATGCAGGAAGAACTCTTGGAATTTCAGCGCTGCAATGTATGGTATCTCACTTCTCTTCCCGAAGGTGCTAATGTGATTGGAACGAAGTGGATATTCAAGAATAAGACAGATGAGCAAGGGAACATCACTCGTAACAAGGCCAGATTGGTTGCTCAAGGATACTCACAGGAGGAAGGGATTGACTACGGAGAGACTTTTGCTCCAGTTACCAGATTGGAATCTGTGAGGTTTCTGATGGGTATGGCTAGCAGCTTAGATTTCAAGCTATATCAGATAGACGTCAAAAGTGCCTTTCTGAATGGAAATCTAGAAGAGGAGGTATATGTTAAGCAACCAAAGGGTTTTGAAGACCCCGAGCACCCAGAGTATGTTTACAGGCTGAACAAGGCTTTATATGGACTAAAGCAAGCTCCCAGAGCTTGGTACAACACGTTGGCAGAGTTTCTTCTGAAGAAGGGATATGTTCGAGGAAGTGCAGACAAGACCTTGTTTGTTAAGCAACATGGAGGTCACATATTTATTGTCCAGGTATATGTTGATGATCTGGTTTTTGGTTCTAAGTCAGAGGCTCTTGTGAATGAATTTGTTAAATTGATGACCTCTGAATTCAAGATGAGTATGTTTGGGGAATTGAAGTTCTTTTTGGGGCTTCAAGTCAAGCAGTGCGAAGATGGCATCTTTGTGAGTCAGGAGAAGTATGCTGAAAACTTGGTGAAAAAGTTCGGCATGGAGGGAAGAGGACACCAATGGGTACATCGGTTAAATTAACCCAAGAAGGAGAAGGCAAACCTGTGGAACAAACAGTGTACAGAAGCATGATTGGTAGTCTATTGTACCTAACAGCCAGTCGACCGGATATTGCCTACAGCGTTGGAGTCTGCTCGCGATTTCAATCAAACCCGAAGGAGAGTCATCACAAGGCTGTGAAAAACATCATAAAGTATGTCAAGGGAACGTGCAAGATTGGCCTATGGTTTGGGAAAGGAAGTTCTCTGAAGCTTACCGGATACAGTGATGCTGATTGGGCTGGAAATCCTAATGATCGTAAGAGTACCACTGGAGGATGTTTTTTCTTGGGAGATAATCTTATCTCGTGGCATAGCAAGAAGCAGAATTGTGTTTCTCTATCCTCTACGGAAGCGGAATATATAGCAGCTGGGAGTGCATGCACACAGTTAATCTGGATGACCAAGATGTTGTATGATTATGGGGTCGATGAGAAAGAGTATGTCTTGTTTTGTGACAATATTGGAGCTATCAATCTATCCAAAAATCCAGTCAGTCATTCGAAGGCCAAACACATTGAGATCAGACACCACTTTATTAGAGATCTTGTTGAAAACAAGACTCTATCTCTTCAGCATGTCTCTACTCGTGTGCAAGTTGCAGATATTTTCACCAAACCTTTAGATGGAGAAAGGTTTGAGGCTCTCCGAAAGTCACTCGGGATGTGTATAATCTGAGCTGCTCAGATTATGTTTATTTGATTTCTTCTATTTGTGGATTTCGTGGTGTGATGGATGGTGTTATGTTTGGTGTTATCTCTTGGGTTATTATCTGACGTGGCATTTTTGTCAGTTGAAAAGGGGCTATTTTTCTGCGCGCCCTTTTGCTATTACTGTTGCTCTTTGGATTTCGAACCGGCGTTTGCTTATTGCAGAGTATATCCTCTCTGCTCCTAAATTGTGTTAGGGTTCTTCTTTCCCTAATTTCCTCCGCCGATTTTCGCAATCCCTCTCTCAGTTCTCGCCACTCCCCGCCGGAGTTTTCTTCTCGCTCTGCTTCCATGGCTTCCTTCAAAATATCTGAGGGCATTGATCTTGATTCCCTGTTTAAATTGGCCGAACCTGCTCCTCCTCTCAAGCTATTGCCGTGGTACGGCGCTGGGTTGGTCGCGGAGACGGCTCCTTTATCTTCCAGCCGTGATGTTGCTCCTTCAACCCCTCTCCGTGATGCCGTTCCTTCATCTCCCCCCAGGGACGAGGTCACCCAGGAGACTCTTCACCCTCTATTCGGTGATGCTGATTCCATTCCTCCTCCGCCGCCGTCAGAACCCTCTCCTAGGGTTTCGGCCTCTGCTTCTTCAGTGGAGCCCCCTCAGCGAAGAAAGAGAATTAAGCAGGTCGCTAGGAAGGAGAAGTCTCCTCCTCCTCTGCCCCCTGTTGGCGGAGTCGCTCTTCGTACGCGGTCCCAAGCTCGTGCGCCTCCCAGTGGTTCTCTTTCAGGCTCGAATCGGAAGAGGAAGGCCCCCTCTCCTGCGTCTGGTCAGGGGAAGTCGAAATCAGTAAAGGGAAAGGGCAAGAAGCCCGTTATTGATGTGGACTCGGAGTCAGAGAACGAGGTTCCTCCCCTCAGCGATTCAGATGATGAAGCTGCTGTTCCTCCTTCGTCTTCTAAAGGTACAGAAGTTCCACCTTTGCCTGCTGGGTATAAGTTTATGCCTATCTTCCGTGACGCCTTCTATGCAAAGTTTTGGGACATTAATTCGGAGAAAATTATCATAGTGGATAAGCCTGCCATGGAGTTTGATCTGCGTAGGGCAGGGGTATTTGACTGCATTTTTGATGCTAAGCTGCTGACCACTTTAGATGAAGGTTTCTGTTGGGTGAAGGATGTAATCATGGAGTTTTACTCCAATCTAAGCTTGTCTATGTTCGACATTAAGTCCCCTGATTATCATCGAGGTTTTGTTCGTGGTCAGTTCTTCAATTTCTCTCCTGCTTTGATTGATGCATTTGTTTGTGGTGAAGTGGTGTTGGAGAGTTTCGAGCCCATTGATGCTAATGTTATTGCTGCTACTTTGCTGAACAAGGAGGGTGCTAAGTGGCCTGTTAAGGCTAAGAGACTGAGGGCATCTTCTCTGTCTCCCAAGTACAAGGCACTTTACTACATTGCAAACAGGAATTGGGTTCCCACAGCCCACAAGACATATGTTAATCTCACTCTGGCCACACTGCTGTACAAGGTTGGGCAGGGTATTCCTGTGTCTTTTGGCAGATTGGTTTTTGAAGCTCTTGCTGAGCATGCTGAGAAGGTGGTGTCTTCCAATAAGGCAATTTGCTTTCCTCGTATCCTGTATGCCTACTTTCAGAAGTTTGTGGAGTTCGAAATTCCTGAAGGTGCTAAAGCTCCATCTACTCCATTCATGCGTTTTACTAAGGCTCAGACAGGGATAGAGGCTGAGGCTCCTCCATTCAGCACGAAGACAGAAAAGGCATCCTCTTCCTCGATGCCTCATGAGGAGAATGTAGATGATATCCAGCTGCCATTCGGCCCTGCACCCCCGCACTATGAACCAGTGGTTTCCAAGCTCATGTTCCAGGCTATCTCTCTGGAATATGAAATGACGTGTGAGCAGATTAGGATGCTATTTAAAAAGAAAGAGGAGATTGAAAAACTGCTGGTCTTGGCCGGTGGAACTCAGCCAGGGGGAGCTGCTGCTGCTCCTGCTCCTGCTTCTGATGGTGCTGCAGAAGGTGCTGTTGATGATGAGGCTGTTGATGAGGAGCTTGATGCTGAGTTGCCGTAGCTTGGCATTTCATGTGTGCATTCAAGGGGGAGAATCTGTAGGTATTTTTTTGTTGCTTTTCTTGCTCTGCTGCTGCTGATTCGATTTGGTTGTTAATGATACTTTGCTATTCTGGGTGGATGGATGAACAAACTGATTTAAATTGTTGCTGATGTGTGGATACTGAGGTGGATATTCAGTTGATGGTCTGTAATAGTAATTAGGTTGCTAATTGCTGCTTGTGATGCTTGGTGTTTCTGATGAAGCATTGTTTGATCAGCTGGTGTTCTATATGGTGTTATAAGTGGGGTTATGCAGTATGATTATTTTCTCTCTATGTGTGGTATTCTAGTTCGGGTGCGCTTGACTAGTACTTCACTTTAGAGAGTGTTTGTAGCAAGGGGGAGTCTTATGCACTATGCATTCGAGTATGGTTATGTGGGTGCGCTCCTTGCCTACTTGATTTTGCATTGGGTGCTTTGTATCTTGGAGGAGTTGTGTGAGTTGCATATGTTGGAGTGATTGCATACATAAAATGCCAAGGGGGAGATTGTTGCTGCATGGATTGCATGTAGTATTTTTGTATGGCATAATTTATGTATGCGTAGGAATTCTTGGTGGAGTAGAATTCCTTGTGAATCAAGGGTTACAAGGTATATTATATTATATCCTTAATTAGAAGATTTGCATGAAGATTATATCTACTCTATTAAGGATATCTTTTAGATATGCCTTAATTATCTCCTAGGGTTGTGCGTGGATTATATAAGCATGAAGATCTTATTGGAGCCGCTGTGCGCGTTGTCATTGATTATTGAGTGCTCGTCTTCTTCGTTCATTCAAGAGTTGAGTTTATTCATTACATTCATCAATTGGGGTAGTTAGTTTCATTGGTGAGTGTTTGTAATATCTTGAACAATTCCTTGTTCAAGATCGGGTTTCATCTTTTCATTCTGAGAAAAGTATTCGGGTAGACTAGAGAGAGTTTACCGTGAGGATTCATTGGTGAGGGTAGAGTCGGGTGAGGAGAGATCGTTCAGTGTGGCTGACGTTCATAAATCTTGTAACCCTTATACTCGTCATAGTGAATTATTTCTTGGAATAGCTTCCCCCAGACGTAGGTGTGGTTATCACCGAACTGGGTTACCAACTTGTGTTCTCAACTGTGTTACTTTCTGTGTTACGTGTTGAGTTACATTTACCTACCAAAGTAGGGATTATACAATTTCAATTGGCACCAGAGCAGGTCATCGAGGTGCGGTGTTAGATCCTGGGATATCGGTATAATCCGTTGGTATTTTTGTGGTACTTGCGATGAGTACTATCAAGGAAGGTGGCTCTACTGTCAGACCACCGTTTTTTGATGGCACAAGTTATGGGTATTGGAAGATCAGAATGGCTTCATTCATCAGGTCCATTGACGAGGCTGCATGGACTGCAGTGGAAACTGGGTGGAGTGCTCCTAAAGACGAAGATGGCTCAGAGAAACCGAGAACTAAATGGACAGAAGAGGAGCTAAAGTTGTCTGGAATGAATCAGAAAGCTATCAACGCTATTCACGCCGGGGTGAGTGTTGAGGTTTTTGCTATTATCTCCACGTGTAGATCTGCCAAGGAAGCATGGGATATCTTGGAGATCACTTATGAAGGAAATAAACGGGTGAAGAATCAGAGGCTACAACAACTCACTTCACAGTTTGAGTCCCTCAGAATGGATGAGAATGAAAACATCTCAGACTTCTATGCTAAGTTGCTGAGCCTATCGAATGAGTTCTTTTCGTTGGGAGAAAAGCTCACGGAAGCTAAGATAGTAAGGAAAATCTTGAGATCTCTTCCCGAGAGATTTGACTACAAAGTTACTGCTATCGAGGAAGCGAAGGATGTAGATGAGCTATCACCAAATGAGCTTATTGGTTCCTTGAGGACGTTTGAGATGGGTTTGCGTGTGAACCCAAATGAAAAGAAGAAGTCTGTTGCCTTCAAAGCTTCATCTACAAGTCAGTCTGAAGAGGAGCTGACTGCCGAAGATATGGCGGAGTGCATTGCATATATCTCTAAGAGGTTTGGGAAGAAATTCTTCAGGAAAGGAAATGGTGAAGGTAACTCCAGATTTCGCCGGTCTGAGAATCAAAGCAATTCTCAGAACAGAGGACCTAATGTGGCAGAAAAGAAAGAAAGTGGAGATAGGGGACCACAGTGTCATGAGTGTGATGGTTTTGGGCATATCAAAAGCGAATGTGCAAATACCTTCAAATATCAGAAGGTCAGCAGGAAGGCGTTCCAAGCCACTCACAGCGATGAAGAGGTCACTGACACTGAATTCGAAGAAGGACAGGATGCGCCTCATACTGCACATGTGGCCACAGTAAATGGGCCAAGGCTAGTGTCTATTGTTGATGATCAAGATCCTTTCAAGGTTAAGGACGTGGAGGATGAAGTAGAAGATCAGGAGGACTATGATAAGTTGATGGATGCATGTGAGAAGGCACTGATCTTGAACCAGAGCCTTACGGAGCAGATTCAGAATCTTGAAAAGGAAAGGAATGCCCTAAGATCTGAAGTTGAATCTCTTCAAGAAAAGCTCAAAAAATGCGAGGACGGTAGAAAGGAGACTGATGAAGAGCTGAGTCATATTCAGAAGTTGATTAGAATGATGAATTCCAGCACCGAGAAGCTTGACGAAATTCTCAGGCTTGGGAAGAGAGCTGCAGATAAGGAGGGCCTTGGATTCAACCGAAGCAACTATCAACAAGTTGGATACCAATATCAACCAAGAGCTCAAAAGCAAGACTGGAGCAAGCCAGAGAGAGGAGTCGAAGGATTGAGACACTCAAATGACTTTGTTGGAACTCAATCTAGCGGGAAAACAGTTAGACGTGAAGAATGGAGGCCTAAACTAACTGAAAATTCAGTCGCTGTTGAACAGAAATCTGAAGAACAAGGAGATGCAGAGGAGGTACCCAAACAAGAACACCACAAGGTACACGAGCACGATCCAGATTCTGAAGTATTCATTCCTCTCTGTCATTACTGTCATAGACTTGGCCATATCAGACCAAGATGTCGGTTCTACCTTGGTGATAAGAGGCAGGAGATGATCAAATATCAAAATAGAAGGAATCGTGGCCAGGGCTATAGGGCTTATGTTGTTCACACCAGTAATAGCTCCAGAGTGGGGAACTCCTGGTATATTGACAGTGGTTGCTCGCAGCACATGACAGGCAACATGGATCTTCTTGTTAATGTTCAAAGTTGCTCAAATGAGTCGGTTGTGTTTGGTGATGGTGGAAAAGGTAGAATTCGAGGAATTGGTACACTGAATATACCTGGGATGCCAGTCCTGGAAGGGGTCCTATATGTGGAAGGGTTGAGAGCAAATCTGGTCAGTATCAGCCAATTGTGTGATGATGGAATGAACGTAAGTTTTGGGAAAAATAGCTGCATCATCAACAAAGGAACAGATAAGTTTCTGGAGGCAACCAGATCGGCTGATAATTGCTACGTCTTCACTCCGAAGATCACAAGCTACAGGGTCGTCTCTAAGATGAGTTAAATCTGGCATCAGAAGCTCGGGCACACACACTACAGGAACATTCAGAGGCTTATTCAGCTGAATGCCATTGAAGGAATCCCTAAGATCAGATTTGGAGATGTGGAGTTTTGTGGCCCGTGTCAGCAAGGGAAACAGACTCAGGAGGTACACAAGAGAGTACTCCGAATCACAACAGCTAAAGTCCTCGATCTTATGCACATGGACTTGATGGGACCGATGCAAGTTGAAAGTTTAGGAGGAAAGAAGTACATTCTTGTTTGCGTAGATGACTTCTCAAGATACACATGGGTTGAATTCTTGCGAGAAAAATCAGACACATTCGAGGCGTTCAGAATTTTGTGTCTGAGATTAGAAGTAGAGAAGGAGAGCAAACTCAAGGCCATCAGGAGTGATCATGGGCGTGAGTTTGAGAACCAAGAGTTCATGGAGTTCTGCCAAGCCAAAGGGATAAGACATGAATTCTCGGCACCTATCACCCCCACACAAAATGGTGTGGTTGAGCGGAAAAACAGAACCCTGCAGAGCACTGCCAGAACATGATGAAGGCGAAAGATATTGCCCTTAGACTTTGGGCAGAAGCGTTTGATACGGCATGCTACATTTGCAACAGAGTGTACCTCAGACCACAGACAGAGGTCACTGCTTATGAGATCTGGCGAGGAAGGAAGCCGAATGTGAAACATCTTCACATCTTTGGCTCACGATGCTTTGTGGTAAATGACAGAGTGCAAAGGAAAAGGCTTGATGACAAGGGAATTGAAGGAATCTTTGTCGGCTACTCCAGAAACAGCCGTGCTTACAGAGTATACTTGAAAAATCAAAGCACTGTTATTGAGTCAATTAATGTTACTTTTGATGACTCAGTGGAAGGCGACGCAAATACTGAAGAAGAGGTCCTGATCACTAGTACCACAGAGAGTTCTCAGATTTCTAGCAAGGAGAAAGAGGTCAAAGTTGAGGAGATGACTCTGGAGGGTACTCAAGATGGTACTCAAACTGGTACTTTGGACATGGCCGAAACAAGAGTTCATAAAAATCATTCTGCTTCGGATGTGATTGGGCATATCAATGATGGGATGCAGACCAGGAAGAGAGAGATAGATTTCAAGAAGTTGGTTTCCCACATTGCTACCGTGTGTTTTGTCTCAAAAATTGAGCCAAAGAACGTCAATGATGCTTTCCAGGATGAAAACTGGATAGCTGCCATGCAGGAAGAACTCTTGGAATTTCAGCGCTGCAATGTATGGTATCTCACTTCTCTTCCCGAAGGTGCTAATGTGATTGGAACGAAGTGGATATTCAAGAATAAGACAGATGAGCAAGGGAACATCACTCGTAACAAGGCCAGATTGGTTGCTCAAGGATACTCACAGGAGGAAGGGATTGACTACGGAGAGACTTTTGCTCCAGTTACCAGATTGGAATCTGTGAGGTTTCTGATGGGTATGGCTAGCAGCTTAGATTTCAAGCTATATCAGATAGACGTCAAAAGTGCCTTTCTGAATGGAAATCTAGAAGAGGAGGTATATGTTAAGCAACCAAAGGGTTTTGAAGACCCCGAGCACCCAGAGTATGTTTACAGGCTGAACAAGGCTTTATATGGACTAAAGCAAGCTCCCAGAGCTTGGTACAACACGTTGGCAGAGTTTCTTCTGAAGAAGGGATATGTTCGAGGAAGTGCAGACAAGACCTTGTTTGTTAAGCAACATGGAGGTCACATATTTATTGTCCAGGTATATGTTGATGATCTGGTTTTTGGTTCTAAGTCAGAGGCTCTTGTGAATGAATTTGTTAAATTGATGACCTCTGAATTCAAGATGAGTATGTTTGGGGAATTGAAGTTCTTTTTGGGGCTTCAAGTCAAGCAGTGCGAAGATGGCATCTTTGTGAGTCAGGAGAAGTATGCTGAAAACTTGGTGAAAAAGTTCGGCATGGAGGGAAGAGGACACCAATGGGTACATCGGTTAAATTAACCCAAGAAGGAGAAGGCAAACCTGTGGAACAAACAGTGTACAGAAGCATGATTGGTAGTCTATTGTACCTAACAGCCAGTCGACCGGATATTGCCTACAGCGTTGGAGTCTGCTCGCGATTTCAATCAAACCCGAAGGAGAGTCATCACAAGGCTGTGAAAAACATCATAAAGTATGTCAAGGGAACGTGCAAGATTGGCCTATGGTTTGGGAAAGGAAGTTCTCTGAAGCTTACCGGATACAGTGATGCTGATTGGGCTGGAAATCCTAATGATCGTAAGAGTACCACTGGAGGATGTTTTTTCTTGGGAGATAATCTTATCTCGTGGCATAGCAAGAAGCAGAATTGTGTTTCTCTATCCTCTACGGAAGCGGAATATATAGCAGCTGGGAGTGCATGCACACAGTTAATCTGGATGACCAAGATGTTGTATGATTATGGGGTCGATGAGAAAGAGTATGTCTTGTTTTGTGACAATATTGGAGCTATCAATCTATCCAAAAATCCAGTCAGTCATTCGAAGGCCAAACACATTGAGATCAGACACCACTTTATTAGAGATCTTGTTGAAAACAAGACTCTATCTCTTCAGCATGTCTCTACTCGTGTGCAAGTTGCAGATATTTTCACCAAACCTTTAGATGGAGAAAGGTTTGAGGCTCTCCGAAAGTCACTCGGGATGTGTATAATCTGAGCTGCTCAGATTATGTTTATTTGATTTCTTCTATTTGTGGATTTCGTGGTGTGATGGATGGTGTTATGTTTGGTGTTATCTCTTGGGTTATTATCTGACGTGGCATTTTTGTCAGTTGAAAAGGGGCTATTTTTCTGCGCGCCCTTTTGCTATTACTGTTGCTCTTTGGATTTCGAACCGGCGTTTGCTTATTGCAGAGTATATCCTCTCTGCTCCTAAATTGTGTTAGGGTTCTTCTTTCCCTAATTTCCTCCGCCGATTTTCGCAATCCCTCTCTCAGTTCTCGCCACTCCCCGCCGGAGTTTTATTCTCGCTCTGCTTCCATGGCTTCCTTCAAAATATCTGAGGGCATTGATCTTGATTCCCTGTTTAAATTGGCCGAACCTGCTCCTCCTCTCAAGCTATTGCCGTGGTACGGCGCTGGGTTGGTCGCGGAGACGGCTCCTTTATCTTCCAGCCGTGATGTTGCTCCTTCAACCCCTCTCCGTGATGCCGTTCCTTCATCTCCCCCCAGGGACGAGGTCACCCAGGAGACTCTTCACCCTCTATTCGGTGATGCTGATTCCATTCCTCCTCCGCCGCCGTCAGAACCCTCTCCTAGGGTTTCGGCCTCTGCTTCTTCAGTGGAGCCCCCTCAGCGAAGAAAGAGAATTAAGCAAGTCGCTAGGAAGGAGAAGTCTCCTCCTCCTCCGCCCCCTGTTGGCGGAGTCGCTCTTCGTACGCGGTCCCAAGCTCGTGCGCCTCCCAGTGGTTCTCTTTCAGGCTCGAATCGGAAGAGGAAGGCCCCCTCTCCTGCGTCTGGTCAGGGGAAGTCGAAATCAGTAAAGGGAAAGGGCAAGAAGCCCGTTATTGATGTGGACTCGGAGTCAGAGAACGAGGTTCCTCCCCTCAGCGATTCAGATGATGAAGCTGCTGTTCCTCCTTCGTCTTCTAAAGGTACAGAAGTTCCACCTTTGCCTGCTGGGTATAAGTTTATGCCTATCTTCCGTGACGCCTTCTATGCAAAGTTTTGGGACATTAATTCGGAGAAAATTATCATAGTGGATAAGCCTGCCATGGAGTTTGATCTGCGTAGGGCAGGGGTATTTGACTGCATTTTTGATGCTAAGCTGCTGACCACTTTAGATGAAGGTTTCTGCTGGGTGAAGGATGTAATCATGGAGTTTTACTCCAATCTAAGCTTGTCTATGTTCGACATTAAGTCCCCTGATTATCATCGAGGTTTTGTTCGTGGTCAGTTCTTCAATTTCTCTCCTGCTTTGATTGATGCATTTGTTTGTGGTGAAGTGGTGTTGGAGAGTTTCGAGCCCATTGATGCTAATGTTATTGCTGCTACTTTGCTGAACAAGGAGGGTGCTAAGTGGCCTGTTAAGGCTAAGAGACTGAGGGCATCTTCTCTGTCTCCCAAGTACAAGGCACTTTACTACATTGCAAACAGGAATTGGGTTCCCACAGCCCACAAGACATATGTTAATCTCACTCTGGCCACACTGCTGTACAAGGTTGGGCAGGGTATTCCTGTGTCTTTTGGCAGATTGGTTTTTGAAGCTCTTGCTGAGCATGCTGAGAAGGTGGTGTCTTCCAATAAGGCAATTTGCTTTCCTCGTATCCTGTATGCCTACTTTCAGAAGTTTGTGGAGTTCGAAATTCCTGAAGGTGCTAAAGCTCCATCTACTCCATTCATGCGTTTTACTAAGGCTCAGACAGGGATAGAGGCTGAGGCTCCTCCATTCAGCACGAAGACAGAAAAGGCATCCTCTTCCTCGATGCCTCATGAGGAGAATGTAGATGATATCCAGCTGCCATTCGGCCCTGCACCCCCGCACTATGAACCAGTGGTTTCCAAGCTCATGTTCCAGGCTATCTCTCTGGAATATGAAATGACGTGTGAGCAGATTAGGATGCTATTTAAAAAGAAAGAGGAGATTGAAAAACTGCTGGTCTTGGCCGGTGGAACTCAGCCAGGGGGAGCTGCTGCTGCTCCTGCTCCTGCTTCTGATGGTGCTGCAGAAGGTGCTGTTGATGATGAGGCTGTTGATGAGGAGCTTGATGCTGAGTTGCCGTAGCTTGGCATTTCATGTGTGCATTCAAGGGGGAGAATCTGTAGGTATTTTTTTGTTGCTTTTCTTGCTCTGCTGCTGCTGATTCGATTTGGTTGTTAATGATACTTTGCTATTCTGGGTGGATGGATGAACAAACTGATTTAAATTGTTGCTGATGTGTGGATACTGAGGTGGATATTCAGTTGATGGTCTGTAATAGTAATTAGGTTGCTAATTGCTGCTTGTGATGCTTGGTGTTTCTGATGAAGCATTGTTTGATCAGCTGGTGTTCTATATGGTGTTATAAGTGGGGTTATGCAGTATGATTATTTTCTCTCTATGTGTGGTATTCTAGTTCGGGTGCGCTTGACTAGTACTTCACTTTAGAGAGTGTTTGTAGCAAGGGGGAGTCTTATGCACTATGCATTCGAGTATGGTTATGTGGGTGCGCTCCTTGCCTACTTGATTTTGCATTGGGTGCTTTGTATCTTGGAGGAGTTGTGTGAGTTGCATATGTTGGAGTGATTGCATACATAAAATGCCAAGGGGGAGATTGTTGCTGCATGGATTGCATGTAGTATTTTTGTATGGCATAATTTATGTATGCGTAGGAATTCTTGGTGGAGTAGAATTCCTTGTGAATCAAGGGTTACAAGGTATATTATATTATATCCTTAATTAGAAGATTTGCATGAAGATTATATCTACTCTATTAAGGATATCTTTTAGATATGCCTTAATTATCTCCTAGGGTTGTGCGTGGATTATATAAGCATGAAGATCTTATTGGAGCCGCTGTGCGCGTTGTCATTGATTATTGAGTGCTCGTCTTCTTCGTTCATTCAAGAGTTGAGTTTATTCATTACATTCATCAATTGGGGTAGTTAGTTTCATTGGTGAGTGTTTGTAATATCTTGAACAATTCCTTGTTCAAGATCGGGTTTCATCTTTTCATTCTGAGAAAAGTATTCGGGTAGACTAGAGAGAGTTTACCGTGAGGATTCATTGGTGAGGGTAGAGTCGGGTGAGGAGAGATCGTTCAGTGTGGCTGACGTTCATAAATCTTGTAACCCTTATACTCGTCATAGTGAATTATTTCTTGGAATAGCTTCCCCCAGACGTAGGTGTGGTTATCACCGAACTGGGTTACCAACTTGTGTTCTCAACTGTGTTACTTTCTGTGTTACGTGTTGAGTTACATTTACCTACCAAAGTAGGGATTATACAATTTCAATATCTCTGGCATCAACAGTGAACTTAGAAATGCAATTGATGGATGTCGTGACCGCATATTTATATGGGTCATTAGACGCTAAAATTTACATGAAAATCCCGGATGGATTGAAAATTCCTGATTTAAAGGTTAGATGAAAGTCGTAACATGTACAAACTAGAGAGATCGTTGTACGGCTTGAAACAATCTGGAAAGATGTGGTATGACCGACTGAGTGAATTCCTCCTGAAGAAGGAATATATAAACAATGATATATGCCCTTGCGTGTTTATTAAAAAGTCGCAAAATGGATTCTGCATTATTTCTGTTTATGTTGATGATATAAACATAATTAGAACATGCAATGATCTTGAGGAAGCTAGCTCATATCTAAAGACGGAGTTTGAAATGAAAGAATTAGGTAAAACTAAGTTTTGTCTCGGCCTGCAGATCGAGCATCTCCCTGAAGGAAATTTTATATACCAGTCACTTATGTGAAGAAAATCTTAGAGAAATTTTACATGGATAAATCGCATCTTAACACACCAATGGTTGTTCGGTCACTTGAATTGAACAAGGACCCATTTAGACCTAAAGAAGAAAATGAAGATATTTTGGGAGCAGAAGTTCCTTATTTGAGTACAATTGGGGCATTTATGTACCTTGCAACGAGACCATTTATCGCACTTGCGGTTAACTTGCTAGCAAGATTTAGTACTTCTCCTACACGGAGACACTAGAATGGCGTTAAACACATACTTCGTCATCTTCATACAAAAGATCTTGGTTTATTTTATCAATGAAACCAAGACATGACTTTGGAAGGATATTCGGATGCTGGTTATTTATCTGATCCCCACAATGCAAAATCTCAGACTGGTTATGTTTTCTTTGTGGTGGTACAACGATTTCTTAGATATCTGTTAAACAAACTCTAGTTACTACATCTTCAAAACACTTGAAGATTATCACTTTACATGAAACTTCAAGAGAATGTGTGTGGTTGAGATCAATAATACAACACATTCGTGGGTCTTGCAATAAATAACGATTCTCCTACAGTTCTATATGAGGATAATGTTGCGTGCATCGCACAAATGAGCAATGGGTATGCGAAAGGGAACTTGACAAAGCATATATTGCCCAAGTTCTTTTACCCACATGTGCTCCAAAAGAAAGGTAAAATTGCAATACATAAAATTCAATCTTGTGATAATCTTGCAGATTTATTCACAAAATCTCTTCCAACGTCATCTTTTAAAAAATATGTTTATAACATTGGAATGCGTAGACTTGGAAGGATGTCATCTTCAGGGGGGGCAAATATTTAACAATAGTTATTGAAACATAGGCCCTGAAGGTCTATATAACGCCCTGAAGGCTATTCTGTTGTACTCTCTTTTTTCCCTTGCTATTTTTTCCCATTGGGTTTTCTTAGTCAAGATTTTTAATGAGGCAACACATACTACGCATATTTATATATGCCATGTACTCTTCTCCTCGACTGTTTTTCTCCGACAGGGTTTTTCAGCGAGATTTTTAACGAGGTATGGAGATCTCAGCGTAATGTTCAAGGGGGTTTGTTATAAATATATTTATTTATATATTCAGTGAACATTACTTATAGATAAGATTATGATTTTATCCCATGTACTTATATATATCTCTTATTTCTGTAACTGACATTCACATATTGGAATCGCCACTTTTCCTCTACTTTCTCTTTCACCATATTTTCTTCTCTTTTTCTTCCTCTGATTTTCTCCCGATCTTTGATACTTTACAACAAAATCAACCTACTTTTAAAGTCTAAAAAAATCTCAATTAAATACACCCTTAGGGAGTGTTTGATAGGGTAGATAAGTCAAGATAAGACTATTTATCTTGACTTATCTTGTATTTGGTATGCAATACAAAAAGTATTGGGGGCCCGAGATAATATCACAGCCCGGCCTTATTTCACTATTATGTGCAGATAACTAATCTTCCCCCCAACCCTAGGATAACTAGTCTGTCTTTCAACAGTGTCACAGATTATGGAGGAGATTACCACTTTACCCTTTGAAATTTAACAAGTCACACCCACACAATTAATATATGTGCATTTCGATTTTTTTTTCTCCCAGCCCAATTATGCTTTGATATTTTCGATTTTTTTTTTACTTAAATTTTCATGATGTTGAATTTTATTTTTTAGATTTGAGACTGAATTTTATTTTTGATTTTTATGATCGGGAAAAAATGGAAAGTTACTAGAACAATTTATCCTTACGTGCATGCAAATAAATTTTTTAAACAAGATTATAAAATATATTAAAAAAAAAAAAGAGATGGATAATAAAATACAGAAAAAAATAGATTACAAATAATGGGGAAATTTTTAGGTTTTGTATGCTAAATAACCCTAGCCCTATGTGTTGGACATTAGTGTAAATATTAGAATTTTACAAGGATATTTTTGTCTTTACAACTTTAATCTAGGGTTGGAATCTTGCCTACCAAACGCTAGATTAGTTATCCGACTTTTTTTATCTCGTCTACCAAATAACGTGTAGGATTAATAATCTTACTACTATTCACACTATTAATCATAAGTTTATTTATCTTTACTTATCTCATCTTATCTACCAAACACCCCCTTAATTTTAAAGGTGGTATCAAATTAATGTCAAAAAAATAAAATAAAACAGTTGAAGTAGACAGAGGGAGTAGTAAACGTAAACACACAAAAGAGGAAGCCTTTATTCGGAATTTAAACGACGGCCTTTCACATTTGGCGGGTTTCTTGGCATTCAAACATTCGCAATATTCCGTTCCGTTGCACCCCAATCAAAGCAAACTCGGATACGCACAACCCCTTTCCACTTTCCCTCTCTTCTTCTCCCTCTCTCTAAACTACACTGGTTGGTTGAGGTTCCGTTCCACTTTTGTCTAAATCAAGGTATTACTTCTCTCTCCGTTCTTTTTTGAACTCATTAATGGGGGGTTTCACTGTAGCGATTGAATCCCTCAACTTCAATAGCATTATAGCAAAAGGGCCTTTTAGAATCTGCTTCTAATCTGAATAATTTCAATCCAAAACTCAACGATTGAATTTGATTATGTGTAATAGCCAGGTACACATGCTGAAACCAAAGGAATTGG
Organism: Thymus mandschuricus; assembly: GCA_029379335.1. Classification (NCBI taxonomy): domain Eukaryota; kingdom Viridiplantae; phylum Streptophyta; class Magnoliopsida; order Lamiales; family Lamiaceae; genus Thymus; species Thymus mandschuricus. The sequence continues at coordinate 15,858,635 of CM057074.1, read as the reverse complement.
TGAAAGAGGTTTTCATTTCGTCGGGTTTAGACTGCAAACAGTCGCCAAATCGTAGCAACAAAGGGGCTTCTTCGTGTAGTAGAAGGAAGCCCAAAACCCCTCACCCTCCCATTGAAACTTACTGGCAGCTACCGCCCGTAAAACAGCAGCCCAGCCGCGGCCTCATGAAGATTCTCTCGCAGCCATTTAAGTATATGTGGAGGAGCCAGAGCCAGAAAATGCTTCTGGAAGGAACTCATAATCCTAAAGATGAAAAGATAGTCGATGCATTTCGTGAGCTGCTCTTTCTCGATGGTCACTTATCAGAGAAGCATTTGGATTATCATACTCTCTTGAGGTTGTTCCATTTTTCACTTATAGTTATGCCTACTTTTCCTGAGTTGCTTTTTCCTCGAGGGTGCACTTATTGGAGTAGAGTTTGGTTTATTATACTCTTTTACCGCTGCTTCCTTATAGTGATATCCATTTTTCTGGACGTACGGTCACTTAGTTATTAGAGAAGCATTTGGATTATCATACTTATAAGGTTGTTCCTTTTTTTAACATTAGTTTTGCCCATTTTTTCTTGAATTGCCTTTTCCTCGAGGGTAAACTTATTCAAGAAGCATTTGGATTATCATACTCTTTAATATCCATTTCTCTTGACAATCACTTAGTTATTAGAGAAGCACTTGGATTATCATACTCAATTAAGGTATTTTCTTATTCACTTTAGTTATGTCCATTTTTCTTGACTTGGTTTGTCTCGAGGATGACTTATTTGAGAAGCATTTGGATATCATATTCTTTTAATGTTATTTCGTTTGTCACTATGGTGATCTCCGTTTCTCTTGAACTACTTATTCTTGAGGGTCACTTATTAATGAAGGATTTGGATTAGTATACTCTCTTAAGGTTATTTCATTTTTCACTATAGTTATGTCAATGATCTAGAATGTCTTTTACGCGATATAGTGTGGTTTCGACTGAGGGGATAGCAGAAAATATGTGGACATATTTTGTGGGCAAGATATATAGGCCATTTATTAGGTTTACCTTTCTTCACCATTTCTTTATTTTCTTTGTGTTGGTGTGTTCATTCTGCAGATTCCTTAGAATGAGAGATTATGATCTGATGAAAGCTAAAGATATGTTTGTACTATATATTAAGTGGCGAGAGGAGATGCGCGTTGACACAATCTTACAGGTGTATATTTCTTCGTAGCCTTCTAAATTATGCTACAACGCTAATAAGTGAAGGTGAAACTGTTTTGTACGAGAAGATGTCTTCACCTTGAAAAATGTTAATCTGACAAACATGAAGTCAAAGTAATTAATGTATTGGGAAATTTGTGTAAACATTGTTCTGTTCGTAGAAGGCCACCTCGTTATACATGATTAACTATGAAATCGAGTCTCGAGTAAAATGATTTTGCACATGTGCAAACAAGTTTGTTTTTCTACTCACACCAAATTTTAGTTGTTTTGGTTTCACAAGAATACCAGTGAAAAACGATCCAGCTAATCAAAGTTAGCATAATTTGAGGATAGGATGCAACTTTCATCTCCTTATACACGTAACATAGTTATAGCTTACAAAGTATATAACTGATGAAAGGATTGTTCAGACTTACTTACTTTTCATGTTCCTGTCAAATGCTTCCAGCCAGTAATATTTGGATGTGTTTCACATAGCTCACGATAGAATTTGACATCCTAACATTAAGGTGCATTGTGAAACTTCGATGCTACAGCAGTATTGTTTTGCTAAGAATCACTGACATCAGTAGCATAGCTTTGAGTGACCACGGACTTTTTTTGCCTTAGTGTGTTCAGTACTTATCTGTGGAATATAAACTTCTTATTTACTGATTACGTGCTAGGAATTCAAGTTCGAAGAGTATCAAGAAGTGAAAAAATGTTATCCTCATGGATATCATGGGGTTGACCGCTATGGAAGGCCAGTTTATATTGAAAGGCTTGGAATAGTTGATCTTGAAATGTTTCTTCGAGTAACTACCATTGAGAGATTCGTGAAGTATCACATATGTGAACAAGAAAAGACTCTCAACTGGAGATATCCCGCGTGCTCACTTGCTGCAAAGAGTCACATAGCTTCAACCATAAGTATCTTGGATGTGAAGGACGTGGTAAGAAAGTCTCCACTCCTCTTCTCTGTCAAGTGTCAACAATGTAACAAAGAGAATTTTTTCTTGAAGACCTTGTCACAGGCTGACTGTATAAAATCTGATTTAACGTATCAAAAATGTTATATTAGATAATTCAATGGTATTACAGTCTGGGGTTGTCACAGCAGGAAACATATCTAGTTTTCGTCAGCGCCTAAAAAGGTAGGTTCGTGGAAGTTTCATTCGCTTTCACTCATCTATTGCTTTTAGTTTACATGAAACAGGAATAACTGCAGGATCTGAATGGCCCTAATTCTCTTATAGCACCATTACATTAGATGAGATTCCTTATGTGACTAGACTAATCCAGTGTGTTGAGACAACATTATTTTCAGTTATAGTTACAATCCCCTTGCTTGGTCGGTGGTTACTCATACAGCTAAGAGTAGCTTAATTGCATGCTCTTTTCGACAATTTTCTCTTGTGAAGTAAAATTCTGAAGAATTATTGACAAAATGACCAGTACTTGTTAAAGCATTAAACAAATATACTCAACTTACTTGTAGTTATCGATGGAAATTTTTCATCCATTTTCTTGTTGTAAACGATTTCTCTATTAAGACATTGAATTCTTTTGGCAGGGAATGAACCATTTTTCGAAACCTGCTAGGTATCTGTTTATGGAAATTCAGAAAGTTGATAGCAGCTATTATCCTGAGGTAGATTTTCAGTTAAATGTTTCATTTCCTCATCTATCATATGCTGGGAACCTATTCTGGACTGTATTTAGATAAATCCAACCGAAATGAGTATTTCGTATTTTAGCTGGAATTTGTTATTTAGACAGAGTTATATCCAAATTCATATATTGATAAAAAATACCTCATAATAACAGCTGCACATTATCAAATTCAATCCTTAGCCCCTTTCTTTTGTATATTATCCATTGATTTCGACAAAGCATCGCAACAAACATGAAGCTTTATATGTTAGGCATCTCCATATCCTAAGGTGTAAATACCTTCCATTGATAATGGTTTGCAGACTCTGCATCTGCTTTTTATAGTAAATGCCGGACCAGGATTTAGGGTACTTTGGAAAGTAATCAAAGCGTTTCTTGATGCCCGAACCTTGGCTAAGATCAGAGTAAGCCGATTTCCGAATGCTGCTCGTTTTCTTTCCTTGCTGTTTTCCTAGTTATCGAAATATGTACCTAAATCTTCACAGTTATTTGTAGGTGTTGGGATCTGACTACAAAAGTAGCCTTTTTGAAGCTATTGATCCAAGGTACACTACTCCTTTATTCTTTTTCGGAGGAGACATTATGTAAGGAAACACGTTTCTACTACTAGTTTTAGTATTTAATATGTAAGAGCATTACGCTTCTTGTTCAACAGCAATCTCCCAAGTTTCCTGGGCGGTAGCTGCTCCTGCTGTGAGGTTGGTGGCTGTCTCTTTAGCGATAAAGGACCTTGGAATGATCCTCAAATCACAGAAAAGCTCGAGGTTCTTCCTTAACAATTCCTTGATTTTCACAGATTCTGTTTATGCATGTGAAGCTTGATGCTGCAAGAATCGAGCTCCACATGGATGCAACATTGGTGCAATATAGCTCATATCATCTGCTATTTCTGCTAGGCAATGCTTTATACCGATGAAGGGGAGGAAGGTTATCAGAGGAAGCATTTAGGCCAAAAGACTGCTTCGTCGGATTCCAATGTAAGTAATTGTGTATGTGTTTAATGCTATCTTGTTATTCAATATGGAGTTGCAAATAAAATGTTTGGGACAAAATATTGGAAGTTAGTTCATCTAATCTCCCTTTTGTTCCACTTGTCCTTGTTGACGGTAATCACCAGGAGGATATAGGTTACGAAGACGCGTGGGAAGCATCTCCGACAGATGAGATCGCTGGAGACTCAAGGAAACACGCCAATCAATTGCTCTTGCAAAAGATCCAAGATCTTGAGCCCGTGATTGAAAATGCAAATGAAGTACGTCAACGACCCATTTTGCTTTTTTGAGTTAGCGCAGGTTTTCATCTTTTATGTAGATGAAAAATGAAATGAACATGTTCTCTTTTACTATATGCAGAAAATAAGGATGCTGGAAATTGCATTGAACGATACCAAGTTGGTGAGTGATAACTCATTTCCAATAAACACAGAATTACTCCATCAATTTCATTCTAATTGACACATCTACGTGAGTTCAAAATAATAAAAACATATCAAGAAAAATGAGATGGAAGAAATCTCTTTATCTACTTTTTCTTTATATATTCTTGTTTTATGTTTTTCTTATTGTTTTGTTTTTCATGTAAAAAATTTCATGAGACACAGGTCTTGAAAGGGCTTGCACGGCATGTGGAAGAGCTGAAGAGATGAAGTATCATAAAATAGTTGTAAATAAATGTAATAGGTAGATGTCTGACAATGTCTTTTACTCCCTCTGTCCCTCGCAAGATGATACGTTTTATTTTGTCAATTTCTGACACGTTTTTTCACTCTCATTGATGATGCGTTCTAAAATAGATTTTTGAAATTTTTTTTTCTTTTACGCTATAGTATGATAGTTGTATTATACCACAAAAGAAAAAATTCTTCAAAAATTTATTTTAAAACTCATCATCAAGAAGCGTGGAAAAAACGTGCCAAAAATCTATGTCTATACTTATATAAAAAGAGTCTTGTTTTACAAAATGTACACTTTCTATTATACCCTTTAAATTAAACTTAATATATAATATAAATAATAACAGAAATAGTCCTTTTACGATTTGGTATAATAATAAATAAGGTAATTGTATTAGGTCAAAACTAAGCACTATTTTAATTGGATCCATCATACACTAAAATCTATATGTATATTTGGACTATTTTCATCATACACGAAAATCTATATGTATATTTGGAATATTTTAATTGATATTGAAACCATCAAACACAAATCAATTTTGAGAAAATAATTATTTTTCTATCTACTTACCAATTTTTCACTAACTACTTACCAATTTTTCACTAACTAAAATAATACTACTATATCAACCCCCTTTAAGCAAGCAAAACAAAGTTCCCCTTAGAAAAAAATAACACAATAGGGGAAGCTTAGAAAATTTGAGAAAGAAAACAAACCGCCTATATTCAAGTTTCGACTTTAGAAAAAGATTGTTCAAGATTTGGGTTTCAATAACTTAAATTTGAGAAACTATAACATCTATACCTAAATTAAAAAAAACCTTATGTTACAAAATAGTAGATTGCTTATTTTACCCTTCATTCTATACCTATATTAAAAAAGAGTTTTATAATACAAAATACCATTATAATACTTATTTTACCCTTCATATATATTGCTTCGTAAGATAATATCTTCATTCATTAATTTATTAAATTTATCAATATATAGATTTTTTATTATATGGTAGTATATAACAATATTATTTTATCTAAATTTCTTTTTGTATATATAAATAATTGGTCTTTGCATTAACAAAAATTCAAGAAAATTGCATGCAAATTAAGTTATATAAGATAAACTATTTTTATTTTTCCTAATTCATTTTTTTAAGTTATTGATTAAAAAAATGTTAATAGTTAATAATTTATTATAATCCTAAGAAATTTTTTTTAAAAAATCTATTTACTATCTATATAAAATTTAAAATCTATTACCTTCGTCGTATTTTTTTAACAAAACTTATGTTTTGATGGTATATGAATAAATTAATGTGTTTAATTGTTAAAGTAGAATAATTGTGGGTTCATCTGGGTTCATCTAATATCTTTAATAGTATTAAAATGTTAAAGTTTTAAATGTAAGATGATAAAGTTTTAAAGTAATAAGTGTATTGTGGAGCCTACGTTCCAAAACATAAATGTTCAAGAAATGGTGGATGCCTCAATATAGTATTAGTATCAAGAAATGATGAATGTAGGGAGTATCTTTTTAGAGTTTTACATAAAATATATACTTCTCTTGCTACGTTATCCTTATCGAATTAGGTCGATTTTTTGGGGTCATGACCCTTGCAACATTCTTACAAAACAATCTTGCTAAAACATTGACCTTCTTCTAAAATCGCAGAGTTTGGCAACTCTGTAATGGCAAGAGCGAAGAGTAGAGAGTTTTCCACGAAGCCTTGTAGCAGTAATGAACGCTTCAAAGCTTGAGTATTTTCTAGAAAATGAATCTCAAATCTTCTCTTGGGAAACTTCGTTGGGATTCGAGTGTTGAATTTGCTTTGAGAGAGCTGAGAGTTCTACAAATTTTCGGCTTTCAATAATGTGTATCTGCTGGGAATTGTTAAGAACAAAATGTTAAGGGGGAACTCCTATGGGACACTTCGATGTGAGTCAAATAGTTGTTTTGATTTGATCCCAAAACCCCCAAGCGTTCTGTTCCCAAGCGACCCATTTTGATGTAGATAATAGGATTAGAAATTTTTCTAAGCCTACTCTGTTAGGATGGCTTTATTTTGCTTAGATTGACTGCAGAAAATTCAAGTGAAGGCCACTCGCTTGAGTGTGTTTTCCAAGCGAAGCGAGTCTACCGAGCCGAAGTGAAGCTTGCCGAAAAATAGCGTAGCGAAGCGAGCGCTACAGTGGAATCAAAGCGAGTCCACCAAAGCGAAGCGAAGCGAGCGCTACAGCGAAAGTCAAAGCGGGTCAATATTTACTTAAGCAATACTCGGAAATTTTATTTTCCAAAGTAGACGCTTCAAGTATGACCCGAAGTGACTCAACTCAAAGCGGACGCTACAAAGCAAAGCGAGCCTCTACCTACCAGAAAGCGACAGCCAAATTCCCGCTCCGAATTTGAACTCCAGTCAACTAGAGATCTTTGCTTTTATTGTGAAATCTCCACGTGTCGAACACGGAGAGGAGCAGAGGAGTTGACTGCCAGACCGACAAAGGCGTCGCAACAGTACTAGCTCGCTCCAGTTACTGTTAAACTTGGTACTTAGCCATTTCCGGCAAAAAGCCAAAACTGCGCGTTTGAAAAGCAGCCAGCCTGTGCAAGTACTGTCGAGAGGAGGAGGGACAAGGCCACCAACCAAGCAACGGATCTCGGCCAACCCTCCGCCTATAAATAGTGAAGGATGAAGACGAAGAGAAGTAGAACACTACTTGAGCATTCGAGCGCCTACTGCAAACAAACACTCCCAGCCTTAGAGCATTCATCGAGTCTTTGTTTTCAAGTGTTCTCCGAGTTCTAGTCTCATCGGAACTCGTCTTCGCAACCTTCACACAGAGAATTCTAAGCCCATTCCAAAACCCAGCTTAGAAGAAGAGCTCTAGCCTACTTTACACTTACTGTAAAGAGCTCTTCATAGTGTGTTCGTCGTGAAGGAACCATATCTGATCGGTGAAGATCGGTTCGCCCGAGGATCTATTTCGGATATCTAACTATCGAATTAAACCTATCATGCTCCTATGAATTAAGTGTGGAATCATAGGGGGTTTATAGATCGATTACCTGAAGAAGTAGAGAACTCGCGAATAGATCTTCTGATCTGTATCCCTGCTCGATTCTGACGTTGGATGGACAACGAACTTCGGAATCAGCCACGGAAACGGGAACCCACCGAACTGCTACTCGCCCGGCCACGCGTCTCTCTCTCTCAAACCCTAGCCTCCCTTTCTTGTTCAGAATATTTAAGTGCACTCGATTATTCTGATCATCAGGTTAAACAAGACCTTGAGGGGGTATATATAGAGGAGACCAAGTGAGACTTGGGCTTAAGTTGCAGGCCAGGCCTGCAACACATGGACTAGCCGTCCAACAGCAGTATTGGCGCCCTCACTGGGCCCAATTAAGTGGTGGCCCACTTATTCCTTATACTGTGGCCTGTTGAGCTTTTTGGGCCAGATCAGGGATCTAATAGCTGGTAAAACCGAGGCCTCCCAATGGCTAAATTCTCCATACTCAGCCCAGAGTATAATTTAGTCCATAAGTACTAAAACATTCCACTAGAGTAATAGTACTGAATTACCTGTTTTACCCCTGTTGAGTTCAGGGCTAGTATTAGACTTAGCGACCCCCATATTTAAGATATCCCACATCCGATGATTAACTTAGAGCTTCTGACTGCTCGTGTTATTCAACTTCTTATATTCCTGAGTAGTACCATTCATTCCTTATTCATCATACCGGAAATTAATCCACCTACAGGGTTTGGTATGATAATCCTTAATGAATTCCTCAGGGGATGTGATCAACCTGTTCTACCAGGATATGGTGCTCTGTTGCAGTTGCACTAAGAGTCGTACTAGTTGTAGTTGCTTCCCAAGATACGGAGCATATTGAGTTACAGATACTCTGAACTCTCACCCATGGTAAATCAAAGAAGCAGACTACAACTATACACCCTTAGGACTCAACTAGAGTTAAGGTTCATTTTAAGTCACCGAGGTCTTGATTCTTTCTACATTTGGTCAGAATAGAAGAATACACCTCACCGTGATCCTATCAGTACACGCACGTACTAGTATAGACAAGTAGCCAAGACAAGCTACTTATGCAGCCTATACTACAGCCTAAACCAACAGTTATATCCAGAACGGTCTCAACTGTGATACCCTTTTATATCTCGTGAGGAACCGGCAACTATGGTCTTCTGTGATCTACAACACACCATAAAGCCTACAACTTTGAGATAATGGATAGATGTTTGATGCATAGATAACAATTCATACTTATTCAGATAGAAGATTGTTAGTGGTTGTGGACAACACATGCATACAAGCTAAAAGGCCTGCTTTCTAGTATACAAATCCATCAATCTCCCACTTATACTAAAGCAAACTTTTAGTATATCATGTGACAAATAGGCAAAGTGTCTACAATCTAGCATCTATTACACATCTTCTCCCACTTATACTCAAAGTTTACTAGTGTGGGAGGCGCCCCAGTCCCATCCCTTCGACATGCTTGTCGAACACCTTGACTGGTAAGCTCTTTGTGAACGGATCCGCTAGATTATCCGCTGAAGGGATTTTCTTCACTTCTACTTCTCCTCTTTCGACGATTGCTCGTACGAGATGGTACTTTCTCTCTATGTGTTTGCTCGCCTTGTGAGCTCTAGGTTCCTTGCAGTTTGCAACTGCTCCAGCATTATCACAATATAATGTGATACCTCTGGGCAAACTGGGAACTAGTTCTAGCTCATTAAGGAAGTTCAGGAGCCACACAGCCTCTTTAGCAGCCTCACAAGCAGCCACATATTCGGCCTCCATGGTCGAGTCTGCGATGCACTTCTGCTTCACACTCTTCCAAGTGACAGCTCCACCTCCCAAGGTAAACACATAGCCTGAGGTAGATTTCCTCTCATCTCGATCAGCCTGGAAGTCTGAGTCCGTATACCCTATCGGGATCATCTCATTGGACTGATAAACAAGCACATGATCTCTTGTCCTCTTGAGATACTTCAAAATGTGCTTAACAGCCGTCCAATGTCCCTGACCAGGGTTAGACTGATATCTCGCCACCATGCCAACCGCATAGCAGATATCTGGTCTAGTACACAGCATTGCATACATGAGACTTCCAACCGCGGAAGCATACGGTATAGTCTTCATGCCCTCTATCTCCTCTTGTGTCTTCGGACACATGTCCTTAGATAGATGTATGCCATGTCTGAAGGGAAGAAAACCCTTCTTGGCATTCTGCATGCTGAAACGGGCGATCACAGTATCTATATATGAAGCTTGGCTTAAGCCTAACATCCTCTTACGGCGATCTCTGATCACCTTGATCCCTAGGATGTAACCTGCTTCTCCCAAGTCTTTCATCTGAAACTGTTCAGACAACCAATCCTTTACGCCTGATAACACGTTCACATTGTTGCCAATGAGAAGTATGCCATCTACGTACAGTACTAAGAATACCACGCTTCCGTCCGAACTGAGCCTGTAAACACAGCTTTCGTTTAAGCACTGGACAAATCCAAAGGATTTTATCACTCCATCAAAACGAATGTTCCAGGACCTGGACGCTTGCTTAAGTCCGTATAAGGACTTCTTAAGCTTCCATACGAGATGCTCCTGGCCATCTGTTATGGCTGAGGGTGTGAAGAAGATTGATGGTGCGTCGGAAGAGAAGAAGATGGATTGGGAATTAGGGCTCGAACAGGATTTTGGTAAAGGAAAGGAGGGGAAGTCTTCTGCAGCTGGAATGAAGAATTAAAGAAGAGTTGTTGTTTCTCTTTATTTTTGTAAACACGTTTTATGCTTAACACTTTTGTTATTGGGCCTATTTTATTATTCGTATGGGTTTAGTTGTAAAACTTGGAGTATATCTTGGTTGCTTGCTTTCCAAGCTGGGTAGGAAATGAAATCACTTTTCCTCACTCACTTTCTCTCTCTACCCTCTCTACAGTCTTCTTCTTCCTATCTACTGTTTCATTGATCGAGCTCACCATTTTCAGATTACATCATATTGATAACCACTATTACATCATATCCTTGTAGTATTCACTACAATTGGTATCATCCCTTCGATCCGATGGCCGACGTTACTCGCTTCAAGGATCTGCAAGAAGCACAAAAGAAACTGGATCAAGCTTGGCAAGCAGAATCGTTGAAGCGAAATGCTGCTGAACAGAAAACACAGGAACAATTTGCTGGTATGGACAAAAAATTTGATCACCTCACAAAAACCCTGGCTGATATGCAACTACAACTGCTTAATATTTCTCCTACTGATTCTTCTGGGCTTTTTGGTTCTCCTCCTCGGGTTAAGAATGGTTCTGGTTCTACTTTTGTGCATAATCCTCTTCCTAGAGTGGATTTCCCACGTTTTGATGGCACTAACCCTAGGGCTTGGATTATCAAATGCAACAGTTATTTTAAATTGATGCCTACAATTCCTGATGATCAACGTGTTCACCTTGCTTGCATGCATTTTGATGGAAAGGCCCTTTCCTGGTTTCAAAATCTTAATATGGGTGAACTGATTATTACTTGGAAACAGTTTTTGGAAGTCATTTCTGCTAGATTTGAGGAACTGCATGTTTCTAATATTATTGAGGAATTCAACAAGCTTAAGCTCACTGGTTCTTATGAGGAGTATGTTGAGAGGTTTTCTGAATTGAGGTCTTGTTTGTTGATGGAGGATGGTAGCAAATTCAGTGAGGAGTATTTTATTGCTAGCTTCATCAGTGGGTTAGGTGATGATTTAAGACATTTTATTAAAATGTTTTATCCTCATACTCTTGACCAAGCCATTGAGTTGGGCAAACAGCAGTTACATACCTTGGATGCTATTGTCAAACGGGTGAGACCTCCTGTTAAGCCTTTTCCTGGTCCTGCTTCTGGGTTTAGGAGACCAGATGTCACCTCCCAAACCAGTTCTGTTCTTCAAAAGCTAGCTGCATCACCTGCCCAAAAGTCCTCCACTAAGCTTCTAACTTCTGCTGAGATGGCTGCAAGAAGAGAGAAGGGTTTATGTTACAATTGTGATGACAAATACTTTCCTGGCCATAGATGCAAAGTTAGAACACTTTATATGGTGATGTCTGAAGAAGAGGAGCTACTGTATTCCCAGGAGGTGGTGGATTCTGATGCACCACAGGAGCTGGATATTCCTGTTCCTGATATGGAGGAGGTACAAATGTCTATTAATTCTATGCTGGGAGAAGCTGGTTTAACCACTATGAGGGTGGTGGGAGAGGTTGGTGATCAACAATTGAATATCCTGCTGGATACTGGTAGTACATTGAGTTTTCTTCAAGAGAATACAGCACATAAGTTGGGTTGCACCATTCTTCCTGACAAGCCCCTCATGGTGAGAGTTGCTAATGGCCAAAAGCTAATTAGTACCAAACGTGCTACTGATTTCAAGTGGATAGTTCAAGGCCATGAATTTCAATATTCCCCTAGATTATTAAAAAATGAGGGTTGTGATATGATTCTAGGGGGTGATTGGTTGAGATTTTGCACTCCCATTGAACTAGACTATGCTGCCATGTGTATTACTGTCACACTTAAGGGAGAGAGGGTTAGACTCAATGCCCTCACTACTGCAGTGGATTGTACCTTGGTGACAGGTCCAATGCTAAGCTGCCTCCTACACCAGGATAGTGAGAATATTGAAGAGATTTTTGTGTTGGAAGCTGGGGTCCCTAAGGATGTTGTTCCAGCTGATTTGGATTCCTTACTTACTGATTTTGCTGATGTTTTTGAGGAGCCTTGTGGATTACCTCCTGTGAGAAGGGTGGAACATCATATTCAGTTGAAACAGGGCAGCATTCCTAAACATCAACACCCCTACAGAACCTCTCATAATCATAAGGATGAAATTGAGAAAATAGTAAAGGAGATGCTGCAATCTGGAATAATCCAACACAGCAGAAGCCCTTTTGCTTCTCCAGTAATCTTAGTGAAGAAGAAAGATCATACATGGAGAATGTGTGTGGATTATAGATATCTTAATTCTTTGACTGTTAAACATGATTTTCCTATCCCTGTTATTGATGAATTGCTAGATGAATTATTTGGGGCTCAATATATCTCCAAAATAGATCTCAGATCTGGTTACTTTCAAATTCTGGTCAAGCCTAGTGATAGATATCTCACTGCTTTTAGTACACATCATGGCCACTTTGAGTTTTTGGTTATGCCATTTGGGTTATGTAATGCCCCTGCAACCTTTCAGTCTCTTATGAATCAGGTGTTTCAGGATTGTTTGAGGAAGTTTGTTCTGGTGTTTTTTGATGATATTTTTGTTTACAGTAAATGTTGGGAGGATCATCTTTTACATTTACAGGTGGTCTTGGAATTATTAAGGAAACACATCTTATATGCTAAACGCAGCAAGTGCAGTTTTGGCCAGGTGAAGATTGAGTACTTGGGACATATTATCACTGCTGAGGGGGTGTCTACAGACCCTGAAAAAATTTCTTGTATGGTTTCTTGGCCTGTTCCTAAAACTGTTAAACAATTAAGGGGTTTCTTGGGATTAACTGGTTATTACAGGAAATTTATCAAGGATTATGGTGTTTTGAGCAGTCCCCTTACTGCTCTGTTGAAGAAGGATAGTTTCCTTTGGTCTGTTGAGGCAGATGTGGCTTTCCAGAAATTAAAAGATGCTATGGTTACAGCTCCTGTGTTAGCATTGCCTGATTTTTCTATTCCTTTTGTTTTGGAAACAGATGCTAGTGGGAAAGGTATTGGAGCTGTTCTAATGCAGAACCAGAGACCTATTGCTTTCCTCAATAAAGCTCTAGGTATCAGGAATCAAGCTTTATCCATTTATGAGAGGGAGTTCCTGGCTGTTATTGTAGCTGTGCAGAAGTGGAGAACTTATTTACAGGGCCACAAATTTATTATTAAGACTGACCAGCAGGCTTTGAGACACCTGCTTGACCAGAAATCTATGAACCCTACACAACAAAAGTGGCTCACTAAGTTGTTAGGTCTTCATTATGAGATCCATTTCAAGAGTGGGGTAGAAAACAAGGTTGCTGATGCTCTGTCAAGATATCCTACTTTTGAGGCTAATTGTGCAGCTTTGTCTACTGTTTCTCCATTATGGGTGCAGAGAGTTATTCACAGCTACTCCCAAGATGCTTTTGTAACTAAAATCTTGACTACAAAGGCAATTGACCCTACTAGCTATATGGATTTTTCAATTTCTGATGGAATTCTCAGATATAAAGGTAGGGTTGTGGTGGGTTGTGATCAAATGTTGAGGGATTCTATTTTGCAGGAGGTGCACAATTCCTCTTTTGGAGGCCATACAGGGGGATTCAAGGTACCTATTTGAGGCTTAAGAGTTCTTTTTATTGGCCAGGTATGAAAAATGCAGTCATTAAGCTTGTTCAATCATGTGATACTTGTCAGAAAAATAAACCACACACTGGGTTCTTACCTGGTTTACTTCAGCCACTCCCTATTCCCCATACAGCTTGGTCTCATATATCCATGGATTTCATTGAGGGTCTTCCTAAATCTGCAGGGAAGAATGTTATCTTGGTAATTGTTGATAGATTTACTAAGTATGGCCATTTTCTGGCATTATCTCATCCTTACACAGCTGAAGTGGTGGCTAAATTGTTCTTGGATACTGTCTATAAGTTACATGGGGCTCCTGTCAGTATTGTCTCTGATAGGGATAAGATTTTTACTAGTAATTTCTGGAAAGCATTGTTTAAACTCATGGGTACTAGTCTGAATCTCTCTTCAGCTTACCATCCTCAATCTGATGGCCAAACTGAGAGGTTGAACCAGTGTCTAGAAAACTACCTACGGTGTATGGTGAATGATAGTCCGAGGAAGTGGCTAAGTTGGTTGTCTCTGGCAGAATATTGGTATAACACCAATTATCATACTAGCTTGAAAACCACACCTTTTCAGGCTTTGTATGGGTACCCCCCTCCTAATTTATCCCTGGAGTCTTATTTTGATTCATCTAATGTGGATGCTAAGGTTCTTATGGAGCAGAGACAGATTTTTATGCAGCACTTGCGTGAAAACTTAATTCAGGCTCAGCAAAGAATGAAATTTTTTGCGGATAAGAAGAGAGAAGAAAGAGAATTTCAGGTGGGTGAGATGGTGTACCTGAAATTGCAACCTTTTCGCTAGAATTCGGTTTCCTTGAGGAAGAATCTTAAACTTTCCTTCCGTTTTTACGGTCCCTTCAAAATTCTGGAAAGGGTGGGGAATGTTGCTTATAAGTTAGAGCTTCCAGCTTCCTCGCGTATTCATCCCGTGTTTCATGTTTCTTTATTGAAAAAATGTGTGGGAAAGGATGCGATACCTGTTTCTGAGCTGCCGGAAACTGATTCTGCTGGAGTTTTTCATATTGCACCGATTGCTATCCGAGGTACTCGTTCGGTGATTCGCAAGGGTGTGGAGGTATCTCAAGTTCTTGTGCACTGGTCCCCTGCTTCGTCGGACTTCGTTTCTTGGGAAGATTTGCAGTATATCAAGAAAAAGTTTTCATCTTTTGATCCTTGCGGACAAGGATGTGCTCATGGCGGGGGTATTGTTATGGCTGAGGGTGTGAAGAAGATTGATGGTGCGTCGGAAGAGAAGAAGATGGATTGGGAATTAGGGCTCGAACATGATTTTGGTAAAGGAAAGGAGGGGAAGTCTTCTGCAGCTGGAATGAAGAATTAAAGAAGAGTTGTTGTTTCTCTTTATTTTTGTAAACACGTTTTATGCTTAGCACTTTTGTTATTGGGCCTATTTTATTATTCGTATGGGTTTAGTTGTAAAACTTGGAGTATATCTTGGTTGCTTGCTTTCCAAGCTGGGTAGGAAATGAAATCACTTTTCCTCACTCACTTTCTCTCTCTACCCTCTCTACAGTCTTCTTCTTCCTATCTACTGTTTCATTGATCGAGCTCACCATTTTCAGATTACATCATATTGATAACCACTATTACATCATATCCTTGTAGTATTCACTACACCATCCCTCACATAACCTTCTGGTTGGCGCATATAAATGTCCCTACCTTTTTCAAGGTACCCGTTCAAGAACGCAGTCTTGACGTCCATTTGCCAAACCTCTAGGTCTAAATGTGCCGCCATGGACAAGAGTATTATGACGGACTTAAGCATGGCAACCGGCGAAAATGTCTCATCATAGTCGATTCCCTCTCTCTGAGTGAATCCTTTCGCCACCAATCTAGCTTTGAAGGCTAAAACCTTCCCGTCAGGTCTCTCTTTCTCTTGTATACCCACTTGCAACCGATGGGCCTTACCCCATCCGGCAGCTCCGCAAGGTCGTACACGTCCATGTTAACTATGGATTCTATCTCCGAATCCATAGAAACTTTCCAGGAATCTGCATCCTCGTCCTCCATCGCTTCCTTGTAAGTCCAGGGGTCGATCTCATCATGTTCGATACCCGAGAGTAGTTCAGTGGATTCTCCCACGAACATGAAATGGTCCGGTTGACGAACAACCCTCCCACTGCGACGAAGCGATGGTGGAGATACAGTATCGGATAAGGGTGCAGTTAGTGGTATAACCTCTTGTACACTCGGCTGTTCTGGAATACTGGCTACTGCTGATGCTCGCAACTCATCGAGCATTATTTCACTCCTTGTCCGATGGTTACTAATAAAGTCCTCCTCTGGGAATCGGGCATTAGTGCTCACAATGACCTTCTGATCCTGGGGACTATAGAAATAACCTCCTTTCGTTCCCTTTGGATATCCTACAAACAGCCTAACCTCAGTCTTAGACCTCAATTTGTCGGCCTCCTTAGTCAGCACGTGTGCTGGACATCCCCAAACCCGAATATGACCCAAGCTAGGCTTACGCCCTGTCCATAATTCGGAAGGAGTTTTAACTGTCGACTTTGTAGGTACTAGATTGAGGAGATAACCTGCTGTTTCCAAGGCATATCCCCAGAACGAAATTGGCAAGGATGCATAGCTCATCATCGATCTCACTGTGTCCAAAAGAGTACGATTCCGTCTCTCAGCTACACCGTTCTGTTGGGGAGTACCGGGCGTAGTTAACTGAGATGAAATCCCATTTTCTGACAAGAAAGTTCGAAACTCAGTTCCGAGGTACTCGCCACCTCTATCAGAGCGAAGTGACTTGATACTTCTACCCGTTCTCTTCTCCACTTCCGCTTTGAATTCCTTGAATTTGTCAAAGCACTCGGATTTCTTGTGAGGTAGATATAACCGTATCTCGAGTAGTCATCGATAAACGTGACAAAATACTCATAACCTCCTCGAGCTTGAACGGACATCGGTCCACACAAGTCAGAATGAACCAACTCTAAGAGCTCTTGGGCTCGATATCCTATGGACTTGAAAGGTCTGGTCACCATCTTTCCTTCCAAACACGATTCACACGTTGATAAAGGTTCTGTTTGGAAATCCAAAACACCTTCTTTTATCAACCTTTGAATCCTCTTTTGGTTGATGTGACCCAATCGTAAGTGCCATAATAGAGTTTGGTTCGTTTGAGGCGGATTCTTCCTCTTTTTAGTATTCAATGATGAGGAAGCATTATAAGAAGAAGAATCATTCATAGGACAAGTAATGGTATAGAGAGACCGGGACAGTGTGCCAGAAACTATAACTTCATCGTTTTTCATGATAGAAACACCTCTATAAAAAACAACTGAATATCCATAAATAAATAGTTTCGAAACAGAAATCAAGTTTCGCCTAAAAGCAGGCACATATAAAACATCTCTCAAAACCAAAACAGTACTATCAAACGATAAATGAATATCTCCAACTGCGACAGCTGCAACTCTCGATGCATCGCCCATGGAGATGGTAATCTCGTCATCACTCAGCTCCCTTGTCTGCAGAAACCCCTGCAAGGAGTAACATACATGGTCAGTTGCTCCCGTATCTACTACCCAAGTCTGGGTAGAACTTGCAGCTAAGCATGTTTCAGTTACATATGTGAATGACGTACCAGAATTCTTCTTCTTTAGAGGGCAGTCAGCCTTCCAGTGTCCTTTCTCATTGCACTTGAAGCACTTGCCCTTTGCCTTAGGCTTCTTAGCCTCTTCGGCGGGCTCTTCGACATCCTCCTTCTTCAAGCTCTCAGTGCTTTCTTGAACCTTTGCCTCACTAATATCTTGCGATATAGTCTGAGTACCAAACATAAGCGCACTAGCTTCCTCCTCGGCCAACTTCAAATCATCTGACTCACAAAAGATCTCAAGAAGTTCTAGGATATCCACAGCATCTGCTAAGTGAGAACACAAAGCCTGCAATCCCGGCGTGAGAGACATTATGACTAGCCATCTAATCACTCTGTTTCCCTCGTGCCACGCCTCATGCGACTTCTTTTCTTCAGCAGTCGAATTTTCAGTGATGGCTTTAGG
Source organism: Thymus mandschuricus (assembly GCA_029379335.1). Classification (NCBI taxonomy): domain Eukaryota; kingdom Viridiplantae; phylum Streptophyta; class Magnoliopsida; order Lamiales; family Lamiaceae; genus Thymus; species Thymus mandschuricus. Next base: position 15,840,714 of record CM057074.1, on the reverse strand, counting down.
ATGAGGTATCGAGAGTACATACATGTACCCTTCAGCAATGAGGACATTATCGAGATTCTTCCTCCACTCCACATAGTTGGATTCCGTGAGAGGACTCGAAGTGAGAATGTTTATCAACGGGCCTAAAGTCATATCTGAAAAAGCAATAAACACGTGGACACAAGTAAGAATAGATCATGCATCAATTCGTAACGAAAATTATTGTAACCTTTTGATAAACCAATAATTTCGAAACCTTCAACAGCCCAAACAATGCGGATCGCAAGCCACATTCGTGTGGATGTTTACGCTCCCACTGTTCGACCAGATACTCAGATCTTTAACTCTACTTATCTTGCCAACCTATCCTTATGGCAAATAGAGCTAATAGTTGAACCTTACTAGACCATATTAGATTAGAAAAGGGACTCCGTTGGGGAGTTGTATTCTAACTAATATCTAAGCTTTTAACCACAATCTTAGCCTAACTCGGAAAAAACATTATTTTCCTTAAGCTATCTTTGTTCAAAAACCAACTCCAGAGAAAACCGTAGTTACTATTCCGAGCAAGCCACGTTAGTGTGGACATTTACTCAGAAAAGCTCCCACTTCTCATTTTGGTTAGAACATTTTTGTTAAGAAACCCTAAGTCTGGCGAACTCGTCCGATACGATGTGCAAGCCATGTTCGTGTGGACGTTTACACACTCGCACCAAACTTCACCTTAAGGTCAGTTGTGGAGGTCTTAACATTTTCTATTCCAAAAATGTTTTTATCTGCTTAGTATTTTCTCTCAAAAGGTTTGTCGACATGCTCGATCACGTTGTCACATAATCCTAAGCATAATTTTCTAAACGTAGCAAATAAACCATGCTCGCAGAAAATTAAAACATGCTTATATTGATAATCCTAAAACATGCTCGACTAAGCGCAATTTATTCACCTCGACAGGCAAGACATGCTACAATAATTTAAATTGCATCCATAGCATGCTTAAGAAAAACGAGATAAAAACAAAAATAAAACTCGCTTTTCGTGGTGTGACGACCCGTCTAAACTATTACAAATAATAATAAAATCCGAAACAGGCTTCGGTCTTGAATAAGTCCTCCGAGTTAATCTCCCGTTTCTCCCCGAAAATAAATAAATTAATTAAATAATTTATTATCTAATTTCCGTTGCCATTGGGCTTTTCTAACCGAGATTAGGCCCACACCACATGGCCCAATTCTCTCGAATAAGCCCAAACCGCGCTCGTTTCACTCTCTTGGGCCCACGAACCCGAAACCGAACCTAACACGGCCCGAATTCGTGACTGGGCCTGAGCCCGAACGCTGGAGGCAGCCCGTAAACGCGAACGGGCTGGGTTGGAAACCCTAGGCCCGTCCACGGGCGCGCAAGGCTGCTCGCGCCGCGACCGACGGCGTGAGGCGCTGCCGCCGGCCGCCTCCACCTCCCTGGCGCCGCTGCTGCTGGCTGATGTCGCCGTGCCTCCGCCTCGCTGCTGGACCCTCCCTGTCGCCGTCGCCGTCGCCAGCTGCCGCTGCAAGTCGCGACAGAAACCCTAACGGGCTCTGCCGCTGCTGCTGCTCCTCCGGCGCTGCTCCCCGACGGCCTACTGCTGCCGGCGACGCTCGCGGCCACGTCGAGTCCGTTGCCGGACTCCGTGGTCGCCACCGTCGGCCCCTATGCACTCCACGGCGTCTGCCGCGGCGTCGAGCCCTAATTAGGGTTCCGCCGCGGCGCCGTTCTCATGCCTCCGGTGCTGCCGCCGCCTCTCCGGCCTCCCCAGGCCTCCTCCGACGACGTGCAGGCTCCAGCAGCGTGCTGGAGCCACGTCGATCATCGGAGAAGAAGGAGACAGCCCCGTTGGGCGACTCGCACGCGCGTGCGGTGGCGCGTGTGATTCACGCGCCGCCCCGTGCGACGGAGCCCAGCTGGTGTTCGTCTCCTTCGTTCTTCGCGTTCTTCGTCTCCATGCAGCAGGTACAAACGAAAAACAAAAGAAAAAATCTATCTAATCCTATTCTAGATCGCACATTATTATCTTGCGATAAAAAATTACATAGATTTGCCAAATAGGCCCGAAAAATGAAAAACACCACGAAAAGCGACATCCTAATCGATCTAACATGCATAATAATCAATAATTAATCAGATAGAGCCGAAAATCTGATCCTTGGCTCTGATACCAACTGAAGGAACCATATCTGATCGGTGAAGATCGGTTCGCCCGAGGATCTATTTCGGATATCTAACTATCGAATTAAACCTATCATGCTCCTATGAATTAAGTGCGGAATCATAGGGGGTTTATAGATCGATTACCTGAAGAAGTAGAGAACTCACGAATAGATCTTCTGATCTGTATCCCTGCTCGATTCTGACGTTTGATGGACAACGAACTTCGGAATCAGCCACGGAAACGGGAACCCACCGAACTGCTACTCGCCCGGCCGCGCGTCTCTCTCTCTCGAACCCTAGCCTCCCTTTCTTATTCAGAATATTTAAGTGCACTCTATTATTCTGATCATCAGGTTAAACAAGACCTTGAGGGGATATATATAGAGGAGACCAAGTGAGACTTGGGCTTAAGTTGCAGGCTAGGCCTGCAACACATGGACTAGCCGTCCAACAGCAGTATTGGCGCCCTCACTGGGCCCAATTAAGTGGTGGCCCACTTATTCCTTATACTGTGGCCTGTTGAGCTTTTTGGGCCAGATCAGGGATCTACTAGCTGGTAAAACCGAGGCCTCCCAATGGCTAAATTCTCCATACTCAGCCCAGAGTATAATTTAGTCCATAAGTACTAAAACATTCCACTAGAGTAATAGTACTGAATTACCTGTTTTACCCCTGTTGAGTTCAGGGCTAGTATTAGACTTAGCGACCCCCATATTTAAGATATCCCACATCCGTTGATTAACTTAGAGCTTCTGACTACTCGTGTTATTCAACTTCTTATATTCCTGAGTAGTACCATTCATTCCTTATTCATCATACCGGAAATTAATCCACCTACAGGGTTTGGTATGATAATCCTTAATGAATTCCTCAGGGGATGTGATCAACCTGTTCTACCAGGATATGGTTGCAGTTGCACTAAGAGTCGTACTAGTTGTAGTTGCTTCCCAAGATACGGAGCATATTGAGTTACAGATACTCTGAACTCTCACCCATGGTAAATAAAAGAAGCAGACTACAACTATACACCCTTAGGACTCAACTAGAGTTAAGGTTCATCTTAAGTCACCGAGGTCTTGATTCTTTATACATTTGGTCAGAATAGAAGAATACACCTCACCGTGATCCTATCAGTACACGCACGTATTAGTATAGACAAGTAGCCAAGACAAGCTACTTATGCAGCCTATACTACAGCCTAAACCAACAGTTATATCCAGAACTGTCTCAACTGTGATACCCTTTTATATCTCGTGAGGAACCGGCAACTATGGTCTTCTGTGATCTACAACACACCATAAAGCCTACAACTTTGATATAATGGATAGATGTTGATGCATAGATAACAATTCATACTTAATCAGATAGAAGATTGTTAGTGGTTATGGACAACACATGCATACAAGCTAAAAGGCCTGCTTTCTAGTATACAAATCCATCACGTCGTAAACCAAAAAGCCTAACCCTAAGTTCTGTTGTTAGGTTTTTGTGTTCGTCGTTAGGTTGTTTCGATCCAAGGCCCTACTTTCATCGACTGTAGAAGCCTCGATCATAGAGTCTAGATCCAAGCTTGCACTTACATTGTTCGTGTAAAGCTCGATCGAAGCTAGGCTGTAAGGAGAGCCCGCAATCTCCCTGTTGTCGGATAGAAGTGAATGAAGCTTCTAGTCCAAGTTAGGTTTTTGTAGTGAACCCACAATCACTGCGTCTGTCGTCAGATCCAAGCGAGTGAAGCTCGATCTCGACCAGGCTTTTGAAGAGCCCGTAATCTTCAAGTTCTTGAGTGAAGAGAACGTGTTGCCGAGTGCAACAAAGTGGACGTAGGAGCTTTATCTCCGAACCACTATAAAATCTTGTGTCGTATCTCTCTAACCCTAAACTTTTATTTCCTTGTTTGATTATACATTGCACTTGCATCTAAACAAACATAACTTGGAATTTTAATTACTTAGGAAAAGATCTAGCTCACCGAATTCCGCATCTAGAGTAAAGTCTCACTCTTGATCAAGCTCTAAGCTTAAGTCAAGAGAATCGTAATTACTTTAGATCTAGCCCTTTGCTAGGTCTTAGTATTTCTAAAAGAGCACTTTACTTTATACTCTGAGTTAAGGAAAAGAAGTTGAAAAACTTCAAAATACGTATTCACCCCCCCCCCCCCCCCCCCTCTACGTATTTTTCCTATAACAAACCGGGACCAACAAGTGGTATCAGAGCAGCGGTTCTTTCGAGCCTCTGCTTTGCATATCCGAAGCGAGTCCCCACTCGCTTCACGTTGTCTCACTGAACCGGATCCTATTTTTCCTAAGTGCATCAAAACCTCACCCACGCATACTGCATCTACTAATGATAGTTTGCTATGAATGCTTCTAGTCTTCCACAGTTCTCCATAGAAGGCTATGAGATCTGGAGCTTTCGCGTTGAGAGCTTCCTGTGCTCCATCCATGACTGGATGTGGGAGGTCATTGAAGATGGGCCAATCGAAATCAAGAAAGCTGTCTCTAAGAATGTCCTAGCTGCTGAAGGTCGGGCTGCCTATGTTCGACAAACGTACGTAGAGAAGGACAAGGATGAATTCACTCCAAATGATTTCAAAATCACAAACCTCGACAAGATTGCATGCCACACGATGCAGAGCACCGTATCGGATGCCTATCTACCAAGGATAAGGAAGTGCATAACAGCGAAAGAAATGTGAGAAACTCTAGCCCTCATTTCTCAAGGCACAGACAAGATCAAAGAAAACAAGCTCGTCGTACAAATGCGGGAGTTTGAAAGCTTGATAATGAAGCCAGGAGAATCCATCGACGCCTTCGAGCTGAGAGTTACCAACATTACTGCTACTCTCAACTCGCTTGGGAAGGAACTCATAAACAAGGAGGTGAACCTCAAGATCGTTCGAGCCCTCACAAGGAAGTGGCAGACAATGAAGGAGCTGTACCTAGGTACCAAGGATCTATCGAAGCTCACACCGGAGATTCTGTTCTCCGAACTCAAAGCTCATGAATTCGATCTAAATCGAATGAACCTCGATGATGAGGATGAAGTTCCCACGACGTCAAAGGGTGTAGCTTTCAAAGCTGCTGAAGGGCCAAGCGACCAGTCGCTAGCCAAAATGACAAGGGAAGAGCTGGAAGAGCATGTTGCGTTCTTATCCAAGAACTTCAACAAGATGAACTCGCGTGTGGGCAAATACAAGAGATTCTACAAACAGTACAAAGGGAGGAGCACTGATGCTCGAGAAGGAAAAGGGAAAAGAGAAGAGACGACAAAGCCGATCCCACGTGACATGATGGATGTGGAGTGCTACCACTGCCACAAGATGGGCCACTACAAATCTGATTGCCCGAAGCTGAGTGCGAAGGAGCGAGAGGAACTAAAAGCAAAGAGGGATGCTCCAAGGCAAGCGCTTGTAGCAAGCGAGCAGCCAGTCGCTTCAACTGAAGATGTCACAAGCGACTCGGATGCATTCACTGATCCCAACTCCAGTGAAGGAGAAGATCTGGGATTGATGGCACTCACCGACGAGGAGACTGGAGAGGTATTTATCTATCCCTCATCTAGTTCAATTACACTCGCACACACTCACCAAGAGGAAGCTAATTCCTCGACATGGAGTGAGTTGCTTGACAAACACATCAGACTGTCAAGTGACCACGAAGTGTTGAAACAAGCTTTGTCTCAAAGCGAGAAGGAGAACCGAAAGCTAGCCACTGAGCTTGACCAAGTCAAACTTAACTTAAGGGCTATGACTAGTAAGTTCGAGGATCTCTTTGCTAGACATCAAAGCTTGGAAGGAAGGTATGAAAACCCGTCCACTCTAGTTGCCAACTTGAACAAAGCTTCATACGCTAGGCAGCCACTAGAAAGCTCGCTTCTACCTTTTGGTAGAAAGGGAGGACTCAGATATGAGGGTGGACCTTCCAAGCCTACTGTCTTTGTTGGTGCTTCTAACACGACACCATCAGTCACTTTGGATGTGCCCACTGCCTCCAAAGCGATCTCCAACAAGGATAAATGCAAAGTGGCCGAGAACCCTAAGAAGAAGCCAATGAAGATGTCCATATCTTCAAGGGCAGAACCTAAGGGCAAGCAAAGTTCAACAGTTCCTAGCACTCACAATGCTAAGTCTTACCAATCCAAAGGTAAAGGGAAACCAGTTGAAGCTTCTAAGTCTCAAGCCAGGACACGAGAGACAAAGGATCTCCTTTTCAAGAAAAGGAGTAATGTCTATGTGTCACGTTATCCGGACTGGAGATGGTCCAACTGGACTAACGTTGAGGGGGAAGAATTCGAAGCTCCAAGGAGGTCGCTTCAAACTTCCAAGGTTTCTCAAGCGAGTCGGGGTCAAAACCCTAGTTTGACCGCTTTGAAGAAACCAAGCGAGCCGCTTCGATAGACTGTAAAACCTAAGCCAGTCTCTAAGCCTTTAGCTAATCCGAAGCGAGTCGCTTCAGGATATAAGCAAAAGGGTAAGAGCATAGGTAGGCCTCAAGCGAGCCGCTACCCCTCTTGCACACACTGCTGCACGTGTGAAGCTGCTTCAAGGCAGAACTCACAGTTTTCAAAGGTCGAGAAACCCAAGACACAAGCTACCTTTCAAAAGAAAGTGAAACAAGTGTGGGTACCTAAGGGAACTAACCTGCAAGGACCCAAACTGATTTGGGTACCAAAATCTGTCTAATTGCAGGTGAGTGCCGTGGATCCCATGCCAAGCGAGGGTCAACAAATCTGGTACTTGGACAGTGGATGTTCAAGACACATGACCGGCATGAGAGCTCTACTTCATGACTACATAGAGAAGAAGGGTCCACACGTTACATTTGGTGATAACTCTCGAGGAAGCACCAAAGGATATGGCGCACTGAAGATTGGAAAGCTCACGATTGAAGAAGTCTCCTACGTGGAAGGACTTAAGCACAACTTGCTATCCATTTCACAATTCTGTGATAAAGGATACAAGGTGGAGTTTATCTCCAATAAGTGCACTGTGAAGAGCAAGCTCACGTCCCAGATTGTGCTAACTGGAATTAGACAAAGGAACGTCTATATAGCACAATGGGACAGCTGCAAAGAGGAGACGTGCTTAGTCGCAAGGAGTGCTACAGAAATAGGATGGCTATGGCACCGACGCTTGAACCATCTCAACTTTAAGACAATAAATCGCTTAGCTCGAAAAGGTTTGGTGCAAGGCATACCAAATGAAGTCTTTGTTAAAGACCATCCATGCTCACCATGCCAACGAGGGAAGCAGACGAAGAAGCACTTCGCCAGTCTTGAAGGAGCTTCATCCAAGCGAGTACTCGAGCTGCTTCATATGGATCTGTTTGGTCCAGTCACTCCAGTTAGCGTGAATGGAAGGAAATACACTCTAGTTGTAGTCGACGACTTCTCTCGCTACACTTGGGTTATATTTCTCTTCAGCAAGAAGGAGACACTGACCAAGCTACCACAACTGCTCAAGCGACTAGCTGTGGAAAAGAACCAAGCGATTGTCACCATCTGCTCCGACAAAGGCACAGAGTTCCTGAACTCTACCATTGAAGCATACTGCAAGGAGCATGGCATAGCACATCAGACTTCCTCAGCACGCACACCTCAACAGAATGGAGTTGCTGAAAGAAGGAATCGGGTCATCAAAGAAGCCGTTCGAACCATGATTGCTGACTCGAAGCTTCCGATGAAATATTGGGCTGAAGCTGCCAATACACCATGCTACACGCAAAATCGAACGCTTCTCAGCAAACGGCACGACAAGACACCATATGAAATATGGACAGGGAGAATTCCTTACATATCTTATTTCCATATTTTTGGTTGTAGGGTCTTCATCCATGATAATGGGAAGTCACAATTGAAAGCCTTTGAAAGCAAAGCTGATGAAGGAATATTCTTAGGATATTCTACATCAAGCAAAGCTTACAGGGTGTTCAATTGTAAAACCCTAATTGTGGAGGAATCACCCCATGTCGTATTTGATGAATCTTCCTTGAGTCTTCCACAGGAACAGGTTCAATATAAGGAAGGAAAGACAAGCGAGGAACCCATCAATTCACTAACTTGGGACATGCTTGAGGATGATGAAGAGATCAAGGACTCAAGCGAGCAAAATGTCCAAGGAAAAGTTGAAGCTGCCCCCAAGACTCCTGAAGCGAGTGCAGGCCAAGCACCCAATCCAGTCGCTTCAGATGGAGAAGCAAGCGACCAGGAAGAAGATGAAGACGAAGCTGGTGGATCCAAGCGTGCGTGGCTCAAGGATCACTCACCAAGTCGAATCATTGGAGATCCATCCAAGGGTGTAGTGACCAGAAGTCAAGTGTTTGGAGAAAGTGCCATGTTCAGTTGCTTTCACTCGAACATCGAGCCATCACTCGTGGAAGAAGCCCTAGCTGATTCCAATTGGGTGATCGCAATGCAAGAAGAGCTGAATCAGTTCACCAGAAACGATGTATGGTATCTCGTGGATCGCCCCAAATTTCAGCATGTTATTGGCACCAAGTGGGTGTTCAAGAACAAGACGGACGAAGACCACAACGGTGTGAGGAACAAGGCGCGACTCGTCGCTAAGGGCTACTGCCAAGAGGAAGGAATCGACTTTGATGAGACCTTCGCTCCAGTGGTACGGCTTGAAGCGAATTCTAGCCTATGCAGCGGCCAAGAAATTCAAAGTCTATCGGATGGATATTAAGAGAGCGTTCCTCAACGGTGAATTGAAGGAAGAAGTATATGTGGAGCAGCCACCGGGTTTCGAGCAGGGAGATAAGGTGTATCGATTGAAGAAAGCCCTATATGGGTTGAAGCAAGCTCCCAGAGCTTGGTATGATACCCTATCCCAATTCCTAGTGGATAATGGATTCCACAAAGGAAAGATAGATCGAACCCTATTCACCATCAACCATGGAGAGGATATGCTATAGGTTCAGATCTACGTGGACGACATCATATTTGGATCACCAAACCAGTCGCTTAGCGAGAAGTTTGGAGAGCTTATGAAGACCAAATATGAAATGTCGATGATTGGCTTGATGAGCTGCTTTCTAGGTCTTCAAGTGAAGCAGCAGGATGATGGAATCTTCATCAATCAAGCTAAGTATACTCGAGATATGCTTGCGAAGTTCGGTGTTCAGCATACCAAAGCTGTGAAGATTCCAATGAACACCAACTGGAAGATGGAGCCAGACCTAGATGGGAAGTCTGTGGATGCTACAGACTACCGAGCTTTGATCGGATCCCTTCTATATCTCACTGCAAGTAGGCCGGATATAGCTTTTGCAGTTGGACTTTGTGCTCGCTTCCAAAGCAATCCCAAGCACAGCCATCTTGAAGCTGCCAAAAGAATTCTTCGATATTTGAAGGGCACTGTCAATATGGGGCTGTGGTATCCAACGGAGGATAATTTGGAGCTCACTGGATACTCAGATGCTGACTATGGAGGGTGCCGAATTGATAGGAAATCAACATCGGGCACCTGTCAGTTCTTGGGAAGCAAGCTGATCTCATGGTTTTCAAAGAAGCAGACGAGTGTAGCTACTTCAACAACTGAAGCCGAATATATGGCCGCAGGAAGCTGCTGTTCTCAAATTCTATGGCTTCGTCAGCAGTTGAAGGACTACAGAGTTGAAGCGAATGAAATTCCTATATTCTGCGACAACAACAGTGCTATATGCATCTCGCAAAATCCAGTGCTACACACCAGATGCAAGCATGTGGAAATCCGACATCACTTCATTCGTGATCATGTCGAGAAGAAGGATATCAAGCTCGAGAAAATTCATACCGATCTCCAGCGAGCAGATATCCTCACCAAGCCTCTAGCTGAGTCTCGTTTCAATCAGCTATGCATGGAATTAGGGTTGCTAGACCCTGGTGAAGAGTGCTAGATTTAGGATGCACGAAGGAGTGGTCGCTTGTTCCTTGAGCGTCACTCGCTTCGGATCTTCACCAACTCAAGCGAGTCACTTCAGGATTCCACTCGCTTGAAGAAGGAGAAATAAGGTGGAGAAAGGTGGAGTGTTGGAAGACGTTCCCTACCCGCTTACAGGAATTGTTAAGCCATTGGTTAAGGGGGAACTATTGTTTGCTCTCGGAGCAAGCTACTTCCAAAGCGAGCAAGGAAAGCTGCTACCTAGCCTAGGATTCCTAGCGAGTGGGTATAAACACTCGCAAGTGCCGTTTCTAGTAACGGTTGTAGGGTCTTGTATCGGGCCTTCCCACGTAAAAATGGTGAAAGCTTAGGCAGGGCTGGCACCTAGACCTTGCGTCCTCTTCCCATCTTTCTGCCGAAGAGGAGCAAGTCTTCTCATCTCCTTCATCATGGATAATCATCCATTCTTTACACACTCTTCATTGAGTCGAGCTGTCGGATGTCTATTCATTCCTCCCCCATCTTTGAGTTTTGCATCGCTTCAATTTGCCCTAGTCTGGGTCAAGCAAGTCGACTGCAAATTCTTTCTGTAGCTTGTAGGAGGAAGCTTGAAGGGTAACCTTTTTCTTCAAAAGGTTGCAGGGCTGGTGACATGCTTTTGCGTAAAATACGATATTGTCTTGTCAGAGCATTCTCATTGTCATCCTGTCCTATTCTGCTCTGAGATAAGGACTTGTACTCATCCCCCATTGGTCGTGAATAAGTACACTTACGTGAAGCTCCCCTCTGGGTTGTAGTAAGCTTGTGTACTATATTCATTCTCTCTCCCATTCACTTCGATGGAGGACTCTCTAGTTCGTAGAGGAAGATGAATGCCATGAAGATGAATGCCATGAAGTTCTAGCCAAAATGTAGTATCCAACAAGTGGTATTCAACAAAGGTGGTATCAACAAAGCTTCAAGCAATTTCATCAAGTGGATTCAACAAATGCTGTCCAAATCCACAAAATGAAGTCTTCAATAAGTGGTGTCAATCTCATACGAAGTGAGATTGACTGGTAAGTGTTTCAATTTTAAGTACACTAGGTGAGCCGAAGCGTGCTAGAAACCTTCACTCACTATGTGGAAAATATGAAATGAATCTGACACAAATACAAAGAGGAAAACACTCTTGTTTATCCTCGAAGTATGTAAGTCAGAAACATTTTAAATTAAGCAAAGAAATTTCATTTCTTATTCCAGTCGCTTCAGATGGCCAAGCGAGTGCTACATCACTCCAAGCGAGCCATCGCAAGCGAGTGCAGAACAGTCACTCAAAGCGAGTACCTCTCAAGCGAGTACCTCTAAAGCGAGTAAAGGCCAAGCGGCCCAACTCGAAGCGAGCGGGTACGAAGCGAGTATGAGCTGTCTGCACTCGAGTGCAGATTTTACCTTTTACTTTACATTTAATGCAGATTCACGTACAGCCGAAAATAACGGGCGCGTGCACTGCACTTTGAATTCGGAGCGGGAAAAGCCGGACGAGATCGAGCCATCGAATCCAAACAGGCCCCGATTTATAGCCGTTGGATCCGACGCCGTGTAAAGTGACGAATCACAGAAGGCCACGTGGAGACACCGAGCAAGTTGGCGGTTCACTTTTTACTGTGATGATGCCGGACACATCAATCACTTCGCCGTTGGCCGCCGTATAACAACAGGATTTACGGCGATATTACTGTCTTGCCCCTGCCACGTCAGCCGAACCCTACTTCTATTTAAAGACGTCGTTGCAGTCTGAGAAAACTTTCACAACTCTCTATTTTTACCATTCTCGTGCAAGATCTGCAAACTTCTGCAACTCACGAGTCTCAACCCCATTTTTCGTCCTTAAATCTCCGATCAAACTCTCTCAAACTTTTCAACATGGGAAAGAAACAGAAAACTGAGACGATGGAGGAATTTCTCACAGAGGTCGACAAGCATATCAACGTCGAGCCTCATCTCGACCCGACTGTCGTCGAGGAAATTGGTTTCTTCCGTAAGGCCGTGACCACGGCCGGCTTATGGAAGTTTGTGACGGTAGTGCCGACGAAGGTTTTGGCCAAGGCGGTGGCCGAAATCCTTCTAAATCTGAGGAAAGGGCAAAATACATCGTCTTTTACCGATCCACAGACAGGAGAACCGGTGATGGTGGATTTGAGCTCTCTCATCGACATATTCAACCTGCCGAAGGAGGGTGGAAACTCCTTGTTGGGGAGGGAGTTATCGGCCGGAGTCGAATATGCTCGGTTTGCCACCGAAAAAGCAGAGCCCAACTACAAGGAGGCCACTATTCGTTCAGATCTGAAGGCTCCTTTCAATTATATATGCTAGCTCTTTTCGAAGTGCGTCGCATGCTACGTCGGAACCTTGGGCACACTTTCAGAAACAAAGCTCTTCGCCACCACTGTTATCGTCGACAGTCTCACAGGAACCAAATTCAATTGGCATGGTTGGTTTCTCAACCAGATTCACAAAGCTGCTGATGATTTCAAGTTCGTGAAGGGGAGCACCGATCAGATTCTCCGCAAAGGGAAGCTGAAATTTTTCTCCAGACTCTCCGTCGCACTGGAGGAATGGTATCGCAACAAAATGTGGCCAGAATCTGACATCGCCGACTACAACAAGCTCACGGTGTTCCATGACCTGTGGAGGTCAAACAAAATACCAATTGATTTGGGACTTCTCGAGGTTGAAGTGCCCGCTGCAGTACCCGTTGCCGAAAGGCAAGTTGAAGCCCCCCAAACGAAGCGAGCCGCTTCATCCGGGAAGCGAGCTGCGCCAAAGCGACCCAAAAAGAAATCGAAGCTAGTCGCTTCACTGATCAAATCAAGGGAGGCTGAGGAGCAGCCGCTTGAGGAGATCGAAGAAACCCAACCCCAGCCTTCACCCATCAAAATCCAAACTTCCCCACCACAAACACAGACTACCCCAATTCAAACTCAAACACAGACAACCCAACCACCAGAACCTCAAGCCTCATCATCCGCCCAACCACATACCCAGAAATCCCCCCTCTCTCCACTTGAAGAAGAATCAAGTTCTTCATTCCACCTACCCAAAATGCCTCTTCTCAGCACAGATCCAACAGCTGCATTCACCATATTCCAACCTATCCAATCCCAACAACCAGCCACTGAGCCCATCCAAGTCTCCGAAACCTCCGAAACCTCATCTTCATCCCAGTCCCCTTCCTCATCGGCGGCTACAGCCGATACTGCCCAAACTACAGGAACCATTGTTCCAGCATTTCAAATCTCTAAGGTCCCTGCAGAAGTGGATGCTCTCGAAAGATACGTGAGAGATAGAGAGCAGGCTGCAGAGACCATCAAGGACCGCTACTTCTCCGTGCCGATGTCCGACGAATTCTACACCAAGACCGTCGACTTTCTCACCTACATCACCTACCGCGGCACTGAATACTACAAGGTCTTCAGTTTCTTGAAAGCCTTCAAAGAGGAAGAGCTCATTCAGATGGAAGGGAAGTTGCTGGATTTCATCAGTGAGAATGGTTTCCACGCATTTTGTCACTGGAACCAGCTTCTGGGACAAGCTGGATGCAAAGGTGAGGCGAGCCTATCCAGAAGCTTCAGTTCCTGATCGTGTGCCGACCATTCATGAGCGGAGGTTGATGAGAGAGCACGCGGAGGAGGTAGAGATGAAGGATGCGGAGATCTCAAGTCTGCGGAGTGAGATCACCAGAAAGGATGTGGAGATGGAGAAGAAGATTGAAGAAGTCAATAATCTGCGTGCAGATTTTGACAAGAAAAGGAGTGAATTGGAGGGAAAGGTTGCAGAGAAGGAGAAGTTATTGGAGGAAAAGGAGAAGGCGTTGGAGGAGCAGGTGAAGCTGGTCGGAGACCAGGAGAAGAAACTTGATGAACTCAAGCGCTCGCTTGACACGGAGAGGAGTCGCTTGAGGGATATCAACGCCAAGCTAGTGACTGTTGGCGAAGAGAAGAAGAAGTTGGAGGAGGAGGTAAGAGCACTGAAGGAGAAGGCAGAAGAGAAGGATGCTGATCTGGTGATGAAGGGAAGCGAACTAACCAGGACCAAGACAGCCCTTGACAAGCTTAAACAGGAGATGAAGGATCTCAAGCTTGAGCATGAGATAAATACGAAAGAGCTCGAGAGCAGAAGGAAGAGTGCTAGAGCCACTGATCTAAAGCAAGCTAAGCTGGCCATCCAAATTGACGAAGCTAAGAAGAAGGCCAGTGAGTTCGCTATCAAGATTGCCGAGCTTGCACAAGTTCGTGTGACGCTCAACAGCCAGGAAAGCGCCATAGCTACTGCGAAGGCAGAACTTGAAGCTTCTCAGGACTTCCTTAATCTCACGATCGAGGAGGAGCGCAAGGAAATTCGAGCAGAGATCGAAGCGGAGCTGGCCGCTCGCTTTAGAAATGTTGAGTCGCTTGAGAGGCTGATGGCCTCTGTCAGAGAGAGAGAGAAGCAGTGTGAGTATCTGCTCGAGGAGATAAGTATCAAAACTGCCGAATTGGTGCTCTCCTAGGAGCATACGTTCGCAGGAAAGACAGAGCGGATGTTGCATGCTGTGTTCAATGCAGTCAACAATCTTCATCATTCTATTACTGGAAAGCTGATCACCCCAACCCCCGGCAGTGATGATGCCAAAAAGGGGGAAGGTATTGTGCAGAAAAGAGTTGAGACTCTGGAGCTACAAGGTGGAGCTGGAGGTAGTGGAGTGGAGAAGATGATCGAAGGAAGTAGTGGAGTCGGAGGAAGCGGAATTGAGAAGGAGATGGAGGAAGAGTTGGAGGATGAAGCTAGGGCAGAGCGTGCTAAGAAATTGGGGAAGGAAAAATTCACAGAAGAGCCCCGCAGGCCGATTGAAGGGAAGTTGCTTGCCTCTTCGATTGCTGCTCACCCTCCGGTGGTTATGTTAACCAAGGAACAAAAGGACCAGCAAATCCGTGCAGACGAGGCCCTAGCCCGCGAAATGGAGATGCAATTTGATCTGAAAACACTGGAGGCTCTTACCGCTTTCCAAGCGCCCGCTTCACCTCTTGCCGCTTCAACCCTTGCACTAATTTCTGAAACTGCAAGAGCCACTTCGTCTACTACTGGAGCCACTTCATCCAGTCAAGCCATTACTCCAAGTGCCTCCGCAGTCATCCCTCCTAAAGAAGCAGAGAAGAAGAAGAAGAAGGAGATGCCTCCACCGCCAGCACCTAAACAACCACTGAAGCGGACCACACCCGAAACTAGAGAAGATGATCCTGAGGCCAAGCGCCAAAAGATCAAACAGACGGTCGCTTCAAGAGCTGGTGAGATGGAGAGGAGAAGGAAGCAAGGAGAAGAGAGAAAGGAGGAAGAGGAGAAGGAAAGAAAGATCAAGGCAAGGCGCATGGAAATCATTGAAGGTCGGATTGAGGAACACTTCAATGAAGTAAGACTCATCCAGTCCGCCCTTACTCGAAGTGCCTTCATCCCATTTCTGCCGGAAGAATCGGAAGCATGTGTGAAGCAAGCTTGGATGGACGCTTGCTATGTGACCACAAAGGAGATGATCGATTCCGGTCGCTACCCGCGCAGAGAAGAGCAACAATACATTCGCAGGCGACTGATTGAGATGCTCCCGAAATGGAGCACTGAGCTAAGTGCGAAGTTCCATGCTATCATGACTGAGATGTCCAGCCGATCAGAAGAGGAGTTGATTGTGCGTAGGAATGAGCATCCTGATGCCCGAGAAATTGAGCAGTTCATTCCCGATGATCTACTTGAGCGATGGCTGTATTACAAGGAGAAATTCATCAAAGCGTACTACTACTGGGAAGTAGTGCCACTTCAGAATGAATGCTCAAGGATCAACGCGCTCAACAACTTCCTAAGTGCCTACGATGAAAAATTCAGGCGGAAGGTCTTCACTCTTGCAGAGCTTGCAAAGCCTATGCCTCTAATCATCAAAGTGCCTGCTTCGAAGGACTTCCCCATGCCCTTCCTGCCCGGCACAAGCGTTCCAGATCGTCGCATCATTGATGCAGAGATTGATGAAGCTTTCAACCTAGAGGAAACTTGGAGGAGACCAAGCATCTACAATGTAGGAACGTTGGAAGTGAAGGTTCTCAATGCCTACATTGTTCCAGAGGAGATGATAGAGAAGGAGGTGGAGACAGAGGAGAAGAAGAAGGAAGAGGAGGTGACAAGGAAAGAGAAGGAGGAGAAGAATGAAGCTGCAGGAAATCCTTGAATTTCAAGCTTCATATTTTGTGAACTGTTGTTCATCTATCTTATTTTAATTTCTGTCTCTCCTGTGTCATTTACAAGCTTTGTGAATGATTTATCCTTATGCTAAAAAACTCAAATAACTTAACCGAAAAAAAAAATGGGGAAAGGAACTTAAAAGAAAATTTTCATACGAACATGCAAAGGAAGCAGTCGCTTGAAGTTCCTTCCACGGTTAGGTAGGCTAAATCCCTTAGTCTAAAAAAAAAATTGTTTTGGGTTTTGGCATCATCAAAAAGGGGGAAATTGTTGGGAATTGTTAAGAACAAAATGTTAAGGGGGAACTCCTATGGGAAACTTCGAAGTGAGTCAAATAGTTGTTTTGATTTGATCCCAAAACCCCCAAGCGTTCTGTTCCCAAGCGACCCATTTTGATGTAGATAATAGAATTAGAAATTTTTCTAAGCCTACTCTGTTAGGATGGCTTTATTTTGCTTAGATTGTAGACTGCAGAAAATTCAAGTGAAGGCCACTCGCTTGAGTGTGTTTTCCAAGCGAAGCGAGTCTACCGAGCCGAAGTGAAGCGTGCCGAACAATAGCGTAGCGAAGCGAGCGCTACAGTGGAATCAAAGCGAGTCCACCAAAGCGAAGCGAAACGAGCGCTACAGCGAAAGTCAAAGCAGGTCAATATTTACTTAAGCAATACTCGGAAATTTTATTTTCCAAAGTAGGCGCTTCAAGTATGACCCGAAGTGACTCAACTCAAAGCGGACGCTACAAAGTAAAGCGAGCCTCTACCTACCAGAAAGCGACAGCCAAATTCCCGCTCCGAATTTGAACTCCAGTCAACTAGAGATCTTCAAATTTATTGTGAAATCTCCACGTGTCGAACACGGAGAGGAGGAGAGGAGTTGACTGCCAGGCCGACAAAGGCGCCGCAACAGTACTGGCTCGCTCCAGTTACTGTTAAACTTGGAACTTAGCCATTTCCGGCAAAAAACCAAAACTGCGCGTCTGAAAAGCAGCCAGCCCGTGCAAGTACTGTCGAGAGGAGGAGGGACAAGGCCACCAACCAAGCAACGGATCTCTGCCAACCCTCCGCCTATAAATAGTGAAGGATGAAGACGAAGAGAAGTAGAACACTACTTGAGCATTCGAGCGCCAACTGCAAACAAACACTCCCAGCCTTAGAGCATTCATCGAGTCTTTGTTTTCAAGTGTTCTCCGAGTTCTAGTCTCATCGGAACTCGTCTTCGCAACCTTCACACAGAGAATTCTAAGCCCATTCCAAAACCCAGCTTAGAAGAAGAGCTCTAGCCTACTTTATACTTACTGTAAAGAGCTCTTCATAGTGTGTTCGTCGTAAACCAAAAACCCTAACCCTAAGTTCTGTTGTTAGGTTTTTGTGTTCGTCGTTAGGTTGTTTCGATCCAAGGCCCTACTTTCATCAATTGTAGAAGCCTCGATCATAGAGTCTAGATCCAAGCTTGCACTTACATCGTTCGTGTAAAGCTCGATCGAAGCTAGGCTGTAAGGAGAGCCCGCAATCTCCCTGTTGTCGGATAGAAGTGAATGAAGCTTCTAGTCCAAGTTAGGTTTTTGTAGTTGACTAGGCTATTTCTAACCTAGCAATAATATCGAACTAGAGAAGTCCGAGTATCGAACACGAGGAGTGAATGTATCGAGAGATAGTCAAGTAGTTCGTCTTGTCTCTATTATCCTATTTGAGCACATAGACTTGGTTTGGTTTTTACTATAACTAGGCAAGGAAGTAAGTAAATGACAAACTTAAACATGCAATGAGTAAGGAATTAAGCACAATCAACTTCATCAAGCAAATGTAAGCTTAAAATTCGCAACTCGCAACTTTAATGAAAAACCGAAGAGAGAAAAGTAGTTTAAAGACCTTATCCTACCCCCCTCCCCCAAACTTATTTTAGAAACAAAGTCTAAAATGAGTTTGGAGGGAAGAATAACAAGGAATTTAAACTACACTCACAAAGGTCCAAGCTTGCGATGTAAATCACGTTCAATGTTGCTCACTCCGGTACATGCTCGATTGAGTTGATTCCTTTTCTTCATCATGCTTTGCTCCTCTCGACTTTTCAATTTCAAGAACATGTTCATCATCTCAAGAAAAAGAAATGAATAAGAGAAATGAGGTATAAGAGGTGTAGGAGATAAGAGAGATAATAGCAAAAAGAAAATGGAAAAACAAAATGAAAATAGGGGAGAAGGAAGATTTGCGGTCAAACCCGGGAGGAGAGGGTTGATCGCCATTGAGTAGGCATAAAACTCCTCACCGTTGGCGAGCCAAATTCGGTCGCAAAAGCCATTTGCGACCCAAATTCGGTTGCAAAACTGGTCTTGGTTGGTACTGTTCCCGGACTTGGCCCGGGCGTTTTCGGGCCGGTCCGGGACGAAAGATGGTCCTCCCCCTACTCCCGAGTCTTACGAACTCATTCCAATTGGCGGAATCGAATTCCGACGAGTTTTGCTATTTCTTTTTGATTTTACCGCCGGACTGCGCAAAACTGAAATTTACAACCTCAAAATTTTTCTAAGTGTTGGACTTCAAAAACTTGAAAATTCTCAAAAATTTTCTAAGGCATGAAGTTGCCAACTTGAAAAATCTCAAAAATTTTCTAAAGCATAGAAAAACAATCAACACTTAGAAAAATTCCTTTCTATAGCATATCAACCCACTCTCACTCTTATTCGAATAAAACGACTAAACTTGAACTTAAAGAAAAACGAATAAACAAAGGATACGTGTTGGGGTGACTCCCAACGAGCGCTTGTTTAACGTCGTTAGCTCGACGATATCTCAATGTAGCTCATGGGACATCAAACGAGGTCCTCTCTTGACCTCCAAAACTTGTAAACCTCTCACGTGAAGGATCGACACTCTTTTCTTGGAACTTCACTTCATTCATCATCATGCCACCTCTCTTGGGACTTGGAACTAGAACCTTTTCTCTTGGAGTTGGCAATTCATTCTCAAGTTTTGGCTTATAGAATGTCACTTCCTCTTCATCAACTCGGAAAGTGAGGCTTCCATCACAAACATCCATCAAAGCTCGGCTTGTAGACAAAAAGGGCATACCAAGGATCAAAGGAATGTTGTGCTCCTCTTCGATGTCAAGAACGAAGAAATCCACCGGAAAGATGAACTTTCCAACCTTGATGAGCACATTGTCGATCTTTCCCCAAGGAATTGTGATTGAACGATCCGCCATTCGAAATATAGTCATTGTGGGCATAAGGGTTCCAATCTTCAAAAGTTCAAAGATAGGAAGAGGCATGACGTTCACTCTTGAACCCATGTCACACAAGACCTTCTCTAGCACTTGATCACAAATTTCACAAGGAATTGTGAAATCTCCAAGATCGCTTTCCTTGTTGGGGAATTTTCTTTGTAGTCTAGCACTACATCCCTCCGATAACTCAATGGTCATATCATCATCCATTTTAACCTTTCTCTTGTCTACATCCCCCAAGAACTTCTCATGATTTGGCATAGTACTCAACAAACCAACCAAATGAGCATTGATATCCAACTTCTTCAACACTTCCAACCTATCAATGCTTTTATCTACAACTTCCTCATGAGGGGTACTCTCTACAAGATCATCTCTCTTCTCCCCCCCCCCAAACTTAGCATGATTCTCATATCCAAACTGAAGAGGAAATGATATATCGTTCATGATGCCATCATTCAACTTACTCACATCATCATTCTCTATAGAAGTTTGGGGAAAATGAGTAAGAGAAATACCTTCATCCTTTTTTGCACATGGCTTTTCCTCTTCTTGAATCTCATGGAAAGGCATTGAAGGTAGAGGCATTGATGGAGCTACATGGCTCCAAGGTTGGAGTGGTTCCTCTTCTACAAGTTGTGAAATCAAAAGGGGTTGTTGGTTTGATGTGAATCACCTCTTCTTGGACAATAGTTCCTTCATTCTTAAGTCTCTTCCAAGCTCGTTCTTCCATCAACGCCTTTATAATCTCTTCATGCTCCTTCTTGAGGTTGGTAATTTGGGAAGCAAGCTCTTCATACTTATCATCCAACATGGAGGTAGCTTTATTTGAATTTACCCTTTCCATAGGCCATTGAAAAGAATTAGAAACCATATCTTCAATAATCCTCATGGCTTCCTTTACAACTCGATTTAGCAAGCAACCTCCGGAGGTAGCATCCACGATAGTTCTTGTTTGTGAATTCAAACCACCATAGAAGAAGAAGATTTGTCGACTCTCATCTAGGCCATGTGGAGGGCATTTCCTCAAGAGCTCACGGAATCTCTCCCAAGCATCGAATATCGTCTCATCCTCATGTTGGGCAAATTGATAAATCTCCGAGATTAGGCATTGTAACTTGGAAGGTGGAAAGTATCTCGAGAGAAAAGCTTTGCATAAATCCTCCCAAGATTTGATTGACTTCCCATTGAGACCTTTGAACCACTCTTTAGCCCGGTCACGAAGTGAAAATCCGAAGAATCTCATCCGGATTGTGTCATTTGGCACTCCTTCGAGCTTGAGGGTATCACAAATTTCGAGGAATGAGTATAGATGATCATTTGGGTCCTCGGTGACTTCTCCTCCAAATTGATTTACTTGAACCAAACGAATCAAACCCGGCTTGAGCTCGAAGTTTGGTGCATCTATCGTGCCACATTCTCTTCCTTGATAACTAGCCTTTGGAGGTTGGAATATCTCAATTGTAGGAGGTAATTGAACCTCTTGAGTTCTTCTCCTTTGCTCGTCCAATTTTGCTTCCATAACCTCCAATTGCATCATAAGAACTTCCACTTCCCGATTGATTTCCACATCTTGCTCTTTGGAAGTTCTTTCTCTCTTTTCATAATCCAAATCGAAAGATTCCACATGTTTAACCTTGGATCTATGAAGTGTGTACCTATCAAGCACCCCAATAAAGAAATCAAAAATGGTCCAATAAAATGCTTGCATCAACAAGCACAATACCATCCTAACTATAAAAATAAAACAAGCTCAAACTAGCAACAAGAAACTAAACAATCTATTGATCATCAATCTATTCACTCCCCGACAACGGCGCCAAAAATTGACTAGGCTATTTCTAACCTAGCAATAATATCGAACTAGAGAAGTCCGAGTATCGAACACGAGGAGTGAATGTGTCGAGAGATAGTCAAGTAGTTCGTCTTGTCTCTATTATCCTATTTGAGCACATAGACTTGGTTTGGTTTTTTCTATAACTAGGCAAGGAAGTAAGTAAATGACTAACTTAAACATGCAATGAGTAAATGAAACTTGCAAGTAAACAAATGTAAAGAACAAGTAATAAAGGAACAAGTAAAGATGATAATGTCTCAAACGATTTCCGATGTGATTAGGCTAAGGACTAGAAAAGTGATGCATCAAACCAATTGAATTCCTTTGAGTGACATTATTACATAAATCAAGCTATCTCATCCTCCTAAGACTTGATAACTAGTGGATTGAATAACATGCTTACCATTCTAAACAGATCACCAACTCCTAAAAGCACAATGCCTATTAATCTAACATCAATTCACATAATTCTTTCTAGGAGCAATGCAAATCAATAATAGATAATATGAGCAAGGATTCATGCCAAGTGCTATGAATGGAAGCTTCCTAGGCATTCCATCAAACACCTTGTATGCACTCATGGTTGTCAATCATTCATGCAATTAAATCCAATCAAATCCAAGGGCAACTCAAAGGAAAGGTAGATCCACATCAAAAGCCATCAAATCCTTGCCTAATTCACATCATCCATCATTTGAAACCCAAATGGATCTAGCCTAGCATGGATCTAAGCATCAAACCATGAACAATAAGCAAAAACATAATGCAAATGACAAGGAATGAAAAGTAGAGAAGAAATCTTCAACAATCTCTTCAAACTCCAAGCATAATCTTCAATAATATTTGAAAATACTTAAAAGGAAAGAGGGAAAGCTAGGGTTCTAAAGATGTTGTGCACAAATGAATTACAAGTCTTGGATCCTCCCAAATAAGGCAAATAACAAGGTATTTATAGACTTCCCATAAGTTGGGGTCAAATTTCAATAAAGAGAAACTTGAGTGAGAAGGTGGGGTAAAATTTGTAATTTCTGGAAAGTTGACCAAGGGTTGACTTGTGCATTTCCGCCCACATTTCACAGTTTGCGCGCTCTAACGGTTATGGCTCGTTATCTCTCGTCCGGCATCGGAAAATTAATCCGCAAAGTGCTACGGCTTCCTCTTTCGATCCTCTTCGACATAGGATAAGTCAAACTTGCCCAGAAAATTGCCACAACACCTGAAATAGGCACGGAACTCGAGAGAAAACGCAAAACATATAGAAAACGCATAAGTATGAAAACCTATCATTTCCTATTCATTTAAACACACATATCAAAGCCAAAACCTACCAAAAACATCTTGAAATGCATATAAAATATCGGTTTGTCAACTCCCCCAAACTTAAGCCATTATTCATCCCGAAAATGGAACAAAACAATCAAAACACTCAAACCGAATGGGTATGCAATTCAATATCATCGATGTCTCAAAGTTCTCACTCAACAAAGCATTTTAAGCATGGAACTCCCAAGGTGAATCGAACAATCCATAATCGCACGACACTTTCAACTAAGAAATCAATCACTCGAGCATAGTGAAACTCCAAACCTCACTAGGCATAAGTGTATCGCTCTTTCTCTCAAGTCTATGGGAAGAAGTTTACACTCATCGAACTCATGCATGCATTGCTCTTACCATAAGCTTGCCCTAAATCTCAAGATCTCCATCGTTTGATTGTGCACTCGAACTAAGATCAATTAGGTCTTTTATTTAGGCTTGTAATGTGGGGACATTGGTTTAGGTAGGGATTTTTTTGGCTAAGTGACTAAGAAATCTCTCAAGTACTTCCACCTTCTCTTTTCCACTCTAAGTGTGAATTCCTCCACCTTCTACCTTCACCATTTCACCTCTTAACACTCTTTAATACCCAAGTTTGATTGAAGCTTCTAAATATTCATGAATAACTCCTTTATGCTCTCATACACAACTAACATTATTCAAACTTTTTCTTTCTTATCAACTCTTTTCTTTCTTTCTTTCTTTCTTTTTTTTTTTTTTTTCTTTTCTCATCATTTCTTTTTTTTTTTTCACTTCTTTTTTGTCTATGAGAATTCTATTCTCATCTCTTTCATTTTTTTTCTTTCTTTTTTTTTTTACATTAGAGCTCATAGGAGTATTCTCATCTCACAACGACCTCTTCAATCAAACTACTCAAACCTCGTTTTCTCACTTACTTCACAACCTCTCTATAGATTCCCTTAACCAACCTTCACCCCCTTTCATCCGGTTTAGCAACAAAGGCTTCAAAGGCTCAAAGGGGACCACAAAGTTAACGTTTCATTTGGTTAGTGTTTAGGGAATAATGAGGCTAACAAGTGAGGGCCTAAAATCATTTCTAAGTTCTCGTAGCACATATAGCAACCTCGATCGAGATTGAAGGCAAGTTCTAGAAGATAACAATGCAATACATGGAAAACTCTCAAGAAAGGAAAATAACGTTATCAATTCAATGTTTTGGCTCAAACCTCACAAGCTTTTGTTTAGAGTTCATGTGCCTAAGATCAATCATTCCTAGTTAATCATGTTATGCAATCATTTCATACTCAACACACACATGAGAAATTCCAAAAATATGATATCATTTTTCGCTCAACTTCATCATCGACACCTCTCTTGAAAGCAAAGGAGTGAAAAACACGATATGAAAACCGATACTTCAAGTGATTCATTCGAAAGAAGTTTTAAAAATTTTGCAAAATTTGCAAGTAAGCATACATTTACACACATATAAACCACTTGAATCACATTCCAACTTATACACTCTCATCACATAACAAACACACTCAAACAAATTCATCATTTTCAAGCATCCAATTAAGCACAATCAACTTCATCAAGCAAATGCAAGCTTAAAATTCGCAACTCGCAACTTTAATGAAAAACCGAAGAGAGAAAAGTAGTTTAAAGACCTTATCCTACCCCCCTCCCCCAAACTTATTTTAGAAACAAAGTCTAAAATGAGTTTGGAGGGAAGAATAATAAGGAATTTAAACTACACTCAAAAAGGTCCAAGCTTGCGATGTAAATCACGTTCAATGTTGCTTACTCCGGTACATGCTCGATTGAGTTGATTCCTTTTCTTCGTCATGCTTTGCTCCTCTCGACTTTTCAATTTCAAGAACATGTTCATCATCTCAAGAAAAAGAAATGTATAAGTAAGAGAAATGAGGTATAAGAGGTGTAGGAGATAAGAGAGATAATAGCAAAAAGAAAATGGAAAAACAAAATGAAAATAGGGGAGAAGGAAGATTGGCGGTCAAACCCGGGAGGAGAGGGTTGACCGCCATTGAGTAGGCATAAAACTCCACACCGTTGGCGACCCAAATTCGGTCGCAAAAGCCATTTGCGACCCAAATTCGGTTGCAAAACTGGTCGTGGTTGGTACTGTTCCCGGACTTAGCCCGGGCGTTTCGGGACGGTCTGGGACGAAAGATGGTCCTCCCCCTACTCCCGAGTCTTACGAACTCATTCCAATTGGCGGAATCGAATTCCGACGAGTTTTGCTATTTCTTTTTTATTTTACCGCCAGACTGCGCAAAACTGAAATTTACATCCTCAAAATTTTTCTAAGTGTTGGACTTCAAAAACTTGAAAATTCTCAAAATTTTTCTAAGGCATGAAGTTGCCAACTTGAAAAATCTCAAAAATTTTCTAAAGCATAGAAAAACAACCAACACTTAGAAAAATTCCTTTCTATAGCATATCAACCCACTTTCACTCTTATTCGAATAAAACGACTAAACTTGAACTTAAAGAAAAACGAATATACAAAGGATACGTGTTGGGGTGCCTCCCAACGAGCGCTTGTTTAACGTCGTTAGCTCGACGATACCTCAATGTAGCTCATGGGACATCAAACGAGGTCCTCTCTTGACCTCCAAAACTTGTAAACCTCTCACGTGAAGGATCGACACTCTTTTCTTGGAACTTCACTTCATTCATCATCATGCCACCTCTCTTGGGACTTGGAACTAGAACCTTTTCTCTTGGAGTTGGCAATTCATTCTCAAGTTTTGGCTTATAGAATGTCACTTCCTCTTCATCAACTCGGAAAGTGAGGCTTCCATCACAAACATCCATCAAAGCTCGGCTTGTAGACAAAAAGGGCATACCAAGGATCAAAGGAATGTTGTGCTCCTCTTCGATGTCAAGAACGAAGAAATCCACCGGAAAGATGAACTTTCCAACCTTGATGAGCACATTGTCGATCTTTCCCCAAGGAATTGTGATTGAACGATCCGCCATTCGAAATATAGTCATTGTGGGCATAAGGGTTCCAATCTTCAAACGTTCAAAGATAGGAAGAGGCATGACGTTCACTCTTGAACCCATGTCACACAAGACCTTCTCTAGCACTTGATCACCAATTTCACAAGGAATTGTGAAATCTCCAAGATCGCTTTCCTTGTTGGGGAATTTTTTTTGTAGTCTAGCACTACATCCCTCCGATAACTCAATGGTCATATCATCATCCATTTTAACCTTTCTCTTGTCTACATCCCCCAAGAACTTCTCATGATTTGGCATAGTACTCAACAAACCAACCAAATGAGCATTGATATCCAACTTCTTCAACACTTCCAACCTATCAATGCTTTTATCTACAACTTCCTCATGAGGGGTACTCTCTACAAGATCATCTCTCTTATCCCCCCCAAACTTAGCATGATTCTCATATCCAAACTGAAGAGGAAATGATATATCGTTCATGATGCCATCATTCAACTTACTCACATCATCATTCTCTATAGAAGTTTGGGGAAAATGAGTAAGAGAAATACCTTCATCCTTTTTTGCACATGGCTTTTCCTCTTCTTGAATCTCATGGAAAGGCATTGAAGGTAGAGGCATTGATGGAGCTACATGGCTCCAAGGTTGGAGTGGTTCCTCTTCTACAAGTTGTGAAATCAAAAGGGGTTGTTGGTTGATGTGAATCACCTCTTCTTGGACAAGAGTTCCTTCATTCTTAAGTCTCTTCCAAACTCGTTCTTCCGTCAACGCCTTTCTAATCTCTTCATGCTCCTTCTTGAGTTTGGTAATTTGAGAAGCAAGCTCTTCATACTTATCATCCAACATGGAGGTAGCTTTATTTGAATTTACCCCTTCCATAGGCCATTGAAAAGAATTTGAAACCATATCTTCAATAATCCTCATGGCTTCCTTCACATCTCGATTTAGCAAGCAACCTCCGGAGGTAGCATCTACGATAGTTCTTGTTTGTGAATTCAAACCACCATAGAAGAAGAAGATTTGTCGACTCTCATCTAGGCCATGTGGAGGGCATTTCCTCAAGAGCTCACGGAATCTATCCCAAGCATCGAATATCGTCTCATCCTCATGTTGGGCAAATTGATAAATCTCCGAGATTAGGCATTGTAACTTGGAAGGTGGAAAGTATCTCGAGAGAAAAGCTTTGCTTAAATCCTCCCAAGATTTGATTGACTTCCCATTGAGACCTTTGAACCACTCTTTAGCCCGGTCACGAAGTGAAAATCCAAAGAATCTCATCCGGATTGTGTCATTTGGCACTCCTTCGAGCTTGAGGGTATCACAAATTTCGAGGAATGAGTATAGATGATCATTTGGGTCCTCGGTGACTTCTCCTCCAAATTGATTTGCTTGAACCAAATGAATCAAACCCGGCTTGAGCTCGAAGTTTGGTGCATCTATCGTGCCACATTCTCTTCCTTGATAACTAGCCTTTGGAGGTTGGAATATCTCAATTGTAGGAGGTAATTGAACCTCTTGAGTTCTTCTCCTTTGCTCGTCCAATTTTGCTTCCATAACCTCCAATTGCTTCATAAGAACTTCCACTTCCCGATTGATTTCCACATCTTGCTCTTTGGAAGTTCTTTCTCTCTTCTCATAATCCAAATCGAAAGATTCCACATGTTTAACCTTGGATCTATGAAGTGTGTACCTATCAAGCACACCAATAAAGAAATCAAAAATAGTCCAATAAAATGTTTGAATCAACAAGCACAATATCATCCTAACTATAAAAATAAAACAAGCTCAAATTAGCAACAAGAAACTAAACAATCTATTGATCATCAATCTATTCACTCCCCGGCAACGGCGCCAAAAATTGACTAGGCTATTTCTAACCTAGCAATAATATCGAATTAGAGAAGTCCGAGTATCGAACACGAGGAGTGAATGTGTCGAGAGATAGTCAAGTAGTTCGTCTTGTCTCTATTATCCTATTTGAGCACATAGACTTGGTTTGGTTTTTTCTATAACTAGGCAAGGAAGTAAGTAAATGACAAACTTAAACATGCAATGAGTAAATGAAACTTGCAAGTAAACAAATGTAAAGAACAAGTAATAAAGGAACAAGTAAAGAAGATAATGTCTCAAACGATTTCCGATGTGATTAGGCTAAGGACTAGACAAGTGATGTATCAAACCATTTTAATTCCTTTGAGTGGCATGATTACATAAATCAAGCTATCTCATCCTCCTAAGACTTGATAACTAGTGGATTGAATAACATGCTTACCATTCTAAACATATTACCAACTCCTAAAAGCACAATGCCTATTAATCTAACATCAATTCACATAATTCTTTCTAGGAGCAATGCAAATCAATACTAGATAATATGAGCAAGGATTCATGCCAAGTGCTATGAATGGAAGCTTCCTAGGCATTCCATCAAACACCTTGTATGCACTCATGGTTGTCAATCATTCATGCAATTAAATCCAATCAAATCCAAGGGCAACTCAAAGGAAAGGTAGATCCACATCAAAAGCCATCAAATCCTAGCCTAATTCACATCATCCATCATTTGAAACCCAAATGGATCTAGCCTAGCATGGATCTAAGCATCAAACCATGAACAATAAGCAAAAACATAATGTAAATGACAAGGAATGAAAAGTAGAGAAGAAATCTTCAACAATCTCTTCAAACTCCAAGCACAATCTTCAATAATATTTGAAAATACTAAAAAGGAAAGAGGGAAAGCTAGGGTTCTAAAGATGTTGTGCACAAATGAATTACAAGTCTTGGATCCTCCCAAATAAGGCAAATAACAAGGTATTTATAGACTTCCCATAAGTTGGGGTCAAATTGCAATAAAGAGAAACTTAAGTGAGAAGGTGGGGTAAAATTTGTAATTTCTGGAAAAGGGTTGACTTGTGCATTTCCGCCCACATTTGACAGTTTGCGCGCTCTCACGGTTTTGGCTCGTTCTCTCTCGTCCGGCATCGGAAAATTAATCCGCAAAGTGCTACGGCTTCCTCTTTCGATCCTCTTCGACATAGGATAAGTCAAACTTGCCCAGAAAATTGCCACAACACCTGAAATAGGCACGGAACTCGAGAGAAAACGCAAAGCATATATAAAACGCATAAGTATGAAAACCTATCATTTCCTATTCATTTAAACACACATATCAAAGCCAAAACCTACCAAAAACATCTTGAAATGCATATAAAATATCGGTTTGTCAGTAGTGAACCCGCAATCACTGCGTCTGTCGTCAGATCCAAGAGAGTGAAGCTCGATCTCGACCAGGCTTTTGAAGAGCCCGTAATCTTCAAGTTCTTGAGTGAAGAGAACGTGTTGCCGAGTGCAACAAAGTGGACGTAGGAGCTTTATATCCGAACCACTATAAAATCTTGTGTCGTATCTCTCTAACCCTATACATTTATTTCCTTGTTTGATTATACATTGCACTTGCATCTAAACAAACATAACTTGGAATTTTAATTACTTAGGAAAAGATCTAGCTCACCGAATTCCGCATCTAGAGTAACGTCTCACTCTTGATCAAGCTCTAAGCTTAAGTCAAGAGAATCGTAATTACTTTAGATCTAGCCCTTTGCTAGGTCTTAGTATTTCTAAAAGAGCACTTTACTTTATACTCTGAGTTAAGGAAAAGAAGTTGAAAAACTTCAAAATACGTATTCACCCCCCCCCCCCCCCCCCCCCCCTCTACGTATTTTTCCTATAACAAACCGGGACCAACAGTATCCCATAGTTGAACCTGGTAATTGCTGAAGTATTTATATGCATAGTTTTTGAAAACTAGTCGTTGTTGTAATGTTGACTTATTTATGGCTGATAGGACTTTGCATGTCCTAACTGGCAGCTTACACTTCAGCGAATTGGGTCAGGTCGATCCATTTAGGTAGATCGATAAACCTTTGAGGTGGTTTTTCAGAGATCTTGAGGTCTCCATAACTAGGCAGTTGGACTTCCACGAGGGCACGTTGATGAACGACTATTTAAAGTGGTCAAATTGATATTTATAGCTAGGTAAGGTCGATGAGAACGACTTTTGACATTTACATGATAGATGGATCTGTTCTAAGAGCTAAAGCTTATTGATCGGACTAAATAGTGTAAGGCAAAAGCCCTTCGAATAACTCTAATTAAATAAGTAAAAATTTGCCAACTAAAGTATAACGAAGCTTGCCTCTTTGTATTTTCTTCGAGCTTGATATGTTTTAGTCATCTACTTGCTCTACCGTGTGCAACTTCAAGGATTATGTTAACATGATACTATTGTTTATGAATATGTGTACCCACAAAGGGAAAATATGAATATGAACTATATTTGTTGATGGCTTGGGATTTAGAGTTCAATGTTTCAAGTATGTCTTATTCTTTTATAATTTCATATTGGTTTATATTGGCTTTTCCAAAATTAATGTATTTGCATTTTAAATATATCAATCATACTATGAAAGCTTCATCCAATATCCAATAGATTCTTATTGTAAGAATCTTGAAATTTTAGCAAATTAATTGAACTCTATTGATAAACTTTAATTATTGAGGGAAGGTATGCGTGATATATGCATACGGTAGTTGCAACTCTTTGAATGAAGAAATTAAGATTGCAAGATATGTCTAAATGTATATTTGACTATATTGTGAGATGATTGTTGAAGTTTTCCTACAATATTATCATCACTCACAAGAAATTTATGTTAATGAAAAGATGAACTATATATCTAAAATAGCTTAAATTCCGAGTTGATGCTTCGTATCGATATTTACAAGAGATTAAAGCAATAAAAAAATTGTTACATGTTGGCATATAAAAGTTGAGATAGAAAATTGCATCCGGCTAATAAAGTACCACCTATAAAGTTAGGGATTAAAAAAAAAGCATTTGAATCACTACTCCTACATAAAGAATAATATTTTCATTTTTTTTTGTCATTTTATTTTCAAAAGATTGAACTGGTTGTTGGTCATCTTTACAAATTTGTGTGGGATATGAACTAAGTATATACTTTAGGAAAATTATCAATAAAGATAATTAGTACATACCGACTTTTGATATAATTAAATCGTTACTCGTTATTTTACTTTGTTACTGTTGGGAATTGTTAAGGATTCATGTGTTACGGGGGAACTTAACGGGATGCTCCAATAAAATATGTTATGTGTTTTGATTAGATCCCAAAACCCTCTATATAAATCCTATTCCCAAGTGACCCTATTTTGATTAGATAGGTTAGAATTTTTCAAGCCTATAATGTTAGGATGGCTTATTTTTTTTCTTTAAGTCGTTTTAGGTTAATTTGCAGGTTTTCAAGCGAAGCGAGAAGACAACTCACTTGAGTGTGTTTCCAAGCGAAGCGAGTCTACCGGGTAAAGAGAAGCGAGCGCATCCAGTAAAGTCAAAGCGAGTCAATCCGACTATGCTTAAGCAGACGCTCAAGAACTAAAGCGAAGCAAGCCACTTCCGACATGCTTGAAAGCAACAGTTCAAGATTCCCGCCCCGTTCAAACTTGAAGTTCAAACTTGAGTCAAGTGAAGATCGAAGCATTAATTGCGGATCTCCATGTGGCGCTAAAAGAATGGAGCACGGGAACTGACCGCCAGACCAGCAGAGCCGCCGCTACAGTATTGGACGCTCCAGTTACTATTGAACTTGGCTTTTAGCCATTTTCAGAAAGAAGACAAGCGCGCGTCTGAAAAGCTACAGGTCAAAAGCAAGGTACTGTCGAGTGTGGAGGGACAAAGCCACCAACCTTCAACGGCTCCAGTCCATCTTCCCACACTATAAATAGTGGAGGCCAGAGATGAGAAGAAGCAGAACATTTACAAATTTCCAGCGCTCAAGCAAACAAGAACTCTCAAAATTCCCAGCATTCTTACAGAGTCCTTGTCGTAGTGTTCTCCAAGTTTCAACTTCATCGAAACTTTTTCTCTGCAACCTTCACTCCTAGAATATAAGCCATCTCATAAATCCAAGCTTAGAGAAAAACTCTACCCTTTACTCCAAACTGTAAAGAGTTCTTCATTAAGAGTGTTTTCCAAACCAAACCCTAAACCCTTGTTTCGTCAAGTCTATTAGAGTTTGAGTTGTGTAGAAAGGTTGTGTTGTAAGATCTAAGGTTCTAATTTCATCGATAGTAGAAACCTCGATCGTAGAGTGTAGATCCAAGCTTACACCTTCCTCGATCGTGTGAAGCTCGATCTTAGCTAGGTTTTGTGGAGAACCCGTAATCTCCTCGTCTTCGTTGTTTCAGATCCATGCGAGTGAAGCTCGATCCAGTCTAAGTTTTTGAGGAACCCGTAATCCTCAAGGTTTCTTAAGTGAAGAGAAACTATTGCAGCGTGCAACAAAGTGGACGTAGGTGTTTTATCACCGAACCACTCTAAATCCCCAGTGTCGTATTTTCTTTCTCTAAGCTTTCATTACTTTACTTGCTTTGTTTATCATACTGCACGTGCATATAAAAAATCTTAATACGAAGCTCTAAATACATAGGAAATATTAGCTCACCTAATTCCGCATTTC
The DNA here is from genome assembly GCA_029379335.1 of Thymus mandschuricus. Taxonomy (NCBI): domain Eukaryota; kingdom Viridiplantae; phylum Streptophyta; class Magnoliopsida; order Lamiales; family Lamiaceae; genus Thymus; species Thymus mandschuricus. Next base: position 15,808,578 of record CM057074.1, on the reverse strand, counting down.
TGCAAGAAAATCACTATGTGATCAAGCATTCGCTTTGGTACAAAGTCAAGCTTATCGGCAGATCAAGCTTGCAGCTTGGTCTAACGATCTCAAGCGATTCCATCTTACATACTCTGAGATAAGTCGAAAATAAGTTGAAAAACTTCTATTGCATGTATTCACCCCCCCCCCCCCCCCCCCCCCACGTGCAATCTACTTATCATCTCCGGGACCAACAAGTGGTATCAGAGCAGGGGTTCTTTTGAGCCACTGCTTTGCATACCTGAAGTGAGTCCCCTCACTTCACGTTGTCTCATTGAACTGATCCGTTTTTCCTAAGTGCATTTAAACTCTCACTCACGCATACTGCATTACTACTAATATTTCATCATGTCTAGTCACAATGCTTCCAACTTGCCGCAATTCTCGATTGAAGGATACGAAACATGGAGTTTTCGTGTCTCGAGCTTTCTCTATTTTGTCCATGACAGAATGTGGGAAGTTGTGACAGAAGGACCGATCACAATAATGAAGATCAACACTGTCAACATCCCAACAGCTGAAGGAAGAGAAGCCATCGTTCGCCATGACTATGTCGAGAAGTCAAAAGATGATTACACTACCAACGACTTCAAAGTAGCAAATCTGGATGGTCTAGCTCGTCACATCATGCAGAGCGCCGTTTCTGATGCATACCTTCCAAGGATAAGGAAGTGCGCTACTGCCAAAGAGATGTGGGATACTCTTGCCCTAATTTCACAAGGAACGGAGAAAATCAAGGGGAACAAACTCGCTGTACTGATGGGAGAGTTTGAAAGCTTGACGATGAAGCCAAGTGAGACGATCGACGCCTTCGAGCTGCGCGTCACCAACTTCATCTCAACGCTTGCCTCACTAGGAAAGGAACTAACAAACAAGGAGGTCAATCTTAAGATCGTTAGAGCTCTCACCAGAAAGTGGCAGACCATGAAGGAGCTCTACCTCGCCACAAAGGACTTGTCAAAGTTCTCCACGGAAATTCTATTTTCTGAACTCAAGGCGCACGAGTTTGATCTCAACCGCATGACCATTGACGATAAGGATGAAGCTACTACAACAGTCAAAGGTGTTGCGTTCAAAGCTGCCGAGACATCAAGCGAGTCGTCAATTTCGAAGATGTCACGAGAAGAATTGGAGGAGCACTATGCATTTCTATCAAGAAACTTCAACAAGATGAATTCAAGAGTTGGAAAATACAAACGATTCTACAAGCAGTACAAATGGAAGAGCACTGATGCTCGAGAAAGCAAAGGGAAGCGAGAGGAGACACCGAAGCCGATCTCGAAGGACATTATGGATGAGGAGTGCTACCACTGCCACAAGATGGGCCACTACAAATCCGAGTGCCCAAAGCTGAGTGCTAAGGAAAGAGAAGAACTGAAAGCTAGAAGGGACGCCCACGTCGAGCGCTTGTGGCAAGAGAGTCACCTTCAACTCCAAGCGAGGATCCTGCAATCAACTCAGATGCCTTCACAGATCCGAACTCAAGTGAGGGAGAGGATCTAGGCTTTATGGCGCTCACCGACGAGGACACTGGAGAGGTATTCTATTATCCTTCTCTCAATTCAATTACACTAACACACAAGCACGATGAGGAAGTTCATTCTTCAACATGGAGTGAATTGCTTAACAAGCACCATAAGTTGTTAAGTGATCATGAAATGTTGCAACAAGCTATGTCTAATAGCGAAAGCGAGAACCGAAAGTTGGCCATTGAACTAGACTCAGTCAAACTTAATCTAAGGGCCATGACAAGTAAGTTCGAGGACCTTTTTGCTAGACATAAGAGCTTGGAAGATAGGTATGAAACCCAGTCCATTCTCGTGGCCAATTTAAACAAAGCCTCATTGGCTAGGCAGGCACTAGAAAGCTTGCTTCTTCCTTTGGGAAGAAAAGCGGGGCTTGGATATGAGGGTGGACCTATAAAGCCTACCATCTTTGTTGGTGCATCTTACTCATCACCATCAGTCCCTTTGGATGAGCCCACTGCCTCCAAAGTGACCACCAACAAGGACAAAGGCAAGATTGAGAATCCTAAAAAATGACCGATGAGGATGTCTATCTCCCCAAAGGAAGTCCATAAGGGAAAGCCAATGACAACAGGCCCTAGCACTAAAAATGCTCAAGCTTACCATTCAAAGGGCAAAGGGAAAACTGTTGAGGCTTCAAGTTCTCAATCCAAGGCACCAAGGACAAAGGATGTTCCCTTGAAAAGGAGAACTAATGTCCATGTGTCAAGTGAGTCCGATTGGAGATGGTCCAAGCGTACTTACGTTGAGGGGGAAGGAATTAAAGTTCCCAAAAGGAAGCTTCAAACCCCAAATGGTTCCCAAGCGAGTCATGTGTTGACTTCGCAGAGGAAGCCAAGCGAGAAGCTTGCAAAGACTAGAAACCCCAAGTCAGTCTCCAAGCCCATGGCTAATCCTAAGCGAGACGCTTACGGATATAAGCAAAAGGGTAAGAGCATGGGTATGTCTCAAGCGAGTCCTTCTCGAACCTTCCCTCCGTGCATACACTACTGTGCATGTGGAGCTACATTTAAGCAGAGTTCACATTTTAGAAAGGCCGAGGAACCCAAAACACAAGCCAATACTCAAAGGAGAGTAAAGCAAGTGTGGGTACCAAAGAAAGCTAACCTGCAAGGACCCAAACTGATTTGGGTACCAAAATTGGCTTAATTGCGGGTGAGTGCCGTGGATCCCATGCCCAGTGAAGGTCAAGCAACATGGTACTTGGACAGTGGATGTTCAAGGCATATGACGGGCATGAAGTCTCTACTTCAAGATTACATAAATAAGAAGGGTCCACAAGTAACGTTTGGTGACAACTCTCGAGGAACCACCAAAGGCTACGGCGTGCCAAAGATTGGGAAGCTAAGCATTGAGAATGTTTCCTATGTTGAAGGACTCAAACACAACTTACTATCCATTTCATAATTTTGTGATAAGGGTTACAATGTGGAGTTCATCTCCAACAAGTGTGTTGTGAGAAACAAGCTTACCTCCCAAGTTTCTCTAACCGGAGAAAGAAAGAGGAACGTGTAGGTAGCACAATGGAAAAGCTGCAAGGAGGATACATGCTTGGTCGCTAGAAGTGCAATGGAGATAGGATGGTTTTGGCACCGCCGCTTGAGCCATCTCAATTTCAAAACAATCAACCGCATAGTTCGTAAGGGTTTGGTGAAGGGCATACCAAATGAAGTCTTCGTCAAAGATCACACATGATCACCATGCCAACGAGGAAAGCAAACAAAGAAGCACTTCGCCAGCTTAGAAGAAACATCATCCAAGCAAGTACTGGAGCTTCTACGCATGGATTTGTTTGGACCAGTCACACCCGTGAGCGTCAATGGAAGAAAATACTCTAGTGGTAGTTGATGACTACTCTCGCTACACTTGGGTTGTATTCCTATTTAGTAAGAAGGAGACGTTGTCTAAACTTCCTCAATTGCTCAAGCGACTCGCTGTGGAGAAGAACCAAGCGATTGCAACCATTTGCTCCGACAAAGGCACAGAGTTTCTCAACTCAACCATCAAAGCATACTGCACGGTGCATGGAATTGAGCATCAAATGTCTGCTGCTCATACACCTCGACATAATGGAATTGCTGAGAGAAGAAATCGAATCATCAAGGAAGTTGTTCGCATGATGATAGCAGATTCGAAGCTTCCAATGAAGTATTGGGCTAAAGCGGCCAACACCGCATGCTACACCCAGAATCGAACGCTTCTCAACAAACGCTTCGACAAGACACCATATGAAATATGGACAGGGAGAATTCCTAACATTTCTTATTTTCATATATTTGGTTGTCGGGTCTTCATTCACAACAATGGGAAGACACAGTTGAAAGCTTTCGAAGGCAAAGCGGATGAAGGGATATTCTTAGGATATTCTACATCTAGCAAAGCTTATAGAGTATTCAACTGCAAAACCCTAATTGTGGAAGAATAACCCCATGTTGTTTTTGATGAATCTATTTCAAATGTTTCTCAGGAACAGGTTAAAAGTCAAGCTAATGAAAAGACTTCAAGTGAGGAGCCAGTTAGTTCACTAACTTGGGACGCGCTTGAAGATGATGATGAAGTGAAAAATTCAAATGATCAAGATGCTCAAAAAGAAGATCTGGATGCTGCTCCCAAGTCCAAGAAAGAAGAAGCCAGCCAAGAGCCCATTCCGATAGCTTCAGATGTTGAAGCAAGCGACCATCTTGAAGAAGATGCCGAAGCTGGAGGATCCAAGCCAGCATGGCTCAAAGATCATTCACCAAGCCTTATTCTTGGAGATCCTTCCAAAGGCGTGGTGACCAGGAGTCAAGTAATGGGAGAAAGCGCCATGTTTAGCTGTTTTCTTCCCAATATTGAGCCATCAAGCGTGGAAGGAAGCTCTAGCCGATTCAAATTGGGTTCTTGCCATGCAAGAAGAGCTCAATCAATTCATAAGAAACGACGTATGGTACCTTGTTGATCGTCCCAAATTCCAGCATGTTATTGGCACCAAGTGGGTGTTCAAGAACAAGACGGACGAGGATCACAACGTCGTGAGGAACAAAGCAAGGCTCGTCGCCAAAGGCTATTGCCAAGAGGAAGGGATAAATTTTGATGAAACCTTCGCTCCTGTGGCCAGGCTTGCAGCGATCAGACTTTTTCTTGCCTATGCAGCGGCCAAGAAGTTTAAAGTCTATCAGATGGATGTGAAGAGCGCGTTCCTAAATGGAGAGCTCAAAGAAGAAGTCTATGTGGAGCAGCCGCCTGGATTTGAGCAGGGAGATAAAGTGTATCGCTTGAAGAAGGCTCTCTATGGATTGAAGCAGGCCCCGAGAGATTGGTAGAATACACTTTCCCAGTTTCTTGGGGATAATGGTTTCCGCAAGGGAAAGATAGATCGAACTCTCTTCACCATGAATGATGGAGAGGATATGCTATTGATAACCACATATTTAGCATGCTTTAGAGTGCGTCTCGATGCGTGTTTTGGTTCGGATTTGTGCTTAAATGAATAGGGAATGATAGGTTTTTACAATTTATGCATTTTCTATATGCTTTGCGTTTTCTCTCGGTTTCCGTGCTGATTTCAGGTGTTGCGGCAATTTTCTGGGCAAGTTTGACTTATCCTATGTCGAAGAGGATCGAAAGAGGAAGCCGTAGCACTTTGCGGATTAATTTTCCGATGCCGGACGAGAGAGAACGAGCCAAAACCGTGAGAGCGCGCGAACTGTCAAATGTGGGCGGAAAGTACACGAGTCAACCGAAAATGAAATAGTCAACCCTTCATTTAACTTTCCAGAAATTACAGATTTTACCCCACCTTCTCAACTTAAGTTTCTAGTATTTGCAATTTGACCCCAATGTGTGGGAAAACTATATATAGCTAGATATTTTCCTTATTTGTCATCTAATTTGACTTGTATTTCATATGAACAACTTCTCCTAGAACCCTAGCTATTTTCCCTCTTTCTACTTTGGTATTTTCAAATACTTGTGGATGATCAAGCTTGGAGATTGAAGATTTATTGAAGATTTTCAATTCCTTTTACTTTCCTTATCATTTCTATTATGAATTCTCTTATTTTCCATGGTTTGATTGCTAGATCTATGGCTAGCTAAGTTTGCATATGGCTCCAAGTGATGGATAATTTGATGTAGATGATAGGTATTAGATTCTAGGATGTTGATCTACCTTCCCCTTGGATTGCCTATGGATTGGGACTTTAATTTGTATGCATGAATAATTGATCACTAGGAGTGCATCTAAGGTGTTTGAGGGAATGCCTAGTAAGCTTCCTTTCATAGCACTTGGCATCAATCCATACCCATACCACTTGATTTCATCTCTTATAGTTCCTAGAAAGAATTAGATGAGTTGAATGAGAGTTGGTAGGTTATCTTAGACTAATTTGAGCTATTTGGAGTTGATAGGGTATTTAAAGGCTTAGAAAGCATTTATTGCTCTATTGATCCACTTGTTAATCACCCTAGTAAGGTAGGTTAGCATATTTGATATAAGAAACCATCCAAGGTGGATTAAATTGGCTTGAAGCATCTAGATTCTAAGACCTTCATCATCATCATATTGGAAATCACTTGGATCCATGCCTTTTACTATTGTTAATTCTCCACATTTGCATTCTACTTGTCTTGTTTACTTTACATTGTTGAGTTTACTCTTTGTCTAGTATAGAAAAAAACCAAACTATGAATGTGTGTTTAGATAGTATGATAGGGACTACGTGAACTACTTGATTTGCTATTGACATAATCATTCCTTGTGTTCGACATTCGGACTTACCTTGTTCGATATTATTGCTAGGCTAGAAATTAGCTTAGTCAGCTATGGGTTCAGATCTACGTAGACGACATCATATTTGGTTCGCCAAACCAGTCGCTTAGCGAGAAGTTTGGAGAGCTTATGAAGACCAAGTACGAGATGTCGATGATTGGTTTGATGAGTTGCTTCCTAGGTCTTCAAGTGAAACAGCAAGATGATGGGATTTTCATCAATCAAGCAAAGTATGCTCGAGATATGCTTGCCAAGTTCGGTGTTCGGCATACAAAAGCTGTGAATATTCCGATGAACACCAAGTGGAAGATGGAGCCGGACCTTGAAGGGAAATCTGTGGATGCTACAGATTATCGAGCGTTGATTGGATCCCTTCTCTATCTCACTGCAAGCAGGCCGGATATCGCGTTTGCAGTTGGAGTATGTGCTCGCTTCCAAAGCAATCCCAAGCTTAGCCATTATGAAGTTGCCAAGCGAATCCTTCGCTATCTCAAAGGCACTGTCAATATGGGCTTATGGTATCCTGCAGAAGATAATCTGGAGCTTACAGGATACTCCGATGCTGACTATGGAGGATGCCGAATTGATAGGAAATCAACGTCGGGCACATGTCAGTTCTTGGGAAGCAAGCTTGTCTCGTGGTTCTCGAAGAAGCAAACAAGCTTAGCTACTTCAACGACTAAAGCCGAATATATGGATGCCGGAAGCTGTTGTTCTCAGATTTTATGGCTTCGTCAGCAGTTGAAGGATTATAGAGTTGAAGCGAAGGAGATTCCAATATTCTTTGATAATAATAGTGTTATTTGCATCTCACAGAATCCAGTGCTTCACACCAGGTGTAAGCATGTGGAGATTCGACATCACTTTATTCGTGATCATGTCGAGAAGAAGGACATCAAACTCGAGAAAATCCATACCGATCTCCAGCGAGCAGACATTCTTACCAAGCCTCTAGCTGAATCCCGCTTCAATCAGCTATGCATGGAACTAGGGTTACTAGACCCCGGTGAAGAGTGCTAGTTCTAGAATGCACAAGGGGAGTGGAAGCTTGTCGTCAAGCAACCCTCGCCTTGGATCTTCACTAAGACAAGCGAGTCACTTCAACCTCACTCGCTTGAAGGAGCTATAAGGTGGAGAAAGGTGGAGTGTTGAAAGATGTTCCCTACCAACTAACATGATTGTTATGTCTATGGTTAAGGGGGAACTATTGATTATTCTAGGAATAATCTACTTCCAAAGCGAGCAAGGAAAGCTGCTACCTAGCTTAGGATTCCCGCAAGTGGGTATAACCGCTTGCAAGTACCTTTTCTAGTAAAGGTTGAAGGGTCTTGAATCAGGCCTTCCTTCGTAAAACCGTGGGAGCTTAGGCAGAGCTACCACTATGATCCTTGTATCATCTTCCCTCGTTCCGTTGAAGAGGAGCATGTCTCTCATCTCCCATTCGTCGTGGATAAACACTATCTTAATACTCACTCTAAATTGAGTTGAGCTGCCAAGTGTTTCATCCATTTTCCCCCACCTTGAGTAATCACTGTCTTGTTTTTCCCTTCTTGGGTCAAGCGAGTCAAATGTTTATTAATTCTTTCGATGGAGGACTCTCTAATCGTAGAGGAAGATGGAAGAGTTGAATGCCATGAAGACACAAGCTCAAAGTCTACAATGAGGTATCAGTCTCCTACGAAGCGAGACTGACTGGTAAGTGTTTCAGTTTAAGTACACTAAGCAAAGCAAAGCGTGATAGAAACCTTTGTTTGCTATGTGGAAAACATAAAATGAATCTGACACAAATACATAGAGGAAAATATTCTTGTTTATCCTCGAAGTATGTTAGTCAGAAACAATTTAAATAAAGCAAAGAAATTTCAAGTTCTTAAACTTATTCGCTTTAAAATGGTCAAGCGAGTGCCACGTCACTCGAACTCACCATCGCAAGCGAGTGTGCTCCAGTCACGACAAGCGAGTGCTTCGCAAGCGAGTAAAAAGCCAAGCGACCACTATCTCTAAGCGAGCAAGTACCAAGCGAATCGTACGAGCTGGGTACACTCGAGTGCCTATTTTACCTTTAACTTTGCATTAAATGCAGAACAGTACTAGGGTCCGAGAAACCGGGCGCGTGCAAATCACGTCGAAATTGAAGCGCCAAAACCTCAAGCGATCCAGCCGTTGAATTGCAACAGTCTTCAAATCTGAATCGTTGGATCACAACCGCGAGTGCAAGTGAACCAGAGCGTGACACGCACTATGCTTAGTCACCTGTGCAGTTCACTTTTAACCACGGTGACACCGAGTTTAACCGCGACACGTCAGCCACGTCGCCACTCACTTGCGCCCACGTCAAGTTTTTACTGTCTCTCTCTGCTACGTCAGCCCAAACCCTAAAACTATATAAGGCCGACTGTGCTCTCTGCAGAACTCTTATCACCCCCAAAAATTACCATTCTTGTGCAAGTTTTCTGCATCTTCTCTGCAAATCACCTATCTCTCAAAACCCTTTTTATACTCTCTCAACAATCTTAATCTATCACAATGGTGAAGAAGGAGGTTACCCAGACCATGGAGGAGTTCTTGGAGAAACCGAGAATAACATCAACATCGATCCCCATCTCGATGAGTCAATCGTTGAACCTGCCGGATTTTTCCGAAGGGCGAAGACCACAGCCGGTCTGTGGAAGCTTGTCACCGTCAGGCCGACTCAAATTCTTGCCAAGCCAGTGGCGGAGTTCTTGTTGAACTTGAAGGAGAACCAGATAAGATCCAGCATCACCGACCCAAGCACTGCGAAATTGACGTATGTGAGCCTCATCATGATTGCAGAAATTTTGGATCTGCCGAGAGAAGGAGTGAACTCTTTCTCAAAATTGGATTTGTCAGCAGAAGTGGAGTACTCTCGTTTTGCTGCGAAACCAAAATGTTGCGTGGAAGGACCAAAGCAAAAACATGAGAACGGACTTGGAAAAGCCGTACAATCTCATTTGTGAGCTATTCACAAAATCCGTTGTATGCCACATCGGAGGACTAGGGCAAGTCTCCGACAACAAGCTATTCGCCGTGACTGCCATTGTGGACAGAATTACTAGAACCAAATTCAATTGGTTCAACTGGTTCATCAGGAACATTCAAGATGCTGCCAAGGACTTTGAATTTGAGGAGGGAACGTCAATATCGTCAGGAAGGGGAAGCTTCGCCTTTTCGGGAAGCTTTCATATGCTTTGGAACAACTGTTCCCTGGCCAGAACTGGACTGGGACGCTCGATTACAAGACATCAAGCGTGTTCAACGACCTGGTCAAGCCAGGGAAGCCGATTATTGATCGTGAGATCTTGGAGAAAAATGTGCGCCCTGCAGTGGCCACTACAGCGAAGAAAGGGAAGGGAAAGAAGCGAGCCGCTTCACCGGCCAAGAAGCAAGCGCCCCCCAAAAGACGAAGCGAGTCGCTTCACTTGTCATGCCAAGCGAGGAGGAGGAGACTCCACTTGAAGATACATTACCAGAGAAAACGGAAGATGAGGAAGCCCGTTCTCCGGAAGGAGATGAAGTAAACCAGCCCCAAGCCTCCACTGCATATCCAAGCCAACCACAAATTCAACAACCCCAAACTTCTGAACAACAATTCCATCCCCAAACCACTCACCCCAAAAACACCCAAGGTATTTTTGTGCACAGAGGAGCCATATTTGAAGATGAAGAATCTGTAAGCACCCACGCTCTACCCAATCTTCCATTTCTCAACCCCGACCCAATCGAAACTTATCAAACCTTCGAACTAACCCAAGCACCCACTCAAACTCCTACCCAAGCCACCACTCAAGCCCCCATCCAAACCACCAATCCAGAATCTCCCACCAATACCCTTGACACCAACATACCCTCTCAAACAACCATTCAACCACCCCCCATATCACATGTAACCAAAGCTCTCAACCGATACCGAGATGACTGGGAGCAAGCCGCTCTAAAAGTCAGGAGGAGGTACCCGCGAGTGCCTATGGACGAAGCTTTCGTCACCAAAGATGCCGATTTCCTCACATACATCACGTACCGTGGGACGAAATATTACTAGATCTTCAACCTCCGACAAGCTTATTCTGAGCAGTCCATCATAGAAAAGGAGGCGTCTCAACTCCAATTTATCGGAGTTGATGGATTCAAAGCATTGATCAATAAAGCAAAATATTGGGAGCTGCTTGACGCAGTTGTGAAGCGTGCCTACCCAGACGCGGAGCTGCCGGAGATGAAGCTCTCGGAATTTGAGCAGAAGCTGGTCGAAAAACATGAAGAGGAACTATCTACTAAAAATCAGGAAATCCTCGATTTAAAAGGAGCTATAAGGAGGAAAGATGAGGAGATCTTGCAACAGAAGGAAAAGGTGGAGAGCCAGAAGCATAATCTGACTGAGACGAAAGAGGAGCTTACGAGCAAGCTCGAGGAGGAGAAAGAAAAAGTTGAAAATGCCAAGCGTTCGCTTGAGGAAGAAAGGAAAAGGCTGGTATCCTTAACTACTAAACTTGTAGCTTCTGAGGAAGCTTTGAAGAAGAAGGAAGAAGAGAGAGCCTCTCTTGTGCGTAGGGACAAGGAGGAAATGGAGAAGGCCAAAGCATCCTATGAGAAGGAATTGGGAAAGAATGCCAGTGAGATCCAATCCTTACAAAAGGATCTCACTCGCGCCAGATTGGCAAAGACAGCTGCTGAGAATGATAAGGCCATTCTCCAGGGCAAGTATGATGAAGATCTGAGCGAGCTAGAGAGCCGCAGGAGATAGGCCACCAAATTTACATTGAAACATCTCGATCTGGATCTCTCTATCGCGGAGATGAATGATAGGGCGGCGAATCTCACTCGACGTGTGCAATCATTTGCCACTGCCCAAGCCGCTCTCAGCGCTCGTGAAGCCCAGTTTGTCGCTCGTGAAGCAGAGCTCGACGCTTCACTTAACTTTTCTGAATTGTCTATGCAGGAGAAAATGAAGAAGATAAGAGCAGAAATCGAAGCGGAGCTCGACGCTCGCTTCAGGCGGTCGAGCCGCTTGAAAATTTGATGAGCGAAGTTGCACAGAAGGAAAAGGCATTGATCGAGGGAGAGAAGCAATGTGCCTACCTCCTTGAAGAAGTATCGGAGAAGACGGTGGAGCTGGTAATTGCAAGGGAAGGACTATTCGTGGAGCGTGCCGATGGGACGCTTAGAGCCATGATCAACGAGTTTGCCAGTCTATGTTGTGCTTTAGATGAGAAGACAGTAGTTCATGTTCCCTCTGGCCAGAATATTGATGATGCCAAAAGGGGGAAGGGAAGTAAGGAAAGGAAGGAGAGAAGGAGAAGGAGGAGATGGGTGAAGGCAAAGTTAGATCAACCGAAGCTGCTCACTTCATCGACTTCTGCCGCCGCAGCTCACAAAGCAAGAGCATCCACAGCTGCCATTCCTCAAATTGAATTTGATGCAAATCTCGCTACCACTCTTGAAATGATGCAATCGTTCGAGTTAATGAAAGAGAGAGTCACCGAAATTCCGAGTGTACAGCCGATCCAGTCCGTGCCAACGAAGGCTGCTATCACTCAAGCTGCCCCTGCAGCTCCTGCCAAAGTACCCGCTCTCACTGCACCTCCTGTCAAAGCGAAAGCGACGCCGCTGAAAACTGCCCCTCGAAAGACATTATCAAAGCGGCCCGCTCTAGCCAGCAAAGAAGCGGATCCCGCGGCCAAGCGCCAAAAGATCCAAGCTAGTCTCACAGCCAAAGCGTCTCGCTTAGCTGAGATAAAGAAGGAGGAGGAGGAGGAGAAGAGAAAAGAGGCTGAGAGGAAGGAGGTTGTCAAGCAAGCCAGAATGAAGAAGGTGGAGGAAAGGGCTATCAAGCTGCTGAGCGAAAATATGCTTATCCAAGCCAGCCTGATGAGGAGCGGATATATCCCCTTTACTCCCGACGAGTCCCAAGTTTGCAACATCCAAGCAGATATAGATGTTTGCCGCATAACTATCAAAGAAATGGTGGAGTCAAACAGATATACCAAGGAAAAGCAAGACTTCATCCGGAAATTCACCAACAGCAAGGCTCCAATTTTCAATTCTGAGCAGAGCGAGAGGTTCAGAAACGGGTTGAAGGAGCTGACGGAGAGGCCTTTTGATGAGATTAAAGCGAGGAGAGCCAATCACCCCGACGCATGCTTCATTGAGGATTTCATATCCGAAGAGCTGAAGGAGGGTTGGAAGGAATGTCGCAATAAATTCATCATGGCCTACTACTTTTGGAAAGTAGTTCCCGGCCAGGATTCCATCTCCAAGCTTGACGCACTGAACAATTTTATGGTGTTGTGCTATGAGCCGTTACGGAGGAAGATATTCATAGAAGCAGAGCGTACGGAGCCAAAGAAGAAGATAGTCAAGATTCCAGAGCGGATGGTGTTTCCCAAGCCTAGAGTGCCTGGGTCACAAATTCTCAACCGCATGGTTCTTGATGACGAAATTGATGAAGCATTGGAGTTGGACCGTCTACACAGAGAGGGTGATGAAACTACAAAGACGATGAAGCCCAAAGTTTATTCTGTCTACATCATGGATGAATCATAATCTCTCTCTCTCTCTTTGTGTTATGCTTGAACTTATCTATCCAATTTATTTTTCTGTCAAGCGTCGTGTTCATCTTTATATGCTTTACGTGATTTATCCTTATGCTACAAAGCCTACGCGAAAACCATAAGAACTTAAAAAAAAAAAAAAAAAAAAGAAAAAAAAAAAAGAAAAAAAAAAAAAAAAAAAAAAAAAAAAAGGAAAAGACTGTGAAGGATTCAGTCGCTTGAAGTTCTTACAATGGTTAACGTGTTGGGTTTTAGCATCATCAAAAAGGGGGAAATTGTTGGGAATTGTTAAGGATTCATGTGTTAAGGGGGAACTTAACGGGATGCTCCAATAAAATTTGTTATGTGTTTTGATTAGATCCCAAAACCTCTATATAAATCCTATTCCCAAACGACCCTATTTTGATTAGATAGGTTAGAATTTTTCAAGCCTATAATGTTAGAATGACTTATTTTTTTCTTTAAGTCGCTTTAGGTTAATTTGCAGGTTTCAAGCGAAGCGAGAAGACCACTCACTTGAGTGTGTTTCCAAGCGAAGCGAGTCTACCGGGTAAAGCGAAGCGAGCGCATCCAGTAAAGTCAAAGAGAGTCAACCCGACTATGCTTAAGCAGACGCTCAAGAACTAAAGCAAAGCGAGCCACTTCCGACATGCTTGAAAGCTACAGTTCAAGATTCCCGCCCGTTCAAACTTGAGTCAAGTGAAGATCGAAGAATTAATTGCGGATCTCCACGTGGCACTAAAAGAATGGAGCACGGGAGTTGACCGCCAGACCAGCAGAGCCGCCGCTACAGTACTGGACGCTCCAGTTACTATTGAACTTGGCTTTTAACCATTTTCGGAAAGAAGCCAAGCGCGCGTCTGAAAAGCTGCAGGTCAAAAGCAAGGTAATGTCGAGTGTGGAGGGACAAAGCCACCAACCTTCAACGGCTCCAGTCCATCTTCCCACACTATAAATAGTGGAGGCCAGAGACGAGAAGAAGCATAACACTTACGAATTTCCAGCGCTCAAGCAAACAAGAACTCTCAAAATTCCCAGCATTCTTACAGAGTCCTTGTCATAGTGTTCTCCAAGTTTCAACTTCATCGAAACTTTTTCTCTGCAACCTTCACTCCTAGAATATAAGCCATCTCATAAATCCAAGCTTAGAGAAAAACTCTACCCTTTACTCCAAACTGTAAAGAGTTCTTCATTAAGAGTGTTTTCCAAACCAAACCCTAAACCCTTGTTTTGTCAAGTCTATTAGAGTTTGAGTTGTGTAGAAAGGTTGTGTTGTAAGATCTAAGGTTCTACTTTCATCGATAGTAGAAACCTCGATCGTAGAGTGTAGATCCAAGCTTACACCTTCCTCGATCGTGTGAAGCTCGATCTTAGCTAGGTTTTGTGGAGAACCCGTAATCTCCTCGTCTTCGTTGTTTCAGATCCATGCGAGTGAAGCTCGATCCAGTCTAAGTTTTTGAGGAACCCGTAATCCTCAAGGTTTCTTAAGTGAAGAGAAACTGTTGCAGCGTGCAACAAAGTGGACGTAGGTGTTTTATCACCGAACCACTCTAAATCCCCAGTGTCGTATTTTCTTTCTCTAAGCTTTCATTACTTTACTTGCTTTGTTTATCATACTGCACGTGCATATAACAAATCTTAATACGAAGCTTTAAATACTTAGGAAATATTAGCTCACCTAATTCCGCATTTCTGCAAGAAAATCACTTTGTGATCAAGCATTCGCTTTGGTACAAAGTCAAGCTTATCAGCAGATCAAGCTTGCAGCTTGGTCTAAAGATCTCAAACGATTCCATCTTGCTTACTCTGAGATGAGTCGAAAAGAAGTTGAAAAACTTCTATTGCACGTATTCAACACCCCCCCCCCCCCCTCCCCCCCGTGCAATCTACTTATCATCTCCGGGACCAACAGTTACGCTAAAATAAATGTACAACATGCAACACACGTTATCTTGACTAGGGGTGAGCAAAATATGGTTCAACCCGGAAACCCGAACCGAACCAAACCGAATTAGGCGATTTGGTCCGGAATCTATATCCTTTTGGTTTGGTTCGGGTTGAAATTTGGAACCCGAAAATATTATGGTTTGGGTATGGGTTTACATAAATAATTCGGGTCTAACCTGAAACCCGAATTTATATATTATATAAAAATAATATAATATAATATAATTTATATATATATATATATATAATTATTTATTAATTATATATCTTAATTCCTACTCATTCTTTTAAGCCCTTATTTATTATGTATGTATTTTGAATTGATTAGATGTTATTATGTTGTTTAGATGTAGATAAACATGAGAAAAGGTTTGTGTCAAAGTAGAAATTTTTATTTATTTGCTCAAAAAATAAAAATAAAAAAATCATGTATAAATTCGGGTCAGAACTGAACCGAACCGAACCCGAACCGTAAAATACGGTTTGTGTTTGGTTTGGGTTCGATGTTAGTTTGGTTTGGTTCGGGTTATAAAAAAACAAAATTCGGGTTATGAGTTTTTCGGGTTTGGTTCGGGTTAGACCCGAACCACCCGAATGCTCACCCCCAATCTTGACTAGTTGATAAAAAGAAACGTATCATATTGCGAGGGACGGAGGGAGTAATAAGTTTGCCATGATAAATCTTTGTAGTTTCCCTTGATTTTCTTGATTTTATTTTATTTTTAAAATCAATTTTAGAACCGTTTACATAATAATCTTTGAAAGCTATTGTAATTTCAAGAATATGTTTTACTAAATTTAGTAGGATGATAATGAACAATAAGTAATCGATCCTATCTGTTTCAAAAGTTACTATTCTGAGTATTCTCTCAATACACGCATCTGCTTTTAGGAATAAGCTCAGGTATGAAAAATTCTAAATGATTTATCTTAGCATGATATCCATATAAGCATTCTTGCAATGCATAAATAATCATGATATTATTTATATACTAAAATTTAACGTTTATGTTATTATTATTATAATAATATTATTATTAATTATTATTATTATTATTATTATTATTATTATTATTATAAATCAACCAAAGAATTCCAACAAATTTGGTCTTATAAATCGACTTTTTTTTCCTTTTCTCTCTCTCTCTCTCTCTCTTTTTTTTTTTTTTTTTTTTTTTTTTTTTTAATTTTATTTTATTTTAGCCAACATGGACAAGCATCAATATCGCCCACACTCATCAAAATGATGTTTCCGAATTTATAAATATATATATATATATATATATATATATATATATATATATATATATATATATATATATATATGTCCCAAACGCTGTTAAAATATATAAAATATAATTCATTAAAACTATAATAATAAATATGTATATAAATAAAATATATTAATCATTATAATAAATAGATAAATATATTCCCTCCGTCCATGATTTAGTGACACACTTTCTTGGGCACAGTTTTTTTTTTTTTGCATTTTGATGGTGTAGTAATAAATTAATGTGTTAAAGTGTTAAAGTGGGATAATTGTGGGCCCATTTGAATTTTTTAATAGTATTAAAATGTTAAAGTAATAAAAAGTCGATAGATAAAGTGTTAAAGTGATTGTGGGGTCTACCTCCTAAAATGGAAAGTGTCAGTAAATGGTGGACGTCCCAATATAGTAATTGTGTCAGTAAATGGTGGACGGAGGTACTATAAAATTTTATTAATAATTATAATAAATAATCATTCGGGTTTTCGGTTTTCGGGTGTTAAAAAAAAAAACCGAACCAGAACCCGAAAATCGAATTGTCCAAAAGAAAAACTGAATTAATAATAAAACCCGAATAACCCGAATCGAATTTTTATTTCGGTTAGGGTTTGGTTCGGGTCTCGAGTTTCGGACAATTGTGCTCACCCCTAGCCTTACATATGAAAATGTTTATATTTTTGGCTTTACCGCTTAATCAAACTTGCCAAATTCCTAATTCTAATGCGATCTTTCGTCCTTAAACCCTTACTGCTTACATTTCCCCGCAGCTCGACCACGGCCAGAAACATGAGCTCGTCCTCCGCCGCCGCCGCCGGTTTGGCCCAGCGAATGTTTCAGCTTAAAACCGACCCACTCACCGGAAATTCGGAGTGGGTCGTCATTGAAGATGAAGGGGAAGAGGAAGATCAAACTGTGCTCCAACCAACCCCTAAAGCACTTCTCGCTACGACGTCGTACCTCGACATGCTCAACGACTCCCGCCGCAACGCCGCCTACCGTCTCGCCATCGACAAGACCGTCGCTAAGCCTTGCCACGTTCTTGATATTGGGTACAATTTGCGCCAACTCAAAACTGTATTATGCACACAGATAGTTCTCGCGCTGAATGCATTAATAATCTGAGTATTAGTGAAAGTAGATGAATTAATTTTTGCTAACTTAATCCAGTAAATTCCCCCTTGTTTAACCGTTTAGGTGCTAAGATTCGAAACATGCACTCACATTCTTACGATTTTTAGTACATAAGCTAGTTTTTTTAGACAGATGTCTGTTCGTGCTTTAACAGTGCAGGGACCGGATTGCTGTCGATGATGGCAGCTCGAGCTATGGGACTTTCTGATTCAAATAGGAGCTCCGGCTCACAAGGGATGGTGACAGCTTGCGAGTCATACCTCCCTATGGTTAAGTTAATGAGAAAAGTTCTTCGAGCTAATGGCATGGATGGGAAAATACATGTCGTAAATAAGAGGTCGGATGAGATGGAAGTTGGCTTGGATATCCCATCTCGTGCTGATATTCTTGTGAGTGCTGTAAAACTTTGCGATTTCCTTCTCGAAGGATATCCAAACTCTTGAATGAAGTAAATGCTGATTGCAGGAAGGATGTTATATCTAATTTTCTTGATGCAATTGCTTCCCAGAAAGTGTACAAGAATCATCTATCATCACGTATCTGGGTTATTTTGATCTTTATGATTATAATTATAATAGTTGGCCGCCTTTTCTTTATTTATCAGAATCGGCACATGTCCAAAATCGACAAAGAAAATTGTTTCACATCTGTCATTCAGATAGTGTTTGCTGTTTATTATATTTGGGTATAACCTGCATGCGTTTCTTACTTGTTTCTGTCTTCTGAACTACTCATGTCGAATAATGTGCATCTTTTTTCGGTGATGTTATTAGCTCAAATGCTTTGTTATAATGCATGTGGTACACATCCATATAATTTCAGTAGTAAATAGGACTTTGGTAATAAGAACGATTTGTCCATTTGTGAGCGTAGTTCCTAGCACTAATCTGTTGGTTTTGATTATATTTTGACAATGGGCGCAGGTCAGTGAGATCCTGGACTCTGAATTATTGGGTGAAGGGCTAATACCAACTTTACAACATGCACACGACAAGTTATTAGTGAAAAATCCACAAACAGTACCTTATAGGGCCACTACTTATGGCCAGGTATTTATTCAAAGTACCTTAGAGAGGCAGTTAAGTATCACCAGTCTTTTCTAATATTGACTTTCTTCCATCCTTCTAATTTGACACGTCTTTTGTGTGTTGTCAATATATAACATGTCCTGCCATTCAAATAGCATGCTGTATGTAACTGTTTACTAATGACGTCCTCTTATATGGGAATTCCTTACTTTGTTACAGCTGGTTGAGTGCAAATATTTACGGGAGATGCATGATATAGTTCATAGAGAGGCAGAAGCATCGGATGGCATTCATCTTGTTCCAAGAGGCATGGCTGACCTTTTAGCCGTCAAAAAGCAACAGTTTGCAATGCATTGTAATGCAATTAGAGATGAACTTAAACTGGTAATTATTCTTGGATAAAAAATCTTCTTTGATAAAATAGTTGTTGCGTCATTGATTTAAATAAGCATCCTACTAATCTGATACATTGGTTCAGCTCTCCGAACCATTCAAAGTTTTTGATTTCGACTTTTGGAGGAGACCGGATAGTTTTCGTGAAGCTGACCTGCACATAAAGGCTACAACTGATGGTACAGTTCATGCTATCATCTCATGGTACACGATTGAGCTCATAGGTCATCGTCTTTGAAGTATTATTTAGGTTCCTTCTTTTATTATTAAGTTTCTAGGCCAAATTATGAGTAAATTGTCCTCTTTCAGGTGGTTACTTCAGCTAGACAGTGAAGGAACAATATTCTATTCTACCGGACCAAAGTGGATACCATGTCCTGATGATGTGAAAGAATTGAAACCATCCTTCTTTAGTAAGTGAAAGCTGTATCTGGGCAGTATTTCTGCCGTGAATTATGCAATCTATCTGGACTTTCTGTTTATTCCATTTATTAAATTGTTGCTTTTCTCAACATTGTCAAACCATTCTAGGACGTAAGGTTGAGGGATTCTTTTCATGTTATTATCTTGGCTTTTATTTGTACTTTTAGGCAATGATGTAATCTTGTGGGAACCATTTTTGGTAAATTGTGCTCTCCTAGGTTCTGGAGGTTGGTGTGACCATTGGAAACAAAGTGTTTGGTTAATCCCAAGGTCAGGTCTCCCTGTATGCAAAGACAAGGAGGTTCAGTTACACGCTGTTCATACTGAACTGAGCATCTCGTATGAATTCAAGAGCTCATGTAATGAGGCAGAGGATTCAAATCTTGACTTCCATACTCTGGATTGTCGGATTGGTCTATCGCCAGAGAGAATTGCTTTGTACGGAGATAGTGAGTGGAGAGACCTCATGCTCAATGCGATTGAGAAAGCTGTAAGATTTATTTTTTGTTTCCTGATGAAGTATCATTGTTTATGACACTACTTTGACCTCTTAAAGTGAATACATGGCTTACCTGGTGAATGTTATATGATGTCAAAGGTTATTTGTCCTTGATGGTAGGAGCTTTTGTTTCCCCTTTCCTCCATATCTTTCTTAAATACTACCTCCGTCCAGCCAAAGACGTTACATTTCTTTTTGTCAATTTCTGGCACGTTCTTCCACGCTTCTTGATGATGCGTTTTAAAATAGATTTTTGAAGAATATTTTCTTTTACGGGATACTATGATAGTTGTATAATCCCGCAAAAGAAAAAATTCTTCAAAAATCTATTTTAAAACACTTCATCAAGAAGCGTAGAAAAACGTGCCAGAAATTGACAAAAAGAAATGTAACGTCTTTGGCGGGACGGAGGGAGTATAGTTTTTTGGCAAACTTATCCTTATCATTTGACCTATAGAATCCAAGTTATTTTTCTGAGAAAGACCCTTCTGAGTTCTTGTTTAAGACCTGAAGTGTATGGATTTCTTTATCAACACTTCGATCTCTCCATCTCATATCTGTTGCTCATGTAGCTGTTAGCAAATAGTAGCTTATGGGCAAGGTTTCATTCCCATAAATCCTACTCCTTTAACTCTGGTATATGTTAGTTCTAGTGGTTATGAGTCGTGGTCAGTGTCATAATATTATAATTCTCAATTTTTTGTAATTTGCATTGTCGACTTCCTTCCGAGGGCTACCACATACTATCCATGTAATAACCAGGCCATTTCTTCTGTCCTTAAGGTTTCATCTTCCAGTCTAGCTTGAAATGCTAAAAGTTTGTTGACTCTAGTTTTACCTTTTGCTATGTTAACTTTCTGAATTTAATGTTTGCAATGTACTAGACGGGTAAAACAAGTTTCTGAACTATGCTGCTCAGATATTGAAGTATATAGGTCATTTGACCATTCTCTTATCCTTTTATTTTTCATTTGTCATTTTCTTCTTCTCCTTTTCAATTTCAGCTCCATCAGAGAGTAGAACCCTTGTGTATAGTTGCGGATGATAGCATTTTCTTGGCAGTTGCAACTGCCCATCTTTCCAAAACTTCACTTGTGTTGCCGTTGTTCCCTGGTCTTGGGAAAAAGGGCATGCAGTATATGCAAAAAGCTTCTGCAGCTAATAACTTCTCCATGGACCGTATAGAATATCAAAGGAAAAAGGATCTGCTGCTGAATCTGCAAGGTTCACTTCAGCGAAAGGTAAATTATTTGATGTTTAAATCTGCACAACCTTTTGAGTTTAAGAAACTGCTTTGAGCTAATTATGATGTCTGCAATTTCGTCTTGACTATTTTTACTAAGCTACATCTCTCTTGATATTAAGCATTAAAATAGGCTTATCTCTTATGCAGATTGACTTATTTGTCGCAGAGCCTTTCTATTATGGAAGTGACAATGTCCTTCCGTGGCAAAATTTGCGATTTTGGTTGGTGCTAGTGTTACTTTAACTTGGAGGTTTCATTCCCGGAATTGTTTTGTTTTTCAATTCATGGTCTTTATTTTTCATAAGAACTGGAAGATAAAATGTTTCCATTTTCAAGATAGTAAATGATTTAATAATGTTCAGAATGTTAGTATAAGTAAAAATCTAGCTGTGTTATGTCCTGTCCTTTTCTCATTTACTTGCTGTTTCATTTGCAGTTTTTTAGGTGTCTAGTAACTTTTTCATGCATTTCTTTCATTTCCAATGACATTGAGGGAACATGTTTGAAAAACCAGGCTTCATTCGGTTTTGAGCTACCTTATTTACGTACCTTGAGAATAATTTTTCATTTTCTTGTTTTTTTCTTTTATAAAATTTCCAAAAATCAAAAAACTAGATTTTTGCTTTATGCTAGTGACTGTAGGATGAGCTTAAGCACAAGTGTCTCTACTTAGTCTGGAATGATTTTTTTTTTTTGCCAAATTTGTTATTACCAATATACTTTCTTTGTGTCTTACTGGTTTTTTCTCCGCTGCAAAGAAACTGGATCCAATAGCTAAACGTTATGTTGATATTTTCTAGGAAGGAAAGAACTTCACTTGATCCCATCCTATCTAAAGATGTGCTCGTACTGCCTTGTAGAGGGTTGTTGAAAGCTTGTGCAATGCACCTTCCTGTAAGTTGGCTACCGATTCACTTAGATAATTTCAGAAAGAGAGGAAAAAATCAATACATGACTCCCAACATATTTAGGATCTATGGAAAAGTCGGTGTTGCCTGCAAGGAATTGAAGGGATCGATAATTCATCGGTAAATACTACATTAGGGGCATGTGGAGGTCTACCTGTAACAGAAGACAGTCCTTTTCTGCCCTATTTTATTTGGCAGTGTGGCGAGACCAAGGTATTCTTGTGTTTATCATTTCAGAAGTCAGATTGTACCTCATAATTTGTTTGTTATTTTTGCCCCAGATTCTCAGTGAAATGACCACTGTCGTGGAGTTTGATTTCACAAAACCAATGAGTTCTTGTTCTGGAAAAGCTAAGGTAAAATATTGCTCCCAACCTGTAGAAGTTATTGTATACTAATGGGTTGATGGCTAAAAGGGATTAGGGTTGGTAAACTACCAAAAGAGTCACCAACTCTGTCTGAATTTTGGTGTTTAGATACACTTTGTTAAACATTCCAATAATGACTTCACCTTTTGCTGACTTGTGAGATGACCCAAAATTTTCCAACAAAAAAATGTTCGCATCATTCTATTTTTTTCATGATCCAACAGTTTTTCCTTTCAGAGGGGAAAAAATCGTGTAACCACATTTAGGCACGTCTATTATTAACAAATGAAAAAGTGAGGTCTTTATTCAACATTTTAACACGTGGGAGTTAATGAGGCTATTGTTTATCTATCTATCTATCTATCTATCTATCTATCTATCTATCTATCTATCTATCTATCTGTTCATTTATTTATTTTTGCGATTAACTCACAAATTGAATTATCATAGCTTTTTTAGGATCTCAATTTGATCAAAACTTATCTACAGATTCAATTTAGAGAATCTGGGATGTGCCACGGCTTTGTCCTTTGGATTGATTGGGTCGTGGATATGGAAGACAAGACCACTCTATCAACAGGACCAGGTTTATAGATATAAATTTTTCGGCTTCTTTCTTTAACCGTGTTCTTATAGTGATCAACCCAAGCAGTCAAAAGTTATGATAAAATGCCAAATCATATTATTCTTGTCTGAATTTTTTAGATAAGAGACATTGGAAACAAGCTGTGAAGCTTTTGAATGTGCCAGTAGAGGTTGGAATCGGAGACTTGTTCTCAACGGAAATTGAAGCCTCCTTTGATCCATCAAGTGGTGAACTGATTCTAACACAAGCCCTTCTCATGAATCAGGGGTAGCATGCACTTCAGTTCTTTAAAGAGTTTTGACTTCTTATCTGCACCATCTTCTCCAATCAGGTTTTGTGGTTTTATTCCTCAACGATTCACTTAAACCAATTCATTAGAACCCAAAATGCATCGACTTCCCGCATTGTTGTATTCACAAGTGTACATTAGTTTTTGTTAGTTTCTCTCCTTTGAACTCACAATACCACTTTCTTCACTAACATTCAAAGAAAGTTATTGTGCACTTCATATTTATTCTCTAATATTTCCAACTCTGATGGAATTCTTCCTTTACTTTTATTTTCTTGATCATTAGACGCTGACATTAGACGCTGACAATTGAATATCTTACTATGTGAAGTTTATGGTGTTGAGTAGCAACATACCACGTCTTTCCCATTTCAGTTGACCTGCTTTATTATTTTATACGTTACACATATTCACTTGTGGGCCAACAGAAATGCGATTAAGAGGATAATAAATTTGTACACAGGGATAACTGGATTTAGAGAATTAGTAATGTAGCTCACATAGCGAGGTTTTTTTTCACAACTCCTTTACCTCATTTTACAATGTTAAGTGCTAGGTTCAGAGTACTAATTCGATCTACCTTGTATTATGAAATAGATGGATAGAAAAAATGAAATGTTAAACCGTTTTTTGTTTTGGATTTGGCATGTATTTTGATGAAAGATATAAAGTGAGTATAAAATTATAAAGCAACGAGCTGTTAGCGTTACTCAATTCTTCTCAAAAAAAAAAAAAAAGCTGTTAATAATTAAAGCAGATACCTTCAAACTTAAAATTTACTGACAAGAAATAACTATTCTAGCTACCTTGCAACTTTGATTGGACTCCATAAACAAAATGATGAAGGCTATATAACCTCATGAACAAAGATCATAGCAAAGAATCTTTCCCAGAATCACTTCAGTGGGTCGAAAATTTCATTAAAGTATTACAAACCATAAACATGTTGAAAGAAAATTATTACAAGTTTCGTCGCTTGAGATTTCTACCCGACTTGAATCTCTTCACAGGTTGACGGGGTTGTGACGATATAACTCCCGATAGATCATCCACAGCTCTCCTCATTGCATGGATTATCATTTTCTTCACCTGCTCAAAAAGAATGGCATTGCAGGAGGTCGTCAAATGAAGAATTAAAATCAAATTTGAAACATAGATTCCAAATAGCATGCGTAGGCATCTTGAATAGGTATAAACAGAAACTAGTCGTAGGATATCAAAGAAAATTCAAACCTCGAGCTTGTCTTCCTTAAACCTATGATTCAAGGGCAGCAGACGAAGCTCTTTGGTCAGTCGGAGGCACGAAGAAACACTTTCAGGTGACACGAATTCGAGTGCAACTTTAATGCAAGACTGCATCAGATAAAAAATGGGAGAGAATTCATTTCTGGAAAAGTTATTGTCATTGAACCAAATATTTGAAAAGTTTACTGCTGCATGCCCCCAGACACTTTAAGAAATACTCCAGACACTCTCTTATGTAATGTAATGACTTTATATTCATTCCAAGAATGCATCGCATGGGCTAAATGTTTTGAGACTAAAAGATGAGACTAATATCCCAACTAAGTAGCAAACTATATTTGACGAGCTTATCTAGCATCAGAGCAAAGATGTGGCAGAAGAAAACATTTGATAGTCATGAAGAAAATGTCAGGTTAAATATGTGCCAGTCTGACCAACTAATAAATCGATGAAATGCCATGAAGCAATCCACTTTACAAGGGAAAATAGTATGATATCTGGCTCTTGAGCAATTTAGTGTAAGATCATAAAACATACGAGAGCAAACACAAGGCAGATTTAGTGACTTGTTGACATACCAGAAGATAGTACCTTCAAATTAGGGGAAGTGATACACAAAAATAACTAAAGTACCTTCAAATTTCGAACTTGATGAGGGCAGCCAGCTGGTATAAAGACCGCATCTCCTAACTTTTGTACGAATGTCCATGGTTCAATTCCTATGAAACACAAATGAAGCACATCAAGGAAACCCCTCTTTAGGTTGATTTAGGACAGTGAGGCAAAGAGCGGGAGGGGGGAAGCAAACCATATTCTTCCTTGAGTCTTTTTTTGTGCTCTATAGTCAAGTAAATAGTTCCGTCATGAATTGGATGGGTAACCTGAAAGTAAGAGACGATGACGATAGAGCTTAACAGAAATTTGTGTAGACGTCTCTATATTTTCTTGCTAGAGAGATGAATAGATGCAAGAGTACAAACTGTTAGAGAAAAAACCTATCCTCACAATACAAAACGAGGCATTCGTATCCACTTGCTACATGACACAGAAGCACTTGTTTCATCTCACCGTTTAGCTATACATGACATTCTATACATAATTGAAGCAGCATACTCAATAGACAATCAACGAAGTAACAATTTATCAAAGTGTTCAACTATAACTAATATGATACTATAGTCAAAGAGAAAATTCATGAGAATATGCTACACATGGTCTGGTCCATAAATATTGGATGAGAAGGCAAGAGGCAGGATAACATGGAACACTAGATACAGAAGAGCAGTAACAAGTCACACCGCAATTTTAATCAACATAGTTGTATGCTGGAATCCGAACTGTATAGGAAACTGAATTCTGAAATCAATCAGGCAGTGCAACAACTTATCATTTTCTGGAAATTGGGAAAGGAGATCACAGTGTAGAGAGTATAATCTGTTGCATTCACTTAATTTCATTCATCCATCAATGAACTTGTCTTTACTTTTGGTTAGATCGGTAAAAATTGGTGCATGCAATATTGCCTATAAAACATGATAAGGTTTGTCAACCTCTCAAGTAATATCAAACAGAGTAAACCAACACATTTCCATCACCTCAAACCTCTTAGTATTTTACCTGCGGAAGTAGGTTAGCATAAATGTGCCTGAATTCGTTGAAGTGTCTTCTGATATATTCCTCTAATTTAGGAACATCTTGCTGTCTAAAGATGTCCCAGAGAGCTCCACCTTCTGCATCATAAAGACTACAACTACTGGGGCCGACATTCTCTTTTCCTCCTAGTAGTTGCATCTGATCATTTGCATCCATGTGTACATGCCGTACCTCACGAGGACCCTTGCATTTCTGGTCATCATTCAAAGCCTTTGACACAGAGATTTTCTCTTTATCATCCTTCGTGCCAGCCTTGTTCATGTTGGCAAGCTCAGGCTCCTTCAAGGCTTTCGATTTGTCCCCAGCAGCTCCAGAAATCTCAATTTGATCTTGGGCAGCATGCTTCGCTTTAACTTCTTTAATTATCTTAACATGCTCGGGGCTAATCGAGACTTCTTTTAGATGCATCAAAACATGAACCTATTGGAATGAAAAT
This sequence comes from Thymus mandschuricus, assembly GCA_029379335.1. Classification (NCBI taxonomy): domain Eukaryota; kingdom Viridiplantae; phylum Streptophyta; class Magnoliopsida; order Lamiales; family Lamiaceae; genus Thymus; species Thymus mandschuricus. The sequence goes on along the minus strand of CM057074.1, from coordinate 15,782,293 downwards.
GGAATAAGAACACAGATCAGGAAATTAAATTCAAACTCAAGTATATGACATATCAATGAATTTCTTGGGTGATTCAAATTATTTGAGCAAGGCCACAGACCAAACTTATAGCTTGTCTAGTTGTCTTGCTAAGATCAAGTTATATATCAGGATATGCAAGTTACTGATATTAGAAAACTTAGATATACCGCATCAGCCATATTGCAACGAAGCTTTGTTACGGAATCTCCACGCCCTAGCTCTTCGCAAAATCCATAAGCTACAGACGTTTTTGGCCCAACATCAGGTTTCAGAGACCCCGGATTAAGCTTGGTTGCAAGATTTAAGTATCCATCCTCAGGATGCGTATACTCTTTAAATGGCAAGCAGCTGATAAACTCGACACCATGGCGGGGCAACAACTTTCCAAATAAAGAGCATGGAGGCCAGTCTTCCAATTTTAGTATTTGAGGCCACCCCTTAGCGTCAAATTGCGTGTAAGTATATGCATCTAAATACCCTTTAAAGAATTGATGAAGATTCACAGGCATCTACAATAAAAACAGTAAATAGAAAGATAAGCAGCATAGATATCAAGAAATCACATGACAATTAAGTTTATATCTCATACAGATGTATATGGTATATTGGAAAAATACTTATCATGCTAAAACTGAAGTATAAAACAAGATAGAAACTAACGGAAGTAGCATATGTAATAGTTTACAAGGAAAAAGAAAAGCTGCACTCATATCATACAGCAGCGTGCACTTTTCCATAAGATCTAAAATTGCCAAAATAAACAAAACAGACCTCACACCAATCGAGGCAATTAGTAACAGACACATCGAGAAGTCCGTCGAGTCCTTGGCTTTTAGGCTGTCGGAAGGCACGGTACATAACCATAGGTTCCCAACTCAAGCCAACAGTAGTTTCAAGGACATTACTAACTATTACTGGCTCACACTTAGACCAATGCGACTGGAAATGTTGTAGATCCCCATGCTCAATTTCTACAGCTGATGGTTGATATAATTTATTGTCACTAGAATCTTCTCGAGAAGCTGCTATACGTATCCTTTTGCTCGATACATCATCCCCATCCAAGAAATTGTAACAAAAACAACTTTTCTCAAGACATTCGGGCACAAAATCCATTTTGTGTGCATCAAACATATTTTTTGCTTCCATAAGCAATTTTGAAACAAATTCATCTGGCAACAAGCATTTCAATATTAAAGTTTCTTCGCCACAACCTCCCTTGTCTTTTTTGGGGCAAGAAATGACACCATTCTCATTTGCTTTCCAATGCGAAGGAGAAGGCAGATTATTCTTCAGTTTTTTCTCCTTGGTCAAAATTTCACTATCAATATTCTTTGATTTTCCCTTATGTATGCTACGGTTACCACCATGTAGGTATTCAACCCCGTAGTCAAAATAATTGAAAGGAGGTCCTTTATCAAGTCCCTGCAAATGTCCATCCCTAAGTTCTCGACAGCAATCAAGGCAAAGTTCATAGGAACACAAAGGACAGCTTCTGTGGTAATCAGCAATAGAAGTCCGGCAGTTATCACTGCATCATCACGGCAAATCGAAGTCCGTAAAAATTATCGGGAGCTATGACATAAAAAGTTCTGCTGAAACATACCAATAAATGCTCTCATCAATATCCACTTCTGCTTTATCAATTTGAATGTCTGAAACTGATACTCCTGCAAAACCCCAACATAATGTTTAAAGATACACTCAAGTCCAATTGTGAAGCCACTACAAGTATCAATTAACTCTTTTTTTGCAATTACGTGTGTAATAAAAAAGTTTGGAGTTGAGCATATCCTATCAACACAATTGACAAAACTCGCCAATCCCCAAATAAAGCATCGAATAAGTATTATTTATACAGGCATGCAGCATACTTCAGGAAAAGGAAATTTTGTGCCAACTTTCAGCCTTTCAAAGACATATCAGGGAAGATAAAAAGGTAAATAGAAAAACCTTGAATCTTAGCCTCGAGTTCCCTCTCTATCACCTGTTCTTTGTTAATCTGTTGAAGAAATGGCAGGAGAGCCTTTATCATGTACTTAGAGTACTGAATCTTCTGCTCATTACCAATCATGATCATTGACTTCATTCTAATCTCCTCTCTAGCCTACTCGTAGACAGTGGATTACTTGCATAAGAAAAACTACAAGAGAATATATAAAGAAGCAAAAAAAATACAGTAAGCCAAAGAAACAGACTTGGTTAGAAACTTCCATGCGTAAACAGGGTTTGCAATTGCATTTTATTCGACAAACAGGACAAGCCTCTGCAATAGCTTCTGCTGACATCTCAGGGTACCTAACATGAGAAACAAAGGAAAATGAGTATTGTAGAGTGCAAGTAAGTCCTCTGAGCAAAGAAAAATAGTCCAGTCGACTATCTATGTTCCTCAAATAGTCTGGTAAAGTAGTACTCCAAAAGTATTATTAGTTGTCAACTGAGATGGAATTTTTGTTCTAGATCCAACAGTACTAACATATAGAAGAAATGTATATAAAAATTCAATAATACTCCGTCCATCAACCAAAAACGTGCTTAATTGCTTATAGTCCATGGTTGGACGCGGGACACAACAAAAATGTACCTTTTACCCTCAATAGTCAATGGAAATTCATTTTATTATTCATTCTACTTAGTATCCATTGCTTAAAATGGAACCTAAGAACCATTTAAACAACCAATCAAAATAACAAAGTATGTGGTGAAAGATTCTAAGCTTGTTCTTGGTGGACAGAGGAAGTCATTATTATAATCACATTTTTTATAAGGTTGCATCTTAAGGTATTAACAAAATAGTTAAGCTACCTGAAAGCATTATTTTAGCTGATCCAGTAAGGAAAATAAAATACTTCGAAGTAAGTGTATCATAAAATTCACCTTAACTTTGATAAGGAAATTAGAGTTCGGATATGATAATAAATTCTGTTTACTTAGGAAAAATAGATTAGATAATGACCAAGCTACTTCTATTAGTAATTATAATATTCAACCATAAAAGTCAAACTTACCTCCTAGATTCAAGAAATCAAAACAGCAAGAAATAACACTAGTTCTACACTAATATTTATAACAAAAGCTTTCAAGAGGAAAATATTAATAATAATAACTAAGGAATGAATTATATATATGATATAGTACTTTTCAATAACAATAATAGCTACTGCCTCTGACCCAGTCTTAACGAGGCAATAAATAACTAGAATTTTTTAGACAATTTCCGATCAACGGCCTCATTCAGAGTGAGACGGGGGGAGTATATTATTTAGTGGCGTTTCAGAAGAAAAGACTCTTCCAACAACAATATCATGTAAAAATGTCCATACAAAAATTTCACATATACTCACTCCAATTCACCACTATTATCCATTTTTATCCTTTTTGGGAGTAATCTTCAATCTATGCAGTTTCTAATTTTTTACTCACTATACTTGTATTCTCCTCTCCACTAATATTACAACCACCAAACATTCCTCAAAATCACTACGAGAGCAAACATGCATTATCCGGTGAATCGGAGGGAGTATTAGCAAAAAGCTTGTAAAAGAAAAGAATAGCATTAGCATACCAGCTCAACATACATTGAAAGCAATACCGCTTCGCCTTACATTTAGTGCACCGAACTACGCCTTCTTTGTCATTTCGCTGGCATTGATGACACATATTTGATTCCAGAAACCCCTGTAACAAAATTCAAAACCAAAAAAAAAAAAAATGTTGCTTGAGAAAGTAATGACAACTGAAGGGAAATTGTTTTTCTGAATTCTGCCTACATTTTCGTCCCTTCTGATTCCAATTCTTGGCCTCGTTTCTGTAATTTCTATTTCCTTCCTTTTTCCTGGTAGAGACCGCTTGCGTCGATTCATATTTAGCTTTTCTCCTTCACTCTCTCTCTCTCTCTCTGCAATGAGAAGACTGGCTAAAGTTGGCAGAGGAGTTCGAAGATGGAAAAACTAGGGTGCTCCTTTTTTTCAATTTCTTGCAATTGGAATCTACTTTTATTTTTTTTTTGGGCAAACTCCTATCAGCCCGGACTCAGTGAGGACGGATTAAGATTGACACTTTTGTTTGTAAAGATTGACACTTTTGAAACATTGACACTTTTATTAATAACTAGTAAATATAAAGTGCGTTGCACATATAATCTCTATTTAAATTTTAAATTAGAATAATAATCAACTGCAACAATTTATATGAACTTTTGTACAAAAGTTGAATCAATTTTTCTTTGTTAATTTAGCAATTTTATAAAATAGTAATCATATTTCATAAGTAAAATGATTTTTCCACCTTTTCAAGCTCATTTTTAACTGTTTTGTTTAAAACACACTTTAATTTAATTGTTTTCCTAATGCGCAATCAAGTTTGAGTTTTGAATTAATTTCCAACAATGACTCTCTTTGCACGAGTAGGATAATAGTTGAATATGCTTTTGATATGGATTTGAGCCTAAGTTTGGCATGATAGAGTAGAACTCTAGAAATAAGAACACACCAAAAAAATTAGAGTTCATTTACCATTCCAATTGACTTTTATGTGTTTATTTTTTATTTTTATTTTTATTTTTATTATTATTATTTATTTATTATTATTATTATTATTATTATTATTATTATTATTATTATTATTATTATTATTATTATTATTATTATTATTATTATTATTATTATTGTCAAGACGTATAAATTTTGGACAACCTCTATATCATTGTATGTTATTAGAAGTATTGCATATAGAAATGGAGTAATATATTTAGAGGCAAAAAAGAAAATACCCTAATTGAACTTTAAAAACTAAAATTAGCTTTGGATGTTTAAAAGATAAAAATATACCCATATTTTCAAATTTTGTACCAAAATGCCCTTACTTTTTGCTTTTTGCTTTTTACTTTTTGACTTTGACCACCAACTCTCTCTCTCTCTTTCCGGTAATTTTGGTGTTACAAATCGTACTGTGTTCCATACAAATAAGAACGAAACGTGTTTCTTACTGTGTACTTACGTACACAGTAAACTTTTCTTCCTTTCGTACTGTGTACTTTAGTATATCATGTAAATTGAACAAAAACTTACACAAGACTAGTAATCTTTTTTGTGTTTCTTACTGTGTACTTAAGTACACAATAAACTTTTCTTCCTTTCGTAGTGTGTACTTTAGTATATCATGTAAATTAAACAAAAACTTATACAAGACTAGTAATCTTTTTTTGTATTTCGTACTGTGTACTTAAGTAAAAACATTAGATTCAGACGTAAAAATCTTATCCAAAGTGGGTCTCTGGAGAAGACAGAGAATGTTATCAAAGGCTTTGACGAATGGACAAGCTACTGGCTGGACTAGTTCAAGCCCTGGTCATACATCGACATTAATCAAAATCGGTCAATCTGGACCAGATGGATTGGCGTGCCTCTCCAAGCGTGGTCTTCTCGATTCTTTAGTACGACTTGCGCGAGATTCGGTCGCCTCGTAGAACTTCACGAGGTTACAAAGAATAGAAGGAGGCTTGATGAAGCTTTTGCCAAAATTTCTACTGGCCTTACATCAATTGATAGAATAATGAAGTGCAAGATCGATGGCGCATTATTCCAAATCAGAGTCGAGGAAATCCGATGCATGGATCACATCAACCACCTTAAGCTCTTGGAGGTCTCAGATTCAGATTCAGAATCAACTTCTTTGTCGGAGCGCGAGTGGCCCGGCAACGACTCAGCTCAAGCAATACTGGACCTCCGATCAGACGAGGACGAAGGTGAGTCAGTTCATGGGGAATTCGGCGCTCCCTCTCCCCTCCGACCATCCAGTACGCGTGCGGCTTCCCCTACCTCGGGAGTTGAAAAGACGGCATGCGACATTAATGATGGCGGCGATGTTCAAATTGTGGCGGGCTCCAAGGAGGATACCGTTTCTTCTCTTCCGAGGCTTTCTGGGCTTTCCGCTACGGAAGTTGGGGCTGAATGTATTCTTATTGGGCCGCATGGAAATCAATCGGGGCCCTGGGGGAATTGGGCCGGAATCACAACCTTTACAAATTCAAAGCCCTTCTACCCATGACACTAATGTAGTCTTGTCCGCTCCCCAAATTTCACAAATTGGAATTATCACTCCCTCCTCTAATCTCCTTCAACTTCCCCTCTCCACCAGTAAGAGATTCGTGCTCTCTAAGAAAAAGATGGCTAAGCGCAAGAGCACCAATCAAAAGCCTAACAAGAAACCCTTTGACCCTAAAGTGTGGAAGGAATTCATCGGTCCTATGGCTTCTGGGGGAGAAATCGAGCCGTCAGATAGGAGGAAAAAGAAGGGGGTCGTGGAAAATGAGATGTTGCAAACGGATAGGGGCTGCCTATCCAATGTAGTGGGCGGATGGGAGTTCGGAAAAAAATTGGGTCTCTCATCTACAATGTCAGATGCAGTTATGGAAGAATTAGTAAGGGGTATAGAGTCGGATGGTACCAAGCTAGGAGTTGGGGGTGAGTTACCCAAATGAAGATTGGGTCTTATAATATCCGTGGGCTAGGGAGCGACATCAAGAAAGATGAAATTCTTTCTTTCTTCTATTCTAATAAGCTTGATTTTTGTTGCATTCAAGAGACGAAAATCGAAAATTTTGCAGGTATAGAAGGGAAGTTCATATGGGGGTCCTCTGCGTTTAACTGGAGTGCGGAAGGTTCGAGGGGGAGGGCCGGAGGACTGCTGTCCTTCTGGGACGAATCCAAATTCATTTGTTCGAGTCACTGGTCCATGGGTGGCGCGGTTATTGTCAATGGCAGATGGCGTTCTTCCGGAGAGGTCTACTGTATTATTAACATTTATGCCCCCTGCTCGTTGGAGGAGAAACTATTATTGTGGGACAGACTCTCCTTAGTGCTTGAGCAATATTCAGATACCAATCTTTGTCTGATAGGCGATTTCAACTCAATACTCCACGATGGGGAGAGAGTTGGCGTCAGTTACAACCTCCCCTCAAGGGACAGAAGAGAATTTCTTGCTTTCGTTGAAGGTGGCAAGCTGATCGATGTACATCTTCAAGGCAGAAAATTTACCTGGTACCGTAGCAACGGTACATGCAAGAGCCGTATTGACAGGGCACTTATCAACGAGAGATGGGCTATGAAGTGGCCTAGTTCCTCTTTGCGTGGGTTGAGGCGTTCCGTCTCTGATCACTGCGCCATCATTCTCTATAGAAACGATGGAGATTGGGGGCCTCGTCCATTCCGCTTTATAAATGCTTGGGTCTCTCATCCTGATTTTTTGCAGGTGGTCGAATCTTCATGGAATGAAGGCGGCATCCAGGGATGGAGCAGTTTTGTATTCCAAGAAAAGCTGAAGCGCCTTAAAGCGAGGCTCAAAGTGTGGAATCGTGACTGCTTCGGGCTCATTGATCATAAAATTCAATCACTTCGCGATGAAATACATAGTCTCGACCAGCAGGATGACGTCAACGGCCTTTCCGTAGAAGACGTGCTCCATCGTAAGGAGATTACAGCTCAACTCCTCATTCAACTCAACAACAGGAAATCTTTTCTTTCGCAAAAAGCAAAGATTAACTGGCTCAAAGATGGAGACCTCAACACCAAACTGTTCCATAAAGCTATCCAAGCAAGACGTCACTCCAATAGAATCTCAGGCCTGGAAGTGGATGGTACTTGGACTAAAGATCCATCGACAATCAAGCAAGCTATCCTGGAGCATTTTCGTCAACAGTTTCAGGAAAAAACATTGGTTAACGTGGAGTTCCCATCTAATTTAATTACCGCCAAACTAGGAGAGGAAGATGGAGTTCTATTAACCTCCCCCTTCACAGAAGAAGAGATTAGAAGTGCGATCTGGGGTTGTGATGGCTCTAAAAGCCTCGGGCCGGATGCCTTTAATTTTACTTTTTTCAGGTGTTGTTGGCATATTATCAAAGACGATCTACTTAAGGTGTTCTCTGAATTTCATGACAATGGCTCCTTGGTCCGCGGATGTAATTCCTCGTTCATCACTCTCGTCCCCAAGAAGGCTGGGGTGTGCGATATCAAACATTTTCGCCCTATATCCTTAATTGGTAGTCTCTACAAAGTTGTTTCTAAAGTGCTTGCGAGTAGATTGAAATTGGTGATGGGGAAGCTTATAAGTGAGAATCAATCTGCGTTCATTAAAGGTAGAAACATATTGGGCGGGGCTGTAGTACTGAATGAGATTATAGAGGATGCTAAGAAAAGAAAGAGGTCTTTGTTAGTATTCAAAGCTGATTTTGCCAAGGCTTTCGATTCGGTTCGCTGGAAATTCCTTTTGGATATGATGTCAAAGATGAACCTTCCGAGGAAATGGCGTGACTGGATGAAATCATGTCTCACTACTGCCTCAGCAAACGTCTTGGTTAACGGAAGTCCTTCTGGGGAGTTTGCTTTGAAGCGCGGAATTAGGCAGGGGGATCCACTTTCTCCTTTCTTGTTCCTAATTGCAGCTGAGGGTCTGAGTTTGCTAACGAGAAAAGCCACTTCGGAAGGACTCTTGAAAGAGGCTAAGGTTGGAAGGCAAGGCCTCCCGGTTTCCCACATTCAATATGCCGACGATACTCTTTTCGTCATGGAAGGCAGTAGGGAGAATGCGGTCGGTATCAAATGGTTATTAAAAAACTTCGAACTTGTTTCAGGCCTTGAAGTGAACTTTGATAAAAGCATTGTTTTCGGGATCAATATGGCCAGGGAAAAATTAGTCGAGATAAATGAAATCTTGTGTTGCCGGACCGGATCTCTTCCGATTCCTTACTTAGGATTGAAGGTCGGTGGTAGGGTGAATGGGATTGAGTGCTGGTCAGAAGTCATTCAAAGAATTAAAGGTCGGCTGCGGAAATGGGACGTGAACTCTTTATCAATGGGCGGGAGAATTACGATCATTAACTCCATCCTCTCTGCCATGCCTTTGTATTGTATGTCTTTCTTGCATCTCCCAAAAAAGGTGGCTGATGAAATCAAATCTCTTCAATGTAACTTCCTATGGGGAGGCAACACTGACCACAAGAAAATGGCGTGGGTAAGTTGGGATGTGGTTTGTAAACGCAAGAAAGAAGGCGGCCTCGGAGTTAAAAATCTGAAGCTCTTCAATCAGGCCCTTCTTACTAAATGGGTATGGAGATTCCTCGTGAACCAAGACAGCTTGTGGGCTAGAGTGATTATCGCTAGGCATGGTGATATCACTTACAACTTGAGGGCGCAAAATGGAGGTGCTGCGAGCAGATGCAAAACAGGTTGGTGGTCGAAGGTACTTGCTGCAGCAGGGGGGAATGATGGCTGTTTTTGGGGCAACCTCTATCAAAAGTTGGGTAATGGTAATGTTATTCGTTTCTGGCATGACTATTGGGCAGGTGACAAATCTTTGAAAGAGCTTTTCCCTAGGCTCTTTGCTCTCAGTACTAATAAAGATGGGAAAGTTCGAGATATGGGATCTTTGTTAGAAAATCGTTGGACTTGGGAACTGACTTGGAGAAGGAATCTCTTTGATCGTGAGTCGGAGAGTGTGAACAATCTTCTACGCTCCATCCAAAATTTCTCTATCAATGAAGATGTCTTGGATGAATGGAGATGGGGAAACACATCAAAGGGATTTTTCACGGTTAAAGATTCTTATACGGCCCTCATGAGAGCGTCCTCCGGAAGGCGGCCTCAAGAACTAAGTTGGAGGGGTTTCAATCTATTATGGAAGTCGTTTGCTCCCGTTAAAGCTCAGTCCACGGCATGGAGGTTAGTTTATGATCGTCTCCCGACCAAAAGTAACCTCAATAAACGCTTCAATCTATCGCCGGAAAATCTGGTTTGCTGCTGTTGTAGGCAGTATTTGGAGACAGCCGATCACTTCTTTCTTTCTTGCAATGAAGTTTTCCGGTTATGGTGCAAAGTGGTAGAATGGATTGGTGTTCGATGGGCGTCTGCAGGATCGATTCGAGTTCATCTTGAGCATTTTATAAATCTTCTTGGAGGAAAGAAATACCGGAAAATTCTTGGTGGCCTTTGGATTTGTGTGATTTGGGTCCTTTGGAAGTGGCGTAATTCGGTTCTTTTCGACCATATAGAGCTGGACTTTACTAGAATCGAAGAGGAGATTAAATGTCGGTTTTTAAGTTGGTGTGTGGTTCGTGGGGAGGTGGCTCCCAATTTAAGTTATGTGGATTGGAGCAATAATCTTTCCTTGCACCTACGCTCTGTGTTGTAACCTTACACTCGGGTACTTCTTGTACCTGAGTACCCTCCTTTCTCTTTAATAAAAATTGTTTTTTCCGACCCAAAAAAAAAAAAAAAAAACATGCAAGCGTACAAAACATGCAAGTGACGTAAAAACATGCAAGTGTTTCTTACTGTGTACTTACGTACACAGTAAGCTTTTCTTCCTTTCGTACTGTGTACTTTAGTATATCATGTAAATTGAACAAAAGCTTACACAAGACTAGTAATCTTTTTTGTGTTTCTTACTGTGTACTTAAGTACACAATAAGATTTTCTTTCTTTCGTACTGTGTACTTTAGTATATCATGTAAATTGAACAAAAACTTACACAAGATTAGTATTCTTTTTTGTGTTTCTTACTGTGTACTTAGGCACACAGTAAGCTTTTCCCTCCTTTTGTACTGTGTACTTAAGTACACAATAAGATTTTCTTCCTTTTGTACTGTGTACTTTAGTATATCATGTAAATTGAACAAAAACTTACACAAGATTAGTAATCTTTTTTTCTTCCTTTCGTACTGTGTACTTTAGTATATCATGTAAATTGAACAAAAACTTACACAAGACTAGTAATTTTTTTTGTGTTTCTTACACAGTAAGCTTTTCTTCCCTTCGTACTGTGTACTTAAGTACACAATAAGATTTTCTTCCTTTCGTACTGTGTACTTTAGTATATCATGTAAATTGAACAAAAACTTACACAAGACTAATAAGTTTTTCTTCCTCCTTTCGTACTCTATACTTTAGTATATCATGTTAATTGAACAAAAACTTACACAAGACTAGTAATCTTTTTTGTGTTTCTTACTGTGCACTTAAGTACACAGTAAGTTTTTCTTCCTTTCGTACTGTGTACTTTAGTATATCATGTAAATTGAACAAAAACTCACACAAGACTAGTAATCTTTTTTAGTAATCGTACTGTTTGAACTCATACGTTTACAACCTCGAGTATATCGAATTACATTACTACGTCCACGCTCATTTCACCCTTCAATTTGAACTTTTGAAGAGAAAAAGTATGAAAATAGGGAGGGAATTGAAACTGAATATATTGATGAAGAACACATCAAAAACCTGCAAAATCAATCCATCTCAATATCCACACCCAAAACACACAAATCTAAACCAAAATCTTAATTTAGACAAAAAATTGAGAAGGTGACACAGAGAGAGAGAGGTGGAACATCATCGATCATCGTCATTGAGCCGCGATTTCAAAAAAAGAGAAAACAGAAAAGGGAATTGGAAAAAAAAAAAAGAAAAGGAAAAGGAAAAAGAAAATAGTTCAAAAAAAGGATTAAAGAACTTGATGCAGAGGTAGAGCCGAGGAAACAGTTCAAAAAAAGGAAATAGGCGGCGACTTCGAAGACGAGAAGGAGGAGGGAGAGCCAGATACAGCCCTTGATGCAGAGGTAGAACCTCAAGTTGGCGGCGGCGCGGGGGTTGTCGGTGGAGTTGGTGCGGCCGAAGGCGACGCGGCGGCGGACGATGGAGGTGAGGGAGAGGAATGCGGCGCCGATGGAGGCCAGGCAGCCGGCGGCGCGGTGGGCCTTGAGGATGAGGACCCAAGCGAGCTGCTTGGCGTTCTTGTTCCGGCAGCCGTTCGGCGCGGCGTCGTTCGGGTAGATGAAGTCGTCGGAGGAGGAGCTCAGCTCGGCCCTACACAGCTTGAGGCGGCGGATCGGTGGAGGGCGAGTTGGTCGGAGAGGAGTCTCAGCTCGGCCCTACACAGCTCGAGGCGGCGGATCGGTGGAGGGCGAGTTGGTCGGAGAGGAGGCTCAGCTCGACCCTACACAGCTCGAGGCGGCGGAGGAGCTCGCGCACGACGGCGTAAGCGCCGCCGACGGGGTTGGAGGCGCAGAAGGGCGGGGTCGGAGGCGCGGAAGTGGGCCTCATGGACGAGGGAGGTGACGGCGTCGTCGAGCAGCGGCGGCGCTGGTGACGGCAGGCGCGGAAGTGGGCCTCGTGGACGAGGGAGGTGACGGCGTCGTCGAGCAGTGGCGGCGCTGGGGTCGGAGGCACAGAAGTGGGCCTTGTGGACAAGGGAGGTGACGGCGTCGCCGAGCAGCAGCGGCGCTGGTGCTTGCAGGCGGAGCTTCTTCATGGCTATTCTAGAGAGAGAGAGAGAGAGAGAGAGAGATTCATGGATTTTGAATTATGGTATAATAAAAGAAGAAATTGATGAGAAAAAAAAAGAAAAAGTCAAAAAGTACTCCAAACGTAAAAAGTAAGGGCGTTTTTGTCTACCGAACCAAAAATCGGGTATTTTTTGTATGTTTTAAACTTCCGAAGCAAATTTTAGTTTTGTAACTTAGAAGTGGGTAAAAGACTATATATTCTCATATATTTATACCATGTTTTACAAATTTTGCAAAAAAAAAAAAAAAAAAAAAAAACACTCTAATATTGCATGCTAATATTCCTCAATAGGTAGACAAAAGAAATTTGGATATTTCATATTTTACGTTATCCATTTTTTACCAAATAAATAAAATTAGTATACCACTCCCTAAACAATTATATGAACTATTATGGTATTAAGTAAACATGATATAAAAACCTTGGATCCCTCTATTTATTATAAATTTATTCAACATTACATAATCTATTTAGCTCTCTAAATAGATAGAGATTTCATTATTTTATCATGAGGGCTACTCGATATAACGATGTACTTTTTCAGAGTAAAATCTTGAAGAATGTATGTCTTATTTTGGACATTATGCCAATCAAACTAAAAAGGCGTTTTCTCTCTAGTATTCTTTTTTATAGTTTCAAAGAAAAATGATTTGACTTATCACAATTTGAGAGTTTAAGTTCTACAACAAAGTGAAAGTTTGAGAGCTTAATCTCCAACTCTAATGCTAGAAAGATATACAATCTTCTAACAATCACCACAACACTAAACACAATCCTAACATTCACTCAAGATTGTGTTTTTAAATTAATTTCCAACAATGACTATCTCTTTGCATGAATATGATGATAATTAAATATGTTGGGAACCCTTTGCAGTTTGATTTTGATGATGTTTATCGAAACCACACTTAGGCATATTTTACTTGTTTAGGGTCAAGGCGATAGATCGACCTGCTACCTGTTAGTGCAGGTCGATGCTCTCTATAGTTTAAATGCAAGTTTGATCCACTCTGTAAGAGAAAGGTCGTTTATCGACCTGCCTCATTAGGATCGAGCTGGCATATCTTCCTGTCTATCGACCTCCCTTCTCAAGCTTCCAGCCTGCTTTGACTTAGAAGAATTCAAGAGCTGGATTATCATATCAAGGTCGATGCTCCGCCTTCATGGAGCTTCACGACCTGATCCTTGCCACGTGGTGTGCCAGCAAGGACGAACTTTCCCAACGGCTAGAAGTGAGTCAGCCTCCAACGGCTAGTGCCACGTCATCCTGACTCCAACGGCTAGTTTTTCAAAACTGCCTATATATACTTCAGCCATTATCGGATTCAAGCACGGGAAACTCAAGCTATCAACGCAAAATCTCTGCCAAAATCTCTCTTAAGTCCATATCCATTCAAGTGTTCGAAATCCCACTAGTTTCCCAAACACTTGACGAAGAGAGATTTTCTACTCCGATAAAAGCCCAACGACGAAGCGTTCACTGCTGCTTGTCGTTGATTCAACAACTTCTTCTCCGACTCGTTCGAAGTTAGAAAGTTTGTGTGTGTTTCACCATTGTAGAGTTAGTCAAGCTCTGTAGTGTGTGAAAGTTTGTTTGTACGTTTTGTACGAAAGGTTGTAAGGGTCACGACCCAAAACTCGTGTCTAGATATATTCAAGTTAGAGTGTATTTAGAACCGATACTCAGTCAGTATAAATAAGAGAGAGGTTGGATCCAAAGGTAAAGGGATTCTCAGGTCGAGTCGACCTGACGTGGACGTAGGAGGGTTTCTCCGAACCACGCTAAATTGCGGTCTCTCTCTCTCTCTCTCTCTCTCTCTTTATTTATCGCCCTTTCATTTTATTATCAATCTGACGAGCATTAACCTGCATATCAAGCATCAACCTGCATTTCTGTATCGACCTTAGATTTTTCAAAGAGTAAATCAACCTCCACCAACTTCCGCATAAGCACAGTTTGATAAATCAAGCTTTTTCCCAAACGAGCTTGATAGATCAACCTGTCTCTGATAAGGATCGACCTTGACAATCGACCTTTGATCGACCTGATTTTATAAAAGTCAAAAACGGTTGGTTATTGGTGTATTCCCCCCCCCCCCCATACACCAATTACTCTTTCCCGGGACCAACAAGTGGTATCAGAGCAGTGGTTCTTTTGTCCGCTGCTTTGCATACTAAAAGTTTTTATCTTACTTTTGGTCATTTTGAACCGATCCTTTTGAAAAATCTTTTCATACACGCATATCATATTATTTTGCAATGGAGGCTTCTTTTCTCAGGGTTTGTGAAGACTTCTCCATCCAAGGCTATGAAGACTGGAGCTTCCGAATCAAGATGTGTCTCAATGCACATCACGTCCTTATGTGGGAGATCATCGAAAAAGGCCCCTCCCCCATTTATGCAGCGAAGATCATCGTGGATGGAACATCCCCCGGGGAGGACACATACGAAAAAGTCCTCAAAAATCCTCGCGACTACACAACCGAGGAAAGGAAGGAGGCCAATCTTGATGACTACGCAAAGGGACTCATCTCTAGCACCGTGAAGGGCGTCTACCTTGCCAAGATTCGAAATCTTGAAACAGCCAAAGAGATGTGGGACACCCTCCGGTCCATCAGCCTGGGTTCAGAGGAAATGAAGGAGAACAAGCTGTCCATGGAGTGCAGCAAGTTCGATGACTTCAAGATGGTTTCAGGTGAAACCATAGAAGCAATGAAAATTCGCTTCACTGAAATCATTCTCGAAGTCGCTGCAATCAACCCTCACAAATATACGCAGCGCGAGAAGAATCTTAAAGTTATGCGTGCCCTACCTGCAAATTGGCACGTATACGCCGCCATGCATCCAGCCCGTTCGGACTTCAACTTCCTCACCACCGAAGATCTTTTCGACATCCTTGTCGGAAATGAATATGAAATGATCCGAATCCACGGATCAGCACAGCCTTCCACCAGCAAGAAGGCCGATGAAAAGGATGATAAGGAGGTAGCTTTCAAGGCCGACTCAGCCTCTGCTGCTACCCCAAGCTCGATTGACGAATCCATCATCAAAAAGTTCGAGAAGATGACTCTCGACTATGCTCTAGCTGCTAGGAGAAATGAGAAGCTCCTAGGAAAGGTTGTCAAATACAAGAAATTCTACCGTGACAACAAGCGAAACTTCTCAAACCGCAACCACGACCGCCCTGACAAAAAGGGAGAAGGTAAACCCTCAACCTTCAATTCTTCTAACACACCCGAGGGTGGCTGTTTTGGTTGTGGCAGGCCGGGTCACTATAAGAGCGATTGTCCAGATCTGACAAAGGCCGAGAGAGACGAACTCCGTGCAAAGCGCGATAAGAAGCTCAAGGATCAACGAGCTGCCAAGCTTGCTGAAGAATCAAAGGAGGCTCATCTCTCAGACAGCTCGTCAAGTGATGACGAGGGTTACATCGCTTTCGACGAAAGTGATGATGAAGAATGTTTCATTGGAGAGCACCAACAAAACGAGGGATCTTCAAAGGTAGATCCTCAACCTATTTCACTTTCTTTTTCTGACGATGAATGTGCAGAAGGTGAAGACCTATCCGAGGCTGTGTCTTGGGAAGAAATCAAGAAACAGCTCGATGATTATGCCGACCTCGTGGATACACTCAAAGAGGTCGTTGAAGATAATGCTGAGCTGATGAACAAGAATGAAAAATACAAGCTAGCATTAGAAGAAAGATTCTCTCCCTATGATGAGGAAAAAGAAAGGGAGATCAAAACCCTAAAATCAAAAGTTGAAGAATTAACTTTCCGGGTTAAGGAGTTCGATACCAGGGCGCTCGAGAAGGACGAGTCCCTCAAGATCAAAGATGCCGAAATACACAGCCTTACATCAAAGTTGGCTGACTTGATTATTCGACACGAACTCCTCGTGAAAAAGGAAGAAAAGCTTCAACTCACCCTAAGTCAGTTGAAGAAAAGTGGAAAGAAACTTGAAGAGGTCCAATCCATGCAACGCAATCCGCGTGATCACTCTGGTATTGGATTTCATGGAAAATCCAAGGAAAGCAAGGATAAAGACTGCGAGATCAAGTTCGTGAAGGCGCAGTCTAAATCAAAGAATATCAGAAAAGCTCATCAAGCTCTGCCTGATAAGATGGTCAAGCTGAAGAACCCAGTTCGACAGCCCCAAGCCATTCTTTTAAAGCAACACAAGAAGGAACAACCTGTTCCTCAAAAGAAAGAGAGTCGACCTGCCCAGCATCGTCGACCTGCCCCCTCTCATCAAAAGCAGGCTGTTCATCAAGGGCGATACCAAGGCCGGTACTATCAAAGGCCGTATCATCCTCAGTTCTTCTACCCTGCTCATCAAGAGTGTTACTGCCACTATCCTCAACAGTCAAACTTTCAAGACTGGCAGTATCAATCTGGCTTTCATGAAGAGCAGTTCCATCAGCCTCGCCGCTCCCGCTCAAAGAAATCCAAGGCTCCCAAGCCCAAGACCGCCACTGCCTCGTCCTCAGCCTCGGATAGAAGCAGACCGGCGAAACAAATCTGGGTTCCAAAGGCCGTTCCCGCAACCGATGTAGCACCCAATCTCAAATGGGTTGCTAAGTTTAACTAATTGCAGGTTGGGAAGGCTCAAAGAAGGAGCCAAACAACTCGTGGAGCTGTATGGATCATTGATAGTGGATGCTCAAAGCACATGACGTGTGACAAAACGCTACTATCAAATTATCAAGAGCGAGACGGGCCACTTGTAACCTTTGGAGGAAGTTCGAAGGGTCACACAAGAGGCCAGGGCGATCTAAAAGTTGGTAAAACAACTATTTCTAACGTCTCTTATGTTGAAGGTCTCAATCATAACTTATTCTCTGTGTCACAATTCTGCTCGACTGGTAAACGAGTAGAATTCACTGCTAACAAATGTCTCGTGAAAAATGAGGAAGGATAAATACTTCTTACCGGAATTTTGCAGGATAGACTCTATATAGTTCAATGGACTGATTGGATATAGACCTGCCTGATCACAAAGGCCGATTCCGAGACAAGCTGGCTATGGCACAAGAGGTTGAGTCACTTGAACTTCAAGGCCATCAACAAGCTCGCACGCAACAAACTGGTGAACGACCTGCCAGATCAAGTTTTCGATCGCGATCACATTTGTAAAGCCTGTCAAGCTGGAAAGCAAACAGGATCATCCTTTCCAAGTGTGACGGCACAAGCTTCAAATCGAATTCTTGAGCTTCTCCATCTCGACCTCTTTGGTCCAGTCACTCCCTTGAGTATAAACGGTAGAAAATACGCTCTCGTTATTATAGATGATTATTCTAGATTTATGTGGGTTATTTTCATGTACAAAAAGAAGGAGACTTTGGAGAAGCTACCCGCGTTGCTGAGCAAGCTGTGCAATTAAAAGGAGAAATCCATCATCTCCATTAGATCTGATCGAGGCACCGAATTTATCAATGCAATGATCGAAGAATATTGCACAAAGAGTGGAATTCATCATCAAACCTCAGCAGCTCGTACACCTCAACAAAATGGCGTAGTGGAACGCCGTAACAGGTCGCTGAAGGATGCAGCTCGTACCATGTTGGATGAAACCAACCTTCCAAAGAAGTTTTGGGCAGAGGCCGTTTACACTGCCTGCTATACCCAAAACAGGTCGATCATCACTACCCGACATGGAAAGACTCCTTACGAGCTGTGGAACAACAAGCTCCCCAGGTTAAAGTATTTTAAAGCTTTTGGGTGCTTGTGTTACATTCATAACAATGGGAAATCTCAATTAAAAACTTTTGATAGCAAGGCTGATCCAGGAGTATTTTTAGGATACTCGGAAGTTAGCAAAGCTTATAGAGTTTTTAATAAGAAAACCCTAGTTGTGGAGGTAACACCTCATGTTGTGTTTGATGAATCTACTTGTCTGTACAGAGAGTCAAGTACAGGTCCAGAACAGTCCGCCACTAACAGGCCGTCTAACTCCCCCATCGACGACCTGCTAGTATGGACTCCAAATGATCTAGAGGAAGAGGATCAACCTGATCCAAAGGTCACACAGCAAGGGGGAAGTGATGCAAGTAATGTTCATACTTCGAGCTGTAATACATCAGCCGGACTTAACCAGGCTGATCCCCCATTCTCAGTCCCCCAGACTGATGTTGTTAACGACCTTACATCCCAAATTGAGCAGCTCGATAGCACAATGGAACAGCTCAACATCCAGCCCGATCAGCAGCTCGATCAACAGCCAGAGCAACAGCACGTTCCCTCTAATCAACCTTCAACTCACCCGGAGTTTGACGAACCCATTAATGAGCCCGATCCAATCATTTCAAACGAAGAAAGAGCTCGACGCAGACGTTGGATCGATGCTCATCCAAAAGAACTCATTGTTGGGAACCCAAACCAAGGAGTGCGAACAAGAAGAACGATTGGTGAAAGTGCACTACTAAGTTGCTATCTCTCTCGAATTGAACCCAAAGATGCCATTGAAGCTCTTCAAGATGCTGACTGGATTCAAGCCATGCAAGAAGAACTCAATGAATTCAAAAGAAATGAAGTATGGTCTCTAGTTGATCGTCCTTATCATCAGGGCATCATCGGAGTCAAATGGGTTTACAAAAACAAGAGAGACGAATCTGGAGAAGTTGTCAGAAATAAAGCCCGATTGGTAGCAAAGGGTTACTGTCAACAAGAAGGAATCGATTATGATGAGACGTTTGCCCCCGTCGCAAGATTAGAAGCTATAAGGCTGTTTCTAGCTTATGCCGCTCATCAACGATTCAAAGTCTACCAGATGGATGTAAAAAGTGCGTTCCTCAATGGCGTTCTCGAAGAGGAAGTCTATGTGGAACAACCTCCAGAATTCGAGGAGGGTGATTCAAGCAAAGTCTACAAACTGCACAAGGCCGTCTACGGACTTAAGCAAGCTCCTCGAGCTTGGTATGAGACGCTATCATCCTTTCTCATCGAATCGGGATTCAAGCGTGGTTCAGACGACAAAACGCTATTCACCATCAAAGTGAATGAACATATCCTTTTAGTACAAATTTATGTTGATGACATTATTTTTGGATCTAAATCTCCCATTTTATGCGAAAATTTTGGTAACCTCATGACAGAAAAATATAAAATGTCTATGATGGGGGAAATGAATTTCTTTCTAGGGTTGCAGGTCAAGCAGTCCGATGAAGGGATCTTCATTAGCCAAACAAAGTACGCACACGAGCTGGTAGACAAGTTTGGTGTCAAAGACAGCAAGCCCGTCAAAATACCAATGCTCTCTGGTGGGAAGATCGACCCGGATCCCGAAGGAAAAACTGCCAACATAACACAGTACAGGGGTATAATTGGTTCTTTACTTTATCTAACTGCGAGTCGACCTGATATCACTTTTGCAGTTGGAGTGTGTGCTCGATATCAAGCTAATCCGAAGGAATCCCACTTGGAAGCAGCAAAGAAAATTCTTCGATACATCAAAGGAACCACAAATTTAGGTCTTTGGTATCCTTGTGATGATAATTTGCAGCTTACAGGTTATTCAGATTCTGATCATGCAGGGTGCAAGCTCGATAGGAAATCAACCTCGGGTACTTGCCACTTTCTTGGAAACAAGCTGATATCATGGTTTTCAAAGAAACAAACTTCAGTAGCCACCTCCACCACAGAGGCCGAGTGCATGGCCGCAGGGAGTTGTTGTGCACAAATCTTGTGGATCAAACAACAACTCAAAGATTATGAAGTTGAAGTCAGTGAAGTGCTTATATTCTGCGACAGCTCGAGTGCTATCGCCATTACTCAAAACCCAGTTCTCCATTCAAGATGCAAACACGTGGATATTCGACATCACTTTATTCGTGATCACGTGGAAAAGAAGAACGTGGTTATTGAGAAGATACACACTGATATTCAACGAGCTGATATCCTAACCAAGCCACTAGCCGAAGAAAGATTCAAAATGCTGTGTGGAAAGTTAGGCTTATTAAATGTTGAGTCAACAGGTCGTTCGTGACTCAACAGGCCGATCGTAAGTTAACAGGCCGTCACCTTCTCAACAGCCTGTCACCTTTTTCAAAACAGTCAGTTTGGGACCAACAAGGACTCAACAGGCCGGTCGTAACTCTACAGCCCGTCTCTAGTCTACAGGCCGGTTGTGAGTCAAAAGGCCGGTTGTGAGTCAAAAGGCCGTTTCTATTCAACAGGCCGTTCATGAATGAACAGGCCGTCAATCTCTATGCAGGACGGTTCTATTCAACATGCTGATATCAATTCAACAGGCCGATTGTCAAAACGACAGATCGTTCTCTATCATCAGGCCGTCGTCGAAATCAATAGATCGACCTGTATTCCTCAAAATGAGGGGGAACACTTAACCAAGTGATTCACCATTTGAGGGGGAACAAAAGGCCGATATCTACCTCCAGGTCGATATCACATGTCCAGGCCGTTCTCATATCTTCAGGCCGATATCAACCTGAATTCAACCCGCGATAATGAAGGGAGAAACAAAAGGGCAGTATCACCCTTTTGTCTTTCATTTTATATAACTTCTTTAATACGCATTGAATTATCTCAATTATTGAAATTTATTTCTCAATGTGTTACATTGTTTAAGGCTCTGTCATTTTGCAGAAAATAAGGAAAAAGGGAATAATGATTGCTATTTTTGCATCCTATCTAGTCAAGTGTCAAATATTGACACATTGACCGAGGTTGCATTTAATTCCCTGTTGTCTCTCTGAAAAAGTGCAAGTTTACGCACGTTTTCAATATAGCTCACGCGCGGATGTGAAACGTTCCACATTCCACGCGCTCTCATCGTGTGGATGAGAATTAAAGAAAAGTTTTTAACCCTTTCAAATTCGAGTGATCCTAGCCATTCAAACTGTCTATATATCATGCAGTTTATTTTTTTTTTCATCTCGAAACGTTACTTACTCTCATCATTTTCCTCAAAACCTAATTTTTGATTCTCTGCAAAAACAACCGCCGCCGTCGTGTTTTTCATTCACTGCTGGTTCCTTACTCACCACTTTTCACTCTTTGCACAAAAATACCCGCGTGGTTTGTGCCTCTTCGATGTTTTTGTTTTCATCTTTTGTCAAGTTGGTTACTAATCCATCTCTTAAATTGCAGGAAAATCAACATCAATGGCAGATAAATCAACTTCCGGCCAACCGGAGATGCAATGGGATGCAATCTCTGCATATTTGGAGTCCCATATCAAATACGAGCCGTATATGGTTCGTGAGAACTTTGGCTTCCGCGATCTAGACTCTATGTTCGCGCTGGTGGAAACGTGTTTTCCGTTCCACCAGATTATTTCTACCCGTCCGGTGAAGTTCCTCCCGAAGATTGTGAGTGCCTTCTTCTATAACTGGAACAAGGGCGACTCCGTTTCCACTCACACCGTCTCCCTCGGAACCCAGAAGGCCGTTCACACCATCAACGTCCTCGACGCCGTGAAAGCTGCCTTCGGCATTGGGGATGGTGGAGAAATGCAACTCTCCGATATCAAAAAGGACCAACTGCAACAAGTTATCGACCGTGTCCTTATTGAACCAGGGCCGTATTTGGAGAGGTCGTTCAAGAGGACCGAGATCCGTCCTAAGTACAGGCTGCTTATGGACTTCATTCAAAGGTGCTTTCTAGGGCACGTCGGAAATCACGACCAGGTCACGCCTTTCAAATTTCAGATCATGACGGCCGTGGTGCTCAACCTGCCTATCAGCTGGGCCAAGCTGATGGTCTCCCTGCTCTGGGAGGAGGCCAGGCAGATCGAGTGCTCAATGGAAGGAGAGGTCGTGGTGGGAGTGCGTCTCCACACGGAGAAGAGGCCGCTTCGTCTTGGGACGAAGGCGACCTGCATCATCATTTCCTTTTTCAAAAATCGGAAATGGTCGGACGCGGAGATCTTCCCCCACAACTTCATTCCTAAAGATCTCCATCAATTGGAGATGGCTATTGGGGTCGCTCCGCAAAATTTCTACGGGTCGTCAGACCACGTAAGGGAGCATCTCACTTGGACTGGGCAGTCTAAAATTGGGTGGAGGGTGCCGAGTCGCCCTGTGCAAAAGAAGAGGAAGGCTGATGATGTGCCAGTGCCTTCTCGCCCTGCCAAAAAGACTCCTCCTCCAAAGAAATCCAAACCATCTACTCCTCATCCAGTCAGGCCGATGCACCTCGTACTTCCTATAGAGCCCGTGGCCGCGGAGCCTCTAAATGTCAGGCCGATGATGCCTTCGCCCTCGCCCTCGCCCTCATCCTCTCCGGAACGGACTCCTTCTCCAGTCCGTACCGCGATCGAGCCGTCTGCCTCGCAGGTCGTTGCCGGTTCCTCGCCATCTCTTTCTCGCTCCCCTCCTCGCGTTCGCGTTGGTTCGGTGGAAATTCAGGATCTCACTGAAGTGGAGGAACCCCAAGACACCATCTTGCCATTCCAGCCAATCTCCGAGCAGGCCGTGACTCCTGCTCACGCTATGGTGGCTTCAATGAAGGCCGAAGCCAGGCTGAAGGTAATCGACCTGATGCCGGGGATCGATCAACTCCCCAAGTCCCTCGACCTTGCAGCTCGCCTCCAGTTTTATCTGGTGTGTAAGTCGAGCTATTTTTACGTCTTTGAAGCCTTGTCGCAGGTCGTTTCCCTCGACGACCTGAAGGTCGAGGAGCTGGAGTTGGAGGCCGAGTTCAACTTCTTCAGTGTGGAGGATGCAGCCGCAAATTTCCAATCCCTTGTGCTGCGGCGTATGAAGGTCGAAGTTAAAATTCTGGGCATCGACCTTCGCCCCCTCTACATCAACTCTCGCGCCCTCTACAACTCCGCCGCCATCCATGGAGACGAGTTCGATGCGATTCGAACTCCGGAGCAATCGCCACCCAGGAATGAGGGTGATGATCAAGCTCTTGCAGCTGCAGCTCCGTCTCCTCAAGCTTCGAAGGTTGACGTGGAGGTCGAGCTCAATTCTCTATCTGCCAAGCTCGATTCTCTTGTCATCAGCCTTCCCGACCAGATCAAGCAGGCCGTAGCAGAGGCCCGGGTCGATATTGTGAATGAGGCCAAGACCCAGGCCGATGAAGCTGCCAGGGAGCGAGTCACGACATTTGCCGTGAATCAATTAAAGGAATACACTGACAAGCTCCTGCCGGCCCAGCTCGTTGCAAACAGAATGGCGTCCCTGGATGAGATCGGGGATGTGAAGGAGGACGTTGCCAAGGTCGATCAGCGTGTGACCGACCTGACCTCATCAATTACAAATTCGGCATCGGCCTCCAACGATCAAATCAACGTCATTCACGACACCCTCTCCTCCCTTCTCAATGGCCAACAAGAGTTGAGGGATGCCGTGACCAAACTGCAGGAGGAGGACGCTACACTTCTTTCCCTCATCAGAGCCCTTTCTGATGATGTCGAAAAGGGGGAAGAAGAAAGAGCCGCCGCCGCCGCCAAGAAGAAGAGGACAAGCAAATCCAAGACTCCTTCATCTTCCTTGGCTCCTCCCCCTCCTCCTCCGCCTCCGCCGTCTAAGAAGTCCGCCTCCCAGGCCGCTGGCTCCAAGCCCGTCTCTGAGGCCGCTGCCTCCCAGGCCGATTCCGAGGCTGCTGCTGCCAAAGCTCGTTTGGCAAATGAGGCCGAGCTTATCACTGCCATGCATCTGGCTGGAGCGACTCTGGAGCAGGCCTTAAATCCAGAAGAGCAGCGGCGTTTCATTGCCGAACGCCGGGCTGCTGAAGCAAGGAAGAAGGCCGAGTTGGACTGGATCAGCCAGTCGGCCTCCGACCTCATTTTGGAAGCTGGAGTCCAGCAGCAGGCCATTGAGTGGCTGAATGAAAATCAAAACGCCCTGCTGCGGGAGCTCAACAGCTGCTTCATCCTCCTCCATTACTGGATCAATGACCCCTCCCTTCCTGAAGATACCGATGACGCCTATGCAGCCTACATGCTCAAATTTCCTCACCAAGATTTCGTTGGTGAACATCGAAAGAAGGCTGCAGAGGCCGGTGCGATCTTAAGGGCTCCAGCGAAGCAATATTTCAAGCCCTTGCTTATTGGTGATTCGGGATACTTGGATTACTCCCGAATCGACCAGTACATCGCACTGACAGCCATCGGTCTGAACGTGAACATCTCAAATTCCGATCCCGACTACTGCCGTATAAGGGATGGAATCTACGCAAGTATGAAGGCGAAGTCCAGGGAGCAGATCCAGGAAGAGCGTATAGCAGCCCGTGCCCAGAAGTAATAAAAAAAAAATAGATGATTTTGTAATTGTTTTTGTTATTCATTTATGCTCACTGCCTGTCTTGTAAACTCTCTGTATATTTGCGATCGAGCTGAATGAAGCATAAATCATCTATTCGTCCTGACGACAATATCTCTTTGTCCAGGCAATCTGCCTTTACTGCTTTAATTACTTTATGTTTTATTATCTGCCTTTCTTATAATTCCTTATCAACCTTAATGGTTAAATCGATCTTTCATTGTTTTATATCTTAGGAATTACTTTTAAAGTGTATGGTTTCGACATCATCAAAAAGGGGGAAATTGTTGGGAACCCTTTGCAGTTTGATTTTGTTGATGTTTATCAAAACCACACTTAGGCATATTTTACTTGTTTAGGGTCAAGGCCGATAGATCGACCTGCTACCTGTTAGTGCAGGTCGATGCTCTCTATAGTTGAAATGCAAGTTTGATCCACTCTGTAAGAGAAAGGTCATTTATCGACCTGCCTCATTCGGATCGAGCTGGCATATCTTCCTGTCTATCGACCTCCCTTCTCAAGCTTCCAGCCTGCTTTGACTTAGAAGAATTCAAGAGCTGGATTATCATATCAAGGTCGATGCTCCGCCTTCATGGAGCTTCACGACCTGATCCTTGCCACGTGGTGTGCCAGCAAGGACGAACTTTCCCAACGGCTAGAAGTGAGTCAGCCTCCAACGGCTAGTGCCACGTCATCCTGACTCCAACGGCTAGTTTTTCAAAACTGCCTATATATACTTCAGTCATTATCGGATTCAAGCACGGGAAACTCAAGCTATCAACGCAAAATCTCTGCCAAAATCTCTCTCAAGTCCATATCCATTCAAGTGTTCGAAATCCCACTAGTTTCCCAAACACTTGACGAAGAGAGATTTTCTACTCCGATAAAAGCCCAACGACGAAGCGTTCACTGCTGCTTGTCGTTGATTCAACAACTTCTTCTCCAACTCGTTCGAAGTTAGAAAGTTTGTGTGTGTTTCACCATTGTAGAGTTAGTCAAGCTCTGTAGTGTGTGAAAGTTTGTTTGTACGTTTTGTACGAAAGGTTGTAAGGGTCACGACCCAAAACTCGTGTCTAGATATATTCAAGTTAGAGTGTATTTAGAACTGATACTCAGTCAGTATAAATAAGAGAGAGGTTGGATCCAAAGGTAAAGGGATTCTCAGGTCGAGTCGACCTGACGTGGACGTAGGAGGGTTTCTCTGAACCACGCTAAATTGCGGTCTCTCTCTCTCTCTCTCTCTCTCTCTCTCTCTCTCTCTCTCTCTCTCTCTCTCTCTCTCTCTCTCTCTCTTTATTTATCGCCCTTTCATTTTATTATCAATCTGACGAGCATCAACCTGCATATCAAGCATCAACCTGCATTTCTGTATCGACCTTAGATTTTTCAAAGAGTAAATCAACCTCCACCAACTTCCGCATAAGCACAGTTTGATAAATCAAGCTTGTTCCCAAACGAGCTTGATAGATCAACTTGTCTCTGATAAGGATCGACCTTGACAATCGACCTTTGATCGACCTGATTTTATAAAAGTAAAAAACGGTTGGTTATTGGTGTATTCCCCCCCCCCCCCCATACACCAATTACTCTTTCCCGGGACCAACAAAATATAGTTTTGATATGAATTTGAACCTCAGCTTGGAATGATGTAGTTGATATCTAAAATAAGAACAATCGAAGAATAATCTGAAGATTTGGTGTCCTTGCATATTTAGCTTGGGAATGGGAGGATACAAGAGCTTGAATATGATGAATTTGAACACATCGAATTATTTGACTTTGAACACTCCTAACCTTCATTGAGTGTTGAACTCTATCTATTTATAGGATAGACTCATAAAGCTGTTATGTGTTGCAGATATAGTGATTTTAATATTTACTTTGGAATGTGATTTAAATCTACAAATGTGATTTTCATTTTTAAATGGATACATATACTCTTTTAAGCAATTTTAGTATATTTGTTAACAATAGCAATGTTGAGTCTGTCTATTATACAGTTAGATCTCTAGGTTGTATTTATCACTTTAATATGTCTTGTTTTCGAAAGTGTCAGATGGTGTATTGTTGGTCCCGGTTTGTTAATAGGGGAAATACGTAGAGGGGGGGGGGGGGTGTGAATACGTATTTCAAGTTTTTCAACTTTTTCCCTTTAACTCAGAGTGACAAGTAAAGAGCTCGCTTGACCTAGCTGAAGCTAGATCTACAGTACGTAGCTTGCCTGCTTGATCGAAGTAAGGACTTGATCAAGAGGGAGTCTTTACTCGTGTATGCGGAAATTCGGTGAGCTAAAATCTTTCCTAAGTAATTAAAAATCCAAGTTACGTTTGTTTATATGTACGTGCAATGGATAATCAAATACAGTAAAGAGATTAGGGTTAGAGAGATATACGACACAGAGATTTATAGTGGTTCGGAGATAAAGCTCCTACGTCCACTTGTTGCACAACGGCAGCTGTTCTCTTCACTCAAGAACTTGAAGATTTCGGGCTCTTCAAAAGCCTGGTCAAGATCGGGCTTCACTTGCCTGGATCCGACGACAGACGTAGTGAATGCGGGTTCACTACACAAACCTAGACAAGACTGGAAGCTTCACTTACTTCAGTTAAACACAGACAGGGAGATTACGGGCTTTCCTTACAGCCTAGCTTCGATCGAGCTTCACACAAACGATGTAGGTGCAAGCTTGGATCTAAACTCTATGATCGATACTTCTTTAATCGATGAAAGAAGAGTCTTGGATCGAGACAACCTAACGACGACTCAAAAACCTAACAGACAGAGTTTAGGGTTTTTGGTAGACGAACACACTATGAAGAGCTTTTTACAGTAGATGCAAAGTAGGCTAGAGCTCTCCTTCTAAGCTTGGATATTTGAAGTGGGCTTAGACTCTAAGTGTGAAGGTTGTGAAGACGAGTTCCGATGAACTGGAAACTCGGAGAACACTTGGAAACAAAGACTCGAAGATTGCTTAGAAAGCTTGGGAGTGTTTGTTTGCTGTGGGCGCTCGAATGCTCAAGTAGTGTTCTACTTTCTTCACGTTGCGATCCTTCACTATTTATAGGCGGAGGGTTGGCTGAGATCCGTTGCTTGGTTGGTGGCCTTGTCCCTCCTCCTCTCGACAGTACTTGCACAGGCTGGCTGCTTTTCAGACGTGCAGATTTGGATTTTTGCCGGAAATGGCTAAGTTCCAATTTCAACAGTAACTGGAGCGACCCAGTACTGTTACGGCGCCTTGTCGGCCTGGCAGTCAACTCCTCTGCTCCTCTCCGCGTTCGACACATGGAGATCTCGTAATAAATGCGGAGATCTCCAGTTGACTGGAGTTCAAATTCGGAGCGGGAACTGTGCTGTCGCTTTCTGGTAGGTGGTGGCTCGCTTCGCTTTGAAGTAGTAGCGTCCGCTTTAGTTGAGTCACTTCGTAGTCATTCTGTAGTGAGCCGCTTCGGGAGATAAAGTTCCCTAGTGACTACTTTGGAAATTGCTGACTAGAGTTGACTAGCTTTGACTTTACCCTGTAGCGCTCGCTTTGCTTCGCTTTGGCTTTGAACTGTAGCGCTCGCTTTGCTTCGCTTTGGCAGACTCACTTCGAATCTACTGTAGCGCTCGCTTCGCTACACTGTTCTTCGGCATGCTTCACTTCAGTTTGCTAGACTTGCTTCGCTTTGAAAAACACACTCAAGCGAGTGGCCTTCACTTGAACTTTTTGAAGCCTATAATCTAAGCAAAATAGAGAGCCATCCTAACACAGTAGGCTTAGAAAAATTCTAACCTATTGACTACACCAAAATGGGTTGCTTGGGAATAGAACACTTGGGGTTTTGGGATCAAATCAAAACAATAAAATTATCCCTTATAGGTTCCCCCTTAACATGTTGTTCTTAACAATTCCCAACAATTTCCCCCTTTTTGATGATGCCAAAACCCAAAGACTTAAGATTATCGAAATCTAGTCTATCTAACCGTGGAAGGAACTTCAAGCGCCTGCTTCCTTTGCAGCTTCGTTTGATTTTTTTTTATTTTTTAAAGTTCCTTTCCCCCTTTTTTTTTTCGGTTAAATTCTGTTTGAGTTTGTAGCAAAAAGTAAAGTCATTCACAAAGCAAGTAAATGACGCATTTTGACAGAAATTGAAATTTGGATAAATGAACATCAGTTCACAAAACATAAGGGACTTGAAACTCAAAGGTTTCCCGCAGCCCCTTCCCTGTCATCCTCCTTCTTCTTCTCTTCTTCCTCTTCCTCCAAATCCTTCGCAATCATCTCTTCAGGAATAGTGTAAGCACTGAAGACCTTCGCTTCTAATGAGCCAATAGTGTGGATACTTGGCCTCCTCCAAGTCTCCTCCAGTCCGAAGGCTTCATCTACTTCTGCATCGATGACGCTACGATCGGGGACGTATGTACCGGGTAGGAAGGGCATGGGGAATTCCTTCTTAGCTGGTACCTTAATGATTAGAGGCATGGGCTCTGCAAGTGAGAAAATCTTCCGCCTGAACTTCTCATCATAGGCACTAAGAAAGTTGTTGAGAGCGCTGATCCTTGAGCATTCAGTCTGCAGTGGCACTACCTCCCAATAGTAGTACGCTTTGATAAACTTTTCTTTGTAGTGTAGCCACTGCTCAAGTAACTCGTCAGGGACGAACTGCTCAATCTCACGGGCATCAAGGTGCTCATTTCTGCGCACAGTCAACTCCTCTTCCGACCAGCTGGCCATCTGTGCCATGATTGCATTGAATTTCTTTCCTGACTCGCCACTCCAGATAGGAAGCTTCTCATTGAGTCGCTTGCGAATGTAGTTCTGTTCCTCCTTGAGGGGGTAGCGGCCAGATTCAATCATCTCTTTTGTAGTCGTCTGGTATGTATCGATCACAGCTTGAGCAAGGCATGCTTCGGACTCTTCTGGCATGAGTGGAACAAAAGCACTTCGAACTAAGGCGACTGGATGAGTCTCACTTCATTGAAGTGTTCCTCAATCCGGCCGTCAATGACTTGAAGTCGCTTGGCCTTTATTCTCCTCTCCTTCTCAGCTTCATCCTTCCCTACTTCTCCTCTCTTCTTTCTCATTTCTTCCTTCTCAGCCCTTGTAGCGACTGCTTCCTTGACCTTTTGGCGCTTAGCCTCGGGGTCATCTCTCTTCGAATCTGGGGCAGCTCGCTTCAATGTTTGCTTCGGTGGTGGGGGAGGCGGCATGTCCTTCTTCGTGATTGCACTCGAAGGAACAACTGCAGAAGAAGTGACTCCTGCAGTTGCTGAAGTGAGTGCGGCAGATGTAGCGGGCGCCGCAGCTGAAGCGGGTGCTTTGGAACCTGAAGCACCTGCACCTGCAACAGTTAGCCTTTTCAACTCAAATTGGCACTCAATTTCCCGAGCCATGGCCTCGTCCGCCTCCACTTGCTTCCGCCTCTCCTCCTTGGTAAGCACCGTGACTGGAGGATGTCGAGCAATGGAAGAGGCAAGCACTTTTTCTTCAAGTGGCTTGCGGGGCTCTTCAAGCTTTTTCATTAGCTCCTCCTCGGTGAGCTTCACTTTTCCCTTCTTTGCCCTTAGAGCCCTAGCTTCATCGTCTAACCCTTCCTCCTCATCACCAGCGCCACTACCTCCCTCCATCATCCTCTCTACTCCATCAACTCCACTTTCTCCACCTTGTAGCTCCAAGAGATTGGCATCTTTCAGTACAATTCCTTCCCCCTTTTTGGCATCATCACTGCCAGGGGTTGGAACGATTGTCTTTCCATCAACAGACTTGCGAAGTTCTTCGACCTTATCAAATACAACATGGAGCATCTTTTCAGCACGTGTCGCGAAGACTTGCTCTTCCGACAATACAATTTCAGCTGTTTTGATGGAGATTTCTTCCAGCAAGTATTCTCATTGCTTCTCTCTCTCTCTGACTGAGGCCATCAGTTTCTCAAGTGACTCAACGTTCCTGAAGCGAGCGGCCAACTCCGCTTCAATCTCTGCGTGAATGTCTTTGCGCTCTTCCTCGATCGTGAGATTGAGGAATTCTTGAGAAGCTTCAAGTTCGGGTTTTGCCGTAGCCAGAGCACTTTCTTGCCTGTTGAGAGTTGTGCGGAGCTGGGCAGCTTCGATGATCTTCTCTGCTAGCTGACTGGCATTTTTCTGTGCTTGATCAATCTGCTCATCTAGTTCTGCTTTCTTCAGATTGACTGAGTCAATCTCTTCGGCTTGTGCAGCTATTTGAATTGCAGCACGGGTCAGTCGGCAATTCATCATCACCATTTCTCCATCCTTATCCTCCACTGCTCTAATCATCTTCTCAGCATATTTAGAGACTTTTTCCATCTCTTCCTTGTGACTTGCGATTAGAGCAGTCTTCTCCTTCTCCAGATTCACCATTCTGCTATTCAAGTCTTTCAGCATCAAGCAGCTGTTTGAGTTCAGCAATGGTCTTCTTTTGGTCTCCGACCAGCTTCACTTGCGCCTCCAGCGCCTTCTCCTTCTCTTCCATCAACCTCTCCTTTTCCTCCACCTTTGCCTCCAGTTCCCCCTTTTTCTTGTCAAAGTCTTCACGAAGACTCTTGACCTCCTCTATCCTCTTCTCCAACTCCATCTCCTTTCTGGTGATCTCGCTTTGCAGACTCGAGATCTCCGCCTCATTAACCTCCACCTCCTCCCTCATCAATTTTCTCTCGTGGATGGTTGGGGTGCGCTCAGGGACTATAGCGTCCGGATAGGCACGCTTCACTTTAGCGTCCAGCTTATCCCAGAAGCTGGTTCCGGTGAGAAATGCATGGAAGCCATTCTCACCGATGAAGTCCAGGAGCTTCCCTTCCATTTGGATAAGATCGTCCTTTGAGAAGGCATCCAGGAGTTAAAACACTTTGTAATACTCCGTGCCGCGGTAGGTGACGTATGTCAAGAAATCGACAACCTTGGTGAAGAAGTCGTCTGACATAGGCACCGAGGGATAGCGGGTTCTGATGGTTTCAGCTGCCTGCTCTCTATCTCTCTTGTATCTTTTGAGAGCATCAACTTGGGTAGGGGTTTTGGAGATTTGGAATTGAGGAATAATGGATGTATGGGCGGTATCGACTGTTGCTGCCGATGTCGAAGGGGATTGGGATGGTGTGGCTTCAGGGGTTTCAGGGATCAGAGTAGGTTCTGTGGTTGGCTGGGTTTGCTGGGATTGAAGAGGTTGGAATGTAGTATAAGCAACAGAAGGATCTGTGCTGAGAAATGGTGTTGGGAATTGTTAAGAACGAATATGTTAAGGGGGAACCTATAAAGGAAATCTTAATGTTTTGATTTGATCCCAAAACCCCAAAGCGTTCTGTTCCCAAGCTACCCAGTTTGATGTAGATAATAGGGTAGAATTTTTCTAAGCCTACTCTGTTAGGATGGCTCTTTTATTTTGCTTAGATTAGGCTTCAAAAGTTCAAGTGAAGGCCACTCACTTGAGTGTGTTTTCCAAAGCGAAACGGGTCAAGCAAATCGAAGTGAAGCATGCCGAAGAATAGCGAAGCGAAGCGATCGCTACAGTAGATTCAAAGTGAGTCTGCCAGAGCGAAGCGAAGCGAGCGCTACAGTTCAAAGCGAAGCGAGCGCTACAGTGGAATCAAGTGAACCCACTAAAGCGAAGCGAAGCGTGCGCTACAAAGAAAAGCCGAAGCGAGTCAACGCGAGTCAACACTTAATTAAGTAGCATCACGGGAAATCTATTTCTCAAGTGACTCACTACAAATATGACCGTGTAGCGACTCACTTCAGAGCGACCGCTACAACTTCAAAGCGAAGCGAGCCACTACCTACCAGAAAGCGACAGCACAAATTCCCGCTCCGAATTTGAACTCCAGTCAACTGGAGATCTTCGCATTTATTACGAGATCTCCACGTGTCGACTCAAGAGAGGAGCAGAGGAGTTGACTGCCAGGCCGACAAAGGCGCCGTAACAGTACTGGCTCGCTCCAGTTACTGTTAACCTTGTAAGTTAGCCATTTTTGGCAAAATGCCAAATCTGGACGTCTGAAAAGGTGCCAGCCTGCGCAAGTACTGTCGAGAGGAGGAGGGACAAGGCCACCAACCAAGCAACGGATCTCAGCTAACCCTCCGCCTATAAATAGTGAAGGATGAAGACGAAGAAGAGTAGAACACTACTTGAGCATTCGAGCGCCTACTGCAAACAAACACTCTCAGCTTTCATAGCAATCTTCGAGTCTTTGTTTTCCAGTGTTCTCCGAGTTTCCAGTCCATCGGAACTCGTCTTCACAACCTTCACACTTAGAGTCTAAGCCCATTCCATATCCAAGCTTAGAAGAAGAGCTCTAGCCATCTTTGCACTTATTGTAAAGAGCTCTTCATAGTGTGTTTCGTCAACCAAAAACCCTAAACTCTGTCTGTTAGGTTTTTGTGTGTCGTCGTTAGGTTGTCCAGATCCAAGGCCCTTCTTTCATCGATTGAAGAAGCCTCGATCGTAGAGTTGAGATCCAAGCTTACACTTACATCGTTTGTGTAAAGCTCGATCGAAACTAGGCTGTAAGGAGAGCCCGTAATCTCCCTGTCTGTCTGACTGAAGCGAGTGAAGCTTCCAGTCTTTGTTATGTTTGTGTAGTGAACCCGCAATCACTACGTCTGTCGTGTGATCTAGGCGAGTGAAGCCCGATCTCGACCAGGTTTTTGAAGGACCCGTAATCTTCAAGTTCTTGAGTGAAAAGAACAGTTGCCGTCATGCAACAAAGTGGACGTAGGAGCGTTTTCTCCGAACCACTATAAATCTCTGTGTCGTATCTCTCTTACCTTAATCTCTTTACAGTATTCGATTATCCATTGCATGTGCATCTAAACAACTTAATCTGGATATTTTAATTACTTAGGAAAAGATTATAGCTCACCAAATTCCACACAAAGAGTAAAGTCTCACTCTTGATCAAGCTCTAAGCTTAGGTCAAGAGATTCGTGATTGCTTTAGATCTAGCCCTCGGCTAGGTCTTAGTATTTCCAAAAAGCACTTTACTTTATACTCTGAGTTAAGGAATTGAAGTTGAAAAACTTCAAAATACGTATTCACCCCCCCCCCCCCCCTCTACGTATTTTTCCTATAGCAAACCGGGACCAACAAGTGTTATCAGAGCAGCGGTTCTTTCGAGCCTCTGCTTTGCATATCCGAAGCGAGCCCCCACTCGCTTCACGTTGTCTCACTGAACCAGATCCTATTTTCCTAAGTGCATCAAAACCTCACCCACGCATATTGCATTTACTACTGATAGTTTGCTATGTCTACATACAGTGCATCAAATCTTCCACAGTTCTCGATCGAAGGATATGAGATATGGAGTTTCCGAGTCGAGAGCTTCCTATGCTCAATCCACGACCGGATGTGGGAAGTCATTGAAGACGGACCAATCGAAATCAAGAAAGCCATATCTGTGGAGGTTCCAGCCGCTGAAGGACGTCCAGCCCACGTTCGACAACAGTACGTGGAGAAGGATAAGGATGAGTATACTCCAAATGACTTCAAAGTTGCCAACCTCGACAAGATTGCACGCCACACGATGCAGAGCACCGTGTCGGACGCCTATCTACCACGAATAAGGAAATGTGCAACGGCAAAGGAAATGTGGGAAACC
Organism: Thymus mandschuricus; assembly: GCA_029379335.1. Taxonomy (NCBI): domain Eukaryota; kingdom Viridiplantae; phylum Streptophyta; class Magnoliopsida; order Lamiales; family Lamiaceae; genus Thymus; species Thymus mandschuricus. The sequence continues at coordinate 15,748,118 of CM057074.1, read as the reverse complement.
CTAGCCCTCATTTCTCAAGGCACAGACAAAATCAAGGAGAACAAGCTCGCCGTTCAGATGCGGGAGTTTGAAAATCTGGTGATGAAGTCAGGAGAGTCCATCGACGCCTTCGAGCTGAGAGTTACCAACATTACTGCAACTCTCAACTCGCTTGGGAAGGAACTCACAGACAAGGAAGTAAACCTGAAAATAGTCCGTGCTCTCACAAGGAAATGGCAGACTATGAAGGAGCTATATCTAGCTACCAAGGATCTAATGAAGCTCACGCCAGAAGTGCTGTTCTCCGAGCTCAAAGCTCACGAGTTTGATCTGAATCGAATGAGCCTCGACGACGAGGATGAAGCGCCCACTACGTCAAAAGGAGTAGCATTCAAAGCTGCCGAAGGGCCAAGCGAGCAGTCGCTAGCCAAGATGACGAGGGAAGAATTGGAAGAACACATTGCGTTTTTATCCAAGAACTTCAACAAAATGAACTCTCGAGTGGGCAAATACAAAAGATTCTACAAGCAATACAAAGGGAGGAGCACTGATGCTCGAGAAGGAAAAGGAAAGAGAGAAGAGACGACAAAGCCGATCCCGAGAGACATGATGGAAGTGGAATGTTACCATTGCCACAAGATGGGCCACTACAAATCCGATTGCCCAAAGCTAAGTGCTAAAGAGCGCGAAGAATTGAAGGCCAAGAGGGATGCTCCAAGGCGAGCGCTCATAGCAAGTGAAGTGCCGGTCGCTACAACTGAAGATCCACCAAGCGACTCAGATGCATTCACTGATCCAAATTCCAGTGATGGTGAGGATCTTGGATTTATGGCGCTCACCGATGAAGAAACAGGAGAGGTATTCTTTTATCCCTCAATCACTTCAATTACACTAGCACACACTGTCAATGAGGAAGAACAATCCTCTACATGGAGTGAGTTGTTTGACAAGCACCAAAAATTGTCAAGCGACCACGAAGTGGTAAAACAAGCTCTGTCTCAAAGCGAGAAGGAGAACCGAAAGCTAGCCCGTGAGCTTGACGAAGTCAAACTTAATTTAAGGGCTATGACTAGTAATTTCGAGGATCTCTTCGCTAGACATCAAAGCTTGGAGGGAAGGTATGAAACCCAGTCCACTCTAGTTGCCAACTTGAACAAAGCATCATATGCTAGGCAGGCACTAGAGGGCTCGCTTCTGCCTTTTGGTAGGAAAGCTGGCCTTGGATATGAGGGTGGACCTCCCAAGCCGACTGTCTTTGTTGGTGCATCACACACTACACCATCAGTAACTTTGGAATTGCCCACTGCATCCAAAGCGACCACCAACAAGGATAAAGGCAAAGTGGCTGAGAACCCTAAAAGGAAGCCAATGAAGATGTCTATATCTTTAAGGGCAGATCCTAAGGGCAAGCAAAGTTCAACAATCCCTAGCACTCAACATGCTAAGTTTTACCAATCCAAGGGTAAAGGGGGAACTGTTGAAGCTTCTAAGTCTCAAGCCAAGACACGAGAGACAAAGGATCTACCTCCTAAAAATAGGAGTAATGTCTATGTGTCACGTTATCCGGACTGGAGATGGTCCAACCGGACTAACGTTGAGGGGGAAGAACTTGAAGCACCCAAGAGGCCGCTTCAAATTCCCAAGGTTTCTCAAGCGAGTCAGGGTCAACACCCTAGTTGGACCGCTTCGAGGAAACCAAGCGAGCCGCTTCGACAGACTAGAAACCCTAAGTCAGTCTCTAAACCCAAAGCTAATCCGAAGCGAGTCGCTTCAGGATATAAGCAAAATGGGAAGAGCATAGGTAGGACTGAAGCGAGCCGCTACCCCTCTTGCACACACTGTTGCACGTGTGAAGCTGCCTCTAGGCGGTACACGAAGTTTTCGAAGGTCGAGAAGCCCAAGACACAAGTTTCATCTCAAAAGAGAATGAAGCAAGTGTGGGTACCTAAGGGAACTAACCTGCAAGGACCCAAACTGATTTGGGTACCAAAATCTGTCTAATTGCAGGTGAGCGCCGTGGATCCCATGCCAAGTGAAGGTCAACTAGTATGGTACTTGGACAGTGGATGTTCAAGACACATGACTGGCATGAAAGCTCTACTTCACAACTACATAGAGAAGAAGGGTCCACACGTAACCTTTGGTGACAACTCTCGAGGAAGCACCAGGGGATACGGCGCACTGAAAGTTGGAAAGCTCACAATTGAAGAAGTCTCCTATGTGGAAGGACTCAAGCACAACCTGTTGTCCATTTCACAGTTTTGTGATAAAGGGTACAGGGTGGAATTCATTTCCAACAAGTGCATTGTGAAGAGCAAGCTCACATCCCAGATTGCGCTCACTGGAGTTAGACAAAGGAATGTCTACATCGCACAATGGGACAGCTGCAAAGAGGAAACGTGCTTAGTAGCAAGGAGTGCTACAGAAATTGGATGGCTAGGCACAGACGCTTGAACCACCTCAATTTCAAAGCTATCAATCGCTTAGCTCGAAAAGGTTTGGTGCAAGGCATACCAAATGAAGTCTTCATCAAAGACCATCCATGCTCACCATGCCAACGAGGGAAGCAGACGAAGAAGCACTTCGCCAGTCTCGAAGAAGCCTCATCAAAGCGAGTGCTCGAGCTGCTTCACATGGATCTGTTTGGTCCAGTTACTCCAGTTAGTGTAAATGGAAGGAAGTACACTCTAGTTGTAGTCGACGATTTCTCTCGCTACACTTGGGTTTTATTTCTATTCAGCAAGAAGGAGACACTGACCAAACTGCCACAACTACTCAAGCGATTGGCGGTGGAAAAGAATCAAGCTATCGTGACCATTCGCTCCGACAAAGGCACAGAGTTCCTGAACTCTACAATTGAAGCGTACTGCACGGAGCATGGCATAGCACATCAAACTTCTTCAGCATGCACTCCTCAGCAGAATGGAGTTGCTGAAAGAAGAAATCGAATCATCAAAGAAGCCGTTCGCACCATGATTGCTGACTCAAAGCTTCCGATGAAGTATTGGGCTGAAGCTGCCAACACGGCGTGCTACACACAGAATCGGACGCTTCTCAACAAACGGCACGACAAAACTCCATATGAAATATGGACAGGGAGAATTCCTAACATATCTTATTTCCATATTTTTGGTTGTAGGGTCTTCATTCACAACAATGGGAAGTCGCAGTTGAAAGCCTTTGAAAGCAAAGCTGATGAAGGAGTATTCTTAGGATACTCTACGTCTAGCAAAGCCTACAGAGTATTCAACTGTAAAACCCTAATTGTGGAGGAATCACCCCATGTCGTATTTGATGAATCTTCTTTAAGTCTTCCACAGGAACAGGCCCAAGCGAATGAAAAGGATCAAAGCAAGGAACCCTCAAATCAACTCACTTGGGACGTGCTTGATGAAGATGATGAGATCAAGGACTCAAGCGAGCAGGATCCCAAAGGAAAAGTCGAAGCTGCCCCCAAGATTCCTGAAGCTAGTGCTGGTCAAGCACCCAATCCAGTCGCTTCAGATGGTGAAGCGAGCGACAAGGAAGTAGATGAAGATGAAGCTGGCGGATCCAAGCGTGCATGGCTCAAAGATCACTCACCTAACCTAATCATTGGAGATCCATCCAAGGGTGTAGTGACCAGAAGTCAAGTGTTTGGAGAGAGTGCCATGTTCAGTTGCTTTCTCTCAAACATTGAGTCATCAAGCGTGGAAGAAGCCCTAGCCGACTCTAACTGGGTGATCGCCATGCAAGAAGAGCTGAACCAGTTCACCAGGAATGACGTATGGTACCTCGTGGATCGTCCCAAGTTCCAGCATGTTATTGGCACCAAGTGGGTGTTCAAGAACAAGACGGACGAGGACCACCACGTAGTGAGGAACAAGGCGCGACTCGTTGCCAAAGGCTACTGCCAAGAGGAAGGAATCGATTTTGACGAGACCTTCGCTCCAGTGGCACGGCTTGAAGCTATCAGATTGTTTCTAGCCTATGCAGCAGCCAAGAAGTTCAACGTCTATCAGATGGATGTGAAGAGCGCATTCCTCAACGGTGAACTCAAGGAAGAAGTGTATGTGGAGCAGCCACCGGGTTTCGAGCAGGGAGATAAAGTGTATCGCTTGAAGAAAGCTCTATATGGGCTGAAGCAAGCTCCCAGAGCTTGGTATGATACACTCTCTCATTTCCTAGTGGACAATGGATTCCAAAAGGGAAAGATAGATCGAACTCTCTTCACTATCAATCATGGAAATGATATGCTATGGGTTCAGATCTATGTGGATGACATCATATTTGGATCGCCAAACCAGTCGCTTAGCGAGAAGTTTGGAGAGTTGATGAAGACCAAGTATGAGATGTCGATGATTGGCTTGATGAGCTGCTTTCTAGGTCTTCAAGTGAAGCAGCAGGATGATGGTATCTTCATCAATCAAGCGAAGTACACTAGAGATATGCTTGCCAAGTTTGGTGTTCAACATGCTAAAGCTGTGAAGATTCCTATGAATACCAACTGGAAGATGGAGCCAGACGAAGGAGGAAAATCTGTAGATCCTACAGATTATCGTGCCCTAATTGGGTCACTACTCTATCTCACTGCAAGCCGGCCAGATATTGCTTTTGCAGTCGGAGTCTGCGCTCGCTTCCAAAGCAATCCCAAGCACAGCCATCTTGAAGCTGCCAAAAGGATTCTTCGATATTTGAAGGGCACTGTCAATATGGGGCTGTGGTATCCAGCGGAGGACAATTTGGAGCTCACTGGATATTCCGATGCTGACTATGGAGGGTGCCGAGTTGATAGGAAATCAACGTCTGGCACGTGTCAGTTCTTGGGAAGCAAGCTAATCTCGTGGTTCTCAAAGAAGCAAACAAGCGTAGCCACTTCAACAACTGAAGCTGAATATATGGCCGCAGGAAGCTGCTGTTCTCAAATCCTATGGCTTCGTCAACAGTTGAAGGACTACAAAGTTGAAGCGAATGAAATTCCGATCTTCTGCGACAACAACAGTGCCATATGTATCTCGCAGAATCCAGTGCTTCACACCAGGTGCAAGCACGTGGAAATTCGACATCATTTCATTCGTGATCATGTCGAAAAGAAGGATATCAAGCTCGAGAAAATCCATACCGATCTCCAGCGACCAGATATCCTCACCAAGCCTCTAGCTGAGTCTCGATTCAACCAGCTATGCATGGAATTAGGGTTATTAGACCCTGGTGAAGAATGCTAGTTCCAGGATGCTCGAAGGAGTGTTCGCTTGTTCTCTTGTGCGTCACTCGCTTCGGATCTTCACCAACTCAAGCGAGCCACTTCAAATCTCACTCGCTTGAAGAAAATGAAGTTAGGTGGAGATAGGTGGAGTATTGGAAGAAGTTCCCTACCAACTTATTGGAATTGTTAAGTATATGGTTAAGGGGGAACTAATGGTTACTCTCGGAGCAAGCTACTTCCAAAGCGAGCAAGAATGCTGCTATCTTGAATTCTGCATCGCTTCAATTTGCCCTAGCTTGGGTCAAAGCGAGCCGACTGCAGATTCATTCTTTAGAATGTAGGGAAGCTTGAAGGTTTACCTTTTTATACAAAAGGTTGCAGGGCTGGTGACATGCTTCTGCGTAAAATACGAGATTGTCTTGTCAGAGCATTCTCATTGTCATCCTGTCCATTTCTGCTCTGAGATAAGGACTTGTACTCATCCCCCATTCGTCGTGAATAAGTACACTTACGTGATGCTCCCTTCGGGTTGTAGTAAGCTTGTGTACTTTATTCATTTTCTCCCTCATTCACTTCGATGGAGGACTCTCTAATTCGTAGAGGAAGATGAATGCCATGAAGATGAATGCCATGAAGATCTAACTCAACATGTAGCATTCAACATGTGGTATCTAATTCAAGTGAAGTCTTCAATTTGTGGTATCAATCTCCTACGAAGTGAGATTGACTGGTAAGTGTTTCAATTTTAAAGTACACTAAGTGAGCCGAAGCGTGCTAGAAACCTTCACTCACTACGTGGAAAATATGAAGTGAATCTGACACAAATACAAAGAGGAAAACATTCTTGTTTATCCTCGAAGTATGTAAGTCAGAAACATTTTAAATTAAGCAAAGAAATTCAATTTCTTATTCCAGTCGCTTCAGATGGCCAAGCGAGTGCTTCGTCACTCAAAGCTAGCCATCGCAAGCGAGTGCGGAACAGTCACTCAAGCGAATGCCTCTCAAGCGAGTCAAGGCGTAGCAGCCCAACTCGAAGCGAGCGGGCATGAAGCGAGTATGAGCTGTCTGCACTCGAGTGCAATTTTACTTTCTGCTGTGCATTTAATGCAGGTGCAGGAACGACGGAAATAACGGGCGCGTGTTCACACGTTTGAATTTGAAGCGGGAAAAGGCGGAGAAAATCCAGCCGTCGAATCTTAACAACCCCCAATCTGGAACCGTTCGATCAACGCCGTATACGACAAGCCAACCATAGAAGGCCACGTGGAGACGCCGAGCAAGTGGCGGTTCACTTTTACTGTGGTGACGCCGGACACGTCAGATCCATCACCGCACGTCCGCCGCCTACCTACAGGATTTTCGGCGATATTACCGTCCTACCCCTGCCACGTCAGCCATAACCTAACTCTATATATATGGGACGAGGCAGAACTGCAAAACCTTTCACAGCCTTCTAAATTTGCCATTCTCGTGCTAGATCTGCAATTACTCTGCAACTCACGAGTCTCAACCCTTTCTACTTCATCGTTAAAATTTTCTTCAAATTCTTTCAAAATCCACCATGGGCAAGAAAAAGAATACAGAGACGATGGAGCAGTTCATGACAAATGTTGGCGAGCACATCAACGTCGAGCCCCATCTCGACCCTATTGTCATCGAAAGAAATGGTTTCTTCCGAAGAGCCGTGACCACGGCCGGTCTTTGGAAGTTTATAACGTTGGTACCGACGAAGGTTCTGGCAAAGGCAGTGGGAGAAATCCTACTGAACTTGAGGAAGGAACAAAATACTTCCTCATTCACTGATCCACAAACCAGCAAGCCGGTGGAGGTGGACATGAGTGAGCTCATCGGGGTGTTCGATCTGCCAAGAGAAGGAGGAGACTCACTGTTAGATTTGGGTCTCTCGGCCGGGGTGCAGTATGTTCGATTTGCAGCCGATGGAGCAGATCCGAATTTCAAGGAAGCCAATATTCGCAAAAGTTTGAAGAACCCTTTCAACCTCATCTGCGAACTTTTTACGAAGAGCATCGCATGCTATGTCGGATCTCTCGATACGCTGTCGGAGACGAAACTGATCGGCACCGCCATGATCGTCGACAGTCTTGCCGGAACAAAATTTAACTGGCACGGGTGGTTCCTCAAGCAAATCTACGAGGCTGCTGAAGATTTCGCGTTCGTTCCAGGAACTGCGAATAAGATTCTTCGCAAAGGAAAATTGAAATTCTTCTCGAGACTGTCAGTCGCACTGGAGATGAAGTTTCCAGAGAAAAGATGGCCGGATTCCGACACGACCATATACAACAAGCAGACAATCTTCTACGATTCGTGGAGGAAAACCAAGACTCTAATGGATCTGGGACTTCTGGAAGTTGAGGTGCCCATTGCAAGACCAGTTGCCGAAAGGCAAGCTGAAGAAGGCCAAGTGAGGCCGGTCGCTTCACCCGGGAAGCGAGCCGCGCCGAAGCGAGGCAAGAAGACGAAGCGAGTCGCTTTGCTTGTCCAAGAAAGCGAGGCGGTGGAGAAGCCGCTTGAGGACATTGAAGCGACTCAAACCCAAACTCAAAACCAACCTTTAACCCAATCACCCCCACTTCAAATCCAAGCCCAGTCCACCCAAATACCAGAACCCCAATCTTCAACAACCCAACAACCACTAAAACAGATAACCCCCCTCTCACCCCATGAAGAAGAGTCAGCATCTTCTTTTCACATTCCCACTGTTCCATTCCTCAGCATAGATGAAGCTGCTGCCTACACTTCATTTACCACACTTCAATCCCAGCCGATACAACCACCACCCACCGAAACCATTCAAATTTCCGAAACCCAGGAAACCTCATCACCTACCCAATCCCCCTCGACATCGGCAGCTACAGCCGATACCGCCCAAACCATAGGAGAACTTCCCATCGTCCCTCAATTCATAACCCCTGCCCTCACCGAACACAAGCGGGCTCTCGAACGCTATGTTCGAGACAGAGAGCAAGCCGCTGAGACAATCAACCTTCGCTACAATCTTCGCTCCGCGAATGTTGAATGGAGCGACGTATTTTACACCAACGTAGTCAACTTTCTGACGTACATCACGTACCGAGGAACAGAGTACTACAAGATTTTCAGACTCCTCAAAGCCTTCACAGAAGAGGAACTAATTCAAATGGAGGCCAAAACACTCAACTTCATAGGCGAGAACGGCTTCCATGCCTTCCTTGAAGGGACCAGCTTCTGGGAGAAGCTGGATGCCAAGGTGAAAGAATCATATCCACTCGCCACGGTTCCGAAGCGAGTGCCCTCATTCCATGAGAGAAAGCTCATCAGGGAGTACAAGGAGGAGGTGGAGTTGAAAGATGCTGAGATTGCTAGTCTCCAAAGCGAGATTACGAAGATGAGCGAAGAGATGGAGAGGAAGGCGGGGGAGGTCATCAGTCTTAGAGAAGACTATGACAGGAAGGAAAGGGAATTGGAGGGAAAGGTGGAGGAGAAGGAGAGGCTTCTAGAGGAGAAAGAGAAGGCGCTGGAGGCGCAGGTGAAGCTAGTGGATGATAACATCAAAACCATCACCGAACTCAAGGGCTTGCTTGAGGCAGAAAGAAGCCGCTTGAGGGAGGTCAATGCCAAGTTGATCGCTCTTGTCAAAGAGAAGAAGGTGTTAGAGAAGGAGGTGAAGGAGCTGAAAGAGAAGGTGGAGAACAGAGAAGGAGAATTAGTGATGAAGGGAAGCGAGCTCCTCAATACCAAAAAGGCTCTTGACTCACTTCGAACTGAGTTGAAGGGAGTCAAGGATGAGAGTGCAATTGACAAGAGAGAACTGGAGAGTCTGAGGAGCAGTGCACAGGCTCTTGACTTGAATAATGCTGAACTGTCAATCCTACTGCAGAAAGTCAAGAGACTGAAAGAAACTCTCACAGTAAGGATCACTGCAGATGTTGAATTTCACAACTCTCTCAATCGAAGGGAGAGGAGACTTGCCGGGATGAAGGCAGAACTTGAAGCTTCCAAGGAACACTTGGAATTCACTCTTCAAGAAGAATCAAAGAAAATTACCAAAGCCGTCGAAGCGGAGCTGGAGGCTCGCTTCAGAGAGGTGGAGCCACTAGAGAGTATGATGGCGTCGGTTGTTGAGAGAGAAAGGCAGTGCAAATATCTGCTTGAAGAGATAAGCATCAAGACTGCTGAACTAGTGGCGCCCTCCATGGATAAAACCCAGCAGATGCTTCAAGCCATCTTCAATTCAGTCAACTCTCTTCAACAATCTTTGTCTGGAAAGTCTATCACCCTAACCCCTGGCAGTGATGATGCCAAAAAGGGGGAAGGACAAATGAGTGAAAGTCAAGTGAAGCTAGGAGGGGAAGGACAGCTTCACAGCAGAGAAGTTGGAGGTATAAGGGGAAGTAGTGTTGGAATTGAGAGAATGTTGGAGGGAGGCAGTAGTGATGGAGGTGTGAAGGAGGTAGTGGATGAAGCCAGGGCTCTTGGCAAGACGAAGCTCACGGAGGAGGAGTTATTAAAAAATCTTGAAGAGCCCAGCAGGCCGCTTCAGGAGAAGGTGCTTGCCGCTTCGATTGCAAAACACCCTCCAGTGACCGTGTTGACGAAGGAGGAAAAGCGGAGGCAGGTGGAGAAGGATGCTGCCATGGCGTGTGAGATGGAGCAACTAACAAAACTATCTGTTGGTGCAGGTTCTTCGTCTAGCTCCAAAGCGGCTGCTTTACCCAAAGCGCCCGCTTCAGCCGCCGCGCCAGCTTCAACAGCCGCACTCGCTTCATCCGCAGTCATCCCCTCTAGTGCCGCTGCCAAGAAGGACATGCCACCTCCCCCACCACCGAAGCAGCCATTGAAGCGAGCTGCCCCAGATTCTAAGCAAGATGACCCCGAGGCCAAGAGCCAAAAGGTCAAGCAAGCAGTCGCTTCAAAAGCTGGAAGAGAGGAGAAAAAGAGGAAGGAAAGAGAAGAGGGAAGGAGCAAAGGCGAGAGGAAGAAGAGGAGTAATGAAAGGCGACTCCAAGTGATCAACGCACGGATCGAGGAACACTTCAGTGAAGTGTTACTCATCCAGTCTTCATTAGTGCGCAGCGCCTTCATCCCTCTTATGCCGGAAGAGTCCGAAGCATGTGAAGCTCAAGCCATAATTGATGCATGCGACGTGACTACAAAGGAAATGGTTGAGTCTGGTCGATATCCTCTCAAGGAAGAGCAAGATTACATTCGCAAACGACTCAATGCGAAGCGTCCATCGTGGAACAGCGAGTCGGGAGCAAAATTCAAAAAGACTATGGCTCAACTGTCAAGCAGGTCAGAGGAGGAGTTGGCCAAACGGAGGGATGAGCACCTGGACGGAAGAGAAATTGAGGATTTCATTCCTAAAGATCTGATCGAGCTGTGGCTGTACTACAAAGACCTATTCATCAAAGCCTACTATTTCTGGGAGGTAGTGCCGCTGCAAAATGAGTGTTCTCGAATAAGTGCTCTCAACAACTTCCTTGCCACCTATGACGACAGATTGCGCCGCAAAATCTTTACAATGGCTGAACAAGCAGAGCCCAAGCCAATTGTTGTCAAGGTACCAGCTTTAAAGGAATTCCCCATGCCTTATCATCCAGGCACGGACGTTCCTAACAGAGGAATAATTGATGAGGAGGTGACTGAAGCCTTCAGGCTGGAGAGTGCATGGAGAAGACCTAGTATCCACACAGTAGACTCTATGGAATCAAGAGTTCTATCAGCTTACGTGGATACTGCTGCTGTTGAAGAAGAGAAGGAGGAGGAAGAAGGAAAGGAGTAGGAGGAGGATGAAGCTGCAGGAAACCTTTGAGTTTCAAGCTTCCTAGTATTTCTTTTTGTGAACTGCTTGTTCATTTATCCCACTTTTATTTCTGTCTCCTCTGTGTCATTTACTCGCTTTGTGAATGACTTTACATTTCTGCTACAAACTCATTTAATTTAACCGAAAAAAAGGGGAAGGAACTTAAAAGAAAATTACAAACGAAACTGCAAAGGAAGCAGTCGCTTGGAGTTCCCTTCACGGTTAGATAAGACTAGATTTATTTTTATCTAAGTCGTATGGGTTTTGGCATCATCAAAAAGGGGGAAATTGTTGGGAATTGTTAAGAACGAATATGTTAAGGGGGAACCTATAAAGGAAATCTTAATGTTTTGATTTGATCCCAAAACCCCAAAGCGTTCTGTTCCCAAGCTACCCAGTTTGATGTAGATAATAGGTTAGAATTTTTCTAAGCCTACTCTGTTAGGATGGATCTTTTATTTTGCTTAGATTAGGCTTCAAAAGTTCAAGTGAAGGCCACTCACTTGAGTGTGTTTTCCAAAGCGAAGCGGGTCAAGCAAATCGAAGTGAAGCATGCCGAAGAATAGCGAAGCGAAGCGATCGCTACAGTAGATTCAAAGTGAGTCTGCCAAAGCGAAGCGAAGCGAGCGCTACAGTTCGAAGCGAAGCGAGCGCTACAGTTCAAAGCGAAGCGAGCTCTACAGTGGAATCAAGTGAACCCACTAAAGCGAAGCGAAGCGTGCGCTACAAAGAAAAGCCGAAGCGAGTCAACGCGAGTCAACACTTAATTAAGTAGCATCACGGGAAATCTATTTCTCAAGTGACTCACTACAAATATGACCGTGTAGCGACTCACTTCAGAGCGACCGCTACAACTTCAAAGCGAAGCGAGCCACTACCTACCAGAAAGCGACAGCACAAATTCCCGCTCCGAATTTGAACTCCAGTCAACTGGAGATCTTCGCATTTATTACGAGATCTCCACGTGTCGACTCAAGAGAGGAGCAGAGGAGTTGACTGCCAGGCCGACAAAGGCGCCGTAACAGTACTGGCTCGCTCCAGTTACTGTTAACCTTGTAAGTTAGCCATTTTTGGCAAAATGCCAAATCTGGACGTCTGAAAAGGTGCCAGCCTGCGCAAGTACTGTCGAGAGGAGGAGGGACAAGGCCACCAACCAAGCAACGGATCTCAGCTAACCCTCCGCCTATAAATAGTGAAGGATGAAGACGAAGAAGAGTAGAACACTACTTGAGCATTCGAGCGCCTACTGCAAACAAACACTCTCAGCTTTCATAGCAATCTTCGAGTCTTTGTTTTCCAGTGTTCTCCGAGTTTCCAGTCCATCGGAACTCGTCTTCACAACCTTCACACTTAGAGTCTAAGCCCATTCCATATCCAAGCTTAGAAGAAGAGCTCTAGCCATCTTTGCACTTATTGTAAAGAGCTCTTCATAGTGTGTTTCGTCAACCAAAAACCCTAAACTCTGTCTGTTAGGTTTTTGTGTGTCGTCGTTAGGTTGTCCAGATCCAAGGCCCTTCTTTCATCGATTGAAGAAGCCTCGATCGTAGAGTTGAGATCCAAGCTTACACTTACATCGTTTGTGTAAAGCTCGATCGAAACTAGGCTGTAAGGAGAGCCCGTAATCTCCCTGTCTGTCTGACTGAAGCGAGTGAAGCTTCCAGTCTTTGTTAGGTTTGTGTAGTGAACCCGCAATCACTACGTCTGTCGTGTGATCTAGGCGAGTGAAGCCCGATCTCGACCAGGTTTTTGAAGGACCCGTAATCTTCAAGTTCTTGAGTGAAAAGAACAGTTGCCGTCGTGCAACAAAGTGGACGTAGGAGCGTTTTCTCCGAACCACTATAAATCTCTGTGTCGTATCTCTCTTACCTTAATCTCTTTACAGTATTCGATTATCCATTGCATGTACATCTAAACAACTTAATCTGGATATTTTAATTAATTAGGAAAAGATTATAGCTCACCAAATTCCGCACAAAGAGTAAAGTCTCACTCTTGATCAAGCTCTAAGCTTAGGTCAAGAGATTCGTGATTGCTTTAGATCTAGCCCTCGGCTAGGTCTTAGTATTTCCAAAGAGCACTTTACTTTATACTCTGAGTTAAGGAATTGAAGTTGAAAAACTTCAAAATACGTATTCACCCCCCCCCCCCCCCCCCCCCCTCTACGTATTTTTCCTATAGCAAACCGGGACCAACAAATGGGACCGTAGGGATATGGAAAGAAGATGCAGACTCTTCTTCCTGGGGAGAGAGGGGGTTTGTCAGTGTAAGAGGTTGGTGGGTTGATGAGGCTTGTGGTTCTGGGATTTGGGTAATTTGAAGTGGGGGAGTTTGGGCTTTGATTGGTGAAGGCTGGGGTTGAGTCACTTCAACGTCCTCAAGCGGCTTCTCCACCGCCTCGCTTTCTTGGACGAGTGAAACGACTCGCTTCATCTTTTTCTTGCCTCGCTTGGGCGCGGCTCGCTTCCCGGGTGAAGCGACCTGCCTAACTTGGCTCACTTCAGCTTGCCTTTCGGCAACTGGTCTTGCAACGGGCACTTCAACCTCGAGAAGTCCCAAATCTATCAACGTCTTGGTTTTCCTCCACTTGTCATAGAAGATAGATTGTTTGTTGTATAGAGCAACGTCGGAATCCGGCCACACTTTCCCCGGAAACTTCTCTTCCAAGACAACAGACAGTCTGGAAAAAAACTTCAGCTTCCCCTTGCGGAGAATCTGATCGGTGCTCCCTGGCACAAACCCAAAATCCTTGGCAGCTTCGTGGATTTGGTTGAGAAACCAACCATGCCAATTGAAATTTGTTCCAGTGAGGCTGTCGATGATAACTGCGGTGGCAATCAGCTTCGTCTCCGAGAGAGTGTCTAGGGTTCCAATGTAGCATGCGACGCTCTTCGAGAAGAGCTCGCAGATATGGTTGAAGGGGTCCTTTAGGCTTGAACGGATACTGGCCTCCTTAAAATTTGGATCTGCTCTGTCGGCTGCAAATCGGCCATATTGAACTCCGGCCGAAAGTCCCAATTCCAATAGAGTGTCTCCTCCCTCTCTCGGCAAGTTGAACGCACCGACGAGTTCACTCATATCCACCTCCACCGGCTTCCTGGTCTGTGGATCTGTGAACGAAGATGTATTTTGCTCCTTTTTCAATTTTAGCAGGAGCTCACCCACCGCCTTGGCCAGAATTTTTGATGGCACTGCTGTCACGAACGTCCATAGACCGGCCGTGGTCACGGCTCTACGGAAGAATCCGTTCGCTTCTACGAGGACAGGGTCGAGATGGGGCTCGACGTTGATGTGCTTGTCAACCTCCGTGAGAAACTCCTCCATCGTCTCAGTCTTCTGCTTCTTTCCCATGGTGTAGAATAAGAGACTTCGAACGAAGATTTAATGACGAAAAAGGGATGAGACACGTGAGTTGCAGAAGGTGCAGATCTAAACACGAGAATGGCAATTTTTGAGGGTTGTGAAAGGTTCTGCATTTCAGCGAAGTCCCATATATATAGAGTTAGGTCTTGGCTGACGTGGCAGGGGTAAGATGGTAATATCGCCGTAAGTCCTGTAGGTAGGCGGCGGACGTGCGGTGATGGATCTGATGTGTCCGGCGTCATCACAGTAAAAGTGAACCGCCACTTGCTCGGCGTCTCCACGTGGCCTGCTGTGATTGGTTTGTCTTTGATGGAGTCCAAGGTTCGTCAAATCAAGATCCTGTTCGTGTTCCCAAAGGGCCGGTGACGAGAGCTCGAGCTAAGAAGTTCAAGGAAGGCTTGCAAGGATTGATCCAAGAAGTTTGGGCTCAAGAATTGATGAAGAAGCCCATTGGAGAAGGTGAACCGGACAGCCCGCGAGTCATCAACTTTATCGAGTGCGTTCGGGCTGAAAAATGAAGACTTTATTTTTATTTTCGTGTGTTTTGAGTCAAGCCACGTTTTTGGGCCTTAAAAGACTTGTTTTTGGGTTTTTATCATGTTGGTTAATGGGTTGGGCCATGCCAATGACTTTGGGTCAGTTATTTCCTAGTTAGATTAGGTTTAGATGGTTTTATTTGCCTCTCTATATAAGGGGGTCTTTGTGGACGAAAATTGGTTAGCTTTTGATCATTAATATTATTGTGAGTTTATTCTCTCTTGAGAGTTTTCGAATTCCTCTTGATTATTCCAAGACGAATTCATTATCCGGCGAATCAGCGAGTCAATCATCCCTCGTTGTGTGTCAATCATCGTTCCCGTGTGACTAAGACGATCGCTATTTGGGGTATAGGCTGTTCTTAGAACTGACTTATATCATTTATAGGATTCGAGCTTAGGTATATTGGAATATCCATCTTGTTCTTCAATTTCGTTCAGTTTAGTTTTAGTCCTTCCGCGTGCGTCTTCAATTCGGTCGTCAAGGATCGTATCATTTGGCACCAGAGCCAGAGTTTACGTCATCCAGGTTTTATCTTTCTTTCGTCTTAGTATTCGTTTCTTCGTGTTCTTGCATTCTGTTCGTGTCAGTCGTTCGTTTGAGTCTTTGTCTATTCGTTTCTGTGTCAAAAAAACAAATAAAAAAATAAATATATATATATATATATATATATATATATATATATATATATATATATATATATTTCGTTCTGCTCATAGAGTCGTTCTTGGTAGCTTTTCCTTCGTGTCAAGATTCAGATTCGTTTTGATACTCAGTCAAAGTTGTTTTCTTGGTCATTAAGGAGTAGAAGATTTCTTTCCTTACAAGAATAGAAAACATACTCAGAATATAAATCCCATACCTTATATTATATAACACGTCTTAGGTGAGTCTTCTACACGTTGTCGTGACATATTAGGGGCAAAAGTTTCGATCAAAAAAAAAAAAAAAAGAAAAAAAAAAGAAAAAAAAAAGTTTCGAAAAAAAAAAAGGGATATATTCGAAGCCCTAGTGTGTCACTGTGTTTTATGAGTTGGTTATTACGTGTTTCTTCATTGGGATATCAGTTATATTCGTTTCGGTGTGTTTTCATCTTTTCCTCGTGTTTTTCGTCGGCCAGCACTAAAACGGCCATAACTTTTGCATACGAACTCCGATTTTTCTCCATAATACCCTTTCGGAAAGCTCTCGAAAAGATCTATACGGTGGTTCCGACTATGTCGGAATCGGTCCATTATTTTTGCAAAAAAAGGTCGTTTAAAGGGTCAAATCGTCCGCCGAAGTTTTCGGTAAAATTTTTGTGTCTTTTTTCGTGTCTCGGTTTAGGGTTTTCTTAGTCCAGTCATCCTTCCTTCCTATTTTCAGTACTCCTGATTCGTTAATAGTGATTTCTGTGGTAGATTAAGGGAATTTGGGCTTCTTAAGAGAGAATTGAATGGAAAAAGGCAAGAGAGGTGAGCTTATTAGAGGGTAAAAGCCATTGATATTGAGCGATACACGAGTGCTGAGTGTGAACTGTATTGAGGGATACACGAGTGATTGTGAGGTGGTGAGGATTCTGTTTTACTAACCTTTGTTTGTTTCTTTTGGAAAAAAAAAAAAAAAAATTGTAGGTATGGCCGAAGATCAAGAGACGTTGGATCCCAAGTTGAAGTTCATGTTTGAAGCATTGAAGTCCGAGTTGGGGAAGGTTATGGAATCCAAACTGGACGGAGTTTATGATAGACTTGGTGAAGTAGAGTCAGCTTCCAAACAGCTTCAGCATCATCGAAATGGAAGAGGATTTCGAGGTGGCAGAGGTCGTCCAAACAATCGAGACTATGGGCCGTTTGAGGAGGAGTTTGAGGTCGAAGGAGAAGAGGAATGGGAGGAGCCAAGGAACAGGCCTGACAATAATTTGGGCAACATCAAGCTGAACATTCTGTCATTCCAAGGGAGGAACGATCCAGATGCGTATATTGAGTGGGAGAGGAAGCTTGACCTCATGTTCGACTGTCACAATTACTCCGAGCTGAAGAAGGTGAAGTTGGCAGCGATAGAGTTCTCCGATTACGCATTAGTTTGGTGGGATCAATTGGAGAAGAGTAGGAGAAGGAATGGGAAGCCTCCAGTTCAGACTTGGAACGAGATGAAGGGAATCATGAGGAAACGATTTATTCCAGCTCACTACTATAGAGAACTGCACAACAAGCTTCAAAGCTTGAGACAGGGATCTAAGAGCGTGGATGAGTACTACAAGGAGATGGAGGTAGCCATGATTCGAGCTAATGTTGTGGAGGACAGTGAGGCGACGATGGCGAGATTCTTGGCTGGTCTGAATTGGGAGATTCGGAATGGAGTGGAGCTGCAGCATTATGTTGAGATCGAGGACATGGTACACATGGCTGTGAAGATAGAGAATCAGCTCAAGAGGAGGGGTAACAATGGTTACAATAAGCAGAATCAGTCCAATTGGAAGCAATCTCAGCCTGCTGCTTGTGGTTCCTTTTCGAGAGGGAATCAATGGAAGAAGGAGGAGTCGCCGAAAGATGATAGGAAACCGTTCGTGAAAGCGCGATCAGATTTGACGAGCTCTAACAACCAAGGCAAACCAGTAGTGACTGAGGGTCGTAATCGTGATCGTAAGTGCTTCAAGTGTCAAGGATTCGGACATGTCATGAGTGACTGCCCGAATCGGAGAGTGATGATCATGAGAGATGATGGGGAAGTCGTGACTGATGATGAAGTTGATCCGGAGATGCCTGGGTTGGAGGAGTCTGAGGACGAGGAAGAGGATATTCAGCCGCCTGTAGGACGCATTTGTGTGGCCAGAAGAGCATTAAGCGTTCAGAGTCATGTGGACGAATTGGTGCAGCGCGAAAATATCTTTCACACGAGATGTTAGGTGAAGGTTCAGTTGTGTAGTGTGATTATTGATGGAGGGAGCTGCACCAACGTTGCTAGCATGGCCATGGTTCGAAAATTAGGGCTACCTATGATACAACATCCCAAACCGTACCGGTTGCAGTGGCTCAACGAAACTGGTGTGGTCAAAGTAACGAAGCAGGTGAAGGTCCCGTTTAGCATCGGAAAATATGAGGATGAGATATTATGTGATGTGGTGCCGATGCAAGCAAGCCATATACTGTTGGGGCGTCCATGGCAGTTCGATAGGAGGGTGACACATGATGGCTTCACCAACAAATATTCGTTCGAGTACAAGCAGAAGAAGGTGTCGCTTGTTCCTCTTACTCCCAAACAAGTGTATGAGGATCAAGTGTTGCTGCAAAAGGAGGCTGAGCGGATGAAGTTGGAGGAGCAGAAGGTGGAGAATAAGGAGAAGGGAGATAAGGAGAAGGGTGTAGTACACAAATTGTGTTTTGCAAAGGCGAGTAATCTGAAGTTGGCGGTGCAGGAGGAGAGGACTTTGATCGTACTTCTGTACAAGGGGAACTTTTTATCTACTAACGATCTCGATTCTCTACCCCCTTCTATCTCCTCTGTTTTGCAGGAATTTGATGATGTCTTTCCCGAGGATACACCAGCTGGCTTACCACCAATTAGGGGGATAGAACATCAAATCGACTTTGTGCCTGGAGCAACACTTCCAAATAGGCCAGCCTATCGCACCAATCCCGAGGAGACGAAGGAGTTGGAGAGGCAGATTGGAGAGTTGTTGGCGAAAGGGCATGTGAGGGAGAGTTTGAGTCCTTGTGCAGTTCCGGTGTTACTCGTACCCAAGAAGGACTCAACGATGAGGATGTGTTGCGATTGTCGAGCCATAAACAACATCACGGTAAAGTATCGACATCCTATCCCTCGTTTAGATGATATGCTTGATGAACTGCATGGCTCTTGTGTGTTTTCGAAAATTGATTTGCGTAGTGGATACCATCAGATTAGGATTAAGGAAGGGGATGAATGGAAAACTGCTTTTAAAACTAAACTTGGTTTGTATGAGTGGCTAGTTATGCCTTTCGGTTTGACTAATGCACCTAGTACATTTATGCGTCTTATGAACCATGTTTTACGAGCTTTTATTGGCAGATTTTTAGTTGTCTACTTTGATGATATCCTAGTGTATAGCAAGAGTCATGAAGAGCATGTTGATCATTTGAGGTCTGTTTTAGATGTACTTAGGAAGGAGAGGCTGTTTGCTAACTTAAAGAAGTGCATCTTTTGTACGGACAAGCTTGTGTTTCTTGGATTTGTTGTTAGTGCACAGGGTGTACAGGTTGACGATGAGAAAATACGAGCTATTCAAGAGTGGCCGAGTCCAAAGAGCATTGGAGAAGTTAGGAGTTTCCACGGACTTGCTAGCTTTTATAGGAGATTCGTGCCCCATTTCAGTAGTGTTGCAGCACCATTGACGGCAATCATCAAGAAGAATGTGGAGTTTAATTGGGGAGAAGATCAAGAGAAGGCGTTTCAGCTTCTGAAGTACAAACTGACACACGCCCCGGTACTATCTCTTCCTAACTTTTCTAAGTCTTTTGAGATTGAATGTGATGCTTCTGGTGTTGGAATTGGTGCAGTTTTGATGCAAGAAGGCCGGCCGGTGGCGTACTTCAGCGAGAAGCTAAACGGAGCAACGTTGAGCTAT
Organism: Thymus mandschuricus; assembly: GCA_029379335.1. Lineage (NCBI taxonomy): Eukaryota > Viridiplantae > Streptophyta > Magnoliopsida > Lamiales > Lamiaceae > Thymus > Thymus mandschuricus. The sequence goes on along the minus strand of CM057074.1, from coordinate 15,728,672 downwards.
CCAACGTACGATAAGGAGCTGTATGCATTGGTGCGGGCTTTGAAAACGTGGCAGCACTACTTGTGGACAAAGGAATTCGTCATTCACACCGATCATGAGTCCTTGAAGCACTTGAAGGGGCAGCACAAGTTGAACAAGAGGCATGCTAGGTGGATGGAGTTCATAGAGACGTTTCCTTACGTCATCAAGTACAAGCAAGGTAAAGAGAATGTAGTGGCTGATGCACTTTCACGGAGGTATGCCTTGATCTCTACATTAGATGCTAAGTTGCTTGGTTTCGAGTGTTTGAAGAGTTTGTATGTGATTGATGCTGATTTTGGTGAGATTTATCGAGCATGTGAGAAATCTGGTTTTGAAGAGTACTTTAGGCATGATGATTATTTGTTTAAGAGAAATCGATTGTGTGTTCCTAGTGTTCTCTTCGTGAATTATTGTTGCTTGAATCTCATGGTGGGGGTTTGATGGGACATTTTGGTGTTACTAAGACTTTAGCTGTTTTGCATGAACACTTCTTTTGGCCTCATATGAAGAGAGATGTTGAACGAATTTGTGGTAGATGTGTTGATACGATCCTTGATGACCGATGGTAGACGCACGCGGAAGAAACGAAACTAACTAACGAATGGAGATCCCAAAACGTCAATGGTCTAAACCCTCCTAAGTACTATAGATAAACCGAAGTCTCTATAACCCAAAGAAACGGTCGCCAAGCCACACGGGGACGATGAATGACACACAACGAGGTTTGATTGACTCGCTGATTCGCCGGGTTTGATTGACTCGCTGATTCGCCGGATAATGAATTCGTCTTGGAATAATCAAGAGGAATTCGAAAACTCTCAAGAGAGAATAACTCACAATAATATTAATGATCAAAAGCTAACTAATTTTCGTCCACAAAGACCCCCTTATATAGAGAGGCAAATAAAACCATCTAAACCTAATCTAACTAGGAAATAACTGACCCAAAGTCATTGGCATGGCCCAACCCATTAACCAACATGATAAAAACCCAAAAACAAGTCTTTTAAGGCCCAAAAACGTGGCCTGAACCAAAACATACGAAAATTAAAACTAAAATAAAGTCTTCAATCTTCATCCCATATCATCTATAATTTTGGGCCTCCGGGCTTCGAACCATGACTTACGGGCTCCATCATTCCCCTCCTCTTGAAGAGGATTTGTCCTCAAATCCTGGCCGTCTCCTACATCTAAAGGAAAGAAATTTTGCTTCTTGATCTCTTCACATATCTCCAACTCATTCAGTCCTTCGAACTCGATTTGTTGTTCACTTCCTTTAATTGATAATACGCCATGAAATGTTTCTTTGGAAGAAACATCATCGAATGCCTGCACAAATGAATAAGTAGAAGAAAATAGACAATCAAGATCATTAGTGGACGAAACATTCGCCTTCTTCCACTTTGCCTCCATGGACTTCTCCTCATTCACTATCCACTCCAAAACACTACTCTGATCAAGTAGAGACCCATGCATCAATCCATACTCGTTTGTCCCTACTTTCTCCTCCTTGGACTTCACCATCTCCTCCTCCTTTGACAGGTGCACTTGATCATCTTCATCCACTTTTGTTGGAGTAAAAGAAACAAGTGACACTTCATCCTCAACATGAATGATGTTCTCTTGTTGCTCTCCATCATACTCTTCATTCTGCATGCTCAGACCAATATCATCGAATAAAGTAAGCGGTCCAGAAGGTGCTTCGATTTCTTCCACCTCTTCATTCTGTTCTTCCAAGACCGTCACTTTTGGATCTCCTCTCTCATCTTTGGTCACAACTCCACCATCATCACAAGTTGGAATAGAGCAACTAGAAGAATCTGACCTTGGCTTCACAAATGGACGTATGTACCTCTTCTTCGGCTGCTCTTCTTTCTCCCAAAAACTTCTCTTCGAATATGAAAGAGTAGTAGCTTGGGACTGCCTCCAACTATTCTGATTTGTAGGATAGTAATGCGAAGGCGCATAACGCTTCCTCATCACCGCCCTCAACTCTTTCCATGTCTGGATAGGCTGCTCTCCATACCTTCTCCTACTCTTCACAAAGTGATCCCACCAAACATGAGCATAGTGCGAAAACTGATTGGCTGCCAACTTCACCTTCATGATCTCCGAATAATTATGACAGTCAAACACAAGCTCTACCTTTCTCTCCCATTCAAGATACAACTCAGAATCACATTTCCCTTGAAATGAGGGAATCTTCATCTCTTCATCCTCAAAGTAGCCTTCATAATCTCCCTTATGAGGACGACCTCCTCTAACTACTCGTCCTCCTCTTCCACCAATGCCTTGAGTAGTATGGTAGTGCTTGGATGCTTCAATTTTCCCAATCCTGTCATATACTCCTTCTAACTTAGATTGCATCATCTTTCCCAATTCCGACTTCCATGTCTCAATAATGAATTTCATCTTGGGATCGAAATCAACATTACCGATAAGGTTTTCTCCTACCATTCCTGCAAAAGGTTAGTGAAAATAAAACAGGATCCTCACCACCTCACAATCACTCGTGTATCCCTCAATAAGGTTCACACTTAGCACTCGTGTATCGCTCAATAGTAATGGCTTTTACCCTCTAATAAGCTCACCTCTCTTGCCTTTTTCCACTCAATTCTCTCTTAAGAAGCTCAAATTCCCTTAATCTACCACAGAAATCACTATTAACGAATCAAGAGTACTGAAATTAGGAAGGAAGGATGATCGGACTAAGAAAACCCTAAACTGAGACACGAAAAGAGACACGAAAATTTTACCGAAAACTTCGGCGGACGATTTGACCCTTTAAACGACCTTTTTTTGCAAAAATAATGGACCGATTCCGACAAAGTCGGAACTACCGTATAGATCTTTTCGAGAGCTTTCCGAAAAGGTATTATGGAGCAAAATCGGAGCTCGTATGCAAAAGTTATGGCCGTTTTAGTGCTGGCCGACGAAAAACACGAGAAAAAGACGAAAACACACCGAAACGAATATATAACTGATATCCCAATGAAGAAACACGTAATAACCAACTCAGAAATCACTGTGACACACTAGGGCTTCGAATATATCCTCTTTTTTTTTTTTTTTTTTTTTTTTTTTTGAGCGAAACTTTTGCCCCTAATATGTCACGACAACGTGTAGAAGACTCACCTAAAAACGTGTTATATAATATAAGGTATGGGATTTATATTCTGAGTATGTTTCCTAATCTTATAAGGAAAGAAATCTTCTACTCCTTAATGACCAAGAAATCAACTTTGACTAGGTATCAAAACGAATCTGAATACTTGACACGAAAGAAAAGCTACAAGAACGACTCTGAAATTTTGACACAAACGAATCTGAATTTTTTTTTTTTTTTTTTTTTTTTTTTTTTTTTTTGACACAGAAACGACTCGAACGAAGAAACAGAACAAGACACGAAAAATACGAACAAGAAAGACACGAAAGATACGAACAAGAAAGACACGAAAGATACGAACAAGACTCAACACAAGATACGAAATTCAAACGAAAAGGATGATAAAACCTGGATGACGTAAGCCTGGCTCTGGTGCCAAATGATACGATCCTTGATGACCGATGGTAGACGCACGCGGAAGAAACGAAACTAACTAACGAATGGAGATCCCAAAACGTCAATGGTCTAAACCCTCCTAAGTACTATAGATAAACCGAAGTCTCTATAACCCAAAGAAACGGTCGCCAAGCCACACGGGGACGATGAATGACACACAACGAGGTTTGATTGACTCGCTGATTCGCCGGATAATGAATTCGTCTTGGAATAATCAAGAGGAATTCGAAAACTCTCAAGAGAGAATAACTCACAATAATATTAATGATCAAAAGCTAACTAATTTTCGTCCACAAAGACCCCCTTATATAGAGAGGCAAATAAAACCATCTAAACCTAATCTAACTAGGAAATAACTGACCCAAAGTCATTGGCATGGCCCAACCCATTAACCAACATGATAAAAACCCAAAAACAAGTCTTTTAAGGCCCAAAAACGTGGCCTGAACCAAAACATACGAAAATTAAAACTAAAATAAAGTCTTCAATCTTCATCCCATATCATCTATAATTTTGGGCCTCCGGGCTTCGAACCATGACTTACGGGCTCCATCATGTGTTACTTGTAAACAAGCTAAGTCTAGAGTGAGTTCTCATGGTTTGTACACGCCATTGCCTATTCCTACTGCTCCTTGGATTGACATTTCTATGGATTTCGTGTTAGGGCTGCCTAGGACTAAGCATGGTAGTGATTCTGTGTTTGTGGTGGTTGATAGATTTTCTAAGATGGCGCATTTTATTCCATGTCATAAATCTGATAATGCATCGCATGTTGCTGATTTGTTCTTTCGAGAGATTGTTAGATTGCATGGAATGCCTAGGACTATTGTTTCGGATAGGGATGCGAAGTTCTTGAGTTACTTTTGGAAGACTTTGTGGGGTAAGTTAGGTACTAAACTGTTGTTTTCTACTACTTGTCATCCACAAACTGATGGTCAAACTGAAGTAGTCAATAGGACTTTGTCTACATTGCTTAGGGCTATAATTAAGAAGAACATTAAGTCTTGGGAAGAATGTTTGCCACATGTTGAGTTTGCATATAACCATTCTGTTCATTCTGCTACTAAGTTTTCGCCTTTTGAGATTGTCTATGGGTTTAATCCTTTAACTCCTTTAGATTTATCTCCATTGCCTGAACATGAGCGTACTAACCTTGATGGCCAGAAAAAGGCTGATTTTGTGAAACAGATTCATGAGAAGGCAAGGCTGAATATTGAGAGACGAACAGAGCAGTACGCCAAGCAAGCCAACAAGGGGAGGCGTCAAGTTGTGTTTGAGCCCGGAGATTGGGTATGGCTGCATATGCGCAAGGAGAGGTTTCCATTGCAAAGGCGTTCGAAGTTGCTACCTCGAGGCGATGGACCTTTTCAAGTGTTGGAGCGCATCAATGATAACGCCTACAAATTGGACTTACCTGGTGAGTATAATGTTAGTGCTACATTCAATGTTACTGACTTGAGTCCTTTTGATGTAGGTGACGACTTGGATTTGAGGACAAATCCTCTTCAAGAGGAGGGGAATGATGGAGTCCAAGGTTCGTCAAATCAAGATCCTGTTCGTGTTCCCAAAGGGCCGGTGACGAGAGCTCGAGCTAAGAAGTTCAAGGAAGGCTTGCAAGGATTGATCCAAGAAGTTTGGGCTCAAGAATTGATGAAGAAGCCCATTGGAGAAGGCGAACCGGACAGCCCGCGAGTCATCAACTTTATCGAGTGCGTTCGGGCTGAAAAATGAAGACTTTATTTTAATTTTCGTGTGTTTTGAGCCAGGCCACGTTTTTGGGCCTTAAAAGACTTGTTTTTGGGTTTTTATCATGTTGGTTAATGGGTTGGGCCATGCCAATGACTTTGGGTCAGTTATTTCCTAGTTAGATTAGGTTTAGATGGTTTTATTTGCCTCTCTATATAAGGGGGTCTTTGTGGACGAAAATTGGTTAGCTTTTGATCATTAATATTATTGTGAGTTTATTCTCTCTTGAGAGTTTTCGAATTCCTCTTGATTATTCCAAGACGAATTCATTATCCGGCGAATCAGCGAGTCAATCATCCCTCGTTGTGTGTCAATCATCGTTCCCGTGTGACTAAGACGATCGCTATTTGGGGTATAGGCTGTTCTTAGAACTGACTTATATCATTTATAGGATTCGAGCTTAGGTATATTGGAATATCCATCTTGTTCTTCAATTTCGTTCAGTTTAGTTTTAGTCCTTCCGCGTGCGTCTTCAATTCGGTCGTCAAGGATCGTATCAGTCTTATACGGCGCAGATCCAACGGCTGTAGATCAGGGACTGTTAAGATTCGATGGCTGGATCTTCTCCGTCTTTTCCCGCTTCGAATTCAAAGTGAGAACCACGCGCCCGATATTTTCGCCGTACGTGAACCTGCATTAAATGCTTGGCAGAAAGTGAAATTTGCACTCGAGTGCAGACAGCTCATACTCGCTTTCTGCCCGCTCGCTTTAAGTTGGGCCGCTAGGCCTTGACTTGCTTGAGAGGCACTCGCTTGAGTGACTGTTCCGCACTCGCTTGCGATGGCTAGCTTTGAGTGACGTAGCACTCGCTTGGCCATCTGAAGCGACTGGAATAAGAAATTGAATTTCTTTGCTTAATTTTAAAATGTTTCTGACTTACATACTTCGAGGATAAACAAGAATGTTTTCCTCTTTGTATTTGTGTCAGATTCATTTCATATTTTCCACATAGCGAGTGAAGGTTTCTAGCACGCTTCAGCTCACTTAGTGTACTTAAAATTGAAACGCTAACCAGTCAATCTCACTTCGTAGGAGATTGATACCACTTTTGAAGACATCATTTGATTTGGACTTCAAGTTGTTGAATCTATTTGTTGATGAAAGCATTTGATGATTCGCTTTGAAGCTTGTTGATACCACCTGTTGGGTATTTTATCTTCTTGGCATTCATCTTCATGGCATTCATCTTCCTCTACGAATTAGAGAGTCCTTCATCGAAGTGAATGGGGGAGGAAATGAATATAGTACACAAGCTTACTAAAACCCAGAGGGGAGCTTCACGTAAGTGTACATATTCACGACGAATGGGGGAAGAGTACAAGTCCTTATCTCAGAGCAGAAATGGACAGGATGACAATGAGAATGCTCTGACAAGACAATCTCGTATTTTACGCAGAAGCATGTCACCAGCCCTGCAACCTTTTGTAGAAAAAGGTAAACCTTTAAGCTTCCTCCTACAAGCTACAGAATGAACTTGCAATCGACTCGCTTTGACCCAAGCTAGGGCAAATTGAAGCGATGCAAAATTCAAAGTGGGGGAGGAATGGATAGACATTCGGCAGCTCAACTCAATGAAGAGTGAGTAAAGAATGGACATTTATCCACGATGAAGGAGATGAGAAGACTTGCTCCTCTTCGGCGGAAAGATGGGAAGAGAACACAAGGTCTAGGTGCCAGCCCTGCCTAAGCTTTCACCGTTTTTACGTGGGAAGGCCCAATTCAAGACCCCACAACCGTTACTAGAAACGGCACTTGCGAGTGTTTATACCCACTCGCTAGGAATCCTAGGCTAGGTAGCAGCTTTCCTTGCTCGCTTTGGAAGTAGCCTGCTCCGAGTGCAAACAATAGTTCCCCCTTAACCAATGACTTAACAATTCCTGTAAGCGGGTAGGGAACGTCTTCCAATACTCCACCTTACTCCACCTTATTTCTCCTTCTTCAAGCGAGTGAGATTTTGAAGTGACTCGCTTGAGTTGGTGAAGATCCGAAGCGAGTAACGCTACGAAAAACTAGCGACCACTCCTTCGTGCATCCTGGATCTAGCACTCTTCACCAGGGTCTAATAACCCTAATTCCATGCATAGCTGATTGAAATGAGACTCAGCTAGAGGCTTGGTGAGGATATCTGCTCGCTGGAGATCGGTATGGATTTTCTCGAGCTTGACATCCTTTTTCTCGACATGATCACGAATGAAGTGATGTCGGATTTCCACGTGCTTGCATCTGGTGTGTAGCACTGGATTTTGAGAGATGCAGATCGCACTGTTGTTGTCGCAGAATATTGGAATTTCATTTGCTTCAACATTGTAGTCCTTCAACTGCTGACGGAGCCATAGAATTTGGGAACAGCAGCTTCCAGCGGCCATATATTCGGCTTCAGTCGTTGAAGTAGCTACACTCGTCTGCTTCTTCGAAAACCATGAGATCAACTTGCTTCCCAAGAACTGACAAGTGCCCGAAGTTGACTTCCTATCAATTCAGCACCCTCCATAGTCAGCGTCTGAATATCCAGTGAGCTCCAAATTGTCCTCCATTGGATACCACAGCCCCATATTGACAGTGCCCTTCAAATATCGAAGAATTCTTTTGGCAGCTTCAAGATGGCTGTGCTTGGGGTTGCTTTGGAAGCGAGCACAGACTCCTACTGCAAAAGCTATATCCGGCCTACTTGCAGTGAGATATAGAAGGGATCCGATCAAGGCTCGGTAGTCTGTAGCATCCACAGATTTCCCATCTATGTCTGGCTCCATCTTCCAGTTCGTGTTCATTGGGATCTTCACAGCTTTGGCATGCTGAACACCGAACTTGGCAAGCATATCTCGAGTATACTTCGCTTGATTGATGAAGATACCATCATTCTGCTGCTTCACTTGAAGACCTAGAAAGCAGCTCATCAAGCCAATCATTGACATTCATATTTGGTCTTCATAAGCTCTCCAAACTTCTCGCTAAGCGACTGGTTTGGTGATCCAAATATGATGTCGTCCACGTAGATCTGAACCCATAGCATATCATCTCCATGATTGATGGTGAATAGGGTTCGATCTATCTTTCCTTTGTGGAAACCATTATCTACTAGGAATTGAGAAAGAGTATCATACCAAGCTCTGGGAGCTTGCTTTAATCCATATAGGGCTTTCTTCAATCGATACACTTTATCTCCTTGCTCAAAACCCGGTGGCTGCTCCACATACACTTCTTCCTTCAATTCACCGTTGAGGAACGCGCTCTTAACATCCATTTTATAGACTTTGAACTTCTTGGCTGCTACGTAGGCTAGGAATAGTCGGATCGCTTCAAGCCGTGCCACTGGAGCGAAGGTTTCATCAAAGTCGATACCTTCCTCTTGGCAGTAGCCTTTAGCGACGAGACGCGCCTTGTTCCTTACAACGTTGTGGTCCTCGTCCGTCTTGTTCTTGAACACCCACTTGGTGCCAATCACATGCTGAAATTTGGGACGATCCACGAGATACCATACGTCGTTTCTGGTGAACTGGTTCAGCTCTTCTTGCATGGCGATCACCCAGTTTGAATCGGCTAGGGCTTCCTCCACGCATGACGGCTCGATGTTTGAGAGAAAGCAACTGAACATGGCACTTTCTCCAAACACTTGTGTTGGGAATTGTTAAGGACTAAATTGTTAAGGGGGAACTTCATGGGACATTTTGATAAATGAAGTCATTTGTTTTGATTAGATCCCAAAACCCCAAGCGTCCTTTTCCCAAGCGACCCATTTTGATGTAGTTAATAGGTTAGAATTTTTCTAAGCCTACACTGTTAGGATGGCTCTTTTATTTTGCTTAGATTAGGCTTCAAAAGTTCAAGTGAAGGCCACTCGCTTGAGTGTGTTTTCCAAAGCGAAGCAAGTCAAGCAAGCTGAAGTGAAGCGTGCCGAAGAATAGCGAAGCGAAGCGATCGCTACAGTAGATTCAAAGTGAGTCTGCCAAAGCGAAGCGAAGCGAGCGCTACAGTTCAAAGCAAAGCGAAGCGAAGCGAGCGCTACAGTGGAATCAAGTGAACCCACTAAAGCGAAGCGAAGCGTGCGCTACAAGAAAAGCCGAAGCGAGTCAACACGAGTCAACACTTTATTTAGTAGTGTCACGGGAAATTTATTTCTCAAGTGACTCACTACAAATTTGACTGTGAAGCGACTCACTTCAGAGCGGCCACTACAACTTCAAAGCGAAGCGAGCCACTACCTACCAGAAAGCGACAACACAAATTCCCGCTCCGAATTTGAACTCCAGTCAACAGGAGATCTCCGCATTAATTACGAGATCTCCACGTGTCGAAAGCGGAGAGGAGCAGAGGAGTTGACTGCCAGGCCGACAAAGGCGCCGCAACAGTACTGGCTCGCTCCAGTTACTGTTAAACTTGGAAGTTAGCCAATTTTGGCAAAATGCCAAAACTGCGCGTCTGCAAAAGCTACTGCCTGCGCAAGTACTGTCGAGAGGAGGAGGGACAAGGCCACCAACCAAGCAACGGATCTTAGCCAACCCTCCGCCTATAAATAGTGAAGGATGAAGACATGAAGAAGTAGAACACTACTTGAGCATTCGAGCGCATACAGCAAACAAACACTCCCAGCTTTCTAGCAATCTTCGAGTCTTTGTTTTCAAGTGTTCTCCGAGTTTCCAGTTCATCGGAACTCGTCTTCACAGCCTTCACACTTAGATTCTAAGCCCATTCTATATCCAAGCTTAGAAGAAGAACTCTAGCCAATCTTTGCATTCACTGTAAAGAGTTCTTCATAGTGTGTCGTCAACCAAAAACCCTAAACTTCGTCTGTTAGGTTTTGAGTGTTGTCGTTAGGTTGTTCAGATCCAAGGCCCTTCTTTCATCGATTGAAGAAGCCTCGATCGTAGAGTTGAGATCCAAGCTTACACTTACATCGTTTGTGTAAAGCTCGATCGAAGCTAGGCTGTAAGGAGAGCCCGTAATCTCCCTGTCTGTCTGACTGAAGCGAGTGAAGCTTCCAGTCTTTGTTAGGTTTGTGTAGTGAACCCGCAATCACTACGTCAGTCGTTTGATCTAGGCAAGTGAAGCCCGATCCCGACCAGGTTTTTGAAGGACCCGTAACCTTCAAGTTCTTGAGTGAAAAGAACAGTTGCCGTCGTGCAACAAAGTGGACGTTGGAGCGTTATCTCCGAACCACTATAAATCTCTGTGTCGTATCTCTCTTACCTTAATCTCTTTACAGTATTCGATTATCCATTGCACGTGCATATAAACAAACTTAACTTGGATTTCAATTACTTAGGAAAGATTATAGCTCACCAAATTCCGCACAAAGAGTAAAGTCTCACTCTTGATCAAGCTCTAAGCTTAGGTCAAGAGATTCGTGATTGCTTTTGATCTAGCCCTCGGCTAGGTCTTAGTATTTCCAAAGAGCACTTTACTTTATACTCTGAGTTAAGGAATTGAAGTTGAAAAACTTCAAAATACGTATTCACCCCCCCCCCCCTCTACGTATTTTTCCTATAGCAAACCGGGACCAACAACTTGACTTCTGGTCACTACACCCTTGGATGGATCTCCAATGATTTGACTTGGTGAGTGATCCTTGAGCCATGCACGCTTGGATCCGCCAGCTTCATCTCCATCTTCTTCCTTGTCGCTCGCTTCTCCATCTGAAGCGACTGGATTGGGTGCTTGGCCAGCATTCGCTTCCGGAATCTTTGGGGCAGCTTCACCTTCTCCTTTGGGATTTTGCTCGCTTGAATCTTTGATCTCATCATCTTCTTCGAGCATGTCCCAAGTGAGTGAGTTTGAGGGTTCCTTGCTTGAATTCTTCTCATTCGAGTTAGCCTGTTCCTGGAAGACTTAAAGAAGATTCATCAAATACGACATGGGGTGATTCCTCCACGATTAGGGTTTTACAGTTGAACACCCTATAAGCTTTGCTTGATGTAGAATATCCTAAGAATATTCCTTCATCAGCTTTGCTTTCAAAAGCTTTCAACTGTGACTTCCCATTGTCATGGATGAAGACCCTACAACCAAAAATATGGAAATAAGATATGTTAGGAATTCTCCCTGTCCATATTTCATATGGTGTTTTGTCGTGCCGTTTGCAGAGAAGCGTTCGATTCTGCGTGTAGCATGCTGTATTGGCAGCTTCAGCCCAATACTTCATCGGAAGCTTCGAGTCTGCAATCATGGTTCGAACGGCTTCTTTGATGATTTGATTTCTTCTTCAGCAACTCCATTCTGCTGAGGTGTGCGTGCTGAGGAAGTCTGATGTGCTATGCCATGCTCCGTGCAGTAAGCTTCAATGGTAGAGTTCAAGAACTCTGTGCCTTTGTCGGAGCGGATGGTTACAATAGCTTGATTCTTCTCCACAGCCAATCGCTTGAGCAGTTGTGGCAGTTTGGTCAGAGTCTCCTTCTTGCTGAAGAGAAATACAACCCAAGTGTAGCGAGAGAAGTCGTCGACTACAACTAGAGTGTACTTCCTTCCATTCACACTAACTGGAGTGACTGGACCAAACAGATCCATATGAAGCAGCTCAAGCACTCGCTTTGATGAAGCTTCTTCGAGACTGGTGAAGTGCTTCTTCGTCTGCTTCCCTCGTTGGCATGGTGAGCAAGGATGGTCTTTGATGAAGACTTCATTCGGTATGCCTTGCACCAAACCCTTTCGAGCTAAGCGATTGATGGCTTTGAAGTTGAGATGGTTCAAGCGTCTGTGCCATAGCCATTCTATTTCTGTAGCACTCCTTGCTACTAAGCACGTCTCCTCTTTGCAGCTGTCCCATTGTGCTATATAGACGTTCCTTTGTCTGACTCCAGTTAGCACAATCTGGGATGTGAGCTTGCTCTTCACTATGCACTTGTTGGAGATGAATTCCACCTTGTATCCCTTGTCACAGAATTGTGAAATGGATAACAAGTTGTGCTTAAGTCCTTCCACGTAGGAGACTTCTTCAATTGTGAGCTTTCCAACTTTCAGTGCGCCGTATCCTTTGGTGCTTCCTCGTGAGTTATCACCAAAAGTGACGTGTGGACCCTTCTTCTCTATGTAGTCGTGAAGTAGAGCTCTCATGCCGGTCATGTGTCTTGAACATCTACTGTACAAGTACCAGATTTGTTGACCCTCACTTGGCATGGGATCCACGGCGCTCACCTGCAATTAGACAGATTTTGGTACCCAAATCAGTTTGGGTCCTTGCAGGTTAGTTCCCTTAGGTACCCACACTTGCTTCACTTTCTTTTGAAAGGAAGCTTGTGCTTTGGGTTTCTCGACCTTCAAAAACTGTGACTTCTGCCTTAAAGCAGCTTCACATGTGCAGCAGTGTGTGCAAGAGGGGTAGCGGCTCGCTTGAGGCATACCCATGCTCTTACCCTTTGGCTTGTATCCTGAAGCGACTCGCTTCGGATTAGCTACGGGCTTAGAGACTGACTTAGGTTTTACAGTCTGTCGAAGCGGCTCGCTAGGTTTTCTCGAAGCGGTCCAACTAGGGCTTTGACCCCGACTCGCTTGAGTAACCTTGGGACTTTGAAGCGGCCTCTTTGGTGCTTCGAATTCTTCCCCCTCAACATTAGTCCGGTTGGACCATCTCCAGTCCGGATAACGTGACACATAGACATTACTCCTTTTCTTAAAAGGAAGATCCTTTGTCTCTCGTGTCTTGGCTTGAGACTTAGAAGCTTCAACATTTTTCCCATTACCCTTTGATTGGTAAGCTTTAGCAGTTTGAGTGCTAGGGAATGTTGAATTTTGCTTGCCCTTAGTTTCCGGCCTTAAAGATATAGACATCTTCATTGGCTTCCTTTTAGGGTTCTCAGCCACTTTGCCTTTGTCTTTGTTAGTGGTCGCTTTGGATGCAGTGGGCATTTCCAAAGTGACTGATGGTGTGGTGTTTGAAGCACCAACAAAGACAGTAGGCTTGGAAGGTCCACCCTCATATCCGATTCCTCCCTTTCTACCAAAAGGTAGAAGTGAGCTCTCTAGTGCCTGCCTAGCATATGAGGCTTTGTTCAAGTTGGCAACTAGCGCGGATTGGGTTTCATACCTTCCTTGCAAGTTTTGATGTCTAGCGAAGAGATCCTCGAGCTTACTAGTCATAGCCCTTAGATTAAGTTTGACTTGGTCAAGCTCAGTGGCTAGCTTTCGGTTCTCCTTCTCGCTTTGAGACATAGCTTGCTTCAACACTTCATGGTCGCTTGACAGTTTAAAGTGCTTGTCAAGCAACTCACTCCATGTCGAGGAATCTGATTCCTCTTGGTGAGTGTGTGCGAGTGTAATTGAACTAGGTGAGGGATAGATAAATACCTCTCCTGTTTCTTCATCGGTGAGCGCCATGAGTCCAAGATCCTCACCCTCACTGGAGTTGGGATCTGTGAATGCATCGGAGTCGCTTGCTGGGTCTTCGGTTGAAGCGACTGGCACTTCACTTGCTACGAGCGCTCGCCTTGGAGCATCCCTCTTTGCTTTCAGTTCCTCTCGCTCCTTCGCACTCAGCTTTGGGCAATCGGATTTGTAGTTGCCCATTTTGTGGCAGTGGTAGCACTCCACATCCATCATGTCTCGCGGGATCAGCTTGGTCGTCTCTTCTCTCTTCCCTTTTCCTTCTCGAGCATCAGTGCTCCTCCCCTTGTACTGCTTGTAGAATCTTTTGTATTTGCCTACTCGAGAGTTCATCTTGTTGAAGTTCTTGGATAAGAACGCAACATGTTCTTCTAGCTCTTCCCTCGTCATCTTGGCTAGCAACTGGTCGTTTGGCCCTTCAGCAGCTTTGAATGCTACTTGATGAGACTGAAGCTAGCATTGGAGAGTTGAATCCGGATTTGCAGCTTAATGGACCAATGACAAGATCGAGAGCTCAAAAGCTTCAAGGATATTTGCAGTGCTACCTTCAACACAAATTGGAGGATGATGGAGTCGGATTTTGTCAATACAAGTTGGTGAACTTATCAAGCGTTGAAGACGGAGATTCGGAGGCCCATCAAGGATGAAAGGAAGACAAGCCCGTTATTTCAGATTTATTATATTTGTTTGGGCTTAAACTTTGTGTTTTATTTATTATGAATTTTCGAGATTTTCAGGCCCAATTACTTAGTAATTTTGGCCCTAGCTTCTTCAGAATTAGGGTAGTATTTATGTGATTTTCGAAATTAACATTGGACAGACTTGATTGAATGAAAACAGCTTTTACGCTAATTCTCTTGTCTCACAAACTGAAAGTTCTTGGTAGAGTTTGTTGTTTGGCGACCTCAAACTTGAATTCAATCGATTCTTTCGTGATATCTCGTAGTATCCGGGTTAATCGAGCCACGAAGATTGCTGCATAGGCGCGTTTCGAATCCTTGTAGATTCGAGGTTCGTTTCTGGTAATTTTCACAACCTTATTTCGTTTCTTTTGTTTCCAGCCATCATAAACCGTCTAAACATCATCAAAAATCATCCCCACCGTCCCTTACCCATCCCTTAAGCCTGAATCCCGTTTATTTATTTTGAGATCCGTTTTTGGAACCCTAAAACGACCTGAAACTGACCACCGAGCCAAACTGAAATCCACCCGTGCGATTTTGCTGAATTTTGGATATTTTGTTCCTAACCCTAGGTTGTACTTCGTGTCCAAATTTGAGCGTAATCCGAGTTGTTCTGCTTAGGTTTCTGTTTTTACCTATTTCGTGTATTCTAGAGTCGTGGTCGGGGAGTTTGTCACATTCGTGGATTGGGTTGAATCAGTTGCTAGTTGGCGTGTGTTTTCGTTTCCGTAGCTTCCGCATAACGTGATCGCATCATAAATTTTGGTACCAGAGCCACGTCGACTTTTGTTGATCGTGGTTCAATCCAATTAGGTGTCGTGACATATTAGGGGGCAACAGTTTCGATTAAAAAAAAAAAAAAAAAAGAGAGATAGATAAATCGAAGGCCCTAGTGTGTCACAGTGTGTTCCTATATTGTTTCTTGGGTGTTTCTTGCGTGGGGTAGTCATTGTATCTTCGTTTCTTGAGTTTTTCGTCGGCCAGCACTAAAACGGCCATAACTTTTGCATACGAACTCCGATTTGGCTCTATAATACCTTTTCGGAAAGCTCTCGAAAAGATCTATAAGGTGGTTCCGACTTTGTCGGAATCGGTTCCTTATTTTGTCAAAAAAAGGCCGTTTAAAGGGTCAAATCGCTCCCTGAAGTTTTTAGGGATTTTTCCAGTTTTTTCAGTTTTGGAGTTTTTCCACATACCGTTTAGGCAACTCCTCTTCTATGATATTTGGGTGCATTGGGTAGTGTAGGGTCAGTCCTAAGTTAGTTCAAGTAGGATTAGTGCTCATAACGAAGTACAGCTTATACCCCCATCCAAAGTTCCTTGTGCCTTTTTCCCATAACCGTGAACCATACCCACAAATATCCAGTAACTTTGTGTCTTATACGTACCTGTGATTTCTGGGAATTCAAGTTCGAGTCTTTGATTCAAGGTAGAGGAGTCATCATCAGTTCTGCCGTGGATTTGAGGTTTAGAGATATATGTTACAATTCCGAGAGTATTGAGTGATATACACGAGAGTATTGAGTGATATACACGAGGGTATTGAGTGATATACACGAGGGTATTGAGCGACATACACGAGAGTATTGAGTGATATACACGAGTGATAGTGAGGTTTGTGAGGCTACTTGTTTTTCTTTTACGTTTGCTCGTTTTGCAGGTACAATGTCAAACGGAGGAGACGATTCCGGCGGTGATCCTCCTAAGACGCCTTGGGATGCTAAGTTTCACTTTGATGCCATGGCTGCCCACTTTGAGAGGAGGAACCGATTACTTGAGCAGAAGATGGACGACACATTTGGCAAGTTGATGCAACAGTTCGAACGCCTTGAAATAGTCGGTCGGCAGCCTGAACAACAACCAGAGCCGGTACGCCGTGAGCCAGTACGTCGTCAACCTCTACGCCGCCAGCCTGAGTTAGTGCAAGAGAATGGTGCTGATGAGTACGAGGGTGACTTTGACGATTATAGTGAGGGATCAGTGGCTGAAAATGAGCATCCATGGAGACGTGATCGGCCACGTCCACCTCCGAGGCGTACTTTTCGTGCCAATCACAACCGACATGGAGGGGCAGATAGCTTGTTGAATAATATCAAGACAAACATTCCTGAATTTGAGGGGTTACATGAGCCTGACGTGTACCTCGATTGGGATAGGAAAGTAGACAAGATCTTTGAGTGCTATGACTTTCCAGAGTTGAAAAAGGTTCAGCTTGCATCGTTGGAGTTTAGAGGATATGCAGCCTCATGGTGGGAGAATCAGCAAGAGAGGAGACGCCGTGACAGATACCCACCTATAGACACTTGGCAAGAGATGAAGGACGTTATGAGAGGACGTTTCATCCCGGTACACTATGAACGAGAGCTTGAGAAGAAATTGAACAGAATCAAGCAGGGAACTCGTTCGATTGAGGAGTACCACAAGGAGCTTGAGACAGCTATGAACAGGGTTGGCAAGGAAGAGACATTGATTGCCACAATCAATCGGTATGTTGAGGGGATGAACCCAGACATAGCTTGTGAAGTAGAGTTGAGGGACTTCGCCAGTATTGAGGCTATGATAAACTATGCCTCAATTGTGGAACGGCAGCTTAGAGAAGGACGTAGGCGATCTGCCTTTTCAACCCCAGCACGAAATTCTTGGGTCCGAGGAGGTGATGCGCCTGCACCGAGTGCATCTGCGTCGAGGTCAGCCCCTACACGTCCTCAAGGTCAGTCCACGCAACCCGTTCGCCGTTCTGAGCAGAATACTCCACCGGCACCGAACCGGAATGCTCCGACTCGTCCTGCACCCTCAGGTCAGCCCTCGAGTGGCAGCACTCCAGGAAGAGCACGTGACGTTTAGTGTCACAAGTGCAAAGGATGGGGAAACTTTCAAGCTCAGTGTCCCAATCGCAGAGTTTTATTCATCACTGAGCAGAATGAGTTAGAATCAGCTAGTGAAGAGGAAGTTGATGAAGGAGAAGATGCAAGGGTTGCCGATCAGCCCTTAGAGCAGCCCCTAGTCAGCACTCTCTTTGGTGCAATTGATGTTGAGGATGAGCAGCCAAAGCCAGCTAACGTCAGCCTTGTTTCGATCCGAGCGTTGAGCATTATTAGAGACGAAGAGCAGAATGATCAGCGGGAGAACATCTTTTACTCACGCTGTTGGATTCAGGATAAGGTGTGTTCGCTCATCATTGATAGTGGCAGCGTTGTAAACGCCATCAGTCAGTATGCAGTTGGAAAGTTGGAGTTGGTCCCACAGAAGCATCCGAAACCGTACCGATTGCAATGGTTGACAGACAGAGGCGAGATTCGTGTCGGATATCAGGTACCTGTCACCTTTTCAATTGGTCGTTTTACTGACACTGTTTTGTGTGACGTCATCCCCATGGAGGCGGCACATATTTTGCTTGGTCGTCCTTGGAAGTTCGACAGGAAGGCGATACATGATGGATTCGCCAACACTTATGTCGTGACTCGAGAGGGGCGCACCACCAGATTGTGGCCTTTAGCGCCTAAAGATGTGATTGAAGATCAGAAACGGATGCAGGAGAAGTTCAAAGAAGAGAAGGAGAAACGTGCAGAGGGCAAGCGACCCATTCCATCGGGACAGGCCACTGTGGAATCTCAGAGTACTAAGGGCACCAAGGGCCTTTCTAAGGCTAAAGCTGCCCACGTTACCACTTCTTCCACTTCAAGTGAGAACAGTTCTGAAGCGGTGAACCGAAACCTGTTCATCAGTATAAAGGGAGCTCAGAAAATTGTCAAAGCAGGTAATGCTGTCGTTCTGGTTAATTTTAAGGTTGATGATACTTCTGATGTTGTTATTCCTTCTGTTTTGCAGCCATTGATGGAGGAGTTCACAGATGACTTTCCAGATGAGATACCAAGTGGTCTACCACCAATTCGGGGAATTGAGCACCAGATCGATTTTCAGCCGGGAGCAGTTCTTCCGAACAGACCAGCTTACCGCACCAGTCCCGAGGAGACAAAGGAGATTGACCGTCAGGTCAGGGAGTTACTGGAGAAGAAGCAGATTAGAGAGAGCTTATCACCGTGTGCAGTGCCCGTAATCCTCGTCCCAAAGAAGAACAATGAGTGGCGCATGTGCATGGATTGCCGAGCTATCAACAAGATAACGGTGAAGTATCGTTTCCCTATCCCTCGATTAGATGATATGTTAGATGAATTATCTGGAGCGTCTGTCTTTTCAAAAATTGATTTACGTTCTGGTTATTTTCAAGTGAGAATGAATGAGGGAGATGAGTGGAAAACTGCGTTCAAAACGAAGCATGGATTGTATGAATGGCTTGTGATGCCTTTTGGCCTTACAAATGATCCTAGTACGTTTATGCGTCTAATGAACCATGTTCTGCGTGAAGTCATAGGGAAATATGTAGTGGTCTATTTTGATGATATCCTTGTCTATAGCATGAGTGTTGAAGAGCATGTTAGGCACCTTAGGCATGTGTTTGTGTTGCTGCGTGATGCGAAATTATATGCTACTTTGTCTAAGTGTTCCTTTTGCATGGATGAGGTTATATTTCTTGGCTTTGTTGTTAGTAGTCGTGGGGTTGAAGTTGATAGGACTAAGGTGAAAGCCATAGAGGAGTGGCCAACGCCTAAGTCATGTGCTGATGTTCGGTCTTTTCATGGTTTAGCGGGCTTTTATCGTCGTTTTGTGCGTGATTTTTCCACTATAGCAGCCCCTTTGACTGAATTGACTAGGAAAGATAGGAAGTTTGAGTGGGGCAAAGCCCAAGAGCATGCTTTTAACTTGCTGAAGTCGAAATTATGTAATGCTCCTGTGTTGGTTTTGCCTGATTTTAACAAAATGTTGGAGATTGAGTGTGATGCCTCTGGTATAGGCATTGGTGCTGTTTTGATGCAGGAAAGAAAACCAGTTGCATTCTTCAGTGAGAAGTTGAACGGTGCAGCCCTTCGATATTCCACATACGACAAGGAGCTGTACGCGTTGAAGAGGTCTTTGGAGACTTGGCAGCACTACCTGAGGCCAAAGGAGTTCGTGATACACACTGATCATGAGTCCTTGAAGCACCTGAAAGGGCAGCAGAATCTGAATTCACGCCATGCCAGGTGGGTAGAGTTCATCGAGTCATTCCCCTACGTGATAAAGTACAAGAAAGGTGAAGAGAATGTTGTTGCTGATGCTTTATCGCGCAGGTACACTTTACTGTCTGTTGTGCATGCCCATTCCTTAGGATTCGAGCATATTAAGACATTCTATGAATCAGATTCGTTCTTTGGTCCTATATTTACATCTTGTATGGCTAAGTCTAGGGCTATTGATTCATTCTATGTGTCTAATGGGTTCTTGTTCAAAGAATTGAAGTTGTGTGTGCCTGATTGTTCCATGCGAGAGTTGTTGGTTGTAGAATCACATGCAGGAGGTTTGATGGGTCATTTTGGTGTGTCCAAAACATTGAGTCTTTTGCATGAGCATTTTTATTGGCCTCGCATGAAACATGATGTGGAAAGAGTCTATTCTCGTTGTATTACTTGTAGGAAAGCCAAGTCTACGTCTAGTCCTTTTGGGTTGTATACGCCTTTGCCGGCACCGTCGTCCCCTTGGGTTGATATTTCCATGGATTTCATACTTGGTTTGCCTAGATCTAAGTCTGGGAAAGACTCTATTTTCGTGGTAGTTGATCGTTTTTCCAAGATGTCACATTTCATTGCTTGTAGAAAAACTGATGATGCTGTTAACATTGCCAATTTGTTCTTTCGTGAAGTAGTCCGTCTGCATGGTGTTCCTAGAACCATTGTGTCTAATAGGGATGTCAAATTTTTGGGACATTTTTGGCGTATTTTGTGGGGAAAGTTGGGTACCAAACTGTTATTTTCTACTGCTTGTCATCCACAAACAGATGGACAAACTGAGGTAGTTAATAGGACAGTAGGCACTCTACTACGTGCTCTTGTTAAGAATAATTTGAAATCATGGGAAGAATGCCTTCCATTTGCTGAGTTTGCTTATAACAGGGTTGTGCATTCTTCTACCCATATGTCTCCATTTGAGGTAGTTTATGGATTTAATCCGTTAACTCCCACGGACCTTTTACCTTTGCCTACTGATCATCTTTCGAGTTTGCAAGGTTCTCGTAGGGCTGAACAGGTTCGGGAGATGCATGAGAAAGTCAAGGCGAGGATTGAGCTTCAAGGTGTCAAGAACGCAAGAAAGGCGAACACCCATCGCAAGCAAGTGTTGTTCAAACCAGGTGATAAGGTTTGGATTCACTTCAGCCCGGGCCATTTTCCTAACTTGAGGAAGTCGAAGCTAATGCCTCGTGGAGATGGACCATTTACTGTGGCTGCACGTGTCAATGATAATGCATACCGAATTGACCTTCCAGGTGAGTATAAATGTTCGTCAACTTTCAATGTTTCTGATTTGTCTCCATTTCCTGTAGATGATCGAGATGGTGAGGAGGACTTGAATTCGAGGACGAATTCTTTTCAGCAGGGGGGGAATGATGAGACTGAAGCTAGCATTGGAGAGTTGAATCCGGATTTGCAGCTTAATGGACCAATGACAAGATCGAGAGCTCAAAAGCTTCAAGGATATTTGCAGTGCTACCTTCAACACAAATTGGAGGATGATGGAGTCGGATTTTGTCAATACAAGTTGGTGAACTTATCAAGCGTTGAAGACGGAGATTCGGAGGCCCATCAAGGATGAAAGGAAGACAAGCCCGTTATTTCAGATTTATTATATTTGTTTGGGCTTAAACTTTGTGTTTTATTTATTATGAATTTTCGAGATTTTCAGGCCCAATTACTTAGTAATTTCGGCCCTAGCTTCTTCAGAATTAGGGTAGTATTTATGTGATTTTCGAAATTAACATTGGACAGACTTGATTGAATGAAAACAGCTTTTACGCTAATTCTCTTGTCTCACAAACTGAAAGTTCTTGGTAGAGTTTGTTGTTTGGCGACCTCAAACTTGAATTCAATCAATTCGTTCGTGATATCTCGTAGTATCCGGGTTAATCGAGCCACGAAGATTGCTGCACAGGCGCGTTTCGAATCCTTGTAGATTCGAGGTTCGTTTCTGGTAATTTTCACAACCTTATTTCGTTTCTTTTGTTTCCAGCCATCATAAACCATCTAAACATCATCAAAAATCATCCCCACCGTCCCTTACCCATCCCTTAAGCCTGAATCCCGTTTATTTATTTTCAGATCCGTTTTTGGAACCCTAAAACGACCTGAAACTGACCACCGAGCCAAACTGAAATCCACCCGTGCGATTTTTCTGAATTTTGGATATTTTGTTCCTAACCCTAGGTTGTACTTCGTGTCCAAATTTGAGCGTAATCCGAGTTGTTCTGCTTAGGTTTCTGTTTTTACCTATTTCGTGTATTCTAGAGTCGTGGTCGGGGAGTTTGTCACATTCGTGGATTGGGTTGAATCAGTTGCTAGTTGGCGTGTGTTTTCGTTTCCGTAGCTTCCGCATAACGTGATCGCATCACTACTCCTTTTGATGTCGTGGGAGCTTCATCCTCTTCGTCGAGGTTCATTCGATTTAGATCGAATTCATGAGCTTTAAGTTCGGAGAACAGCACTTCTGGCGTGAGCTTCGTCAGATCCTTGGTTGCTAGATAGAGCTCCTTCATGGTCTGTCACTTCCTTGTGAGAGCTCGAACTATCTTCAGGTTCACTTCCTTGTCTGTGAGTTCCTTCCCAAGTGAGTTGAGAGTTGCAGTGATGTTGGTGACTCTCAGCTCAAAGGCGTCGATGGATTCTCCAGGCTTCATTGTCAGACCTTCAAACTCCCGCATTTGTACGGCGAGTTTGTTCTCTTTGATTTTGTCTGTGCCTTGAGAAATGAGAGCTAGGGTTTCCCACATCTCTTTGGCAGTCGCGCACTTCCTAATTCTTGGTAGATATGCGTCCGACACGGTGCTCTGCATCGTGTGACGTGCGATCTTGTCGAGGTTGGCGACCTTGAAGTCATTTGGAGTATACTCATCCTTATCCTTCTCCACGTATTGTTGACGAACGTGGGTTGGACGACCTTCAGCGGCTGGAACATCCACAGATATGGCTTTCTTGATCTCGATTGGTCCGTCCTCAATGACCTCCCACATCCGGTCATGGATGGAGCATAGAAAGCTCTCTACACGGAAGCTCCAGATCTCATAACCTTCGATAGAGAACTGTGGAAGACTAGAAGCATTCATGGTAAACAGTTAGTAGCAATGCAGTATGCGTGGGTGAGGTTTTGATGCACTTAGGAAAATAGGATCCGGTTCAGTGAGACAACGTGAAGCGAGTGGGGGCTCGCTTCAGGTATGCAAAGCAGAGGCTCGAAAGAACCGCTGCTCTGATACCACTTGTTGGTCCCGGTTTGTTAATAGGGGAAATACGTAGAGGGGGGGGGGGGGGGGTGAATACGTATTTCAAGTTTTTCAACTTTTTCCCTTTAACTCAGAGTGACAAGTAAAGAGCTCGCTTGACCTAGCTGAAGCTAGATCTACAGTACGTAGCTTGCCTGCTTGACCGAAGTAAGGACTTGATCAAGAGGGAGTCTTTACTCGTGTATGCGGAAATTCGGTGAGCTAAAATCTTTCCTAAGTAATTAAAAATCCAAGTTATGTTTGTTTATATGTACGTGCAATGGATAATCAAATACAGTAAAGAGATTAGGGTTAGAGAGATATACGACACAGAGATTTATAGTGGTTCGGAGATAAAGCTCCTACGTCCACTTGTTGCATGACGACAACTGTTCTCTTCACTCAAGAACTTGAAGATTTCGGGCTCTTCAAAAGCCTGGTCAAGATCGGGCTTCACTTGCCTGGATCCGACGACAGACGTAGTGAATGCGGGTTCACTACACAAACCTAGACAAGACTGGAAGCTTCACTTGCTTCAGTTAAACACAGACAGGGAGATTACGGGCTCTCCTTACAGCCTAGTTTCGATCGAGCTTCACACAAACGATGTAGGTGCAAGCTTGGATCTAAACTCTATGATCGAGACTTCTTCAATCGATGAAAGAAGAGTCTTGGATCGAGACAACCTAACGACGACTCAAAAACCTAACAGACAGAGTTTAGGGTTTTTGGTAGACGAACACACTATGAAGAGCTCTTTACAGTAGATGCAAAGTAGGCTAGAGCTCTCCTTCTAAGCTTGGATATTTGAAGTGGGCTTAGACTCTAAGTGTGAAGGTTGTGAAGACGAGTTCCGATGAACTGGAAACTCGGAGAACACTTGGAAACAAAGACTCGAAGATTGCTTAGAAAGCTTGGGAGTGTTTGTTTGCTGTGGGCGCTCGAATGCTCAAGTAGTGTTCTACTTTCTTCACGTTGTGATCCTTCACTATTTATAGGCGGAGGGTTGGCTGAGATCCGTTGCTTGGTTGGTGGCCTTGTCCCTCCTCCTCTCGACAGTACTTGCACAGGCTGGCTGCTTTTCAGACGCGCAGATTTGGATTTTTGCCGGAAATGGCTAAGTTCCAATTTCAACAGTAACTGGAGCGACCCAGTACTGTTACGGCGCCTTGTCGGCCTGGCAGTCAACTCCTCTGCTCCTCTCCGCGTTCGACACATGGAGATCTCGTAATAAATGCGGAGATCTCCAGTTGACTGGAGTTCAAATTCGGAGCGGAAACTGTGCTGTCGCTTTCTGGTAGGTGGTGGCTCGCTTCGCTTTGAAGTAGTAGCGTCCGCTTTAGTTGAGTCACTTCGTAGTCATTCTGTAGTGAGCCGCTTTGGGAGATAAAGTTCCCTAGTGACTACTTTGGAAATTGCTGACTAGAGTTGACTAGCTTTGACTTTACCCTGTAGCGCTCGCTTTGCTTCGCTTTGGCTTTGAACTGTAGCGCTCGCTTTGCTTCGCTTTGGCAGACTCACTTCGAATCTACTGTAGCGCTCGCTTCGCTACACTGTTCTTCGGCACGCTTCACTTCAGTTTGCTAGACTTGCTTCGCTTTGAAAAACACACTCAAGCGAGTGGCCTTCACTTGAACTTTTTGAAGCCTATAATCTAAGCAAAATAGAGAGCCATCCTAACACAGTAGGCTTAGAAAAATTCTAACCTATTGACTACACCAAAATGGGTCGCTTGGGAATAGAACACTTGGGGTTTTGGGATCAAATCAAAACAATAAAATTATCCCTTATAGGTTCCTCCTTAACATGTTGTTCTTAACAATTCCCAACATGTATAGAATTGAGAATTTTATTGATTGAGCACAAACGATAATTACAACAATAATCCAACTTGACAGCTTTCAGTCAGTACGGTGTAGATCTATTGACATGTGATAAGTCTTGTTCAAATATTATTAGGTCTTCTTATCGAATAGGTGTTGTTGCTAATTTTGTTGAGTTAAGTAGTGGATTCTTCCATTAGTGGAGTGATTCTAATAATTATTATTTCGGCAAAGTCAAGTGAATCAGGAACACTTGTGAAATTCCCTTGTCCCTTTCAAGTTGAGTAATTTATTTTTGCAATTTTCGGCACGCTTTTCTACGCTTCGAGATGATGAATTTTAAAGTGGATTTAAAAAAAATAAAATAATCTTTTACGTGATACTACAAGTGTTTCAAAAATCCATTTTAAAGTTCATCATGTGGAAAAGCGTTCCAGAAATCGCAAAAAGAAATAACTCAACTTGAAAGTGTTAGAGGGAGTAATAAAGTACACCCTTTAACATTTTGGAGTTACATTCTAATATAAAAAATACATTCCTTTTCCCAACTCAAAGTAAGACCACTTTCTATACACCTATTTAGGACCTTCTCAATTTTACTCAAATAGTCAACAAAAGGCGAACCAAACACAGAAAAATCATTCATAATAATCTCCACAAAATCACCAATAAATTCTGAAAATATAGACATCATACATCGTTGGAACGTACCCGATGCATTGCAGAGACCAAATGACATCCTCCTATAAGCATAAGTCCCAAATGGGCTTGTGAAGGCCGTCTTAGCTTGATCCTCTGGTACAATAGCAATCTGATAGTAACCTGATAATCCATCAAGAAAACAATAAAATTTCTGGCCAACTAATTTATCAAGCATTTGATCAATAAAAGGGAGAAGAAAATGGTCCTTTTTAGTTGAAGCATTAAGCTTCCTATAGTCTATACACATACTCCATCCCGTGACTGGTTGAGTAGGTACCATCTCGTTCCTCTCGTTCATGGCCACCGTGATCGCACCTTTTTTTTGGTACAACGTGCACCGGTCTCACCCACTCACTATCGGCGATGGCATAGATAATGCTCTCCACCAATAATTTGTAGATCTCCTTGCGCACGACCTCCATAAGCACGGGGTTGAGTCTCTGTTGGCCATCTCTCTTTGGATGAGCTCCTTCCTCGAGGTTGATTCTGTGCATACAGGTAGTTGGGCTAATTCCCTGAATGTCAGCTAGACTCCACCCAAATGCAAGCTTGTTCCTCTTCAAGACTCCAATAAGTGCATGTTCCTCTGAAAAAGATAAAGAAGATGAAATTATAACAGGCTTTTCTGCTCCTCCCTCCAAATAAACATATTTTAAATGAGATGGGAGCTCCTTTAATTCCAAAGGTTCTGGAATTTTTGTGCTTGGATCTAGATCTTGAGGGGGATAAGGAAGTTTAATTCCAATATCCCTCTCTATCTGCTCCCACTCCAATTGATCTTGAGATCCCCAGAACACCTCTTGTGTGTCAAAATCCTGCACAAACGATATCTCGGCCAAGGCATCAATCGAGTCAACAAAAGAACAATTATCTACAAAATTACCCGAAGATATAACACGATTCTTATGCACCGAAAAGACACATCTTCACCTAACATAGACATTTTAATTATCCCATTTTTAACATCAATCAAGGTGTTAGTAGTAGCCATGAAAGGTCGACCAAGTAACAAAGTAAGCTCAGATTGATTCTCATGCACTTCTCCTATTTCTAAAACAACAAAATCAACTGGAACAATTAACCCCCCACACGAACCAAAATATCCTCAATGATACCTCTAGGATACCTAATAGACTTATCTGCCAATTGAAGGCTCATGCGAGTTGGTTTAAATTCCCTTAATTCCAATTGTTTAAAAATCGAATAAGGCATAAGATTAATTCCAGCTCCTAAATCTAACATGCCATATGCTTCTTTACCATTGCCAAGAGAAATGCTAATAATGAAAGAACCTAGATCGCGTTGTTTCGGTGGCAGAGGGTGTTGCATAATGGAAGAAGCAACTTCTGAAACTGTGACGGTCTCCTTCTGGTCATAAGGCCTCTTCTTGGATGTCAGCTCCTTGAAGAATCTCACGAAAGCCGGCACGTTCCGAATTACATCGAGCAAGGGAAGATTGACATCCACCTTTGAAAGAACTTTGTAGAGGCAGGTGAATTGTTGATCCTGCTTCTTGTTCTTCAATCTGCTCGGGTGTGGGATAGGAGGGACGTACGGATTGGGTGCCTTATGAAGATTTGCCTCCTCCTTCTTTTTCTCCTCTATTTCGGATGCTGGTGTCGCAACAGGGGTAGCGAGCGGGCGCTCCGTCGGGGTGAGCTAGCACTCCATCCTAGGCTCGCTCGAAATTTGATTATGCTGGTGAGGGAGCCAGCATTCCGTAGAGTGGAGCGGGCGCTCCAACCTAGGCTCGCTCGAAATTTAATTCTGCTGGTGAGGGAGCGAGCGCTCCGTAGAGGCGAGCGGTCGCTCCATGTGTGGCTCACTCTGGAACTGCTGGCGTGAGAGCGGGCGCTTGCTATCTGGGAGTGGGCGCTCCATTGCTCCTGCGTCCAAAGTGCTCCTCGACGGGGTCCAGCGATTGCTCGGACCCCAACGTCCATTAGTCGGGCCCATTCCTCGTGTATTTGGCATGACGACACCATTATCCACCCTTTTTCCATTCCTCAACACCGAGATTGACTGAGCTTGATGAGGTGGCGGATATTGAAGCGGAAAAGGTGAATAACGTTGTTGAACCTCTTTGGCCTTTGCCCCACCGCCATCTCGAGCGTCTTGATAGTGGCATCCTGAGCTTCTCGGGCCAACTTGGCTTCTTGAAGGAAGGTTGCAAGGTTGTCATCAATTGGAGGCTTTTGTGGAGGGCCTTTGGGACGAGGATTTTGTGGAGGAGGTGGAGGATATGGAGATGTAGGATAATATAGAGGTGGTGGTGGGTAGTATGGGTTCGGTGGATATTGTGGAGGTGGATAATATGGTGGTGGAGAGGAGTAGTATGGATTTTGAGGAGGGTAGGGATGGCTATATGGAGGAGGGTGACGATTTTGGAAAGTTGGGTTCGTACCTTGCCCTTGAGGTGGCCTCACACCAGAATTTTGATTCCTTGCATTCCATCCTCCTTGATAGCCTTGAGGTGGTGGTCCTTGTGGCATGTACCCTTGGGCAGCATAAACGTCGGCTTCTCCTTCATAAGTGTATGCTCCCATGTTGTGGCAAACCTCCTTGATATGGCCCAGCTCTCCACAAATGTCGCACTTGTCTGGCTTCCTATCTTCCACTTGAGGCTCCGGTGTGTTCTGCTTCATCTTGAGATTCTCTAGATCTCTCAACATGTCGGCCATCTGCTTCGTCATGTCAGGGCTCATGGTGACTGCTTTTGCCTCCATTTTCCTTGGCCTAGATGACTTCTGTGGAGAACTCGTAGCGAGAGTCTCAAAGATCTTCTTCATGTCATCTAGGGGTGTTCATAGTCTAGTTTAAACCGTAAACCAAACCGGATCAAACCGTATTTTGCGGTTTGGTTTGGTTTATGGTTTGAAAAAATATAGTCTGGCTTTTTATTTTCACAAATTATGGTTTACGGTTTAGGTTTGGTTTTTGAAAATATATAAACCAAACCAAACCGTAAACCATAAAACCGTAATTAAACTATAATAAAAATAATATTAATTATTAATTTCAGCATAACTTACTTCTAATTTTAATACATCTCCGTTGAAAGTTAATAAAAAATAAATAAAAGATAACTAACTAATATGAAGTACAATTTAATATAATTCTTTTTATATAAACATTATATTAAACTCTCTAAAGATATTCGTTTTAAATTATCTAATATATTTATTACTCAATATTTATTGAAATTTTAAATTATTTCCTTTGGAATGTATCTCATACTTTTCGTTATCTTATGAAAAAAATTTCATTAATGATTTAGATAAAAGATTGTTTTTACTATTTATACTTAAATACAAACAAATAGTACTAAAACCGCAAACCGAACCGCACCAAACCGCATTAATGTGATTTGGTTCGGTTCGGTTTCAAAATTTTAACAAACCGTATTATGTGGCTTGGTTTGGTTTTTATATTAAACCGCACCAAACCAAACTGTGTACACCCCTAATGTCATCGGCTGTCTTGACCGCTATGTTGCCTCCGCCGAGCTGTCCACCATGAATTGGCAGGTCTGATTCAATGCATCGTAGAAGTACTGCCAAATATGCTCAGGAGCCATCTGATGGTGAGGACATTGCTGAAGTAGATCCTGGAATCGCTCCCAAGCCTCATGAAAAGGCTCATCGTGGTCTTGAGAGAAATTCATAATGTGGGACCTCATCTCCTGAAGCTTGCGGTTGGGGTAGTACTTCAGCATAAACCTCTCGCACACCTCATTTCGAGTGTTGAGAGAGTTGGCCGGGAGCGACAGGTACCATGACTTTGCCCGATCCTTCAGAGTGTAGGGGAAGCACTTCATCTTCAGGTTGTCCTCCGTGAGGCCTGATAGTGGAAAAGACTGCACCACGGTGCAGTACTCTCGAATGAACGTCAACGCATCCTCATTGGGCAGCCCGTGATAGGATGGGAGCAACGCCAGGTGGTGAGGTTTCAGCTCGTGATTTCTGACCGCTTCCGTCAGGACAATCACCGAAGTAGTGGCAGTGAAGGTAGGGCGAGCAAAATCTCCCATATATCGTGCCATCACTTCGGTCTCAGCAAACAATAGGACTAGTCCGTAGTCCTTGAGATCAACTTCTTCCTCCTTCTTCGCGGCTAAAATAGCCTTCCTCCGATTGATGTTGTCTATATGCGGTGCTAGTTTCCTTTGTAGACTTCGGCGACCTAGCATGCACAACACTCAACAAATGGATTAAACGCACCGATTGGAAGGAAAAAGAAATCAAATGAAAATAAAATAAAATAAAATACTACACAATTAAATAGCCTAAAGTATTCCCCGGCAACGGCGCCAAAATTTATTTCACCAAAAAGTGTTAACAATAGACGAAATCTATCATAGCACTAGCAAGTAAAAACCTAAGTCGAATGTCAAGGAAAACATTGCAGGGCAAATAATCGTGTAGCAAAAACAACCTAATCTAACCTAAAACTATAAAAGCAAGTAAAGAGAATTTTTGGATTTTTTGGTTTTAAATCCTAGGCAATAAAATAAATCAAAGCAATTAAATCAAAGCAAGGAAATAATCTAATCTAGAAAGCAAATAAATAATCTAAACTAATTAATCTAAAGAATTAAACTAGAAGAAAGCAATTAAACTACCTAGGCAAGAATCGAAAAGAAAGCAATAACGAAAGCAACGAAGGAAATGAAAACGAATCAAGACATGAATAATAGAAAATAATTCTAACTTTAAGAACTTGAAAAATGAAAGAAAAGAAACTTTTAAAAATGAATCTAAACTATGAACTCAAGAACGAACAAAGGAATTAAACGAAGAACTTAAGAAATTAAATTTAAGAAACTAAGAATACAATTAATTAAACGAAAGGAAAGCAATAAATAACTTACGAATTAAAACGGGAATGAAGAACACGAACGAACGAAAAGAACTTGAATTAAAACTGAAGAATCTGATCCGGAACAAATCGAAAGCAATAAAAACTAAAACTAGAGTATTCAAAACTAAAAATGGAAGATAAAAGATGTCTTGTTTTCGTGCCTTAATGGCATATATATATATATATATATATATATATATATATATATATATATATATATATATATATATATATGATAAGCTAAGAGTTTGATTCCAACAAGGAAACATAAAATAAAATTCGCCAGACTGGAGCGAGCGCTCCAACAAGTAGGAGCGAGCGCTCCAAACAAACCACGCCCTTGTCCTTCTTAACTTGACTTGGAGCGTGCGCTCTACCAAAAATGAGCGTGCGCTCCAAGTAGCCTACGAAATTTTGCTCCCTTCCTTTGCTCCTTTTGAACTCCTTTCTTGGTCTTTTTCCTTTTTTCGACTTTCGTGATCCCTAACAATCAAAACACTCGAAATACCCATATCATAGAAACAAAAACACAAAACGACTCCAAAACGATACAAATACGAATAACAAATAACGACTAAAACCTAACAAAATGACACTAAACATCGAGAACGTAGAAATCAGCAGGAAAAATCAAATCCTTCACCTTGACCAAGATGTCCTCCAGAATTCCCTCGGGGTACATATTTGACCTGTCCGCCAGTGGAATCACTACTCGTGTGGGTTTAAGTGGGCCCATATTAAGTTCATGATACAAAGACAGGGGCATCACATTGATTGATGCGCCCAAGTCTAACATGGCCTTCTCTATCTTCATAGTTCCGATTACACAAGGAATGTAGAACATCCCTGGGTCTCCACACTTAGTAGCCATCTCCCTGCCCAAGACGGAAGAGACATGCTCTCCCACTTGGAACTTAGCATTTTCATCATATTTTACCTTCCGCGTGCATAACTCCTTCAGGAACTTTGCGCACTTGGGCATTGAGTAGTGGAATGTTGACTTTCACTTTTTTGAAGATCTGATACATCTTGCCCAATTCCTCTGCTTCTTTGTTCCTGGCCAACCTTCCTGGGAAAGGTGCCTTGGACTTATAGGGGCGTGGAACCACTTTTTCTTCATCCTTCTTCCCATCATCTATCTTGCCCGATTCGACTTCCTTCTCTATCTCTGGCTGCTTTATCTCTGGTAACTGCTTCCTGCTTCTTGTTGAAATTGCCTTAACATGAGCATGATTGATTTCCACCTGTGGAGGTAACTCTCCTGCTTCTTCTCCAATCTCGCTAAGGTCTGAGTGAGTTGCCCAAGTTGAGCATTGATGTGTTGCATAGCTCCTTGGGTTTCCATCCTGAATTTTTCAAGGTCGGCTTTTGTTTTGCTGTTTTCCCTTGCCACAGTATGAACCATCTCGACCAAGGATGGCCGATTCTGTTGATGTTGCCCTTGGTGGTGTTGTGGTTGTTGTTGTAGCTTTGGTCCCCATTTGAAGTTCTCGTGATCCCTCCACCCTGGATTGTAAAATTGTGAGTTGGGATCATATTTGGGATAACCTTTCCCTCCATTCCCTTGGCTGTGTCCAAGTATCTTGACTTCCTCCTACAGCACCACCTCGGGACACTCATCAGTCATGTGTGATGTGGCAAAGCACAGCTGACATGCGCGTACTCCCTTCTTTTGTTTTCCCTTCATGTTGACTATCTGCTCCAACAGAGTACACATCTTGTCAAGCTTTGCATCCTAAGCCGATCGTTCAACAGGTGTTGCCCTTGACACATCAATGGGCTCATCTCGAGTCTCCTCCGCCATATCTGCAAATAACTTCATAGCTTGAATGAGTAACTTGTTTAGTACTGATCCTCCACACGCAGCATTCACCAAGGCACGATCTTGCGGACGAAGTCCTAACATAAAGTATTGAACCACATCTGGTTCACCAATTGCATGCTATGGGGACTTGGCAAGGAGCTGCTTAAACCTACCCCAATACTCGTAGAAACTCTCTCCTGCACCCATCTTGATTGAGCTGATCCTTTTCCTCATGTTTTGGATGTGGGAGGCAGGGTAGTATTTTTCCAGAAATTTCTGCTGTAGCTGTGCCCAGGTTGTCACTGAGCCTTCTTCCAACGTGTATAACCACTCCCTTGCCCCGTCTTGCAATGAGAAGGGAAAGGCCAGCAGCCGTATATATTCTCCCATGTTTCCTTGAGTTCTGACATTGCCGCACATCATTTCAAAGTCCTGGAGGTGACGTTGAGGATCTTCTCCAGGCATATTGCTGAACTTAGGCAATAATTGCATGAACGCATGCTTAAGTTCCCAATCCGAGGCTGAAGGAACGGGCAGGGTGATGCCCAAGGGCCTCAGATTTCCATTGTTAGAGAAAACAGTTTCCCTAAGTGTCCGCTCAGCGTTGTTGGGCGGTGCTCGCTGGTCGTCTCCCATCTCACGACGCCTTCTATTGCGAGCTCGTTGTTCAAGCCTTCTCATTTGTGCACGTAACTGCAGGTTGGTTCTCTCGATCTCCGCGTCGAATTGAAATTCTTTGGGTTGAGCTCCACTCCTTAGTTGCATGCACTAGTCCAGCACCTGAAAACAGAAATTGAAAAAATTACTTTTAGCGCAACCCCCCGGCAACGACGCCAATTGACGCTACCATCATTTAGCCGCAATCAATAACTTTTTAAAACCTATACCTTGACTACTGCAACTAGTATAGCAATGGCAAGCACAGGGTCGATCCCACAAGGAGTTGGAGTAGCAATCTTTCCAAAAATAAGTTGTCACGTTTGGGGATGGGCGTTGCCCAAGATAAGAACATAAATTAATAAGGGAAAAGTAAAATGGCTGAATGTAAAGAGTTTGTTAAACAATAATTAAAAGGAAACCCGGCCTGGGCAAGTACCATAAATTACAATATAACTCTACTCGTTCACTGATCTGAGGGTGCACATGTCATCGGTTATAGGCAAGTCACTAGGCAGGACCCCCTTCTGTCACGTGTCACGTGCCCCGCCAATGTGTGCCCAATCCACCCATACAATTTAAAAATATATTATATATCTCCCTAACCTAAGCATTCTACATGCAAGGATTAGTTGTCACATATCCTGCCCAAGCAGCATTACCGATCTGTGGTGGACCCGAATATCCACGGAAGCAGGCCTAACGTCGACCTACGACTGCACTCCATTGCTAGTTCAAACTATATGGCGTGAGGACTTATCCTACACGTTTTCCTCATGTACTATTTGTAATCATGCTCGACTCGATATGATACTGGCCACATATCCTACCAAGACTAACATGAATTGTAGAACAGAACCTAGCAAACTCGGGAACACATGCAATAATTCAGTTAAACCTATTAATCCGATCTCACGAGTATTGAGTTACATTATATTCACAACATCTTGCCCAAGCTGGGCTTAAGCGACTAATCTAGCATGCTTGAAAAGTAAACAACAGAAAAGTAAAAGAGAGACATAACAAAACTAAGTACTGGAATATTATAAACTGAAATCAAAAGGGGCTGACACCAACGTCGGGCCATGAAAGTACTAAAAACATATAAAGATTTGCCCGTAGGACTTGTTCATTTCTCCCCACTCTCAAACATAAGAAAGTAAAAACATGAAATGGAAAAGTATAAAGCAGCTCCAGTGTATGCTCGTGTGTTGATTTGAAATGAAGGCTGCTTTTATACTTGTGGATGGATCGTGGACCAGGCCCATCAATCGTCTGCTAGGGTTTGAGCTCGGTAGGACTTGCCTTCTCTGCGTGGATTTGTTACCTTGTTGATCATCGCGGTAATTAGGAAAGAATCTAAATTGGATTCTTTCCTTCTTCGCGTCTCCTTCCCTACTGAAAAGCCTTTGTCCTAGCTCGATCTGGTCGTCGTACAGCCCACGAAACTCTCTAAGCTCGGTCCATCATGCTTGAACTCATCTTGCCCAGCCAGCTCTCCCAGGCTGCCTTGCCTGCTCTAGATCCTGCCCAAGATTACCTGAAACCAAAATGTGCCCTCCCAAGAACACGAGTCATGCAAAGACTCGACTAATACACCTATATGCAGACTCAATATGAACAAAATACGAGCATAATATGGGCTCGTCAAACACACAATACAGAAGATCAGCTAAAACAGGAGTAGATTGAAGTACTTATGCAGCAGAACAGTACTTCATAAACAAATCAGATCGATACACATGCTCCCCCTCAAATCAATATCCAGGTCTTGATAAAAACAGTGGCAAGGAGCTCACCCACACTACCAACTGTTTTCAAGATCAGCAAAATCAAACACAAACCAGATTTTGAAAAATGGTGGCAAGGAGCTCACCCACACTACCAACCCATTATCAAAATCACACAAAGCAACCAGCCACTACTGATCAACCACAACAAACACTCTGTTCTCCAAAACAGATCATAACCAAAGAAAAATGGCAATAGACTGAAGCAACAGTAGATAACATGCCTACCATACTATTACAGGCCATAATAAATATCCAGAGTTTAACCAACAACTTCCAGCAGAGAAATCCAGAAATCCAGAATACCCACCTATTTACTATTACATAACAGCAAATAGGAATATCCAAAAGTATCCATCCACAACAAACAATCATCAGTTAAGAGAGAAAGAGAGAGGAAAAATAACAAACATCTTCTGTACTGCTACTCCCTCTCAATTTATGCTATCTGCCAAAGGATCACTGAGTAGGTTTGCTGGAGACCTCTCCACCCGCATCAACAACAACATTAAGCTCTTCTGTGTGCTCCACCTCCACAGTGCGCTCAACCTCATCCTCATTAGCAGACATAAAAACAGAGTCTTCAGCAGCAGCTTCAGGAACATCACCACCATCCTGCACTGCAACCTCTTCATCATTGATGTGGATTGACTCATCCACCTCCTCAGACACCTCATCAACATGAGCAGTAGCAGCAGCTTCTTCAGCAGGGTTAACTCTGGAAGGCCCTGCAGTGTTCTCAGAAATGGGAAGAGTGTCTTCCTCAACATCAGGAAGTGCCTCAAGTGCCTCAAGCATGGTCTGAACTATTTGTCTCTGCAAACTTATATGTTTCATCATCTTATGCAGAGAAACTAATTGAGCCTTCAACCCATCCCTTTGCTTTTTGACATCTGCAGCATCAAACACAGACACTGTTTTCTTAGAGGACTTGGTAGCACCCTTCTTGGTGGATTTAGGAACAGATTTCCTAGAGTACTTCTTAGAGAATTTCGCAGCAGGCCTTCCTTCATCAACAAACTCATCACTTCCAACATCAGCCATATCTACTTCTTCATCAGACAGCTCAACATCACCCTCAGAATCACTATCCAAGTTCACTCCATGAACAGGCTTGAGCAGCTTGGAACTAAATCTCATGGCCTTAAGCTTGACAGACTTAGAATCAGTAGGTCTTGAGGGAACACCTTGAGATTTTAGAATCTTCCCAATGAGGCCGGAAAAGTACAGCCTTTTCTTGGTGCCCACATTCTTGATGAAGGAACAAATCTTTTCAAAAATCAAACAGCCCATGTCAATATCCATGCCCTTTCCAATGGCATAAAGCAACATACCTTCTCTTTTGCTAACAAATGCTCTATGGCAAGTAGGAGTCCAGTTTCTTACTGCAATGCTGTGCAGATTTGCATACTTGGACTCGAGCAGAATAGCATGATGCAAGTGCTAATCATTCGGCCACTTCTTATTCTTGCCCCGAGTCAACTCTGAGGCAACCTCATCAAAGCTTAGATCCCATAGTGCATCTTCGAAAACAGGCTCTCTGCCAAGAGCTCTTTCAACAACATCTGGGCTAAAATCGATCATTCTACCCCTCACGAACACCTTTTGATAGTTGGGAGATCTTTCATCAATAACATGATCTCCTAGATTTGCATAAAATTCCCTAATCATCTCAGGAACATATGTATGCACCTTCAAAACTG
The DNA here is from genome assembly GCA_029379335.1 of Thymus mandschuricus. Classification (NCBI taxonomy): domain Eukaryota; kingdom Viridiplantae; phylum Streptophyta; class Magnoliopsida; order Lamiales; family Lamiaceae; genus Thymus; species Thymus mandschuricus. Next base: position 15,692,667 of record CM057074.1, on the reverse strand, counting down.
CTTGAAGCAAATTGGCCTCTTTCAACTACTCATAAGTCTCACCCCTATGAAGGGTGTGCTCAGTCACATATCTATCATCATGAAAATTCCTATGCTGGAAATATTCCCATCTCATATACTCATAGATAGACATATGAGTGTCAGGATCAAACTTCCCAATGCAGTCAGCATATATATTGTCCCCAGTATGCATAGAAGAAGAAGTTGAGGTAATATCATACTCACCAACTGGAGTACTGAACAGAGCCTTCTTCTGAGCAGCAGTAAGCCTTGTTCGAACAGCAGGGGCCTTCACTCTCCCCTTGCCTTTTGCAACACCAGCAGAAGTAACCTCCTTCACAGACTCAAGAGCCTTAGAAACACTAGAAGCTTGAGCTGCTTTCATAGAATCAAACAACAGCTTCTCAGTAGTAGACCTAGTGCGAGGTCTCTTTGCAGGGGCCTCCATCTTCCCTTTTCCTTTAGCCACTCTCTTGGCTCTCATAACTTCATCTTCTTCAAGATCATCAATGGGCTCCTCAGAATGAGTCACATTCTCATCACCAACTTTCCTTTTCTCAACATTTATCACAGTCGTCTTCTTCCTAGCAGCAGATTTGACAGATGATTTTCTAGGGTTAGAAGATTTACTCACATTCCTTGAAGCAAGTTTGATAGGGGAACAACAACGAAGGTGCGTTTGCTTCGAATACGACGACCTCCATTGTGACCATTGCCTCCATCACTGGAGAAATCCCCAAGTTCTTGATCAATCTCCCTTATCTTGTCTTCCGCAGAAGCACCTCCTCGCTTCCTTTTTGCAGAGCCAACTCCCCTTTTCTGACTAGCAGCGAACAACGGACAATATTTCTCACCTAAAAGATTTTGGGAAGATTCACTTGAAGAGTTGTTGGAAGACATTTTTGCAGTAGCAGCAACCACAAGCACACACAGAATCGCAGAGAGAGAGTTAGGGTTTCTAGAGAAAAGAAGAATGAGAGAAATAAACTCCCTCCTCACAATATTTGAATAAGTAACTGTCAGATTCCACTCACTATCTGATAGTTGTAGAACATTTACTTGAAATATCCATAATTCAGAAGCCCACTTAATTGCAATATTTAAGAGCAGATGCTCCTCATGCACACTTTCATTATCAAACACCAAGCTACAACATAACAAATTGCAGCATAACAAGAAATCCAAGAAGACCATATCAAACTCATAACACCACCAGTGGATATTCAACACATCAGCCATCATAAACAAATCAGAATTCCAAGAAGACCAGAAAAATAAACTATGATACATATATACACTAACCTTCAATGACTTGAGAATGGTTAGTCACAAGGTGCAGAGCCCAAGGGAGGCTCTCAAAAGCTCAAATCTTGCAGTATCCAGAGCTTTTGTAAAGATATCGGCCAGCTGATGTTCTGTATGAACATGCTCAATCTTCAATGTACCTTCTTCAACCAGCTCCCTTAGATAATGATATCTAACATCAATATGCTTTGTCTTAGATAACTGAACTGGATTCTTAGCAATGTTGATAGCACTCTCATTGTCACATAGAATGTGGATCACATCTTGCTTGTAGCCATAGTCAGCAAGCATTTTCTTCATCCATACAAGCTGAGCGCAGCAACTACTAGCTGCAATGTATTCAGCTTCTGCAGTCGACAGAGAAATCCCAGCCTGCTTCTTAATATACCATGAAATATGGTTATTTCCTAGATAGAAACACCCTCCTGATGTACTCTTTCTATCCACCAGAGAACCTGCATAATTTGCATCACAGTAACCATGCAACTAAATAGATGTATTATTTGAGAACCCAAGACCTATATCAGCTATCCCTTTGACATACTTGATAATGTTCTTGACAACATTCATATGACTCTCCTTTGGATCAGCCTGGAATCTAGAACAAACACCAACACTATAACAGATATCAGGTCTGCTCGAAGTAAGATACAAAAGACTCCCTATCATGCTTCTATAGAGAGTATGATCAACAGACACACCTTCTGGATCTTTATGCAGTTTCACTAAAGTACTCATAGGAGTTCTTTTAGGCTTAGCATTTTCAAGACCAAATCTCTTAACCAGATTTCTAGCATAAGTGCTTTGAGTAACAAAGAACCCATCCTTTGACTGCTTAACCTGAAGCCCAAGAAACAGATTCACATCACCAAACATACTCATATCAAACTCTTCCTTCGTAAGCTTCACAAACTCATTTACTAACTTCTCAGAGTGAACCAAACAACAGATCATCTACATAAATCTGCACGAGTAGCACATCAAAATTCTCCCTCTTCACATATAAAGTCTTATCAGCATAACCTCTCTTGTATCCTTTCAACAACAGATACTCAGATAGTCTGTCATACCAAGCACGAGGTGCTTGCTTCAAACCATACAGTGCTCTTTGCAGCCTATAAACATGGTTTGGAAACTCAGGATTCTCAAACCCTTTTGGTTGCCTCACATATACTTCCTCCTTGAGAATGCCATTTAGAAAGACACTCTTAACATCCATCTGATACAGTTTAAAGTTCAGACGACAAGCAATTCCAAGCAGTAGTCTAACTGACTCCATTCTGGCTACAGGAGCAAAAGTCTCATCGAAGTCTACCCCTTCAACTTGTGTATAACCTTGAGCAACTAGCCTTGCTTTATTTCTGACAATATTTCCATTCTCATCAGTCTTGTTTCTATACACCCACTTAGTACCAATGATGTTGGCATTTGCTGGTTCTAGACATAAGTACCATACCTTGCACCATTCAAACTGCATAAGTTCATCTTGCATTGCAGCAATCCAATTTTCATCGGTGAGGGTCTGCTTAATATTCTTAGGCTCAATCTTTGAAGCAAAGCACATGTGAGGTACATTCGAGAGCATCTTGGCATAATCCTGCTTCTTGCCTCTTGTTTTAATCCATACATTCAGATTTCCAATAACATCATCTGCTGAATGTGATAGCTACGAATATCAGCCTTGCCTACGTGGCATCTTTAGTATTTGTCAGACCTTCCCTACGAAAGCCTTAAATGGCTTGTTCAACGAAGATGCCTCGGTCCTGGACGCTATAAGCTCCCGCACAGATCCCAGCTGTATCAGGGGCTTCTATGTAGATCCTGGCTTCTGCATAAGCTGCCTTAGGTTTGCGAATATCTACAGGGATATTAGGATCTGCCCAGCACGCTGTCTGCGTGATTCTACACCCTCTAGGGTGAGGACCACAAAATTGATGACGGCGAGAATCTTGTCCACTTCGAAATTCCTTTTTTGTCCTCCCCATACACGAAGGTTCACCTTTTCATCCTTTCATCATCTATAAATACCGAGTGATCACACCACTCCATTCAACATAACTTATCTCAATCCTTCATGCACGCACACCGCGTACTATTCTATTCACTCTTATATTCCACGGCAAGCTTCATCAAGCCGGAGCAATCGGAGCTCTCAAGGTCTTCTCCTAGGAAACCTTTCTCACTGCCATCTTCATTTCCATATTCATCACCAGAGAGAAAACCTCCTATCATTTCGAGCTTAAGGTATAACTCTCGTTGCTAAGAGGGGATGAAGCATGAAGGCGCCTCATGCTCTCTACCTCACCCTCTCTTCTCCCTTTCACTCTTCGTGTCTCTACTTGAATGAGCCATGTGCTTCATGGATTTAACTGATTTATAGTTATAAACACCCTTTACTCAAACATATAGTTGTATGGTTGCCTCTTGCCTCTATGCGAACGATGCTCTGTATAAAATGAGTGGCTATGGCTGATAAATCTCATGAATCTCTTACTCTTTACTGCTATAATCCTTTCTCTATAAATGCTCTATGCAAATATGATGAATAATCACTTGAATTTGTTGTGGATCTTCAACCCGGATCTATCAACTGGCGCCGTCTGTGGGAAATTTTAAGTCTAAGATGTCAATTTCCTCTGTTTTACACGAAAACTCTAGCCCGTCGTTAAAATATTGTTGATGATTTTCCTTGTCATTTCCTTATGCGAAGAATGTAAGGAAGCCTGATGCTAGAATGAATGAGCATGCTATATTTGCTGATTAGTTGGCAGAAATCTGGGTGTGAATGTTACTGCCTGATTTTAGTTAAGCCCTTTATGATTGTGAGCTGCAAAATGCGGCGCGATTCTTAGATTATGTTTCTTTCACAGTAAGAATTGTGATAGCTACCCTGTGAAAAGGAAACTCAAGTTTGAGATGTAGATCTTCCTTTCTCATATGTGAATTTAAGCTTACTATTCGTAAATGCTGCAAAAATTGTTGAGCCTGGAGTGTTAACCTCTGCGATATCTCGGATGTTTTAGCTGGTGGTGGTGATATGTTTATGGATTTGCTCTGTTATCTCCCAGGTGCGAGAAACGCTCGAGAGGGGAATGTTAGAATAAGATATATATATATTGGATGTTAGTTTAATGATCTATCCAGAGAACTCGAGTATGTATATTGTGAGTTGATTCCAGTTGAATTGTTCACAATAGTAAATCAAGGAATCGAAGGCGATTTCTAGATCGTATTTTCCTCATAATACGAACTGTGATAGCTAAACTGTTTTCTTTGTCAAAATCTTAAGGGTGTGGAGAATCTGAGGGAAAGCCGAGTCAGAAATTGCCGCAACTCCAGAACGCATTCTGCTCACCTTTTGTAAGTAGTGAGTTTGAAATCTTGTTGACTATTACAAAGCATGAAATTAACTTGTGGGTTATGAGGAATTGGCAACTACAGAGGAGGCACTACAACTCAAGTCCAGTCATAGGCCCCTGTATTGCCATGAATCAAAAGCACACAAAGTAAAGACACTGAAAACAGAAAGCCGAAAATGACGAGGTTACCCCATTCACCTTGATGAAGGGGCCCCACATTTAAAGGCAGAACCTCTCAGAAGCCCTATCTAATAGGCATTATCTTTGTAAGCCCCATATAATGGGCAGAACCCTTATAAGCCCTATCTAATAGGCGACATCTTTATAAGCCCTATCTAATAGGCAACATCTTCATAAGCCCTATCTAATAGGCAACATCATCCATCAAGTCCTATGCAATAGGCGACACTTTCATAAGCCCTATCTAATAGGCAATATCCTTATAAGCCCCATATAATGGGCATAATTCTCTAAAGCCCTGTATAACAGGCAATATCTCCAAAACCCCTACACAGTAGGCACCATACAAAAAGCCCTACACAGTAGGCACCGCCCAAATAGCCCTACATAGTTAGGCATCATACACAAAATCCTGCATGATCAGGCACCCCGTATTGGGTCTCATGAAAGGAGAGACTATACAAAGTCTTAAAGAGCCCCACACCATAATCATATCCCTATCAAAAAGCTTCACCTAAAAAGCTCTATGAAAATGAACACCCTAGCATTGAGTCTTGCAAAAGCAGACATCATTTACCCCTACCTCATATTGGCAGAAGCCACACTCCATTAAAGAGCATCTGAAATCAATTCTCTGAACATCCTCAAACATGTGCAGAATCTCACAAGGATGAATACTGCTTCAAATGCCGCTTCAAAAGAAGCCGGCCAAGCCACTAGAAATCCAGAAAATTCCCTACTCGGGAATAAAGGAAAGGACTATGGTGACAGAGGTCAGTGTCAACATGGAAGCTCAGTTTTCCCCGGCCATGCTCTTCCAGATGAAGGAGCTCGTAGAGGGAGCAGTCGAAGGAGCCATTGAAAAAAGGCTACAGGCCTTGGGAGGAAGCTCCAAAGATACGACTCTTCTGGGTGAAGCCCAAGAAGGTGGAGGGAGTAAAATCACACCTCAAATGAACAAGCAGAAGCCTAAAGCTCCAGGCATTATGCCGGGGCTAGCCACTAAGCTACCCTTGATGATTGCCGACCAAGAGGACGGATTCCCCACTGACTGGGAATCCCCAGATGAAGAAGATCCTAAAGAGCATGAGGATAGCCTCAAAGAGGGTGTCGATAATGTGTGGGCCAATAAATATGCTCAGCAGCAAGAACAAATGAATCTCTTATCTGAAGAAGTAGAGAGGCTGAAAAATCAAAAGCAAGCCCCAAAGGGAGCTTCGAAGGAAACAAAGACAAGCGAGAGAGAAGTTCGCTATACGAGTAAAGAAAAGAACCTCAGGCATCTTCCCAATCAGAAAAATGGAAGACAAGCCTCGGATCTTTTCTCCATGTATATCGATGAAAGCAGCCCGTTCTCAGTTGATAAACAAACAGATCCTGTCCCTAACAATTTCAAAACATTTGCCTGTGAATACCAAGGGAAATATGACCCCGAGGAGCATCTGATGAAATTTGAAAGCTTATGCCTCCTTCACCAATATTCGGAAGGAGTCAAATGTAGAGTATTCCTCACAACTCTGTCTGGGACTGCTCAACATTGGTTTAAGCAGTTACCAAAAGCTTCCATTCATTCCTTTATGGATCTAAAAGAAGTTTTTCTACAACAGTTTGTCAGCGCCAAGAGGACTACTAGAAATTCCCTACACCTAACAATTATCAAGCAAGGGGTCAACGAAAGTTTGAGGGATTATATGACGCGCTTCAATGAGGCTGTCTTGGAAATCCCAGGAGTACAACCAAAGTTGAAGGTGCATGCCTGTGTGGATGGTCTAAAACCGGGGCAATTTTTTGCCTCTCTCATTAAAAAAGAAGCTACTTCTTTTGAGGAATTATTGACCAGAGTCCAGAAATATATCCATATGGAGGAAGCCCTGAACAGCAAGAAGGCTGAAATTGCCACCCAAAAGGAAAAAAGGCCAGATGAAAAGAAAAGACTGGCCACAGAACCTAGAAGAGCCGACCAGAATGAACGGTTCTTGAGACCTTTCACTCCTCTTGTTAAACAGCCTGACGACTTGTTCGAGATAGTTATGAGAAAGCCAGGAGTGCAGATCCCCCGTGGGACATAGACATCCCCCGAGGAAACCACCTTCTGATAAATTCTGCAGGTTCCACAATGATTATGGACATATGACTAACGAATGCAGAAACTTGAAAATGGCTATCGAAAAACTGATTCAGAAAGGGGAGCTCCTGGAATATGTCAAAAAGGAAGGTGATCCAAACAAGAAGCGAAAAGAAGCAGAGGATGAAATATCTGAGGTAGAAGAAATATCGGCGTTTAAAGGTGTTATTAACATGATACACAAGAGCTTCGCCAAGAGCAACACCCCCTCAACCATGGAGGAGTGAGTACTACTCCATGGGAAGAGAAAAGGGAGCAAAGCCAATCATACCCTTCATCTATGTTCACTTTTTTAGCTTATTTTGGAAAAAGCGAACTGAGTCCCTAACGCTAAAAGGGCATTTCTAAGATATACTACCTAAAATGAGGTACAATTCCTCCGGCCCCTTATACCTCACTTGGGGGGGGGGGGGGGGGGGGGGGGTAGGGAGTAGGGAGTATCCCCCTAGTGTTATCTATATTCCATTATCTTAAAATGCTTTTTCTATGTCGATATTTGTATTGCATTGCCTACGCGAATAAGATGGGGAGATGCATGCCTACAAAAATAAAGAATGGATCATGCCAAAAAAAAAAAAGAAAAAAGAAAAAAAAAGAGAGCAGATCCTGAAAGATGAAATCATTCAATCATCCCGAAAACTAGAACAAAAACAAAAAAAGAACTGTCTCGAAACACCAACTGTTATAAAAGGAGAAGCCAACAAAAGAACCCTAGTTATGAGCGGAAGGATCAACAGCCTCAGGATTAAACAAATTGGCCACAAAGCGGTCAGCAGCATCCTGAATAGCATCTGCAGGAACATCCTGAGCAGCATCTGCAGGAACATCGTGAGCAGGATTTGTAAAGCATCCTGAGGAGCATCTACTGGATCCCCAGAATAGGAGGCAGTAGCATCAACAGTAGGCGGAGCTAAGGTCAGATCAGGAGCAATAGTGCACTCCTCGTCGACTTGCTCGACCTCGGAAGTAGGGACGTTAGTATCAGCTACGTTCTCCATCTGAACCTCCGCAGAAGGAAGAGGAGGCTTTCCCAGAGCCCTTGAGCGAGGCAATCCGCTCAGCTAAAGTACGCACGTCATTGTCAGATTCTGTGTCTGAGGAATCGGACGAAAACCACTCGGGAGAGGAAACCTCAAAGGGAAACTCGCATCTGGGTGGGAGCAAATAAGGGGATTCTCTTTCCTAGAAAAAAGGAAAGGAAAGAAAAAAGAATCGCTTACGCTGACATAAAAACATTACAAACACACATAGCAAAGGAGTTCTTAGATAGCAAAGTAATACCTCCTCGAAAACCCTCTTTAAAAGCCCCAACGTTCCAGCGTCGGGGAGAAAGGTTTGAATACAAGGAGAGCCCCAAGAGGGCGATGGCCCCAAATGATCATGAGGGCGATGAAGAGTGTCATCCGCGTTCCTAAGCACGTGAAGATACCAGGGGTTCTGATCACTAATCTTGCGATTAAGTGCCAAGGTCTCAGGTGCTCGACTGAAGGCCTCCACAATAGGGCCTAGATCCACAAATGCGGCTCTCTCGGGAACGCCTAGCATCTTGCAGCATTCAAACACAGACTTAGCTGCCCATTAGAAAGAGGTTCGGTCATCCTAACCCAGAAGCTGGGAGAGTGGAGATAAGCTTCTGGTAAATGATTAATCAGGTGATCAAGGAAAACCTGCCCATAAGGGGTAAGAAGGAGTTGAGACCGGCAGCCCCTCATGCCCCTAATAAGACCCTGCTCTAGCCCCTCTTTTAGTCCCTCAGCATGAGAAGAGGCCTTCACCTGCGCCAATTCTTGTTCATGTTGCCTTTTAAGCTGTTCCACCTCTGCGAAGTGGGCATCATGTGCCCCCACTATTTGTAAGACCGAAGCCTTTAAGGCCTCGTGGAAATCATCCGCCTGCCAAGCATAGAGGCAGAACTAATCCGGAGTTGGGAGACTTCTTTCTCTTGAGCTTGCATATAGGTCTCTCTATCTCGATCTCTCTTTCTCAATTCGGACAGCTCTCCTTCATGTTTCGTCTTCTGGGCTTGGAGAGCTTTAAAAGCCTCAGGCTGAAGAGCTCTCTCTTGGAGGTGCCGTACTTCAGCTCGGAGTTTCTCTCTCTCTTTCTCTGCGTGAGAATGGTGGGCTTGTAAATTGTCATAAGCTAAAGCACGGACGCCTAGCATGGATCTACAGCTAGTAGCCTGAAAAAATATAAACGGTTATCATAAGTTTTGCCAATACTTTCCTACCCTGAAAGCAAAAATGAATAAACCAAAATATACCTGCAACTCGAGGCTAGCGGCCCTCTTCAGTAAGAAATCGGAAGGATGGGCCTCTGCCAATCGCCAGTCCTCCTCTTGGGGAATGCTATCTAGGATCATAGCAGCCAGACCCCCATCTATGGCGTTGACTATCCCAGGAAAGGAAATGCTTGCACCTCTCACTTGCGTGGTGGCGGGAGGAACGTCTAAACCTTTCTGGCGGAGAGAATGGATGAAGGCCAAAGAACTGGTAAAAAATGAGGAAAGACGGGGATGAGAAGCCTGATTCTCTCTCTGAGGAAGATAGGGGTTGATATGAGTGATGGATTTGTTTACTAGAAAGCAGGCCTTTTAGCTTGTATGCATGTGTTGTCCATAACCACTAACAATCTCCTATCTGATTAAGTATGAATTGTTATCCATGCATCAAACATCTATCCATTATCTCAAAGTTGTAGGATTTATGGTGTGTTGTAGATAAAAGAAGACCATAGTTGCCGGTTCCTCTAGAGATATAAAAGGGTATCACAGTCGAGACAGTTCTGGGTATAATTGTCGGTTTAGGCTGTAGTATAGGCTGCATAGGTAGCTTGTCTTGGCTACTTGTCTATGCTAGTACGTGCGTGTACTAATAGGATCACAGTGAGGTGCATTCTTCTATTCTGACTGATGTAGAAAGAATCAAGACCTCGGTGACTTAAGATGAACCTTAACTCTAGTTGAGTCCTAAGGGTGTATAGTTGTAGTCTGCTTCTTTGATTTACCATGGGTGAGAGTTCAGAGGATCTGCAACTCAATATGCTCCGTATCTTGGGAAGCAAGTACAACTAGTACGACTCTTAGTGTAACTGCAACAGAGCACCGTATCCTGGTACAAGAGGTTGATCACATCCCCTGAGGAATTATTTAAGGATTATCATACCAAACCCTGCAGGGGGATTAATTTTCGGTATGATGAATGAGGAATGAATGGTACTACTCAGGAATAAAGAAGTTGAATAACACGAGTAGTCAGAACCTCTAAGTTAATCAACGGATGAGGGATATCTTAAATACGGGGGTCGCCAAGTCTAATACTAGCCCTGAACTCAACAGGGGTAAAACAGGTAATTCAGTACTATTACTCTATTGGAATGTTTTAGTACTTATGGACTAAATTATACTCTGGGCTGAGTATGGAGAATTTAGCCATTGGGAGGCCTCGGTTTTACCAGCTAGTAGATCCCTGATCTGGCCCAAAAAGCTCAACAGGCCACAGTATAAGGAATAAGTGGGCCACCACACAATTGGGCCCAGTTTGGGCGCCAATTCTGCTAAGTGGACGCCAGTCCATGTGTTGCAGGCCTGGCCTGCAACTTAAGCCCAAGTCTCACTTGGTCTCCTCTATATATACCCCCTCAAGGTCTTGTTTGACCTAACAGTTGAGAATATACTAGTGCACTTGAAATATTCTAACAAGAAAGGGAGGCTAGGGTTAGAGAGAGAGAGAAGCGCGGCCGTCTAAGAGCAGAACGGTGGTATCCCGTTTCAGTGGCTGATTCCGAGGTTCATTGTCCATCCAACGTCAGAATCGAGCAGGGATACAGATCAGAAGATCTATTCGCGAGTTCTCTTCTACCTTGAGGTAATCGATCTGAACACCCTATGATTCTGCACTTAAATTCATAGGAGCATGATAGGTTGTTTTTAATAATTAGATATCCGAAATAGAACCTCGGGACGAACCGATCTTCACCGATCAGTATATGGTTCCTTTAGTTGGTATAAGTCGCTAAGGGGCTTAATGCTTGAACTTGAGAATCACGCTCATTCAGAGCAGAGAATGCGGGGGTAGTAGAATCCAAGGGTGTTGGTCCCGGTTTGTTAATAGGAAAATACGTAGAGGGGGGGGGGGGGGGGGTGAATACGTATTTTGAAGTTTTTCAACTTCAAATCCCTTAACTCAGAGTAACAAGTAAAGAGCTCGCTTGAAACTTAAGACCTAGCTGAAGCTAGATCTACAGTACGTAGCTTGCCTGCTTGACCGAAGTGAGCACTTGATCAAGAGGGAGTCTTTACTCGTATATGCGGAATTTGGTGAGCTAAAAATCTTTCCTAAGTATTTAAAATCTCCAGATTAGGTTTATTTAGATGCAATATGCAATGGATAATCTAATAAGTAAGAGTTTAGGGTTAGAGAGATACGACATAGAGAATTATAGTGGTTCGGAGATAACGCTCCTACGTCCACTTTGTTGCACGACGGCAACCGTTCTCTTCACTCAAGAACTTGAAGATTTTGGGCTCTTCAAAAGCCTGGTCAAGATCGAGCTTCACTCGCTTGGACCTGACAGACGCTGGGTGATTCCGGGTTCACACCAAAAACCAAACTAGACTAGAAGCTTCTCTCGCTTCAGTCGAACAGACAGGGAGATTAGGGGCTCTCCTTACAGCCTAGCTTCGATCGAGCTTTACACGAACGATGTAAGTGCAAGCTTGGATCTAGACTCTATGATCGAGGCTTCTTCAATCGGTGAAAGAAGGGCCTTGGATCGAAACAACCTAACGACGACTCAAAAACCTAACAGACAGATTTAGGGTTTTTGGTTGACGAACACACTATGAAGAGCTCTTTACAGTAAGTGCAAAGATGGCTAGAGCTCTTCTTCTAAGCTTGGATATGGAATGGGCTTAGACTCTAAGTGTGAAGGTTGTGAAGACGAGTTCCGATGAACTGGAAACTCGGAGAACACTTGGAAACAAAGACTCGAAGATATGCTCAAAGGCTTGGGAGTGTTTGTTTGCTGTATGCGCTCGAATGCTCAAGTAGTGTTCTACTTCTCTTCGTCTTCATCCTTCACTATTTATAGGCGGAGAGATGGTCTAGATCCGTTGCTTGGTTGGTGGCCTTGTCCCTCCTCCTCTCGATAGTACTTGCGCAGGCTGGCACCTTTTTCAGACGTCCAGTTTTGGCATTTTGCCAAAATTGGCTAACTTACAAGGTTAACAGTTACTGGAGCGAGCCAGTACTGATGCGGCGCCTTTGTCGGCCTGGCAGTCAACTCTTCCGCTCCACTCCGCTTTCGACACGTGGAGATCTTGTAATCAATGCTACGATCTCCTGTTGACTGGAGTTCAAAATATGGGCGGGAGTCGCGCTGTCGCTTTCTGGTAGGTAGTGGCTCGCTTCGCTTTGAAGTTGTAGCGTCTGCTTTAGTTGAGTGACTTCGTAGTCATTCTGTAGTGAGCCGCTTCGGGAGATAAAGTTCCCTAGTGACTGCTGACTAGAGTTGACTAGCTTTGACTTTTCACTGTAGCACTTGCTTCGCTTCGCTTCAGCTTTGAACTGTAGCGTTCGCTTCGCTTTGCCTTGGCAGACTCGCTTTGAATCTACTGTAGCGATCGCTTCGCTACACTATTCTTCGGCACGCTTCACTTCGGCTTGCTAGACTTGCTTCGCTTCGAAAAACACACTCAAGCGAGTGGTCTTCACTTGAAATTTTGAAGCCTATAATCTAAGCAAATTAAAGAGCCATCCTAACAGAGTAGGCTTAGAAAAATTCTAACCTATTAGCTACATCAAAATGGGTCGCTTGGGAACAGAACGCTTTGGGGTTTTGGGATCAAATCAAAACAACAAGATATCCCTTATAGGTTCCCCCTTAACAAGTTGTTCTTAACAATTCCCAACAAAGGGCAAAGGGACCACTGCCCTTAAAGTGGAACTGGTCACCGTTGCACCAGAGTTAAGCCTCCCTTTCTTAGTTAAGAGGGAGGGAGGAGATGAGCCTTTTCTCTTAGCAGAAGCTGGAGAAGGGTTTGTCGAGGTGTTCCTCAGCTCCTGCATAAAAGTAGGTGAGGCCTCTGCAGCAGACAGGTCCTGGCCTGATGAAGAAAAGTCAAAGCCCTCCATAGAAGGACGGGTGACAGAAGGGGAAACATGACTCTCTATACCCACCGCCGGCCCTAACTCAGTAGTAGCGGGAATCAAGGCCTGGGACGATAGGGGCAAAGAGTCCTTAGGATCTTGAAGAGCAGAACGAGTAACAAAAGGCGGAATTGGATCAAAGGAAACTTTACTTTTCCCCTTTTGCTGAGTTTTTGCCTTTGGTCAAGAAGAGGAAGAAGCACCTGTTCCTCGTGAAGGTCTGGGCGAACTTGCAGAACCCTTTGCAGGCAAAGAAAAAGCCTCACGCTCAGCTGGAGAAGCCTCCTTAATAAGGCCAGGAGCCCCATCGTCAGGGCTAGCCTCTGCAATTATCCGCCGAAGCTTATCAAATGCTTTCTTCTTCAAATTCTTTTTGGAAATATCCATGCCTGTACAAATTAAGAAAATTATCACTCTGCACTCACTTAAGGAAAGCTATATAAAAGAACTGAAAAATAGCAACAGAACTAAAAGAACTTTACCCATTGAAGAAGACCAAGGGATGCTGGGTTTTAAACCAAAGAAAGATGGAAGTTCTTCACTTTCTACAAAGGGCCTAAGCATGGTATGGTCAAGAGGATATTCGGACAATAGAATAGACATTATCCCTTCCTCCCTAGAAGATAAGGAAGGGAGAGGACGGGAAGGTCTCTCTCTGCCAGGATGCATATATAGACTAATGTCAGGGATATTCCAGGAGGTACCAGAAGGGGGGCTAATTGTTAAATAACTTTCATGCCAATCTTTATCTTTGGATTCATACTTGCTGTATATATTGGCAAAACGGACATTTGGAGAGAAATACAGATGAGAATCTCTATACTTCAATTCGTGAGTATGAAAGAAAAAGAACGCTGTATCCTTCACTCCCTCTAGACTAATAATCATGTGGAAAAAGGCGGCCTTGCGGATAGAGGCTGGGTTCAACTGATCAAGGGCACATTGTATAAATAAGCTACGCAAGCGAAAAAGGGAGGCACGGGAAAACGTAGCCCAGCCCCTAACTGGAAGAACCAAAAAGCTTTGAGAGGGGGTGTTAGCAACAAAGGGCGTTCACTCCTCCCAGGGATTTTCAGCGAAAATCCCCCAAATTCTTTCACTTTCTCAGAAAAAACATCTAGGGTTGTTCTATCTAAGGTGGAAGGCCCATATTCATCCAAGGATAGAATTTGTTTCTTCTGTTTTCCCTCGGTACCATCCCTTTGGGGATCAGACCCTTGAGCAGATCGGGTAGACCTGCTACGGCCTTGGTGGTCGGAGTTATTCCGCCGAGAAGAAGAAGATTTCATAGCAATTGCCTAAGAGGTGATAGCAGAAAAATCTAAGAGAAGAGTAAAGTATATGAGTACCTATTCAAAAAGGGAAGTAGAAACGTTGAATCGAAAATAGCAGAAAGGTTTCTCTTTCCCTTTGAAGTATTAGGAGAATGCCAAGGAGAATGAGTAACTACTACCCACAAATTCGGAGAAGAAGGTAAAGACACAAATGTGAGAGAGGAGAACGCGTCTCACCCACCGCACTGGAATTCAATTAATTCCAAAGACAGGTCTTACCCCCTTTCCTAGGCGTACTTACACGAGAAAAAAAAAAAAAAAAGAAGAAGAAGAAGAAGAAGAAGAAGAAGAAGAAGAAGAAGAAGAAGAAGAAGAAGAAGAAGAAGAAGAAGAAGAAAAGTATAAATAAATAGCCTCAAGAAAAATAGGAACAAATGGACAAAAATATGAGTCTTCCCTTCAGAAAATGAAGCTAATTTAACAGGTAAAAAAGAGCCTCACGATCATCCTAAGGGTACTACCAGAACCTCATATAACACGGAGAAAGCACCTTCATAGCTTGAAAAAGCTCCAGTTTAGCGACTAAGGTTCAAATCATCGGTTTCAGCAGCAATGAGCGATGAGAAGAGAAGGAGGCCCTTTATAGATAAGGAGGCAGCAAGAATGCATCCTTCTCATGTTTCAATCACATCGAAGAAATAATAATAAAAGGAAGAATTCTCACGTTCCCCTACCCTCGAAAGACTAAACGTCGCGTTATTTTCTATGAGACAAGACAATCGTGACGTTTGCAAAACAGCCTTTTCCCGCAGAAGCATTTATCAGAAGCTAATGAAGCACGCTTTTGGACCTTGGGGGGGGGAGTAGCTGATAGGGACGAATATCAGCCTTGCCTACGTGGCATCTTTAGTATTTGTCAGACCTTCACTACAAAAGCCTTAAATAGCTTGTTCAACGAAGATGCCTCGGTCCTGGACGCTATAAGCTCCCGCACAGATCCCAGCTGTATCAGGGGCTTCTATGTAGATCCTGGCTTCTGCAGAAGCTGCCTTAGGTTTGCGAATATCTACAGGGATATTAGGATCTGTCTAGCACGCTGTCTGCGTGATTCTACACCCTCTAGGGTGAGGACCACAAAATTGATGACGGCGAGAATCTTGTCCACTTCGAAATTCTTTTTTTGTCCTCCCCATACACGAAGGTTCACCTTTTCATCCTTTCATCATCTATAAATACCGAGTGATCACACCATTCCATTCAACATAACTTATCTCAATCCTTCACGCACGCACACCGCATACTATTCCATTCACTCTTATATTCCACGGCAAGCTTCATCAAGCCGGAGCAATCGGAGCTCTCAAGGTCTTCTCCTAGGAAGCCTTTCTCACTGCCATCTTCATTTCCATATTCATCACCAGAGAGAAAACCTCCTATCATTCCGAGCTTAAGGTATAACTCTCGTTGCTAAGAGGGTGTTGGATCCGAAGATCGCTCGGATGTTAATCGATAAAACAAACACATATCATGCAATTTCCTAGATCCTAAAGCGGAAACAAATCTAGATTGCATACCTTGTCGGGGCAGATCCAGCCGGTATAATGGACTTTGGTGAAGAATTCCTCGCACTAGATCTCTGCACACGAGATCTAGCTCTTCTCGTAAACCTCGAGATCTTCTAGAGTATTCCCGAGCACAGAGAAGAATTCCAGATGGACGGAAATCTTTCTTCTCTCCTTCGCAGTAAAACCCTAGCCGCCACTTTTCGTATGTGAATCGATAATTGTCCGTGTCCGGAATCCCTAATCACCATCTATATATATAGAGGCAGATTAGGGTTAGGGTTTCTCTTACTGGGCCAGGCCTGCTTCTGTTGGGCTACACTAGGGATCTTAAGGAGGATATGGACTGGGCCTCCCAATATAATTAATAATCCAAGTATTCTCTGGGCCCGAATACTTTACTTAATTATATTAATATTATTTCACTCCACTATAGAAATAATATTGCACTGTCGTCCATCTCCCATATTATAACGTACCGGGCTCCTTTTTGGATTATATTATTTCCCGTGTTAAAGATATCGCATGTCCATTAATTAATTAAGCTTACTGATAGCTCTATTAATTAATATCTCATTCCGAGAGTAGTACCCGCTCGACCTTATTATTATATCGGAACTTAATCCACCTGCAGGGTTTAATATAATAATCTTTGGAGCACCTCAAGGGGACATCATCAACTCGGACTCAGCCGAGACACGATTTCTAGCATTAATATTAATTATCATATTTATAATATCATTACCCAAGATATCGAGATGCTTTGAGTTGCAATAACTCTCACTCATTGATAAATCAAAGTAACAATTATCATAAATATATAATTCAATATTATATGACAAGAATTAAGAAATAATAATCGTCTGAGATCTTTGATCCTTTTATTAAATCAGTACAAAAGGATTTATCTCACCGCGATCCTGTTTAATGCAACTGGATGCATTAGTATAAGCTACTTAGCCAAGATCAGCTAATAATCAAGCCTTATACTACAACCTTAACAAGTAATTTGTCCACAATTACTTAGGTTGCGAACACTATTTAAGTATATAAGAAAGTGATAATATGATCTTCCGTGTGAGCCCACACCATATTATCTATAATATATACTACAGGACGATATTTTGCATAACCATAACACGAATAAATATGCAAAAACATATGACATTATTTATTTCATAAAACAGGAAGAAGTACTATACAACTCAGCATAAAAAGTATGCTTTTCAGTATATAATCCCAAAAATCTCCCACTTATACTCAAAAGCATGCTTTCAAGTATACTACTACACTAAATATCTCTCCCACTTATACTCAAAGCAGTGCTGTCATGCAACGAACTCCCATGCCTCCAACATGCCTTTCGAACACCTTGATAGACAAGGCCTTCGTGAAAGGATCAGCCAGGTTATCCTCCGAAACAATCTTTGACACCACGACCTCTCCTCTTTTCACATACTCTCGTATGAGGTGGTACTTCCTTTCAATGTGTTTACTGGCCTTATGGGTTCGTGGTTCCTTTGAATTTGCCACTGCACTAGAGTTGTCACAATAAATTGTGAACGACTGAGGCAAATTCGGAATCACATCCAAATCCAACAAGAAGTTCCGGAGCCATACAGCCTCTTTGGCTGCTTCCGAGGCTGCCACATACTCAGCCTCCATTGTGGAGTCAGCAATGCATTTCTGCTTTATGCTCCTCCAATATATGGCTCCACCTCCCAGTGTAAAAACACATCCTGAGGTAGACTCTCGAGAATCCCTATCTGACTGGAAATCAGAATCAGTGTATCCCAGAGGATGTAGACTGTCAGACTGAAAGACTAACATATAATCCCTAGTCCTTCTCAGGTACTTGATTATATTCTTTACAGCAGTCCAGTGTCCTTTTCCTGGGTTAGACTGATATCTGGCAACCATGCCCACAGCATAACCGATATCCGGTCTAGTGCAAAGCATAGCATACATGAGGCTTCCAACTGCCGAAGCATACGGAACTCCCTTCATGTCATCTATCTCAGCTTGTGTCTTCGGACACATATCCTTTGATAGATGGATTCCACTCTGGAGAGGGAGAGATCCTCTCTTGGAATTCTCCATGCTAAAGCGCTTTACAACCGTATCTATATAGGTTGCTTGGGAAAGACACAACATTCTCTTCTTACGATCTCTAAAGATCTTGATCCCAAGAATGTGTCCTGCTTCTCCCAAATCATTCATCTTGAATTGCCTGGACAGCCACATCCGTACGTCCGATAACATATCTACGTTGTTGCCAATCAATAGAATGTCATCCACATACAGTACTAGAAACACCAAGTCGTTTCCTTCACACTTCTTATAAACACAACTCTCATATACACACTGCGTGAATCCATATGACTGGATTACCTCGTCAAAGCGTGTGTTCCAAGACCTAGAAGCTTGCTTAAGTCCATAAATGTATCGCTTAAGCCTACATGCAAGATGCTCACTTCCTTCGGCAATATAACCCTCTGGTTGGCGCATGTAGATGGGTTTATCAAGACTACCATTAAGAAAAGCAGTCTTGACATCCATCTGCCAAATCTCCAGATCCATATGGGCCGCAATGGCCAAGAGAATCCGGATCGACTTAAGCATGACAACAGGCGAGAAGGTTTCATCATAATCGATGCCCTCTTTCTGAGTGAAACCTTTTGCCACAAGTCTAGCCTTGAAAGTTTCAATCTTTCCGTCAGGTCCTCTCTTACGTTTGTAGACCCACTTACACCCGATGGGTTTAACCCCTTCAGGAAGTTCTACAACGTCATACACATCGTTCTCATGCATAGATTCGATTTCCGAATCCATTGCAACTTGCCAAAACTGTGCATCTTTGTCTTGGATTGCCTCTTTGTATTTCCAGGGGTCTGAGTCATCTTCACCTGGTAAGTTGTCCGAAGACTCTCCCAGACACAACCATCTTTCAGGTTGAATAATGACCCTCCCAATGCGACGAGGCATATTCTGAGGTTGTGTACTAGTGTCAACACGTGGTGCAGTTGATGGTGCTGCATCTAGTACGGGTGGTTCAGGCGGGTTTGTATCCCTCATCTCTTCTAGGATCTCTCACTCATGGGTTTGTGATTGTTCATATATTCTTCTTCCAAGAAATGAGCATTGGTGCTGACAATGATCTTTTGGTCCCTTGGACTATAGAACAATCCACCTCTCGTACCCTTAGGGTACCCTATGAACAGCCGTAATTCAGTTCTCGACTCCAACTTATCAGCATCCTTGCGCAACACATGTGCAGGACAACCCAGATCCGAATGTGTTCAAGGTTAGCCTTTCGGCCTGACCACAACTCCAAGGGTGTTTTGGGTACTGATTTGGAGGGAACTAGGTTTAGAATATATGCCGTTGTTTCTAAGGCATAGCCCCAAAACGAAGTAGGTAGCTCAGAATAGCTCATCATCGACCGAATCATGTTCAGTAGGATTCGGTTCCTGCGTTCTGCCACACCATTCTGCTGTGGTGTTCCTGGCGCAGTAAGCTGGGATGTAATCCCGGCTTGTGACATGTATTCCAAGAATTCAGCGCTAAGGTACTCTCCACCTCGATCAGATCGAATGGATTTGATGAATTTATTATGCTGATTCTCAACTTCTGCCTTAAATGCTTTGAATTTATCAAAGGATTCAGAGATCCGTTTCATCAGATAAACGTATCCAAATCTTGAGTGATCATCAATAAAAGTGATGAAATACTCAAAACCACCTTTAGCCTGAATAGACATTGGACCACACACATCTGTATGAATCAAGTCCAACACATTCTCTGATCTGTTGCCCTTGGATTTGAAAATCCTTTTCGTCATCTTACCCTTTAAGCAGGATTCGCAAGTTGGTATCGGTCCTATTTGGAGTTTATCCAAGGGACCGTCTTTCACCAACCTTTGAATTTGCTTGAGGTTAATATGACCAAGCCTCAGATGCCAGAGAAGTGTTTGATTCACATCTGAAGAAACTTTACGTTTCTTTGAACTCGATGATGTGCTGTAAATAGCAGGTACAGTATAGTTAATGGTATAGAGATTGTTAGACATAATACCCGAACAAATGACATCATTGTTACGAAAAATAGTAACGTCATTCAAACCGAAAGTAACCGAATATCCATCCAAATACAATTTGGAAACCGAAATAAGGTTCCTTTTAAAACCAGGTACTAACAAAACGTCTCTCAAAACCAGTGTTTTATCCAAAAACGGTAAACTGACAACTCCCACTGCAGAAACCGCCACGTGCGTAGCATTCCTCATGGTGACGGTGATCTCCCTTGCATTAAGTCTTCGGGTTTGTGAAAACCCCTGCAAGTCAAAACACACATGATCAGTGGCTCCCGTATCTACAACCCAAGTATGTGTAGAACGAGCCGCTAAACAAGCTTCGACTACTAATGCACAAGATATACCTTTAGGATTGCCTCTTTGTTGAGGACAAACCGCCTTGTAATGTCCCTTCTCTCCACAACGGTAAAACTTCCCCTTAGGCTTCTTTATCCCTCCCTGAGGTCCTCACACTCTTTGACTTGCTCGATTTTGAGCTTGGCCAACCTGTTTCTTCTTCTTCTTAATTCTGCCTTTCGGCTTAGAAGGTTTAGAAACAGTGGTCACATGTACCTGAGGTTCAACCCGAAGAACTTCCTCAGCTTGCACAAGCTCATTGAGTAATTCGGATAACGTGTACAACTTTTGATTCATGTTGTAGTTCATCCGAAACTGATCAAAGGATCTGGGGAGAGACTCAATAATAATATCGATCTGGGTTTCCCCATCGATCTCAGCACCAAGGACCTCAAGTTCATTGAGATGACCAATCATCTTTAGAACATGTTCCTTAACAGAATCACCATTCCCCATGCGCATAGTCATAATAGCTCTCGTAGCTTTCTGACGCGCTTGGCGACCATGGTGCCCAAACATTTCCGTAAGGCTATAGATCATATCAGCTGCAGATCGGACATGTTGATGTTGATGTTGCAAAATGCTTGACATAGAAGCCAGTATATAGCATTTTGCCATCTCATCAGCCCTTTTCCAGCTGGTATAAGCCTCACGCTGTTCTGGCGTGGATTCATCAGTAGGTTCAGGGGGGCAAGCCTGAATGAGGACATATTTGTGTCCGTCAGCAGTAAGAACAATATCCAAGTTTCTTTTCCAATCAATATAATTGAAACGCTCGAGTTTATTCTCTTTGAGAATCGTAGCAAGCGGATTAAGAGACATAGTGAAGCTGAAATAAATAAATAAACATCACATAAACAGTCATATAAAATTTTGAAGCAGATTATATTGATATAAAAAGCATCCCCCAACACCTTAAGTTCTTACATATTAGCCACTATAGGTGGACAGTACATATAATACCTTAAGTAGATCTTAAAATCTTTAACTTATTATCCAATCAACCTTAGCCTTCTGATTGATAAGTTAATAGTTGGTCCTCATAGCCATGCAAAAATAATTAATTACCTTTCCTATAGGGAAATAATTAATTAATTCGCATCTAAGTGAATACCATAATTTAATATTACCAAAAATGATTTCTATAAAGAGTAACTCTACCAAAAGGAGCAGTTACCAAAATAAAACATTTTTCCAATATTATCAATTTGATTTAACCAATGAATACTACAATCAGTGTCTCCTATAGGGAGGAAGACTCATTGTCAACGCGAACACTTATTATTTCATTTTAAATCAAATCATCTTATATGAAGTCTAAACCAATGAAATCCATAATCAGCATCTCCTATAGGGAGGAAGACTCATCGTCAACGCGAATACTAATTACTTCATTATTTAAAACCAATTATGGAGGCTAGATTATCATAGTTTTTCGAATTAAATCGAAGAATAATGATAATTTTCTCACACTTAGTAATTTTTATCAAGGTTTTTACCATTTTCAAGCATAGCACATAAACAATTATCGCGAATAATTAAACAACATGCCATCCATCACATCGAAATAAAATAACCATGGAAATAAAATAAATTATCCAATCATCATGGTCTTCATTTATCTTCGAACGAGCTTGAAAATCTTGATTCGTCAAGTAACGGGCTGATCTTCACGAGAAAACGGGCCTATGAGTCGGCCCGTAGGGTTTCGGCCCGTTAGGGTTTGGAGGAACCCTAACCGCAAACCCTAGTCGCTCGAGCCGACGCTGCCGTCGCCCTTCCTCTGCTGCCACCGTGCTGCCGCCGCCTGGAGCTGGAGGGGACCTCACCGGAGGTCTCCCACTGGACGCCACCACCACCAGTCGCCGAAAAGCGAAGGGCAGCAGCAAAGTCGCTGCCGCCGCCGCTGCACAGTCGCTGTGCGACTGCCGCGGAAAGCAGCAGCTGCCGCCGCCTTTCCCCCGCCTTCCACGCCGCCGTCTGTCGCCCGGGATACGACGGTGTTCAGGGAGAACACCGGCCAGCAGCCTTGCGCCACAACAGTTCACCGCGAGTCGCTAGGGTTGCATGAACCCTAGCTCGCGCTGCCGCCGGGCAGCAGCGTTTCCGCCGCCGCCTCCGCGCTGGGCTGCCGCTGCTCCCTCCTCCGACCTGCTCCCGTCGTCGAGGTGGTCGAGCGGTGGCTTCCACCGGCGAAGCCGAGCCGCAAACACTGCATAGGGTTAAAACCCTAGTGCTCCGCGCTCGTCGCCGTCGAGCCGCCGCCACCGCTGCCTCGATATCCGACGTGTTCTTCGACACCTCTCCTCCGGAATTGATCGGTTACATAGATAGGAACTTTTACATCGAATTTACATCGAAAAACGAGATAAATAAAATCTAATCTAACACGATCAACCCTCGTGTTTTTACAAAGCGGCCACAAACAGACCGATTTTAATACATAATCAAAATCGAAAAACATTCATATTAACCATGACAATTGGATCTCTGCAAAACACAAAATTCGCATCCAATACTAATAATATGAAACATATATTTTGATTAATCAATTAACAGAGCCGAGTTGGCTCTGATACCAATTGTTGGATCCGTGAAGATCGCTCGGATGTTAATCGATTAAACAAACACATATCATGCAATTTCCTAGATCCTAAAGCGGAAACAGATCTAGATTGCATACCTTGTCGGGGCAGATCCAGCCGGTATAATGGACTTTGGTGAAGAATTCCTCGCACTAGATCTCTGCACACGAGATCTAGCTCTTCTCGTATACCTCGAGATCTTCTAGAGTATTCCCGAGCACAGAGAAGAATTCCAGATGGACGGAAATCTTTCTTCTCTCCTTCGCAGTAAAACCCTAGCCGCCACTTTTCGTATGTGAATCGATAATTGTCCGTGTCCGGAATCCCTAATCACCATCTATATATATTGAGGCAGATTAGGGTTAGAGTTTCTCTTACTGGGCCAGGCCTGCTTCTGTTGGGCTACACTAGGGATCTTAAGGAGGATATGGACTGGGCCTCCCAATATAATTAATAATCCAAGTATTCTCTGGGCCCGAATACTTTACTTAATTATATTAATATTATTTCACTCCACTATAGAAATAATATTGCACTGCCGTCCATCTCCCATATTATAACGTACCGGGCTCCTTTTTGGATTATATTATTTCCCGTGTAAAAGATATTGCATGTCCATTAATTAATTAAGCTTACTGATAGCTCTATTAATTAATATCTCATTCCGAGAGTAGTACCCGCTCGACCTTATTATTATATCGGAACTTAATCCACCTGCAGGGTTTAATATAATAATCTTTGGAGCGCCTCAAGGGGACATCATCAACTCGGACTCAGCCGAGACACGATTTCTAGCATTAATATTAATTATCATATTTATAATATCATTACCCAAGATATCGAGATGCTTTGAGTTGCAATAACTCTCACTCATTGATAAATCAAAGTAATAATTATCATAAATATATAATTCAATATTATATGACAAGAATTAAGAAATAATAATCGTCTGAGATCTTTGATCCTTTTATTAAATCAGTACAAAAGGATTTATCTCACCGCGATCCTGTTTAATGCAACTGGATGCATTAGTATAAGCTACTTAGCCAAGATCAGCTAATATCAAGCCTTATACTACAACCTTAACAAGTAATTTGTCCACAATTACTCAGGTTGCGAACACTATTTAAGTATATAAGAAAGTGATAATATGATCTTCCGTGTGAGCCCACACCATATTATCTATAATATATACTACAGGACGATATTTTGCATAACCATAACACGAATAAATATGCAAAAACATATATATGACATTATTTATTTCATAAAACAGGAAGAAGTACTATACAACTCAGCATAAAAAGTATGCTTTTCAGTATATAATCCCAACAGAGAGGACGAAGCATGAAGGCGCCTCACGCTCTCTACTTCACCCTCTCTTCTCCCTTTCACTCTTCGTGTCTCTACTTGAATGAGCCCTGTGCTTCATGGATTTAACTGATTTTATGGTTATAAACACCCTTTACTCAAGCATATAGTTGTATGGTTGCCTCTTGCCTCTATGCGAACGATGCTCTGTATAAAATGAGTGGCTATGGCTGATAAATCTCATGAATCTCTTACTCTTTACTACTATAATCCTATCTCTATAA
Source organism: Thymus mandschuricus (assembly GCA_029379335.1). Taxonomy (NCBI): domain Eukaryota; kingdom Viridiplantae; phylum Streptophyta; class Magnoliopsida; order Lamiales; family Lamiaceae; genus Thymus; species Thymus mandschuricus. Next base: position 15,668,104 of record CM057074.1, on the reverse strand, counting down.
ATGCGCTATGCAAATATGATGAATAATCACTTGAATTTGTTGTGGATCTTCAACCCGGATCTATTAGAATGATTCTTGTGAACTTGAACAACTCCGTCATTTCTAGAACCTTTCACTACAGCTTCCTCTTCCTTGACTAATTCATCAGCAGATTCTGACTCACCTTTGCGATCAGTTCTGGAAACATTTTCAGAAATTCCAGCTACAACATTCTCATTGTCACCAATCATGGAAACATAAAAGCCTCTTTCATCATCATATATGACATTCACAAATTCTATAATTGTCTCAGTCTTGCTACTAAACACTCTGAAAGCTCTACTGTTCATAGAATATCCCAGAAAAATTCCTTTGACACCTCTGTCATCCAGCTTCTTATTTTTTGATCTCTGTCATTCAGCACATAGCAAGTACTCCCAAAGATGTGAAAATGCTTAGCATTTGGCTTCCTTCCTCTCCAAATCTCATATGGAGTGATAGTCATATTTGGTCTGGCATATATCCTGTTGGAGATATAACATGCTGTATTTATTGCCTCTGCCCATAATCTAGCTGGAACCTTTGAAGCTTTCATCATAGTTCTCACCATTCCTTGCAAAGTCCTATTTTTCTTCTCCACAACACCATTCTGCTCAGGAGTAATTGGTGCAAAGAATTGATGCTCTATTCCTTCAAGAGCACAGAATCCTTCAAATAAGACATTGTCAAATTCTCTTCCATGATCACTTCTAATGCGTTTAGCATGCTTATCCTTTTCTCTAGTGACTCTTTTGTGCAGCCTCTTGAAGGCTTTAAATGTCTCAAACTTCTCTCTCAAAAAGTCTGCCCAAACATATCTAGAGAAATCATCCACAACCACCAAAACATATTTCTTCTTTCTAATGCTTTCAGTCTGCATTGGCCCCATCAGATCCATATGAAGCAGTTCAAGGATACTGCTTGTAGTGACTACAGACACATCCTTGTGAGTGGCATGGATTTGCTTCCCACTCATACACGGACCACACTGCCCTTCATGATCCAAACTCAGCTTTGGTAACCCAATGATAACATCATTATTCATCAAGGCTTTCCTATGTCTGAAACTAGAATGGCCTAGTCTTTGATGCCAAATCTGAAACTCACTCATCTTAGCACTGAAGCTCTTATGGTTGCATTCAACCAGATAGCAGATAGCAGAAGATCTTTTGCCAACCAAATACACCTTCTTGTTCTCATACACAGTGCAGGTTCCTTTATCAAATCTAACATCCATTCCTTGATCACAAAGTTGGCTTATACTCACTAGATTTGCCTTAAGTTGATCCACTAGGAACACATTCTTCAGCTTGGGCATCCCAGAAATAGCCAAATCTCCACATCCAAGAACTGGAACCTTAACACCATCAGCAAAAGTTACAGTCTGACCATTGACAGGTTTAATGTTGATCAAACATTCTCTTTTTCCGTCATATGTCTGGAGCAGCCACTATCAAAATACCATGAGTTTTCTGTCTCAGCCAGAAGAGCAGTATGAGCTACATATCCTTTGTAGGGTCCTCTACCTCCATAATTTCCAGGAGCACTTCCATAGTTTCCTGGAACTCTGATATGCCCTAGAATCCAGCAATAATGACATATTTGTGGATTAATTTTCTAAAAAGATCCTGTATCTGCTTCCCAACTTCCATGCTGATATCCCTGAGGAACTGGAGCATAAACTTTAGCACGAGCTTGAGGGTGTTTTTGTTTTACTTCATTATAACCCAGACCAGATTTATCATGTTTGGTCTTTCCTCCAACCTTAAGAATCTCATCAAGCTTGGCAGTTCCACTAGTCATCAACTTCACCAGTTGACTCATAACATTTGATTGCTCAGCCTCTTTCTCCTTAGTAGTAGGCACATGTTTCTCAACCTGATTCAGCTTTATAATCAGCCTGTCTCTTTCCTCCTTTACTTGCTTCAATTCATCAGCAAGAGACTGATTCATCTCAGCAACTAAAAGACACTTATCATTCATTTCCTTGTATGCAATCTCAATCTGATCTTCAGCATTGTCCTCAGTATCCTCTTCTTCATTACCATTGAATAGATTATCAACTTCTTCTTTAGATTTGTCTTTATCAACTTTGGCTGCATAGGCTTTACTGGAAGTATCAGTAAACACATTATCTTCCACTCTAGAATCATCACATTCTTCATTATCACTGTGAGTAGCAACATATGACTTTCCAACTTTCTTCTTGAGATTTGCACATTCTGGTTTGATGTGCCCCTTTCCTCTACACTCATGACAAATGATAGGTGGCTTCTCTCCACTGCTAGCAGCACTCTCTCCTTGAATCATTTTTCCTCTGAACTTCTTCATAACCTTGTTAAACTTCCTAGTAAGAAGAGCATATAACTCCAGAAGTTCTGCTTCATCATTTGAACTCTTTTGAGTATTCTAATCAGTAGCAGCTGCAAAAGTTATCTCCTTCTTCCTAGGAGCATCTTCTTCACGCATTCCCATTTCAAAGGTTCTAAGAGACCCAATCAGCTCATCCAAAGTCATAAAAGTGAGATCTCTGGCCTCTTCAATAGCTGCTACTTTGAAATCAAACCTCCTTGGAAGAGATCTCAAAACCTTGGCACACAACTTCTCTTGTGACATCTTCTCTCTAAGCATAAAACATTCATTTGAAATATTCTCCAGCTTAGCATGAAACTCAGATACAGTTTCATCCTCTCCCATTCTCAACACTTCAAATTTAGAGATCAGCTGCTGAAGCCTTTGAGCCTTTACTCTACTATTTCCTTCATATGCATTCTGCAGAGTTTCCCAAGCTTCATTAACAGAACGAATGTATGAGGTAACTCTCACTTTCCAGTAACTATAATTCTTCCCATCCAATATAGGTGGTCTGTTTACAGAACCTCCATCCTTTTGAAAATCCATTTTAGTTTGCACAGCTTTAGCACACGAATCCCAGGATCTCCACAAATCCAAAAACCTACTCTGATACCAATTGAAAGTGCTAGTTTGTGCAAAACTAAAAACGATCTTAAATATATTCTTAAAAGCAATAACAGAAAAGCTATAAAGAACACAGAAAATTGGTAACCCAGTTCGGTGATAACACACCAATTTCTGGGGGATAAACTCCAAGAGATTCAATCCACTATAAGCAGTTAAGAGACTTACAGGACTTTACACCAGGACTCCACCTTATGTCACCTATTCGTCTTGATTACAACTCCCTTACAATGAGACTGAATTCACCAATGAGATGAACTCGTTAACGATTACACACTAGAATGGTTCTAAGTGTAAACTTAGAACAAACTGAACAAAACAGGTGATAGATCCGGGTTGAAGATCTACAACAATTGTGTGATTATTCATCATATTTATACAGAGCATTCATATATGAGAGATTGTAACGGTAGCAAGTAAGAGATTCATGTGATTCATTAGCCATAACAACTCATTTTATACGGAGCCTCTTTTATTTAGACATAAAAGAGAGGATCAAGCTATGCATTTAAGCAAAGGGTGTTTACAACAAAAAATCAGTCAATTCCATGGAGCTTAGAGCTCATTCAAGTAGAAAAATAAAGAGGAAAGGAGAGGGCGAAGTAGAGAATGCAAGGCACCTTCATGCTTCGTCCTCTATTAGCAACGAGGATTATACCTTTGGCTTGATTTGTGGGGAGTCCCTTCCTTTACCAAGGAGAATGTAGATGAGAGTGATGAGAGAAAGGAAATCCTTGAAGAGGGATTTCGGGAGCTCTAGCTTGCGGAGGTGCGAAGCAGAGTATGAATGGAATAGTGTGTGTATAAAGAGTTGAGTTGATTGAAATGGTGTGATTACTTGATATTTATTGATGTGGAAAGGACGAAAAGATGAATGCTCATACTAGGGGAGGACAAGAAAAGAATTTCTAAGGAGACAAGATTCCCTTCGTCATCAATTTTGTGGTCCTCACCGTAAGGTATATAGAGTCACGTGGATTGCATGTTCATCAGGTCCTTGTGTCCTGGCAGATACTGAAGAATCTGGGGTAGCCCCTACATAGGGATGCACCTGCGCAGGACTCACATCTTCTGCACTGGGCATGGTATCTTTATAGAATAGGTCATCTAAGGCTTTCGGAGGGATGGTCTAATCAGCATTGAAAAATGCCACGTGGCAAGGCTGATATTCATCCCTATGAGCTACTCCCCCCCAGGTCCAGAAGCACACTTTGTTAGCTTCTGCCGGGTGTCTTGGCGGGAAAACTGCTTTTTTAGGTTAAGGCTACAAGTGCCTTGTCGCATAGAAAATTGGTGCGATGGTTAACTTCCCGAGGGTAAAAGTTGGACCTACTTTCTTTGCTCATCATTGCTCCCTCCTCTAGGGTAGAGAGATATTATAGTAGATATATTTTGAAAGGTGTATTATTATTGCTTATTTTTCATTTGAAAGTCTTATTATTATTTGTAAGCGAAAAGGCGTCTCTTCCCCTTTCACAGGCTGACGTGGAGCAATAAGTGGGGTACCACTTCACTCTCTTTTTCCCTTTAACTTTTTAACTCCTTCCTTTCTCCTCTTCTCCCTTTCATTCTCCATACTATATCTCTGAGAGAAACGGCAGTACTCCTGTTCTTCTGCTCTACTCTATACTTCCGGCGATTACTCCGCTCCTCTTTTCTCCCAGGTATTTTCTCTATTGTTTCGCTACTTTTTGCTAGTAGTTCTCGCACCTTTGATTGTGGAAACTTAAGATAGAGATCCTATCATACATCTGACGGCTGGCCGTTAGGGCTTGCACGTTGGTTTCGACATTTAACGTTTTTCCGTGGTTCTTCTTTTTTTCTTTTTTTAGCCATGGATCCAGACAAACAGAGCCTGGAACGAAAAATCCAGGAAAGGTTAGTGTATAAAATGGTGGAGGCAAGAGCTGCTAATCTCAGGTCTGTTTTCTCTCCAAGTGGCGCTTCCATCCCAACCTCTGGGATTTCGGAGCCTCCCCGAGGAGATCCTCAGGAAATGATGGCAGTGAAACACCATTTGAAACCTTGCTTTCCCCACTCACTCCTGGTTGGTTGTTTTTAGGAACATGATAGGCCTTACCCTTCGCCATTGGCCTTAACCGATGCAGGTGCCCACGTTTTTTTCTTCGGAGAGGCAGGACGATTTCTCTCCTCCTTCCTTCGCAAAGATAAGCCAAATTCCGGCACCCGCTCCTGGTATCCAGGCTTTAACCCTTAATCAGTTATTAGAGATTCTATCCCAGGCAGAGCAAAGTAGAGATCAGTTCCAAGTTGAGGTTCGCGACCTTCGAGACTGTCTTCGTGACAAGAAAAGATACTGCTCTGTTCTCGAACAGCGTGTGTCCTCTCTGTCGGAGCGGGTGGAGGAGTTAGAGAGGACCTTGGAAGCCTCATCAAAACGAGAAATGCAAGTGCAAGAAACTTTCGCCACGTAAGTAAAGCAGCTAACGCTTGCGCATGAGCAAGAGTTAGAGCATTCCCGGATTTCCTCTTTCACTAAGGGCAGGAAGATAGGCTTAGATCAAGGCATTTCCATGGGGATACGAGACTGCCGGTCTAATTTCTTGATGACCCCTTATGGCCAGGCTTTTGTGGATACCTTGGTGAAGCGATTGCCAGAGGCATACCTTCACTCGCCTGATTTCTGGGTACGGATGCTAGATCCCCTCACAGATTGGGCAGCCTCTGTTATTCTTGAGTGTTGCCAACAGTTGGGTTTACCCGAGCAAGCTACCGTTATCAACTTAGGGCCTATAGTAAGGATGTTTGAGATGAAATCCGAGGCTCTTAAGAGGAACTGCTTCCTACCTACCGGAGAGCCTTGGTTTATGCCTGTGTTGAGGGAAGCCTCCAAGGTCCATTTCCAACTGGCTCGATCCCCTGAGGATCTTCCTGCTTGGGATGCTCCCCCCTTTCCTCTCTTTCCTCTTAACACTATGGTTATGAGGTTTATGAAAAAGGCCTTCGACGAGGTGCTTTCTTCTTTCTCTCATGATTAAGCTTGCCTACTTGCTGTTTATCATTTTTCACTTAGCGATTCTTTTTCCCTGCTAGGAGCTAAGAGAGGAGAATGTTCTGGGCCCCTCTTTAAATAAAGAAACTACTTATTCTATACGTACTCCAACGACCATGAAGGGCGGTTCTGGGGAAAAAGATGCCTTGCGTATTTCAGTAGATCAACCCCAGGGTGATCTTCCCTTGTATTCGACTAAAGCTTTCCCTGCTTCTGGAAATCGGGCTTCATCTTCTCATTCGTCTAGTTCTGAAGATCCTACTTATGTTTTAGATCCTTCTCTTTAATTATTTTGATCTTGGTGGAATGTTTTTCAAAACAAATTACTTTTTTGTGTTTGTAATGGGGTGCTTTTTTATGGCCCCTGAATCATGCCGATGGGGCAAAAACAAATTTATTTTCTTTTGTCTTGAGCCAGGTGCTTTCTAAGACCTTGCCTTTGTCATGTTTCTGCTATCTCCTACCATCTTGGCCTGTTATTTTTCTTTTTTTATGTTTGTGTGCCTTTTCATTTTATTTCCATCTGCTGCTACGTCTTTCTTGCTAAAGCATTTTGAGGTAATAGAATACAGGCTAAAGTATTTTGAGATAATGGAATACGGGTATTGGGATGTAGGGTACCCTCTACTCCCCCCCCCCCCCCCCCCAAGTGAGGTATAAGGAACCGAAGGAATTATACCTTGTTTGGGGCTAATATTTTGCAAAATACAATTACTTTGAGGGCAAGGATACATGATCCTGTGCTTCCCACATATTGACTAATTACAAGATAAAAAGTTTTAAGGTAGGTAAAGGTTATGACCAACCGTACTCTCCTTCTTTTTAAGAACAACGCTTAATTTTCCCTGCATACTTTGAGGGTACTACCTTTTTCCTCGTTTGTTGTCTCTTCGATATCCTCTTGATCATGCATTTTGGTTGCATCCTTGACTTTCTCCCTTGCTTTGGCTATTAGAGTTTCCCAGTGCCCCTTCACAATTGGGGCATTGCATGTACCTACCATTTCGGCTTCAAATCCTTTGCTTTTGTCATTCTGTTGGGGCGACCGTTTGTTTGAGTCTTTGGGTAGCATGAGCTTTTCTGAGGAATTGATGTTGGTAATCATCAAGTGTTCCATTGAAGTGGAGAAATACTGGTTCTCTTCTACAATAGTTGTAGCTTTAAGTCGTTTTCCATCAGGCTTTGCTTCAGTCTTATCATCGGCGGGTTCTGCCATCGGCCTTTTCCTGGCTTGTCCTCCCTGTACTGATTGGATATAATATTTTCGTGAGATTGCTTGGTCTCCAGATACTTGTCCCACCCGGCTTCCTACCGGGAATTCATCATCAAATGGTAAGTGGAAGCCACAGCTTGGAACGGGTTCAGGGCAGTTCTCCCCAAGATAATGTTGTAAGAAGATTGTTGTCGCACCACCAGAAAAGTGACTGGTTTCGATACCCGCATGGGTCCTTCACCTAGAGTGAGCATTAGATCAATTGATCCTAATGACATCACGGGATCTCCTGAGAATCCGTGCAAAGCCGTGGCTACCCCGTTTAGAGGCTTCTGAAGACTCATTTGGTTGAAACAATTTTCGATTATGACGTTAACCGCAACCCCTGTATCTACAAAGACCCTTTGGACTTGGTATCTTTCTACCTCCACCGTGATGACCAATGCGTCATCATGTGGATGAACCACATTTTGATTGTCCTCTGGCCCAAACGAAATTTCTGGTGTAGGTAAGCCCTTTTCAACTTTCCAGACCCCATGTCTCCCGTGCATATGCAGCTCTCTACCAGATGCCTTTCTGCTTCTGTTGTAGTCCCCTACAGCCGGTCCTCCATATATCATTTTAATGACGCTTTTGGGTTCTGGTCCCTGACTAGCATCAGGTGTTTTCTCAGGAGCTTCTTTGCGCTTTTTGTTTTGTTTTGTCTCTCTCTTGACATATTCCAAGAGTTCCCCCTCTTGGATCAGCTTCTCGATAACAATTCTCAAATTTCTACAATCGTTTGTCATGTGACCAAAGTCATTATGGAACTTACAAAATTTTTCAGAGGGTGGGTTCCTAGGCGGCTGCCTGTGTCCCACAAGGATCTGGACCCCCGGTTTTCTCATGACTACTTCCAGCAGATCAACAGGCTGCTTAATGAGTGGAGTAAAGGATCTCAGGAATCGTTCATTCTTATCAATTTTCTTAGCATCTGGAGCCGGCCTTTTCCTTTCTTCTGGCTTCTTTTCCTTTTGAAAGGCCAGCTCGGCCCTCTTGCTGCTCAGAGCCTCCTCCATATGGATATATTTTTGGACTCTTGTCAGCAATTCTTCGAAAGAAGTAGCTTCCTTCTTGATGAGAGAGGCAAAGAACTGCCCTGGTTTTAAACCATCTACACAGGCATGCACTTTCAGCTTCGACTCTACTCCCGGGATTTCCAGGACAGCCTCATTAAAGTGTGTCATATAATCCCTCAAACTTTCATTGGCACCTTGCTTAATAGTTGTTAGGTGTAAGGAATTTCTAGTAGTCCTCTTAGCGCTGACGAACTGTTGTAGGAAAACTTCCCTCAGATCCATGAAGGACTGAATAGAGGATTTTGGTAACTACTTGAACCAATGTTGGGCAGTCCCAGACAGAGTTGTGAGGAATACTCTACACTTGACGCCTTCCGAATATTGGTGGAGGAGGCATAAGCTTTCAAATTTCATCAAATGTTCTTCAGGGTCCCCTTTCCCCTGATAATCACAGGAAATTGTTTTGAAGTTACCAGGAACAGGATCTGTTTGAATATCTACCGAGAATGGGTTGTTCTCGTCGATATATACAGAGAAAAGTTCTGACTTGTGTCCCCCACTTTTATTATTTGGAACATGCTTTAGGTTCCTTTCTTCATTTGTGTTGCGAATTCCTCTTTCACTTGCTTCTGTTTCCTTTGAGGCCCTCTCTGGGGCCTGCTTCTGCTCTTTCAGCCTTTTCACTTCTTTCGCCAAGAGCCTCATCTGCTCTTGTTGCTGGGCATATTTCTTGGCCCATGCATTGTCGGTGTCCTCATCGAGATTTCCTTCGGGTCCCTCAGGACCTTCTTCATCTGGGGATTCCCAGTCAGTGGAGAATCCCTCCTCTTGTCCCACCACTATTAATGGCGATTTCGCAGCCAATTCTTGGGCTATGCTTGGGGTTACAGGCTTCTGCTTATGCACCAGGGGGTGCTCTTACTTCCTCCACCTTCTTGGGTTTCACCCGGAGGATTTGCATTTTGGGAGTTTATTCCCAAAATATGAAGTATTTTTTTCGACAGCCCCCTCAACTACGTCCTCTACAAGCTCTTTCATCTGGAGGAGCATGGTTGAGCAAAACTGAGCTTCCATGTTGACACTAGCCTCTGTCATCACAGTGCCTTTTCCTTTATTCCCGAGTAGAGAATTTTCTGTATTTCCAGTAGCTTGGCTGACTTCTTTTGAAGTAGCATCTGAGCTAGTGTTCATCTTTGCAAAATTCTGCAAATGCTTGAGGATTTTTAGAGAATTAGTTCCAGATGCTCTTGAAATGAGGCCTAAAATAGATATGCTTTGCTTTTGACAAGTCTTTTATGATTGGGAATCATCTGTACGAGCATTTATAGATATTGCCTGCTTATGCAAGGCTTAAGGGGTAGCACCTGCTTATATAGGGCTGGAATGGATGATGCCTGTTTTCACAAGGCTTAATGCGTAACGCTTGTTTTAAAAGGGCTTAAGGTATGACGCCTATCTTCATAGGGCTTAATGTTATGGTGCTTAACCATGTAGGGCTTTTTTGTATGATGCCTAAATATGTAGGGATTTTTGTATGGTGCCTAACTATGTAGGGCTTTTTGTATGGTGCCTAACTATGTAGGGCTTTTTGAGGGTTTTACCTACCGTGTAGGGCTTATGAGGTTTATGCCTATTAAATAGGGCTTCTGAGGATTATGCCTATTATATAGGGCTTACGAGGATGTTGCCTATTAGATAGGGCTTATGAGGATTCTGCCTATTATATAGGGCTTACGAGAATGTTGCCTATTAGATAGGGCTTCAAAGAGGTTCTGACTTCAAATGTGGGGCCCCCTCATCGAGGTGAGTAGGTTGTCCTCGTCATTTTTGGCCCTCTGTTTTCAGCGTTCTCACTCTGTGCGTTTTCGGTTCATGGCAATACAGGGGCCTACGACTGAATTTGGGTCGTAGTGCTTCCTCTGTAATTACCAATCCCTCATAACCCACGAGCTTACTTTATGTTTTGCAATATTTAATGGAACTTTAAACTCACCGACTATAAGAGATGAGCCGAATGTACTCTGAGATTGCTGCAATTTCGATTCAACTTTCCTTCAACCTTCGAACTAAACACAGAAACAATTCAGTTATCACCATTTATATTACGAGGGGGGCATAATCTTCAGATCGCCTCCAACCTCGCAGCTCAACATTACGAAGGACTCAACTAAGATCAATTCACAGTATGCATATCCAAGTTTCTTAAGAAAACTACCGAACTAACATTTGTGCGCTCATTCTAACATCCCTCTTTCGGGCATCTCTTGCACAAGGAAATAACAGAGAAAATTCATAACAATATTATCACAACCAGCTAGAATTTCAGTGATACCGAAGAGGTAAATACCTCAGATTCAAAATTTAACAGCATTACAAATAGCAAGCTAAGAATCCACATATAAGAAAGGAAATCAACGTCTTAAACTCAAATTTCCCACAGACAGCGCCAGATGATAGATCCGGGTTGAAGATCTACAACAATTGTATGATTATTCATCGTATTTATACAGAGCATTCATATATGAGAGATTAAACGGTAGCAAGTAAGAGATTCATGTGATTCATTAGCCATAACAACTCATTTTATACGGAGCCTCTTTTATTTAGACATAAAAGAGAGGATCGAGCTAAGCATTTAAGCAAAGGGTGTTTATAACCAAAAATCTGTCAAATCCACGGAGCTTAGAGCTCATTCGAGTAGAAAAATAAAGAGGAAAGGAGAAGGCGAAGTAGAGAACGCAAGGCGCCTTAATGCTTCGTCCTCTATTAGAAACGAGGATTATACCTTTGGCTTGATTTGTGGGGAGTCCCTTCCTTTACCAAGGAGAATGTAGATGAGAGTGATGAGAGAAAGGAAATCCTTAAAGAGGGATTTCGGGAGCTCTAGCTTGCGGAGGTGCGAAGCAGAGTATGAATGGAATAGTGTGTGTAAGAAGAGTTGAGTTGATTGAAATGGTGTGATTACTTGATATTTATAGGTGTGGAAAGGACGAAAAGATGAATGCTCGTACTAGGGGAGGACAAGAAAGGAATTTCTAAGGAGACAAGATTCCCTTCGTCATCAATTTTGTGGTCCTCACCCTAACGCGGATTGCATGTTCATCAGGTCCTTGTGTCCTGGCAGATACTGAAGGATCTGGGGTAGCCCCTGCATAGGGATGGACCTGCGCAGGACTCACAGCTTCTGCACTGGGCATGGCATCTTTATCGAATAGGTCATCTAAGGCTTTCGGAGGGATGGTCTAATCAGCATTGAAAAATGCCACGTGGCAAGGCTGATATTCATCCCTATCAACAGGGATGCTTGTTCAGAACACAAGCTCACACTCAGAAAACAAATATTTGCAATACACACGTTGCAAGAACACAAAATCTCACACAGAAAAATAATCAAAAGCGGCGAACGTGATGTAGGGTTTCTTAAATACTCAGCGCAGGAAACCCTAACAAGATCTTGAAGATGATCTTCTATGCATGGCAACTTTCCATGCATAATTCTTCTTCCATCTTCGAATAAAATAAAATAATATATATATATATATATATATATATATATATATATATTCTTGATACACGCACTTTTTAATCCAAAAGCAACGCAGCAGACTTCAATTATGAAATGCCAAAACAAATATGAAGTGCATGCAGCCCATGCACTAACCAGAATAACATGCCCAAATTGCAATTTGAATAATGTCTACATCGTAAATTTTTGTTCATGCACCGGGAGATTATAAATTAAAACCATAAAAAATCATTGTTTTATTTATTTATTTAAGGATATTATTATATTTCATGAGACATGTTGGTCCCGGTTTGTTAGTGGAAAACCACGTGGGGGGGGGGGGGGGGGGGGGGGGGGGTGAATACGTGTTTTGAAGTTTTTCAACTTCTTTTCCTTTAACTCAGAGTGACAAGTAAAGAGCTCGCTTCAATACTTAAGACCTAGCTGCAAGCTAGATCTACAGTGTTTAGCTAAACTTCTTGACCTAAGTTTTCACTTGATCAAGAGTGAGCCTTTACTCGTGATGCGGAAATTCGGTGAGCTATTCTTTCCTAAGTAATTCAAAATGCAGTTTAAGATTGTTTAGTATGCTTTATGCAATGGATAATCAGACAGTAAGTAAATAAAGAGAGATTAGAGTTAGAGATACGACACAGCGATTTATAGTGGTTCGGAGATAAATGTCCTACGTCCACTTGTTGCACTAGGCAACTAGTTCTCTTCACTCAAGAACTTGAAGAATACGGGTTCTTCAAAAACCTATGTCAAGATCGAGCTTCACTTGCTTGGATCTTGACAACGACTGGGTGATTACGGGTTCACCACACAAGACCTAAACTGGACTAGAAGCTTCACTCGCTTCAGTCCGACGACAGGGAGATTACGGGTTCTCCTTACAACCTAAGCTTCGATCGAGCTTTACACAATCGAGGAAAGTGTAAGCTTGGATCTAGACTCTATGATAGAGGCTTCTACTATCGAGGAAAGTAGAGCCTTGGATAGAAAACAACCTAACGACGACGAACACAAAACCTATCTGAACTTTAGGGTTAGGGTTTTCTGTTTCGACAGACACACTAATGAAGAGCTCTTTACAGTAAGTGTAAAGTAGGCTAGAGCTCTTCTCTAAGCTTGGATATGAAGTAGGCTTAGAACTCTAAGTGTGAAGGTTGCGAAGACAAGTTCCGATGGGACTGGAACTTGGAGAACACTTGAAAACAAAGACTCGATGAATAAGCTGAAAGCTGGGAGTGTTTGTTTGCAGTAGGCGCTGAATGCTCAAGTAGTGTTCTACTTCTCTTCGTCTTCATCCTTCACTATTTATAGGCGGAGGGTTCGCCAAGATCCGTTGCTTGGTAGGTGGCCTTGTCCCTCCTTCTCTCGACAGTCCTTGCACAGGCTGGCTACTTTTCAGACGCGCAGTTTTGGCACTTTGCCGAAAATGGCTAAGTTCCAAACTTAACAGTAACTGGAGCGATCCAGTACTGTTGCGGCGCCCTTGTCGGCCTGGCAGTCAACTCCGCTGCTCCTCTCTTCAATCGACACGTGGAGATCTTGCATTCAATGCGGCGATCTTCAGTTGACTGGAGTTTGCGTTCAATTTGGAGCGGGAATTGTGTTGTCGCTTTCTGTTAGGTAGGGGCTCGCTTCGTTTCAGAAATGTAGCGTCCGCTTCAAGTGAGTCGCTTCAGGGTCATACTGTAGCGGGTACTTGGAAAATAAATTTCCCGAGTGTTCGCTTTTAGTATTTATTGACTCCGCGTTGACTCGCTTCATATTTTACTGTAGCGCTCGCTTCGCTTCGCTTTGGCAGACTCACTTCGAATCTACTGTTGCGCTCGCTTCGCTTCGCTATTCTTCGGCATGCTTCGCTTCGGCTGAGTAGACTCGCATCGATTGGAAAACACACTCAAGCGAGTGGCCTTCACTTGAAATTTCTGCAGTCTAAAAACCTAAGCGACTAAAGTAAAAACAAAGCCATCCTAATAGTATAGGCTTAGAAAAATTTCTAACCAATTCTACATCAAAATGGGTCGCTTGGGAATAGGATACTTAGGGGTTTTGGGATCAAATCAAAACAAATATACCCAACAAGACAATATGTAACACAAAACAATAAAAAATACATAATCGATAGAATTGGAAAATGTACCTGATTGTTTTTTTTCAGTTCAAGGTCTTCCTAGATATAATGGTCATATTTACTCTTTTGATAGGCCGCATTAATGGTAATATGTATTGACAGTAATCCATCCAAAATGAAATGTAGTTATAGAGATAAATGTATATAACTATTCAAAGGGATGTGTCCCTTCACTGTGATTTTATTTAACCGTCCAATTGTTTTCTTCCTTTTCCTTTTTTTTTGTTTCCTCATATGTATAAATAAACTTAAAAGGATGTGAAATTACAGAAATATCATTTGTACTTTGCTTTTATATATAACATATAAATATAAGGTTAGGGTTGAGTAGTAGTGAATATTTAACGAGGAATGATGTGCTACTCACCTAAGGGTGCTCACCTTCGTGAGCACCTTCGTCATTTTTTCATTTCGACATTATTTTGTTCGATTTTATCATTTTTAATATATTCTAGTACCTTATAAATTAATATTGAAATCATTAAATCCAAATAAAATATAAAATTCAAAGCTCGATTTGTTCGTTTTTCCTTCTAAGTTCAAAATTTGAATAATAAATCAAATCGAGCTTTGATTTTTAAGTTTTCTTGGGATTTAATGATTTCAAAATTAATTTATAAGGTACTAGAATATATTACAATTGAAAAAATCGAACAAAATAATGTAGAAACGAAAAAATGACGAAGGTGCTCACGAAGGTGAACACCATTGGGTGAGTAGCACATCATTCCTCAATATTAACGTCATATCATCACATACCTCTTTAACTCTACAATTCGAAAAATGGGTTCCTCACTCCGATTTATATGCAACCGGAAATCCATGTCCATACGCAGTTATCGCGGCGGCGGTGGTAGGATGATATCTACCGCCGCCGCAGACCGACCGAGCGTCTCCCCGTGGCTGATGCTGCTGCCACCACCCTACGGGGACGACGACTACAAGTTCTACAATCTCGGTCTGAACAAAGTGGCAAGCCTGAAAAAACTGCCGTAGCCTCCGACGGACGCCGATTCGATACTGGTGGGCTTCTCCCACGGTTGGCTGGCCTCATGCAATCCCACAAAACCACCACATCTTCCTCGACAACCCCATCTCCCGCTGCCTCATGAGGCTCCCAAACATCCACCATGCCATCGATAAGATAATCCTAACGTCCTTCCCCGCTGCCGGCGACTGCCTCGCGATCATGCAATATTATGGCAGGCCGACGATGATGTGTTGAAGATACTGGTTCTTGGTGTTTGGAGAAGAAGAAGTTTGGCGCGGATTTTATATTTCAAGAAGTGAAGATAATTTAGTTTTATTTTGTTCTTGTGAAGAGTCGAACCTTGCATCAGTTTATTATTCCAGGTTGATGTGGAGCCACGTGTATGGTGTAGAATCTAGGGTTTGAGTCCTTTTAGTTTAAAGTCGTATTTTTGTTTTCCACGACTTAGCTTGCGCAGCTATATAAATATGTAATGCAACAGTAAGCAGCAGTATGAAGTTTTGATCGAATATTGAAAATCCTATATTTAACTCTGTTTTCTTTCCTTTTTCATACATGCAAACCTTCCATTTCATATTTTTCTTCATGGTATCAGAGCCAGGTTCAGATCTTAACTGAAATGGCAAAACACAACCAACGTGAACATCCAGAAGCGGCTGGAAATCAAGATGATGATTCCAAACCAAAGAAACATGAAGGAGATGACTCAGACTATGATGAAGATGAAGTTGATCCTGAAGTCAACCTCAAACGACGGCAGATCGATGAGATTCTACAACTTCCAGCTGCTGATCATCCAGGGATGGCTCTGGTAACAGCTCCTTTAACTGGTTCCAACTTTTTGAATTGGAGTAGATCTATCAAAAGGGCTCTAGCAGCTCGTAGCAAACTTGAATTCCTTGATGGTACTTTTAAGGAACCTGATGTTGAGTCTAAGTATTATAAGAGATGGGTTAAGGTAGACTACATGGTCTGTAACTGGATAAATAACTCAATCTGCAAAGAGCTTGTTAATTCCTTTAACCATATTGAGAGTTCATACAAGTTATGGATAGCCTTAAACCAGAGGTTTGGTGGTTCTAACGGTCCTAAGATCCTGAAGTTGCAGAGAGAGATTTTTCACTTTACACAGGGTAATCTAAATGTCATGATGTATTTTAATCAACTCAAGGCTCTTTGGGATGAAATGGACATGTTGCATACACCTCTTAATTGCACATGTTCAGCTAGATCTTTGATGTCAAAAAGGCAGGATGAGCAGAGACTTCTGACTTTTCTTATTGGGTTAAATGATAGCTTTGAAGCTACAAGAACACAGATCATGTTGCTTAAACCTTTGCCTAGTTTGGATGATGCTTATTTAATGATAGTTCAAGTTGAGGACCAAAGGCAATTAAGTGAAGGAAACTCAGATGGGAGGAATTTAATGGCCATGAATGTTGGGAACCAGCAGGCATTTGCTCCTCCTCCAAATCCACCACAGCAGTATTATGGTGGGGGGAAGCAGAATTACCAGAAACCAGCTCAGACTAACACTGGAGCTCCACCATTTAAGATAAGAATCAACAAAGAAGAGAGGAAAAAGCTGAAGTGTGCTCACTGTCAAGGGATGGGACATGATGTTGATACTTGTTTCAAGCTTCATGGTGTACCAGATTGGTATATCAAGATCAAAGAAGGGAAGGGGCCTCAATCCAGGGTCAATTTTGCTGATGCAGCCACACCAAATGAGGGATACAACAAACAAAAGGAGCATGGAGAGCAATCTACTGATATGGCTAAGTTGATTCTATCTGAGATAGCAAAGTGTATGGGAAACTTTCTACAGCATCAGCCAGGATCTTCAGCCTCCAAATCTGATGCAAATTTGGTGCATGAAATACCTCAAAGACAGCACCCTTTTGATGGCCATTATGCTTTTGCTGTTATGCCAAGTATGGAGATCAAGGAATGGATCATAGACTCAGGTGCTAGCTCACATATTTGCTGCTCTGCAGATCTTCTACACACCACATACAAGTTACAAAAGCCCTCTATCATCTTTCTACCTGATGGTTCTTCATGCTCTGTAGCCTATGCTGGGAAGGCACTGATTAACAAGGATCTGGTTCTTGACAATGTGTTATTTGTGCCAGGGTTTACACACAATTTGATATCAGTCTCCCAACTGATTAATACTGCTGGTGTTAAGTGTACTTTTCAATCTACACATTGCCTTTTCCAGAAGGATAGCACAGATGAAATCATTGGCATAGGCAAAATGAGAGAAAATCTGTATTTCATTGAGTCTCTCAAGGAAGATTTCTATTACAGCTTTCTCAATACAGGAAAGATGTTGGGAACCCCTTGCAGTTTGATTTTGATGATGTTTTTCGAAAACCACACTTAGGCATATTTTACTTGTTTAGGGTCAAGGCCGATAGATCGACCTGCTACCTGTTAGTGCAGGTCGATACTCTCTAATGTTCAAATGCAAGTTCGATTCACCCTGTAAGAGAAAGGTCGATTTATCGACCTTCCTCATTCGGATCAAGCTGGCATATCTGCCTGTCTATCGACCTTCCTTATCAAGCTTCCAGCCTGCATTGCCTTAGAAGATTTCAAGTGCTGGATTATCATATCAAGGTCGATGCTCCGCCTTCATGGAGCTACACGACCTGATCCTTGCCACGTCATGTGCCAGCAAGGACGAACTTTCCCAACGGCTAGAAGTGAGTCAGCTTCCAACGGCTAGTGCCACGTCAGCCTGACTCCAACGGCTAGTTTTTCAAAACTGCCTATAAATACTTCATGCCATATCGGATTCAAGTACGGGAAACTCAAGCTATCAACGCCAAATCTCTGCTCAAAACTTCTCTCAAGTTCATATCCATTCATGTGTTCGAAATCCGATTAGTTTCCCAAACACTTGACGAAGAGAGGTTTCCGATTCCGATAAACACCACAACGACGAAGCGTTCACTGCTGCTTGTCGTTGGTTCAACAACTTCTTCTCCGACTAGTTCGAAGTTAGAAAGTTTGTTTGTGTTCTCCGCCATTGTAGAGTTTAGTCAAGCTCTGTAATTAGCGAAAGGTTGTTTGTACTTTTTAGTACGAAAGGTTGTAAGGGTCACGACCCAAAACTCGTGTCTAGATATTTTCAGGTTAGATTGTATCTAGAACTGATACTCAGTCAGTATAAATAAGAGAGAGGTTGAATCCAAAGGTAAAGTGATTCTCAGGTCGAGTCGACCTGACGTGGACGTAGGAGGGTTTCTCCGAACCACGCTATATCGCGGTGTCTCTCTCTCTCTCTCTCTCTCTCTCTCTCTCTCTCTCTCTCTCTCTCTTCTCTCTCTTTATTTATCGCCCTTACATTTTATTATCAAACTGACAAGCATCAACCTGCATATCACGCATCAACCTGCCATCTCCTTTCAGCCTTAAGATTTTTCAAAGAGTAAATCAACCTCCACCAAACTTCCGCATAAGCACAGTTTGATAAATCAAGCTTGTTCCCAAACGAGCTTGATAGATCAACCTGTCTCTGATAAGGATCGACCTTGACAATCGACCTTTGATCGACCTGATTTTACAAAAGTAAAAAACGGTTGGTTATTGGTGTATTCCCCCCCCCCCCCCCCCATACACCAATTACTCTTTCCAGGGACCATCAAGTGGTATCAGAGCAGTGGTTCTTTTGACCGCTGCTTTGCATACTAAAAGTTCTTTATCAAACTTTTGGTCATTTTGAACCGATCCTTTAGAAAAATCTTTTTCATTCATTCATATCATATTATTTGCTATGGAGGCTTCTCTTCTCAGGGTATGTGAAGACTTCTCCATTCAAGGCTATGAAGACTGGAGCTTCCGAATCAAGATGTGTCTCAAGGCACGTCACGTCCTTATGTGGGATATTATCGAAAATGGCCCCTCCCCCATTTATGTAGCGAAGATTACTGTGGATGGAACAGCCCCCGGGGAGGCTACATACGAGAAATTCCTCAAAAATCCTCGCGACTACACTACCGAGGAAAGGAAGGAGGCCAGCCTCGATGATTACGCAAAGGGACTCATCTCCAGCACCGTGAAGGGCATCTACCTGGCCAAGATCCGAAATCTTGAAACCGCCAAAGAAATGTGGGACACCCTCCGGTCCATCAGCCTTGGTTCAGAGGAGATGAAAGAGAACAAGCTGTCCATGGCATGCAGCAAGTTCGATGACTTCAAGATGGTTTCGGGTGAAACCATAGAAGCAATGAAAATTCGCTTCACCGAGATTATTCTCGAAGTCACTGCAATCAACCCGTACAAATATACGCAGCGCGAGAAGAATCTTAAAGTGAAACGTGCCCTTCCTGCAAATTGGCACGTATACGCTGCCATGCATCGGATTTCAACTCCCTCACCACTGAAGATCTTTTCGACATTCTTGTCGGAAATGAATATGAGATGATCCGCATCCATGGATCAACACAGCCTTCCACCAGCAAGAAGGCTGATGAAAAGAACAAGGAAGTAGCTTTCAAGGCCGACTCAGCCTCAGCTGCTACCCCAAGTCCGATTGACGAATCCATCGTCAAGAAGTTCGAGAAGATGACTCTCGACTATGCTCTAGCTGCTAGGAGAAATGAGAAGCTCCTAGGGAAGGTTGTCAAATACAAAAAGTTCTATCGTGACAACAAGCGAAACTTCTCAAACCGCAACCACGACCGCCCTGACAAAAGGGGAGAATGTAAACCCTCAACCTTCAATTCTTCTAACACACCCGAGGGTGGTTGTTTTAATTGTGGCAGGCCAGGTCACTACAAGACCGACTGCCCGGATCTTACCAAGGCCGAGAGAGACGAGCTCCGTGCAAAGCGCGATAAGAAGCTTAAGGATCAACGAGCTGCAATGATCGCCGAAGAAACAAAGGAAGCTCACCTCTCTGACAGTTCGTCAAGTGATGACGAAGGTTACATCGCTTTCGACGAAAGTGATGATGAAGAATGTTTTGTTGGAGAGCACCAACAAAACGAGGGATCTTCAAAGGTAGATCCTCAACCCATTTTACTTTCCTTTTCTGACGATGATTGTGCAGAAGAAGGAGATGAAGACCTATCTGAGGCTGTGTCTTGGGAAGAAATCAAGAAACAGCTCGATGACTATGCCGACCTCGTGGAAACACTCAAAGAGGTCGTTGAAGATAATGCTGAGCTAATGAACAAAAATGAAAAATACAAGTTGGCATTAGAAGAAAGATTCTCTCCCTACGATGAAGAAAAAGAAAGGGAGATCGAAGCCCTAAAGTCAAAGGTTGATGAATTGACTTTACGGGTTAAGAAGTTCGATACCAGGGCACTCGAGAAGGACGAGTCCCTCCAGACCAAAGATGCCGAAATTCACAGCCTTACCTCAAAATTGGCTGACCTGGTTATTCGACACGAACTCCTCGTGAAAAAGGAAGAAAAACTTCAACTCACCTTGAGTCAGTTGAAGAAAAGTGGAAAGAAGTTGGAAGAAGTCCAATCCATGCAACGCAATCCGCGCGATCACTCTGGTATTGGATTTAATGGAAAATCCAAAGAAAGCAAGGACAAAGACTGCGAGATAACATTCGTGAAGGCACAGTCTAAATCAAAGAATACCAGAAGAGGTCATCAAGCTCTTCCAGATAAGATGGTCCAGCTGAAGAATCCAGTTCGACAGCCTCAAGCCATCCTTGTATAGCAACACAAGAAGGAACAGCCTGTTCCTCAAAAGAAAGAGAGTCGACCTGCCCAGCATCGTCGACCTGCCCCCTCACATCAAAAGCAGGCTGTCCATCCAGGGCGATACCAAGGCCAATACTATCAAAGGCCGTATCTCCCTCAGTTCTTCTTTCCTACTCATCAAGGTTGTCACTGCCACTATCCTCAACAGTCGAACTTCCAAGACTGGCAGTATCAACCTGGTCTTCATGAAGAGCAGTATTATCAGCCTCGTCGCCCTCGCTCAAAGAAATCCAAGGCTCCCAAGCCCAAGACCGCCACTGCCTCGTCCTCAGCCTCGGATAGAAGCAGACCGGCAAAACAAATCTGGGTCCCCAAGGCCGTTCCCGCAACCGATGTAGCACCCAATCTCAAATGGGTTGCTAAGTTTAACTAATTGCAGGTCGGGAAGGCTCAAAGAAGGAGCCAAGCAGCTCGTGGAGTTGTATGGATCATTGATAGTGGATGCTCAAAGCACATGACGTGTGACAAAACGCTACTATCAAACTATCAAGAACGAGACGGGCCACTTGTAACCTTTGGAGGAAATTCTAAGGGACTTACGAGAGGCCAGGCGATCTAAAAGTTGGTAAAACAACTATTTCTAACGTCTCATATGTTGAAGGTCTTAATCATAACCTATTCTCTGTGTCGCAATTCTGCTCGAGTGGTAAACGAGTATAATTCACCGCTAACAAATGTCTCGTGAAAAATGAGGAAGGAGAAACACTTCTTACCGGAATTTTGCAGGATAGACTCTATATTGTTCAATGGACAGATTGGATAGAGACCTGCCTGGTCACAAAGGCTGATTCCGAGACAAGCTGGCTATGGCACAAGAGGTTGAGTCACTTGAACTTCAAGGCCATCAACAAGCTCGCACGCAACAAGCTGGTGAACGACCAGCCAGATCAAGTCTTTGATCGTGATCATATTTGCAAAGCCTGTCAAGCTGGAAAGCAAACAAGATCATTCTTTCCAAGTGTGACGGCTCAAGCTTCAAATCGAATTCTTGAGCTTCTCCATCTCGACCTCTTTGGTCCAGTCACTCCCTTGAGTATAAATGGTAGAAAATACGCTCTCGTTATTATAGATGATTATTCTAGATTTACGTGGGTTATTTTCATGTATAAAAAGAAGGAGACATTGGAGAAGGTACCTGCGTTGCTGAGCAAACTGTGCAATCAAAAGGAGAAATCCATCATCTCCATTCGATCAGATCAAGGCACCGAATTTATCAATGCAATGATCGAAGAATATTGCACAAAGAGTGGGATTCATCATCAAACTTCAGCAGCACGCACACCTCAACAAAACGGCGTAGTGGAACGCCGCAACAGGTCGCTGAAGGAAGCAGCTCGTACCATGTTGGATGAAACAAACCTTCCAAAGAAGTTTTGGGCAGAGGCCGTTAACACAGCCTGCTATACCCAAAACAGGTCGATCATCACGACCCGACATGGAAAGACTCCATACGAGCTGTGGAACAACAAGCTCCCCAGGTTAAAGTATTTTAAAGCTTTTGGGTGCTTGTGTTACATTCATAATAATGGGAAATCTCAATTAAAAACTTTCGATAGCAAGGCCGATCCAGGAGTATTTTTAGGATACTCGGAGGTTAGCAAAGCTTATAGAGTCTTTAATAAGAAAACCCTAGTTGTGGAGGTAACACCTCATGTTGTGTTTGATGAATCTACTTGTCTGTACAGAGAATCAAGTACAGGTCCAGATCAGTCCGCTACTAACAGGCCGTCTAACTTCCCCATTGACGATCTGCTAGTATGGACTCCAAATGATCTAGAGGAAGAGGATCAATCTGATCCAAGGGTCACACAGCAAGGGGGAAGTGATGCAAGTAATGTTCATACTTCGAGCTGTAATACATCAGCCGGACCTAACCAGGCTGATCCCCCTCCCTCAGTCCCCCAGACTGATGCTGTTCACGACCTTACATTCCAAATCGAGCAGCTCGATAGCACAATGGAGCATCTCAACATCCAGGCCGAACAGCAGCCTGATCAACAGCCCGAGCAACAGCATGTGCCCACTGATCAACCTTCAACTCACCCGGAGTTTGATGAACCCATTAATGAGCCCGAGCCAATCATTTCAAATGAAGAAAGAGCTCGACGCAGACGTTGGATCGATGCTCATCCAAAAGAGCTCATTGTTGGGAACCCAAACCAAGAAGTGCGAACAAGAAGGACGATTGGTGAAAGCGCGCTACTAAGCTGCTATCTCTCTCGAATTGAACCCAAAGATGCCATTGAAGCTCTTTGTGATGCTGACTGGATTCAAGCCGTGCAAGAAGAACTCAATGAATTCAAGAGAAATGAAGTATGGTCTCTAGTTGATCGTCCTTATCATCAAGGCGTCATTGGAGTCAAATGGGTTTACAAAATCAAGAGAGATGAATCTGGTGAAGTTGTCAGAAATAAAGCCCGATTGGTAGCAAAGGGTTACTGTCAACAAGAAGGAATCGACTATGATGAGACGTTTGCCCCCGTTGCAAGATTAGAAGCTATAAGGCTGTTTCTAGCTTATGCCGCTCATCAACGATTCAAAGTCTACCAGATGGATGTTAAAAGCGCGTTCCTCAATGGCATTCTCGAAGAGGAAATCTATGTGGAACAGCCTCCAGGATTCGAGGAGGGTGATTCAAGCAAAGTCTACAAACTTCATAAGGCCGTATACGGACTTAAGCAAGCTCCTCGAGCTTGGTATGAGACGCTATCATCCTTTCTCATTGAATCTGGATTCAAGCGTGGTTCAGTCGACAAAACGCTATTCACTATCAAAGTGAATGAACATATCCTTTTAGTACAAATTTATGTTTATGATATCATTTTTGGATCTAAATCTCCCATTTTATGCGAAAAATTTGGTAACCTCATGACAGAAAAATATAAAATGTCTATGATGGGGGGAAATGAATTTCTTTCTAGGGTTGCAGGTCAAGCAGTCCGATGAAGGAATCTTCATTAGCCAAACAAAGTACGCACACGAGCTGGATGACAAGTTTGGTGTTAAAGACAGCAAGCCTGTCAAAATACCGATGCTCTCTGGTGGGAAGATCGACCCCGATCCCGAAGGAAAACCTGCCAACATAACACAGTACAGGGGTATAATTGGTTCATTACTTTATCTAACTGCTAGTCGACCTGATATCACTTTTGCAGTTAGAGTGTGTGCTAGATTTCAAGCTAATCCGAAGGAATCACACTTGAAGCAGCAAAGAAAATTCTTCGATACATCAAAGGAACCACAAATCTAGGTCTTTGGTATCCTTGTGATGATAATTTGCAGCTTACAGGTTATTCAGATTCTGATCATGCAGGGTGCAAGCTCGATAGGAAATCTACCTCGGGTACTTGCCATTTTCTCGGAAACAAGCTGATTTCGTGGTTTTCAAAGAACCAAACTTCAGTAGCCACCTCCACCACAGAGGCCGAGTACATGGCCGCAGGAAGTTGTTGTGCACAAATCTTGTGGATCAAACAACAACTCAAAGATTATGAAGTTGAAGTCAGTGAAGTGCCTATATTCTGCGCCAGCTCGAGTGCCATCGCCATTACTCAAAACCCAGTCCTTCATTCAAGATGCAAGCATGTGGATATTCGACATCACTTTATTCGTGATCACGTGGAAAAGAAGAATGTGGTTATTGAGAAGATACACACTGACATTCAACGGGCTGATATCCTAACCAAACCCCTAGCTGAAGAAAGATTCAAAATGCTATGTGGAAAGCTAGGGTTATTAAATGTTGAGTCATCAGGCCGATCGTAAGCCTACAGGCCGTCATCTTCTAAACAGTCTGTCACCTTTCTCAAAAGCTTGTTCGGGACCAACAGTCGGGACCAACAAGCAGGTCGTTCATAGTCTACGCAGGCCGGTTTCATCTCAACAGGCCGTTTCTAATTAGACAGGCCGATATTAAGGGGGAACAGGCTGTCAGCTAATCAGCAGGACGATCGTGACTCAACAGGCCGTTTCTTTATCAACAGGCCGTTGACTATTCAACAGATCGACCTATATTCCTCAAATTGAGGGGGAACACTTTTAAGTGATCCATCATTTGAGGGGGGACAAAAAGGCCGAAGTCTGAGTCCAGGCCGTTTGTTTCTCCAGGCCGATACCACAAGTCCAGGCCGGTTATCCCATAAGGCCGATATCTGCTACAAGGCCGTTCTCACCAGTTCAGGCCGTTATCAACTCAAGTGCTTCCTGCATTTATGAAGGGATATTCAAAAGGGCAGTATCACCCTTTTGTCTTATAACTTCTTTAATACGCATTGAATTCTTCGTTTATTATTGATATTTATTTCTCAATGCTTTACATTATTTAAGGGTCTGTTAATTTGCAGAAATAAGGAAAAAGGGAGTAATGATTACCATTTTTGTAACACATCTAGTCAAGTGTCAAATATTGACACATTGACCAATGCTGCATTTAATTCACTGCCACTTTTTCTGAAAAAGCACATATATACGCACGTTTACCTTTCTCACGCGCGGATGTGAAATGCTTCACATTCCACGCGTTTCAATCGTGTGGACGTGGGTGAGAGGGAAAACTTTAACCCTTTCAAATTCGAACGATCTCAACCTTTCGAATTTTCTATATATGTCATGCAGTTTCTTCACAAAAACATTACTTGCCTTCTTCATTCTTCTCTGCAAAACCTAGTTTTCATACTCTACAAAAACCAATCTGCCGCCGTCGTGTTCTTCGTTTTTCTACATTCTCACTCTCTGTATCAAATCACAAGCCGTGGTTTGTGCTCTTTTCACCGATTAAGTTTTAATTTTCTGTCAAGGTCTTTATTGTTTTTCTAATCTTTCTCGAAAACTTGCAGGAAAAACAACAATGGCAGAAAAATCAACCTCCGGTCGAAAAGAAATGCAGTGGTCAGAAATTGAGGAGTACTTGTCGGCTCGCATCAAATTCGAGCCCTACATGGTGCGCGAAAACTTCGATTTTCGCGATCTTGATTCCATGTTCGCCCTGGTGGAGACCTGTTTTCCATTCCATCAGATTATCCCCACCCGGCCGGCGAAGAGTCTTCCCAAGCTTGTGGGTGCTTTCTTCTACAATTGGAATGAAGGCGATTCCGTGTCTACCCACACCGTCTCCCTCGGAACCCAGAAGGCCATGATCACCATCAACATTCTTGACGCCGTTAAGGCAGCCTTCGGTATTGGGGAAGGAGGGACGATGCAGCTCTCAGAAATATCTCGAGATCAACTGCAGCAGGTTGCAGACTGTATCTTGATTGAGCAAAGGCAGTACGTATCGATATCCTTCAAGAGGAACGATCTCCGCCCAAAATACCGACTCTTGATGGACTTCGTGCTGAAGTGCTTCTTAGGGCACATAGGGAATCACGACCAGGTCACCCCATTGAAGTTTCAATTAATGGCGGTCGTGATCCTCAACCTGCCCATTAGTTGGGCCAAGCTAATGGTCTCCCTGCTCTGGGAAGAAGCCAGGCAGATCGTCTGCGAGACAGAGGGAGAGGCCGTGGTGAAGGTGCAGCTTCACAACGAGAAAAGGCCGATTCGCCTTGGGACGAAGGCCACCTACATTATGGCGCCGCAGATTTAGTATAACTACCCAGACAATGTCAGGGCGCACCTCGCCAAGACCGGCGAATCCAAGGTCGGTTGGAGGATTCCAGCTCGGCCCATTCAAAAGAAGAGGAAGGCCGATGTCGACCTGGTTCCCTCTCGCCCTGCCAAGAAAACTCAACCTGTGAAGAAGACTCCTCCACGGAGGACGCAGTCGGCCTCCAGAGAACCGGCCAGGCCGCTTCACAGGATTCTCCCCGTGGAGTTCGAGGTATCTGCACCTCACAGGGAGCCTTCACCCTCCTCATCGACCTCTCACTCAGCCGAACGGACCCCCTCTCCAGTCCGTTCCGCCATGGAGCCATCGACATCACAGCCACGTCCTGCATCTCCCCCGCAGGACGTCATTTCCTCTCCTGTGAGGTCCCCTCCAGTCCATCGAGCTGGATCTGTAGAGATCCAGGATCTCACTGCGGAAGATTCTCAGTCTTCCCCCCTTCGGCATGTGCCCGTGGAGGAAGACGTCGTGCTGCTGATCCAGCCATTCTCTGAGCAGCCGATGTCTGCTGCTCACTCCCAGGTGGCCTCCATGAAGGCCGAGGCCAGGCTGAAGGTGATCGACCTGATGCCGGGGATTGCTCAACTCCCTAAGACCCTCGACCTCGCTACTCGCCTCCAGTTCTATCTGGTTTGTAAGTCGAGTTATTATTATGTATTCGAGGCCTTTCTACATACAGGTCGTTACCCTCGACGACCTGAAGGTAGAGGAGTTGGCGCTGGAAGCAGAGTTTGGGTTCTACAGTGTGGAGGATGCGGCTTCAAATTTCCAATCTCTAGTGCTGCGCCGCATGAAGGTCGAGGCCAAGATTATGGGTATCGACCTTCGCCCTCTCTACACTCTCTCCCGCGCCCTCTACAACTCCGCCGCCGATGTTGAAGACGAGTTTGATATGATTCAAACTCCGGAGCAATCGCCACCCAGGAATGAGGGTGGTGATCAGCCTCTTGATGTTGCTGCTCCGTCTCACCAAATTTCAAAGGTTGATGTGGAGGTCGTGCTCGATACCATTTCTGCCAAGCTCGAGTCCATCATCATCAGCCTTCCCGAGCAAATTAAGCAGGCCGTAGCAGAGGCCCGGGTCGATATATTGAACGATGCCAAGACCCAGACCGATGAAGCTGCCAGGGAGCGAGTCACGGACTTTGCTGTCAATCTCTTGAAGGAGTACACTGACAAGCTCCTGCCGGCCCAGCTCACTGCAAACAGAATGGCGTCCCTCGATGAGATCGGGGAAGTAAAGGAGGACATTGCCAAGGTTGATCAGCGTGTGTCTACCTTGACCTCATCAATCTCAACCTCGGCATCAGCCTCCAACGAGCAAATCAACGCCATCCACGGCACTCTCTCCTCCCTTCTCAATGGCCAACAGGAGTTGAAGGATGCCGTGTCTAAGCTGTAGGAGGAGGATGCAACTCTTCTTTCCCTTATCAAAGCCCTGACTGATGATGTCGAAAAGGGGGAAGAAGAAAGAGCAGCCGCTGCCGCTTCAAGGAAGAAGAGGACAAGCAAATCAAAAACCTCTTCATCTTCCTTGGCTCCTCCCCCTCCTCCTCCGCCTCCTCAAAAGAAGCCTGCTCCCCAGGCCGCCTCCTCCAAGGCCGTTGCATCCCAGGCCGATCCCATGGCCGCTGCTGCTGCTGCCGAGGCCGCCGCCGCCAAAGCTCGATTGGTGGCAGAGGTCGAGCTTATAACTGCTATGACTCTGGCTGGAGCGACGCCGGAGCAGGCCGCAGATCCAGAAGAGCAGCGGCGTTTCAAGGCCGAACGCCGGGCTGCTGAAGCGAGGAGGAAAAAGGAGTTGGATTGGATCAGCCAGTCCGCCTCCGCCCTTATTTTGGAAGCTAGAATCCAGCAGCAGGCCGTCGAGTGGCTCGACGAAAGGCAGAACGCCCTGCTTCGGGAGCTCAACAGCTGCTTCATCCTCCTCCACTACTGGATCCATGACCCCTCCCTTCCTGAAGACGATGACGACGCCTATGCAGCTTACATGCTCAAATTTCCCCACCAAGACTTCATTGGTGAATTGCGGAAGAAAGCTGCAGAGGCCGGTGCGATGTTAAGGGTTCCAGCAAAGCAATATTTTACGCCCTTGCTTCTTGGTAATTCGGGGTACTTGGATTACTCCCGAATTGACCAATACATCGCACAGACCGCCATCGGCCTGAACGTCAATGTGTCAAATTCCGATCCCGACTTTCGTCGTATCAGGGATGGAATTTACACAAGCATGAACTCGAAGTCGAGGGAGCAGATCCAGGAAGAGCGCATTGCAGCCCGTGCCAAGCTACAACAGATGTAGTTAGATGATTTTGTAGTTTTTGTTATTCATTTATGCTCTCAGCCTGTCTTGTAAATTCTCTATGTATTTCGCTATCGAGCTTAATGAAGCAAAAATCATCTTTCGACCTGACGACAATATCTCTTTGTCCAGGCATCTGCCTTTACTGCTTTATTTTAATTATGTTATTATCTGCCTTTCATATAATTCCTTATCAACCTTAATGGTTAATCAATCTTTCATTGATATAACATCTTAGGAATCATTTGTGAAGTGTATGGTTTCGACATCATCAAAAAGGGGGAAATTGATGGGAACCCCTTGCAGTTTGATTTTGATGATGTTTTTCGAAAACCACACTTAGGCATATTTTACTTGTTTAGGGTCAAGGCCGATAGATCGACCTGCTACCTGTTAGTGCAGGTCGATACTCTCTACTGTTCAAATGCAAGTTTGATTCACCCTGTAAGAGAAAGGTCGATTTATCGACCTGCCTCATTCGGATCAAGCTGGCATATCTGCCTGTCTATCGACCTTCCTTATCAAGCTTCCAGCCTGCATTGCCTTAGAAGATTTCAAGTGCTGGATTATCATATCAAGGTCGATGCTCCGCCTTCATGGAGCTACACGACCTGATCCTTGCCACGTCATGTGCCAGCAAGGACGAACTTTCCCAACGGCTAGAAGTGAGTCAGCTTCCAACGGCTAGTGCCACGTCAGCCTGACTCCAACGGCTAGTTTTTCAAAACTGCCTATAAATACTTCAAGCCATATCGGATTCAAGTACGGGAAACTCAAGATATCAACGCCAAATCTCTGCTCAAAACTTCTCTCAAGTTCATATCCATTCAAGTGTTCGAAATCCGATTAGTTTCCCAAACACTTGACGAAGAGAGGTTTCCAATTCCGATAAACACCACAACGACGAAGCGTTCACTGCTGCTTGTCGTTGGTTCAACAACTTCTTCTCCGACTAGTTCGAAGTTAGAAAGTTTGTTTGTGTTCTCCGCCATTGTAGAGTTTAGTCAAGCTCTGTAATTAGCGAAAGGTTGTTTGTACTTTTTAGTACGAAAGGTTGTAAGGGTCACGACCCAAAACTCGTGTCTAGATATTTTCAGGTTAGATTGTATCTAGAACTGATACTCAGTCAGTATAAATAAGAGAGAGGTTGAATCCAAAGGTAAAGTGATTCTCAGGTCGAGTCGACCTGACGTGGACGTAGGAGGGTTTCTCCGAACCACGCTATATCGCGGTGTCTCTCTCTCTCTCTCTCTCTCTCTCTCTCTCTCTCTCTCTCTCTCTCTCTCTCTCTCTCTCTTTATTTATCGCCCTTACATTTTATTATCAAACTGACAAGCATCAACCTGCATATCACGCATCAACCTGCCATCTCCTTTCAGCCTTAAGATTTTTCGAAGAGTAAATCAACCTCCACCAAACTTCCGCATAAGCACAGTTTGATAAATCAAGCTTGTTCCCAAACGAGCTTGATAGATCAACCTGTCTCTGATAAGGATCGACCTTGACAATCGACCTTTGATCGACCTGATTTTACAAAAGTCAAAAACGGTTGGTTATTGGTGTATTCCCCCCCCCCCCCATACACCAATTACTCTTTCCCGGGACCATCAAAAGATGTCTGCCAAGGAATGGCATGTATATCTTGGCCACCCTTCCTACACTGCAATGAAGCATTTACATTTTGATGATGGTAGTTTCAGTATGGCTGAGCTGAATGAGATTAAGAACTGTGAAGTTTGCTTGAAGGCTAAACAGACTAGAGAGCCCTTTCCTATCCTCAATAGGAGATCACCTACTCTGTTTGAAATGGTTCATGCAGACCTATGGGGGCCATATGCCGAATACAACATATGTAGTGTGAAATATGTTCTTACTCTTGTGGAGGATCACAATAGGACCATCTGGACTTATTTGTTGCAGACTAAAGATCAAGTGTTTGATATTCTTTCAGGTTTCATTCAAATGATACATACACACTTTGGAAAGAAGATCTACTACTTCAGATCTGATCATGGATCAGAATTTCTTAACAGAAGGGTTGCACAGCTTTTCACAGATCATGGAATTCTCCATCAACTATCTTGCATCTACACTCCACAACAAAATGGAATTGTGGAGAGGAGGCACAGAACTCTTCTTAATTCAGCTCGAGCACTTATGTTCCAGAGTGGTCTACCCTTGAAATTTTGGCCTTATTCTATTCTCACTACCACTTGGTTGATCAATAGAATACCATCTGAGGTATTGGAATGGGCAGCTCCCTTTGATATTCTGTTTGGGCATGCTGCAAACTATGGTGAAATCAAGCCTTTTGGATGCTTGGCCTTTGCTGCAAATATATCTCCATCAAGAGGTAAATTTGATCCTAGAAGTTTTAAGTGTGTTTTTCTGGGTTTTGATTCTTGTCATAAAGGTTATGTGCTTTATGATTTAGATCATGGAAATATATTGATTAGTAGGGATGTTAAGTTCATTACAAATGTCTTTCCTTTCACTACCACCACACCTACTGTCAATATTGAACCCACTTTATCCTTGCCTGCAGTACCAATACACACTGATGATATTCTCCCTAACAATGATCACACTGTGGATGCAACTTCTGATGTGTCTCATACTGATAATCCTATTGAATCATCACAATCATCCCCTTCTGATCTTGAACCTGAACACCCTGTTCCTACTAAGACACTTCCCCTTCGAAGAAGTACAAGAGAAACACATCCCCCAGCTTGGATGAAAGATTATGTAGGGCATATTGTCTTTCCACAGTTTGTGTCATTATCTACTACTACTACTCCACCTACTTTCCCCTACACCATAAATCCAAGGCTCACCAAACAGCATGTTGCTTATCTCTTTAACCTCACCATGGCTAAAGAGCCTAATTCTTATAGAGAGGCATGCAAGTATCCAGAGTGGGTGGAGGCTATGTCTGCAGAACTTGATGCTCTTGCCCAAAATCACACTTGCGAGATCACAGATCTTCCCTTAACCAAGAAGCCAATTGGTTGTAAGTGGGTCTACAAGTTAAAGCTCAAAGCTGATGGGACAATTGAAAGGTTCAAAGCTAGATTGGTTGCAAAGGGGTACAATCAAGAATTGGGTGTGGATTATACTGATGTATTCTCTCCTGTAGCTAATCTGGTTACAGTGAGACTTTTCATTCTTATGGCAACAATTCATGATTGGCCTCTTCATCAGTTAGACATCAATAATGCCTTCTTACATGGGCATCTTCATGAGGATATCTATATGACATTGCCTTCAGGTTATCAGGGAGCTCGGCCTGGTCAGGTATGCAAACTCTTGAAAAGCTTGTATGGCCTTAAACAGGCATCCAGGGAATGGAACACAGAATTCACAAAACAGCTTGTTTCTTTTGGTTTTACACCTACTGTGCATGATCCTTGCTTGTTCACTATGGGTAAAGATGAGTCTTTCCTTTGCCTCATTGTGTATGTTGATGATATCTTGGTTAGTGGTCCTTCTTTGTCCTTGATAGAGAAGTTCAAGCATTTCATTCACTCTACATTCTCCATTAAGGATTTAGGACCTGCCAAATTTTTCCTTGGGATGGAAATTACTCGAGGTACAGATGGTACCTCCTTGAATCAGAGGAAGTATGTTCTTGAAATCCTCTCAAATAATGGCATGCTTTGTGCTAAACCTGCTGCCACACCTCTTCCTCCTGGTCTTGTTCTCACACAAGGTTCTGAAGATGTGTTACAGCAGCCTGATGTTTATAGAAGATTGGTGGGGCAACTTCTTTATCTCAACCTCACAAGGCCTGATATTACTCATGCAGCACAACAACTTAGTCAGTTTATGGCTAGTCCTACTTCTGTCCATTGGAATGCAGCAATGCACGTTCTTCGTTATCTGAAAAGTTGCCCTTCTCTTGGGATTTTCTACCCCTCCAAGGTCGCTCTCACTCTTACTGGTTTCTCTGATCCTGATTGGGGATCATGTCATGATTCTCGTCGCTCTCTTACTGGTTTTTGTATCTATCTGGGTGGTGCTTTGCTTTCTTGGAAATGCAAGAAGCAAACTATAATTTCTTCTTCCTCAGCCGAGGCTGAATACAGAGCCATGGCTGCTACAACTCGCGAACTGGTTTGGATCTCTTATTTGTTGAAGGTTTTTCTCATCTCTGTCCCACTTCCTATTCCGCTTTATTGTGATAATCTTTCAGCGATTCAAATCACCAAGAATCCAGTGTTTCATGAGAAGACTAAACATATTGACATTGATTGTCATATTGTTCGAGAGAAGTTCGTTGCTGGTTTTCTTACTCCCATTGGTGTTGCCTCTGCTAATCAGCTCGTAGATTTTTTCACGAAGCCTTTGACTAGCCCTCGGTTTCGTGACCTCCTGTGCAAGATGGGAATGTTGGATATCCATCATTTCCATCTTGAGGGGGGGTGTTGAAGATACTGGTTCTTGGTGTTTGGAGAAGAAGAAGTTTGGCGCGGATTTTATATTTCAAGAAGTGAAGATAATTTAGTTTTATTTTGTTCTTGTGAAGAGTCGAACCTTGCATCAGTTTATTATTCCCGGTTGATGTGGAGCCACGTGTATGGCGTAGATTCTAGGGTTTGAGTCCTTTTAGTTTAAAGTCGTATTTTTGTTTTCCACGACTTAGCTTGCGCAGCTATATAAATATGTAATGCAACAGTAAGCAGCAGTATGAAGTTTTGATCGAATATTGAAAATCCTATCTTTAACTCTGTTTTCTTTCCTTTTTCATACATGCAAACCTTCCATTTCATATTTTTCTTCACGATGGCCCTCTGCCACCCCGCCGCCGCCGAGTGGACCCGTCTCCCGAGCTCCACCACTACCCGCCTCCCTACAAATGACTATGAGAAGATACCAACTCTTCTTCTGCATCACCTACGGATGTGAAGTCGAGGTATGGGATCTGAGTGATCCCGGTTCACCGACGATTCTCTCTGTCTTCACACTCCGACTCGGACTGGACTGGTCCAAGGAAAATGAGCTGCTCTTTCGCTGGGGTCCGCGCCAAAGATATCTCGTGTTTGCCGAGCGGTCCGCCCAGCTCTTTGTGGTGAGCCGGCACCTCTTGAACCTGTCGGACCGGGAACCCAACAGGTATTTCGGCGGTTTCGACGTGCACGAGATCGACTGAAAGAAGGGGGAGGCAACAGTTGCTTGAATGGTTTGGCCATGTTCGTCGGTAGCAACGATGCGTTCGCGCTACCGGCGGCGGAGTTACCGAGGTTCAAGCTTGACTCCATTTACTTCACAGAAGACAGCCACCGCGACTTCCGAAACAATGATTACGGCGGCCATGATGGTGGTGTATTTAGCTATGCGGAGAGGAGTTTCTCTCATGTCTATTATCTGTCTCATGCCTCCGACATTAAACGGGCTCATGGTACGGCTGTTTGGTTTTTGTCCAAACCCCAACTGAAAACGATACGAACATGCACGGAATCAATTAGTTCGTTTGTGCCTAGGTAGTCTGCTAATTCTTTTCGTACAGGATTAGGGTTTTAGTTTCGGAGATTGACTTTTTTTTTTTCTTTTTTTAATCTTTTAGATAAGATTATATAATTTATTATATTGATATTACATTTCTTGTTTGTAGTTCGTTTCTTTTTGTAGTACTTAATGTGGGAGATTCCAAACCCATGCGTTACTTAAGATATACTAGCGGAGATTACGTGCGGTGCACGTACGTATAATCTTGTTAGATACATAATGATTATTTTTAATATTAGTATATTATAAATATCAATACACTTGAATATAAATTAAAAAAAATACTATAAGTTGAATATAAATTGAAATAGTGGTATTATAGTGTTTTACCTAATATGATAAGTGAAAAAGCATTTTTGTACAAAATATAAGAAAATATGAAATATACCCACCTTTCCCCCTTCTTGACTAAAATACCCTCCTCTCTCTCTTCTCTCTCTTGTCTCACTCAACTCCTTTATCTTCTCCCCAAATTTTCTCTGCAACTCATTCTCTTCCATCTCCCAAACTCCTTTCTCGTTGTCATCGGAAGCTCCGTCGCGTCAGCCTTCGCCGTGGACGGCAGCGACTCAAAGTCGAAGGCCGTATTTGCAGAGGGGGTGTCGCAACTGCTGGTGGTGGAGGAGGAGAGCTCATGTTTGAGGGTGGAGAATATCACCGACAGATCTCGGCTTAGCTCATGGCTCAGCTCGCGTCGAGGCTTCGACGCCGACTCCTCCTCTTCCTCGTCGAGGAGAGTGAGGATGTCCCATTTTTCGAATGAGTTCTCTGCCATTTGAGAGTATGTAGAGAGAAGGAGATAAAGGGGGTGTGGCTAATTGTACAGTAAAGTACATATGGATGAGAGAGAGAGGGGGGGGGGGGGGGGGGGGGGGGGATGAAGAGAGAGAAATCGAGAGGAGAGGAAGAAGATAGATGCCCCAATTTATCTTTTTGTGATTTATCTTTTCTTTAGAGTGTCCTGTTGTGGCTTCCATTTTCCAGTAGGCACAAATCTTCATCTTCATCTTCTTTCTTTCATTTTATGGTGAATTTCTTTGTATGATGTCGTTCCTTATATATTAATTTCACTCTTACAACTTTACACAAGTTTGTAAGATTGTACGCGGTTTCTTACAAAGTATCGTAAGAACGATGTCGTTTCTTACATAATATGTGTAGTTAGATTGTACATGATTTCTTACACAATTTTGTATAATTGTACATGACTTTACATTCTTGTAAGTTAGATGATACACGATTTCTTACACAAGTTTGTATATTACACAAGTAAGTTAGATGATACATGTTTTTTTTGCTAAGTAAGTTAGTTAGATTGTACATAATTTCTTACGCAAGTTTATATAATTCTATACGGTTTCTTACAATGTATCGTAAGAACGATGTCGTTCCTTACATAAATATGTTTAAAAGTTACATTATTTTTTTTAACGTAAGATATATAGTTAGATTGTACATAATTTCTTACACGAGATTGTAAGATTGATGTCATTTATTACATAATAAGTCTAAATGGTACATTGATATTTTGTTAAGTAAGATAGTTAGATAGTATTGGTACATGATTTCTTAAACAAGATGTTATGATCGTAGACGATGTCTTATAAAGTATGGTAAGAAGATGTCGTTTCTTACATAATATGTCTTAATGTTAAGTAAGACATTTAGATTGTACATGTTTTTGTTACGTAAGATAGTAAGATTGCACATGTTTTACTGTTAAGTAAGATAGTAAGATTGTACATGTTTTCTTACACCTGATTATAAAAATGAAAGTAATAATGAGTTTGTTTCTCATTTAACAAGCCTTACTGGAGCACTTGGTTGTAAAATTTTGCAAAGGCATAATGGATGATCTCTTACAATAGGTAGTAAGATTGTACATGGATTCTTATCATATCCAATAAAAATGAAAGTAAAAATGAGTTAGTTTCTTACTTAACATGTCTTACTGAACACTTGATTGTAAGATTTTTCATATGCATAATGGATATGATATCTTACAATAGGTGGTAAGATTATACATGTATTCTTACCATATATAATAAGATTGAAAGTAAGAATGAGTATCTTATTTAACAAATCTTACTGGAGCACTCATAAGATGGATAGTTAGAATGAACATGACTTCTTACACAACATTTATAAGATTATACATTATTTCTTACCATGTGTGGTTAGAATGAGTTATTTTCTAACCAAACGACGTGATGTGATCACGCTATGCGGAAGCTACGGACACGAAAACACACGCCAACAAGCAACTGATTCAACCCAATCCACGAATGTGACAAACTCCCCGACTACGACTCTAGAATACACGAAATAGGTAAAAACAGAAACCTAAGCAGAACAACTCTTAATAAGCTCAAATTTTGACACGAAGTACAACCTAGGGTTAGGAACAAAATATCCAAAATTCAGCAAAATCGCACGGGTAGATTTCAATTTGGCTCGGTGGACAGTTTCGGGTCGTTTTAGGGTTCCAAAACGAATCTGAAAATTAAACGAACGGGTTTCAGGCTTAGGGAAGGGGTACGGGACGGTGGGAATGATTTGTGATGATGTTTAGACGGTTTATGATGGCTGGAAACAAAAGAAACGAAATAAAGAGGTGAAAAATACCAGAAACGAACATCGAATCTACAGGGATTCGAAACGCGTCTGCACAGCAATCTTCGTGGCTCGATTAACCCGGATACTACGAGATATCACGAATGAATCGATTGAATTCAAGTTTGAGGTCGCCAAACAACAAACCCTACCAAGAACTTTCAATTTGCGAGACAAGAGAATTTAGCGTGAAAGCTGTTTTTCATTCAATCAAGTCTGTCTAATGTTAATTTTGAAAATCACATAAATACTACCCTAATTCTGAAAAAGCTAGGGCCGAAATTACTAAGTAATTGGGCCTGAATAATCTCAAAAATTCATAATAAATAAAATACAAAGTTTAAGCCCAAACAAATATAATAAATCTGAAATAACGGGCTTGTCTTCCTTTCATCCTTGATGGGCCTCCGAATCTCCATCTTCAACGCTTGATAAGTTCACCATCTTGTATTGACAAAATCCGACTCCATCATCCTCCAATTTGTGTTGAAGGTAGCACTGCAAATATCCTTGAAGTTTTTGAGCTCTCGATCTTGTCATTGGTCCATTAAGCTGCAAATCCGGATTCAACTCGCCAATGCTAGCTTCAGTCTCATCATTACCCCCCTGCTGAAAAGAATTCGTCCTCGAATTCAAGTCCTCCTCACCATCTCGATCATCTACAGGAAATGGAGACAAATCAGAAACATTGAAAGTTGATGAACACTTATACTCACCTGGAAGGTCAATTCGGTATGCATTATCATTGACACGTGCAACCACAGTAAATGGTCCATCTCCACGAAGCATTAGCTTCGACTTCCTCAAGTTAGGAAAACGGCCCGGGCTGAAGTGAATCCAAACCTTATCACCTGGTTTGAATAGCACTTGCTTGCGATGGGTGTTTGCCTTTCTTGCGTTCTTGACACCTTGAAGCTCAATCCTCGCCTTGACTTTCTCATGTATCTCCCGAACCTGTTCAGCCCTACGAAAACCTTGCAAACTCGAAAGATGATCAGTAGGCAAAGGTAAAAGATCTGTGGGAGTTAATGGATTAAATCCATAAACTACCTCAAATGGAGACATATGGGTAGAAGAATGCACAACCCTGTTATAAGCAAACTCAGCAAATGGAAGGCATTCTTCCCATGATTTCAAATTATTCTTAACAAGAGCACGTAGTAGAGTGCCTACTGTCCTATTAACTACCTCAGTCTGACCATCTGTTTGTGGATGACAAGGAGTAGAAAATAACAGTTTGGTACCCAACTTTCCCCACAAAACACGCCAAAAATGCCCCCAAAATTTGGCATCCCTATCAGACACAATGGTTCTAGGAACACCATGCAGACGGACTACTTCACAAAAGAATAAATTTGCAATGTTATGAGCATCATCAGTCTTTCTGCAAGCAATAAAATGAGACATCTTTGAAAACCTATCGACTACCACAAAAATAGAATCTTTACCAGACTTAGATCTAGGCAAACCCAAAATAAAGTCCATCGAAATGTCTACCCACGGAGCAGTAGGTGCCGGCAAAGGTGTATACAAACCAAATGGACTAGACGTAGATTTAGCCTTTCTACAAGTAATACATCTAGCACAGATTCTCTCTATATCTCTCTTCATGCGAGGCCAATAAAAATGTTCATGCAAGAGGTCCAATGTCTTAGTAACACCAAAATGACCCATAAGACCCCCCGCATGCGACTCCAAAACAAACAACTCTCGCATAGAACACTCAGGAACACATAACTTCGAACCCCTAAACAAGAATCCCTCAGACACATAGTACGAGTCAACAGCCTTAGATTTTCCATTACACGATGCAAAAATAGGTCCAAAGAATGGATCATTCTTATAAAAACTCTTGATATACTCAAGACCTAAACTTTGTGCATGCATAACCGAAATCAGTACATACCTGCGAGAGAGTGCATCAGCAACCACATTCTCTTCTCCTTTCTTGTACTTGATCACATAGGGGAACGACTCTATAAACTCCACCCATCGAGCATGGCGTGAGTTCAAGCTCTGCTGAACCTTCAGATGCTTCAGCGATTCGTGATCAGTGTGAATCACAAACTCCTTCGGCCTCAGGTAGTGCTGCCATGTCTCCAAAGACCTCTTCAGTGCATACAACTCCTTGTCATATGTTGAGTATCTCAGGGCTGCACCATTCAACTTCTAGCTGAAATAAGCAACGGGCTTCTTATCCTGCATCAAAACAGCACCAATGCCTATACCAGAGGCATCACACTCAATCTCGAACATTTTGTTAAAATCAGGCAAAACCAACACAGGAGCATTACATAATTTCGACTTCAGCAAGTTAAGAGCATGCTCTTGGGCTTTGCCCCACTCAAACTTCCTATCTTTCCTAGTCAATTCAGTCAAAGGGGCTGCTATAGTGGAAAAATCACGCACAAAACGACGATAAAAGCCTGCTAAACCATGAAAAGACCGAACATCAGCACACGAATTAGGCGTTGGCCACTCCTCTATGGCTTTCACCTTAGTCCTATCAACTTCAACCCCACGACTACTAACAACAAAGCCAAGGAATACAACCTTATCCATGCAAAAGGAACACTTAGACAAATTAGCATATAATTTCTCATCACGCAGCAACACAAACACATGCCTAAGGTGTCTAACATGCTCTTCAACACTCGTGCTATAGACAAGGATATCATCAAAATAGACCACTACATATTTCCCTATGACTTCACGCAGAACATGGTTCATTAGACGCATAAACGTACTAGGAGCGTTTGTAAGGCCAAAAGGCATCACAAGCCATTCATACAACCCATGCTTCGTTTTGAACGCAGTTTTCCACTCATCTCCCTCATTCATTCTCACTTGAAAATAACCAGAACGTAAATCAATTTTTGAAAAGACAGACGATCCAGATAATTCATCTAACATATCATCTAATCGAGGGATAGGGAAACGATACTTCACCGTTATCTTGTTGATAGCTCGGCAATCCATGCACATGCGCCACTCATTGTTCTTCTTGGGTACGAGGATTACGGGCACTGCACACGGTGATAAGCTCTCCCTAATCTGCTTCTTCTCCAGTAACTCCCTGACCTGACGGTCAATCTCCTTTGTCTCCTCGAGACTGGTGCGGTAAGCTGGTCTGTTCGGAAGAACTGCTCCCGGCTGAAAATCGATCTGGTGCTCAATTCCCCGAATTGGTGGTAGACCACTTGGTATCTCATCTGGGAAGACATCTGTGAACTCCTCCATCAATGGCTGCAAAACAGAAGGAATAACAACATCAGAATTATCATAAACCTTAAAATTAACCAGAACGACAGCATTACCTGCTTTGACAATTTTCTGAGCTCCCTTTATACTGATGAACAGGTTTCGGTTCACCGCTTCAGAACTGTTCTCACTTGAAGTGGAAGAGGTGGTTACATGGGCAGCTTTAGCCTTAGAAAGGCCCTTGGTGCCCTTAGTACTCTGAGATTCCACAGTGGCCTGTCCCGATGGAATGGGTCGCTTGCCCTCTGCACGTTTCTCCTTCTCTTCTTTGAACTTCTCCTGCATCCGTTTCTGATCTTCAATCACATCTTTAGGCGCAAAAGGCCACAATCTGGTGGTGCGTCCCTCTCGAGTCACGACATAAGTGTTGGCAAATCCATCATGTATCGCCTTCCTATCGAACTGCCAAGGACGACCAAGCAAAATGTGTGCCGCCTCCATAGGGATGACGTCACACAAAACAGTGTCAGTAAAACAACCAATTGAAAAGGTGACAGGTACCTGATATCCGACACTAATCTCGCCTCTGTCTGTCAACCATTGCAATCGGTACGGTTTCGGATGCTTCTGTGGGACCAACTCCAACTTTCCAACTGCATACTGACTGATGGCGTTTACAACGCTACCACTATCAATGATGAGCGAACACACCTTATCCGGAATCGAACAGCGTGAGTAAAAGATGTTCTCCCGCTGATCATTCTGTTCTTCGTCTCGAATAATGCTCAAAGCTCGGATCGAAACAAGGCTGACGTTAGCTGGCTTTGGCTGCTCATCCTCAACATCAATTGCACCAAAGAGAGTGTTGACTAGGGGCTGCTCTAAGAACTGATCGGCATCCGTTGCATCTTTTCCTTCATCAACTTCCTCTTCACTAGCTGATTCTAACTCATTCTGCTCGGTGATGAATAAAACTCTGCGGTTGGGACACTGAGCTTGAAAGTGTCCCCATCCTTTGCACTTGTGACACTAAATGTCACGTGCTCTTCCTGGAGTGCTGCTACTTGAAGGCTGACCTGAGGGTGCAGGACGAGTCGGAGCATTCCGATTCGGTGCCGGTGTAGTAGTCTGCTCAGAACGGCGAACGGGCTGTGTGGTCTGACCTTGAGGACGTGTAGGGGCTGACCTCGACGCAGAAGCACTCGGTGCAGGCGCATCACCTCCTCGGGTCCAAGAATTCCGTGATGGGGTCGAAAAGGCAGATCGCCTACGTCCTTCTCTAAGCTGTC
Organism: Thymus mandschuricus; assembly: GCA_029379335.1. Taxonomy (NCBI): domain Eukaryota; kingdom Viridiplantae; phylum Streptophyta; class Magnoliopsida; order Lamiales; family Lamiaceae; genus Thymus; species Thymus mandschuricus. The sequence continues at coordinate 15,626,931 of CM057074.1, read as the reverse complement.
GTTCCACGATTGAGGCATAGTTTATCATAGCCTCAATACTGGTGAAGTCCCTCAACTCTACTTCACAAGCTATGTCTGGGTTCATTCCCTCAACATATCGATTGATTGTGGCAATCAATGTCTCTTCCTTGCCAACCCTGTTCATAGCTGTCTCAAGCTCCTTATGGTACTCCTCAATCGAACGAGTTCCCTGCTTAATTCTGTTCAATTTCTTCTCGAGCTCTCGTTCATAGTGTACCGGAATGAAACGTCCTCTCATAACGTCCTTCATCTCTTGCCAAGTGTCTATAGGTGGGCATCTGTCACGGCGTCTCCTATCTTGCTGATTCTCCCACCATGAGGCTGCATATCCTCTAAACTCCAACGACGCAAGCTGAACCTTCTTCAACTCCGGAAAGTCATAGCACTCAAAGATCTTGTCGACTTTTCTCTCCCAATCGAGGTACACGTCAGGATCATGTACCCCCTCAAATTCAGGAATGCTTGTCTTGATGTTATTCAACAAGCTATCTGCCCTCCATGTCGGTTGTGGTTGGCACAAAAATTACGCCTCGGAGGTGGACGTGGCCGATCACGTCTCCATGGATGCTCAATTTCAGCCACTGATCCCTCAGTATAATCCTCAAATCCATCCTCGTACTCATCAGCGTCATTCTCCTGTACTAACTCAGGCTGGCAGCGTAGAGGTTGACGACGTACTGGCTCATGGCGTACTGGCTCAGGTTGCTGCTCAGGCTGTCGACCGACTATTTCGAGACGTTCGAACTGTTGCAACAACTTGCCAAATGTGTCGTCCATCTTCTGCTCTAGTACTCGGTTCCTCCTCTCAAAGTGGGCGGCCATGGCATCAAAGTGAAACTTAGCATCCCAAGGCGTCTTAGGAGGATCTCCGTCGGTCTTCCTAGAAGGATCGGAATCGTCTCCTCCGTTTGACATTGTACCTGCAAAACGAGCAAACGTAAAAGAGAACAAGTAACCTCACAAACCTCACTATCACTCGTGTATATCACTCAATACTCTCGTGTATACGCTCAATACCCTCGTGTATATCACTCAATACTCTCGTGTATGTCACTCAATTCTCTCGTGTTTACCACTCAATACACTCAGAGTTGTAACCTATATCTCTAAACCTAAAATCCACGGTAGAACTGATGATGACTCCTCTACCTTGAATCAAAGACTCGAACTTGAATTCCCGGAAATCACAGGTACGTATAAGACACAAAGTTACTGGATATTTGTGGGTATGGTTCACGGTTATGGGAAAAAGGCACAAGGAATTTTGGATGGGGGTATAAGCTGTACTTCGTTATGAGCACTAATCCTACTCGAACTGACTTAGGACTGACCCTACACTACCCAATGCACCCAAATATCATAGAAGAGGAGCTGCCTAAACGGTATGTGGAAAAACTCCAAAACTGAAAAATTGGAAAAATCCCTAAAAACTTCAGGGAGCGATTTGACCCTTTAAACTGTATAGATCTTTTTGAGAGCTTTCCGAAAAGGTATTATAGAGCCAAATCGGAGTTCGTATGCAAAAGTTATGGCAGTTTTAGTGCTGGCCGACGAAAACTCAAGAAACGAAGATACAACGACTACACCACGCAAGAAACACCCAAGAAACAATATAGGAACACACTGTGACACACTAGGGCCTTCGATTTATCTATCTCTTTTTTTTTTTTTTTTTTTTAATCGAAATTGTTGCCCCCTAATATGTCACGACACCTAATTGGATTGAACCACGATCAACAAAAGTTGACGTGGCTCTGATGCCAAAATTTATGATGTGATCACGCTATGCGGAAGCTACGGACACGAAAACACACGCCAACTAGCAACTGATTCAACCCAATCCACGAATGTGACAAACTCCCCGACTACGACTCTAGAATACACGAAATAGGTAAAAACAGAAACCTAAGCAGAACAACTCGGATTAAGCTCAAATTTTGACACGAAGTACAACCTAGGGTTAGGAACAAAATATCCAAAATTCAGCAAAATCGCACGGGTAGATTTCAATTTGGCTCGGTGGACAGTTTCGGGTCGTTTTAGGGTTCCAAAACGAATCTGAAAATTAAACGAACGGGTTTCAGGCTTAGGGAAGGGGTACGGGACGGTGGAAATGATTTGTGATGATGTTTAGACGGTTTATAATGGCTGGAAACAAAAGAAACGAAATAAAGAGGTGAAAATTACCAGAAACGAACCTCGAATCTACAGGGATTCGAAACGCGTCTGCACAGCAATCTTCGTGGCTCGATTAACCCGGATACTACGAGATATCACGAACGAATCGATTGAATTCAAGTTTGAGGTCGCCAAACAACAAACCCTACCAAGAACTTTCAGTTTGCGAGACAAGAGAATTTAGCGTGAAAGCTGTTTTTCATTCAATCAAGTCTGTCTAATGTTAATTTTGAAAATCACATAAATACTACCCTAATTCTGAAAAAGCTAGGGCCGAAATTACTAAGTAATTGGGCCTGAATAATCTCGAAAATTCATAATAAATAAAATACAAAGTTTAAGCCCAAACAAATATAATAAATCTGAAATAACGGGCTTGTCTTCCTTTCATCCTTGATGGGCCTCCGAATCTCCGTCTTCAACGCTTGATAAGTTCACCATCTTGTATTGACAAAATCCGACTCCATCATCCTCCAATTTGTGTTGAAGGTAGCACTGCAAATATCCTTGAAGTTTTTGAGCTCTCGATCTTGTCATTGGTCCATTAAGCTGCAAATCCGGATTCAACTCGCCAATGCTAGCTTCAGTCTCATCACGACGTTTGCAGTATTCTAAAAAAAAAAAAAAAAAAAAAAAAAAAAAAAAAAAAACCTGAGTACGAAAATTAGGGAAAATAAGAGGAAAAAAAGAGAGAGAGAAAAAGAATCTTCATGGAAACTAAAAAAAAAAAAAAGAAAAAAGAAATAGTCAAAAAGGTGAAAGGTGAAAGTGACATGTCACATGTGGAGGAGAGAGAATAAAGAAAAGTGAGAAAAGTATGGGTAAAATGGGGAGAATATTGAAAAGTTGGGTATATTTTACACTTTTTTATAGTTGTGTATAGTTTTGGTTTTCTCTTAAGCATAATAGGTAGGATAATTTTTGTCTCGATTGAAATATATCCGAAATTAATATTCTAAATATAATATTAATGTTCTAATGATTGATTTTAATTGTAAGGGCAAAATAGACAAATCAAAATTTATAAACAAAACACTTTTTATAATAAAGTAAGTATAGTATAGATTATCACATATTCACCGTCGAATACATTTGATTATAATTAAGTTAGAATCGAATTTGAGTAAAAAAAAATTCTAAAAAAAACAATTTCACTTCGAACCATTCGAATACGAATACCAAGGGGAGGTGAACACACATAAACATCAGTCGAAATGTATATTTTACACAAATCTCAGGCATGCAATATGATTTCTTCATTAAAAGCTTCAGACCATGTTCCTTTAACATGAAACCTTATGCACTTCTTCTCTGCCAAAATATTCATACAGTTAGGCAATACTCGTCATTCAACTACTAAAGCAAATATTATGAAGATATTCCATAACACATTGCATCAAAATCTCAAACTCGCACGCCCAGATCAGTTATCACAACCAGAAAGTCATCTTTTATGGTGCCGATGCAGTACTGCAAAAACGAACTAATATTTTAGCTCAAAAGACTTGATATAAATCAAAACATATCATTCGTAAAGAACCGGGCGTTGCTCCAAAGTATATGGATTTGATATAGAGATTCAGATAACACAGGGAAGGTAGAAAAAACTACAAACATATGCGATTTGTGTAGCACTATGTTATTGCAATGCGCATGCAATATTTTGATGTATTAGTGTTGGCTATTTATGCTTGAAGTCTTCCGTTGTGCTGCCTGTGCTGCCTACGCAGATAAATTGAATGAAGGAATTATTTATTAAATACTATATATTCAATTTTATTATGGAGATTTATTTTGGGATATATATATGAGATAATACCATATTATGAAGATATGCATGAAGATCTTCCAGGGCAGGTTTGCATTCTACAATATCAAAATATTTATCGAAGAAGATCGCAAATTCAATGTCGCTGCTTTTGTGTTCCCGTGAGTGTGAGTTTGTGTTCTTGCATCTGCAAGTTTCTTTGTGAGAGCGTGCGTGTTTGTTCAAAAACAAGATTCACCAGAATTCTTGTTTTGTCTTATCTGAATCTAACGTTCATCACGAGTTCCATACATCTTGTTTTGATTACGAGTGTGTCTCGTCGTTTTCAATTCACGTATAAGGGGAGTTGTAAAAAGGAAGGGAGGTGACATAAGGTGGAGTCCTTTGTTTAAGTCATGTATGGTGGTCTCTCTACTTCATTATAGTGGATTGATTCTCTCGAATTTTGCCCCCCAGATGTAGGTGCATTATCACTAAATTGGGTTACAAAACATTTATGTTATTTATTGCTTTTATAGTTATTCTATTCAAGCACTTCTTCAAGAACACGTTTAATATTATTTAAAAATTTGCACAATCTAACCATTTCAATTTGCACCGGAGTAGGTTTTTGTGGATTTTGTTGAGATCCTGGATCGAGTGCTGAGTTGTGCAATTTCTGATGGATTCTATGAGTTAAGGAGAATCAGTGAACATGCCACCAATTTTAGATGGGAAACTATAGTTGTTGGAAAGTCAAAATTACATCTTATATTTGCTCAGTGGATGAAAAACCTTGGATTATTGTTCTTGATGGATGAAATGAACCTACAGATGCTGCTGGCGAGCAAAAGTCTAGAGGGAAGTGGAATTCTAATTATGTGCATACTTCGGGCTTGAATCAGAATGCCTTAAATACTATTCTTTCCTCCGCGGACATGGAGAATTTTAACTTAATATCTACCTGCTCCATGATGCGTCATTTTACACAAAAAATAATTTTGGCTTTTTAGTCGGTATGCCCACTGCCCAGACAGTGGCAAGTAAAATCGTCTCACAATGACTGGCTAGTTTCTCCTCTGAATTTTTGATCGCACTATTTTTAACCACACAAAATATGTATAGTATAAAGCAAGTACGAGTATCGTATCCACAGAGATTGACAAGTCGAAATCACACAAAATACTCTTACTCTAGAATTAAACTGATGTCTAGGCAATACGAAATTAAGATGTGGTTTTCTAAAATTCTAGGCAAAGAAAATAAACAAAATAAATAACTCAAATAAGTAAACAAAATAACTCAAATAAGGAAACAAATAAATCAAATAGGAAAGAAGGTTGATTCTAGGGAAGCCTACCTAATCAAATATATGCAAGTAATTAATGAATACAATTAACCAATTTAATCCAATCTAGATATGATACAACAAAAAATAACCTAACACTCCAATTAAGGCAATGCAAGTCGTCACCTAACATGATCCTAATCTCCTTTCGGATTTATAAAAATCAAATCAAGTGCAAAATAGAACATGTATCAATCATACAATCAACTAGGTTCAATTATGACACCTAAATCAACTATATGCACACATATGATAATTCAATCTCAACTAAGATAATCAAACTACCATACCATGTATTCATGAGATCTATTATGCAATTATCCTATTAAGGCATAAAAACATAACTATGCACACATAATTAGTGATCAAGTAATCATGCATGAGAATAAGCACCATGAAACATGTACCTAGATTGGAAGGCTAATTGTAAACACAAAAACTATCACATAAATTCAATTAGGCATTCAATCCCTAAAATCAACTAAGGAATTTAGCTAGACATAATTAAAAGAAAGGTAGAAGGAAAAATAAACATAATGAAAAGCATAAATAAAAGAGAAAGGGATAGAAAAACTCTTGAATCTTGAATAAATCTTCAATCTTCAATTGTCTTCATACATGAAATAAATCTAGATCTAAAGTATAAAAGTAGAGAAAAGAATAAAAACTAATCTAATGAAAGTTGGAGACTAGATCGAGAGATCTAAACTATGAAAACTTATCAAAAACTTGGGTACAATGATGAGTTTTGGGGTATTTATAAGGTAGGGGATCATAATTGTTACCTAAGTGGGCAAGGATTAGGTTAAGGAAATAAAAATAGCCCAAATTTAGGTTTCCCGTGTATTTGACTCGGCCAACGACTCGGCCGAGTGCTCGGCCGAGTGTGTGAGGGGAAATCTGACTCGGCCGAGTAGGTTCAACAGTAGCTTCACTCGGCCACTGACTCGGCCGAGTGGGTGTCCGAGTGAACCCATGCAGTTTGCGCGTCTTTCTTGTTTCGGCCGTATCTTTCTCATCCGAACTCCGAATTGACCTCCGTTTTCGCCTACACGCTCCTATCGAACCCCTCTTCAATGATATTCTTTCAATTTTCCAGAATAACTCTTCAATAAAATCGTGAGAAGTCAGAACTTTGAGATCAATACTTCATCATCTTCCTTTGGTTCGTCATCTCTTGTCTCGCCTTGGGTTTTCTTAACTCAAAAGCCCTAAAAACACTCAAAACAACCCAAAAGCGTAATCTAGCTTGAAATAACATAATCAATACAAAACATTAGCTAAATTATCAAAATACGACAAGAAAACAATAATATTACACTTAGATAATACAGTAAAAATACACCCTATCAAAATCCCCCAAACTTAAACATTGTTCGTCCCGAACAATAACAAAAACAAAATAAACAATAGACTCAAGCATTGTGAACTATATAGGCCTCAAAACTTTTCAAAACAATCTCTCATGATCATGATCAAAACTATGCACACAACCTTAGCATCTATAACACAATCCATTCAACAAACTCAAAACGTGCTAATCCATCAAAGAACACTCTCCAACATGTGAGATTTTGTATATGAAAGTGAACACTCAACTCTCTCAAAGAAAAGATGTATGGAATAATGCATATCATAAGGGTTCACTCATCATCAATGCAATGCAACATGTTTACCATAGGCTTGCCCTTTTTCTCAACATCTCCACTCAATGTAATATTTACAAACTAGGATCAAAAAGGTCTTTATATAAGCTTGTAATGTAGGGACATTGGTTAAGGTAGGGAATGTATAGGCTAAGTGACTCAAAATACTCCAAATCATCAACCTCTTTTCAATTCCAACCACAGTACGGATTTTCAACTCCATCTTCTACCATCCAACACAACAACTACAAAACTCAAAATATTATAGATGCAATCAATACAACTCAAGCTAACTATCCCCTTATGCTTATATTCTTTTTCTTTCTTTTCTCTCTTTTTTTTTCTAGAGCTCAACTAATGAATGTTCTTTCTAATAATGAACAAGGGCTCTATATTTCTTTTCTTTTTTTTTTTCCATTTTTTTTCTAAGCTTATAGGGATAGCTAACTATACTTAAACAAGCATATAAAATTTCTTCTCTTTTTCTCCTTCTACACCACAACCAAATATTCTAATTATATCTTTCCATATCACCAACAACAAATACTAAGGATACCCATAACCATCCAAACCTCCTATCATCCAGTTTTACAAAGAACGGGCTAATAAAGGCTCAAAAGGGGGTAAACAAAGGTTTATGAACTAGGTTAGTGTATAGGAATCATGTGGCTACGAAAGAATGGCCTAAGATCATCTCCTAGTTCATAAATATACTAAGGTCTTGATGGAGAAACAAGGCAAGTTCTACAAACAATGAAGAATGCATGATCACTCAATCAAAGAATAGGCATAAATATGCACAAATAGCTCAAATCTCACGGGTTCAAACTAACTAGTTCCCGACATCATAGCATACTTCAAACTCATCAAATAAAATCGCGTCACTTCGCCAAGGTTCCATGCATAATAAAGATCATGAATTTTTCTCCAAAAATCAACAAAAAATACTATCATCGGCCAAATCCACAATACTATCATCACATGCTCATTCGACTCAATTAACTCCTAAGTCTCAACAAAAATAAAAACTACTAAGGAAATATCCAAAAATTAAGCTACAATCCAAGAACTCATGTAAACGAGTTAACAAAGCCACACTTCCCCCTCCCCCAAACTTATTTCGAATCATGATGAAGGAATAAGTTTCAAAAGGAAGAAGTGGTTAAGTTAACGAGCGTACCTTTCACCGAAGCTAGCTTACTATCGATCTTCTCCTCTTAGTCGAAACCTCATCGAGAAAACCTACAACTCACAAGCTTTGAAAATTCTTGGATAAAAAGCTTAATAAAAGGTAAGACTCAAAGAAAAACAAAAACGAAAATAAATAAAACAAAAACTGAAAATTAAAGATAGAGTTGGGTTACCTCCCAACAAGTGCTACGTTTTACGTCTTTAGCCCGACGATACCTCTTATCAAGGTGGATCAAAATGAAAGTTCTTTTCTCCCCCATCTTTGAGTTTCCTCATGGCCCATCAATTGATCTCTTGAATTCGGCTAACTCCAATGGTGGAATGGCTTCCAATTGATTTAAGCACTCGAGAATCTCCTCGCAAACTCCGGCAATCTCCAAGTAATGGTGTAACAACTTAGTGACGGTATTGTCGAGAACTTCATCCGGTGCCGGTGGTATAGGAGGTTCCAAGACTTGGACGGCAAACACATCTTCTCGATGATCATCGGGCCTCTTCATCGCTTCATAGATAGAGATTTTCAGCTCCTCTCCATTGACTCGAAAGGTGAGGTCTCCATCTTGAATATCGATCAATGCTCTCCCTGTAGCTAAGAATGGACGTCCTAAGATCAATGGTTGATTTGCATCCTCGGGCATATCTAATACCACAAAATCCGCCGGGAAAACGAGGTTGTGAACTTGAACGAGAACATCTTCGACTATCCCTCTTGGATATGAAACCGAACGGTCCGCCATGAGTAGGGAAATAGTAGTCGGCTTCATCTTCACAATCTTGAGCCGGTTGAAAATAGAGAGAGGCATCAAATTGATGCTAGCACCAAGATCACAAAGGACATTTTGAAAGACGTGATCACCGATCTTGCAAGCTAATGTGAACCTCCCGGGATCCTTTTGCTTCAACGGGAGCTTCCTCTGTAAGACCGCGCTACACTCCTCCGTGAGGTTGATGGTCTCGAACTTAGCCCACTTCTTCTTTCCCGACACCGCATCCTTGATGAACTTCATGTGATTAGGCATGTCTCGAAGAGCATCAAGAAGCGGGATGTTGATGTTGACCTTTTGAAGCATCTCCAAAAATCGTTGATACTTCTCGTCTTGCTTCGTCTTGGCCAATCGTTGCGGAAACGGAGCTTTGGGGGTCGATTAGTGCGTCGGGGTAAGAACGGGTTCGGAGTCGGGTTCCACTCGGCCGGGTACTCGGCCGAGTGAGTGGCCGAGTGGGGTGACTCGGCCGAGTGGAGGTCCGAGTGAGTCTCCCAGGTTTTTTTCTCCTTCTACTCGGCCGGTGACTCGGCCGAGTGAGTCTCCCTCCGGGTTTTCATCTTTTGTCTCGTCCGTTTCGACCTCCGAATTGCTTCCATCACCCAAATCTTCGACTCTACCTTCAACTTCGTCCTCCAAAGATGGATTTGTGTAACGAGTGCCACTCCTAAGCTCAATAGCATGGACTTGATGGTCGGGCTTAAGTACTCCTCCTTGAGTATTGGCTACTTGACCAACTCGAGCATCCAACATATTCATGTGCTTGGTCAAATTTGTGACTGCATTCTCCAAGGTTCTGATTTTACTTGTCGTCGTTGATATGAGATTCTTTATCAACTCCTCCAATGAAGGTTCCTTCTTCGGCTCTTGGACAACTCCATTCTCCTCATGGAAGCCAGGGGATATGTTTGGATGGCGTCGATTGTTGGGATCATAAGTCTTCTTGAAAGCATCCAACTCCGTTGCCGTTTTGGTGTATTTCTCCATCAAATCATCATAAGCTTCGGATCCAATGGTGGCAACCTTCCTTCTCCCAACTCTTCTTTCAGTAGCCTCCTCATAACTTGTGTTGACGTTGAGCTCGATGATCTCCCAGGCCGTCTCTACATCGTTATTTAAGAATCCTCCTTTAGATGCATAATCGAGCTCCTTCTTGCATTGCTTGTTCAATCCTTGATGGAAGCAGAAGATTTGTTCCCCGTTGTCCATACCATGATTGGGGCATACACGAAGCATCTTTCTGAATCTCCCCCATGCTTCGTAAAGGTACTCATCTTCAAATTGTTGGAATTTGTTGATCTCATTTAGAAGCCTCTGATCCCCTTGAAGGTGGGAAGAACTTATTTAAGAACAGTTTGCAAAGCTCGCTCCATGTCTTTATCTCGGCTCGATTCTCTATATCCTCAAGCCACTCTCTAGCATCATCCTTGAGAGACCACTCGAAGAGACTGAGCTTGATGTAGTCTGCAGGCACTCCATTTGCCTTGTAGGTGGCACAGAGGTTGAGAAATTGCTTCAGGTGAGCATTAGGATCCTCCATCGGTGTGCCTCCATATTGATTTGCTTGCACCATGTTGATGAGGGAAGCCTTGATCTCGTAATCGGTAGCCTCAACAGTCCCCCATCCTCCATTCTGGAATCGATCAACAACCGGTTTGAAGCGATCGTTGAGAGTCTTTTTCACTACCGAATCTGCCATAATAATTTATTCCTTGACAAAGAAAGGAAACGGTTAGATTAATAAACAAGAATAGAAAAATAAACGCCTAAATCACCTATTAATCCTATTTCAAAATATCTATGTGAAATCTAATCAATCCCCGGCAAAGGCGCCAAAATTTGATCGCACTATTTTTAACCACACAAAATATTTATAGTATAAAGCAAGTACGAGTATCGTATCCACAGGGATTGACAAGTCGAAATCACACAAAATACTCTTACTCTAGAATTAAACTGATGTCTAGGCAATAAGAAATTAAGATGTGGTTTTCTAAAATTCTAGGCAAAGAAAATAAACAAAATAAATAACTCAAATAAGTAAACAAAATAACTCAAATAAGGAAACAAATAAATCAAATAGGAAACAAGGTTGATTCTAGGGAAGCCTACCTAATCACATATATGCAAGTAATTAATGAATACAATTAACCAATTTAATCCAATCTAGATATGATACAACAAAAAATAACCTAACACTCCAATTAAGGCAATGCAAGTCGTCACCTAACATGATCCTAATCTCCTTTCGGATTTATAAAAATCAAATCAAGTGCAAAATAGAACATGTATCAATCATACAATCAACTAGGTTCAATTATGACACCTAAATCAACTATATGCACACATATGATAATTCAATCTCAACTAAGATAATCAAACTACCATACCATGTATTCATGAGATCTATTATGCAATTATCCTATTAAGGCATAAAAACATAACTATGCACACATAATTAGTGATCAAGTAATCATGCATGAGAATAAGCACCATGAAACATGTACCTAGATTGGAAGGCTAATTGTAAACACAAAAACTATCACATAAATTCAATTAGGCATTCAATCCCTAAAATCAACTAAGGAATTTAGCTAGACATAATTAAAATAAAGGTAGAAGGAAGAATAAACATAATGAAAAGCATAAATAAAAGAGAAAGGGATAGAAAAACTCTTGAATCTTGAATAAATCTTCAATCTTCAATTGTCTTCATACATGAAATAAATCGAGATCTAAAGTATAAAAGTAGAGAAAAGAATAAAAACTAATCTAATGAAAGTTGGAGACTAGATCGAGAGATCTAAACTATGAAAACTTATCAAAAACTTGGGTACAATGATGAGTTTTGGGGTATTTATAAGGTAGGGGATCATAATTGTTACCTAAGTGGGCAAGGATTAGGTTAAGGAAATAAAAATAGCCCAAATTTAGGGTTCCCGTGTATTTGACTCGGCCAACGACTCGGCCGAGTGCTCGGCCGAGTGTGTGAGGGGAAATCTGACTCGGCCGAGTAGGTTCAACAGTAGCTTCACTCGGCCACTGACTCGGCCGAGTGGGTGTCCGAGTGAACCCATGCAGTTTGCGCGTCTTTCTTGTTTCGGCCGTATCTTTCTCATCCGAACTCCGAATTGACCTCCGTTTTCGCCTACACGCTCCTATCGAACCCCTCTTCAATGCTTTTCTTTCACTTTTCCAGAATAACTCTTCAATAAAATCGTGAGAAGTCAGAACTTTGAGATCAATACTTCATCATCTTCCTTTGGTTCGTCGTCTCTTGTCTCGCCTTGAGTTTTCTTGACTCAAAAGCCCTAAAAACACTCAAAACAACCCAAAAGCGTAATCTAGCTCGAAATAACATAATCAATACAAAACATTAGCTAAATTATCAAAATACGACAAGAAAACGATAATATTACACTTAGATAATACAGTAAAAATACACCCTATCAATTTTCAATTGCAAAATAGTGATTTTTTTATTGAACTACTAATGAAAATAAATAGAGAAAGAATTAGCTAATTGATATATGCTTGCATGGAATTAAAGTATGAATACAAATTAGATCTCACAGATTAATTTCGCTAGAGCTTCCATGTTCTCACCGGAATAAGAAAATTAGCTAAAACTCATTATTAAATTGCAACCAAAATAAATAATAAATGGTGAAGAATGAAACGTGAACGATGAAAGAAAAAAAAGAACTTCAAATGCTTCTCCCAAAACAACCGTTGTTTCTTGCGTCCAAAAGTTCGGTTTTTAAAATAATAAAACTCCCAATATATACTACTAGAGATTTCCCTCAGCAAGGAAATTAATCTATAGTCCTAATTCCCATAGGAAAGCAATAAATAATTCTTATCCATAATATTACAAGTCTATTAACTTAATAAAATATTAAGGTTGCGTTCTCTTGGATACGAAAGGAAACGAGAGAAAAGAGAAAATTTTCCTATAAATTCCACCATTTTCGTCACCTTTTCTCACCTTTTATAAATGAGGGGTAATTTTACTCCTTAAATTGGAGAAAATATTTACAACACCAAATTGGAGAGATAAAGTTTTCTCTTCATTGTAGTGCAAATAAAAGGGAAAAAGTACAAAATGTGAGAAAATGTGAGAAATAAGGAAGATTTTAAAGGTGATTTTCTCTTTTCTCTTATTTTCTTTCGCATCAAAGAGAATGCAACCTAAAATTGAAATTACAATAACTAATCGCATAAGGAATTAATTAAAGTCTTCCAAATCTTCGAAATTCCGAAATTTCTGTTTTTACTCACCACTAATAGGGCTCAAGGCCGGTATGGGTAGGGGTGGGTCGGGATACCGTTACGCCGAAATACCGAACATACCGTGTCGAAAAAATACCGAAAATACCGAAAGAGACGGCATACCGATTTTTCAGTACGGTATCATACCGTACCGATAAGCTTCGGTACGGCAACGGTATCCAAAATTACAATACCGCGGTATACCGATAAATACCGTACCGAATTTACGTGCATGTCACAATAAATTATCTCAGGATTTATAATGATTAATGAATACACTAGCATATATTATATGTTAATATTTATGCATTAAAACTTTAAAAGTATGATTGTATGTAAGTGTATGAACATGATAACTTATGTTCCTAGTTTAATTAACTTAAGACATACTAGCTAAAAATAAAAATTGAATGTAAATAGCTTATATGTTATATAAGTTATATAATCTTAGTAAAATACTACAAATAGTATTATTTCAATTTTAGTTTGATTTAAATTTAAGGCATACTAGCGTAATTTCTGAATATTTTAGTTTTTAAAGTAAATATATCGAAAAATATTAGTGAAATGTATAAATGTTGATTCATGAAATATATATGTATTTTAAATGGTTAAGGATTAATTAGACTTTTTATCAATGAATTGTAATTTCTTATGGATTTTATTGTATGGATTTTATTAGTTTATGAATTTTTAATTCTATGCATAATCATATGTTTTTGGTATACGGTATACCGTACCATACCGAAGTACGGTACGGTATACCGAAACGACGGTATGATAACGGTATGGATTTTTTCCATACCGAATTTCTGGTATACCGAATATTGGTATGCCGAAAGGTACGGTACGACAACGGTATGAAAAATCTCATACCGCAACTAACGGTACGGTATACGGTATGACGAAAATTTTACGGTATGCCGTACCGAACCACCCCTAGGTATGGGCATACCGGCTAAATTTCCAACAGATTAAATTGCTCACTCAGCTCCAGTTTCGAACACCTCTTTAAAGATATGATGCAGCCCGTAGATCGTGGATTACAATTCATGAGCCAAGAATTAAAGATGATATGGGCTGAAGATTGAATATATAGTTTAGTAGTTTATTTATTTATTTATTTATTTATTTATTTATTTATTTATTTATTTATTTATTTATTTATTTATTCATTTATTTATTTATTTATTTATTTATTTATTTATATTAATTTTTGGTTTTATTTAGTTCTCTAGTTGATAGGATTATTTTAAACATTATTTTGGAGATTTTATTCCGCTTTATACTAGGATTTGGTTTGATATCTTTGAGGATAAGTTTTTAAGTAGTTTCCTTATGGAATTAAGACTTTTTGAAGCCTATAAATAAGGCTCATTCATAGGTGACGAAAATTAGATCTTTATTCTTGAATAATGTTTTAGTTTATTTCTCTTATGAGATTTATTATTGAATTTCTTTTGGTGTGACTAAAAAATTCATTATCCCACGAATCAATCGAGTTCATCACCCTCGTTTGTGTGTCATTCATTGTTTCCAAGTTGTTGAGTCAATCGTCTCCTTGGGGTTTAGGGAGTTTCCCGCCTTTATCATTTGGAAGATTAGATTCAAAGGTTTGAGAATTATCCACCCTTTATCAGTTTTGAGTCGAGTTCGTGTCAGTCAGTCTTTCGCTTACGTTTCGGTCGTCAAGGATCATATCATTTGGCACCAGAGCCAGGTTCGTCTCCATTCGTTCCTTATCATTCTTTCGTCCGTATCTTAGTTTTTTTAGATTCGTTTTGTTCGTCTCCTTTATTTGTCAGAAAAAAAAAAAGTTAGATTCGTGTTTTTTCTTCTTAGATTTGTTTATACATATTGATAGGAAATGGCCCATCTCCCTAGGCCCAAAGTCACCACCTCGGAAGCCCAACTGCCCCACCTCGGCGCAAGCCCAATTAAGGCAGTCCGGCCCAACAGCAACTCGGCCCAACCCATATCAAATGCAGGCCCAGGGAGTTGAGCCCTAACCGCCAATACGTGGAGTGATGGAGAGAAAAGCGGAACGGAAAACCACCCATGATCTCCACGTTCCCACTTCAACAACCGGCACCAACATCAACTATAAATAGGAGAATCAATTGTATTGTGCACACTCATGCTACTTTGAATACAAAACTCTCTCTCTTTCTCCCCGTGGACGTAGATCTCACGATTGAACCACGTAATTCCGGCGTTCTTTACTTTCTTGCGCACAAACTTCATACACAAACAATCTACTTCACCGAGCAACGAATCGAGGATTCATCACTGGTGCCGTATGTGGGAATCGACAAATTCGTGATTTGATTCCTGTTTTTGTTGCTCACACTCACCATCTATGGCACCTGGAAGACGATTGCTGCGAGGGACTCCTTCCTGGAGTTCAGGCAGTGTTCCACGGCGTCGACGAAGCCACCGGAGGCAACTTGAAGAACCTGCCGCTGCGGCAACTCATGAGGAACAGCCGCATCTTGACATCCCCATCGACGGCCAGCCTGAAGGCGGAGATATCCCGGAGATTCCTCACCCCGGCGAACAGGACCCGGGAGAAGGCACCGCGGCTCCCCCACCACCGCCTTCACCACAAACACAAGCAGCTCAGCCACGCCGTGGTCCCGTAAGCTCGCCCCTAGGACCTCGGATTCAACAAGCCACACAAGAAGGTCACGTTGAGGACCTCACCTCGGATCGTGAACGCGAGTTATTCGAGCCAGGAGTGGCCCGACACCTATCTCCGGTCATCCGACCGAATCCGGCAGGCCCCGCCGCCTCCTCCACCTCCTGGAATCGAAGAACTGCTGAGAAACTATCTCACCACTGTCCAAGGGTGCGAATTCCTTAACCAATACGGTGGGGCACAGGGAGCCTCTCATCTCGGCCCCGAAATCCGAACTGGGCCATATGGGATGCCCGGAGAACAGGACTTGCGGCACCACCTCTAGCAGATCCGAGGTCAGCCCCAAGGAATTCCTCCGCCGCACTACTGTTGGGAAACGGCTGCTTGAAAGCCGCCCCGACCCAGATCTTGGTTCGGATGTATTGATTCGATCGTGCACATAAATTCATGCAATGGTTCGAGTACATACCTTGATTATGAAGAACGTGCAATCTGAGTCGTGTCTGATCGATCTACGGTTCTGATCTTCTAGGATGTGATCCCACACCTTGAAATCCGAGACTTGGTGGGCGTCTCGAGATCACTGGAACCTCGATCTCCCTTACTCAGACTCGGCCGACTCTCTCTCTCTCGCCTAGGGTTACACGCCAATCTCGTAGAGAATTCTGGTGTGTGGTGGCTAGGTCAGATTATGAGAACTAGGGTTTTTATGAGAGACTTGAGAGTATATATATATGGTTCATAAATAAGGAGATTTAATTCCTTATTTATCTCCAACCATATTAATGCCAATCCCATATTTATTCTCTTTCCATAACTTACAAATCCTATTCCTTTATTAATACGGAATTAATAAGGAATTAATCTGTTCTTTTATGTAACTGAATATCCGGAATTAATTCTAACAAATAGAATTTATTCTAATATCAGTAGAAGAATAAATAACTAAATATATACCAAATATATTTAGATATGATATTTATCCCCATAAGATTTAAATAAATAAATCTTATCTCATTAGATTTAATCTTATCCGTGAATAATACATAATTAGATTTAATCTTATCCCACAGGATATAAATCTTAATTAATTATATTTATTATCCATTCACCGGATATAAATCCAATATATATCATATACCGGGCCTGAGTCCAATTATAGAGTCCAAACTCAATAATACTATTTAGATCGATTCCTGAGGTCTGTTTGGGCCATCCTAGGGATCGGATACCAGACAGAGTTGGGCCTTATCTAATTCGATATTTCCATGTCCACCCCTGAACATGTATCTAATTAGAACTATGACGCACTCCACTAAAGTGTCATAGCTGAATCACCGCTGTGTCCCAATTATGTAGATTGGGTAGGTATTTTGTATAGTTCGACCCCCGTGTTTAAGACCTTCCATATCCGTTAACCAATTAGAGCTACCATGACTGCTCCTAATTGTTAACATCTGTTCCTCAGGTAGTACTCGTTCACTCCTCATTATTATACCTGAACTTAATCAGCATGCATGACTTGGTATAATAAACATTGTGAACTCCCTGAGGGGATAACGTCAGCCTGCACTCACACAGGACACGGCTTGTTGATAACACTTATTAGACATACTATGCATCTCCGTGTTACCCAAAGTACGACATGATTAAGATGAACTAACGAGAAGTTCATATCATCGTAAATCAAAGTAACATCGAAGAATACATATACATCTAATAGTTTACCAAGGTTAAAGATCGAGCTAGAGCCTGAGATCTATAGCTCTTCACCTATATCACCTCTGATATAGGGTCAGTATCAGAAGAGCATTATCTCTGTTGATCCTTCAATACGTTCCACCGTACCAGCATAACAAGTGATTAGGACTCATCACTACCATTAAGCTGCAGTCAAGACCGACAGCTCAGCCCAAGCTGTCTCGACTGTGAACTGTTTATATCTCATCATTATTAACGACCTTCGTGATCCTCTCCGAACTCAGATCGACACGTGGTCTAAAACATGAGATAATGGGCTTTATTCTTGCTTAAACATATTCTTCCAGATAGGGATTGTTAACAGTGGACCGGTGTCGTAACCACTAAAACAACCGGTTTTGCTTTAGTTATACAACAACCCCAACAACTACGTGGCTACGCCACCCCACGGCGCGCCCCCCCAAGGACACCTAACTGGGGGCGCACAAATTTTCGATGCGTTCGGTAGGATCGTAAGTCCGCTCTCCGAGGACATTCTCAACACGCCCATGCCTTATGGGTACATGGTGTCGAACATCAAGCCATACAACGGGATAGGGAATCCCAGCAACTTCCTAAGTCAATTCAAGTTTAGCATGCTAAACCAGAACTTAGGAAGTGTTCACATGTGCAAGCTATTCCCCGAACTGCTGATCGACAAAGCGCGGGAATGGTTCGATAGCTTACCAGCCGGATCAATTAGGTCATATACCAATCTGATGAACGATTTCTCGCGGAGTTTCTCCCAGCGTGTCGAAGTGAGGCACATCCCGGCCCACCTACTCACTGTGAAGCAGAACCGGGGTGAATCCCTCCAGGACTTCATGACCCGATTTGACAGAGAGTGCCTGCAAACTCGCTGCACCAATGATCTTCTCATCATCTCGGCATTTCAAAATGCCATCAGTTTGGACCTCCTTTACAAGCATATTCTGGCAAAAGAACCACAAACTACCACCGAGTTGTGGGCAATCGCGGATAAGTTTGCCAAGATTGATGAGGCGACCAGGCGACGAAGAGAAGTAGACTGAGGAGAGACCTCGAAAAAGAAAGAAGATGCACCTCGAAAGAATGTGATGGAGCGCATTCAACGCGGTCCGCTGGAATCCCACCTCACACCTCGGCAAAATCCGGCGCAACCCCAGCGAGATCAGCCCGCACCACCTTCGGCTCAAAGGTCTGCGCCACAATTCACTCCACTAACGAAGCCGAGGACGGAGATCCTAGAGCTCCATGCTAACTGATCGCACTATTTTCTACCACACAAAATAGGTATAGTATAGAATAAGCGAGTATCGTATCCACAAGGACTGACAAATCGAAAACACACACAACACCTCTACTTTAGAACTAAACTGATGTCTAAGCTTTTAAGGGTTTAGAGAATGTGGTATTTATAATCTAGGCAAATAAATAAAAGGACACAATTAAACAAATAAGAAAAATAAATAAACAAGGCAAATAATTAATCAATGAAAATAACTTAGCAAGCAAGCAAAAAAATAAACAAGGTAAAAACTCAATTAAGGAAAAGTGTTGATTCTAGGGAAGCCTACCTAATCAAATCTGTGAAAGCAATTAATGCATACAATTAACTTATTTAATCCAATCTAAATGTGATACATGAAAAATAACCTACACCCCGATTAAAGCAATGCAAGTCGTCACCTAATAAGATCCTAATATCCTCTCGGACGCATAGATATCAAATCAAGTGCAAAATAGAACAAGTATCAATGATATAATCAACTAGGTTCAACTATGACACCCAAATCAATTACATATAAACATACGAAAATTCAACTTCAATTAAGACAATCAAACTATCATACCATGTATTCATGAGATCTATTATGCAATTATCCTATCAAGGCATAAAAACATAACTATGCATACATAATTAGTGATCAAGTAATCATGCATGAGAATAAGCACCATGAAACATGCATCTAGATTGGAAGGCTAATTGTAAACAAAAATACTTACATAAATTCACTTAGGCATTCAATCCCTAAAATCAACTAAGGAATTTAGCTAGACATAATTAAAACAAACATAAACACAAAGAATTGAAAGAACATAATTAAAGAGAAAGAGTAAGAAAAACTTGAACACAAACGAAGAACTTCGAATCTTGAATCTTGCATAAACTTGAATAATCTTCAATGTCGAATACAAGAATAAAAACTCTAAAGTAAAAATATAAAAGTGCTAGAAAAGTATGAAAGATGTTAGGGTTTACAATGCTAGGCTAGGAATATATATAGGAGAAATTTACATAAGGAAACATAGACCAAAAAGGAGTCTAATTAATAAAGGAAAAATTCCCGGCTGGAACCCTCTAGACAGACCTCTCGATCGAGAGAGGTATTGAGAGGTGGTGAAATATGCTCTCGATCGATAGCTGCGGCAGAAGGTTCCTCTCGATAGACCTCTCGATCGAGATAGGTATCGAGAGGTCTTCTCTCGAACTCAAAACTTGAACTTCAAGCTACGATCTTCACGCCTCGTCTCGTCTCAGGGTTTTATCATCAAAATATACCTAAAAATGTAGAAAAACACCCACAAGCATAATATTGTCCAATATAATGAAAACCATATAAACTATAGACAATACTACACAGTCGAGACTCAAAATCGACCCTTTTTGGTTATAAAAACAAGGTAAAGTTCACCTATATCAAATCCCCCAAACTTAAACATTGTTCGTCCCGAACAATACCAAAACATAAACAAGAGACTCTAGCATTGTGAACTATATAGGCCTCAAAACTTTTCAAAAATAAACTCATGATCATGATCAAAACTATGCACACAACCTTAGCATTAATAACACAATCTATCTAACAAATTCAAATCATGCCAATCCATCAAAGAACACTCTCCAACATGTGAGATATTTATATGTGTATAAGTGAACACTCAACTCTCTCAAAGAAAAGATATATAACAATGCACATCATATGGGTTCACTCAACATCAATGTAATGCAACATGTTTACCATAGGCTTGCCCCTAATCTCAACATCTCCACCTAATGTACTACTCACAAACTAAGATCAAAAAGGTCTTTATATAAGCTTGTAATGTAGGGACATTGGTTAAGGTAGGGAATGTATAGGCTAAGTGACTCAAAAAAATCCAAACCATCAACCTCTTTTCAACTCCAACCAAAGTATGGTTTTCAACTCCATCTTCTACCATCCAACACCTCTACATAACTCAAAATCTTATAGATGAGTATGTAATTCAAGCTAACTATCCCCTTATGCTTTTATTCTCTCTTGTTGGGAATTGTTAAGAACAACTTGTTAAGGGGGAACCTATAAGGGACACTTAATTGTTTTGATTTGATCCCAAACCCCCCAAGGCGTTCTGTTCCCAAGCCCATTTTTGATATAGATAATAGGTTAGAATTTTTCTAAGCCTACTCTGTTAGGATGGCTCTATTTTGCTTAGATTTTAGATCGCAGAAAATTCAAGTGAAGGCCACTCGCTTGAGTGTGTTTTTCCAAAGCGAAGCGAGTCTAGCGAGCTGAAGTAAAGCGTACCGAAGGATAAGCATAGCAAAGCGAGAGCTACAGTAGATTCAAAACGAGTCTGCCAAAGCAAAGCGAAGCGAGCGCTACAGTGTAAAGTCAAAGCGAGTCAACTCTGGTCAACATTTTCCAAGGCAGTCACTAGGGAACTTTGCTCCCAAGCGACTCACTACAGAAAGACTACGAAGTGACTCAACTCAAGGCAGACGCTACAACTTCAAAGCAAAGCGAGCCACTACCTAACAGAAAGCGACAGCACAATTCCCGCTCCGATTTTGAACTCCAGTCAACTGGAGATCTCTGCATTAATTATGAGATCTCCACGTGTCAAACGCGGAGAGGAGCAGCGGAGTTGACTGCCAGGCCGACAAGGGTGCCGCAACAGTACTGGCTCGCTCCAGTTACTGTTACAATTGGATCTTAGCCAAATTCGGCAAAGAGCCAAAACTGCGCGTCTGCAAAAGTAGCTAGCCTATGCAAGTACTGTCGAGAGGAGGAGGGACAAAGCCACCAACCAAGCAACGGATCTCGGCATCCCTCCGCCTATAAATAGTGAAGGATGAAGACAAAGAGAAGTAGAACACTTCCTGAGCATTCGAGCCTACTGCAAACAAACACTCCCAGCCTTAGAGCAAACTTCGAGTCTTTGTTTCCAAGTGTTCTCCGAGTTCCAGTCTCATCGGAACCCGTCTTCACAACCTTGACACTTAGAGTCTAAGCCCATTCCATATCCAAGCTTAGAAGAAGAACTCTAGCCCTCTTTGCACTTATTGTAAAGAGTTCTTCATAGTGTGTCGTCGTAAACCAAAAACCCTAAATCTGTTGTTAGGTTTTTGTGTTCGTCGTCGTTAGGTTGTTTCGATCCAAGGCCCTTCTTTCATCGATTGAAGAAGCCTCGATCATAGAGTCTAGATCCATGCTTGCACTTACATCGTTTGTGTAAAGCTCGATCGAAGCTAGGCTGTACGGAGAGCCCGCAATCTCCCTGTCGTTCGGACTGAAGCGAGTGAAGCTTCCAGTCCAGTTTAGGTTTTTGGTGTGAACCCGGAATCACCCAGTGTCTGTCAGATCCAAGCAAGTGAAGCTCGATCTTGACCAGGCTTTTGAAGAGCCCGTAATGTTCAAGTTCTTGAGTGAAGAGAACTGTTGCCGAGTGCAACAAGTGGACGTAGGAGCGCTATCTCCGAACCACTATAAATCTCACGTCGTATCTCTCCAACCCTAAACTCTTTACTTTGATTATCCATTGCACGTGCATCTAAACAAACAACTTGGAAATTTTAATTACTTAGGAAAGATATTAGCTCACCGAATTCCGCACTAAAGAGTAAAGTCTCACTCTTGATCAAGCTCTAAGCTTAGGTCAAGAGAATCTTGATTGCTTTAGATCTAGCTCTCGGCTAGGTCTTAGTATTTCTACGAGCACTTTACTTCATACTCTGAGTTTAGGAATTTGAAGTTGAAAAACTTCAAAATACGTATTCACCCCCCCCCCCCCTCTACGTATTTTTCCTATAACAAACCGGGACCAACAAGTGGTATCAGAACAGCGGTTCTTTCGAGCCTCTGCTTTGCATATCCGAAACGAGTCCCCACTCGCTTCACGTTGTCTCACTGAACCGGATCCTATTTTCCTAAGTGCATCAAAACCTCACCCACGCATATTGCATTTACTGCTGATAGTTTGCTATGTCTACATATAGTGCATCAAGTCTTCCACAGTTCTCTATCGAAGGATACGAGACATGGAGTTTCCGAGTCGAGAGCTTCCTATGCTCCATCCACGACCGGATGTGGGAAGTTATAGAAGACGGACCAATCGAGATTAAGAAAGCCATATCTGTGAACGTTCCAGCCGCCGAAGGTCGCGAAGCTCATGTTAGACAGGAGTACGTCGAGAAGGACAAAGATGAATACAGTGCCAACGACTTCAAGATCACCAACCTTGATAAAATCGCACGTCACACGATGCAGAGCACTGTGTCGGATGCCTACCTTCCTAGGATCAGGAAGTGTGCGACAGCGAAGGAAATGTGGGAAACCCTAGCCCTCATTTCACAAGGAACGGACAAGATCAAAGAGAACAAGCTCGCCGTACAAATGCGGGAGTTTGAAAGCTTGATAATGAAGCCAGGAGAGTCCATCGACACCTTCGAGCTGAGAGTCACCAACATTATTGCAACTCTCAACTCACTTGGGAAGGAACTCACAGACATGGAAGTAAATCTGAAGATTGTTCGTGCTCTCACAAGGAAATGGCAGACAATGAAGGAGCTGTACCTAGCTACCAAGGATCTATCGAAGCTCACACCGGAGATTCTGTTCTCCGAACTCAAAGCTCATGAATTCGATCTGAATCGAATGAACCTCGACGAAGAGGATGAAGCTCCCACGACGTCAAAAGGCATAGCGTTCAAAGCTGCTGAAGGGCCAAGCGACCAGTCGCTAGCCAAGATGACGAGGGAAGAGTTGGAAGAACATGTTGCATTCTTATCCAAGAACTTCAACAAAATAAACTCTCGAGTGGGCAAATACAAAAGATTCTACAAGCAGTACAAAGGGAGGAGCACTGATGCTCGAGAAGGAAAAGGGAAGAGAGAAGAGACGACCAAGCCGATCGCAAGGGACATGATGGAAGTGGAATGCTACCATTGCCACAAGATGGGCCACTACAAATCCGACTGTCCGAAGCTGAGTGCAAAAGAGCGAGAGGAACTGAGAGCAAAGAGTGATGCTCCGAGGAGAGCGCTTGTAGCGAGTGAAATGTCGGTCGCTTCAACTGAAGAAGTCTCAAGCAACTCGGATGCATTCACAGATCCCAACTCCAGTGAGGGAGAGGATCTTGGACTCATGGCGCTCACCGATGAGGAAACCGGAGAGGTATTCATCTATCCCTCACCTAGTTCTTACACTCGCACACACTCACCAAGAGGAAGCGAATTCCTCGACATGGAGTGAGTTGCTTGACAAGCACATCAAATTGTCAAGCGACCACGAAGTGTTGAAACAAGCCTTGTCTCAAAGCGAGAAGTAGAACCGAAAGCTAGCCACTCAGCTTGACCAAGTCAAACTTAACTTAAGGGCTATGACTAGTAAGTTCGAGGATCTCTTCGCGAGACATCAAAGCTTGGAAGGAAGGTATGAAACCCAGTCCGCTCTAGTTGCAAACTTGAACAAAGCTTCATATGCTAGACAGGCACTAGAGAGCTCACTTCTACCTTTTGGTAGAAAGGGAGGACTCGGATATGAGGGTGGACCTTCCAACCCGACTGTCTTTGTTGGTGCTTCAAGCACGACATCATCAGTCACATTGGAAATGCCCACTGCATCCAAAGCGACCTCCAACAAAGATAAAGGCCAAATGGCTGAGAACCCTAAGAAGAAGCCAATGAAGATGTCTATATCTTCAAGGGCAGAAACTATGGGTAAGCAAAGACCAACTGTCCCTAGCACTCACAATGCTAAAGCTTACCAATCCAAAGGTAAAGGGAAACCAGTTGTAGCTTCTAAGTCTCAGACCAAGACACCAGAGACAAAGGATCTCCCTTTTAAGAAAATGAGTAATGTCTATGTGTCACGTTATCCGGACTGGAGATGGTCCAACCGGACTAACGCTGAGGGGGAAGAACTTGAAGCACCGAAGAGGTCGCTTCAGATTCCCAAGGTTACTCAAGCGAGTCGGGGTCAAAACCCTAGTTGGACCGCTTCGAGAAAACCTAGCGAGCCGCTTCGACAGACTGTAAACCCTAAGTCAGTCTCTAAGCCTATAGCTAATCCGAAGCAAGTCGCTTCAGGATACAAGCAAAAGGGTAAGAGCACAGGTATGCCTCAAGCGAGCCGCTACGCCTCTTGCACACACTGCTGCACGTGTGAAGCTGCTTTAAGGCAGAAGTCACAGTTTTCAAAGGTCGAGAAACCCAAAGCACAAGCTACCTTTCAAAAGAAAGTGAAGCAAGTGTGGGTACCTAAGGGAACTAACCTGCAAGGACCCAAACTGATTTGGGTACCAAAATCTGTCTAATTGCAGGTGAGCGCCGTGGATCCCATGCCAAGTGAGGGTCAACAAATTTGGTACTTGGACAGTGGATGTTCAAGAAACATGACCGGCATGAGAGCTCTACTTCATGACTACATAGAGAAAAAGGGTCCACACGTTACATTTGGTGATAACTCTCGAGGAAGCACCAAAGGGTACGGCGCACTGAAAGTTGGAAAGCTCACAATTGAAGAAGTCTCCTACGTGGAAGGACTTAAGCACAACTTGCTATCTATTTCACAATTTTGTGACAAGGGATACAAGGTGGAATTTATTTCCAACAAATGCATAGTGAAGAGCAAGCTCACGACCCAGATTGTGCTAACTGGAATTAGACAAAGGAACGTCTATATAGCACAATGGGACAGCTGCAAAGAGGAGACGTGCTTAGTCGCAAGGAGTGCTACATAAATGGGATGGCTATGGCACAGACGCTTGAACCATCTCAACTTCAAAGCCATAAATCGCTTAGCTCGGAAAGGTTTGGTGCAAGGCATACCGAATGAAGTCTTTATCAAAGACCATCCATGCTCACCATGCCAACGAGGGAAGCAGACGAAGAAGCACTTCGCAAGCCTTGAAGAAGCCTCATCCAAGCGAGTGCTCGAGCTGCTTCACATGGATATGTTTGGTCCAGTCACTCCAATTAGTATGAATGGAAGGAAGTACACTCTAGTTGTAGTCGACGACTTCTCTCGCTACACTTGGGTTGTATTTCTCTTCAGCAAGAAGGAGACACTGACCAAGCTACCACAACTGCTCAAGCGATTGGCTGTGGAAAAGAACCAAGCGATTGTGACCATCCGCTCCGACAAAGGCACAGAGTTCTTGAACTCTACCATAGAAGCTTACTGCACAGAGCATGGCATAGCACATCAAACTTCCTCAGCACGCACACCTCAGCAGAATGGAGTTGCAGAAAGAAGGAATCGAATCATCAAAGAAGCCGTTCGAACCATGATAGCAGATTCGAAGCTTCCGATGAAGTATTGGGCTGAAGCTTCCAATACTGCATGCTACACGCAGAATCGAACGCTTCTCTGCAAACGGCACGACAAAACACCATATGAAATATGGACAGGGAGAATTCCTAACATATCTTATTTCCATATTTACGGTTGTAGGGTCCTCATCCATGACAATGGGAAGTCACAGTTGAAAGCTTTTGAAAGCAAAGCTGATGAAGAATTATTCTTAGGATATTCTACATCAAGTAAAGCTTACAGGGTGTTCAACTGTAAAACCCTAATCGTGGAGGAATCACCCCATGTCGTATTTGATGAATCTTCTTTGAGTCTTCCACAGGAACAGATTCAATCTAAGGAAGGAAAGTCAAGCGAGGAACCCATCAACTCTCTTACTTGGGACATGCTTGAAGATGATGAAGAAGTTAAGGACTCAAGCGAGCAGAATGTCCAAGGAAAAGATGAAGCTGCCCCCAAAGTTCCTGAAGCGAGTGCAGGCCAAGCACCCAATCCAGTCGCTTCAGATGGTGAAGCGAGCGACCAAGAAGAAGATGAAGATGAAGCTGGCGGATCCAAGCATGCATGGCTCAAGAATCACTCACCAAGTCAAATCATTGGAGATTCATCCAAGGGTGTAGTGACCAGAAGTCAAGTGTTTGGAGAAAGTGCCATGTTCAGTTGCTTTCTCTCAAACATTGAGCCGTCATGCGTGGAGGAAGCCCTAGCTGATTCCAACTGGGTGATCGCCATGCAAGAAGAGCTGAATCAGTTCACCAGAAACGACGTATGGTACCTCGTGGATCGTCCCAAATTTCAGCATGTTATTGGCACCAAGTGGGTGTTCAAGAACAAGACGGACGAGGACCACAACGTTGTGAGGAACAAGGCGCGTCTCGTTGCTAAGGGCTACTGCCAAGAGGAAGGGATTGATTTTGATGAGACCTTCGCTCCAGTGGCACGGCTTGAAGCGATCAGACTATTTCTAGCCTATGCAGCAGCCAAGAAATTCAAAGTATATCAGATGGATGTGAAGAGCACGTTCCTCAACGATGAATTGAAGGAAGAAGTCTATGTGGAGCAGCCACCGGAAGCCCTATATGGATTGAAGCAAGTTCCCAGAGCTTGGTATGATACCCTTTCTCAATTCCTAGTGGATAATGGATTCCACAAAGGAAAGATAGATCGAACCTTATTCACCATCAATCATGGAGATGATATGCTATGGGTTCAGATCTATGTGGACGACATCATATTTGGATCACCAAGCCAGTCTCTTAGCGAGAAGTTTGGAGAGCTTATGAAGACCAAATATGAGATGTCGATGATTGGCTTGATGAGCTGCTTTCTAGGTCTTCAAGTGAAGCAGCAGGATGATGGTATCTTCATCAATCAAGCTAAGTATACTCGAGATATGCTTGCCAAGTTCGGTGTTCAGCATGCCAAAGCTGTGAAGATCCCGATGAACACGAACTGGAAGATGGAGCCAGACATAGATGGGAAGTCTGTGGATGCTACAGACTACCGAGCTTTGATCGGATCCCTTCTATATCTCACTGCAAGTAGGCCGGATATAGCTTTTGCAGTTGGAGTATGTGCTCGCTTCCAAAGCAATCCCAAGCACAGCCATCTTGAAGCTGCCAAGAGAATTCTTCGATATTTGAAGGGCACTGTCAACATGGGGCTGTGGTATCCAACGGAGGAAAATTTGGAGCTCACTGGATACTCAGATGCTGACTATGGAGGGTGCCGAATTGATAGGAAATCAACTTCGGGCACTTGTCAGTTCTTGGGAAGCAAGCTGATCTCATGGTTTTCGAAGAAGCAGACGAGTGTAGCTACTTCAACGACTGAAGCTGAATATATGGCCGCTGGAAGCTGCTGTTTTCAAATTCTATGGCTTCGTCAGCAGTTGAAGGACTACAATGTTGAAGCGAATGAAATTCCTATATTCTGCGACAACAACAGTGCGATTTGCATCTCTCAAAATCCAGTGCTTCATACCAGATGCAAGCACGTGGAAATCCGACATCACTTCATTCGTGATCATGTCGAGAAGAAGGATATCAAGCTCGAGAAAATCCATACCGATCTCCAGCGAGCAGATATCCTCACCAAGCCTCTAGCTGAGTCTCGTTTCAATCAGCTATGCATGGAATTAGGGTTGCTAGACCCTGGTGAAGAGTGCTAGATCCAGGATGCACGAAGGAGTGGTCGCTAGTCCTTCTTAGCGTCACTCGCTTCGGATCTTCACCAACTCAAGCGAGTCACTTCAAAATTCCACTCGCTTGAAGAAGGAGATATAAGGTGGAGTGTTGGAAGACGTTCCCTACCCGCTTACAGGAATTGTTAAGCCATTGGTTAAGGGGGAACTATTGTTTGCTCTTGGAGCAAGCTACTTCCAAAGCGAGCAAGGGAAACTGCTACCTAGCCTAAGATTCCTAGCGAGTGGGTATAAACACTCGCAAGTGCCGTTTCTAGTAACGGTTGTGGGGTCTTGTATCGGGCCTTCCCACGTAAAAATGGTGAAAGCTTAGGCAGGGCTGGCACCTAGACTTGCGTCCTCTTCCCATCTTTCCGCCGAAGAGGAGCAAGTCTTCTCATCTCCTTCATCGTGGATAAACATCCATCCTGTACTCACTCTTCATTGAGTTGAGCTGCCGGATGTCTATTCATTTCTCCCCCACTTTGAATTTTACATCGCTTCAATTTACCCTATTCTGGGTCAAAGCGAGTCGATTGCAAGTTCATTCTGTAGCTTGTTGAAGGAAGCTTGAAGGTTTACCTTTTTCTACAAAAGGTTGCAGGGCTGGTGACATGCTTCTGCGTACAATACGAAATTGTCTTGTCAGAGCATTCTCATTGTCATCCAGTCCATTTCTGCTCTGAGATAAGGACTTGTACTCATCCCCCATTCGTCGTGAATATGTACACTTACGTGAAGCTCCCCTCTGGGTTGTAGTAAGCTTGTGTACTATATTCATTCTCTCCCTCATTCGTAGAGGAAGATGAATGCCATGAAGATGAATGCCAAGAAGATATAGTCTCTAACAGGCGGTATCATCAAGATTGAAGTCAGATCCATCAAAGAATTCAACAAAATGAAGTCTTCAATAAGTGGTATCAATCTCCTACGAAGTGAGATTGACTGGTAAGTGTTTCAATTTTAAGTACACTAAGTGAGCTGAAGCGTGCTAGAAACCTTCACATACTATGTGGAAAATATGAAATGAATCTGACACAAATACAAAGAGGAAAACATTCTTGTTTATCCTCGAAGTATGTAAGTCAGAAACAATTTAAATTAATCAAAGAAATTTAATTTATTACTCCAGTCGCTTCAGATGGCCAAGCGAGTGCTACGTCACTCAAAGCGAGCCATCGCAAGCGAGTGCGGAACAGTCACTCAAGCGAGTACCTCTCAAAGCGAGCATAGGCCTAGCGGCCCAACTCGAAGTGAGCAGGTACGAAGCGAGTATGAGCTGTCTGCACTCGAGTGCAATTTTACTTTCTGCTTTGCATTAAATGCAGGTTCATGTACTGCCGAAAATAACGGGCGCGTGATGTACACTTTGAATTCAAAGCGGGAAAAGACGGAGAAGATCCAGCCGTCGAATCTTAACAGTCCCCGATTTGTAGTTGTTGGATCTACGCTGTATAAGACAAACGAATCACAGCAGGCCACGTGGAGACGACGTGCGAGTTGGCGGTTCACTTTTACTGTGATGACGCCGGACACATCAGATCCATCACCGCGCGTCCGCCGCCTACCTACAGGATCCTCGCCGATTTTACTGTCTTGCCCCTGCCACGTCAGCCGGACCCTAACTCTATTTAAGGACGCTGTGCAGAACTGAGAAATTTTTCACAACTCTCAATCTTTGCTATTCTCGTGCAAGAACTGAAACTCTCTGAAAACTCACGAGTCTAAATCCCAGTCTTTCGTCTTTAAATCTCCGTTCTAATTCTCTCACACTTCATACCATGGGAAAGAAGCAGAACTCTGAAACGATGGAGCAGTTTCTCACCGGAGTCGACAAACACATCAACGTCGAGCCTCATCTCGACCCAGTCGTCATCGAGGAAGATGGATTCTTCCGTAGGGCCATGAACACGGCCGGCCTATGGAAGTTCGTGACGGCGGTGCCGAAGAAGGTTTTGGCCAAGGCAGTGGGTGAAATCCTCCTAAACCTGAGGAAGGAGCAAAACACATCCTCATTCACAGATCCACAGACCAGAAAGTCGGTGGAGGTGGATTTGAATGATCTCATTGGCGTATTCAACTTGCCAAGGGAAGGTGGAAACTCCTTGTTGGAGTTAGGTTTTTCGGCCGGAATTGAATATGGTCGATTTGCCGTCGCCGGAGCTAAACCAAACTTCAAGGAGGCCAGCATCCGTTCAAATTTGAAGGCCCCTTTCAACCATATCTGCGAGCTCTTTTTGAAGAGCGTCGCATGCTACGTCGGAACCCTGGACACGCTCTCTGAACCAAAGCTGTTCGCCACCACCATCATCGTCGACAGCCTTACTGGAACTAGGTTCAACTGGCATAGTTGGTTTCTCAACCGAATTCACGAAGCCGCTGAAGATTTTTCATTCGTGAAGGGAAGCGCCGATCAGATTCTCTGCAAGGGGAAGCTGAAGTTTTTCTCCAGACTCTCTGTTGCACTGAAGGAGCGCTACCCCGACAAAGTGTGGCCGGAATCCGACGTTGCTGTCTACAACAAGCAATCTGTGTTCTATGACTAGTGGAGGAAAAACAAGACTCCTATCGATTTGGGACTTCTCTAGATTGAAGTGCCCGTTGCAATTCCAGTTGCCGAAAGGCAAGCTGAAGCGACCCAAGCCAAGCGAGCCGCTTCACCCGGGAAGCGTGCTGCACCCAAACGAGGGAAGAAAAAGTTGAAGCGAGTCGCTTCACTCATCCTGTCAAGCGAGGCGGAGGAGAAGCCGCTTGAGGATGTTGAAGTAACTCAACCCCAACCCTCACCCACAAAAATACAAACTCCCCCACCCCAAGTCCAGATTCAAACACCTCAAACCCAAACCCAGCCACTACCAGAAACCCAAACCTCATCAACGGCTCAACCCAAATCCCAGAAATCACCCCATTCCACATTGGAAGAAGAAACTGGTTCTTCTTTTCAAATACCCCCAATTCCTCTACTACAAGTAGACCCAGCTGAAGCCTACACCACATTCCAACCTATTCAAACCCAGCAAATACAATCACCACCCAAAGAAACCATCCAAATAACCGAAACCTCTGAAGCCTCATCATCATCCCTATCCCCCTCGACATCGGCAGCCACAGCCGATACCGCCCAAACTGCCGGTGAACTCACTATCTTCCCACCATTCGTACCTCCCGCTATCACTGCAGAAATGCAGGCTATCGATCGCTACATCAAGGATCGAGATCAAGCTGCAGAGACCATTGCCCTCCGCTACTCAAATGTTCCGTGGACCGACGAGTTCTACACCCAGACCGTCGACTTCCTGACATACATTACTTACCGCGGAACGGAGTAATATAAGGTCTACAACCTCATGCAGGCCTTCAAGAAGGATGAATTGATTCAGCTGGAGGCCAAGATGCTCAATTTTATTGGCGTGAACGGCTTCCATACCTTTCTTGATGGCACCAGCTTTTGGGACAAGTTGGATGAAAAAATAAAGCAAACTTACCCAACCGCTACGTTTCCCAAGCGATCCCCACGAGAAGCGACTGATCAGAGATCATGTGGAGGAGGTGGAGGTGAAGGACGCAGAGATTGCTAGTTTGCAAAGTGAAATAACCAGGAGAAGTGCTGAGATGGAGAAAAAGGCGGAGGAGGTCAATAGCCTTCGTGAAGACTTTGACAAAAAGAAGGGAGAACTGGAGGGAAAGGTGGAGGAGAAGGAAAGGTTGTTAGAAGAAAAGGAGAAGGCGTTGGAGGCGCAGGTGAAGCTGGTGGGAGACCAGACAAAAACCATCGCCGAACTCAAGGACTCGCTTGACAGTGAAAGGAGTCGCTTGAGGGAGGTAAATGCCAAACTTGTGAAAATTGGCAAGGAAAAGAAGGAGTTGGAGAAGGAGGTGAAGGGGTTGAAGGGAAAGATTGAAGAGAAGGATGGAGATCTGATAATGAAGGGTAGTGAGTTGCTCAGCACCAAGAAGACCCTCGACACTCTCAAAAATGAAATGAAAATCCTCAAACTTGAGAGAGAGGAGGAGAAGCGAGAGCTTGAGAGTCGAAGGAGGAGTGCGCAGGCCCTTGATCTGCAGAGTGCTGAATTATCCATCCTACTTGAAAAGGTCAAGAGCCTGGGAGAAACTTACACCGAGAAGGTTGCTGCAAGTGCCGAATTCCATACCTCTCTAAATCAGAGAGAGAGAAGCCTTGAAACAATGAAGGCAGAGCATGAAGCGGCCCAAGAATTCTGGTACTTCAATCTGCAGGAAGAAAAGAAGGAAATGAGGAATGAAGTTGAAGCGGAGCTGGAGGCTCGCTTCAAGTCGGTGGAGCCACTGGAGAGGTTGATGCTCTCAGTGAAGGAGAGAGAAAAATAGTGTGAGTACTTGCTCGAAGAAATCAGTTTTAAAACTGCAGAACTGGTGCTTGCAGAGGAGCATACTTTTGCAAATAAAACCGAGCAAATGCTGCATGCTGTTCTCGATGCTGTCAACACCATCCACAAAAAAATCACGGGAAAGACAATCACCCTAACCCCCGGCAGTGATGATGCCAAAAAGGGGGAAGATCAAGTGAAGGAAGGAGGTGTTGGAGGATCAGGAGGTAGTGGAGTTGGTGTGGAGAGAATGTTGGAGGGGAACAGTGGTGCTGGAGGTGAGGAGGAGGAATTGGATGACGAAGCGAGGGTCTTACGTGCAAAGAAGGGTAAAAGTAAAGCTCACTGAGGAGGAGCTCATGAAGAAGCCCGAAGAGCCCCGAAGGCCAACTGAGGAGAAAATTCTTGGCTCTTCAATTGTACTCATCCTCCTGTTGTGGTGCTGACCAAGGAGCAACGGGAGAAGCAAATCGCGGAGGATGAGGCCATGGCTTGGGAGTTGGAGCGTGCATTTGAATTGAAAAAACTAACACTTGCAGGTGCTTCAGGTTCTAAAGCGCCCGCTTCAGCCGCCGTACCCGCTTCAACTGCCCCACTCACTTCAACGACAGCTGGAACCACTTCATCTGCTCAAGCAGTCGTCCCTCCAAAAGCCACAGAAACAAAGAAGGATATGCCGCCTCCCCCACCACCAAGTCAGACCTTGAAGCGGCCTGCACCAGATTCAAGAAAAGATGATCCCGCGGCCAAACGCCAAAAGTTCAAACAAGCAGTCGCTTCGAGGGCTGAGAAGCAGGAGAGAAGGAGAAAGAGAGGAGAGGAATGGAAGGAAGGAGCAGAAAAGGAGAAGAGGATAAGGGCCAAGCGACTTGAATTCATTAACGGTCGGATTGAGGAACACTTCAACGAAGTGAAACTCATCCAGTCCGCCATTTGCCGAAGTGCCTTCATTCCTTTCATGCCTGAAGAGTCCGAAGCATGCGAGACCCAAGCTACAATCGATGCATGTGATGTGACAGGAAAGGAAATGGTCGACTCTGAACGCTACCCTCTCAAGGAGGAACAAGACTACATTCGCAAGCGACTCAACGAAAAGCGTCCAATCTGGAGCACTAAGACGAGTGCCAAATTCAATGCGGTCATGAAGAAACTCTCTAGCAGATCAGAGGAAGAGTTGGCAGCTAGGAGGAATGAACATCCTGACGCAAGGGAAATAGAGGACTTCATTCCGAGAGATCTCCGTGATCAGTGGCTATTCTACAAGGAGCTTTTCATCAAGGCCTACTACTACTGGGGAGTAGTGCCACTGCAGGATGAGTGCTCTCGGATGAGTGCCCTCAATAATTTCTTGTGCGCATATGATGAGAAGATGCGGCGGAAAATATTCACTATGGCAGAGCTTGCAGAGCCCAAACCTCTTATCATCAAGGTGCCTGCAGTGAAAATGTTTCCAATGCCATTCCTACCAGGCACACGCATTCCTGACCGGAGCATCACAGATGCAGAAGTAAATGAAGCTTTCAGACTGGAGAGCGGATGGAGGAGACCAAGTATCCACACTGTTGGTACTTTGGAGTCAAACGTCTTCTCTGCTTATTTTGTTGACAAGAAGGAGAAGAAGAAGGAAGAGGAGAAGGAGGAAGACAAGGAAGAGGCTGCAGGAAACCCTTGAGTTTCAAGTCTCTTAATTATTTTGTGAACTGCTGTTCATATATCTCAATTTTATTTTCTGTCTATGTTGCGTCATTTACTTGCTTTGTGAATGACTTTATCCTTTTTGCTACAAACTCAATCAACTTAACCGAAAAAAAAAAAGGGAAGGAACTTAAAAGAAAAATTCAAACGAAGCCTGCAAAGGAAGCAGTCGCTTGAAGTTCCTTCCACGGTTAGATATTCTAGATTGTTTTTAATCTAAGTCATTGGGTTTTGGCATCATCAAAAAGGGGGAAATTGTTGGGAATTGTTAAGAACAACTTGTTAAGGGGGAACCTATAAGGGACACTTAATTGTTTTGATTTGATCCCAAACCCCCCAAGGCGTTCTGTTCCCAAGCTACCCATTTTTGATATAGATAATAGGTTAGAATTTTTCTAAGCCTACTCTGTTAGGATGGCTCTATTTTGCTTAGATTTTAGATCGCAGAAAATTCAAGTGAAGGCCACTCGCTTGAGTGTGTTTTTCCAAAGCGAAGCGAGTCTAGCGAGCTGAAGTAAAGCGTGCCGAAGGATAAGCATAGCAAAGCGAGCTCTACAGTAGATTCAAAGCGAGTCTGCCAAAGCAAAGCGAAGCGAGCGCTACAGTGTAAAGTCAAAGCGAGTCAACTCTGGTCAACATTTTCCAAGGCAGTCACTAGGGAACTTTGCTCCCAAGCGACTCACTACAGAAAGACTACGAAGTGACTCAACTCAAGGCGGACGCTACAACTTCAAAGCAAAGTGAGCCACTACCTACCAGAAAGCGACAGCACAATTCCCGCTCCGATTTTGAACTCCAGTCAACTCGAGATCTCTGCATTAATTACGAGATCTCCACGTGTCAAACGCGGAGAGGAGCAGCGGAGTTGACTGTCAGGCCAACAAGGGCGCCGCAACAGTACTGGCTCGCTCTAGTTACTGTTACAATTGGATCTTAGCCAAATTCGGCAAAGAGCTAAAACTGCGCGTCTGCAAAAGTAGCCAGCCTGAGCAAGTACTGTCGAGAGGAGGAGGGACAAAGCCACCAACCAAGCAACGGATCTCGGCATCCCTCCGCCTATAAATAGTGAAGGATGAAGACGAAGAGAAGTAGAACACTTCCTGAGCATTTGAGCCTACTGCAAACAAACACTCCCAGCCTTAGAGCAAACTTCGAGTCTTTGTTTCCAAGTGTTCTCCGAGTTCCAGTCTCATCGGAACCCATCTTCACAACCTTCACACTTAGAGTCTAAGCCCATTCCATATCCAAGCTTAGAAGAAGAACTCTAGCCATCTTTGCACTTATTGTAAAGAGTTCTTCATAGTGTGTCGTCGTAAACCAAAAACCCTAAATCTGTTGTTAGGTTTTTGTGTTCGTCATCGTTAGGTTGTTTCGATCCAAGGCCCTTCTTTCATCGATTGAAGAAGCCTCGATCATAGAGTCTAGATCCAAGCTTGCACTTACATCGTTTGTGTAAAGCTCGATCGAAGCTAGGCTGTAAGGAGAGCCAGCAATCTCCCTGTCGTTCGGACTGAAGAGAGTGAACCTTCCAGTCCAGTTTAGGTTTTTGGAGTGAACCCGGAATCACCCAGCGTCTGTCAGATCCAAGCAAGTGAAGCTCGATCTTGACCAGGCTTTTGAAGAGCCCGTAATCTTCAAGTTCTTGAGTGAAGAGAACTGTTGCCGAGTGCAACAAGTGGACGTAGGAGCGTTATCTCCGAACCACTATAAATCTCGTGTCGTATCTCTCCAACCCTAAACTCTTTACTTTGATTATCCATTGCACGTGCATCTAAACAAACAACTTGGAAATTTTAATTAATTAGGAAAGATATTAGCTCACCGAATTCCGCACTAAAGAGTAAAGTCTCACTCTTGATCAAGCTCTAAGCTTAGGTCAAGAGAATCTTGATTGCTTTAGATCTAGCTCTCGGCTAGGTCTTAGTATTTCTACGAGCACTTTACTTCATACTCTGAGTTTAGGAATTTGAAGTTGAAAAACTTCAAAATACGTATTCACCCCTCCCCCCCCCCCCCTCTACGTATTTTTCCTATAACAAATCGGGACCAATATCTCTCTTTTTTTTTTTTTTCTTTCTTTCTTTCTTTTTTTCTTAGAGCTCATCTAATGAATGTTCTTTCTAATGTTGAACAAAGGCTCTATATTTTTTTTCTTTTCACAACTATTTTTCTAAGCTTATAGGGATAGCCAACTATACTTAAATCAAGCACCTAAAATTTCTTTTCTTTTTCTTCTTCCATACCACAACAAATATTCTTTTCAACACCTCCCACATCACCAACTAAATCAACTAAAGGTACCCTTATCCATCCAAACCTCCTATCATCCAAGCTTAAGAAAGAAAGGCTCATAAAAAGGCTCAAAGGGGGTAAACAAAGATTATGATCAAGGTTAGTGTATGGGAATCATGTGGCACAAGAAACATGGCCTAATATCATCTCCTAGTTCATAAATATACCAAGATCTAGATGGAGAAATAGGGCAAGTTCTAGAAACAATGAAGCATACATGATCACTCAATCAAAGAATAGGCATAAACATGCACAAATAGCTCAATTCTCACGGGTTCAAACTAACTAGTTCCCGATATCATAACATGCTTCAAACTTATCAAATAAATATGCGTCGCTTCACCAAGGTTCCATGCATAATGAAGATCATGAAATTTTCTCCAAAAATCAATCAAAAATTTTCTATCATTGGCCAAATTCACAGTACTATCATCACATGCTTATTCGACTCGATTTAACCTAAGACTCTAACAATTCAATGCAATAAAAGACTCAACATAAAAGACTCAACATACCCCAAAATAAACCAACTACTAAAGCAATTAAAAAATACTTAAAAAGATTGTTAACTTTAGTTACTCTTCCCCCTCCCCCAAACTTATTACGAAATCAAAAATTAAGGAATAAGTTTGCAAAAAGAAGAAGGAACTAAGTTAACAAACTTACCTCATTGAAATGGCGGAGGGAAGGGAGGGTTGTCGGGGTTATTGGGGTCGAATCATTGATGGTGAGACGGGTAGTGAGGATAGAAGTAGTGCATCTCATGCACCATCCTATTGTAGTTCTCCATGTAAACTCTCTCATCCTCACGCCTTTTCTCCTCCTCCTCCCGTCTTTTCGCTTCATTCTCAAAGTATGTGTTGAGAGTATCGAAACGACCTCCAATGTATGTACGAAGGTCACCCACCTCAGTTCTCAAAGTTTGCACTTCTTCTCGAACTCCTTGCACTTGAGATTCAACGAACTCTCTACCATCCCAATGGTAGTTGTCCATCGCCTCCATCGTTTCCGTGTGCCAATCTTGCATTGTAGAAAATTTCGGAGCTCTCATGTAGAAACCGGGCTGTGGAACACCTTCATACCCTTGCGCGTAAGCATCCACCTCTTGATCATATCCTTGCTCATATTGCTCGGCCTCTTCTTCATCATCTTCCTCCTCATCATCATCGGCTCCTTCATCGGGCCTTGGACCTCCCTCGGCCCACATAAGTTCCTTGTGTTGGGGAGAGTTCATCTTCCCATTCCCTCTACGTAGCTTCTCATTCCCAATCACCTCGGTCAAATAGTTGTTCGGCAGTGGAAAGAGATGAACACCACTTCTCCCATGTAACTTCAAGAACCACCCGGACGTGTCGAATGAGATCATCCTCGCAAACTCCAAAGTACTTCTATCCACAAAGATGGATGTGGACACCGGCTACTCCCGAATTTGCACGTTGAAGTGTCTAGCAATCGGGGTGACGAATGCTCCTATCCCAATCTTTTGTCCCCTGAACAAATAAGCTTGATTATCCATGTGATCGACGAGGTAAAGGGCTGCATTTTGGGAATGGCTTCGATAGGAAGTCCAAATGAGATGAGCATCGGTGGCAAGGAAGGTGCCGGAGTCGTGGCAGGAATGGATGGTAGACGAAATCAGCCTATGGAAGTAGCGAATCGTGGGATTCCGAATCGAGGTGGCCTTTGTAATTGCCGGGTTGTAGGACTTCTTCCTCTCCTCGTCGTAGTCCACAAATTTGCCCAACAAATCTTGAAGATTAGGGTGGTTGTTACCAATGTACTCGCCATTCTTGTCTCCTCCGATAACATCGTTGAGTTGATCCATGTCAAGCTCCCTTGGTTGACCACCGAGTTGGAAGCGAATGATATCGGGCACTTGGTTGACTCGCACCACCTCCAATGTTGAGAGAAACTCCACCGTTAGAATGTGATAAGTCAAGTGATTGCCTTGGAAGATGTTGGTGAAGCCTCCTCTTTGCATCATTTGGGTAATCTCATCGGCTGTTCCCATCGCCACTATCGTCTCTTGATGGAGGAAACGACAATGCTTGTGCTTGAGTTGCACAAGATGTGACCATCTCCTCTTGGACTCCGCTGTGGTAAGCTTGAGCTTGAACGCCTTGGGCTCCAAATTAGAGGGCAACGACCTTGCCGGCGGCATTCAGTTCTCCGGAATGGTCTTGTCGTTTTTCCACGTCTCCTTGCCTTAATTTGCTTGAAGAAGTGGCCTTTTCCTTCCCCTTGCCTTTGCTTGAAGAAGTCGAAGCAACATTCTTCCCCTTGTCTCTTGCCATTTTAGTACCTAAAAATTTCACAAGTTAATCCAAGAAGTGCAAGAGTATAGCAATATGAATCATCTTCCCCCAAACTTCAACCAAATTCAATTCTCCCCCATTATCAACTCAATTTTCGCATCACAAATTCACACATTCAACACCACAAATCTCCAAACATAATACTCTTCATAGCACAAATATCAATTCAATGCATATAAATCAATGAATTCCCTCAAATTCATAGAAAAATTCAAAGACCCATTCAAAAATCAACATGCATTGATGCTTTTCAATCCTTCATGAATCTAATTCAATCAAATAATACCAAGCAATTCATAGATTCAATCTAAAATTCTCAATCTAATACCCAATCTATTAATCCACAAATTTAACCAACAAAAATGAATTTCAATCGGTCAAAACATGCGTATTCATGTAGAGAATCAAGAATTAATAAGAGAGGGGCGAGAACTCGAGTACCTTGAGATGAATCGAAGAGAGAAAATTGAAGAGTGCTCTTGTGTTCTTGAGAGAATTTGTGTTTGTGTGTGAATGGTATGTGAATTGTGTGTATATGGTGTATAAATAGGGAAAATAAAACCTAGTCAAAGTCGGTTAGGGCTCGTCAACGACCCTCTCGATACACCTCTCGATCGAGAGAGGTGTCGAGAGGTACCTACTGGACTCCGAAATTTGACCTCTCGACAGGCCTCTCGATCGAGAGAGGTGTCGAGAGGTTTTGCTCAGTACACACTGTCCTCCCCTCTCGATCGAAAATATGGGGGTCTCGATCGAGAGGCTTCACGTGACAAAACCTGGGCACAATTTTCAGAATATCTCGATACCCCTCTCGATCGAGAGAGGTGTCGAGAGACCCCTACTGGACAAAACTTTTTCACCTCTCGACAGGCCTCTCGATCGAGAGAGGTGTCGAGAGGTCCTGCCCGATTTTTCTTTCTACACAACACTTTAGCATTCGTTAGTATATTAAGGGGTTTGGCTCTAAAATATGAAAAATTTACCTACAACTCTAAAATAAAACGAAACAATAATAAAAACGGGATACAAATATCGGGTTACCTCCCAACAAGTGCTACGTTTAACGTCTTTAGCCCGACGATACCTCGTTTCTAACTTGGGTCATTGAGATAAGTGGCCGCTTTCTTGGGGAATAGAGGCAACGACTTGAAGTAGTGCTTGAGTCGATGTCCATTCACCACGAATTTTTCACCGTCGTTTTTCAACACTTCGAATGCACCATTCTTCAAGTCCTTGTAAATAACAAACGGCCCCGACCACTTACTTTGCAATTTTCCTGGGAACAAACGAAGTCGAGAATTAAAAACAAGAACATCATCACCAATTTCGAACTTACGCTTTTTAATGCTCAAGTCATGAAATCTTGCGGCTCGTTCTTTGTAAATCCTCGAATTCTCAAATGCCTCGTTCCTCCATTCATCAAGCTCCAATAAGTCGTCACACCTTTGGCCCATGGCTTCCTTGAATTCAAAATTGATCCTTCTAGTTGCCCAATAAGCTTTGTGCTCCAACTCCATTGGTAAATGGCAAGATTTGCCAAATAGCAATTGATATGGGGACCTTCCAATTGGCGTCTTGAAAGCCTTCCTATAAGCCCAAAGTGCATCATCCAAATACTTCGCCCATTCCTTCTTGTTGGTGACGGTCTTCTCCAAAATTTGCTTGATCTCTCGATTAGCTAGCTCGGCTTGACCGTTTGCTTGAGGGTGGTAGGGCGTCGTAATATTGTGCTTGACTCCATATTTTGCAAGAAGCGATCCTAACCAACGATTGTTGAAGTGGCTCCCCCCATCACTAAGCAAAGCTCTCGGAGTTCCATACCGAGTCAAAATATTTCGCTGGAGGAATTTGATCACCACTTTCGAATCGTTGGTTGTAGTAGGAATGGCCTCAACCCATCTTGAAACATACTCCACCGTAAGTAAGATGTACGAGAACCCTTGAGATTTGGGAAAAGGACCCATGAAGTCGATCCCCCAAACATCAAAAAGCTCCACCTCCATAATAGTGCGTTGCGGCATCTCATCCCTCTTCGTGATGTTCCCCATCCTTTGGCATCGATCGCATGACTTTATGTACTCGTGGCAATCCTTGTAGATCGAGGGCCAATAGAAACCACTATGAAATATCTTGAGGGCGGTGTGATTTGCAGCGAAATGTCCCCCATTCAATGCGCTATGGCAATCTTCGATGATCTTTTTCCACTCCGATTGACGAACACATCGTCTTATGATTCCATCGGCACACCTCCGGTACAAGTAAGGATCATCTCAAAAGTAGAACTTGCAATCATGGAGGAACTTCTTCTTTTGATGAGACGAAAGATCCTTGGGCACATGATGAATCACTAAATAGTTGACGATGTCGGCGAACCAAGGATTCGAATCGTCCACCTCAAAAATCTGCTCATCGGGGAAGCTTTCTTTGATAGCAATCTTCGAATCTTCTCCATCCACGGGCTGCTCAAGTCTCGAGAGATGGCCGGCCACCACATTCTCGCATCCTTTCCTATCCTTGATCTCCATATCGAACTCTTGAAGAAGCAAAATCCAGCAAACTAACCTTGGCTTCGAGTCCTTCTTGTTGAATAGGTAGCGAATGGCGGCATGGTCGGTGTGCACAATCGTGTGAGATCCCACCAAATAAGGTCTAAACTTGTCTAAAGCATAGACCACAGCGAGTAACTCCTTCTCCGTGGTGATGTAGTTCCTTTGAGCCGAGTCCAATGTCTTGCTAGCATAGTAGATCACTCGGAAAAGTTTCTCCCTTTTCTGCCCTAAAACTGCTCCTACCGCCCAATCGTTTGCATCACACATGAGCTCGAACGGGGCACTCCAATCCGGTGACATCAAGACGGGAGTAGAGATAAGCGCCTTCTTCAATGTCTCGAAAGCTTCCAAGCAATCCTCATCGAACACGAACTTGACATCCTTCTCGAGCAATCCACACATCGGCTTTGTGATCTTCGAAAAATCCTTGATGAACCTTCTATAGAAGCCGGCATGTCCTAAGAAACTCCTCACCGATTTGACGTTGGTTGGTGGTGGCAACTTCTCAATGGCTACGACTTTGGCTCGATCCACCTCCAATCCTTGTGACGACACTTTGTGGCCAAGGACAACTCCTTCTTGCACCATGAAGTGACACTTCTCCTTATTGAGCACGAGGTTCATCTCTTCGCACCTTTGAAGCACCGTGGCAAGATTCTCCAAGCATTGATCAAAAGAAGAACCGAAAACTGAAAAATCATCCATGAATACCTCCATAATGTTTTCGATCAATCCATGGAAGATGGCCATCATGCACCGTTGGAAAGTAGCAGGTGCATTGCATAACCCGAACGGCATCCTCCGATAAGCGAAGACTCCATATGGGCAAGTGAACGCTGTCTTGTGTTGGTCCTCTGGAGCGATGGCGATTTGGTTGTAGCCAGAATATCCATCGAGGAAGCAATAATACTCATGGCCGGCCAATCGATTGAGCATTTGATCTACGAACGGGAGGGGGAAGTGATCCTTCCTAGTTGCTATGTTGAGAAGGTGGTAATCAATGCAAACTCGCCATCCCGTGACAAGCCTCGTTGCTATAAGCTCCCCCTTCTCATCGTTGATGACCGTCATGCCTCCTTTCTTTGACACCACTTGAGTAGGGCTCACCCACTCACTTTCCGAAATAGCATAGATCATGCCGGCATCAAGCAACTTCAACACCTCCTTCCTTACAACTTCTTGCATGGCCGGGTTCAATCGCCTTTGAGGTTGGACTCTTGGGCGATGACTATCTTCGAGCAATATCCTATGCATGCAAATTGAAGGACTAATACCTTTGATGTCGGCAATCGTCCATCCAATTGCAGATTTATGCTTCCTTAGGACCCTCAATAACTTGTCGGTGTTTGCCTCCGTGAGTTGAGAAGAAACGATCACCGGGTACGTCTCTTCTTCTCCTAAGAACTTGTACTCGAGGTGCTCGGGCAGTGGCTTCAACTCCACTTTAGGGGCTGCATCCTTCTTCCCTTCCTCCTCAAGAACTCCACCGTCCACCTTCTTGTTGATGTCGAGGTAAGGAACTTCCT
Organism: Thymus mandschuricus; assembly: GCA_029379335.1. Classification (NCBI taxonomy): domain Eukaryota; kingdom Viridiplantae; phylum Streptophyta; class Magnoliopsida; order Lamiales; family Lamiaceae; genus Thymus; species Thymus mandschuricus. The sequence continues at coordinate 15,583,920 of CM057074.1, read as the reverse complement.
CGTGAGGAAGTTGTGGTTGGTTCGCCTCCAATTGATGTAAATACTCAAGAATCTCGTCGCAAGCTTCGTCCAACTCCAAGTAGGTATACAAAGGGGTCGAGATGCAATGGTTGAGTGCCTCCTCCTAAGTAGGTGGTATCAATGTCTCGATGGAGAAGATATCCTCACGGTGATCATCGGGTCTCCTCATGGCTTCGTAAATAGAAATTTTCAGTTCCTCGCCATTGACTCGAAAGTTGAGGTCTCCATCTTGAACATCGATCAACGCTCTTGATGCAGCCCGTGGATCGAGAATTTCAGTTCGTGGGCCCAAAATTAAAGATGATATGGGATGAAGAATGAAGACTTTATTTTAATTTTATTTTCGTCTGTTTTGGTTCAGACCATGTTTTTGGGCCTTCAAAGACTTGTTTTTGGATTTTTATTATGTTGGTTAATGGGTTGGGCCATACCTTTGACTTTAGGTCAGTTATTTCCTAGTTAGATTAGGTTTAGATGGTTTTATTTGCCTCTCTATATAAGGGGGTCTTTGTGGACGAAAATTAGATCAGATTATTCATTAATATATTTTCTTGAGTTTTTACTCTCTCTCTTTTAAGAGAATTTTCGAATTCCTCTTGTTTATCAAGTTGAGTTCTTAATCCGGCGAATCGACGAGTCAATCATCCCTCGTTGTGTGTCAATCATCGTCCCTGAGTTGCCTAGACAACACTTTCGTGTTCGATCTAGGAGGTTTTGGGATTTCCATCGGTATCTTGAGTCTTCCGCATACGTGAGTCGTTCGGACCTACCAAGGTTCGTATCATTTGGCACCAGAGCCAGAGTTTACGTAATCCAGGTTTTGTCTTTCCTTTTATTTCGTCTTCGTATCGTTCTCTTCGTGTCTTGTTTTGTTCGTGTCGTTCGTTGAGTCTTCGTCGTTAGTTTCATTCTTTTGTTCTCCGTTCCGTTCGTCAGATTTGTTCCGTGTCAAAAAAAAAAAAAAAAAAAAAAGAGGTGTTAGATTCGTTTTTTTTTTTTTCCATAATTCCTAGATTCGTTTTGTTACCATAAGTTCTAGATTTGTTTCTATAATTCAGATCTTATTTCCTTCATTAATTGATTTGGTTTCCATAGAGTCCAGATCTGATTTGGTTTCCATATAGTTCAAATTTTATTTCCTTAGTAGAGTTTGATTCAGTTTTCATATACTCCATATTTATCCATAAGTGTCCATATTTATCTTTACCTTCCATACTTATCCATAAGTTTCCATAAGTATGGTTGAAGAAGCTTTGATTACAAATTTTATGGAAGAGACGCGGAGTATGGTAAAGGATGCATTTAAGCCTATCCATGAGAGGTTAGATCGACTCAAGCATTCTCGGATAAGAGAAAGTCACAATTTGCTTCATCCAATCACATATCCTCAAAAGCGATTGATGAGAGAAGAGACATCTTATGAGGAGAACTTCGAGCAAGCTTCTCGACACAATGGCAGCAAATTAAGGCGGGATGGAGCAAGGGATCGAGAGGCTATCAAGTTGCAAAGTACTCCATCAATCCAGAAGAAACACGATCATAAATCGTCACTTGGAGAGAAGTCGGATCCTTGGATTAATAAGGAGAATCAGCCGCTGCCACAACAACAATTGAGTGAGATCATGGCTGCATTTAAAGCCGTATTTGATGTCAAAGATGCGGAAGCTCCGAATCAGCAAGAGGAGATCGTTGAACTTGAAACCGTGGTTGATTCCAAGGATGAGGATTGTCCAAGGGAGTTGGTGTCGAAATTGATGTAGCTGATTCGAGAGATGAGAAATGTCCAAGGGAGATGGTGATCAGAGTTGATGAAGAAGTTGATGTTAAAGATGACGGAGATGATCACACAATGGTGAATTCGGAGGAGTCATGTGAAGATGTGCTTGAAGTATCTAATGCAAGTACTTTGGGTGCGGAAGCTAAAAGCATTGAAGAAGAACAACAAAATAATATCTTTCCCACAAGATGTGACGTTGTGGATAAGGTATGTAGCTTGATTATTGATGATCAAACTTATACTAACGATGCTACTATTACTATGGTGGAAAAGCTAGGATTGACCTTGTTGAAGCACCCCAAGCTGCAATGGATGAATGAAATTGGAGTTGATGAGACGGCCAAGGAAGTAAAGGTTCCGTTTCAAATCAGCAAGTATGAAGGTGAAGTGTTTATTGAGGAGACATCTATGTTGGAGCCATCTTGGCTGTTTCGTAGACAAATGAAGCACGATGATATATTCAGCAAGCACTACATCGTGTTCAATATTCAAGAGAATAATACGAAGTATAAGAAGGATGCACAAGGGAGCAAACATTTGGTTCAACACTTGTTTCTTGCAAGGAGAGAAAATCTGATTTTTGATCCGGGCATTTGGAGTGATGACGTGGATTTGAGGACAAATCCCTTTCAAGAGGAGGAGAATGATGCAGCCCGTGGATCGAGAATTTCAGTTCGTGGGCCCAAAATTAAAGATGATATGGGATGAAGAATGAAGACTTTATTTTAATTTTATTTTCGTCTGTTTTGGTTCAGGCCATGTTTTTGGGCCTTAAAAGACTTGTTTTTGGGTTTTTATTATGTTGGTTAATGGGTTGGGCCATACCTTTGACTTTAGGTCAGTTATTTCCTAGTTAGATTAGGTTTAGATGGTTTTATTTGCCTCTCTATATAAGGGGGTCTTTGTGGACGAAAATTAGATCAGATTATTCATTAATATATTTTCTTGAGTTTTTACTCTCTCTCTTTTAAGAGAATTTTCGAATTCCTCTTGTTTATCAAGTTGAGTTCTTAATCCGGCGAATCGACGAGTCAATCATCCCTCGTTGTGTGTCAATCATCGTCCCCGAGTTGCCTAGACAACACTTTCGTGTTCGATCTAGGAGGTTCTGGGATTTCCATCGGTATCTTGAGTCTTCCGCGTGCGTGAGTCGTTCGGACCTACCAAGGTTCGTATCAGCTCTCCCCGTGGCTAAGAATGGCCGTCCTAAGATCAATGGTTGATTTGCATCCTCGGGCATGTCCAAGACTACGAAATCCGCCGGGAAGACAAGGTTGTGCACTTGAAGGAGAACGTCCTCCACTATCCCCTTCGGATAAGAAACCGATCGGTCCGCCATAAGTAGAGAGATTGTGGTTGGCTTCATCCTTCTTGAGCCAGTTGAATATAGAAAGAGGCATCAAATTGATGCTAGCACCAAGATCGCATAACACATTTTGAAAGACATGATCTCCGATCTTGCATGCCAATGTGAACCTCCCGGGATCCTTTTGCTTCAATGGTAGCTTCTTTTGGATCACCGCGTTGCACTCCTCCGTGAGATTGATTGTCTCGAACTTCCCCCACTTCTTCTTTCCCGAAACCGCATCCTTGATGAACTTCATATGGTTGGGCATGTCTCGAAGAGCATCTAGAAGTGGTATGTTGATGTTGACCTTTTGTAGTATCTCCAAAAAGTTTCATCTTGCTTCGTCTTGGTCAAGCGTTGTGGGAAAGGGGCCTTCGGAGTGTATGTTGGGAATTCGGGCGGCTTAGCCTCTCGATCCCCCTCTCGATCGAGAGAGGTATCGAGAGGTACCTTCTGACCTCAGTTTTTGACTTCTCGACCCCTCTCTCGATCGAGAGAGGTGTCGATAGGGTCAATTTGAATCTCCTCATCGTAAACCTCTCGATCCTCCTCTCGATCGATAGAGGTATGGAGAGGTGGATACTGACTTCCAGTAGCAACCTCTCGATCCCCCTCTCGATCGAGAGAGGTGTCAAGAGGTCCTCGCCTCGGCACTTGGATCCTCGTCTCCTCGAGCTCCGCATTCTTGAGTCTCCCGTCTCCTTTCTTCTCAGCTTCTAAGGATGGATTTGTGTACTTTGTGCCACTCCGAAGCTCAATAGCATGAATATGATGGTTGTTTTTCGGTTTTTGCTCGGTGTTGCTTGGGAATTGGCCGGGCTTATGGACTCCTCCTTGAGCGTTGGCTATTTGACTCATTTGCGTCTCCAACATTTGCATTTGCTTGGTCAAGGCGTTGATGCTACTCCCCAAATTGTTGCTCAAGGTGTTTTGAGTGAGCTCCAACGTCCTCAACTTAGCATCTTGTTGTGTCATCCTCATCTCCGACTTAGCCATATATTGACGAATCAAATCGTCGGTAGACATCTCCTTCTTTGGCTCTTGGATGACTCCGTTTTCAACATGGAAGCCGGGAGGTGGTTGCAAGGCATTGTTTGGATTGACATAAGAGAAGTTCGGATGATTTCGGTTGTTGGGAACGTAAGGCTTCTTGTATCCTCCTTGGTAGTTCGAACCTCCTTGTCCTCCTTGTCCTCCTTGCCACTTGTTTCCTTGATTGGGTTGCCACTTGCCCCCTTGTTGCACAAAATTGGCATCCTCCTCTTCAGTTGGGTTTGCTTGTTCATCTATGACCGCATCACACCGAAGTACTCCTTTCTTGATAGTATCCAACTCACTTGCTGTTTTTGTGTATTTCTCCATCAAGTCACCGTAAGCCTCGATTCCAATGTTGGAAACTCTCTGATGAGACTGAAGCTAGCATTGGCGAGTTGAATCCGGATTTGCAGCTTAATGGACCAATGACAAGATCGAGAGCTCAAAAACTTCAAGGATATTTGCAGTGCTACCTTCAACACAAATTGGAGGATGATGGAGTCGGATTTTGTCAATACAAGATGGTGAACTTATCAAGCGTTGAAGACGGAGATTCGGAGGCCCATCAAGGATGAAAGGAAGACAAGCCCGTTATTTCAGATTTATTATATTTGTTTGGGCTTAAACTTTGTATTTTATTTATTATGAATTTTCGAGAGTATTGAGTGATATACACGAGGGTATTGAGCGTATACACGAGAGTATTGAGTGATATACACGAGTGATAGTGAGGTTTGTGAGGTTACTTGTTCTCTTTTACGTTTGCTCGTTTTGCAGGTACAATGTCAAACGGAGGAGACGATTCCGATCCTTCTAGGAAGACCGGCGGAGATCCTCCTAAGACGCCTTGGGATGCTAAGTTTCACTTTGATGCCATGGCCGCCCACTTTGAGAGAGGAACCGAGTACTAGAGCAGAAGATGGACGACACATTTGGCAAGTTGTTGCAACAGTTCGAACGTCTCGAAATAGTCGGTCGACAGCCTGAGCAGCAACCTGAGCCAGTACGCCATGAGCCAGTACGTCGTCAACCTCTACGCCGCCAGCCTGAGTTAGTACAGGAGAATGACGCTGATGAGTACGAGGATGGATTTGAGGATTATACTGAGGGATCAGTGGCTGAAATTGAGCATCCATGGAGACGTGATCGGCCACGTCCACCTCCGAGGCGTAATTTTTGTGCCAACCACAACCGACATGGAGGGGCAGATAGCTTGTTGAATAACATCAAGACAAGCATTCCTGAATTTGAGGGGGTACATGATCCTGACGTGTACCTCGATTGGGAGAGGAAAGTCGACAAGATCTTTGAGTGCTATGACTTTCCGGAGTTGAAGAAGGTTCAGCTTGCGTCGTTGGAGTTTAGAGGATATGCAGCCTCATGGTGGGAGAATCAGCAAGATAGGAGACGCCGTGACAGATACCCACCTATAGACACTTGGCAAGAGATGAAGGACGTTATGAGAGGACGTTTCATTCCGGTACACTATGAACGAGAGCTCGAGAAGAAATTGAACATAATTAAGCAGGGAACTCGTTCGATTGAGGAGTACCATAAGGAGCTTGAGACAGCTATGAACAGGGTTGGCAAGGAAGAGACATTGATTGCCACAATCAATCGATATGTTGAGGGAATGAACCCAGACATAGCTTGTGAAGTAGAGTTGAGGGACTTCACCAGTATTGAGGCTATGATAAACTATGCCTCAATCGTGGAACGACAGCTTAGAGAAGGACGTAGGCGATCTGCCTTTTCGACCCCATCACGGAATTCTTGGACCCGAGGAGGTGATGCGCCTGCACCGAGTGCTTCTGCGTCGAGGTCAGCCCCTACACGTCCTCAAGGTCAGACCACACAGCCCGTTCGCGGTTCTGAGCAGACTACTACACCGGCACCGAATCGGAATGCTCCGACTCGTCCTGCACCCTCAGGTCAGCCTTCGAGTAGCAGCACTCCAGGAAGAGCACGTGACGTTCAGTGTCACAAGTGCAAAGGATGGGGACACTTTCAAGCTCAGTGTCCCAACCGCAGAATTTTATTCATCACCGAGCAGAATGAGTTAAAATCAGCTAGTGAAGAGGAAGTTGATGAAGGAAAAGATGCAACGGATGCCGATCAGTTCTTAGAGCAGCCCCTAGTCAACACTCTCTTTGGTGCAATTGATGTTGAGGATGAGCAGCCAAAGCCAGCTAACGTCAGCCTTGTTTCGATCCGAGCTTTGAGCATTATTCGAGACAAAGAACAGAATGATCAGCGGGAGAACATCTTTTACTCACGCTGTTCGATTCAGGATAAGGTGTGTTCGCTCATCATTGATAGTGGTAGCGTTGTAAACGCCATCAGTCAGTATGCAGTTGGAAAGTTGGAGTTGGTCCCACAGAAGCATCCGAAACCGTACCGATTGCAATGGTTGACAGACAGAGGCGAGATTCGTGTCGGATATCAGGTACCTGTCACCTTTTCAATTGGTCGTTTTACTGACACTGTTTTGTGTGACGTCATCCCTATGGAGGCGGCACATATTTTGCTTGGTCGTCCTTGGCAGTTCGATAGGAAGGCGATACATGATGGATTTGCCAACACTTATGTCGTGACTCGAGAGGGACGCACCACCAGATTGTGGCCTTTAGCGCCTAAAGATGTGATTGAAGATCAGAAACGGATGCAGGAGAAGTTCAAAGAAGAGAAGGAGAAACGTGCAGAGGGCAAGCGACCCATTCCATCGGGACAGGCCACTGTGGAATCTCAGAGTACTAAGGGCACCAAGGGCCTTTCTAAGGCTAAAGCTGCCCATGTAACCACCTCGTCCACTTCAAGTGAGAACAGTTCTGAAGCGGTGAACCGAAACCTGTTCATCAGTATAAAGGGAGCTCAGAAAATTGTCAAAGCAGGTAATGCTGTCGTTCTGGTTAATTTTAAGGTTTATGATACTTCTGATGTTCTTATTCCTTCTGTTTTGCAGCCATTGATGGAGGAGTTCACAGATGTCTTCCCAGATGAGATACCAAGTGGGCTACCACCAATTCGGGGAATTGAGCACCAGATCGATTTTCAGCCGGGAGCAGTTCTTCCGAACAAACCAGCTTACCGCACCAGTCCCGAGGAGACAAAGGAGATTGACCGTCAGGTCAGGGAGTTACTGGAGAAGAAGCAGATTAGGGAGAGCTTATCACCGTGTGCAGTGCCCGTAATCCTCGTACCCAAGAAGAACAATGAGTGGCGCATGTGCATGGATTGCCGAGCTATCAACAAGATAACGGTGAAGTATCGTTTCCCTATCCCTCGATTAGATGATACGTTAGATGAATTATCTGGATCGTCTGTCTTTTCAAAAATTGATTTACCGTTCTGGTTATTTTCAAGTGATAATGAATGAGGGAGATGAGTGGAAAACTGCGTTCAAAATGAAGCATGGGTTGTATGAATGGCTTGTGATGCCTTTTGGCCTTACAAATGCTCCTAGTACGTTTATGCGTCTAATGAACCATGTTCTGCGTGAAGTCATAGGGAAATATGTAGTGGTCTATTTTGATGATATCCTTGTCTATAGCACGAGTGTTGAAGAGCATGTTAGACACCTTAGGCATGTGTTTGTGTTGCTGCGTGATGCGAAATTATATGCTAATTTGTCTAAGTGTTCCTTTTGCATGGATGAGGTTGTATTCCTTGGCTTTGTTGTTAGTAGTCGTGGGGTTGAAGTTGATAGGACTAAGGTGAAAGCCATAGAGGAGTGGCCAACGCCTAAGTCGTGTGCTGATGTTCGGTCTTTTCATGGTTTAGCAGGCTTTTATCGTCGTTTTGTGCGTGATTTTTCCACTATAGCAGCCCCTTTGACTGAATTGACTAGGAAAGATAGGAAGTTTGAGTGGGGCAAAGCCCAAGAGCATGCTTTTAACTTGCTGAAGTCGAAATTATGTAATGCTCCTGTGTTGGTTTTGCCTGATTTTAACAAAATGTTCGAGATTGAGTGTGATGCCTCTGGTATAGGCATTGGTGCTGTTTTGATGCAGGATAAGAAGCCCGTTGCTTATTTCAGCGAGAAGTTGAATGGTGCAGCCCTGAGTTACTCAACATATGACAAGGAGTTGTATGCACTGAAGAGGTCTTTGGAGACTTGGCAGCACTACCTGAGGCCGAATGAGTTTGTGATTCACACTGATCATGAATCGCTGAAGCATCTGAAGGGTCAGCAGAGCTTGAACTCACGCCATGCTCGATGGGTGGAGTTTATAGAGTCGTTCCCCTATGTGATCAAGTACAAGAAAGGAGAAGAGAATGTGGTTGCTGATGCACTCTCTCGCAGGTATGTACTGATTTCGGTTATGCATGCACAAAGTTTAGGTCTTGAGCATATCAAGAGTTTTTATAAGAATGATCCATTCTTTGGACCTATTTTTGCATCGTGTAATGGAAAATCTAAGGCTGTTGACTCGTACTATGTGTCTGAGGGATTCTTGTTTAGGGGTTCGAAGTTATGTGTTCCTGAGTGTTCTATGCGAGAGTTGTTTGTTTTGGAGTCGCATGCGGGGGGTCTTATGGGTCATTTTGGTGTTACTAAGACATTGGACCTCTTGCATGAACATTTTTATTGGCCTCGCATGAAGAGAGATGTAGAGAGAATCTGTGCTAGATGTATTACTTGTAGAAAGGCTAAATCTACGTCTAGTCCATTTGGTTTGTATACACCTTTGCCGGCACCTACTGCTCCGTGGGTAGACATTTCGATGGACTTTATTTTGGGTTTGCCTAGATCTAAGTCTGGTAAAGATTCTATTTTTGTGGTAGTCGATAGGTTTTCAAAGATGTCTCATTTTATTGCTTGCAGAAAGACTGATGATGCTCATAACATTGCAAATTTATTCTTTTGTGAAGTAGTCCGTCTGCATGGTGTTCCTAGAACCATTGTGTCTGATAGGGATGCCAAATTTTTGGGGCATTTTTGGCGTGTTTTGTGGGGAAAGTTGGGTACCAAACTGTTATTTTCTACTGCTTGTCATCCACAAACAGATGGTCAGACTGAGGTAGTTAATAGGACAGCAGGCACTCTACTACGTGCTCTTGTTAAGAATAATTTGAAATCATGGGAAGAATGCCTTCCATTTGCTGAGTTTGCTTATAACAAGGTTGTGCATTGTTCTACCCATATGTCTCCATTTGAGGTAGTTTATGGATTTAATCCGTTAACTCCCACGGATCTTTTACCTTTGCCTACTGATCATCTTTCGAGTTTGCAAGGTTTTCGTAGGGCTGAACAGGTTCGGGAGATGCATGAGAAAGTCAAGGCGAGGATTGAGCTTCAAGGTGTCAAGAACGCAAGAAAGGCAAACACCCATCGCAAGCAAGTGCTATTCAAACCAGGTGATAAGGTTTGGGTTCACTTCAGCCCGGGCTGTTTTCCTAACTTGAGGAAGTCGAACTAATGCCTCGTGGAGATGGACCATTTACTGTGGTTGCACGTGTCAATGATAATGCATACCGAATTGACCTTCCAGGTGAGTATAAGTGTTCATCAACTTTCAATGTTTCTGATTTGTCTCCATTTCCTATAGATGATCGAGATGGTGAGGAGGACTTGAATTCGAGGACGAATTCTTTTCAGCAGGGGGGGAATGATGAGACTGAAGCTAGCATTGGCGAGTTGAATCCGGATTTGCAGCTTAATGGACCAATGACAAGATCGAGAGCTCAAAAACTTCAAGGATATTTGCAGTGCTACCTTCAACACAAATTGGAGGATGATGGAGTCGGATTTTGTCAATACAAGATGGTGAACTTATCAAGCGTTGAAGACGGAGATTCGGAGGCCCATCAAGGATGAAAGGAAGACAAGCCCGTTATTTCAGATTTATTATATTTGTTTGGGCTTAAACTTTGTATTTTATTTATTATGAATTTTCGAGATTATTCAGGCACAATTACTTAGTAATTTCGGCCCTAGCTTTTTTAGAATTAGGGTAGTATTTATGTGATTTTCAAAATTAACATTAGACAGACTTGATTGAATGAAAAACAGCTTTCACGCTAAATTCTCTTGTCTCGCAAACTGAAAGTTCTTGGTAGGGTTTGTTGTTTGGCGACCTCAAACTTGAATTCAATCGATTCGTTCATGATATCTCATAGTATCCGGGTTAATCGAGCCACGAAGATTGCTGTGCAGACGCGTTTCGAATCCCTGTAGATTCGAGGTTCGTTTCTGGTAATTTTCACCTCTTTATTTCGTTTCTTTTGTTACCAGCCATTATAAACCGTCTAAACATCATCACAAATCATTCCCACCGTCCCGTACCCCTTCCCTAAGCCTGAAACCCGTTCGTTTAATTTTCAGATTCGTTTTGGAACCCTAAAACGACCCGAAACTGTCCACCGAGCCAAATTGAAATCTACCCGTGCGATTTTGCTGAATTTTGGATATTTGGTTCCTAACCCTAGGTTGTACTTCGTGTCAAAATTTGAGCTTAATCCGAGTTGTTCTGCGTAGGTTTCTGTTTTTACCTATTTCGTGTATTCTAGAGTCGTAGTCGGGGAGTTTGTCACATTCGTGGATTGGGTTGAATCAGTTGCTAGTTGGCGTGTGTTTTCGTGTCCGTAGCTTCCGCATAGCGTGATCACATCACTCTCCTTCTTCCAACGCGACGGTCAGTAGCCTCCTCATAGCTCGAATTCACGGTCAGCTCAATAATCTCCATAGCCACATCGTACTCATTGTTCAAGAATCCTCCTTTCAAAGCGTAGTCGAGCTCCTTCCTACACAACTTGTTCAAACCACAATAGAAGCACGTGATTTGATCTTCCTTGCTAATTCCATGGTTCGGGCATGCTCGCAATAGCTTCTTGAATCTCCCTCATGCCTCGTAGAAATACTCATCCTCGTATTGTTGGAATTGGTTGATCTCGTTGATGAGTTTTTGAGCTCTCGAAGGTGGGAAGAACTTGTTCAAAAATCTAGTGCACATCTCGGCCCAAGTCCTTATCTCCGTCTTGTCCAATCCATCGAGCCACTCCCTCGCATCGTCCTTGAGAGACCACACGAATAAGCTTAGCTTGAGGTAGTCCGAAGATACTCCATTAGCCTTGTATGTTGCACAAATATCCAGAAATTGCTTCAAGTGAGCATTCGGATCCTCCATGGGTGTGCCTCCATATTGGTTAGATTGCACCATGTTGATGAGGGACGTCTTGATCTCATAGTTGTTCGCGTCCGTGGTCCCCCATCCTCCTTGCTGAAATTGATCCACGACCGGTTTGAAACGGTCGTTCAAAGTCCTCCTCGCCGCTTGATCTCCCATCGAATCGAAACTCTTTGGTGAATCGGGTGGTGAAGAGGGCGGTGTATCGATCTTGCTAGCTTCCTTCTAACGTCTCAAAGCCCTTAGTGAGCGCTCCAACTCCAAGTCTATCGGAATAGGATTTATCCCTTTAGACCTTGTGGTCATGCACTACCTAAAATCAATGAGAAGAGAAGAAAACGTTAGATCAATAAACCGAAAACAGAAAATTAAAGCGCCTAAATCACCTATTAATTCTATTTCAAAATATGTATGTGAAATCTAATCAATCCCCGGCAACGGCGCCAAAATTTGATCGCACTATTTTCTACCACACAAAATAGGTATAGTATAGAATAAGCCAGTATCGTATCCACAGGGACTGACAAATCGAAAACACACACAACACCTCTACTTTAGAACTAAACTGATGTCTAAGCTTTTAAGGGTTTAGAGAATGTGGTATTTATAATCTAGGCAAATAAATAAAAGGACACAATTAAACAAATAAGAAAAATAAATAAACAAGGCAAATAATTAATCAATGAAAATAACTTAGCAAACAAGCAAAGAAATAAACAAGGTAAAAACTCAATTAAGGAAAAGTGTTGATTCTAGGGAAGCCTACCTAATCAAATCTATGAAAGCAATTAATGCATACAATTAACCAATTTAATCCAATCTAAATGTGATACATGAAAAATAACCTACACCCCGATTAAAGCAATGCAAGTCGTCACCTAATAAGATCCTAATATCCTCTCGGACGCATAAATATCAAATCAAGTGCAAAATAGAACAAGTATCAATGATATAATCAACTAGGTTCAACTATGACACCCAAATCAATTACATATAAACATACGATAATTCAACTTCAATTAAGACAATCAAACTATCATACCATGTATTCATGAGATCTATTATGCAATTATCCTATCAAGGCATAAAAACATAACTATGCATACACAATTAGTGATCAAGTAATCATGCATGAGAATAAGCACCATGAAACATGCATCTAGATTGGAAGGCTAATTGTAAACAAAAATACTTACATAAATTCACTTAGGCATTCAATCCCTAAAATCAACTAAGGAATTTAGCTAGACATAACTAAAGCAAACATAAACACAAAGAATTGAAAGAACATAATTAAAGAGTAAGAGTAAGAAAAACTTGAACACAAACGAAGAACTCCGAATCTTGAATCTTGCATAAACTTGAATAATCTTCAATGTCGAATACAAGAATAAAAACTCTAAAGTAAAAATATAAAAGTGCTAGAAAAGTATGAAAGATGTTAGGGTTTACAATGCTAGGCTAGGAATATATATAGGAGAAATTTACATAAGGAAACATAGACCAAAAAGGAGTCTAATTAATAAAGGAAAAATTCCTGGCTGGAACCCTCTCAACACCCCACCTCTCGACAAACCTCTCGATCGAGAGAGGTATCGAGAGGTGGTGAAATATGCTCTCGATCGATAGCTGCAGCAGAAGGTTCCTCTCGATAGACCTCTCGATCGAGAGAGGTATCGAGAGGTCTTCTCTCGAACTCAAAACTTGAACTTCAAGCTACGATCTTCACGCCTCGTCTTGTCTCGGGGTTTATCATCAAAATATACCTAAAAACGTAGAAAAACACCCACAAGCATAATATTGTCAAATATAATGAAAACCATATAAACTATAGACAATACTACACAATCGAGACTCAAAATCGACCCTTTTTTGTTATAAAAACAAGGTAAATTTCACCTATATCACTAACCTGTTCGACTGACCTCGGCCAATGAGAGAGGATGGTAGGCCGAGGTCGAAGAACAAGTTCTGCCAGTTCCACGAGGACTACGGACATGAGACAGAGAACTGCAAGAATCTGGCTTATGACATCGAAAGCCTAGTCCGCAGTGGCCCACTAAAGAAGTACCAAGACCGAAACGCGGGAGTCAATCAAGTAGACGCCCCCCGAGGTCAGAAGAAGAAAAGGCAATACCGAGGTGGTAGTTGCAATGCGGAGGCCGAAAAGAAGGCTAAGTATAATGACGATGATGCTGACGAGGACGGGGACTGCCAGTACGACGGAGTTGTTGCCACTATCTCCGCACTCGCCAAAGGACAGACGAAGTACACTCTTAAGAATGAGGCACGGGCCTTCCCGAGTAGAGAGCTAGCCAACAAGAGACTTAGAAAGGATAATCCAATAACTTTCTCGGCCGAAGACCCAGTGTCCCCTATGATTCCGCATTCCGATGCCATCGTCATTGAGGCTGTTGTAGCCAACAAACTCATTAAGAGGATCCACATAGATACCGGGGCATCCGTGAACATCATGTTCAAATATTGCTTCGACCAGATGGGGATTGATAAGTCGAAGATCACGCCGACAACACGGCCACTGCGCAGCTTCGCCCAAGAGGAAACACATCCAGTGGGATCAGTCGAACTCCCAGTGACTATAGGGAAGGGGCCAAAGAGCTCTGTCGATATAACAGAATTCATCGTGGTGGACGCTAAGTCCCCCTACAACATCATTCTAGGACGAACTTGGATGAACGCGATCAAGGCCATCTGCTCCACATACCATTTAGCCCTAAAAATTCCAACCAAGGGAGGGATAGCCTTGATCCGAGGTGATCAAAAGACAGCAAGGGAGTGTTTACACGTGGCACTCAAAGGGCAGGGGGCCCCACCCCAACTGCCCCAAGCATAGCAATTACAGAATGCCGAAGAGCCGAAGAAGACGTCACCTGCCGAAGACAGTTCGGTGAAAGAAGTAGTGTTGTACGAAGACGACCTCGCCAAGGTCATCAAAGTGGGCTTCACAGAGCTCCCACATCTCTGTAAGTAGGTGATTCGGCTCTTAAAGGAATATAGAGATATCTTCGCATGGTCTCCATTGGACATGATGGGAGTGTCCCCTCAACTGATCACACATTGGCTCAATATCGATCCTGAAGTCAAGCCGATTAAACAAAAACAGCGCTCTTTAGCAGCTGAGCGAAATCAAGTCATAAAGTCTGAGGTGACACAACTGCTGAATGCCGAGATCCTATTTGAAGTCACGTATCCGACTTGGATAGCGAACCCGGTGATGGTCAAGAAAGCTGGGGGAGGGTGGCGAATGTGTATTGACTACACCAATCTCAACAAACACTGCCCAAAGGATTGCTACCCTCTTCCTGACATTGATAAGAAAGTAGATTCTCTAGTCGGCCACAAGATTTTCAGTTTTCTCGACTTATACAAAGGATATCATCAAGTCCTGATGGACACCGAGGATGCGGCCAAAACAGCGTTCATTACGGACTTCGGCATCTTTGCTTACCGCAAGATGCCATTCGGGCTGAAAAATGCAGGAGCTACCTACCAGAGGATGGTAGATAGGATATTCAAGGAACACATTGGGAAGGAAGTTGAGGTCTATGTGGATGACATAGTACTTAAAAGCAAGGAAGAGAGCATCAGTGTTGCCGATCTCCGAACTGTGCTATGCCTACTCCGCGAAGTCAATTTAAAGCTTAACCCCCAAAAGTGTACCTTTGCTGTGACCTCGGGGAAGTTTTTAGGTTGTTGGATCTCCCGAGAAGGGCTAAAGGAAAATCCATCAAAAATTAAAGTTGTGTTGGAAATGAGGACCCCGAAGTCAATTAATGATGTACATAAGCTCACAGGATGTCTTGCCGCACTGAGCAGGTTTCTCTTTAAAGCTGCAGAAAAACAGCTACCCTTTTTCAAAATTTTGAAGAAGGCACCCGAGTTCAGCTGGAGCTCGGAACTCCATCTCGCCCTTAACCAGCTGAAGGAGTATCTCACCAACCTACCCACTTTGTCAGTGCCAAAGGAGGAGGAAGTGTTGTTTTTATACCTAGCCACCTCGGAAGAGGCCATCAGTGCGGTGCTCGTGTGAGAAGAAGCAGGGCGCCAACTTCCCGTGTATTTCATAAGCAGATCCCTTAAAGGACCTGAGGTGCGATATCAGCCGCTCGAGAAGCTTGCTCTAACACTAGTAAATGCTGCCCGACGCCTACGACCCTACTTCCATGCACACCCTATTCGAGTTCGAACAGACTCCCCACTTCGGCAGGTGCTAACAAAACTGGAGGCGTCAGGCCGAATAGTAAAATGGGCCATAGAACTAGGGGAGCATGACATCACTTATGCCCCTAGAATGGCAATTAAAGGGCAAGCCCTGGCTGACTTCCTAGTCGAAAATTCCATCCCCGAAGTCCCAGCTTCCATGCCGATACCGGCCCATGACTTACCTCAGATCGCCGCAAAGGAACCCCACGACTGTTGGCACATGTTTGTGGATGGAGCCTCGGGAAAAGCGGGAAGCGGAGCCGGGATCCTCCTTGTCAGCCCGGAGAAGAAAGAATTCATGTATGCGCTCCGTTTTCAGTTCGATACCACGAATAATGAGGTGGAATATGAAGCACTACTGGCCGGGCTCCGAATAGCCACCGATTTGAAGGTTACTGCCATCAAAGTCCATAGCAATTCGCAAGTAATTGTGAACCACATGCTAGGCAAGTACGAAGCGAGGGGTGAAAGAATGAAGAAGTATCTGGCTAAGGCACAGAACATGCGAAAAGCTCTCATATACTTTCAGCTCGAACGAATACCCAGAACTCAGAACTCCCGAGTTGACGTCCTGAGCAAATTGGCAGCAATTCCCGGCTCTTTACCTGTTGAAGACGTCCAGCACAGGAGTATAGAGGAAGCTGAAATCAATGACCTGGTCAAAGAGCAACAACCCACATGGATGACACCGCTACTCGATTATTTAGAAGGGGGGAGGCTACCCGAAGACAGAATGGAGGCAAGAAGGGTCCTATCGAAGTCACTGCGGTATACCGTCGTGGACGGTGTCCTTTACAAAAAATCGTACCTCCAACCCCTACTCAAGTGCGTCGGCCCCACCTCGGCAGACTATGTCATGCGCGAGGTGCACGAAGGGTCTTGCGGAAGCCATATCGGACCTCAGGCCTTAGCCAAGAAGATCATGAGATGGGGGTTATTTCTGGCCCACGATGCTTAAAGACTGCACCGAACTCGTGCAGAAATGTAAGAAATGCCAGTTAAATGCAAATGTAACAAGACTGCCCCAAAGTGAGTTGGCAACGATGCAAAGCCCTTGGCCATTTGCACAGTGGGGAATAGACATCGTAGGTCCGTTTAACAAGGCACCTGGTCAGTTGCGGCATCTTACAGTCGCAATAGACTACTTTACGAAGTGGGTGGAGGCAGAACCCCTAGCCAGGATCACCAGTAAGAACGCTCGCGATTTCGTGTGGAAAAACGTGGTGTGCCATTTCGGAATACCTCATGTTCTAGTCTCTGACAATGGAACACAGTTCACAGACAAGGTCTTCAGATATTGGTGTGACGAGCTGCGGATCCAACAGCATTTCACCTCGGTGGCTCACCCTCACGCAAATGGCTAAGCCGAAGTGACAAATAGGACGCTCGTCAAGGGTCTTAAAACCCGACTAGAGAAAGCCAAAGGGATGTGGGTGGAGCACCTTCCCAATGTCTTGTGGTCTTATCGGACTACACCTCGCTCCACCAATGGAGAAACCCCGTATAGCTTGGCTTACGGAATAGAGCCCAGTCGAAATCAGACTGCCGAGTCCGTGCACGACTCATTTCATCACCGGAGTGAAAGACGAGAACCGATGTGCGGATCTCGATTTATTAGAGGAGAAGCGGGATACCGCTTACATCAAAGTAGCCCGGTACAAGCAGCTCATGGCCCGATATTACAATCGGCGAGTTCGAGGCCGGCAATTCTGCGTAGGAGACATAGTCCTACGAAATAACGAGGTCAGCAAGGATTGCAAGCTCGGCAAGCTGGAAGCCACATGGGAAGGTCCTTACCGAGTTGACGAGGTCCTCGGCAAAGGTGCCTATAGACTCTCTAGCTTGTCCGGGGAGCCCATCCAACGACCATGGAAAGTTATCCATTTGAAGAGGTATTATGCATAGCAGTGGAGTATCATATAGGATAGAGTCAAGTTCGATGTTTTATTTGTTTCCCTTTTACATTTGTTTGTCAGTCAATTCGAGTCCGCTTTTTCAGTTCAGGTCTGTGTCTCAGTTCGGGTCTGTTTTTCGAACAATTTCCAAAGTTAAATGAAAATTCAAAGTTCTTTTAAACTCTGTGTCCATGTTATTTCGCATTGCTCCACTTATATGCGCATTACCTCTACTCTTTCAACACTATCCTGACGAGGACAAGTGTTAATTAAAAGAACAAAATCGTACGATTAGAGGACAACCCTTCCCGACCGAGTCGGCAAACCAGGAACCCGATGATCGACCCAAGTGTCACCTCGGTCGCAAATGATAGGCTATTAAGCCATCCCGAGCCCGAGGGTTGACCCAAGTGTCACTTCGGAAGCCGAAGTCAGGCCTCCGGGCCACTTCGGAAGACCCGATGATTGACCCAAGTGTCACCTCGGCCACCGATGATAGGCTGTTAAGCCATCTCGAACCCGATAATTGACCCAAGCGTCACTTCGGAAGCCGATGATAGGCACTAGTGCCACTTCGAAAAATAGGCTATAAGCCAAAATGCTAACAACGGGCTTTTAAGCCGAGTTCAGCGAACAAAAACAAACATAAACAATGTTATAAGAAACAAAAAGTATTTATTATTTTGTGCAGGTCATACAAATTACAGATCAGCCAGAGGGACCACTCCCATCAGGCCTTTTACTACAGTAAAAGTAACTAGCTAAACCGCTAGTCGGAGGATTACGCAACTCATCTATGTTTTTGTTGTCTTTCTTCTTCACACTTCGGGCCCCACTGCGACCGCCTCCTCCACCTCGGTTGCTAGCAGTTCGGCCTCGCGGGATTGTTCGAGGGGCAACGTAGTTCCCATCCCCGCGATTCGGAATAGGCGGCTGGCGGTTTTGGACAGGCAAAAACATATTGATCCTATCTTGGATTAGATGGAAATGCACAGTAGGGCTCAGTGCCCGAAATAGAGAAGCATTTTGCCTTGCAGGTTGCACCTGCGGATACGCATCTAGCCACTTCTTCATTGTCGGATGCCGAAAAAGGATCAAAGGAAACAGATTGGTCAGATACCGCAATTCAGAGACGTGTTCGGCAACCTCCCACGAATCCGGACCGCGGTGTTTTCGTTCGCGTATCACACCCCGGACAGCCTCAATAGCCTCAGACTCCACTTCGGAGATGGTCTTACCACCGAGCTCATGAATGACTCTTTCGTACTCGGTGTGTTCGACTTCAATTGTCTCGACATCGGCATAATCCTCTTTCAGTTGAAGGTATCGGGCTTCGTTGGCATTCGACTTGATCTGCAAAGCGTTATACTTCACGTAAAACTCATCCCGAATATGCTCAGCTCGTTTATCAAGTCGGGCAATCTCTCCATCTTTAACATCGAGAAAGATCTTAAGCCGTTTGATTTCGTTAAGATATGGAGTTACATCCTTCGAATTTAGTCTACAGAAGTATTAATATATATATATATATATATATATATATATATATATATATATATATATATATATATATATATATATATATATATATATATATATACTCAAAATTGCGAAAGGGAGTTCATTTAATTGATTGCAAAACAGTACAGGAAAATTACAGTTCAAGACACAAAAAAAAAAAAAAAAAAAAAAAAAATACAAGAAGGGGGGCGGGGGTGATCAACTGACCCCGCCAGAAGGATCAGCCTTGGAACTCGGCCGTTGGACTTCGGCGGTTTTGTCCACGTCCACCTCGGTGTCCCTCTCCCCGAGGATGGTGCTCTCCATCTCCTCTTCCTCCTCACCCTCCTCATCAGACACGTCGGGGGAGAGAGGGTGGGTCTTCAGCTCTTCTCGAAAAGGGTCGAGAAGAGCCTCAAACTCAGTGTCCCGGTCGATCTGGCACTCCCGCACCTATTTAGCCGACCACAGAGTCCGCTTTTTGGCCAGGTGCTCCACGACCGCGAAGAGAGATGTCTTCTTCATCAGCTGGCGGAAGTAGATGCGGAGCATCTCTTCGTCCTTGATGACCTTGTAACCGTATTTCCCCTTGTCGAATTCGGGGAAATCGGCCGCAATCCGATCCAGCACCTCGGCGACGGCCCGAGTGCCGGCAGGCTCAGTCAAGGCCCTAACTAGGGCACTAAACTTCTTGCTGAGGAACATCCTCTCAGCAAGGGCTCGAAAGACTCCGCCCTGCGTGGCGGCCATCTCCTCTTCGCGGGCACACACCGCCACCAACCTCTCCTCGATTTTCGCCACTTTCTCCTTGGTGGCGGCGAGTTCGACTGTGGCGGCGGTGAGCTGCTTTTTCAACTCCTCCTCTCGGACCGAGGCTAAGCCAGCTCCTTGGACAATTTGACTTGTCCTCGGCCAAGTCCCCCACCTTCCTGGTGGCCCGGTTGTACTTCGACACCGAGCCTTGGAGGAGCCTCAAAACCGCACTGGAGGCGCGGCTGTAATCCTCGATTGCGGACTCCACGCTCTGCATTCAAAAAAATAAATAAGTACATGACGAAATCACAAGATAAGCACTGCAATTGCAAAACCGCAGTGAAAATACGAACCGCGGGAAAAACCAGAGATGGGGGCCGAGCACCGGTAACGACCACATCTGGCTCGGACGAGGCCGAAGTGACCAACAATTTGTGGACTCCCGCAGTGTCGACCTTCTCTGCGGCCAGAGTAGGAGGAACATGAGTCCGGGGAGTCGGGATCTCGGACCGGGTCCTCTCCGAGGACCCCGTCGCCTGCCTCTTTGCGTCGGCCGATGTACCGGACGCTTCACCCTTCCTCTTGTTTTGGGCGGTGGCTTTCTTCTTAATCATGTTCACTGCGACATGAAGACAAAATGTTAGCACCAGGAAGCGAAAAAAAAAAAAAAAAAAAAAAAAAAAAAAAAAAAAAAAAAAAAAAAGAGAGAGAGAGAGAGAGAGAGAGAACAAGGGAAGGGGACCTCACCCCTTCCTGGTTCCACCGTGGTGGAAGGATCATTGGGGCTCAGTTCGGCGGCCCCGATTTCGGCCAGCGACATTGGCATTTCGCCAAAGCTGTTAAATCGTTCTTGCCAATTCGGCAAAATGTTTTTGCCGAGCCAAGGACTGCACAGCACCCCGGCGCCACACCACATCGGTGGCCCCCTCAAACCGGCAGAAAAAGAACTGCTTTTGCCAGTTCGGTACTTTCGAGGGCGCAGTCAAAGAAAAATAGTTGTGGGATGAAATGAAATACCACCCCAGTTTCCTATCCTTGAAAGTAAATAAGGCCCCAAACGTCTCGACCGAATACGGGAGATTCAACCGAGAACAGGCAACCCCCAATCCGGTAATTTGCAAAATACCGTTGGGAGTAATTTGGGTGGGAGAAAGACCAAAAACTCTTTGAATCTCGGCATAAATAGCCGGAAACGGAACGCGCAGGCCGGCCTTAAAGTGGTCAGCGTACACGGTAACGAAACCCCGGGGAGGGAAACAGGCTCTATCGCCGACCCGGGGCAAAAGAAGAAGAGCAGAAGGAGGATATTCATATTTCACGGCTAGATTATGTAAAAAAGAGTCGGAAAGGATAGAATCAATGCCCCCCACCTTCCCGGAGACACCGGTATACACCGGAAATTCTATGGGCTCGGCGTAGGGGGTGGAACAGTTTGACTGAACGCACGGTCGGGTGTTGTCAGAAAAACAAACGGGTGGAGAAGAAGACAGCGATGCGGCGGCGGACGAAGAAAAAGTGGCTGAAGAAGAAGAAGAAACGATGGCGGAGGGCAAGGAGTTTGCAGACGATGAATTTACAGTGGAATTCGACAAAGAAGATGCCATACTTACTTGTTTCTCGAAGATACTAGAGATTTGCAAGAGAAGGAAGAGGTTGACGATGAACAGTGCAGAGAGAAACTGAAACTAGGGTTTGTTTTTTGATTTGCAAATGAGAATAATGATTATTTCCTTCTCATCATTGTGCATAAAGGAGGGAAGAATCAAAGCGTATTCAATACGTTTCATTCAATGCGACGACGTTTGGAGTAACGGCCAATCACATCCCTGCTTTATCGGGACGCCAAACGTCACATTAAATGCTTCTGACACGCCAAGTGTGAGTTCGGCATACATCACCTCGTCAGACAGACCGATAGTTCGACTTCGGCAATTCTACCAAAACCACTTGCTGCAGAGGGGGTACGTGTAACCGCACAGAGAATACCGAACAGAACATCATTCACTTCAGCCACCACCCCCATCACCCCACGTCTTTTTGGGGAGGGTGTGATAGGAAATGGCCCATCTCCCTAGGCCCAAAGTCACCACCTCGGAAGCCCAACTGCCCCACCTCGGCGCAAGCCCAATTAAGGCAGTCCGGCCCAACAGCAACTCGGCCCAGCCCATATCAAATGCAGGCCCAGGGAGTTGAGCCCTAACCGCCAATACGTGGAGTGATGGAGAGAAAAGCGGAACGGAAAACCACCCATGATCTCCACGTTCCCACTTCAACAACCGGCACCAACATCAACTATAAATAGGAGAATCAATTGTATTGTACACACTCATGCTACTTTGAATACAAAACTCTCTGTTTCTCCCCGTGGACGTAGATCTCACGATCGAACCACGTAATTTCGGTGTTCTTTACTTTCTTGCGCACAAACTTCATACACAAACAATCTACTTCACCGAGCAACGAATAGAGGATTCATCATATATATTATCAAGATCTATTTTTTTTTTTTAAAAAAATAATCTGAAAGCTGCCTACGGAGAATTTAGTTTTCTAGGTTGCTGGTGGTTTATAGATTTGTTTGGTACAAGTTCTGTGTGCACGTTTTTTTTTTCGAAATTTTCTTACGTGGATTTTTTGATTTTCGGCTTTCTTGAGTCTTACTAATCATTCTGAGCTAGTCTCTGCGTAACACTTTTTCGAAAATTTACAACGTGCAAATTACATTTTCGAGTTTCTCGAGTCGTCTAGAGCCCTTAGAATCAATTTTTGAGAAGCATTTTCGGAAAGTTCTTATCTCCTATATTGAGCTTTGATTCGTTCATATTGAGTTCACTTACTAAATAGAGTGGTAAAAAGCAAGAGAGGTATGTCGGGTGAGGAGCTGGATCCACAAACAAATTTCAAGATATAGGGAATGGTGAAACAATGGGACGACGAGATGAGGTTTGATTCGACGCTAATTCATTCGAAGAGTGGAGGTCGATATAAAAGCAAGTCTGACAATACAACCAACGTGACCATCTTGGTTCTGATTATGATGGCTATGTTGAGGATTTCAATAATGGAGGTGAGGACGAAGAAGTGGACATTACCTACTTTCAAGGGAAATATGATCCAGAGTTGTATCGTGAATAGGAGAGAAAATATGGAGCTAACTTTTTATTATCATAACTATTCTGAGTTCAAGAAGGTGAACTTGGCATCCAGGTTGTTATTGGACTATGCTCTAACTTGGTGGGATTCGTTAGCTAAGAGTAGAAGAAGGGATGGAGTGGAGCCAATCATGATTTGGAAAGACATGAAGACAGGGATGAGGAAACATTTTGCACCTTCCCATTACTATCGGGGGAATTAGAATATTCGAAGAAAAGCATTTTGAAGAAAGAAGAGCAGATGAAGGAGTACATACATCCATTTGAAAAACCAAGGTCATATTCATTGTGTTTCTCTATTCCAACTCGTGATAAGTATGGAGTTGTGACCAAAGATGAGAGGGAATATCCAAAAGTGACGGTCTTGGAAGAACATAATGAAGAGGTGGAAGAAATCGAAGCACCTTCTGCACCGCTTACTTTGTTTGATGATAGTGATCTTGGTGTGCAGGATGAAGTGAACGACGGAGATAAGCAAGAGAACATCATTTTTGTCGAGGATGGAGTGTCGATTATTCCATTTACTCCAACACAAGTGCTTGAGGATGAAGTGAAATTGCCAAAAGATGCAGAGTTTGTGATGTCCAAGAAGCAGAAAATAGAGATACATGATAATGAGATGATGCAACAATCATTACTTGATCAGATTAGTGATTTGGTGTGGATCATGAATGAGGAGAAGTGCGTGGAGGCAAAGTGGACCAAGAGAAATGCTAATGATCTTAATTATCTATATTCTATTCATTATTTGCAGGATTTTGAGGATGTTGCTCCTGATGATACATTATCAATTAAAGGAAGTGAACATCAAATTAAGATGGAGGGGATGAAAGAGTTGGAGTCCATGTTGTCGGAGGCGACCAAGATTTGAGGACAAATCTTCTTCAAGAGGAGGGGAATGATGCAGCCCGTGGATCGTGGATTTCAATTCATGAGCAAAGAATTAAATATGATATGGGCTGAAGATTGAAGATATAGTTTAGTAGTTTATTTATATATTTTTATTAATTTTTGTTTTTATTTAGTTCTCTAGTTGATAGGGTTATTTTAAGCATTATTTTGGAGATTCTATTCCTTTTTAGACTAAAATTTGATTTGATATCTTTTAGGATAAGTTTTTAAGTAGTTTCCTTATGGAATTAGGACTTTTTGAAGCTTATAAATAAGGCTCATTCATAGGTGACGAAAATTAGATCTTTATTCATGAATAATATTTTAGTTTATTTCTCTTATAAGATTTATCTTTGAATTTCTTTTGGTGTAACCAAGAAATTCTTTATACGGCGAATAATCGAGTTCATCACCCTCGTTTGTGTGTCATTCACTCGTTTCCAAGTTGTTGAGTCAATCGTCTCCTTGGGGTTTAGGGAGTTTCTCGCCTTTATCATTTGGAGGATTAGATTCAAAGGTTTGGGAATATCCACCCTTTATCAGTTTTGAGTCGAGTTCGTGTCAATAAGTCTTCAACTTGCGTTTCGGTCGTCAAGGAGAAGTTAGAACTTATCGTCAATGATTTATCATCTTCCTTGGATTCGTCGTCTCTCGTACCATCTTAGGTTTCCTCGACTCAAATAGCCCTTATAACACTCAAAACAACCCAAAAGTGTAATCTAGTTCGAAATAAAGTAAATAATACAAAACACTAACTATACTATCGAAATAAGACAAGAAAACATCTAATTTACACTTAGATTAGATGATAGGGTAAAGTTACACCTTATCATTAACCTATGTAATCCAACTTAGAGGAGAATCAACTCATTCGATCGAAATTTCCCCTAGTACAATCTACAATAATGGGTTAGTCTAAACTTAATCACTGCTAGGTCTCATAAGAATGTAAATAGTTACTAAAAGCTCAAACTCCGATTCTTCTACGATTAATCTGAATTCCACTAAGAAAATTAGATTTGATCGTTGTTTAGTGTCATTTTGTTAAGTTTAATTCGTTATTTGTTATTCGTTTTTGTGTCGTTTTGGAGTCATTTTGTGTATTTGTTGCTATGATTTGGGTATTTTGAGTTTCTTGATTGTTAGGGATCATGGGAGTCGAGAGAAGGTGAAAGAATGAGGAAAGGATGAAAAAGGAATGCAAAATTTGACGAATTTGCGCGGAGCATTTGGAGCGCTCGCTCCGTTGGCAATATTCAAGATGGAAGTGCGAAGCTGTTTGGAGCACTCGCACCCAGAGGATGGAGCGCTCGCTCCAGGTTAAAGTCAAGAAGGAATAGTGCGCAACTATTTTGGAGCGCTCGCTCCGGCTTTCTGGAGCGCTCGCTCCATGCTGGCGTGTTTTATTTTTGTTTCCTTGTTGGAATCAAACTCTTACCATATATATGCCATTAGGGCACGAATTAGAGACACCTTTTATCTTTGCTTCAATTCTAAATACTTTAGTTTTAGTTTTTATTGCTTTCAATTTGTTCCGGATCAGATTCTTCAGTTTTAATTCAAGTTCTTTACGTTCGTTCGTGTTCTTCATTCTCGTTTTAATTCGTAAGTTATTTATTGCTTTCTTTTAATTTAATTAATTGTGTTCTTAGTTTCGTAGATTTAATTCCTTTAGTTCTTCGTTTAATTCTATTTGTTCGTTCTTGAGTTCGTAGTTTAGTTTCGTTTTTCCAAAGTTTCTGTTCTTTCGTTTTTAAAGTTTTTTTTTCTTCGTTTTTAAATTCTTAAAGTTAAATTAATTTTTCCAGAATTTTAGATCTAAGTATACATGTCTAGATTCGTTTTCGTTTCTTTAATTGCTTTCGTTATTGCTTTCGTTTCGATTCTTGCCTAGGTAGTTTAATTTCTTTTAATTTAATTCTCTAGTTTATTTAGTTCGATTTATTTCTTGCTTTTTAGATTAGATTATTTACTTGCTTTGATTTTAATTGCTTTGATTTATTTTATTGCCTTGGATTTAAATACAAAAACCCAAAAATATTGTTTACTTGCTTTCTTAGTTTAGGTTGTTTTTACTACACAATTATTTGCCCTGTTAAGTTTTCCTTGAGATTCAACTTAGGTTTTTACTTGCTAGTGCTACGATAGATTGTTCTATTGCAAACCCATTTTAGTGAAACAATCGTATTATGTTTCAAATGTCAATCGTGCAATTAATCCAATTAAGGTAAAAACACACAATTATGCAACCAAATTCACATAAGGAACCATTTAATTTACTCAACCTATGTAATCTAACTTAGATGTGAATCTACTTGTTTCACTTAAAAGGGGCAAGCAATAGAACATGTTTTATCGTAGTACTAGTAAGTTAACCCAAATGTCAAATTAAAAACTGAACAGAGCAAATAATTGTGCAGCAAAAACAAATAAATAAAAAAAGCAAAAAATATAGTGTCTATCTTGTATATAGTGTATAACAAATACTAGCAGAAATATAAGAAAACACAAATACTAGACAAGTTTTGTGCAAACTCCCCAAACTGCCCCAGAACCACCCCCACCCCCACCCCATCACCACGTGCATTTGTCCCCTTTTCACTTTTTTCTCTCGATTCGATTTTTTTTTCCTCCTCTATATTATCTTTGATACACTTTACTAAAATATCATAGTAAGAAATTGTTAATTCCTCACCTTTCTCAGTTCATATTTGTTATAACTAGGTGAAAATCGTATGCGTAATCATAATTTTTTACCTATTATTTGCGACAAATTCGCATTTCTTACTAATAAATTCATAAGTAGTTCAGTCCACCAGTTAGAATTATTATATTTCTTACGAAATGAATTCCATACGATATGTATGAATTTACTTGAATCTAACCATGTTTATGCATTCTAACTGGTTCAATCAATCTGTTAGAATTATTCATTTTCTTACTAAATGAATTCAAATGTTTGTTTAGATATTCACTAATTCTAACCAAAATGGTATGCATTCTAACCGATTGGTTAGAATTAGTAAATTTCTAACCAAACCTGTGAATTTATTTAGTAAGATACTGAATAATTCTACCAGGTTGATTGAATAAGTTAGCATGCATAGATATAATTAGAATCGATTGTGTTATTATTACATATAGTATGAATTCATTTCGTAGGGAATAAAATAATTCTAACTAGTGGATTTAACCGGTTAGAATATAAGCGATTAGTTAGAATTAGTGAATTTATAACCAAACCTGTAAATTCATTTAGTAAGAAAATAAATAATTATAATAGGTTGATTGAACCAATTAAAAAGCATAGGCATGGTTCCAAAACTAGACTATATATGTGTTGGTATGTGTGACTGTAAATTTGGTGCGAATTTTTATTTATCATAATTTCTTACTATGATTATATTAATTTCTTACTGCGTGAATCTATGATTTTAATTTGTTACCTATTGTTTGCTACGAATTCGTTTCTTACGATTCTGTAAAAATTTGTATTTTTTTTGGGTTTCCAATAAGACTATGTTCTGTAATAATTTGTTATTTTGGTGAGAATTTGTTATTTTGGTTACAAATAAGTGTTATATTTTGACAACTTTTTACAGTTCATTTTACACATTACTTGGAGCTCGTAACTCCAACTTATCCAAGATTGAAACTTGTAAAAAAAAATGCAGTAGGGGACTATCAAACATTCCCATATATTTCAAAAAATGCAGTAGGTTGAAAAGAAAAAGGAAAATGGAAAAAAAAATAATAATAATAAACGGAAAAGAAAGGCGCCGCTCATACATGAAAAAAGGGAAAAGGAATGAAAAGAAAAAGGAATAGAAAATAAAAGAAAAAAAAAAAAAGAAAAGAAAAGAAAAGAAAAGAAAAGGGGAGCAGCCCCATCGTCTCTGCTCATCCGCCGTCGCCGTCCGCCTAAATTTGGGAGGGCGATTTCCACAGCAACAATAGTATAAATACGAGTGGATTCCCCACAGAAAACATGGGGATTTGGGTCCCTCAAATTCCATTTCAAAATCAATCTTTTCAATTATCTTGTTTAGATAATTCTAATAGTAAGAGTAATACTAGTAACAATTTGGCCTTTGGATTCATAGAATTTGCAGCAAACAACTTCAAATCCACCAGAAAAGCAAGTGAAGACAACTCTTTTGTTGTTCCATAGATCAACCCTTCTCTCTCCAACATATCAGCCCTTCTCTCTCCAGCGCCGCCGTCATCGTCATCTTGTCGCCACCATAAGCCTCCTCACCGCCTTGTCCATCTCTGCCGCCCCACCACCTCGGTCCAGGAGACTTTACAGCAGCCTCCACCCCCTCCGTCAATCTCCCGCCGGCATCTGAGTCCCTCTCCGGGAAAGGGGGGGAGAGAGAGAGAGAGGCGGAGGAGATCCGATCGAAGAGGTCGCCGCCAGAGTAGAGATCGGTCTTCATCGCCTCACAACCATGACTGCTCGCCTTCGCCGGAGCGGATCGGAGCTCCTCCTCTTGCTCTCACTGCTGCTGCTGGCCTCTATCTCCGCTGCCGATCCCCTCTCAAGAACACCAATTTCAATTTTCATGGTTTCTCTCTCTAGAGAGAGAGGAGAGACAGAAGAGAGAAAGAGAGAAAGAGAGAGCGAGAGAGAGTGGAGATGAATATGTCGATTGGAGAGGAAGAGGGAGATAGAAAAGGTAAATAGTACATATGGGTATTTTAGTTTCTTCATGTCAAACTTGTCTAGAATTTGTGTATTCTTAAATTTTATCTAATATTTGTTATGCACTATTGTGTTTTACTAAAGGACTATATTTCCTCTAAATAAAACCTAATCTAGAAAGCGAGTGAAAGGAATTTTTGGGGTTTTTGGTTTTAAGATCCTAAGCAAAGAAATAAATATGCAAGAAAGTAAAGATCAAGTAAATAAATTTAAAACTAAGAACAAGAAATTAATCTAACCTAATTAAATAAATACAACATAAAAGAAAATGATTAAACTACCTAGGCATTAACTCAAAATGAAAGCAATAAGAAGAACGAAAACAAAAACGAATCTAGACATGCTTAAAAATAAATCTATGAACTTGAAAATAAATATTTACTTTAAAACTTTAAAAGCAAAGAAGTTGATTCTAATAAATAAATTTAACTATGAAAACTTAAATTGAATAATTAACTAAGCAATTAAGAACAAAGAACGCAAGCCAATGACCCCTTGGCCTGGTGGCAAGGGGGAGGCACTTAGGACTCTCCTCTTTAGGAGGTCCTGAGTTCGATTCCCACTACCAACGTGGTATGTGGAGGAGCTTTCCCACCTTTGGGTGGTGTAGGAGTCTCACCTTTGTGTGGGAAGATATACACGAGTAGATATTGAGCTATAAATTGTAATATAATCTCACTATCGGTAATAACTTATGATTTAAATGCAAGAGCTTGACTGAAAAATCGAAGAACCTGAATTAATAAAAGAAATTTGCGTTAACTTGACGCCTTGGATCCAAAACGTAAAGGAAATCAATAAAAACTATTATAGAGTTTTAAAACTGAAAAACTAATGTAAAAGTGAGAATAATTTCGTGACCAAAGGGCTACATAAAATATGGTTCAAAACCTAATCGAAGAAGGAAACAAATATTAAAAACTGAACAAACCGAGCGACAACTGGGATACATGCCAGCGATCGCTGGCTTTCCACGCCCAGCGAGTGCTGGATAGAAGCCCAACGAGCGTTGGAATATCAATGCGTTGTGACACTAGTGCGCAAGGCCCAGTGATGCAGCCCATGGTTAGAGATAACAAGCTTTTGGATCGAGATTTGAAGATTCCATGGGATAAAGCTTGAAGATATTATTTATAGATTTAATTTTATGTAATTTTCGTTTTTATTTAGTTCTCTAGTTGATATGGTTATTTTGATCATTATTTTGGAGATTTTATTTCTTTTTAGATTAGGATTTGATTTGGTATATCTTAGGATAGATTTTTAACTAGTTTCCTTGTGTAATTAGGACTTTTTGAAGCTTATAAATAGGGCCTAAATAAGGGTGACGAAAATAAGCGTCAATGATAGGGATAAATATCAGCTCCGTCGCATGGTGTTCTTCCAATAATAGTTAGATCATCCTCTCCTAAAAATCTCAGATGCCTAGCTTCCCACAAGAATAGTTGGGATTTGCCCAGATCCTAATTCACACAGATGCTACGAGGTCGTGCGGGGTTTGTTAGCATCTGTCAGGAATTAAAGGGTCTGAACAATTCCCATAAGCCTCTGACAGAACCCTAGGTTCTGTGCGGCACGCAATCCGCATGATTCTATGTACTCTAGAGTGAGGACCACTGCATTCATGACGGAGGGAATCTTGCCTCCATGGGAATTCCTTTTCTGTCCTTCCTTCACACGAATGCTCACTTTTTCATCCTCCTTGCACCTATAAATACCCGGCTATCGCACAACTCGTCATCCGTCATCACAACACAACTCTCCATACAAACACGCACTTTGCGTACTATTTCATTCATCCTATACACACTCTGCTACGAGTTCTTCCTAGCTCAAGCAGGCGAGACTTTCCAAGGTCCTCTTCTGGAGAATCTTGCTCCCTCTCGCGGTCATTCCTTTCCTCTCGTCACTGAGAAACATCCCTTTTCTGCTCACATCATCTCGAGCTTAAGGTATAACTCTCGTTACCGAGGGAGAACGAAGCCTTACAAGGCCGTAGCCTCTTCGCTTCTATATTTTTTCACCCTTGCTTCTTTCGTTTTCTACTTGAATGAGTCCTAAATCTCATAAATGTGATTGATCTATGCACTACAACAAAATTTGGATTTAACAACACACATACAACAACGGTTTTCAAAAAAACCGTTGTTATTTTGCAAAAAACCGTTGTTGTTTCTTATAGCGTTGTCTATGTGCGAAAACATGCGCTCATAGACAACGGTTTTTAAGTACCGTTGTTAAAAGTACGTTGTTTTATTGATTTTAGACAACGGTCTTCTATACCGTTGTTAAATGTACGTTATTTTTTTAATTTTAGACAACGGTCTTCGATACCGTTGTTAAATGTACGTTGTTTTATTTTTTTAAACAACGGTCTTTTATACCGTTGTTAAATGTACGTTGTTTTATTGATTTTAGACAACGGTCTTCTATACCGTTGTTGATATTCTGTTGTCGTTATACGACATCTCCTTTTCTATCTGTAATCTTTTCTGGGTTATTGAATGTAATATAGACATCGTTATCTGATACCGTTTTCGTTTTTTATGTTGCTTATTTTCTAACTTAGAAATTAAATTTTAAAGGTATTAAAATTAATTAAATTAAAGGAATTTGTTTACAAATTGAATGAGCCTTTCCCAAAATATCAAATTACGCTTTAGTTTAGTCGATTTTAATTGGAGTTGTTAAGTAATTGACTTTACCTATTAAACTAATAATTTAAAAAAAACCCCAATTAAACTATTAAACTAATCATTTTAAAAAACCCCAACAAAAATAAAAAAATCCCCAACTTTGAATTGACGGGCTGCGCTGAAGGGGAGTAGCTCTCTGGCGACATTCTGGTCACCACCACCATCGCCGTTGCCGGTTCTCGTCGTCGCCGGTCTCTTTTACATACGACAACACCTTTGCTAACCGTAATCTTTTTTGGGTTGTTGAATGTAAAATAGACATCATTCTTTTACAGCGTTGTCGTTTGTATATTGTCTATTTTCAACCCTTAGAATTTTTTAAAGTTGATTTTAAAAGGTGTAATGTATTATTAAAATTCATTAAAACATGAAATGGTTGCTAAATTGTAAACACCCCCAATTCATCATAACATTTTTTAAATTATTCAAATTAAAGGTGTAATTTAATTAAAAAATTTACAAAATACGTGAAACCCTCCCAAATTTCCCAATTCATCAGAGAACACTTCTCTCTTCTTCTACGCCAAGTCTGGAACGCCGAGTCTGGTCACCGCGCCGTCGCCGAGTCTCGCTATCGCCGGTGTTGGTCGTCATTGTTGATAAGTTGGAGTCTTTCTCTCCCTCTCTGTATGTCTCTCTCGCCGCTATAATCTCCCTTTGTAATTCTCTAATTACGGTCGTTGTCTCCACCGCAGCGACGTCGCCGTCGCTGTCTAGCGCCGTCGCCGCCGCCGTCTTCCACCGCCGCCCAAAATCTGAAGACAAACGCCATATTCTCTCCGGCGACTGAGGTGAGTTCAACCTCTTGAAATCCTCCAATTTTCTTTCTTTTACCCGTTTAACCTTCCCCCATTAATTAATTTCTCCCCTTACATTTTTTCACTAGGTTATTTCGGATCGTTGTTCACCATTGTGATGTGCTCGTCGTTGTCATCTTCATTCCGTTTCCAGGTATTATCCTTCTTCTTTCTTGCTGTGGTTCCGTACTGTTCGCCATTAATTTTTGAATTTTTTGGATTGAGCGTCTTCTTATTTGATTGGTGACTGAGTTCTATTTTTGCCATATTTTTGTTGTATTATGTGTCTCTATTTCTGGACTTTGAGCTTCTGTGCAAGGATGAGTTCTGGTTTTAGAATGGCTTGGTAAATTAGTACAGTTTACTGAGTAGTAACAAGAAATCAGCAGTTTATGTGAATTAATAGATAAATATGTGTGGAAGTAGGAATTCGTAAGCAACTTTAGAGTTGAAACTTTCATGTAGTTTAGTTGTTTCGTGATTAACTTGTGTGTTTTTATATGGGATTTAAGTAAATTGTGAATTGATGGGGCTATGGTTGTAGGGTAGTGAATTGATTTTGCTTCTTGAGCCTCTGTTTTTACAGCAGCAGGACAACCTCGTTAGGTCCAAATTCTGGTGAAGCACAGTTATCTAAAAAGACACTTATCTTCCGTAACAGCTTTTGAATATGTTTGAGGCTTACTATCATCATTCGTTTTAGGCACGCTTGAAGGATCAGGCACTCGTACATGATGCCATAACGAGTTTATTTGCTAAAAATGATGCTCTAGATTTTCATTTTAGTTAAATGTTTTTGGTTTCTGTGCACTACACTGCATGTTTAGATAAACAAACTGATTGATTTTTATAACTTATAATAAGTTAATGCCTCTGATGAAAATGCTAACTTATTAACTTTTAGTAAGATCACCTCAGTTGTTGTGTGTTCTAGCTTGTGGATGTTTGCACCAAAGTCTGGGAAATGAGAAGGATGTAGATTCTGGTAAAATATCACCGGGTTTTGTTCTTCTTGTTCATCTTCTCGTTATCATATATTTTGTGCTATTAACATTTAAAGTGGATAAAAAATTGGTGTAGGACGCAGAGGCTTTACGCTCATCTCTTAAACGTTCTTGCCCCAGAACTCAATGATCCCTCTATGCTAAAAGTAAAAAATCCTCTTGCAAGAGCAAAGTTGGTTCTCGAGCATGCTGATAGAATGGGTTGCAAGAGATACTTAACAGCAAAAGATATCGTCGAAGGCTCTCAGACCTTAATCTTGCTTTTGTAGCACACGTCTTCCAACACAGGTGAGATGACTGATTATTCGTTCAAACTTGAAAACTCTGAAGACAAGATTGAGTCCGAGAAGATATTACCATACCAACTAATATTGTACTGTCTTTCTTATGTAGGAATGGACTATCAACTCAAACAAATCAGGTACGTTTCTTGAGACGCTGCCTGATGACTCACATACATCAAGAGAAGAAAGGGCATTTCGGTTTTGGAGATTTTTGTTGGTAACTAGCAATAGCATGTATGATACTTTTTAACCTTTATGTATTGGAATGTGATAATATTGTAAATGATATTGGTTATATATAGGATTTGTTTTGTTTTATAGCATTTGTTGTCCAAAATATTTATTTTACGTTATTACTAACGAAACAGGTCAAAAAATAAATATAAAAATGCATATTATTAAAAAAAAGAATATAAATTCGAATATTACGAATAGACAACGGTTTTAACATATGTTGCTAATACTGTTGTTGTTCATATATACAACAAGGGGTATAAACCGTTGTCTATCAGAAAAAAGCGTTGTTGTTCAGATATACAACAACGGTCAATAACCGTTGCCTATGAGCGAAAACCGTTGTTGTTCAGATATACAACAACGGTCAATAACCGTTGTGTATGAGCGAAAACCGTTTTGTAAGGGTAAACAACAACGGTAAATAACCGTTGTCTATGAGCGAGAACTTATAACAACACTGGATACAACCACAGTCGTGTATCTAGTTTAACAACGGGTAATAACCGTTGTTAAAGGCGTTTTTTGTTGTAGTGATGGCTATGAGCGCCCTTTATTTAGGTATACAGTTTGATTAGTATCTGCTACCTTTATGTGAATAACGCTGTGTGAGAAATCGATATAAAATGCCTCGTTATGGCCGATAGAACCATATAAATCTCTTGCTCTCTGCTATTGCAACCTTTTATCTATGAATGCTCCTTGCAAATATGATGAATAATCACACAATTATTGTAGATCTTCAACCCGGATCTATCAGTCAAAATATTGGATTATCAATTAAAATGTGAGATTTTATCTCCTTGTGTATCCTATGAATTTCTTAGTTCATAGAGGTATTTTTTATCGGCGAATCAATCGAGTTCATCACCCTCGTTTGTGTGTCATTCATCGTCCCCATGTGACTGCGACGACTGTCTCTTTGGGGGTATAGGCGGATCTATTCTGACTTATATCATTTAGAGGGTTTGAGCGTAAGTATATTGGGAATATTCCATCCTACCCTTTTTCTTCGTTTGTTTATTTTTATTCTATGGCTTCCGATTCTGGGCTACATATCTTCGTCGGCATCTTTTCAGTCGACTAGGATCGTATCACCCAGCGCTCGCTAGCGAGCTCGCTGACAAGGCTCGGCACTAGCCTTGCGTCTCCTTCTCCTTTTTACTCAGTTTTCTCCTCGTTTCTTCATAACTTGAATCCTCTCGACAACTAATTCACAAAACACTTACACACACCTAAATCATAGCAAAACACAAAATAAAAGGGACAAAATGACACTAAAACGGACTCTAAACATTACCTAAAAACTAACAAATCAAAACCGAACACTACTCATGCAATCGAGATTTCCCACAATCTACGATAGTGCACTAGTCTAAACTAAATCACTTCTCATAAGAAGTACACTCGTAACCAAAAGCTTAAATTCCGATTTCTCCTATGATTAATCTAAATTCTGCTAGGAAAATTATATTTGACCATATTATGTTTCAAGTAGTCAATCATTCAATTAATCCAATTAAGGTAAATATCACACAATTATGCATGTACAAATAGTGATCAAGTATTCATGCATGAGATCAAGCACCAAGAAAAATAAATCTAATTTGAAAGGCTAAATATGAAAAGGAATTCATCTAAATTTAATTAGACATATAAACCCTGGAATCAACTAAAGAAAATTAAATAGACATAATCAAAGTAAAATTAAAGGTAGAACGAAGAGATTGCATAACTGAAGTTATAAAGTAAATAGAAGGGATAAGAAAAACTTTTGGATCTTCAATTGAATCTTCAAATCTTCATATGTACATGAAATAAATTTATATCTAAAATATAAAAGTGAAAAGAAAACAAATCTAGGGAAGGAGAGAACCCCCTTATATAACTAGTAACAGTAATATTATAGGGTAGAAGTTTAGATCCCCTCGGACCCTCTCGCCCCCATGCTCGGCTAGAGGCCAGCCAAGTGGCTCCATCTTGACTTTATCTTGGTTCGGTCGAGTGGTTACATACAGAAGGTCCCGCTTGGCCTACCTCTCGACCGGGATGTAGGACGAAAGGCTTTCAAAATGTACTCAAACTCCATCTTCTCGCCTTCGTCGTCTCTCATTCCTCATCCCTCATCTCGTCTTGAGTTTCACTTAACTCAAAAAGTTTTCAAAACACTTCAAAACTTCCAAAAGCTTAAACTATCTCAAAACAACATAATCGAATCAAAACAGGACCTAGACTAACGAAATAAGACAAAACAATGACACTTAAAACACTTAGAAGATAGGGTAAAAATAGACCCTATCAAACTCCCCAAAACTTAAATATTATTCGTTCCCAATAATAAAGTAAAACCTGAACAAAGAAAGATAAATCATGACAAGCAAGACAAATGAGCATAATGAACTTAAAGGCCACAAACTTTTTTAAAACAAAACATTCAATCAACAATATGTAAACAACCTCAAAGCACCAACTTCACAAGACATATGAGCATAATGAACTTAAACGCCTCAAACTTTTTTTAAACAAAACATTCAATCAACAATATGCAAACAAACGCGCACCAACTTCACAATAATAAAATATATTCAAGTCATGTTATTCAATTGGAAAATCCTCTCAATATATGTGAAGATTATAGTGTATACGTAAACTTCTATCTCTCTCAATGGACTAATCGATGTGATAAGTAATGTACATCAAGGGTTCACTCTAATCAATGAAATAAGTTCACGGGACGGGTAGGCACAGCATCCCACAATTCGTTGTCTGTCTGCATGTAGCAGTAGACACCATGTAGGCTCCTATCACTGTAAGACAGTAGGGTATTCTTATAGAGATGGTCACCTTGGTGCCAACTGTCAGAGTGAACCTGAACTAGAATGTTTGTTTCCTCTTCGTCAAGCATGACCGGTTTGTCCTTTGGCAGGTACTTGAGCAGTCCAACAGTAGTAATGTAGAACATCATCTTCTGGTGCCTATGACGAAAGTCTTGGTCCGAGAAGATGGGAGTTTTTGGGCTAAACCCGCCATTGGTAAAGTTTGCAGCGGTACCAAGGTTGAATTATGAGCATGCGCACCTCCAGTAGTTTTTTGTTGTTCCCACAACTGTTGTCATCGTTGTTGCCAACATTGTTACTGCCATTGCTGACACCATTGTTTCCACAATTGGTGAAACAGGGGGATAACATCAACGAAATTGAGGAGGAGGAAGA
This sequence comes from Thymus mandschuricus, assembly GCA_029379335.1. Taxonomy (NCBI): domain Eukaryota; kingdom Viridiplantae; phylum Streptophyta; class Magnoliopsida; order Lamiales; family Lamiaceae; genus Thymus; species Thymus mandschuricus. The sequence continues at coordinate 15,547,265 of CM057074.1, read as the reverse complement.
GTTTAATCCTATAGTACTCATTGTGTAGCCTCGAATGTGTTGTTAAAGCTTCTTGTGATTTTTGGAAATATGGTACACGTTGATGAGCTATTATCATTGTAGAATACCTAAACAGTGGAATAAACTGATTGAAAGACAACAAGTTAGAAAAATTGAAACAAAAAAAAAAAAAAAAGATTTGCAAAATCGAGTCGAGCAGAACTCTCCCTGCAAGAAGCTTTACGCTCTGGGTAGTGCTCTCAAAACTGGCGCAGCTTCCCCAAAGGTGAAATGACATTCATCTTGATATCTACTGCACCGCAAACTACCAAGCTCCGACGAACTGGATGTAAACGAAGAGTTGAGCTCAAAAAGGTATGCATGGAGAAGAACAATTGCAAATGCATATGCTAATGTGTTCTTTTTGGTGTGTTCTACAATGCATAATGTCTAACCATTTTTAGGTTGAACCTCACCCATATGATTAAACTCATTGGATTAATAGCCAATTCATGACCTTAATGTGGAGCCCCAGCTCGATCCCGGGCTCGAGCCAAAAGGACGGCGGTGGCGCATGCATGTGTGTGCTCGTGTGAGCCCAACTTCTCTTATCCACTTGGCCCACTTAATACTTATCCCACTTGTTTAATAAGTTTTAAACAAGATTAATCAATGTTAAGTAATAAATGTGAGACAAATTAATACATAATATATTAATTTCACCAACAACTGCACTTGATAATTTATATCTCAACGACCGGAATTCGGATTTAAGCATATAAATATACCACGTTCATTTACTTTCGAGGTAGATTAATAATTTATCATTTAATTAGTTTAATTAATAAATTAAATATAAATTATTATTTATTCAATATGAATATATGATCCATTACGGGTCGACACACACTCGACCTATTACTAAGATGGTCGGGCTGGAGAACTTTCTCATGAAATGTGCTCTATTTTGGGCATATTTTCAAGATTTAATTTATGCCCCTACACAAGCCCACTAGTACAGTAGTGAGCCTAGTCGACATGGGTGTATAAGCTAAATTGGCTTGAGCTACGTACTACAATCTTTCGCGTAATAGTAATTTAATTGAATTGAATAATAATCATTCCATTCATTTTGAATGTCAGTCATGCATTAAATTACTTAATTCGTTCATCTCAATCTCATTCCATTACTATAATTATTGTATTCATACTAAATTTCATTCGTAGTATCATCTTTGGGCAAAGGAGGTCGTATGAAACACACGTACACGTACTGGTATAAAAATCCCAAAGCAATTTCGGAAAATAATTGACTATTTCTGAATCAGACTCAGATTTACTTTTGGTAATTTAATTCAAAGCGAAGTTTTTCAGCATGACGTTGACTAAGTTCACCAAACATTATTATATTCCCACTACCAAAATGGATTATACCCAATGTCCATTAACACCTGTATGAATTTTGATATACAACATCCTATCCTACTTTAACATAATAAATATAACGTACTTGACATTTACTATTTTGTTGAATTGAGATTGTCAACGAGGAAATTTGTCATCGATAAATTCTTCAGTTGATATATGGTCAATGATCATATTTAGAAGCATATATCATGATAAACAAGTATAATTGTTTTTGACCAAATTAGATGAAAACAATTTCTACAAAGGAGAAATACAGTTTTTTTTTTTTTTTTTTTTTTTTAATATATAACCATTGACAGTAATTTTAAAGAAAAGATGGTGTCACTGAAGATTCAAACTTGAGATCTTTGGTTTCAAAATTTAATCCCTACCGTTTAGTCAAATACACGCACACGAGATGTAGTTTCTGGGTAATATATTCTGAAAGTGGGACCGAGAAAAAAAAAAATTATCGTGAAAAGCGTAAAAAAGCCAATGGTTTCTCGCTTGCTGAGTTTGAATGTACGCATACAAAATTGTATACCCTCTAAAAAAATGACGGGAAAAGGTCCAAAAATTTAATGGGAAATGTGGAACAACGCTTCTCTTTAATTAATAGGTAAAATAAAAATCATTATTGAGCGTTTGTTTAAGAACAAAAAGAGATAGAAAAGGGGGTTAAAATAACATCTTTCTACTTTTTTTATACACTATTTTCTTTATACAATGCGAATACATTAAGTATGCTAATTGCTAATAACTAATGAAATATTGCTATGTCATAATTATGTTATGAATTTATTATTTTGATAACATTTAATTTTGTGGAATATAATTTTTACAAGAATTTCCTCTAAAAAGTATAATTATTTTACTTTTAATCACATTAAATTTGTTCACGATTGTTTGAGAGAATTTCTCTAAATCTCTGCAGAAATGTAGAATATGCATTAATTTGACGCCCCTTCTACTTTTCAAATAAAACTAAAAGTTTAATTTATCTCACAGCCCTATAGGGTTAGGGCTATTCGAATCAGGTTAATCGAGCTCTTTTTTTCTTCCGGGCTAATATTTTTTGACCCTAACTCTAACCCTCTCGGTTTCGGGTTAGCCCATCGGGCCATTAAGTTTATAAAAAAATAAAATAAAATTGACATCGTATAAAAAATATAAAATTAATTATCATTTTAGTACATACATTTGTATAAAAAATTAAATAAATTATTAAATATTATGAATTTAGCAAAATATATTTTCGAAATGTCAATCTTTATTTTACTTTTCACCAAGTGTTGAAGTAAAAAACGTATAGAATTTAAAATTACGATTATATTTGTATTAAAATAAATTAAAAAATACTCAATAATAATTAAAAACATAACATAATTATCAAATTTATAAGTAGAGTAATGAAATATGTCATGAATTTATAATTTATGGTAACCCACCGGGCCAACCCACGGGCTTTCGGGCTAGCCCTATCGGACTCGGACTTTTTTCGGGTCCAGCCCTATCGGACTTTTTTACTTTCGGGCTATTATTTATATAACGGATCAGCACGTCGGGCTCAGGCTTTTTTGACATCCCTATTTATAATATATGAAGTCAAATTAAAGATATTATTACACTTCCTTTTCACAGCGTACATTAGAATATGACAGCAACGTAATATGATTACTTTCCAATTAAAGATTTGATAATTTTAAAAAGAGAATGGGTTACCCACCCTATAGTGCCGACATTTGTGAGAACCTTCGTTATTTTTTCATTTTTATATTATTTTGTTTGATTTTTTTAATTGTAATTTATTTTAATACCATATAAATTTAGTATTGAAATCACTAAATCCACAAAAAGTATAAAAATCAAAGCTCGATTTGTTCAATTTTCCTTCTAAGTTCAAAATGTGTATAATAAAACAAATAGAGCTTTGATTTTTATATATTTTTTTTTAGATTTAATGATTTCAATATTAATTAAGATAATGATTTCAATATTAATTAAAAGGTATTGTAATATATTATAATTGAAAAATCGAACAAATAATATCGAAATGAAAAAAAAAAATGACAAATGTGCTCATGAAGGTAAGCACCATTAGGTGAATACCTCATCATTTCTCTTCTAAAAATTACTGGAATTTTGGATTGATTCGAAGCGACATGGTAATAAATATGAAGATTGGTGATGTAATTAATAATTTAAAATTTAAAAGGAAAAAATAAAAATGCTTGATAAAAAGGAAAGAGAATTATTCAAAAATTGGACTCGGTTTACCATCTGTATTCTATAGGCGACTTGCCCCCTCATTCCTTTTAAAATCCCTCCTTCCTCTCCCTTTCCCCCATTCCCAACGCGGCATACCTATAACCTATACATACATACATCTTTATACATAAATACACACACATAAACAAATCCACCATTTTCTAGAGACCCTCTGCGAAAAGTTTCCTTCCATTTCTTATTCTTGCACACAAAGACGAACACGTATTTCTATAGTTTATAGAGTATTTGTCGCATTCATATATAGGATTTTATAATATTAGATAAGTTTCGTGTTTAAGTAGTAAGAAGGGAGGGGACCTGATAATGGTATTCTCCATTCAGTAAATGAGATTTCCTTTCTTGCCAGTACTCTAGAGAGAGAGAGAGAGAGAGAATGTGGAGTGTGGTAGGATTGGTGATTTTGAGTTTAGTGGGAGTAGGGAGCGCAGCAGCAGATGGAGGGAGGGTGCACAGAAACGCCTATGCAACGATGATGTATATGGGAACGCCCCGAGACTACGAGTTCTACGTGGCGACACGCGTCATGCTCAGATCCCTCCGTCAGCTTAACGTCGACGCTGATCTCGTCGTCATTGCCTCCATGGATGTTCCTCCTCGTTGGGTTCATGCTCTGTAAGTCTCTCTCTCTCTCTCTCTCTTAATTTTATGATTTGAGTCTTGGAAATAAAATAAAAACAGCATCTCTTCAAATGATTTCTTGCCTTATTTCTAGTGATTGATTGAGTTTGTGTTTTATGTCTTAGAAAAATATATCTAATAAATTGGAAAGTGATGATAATATCATAATATTATTATTATATATAAGCATTGCTCTATCTATCTCACTTCATTAGTTATATTTGTTTTCGATTGTTTTGTTTTGTGCCGTTTCCTATGTTGAGTCAGTCTATAATACTACGTCGTAGTATAATTATAATAATGACAATTAAAGTATGTATTTGATTCTTGGTGGTTTAGTCAACTAAATTGTGAAGACAGTACATGTCGCTCGACCAACTTATTAGGACTTAGATTAGTTTTCTTTCTTCTTTTGGTGGAAAGGAAGAATATTTTCTCTCTCGTTCTTACTAGGACTAAAGATTATTCAAAATCTGTCATCAAAAAACATCATTCAAAATCTCGGCCAAATATTCCAACGATATTTTGTCTTTATGGAAATATCAAGTCATACATAAATATAAAATATTCATTTAATATTCTAATGTAGTGTTCGATACAATGTTTTGAAATCGGACTGAATTGGCGACTCAATTGGTTGAATTAGAAACCGGTCATTGATTCGGTTTGTGATGGTTTTCAACTTTTTTTCAATTTCGGCCGCATCAACTGTGATTCAACTGAATTATCGGGAATTGAAGTTCTTACCGATTTTACTTCCTTGATTTTTAAACATTAATTTGATAAAAAGATTCAAAGAAGTGAAAAAAAAAAAAAAGTAAAACATTGGCACTATATGAAAAGCCAAATTCTTTTTTGGCCTTATATCTAGAAAAAGAAAAAAGAAGGGGAGAAGAGTTATAATAAAAGAGAGGATTAGGTCAAATTTTAACAAGTGGACTTATCGAGAATAGGGTGGTTTACCAATTGTCATAAATTAATTAATTTGCATATTTTTTATTGCTCCATCTCTTTCTACATTCCACCGGCCATCTTTTATGAGTTACTTGTGTAAGATAATTATACTTTTTTTTTAATGACGAGATAAAGTTTTATTGAACAATATTAGATTCATTTTTTATAAAGAAATTAATAAAGTTTGTAATTCTTCGATATAAGCATTTCAATCACTCCCTCTATTTTTTCATAAGGGTTTTTTAGCTCAGACATAGGAATTAAGAAAACTTAATGACTGTTCTTTTATATTATTTTTTTTTTCTCATAAATTGCTTTTTTAATGTAAAAATAGACGAATATATTTTGGACAAAGAGATAAACATTAATTGTGATAAATGAAGATAATGAAAACAAGAGAAAAATAAAGAATAGTGACTTGGAAATTGAAAAATTACCTAAAAATACGAAAACACCTTATTAAAAAAAATAAGATCAAAAGCCTAAAACCCCATGTAAAAAAAAAAAGGAAGGGAGTATATTTTTTTCTGTAGCATTCAATTGACATCTCAGATGCCACCCACTTGAGCACATCCAATCACTTGTTATTAATTTACACATGCTGATGTTTGCTTTTCCTTTTTAGTAAATTTATTATTATTATAAGTGTTTTGTATTCAAGAATTCAATTTTACTGTGGGAAATTAATTTACATGATCCACATACATTTTTATTATATTGTTACTATAATTATGCTTCCTTTTGTGTTTTATAAAGTGTGGCAGCAAATATATGTAAATAACTTTCTTTTCTTTTTTTTTTTAATGTTTTCGATTAAACTTTCTATTTATATAATTTTTTAAAATTATATTAAGATATTAGATGGTGTTAGGATTGTAAGATAAAATTACAAACATAAATTCCATCAAAATTGGTGGTGATGGTAGACTTGGAACCACGTTCTTTGATTTTACTTTATTTTCTTTAAGATAGTTCTAGGAAACTCCCCAACCCCCCACTTGTGTCAACAAAAGATTTAATGCCCTATATATATAAAGAAAATTTAGATGTTATCTTAGGCAATATTACTCAAAACTATATATTGGAATGGAGAATGTATCATTGCAATTAATTAAAAATCTCCCTAACCACCATATAGACAGTTATTGTATCACCTGCTACTGTGATATTGCAACATTGATAATTTTTTAGTTAAGGTTTAGTTTTTATTAGAAAGGTTTAGTTTTTATTGAAACATTCCTCCCGATGCAATTATATTCAGTTAATTCAACTACTAAGAAATAATGTTACAATTTAACTAAGACATGGTAAAGAATCTTTCTGATTGATTTATAGTCCATATTTCACGGTAACACAAACTACATGTGTGACAAGGAAATATTCTATGCCAGTAATATTATATTGGAATATGTTTATCTCCAGGAAAGAATCAACATGTTATAAGGAAAATATTCTATTCCAAGGAGGTATATGCCTTCCTTAGTTAAGATGAAAAATGTAGCACTAACATTTGGCAATTTTGAATTCGTCACAAGTAAAATTAAGACTGAATATCTGGAAAATGCATTGAATGAGCCAAAGTAGACCCCAATCTCACCTTATGGGTCTTCTCTACTCTAACCTCGGGTACGAGATTCTTTATTGTATTTCGGTGTAACATCGCATATGATATTGATGACGATTGTCATGTATTAAAAATATTTTTAAAATTCAAAATTAACAATAAATTAAATAAGAAAACTTATAAACAAAAATGTTGGTTTTGAAAATATTTTTAATACGTGACATCATCCATTGAGTCTGCGTTAGACTAGTGGCAAGTTTATGCTTTAAGTTTCTTTTATAAAGAGATATTGAATTCAATTCTTACTATTGGCATTTGGTACACGTTGTAATCTACTTATCTTTATATATATAGAGTAGTAATCTCACCAATGTGAAGTAAATTTATAATGTATAGAAGTAAAATGCTCTATAATTATCATATGTTATAAAATAATCTAAAAATACTCTCAACTTGTGTTGTAGTCAATGTTTATTGTGTTCTCTAGTTGCGCATCTTCATAACCAACTAGTATATGATATCATATTATTAGCATTATTATATATATTAATTACTATAGGCCATTAATTTGATTTCCACTTTGAAGTTCAAACTGCACTAATCATGAATCAAAGGAGGTGCTTACTACTCCCTCCGTTTCTTCTGAAACGGCCATATTTCCTATTATGGACGTGTTGTGCGAAATGACCACTTTCTATTTTTGGCCTAACATACTCACGTGTAGCCCAATATAATTATCCATTAACACTTAATCAACCCTCTGATACACATGTGCAACCCAATATAATTATCCATTATCCAACCCATTTATTAAGATCCGTGCCCAAAAAAACTGGCCGTTTCAAAAGAAACGGATGGAGTATAACAATTTATTCTCGAAAATAATTATATCGTGACGAAATATGTTAGTATAAAAATTCTTGTTCTGGTCAGCTCCATTTACTGTCTTTAGACAAAAATCGGACTAATATTTCGTTACATACCATTCTTTAATGTTTATTTCTTTAATTAATCAATTACATATATTCAAACTTCTAGATTACCCTCAATATATAGCAATTTTGTAGTCTCATCAACACTAAGTATATTTACTTCCATGATGATGAATTCACGTTCATATGTACTTCCATTGCAGAGAGCAAGAGGACGGAGCGAAGGTCGTGAGCGTCGAGAACATTAAGAATCCGTATAGCGACCAATCGGAGTTCGATTGGAGGTTCAAGCTAACATTAAACAAACTGTACGCATGGAAGCTTGTCAAGTATGATAGAGTGGTCATGCTCGACGCCGACAACCTCTTCCTCCGCAAAAGCGACGAACTGTTCCAATGTGGCCAGTTTTGTGCTGTCTTCATCAACCCCTGCATCTTCCACACCGGTCTCTTCGTATTGCAGGTATGTATGTACATCCCAATTTGTTCTTAAAAAAAATATACAAATAATTCAACGAAACACGAAAACTTTGATGCACATTTTTGCTTTGTGTTTGAACTGTACTTTCCATCATAGTCTTGTACATGCATAAATAAATTAATATGTTTGCAGCCTATGGAAATATTCAATTTCTTCATTAATGAATAAAAATAATTGAAAACGTCCAAAACAGTTGTGCATGGCATGACATTACGATAAAGAATATGTCTCATTTTTCATGTTGGACTGCAGCCGTCGATGGAAGTATTCAATGATATGATGCATGAACTGCAAATCGGGAGAAACAATCCCGACGGTGCGGATCAAGGATTTTTAACGAGTTATTTCCCAGATTTACTTGGCTCGCCTCAGTTTCTTCCTCCTCCAAATAACACGAAGCTTGAGGGGAGCTACAGGCTTCCTCTTGGCTATCAAATGGATGCTTCCTACTTTTGTAAGAATATAGTTCACCAAACTTGGTACTGTATTTGATTCTGTTTGCATGTTTCTTAACAAACCTTTGACGCATTTTGCTTACTCAATTTAGATCTGAAGCTAAGGTGGAATGTACCGTGCGGTCCAAACAGCGTCATAACTTTCCCCGGGGCTCCGTGGTTGAAGCCGTGGTATTGGTGGTCGTGGCCGGTCCTCCCGTTAGGCATCGACTGGCATCAGAAACGCCTTGAAACTATAGGGTCAGTTCTCTTTTGTGTCAATACTGATCATATATTTCCTCATTACATGATGTTTCTAACAATCACGAATTTAATTACAGATATGGTCCAGAAATACCGATTGTATTGATCCAAGCCGTGTTCTACGTGGGAATGATGGCTGTGGCACGTCTAGCCCGCCCTAATCTCTCAAAGTTGTGTTACCGTCGTGAAGAAAAGAGTGTCTTCTTCATCCAAACCGGCTTCAAATTGATCGCAATATGGTCTATTCTTGCAGCCTACGTAGTCCCTTTTCTACTCATTCCATACACCATACATCCGATCATCGGTTGGAGTCTCTATTTTCTTGGATCCCTTTCGCTCTGCTTCGTCGCTGTTAATGCTTTCTTGCTGCCAATACTGCCCGTGCTCGTGCCTTGGTTTGGCTTCTTGGGCGCCCTCATGGTCATGGCCAACCCTTGGTACTCAGACGGGGTTGTTAGGGCTCTATCAGTCTTTGCCTACGCCTTTTGTAGCTCGCCTCTTTTGTACGTGGCGTTTATGAGAATTGTGTCCTCATTGCACGTTTTGCTCGAGCGGGAGGGGTTCTTGCCTCGATTAGGCGAGGGCGTTTCGCCCTCGGGTCTCAGCAAGCTTTATTGAACTCACAAAAACTAGTGTCAGACTAGTTTCAGGGGATGTTGATATGTTGGAACGTGGGAGGAGGACGAGGATCATGTTCTGTTAGGGCCCTGTTTTGCTTCGTGTACACACATTTGAGAAGAAGTTTAAGTAGTTTTTTGGGAAATGGATTTGTGATGATTGATTGATTGATTCTTCTCTCCTTGTAAAGTTCTTTAGGGAAAAAAAAAAAAAAAAAAAAAAAAAAAAAAAAACGATCACTTGTGATATGTTTTTAATTCTTTTATTTCTAGTCCCGTAGCTGCTTGTTGAGGGATTCATTCACAAGGTTGAAATAGTAAACTTCATTCACAAGGTAAAAATATTTCAAGATAAAAATAGTAAACTTCATTCTTTATGCTTGTAGCAAAAGTTACCTTATCTCCAAGGCCTGGCATATAGGTTAGGTTCGGAATCAAAACACTATTCTTTCGCTATTTCTTATTGTTAGGAAATACAGTTACACGTTTGAAATAGCTATTACAATTGCGTTTACAACTGAACACTAAACTAAACGGATTAGTAGATAACAAGAAAGGAAAATCGAACAAGTGACAGAATGTAAAGTCGAGTCCAGTAGAACTCTCCTCGCAAGATTCTTTACGCCTCAGTAGTGCTCTCGGAACAGGCGCAGCTTCCAAAAGGTAAAACGACTTTCGTCTTGGTGGTAGCAGCACCGTAAACCACCAAGCTCCGGCGAACTGGATGCAGATGAGGACTGAACTAGTATATGAAATGCAGAAAGAAGAAATTTGAATGCGCTAGACGACCCTATTTATAGGCCACTGCACACGAGGAGGAATTGATGAGCCAACAAGGCTCATTAGTGGTTTCTGACTGTTTTTGACAGCCCATTATGTTGGTGGACTGTAACTTCCGGGAGTTACAAATTTAAATCTTAACAATGTATCTAGACGAGTCAGAACACGTTCAACGAACGTGGACAAGATTCTTGCTCTAGGCTTCAACCACGTGTTGGGCCTAAAATTAAGCCCAAAACATTTTGCTTTTCTAGCCTAAAAAGATATATATTAAGTCCCAAGCTCAGGCCCAAGGTCGTTCTCACAGAGTGTCGGGTTGATCTATCAAGCTTGTTGTTAGAACAAGCTTGATTTATCAAACTGAGCTAGTGCGGAATATGGTGGGGAGGTTGTCCTTAACTCTAATAAAAATATATACTTAACACTTTGTTTAATGCAAGGTTGTTTGTATGATGTACATGTATGAGGTTATTAGTCAGGCAGATTGATAATATGATATTTGAGAGAGAGAGAGAGAGAGAGCGACCATGGTTTTTACGTGGTTCTAAGATAACCCCCATACTTCCACGAAAGATCTAGCTCGATCTACAAATCCCTTTAACATTTGGATTCACCTTTTCTCTTCTTTAGACTAGCAGAGTTTCAGTTCTATACAACCTTTACAACCTTTAAAATAACAACGAACGTAACAACTAACTCAAACTATCTAGTTTTGACTTGATGAAGGAGTAGATGTTGAAAAGGCATGAAGCATCTATAATCACTTCAAGATGGTGGCTTTCTTCAATGGTGAAATTCTCGATCTTCAACACTTGAAAAATATCAAGTAATTTAGAGTGTTGAATTTGATATGGCTAGAGAGAGAATTGCAGCAGTTAATCTTTGATAATGAATTTCCTATAACTATTCCATTGAAGTGGGATGTCCTCATATAAGCGAGTTTGAAAAACTAGCCCTTGGAGTCTTGCTGACGTGACAACTAGCCATTGGAGCTGACTCATTTCTTCTTGTTGGGATTTGTACTAGCTGACAACTGACGTAGCAGCTTAGGTGGAAGGTAGATCAGGAGGTAGATCATTGGCCTGAGGTAGATCTTCAGCAGCTTGAAATCTTGAACTTGAGAGGGTGTTGGACTACCGACATACAAGGTTGACTAGGACAAGCCGTTCTCTATAGGTAAGGTTGTTTGAAGACCAACCTCGACCTTTACAGGCAGAACAATCTTTCTTGAAATTAAGTTTGTTGTTATGTACTATACATATTTGGAACAAAACCTTAGCTCTAGATATAAATGAAATACGCGTAAGTGTGGTTTGAGAAACATCATCAAAATTAATTACAGAGGGTTCCAATTAAACTCTTGGTTTTTGAATTCCCTCCCATGATCACTTCTTATGGCCTTAACTTCTTGAGAAGTCATCCACGCAAACAAAGATAAACTTCTTTCCAATCAAACATTCAACATGCACAAGTCCCATTAGATCCAAACGTAGAAGATAAAGGACCTTGTTTTACTAAAAAGTGTTTGCAATCGAACGAAATCTATCCTAGCACTGTCGAATATCAAGGAAAACTTTGCAGGGCAAATAACTGTGTAGTAAAAACAGTCCTAAACTAGCCTAAATCTAAGAAAGCAAGTAAAAACAATTTGGTTTTGGTTTTGGTTTTGTTTTAAATCCTAGGCAAGAAAATAAATAAGCAATAAATCAAAGCAAGTAAATAAATCTATTCTAGAAAACGAAGAATAAATCTAAGCTAATTAATCTAGAGAAATTAAACGAAAGCGATTAAACTACCTAGGCAAAAATCGTAGAGAAAACAATAACGAAAGCAACAAAGAAAAACATGAATAAAAGTAAATATGAAAATCTAATCAAATAACTCGGCTGGAATCGCTCTGGACGGTCGTCCAGTTCAGTTGGACGGTCGTCCAACTCGTGAATCTGACCTCCTTCGATTTTCCCTCAATCTTTCACCCTTTTCGTCTCGTTTCTTCTCATTTGCATCCTTTCATACCTACAAAACACCAAAAACTCCAAACTTACCAATCATAGCCATAACTAAACGAAAAGACACAAAAACAATACGAAAACGGACACGAAAAGACGACTAAAATCCTAAGATCTAAACACCAAACAAAACCCCCACACTTGAAGCTTTGCTTGTCCGCAAGCAAACATATTCAACACAATCAACCCAAGTTCAATCAACTCGACAACACGAAGTAGGCATCGTCAAAATCATCAAATCAAAACCTAGATCACCCCAATATCAACAAGAAAATGCACAACCAAATACAAATATTCATGTAGCCCGTTAACTCGAATCAAATATGAAGATCCAACTTATGATATATCACACATCTCACAAACATCGAATTATCAATATATTCATCCCTTAGCCTACTTCTATTTTTATTCAAGACACAACAATTTTTTTCTTTTCAAGAGACAATACAAGTGAACGTTTTTGGTACTTAATTCACTAGGTGTAAACATCGATGGCTCTCATCGAGTATCCTAGTGCGGTTTCCCGTACTCATTGTCAAGAGGAGTAGAGTACCTACGAACACACATTTTTTTATAGCACATACGAGTATCATCTAGGATATAGATTCATGAAAATATAATCATTCGAGGGTTACTCGAAGCATTTTCACGTGGTTTCTCATGCTCATTACTCTAGTATTTTCATACATAACAAGTAAGAGGAGCAGAATCCTATAAACTCATTCATTCCAAACAATTCTCTTTATATACAATTAGGGAAGTAAACTAAAAACAACTATATACCGATACTTCAATGCAATTCACTCATAATCCGAATCAAAAACCACCTCATATTACAACTCAAAAACATGCCCCACGACTATTCACAAACAATCATCTATCACAAGTCAACTCTAAAGCAATCCTAATTTCGATAATCTAATTTCGACAATTCCAATATCAAGTCATTCAAACTCAAAGGAATCATGTTAATCATGTTTACTCAATTACAAACACAATTCTAAAGTGGGGATAACAAAAGACTCAATCATACAAAGACTCGATCAACCCAAAACACATAAAAGACACCAAAAATACGAAACAAGTCATGCGAAAATTTCAAAGACCCCCCCCCACACACACACACACACACTTAAAATCATGCAATGTCCCCATTGCAAGAAAATAAAAGGGAGAAGGAAAAGAAAACTTATCGCATGACAACGAGCAAACTCAAAATCCCGAAATCCCGAGAGACTCCAAGTTGGCAACCTACAAAACGAACACAAAAGCATAAATCTGCACAAAACATATAAACGAAATAAAAGACACAGAAGACTCAAAAACTAAACTAACTACGACTCAAATAAAATGGCTTGAAAGGATGGAAAGGACCTCGTGGCTGCTGGTCTGAAGGTTCGGATCCCTAGGATCCCGGGGCTGCTGAGAAGAAGTGGATCCAACCGAGAAGTCTGTGTATCGGGAAAGGTGCCCAGGGCCGGACTTGCTTCAAGGTCAACTAGGCTTGGGCCTAGGGCCCAGAAAATTAGGGGGGCCCAATTTTTTTTTTTTTTTTTGGTTAGTACTATACCAAAAAAAAAATAAAAATATAAAAGTATAAAGAGGGTTACGTCATAGCCGCGAATTTGTTGTGGGGCCCAAAAATAAAATTTCTTTTCCTTTTACAATTAGTATTGGGTTGCGCAATGCAGCCCCAAATTTGTTGTGGGTCCCCCAAATTTTTTTCTTTTCCTTTTACAATTAGTATTTGCAACTATAAAAGAGGGTTGTGTAAGCACAATAATAGACTCACCAACACCAAGCGGAACTGTGGAACCAAAAATAAAAATAAAATTCTCTTATTGCGTTGTGTTTTTCTTTTGTTGCTGCATTCTTTTACAAGATTCCATCAGTTTTCTTCAAAATATTCTATCTTTCTCGAGAGATAACGGTAAGTTTGAGAAAATTTTCTATTAAGCTTCTATTTCTCTCTCTCTCTCTCTCTCTCTCTCTCTCTCTCTTTTTACATAGATATAGATTATTCTATATTATACTTTATTACCTTTGTATTTTGTTATGGATTAATTTTGTAAATTGTATATCTTTACAAGATTGTGTAGCATATTATAAGATTGAACTATAAATTTTATTGTTTTAACGAGAGCTTTTATTTGATATTATTGTGACTTTTATTGATGAAGTTGTCTTCTAAGCATATGTCTGGCGCTCAAAAGAAGAAGAGGAAACAAAAGGAGGAACAACTAATCCGTAGTCAAGCAGGAGATATTAATAAATATTTTAAACGTAGCAGTGGAAACGAATCACATGAAGATGAAATCAACACATGTGTATCTACAAATTGAAGAGGCTGAACAAGAGGAAGCGATTGAACATCTGGAATCACAACCTATCCAGAATGAGGAAGTCATTGAAGAAGTTATGCCTGCAAGCTCAACTAGTAATGTGGACTTTCTCTTGCATGATCCCGCAAATTGGAAAAATATTGATCAAAAGATGAGGGATTACCTAGTTGAAAGAGTCAACGATATATTATATCCTAGTTGATCACAAAGAATCAACGATATATTATATCCTACCAACGAGAAAGGTAGACACTTTGATTCGTCACAGTATACAAGGGTTTTGCCAAATGGACAAAAGGAAGACAGGAGGTGGCTTATTTATTCGACTTCACTGGATCGTATTTTTTTGTTATTGTTGCAAATTATTTACGACTGAACATACATTGAAGAAGATCGGGGCTCTAGCTTTTGATGGATTGTGTGATTGGAAAAACATGCATAGTCGTCTTAAGAGCCATGATGGAAGTAAGGAGCATATTGAATGTATGACAAGTTGAAAAGAATTGGAAGATTGACTTGGAAAGAGAGAGACAATAGATGAAAGCGTGCAATTGCAAATAGACAAGGAAAAGGAGCACTTGAAAAAAGTATTGAGAAGAATTATTGTAATTGTGAAGCGACTTGCTAAAAATGGTCTGCCTTTTCGAGGAGATAATGAGAAGTTCTTTGTCGAGAACAATGGCATCTCTTTGCAGATGGTAGAGATGATGGCTGAAATTGATCCAATATTAGAGGAGCTTGTTCGACGTGCTCAAACACGTGAAATAAAATATACATACCTCAGTCCAAAGATTCAAAATGAATTCATCCAACTCTTAGCAGGTGAAGTCAGAAGTGCAATCATAAAGATGGTAAAACATGCAAAATATTATTCTATCATACTTGATTGTACTCATGATGCTAGTCATGAGGAACAAATGTCTTTAGTTATACAATGTGTGGATGATTCTAAAGATTTGCCAACTTTATTCAATTTTTGAAGGTGGATGATACTACTGGGCTCGGACTTTCATCGGAGCTTATAAATACACTTGAAAAGCTGGATCTAGATTTAGATGATATAAGAGGTCAAGGGTATGACAACGGGCAAACCATGAGTGGAAGACATAAAGGAGTGCAAAGAAGATTAGGAGTGTTCGCGGTTTGGTTTGGTGCGGGTTCGCGTTAAAACCAAACCAAACCTTAAATACGTTTTTTTTTTTTTTTTTCTTATTATAGAACCAAACCAAACCATTTCACTATGAAAACCGAACCAAACCAAACCATATTATAACGGTTCGGTACGGTTTGGTTTACGGTTTGGTTTACAGTTTGCAATCGTAGGGAAAAATTAAAAATTCATCAACTAAAATTATAGTATTAATATCGTTCTCTAACATAAAATCGAGATAAAATAAAATAACATTGCACTTAGGTTTGACTAAAGCTTAGTAATCATCTGATGTATATTTCTTCTATATAAATTACCTTTGTTGATGAAATCATATTATTTGATATGAGTAGTTCATCGTCTCTCTTCTTCAAATTTAAGATATGTATTCTGTATAAGTATGCAAATCTTTTATAGCAATATTGATTATTTTATTATTATTATTATTATTATTATTATTATTATTATTATTATTATTATTATTATTATTATTATTATTACGGTTTTACGGTTTGGGTATTTTATTTTCAAAAACCAAACCTAAACCAAAAACCATATTTAAAAAAAAAAAATTGAACCCAACCCATATTTTTCAAACCATAAACCAAACCAAACCGCACAAATACGGTTTGATCCGGTTTGATTTACGGTTTAAACTAAACTGTGAACACCCCTAAAGAAGACCCCGAGAGCCTTTTATAGTCCATGTGGTTCCCATAGTCTCAATTTAACACTGTGATATGACAAATAGTTGTAGAAAGGCTAGAAGCTTCTTTGGAGTGATATAACTTGTCTACACATTATTCTCTTCCTCTACAAAGCGGTGGAAAATTTTTAAGGACCATGTTGTAGGACTTACAATTAAACCGTTGTCTCAAACTCGATGGGAGAGCCACGTTGAAAGTGTTAAGGCTATAAAAGAGCAAACTGTACAAATTCTAGATGCTCTATTCATTTTAGCTGAGACAAGTGAAGATCCAAAAACTCAAAGTGATGCAGAAGCCTTAGCGACTAATGAACTCAATAATTTTGAGTTTTTGCTTGGTATGGTGATTTGGTATAAGATGTTACAAGCAATCAACAAAGTCAGCAAAAATCTTCAATTTGAAGACGTGGATATTGAAATTGCAATCACACTTTTGCAAGGACTCATTGTATTTTTTGATGACTTTAGAGAGCATGGATTTCAACGTGCCATGGATGAAGCTAAAGTAATGGCTATTGAGCTGGGTGTTGAAGCTCAATTTCCAGAGAAACGCATCATTCGTAGGAAGAAACAATATGATGAAAGTGGTGATGATGAAGTTAGACAATCACTAGAGGAATCTTTCAGAGTTGATTATTTGCTCTACATAGTCGATCAAGCACGCTCTTCACTCCAAGAAAGGTTTGAAAAATTCAAGGAATACAAAGTTATTTTTGGGTTTTTTGTTGAATGTGGAAAAGTTGAAGAGTGAGTCATATGAGAGTTTGCTAAAGTCTTGCATAAATCTAGAGCAATATTTGAAGCACAATGGAAAAGCAAACATTACTGGAGATGATTTATGCACATAATTGCTATGTCTGTAATCGTATTTTTCAAATAAAAAAGTTAAGAGCAATAGATGTGCTATGTTATTTGAAGAGGGTGAATTGCTTCCCAAATGCTTATATTTCGTACAAGATCTTGTTAACCATACCGGTTATAGTTGCATTAGCTGAAAGATCGTTCTCAAAGTTGAAGTTGATTAAGACCTATTTACGATCAACTATGCTGCAAGAAAGGTTGAATGGATTGGGAATGTTATCCATTGAAAGAAAATTGGTTGATCAGTTAGATTATACAGATTTGATAAATACTTTTGGGTCTAAAACTACTCGACGCGTTGTATTTAAATAAAGTATGAAACTTTTTATTTATTATTATTATTTTAATTAATTAATATTGCATTTTTTATTATGAAGCTATATTTATTTATTTGATTTTTTTTTATTAAGGGCCCGGTTTTAACTTCCGCCTAGGGCCTTCTGAAGAACAGGACCGCCCCTGGTGCCTCTCGATTGTACGGACCTGGCCATCTAAACTAGGGATGTTAAACGGGTCAACCCACCGTATTTCGGGCTAGCCTTATTGGGTTGTGGGCTATTTGGTTCAGGCTAATTGGTTTTTTTTTTTTTTTTTCGGGCTAATATTTTTTGGCCCTAACCCTAACCCACTCGGTTTCGGGTTAGCCCACTGGGCCATTAAGTTTAAAAAAATAAAATAAAATTGACATACTATAAAGAGGGGAAAAATAAAATACCCAATATGGTATAAGAAAATCAAATTAAGGACACACATTTAAAAAACACAAAAAATACCCATTTTGATGCGAAATGACACACATACCCTTACTAATAGAGTTTGACTTTTACTAGTCAACACCACTCTTCTCTCCTCCCCCTCCTTCTCCCTTTTCCACGTGTCCTCTTCATTCTTCATTATTTTTCCTTTTTTTTTTAATTTTTATTTTATTTTCGAATTTTCGAATTTCAGTTTTTTTTTTTTTTTTCCCTTCTCTTTTCTGACTACTGTAGCTGTGATATTCGTATAACTTTAAGGAGGTACGAAATATAAAGAATTCGTACCAGTTATATATAAGAATTACGAAACACATATTTGAGTATGCAATTATGCAGTTATTGGTACGAATACATTCACTTCGTACTAAAGCAACTATGTATTGGTACGAATAAGATTCACTTCGTACTAAATCAACTATGTATTGGTACGAAATAGATTCACTTCGTACTAAAGTCTACTGAGGAATTAAACCCTGAAACTAAAAATTAAACCTTAAAAAACATTTTAATATTAACAAAATCTGTGCAATACATAACCAATATTCCCTCCGTTCCGCTCCATTTGGCCTATAGAGTGAATAGATGTGAGGTATAAAATAATAGAGCATGTCAAATAGAGTGGAGCGGAGGGAGTATAAACAAACTTCATTGTTTATAATAAAAATCACAGCACATGCAATACTAATTAGATCATTTCGAACCAGCAAATCTTAAAAAACACTTTAATACTAACAAAATCTGTGCAATACATAACCAATATGAACAAACTTCATAGTTTATAACAAAAAACACAACATATGCAGTACGAATTAGATCATTTCGAACCAGCAAATCTTAAAAAACACTTTAATACTAACAAAATCTGTACAATACATAACCAATATGAACAAACTTCACAAAATTTAACCAAAACACAACACGTGCAGTACGAATTAGATCATTTCGAACCCAAAAATCTGAAAAAACAGTACAGTATTAACAAAATATGTGCAAAACAGAACCAATATCAACACATTTCACAGATTTTAACCAAAACACAGCATATTCAATATATAGAGATCATTTCGAACAATAAAATCTGAAAAAACACTCCAATATTAACAAAATCAGTTCAAAACAGAACCAATACCAACATATTTCACAAATTTTAACCAAAATCAGTGCAACACATAGTAAAATCAGTGCGAAAAACAAATTAATGTTAAATCGGTACGAAATATGATTATTCGTAACAAAACTATAGTTAAGGAAGTACGAAATAAACAAGTCGTTACATTAATAATGTATTTTCTTAAGGAATTTGCATATATGCGTGTTCTACAATATAAATGTGTGTTACTGATCAAGATATGGATTAAGTACCCGTAACAATTTTTTATGATGACTAACGCATTGTCTGTAGTCTGTACCAGAGGCTATGAAGTTGCTTGCTCCTTTTCCCTTCACTCCTCTCTCTTCTCATGTACCTCGTGTTTTTGTTGGGGTTTGTTTGCTAACCACTTCGATGAAGGAAACTGTGCATAGGAAAATGCATAAGAACAGAGCAATATTCATCTCCCTCATCCGAAGTTCTTCCTCACAAGATTATGACAGCTCAATCTCTTTCCCCACGATCAAATATCAACAAAATCGAAAAACGAATTAAAAACAACAATAGTCCACCACTCAAAACACCAAAGGAATCCGAATGTTCTAATTCCACCAACACAACACATAAATAACATCATAATCCACACCACACCCCCAAGAACACAAACCCCACATATACGAAATCAACGTACAAAATATACAACAAAATCAAAAGGACAAAACGGAGGGTTACCTTCTTCGGGCGTACAATCGACGCATAGGCGTAGGGTTGAACAGAGGCTGCAATTGACCACCAGCACCGTGGCTCGGCCTCGACGGCCTCCTCCCCGCCCTAATTTGCGCCTCCTTCATCGCCTGCAAGTACTCAAACCACAGAGAGTCGATTTCAGAGAGTGACCAGAGCAACGGAATGGGCTCGAATGCAGACATCGCCTGCAAGTACTCAAACCACATCGATTCGCCACCGAGGATCTTCTCATACATTTAGGAAAAGAAATATGTCAATAGAAAAAGCTGAATCAATATAAAATAACGATGCACCATCAGAAATTGGTTTTTAGTCTTCTCGGAACAAAGGACTACATTCTATGCTCAAAATACAAACTCCGAAAAAATATCATCCATGTTATCAATCATGTTTTCCCCTCTCACAAATTAGCTAACCTCAACATGATAATCGTAAAGCTGCACAAATAAATTGCATAAAATCGACAAACGCGAGACAAAGATTCAAACCGTAAACAGAGTATTGGTACAGAACGCGCCTCCGCCGTCGTTCCTCCTCCTTCGGCGAGCTCATCGCCTCCACGGGCAGCGCCTCCGCCGTCGTTCCTCCTCCTCCGGCGAGCTTGTCGCCTCCACAGGGCGCGACTTCGCCATTCGATTCCTCCTCTGCCGTTGCCGCCGCTTTATCCCGATCTCTGCCGCCGGAGACGAAGGGCTCTAGTTCGGACGAGAGCAAAAACGACGCCGTTTACCGAGGGATCCAAATCCCTAACAACACATACATAGATGTAATTGGTGGCGTGGTGCCGAGGGCCTCCGACGGCGGCGGGGGAGGATGCAGCGGAGGGAGCGAAGAAGTGAGAGAGATTGAAAAAGTGTCGCCGCCGTTCCTCTTCCTTCGGCGAGTTCATCGCCTCCCACGGACTCGCCTCCGCCGTCGTTCCTCCTCCTCCGGCGAGCTCGTCGCCTCCACAGGCCGCGCCTCCGCCGTTCGATTGCTCCTCTGTCGTTGCCGCCGCTTTAATCATCCCGATCTCCGCCGCCGGTGACGGAGAATTAGAGAGAGAAAGAAGGGGTGAGGGAGAGAGAAATGGCCGATAGAGGAGAGAAAGAGATTGTGCGCGTGTGTGTGAAAAGAGATTGTGCGGTGATGAGCGCGAAAATAGAGAGGGAGAAAAATAGGTTTTAGAGTAAAAACGAGGGTAATTATGTAATTGCGCGTCCAAAATGGGTATTTTTTGTTTTTTTTAAATGTATGTCCTTAATTTGATTTCCTTATACCATATTGGGTATATTATATATATATATATCTCTACTATAAATATAAAAATAATTATTATTTTAGTACGTATTTGTATAAACAAAACAAATAAATTATTAAATATTGTGAATTTAGCACAAATATTTTCGAAATGTCAATGTTTATTTTACTCTTCACCAAGAGTCAAAGTAAAAAATGTATAGAATTTAAAATGAAGACTATATTTTCATTAAAATTTTATAAAAATACTTAATAATAATTAAGAACGCAAACTAATTATCAAATTTATAAGTAGAATAATGAAATATGTCATGAATTCATAATTTATGGTTAACCCACCGAGCCAACCCACGGGCTTTCGGGTTCGGGCTTTTTTCGGGTCCAGCCCTATCGGGATATTTACTTTCGGGCTATTATTTTCTGGCCCTTACCCACTATTTTCTTCGGGCTATTCGGATCACCAGGGGCGGAACTAGGTGGGGGCTAGCGTAGGCTGAAGCCCCCACGGTCGTCGTCGGAATCTCTACGTTTTAGTGTATTTTTTGTCGATTTCTTTTTATTCGTATTACGTTTTAGTGTATATTTTGTCGAATTTTATAGATTAGCCCCCACGGTAATTTAGTTCTGGTTCCGCCATTGCGGATCACCCTTATTTTTTGGCCCTAACCCACTATTTTCTTCTGGCTATTCGGATCATCCCGTCGGGCTCGTGCTTTTTTGACATCCCTAATCTAAACCCATAAAATTAGTTGTTTCACCAAAAAGTGTTCGCAATAGAACGAAATTTATCCTAGCACTTAGTAAGTAAAAACCTAAGTCGAATCTCAAAGAAAACTTTGCAGGACAAATAATCGTGTAGCAAAACAACATAATCTATCATAAATCTAAGAAAGCAAGTAAATAGAATTTTGGGTTTTTGGTTTTAAATCCTAGGCAATAAAATAATCAAAGCAATTAAATGAAAACAAGTAAATAATCTAATCTAGAAAGCAAAGAAATAATCTAAACTAATTAATCTAAGGAATTAAACTAGAAGAAAGCAATTAAACTACCTAGGCAAAAATCGTAGAGAAAGCAATAACGAAAGCAACGAAGAAAACGAATCTAGACATAATAATGAAATCTTGAAATTAAGCAAATAAATCTAACTATGAGAACTTGAAAAATGAAGGAATCGAAAACTAAGAAAAACGAATCTAAACTAAGAACTAGAAATCGAACAAACGAAATTAAACAAACGAAATTAAACGAAGCAATTACAAAAATAAATCTAAAACTAAGGAAAGCAATAAATCAAATAAAATAAAACAATTAAGAACTTACAAATTGAAACCGAAGAACGAAGAACACGAACTAAAAGAAATAGTCTTGAATTAAAACGAAAGAAACAACGATCCGGATCGAACAAAGGAAAACTAAACTAGAATGTAATGTGCTGAAAACTAGAGCTAAAACTAAGGTAAAGATTGTCAAATTCGTTCAGAAGGAGTAGTATTTATACTAGGTATAAAAACCTAGTTATACAAGGAAAGGAGAGTTGGCCGCCGAACTGGACGGGCGCCCAAATTGAACTAGACGCACGTCCAACTTTTCATTCTGGATGATTGCGGTCGCCTTTGTTGTTTCGGTCGTATCTTCCTCGTCCGGACTCCAAATTGACCCCCGTTTTCGCCTACACGCTTCTATCGAACCCCTCTTCGATATAATGCTTCCATTACACCAAAAATGAATCTTCAATAAAATCATGAAAGGTTAGAACTTGAGGTCAATGATTGCTCAACAACCTTTCTTCTCGTTTTATTCTCGTTTCCGCCCTTTTTATCCTACAATACCAAAGACTCCAAAGCAACCCAATCATAGCCACAAATAACGAAAATACATGAAAACTAAAGGAAAACGGACATGAAAAGACTACTAAAAACCTAACAACTAGACACCAATCAAAACCCCCAAACTTAAACATTGTTCGTCCCGAACAATAAACTAAAGAATAGACAAACCAAGCAAACGCAACATATAAGCATAATTAACTCTAAGGGCCTCATAGATCTTCAAAAAAAATCATTAACCAACATTATATAAACAACCTCAAAGTTTCGACTCTACGAAAGTACAATAAAATCAAATCATGATACAATAAGGAAACTCACTCAAGGCATGTGAAGATATAAGTGTATAGGTGAACTCTGAACTCACAATGAAAGAATTAAAGTGTATAGGCTCACTCATAATCAATACAATGCAAAGACTTACCATAAGCTTGCCCTTTATCTCAACATCTCCACCACTTGATTGTATGTAAGAACTTAGATCAATTAGGTCTTTTTCAAGGTTGTAATGTAGGCACATTGGTTTAGGGTAGGGAATATAGGCTAAATGACTTAGACGTCTCCAAGTACCAATCTTTTAAGAAACTCCAAACTAGTATGAATTTTACTCCATCTTCTACTCATCAACTCATTCTCATATATCAACCTTATCTCTTCTTAATCTTCTTTTATTCAACTCCCAAAATACTAAAAACTCTATTCATCCCTTTATGCTCTTATTTTTCTTTTCTTTTCTTTCGAACTAGGACTCATATATATATATATATATATATATATATATATATATATATATATATATACACCATCCGAGAATCAATAAACATTGAGCTTTTCTAAAAACAAAACATGAGTTTCTAAATCCTTAGCATCCGATTCCTTTAGCAGATAGTAATTCTAAATCCCCATCCTTAGCACATACTCCCTCTGTCCCGGCCAAGACGATACGTTTCATTTTGTCAATTTCTGGCACGCTTTTCCACGCTTCTTGATTATATGTTTTAAAATAGATTTTTGAAGAATTTTATCTTTTACGTGATACTATGATAGTTGTATTATCCCGCAAAAGAAAAAATTCTTCAAAAATCTATTTAAAAACACATAATCAAGAAGCGTGGAAAAGCGTGCCAGAAATTGGCAAAATGAAACGTATCGTCTTGGCCGGGACGGAGGGAGTATAATATATCCCTTATACATAAAAAAATTAAAAAAAAAAAAAAAAAAAAAAACTCTCTCTTCCTCGTTGCTGTGTTCGCTGTTCGTCCGCTGTAAATTTCCGTGATCGTGATTGCTGTTTGATAGGAAATGGCCCACCTCCCTAGGCCCAAAGGCCCAAAACATAGAGACAAGCCCAGATCGGTGAAGGCCCAACAAGCCCAGATCGGTGAAGGCCCAATAGGCCCAGATCGGCAAGCCCAGTCCACGCCAAGCACAAGCCCAGGGAGTTGAGCCCTAGACCCAGAACGTGGGCTGATGGAGGAAAAACCGGAGCTGGGAAAACCACCCACACCTCCACGATTCTACCTCTGCAACCACCATGAGTTTTGTCTATAAATAGGAGAAGTTAATTACATTGTATTTACGCATACTATTTTGAATACAAGAACATATATTTGCTCTCCGTGGACGTAGATCGATTCGATCGAACCACGTAAATCCTTTGTCTCCCTTTTCATTCCGCACATAAACATCCATCCGAGTTTGGGCCGTGAATCGAAGGTTCATCACTGGCGCCGTCTGTGGGAACATAAATTTGTGTCTGAATTTTTTGATTCTCACTGCCCAAAATCACCAACAATGCCGAATGGGATGACAACACTGCTGGGAACTCCTCGCCGTCGACGGAGTCGCCGACGACAACCGGAGGAACCAGTCCCGACGGTGGGCGCAGAACCACCGCACAACGATGTTCCGGTGAACGACCAGACTATCGCCGAAGAGATCCCGGAGTTCCCAGACCCCGGCCAACAGAATACTGGAGATAACACGACGGCACGCCCGACCTCACAGCCAACTCAGTCACACCGAGCCCCTGTGAGTTCGCGCCTAGGGCCACAACCCACACCGGAAGGCCATGTGGAGGACCTCACTGCGAGCAGGGATCGCGAGCTGTTCGGACCGGAGGCGGCACTACGCCAGCCACCAGTTATCCGACCGAGCCTAGCCGCTCACCTCTCACCGGTCATCCAGCCGAATCCGGCAGCCCCGCCACCTCCACCGCTTCCGGGGATCGAAGAGCTGTTGCGAAGCTATCTCGCCACAGCGTCAGGGCGCGAGTTCCTCAACCAATACACTGGAGTCCCCCAGTTCGGGCATGGAATCCCTCAGATCGGTCAAGGACAGAGGCCCGGGCAGGACTTGCGACACTATCTCCAGCAAAACCGAGGACAGACTCAGGGAAGCCAGCAATCAAATTCCCATATGGTTCAGCCGAACTACGCCGTGGCCCCACCCTATAACGCACCCAACCAAGGACCCCTATCTGGGGGAGCGCAGATCTTTGACGCGCTCGGCAGGATCATCAGCCCGCTCTCGGAGGAGATCCTCAATACACCGATGCCCTTCGGGTACACGGTGCCAAAGATCAAGGCGTACAACGGAGTTGGAAATCCGAGCAATTTCCTTAGCCAGTTCAAGTACAGCATGCTGAACCAAAATCTGGGAAGTGTTCACATGTGTAAGCTATTTCCTGAACTGCTAATCGACAATGCGCGGGAGTGGTTCGACAGTCTGCCCCCCGGGTCGATCAGATCGTATTCCGATCTGATGAATGTGTTCGCTAGGAGTTTCTCCCAGCGTGCCGAAGTGAGGCACACTCCAGCACATCTGCTAACCGTTAAACAAAGCCGGGGTGAGTCACTGCAAGATTTCATGACCCGATTCGATAGAGAGTGCTTATCAACTAGATGCACAAACGATCTCCTCATCATCTCAGCATTTCAAAATGCCATCAGCTCGGACCATCTCTACAGGGAGATCCTGGCGAAGGATCCGAAGACCACTACCGAACTATGGGCTATAGCGGACAAGTTCGCCAAGATAGAGGAGGCCACCAGACGCAGAAAAGAAGTGGACCGAGGTGAAACCTCGAAGAAGAAAGAGGATACCCCCCGTAAAGGGGTAATGGAACGAATTCAGCGAGGTCCGATTGAGTCTCGTCTCGGACCTCGGCAAAATCCAGTACAGCGAGGCCCACTGATGTCCCAGCCCGCACAACGGCCAGCACCACAATTCACACCGTTGAACAAGCCGAGGACTGAAATCCTCGAGCTGCACGCTGGCCTGTTCGAGAGACCACGGCCGATGCGGGAGGACGGCAAGCCGAGGTCGAAGAATAAGTACTGCCAGTTTCATGAGGACTACGGACATGATACAGAAGACTGCAGGAACCTTGCTCAAGACATCGAGAGTCTAGTTCGCAACGGACAGCTCAAAAAGTATCAAGATCGGAGCTCGGGGGTAAATCAAGTGGACGCTCCCCGAAGTCGAAAGAAGAAGAGACATTATAAAGAGGAAGTTGCAGTTCGGAGACGGAGAAAAGAGCAAAGCACAATGAGGATGATGCCGATGAGGATGGAGAATATCAATACGATGGAGTAGTCGCTACGATCTCCGCTCTCCCCAAAGGGCAGACCAAATCATCACTCAAGAACGGAGCTCGGAACTTGCCCAGCAGAGAACCTACTAACAAAAGGTTCAAAAAAGAGGAAGCAGTGACTTTCTCGGCCGAGGACCCGGTGCCCCCCATGATGCCGCACTCCGATGCCATTGTTGTTGAGGCTGTGGTGGCCAACATGCTGATCAAAAGGATTCACATCGACACCGGGGCATCGGTGAATATCATGTTCAAGCATTGCTTTGATAACATGGAGCTGGAGAAGTCAAAGATCACACCAACCACACGGCCATTGCGGAGTTTCGCGCAGGAGGAAACTCATCCCCTAGGGACGATCGAGCTGCCTGTCACAGTAGGGAAAGGGCCAAGGAGTACCACCAACATGACTGAATTCATGGTGGTAGAAGCCAAGTCCCCATACAACATAATCCTCGGCCGTACTTGGATGAATACGGTGAGAGCGATCTGCTCCACGTACCACCTAGCTGTGAAGATCCCGACCAAGGGAGGGGTAGCCGTGATCCGTGGTGATCAGAAAATGGCGAGAGAGTGCCTGCTTGTGGCGCTCAAGGGGCTAGGGGCGCCGCCCGAACTGCCCTAAGCATAGCAATTACCGAACTCCGAAGAGCCGAAAAGGACGTCGCCTGCCGAAGAGAGAGAGGTGGCTTTGTATGAAGACGATCCCGCTAAGGTCGTCAAAGTTGGATTGAACGAACACCCTCAACTTCGAGAGCAGGTTATTCGGCTTCTAAAGGAGTACAGAGACGTCTTCGCGTGGTCCCCTTTGGACATGACAGGGGTATCACCCGATCTGATCACACATCGGTTAAAAATTGATCCCGAAGTGCGACCGATAAAACAGAAGCAGCGCTCCTTTGCGGCGGAGCGGAATCAGGTTATAAAGACCGAGGTGGACCAGTTGCTGGCGGCCGGGATCCTATTCGAGGTCACCTACCCGACCTGGATAGCAAATCCGGTCATGGTCAAAAAGGCTGGAGGAGGTTGGCGCATGTGCATCGATTATACCGATCTCAACAAGCACTGCCCTAAGGACTGTTATCCTCTGCCAGACATCGACAAAAAGGTGGACTCGCTGGTCGGTCATAGGATATTCAGTTTCCTTGACCTATACAAGGGATACCACCAAGTCCTAATGGATGCCGAGGACACGGCCAAGACAACATTCATTACGGACTTCGGCATTTTTGCCTACCGCAAGATGCCATTCGGCCTGAAGAATGCAGGAGCTACCTACCAGAGGATGGTAGATAAAGTATTTAAAGAGCACGTCGGAAAGGAGGTAGAGGTCTATGTCGATGACATAGTGGTGAAGAGTAAGGAAGAGCGCACAAGTGTCGCCGATCTACGAACTGTGCTCTCCATCCTTCGCAAGGTCAACCTAAAACTTAACCCCCAAAAATGTACCTTTGCGGTGACCTCGGGGAAGTTCTTAGGTTGTTGGATTTCCCAAGAAGGGTTGAGGGCAAATCCGTCAAAAGTTAAGGTTGTACTAGACATGAAGGATCCGAAATCAATCAACGACGTGCACAGGCTTACAGGATGTCTCGCCGCACTGAGTAGATTTCTATCCAAAGCTGCGGAGAAGCAATTGCCCTTCTTCAAGATCTTGAAGAAAGCGCCCCAGTTCGACTGGAGTTCGGAGCATCATCAAGCCCTAAGCCAACTAAAGGAGTATCTCAGGGATCTACCGACCTTGTCAGTACCGAAGGAGGGAGAGGTGCTCTTTCTGTACTTGGCCACTTCGGATGAAGCAATCAGTGCAGTTCTCGTGCGCGAAGAGGCAGGTCGCCAGTTGCCAGTTTACTTCATAAGCCGGTCGCTAAAAGGGCCTGAAGTAAGATATAAGCCGTTGGAGAAGCTAGCTTTAGCACTTGTCAATGCTGCTCGGCGATTACGCCCGTATTTTCACGCGCACTCAATTCAAGTCCGAACAGACTCCCCACTTCGGCAGGTGCTGACGAAGCCCGAAGCATCTGGACGAATAGCGAAGTGGGCGATAGAACTAGGAGAGCATGACATCTCTTATGTCCCCCGGCAGGCCATCAAAGGGCAAGCCTTAGCAGATTTCTTGGCTGAAACCTCAATATCCGAAGTCCCGATCCCGATACCAGAGCCAGTTCGCACAACGGTGGAGGAGCCTCAAGACTGTTGGCATATGTACGTAGATGGGGCCTCGGGAAAAACGGGGAGCGGTGCTGGAATCCTCCTTGTCAGCCCAGAAAAGAAAGAGATCACATACTCACTTCGCTTTCAGTTCGCAACTACCAACAATGAGGTGAAGTATGAAGCTCTACTAGCCGGACTCCGGATAGCCACGGATCTAAAGGTCGCGGCCATAAAAGTACACTGCGACTCCCAGGTAGTCGTGAATCATATGCTAGGCAAGTACGAGGCGAAGGGAGAAAGAATGAAGAAGTATTTGGCTAAGGCACGGGGCATGCAGGGCTTTTTCAGATACTTCCAGCTCGAGAGAATCCCCCGGACTCAAAATTCCCGAGCTGATGCTCTCAGCAAATTGGCTGCAACACCTGGCACTTCACCGGTGGAGGATGTCCAGCATAGAAGCATAGACGAAGCCGAGGTCAACGATCTAGATGATGAGACACAGCCGACGTGGATGACCCCCATTCTAGCCTATCTGAAGAGAGGGGAGTTACCGGAAGATAAGGTCGAAGCTAGAAGGATATTGTTGAAGTCGTTGAGATATACTATTCTGGACAATGTCCTCTACAAAAAATCGTATCTTCAACCCTTACTCAAGTGCGTCGGACCAACCTCAGCAGAATACGTCATGAGAGAAATGCATGAAGGGGCATGCGGAAGTCACATCGGACCTTGGGCTTTG
This sequence comes from Thymus mandschuricus, assembly GCA_029379335.1. Classification (NCBI taxonomy): domain Eukaryota; kingdom Viridiplantae; phylum Streptophyta; class Magnoliopsida; order Lamiales; family Lamiaceae; genus Thymus; species Thymus mandschuricus. The sequence goes on along the minus strand of CM057074.1, from coordinate 15,517,740 downwards.
GCCAAGAAAATAATGAGATGGGGATACTTTTGGCCCTCGATGCTCAAGGATTGCACCGAACTCGTGCAGAGGTGCGACAAGTGTCAGTTACATGCAAATGTGACAAGGATACCACAAACCGAGCTGACTGCGATGCAGAGTCCATGGCCGTTCGCGCAGTGGGGGATAGATATAGTAGGCCCGTTCGATAAAGCACCAGGCCAGTTGCGACACCTCATAGTTGCAATTGATTACTTTACGAAGTGGGTGGAAGCAGAACCCCTATCCGCGATCACAAGCAAGAACGCCCGGAACTTTGTATGGAAGAACATAGTATGCCTGTTCGGCATACCTCATGTACTCGTATCCGATAACGGGACCCAGTTCACAGACAGGGCCTTCAGGGATTGGTGTGACGAGCTGCAAATCCAACAGCACTTCACATCGGTGGCCCACCCTCAGGCAAACGGACAAGCCGAAGTGACGAATCGAACTCTCGTCAAAGGCCTCAAGACTCGACTAGAAAAAGCCAAAGGGTTATGGGTGGAAAACCTCCCAAATGTTCTATGGTCCTACAGAACAATACCGCGTACAGCGAATGGCGAAACACCGTACAGTCTAGCATACGGAACAGAAGCTGTAATCCCGGTCGAAATCGGACTCCCCAGTCCGCGCACGACCCATTTTATAGCTGAAGTGAATGACGAGAACCGACGTGCGGATCTCGATCTGCTGGAAGAAAAGCGGGATACAGCTTATATCAGAGAGGCCCGATACAAACAACTCATAGCCCGATATTACAATCGGCGAGTTCGAGATCGGCAGTATTGCGTAGGAGACTTAGTTCTCCGAAACAATGAGGTCAGCAAGGCTTGTAAGCTCGGCAAGCTGGAGGCCACATGGGAAGGCCCATACCAAGTAGACGAGGTCCTTGGTAAAGGCGCCTATAGGCTTTCCACTCTATCCGGGGAGCCCATACAGCGGCCTTGGAATGTAATCCACCTAAAGAGGTATTATGCATAGATGTGGAGTATCATGTAGAGTAGTTCTGTCAGTTCAATCTTTTGTGAGTTCGGTCTTATTCAGTTTGGTTTTATGTTCAGTCCGGTCTTGTTTTTCAAAAATTATTTCAAGAAATGAAAGTTGAGGTTTTCTTTATCTTTCATTGGGTTATCATTATTTTGCATTACTCCACTTATATGCATGTTACCTCTTCTCCAAACACTATCCTGACGAGGACAAGTGTTAGCAAAATAAAATCGTACGAACTAGGGGACCACCCCTACCGACTTAGTCGACAGAACAGGAACCCGACTAGACCCAAGTGTCACCTCGGCAAGGGATAATAGGCGATATGCCATCCCGAACCGAGGGAAGACCCAAGAGTAGGGCTGCAAACGAGCCGAGCTACTCGGGACTTATTCGGTGCTCGATTCGGTAAAAGCTCGTTCGAGCTCGAACTCGTTAACAAACGAGCCGAGCTTCGAGCCCGAATTCGAGCTCGGTTAACTTAACGAGCCGAACCCGAGCAGTAAGGTGTTCGGCTCGTTTTGCTCGCGAACGTGTTCGGCTCGTATGTTAATCGAACATGTTCGCGAGCCTGCTCGCGAACTCTTAATCGAACCTCTAATCGAGCCTGTAAATGAGCTTTAGCATTTATGTGTAAAAAATTGTAGGTAAGAGAATTTGAATTATTGTCAATTGTTAATGAGTTAAAATTAATTTCAAATTACAACCAAAACTAATTAAGGACTATACCATAATTAAAATTAAAAAAATATGTATATATGCTTTGTTCTTTTTGGATTATATTTTGTGTTTTGGATGAATTTCATTAGGTGGATTTTTATTTGATGAAATTCATTTTAATTTAAGTTCATTTTAAGTTTTAAAAGACAAAATTAAATATGTTTATATCATGTTTTTTAAACGAGCTCGGACTCGAGCTTTTCATGAGCCAAATTCGAGCTCAAATCCGAACCGGGCACGAGCCGAACTCGAGCCGAATTCGAGCTCAAAAATTTTAACCCGAGCCGAGCTCGAGCCCGGATTTAAAGCTCGAATCGAACTCGAACCCGAGCCCGAGCCTGTCAAATACTAAACGAGCCGAACCCGAGCAGACCAATACTCGATCAGGTTCGGCTCGTTTGCAGCCCTACCCAAGAGTCATGTCGGAAGCCGAAGTTAGGCTCCCAAGCCACTTCGGACAATCCAAATTTGACCTATGTGTCAGTTAGGAAATGAATGCAGCAGAAATGCAAATTCAAAACAGGCAATAAGCCAACAATTACACTAACATAGAGTTTATCAAAAAAAAAAAAATGTTTTCTTATTTTGCAGAATTTTACAAGTCATGCATTAGAAGGCCCGCCCTCATTTGGCCTCTTGCTACAGTTAAAATAACTAGCCCAACCGCTAGTCGGCGGGTTCAGCAAAAAATCAATATTTATATCTTCCTTTTTTTGAGAGCTTTGTCCCGAACTGCGCCCACCACCACGCCCAGCACCACCGCCTGTCACTCCAGTTCGGCTAGACACTGCTCGTGAAGAACTCCGACCTCGGGGGACTATAGGAGCTCGGTAATTCCCATCCCCTCGGTTCGGTATCGGCCTGCGGTTCTGAACAGGCATCAGCATGTCCAACCGATCCTTCACCAGACGAGAAGGTATGGTCGGACTCAGGGCGCGGAACCGGGGAGCATGTTGTTTAGAAGGCTGCACATCGGGGTACCGGTCAAGCCACTTCTTCATTATTGCGTGGCGAGATAGCACCAACGGGAATAAGTTCGTCAAATATCGCAGCTCGGATATATAGTCAGCGACCTCCCATGAATCCGAACCGCGATTCTGAATCTCCCGCACAACCCCCCGCACAGCCTCGAACGCATCAGCCTCGACTTCGGATATCGTCTTGCCACCGAGCTCGTGTATCACCCTTTCATATTCGGCGTGCTCGTCTGCAATCCTCTTGGCATCCGCGTAATCTTCTTTTAATTGCAAATACCGAGCCTCATTGGAATCAGCCGTGATTTGCAGAGCGTTATATTTGGCGTCAAACTCATTACGAAGGTGTTCAGAAAGTTTGTCGAGGCGACCGATCTCACCATCCTTAAGATCAATAAGGATTTTCAGTCGCTTAATTTCATTTATCAGCGCTGTCTTATCTGTTTCGGATTCGTTCTACAGAAAGTAAGAGACAAGATAAGCATGGATAAAGGGAAATTTCATTGACAGAGTTCAGAACGTTTACAGTTCATTACAGAAAGTAACAAAAAACAAATTACAAGAGGGGGGATCAACTGACCCCGCCAGATGGTTCAGCCTCAGTGTTCAAGGTGCCGGTCTCCGCAGCATCCTCTCTGGCATCTCCATCGACGTGGCCAGTTTCCACGTCCTCCTCCTCATCCTCGTCAGAGGGCAGATCGGGAGACAGTGGCCGCTCCGCAAGTTCCTTGCGAAAGGGACCGCAGAGTTTCTCGAACTCAACGTCCCGATCATATTGGCACTCACGGACTTCGGCAGTGGACAACGGAGTCGGCTGATCGGCAACATACCCGACCAGCGGAATGGGAGAGGCCTTCTTTTGCAATTGGCGGAAATATGTCCGCAGCATCTCATCATCCGTGATGGGCTTATAACCGTACTTCCCCTTGTCGAGAGTGGGGAAGTCGGCGGCCACCCGATCAAGAACCTTCGCCACCTCTCGCCTCTTGCATGGCCCGGTCAACGCAGAAACGAGGGCACTAAAGCCCTCGCTGTAAATGACCCTCTCAGCAAGGGCAAGGGCGAACTCACCCTGTTCGGCCGCGAGCCGCTCCTCCCGAGCTCGGGCTGCCTCAAGTGCTTCCTCACTCTTAGCTGCTTTCTCCTCGGCAGCGGCGAGTTTGGACTTGACAACAACCAGCTCCTTCTTCAGTTCCTCTTCCCGAACTGTCACAGAAGAGAGTTCCTTGACCAACTCAGTCTTCTCAGCGGCGAGGCTCTTTATCTTCGTATCAGATCGGGTGGTCACCTTCACCGAGCTCTGAAGAAGATGCCTCACGGCACGGTAGACATGATCAAGGTCCTCCAGTGTGGGGGCCACACCCTACATTACATCCAACGTTTCCAAATCAAAAAAAGAGGGGGGAAGCAAACTTGGAAGAATTATAAATCAACGAACTTACGGAGGGAAATGATGGGGTCGGAGCTCGGACGGCGGTTATGGCAACATCGGGCTCGGATGAGGCCGAGCCCATCACAAGCCTCTTGGCCGTAGCCAAGTCAACCTCCTCCGCAGCCACACTTGGAGCCCCGTGAGATCGGGGGGTGGGAACTCCAGATTGAGTCCTCTCCGACGACTCCGCCGCTCGCCTCTTCGTACCAGCTGGCGAACTGGCGCCCTCGTTCTTCCGCTTCTTCTGGGAGGGTGCCTTCTTCTTTCCATCCTTCACCATATTCACTGGAGACAAGGCAAAAGAGTAAGCACCGACAAAAAAAAAAAAAAAACAAAAATATACAAAAGGGAAAAGGGACCTCACCCCTCCCCGGATCCACCGAAGTGGAAGGATCATCGGGGCTCGGTACCTGACTCGGCTATTTCTAGCCTATCAATAATACAATAACCGAACTAGCTAGTAGTCCGAGTCGAACCACAAGGAGTGAATATGGCGATAACAAATCAAGTAGTCTATATCGTCTCCATTATACTATCTAAGCACATGATCATGATTTGGTTTTCTAAACTAGACAAAGAGTAAAGTGGAATGTAAACTCAACAATGTAAAGTAGACAAGACAAGTAAAATGCAAATGTAAGGAATCAACAATATTAAAGGCATGGATCCAAGTGATTTCAAATATGATGATGATGATAGTCTTAGAATCTAGATGCTTCAAGCCAATTTAATCCACCTTGGATGGTTTCTTATATCAAATATGCTAACCTACCTTACTAGGGTGATTAACAAGTTGATTGATAGAGCAACAAATGCTTTCTAAGCCTTTAAATACTCCATCAACTCCAAATAGCACAAATTATGTCTAAGATAACCTACCAACTCTCTTCCAACTCATCTAATTCTTTCTAGGAACTATAAGAGATGAAATCAAGTGATATGGGTATGGATTGATGCCAAGTGCTATGAAAGAAAGCTTCCTAGGCATTCCCTCAAACACCTTAGATGCACTCATAGTGATCAATTATTTATGCATACAAATTAAAGTCCCAATCCATAGGCAATCCAAGAGGAAGGTAGATCAACATCCTATAATCTAATACCTATCATCTACATCATATTATCCATCACTTGAAACCATATGCAAGCTTAGCTAGCCATAGATCTAGCAATTAAACCATGGAAAATAAGAGAAAACATGATAGAAATAACAAGGAAATGAAAAGGAATTGAAAATCTTCAATAAATCTTCAATCTCCAAGCTTGATCATCCACAAATATTTGAAAATACCAAAGTAGAAAGAGGGAAAATAGCTAGGGTTCTAAGCGAAGTTGTTCATATGAAATACAAGTGAAATTAGATACCAAATGAGGAAAATATCTAGCTATTTATAGTCTTCCCACACATTTGGACTAAATTGCAAATACTAGAAACTTAAGTTGAGAAGGTGGGGTAAAATCTGTAATTTCTGGAAAGTTAAGTGAAGGGTTGACTAGTTCATTTTCGGTTGACTCGTGTGTTTTCCGCCCACATTTGACAGTTTGCGCGCTCTCACGGTTTTGGCTCGTTCTCTCTCGTCCGGCATCGGAAAATTAATCCGCAAAGTGCTACGGCTTCCTCTTTCGATCCTCTTCGACATAGGATAAGCCAAACTCGCCCAGAAAATTGCCGCAACACCTGAAAATAGCACGGAAACCGAGAGAACATGCAAAGCATATAGAAAATGATTAATTTGTAAAAACCTATCATTCCCTATTCATTTAAGCACCAATCCGAACCAAAACACGCATCGAGACGCACTCTAAAGCATGCTAAATATGTGGTTATCAAACTCCCCCAAACTTAAGCTATTGCTCGTCCCGACAATGGAACGAACAATCAAAGAACATAAGCGCATATGGGCATGCAAGTCAAGATCATCGATGCCTCAAAGCTCACTCAAGAAAACATTTTCAAACATGGAATTCCCAAGGTGCATCAAACAATCCACAACCACACAACACTCTCAACCAAGAAATCAATCACTCAAACACAATGAAACTCCAAACCTCCCAAAGTGTAAGTGTATCACTCTTTCTCTCTAGTGTATGGTATGAAATGTTCACACTCATCGAACTCATGCATGCATTGCTCTTACCATAAGCTTGCCCTAAACCTCAAGATCTCCATCGCTTGGTTGCGCACTCGAACTAAGATCAATTAGGTCTTTTATTTAGGCTTGTAATGTGGGGACATTGGTTTAGGTAGGGAAATTTAGGCTAAGTGACTAAGAAATCTCTTAAGTACTTTCACCTTCTCTTTTCCACTCTAAGTGTGAATTCCTCCACCTTCTACCTTCACCATTTCACCTCTTTACACTCTTTTATACCCAAGCTTGATTGAAGCTTCTAAATATTCATGAATGACTCCTTTATGCTCTCATAACACAACTAACTTTATTCAAACTTTTTCCTTTCTTTTCAACTCTTTTTTTTTTTTTTTTTTTTTTTTTTTTTTTTTTTTTTTTCTCATCATTTTTTTCAACTTTTTTTCTTTTGTGAGAATTCCATTCTCATCTCTTTCATTTTTTTTCCTTTTTTTTTTTCTTTTTTTTTTTTTCACTAGAGCTCATAGGAGTATTCTCATCTCACAACGACTCTTCAATCAAACTACTCCAACCTCGTTTCTCACTACTCACAACCTCTCAATGGATTCCCTTAACCAACCTTCACCCCCTTTCATCCGGTTTAGCAACCAAGGCTTCAAAGGCTCAAGGGGGACCACAAAGTTGCGTTTCATTTGGCTAGTGTTTAGGGAATAATGAGGCTAACAAGTGAGGGCCTAAAATCATTTCTAAGTTCTCATGACACATATAGCAACCTCGATCGAGATTAAAGGCAAGTTCTAGAAGATAACAATGCAATACATGGCAAACTCACAAGAAAGAAAAAGTAACGTTATTGATGCAACGTTTCGGCTCAAATCTCACAAGCTTTTGTTTAGAGTTCATGTGCCTAAGATCAATCATTCCTAGTTAATCATGCTATGCAATCACTTCATGCTCAAGACACACATGAGAAATCCCAAAAATATGATGCATTTTTCGCTCAAATCATCATCGACATCTCTCTTGAAAGCAAAGGAGTGATAACCATCCTATCTAGCCATGTGAACGGAAAAACACAATAACTCAAGCGATGCTTTTGAAATGAAACTTGAAAAATTTTGCACCTACGCAATTAAACACCCTTATAAAGCATGAAAACATCACTTAAATTATTTGCACACACCCTTTTCAAATTCCAACATTTTCTTTTCCTCAAAACTCCATCACACACAATCCATTCCACACACTCTCAAATTCATCCCTCTCAAGCATCCAATTAAGCACAATCAACTTCATCAAGCAAATACAAGCTTAAAAATTGCAACTTTAATGAAAAACCGAAGAGAGAAAAGTAGTTTAAAGACCTTATCCTACCCCCCTCCCCCAAACTTATTTTAGAAGCAAAGTCTAAAATGAGTTTGGAGGGAAGAATAATAAGGAATTTAAACTACACTCACAAAGGTCCAAGCATGCGATGCATATCACGTTCAATGTTGCCCATTCCGGTACGTGCTCGATTAAGTTGAATCCTTTCCTTTCTTCATGCATAGCTTCTCTTCGTCACCCCCTAGCAACATTCAATCTCAATTCACATATTAGTAATCACATATCAAAGCATAGCTCAAGGGGTGAACAATAAGCTCATGTAAGGGGATGATTTGAGATACCTTCCTCCTCATGTTCCAGCCCTAATTTGACCACTTATTTACACAAAAAAAACAAACAACAAAATTACTTAAAACTATCCTATGTTGTAGAGGGTTGAAAGAGGAATCCATAGCAAAAAACGGAATGCAATTCGGAGTTCGTATGAGGGAGAACGAGGCGAAACGGCGAGACTGCGCATGCCCGGCGCCGGCAGCGACCCACCTTTCGGTCGCCGTGGCTGCAGCGACCCCCGCAGCGACCCAACTTTCGGTCGCCGTTCACGCTGTACTCGGATTTGGCCCGGGCCTTCCCGGGCCGGACCGGGACGGGAGTCGGTCCTCCCCCCTACTCTCGAGTCCTCCGAACACAATGCAATCGACGGAATCGAATTCCGACAAGTTTTGCTATTTTTTTTCGATTTTACCGCCGAACTGCACAAAGTTAGAACTTAGACCCTCAAAATTTTTCTAAGTGTTGGAATACAAAACTTGAAAATTCTCAAAATTTTTCTAAGGCATGAAATTGCCAACTTGAAAAATCTTAAAAATTATCTAAGGCATAAGAAAGCATCCAACACTTAGAAATTCATTTCCATAACAAATAAACCCACTCTCACTCTTATTCGACTAAAACTACTAAACTTAAAGAAAACGAGAAAATAAAGGATACGTGTTGGGGTGCCTACCAACGAGCGCTTTGTTTAACGTCGCTAGCTCGACGATACCCCAATGTAGCTCATGGGACATCAAACGAGGCCCTCTCTTGACCACCAAAATTTGTAAACCTCACATGTAAAGGATCGACATTCTTCTCTTGGAACTTCACGCCTCCTAGGTTTTCGAAACCTCCTCCTCGATATGGAAATGCATCAACAAACATTGAATGAGGTGAGTCTTCAAGCTCAAGGCCCTCATCCTTGGTTGGAATTTTCAATCCATTCTCAACTTCCGGTTCATAGAATGTCATCTCTTCTTCATCAACTCGGAAAGTGAGACTTCCATCACAAACATCCAATATAGCTCGGCTTGTGGACAAGAAAGGCATACCAAGTATCAAAGGAATGTTATGCTCCTCATCAATGTCAAGAACGAAGAAGTCCACCGGAAAGATGAACTTTCCAACCTTGATAAGCACATTGTCGACCTTTCCCCATGGAATTATGATAGAGCGATCCGCCAATTTAAGTATAGTCATGGTGGGCATAAGGGTTCCAATCTTCAAACGTTCAAAGATAGGAAGAGGCATGACATTCACTCTTGAACCCATGTCACACAAGACCTTCTCTAGCACTTGATCACCAATTTCACAAGGAATTGTGAAATTTCCAAGATCACTTTCCTTGTTGGGGAATTCTCTTCGTAGTCTAGCACTACATTCCACCGATAACTCAATGGTCATATCATCATCCATTTTCACCTTCCTCTTGTCTACCTCCTCCAAGAACTTATCATGATTTGGCATACTACTCAACAAATCAACCAAATGAGCATTGATATCCAACTTCTTCAACACTTCCAACCTATCAATGCTTTTATCTACGACTTCCTCATAAGGGATACTCTCAACAAGATCATCCCTCTTCTCACCCCCAAACTTAGCATGATTCTCATATCCAAACTCAAGAGGAAATGATACATCGTTCATGATACCATCATTCAACTCACTCACATCATCATTCTCTAAAGAAGTTTGGGGAAGATGAGTAAGAGAAATACCTCCATCTTTTTTTACACATGGTTTTTCCTCTTGTTGAATCTCGTGGAAAGGCATTGAAAATAGAGGCATCGATGGAGCTTCATAGCTCCAAGGTTGGAGTGGATCATCTTCTACAAGTTGTTGAAAAATCGATAGAGGTTGTTGGTTGATGTGAATCGCCTCTTCTTGGCCAAGAAGTCCTCCATTCTTAGGTCTTTGCCAAGCTCGTGCTTCCATCAACGCCTTTCTAATCTCTTCATGCTCCTTCTTGAGGTTGGTAATTTGGGAAGCAAGCTCTTCATATTTATCATCCATCATGGAGGTAGCTTTTTTGGAATGCACCCTTTCCATAGGCCATTGAAAAGAGTTAGAGACCATCTCTTCAAGAATCCTCATAGTTTCTTTCACATTACGATTAAGCAAACAACCTCCGGAGGTAGCATCTACGATAGTTCTTGTTTGTGAACTCAAACCACCATAGAAGAAGAAGATTTGTCGACTCTCATCTAGGCCATGTGGAGGGCATTTCCTCAAGAGCTCACGGAATCTCTCCCAAGCATCGAATATCGTCTCATCCTCATGTTGGGCAAATTGATAAATCTCCGAGATTAGGCGTTGTACCTTGGAAGGTGGAAAGTATCTTGAGAGAAAGGCTTTGCATAGGTCTTCCCAATATTTGATTGACTTCCCATTGAGACCTTTGAACCACTCTTTAGCCCGGTCACGAAGTGAAAATCCGAAGAGTCTCATCCGGATTGTGTCATTTGACACTCCTTGTAGCTTGATGGTGTCACAAATTTCGAGGAATGAATATAGTTGATCATTTGGGTCCTCGGTGACATCTCCTCCAAATTGATTTGCTTGAACCAAACGAATCAAACCCGGCTTGAGCTCAAAGTTGGGTGCATCTATCGTGCCCCATTCTCTTCCTTGATAACTTTCCTTTAGAGGTTGGAATATCTCAATTATAGGAGTTAAGTGAACCTCTTGGGTTCTCCTTTGCTCATCCATTCGTGCTTCCATAACCTCCAATTGCTTCCTAAGAACTTCCACTTCCCGATTGATTTCCACATCTTGCTCCTTGGAAGTTCTTTCTCTCTTCTCATGATCCAAAATGAAAGGTTCCACATTTTTAACCTTGGATCTTTTGAGTGTGTACCTATCAAACACACCAACAAAGAGATCAAAAATAATCCAATAAAATGCTTGAATTAACAAGCAAGATACCATCCTAACTATAAAAATAAAAACAAGCTCAAATTAGCAACAAGAAACTAAACAAACTATTGATCATCAATCTATTCACTCCCCGGCAACGGCGCCAAAAATTGACTCGGCTATTTCTAGCCTATCAATAATACAATAACCGAACTAGCTAGTAGTCCGAGTCGAACCACAAGGAGTGAATATGGCGATAACAAATCAAGTAGTCTATATCGTCTCCATTATACTATCTAAGCACATGATCATGATTTGGTTTTCTAAACTAGACAAAGAGTAAAGTGGAATGTAAACTCAACAATGTAAAGTAGACAAGACAAGTAAAATGCAAATGTAAGGAATCAACAATATTAAAGGCATGGATCCAAGTGATTTCAAATATGATGATGATGATAGTCTTAGAATCTAGATGCTTCAAGCCAATTTAATCCACCTTGGATGGTTTCTTATATCAAATATGCTAACCTACCTTACTAGGGTGATTAACAAGTTGATTGATAGAGCAACAAATGCTTTCTAAGCCTTTAAATACTCCATCAACTCCAAATAGCACAAATTATGTCTAAGATAACCTACCAACTCTCTTCCAACTCATCTAATTCTTTCTAGGAACTATAAGAGATGAAATCAAGTGATATGGGTATGGATTGATGCCAAGTACTATGAAAGGAAGCTTCCTAGGCATTCCCTCAAACACCTTAGATGCACTCCTAGTGATCAATTATTTATGCATACAAATTAAAGTCCCAATCCATAGGCAATCCAAGAGGAAGGTAGATCAACATCCTATAATCTAATACCTATCATCTACATCATATTATCCATCACTTGGAACCATATGCAAGCTTAGCTAGCCATAGATCTAGCAATTAAACCATGGAAAATAAGAGAAAACATGATAGAAATAACAAGGAAATGAAAAGGAATTGAAAATCTTCAATAAATCTTCAATCTCCAAGCTTGATCATCCACAAATATTTGAAAATACCAAAGTAGAAAGAGGGAAAATAGCTAGGGTTCTAAGAGAAGTTGTTCATATGAAATACAAGTGAAATTAGATACCAAATGAGGAAAATATCTAGCTATTTATAGTCTTCCCACACATTTGGACTAAATTGCAAATACTAGAAACTTAAGTTGAGAAGGTGGGGTAAAATCTGTAATTTCTGGAAAGTTAAGTGAAGGGTTGACTAGTTCATTTTCGGTTGACTCGTGTGTTTTCCGCCCACATTTGACAGTTTGCGCGCTCTCACGGTTTTGGCTCGTTCTCTCTCGTCCGGCATCGGAAAATTAATCCGCAAAGTGCTACGGCTTCCTCTTTCGATCCTCTTCGACATAGGATAAGCCAAACTCGCCCAGAAAATTGCCGCAACACCTGAAAATAGCACGGAAACCGAGAGAACATGCAAAGCATATAGAAAATGATTAATTTGTAAAAACCTATCATTCCCTATTCATTTAAGCACCAATCCGAACCAAAACACGCATCGAGACGCACTCTAGAGCATGCTAAATATGTGGTTATCAGTACCGCCACCGCCAGTTGGGCCAGTGACATCGGCATCTTGCCCAGACTGGCAAGACGCCGAACCACCTCAGCCAAGTTTTTCTGTCTCGGCAGAAGCCGAACCGAACCAGAGTGCCACCCGACCTCGGTGGCACCCTCGAACTGGCAGTAAAAAAACTTTTTTTGCCAGTCTTGGACTTTGGAGGGAACCTTTACGGAAAAACCCTGATACCGGTATGAAGAGTAGTACCAGCCCTCAGTCCGGGACTTAAATGACATCATCCCCCCGAGAAGATCTATCGAATACGGGATACCCAACCGAGAACAGGCAATCCCCAGACCGGTTATTTGGCTGATGCTGTTCGGGGTGATTTGGGAAGGAGAGAGACCGAAAACACGGTGAATATCGGCATAAATAGCCGGAAAAGGTACACGCAGACCAGCCTTAAACTGGTCCATGTACACGGTGACACACCCACGAGGGGGGCGATAAGCCCTATCGTAGGCATTCGGTCGGAGAAGAAGAACGGAAGGGGGAAACTTAAATTATACAGCAATATCGTAGAGACTGGAGGTAGAAATGGTGGATTCTAAACAACCCACGCTCCCAGCTACTCCGGGAGGACACTCGGAAAACTCAACTTCGTGCCCGTACGGCTCCTTACAGTCGGACCGTACGCAAGCACGTTTATCTCCCGGGAAGCTAACCGGAAGAGAGTTGGACGAAGAAGCGGCGGCGACTTCTTCCGTCGCCACCGGAGAATGAGAAACAACGGGAGAATGGGCTTCTTGAATGGAGGAATCCGAGAAAGAACTTGAAATGGAAAGAGATGAAGACATAACTTACTTTTTCCTTGTTGATAATCGTTGAAGATTCACAGAGAGCAGTTATTGGAGAAGATGAACAGTACGGAGGATTCGCAGGTTTAGGGTTTCAGTTTTGAAAGAAATGAAATTGATTGTATCACAATCATAGGGCATTAAAGGGGGAGGAATTACGCCTATTAAGTAAACATTCAATGCGACGACGTTTCAAAAACGTCTAATCGGTGCTTTATCGGCACCCCAAGCGTCGCATTTAATGCGGCTGACAACTTTAACTTTGGGCGGGAGATGAGATCGGCATGACCGACCTCCAAGCGAAACACACAGTTCAGAGGGGGGTACCAAGTTCAGTTCGGCCTTCCTCACACAATTCAGAGGGGGTACCAAGTTCAGTTCGGCCTTCCTCACACAGTTCAGAGGGGGTACCAAGCTCAGTTCGGCCTTCCTCCCGCAGTTCAGAGGGGGTACGCACATTCAGTTCGGCTTTCCTCACAAATTTCAGAGGGGGGACACACGTTCAGCTCGGCCTTCCTCACACAATTCAGAGGGGGTACCATGTTCAGTTCGGCCATCCTCACACAATTCAGAGGGGGTACCACGAGCAGTTCGGCCTTCCTCACACAGCTCAGAGGGGGTACGCCAGTTCAACCCGAACTTCCTCAATTATCAGAGGGGGTACGCAAGATTGATTTGACCCACCTCACAAATTCCAAGAAAATACGTTACTGCGAATCAAGCCACTACACCAATGGCAGAAGACATCACTCCATCACCCCACGCTTTTGGGGGGGGGGGGGGGGGGGATGTGATAGGAAATGGCCCACCTCCCTAGGCCCAAAGGCCCAAAACATAGAGACAAGCCCAGATCGGTGAAGGCCCAACAAGCCCAGATCGGTGAAGGCCCAATAGGCCCAGATCGGCAAGCCCAGTCCACGCCAAGCACAAGCCCAGGGAGTTGAGCCCTAGACCCAGAACGTGGGCTGATGGAGGAAAAACCGGAGTTGGGAAAACCACCCACACCTCCACGATTCTACCTCTGCAACCACCATGAGTTTTGTCTATAAATAGGAGAAGTTAATTACATTGTATTTACGCATACTATTTTGAATACAAGAACATATATTTGCTCTCCGTGGACGTAGATCGATTCGATCGAACCACGTAAATCCTTTGTCTCCCTTTTCATTCCGCACATAAACATCCATCCGAGTTTGGGCCGTGAATCGAAGGTTCATCACTGTTCTTCTAAACCAGAGTTCTGTGTGAGCTCTTTCGGTATGTATTTCTTCTTTTCTATTTGTGGTTTAATATGTAACCCTAAAAAACACACCCCCCTTTCTTAATGGTATCAGAGCTGTAAATGCTTATGAGGCCTAAAAGACTAGGACAGGCTTAACTTGTAAGGCAGCATTGTGTTGTAAGTCCTCTTTGTTGTTAAGAACCCGCCTAGGTGAAGGATAAAATTGTATTTTACAGTAATGATATTTTTATTAAAGGGAGAGTTTGATTTTTTGAGAAACTCTTAAACCACGTGTTGTTTGTTGAAATTTGTTTTATAATAAAAAGGGATATGTTTAATCTTAAAAATAAGGATGGAATTAGAATTTACTTGAAGCTTTAGGATAGGATTTTTTCATAATCATTGATTCGAACTCTTGTTACCAGTCTGAAACTCTAAATTCTGAGGTTTTAGGAAAAGATAAACGAAAAATTTCTTGTGAAAATTATAGTTTTGATTGTCAATTTGATAAAAAATTTAAACATTTAATACATTCAGAAGAAAATCATTTAAATAGTATTACAGATTTAATTATAAGTTTTAGTAAAAATCTAGAAAGAGATAAAAAAGAAAATACTAATTTACTTAAAGAATTATTACATAGTAATCAAGAAAAGAAAAAACTTCTTAAACAAGTTGTTGAAAATTTTGATTATATTAAAGAACAAAATAATCAAATTATTTTAGAAATAAAACAGCTTAATAAAAATTTACCTAGTAAAACTGATATAAATCAATTAAATTATTTAATAGAAAATTTAAAACCAAAGAAAGTTGAATTAGAAATTAAAAAATTAATAGGAGAATTCGATTTACAATTAAGTGAAACTCTTAACAAACTAGAGACAAGATTAGGTAAACAATCTATAAATCAAGATATAGATAATATTACACAAGCTATTAATAACTTAAATTTAGGACTACCAGATAGACCTAGAAAAAACAACTCCTAGTTTATATAATTATTGGAAACCTCGAAAATGAGTAATTTTAGATCTTTCTCAGGACGATCACATACTATACAACAAGGAAGAAATTCTACTAGTAATATAAATGAAATTATTACTTCAGATACATTTTTACATAGAATAATAAATTCTAGAAGGGGATCTGGAAGTAATAGCTCTCAAAATACTATACAATTAGAAGAAGAAATAGATGTTAATAGAAATTTAGAAATCTATAATAATCATAGTTTTGATATTTTACAACCAAGAGTTTTATATCAAGCTGGAATGTTAAACATAAATACAAGTTTTATAAAAGGAAGTAGAGAAGTAAGTACTAGAATAATAGATGGAACAACAGAATTTATAGAAATATTATCACCAGAAACTATAAAGAAATTAATAAAGAGTAATAAATTATTTTCGCATATAGGATTAATAATAATTGGAATAAAAGCATTTGGAAGGCAAGAAACAGGAACTAAAGCCTTAGTATTAATAATAGATCAAGCTTGGAAACAAGATATTAAAAGAGCTATTATAGCAGGAATGGAAGTAGATTTAAGTAAAAATTCAGCATTATTTTACTGTGCTCCAAATATTTTAAAGGATACTAGAGATATTAGTAAAATAAAAATAGCTATACAAACAAAAGGATATACAAATTATGAAGGAAATAACTTAGTCATAAGTATTGGAACATTAGGCAAAATGAGTACATCATCAAGTATGAAATATAAAGTCAATATTGAAAAAATAATAAAAGTTATTGCTTCAAAAGGGATTAAAATGATAGAACCGCAGAAAATTGATCCTAATGAATTAGCAGGATTAGAATGGAATTTAGAAGATTTAAAAAAGAATGAGAATGAAATTTTAGTACCACAAAAAAGTGTTATTTATGACAACAATGGATTAGCTAGTTTAAGATTTACAAGTTTTATTAAACAAGATAATAAAAATGAAGATAGTGAAGATGATGATGTAGAAATAAATCATAGTTTTATGAATGAATATTATGATACAGAACCTATTTATGATACTGATTCTGAAGAATTAAATACATTAGAATTAACTGAAACAGAAATGATAGGATATTGTCAATTTAATAATGAAGAGTACGATTATTTAGAAAATAATTTAGAAATTGAAATAGGATTTAAATTTGAAGAAACAAAAACAAATATAGATGAAATAATTAATAAAAAATTTACTGAAATAAATTTACAAGATCAAGTAGATGATATGTTAATAGAATGTATTACCGAATTAGGAATGGATTCTAATCAAGCTTATAAAGAATTAGAAAAATATTTTAATTTGCCATTAGTTCAAGATATTGAACAAGGAAAAATTATGATAAGTGAATTTTATAAATCAAAAAATAATATAGAAACTAATTTTATGGATGCTTCTATGGATTCTAGTAATAAAAGACCAAAATTAGAATTTACACAACCAGGAGAAAGTAGTATAACTGGACAAGGTAGACAAAATTGGATACCGGCTCAAACCCAATATGAAGGAGAATCTACAATAATTGGAAAAGGTAAACGTGCTCCAATAGGAAAAATATATAGTGGAGATATGTTATATATAGAACAACAAAGCCCACAATTATGGGGAGATGAAGTTTTAGTTTGGGAACAAACTGTAGTAAGAAATTGGGAAAAAGAAAAAAGAGTAGATATGGATATGTTTTCTTATTTAGAAACAACTTTAGGACCAACTGCTTTAGGATTATGGCAGAGTAAAAAAGCACAAGCTCCTGATGAAATAAATCAATTAAAAGCATTAGGAGATAATCCTTATAATTTTACAAGTGCTATAAGATTATTAATAATAGGAATAGATCCAGCAAAAGATAATACATTTTTACAAGACACTGCAATAAGAAATCTAGAACAATTAAGTATTTCAGATTTTAAATATATAAGAGAATTTACAAATGATTTTGTTAGACTATTATTCGCAAACTGGTAGAGCAATGGAAGATAATTTATGTAATAAATATTTTATAAAACTTCCAGGAGATTTAGGAAAACAAATACATGAAGCATGGGAAAATACTGAAAAGAATACTATAAATCTAGGTATAGGACCAAGAATTACTTTTACATTTAAATATTTAGAAGATAAATGTAAAGATGCAGTAATAAAAGAACAAATAAAAAGACAAGCATGGGCATTTTGTAAAACAGCTATATATACACCTCAAGCTTATGGGTATTATAAAAAACCTTATAAAAAAGGAATTAGAAAAAGTACTACTTATAAATATAACAAAAATAGAGATAAAAATAAATATGTTAAAAAACCTTATAAAAGAAAATGTAGATGTTTTATATGTGATTCTGAGAAACATTTAGCTAATAAATGTCCTAATAAAAATAAAAACTATGAAAGAGCAAATTTAATAGAAGAAATTGGAGAATATAATATAGAAGCTATAAACTCAGAAGAATCTGATAATGAATCAATTTACAGTATATATACAGAATATGAAAATGAAGTAGAAAAAGATCCTACAGTAGTAACTTATACATATATGAATACACTTGATAATTGTATACATGAATGGATTAGGGAAAAAGGAAATAATCATATACCATGTATAAATTGTAAATTATATCCTGAAATTTCACGTAGATATCAATGTAATAAATGTTTTGAAGAAATTTGTTTCTTGTGTTTAGAAAGACTTTTTGGAATAAAAACAGAATTAAAAGGAAAAGCAAAAATTGAACAAAATAAGAGTAAAGATATATATATATATATAGAAAAAATAGAAAAACATGAAGCAATGTTAGAATTACATAAGTATAAATATTTACAATTAGAAAGCAAATATAATGAAATACAGAAAAGAGTAGAAGCTATAGAATTTATGTTCAATGAATATAATAAATTTGAAAATATTGAAATAAATAAAATGGCAGAACAAGTAGAAGAAGAAGAGAAAATTTTAATAAATAATAATAACAATAGCAATATTAAAAATCCAGCTACAGCAACATTAATAAATATTCAATGTAGATTATGGATAGATAATAAAAATTATGTAGATCTAAATGCTATATTAGATACAGGAAGTACTAAAAGCTTAATAGGATATAGCTTAGTAGATCCTAAATTTCATAAGCTATTAAATTATAAAATGGAAACAAGAACAGTTGAAAATAGAATAATGAAAATAACCCATTGTTTAGAACCGGCTGGAATACAATTTTTAAATTTTGCAGGAAATTATAGTCTTAAATATGAATTACCTCAAGTGATAATAAATCCAAAGGAAACAAATTCTAAAGATTTCTTATTAGGATTAAATTTTATTACTAGTTTAAATGGTAACCTTACAATTGCAAAAAACTTTATTACGTTAAGTAAACAAGTTTATAGTTTTCCAACACATAGATATACACATACATCAGAGTTTGCTCGAAAGCGTGGTGGACTAGGAGAATTAGATTTTTTAAAACAAGTTCAAAATAAACAAAATAATTTTATAGAAAATGAAGCTATAATGTTATTATCACAATTTATTTCACAAGAATTAGAAAAGGGTCCTGATATTACTAAAAGTAAAAACTATCCTATAATATTGAAATTAGAAAAATTAGGATTAATAGGAGAAGATATTACTAAAACAAGAGTTAATTATATATGTAAAATAAATATAAAATTACCAGAAATAACAATAAGAACTAAAAAAATGGAGAATATAGTGCAGAAGATGTAGAAGAATTTAGAAAACAAATTAGTGAAATGTTAAAACAAGGATTAATTAGACATTCAGAAAGTCCTCATAGGTCTACAGCTTTTATAGTAAGAAATCATTCTGAAATAAAAAGAGGAAAACCTAGAATAGTTTATAATTATAAAAGATTAAATGATAACTGTGAAGATGATGGTTATAATATACCTAATAAAGAAACTCTTTTAGCATTAATACAAGACAAAAAGATATTTAGTAAGTTTGATTTAAAAAGTGGTTATAATCAGTTAAAATTAGAAGAATGGTTCAAACCATGGACTGCATTTACTTGTCCTGAAGGACAATTTGAATGGAATGTTTTAAGTTTTGGATTAAAAAATGCACCTGCAATTTTTCAAAGATTTATGGATAGAATATTTTTAAAATATAAATTATGTCTTGTTTATATTGATGATATTCTTGTAGCAAGTAATAATCTAAAAGAGCATGAAGAACATTTAAATATTATTTTTAAAGAAATTGAGCAAAATGGTATAGTTGTTAGTAAAAGAAAAATGGAATTATTTAAAAGAAAAATATCATTTTTTGGGTTAGAAATTGGGAATGGAAAAATAGAATTACAACCCCATATAGCTACAAAAATTCTAGAATTTCCTAATAAATTAACTAACTTAAAACAAATACAATCATTTTTAGGACTTGTCAATTATGCTAGAAAATTTATTCCAAATCTTAGTAAATTAGTTGGCCCTTTATATAGTAAGACAACTAAAAATGGTCAACGGCATTTTAATATAGAAGATGAAGAATTAATTCAAAAAATTAAAAATGAAGTAAAAAATATAAAACCCCTAGAGTTACCTACAGATGATAGTTATAAAATTATTCAATGTGATGGTTGTAAAGAAGGATGGGGAGCAGTTTTAATTTGTAAACCTCATAAATATAGTCAAAAAAGTGAAGAAAAAATAGCTGCTTATGCTAGTGGTAATTTTAATAAAACAGGATTAAATTGGACATCTTTAGATTATGAAATCCAGGCTTTAATTAATTCATTAGAAAAATTTAAAATATGGCTTAAAAATGAATTTACTGTTAGAACAGATTGTGAAGCTATTGTAAAATTTATTAATAATGCTAATAGTAAAAAGGTTAATAAAACAAGATGGATTAATTTACAGCAAATAATTCAAGGAAATAATTATAAAATAATATTTGAACATATTAAAGGACAAGATAATAATATTGCTGACCTTTTATCTCAAAAAATAAATCGTCTTTTTATGTAGAAAATGGATAAAAGGATTATTAAACCTTCCAAAGGCAAGGAGAAAATTATACAGTCTCAAAGTTCGAGATCAGAAGGAATGGATATTTCTTCAGATGAAGACAGCAGAAAGATTACACAGCTTACAAAATTGGGAGAAGTTAGAAATGATATACAGTTCGGAACTGTAACTTTACAACAATGCTCTAACCCTGCTATGCAATTTAGAGCAAATTCAAGAGTTACACAGAAACAACAGGTTCTTCTTGATAATTTGTGGCATATACAAACTCTTCCAAAAGCCACTGCTTTTAAAGTGCAAGTTTTAAATGCTCTGGCATTTTATTTTTCAGAACAAAACCAAAAACCAGAGCAACAAAAGAAATTTACACATTATGTGATTTTCAGAGGGACAAAAATTGGAGTTTTTCATAATTTCAATACAGTTAGAAAATATATTTGCTGTCCCAAACCACTTTATAAAGGTTTTTACAGTTTTTCAGAAGCTTTAGCAAATGCTAGAGAAACCTTTGGTATACAAGATTTTTATATAGAACCAGAGGAAGTAAAAAGTTTTGCTCAAATTGCTCAGGAAAACCCAAGTAGTGTGATTCAACATCAATCTGGTTTATTAAAAACCTATGAATCACAACTTGTGGAATTTCAAAGAAAAACTTCTGATCTGAACAATCAGTTAAAAACTTTACAAAATGATTGTACTTTTAAAGATCAGACGATTTCAATTATGGAGTTAACTATTACTAAGCTAAATGAAAAAATAAATAATTTAAAAAATAAATCTGGTTATTCTCTTTCTTCAAGAAGTTTTGAAAGTTTTAAAACTAGAATTCTTGACATTCCTTGGAGAGAAACCATGAAACCAATTTTAAACACTATTCCTGCCCTTGAGGATATTATTTCTGAAAAAGTTTTAAATGAATTTCCTGAAGTTATTATGAATTTACAAAAGAAACTTGTGGAAATTTATTTTAATGAAGAAAAATATAAAGGAATAAAAGTTATACAGAGACCTGATTACACAGTACAGGATGGAAATCTGATGGAAGAACAAGAAAAAATTCCTGGACCTTTGTTGTTACAAATTGATTTAAACAAAACAGATATGCCAGATGATATGATAATCAATTTTTACCATAATGGTATGATTGATTTCATGGAATTTACATACACAGAGAAGATCGAAAGTCTGATGAATAAATTTGGAGAAAAATTCCTAATTATAGCTGGGAATATTTCTTATTCATCCTTAACTCCAAAAGTATACAGTAAAAATATTAGCTTCTTTTCCCGAAGCTACAACTTATACATATTGTCCTGCTCGAAAAAGGATATATTTGACAGACAGGGAATATGCTGGAAAACATCTCAAAACTCTATTCATGAAGAAGGAGCCTGACAATTTCTCATTCCAGCATGCTCAAGAACAAATCAAGATTTTTCAAAGGACAGAAAATATTCCAAAATTTGAGTCATGGATGAACTACAGACTTGCTGCTGAAGGACATTATTTACAAATTTGGGTCACTCCAAACTGGAAAATGATCCTTCCTTTCAGTGGAGAAGGCGATAGTCTTACAGATGAAGAAAATGCAATAATTAATACAGACAAAGAAGACAACCCCATGTTCGAAGACTCACAAAGTTATGGAAGTATTGACACTATACCAGATACACATCGAGAGTTTTAGACACCTGTTCAAAGTTATACAGAAAATTAGATAGGCAGTCACTTATTGTCTGCCATTTCTTTTTGTATTATTATACTTTTTTCTGTTTTGTTTTTTGGCTTGTATAGAAAATGGTGATAAAAAGAACGATCGAGAGAGAACGATCGAGAGCCCTTAGGAAGAATTTCAAATGGCCGACAAGTCTATCACGAGACCTCAAGGAATGGTGGAAGACTTTCATAGGTTATTCTTTGTAGGCATTCATTATTAAGAAGAACTTTAGTTTTATAGGTATTTATTATTAGGAAGAATTTTTTGTTTATCATGTAATTTTGCCTATATATAGGCAAAACCTCTTCATTGTAAAAAACCACCATCCGAGAATCAATAAACATTGAGCTTTTCTAAAAACAAAACATGAGTTTCTAAATCCTTAGCATCCGATTTCTTTAGCAGATAGTAATTCTAAATCCCCATCCTTAGCACATATAATATATCCCTTATATATATATATATATATATATATATATATAGGGGTGAGATCAGGTAAAAAATCCAAATTGTGTAAGAAATAAGAAGCATTTTCATCCCTTGATAATTAGCAAATATACGGTCTAGATTAATCCTCCCAGAAGATCAAATGGATCGAATCAATTAATGCAAGCGGAACTCGTTCTTATTATTGGTAAATTAGTAAAATAGAAAAGTTGATATCCCACTAACTTCGGCCATGATAAAGGAAATCTTCCGAATTAAAAATTAGCTAAAAAGAAAAGTAAACAATTCAGAATCTTTTATTCAAATACGTAAATTATATTTAAGATTAATGATAATGCATTGCATGGTAGCATAAAATGCATTTAACATCATAAAGATTATATGATAATGCAATTGCATATATAATATAATGCAACTAAAAAAGGAATTATAATGCAATCTGAACTTTAATAATGCATCTATAAGTTTCGAATAATGCACTTACATTAGTATAATACATTATTATAATGCATTATTTGCATTATATCGTTTGGATTTTTTTTAGAAAGAATACCTTCAGTAATGCATTTTGTTTTGTTTTGCAATGCATTAGTACACTAATGATCATGCAGAAACAACGAAACATAATAGTGTAATTTATAAAATTTTATCATCACAAAACACTATATTAAATGCATTATGGTATGCAATATTCTGCATCATTTCTAGTATTGTTTAATGAATTATAAAAGAAATATTATTATTTTCGTTATATTAATAAAGAGCTAGCTCCTTGATTATTATTATTATGGATTCAATTTTAATAAAAGTTCAATATTATGAGTTCAAGAATTAATAGATTACTAAATGAACTGATGATATAAATAATGCATAAATTCAATTAGGATAATGCATTTCAAAATGAAACCAAAACAACGATATAAAAAAATAAGTGAAGAACTAATTATGTGTTTGAAATTAGGGGAAAAAAAAGAAATGAAAAAAAAGGAAATGTCTTTAATTTGTATCATACAAATTATGGCAAGTAATCCGTGAAAAGAGGATTAACGCCAACAAAAAAATGCAAAGTACAAAATTAACCCCATCACTTTTAATAGATGAGATTTTTAATTAAAATATAACAATAAAAATCAACCATAGATCAACTTAAATGGACGTCTTAGATCGTTTCCTATTTTTTACATGAAATCAGTTTTTTATTTGATCTCTACTCTATATATATATATATATATATATATATATATATAGCGGAGAGATCACATACAAAAAACAAGTTCCGTAAGAAATGAGAAGTGATCTGGACCATTGATCTGTGTGATCTACGGTGTAGATTAACTGGTGCATTATGATTTTACTGAAAATGCATTATGATTGTATAGATAATGCATGTAATGCATTGTGCATTATAATTATGTATATCATGCATTATAAATTATGCATAAAATGCATCATTTTTTAATTTTTACGATAAACTGTACAGGATCTCACCCATATATATATATATATATATATATATATATATATATATATATATATATATATATATATATATATAGCGGAGAGATCACATACAAAAGACAAGTTCCGTAAGAAATGAGAAGTGATCTGGACCAATGATCTGTGTGATCTACGGTGTAGATTAACTGGTGCATTATGATTTTACTGAAAATGCATTATGATTGTATAGATAATGCATATAATGCATTGTGCATTATAATTATGTATATCATGCATTATAAATTATGCATAAAATGCATCATTTTTTATTTTTTACGATAAACCTATTTTGTACAGGATCTCACCCCTATATATATATATATATATATATTTAGAGCTTATAGGGATCTAAAATTCCTTTATTTCAAAGGAGTTTACTAAAAAGACAACTCTCCAAACATAATCCCTAACAAAACAACTCCCATGATACCCATAATTCCTCTTTTACCTCCTTTCATTCGATTTAAGAAACAAACGGCTATAAAGGCTCAAAAGTGGCTAGCAAAGGAAATATATGTAAAGGATAGTGTTTAGGAAAGATGTGGCTAACAAAAGATGGCCTAAAATCACTTCTAAATTCCTACACACATACGTAGTCTCGATGGAGAACAAAGGCAAGTTCTAGAAGTACAAATACATGTATGATACACTCACGAAAGAAGATAGGCATAAATATGCACCAAAGGATCAAATCCTCACGGGTTATAACTAAACATTTCCCAAAATTAAAGCATAATCCAATTTCATCACACACATGCATAATCTCCACCAAGGTTCCAAACATAATATCAATCAATTATCTAAAGAAAATCATGCTATCATTTACCAATTCATATACTCATAAATCATGCTCGACTCAATCGTCTAAACTTCTAAAGACTCTACTAATATCCAAAATTAAACTACTATCCAAGAACGCATGCAAACGAGTTAAAGAAGCCACACTTCTCCCTCCCCAAACTTATTTCGAATCATGATGAAGGAATAAGTTTAAAGAAGATGAAGTGGATAAGTTAACGAGCGTACCTTTCACAGAAGCTAGTTTACTATCGATCTTCTCCTCTTAGTCGAAACCTCATCAAGAAAACCTACAAACTCACAAGCTTCGAAAGTCCTTGGATAAAAACATTAATAAAAGATAAGACTCAAAGAAAAACAAAAAATAAAAATAAAACCAAAACTTAAAAAAACGAAAACTGAAAATAAAGATAGGGTTGGGTTACCTCCCAACAAGTGCTACGTTTTACGTCTTTAGCCCGACGATACCTCTTTTCAAGGCAGATCCAAATAAAAGCTCTTATCTCCCATTATGGGTGGTAATAGTTGATAAACCTTAACTTCTTCTCGATCCTTCTTCACTACATCTAGATTGGCAGGCTAAAATCGCCTTCCTCTGGTTGATGTTGTAGATGTGTGGTGCTAATTTCCTTTGAAGACTTTGGAGACCATGCATAAACAACACTCAACAAAAGGATTAAACGTGATAGGGACTAATATCAGCCTTGCCATGTGGCGTCTGCAGGTGCTGACTAGATTTGAATATCAGATGCTTTAAGTACCATTCTCGGCGCAGATGCCACACTTGAGGTAGAAGATGCTAAGGTCTGTTCTGAGCCAACACTCATGCAGAAGCCATTGCCGATCTTTAGGCATCTTCATATGTTCAAGGATCTGCCGAACATACCATCCGTGTGACTCTATACACCTTACGGTGAGGACCACAAAATTAGTGATGAAGGGAATCTTGTTCCCCTGGAAATTCCTCTTCTGTCCCCCCATGTATGTACATTCACATTTTCGTCCTTCCTTACACCTATAAATAGAGAGTGATCTCACTATTTCAACAACTTTTCACTCATACACACATTACATACTATTCTATTCACTTAGAACTTTCTCTAGAACGAGGGTAGCTGAGTCCCTTCGTCAAGGAACCTCCTTCATCATCTCTCCCATCTTCACTTTGGGGGCAAAATACATTCTCAACCGGTTCATTTAAAGGTATAATTCTCGTTATCAGACGAGGACAAGTACAAGGCGCCTTGCGTTTTATACTTCTTCCTCTTCTTCCTCTCCCTCCTTCTAAGATGAGCTCTGTTCTTCATGAATTTCGCTGGATTGATAGCTCAAACGCCTTGCGCTTGAACTCTATCTCCATCCCCTTTTACATGTAAAAGAGGCGTCTTATGGAAGTTGAGCTGCTAAGACTATCATAACGCATGGATCTCTTTTGTATCTTCATTTAAGTCCGTTTGTACATGAATATTCTTTGCTAACCTATGAATATGATAAATAATTGCACAATTGTTGTGGATCTTTGACCCGGATCTAACAAAATGCACTGAGTGGAAGAAACAAGAAATCGAATAAAAATAAACTAAAATAAAATAAATAGACATACTACACAATTAAATAGTCTAAAGTTTTCCCTGGCAACGGCGCCAAAATTTGTTTCACCAAAAAGTGTTCGCAATAGAACGAAATCTATCCTAGCATTTAGTAAATAAAAACCTAAGTCGAATCTCAAGGAAAACTTTGCAGGGCCAATAATCTTGTAGCAAAACAACCTAATCTAGCCTAAATCTAAGAAAGCAAGTAAAGAGAATTTTGGGTTTTTGGTTTTAAATCCTAGGCAATAAAATAATCAAAGCAATTAAATCAAAGCAAGTAAATAATCTAATCTAGAAAGCAAAGAAATAATCTAAACTAATTAATCTAAGGAATTAAACTAGAAGAAAGCAATTAAACTACCTAGGCAAAAATCGTAGAGAAAGCAATAACGAAAGCAACGAAGAAAACGAATCTAGACATAATAATGAAATCTGGAAATTAAGCAAATAAATCTAACTATGAGAACTTGAAAAATGAAGGAATCGAAAACTAAGAAAAACGAATCTAAACTAAGAACTAGAAATCGAACAAAGGAAATTAAACGAAGCAATTACAAAAATAAATCTAGAACTAACGAAAGCAATAAATCAAATAAAATAAAACAATTAAGAACTTTCAAATTGAAACCGAAGAACGAAGAACACGAACTAAAAGAAATAGTCTTGAATTAAAACGAAAGAAACAACGATCCGGATCGAACAAAGGAAAATGAAACTAGAATGTAATGTACTGAAAACTAGAGCTAAAACTAAGGTAAAGATTGTCAAATTCGTTCAGATGGAGTAGTATTTATACCAGGTATAAAAACCTAGTTATACAAGGAAAGGAGAGCTAGCCGCCGAACTGGACGGGCGTCCAAAACAAACTGGACGCACGTCCAACTTTTCATTCTGGATGATTGCGCGTGTCTTTCTTGTTTCGGTCGTATCTTCCTCGTCCGAACTCCAAATTGACCTCCGTTTTCGCCTACACGCTCCTATCGAACCCCTCTTCGATATAATGCTTCCATTACACTAAAAATGAATCTTCAATAAAATCATGAAAGGTTAGAACTTGAGGTCAATGATTGCTCAACAACCCTTCTTCTCATTTTCTTCTCGTTTCCGCTCTTTTTATCCTACAATACCAAAGACTCCAAAGCAACCCAATCATAGCCACAAATAACGAAAACACACAAAAACTAAAGGAAAACGAACATGAAAAGACGACTAAAAACCTAACAACTAGACACCAATCACTAATCCCTAAGGACTCCATCTGTGCGGTCATAGTCCTCATGAGGTCTGTCTGAGCATCCAATCTCTCGTAAATGCCCGTCTTAAAACTGGCAAAGTATGAAGGAACCTCCCGCTCCATGGCCTGTCGAGCTTGAACTCTCTCCCGACGCTGATAATGGCGAACTAGTAGATCTTCGTCGGCTGGAACCTCTCTCTCTTCTTCCTCTTCATCTCCTCCTGCCTCGTATACTCTCTCTTCATCATCCGCCTCCTCATTCCTCTGACCTCGTCTTGGGGCTGCAAAGTGAGCTATCATGGATGTTCTCTGATGTACCGGGACAAACTCGACTGGACTCCGTATCAAATGGGCATTGGCTAGCTCGCTCGAGGTGATCTCCTGACTATGGTCTAGCCCTTCACACGTGGTGACATCGATCCCAAAGTGTTGAGCCAAACCTGTAGCAACATAACTTAAGGTAGGGCGTGCACCCCTCTTTGTTTGCACATTAGAAATTTGAGACCAAATAAATGGAGCTAGGCACACCCTTGTGTTATTTCGAGCACATGTCAACAAGTAAATTTCCATGCAGTTAACCTTACTAATTTCCTTCTTACCACTAATCATACAAGACAAAAAGCGGTGCAAAATCAATAAGGCATCATCCCGAATAAAAGAACTTGAAAAGTATAAAATTCATCAAATTCATCAATCCTAAACAATTAATATAGCCACGAAAAGTATCTCAAACATGCAATTGACGCAAGAAATCTACACTATAATGCAAAGGAGGCCTAATAGGTAAATTTTGCAAACGAAGGTAGTAATTGGTTGTGGCATACCTCTCGGTGGGAAACGGAACACCTTGGCATTCCCCGTACTCCTCCTCATTCAAGTCGGCGGGCGATTGCCTTGGAGATGACGGTCCAATGGAATCCTACCTTGGAAAGGCTGCTCTCCTCTTCGTCCACGGGCCATGGGGCTGGATAGGGGTGAAAGGGACAAGCCAGAACGAATCGGGATGGAAAACGAGCAAACAAACGTGCCGGGACAGAACTGGGTTCTAGACGGTCGTCCAGAGCACTTGGACGCTCGTCCAAGTTGAATCTGGGCGCAGCGGTATCGACCGACAACGACAGCGACGACGGAAGCAAAAGACAGTGGCACGGCTGAATGCGGTGTTAACGACAGTGGCTCCCGCCGGTGGCTGGCTGGGCAGCGATGCTTGTTGGTGGTGACGGGGCGGGCAGCGACGGAGGCGGGTGGCTTCGGCGGTGGTGGCTTCCGACGGCGGCGGAGGCGACATGACTGAAGGTGGCGACGGCTAGCAGCGACGACGAACGTGGTGGTGGTGGTTGCTCTCGTGTGGCTGCTGTTTGAAGAGAGAAAGAGAAAAGGTAAAATAAATAGAAGGGGAAAATAGGTTAAAAAGGAAGGAAAATCGATTTTGGTTCGAATTGGGGAAGCCCGTGAAGTTGGACGCTCCTCCAACTGTAGTTTCTAGAGCATTTTGGACGGGCTCGTCCAGAGCGTTGGGCATGTTGGTTGGACGGTCGTCCAACCAAGTTGGACGCTCGTCCAACCAAGTTGGACGCTCGTCCAACTCCCGATTCTGCACGATTTCGTTGCGGCGCCCAACGTGTTGCTTCGACCCCTCTCGAACTCTCTTCCACATCACGTTCCTTGCTTTTTTTAATTTCTGTACGAAAAACAAAAAGAAAAACAACGCAAAACTAACTAAATACTACACTATCATTTATTTTTATTTTTTTACGTGGGTTGTTTCCCACCAAGCACTTGTTTAATGTCATTAGCTTGACATACAAAAATTTAGGAGGAAAGTGGGGGGTCGGAGATGAGAATCGTCTCCACCGTTTGAGGCAAGGTTGTTCCTTCGATGTATGGCTTCAATCGTTGCCCATTGACTGAGAAAATATATCCCGAGTCTTTGTTCTTGATCTCCACCGCACCACGGGGGAAGACTTGCACCACCGTGTATAGATCTCCCCACCTAGACTAAAGCTTACTCGGAAATAATCAAAAATGAGAGTGAAAGAGAAATACCTTCATTTCGAGTTTGAACTCCTTGTAGGCCATTCGTTTATCATGTAGACGTTTTATCTTGTCCTTGTAGATCTTTGCATTGTAATAGGTGATCGCACTATTTTCTACCACAGAAAATAAGTATAGTAAAAAGTAAGCACGAGTATCGTATCCACAGGGACTGACAAATCGAAACCACGCACAATACCTCTACTTTAGAATTAAACTGATGTTTAAGCAATCAAGAATTTAGATTGTGGTATTTATAATCTAGGGAAATAAATAAAAGGACTCAATAACACAAATAAGGAAATAAACAAATAATAGAACAAATAATCAAATAAGGTAAATAAATAATCAAATAACTCAACAAGGAAAAAATCAAATAAGGAATAAAGGTTGATTCTAGGGAAGCCTACCTAATCAAATCTATTCAAGTAACAATGAATACAATTAACCAATTTAATCCAAATCTAGACGCGATACACGAAAGTAACCTAACACTCCGGCTAAGGCAGTATAGATCGTCACTTAATAAGATCCCAATCTCCTCTCGGTCTCATAGAAATCAAATCAAATGCAAAATAGAACAAGTATCGATAATACAATCAGCAAGGTTCAGCTACGACACCTCTATCGACTATATGCAAACATATGATAATCTAACTTCAGCTAAGACAATTAAATCATCATACCATGTATTCATGAGATCTATTATGCAATTATCTGGCTAGGGCATAAAAAACATAACTATGCACACACAATTAATGGCCAGTTAATCATGCATGAGAATAAGCACCATGAAACATGCATCTAGATTGGCAGGCTAATTGTAATAAAAAAATACTCACATAAATTCAATTAGGCATTCAATCCCTAAAATCAACTAAGAAAATTAGCTAGACATAATTCAAGCAAACAATGAACAAAATATATTGGAAGAACATAATTAAAAGTAGAGTAAGAAAAACTTGGAATTGAATCTTGAACACGATGAAGAACTTCAAATCTTGAATCTAGAATAAACTTGAATAATCTTAAAAGTCGAATACAAACTAAACGAAAGACGGGAAATAAAAACTATGAAGTAAAAATATGAATCTAGAGTATTACAAGTTTACAATGCTAGACTAAAGAATATATATAGGGGAAAATTTACAAGGAAACATAGATAATAAAAGGACTCTACTTAAAAAATCCTCGGCTGGCATACCCTCTCGATCGACCCTGCCTCTCGATCGCCAGGCCTCTTGATCGAGAGAGGTATCGAGAGGTCCTGGTTTTTTCTCGATCGATAGCCAAATCCAATAAGCTTCCTCTCGACAGCCCTCTCGATCAAGAGACTGGTCGAGAGGCCTTCAACTCGACTCCAAACTTGGATTTAAACTTCGATTTGTCTTGCCTCGTCTCGTCTCGAGGTTTTTCCCAAAAAATAAACATAAAAATACAACAAAATACCCACAAGCATGATATGGTCCAATATAACATAAGCCATACAAATCATAGACAATAATACTATACCATCGAGACTCAAAAACGACTCTTTTTGACTATGAAAACCGAGTAAATTTCACCTATATATCAAATCCCCCAAACTTACACATTGTTCGTCCCGAACAATACCAAAACAAAATAAACAAGAGACTCTAGCATTGTGAACTATATAGGCCTCAAAAACCTTTTCATAAACAATCTCATGATCATGATCAAAACTATGCACACAACCTTAGCATCAAAAACTCAATCTACTCAATAAACTCAAAGCATACCAATCCATCAAAGAACACTCTTCAACATGTGAAATTTTGATTGAATAAGTGAACACTCAACTCTCTCAAAGAAAAGATGTATATAACAATGCACATCATAAAGGGCTCACTCAATATCAATGCAATGCAACATGTTTACCATAGGCTTGCCCTTAATCTCAACATCTCCACCTAATGTAATACCTACAAACTAGGATCAAAAAGGTCTTTTTATAAGCTTGTAATGTAGGGACATTGGTTAAGGTAGGGAATGTATAGGCTAAGTGACTCAAAATGCTCCAAATCATCAACCTCTTTTCAACTCCAAACAAAGTATGAATTTTATCTTCATCTTCTACCATCCATCACACCAACTACAATACATTAAAAACATCAAAGATGTTCAAATTACAATATAACTCAAGCTAACTATCCCCTTATGCTTATATTCTTTTTCATTCTTTTTTTTTCTTTCTAGAGCTCATCTAAAGATATTCTTTCTAATGATGAACAAAAGCTCTATTTTCTTTTCTTTTCTCAACTCTTCATTTTTTTTCCTAAGCTTATAGGGATAGCCAACTATACTTAAACAAGCATCTACAACTCTTTTTCTTTTTCTCCTTCTACACCATATCAATTATTTTTTTCTATACAATTCCTTCTATATCACCAACAACAAATATTAAGGATACCCTTAACCATCCAAACCTCCTATCATCCAAGTTTAAGAAAGAAAGGCTAATAAAAAGGCTCAAATGTTAAGGATACCCTTAACAATGGATTATGAACAAGGTTAGTGTGTAGGAATTATGTGGCTAAAGAAAGATGGCCTAAGATCATTTCCTAATTCATAAGTATACTAAGGTCTTGATGGAGAAACAATGCAAGTTCTAGAAATAATGAAGCACGGATGATCACTCAATCAACAATTAGGCATCAATATGCTCAAAAAGCTCAAATCTCACGGGTTCAAACTAACTAGTTCCCGACATCATAGCATACTTCAAATTCATCAAATAAAATGCGTCGCTTCGCCAAGGTTCCATGCATAATAAAGATCATGAATTTTTTTTCTTCAAAAATCAATAAAAATTTCTATCATAGGCCAAATTCACAATACTATAATCACATGCTTACTCGACTCGATTTAAACCTAAGACTCGAAAATAAAAGACTCAACAAAACAACTAATACCCCAAAATAAAACTAAACAAATAAAGACTCTTAAAATCAAGAAAACACATAAAATTAGGTTAACTTAGACACTTTTTCCCTCCCCCAAACTTATTTCAAAGCATAGCAAAGAAATAAGTTTAAGAAAAGGAGTAAGGCTAAGTTAACTCAATACACTCAAGGAAAGGGAGGAGGGGGTGGGTTGTTAGGATCGTACCTTTGATACTCCTCCGGGTAGAATGGGTAGAATTGATGCATGTCGTGCATCATCCGTCGGTATTGCTCTTGGTACATCCTTTCATCTTCTCGTCGATTCCTCTCCAATTCCGGAGCTTGTCTCTCCTCCTCGAGAAATGTGTGAAGGAGTTGCGAAGGCCTCCAACCTCGTCTCTAAACGTCCCAACTTCTTGATGAATCTCTTGCACTTGTTCACCGACATATTGCCGGTAAAGCAAGTGGTAGTTGTCGAATAATTGCAAGTTCTCCTCGTGGTATCCTCGCATTGCCTCGTGAAAATCCGGGGCGGACATTTGAAAGGCATCATCACCTCCTCCAAAGTGGCCTCCTTCTTGTGGCCTCGGTCCTCCCTCGGCCCACATGAGTTGCTGTGGCCCGGGGTATTCATCCTTCCATTCCCTCGTCGGAGGTACTCCTCCCCCACTATCATGGTGTAGTAGGCATTCGGCAAGGGGAAGAGACGCACTCCACTCAACCCATGGAGCTTGAAATACCACCCGGATTGATCATAGGATATCATCCTTGCTAGCTCCAACGTCCTCCCATCCACATAGATGGATGTGGACACCGGGTACTCTCTAATCGGCACATTGAAGTGGTTGGCAATTGGGGTGACAAATGCCCCGATCCCAATCTTTTGGCCACCGAAGAGATAAGCTTGGTTCTCCATGTGGTCCACGAAGTAGAGTGATGCATCTTGTGAAAATCCTCTATAAGCCGCCCAAAGGAGGTGTGCATTGGTAGCTAGGAAAGTGCCAGAGTCGTGGCAGGAGTGAATGGTGGACGAGATCAACCGATGGAAGTAACGGATCGTGGGATTCCGAATTGAGGTTGCCTTTGCATACGCCGGATTGTAAGACTTTCTCACCTCCTCTTCGTAATCCACAAAGTGCTTCCACAAGTTTTGGAGGTCGGGGTGATTGTTGCCCAAATACTCACCATTCTTGTCCCCTCCAATGATATCGACAAGTTGATCCGTTGTTAGCTCCCTCGGTTGTCCACCCAATTGAAACCGAATAGCGGTCGGCACTTGGTTGACTCGTTCCACCACCAATGTTGAGAGGAACTCCACCGTCAAGATGTGGTACGTCAAGTGATTCCCTTGGAATATCCTAGTGAAGCCTCCTCTTTGCTTCTGCCGTAGCAAGCTTCAGTTTGAATGTTTTCGGGTCCAAGTTGGAGGGGATAGGTCTTGCCGCCGATGTTCTATTCTCTGGGATGGTCTTGTCATTCTTGAACTTCTCCTTGACCTTCTCCTTTCCCTTTCCTTTGCTTGAAGAGGTTGAAGCCACATTCTTTCCTTTGTCCCTAGCCATTCTAGTACTTAAAATTTCAACAAGTTAATACTAGAGATACAAGAGTATAACAACTTCAAACTAATCTCTCCCCAAACTTCAACCAAATTCAATCCTCCCCCATTATCAACTCAATTATTCATCAATAAATCCACACATTTAACACGGTACTCATCCCCAACTCATGAATAAACCAACACATTCAATCCAATGCGTAGAAATTCAACAAATCTTCAACAATTCGTAGACAAATTAAAAGACCCAATTGAAAATCAATATGCATTAATCCTCACAATCATCATAGAATCCAATTCATACAAATATATCAATATAATCCATGAATTCTATCAACAATCATCAATTCTACACCCTATCTATCAATCCAAGAATTTAACCATCAAAAACGAATTTCAATCGGTCAAAACATGCGAACTCATGTAGAGAATCAAGAATTAATAAGAGAAGGGCAAGAAATCGAGTACCTTTTCGATGAATCGAAGAAAGAAATTGAAGAGCTCTTGTGTTCTTGAAGAGAATTTGTGAGTTGTGTGTGTTTGGTATGTGAATTGTGTGTATATGGTATATATAAAGGGTTAGAAAAACCTGGTCAAACTTGGAATTTGCGCCTGTTGGTCCCGGTTTGTTAATAGGAAAAATACGTAGAGGGGGGGGGGGGGGGGGGGTGAATACGTATTTTGAAGTTTTTCAACTTCAAATCCCTTAACTCAGAGTAACAAGTAAAGAGCTCTTTTTGAAACTTAAGACCTAGCTGAAGCTAGATCTACAGTACGTAGCTTGCCTACTTGACCGAAGTGAACACTTGATCAAGAGGGAGTCTTTACTCGTATGTGCGGAATTTGGTGAGCTAAATCTTTTCCTAAGTAATTAAAATATCCAGATTAAGTTGTTTAGATGCACGTGCAATGGATAAACAAAGTAAAGAGTTTAGGGTTAGAGAGATACGACGCAGAGATTTATAGTGGTTCGGAGATAACGCTCCTACGTCCACTTTGTTGCACGACGGCAGCTGTTCTTTTCACTCAAGAACTTGAAGGTTACGGGTCCTTCAAAAACCTGGTCGAGATCGGGCTTCACTCGCCTAGATCAAACGACAGACGTAATGATTGCGGGTTCACTACACAAACCTAACAAAGACTGGAAGCTTCACTTGCTTCAGTCAAAACACAACAGGGAGATTACGGGCTCTCCTTACAGCCTAGTTTCGATCGAGCTTTACACAAACGATGTAAGTGTAAGCTTGGATCTCAACTCTACGATCGAGGCTTCTTCTATCGATGAAGGAAGAGCCTTGGATCTGGACAACCTAACGACAACACTCAAAAACCTAACAGACAGAGTTTAGGGTTTTTGGTTGACGAAACACACTATGAAGAGCTCTTTACAATAAGTGCAAAGATGGCTAGAGCTCTTCTTCTAAGCTTGGATATGGAATGGGCTTAGACTCTAAGTGTGAAGGTTGTGAAGACGAGTTCCGATGAACTGGAAACTCGGAGAACACTTGAAAACAAAGACTCGAAGATTGCTATGAAAGCTTGGGAGTGTTTGTTTGCTGTCTGCGCTTGAATGCTCAAGTAGTGTTCTACTCTTCTTCGTCTTCATCCTTCACTATTTATAGGCGGAGGGTTGGCTGAGATCCGTTGCTTGGTTGGTGGCCTTGTCCCTCCTCCTCTCGACAGTACTTGCACAGGCTGGCTACTTTTCAGATGCGCAGTTTTGGATTTTTGCCGGAAATGGCTAAGTTCCAATTTCAACAGTAACTGGAGCGACCCAGTACTGTTACGGCGCCTTGTCGGCCTGGCAGTCAACTCTTCCGCTCCACTTCGCCTTCGACACGTGGAGATCTCGCAATTAATGCTACGATCTCCTGTTGACTGGAGTTCAAAATATGGGCGGGGGTTGTGCTGTCGCTTTCTGGTAGGTAGTGGCTCGCTTCGCTTTGAAGTTGTAGCGTCCGCTCTAGTTGAGTCACTTCGTAGTCATTCTGTAGTGAGTCGCTTCGGGAAATAAAGTTCCCTAGTGACTGCTTTGGAAACTGCTGACTAGAGTTGACTAGCTTTGACTCTTCACTGTAGCGCTTGCTTTGCTTCGCTTTGGCTTTGAACTGTAGTGCTCGCTTTGCTTCGCTTTGGCGGACTCACTTCGAATCTACTGTAGCGATCGCTTCGCTATACTGTTTTTCGACACGCTTCACTTCAGTTTGCTTGGCTTGCTTCGCTTTGAAAAACACACTCAAGCGAGTGGCCTTCACTTGAACTTTTGAAGCCTAATCTAAGCAAAATAAAAGAGCCATCCTAACAGAGTAGGCTTAGAAAAATTCTAACCTATTAACTACATCAAAGTGGGTCACTTGGGAGTTGGACACTTGGGGTTTTGGGATCCAATCAAAACAAATGACTTCGTCTATCAAGTATCCCACATAGTTCCCCCTTAACAAATTGGTCCATAACAATTCCCAACAATTTCCCCCTTTTTGATGATGCCAAAACCCAAAGGCTAAGACTTAGAAAATTCCAGCCTATCTAACCGTGAATGGAACTCCAAGCGACTGCTTCCTTTGCAGCTTCATTTGTAAAATTTTTTTTAAGTTCCTTTCCCCTTTTTTTTCGGTTAAATTATTTGAGTTTGTAGCAAAAGGTAAGGTCATTCACAAAGCAGGTAAATGACAAATTTTGACAGAAATTGAAAATTGATAGATGAACAAGCAGTTCACATAGTCAAAAATATGAAACTTGAAACTCAATGGTTTCCTGCAGTTTCATCACGTTTCTTCTTCTCCTCCTCTTCTTTCTTCTTCTCTGAATAGTAAGCAGATCGGACATTCGACTCCATTGTCCGGATGTTGTACTGGTTGTCTCTCCAACTTTTCTCCAATCTTAGTGCTTCATCCACTTCTGCATCAATTTCCTTTCGATTAGGAATCTCTGAATTTGGTTTGAGAGGCATAGGAAACTTTTTCGCAGCTGGCACTTTGACAATAAGTGGAAGAGGTTTTGCTTCTTCTGCCAACGTGAAGATCTTTCGCCTCAATCTCTCATTGTATTGATGCAGGAAGTTGCTGAGAGCCTCCATTCTAGAACACTTGTCTTGATACGGTACTACTTTCACCAGTAGTAGGCTTTTATGAAATCCTTTAGAATCAGCCAAGTGTCGAGAAGTTCTCTTGGGATGAAATCCTCGATTTGTCTGGAGTCCGGATGATGATCTCTCCGTATAGCCAGCTCCTCTTCAGTCCTGCTTTTCAACTCCTTCATGATTGAGTTAAATTGTGTGCTGGCATCACCACTCCACTTCGGAAGCATATCATTAATTCGCTTCCGAATGAAGTCATGCTCTTCAGTCGAGTAGCGACCGGAATTGATCATTTCTTTCAGCGTAATTCTGCCAGTATCCATCCAGGCTTGGAGATTGACAGCATCAGACTCTTCAGGCAAGTGAGGAATGTAAGCACTGCGCGTGATGGCAGATTGGATGAGCCTCACTTCATTCCAGTGGGACTCGATCCGTTCATCCAATTTCATCAGTCTTTTCTCCCTTACTTCCTCATCCTTCTCCCTTCTTCTCTTCTTCTCCTCTGTCTTCTTTTGCCTCTTCTCGAAGCGACTAACCTTCTCTTTGACCACTTGCTGCATTTTCTGGCGTTTGGCAGTAGTGTCATCTTCCTTTGTTTCAGGCGTTGATCGCTTCAAGGAAACTTTCTGAACAGGAGGTGGCGGCGGTGGCATTTGAGTAGCAGTTTCACTGGCAGGAACAATTCCAGCCAATGCTGAAGTGAGTGCCTGTGCAGAGACAGAGGCAGAGGGCGAAGCAACCGTTCGCGAAGATGAAGCGGGCGCATGCAAAGATGCACCATCTTGAGTGACAGTTCTTTTGAGCTCAAGCTCCACTTCCAAGGCTCGTGCGTAAGCTTCATCCTGTGCAATCTGTCGCTCCCTTTGTTCTTTGGATAAAGGAACACCAGGAATAACGGGATGAGTGGCGATTGATGAACCTAACAGTTTTCCGGCCGTCGGCAAGCGGGGCTCCTCCGTAACCTTCTCTTTGCCTTTTGTCCTTGCTAGTTCAGTTCTAGCTTCATCAGCCACTTCCTCCACTGCACTACTTCCTCCTTCTAACATCTTCTCAATCTCAATGATTTCACAGCCTCCAGACCCTCCAATACCTCCTTCGATCAAGCCCCTGGCTTCGATCGCTCTTCCTGCGTTGCTCGATCCTCCAACTTCACTTGATTGAATGAGTGCTTTTTCAATGTTTTCCCCCTTTTTGGCATCATCAAGACTGCCGGGGGCGATTGTAAACACCGTTCCGCTGATGGATTGGTGAATGTTTGTCAGCTTGCCTAGCACATCTTGTAGCATCTTTTCAGACCGTGCTGCAAACACATTTTCCTTGGCGAGGACGAGCTCTGCTGTCTTTATGGAAATTTCTTCAAGGAGATACTTGCACTGGTCTTCTCTCTCCTTTACCGACCGCATCAAGCTTTCTAATGGCTCTACTGCTCTGAAGCGAGCATCCAGCTCCGCTTCAATATCTGCACGGATAAGCTTGCTCTCTTCCTCCAGCTTGAGGTTGAAGAAGTTCTGCGAAGCTTCCAGTTCCGCTTGAGCAGTGGCAAGAGCGTTCTGTTTTTGCTTTAAGGTCACATAGACCTGAGCAGCTCCAGCCATGCAGACAGCAAATTCTCCGGCCGTCTTTTGTGCCTTCTCGATGTCATTAGCAAGTTGAGCCTGCTTGAGAGCTACATCGAGACCAGCTTTCCTTCGGCTGTTCAACTCGGCATTTGCTTCGTCAAGCTTGTTGGTGAGGATTTCGACTTCTTTTTCAAGACTGAGAGTTTTCACTTTTCCTCTCGTCAGCTCGCTCTCCAGCTTCCTTATCTTTTCCTCATTATTAGAGATCTGCTTCTCCATCTTCTCAACATTACCAGATGCTTTGTTGATATTCTCTCTGTACTTGTCTCTCATGATCCTTTTCTCCTTCTTTTCGGTCTCCACCTCCTTCTCTAGCTTCTCCTTCTCTCCACTCACTTCCACCAACTTCGTGTTTACTTCCCTAAGCCTGCTTCTCTCAGCATCTAGGGATTGTTTCATTTCCTGACTTCCTTTCTCTAACTCCTCTACCAGCTTCGACAAACTTGCTTTCTCCTCCACAAGGTTTGTCTTCTCCACAACCAACTCCTCCATTTCCGTCTTCCTCTTGTCACAAACTGCACGCAGATTAGTGACCTCCAGTATTTTCGAAGTTAGCTCAGCATCCTTCTTGGTGATCTCATTTTGCAAATTAGAGATCACTGCGTCTTTTTCTCTCACTTCAGCTTCATGATCCTTGATCAATCGGAGCTCATGTAGCGAAGGCTCACGCTCTGGAATGGGCGCATCGGGATACTCCATCTTTACTCTTGCATCAAGCGCCTCCCAGTACTTTGCCTCACTGAGGAAGGTGTGGAAACCGTCTACTTGGGCAAATTTGAGCACTTCAACCTCCATGGCTTCTATCACCTCTTCTTCCATCGCCTTGCGCAGGTTAAAGATCTTGTAGAACTCTGTTCCTCTGTACGTGATGTACGTGAGGAAATCTACTGCGCGGGTGAAGAAGTCATCGGCCATTTTCACAGAGAGGTATCGCTCACGGATGAGCTCGGCAGCTTGTTCTCGGTCCTTCAGGTACCGTTCAAGGACCAATTCCTTTTCGGTTGGAGTTTGGGAAGAATCTGGGATGATGTTGGGATAGGTGTTGGTTGTTTTGGCAGTTTGGGCGGTATCAGCGCTTTCGGCAGATGAGGATTGTGAGCTGGGGGTGGAAGCTTCAGTAGCTTCAGGTTGGTTGGATTCTGGTTGAGGATTGAGTGGGACAGAGAAAAGTTTGTAGGCATCGGTGAGGTCCGTGCCCAGAAAAGGTATGTTAGGAATTTGAAAGGATGAGTGGGTTGATTCTTGTGGTGAGGATGATGTTTGAGTGATGGGAATGGCAGTGGTTGATGTTTGAGGTTCCGGTAGCGGCTGGGTTTGGGTTTGAATTTGGGTAGAAGGTGATTGGATTTTGGTTGGTGAAGGCTAAGGTAGATCTTTTTCCGGTGAGGGTTGGGGATTTTCTTCTTCAGCGATCTTCTCGAGCGGCTGCTCCTCAGCCTCGCTCGTTCCGATTATTGTTGAAACACTTCTCAATCTTTGAGGCCGCTTAGACCTTGCTTTCCTCGATACTCGCTTCAATGGTGACGAAGCTTCGATTTCTTCTTCCGCCTCGCTATAGGATTCAGCGACTGGAACGGAAGGAAGAACTATCACATCAACACAATCCTGGTCCATCGGAAGCTTCTCAGATTTCCACGAATCAAAGTAAAGAGTGTTCTTCTTGTATGGAGCAGTATCTGTCCATGGCATGTCTTTGAATAGTTTCTCCAGGGCGTAGGAGATCCTGGAGAAAAACTTCAACCTTCCTTTGCGGACGATTTCACTCGTGCTTCCCTTCTCGTATTCGAAATCCGCCGCAACTTCATGAATCTGGTTGATAAACCAGCGATGCCAGTTGAATTTTGTTCCATTTAAGCTGTCTACAATTACGGAGGTGGCGTAGATCTTGGTGTCTGACAGTTGGCTGAGCGAACCAACTCCACAGAGAATGGACTTCGTGTACATCTCGCAGATCAGATTGAATGGAGCCTTCAAGTCGTTTCTGATGTTGCTCAACTTAGGGTTCCCAAACTTTACACCTCTTTGTTTGGCGAAGCGAGCATACTCCACCTGAGTTGACATGCCCAGTTCTGACAGAGATATTGGTCCGGTTGACGGCAAATCGAATACTCGTGCTATCCTGTCTAGCTCGATCTCCACGGGTGTTCCTCTCAGTGGATGAGAGAAAGTTGACGTATCTTCTCCCTTTTTGAGATTCAGGAGAACCTCGGCAACGGCCTTGCTCAGAATCTTTTGCGGCTTGGCAGTCACGAACTTCCACAGACCGGCCGTGGTTACAGCCCTGCGGAGAAAGCCATTTTCCATTACCACATCTTCATTAAGATGCGGTTCAATGAAGACGTTGTCGTCGAGGTTTTTCAGGAATTCCTTCATTGTTTCAGTTTTCTCCTTCTTTCCCATGGTGTATACTTGTAGAGAGGGTTGAGAAAAAGTTAAGGCTTTAAGGGATTTTAGGTTTGAGATTACAGAGGTGCAGAGGTTTCACTAAAATGGTAGTTTTGAGACTTTGAAATTTTTCTGCAGCCTTTGGTGTTACATATATATAGAACTAGGGTTCGGCTGACGAGGCAGGGGCAAGACAGTAATATCTTCCAAGATCCTGTGCAGGGGCGGCAGACCTTCGGTGATGGATCTGACGTGTCCGGCGTCATCACTGGAAAAGTGAACCGCCAATTTGGTTTGACGTGGCCATGTGGCAGATTTTGATTCGTCTCTTCCAATAGTAGTCAATCCAGCGGTTGAGATTTAGAGACGGTTCAGATTCGACGGCTGGATTGAGTGCGGTTTTTCCCGCTTTCCTCGGCTTTGACGTCCACGCGCCTGTCGTTTCTTCTTCTACGCGCCGCTGCATTAAATGCTTGGTAGAAAGTAAAATAGGCACTCGAGTGCTGACAGCTCATACGCTTCGCTACGTATCCGCTTGCTTCGAGTGTAGCCGCTTCAGCATTCACTCGCTTACGGAGTACTCGCTTCACGTGACTGTTCCGCACTCGCTTGCGATGGCTAGCTTTGAGTGACGTAGCACTCGCTTGGCCATCTGAAGCGACTGGAATAAGAAACTGAATTTCTTTACTTAAATTTAAAATGTTTCTGACTTACATACTTCGAGGATAAACAAGAGTGTTTTCCTCTTTGTATTTGTGTCAGATTCATTTCATATTTTCCACGTAGCGAGTGAAGGTTTCTAGCACGCTTCAGCTCACTTAGTGTACTTAAAATTGAAACGCTTACCAGTCAATCTCACTTCGTAGGAGATTGATACCACTATTTGAAGACTTCATTTTATTTGGACTTCAGATTGTAGAATCCACTTGTTTGCTTTGAAGCTTGTTGATACTACCTGATTGGTAATTCAGCTTCTTGGCATTAGTCTTCATGGCATTCATCTTCCTCTACGAATTAGAGAGTCCTCCATTGTAGTGAATGAGGGAGGAAATGAATATAGTACACAAGCTTACTACAACCCAGAGGGGAGTTTCACGTAAGTGTACATATTCACGACGAATGGAGGATGAGTACAAGTCCTTATCTCAGAGCAGAAATGGACAGGATGACAATGAGAATGCTCTGACAAGACAATCTCGTATTTTACGCAGAAGCATGTCACCAGCCCTGCAACCTTTTGTAGAAAAAGGTAAACCTTCAAGCATCCTCCTACATGCTACAGAATGAACTTGCAATCGACTCGCTTTGACCCAAGCTTGGGCAAATTGAGGTGATGCAAAATTCAAAGTGAGAGGGGAATGGATAGACATCCGGCAGCTCAACTCAGTAAAGAGTGAGTAAGGAATGGACATTTATCCACGATGAAGGAGATGAGAAGACTTGCTCCTCTTCGGCGGAAAGATGGGAAGAGGACACAAGGTCTGGGTGCCAGCCCTGCCTAAGCTTTCACCATTTTTACGTGGGAAGGCCCGATACAAGACCCCACAACCGTTACTAGAAACGGCACTTGCGAGTGTTTATACCCACTCGCTAGGAATCCTAGGCTAGGTAGCAGCTTTCCTTGCTCGCTTTGGAAGTAGCTTGCTCCGGGAGCAAACAATAGTTCCCCCTTAACCAATGGCTTAACAATTCCTGTAAGCGGGTAGGGAACATCTTCCAACACTCCACCTTACTCCACCTTGTTTCTCCTTCTTCAAGCGAGTGAGATTTTGAAGTGACTCGCTTGAGTTGGTGAAGATCCGAAGCGAGTGACGCTACGAAAAACCAGCGATCACTCCTTCGTGCATCCTGGATCTAACATTCTTCACCAGGGTCTAATAACCCTAATTCAATGCATAGCTGGTTGAAACGAGACTCAGCTAGAGGCTTGGTGAGGATATCTGCTCGCTGGAGATCGGTATGAATTTTCTCGAGCTTGATATCCTTCTTCTCGACATGATCTCGAATGAAGTGATGTCGGATTTCCACGTGCTTGCATCTGGTGTGAAGCACTGGATTCTGCGAAATACATATGGCACTGTTGTTGTCGCAGAAGATCGGAATTTCATTCGCTTCAACTTTGTAGTCCTTCAACTGTTGACGAAGCCATAGGATTTGAGAACAACAGCTTCCAGCGGCCATGTATTCAGCTTCAGTTGTTGAAGTAGCTACGTTTGTTTGCTTCTTTGAGAACCACGAGATCAGCTTGCTTCCCAAGAACTGACATGTGCCCGAAGTTGACTTCCTATCGACTCGGCACCCTCCATAGTCAGCATCGGAGTATCCAGTAAGCTCCAAATTGTCCTCCGCTGGATACCACAGACCCATGTTGATAGTGCCCTTCAAATATCGAAGAATCCTTTTGGCAGCTTCAAGATGGCTGTGCTTGGGGTTGCTTTGGAAGCGAGCGCAGACTCCAACTGCAAAAGTAATATCTGGCCTACTTGCAGTGAGATATAGGAGGGATCCAATAAGAGCACGATAATCTGTAGCATTCACAGATTTTCCCTCTTCGTCTGGCTCCATCTTCCAGTTGGTATTCATTGGAATCTTCACAGATTTAGCATGTTGAATACCGAACTTAGCAAGCATATCTCTTGTGTACTTCGCTTGATTGATGAAGATACCATCATCCTGCTGCTTCACTTGAAGACCTAGAAAGCAGCTCATCAAGCCAATCATTGACATCTCATATTTGGTCATCATCAGCTCTCCAAACTTCTTGCTAAGCGACTGGTTTGGTGATCCAAATATGATGTCGTCCACGTAGATCTGAACCCATAGCATGTCATCTCCATGGTTGATAGTGAATACAGTTCGATCTATTTTCCCTTTGTGGAATCCATTATCCACTAGGAATTGAGAAAGTGTATCATACCAAGCTTTGGGAGCTTGCTTCAACCCATATAGAGCTTTCTTCAAGCGATACACCTTGTCTCCTTGCTCGAAACCCGGTGGCTGCTCCACATACACTTCTTCCTTGAGTTCACCGTTCAGGAATGCGCTCTTCACATCCATTTGATAGACCTTAAACTTCTTGGTTGCTGCATAGGCTAGGAACAATCTGATAGCTTCAAGCCGTGCCACTGGAGCGAAAGTCTCGTCAAAGTCGATTCCTTCCTCTTGGCAGTAGCCTTTGGCAACGAGTCGCGCCTTGTTCCTCACAACGTTGTGGTCCTCGTCAGTCTTGTTCT
This sequence comes from Thymus mandschuricus, assembly GCA_029379335.1. Lineage (NCBI taxonomy): Eukaryota > Viridiplantae > Streptophyta > Magnoliopsida > Lamiales > Lamiaceae > Thymus > Thymus mandschuricus. Next base: position 15,473,304 of record CM057074.1, on the reverse strand, counting down.
TGAACACCCATTTGGTGCCAATAACGTGCTGAAATTTGGGACGTCCCACGAGGTATCATACGTCATTCCTGGTGAACTGGTTCAGCTCTTCTTGCATGGCGATCACCCAGTTTGAGTCGGCTAGAGCTTCCTCCACGCTTGATGGCTCAATGTTTGAGAGAAAGCAACTGAACATGGCACTTTCTTCAAACACTTGACTTCTGGTCACTACACCCTTGGATGGATCTCCAATGATTTGACTTGGTGAGTGATCTTTGAGCCACGCTCGCTTGGACCCGCCAGCTTCGTCTTCATCTTCTTCTTGGACACTTGCTTCACCATCTGTAGCAAGTGGATTGGGTGCTTGGCCTGCACTTGCTTCAGAAGTCTTGGGGGCAGCTTCATCTTTTCCTTGGACATTCAGCTCGCTTGAGCCTTTGATCTCTTCTTCATCCTCAAGTATGTCCCAAGTAAGAGTGTTGATGGGTTCCTCACCTGACTTTCCGTCTTTAGATAGATCCTGTTCCTGTGGATGACTTAAAGAAGATTCATCAAATACGACATGGGGTGATTCTTCCACGATTAGGGATTTACAGTTGAACACCTTGTAAGCTTTGCTTGATGTGGAGTATCCTAAGAATATTCCTTCATCAGCTTTGCTTTCAAAGGCTTTCAACTGTGACTTCCCGTTGTCATGAATGAAGACCCTACAACCAAAGATATGGAAATAAGATATGTTAGGAATTCTTCCTGTCCATATTTCATATGGTGTTTTGTCGTGTCGTTTGCAGAGAAGCGTTCGATTCTGTGTGTAGCATGCTGTATTGGCTGCTTCAGCCCAATATTTCATTGGAAGCTTTGAGTCTGCAATCATGGTTCGAACTGCTTCCTTGATGATACGATTTCTTCTTTCAGCAACTCCATTCTGCTGTGGTGTGCGTGCTGAGGAGGTCTGATGTGCTATGCCATGCTCCGTGCAGTAAGCTTCGATGGTAGAGTTCAAGAACTATGTCCCTTTGTCGGAGCGGATGGTCACGATCGCTTTATTCTTCTCCACAGCCAATCGCTTGAGCAGTTGTGGTAGCTTGGTCAGAGTCTCCTTTTTGCTGTAGAGAAATACAACCCAAGTGTAGCGAGAGAAGTTGTCGACTACAACTAGAGTGTATTTTCTTCCATTCACACTAACTGGAGTAACTGGACCAAACAGATCCATGTGAAGTAGCTCGAGCACTCGCTTTGATGAGGCTTCTTCGAGACTGGCGAAGTGCTTCTTTGTCTGCTTCCCTCGTTGGCATGGTGAGCATGGATGGTCTTTGATGAAGACTTCATTTGGTATGCCTTGCACCAAACCCTTACGAGCTAAGCGATTGATTGCTTTGAAGTTGAGATGGTTTAAGCGTCTGTGCCAAAGCCATCCTATCTCTGTAGCACTCCTCGCTACTAAGCATGTTTCCACTTTGCAGCTATCCCATTGTGCTATATAGACGTTCCTTTGTCTAATTCCAGTAAGCACAATCTGGGATGTGAGCTTGCTCTTTACAATGCACTTGTTTGAAATAAATTCCACCTTGTATCCTTTGTCACAAAACTGTGAAATGGATAGCAAGTTGTGCTTGAGTCCTTCCACGTAGGAGACTTCCTCGATTGTGAGTTTTCCAACTTTCAGTGCGCCGTAACCTTTGGTGCTTCCTCGAGAGTTATCACCAAATGTAACGTGTGGACCCTTCTTCTCTATGTAATCTTGAAGTAGAGCTCTCATGCCGGTCATGTGTCTTGAACATCCACTGTCCAAGTACCAAATTTGTTGACCCTCACATGGCATGGGATCCACGGCGCTCACCTGCAATTAGACAGATTTTGGTACCCAAATCAGTTTGGGTCCTTGCAGGTTAGTTCCCTTAGGTACCCATACTTGCTTCACTTTCTTTTGAAATGAAGCTTGTGCTTTGGGCTTCTCGACCTTCGAAAACAGTGACTTCTGCCTTGAAGCAGCTTCACATGTGCAACAGTGTGTGCAAGAGGGGTAGCGGCTCGCTTCAGTCCTACCTATGCTCTTCCCTCTTTGCTTATATCCTGAAGCGACTCGCTTCGGATTAGCTCTGGGTTTAGAGGCTGACTTAGGGTTTCTAGTCTGTCGAAGCGGCTCGCTTGGTTTCCTCGAAGCGGTCCAACTAGAGTTTTGACCCTGACTCGCTTGAGTAACCTTGGGAGTTCGAAGCGGCCTCTTTGGTGCTTCGAATTCTTCCCCCTCAACGTTAGTCCGGTTGGACCATCTCCAGTCCGGATAACGTGACACATAGACATTACTCCTCTTTTTGAAAGGGAGATCCTTTGTCTCTCGTGTCTTGGCTTGAGGCTTAGAAGCTACAACTGGTTTCCCTTTACCTTTGGATTGGTAATTTTTAGCATTGTGAGTGCTCGGGATAGTTGTGTTTTGCTTACCCTTAGATTCAGTCCTTAAAGATATAGACATCTTCATTGGCTTTTTCTTAGGGTTCTCAGCCATTTTACCTTTGTCTTTGTTAGTGGTCGCTTTGGATGCAGTGGGCATTTCCAAAATGACTGATGGTGTGTTTGAAGCACCAACAAAGACAGTCGGCTTGGAAGGTCCACCCTCAAATCCAAGTCCTTCCTTTCTACCAAAAGGTAGAAGAGAACTCTCTAGTGCCTGTCTAGCATATGAAGCTTTGTTTAGGTTGGCGACTAGAGTGGATTGGGCTTCATACTTTCCTTCCAAGCTCTGATGTCTTGCGAAAAGATCCTCGAACTTACTAGTCATAGCCCTTAGATTAAGTTTGACTTGGTCAAGCTCAGTGGCTAGCTTTCGGTTCTCCTTCTCGCTTTGAGACAGAGCTTGTTGCAGCACTTCGTGATCACTCGACAATTTAACGTGCTTGTCAAGCAATTCACTCCATGTTGAGGAATTGGGTTCCTCTTGGTGCGAGTGTGCGAGTGTAATTGAACTAGATGGGGGATAGATGAATACCTCTCCTGTTTCTTCATCGGTGAGCGCCATAAATCCAAGATCCTCACCATCACTGGAATTTGGATCAGTGAATGCATCTGAGTCGCTTGGTGGATCTTCAGTTGTAGCGACCGGCACTTCACTTGCTACGAGCTCTCGCCTTGGTGCATCCCTCTTTGCTTTCAGTTCTTCTCGCTCCTTCGCACTCAGCTTTAGGCAATCGGATTTGTAGTGGCCCATCTTATGGCAATGGTAACATTCCACTTCCATCATGTCTCTCGGGATCGGCTTTGTCGTCTCTTCTCTCTTTCCTTTTCCTTCTCGAGCATCAGTGCTCCTCCCTTTGTATTGCTTGTAGAATCTTTTGTATTTGCCCACTCGAGAATTCATTTTGTTGAAGTTCTTGGATAAGAACGCAATGTGTTCTTCCAATTCTTCCCTCGTCATCTTGGCTAGCGACTGCTCGCTTGGCCCTTCAGCAGCTTTGAATGCTACTCCTTTTGACGTATTGGGCGCTTCATCCTCTTCGTCGAGGTTCATTCGATTCAGATTGAATTCATGAGCTTTCAGTTCGGAAAACAGAATCTCCGGTGTGAACTTTGATAGATCCTTGGTTGCTAGATACAGCTCCTTCATAGTTTGCCACTTCCTTGTGAGAGCTCGGACAATCTTCAGGTTGACTTCCTTATCTGTGAGTTCCTTCCCAAGCGAGTTGAGAGTTGCAATGATGTTTGTAACTCTCAGCTCGAAGGTATCGATGGACTCTCCTGGCTTCATTATCAGACTCTCAAACTCCCGCATCTGAACGGCGAGTTTGTTCTCCTTGATTTTGTCTGTTCCTTGAGAAATGAGGGCTAGAGTTTCCCACATTTCCTTCGCCGTCGCACACTTCCTGATTCTAGGAAGATAGGCATCAGACACAGTGCTCTGCATCGTGTGACGTGCGATTTTATCCAGGTTGGCGATCTTGAAGTCGTTGGGATTGTATTCATCTTTGTCCTTCTCAACGTACTCTTGTCTGATATGAGCTTCGCGTCCTTCAGCAGCTGGTACGTTCACAGATATGGCTTTCTTGATTTCGATTGGTCCGTCCTCTATGACTTCCCACATCCGGTCGTGGATGGAGCAAAGGAAGCTCTCGACTCGGAAACTCCATGTCTCGTATCCTTCGATCGAGAACTGTGGAAGGTTTGAGGCACTGTATGTAGACATGGCAAACTATCAGTAGTAAATGCAATATGCGTGAGTGAGGTTTTGATGCACTTAGGAAAATAGGATCCGGTTCAGTGAGACAACGTGAAGCGAGTGGGGACTCGCTTCGGATATGCAAAGCAGAGGCTCGAAAGAACCGCTGCTCTGATACCACTTGTTGGTCCCGGTTTGTTAATAGGAAAAATACGTAGAGGGGGGGGGGGGGGTGAATACGTATTTTGAAGTTTTTCAACTTCAAATCCCTTAACTCAGAGTAAAAAGTAAAGAGCTATTTTTGAAACTTAAGACCTAGCTGAAGCTAGATCTACAGTACGTAGCTTGCCTACTTGACCGAAGTGGACACTTGATCAAGAGGGAGTCTTTACTGGTATGTGCGGAATTTGGTGAGCTAAATCTTTTCCTAAGTAATTAAAATATCCAGATTAAGTTGTTTAGATGCACGTGCAATGGATAAACAAAGTAAAGAGTTTAGGGTTAGAGAGATACGACGCAGAGATTTATAGTGGTTCGGAGATAACGCTCCTACGTCCACTTTGTTGCACGACGGCAACTGTTCTTTTCACTCAAGAACTTGAAGGTTATGGGTCCTTCAAAAACCTGGTCGAGATCGGGCTTCACTCGCCTAGATCAAACGACAGACGTAGTGATTGCGGGTTCACTACACAAACCTAACAAAGACTGGAAGCTTCACTTGCTTCAGTCAAAACACAACAGGGAGATTACGGGCTCTCCTTACAGCCTAGTTTCGATCGAGCTTTACACAAACGATGTAAGTGTAAGCTTGGATCTCATCTCTACGATCGAGGCTTCTTCTATCGATGAAGGAAGAGCCTTGGATCTGGACAACCTAACGACAACACTCAAAAACCTAACAGACAGAGTTTAGGGTTTTTGGTTGACGAAACACACTATGAAGAGCTCTTTACAATAAGTGCAAAGATGGCTAGAGCTCTTCTTCTAAGCTTGGATATGGAATGGGCTTAGACTCTAAGTGTGAAGGTTGTGAAGACGAGTTCCGATGAACTGGAAACTCAGAGAACACTTGAAAACAAAGACTCGAAGATTGCTATGAAAGCTTGGGAGTGTTTGTTTGCTGTATGCGCTTGAATGCTCAAGTAGTGTTCTACTCTTCTTCGTCTTCATCCTTCACTATTTATAGGCGGAGGGTTGGCTGAGATCCGTTGCTTGGTTGGTGGCCTTGTCCCTCCTCCTCTCGACAGTACTTGCACAGGCTGGCTACTTTTCAGATGCGCAGTTTTGGATTTTTGCCGGAAATGGCTAAGTTCCAATTTCATCAGTAACTGGAGCGACCCAGTACTGTTACGGCGCCTTGTCGGCCTGGCAGTCAACTCTTCCGCTCCACTTCGCCTTCGACACGTGGAGATCTCACAATTAATGCTACGATCTCCTGTTGACTGGAGTTCAAAATATGGGCGGGAGTTGTGCTGTCGCTTTCTGGTAGGTAGTGGCTCGCTTCGCTTTGAAGTTGTAGCGTCCGCTCTAGTTGAGTCACTTCGTAGTCATTCTGTAGTGAGTCGCTTCGGGAAATAAAGTTCCCTAGTGACTGCTTTGGAAACTGCTGACTAGAGTTGACTAGCTTTGACTCTTCACTGTAGCGCTTGCTTTGCTTCGCTTTGGCTTTGAACTGTAGCGCTCGCTTTGCTTCGCTTTGGCGGACTCACTTCGAATCTACTGTAGCGATCGCTTCGCTATACTGTTTTTCGACACGCTTCACTTCAGTTTGCTTGGCTTGCTTCGCTTTGAAAAACACACTCAAGCGAGTGGCCTTCACTTGAACTTTTGAAGCCTAATCTAAGCAAAATAAAAGAGTCATCCTAACAGAGTAGGCTTAGAAAAATTCTAACCTATTAACTACATCAAAGTGGGTCACTTGGGAGTTGGACACTTGGGGTTTTGGGATCCAATCAAAACAAATGACTTCGTCTATCAAGTATCCCACATAGTTCCCCCTTAACAAATTGGTCCATAACAATTCCCAACAGCGCCGTCAACGGGCCTCTCGATCGACCTCTCGATCGAGAGAGGTGTCGAGAGGTCCATTCTGTTTCACGTAATTTGACCTCTCGACCGGCCTCTCGATCGAGAGGTCTATCGAGAGGAACTGCACTAGAGCTACTGTCCTCCCCTCTCGATCGAAAACACGGGGGTCTCGATCGAGAGGCTTCACGTGAATTTCCTGGGCACAATTTTTCAAATCCTCTCGATGAACCTCTTGATCGAGAGAGGTGTCGAGAGGACCCTACTGGAAGTCAGTTTTCCACCTCTCGATCGAGAGAAGTGTCGAGAGGTATGCTCGAAAATTGTTTTCAACACATCAACTTCAAATTTATTAGCATATTAAAGGGCATGACTCTGAAATACGAAAAATCTAACTACGACTCTCGAAATAAAATGAAAAACGGGATATGAATATTGTGTTACCTCCCAACAAGTGCTACGTTTAACGTCTTTAGTCCGATGATACCTCGTTTCTAGCTCGGATCCTCAAGATTGACGGTCGCTTTTGTTGGATAGAGAGGCAACAACTTGAAGTAGTGCTTGAGTCGATGTCCATTCACCATGAATTTTTCACCGTCGTTCTTCAACACTTCAAACGCTCCATTCTTCAAATCCTTGTAAATAACGAACGGCCCGGACCACTTGTTTTGCAATTTTCCTGGAAACAAACGAAGACGAGAGATATAGACAAGAACACCATCACCAATTTTGAACTTACGTTTTTTAATGCTCAAGTCATGGAATGTTGCGGCTCGTTCTTTGTAAATCCTTGAATTCTCGAATGCTTCGTTCCTCCATTCATCAAGCTCTAGCAAATCGTGACACCTTTGACCCATGGCTTCTTTGAACTCGAAATTAATCCTTCTCGTCGCCCAATACGCTTTGTGCTCCAACTCCATTGGTAAATGGCAAGATTTGCCAAAAAGCAATTGATATGGAGATCTTCCGATTGGCGTCTTGAAGGCCGTCCTATAGGCCCAAAGGGACCCATGAAGTCAATCCCCCAAACATCGAAGAGCTCCACCTCCATAATGGTGCTACAGCATCTCGTCTCTCTTCGTAATGTTCCCCATCCTTTGACATCGATCACACGCCTTGATGTAAGCATGACAATCCTTGTAGATCGACGGTCAATAGAAACCACTATGAAAGATCTTGAGGGCGGTCCGATTTGCTGCGAAGTGGCCCCCATTCGGAGCGATATGGCAATCCTCGATGATCTTCTTCCACTCCGTTTGTCGAACACATCGCCTAATGACTCCATCGGCGCACCTCCGGTACAAGTATGGATCCTCCCAATAGTAGAATTTGCAGTCGTGGAGGAACTTCTTCTTTTGGTGAGACGAGAGATCCTTTGGCACATGATGAATCACCAATTAGTTAACGATGTCGGCGAACCAAGGAGTGTACTCGTCGATCTCGAAAATCTGCTCGTCGGGAAAACTCTCCTTGATAACGATCCTTGAGTCTTCTCCTTCCACCGGTTGCTCCAATCTTGAGAGATGATCGGCCACCACATTCTCACAACCCTTCCTATCCTTAATCTCCATGTCGAACTCTTGAAGAAGCAAAATCCAGCAAACTAACCTTGGCTTCAAGTCCTTCTTGTTGAATAGATAGCGAATGGCGGAATGGTCGGTGTGCACAATCGTGTGAGATCCCACGAAATAGGGTCTAAACTTGTCGAAAGCATAGACCACAACAAGTAGCTCCTTCTCCGTGGTTGTGTAGTTCCTTTGGGCCGAGTCCAACGTCTTGCTAGCGTAGTAGATCACTCGGAAAAGCTTCTCTCTTTTATGTCCCAAGACCGCTCCTATCGCCCAATCGCTTGCATCACACATGAGCTCGAACGGGGCACTCCAATCCGGTGAAACCAAGACATGAGTGGAGATAAGAGCCTTCTTCAATGTCTCGATAGCATCCAAGCAATCCTTATCGAACACGAACTTGACGTCTTTCTCGAGCAATCCACACAACAGCTTCGTGATCTTTGAAAAGTCCTTGATGAATCTTCTATAGAAGCCGGCGTGTCCTAAGAAACTCCTCACCGATTTGACATTGGTTGGTGGTGGCAACTTCTCGATAGCTACAACTTTGGCTCGATCCACCTCCAAACCTTGAGACGACACCTTGTGGCCTAACACGATCCCTTCTTGCACCATGAAATGGCAATTCTCCCAATTGAGAACGAGATTCGTCTCTTCACACCTTTGAAGCAACGTGGCTAGATTCTCCAAACATTGATCAAACGATGAGCCAAAAACTGAAAAATCATCCATGAATACCTCCATAATGTTCTCGATCAATCCGTGGAAGATAGCCATCATGCACCTTTGGAAAGTAGCCGGAGCGTTGCACAACCCGAACAGCATCTTCCGATAATCGAATACTCCATATGGACATGTAAACGCCATCTTGTGTTGGTCCTCCGAAGCAATGGCAATTTGGTTGTAACCGGAGTATCCATCGAGGAAGCAATAGTACTCATGTCCGGCCAATCGATCGAGCATTTGATCCATGAAAGGAAGGGGAAAGTGATCCTTCCTAGTTGCTGTGTTGAGAAGGCGATAGTCGATGCAAACTCGCCATCCCGTGACAAGCCTTGTCGCTATTAGCTCCCTCTTCTCATCGTTGATAACCGTCATGCCTCCTTTCTTCGACACCACTTGAGTAGGGCTCACCCACTCACTATCCGAAATAGCATAGATCATGCCAGCATCTAGCAACTTCATCACCTCCTTCCTCACAACTTCTTGCATAGCCGGATTCAATCGCCTTTGGGGTTGGACTCTTGGGCGATGATCATCTTCAAGCAATATCCTATGCATACAAATGGAAGGACTAATACCTTTAATGTCGGCAATCGTCCATCCAATCGCAAATTTATGCTTCCTTAGGACCCTCAATAACTTGTCCGTATTTGTCTCCGTTAGTTGATAAGACACGATCACCGGGTACGTCTCCTCTTCTCCCAAAAACTTGTACTTGAGATGCTCGGGTAATGGCTTCAACTCCACCTTAGGGGCTGCACTCTTCTTCTCCTCTTCTTCAAGAACTCCATCATCCACCTTCTTGTTGACGTCGAGGAAGAGAGCTTCCTTGTGGTTAGGTAATGGTTGATTTGCTTCCAATTGATTGAGATACTCAAGAATCTCATCACAAGCTTCATCCATCTCCGAATAAGAATAAAGAGAATTTGAGATGCAATGGTTAAGTGCCTCCTCCGAAGTAGGTGGTGTCAACGTTTCGATGGAGAAGACATCCTCACGATGATCGTCGGGTCTCTTCATGGCTTTATAGATAGTTCAACTCTTCTCCATTGACTCTAAAGGTAAGGTCTCCATCTTGTACGTCAATCAATGCTCTCCCCGTTGCTAAGAATGGCCGTCCTAAGATCAAAGGTTGATTTGCATCCTCGGGCATATCCAATACAACAAAATCCACCGGGAAACGAGGTTGTGAACTTGAACAAGAACGTCTTCGACTATCCCCCTTGGATAAGAAACTGAGCGATCCGCCATGAGTAGGGAGATAGTTGTTGGTTTCATCTTTCCAATCTTGAGCCGGTTAAAAATAGAGAGAGGCATCAAATTGATGCTAGCACCAAGATCACAAAGGACATTTTGAAAGACGTGATCACCGATCTTGCATGCTAGTGTGAACCTCCCGGGATCCTTTTGCTTCAATGGTAGTTTCTTTTGGATCACCGCGCTGCACTCCTCCGTGAGGTTGATTGTCTCGAACTTCCCCCACTTCTTCTTTCCCGATACCGCATCCTTGATGAACTTCATGTGATTTGGCATGTCTCGAAGAGCATCGAGAAGCGGGATGTTGATGTTGACCTTTTGAAGTATTTCCAAGAAATGTTGATACTTCTCATCTTGCTTCGTCTTGGCCAAACGTTGAGGAAATGGGGCTTTTGGAACATACGTCGCGAATTGGGGCGGTTGTGCACCCTTTCGAACACCCTTGCAATCGAGAGAGGTGTCGAGAGGTGTCTTCTGACTTCGAGATTTGACCTCTCGACCCCCATCTCAATCGATAGGGGTGTCGAGAGATTTGTTCTGAATTTTCTGGGCGGCCTCTCGATCGAGAGAGGTGTCGAGAGGATCACACTAGATCTCTTCGTCATAAAGCTCTCGATCGTCCTCTCGATCGATAGGAGTATCGAGAGGACCCTTCTGGACTCCAGCGTTGTGCTCTCAATCGACCCCTCGATCGAGAGGGTTGTCGAGAGACCCTCGTTTTGGAATTTGTCTCCTCGTCTCCTCGAACTCCACATTCTTGTGGCTTCCGTTTCCAGTATTTTCAACTTCCAAGGATGGATTTGTGTATCTAGTGCCACTCCGAAGCTCAATAGCATGAACTTGATGGTTCTTCGGGTTTTGCTCGATTGTGCTTGGGAATTGGCCGGGCTTATGGACTCCTCCTTGAGCGTTGGCTAGTTGACTCACTTGCGTCTCCAACATTTGCATTTGCTTGGTCAAGGCGTTGAAGATACTCCCCAAATTGTTGCTCAAAGTAGTTTGAGTAAGCTCCAATGTCCTCAGCTTTGCATCTTGTTGCGTCATCCTTATCTCCGATTGAGCCATATATTGTCGAATCAAATCATCGGTTGATATCTCCTTCTTTGGCTCTTGGATGACTCCGTTTTCAACATGGAAGCTGGGAAGTGGTTGCAAGGCGTTGTTTGGGTTGGCATAGGAGAAGTTCGGGTGGTTGTGGTTGTTGGGAACATAAGGCTTCTTGTAGCCTCCTTGGTAGTTGGCCTCCTTGTCCTCCTTGCCACTTGTTTCCTTGATTTGGTTGCCTCTTGCCACCTTGTTGCACAAAATTGGCATCTTCTCCTTCGGGTTGGGGTGTTTGTTCATCAACTAGCATCTCACCGAAGCACTCCTTTCTTGATGGTATCCAACTCATTCGCTGTTTTCGTGTACTTCTCCATCAAGTCATCGTAAGCTTCGATTCCAATAGTTGCAACTCTCCTCCTTCCAATGCGTCGGTCAGTAGCCTCTTCATAACTCGAATTAACGGTAAGCTCAATTATCTCCATAGCCACATCATACTCATTGTTCAAAAATCCTCCTTTAGAAGCATAGTCAAGCTCCTCCATACACATCTTGTTCAAACCACAATAGAAGCATGTGATTTGATCCTCCTTGCTAATTCCATGATTCGGGCATGCTCTCAATAGCTTCTTGAATCTTCCCCACGCCTCATAGAAGTACTCATCCTCATATTGTTGAAAGTGATTGATCTCTTTGATAAGCTTCTGAGCCCTCGAAGGTGGGAAAAACTTGTTGAGAAACCTCGTGCACATCTCGGTCCATGTCCTAATCTCGGTCTTGTCCAATCCATCAAGCCACTCCCTCGCATCGTCCTTGAGAGACCACACATTGGCCTTGTATGTAGCACATATGTCCAAAACTTGAGGTAGTCCGATGAAACTCCATTGGCCTTGTATGTAACACATATGTCCAAAAACTGCTTCAAGTGAGCATTTGGATCCTCCGTTGGTGAGCCTCCATATTGATTAGCTTGAACCATGTTGATGAGGGACGTCTTGATCTCGTAGTTATTGGCGTCCGTGGTCCCCCACCCTCCTTGCTGAAATTGGTCTACGACCGGTTTGAACCGATCATTCAAAGTCCTCCTCACTTCTTGATCCCCCATTGAATCTTGGCTCTTTGGTGAATCCGTTGGTGAAGAGAGTGGTGTATCAATCTTGACTGTCTCCTTCCCTCACCTCTTCACCCTTAGTGAGCGCTCGATCTCCAAATCTATCGGAATAAGGTATATCCCTTTAGATCTTGTGGTCATGCACTACCTAAAATCAAAGAGGTGGAAAAAGAACAAGTTAGATCAATAAACCAAAAATAGAAAATAAAAGTGCCTAAATCACCTATTAATTTTATTTCAAAATATGCGTATGAAATCTAACCAATCCCCGGCAACGGTGCCAAAATTTGATCGCACTATTTTCTACCACACAAAATAGGTATAGTAAAAAGTAAGCACGAGTATCGTATCCACGGGGACTGACAAATCGAAACCACACACAGTACCTCTGCTTTAGATCGTAAAAAACATAAAAAACATGCAGTTAGATTATAACCTAACACTCCGGCTAAGGTAGTATAGATCGTCACTCGATAAAATCCTAATCTCCTCTCGGTCTCAAAGAAATTAAATCAAGTGCAAAACATAACAAGTATCGATAGATATAATCAATAAGGTTCAGCTACGACACCTATATCAACTATATGCTTGACCTATGATAATCTAACTTCGGCTAAGACAATTAAATCATCATACCATGTATTCATGAGATCTATTATGCAATTATCTGGCTAGGGCATAAAAAACATAACTATGCACACACAATTAATGGCCAGTTAATCATGCATGAGAATAAGCACCATGAAACATGCATCTAGATTGACAGGCTAATTGTAATAAAAAAATACTCACATAAATTCAATTAGGCATTCAATCCCTAAAATCAACTAAGAAAATTAGCTAGACATAATTAAAGCAAACAATGAACAAAATATATTGGAAGAACATAATTAAAAAGTAGAGTAAGAAAAACTTGGAATTAAATCTTGAACACGATGAAGAACTTCAAATCTTGAATCTTGAATAAACTTGAATAATCTTCAAAGTCGAATACAAACTAAACGAAAGACGAAAAATAAAAATTGTAATACCCGTATTTTATTTAGTGTAGTTAATGAATGTTGGAGATATACTTGTAATTTATAGGACTTGAGGTATGTCGAGGAAGGATTATTTATATCATGGATGGAAAGTTAAGGATTGGAAATTTATTAATTGATAGTAAAAGTTGTTTAGATAAGAATGATATGAACATATATTTAAAAAAAAGTGATGTATCTCAAAGTAGGATAAAGGAAAAGGAATAATAATAATAATAAATATAATATATTGTTGGTCCCGGTTTGATAGGGGATACACACGTGGGGGGGGGGGGGGGGGGGGTGAATACGTGTGTAAAAAGTTTTTCAACTTGTTTTGCCCTTATCTCAGAGTAACAAGTAGAGTAGTCGCTTCAAGAACTTAAGACCTAGCCGCAAGCTAGATCTACAGTGGAAGCTTTCCTCTTGACCTAAGCTAGCGCTTGATCAAGAGTGACTCACTTGTGATATGCTCGTGCAGTTGGATAAAAGAAAAGGAATAATAATAATAAATATAATATATAGTAGGCTAGCAATTAAAAGAAAGGAGATTAGGAATTTTGGGGAGGGATTTTAATTCTTTTTATCCTTATTCAGCATGTCCACACGTCAATTCCTTTCTCCAGCAACCACCGCCACTGCTTTTCTTCTTTCCTCCTTTTCCCTTCTTTTCTTTCTCCTTCCAGTAAACACCGCGACACAGATTCGATTTTCAGTCTTTAAGCTCCGAAGAAATCGTAACCACATAGGTTGATAAGGTTCTAGGTTAAGCTCCTTATCAAGGTAAGCTTTCTTTGAGATTAAACCTGGTATTTGAGAAAGGCATGATCAAAATTTCTTGATATTCATGATCTACGATTTGCTACGAGTCGATTTATGTACGAATTATTCGAAACCCCTTTGATTGCTTCCAAGTTCGGTAAAACAAAGTCTTTTTTTGTGTGTTTCCTTTATTATTCTTGGTTAAACCGCGTATGGTGTGATCATCTAGAGTCGATATGATGAGGTGTTCGATCAAAGTTTTCAAAGAAAGCCATTCTCTTTGTTTTCTGAAAATTCAGCTCACTTACGGCCTCTGCTGTGAACAAACTCTTTATAATCTGAGTTTGAAACATTCTCCATGTTAAAGTATTCCCTCTTATCTTTCCGTGGACATTTTATTCGTCTAAAACGGAATTCGTATGAATTTATCATGATTTTTCAGTGATTAGGTGTCCAGATTCAAAATCTGCCGAGGCAGCTTCTGCAACAGTTTTGATGTTCAGTTTTGAACCCCTTATCTTGAATTTGAATGAAAGTTACTCTATGTAGTCTCAGCTTTCCAAAACATCTTGAATCATTTAAATTCATCAAGTAACGAAGGATTTATGGTTGTTCAAAGTTAGACCCCTGAGTCTGTGTGAAATCTGCTTTCCAGATTTCAGTTAGGTTTTCAAATGATTATGGTTTTTAACTCCTTTAAGGGAAAATTCTGGGATTTTAACACTTTATAGCTTGAGATGTTAGATTTCCATAACTTCAAGCCATTCCTCAATCCAAGATGTATTTGTACCAGAACAATTATTTTGCTACAGCCTCACAAAGTATCATCTTTTGTTCATATAGTGAGGTTACTTGATCCATACCTCACGATGCACTCCAGTCTAGGACTCTAAATTTAGATTCTCGTAAAGCATGTCCCTAGCTTTGTATCCTTGTGTTTTGCTTCTTCTGATTTTATGATCGTATGATCAAGTATAAGAGACGGACATATAAATAAGTTCGATTGTCAATCATAAGCTATATGAGCTATTCTTTAAGTTTTGGGATTTATAATCAAGAGTTGAATGAACATGATGAATGATAAACTCATATATGCACATAAGTGTATATAAATGATATACGTTCGTGTGAATGTTATACGTGAAGTTTATAATGTTATATCCCTTTAATCAAAGAGAATGAAGGAGAAGATGAGTTAAATTTTTCCCTTATTCAGTGAACTCTTACAAAGATTAAGGTTAAGATTATCGGGCGAAGTTTAAAGAATAAGATAAAAGTATAAGCTAAGTACATAAAGTTATTTCCAATAAATTCTCAGTTTCTTATTGTTTATAGTTATACTCTTGTTTCGATGAATGAATGAATGGTAGTCCAAGGCTTGGAAAGAACTAAGGAAAATGAGTAGTAAGTGAAAGGCTAGTCGGAATCAGGTGGGCTTTCGAACTAAAATGAAATGAATATGCCTCTATATGTATATGAGGATTTTACTTTGAAATTATTGACTTGCCAAATTTGATGTTGTGTGTGATACCACCTACTTAAGAAGGACGATATCAGGTCCTGTGTGATGCAGGATTTGTGTACATGTTATGATTGTTTGCTTTCCATTTATTTTGGTTAGCCGATCATAGTGATTGAGAGGGAGGCCTACCTCTCAACACATAAGTTTATGAGATAGTAGTTGTGGTGCATGCATAATGAGAATGGTTATATGATAAATGACAACTGTCTATGAAGTAAAAGTATTTTAGCAAGGCACATGGTATGTTTTACATAAGAAATCTCTTGTGCTAAGCTTAAAAAACGGCAAGTTCAATATATAGCTCTAAGTAGCAGCTTTCAATGATTGGGCATGTGTTCACTGAGTACTTGGTTAGTACTCAGCCCTGCATATTGTTTTCTAAAATGTGCAGGTTATCGATATGCTATGCTGGGATGAAGATGAGAGTGTGCACAAGAGAGCTTTTGTTGTCATTTTGGAAGTGTCTTCTTGTGTATATGACATTGTTAGTAGTTCGAGTTCTAGGATTATATGTCTTCATACATGTAGTCCATTTTGACGGTCCATTCCGCTGTAACACTCTTGATGTTATTGTTGATTTTTCTTATGAGCTCGAAGTTGATATGTAAATTATTATCTTCACCGGAACTCTGAGATAGCTTTATTTTATTGGAAGTTATCTAATGTTTCAAATGTATAAATGTTGTTATTTCTAGACGACTTTTATCATTGCTGAAAAGTTGTCTTCAAACTTTGTTTATCCTTGACTCGGATCCTCGAACCCTTGAATATTCTTGAGTACAAATTAATTGAATTTTCTAGATCTCTTGGTACACAGATATTATTGACTCGTTATCAGGGTTCATTTGGTTTCTGATCGATTGAGTAAAAACAAGTTGTTGAGAATATTATTTTGTTCGGTTCACTTTTCCCTAAGTTGTAACCTTTACGGTCTAGTCATCTTCACTCTACCCGGGCTGTGACAAAAACTATGAAGTAAAAATATAAATCTAGAGTATTAAAAGTTACGGTTACAATGCTAGACTAAAGAATATATATAGGGAAAAATTTACAAGGAAACATAGATAAAAAAGGACTCTACTTAAAAATCCTCGGCTAGCATACCCTCTCGATCGACCCTGCCTCTCAATCATCAGGCCTCTCCATCGAGAGAGGTATCGAGAGGTCCTAGTCTCTTCTCGATCGATAGCCAAATCCAGTAAGCATTCTCACGACAGCCCTCTCGATCGAGAGACTGGTCGAGAGGCCTTCAACTCGACTCCAAACTTGGATTTTAACTTCGATTCGTCTTGCCTTGTCTCGTCTCGGGGTTTTACCCTCAAAATAAACCTAAAAACACAGCAAAATACCCACAAGCATAATATTGTCCAATATAACATAAACCATACAAATCATAGACAATACTATACCATCGAGACTCAAAAATGACTCTTTTTGACTATGAAAACCGAGTAAATTTCACCTATCAATAGGCTTCGTTCCTTAGCTCATCGAGCTCCTCCATTTGCAAGACCCTTCAATCGTGTGCATCCTCGAGGTTGAAGTTGATGCGCTTGAGGGTCCAATACGCCTTGAACTCTATCTCTACGAGCAAATGACACGACTTACCATGCATAAATGAGCCGATAAGGACTCATCTCTAGCACGCCTTTGTAAGTCGTTCAACATGCCCATAGAGCATCGTTCAATTTGTCGTCCCAATCCTTCCTTGATGGCTTCACCGTCTCCTCAAGGATCCCTTTGATTTGCCGGTTGCTCGTCTTCGCTTGTCCCGAGGTTTGTGGATGATAAGGAGTTTCCACCTTGTGAGTGATGGCGTTCTTCTTCATGAGCTTCTCAAACAACTTGTTGCAAAAATGTTTCCCCCCATCACTAATGATCACACGAGGGAAACCAAACCTACACAAGATATTTTCCTGCACAAACTTCAAGACAACGTGAGAGTCACATGTTTTAGTGGGGATGGCTTTAACCCACTTAGACACGTAATCAACGACAAGTAAAATATACTCGAATCCTTGAGATTTAGGGAAAGGACCCATAAAATCAATGCCCCAAACATCAAATACCTCAACCACCAATATAGGAGTAAGTGGCATCTCATTGCGTCGACTAATCGAGCCGACGCGTTGACAACGATCACAAGAAAGCTAGAAAGCTTGGGCATCCGTAAAAAGAGTGGGCCAGTATAGCCCACTTTGAAGTACCTTATGTGCAGTCTTTTGCCCACCAAAATGGCCTCCACTAGCTTCCTCATGACAATGTCGCAACACCTCGGCTTGCTCGTGTTCGAGAACGCACCTTCGAATCACCTCGTCCTTTCCAAGCTTGAAGAGATGTGGATCCTCCCAATAGTATTGCCTGCACAAATGAAGAAACCTATTCTCTTCTTGAGCTCTAAGAACAGGTTTAGTGTCCTTATCGGCCAAGTAAATAGCAATATCGGTAAACCAAGGGGCAACATCTACTTCATTAACATTCTCAAAAGGAAAAGAATCACATATATCCTCAAGAGTATTATTGGGGGAGGGGGGTGCATCAAGACGAGAGAGATGGTCGACCACAAGATTATCACTACCTTTCCTATCACGAATTTCAATGTCAAACTCTTGCAAAAGCAAAACCCATCTAATCAACCTAGGTTTGGCTTGGGCTTTAGTCAAAGAAGCACCATGATCACTATAAATAATCACCTTAAATCCTATAATATATGATCTAAATTTATCTAAGGCAAAGACAACAACAAGCATCTCTTGTTCGGTGGTGGTGTAATTCACTTGAGCAGGATTTAGAGTTAAACTAGCATAGTAAATCACACGAAACATCTTATCGACTCTTTGACCCAAAACAGCCCCTACGGCATTATTAGAAGCATCACACATGATTTCAAAAGGCAACGACCAATCGGGACCGACAACAACAGGCACAGAGACAAATTTTTCTTTAAGGTTGAGAAAAGCCTTCATGCATGCTGAAAAGGGACATCTTGGGAAAGTAGACGGCAAAGAGGTTGACTAATTTTAGAAAAATCTTTAACAAAACGCCGATAAAAACCCGCTTGACCTAAGAAACTCCTAATACCTTTGACGTCACTAGGTGGTGGCAATTTTTCAATTACCTCCACTTTCGCTTTGTCAACCTGTATACCTTTACTCGAAACAACATGACCCAAAACAATACCACTTTTTACCATAAAATGACTCTTCTCCCAACTCAAAGTAAGACCACTCTCAATGCATCTCTTAAGAACTCTTTCAATCTTTATCAAACAATCATGAAAAGACGACCCAAAAACTGAAAAATCATCCATAAAAATATCTACAAAATCACTAATAAATTCCAAAAATATAGACATCATACATCTTTGGAACGTACCCAGTGCATTGCAGAGATCAAATGGCATCCTCCTATATGCATAAGTCCCAAAGGGACTTGTGGGCCGTCTTCGCTAGATCCTCCGGAGCGATTTTGATAATAACCTGACAAACCATCAAGAAAACAATAAATATCTTGTCCGGCTAATGTATCTAACATTTGATCAATGAATTGAAGAGGAAAGTGGTCCTTTTTGGTGGAAACATTAAGCTTCCTATAATCGATGCACATACTCCAACCGGTGACAGGGCAAGAGGAGACCAACTCGTTCTTCTCGTTCTTTGTGACCAGAATTCTTCCTTTCTTTGGGACGACATGCACCGGGCTGACCCACTCACTATCGGCGATGGCATATATGATACCCTCTGCCAATAGCTTGTAGATCTCCTTGCGCACTATCTCCATGAGCATCGGATTGAGCCTCCTTTGACCGTCTCGTTTGGGGCGAGCGCCTTCTTCGAGATTGATCCGGCGCATGCAAGTGGTTGGGCTAATTCCTCGAATATCCGCCAAGCTCCATCCAAAAAAGCGAGCTTGTTCTCCTTGAGTATGTCAATCAATGCTCCTTCCTCTGCAAGAGACAAAGAAGAAGAGATAATTATGGGTTTTTGTCTTCCTTCCTCTAAAAATACATACTTTAAATGTGAAGGAAGTTTTTTCAACTCCAATGGCTCCGAAATTTTTGAGTCGGGTTCCGGATTCTGAGGTGGAAACGGAAGCTTAATATCGATATCCCGCTCCATTTGCTCCCACTCCAACATATCTTGTGATCCTATACACACCTCCTCGGTATCGTAATTTTGCACAAAAGAACACTCGGCCAAGGCATCAATCTTATCAATGAAAGAGCAATTATCAATTAAATTGACCGAAGACATAGGCCGACTCTTATGCACAGAAAATGAGACATCTTCACCTAGCACCGACATCTTAATAGCTCCACTCTTCACATCAATGAAAGTATTAGTGGTAGCCATGAATGGACGACCTAGTAAGAGTGTGTGCTCAATACCATTCTCTTGTACCTCACCTATCTCTAAAACAACAAAATTAACGGGATCTATCAACCCCCCCCCCCCCCCCCCCCCCCCCCCCACACGAACAAGAATATCCTCTATAATACCTCTAGGGTACCTAATAGACCTATCCGCCACTTGAAGGCTCATGCGAGTGGGTTTAAGTTCTCCCAACTCTAGTTGCTTAAAAATAGAATAAGGCCTAAGATTAATATTGACACCTAGATCTAGCATACCACTTGCTTCCTTACCATTATCGAGAGAGATAGTGATAACTAAAGAACCTGGATCTCGTTGTTTAGGTGGAAGAGGGTGTTGCATTATTGATGTCGCCACTTCTGACACCGTGATCGTCTCCGACTCATCGAACGGCTTCTTCGACGTCAACTCCTTTACGAACCTCACAATGGTGGCACGTTGCGAATCACATCGAGCAAGGGCAAGTTCACGTCCACCTTGGATAGGAGCTTGTAGTCATGAACTATTGATCTCTTCTCTTGTTCTTCACACAGCTCGGGTATGGAATAGGAGGAACATACGGGTTCGACGTCTTGTGAAGAGGTTGGGCATCCTTCTTGGCTTCCTCGGTCTCCGTGTTGCTGCCGTCGGGGTTGGACGGTCGTCGAGATGAGTTAGACTCTCATCCAACTCCTTGTTCTGGACAATGTTGCTCGTCGGGGTTGGACGATCGTCCAACCGAGTTGCACCCGCGTCCAACTCCTGAAACTGGAGGAATTTGACGTAGCTCGTTGTGTGCTCGTCCGGATGCAGGTGTGGATGTGGACGCTCATCCAAAGTTGGACGGTCGTCCAATTCCTGGTTCTGCCAGATTTTTCGTCGAGCTCCAATGAGGATTCGGGCTCCACCTATCACTTGAGCGGCCTTGAGGGGCATCATAACTCCATTATCAACGTGCCTTCCACTCCTCAACACCGAAATGGCATGGGCTTGATGAGGTGGAAACGGAGGTACATAAGGGGGGTATGGTGCTTGAACCTCATGAGCTTATTGAGGTTGAATCCCTTGACTAGGAATTCGCCCGGTTGTTGCATCAAGTGCAAGGATCCGGAGATTTGTCCAATGGCCGTCTCGAGCCTTTTGATAGTAGCATCTTGAGCTTCCCGGACCACTTTAGCTTCTTGAAGAAATGTGGCAAGGCTCTCATCGACTGGGGGCTTTTGTGGTGGCCCTTGGGGACGAGGTGTAGGATGTGTTGATGGTGGTGAATAAGGAGGCGGTGGCGGATAATATGGAGGTGGTGGATAGTATGGATTTGGTGGATATTGTGGAGGTGGGTAGTATGGTGGTGGTGGAGAATAGTATGGATTTTGTGGAGGATAGGGTTGGCTATATAGTGGAGGACGCCTATTTGGATAGTTAGAAGTAGTACCTTGCCCTTGAACTGGCATTGGGAGTGGATTTTGATATCGTCCATTGTACCCTCCTTGATATCCTTGAGGATGTGGTGCTTGCGGCAGGTAGTCTTGAGCAGCATAAACCTCGGCTCCTCCTTTGTATAGAAACTCCCCCATGTTTTGGCACACCTCCTTGATGTGCCCAAGTTCTCCACAAATCTCACACTGGTCCGGCTTCCTATCTTCAACTTGAGGGGCTGGTGCACTTTGCTTCATCTTCAAGTTCTCGAGATCCCTATACATATCGGTGATTTGCTTCTTCATGTCCAGGCTCATCGAGACTGCACTCGCCTCCACTTTCCTTGGCCTAGCTGATTTTTGTTGAGAACTCGCGGCGAGCATCTCGAAAATATTATTTATGTCATCAGCTGTCTTAGCCGCAATGTTGCCTCCGGCCGAGCTATCCACCATGAACTGGCAAGTCTGATTCAGAGCATCGTAGAAGTATTGAGGGATTTAGAGTTAAGGTGGGGTTTCTCTTTCCAGAATATTATCTTGAGTTAGTAAGCTCTAAAATGTGGGATTATCCATGAAAAATGTTTTAATACGGGATTACATGCTTAAGGCTCTTATGTTTACGATCGGGTCTTTCGGTTGGTCTAACACACTAATCGAGGGGTTGTGCGCACGGTTAGATATCATTGGGTTGATCACCAATTGGCTTCGAGGGGAGAACTAGTGGATGAAATACTCCATTGTCTCCAAACTATAGGCTCCATCAGAAAGAGATCCAGCAGTGGTACGTCCCGGGATCAATATAAGGGTAACATAGTAATACGCATTTGCGCGCAATGGTGAGCATGGAAGTTATATGATTTCTAAACCCTTTTATGCATGTTTTTTTAGCATGGATATTCTATTTATTATTAATGTTTTCAGTATAACTCCACTGAGTGCATTAGTACTCAGCCCTGCAATTCTTTTTCAAATGTTTTGCAGATTAAGGTTAAGGAATCTATTGGAGCAGCAGGTGCTAGAGAGGACTGTTGTTGTTGCAGTGTACAAAGAAAATAAACGCTTCCGCTACGTTTTGAATAAAGTATATCCCCTCATGTATATATTTAGATAAGTTAATCTCGTATTTTGAAATAAATCCTCTACGCTTCTCCTACTTCTACATTACTCTTACGGGTACTCAGACAGCGGCCAACATGGGAAGTTCGGTTTAGTAAACCCCATAATTCGAGTTGTATTGTCCCGATCCCATATTGAATATGTTATTTTATTTTTACGAGTATTCAGAAATGGCGGCCGGTACGGGCAGTACGGTTAACCTACCCCGTAGTTCGTGTTGTGCGTCTTGATCTCGTATTTAATTAAATGATAATAAAATGATAAAAAGGTCTTAAGCTATGATCCCCCTTCTATCCCCGCTTCTTAACTCCAACCCCTTGCCACATCCCGACACACGTGCCTTCCCTCGGGAATTGGGGCGTGACAATCAGGCATCTTGTGCCCCACCGTCTTGCGAGTGCACGACCACGACCATTCCTGAGTAGGGGTGAGCATGGCTCGGTTTTATACCGAACCAAACCAAATAGTGAAAACTGAAATGACCAAAATTATTATTGTTAGTTACCAAAACCGAACCAAATTATATGAGAACCAAACATAACCGAACCAAAATTTTTGGTTCGGTTATGGTAAAATACCACTTACCAACATTTAAAATGTTACTACGTATTTGAGTTCGAATTTTTTTTTTTGGCAAAATAATACATATGGTTATGTAGCTGAGAGGATGAAAGTAATATTTAGATAATTATGAACAATGACCTTAACATGTAAGTAAGTTTTTCAGATTTTTGATATCTAAAACCGAAACCGAACCAAATACCAATTTTTTTAGAAAATTAAAACCAAAACCGAACCCACTTAACATATTGGTTCGATTTGGCTCGGTTTTCAGTTTTTACCGAGTATTGCTCACCCCTATTCCTAAGTCATGGTCGTGCAATGCCATGTTACATGTTGCATCCCCTGGCGTACATATTGTACGACCATGTCCTCTTTGAGTTGTGGTCGTGCATTGATACGCCATGCAAGCCCATCGGCCTTGGCACAAGCACGAGTGCACGATCGGAATTACACGACCTATAGTCAAGTAGACGTTGCGGGTTGTGTAATTAGCTAAAAGGGTAAGTGTGTCAATAAACACCAAAAATGGCTAAATTTTACATATTATTTTATGAGTGGCTAGTGTTTACCTTTATATAATAAAATAAAATTAAAAAAAAAAAAAAAAAAAAAAAAAAAACCCACTAGGGTGGAAGGTTAGGCGGACTCTCAACCAGTATATAAGTGAAATGAACGATCAATGTTGGGGCAAAGATTAACCAATAATGATTAATCTTAAACCCCATACAAATAAACCTGGACCTAACTATGACCAATCCAAGAGGATGGCCAGCAGCTTCGACTAGCAGAAGAAGAAAACACCAAGAATCCCACCAAACTCAAATACATCGAGAGATCCAAAAGTGATCAACTCGAGAAAACTAACATCTCATCACCTAAAATAATAATGAAAATTAAAAAATAAAACATAATCTAAGTATATCTAAATCTGAAGTTGGGGTATCCCAACTGCTCCATCCTAACTAAGCCCTGAAAGACACGAGGAGCACTAGATGTATAAAAAAAAAAAAAAAAAAATCATGGAACCAATCTGAGAACCCTGGCGTGCCATGAAATCTGCTGGCTGATTCTCTTCTCTGTGGATGTGAGAGAATTGAGCCTGGATACCACGTAATCTCATACGAATCCGAGCCATAATATGACGGATGTCCGCCGCCCCTTGTTTCCTAAAAGACAACAACGAGACGATAGATGAAGCATCCAATTCAACCCAAACAAACGAGGAGTGAGTAATGGCTAATTCCAGTCCATGAAGAAGAGCCCAAAGCTCCGCCTCAAAACTGGAACTAGCCTCCACCGGGCAACAGAAAGCCTGGATCAATGAACCATCATGACCCCGAAAAGTTAAACTTAAAATTAATATGTGCATAAAGATGCATATAGAATCTTAATAATTACAAAATTATTTATTGAGTTTATACAAATATGTGTTGAAAGAATTTTTATTTTTATGTATATAGGAGATCGATTTTGTGTAGTCTCGTTTTGTGTTGTTTTAGTCATAGTTTTGAGTCCATTTTTCTTTGAATTTCAACTAATTTTCAATAGACTTTGCTACGATCTGGATATTTTATGAGCTTTGCATTCTTATATATTGCTTGGAAATAAAAGTCGAGAAGACGGAGCGAAACAAACGAACAAACCCCAAGTTTTAACCTCTCACAATTTTATTGAAGATTTTTTTTTGATGTAATGAAAGTATAATGTAAAAGAGCGGTTTCATAAGTGCATGTCGGCAAAAACGGAGGTCAATTTCGAGTTTGTATGAGGAAGATACGGCCAAAACAAAAAAGGTACACAGGAGACAACATGGCCCGGCGAGCGGGCTCTCGGCCTACCCGATTTCAAGGATTTGTTTCCTTTTCAACGGAGTTTATAGAGCATACTGTTGGTCCCGGATTGTTAGAGGAAAAACACGTAGAGGGGGGGGGGGGGGGGGGGTCAATACGTGTTTTGAAGTTTTTTTTCAACTTATTTTCCAATAACTCAGAGTTTTAAGTAAAGTGCTCGCTTGAAAACTAAGACCTAGCCAAAGGCTGGATCTACAGTATAAGCTAGTCTTCTTGACCTAAGCAAATGCTTGATCAAGAGTGAGACTTTACTCAAGATGCGGAAATTCGGTGAGCTAATCTTTCCTAAGTATTTGAAAATTTAGATTAGGTGTTGGTCCCGGTTTGTAAGAGGAAAAACACGTAGAGGGGGGGGGGGGGGAGGTGAATACGTGTTTTGAAGTTTTTCAACTTCGAATTCCTCGAACTCAGAGTATGAAGTAAAGTGCTCAGTTGAACAACTAAGACCTAGCCGAGAGCTAGATCTAGAGTTTTCACAGATCTCTTGACCTAAGCTTAGAGCTTGATCAAGAGTGAGACTTTACTCTAAATGCGGAATTTCGGTGAGCTAAATCTTTCCTAAGTATTTAAAGTTTCAAGTTGTGTTTATTTAGATGCAAGTGCAATGAATAATCAAACAAAGGAAATAAAGAGTTTAGGGTTTAGAGAGATACGACACCAAGAGTTATAGTGGTTCGGTGGCAAAGCACCTACGTCCACTTGTTGCACGGAGCAACTGTTCTCTTCACTCAAGAACTTGAAGGTTACGGGTCCTTCAAAAACCTAGTCGAGATCGAGCTTCACTTGCTTGGATCCGACGACAGACGCAGTGATTGCGGGTTCACTACTAAAACCTAACTGGACTGGAAGCTTCACTCGCTTCAGTCCGACGACAGGGAGATTGCGGGCTCTCCTTACAGCCTAGCTTCGATCGAGCTACACACGAACGAGGTAAGTGTAAGCTTGGATCTAGACTCTATGATCGAGGCTTCTACTATCGATGAAAGTAGAGCCTTGGATCGGAACAACCTAATGACGAACACAAAAACCTAACGAACAGAACTTAGGGTTAGGGTTTTTGGTTTATGGCGAACACACTAGTGAAGAACTCTTTACAACAAGTGCAAAGATGGCTAGAGTTCTTCTTCTAAGCTGAGATATGGAATGGGCTTAGAATTCTAGGTGTGAAGGTTGTGAAGACAAATTCCGATGAAACTGGAATTTGGAGAACACTTGGAAACAAAGACTCGAAGATTGCTCAAAGGCTGGGAGTGTTTGTTTGCAGTAGGCGCTCGAATGCTCAAGTAGTGTTCTACTTCTTCACGTCTTCAACCTTCACTATTTATAGGCGGAGGGATGCCGAGATCCGTTGCTTGGTAGGTGGCCTTGTCCCTCCTCCTCTCAACAATACTTGCACAGGCGGATAGCTTTTCAGGCGCGCCAGTTTGTCTCTTTGCCAAAGATGGCTAAAATACAATTTCAACAGTAACTGGAGCGAGCCAGTACTGTAGCGGCGCCCTGTCGGCCTGGCAGTCAACTCCTCTGCTCCACTCCGTATTCGACACGAGGAGATCTCGCAATTATTGCTACGATCTCAAGTTGACTGGAGTTTGAAATAGGAGCGGGAATTGTGTTGTCGCTTTCTGGTAGGTAGTGGCTCGCTTTGCTTCAGTCTCGTAGCGTCCGCTTCAAATCGAGTCGCTTCAAGGTCATACTCTAGCGAGTACTTGGCAAGTGAGTTCTCCAAGTGACAGCTTTAGTAAGTGTTGACCCGCGTTGACTCGCTTTGGCTTTTCACTGTAGCACTCGCTTTGCTTCGCTTTGGCAGACTCGCTTCGAATCTACTGTTGCGCTCGCTTCGCTTCGCTATTCTTCGGCACGCTTTACTTCGGCTAGGTAGACCCGCATTGATTGAAAAACACACTCAAGTGAGTGGCCTTCACTTGGGATTTCTGCAGTCTAAAAGCCTAAGCAAAATTTGAGCCATCCTAACAGTGTAGGCTTAGAAAAATTTCTAACCTATTATCTACACCAAAATGGGTCGTTTGGGAATAGGACACTTGGGGATTTTGGGATCAAATCAAAACAATACTTTATTTCTTAAAATGTCCCTTATTGGTTCCCCCTTAACATGTTTGTCCTTAACAATTCCCAACATTAGGTTTGTTTACAATGTTTGTGCCAATGTATAATCAAAACAGTAAACAAAGTAGAGAGTTTAGGGTAAGAGATACGACACAGCGATTTAGAGTGGTTCGGTGATAAAACACCTACGTCCACTTGTTGCACTAGGCAACTGATTCTCTTCACTCAAGAACCTTGAGGACTTGCGGGCTTCTCAAAAACCAAAGTCAAGATCGAGCTTCACTTGCTTGGATCTGACGACAACTGGGTGATTACGGGTTCACCACACAAAACCTAAACTGGACTTGAAGCTTCACTTGCTTCAATCCGACAACAGGGAGATTACGGGTTCTCCACTAAGACCTAGTTTTGATCGAGCTTCACACAATCGAGGACTGTGCTAGCTTGGATCTAGACTCAACGATCGAGGCTTCTACTATCGAGGAAAGTAGAGCCTTGGATCGAAACAACCTAACGACGAACACAAAAACCTAACAGACAGAACTAAGCATTAGGGTTTTTGGTTTACGACGAACACACTAATGAAGAGCTCGTTACAGTAAGTGCAAAGATGGCTAGAGCTCTTCTCTAAGCTTAGATATGGAGTGGGCTTAGATTTCTAAGTGTGAAGGTTGCGAAGACGAGTTTCGATGGAACTGAAACTCGGAGAACACTTGAAACAAAGACTCGAAGAATGCTGAAAGCTGGGAGTGTTTGTTTACAGTAGGCGCTGAAACCTCAAGTAGTGTTCTACTCTTCTTCGTCTCCATCCTTCACTATTTATAGGCAGAGGGTTGGGCAGAAGCCGTTGCTTAGTTGGTGGCTTTGTCCCTCCTCCTCTCGACAGTACTTGCACAGGCTGGCTGCTTTTCAGACGCACAGATTTGGCACTTTGCCGAAAATGGCTAAGTTCCAAGTGTAACAGTAACTGGAGCGACCCAGGACTGTTGCGGCGCCCTTGTCGGCCTGGCGATCAACTCCGTTGCTCCTCTCTTCATTCGACACTTGGAGATCTTGCAATTAATGCGGCGATCTTCAGTTGACTCGAGTTTGAACTCGACGTTCAAATTGGAGCGGGAATTGTGCTATCGCTTTTTGTTAGGTAGGGGCTCGCTTTGCTTTAGAATTGGAGCGTCCGCTTTGATTAAGTCGCTTCAAGGTCATACTGTAGCGAGTACTGGGAAAATTAATTTCCCGAGTTACTGCTTTAGTAATCGTTGACTAGCTTTGACTGTTCACTGTAGCACTCGCTTCGCTTCGCTTTAGCAGACTCGCTTCGATTCTACTGTAGCGCTCGCTTCGCTTGGACTCGCTACGCTTCGACACGCTTCGCTTCGGCTCACTAGACTTGATTCGCTTGGAAAACACACTCAAGTGAGTGGCCTTCACTTGAAGTTTCTGCAGTCTAAAACCTAAGCGACTAAAGCAAGATAAGGAGCCATCTAACAGTATAGGCTTAGAAAATTCGAACCTATTTCTACATCAATTGGGGTCGCTTGGGAATAGGATACTTAGGGGTTTTGGGATCAAATCAAAACATATACATTTTTCAAGTGTCCAACTTAAGTTCCCCATTAACAAGTTATATCCTTAACAATTCCCAACAATTTCCCCCTTTTTCATGATGCCAAAACCCACTAACTTTGTATTAACTTCCTAACCGTGGAAAGAACTTCAAGCGACTGCTTCCTTTGCAGATTTGCTCAATTTTTTAAGTTCCATTCCCCTTTTTTTTCGGTTAGTATAGTGAGCTTGTAGCATAAGGATAAATCATTCACAAAGCTTGTAAATGACACATTTTGACAGAAATTAAATGATAGATAGATGAACAAGCAGTTCACAATATTGATGGAAATTAAAGGTCTTATGCAGGCTTATCCTCCTCATCCAAGTAATAGGCAGAAAGGACCTTCTCTTCCATGGTCTTCACATTGTACTTGTTTGGTCTGAAACTGCTTTCTAGCCTCAGTGCTTCATCAACTTCCTCATCAATAATCCTCCTGTTTGGAATGCTTGAGTTCGGCAGGAGCGGCATCGGAAACTCTGATATTGCAGGTACTTTGACAATGATAGGCTTGGGATTAGCTTCCTCAGCCTGCGTGAAAATCTTCCGACGTAGCTCCTCGTTGTAGTGGCATAGGAAGTTATTGAGAGCATCCAGTCTCGAGCATTCATCTTGAAGATGCACTACTTGCCAATAGTAGTAGGCCTTGATGAACTTTTCTTTGCAGATGAGCCACATATTCAGAAGATCACTGGAGATGAAGTCTTCAATTTCTCAAGCATCTGGATGATTTCCCCTTCTCACGACCAACTCCTCTTCCGTTCTGCTGGTCAGCTCTTCCATAATCTTGCTGAATTTTGCACTTGCAGCAGAATTGAACTGGGGCAGTTTCTCATTGACTCGCTTGCGAATAAACTCGTATTCATCATCAATATAGCACTTGGAGTCAACCATTTCCTTGATGGTAACCCGGCAAGTGTCGATCATGGCTTGGGTCTGGCAAGCTTCAGATTCTTCGGGTGTCAAGGGAATGTAAGAGCTCCGAGAGATTGCAGCTTGGATGAGCCTCACTTCATTCCAGTGGGACTCAATCCGACCTTCCATAACTTTAACTCTGGCAAGTTTAAGTCTCTTCTCCTTCTCGACATGTCTCTTCTTTCCTTCTTCACTTCTCTTCCTCCTCTCGTAGCGACCGGTTTTTGCAGCGACTGGCTGTTTGACCTTTTGGCGCTTGGCCGTGGGATCCTCTTCTCTCGATTCAGGTGCAGTCCGCTTCAATGGAGCTTTTGGTGCTGGAGGTGGTGGCATCTGCTTCTTCTTTTCTGTAGGAATAGAAGGAATGGTGGCTTGGCTAGCCGAAGCTACGTCAACAGTTATTGAAGCGAAAGCCAGTGTCGAAGCGGGCGCTTGAACTGAGGCACTTGAAGCACCTGCTTGGGAAGAAGACACAGCTTGCAGTGGCTTCACTTGTGGGATTTCAGTCACTCCCTACCTTTTTAGATCAAATTCTTGATGTAAGGCCAGGGCGAGAGCTTCATCCGCTGCAATTTGTTTCTCGGTCTGTACGACAGCGACAACAAGTGAAGATGCTAGTAGTTTCCCGGCTAGCAGCTTGCGCGGCTCTTCAAAGACTGCTTTGTCCTTTCCCTTCTTACGAGCTAACTCTGCTCGTGCTTCATCCATTTCCTCCTCTTCGACATCTGCTCTTCCTTCTCCAGTTCCACTTCCTCCTTCGATCAACCTCTCTTCTCCAACTCTACTTCCTTCCCCTCAACTACTCTTCCCCCTTCTTCCTTCCTTTTCACAATATCTTCTCCCTTTTTGGCATCATCAAGACTGTCGAGGGTGGTGGTAACTACCTTTCCGCTGATGGATTGGTAAATGGCATCAAATTTGTTGTACACGGCATGAAGCATATCCTCTGCTCGCTTCGCGAAAATGTGCTCTTGGGAAAGCACAATTTCTGCCGTTTTTGCGGAAATCTCTTCAAGCAAGAACTTGCACTACTCTTCTCGCTCCTTCACTGATGCCATCAAGCTCTCCAGTGGCTCCACTTCCTTGAAGTGAGCATCCAACTCCGCTTCAATCTCTACGCGAATTTTCCTGCGCTCCTCCTGCAGGACAAATCCGAAGTGGTTCTGGGCAGCTTCAAGTTCTGCCTTTGCAGTGGCAATGCTCCTTTCCCTTCTATTCAGTGACACATTAACTTGAGCAGTAGCAGCAATTTTGACGGTAAAGTCTCCCGCCAACTTCTGTGCTTTATCAATTGAGATTGCAAGTTCTGCTTGCTTCAAATCAACGTCCCGGGCAACTCTTCTCCAGCTTTCCAGTTCACTCAATTCCTCGGCACGCTTTTCTTTCAATATGTTAGTTTCTTTTGTAAGCGTGTCAAGTTGAAGCTTGACTCTGGTCAACTCGCTCCCGAGCTTAATCAATTCACCGTCTTTCTCCTCTACTTCCTTCCTCTTCCTTTCCAGATGCCTAGACACCTTCTTCTTTTCTTCCTCCACAACAACTAGCTTGGAGTTAACATCCCGCAACCTACTCCTCTCAGCTTCAAGCGACTGCTTGAGCTCTTCTACTTGCTTCACTTCTTCCTCCACCTGCTTCACCTTCTCCTCGAGTTTTCCCTTCAACTCGGTTTTCGATTTATCAAAATTTGCACGCAGATTCTTGACCTCCTCTACCTTTTTCTCCAACTCCTCAGTCTTCCGTGTGATAACACTCTGAAGACTAGCGATTTCCTGCTCCTTCACCTCCATCTCCTCTTCATGCTCTTTCACCAACTTCTGCTCGTGCACAGATAGCACTCGCTCTGGGATTGAAGCATCTTTGTACACTCGCTTCACCTTTGCTTCCAGCTTTTCCCAGTAGCTGGCCTCATTGACAAAGGCATGGAATCCATCCACGCCAATGAAGCTGAGCAGCTCCGCCTCCTTCGCTTCAAGTACCTCCTCTGAAAAGGCCTTGCGGAGATTGAATACTTTGTAGTACTCAGTTCCCCGGTACTTGATGTATGTGAGGAAGTCAGTGGCTTTTGTGAAGAAGTCCTCGGACATTTCAACGTTGGGGTAGCGACCCTGGACTTCCTCTGCAGCTATCTCTCTATCCCTCAAATAGCGGGTTAGAGCTAGTTGTTCTGCGGATGGGGGAGGGGGTTGAGTGGGTGGTTTGATGGTGATTTTTGTATTGCCGGTTTGAGTAGTGTCGGCAGAGGTGGTTGTATCTGACAGTGAGTTTGGTGTTGAGGCTTGGACGGTTTCGGCTTGGGTTTGGGTAGGCTGTTTCTAGGTTTGGGGTAGTTCAAAGAGGGTAAATGCAGCATCTAGATCAGTGCTGAGGAATGGAATTTTAGGGATTTGGATTGAAGAAGTGGATTCTTCTTCATGTAGAGAGTGGGGAGATTTTTGGGGTTTAGCGGTTGTTGAGGTTTGGGGTTCTTGGGGTGGTTGAATTTGAGCTTGGACTGGGGGAGTTTGATCTTTGGCTGGAGAAGGAATGGGTTGGTCAACTTCTGCTTCCTTTTCGAGCGGCTGCTTCTCAGCCTCGCTCGCTTCAATCAACGAAGCTACTCGCTTCACCTTCCTGGCTCGTTTCGGAGCCACTCGCTTCACTGGTAAAGCGGTTTGCTTTGGCTTCTTCGCCTCACTTCGCCTTTCGGCGACGGGGGCGGCGGGGAGCACTTCCACGTCGAAGACTCCCAAATCAATGGCTGTCTTATCAGTCTTGTACATGTCGAAGAATATGGTGTTCTTCTTGTAGTTGACTGTGTCTGTCCATCGTCTGTTCTTGAACAGTTTCTCCAGAGCATATGAAAGTCTGGAGAAAAACTTGAGTTTTCCCTTGCGAAGAATTTGATCGGTGCTTCCTTCCACGAACTTGAAGTCCTTGGCAACCTCGTGAATTTGGTTGAAAAACCAACCGTGCCAGTTGAACTTCATCCCGGTCAGGCTATCAACGATGACCGTGACGGCGAAGAGTTTTGCATCGGAAAGTTGGCCCAAAGTTCCGATACTGCAGGCAACCGATTTTGTGTAGAGTTCACAGATGTAGTTAAATGGAGTAACTAGATCTGTTCTGATGTTGCTGTGTTTAGGTTCGAACTCTGCATCCTTATCGACGACGAAACGAGTAAACTCGACGTCGACGGACAGCTCCAGATCCAACAGAGAGTTTGCTCCTTCTTCCGGCAAGTTAAAAACTCTGGCGATAGCACTCAGATCCACTTCCACCGGCTTCCCGTCCTCCAGGTCTGTGAACGTTGAAGAGTTCCGTCCCTCCTTCAAGTTCAGAAGAATTTTAGCTACAGCTTTGGCCAGAATCTTCTGCGGCCTTGCAGTGACGAACTCCCACAAGCCGGCCGTAGTCACAGCCTTGCGGAAGAAGCCATCTGCTTCTACTACTTTCTCATCGAGGTGCGGCTCAACGTTGATGTTGTGATCGATTGAGGTCAAAAACTGCTCCATCGTCTGTGATGCTTCTTTCTTTCCCATGATTGAATATTTAGAGAGATTGGAGTGAAGATTTAAAACCGGGGGGGGAGGGGGGTTTTGAGACTCGTAAGTTGCAGAGAGATTGCAGATTTTGCACGAGAATGGCAATTTTTGAAGGTGATGAAAGTTTCTGCACTCTGCATCGACGTCCTTATATAGATCTAGGGTTTGGCTGACGTGGCAGGGGCAAGTCGGTAAATTCCCCGAGAATCCTGTTTGTATACGGCGGATATCGACGATTTGATTGACGTGTCCGGCGTCACCACAGTAAAAGTGAGCCGTCAAGTTGACTTGGCGCTCCACGTAGCCTTCTGCAATTCGTTTCTCCAAACGGCGTTGATCCAGCGGCGGAGATTCAAAAATTGTTGAGATTCAACGGCTGGATCGTGTGCGATCTTTCCCGCTTCAAATTTGAAGTGTGTTGCACGCGCCCGAGATTTTTGCTTTGTACTTCATCTGCATTAAATGCAAAGCAAACGGAAAAATTTGCACTCGAGTGTGTCCAGCTCATACGCTCGCTTCGTACCCGCTCGCTTCGAGTGTAGCCGCTTGGATTTTACTCGCTTGCGAAGTACTCGCTTGGCGTGACTGCTCCACACTCGCTTGTGATGGCTCGCTTGAGTGGCGTAGCACTCGCTTGACCATCTGAAGCGACTGGTATAGAAATTGAAATTTTTTTATCTTAATTTAAAATGTTTCTGACTTACATACTTTGAGGATAAACAAAAATGTTTTCCTCTTTGTATTTGTGTCAGATTCATTTCATATTTTCCACATAGTAAGTGAAGGTTTCTAGCACGCCTCACATTACTTTTAGTGTACTTGAATTGAAAAACTCACCAGTCAATCTCACATTGTAGGAGATTGATACCACATTTGTAGATATTTCTTCAAGCTTGGTCTTCGTGGCATTCATCTCTTCCATCTTCCTCTACGAACTAGAGACTCCTCCATCGAAGGAATGGGGGGGAGTATGAATAAGGTACACAAGCTTTCTACAACCCGAAGGGAGACTCACTATAGTGTACTTATTCACGATGAATGGGAGATGAGTACAAGTCCTTATCTCAGGTCGGAATAGGACAGGATGACAATGAGAGTGCTCTAACAAGACAATCTCGTTTTTATGCAGAAGCATGTCACCAGCCCTGCAACCTTTTGAAGTAAAAGGTAACTCTTCAAGCTCTCCTCTAGAATCTATAGAATGAATATGCATTCGACTCGCTTGACCCAAAAATGGGAAAATTGAAGCGATGCAATATTCAAGGTGGGAGAAGAATGAATAGACATTCGGCAGCTCAACTCAATGAAGAGTGAGTAAAGAGTGAATGTTTATCCATGACGAAGAAGATGAGAAGACAAGCTCCTCTTCGGCGGAAAGATGGGAAGAGGACGCAAGGTCTAGGTGCCAGCCCTGCCTAAGCTTTCACCGTTTTTACGTGGGAAGGCCCGATACAAGACCCCACAACCATTACTAGAAACGGCACTAGCGAGTGTTTATACCCACTCGCTAGGAATCCTAGGCTAGGTAGCAGCTTTCCTTGCTCACTTTGGAAGTAGATTACTCCGAGAGCAATCAATAGTTCCCCCTTTACCAATGGTTTAACAATTCCTGTAAGCGGGTAGGGAACGTCTTCCAACACTCCACCTTTCTCCACCTTATTTCTCCTTCTTCAAGCGAGTGAGTTTTGAAGCGACTCGCTTGAGTTGGTGAAGATCCAAAGCGAGGGTCGCTTGAGGACAAGCGTCCACTCCTTTGTGCATCCTGGATCTAGCACTCTTCACCAGGGTCTTGTAACCCTAATTCCATGCATAGCTGGTTGAAGCGAGACTCAGCTAGAGGTTTGGTGAGAATATCTGCTCGCTGGAGATCTGTATGGATTTTCTCGAACTTGATATCCTTTTTCTCGACATGATCACGAATGAAGTGATGTCGAATTTCCACGTGCTTGCATCTGGTGTGAAGCACTGGATTCTGCGAGATACATATTACACTGTTGTTGTCGCAGAAGATTGGGATCTCATTCGCTTCAACTCTGTAGTCCTTCAACTGCTGACGAAGCCATAAAATTTGAGAACAGCAGCTTCCAGCGGCCATATATTCGGCTCCAGTCGTTGAAGTAGCTACACTGGTTTGCTTCTTTGAAAACCATGAGATCAGCTTGCTTCCCAAGAACTGACAAGTGCCCGACGTTGATTTCCTATCAACACGGCATCTTCCATAGTCAGCATCTGAATATCCTGTGAGCTCCAGATTGTCTTCAGCAGGATACCACAACCCCATGTTGACGGTGCCTTTGAGATAGCGAAGAATTCGCTTGGCAGCTTCAAGATGGTTGTGCTTGGGATTGCTTTGGAAGCGAGCACATACTCCAACTGCAAAACGTTATATCCGGCCTACTTGCAGTGAGATATAGAAGGGACCCGATAAAGGCACGGTAGTCTGTAGCATCCACAGACTTCCCTTCTAGGTCTGGCTCCATCTTCCAGTTGGTGTTCATCGGGATCTTCACAGCTTTAACATGCTGAACACCAAACTTGGCATGCATATCTCGAGTGTACTTGGCTTGATTGATGAAGATTCCATCATCTTGCTGCTTTACTTGAAGACCTAGGAAGCAACTCATCAAGCCTATCATCGACATCTCATATTTGGTCTTCATCAATTCCCCAAACTTCTCGCTAAGCGACTGGTTTGGTGACCCAAATATGATGTCATCCACATAGATCTGGACCCATAGCATATCTTCTCCATGATTGATGGTGAAGAGAGTCCGATCTATCTTCCCTTTGTGGAATCCATTATCTACTAAGAACTGAGATAGCGTATCATACCACGCTCTAGGAGCCTGCTTCAATCCATACAGGGCCTTCTTCAGTCAATACACTTTGTTTCCCTGCTCGAAACCCGGCGGCTGCTCCACATACACTTCTTCCTTGAGTTCTCCATTGAGAAACACACTCTTAACGTCCATTTGATAGACTTTGAATTTCTTAGCCGCTGGATAGGCAAGAAATAGTCTGATCGCTTCAAGCCTGGCCACTGGAGCGAAGGTCTCATCAAAATCGATTCCTTCCTCTTGGCAGTAGCCTTTGGCGACGAGTTGAGCCTTGTTTCTCACGACGTTGTGGTCCTCGTCCGTCTTGTTCTTGAACACCCACTTGGTGCCAATCACATGCTGGAATTTGGGACGATCCACGAGATACCATACATCGTTCCTGGTGAACAGGTTCAGCTCCTCTTGCATGGCTATCACCCAATTTGAATCCGCTAGGGCTTCCTCCACGCTTGCAGGCTCAATATTGGACAGAAAGCAGCTAAACATAGCACTTTCTACAAATATTTGGCTTCTGGTCACCACGCCTTTGGATAGGTCTCCAATGATTTGGCTTGGTGAATGATTCTTGAGCCATGCACGCTTGGATCCACCAGCTTCTTCTTCTTCTTCTTCATGCCGGTCACTTGCTTCTCCATCTGAAGCGACTGGAATGGGTGCTTGGCCTGCACTCGCTTCAAGAGTCTTGGGGGCAGCTTCAACCTTCTCTTGGGCAACTTGCTCGCTTGAATCCTTGACTTCTTCATCATCTTCAAGCATGTCCCAAGTTAGTGGATTGATGGGTTCCTCGCTTGGGTTCTTGTCATTCGCTTGAGCCTGTTCCTGTGGAAGACTTAAAGAAGATTCATCAAATACGACATGTGGTGATTCCTCCACAATTAGGGTTTTGTAGTTGAATACTCTGTAAGCTTTGCTAGATGTAGAATATCCTAATAATATTCCTTCATCTGCTTTGATTTCGAAAGCTTTCAACTGTGACTTCCCATTGTTGTGAATGAAGACCCTACAACCAAATATATGGAAATAAGATATGATAGGAATTCTCCCTGTCCATATTTCATATGGTGTTTTGTCGAACCATTTGTTGAGAAGCGTCCGATTTTGAGTATAGCATGCAGTATTGGCAGCTTCAGCCCAATATTTCATCGGAAGCTTCGAATCTGCAATCATAGTGCGAACGGCTTCTTTGATGATTCGATTTCTCCTTTCTGCTACTTCGTTCTGCTGAGGTGTGCGTGCTGAGGATGTCTGGTATGCTATGCCATGGTCCGTGCAGTATGCTTCAATAGTTGAGTTTAGGAACTCCATGCCTTTATCGAAGCGAATGGTGGTAATCGCTTGATTCTTCTCCACGGCAAGACACTTGAGCAATTGAGGTAGCTTGGACAGTGTCTCCTTCTTGCTAAAGAGGAATACAACCCAAGTGTAGTGAGAGAAGTCATCAACTACAACGAGAGTGTACTTCCTTCCATTGACGCTTACTGGAGTGACTGGTCCAAACAGATCCATGTGAAGCAGCTCCAGCACTCGTTTGGATGATGCTTCATCTAGACTGGCGAAGTTCTTCTTCGTCTACTTCCCTCGTTGGCATGGTGAGCATGGATGATCTTTTACAAAGACCTCATTAGGTATGCCTTGCACCAAGCCTTTCCGGGCTAAACGATTAATTGTCTTGAAGTTGAGATGATTCAAGCGTCGGTGCCATAGCCATCCAATTTCTGTAGCACTCCTAGCGACCAAGCACGTCTCCTCTGTGCAGTTATCCCATTGCGCAATATAGACATTCCTTTGTCTACTTCCAGTGAGTGCAATCTGGGATGTCAGCTTATTCTTCACAATGCACTTGTTGGAGATGTACTCCACCTTGTATCCTTTATCACAGAACTGTGAGATGGATAGCAAGTTGTGCTTAAGTCCTTCCACGTAGGAAACTTCTTCAATCTTGAGCTTTCCTATCTTCAGTACGCCGTACCCTTTGGTGCTTCCTTTAGAGTTGTCACCAAAGGTTACATGTGGACCCTTCTTCTCCATATAATCTAGAAGTAGAGCTTTCATGCCAGTCATGTGTCTTGAACATCCACTGTCCAAGTACCAAATAGGTTGACCTTCGCTTGGCATGGGGTCCATGGCGCTCACCTGCAATTAGACAAGTTTTGGTACCCAAATCAGTTTGGGTCCTTGCAGGTTAGTCCCTTTTGGTACCCACACTTGCTTCACTCTCTTTTGAGAGTTAGCTTGTGCTTTGGGCTTCTTGACCTTCTTAAATTGTGACTTCTGCTCATATGCAGCTTCACATGTGCAACAGTGTGTGCATGAGGGGTAGCGACTCGCTTGAGACACACCTGTGCTCTTGCCCTTTTGCTTATATCCTGAAGCGACTCGCTTCGGATTAGCCTTAGGCTTAATGACTGAATTAGGGTTTCTGTTCTTTGCAAGCGACTCGCTTGGTTTCCTTGAAGCGCTCAAACTAGGGTTTTGACCCTGACTCGCTTGAGAAACCTTTGAGATTTGAAGCGACCTTTTGGGTGCTTCAAACACTTCCCTCTCAACGTAAGTACGGTTGGACCATCTTCAATCCGGCTCACGTGACACATAGACATTACTTCTCTTTTTGAAAGGAAGATCCTTTGTCTCTCGTGTCTTGGTTTGAGACTTAGAAGCTTCAACAGTCTTCCCTTTACCCTTTGATTGGTAAGCTTTAGCATTGTGAGTGCTAGGGACTGTTGAACTTTGCTTACCCTTAGATTCTACCCTTGAAGATATAGACATCTTCATTGGCTTCCTCTTAGGGTTCTCAACCACTTTGCCCTTGTCTTTGTTAGGGGTTACTTTGGAGGCAGTGGGCACATCCAAATGAACTGATGGTGTTGTGTTTGAGGCACCAACAAAGACTGTAGGCTTGGAAGGTCCACCCTCATATCCAAGGCCTCCCTTTCTACCAAAAGGTAGAAGCGAGCTCTCTAGTGCCTGCCTAGCATATGATGCTTTGTTTAAGTTGGCCACTAGATTGGATTGGGTTTCATACCTTCCCTCCAAGCTTTTATGCCTAGCAAAGAGATCCTCGAACTTACTAGTCATCGCCCTTAAATTAATCTTGACTTCGTCAAGCTCAGTGGCTAGCTTTCGGTTCTCCTTCTCGCTATCAGACATACCTTGTTTCAACACTTTGTGGTCACTTGACAGTTTTTGGTGCTTGTCAAGCAACTCACTCCATGTCGAGGAATGAACTTCCTCTTGGTGAGTGTGTGCCAGTGTAATTGAGCTGATGGATGGATAGAAAAATACCTCCCATGTATCTTCATCGGTGAGTGCCATAAGTCTAAGATCCTCTCCCTCGCTGGAGTTGGGATCAGTGAATGCGTCGGAGTCGCTTGAAACTTCTTCGGTTGTAGCGACTGGCAGTTCACTCACTACAAGCGCTCGCCGGGAAGCTTCTCTCTTAGCCTTCAGT
The DNA here is from genome assembly GCA_029379335.1 of Thymus mandschuricus. Classification (NCBI taxonomy): domain Eukaryota; kingdom Viridiplantae; phylum Streptophyta; class Magnoliopsida; order Lamiales; family Lamiaceae; genus Thymus; species Thymus mandschuricus. The sequence goes on along the minus strand of CM057074.1, from coordinate 15,434,465 downwards.
TCTTCTCGCTCCTTGGCACTCAGCTTTGGGCAATCAGACTTGTAATGGCCCATTTTGTGGCAGTGGTAGCACTCCACATCCATCATGTCTCTGGGGATCGGCTTGGATGTCTCCTCTCTTTTCCCTTTTCCATCGCGAGCATCAGTGCTCTTTCCCTTGTACTGCTTATAAAACCTCTTGTACTTTTCCACGCGAGAATTCATTTTGTTGAAGTTCTTTGATAGAAATGCAACATGCTCTTCCAGCTCTTCTCTGGACATCTTAGCGAGTGTCTGGTCGCTTGGCCCTTCTGTGGCTTTGAAAGCAACTCCTTTCGATGTCGTGGGAGCTTCGTCTTCATCGTCAATACTCATTCGATTAAGATCGAACTCGTGAGCCTTGAGTTCGGAGAACAGGATCTCCGGTGTGAGTTTTGACAAGTCCTTCGTTGCCAGGTACAGCTCTTTCATGGTCTGCCACTTCCGTGTGAGAGCTCGAACGATTTTGAGATTCGCCTCCTTGTCTGTGAGTTCCTTCCCAAGTGAATTGAGAGTGGCAATGATGTTGGTGACTCTCAGTTTGAAGGTATCGATAGACTCTCCAGACTTCATTATCAGGCTTTCAAACTCCCGCATCTGTACGGCAAGTTTGTTCTCCTTGATCTTGTCTGTGCCTTGAGAAATGAGGGCTAGGGTTTCCCACATTTCCTTCGCCGTTGCGCACTTCCTGATTCTTGGCAGATAGGCGTCCGACACAGTGCTCTGCATTGTGTGGCGTGCAATTTTGTCAAGGTTGGTGATTTTGAAGTCATTGGAGTTGTACTCGTCCTTGTCCTTCTCCACGTAGTCCTGTCTGACGTGGGCTGCACGGCCTTCGGCGGCTGGAACATTCACAGAGATGGCTTTTCTAATCTTGATCGGTCCTTCCTCAATGACCTCCCACATTCTGTCATGGATGGAACTGAGGAAGCTCTCGACTCGAAAGCTCCATGTCTCGTACCCTTCAATTCTATAGAGAACTGCGGAAGATTTGATGCACTGTATGTAGACATAGCAAACTATCAGTAGTAATGCAGTATGCGTGAGTTAGGGCTTTATGCACTTAGGAAAAAGGATTCGGTTCAGTGAGACAACGTGAAGCGAGAGGGGACTCGCTTCGGATATGCAAAGTAGTGGCTCGAAAGAACCGCTGCTCTGATACCACTTGTTGGTCCCGGATTGTTAGAGGAAAAACACGTAAAGGGGGGGGGGGGAATACGTGTTTTGAAGTTTTTTTTCAACTTCTTTTCCAATAACTCAGAGTTTTAAGTAAAGTGCTCGCTTGAAAACTAAAACCTAACCAAAGGCTGGATCTACAGTATAAGCTAGTCTTCTTGACCTAAGCAAATGCTGATCAAGAGTGAGACTTTACTCAAGATGCGGAAATTCGGTGAGCTAATCTTTCCTAAGTATTTGAAAATTCAGATGAGGTTTGTTTACAATGCTTGTGCAAATGTATAATCAACACAGTAAACAAAGTAGAGAGTTTAGGGTAAGAGATACGACACAGCGATTTAGAGTGGTTCGGTGATAAAACACCTACGTCCACTTGTTGCACTAGGCAACTGATTCTCTTCACTCAAGAACCTTGAGGACTTGCGGGCTGTTGGGAATTGTTAAGGATCACTTGTTAAGGGGGAACTCATATGGGACACTTTGAAGTGAGTGAAATATTTGTTTTGATTTGATCCCAAAACCCCTAAGTATCCTACTCCCAAGCGACCCAATTTGATGTAGAAAATAGGTTAGAAATTTTTCTAAGCCTATACTGTTAGGATGGCTTTGTTTTTGCTTTAGTCACTTAGGTTTTTAGACTGCAGAAATTTCAAGTGAAGGTCACTCGCTTGAGTGTGTTTTCCAATCGAAGTGAGTCTACCCAGCCGAAGTGAAGCATGCCGAAGAATAGCGAAGCGAAGCGAGCGCTACAGTAGATTCGAAGCGAGTCTGCCAAAGCGAAGTGAAGCGAGCGCTACAGTAACAAGCCAAAGCGAGTCAACGCGGGTCAACGAATACTAAAGCAGTTCCTCGGGAAATTCATTTTCCAAGTACTCGCTACAGTATGACCTTAAAGCGACTCGATTTGAAGCGCACGCTACGAGACTAAGGCGAAGCGAGCCGCTACCTAACAGAAAGCGACAGCCCAATTCCTGCTCCTATTTTGAACTCCAGTCAACTGAAGATCGTCGCATTAATTGCGAGATCTCCACGTGTCGAATGCAGAGAGGAGCAGCGGAGTTGACTGCCAGGCCGACAAAGGCGCCGCAACAGTACTGGCTCGCTCCAGTTACTGTTAGGTTTGTAAGTTAGCCATTTTTGGCAAAATGCCAAACCTGGCGTATCTGAAAAGGTGCCAGCCTGTGCAAGTACTGTCGAGATGAGGAGGGACAAGGCCACCTACCAAGCAACGGATCTCGTCCAACTCTCCGCCTATAAATAGTGAAGGATGAAGACGAAGAGACTAGAACACTACTTGAGTATTGAGCGCCTACTGCAAACAAACACTCCCAGCCTTTGCGCATTTCATCGAGTCTTTGTTTCCAAGTGTTCTCCAAGTTTCAGTCCCATCGAAACTTGTCTTCGCAACCTTCACACTTAGAATTCTAAGCCTATTCCAAATCCAAGCTTAGAGAAGAGTTCTAGCCATCTTTGCACTTGTTGTAAAGAACTCTTCATTAGTGTGTCTGTCGAAACAAAAAACCCTAACCCTAAAAGCTCAGTTAGGTTTTTGTGTTCGTCGTCGTTAGGTTGTGTTCGATCCAAGGCTCTACTTTCCTCGATAGTAGAAGCCTCGATCATAGAGTCTAGATCCAAGCTTACACTTTCATCGATTGTGTGAAGCTCGATTGAAGCTTAGGTTGTAAGGAGAACCCGTAATCTCCCTGTCGTCGGACTGAAGCGAGTGAAGCTTCCAGTCCAGTTAAGGTCTTGTGTGGTGAACCCGTAATCACCCAGTCTTCGTCAGATCCAAGCAAGTGAAGCTCGATCTTGACATAGGTTTTTGAAGAACCCAAAATCTTCAAGTTCTTGAGTGAAGAGAACGAGTTGCCTAGTGCAACAAGTGGACGTAGGAGTTTCATCTCCGAACCACTATAAATCTCTGTGTCATATCTCAAACCCTAATCTCTCTTTACTTACTGTTTGATTATCCATTGCACAAAGCATACTAAACAAACTCAAACTCCATTTTCAAATAATTAGGAAAGATTAGCTCACCGAATTTCCGCATTTAAAGTAAAGTCTCACTCTTGGTCAAGCTCTAAGCTTAGGTCAAGAGATTTGCGAATACTGTAGATCTAGCTCTCGGCTAGGTCTTAGTAGTTCAAGCGAGCACTTTACATAGTACTCTGAGTTTGAGGAAAAGAAGTTGAAAAACTTCAAAACACGTATTCACCCCCCCCCCCCTCTACGTATTTTTCCTCTAACAAACCGGGACCAACACGGGCTCCTCAAAAACCAAAGTCAAGATCGAGCTTCACTTGCTTGGATCTGATGACAACTGGGTGATTACGGGTTTACCACACAAAACCTAAACTGGACTTGAAGCTTCACTTACTTCAATCTGACAACAGGGAGATTACGGGTTCTCCACTAAGACCTAGTTTCGATCGAGCTTCACACAATCGAGGACTGTACTAGCTTGGATCTAAACTCTATGATCGAGACTTCTACTATCGAGGAAAGTAGAGACTTGGATCGAAACAATCTAACGACGAACACAAAAACCTAACAGACAGAACTTAGGGTTAGGGTTTTTGGTTTACGACGAACACACTAATGAAGAGCTCTTTACAGTAAGTGCAAAGATGGCTAGAGCTCTTCTCTAAGCTTAGATATGGAGTAGGCTTAGATTTCTAAATGTGAAGGTTGCGAAGACGAGTTTCGATGGAACTGAAACTCGGAGAACACTTGAAACAAAGACTTGAAGAATGCTGAAAGCTGGGAGTGTTTGTTTGCAGTAAGCGCTGAAAGCTCAAGTAGTGTTCTACTCTTCTTCGTCTCCATCCTTCACTATTTATAGGCAGAGTGTTGGGCAGAAGCCGTTGCTTGGTTGGTGGCTTTGTCCCTCCTCCTCTCGACAGTACTTGCACAGGCTGGCTGCTTTTCAGACGCGCAAATTTGGCACTTTGCCGAAAATGGCTAAGTTCCAAGTGTAACAGTAACTGGAGCGATCCAGGACTGTTGCGGCGCCCTTGTCGGCCTGGCAGTCAACTCCATCGCTCCTCTCTTCATTCGACACGTGGAGATCTTGCAATTAATGCGGCGATCTTCAGTTGACTCGAGTTTGAACTCAACGTTCAAATTGGAGCGGGAATTGTGTTGTCGCTTTCTGTTAGGTAGGGGCTCGCTTCGCTTTAGAATTGGAGCATCCGCTTTGATCGAGTCGCTTCAAGGTCATACTGTAGTGAGTACTGGGAAAATTAATTTTCCGAGTTAATTCTTTAGTAATCGTTGACTAGCTTTGACTCTTCACTGTAGCACTCGCTTCGCTTCGCTTTAGCAGACTCGCTTCGATTCTACTGTAGCGCTTGCTTCGCTTGGACTCGCTACGCTTCGGCATGCTTCGCTTCGGCTCGCTAGACTTGATTCGCTTGGAAAACACACTCAAGTGAGTGGCCTTCACTTGAAGTTTCTGCAGTCTAAAACCTAAGCGACTAAAGCAAGATAAGGAGCCATCTAACAGTATAGGCTTAGAAAATTCTAACCTATTTCTACATCAATTGGGGTCGCTTGGGAATAGGATACTTAGGGGTTTTGGGATCAAATCAAAACATATACATTTTTCAAGTGTCCCACTTGAGTTCCCCCTTAACAAGTTATATCCTTAACAATTCCCAACACATACATATATGTAACTTTTGGCACGAATTAGAGACATCTTCCTACTTTGTTTTTCAAGCACAAACTCTAGATTCAAGTATTAGTTATTGCTTTTACATCAAGACTTCTTTGGAGATTAAATTCAAGTTCAATTCAAATTCCTTTTGTTCAAGTAATTTGTAAGCTTATTTTGTTCTTAAATTTGTTTTACTTTCTTACTTGATTTAATATTTTTCTAGATTAATTAGATTAGTTTTTAGATTTACTTGGTTTTTTCCCGTTCTTAGATTAGTATTATTCACAAGCATGTTGCATTTATTGCTCTAGATTAGTTTCCATTCATTGCTCTTTATTGCTTTCTTTATGATTTTATGTCTAGGTAGTTTTATAACATTCTTTTCTTTAAGATTACGTGCTTTAAGTTAGTTTAATTCTTATTTTGAGTTTTAGATTTATTTATTTGTTCCTTATTTTCATTGCATATTTACTTTCAAGTTTAGGATTTACATTAATCAAAACCCCAAAATTCTTTACATGCTTTCTTATATTAGAATTTTATTTGTTTTTGTTTGCCACATGATTGAATGTTCTGTTATGTCTTCCTTGAGATTCGGCGTTGGGTACTTACTATGCTACGATGGATCTCGTTTTTTTGCAAGCACTTTTAGGTAAAACTGATTTCATTTCCATAAACTTTTAGGCCCAGTGGGCTAGCCCGAAAACTGAGGGGGTCAGGGTTGGGGCCAAATAAATGTAGCCCGGAAGAGGGAAAAAAAATTAAAAAAATTAGTATAACCGAATAGCCAGCAAACAGATAGGGTTGACCCCAAACTGAGTGGTTTGGTCCGTTTGACCCTAGTGAGTATCAAAAGCCAGTGTGACATTCTAAGTAGTTGAGTATTGACTTTTAATTGTTGTTTTCAATTGCATTATAGATGTAATAACGAGATTAGGAAAATATTCCTCCAAACCATAGACACATTAAAAATACTCAGTGCTAATATTGCATTGTCAGGTCAACAGTTTTTCCATTAGAGTTTAGTTTTTTTGGGTAAGATATAGTTTTTTTTTTTTTTAACAAAGATCATTTTTATTGAAAATATAAATTACATTTTTTTTTCCTTAAATAAATCATTAACATGTCACTCGTAGACATATTAAGAATGTCCATAATGACAAAAGAGCATTCATCTACAACGTTATATTAACCGTAATAAAGAAGAGCATGACATATTTAACTTCAAAAATATCCATTGCCGTCATAAATTTGTAAAATTACAAAATTTTCCAACATTAATAATCAAAACAAATCCAACCTAATAATTAGAATTGAGTATTGACATTATGTATGCATTAGGGGTGTGTTTGGTACAAGTGATAAAGGAAGATTACACTAATAATCTTGGCTTATACAGTTTTTGGTATGTAATATAGAAAATAAATACTGGGGGTCTGAGATAATATCACAGCCCAGCCTTGTATCAGTATTATGCCTTGTATCAGTATTATGTGTAGTTGTGTAGATAACTAATCTTCCCCCCCCCCCCCCCCCCCATAGGATAACTAGTGTGTCTTTCAACAGTGTCACAGATTATGAGAGAAGATTACCACTTTACCCTTTGAAATTTAACAAGTCACACTCACACAATTAATATATGTGCATTTATGTTATTTTCTCCCAGCCTGTTATGCTTGATACTTTCAAAAAAATAAAAATAAACTTAAATTTTCATGATGTTGAATTTTATTCTTTAGACTAGAACACTTACCCGCGCGATGCGCGGCCAAATCTTTTCGTACTTACATTACTACAAATAAATCATATGCCAAGCAAAATGAATTGAAAGTATATTTATTTTGTACTTACTTAATATTATTAAATTACAACAAATAAATCCCTATGCTTTATAAAATGAATCGAAATTATACTTAAAATTTTTGAACATATTAATTTTTAAAATTCAATTATCATCAAATCAATGACTTTCTAAATAGTAATTTAATAATGTTATGTTTTAATGATTTATGAGATAAATGATAGAGAATTTCTAATTTATTAGGCTACGACTGAGATTTGTTTAACTGCAAAATATCCATTTTTAGATAATTAATCAAATAAATGGTCATCAAATCCAGAATATATTGTTCTATTTATGAATTTCTTAAGAACCAATTCACAAATCAAGAGCTAAACTATCGTATAGACTAATTTGGTACATACGTGCACTTAAAAATCATCAATAATATTTAGCATCATAATTGTAATAAGGTGATGAACATTTTATGATCAAGCAACTCGAGCACAAGGGTGAAATTTTTATGATGTCTTCTGAAAGCATTTTTTTTTTATCAAAAATGAATTTTCAAAGCATTTTTTCTTTGAGAAAAAATGAAAACCAAACGTGCCATAATAATGGTAAATTCATAATGATAATTTAAAAGGTTAAAATTCATAAACCCAACTAATTGTTCTTTTTAAATTATTTTAATGAGTCTTGTAACTATTTTATAGGTAGTAAATATTTTATAGATAAAGTCAAAATTGAACTGATCAATATAAATATTTTGACTTTATAATTGAACTGATCAAGTAAAAAGAATAAACTATAAACATATATTTATAATTTTTAATATTGACAAATTAATAAATCCATTCCTATGCAAATTAATCACTCAGTTCCTATGTCGATGCCCGCAATAAATTCTTTGGGTGTACTTTTTGCAATTTAATATATAAAGAATACATTGTGTTTTTTAATATAGCATTATTGAAAAAGAGTGATGCTATTCGGCCATAATGTGGCCGGCCATAATTTAACTTTTTTTTATTTTTTTTAGTATCAAATAAATCCCTATGCTTTATAAAATGAATCGAAATTATACTTAAAATTTTTGAACATATTAATTTTTAAAATTCAATTATCATCAAATCAATGACTTTCTAAATAGTAATTTAATAATGTTATGTTTTAATGATTTATGAGATAAATGATAGAGAATTTCTAATTTATTAGGCTACGACTGAGATTTGTTTAACTGCAAAATATCCATTTTTAGATAATTAATCAAATAAATGGTCATCAAATCCAGAATATATTGTTCTATTTATGAATTTCTTAAGAACCAATTCACAAATCAAGAGCTAAACTATCGTATAGACTAATTTGGTACATACGTGCACTTAAAAATCATCAATAATATTTAGCATCATAATTGTAATAAGGTGATGAACATTTTATGATCAAGCAACTCGAGCACAAGGGTGAAATTTTTATGATGTCTTCTGAAAGCATTTTTTTTTTATCAAAAATGAATTTTCAAAGCATTTTTTCTTTGAGAAAAAATGAAAACCAAACGTGCCATAATAATGGTAAATTCATAATGATAATTTAAAAGGTCAAAATTCATAAACCCAACTAATTGTTCTTTTTAAATTATTTTAATGAGTCTTGTAACTATTTTATAGGTAGTAAATATTTTATAGATAAAGTCAAAATTGAACTGATCAATATAAATATTTTGACTTTATAATTGAACTGATCAAGTAAAAAGAATAAACTATAAACATATATTTATAATTTTTAATATTGACAAATTAATAAATCCATTCCTATGCAAATTAATCACTCAGTTCCTATGTCGATGTCCGCAATAAATTCTTTGGGTGTACTTTTTGCAATTTAATATATAAAGAATACATTGTGTTTTTTAATATAGCATTATTGAAAAAATAATGTACTATTTCACACTTAATGTGATGACGAACTCAACTTTCTAATAACTACTACGTAGAAAGAATTCTAGTAGAATTTAACGAAGGGCAATTCCTTTGAATTGTTTCTATATTGTTGTTGGGAAATTGCGAATTGTTGTTGGGAAATTGCGAACGTCATTAAATCATTGAGGCAATGATCTCTCGAGCAATATTTTAATTTCTTCTATCATGGCAAGGGATATATATATATTTTTTCTTCCAGGCCTGTGAAAAATCATATGATCGAAGATTCAATATCTATATAAAAATTAGTTTGTGAAACTAATACAAACCTTTTAAAATATCAAAATCGACACAAATCCACAAGAGAAATCACATCAAGCCGATAATCTTAAAAAATAAAAAATAAATGAAACATTATTAGAAGGATTCAATATTTTCCCATGCATATTGGGTTATAATAAAAAAATATGTGACAATTGAGAAAGTAGTTGAACTATTATTGATGATTAACGAATCAACCCTTTCAATTTTGAAAGGCAACTCATAATTGTGATAGAGATAAAGAGAACTGAAAATGAGATCTTTTAAAGAAAAAATAAAAATAGCAGGCAAAACAAAAAACAACAAAGATACGAAAGGAAAAATCAAAGCCAAACTATCTCAGATTAAAAAGGGCAGCCAAAAACTACAATACTATCATATATGCCAAAGTCCTTAGCTTCATTTCATAGAACAAGAAAATCACTGCAAATTTTATGAATGAGCTACTATTTATGGTAGATACCTGCAAAAAATCAACTACTGTATATGCATGTAAAAAGAATTTGAAGTGAAAATTCAAGAATTGATAGAATAAAAAAAGTAAATTAATTATAAGATATAATTAATGTAGGCAGGAATATAGTAATAGAAAGCATATTATAGTGACGCTAACTATGTCGCAACTCGAACGTCTGTTCAATTTAGTATTAGCCTAGAAAAACAACACATTAAGGAACAGATATGATCCTTGACATTAGATACCATTGGCAAGATTTAAAATATATTTCAAATCAAAATCGAATTAATATTCAAGGAGCAATCTCGGCCGAAACACGGTGACATTGTTTAGAAAATTAAATCGAATTAATTTTCAAGGAGCAATCTCAGTCGAAATACGGGGATATTGTTTAGAAAATCACTGTTAATATCAGAAAATATATACAACAATTTTCATCACGGATTGCATCAAACGATAGTCAAGGTATTAAATTTATTTTTAAAAAAATAGAATGGAATTTTGAGATGTAGAAGAGAGAGATCAGATGGTAGTGCATGAAGGTATTGATCATTCAAAATTCAAATGCAGAATATATATACTATATGGGCAGGTTATCATCACGCCTCTTCTTTAATATCTCAATAATCCAAATTCTAGATCTGAAAATTGAGGGGGGGAAAAAAATTCATGCATGAGAGGATCAATCACCACATTGCGTCAAATTTTTAGATGCAGATTGACTGGGGTGACAAAATTGATCATCACATTGGAGAGAAGTATTTAAATCATACCTTAAACCAACCATATTCCACATCAGATAAAGCATACATAGATATAAAGTCTGATCATGATGATGCTTCGCATAAAACTGGAGTGGGCGGCACGCCGGCACACATGGATAACATTCGAACGTTTCAATTCGTGATTGGTGTGTATCTAATGCTTAAATAGAGGAGGCCGTGAATGACAACTGCAGGAAAGGGCGGCGCTGTTTCGGTGACATTGGCACTGGTTCAGTATATATCAACAGAGGTTGTTTTTTTTTTTTTTTTTTTTTTTTTTTTTTTTTTTTTTTTATTATCATTACCTTTTTACAACTAAATATGCATAATTTATGAAAAATCCGATCTACAGTATATTTTTTAACGGCAGATAATAAAAAAAAATTGACATTAGAAGTAAAATTACTTAAATACCCTTAAAAATAGAAGTGAAAATACAAAAATACCCTTTGTATTTTGTTTTTATATAGTATATAGATTGGAGATTGAATTTTAGTTTTGATTTTTATGATTGGAAAAAATGGGTTTTATGTTTCTAGAACAATTTATCCTTACATACATGTAAATAAAAATTAAAACAAGATTATAATATATAAAAAAAATGATGGATAATAAAATACAGGAAAAAAATAGGAAAAAAAATAGATTACAAATATAGGGGAAATTTTTAGGTTTTGTATGCTATAAATATTATTGTCTATAAATGATGGTGAAAGTTTAGTTTTGTACATTCTTAATTTAGTCTAGAGTTGTATCTATAATAGTACCAAACACACATGTAACTTATCTTACCTTTTAATCTTAACTGTCAAACAAAATTATAGATAACTTGTCTTACTTCCTATCTATACTAATAATCTCAAGTTTACTTATCTCACCTTATCTCATCTTTCCTACCAAACGAGCCCTAAAGGTGCATTATTTGGAGATAAATAGATCATCGGCCACACACACACACAAACACAAACACAGAGTGGAGGTAGGTGCCTCGGGTGTACTCTCTCTCTCTCACAAACAAAATTTGAGGATTCTACATTTTATGCATTTCGAAAGATCGTCTTAAGAGAATATATGGCTGATCGATGTAACAGTAGATTCATAGTTATCAGGTGAACAATACTCTACAGAGGATATATACCTCACAAAATCTTAATTTATGCGCGACGAACCCATTGATCAAGCCGAAGCTGCATCAAAGGAGGACCAAGGTCCGGTTTTTTCTTCCGAGGGCAAGACCATTTTCCTGTAGTAGCTAGTATATTTTGGGAATGCAAGTTCGAAATGTCATGTAACACCTTTTTTTCTATGTTAGTACCCTTTTCTTTACTCACCATGGGTACTCCATTTCTGATCCTCGCCACGCTCTCCCTATTTTCTAGACGACTCTTTTTTCTTATAGAAATGAAGCCATCTTCCAGCAACTCACTCTCATTTTCCTTCCCAATACTTCTCCAAGAATCTCCGTTTGGAGGTGATGGAGCTTTATAGATATCTTCGTCTTTCATGCTATCTGTCCCTTCAGTCGGCCTATATACTGATTTTCTGTCCCGGCTACCTATATTGTTCTCCATATTCAGTGGTATCGGATTTCTGCTGGAAAACGTGCTATGTAACATACCATCATAACCATCACCGCATGTGTTTGTGCTTCCTATCTTTTCAAGAGATTTGTGGTTACTGTATCCAGCTCTTTGTCTCGATAACATTCGGTCAGAAATCTTATCAGAACTAGATAAACTCAGTGTAGAAGGCAATGGCTGAAGATCAGCATCATCATCATCATCATCATCATCCTACAACAAAACACAAATAACATAAAGTTGGAAGAAAACTCACTAATAATAATCATGTAAAAGCAACTGAAACGAATATGCTACTATTCATATACAAGCACGTATATTTTCCTGCAAAAAATTGATGCTAGTGCCCAATGGTTACACCTTATCATATCTACTTTGTATAAATAAATGAGCCCCCTTACGAGATGACACAGGCAGCAAGCTTAAGTCGATAATTCAGCTTAAGATAAAATTTCCATTCTTAATGATGAAAGACATCTCACGAAGATGAAAACCAAACATGCAACCACAAAGTAAGAACATCTACAAGAACAACAAGCTGTTAGCACTTGTTACTTGATCGATATTTAGTTTGTCAAGGTTGTACTGTACTATTTCCTCGTTAAGAATAAATAAAATCACGTTCTAAGTTAAGTAGCTAAGTCATTTTTCATTTCCTCGCAGAGAAACCACTCTCTAAATATTACCATTAGGAAAATAATTAGGCACTCTTTGAAACAGATATTTCAATCATCTTAACATAACTGGAATGGGAAAAGAGAAGCATACGTGGCCTCAATAAAGCAAGGAGCTCTTCTCACAAACTGGTGAAGCCCGATCCTTTCAAAGGTGTAACATTATGCTTCAAGAGATGTCGATTATATGAGATACTCCTCAATATTTGTAAGTGGAGGAATACACGCACACACGCACATGCAAGTATGTCTAAATGAAAGATTGCCTTAATCAATTTCGTAATGGAACTGGGAAGATTCACAATTGCACCATAATAAATACGCCAACTTTAGAATTTTAAGTTATATCGTAATATCATCACATAAGAAAAATGCATACTGAGGAATATAAATGTCAATTCTATAAGTCTATAACATGCCCATTTTAACTGCTTGATTTTCAGAAATTCAGCCGGTATATCAATAATAATGGTTATGTAAAACTTCCAAGTGAGAATAAGGGATTGAGTTTCACATACAAAAGGTTTTAAATTTACACCACATCTTTACTGTTCTTTACTATATTATGATCCTGGCAGAATCCAACATTGACAAAGCATGGCTAACGATGTGGGCCTATACAACCACTTGGGTACCCTATCTTAACAACTAGTTCTCTGGAATGAATTTTAGCCACGGTGCCGTGACATACTATAATTCAAAGATGCCTTACAGAGAATAAATATTACGATGATCCTGGTAGAATACAGATAAACCCGACAGATTAAGGACAGATAGAAGGATAAAAATACCTTGCATGCAGATTGATTATCCAGTTTAGTACCTTCTACCATGTTGGGAAATTCCACCACTACGTCTGAGGTATTCTTTAGTGTGACTGACTTTGTTTTTTCAACACTGAAAGAGGCCATTGTATCCCTTGTATTCCGACTGACGCTTTTTTCTTCAACGTATAACTTGCCAGCTTCAGCCACTCCGCAAAAAGAAATCCCAAAATCAAGCGCACTATCCAGTGGCGGCGACTTGTATACATAACTTGAAAACCAATTCCTGATGTCAGGAGGCTCTGATGGCACGAAAGAAGATAGGTAAATATTTAAATATAATGTAATTGATATTATCTGCTGATCAATGATATTGCTTTAGTTGGATCAGAATGCTAGAACTCGATAACTGGGAGTTCACAGCCATTGCATCCAATCCCTTCATTATGTTCAAATGGTCCAAAACATGGAATGCTGGAAAATTAAGTCTTGCATAAATGCTAAAATCCTTTCATACCTTCTGAAAAAACGAGGGACTCCGACAATCCTGAAACCTATACAAAGAGTTCACTACAATATGTAAGCCACAAGCCAAGAGGGAGTACCCTTTAAGTCGGTCATATGATTATTTTGTTGCACGTCATAGTTATGTTCATAGTTTAAAAGCTCAACCGAAACCTAGCTACAGTAAGAATTCGAGAAAAAGTTCTGTATACATGGCAAGACATGCTCCACTCACCACATCAGCAGACTTGCAACATTCAGATCCATTCGATTCAGTCCTCCTATCTGATGATGATTTCACTACTCCAGCACATTCGTTCTCACCAACAGGGAGATTATACCCAGATTTTCTGGTGTTTTCTTCCTTGATAAAAGTTTTTTCAGCTCCGCCCAAACCTTCAAAGCAATCCAATTGATCCAACTCTGGGGACTCATATACGTAGCTTGAGAACCAGTTTCTGATATCAGGCGGTTCTATAAACAAAGAAGTCGTATGTTACTAAAACGTAGATCGAATAAATTAAAACATATCAAATAGTTGAAAATGCGCTGGAAATCGTATTTCAGACATTTCATCAAACACATACTGCGCAACTCTAAGAGGTTGGAATGCAAATAAAAAAAAATACATTCAAACAAACCTGGAGGAAGTGAAACAGATTCAAGGACACCCAAATCCTGCAGGGAAAAAGAAGAGAAATTGAAAAAGTATTCAGTGAGTAAGAACATTTAGATCCCAACAATCTAAGGAATTTCGATGTGTTTCATTTACCTGGGAATCGGTTTCAAGAAAATCAATACGTGGAGATTTTGGCATCTTTCCCCCTTCCTAACATGAATTCAGACGGCATCTGTGTAAGCTTATAAATTAGCATTTGGTGATAAAATGGCGCCATAAAGTCTTGATTTTTCACATTCAAAGCTTCCCGGGCTTCTGACCCCAATTTTGAATACGTGGAGGGTACGCCTTAATTTTGTTTTTAGATGGATAAATAAATTGAGTTAAAATTTAATTTATGAAATTAATTTATAGAAATAGTTATATTTTTAGGTTGCATTTTATTTGATACGAAAAAAAAAAAAAAAAAAAAAAAAAAAAAAGAAAATCACCCTAGGAATTCCACCATTTTCATCACATTTTCTCATTTTTTTTTTTTATCAATGAGGGGTAATTTTACTCCTTAAATTGAATAAAATATTTACAATACCAAATTGGAGAGATAATATTTTATCTCCATTGTAGTGCAAATGAAGGGAAAAAATAAAAAATGTGAGAAAATGTGAAAAATAAGGATGATTTTCTCTTTTCTCTCATTTTCTTTCGCATCAAAGAGTACGCAACTTTATAGTATAATAATTATATAATTTATAATAATGTTTGTTGGTCCTGGGAAAGAGTAATTGGTGTATGGGGGGGTGGGGGGGGGGGGGGGGGAAATACACCAATAACCAACCGTTTTTGACTTTTGTAAAATCAGGTCGATCTAAAGGTCGATTGTCAAGGTCGATCTTTATCAGAGACAGGTTGATCTATCGAGCTCGTTTGGGAACAAGCTTGATTTATCAAACTGTGCTTATGCGGAAGTTGGTGGAGGTTGATTTACTCTTTGAAAAATCTTAAGGCTGAAAGGAGATGGCAGGTTGATGCGTGATATGCAGGTTGATGCTTGTCAGTTTGATAATGAAATGTAAGGGCGATAAATAAAGAGAGAGAGAGAGAGACACCGCGATATAGCGTGGTTCGGAGAAACCCTCCTACGTCCACGTCAGGTCGACTCGACCTGAGAATCCCTTTACCTTTGGATTCAACATCTCTCTTATTTATACTAACTGAGTATCAGTTCTAGATACAATCTAACCTGAAAATATCTAGACACGAGTTTTGGGTCGTGACCCTTACAACCTTCGTACTAAAAAGTACAAACAACCTTTCGCTAATTACAGAGCTTGACTAAACTCTACAATGGCGAAGAACACAAACAAATTTTCTAACTTCGAACTAGTCGGAGAAGAAGTTGTTGAACCAACGACAAGCAGCAGTGAACGCTTCGTCGTTGTGGTGTTTATCGGAATCGGAAACCTCTCTTCGTCAAGTGTTTGGGAAACTAATCTGATTTTGAACACTTGAATGGATATGAACTTGAGAGAGATTTTGGGCAGAGATTTGGCGTTGATAGCTTGAGTTTCCCGTACTTGAATCCGATAATGGCTGAAGTATTTATAGGCAGTTTTGAAAAACTAGCCGTTGGAGTCAGGTTGACGTGGCACTAGCCGTTGGAAGCTGACTCACTTCTAGCCGTTGGGAAGATTCGTCCTTGCTGGCACACGACGTGGCAAGGATCAGGTCGTGAAGCTCCATGAAGGCGGAGCATCGACCTTGATATGATAATTCAGCACTTGAAATCTTCTAAGGCAATGCAGGCTGGAAGCTTGATAAGGAAGGTCGATAGACAGGCTGATGATCCAGCTCGATCCAAATGAGGCAGACCGTATAAACGACCTTTCTCTTACAGGGTGGATCGAACTTGATTCTAGACTTTATAGAGTATCGACCTGCACTAACAGATAGCAGGTCGATCTATCGGCCTTAACCCTAAACAAGTAAAATATGCCTAAGTGTGGTTTCAATAAACATCATCAAAATCAAACTGCAAGGGGTTCCCAACAATGTTATCTTCTGTAATACCCCGATTTAATAAGTACAATCCATTTTAATAGTTTTAGTATTGCTTTTTAGAACAAGATTTACTTCTAAGTTTCAAAATTTAAATTAGGTTGGTAATAATTATAATAAATATTTTGATGGATTAATTAATAGGGCTTACATGAGTTATCTATATATACATATATAGAGGATGAATCATATAGAAATAAGTCCTGGTGTGAGAAATAGGAATAGATCTGGACCATTGATCTTAATTTGATCTATGGCTGTAATTGATTTAAGCATGATTATAAGGTATCATAAGCATGACTAGGTTTAAGCATGAATTGTACATTAAAAAGCATAATGGTGTTGTAAGCATAAATATATACTGACTTAAGCATGATTTTGTATAGTTTTAAGCATCTTTCTCATTTTCTCACGCAAGGATTTATTTGCACACGAACCACTATTTTGTATAGGGAGTGGTTCGTGTGCAAATAAATCCTTGCGTGAGAAAATGAGAAAGATGCTTAAAACTATACAAAATCATGCTTAAGTCAGTATATATTTATGCTTACAACACCATTATGCTTTTTAATGTACAAATTCATGCTTAAACCTAGTCATGCTTATGATACCTTATAATCATGCTTAAATCAATTACAGCCATAGATCAAATTAATATCAATGGTCCAGATCTATTCCTATTTCTCACACCAGGACTTATTTCTATATGTCCATCCTCTATATATGTATATATAGGATAAATCAGGTGAAAACTAATATTAAGTTGAAACTTAGAAACCGTCCACATCCGTTGATTTTGAAGATCTAAAGGATCAGATTTGATTTCATATTAATGATTAAATAATCATTGTCGATTTTTTAAATGCATTTTAGGAATTATTTAGGGATATAAGTGTAATTTTAATTATGAAAAACTGAAACTTCCTAAATTAATGGATATTCATTAATATTTTTTTATTTTCAGTTATTTGATAATTATGTTAATAAATCTTAAGATCATATCTTCTCCGCTATTCCTTCTCATCGTATCTTTTTCTTCTCAGAATTCATCTGCGAATCCATTTTTACGCAAGTTTTTTGCAGAATTTCTCCGCATCGTATATTATTCAGAAATCTTCTGCTTCGTATATTCATACAATTTTCTGAAGTTTCGTTTTAGCGGAGGTCGATTTGCAGAATTCCTTCTGCATCGCATATTATTCAGTTCTTTTCAGTTTTGCAGAATTCCTCCGAGTATGATTCCAAAGTGCAGTTTTTCGGCGAGGAGCTGGAATAACCCGAACGCCATGAGGAACAGGAACGGGCCGGAGAGATCGGCGTCTTCGTGGAAGTAGTGATTGATCCGGAACGGATTCAAAATCGATAGGGTTTTCTGGTAGATTCGCTTGGTGTTGATCCCGAGTTCCTTGAGCAGCGGCGGCTCGTCGAGAGAACATTGCTAAAGTTCTCAAAAATCTTCTCCTCCCTCCCCTCCTCCAATTCTGAAATATCGAGAGATCATTGCTGCTGTGGAGGATCAATCGTCGCCGTCGCCGCCTTCTATTTGGACTTCTCCCTTTGTTGTTACGTCGGAGGGTAATTCACCGTCGAAGTGGTGTCTCGCCCCGGGTGTGCGTTCGCCGTCGAGATGGATCTGGGTGGCTGCGCGCGGAGACGTGTCCTCGGCTGCTCGCTCAAGTTCTGCTGGACATAATGCATATTATGTCAATTTTGTTGCATTTTATAGATCATTCTAATGCATTTTCAATTTATTTAATTAGAGACTTCAGTTTTTCGTATTAGGGTTAGTTTTCCATACAAGTTAGGGTTTAACTTTTCCTACACGTTAGGGTATAGTTTCCCTTACAAGTTAGGGTATAACTTTCCCAAATAGGGGGTTTTCGATTTCCCTAATGGGTTAGGGTTTTAGTTTGGTTTTTTGATACATACTATTAAACAAATTTTGTGTATTATGTTTTGTTGTACATATTTTTGAATGCATAATAAACACATTTTAATGCATTTTATATTAGATTTTGCTGCATTGTATCTGGTATTATCCTCCTTTTTCAACTCATCGACAATCTTGTTTTTTTTTTTTTTTTTTTCAATTTTCTTTTGTTTTTTTAATGCATAATCAATACATTTTACTGCATTTATAATAGATTTTGATGCATTGTATCTGGCGTATTAATTGTTGTGTTTTCTTCACCCTTCTATCGATTTTTCTCGCCGATTTTTACTAGTTTTCTCCCCTCTTTTCCGACGGCCGTTTATTTCTTGAATGAAGATGTCGAAGGTAGTTTTGTTGGTAGGTGAATTTACTCCCTCAAATTCCGACTGGAGAGAGAAGTGGGATAGTGTAGGTGGTTATGGAAATATCCTAATATTATGGAAGGTGGATTTGTTGCTATATTTTTCAAAATTTATGGATAGATTTGTCCTTAATAATAGACGTTTTTTTTATTTTAAATGCAATATTTTGGATTAATCTCAACCCTTGATCTATCCCTAATCAATGGATATGGTCGGTTTCTAAGTTGCAACTTAAGGTTAGTTTCCACCAGAGTGCTGTTGAGCGCCTTGTTATAAGCGACTCGTGAGCGTCTAGCGCTCTAGCCTTTCTCTTCCATCCACGTCATCTTTTTTAATTATATTTCTCTCTTCATGTAATGTAATGATGATATAGGATATGTATGCCTTATTCCTTATTTTTTTATTTTTATTTTATAATATCAATTGTCTACGGTGATTTATATTATCTCTATCAAAATGTATAGTAATATTTAATATATTTTAAACTAAGTATTGTTTAGGTTTATTAATTGAGTAATAATAATTTGTCAATTTTTAATTGTGGTTTATAATTTTTTAATTAGAGTTTATAAATCTTCAATTAGGGTTTATAATTTTTCAGTTAGGGTTGTTAAATCCCCAATTAGGGTTTTTAAATTTTCATTTAGGGTTTATAAATCCCCAATTAGAGTTTATAATTTTGTAGTTAGGGTTTATAAATTTTCATTTAGGGTTTATAAATCTCCAATTAGGGTTTATAATTTTTTAGTTAGTGTTTATAAATCCCTAATTAGGATTTATTAGATAATATAGAATCATAGATGACGCATTTATAGAGATACAACTTCCTGTGAATTTCTAAATCGGAGGAGTTATGAAGATTATTAACTCTAAAAAGAAAAATACACTTTTGTGTAGAAAGGGATATAATTATAAAAAAAAAAAAAATGAAAGAAGGAATAAAAAGAAAAAAGAAAGCGAGATTTAAATTTTAAAAAAAGATGACGTGGAAAGAAAGGAAAAGAATCGCTCACGGTCGCTCAGAATATCAATTCTCTCTCTCTCTCTATATATATATATAGGAGTTGGATCATATGAAAATCAAATATTTCGTGAAAACGTGAAAACCATGCACTTTCATTCATAACATGATGCACTTTCATGCATATCATGTTGCACCAAAAATATAAATATTATTTTATTAAAAAAAATGCATATATTTTTGGTGCAACATGATATGCATGAAAGTGCATCATGTTATGAATGAAAGTGCATGGTTTTCACGTTTTCACCAAAAGTAAGCTTTTCACCATATCCCAACCCTATATATATATATATATATATATATATATATATATATATATAGGGGTGAGATCCTGTACAAAATTGGTTTATCGTAAAAAATAAAAAATGATGCATTTTATGCATAATTTATAATGCATGATATACATAACTATAATGCACAATGCATTATATGCATTATCTACACAATCATAATGCATTTTCAGTAAAATCATAATGCACCAGTTAATCTACACCGTAGATCACACAGATCAAAGGTCCAGATCACTTCTCATTTCTTACGGAACCTGTCTTTTGTATGTGATCTCTCCGCTATATATATATATATATAGGGAGTGGTTCGTGTGCAAATAAATCATTGCGTGCTAAAATGCGAAAGATGCTTAAAACTATACAAAATCATGCTTAAATCAGTATATATTTATGCTTACAACACCATTATGCTTTTTATGTACAAATTCATGCTTAAACCTAATCATGCTTATGATAGCTTATAATCATGCTTAAATCAATTACAACCACGGATCAAATTAAGATCATTGGTTCAGATCTATTCCTATTTCTCACACCAGGACTTATTTCAATATGATCCATCATATATATATATATATATATATATATATATATATAGGGGTGAGATCCCGTACAAAATAGGTTTATCGTAAAAAATAAAAAATGATGCATTTTATGCATAATTTATAATGCATGATATACATAACTATAATGCACAATGCATTATATGCATTATCTATACAATCATAATGCATTTTCAGTAAAATCATAATGCACCAGTTAATCTACACCGTAGATCACACAGATCAATGGTCCAGATCACTTCTCATTTCTTACGGAATCTGTCTTTTGTATGTGATCTCTCCGCTATATATATATAAATATATATATATATATATATATAAAATTTTTTAAGAAGTAGTTTCCTTATTGGTGTCGTATTGGTATTGATGCAGTTTGTAGATGGTGGATTTCACTTCAAGGTTGAGAATTAAAGATTGATATGACTAAAATGGAAGATACTCACTTCGTCCTATTTAATTGTCCACAAGGGAAATGATACAATAGCAAAGACCATGTGAGATAGTTGAGTTTATATTATATTAGTTGTGAGAGTAAAAGTTTTCCACTTTAAGTAAGTGGACAATTAAATGAGACATCCCAATAAGAAAACATGGACAATTAGCATGGGACGGGGAAGTATTATTTAGTAGTTTATTTAAATGTTTATTTTTATTAATTTTCGTTTTTTATGAGTACGATAGTTGGTAGGTTAAATTTTAAGCATTATTTGGATGATTTTATTCCTTTTTAGACTAGGACTAGTGACAATTTGAGCAATATTATTGTGGATGTTGATCGCAAATTCCATATGGATATATATGAAATATTATATTCTTGTAGGAATTATTATATCTTTAGGATATACTTGGTATGATATCTTTAGGATATCTTTTGGGATTACTTGTTCCTCAAGGATTATGGTTATATACAAGCACTATATATATGGGGGTTTGTATTCGTTATTACTTCGTGTGTGAGAGCGAATTATTGGTGGGTGAGAGAAGCCGATATTGCGGTTTTGTGAGCTGAGAGATTTCTCGTTTCTAGTTACTTTCGGCTTTAGGGAATAGAATATAGGTTTTATTCTTTGAGTGTTTTCTCCATTGTAACTTTGTAATCTCTCTTGTATAGTAGATCATATTTAGTTGACCCTCCGTGGACGTAGGCATCTTGCCGAACCACGTAAACTGCTCGTGTTCTTGATCTATTATTTTCGTTCTGCTCTCATATCATCCTCATAGATATTGTTATCTCTGGCGTTACGAGTATTGTTAAGTGTTGTGTTATAACTTCGGTACCGCACACAGAATCTTGTTAAAATCCCTAACAATTGGCGTCGTCTGTGGGAATCGGATCTACGATGTCTACCACAAAGTTTGACGTAGAGAAGTTCACAGGGGTGAACGATTTTGGTCAATGGAGGATTAAGATGAAAGCTTTGTTGACACAACAAAGCTTGGCGGATGCTATCAAATCTGAAACTGATTTCGTGAAGGCCGTTAAAGAAGAGAAGAGGGACGAGATCAAGGAGAAGGCACACAGTGCCATCATTCTGTGCTTGTCAGATAAGGCTTCGAGAGAGGTCGCCAAAGAGGAGTCTGCTGCTGATATTTGGCAAAAATTGGAGAGTCTTTATTTGACTAAATCTTTTGTCAATCGTTTGTACTTGAAGCAGAGGTTGTATTCCTTCAAGATTGTGGAGGATAAACCCATCTTGGATCAAATAGATGAGTTTAATAAGGTTCTTGATGATATGGAGAACATAGACATCAAGATTGATGATGAGGACAAGGCCATCATCTTGTTGAATTCTCTCCCGAAGTCCTACGAACACCGAAGGATGCTATGATGTATGGTAGAGAAAAAACCATTACATTGGGTGAAGTTCAATCTGCACTGAAGGGCAAGGAGTTGCAGAAATCGAACGAGGGCAAGCATCAAGATCAGGCTGCTGAAAGTCTGAACATCAAGAAGAACTTTTCGAAAGGAAAGTTCAAGAAGCCTTTTCATGACAACAAGAAACCTGCAAACGACAAGGTATCGAAGGAGAGAGAGACCAGGAGCTGCAAGTATTGCAAGAAGCCTGGGCATATCGTAAAAGATTGTTATGCCCTGAAGAAGAAGGAAGCTCTCAAGAATCAGAAACCCAATAATGCCGAGGTTACTGAGATGGTCGAGAATGCCGAGATGTTGAATGTGTTAGATTCTAACATATGTGATGAGTGGATTCTTGATTCTGGATGCAGTTTCCACATGAGTTCACACAAGGAATGGTTCGAAGATCTTAAGTACGGGGAATTTTGGATTTGTGATGCTTGGCATTGACGAAATATGTGGCGTGAAGGGAGTAGGGAATATTACTCTCAGAATGCATGATGGCTCTCTCAAGATCTTGTCCGAAGTTAGGTACATTCCCCAGCTTAAAAGAAATCGTATTTCTCTTGGCATGTTAGAAGAGAAGGGGTATGTTTTTCAGTCTGGCAATGGTGTATTTCATGTTATGAAGGATTCAAAGGTTATCATGAAAGGCATTAGGAACCGGAGTTTGTATTATCTTGATGCGAAGCCGGTGATTGGAGAATCTGAAGCTAACACAGTTGATGATTCCATGTTGTGGCACATGCGGCTAGGCCACATTGGAGAGAAGGGTTTGAATGAATTGTTGAAGCAGAACTTGCTACAACATTCTGGCTCATTCAAGGTTGAGTCTTGTGAATGCTGTATCTTGGGCAAAAGCAAGAAGTTGCCTTATGATACTGGGAAGCACACCTCAGCTGCACCTTTGGAGTATGTCCATGTGGACTTATGGGGTCCATCTAGGACCGAAACCCAAGGAGGAGGCAGATACTTCATGGCTGTCATCGATGATTTCTCAAGGAAGCTATGAGTTTATGTTCTGAAGAACAAGTCTGAAGCCTTTACAAGGTTCAGAGAATGGTGCAGTGAGGTTGAAATCGAGAAAGGAGTTTCGGTCAAGTGCTTGAGGACAGACAATGGGTTAGATTTATGTCCGATGAGTTTCAAGAGTTTTGCAAGAATAAAGGGATTAAGAGGCACAAGACTGTTCCTGGGAATCCACAACAGAACGGTGTGGTGGAGAGGATGAATAGAACATTGCTCGAGAGAGTGAGGTGTATGTTATCGAGTTCCGGACTGCCGAGGAAGTTATGGGGAGAAACAATCAACACGGCGTGCCATTTGATAAATTTGTGCCCTTCTTCTGCAATTGAGTTCAAGGTACCGGATGAGGTGTGGCATGGAGTTACCCCAAGTTACAAGTACTTGAGGATTTTCGGTTGCAGAGCCTATGCCCACATTAAGCAAGACAAGTTGGAACCTAGAGCTTTGAAGTGTATACTCATAGGCTATCCCAAAGGAGTGAAGGGATACAAACTATGGTGTACAGAACCTGGAAATCAGAAGGTCATCATCAGTAGAGACGTGGTGTTTAAGGAGGATGTCATGCCTTATTTGGAGGAGAAAGACAAGCCACGAGAAGTTGTTAATGATGACATTGGCGCTCTGAAGTTTCAGGTGGAGCCTGAAGAACAATCTGCTCACATCGGGGATCACACCAGGGAGATGAGTCAAGTACCATATGTGAATGCTGTTGGGAGTGTTATGTACCAAATGATTTGCACCGAGGCCGGATCTTGCTCATTCCATAAGTGTTATCAGTAGATACATGGCTAATCCAGGAAGGTACCATTAGGAAGGACTCAAGTGGATGTTCAGATATCTTAAATGAAGTTCGAGGATTGGCATTTTGTACAAACGCCAATCTGATGTGAATGGAGATCCATTAGTTGGATATGTTGATTCAGATTTTGCAGCAAATATGGATACGAGGAAGTCCCAATCAGGTTACATTTTTAACTTGTTTGGTTATGTTATTAGTTGGAGTTCTTCTCTTCAGTCTATGGTAGCTTTGTCCACAACCGAGGCTGAATACATGGCGATGACTGAGGTCGTGAAGGTGGCTGTTTGGCCTAGAGGGATCATTGGAGAATTTGGTGTTGATCAAGGCACAATTTTTATAAACTGTGACAGCCAAAGTGTTTTGCATCTTGCAAAGCATCAAGTGTTTCATCAAAGGTCTAAGCATATTGATGTCAAGTATCATTATGTGAGGGATATGGTGAACAAGAAGGAGGTGGAGATGCGGAAGATTTCGACTGAAGAGAATGCTGCTGATATGCTAACCAAAGCATTACCAACCGCGAAGTTCAGGTACTGCTTGGAGTTGGTTAGTGTTCTCTCGAGATGAGAGACCTGTGTACTGCCCTGTGGTGGGGCATCGTTTGAGGGAAAACTGATATGTTCCGAACCGTACCCGCCTCCTCCAAGATTCGATAGCAGGAGAAGGGATTACGGCCAAACATCTAAAACGCGGCCGAGGGAGAGAGCAAAAGTGCCAGAATATAACTTATCGATCTCGCCCGCTGAAGCAGTAATGGCACTCAAGCAATTGGGCAACAGAGTCAAGTGGCCGGAAAAGATGAGAGCACCGCCAGAACAGAGGGACCGGTCGAAATGGTGCGAATTCCATGCTGATCACGGGCACCGAACGGACGACTGCATCGCCCTGAAATTGGAGGTAGCCCAGTTGCTGAAACAAGGCCACCTGACCGACCTCCTGACTGACAAGGGGAAACAAACCCTCCAAGAAGCAAGAGACAGACGTGACGGCCACAGAGATGTTACCCCCCCCCACGACCTCCGGTGCATGAGCGAACAGTAAACGTCATAACAGGCTGTTCCGAAGTCAGCGGAGTAACCCATTCGGCAGCCAAGAGGCATGCAAGAGAAGCAAGCCGATTCAGAGTAGAGTCCGGCCCAACGGAGAAGGACGCGACTGAGCACTCCGCCCAATCGATATGCTTTACCAATTCGGAATCCACTAAGCTTCTTAACCCTCATCATGATGCTTTAGTTATTTCTCTTTATATTGCTAATTGTCTCACCAAACGTGTTCTAATCGACAACGGCAGCTCTGCCAATGTCCTGTTTCTTTCCACTCTCAGGGAAATGGCAATTGATGAGGCCAAGTTAGTCAAGAAAACCACATGCCTCATCGGCTTCAGCGGAGAGCAAAAGAACACGTTGGGAGAGATCGAACTCCCAGTCTATGCAGAAGGAATCAACCTTTGCATTCGCTTCTTAGTGGTGGATTCCCCCTCCGCTTACAATGTCATCTTGGGCCGTCCATGGATCCACGAGATGGGAGCTGTACCGTCTACTTTCCATCAAGTGCTGAAGTTTCCAACCAAATGGGGGATAAAAGAGAAAAGAGGAGATCAAAAGGATTCACGTGCGCGCTACCAGACTACGATGAAGGCGAAGCAAGCTACCTTATAGCAATTACAGCAACAGGGACCGTCCGACCCGAAGCCGCAGCAGCCGACTCATCCGGACGAACCGGATACGATCGAGTTGGACGAAGTCCCGATCCATCCGGATTTCCCAGACAACACTGTCCGCATTGGAGCCCAACTGACTCCAACTATCAGAGAAGAGCTTATCAAATTTCTTTCTGATCATTATGATTTTTTCGCTTGGTCCCACGCGGACATGACAGGCATCGACCCTAACATCATTGTTCACAGGTTGCTAGTGCCCTATTCGACCGGATCGACCGAATCGTCCGGCTAACCGTGATTGTAGATTCTACCTCTACAGCGTTCAAGGTGGAGAATTGTGGATGTTGATCGCAAATTCCATATGAATATATATGGAATATTATATTCTTGGAGGAATTATTATATCTTTAGGACATACTTGGTATGATATCTTTAGGATATCTTTTGGGATTACTTGTTCCTCAAGGATTAGGGTTATATACAAGCACTATATATATGGGGGTTTGTATTCGTTATTAGTTCGTGTATGAGAGCAAATTATTGGTGGGTGAGAGAAGCCGATATTGCGGTTTTGTGAGCTGAGAGATTTCTCATTTCTAGTTACTTTCGGGTTTGGGGAATAGAAGATAGGTTTTCTTCTTTGAGTGTTTTCTCCATTGTAACTTTGTAATCTCTCTCGTATAGTAGATCATATTCAGTTGACCCTCCGTGGACGTAGGCATCTTGCCGAACCACGTAAACTGCTCGTGTTCTTGTTCTATTATTTTCGTTCAGCTCTCATATCATCCTCATAGATATTGTTATCTCTGGCGTTACGAGTATTGTTAAGTGTTGTGTTATAACTTCGGTACCGCACACAGAATCTTGTTAGAATCCCTAACAATCATTATGAAAAAATAATAGTTGAACCAACTAGATACAAAGTTAATATTTTTTTTAATATGGTATAAAAACGGATTATCATAATAATTGAGATAAAAAATTATGTTAAATCCAAACAATGCATAAGCTTGAAAATTTAATAATGTAATCGTAATATTATAGAAAAAAGAAGGGAAAAATAAACTAATGTTGATTGAATTTTTGGGACGTGGGTTAATGGTTAGTTGTAGTGGTTAGTTTCAAATCAATGTTTAATTCAAATTTTATTTTTGGAAACCATCATAAATAACTCCTCATTTAAAAATATTTTATCAAAATTGAAAAGACTAAATTGATCTAAAATTGCCGGGAAAAATAACTACCAATTTTGTTTTGTTTTAATATAATAATAAATTTGGTTTGATAACTTTTAGGATATGTTTTTAAGTAGTTTCCTCATAGAATTAGGACTTTTCGAAGCTTATAAATAAGGCTCATTTATAGGTGACAAAAATTAGATTTTTATTCATTAATAATATTTGAGTTTATTTATAATTTATCTTTGAATTTTCTTAGTGTGACCAAGAAATTTTTTATCCGGCGAATCAATCGAGTTCATCACCTCGTTGTGTATCATTCATCGTTCCTGAGTTGTTGAGACAATCGTCTCCTTGAGGTTTAGGGAGTCTCTTGCCTTTATCATTTGGGGGATTAGATTCAAAGGTTTGAGAATATCCATCCTTTATTTGTATCTTATCAAGTCTTCCGCTTGCGTGTTCGGTGTTCGGTCGTCAAGGATCATATTGTTTGGCACTAGATCCAGGTTTCGTTGTCCAGGTTCTTCGTATTTTTGTTTTTGTTTTTGTCTATTCCAGATTCGTTTCTGTATAGGGCAAAATTCGTCAGCCCACTAATTAAGCCGCCCAAAATATTTGAACGGCCCAATCAATTCGTTAAGCCCGTCTTGCGAACCGGCCCAACAGAAGGTCCAAGGGTCTAACCCAACTTCCCTAAATAACCTAGGCATTCGACTAGGGTTTGGGGGGTCCACACGCAAGGAAGATGTTGCCTCCACAATAATCGGAACTAACACGAAAGTTGAGGCAACGGATAGAGCTGAATGGAATAAACCCTAACAGGGACACAACCCTATATAAGGCATTCATCTAGGTCATAAGGGACATCGAGACTCTCACACGACTCCGCCATTACTCTCTAATTGCCGTCATCGCTATCATCGCTACTTTCATACTAGCACACGATTCCACCATCTCTCTCGAACCGCCATCATCTCCATCAATCGATCCAACCAGTGCATTGGGGCCATCCGCTTTATCATTACTATTCTTAACTTCGTTATTTTGATCTTGTTTCCTTTGCTATTGTGTTATTAGCCCTACTGACTTGAGCGTCGGAGGCCCTTCACTGGACACCCCACCGGTCCCTTCGAAGGGCTCTTACGTTTATTGGTTGTGTTGACAGGTTGCTAGTGCCCAATCGTCTCATCAGGTCAACCCAGCCAGCTTGGTCAGCCGTGCCAGGCGGAGTCAACCTTAATTGTAGATCTACCCTCTACTGTTTTGGTCTAGTGTCTACATTAGTTGCTTTAAATTTTTTGTCTCGGTGAAAAATAAAAAATAAAAATAATAATAATACATCAATTTGTTTTTTAGTCTTCTTAGATTCGTTTCTAGGTTATTCATTCATTGTCATTCTTTCGTTCGTGTCTTAATTTTCTAGATTCGTTTCCTTCGGCTTCTTTTTTCGTAGTAAAAAAAATGCAGTAGATTTTGTGTCTTGGCTTCGATTTTTCTTCATAATATCTTTTTGGAAACGTCTCGACGAGCAGAGCAAGATGATTCGTTTTGTTGGGTTGGCTACTTGAAAGCCACCCGAATCCTAGATCTGGATTGGGTGTGATGATTTGATCGTGCACGTAAGTTCATACAAAATTCGAGTACGTACCTTATGATTATCGTAGACGGAGGATTTGAGACGATCCACGACTCTAATCTTCTAGAATGTATCCCACACTTTTAGATTCGGAGACTTGGTTGACGTCTCTCGATCTTGGAACCTCGATCTACTCACTCAACGATTGGCGGTTGTCACTCTCACAAGACTAGGGTTTCTAGAATTGCATCAACATTAGGTTTTATGAGATAGTGATGTACTAGTAGTATATAAATAAGAAGATTTATTTCCTTATTTCCTCCACCAAAAATCGCCGGTCACTCCCCTTTATTTCTTTTCCATAACTTCAACTTTTAATTAATACACAATTAATTATGAATTAATTTGTTCAATTATGCAACTATATTACCGTAACAAATTCTATTAAATATATAGAACAAATCCTAATATCAGTAGAAGAAATATATATATATATATATATATATATATATATATATATATATATATATATATATATATATATATATATATATATATATATATAGAGGAGGGTTCAAATGAAAACCAACCTTATTTTAGTAACTAAAAACCAATATTAATCATTAATATGCCTAGATCAACGGTTGCTATTAACTTGAGCTCTCAATGTAATTAAGGCATAAAAGTATGATGAGGGTTACTATAGTAATTAAGGCTAATAAGTAACTGAAGTTTCCCCACAATTAATTGGATGACATCCAAGTTTTGGGAAGAGAATTTGCTCGTTTTTTTTCCCTCGGTGTATGTAAAACAATTTGCTTTAATAATGTTTTACTTGTATTTTCAATTTTTTCGCGTTTGGGAATGCCAACCTTTTCCAATTTTAATTGAATTTGGGTGGTCTCTTTTTATTTTCTAGCTTACTCCATGAAATTGGCTATATATGAATTAAATTCATATATTTATATTTTTGTTACTTCTTGTTTGATTTTATTATTGTATTTTATTATGTATCAATGCTTTTTAATCATTGTTTCTATTGAATTATAAGAAAAGCACTTAGAATTATTTAGAAAATGCCTAGACATATACTAATACATTGCAAAAAAAATAATTAATAAAAACACATTGCAATTTATATATAGAGAGAGCATTATGCAAAAATATAAAAAGCACTTAAAATAATTTATAAAACATTATAGAAACATATGCTAAAACATTAAAAAAGCATTATGTAAAAATATAAAAAGCATTATATAAGATTACACTAAGCATTTTAATCTATGAAGATAAAGCAATGTCATATATAAAACGCATTTTAAAATTTTTTTTTATATGAAAGCATTATAAAAAGTACAAAAAGCATTTGAATTTTAAACTTAGAATTTTAGCATATAATTATGTTTAGAAAGCATTATGCATAAATACAAAAAGACATATAAATACTAATCATATATTTTATAAAAATATATAGAATTGATTGAAAGAAAAAGTGATAATGTGTTTGTCATGTGGGGTGAAATATGCCGACTCTAAAATTTTTGTAATTGAAAAGTTGTAAAATTATTTGTTTCCTTTAATAGCAAATGATACATATTTCCACGTAAGGTAATAATATGTCTATATTACTGTTTTATCCTTTTTTACTAAAATTGAGTGTTGACAATTTAGTAGCCTTAATATATGTTCAATCACGGATTATCAATCTTGACCGTATATGTATATATGATCCATGGTTTATAATGGTTTTTAGTTAATAGTATAGGGATGGTTTCTAGAATAACATATATATATATATATATATATATATATATATATATATATATATATATATATATATATATATATACTCCCTCCGTCCTACTTCACTTGTCATCTTTCTTTTTGGCACGGGATTTTATGCGCAGTGTTAAATTGAAAAAGTAAGGGGCCCACATCAAAAAGTAAGGGTTAATTTTTGCCTTTTAAGGAAAGTGGACAAGTGGTATGGGACGGACCAAAATAGTGTAGTGGACAAGTGAAGTGGGACGGAGGGAGTATATTGGAGTGAGATCCTGTACAAAATAGAGTTATCGTAAAAAATAAAAAATTATGTATTTTATGCATAACTGTAATGCAAGGTATGCATAATTATAATGCATTATGCATTATAATGCACGGTCTACACTATTATAATGCATCAATCATCATAATGCATTTTCAATATAATCATAATTCAAAAGTTAATCTGGACCATAGATCACATTGAGATCAATGGTCTATATCATTTCTCATTTCTTACTGGATTAGTCTTTTGTACGTGATCTCTCCGCTATATATATAGGAAGAAGATCAAATAAGAATAGACTGTTACGTAAGAAATAAGAATAAATCAGACGCCTTGATCAAAATAAGATATGCGGTTGAGATTGACCGATGCATTGAATTAGTCACGCAATGCATCAAAACGATGATGCATGAATTTATTGAATGCAATGCATGAAAATGTCAGTGCATCAAATTAAAGCATACGATGCATCGTTTAATGTGAGATTTAATCTGAGCTACTGATTTTGTGTAAATCTATGGACTAGATTTATTCTTATTTCCTACCTAGGCATTCATTTTCACGAGAACCATACCCTATTATATATATATATATATATATATATATATATATATATATATATATATATATATATAATCCTATTAGATTCAATCTTATCCTTGAATAATTAAATAATACTCCCTCCGTCCCAGTTCACTTGTCCTCTTTTCGGCACGGGATTTTATGCGTAGTGTTAAATTGAAAAAGTAAGGGGTCCACATCAAAAAGTAAGGGTTAATTTTTGCCTTTTAAGGAAAGAGGACAAGTGGTATGGGACGGACGAAAATAGTATTGAGGACAAGTGAAGTGGGACGGAGGGAGTAACTAATTACATTTAATCTTATCCCTAAGAATATAAATCTAAATTAATTATATTTAATTTTCACCAACAAGATATAAATTCAATATGTATCATATATCGGGTTTCAGTACAATTATTGAGCTTAAACTCAATGATATCATTAGATCGATTTTCGAGGTCTATTTGGGCCATCCTAGGGATCGGATATCAGACATAATTGGGCCTTATCTAATGAGATAATTACCATGTTCACCCCTGAACATTTATCTATGTTAGAGCTATGATGTATTCTACTAAAGAATCATAACTGATTCACCGCTATAAACCGATAGTCTAGCCCGAGCTATTTCGACTGTGATATTTATATCTCATCATTTATCAAATGATTTTCGAGATCTCCTCCGAACTCAGATCGACACGTGATCTAAAACATGAGATAATGAGATTTATTCTTGCTTATATACATTTTTTTTCAGATATGAATTGTTAACATTGGACAAGTGTTGTATACCACTAAAACAACGATTTATCTTTATATATGCAACAACCCCAACATCACATCCTGCTCTCGATCGACATGCTTGACAAGAAGCTCTCCAGTGTGTGTCTCTTGATCGAGGGGCAGGTTGAGAGACCTAGAACTCGCTCAAAACTTCTTCGTTTCCTTCGACTCTTCACTTGGTACTTCGTCTCTCGCCTCGTCTCAGGTTTCTCTACTCAATATGGCTTGAAAATTTTCAAAAATACCTAAAAGCATAATCTTGCTCGATATATGATTAATCATATAAAACGCGAATAATACTACATAAACAAGACAAGAAAACAACTTCTAAATATCAATAAAAGTATGTAAATTTCACACCTATCACCCCACAATGTAAGAACACATTCTGAGGTAGACTTTCGAGGATCCCTATCTGATTAAAAATCAGAATCGGTATAACCCAAAGGGAATAGATTGTCAGACTAAAAAACCAGCATATAAATCCCTAGTCTTTATCAGGTACTTGATTATAGTCTTTACAGCAGTCCAGTGCCCTTGTCCTGGGTTAGATTAATGTCTAGCAGCCATGCCCACAATATGACAGATATCTGGTCTAGTACAAAGCATAACATATGTGAGGTTTCCAACTGCGAAGGCATAATGAACTGTCTTCATATCATCTATCTCCTTTTGTGTATTTGGACACATTTCTTATGACCAAAGGATTTCCATGTCGATATAGCAAGAAGCCTTTCTTGGAATTATCCATGCAAAATCGCTTAACAACCGTGTCGATATAGGTAGCTTGAGACGGACACACCATTCTCTTCTTATGATCTCGAAAGATCTTAATTACAAGAATATGACTAGCCTCTCCCATATTTTTCATCTTGAATTGCTTGGACAACCACATCTGTAGGTTTGATAACCACCCCACGTTGTTGCCAATCAGGAGCATGTCATCTATTTACAGTACTAGAAACACTAAATCGTTTCCATTGCACTTCTCATACACACAACTCTCTACACACTGAACAAATCTATACAACTAGAGACTAGATCACTTCATCAAACCGTGTGTTCTAGGACCTAAAGCTTGCTTAAGTCCATGAATGGATCGTTTTAGCTTGTTTAAGTCCGTAAATGGATCGTTTTAGCTTGCACACAAGGTGAACCTTTCCTTTGGCAATGTATCCCTCTGGTTGGCTCATATAAATGGGCTCATAAAGACTACCATTAAGCCAAACAATCTTGACATCTGTTTCACCTAAAATTGCTCGCAATAGAACGAGATCTATAGTAGCCTAATAAGATAAACCCAGTGTCAAATCTCAGGGAAGACTTAGCAAGACATTCAATTATGCGAAAAACAAAAAAAATAAAATTCTAATCTAATAAAGTAAATAATTTTGGATTTTGGTTTTTTTAAATCCTAGGCTTGAAAGTAAATATGCAATGAAAGTAAAGAGCAAATAAATGTTTCGGTGAAGACAAATAGTGGTGGTGGTGTGAAATTGGAGTGGTGAGATATGAAAAAATGGCGGTGGAAACATAAAGCCGACTTGAGATCTTGGTAAAAGATCTTGTTAGATCTTGGTAAAGATCATGTTAGATCTTTGACAGATATGATCTTGATGGGTGGTGGAAACTTGGAGCGGTGGGGTGGTAAAATTTGGCAGTGAACTTATCCCTATAAGTAGCAATGCTCTACGTTTGTAAAATCTCATCCCATTGTATTCTTCTCTGTACCCCCTCCCTCCCCCTAAATTTCTTAGTAAATACTTATGGCTTGGCATCGCCCCCAGACGTAGTCGAAATACGACCTGGTATTATTTTTCTTTCTTTTAGTATTCGTGATTGTGTGTGTGTGTTATTTCCCAACAACTGGTACCAGAGCCCCAGGTTCGGTGGGTTCAATCGCGACGATGGAAGGGAAAATTCCGATCAAGAAGTTTGATGGGTCCGATTTTGGATTCTGGAAGATGCAGATCGAGGATTACCTCTACGGTAAAGATCTGTATCAGCCCCTGATAGGGTGTATTTTTACCCTATTTTCTAAGTGTTATATTATCGTTTTCTTGTCTTATTTTGATAGTTTAGCTCATGTTTTGTATTGTTTATGTTATTTCGAGCCAGATTACGCTTTTGGGTTGTTTTGAGTGTTTTTAGGGCTTTTTAGTCGAGAAAACCCAAGACAAGACAAGAGACGACGAAACCAAGGAAGAGATGAAGTATTGATCCCAAGTTCTGACTTTTCATGATTTTTTGGAAGAGTTATTCTGGATAAGTGGAAACATAGCATTGAAGAGGGGTTCGATAGGAGCACGTAGGCGAAAACGGAGGTCAATTCGGAGTTCGGATGAGGAAGATATGACCGAAACAAGAAAGTTGCGCAGAACCCTCTCGACCCTCTCGACCCCCCTCTCGATCGAGAAAGGTGTCGAGAGGTGGCTCCTGTTTTCCAGCCGGGATTTTTCCTAAAAGGCAATTTTTGACTTTTTCTTGGTTTCCTTGTACAATTAGGTATTGGATGTAAACTTCTACCCTATAAATACCTCTAAACTTATCATTGTAAGGCCAACAACATAGAGCCAACAACAATCTCTCTACTCTCCACCATACTTTTAGATTAGTTTTTCTTAGATCTAGATTTATTTTATGTATGAAGACAATTGAAGATTGAAGATTTCAAGATTCAAGAGTTTTTCTATCCTTTGTTCTTTTACTTTATGCTTTTAATTATGTTTATTCTTCCTTCTACCTTTCTTTTAATTATGTCTAGCTAAATTTCTTAGTTGATTTTAGGGATTGAATGCCTAATTGAATTTATGTGAGTGTTTTTGTTTACAATTAGCCTTCCAATCTAGATGCATGTTTTCATGGTGCTTATTCTCATGCATGATTAATTGATCACTAATTATGTATGCATAGTTATGTTTATATGCCTTGATAGGATATTGCATAATAGATCTCATGAATACATGGTATGATAATTTGATTTGTCTTAATTGAGTTTGAATTATCATATGTTTGCATATAATTAATTTGGGTGTCATAATTGAACCTAGTTGATTATATCATTGATACTTGTTCTATTTTGCACTTAATTTGATATATATGCGTCCGAAAGGATATTAGGATCATATTAGGTGACGACTTGCATTGCTTTCATCGGAGTGTAGGTTATTTTTCATGTATCACATTTAGATTGGATTAAATTGGTTAATTGTGTTCATTCATTACTTGAATAGATTTGATTAGGTAGGCTTCCCTAGAATTAACCTTGTTTTCTATTCGATTTATTTGTTTCCTTATTTGCTTATTTTGTTTACTTATTTGATTTTTCTTATTTGATTATTTTATTTTCCTAGGATAATAAAACCACATTCTTATTTCTTAATTGCCTAGACATCAGTTTAATTCTATAGTAGAAGTACTTTGTGTGATTTCGATATATCAATCCCTGTGGATACGATACTCGTACTTGCTTTATACTATACCTATTTTTGTGTGGTAGAAAATAGTGCGATCAAATTTTGGCGCCGTTGCCGGGGATTGATTAGATTTCACATACATATTTTGAAATAGAATTAATAGATGATTTAGGCGCTTTTATTTTTATGTTTTTATTTGATTAATCTAACGTTTTCTTGGTCTTATCTTTTACTTTCTAGGTAGTGAAGAAGGATCGAGAAGAAGTTGAGGTTGATCAAACACCACCACCCACCATGGGAGATAAGAGCTTTTATTTGGACCCGCCTTGAAAAGAGGTAACGTCAGGCTAAAGACGTAAAACGTAGCACTTGTTGGGAGGTAACCCAACTCTATCTTTAATTTTCAGTTTTTATTTTATTTGTTTCGTTTTTGTTTTTCTTTGAGTCTTATCTTTTATTAAGCTTTTTATCCAAGAATTTTCGAAGCTTGTGAGTTGTAGGTTTTCTCGACGAGGTTTCGACTAAGAGGAGAAGATCGATAGTAAGCTAGCTTCGGTGAAAGGTACGCTCGTTAACTTATCCACTTCTTCCTTTTGAAACATATTCCTTCATCATGATTCGAAATAAGTTTGGGGGAGGGGGAAGTGTGGCTTCGTTAACTC
Source organism: Thymus mandschuricus (assembly GCA_029379335.1). Classification (NCBI taxonomy): domain Eukaryota; kingdom Viridiplantae; phylum Streptophyta; class Magnoliopsida; order Lamiales; family Lamiaceae; genus Thymus; species Thymus mandschuricus. The sequence goes on along the minus strand of CM057074.1, from coordinate 15,398,440 downwards.
GTTTGCATGCGTTCTTGGATATTAGTTTAATTTTGGATATTAGTAGAGTCTTTAGGAGTTTAGATGATTGAGTCAAGCATGATTTATGAGTATATGAATTTGCCAATGATAGCATGATTTTCTTTGAATAATTGGTTGATATTATGTTTGGAACCTTGGTGGAGATTATGCATGTGTGTGATGAAATAGGATTATGCTTTGATTTTGGGAAACGTTTTGTTATAATCCGTGAGGATTTGAGCCTTTGGTGCATATTTATGCCTATTTTCTTTTGTGAGATTATCATACATGTATTTGTACTTCTAGAACTTGCCTTTGTTCTCCATCAAGACTACGTATGTGTGTAGGAATTTAGAAGTGATTTTAGGCCATCTTTTGTTAGCCACATCTTTCCTAAACACTATCCTTTACATATATTCCTTTGCTAGCCACTTTTGAGCCTTTATAGCCGTTTGTTTCTTAACCGGATGAAAGGAGGTAAAGGAGGAATTATGGGTATCTTGGGAGTTGTTTTGTTAGGGATTATGTTTGGAGAGTTGCCTTTTTAGTAAGCTCCTTTGAAAGAAAGGAATTTTATATCCCTATAAGCTCTAGAAAAGAAGGGAAAAAAAAAATAAAAAAAATAAAAAATAAAAAAAATTGATAAAGGACTTAGAAAATCAGTTTCGAACAAGAAAAAAATAAATATTGAGTCCTAATTCGAAAGAAAAGAAAAGAAAAGAAAAAAAAAAAAAAAAAAAAAAAAAAAAAAAAAAAAAGAGAGCATAAAGGGGTGGATAGAATTTTTAGTATTTTGGGAGTTGAATAGAAGAAGGTTAAGAAGAGATAAGGTTGATATTTGAGAATGAGTTGATGAGTAGAAGATGGAGTAAAATCCATACTAGTTTGGAGTTGCTAAAAGGTTGGTACTTGGAGACGTCTAAGTCACTTAGCCTATATTTTCCCTACCCTAAACCAATGTGCCTACATTACAACCTTGAAAAAGACCTAGTTGATCTTAGTTCCTACATACAATCATGTGGTGGAGATGTTGAGATAAAGGGCAAGCTTATGGTAAGTCTTTTGCATTGTACTGATTATGAGTGAGCCTATACACTTTTAATTCTTTCATTGTGAGTTGAGAGTTCACTTATACACTTATATCTTCACATGTCTTGAGTGAGTTTCCCTTTTGAAGCATGATTTGATTTTGTTGTACTTTCGTAGAGTCGAAACTTTGAGGTTGCTTATATGATATTGATTGATGTTTCTTTGAAGATCTATAAGGCCCTTAGAGTTCATTATGCTTGTATGTTGTGTTTGCTTGATTTGTCTATTCTTTAGTTTGTGTTTTTTTTATTGTTCGGGACGAACAATGTTTAAGTTTGATGATAGGGTGTATTTTTACCCTATTTTCTAAGTGTTATATTATCGTTTTCTTGTCTTATTTTGATAGTTTAGCTCATGTTTTGTATTGTTTATGTTATTTCGAGCTAGATTACGCTTTTGGGTTGTTTTGAGTGTTTTTAGGGCTTTTTAGTCGAGAAAACCCAAGACAAGACAAGAGACGACGAAACCAAGGAAGAGATGAAGTATTGATCCCAAGTTCTGACTTTTCATGATTTTTTGGAAGAGTTATTCTGGATAAGTGGAAACATAGCATTGAAGAGGGGTTCGATAGAAGCACGTAGGCGAAAACGGAGGTCAATTCGGAGTTCGGATGAGGAAGATATGACCGAAACAAGAAAGTTGCGCAGAACCCTCTCGACCCCCCTCTCGATCGAGAGAGGTGTCGAGAGGTGGCTCCTGTTTTCCAGCCGGGATTTTTCCTAAAAGGCAATTTTTGACTTTTTCTTGGTTTCCTTGTACAATTAGGTATTGGATGTAAACTTCTACCCTATAAATACCTCTAAACTTATCATTGTAAGGCCAACAACATAGAGCCAACAACAATCTCTCTACTCTCCACCATACTTTTAGATTAATTTTTCTTAGATCTAGATTTATTTTATGTATGAAGACAATTGAAGATTGAAGATTTCAAGATTCAAGAGTTTTTCTATCCTTTGTTCTTTTACTTTATGCTTTTAATTATGTTTATTCTTCCTTCTACCTTTCTTTTAATTATGTCTAGCTAAATTTCTTAGTTGATTTTAGGGATTGAATGCCTAATTGAATTTATGTGAGTGTTTTTGTTTACAATTAGTCTTCCAATCTAGATGCATGTTTTCATGGTGCTTATTCTCATGCATGATTAATTGATCACTAATTATGTATGCATAGTTATGTTTATATGCCTTGATAGGATATTGCATAATAGATCTCATGAATACATGGTATGATAATTTGATTTGTCTTATTTGAGTTTGAATTATCATATGTTTGCATATAATTAATTTGGGTGTCATAATTGAACCTAGTTGATTATATCATTGATACTTGTTCTATTTTGCACTTAATTTGATATATATGCGTCCGAAAGGATATTAGGATCATATTAGGTGACGACTTGCATTGCTTTCATCGGGGTGTAGGTTATTTTTCATGTATCACATTTAGATTGGATTAAATTGGTTAATTGTGTTCATTCATTACTTGAATAGATTTGATTAGGTAGGCTTCCCTAGAATCAACCTTGTTTTCTATTTGATTTATTTGTTTCCTTATTTGCTTATTTTGTTTACTTATTTGATTTTTCTTATTTGTTTATTTTATTTGCCTAGGATAATAAAACCACATTCTTATTTCTTAATTGCCTAGACATCAGTTTAATTCTATAGTAGAAGTACTTTGTGTGATTTCGATATATCAATCCCTGTGGATACGATACTCGTACTTGCTTTATACTATACCGATTTTTGTGTGGTAGAAAATAGTGCGATCAGCCCCTGAAGGAGAAACCCGAAAAGATGGACCCGGAGGAGCGGGAGCTACTAGACAGAAAAGCGATGAGTGTGATACGCTTATCGTTGTCTAGGAACGTAGCTTACCACACAGTCGAGGCCAAGACGGCAAAGGAGATGCTGTCGATTTTGGAGCAGATGTACCAGAAGACATCAATGACAAACAAAGTTCATCTTGTGAGGCAGTTATTCAACCTGAAGATGTCAGAGGGAACACCGGTACAACAACATTTAAACGAGTTCAACATGATCACCACTCAGCTGAACTCGGTCAAAATCACCTTCGACGATGAGGTTCGTGCTTTAATTATGCTATCATCTTTGCCAGAGAGTTGGGCAGGAACGGTAACGACTGTGAGCGCTTCATCGGCAAAATCCAAGTTGTACTTTGACGAGGTACGAGATCTGATGATCAGCGAAGAGGTTCGCAGGAAGGAATCTGGATCCACCTTAGGGTCAACGCTCAACACGGAGGAAAGAAGCAGATCGAATGGGAAGAAAAATCGAGGCAAGTCAAAGTCCAGAGGAAAGATTCAATCCGGGAAGGATAGAGATCCGATCCAGTGCTGGAACTGTGAGGAAATCGGTCACTACAAAAGTCAGTGTACTGCACCGAAGAAGAACAAGAAGGGATCAAAGGAGAAGAAGACAACAAACGCAACTACCGACAAAATCGGAGATGTGTTGGTCTTGAGTGTCAGCAGTCCATTGGAGTCCTGGGTGTTGGATTCTGGAGCATCGTTCCATTCATGCAGTGATGCCGGGATAATGGAGCAGTATATTTCCTTGTGATTTTGGACTAGTCTATCTTGCAGATGATGAGCCCTTGAAGATCGTAGGAAAGGGAGATGTAAAAATATCCATGCCAAATGGATCAACGTTGAGACTACATGGTGTAAGACACATTCCAGGATTAAAAAGAAATCTACTTTCAATCGGGCAGCTTGATGTCAAAGGATATTCGGTAACATTCGGCTGCAGTAGCTGGAAGATCACCAAAGGAGCTATGATAGTAGCTCAGGGTAAGAAGGAGGGTACGTTGTATACAATTAACTCCAAGGATTGCATTGATCTTGCAGGAGATGCTAACAATGCAAATTTGTGGCACTATCAGCTAGGTCACATGAGCGAGAAAGGGATGAAGGTGATGTGTTCGATAGGCAAATTACCAGGTCTGAAAACTGTTGAAGTTGATCTGTGCGAAGATTGCGTTTTCGGGAAACAAAAGAGGGTGAGCCTCTCCAGAGGCGGTAGACCTTTGAAGAAGCAGAAGTTGGAGCTGGTGCATAGTGATCTATGGGGACCGGTGCCTATAAAGTCTCTCGGTGGAACTGAGTACTCCATGACCTTCATCGATGATTCCACTAGAAAGGTAAGGATTTATTTTCTTAAAACTAAATCTGACGCTTTTGATGCCTTCAAGAAGTGGAAAGCCCTCGTAGAGAATGAGACAGGGCTGAAAGTAAAGTGTCTCCGATTCGACAACGGAGGAGAATATGAACTCCGTGAGTTCAAAGACTATTGTGCTGAGAATGGGATTCGCATGGAGAAGACCGTGAGAGGAATTCCCCAGCAGAATGGTGTAGCCGAACGGATGAATAGAACGTTGAATGAGCGAGCAATATGCATGATACTGAAGAGCGGGTTGCCAAAGATGTTTTTGGCGGATGCAATGAGCACAACTGCATACCTGATCAACCGAGGTCCTTTAGTTCCTTTGGAAAACAGAATATTTGAGGAAGAATGGACTAGAAAAGAGATAAATCTATCTTACCTACGTGTCTTTGGTTGTGTTGCTTATGCTCATGTCAGTTATGCTGAAAGAAGTAAATTAGATGTTAAATCTGTAAAGTGTACGTTCATTGTCTATGGAGGCGATGAGTTCGGTTATAGACTCTGGGATGAGAATAATCGAAAAATTATTCGAAGTAGAGATGTAGTCTTCAATGAATAGTTTATGTACAAAGACAGATTGGAAGCATCAAATTCTGGCAACCTTGAATCTCAAGAGGTCAAGTTAGACATCTCAAACTCTAGTGGGAGCATGGAGAGTCAGAATGAAGAAGGGGTTCTTGACCGAACCGAGGACCTCGCCACCAAACAATCCGCTGCAGAGACCGGCTAGAGAGCGACGTGCACCTGATAGGTACTCGCCCTCTAACTATTACTTGTTACTTATGGATGGTGGTGAGCCTGAGTGTTATGCAGAGGCAAAGCTAAGTGCCGATGGACGCAAGTGGAAACTTGCAATGGATGATGAGATGCAGTCTTTATTATCCAACGGAACTTGGGATCTAGTTGAGCTCCCAAAGAGCAAGAAAGCTTTACACTGCAAGTGGGTCTACTGAATCAAGTCCGATGTTTATGGAAGCAAACGCTACAAAGCCCGGCTGGTTGTCAAAGGATTTGAGCAGCGACACGATATTGATTATACTAATTGTTGGTCCCGGTTTGTTAATAGGAAAAATACGTAGAGGGGGGGGGGGGGGGGTGAATACGTATTTTGAAGTTTTTCAACTTCAAATCCCTTAACTCATAGTAACAAGTAAAGAGCTCTTTTTGAAACTTAAGACCTAGTTGAAGCTAGATCTACAGTACGTAGCTTGCCTACTTGACCGAAGTGAAAACTTGATCAAGAGGGAGTCTTTACTCGTATGTGCGGAATTTGGTGAGCTAAATCTTTTCCTAAGTAATTAAAATATCCAGATTAAGTTGTTTAGATTCACGTGCAATGGATAAACAAAGTAAAGAGTTTAGGGTTAGAGAGATACGACACAGAGGTTTATAGTGGTTCGGAGATAACGCTCCTACGTCCACTTTGTTGCACGACGGCAACTGTTCTCTTCACTCAAGAACTTGAAGGTTACGGGTCCTTCAAAAACCTGGTCGAGATCGGGCTTCACTCGCCTAGATCAAACGGTAGACGTAGTGATTGCGGGTTCACTACACAAACCTAACAAAGACTGGAAGCTTCACTTGCTTCAGTCAAAACAGACAGGGAGATTACGGGCTCTCCTTACAGCCTAGCTTCGATCGAGCTCTACACAAACGATGTAGGTGCAAGCTTGGATCTAGACTCTATGATCGAGGCTTCTTCGATCGATGAAGGAAGAGCCTTGGATCTGGACAACCTAACCGACAACACTCAAAAACCTAACAGACAAAGTATAGGGTTTTTGGTTGACGACACACTATGAAGAACTCTTTACAGTAGATGCAAAGATTGGCTAGAGTTCTTCTTCTAAGCTTCGGATATATGAAGTGGGCTTAGAATCTAAGTGTGAAGGTTGTGAAGACGAGTTCCGATGAACTGGAAACTCGGAGAACACTGGAAAACAAAGACTCGAAGATTTGCACGAAGGCTTGGGAGTGTTTGTTTGCTGTATGCGCTTGAATGCTCAAGTAGTGTTCTCTTCTTCTTCGTCTTCATCCTTCACTATTTATAGGTGGAGGGTTGGCTGAGATCCGTTGCTTGGTTGGTGGCCTTGTCCCTCCTCCTCTCGACAGTACTTGCACAGGCTGGCTACTTTTCAGATGCGCAGTTTTGGATTTTTGCCGGAAATGGCTAAGTTCCAATTTCAACAGTAACTGGAGCGACCCAGTACTGTTACGGCGCCTTGTCGGCCTGGCAGTCAACTCTTCCGCTCCACTCCGCTTTCGACACGTGGAGATCTCGTAATTAATGCTACGATCTCCTGTTGACTGGAGTTCAAAATATGGGCGGGAGTTGTGCTGTCGCTTTCTGGTAGGTAGTGGCTCGCTTCGCTTTGAAGTTGTAGCGTCCGCTCTAGTTGAGTCACTTCGTAGTCATTCTGTAGTGAGTCGCTTCGGGAAATAAAGTTCCCTAGTGACTGCTTTGGAAACTGTTGACTAGAGTTGACTAGCTTTGACTCTTCACTGTAGCGCTTGCTTCGCTTCGCTTTGGCTTTGAACTGTAGCGCTCGCTTTGCTTCGCTTTGGCGGACTCACTTCGAATCTACTGTAGCGATCGCTTCGCTACACTGTTCTTCGACACGCTTCACTTCAGTTTGCTTGGCTTGCTTCGCTTTGAAAAACACACTCAAGCGAGTGGCCTTCACTTGAACTTTTGAAGCCTAATTTAAGCAAAATAAAAGAGCCATCCTAACAGAGTAGGCTTAGAAAAATTCTAACCTATTAACTACATCAAAGTGGGTCACTTGGGAGTTGGACACTTGGGGTTTTGGGATCCAATCAAAACAAATGACTTCATTTATCAAGTATCCCACATAGTTCCCCCTTAACAAATTGGTCCATAACAATTCCCAACAATTTCCCCCTTTTTGATGATGCCAAAACCCAAAGGCTAAGACTTAGAAAATTCCAGCCTATCTAACCGTGAAGGGAACTCCAAGCGACTGCTTCCTTTGCAGCTTCGTTTGTAAAATTTTTTTTTAAGTTCCTTTCCCCTTTTTTTCGGTTAAATTATTTGAGTTTGTAGTAAAAGGTAAGGTCATTCACAAAGCAGGTAAATGACAAATTTTGACAGAAATTGAAAATTGATAGATGAACAAGCAGTTCACAAAATATATAAGAACTTGAAACTCAAAGGTTTCCTGCAGTTCCTTCCCTGTCATCCTCCTTTTCCTTCGTCACTTCCCTTTCCTTCTCTTCTTCCTCTTCCTCCAAATCCTTCGCAATCATTTCATCTGGTATGGTGTATGCACTGAAAACCTTTGCTTCCAGCGAATCAACATTGTGGATACTTGGCCTCCTCCAAGTCTCTTCCAGTTGGAAGGCTTCATCCACCTCAGCGTCGATGATGCTGCGATTGGGGACACTGGTGCCAGATAGGAATGGCATAGGAAATTCCTTCTTGGCTGGTACCTTGATGATTAACGGCATGGGCTCTGCAAGCTGTGCAAGAGCGAAGACCTGTCGCCTGAACTTCTCATCATAGGCACTGAGAAAGTTGTTGAGCGCACTGACCCTTGAGCATTCGGTCTGCAATGGCACTACCTCCCAATAGTAATATGCTTTGATAAATTTCTCCTTGTAATGTAGCCATTGCTCGAGTAATTCGTCAGGGATGAATTGCTCAATTTCACGGGCATCTGGGTGCTCATTTCTGCGCACAGTCAACTCCTCTTCCGACCGGCTGGACATCTGTGCCATGAGCGTTTTGAACTTCTTTCCTGACTCGCCGCTCCAGATAGGAAGCTTCTGGTTGAGTTGCCTCCGAATGTAATTGCGTTCCTCCTTGAGAGGGTAGCGACCAGAGTTAATCATCTCTTTAGCAGTCTCGTGACATGTATCGATCATAGCCTGAGCTAGGCATGCATCGGACTCCTCTGGTATGACCGGAACAAAGGCACTTCGGACTAAGACGGACTGGATGAGTCTCACTTCATTGAAGTGTTCCTCAATCCGGTCGTCAATGACTTGCAGTCGCTTTGCCTTTATCCTCTTTTCCTTCTCTGCCTTTGAAGTAACTGCCTTCTCGACCTTTTGGCGCTTGGTAGCAGGATCATCTCTTATAGTTTCTGGAGCAGTTCGCTTCACTATTTGCTTTGGTGGTGGGGGAGGCGGCATGTCCTTCTTTGTGGTTGCACTTGAAGCGACAATTGCAGATGAAGTGACTTCTTCAGTTGCCAAGGTGAGTGCAGCACTTGCGGCGGCTGAAGTATGCGCTTTGGAACTCGAAGCACCTGCAAGAGTTAACCTTACTAGCTCCGACTGCCTGGCTGTGGCTTCGTTTTCCTCCGCTTGCTTCCGCCTTTCCTCCTTGGTTAACACCGTAACTGGAGGATGTCGTGCGATAGAAGAAGCCAGCACTTTTTCTTCAAGTGGTCTGCGGGGTTCCTCGAGCTTCTTCATTAGTTCTTCCTCTGTGAGCTTTTCTTTGCCTTTCTTGGCAAGCTTTGCCTCCTTCTCCTCTTCTCTGGTACCACTACCTTCTTCCAACAACCTTTCTACTTCAAACGCACCAGTTACTCCACCTTGTGGTTCCAAGAGATTGGTATTTTTCAGTACCATCCCTTCCCCCTTTTTGGCATCATCACTGCCAGGGGTTGGGACGATTGTCTTTCCAGCAAGAGACTTGTAAAGTCCCTCAATCTTATCAAGCACAGCACGAAGCATACTTTCTGTTCGTGTCGCGAAGACTTGTTCTTCCGACAGTACCATTCCTGCTGTTTTGATCGAGATTTCTTCCAACAAATATTCGCATTGCTTTTCTCTCTCAACTACAGATCTCATCATTCTTTCCAAAGGCTCTAGTCTTCTGAAGCGAGCCTCCAGCTCCGCTTCAATGTCTCTCTTCATATCCTTCTTTTGCTCTTGCAAATTGAAGTACCAGAAATCCTGTGCTGCTTGAAGTTCTGCCTCCAGGGTTTCAAGCGATCTCTCTCTTTGATTGAGAGAGAGGTGGAATTCGGCACCTGCAGCTACCTTCTCGGTGTACAATTCACCCAATTCTTTGACTGTCTTTAGCAGAATTGAGAGCTCGGCATTCTGTAAATCAAGAGCTTGAGCACTCATCCTTCGACTCTCCAATTCTTTCTTGTCAATGTCACTCTCTTCTTTGAGTTCCTTTAGTTTCGTTTGAAGTAAGTCGAGGGTCTTTTTGGTGCTTATCAGCTCACTCCCTTTTCTTATCACTTCTTCATCTCTCTTCTCTACTGCTTCCTTCAACTTCTTCACCTCTTTCTCCAATGCCTCCTTCTCTTTACCAACTGTGACAAGCTTGGTATTCACCTCTCTCAAGCGGCTCCTTTCTGCGTCATGCGAGCCCTTGAGTTCGTTGATTGATTTTGTGTGATCATTCACTAGCTTCATTTGCGCCTCCAGCGCCTTCTCCTTTTCTTCCAACTCCATCTTCTTTTTGGTGATCTCGCTTTGTATACTTGAGATCTCCGCCTCCTTAACCTCCATCTCCTCTGCGTGATCCCTCATTAGTTTCTTCTCATGAATGGTCGGAGTGTGCTTAGGGACTTCAGCGTTCGGATAGGCACGCTTTACTTTTGCGTCCAGCTTATCCCAGAAGCTGGTTCCAGTGAGAAATGCATGAAAGCCATTTTCACCGATGAAGTCTAGGAGCTTTCCTTCCATCTGGATGAGGTCTTCCTTTGAGAAGGCCTCCAGGAGCTTGAAAACTTTGTAAAACTCTGTGCCGCGGTAGGTGACGTATGTCAAGAAATCGACTATCTTAGTGAAGAAGTCGTCTGACATAGGCACTGAGGGATAGCGGGTTCTGAGGGTTTCAGCTGCTTGCTCTCTGTCTCTCTTGTATCTTTTGAGAGCATCCACCTGTGAGGGGGTTTTGGGGATTTGGAACTGGGGAATTATGGATGTATGGGCTGTATCGGCTGTTTCTGCCGATGTCGAAGGGGATTGGAATGATGTAGCTTCAGGGGTTTCAGGGATATGGATGGGTTTTGTGGCTGGCTGAGTTTGCTGGGTTTCAGGGATTTGGATAGCTTTAGTAAATGAGGATTGGGATTTGATAACTTCAGTGTCCTCGAGCGGCTTCTCCACCGCCTCGCTTCCTTGGACAGGTGAAGTGACTTGCTTCAATTTCTTCTTCCCTTGCTTTGCAGCCGCTTGCTTCAGAGGTGAAGCGGCTCGCTTTGCTTGGGGAGCTTCAGCTTGTGCTTTCGCAACTGGCGTTGCTGCGGGCACTTCTACAACTAGAAGTCCCTGATCCATTGGTATCTTTGCTTTCTTCCATTTTTCGTAGAAGATAGTCTGCTTGTTGTATATGGTCGTGTCGGAATCCGGCCATCTTTTCTCTGGAAACTTCATCTCCAGTGCGACAGACAGTCTTGAAAAGAATTTCAATTTTCCTTTGCGGAGAATCTTGTTTGCGATTCCTGGTACAAATGCAAAATCTTCAGCAGCCTCGTAGATTTGTTTGAGAAACCACCCATGCCAGTTGAATTTAGTTCCGGTGAGGCTGTCGACGATCATGGTGGTACCGATCAGTTTTGTTTCCGACAGCGTCTCTAGGGATCCGACATAGCATGCGATGCTCTTCGTAAAGAGTTCGCAGATGAGGTTGAAAGGGGCCTTCAAATCTGAACGAATGCTGGCCACTTTGAAGTTTGGTTCTGCTTTGTCGACGGCGAAACGACCATATTGGTCTTTGGCCGAGAATCCCAAATCCAACAGGGAATCTCCTCCTTCCCTTGGCAAATCGAACACGCTGATGAGCTCGTTCAAGTCCACTTCCACCGGCTTCCGGGTTTGTGGATCTATAAATGATGTTGTGTTTTGTTCCTTCTTCAAGTTCAGAAGTAGCTCTCCCACTGCCTTTGCCAAGACCTTCGTCGGAATCAACGTTACAAACTTCCAAAGACCGGCCGTGGTCACGGCTCTACGGAAGAGGCCCTTTCTCTCGATGACAATTGGGTCGAGATGGGGCTCGACGTTGAGGTGCTTGTCTACCTTCGTCATGAATTGCTCCATTGTTTCTGTACTCAGCTTTTTGCCCATGGTGAGATTTGGGAAGTTTTGAAACGAGATTTTAACAGTGTAAGAGTTGAGACTCGTGAGTTGCAGAGGTTGCAGATCTACGCACGAGAATGGCTAATATTGAAGGTTGTGAAAGGCTTTGAGGGATTTTAGGTTTGAGATTACAGAGGTGCAGAGGTTTCACTAAAATGGTAGTTTTGAGACTTTGAAATTTTTTCTGCAGCCTTTGGTGTTACATATATATAGAACTAGTGACGAGGCAGGGGCAAGACAGTAATATCTTCCAAGATCCTGTGCAGGGGCGGCAGACCTTCGGTGATGGATCTGACGTGTCCGGCGTCATCACTGGAAAAGTGAACCGCCAATTTGGTTTGACGTGGCCACGTGGCAGATTTTGATTCGTCTCTTCCAATAGTAGTCAATCCAGCGGTTGAGATTTAGAGACGGTTCAGATTCGACGGCTGGATTGAGTGCGGTTTTTCCCGCTTTCCTCGGCTTTGACGTCCACGCGCCTGTCGTTTCTTCTTCTACGCACCGCTGCATTAAATGCTTGGCAGAAAGTAAAATAGGCACTCGAGTGCTGACAGCTCATACGCTTCGCTACGTATCCGCTTGCTTCGAGTGTAGCCGCTTCAGCATCCACTCGCTTGCGGAGTACTCGCTTCACGTGACTGTTCCGCACTCGCTTGCGATGGCTAGCTTTGAGTGACGTAGCACTCGCTTGGCCATCTGAAGCGACTGGAATAAGAACTGAATTTCTTTACTTAAATTTAAAATGTTTCTGACTTACATACTTCGAGGATAAACAAAAGTGTTTTCCTCTTTGTATTTGTGTCAGATTCATTTCATATTTTCCACATAGCGAGTGAAGGTTTCTAGCACGCTTCAGCTCACTTAGGGTACTTAAAATTGAAACGCTTACCAGTCAATCTCACTTCGTAGGAGATTGATACCACTATTTGAAGACTTCATTTGATTTGGACTTCAGATTGTAGAATCCACTTGTTTGCTTTGAAGCTTGTTGATACTACCTGATTGGTAATTCAGCTTCTTGGCATTAGTCTTCATGGCATTCATCTTCCTCTACGAATTAGAGAGTCCTCCATCGTAGTGAATGAGGGAGGAAATGAATATAGTACACAAGCTTACTACAACCCAGAGGGGAGTTTCACGTAAGTGTACATATTCACGACGAATGGGGGATGAGTACAAGTCCTTATCTCAGAGCAGAAATGGACAGGATGACAATGAGAATGCTCTGACAAGACAATCTCGTATTTTACGCAATAGCATGTCACCAGCCCTGCAACCTTTTGTAGAAAAAGGTAAACCTTCAAGCATCCTCCTACATGCTACAGAATGAACTTGCAATCGACTCGCTTTGACCCAAGCTTGGGCAAATTGAGGTGATGCAAAATTCAAAGTGAGAGGGGAATGGATAGACATCCGGCAGCTCAACTCAGTAAAGAGTGAGTAAGGAATGGACATTTATCCACGATGAAGGAGATGAGAAGACTTGCTCCTCTTCGGCGGAAAGATGGGAAGAGGACACAAGGTCTAGGTGCCAGCCCTGCCTAAGCTTTCACCATTTTTATGTGGGAAGGCCCGATACAAGACCCCACAACCGTTACTAGAAACGGCACTTGCGAGTGTTTATACCCACTCGCTAGGAATCCTAGGCTAGGTAGCAGCTTTCCTTGCTCGCTTTGGAAGTAGCTTGCTTCGGGAGCAAACAATAGTTCCCCCTTAACCAATGGCTTAACAATTCCTGTAAGCGGGTAGGGAACATCTTCCAACACTCCACCTTACTCCACCTTGTTTCTCCTTCTTCAAGCGAGTGAGATTTTGAAGTGACTCGCTTGAGTTGGTGAAGATCCGAAGCGAGTGACGCTACGAAAAACTAGCGATCACTCCTTCGTGCATCCTGAATCTAGCATTCTTCACCAGGGTCTAATAACCCTAATTCAATGCATAGCTGGTTGAAACGAGACTCAGCTAGAGGCTTTGTGAGGATATCTGCTCGCTGGAGATCGGTATGAATTTTCTCGAGCTTGATATCCTTCTTCTCGACATGATCTCGAATGAAGTGATGTCGGATTTCCATGTGCTTGCATCTGGTGTGAAGCACTGGATTCTGCGAAATACATATGGCACTGTTGTTGTCGCAGAAGATCGGAATTTCATTCGCTTCAACTTTGTAGTCCTTCAACTGTTGACGAAGCCATAGGATTTGAGAACAACAGCTTCCAGCGGCCATGTATTCAGCTTCAGTTGTTGAAGTAGCTACGCTTGTTTGCTTCTTTGAGAACCACGAGATCAGCTTGCTTCCCAAGAACTGACATGTGCCCGAAGTTGACTTCCTATCGACTCGGCACCCTCCATAGTCAGCATCGGAGTACCCAGTGAGCTCCAAATTGTCCTCCGCTGGATACCACAGACCCATGTTGATAGTGCCCTTCAAATATCGAAGAATCCTTTTGGCAGCTTCAAGATGACTGTGCTTGGGGTTGCTTTGGAAGCGAGCGCAGATTCCAACTGCAAAAGTAATATCTGGCCTACTTGCAGTGAGATATAGGAGGGATCCAATAAGAGCACGATAATCTGTAGCATTCACAGATTTTCCCTCTTCGTCTGGCTCCATCTTCCAGTTGGTATTCATAGGGATCTTCACAGCTTTAGCATGTTGAATACCGAACTTAGCAAGCATATCTCTTGTGTACTTCGCTTGATTGATGAAGATACCATCATCCTGCTGCTTCACTTGAAGACCTAGAAAGCAGCTCATCAAGCCAATCATTGACATCTCATATTTGGTCTTCATCAGCTCTCCAAACTTCTCGCTAAGCGACTGGTTTGGCGATCCAAATATGATGTCGTCTACGTAGATCTGAACCCATAGCATATCCTCTCCATGGTTGATTGTGAAAAGGGTTCGATCTATCTTTCCTTTGTGAAATCCATTATCCACTAGGAATTGAGAAAGTGTATCATACCAAGCTCTGGGAGCTTGCTTCAACCCATATAGAGCTTTCTTCAAGCGATACACCTTGTCTCCTTGCTCGAAACCCGGTGGCTGCTCCACATACACTTCCTCCTTGAGTTCACCGTTGAGGAATGCGCTCTTCACATCCATTTGATAGACCTTAAACTTCTTGGTTGCTGCATAGGCTAGAAACAATCTGATAGCTTCAAGCCGTGCCACTGGAGGGAAAGTCTCGTCAAAGTCGATTCCTTCCTCTTGGCAGTAGCCTTTGGCAACGAGTCGCGCCTTGTTCCTCACAACGTTGTGGTCCTCGCCAGTCTTGTTCTTGAACACCCATTTGGTGCCAATAACGTGCTGAAATTTGGGACGTTCCACGAGGTACCATATGTCATTCCTGGTGAACTGGTTCAGCTCTTCTTGCATGGCGATCACCCAGTTGAGTCGGCTAGAGCTTCCTCCACACTTGATGGCTCAATGTTTGAGAGAAAGCAACTGAACATTGCACTTTCTTCAAACACTTGACTTCTGGTCACTACACCCTTGGATGGATCTCCAATAATTTGACTTGGTGAGTGATCTTTGAGCCACGCTCGCTTGGACCCGCCAGCTTCGTCTTCATCTTCTTCTTGGTCACTTGCTTCACCATCTGTAGCTAGTGGATTGGGTGCTTGGCCTGCACTTGCTTCAGAAGTCTTGGGGGCAGCTTCATCTTTTCCTTGGACATTCAGCTCGCTTGAGCCTTTGATCTCTTCTTCATCTTCAAGTATGTCCCAAGTAAGAGTGTTGATGGGTTCCTCACCTGACTTTCCGTCTTTAGATTGATCCTGTTCCTGTGGATAACTTAAAGAAGATTCATCAAATACGACATGGGGTGATTCTTCCACGATTAGGGATTTACAGTTGAACACCCTGTAAGCTTTGCTTGATGTGGAGTATCCTAAGAATATTCCTTCATCAGCTTTGCTTTCAAAGGCTTTCAACTGTGACTTCCCATTGTCATGGATGAAGACCCTACAACCAAAGATATGGAAATAAGATATGTTAGGAATTCTTCCTGTCCATATTTCATATGGTGTTTTGTCGTGTCGTTTGCAGAGAAGCGTTCGGTTCTGCGTGTAGCATGCTGTATTGGCTGCTTCAGCCCAATATTTCATTGGAAGCTTTGAGTCTGCAATCATGGTTCGAACTGCTTCCTTGATGATACGATTTCTTCTTTCAGCAACTCCATTCTGCTGTGGTGTGCGTGCTGAGGAGGTCTGATGTGCTATACCATGCTCCGCGCAGTAAGCTTCGATGGTAGAGTTCAAGAACTTTGTCCCTTTGTCGGAGCGGATGGTCACGATCGCTTGATTCTTCTCCACAGCCAATTGCTTGAGCAGTTGTGGTAGCTTGGTCAGAGTCTCCTTCTTGCTGTAGAGAAATACGACCCAAGTGTAGCGAGAGAAGTCGTCGACTACAACTAGAGTGTATTTTCTTCCATTCACACTAACTGGAGTAACTGGACCAAACAAATCCATGTGAAGCAGCTCGAGCACTCGCTTTGATGAGGCTTCTTCGAGACTGGCGAAGTGCTTCTTTGTCTGCTTCCCTCGTTGGCATGGTGAGCATGGATGGTCTTTGATGAAGACTTCATTTGGTATGCCTTGCACCAAACCCTTACGAGCTAAGCGATTGATTGCTTTGAAGTTGAGATGGTTTAAGCGTCTGTGCCAAAGCCATCCTATCTCTGTAGAAATCCTCGCTACTAAGCACGTCTCCACTTTGCAGCTATCCCATAGTGCTATATAGACGTTCCTTTGTCTAATTCCAGTAAGCACAATCTGGGATGTGAGCTTGCTCTTTACAATGCACTTGTTTGAAATAAATTCCACCTTGTATCCTTTGTCACAAAACTGTGAAATGGATAGCAAGTTGTGCTTGAGTCCTTCCACGTAGGAGACTTCCTCAATTGTGAGTTTTCCAACTTTCAGTGCACCGTAACCTTTGGTGCTTCCTCGAGAGTTATCACCAAATGTAACGTGTGGACCCTTCTTCTCTATGTAATCTTGAAGTAGAGCTCTCATGCCGGTCATGTGTCTTGAACATCCACTGTCCAAGTACCAAATTTGTTGACCCTCACATGGCATGGGATCCACGGCGCTCACCTGCAATTAGACAGATTTTGGTACCCAAATCAGTTTGGGTCCTTGCAGGTTAGTTCCCTTAGGTACCCACACTTGCTTCACTTTCTTTTGAAATGAAGCTTGTGCTTTGGGCTTCTTGACCTTCGAAAACAGTGACTTCTGCCTTGAAGCAGCTTCACGTGTGCAACAGTGTGTGCAAGAGGGGTAGCGGCTCGCTTCATTCCTACCAATGCTCTTTCCATTTTGCTTATATCCTGAAGCGACTCGCTTCGGATTAGCTCTGGGTTTAGAGGCTGACTTAGGGTTTCTAGTCTGTCGAAGCGGCTCGCTTGGTTTCCTCGAAGCGGTCCAACTAGAGTTTTGACCCTGACTCGCTTGAGTAACCTTGGGAGTTCGAAGCGGCCTCTTTGGTGCTTCGAATTCTTCCCCCTCAACGTTAGTCCGGTTGGACCATCTCCAGTCCGGATAACGTGACACATAGACATTACTCCTCTTCTTGAAAGGGAGATCCTTTGTCTCTCGTGTCTTGGCTTGAGGCTTAGAAGCTACAACTGGTTTCCCTTTACCTTTGGATTGGTAATTTTTAGCATTGTGAGTGCTCGGGATAGTTGTATTTTGCTTACCCTTAGATTTAGTCCTTAAAGATATAGACATCTTCATTGGCTTTTTCTTAGGGTTCTCAGCCATTTTGCCTTTGTCTTTGTTAGTGGTCACTTTGGATGCAGTGGGCATTTCCAAAATGACTGATGGTGTGTTTGAAGCACCAACAAAGACAGTCGGCTTGGAAGGTCCACCCTCAAATCCAAGTCCTTCCTTTCTACCAAAAGGTAGAAGAGAACTCTCTAGTGCCTGTCTAGCATATGAAGCTTTGTTCAAATTGGCAACTAGAGTGGACTGGGTTTCATACCTTCCCTCCAAGCTTTGATGTCTGGCGAAGAGATCCTCGAACTTACTAGTCATAGCCCTTAAATTAAGTTTGACTTGGTCAAGCTCAGTGGCTAGCTTTCGGTTCTCCTTCTCGCTTTGAGACAGAGTTTGTTGCAGCACTTCGTGATCACTCGACAATTTAACGTGCTTGTCAAACAATTCACTCCATGTTGAGGAATTGGGTTCCTCTTGGTGCGAGTGTGCGAGTGTAATTGAACTAGATGGGGGATAGATGAATACCTCTCCTGTTTCTTCATCGGTGAGCGCCATAAATCCAAGATCCTCACCATCACTGGAATTTGGATCAGTGAATGCATCTGAGTCGCTTGGTGGATCTTCAGTTGTAGCGACCGGCACTTCACTTGCTACGAGCGCTCGCCTTGGAGCATCCCTCTTGGCTTTCAGTTCTTCTCGCTCTTTCGCACTCAGCTTTGGGCAATCGGATTTGTAGTGACCCATCTTGTGGCAATGGTAACATTCCACTTCCATCATGTCTCTCGGGATCGGCTTTGTCGTCTCTTCTCTCTTCCCTTTTCCTTCTCGAGCATCAGTGCTCCTCCCTTTGTATTGCTTGTAGAATCTTTTGTATTTGCCCACTCGAGAATTCATTTTGTTGAAGTTCTTGGATAAGAACGCAATGTGTTCTTCCAATTCTTCCCTCGTCATCTTGGCTAGCGTCTGCTCGCTTGGCCCTTCGGCAGCTTTGAATGCTACTCCTTTTGACGTAGTGGGCGCTTCATCCTCGTCGTCGAGGCTCATTCGATTCAGATCAAACTCGTGAGCTTTGAGTTCGGAAAACAGAATCTCCGGTGTGAACTTTGATAGATCCTTGGTTGCTAGATACAGCTCCTTCATAGTTTGCCACTTCCTTGTGAGAGCTCGGACAATTTTCAGGTTGACTTCCTTATCTGTGAGTTCCTTCCCAAGCGAGTTGAGAGTTGCAATGATGTTTGTAACTCTCAGCTCGAAGTTGTCGATGGATTCGCCTGGCTTCATTATCAGACTCTCAAACTCCCGCATCTGAACGGCGAGTTTGTTCTCCTTGATTTTGTCTGTTCCTTGAGAAATGAGGGCTAGAGTTTCCCACATTTCCTTCGCCGTCGCACACTTCCTGATTCTAGGAAGATAGGCATCAGACACGGTGCTCTGCATCGTGTGACGTGCAATTTTATCCAGGTTGGCGATCTTGAAGTCGTTGGGATTGTATTCATCTTTGTCCTTCTCAACGTACTCTTGTCTGATATGAGCTTCGCGTCCTTCAGCAGCTGGTACGTTCACAGATATGGCTTTCTTGATTTCGATTGGTCCGTCCTCTATGACTTCCCACATCCGGTCGTGGATGGAGCAAAGGAAGCTCTCGACTCGGAAACTCCATGTCTCGTATCCTTCGATCGAGAACTGTGGAAGGTTTGAAGCACTGTATGTAGACATAGCAAACTATCAGCAGTAAATGCAATATGCGTGAGTGAGGTTTTGATGCACTTAGGAAAATAGGATCCGGTTCAGTGAGACAACGTGAAGCGAGTGGGGACTCGCTTCGGATATGCAAAGCAGAGGCTCGAAAGAACCGCTGCTCTGATACCACTTGTTGGTCCCGGTTTGTTAATAGGAAAAATACGTAGAGGGGGGGGGGGGTGAATACGTATTTTGAAGTTTTTCAACTTCAAATCCCTTAACTCAGAGTAACAAGTAAAGAGCTCTTTTTGAAACTTAAGACCTAGCTGAAGCTAGATCTACAGTACGTAGCTTGCCTACTTGACCGAAGTGAACACTTGATCAAGAGGGAGTCTTTACTCGTATGTGCGGAATTTGGTGAGCTAAATCTTTTCCTAAGTAATTAAAATATCCAGATTAAGTTGTTTAGATGCACGTGCAATGGATAAACAAAGTAAAGAGTTTAGGGTTAGAGAGATACGACACAGAGGTTTATAATGCTTCGGAGATAACGCTCCTACGTCCACTTTGTTGCACGACGGCAACTGTTCTCTTCACTCAAGAACTTGAAGGTTACGGGTCCTTCAAAAACCTGGTCGAGATCGGGCTTCACTCGCCTAGATCAAACGACAGACGTAGTGATTGCGGGTTCACTACACAAACCTAACAAAGACTGGAAGCTTCACTTGCTTCAGTCAAAACAGACAGGGAGATTACGGGCTCTCCTTACAGCCTAGCTTCGATCGAGCTCTACACAAACGATGTAGGTGCAAGCTTGGATCTAGACTCTATGATCGAGGCTTCTTCGATCGATGAAGGAAGAGCCTTGGATCTGGACAACCTAACCGACAACACTCAAAAACCTAACAGACAAAGTATAGGGTTTTTGGTTGACGACACACTATGAAGAACTCTTTACAGTAGATGCAAAGATTGGCTAGAGTTCTTCTTCTAAGCTTCGGATATATGAAGTGGGCTTAGAATCTAAGTGTGAAGGTTGTGAAGACGAGTTCTGATGAACTGGAAACTCGGAGAACACTGGAAAACAAAGACTCGAAGATTTGCACGAAGGCTTGGGAGTGTTTGTTTGCTGTATGCGCTTGAATGCTCAAGTAGTGTTCTCTTCTTCTTCGTCTTCATCCTTCATTATTTATAGGCGGAGGGTTGGCTGAGATCCGTTGCTTGGTTGGTGGCCTTGTCCCTCCTCCTCTCGACAGTACTTGCACAGGCTGGCTACTTTTCAGATGCGCAGTATTGGATTTTTGCCGGAAATGGCTAAGTTCCAATTTCAACAGTAACTGGAGTGACCCAGTACTGTTACGGCGCCTTGTCGGCCTGGCAGTCAACTCTTCCGCTCCACTCCGCTTTCGACACGTGGAGATCTCGTAATTAATGCTACGATCTCCTGTTGACTGGAGTTCAAAATATGGGCGGGAGTTGTGCTGTCGCTTTCTGGTAGGTAGTGGCTCGCTTCGCTTTGAAGTTGTAGCGTCCGCTCTAGTTGAGTCACTTCGTAGTCATTCTGTAGTGAGTCGCTTCGGGAAATAAAGTTCCCTAGTGACTGCTTTGGAAACTGTTGACTATAGTTGACTAGCTTTGACTCTTCACTGTAGCGCTTGCTTCGCTTCGCTTTGGCTTTGAACTGTAGCGCTCGCTTTGCTTCGCTTTGGCGGACTCACTTCGAATCTACTGTAGCGATCGCTTCGCTACACTGTTCTTCGACACGCTTCACTTCAGTTTGCTTGGCTTGCTTCGCTTTGAAAAACACACTCAAGCGAGTGGCCTTCACTTGAACTTTTGAAGCCTAATTTAAGCAAAATAAAAGAGCCATCCTAACAGAGTAGGCTTAGAAAAATTCTAACCTATTAACTACATCAAAGTGGGTCACTTGGGAGTTGGACACTTGGGGTTTTGGGATCCAATCAAAACAAATGACTTCGTTTATCAAGTATCCCACATAGTTCCCCCTTAACAAATTGGTCCATAACAATTCCCAATACTAATGTATTTACTCATGTTGTTAAATTAACCACAATTCACATGGTGTTAAGTATGGTGGCTGCAGAAAAATTGCTATTACATCATATGGATGTAAAGATGACATTCCTTCATGGTGACTTGGAGGATGAATTGTACATGACACAGCCTGAGGGGTTTATAGTAGCAGGAAAGGATGGACTTGTGTGCAAGTTAAAAAGGAGTTTGTATGGCCTGAAACAAGCTCCGAAGCAGTTGTACAAGAAGTTCAACAACTTCATGATGGAGATTGGTTATCAAAGATGTCACGCTGACCATTGTTGTTATTTCAAGAAGTTCGACAAGAGCTATCTTATCTTATTGTTATATGTTGATGACATGTTGATCGCAGGAGCAGATGCTAGCGATGTAGATAAGTTGAAGATGCAATTGTCCGAACAGTTCTCTATGAAGGATATGGGAGAGGCTAGACAAATTTTGGGCATGAGAATCGAGCGTGACAGGGCGACATGAAATGTGTGTCTTTCGCAGGCGAATTACATTCTAAAGGTTCTGGAAAGATTCAACATGCTTGAATCGAAGCCTGTAGGTGTCCCTTCGGGAAGTAACTTCAAGCTGTCGAGAAAAGAGTCGCCAAAGAGCAAAGAAGAACGTGCTCAAATGATGAAAGTTCCCTATGCTTCGGCAATTGGTAGCATTATGTATGCCATGGTGTGTACAAGACCAGATATTGCACAAGCAGTGGGAGTGGTGAGTCAATTCATGGGTGATCCGGGGAGACAACATTGGGAAGCTGTCAAGTGGATTTTACGACACCTGAAAGGTACCACTGATAACCACAGATTTAGGATGCTTTAGAGTGCATCTCGATGCGTGTTTTGGGTACCTTATGTGCTTAAATGGATAGGAAATGATAGGTTTTTACAATTTATGCATTTTCTAATTGCTTTGCATTTTCTCTCGATTTCCATGCCAATTTCAGGTGCTGTGGAAATTTTCTGGGAACGTTCGAGTAGTTCTTTGTCAAAGAGGATCGAAAGAGGAAGCCGTAGCACTTTGCGGATTATTTTTCCGAGGCCGGACGAGAGAGAACGAGCCAAAACCGTGCAAGTGCGCAAAGTGTCAAATGTGGCCGAAAATGCACACACACCCCCTTGAACTACCTTCCGGAAATTACAGTTTTTACCCCACCTTCTCAACTCAAGTTTCTTTTTATTGCAATTTGACCCCAACTTGTAGGAAGACTGTAAATACTTAGTTATTTGCCTCATTTGGTATCTTAAACCATTTGTAATTCACTTTTAAACATCTACTTTAGAACCCTAGCATTTTCCCTCTTTCCTTTTTAGTATTTTCAAATTGTGATGAAGATTATGCTTGGAGTTTGAAGAGATTATTGAAGATTTCTTCTCTATTTTCTTCCCTTGTCATTTTCATTATGTTTTTGCTTGTTGTTGATGGTTTGATGCTTAGATCCATGCTAGGCTAGATCCATTGAGGTTTCTGTTACTGCACGTTGGGTGCAAGGATTTAATTGGCTATTTTATGTATGCATGGGAAGATAAGGTTTATTTCCTTATCAATAGACGTAGATCTCTACAATATATTAAGGGATTTATTTTTCCTTAATTATCTATTTGCATAAGGATTCTTCTTCTACAAGGAAAGGATATCTACAAGGAAAGAAGATATACATGGATCCTTATCTAGATCTCCTAGTGGATCTAAAACTCCCTAGTATATATATGAGATTATCAGAAAAAAGACGTTGCGCATCAGAGAGAGTTTTTAAGTGATTTATTCAGTTTTCATCTTCTATGTTTTTTCTCTTCATAAACGTAGATTTGTTTCTTCTTTCTTGGGTAGATTAGTTTGGTGAGTGAACTTGTAATCTTGAGTATTCTATAACTCGAGTGGGGATAAACTTCATAATCGTGGTTTTGAAGTTTGGGTAGACTAAGGTGTTAGGTCTATCTTCAAGTTCGTTGTTGGTGAGTGTAGACGAGTGAGGAGTGAATGCTTAGTGGTGGCTAGTATTCGAATACTTGTATCTCTGAAGCTCACATATAGTGGATTGGTCCTTTGGGAGAAATCTCCCCAGACGTAGGTGTGTTTATTACCGAACTGGGTTAACAACTGTTGTGCGTTCGTTGTTTTCTGTTTCTGTTACTCTTTGTGTTACGCTTGCTGTTACACACGGTGTTACACATTCTGTGTGACAAATCATACGGACTATGAAATTTCAATTGGCACCAGAGCAGGTCACCTCTATTTGGTGTTAGATCCTGGGACATTCAACTTAGTCTGTGTTGTGTGTGGAACCCTCGAAGGAGCTCGTGATGGGGAGTATGAAGGAAGGCGGGTCTACTGTTAGACCACCTCTATTTGACGGAACCTGTTATGGCTATTGGAAGGTGAGGATGATTTCCTTCATAAGATCAGTGGATGAAGATGCATGGAGTTCTGTTGAAACTGGTTGGGAAGAACCAGTTGATGCTGAAGGAGAAAAAAAACCACGAGGCAAATGGACTAAAGGAGAGCTTAGAGAATCAGGTATGAACCAAAAGGCTCTTAATGTTATTCATAGTGCTATTACTGTTGATGTCTTTGCTGTCATATCAACATGTAAATCTGCTAAAAAGGCCTGGGAAATTCTTGAGAACAATTATGAGGGAATAGACGTGTAAAAAATCAGAGATTACAACAACTCACCACTCAATTTGAAGCTCTAAATATGGATGAGAATGAATCTATATCTGATTTTTACGCTGAATTGTTGAGCTTATCTAATGAATGCTTCTCTCTTGGTGAACAATGGTCCGAGGCCAAAATGGTGAGAAAGATTCTGAGATCTCTACCAGAGAGATTCGACTACAAAGTCACAGCCATTGAAGAAGCTCAAGACCTGGACAACATGACAGCCAATGATCTGATTGGATCTCTTAGAACCTTCGAGATGGGAATGAGGAACACTAGGAGTAACACGATGAGTAACACGTTTCAGACGTTGGCATATAAAGCTTCTCAGTTCAATCAATCAGAGGAAGAGCTCAATCTTGAAGAGATGGTTGCTGAGTGCATCGACTTCTTATCAAAGAAGTTGGGAAAAGGTTCTTTAAAAGGGGAAACTTTGATGGAGGATTCAGAAAAAATAGATCTGAAGGACAAAGCTTGCAGAATAGTAACAATGGTGCTGAGAGGAATGATGTTTCTGATAGAGGACCTCAATGCCAAGAATGTGACGAATTTGGCCACATCAAAAGTGAATGCGCAAATTTGTACAAGTATCAGAAGTTCAGCAAGAAGGAGTTACAGGCTACTTGTAGTGATGATGATATTACTGATAGTGAGAGCAATGGAGAACAAAAGGCGAAACATATTGCTCATGTTGCTACGACTAATGGAGAAAGGATCACCTCAACAGACACATCAGATAGTACATTTGTCGTGGAGGATGAAACTGAGGAGGAAGAATTGGATGATGCCGAGTATGCTGAAATCATGAAGAATTGTGAGAAAGTTGTCATGTGGAATCAAAGTCTCTCCATTTAAGTCACCGAGCTTACTAAGGAAAGGGACACTTTGAGGATTGAAGTTGCTGCTCTAAAACAAAAGTTTGAGAAGTGCAAGGAAGAAAAAGATGAAACCACTGGTGAACTTTGTCAAATCCAGAAGCTGATAAAGATGATGAACAGTAGTACTGAGAAGCTTGATGAGATCTTGAATCAAGGAAAGAGGACCCCTGATAAAGAAGGAGTTGGATACGTGAAAGGAGGAATTATGGAGAATCAAAGAAGGCAGCAAACCAAAGTTCAAAGTCTTAGCAACTCTGACAACCGAACTGAAGTTTGGAGGCCCAAGAAATTGAATCCTCAAGACACTCCCGTTGACCAGAAACAAGACCCGAAACATGATCAGAAACAACGTCGAGAACATGATCGGGTACAAGGACAGAAACATGAGTCAGAACGATTCATCCCTACATGTCATTATTGTCACAGACCTGGGCATATAAGACCACGTTGCAGATTCTATCTTGGTGACAAGAGACAACAGATGTTGCGTTCTTCAAGCAAGAGGTACACAAATGGGAGATTTCATCGTGCATATGTGGTACATACCAACAATAGTTCGCAAGTAGAAAATTCATGGTACATCGACAGCGGATGTTCTCAACATATGACGGGGAACAAGAGTTTTTTGACCAACATCCGAAGATGCGCAAACGATTCTGTAGTGTTTGCAGATGGAGGTAGTGGCCAAGTAAAGGGAGTTGGTATTCTTAATGTTCCTGGTATGCCTGTTCTTCATGATGTTCTATACGTTGAGGGACTTAATGCTAACCTAATAAGCATAAGTCAACTATGTGATGGAGGAATGGATGTCATGTTTGGAAAGAACAAGTGCTTAATTCTCAAAGGATCAGTTAAGTTTCTTGAAGTTGATAGATCTATCGATAATTTCTATGTTTTCACTCTGTCATTGGATGCAGTACGGTATGAATCTCTTCGAGCCTCTCCGAGAGTCTGATTTCTTTAGATTATCTTTTATTGCTTGCTTGATTATCTGATTTTGTGCTCATTATGGGATACTTGATGATCTGAATCCCGTATTTTGGCTCAATGGATGTCTTTTGGAGAAGTATTTGATTCAGGGGGAGCATTCTGATGTACTGATTGGTGTTCCAGTGATACTTGGATTAGTGTTGAGGATGTTGTTATATGGCTCTTAGTGCGTGATTGGCATTTCTGTGTGCAATCCAAGGAGGAGAAAAGTGCGTGATTGGATTTCTGGACTCACATAACGTTCTGGTTAGTGTTCTTGTTGATGTACTGGTTAATGTACTTGGATGCTGCTGGCAGCTGATGCGATTTCTGCTGATTCGATGTTTGGGTATTGGTATTGCGGGTGCGCTCCTTGCCTACCTTAGTTGTATTGGGTGTTTTGAAGTGAGGGGGAGCAGAATTATGGAGTTGATATGCGTGCTTGAATTCTGCTTACTTGTCTACGTCAGTTTATTGAGTGTGGTTTGCATACATAAATGCTAAAGGGGGAGATTGTTACTGCACGTTGGGTGCAAGGATTTAATTGGCTATTTTATGTATGCATGGGAAGATAAGGTTTATTTCCCTATCAATAGACGTAGATCTCTACAATATATTAAGGGGTTTATTTTTCCTAAATTATCTATTTGCATAAGGATTCTTCTTCTACAAGGAAAGGATATCTACAAGGAAAGAAGATATACATGGATCCTTATCTAGATCTCCTAGTGGATCTAAAACTCTCTAGTATATATATGAGATTATCAGAAAAGAGACGATGCGCATCAGAGAGAGTTTTTACGTGATTTATTAAGTTTTCATCTTCTACGTTTTTTCTCTTCATAAACGTAGATTTGTTTCTTCTTTCTTGGGTAGATTAGTTTGGTGAGTGAACTTGTAATCTTGAGTATTCTATAACTCGAGTGGGGATAAACTTCATAATCGTGGTTTTGAAGTTTGGGTAGACTTAGGTGTTAGGTCTATCTTCAAGTTCGTTGTTGGTGAGTGTAGACGAGTGAGGAGTGAATACTTAGTGGTGGCTAGTATTCGAATACTTGTATCTCTGAAGCTCACATATAGTGGATTGGTCCTTTGGGAGAAATCTCCCCAGACGTAGGTGTGTTTATCACCAAACTGGGTTAATAACTGTTGTGCATTCGTTGTTTTCTGTTTCTGTTACTCTTTGTGTTAAGCTTGCTGTTACACACGGTGTTACACATTCTGTGTGACAAATCATACGGACTAAAAAATTTCAGTTTCAAATGATGGATGATGTGAATTAGGCTAGGATGTGAGGGCTATCGATGTTGATTTACCCTTTCCTTGAGTTGCCCTTGGATTTGATTGATTTTAATTGCATCAATGATTGACAACCATGTGTGCATACAAGGTATTTGATGGAATGACTAGTAAGCTTCCATTCATAGCACTTGACATGAATCCTTGCTCATATTAGCTAGCTTTGCTTTTGCATTATTCCTAGTAAGAATTATGTGAATGATTGCTAGTTAATAGGTGTTGTGCTTTTAGGAGTTGGTAATATGTTTAGAATGGTAAGCATGTTATTCAATCCACTAGTTATCAAGTCTTAGGAGGATGAGATAGCTTGATTTATGTAAGAATGCCACTCAAGGGAATTAAAATGGTTTGACACATCAAATGCCTAATCCTTAGCCTAATTACATCGGAAATCGTTTGAAACCTTATCTCTTTACTTGTTCTTTACATTACTTGCCTTTATTTTTGCTTGTTATTTCACTTACTTATTACTTGCCTAGTTATAAAACACCAAAATCATGAATATATGCTTAGATAGTATGATAGGGACTAAGTGAACTACTTGATTTTCTATTGCCACATTCACTCTCCGTGTTCGATACTCGGACTTCCATAGTTCGATAATATTGCTAGGTTAGAAATAGCCTACTCAACCACTAACAAAGTCTTATGTTTCAAAGGCAAGAATATTATGTTAGCTGGATATGTTGATGCAGACTTGGCATCAAATGATCTCGACGGGAGAGGAAGTACAATCTGGTATGTTTTTACTTGTGGCGGTACTGCTATTTCTTGGGCTTCTAAGTTGCAGAAGGTCGTTGCTTTGTCTACAACCGAAGCCGAGTATGTGGCTGTAACGGAGGCAAGCAAGAAGATGGTATGGTTGCAGAGTTTCTTGGGTGAGCTTGGAAAGGAGCATAAGAATAGCCCTTTGTGCAACGATAGTCAAAGCGCGATATTCTTGGCAAAGAATTCGGCATTTCATTCAAGGACAAAGCACATTGAGTTGAAGTACCATTACATCAGTCACCTTTTGGAGAAGAAGATCTTGAAACTTATGAAGATCTCAGGAAGTGAAAATCCAGCGGACATGTTTACTAAGGTAGTAACCTTAGAGAAATTGAAGTTATGCATAACTTCAATTGGCCTTGAAACTTGAAGATGAGGCTAGGCGATGCTAAGCGGATACAAGGGAGAAACTAAGAAGATAAGATCACCGGAGAAGTTTGTCTTCAAGTGGGAGATTGTTGCGGGTGACGACAAATAGTGGTGGTGGTGTGAAATTGGAGTGGTGAGATGTGAAAATGTGGCAATGGAAACATAGAGCCGACTTGAGATCTTGGTAAAAGATCTTGTTAGATCTTGGTAAAGATCATGTTAGATCTTTGAGAGATATGATCTTGATGGGTGGTGGAAACTTGGAGCGGTGGGGTGGTGAAATTTGGCAGTGAACTTATCCCTATAAATAGCAATGCTCTACGTTTGTAAAATCTCATCCCATTCTATTCTTCTCTGCACTCCCCCTAAATTTCTTAGTAAATACTCCTGGCTTGGCATCGCCCCCAGACGTAGTCGAAAGACGAAGTGGGTAAACAAATCTCGTGTTATTTTTCTTTCTTTCAGTATTCGTGATTGTGTACGTGTGTTATTTCCCAACAATAAATTAACACAAGAATTAAACTAAAAACAAAATTGAATCTAGAACTAAGAACAATAATTAAACTAACCCAAAGCAAGTAATCAATTAAAATAAACAATTAAACTACCTAGGCATGGAATCATAAAGAAAGCAATAAAGATAAGGCAATTAAAAATAATCTAGAACAATTAAATCCTAACATATTTGTGAAGAAAATTAATCTAAGAGCTTGGAAAATAATCAAGTAAATTTAAGATACTAATCTAATTAATCAAGACAAAAATATTGAACCAAGTAAGAAAGCAAATAAAGATCAAACAACTAAAGCAAAGAATCGATATTGAAAGCGAAAAATAAACTTACGAATTCAAGATCGAGAACTTGAACGATGAATTGAGGAACGAAGAATTAAAACTTGAATTAAACTTGCGTGTTGATCCAAAGCATAAAGGAGATCTAAAACTACAATATTGTGCTTGAAAAGCTTAGTAAGAAGGTTGTCTAATTCGTGCCAAAAGGTTACATACACACACACACACACACACACACACACACATATATATATATATAAGGCCTCAAAACCTGGTCGAAAAAGGGAAAAAAAATCCACAAAATCCGACAGGCCGAGTGGTCGCTCACTACACCATTCGGTCTTCTGTGAGCGCCTTTCTTGTTTCTACCGTATCTTCCTCGTCTGAACTCCAAATTGACCTCGGTTTTCACCTATGTGCTCCTATTTAACACCTCTTTGATATTATTCTTTCATTACATCCAAAATATATATTCAATCAAATCGTGAGAGGTTAGAACTTGAGGTTAATGATTGCTCAACAACCTTTCTTCGCTCGTTTCGCTCCATCTTCTCGACTTTTAGTTCTAAGCAATACCTAAGACCACAAAACTCAAAAAAGACCCAAGTCATAGAAAAGTACAATGAAAATTAATCAAAACATAAAGAAAAAATGGACCCGAAACTATGACTAAAACAACACAAAATGATACCGAACAACACCCATTTGTCAAATCTCTAGATCCATGTGTGCCGTGATCGCACTATTTTCAACCACACAAAATAGGTATAGTAAAGAACAAGTACGAATATCATTTCCACAGGGACTGATATACCAAATCACACAAATTTCCTCTACTCTAGAATTAAACTGATGTCTAGGCAAGAGAGAGGGGGGGGGGGGGGGGGGGGGGGGGTGAATACGTGTTTTAGAAGTTTTCAACTTCTTTTTCAAGCTTGTTCCAGAGTATATATACTATGAGCAGCTTATGACTTAAGACCAAAGAGAGTGCTAGATCTACAACCAAGCTTCTAAAGAACCGAAATGAAAGCTTGATCTTTTGAGTTACTCGTAAACACAAATGCAGAAATTCGGTGAGCTAAATATTTCCTAAGTATTTGAAAATCTCGTTTAAGTTGTTTATATGCTTGTGTAAGTGAAATAATCAAAGCGAGTAAATATAAGAAAGAGTAAGGGAGAGAGAGAGATACTACACAACGATTATAGTGGTTCGGAGATTAACTATTCCTACGTCCACTTTGTTCCACCACGAGGAACGAATTCTTTTCACTCAAGATTTCTCAGAGATTACGGGTTCTCTGAAAAACCTAACTCCCGATCGAGCTTCACACTATCGAGGAAAGTGCAAGCTTGGATCAACACACAAACTAAAACCTTTGATCGAGCCTCTTGCAATCGATGAAAGCAAGGACTTGGATCTATTACAACTCGACAAACACAACTCTAACTCAACAAAACACACTCGACAACACGAGTTTAGGGTTTTGGGTAGGGTTTGTGTAAAACACACTCTAACTCGAAGAATCCTTTACAATATGGAGTCCAGGGCTAGGATTCCTCTTCTAATCTAGGTTGGGATGTATATGAGAGCCTAGGATCTATAGTGGAGCAAGGTTGCAGACACACAAGCTTTGATGGGGCTAAAGCTTGGAACACTTCGTAAGAACTCGAGAAATAAATTGCTAGAAAAATCACGAGCGCTTTCAGTATGAGCGCTGGAAAATCTGGAGAAGTGTTAAGTGTTCATGTTTCTGCTGTGCTCCTTATATAGTGGTAGAGACGAATCCGTCCGTTGCTTGGTTGGTGGCCTTGTCTCTCCACGCTTGACAATACGGCAGCTTTGACCTACTCCCTTCGTCCCCTAATAAGTGTCCCCTCGCTCCTCTCTAATAGAGGGGACACTTATTAGGGGACGGAGGGTGTACAGCTTTTCAGAAAGACATTTGTCTTCTTTCCTAAAATGGCTACCTTCCAAGCTTAACAGTAACTGAGCTTCAACAGGTCAGAAGCTGCTGTCTGCCGGTACCTTAGAGTCAAGTTTATCATCCAATGCTGTCAACGGTGCGCAGTCTAGTGGTAAGACGCTCAGCCTCCAAACCAAAAGGTTGGGAGTTCGAGACACATTAAGGGGGGAAATGGGGAGCCATTATTGATCCTCTTTTTTAAAAAGAGAAGAGGAAAAAAAAAAAAAACTTTATCATCCAATGCTCAAGAGCCACGTGGAGATCTGCATTAAATAGCGGCTGATCTTTACTTGACTAAATTCAAACTTAAGTTTGAATGA
Source organism: Thymus mandschuricus (assembly GCA_029379335.1). Classification (NCBI taxonomy): domain Eukaryota; kingdom Viridiplantae; phylum Streptophyta; class Magnoliopsida; order Lamiales; family Lamiaceae; genus Thymus; species Thymus mandschuricus. The sequence goes on along the minus strand of CM057074.1, from coordinate 15,367,628 downwards.
GGATGGTAGTTGCGTTGTCGCTTTCTCGCTTGACAGAGTGATCGCTTCGCTTTTGAGAGCTGTCAAGTCTGGGTCTTCTCGCTTCAGCTTTACTGAGAAGACTCGCTTCAACTTTTGAAACACACTCAAGCGAGTGACCTTCTCGCTTCACTTATAAACCTGCAAGTTAGACCTAAAACGACAAATAAAATGAGTTTTCCTAACATTATAAGCTCGAAAAATTATATTCCTATAAATCTAATCAAATAAGGGTCGCATGGGAATAGGATTTACATAGAGGGGTTTTGGGATCGAATCAAAAATACTACATATTATATTTTATTAAGTGTTCCCAAATAGGTTCCCCCTTAACAATTAAATCCTTAACAATTCCCAACAGTAAGTATGTGGTTTTTAAAATACTAGAAAAAGAAAATAAACAAATCAAAGAACTCAAATAATTAAACAAATAAAACAAAACAAAGTAATCAAACAAAGAACTCAAATAAAAAACAAGGTTGATTCTAGGGAAGTCTATCTAATCAAATCTAAACAAATAACAAATAACTCAATTAACCAATTTAATCCAACCTAGACGCGGTACACAAATATAATCTAACACTCCGGTCAGGGCAACATAGATAGTCATTCAATAAAATCATGATCTCCTTCCGGTCTCATATGAATTAAATCAAGCGCAAAACAGATCAAATACTGATAGATATAATCAACAAGGTTCAGCTATGACACCTATATCAACTATATGCAATACCTATGATAATCTAACTTCGGCTAAGACAATCAACTCATCATAGTATGTATTCATGAGATCCATTATGCAATTATCTGGCTAAGGCATAAAAACATAACTAAGTATACATAATTAGTGATCAAGTAATCATGCATGAGAACAAGCACCATGAAACATACATCTAGATTGACAGGCTAATTGTAATTAAAAGAACTCACATAGATTCAATTAGACATACAAACCCTAAAATCAACTAAAGGAATTTAGCTAGACATATTAAAGTACACATAAACACAAGGAATTTATAGAAAATAATTAAAAGTAAAAGTAAGAAAAACTTGGGATTAATCTTGAACACGATGTAGAACTTGAACTTGAATCTTGAATAAAACTTGAATAAATCTCCAATGTTGATTACACGAACGAAATAAAAGCTAAAACTAAATTGTATGAAGATAGTAGATGATAGGATACACAAAACGCTAAGTCTAAGGAATATATATATATAGGTGAAATTTACAAAGAAACTTAGTCTAAAAAGAACTCCAATTTTCGGCACAAGTTACGTCTCTCGACCCAATGCCTCTCGATCGAGATGTTGAATGTAGGTTGATCCAGTAACTTCCTCTCGACATCCCTCTCGATCGAGAGGCTGGTCGAGAGGTCTTCATCTCGACTTCAAATCATCTTCAACCTTCGATTCTTTACTCGATTCGTCTTCTCTTATCTCGTCTCGGGTTAATAACCTCAAAACACAATGAAACACCCACAAGCATAATATTGTCCAAAACATGATAAACCATACAAAACATGAACAATAATACACTAATGAGACTCTAAATCGTCTCTTTTAGACTATAAAAAATTGGTAAATTTCACATATATCATGCCGCAATGGCTAAGAGAACCCGGATTGACTTAAGCATGACAACAGACAAAAAAGTTTCATCATAATGGATATCCTCTTTTTTAGTTAAACATTGTGCCACAAGTCTAGCTTTGAAGATTTCAACCTTCCCGTCAAATCATCTCTTACATTTATAGATTCACGCAAGTCGATAACATTCTCTAACAACCAAACAAGTCGGCCTGTGTGTAAACTGTTGTATTTTGATGAATAAAAAATTAACTTTTCGTCTTTCTACATTTCTCTCTATTATGCTATCTAGAGCATAGAACCATATTGACTTCATTTTTATTTATTTTTTCACTTATATTGGATTTCAATTTTTGATTCTTGTTTTATATGGAATCTACACTATAGATTAATTACGTGTTTTACTTCCCTTTTGTACTTAATTGTAACAAATTTCAGTTGCGATTGGCGGTGTGAACACTTTATTATCACTTGAAGAAAATAAGCTTAATTTTCAGAGATTGACAATATAGAATCTCCGACTTTGAGACTATTATTAGTTAAATTAATACAAACCAACCCCTCCTAGCTATATACTGGTAGTATATAGTAGCTCGTACCGATGATTGCCTGTAGTGTATAGTAAATATAGTTTTCAATTCAGCAGCATAAGTACAGCTGAATAATACAAAGGTCAGGTACTTACTGTCACAACATCATCATTATTATCATTATTATTATTATTATTATTATTATTATTATTATTAATCTCTAAACAGAAAATTATCCACATAACACTAACACATCAACAACACATCAACAACGGTACTGCTTAACATGTGATGATGGTTATTGTAGCATTTCCAACTGTAGTTAAAGTTGCTACCGATATAAACATTATTTGTCACCATATAAGCATATAATCACATAGAAATGAATTTGCTCTAGCTCAAGCCTTATCCCTTTAGCTAAATATAATGAATAATGTGAATATAATGTGGCCAAAACTATTTAAGAATCACAAAAATATGACCGTTGCCGCGACTATATTTGCCCACATGCTTGCACACAAACACTACCTATGTAACAAATATATATATTGTGTGTGTATATATATGTAAACTATAACAAGTAACAACGGCATTTTGTTCTCTACAAACATCACTCAGATCTTCTCTAAATTTCTTACAAGAAATTTATTGACATTCTGCTTCAAACTCTCTGCCAAAACATTCTCTCTTCTCTGCAAATAGCTCTCTGCCATTTTATTGAAGATCAATAAAAATGGCTCCTTCTCTTAACTTCTCTTCCCTCAATTTTAATTACACCACTTTAACAAATATTGCTTTTCTCATAATCTTCACTCTCTCTCTACAAGCAGGAAACTCAACGGCCTCCAGCTTCAATTCCAGCAAGCACCAACACAAATGGGTGGGGCCCTCCGGCCACCGCCTCATCACCGTGGATGTCAACGGCCTAGCTGACTTTCCGACAGTTCAGGCGGCGGTCGACGCTGTCCCTCCCAATAATAGGAAGAACGTCCTCATTCTCATCGCTGCTGGTTGTTACATGTAATTATTCACTCATCATCACTAAATACTTTTTCAATAATGCACGCAGCAATCATTACCGAATAAAAGGCTTACCAAAATCATATATAGTCACTGTGACTCATTCTACTTGAAGCGTTATATGAAAATGTGTCAAGTTGAATGAGACGTATATTTTACCTGCACGGTTTGTGCTTTTCTAAGACATCGTTTAACATTTTTTATTTTATTTTAATCATATTATTGTTATTCGTTTCTTTTTTTTAAACATGCAATCCAATGTATTTATGTTATACGTATGATATACGCGTGTATATCGTACGTGTGTACATATATCATAAGTGCTTCACCACCCTGCTAGCAAATAAAATAAAAGTATATATGTATAACTTTTGATATTATTTAATTAAAACAAATCATCTTCGCCAAAATAATAATTATAATTATAATACTAGCTCTCTTCGAGTATATACTAGCTCCATTACTGTGTTGTCGTTAAAGAAAAGACTTGGTGCAATTTAACAGTTAATAACTTTTTCAAACATAAAATATTTGTACAGTAATAGAAGGTGCTAGCAAATGTGCATACGGCGTGGCCCCCACGAATTATAAATGTTAGCGCTTGCAAAATTAACTACTGGTGTATCATTGAATTTGTAATGTAAATCATGTGATACTTGTTAAATAAATCATTTATTTGAAAATGATGTTGGCAGAGAGAAGGTGGTGGTGCCGGCGTCGAAGCCGTACATAACATTTCAAGGGGCGGGGAGGGAATCGACGGTGATAGAGTGGCACGACAGGGCAAGCGACCGAGGTGCCGATGGGCAGCAGCTGCGCACTTACCACACCGCTTCTGTCTCTGTTTTTGCAAACTATTTTACCGCTAGAAATATCAGCTTCAAGGTATGTTTTTAGTATCATTATTCCATATTTTTACTTCAGAAATAGATTTTTCATAAAAAAAAATATTATACAGCTTATACAAAAAGTACAATGCGTCTTATGCACAAATATAATAATGCAATGTACATCGTAATTTATTTTCGTTCTAGGTCATTTTGTTACAGGTTTAGTACTTTATTTGATTCTTGCCGTACTGTATTTCTAATGTATTTTGCATGCACGATAAATCCATGCATATCGATTGGGGAGTCAATTAGATAAACGAGATGACTTTTCGTAACGTCTCGAAAAAAAATTTCATACATGTATTCAAAATTTCCTATTTATCTTGCCTAACTTTACTAGATACATTTCGAATATTTGGGTCAAGTATATAATATAGCCGTTTAGCCTTCAAAACTAATTTTTTTGTCAGTTTATCTTGTGCCAAGAAAATTTAAAAACAAATAATTATCATAGTATTTTAAGGTGAAATTTTCAAACTATGGTTTTGAAAAATCTCATTATTACTATAATAACAATAAAAAATAATAATGTGTTCACTTTACTGGTCCAGTGAAACTGGACGTGACTGTTTGACAAGTCCCTATCGTATTTGTTTTCATTTGAACTTTTAAAAATATTTTAACGTTCGTACCTCATAGATAAAACAAGTTACAGTGTATCAATAGAGAGAGAGGAATATATATGTATGAACTAGTATGTACTACAGTAGTAGGTAAAAACCCTATATTAATTCCAACCGGGGAAAAGAAGGAGCCGTGTCGTAGAAATTTTATTGCTTCTCTGTTTACTGCAAAAATACGACTCAAGATATATCTTATCTCACTCTCATATGGTGGTCCACATTTTGTCCCATTAATAAATCTCGGAAATATCAAAAATAAATAAAAAATGTTTTCCTTTTGCTACTTAAATTCGATTAAAATTTCAACGGAGATAACACATTGAATCGAAGGATTAAGGGCCCGTTTGGCTAAGCTTATTTTAAAATGCTTATAAGCTCTAAGTGCTTATAAGATGTTTAAGAGCTTATAAGATGTATGAGGGTAGGAGCTTATAAGTTGTTAAAGTGTTTGGATAAAAGAGCTTATAAGCCTGAAGAGATAATAAAAAAATAAAATCAAAAAATTAAAAAAATAAAAAATAAAAAAATAAAAAAATAAAAATTTTGAAATCATAATGTTGTAATATCAAATGGAAGTGTATATAATATAAATATAAAAATAAAATAGAATTATAGTGGTAAATAAGCAAAATTTTAAAAAAATAAGTTGGGGTGGATGAGCTTATTTTTTGGAGTGCTTATAAGCACTTTTTGCTTATTTTTCCATCTTATTATAAGCTCTTAATGAGCTTATTTTGCCAAACACATTTAGAATGCTTATAAGCAGTCAAACTACTTATAAGCAGTCAAACATCTTATAAGCTAGCTTATAAGCTTAGCCAAACACCCTCTAAGTATGTCTTTTTTCTTTTTTTCTTTTTATCGGTCAAATGTTATTTGTTAAATTAGATGTGAGTACACCAAGCTCCCAATAACTTCAAGTCATCTTATCTCTCCCAAATTCTTCATCAAACCCGGGTCACTCATTAAAGAGAGGAGCCCGGTGGCCAGGTGTGCAAAGTCACCTGGTTAAGTATGTCTTATGTACTTCAAATAATTAATCCTGATGCAAATTTAATTATAAATTATAAATTTGCATGTAAAAATATTGTAGAATACTGCACCGGCGCCGATGCCGGGGATGCAAGGATGGCAGGCAGTGGCATTCAGAATTTCCGGCGACAAAGCCTTCTTCTCCGGCTGCGGATTCTACGGAGCTCAGGATACACTTTGCGACGACGCTGGCCGCCATTATTTCAAACAATGTTACATTGAGGGTTCCATAGACTTCATTTTTGGCAATGGCAGGTCCATGTACAAGGTAATTAGTTCATTAATTCATTCCTCTCTTTTATTTGTTCATAACTTAATCTAAAAAAACTGGTTAATACATTAGTAAGCGGAGGAATTTATTAAACACTAATGACATCATTTTCTATATAACTAATTAATTAGTTACAATAATATTGTTTTCCTGCCTAATTAGTTAATTTTAAATCCTATATCTAGTTTGTATAGTATAGCTATGCTATGATGAATTGATTAGACTTCAAAATATAATTGTCCTATATACAAATCCAATAGGGAAATTCCGAAATTTAAAAAAATTTCAAATATTTTTGTAAGTTTCGAGAAAATAAGTTGACAAAAAACAGTTTTTTCTTCGCTATTTTTAACCTAATGAGAGATCTTGATGAGAAAAAGTTGCATTGTGGGTTGTCCATTGTCTACTAACTTTTGTCATTGGCATCTTTTTAAGCATTTTCATAAAGGGTTTTGGCTTTTTTGAGGTTTGAAGGTAAATTACCGAGTTGAACGCGTGCACTGCACTCCACTCATTATTATGGATAAAATTATTTTTAACTTGAATTCTTTATATTATCTTAGATTAATTTGGCTGGCAATAATAATAATTAATACCCATGTCTTTAGATTATGGAGCTATTATTAGTTTTATTTTTTCAGAGTAAGCCTCTGACGAAGCTATTTAGAAATTCAGTAATTAATTATACTCCAAGTTGAGCTTATACTATGATTTAAAACCTTATTCCCCAAATTTAAGAAATTGAATTTCAATATGATAATTAATAGTACTTATTATACACCCACCCTATTGAAGGGAAAATGAAATATACAACCTAGTCTTAAATGAAAAGAAAAATTCAAAGTCTCTGTTTCTAGCACTTGGGATCCTCTGTCCCGAATTCGATGTCTCAATCGTGTCTCAAATCTTATTAGTTTTTTACGCTTTTTTCCCAATTTTTTTAGTTTATAAAAAAATATTTTAGTTTTATAATTATTTCCGGGGTTCACTAATCAAAATTAGGGTATAATTTTGATTTCACTTTTATTGATTATATAATGATTTAAAATTTTAAAAATAGGTTATCTTGCTATTAAAAAAACTAAAAATTTCTATAAATATCTATTATAATTTGGTATATAATTGCTATTTTTTTTAAAAAAATATGATATTTAACTAATGATAATTGAGATTTAAAACACGATTGGAACACAGTCACGGGATAGATACCATGCGTGTTTGTAGATTATAAAGATTATCAAAGGGCCGATCACCTGGTTTCTTGGGCAACTTAATTTTCTATTAATCTATATGTAGGTTGAATGCTATATATATATATATTTTTAAGGGGCAACCTTTAAAATAACCATTTTGATATAGTAAACACAAATAATAGTCATCCATATAAAAAACACAAAAACTAGCCAATCTTACCAAATTATCCCTATACATGAATACAAGACTTGTTTGTTCTTGTATTATGCAATAAATTTACACCAATACATGATTAACATTACATGACTAATGTATTCGAATAAAATGAGTCATGTATTCATGTATTATGAAATAAAATCTCACCAATACATGAAATAAAATATATAAAATACATGAATATATAAACATATGACCAATACATGAATACATGAATAGGTGACTCATGTATTCTTGTATTATAAAGTAAATTTTGATCAATACATGAATACACGAATACATGCCTCATATATGTGTATTTTGAAATAAAATCTAACCAATACATAAATACACGAATACATGACTCGTGTATTTATATATTTTAAAGTAAATTTTAAATAATAAGAAGACAAAAAAAAAAAAAAAAAAAAGAATAGGAAGAAGAGAAGTAAAACAATTAAGGTAATAGGATAATTAACACAAAAAGTAACTAGTATTTATGTTTTTTATATGAATGACTATTATTTGTGTTTACAATATAAATGTTGCTAGTTAATTTTATATATTTTCCCTTTTTTTAATGCAAGTATCTATAGGGTTTTCCTTCTAAAATTCTAGGGTTATTATCAAACTACGCTATGTATAGGGGTACAATTATTTATCTTTATGTAACAAGACTATTTCTTGCATGCACTTGGGTAGTTGGGCAATTAGCTAGGAAATTATTGTCCAAGAAGACTACGAGGAGAAGTTAATTACTCATATTAATATTATGCTCAATTCAATGATTAGCAGATGTATGCAGCACGATATTAACTCTACATTTAGTAATATTAGCAATATAATTATCATTACCCTAAATTTGTTGTAGCCATCCAAAACACATATTGTGTAGGTCTTTGCTCACCAAAATTGTTAATTAAGTTATACTTAGGCGGGTTAAGCATTAATCGAAACAATAAGATGCAGCTTAGTGCTTAGAGCATCTCCAATCCACACTTTATTTTGAAGTATTACTCCATTTTGGAGTACGGAGGCCATTCCAACCGTACTCTATTTTGCAGTTAGAGTATGAAGTATTGAACAGTAAAGCTCTATATATGAAGTTTTACTGTTCAATACTTCATACTCTATTTTCACTATTCAAAAAAAATTAATTGTAAATATTGAATTATTTAATTATACTTTCGTTGTAAATAATATACTAATTCATATATCATATTATTTCATTTTATTTCATTTACTCCTATTTATACTAATTATATAATGTATGTTATGATGATTAATATAATTAATATTTTGCTTAAAAGGGATGAATTTACAATTTAATAGTTCAAGAAGTCATAATTTTTTTTATTTAGTTATTATTTAATTGTCAATTTATGTTAATAAATCATAGTATTATTCATTTAATTTTTGTCAATATTGTCAAGTTATTAAAATTAAATATAAAAGAATAATAAATTAAATATATAGAGTACGTGGTTGGAATATATTTTTAAAATAGAGTATGTGATACTTCATTTTGAAGAATAGCATACTGTAAAATAGAGTACTGGGTTGGAGATGGTCTTTAGGTGTGAACTTTTAGAACGTTAATATAGAGACTTTGGCATATATGATCTACGTATAATTTTCTTTTTGTTTGCGCAAATTCTTGTACATTTAAAATCAGGAACAAAAAATGAATCTATGATTTTATGTTGAATTTGTTATATATAGGACTATAGGAGCGAACATTACTCAATGATGACCGATAAATCAAACCAAGCCGAATTAAACTATAAATTTACTTCGGTTAGTCTGCTATTTGATTTAGTTTCAAAAATTGAAAATTCGAAAACCAAAAAATTATAAATAATATAAATAACACTAGTATTGTGTCTAGATGCGTATTATACTAATTATTGGTCTTAATAATTCAACTCAGTTTGACAACCAAACTAAACCATGCTCAACCCTAGTTTTTTATACATACAGAGAAACTGAATAAGCCCACATTGACTTGAACAGGATTGTGAGCTGCACTCAATAGCAACAAGATTCGGGTCGATAGCGGCTCAAGATAGAAATCTAGCCGACGAGAAAACCGGGTTCGCATTCCTCAATTGCCGGGTCACCGGAACCGGACCACTCTATGTGGGCCGTGCAATGGGCCAATACTCTCGCATTGTTTTCTCTTACACCTACTTCGACAATATTGTGGCCCACGGCGGATGGGACGATTGGGACCACGTCAGCAACAAAAACAAGTAACTCCCCACATCTCTATTGCTATTCTTATGGCCCGTTTGGCTAAGCTTATTTTGAGGAGCTTATAAGCTCTAAATGATTATAAGATGTTTTAAGAGTTTATAAGCTCTTAGATTTAAGAGCTTATAATATTTCAAAGTGTTTGGATAAAAAAACTTATAAGCTCAAAATTAATTAAATCAAAAAATTAGAAAAAATGAAAAAAAAAAAAATAATTTTTTTTTGAATTTATAATTTTCAATAATCAAATGGAAGTGTTTATAATTGAAATATGAAATAAAAAATATGAAGTTATATAATGAAAAAGTCAAAGTTTTGAAAAAATAAGTTGGGGTGGAGGTAGTGGTGGCCACGGTTCCGGTTCGAACCAGAACCGAACCGGCAATTCTCAGTTCCACTCCTTCCACTCCCTTGGAACCGAAACCAAACCGGCTACCTCACGGTTCCATATCCGGTTCCTAACTGGTGGTTTCGGTTCCGGTTTGGAACCGGTGGAACCGGTCAATCTTTTTTTTTTTTTTTTTTTTTTTTTTTTTTTTTTTTTTTTAATTTTATAATTTGAACTTTAATCATAGTATATTCAATAAAGGTAGAAACTACATTCAATTATATAGATATTAGTTTCACACTCACTTATATTATTTTTTCAATGTGGGAGGAGTTTTCTACATTTATAGAGTGTTATCTCCTCTCAACTCTAGTATTTTTTCGATGTGGGACAAGTAAAGGTGTGAGATGTGTTCAAAGAAGAAGAAGGTATTTGTCAAAGAAGAAGAAGATAGTTGTCCCACATCGAAAAAATACTAGAGTTGGGAGGAGATAACACTCTATAAATGTAGATAACTCCTCCCACATTGAAAAAATAATAGAAGTTGTTGTGAAACTAACATCTATATTATTGGATATAGTTTCCACCTTTATTGAATATATATATACAATAAATAAATTTCAAAATATAAAAAAATTAAAAAAAATTATATGTGGCCGGTTCCATCGGTTCTGAACCGAAACCGGAACCGCCGATTCATGGTTCCAGCCATCAAGAACCGAAACCGGACCGCCGGTTAGTCCGGTTCCTCTGGCGGTTCGGAACCGCCGGTTTCGGTTCCGGTTCCGGTTCCAGAACCGGCACTTTTTGTTCCGGTTCCTGGTTTTAACCGGCGGTTCCGGTTCGGTTGGGCAGCACTAGGTGGAGGAGCTTATTTTTTGGAGTGCTTATAAGCACTTAGAGCTTATATTTGGAGCTTATAAGCTCTTTGGGAGCTTATTTTGCCAAACACTTTTAGAGTGCTTATAAGCAGTAAAACAACCTATAAGCAGTCAAACACAACTTATAAGCTTAGCCAAACACCCCCTTATATTCGACATATTTTGTTTTGATAGGGTGACCATGAAAGTATAAATTAATACTCTATTGATTACTAATTCTTCAAAACTTGGAGTGAACCCTCTCAAAAACTCTTGAAATTGTATAACTACAACAATTTTTTATACAACCTCCATATAAGTACATAAAGCCAAACAATTTGATAAATTAACAATATCGGCGGTATAAATAGTGTGGCAACTTGTTAAATATGAAGCATATTTTGTTTATTCTCAACAAAGATTCTTAACAATGTTATAAACTTAGAGAAACGCTCCCCTACCCACTGTGGACATTCTCAATGTGTCCACCACTGATAAGGAAGGGGTATGATTTACTTTTTAGATTGGTTAAGGTATATATTTTAGATTCTCTTTTTCCATTAATAGTACAACACGTCATCCATGAGCACATAAAGAATGCCCACAATGGATATGAGATCATTAATTCCTCTAAAATCTTAATATCGTAAGTTATAGTTTACCTAAAGGGTGTGTCTACTTCTTATACCTCTATACATTGACAAGGAGGTGCGTAGTAGAATGTGGCATAAATTAATTGCAAATTGTATAAATGATAACAATTTTTATATCATGTTTACTTTGAATGATAATTAGATTTACAATATTATTTATATTATACATATATGGTGGTTAATTTGTAGAAAATTGATGGATAAATATGAAATGTAAAAATTGTTTTTGTTTTTATTTTGTTGGGAAATGATATGTGAGGATAGAGAAGTATATTTACAAAAGTGATAAAAGGATGGTGTAAAAATATCACTCCAGTTTCTTAAGTATGATTATTATACTACCATTGTTTAGTATAAAGGCTGCCTGGATATTTTTAAGAGTTGTAAGCAGGGAAAAATTAGATTGAAATGTTTATACGATAAAGTAAACGAGTTATAGGCTGTGATAAATTTAATTTTACGTTCTTTTAGGTCAAAGTAAAATTAAACTAGTATTAATTGTGCAATTGGGAAATTGCAGGACTGTATTTTTTGGAGTATACAAGTGTTCTGGACCGGGAGCAGCAGCCGTGCGAGGGGTGTCGTGGGCACGAGAATTGGATTACGATACGGCCCATCCATTTCTTGCCAAGAGTTTCGTCAATGGAAGGCATTGGATTTCACCTTCAGATGCTTGAAACCTTCGGCACCTCAAAGCCCATTTATTCTTTTTATTCTTTAGACTCAAGTATTTTTTGTAACCACTTATTCTTTGATCAAATTATTCGTTTCATTCGTTTAATAAATCCTAATATAAACACCTCATAGTTGTAATTGTAGTAAATATCTTTTAGATATATATTTAATATAGTGATAATCATCCTTTAATTAACCCCCAAGTCCTAGATTTGTACCACTATAAATAGAGAGAGGCTTTTAGTCCTCATAATTGATATTGAAAATTTCTGCCGTCTTCTCTTCTTCCCTATTCTTTCCCTCTTCCTTCTCTATTTTCTCGAGATTTTGTCTCTAGTTTATAACACGTTATCAGCACGATTGTTCTACTTCCTCGGTTCTACTTCTTTAGCACGATTGTTCTACTTCCTCGGTTCTACTTCTTAGCCATCTAATAGGTAATCGAGTAAGTTTTATATAAATTTATTTTAATTGAGATAGTGGACTTTTGTTACTTTGAATAATTATCAAAAGGTTAATAATCCATATATCATCGATTGCTTCCGATTATCTTTGAGTGTGTTTATGGATTTTCTTTTTATTTATTGATTTCGGCAGATCGCATGTCCTCTTGGTAAAACTAAGGTCAATATAGTTTTTGTATGTTTTGTCTTTCTGTTGAATCCGTACTAATGATTCTTTCTCTTTGATAGTCATTGTATAATTTATGATATATCATTAATATTTTGTTATATTATATCTAACATTGTTGTCATAAAATTAGATCCTTTTGCTAAAATGGATCTGAATTTGCATATTTTAAATGTAGAAGTTTGATTATTAATTTGAGTATTCTCAATTATTTACTTCTTGTAGTTTTGAATTGCTGGGAATTGTTAAGGATTCATATGTTAAGGAGAACTTAATGGGATGCCTTAATAAAATGTGTCATGTATTTTGATTAGATCTCAAAACCCTCTATGTAAATCATATTCCCAAGCGACCATATTTTGATTAGATAGGATAGAATTTTTCAAGCTTGTTATGTTAGGAAAACTTATTTTGCTTTAGTCGCTTTAGGTTTAGACCGCAGGTTTTCAAGCGAAGCGAGAAGACCACTCGCTTGAGTGCGTATCGAAGCGAAGCGAGTCTACCCGAACGAAACGAAGCGAGCGCTCCCTATAAAGTCAAAAGCGAGTCAACTCAACTACGCTAAAGTGGACGCTCTGACTAAAGCGAAGCGAGCCTCCTTTCAAATGCTTGAAAGCGACAGTTCAAAATTCCCGCTCCAGTTCAAATCCAGTCAAGTGAAGATCAAGGCATTAAATGCAGATCTCCACGTGGCACAAGAAGATTGGAGCATAGGAGTTGACCGCCAGCCCGACAAGCAGCCACTACAGTACTGGACGCTCCAGTTACTGTTACGCTTGGCTCTTAGCCATTTTGGGAAAGAAGACAAGCATGCTACTGAAAAAGCTGCAGGTCAAAAGCAAAGTACTGTCGAGTGTGGAGGGACAAAACCACCAACCTTCAACGGCTTCTACCCACCTCCCGCACTATAAATAGTGAAGAGCAGAGAAGAAAAGAAGTAGAACACTTACGAACTTTCCAGCGCTCAAGTAAACAAGCACTCACAACTTTCCAGCATTCCTTCTGAGTCCTTGTCATAGTGTAATCCAAGTTTCAGTAACATCGAAACTTGTTCTTTGCAACCTTCACACTCATAGAATCTAAACCCTCTTATATATCCAAGCTTAGAGAAGAGCTCTACCCTTTGCATTCACTGTAAAGAGTTCTTCACTTAGAGTGTTTTTCAAACCAAACCCAAAACCCTTGTCTTGTCAAGTGAGTTAGAGTTTGAGTTGTGTAGAAAGGTTGTTGTAAGATCTAAGAATCTACTTTCATCGATAGTAGAAACCTCGATCGTAGAGTGTAGATCCAAGCTTACACTTTCCTCGACTGTGTAAAGCTCGATCTTAGCTAGGTCTTGTGGAGAACCCGTAATCTCCTCGTGGTTGTTGTTTTGGACCCAAGCGAGTGAAGCTCGGTCCTTGTCAAGGTTTTTGGAGGAACCCGTAATCCTCTAAGTTTCTTAAGTGAAGAGAAACTGTTGCAGCGTGCAATAAAGTGGACGTAGGTGTTTTACCACCGAACCACTATAATCCCGGGTGTTGTTATTCCTGTCCTTAAGCTTTCATTATTTACTTGCTTTATTGATCATTATGCACAAACATTTAAACAAACCCTAATACGAAGTTTTCAAATAATTAGGAAAAATATAGCTCACTAAATTCCGCATTTAAGCAAGCGAATCACTCTGTGATCAAGCATACGCTTTGGTCTAGAGTAAAGTTGTTCGGCAAATTAAGCGTATAGCTTGGTCTAAAGATTCGAAGCAACTCGTAGCTTGCATACTCTGAGAAAAGTTGAAAAACTTCTATTACACGTATTCACCCCCCCCCCCCCCCCACGTGTAATCATCTTTTCAAACTGGGTCCAACAAGTGGTATCAGAGCAGGTGTTCTTTTGAGCCACTGCTTTGCATACCTGAAGCGAGTCCCCTCGCTTCACGTTGTCTCATTGAACTGATCCGTTTTCCTAAGTGCATTAAAATCTCACTCACGCATATTGCATTGCTACTAATATTTGAGAATGTCTAGTCACAGTGCTTCCAACTTGCTGCAATTCTCAATCGAAGGATACGAGACATGGAGTTTTCGAGTCTCAAGCTTTCTCTGTTCTGTCCATGATAGAATGTGGGAAGTTGTGACAGCAGGGTCAATCTCTATAATGAAGAGATGCTACCGTCCGCCATGAGTATGTCGAATAGTCAAAAGATGACTACACCACCAAGGATTTCAAAGTGGCAAATCTGGATGGAGTACCACGTCACATCATGCAGAGCACCGTCTCGGATGCATACCTTCCAAGGATAAGGAAGTGTACTACTGCTAAAGAAATGTGGGACACTCTTGCTCTTATTTCACAAGGAACCGAGAAAATCAAGGAGAATAAACTCGCAGTGCTTATGAGGGAGTTCGAAAGCTTGACGATGAAACCAAGTGAGACCATTGACGCCTTCGAGCTACGCGTCACCAACATCATCTCTACATTAGTCTCACTCGGGAAGGAGTTCACTGACAAGGAGGTCAACCTCAAAATAGTGAGAGCCCTCACCAGAAAATGGCAAACTATGAAGGAGCTCTACCTCGCCACGAAGGATTTGTCAAAGTTCTCCCCGGAGATTCTGTTTTCTGAACTCAGGGCACATGAATTTGATCTCAATCGCATGTCCCTTGACGATGAAGATGAAGTTCCTACAACAGGCAAAGAAGTTGCCTTCAAAGCTGCTGAAACATCAAGCGAATCGTCAATCTCGAAGGTGTCTCGTGAAGAACTTGAGGAGCACTATGCCTTCCTATCCAGAAACTTCAACAAAATGAACTCAAGAGTAGGGACGTACAAAAAATTCTACAAGCAGTACAAGGGAAAGAGCACAGAAGGTCGAGAAAGCAAAGGAAAGCGTGAGGAGATACCAAAGCCGATCGCTAAGGACATAATGGATGTATAGTGCTATCACTGCCACAAGATGGGCCACTACAAATCTGAATGCCCAAAGCTAAGTGCTAAGGAAAAAGAAGAATTGAAAGCGAGGAGGGACGCTCCATGTCGAGCGCTTGTGGCAAGCGAGTCGCCTTCAATTCCAAGCGAGGATCCAACAAGCGACTCAGATGCCTTCACAGATCCAATCTCAAGCGAAGGGGAGGATCTAGG
This sequence comes from Thymus mandschuricus, assembly GCA_029379335.1. NCBI lineage: Eukaryota > Viridiplantae > Streptophyta > Magnoliopsida > Lamiales > Lamiaceae > Thymus > Thymus mandschuricus. The sequence goes on along the minus strand of CM057074.1, from coordinate 15,351,744 downwards.
CTTAATGGCGCTCACCGACGAAGACACTGGAGAGGTATTCTATTATCCCCCTCTCAATTCAATTACACTAGCACACGAGCACAATGAGGAAGTTCATTATTCAACATGGAGTGAATTGCTTAACAAACACCATAAATTGTTAAGTGATCATGAAGTGTTACAACAAGCTATGTCTAAAAGCAAGAATGAGAACCGAAAGCTAGCCACTGAACTTGACTCAGTCAAACTTAATTTAAGGGCTATGATTAGTAAGTTCGAGGATCTCTTCGCTAGACACAAAAGCTTGGAGGAAAGGTATGAAACCCAAACCAATCTAGTTGCCAATTTGAATAAAGCCTCATTCGCTAGGCAGACACTAGAAAGCTCACTTCTGCCGTTTGGTAGGAAGGGAGGTTTTGGATATGAGGGTGGACCTTCCAAGCCTACTGTCTTTGTTGGTGCATCTAACACATTACCATCAGTCACTTTGGATAAGCCCACTGCCTCCAAAGCGACCACCAACAAGGATAAAGGCAAGATTGAGATTCCTAAGAAAGGACCCATGAAGATGTCTATATCTTTGAGGGAAGCTTCTATGGGAAAGTCGATGACAACAGTCCCTAGCACTAAGAATTCTAAAGCTTACCATTCAAAGGGTAAAGGGAAAACTGTTGAGGCTTCAAGTTCTCAATCCAAGGCACCAAGGACAAAGGATGCTCCCTTGACAAAGAGAACTAATGTCCATGTGTCAAGTGAGTCCGATTGGAGATGGTTCAAACGTACTTACGTTGAGGGGGAAGGAATTGAAGTTCCCAAAAGGAGGCTTTAAACCCCAAATGGTTCCAAAGCGAGTCATGTGTTGACTTTGCAAAGGAAGCCAAGCTAGAAGCTTGCAAAGACTAGAAACCCCAAGTCAGTCTCCGAGCCCATGGCTAATCCAAAGCGAGATGCTTACAGATATAAGCAAAAGGGTAAGAGCATGGGTGTGTCTCAAGCAAGTTCTTCTCGAACCTTCCCTCCATGCACACACCGATGCACATGTGGAGCTGTGTTCAAGCAGAAACCACAATTTAGAAAGTTTGAGGGACCCAAGACACAAGCAAATGCTCAAAGGAGAGTCAAGCAAGTGTCGGTGCCCAAAAACACTAACCTGCAAGGACCCAAATTGATTTGGGTACCAAAACTGTCTTAATTGCAGGTGAGCGCCGTGGATCCCATGCCCAATGAAGGTCAAGCTATATGGTACTTGTACAGTGGATGTTCGAGGCATATGACGGGCATGAAGTCTCTACTTCAAGATTACATAGAGAAGAAGGGTCCACAAGTAACTTTTGGTGACAACTCTCGAGGGACCACCAAAGGCTACGGCGTACTGAAGATTGGGAAGCTAAGCATTGAGAATGTTTCTTATGTCGAAGGATTCAAACACAACTTGTTATCAATTTCACAATTCTGTGACAAGGGATACAATGTGGAGTTCATCTCCAACACGTGTGTTGCGAGAAACAAGCTTACCTCCCAAGTTGCTCTAACTGGAGAAAGAAAAAGAAACGTGTATATAGCTCAATGGGAAAGCTGCAAAGAAGACACATGCTTGGTCGCTAGAAGTACAACGGAGATAGGATGGCTTTGGCACCGCCGCTTGAGTCATCTCAATTTCAAGACGATCAATCGAATAGCTCTCAAGGATTTGTTGAAGGGCATACCAAACGAGGTCTTCATAAAAGATCACACATGCTCACCATGCCAGAGAGGGAAGCAAACAAAGAAGCACTTTGCAAGTCTTGAAGAAGCATCATCCAAGCGAGTACTGGAGCTTCTGCATATGGATTTGTTTGGACCTGTCACCCCGTGAGCGTCAATGGAAGAAAGTATACTCTAGTTGTAGTCGACGATTACTCTCGTTACACTTGGGTTGTATTTTTATTCAGTAAAAAGGAGATGATGTCCAAACTTCCTCAACTGCTCAAGTGACTCATTGTGGAGAAGAACCAAGTGATTGCAACCATTCGCTCCGACAAAGGCACAGAGTTCCTCAACTCTACAATCGAAGCATACTGCACGGAGAATGGAATTGCACATCAAACGTCTGCAGCCCGAACACCACAACAGAACGGAGTTGCTGAGAGAAGAAATCGAATCATCAAAGAAGCCGTTCGTACGATGATAGCAGATTCGAAGCTACCAATGAAGTACTGGGCTGAAGCGGCCAACACCGCTTGCTACACCCAGAACCGGACGCTTCTCAACAAATGCTTCGACAAGACACCATATGAAATATGGACAGGGAGAATTCCTAACATATCTTATTTCCATATATTTGGTTGTCGGGTCTTCATTCACAATAATGGGAAAACCCAGTTGAAAGCTTTCGAAGGCAAAGCAGATGAAGGAATATTCTTAGGATATTCTACATCTAGCAAAGCGTATCGAGATTTCAACTGTAAAACCCTAATTGTGGAAGAATCACCCCATGTTGTTTTTGATGAATCTACTTTAAGTATTTCTCAGGAACAGGTTAAAGATCAAGCGAATAAAAAGACTTCAAGCGAGGAGCCCGTTAGTTTACTAACTTGGGACGCGCTTGAAGACGATGAAGAAGTGAAAGATTCAAATGATCAAGATGCTCAAGAAGAAGAGTTGAATGCTACCCCCAAGACCAAGAAAGAAGAAGCTAGCCAAGAGCCCATTTCGGTTGCTTCAGATGATGAAGCAAGCGACCAGCTTGAAGAAGATGCCAAAGCTGGAGGATCCAAGCGAGCATGGCTCAAAGATCATTCACCAAGCCTTATTCTTGGAGATCCTTCCAAAGGTGTGGTGACAAGAAGTCAAGTGATGGGAGAAAGCGCCATGTTCAGCTGCTTTCTGTCCAACATCGAGCCATCAAGCGTGGAAGAAGCCCTAGCAGATTCAAATTGGGTTCTTGCCATGCAAGAAGAACTCAATCAATTTATAAGAAAAGACGTAATGTACCTTATTGATCGTCCCAAATTTCAGCATGTTATTGGCACCAAGTGGGTGTTCAAGAACATGACGGACGAGGATCAAAACGTCGTGAGGAACAAAGCGAGACTCGTCGCTAAGGGCTACTGCCAAGAGGAAGGGATAGACTTTGATGAAACCTTCGCTCCAGTGGCCAGGCTTGAAGCGATCAGAATTTTTCTAGCCTATGAAGTGGCCAAGAAGTTTAAAGTCTATCAGATGGACGTAAAGAGCGCGTTCCTCAATGGAGAGCTTAAGGAAGAGGTCTATGTGAAGCAACTACCTGGATTTGTGCAAGGAGATAAAGTGTATCGCTTGAAGAAAACTCTCTATGGATTGAAGCAAGCCCCAAGAGCTTGGTATGATACACTTTCCCAGTTTCTTGTAGATAATGGATTCCGCAAAGGGAAGATAGATCGAACCCTCTTCACAATCACTGATGGTAAAGACATGCTATGGGTCCAGATCTATGTCGACGACATCATATTTGGTTCACCAAACCAGTCGCTTAGCGAGAAGTTTGGAGAGCTTATGAAGACCAAGAATGAGATGTCAATGATAGGCTTGATGAGTTGCTTCCTAGGTCTTCAAGTAAAGCAGCAAGATGATGGGATTTTCATCAATCAAGCGAAGTATACTCGAGATATGCTTGCCAAGTTCGGTGTTCGACATGCCAAAGCTGTGAAGATTCCGATGAACACCAATTGGAAGATGGAGCCAGATCTTGAAGGGAAGTCTGTGGATGCTACAGATTACCGAGCCTTGATCGGATCCCTTCTCTATCTCACTACAAGCAGGCCAGTTATCGTGTTTGCAGTTGGAGTATGTGCGCGCTTCCAAAGTAACCCCAAGCTTAGCCATTATGAAGCTACCAAATGAATCATTCGCTATCTCAAAGGCACTATCAATATGGGCTTATGGTATCCTGCAGAAGATAATTTGGAGCTTACAGGATACTTGATAGGAAATCAACGTCGGGCACGTGTCAGTTCTTGGGAAGCAAGTTTGTCCCGTGGTTCTCGAAGAAGCAGACAAGCGTAGCTACTTCGACGACTGAAGCCGAGTATTTGGCCGCCGGAAGCTGCTGTTCTCAAATCTTATGGCTTCGTCAGTAGTCGAAGGATTATAGAGTTGAAGCGAAGGAAATCCCAATATTCTATGATAATAATAGTGCAATCTGCATTTCACAGAATCCAGTGCTTCACACCAGGTGCAAGCATGTGGAAATTCGACATCACTTTATCCGTGATCATGTCAAAAAGAAGGACGTCAAGCTCGAGAAAATCCATACCGATCTCCAGCGAGCAGACATCCTCATCAAGCCTCTAGCTGAAACTCACTTCAATCAGCTATGCATGGAATTAGGGTTGCTAGACCCTGGTGAATAGTGCTAGTTCCGGAATGCACAAGGGGAGTAGGAACTCATTTTGAGCCACCCTCGCCTTGGATCTTCACCAACTCAAGCGAGTCACTTCTATATCACTCGCTTGAAGGAGCTATAAGGTGGAGAAAGGTGGAGTATTAGAAGACGTTCCCTACCAACTAACAGAATTGTTAAGTCTATGGTTAAGGGGGAAACTATTGATCATTCTAGGAGTGATCTACTTCCAAAGCGAGCAAGGAAAGCTGCTACCTAGCTTAAGATTCCCTCAAGTGGATATAAATGCTTGCAAGTACCTTTTCTAGTAAAGGTTGTAGGGTCTTGTATCAGGCCTTCCTACGTAAAAACATGAGAGCTTAGGCAGAGCTACCACTATGATCCTTGTATCCTCTTCCCTCGATCCGCTGAAGAGGAGCATGTCTCTCATCTCCCATTCGTCGTGGATAAACACTAACTTCATACTTACTCTTAATTGAGTTGAGCTGCCGAGTGTTTTATTCATTTTTCCCCCACCTTGAGTAAGCATTGCTTTGCTTTTCCCTTCTTTGGTCAAGCGAGTCAAATGTTTATTCATTCTTTCGATGGATGACTCTCTAATCGTAGAGGAAGATGGAAGAGATGAATGCCAAGAAGACACAAAGCTCAAAGTCTACAAATGTGGTATCAGTCTCCTACGAAGCGAGACTGACTGATAAGCTTTTTTTGAGTACACTAAGCAAAGTGAAGCGTGCTAGAAACCTTAGCTTGCTATGTGGAAAATACAAATGAATCTGACACAAATACAAAGAGGTAAACACTTTTGTTTATTCTTGAAGTATGTTAGTCAGAAATATTTTAAATTAAGAAAGTAAATTTAATGTTTAAAGCTTATTCGCTTTAAAATGGTCAAGCGAGTGCCACGTCACTCGAACTCACCATCGCAAGTGAGTGTGCTCCAGTCACGTCAAGCGAGTACTTCGCAAGCGAGCACAATAGCCAAGCGACTACTATCGCAAAGCGATTCGAAATCCAAGCGAGACGTACGAGCTAGGTACACTCGAGTGCCTATTTAACTTTTTACTCTTGCATTTAATGCAAACAGTACTAAGGTTCAAGAAACCGGGCGCGTGGAGTTCACGTCGAAATTGAAGCGCCAAAATGCAAGCGATCCAGCCGTTGAATCGCAACAGCCTTCAAATCTCAGCCGTTGGATCGTGGTCGAGGAAGCGAGTGAATCAGAGTGTGACACGCACCGTGCTTGGTCACCTGTGTGGTTCACGCTTAACCGTGGTGACGCCGCTTTTAACCGCTACACGTCAGCCACGTCGCCACTCGCTTGCGCCCACGTCGGTTTTTCACCGTCTCTCTCCGCCACGTCAACGTCAAACCCTAAACTTATAAAAGGACGACTGTACTCATCGTAGAACTTCATCACCCCCAAATTTGCTATTCTTGTGAAACTCTCTGCAAATCTCTGCATCGTCCCAGTTTCCGATTTCTCTCAACCCTTATATTCTCACCAAATCCATATATCTCTCACCATGGGAAAGAAAGAAGTCAACCAAACCATGGAGCAGTTCCTTGTTGATGCTGAGAACAATATAAATGTCGAGCCCCATCTCGACGAAGCAATCGTAGAGCCTGCCGGATTTTTCCGAAGGGCAGTGACTTCCGCCGGTTTGTGGAAGCTTGTCACTGCCAAGCCGTCGAGAATTTTAACCAAGACTGTTGCAGAATTCCTCCTCAACTTTAAGGAGAACCAGTTGAGATCCAGCATCACCGACCCCAACACCGGGAAGGCAACACACGTCACTCACATCAAAATCGCGAGAGTATTTGAGCTCCCGGAGGAAGGAGTGGAGTCTCTCTCAAAAGTTGGACTGTCAATGGAGGAGGAGTATACCCGCTTAGCTGCAAAGCGAGTTGTGGCATGAAAAGATCAAAGCAAGAATATGAGGATTGATTTGGAGCAGCCCTACAATCACATCTGCGAACTTTTCACAAAGTCCGTAGCTTGCCACATCGGTGGTCTAGGCCAAATTTTTGACAACAAGCTGTTCGCCGTGACGGCGATTGTGGATAGCCTGACCGACACCAAATTCAATTGGTGAAAATGGTTCATCCAAAACATTCAGGATGCGGCCAGCGATTTTGAGACTGATCCCAAGAATCCCCTCAAAATTGTGAGGAAGGGGAAGCTTCGCCTGTTTGGGAAGCTTTCCTACGCACTGGAGCAATTATTTCCAGACCAGAACTGGACCGGGATGCACGCGTACAAGAAATCAAACGTCTTCAACGACTTGATTAAGGCCGATAAACCGATGGTGGATGGAGGAGTATTGCACGTGGATATGCGCCCACCGATGGCCTTTCTTACTCAAAAGAAGAAGGGCAAAGGGACAAAGCGAGCTGCTTCACCCAAGAAGAAGCAAGCGGCCCCTAAGAAGAAAGCGAAGCAAGTCGCTTCGCCCGTTCAACAAGCGAGGGAGAAGCCTCACCTTCTGGCACATCTATGAGTGATTCTGAGCTCAGAGAAAAGTGTGCCCCCTCACCGGAAGGATATGAAGTGAACCAACCCCAAGCCGCCACTACTCATCCTAGCCAACCCCAAACCACTCAACTACATCAATCCCAATCCATTCAGCCCGTACAAATCTCTCAACCACAAGCTTCTGAACCCCAATTCTTACCCCAATCCACTCACCCAAAAAATGCCCATCACATCCGCGCGTGAGTTAAAGAAAACGTGCGTATCCTTGCACTTTTTCAGAAAGGGATTGCAGGGAATTAAATGCGACCTCGGTCAATGTGTCAATATTTGACACTTGACTAGATAGGTTGCAAAAATAGCAATGATTATTCCCTTTTTCCTTAATTTCTGCAACATAACAGAGCCTTAAACAATGTAACACATTGAGAAATAAATATCAATAATAGAGAGAATTTAATACGTATTAAGGAAGTTAAATTAAAGACAAAGGGTGATACTACCCCTTTGATTCCCCCTTCATTAATGCGGGTTGCATTCAGGTTGATAGCGGCCTGATGAAATGAGAACGGCCTTATGAAATGAGAACGGCCTGGACTTTGTGATATAGACCTGGTGGTAGATATCGGCCTTTGTTCCCCCTCAAATGATGGATCACTTGGTTAAGTGATTGAGGAACACAGGTCGATCTGTTGATTAGTCGACGGCCTGTTGATAGGGAACGATCTGTCGTTTGACTATCGGCCTGTTGGATAGATGACCACCTGTTGACTAGAAACGGCCTGTGTAAAAGGTAACGGCCTGTTGACTCACGAACAGCCTGTTAACTCAACGTTCAATAAGCCTAACTTTCCACACAGCATTTTGAATCTTTCTTCGGCTAGTGGTTTGGTTAGGATATCAGCTCGTTGAATATCAGTGTGTATCTTCTCAATAACCACGTTCTTCTTTTCCACGTGATCACGAATAAAGTGATGTCGAATATCCACGTGTTTGCATCTTGTATGAAGAACTGGATTTTGAGTAATGGCGATAGCACTCGAGCTGTCGCAGAATATGGGCACTTCACTGACTTCAACTTCATAATCTTTGAGTTGTTGTTTGAGCCACAAGATTTGTGCACAACAACTCCCTGCGGCCATATACTCGGCCTCTGTAGTGGAGGTGGCTACTGAAGTTTGTTTCTTTGAAAACCATGATATCAGCTTGTTTCCAAGAAATTGGCAAGTACCCGAGGTAGATTTCCTATCGAGCTTGCACCCTGCATGATCAGAATCTGAATAACCTGTAAGCTGCAAATTATCATCACAAGGATACCAAAGACCTAAGTTTACGGTTCCTTTGATGTATCGAAGAATTTTCTTTGCCTCTTCCAAGTGAGATTCCTTCGGATTAGCTTGATATCGAGCACACACTCCAACTGCAAAAGTGATATCAGGTCGACTCGCAGTTAGATAAAGTAATGAACCAATAATACCCCTGTACTGTGTTATGTTAACAGGTTTTCCTTCTGGATCCGGGTCGATCTTCCCACCAGAGAGCATCGGTATTTTGACGGGCTTGCTGTCTTTGACACCAAACTTATCGACCAGCTCGTATGCGTACTTTGTTTGGCTAATGAAGATTCCTTCATCGGACTGCTTGACCTGCAACCCTAGAAAGAAGTTCATTTCCCCCATCATAGACATTTTATATTTGTCTGTCATGAGGTTACCAAATTTTTCGCATAAAATGGGAGATTTAGATCCAAAAATAATGTCATCAACATAAATTTGTACTAAAAGGATATGTTCATTCACTTTGATAGTGAATAGCGTTTTGTCGACTGAACCACGCTTGAATCCAGATTCGATGAGAAAGGATGATAGCGTCTCATACCAAGCTCGAGGAGCTTGCTTAAGTCCGTAGACGGCCTTGTGTAGTTTGTAGACTTTGCTCGAATCACCCTCTTAGAATCCTGGAGGCTGTTCCACATAGACTTCTTCTTCGAGAACGCCATTGAGGAACGCGCTCTTTACATCCATCTGGTAGACTTTGAATCGTTGATGAGCGGCATAAGCTAGAAACAGCCTTATAGCTTCTAATCTTGCGACGAGGGCAAACGTCTCATCATAATCGATTCCTTCTTGTTGACAGTAACCCTTTGCTACCAATCGTGCTTTATTTCTGACAACTTCTCCAGATTCGTCTCTCTTGTTTTTGTAGACCCATTTTGTTGGAACCGGCTGCTTGAAAGCCGCCCCGACCCAGATCTTGGTTCGGGTGTGTTGATTCGATCGTGCACATAAGTTCATGCAAGGGCTCGAGTACATACCTTATGATTATGAAGAACGTGCAATCTGAGTCGTGTCTGATCGATCTACGGTTCTGATCTTCTAGGATGTGATCACACACCTTCAGATCTGAGACTTGGTGGACGTCTCAAGATCACTGGAACCTCGATCTACCTCACTCAGACTCGCGGCCGACTCTCTCTCTCACGCCTAGGGATTCGCGCAGAATCTCTCTCTCACAATTCTCGTGTGGCAACTGTGAACTCAAGTGAGGCTAGGGCTTAGATGAGAGACATGGAGAGTATTTATACGGTTCATAAATAAGGAGATATGATTCCTTATTTATCTCTAACCATATCTTTGCCTATCCCATATTTATTCTCTTTCCATAACTTACAAATCATATTCCTTTATTAATACGGAATTAATAAGGAATTAATCTGTTCAGTTATGCAACTGTATATCCGGAATTAATTCTAACAAATAGAATTTATTCTAATTCCAGTAGAAGAATAAATAAATAAATATATACTAAATATATTTATATATGATATTTATCCCCATAAGATTTAATTAAATAAATCTTATCCTATTAGATTTAATCTTATCCATGAATGATTAAATCTAAATTAATTAGATTTAATATCCATCCAACGGATATAAATCCAATATATATCATATACTGGGCCTGAGTACAATTATTTAGCCCATACTCAATAATACTATTTAGATCGATTCCTGAGGTCTGTTTGGGCCATCCTAGGGATCGGATACCAGACAGAGTTGGGCCTTATATAATTCGATATTTCCATGTCCACCCCTGAACATGTATCTCATTAGAACTATGACGCACTCCACTAAAGTGTCATAGCTGAATCACCGCTCTGTCCCAATTATGTAGATTGGGTAGGTATTTTGTATAGTTCGACCCCCGTGTTTAAGACCTTCCATATCCGTTAATCAATTAGAGCTACCATGACTGCTCCTAATTGTTAACATCTATTCCTCAGGTAGTACCCGTTCACTCCTCATTATTATACCTGAACTTAATCAGCATGCATGACTTGGTATAATAAACATTGTGAACTCCCTGAGGGGATAACGTCAGCCTGCACTCACACAGGACACGGCTTATTGATAACACTTATTAGACATACTATGCATCTCCGCGTTACCCAAAGTACGACATGATTTAGATGAACTATCGAAGTTCATATCTTCGTAAATCAAAGTAACATCGAAGAATACATATACATCTAATAGTTTACCAAGGTTAAGATCGAGCTAGAGCCTGAGATCTGTAGCTCTTCACCTATATCACCTTTGATACAGGGTCAGTATCAGAAGAGCATTATCTCTGTTGATCCTCAATACGTTCCACCGTACCAGCACAACAAGTGATTAGGACTCATCACTACCATTAAGTTGCAGTCTAGACCGATAGCTCAGCCCAAGCTATCTCGACTGTGAACTGTTTATATCTCATCATTATTAACGACCTTCGTGATCCTCTCCGAACTCAGATCGACACGTGGTCTAAAACATGAGATAATGGGCTTTATTCTTGCTTATTCATATTCTTCCAGATAAGGATTGTTAACAGTGGACCGGTGTCGTAACCACTAAAACAACCGGTTTTGCTTTAGGTATACAACAACCCCAACACATTTGACTCCAATGACGCCCTGATGATAAGGACGATCAACTAGAGACCATACTTCATTTCTTTTGAATTCATTGAGTTCTTCTTGCATGGCTTGAATCCAGTCAGCATCACGAAGAACTTCAATGGCATCTTTGGGTTCTATACGAGAGAGATAGCAGCTTAGTAGCGCACTTTCACCAATCGTTCTTCTTGTCCGCACTCTTTGATTTGGGTTCCCAATAATGAGCTCTTTTGGGTGATCATCGATCCATCGTCTGCGTCGTGTTCTTTCTTCGTTTGAAATAATTGGATCAGGCTCATTAATAGGTTCGTCAAACTCTGGTGAGTTGAAGGTTGATCAGTGAACAGGTGTTGTTGCTCGGGCTGTTGATCATGCTGTTGATCGGACTGAATATCGAGCTGCTCCATTGAATCATCGAGCTGCTCGATTTGAGTTGTAAGGTCGTTAACAGCATCAGTCTGGGGAACTGAGAATGGGGGATCAGCCTGGTAATTCCGGCTGATGTATTACAGCTAGATGTAGGAACATCACTTGCATCATTTTCCCCTTGCTGTGTGACCTTCGGATCAGATTGATCCTCTTCCTCTAGATCAGTTGGAGTCCATACTAGTAGGTCGTCGACGGGGGAGTTGAACGGCCTGTTAGTAACGGAATGATCTGGACCTGTACTTAACTCTCTGTACAGACAAGTAGATTCATCAAACACAACATGAGGTGTTACCTCCACAACTAGGGTTTTCTTATTAAAAACTCTATAAGCTTTGCTAACCTCCGAATATCCTAAAAATACTCCTGGATCGGCCTTGCTATCAAAAGTTTTTAATTGAGATTTCCCATTGTTATGGATGTAACACAAGCATCCAAAAGATTTAAAATACTTTAACCTGGGGAGCTTGTTGTTCCACGGCTCATAAGGGGTCTTTCCATGTCGGGTAGTGATGATCGACCTGATTTGGGTATAGCAGGCTGTGTTAACGGCCTCTGCCCAAAACTTCTTTGGAAGGTTGGTTTCATCCAACATGGTACGAGCTGCTTCTTTCAGCGACCTGTTACGGCGCTCCACTACGCCGTTTTGTTGAGGTGTACGAGCTGCTGAGGTTTGATGTTGAATTCCACTCTTTGTGCAATATTCTTCGATCATTGCATTGATAAATTCGGTGCCTCGATCGGATCGAATGGAGATGATGGATTTCTCCTTTTGATTGCACAGTTTGCTCAGCAATGCGGGTAGCTTCTCCAAAGTCTCCTTCTTTTTGTACATGAAAATAACCCACGTAAATCTAGAATAGTCATCTATAATAACGAGAGCGTATTTTCTACCGTTTATACTCAAGGGAGTGACTGGACCAAAGAGGTCGAGATGGAGAAGCTCAAGAATTCGATTTGAAGCTTGTGCCGTCACACTTGGAAAGGATGATCTTGTTTGCTTTCCAGCTTGACAGGCTTTGCAAATGTGATCACGATCGAAGACTTGATCTGGCAGGTCGATTACAAGTTTGTTGCGTGCGAGCTTATTGATGGCCTTGAAGTTCAAATGACTCAGCCTCTTGTGCCATAACCAGCTTGTCTCGGTATCAGCCTTTGTGATCAGGCAGGTCTCTATCCCATCAGTCCATTGAACTATGTAGAGTCTATCCTGCAAAATTCCGGTAAGAAGTATTTCTCCTTCCTCATTTCTCACGAGACATTTGTTAGTGGTGAATTCTACTCGTTTACCATTCGAGCAGAATTGCGACACAGAGAATAAGTGATGATTAAGACCTTCAACATACGAGACATTAGAAATAGTTGTTTTTCTAACTTTTAGATCGCCCTGGCCTCTTGTGTGACCCTTCGAATTTCCTCCAAAGGTTACAAGTGGCCCGTCTCGTTCTTGATAATTTGATAGTAGCGTTTTGTCACACGTCATGTGCTTGGAGCATCCACTATCAATGATCCATACAGCTCCACGAGCTGCTTGGCTCCTTTTTTGAGCCTTCCCGACCTGCAATTAATTAAACTTAGCAACCCATTTGAGATTGGGTGCTACATCGGTTGCGGGAACGGCCTTTGGGACCCAGATTTGTTTCGTCGGTCTGCTTCTATCCGAGGCTGAGGATGAGGCAGTGGCGGTCTTGGGTTTGGGAGCCTTGGATTTCTTTGAGCGAGGGCGACGAGGCTGACAATATTGCTCTTCATGAAAACCAGGTTGATACTGCCAGTCTTGAAAGTTTGACTGTTGTGTATAGTGGCAGTAACATCATTGATGAGCAGGGTAGAAGAACTGAGGGTGATACGGCCTTTGATAGTACTGGCCTTCGTATCGCCCTTGATGAACAGCCTGCTTTTGATGAGTGGGGACAGGTCGACGATGCTGGGCAGGTCGACTAACTTTCTTTTGAGGAACAGGTTGTTCCTTCTTGTGTTGCTTTAAAAGTATGGCTTGTGGCTGTCGAACTGGATTCTTAAGCTTAACCATCTTATCTGGGAGAGCTTGATGAGCTTTCCGAATATTCTTTGATTTTGACTGCGCCTTTACGAACTTGATCTCGCAGTCTTTATCCTTGCTTTCCTTGGATTTTCCACTAAATCCAATACCAGAGTGATCACGTGGATTGCGTTGCATGGATTGGACCTCTTTCAATTTCTTTCCGCTTTTCTTCAACTGACTCAAGGTGAGTTGAAGCTTTCCTTCTTTTTCCACGAGAAGTTCATGTCGAATAACCAAGTCAGCCAACTTTGATGTAAGGCTGTGAATTTCGGCATCTTTGATTTTGAGGGACTCGTCCTTCTCGAGTATCGAACTCCTTAACTCGGAAAGTCAATTCTTCAATATTTTGACTTTAGGGCTTCGATCTCCCTTTCCTTTTCCTCATCATAGGGAGTGAATTTTTCTTCTAATGCTAGCTTGTATTTTTCATTCTTGTTCATTAGCTCAGCATTATCTTCAACGACCTCTTTGAGTGTATCCACGAGATCGGCATAATCATCGAGCTGTTTCTTGATTTCTTCCCAAGACACAGCCTCGGATAGTTCTTCACCTTCTTCTGCACATTCATCGTCAGAAAAAGAAAGTGAAATGGGTTGAGGATCTACCTTTGACGATCCCACGGTTTGTTGGTGTTCTCCAACAAAACATTCTTCATCATCACTTTCATCGAAAGCGATGTAACCCTCGTCATCACTTGACGAGCTGTCTGAGAGGTGAGCTTCCTTTGTTTCTTCGGCGATCATGGCAGCTCGTTGATCCTTGAGCTTCTTATCGCGCTTTGCACGGAGCTCGTCTCTCTCGGCCTTTGTCAGATCGGGGCAATCGGTCTTGTAGTGACCCGGCCTGCCACAACCAAAACAGCCACCCTCGGGTGTGTTAGAAGAATTGAAGGTTGAGGGTTTACCTTCTCCCTTTTTGTCAGGGCGGTCGTGGTTGCGGTTTGAGAAATTTCGCTTGTTGTCACGGTAGAATTTCTTGTATTTGACAACTTTTCCTAGGAGCTTCTCATTTCTCCTAGCAGCGAGAGCATAGTCGAGAGTCATCTTCTCGAACTTTTTGACGATGGATTCGTCAATCGAGCTTGGGGTAGCAGCAGAGGCTGACTCCGCCTTGAAGGCTACCTCCTTGTCATTCTTTTCATCGGCCTTCTTGCTGGTAGAAGGCTGTGCTGACCCGTGGATGCGGATCATCTCATATTCATTTCCGACAAGAATGTCGAAAAGATCTTCAGTAGTGAGAGAGTTGAAGTCGGAACGAGTTGGATGCATGGCGGTGTATACGTGCCAGTTTGCGGGTAGAGCTCGCATTACTTTAAGATTTTTCTCGCGCTGCGTATATTTGTGAGGGTTGATTGCAGCGACCTCAAGAATTATTTCGGTGAAGCGAATCTTCATTGCTTCTATGGTTTCACCCGAAATCATCTTGAAGTCATCGAACTTGCTTCACGCCATGGACAGCTTGTTCTCCTTCATCTCTTCTGAACCCAGGCTGATGGACCGGAGGGTGTCCCACATTTCTTTGGCAGTCTCAAGATTTCGGATCTTGGCAAGATAGACGCCCTTTACAGTGCTAGAGATGAGTCCCTTTGCATAATCATCGAGACTGGCCTCCTTCCTTTCCTCGGTTGTGTAGTCGCGAGGATTTTTGATGATCTTCTCGTATGTGGCCTCCCCGGGGGATGTTCCTTCAACGATGATCTTCGCTGCATAAATGGGAGTGGGGCCATTTTCGATGATCTCCCACATGAGGACGTGATGTGCTTTGAGGCACATCTTGATTCTGAAACTCCAGTCTTCATAGCCTTGTATGGAGAAATCTTCACAAACCCTGAGAAGAGGTCAAAAGAACCACTGCTCTGATACCACTTGTTGGTCCCGGAAAAGAGTAATTGGTGTATGGGGGGGAGGGGGGAATACACCAATACCAACCGTTTTTGACGTTTTTGAAAATCAGGTCGATAAAGAGGTCGACTGTCAAGGTCGATCCTATCAGAGGCAGATTGATCTATCAAGCTCGTTTGATAACAAGCTTGATTTATCAAACTGTGTTTATGCGGAAGCGGAGGTTGATTAACTCTTTGAAAAATCTAAGGTCGATAGGCAAATGCAGGTTGTTTCATGAAATGCAGGTTGATGCTTGTCAGATTGATAAAGTAAGAAAGAGCGATAAATAAAGAGAGAGAGAGAGAGAGAGAGAGAGAGAGAGAGAGAGAGACCGCAATTTAGCGTGGTTCGGAGAAACCCTCCTACGTCCACGTCAGGTCGACTCGACCTGAGAATCCCTTTACCTTCGGATCCAACTTCTCTCTTATTTATACTGACTGAGTATCAGTTCTAAATACACTCTAACTTGAATATATCTAGACACGAGTTTTGGGTCGTGACCCTTACAACATTTCGTACAGAAACGTACAAACAACCTTTCACTAATTACAGAGCTTGACTAACTCTATAATGGCGAAGAACACAAACAAACTTTCTAACTTCGAACGAGTCGGAGAAGAAGTTGTTTGAGTCAACGACAAGCAGCGGTGAACGCTTCGTCGTTGGGGCTTTTATCGGAGTCTAAAATCTCTATTCGTCAAGTGTTTGGGAAACTAATGGAATTTCAAACACTTGAAAGGATATGAACTTTGAGAGAGATTTTGGCAGAGTATTTGTGTTTATAGCTTGAGTTTCCCGTACTTGAATCCGATAATGGCTTGAAGTATATATAGGCAGTTTTTGGAAACTAGCCGTTGGAGTCTGGATGATGTGGCACTAGCCGTTGGGGCGTGACTCACTTCTAGCCGTTGGGAAGTTTCGTCCTTGCTGGCATACCACGTGGCAAGGATCAGGTCATGTTGCTCCATGAAGGTGGATCAACGACCTTGATATGATAATCCAGCTCTTGAAATCTTCTAAGTCAAAGCAGGTTGGAAGCTTGATAAGGAAGGTCGATAGACAGCTAGATATACCAGCTCGATCCGAATGAGGCAGGTCGATAAACAACCTTTCTCTTACAGAGTGGATCAAACTTGTATTTAAACTTTAGAGAGCATCGACCTGCACTAACAGGTAGCAGGTCGATCTATCGGCCTTGACCCTAAACAAGTGAATATGCCTAAGTGTGGTTTCGAAAAACATCATCAAAATCAAACTGCAAGGGGTTCCCAACAATTTTTAAGCTCGAAAAATCTAACCTATCTAATCATCAAAATATAGGGGACGCTTAGGAAAAGGATTTACAAGAGGGGTTTTTGGGATTGAATCAAAATAATATAAGTCTTTATGTAAGACTCCCAAAGCGTGGTTCCCCCTAAACATATAATCCTTAACAATTCCAAACAATTTCCCCCATTTTGATGATGCCAAAACCCAACATATACCACTGTAAGAAACTTTAAGTGACTGATTCCTTTTCAGTCTTTTAAATTTCTTGTACGTCCTTATGGCTTGTGGGTTTTTAGCAAGAAAGGGAAAACATACATGAAGCTAGTAAAAAGAAAACATTGACAAAAGATAGTCATTTGATATCAGTACTTTCAACATCCCAGCACATAGAACAGAAAGTCTTAGAGTTACAAATGGTATGTTGATTCAACTCTCTTCCTCACAGTCTTCTTGAAATCTCCAGATGGATGTTCAATGTTCAGCATCTTAAGGGCCTCCCTCACTTCAAAATCGATGATCCGATGGTCGAGCGTGGAAGATCCTGGAAGTGTTGGCTTGTCAAGCTTCTCTCCCTTGGGAATTTTGATAAAGTATTTCGTCTTTCCACTTTCTGCGGCTAGGAGAATCGATTCCCAAAGCTTCTTGTGGTAGATCCTCATGAAGGTCTGAAGAGCAGTAAATTTGCCAAGGGAAGATTCCACTAGAACTGCCTTCCATAAATGGTAAGCTTTGACAAATTTTGTCTTCGCTTCAATCCATTGATTAAGCAGATGATCTGGAATAAACTCTTCAATATATCTGGCATTCTGTTGAGCTTCACGCCATTCCTCCACTTCATTATGAGACCTGTCCATCAGTTCGTCCATGATCTTCTTGAATTTCTGGGAGTTCTCTGTGATAAACAAAGGTAACTTGTTGATGAAGGAGGCTCCTTCATCAGCTCCTTCTCTTCTCTGTTGAAGTCTCATGATTCTCGATGTACTTGATAACGTCATGGCTTGCTTGGTCTAAATCACACGTGATGAGCTCATTCCTCGGAATGGGAACATACTCATTGTTGAGGATTTGATGGTGGCACTTGTGATACTCATCCCAGATGGATATCGCTTTTGTTGTTGTTCAGGAGTTTTGCAGTGTCCCTAGCTATCTTTGCTTCTTCAGCCTTTCTCTTGGCCTCCTCCCTTCTCAACTTCTCTTCTTCTTTCTTCTTGGCTGCTTGAGCCTGTTTCTTCAGTCTCTTGGCCTTCTCAGCTTCTACTAGGGATTGAGCAGGTCGCTTGGCTGAGCGTGGTTCGTTGGCGGGTTGAGATGATGGCGGCACGCTGCTGATTGGAGTGGCTTGATGAATGGGTACGATCGCGCTTGCTGGATCAGTCTTTTCTCGAGTTGGCTCAAAGGAAGCCAACTCACTCGACGCGGCAGCACCGGGATCTGCGGCGGAGGGTGAAGTGACTATGACAATCCTTGCGCGATCGGTAGTAGGAACTGCGGAGGATGACGGTGCTGCAATGGCGGCGGCTGGGCTCTTCTCCTTCACTACTATATCCTCCCCCGTTTTGGCATTATCTCCACAGATGATTTTTGCCATACTCAGCATGAGGGCATTGTCCACAGCCTCTTGAGATCAATCATCATTCTTCCTAAGCGACGAGCGAAGAACTGATCTCTCCATGGCCAATTTGTGCAACACGGCAATGGTCCTGCTGGAGATGGAGGCTTCTTCGTTGACCAGCAACGTAGTTGTCTTCTTTGCAACTTCATCCACTAAGCTCGTTGCAAGATGCTCACGTTCCTCCACTTCCTTCTCACGCTCGCTAGGTTTTGCCAACACTTCGCGCTGGATCTCACGCTTGAGTTCCTGCATACGAAGGTCGCTCATATTTGCAGTGACGCTTAACTCGACATCCAGAGCTGCCAAGCTCTTCTCCTTCTCAGTTAATTCTGCTTCTCGCATCGTCTAGTCTGTTGCTTCTTTTCTTCTGCTCTCAAGCTCACTCATAGCTTCGTTGTACTTCGCTTCTATACTTGCAAGGTCAGCTTCCGGTTTTAACGCCTTGTTTTGATGACTGCGAGCTTCTGACTTAGCCTTGACAATTTCTCCGTCCTTATCTTCTATCACCTTCTTCCTCTTTCCTTTCTCAAACTCAATGGTTTCCTTGATTTTCTCCTTCAGACTGTCAATTTCTTTCTCCAGCCTCTCTCTTCTTCCATCGTCCTCCATTTTCTCTAGCTTCATTCTTTCAACTTCTTCCTGAAGTGTGGCAAGCGTTTCCTCATACTTCGTTATCTTGCCATCACTTTCCTTCTTCATCCTTTCCAGCTCTTCCTTGTGTTTTTCCACATTTGTTGGCATGTGGTGACAACATCATCCACCGTTATCTGAATCTCAGCAATTTCGCTATTGTATATCCCCGTAAGCTTCTCAATCTTTTCCTTTAGCACTTTCTCAACTGGTGTGAGCTTCCTTGGTGGGGGCTTGAAATATGCATGATCACGCTTGATGCGGTCATCCAGTACATCATAACATCTTTCCCTGTTGACCAGCTTCTTGAATACCTTGATTCCCGCAAATTCAAGAAGCTTTCCTTCTTCAACCATCACATGCTCCTCGCTGAAGGCTCTAATCATGGAGAAGACCTTGTAGTACTCCGTCCCTGTGTAAGAGACATATACTACAAATTATGCAGCCTTCTTCACAAGCTCCTCCGATATAGGTATGGAGGCATACCTCTCTCACACCAACTCCTCGGTTGATCTCAGCTCTTCATGATAGTTGGCAAGAGCCTCTTCCTGTTCCTCGGTTAGGGTAGGGTTGGAAGGGGTTGGATTGGTGGTAGCTTGGATTTCTAGTGGTGGGGATGAAGGTGGATTGAAGGAGTGAGATTTGTATTGGTTTCAGTGGCTTGGTGTGGTGGGCAATCAATGTGTGTGGTTTCTGGGTTGTGTGGTGGTGGAGAAGGACTCGGTGTGAAAGGAGGGTTTTCGGTTGTTTGTGAGCGTGGGGATGAGGGATTGGGAAATTCTATAGCGCGGGGATTGGTTTCCATCTCGAACTCCTCATCCACGATCTCTTCTGAAACTGGTTGGGGAAGTGGGTTTGGTTCGGTTGGGTTGGCTGATGGTGTGGCTTCTTGACCTCCTCGACCGTCCTCGTGAAAGATATTGGTTGAGCGACTTCCTCCTCTCCTGCTCTAGGGGGAGTCGCTATATTTGAGTCAGCGCTCGCGGTATCCGTGATAGTCCTCGACTCACTCACGGATGGTGAGGGTTCCTTATCGCTTGCACTGGAACCCTTGCGTCCTCGCTTGGACTTCTTCTCTTTTGAGGCTTTGGCTTTAGTCTTTCCTTTTTCTTTCTTTCTCAGCTTAGGCACGGTGTTGACACCAACGCGGACCTCAACATTGATGATATCCTTATCAACAAATGTTTTCTCCTTCTGGACTATATCGTCAAAAATAGTTCTCTTTATATAATCAAAAGATCCTGGCCAAATGCGTCCAGGAATGAGTTTCTCAAGCGCGTAAGAAATCTTTCCGACTTGGCGAAGCTTGCTTTTTAGAACAAGCTTGCTAGGATCTTGTTCGTCACTCTGAAAATCCCTTGCTGCTTCGTGAAGCTGGGCAACAAACCAACTGTCCCAGTTGAACTGCTCGCCTTCCAAGCTATCTACCATGGTGGAGATAGTACGAATCTTGGCCTCGGTCACGCTGGATTGCCCACCGATGTGACAGACTATCGTCTTTGTGTAGAGCTCGCCCATGAGGTTGAAGGGCTCGAGAAGTGCCGCCCGGATCTTTGACATCTTGGCAAACCATTCGGCGTGCTCATCGATCGAATAACGTCGATACTCGTCATCCGTTCGGATTCTAACCTTCTATGGACCTGTCTCTCCTTCAGCATGTAGTTTAAAAATGGCGGCAACATCCTTCAATAGCACTGGAACCCTAGTCCCAGTTTGAGGGTCACTATGAAGGTGACAAACTTTCCCTCCTCCAAGTTCAGCAGAAACTCGGCAACGGCTAGGGATAGGATTTTGAAGGGCTTTGTTGTGACGAAATCCCAGATTCCAGCAGTAACCAGAGTTCGGCAAAAGAACCCGTCGGGATTAATGGCGACTTCATCAAGATGGGGCTCTACGTGAAAGCGAAGTTCTGGGTTGTTCCTAATGGCTTCCATGGTTATGATGCATGTATTTTTGCCCATGGTGAATGAGGAATGAGGTATTTGAAGAGAGATTTGGAAATTTTCAGAGAGTAAAGACAAAAGGTTGCAGAGATTTAGAGAGATATTCTTGCGAGAGAATGGCAAATATTGGGGGTGATGAGAAACTGTGATTGATACAGATTCTCTATTTATAAGGGGTAGGGTTTGATAACGTGCCAAAGTGGGGTTTGACGTGCTGATGTGTCGCAGTAAAAGGTTTGGACGTGGCTAACGTGGCATGGTTAATTGTGAATCACCGTGGTAAAAGATGAACCAGAGTGGTGACCACAGTAGCACGTGTTGATGTGTTAGTCGTCCACGTCTCGCTTGAGATTGTGTGGCCACGATCGAGAGACTGTTAAGCTTCGGCGATTCAGATTAATTGAGATTTTCCGCTTAAAATTCATAGTGAGATACATGCGCCCGGTTAATTGCGCCTAGTACTCTGCATCATTTAATGCAAAGTAAAAGGTAAAATAGGCACTCGAGTACATCCAGCTCACACAACTCGCTTGACTATTTCACACGCTTGAGATAGTAGACGCTTGTCGTGACTAGTATGTACTCGCTTGCAATGGTGAGTTCGAGTGATGTAAGCACTCGCTTGACCATTTTATACGCTAGTAGTAAAATATATTTTTGTAAAGCGATTAAAAAGTCACTGACTTACATACTTGGAGAATAGACAAAAATGTTTATCTCTTAGTAGATTGAGTCAGTTTACATTTTTATTTTCCACTTAACACGCAAAAGTTTCTAGCACGCTTTGCAATGTTTAGTGTACTTTTAAAGGAAATACATACATGTCAGTCTAACATCGTAGTAGACTAATACCTCATTGTAGACTTTAAGCTTTAACATCTAGATCTTTATCTCTTCCATCTTCCTCCTCGCTTGGAAAGTCCACCATCGAAAGAATGAGGGTGAGAAAATGAATAGACATTTGAGCGATTCAACCCTAATGGGGAGTTTTCTACAAATGTTATCCATGATGAATATGAGATGAAGCACGTGCTCCTTTTCACAAAATATGGGAAAAGGAACAAGATGACAATGTGAGTGCTCTGACAATACGCTCACGGTTTTTACGTAGAGGGACATGTCACCAGTCCTACAACCTTTACTAGTAAAGGTACTTGTAAATGTTTATATAACCACTTACAGGAATCTTAAGCTAGGTAGCAGCTTACATGCTTGCTTTGGAAGTTGATTTTTCCGAGAGAAATCAATGGTTCCCCCTTAACCAATGCACTTAACAATTTCCATTCATATGCAGAGGGCAATTGTTAATTGGTAGGAAACCTCTTCCAATACTCCACCTAGATCCACCTTATTTGTTCTCAAGCGTGCGAGGGATGAAGTGACTCGCTTGTAGGTTTGGTGATGATTCTAACCGTGATTCCCCCTCGCTTGGTGCTTCCATTTTCTAGCTATCTTCACCTGGATCTAGTAATCCCAATTCCATGCATAGCTGATTGAAGCGAGTTTCAGCTAGAGGCTTGGTGAGAATATCAGCTCGCTGAAGATCGGTGTGAATTTTTTCGAGCTTGATATCCTTCTTCTCAACATAATCTCGAATAAAGCAATGTCGAATTTTGACATGCTTGCAGCATGTATGAAGAACTGGATTTTGTGAGATGCATAGAGCGTTGTTGTTGTCACAAAATATGAGAATTTCATTCGCTTCAACTTTGTAATCCTTGAGTTGTTGTCGTAGCCATAGAATTTGAGAACAGCAGCTTCCAGCGGCCATATACTCCGCTTTCGTAGTTGAGGTAGTAACGCTTGTCTGTTTCTTGGAGAACCATGAGATAAGCATGCTTCCAAGAAATTGACAAGTTCCGGAAGTTGATTTCCTATCAATTCTGCACCCTCAATAATCCGCTTCCGAATATCCCGTAAGCTCAAGATTATCCTCCAAGGGATACCAAAGACCCATGTTGATGGTTCTCTTGAGGTAGCGTAGGATTCTCTTTACAGCTTCATAGTGGCTGTGCTTGGGATTGCTTTGAAAACAAGCACTAACTCCTACAACGAAAGCGATGTCTGGCCTACTCGCTGTAATATATAGAAGAGATCCAATAAGAGTGCGATAATTTGTAACATCCACGGAAATCCCTTCTAAGTCTGGCTCCATCTTCCAATTGGTGTTCATGGGGATCTTCACGGGCTTTGCATTTTTAATGGCAAATATGGAAAGCATATCCCTCGTGTACTTCGCTTGATTGATAAAGATTCCATTATCTTGCTGCTTAACTTGAAGTCCTAGAAAGCAGCTCATCAATCCTATCATGGACATCTCATACTTGGACTTCATATATAAGTTCTCCAAACTTTTCGCTGAGCGACTGATTTGGAGATCCGAATATGATGCCATCCACAAAGATTTGAACCCCACATCATGTCTTCACCATCGTGTTGATTGTGAAGAGAGTTCTATCAATCTTTCTTTTTCGAAATCCATTATCTACAAGGAATTGTGAAAGCGTATTATACCACGCTCTGTGAGCTTGCTTCAAGCCGTAGAGCGCCTTCTTCAATCGTTACACTTTATTGCTCTGTTCAAACCCAAGTGGTTGTTCCACATAAACTTCTTTCTTGAGCTCTCCGTTGAGAAATGCACTCTCACATCCATTTGATACACTTTGAACCTCTTTGCCGTTGCATAAGCAAGGAATAATCTGATTGCTCCAAGTCTTGCAACTGGAGCGAAGGTTTCGTCAAAATCGATCCCTTCTTCTTGACAATATCCTTTAACGACTAGTCTCGCTTTGTTTCTCACAACATTATGATCTTTCATCCGTCTTGTTCTTGAATACCCATTTGGTGCCAATTACATGTTGAGATTTAGGTCGCTCAACTAGGTACCAAACGTCATTCCTTGTGAATTGGTTCAACTCTTCTTGCATAGCGAGGATCCAATTTGAATCCTTGAGTGCTTCCTCCACTGTTGATGGCTCAATGTTGGAAAGAAAACAACTATACATAGCACTTTCTCCCATTAGTTGGCCTCTGGTCACTACACCTTTAGCTGGGTTGCCTATGATGAGATTTGGTCTGTGATCTTTAAGTCACGCTCGCTTGGATCCTTCTGCTTCTTCTTCTTTGGAGTGGTCGCTTGACTCTTCTTTAGAAGCGTCCTTGCTAGGTACTTTATTAGCTAGCTTCTTCCTCTTGAGTCTTGGGCGATGGTACATCTTCTTCAACTTGAGCGTCAATCTTGTCGCTTGGACTTTTAATTTCTCCATTATCTTCAAGCGTGTCCCATGTCAACGCATTGGGTGGTTCAATTTCTATCCTTCCTATGCGTGTATGATCTTCTTTGTCTTCAACCTGTTCCTGAGATAATCTCAAAGAAGATTCATCAAACCCAACATGGGGTGATTCTTCCACAATTAGGGTTTTGCAATTGAAGACTCGATAAGCTTTGTTTGATGTGGAATATCCTAAGAATATTTCTTCATCAGCTTTGCCTTCGAATGCCGTTAATTGAGTTTCCCATAATTATGGATGAATAACCGACAATATTTCATATGGTGTTTTGTCGAAGCGTTTGTTGAGTAGTGTCCTATTTTGAGTATAGCACGTTGTGTTTGTAGCTTCAGCCTAATACTTCATTGGAATCTTGGAATCTGCAATCACTGCTCGTACAATTTTTTAGATGATTTTATTTCTCCTTTCAATTATTCCATATTGTTGTGGTGTGCGCGCTGAAGATGTTTGATGGGTTATGCCATTCTCCGTGCAATACGCTTCAATAGTTGCAATGGATTGGCTTTTCTTAACTGACAGCCGCTTGAGTAACTGCGGTAGCTTGGTCAGTGTCTCTTTCTTGCTGAAGAGAAATACAACCCATGTGTAGCGAGAGAAATCATTGACTACTACAAGCGTGTTTTTTCTTTCATTGACGCTTATAAGAGTGACTGGACCAAATAAATCCATGTGTAGTAGTTGTAGCGCTAATTGAGACGATGATTCTTCCAAGCTTTGAAAGTGTCTCTTCGTTGGGTATGTCTTTCACCAGTCCTTTGTGAGCTATCCGATTGATGGTTTTAAAGTTTAGATGACTCAAGCGTCGGTGCCATAGCCATCCAATCTCTGTAGTGCTTCTCGCTACTAGACATGTATCCGCTTTGCAACTGTCCCATTGAGCGATGTAAACATTACGCTTGAGTTCTACTGTTAGAGCGACTTGTGAGGTTGATTTGTTCTTCACCAAGCACTTGTTGGCTATGAACTCCACATAATATCCTTTATCACAAAATTGTGATATGGATAATAGATTGTGCTTTAGACCTTCCACGTAGGAAACATTTTTAATGCTCATCATTCCAATCTTCAATGTGTCATATCCTTTAGTGAAAATTCACCCCGCTTGTCAACATACATTTGGAGGAGAGACTTTACGCCAGTCAAGTGTCTTGAGCACCCGCTATCCAAGTACTAAATAGCTTGATGATCTCCTCTAGGCAAGGGATCCAGGACGCTCACCTGCAAAAGTTACATTTTTGGTACCCAATTCAGTTTGGGTCTTCGCAGGTTAGTTTTCTTGGGTACCCAGACTTGTTTGACTCTCTTAGTAGAGGTCGCTTGAATTTTGGGTCCTTCAACCTTTCCAAAGCGTGATCTCTGCTTGTACGCAGATTCACATGTGCAAGTGTGTGAGAGAGGTAGGAAACCGTGAGAGCTTGCTATTTTGGATTGACCTTTGCTTTTCCTCTTTTGCCTATATCCTGAAGCGAGTCGCTCATGATTAACTTTGAGTGAGAAGTCTAATTGTGGTTTCCTTGCTTTAGCATGCTTCTCCCTTGGCCTCATAAGTGTGGTCAGAATGGGCTTTTGACCCAGACCCACTTTAGTGGAGGCGCTTGGGGCATAAATCTTCCTTTTAGAAGAATCCCCGCTTACCCCCTGATTGCGAGAACGATTGGACCACCTCCAATAGGACTCATCCGATACGTGAACATTAGTTCTTTACGGGAAAAGAACATCATTTGTTTTTTGTACCTTGAATCGAAACTTGCTTTTTCAACAGAATTCAATTCACCTTTTGAATGGTGTGGATTTGTATTGTGAGTAGTAGCTTCAGTTGAAATAGCTTTAACCTTTGGTTCTCTCCTCTTGGCTTTAGATGCCCTTTTTGGGTTACCCTTAGGTGTTTTGACATTTTCTTTGTCTTTGTCAGCGGTCGCCTGCTTGGGGTGCTGGAAAAGGGGTGGGGGAGCCTCAATTAATACTCCCTCCGTCTTTAAATAAGTGTCTCGAGCCGCCAATTTGAAAAAACCAAAGAGAATGCTAAAATGACACTTATGCCCTTAAAATCCTTGATTATTTATTTATTTATTTTTGTCTTTCTCCCACATTTAGATTTTCAAGAAGGGTAGTTTTGGTACTTTTGTGTAATTTTTGCTTAGAAAAATGTGATAGGACACTTATTTAGGGACAAAATTTTTGGCGGCTCGGGACACTTATTTAAAGACGGAGGGAGTACACGCCGAGGGGGGTGGGAGGGGGTAATTATTTTTGGTCTTTTGTTGTTGGGAGAGAATCAATTGATTCTCTCAACTCCCCAACAAATTTTTAAAAAAAACCAAAAAAAAAAAAAAAATCACTCATTCCCATATTTACATCAACTCAAGTGGGTCCCACCACTATTAAAAAAATCAAAGGGGTATTTTGTACATCAAAATTTTAAGAGGGGTAGTTTGTGCATATAGGTTTTTAAAAGTGGTATTAAAAATTTCCTCCCTTTTTTCTATTGTTTTTTTCCTTTTCCTTTACTTTTTTTTTTTTTTTTTTTTTTTTTTTTTTGTTGTTGCATCAACTAAGTTTTAAAATGTGGAATCGTGCATATTTATTTCCCATAAGTTTTGGATTGGTTCCATTATAATCGCTATATTTGATGTAGAAGTGGATATAGTAAATTTTATATTTACTAATTTGTCCTCAAATCAAATAAAAGTGAATGCATTCAAGCTAAAATTAATTAATGTGCGGTTCTTAAGATTTAATATGGACCATAGATTATGTATAAATCAAAGGATTAGAATGCTTCCTATTTCTTACACTAAGTGAGCTTTTTATGGGGTATGGTTCTTGTGAGAATGAATGCATAGGTAGGAAATAAGAATAAATCTTGTCCATACATTCACACAAAATTAGTGACCCAGATTAATTCTCACATTAAATGAATGCATGGTATGCTTTAATTTGATGCACTGTCATTTCATGCATTGCATTCAATAAATTCATGCATCACCGTTTGATGCATTGCATGACATAATTCAATGCATTAATCAATCTCAACCGTAGGTCTTATTTTGATCAAGGGTTCTGATTTATTCTTATTTCTTACCTAACTGTCTATTCTTATTTGATCTTCTTCCAATAGGAACCGTCCCTTAGATAGTAACTATGATCCATTATCTACCACACATTTTATAAATTTAAACGGTTCAGATTTGAGAGTGATAAATATTTATTCTTTTTATTCATTTTGTTGATCCCTATTGTCACGACCGGACTTTGCTAAGGATAGCTAAGCCGGGAAACCATGACTAGGGATGGGAGTTAAGAGTAGGGGAAAGAAATGGGGAAGAAGACTGGTGTGGAATCTGACTGCTATTTGAACAACATTTATACCATTGAACGTCTCGACTCGGGATCTCAAATGAGAATACGAGAATACTTGTCATAATCTATTACATGACTTGAAACAATTCTTGAAAGCTCAAGAGTTTGCACAGCGGAAGAAATACTTTAATACATGTATGAAGACACGTATTACCGAGAGTCCTAATCTATTTGAATAACGACAAAAGCTCCACTCGGCACTTCACATCATCTTGCTCAACCTGCACATTTAGAAATACATGCAGGGCTGAGTACGAAAGTACTCAGTGGGCACATGCCGAAAACTATACAATATAATTGTCAAGCCATTCAACTGTAAGACATAGGGGTTTTATTGAAAAGAGCCCATGCTTACTAAAACTGTTCTTGTGATCTAAAAGTTCCTGCAGGGCTAAGTTCTTTCGTAATCTACCATATCTGAAACTGTGGTGTCGAGGAGGTGGCCACCTCACACGACACCTGACCGGTCAACCCTGAAGATGACTCACGGTCCTGTGTACACTAGTCCAAGTAAGATAACAAGTCTTAACGAGGACCCGAATTCGATTAACATAAATTGGCGAAGCCAATACAGATAGGTGTCATACACAAAACAAAATGTTTATGGCATGACAACATTTGAAAATAAGCATTTTCATCTAAGCATTCTATAACTTTACTTGTATAAGAAAGCCCACCTTAAGTAGCGTGAAAAGTGTCAATCCTGATAGAATCGCAACGTCAACCTTCCGGTCGATTTTCACCTATTTAGAAACGACAATATAAGAATTTCCATTCTTATAAAATCTAATAATTCCTTATAAAGAATATTATAATTCTTTATTTCTAACTTCTCGTTTTGACTAATGTTCCGTTACTATATCGTGAGATTATTAATCGAAGTTAATAAATCATACGGCTAGTGGTAGCCATTAATTATTCTCACATACTTCAATTAATAATTAATTGAGTTAAATCTTGTTGGATTATTAAATCCAAAGTTTTATTATAATTCTATGAATTAAATAAAACTACTTTAGGCTCGGAAACATAATCGAGCTTCGTTAATTGTCCTTGTAAACTTCGAATAATAATTTATTTGAAGTTATATATATTAGATTGTTAAATCTAATATTCTTTTCATAATTCATTTCCATGAATTAAATAGGCTATTTTAGGCTCGAGAATTTCTCAAGCTTCGATAATAAACTCATATTACTCGAGTGGCTTTACAAGAATCAATAAAACATTTCTGAGTAATTTATAACGTCCTTCTCGTCTAAATTTTACGGGTTTTAATTATACGAAAATATTAAAGTAATTGTTTTGAGCAGTTGGGCCGAATTTAAATTATTCGGCCCAGACCTGAGCCCAATTCTCGGCCCAAGTCAAGTCCTAACCCAGACCCAGCATTTGACCCGACATCCGACCCGAAACCCGACCCAGAACCCGACCCGGTTTAAACCCTAGGCATAAAATCCCTTACCCCCATTTCCCTCACCCTCATTTCTCTCGACCTTTCTCGGCCTGAATTCTCAATCTTTCTCTCTGTTTTCCTCTCTCTTCTCTGACTGGGTTCTGCCGGCGGCGAGGGTCGAGCTCCTGCAGTGGCTTCCTCTCCTTCTCCTTTTCATTCCTCTCTCTAACTGCTCACCTCTCTTTTCCCTTGCAGGTCGATGGAGCCGCCGAAGCAGTCCGCCGCCGCTGGAACGCCGGAGACCGTAGCCGCCGGCACCGTCTGCTGGAGAAGCTTCAGACCCGGGGCCGCCTTTGCTGCCCCGGATAGAGCCCTCGGCTCGTCCAGCCCTTACCCGTCGGGGCCTAGCGCCTCGACGAAGGTTCGATTCCCTTTCTATATTTTATTATTCTCTTCGATTTGTGTGTGTATATGTTTTCGTTCTTATTCTTGTGCTTTGGTATTACAAGGTCAGATTTCATATAGTTATTAAACTCCATGATTTTAATCAATATAGCAAGTGATTATTTAAAAGGGCAGTAGGGTGTAGTCTTATTAGTTTGAGTAAAAATTGCATCTTAACTAATAAGCATGCTTTGCTCGTATTCATGAATTTGTAAAGGGTGTGTTGCTACATGCTTAACTTGGTACTTCATTTAGGAGCTCATGCTTGGTGTTAAATCTTTTAACATGTATGTGTATTCATGAGCTGAAAATATAGCATTTTTGCAAGAGGGAGGACTGAAAATTATCATACTTCTTGTTTTCTTATCATGTTACTTTGAAGTAGTGTTAGAAAGCTTACTAGTTAGATTGGAAGAGCAGTAGTTGCTTGCTTCCATCTCCTCCTTCTTTTCTTCTTTTGTGGTGTTATCTGCCACCTTTTCCTTGCCTTAATTCTATTTTCAGTTCTTGTATATGGATTGAAGAGAAACTGAACTTGAGGGCTGTGAAGAGATATTTATACTACTCTTGTTGTGAAGGTGGCAGATGAGGGAGTAATGAATGGAGCAGCTTTGAGAGGCTACTAAGTCTTCATGGAGGTGATTGAAGTTGTTTTGTGCAGATTTCTTCTTGACTTTTCCTTCCTTTATAGAGATCTCATTAACTCTTATCTTTTCTTTTGTAAGAATAGGTGTGATATGATTCCCAGATTTTATGGGATTTGAAGACTTTTCTCCCATCCTCTTTCATTCTCTGCAGCCGAGCTGCTGCCTCTGCTCTTTTCTTTTTATCTTCTTTTCTTTTTATTTTCTATTTTGTATTAATATCCTTGTGTATTAAATCATGTGACATATTAAATCCTCCATCGTTTGTAATAAACGGAATGTAATACTCCCTTAACATTACGACTGCATATATTTCATTCCGTAGCTTCTTCGATTATACGTTTCCTCAATATTGATATAATTTCTATTAATTGGGCTTGGCCCAATTCATCAATTTTATGGGCGTAGCCCAATTTATCAACTTACGAACTATCAATGTTGTTTCCTTTCAAACTATCGACTAGATAAATATTCTATAACTTTGTAGTGGATTCCGATTTACTCCGCTATACTTTCGGAATTAAATCTACTAAATCGAATTCAAGTGCTTCGATTATATTTAAATACGAATATCATTCGCAATTAACTACAGTTAGTTAGATTTTAAACTAACGAAAATGTGGGCCATTACATTCTACCTACCTTAAAAAAAAATTTCGTCCCGAAATTTGCGTACTTCCAACTGAATAGCTCGGGGTACTTCCTTTTATCTTAACATCGACTTTTTACGTCGATTCTCCTTGGTTGTGGTGTCTCCACCAAACCTCAAATGAAGTAATAGACTTCTTTTTAAGATGTTGCACCTTTCAGTCCAAAATTTCTTTTACTTTATTCTTGCACCTGAGCTATAAATTTAAGACAATTTATCTTAATAAATTTCGCGTGTGTTCTCAAACACGTACTTTCTTACTTGCATACGTGAAGTATCACATTATGCATACATTCTAAATTTGGAGGTGCTGCTAATTTGTATGCTATTTTAGCATATTATAGTCCTTTGGAATCTCATAAGGTCTTAATAAGACAAGTTCTTAACTTTCCTTTGAATATAACATGGTTACCTACTTCGAAGGTGTTACCTTCATGAAACTTTATCTACTATTTCCAAGTTTATCTTTGTTCGACATTTGTCGTTTCAGGACTTCTGTCCATTCTATCTTCTCTCACTCTTTTACAACATATCCTATTTCGAACCCTTCATTTATCGTATCAGAACCTTAAATATTCTTTCACTTATCTTGTCTTTATCGAGGGTAATCTACATTGCCACTCTTATAGTACGTCATATGACATCATACCTATTGTTGGCTAATAATTATAATTAGCAAGTATATTTCTTTCTTTAACGAGTATGACTATTCTTGACCTGCTTGTTAGGTTCTGAATCTTCCATTCTTATTGCCTATTGGCTTGGTGATGGCAAGTTGTGCTAATGATTAGCTTAGTGCCTACATCTTTCTGTAACTTTTCCAGATCTTGGACGTAACTTAATGTCTTGATCTTTAGTGATTAAAGATAATCACTCTGTGTAATGCACGGTCTCTTAACCACATAATTGACTAACTTTTATCCATGATTGATCGAAATATGAATCAAATAGGACCCCTTTGTAAGTCGGTCAATAACTTCTAATATACAACTTTGTTTTCTTTCTTAGTTTTGGTAGTCTTGTCACAATTTCACTGTAACATGCTCGTAGTTTCACTACAAGATCTCCGAGGGTTGTAGATTCCATTAATGTTTTGGTTATAATCCAATTTATCATAATCAATTAGTTAACATGATGGTTAACCATATCCTGAAACAAGTTCACTTTTTTTGACATACTAAAGCACCTTCAGGTAGTTGAGGCTATACATTTCTTCATGTCTCCTACCACAACTTTCTTTATAGGTCTTAATGCATCTTGTATTCCCGAGTAAGCGGTTTATAGTGTATCTTTAGTCTTACTTAAGATTTCATTCTTGAGCTCATCATCATGTGGTATGCACAACCTCTTAACAATATTCTTCGGTATTATTATCCTTAACATCTGTATCTTCTTTAACTTCGTTTCTTTGCTTTATGCCTCTCGTTGACGTTATAGTCAATGTAGTGATAATCTTTTCTACCGCCTTGGGCAAGGTACTACCTTTAAATTTATATTCTTAAAATCACTGACAATTGTCTCCTCACTCGTGAGAAGAAATATCCACATAAAGCGTGGTTTACGACTTAAAGCATTGGCTATTATATTGACCTTTGCATTGGTAGTTGATACAACATTCATAATTCTCTACTAGTTCTACCCACCTTATTCGACACATATAAAAGCTCACTGTTCGAATTTGTTCTTGTAATCCGTGAGATTTTGCATTAACTCCATAAGGTTGATGCTTCTAAATTTTCAGGGCGTGCACCATAGGCGTGCACAACTGAAAATTTTAAGTTGTGGGTAGGGTTGTGGTATAACCAACATGGTGTGTAAATTGTTACATTTCTTTCCTG
Source organism: Thymus mandschuricus (assembly GCA_029379335.1). NCBI lineage: Eukaryota > Viridiplantae > Streptophyta > Magnoliopsida > Lamiales > Lamiaceae > Thymus > Thymus mandschuricus. The sequence continues at coordinate 15,319,566 of CM057074.1, read as the reverse complement.
TCATTGGTACTGGGATGCTTCATCCCATTCTCTGAGGCATCTATGTGTGTTGCTTATTTCCTTTCTAGTTTTAGAACTGTCATACTTAGCGCAACTATCGACTTCCATGTCAACTATTGAAAGCATGAGTGATGCTTAAAGGTCCACATACACTGGATCACTCACTTTACAATCATGTTATTGGCCTTACTATCTTGGAGAATTCTTGACGAATTTCTGGTAATGACGAGTCACTCCTAAGAGGCTACGTATTTTATTTTGTTTAGATGAGTATTCCCATCCTTGTAGAACTTTTCTACTTTTGCTGGGTCTAGCTACTTAATTCTGCCTGATGACACGATGTGTCCAAGTAATGTCACCTTGTTAAGCTAGAACACATATTCTCTCTCTCTCTTTTTTTTTTTTTTTTTTATATGCATAAGCATTTCCTTTGTACTATTCTTTTTAACTTAATTGCTCATGTATATGTGAGACATTTAATACTCCATGGAGTAGAGATTTATAATAATTGGGCAGGTCGTTTCGATTGCTCAATTTATACATTTCAATGAGGAGTAAAATAATTACCACTGGTAGCAATGCTACATCTTCCAATTATTTACTTGCTCAATTCATATGAGTTTTACATGGATGGTCCTTTGACATGCTAATTGCATATACTTTATCTCTACCAATTCTTCCTTCTCTATATCACCTTTGTTCGACTTTTAATATTTAAGGGACCTTGGCAAGATTTTCTGTCTCGTTGACATCCTCTCTTTGGAATAGTGTTAATTACCTAAAATAGGTTTGAATCTGTATCAATTTACTGATCCATAAAACTATTGGTTATTCGATAGAGTCATAACCCTCCTATTTTATTTACGTCTCATTGTCTCCGCTATGAAAGTTTTAATTATACATAATCATCTTACTTTTTTTTAATCTTCTTGATAGTTTTGTCTATCCACCATTTCGAATCAATCTTCAAGATTGAGGATTTACTGTAACTCTTGGTCCATATCTCAAAGGCTCCTTATTTCATATAGTTTCTTAACTGGAGGAGTTCCTTGAGGATTAGGTTCCTTGGCACAAACTAACTCCCCGCAATTTTTACTCTGCTACATTTCATTGCTAACTTGCATTCATATCTCTTTCGTGGGCGACCAACTTAAATCTTATTATTCAAAACTTTATTTCTAGTGAAGAAAAAAAAAAAAAAAAAAAAAAAAAAAAATCGTCTGATCCACGCGATTGTTCTAAGGGGTGTATCACCCGTGATGTATGGAAATCTAGATTTTGTCATCAACCTATACCACTAACTACTACATTTGTTAATGTGATGTCAACTCTTGATCCTTTGCTATATTCTATGGGAACTGATTTATCTCGTACTTTAATGCATGCATCCACTTCAAAATATATATTCTGCTTATGTACTCATTTCTCCTCTTTACTTATTCTCTTAATATGCCTTACCATTCTCGTAGATTCGAGCATGCTTCTTACCTTACTATCTAGTATCTCTTTTCTTGATTACATACAAAAAAAAAAAAAAAAAAAAATCTGGGAATTCCAAAAGGTCTTTATTAACTATCTCTCCTCACACCATTATCCACTTGAGTCTTGTATCAATATCTTTACTCATTTATCAACCCCTGAACCATTTTGTAACATACTCAAGATCATATCATTATCCTTAAACATTTTTTCATCTTAAATTTCCTTCCACTAATTGTAAGTCTCTTTATTTCTATCTTGTTCTATTTCATTTCCATGTTTTGGGTAATCTCTGACTGTATCATAATTTAAGTCATATTCGTGACTTGCTATTGGGCTTAGTAAACTCCATTGCTTGGATAGCTAATTGTATCAAAGTGGAATGATATCGTTACACGATACTGGAAGGTATAATGTCCTTGGTTCAATTTTGGCACAACAAGTAACCAAAATATGTTATCAATAAATCATCTGACAAGCTAGGAAAGAATAATCAGAGGGTAGAAATGAAATGACAAAGGCCAGGGGGAGGAGACCCATTTTGTCGATACCCGTCCAATTTCTTGTCTGATGGTAACGCTACCGAGATTGATATTATGTGGGGTGATCAGTCCCGCATAGACACAATCTCAGTCACACGAAGTTCAAGTACTTTGGTGACTCTCAACTTTTCGGGTGGTGAAAAGAAGCCTTTGCAAAGTTTGGCTAGCTCTTTTAACTCATAATTTTTCTGAACTCTATAATTTCTTAATACATTTTTCTGGGCTTCAAGGGCTCACGTAGGATATCACGACACAAGGCGTTAACATGATAAGTCTCCCTTTATCACTAACCACATATATAATCCTTCGTACTATAAGTACTCATGTACAACTTCAATGAAGTAGTCCTAAATTTTCTTTTGTTAATTAGAAAATTCCACATTCTCACTGAATGTGCCATATTTACTATTCATATCCTTGCAAAGGCGTGTAACCTTGCATTTTTATTCTGATTGTACGTTGTAGAACTCGGGGTTCTCTTTGGGGTACTGCCTCGCATATCAATCGAGGTGGCCTTATCAATATAAGGTTTCTTTTAAATAGCACTAGTATTTCCATATTATAGACTTCTTACGAGTCTACACTCTAGGATGTCAAACTATCGGTTAATCTTAACCGGCCGTAATAACTAATTTATTTTAAATATTTAGTTTGTACGCTAGTTGCACCATACAATTTGCTCCATATGACTCATTGGTTTGGCATTTAGTAATAACTATTACTGGTTGGTATTTCCTTACCTTATCCTCCAAACTGAACTTGCAACCCTACTTTAGCTGTTACTGGTTATTCAGTTGACAACCTTGATGCTTTCACTTTCTTATATTTATTGCGAATAATTCTCTACTTAACGAGCACATAGTAACATTATTCTTCTTTATATCTTCATTAACCTATGAGAGATCCTCAAGGTCATATTAACTGCCATCAATGGACTAGCACTTCGCTTACTTGTATATCTTGATTTGGGGTCTATAATAACTCTGTATTTACTTGTCCTGTTTATTCATGATGCGCAAAGAATGTAGAAACATTCGAGGAGTTCTACTGGGTGTAATCTTATCGTGAAACGATATCAGCATTTACCCGTAATCTTTCATATAATATTTCATAGGTATCTACCGTCAAGGTATGTGTGAAGTTGCCTCTTCTAAGGGCAATTTAATATAGAGGTCTTGAACGACGTTAGAGCTCGTATCTAAAAACATGGTCTCGTTTAACAGCTATCACAGACTTGTCGACTCGAAGAGATTTTCTAAGAGTGTAATGTCTATGCTGGAATTAGAGTAACAATAACATGGGCTAATCATGTATTGAAAATAGCTTTATTGATTTAAGGTCTTTGGCTTGAATATTAACCTCATCGATGTTAACCATACACCTTAAAAAAAATGCCTACATTCTTGGGAATGTCGTTTATCAGGTCATGGTAAGGTCATCCTGAAAGATTGATCTCGTATAATATCCCCTATCATCCTTACTAGTTTGTTGGCGGTAGATTTTCAATCTCGTAATGACGTCATGTCTTACACCCTGTGATCGTGGGTGGATATTCTAAAGTGGCCAAAATAAGACATCAACTTATTTAAATCATTCTGGTAAAAGAACTGATAAATTCGTTATGATCGAACCATCTCTGGTGTCGAAGCACTGGGTTGTCTCTTCCTATTGGTGAACTTCGTTCAAGCCATCAACCTTATTTAGGTTCTGATTGACATGTTCTAATATTTGAACTCTAACAATAAGAGATCAATGTTTTTATGCTCATGGATATGTTTCCAGATAGGTGAACTATTGTTACCGCCGTTCTTTTCTAACTTTATTTAATCTTTCGTTTTACTGCTGTTATATTCTTTTGTCTAACCATGATGTGGTACATCTATGGTTTTGTGGTGGTCTTATCTTTATTGTGCCACAATATCTTTGTTAACTTATAAACACTTCATTATGTAAAAACGTTAGTGAACTAACATTGTTCGTATGTCTTGAAAAGCCGTTAAAAGGCTATGCCCATGTCATCGAATGACATCTTATTTTCATTGTTTCTCTTGCCTCGATTCTTTTGCACTCGTGCATCTTCATCGCCTTTTCTTCTTCTTTCCTTACGGAAAGGAAGGAATATCGTTCCCTCAATGTCTATTCTAAGTTTTCCGAGGAAAACAACTAGTTCAAGCGAGCTATGTTCTCTAGCAAGCCTTGTTCTTTTATATATGTGATCTTAATTCCACTATGTCCTTTCTATTCTTCAATTTCCAATCTCGTGAAAGTCTTACCTTTCCTCGTTGAGCGCGATGTAGTGAAGTGCAGAGCTTTGTCGACTGACTCAATTAGTCAAGTGAATCAATACTAGACTAAACTCTGAAGAAGACTCTCGGGTTTCAGAGCAACCGTTGCTCTGATACCACTCTGTCACGACCGGACTTTGCTAAGGATAGCTAAGCCGGGAAACCATGACTAGGGATGGGAGTTAAGAGTAGGGGAAAGAAATGGGGAAGAAGACTGGTGTGGAATCTGACTGCTATTTGAACAACATTTATACCATTGAACGTCTCGACTCGGGATCTCAAATGAGAATACGAGAATACTTGTCATAATCTATTACATGACTTGAAACAATTCTTGAAAGCTCAAGAGTTTGCACAGCGGAAGAAATACTTTAATACATGTATGAAGACACGTATTACCGAGAGTCCTAATCTATTTGAATAACGACAAAAGCTCCACTCGGCACTTCACATCATCTTGCTCAACCTGCACATTTAGAAATACATGCAGGGCTGAGTACGAAAGTACTCAGTGGGCACATGCCGAAAACTATACAATATAATTGTCAAGCCATTCAACTGTAAGACATAGGGGTTTTATTGAAAAGAGCCCATGCTTACTAAAACTGTTCTTGTGATCTAAAAGTTCCTGCAGGGCTAAGTTCTTTCGTAATCTACCATATCTGAAACTGTGGTGTCGAGGAGGTGGCCACCTCACACGACACCTGACCGGTCAACCCTGAAGATGACTCACGGTCCTGTGTACACTAGTCCAAGTAAGATAACAAGTCTTAACGAGGACCCGAATTCGATTAACATAAATTGGCGAAGCCAATACAGATAGGTGTGATACACAAAACAAAATGTTTATGGCATGACAACATTTGAAAATAAGCATTTTCATCTAAGCATTCTATAACTTTACTTGTATAAGAAAGCCCACCTTAAGTAGCGTGAAAAGTGTCAATCCTGATAGAATCGCAACGTCAACCTTCCGGTCGATTTTCACCTATTTAGAAACGACAATATAAGAATTTCCATTCTTATAAAATCTAATAATTCCTTATAAAGAATATTATAATTCTTTATTTCTAACTTCTCGTTTTGACTAATGTTCCGTTACTATATCGTGAGATTATTAATCGAAGTTAATAAATCATACGGCTAGTGGTAGCCATTAATTATTCTCACATACTTCAATTAATAATTAATTGAGTTAAATCTTGTTGGATTATTAAATCCAAAGTTTTATTATAATTCTATGAATTAAATAAAACTACTTTAGGCTCGGAAACATAATCGAGCTTCGTTAATTGTCCTTGTAAACTTCGAATAATAATTTATTTGAAGTTATATATATTAGATTGTTAAATCTAATATTCTTTTCATAATTCATTTCCATGAATTAAATAGGCTATTTTAGGCTCGAGAATTTCTCAAGCTTCGATAATAAACTCATATTACTCGAGTGGCTTTACAAGAATCAATAAAACATTTCTGAGTAATTTATAACGTCCTTCTCGTCTAAATTTTACGGGTTTTAATTATACGAAAATATTAAAGTAATTGTTTTGAGCAGTTGGGCCGAATTTAAATTATTCGGCCCAGACCTGAGCCCAATTCTCGGCCCAAGTCAAGTCCTAACCCAGACCCAGCATTTGACCCGACATCCGACCCGAAACCCGACCCAGAACCCGACCCGGTTTAAACCCTAGGCATAAAATCCCTTACCCCCATTTCCCTCACCCTCATTTCTCTCGACCTTTCTCGGCCTGAATTCTCAATCTTTCTCTCTGTTTTCCTCTCTCTTCTCTGACTGGGTTCTGCCGGCGGCGAGGGTCGAGCTCCTGCAGTGGCTTCCTCTCCTTCTCCTTTTCATTCCTCTCTCTAACTGCTCACCTCTCTTTTCCCTTGCAGGTCGATGGAGCCGCCGAAGCAGTCCGCCGCCGCTGGAACGCCGGAGACCGTAGCCGCCGGCACCGTCTGCTGGAGAAGCTTCAGACCCGGGGCCGCCTTTGCTGCCCCGGATAGAGCCCTCGGCTCGTCCAGCCCTTACCCGTCGGGGCCTAGCGCCTCGACGAAGGTTCGATTCCCTTTCTATATTTTATTATTCTCTTCGATTTGTGTGTGTATATGTTTTCGTTCTTATTCTTGTGCTTTGGTATTACAAGGTCAGATTTCATATAGTTATTAAACTCCATGATTTTAATCAATATAGCAAGTGATTATTTAAAAGGGCAGTAGGGTGTAGTCTTATTAGTTTGAGTAAAAATTGCATCTTAACTAATAAGCATGCTTTGCTCGTATTCATGAATTTGTAAAGGGTGTGTTGCTACATGCTTAACTTGGTACTTCATTTAGGAGCTCATGCTTGGTGTTAAATCTTTTAACATGTATGTGTATTCATGAGCTGAAAATATAGCATTTTTGCAAGAGGGAGGACTGAAAATTATCATACTTCTTGTTTTCTTATCATGTTACTTTGAAGTAGTGTTAGAAAGCTTACTAGTTAGATTGGAAGAGCAGTAGTTGCTTGCTTCCATCTCCTCCTTCTTTTCTTCTTTTGTGGTGTTATCTGCCACCTTTTCCTTGCCTTAATTCTATTTTCAGTTCTTGTATATGGATTGAAGAGAAACTGAACTTGAGGGCTGTGAAGAGATATTTATACTACTCTTGTTGTGAAGGTGGCAGATGAGGGAGTAATGAATGGAGCAGCTTTGAGAGGCTACTAAGTCTTCATGGAGGTGATTGAAGTTGTTTTGTGCAGATTTCTTCTTGACTTTTCCTTCCTTTATAGAGATCTCATTAACTCTTATCTTTTCTTTTGTAAGAATAGGTGTGATATGATTCCCAGATTTTATGGGATTTGAAGACTTTTCTCCCATCCTCTTTCATTCTCTGCAGCCGAGCTGCTGCCTCTGCTCTTTTCTTTTTATCTTCTTTTCTTTTTATTTTCTATTTTGTATTAATATCCTTGTGTATTAAATCATGTGACATATTAAATCCTCCATCGTTTGTAATAAACGGAATGTAATACTCCCTTAACATTACGACTGCATATATTTCATTCCGTAGCTTCTTCGATTATACGTTTCCTCAATATTGATATAATTTCTATTAATTGGGCTTGGCCCAATTCATCAATTTTATGGGCGTAGCCCAATTTATCAACTTACGAACTATCAATGTTGTTTCCTTTCAAACTATCGACTAGATAAATATTCTATAACTTTGTAGTGGATTCCGATTTACTCCGCTATACTTTCGGAATTAAATCTACTAAATCGAATTCAAGTGCTTCGATTATATTTAAATACGAATATCATTCGCAATTAACTACAGTTAGTTAGATTTTAAACTAACGAAAATGTGGGCCATTACACCTATTTTGTTGGCGGAAGGATAAATATGACACTTCTCCAAATAAACTAACAAAGTTCCGCAATATATGGATTCAATCGATAGTGGAGGAGGATATACACATAATTCAATTTTCTAATTTACACATTTTTAATTGTTTAGCTACGGCAGATGCTTATTTGTTTTTTTCAAATTGCTAATATAACTATATATTTCGTCTCTTTAATTAATTGCTTATTTACCATATAAAATTGTTTATTTTATATATTGTACATATTGAATTGCTTATTTATACATTTTGAACTGCTTATTTACATACTAACAAATGCTTATATTTTGTATATGAATATTTCATATTTTTTTTAATTTTAATTGCTTATTTGTGCACTTTGAATTGCTTATTTACACTATATATGCTTATATTATGTAAATAAATATTTCAGTTTTTAAATAATATTTTAATTTGAATCGTTTGTTAATTTGTACAATTTGAATTGCTCAAACTTTAATTCAAATTGTTTATTTAGTTTATACGCAATTTAGATTTAAGAGTTGCAATTTAAAACAAAAGAAAGGTTAAGATTGGATCATAGTTACTACCTAAGAAACAGGATCCTATTTGATCACTCACCTATATATATATATATAGGGTTACACAATGGTGAAAACTAATGTTATAGTGAAACCTAGAAACTACTAATATCCATTAATTAGTGGGTAATCAAGGGCTGAGATTAATACTAGTAATTGATTAAAAAATCGATTATATTAAATGTAGGGTCAAATTTGTCCAGCTACTACCAAAAATGAATAATTAAATAAAGCAAATAGATTTGCTTCCTTAGAACTAGGAATATACCATCTTCCTTAGAACTAGGAATATACCATAACTTCTCAACCACTACCATTTCACGTTATTTATTGTCCCTGCAAAATCTCAATCGCAATTTGCAGAGAAAGAAAACCCAGAAAAGGTGCGACCAAACACAAACTCAGAGAAAGTGCGACGATTTGAAGAAGAAAAACGCGAGAGAAGAAGAAAACACACGACGATGCAGAGGAAAACACGATCAAATGCAGGGGAAGGTTAGTTTCAATTTATATAATGTAAAAATCATTGTCGAATTATTGGTTATAAATGGTTGTTATATGAGTTTTTGTAGCATATTGTAATGAAATCGATGCAAAAAAGATCAAATAGGAGACACTAATGAGGGGTTGTTTACGTGAGTTTTTGTGCTCAGTAGTCGTTCGATAAAAGTTCTAAAGGAAAAATGTGTTGCATTTTTTTTCGGTTACATTGCACTGAATATGTATCATACGCATATTTGTATTTGTGCAGCAAAGTGAGGGGTGGAGGGCACAACAACAAAGCATCATGTGATCAAGATAAAGAGTCATCCGACGACGACTTTATAGAAGAACAATTGAGTAAAGTTTTCAAACGAATTAAAAGGTACGATTATAGTATATTTTTGAAAATTGAGGGTGTAACCAAGATAGATATGAAACTAGGGTTTTTACCTATTTGCGGGTTAATGTTCCACTATTGATTTTAAGTTTTGTGACTACATTTGTATCATATATATTGTATTTCTCATTCATGAATTAACTGAATTAGCATAGTATGCATAAGAAACGATGAAATAATATATGTAATTTATAATTTTAAAGTAGTTTTGCCACGTATTGCATCAAATATGTTGCTTAATATAAAAATTTATCCAAATATTATTATTGGTTTTAAAAACAAATATGCTACATATACGTTGTAGTATATAAACATTGCATATATGAGAAATATCGTTGCACTTTTAAACACTTACATTGCATTTACATATGTAAGCTAAATATTTTTGAATTTGTGCAGCAAAGACGGGATCAAAGGAAAAAAAAAACAACAAAAACAAAGCATATATATCAGGGATTCAAGATAAAGAATTATCCGACGATGACTCCATGGATGAACCTCTCAAGATGTGTTATTTATCTAGCTAGAATTATGATGTGTATTTGAATTTTGAAGAATTTGGTGTGATATCAAATATTCCGTGAGATGTATTATGTCATGATCGACAATGTTTTGAACTCAAGTATGAATCATACATGAAAGTGGAGCTCATGTTGCATATAAATTGTAACTTGCATCATAATAGAAGTTAGAAGAAAACAAAATTTTCTTTAATTGATTTCACAATTTTCAGAATACGTTGCACAATATTGAGAAATTGTTGCAATCCTTTATAAAAACAAGAAATAAAGAAAAGTTTAATTCATTGCACAACCTTTCTTAAATGTTGCAGTATTCATATAAAGAATTCGTATAAAATAAGGGTTCTTATCATTATAACACAAAGGGTCGTGCTCGCCATATAAGATACTCGATTTTTGCTAACCGAACTTGTCTTTAAGACAATCATCATTAACATTTGTATCACCTAAAAAATATAATGCATCAAAATCTAATATAAATGCAGCAAAATATGTTTACTATGCATTCAGAAACATATAAACAGAAAAACATAATGCATAAAATTTGTTTAATGTGTATCGAAAATTGAAACTAAGAACTTGTCTTTAAGACAATCATCATTAACATTTGTATCACCTAAAAAATATAATGCATCAAAATCTAATATAAATGCAGCAAAATATGTTTACTATGCATTCAGAAACATATAAACAGAAAAACATAATGCATAAAATTTGTTTAATGTGTATCGAAAATTGAAACTAAAACCCTAACCCATTAGGGAAAATCTAAACCCTAACTTGTATGGGAATCCACAACCTAGGTTGTATAAAAATCTAAACCCTAACTTGTAGGGGAATCCAAAACCTAGGTTGTATAAAAAGTTAAACCCTAACTTGTAGGGGAAGCTAAACCCTAACACATAGGGAAGTTAAACCATAACCCATATGGGCTAAACCTTATTTAGGAAATCTATACCCTAACTTGTAGGAGAATCGATACCCTAACTTGTATGAAAAATTAAACCCTAATATGAAAAGTTGGAGCCTCGTATAAAAATGAAATGATAATGCATCAGAATGATCTCTAAAATGCAACAAAATCGACATAATATGCATATTCTAGTCATTTTAATAAATTTTCGATTGCTGTTATGCATTTTTGCCAATTTTGAACTCAAATGTCAACCAAATTGGATTGAACCACCCGGAAACGTGTTATACTCTTCTAGACGTTTCCAACGGTATGTTGCCCATCTAAATCCGATATCTATGGGGCCGGAATCGCATTTGGAAGTTTAAGAAGCTGCAGAAGTCGCAATTTTGCGATTGGTTCGATTTTTTCGGCGAATATCTCCTTCGTTTCTCAACCAAAACGAGTGACTCACCCATCAATCTCTTCGTCTCTTTGAGTAGAATAAAACCCAGTGGTCCATTTTTTTATTCTCGTTGGGATTTGGCCGGAAAATTATTTAATGTTAGAGTGTATTTCAGTTTTGGAAAATCCCTAAAAATTAAGGAAAGAAAATAATTAAATATTACGAAATTAAAGAATATTCAATTACAAATAATAGAAAAAGTCAGAAATATCCTTATGACATCAGCAAAAACATTAAAAAAAATCGATTAATTATTTTTTTAATATTAAATGATATTAATTGACAACTGTTAGATCTCTGAAATCAACGGATATCATCGGTTTTTATATTTCACTGGATCTTTAGTTTTCACCTAATATATATATATATAGAGAGAGAGAGAGGGGATGGATCATATAGATTTAAGTCCTGGTGTGAGAAATAGGAATAGATCTGGACCATTGATCTTGATTTGATATGTGGTTGTAATTGATTTAAGCATGATTATAAGGTATCATAAGCATGACTAGGTTTAAGCATGAACTTGTACATTAAAAAGCATAATGGTGTTGTAAGCATAAATATATACTGATTTAAGCATGATTTTGTATAGTTTTAAGCATATTTCGCATTTTAGCACGCAAGGATAAAGGATTTATTTGCACACGAACCACTCCCTATATATATATATATATATATATATATATATATATATATATATACTCGTCACTGAACAAATTAACTGGCTCTTGTAAATTGAGATTAAGAGTAAAAATATATACTCACAAAGCGCAAATTAATTGGCTCTTGTAACTCACATATAAAGTAAGTCTTAAAACAAAGTTTTTAACCTCTATTTTTTACTGCTAAATATTATTAAAAAAAAAAAAAAAGTGTTGCAAGAGATAGTATTTAGAAAAGCTCATTTATTTTCGGCAAAAATGCATATAAATACATGAACTTTGCTTGAAATCCATTTTTCACATGAACTTTCAATTTTTTCTGTAAATACACAAACTTTGGCTTGTGTTCAATTTTTCCATACTTTACAATTTTCCCCAAATTAAAAGTGACGTGGCATCTACGTGGCACTCGAAATTATACACGTATGCACACCGTCAACATCGTATGCAAAATAAAATTTTAATTCAAAATATATATTATTATAGTAATTTTACAATTTATTTTTTTTAAAAAAATTAAAAAATGTTTAAAATTCTAGAAACAACGCCAGAAAACCGACACAGCCCCCCTTCCATCTTCTTCCTCTGCCGCCGGCACTGCGACTTGCCGGCGCCACCTCCAATTTTCCTTTGTTTTCGAAAATTTTCAATTTTCAATTTCTCTTAGAAAGCCCCAAAATTTCTCACCATCTTTCACCTTCTACTCTCAATTCCCGGTGACTTCCGTTCTCTCCCTCTCTTTCTCTCTCTCTCTCTCGACAGCCACCAGCATTGACACACTTCGCAACATCGTTGCGGACTGCACTACGGTATCACGCACACTCGTCCGGAGCAGCACCACAGTGCCGTGTGGTGCCGTCGCGCACAACGTGAAATTGGAGGCGACGCCGACAAGTCGCAGTGCCGGCGGCTGAGGAAGAAGATGGAAGGGGAAACTGTGTGTGTTTTCTGGCGCTGTTTCTAGAATTTTAAACATTTATTTATTTATTTATTTATTTATAATTTTTATAAATTGTAAAATTACTATAGTAATATAAAATTTTGAATTAAAATTTTATTTTGCATACAACGTTGACGGTGTACATACGTGTATAATTTTGGATGTCACGTAGATGCCACGTCACTTTTAATTTGGGGAAATTGTAAAGTATGGAAAAATTGAACACAAACCAAAGTTTGTGTATTTACAGAAAAAAATTGAAAGTTCATGTGAAGAATGGATTTCAAGCAAAGTTCATGTATTTATATGCATTTTTGCCTTTATTTTCAATAAAAGAAACAAAGGAAAGTTATTCAGCAATTATTTACGATTATGAACAATGCAACGCTGCTGCTCTTCCCCACCCAGAAGTCAGAACCACGCGCCATTACACTTTTGTAAACCATTTAATTCATGTTCATTCATGAATCATTTCAAGAGCTAAACCCCTTTTATTTTAATTTTATAAGTAAAGTATTTGTATGTAAACATGTCAGCTTTATTTTTATACTTCCTTACTCCCTCTACAGAATGCACCTTTTATGTACGATACAAAATTTAATAAAATATTAGATGGTATAATATTAATATTATAGTAATAGATTATGATAATTGATTAATGATAAAATACACTCGATCCGTCTCATTCATAAAGGGATAAGTTCTATTTTCATCCGTCCAACTCATAGGGATATTATCTTAAATGACAAAATTTTAACCCACTAAAACATATTCACACTATTTTATCCACAATTATTACTCTCATTTTAATTACCGTACCAGGAAAAAGTTATTTCTATAAGTGGGACGGAGGGAATAGTGATTTATGGTGCGGTATTGTATTTAAGACCAGAATGTCAACACTCTATTATGATGGTTCGAAAAGAAAAATTATACATGCTCTAGCGGGACAAAAGGGTTATTTATCGGTGACGTTACAAATGCTACTTCCTCCGTCTCACTTCACTGAACTTCCTTTTCTAATCGGGATATACCACTTCAATTGACATGTTTCCTTAAATAGAAAGAATTAACTCTTACTTTTCAATGTAGACCATTTACTTCTCACTTTTGAATTCCAAAATGAAACAAACCAAATAGTAGTGGAACGGAAGAAGTACGTAACAATAATTGTCTATCACTTAGAAAGCTGTGGTTTTTTAACATTTACTCTTTCATAAGTACAAGAGAATGCAAGTTTAGAAAGCATCCAAGTTTTTAGGCAAAATTTTTAACCACATACAATTTTTTAATTCCATTTGTAAACCTTTTTTTATGCAACAATTGAGCCCGCACTAATCTAATGAACTATCACATACAAACTCTTTCCAGCACTGAAAAATCACTATAATCTGCTTGATTTAGGACTAGTGTCAGTCAAAATGCTGAAGATATTCAACAAAGCTTTAAATGTAATGTAAAAAGAACATGAACAAAGACATAAGAAACTACCACAGGTAAGCCAATATTTCATAACGGAAGGGAGGACGAGGATGATCTCTCACATAATACAGCAATTCTGTTGCGACTCGAACATCTCCGGAGTCCTGCACGAACGATATCGAGAGCAAGAGCAAACTGATTACTACTTTTCTTCCCATGTAAAACCATGAAACATACTTAATGCGAAGAAAGATAAATTATGAAGGAAGTTGACCAGACATATTGATCGGTGACTCAAAAGCTCGAGACACTTCCGAATCGTGCAATCTACTTTATGTTCTTATCCACTAGCTAAATATGCACAAAAAAGTAAACTCCCAATTTGATCTACATCGGTCTAAGAGACTAACAGATCTTTCATCTCTAGCTGGATATTATTTCTTTTAGTATTTGGTCAAATATATGTGCCTTTCAGTTCAACATTCTTTTGCAAATTCAAGCCCAGAATCTTAACTCAACGTACGATTAAAAGAGAAACATAATTTCCCTGGATCAAGTCTAGCGATTAACACTGAATGCAGCAGTATACGCTACACCGAAAAGTTGATTCCTCGTGAGCAAAAAATGTCAAGGACAATCACAGGGTATTTGTATATACTTACAATTGTCCAAGATTTGATAGATCGAAGTCAGGGGCAAGCTCTTGTACAATATCGTTTGGTGGTTGACCACATTCTTGCATTTTCTGCATGAGCTCGACAATCTTGTTGAAATTCTCAGGCTCAGCTTCATATACTTGATTCAGATCTTTAATAAACTCGTATTGATGAGAATATCGAGCATACTCTTCATCTGTGAGTTTAGCTTTATTGTCTTCCAACCATTTTGGGTAGCGGTCACCGATTTCTTTCATGGGTTCGTAAAGGATCTCCTTGGATAGGAGCTGTTGCATCATGGTTTCTACAATAGACTCCATATCCTGCAAATAAAAGGAAAAACAGATATCACTTTTGATGAAGTATAAAACAAAACAAAAGAAAAGATAAAATAAAATAAAATAAAATAAAATAAAGCATTACCCCCACATAAACGTCCACCTACACGCCTAAAAAAACAAGAGCGTGAAATAGAAGAGCAAAGAGAGAGATAAAAAGAAATGCATAACCAGCATATATGAGACGGAGAGATGAGGTTATAGAAATAAAAAAAATATATGTACTGTACAACGACACAGTGAGGATAAAAATCAAAGAGAAAGAAAAATGAAGAATATTCAAGAGCAAAGCATAATGGAAACCATTTTATATCGGTATTTTAAACAACCAAATGACTTAACTATCCCCCTATTCAACATCTTCTTCATTCAATTTCATGAAATGCTACCTTTTTACCTGTAAGGCTGTAACAAGTCTTATAAAATGCTCGGCTAACATATGTTCACTGGATATAGGAATTGATGGGCACCACTAGAAATTCTACCTTAACATGTTTTTCTCGCGTCCCTCTGGAGATGATACGTTTCATTATTTTATACCTCACATTTATTAAGAAAACGTATCATCTCTAGTGGGACGGAGGGTAGTTGATACCTTGCGCATGAAGTAGCATTCATTCATTGCCTCATGGGTCAATCTATACAACAGTTAAGAGGTAAGGCCGGTAACTAGACTCAAGAGTTGAACATCCTTACCACATAATAGCACGACCAAACAAGCATGAAAATAGCATGATGATATTTGTTCTTATAACGGTCATGATGTTCTTATAAGAACAAATATCAACATGTTGATGTTCTTGTGCCGACACAATTAAGGGCATTAAAATTCTAGTGTCATACTGTCAAATAATGTACATTATTTATGGAATCACTAGACTCTATACTATGCAGTGTGGAGTTTGATGCACAGTATTTATCTAAGTCACTGGCAAAATTCCTTAATTGATAGGAACATCAGTAAGTTCCTCAAAACAAAGTCTGTTCCAGAAAAACAAGTAATATCAAGCCCATAGTAACAAAATTATCCAATTGATTAGTATCATGACAATGATTATGACTATAAGCTTTAGAGGTAAGAGTTACGACTGCAAATTTTGCTCAAGTGCATTAACTACTCTTAAAAGACCAGTCAACAAACCATAGTGATTCACATCAACAGATTGACCTACTAACCATTTTAAATGCGAGACACCATCATATATGGTCAGACCGTAGTCCTGGTAGCATATGCATACCAAGACTTCATTAAAAATTACATAAAACGACTGAAAAAAAGTGTTTGACAAGAAGATGTCAACTTGGCAGCTTTTTTTTTCCTTCTTTTTTTTGGAAGGAATTTCTCCAATTAAATGTGACCTTAAAAGGTAGGGAACCGCTTTCATGGTATGAAAGTATAAACTGATAGAATCTGATAGAACTGGTACCTACATATTTCTTATCCATTGATTTGAATGATATAAAGTTCTAAGTTTCAATGATCGGAACTCCAGAGAAGGGCTAAATATGCAATATCCATCAAGAAACCTTAAGCACAAAGATTTAACTCAAGAACTGTTATCGAACATAATGTGAAATTAAATTCAAACTTATGAAGAAACAACTAGGAAGAAAGCTGCCCAAAAACCAAATACTTATAAGACATCAAATTTATTAAGGCACACAAACCTGTGAGCCGGCGAGCTCCTCAAACTGCTTGACCCAATCCTCCATCATCGGGTCTCCACCAAAACCATCTCCAGCCAACGGAGGTCGAGGCACAGACACCGATTCCAACCCTTTCACCGCCTCCCTAGTTTGCTCCCTCAGCTTATCAAGTGCCTCAGTAATGTGCGATTCTTGCTTCGGTGGTTGTACCTTCTGTTTACCCTTTTTCTTCATCTTCAAATCAGGCAACCCCATCCCTAAACCTTGAATATTCCCACCAGTCAATGTACAACCCTCTTGCTCCTTCACTCCTTTTCTATCACCATCGTTATCAACACCTCTATCACCCCACAAAACAAATATCAATATACATGTCTATTTGAAAGAAATTCAGAAAATAAACATACAAATGAATAACATCAATCACTAATCAATAACAGCCCTAAACCAAACCGTTAACCACACAATCCACATGATTTTCTACTACCCAATCACCAAACACGAAAGAAAATTGCATACTTTAGGTAATAGAAAAAGATAAGAGATTGTACCTTTGAGTAGAAGAGGTGAGATTAAGGCTCTGAAAATCGTCCAAAGCGCCTGAAAAATTGTGTTGAAAACATTAACAAATCAAACTGAAATTGGAAAAATTCATACAAAAATAACAAAAAGGGATTATTCCTCTTACTGTCAAGAAGTTGGTCTAAATCGTCGGAGTGGTCAGCCATCAGAATTGGAGTTCGTGATTTCTTCAAGTTGGGCTTGAATAACTACTGAAACCCAATTCCTCTTTTCTGTCGATTATACGTATTTCAGCAACACTCGAGAGTTGTGCAAATATATACAGCCGAAAATATCTACTCTCTGAGTTCAGGATTAAGACCATCTCCAACCCAGTACTCTATTTTACAGTATGCTATACTTCAAAATGCAGTATCTTCGTACTCTATTTTAAAAATCTATTCCAACCACGTACTCTATATATTTAATTTATTATTCTTTTATTTAATTTTAATAACTCAACAATATTGACAAAAATTAAATGAATAATACCATGATTTATTAACATATATTGAAAATTAAATAATAACTAAATAAAAAAATTATGGCTTCTTAAAAATTATTAAATTGTAAATTCATCCTTTTTAAGAAAAATATTAATTATATTAATCATCATAACATACATTATATGGCTAGTGCAATATATGTAATGTTAATTTTTTCTATAAATACTTTAAATGTGATTTTTATAAATAGGAGTAAATGAAATAAAATGAAATAATATGATATACGAATTAGTATAATTATTTACAATGAAAAGTATAATTAAATAATTCAATATCTACAATTAATTTTTTTTTAATAGTGAAAATAGAGTATGAAGTATTGAATAGTAAAACTTCATATATAGAGTTTTACTGTTCAATACTTCATACTCTAACTGCAAAATAGAGTACGGTTGGAATGGCCTCCGTACTCCAAAATGAAGTAATACTTCAAAATGAAGTATGGGTTGGAGATGCTCTAAGAAACTAGCTTCTTTATCTTTCTTTATTTTATTTTATTTTATTTTTTTTTTTAAAAAAAGGGTACTTGTTTCCATATGGAAATCGAATAGCATTTCAGTGATTGAATCGATATTGGACGGATTAACCGACGAAGGAAATTATGATTAAGGGGTATTTAAACATAGCCCAAATTTCTTTATTCATAGTCCCTAATTAAAAAAAATGGTATAAATAATTTTAATTGTACACTTGTATCCCTGTATAGCCCCAAGCCATTCTCTCTTTCAATTTTTTTTTTTTTATTTTGACGAAAGCCCCAATAATTAAGAACATAACGTTTGTAAACAACTTCTTTTTTTTTAAAATGGTTCAATTCCGAAAATATACATTTTCCTAGTATAATGAAACAACACATTATACTAGGAGAAAAATTGCAGTAGCTTTCATCTCGCCAAGAACTTCCTCTTCTCCTTCAAAATCTTCGTCGACAATTTCCGATAGTAGAGGCTGAAACCCGGGCAAGGCCAGTACGGCAATATCCCTCGGTGCTAGTTTCACCATAATTTTCTCCTCGCTTCAGTTGTCCTGGCTACAAAATCGTGGCGTTACATGATAATGCAATAGAAGCCAAAGGATGAGTGGAGGGAGTTGGTGCATGTGTGTGGAGTTATGAGACAGTGTATAGAACTTGAGTCAAAAGTTATTTTTTAGGAGACAAATATTACTAATACTAGTTGATAGGATACGACCCATATCGCCAGCCCGACAGAAGGCCCAATCGAGATCGGACACATTATCTAAGCCAGGCCCACAAGCTCGGCCCATGGAGTGTCCCTAAACCTAGTTGGCGTAAAAGATGAGATCACAACACACAAGTAAAGCATGATTATAGAAATAATGTTACCATGACTATAGGAGAAGAGCTAATATGGTGGGATCCTATAATCAGCTCCTATATATATAATGTGATGATAGAATAGAAAGGGATCGACACTTTGTACTCTCAAAGAAACCCTAATAGGAAAACAGTCTCTTTTTCCTTCCCATGGACGTAGATCTACAGCGTAGATCGAACCACGTGAACCCATTGTGTGCTTGTTTGTTGTCATTATTTCTCTTGTTAGTCATCCACAAAATTCATACTCGATCACTGGCGCTGTCTGTGGGAACGTTATAAGATCTGTAGATCGAGTTATTTTTTGTATCTTGATAACAGCCATGGCACCCAAGAAACAACCGACAAGGAGGACGAAAACCACCCCCGCTGCCACGAGAGGCCGGCCAAACCCGACGCACCCCGAAGAGCCTGCGACACAGCATGAAGAAGACGTCGGAGCCGACAATCAGAATCGTGGTGCCAACGGCGAACTGCTACTAATAGCCGCCCCAGCCGGGGACGCTCCGAGCAACTAGCCTGGACAGACACCTGAAGCTCATGTCGAGAACCTTACCGGTCGGCCAGATCGGGAGACAGAACTGTTCGGGGCAGGTACCAATTCTGTGATCGCTCCCGCCAATCCGACAATAGGCACCAAGCAAGGGAACCCTAGCTCGGGCACTCAACCCGACGTGGGGATCTAATGAGGGCTTTCCTCAACACGGAGAAAACCCAAGAACTGTTCCGGCAATATGAGCTGGAACACCGAACTGAGAATCAAGAACCAAGGGGGGAGCGGCCCCGACGTGAAAGAAGCATGGAAATCACGGGGGAATGCAGAGTTGCACCCTTCAGCATGGCAGCTGGATTCAACGACGGACTTCGCAGAACCTCCCCCCCCCCCCCACGCAGGACCAACCCTCCTCCACCTCTACACCCGATTGGAGGATACGATCTACGCGATCACATCCAGCAGAACAGAGGACGAGGTGGACATGAGGCACCTCGCATTGGAGGAATTTTCGACACGTACGGGAGAGTCCAGAGTCTCTTGTCCGACAAAATCCTCAATACCCCCATGCCAGCGAGGTATAAGATCTTGAACAATGCCCCGTACAATGGAGCGGGCAATCCCAAGAACTTTCTTGGGCAATTCAAATATAGCATACTGAACCAGAGTCTTGGGGACGTCTACATGTGCAAGTTATTCCCCGAGCTCCTCATAGACAATGCGCGAGACTGGTTCGATAGTCTCTCGAACGAATCCATCAGGTCGTATAACGATCTGTTGGACGTATTCTCACGCAGCTTCTCCCAACGAGCGGAGATAAAACACACCCCGGCTCACCTTCTCACGGTGAAACAAAGCCGAGGTGAACCCTTACAGAACTTCATGACGAGGTTCGACAGGTAATGCCAACACACTCGAGGTCTCAACGACCTCCTTGTCATCTCGGCGTTCCAGAACGCCATTCAGTCCGATGCCCTGTATAAGGAAGTCCTTGCAAAGGACCCTCAAACAATCACGGAGTTATGGTCCATCGCGGACAAATTCTCCAAGATAGATGATGCAGCACAACAAAGAAGAGAGGGGGACAGAGGTGAAACCTCGGACAAAAAGAAAAGGGAAGAGTAGTCCCGAAAGAGCGTGTTGGAGCGCATCCAGCGAGGTCCTCTAGAGTCTCGTCTCGGGCCTCTGCCGAACATGGCACCTGCAGTCGTGCCACCTCGTGCCCAGTTCACTCCGCTCACCAAGCCGCGGGCAGAGATATTCGAACTGCACACAAATCTCTTTGAGAAGCCGCGTCCACTTCGGGAATCCACCAAGCAGAAGTCTTGGGACAAATATTGCTGCTACCATGAAGATTACGGCCACGAAACAAAGGAATGTCGTAACCTAATGAGAGAAATCGAAGGCCTAGTTCAAAGTGGCCCGTTGAGGAGATATCGAGACCATAGCAATCGAGTCAATCAGCTCGATGCCCCCCAGAGTCAGAAAAAGCAGAAGCAGCAAAGAGGAGATGACGGAGTCCAAGGTTCGTTGATTCAAGATCCTGTTCGTGTTCCCGAAGGGCCGGTGACGAGAGCTCGAGCTAAGAAGTTCAAGGAAGGCTTGCAAGGATTGATCCAAGAAGTTTGGGCTCCAGAATTGATGAAGAAGGCTATTGGAGAAGGCGGACCGGACAACCCGCGAGTTGTTAATCTTATTAAGTGCGATCGGGTTGAAGATTGAAGACGTTAGAGTTATTTTCGTTTGTTTTTATTCAGCCCACGTTTTTGGGCCTTAAAAGACTTGTTTTTGGGTTTTTATCATGTTGGTTAACGGGTTGGGTCATACCTTTGACTTTAGTTCAGTTATTTCCTAGTTTGATTAGGTTTAGACGGTTTTTTTTGCCTCCCTATATATAGGGGTCTTTGTGGACAAAAAATCACAACATCTTATCATTAATATTATTGTGAGATTTTATTCTCTCTTGAGAGTTTTCGAGTTCCTCTTGATTTTTCCAAGATGAACTTTCTATCCGGCGAATCAACGAGTAAATCAAACCTCGTTGTGCGTCATTCATCGTCCCCGTGTGGCTTGGCGACCATCTCTTTGGGTTATAGAGGTTATTTGACTTATCTATAGTACTTAGGGGGGTTTAGTCCGTAGACGTATTGGGATATTCCATCGTTTTGTTCGTTCGTTTTAGTCTTCCGCGTGCGTGAGTTCTACGGTTCTAGCAAGGATCGTACCATTTGGCACCAGAGCCAGTTCGTCATCTCGACGTTCAGGTTTATCTATCCTTTTTCGTTTTCGTTCGTGTCGTGTTTGTCAGATTCATTTTTTTTCGTTTCGTTCGTGTCAATTAAAAAAAATCGTATTTGTGTTGTGTTTGCAATAGAGTCGTCAAAAAAAAATTGTAGCTTTTCGTTTCGTGTCGTGTGATCAGTGTCGAGTATTCAGATTCGTTTTCAGTATTCATTCAGATCTGTTTTCTTCGTGATTAAGGAGTAGCCGATTTCTTCCCATATAAGAATAGGAAACTTATTCAGAATATAAATCTCATACCTTATGTAACACGGACATACCATATTAAAGTGTTTGTTACTATACTTTGTCGTGACATATTAGGGGGCAAAAGTTTCGGGAAAAAAAAAAGATATATTCGAAGGCCCTAGTGTGTCACTGTGGTTCCTGGAAGATTGGTTCTTACGTGTTTTCTTCAGAGGGATATCAGTTGTGTATTCGTTTCTTTGAGTTTTCGTCTTCGTTTTTTTGAGTTTCCGTCGGTAGAACTTAAAACGGCCATAACTTTTGATCCGTTGGGCCAATTTTGCTCCATAATACCTTATCGGAAATGTCTTGAAGAGATCTAGGCAGGGTCAAATCGATTACTGAACTTTTTTGTGATTTTTCATGTTCTTCAGATTTCGAGAGTTTTCGTTCCGACATCCTTCTTTCCTACTTTTTGTGATCCTAATTCGTTTGTCGAGGATTCAAGTGGTAGATTGAGGGAATTTGAGAGCTTTTAGAGAGAATTGAGTGGAAAAAGGCAAGAGAGGGGAGATTATTAGAGGGTAAAAGCCATTGATATCGAGTGATACACGAGTGCTGAGTGAATCATCCTTGAGCGATACACGAGTGCTGGTGAGGTGGTGAGGCCTTTGTTTTAACTAACCTTTTCTTGTTTCTTTGTTAATTAAAAAAAAAAAAAAAAAAAAGGTATGGAGAACAACGGAGGAGACCAATCCGGTACCAGCAAACCGGAAGATCAATTCAGTAAGATGCTTTCGACCCAGTTAGCAGCTACGACAATGCAGTTCGACATGATACTTATCGCCAAGCTAGAAGCGATGAATGAGAGGATCAGCGTTGTTGAAGGAAAGAAGCAGTTGGAGTTTGAAGTTCCCCAAGGCTTCGGAAATAGAGGGCGTTTTAGAGACAGAGGTAGGGGAACTGGGCGTGGACGTGGTTTTCTTCAAGTACCACGTAGAGACCCTCGGGTTGATCGTCATGATAGAGAAGCATAGATGGATTACTATGAGGAGGAACAAGAGCTTGATGTGGAAGAAGATGGTCACGATGGATATAGAGGTCGAAAGAGGCAAGAGAATGATCTGGGCAACATCAAGATAAATATTCCCTCGTTCCAAGGAAAGACTGATCCCGATGCATACTTCGAGTGGGAAAGAAAAGTTGAGCAGATGTTTGATTGTCAAGAGTATTTTGAGCAAAAGAAGGTGAAGTTGGCTGCGATAGAGTTCTCTGATTATGCCCTTATTTGGTGGGATCAGTTAGTCAAGAGTAGGCAACGAAATGGGGAACAACCTATTTGGAGTTGGTCGGAGATGAAGGCGGTTATGAGAAGAAGATTCGTACCTGCTCATTACCATAGGGAGATGTACAACAAGATCCAGATTCTGAGGCAAGGTTCGAGAAGCGTAGATGAGTATTTCAAGGAGATGGAGATGATCATGATCCGAGCCAACATTCAGGAAGATATGGAGGCGACAATGGCAAGATTTGTGGCTGGTCTGAATTGGGAGATCAGAAACGGAGTGGAGCTACAACATTATTTTGAGTTGGAAGATCTGGTGCACTTGGCCATCAAGATACAGAACCAGCTCAAGAGGAGGGGTGCTGCGAGACAGAATTCGGCCAATTATAGACAGTCTCCAGTTGCTAGAGGACCTTCATCGAAAACACCTCAGCAATGGAAGAAGGAGGAGTTTTCGAAGGGTGAGAGGAAAACGTTTGTGAGGGGACAGACAGACTCGGCGAGCGTTACTCCTCAAGGCAAGCCGGTAGAGTCTGAGCCTCGTAGTCGTGATCGGAGGTGCCACAAGTGTCAGGGTTATGGCCACATTATGAGCGAGTGTCCCAATCGACGACTGATGGTCATGAGAGATGGAGAAGTAGTGAGTGAAGACGAGGTAGACCTGACATGCCCGCGTTGGAGGATCCAGATGACGTAGAGGGTAGTGATGAGGAAATTGCACCGCCTTCGGGACTCATCGGCGTTGCAAGAAGGGCTTGAGCGTCCAAAATCATGTGGACGATATGGTACAACGAGAGAATATCTTTCACACGAGATGTCAAGTGAAGGATAAATTGCACAGTTTGATCATCGATGGAGGCAGCTGCACGAACGTAGCTAGTCACGCCATGGTTTAGAAATTAGGGCTTCCAGTTTTGCAGCATCCCAAACCGTACCGGCTGCAATGGTTGAGCATTGTTGGTGTGGTGAAGGTTAATAAGCAAGTGAGAGTGCCGTTTCGCATTGGGAAGTATGTGGATGAGGTTTTGTGTGACGTAGTTCCGATGCAAGCGAGTCACGTCTTGTTGGGGAGACCGTGGCAGTTTGATCGAAGAGTGATTCATGATGGCTTCACCAACAAGTATTCCTTTGAGTACAAGAAGAAGAAGGTGTCACTTGCTCCTCTCACTCCAAAAGAAGTTTATGAGGATCAGATTTTGTTGAAAAATGAGGCGGAGGAGATGAAATTGAAGGACCAGAAGGGGGAAAAAGAGGAGAATAAGGAGAGCGGATTGGTACAACACACTTGTTTTGTGAGGGCGATTGAGTTGAAATTGGTTGTAAATGAGGAGAGGAATCTGATTGTACTTTGGTACAAGAAGGCCTTTTTATCTACTAACGATCTCGATACTCTACCCCCTTCTATCTCTTCTATTTTGCAGGAATTCGATGATGTTTTTCCCGAGGATACACCTTCCGGCTTACCACCAATTCGAGGAATTGAGCATCAAATTTATTTTGTGCCTGGAGCAACACTTCCAAACCGACCAGCCTATCGAACGTACCCGGAGGAGACGAAGGAGTTGGAGAGGCAGATTGGAGAATTGTTGGCGAAAGGGCACGTGAGGGAGAGTTTGAGTCCTTGTGCAGTTCTGGTGCTTTTAGTGTCGAAGAAGGATTCGACGATGAAGATGTGTTGCGATTGCCGAGCTATTAACAACATCACGGTAAAGTATCGACATCTCATTCCTCGATTAGATGATATGCTTGATGAATTGCATGGCTCGTGTGTGAATCTAAGATTGATTTGCGCAGTGGGTATCATCAAATTAGGATTAAAGAAGGAGATGAATGGAAAACTGCCTTTAAGACTAAACTTGGTTTGTATGAATGGTTGGTTATGCCTTTTGTTTTGACTAATGCTCCTAGCACATTTATGCGTATTATGAACCATGTTTTGCGTGCTTATATTGGCAGGTTTGTGGTTGTCTATTTTGATGATATACTCATTTATAGCAAGAGTCATGATGAGCATGTTGAGCACTTGAAGTTGGTTTTAGATGCACTTAGGAAAGAGAGGTTGTTTGCTAATCTAAAGAAGTGCGTCTTTTGTATGGACAAACTCGTTTTTCTTGGTTTTGTTGTTAGTGCACAGGGTGTACAGGTTGACGAAGAGAAAATACGAGCAATCCAGGAGTGGCTGACTCCGAAGAGCATTGGAGATGTTAGGAGTTTTCACGGACTTGCTAGCTTCTATAGGCGGTTCGTGCCACATTTTAGTAGTGCTGCAGCACCATTGACAGCAGTGATCAAGAAAGGTGTGGATTTTCGTTGGGGAGAAGAGCAAGAAGAGGCATTTCAGCTTTTGAAGTACAAGTTGACTCACGCCCGGTATTATCTCTTCCTAACTTTTCTAAATCTTTTGAGATTGAATGTGATGCTTCTGGTGTTGGCATTGGTGCATTTTTTATGCAAGAAGGAAGGCCTGTTGCGTACTTCAGTGAGAAGCTGACTGGACCTACGTTGAGCTATCCAACGTATGACAAGGAGCTATACGCCTTGGTGAGGGCCTTAAAAACGTGGAAACACTAT
This sequence comes from Thymus mandschuricus, assembly GCA_029379335.1. Lineage (NCBI taxonomy): Eukaryota > Viridiplantae > Streptophyta > Magnoliopsida > Lamiales > Lamiaceae > Thymus > Thymus mandschuricus. The sequence goes on along the minus strand of CM057074.1, from coordinate 15,293,688 downwards.
TTGTGGGCCAAGGAGTTCGTCATTCACACCGATCATGAGTCGTTGAAGCACTTGAAGGGAAAACACAAGCTTAAAAAGAGGCATGCTAGGTGGATGGAGTTCATTGAGGCATTTCCATATGTCATCAAGTACAAGCAAGGTAAGGAGAATGTGGTGGTTGATGCACTTTCTCGGAGGTATGCCTAGATCTCTACTTTAGATGCTAAGTTGCTTGGTTTTGAGTGCATCAAGAACTTATATGTGAGTGATTTTGATTTTGGTGAGATATATCAAGCATGTGAGAAATCTGATAGTGGAGAGTATTTTAGGCATGACGACTATCTGTTTAGGAAGAATAAGTTGTGTGTTCCTCAATGCTCTTTGCGTGAATTGTTGTTGCTTGAGTCTCATGGTGGGGGTTTGATGGGACATTTCGGTATTGCTAAGACTTAGTTGTTTTGCATGAACATTTCTTTTGGCCTCATATGAAACGTGATGTTGAGAGGATTTGTGGTAGATGTGCTACTTGTAAGCAAGCTAAGTCTCGAGTGAGTTCCCATGGGTTGTATACACTAGGGGTGACAATCCGGGAACCGGTTCCCCGGGAAAACCGGTACCGAACCGGTACCGGACCGGGAACCAGGAATCGGTACCGGTAAAAACCGGTTTCGGTCTTGTAACCGGTTCCTGAGATTTATAAATTTCCAGTTCCCGGTTAACCGGTACCGAACCGGTACGGAACCGGGAACCGGTTTCTTATATTTTATTAATTAAAATTTATTAATATATATATATATATATATAGGAGTTGGATCATATGAAAACCAAATATTTCGTGATTATTTAGTTTTATCACCAAAAAATAGAAATCTAAATTTCTAAGCCCTAACCCGTACCCCTTTTCGAAACCTTAGAACCAATAACTCAATTCAAATCTCCATAGCAACCCCAAATTAAACTCAATCGAATTCTCCAAACCCCAGTCGCCGCCGGACCTTAGCGTCGCCGTCGGGACTCAGCGTTGCCCGACCTGAACGTGGCTTGCCAGCCTCCAGCGGCCAAACCTCCATTGTTGACTCCCGCTTCACCGCCGGACCTCAGCGTCGCTGCCGGACCCGAACGTCGCCGCCGGACCTGAACGTCGCCTGCCAGCCTCCAGCAGCCAAACCTCCATTGTCGACTCTGCTTCGCTTCGAAAATCTGTGAGTTACTTATTCAATTGAGTTAAATTGACATATTCAGTTGTAAATTTGTAAATGTATCAACCTTGGATTTTATTTTGTAGTTGAGATTTTGTGAATATATATATTTGTGAATTGTGATTGAATTATACTCGATTACTCTCTTCTCAACTGTTAAAATTCAGGTTTTGTGTGGCTAATAATATATTGTTCAAAACCTAAATGTGGCTAATAATATACTCTCTTCTCAATTGTTCTTTGTTACTTAATTACTTTGGTTGGAAAATTTGTCATGGAAAAAGAATTTGTTCTAGTTGGCTTTGTGTGGGCAGTGTACAAAATGGAGAGTATGCAAGGTGGCAATTATTTCCCTCAAGATCAAGAATTAGAGGATTCAGAAGAACAGTTGGAACAAGAGGAGAATGATATGACAGAGAATATTGTTACTGGGGGTGGCAAGAAGAGAAAGAAAAGAAAATTAAAATCAAAAGCATGGGATGGATTCCCTGTTTTGGAGCCGGGTGAAGGGGATCCTCTGGTAGAGGTTAGGACAGGGGAATGCAACCGTTGTGGGACTCGTATTGCAGCTCATCCGAACCTAAACGGCACCTCTGGTTTAAAGAAACATTTAATCGCATGCGATGCCAAACATGAAGCAAAAGGTAAAGATAGTCAAACGAAGTTTACATACAAAGCTGGAGCAGTTGAGGGTAGCATTATATTATCAAGTTGGAAATTTTCACAAAAGGAAGATAGGCTTGCATTGTGTGAGATGATTATACTTGACGAGCTTCCCTTCAAATTTGTGGAGAAGGAAGGATTTAAAAAGTTTCTTTCTCATGTGTGTCCAGATTTCGACATTCCAGGTAGACTAGCAATAAGAGCAGATTATGTCAAGTTGTTTTTGGAGAAGAAAAAGATTTTGAAGTCTTTTTTCCAGAAGAAAGGCATGGGTAGAGTGTCTATCACCACTAATTTAATGACTGCAATCAACAACACAAATTATATTTGTGTTACAGCCCATTTTATCGGAGCCGACTGGACACTTCACAAAAAAATCATTGGTTTTCGTAGGATCATCGGTCACAAGGGAGATGATATTGGTAAAGCTGTTATTCATGTATTGAATGATTGGGATATTAAGAACATACTTTGTTGCACTGCGGATAATGCACGTTCAAATGATGGAGCAATTAAACACATTGTTACCTCCCTTGGCTTATGGAGAACCGATATGTTAGAGGGAAAGTATGTCCATATGAGGTGTGTGGCGCACATAATCAACTTAGTGGTGTCTGACGGTTTGGCATAAATTGGAGAATCTGTGACGCGAGTTAGAGATGCAGTGAAGTGGATTAAGAGCTTGCCGATGAGGTCACATGGATTCTATGGGTGTTCCTCAAATTTCGTCAAGGCCAATGAAAGAGGTTTGTGCTTAGATGTGCCTACAAGGTGGAACTCCACTTACTTGATGCTAGAGTCAGCTGAGCCGTATGTTGTGACAATGAGAGTTTATGCAACGGTGGATAAGAGTTTCGTGAAGGATTGCCCCCTCGGTCCGCCTAAAGATGAAAATTGGGCCAATATGAGAAAGATGATCGACTACTTGAAGACATTCTATAATTTTGCACTATTATTTTCGGGTACCACTTATGTCACATCTCATTTATTTTTCAAGGAAATGTGTGGCATATTTGAGGTGATTTCGGATTTAGAGATGAGCATTGAAGAAGAAGTCAGTTCCATGGCGAAGAGAATGAAGAAAAAACTTGGCAAATATTGGTTGGAGACTGATGATTTGAATCCAATGATGAACAAGATGCTCTACATTGCCGCAATACTAGATCCATGACAAAAATTGGACCACGTGTAAACGTGTTTGACTCAAGTGTATGGAGCTGATCGAACGGTGACATTGATGGCAAATGTAAAAGAGGCGATGTATGAATTGTTTAATTTTTACAAGAAAAGGCAACAACCTTCTACTCCACCGACAACAACAGGTACAACTTCTTCTCATTCTCAACCTTCATAAATCAATACACAGCAGCGACAGACTCTTCGATCTAGGACTCGACCTCGAGGTGGTAGTCGTATTATACCAAGAAGAACTCAATCGAGTGCTGATGATTATTCTGAGTTAACAATTTATTTCTTGGAGCCACAACACACGGAGGATACGATTGGAAATGATGATGATGATGACGACATTGACTCATTTGATATTCTCCGATGGTGGGTGATTGGTGTCTAGATGTTAGGTTTTTAGTCGTCTTTTCGTGTCCGTTTTCCTTTAGTTTTCGTGTGTTTTTGTTGTTTGTGGCTATGATTTGGTTGCTTTGGAGTCTTTGATATTTTAGGATAAAAAGGGCGGAAACGAGAAGATAACGAGAATAAAGAAGCATTATATCGAAGAGGGGTTCGATAGGAGCATGTAGACAAAAACGGAGGTCAATTTGGAGTTCGGACGAGGAAGATACGACCGAAACAAGAAAGGCGCGCAATCGTCTAGAGTTGGACGACCGTCCAACTTACGTTGGACGAGCGTCCAAGGTTTTGAAGATACAATGCGAGTGCTACGTTGGACGAGCATCCAACGTTCCGGCCAGCTTTAATTTCCTTGTATATCTAGGTTTTCATACCTAGTATAAACTCTACCGCTTGTACACGAATTCTACAACACTTTTACCTTCGTTTAGCTTTAGTTTTCGCATTCAAATACTTTAGATTAGCTTTCCTCTGTTCGGTTCCAGATTCCTTGTTTCGTTTCGTTTTTAATTAAAGACTTCTTTAGTTTAATTCGCGTTCTTCGTTCTTCGTTCAATTTCGTAAGTTATTTATTGCTTTCGTTTAATTGTTTTATTTGAGTTCTTTAGTTCTAGATTTAATTTCGTAATAGCTTCGTTTAATTTCATTTGTTCAATTTCGTTCGTTCGATTTCAAGTTTTTAATTTAGATTCGTTTTTCCTTCGCTTTCGATTTCTTCGTTTTCGAAGTTCTTATAATTAGATTTATTTATTTAATTTCCAGATTTAAGTGCTATGTCTAGATTCGTTTTCTTAATTGCTTTCTTTTCGATTCTTGCCTAGGCAGTTTAATTGCTTTCTTCTAGTTTAATTCTTTAGATTAATTAGTTCGATTTATTTATTTGCTTTCTAGATTAGATTATTTACTTGCTTTTATTTATTGCTTTGATTTATTTTATTGCCTAGGATTTAAACCAAAAAAACCAAAAAATATTCTTTACTTGCTTTCTTAGTTTAGGTTGTTTTTACTATACGATTATTTGCCCTGTTAAGTTTTCCTTGAGATTCGACTTAGGTTTTTACTTGCTAGTGCTATGATAGATTTCGTCTATTGCGAACACTTTTTAGCGAAACAAATTTTGGCGCCGTTGCCGGGGAAAACTTTAGGCTATTTAATTGTGTAGTATTTTATTTTTATTTTATTTGTTTTGTTTTTCGTTCGATTTCCTTTTCCTTCCACTCGGTACGTTTAATCCTTTTGTTAAGTGTTGTTTATGCATGGTCGCCGAAGTCTTCAGAGGAAATTAGCGCCCCACATCGACAACATCAACCGGAGGAAAGCGATTTTAGCCACGAGGGAGGAGGAGGAGATCGATTCTCAAGACTTTTCTTTAGTCTTGTTGTTTGCTAAGCCCAAAGCAATGGCAGCCAGAGTTATGGGCGATTTTGCTCGCCCCATATTCACAGCCACCACTTCGGCGATTGTCCTGACGGAAAGCGGTTAGGAATCATGAGCTTAAACCTCACCACATGGCGTTGCTCCCATCTTACCACGGGCTGCCCAACGAGGATGCATTGACGTTCATTCGAGAGTATTGCACGGTGGTTCAATCTTTCCCACTCTCGGGACTCACGGAGGACAACTTGAAGATGAAGTGCTTCCCGTACACCCTCAAGGATCGTGCAAAGTCGTGGTATTTGTCGCTCCCGGCCAACTCTCTCACAACATGGAATGCCGTTTGCGAGAGATTCATGTTGAAGTACTACCCGAACCGCAAGACTCAGGAGGTGCGGTCGAAGATCATAAACTTTTCCCAAGACAATGATGAGCCGTTTCACGAAGCATGAGAGAGGTTCCAAGAGCTACTACAACAATGCCCTCATCATCAGATGGCATCGGAGTTGCTCTGGCAATACTTTTACGACGCACTTAGTCAGTTCATGGTGGATAGCTCGGCCGGAGGCAACATAGCGGTCAAGACAGCTGATGAGATGAAGACTATATTCGAGACGCTCGCTGCGAGTTCTCAACAAAAATCAGCTAGGCCAAGGAAAGTGCAGGCAAGTGCGATCTCGATGAGCCCCGATATGAAGAAATAAATTGTCGACATGTATAGGGATCTCGAGAATTTAAAGCTGAAGCAGAGTGCACCGGCCCCGAAGGAGGAAGAGAGGAAGTCGGACCAATGCGAGATTTGTGGAGAGTTGGGACACATCAAGGAGGTTTGCCACAACATGGGAGCATTCACGTATGAAGGAGGAGCCGACGTCTATGCTGCCCAAGGTTACATGCCACAAGGACCACCACCTCAAGGGCAAGGTACGAACCAGAATTTTCAAAATCGTCGCCCCCCTCCATATAACAATCCCTACCCTCTGCAAAATCCATACTACTCTCAACCACCACCATATTATCCACCTCCACAATATCCTCCCAATCCTTATTATCCACCACCTCCATACTACCCACCTCAACCTACTCATACACCACCACCACCACACCCTACTCCTCGTCTTCAAGGACCGCCTCAAAAGCCTCCCGTCGATGAGAGCCTCTCTACATTCCTTCACGAGGCAAAATTAGCTCGAGAGGCTCAAGATGCTACTATTAAGAGGCTCGAGATGGCCATTGTTCAAATTTCTGGCTCCATGCACTTGATGCAACAACCGGGGCGGATTCCGAGTCAAGGGATTCAACCACAACAAGCTCACGAGGTGCAAGCCCCATATCCCCCATACGTTCCTCCTATTCCACCTCATCAAGCCCACGCAGTCTCGGTGTTGCGGAGCGGAAGACAGGTGGACATTGGAGTTATGATGCCTCAAAGTCGTTCGAGTGATAGGTGGAGCCCGAATTCGCGTTGGTGATCGACCCAAAATCATGCAGCACAGCACGCTGGACGGGCGTCCAACGTCTCTGGACGACCGTCCAACGTCTCTGGACGACCGTCCAACGTTGGACGGCCGCCCACCGCTTCGCCAGCCCATGGACGAGCGCCCAACGCAGCAATTCCACCAGCGAAGCCCGCGCTGGACGAGCGTCCAACGCACGTTGGACGACCGTCCCACGCTGAAGAGGAGCAGAATGCGAACCCCACCCTGGACGAGCATCCAGCCAACGTTGGAAGACCGTCCAACCCCGCCGAGCTACGCACAGAGTCCGAGGAAGCCGAGAAGGAGACCCAACCTCTTCACAAGACGCCCAATCCTTATGTTCCGCCTATTCGAGGAATTGTGAAGGGGGAGAAAAAGGATCTCGTGCCTCTCAACTCGTTTCCTAAAAGAGGGGATCCGGGAGGTTTCGACTTGAGTATTATTTTGGATAGCGGAGAGACCGTCTCGGGGTTGATGGATTTAGGAGCTGCGGTGAATTTCATGCCATACTCTATTTTTGAGAAGATGAACTCAAGAATCCTTCAAGCCACCGACATTCGCATTGTGCTAGCGGATGGAACTGTGAGTTGTCCATTGGGGGTTATGGAAGATGTGACTATCCTCGTTGGTGGAATTCGAGTCGTTACCGACTTTGTTGTGCTTCATGAAGGAAAAGGAGCTAAGAGTACAACCGGACATCTACTTTTGTTGGGACGACCATTTATGGCCACTACTCGAGCTCGGATTGATGTAGGAACCGGCACATTGAGCATGGCCGGTGAAGGAGGTTCGGTAACATTTTTGGTATTTGGAAATTCTCCTTCTATTCCTACTTATTCTCTTCATTCATGCTCTTATGTTAAGCTTGCTAACCCTTGTGATGAGGAAAATGTTTGTGAGATTTTTAACAAGGTAGCAACTCTTGAAGAATTCATTGAAGATGAAGAGTCCATTGAAGATGACGAATTCTTTAGTTGTGTGGATGAGGAAGAGGACATAATCGAGCAATTTCTACGGAATTTGGAGGAGGTTGAAGAAGTAGAAGAGGAGAACTCAACACATGCATCGAATGAGGAAGTTGTCATTAACTCTTTTCTTTCTAACCTCACCAATTGTGAAACATCTTTCCTTGCAGAGTTTAACTCGAAGATGTTTGAGGAGGAGTTCGAACTAAGTGTGGGGGAGTCGAGAGTTGATGATGACCAAGTTCTTGATTTTCGAGATTGTTCGAAAAAGAAGTGTGTGTATGTCGCAAAGAGCACCAACACGCCGCTTGGTGCTACGGGCTTTGGTTGATCACATCATACGTCAAGCTAATGACGATAAACAAGCGCTTGGTGGGAGGCAACCCACGTAAAAAGAAAAAAAAAAAAAAAAAAACTTTTATTTTTGTAGAGTAGGATTTATTTTCGTTATTTTCGTTGTTTTTCGTTCGTTTTTCTTTTTGATGTTCGTGCAGGGGGCAGTTTCTAAGGATTGCACTGGCAAGGATGGTGTCGAGAGGGAGCAAAAAGGGAGAATTCGAGTGAAAATTCGCGAAGGCCGCGTTGGACGAGCGTACAACGTATTCAAGATTTCTCAAATTTTCAGTGAAGACTGCGTTGTACGGGCGTCCAACGCACGTTGGACGAGCGTCCAACGTATATCAACCCCAAATTTTCAGCGAACGTCGCACTGGGCGAGCGTCTAACTTACGTTGGACGAGCTTCCAACGTATGACGGGACCCCAAATCCGATTCTAACTCGAATTTTACCTAGGTTTGTACTTAAACTCTTTCTTCTCTCTCCCTCTCTCACAATTTTCTCTCCTAAGTGCAGCAAGCAAGGTAGCCGCCACTGCCACCGCCGTAATTCACCGTCGCCGCCGCCGTCCGTCCGCCACCGCCGCTGCCGACCGTCCGCCGTCGTCGAGTGCCATTCGCCGTAATTCACCGCCGTAATCTACCTCCGCTCCACCGGACCCGAACGATCCTCGTTTTTGGGCCCCTAACGATCCCCGTTGGCAAGATCCCCAGTTCCGAGGTCCATTCAACCAATAGCTTTATTTTGTGTCTTTTTATTTTTGTTTGAGTCTTTTATTTCTTTTTCTTTATTTTGTGCAATTTTACGCTTTGGTATTTTGTTTTGGTGTTTGTTTTGTAGGTACTACTTGGAGTCTTTCGAGATTTTAAGTATGTGGTTGTCGTCATGCGATAAGTTCCTTCTATCCCTTTCCTTTTTATTTTCTCGCAATGGGGACATTGCTTGATTTTAAGTGTGGGGGGGTCTTTGAAACTTTTGGCATGATGTGTTCATTTTTGTTTTGTATTTTGCTTGGTTTGATCGAGTCTTGTTTGGTTTGATCGAGTCTAGTGTGTGATTGAGTCTTAATTTATTTCCCCACTTAGGAATTTGTTTGAAATTGACTGTATAAGCATGTGACTTAGGATTGATTTGAATGATTTGATGATGGAGTATTTAGTTGTTGGAATTGATAGCATGAGTTAGGTTGGTTTAGTCTTGAGTTGTGATTGATTATGATTCGATGAATTGTGGGGCATGATCGATTTGAGTTGTGAGGAAATGATTAATGATTTTGGTTTATGAGTGATAAATCTAGATTGTTGCAACTTTGGATTGCTAGTTTACTTTCCCCTTTAAAAAAAAATAAAAAGTTGTGTTTATATGTGAATAAAAGAGTTGATAGGATTTTGCTCCTCTTACTTGTAACGTATGAAAATACTAGAGTAATGAGCATGGGAAACCACATGAAAAGGCTTCGAGAGACCCTCGAATGATTAAATTTCATGAACAATGTCCTAAATGATACTCGTGTATGTTAGAATAAAGTGTTCGTAGGTACTCTACTCCTCTTGACAATGAGTACGGGAAACCGCACTAGGAGGCTCGATGTGACCCATCGATGATTAAACCTAGTGAAATATGTACCAAAACATTCACGTTTGTAATATATATATATATATATATATATATATATATATATATATATATATATATATAAAGGAGTTATATTTGTGTTTGAGTTGAATAAAAGGGGAAGTAGGCTAGACGTCTAAGTTGTGGCGATTTTAGATATTTGTGAGATGTGTGTATCATTGCTTTTCCTCATACTTGGATTTGATTTATAAGCCACATAGTGCATTGACGATTAATTGTTCGTAACTTGGGATTAAGGTGACTTCGTTCGTTGCTTGTCGATTCTGGTGATTAAATGTTCTATGATTTGGATTGTTTGAATTGAGTCTAAGTATGATTATATTTCTTGAGGACAAGCAAAGTTCTAAGTGTGGGGGATTTTGATTGGTGTCTAGATGTTAGGTTTTTAGTCGTCTTTTCGTGTCCGTTTTCCTTTAGTTTTCGTGTGTTTTCGTTGTTTGTGGCTATGATTTGGTTGCTTTGGAGTCTTTGGTATTGTAGGATAAAAAGGGTGGAAACGAGAAGAAAACGAGAATAAAGAAGCATTATATCGAAGAGGGGTTCGATAGGAGCATGTAGGCGAAAACAGAGGTCAATTTGGAGTTTGGACGAGGAAGATACGACCGAAACAAGAAAGGCGGGGAATCGTCCAGAGTTGGACGACCATCCAACTTACGTTGGACGAGCGTCCAAGGTTTTGAAGATACAATGTGAGTGCTACGTTGGACGAGCGTCCAACGTTCCAGCCAGCTGTAATTTCCTTGTATATCTAGGTTTTCATACCTAGTATAAATACGTACACGAATTCTACAACACTTTTACCTTCGTTTAGCTTTAGTTTTCGCATTCAAACACTTTAGATTAGCTTTCCTTTGTTCGGATCCGGATTCCTTGTTTCGTTTCGTTTTTAATTCAAGACTTCTTTAGTTTAATTCGCGTTCTTCGTTCTTCGTTCAATTTCGTAAGTTATTTATTGCTTTCGTTTAATTGCTTTATTTGAGTTCTTTAGTTCTAGATTTAATTTCGTAATAGCTTCGTTTAATTTCGTTTGTTCAATTTCGTTCGTTCAATTTCAAGTTTTTAATTTAGATTCGTTTTTCCTTCGCTTTCGATTTCTTCGTTTTCCAAGTTCTTAGAATTAGATTTATTTATTTACTTTCCAGATTTAAGTGCTATGTCTAGATTCGTTTTCTTAATTGCTTTCTTTTCGATTCTTGCCTAGGTAGTTTAATTGCTTTCTTCTAGTTTAATTCTTTAGATTAATTAGTTCGATTTATTTATTTGCTTTCTAGATTAGATTATTTACTTGCTTTTATTTATTGCTTTGATTTATTTTATTGCCTAGGATTTAAACCAAAAAAATCTAAAAATATTCTTTACTTGCTTTCTTAGTTTAGGTTGTTTTTACTAAACGATTATTTGCCCTGTTAAGTTTTCCTTGAGATTCGACTTAGGTTTTTACTTGCTAGTGCTACGATAGATTTCGTCTATTGCGAACACTTTTAAGTTAAACAGTGGGCAAAGGATGGTGTGAGGTATCAGGTTTTATCTGAGATGGCAAAAGATATCTTAGCCATTCCGGTATCCACAGTTGCTTCTGAATCTGCTTTCTGTATGGGAGGTCGAGTTCTCGACCAGTTTAGAAGCTCTTTGAACCATGATATGGTTGAAGCACTTATTTGCTCCGCAGATTGTTTGAGATCAAGTGCATTATTCATGCTTGATGAAGAAGAAAGTCCAGAAGAAGAACAACAAAAAGAATTTGAGATAGGTATATTTAATATATTTAATAAAAAAAAATTCCTGTTTAATATATTTACTAACTTTTTTTTCTTTTAATTTATGAATAGTGGTGAGATCCCTTGGTTATGGTGAAGAGACATTACAAGATGAAACTGCAAGTGGTAGTGGCGATTGTGGCATGTCCATAATTAGACCGGTGGAGTCGAATGAATCTTGACAACTATGTTTCTTGAATCTCGATTATGTTTATTAGGTGTTTTTAGTTTTAATTATAAACTTAGGAACATGTGATTTTTGACTTGTAATTTGTGGATTGTGGTGGATTTATTGTGTGCGTCTCGTGTGATGTTGAACTACGATGGATTTGTTGATTTTGACGTTAAGCTATAAATTGTGGATGATAAAGATTTGTTGTTTATGAATTATAGGTTTCAAATTTGAGTAGAGACTAATAAGAGGGGGCTACTGCCTAAATTGGTCAAATATTATATTAATTGACTATATATAACTAAACTAACATAAACTATTAAACTGTATTGTGTTTAGTTATAAAGTAAATTTTGATTCAACACATGTTTGAAATATTCTTTCACAATCATGGAAGTTACGCATGAAATGATGAAATTATTGGATTAGGGCAAGTCAAATTTTGATTTCACAAGCATAATTACAGAGGAGTGTGGAAATAAAAGTAGATTTATATTGAATAATTAAAAAGCCAATCCAATTAATTCATGATCTTCCTTCCAAGTAAACAATTAAAAAGCTTCTCCATTGTCTATGATCTACTATATTTTCCACACAATTTATTTAGGTTGGTAGTTAGTTATTAATTTTTTTCTTGCAAATATATATATATATATATATATATATATATATATATATAATATATATATATATAATTATTTACAAATAATTAAAAAAAATATAAAAAAATAAAAAAAGAAGAGAAAACCGGTTCCTTAACCGGTTCTACGTAAATTAACCGGTCTGGTAACCGGTTCCTTGAAATGACACTAACCGGTAAACCGGTTCCGGTACCGGTAAACCGTTATTCCTAATGCACCTTGGATTGATATTTCTATGGATTTTGTGTTAGGACTGTCTAGGAGTAAGCGTGGTAGTGATTATGTGTTTGTGGTTGTGGATAGATTTTCTAAGATGGCACATTTCATTTCATGTCATAAATCTGATAATGCATCTCATGTTGCTGATTTGTTCTTCTGAGAGATTGTTAGATTGCACGGAATGCCTAGGACTATTGTTCCGGATAGGGATGCTAAGTTTTTGAGATACTTTTGGAAGACTTTGTGGGGTAAGTTAGGTACTAAACTTTTGTTTTCTACTACGTGACGGTCAAACTGAAGTAGTGAATAAGACTTTGTCTACATTGCTTAGAGCTATAATCAAGAAAAACATTAAGTCTTGGGAAGAATGTTTGCCACATGTTGAGTTTGCATATAATCGTTCTGTTCATTCTGCGACTAAGTTTTCGCCTTTTGAGATTGTCTATGGTTTTAATCCTTTAACTACTTTAGATTTATCTTCTTTGCCTGAACATGAGCATACTAAACTTGATGGCCATAAAAAGGCTGATTTTGTGAAACAGATTCATGAGAAGGCAAGGCTGAATATTGAGAGACGAATAGAGCAGTACACCAAACAAGCCAACAAAGGGCGTCGATAAGTTGTGTTTGAACCCGGTGATTGGGTTGGTTGCATATGCACAAGGAACAGTTTCCATTGCAAAGGCGTTCAAAGTTGCTACCTTGAGGCGATGGATCTTTTCAAGTTTTGGAGCGCATCAATGATAATGCCTACCAACTGGACTTACCTGGTGAGTATAATGTTAGTGCTACTTTCAATGTGGCTAATTTGAGTCCTTTTGATGTAGGTGATGACCTGGATTTGAGGACAAATCCTCTTCAAGAGGTGGGGAATGATGGTGTCCAAGGTTCGTTGATTCAAGATCCTGTTCGTGCTCCCGAAGGGCCAGTGACGAGAGCTCGAGCTAAGAAGTTCAAGGAAGGCTTGCAAGGATTGATCCAAGAAGTTTGGGCTCCTGAATTGATGAAGGCGGACCGGACAGCCCGCGAGTTGTTAATCTTATTAAGTGCAATCAGGCTGAAGATTGAAGACGTTAGAGTTATTTTCGTTTGTTTTTATTCAGCCCACGTTTTTGGGCCTTAAAAGACTTGTTTTGGGGTTTTTATCATGTTGGTTAATGGGTTGGGCCATACCTTTGACTTTAGTTCAGTTATTTCCTAGTTTGATTAGGTTTAGACGGTTTTTTTTGCCTCCCTATATACAGGGGTCTTTGTGGACGAAAATCACAACATCTTATCATTAATATTATTGTGAGATTTTATTCTCTCTTGAGAGTTTTCGAGTTCCTCTTGATTTTTCCAAGACGAACTTTCTATTCGGCGAATCAGTGAGTAAATCAAACCTCGTTGTGTGTCATTCATCGTCCCCGTGTGGCTTGGCGACCATCTCTTTGGGTTATAGAGGTTATTCGACTTATCTATAATACTTAGGGGGGTTTAGTCCGTAGACGTAGTGGGATATTCCATCGTTTTGTTCGTTCGTTTCAGTCTTCCACGTGCGTGAGTTCTACGGTTCTAGCAACGATTGTATCAGGAGGGGGAAGCTGCAACTCGGGTCTAGATAAAAAATTTAAACGTGAAGATGATACGGACGGAGATGGTGACTATCAATATGACGCCATCATCGCAACCATCTCGGGCCTTCCAAAAGGCCATACAAAAACATCCCTGAAGACCGAAGCGCGAGCTGTCCCGCCTGGTGAGCCCTCCAATAAAAGGTTCAAGCATGAAGAAATGATCACGTTCTCGGAAAAAGATCCGGTTCCCGCTGTTGTCCCCCACCACGATGCCATCATCATCGAGGTGGTGGTGGCTAACAAATTGGTCAAACGGGTCTACATCGACACCGGAGCGTCGGTCAACATCATTTTTAAAGGATGCTTCGACCAGATGGGAGTGGACAAAGCGCTCGTTACATCAACTGCTCGCCCACTTCGGAGTTTCGCCCAAGAGGAAACTCAGTCCGATGGGGTCGTAGAGCTACCGGTTACTGTCGGTAGAGCCCCGACGAGCTCAACAGAGGTCGTGGAGTTTTTCGTTGTGCGGGCTAATTCACTGTACAACATCATACTAGGCCGCAACTGGCTAAACACTGTAAAGGCGGTTTTTCCATGTATCACCATACGGTAAAAATCCTCACAAAGGGGGGGATAGCAGCACTGCGAGTGATCAAAAGGTCGCCAAGGAATGTTTACATGTCGCACTGAAGGGAGCAGGGGCTTCCTATCAACCGCCTCAAGCATAGAAATCACCGAGCTCGGAGGAGTCAAAAAAGACGTCACCTGTTCACACCAGTTCGGCAGAAGACATCACGCTATATGAAAACGACCCACACAAGATCGTCAAAGTAGGCTTCACCGAGCTGCCTCACCTCAGAGAACAGGTCATCCGACTCCTCTGAGAATTTCGAGACGTCTTCGCTTGGTCACCTCTCGATATGACTGAGGTATCGCCGCACGTGATAACCCACAAGTTCAACATTGATCCGGGAGTTAAGCCCATCAAACAGAAGCAGCGCGCTTTCGCAGCAGAAATAAGCCAAGTCATCCGAACAGAAGTAGAGCAACTGCTGAAAGCGAAGATTCTGTATGAAGTGAAATACCCGACGTGGATTGCTAATCCGATCATAGTAAAGAAAGGAGGAGGTGGATCGCGGATGTGCATCGACTACACTGACCTCGACAAGCACTGCCCGAAGGACTGTTACCCCCTACCGAACATCGATAAAAAGGTGGATGCATTAGTAGGATACGAGGTATTCAGCTTCCTAGATTTGTATAAATGGTACCATTAAGTGCTTATGAATGAAGAGGATGCTGCCAAAACAGCTTTCATAACCGACATTGGTGTATTCGCATACCGAAAGATGCCATTCGGACTCAAAAATGCAGGAGCCACCTACCAGAGAATGGTGGACAAAATCTTCAGCACCACATCGGAAAGGAAGTCAAAGTGTACGTTGATGATATCGTCGTCAAAAGCAAAGAAAATAGCACTAGTGTCTCCGATCTCCGAACTGTCCTACTTTTTCTCCGCGAGGTGAATCTCAAACTCAATCCTCAAAATTGTACCTTCGTGGTACCTTCAGGAAAGTTTTTGGGATGCTAGGTCTCCCAAGAAAGACTGAAGGCAAATCCCTCGAAGGTCCAGACGGTGTTGGACATGAAGACGCCGAGGTCCATACACGACGTACACAGGCTAACCGGCTGTCTCGCTGCACTGAGTCGATTCCTGTCCAAAGTCGCAGAAAAATAGCTCCCTTTCTTCAAGATATTGAAAATGGCTCCGAACTTCAGCTGGGGAGACGAACACCACCTCGCACTAGCCGAGTTGAAAGGCTATCTCGGAAAATTGCCAACCTTGTCAGTACCCACTAATGGCGAGCAGATCGCTCAAAGGACCTGAGACAGGGTACCAACCCCTTGAGAAGCTCGCACTGGCCTTGATGAATGCATCTCGACGATTGAAACCATACTTCCACACGCATACTATACGCGTGCTCATGGATTACCCACTTCGTCAAGTTTTGACGAAGCCGGAAGCCTCGGGCCGAGTCGCGAAGTGGGCGATTGAGCTAGGGGAATACGACATCGAATATTCACCTCGCCAAGCTATCAAAGGACAGGACCTCACCGACTTCTTGGTGGAAACTACCCTCCCAATGGATGAGCCACCAGTCAAGGACACTACAAGCACGGCACAAAGCAACCCTTCCGAGCCCGCCCCCAAAACACCAGCGGATTGCTGGGATATATATGTAGATGGAGCATCGGGAAAAACAGCAAGCGGAGCTGGAATCCTCCTCATCAATCCCAAGAAATGCGAACTCACGCATTCACTTCGCTTCACCTTCCCCACAACGAACAACGAGGCGAAATGCGAATCACTACTTGCCGGACTCCGTATAGCCAAGGAGATGGGAGTTCGAATTATCCATGTTCACATCGATTCTCAAATCATCGTAAATCATATGTTAGGGAAGTATGAATCCAGAGGGGATAAGATGCAAAGGTATCTCGACAGAGCCAAGCAGATACAACAATATTTTTCTCATTTTGAGATCATCCGCATCCCAGAAGTCAGAACGCACGAGCTGACGCTTTGAGTAAGCTTGCTTCCACTTTGACTGGCTCGCCAGTGGAAGAGATATAAACGCGCAGTATAGAAGGAAGCAAGGTGAACACCGTCACCGAAGAAGGTCCCAACTGGATGACACCTATTCGGGCTTACTTAGAAAAGGGGGAACTACCAGCAGATAATGCCGAAGCCCGAAGGATATTGAGCAAGTCACTACGTTATACACTGCAATAAGGTATCCTTTATAAAAAAGCTTATCTTCAACCCTTACTTCGGTGCGTAGGCCCCAACGAAAGCAACTATGTTATGTGGGAAATGCATGAAGGAGCGTGTGGCAATCACATAGGACCTCGGGCGCTCGCGAGAAAGATTATGAAGTGGGGGTATTACTGGCCCACAATGCTCCATGATTGCACCGAGCTCGTGAGATCATGCGAAAAATGCTAGATTCATGCCAACATTCAACGATTACCACAATCAGAGCTCGCTAGCATGCAAAGCCCCTGGTCTTTCGCGCAATGGGGAATTGACATCGTCGGCCCATTCGAGAAAGCACCCAGGCAACTCTAGTTTCTGATAGTCGCCATCGACTATTTCACGAAGTGGGTGGAGGCCGATCCATTGGCCAAAATGGCAGAATCACAAACAAGAACGCACTCAACTTTGTCTGGAAGAACGTAGTATGCCGATTTGGTGTACCCCACGTATAAGTATCCGACAACGGTACCCAATTCACAGATAAGGTCTTCAAAGAATGGTGCGAGGAGCTTAAAATCCAGCAACATTAAGCGAACGGCCAAACCGAAGTCACGAACAGAACCTTGGTCAAAGGACTCAAGACTCGACTGGACAAAGCAAAAGGGAAGTGGGTAGAACACCTCTCCCACGTTCTGTGGTCATATCGCACAACACCACGCACTTCCAACAGCGAGACTCCATACAGTTTAGTCTACTGGAGTGAAGCCGTCATTCCAGTCGAAATCGGGATGCCTAGTCCGAGGACGATCCACTTCTCACCCGAGGTGAATGAAGAGAGCCAGCGAACTGATCTGGATTTACTAAAAGAAAGGCGAGAGCTCGCCTACATACATGAAGCTAAGTATAAGCAACAAATGACGAAGTACTATAACCGCAAGGTTAAAGGACACCAATTCTCTGTAGGCGACCTCGTCCTGAGGAACAACGAAGTCAGCAAAGCCGCCAAGTTCGGCAAGCTGGAACCCACATGGGAAGGACCGTACCAAATACACGAAGTCCTTGGTAAAGGATCCTACAAGCTCGCCCACTTATCTGGGGAGCCAATACCAAAAGTTTGGAACGTTGTTCACCTCAAGAGTTAGTGATAGTATTTCATTACATTTTGCAGTAAAATTATTTTTTAAGGTCAGTTCGCGCATTTTTCGTTTATACAAAATTTCCACATTCTTGATAAAGTCTTATCTTTTATGATCATTCGTTGTGTTAATCAATCATGCATATTGTCATCACCTACGCATATCACCTCTATTTAATTTTCCACACTATCCTAACGAGGACAAGTGTGTTACCCTTGAGACCAGTATCTCGGGTATGCAATTACTTTAATAAATGTGTTTGAGAAGCCCACTCCTACCGATATTTCTCGGCAAACATGGAATTTAAGCCAGATTTAGTTTGGCCATAAACTAAAGCCCGATTAACTTCGGCCACGAAAGTAAGCCCGATTCATTTCGGCCATACCTTTAAGCCCGATTCACTTCGGCCAACCACATAAGCCCGAATTCATTTTCGGCCAATAAGCCCGATTACGTTCGGCACGTATATTTATTACATCATTAACATTTCAACAAGGTTGAAGCTTTTACAATGCAGTTATACAAAAGTCATGAAGAAGAGCCCCTGCCGGAGTTCGGGACGCAGTTGAACCATCTGGAGGCAGAGTTCGGTCTTAATATATCATCAATGTTGACCCCTACCCTGCCTTTGCCTCTCGTCTGACCTCGCCCACGAGATGCACCGCAAGATTCACCACTTCGTGATGCACTCCGACTAGATTCTCCTAGCGGCGAAGGAGTGGTGCTCTGGATTCAAGGCACGCGAGGTGAATTCATTTGGGCAGGAAAAGAAATGGACCCACCTGCAACCCGACCACGTCCAGAACCTCCAGTCAGTGCCAAGTACTGCGGACTGATTATATGAAGTCCAGGTTGCCCACGCTGCAGCACCCCAGGTTGCACATCGGGAAAAGCGTCCAACCACTCTTTGATAGCAGGCTGCCGGTCTACAATAATCTTGAAGACCGAAGTCAGATGTTTCAGTTTGACGACTTGCTCATCTAGCTACCACGAAGTGGCGCCATACCTCTCAGCCCTTCAACGCACCTCGTCACCACTCGAAGAGCCTCAGCTTCGACCTCGGATATCGTCGAGAATCCCACTTCGCGGAGGACACGATCATATTCCCGGTGCTCTTGTCTCACTGATATGAGCTTACCCAAGCCCGATCACGTCAGACTTTCATATCAACCACCGAGCTTCCAGATTGTCATTTTTGACAAACATACCCTCGTGTTTCGCATCGGATTCATCTTGGATGTACTTAACTACATCATTTAGTCGAGCTATTTTGGTGTCCTTTGCATCTACGAGCTTCGTCAGATATTTTATTTTCTCTAAGTATGGAGATAGATCTACTACTCCGGCACTTGACTACATTGCAATATAAACAATGCGATCATCGGAATGGAAACAAATTCATTCAATCAGAAAGAGTGCAGTACACGTCCGTAAGAGGATTATAAAGACAAAAGGAAAACAAAATGAAAATCAAGGAAGGGATCCAATGACCCCTCCTTGGCCAAAATTTGTGCTCGTCCACGGAGCTGCTCACCTCAAATGTTGTACTCGAGTGCAAGGTGGACGAGTATGCAGCTCTCGAGAAGGCCATCGCTGAGCTTGGTCAGGACGAAGAGGGGTAAGGAACCGGCAAACTCAGTAATCAAAGCCGCATAGCTTGACAGCAGCTCCTCGTTAGTCCGCACCTTGTACCCGAACTTGGACTTATCAACGTCCGAATACTCCTTCAACACAGCATCCAGAGTAGCCGCTTTCACCAGGATTGACAGCAAGGAGCCAAGAGTGCTCGCCAAGGTAGAAAACCGGTTGGAGCGCATCACTTTTTCCACTACGGCCTGGATAACACCGGCCTGCGAAATCACCAGTTCGACCTCACGCTCCTTCAGCGCCGCCACCTCGGCCTCCAGGGCCGCAATCTTGGCCGCCTGCGCCCCAGCCTGTGTCGAAGCGGCCTTCTCCGACCTGCGGAGGCTCGCTACCTCGACATCCCTACTCTTAAGATCCTGCGCGAGCCTCGACCTTTCGCCCTCCACCATCTTTTGCACCTCGGTCACGGAGGCGAACTGGGAGGATGCATTGCGGATAAAGTCCGCAATGCGATTCAGCTCGGAGCACACTCGCTCTGACCCCTGCAGAGCACAAAGTTAGCATAAACGGCGAAGAAAACCATGAGCGAACGCAAAAGACAGAATAACACTATTTTTACCTTGAGGAAAACAAATCGCGGCGGCTCCTCCTGAACCACCGTACAGTCATCATCGACGCCAAAGAGATGGGAGACAGACTCCATTGGCTTCTTCCCGTCATCCCGGCGAGGAATTGAAGAAGGAGGGGACTCCGTCACGTCAACCGTCTTCTCCGAAGACGTGCCGGTAGAGGCAGTTACCAGCTCGTCAGTCGAGGTGACCTCCCCATGACTATCTAAGATCACCACAAGATTGTTGAATTTGTCGTGGGAAATCCACCCCTTAATCCTACCGTTCCTCCACTCGAACTGAAGCGCGCAGTCGAACTGACAGAAGAAGAATTTCTTCTGCCAATCATGAACTTTGTTCTCACTCTCAGCCCGGAATGCGAGGCGCAGAGTAAGGTTATACCAGCTGTCCCTATTCTTCAAAGAAAAAAAGGGCTCACTAAGCCTACCATCACCGAGAAATCTTGGCGGTGGGAAAGAACACCGAGCGCGGTGATTTGGTGGAAAGAGTTAGGGGTCAGCTGAGCGATAGACATATCGAGGCGACGTTCCACCTCGGTATAAATTGTAGGATATGGAACACGGAGGCCACACCGGAGTATGCCCTTGTAAATGGCCACAAACCTTAATGATAGTACGTATTAGATTTATATCAAATATTAGTGATAATTCATCCCTTATCCCTAAATCCTAGTTTTGTGTCAATATAAATAGAGGCTTTCAGTCTTCATAATAATACATCTGAAATATTCTGCAAACTTCTCCCTTTTTCTGTTCATTCTCTCTTTTATCTAGAGATTTGTCCCTAGTTTATAAATATTATGTAGACTTCTCATTTGTTCTGTTTATTCTCTCTTTTATCTAGAGATTTCTCTCTAATTTATAATAACTAGTTTACTACCCGTCGATAATCGACGGGTGCTAATTATTTTTAACATTTAGATAATTTATTAGTGAAATTTATTTAAAATTATTTCATACTATGACTCTCGATTTCTATGTACTTACAAACAATATAAAAGGAAGTTTAAAATAATAAATATAAATAACCAATTCAATGCCGATTCATATTATATTTAAATCTTCGACATTTAAAGACTTATAAATCAGTTTGGTGCCGAAAACGACAGAGCCAAGTTCCTCGAGAAATCTAAAAAAAATATTTAAAAGTAATACAAAAATACTAAAAGTAAATGAAACAATATGAAAATTATATAAGAAATCCGGGCCAAAATAATATGCTCGACTCCTCTTCTAGAAAGCTATTGAAGTTTAAGCCTAGTCTTTCACCTGCAATTTACTCCTATAAATCAAGAAAATTTAATCGTAGAAATAAGATTCAAATATAATAATTTTATGTATACATTATTAATATTTGTATTGATAATTACCTCACAACTATTGAAATATTTCTGTGTACACAACAATAGTTGTGGTGTTGAAGCTATTGTCATCTGCATCACATATTAAAATTTTGAGACCTTTTTTCCCTAGTGATTCTCGATATTGTGACATAAAACCGCCCATGGCTGAAGACCGTTTTTGGTAGGTATAACCCTACGTTAGAGATGATTGTCCTTAACTCTTATTTATTGTCATAGCAAAGCAAACAGACGGTGGAAAATGCCTCTTTTGCAATCTAAGTGGTAACTTAATTTGATCTGATGCAGTCATCGTCATTTCTTGCAATTGGAAACTTCTTAGATTTGTAAATATTAATTATATAAAATACTACTCCCTCTGTCCCATGACAATTGTCCATCTATATTATTATATACCTCACATATATTCCCCCCTGTGGACAATTGCCGCGGGACGGAGGGAGTATAATATATCTCAATCTCACACTATATCTATCTTATATTTAGTTTTATATTGTATACTACTGTTATCTTTGGTTATCATATACTCCCTCCGTCCCTTGTTATTAGTCCCATAAATATTTATAAATATTAATTATATAAAAGTTCCAAAGTGAGGTGCATGAGAACAACTCACAATCGTATTTAGAAAACAAATAAAGTAATGTAATAAGGAATGAATGAATGAATAAATAAATAAATAAATAAATAAATAAATAAATAAATAAATAAATAAATAATATATTAATATATGAATAGAATAGTATTAAGGATAACTATTGAAGATATAATAATCTTATTATTAATAATGATAACTATAGAATATTATATAAAATATTATTATAAATAAAATGAATTTTTAGATAAATAGGAACATAGAGCATATGAAGTGACACGTAGCTAGACACGTGGATAATAAAATAAATTTTTAGATAAATAGGAACGGAGAGCATATGAAGTGACACGTAGGCATGTGGATGAATGTGGTGCTCCGAATCCGCATTGCTATTATATATAGAAGATTTATTTTAATTTGACTTTTTCAGTAAATAAAAATGGGGTGAACTCTAAAAATACCCAATTTTATAAAAGGTAGTACTCCCTCCGTCCTCCATTTACTGACCCTATTACTATATCGGGATGTCCTCCATTTACTGACCATTTCCGTTTTAGGACGTAAGTTAGTGGCCTGCTAACTTGCGCTGAAAGCTGGCTATCCATGGCGAAAGGAGGTGGCAAACCGAAGGGAAGACCGCGGAAGATAGTGGATCTGATTCAATCGCAAACTGAGTATTCTTCAAAAACTGAGGCGGAATGCTTGCACAACACTGGATCTACCGATTCAACACAGAAGGAACTCCATGGATCTGTATCTGTTGAGGTGAGCAAACAACAAATTGAGCAGGAAATTCAACTTTTAGTGCTTAAGCAGTCTGAGGAGCTCCAAAATGAGGGGAAAAAAGGGAAGCAGAGGTGATGCAGATTGAAGAAGAGGAGAAACCTCCGTTGCGGAAACGAGGAATGGCGCTCGGCTATGTGGCTCCAGTCCTAAAACAAGGTATACCTACTGCTCAATTAAATGTCTCTGAACTTGAGAGAGAAGCTGAGAAATGGGAAAATGCTATAATTTTGTATGTGATTGTATACACTCCCACAATTTCCTACCTTAAAGGATCTATGCAGATGCATTGTGGCATAGCAGGGAATAGTGAGATTTATTATCACAATGAAGGTTACTTCATGATTCGTTTTGAACTTAAGGTTGACAAGGATAGAATGTTGTTTGAAGGTCCGTATATGATTGCTAATAGACTAATTATAGTTAAAGAATGGGTAGTTGATTTCTGCTTTGAGAATAAGGTGATGAGGGAGATACCACTCTGGATTAGGCTGCCTAAACTACCTCTTAGTTGTTGGAGTGGAGATTCTTTAAGCAGAATTGGGAGTGTTATTGGTACACCAATTTGTGCTTATGAGTGTACCTCTTTACAACAAAGGATATCATATGCTAGGATTCTGGTAGAAGTGGATATTACAAAGCCCCTGGTTTATAAGGTGCAAATTGAGGGTGATAATAGTATGAAGGTGGAGCAAAAAATCTATTATGAATGGGTGTCATTATTTTGTCAAAAGTGTCATTTGGTAGGACATATCTGTAAGGAGAAGTCGCATGCAACATTACCAGTACAAAAACAGAAAAAGTGGCAACCAAAAGACAAGGGCAAGGAAGCTTTGGTAGAGCCTGAGCCAGTAGTGAAGATTTGGAACGAGCTTAAGAGGACAACTACAACCTCTATAAAGAGGCTGGTCATCTAGAAGTTCCAACTAGTAACATCTATCAAGAGTTGATTACTAGTACAATGGAAGAGAGCGGGGACCTTTTCCCCTTTAGTGGAACATGAGGGTCATTTTGTGGAATGTGAGGGGCTGTAACAAATCATTTAAGTAGAAAATGATTAAAGTCTTTCTACAAACAAATAAGGTTGATGTTGCAATGCTCTTAGAGACTAGGGTGAAAAAAGAAAAAGCACAAAAAATAGTTGGGAAGATTTGTAGAGGATGGGATACCATCAATAACTATGTTTCTGTTGTAAACGGTCGTATTTGAATTAATTGGAATCCAAAAACTGTCCAAGTCCAGTTTATTGAGGAGCATGAGCAGGCTCTCCACTGTGCCATTATGGATGTGCACACTGGCAAATCTCAGCATGTCCTAGCAGTTTATGCACTAAACACTATTGAGCAGAGAAAAAGTTTGTGGGATTTTGTGAGTAGGAGTATTCAAAATAGTCAGTATCCTGTGTTGGTGGGTGGTGACTTTAATGTAGTACTATCTGTGAATGACAGATTTCAAGGCAATCTGGTTTCTAATATAGATGTTGAGGACTTTATGCAATGTATTCAAGTTTGTGAGTTACAGGTAGTTAGAGCAATAGGAGCCCCTTTTACTTGGACAAATAACCAAGAGGGTGAAAATAACATCCTGTCAAATATTGATCGATGCTTGGCTAATGTGGCCTGGTTGGCAGAATATTCTAGCATTGTGGTCGAAAGGCTTGATAAGAGTGTATTTGATCATTGCACCCAACTTCTCAGGTTTGAGACTGGCAGCACAAGAAGAGGGTTCTTTAAGTTTTATAATGTATTGGCTGACCATGAGCAGTTTGAACATATTGTAAGAGACAACTGGGGGACTAGCATATCCCAAAACCAGTTGAGAGATATTTGGAAGAAGTGCATAAGGTTTAAGGGACCTCTCAAAATGTTAAATACTTAGTGCTTTGTGAAGACCAGTGACAGGCTAGATGGTATTAGATAGCAGCTGCAGTTGGTGCAACACAAGATCCTACAGAGTAATAATACTGAACTTATTGAGGAAGAGAGGATGTTGCTAGCTAAATTGGAAAAATGGAGCAACATAGAGGAGAAAATCTGGCACCAAAAATCCAGAATTGACTGGCTTAGACTGGGTGACTCTAATACAAGATTCCTCCATGCTTATGTCAAAGTGAGACAAAATGCTAATGCTATTCATCGTTTGGTTAGAGCATACGGATCTATTTGTTTGGGGCAAGAGCAAATTAAGCATGAGATTAGGAACTTCTATATTGGCCTTATGAAGACAGTAGCTACAAAGTTTACTATGGTGGATAAACTTGTTATGAAGAGGGGTCCAAAGTTGAATGCTCATCAACAATTACTCCTTAATGATGACTGCACAGAACAAGAGGTAAATGATGCTCTATTTAGTATGGATTCAAACAAAGCTCCTGGAATTGATGGATTCAATGTCTATTTCTATAAGAAGAGTTGGCATATTATTGGGGATGAAGTAGTGCAAGCCATACATCAATTTTTCCAAACTGGTGAGCTACCACATGAAATCAATATGGCTCTTATTACTTTGCTCCCTAAATGTGCTAATGCTAGTTCTGTTAAAGAATTTCGGCCTATAGCTTGCTGCACTGTCCTTTATAAGATTATTTCAAAAATGTTGGCTAATAGAATGAAAGTGGTTTTGGACTATATTATTAGTGATAGCCAATCGACCTTTGTTCAGGGCAGATTGATCTTTGATAATGTAGTTTTGAGTCATGAACTGGTTAGAGGCTATAATAGGAAGCAGATATCTCCTAGATGTATGATCAAGGTGGATATTCAAAAAGCTTATTGACTCTGTTGAGTGGCCCTTCTTGAAGCAAATGTTAGTTGAATTAGGATTCCCCCACAGATTTATTCAGTGGGTTATGGTTTGTTTAACTACAGTGGCTTACACTATTACTGTTAATGGGGAGATCACAGAACCTTTTGAAGCAAGAAAATGCATCAGACAGGGCAATCCAATCTCACCTTACTTGTTTGTTATTTGTATGGAATATTTGAATAGGTGTCTCCTGAAGTTGCAGCATAATAAACAGTTTAAGTTTCATCCAAGATGTAAAAAGATTGGGCTTACTCATGTGTGTTTTTGCGGACGATCTCTTGTTGTTTACAAGAGGAGATGTTAGCTCTATACAATAGTTGATGCTAGTGCTTGACAAATTTGTTGCAGCCTCTGATCTTAAAGCTAACCAACTGAAGAGTTGTACCTATTTTGGTGGAGTTGCAGATGGAGTAAAACAAGACATCTTAAGTGTCTCTAGGATGAGGGAGGGTACATTACCTTTTAAATATTTGGGTGTGCCATTGTCTTCTCAAAAACTGAGTGTTATGCAATGCCAACCTTTGGTGCAGAAAATCCTTCACAAGATCAATTGTTGGGCTTCAAAATTACTTTCATATGTAGGGAGAATCCAGTTGATTAAATCTGTTATTTTTGGCATCCAAGTTTACTGGAGTCAGATTTTTATTTTGCCTCAAAAAGTGTTGAAAATGGTCCAGACTGCTTGTCGAATCTTCTTGTGGGCAGGAAAGGCTGAGATGTCTAGAAGAGCCCTTGTAGCCTGGGAAAAAGTGATGCTTCCTCAGCATGCAAGAGGTTTAAATGTAATGAATTTGAAGGTCTGGAATAGAGCTGCTCTCTGTAAGCTATTGTGGAGTTTGAACCAGAAGAAGGATAAAATTTGGATTAGATGGGTTCATGGGTACTACATTAAACAAAATGATGTGTATGAGATGACCCTACCAAAACAGTGTTTGTGGATAGTTAAGAAGATTATTAGTGTTCGAGATCACCTCAAGATTTCACAGAATGGGAGAGACTGGATTCAACAGGCTACTTTCTCAATCAAAAAATTATGCACAACTTTAATGGGGAATCCACAGAAGGTGCCGTGGGCAAAAATGGTATGTCAGAATTTTGCTCCCCCTAAGTGCATATTCATTATCTGGTTATTACTACATGGGAGACTTGTCTCTTGCAATTATCTACAGAAAATAGGAGTTCAAGTTGATAATATTTGCTGCCTTTGTGGGAAGGAAGATGAAACATTGGACCATTTGATTTTTGGTTGTGATACTAGCAAAGCTATCTGGATAGAAGTTATGGGCTGGTGTGGAATTCCAAGACATCAGGGAGATGGTGTGATGAGGAAGAATTTCTTGTTACTCCATGCACCAGTAATAGTGGGAAACAAAGATTATATAGGTGCGTATTGACTGTTATGGTATATCACATATGAAGAGAGCGGAATCTGAGGAGGATATAATCCAGCAATGTAAGTTTCTTCTAGCTTGGAACAGCCAAAAGGATAGGAAAATTGCTAGAATACTGAGGTAGTTTTCTTTTCTACTCCCTCCGTCCCTTTGGAGTTGTTACATTTCTTTTTAGTATTTGTCCCAAGCGTTTTCGAGAATTTTAATGATGAGTTTTAAAATAGATTTTTATAGATTTTTTCTTTTTATGAGATACTAAAACACTTGTAGTATCCCGTAAATTTAAAATTTTCACAAAAAAATAATTTGAAACTTACTATCAAGACGCTCGAAAATGTTTGAGACAAATGCTGAAAAGAAGTGTAACAACTCCAAAGGGACAGAGGAAGTAGCTGTTTTTTTTTCCTCACAAGGGTGTTGGTAGATTAGTGGAGATTTGGTGGTGTACAACATTTTTCTAAATGAAATATATATATACACTTTAACACATTAATTTATTAATATATCAGCAAAATGTAAAAAAAAAACTTTTTTCAAAGGTGAGGGGGAGTATAACTTGTATAATATTTTAATTCATGTATAAATAGAATAATTAATAAATATAATATGAAAATAAATAAATAAAAGAGATAATACACATTTTTACCCATTTTGACTTTATCAAAACAATTTTAGGTATGGAATATAGTTTACAAAAAAAATACCCAATTTTTGATTTGGGTGGACAAAATTGCCCTTACTTCACACCTTTGTTTTTTCTCGCTTCTCATTCTCTCTCGGTTCCGACAACCCTTCCCTCTTCCACACCTCAGTCGCGGCGATTCCAATCTGCTCAGCTCCATCGCAATAGCATTGCTGCCGCCGGAGTGATTTTTGCCGTAGTAGTTGGCATCGCCGTTATGAATTTGTTTTCTGGTGGTTAGATCTGTTGATTTTGGCTTTGGATTTGAGGAAATCTGAGGTCGAAAATCTGTAGGAGTAGAAATTAGCAATCGGTGTGAGCCGAGTATCCAAGTTTCGCCGGAAAAGCTTATCCTCGAAGTTGTAGCGGCGATAATCCTCGGTCGTGCTCGTCATCGGAAGTCGATGAATTGCTTAAGATCCGCTTCAAAAGTTCCCCTTTCACTTCGTCAGGTTGTTCGCTTATGTTATTTTGTTTGATTGGCTATATTTCTATGGTGCTAGAGTGCTCCACTATAATGTTTTCATTTTGGAATCTCGTATGACAATATTTTCTTTTGGAATAGTAAGAGGTCTTTATGGTTTTTGGATTAATCTTTGTAGGTCTACAGAGGAGATGAATGTTCAATTTCCTTTAGTTTATTCTGGGATACATTTTTTTGTATTAGTAGATGCAATATCTTGGAAGAAAGTTTCAATTACATATGTTTTCGCAGATTATTTAAGTTAATGGCATGGCAAATTGTACAATTATGGATGAAAAATACTTTTAATCAAACCACCATGTACATAATTTGTTTGTATCTAAAGTTGTAGTTTTGTAATACTACGTATTTGATTTTGTCAATGGAATCTGACTATGCTTAGTGCATTATCTTTATCGTCCCCAATGGCATCGAGTACTGTTTGATGTATTTAGTTTATGAGCTCCAGTTTCTGATTCCCTTCTTGTTTTTATGTTTTTGGCTTCTTTCTCTTCTTGTTTTGGCAGGTTGCTGCTGTCTTTTTCCTTTTTTTGCACGTCTTGATGCTGATGTGCTATAGTGTGCTGGATGTGGTTGCTATCCCTCTTGGTTATGTTGCGTGGTTTGAAGTGTTTTATCGACTGCTCTTGATGTGCTCGCTTCTTGGTGTTCATCCTGTTTGGTGTAGCTGTACAATTGTTGTTGTTCATTAATTCACATTGCTCCTAACGGCAAATAATTTTAAATCCTTCTGTTGTTGTTTATTATTTCACATTTCTGCCCTTCTTATTGATACGTATTGTAATAGGAGTTTTTGTTCTCACTTCTCTTCCCATTATTAATATTGAAGCTTACTTGGAATTTGTGTTGATGGAGAAGTGTTGTTGATGGTGTTTTACTTCATTCATTTGAATTTATGTATATATACGAAAATGAAATGCATTTTTATACGTATAAGATTGATGCATGGTACATGTTTGTTGAATGCCAAAAAGATGATGTTACAAAAAAGTTGGAAGAGTATAGAAGGATAGAGGCTGAGGCTGAGGCTGAGGCTGAGTGAGCTTTCATAATTTTTTTTGTTACGGCCTTATTCATCTTCTTTTGTTTATACTGGTAAATGGTACTTATAATGTCAAATTGTACTTTTGATTTTTTCGTTTTTTGAGTAAGAAGTACTATTAATGTTAAATAGTACTGACATTGGTACTTTTTTTTTTTTTTTTTTTTTTTTTTTCGAGTAAGTGGTACTATTAATGTTAAATTGTACCGACATTGGTACTTCTGATTTCTTTTTGTTTTTTCGAGTAAGTGGTACTATTAATGTTAACTTGTACTGACACGGAAACAATTTCTCTCTATTTAGTGTGTTTGAAACAACTATTAATGTTAAATTGTACTGACATTGGTACTTCTGATTTTTTTTTGTTTTTTCGAGTAAGTGGTACTATTAATGTTAACTTGTACTGACACGGAAACAATTTCTCTCTATTTAGTGTGTTTGAAACAACTATTAATGTTAAATTGTACTGACATTGGTACTTCTGATTTTTTTTTTTGTTTTTTCGAGTAAGTGGTACTATTAATGTTAACTTGTACTGACACGGAAACAATTTCTCTCTATTTAGTGTGTTTGAAACAACTATTAATGTTAAATTGTACTGACATTGGTACTTCTGATTTTTTTTGTTTTTTCGAGTAAGTGGTACTATTAATGTTAACTTGTACTGACACGGAAACAATTTCTCTCTATTTAGTGTGTTTGAAACAACTATTAATGTTAAATTGTACTGACATTGGTACTTCTGATTTTTTTTGTTTTTTCGAGTAAGTGGTACTATTAATGTTAACTTGTACTGACACGGAAACAATTTCTCTCTATTTAGTGTGTTTGAAACAACAAGCTACTAAATAGTACCCGTATGAATATGTATATATATTTTTTCTTTTGTTTTCATTGTAAGTAGTACTCGTAATGTCAAATTGTATTGACATTAGAAACAATTTTATCTCTTGACTGAGTGTGTTTGAACACAAAATACGATATGATTAATTTTCTTTTTCTTTTGATTTTACCGGTAAGTAGTACTCATGATATCAAAATGTACTTCAAATATAGTTCACCTCATACCGATTACTTAAATCATTTCAAATTCAAATGCACGAAACAAACCAACTCCGGTACGAATAAGTACAAATATAAATATTTGTACCTACTTTGGATATTTAGTCAAACAACATACAAATTCTCAAAAACTAGAATATTACAATCCTCAACTCGCAAAATCGAACCCTCAAATTCATAGCTTTTATATCATCTAGAAATGCTAAAATATTTGTTTGTAGCTCAATTTTCACCAGATTACTAAAAGTAAGAAGTTCAACGCCACTATGCATCAGTCATCGAATCGTCCTCGCTGCCGAAGATCCGAGATAATAATTCGATGCTCATATGATAATCTGCATTCACCAACCCAAGAATTTCATAATTTGTAACTGAACACAATACGAATTATATATTTTGTGTACCTATAACCATAGTAAATTTTACAAAAACAGTACATTTTAAACGAAATCATACCGATAACAAGCATTCAAATAATACTAGACCTACAATACTCATAATTAATTGGCTCACCAAATGGAAGTGTATGAATGTGTAAATGATGGAGATAACCGATGTTTCCAAAGTGGGATTTCGAAGAAGCCCAAAAACAATAACCATAATCTCATAAAACCAAATCTCCAAAACAAAATCAAAATAATTCATAATTATTAAAGATAAAGGGTCCATTTTTATTGTACCAAGATCTGCAGAGACTGTCTGTTTATGAGCAAGCCAGAACAAACATTAATGCAATGTTTGTGAACATTGATATACTTCCATAAAGGGCAGTAAGAAAAAAGGGTTGTAACTAATAGCAATAAAAATATAACTGAAGTAACACCACGAGCCCCGATTGTATCGGATATGTAACCTGCTGAAATTCCACCAAGAACCCCTCCAACACTGAAGATTGTCGAGAGAATCCCAGCTATCTTGTGGGATAGATGAACTCCCGCAACAACTGCAATGTACAAGAACAAAATTACTAAGGCACTTATCTCATGGAACCTTGAAATCACAATAGCTTATTTCATGAGAAACAAGAACTCATGCCTTTTATCTAACAAAGGCAGGTTTATAACTATGCATTAACAACCTTCAAAGACATATATGTATCGAAGATAGCAGTCTAGTCGGGCAACAAAGAAGATTTAAAATTCTTCTGAAAACTTTTGTACTAAAAAAGCTTAAATTCAAGTTCACTCCACATTATCTTGACACTGCATCACCTTTTCAACTACAGATTTATACTGTACATAGTATCAAAGAATATCAAAGTGTCTGCCTTTTTTTATTATTATTATTATTATTATTATTTTTTTTTTTAATTTCAGTGAGGCATTAAATCGAACACGTTTTATGCACTTGTAAGACATAAATATCATACTACTGTCTTGGTACCAACTAATGAGAATAACTCCTATCAATTTATTATCGCACCACATAATGTTCAATTTTGGCAATAATTACCCACAGATCAATGTATTATCGCACAAAAAAATTATGAAAATCAAGTATGAAAACCCCTAAAAAGCCCTAAAATTCTTACATTCAATTGAGAATATGGATTTCGGTGGAATTATCGGATTGGAGCATCAGTCACTGGAATCGTCGTTGCTGACGAAGATCCGAGACTCTGTTGTAGAGCAGAAGCAGGACAAGGACGAGCGCGGCGACGACCGGAGGCGATTCGTGGACCGGTGGAGAACATGGCGGCATGCGAAGGGCCGGCGCAACGTTCTTCTATCATATGAGAGTGTATTAAATGTGTATTTGAGCGTTCAGGGCAGTTTAGTCCCATATCCAACAAATTGGGTAAATTTTGTGTTTTTTATCTTCCAGACCTAAATTTGATTTTATAATGTTTGAATGGGTATTTTATTTTCTCCATCAAAATAAAACTCAAATTTAGAAAAGTCATTATTATAAATAAATAAATTAATTAAAAAGGGTGGTTCGGCATTGCAAGCGGGAGAGCGGCCGAACTATCACTATATCCAAAACATCAGCTCAAATTTACATATTCACACACACTGCCACTGCATAATGGCGGCTGCCGCCACCACCCTCCGCCTCCTCAGACCGTTATCCTCCGCCGTCGCCCCTCTCTTTGCTCCGTTTAACAATCCCAGACTCAATCACTCGTTTGCTCCGCTGCTTCTTTCCCCCTCCGCCGCCGTTTTCCGCCACCATCGCAGATTCTGTACCTCGGTGTCCTGCGAGGCTACCAGGACCGAGGCAATCGAGTTGGAAAAAGGCGCAAAAATCCGCGAGTTTCGCAGGAAGCTCAAGATTGTGGACATTAAAGGAGGAGTTGATGAGGGGTTGAATCGATTGGGGGAGATTCTTGTAGTTAGGGGATGGGTTAGAACGCTCAGGGCTCAGAGCAGTGTTTCGTTCATCGAGGTGCGACTCCGATTTGGTTTCCAGTTTGTTGATATGTCGGCATTTTGGATTTCTTCAATAATTTCTTTCTTTAGTGTATAGGTTAACGACCTTTTGGATTGTTGAATAATTTCTTTCTTTGCTGAATAGGTTAACGACGGTTCTTGCCTTTCAAACATGCAATGTGTAATGGAATCCGATGCAGAAGGCTATGATCAGGTATTATCATACATTTCCAAGACTCCAAGAGTTGATAATGCCTTTGGGGATTTTCTTTATATTGTTCATCGTTGTTCATTTCTCTCTGTTCATGTACCCTACCAATAAATTGGGATCTTGTACTTAGTAATCGAAATGTTATATACATACTGTTAACATATCCTTATGTGCTACATGATTTTCTTTAAGAGCAACAGCTGCAAATGACAAGCTCCCAGCCAAGTCTTAGGGAGTGTTTTGTAAGCTTATAAACTCCTTAAAATAGTTTATAAGTTGTTTAAGAGTTTATAAGCTCTAGAGAGGTGTTTGGCAAAATAAACTCTTTAAGAGCTTATAAGCTCCAAATATAAGCTATACAAGCTCCTTAAAATAAGCTCTTAAACCCCAACTGATGTTACATATTATAAGCTCTTCAAACATCTTATAAGCTCTTAGTGTTTATAAGCTCTTTCAAATAACCGCAGCTAAACACCCCCCTTATTGGTATGATGGACAGTGACAATTCTCTCTTTCCTAGAAAAAACTAATACGAGAGGGGTTATGCAATGCTATAATGAAAAGACCTCCTTTGGACTCTATTCTTTTTAGTTAATGTTAAACCTCCAATCCCTATTTTACTAGAGAAGTTTAGAATTTTGGTGTACTCATACAAATAAAATACTTATAGGTATCATCTCTATTTTGATTGGTAAAAAGTAGACCATTGGACCTGTTTTTTGAAGAAGGCATGACATCCTTATCCCTTTCTAGGTTGATTAGATATAAATAATGTTTACTCTCATGTCAAAGGACGTATATTGAGGACCTTTGGTCCTATAGACCTTGTTTCTAAAATCTATATTTTAAAACTCATATTAAGGAGTTTCTTGGATTTGATTTGTTGATAATTGTGCTCATGTTGGTAGTTTATGCTAGTGTCAAGGAGTTCTTAGTTTTAATTGAATTTGCAGAAAGGCTTATGTGAGTATCAATATGAACCTTTATTGTAGTTTCAACTTGTGAGTTAGTTTTTATCCATACCGTAGAATTTTAATTTCTATTTGAACTTTTTATTTAATTGCAATTGTATCCGGGATCTTTTTGGAACTTTTTAATTGCAATTGAATTTTGAACTTTTTATATTATATATTAAGTAGAATTTTTATTTGACGGGGACCTATGGATATTCTATACTTTTGATGTCGTTGAGTGCTCCTCTTGATTGCCTTGTATATTTTTTATATTCATGTGCCAAAGCTCTAAGCTTTTTGTGAATACTGTAGTTGTAGTTGGTTTATTTTGATAGTAAGGAGTATACTACTTATTTCATCAAGGAGCTCTAAAGAAGATTTCATTTTAATATTTTAGATAGTTTCTGCCCATTTGCTGGAGCAGTTACATTAATTTAAGAAATTAGTTAAATTTTGATTGAGTCTTGGAAAATTAAATGTGACCTTATAATTATTCTTTGGAATTACTTTTAGTACTCCAGTTCTATGCTTTACCTCATGGAGTTTGAGTGATATGAGGTACATCGTGCATTGTAAAAGATTAATATTTTGTGAGTATAGATTATGCTGTTACCCTATTCAAAATTTTGTTTATTTCTTGTCAGAAAAGATGTTATGCAAAGATAGTCCAACAGGGTGTCCCCTGGATTAAATTTATATATATATTTGGTCTTTTTCTATATCTTCTTTTTATATTCAATGATCGTACACCATCATACTATTTGGGCTCTTCAAGTATTGTCAAATAACTTATTGAACTTTGAGAGATGGAGCTTGGATTTTTATAATAGCAAGCTTACACAATGAATCAAAAGAAGCACTATTGCACTTAGTGATTTGTTCTCCATTTTTCCGTGCTTCATATTTAAGTCATAAGAGGTTGACTCGATCTCCACACTGATAATCATGAGGAAGCTCCATTAGGGTCTAGTAGACATTCACATAAACAATTCTAAACACACTTTGTGATTTAAAAATTTCAGCGTTTGGCTTCTTTGTTCTATTAATGAAATGTTTATTGGCCAAGATCACTGGAGAAATACTAGGCAAATGCCGCAAATCTATGTGTATCATTCACAATTAAATGAGATAAGAATTGGGCAATACTTGGTGAAATTTATCCTCCATTAGATTTAACTGCTGTGCCTAAACTAGGGGCCTCTGCCCATCTTTTCCCCCAATTGGTACATTTAACCTTATAAAGGTTACATATAGAGTGCATACGGAGTTTATATTCTCGCAACTGTGTAAGTGTGTGCCTATGAATAGCTTTGTAGCTTCTGTCTCGACTTTTGTTTTTGTGCCTGGTCTAATTACTTTTGTTTTTGAATACTACTTTTTGTTTTCACTTGCATGTCTTGTGATTGAGTGAGACTATTTATCTTTCCTGTTACCAATTCCTATTAATAGGTGGAGAGTGGAACTGTTTGTACTGGTGCTTCAGTGTGGATACAAGGAACCATAGTAGCCAGTCCAGGGTCAAAGCAAAAAGTAGAATTGAAGGTTGACAAACTTGTTACGGTAATAATTTTCGTGAAACTTAATTTACAGCTTGTAATAACTTTATATTCAGTACTGTAGTTCATGCAAGAGCTTGACAGAATCATTGTTTTATAATATTTACATCTTAAGTTTTGTTCAGGGACAAGCATAACTAGTTTACTTTTTTTTAGGCTTTGTATGTCCAAGAAGATAATCTAAGGCTGGAGTGTAGAGTTGAAAGTTCACAATTTCTGTCACATTACACTATGGCAAAATGATCTGCGCTTTTAAGCGTTAGAATTTGTATTATTCTGGTAATTATGGAAATAGCAACTTGAACATGGGAACTGAGCCTTGTATAGCCACAAGTGCTGGATGCATATGACACTTTTAATTGCTGATCCTTTATCCTTTAAGCCCTCTTAAAGTGCTATAATCTTCTTGATTATGATTCTGATCAGTTAAGGTTCAAAAGCTGTCATTAAGTATGAAACCATAGCTACAATAAAACCTACTCGACTAGAAACACAGACGGAATAATTAGATAAATTCAGAATAAGAAACTTACAGAATTCTATGCAGTTCTTATAGCTGTCACTGATGATTTATGCTGATAGATTTTTCTATTTATCTGATGATGACACGGATATTCAAGGCGGTCTTAAAGAAATGTAAGCTGCCATCACGTGCCATAAATAGGACTATCTTAAATGTTGATTACTTGGTTGATTTACTAACACTTGTCTACATTTGTCCACTTCAAAACACGGTGTATGATGTCTATAATGTTTTCTTCAGAATTGTGATTAATTTTTGCATTGTCAACCTTCAATTGTTTTGGTAGGTTGGAACGAGTGATCCTTCCTTTCCTATACAGAAGAAAAAGGTTAGCAGAGAGTTCTTAAGGACTAAGGCTCATCTCCGACCACGCACAAATACGTTTGGGGCGGTAAGACTTATCTTTATTTTTTGAAGTAGCACATGAAAATTGCATAATATGTTCTGTTTTTCGGAAACCTCCTCTCTACTCCCAAAAAAATTTGAATATTCTCTGGACACATTTTTATCAAGTCCACAGGAGTAAAAAGAATCAGTTCATAAGCCTTTTAAAACGTCATTTCTGTAAGCATCCATTACTAGCTTGCATTATAAAAAGTCAGTGAACAATTCCATGTCAGATTATTTGCTGCTCTCTTGTTACCCACCAACTTTTCTCTAGTGAGTAGATTAGCAAATTTCCAGCTCTAACAACTTAAAAAATTTACTATCTTGATTGAAATTTTAGGTTATTTCCTTGTTATAGCCGCCTGTATCTCTTCTCTTCTATCTGCAACATCCGTTGCCTGAAGAACACTGTTTCTGCCGTAAAGAACCATTTATTCTGGCACGTTGCTACATCATACTGAATGCTTGTCTTTCTTCCCTATCTTGCTATCAGAGAACAGAGATGTATAATACTTTCTTGCTGCCATTATGTACTTGCATATTATTTTGCTCCTCTCATTAACATCAGTACTTTGGATACTATTAATCACTGTTAGCTATTTCAATTAGCCTGTAATAAACAAATATGTGTTTGCCTTAGGTTTCAAGGGTGAGGAATGCTTTGGCCTATGCCACACACAAGTTTTTTCAAGAAAATGGCTTCGTTTGGCTTTCCAGCCCGATCATAACTGCTTCAGACTGTGAAGGAGCTGGTGAACAGTTTTGTGTAACAACATTGGTATGTGTTATATCAAATAGAACATCCCAAGTAAAAAAAATTTAGCTCAGGTTTCACAATTCATGCTTAACCCTGCTATTTTTCTCTCCCTTCTTGCTTTAAACCCTTCAATATTATGTTGGATCAGGTTTAGGTGTTCATCCATGCCCATTTTCTGGATATTCAAATGTATTCATTACTTACATTTGCTTGATGCTGGCTCCATTGGATTCTTGCAAATTATTCTCCAGTTTTATATATCATTCTTACATAATACGGAGTATATAGTTATCAAGGTAGATAAGAGTACAAACACCATGTCCCTGCAAACAATCATGACTCCATTTTATCTACTGGTTTTACCCAAGTTCTTAATTTATTCCTTTGATGCTCTATTGGTTCCTCAGCCATCTGCTCACGTTTGCTTCTACTTATCCATATTTTCATCATGTTGAAGTAATAATGTTTTGTATATGTTGGTTCATGTGACAACTGACAACATTTGATCCTTGGATAGGTTCCAAACCCAAGTGAACCTACAGGCTCTCCAGTTACTGACATCCCCACAACAAAGGATGGCTTAATTGATTGGTCTAAGGTGAGGTTTCTGTTACTCTTTCCTTTCTTTCGTCCGAACCAACAACTACTATTAAAATCCGCCATACATTTAATTTCATGATCCCTCCTTGTGGATTTTTGATTTCATTGCCTTACCTCTGTCATTGCCTTTGTTTTTCCAAAACTTAAGTCTTCCATCTCTTTTCAGCTGTCATTGCCTTTGTTAATCTACTACAAACTCAGTTAGGCTGAAATATATTAACAACAAAAGGAACATGTGATTATGGTT
Organism: Thymus mandschuricus; assembly: GCA_029379335.1. Lineage (NCBI taxonomy): Eukaryota > Viridiplantae > Streptophyta > Magnoliopsida > Lamiales > Lamiaceae > Thymus > Thymus mandschuricus. Next base: position 15,256,206 of record CM057074.1, on the reverse strand, counting down.
TCATCTCACGATTGTCAAATGAAATAAAAAGGAATGTTATTATTGGCGGTTCGAGAGTCAGAGTAGTTTTAGATTAAGAATGTTGAAGAAAAGAACCATTAGCATTTTTCTAAACCAGTAATTTGCTCCTAAATATCAAGAATTTCGCCTGTCCAGTCATAAATACACTACTTTTCTTTCATGCAACGGATAAAGTACTATGTAATAATTATTGGGTGAAGAAAAAATATATTTGGTTTCTAAAGATTGGAAAATTGGGGAACATTGCTCTTAAAAATTCCACCTGCTAATCATATTTTTGTGGTCTGGTTGACAAGTGTGTGGATGTTTTTGTGGCTACATCCAACAGGCCATTACATTACAGATTTTCATTTTCTGTTGCATTAATTCTGCTGATATTTTCTCCTTGCTAGTTTCCTGTGCTTTAATCAGACCAAGTATGTTTGCTTGGGGCTGATCCTCAGGTTACAGTCATTTAAGCAGTTTCTTCAAATTTAAATGATGCTTACTTGAAAGCTATGGCCTTTTTGTGTATTTCTGAAGTAGTTATTATGTCAAGTAGTGCTACTTTTGAACGCATTGTCATGTAGATAAAAGCCATGAAGAGGACATGCTTTATGGACATTCCTTGATGCATTAGAAATGATCAAAACAAGTCTCGTTGACAGTCTTTGATGCATCAAAATAATCAAAACAAGTCTCCTTGACAGTCTTTGATGCATCAAAACAATCAAAACAAGGTTTATGGACTGTCTTTGATGCATCAAAACGATTGCTATACACTGCAGAAGAGAATCTTCTAGATCTTGTTTATTTACTCTCTGCAATTGAAGCCAGTCTTTATCGTGATTATGCTTAACCTGTTCATTGTTTATTGTCTGGGCAGGACTTCTTTGGAAAACCAGCTTTTCTGACAGTATCTGGGCAACTGAATGCTGAAACATATGCTACTGCTCTCACTGATGTAAAGCTATTTCCTATCAGTTATTATGTACTTACAATTTGTAGTATATAGTTTGCAACTCTAGTTTTCTCTTGACACTCTTACAGTTACTTAGACATGTTTTGTATGTATCTGATATGTATTTACTCTCTCCCAGGTATATACTTTTGGTCCTACATTTAGAGCAGAAAATTCACATACGTCTCGGCACTTAGCTGAATTTTGGGTACACGCAGTATTTATTAATTTGTTGACGTATATATACTTAATTTGTTTTCTTTTAATTGTTTTCGTCCAGAAATTAGCTGATGTTGCACTTGGATCATGGCAAAAATCTTAACTACTGCTTCTCTTTTCCCAAGATGATAGAACCAGAACTTGCATTTGCTGATTTAGAAGATGACATGGCTTGTGCAACTGCATATCTCCAGTACGTAGTATGTTACCTTGCAAAACTATTGTACTTTTTTTATTGACATCTTTTAATTGTTGCTGTGTTTTTAAGACAGTGACTTGATTTTCAATTTTGCTTGAAAGGTGAAATACATTCTTGAAAACTGCAAGGAAGATATGGAGTTCTTCGATTCCTGGATTGAGAAAGGAATTATTAACCGGCTAAGTGTAAGGATTATAGCTTAGTTGTTTTCGGTCTATATTTCTGTTTTTTGCTTTCTTGTTTGGTAAGAGCCCTTGTAATGTCTCCATTGTGCCTACCTTTATTTTCTACTTATTACTATGTTGCATCGTATACGTTTGTGCTATCTGACTAATTCATTTGTCTTTTTCAAACATTAACGTATTCCCAGGATGTAGTTGAGAAAAACGTAGTCCAGCTGACATACACTGATGCGGTTGAACTTCTCCTGAAAGCAAAGAAGAAATTTGAATTTCCGGTATTTGACTTATCTTGATGTTACTCTTCTTGAATAATGTTGTTTTTGATATTGATTTTCACTATCATAATAGCACAACATTTCACTTAACAATGTGATGTTGCAGTTCACTTATTTGAGCTCATATTTTATTGATTTACATGTGATATAAGGCAAGACTTATTTGCAACCCTTTTCTCCAGTATGTGACTAGGATCGATAGTTCAAGGATACTTCTAAAACTAGCACAACAATTCACTTAACTATGTGATGTTGCAATTTGTGAATCATCTTTTCCTATGCCATTTGTTGTTTTACTATTGCTGTCAATGCTTATGCTGAATTGCTCCACACAGTAAACCGAGCCTAATTTGATTAGTTAGTTGTTTGTAGGTAACATGGGGGTGTGATCTTCAAAGTGAGCATGAACGCTATATAACTGAGCAGGCTTTTGGGGGATGTCCTGTAATTATAAGAGATTATCCAAAGGCAAGTATGCCTTTTCCTGTGTTTATTGTCATTATCTTCTTGTAGTGACTGTATTTGTTTTTTATATCAACTCTCAGGATATCAAGGCATTTTACATGCGTCAAAATGACGATGGAAAGACAGTTGCAGCCATGGATATGTTGGTTCCTCGGGTAAATCTCTGTCAAACTCATAATTTTTAAATATCAGATGTGGCATCTGAATGAGAATGAGATACATTATGTGATTAGATATGATGATAAATTGGATAATCTGCATGAATGTTTCCTTTGTAATAAGTTCTCTTACTCCACCTATTCTACCAGATTAGTTCCGAACTCTTCTTATAATGAGATTACAGCATGAGCTTTGTCATGTGCAATTTGGATTCATGTGTGCGCAGTATTTTATGCTTAATCTGCTTGGCTTTATAGTCAGACTTCATCCAATTAGCTTCCACCACTCTCCCCTCAGCAAACATCTCTGTTAACTTGAAGGATGTTAACTTAATGGTTTCTGCATTCTTAGTATTCTATTATTTCATTTTGGCTTCTCAAACTATTCTTCAGGTTGGTGAACTCATTGGTGGAAGCCAAAGAGAAGAGCGCCTTGACTATTTGGAACAAAGGTTGGATGATATGAAACTAAACAAGGAGAGCTACTGGTGGTATCTTGACCTGCGACGATACGGTTCAGGTGAGTTTTTTATACTTCATACGTTTTGTTTCCCATCTTATTTTGCAGTTCAGGTGAGTTAGTTTATGCCTAAAATGTATGCAATCATAAAATTAGGAGTGAGACGTTATCATGGGATATGAACCTCACCCAAACATATGCGATTATTCTATAATCCTTTTCCATGCCACATCCTATCCCATAATATGACAATCCCTCGATTAAGCGATCCATCAGAGTAAACCGCGCTAAGTCAAGTTTCTGTTGCTGTGACAGTTCCCCATGCTGGATTTGGATTGGGGTTCGAGAGGCTCGTACAGTTTGCAACCGGAGTAGACAATATAAGGGATGCAATACCTTTCCCTCGAGCGCCTGGATCTGCAGAATTTTGACATCTTCAACACTTCTAGTACAATATGATTAAAATTGTAATTATTATCTTCTTGGAGGCTCCAATACTTCACTTATAATTGGCAGGCATGTTTCGAATTGTTGCCGCTAGAAAATCCATAGCCCCTTTTTTTCATCATAGATAAAAAAAGAACACAAAACAAAAAATAAATAAAAAACACAAAACAAACAAATTATTGTTGATACATTCGCTGGAAGGCGCGTCTAATGTTGAATAGATGGCTCAGTTCTGATATCTCCAAAACAACTGTCGCAATCTTTTTCCTTTTGAATATCAAAGCAAATAGATACCATGTCATTTCATCTGCCCATGCCCCCATATTCCCTCTGTCGCACGTTGTTTAAGCCCACGGCTCAATCTTTTTTGGGTACGGAAATGGAAACAATTAATTGATTATGTTATTTATTTGGTTTGAGTAATATGTTATCCATTCGTTACTTGTGGGTAGCTCTATCCTCAAAATGTCACCCCTCAAGAAATAGGAGAAAGAAGGGGGAAAAAAAATTGCTTAGTGACTCAGTTCTATTATTGAATCGAATACTCAATAAAAGTAACCAATTTATTATTATTCTCTTACTTTATTTGATTTTGTTCCTTTTACGTTACCCAATTTGAACCAAACAAGCTTAGTCTTATAGGGGTTAGGCTTAAAAAGCTTATTTGAAAGAGTATATAAACTCTAAGAAGAACTTATAAGATGTAAAAACAAGTTAGGGTGGAAGAACTTATTTTTAAAGTTGATAAGCTCCTTCTTCAAGCTTATAAGCTCTCAAAGAGCTTATTTGTCGAAGACATTTTTAGAGCTTATAAATTTTCACTTTAACAACTTACATATAAGATGTTTTAAGGAGCTTATATGCTTTATTTAGCCAAACACTCCCTTAACAGGGTGTTGTTTTTAGTCGATAAAGAAAAGTCTCAATGTATAAAAATAGCCACTTTCACTATAACTATAACTTATTTAGCCACAACTTTAAAAGTGTTAGTTTTATAGCCACTTTTGGGTAAAAAGACATACTTACCCTCAAAAAGTTTGTCCACATCATCATTGACAAACTTAAAAAAAAAGGAATAAAGGAATATATGGAAAAAAAAACAAAAAAGGAGATTTTGTGGGCCATTAATGCCACATTAAACCCATACAACCACCACCCTCTCCCTCTCCCTCTCCCTCGTTCACCGTCGACGAAAAAAAACCCCAAACACAGTCGCCGTCGCCGTCGCCTCCCACTGTCGCCACCGCCGCCAGCACCGAAGAAGATGTCAGGGTCCGATTCCGACCAAGAATGGGCTACGCCTCCGCCGCCGGTGAGTTTAAAAAAATTTCTCTTTTGAATTTTGTTGTTCGATAATGTATTCGATTAGTTTTAGTTCTTGGTTGTTAGTTTTCATTGAACACGACTAAAGGTTTAGGTTTATGGGTTTATAAATCATGAAATAATGCACGTTTGAACTTGGAAAATCGACGGCGACGGCGACTGTGTGAAACACGGTTGAGGCACGGTCGAATTTGAATTTCGACCGTGTGAAACACGGTTGAAATTCGAAGTCAACCGTGCCAAATCGTTGACCGTGCCTAAATGTTGACCAGGCAAGGTTGAATTAGAAATTCAACCGTGTGGCACGGTTGAATTTCCAATTCAACCGTGCCTTTACCGTGGCAAATTTTTTTTTTTAATCCGTTTTTCATTTTTTTTTGTTATAACTATACTAATATGTTTTGTTTGTATTATTTTCAGCCTAGGTTTCAGTGGATGAGACCTCGAATGCAAGGATATGCCGGCAAAGTACTTTTATACACACGGGAAAAAATTCTTCGAGAAATCCCCGATGTTTTGATCAGAGTCGGGGGACAGCCGCTCCTCGATCGATTTCTAGAGGAGAGCCCCTTCCGTTAGATCATGGAGCTCAATAGGAGAGATGTGGCAATCAGTGCCACACACCAGTTTCTAGCCCGAGAGTTGAAAGACCCGTCGATCCCGGAGCACGAGAGGTGGTTTTCGATTGGGGGTCGTGAAATAATCTGCGGCCCTCGAGAGTGGGCCATTGTGACCGGATTAAAGTTCGGGCCTTCCGCTTTCGACCCCTACGGTCGAAACCATATTATACCGTTGTCGAGCCTGTACCACACGAAGTACGGACGCTCGAAGAAGAAGATCAAGACGAACCAATTGAGGGATGACTTCTTGAATGAAGATCGAAGGCTAGGCACGGCCGAGCAATACTTGAAGGCCGCCAACCTTCTCGTCTACTTGTTGGTTCTACAATGCCGTGACAATTCGCCCATCGATGATTGGGCTTGGGCGCTAGTAGAGAACGAGGAGCAGTGGAGGGATTTCCCTTGGGGATCGTGGTCGTGGCAAATCCTTTGCCACCAGTTGGACGTCGTGAAGAAAGATCCATCGGAGATCGAAAACAAGCAAAAAAAATACCACTTGTACGGGCCGGTTTGGGGGCTCAATTTATGGGCGTACGAGGCCATTCCGTCTTTGGGACGAGTCTGTGGCTACCAACCTACACAGAGAGCTGAGTTGATGCCCCGTCTGAGGAGGTGGGAGACCTATTCGACGTACTCGAGCTTTGCCGGTTTCTTCGACAACCCCGAGGTAATTAATGACTTCACTTTGCATTAAAATTATTTACTTATTTAGTTGTTTCATCCGTACGTAGTTAACTAATGAATTTCATACGTGTATACAGCTCGAGGTACACGCGAGGCTCCGCCCATCCGAGGAAGAGCAACGACAGCCCTATCTCCTCAGTCTTGAGAACCCGAACCCTCTGGTGTTGGAGTACGATGCTCCGAAACGCCACGCCCACAAGAAAGCGGAGCAGGAGCAGAGGAGATCGAAGGCGGCCCGAGATATGGCCAAGGTCGTAGAGAGGTTGATGTGTCGGGACGCTGAACGGGTCGTGATTCCCCGTCGAGCAACCCGTGCTTCTTCCGAGGGACAGTTGCCTACCCGTCCTCTCCGTCTCGGAGCCATGGATCGGGACACGATAGACGAGGCGCAGTCGAGGCGCCGTAGAGGCGAGGGACCGTCGAAGCGCCTGAGAGCCGAGCCATCTCATCACGAGGAATCGAGCGACGTCGTCTGTTGCATCCACGGGGATCCGTGCCGGCTCGGATGTCGTGGAGACGATGCGGTGATGGACCGGTTCATCGAGAGGTTCGGTGATCGACTGGTTCGGGATACAGACGAGAACAGCATTGTTGTTCGATTCGCCAAGGCCGTCGTTGAACGTGCTAAGGGCCTTCTCGGGGGCCGAGGATCGAGGAGGCCGTCTCCCGAGCCGTCGTATCACTCGCACGTGGGCGGGGGCAGTCAGAGGATCGAGGAGGCCATTAGGAGGTCGAGGAGTCGGACACCGACTCAAGCACCAGGGGGAGGAGGGGGAGCCTCGTCCTCTCACGAGTCCTTCTTACACGAGCTCGACCGAGACATCCCCTCGCCTGCTCGTGACGCTCGAGAATCATTCGAATCGGAGGGTTCGGACTTAGAGGTTGATCCAGAAGCCGGGCAAAGGCTAATCTCTACTCAAGCCAGCCGGCAAGTCAAGCCTTCCTCCTTCCTCCACAGTCCGTATATGGCGAACACAGACTCGCGGCTTTCTATGCGGACTGTGAAACAAGCTTATGCACGGCATAGAGCTTCGGGGAAGGATGCCAAAGCGTACACCTGTCAAGAGTTCGCATTCGAGATGGGGCAAGCACTCTTTGATGAAATCGAGGACCCGAAGATTCAAATCGAAGCGCCGGTAAGTGTTTATGGAATTCGTTTTTATTTGTGTGTTTAGATCACAATTCGAGATTTCATTAATTTGTGTTTTGTTTGTGCATTTTTAGATTATTGACCTCTACATCCTGTATTGGAGGTCTCGATTACGCCGTCGAAAATCCTTAGCTCCCGGAGTAGGACACGGTGTAGTCATACTGGCGGGGTGTGATTACTACGTAAGTTGTATTATTAATTAACGTTTTTGCATTGATGTTTTTACATACAAAGTGTAGCTCTCATTGTAAATTGTTGTTAAAAATACAGAAGGCGTTGAATCGAGCCCTCGAAGCGGAGCACAAGGACGATCCTGAGCTAGGCTTGAAAGAGGGAAAGACGTATCGCCAATGGAAGGCCAAACCAAACCTGTTGGAGGTCTTCGAAGGGACAAATACGTACATCCCTTGGAAGCATGGCAAATATGTAAGTATGATTCAATTTTTTTTTCCTCTCTTTTCCCGACTTTAGTGTGCATCTAATTATAGCTAGCTTGTTACAGTTTGTCATGGTTTGCCATCTCGGGACGAATCATTACGTGGTCGCTCGCGTCTGCGTTCCAGAGTGGAGGATTGAGGTGTACGATATCGCCTCGAAAAGGGCGAGACTGGAGATCATCGCACAATACAACTCCTATGCATAAGTCGCCTCTTCCCTAAAGTCCTTGCCCAGACCGACTTTTGGAACCAACAGGTTAATATAGGGAAGAAGAGGACCGACTTTATGCCGATAAAATTCATGCCTGAAGATCAACAGTACGTCCAAGTCGACGGTGTGAGCTGCGGCGTATACGCATGCTTGTACTTGGATCGTATCCTCAGCTCGAATGCTGGACCTATACGACATGCTGATGAAGAGAAGTTCATCAAACGGCAACGAAAGATATTGGCTAGGAGAATTTTTAGTCTTTCGTTGTATCCTGTCGACGGTCCGGTCGATCTATCTAGGATCCGAGTATAAAAAACCTTGTTTATGGAATTCGTTAATTGAACTTGTGTATGGAATTCGATTATCGTATTAGATTATCAAATGTTCATGGTTTGTCAATTTGCAATTATCGTATTAGATTATCGAATGTGAAATCATCGAACAAACAACAAATGTGCAAGAGTAGGACTTAGTAGACATTTGGACTTAGAAAAAATTTGAGGCATTTTTTTCCCAAACTTTCGGTAAAGGCACGGTTGAAATGAACTTTCAACCATGCCTGGCACGGTCAAAACGGCAAGTCAACCGTGCCTCATACTGTAGACGGTTGACTTCCGCCAGGCACTGTTGACTTTCTGTTTGACCGTGCCAAACAGTGCCTCTTAGAACCCCAACCGTGCCTAATCCATAATTTTGTACAAAAATCCATTTTTTGATCGTAATTAGCGTGTGACGTCACTATTATATTCCATAGTTGATTAAAAAACAACAAATAAAGCGGAACCATTGGGTTTTAATGATTAAAATAGCGTAATCTAATCTATCTAATGCATCGACACTTCCTAAGATGAAACACTCCTACAATGTATATGGTCCCCTACCTCATTATCCAAAGATTCGAACTTCGTTTGGGTTCGTTGTTGTTGTTAACGGCATATAATTGATGTATCGTTAGTAACTAATGTGTAATTGATGGTTAATTTACGTACTAACATCGAAATTAACGAATTTTTAGAAGGTTGACTTTCAAAAATTGCCCCTTGACTTTAGGCACGGTTAGGGTACACTGTTAGGGTACACGGTCAAACAAGAAATTCAACAGTGCCTCGAAAGTCAACCGTCCACAGGGCAAGGCACGGTTGACTTTCTGTTTTAACCGTGCCAGGCACGGTTGAAACTTCAGTTCAACCGTGCCTTTACCGAAACTTTTGGGAAAAAATGGGCCAAAATTTTTCTAAGTCCCACAATCAACCATGCCCATTTTATTTCCCATACCTAGTACACCATTCAATCGACATTTGAAATCCATTTCAATCCAAACATTCAATTCAATCCAAACTTGAGATTCAATCTATCGAAATAAAATTAATCGAAAAATTATTCTACCACTCGCAAGGGGCATCGAGGTCTCGTGTGTTCCTGGCTTTGACATATGCTACATTTTTTCTTCCTTCTTCTCCCAGGCTCCGCATCTTGGGGCGGTACATTCAAGTCGACACCGCCAATCTGAATTGGAGCTCTACACACTCTCCTGTTGTGCCCAGCTTGTCCGCATCGAGTGCACCTTTGTCGAGCCGTCGATGTTGACGTTCCTTCTTCTCCTACGGCTCTTGCACGTGACTCCCTTGGTCGTCCGGCTTGCTTAGGTACTAGAGGTGGACGCACAACGTATGAGGTCACGTAGTCGGGCACGTCCCACGACTCCGGATGAGGGACGGGTTCGATGGTTGGGGTATAGGTGGCTACCAAGGTAGACTGTTTGAAATAGTGACTCACGTAATCACTTGCTCGTCCACCTGAATACCTGATTGAGCATGAATAAATAAATCAGTCGTACCATTCAATCTCGTCTATATATAACTCACATAAGAATATGTCGTACCTTAGAGCCGCGTGGGCGTATCGACAAGGCATCAAGTCCAAGTCAAACTCACGGCACGAGCACGTCGAGTTTTGAAGGTCCACGAGGTAATTGCCGTTCTTACCTTCTACCCTATACAAATTGGGAGTCGATGTCGTCCTACACGGGTAGCGACGTCCCCATTCATGGGCTGCCGACATCTTCTCGTACGCCTTCGGAGTGAGATCGTGCTCTCGAGAAAGGGCACTTTGACGGTGTTGGTCAAACCACTTTTCTACGATCGTGCGATACATCTCAAGCATCGAGCATATTGGCAGCCGACGAGCCCACAGTAGTCGTGCATTCATTGTCTCGGCCGGATTAGAAGTCATGAAACTCGTGCGTGGGACGGGACACTTTGACTTCGCCCACCTCGGAGGGCCGATATCACACAACCTTCTATAAATTCCGCCTCCTTCACGGCCGAAGCATCTCAAGGCATCGAAGTTTTCATCGAACGTTGAATCTTGATTTGCGTAGGCCGCCTCTTTGAAAATTCCCAAGGCATGTTGCCCGAACGATTTCAGATTCTTCGTGATGTGGTAGAAGCAGAGGCCGTGTGCTCGGTTAGGGAAAACGGCATTCACGGCATTGATGATACTCACGTGTTGATCAGAAACGATCAATAGATCGTCCGGCGCCCCGAAACAACTCTTCACCTTCGACAAAAACCATGTCCATGATTCATCGTTCTCCTTATGACCTAATCCTATTGCAAGAGGAAACACCTGCTCATTCCCATCTTTAGTCACAGCTACAAAGAGAGTCCCCTTGTTCTTTCCTTTCAGATGTGTCCCGTCAACAACAATCACGTGACGGAGCAAGTCACTTTGAAAGGCTTCGATGGACTATCCAAGGGCAAGAAACATGTACACTAGTCGATCGTCAACATGCGATGTCACCATATCGTACACACTTCCCGGGTTTCTCTCCTTCAGCAGGTAGAGGTAAGACGGTAGCCTCTCATACGACTTTTCGAAACTTCCGTACATGCTCTCAATCGCTATGTTTCTCGCGCGCAGTGCAAAGCTGTAGCCTATCTGAATGCCGTACTGAGTTTGTAGCTCATTCATCATCTCATTCGGCTTCAACACGGATCCCTCGACGACCAGTCTACGTGCAAAGAAAGCTCCTAAAACCTTGACACAAATCTGCTGCGGTTTGTTTCCGTCTAGAACCACTTGGCACGTATGGTTGGGTTCATATTTCCTAACCCTCCATATCCCGCCCTTCTTTCGTGCACGCAACAAGTATGCACAATCATCCTGGTTGCACACAAAGTTCAGTCGCTTTGTGCATGAACGTTCGGTGGTATACTCTAGTCGGTTCTCCATGTGATATAGGCCCACGGCTATTTGCAAATCATCTTTCTCCTTGAAGAGGCCACCCACACGCAATTGTCCAAGTGAGGGGCTATAATCGGGCTCGATAAAGCCTAGAGGTAATGCCGTATCTAGGTTGACGTACGGAATCAACCAATTTCTTATAGCTTCGTGAGTTGCACGAGTATCATCGGATCTTCCTTCTTGATTATCTGAATGTATGCTTCGGTGCCCGATGATCCTATCAACACGCCCCGGCTCCTGAATCCATGCTCTAAACACCGTAGTTAACGACTCAAACAAGTCGGCCCTTTGTTGTTCATCAATCGCCTCTTCAGCCCTCTCATTTCTCTCCTCCTCAGCCCTCGCCTCCTCATCCCTCGCCTCCTCATCCCCCGTCTCCTCATCCGAAGACTCCGATTCTTGATGACTAGGACCTCCAACATTCAAGTTCTGAAATACCGTGGATTGTTGTGTCATAGGAGTGCGAAAGTTGATGTTCTGTGTCTTCTCGATCACATACACGGTTGGCGAATCGTTCTGCTCCACCATAAGCCTAAGCAAATCCGTGTCGTTCTTCAGAACAACCTTCATCCTCTCGTGATCGGTTAGGTCCGTCAAGTAGTACAACATGTACTCCGATTCGGAGCCCAATTGATCACGGATCTCCCTAAGCACCTTATCACGTGTAATTCCTAATATGGGGAAGTGCACGAGGAAACTATCACCTCCCACGTACGAGGTCCTCTCCCAATGCCCACTGTGATGCACGATGATTCTCTGATACGACATCCTGAAAAAACACAAGATTTTTTTTTGTTAGATTTTCGGTAAAGGCACGGTTAATTTGAGATTTCAACCGTGTGACACGGTTGAAATCTCAAATTAACCGTGCCATAATTAATAAATTAAAAAAATTAATTAGATAGAGGCACGGTTGATTTGGGATTTCAACCGTGTGTCACACGCTTGAAATCCCAAATCAACCGTGCCTCTACCGTATTTTAAAAAAAATAAAAAATTAAATTTTGGGCATGGTTTGCCCAATCGTGCCACTATGATCCAACAGTGTCACTATGGTCTCAACAGTGCCACGAAGAACAATTTCAATTTTTTATTTTTTTGAGCAAAAAAATACTCCCTCCGTCTTTATATAAGTGTCCCGAGCCGCCAAAAATTTTGTCCCTAAATAAGTGTCCTATCACATTTTTCCAAGCAAAAATTACACAAAAGTACCAAAACTACCCTTCTTGAAAATCTAAAAGTGGGAGAAAGACAAAATAAATAAATAAATAAATAATCAAGGATTTTAAGGGCATAAGTGTCATTTTAGCATTCTCCTTGGTTTTTTCAAATTGGCGGCTCGGGACACTTATTTAAAGACGGAGGGAGTAATCGAAAATATGCGAAAAGAAATGAAATTACGATCGTACCTTTATATTAGTCGGAAAAACCTTGAATATTCCCAATTTCACGGCCGAAAATAGTCCCTCGATTTTCCAGAAATTAATATACGAAAAATAGAATTTTTTGCAAAAAAATTCTCTCTCTCTCTCTCTCTAATTTTTTTGTTATGTTCGAATGAAATGTTGTTGTTGCTATTGTTGTATTCAATTCAATTTTTGACACATTTATTACTGTTATCTACTCTTTTGAACTAATGAAGTGAATCAAAATAAGATTTGGTAGTTGTCATAAATGCATTATTATTTAGTTATTGATTTTTTTTTTATAAAATAATTACAATTTATGTGAAAAATAAAATTATAAAATTTAAAACAAAAAAAAAAATTGATCAACCGTGTTCATGAGTTGAACACGGTATATAATTGAAGACATTAATTAAAAAGTAGAAAATTATAAAAAATATATAATTATTTTCGTCTTTTGAAAAAAAAAAATGGCAACATGGACACGGTAGGATCATAGTGGCACGGTAGGATAGAGAGAGAGAAAGAGGGGAGAGAGAGAAAACATTTGTCAATTATAATTACAAACAAAAGAAAATAAAAAGTGGTGGGACCCAATTAAAAAGTAAGGGTATTTATGTACTTTCATGCAAAAGTGGCTATGAAACTTACACTTTTAAACTTGTGGCTATAATAGTTATAGTTATAGTGAAAGTGGGTATATATGAGTTTCTCCCTAAACAAAATTAAAGATAAGAAATAGGATAACATCGTTCACATTGTTCTTTTAGGAGAATCAATAATAGTTCTCTATCTCCTTTTTTATGATGACTTGAACCCCTAACCTTTTTATTGAAAGAAAACATCTTAGCAACTGAATTGCGCTTCGTTATCAATGCAATTTTACCGTGTGTTACCTAAGGAGGGAAAGGACTATATTATGGGAAAATATTATCGCTCCTAGCTCCTACCCCATCAAAATATTATCATGAAATAAAGGGAAATGGTGGAAGAAACATGATTCTCTAGAAAAATATCCATTGGAGAAAATAACCCATCATAGAATGTACTGCTGGTGAAATTGGTGGAAAATAGTGAAAAATATTTTAACATCTCACCATCTAACAGAACAAACTCTTCATGATGCATTCACTTTTTATATTAGAAGAATAGAAGATGATAATACAATAATGTGGCACAACTTTACAACGAACAGCCGGATCCTTAATTCTTTTTGTGTAACGCCCCGCATTTTCCTAACTCTACATTAGTAGTTTAATTCGTAAATTAGATAAATAGTTTGAAGATTAATGACTAAAAAATTTTATTCTCGACGAAGTAGAATTTCGTAAGAAAGACTTGTTTAATTGGTCGATTTTAATTAGGAGAATTACCCCTATAATTAGTTGACTAAAGAATATGATTACTTTAAATGATTAATTCATTGAGTAGTAATTTCAATTAGAAATCAAATAGCAATTTGATTAATCATTTATTAAGTAGTTACATCGTTTGATTTACGATAGTATCGATTGTACATTTCATATTGATTTGTATTATTCAAAATCGATCAAGAGCAAAAGTTGTGGTACGAACTAATTAAATCATATTATGGGCCAAGCCCATCGGTTGATAATCGAACCGTTAGACAATAATCGAACCAAGCATTCGATTAATACTTTTATTAAATCAAAATTTGTAATTATTAATAAAATAAAACAGAATTTTAAGTAATTAAATGATTATACAAAGGATTACAACAAAAAAATAAAAGAAAGGGGACAAAACATGCAACAGCAGTTGTTGCTTGAGTCAAAAGAAAAAAAAAAAAAAAAAAAAAAAAAAAAAAAAACAGAGGAGGGGGCAGAGAAGGGACAGCAGCAGTAGGGTAAATCTCTTCCAGTTTTCCATCTTCCTTCATCCCCCCTTACACCATTCTTGAGCCCCAAGAAAAAATATCAGCCTTCCCTCAACTTGCTCCACTTGTAACCTGCAAAAAAGATAGGATTAGAGAAGGAAATCAGAAAAAAAGGACCTATCTCTTACAACTAACTAGTCTTGCAGAGGAACAAAGGAAAATCTGTAGGGAAAGGATGGAGGAAAGCAGAATTTCCTCCAACCCTTATCATCACATGAAGTGCTACAGTCATTACAAAATCAGCCCTATAAATACCTCCACACTCAACCAATTTCAATTCATTTCTTTCACTCTCAACTCACCATAAGACACTAGAGAAGGGAGAAGCAGTAGAGAACAAGCAACAGATCAAGAATAAGAAGGAAGGAGTGTGGTGAGCTAGCAACAACAGCACTACTAACTTCTAGTAAGTAATTAAACCTCAAGTTCTTTGAACATGATTTAAGCCTCATCCCCATAATCAATAATACAAAATGTTCAGTTCACAAGCATGCTAAGAACCCATATATTTACATACAAGAAAAATAGTAAAGACCAAAGCATGAGTTCAAGACATTCATATGAAACTGAAAATGATCTATAAATAGATAATATGCAAACACTCATGTTCAAGATGATTTAACTATGCTTCTCATGAGTATATGATTTAAGACCCCACCATGAAATTAACTATATGCTGAAAACTAGAAAATCCAGACGAGCTCCAACTTTAAGTTATGAACATAAAGTGTGATGAAAATCAACTTCACCCAGCTAGGAATGAAAGAGATCAATACCCCTATTGACTACAACAATTTTGTAATAACAAATCAATGAAACCACCCTCTGCTGCACACTAATATAAACCTAATAAACTAGATGAACAAAAATTTAAGAAAAGAGGGAAAGGGCAGGCTTATCTTAACTTCGGACTGAGCATCTCCGGTCGGAATCCTCCGACTCCAATGGCGGAGCTATCGTCGAGGATGGGAAGATCGAAACTGCACAATAATCAATCAATCAAACCATTAATTGATTAGATAAAAATAGGGGCAGAATATATATATATTGAAGAGAGGGGGAAGGGAATGCAGGGGAATCGAATCCCTTTACCTCCGGCGACGTCCGGCAGAGAGAGAGAGCATCAGCGAGAGAGAGAGGGGCTGGTGTTTCTGTCGAATTATTGACACAGAGAGAGAAAGGGGGAAGAAGAAGAAGAGAAGGCTGCCGCCGACGAAGAGGACGCCGGTGCCGGCAGCCCTCAACGCCGGCGAGCAGCAGCGTGGTGCGGCAGAAGAATCCGAGAGGAAGGGGGTGAACTAGGGCTTGATCGAGTGGGAGAGAGGCACAAATGAATGGGAGGTTAGGGTTTCCACCACATATATGTATTCGAACCGGGTCGGGTTCGGGTCCGGGTCGGGTCTCGGGCTAAACCCGTGGGTCTGAACCGGGTTAGTGGTCTTGGGCCAAGTCCAGTAGATTGGGCCGAGATTTTTAATTGGGCCGAGGATTAATTTATTCTGACCCGATTCAATTTATCTACGGGCTTACTTGTCCGGATTTAATTCTATTAATCGAACGTTCGATTAATTTTCGAGGGATTATATTCTCGTAAAATACTCACGAGATTAACTAGTTAATTAATTATAAGGATGGCCCGACTATTAAAATCGGATTCGCTTGAGATTAATAAAAAAAATGATTAAGATTAATCAACTTATGAATTTAATTAATTAAGATTAATTAATTATTAAGCTATGCTTAGCTTTTAAATATGTCCTGAAGATTTGCATAATTTTAGGGAATTAATTCGACAAATAAATGGTCTCGAATAATGGGAGAAATGAGTCTGAATAATAAAAGATTATTCTATTATGAAAAGATTTAAAGGATTCAAATCAATCTGTTAACCCTAACAGATTTATAAGATAGGAAAATATACTAGACGATTATTTTCCCATAGGAAGTTTTATTATAAGAATGTAGATTCTTATTATTCCTTTATGAATAGGCGTGACTCGACAAGGTTTTGACGTTGTTCGCCTATCAAGACCGGGCATATTCTACGCTTCAAGAGGTGGGCTTTCTATCCAAAATAAATGTGATGCTTATGAAAATATAAGTTAGTTATTTTGAAATATTGTCATGCCATAAATGTTTTAATTTTTGTATGATACCTATCTGTATTGGCTTTGCCAATTTATTAATCGAATTCGGGTCCTAGTAAGATAGCTATCTTACTTGGACTAGTGTACACAATGTGACCGTGTGTCATCTTCGGGTTGGCCGGTCAAGGTATCGTGAGAGTGGCCACTCTCTCGATACCATAGGGACAGATACGGTGGATTACTAAAGAACTTAGTCTGCGCAGACACTTTTAGAATCACAAGAACTTTTTGTAAGCATAGGATCTTTTCAACAAAATCCCTATGACTTACTATTAATGGCTTGACAATTATATATGTATGTTTTCGGCAATGTGCCCACTGAGTACCTTTGTACTCAGCCCTGCATATATTTCTAAATGTGCAGGTTGAACGAGATGGAATGGAGAGCTGGCCTAAGCTTTTGTCATCATGAATCATATTAGTTCTTAGATTAAGGCTCTCGGTAATGTGTGTCTTCATACATGCATTCTGTAAGACTTCCGCTGTGAAAATATCAATAGATTTTAGTTGAGTGTTCGAGTCCTGTAAACGTATCGAACACATGTACATCTTTCCCTTAAAGGCTCGACGCCAATTGATATAATAAATACTTCCCACGCTTGTTCGGGTGGTTTCTTGCACTTTAATTACATTCCCCTTTCTATTCCCGCTTCTTTAATCCCATCCCTAGTCACGGGTTCCCGGCTTCACTATCCTTAGTAAAGTCCGGTCGTGACATTTTGTATATAATGTTTACGTTTGATGATAATAGGATACATAATTATTTATATCATATATGTATATTTACTCTGTACGATAGAGAGATAAAATATACAACAAGTACTTTTTTTTATTGATAAATTGTACTTCTGTCACAAATTCTAACACTAAATGTCCGATCACAAGGTTTGATATAGTGTTATGTGTAAATGCATTAAATTGTTAAATATGTTAATTGTGATAACATTAATTTTTTAATAGGGCCAACTTTAAAAATACCCACTTTTATAAAAACTAATACTTCTATACCCATCATATAAGAAGTATAACTTCTATACCCATTTTGTAGTTAAAAGACATAAATACCCTTAGTAATTGGGTCTCACTTGTCTAATAAAACCAAAAAATCAATTAAAATCAATTGGATTGTGGGGCCCTCCTTCTCACGATTGATTTCTCCCTCTCCCTCTCACGATTCAATTGTAGTCGTGAACCAATTCCATAAACAAAATTCAATTTAACGTGGAAATAAAAAAAAAAAAAAAAAAAAATTGCATTAATTAACTACAACAACCAAATCTGCATATTCAGTAAAAATAGAATATGGTAGGTGGTTAGCATTGATTAAAAATCAGAAAAAGTGAACAAAACAATAGCATAGACGTAATTGTATCACAACATTACACTACCTAATTATTGAGAGTGAAAATTTGTAGATTTGTACGCATTCTCGAATTTCTGGAAATTTCGGAAGAGATTCAAGTGGTTTATTCGAGACAAAATACCAAGGTAATATATGATTTTGTATATTTATTGTTAGTAATATTCCAAAAAAATTATAAAAAAGTATTGTTCTTAAGTACACGATATTATGTCCAAAACAACCGTGTATACACGGTATATTGTATGTTTTTGTCGTGTAAAGTCAACAAAGTCAACTATTGAAAGTCAAAATTGTTGACTTTACACGACAAATTGTGTAATTTAACCGTGTATACACGGTTGAATTAACTTTTCAACCGTGTACTGAAGAACAAAAATTTTTCAGATTATTAATTTTCTTTTTTTTTTTGGTACAGATGGAGATGGGTGATCAGAGAATTCATATCCGTCATAGCGGTCGTTGGGAGGGAATATCGTACGTAGGAGGAGACTCTTTTCTCGTCACTTATCCCATAGCGAGTTTGAGCTATGAAAACGTATTGCGAGACGTTCAACTTTACTTGGGTGATGAATCGGAGCACTTGCTATTCCACTTGACGAACCTCAACGAGCGGGAGATGGTGAAGGCCGTTTTAAAGAGCACCGGGGATTTGCTTAGAATGTGCATCGCGAGAAGGGAGATGTCGACGATCTACGTCATTAGTAGAGCAAATCGGGCAGCCCATACTACCCAACGATCGACGATTTTTCAGAACTATACCGTCGAAGAGGAGTCGATCCCGAGATCGAATGCATTTGAATCCGAAGTACGCGACGAAGAAGAGCCGGAGTCGGAAGAAGAGTCTCTCGAGTCCGAGGGCGAGGAAGCAAGGAATGTGGAGGAACGATCCCAATTACTTGAGAGCCTAACGGCTGAATTCGGAGCATGGATCCGCGAGCCCGGCCATATTGATAGGGTTATCGGGCTTCGTAGCATGCACTCACAAAACCAAGAGCCCCGTGACGACGAAGCTCGTGCTCGCGCTAACGAGGAGGCGGTTCGACATTGGTTGATACCGCATGTCGATCTAGACACCGCGCTCCCTTTAGGATGGATCGATCCCGACGTGGTACCGGCCTTGGGTCAGTTGCGAAAGCACGGATACTTCAAGAAGAAGGATGACTTGCATATAGCCGTCGGATTGCTGCACATGGATCTCCGGAAGGAGTATTGTATCCCTCGTTCCGACAAAGGCCGTGTGGGTTTTAGGTGCACTTCGGGGAAGGATTGCGAGTTCAAGTTGAATGCAACGCAGAAAGGCGGGATTTGTAAGATCAACAAGTACGTGGCCGATCACACGTGTCTAGTTGATTTAAATTCGAACAACAAACGACAGGTGCCGGCCATGGTATTAGGAGCATTCTACGCTCGTCGATTGATCACCGAGGGCGCAGTGTTGAAGCCAAAGGAGATGGTGGACGAGCTACAGAGTGAGTACGGTATTCAGATTGACTACCCGTTCGCTCTCCGTGCGAGGAACGTCGCTATAGAGATGACGTACGGTGCCTTCGACGAGTCTTATCAGAGGCTCCCTTCTTACCTCTACCTTTTGAAGGAGATGAATCCGGGCACCCAGTACGACATCCACACCTCCCACGTCACCGACCGTCTGACCTACTTCTACCTCGCCTTTGGTCCGTCCATCGAGGCGTGGGAAAATGGTTTGCTACGCCCCGTGATCGTAGTAGACGGGGCGCACTTGAAGGGGAAGAACAAGGGGACGCTCTTTGTGGCGGTGACGAAAGACGGGAACGAGCAAGTGTTCCCCCTTGCCATTGGATTCGGTCCCATAGAGAACGACGAATCTTGGACGTGGTTCTTGGCCAAAGTCCGAGAGAGTTTCGGGGCGCCCTCGGACTTGTTGATCGTATCCGATCAGCACGTGAGCATCGCAAATGCGATCGACTCCGTCTTTCCGCACGCTGCTCACGGCCTCTGCTTCGTTCACCTCCAGAGAAATTTCGTTAGGTACGGGAGGCATGCGGGGGCTATATTCGAGTCTGCAGCCTATGCCTATCGAGATTCCCAATTCGATGAATATTGGGGGAATCTGAGGGACCTAAGCAGGGAGGGAGGCGGGATCTACAGGAGGTTGAGCGACATTGGCCTGCCGAGGTGGGCGAGGTGCAAGTGTCCCGTCCGACGTACGAGCTTCATGACTTCGAATCCCGCCGAGACCATGAATGCTCGGTTGTTGTGGGCTCGGAGACTCCCGATTTGTGCCATGATCGAGGTGTATCGGATAGTCGTCGAGAAGTGGTTCGACGAACATCGGACTAGTGCCCTAGCTCGCCAACATGAACTCACCGAGAAGGCCTATACGAAGATGTCGGCATCGTCGGAATGGGGCCGTCGCTATTCCGTCAGAGGAACGCCTACGCCCACCCTTTGGAGAGTAGAAGGTGAAAAGCAGACTTACCTGGTCGATCTCCAAAACTCGACTTGCGAATGCCGTGAGTTTGAGTTAGACGGCATCCCTTGTCGACACGCTTGTGCGGCGATAAGGTACGGCTACTTCTCGTTTTATTTTAGTTTCACGCTTGTCGTATTTCAATTGGATTTCTAAACATTTTTGTATTGTATGTTGTTACAGGCACTCCGGTGGGCGGGCAACTGACTACGTGAGCCATTATTTCAGGCAATCCACGTTAGTTGCTACGTATTCTCCTCAAATTCAACCGGTTCCTCATCCCGAGACGTGGAGTGTTCCCGAATTCATTTCACGATGGAGGGTGCTACCCCCTCTTGTACCTAGGCAAGCCGGGCGACCATCGATGGCAAGAGCTCGATCAGCCGTTGAAGGAGAATCCTCTACGAACCGGCAAAGGTGTTCAAGATGCGGACAATACGGGCACAAGCGACGGAGTTGCCAAGCCTCGCTTCCCATTTGCGGAGTTGATCTAAACGCTCCCCCTCGACGTCCAAGAGGTAAGAAAAAATGTAGCATTTGCAAGAGCGAGGAGCATACTAGGCCTCGATGTCCGTACGATACCGATGCTTGATTATATTTTTATTTCTATTTTGTACAAATTGACGTTTTTTGGATCTTAATGAACGTTTTTGGATGTTTAAGAATGTTATTGGATGTAATCTTATCAGATTGTGTTTGATTTGATCATTTGGTGAAAATTTGTGTTTTTTTGTGTTATAAAATGGATACCTTCGGCCAAGTACACGACAATATACTTGATTTAATCATGTATACACGGTCAAATTATCCTATTACTCGTGTAAAGTCAACAAAAAAAAGTCAAAATTTAAAATGACCATACACGGTCAAATGTAAATTTTTATCGTGTATACACGGTTGAAAATCTAATTCAACCGTGTAAGGTCAACAAAGTCAAAATTAAATAAAAGTCAATGCCCTCTACACGAATGTTGACTCTACACGATTTAAAATGAAAAATAGCGTGTACCCTTGTCGTGAGAAGTCAAAATTAAGCCTAAAAAGTCAAAATTAAGCCAAAATTCCTAAAATTCTCGTGTTTCATTTGATTTTCTCGTGTATCTCGAGTCTATTAAGTTTTGTAAACGTGTAATAACGTAAGTTATGTCATAATTAAGCCAAAAATCAATTGAATTGAAGGATATGTTATGTAAGTATGAAGTGTAGAGTGAGTGTCACTTATATAGTCTAACTACTAAGGTTACGTTTGATCTAGAACTAACTTACGAACGTAATGTTCTTACAAACTTGTAATTCACGTAACGTGATCGAATCATAAGATTGCACAATGTATGAAAGTAACAGTGATTCCAACTCAATTGAGTCCCACGAATTGAAAAATCAAAAAAAAAAATAAAAAAAATAGGGGGTTCTTAAGTACACGACTTAGGGTACACGGCTGAGGTTCTTGAGTACACGGTTGAATTGCTCATTCAACCGTGTACCCAGCCGAAGGGTTAGAAAAAAAAGGGCCAAAAAAAACAATTTTTCCCCCATTTGATATTTTTCAATTCATCACCTGTAACGACCAAAATCAACATCGTTCGAACAAAATCAATTTCAAACAAATCTAATTAACAAGAAACGTCATTCGAATTCAACAATTTACAAAATCTAAATCAGAATTCAATATCAATCAATATTCGAAAAAAAAATACATTTGTTCACCAATCCCTCCATCCCCTCGAAATCATGAAAATTCGCTTCGCCATCTTCTTTCGATATCTTGCCACGACCATTTTCTCGTCGCCCTGGTATAGCCGAGTGGTCCCAAGGAGCAAGTCCAAATACATGCACGCGTACACGCCACAACTCACGCCATCGTTTTGGACGAATTGATACTCCCGAGGGGCGAACTGGATGTCCATGAATCGTGTCTTCCAGTTTTTGACATTTGAGTTGACACGCGTGAAGTATTGGGGATTGTACTCCAAGAGGCGTGAGAAGAGGCGAGACAAGGGCAAGCATTGGATGATCCGTGATTGCCTGAGTGGATGGTTTTCATCTCCCTCGTACATCCAATAGTGGGAATCGTACACCTCGATGCACCAACAAGGAACGTTCACCCGACACAGGATCCAATGGGAGGAGGAGACATGGCAAACGACGAGAAACTGAAAAAAAAAAACACGATTGAGCAATACGAAGAATTAAATTCGATATAATCAATATAGGATATTAAAAACTTACATATTGGCCGGTGATCCACGGTTGGTACGTGTTAATCCCCTCCCAGCCCGCGATGAAATCGTAGGGGATCTCCCATTTCGTGTACTTCAAAGTCTCGTTTGCCAACCCCCAAGTCGAAGAGTTGGGGTGAAACTTCAAGTACTCGTCTCGGAGTTGTGTCTTTATTTATTTGAAATGGAAACATGGTTTTTATTAGGTTTTTTATCAAATTGAAATACATGAATATGGAAATTGAAACAAATGAAAACGGAAAATGAGAAAACGAACTTACGTAAAACGACAGGGGCAGAACTATGTGGTGCAGTTTGCTAACACCATTGAGAAGACGGTACTCTTGTTGGAGTCTATGTTGCCAGTAGACCGTGTACAGGTCTATCTCCTGTAATCATTTTCAAAATAATCTTATTAGTACCCTAATTAGAACAAAATCAACCGTAAAAGTAACAAAACAAAACATGTAAAAAAATTACCAGAGCAGTGAGGCACTTCGTCGTGTCCTCGATCGTGGAGAAGATCTCCTGTGTAAGGTAGAACCCGGTCCGGCTCATCTCCACGTGGGGCTGTCCCGATTCCCTAAACCTCTGATACGGAGAGGATCGCTTTTTGGGACGCTCTGCAACATATGGAGATAGTAGAGAGGCTGAGGGGCGTGTCTCCCTAGTCGAGACACGCGTGACTTCCTCATCTGAGCTCGCTCCCATCCTATCTATCTCCTCAACAAACTCACTCAACCTAGAGTGATGGGAGCCTTGGGAGGGCTCAGGCACGTCGACGTGACCACCGGAGGCACGACTCACGGAGTGCCGTTCATCTGCTTTCTCGATCGGGATATCCCTGAGCCCCCCAAGCGAGTGCTCACTGACGTGGACATCCCTGAGCCCCGCAAACGGCTGCTCACCTACACGGGACTGTCCCTCGCCCCCGGAGGAAGAACGGCTGCGGCTCGGACTCTTGGATACGAACTTCTTCAGCTCCCCGGCGATAGCCCTCGCCAATCGGCCTAGAAATCCGGTCCCTGAGCGATCCTGCTCCCATCGGGACACCAGACGGTCCCCGAATCGGTCCAAGAAGTCGTCACCGAGGGGACCGCGCTCGCACGGATCTCCGTGTGCGCAACAGATCAAGCCGGAGGGCCGGGGTTCAGCGTGCTCGCTCCGAGGCCTCTTCGACGCCCATGTTTCGGGCCTCCTCTCAACCCTCGGCCTCGGCATCTCGACCCCGCCGTCGGAGTGAGCTCGCTCCGCTCGTGGAGCACGACGACGAGGGGCCACTGCCTCAGAAGCGCCCTTGCCCTTGCACTTGAGCTTCTCCAGGGCCCTCGCCATGTCGCGCTTCGCCTTCGACTCCCTTCTCTCGGGCGGGAGATTGGTTTGTTCGTGGCGCTTGGAGGGAACGTAGGCCACGCCGATCGGCTCGATGCTCTCGAGACTTTGGAATCCAAGTTCGAGAACATCGTAATCATCCGCCTCCAGTGTCGGATGAACCTCGAGCTACAACGAAAAATAAAACAAGAGGTGTTAGGAGTCAAATTTAAATTTTCAATCAAAACACACGGCATACTACACGACTGAAATTGTAATTCAGCCGTGTAAAACACGGTTGAAATTCAATTTCAGTCGTGTAAGGTCAACAATTTTGACTTTAAAGTCAAAATTGTTGACCTTACACGACTGTATTGCAATGTCAACCGTGTAGTTCACGGCTGAATTACAATTTTAGTCGTGTAAGGTCAACAATTTTGACTTTAAAGTCAAAATTGTTGACTTACACGACTGAATTGGATTTTAAAAAAGGTTGACTTTGACTTTTAAAGCAAATTTACATAAATCGAACGTGAAATAAATTAAACAAGGTAAAAACTACTAAATCAATTACCTCGGGATTATCGAAGAATCCCCTGAAGTTGCACGAAGAGGAGGACGTGGCCCATCTTCTGAGGCGGGGGGTCAGTGTCGGACGATCCCGAACCCCGCATGCTTGCCCCATTCGGGGGATCGCCTCGTAGGCCCAAATGTTCAGGGCCCAGACCGGCCCGTACAGGTGATAGGCGGGTCGCACGCCCGTTATGAGGGCGGGGTCCCTCTTCATCACGTGCAGCTGGTAGAGCATGATCTGGAACGACCACGCTCCCCACGGAAATGCCCTCCACTGCTCCTCGTACTCCACCAGGTGCCATGCCCATTCCTCGATCGTCGGGTTGTCGTGGCCGAGTAGCATGAGGTAGTACATGAGGAGGTTGGCCGCCTTCAGATACTGGTCGGCGTCTCCCAGTACACTCGTGTCGTCGTTGAAGTCCGCCTTCAACTTATTTATCTTAGGGGATTTGCCCCCGTACTTCGTGTAGAGGAGGCTCCTTTGGGGAGGGTCGTGACGGCCTTTAGGGTTGAAAGGCGACTCCCCGAAAGCCAGGCCCGTCACGAGGGCGTACTCTTGGGCACGGAACCGTATCACCTGCCCACCTACGTGGAACCACCTCTCCATCTCGGGGATCGACTCATCCTCGAGCTCTCGGGCTAGAAGCTCGTGGAGGGCGTTGTTCGCGCTCCCGTTCCTCCGAATCTCGAGGAGGTATCCGAACGGGCCTTCCGTAAATCTATCGAGCAAGCGTTGGCCGCCTACTCGACGCAACACGCGGGGAATCGACCGAACCACGTCGTCCCGTATGTAGAGGTTTATTTGCCCTCTAAACCCTTGCATTCGGCCCCGCATCCATTGAAACCTAGGCTGCAAATCGAGAAGAAACAAAACGAATCAAAAAAAAAAAATTGAAAATTTCATGCATTTTTTTCGGCCAAGTACACGACTGAAATGCAATTTCAGTCGTGTACTACACGACTGAAATTCAATTTCAGTCGTGTATGGTCAACGATTTTGACTTTTAAGTCAAAATCGTTGACTTTACACGACTGAAATTGAATTTCAGTCGTGTATTACACGACTGAAATTGCACTTCAGTCGTGTACCTATGATCAAAAACAGTAAAATTTTCAAATTTTCACAAAATTCGATTCAAACCATAACATGCTCCATGCTTATTAAACAAAGTGCTCGAAACCATAACATGCTTCATGCTTCTTTACATTGAACGTAAACAAATTTAGAAAAGGACATACGGGCGGTGGGGGGTCGGGGAAAACCCGGGGCGCCGCCGGCTGCTCCTCCTCCGCCGGCGGCTGCTGAGGCCTACGACGGGAGGCGACCCGTCGGTTTCGAGGTGCTTGATTGGAGGTCCCGGCTTCGTCTTGGTTTGTCATCGGAGACGGCGACGGTAAAAAAATTTCCGGCGAGAGGGGGGGTTAAATTTCAGTTTTTACACGCCAAAAATTACTCAAATCGTGTAAGGGAGAGAGATCGTGAAAGAGAGAGAGAGAGAGAGGAGGGTGGGGTAGATTGTGGGGTAGATGGAATATTCAATTTTGTATTTATTTCGAGTGGGGCCCAAGACATAAATTCTAAATTTAAGTTGTTGGATTATAATTTTGTTTTATTAGAAAAGTGGGAGGGTATTTGTGACATTTCAATACAAAATGGGTATAGAAGTTATACTTCTTATATGATGGGTATAGAAGTATTAGTTTTTATAAAAGTGGGTATTTTTAACTATTAACTCTTTTTAATATGTAAAAGTGTTAAATAATCCATGTAATATTTATAGAAACTAGAACACCCCCATACGATGCGAGATATAAATATTCTTTGAAAAATGTAAATTACTTACGAAAGGATTTGTGGTTCTAAAACATTATTTCCGAGACAAATTATTGTGTAATAAACTCCTAAAGCTTTGAAGTCATATTAGAATCAAACTTTGCAATCCAAAATGCGCCTATTACCAAGTACGAACATGTTTTGAAATGGAAATTGTATTGAGTTATAATATTCATAAATTGAATATATAACCTATATAACTTTACTAAAATTTACAAAAATATCATTTGTATTTTGTAATTTTCAGACTTAGTATCTTTTATTTTACCAGATTCATATGTTGTTCTCTTTTTAACAATTCTGTAAGCGTCCATATAAGTTCATATACTTTTGTCCTTGGTGTTCCAATTTATTTATCATTCCAGCTTACACAGAAATTAGAAATTAATTATCATGTATTATTATGGCTTAGATACTGAAACATGTGTGGGCTGTTAATATTCATAACATGTGTGGGTTTTCTTCTTCTTCTTCTTGGAGTCATAATTGGCAAGGACGATGATCGATTCTATTTTCGTCGCAATAAATATGCGCAGCTAAAAGAGGAGAACGGAATGAGCACACACAGAGATTAACATGGTTCGATCTGTTGAAACAAGATCACGCCCACGGATAGAAAGGGGGATGAACTTTTATTGATGGATGTAGCGTACAAAGTATGTAAAGCGTGTATGAATCTCTAACTCTAACCTAACCTTTATACATATACATGTGTATAGAGTTTCACTGTAACAACGATTCTTTGAACTATATCTCCTATTTTGTGATAAACATCCAAGTCTCCTACGTCTCTTAGGGTTCGAGTTGTAGTCGTTAGAGGACTTCTTCATGGGCCGAGGTCTTCATGGGCCAAACGGCGCCATAGGCCAAATTTCGTTGTTGGACCCCTATTTAGATTGAGCCTAATGCTTAGGCCTAGTAGTTGGGCCATATTCTTTCGGACGACATACCGGGTGAGTTTCTTATCAATTGTTTTCTCTCTTCAACCCACACCAATTGTACCAGCAAATTAAACCTAATTATTTTCTTAATTTCCATCAACGCTAATACTAATATCCGAGTTTCTTCAACCCATTGTTTGTTCTAGCGGTTCCACCGTATTAATTTCATCCTACATGTATACATTTAGGAGTTCTTATACATAAGGACCGGTCATATGGTAAATGGAGAGAAAATATGTCTATATATTGTGACTTATCACAATAAGTTACAGAGTGAATCGATCGCATGCAAAATTCTCGAAATGAAATGAACTTTTAAAACTTACGCTTCAAATAGTTTTCTTAAAAAAAAAAAAAAAAAAAAAAAAAAAAAAAAAAAAAAAAAAACCTTCGACATTTCATGTATATACCTGACTATCATTTCGAACTTAGATGGTCGATTGTACTGATGTCATCAATACTCCTTTGATTGGATTCTGCATGGTTGCTGCCAATTTCAAAGGGGATTAACTTTTTCTAATGAATTCATATTGTTCATAAAATTGAATTGAAGTTATGCATAATAAAGATTGTGTGGCCGTAAATGTCCAACTTACACTTATTTATAAAGCTAAATTACTCATTCCAAAGGGTTGTGCCCATTCACAATTAAAGAGAAAATTTTCAAAGGGTTGTATCCATTCAAAATTTTAGAGAAATAAGTGAAGCAATTTCATTTCGTATTAATACTAGAATTGTATCCCCACGATCCAGAGATTTAATCAATAAATAGCATAGTTCAAACATACCTATTTTTAATATATTATATGTGTGAATTTTATAGATTATTTGAATTACAATTCAAGAATGAAAAAATCTTATGATCATACGTTGTGTCTAATCATTCTTTGCATTCAAAAACTTGTTTCAAAAATATACTACAACTATTTGAAACTATATTAACAAAAGTACTCTATATATTTGATTACCTTTATCGATATCTCTATTTACATTTCTCTCACTCAATATTCCATATTGTATAATTAATATTAAATATCATCATAGGCCCATAAATATGAATAGGGTTGATTTATAAATTTTAGATTAAAATTAAAATTAATTTGAAAATCGTATCAAGAAAATTTGACCGAAATTAATGAGCTAGGTCATTCAACATTGAAAATTGATAAAATAAATACTAAATAGAGCTCACATATTCAGTTTTTTGGAGGGAAAATTTTAGAAATACTATTTTACTTTGGTAATATTATATAGATTAGCGGTAAAATGCTTGAAAAAAATAGATTCAAAATTAGAAGGGAAATTACAATATTACCCGGTGTACTTTATTTTTATATAATCTCTGTCTCAATCATAAAGGGATAAATTCTATTTTAATCCATCCCATTTATATAGGGATATTACCTTAAATAGTAAATTTTAACTCACTAAAACTCATTCACACTACCTTACTACTATCACTCTCGTCTTAATTCCCGCATCGAAAAAAATTATCCATTTATGAGTGGAACGGAGGGAGTAGTATATAGATATTAAAGTGTTAAAAGTTGTAGGTTTTTTTGTGGGACTTGCGTCCCAAAACAAAAAGGGTTAGAAAATGATGAACATTGTCAAAAAAGTAGTCAAAAAAATCTTGGACGAAGGAAGTATTTGACTACGTAAGGGTAGAGATGCTTTTAGAAATGTTGTAAGAGGTGATAATAATATCATCACATATTTTTCATATACTTGACCAAAATTTTATGTATAAAAATAAACAAGATGTACAGTACCTATTATATCAAAATAAGCAGAACCTTATATTAATCGCTGTCTCTAATTCATGCGGCACTTGTTATGAGTACCAACAACCCTGTCATCTATATACTAATAGCAGCACCGGGCCGCCGTATATAGTAAGTTTGATATTCTATAAATAGTAACTTTTTATTTTGTATTATTTTTCATATTAATTTTTTTTTAAACAAATGTATCGATGACGATCGTATTGCAAATTATTAATTTTTTTTATTTTTTTATTTTTTATTGTAATTGTTCTTTTAAAATTGAAATTATTATTATTTATATAATGCAATATTTAAACTATACTAAAATGTATTGATGATATGTATTGTAAATTATTAATTTCTTTTCATTTTTTAATAATTTTTGTCTATAATTTTGTTCTTTTGAAATTGAAATTATTTCTTTTATTTATATAATGCATTTTAGTAATTTTGTATTTTCTGTCATTCAATACAAAACTTTCTGAAATTAAAATGTTACATAGAATGTAATATATCAAAAAGTAACGTCCATAAATTGACTAATTTACGTTAATATTAAATATTACTACAATAATATAATTGAAATTTACACATTTAAACTTTTCCATAATGATATGACAAATCAAACACTTTTCATTAAATTTTGTTTTGTACAATAATCCACTTCCAAAGTCACCAATGGATACGTTAGCATTGAAAATTCCCAAATTTAATTCACTTAAATAGTTTTGATCATTGCAAAATTTGCTACTTATATGCTCTCAATTATAATTTTTTATGTTTATCGATTAAATATATTATTAAATTTGACGTTTATTATATAAATTATAAATCTTCTAATGTGTAGTAATTAACCGATTGTTTTATAATAACTTTTATAAATTGTACTTTTTTATTAATTATTGATTTTAGTAAATTAGCAATGGTTAATAAAATATATGAAAAGTCAACCAACTCATTTATTGCCTGTCACGACCGGACTTTGCTAAGGATAGCTAAGCCGGGAAACCATGACTAGGGATGGGAATTAAGAGTAGGGGAAAGAAAGGGGAAATAAGACTAGTGTGGAATCTGACTCGTATAGCTATTTGAACAGCATTTATACCATTGAACGTCTCAACTCGGGATCTCAAATGAGAATACAAGGATACTTGTCATAATCTATTACATGACTTGAAACAATTCTTGAAAGCTCAAGAGTTTGCACAGCGGAAGGAATACTTTAATACATGTATGAAGACACGTATTACCGAGAGTTCTAATCTACTTGAATAACGACAAAAGCTCCACTCAGCACTTCACATCACTTTGCTCAACCTGCACATTTAGAAATACATGCAGGGCTGAGTACGAAAGTACTCAGTGGGCACATGCCGAAAACTATACATAATAATTGTCAAGCCATTCAACTGTAAGACATAGGGGTTTTATTGAAAAGAGCCCATGCTTACTAAAACTGTTCTTGTGATCTAAAAGTGCCTGCAGGGCTAAGTTCTTTCGTAATCTACCATATCTGAAACTGTGGTGTCGAGGAGGTGGCCACCTCACACGACACCTGACCGGCCAACCCTGAAGATGACTCACAGTCCTGTGTACACTAGTCCAAGTAAGATAACAAGTCTTAACGAGGACCCGAATTCGATTAACTTAAATTGGCGTAGCCAATGCAGATAGGCGTCATACATAAATTGAAACATTTATGGCATGACAATACTTGAAAATAAACATTTTCATCTAAACATTCTATAACTTTTCTTGTATAAGAAAGCCCACCTTAAGTAGCGTGAAAAGTGTCGATCCTGATAGAATCGCAACGTCAACCTTCCGGTCGATTTCCACCTATTTAGAAATGACAATATAAGAATTTTCATTCTTATAGAATCTAATAATTCCTTATAAAGGATATTCTTATTCTTTATTTCTAACTTCTCGTTTTAACTAATGTTCCGTTAATGTATCGTGAGATTATTAATCGGAGTTAATAAATCATACGGCTAGTGGTAACCATTAATTATTCTCACATACTTCAATTAATAATTAATTGAGTTAAATCTTGTTGGATTATTAAATCCAAAGTTTTATTATAATTCTATGAATTAAATAAAACTACTTTAGGCTCAGAAATTAATCGAGCTTCGTTAACTGTCCTTGTAAGCTTCGAATAATTATTTATTTGAAGTTATATATATATATATATATATTAGATTGTTAAATCTAATATTCTTTTCATAATTCATTTCCATGAATTAAATAGGCTATTTTAGGCTCGAGAATTTCTCAAGCTTCGATAATAAACTCATATTACTCGAGTGGCTTTATTAGAATTAATAAAACATTTCTCGGTAATTTATAACGTCCTTTTCGTCTAAATATTACGGGTTTTAATTATACGGAAATATTAAATAAATTAAATAGTTGGGCCGTAAATTAATCGGCCCAACTTGAGTCCAATTCCCGGCCCAAGACTGCTCCTAACCCAGACCCAACACCCAGCCCAAAACCCGACCCGAAACCCGACCCAGAACCCGACCCGGTTCAAACCCTAGGCATAAAATGTCCTAACCCTCACCTTCACCCTCATCTCCCCCACCTCTCATCTCCTTCGCCCCTCAACCACCCGCCCCAGCCAACGCCACCGCCGCCGGCGGCGAGAGCGCCGTCGCCGGCGACGCCGTCTTCTCCTTCCTCCCTTGTTCTTTCCCCTCTACTCTTTCTATCTCTTCTTTTCTCGAGATCTCTCTCTCTCTCTCTCCCTCTCTCTCGGACTGAATCTACCGGCGCCACCCTCGCCGGCGGCGAGGGTCGTGCTCCGGCAGTAGCCCCTCTGTTCGAACTTTCCCCCTCTCTTCTTCCTCGTCCTTCCCTCTCTAGCCCGAACGCGCAAGGCGTCGTCGCCCAGCCGCAGCTGACTCGAGAAGCGCCGCCGTCACCGGACGCTGTCGGAGCAGAGGTAACACTCCCCTCCCTCCCCCTCTATCTCTTCTCTCTCTAATTCTATCTCTCTCTTTCCAAGGATTTTGGACAGGGGAGGATACGTCCGGTGCCGCCGCTGCCCAGACGAAATGCCACCGTCGCCGATGCAAAATCCGACCCGGGGCCGCCTCTGCTGCCCCGGACAGAGCCTTGGCTCCGTTCTCCTACCCGTCGGGGCGTCGAGCCTCGACGGAGGTTCGACTTTCGTCTCCCTCCCCTTTATTCTCTCTGGATATGAATATGAATTCTTGTACTATGTTTTAAACTTGTATTTCAGTTTTGGGTTTATGAATATTTGTGAAAATCACATAAGCTTTATCAATGTTCTCTTGTATAATCTCACAAGTATGAAACTAATTTAGTGGGTATACATACTTGGTTTACTCTTATGAAATGTTTATACATGCTTAGGACTTAGCAATATGTTTAATGATTCATGCTTAGTTGTATTACATGTTCGAAGGTTGAAACTAAATTGATAGGCTTATATCTTTGCATACTTGTTGTGAAGCTTAACTACTTATCTTGCTCAATAGAACTTACTTAAAAGAAGTGGTGTTGAGAACTTACTTATGCTTTAAGAGGGCTGAATTTGCTAACCTTTCCCCTTCCTCTTCCTTATTCCTCTTCTCCTTCTCAATTCTTAGTTTTTCTCAAGTATTGAGAGTGTTTGAAAGTGTAACCTAATTTGGGAGGTGAAAAGGGGTTCTTATAGCACTCTTGAATGAGATTGTTGATGGTTGAGTGTTGGGATAGTGTTTTAAGATATGCAAGATTGCAAAATCTGATCTTCTTCCCCCTTTTTCTTTTCTTATCCTTTTTCTGCAGGTGGGAGTAGGGAGCCGTATTCCTACTTATTGAATGAAGACTTTCCCCTGCCCCTTTGTTTGCATATGAGGATTTTATTCCTAGATTTTATGGGATGGGATTGAAGACTTCTCCTCTCCCTTTTCTTTCTCTGCAGCCGAGCTGCTGCCTCTCTTCCCTTTTCTTCCTCTGATTTTCTTCCTATCTTTTTGCCTTAAAGTTCCTCATTAAGGCTGAAATTATGTTGACTTTAGTACTATTCTTAGCTTAGAGATCTTGTAGTATCTTTTCTTCTCCTTTGTGCAGATTTTGGATACTCTTTGGACAAGTTGGGGGCTGATTTTCAAAGGCTATAGAGGAAGGGATGATGATGGCTAGAAGAAAAAGCTGTTGTAGAAGTAGCAAGTAGCAGCCGCTTCTTTTCTTTCTTTTCTTTCCTTATCTTCTTTTCTCTTCTAGATATGTATTATTTATGTATTAATATTCAATTTCAGTTTTCATGCATTTAAATCCTCCATCGTTTGTAATAAACGAAATGTAATAATACTCCCTTAACATTACGACTGCATATATTTCATTCCGTAACTTCTTCGATTATACGTTTCCTCGTATTGACATAATTTCTATTAATTGGGCTTGGCCCAATTCATCAATTTTATGGGCGTAGCCCAATTTATCAACTTACAAACTATCAATGTTGTTTCCTTTCAAACTATCGACTAGATAAATATTCTACAACTTCGTAGTGGATTCCGATTTAGTCCGCTATACTTTCGGAATTAAATCTACTAAATCGAATTCAAGTGTTTTGATTATATTTAAATACGAATATCATTCGCAATTAATTACCGTTAGTTAGATTTTAAACTAACGAAAATGCGGGCCATTACATTCTACCTACCTTAAAAAAAATTTCGTCCCGAAATTTGCGTACTTCTAACTGAACAGCTCGGGGTACTTCCCTTTATCTTAACATCGAGTTTTTTTTTTTTTTTTTTTTTTTTTTTTTTTTACGTCGATTCTCTTTGTTTGTGGTGTTTCCACCAAACCTCGAATGAAGTAATAGACTTCTTTCTAAGATGTTGCACCTTTCGGACAAAAACTTCTTTTACTATATTCTTGCAACTGAGCTACAAATTTAAGACAAATTCATCTTGATGAATTTCGCGCGTGCTGTCAAGCACGTGCTTTTTCTTACTTGCATACGTAAAATACCATATAACGGATACGTTCTAATTTTGGAGATGCTCCTAACTTGTATGTTATTTTTAGCATATCATATTCTTTCCGGTTATCACAAGGTCTTAGTAAGACGAGTTCTTAGCTTTCCTTTGATCCATAACTTCGTTATCTACTTCGAAGCTGTCACCTTCAAGAAACTTTATCTAATACTTCCAAGTTTATCTTTGTTCGACAATTGTCGACTTAGGACTTCTGTCCATTCTAACTTCTCTCACTCTCTTACAAACATCTCCGATCTCGAACCCTTCATTTATCGTATCAGGACCTTAAATCTTTCTTTCACCTATCTTGTCCTTATAGAGGGTAATCTACATTGTTACCCTTATAATACGTCATATGACGTCATACCTATTGTTGGCTAATAATTATAATTAGCAAGTCTATTTCTTTCTTTAACGAGTACGACTATTCTCGACCTGCTTGATAGGTTCTGAATCTTCCGTTCTTATTGTTTATTGGCTTGGTGAGTTGTGCTAATGATTAGCTTAGTGCCTAAATCTTTCTGTAACTATTCCAGAACTTGGACGTAACTTAATGTCTTGATCTTTAGTGATTAAAGATAATCACACTGTATAACGCACGATCTCTTAAACACATAATCGACTAACTTTTATCCATGATTGATCGAAATGGGAATCAAATAGGACCTCTTTGTAAGTCGGTCAATAACTTCTAATATACAACTTTGTTGTCTTTCTTAGTTTGGTAGTCTTGTCACAATTTCACTGTAACATGCTCGTAGTTTCACTACAAGATCTCCGAGGGTTGTAGATTCCATTAATGTTTTGGTTATGATCCAATTTATCATAATCAATTAGTTAACATGGTGGTCAACCATATCCTGAAACAATTTTACTTGTTTGACATACTAAAGCACCTTCAGGTAGTTGAGGTTATATATTTCTTCGTGTCTCCTACCACAACTTCCTTTCTTGGTCTTGATACATCTTGTGTTCCCATGTGAGAGGTTTATAGTGTATCTTTAGTTTTAACTTAAGAGTTCATTCTTGAGCTTATCATCGTGTGGTATGCACAACCTCCTAACAATATTCTTTGGTATTATTATCCTTAACATCTGTATCTTCTTTAACTTGATTCCTTTACTTTATGCCTCTCGTTGACGTTATAGTCAATGAAGTACTAATCTTTTCTACCGCCTTGGGCGAGGTACTACCTTTAAATTTATATTCTTAAAATCATTGACAATTGTCTCCTCACTCGTGAGAAGAAATATCCACATAAAGCGTGGTTTACGACTTAAAGCATTGGCTATTATATTGACCTTTGCATTGGTAGTTGATACAACATTCATAATTCTCTACTAGTTCTACCCACCTTATTCGACACATATAAAAGCTCACTGTTCGAATTTGTTCTTGTAATCCGTGAGATTTTGCATTAACTCCATAAGGTTGATGCTTCTAAATTTTCAGGGCGTGCACCAAAGGCGTGCACAACTGAAAATTTTAAGTTGTGGGTAGGGTTATGGTATAACCAACATGGTGTATAAATTGTTACATTTCTTTCCTTTCATTGGTACTGGGATGCTTCATCCCATTCTCTGAGGCATCTATGTATGTTGCTTATTTCTTTTGTAGTTCTAGAACTATCAGAACTAGCGCAACTATCGACTTCCATGTCAACTATTGAAAGCATGAGTGGCGCTTAAAGGTCCACATACACTGGATCACTCACTTTACAATCATGTTATTGGCCTTACTATCTTGGAGAATTCTTGACGAATCTCTGGTAATAACGAGTCAATCCTAAGAGGCTACGTATTTTATTTTGTTTAGGTGATGATTCACACCCTTGAAAAGCTTCTACTTTTGCTTGGTCTACTTAGTTTCATCTGATGACACGGTGTGTCCGAGTAATACATACTTACTTAATTTATCTCAAGCTTTTAGCTTAATTGCTCCATCTCATTTTGCTCAGGTGACTATTTCAGTCGATTATCTTACAACTAGAGTACATAATTATGTTTATGATTTATTTACTTGCTCAACTTATATGAGCTTTACTTAGATGGTTCTTTGATATGCTAATTGCATATACTTTATCTCTACTAATTCTCTCTTTTATATATAACTTTCGTCCGACTTTTAATATATAAGGAACCTTGGCAAGACTTCCTGTCTCATTGACATCCTCTCTTTGGATAGGGGTAATTGCTAAAAAATCTGTTTGAACTCGTATTAATTTACTGATCCATAAAACTGTTGGTTATTCAATAAAGTCATAACCCACCTATTTTATTTATGTACCATTGTCTCTGCTATGGAAGTTTAAATCGTACATAATCATCTTACTTTGTACTCTGGTAGATAATCCTGTCTACCCATTATATCTAATCAATCTTTTAGATTGGGGGTTTACTGTAACGCTTGGTCCATATCTCAAATGCTCTTTATTCCATATTGTTTCTTAACTGGAGGAGTTCCCTGGGGATTAGGTCCCTTGGCATGAACTAACTTTCCACATTTCTTACTCTGTTACATTCCATTGCTAACTTGCATTTATATATCTTTCGTGGACGACCAACTTAAATCTTGTTATCCACACGAACGTTCTAAGGGGTGTATCACTCGTGACATAGGGAAAATCTTAATCCAGATTTAGTTATCAACCTATACCACCAATTACTACCTCTGTTGGTGTGGTGTCAACTCTTGATCCTTTGCTATATTCTATGGGAACTGATTTATCCCGTACATTAATGCATGCATCCACTTGAGACTTGTATCAATATCATTACTCATTTATCAACCCCTGAACCATTTTGTAACATACTCAAGATCATATCATTGTCCTTAAACATTTTACATCTTAAATTCCCTTCCACTAATTGTAAGTCTCTTTATTTCTATCTTGTTCTATTTCATTTCCATGTTTTGGGTAATCCCTGACGGTATCATACTTTAAGTCATACTCGTGACTTGCTATTGGGCTTAGTAAACTCCATTGCTTGGATAGCTAATTTTATCAAAGTGGAATGAGAATATCGTTACACGATACTGGAAGGTATAATGACAATGGTTCAATTTTGGCACAACAAGTAACCAAAATATGTTATCAATAAATCATCTGACAAGCTAGGAAAGAATAATCAGAGGGTAGAAATGAAATGACAAAGGTCAGGGGGAGGAGACCCATTTTGTCGATACCCATCCGATTTCTTGTCTGATGGTAACGCTACCGAGATTGATATTATGTGGGGTGATCAGTCCCGCATAGACACAATCTCAGTCACACGAAGTTCTAGTACTTTGGTGACTCAACTTTTCGGGCGGTGAAAAGAAGCTTTTGCAAAGTTTGGCTAGCTCTTTTAACTCATAATTTTTCTGAACTCTATAATTTCA
Source organism: Thymus mandschuricus (assembly GCA_029379335.1). Lineage (NCBI taxonomy): Eukaryota > Viridiplantae > Streptophyta > Magnoliopsida > Lamiales > Lamiaceae > Thymus > Thymus mandschuricus. The sequence continues at coordinate 15,218,879 of CM057074.1, read as the reverse complement.
TAATACATTCCCCTGGGCTTCAAAGGGCTCGCGAAGCATATCACGACACAAGGCATTAACATGATAAGCCTTCCTTTATATCACTAGCCACACAATTCTTCTTACTATAAGTACTTATGTACAACTTCACTGAAGTAGTCTTCAATGTTCTTTTATACCCTAGAAGCTTTCACCACTAACTGAATGTGCTATCATTGCTATTCATAACCTTACAAAGGCATATAACCTTGTATCTTTATTCTGATTGTACGTTGTAGAGTTCGGGGTTCTCTTTGGGGTATTGCCTCGCATATCAATCGAGGTGGCCTTATCAATATAAGGTTTCTTTTAAATAGCACTAATATTTCCATAATATAGACTTCTTACGAGTCTACGCTCTAGGATGTCATACTATCGGTTAATCTTAACCTGCCATAATAACTAATTTATTTTAGATATTTAGTCTGCATGACAGTCGCACCTTAGGTTGAAACATACAATCAGCTCCGTATGATTCTATGGTTTGGTCTTGTATATAAACCTTATTGGTGTTAACCATACACATTAAAAATGCCTACAATCTTGGGAATGTTGTTTATTAGGTCATGGTAATGTCATCCTGAACGATCAATCTCGTATAATGTCCCCTATCATCCTTACTAATTTGTTGCCGGTAGATTTTTCAATCTCGTAATAACGTCATGTCTTACACCCTGTGATCGTGGGTGTATATTCTAAAGTGACCAAAATGGGACATCAACTTATCTAAACCATTCTTGTAAAAGGACTGATAAATTCGTTATGATCGAACTATCTCTGGTGTCGAAGCACCGGGTTGCTTCTTCCTTTTGGTGAACTTTGTTCAGGCCTAACCTTATTTAGGTTCTGATTGACATGTTCTAATATTTGAGCTCTAACTGCGAGAGGTCAATGCTTTTATGCTCATGGATATATTTCCAAATAGGTAAACTATTGTTACCGCCGTTCTTTTCTAACTTCACTTTAATTATTCATTGCATTGCTATTATATTCTTTTGTCTAACCATGATGTGGTACATCAATAGTTTTATAGTGGTCTTATCTTTATTGTGCCACAGTATCTTCATTAACTTATAATCACTTCATTATATAAAACATCAGTGAACTAACGTTGTCCGTATGTCTTGAAAAGCCATTAAAAGGCTATGCCCATGTCATCGAATGACATCTTATCTTCATTGTTTCTCTTGCCTCGATTCTTTTGCACTCGTGCATCTTCATCGCCTTTTCTTCTTCTTTCCTTACGGAAATGAAGGAATATCATTCCCTCAATGTCTATTCTAAGTTTTCCGAGGAAAACAACTAGTTCAAGCGAGCTATGTTCTCTAGCAAGCCTTGTTCTTTTCTATATGTGATCTTAAATCCACTATGTCCTTTCTATTCTTCAACTTCCAATCTCGTGAAAGTCTTACCTTTCCTCGTTGAGCGCGATGTAGTGAAGTGTAGAGCTTTGTCGACTGACTCAATTAGTCAAGTGAATCAATACTCGACTAAACTCTGAAGAAGACTCTCGGGTTTCAGAGCAACTGTTGCTCTGATACCACTCTGTCACGACCGGACTTTGCTAAGGATAGCTAAGCCGGGAAACCATGACTAGGGATGGGAATTAAGAGTAGGGGAAAGAAAGGGGAAATAAGACTAGTGTGGAATCTGACTCGTATAGCTATTTGAACAGCATTTATACCATTGAACGTCTCAACTCGGGATCTCAAATGAGAATACAAGGATACTTGTCATAATCTATTACATGACTTGAAACAATTCTTGAAAGCTCAAGAGTTTGCACAGCGGAAGGAATACTTTAATACATGTATGAAGACACGTATTACCGAGAGTTCTAATCTACTTGAATAACGACAAAAGCTCCACTCAGCACTTCACATCACTTTGCTCAACCTGCACATTTAGAAATACATGCAGGGCTGAGTACGAAAGTACTCAGTGGGCACATGCCGAAAACTATACATAATAATTGTCAAGCCATTCAACTGTAAGACATAGGGGTTTTATTGAAAAGAGCCCATGCTTACTAAAACTGTTCTTGTGATCTAAAAGTGCCTGCAGGGCTAAGTTCTTTCGTAATCTACCATATCTGAAACTGTGGTGTCGAGGAGGTGGCCACCTCACACGACACCTGACCGGCCAACCCTGAAGATGACTCACAGTCCTGTGTACACTAGTCCAAGTAAGATAACAAGTCTTAACGAGGACCCGAATTCGATTAACTTAAATTGGCGTAGCCAATGCAGATAGGCGTCATACATTAGCCAATGCAGATAGGCGTCATACATAAATTGAAACATTTATGGCATGACAATACTTGAAAATAAACATTTTCATCTAAACATTCTATAACTTTTCTTGTATAAGAAAGCCCACCTTAAGTAGCGTGAAAAGTGTCGATCCTGATAGAATCGCAACGTCAACCTTCCGGTCGATTTCCACCTATTTAGAAATGACAATATAAGAATTTTCATTCTTATAGAATCTAATAATTCCTTATAAAGGATATTCTTATTCTTTATTTCTAACTTCTCGTTTTAACTAATGTTCCGTTAATGTATCGTGAGATTATTAATCGGAGTTAATAAATCATACGGCTAGTGGTAACCATTAATTATTCTCACATACTTCAATTAATAATTAATTGAGTTAAATCTTGTTGGATTATTAAATCCAAAGTTTTATTATAATTCTATGAATTAAATAAAACTACTTTAGGCTCAGAAATTAATCGAGCTTCGTTAACTGTCCTTGTAAGCTTCGAATAATTATTTATTTGAAGTTATATATATATATATATATATATATTAGATTGTTAAATCTAATATTCTTTTCATAATTCATTTCCATGAATTAAATAGGCTATTTTAGGCTCGAGAATTTCTCAAGCTTCGATAATAAACTCATATTACTCGAGTGGCTTTATTAGAATTAATAAAACATTTCTCGGTAATTTATAACGTCCTTTTCGTCTAAATATTACGGGTTTTAATTATACGGAAATATTAAATAAATTAAATAGTTGGGCCGTAAATTAATCGGCCCAACTTGAGTCCAACTCCCGGCCCAAGACTGCTCCTAACCCAGACCCAACACCCAGCCCAAAACCCGACCCGAAACCCGACCCAGAACCCGACCCGGTTCAAACCCTAGGCATAAAATGTCCTAACCCTCACCTTCACCCTCATCTCCCCCACCTCTCATCTCCTTCGCCCCTCAACCACCCGCCCCAGCCAACGCCACCGCCGCCGGCGGCGAGAGCGCCGTCGCCGGCGACGCCGTCTTCTCCTTCCTCCCTTGTTCTTTCCCCTCTACTCTTTCTATCTCTTCTTTTCTCGAGATCTCTCTCTCTCTCTCTCCCTCTCTCTCGGACTGAATCTACCGGCGCCACCCTCGCCGGCGGCGAGGGTCGTGCTCCGGCAGTAGCCCCTCTGTTCGAACTTTCCCCCTCTCTTCTTCCTCGTCCTTCCCTCTCTAGCCCGAACGCGCAAGGCGTCGTCGCCCAGCCGCAGCTGACTCGAGAAGCGCCGCCGTCACCGGACGCTGTCGGAGCAGAGGTAACACTCCCCTCCCTCCCCCTCTATCTCTTCTCTCTCTAATTCTATCTCTCTCTTTCCAAGGATTTTGGACAGGGGAGGATACGTCCGGTGCCGCCGCTGCCCAGACGAAACGCCACCGTCGCCGATGCAAAATCCGACCCGGGGCCGCCTCTGCTGCCCCGGACAGAGCCTTGGCTCCGTTCTCCTACCCGTCGGGGCGTCGAGCCTCGACGGAGGTTCGACTTTCGTCTCCCTCCCCTTTATTCTCTCTGGATATGAATATGAATTCTTGTACTATGTTTTAAACTTGTATTTCAGTTTTGGGTTTATGAATATTTGTGAAAATCACATAAGCTTTATCAATGTTCTCTTGTATAATCTCACAAGTATGAAACTAATTTAGTGGGTATACATACTTGGTTTACTCTTATGAAATGTTTATACATGCTTAGGACTTAGCAATATGTTTAATGATTCATGCTTAGTTGTATTACATGTTCGAAGGTTGAAACTAAATTGATAGGCTTATATCTTTGCATACTTGTTGTGAAGCTTAACTACTTATCTTGCTCAATAGAACTTACTTAAAAGAAGTGGTGTTGAGAACTTACTTATGCTTTAAGAGGGCTGAATTTGCTAGCCTTTCCCCTTCCTCTTCCTTATTCCTCTTCTCCTTCTCAATTCTTAGTTTTTCTCAAGTATTGAGAGTGTTTGAAAGTGTAACCTAATTTGGGAGGTGAAAAGGGGTTCTTATAGCACTCTTGAATGAGATTGTTGATGGTTGAGTGTTGGGATAGTGTTTTAAGATATGCAAGATTGCAAAATCTGATCTTCTTCCCCCTTTTTCTTTTCTTATCCTTTTTCTGCAGGTGGGAGTAGGGAGCCGTATTCCTACTTATTGAATGAAGACTTTCCCCTGCCCCTTTGTTTGCATATGAGGATTTTATTCCTAGATTTTATGGGATGGGATTGAAGACTTCTCCTCTCCCTTTTCTTTCTCTGCAGCCGAGCTGCTGCCTCTCTTCCCTTTTCTTCCTCTGATTTTCTTCCTATCTTTTTGCCTTAAAGTTCCTCATTAAGGCTGAAATTATGTTGACTTTAGTACTATTCTTAGCTTAGAGATCTTGTAGTATCTTTTCTTCTCCTTTGTGCAGATTTTGGATACTCTTTGGACAAGTTGGGGGCTGATTTTCAAAGGCTATAGAGGAAGGGATGATGATGGCTAGAAGAAAAAGCTGTTGTAGAAGTAGCAAGTAGCAGCCGCTTCTTTTCTTTCTTTTCTTTCCTTATCTTCTTTTCTCTTCTAGATATGTATTATTTATGTATTAATATTCAATTTCAGTTTTCATGCATTTAAATCCTCCATCGTTTGTAATAAACGAAATGTAATAATACTCCCTTAACATTACGACTGCATATATTTCATTCCGTAACTTCTTCGATTATACGTTTCCTCGTATTGACATAATTTCTATTAATTGGGCTTGGCCCAATTCATCAATTTTATGGGCGTAGCCCAATTTATCAACTTACAAACTATCAATGTTGTTTCCTTTCAAACTATCGACTAGATAAATATTCTACAACTTCGTAGTGGATTCCGATTTAGTCCGCTATACTTTCGGAATTAAATCTACTAAATCGAATTCAAGTGTTTTGATTATATTTAAATACGAATATCATTCGCAATTAATTACCGTTAGTTAGATTTTAAACTAACGAAAATGCGGGCCATTACATTGCCGGGCGTTATTTTGGCGTTACGATAGGAAAAATTGCCGGACGTTATTTTTAAAACATCAATTGTATTTTAATGCAATATACTTTCTTTCCATTTCAATAGTACTAGATTTTGCACCCGTGCGATGCACGGTTTAGAGTTTGGTTTAAGCAAAAATCAAATCGAATCAGTTCAGTTGCTATCGAAAATTTTAAATTGAAGACATAATTAGCAATAACGCCCTAAGCACATAATACTCCCAAAAAAGAATTTGAACATAATCCCCATATTCCTGAAAACTCCTTATATAATTCCGTTTTAGGTCGTCTCCCAAAATTATTTACTTTCTATTTTCGGACATATTACTACATCATTTTAACATAACATATTTACCTATCACGTTACACTAAAGTGGTGAGACTCAATCTAGACTACCAGTAACTAATAGTATAAGTCAGTTACATCATTTTAAAATATGTGCAATAAAGAGTTTTAAAGGACATACTGGGTATCAATAAAGTTGTATATATGGTATATATATTAAAAGAAACAATACGTTTGTCACCTTTTATGGATATCGATCAAATCAAATAAATTTTATTTTTCCTTTCTTATATTTTCATTAATTTTTATTATAACATTTGAAAAACTATAATAACATTATAAAGTTCACAAATCACATAAAAAAACAAATACGGTATCGTTTTTTTTTTTTTTTTTTTTAAAAATTTTGAATTTTGAATAAAACAAATTAAAATAAAAAATAAAGTTTTATTTTTTGCATAATTTGTGATAAATTATCTAAAGTTTTGATGAGTTGTCCAACTAAAATGAAAGTCTCACGTAAAAGAGAAATAGATTTATTCTTTTAATTAGATGTTAAATTATTCTAATTTTTTAAATTTAAAATCGTGTGCATGGTATGGGAAGTAGTTAGTTAATTATTTTGAAATATAATGGTTAGTTATTTAAAACCTTCAAATTGAATAAAATTACAAAATTGCCATTTTAAAATCAATTTGAAATTGAAGATTCCTGTTTTATATATATATAGATTTCAAGTTTATAAAATGATTGCATCTTATTTTTTGTTTCATACTATCAGTCTATCACTTCAGGCCAACACCTTGAATGCAAGGGGATGTATCCATTCAATAGCATATCATTTGATATCCGTTCTCATATGCATGTTAATGCATGATTATGGTTGGTTTTGATAAGTGGAGGCTTTGTGAAAATTTGAGTGGCGCGCGAATGGAAAGAGTGCCAGTGTGGAATATGCAGGAAGAAGTGGAGTATAGAAAATGAAATGGAGGAGTGATATTATATGAACGCCGTTGATGCAATGCAATGGCGTGTTGAAGAGGAATTGATGTATTTTACGTTGGAAAAGAGCAATGTATTTATTTACGAATATCTATATACTAATAGCAGCACTGGCCTGCAGTTTTTAGTAAGTCTTCTATTCTATAAATAGTAATTTGTGTATTTACAAGTTTTTTAAATTAATTACATGGCATAAAATTACTACAATATTATAATTAAAATTACAATGTGTGTGCATGTCTATACGTTAAATGTAAAATACATGCCAATATTAATTATAATTAATTGCATTCTTAATTTTACAGTATAAAGTTTCCTTTTTATTCTTTTGTAAATGGAAACTTTATACCACTTCATATTCTTACCACATATGCATTACATATACGAAGTCAAGTAATCCCAAAATTAGCGGTACGTGATATGTTTGAAACGCTATTAAGATTAAATCCTTCTCAATTAACAGTCATAATTATTTCTCAAATTCCTCTTATATACGCGCTTTTTTTAATTTTCTCACGAAATATATGTGCTCTACTTCTTTCTCTACAATTTTCTTGCATGTTTTTCGTTACAGGATTTGATGCTGGGTACCATTGCATTATGCAACTATTAGAAATTACATGTCGGACAAATTAATTTTTGCACTCCCTATTTTTTCACACCGAAATGAAAGCCTCCGCCGCGGCGGCGGTGCGAGAGAAAGGGTCGTATGGTGGTGCTGCAGAAGTTCATCGATTCCATTATTACCGTATAGATTATTGTAACTTAATTTATTTAAGTGTGTTAAAATTGTGTTTTCGTGTATGGGTTTAGTTGTTTATTTTATTAATAGCTCTATGATTATAAAAAGGGCAATTTTTTTTACGATCAACGTTCATCCATTTTCTTTCTTCTTTCCTTTCTTTCTTTCTTTATATACAAAAAAAAAAGAAGTAAGTATAGATATTCAGTGTAATGTCAGACTCTATTTCATATTTGATCTCCTATTTTTAAAAGTTTATTTCTTAATTTTTGATCCCCTGTAATATGTTCTTCACTGATATACTCACCATATGGAAATGAATATATTTAAGATCCATAATTGATATAATCAATTTTATCATTTATTACATCTCTTATTTAAGGAATAAACCAAGTTACTAAAAAATTAATTAAATAAATTATGGATTAATATACATGGATTTTTTAAGTTCAATATATATATATATATATAGAGAGAGAGAGAGAGAGAGAGATTTTTTATTTGAGAAATTAAAATGTGTCAGAACATTATAAACCTTCATATTATAATCATTTTCGAAATGATGGAAATAAGTAATATATATATATATATATATATATAGAGGATGGATCATATAGAAATAAGTCCTGGTGTGAGAAATAGGAATAGATCTGGACCATTGATCTTGATTTGATCTGTAGCTGTAATTAATTTAAGCATGATTATAAGCTATCATAAGCATGACTAGGTTTAAGCATGAATTTGTACATTAAAAAGCATAATGGTGTTGTAAGCATAAATATATACTGATATAAGCATGATTTTGTATAGTTTTAAGCGTCTTTCTCATTTTCTCACGCAAGGATTTATTTGCACACGAACCACTCCCTATATATATATATATATCTATATATATATATATATATATATATATATATATATATATATATATATATATATATATATACTAGTGTTGTACCCGTGCGATGCACGGAAAAGAATTTTTCATCGTATGAGTAGTAAAAAGGTAATTTTTCAATTTTTTAAGTAAAGTAGTTCAAAATAATAAGGCGCCTTTCGAAATCATTTTCAGTTAAATCTATAATTTCTGATGTTTCAATGCTTCTGGGATGTGTTGGAGCTTCCACTGAATACATGGTATTAACTTTGAAAATATTATTGCGAGAGGAACTACTTCCAACAACTGTAACAAAATCAATATACGAAATATAAGTTTCCTTACAATAAAACTGTATATTCTAAACAAAAGTATATACATGACATTCAGCTTGAAATTACCGTTCGTTATATCAGTGAAGGGAATTGTCTGTCCTACTGATCGATTTTGGAAGGATGAGCCATATGATACTCCAAGATGAGATGTAGTCGACGTAGTACGCGGCACTTTCGGTGGTTGAAGATTTAAATTGTCTATAGTAAAAAAGACGTCAATTTCATTTTATACGAATATTTCACTCAAACAATAAACGTAAAATTAATTGCCTATTTTTGATAACCATTCATATATGGAGTGCACTAAATGTAATAATTGTAACAATAAAATAGAGGATGCATAAATATATATAGAGGAGTGCACTTAATCCTTTTCTTTTCTGTTTTATACATAATTTGTTCGGTGTCTTCCATACGCGTGAAAACAATATAGCACATGTGGGAGTTAAAAAAAAGGGATTAGGCAGTAATTAAAAGGAAGAAAACAAAAAAATAATTATGCGTATCAAATTAAAGTCCAATCAATATTTAAATCGAAACAAATAAGAAAGAATTGAGGGCCAGTAAATGAATTAATTTAAAATAAATATATAATTATAATATTACAATTTATTCAATTTATAGAACTTTTTTTAATTACGCACTAATGCGTCTCTCTCTCAGGTCTGAACACACAAATCTAAACCAAAAATCCCCATTCTATATCCAGAATTGTTATGCCCACTTACTTTCTAAACCACAGATCCTCCCCCGTTCTCTATCGATTTTCCATATTAAAAAATCTCTTCTTTACTAAGCTCCTGTAAATTGTCGCCGACTATGGGCTCTATCAAAAACCGTTGCTACATTAATTGTCCGAATCGAATCTATCCCCAATTTAGAAATTGAGATGAGCCCTAACTCGAGATGTCCGAGGATGATTGCGAGAATCAATTGTTTTGGTATGGCTTCGAGAAGAAATTGGATTGTGGGATGCATAAAGCGTTTTAAAATTCAACTTACGAACTTACCCGCACTTGATTGAAGGTTCCGATTTTGCTTTCCAAGTGTAGTCGACTTGGTTATTTTTCTCATGTTGATTTCGGATATGCTTTCCTCTGTCTAACTATGGTTCTATTTATTTTAAAGTTCTCTCACAATCTAAATAGCGAATCTGTTTATTATGAATGGAAGAACTTCAATTAATGAAAAAAAGGAGGAAATTTGGACCGGGTAAAAATTGAAGGTTGTCGAAAAGACATGAAGAATTTGAACTAAATCAATCTCAAGTAATATAAGTATAATTATTGTGGTCTAACAATAATAAAGTGCCTAATAAATAGGGAATAACATATAATTATCTAATGCTAAAATTTATCACGGATGCATGTCTTTGGTTGACCAAATGCAAATGTCGAAAAATAATGTTGACTACACTAATTATGATATTACGTGGATTAGGGGGAATCAAGTTTAGCCGGGAAAATTGGGTAAGTGTATTTTGTTTTAGTAATAATACTAGTTTGGTACCCGTCGAAAATCAACGGGATTTAATATATTTGTAAGTGTTAAATAATTTTTTTTATAAAAAGTACATAATTATTCTATTAGAAGAATTATATGTACCAACATTAATTGTTGGGTCCGTCAAATGAAAAGCAAAGTCTTACTAACTATAAATTGGATAACTACTATTCTTTTTATGTTCATTACTTCTGCCTTCAAGAAATCCCCAGAAATGTCTTTATTTATTCATTCAACAATATCAAAGGACTATGCGTACTGGCACCAAAAGGATTGGAGTGGAAATATACATACAGTTAAAAGTTTGAGCTTTATGAAGATTTTTGCTGCATAAATTGAATTGTTTATACTTTAAAGTTAGAGTTGAGGCAGAAAAGATAATACTTACTTGTTTCCGCATGCGTTGAATTGTTTGCCAGTAAACTAACTTATTTGTTTCCAAATGTTGTAATGCTTGCAATAGTTGAACTTGAAATTTCAACGATGGCATTGTCGCATAATATTACCAATATTTAACTGCAATTGTAAGAACACAAATCATATAAAATAAATAGTAACACCAAACATTATGTATATGAGGAAGAAAAAAAACAGTTTAATGAGGAAGAACAAAATGCATTGGAGACGTGCATGTGCATCAACAAATATGATTTGTATTCTTGCAAAATGGAATTTATAGGAACGAAGTAAGCAATGTTTTTCGACAATCAAAATGTAAATACCAATGTAAACAAATATTGAACGCCCACTACCGAGAAATATATATGAATTAATTGCATCTTGGTTTAATAGTTAATATATACAATGTATTTTCATGCATCGGTCAACACTAATGGGAAGTAAAAATGTGTTTTAATGATTTCATTGTTTGGAGAATAAATAGTATTGACTCAATAAATTTCACACGATTTTTCATAAATTCCAATGCTAAAATTATTTAATTGAAAATTTTAATCGACGTCAAAATAAATAAATGCAAGTGAGAAGAGATTTAAGCGGAAAAGTGAAATGGGAAACTATCATACTATACTTTAGTATACTTTACAGATTTAATTTTTTTTTTAAAAAAAAAAAGGAAAAAAGAAGTTTTAGGCAGCCACTAACGATAAAAAAAAATGCATTAGACTATTAGACTGTAGTTAGAAAGTCACCTATTATTTCATGTAATTAGTTTAAAAAAAAATGTATTAAATAAGATCAACAAACTATAATAATAATTATTTATTACAATGGGATTACAATGTAAAATTAAAGTGTGTTGACTACATTAAATTTTGGATAAAATAAAAAAAATTAAAAAAAAAAAGTGAAAAAGAAGTTTTAGGCGGGAAAAGTTTGCAAGGGTATTTTACTTTAGTAATAATATTATATAGATATTGATATACACATTTATATAATTAATAAATGAGAAGGACAAACTAAATTCATTTCAAAAAAATGATTCGAATAAGAAAGACACTACATAATTTGTATAAGGACTAGGGTTGCAAACGAGCCGAGCTACTCGGGACTTACTCGGTGCTCGATTCGGTAAAAGCTCGTTCGAGCTCGAACTCGTTAACAAACGAGCCGAGCTTCGAGCCCGAATTCGAGCTCGGTTAACTTAACGAGCCGAACTCGAGCAGTAAGGTGTTCGGCTCGTTTTGCTCACGAACGTGTTCGGCTCGTATATTAATCGAACATGTTCGCGAGCCTGCTCGCGAACTCTTAATCGAACCTCTAATCGAGCCTGTAAACGAGCTTTAGCATTTATGTGTAAAATTAATTGTAGGTAAGAGAATTTGAATTATTGTCAAATGTTCTTTTTGGATTATGTTTTATATTTTGGATGAATTTCATTTGATGGATTTTTATTTGATGAAATTCATTTTAATTTAAGTTCATTTGAAGTGTTAAAAGAAAATATTAAATATGTTTATATCATGTCTTTTAAACGAGCTCGGACTCGAGCTTTTCACGAGCCAAATTCGAGCCCAAGTCCGAACCGAGCACGAGCCGAACTCGAGCCGAATTCGAGCTCAAAATTTTTAACCCGAGCCGAGCTCGAGCCCGGATTTAAAGCTCGAATCGAACTCGAACCCGAGCCCGAGCCTGTCAAATACTAAACGAGCCGAACCCGAGCAGACCAATACTCGATCAGGTTCGGCTCGTTTGCAGCCCTAATAAGGACGCTTGGAGATCATAAAAATTGCAAGTAATTTTCAATTAGATTTTTGGATTATTTTGTTGTGCATAGTTGTATGTAGGATATGGCTATATGTATAAATTACGACATATACTATTAGATTAGATTTGATTCATATTAATAATGGACGAAATCATTTTTTTTTATTGATTAATTATAATTAATTATGGAATAGATAAAATTTGATTGCTATCGTTATCCTAAGAAAGAAAAATGCTATTGTTGTTATTGTATTACCTTTGTTTCTTTTTAAATAAAACATTTTATTATATCAACTCTGTCACGTAGAAAGAGACATAGAGAATATATAAAATATCCATAAAAATATGGTAAAGAGGATAAAAATATGGCAACGTAGAACAATTTTGCTCCTATAACCTTATTTATATTTATTTAGGTATATTCTTAATAGATAAGGTAGTAAGGGAGCCCCCAATGGTTGGGTTTTTAATTTAAAAAGTTGGAAAAAGTTGAGTATTAAGTTATTAACCATTGGGGAAAAATAAAAAGTTCAACTCCTCAAATAAAAACCTTAACTCCTTAAATTATGTGGGGCCTCACCCACTTGCAAGTAAAGAGAACTCTCCATTTAATTGGAAGTTGTATGCCACTCTCCACATTTGCAAGTGAAATATGTTGATCCATATAAAGTGTATTATTTTATTTGAATTTTACATTTTTTTTTCATCAAATATATATTCAAATCTATTTTTTTAGGATTAATATATTCAAATCATACATTTTATTGAGTGTTCTTTTAGGGAAAAAAAAAAAATCTATATAAACCCACCCCCATTCCTCATAATATGCATCATCTTCTTCTTCATTTCATCTCTCTACATAACCTTTATATATTATCAAAACAAAATACCTAGAAAATCCAATTCACAAAATTCCAGTTCGAAAATAATTATCTTTATATGTTTTATTAATTATATATTACATAGATATGAATTGAAAATGTGAAAATTATAATTACATATTATGGTTGTTAGAAATGATGTGCTACTCACCCTATGGTGCTCACCTTCGTGAGCACCTTCATTATTTTTTCATTTCGACAATATTTTCTTCGATTTTTTCGATTGTATTATATTTTAGTACCTTATAAATTAAAATTGAAATCATTAAATCAATAAAAAAAATATATAAAATTCAAAGCTCGATTTGTTTTATTATACACGTTTTGAGCTTAGAAGGAAAAATGAACAAATCGAGCTTTGATTATTATATTTTTAGTGGATTTAATGACTTTAATATTAATTCTTAAGGTATTAGAATATATTACAATCGAAAAAATTGAACAAAATAATGTTAAAAATGAAAAAATAATGAAGGTGGTCATGAAGGTGTGCATGATAAGGTGAGTAGCACATCATTTGTCTTATGGTTATTTTATTTATCGAAAACAAACAAACCAGTAATTAGTCTTTAATAGTATTAAAATGCAATTAAGAGTACAAGTTTTGATAATTTATGAGAAATTGAATAATATTATAATGTAAATTCAAAACATACATTTTCAAGTAAACGATAACTTTAATATATTATAAGTTAACTAATGGAACTAATGCACATATTCCCTATACAAAAATCTCACAAATGATTAATTATAATATCTGAATATTGAATCAAAAGGTGACATCGTATTTAATGTAGTATTAAGTGGCATAAAATCTTTGTTGTTACTCGGTGGCAGGATTGCGCACTCCCATTTTGCTATTCCAGTCCAACTAAGTGAAGATACAATGTGTAGTATCAAACAAGGAAGTCCGCTTGCCGAACTACACATTAGATGTAAGCTCATAATTTGGGATGAAGCGCCGATGATGCATAAACATCGTTTTGAAGCTATTGATAGAACTTTAAGAGACATCATGCGATTCAAGAACTCTATAACTCCTGGTTTACCATTTGTAGGTAAAACAATAGTGTTTGGAGACGATTTCAGATAAACTTTGCCCGTCATAGCCGCTGGAAGCAAATAAGATATAGTCAATGCAAGTATCAATGCTTCATACATTTGGAAAAATATTCAAATCTTCAAGCTAAAAAAAATATGAGGTTGTCATGGACTCTTCACTTGAAGCTACATAACTAGAAGAGTTTTCTAATTGGGTTGCAACCATAGGTGACGGTATTCTTGGAGGCTCAAATGACGGTCATGTATATATTATCATACCAGATGACATTCATTTGAAATATTCAACACATCCGGTTGAAACAATTGTCAAAAGTACTTACCCTTCATCTATAGATTCTCCAGAAGATTTGTCTTACCTTGATGAGATGACAAAACGTGCACCAACGTTTGATGTAGTTGAGTCGATAAATCGTTTACATGATTTCATTGAATAAGTCCGGAAGCAGGGAATATTTAAGCTCAGACCAAATATGCAGCTCGAATGAAATTCTTGATGTTATGAACAATGTACACATGCCCGAATATTTAAATTCTTTGAAGTGTTTAGGATTGTCTAACCATGTGTTGAATTTAAAGGCCGGTACTCCGATTATGTTGTTAAAGAACATTGGACATTCTCTTGGATTGTGCAATGACACATGTTTGATTCTTACGAAACTTGGTAACCTTATTGGCAGGAAGTAATGTTGGTCAGATGGTATAGATTTCTAGAATTAACTCCTTCTACTCTACGTCCTCCATTCAAGTTTCAACGAAGACAATTTCATATTGTTTCGTATGTGCCATGACGATCAACAAGAGTTAAGGACAATTACTATCACATGTGAGACTTTTTCTTAAGAAATCGGTCTTCTCACATGGCCAACTTTATGTTGCCGTTTCACGAGTTCGTAGATGGAGTGGTTTAAAAATATTGATATGCGACAAAGATAATAAAAGCAGTCCATGTACCATGAATTTCGTGTATAAAGAAGTTTTTCATAATTTGTAGATTTATAAATTTGTAATGAAAAAATTCATATTTTTTTACTTATGTTATTAGATTTCTTATTGCAACTTTATTTTGTTTGTCATACATTAAATAAGAGAAGTGATGTGCTACTCCCTCTATGGTGCTCACCTCCGTGGGCACCTTCGTCGTTTTATCATTTTGATATTATTTTGTTTGATTTTTTCAATTGTGTTACATTCTAATACCTTAAAAACGATTATAGAAATCATAAAATCAAAATAATAATAATAATAATAATAATAATAATAATAATAATAATAATAATAATAATAATAAAAAAGATCAAGCTCAAATGATTTTATTAGTCACTTTTGAAGTTAAAAATCAAAATAAATAAATCGGGTTTTGATTTTTTTGGTTTTATAATTTTTATAATTATTTTTAAGGTACTAGAATATAATACAATTGAAAAATTCAAACAAAGTATTATCAAGATGATAAAACGACGAAGGTGCCCACGGAGGTGAGCACCATAGAGGGAGTAGCATATCATTTCTCCATTAAATAATACATCACTTTAATTTAAGTATTACAAATCTCAATAAACATTAAAAAATACTCTAAAAAAATCATATAAAATCTATATATTTAAAACTCAAAAATAATAATGTACTCATGCCGATTACAAAAAATTTAACAACATACTTAGTATACCTTACCCCGTGCGTCGCACGGGTGTGGCACTAGTGTAGTACGCCCTTTGGAGTTGTTACATTTCTTTTCAGCATTTGTCTCAAGCATTTTCGAGCGTCTTGATAGTAAGTTTCAAAATATCTTTTTGTGAAAATTTTAAATTTACGGGATACTACAAGTGTTTTAATATCTCATAAAAAGAAAAAATCTTTAAAAAGCTATTTTAAAACTCATCATTAAAATTCTCGAAAACGCTTGGGACAAATACTAAAAAGAAGTGTAACAACTCCAAAGGAACGGAAGGAGTACAATAATACCAACACTATAGTTAAGCAAATTGTGACTGGAGAGCCAGAATCTAGCAAATGAAACAAAATGTTACATTTTATTCAACTGTTAAAACTTATAAATATCCTTGGCTGTAACATTCCGATTCGTTGCTCAATAAATAAACAAATGAACTGTACAGTTCGCGCCATTACTTTCCAGCGACCAGAACACTTCATTTTCAATGATGAGCAAACCTCTATAGTATAGCAGGTTTCTAAATAACAAACTAAGATTTAAAATACAATTGTAAGAACATAAAACATATAATTGGAGAATCGGGGGCCAAGAAGAAACACTATGTAAAATAGAACAAAAAAAGAAAAAAGAAAGAGTTCTCCCATCTCCTTCACTTGCTGCAGGCAATCTGTGAATCGAGCAGTCTCTGTGGCTGTATGGCAAAATTTGTTATGTACATCCTGAGAATATCAGAGTTCGACTTCATGTAAATCTTCTCCAAAACTGCCACCATTCACAGAAGAACCTGCTAACGAAGTGTCACTTGGCATGAAAGGTGAGCGGTGCTGCATACCCAATGCTTCTAGAGGTCTCGATTGTGTAGTTCTATTCGGAGGGCTCATCGAATCATTCAAGCTTCCACCCCATGAAGCAGTGCGCCTTGAATGTACGGCAAAGGAACTGTCATTGGGATCCCTATTGTATATGTTACTCATGCTTCCAAATCGTTGCATGCTTGGGGAAGAAGATGAATGGTGAGGCGAATGGAAAGAGTCATTTGGAGGAGAGGAAGAAGGATTTTCGTATGTAGTGGAAGAAAAAATTTGCCTATTATCATCTACAAGGGTGTCCATAACTGGCTGCTCAGCGGCAGACATTGGAGTCGGAACGAAGAATTTTGGGTTGGCACTGCCTGATGCTGGTTTGGCAGAGGGAGCCGAAGGCGACTGGAAAGAACTTACCGTGTTCCCACCACCTTTGTTGAAAGTGTCAACATACCTGCCATTGATAGACAGAAACTCATCACATTGGAGATGAGTAATATTTCATTATCCGCTTCTCTACAAATGGTTGCAAACTTGCAACATAATTTCTCTTGGTTAATAGCAATGGTAGAAACGGATGCCTTAATGTATAAACCTTGTATGCCTAAGAACCATGGATTATGAAAATAATGTTAAGAATTTACCTGGACCGAACACCCATCCTTCCACGCGCCGAGTACTGATTGGCTGTGGGAGGAAGTGGTGGCATTCCTGGACTGTTATCCAAAGTGGTTGGCATTCCTAGATTCCCATTATTATGTGGAGGAGCTTCACCATGGAATGGACTCCTTTCTGATGCTCCATTTTGAAAAACAGCAGCCTTTGGCGGTGGTGGAAGGGCTGCTTCAGGTGCTGGAGGTTCAGCACCTTCCTCCACCCATCTCTTAAGTTTGTCATCATAATAAAACTTATTTGTCTCGCCCAATTTTGCCTAAGCGAAAGCGCAAACAAGTCCAAAATACTTACATCAAACTACTGTCTTTAAGGCATGTCTTAGGAAGGAGCTCATTCGATTTACCTGGCGACCTTGACGAGGTTTGAGTACTAGACCAACAGTTTTCTGAAACAGCTGAGATCCAAAACTAAAACGACCCAAGCGAGACGTAACACCTGAAGCTGATGCTTTGTCCTGTGTGTCAGCAGAACTTGCTTCTTTTGATGAATCAGACTGACCCTACACGTCAAAAGGATATTTCATCATCACTGTAGAACAAAAAATCTCTTCAAGTAAAAGAGCAAATAAGGTTAAAAGTCACCTGCATCGGACTCCTTCCAAAGTCAGGTTCTGAAACACTTCTTGTATGCATGGTCTTTCTGTTATCAGATGACCATTCATTTATTGGCTCCATAGATTGAGGAACTAATGAAGACATGGCCATTGTGGATTGACTACTTGATACTCTGGGTCCACTGGACTGGTAATGGTTCTCATTACCATGACCAACACCACCAGCTGTTGGTATAGGTGGCGGCAGGCCCCCAACAACACGATGTGCAGTACTATCAAAGAGGTTTAGCAATTTACCGATAAATTCCTTGGGAGCTAAGTTTACAGAAAATCCTCCCTGCATAGCACAAATAAGTTTTTTAGAATCTAGCAATAATCAGTAGTACATGAGAGAAAGCCGAGATACCTGTTGATGAGCTTTAATCCTTTCCTCAAGGGATGAAACTAGACTCCTCAGATTCTCAAGCTCTAGAGTTCGACCAGTTTTAAGTGATTTTAGTACTGCTTGACAGTACCTAAATCAAAACCAAAATAAGTTCAGAAAACAAAGATAAAATCAATACCACCAAGACAACAATCCATTGAAGAAAATTTACGTATAAGTTACATACTTCAATGCCTCGGATGTCCTCCCAACTTCAGCCAACATGAGTGCATACACATACTTATATGGTTGAAATGGGAGTAGGACGAACTGAGAGTTTCCAAGCGTCTTTGAATACTCATATATCTCTGTCCTCTGTTGAAATAAGCAATGGTCAAACATGCAGATAGGCTCAATTATGTACTACTACCTCCGTCCCGCCAAAGACGTTACATTTCTTTTTGTCAATTTCTGGCACGTTTTTCCACGCTTCTTGATGATGCGTTTTAAAATAGATTTTTGAAGAATTTTTCCTTTTACGGGATACTATGATAGTTGTATTATCCCGCAAAAGAAAAAATTATTCAAAAATCTATTTTAAAACACTTCATCAAGAAGCGTGGAAAAACGTGCCAGAAATTGACAAAAAGAAACGTAACGTCTTTGGCGGGACGGAGGGAGTATATATAAACAGACAAATTATCTGTTTATTTTATTATGCCTCTGCAAGAGACTTCAGCCAGTAGTTAGCTGAATATCGTTCAAAAGGCCTTACAACATACTCACAAACACTCAAATACATAAATATTCAACAAACTCATTTGCACAATGTAGAATAGTAGATGCAAGTGATATGTCACAATGTAGCTCACCCACACTGATATACACTCTTGGAGCAGTCAAAACGATCAATCCTAAGAGGGCAGTGCTAAAGGGTACTTCTCGACGCCTAGCAAGTCAAAACTAGTTCATCATGCCCACATATACACTCTTGGAGCAGTCAAACAATCCGTGTCAAAACAAGCAGTGCTAAAGGGTGAAAGTGCTCAACACCAAGTTAGAAAGATTTCACATAGTGAAATTTAAAACTCCAGTATTACTGCTTTTTATACACTCTTGGAGCAATCAAAACAATCCATGCCTAGATTAGCAGTGCTAAAAGGGTAAAAGTGCTAAACACCAAGCAAGAAAGTTTTTAAGACACAGTGAAATTTAAAACTCTTAACATTTGTGCTTCTCAGAATCCTTATCTTCAATTCCCCTGGCTTTCATTAACATAAAACTCCTGCCAGACTAACTGAAAAATCAGTTCCCTAGGTAGCGTAATTTTGTGTTCTCAAGATTGCAATGCCCAGTAAATGGTAACTGAAGCAAACCTGAATTGCTTCTGGACTAGCATAGGTCCGCGGTGATTTCCAATGATCTGCACCGATGAGACACAATCTTGCGCTGTCTGAATATGGCTCGAAGCTAGCTTCCGCGACCAAATAGCATATGTGAGCCGCGATTATCTAAGCAAAACATGCATTCCACAATTCACAAGTTATCATGAATCTAATGAAGTTTCAAAAAGTAATAAATGGAATACTCTGAGAGTAACTAGACATACATCACTTCTTTCCTTCCACAGACAATCACCAAGATGGATAAGCACGAGTTCGTCATCCTTTGTTCTATTTGCAGTAATCACAGCCAAATTTTCTTCCCAGTCATCCAGCATGCAATTGGCTCCAAACTGAGTAATTTCAAAAGAAAGATTTTTAAACATATCTCACTGCCATGTTGTTCAAAATATTATAGATAAGCAACAGATGAGAATAGAAAAATTGTTCAAGTAGATCTTCTAGTGATGGCGTAACACCACAGTTTCATCCTTCAGGAACAACTACTATTCTAACAATCTCAAACTTATCACAGGTAAAATAACATAAAATTTATGCAATCCTTTACCCACATACCTGTGCAGGTTGCTGAGGTACATTTGCAGTACCAGATATGTTGGTAACAGCCGTAACATCTGCAGAAAAGACATCAGCTGGTTGACCAGCAATGAGCAGGCATAATGTTCGCAAGGGTGACCCAGCTACTAACTGGTGAAGTGCCATTTGCTTGACAGTTTCAACATAGAACTGCATAGGATTATTTCACAGTTAACATAACATAAACAGGGCAAGAAAGAAATCTAAGTTTAATTATCCGAGAACAGGTGAGAGGAGCGAATGAACTAACTTGATCACCAAGCCGTGCAGCAAGTACAAGGGCAGGACCCCACAACTGTCCGTCCTGTGCACATTGTAAAGCCTCCTTCTTTCTTCCAGAAACCAGAAGATTTTGCACCTCAGCAGCAGTGGCCTAAAGCAAAAGTTATATTGTGATATACATGACTTACAGGTCAAAATTATTGAGATGCATTTTGCATAGTAAATCATTGATCACCTGCAATTGTCCTTCAGATGGCAGTTTCTGTAGGCATTGGGAAACACCACCATACTGATTAAACTGCAAACCATTCCTTTTAGCAGATGCAAACAGACTTGCAACAGCTGATTCAGGGGCATCACTTTCCTGTTGGAAGACAAAAGATGAAATTACAGACAAACACCAAGAAAATGACGCAGACTCAGACCACGGACGTATAAGCAACTAATTTCTGTGCTAGAGCAGTAGTTATAACATTTCAGTTGCTTGTACTTTAAGAAGTCACACAATATTGATCGGATAAGGCTTCTAAGGCATAACAATCTGTAATGATTTACCAGTTTGCCCGTGACTAAACAGAGGCACAATGTATAGTAAAAGCAGAACAGGAAAAAAAAAAAAAAAAAAACCAAACAAACAAACAAAAAAAGTTCATACTTAACCACAATCCTAGACCAGTTTCACAGAACAGAGCATTAGATTAGTTTTACTTCGCTATTATTTCACTCCTTAGGCTAGTTCAATATAAAACTGTGCTTTTAGAGAAAAACCATCATCACACATCTGATCTGAGGAAGAAAATTGCAAACAACAGGAGACACTCCATGCAATAAACACTGGCATATGTTAAGCAGCAGCTATTAAGCAAGCATCTTTCATGTAATTAGTGATGAGTTGGAGATATAAACACAGCCACCTTTCTGAAGCGGAAATTGATGACAAAAGATGGAAGTACATGAAGCATAATCTCTAAAAAATAAAAAGTAAATCAATTCCTCAGGTAATGTAGTACTCTACCTTCATAACAGTGTCTGTGCCATAAGGAGATCGAAGTTTTCCATAATACTGACAGGCTATTTTTAACAACGACAGGAGCAACTTCAACACTTCAGCCTTTCTGTAATCAATATCTGCAGACTCAAAACTTGTCAACCTTTCCTCAATCCATTTGTTTAACTCCTTTGTGGCCACACTTCCACCAGTAAGAGGACCAGGAAGGGAATGCCGGCAGAGAGCCTGGAAGTAACTGCTTACGTTCACTCCGCGGTTTGAAGCATCAATATTGCTAGTCAAAACTTCTGATAAGTTGTGAACAGATATCGAGCCCCCCACAGGATTCTTCAAAAATAAAGAAAATTTTACAAGCATGCAACACAAGAAGAGTTAGTAAGAAAACCTAAGACAAGGGCTCAGACACTGACCTGACTTCCAAAGTTCAAATTTTCACTAGAGTTATCATTTTTCATCACAATGAGCTTGCCGCCAAAACCAAAGGCAACTAAAGCATGGGCAGGACGACCGGCAGATGACCTTCCTGCTGCCGGATTATATGTCATTTGAGTATTCTGAATCTGTTGCTGAGAGAAGTTGGCAGAGTTTTGATTGCTACAGTAGTCATTTGAAAAGTATCTTTTGTCATTTTGATTGATTTTGGAGTCACTGAAATGTTGATTGAAGTTCCCACCAACAAACTGAGAAGTCATGGAAAAGTCGTTTTGATGCTGGCTTGGGTTCTCAAAATATTGACCTTTTACCCCATAATGGGTATTACTTTGTTGACTACCATGAAGACCGGCAGAAACATTCCGTCCGAAGTTATTCTCTGTTACTTGGTGTTCACCAATGGTACCAGTATTATCAGGGGACCACATTCTTGAGTTCTGCTGGTTATAGTTGTTGACTGATCCCATCCAATTCTGATCTGAGCTTTGGCTGCCAAAGCCTTGAGAATTGTAATTATTACCTTGATCATGCAAACTGTTCGCCTTCAGATTGCTGTTCTGAGAAAATGTATTATTAGATGAATACTCATTCTTATTCATCGGATCCTGAACGTGAGCAGTAGACTGCGCTGCTGGGACATATGATTCCAAAGCACGCCACTCTTGGGCAATAGTATCATAGTACCACCCAGGGTACTGAGGATCAAACACCATATGAGCTGGGTAACCATTATTATCATTAGAAGCACTGCTGCTTTTACTACTCACTTCTGAAACCTGGTTCCAGCTAGTTGTTTCAGTCATGTCATTCACCACAGAGGTTTGGTTCCAATTAGAAACAGTCTCTGTTTTACCTGCCTCAGCTACAGCCCCAGATACAGAATGTGCAGTTTGCTGCAAGTAAGAGAGCTCGACCTGCCCTCCCTCCCCTCCCCATGTAGATGATGCATTAGATTCAGTATTTGCTTGAACACTAGCGTTCACATCATAGCCATCAATCTGATACCATTGTCCAGTATTATGGTCGAACTTCCAACCTGGATATTGGTTTTCCCAGTATTCGGTGCTACTAGAATCCTGCACAGTCGAGCTCTGATCCGCTGCAATACCATGATTGTAGTCCTTACTGTACTGCCCATAATTGTTTGAATTGTCCACATAAGTGGATCCATGTGCATCATTTCCCAAAGCATCCTGTGGCCCATTCTTCGAAGTAACCCCCATTGTGCTGCTAAATGCATCGGCAGCATTGTCCCCTCCAAATTCGCTGAAAAAGTCCGAGTATGATCCAAAGCCATTACTATCTTTCTGAGCAGAATCGGCATTGAAGGCACTCCAGGCAACTTCCTTAACTCCAGGAGCCCCTGATCCGCTAGTAGTCTTGCTCAACATCGGCACATCAGAGACGCCCTTGTCTGTAGTCATAGAACTGTCTGCATTATAGGAAACATCAGCACCCCCGTTTTCATGTCCCACCTTTTGCATGAAGTTACCAAATTCAAACGAATCTGCAGATACTAAAGGATTCACATGCCTATCCCCTGTTTCCACTTTGTTAATCCGCTCAACTGTCTCCACTTTTGCACTTGAATCATCAACCGCACTGCGATCACTACTGGCAACATTCTCGACATTAATCTCACCATGATCATCGAACTCATTGATACTCAAATTAGCGAAAGCCTTTGCCTCATCCGATTCATTACCGTCAGTGGCATGATGGCCTCCAGATGCCGATGCGGTGGCTTTAAAGTCCATATCGTCATCATCATTCACTAATTTATCAAAAAAATCCTCGTCTGTATTATCCTCCACCGAGAATGGAGGATTCGAAGCCATCGAATCAAACCTTAGATTCCCCAAATTTCACGGTCACAAAATTCAAAACCCTAATTGATCCGAGCTACCTAATAAACAAGCAGATCCAATAACAAAACCCGCCCAATTCCACAAAAAACAGCCCGAACCAATGTCAATCGAACAGGTCGGACAAGATCCAGGGTTTTACAACTCCACCGATATGCGCGGAACACGAAAAGAAGAAAAACACGAAAATTCTGCAAAATTGTGAATGGATTCAACACATAAGACCTAATAATTACATAATTGGTGCAGAAAATCTTCAACTTACAGATCAAAAACGAAATTGGAGAATTTGAAGGAAGCGCCTATACATACATGGTTATACGTATATATGGAGAGAGAGAGAGAGAGAGTGTGTCTGTAAACTCAAAGGAGAAGACAAAGCCTCGATTTCGCTCCGCAGGTCTCAACAACCCACCGAAAACCTCCTCTCTTTTACCCCTATTAATTAATATGTATGTATAAATATATATATTCACACGCATATTTTTCCCCTTCAACATTATTCAAACAGTAATAGTAGCAAATTCGCATCAATTATTAATTCTAAGGGAGTATCAGTTTTGTCTCTTTTCCTATATTAATTAAATTTTATTTTACGTCTGAGGGTGTTTGAGTAAAGCTTATTTTGAGAAAGCTTATACTACCTCCATTCCATTATATTAGACCATAATGGGATGAACACAATAGCCAATGCAAAGAGGTATATGTGACTATAATTAATTTTAAGGAGAGAGAGTTAATTGTGGCCACATATTCTTTGCCATTTTTAGAAAGTGGACTAATATATGAGACGGACCGAAAAGAAAACGTGGACTAATATAATGGGATGGAGGTAGTATAAGCTAGTGCATATAAAGATGTTTCGAGAGCTTATAAGCTCTTAAATTAAGAGTCTGTAAGTTGTAAAAGTATTTGGATAAAATAATTTATAAGCTCCAAAAAAATTAAAATATGAAAATTAAAAACAATAATGCTATTTGGCCATAATGTGGCCGGCCACACAACAATATTTTTCATATTTTTTGTAATTTTAAAAATTGTAAATGATAACAATAATTTATTAATTTCATATTTTAATTTAAAAATATTTTTTCCCCAAAAATTACATATTTTTTCATTTTTTAGGTAAAAAAGGTAAAAAAATATTTTAAAATAGTAAAAATTATCAAATAATTAAAGGATTAATTTTAAAAAATACGTAAAAAATACGGAGTATCACTTTTTGAGTATTTTATAATCTTAAAAAGTTTGGCATAAATATATAAATTATTTGATATTATAAAAAATAAAACAAGTTAAATTATGGCCGGCCACATTATGGCCGAATAGCATCACTCAATTAAAAAAATGAAAAAAATACTTTTTTTTTTTCGAAATTGATAATTTTTTCAGTCAAATGCAAGTGTTTATAATATAAATATAAAATTAATATGAAGTTATACAATGTAAAAGTCAATTTCTGAAAAAATAAGTTAGGGTGAATGAACTTATTTTTAGAGCGATTATAAACACTTGAAGCTTATTTTTGGAAATTATAAGCACTTTGAGAGCTTATTTGCCAAACAATTTTATAGTACTTATAAATAGTCAAACAACTTATAAGCTTAACCAAACACCCCTAAATCAGGTTCGGTTTTAAGAAGCTATCTTAAATTAGAAAGGCTGTAGTCGTCTAGCTTGGGAGGTGTGGTTTAAATTAACTTTTTTCACAGTAGAGGGTAATAAATATTAATTTTAATTTGTTAGTATGCCTTGAATCAGTTTGCCCCTTCGCAGAGCTGTACGGGGGTCTCACTGTAATCTGTTGAATAAGTTTGCCCCGTCTGATGTACTCTATTTATATAGAAATAGGGCACAAACTCTGTAATCTGTAAGCCGACATAATACAATTTGTTCTCCGTTTCCTGCCCGTGGACGTAGCCAACACAACGTTGGTGAACCACGTAAATCTGTGTCTCATTTACGTTTCCTGTTTGTTCGATTACTCAATTATCCTATTTCGTCACAACAAACTGGTACCTAGAGCCTGGTCTTTTGATTAGGATTCTGAATTCCGCGTTGTTAGGGTTTCTGTGAGTTGATCGAAGATGTCTGCTATAAACGTGAAGATTAATAAATTCGATGGGATGAATAGTTTTGGCTTACGGCAGATCAAGATGCGCTCGTTGCTGAAGCAGCAAGGATTGTGGGCGCCGCTATCTGGAAACCCAAAAGTGAAGGCATAAAAGATGAAGAGTGGAGTACTCTGGAGGACAAGGGTCACTCGACAGTCATGTTGTGCCTGTCTGACGAGGTTATCACTGAAGTTGCTGATCAGGAGACTGCTGCTGCCCTCTGGACGAAGTTGGAGAGTCTATACATGATAAAGTCTCTAACGAATAAGTTGCTCCAGAAACAGCGTCTGCTCCGATTACGAATGCAGGAAGGTACACCCCTTCGGGATCATCTAGAAAAGCTGAATAAAATTTTGCTAGATTTTAAAGTAGACGATGAAGATGCTGCTTTAATATTGTTAGTTTCTCTGCCTGAATCGTATGAGAATTTTTTTGAGTCTTTTATGACTGGGAGAGAAGATTTGTCTCTGGAAGATGTTCGATCTGCTCTGCGCATTAGAGAAGATCGTCATCAGGCAACTAGTTCTGCCATAAAATATCAGTCATCGGGGTTATCTGTTACGGGTAAAGGACAGAAGAAATTTGAAAAGAAGAAGTCGAACCTTAAAGGTTCGAAAGGTCCTAAGCCCGGAGACATCTGCAACTACTGTAAAGAATCAGG
Source organism: Thymus mandschuricus (assembly GCA_029379335.1). Lineage (NCBI taxonomy): Eukaryota > Viridiplantae > Streptophyta > Magnoliopsida > Lamiales > Lamiaceae > Thymus > Thymus mandschuricus. Next base: position 15,192,358 of record CM057074.1, on the reverse strand, counting down.
GCATTGGAAGAATGATTGTCCAAAGAAGAAGAAGAAGCAGGACGAGAAAGAAGGTGCCAGTGTTAGAAAATAAAAAGTTTAATTATTGTTTTCTTACAAGAATTCCTTTTACTCAAGTTGGTAATTACTTTCTCCCTAAGCTACGTGAAGTTCTTGGGTTAGTGGGCTAAGCTACGTGGAGTTCGTGGGCTTAGTCAATTATGGTTAGTTGGTTAATGCCTATATATATGTGTGTTCATCCTTTTCATTAGACACACACACACAAGCATACAGCCGCCAATTTTCCTATTCTTCCTCTTCCTTATTCGTTGTTTTTCCTTTCCTTTCCTCTGTTTTCTTCCTCCTCCTTAAAATCGTCTCCAACTCGATTTTTGCAAGTGCACGCATAATCGAGTGTTGTGTTAACCTTCGAGAGTGTTTTCGGCATCGAGACTTGGCATTGAGGGTCTGATGAAAATAGCTTTAAGGGCAGTTGTTCGTCCACGGCTCAACGATTAATTTACATTTTTGCTTATTGTGATTTGTACAGGTTTCTCGAACTTCGGCTCCAGATCTAACAATCTAAAAGCTATTCATGGCCTCGTCAAACCGTACCTTGTCAAATTTGTCGAAGTTGGAGTCCCTTGATGGTTCGAACTACAAGAGATGGTCGTAGAAACTACTCATCTTCTTCCAACAGTTAGAGATTGACTACGTATTGTTCAAAGATGCCCCGTTACCTACTCCCTCAATCGTTGCACTGACTGTTGACAGCGGTAATGACGCGCCTCCTCCCCCGTCGGAACCAAAAACCGATGCCGTCAAGTACGAGAAGGATAACAAGGATGTTCGGGGACATCTCCTCAATCATATGTCCAACAGCATGTTTGATTTGTTCGTGGATCTTCGTTCTGCGAAAGAAATATGGGAGGCTTTTCAATCAAAATATGGAGGAGACGATGCAGGGCTGAAGAAGTACGTCGTGGGAAAGTGGATGCAATTCCAGTTAATGGACGACAAGCCACGAATGGAGCAACTTCACGAGTATGAAAATATGGCTGCTGCAGTTGTGGCTGAAGGAATGCAGATGTGCGAAGTACTAAAGGCAAATGTGCTGCTTGAAAAATTGCCTCCATCGTGGAATGACTATAAGAACCTGATCAAGCACAAGAAACGAGACTTCACTCTCAAGGAGCTCATCAGTCACATGCGCATTGAGGAAGCTAATCGCCTTAAAGATAATACCTCTATTTCTTTGAATTTTTCGAGGGCTAATATTGTTGAGTCTGGTGGTGGTTCAGGAACAGGAAAATCTCATGCCTTTAAGAAGGCAAAATTTGACGAGAAAAAAGCCGAATTTCAAGCATAATAAGAAGATTATTGATATATGTTAAATTTACCTATTTTTCATAGTCTAAAAGAGTCGATTTAGAGTCTCGTTAGTGTTTTATTGCTCATGATTTGTATAGTTTTTCATATATTGGACAATATTATGCTTGTGGGTGTTTTTATGTGTTTTCAGGCCTATTTGAGGTTAGAAACCCAAGACGAGACGAGAGCCGAAGAAGAATCGAAGGTTGAAGACTATTTGAAGTCGAGTTGAAGACCTCTCGACCAGCCTCTCGATCGAGAGGGCTGTCAAGAGGGACTTGCCGGATCACGCTGGTTGGAATCTATCGATCGAGAGCTTTTTACAGGGTCTCGACCGAACCTCTCGATCGAGAGGCCTATCGAAAGGTGTCGGTCGAGAGGTGTTAAATTGGGCCGAAAATTGGAGTTCTTATTAGATTAGGTTTCCTTGTAATTTTCACACATATATATATTCCTTAGGTTTAACATTGTGAGTAACATCACATGCATTACTTTTAAATCTAGTTTTTAGTTTTTCAGAGTTTTGTTTATTTCGTGTATTCGACATTGAAGATTTATTCCACTTTTATTCAAGATTTAAGTTCAAGTTCTACATTCGTTCAAGATTTCAATCCAAGTTTTTCTTACTCTTACTTTTAATTATGTTCTTTCAATTAATTGTGATTATATTTATTTCAATTATATCTAGCTAAATTTCTTTAGTTGATTTTAGGGTTTTGTATGCCTAATTGAATATATGTGAGTTCTTTTAATTACAATTAGCCTGCCAATCTAGATGTATGTTTCATGGTGCTTGTTCTCATGCATGATTACTTGATCACTAATTATGTATGCTTAGTTATGTTTTTATGCCTTAGCAGGATAATTGCATAATGGATCTCATGAATACATACTATGATGATTTATCTGTTCTACTCGAAGTTAGATTATCATAGGTCTTGCATATAGTTGATATAGCTAGGTGTCGTAGCTGAACCTTGTTGAGTTTTATTAAATGACTGTCTAGATTGCCTTAGCCGGAGTTTTAGATTACATTTGTGTATCGCATCTAGGTTGGATTAAATTGGTTAATTGAGTTATTTGTTACTTGTGTAGATTTGATTAGATATACTTCCCTATAATCAACCTTGTTTCCTTACTTGATTTCTTTGATCATTTATTTGTTTATTTGCTCTATTTGTTTTTCTTTGTTTAAGATTTTAGAAACCACAATTTTAATTTCATTTTGCCTAAACATTTGGATAATTCTAGCGTAGAGGTACTTTGTGTGATTTCGGTATATCACTCCCTGTGGATACGATATTAGTACTTGTTTCATACTATACCTATTTTTGTGTGGTTGAAAATAGTGTGATCAAATTTTAGCGTCGTTGCCGGGGAATTGATTAGATTTCATATAGATATTTTGAAATAAATTAATAGGTGATTTAGGCGTTTATTTTCTGTTTTTTGTTTATTGATCTTAACCTTTTCTTTCTTTTGTTCTTTAGGTAGTGCATGACCACGAGATCTAAAGGAATAGTTCCTACTCCGACAGATTTAGAGATCGAGCGCTCGTTTTAGAATAAGAGTAAGAAGAAAGAGACAGCTAAGGTCGATAAACCACCTTCACCACCACCACAGAAGAATCTAGATTCTATGGCGGACCAGACAGTGAAGAAAACCTTCAACTATCGGTTCAAACCAACCATTGATCTTTTCCAGAATGGAGGATGGGGGACTGTTGATGCTAACACCTTCGAGCTTAAGACTTCCCTCATCAACATGGTGCAAACAAATCAATATGGAGGCATACCGATGGAGGATCCGAATGCTCACCTGAAGCAGTTTCTCGACATCTGTGCCACTTACAAGGCAAATGGAGTGCCTGCTGATTACATCAAGCTCAGTCTTTTCAGCATCTCTCTGAAGGATGATGCAAGGGATTGGCTTGATAGCTTGGACAAAGGAGAGATCAAGACATGGACTGAGATGTGCACGTTGTTCCTGAACAAGTTCTTCCCACCATCGAGGGCTCAGAAGCTTCTGAAGGAAATCGACCAATTTCAGCAATTCGAAGATGAGCACTTCTATGAGGCATATATGGGGAAGATTTAGGAAGCTGCTGAGGACGTGCCCTAACCATGGTCTTGACAAGGATGAACAAGTTATCCACTTCTATCGCGTACTCAACAAGCAGTGCAAGAAGGAGCTCGACTATGCTTCCAAAGGAGGGTTCCTGAACAATGACATAGATACTGCTTGGGAGATCATTGAGCTCAATGTCAACAAGAGCTAATGAGGATGCGACTGATAGGAGACTTGGAAGAAGAAAAGTTGCTACGATTGGTATTGAGGCTTACGATGACTTGATGGAGAAGTATACTAAAACAGCGAGTGAGTTGGATACCATCAAGAAAAGAGTGCTTCGGTGTGATGCTATAGTTGATGAACTGGCACCCCAACCTAAAGTGGAAGATACCAAGTTCGTGCAACAAGGTGGCAAGTGGCAACCAAATCAAGGGAACACGTGGCAAGGAGGCCAAGGAGGTTCCAACTATCAAGGAGGTTTCAAGAAGCCTTATTTCCCTAACAACCGAAGCCATCTAAACTTTTCCTATGCCAATCCTAACAATGTTTTACAACCACCTCCGGGATTTCATGTGGAGAATGTAGTTATCCAAGAGCCAAAGAAGGAGCCTACGATGGAGGAGATGATGAGGAATGTTGGGAACCCTCTGCAGTTTGATTTTGATGATGTTTATCGAAACCACACTTAGGCATATTTTCTTTGTTTAGGGTCAAGGCCGATAGATCGACCTGCTACCTGTTAGTGCAGGTCGATGCTCTTTATGTTCTGATGCAAGTTCGATTCACAATGTAAGAGGAAGGTCGTTTATCGACCTGCCTCGATAGGATCGAGCTGGCTTTATCCGCCTGTCTATCGTCCTCCCCTATCAAGCTTCCAGCTGGCATTGCCTTAGAAGATTTCAAGAGCTGGATTGTCAATCAAGGTCGATGCTCCGCCTTCATGGAGCGTCACGACCTGATCCTTGCCACGTCGAGTGCCAGCAAGGACGAATATTCCCAACGGCTAGAAGTGAGTCAGCATCCAACGGCTAGTGCCACGTCAGCCCGACTCCAACGGCTAGTTTTTCAAAACTACCTATAAATACTTCAGCCATTTTCGGATTCAAGCACGGGAAACACATGCTATCAACGCCATATCTCTGCCCAAATCTCTCTCAAAGCTCAAATCCATTCAAGTGTTCGAAATCCGATTAGTTTCCCAAACACTTGACGAAGAGAGGTTTCCGAGTCCGAAAAACACCACAACGACGAAGCGTTCACTGCTGCTTGTCGATTGTTCAAACAACTTCTTCTCCGAACTTGTTCGAAGTTAGAAAGCTTGTTTTTTATTTTCGCCATTATAGAGTTAGTCAAGCTCTGTAAAAGCGTAAGGTTGTTTGTACGTTTTAGTACGAAGGTTGTAAGGGTCACGACCCAAAACTCGTGTCTAGTTACTCTCAAGTTAGATTGTATCTAGAACTGATACTCAGTCAGTATAAATAAGAGAGAGGTGGATCCAAAAGAAAAGGGATTCTCAGGTCGAGTCGACCTGACGTGGACGTAGGAGGGTTTCTCCGAACCACGCTACATCGCGGTGTTTCTCTCTCTCTCTCTATTTATTGCACTTACATTTTATTATCTAACTAACGAGCATCAACCTGCATTACACGAACCAACCTGCCATCCATATTCAGCCTTAAGATTTTTCAAAGAGTAATCAACCTCCACCAACTTCCGCATTAACAGTTTGATAAGTTAAGCTTGATACCATACGAGCTTGATAGATCAAACTGCCTCTGATAAAGTCGACCTTGACAATCGACCTGCAGATTGACCTGAACTTTAAAAAGTCAAAAACGGTTGGTTATTGGTGTATCCCCCCCCCCATACACCAATTACTCTTTCCCGGGACCAACAAGTGGTATCAGAGCAGTGGTTCTTTTGACCACTGCTTTGCATACTAAAAGTTCTTTATCAAACTTTTGGTCATTTTGAACCGATCCTTAGAAAAATCTTTTTCATTCATTCATATCATATTATTGTGCTATGGAGGCTTCTCTTCTCAGGGTATGTGAAGACTTCTCCGTTCAAGGCTATGAAGATTGGAGCTTTCGAATCAAGATGTGTCTCAAGGCACATCACGTCCTTATGTGGGACATCATCGAGAACGGACCCTCCCCCATTTATGCTGCGAAGATTATCGTGGATGGAACAGCCCCCGGGGAGGCTACATACGAGAAAGTCCTTAAGAATCCTCGCGATTACACAACTGAGGAAAGGAAGGAGGCCGGTCTCGATGATTATGCAAAGGGACTCATCTCCAGCACCGTGAAGGGCGTCTACCTGGCCAAGATTAGAAATCTTGAAACGGCCAAAGAAATGTGGGACACCCTCCGGTCTATCAGCCTTGGCTCAGAGGAAATGAAGGAGAACAAGCTGTCCATGGCGTGCAGCAAGTTCGATGACTTCAAGATGGTTTCGGGAGAAACCATCGAAGCGATGAAAATTCGCTTCACCGAGATTGTTCTTGAAGTGGCTGCCATCAACCCATACAAGTATACGCAGCGCGAGAAGAATCTCAAAGTGATACGTGCCCTCCCTGCAAATTGGCACGTATACGCCGCCATGCATCCAGCACGATCGGATTTCAACTCCCTCACCACAGAAGACCTTTTCGACATTCTTGTCGGAAATGAGTATGAGATGATCCGCATCCATGGATCAACCCAGCCTTCCACCAGCAAGAAGGCTGAGGAAAAGAACAAGGAAGTAGCCTTCAAGGCCGACTCAGCCTCAGCTGCTACCCCAAGTCCGATTGACGAATCCATCGTCAAGAAATTCGAGAAGATGACTCTCGACTATGCTCTAGCCGCTAGGAGAAATGAGAAGCTCCTAGGGAAGGTTGTCAAATACAAGAAATTCTACCGTGACAACAAACGAAACTTCTCAAACCGCAACCACGACCGCCCTGACAAAAAGGGAGAAGGTAAACCCTCAACCTTCAATTCTTCTAACACACCCGAGGGTGGTTGTTTCAACTGTGGCAGGCCAGGTCATTACAAGACGGACTGCCCGGATCTTACCAAGGCCGAGAGAGACGAGCTCCGTGCAAAGCGTGATAAGAAGCTCAAAGATCAACGAGCTGCAATGATTGCCGAAGAAACAAAGGAAGCTCACCTCTCGGATAGCTCATCAAGTGATGACGAAGGATACATCGCTTTCGATGAAAGTGATGATGAAGAATGCTTCGTTGGGGAGCATCAACAAAACGAGGGATCTTCAAAGGTAGATCTTCAACCCATTTCACTTTCTTTTTCTGACGATGATTGTGCAGAAGAAGGTGATGAAGACCTATCCGAGGCTGTGTCTTGGGAAGAAATCAAGAAACAGCTCGACGACTATGCCGATCTCGTGGATACACTCAAAGAGGTCGTTGAAGACAATGCTGAGCTATTGGATAAAAATGAAAAATACAAGCTAGCATTGGAAGAAAGATTCTCTCCCTACGATGAAGAAAAGGAAAGGGAGATCGAAACCCTAAAGTCAAAGGTTGACGAATTGACTTTACGGGTCAAGGAGTTCGATACCAGGGAGCTCGAGAAGAACGAGTCCCTCAAGACCAAAGATGCCGAAATACACAGCCTTACCTCAAAGCTGGCTGACTTGGTAATTCGACACGAACTCCTCGTGAAAAAGGAAGAAAAACTTCAACTCACATTGAGTCAGTTGAAGAAAAGTGGAAAGAAGCTGGAAGAGGTCCAATCCATGCAACGCAGTCCGCGCGATCACTCTGGGATTGGATTTAATGGAGAACCCAAGAAAGGCAAGAACAAAGACTGCGAGATCACGTTCGTGAAAGCGCAGCCTAAATCAAAGAATGTTCGGAAAGCTAATCAAGCTCTCCCTGATAAGATGGTCAAGCTGAAGAATCCAGCTCGACAGCCCCAGGCCATCCTCATAAAGCAACGAAAGGAAGAACAGCCCGCTCCTCAAAAGAAGGAGAGTCGACCTGCCCAGCAACGTCGACCTGCCCCCTACCATCAAAATAAGGCTGTTCATCAAGGGCGATACCAAGGCCAGCACTATCAAAGGCCGTATCACCCTGAGTTCTTCCACCCGGATTATCAAGGGTGCTACTGCCATTATTCTCAACAGTCAAATTTTTCAGACTGGCAGTATCAACCTGGGTTTTACGAAGAACAATATTATCAGCCTCGTCGCCCTCGCTCGAAGAAATCCAAGGCTCCTAAGCCCAAGACCGCTGCTGCCTCGTCCTCAGCCTCGGATAGAAGCAGACCGGTGAAGCAAATATGGGTTCCAAAGGCCGTTCCCGCAACCGATGTAGCACCCAATCTCAAATGGGTTGCTAAGTTTAATTAATTGCAGGTTGGGAAGGCTCAAAGAAGGAGCCAAGCAGCTCATGGAGTTGTATGGATCATTGATAGTGGATGCTCAAAGCACATGACGTGTGACAAAACGCCACTTTCAAATTACCAAGAACGAGACGGGCCACTTGTAACCTTTGGAGGAAATTCTAAGGGATTTACGAGAGGCCAGGGCGATCTAACAGTTGGTAAAACAACTATTTCTAACGTCTCTTATGTTGAAGGTCTTAATCATAACCTCTTTTCTGTGTCGCAATTCTGCTCGAGTGGTAAACGAGTAGAATTCACCGCTAATAAATGTCTCGTGAAGAATGAGGAAGGAGAAACACTTCTTACCGGAATTTTGCAGGATAGACTCTATATTGTTCAATGGACAGATTGGATAGAGACCTGCCTGGTCACAAAGGCCGATTCCGAGACAAGCTGGTTATGGCACAAGAGGTTGAGTCACTTAAACTTCAAGGCCATCAACAAGCTCGCACGCAACAAGCTGGTGAACGACCTGCCAGACCAAGTCTTCGATCGTGATCACATCTGCAGAGCATGTCAAGCTGGAAAGCAGACAAGATCATCATTTCCAAGCGTGACGGCTCATTCATCGAATCGAATTCTTGAGCTTCTCCATCTCGACCTCTTCGGTCCAGTCACTCCCTTAAGTATAAACGGTAGAAAATATGCTCTCGTTATTATAGATGATTATTCTAGATTTACGTGGGTTATTTTCATGTTCAAAAAGAAGGAGACATTGGAGAAGCTACCCGCGTTGCTAAGCAAGCTATGCAATCAAAAGGAGAAATCCATCATCTCCATTCGATCAGATCGAGGCACTGAATTTATCAATGCGATGATCAAAGAATATTGCACAAAGAGTGGGATTCATCATCAAACTTCAGCCGCACGTACACCTCAACAAAACGGCGTGGTGGAACGTCGTAACAGATCGCTGAAAGAAGCAGCTCGTACCATGTTGGATGAAACCAATCTTCCAAAGAAGTTTTGGGCAGAGGCCGTCAACACAGCCTGCTACACCCAAAACAGGTCGATCATCACGACCCGACATGGAAAGACTCCATACGAGCTGTGGAACAACAAGCTCCCCAGGTTAAAGTATTTTAAAGCTTTTGGGTGTTTGTGTTACATTCATAACAATGGGAAATCCCAATTGAAAACTTTTGATAGCCAGGCTGATCCAGGAGTATTTTTAGGATACTCGGAGGTTAGCAAAGCTTATAGAGTTTTTAATAAGAAAACCCTAGTTGTGGAGGTAACACCTCATGTTGTATTTGATGAGTCTACTTGTCTGTACAGAGAGTCAAGTACAGGTTCAGATCAGCCCGCTGCTAACAGGCCGTCTAACTCCCCCATTGACGACCTGCTAGTATGGACTCCAAATGATTTGGAGGAAGAAGATCAATCTGATCCTAAGGTCACACAGCAAGGGGGAAGTGATGCAAATGACACTTCGAGCTGTGATACAACAGCCGGGCTTAACCAAGCTGATCCCCCTCCCTCAGTCCCCAAGACTGATGCTGTTCACGACCTTACATCCCAAGTCGAGCAGCTCGATAACACTATGGAGCAGCTCAACATCCAGGCCGAACAGCAGCCTGATCAACAGCTCGAGCAACAACTCGTTCCCGCTAATCAACCTTCAACTCACCCCGAGTTTGATGAACCCATTAATGAGCCCGAACCAATCATTTCAAATGATGAAAGATCGCGACGCAGACGTTGGATCGATGATCATCCGAAAGAGCTCATTGTTGGGAACCCAAACCAAGGAGTACGAACGAGAAGGACGATTGGTGAAAGTGCACTTCTAAGTTGCTATCTCTCTCGCATAGAACCCAAGGATGCCTATGAAGCTCTTCAAGATGCTGACTGGATAGAAGCCATGCAAGAAGAACTCAATGAATTCAAAAGAAATGAAGTATGGTCACTAGTTGATCGTCCTTTTCATCAAGGCGTCATTGGAGTTAAATGGGTTTACAAGAACAAGAGAGATGAATCTGGAGAAGTTGTCAGAAACAAAGCCCGATTGGTAGCAAAGGGTTACTGTCAACAAGAAGGAATCGACTATGATGAGACGTTTGCCCCCGTTGCAAGATTAGAAGCTATAAGGCTGTTTCTAGCTTATGCCGCTCATCAACGATTCAAAGTCTACCAGATGGATGTTAAAAGTGCGTTCCTCAATGGCGTCCTTGAAGAGGAAGTCTATGTGGAACAGCCTCCTGGATTCGAGGAGGGTGATTCAAGCAAAGTCTACAAACTGCACAAGGCCGTCTATGGTCTTAAGCAAGCTCCTCGAGCTTGGTATGAGACGCTGTCATCCTTCCTCATCGAATCAGGATTCAAACGTGGTTCAGTCGACAAGACGCTATTCACTATCAAAGTGAATGAACATATCCTTTTAGTACAAATTTATGTTGATGATATCATTTTTGGATCTAAATCTCCCATTTTGTGCGAAAAATTTGGTAACCTCATGACCAAAAAATATAAAATGTCTATGATGGGGGAAATGAATTTCTTTCTAGGGTTGCAGGTTAAACAGTCCGATGAAGGAATCTTCATTAGCCAAACAAAATACGCACACGAGCTGGTTGACAAGTTTGGTATCAAAGACAGCAAGCCAGTCAAAATACCAATGCTCTCTGGTGGGAAGATCGACCCGGATCCCCAAGGAAAACCTGCCAACATAACACAGTACAGGGGTATTATTGGTTCATTACTTTATCTAACTGCTAGTCGACCTGATATCACTTTTGCAGTTGGAGTGTGTGCTCGATTTCAAGCTAATCCGAAGGAATCACACTTGGAAGCAGCAAAGAAAATTCTTCGTTATATCAAAGGAACCACAAATTTAGGTCTTTGGTATCCTTGTGATGACAATTTGCAGCTTACAGGTTATTCAGATTCTGATCATGCAGGGTGCAAGCTCGATAGGAAATCTACCTCGGGTACTTGCCATTTTCTCGGAAACAAGCTGATTTCGTGGTTTTCAAAGAAGCAAACTTCAGTAGCCACCTCCACCACAGAGGCCGAGTACATGGCCGCAGGAAGTTGTTGTGCACAAATCTTGTGGATCAAGTAACAACTTAAGGATTATGAAGTTGATGTCAGTGAAGTGCCTATATTCTGCGACAGCTCGAGTGCCATCGCCATTACTCAAAATCCAGTTCTTCATTCAAGATGCAAGCACGTGGATATTCGACATCACTTCATTCGTGATCACGTGGAAAAGAAGAACGTGGTTATTGAGAAGATACACACTGACATTCAACGAGCTGATATTCTAACCAAACCCCTAGCCGAAGAAAGATTCAAAATGCTATGTGGAAAGCTAGGGTTATTAAATGTTGAGACTTCAGGCCGATCATAAGCCTCCAGGCCGTTTTCTCCTCATCAGCCTGCCACATCTTTCAAAAGCTTGTGTGGGACCAACTGGGACCAACAAGCAGGCCGTCTCTTTACAAGCAGGCAGATATTAAGGGGGAACAGGCCGTCACCTCTCAACAGGCCGTGTCCATCCTCAGGCCGTCGACTATTTAACGCATCGACCTGTATTCCTCAAATTAAGGGGGAACACTTAGTCAAAGTGATCCATCATTTGAGGGGGAACAAAGGCCGATGTCTGTATCCAGGGCGTTTGTTTCGCCAGGTCGATATCTTCAGTCCAGGCAAGTTCTACCTTGACAGGTCGATGTCATATGTCCAGGCCGATATCTCAAATTAAGGCCGTTCATTTCGACAGGACGTTCTCCGTCACAAGGCCGATATCATCAGACCGATATCAACCTGAATGCAACTGCATTTATGAAGGAAGAATCAAAGGGGCAGTATCACCCTTTTGTCTTATAACTTCTTTAATACGCATTGAATTTTTCATTTATTAATGTTATTTATTTCTCAATGTGTTTCATTATTTAAGGGACTGCTAATTTGCAGAAAATGAGGAAAAAGGGAGTAATGATTACCATTTTTACAACACATCTAGTCAAGTGTCAAGTTTTGACACGTTGACCGAGGCTACATTTAATTCCCTGCCATTTTTCTGTAAAAGTGCATATTTACGCACGTTCCAACCTTTTCACGCGCGGATGTGAAACGTTACACATTCCACGCGCCCACGATCGTGCGGTTGAGGGTTAATACTGCAACTTTAGCCTTTTTCAAATCCGAACGATCTCAACCGTTCGAAAAATCTATATATGTCATGCAGTTTTCTCTCAAAAACTTTACTTACTCTTATCATCTTCATCTACTAAAACCTAATTTTCTCTGCAAAATTTTAAACTGCCGCCGTCGTGATCATCGTTTCTCTGCTTCTTCACTCTCTGCATCGAATCACTCGCAGTGGTTTGTGTTCTTTTTACCATTTATGCTTTTAATTTCCTGTCAAGTTCTTAACTGTGTTTCTCTATCTTTTCTCGAAAAACGATTGGTTCTCTTTCTAATCTCTTTTGGAAAATTTGCAGAAAACAACAATGGCAGCAAATATCTTACCCTCTGGTCGTAAAGAAATGCAATGGTCGGAAATAGAAGAGTTCTTGACGGCTCGCATCAAGTTCGAGCCCTACATGGTGCGTGAAAACTTCGGTTTTCACGATCTCGACTCCATGTTCGCCATGGTGGAGAAGTGCCGTTCATTCCATCAGATCATCTCCACCCGGCCGGCGAAGAGTCTCCCCAGGCTTGTGGGTGCCTTCTTCTACAATTGGAATGAAGGAGATTCCGTATCCACCCACACCGTCTCTATTGGAACCACGAAGTCCGTGGCCACCATCAACGTTCTTGATGCTGTGAAAGCGGCCTTCGACATTGATGAAGAGGGAACGATGCAGCTCGCGGACATTTCTAGGGACCAACTGCAGCAGGTTGCAAATCGTGTCCTAATCGAGCAGAGGCAGTTCGTGCCAGTCGCATTCAAGAGGAACGAACTCCGCCCTAAATATCGCCTCTTGATGGACTTCGTGCAGAAGTGTTTTCTGGGGCTTCTCGGGAACTACGACCAGGTCACCCCTTTCAAATTCCAGATCTTGGCGGCCGTAGTGCTCGACCTGCCCGTCTGTTGGGCCAAATTGTTGGTCTCCCTGCTTTGGGATGAAGCCAGGATGATCATCTGCGAGACGGAGGGAGAGGCCGTTGTAAAAGTGTCTCTCCACAACGACAAGCCGCTTCGCCTAGGGACGAAGGTGACCTCCATCATCATCTCCCACTTCAAGCAGAGGACGTGGTCCAAAGATCCGGACTTCCCCCCTCTGTTTATTCCAAAGGATCTCCACCAGCTGGAGATGGCGATAGGGGTTTCGGCACAGATCTATCACAACTCCTCTGACGATGTCAGGTTGCACATTGCCAAGACGGGCCATTCCAAAGTTGGTTGGAGGATCCCAGTTCGACCCCTTCAAAAGAAAAGGAAGGCCGATGTCGATCTGGTCCCCTCTCGCCCTGTGAAGAAGGGCCAGCCCGTGAAGAGGACTCCCCCTCGCAAGACGCAGTCGGCCTCCGGTGACCCTCCCAGGCCGATGCATAAAGTCCTTCCCGTGCAGCTCGATGAGCCTGCAGCTCGCACGGAGACTTCGCGCTCTCCAACGCGCTCTCCATCAGCCGAACGGACTCCGTCTCCAGTCCGTTCCGCTGGCGAGCCGTCCGCCTCGCAGCAACGCCCTGCATCCTCTCAGCAGGTCGTTGCCCCCTCTCCCCAGAGGCCTCCCCCAGTACAACGTGCTGGATCTGTTGAGATCCAGGATCTGACTGCTGATGAATCCCTGCCTTCCCCAGTTCGAGATGCACCTGTGGAGGAGGACGTCGTGCTGGAGGTCCAGCCGTTCGTTGAGCAGCCAATTTCTGCTGCTCACTCCCAGGTCGCTGCCAAGAAGGCGGAGGCCAGGCTGAAGGTCATCGACCTGATGCCGGGGATAGCCCAACTCCCCAAATCCCTCGACCTCGCCACTCGCCTCCAGTTCTACCTGGATTGTAAGTCGAGTTATTATTATGTTTTCGAGGCGTTGCTGCAGGTCGTCACTCTCGACGACCTGAAGGTCGAGGAGCTGGCTCTTGAAGCGGAGTTCGGTTTCTACACCGTGGGGGATGCGGCCTCCAATTTTCGCCAGCTGGTGCTTCGCCGCATGAAGGTCGAAGCCAAAATTTTGGGCATCGACCTTCGCCCCCTATACGCGCACTCTCGCGCCCTGTACAACTCCGCCGCCGAAGCCGGAGACGAGTTTGATCGGATTCAAACTCCGGAGCAATCATCACCCAGGATTGAGGGTGATGATCAGCCTCTAGTTGCTGCTGCTCCGTCTCCAAGGGTCGATGTGGAGGCTGCGCTGGATGATATTTCTGCCAAGCTCGAGTCGATCATCACCAGCCTCCCAGAACAAATCAAGCAGGCCGTAGCTGAGGCCCGGGCCGACATAGTGAAAGATGCAAAAGCCCAGGCCGATGAAGTTGCCAGGGAGCGTGTCACTGATTTTGCAGTGAGACTTCTGAAAGAATATACCGACAAGCTCCTGCCGGGACAGCTTGAGGAGCTCAACATGGCGACCCGTGATCAGATCGCGGAGGTATTGGAGGATTTATCCAAGGTCGATGAGCGAATAGTCAACCTGAATTCTGCTATCTCAAGCTCGGCATCGACATCCAATGACCAGATCAACGCCATCCACGGCACCATCTCCTCCCTTCTCAGTGGGCAAATGGAGTTGAAGGATGCTGTGATCAAGCTCCAGCAAGAGGATGCGACTCTTCTTTCCCTTATCAAGGCCCTGACTGATGATGTCGAAAAGGGGGAAGAAGAGAGAGTCGCCGCCGCGAAGAAAAAGAAGGCCCCGGCCCCAAAATCCAAGGCTCCTCCTTCTCAAAAGAAGCCCTCCCAGGCCGTTGCACCCAAGGCCGCTGCCTCTCATGCCGATCCTATCTCTCAGCTTGGTGCGGAGCAGGCTGCTGCCGCCAAAGCTCGATTGGCAGCCGAGGCCGATCTCATTTCCGCCATGGTGTTGGCTGGTGCTACGCCGGAGCAGGCTGCAAATCAAGAGGAGCAGCAGCGTTTCAAGGCCGAGCGCCGAGCTGCTGAAGCTAGGAGGAAGAGAGAGTTGGACTGGATCAGCCAGTCCGCTCTTGTTCTGAATGCAGGAGGATCGCAGCAGGTCGTTGATTGGCTTGATGAATCTCAGAACAACCTGCTGCGGGAGCTCAATTCTTGCTTCATCCTGCTGCACTACTTCATCAAGGATCCCTCCCTGCCTGCCGATGCCGATGAAGCGTATGCAGCCTATATGCGCAAGTTTCCGTACCAAAAATTCATTGGTGATCTACAGAAAAAGGCTGCAGAGGCTGGTGTGACGATAAGGGCCCCTGCTCAGCAATATTTTGCGCCCTTACGTCTTGGTGCTTCGGAGTATTTGGATTACTCTCGAATCGACCAGTACATCGCCCAAACTGCCATCGGCCTAGGCGTCAACGTATCGAATTCCGATCCCGACTATCGTCGTATCAGGGATGGAATCTACGCAAGCATGCAGACGTTGTCAAGGGAGCAGATCCAAGAAGAGCGCACAGCAGCCCGTGCCAAGATTCAGGCTATGTAGATGATTTTGTAATATTTTGTTTTTTCATTTATGCTCTCAGCCCGATGTAAATTCTTCATGTATTCTGCTATCGAGCTTAATGAAACAAAATCATCTTTCGTCCTGATGACAATACCTCTTTGTCCAGGCATCTGCCTTACTGCTTTATTATGCTTTATTATCTGTCTTTCATTTAATTCCTTCTCAATCTTCATAATTGAAAAATTAAGGGAAGCTCTGATACCATTCTTTCAGTGTTTCTTCTTAGGAATTATTTGTAAAGTGTTTGGTTTCGACATCATCAAAAAGGGGGAAATTGTTGGGAACCCTCTGCAGTTTGATTTTGATGATGTTTATCGAAACCACACTTAGGCATATTTTCTTTGTTTAGGGTCAAGGCCGATAGATCGACCTGCTACCTGTTAGTGCAGGTCGATGCTCTTTATGTTCTGATGCAAGTTCGATTCACAATGTAAGAGGAAGGTCGTTTATCGACCTGCCTCGATAGGATCGAGCTGGCTTTATCCGCCTGTCTATCGTCCTCCCCTATCAAGCTTCCAGCTGGCATTGCCTTAGAAGATTTCAAGAGCTGGATTGTCAATCAAGGTCGATGCTCCGCCTTCATGGAGCGTCACGACCTGATCCTTGCCACGTCGAGTGCCAGCAAGGACGAATATTCCCAACGGCTAGAAGTGAGTCAGCATCCAACGGCTAGTGCCACGTCAGCCCGACTCCAACGGCTAGTTTTTCAAAACTACCTATAAATACTTCAGCCATTTTCGGATTCAAGCACGGGAAACACATGCTATCAACGCCATATCTCTGCCCAAATCTCTCTCAAAGCTCAAATCCATTCAAGTGTTCGAAATCCGATTAGTTTCCCAAACACTTGACGAAGAGAGGTTTCCGAGTCCGAAAAACACCACAACGACGAAGCGTTCACTGCTGCTTGTCGATTGTTCAAACAACTTCTTCTCCGAACTTGTTCGAAGTTAGAAAGCTTGTTTTTTATTTTCGCCATTATAGAGTTAGTCAAGCTCTGTAAAAGCGTAAGGTTGTTTGTACATTTTAGTACGAAGGTTGTAAGGGTCACGACCCAAAACTCGTGTCTAGTTACTCTCAAGTTAGATTGTATCTAGAACTGATACTCAGTCAGTATAAATAAGAGAGAGGTGGATCCAAAAGAAAAGGGATTCTCAGGTCGAGTCGACCTGACGTGGACGTAGGAGGGTTTCTCCGAACCACGCTACATCGCGGTGTTTCTCTCTCTCTCTCTATTTATTGCACTTACATTTTATTATCTAACTAACGAGCATCAACCTGCATTACACGAACCAACCTGCCATCCATATTCAGCCTTAAGATTTTTCAAAGAGTAATCAACCTCCACCAACTTCCGCATTAACAGTTTGATAAGTCAAGCTTGATACCATACGAGCTTGATAGATCAAACTGCCTCTGATAAAGTCGACCTTGACAATCGACCTGCAGATTGACCTGAACTTTAAAAAGTCAAAAACGGTTGGTTATTGGTGTATCCCCCTCCCATACACCAATTACTCTTTCCCGGGACCAACAAGGAACTTCTATTCGACGTCGGAGGCTAGGATGAGAACTTTGTAGCTACAAAATTCCACTTTAGGGAGCATCCTCACGAGCTTGAGCAAGAAATGCAGATGTTGGAGACTCAAATGGGTCAATTGGCTAATGCGCAAGCTAGAGTCCACAAGCCCGGTCAGTTTCCAAGCACAACCGAGTAAAACCCGAAGAACCACCAATGTTATGCAATAGAGGTTCGGAGCGGCACTCGGTACATTAACCCATCTCTAGAAGTTGAAGATCTTGGTGATGAAGGCCACAATGATTCAGAGACGGAGGAGATGAGAAGAAAAAGTTCGAGAGAGAACCCTCTTGATAGACCTCTCGATCGAGAGGCCGGTCGAGAGGATGTTGCTGAACATCAGAAGATCCCTCTTGATACCCTTATCGATCGAGAGGGGGATCGAGACCTTTTTGAAGACGAGCTCCAGGATCCTCTCGACACTTCTCTCAATCGAGAGGGAGTGTTTCACTAAAAAGTGTTCGCAATAGAACAAAATCTATCCTAGCACTTAGTAAGTAAAAACCCAATGTCGAATCTCAAGGAAAACTTTGCAGGGCAAATAATCATGTAGCAAAACGACCTAATCTAGCCTAAAACTAAGAAAGCAAGTAAAAAGAATTTGGTTTGGTTTTTATTTTAAATCCTAGGCAATAAAGTAAATCAAAGCAATAAATAAAAGCAAGTAAATAACTAATCTAGAAAGCAAGAAATAAATCTAAGAATTAAACTAAAATAAAACGATTAAACTACCTAGGCAAGAATTGAAAAGAAAGCAAATAAGAAAGCAACGAAAGAAACGAAAACGAATCTAGACATGAATTAAACTAAATCTGAAAATCTGGAAATTAAATAAATAAATCTAACTCTAAGAACTTGGAAAACAAAGTAATCGAAAACTAGGAAAAACGAATCTAAACTATGAACTTGAAATCAAACGAATGGAATTAAATAAACGAAATTAAACGAAGCAATTACGAAAGTAAATCTAAAACTAAGGAAAACAATTAAATCAAATAAAAGAAAGCAATAAAGAACTTACGAGATTAAACGAAGAACGAAGAACTAAGTAAAAACTTGAATTAATTGAAGAACGAAGTAGCGATCCGTATCGAACAAAGGAAAACTAAACTAGAATGTAATGTGCTGAAAACTAGAGCTAAAACTAAGATAAAAGGTTGTAGAATTCGTGTACAAGGGGTAGTATTTATACTAGGTATGGAAACCTAGTTATAGAAGGAAACAAATAGCTGGCCGCCGGAGTTGGACGGCCGTCCAACTATGTTGGACGTACGTCCAAATCCTGGTTCTGGTCACTTTGCACATCTTTCTTGTTTCGGCCGTATCTTCCTCGTCCGAACTCCAAATTGACCTCCGTTTTCGCCTACGTGCTCCTATGGAACCCCTCTTCGATATAATGCTTCTTTCTTCTTGTTTTCTTCTCATTTCCGCCCTTTTCATTCTACAATACCAAAGACTCCAAAACAACCAAATCATAGCCACAAACAACGAAAACACACGAAAACTAAGGGAAAACAGACACGAAAAGACAATGAAAAACCTAACATCTAGACACCAATCAGGGAGGTCGAGACCCTCACAATTCCACGACTCAGAATCATCCTCTTGACACCTCTCTCGATCGAGAGGGTGGTCGAGAGCCTCCCTAGAAAATTTCTCAGAAAACTCTCGATACCCCACTCGATCGAGAAGGGAGTCGAAAGGCCAAAGTTCAAACTCAGAAGGTTCCTCTCGATCGACCTCTCAATCGAGAGGGAGGTCGATAGCCTGCATCCCCGCTTCAATTTCCCACTTATGTTCCAAAGACCCCTTTTCCACAACGATTGGCCAACAACAAGCAAGACGAGACATACCAACGTTTCTTGGAGATCTTTCAGAAGGTCAACATTGACATACCTCTTCTCAACGCGCTTTGAGACATGCCCAATCACATGAAGTTCATCAAGGACGCTGTCTCGGGAAAGAAGAAGTGGGCCAAGTTCGAGACGATCAACTTGACAGAGTAGTGTAGTGCGGTCTTACAAAAGGAGCTCCCACTGAAGCAGAAGGATCCCGGGAGGTTTACTTTAACATGCAAGATCGGAGATCAAGTCTTCCAGAACGTTCTATGCGATCTTGGTGCTAGCATAACTTGATGCCACTTTCCATCTTCAAGAGGCTCAAGATAGGAGAGATGAAGCCGACTACTATCTCCCTCCTCATGGCGGATCGATCAGTTCCTTATCCAAGGGGGATAGTCGAGGACGTATTCGTACAAGGTCAAAATCTTGTATTCCCAACTGATTTCTTAGTCTTAGACATGCCCGAGGATGACAACCAACAATTGATCTTAGGACGACCATTCCTAGCTACGGGGAGAGCTTTGATTGATGTTCAAGATGGAGACCTCACTTTTCGGGTAAATGGAGAAGAGTTGAAGATTTCGATATATGAAGCTATGAAGAGGCCTGATGACCATCATGAGGATATCTTCTCCATCCAAACATTGATTCCACCTACTTTGGAGGAGGCTCTTAACCATTGCATCTCAGATTTACTCTACTCATACTCGGAGATTTACGAAGCTTGCGATGAGATTCTTGACTATCTCAACCAATTGGAGGCGAATCAACCATCCCCTACTCAAAAGGAGGTTCTCTACCTCGACATCAACAAGAAGACAGATGGTGGAGTCATCGAAGAGGAGAAGGAGATCTCTGCACCTAAAGTGGAGTTGAAACCACTACCGGAGCACCTCAAGTACAAATTTCTGGGAGAGGAGGAGACATATCCAGTAATCGTTTCTTCCCACTGGACAGAGACGAACAATGACAAGCTGTTGAAAGTCCTAAGGAAGCACAAGTCTACGATTGGATGGACGATTGCCGACATCAAAGGCATTAGTCCTTCGATTTGCATGCATAGGATATTGCTCGAAAATGACCATCGCCCGAGAGTTCATACCCCAAAGGCAATTGAATCCAGCTATGCAAGAGGTCGTGAGAAAGGAAGTGATGAAGTTGCTCGATGCCGGCATGATCTACGCTATTTCAGACAGTGAGTAGGTGAGCCCTACTCAAGTGGTGTCGAAGAAGGGAGGCATGGCGGTGATCAAGGACGAGAAGGACGAGCTGATCGCGACGAGACTTGTCATGGGATGATGAGTATGCATTGATTATCGTCTCCTCAAAGCATCAACAAGGAAGGATCACTTTCCCTTTCCGTTCGTGGACCAAATGCTTGATAGATTGGCTGGACATGAATATTATTGCTTACTCGATGGATATTCGGGCTACAATCAGATTGCTATCGCTCTGGAGGACCAACACAAGACGGCATTCACTTGCCCTTATGGAGTTTTCGCTTATCGGAGGATGCTTTTCGGATTGTGCAACGCTCCAGCTACTTTTCAAAGGTGCATGATGGTTATTTTACATGGCTTGATCGAGAACATCATAGAGGTCTTCATGGACAATTTTTCGGTATTTGGTTCTTCTAGTGACCAATGCTTGGAGAATTGTCTACGGTACTTCAAAGATGTGATTGGGAAAAGTGCCACTTCATGGTGCAATAGGGGATCGTTCTCGGTCATAACGTGTCATCGCAAGGATTGGAGGTGGATAAAGCTAAAGTCGTTGCTATTGAGAAGTTGCCGCCACCAACCAATGTCAAGTTGGTGAGGAGTTTCTTGGGACATGCCGAATTCTATAGGAGATTCATCAAGGATTTCTCGAAGATCACGAAGTCGTTTTGTGGACTACTCGAGAAGGACGTCAAGTTTGTTTTTTATAAAGATTGCTTGGAGGCCTTCGAGACCTTGAAGAAGGCGTTGATTTCTACTCCCGTCTTGGTTTCGCCGGATTGGAGTGCCCCATTCGAGTTCATGTGTGATGCAAGCGATTGGGCTATATGAGTTGTTTTGGGGCAGAAAAAGGGAGATGCTTTTCCGAGTCATCTACTATGTAAGCAAGACGTTGGACTCGTCCCAAAGAAACTGCACAACAATCGAGAAGGAGTTACTTGTTGTGGTCTATGCTTTCGACAAGTTCAGACCCTACTTGGTGGGATCTCACACGATTGTGCACATCGACCATGCCGTCATTCGTTATCTCTTGAACAAAAAAGGACTCGAAGCCGAGGTTAGTTCACTGGATTCTGCTTCTTCAAGAGTTCAATATGGAGATTAAAGATAGGAAGGGGTGCGAGAATGTGGTGGCCAACCATCTCTCGAGACTTGAGCAGCCGGTGGAAGGAGAAGACTCGAGGATCGTCATCAAGGAGAGTTTTCCCGATGAGCAAATTTTTGAGGTCGACGAGTACACCCCATGGTTTGCCGACATCGTCAACTACTTGGCGATTCAACACGTTCCAAAGGGGTTCTCATCTCATCAAAAGAAGAAGTTCCTCCATGACTGCAAATTCTACTATTGGGAGGATCCATACCTTTATCGGAGGTGCACCGACGGAATCATTAGGAGATGTGTCTGACAAACGGAGTGGAAGAAGATCATAGAGGATTGCCATAGCGCTCCGAATGGTGGACACTTTGTAGAGAATCGCACCGCCCTCAAGGTCTTCCATACTATATTTTATTGGCCATTGATCTACAAGGATTACTACTCCTACATCAAGACATGTGATCGTTGCCAAATGATGGGGAATATTTCGAAGAGAGATGAGATGTCGCAATGCACGATCATGGAGGTGGAGTTGTTCGATGTTTGGGGGATCGACATCATGGGTACCTTTCCCAAGTCTCAAGGTTTCTCCTACATTCTGCTTGCGGTGGAGTACATCTCTATGTGGGTCGGGGCCATTCCTATAGCCACCAACGATTCGAAAGTGGTCATCAAATTCCTCCTACGGAATATGTTGTCTTGGTATGGAACCCCGAGAGCTTTGCTTAGCGATGGGGGGAACCACTTTAACGATCGTTGGTTAGGATCACTTCTAGCCAAATATAGAGTCAAGCACAAGGTGAAGACGCCCTACCATCCTCAAGCCAACAGTCAAGCTGAACTTGCTAATCGAGAGATCAAGCAAATCTTGGAGAAGACCGTCACCAATAAGAAGGAATGGGCGAAGTATTTGGACGACGCACTCTGGGTCTATAGGACGACTTTCAAGACGCCAATTGGGAGGTCTCCATACCAATTGCTATTTGGCAAATCTTGCCATCTATTAATGGAGTTGGAGCATGATATATGTGAAATTTACCTATATTTTATAGTCTATAAGAGTCGATTTAGTGTTTCATTTGTGTATTATTGTTCATGATTTGTATAGTTTATTGTATTTTGGACAATATTATGTTTGTGGGCGTTTCTATGTGTTTTCAGGCCTATTTTGAGGTTAGAAACCCGAGACTAGATGAGAGACGAAGAATCGAGTGAATAATCGAAGGTTGAAGACAATTTGGAGTCCAGTTGAAGACCTCTCGACCAGCCTCTCGATCGAGAGGACTGTCGAGAGGAAGCTGCTGGATCAATCTGGATTCTACCTATCGATCGAGAGTATTTCAAGGCATCTCGACCGAACCTCTCAATTGAGAGGCCTGTCTAGAGGTGTCGGCCGAGAGGCATCAAATCCTTTCAAAAATTGGAGTTACTCTTAGACTATGTTTCTTTGTAAATTTCACCTATATATATATTTCTTAGGCTTAGCATTGTGAATCCTATCATCATACAATTTATTTTATTTTCCTTTAGCATATTTTAGAGTTTTGTATTTGACATTGAAGATTTGTTCCAGTTTTATTCAAGATTCAAGTTCAAGTTCTACATCGTGTTCAAGATATCAATCCAAGTTTTTTTTACTCTTACTTTTAATTACGTTCTTTCAATTCTTTATGTTTATGTTTACTTTAATTATGTCTAAATAAATTCCTTTAGTTGATTTTAGGGTTTTGTATGTCTAATTGAATCTATGTGATTCTTTTAATTACAATTAACCTGCCAATCCAGATGTATGTTTCATGGTGCTTGTTCTCATGCATGATTAACTGGCCACTAATTATGTGCTTAGTTATGTTTTTATGCCTTAGCCGGGTAATTGCATAATGGATCTCATGAATATATACAATGATGATTTATTTGTGCTAGCCGAATTTAGATTATCATAGGTCTTGCATATAGTTGATATAGGTGTCGTAGCTGAACCTTGTTGATTATATCTATCTAGACGTGCATGGGCTTAATGGCCCGCCGGTTTGGGCCCGGAACATGCCCGGCAGTCAACGGGCTTAACCCGGACCGCCAGTCAACGGGCCTGAACCGGCCCGGAACCGGGAACCCACCGTGCCGGGTTCGGGCCACGATGTTTGGACTGCAGCCCGCCGGGACAGACCGCTGGGCCGAGTGCATGTTACGCCGTGCCGAAGTAGCCGTTGGGGGCCCGTCAGGCCAGGCCGGCCCGGCCAGCCGGGCCCAACAATGTAGTAGCCTTTTTTTTGTGGCTGTCCTAGCCGTTGGCAACGACTCCTAGCCATTGCACCTCCCACCCCACCCACTCAAACCCCAAAACCCTATACACTCTCCACTATATATACTACACTCTTTTATAGTATAACTCACCCAAATCACTCTCAATCTCTACTCTCAAGCTCAACTCTCAAGTTTCATTTCAAGTTCTCAATTTAGTTTCAAGCTTACATTAACTCACTCACACTCACTCTCACTTTCACAAAGACACAATGATTTCAAGAATATTGGGTAAGGGTAAGGGTAAGGAGATTGCCACTCAAAGCGAAGGCGGAACTCGACCGCGGTCCAAGAAGGCGGCGATGGCCGAGGAAATTGATAGGCAAGTGGCCGAGCGACTTCAAGCCGAAGAGAATGCGAAATTTGAAGCAATGGTTCATCAAATGGAGTCCCAAGGTTACGAATTCCATGGCTTCACCAACGACGTTGATGATGATGAAGGCGACGACGAAGGCATGCCTCTTCCTCCTCCGCCAACAAAGACTAAGAAGATGCCCACGTCTGACATTTTCCTCACACACTTAAAAAAAGTAGAGGTCGTTCTCCCCGAAGGTGCTCCTCCCTATCCCGATAATCGAAAGAGATACATGGTGTATTGCAACCATTGCACATCGGCCTTCAAATGGATCGAAGGGGTAGGCTATGCACGATGCGAAGCACTTGGAAAACATTCATCCTTTCAAGGCCGTAATAACGAGCTATCAAACTCAAATCCGAGGTGCGCTTCGACTACGGATACCCCGGGTACGTCTCCTTTATTTAAATTTGAAAAAGGTCGATATGAAGATAGAATTGCTAGATTTGTTGCTATGGAAAAACAACATTTTAATTTTCCTGATAGGTTATCGTATGAAGCTAATTTTAAAGAGGGATTAAGTCCCAATGTTAGTAAAGTCACAAGGTCCTCCGTTCTTAAAAGGATTAGGAGACAATGCATGGAAAAGAAAGCATGATTTGATGAAATATTTGAATCGTTTGGGGCATAAAGTTTCTATTTGTGTAGATGTTTGGACCGATAACTATAATAGAAATAGTTTTATAGGCATTAGTTGTCATTGGATTGATGCAAAATTGACTATTCAAAAACGTTTGATTGCATTTTGGGAGTTCGAAGAGCCTCACACGGCTCAAAATATTGCTCTAATTATTATCACCGTTTTAAATTAATATTGTTTGCTTAACAAAGTATTTTCGGTTGGTTTTGATAATGCAACGGCAAACACGGCTAGTATTTCTCAACTCATTGAAGCATGTTCACCATCTTTCCAAGGAAAATATTTTCATTCTAGATGCATTTGTCATATTTTGAATTTATGTGTTCAAGATGCGCTTAGTGTTCTTGAAGAAACCGTTAGTCCTATTCGGAAGGCCATTAAATGTTTGCATGGAAAAAAAATTGTAGGAAAGAGATGGCAAAAATATTATCGTCAAAAGAATCTTGTCTATATGTGTTTCAAAGTTGATGTCTCACATCGTTTGAATTTTACTTATGAGATGCTTAATGGTACTATGGAGTATAGGGGTCATTTATGTGATTTTTTTTAGAAAAGAGTTTTCAACTGTTCAATTAGTTCTTAACGAGTCTCATTGGGATGCATGCATGGATGTTTTTGGATTGTTTAAGGTTTTTTATAATGCTACTAAGCAATTATCGGGTGTTTACTATTCTACTTCTGTTAAAGTGTTGGAACATTGCACGTATATTGGTCTTTTAAGAGTTGTTTTAAAAGGCCAAACTTGACGAGTGTGATTTATTTTATGGTTCAAAAGTGGCTCAAGTATTTTAGGGAGATTCCGGATGTGTTCTTGCTTGCTAAGTGTTTGGATCCTAAATGGAGATATGATGGTGTCTGTCAAATGTTGGGTGTTTATTATGATGCTTTTAGACAAATGGACATGAGTGATGTTGTAATTGATGGTGAACAAATCTTCTTTGATCTTCCCGATGTTGATCAAATCAAGGTTGGACTAAATAGGAGTTTGAAAAATCTTTATGAAGAATACAATTCGGTGCATGGTAGAGACGATTCTAGCAACTCTAGTGCTTCTTCTAATTTTTTTTATGCCATCTTCATTTGATTTGCCTTTTATGGATCCAATGGATCCCTTAGTTCAACAAATGCAAGGTATATACAATACTAGAACCTATGAACATCCAAGGGGCCAAGGTAATAATAGTGAATTGGATATATTTTTGCAATCTCGTTTTATTTATGGTGTTGAGGATAGTGGTCCATCGATCGATGTGTTGTGGTGGTGGTCAAAGAGAACGGAGTTCCCAATACTCTCTATCATGGCGAAGGGGTTATTCACCGTCCCGGCATCTACCGTGTCCGTTGAACAAGCCTTTATCACCGGGGGACTCATGCTAGATCAAAGAAGATCAACCATGAAGCCGGAAAACATTGAAGCTACCATGTTGCTTGATGATTGGTGTAAGGCCGACCTTAGAACTCAAGAACCGGAGTGGGATGATCGAAATGAGAGCGACACGGAAGCCTTCACCGAATCGGATCGATCTCAATCTGGTAGAGAGTAAAAATCATTTCAATACAGTAAAACCTCTATAAATTAATACTCGATAAATTAATAACCTCTCTAAAATAATAAAATCTTCCGGTCTCGATTTGGACCTTTGTAAAAAATCATCAAATTCGATAAGATAATAAAATAATACATTTTTGAGAAATCCCTTTATAAATAAATATTAGGTCCCAATAAAACTCTAAATTAATAATTCATAAATATTACAATTTTAAGATTATGGTAATTTGCTAAAATATGAATATTTTGTTACTTGGCTTTTCTTAAACTTTAAATCTAATTGGATTTCATCCCTAACATTTTAAATTGCATTCAAGAGATCCGGTGCCGAGTTCTCTGGCTACAACAAAAAATTGAGAAGAGTTGTTGTCGAGTTCAAAGCCTCCTTTCTTGTTACCGGTTCCAGCGGTATTGAATCATCTTCAGCTTCATCATTAGTAGGATCTTCAATAATAGCAGCAATGATTTCCTCTAAACTTTGAACCATTGAACATTCATCATTTTCACCCGGATAGTCCACCAATTTGTTGACGTCCATTTCATTGCGATAACCAACACCCTTGATCATATTCTCGAGCTCATTTTAGCTTTCTTCAAAGTTTGCCTCACTTGAGTTGTTTGAGATTTCTTCTTTTGTACGGATTTTTCAGTGCCGAAAGCAATTTGCTATTGGCACTTGAGAAACATAGATTGTCCAAGCGGAGACCGCAAAATTGATGGCATCCAAAACATTAATCTTTCAGGATTAGGTAGCCCCGACTCATGACCTTCTAGTAGATTTTTGTAGAATCTTCTACGATAGTGCATCTTGAATGGTTGAATCTTTGATGTCATGTTAGGTGGCAAAAAAATTAACTCAACATTCCGTAACCCTTCAATAATATTTGAATGAGCTGGACAATTGTCAACCATCAACACGATTCTTCTGCCATTCATTTTTTGATAAAATCAGCGAACATATTCATCGAAAAGCACACTAGTCATCCATGCCCTCTTGTTGGCACGATAATGAATTATTTTATTTCCATATTGAGACTTATATAGTATATGTTTCATTCATAATCAATATATTTAATAGGCTATGACAATTAATTAATACAAGTACGTATTGTACTTCATGAATATTCAATTGATACATGTATATAATAGCCATGAATTCTAGAGGGTGAAATCTACAATTACGGTTATGACCGAGTCGACAGGTTCGTCCGGTTCAACGGGTTGGGCACTGGCAACCTGTCAACACAAGCAGCAAGCGTAAGAACCCTTTGAGAGCACCGGTGGGGGTGACCGGTGATCACACTATTTTCTACCACACAAAACAGGTATAGTATAGAATAAGCGAGTATCGTATACACAGGGATTGATGTGTCGAAACCACACACAGTACCTCTACTATAGAATTAAACTGATGTTTAAGCTTTTAAAAATTTTGAGAATGTGGTATTTATAACTAGGCAAATAATAAAAAGACTCAATTGAAACAATTAAGGAAATAAACAATTAAAAGAGCAAAGAACAATTCAGGAAATAACTAAACAAGGTAAAATCAAATAAATCAAATAAGGAAAAGTGTTGATTCTAAGGAAGCCTACCTAATCAAATACATGCAAGTAATTAATGCACATAATTAACCAATTTAATCCAATCTAAATGTGATACATGAAAATAACCTACACCCCGATTAAAGCAATGCAAGTCGTCACCTAATAAGATCCTAATATCCTCTCGGACGCATAGATATCAAATCAAGTGCAAAATAGAACAAGTATCAATAATATAATCAACTAGGTTAAATTATGACACCTATATCGACTATATATAAACATATGACAATTCAACCTCAACTAAGACAATCAAATCATCATACCATGTATTCATGAGATCAATTATGCAATTATCCTATTAAGGCACAAACACATAACTATGCATACACAATTAGTGATCAAGTAATCATGCATGAGAATAAGCACCATGAAACATGCATCTAGATTGGAAGGCTAATTGTAAACAAAAACACTTACATAAATTCAATTAGGCATTCAATCCCTAAAATCAACTAAGGAATTTAGCTAGACATAATTAAAGCAAACATAAACACAAAGAATTGAAAGAACATAATTAAAGAGTAAGAGTAAGAAAAACTTGAACACAACGAAGAACTTCGAATCTTGAATCTTGCATAAACTTGAAAAATCTCCAATGTCAAATAAAAGAAAAATAAAAAGCTCTAAAGTAAAAGTAAGTAAAAGATAAAGGAGGTGTGTTAGGGTTTACAATGCTAGACTAAGGAATATATATAGGGAAAATTTACATAAGGAATTATAAACCAAAAAGGAATCTAATTAAATAAGGGAAAAATCTCGGCTGGAATCCACCTCTCGACACACCACCTCTCGATACACCTCTCGATCGAGAGAGGTGTCGAGAGGTACTAAAATTGCTCTCGATCGATAACTGCTCCAGAAGCTCTCCTCTCGATAGGCCTCTCGATCGAGAGAGGTATCGAGAGGTCTTCACTCGACTTCAAAACTTGGATTTCAACCTTCGATCTTCACACCTTGTCTCGTCTCGGGGTTTTATCATCAAAATATGCCTAAAAACACAGAAAAACACCCACAAGCATAATATTGTCCAATATAATAAAAACCATATAAAACATAGACAATACCACACAATCGAGACTCAAAAACAACTCTTTTTGGTTATAAAAATAAGGTAAATTTCACCTATATCAAATCCCTCAAACTTACACATTGTTCGTCCCGAACAATACCAAAACATAAACAATAGACTCTAGCATTGTGAACTATATAGGCCTCAAAGCTTTTTCAAAAACAAACTCATGATCATGATCAAAACTATGCACACAACCTTAGCATCAATAACACAACCTATTCAATAAATCCAAAACATGCCAATCCATCAAAGAACACTCTCCAACATGTGAGATTATGTATATAAGTGAACACTCAACTCTCTCAAAGAAAAGATGTAAGATAATGCACATCATAGGGTTCACTCAACATCAATGTAATGCAACATGTTTACCATAGGCTTGCCCTTAATCTCAACATCTCCACCTAATGTAATGTTCACAAACTAGGATCAAAAAGGTCTTTATAAAAGCTTGTAATGTAGGGACATTGGTTAAGGTAGGGAATATATAGGCTAAGTGACTCAAATAAATTCAAACCATCAACCTCTCTTTTCAACTCCAACCAAAGTATGGATTTTTACTCTACCTTCTACCATCCAACACCAAATACAAACTCAAAATATCATAGATGCAATCAATACAATTCAAGCTAACTATCCCCTTATGCTTATGCTTATTCTTATTCTTTTTTCTTTCTTCCTTTTTCTTTTACTAGAGCTCAACTAATGAATGTTATTTCTAATGTTCGAACAAAGACTCTATATATCTTTTATCTCTTTTTTTTTTTTCCTAAGCTTATAGGGATAGCCAACTATACTTAAACAAGCATCTAAAATTTCTTTTCTTTTTCTCCTTCTACACCACAACAAATATTTTCTATTCAACTCCTCCCACATCACCAACTAAATCCACTAAAGGTACCCTTATCCATCCAAACCTCCTATCATCCAAGCTCAAGAAAGAAAGGCTCATAAAAGGCTCAAAGGGGGTAAACAAAGATTATGATCAAGGTTAGTGTATGAGAATCATGTGGCTATAAAAGAATGGCCTAAGATCATCCCCTAATTCATAAATATACTAAGCTCTTGATGGAGAAATAGGCAAGTTCTAGAAACAATGAAACATACACGATCACTCAATCAAAGAAATAGGCATCAACATGCACAAAAAGCTCAAATCTCACGGGTTCAAACTAACTAGTTCCCGATATCATAACACAATTCAAATTCATCAAACAAATTGCGTCGCTTCGCCAAGGTTCCATGCATAATAAAGATCATGAAATTTTCTCCAAAAATCAACCAAAAATTTTCTATCATCGGCCAAATTCACAATACTATCATCACATGCTTATTCGACTCAACTTAAAACCTAAGACTCGAAAAATAAAAGACTACTAAAACATACCCCAAAACAATACTAAACAAATAAAAGACTCTTAAAAACAAGAAAACTATTAAAATTGGGTTAACTTAGACACTCTTTCTCTCCCCCAAACTTATTTCAAAGCATAGCAAAGAAATAAGTTTAAAGAAAAGAAGTAGGCTAAGTTAACTCAATAACCACTCATTGAAAGGGAGGAGGGGGTGGGTCATTGGGATCGTACCTTTGATACCCATCCGGGTAGAAGGGGTAGAATTGATGCATGTCGTACATCATCCTCCTATATTGCTCTTGGTACGCCCTCTCATCTTCTCTACGCTTCCTCTCCGCTTCACGGGCTGCTCTCTCCTCTTCAAGGAATGAGTTGAAGGAATTTCGAAGGCCTCCAACCTCGTCCCTCAACGTCCCCACTTCTTGACGAACCTCTCCCACTTGCTCACGAACAAACTCCCGGTAAAGCAAATGGTAGTTGTCGAAAAGTTGCGAGTTCTCCTCGTGGTAACCTCGCATCGCCTCATGAAAGTCCGGGGCGGCCATTTGGAACGCGGGCTGTGGACCTCCATCTCCATCGCCTTCTTCTTGATGTTGCTCTCCTTGATCAAATCCTTGCTCGTAGTGCTCGGCTTCCTCTTCTTCATCTCCTTCCTCATCATCATCTCCTCCTTCTTGTGGCCTTGGACCTCCCTCGGCCCACATAAGTTGCTTGTGTTCCGGGGAATTCATCCTTCCATTCCCCCTTTGTAGATTCTCGTTCCCAATCACCGCGGTTAAGTAATTGTTCGGCAATGGGAAGATATAAACACCACTCAACCCATGGAGCTTGAAGAACCACTCGGGGGTGTCGAAAGAGATCATCCTCGCAAACTCCAAGGTGCGTCTATCCACAAAGATGGAAGTAGACACCGGCTGCTCCTGAATCGGTACATTGAAGTGTTGAGCAATTGGAGTAACAAATGCTCCAATCCCGATCTTTTGTCCTCCGAACAAGTAGGCTTGATTCTCCATGTGGTCTACAAGGTAGAGGGCTGCATCTTAGGAGTGTCCTCGATAACATGTCCAAATGAGATGTGCATCGGTGGCAAGGAAGGTGCCGGAGTCATGGCGGGAGTGAATGGAGCAAGAGATCAACCGGTGGAAATAGCGAATCGTGGGATTCCGAATCGAAGTGGCCTTTGCAATCGCCGGGTTGTAGGACTTCTTCTTCTCCTCCTCGTAATCCACGAAGTGGCTCCACAAATCTTGAAGATTAGGGTGGTTGTTGCCCAAGTACTCCCCACGCTTGTCTCCTCCGATAATGTCATCAAGTTGATCCATGGTGAGCTCCCTTGGTTGACCACCCAATTGGAAACGAATGATGTGAGGCACTTGGTTGACTCGCTCCACCACCAAAGTCGAGAGAAACTCCACCGTCAATATGTGATAAGTCAAGTGGTTGCCTTGAAATATGTTGGTGAAGCCTCCTCTTTGCATCATTTGGGTGATCTCATCGGCTATCCCCATGGCCACTATCGTCTCTTGGTGGAGAAAACGACAATGCTTGTGCTTGAGTTGCACAAGATGGGACCATCTCCTCTTCGACTCCGCCGTGGTGAGCTTTAGTTTGAACGCCTTTGGCTCCAAATTTGCAAGCAACGACCTAGCCGGCGACATTCGGTTCTCCGGAATGGTCTTGTCGTTCTTCCATGTCTCCTTGGCCTTCTCCTTCCCCTTGCCCTTGCTTGAAGAAGTCGAAGCAACACTCTTTCCCTTGTCTCTTGCCATTTGAGTACCTAAAAATTCAACGAATCAATACTAGGCAAACAAGAATGTAGCAACATGAATTCATCTTCCCCCAAACTTCAACCGAATTCAATTCTCCCCCATTATCAACTCAATGTTTGCATCACAAATCCACACATTCAACACACCAAACCTCCCAACATAATTTACTTAATAGCACAATATCAATTCGATGCATATAAATCAATGAATTTCCTCAAATTTATAGACAAATTCAAAGACCCATTCAAAAATCAACATGCATTCATCTTTTCAATTCTCAATGAATCTAATTTATTCAAATAATACAAAGCAATTCATAGATTCAATCCAAAATCCTCAAACTAATACCCAATCTATCAATCCAAGAATTTAACCAACAAAAACGAATTTCAATCGGTCAAAACATGCTTATTCATGTAGAGAATCAAGAATTAATAAGAGAGGGGCGAGAAATCGAGTACCTTGAGGCGAATCGAAGAGAGAAGATTGAAAAGTGCTCTTGTGTTCTTAAGAGAATTTGTGTTTGTGTGTGAATGGTATGTGAATTGTGTGTATATGGTATATAAATAGGGTTAGAAAAACCTGGTCAAAGTCGGTTTAGTGCTCGTCAACGACCCTCTCAATACCCCTCTCGATTGAGAGAGGTGTCGAGAGGTGGCTACTGGATCACAAGTTTTGACCTCTCGATAAGCCTCTAGATCGTGAGAGGTGTTTGAGAGGTCACTTTCTGCATAAACTGTCCTCCCCTCTCGATCGAAAACACGGGTGTCTCGATCGACAGGCATCACGTGACAAACCTGGGCACTAACTTTCGGAACCTCTCGATACACCTCTCGATCGAGAGAGGTGTCGAGAGACCCCTACTGGAAGACACATTTTCACCTCTCAACAGGCCTCTCGATCGAGAGAGGTGTCGAGAGGTCCTGCATGAATTTTTGTTTTCTACACAACACTTTGAATTTGTTAGCATATTAAGGGGTTCGACTCTAAAATACGAAAATTTACCTACGACTCTAAAAATAAAAATAAAGAAAATAATAAAAACGGGATACGAATATTTGGTTACCTCCCAACAAGTGCTACGTTTAACGTCTTTAGCCCGACGATACCTCTTTTCTAGCTCGGGTCATCAAGATAAGTGGCTGCTTTCTTGGGGTAGAGAGGCAACGGCTTGAAGTAATGCTTGAGTCGATGTCCATTCACCACGAATTTTTCACCGTCGTTCTTCAACACTTCGAATGCTCCATTCTTCAAATCCTTGTAGATAACGAACAGCCCCGACCACTTGCTTTGCAATTTTCCTGGAAACAAACGAAGTCGAGAATTAAAAACAAGAACATCATCACCAATTTCAAACTTACGCTTTTTGATGCTCAAGTCGTGAAATCTTGCGGCTCGTTCTTTGTAAATCCTCGAATTCTCGAACGCCTCGTTCCTCCATTCTTCAAGCTCCAACAAGTTGTCGCACCTTTGGCCCATGGCTTCCTTAAACTTGAAATTGATCCTTCTCGTCGCCTAATAAGCTTTGTGCTCCAACTCCATTGGTAAATGGCAAGATTTGCCAAATAGCAATTGATATGGAGACCTTCCAATTGGCGTCTTGAAAGCCGTCCTATAAGCCCAAAGTGCATCGTCCAAGTACTTCGCCCACTCCTTTTTGTTGGTGACGGTCTTCTCCAAAATTTGCTTGATCTCTCGATTAGCTAGCTCGGCTTGACCATTGGCTTGAGGGTGGTAGGGCGTCGTAACCTTGTGCTTGACTCCATATTTCGCAAGAAGCGATCCTAACCAACGATTGTTGAAGTGGCTCCCCCCATCACTAAGCAAAGCTCTCGGAGTTCCATACCGAGTCAAAATATTCCTTTGGAGGAATTTAATCACCACCTTCGAATCGTTGGTTGTTGTGGGAATGGCCTCGACCCACTTAGAAACATACTCCACCGCAAGTAGAATGTCAGAGAACCCTTGAGATTTGGGAAAGGGGCCCATGAAGTCGATCCCCCAAACATAGAAGAGTTCCACCTCCATGATAGTTCGTTGCGGCATTTCGTCCCTCTTCGTGATGTTCCCCATCCTTTGGCATCGATCACACGTCTTGATGTACTCGTGACAATCCTTGTAGATCGAAGGCCAATAGAAACCACTATGAAAAGTCTTGAGGGCGGTGCGATTTGCTGCAAAGTGTCCCCCATTCGGAGCACTATGGCAATCCTCGATGATCTTCTTCCACTCCGATTGTCGAACACATCGCCTAATGATTCCATCGGCACACCTCTGGTATAAATAAGGATCATCCCAATAGTAGAACTTGCAATCGTGGAGGAACTTCTTCTTTTGATGAGACGATAGATCCTTGGGCACATGATGAATCACCAAATAGTTGACGATGTCGGCGAACCAAGGAGTCAAATCGTCTAACTCGAAAATCTGCTCATCGGGGAAACTTTCTTTGATGACGACTCGTGCATCTTTCTTTGATCGGCCACCACATTCTCGCAACCTTTCCTATCCTTGATCTCCATATCGAACTCTTGAAGAAGTAGAATCCATCGAACTAACCTTGGCTTCGAGTCCTTCTTGTTGAAAAGATAGCGAATGGGGCATGGTTGGTGTGCACAATCATGTGAGATCCCACCAAATAAGGCCTAAACTTGTCGAAAGCATAGACCACAGCGAGTAACTCCTTCTCCGTGGTGGTGTAGTTCCTTTGAGCCGAGTCCAACGTCTTGCTAGCATAGTAGATCACTAGAAAAAGCTTCTCCCTTTTCTGCCCCAAAACTGCTCCTATCGCCCAATCGCTTGTATCACACATGAGCTCGAACGGGGCACTCCAATCCGGTGACACCAAGACGGGAGTAGAGATAAGCGCCTTCTTCAATGTCTCGAAGGCTTCCAAGCAATCCTCATCAAATACAAACTTGACATCTTTCTCGAGTAATCCACACAACGGCTTCGTGATCTTCGAAAAGTCCTTGATAAACCTTCTATAGAAGCCGGCATGTCCTAGGAAAATCCTCACCGATTTGACATTGGTTGGTGGTGGCAACTTCTCGATGGCTACAACTTTGGCTCTATCCACCTCCAATCCTTGCGAGGACACCTTATGGCCTAGAACAATTCCTTCTTGCACCATGAAGTGACACTTCTCCCAATTGAGAACGAGGTTAGTCTCTTCACACCTTTGAAGCACCGTGGCAAGATTCTCCAAACATTGATCAAAAGTGGAACCAAAAACTGAAAAGTCGTCCATGAATACCTCCATGATGTTCTCGATCAATCCATGGAAGATGGCCATCATGTACCATTGGAAAGTGGCCGGTGCGTTGCATAACCCGAACGACATCCTCCGATAAGCGAAGACTCCATATGGACAAGTGAACGCCGTCTTGTGTTGGTCCTCCGGAGCGATGACGATTTGGTTGTAGCCGGAGTATCCATCGAGGAAGCAATTGTACTCGTGTCCGGCCAATCGATCGAGCATTTGATCTACGAACGGGAGGGGGAAGTGATCCTTCCTAGTTGCTGCATTGAGAAGACGATAATCGATGCACACTCGCCATCCCGTGACAAGCCTCGTTGCTATAAGCTCTCCTTTCTCATCGTTGATGACCGTCATGCCTCATTTCTTCGACACCACTTGAGTAGGGCTCACCCACTCACTATCCGAAATAGCGTAGATCATGCCGGCATCGAGCAAGTTCAACACCTCCTTCCTCACAACTTCTTGCATAGCCGGGTTCAATCGCCTTTGAGGTTGGACTCTTGGGCGATGACTATCTTCGAGCAATATCCTATGCATGCAAATCGAAGGACTAATACCTTTGATGTCGGCAATCGTCCATCCAATCGCAGATTTGTGCTTCCGTAGGACCCTCAATAACTTGTCCGTATTTGCCTCCGTGAGTTGAGAAGATACGATCACCGGATACGTCTCTTCTTCTCCTAAGAATTTGTACTTGAGGTGCTCGGGTAATGGCTTCAACTCCACCTTCGGGGCTGCATCCTTCTTGTCTTCATCTTCGAGAACTCCATCATCCACCTTCTTGTTGATGTCGAGGTATGGAACTTCCTCATGATGAAGTAGTGGTTGGTTTGCCTCCAATTGATGTAGATACTCGAGAATCTCATTGCAAGCTTCATCCAACTCCAAGTAGGTATGTAAAGAGCTTGAGATGCAATGATTAAGTGCCTCCTCCGAAGTAGGTGGTATCAATGTCTCGATGGAGAAGATATCCTCACGATGATCGTCGGGTCTCTTCATAGCTTCGTAGATAGAAATTTTCAGCTCTTCTCCGTTGACTCGAAAGGTGAGGTCTCTATCTTGAACATCGATCAATGCTCTCCCCGTGGCTAAGAATGGCCGTCCTAAGATCAATGGTTGATTTGCATCCTCGGGCATATCCAAGACTACGAAATCCGCCGGGAAGACAAGGTTGTGCACTTGAACGAGAACGTCCTCCACTATCCCCCTTGGATAAGAAACCGATCGGTCCACCATATGTAGAGAGATGGTGGTTGGCTTCATCCTCCCGATCTTGAGCCGGTTGAATATAGAGAGGGGCATCAAATTGATGCTAGCACCAAGATCACATAGAACGTTTTGAAAGACTTGATCACCGATCTTGCATGCTAAAGTGAACCTCCCGGGATCCTTTTGTTTCAACGGTAGCTTCTTTTGGATCACCGCGCTACACTCCTCCGTGAGATTGATCGTCTCGAACTTCCCCCACTTCTTCTTTCCCGAAACCGCATCCTTGATGAACTTCATGTGGTTGGGCATGTCTCGAAGAACATCGAGAAGTGGTATGTTGATGTTGACCTTTTGTAGTATCTCCAATAAACGTTGATACTTCTCATCTTGCTTCGTCTTGGTCAAACGTTGTGGAAAAGGGGCCTTCGGAGTGTACGTCGGGAATTGGGACGACTGCTTGACCTCTCGATCCCCCTCTCGATCGAGAGTGGTGTCGAGAGGCCCCTTCTGACCTCGATCTTTGACCTCTTAACCCCCTTCTCGATCGATAGGGGTATTGAGAGGAGCCTGCTGGACTCCAGTATTGACCTCTCGACAGACCTCTCGATCGAGAGAGGTGTCGAGAGGTCCTCGATTCGTCACTTTTCTCCTCGTCTCCTCGAACTCCGCCTTCTTGAGGTTCCCGTCTCCAATCTTCTCAGCTTCCAAGGATGGATTTGTGTACTTTGTGCCACTCCGAAGCTCAATAGCATGAACATGATGGTTGTTCTTCGGGTTTTGCTCGGTGTTGCTTGGGAATTGGCCGAGCTTATGGACTCCTTCTTGAGCATTGGCTATTTGACTCATTTGCATCTCCAACATTTGCATTTGCTTAGTCAAGGCATTGATGCTACTCCCCAAATTGTTGCTCAAAGTGTTTTGAGTAAGCTCCAACGTCCTCAACTTTGTATCTTGTTATGTCATCCTCATCTCCGATTGAGCCATATATTGACGAATCAAGTCGTCGGTTGATATCTCCTTCTTCCGCTCTTGAATGACTCTGTTCTCAACATGGAAGCCGGGAGGTGGTTGCAAAGCGTTGTTCGGGTTGGCATAAGAGAAGTTCGGATGATTTCGGTTGTTGGGAACGTAAGGCTTCTTGTATCCTCCTTGGTAGTTCGAACCTCCTTGTCCTCCTTGCCACTTGTTTCCTTGATTTGGTTGCCACTTGCCCTCTTGTTGCACAAAATTGGCATCTTCCTCTTCGGTTGGGTTTGCTTGTTTGTCTGTGATAGCATCGCACCGAAGTACTCCTTTCTTGATGGTATCCAACTCACTTGCTGTTTTTGTGTACTTCTCCAAGTCCTCGTAAGCCTCGATTCCAATGTTGACAACTCTCCTTCTTCCAACGCGTCAGTCAGTATCCTCTTCATAACTCGAATTCACGGTCAGCTCAATAATCTCCATGGCCACGTCATACTCGTTGTTCAAAAATCCTCCTTTCGAAGCATAGTCGAGCTCCTTCCTACACATCTTGTTCAAACCACGATAGAAGCACGTGATTTGATCCTCCTTGCTAATTCCATGGTTCGGGCATGCTCGCAGTAGCTTCTTGAATCTCCCCCACGCCTCGTAGAAATACTCATCCTCGTATTGTTGGAATTGGTTGATCTCGTTGATGAGTTTCTGAGCCCTCGAAGGTGGGAAGAACTTGTTCAAAAATCTGGTGCACATCTCGGCCCAAGTCCTTATCTCCGTCTTGTCCAATCCATCAAGCCATTCCCTTGCATCGTCCTTGAGAGACCACACGAACAAACTGAGCTTGAGGTAGTCCGAAGATACTCCATTGGCCTTGTATGTTGCACAAATGTCCAAAAATTGCTTCAAGTGAGCATTTGGATCCTCCATTGGTGTGCCTCCATATTGGTTAGATTGCACCACGTTGATGAGGGACGTCTTGATCTCATAGTTGTTAGCGTCCGTGGTCCCCCATCCTCCTTGCTGAAATTGGTCAACGACCGGCTTGAACCGATCGTTCAAAGTCCTCCTCGCCGCTTGATCCCCCATTGAATCGAAACTCCTTGGTGAATCGGGCGGTGAAGAGGGTGGTGTACCAATCTTGCTTGCCTCCTTCTCTCGTCTCAATGCCCTTAGTAAGCGCTCCAACTCCAAGTCTATCGGAATAAGATTTATCCCTTTAGACCTTGTGGTCATGCACTACCTAAAACCAAAGAGAAGAAAAGAAAACGTTAGATCAATAAACCGAAAATAGAAAATTAAAGCGCCTAAATCACCTATTAATTCTATTTCAAAATATGCGTATGAAATCTAATCAATCCCCGGCAACGGCGCCAAAATTTGATCGCACTATTTTCTACCACACAAAACAGGTATATTATAGAATAAGCGAGTATCGTATCCACATGGATTGATGTGTCGAAACCACACACAATACCTCTACTATAGAATTAAACTGATGTCTAAGCTTTTAAAATTTTAGAGAATGTGGTATTTATAACTAGGCAAATAATAAAAAGACTCAATTGAAACAATTAAGGAAATAAACAATTAAAAGAGCAAAAAACAATTAAGGAAATAACTAAACAAACAAGGTAAAATCAAATAAATCAAATAAGGAAAAGTGTTGACCTACCTAATCAAATACATGCAAGTAATTAAATACATGCAAGTAATTAATGCACACAATTAACCAATTTAATCCAATCTAAATGTGATACATGAAAATAACCTACACCCCGATTAAAGCAATGCAAGTCGTCACCAAATAAGATCCTAATATCCTCTCGGACGCATAGATATCAAATCAAGTGCAAAATAGAATAAGTATCAATAATATAATCAACTAGGTTAAATTATGACACCTATATCGACTATATATAAACATATGATAATTCAACCTCAACTAAGACAATCAAATCATCATACCATGTAATCATGAGATCTATTATGCAATTATCCTATTAAGGCACAAACACATAACTATGCATACACAATTAGTGATCAAGTAATCATGCATGAGAATAAGCACCATGAAACATGCATCTAGATTGGAAGGCTAATTGTAAACAAAAACACTTACATAAATTAAATTTGGCATTTAATCCCTAAAATCAACTAAGGAATTTAGCTAGACATAATTAAAGCAAACATAAACACAAAGAATTGAAAGAACATAATTAAAGAGTAAGAGTAAACAAAACTTGAACACAACGAAGAACTTCGAATCTTGAATCTTGCATAAACTTGAAAAATCTCCAATGTCAAATACAAGAAAAATAAAAGCTCTAAAGTAAAAGTAAGTAAAAGATAAAGGAGGTGTGTTAGGGTTTACAATGCTAGACTAAGGAATATATATAGGGGAAATTTACATAAGGAATTATAAACCAAAAAGGAATCTAATTAAATAAGGGAAAAATCTCGGCTGGAATCCCCCTCTCGACACACCACCTCTCGATACACCTCTCGATCGAGAGAGGTGTCGAGAGGTACTAAAATTGCTCTCGATCGATAACTGCTCCAGAAGCTCTCCTCTCGATAGGCCTCTCGATCGAGAGAGGTATCGAGAGGTCTTCACTCAACTTCAAAACTTGGATTTCAACCTTCGATCTTCACACCTTGTCTCGTCTCGGGGTTTTATCATCAAAATATGCCTAAAAACACAGAAAAACACCCACAAACATAATATTGTCCAATATAATAAAAACCATATAAAACGTAGACAATACCACACAATCGAGACTCAAAAACAACTCTTTTTAGTTATAAAAATAAGGTAAATTTCACCTATATCATCCGGCGAAGGGCCTCCGACGCTCAAGTCAGTTGGGCTATGAAGT
Source organism: Thymus mandschuricus (assembly GCA_029379335.1). Lineage (NCBI taxonomy): Eukaryota > Viridiplantae > Streptophyta > Magnoliopsida > Lamiales > Lamiaceae > Thymus > Thymus mandschuricus. Next base: position 15,152,270 of record CM057074.1, on the reverse strand, counting down.
ATGTTTTGAACGTAAATAAAGCAAACGGAAATAACAACGAATATCAATAATGCAGCTGGAACGATAAAAGCAAGGGCAATGAAGATGGAAATAAGGGCAACGGAAGGACGGTCTGTTCAGGCTAGTCTGCTTGGTTGGGCTGGCCTGCTTAGTTGACAGCCGGAAACCCTAGGCGGAAGCAGTTAGAGCGTAGAGAGAAGATGGAGAGAGCAAGTGTGAGAGTGGAGAGTTTGTGTGTGAGATCATGTTCGATAAGTAAGGTTACGTCTATTTATATAGCGGCTTGAACCCCTTAGAGTTTTCTCTCTTCACCCCTCCAGGCGTATCCGCTAAGTCCGTCTCTTCCGGTTGGTTCCGATATTCGTGGAAACCCTTATTTTGACCGTTTTCTCTCGCTTGTGCGGGAGTCGCTTGTTCCACTTACTCCGTTTGACGTGAATGAGATCTTTAAATTGGGCCTTTATTTTTCTTGTGGGCTGGAGGCGTAAATGGGCCCAATTATTGATGATCAGTCTAGTTCGTTTGGTCTGTTTAGCCCGTTGGGCCGTTAGACGAATTTTGCCCAGTACAATTTGCCCCCCACTCTTCAATTGAAATATTTCAATTGGAGAGTATGTATCGGAGGTTCGATCTTATTCTTTATTCTTTGGAAGACTGACATTTTGGCTAGATAGGGCGACAATGCCTTTGGAATATTTAATTGTTGCTTCGGATTGCGCCGCTTCGTCGGGTTAGTCAGTCTGACTTTTAAAGAAGCTGGCTTGTTAATTAAAAATATGTTTTTTTCATTTTGCTGCTTGGGTGGAGAATTGAGTATGGTCTCGTCTGCTTGGGTTGGTGAAATTAAATAGCCATCTAAACGTAGTGGCTGGCTATATTTCGACCAATGTTGTTAAACCCGGACCGGACCGGCCGGTTCGACCGGTTCAACCGGGAACCGGCTTAGCACCGGTCCGGTTCGGACCCTTGAACCGGAGGTCAGGTTGAACCGCCTTAGGACCGCCGGAACCGGATCGAACCGGTCAAAACCGTTCGAACCGCCGAACCGGACCGGTTCTTACATAACCGGCTGGTTCAATTCTTTACTAAAAAAAAGAATATTCTCATGGGGAATTGAACCTGTGACCAATTGGATAAAAGTCCATAAACTCTACCATCTCAACTGTACATCAAATTGTTAATAACACAACATTTAAATATATTTATTGCATGTTAAATAAGAAAAGTATTGTGATTTTTAATATTTATATCTATTTTAACTATCTCATTCTAATTCTCAATTATTTATCGACTATTTTTTTTTTTCAAAAGAACCTATTAACATAATTTAAGTTATTCTCATCATATGATAATAAAAATAATTTTACATTTTTTCTACTTATAGCTACTAAGTGTTACAAAATTAAATAAAACTAATAAGTCTTCGTCATAAAAAATAAATTCAAGACATGATATTTAATTTATGTTAAGAATAAACTTCTTTATTATGATTCTAAAGTATTTTTAAACCTATAAGTTATGAATTTAATCATATATTTATCTATATCATGTAATTATTTATTATAATAATTATTTAATAATTAATTTAATTAAAGAGCGGTTCGACCATGGTTTAACCGGTTCGACCGGTTGAACCATGACCCGAAAGCCTCACCGGTTCAACCTCCGGTTCGGTTTTTAAAACATTGATTTCGACCATCGATTGCACAAGTCAATCTTCATTAAAATTGGGCCTTAAAAATTGGGCCAAGTAATTATTGACTTTCAAAGTCAAATATATGTTGCCCTTTTCTATTGTCCACCGAATAAGGTGAGGATTTGGAAGAGAATAGCTCGCATAATTATATTTTATGCCTTCTGCTACTACTGCTTGACCTGCCGCTGACTCTGCATTCTCGGGAATCAATCCCTCTTGTTTAGAAAGAAAGGGGAAATATGGAGTCAAGGAAGAAGAAAGATATCAGGGCTATCGACTGTAATAGTCGTTCGTTGACGTAGTGGGCCTAGCCGCTTCGTCCGTTTGAAGGTTTTTACAGCTTGCGTATCGCTTCCTTATCGAAAGTCTCAACGAGTCCAGCTCGTCTGTTTGGTCAGGTGCGATAGGAGGAAGTAGAGATTTTAATTAGGACAGGTGAGACAACTGCTTTTTCTATTTTGAAAACACTGTTGTTCCGTTTCGTCGGGCTTGACAAGCCGATCTGGCACTACAGCTGACGGGTTAAGCTTTATTTCTTTCTTCTTTTTTTTTTTTTTTTTGTTGCTGTTTGAATTTTGGAGATGACACAATTTGTGTTTGTTTGGTAGAAAAAGTGTGATATGTTGGTGGAATAGTAAACTATGATATCATAGTTACTATTCAAGTGCAAATTATAATCATAAGGGAGAGGTGTGATAAGAATTGATGGTTTAATAGTGTATTTCGACCGGGCCGGGGAATAGTAACGGGCCTTCAACTTTTTTAATTAAGGATACCAAACATGTGATAAGGGTGTGATATCTTGGCCAAACCCATGATATCACCCCTACCAAACATGCACTTTGAATACTGGAACGAAATGCGAGCGGCAGATCTGTTTCCTTCCTCCTCAACAATGCATACAACTTGGATTGCTTCCACAACTGTAAGGAGCTTTCCTCTTCTACCTTTCAATTTTGGTTTTACGGAGGCCTAAACCCCTTCTCTATTCTCCGTTTCGTCCGCTTCGACAAGTCTATCTTCTCTCGAATGTGCAGCTGTAGCTGTGGTTATCTTCAACAGTATCATACATCGGTTGGGTCGGTAATATAGGGCATGTATTTGTTCAAAAGCTTCCCCTTTTGTTCACGTTTCACGGAGGTTTGTATTACAAAGGCTCGGTAGCTTGTTTAGTATGTTTCTTTTGAACAGCTTGGAACCCGTATGGAAGAGATAAGGGTGTGAATTCGTGCTTACTCCTTGTTTGTTCCTTTCACTTTGAATCTATTTTTTTATCTTATACTACCTCCATCTCATGAAAGTAGTCCACTTTTAAATTGGCACAAGAATCAATAAAGAACAATAAAGAACAAAATATGTGGTTGTAATTAATTCTGAGGAGAGAGAGTTAATTATAGCCAAGTATTATTTACCATTTTTAAAAAGTGGACTAATATATGAGACGGACCAAAGAGGAAAGATGGACTACTTTCGTGAGATGGAGGTAGTAAGTCATAAATGGAATTTGACTCATTCCTCTCCTTTGTAATTTTGAATTTCTAGAGGTAAATTACTGAAGTGTAGCCATAGAGGGGGGGTCTTGGAGAGCATTTGAAGGTGCTTTAGAAGCATTTTGTAGGGTCTTCAAAGGTAACTCTTTCTTACCTTTTCGTGGGCGTTCTTCGCCGTTCTTCACATACTTTTTACTTTGAGACGTAGTAATAAAATTTGATTCCTCAAATCTTGCGTTTTTGTTTGATCTTTGGGGATAGTAAAAAAATGGTTTCTTATCGTTTTGGGGAATCATGCTTTAAGTTTATGCATGAATGCTTGTTTCGACCGCTTGGTTTGTTTAGTCGGCTTCATTGGTTATTCTTCTAGTATGAGTAGTTCCTCTTGAGCATGTTGGGTGAGCTATTTGCTATGCTTGGTTCTTCAATTGACTGTTTGGCTTGCTTGGCTTTTTATGCCATGTTATGTTGCTTCTTGTATCATACATGCTTCAAATACATCATGGTGGCTAGTGGGGACGTCATGGTTTGGTTGGTCGGATAGAAGTTTCTTGAATCTGTAACAGAGTATGTTTGCTAGTTCTGTTGCATGTGTCCCCTTTGTCGTGCTTGTTTCATCCGCTTCGGTCATAGGAGTTATTGTGTGCCTTTTCTGTTTCAGCATGATTCGTTCCGGTTTGGTTAGTTCGTCTATTGGAGCCATAGGTGGGTCGGGCAGTGAGGGTGATAGCAATGTTGAGTGTGATATACCTTTTGGTATTCCGGCTGTCAATTTGGTTAGTGCCGACCAATTCGAGGTAGCGAACCTACGTACCTTCTTCAAGGTGGAGTCTATAGCAATCCAAAATCTTCAATTACACTTGACAAATTGGTAAAAATTCGCAAGAAGTATAACATCCCAATACAGATCCGATTGCATGCTCCTTCAGAGGAGGTTCGGGCTGATTGGGACATTCCAGGAATGGTTTGTTTGTACGAGCTTCCTTTTGCTTCGGGTTTTCGGTTTCCCTTACCTAGGCTTGTGACAGATATATGTCATCTCTATTGTATATCGCCTGGTCAGTTAATGCCGAATGCTTGGCAGGTCTTGATGGCTCTTGAAGTTCTTAGTGAGTTGCGCGGGATTGATTTTTCTCTCAACAAAGTTCTCTATGCGTTTTACTTGAAAGAGGGTAACAAAGATGACTGTAGGTTTCAGTTAAATGCTAGGTTGAAAAAGTGCCATCCCCTGTTGCAACAACTTGGGGATTGTCCAAAAACTTGGAAGCAACATTTCTTCTTTGTCCCGTTTAACTTGTTAGGGTTGCCCTCGGATTCTCATGTTTCACGCAAGTGGAGTGATGCAAGTGAGTGACTTGTTTGGATGTTTGATAAATCTAACTTTTGTGGGTTTCTTTACTAAATTGCATTTGTTTACCACTTTTGCAGCGGGTCTTGGTCGGGAGTTTGTTCCTTCGAACGAGCATAGAACATGTGCACGCTTGAGAGATTTTTGTAAAGAACCGTGGGAAACTAGAAGTTGTAAAGCCATTTTGTCGCTTGATAATCTCAAGAAAAGTACTCTGTGGAGGTTTGTTGAAACCAACTTGACAGGTACCCTTTGTTTGGATACTTTTTACGCCTCTCTTCTTCTAGGTCTCAGAAAGCAAAGAAGAGGATTGTTGAGGATACTTCACCTGGGTGGACTGGTGAAGACATAGTGATCAAATTTCCGTCTTCCGCTTCTTCCTACTCTGAGTTTGGCCCCCACTACGAAGAGGCTAGCAAGCTACTTTGGCCAGAAGACGAAGCACGTTACCGAGAGCGTGGGTCGGTCTCTTCGGGGCGTCTAGGAGTCCACCATGTTTTTCAGGTATTGCTTGTTTAGTTGCTCATTTCTAGTCGCTTTCTGTGTTGTCTTCAATATTGACGATTTCATTTTTCACGTTTTGTAGGGTATGCAAACTCTTATGTTTCTGACTAAGGAGGTGGAAGCATTTGACACACAGCTTGCTTCTTTGAAGTTAGAGCGATCCAAATCACATAAGGAGGTTTCAACTCTTCAGGCCCAGAAGGAAGAGATGAGCAAGACGATCACGGAGTTGCAGGCTCAGCTTAAGACTTTCACTTCTGACGTTAGTCAGCTCCAGGCTATTCGTGCTGAGGCAGAGTCTCTTCAAACCGAGGTCGAGTCACTTAGAGTAGAGGTTGCCGATGCGGAGGATAAGGTTGTTATCTCCGCTTTGGGGGCTTAAATCAAGCTCAGGGCTGAAATGTTGGACGCTTTCCGGAAGGGTATGACTGATACCTGGATTGCCGAAGCTGACAAAGCAATCGAGGCACGCGACATGCTGTTTGAGCAGGAGGGTCCGACAGACGGATCTGTTGGAATTCACGACTACGATGCTGATGGAGGACCGCATCTTGACTTTTCGGCCCTTCTAGGTGACGGGTCCACAGCTGACCTTGAGGATGGCCACCTCGAGCAAGGCGACTGACTTTGCTTTATCTCATTCGATTTGGTTAAACTTGTTTTGGTTATATCGCTTGACGATAGTTATTTTATTTGTCCGGGCGCATGTGCCTGCGTATTATGCCTGTATGGATGTCTTAGATGTAGTTTCTCACTTGTAGGACAGGTACACTCCCATTCCGTCTATGGCCGAACTTACAAATTCGGCTTAGACTAATTTTGTAATTTAGGCAATCGTATCTTCTGGGTTGTACTCTTGTAATATCGAGTTTGTTTGTTGTGTTTATACTTTTGCTCTTAGTTTATTTTCTGTATATTGTACGGCTTTTGATCTATCAGGGAAGACGTGTGTCGTTTCGTCGGTCTGGGCAGTCAAGTTTGCAAAAATAAGTTAGTCTTATTTTCGCATAGATAAGAAGATGGTGTTTCCGCTTGGGAAGTTACATAAAGAATAGTTGCATGAATGAAAATTGCATTCTCTTGTAATAATGGCCTCAATTGGGTTTTACATTGAAGCAATTTAGTCAAGCTGTATAGACGGCCTACAATGGTAAAATATATTATAAATTGAATCCAACATGTCAGGTTTGTCGCCTTAGCCTGTTGACCGTTTCTTGTGTTTCTTAACTGCTTCAAGTCGTAAGTCAGCTACAGCTTGCATGAGTGTTTGCGTCAGTTAGCCATATGATTTCCGTCCTTGTGACAACTAGGAGGATCAAGAGGGTTGTAGCTTTGAGGGCTGCACTCGTTAGAGTTGCCTACATACCATGTTTAGGGGATCAAGCCCGAATGTAGTTCTGACCTGCATATACAGTCAAATATGGTCAGAACTTGTAAGAGTTTGACGATAGGGTGGTCTCGTAAGACTACTAAGATATTTGTATCTCTTACTTGAATGTGGGGACTTGTCCCTTGTTTTGTATCATTGCCCCCATCTCACACTTGGTCAAGTGAGGGAGGCAGTACCGTTTGGTCAGGTTGCACTCCGTGGAGCTGACTGTCATTTTCTATGGTGCAAGATGGCAGTGCCGCTTGGTCGGGCTGTGCTCCTTGACTTAGAAAAAATGTGATTTGGAGGGATGGGTAGGCTGAACTCCTTTTGAGCTGCCTACATACCCCTCATGGGGATCAAGCCTTAATGTAGTTCTATCCTGCATTAAAGGTCAGAACCAACGTAGAAAAGAATAGTAGGCCTCGGAAGGCTGAATGAAAAATAAATCAAGGGTTTAAGTTAGAAGTGATAATGCCTGAGGTGGATGGTGTTCCAGCTGTTTGCTATGTCACGCCCATCCCTTGCTTGAAGTTTGTATGCTCCGTGGCTGACCACCTTGGTGACCAAGTAAGGACCTTCCCATGTCGGGGCAAGTTTTCCGGCTCCAGCTTCCTTCGTATATTGAAATACTCTTCGTAGCACCCGGTCTCCTACTTTGAACGTCCGGGTCCGTATGTGCTTGTTATACTGCTTGGCAATACTTTGCTGGTAGGATGCAAGCCTCAACCTAGCCTTGTCCCTTTTCTCGTCAAACGTATCAAGCTCATGGTACATGCCTTAAGAATTGTGTTGCTCTGATGTGAGCTCGAACCTTGCTGTAGGTACTTCACTTTCGGTAGGAATGACAGCTTCCATCCCGTAGGCTAAGGAAAATGGAGTTTCTCCAGTTGACGTTCGGGCAGTCGTCCTGTAAGACCATACAATGCCGGGTAGCTCTTGCGCCCACATTCCCTTTGCTTTTTCGAGCCTCTTTTTTAGAGTGTTCATGATTGTCTTGTTTGGTGATTCTGCTTGCCCATTCGCCTGTGGGTATCTCGGAGTTGAGAAGCTCAACTTGATATACCAAAATTTGCAAAAGTCTTGGAAATCAGCACTAATAAATTGAGACCCGTTGTCCGTGACGATCTCTTTGGGCACTCCAAACCGGCATATCACATTCCTCCATATGAAACCTTTGACTTCCTTATCTCGAACCTGGTGGAACGACTCAGCCTATATCCACTTGGTGAAGTAGTCGGTAATGGCTAGCACGTAAACCTTTTGTCCAGGTGCGACTGGTAGCTTACCCACTATATCCATCCCCCACTTCATGAAAGGCCAAGGCGAAGTGATTGTCGTCAACGGTTCAGGGGTTGGTGAGACACTTGGGCGAAGCTTGACACTTATCACACCGTCGAACGTACTCTTTTGAATTCGACTTCATGGTAGGCCAGTAGTATCCGCTTGTCAAGGCTCTGTGAGCCAGGCTTCTCCCACCGGAGTGGTTCTCGCACTCACCTTCGTGTAATTCCGCAAGGATGTACTTTGCCTCTGCAGGGTTAACACATCTCAAGTATGGGTCAGAAAATGAACACTTATAAAGTTTACCTCTTGACAAACCGATATTTTATATGCATTTCAAGATGGTTTTTGATATGTTTTGGCTTTCATCTGTGTGTTTAAGTGATAGAAATGCTAGGGTTTTCATACTTATGCATTTTCTATACCTTTCACGTTTTCTCTCAATTTCCGTGCCAATTTCAGGTGCTGTGGTAATTTTCTGGGAATGTGTGAGTAGTCCTATGTCGAAGAGGATCGAAAGAGGAAGCCGTATCACTTCGCGGATTATTTTTTTGAGTCCGGCCGAGAGAGAACGAGCCAAAACCGTAGGAGTGCGCAAGGAGACAAATGTGGCCGAAAATGCACATATACACCCTTAAACTACTTTCCGAAAATTACAGTTTTTACCCCACCTTCTCAACTCTATTTCCTACTTATTGCAATTTGACCCCAACTTGTGGGAAGACTATAAATACTTGGTTATTTTCCTCATTTGGTAGGAGATAACACTTTGTAATTTACTTTTAGCATCTACTTTAGAACCCTAGCATTTTCCCTCTTTCTTCTTTAGTATTTTCAAATATTGTTGAAGATTATGCTTGGAGTTTGAAGAGATTGTTGAAGATTGCTTCTCTACTTTCCTTCCTTATCTTTCCATTATGATTTCTCTTATTTTTGTTGGTTTGATTGCTAGATCTATGGCTAGCTAAGCACTTATATGGCTCCAAGTGATGGATGATTTAATTTAGATGATAGGTGTTAGAATCTAGGATGTTGATCTACCTTCCCCTTGAATTGCCTATGGATTGGGACTTTAATTTGAATGCATGACTAATTGATCACTAGAAGTGCATCTAAGGTGTTTGATGGAATGCCTAGGAAGCTTCAATTCATAGCACTTATCACTTGATTGCATCTCATATGATTCCTAGAAAGAATTAGATGGGTTGGATGATAGTTGGTAGGTTATCTTAGACTAGAATGTAGGGGTGGGAATTCGGGTCGGGTACCCGCCCCGAAATTTTCGGGTACCCGAACCCTAAAATCCCAGAATCCCAACCCCGACCCCGAACCCGAAATTATATTCGGGTACCCGAAAAACCCGATTTTGTTTTAACTTTTATATTTTAAAATTTATTTCATTGTAAATATATTAATTATTTGGTATTATGTTATTATCATTTATCAATTGTCAATTTATCATCTCCAACTTTTAATTAATTTAGAATTTTAGATGATGATAAAATGATAATTATAAAATTGATAAGTTTGTAATTTAATATTTCTTTCATTCATTTAAAATTAAACTAATTATTAATATAAGTGAAAAGTGATAAATTCATAAAAATTAACTGTTAAAATTAATTACAATCTAGTTAAATTAATTAAACTAATTCGCAAGAATCGCAACCCATCTCCTGATCTCCAAGACTCCAACACATGAACACAATTTTCCAACTGAGCATAAGCATGCAAGTATCAAGTATGCATGCAGTTTTCAGTTTTCACTTTTCAGTTTTCAGACCAAACTTGATGAAACAATCAAAATGAAGCTCTTAAAGTCTTAATCATATACCAAACAAACAACTCAAAAGACTCGTAGGAAAGAAATAAAAGTAATACCACACTCAGAAACTCAGAAATAAGGTAGCATAGCAACATCAAATCACAACTCTTAACTTAAAACTCGATATTCCCAATCCCGATACACTCTGGCTCTGAGCACTCTCTGTCATACTTGAACCTCCAAGACCAACTCCAATGGCACATAACACTGTTAAAAAACAAATAAATAAATATAAACTCCAATAATAACAACATATACATGAATCATATCATTTAATAAACTTAAACTCACCTGTTTGAAATTCTTTCTCTAGTTCTTCTTCAGATATACCTTCACCTTCTTCGGTTTTGACAACAGAACAAGTTATCAACCAATCTTCAGCACATATCATTGCTTCCACCGTACTTGGAGCCAATGAGCTTCTCTCTGAGCAGAGAACGCGACCTCCAGTACTAAATGCTTGCTCAGAAGCAACACTGGATATAGGAATAGCTAAAATATCTCTAGCCGTCTCAGAAAGTACGGGATACCGTGGGCTATTCTTGGACCACCATTGCAAGATATCAAACTGATCAACTTCATTCTTCGGCACTTTGTATTGCTTCTCCGTGAGGTAGACTACAAGCTCCGACGTATCCTCGGACTCTTCATCACTATCAAGCACACCCACAAGGTTAATAGAACCTCGACGATCAGAACGTCCATGGCTGCGCGTTGATGCAGATGTAGTAGATCGAGCCGGAGTCGAACTCAACGCTTGTCCCTTGTAAAACTCAAATAACTCATTCATCGAGTCATTAACCTCACTCACCAAAGTAGCTGCCCGAGAAGGTAGATACAATAATTTGAAACATTTCTCCACATGCTTCATCTTTTGTCTCGGGTCTAACAAAGCAGCGATGTAAAAGATTTTGTTCATCCTCAGATTCAACTCGTCCTCCTCCAACCAATACTTTCCTATCTTACTCCTCATCTTTGAAGCCATGCTGCTTATTTCAAAATCATCATTACTTTCTAGCTCCGAGATAAGATCAAAGATATCACACATTTCTACAAAGAATAAGTGTGATGTGGCATATGTTGTGCGTGAGACAAGAAGGGTCAGCTCATAAAACTTCATCAAATATTCAATCATCTTCTTCACATTCAACCAGTCTATGGCATCAGGATGCCCAATAGAAGTACCATTATGCTTCCTTTGTTTCAGATCGTCTACATAAGTTGAAGTTTGGTACATAGTTGGAAAATACTTGAATGCCTCTTCATGTGGGAGAGCCGACTCTAGCATCAAATATGTAGAGTTCCATCTTGTCGGTACATCCAAAGATAACGACTTCTTACAAGTAATCCTATCCTTCAACAAAGTCGCGCAATCTTGAAATTGCGTATATCTCGCAGGTGATGCCTTCATCCATTTTACAGCTTCCCTAACTCGTCTCACAGATGAACCGATTTCTTCCAAACCATCTGACACAATGAGATTAAGGATGTGTGCTGCACAACGCATGTGAACATACTTTCCCGCAAGAACGTTTTTGTTACATGTGTTGAGGTAAGACCTCACACAATCCACTGCACCATTGTTGGAAGCTGCATTATCCAGAGTGCAACAAAACACATTTTGTATCCCCCATCCCCTCAACGTACTAACAATCGATGCACCAATGTCAACCGCCTTATGGCTCACAATTTTCGCAAAACTAATGATCTTTTTGTGCAAGGTCCAATCTTTTCCAATGCAGTGTGCTGTAACACAAATAAAATTTGCGTTATTCACTGAAGTCCAAAAGTCAGTGGTGATTGACACTCTTCCCATGCCGTTTTTCAGAAAAAAGATCTTCAATTTTTCTTTGTGGTTGAGGAACATCTTTATACAATCCTCCATAATTGTTTTTCTAGTAGGGATCTGAAACTGAGGACATAAACGAGCAACAAACTTCTTAAAGCCTTCTCGCTCAACAAATATGAATGGCAGCTCATCCACAATAATCATCTCACACAGAGCTAATCTGATCGCCTTCTGGTCAAACTTCCAAGTAGTCAAAGATCAGCTTCCATCCGTACTCTCTGTATATTTCAAAATTGTTTGGCCCTGACCTTCTTTCATCTTTTTCCTACAAGATTTCAAATGATTTTTCATACCGTTTGTACCATTCCTTCCATGAGCTGAAATCAGTCTCCCACATACGTTGCATTTTCCTTTAAAGCCTTGAACCGGAGGATCTCCTATCATTGCTTTCACCCGAGTGAAATATTGCCAAAGTGGTGATCTACCTTCTTGAGCTTTTCGTTTGTTTGAACCAGTGGCAATGGCATTAGCGGTTTCACCATGTGAATCTGCTTCCTCTTCTTCTATATGACCCACTGTTTCATCCATGAGCCTATTCTCATTGCTACCTTCTTGTGTGGGAAGCTCGGATGGTTGAGAAGAATCCATCTAAGATTCTAATAAACACAATTCACAATTCAGCAACAATTATTCTATAAAAATGGAGTAATCAAAATAATACAATGATACACAGGAGTCAGATCAGAGACTTTATTGTATAAAAATCAAACCTCTCCACTCTCCACTCTCCACTCTCCAGTCTCCATTCTTGATTAACAAGGATTTAAAAGTGAATTTATTTACCAATTACTTCAAACTTTACTACTAAATAGTTAATAACTTAAATTACTTCTAAATTTTTCTTGTTCATTCTAGAATTCTTGAGCCCTAATTTGAAATTTAGGGGAAAAAAAAATACCTGATGCAAGCCTGTGATTCTATGAGCTTGGCTGAAACGGACGACAGGAAGGAACCGACCGCGGCAGCCGACAGTTGTCGGATGCGGAGCCGCGGAGAGTTGAGTGCTTGCTGCTTCGCAGCCTCCGCTTGCTTCGACGGGAGTTCAAGAAAATAAGAAATAGAATTCTGTAATTTCTATTAAGTATTAAATTTATTAATACCATAATTTTTAATATATAATATATTATTATAATATTATTAGTTATATAATTTCCGGTATTTTCGGGTTTATTCAGGTACCCGAACTTCGGGTTCGGGTTACCCGATACCCGATAATTTTGAAAATGCAATACCCGATCCCGACCCCGAACCCGAACTTTCGGGTTTCGGGTACCCGAAAACCCGCACGGGTTCGGGTATTTTGGCCCCAACCCGAAAACCCGAACCCGAATTCTCACCCCTACTAGAATGAGCTATTTGGAGTTGGTAGAGCATTTAAAGGCTTAGAAAAATCATTTATTGTTCTATTGATCTACTTGTTAATCACCCTAGTAAGGTAGGTTAACATATATGATATAAGAAACCATTCAAGGTGGATTAAAATTGGTTTGAAGCATCTAGATTCTAAAGCCCTCATCATAATCATATCGGAAATCACTTGGTTCCATACCTTTTACTATTGATATTTCTTCCTTGCATTTTACTATAGTCTTTGCTTATTTCACTTTGTTAAGTTCACAATTCACTTTACTCTTTGCCTAGTTAAAAAACCAAAATCATGAATGTGTGCTTAGATAGTATGATAGAGACAACATAAACTACTTGATTTTCTATTGCTACATTCACTCTCCGTGTTTGATACTCGGACTTCCATAGTTCGATATTATTGCTAGGTTAGAAATAGCCTAGTCAATTTTTGGCGCCGTTGCCGGGGAGTGATTAGATAGATATTTCAATAGTTTGTTTAGTCATTTGTTACTAATCAAAGCTTGTTTTTAATTTTGTTTTTCTTTTTGTTTTGAAGGTACATGCTCACAAGGTCTAAGGGGAGACTTGTAGAGCCACTTGTCTTGGAATTTGGAAGGAGACATAGAAGAAGGAATTCTATAGAAGAACAAAGAATGGGTGATCAAAACCCAAATATGGAGGCCATCATGAGAAGGATGGAAGAAATGCAAGCGGAAATTGATGAGCAAAAGAGGAAGGCTAATGAGGTGCCACCACCTCCCATCAATTTTATGTTCCAAGCTCCAACGGAACAATATCAAGGAGGGGAGTGGGGCACGATCAATGCCAATAATTATGAGTTGAAGACCGGCTTGATTCAAATGGTTATGAATGCTCAATTTGGAGGAAGCCCCCTAGAGGATCCAAATGCACATCTCACTTCCTTCTTGGAGATGTGTGACACCATTAAGCAAAATGGTGTCCCTAGTGATGCCATTCGACTAAGGATGTTTGGATTTTCTCTAAGGGATAGAGCCAAGGATTGGTACAAGGGCTTGGATAAGTCGGAGATACACACTTGGCAAGATCTTTGCAAGGCCTTCTTATCGAAGTATTTTCCTCCCTCAAAGGCTCACAAGATAATTTCGGAGATTTCCCATTTCTCTCAACATGGGGATGAAACCTTATTTGAAGCTTGTGAAAGGTATAGAGAGCTCATTCGGAAATGTCCTCAACATGGTTTTAGTGAGGATCAACAAGTAACCCATTTCTATAGTGGACTTACTTCTCACACAAGGAGTATAGTCGATGCTACCGCGGGGGGTTGTTTGTTGAACAAGCATGCTAAGGAAGCTTTGAGGATAATTGAGGAGATGGCCGCTCATGCCTACCAATGGCCTATGGAACGTACTTCCATGAAGAGGGTTGTTTCTCTATCGGATGAGAAGTATGATGAGTTAACTTCACAAATCACCACTCTCAAGAGAGACTATGACAAGAGCCAAAAATAATTGATGGAGATAAGAGCCGTCAAGAAATATGAGAATGACGAAGTCTTAAATGAGGAGGAGGTGAACTATATTAACCAAAGGGGTGGTTGGAAACAAGGTAATTATCAAAGGAACTATGGTAATCCTGCCTTCAATAATCACCCAAACCTCTCCTATGGAAATCCACAAAATGCTCTTAATGCTCCTCAATCTTCTCCTCTCGGATTTGGTGTCTCTCATCAAGTAGTTGAAGAAAAGAAGCCTCTACAACCGGGATTGGAGAGTATCATTCAACAAATGGCCGCTCAACAATCACAAATGGCCAATCAACAAAACACTTTCATTGCTCAAACGGGGCAAAAGGTCACCACCTTGGAGAACACGGTTTCTTCCATGGACAAGCATATCAAGATGCTTGAGAGTCAAATGAGCCAAATGGCAAGCCATGTAGCCTCTCAACACAAGCAAGGGCAATATCCTAGCAATATGGAGGTGAACCCCAAGAAGAATTGTAGTGCTATCACTACAAGGAGTGGAAGAGTTTGTGGAAAGAAAGATGAAGTTGTAGATGTTGATGAAGAGCCATCTGTTGAAGATTTGCCTTATGAAGAGGAAGACCACATATTTGATGAAAAGAAGAAGGAAGTGAGAAATCCTATTCTTGAAAGGGAGTTTCTCAAGAAAAATGATGTGGTGGAAGTTCCTTTACCTACCAAGGATGTCATCACCAAGGCACCTTTCCCTCATCGTTTACCAAAGCCCAAGATGGATGAGAAGATGAAGAGGTTCTTGGCCATGATTAGCAAGGTGCAAGTTAACATTCCTTTGTTGGTGTTGGGAATTGTTAAGGACAAATATGTTAAGGGGGAACCTATAAGGGACATTTTAAGAAATGTAATATTGTTTTGATTTGATCCCAAAACCCCCAAGTGTCCTATTCTCAAGCGACCCATTTTTATGTAGGAAATAGGTTAGAATTTTTCTAAGCCTATGCTGTTAGGATGGCTCAATTTTACTTAGGTTTTTAGACTGCAGAAATCCCAAGTGAAGGCCACTCACTTAAGTGTGTTTTCCAAGCGAAGCGAGTCTACCGAGCCGAAGTGAAGCGTGCCGAAGAATAGCAAAGCGAAGCGAGCGCTATGTTTCACTAAAAAGTGTTCGCAATAGAACGAAATCCTATCGTAGCACTAGCAAGTAAAACCAAAGTATCGAATCTCAAGGAAAACTTAACAGGGCAATTAATTATGTAGTAAACCTAAAACTAAGAAAGCAAGTAAAGAATATTTTGGGGTTTTTGTTTTAAATCCTAGGCAATAAAATAAATCAAAGCAATAAAAATCAAAGCAAATAAATCTAATCTAAAAAGCTGGAAATAAATCGAACTAAATAAACTTAGAAAATTAAACTAGAAGAAAGCAATAAATCTACCTAGGCAAAAATCGAAAAGAAAGCAATAAAGGAAGCAAAGATAGAAGCATAAATAAATCTAGACATGATGAAATAAATCTGGAAATTTAAAGGAAAATAAATCTAACTTTAAAAGCTTTAAAAACTAGAGAATCGAAACTAGAAAAACGAATCTAAACTTTAAACTAGAAATCGAAAGAACGAAATTAAACTAAGGAAATTAAAAGAAGCAATTACGAAATCGAATCTAAAACTAAGTAAAGCAATTAAAGCAAGTAAACGAAAGCAATAAATAACTTACGAGAATTAAACGAAGAACGAAGAACGCGAAGTAAAAGAAAAACTTGAATTGAATTGCACGAACTAAGAATCCGGATCCGAACAAAGTAAAACTAATCTAAAGTGTTTAAGTGCTGAAAACTAAAGCTAAATTATGCTAAAAGATTATACAAATTCGTGTACAAGGATGATATATATATATACTAGGTAAAAACCTAGATAAATAAGGAAAGGATAGCTGGCCGGAGCGTTGGACGGTCGTCCAACGTACGTTGGACGCTCGTCCAACGTCGCACTCGCACTTCACTTCAATTCTTCCCTGGACGCTCGTCCAGGGTATTCTGCGCTCGTCCAGCATACTCTGGACGGCCGTCCACTGCCTTGGACGGTCGTCCAGCGTCGTGCTCGCTCCATGCTCGATTTTTCCTCAACTTTCTGCCCTTTTCGACCCGTTTCCTTCCATTTCTTCCACCTAATGATCCTACACGAACCAAACTCCAAACAACCGAATCATAGCAAAAGACAAACAAAATGACAAAAAAACATAACGAAAACGGACTCGAAAACACTACGAAAATCCTAACATTTACACACCAATCAAACTCCCCCACACTTAGACTTTTGCTTGTCCTCAAGCAATACAAAAACGAAATAAACAATAGACTCAAGTATTGTGAACTATATAGGCCTCAAAACTTTTCGAAAACAAACTTTCATGATCATGATCAAAACTATGCACACAACCTTAGCATCAATCAACACAATCCACTCAACTAATTCAAAGTATGCTAATCCATCAAAGAACACTCTCCAACATGTGAAATTTTGTATATGAAAGTGAACACTCAACTCTCTCAAAGAAAAGATGTAATATAATGCACATCAAGAGGGTTCACTCATCATCAATGCAATGCAACACGTTTACCATAAGCTTGCCTTCAATCTCAACATCTCCACCTAATGTAATACTTACAAACTAGGATCAAAAAGGTCTTTATATAAGCTTGTAATGTAGGAACATTGGTTAAGGTAGGGAATATATAGGCTAAGTGACTCAAAATGCTCTAAATCATCAACCTTTTTTTTCAACTCCAACCAAAGTATGGATTTTTATCTCCATCTTCTACCCTCCAACACACCAAATACAAACTCAAAGATGCTAAAATATCAACTATACAAATCAAAGCTAACTATCCCCTTATGCTCATTTTTTTTCTCTTTTTCTTTTCTTTTCTTTTTTCTTTTTTTTTCCCTAGAGCTCAACTAATAAATGTTCTTTCTAATTTGAACAAAGGCTCTATTTTTTCTCATCTCTTTTTTTTTTCTTTTCTTTTTTTTTCCTAAGCTCATAGGGATAGCTAACTACACTTAAACAAGCATCTAAAATTTCTTCTCTTTCTCTCCTTCTACACCACAACAAATATTTTCCAATTATCTCCTTCCATATCACCAACTACAACTAAGGATACCCATAATCATCCAAACCTCCTATCACCCGGTTTCACAAAGAACGGCTAATAAAGGCTCAAAAGGGGTAAACAAAGGATTATGAACAAGGTTAGTGTATAGGAATCATGTGGCTACGAAAGAATGGCCTAAGATCATCTCCTAGTTCGTAAATATACTAAGGTCTTGATGGAGAAACAAGGCAAGTTCTAGAAACAACGAAGCATGCATGATCACTCAATCAAAGAATAGGCATAAATATGCACAAATAGCTCAAATCTCACGGGTTCAAAGTAACTAGTTCCCGACATCATAGCATACATCAAATTCATCAAATAAAATGCTTCGCTTCGCCAAGGTTCCATGCATAATAAAGATCATGAATTTTTCCAAAAATCAACGCAATTCTCTATCATTGGCCAAGTCCACAATACTATCATCACATGCTCATTTGACTCAATTAACACCTAAGACTCAACAAAATTAAAAACTACATGCCAAAAGTTCAAAGACCCCCCCCCCCCCCCCCCCCCCCCCCCCACTTAAAATCAAGCAATGTCCCCATTGCGAGAAAATAAAAAGGAAAGAAATAACTTATCGCAAAATGACGAACACAAATACCCGAAATCTCGAGAGACTCCAAGTATCACCTACAAAACAAACACAAAACACAAATACCAAAGCGTAAAATCGAACAAAATAAAGAGAAAACAATAAAAGACTCAAACAAAAATAAAAGACACAAACATGACCATGATTAGTTGTAAGGACCTCCGAAACGTGGGTCATTCCATCGGGGATCGTAAGGAGACCACCAACGAGGGTCGTTCGGGTCCGGTGGAGTGGAGGTAGAGGCAACCGAGAAGTCGGTAAAACGAGTCAAGTGACTCTCCATGTGGGACACCCGACTATTCAACCCCGTCACTTGGGTCGACAAATCATCGAACCGATTAAACACATTCTGTTGGAATTGTGTAAAATCGGTCCTAAAGTCGGCCCAATAAGGGGGAACCTCGGCCTCCATATTTTGACGAGCTCGGACGCGATCTCTCCTAGTGTAATAGCGAACTAATCGCTCATTGTCGTCCGGCACGTGCTGCTGCTCCTCCTCGTCTCCATCCTCTTCTTCTTCCTCATTGTGCTCCTCATCATCTTCTTGCTCCTCATCATCGCCTCCGTCCTCATATTCCTCCTCCTCATCCCCCGTCTCTTGACTTGGGAGACCACGTTGACGACGAGCTGCATGATAGGCAATAACAGACGCTCTCTCCCGAACTGGAACAAACTCGGTCGCCCCTCGCATGAGATGAGCGTTGATAAGCTCATTGAGGGTAATCTCCTTACTTCGGGTTAAGCCGACGCTTTGAGAAATATCCACCTGCAAATGGCGTGCCAAACCTGTAGCAACATAACTCAAGGTAGGGTGTGCTCCCTTCTTGTTTTGCACATTAGTAAGTTGGGTCCAAATAAATGGAGCCATACACACCCTAATATTGTTAGTAGCACAGTGGAGCAAATAAATCTCTAATGCATTCACCTTATTATGCTCTTTCTTACCAGTAATCATGCAAGACAGAAAACGATGAAGAATCAATAAAGCATGATCTTTGATAAAAGCACTCGGCACCCCAGAAGCTTTATAATTAGTAACACTCGTCAATGCATACCAAGCATCAGACACATTGAAATCAGACGGCATGAACTCAGACAAACCATCACCCAAACGAAAACCAAACGCTTCATGCATCACCCGCCTAGGAATTTCCCATAACTCACCCCGAAAAGTTGCATACATGCAAAGCTCATTCTCCACATTACGTTCTAACCGAAAACTAGAACACATTTCAATGCCAAGACTCTCATGACCTTCCCAAGCATGAGTAATTAAATTCATAAGGCCCAAACAATTTATGTATCCTCTAAGCGTATCCCAAATAGGTAAACGACGAAGAAAATCTATATTGTAATGCCTAGGAGGTCGAATATCCTTGCCACGTAAACGGAGATAAAAGTTCGTAGTCTCGTACCTCTCCGTCGGGAATGGAATGCCCTGTTGACGGCCAAAGAGCTCTTGAGAAACTCCTGCCGGGTGGTAGTCGGGGCGGCGATGCAACGGAATGCGTGCATAGGTGAGAGGGCAGGCTTCCCCGAGTTCTCCACGAACCCTGGTAGTGAGATGGCTGGAACGCGGATGAGACGGGGTGGATTGACAACGAAAACGGGCCGGAACGGACCGAGAACGAAATCGGGCAGCAGCTGGGTTGGACGCTCGTCCACTGCTCCTTGGACGCTCGTCCAAGGCAAATCCGGCGCTGGGCGTGGGCTCGTCGACGGCGAGCGACGGCGACAGTGAGGGAAGGCGGCTGCGACGGCGAGCGGCTGTGCTGGCGTTCGGAATGGCGACTGGAACACGGTGGCAGAACGGCGGCAGCGACGGCGACTCACGGCGGCGGTGGTGACGGAAAACGACGGCGGCGGCGAAAGCTGCGAACGACGGCGGCTGCAAGGTGGTGTTTATCTGCAAACTTAGAGAGAGGGAGGCGTGAGAGAGATAGAAAAGAGGAATTAAGTATAAACCTAGGAGAAAATCGACTCATATTGAATTGGGGGCCCGTCAGGCGCTGGACGCTCGTCCAACATACGTTGGACGCCCGTCCAACGCAGCGTTCGCAGAAAAATTGGAGCTTAATTACGTTGGACGCCCGTCCAATGCAGCCTTCGCTGATTTGATTTAAAACTCGAAATTACGCTGGACGCCCGTCCAGAGTACGTTGGACGTCCGTCCAGCGCGTCCCTCGCGAAATTTTGCCCGAATTCTCCATTTTTCTCCCTCTCAAAGCCTTCCATGCCATTGCCATCCTTGGGAACTATTCCCTGCACGAATAACAAAAAGAAAAACGAACGAAAAATAGCAAAATAAAAAGAAAATAAATCCTACTCTTCAAAAAATAAAATAGAGAAAGTGGGTTGCCTCCCACCAAGCGCTTGTTTAACGTCATTAGCTTGACGTACCAAATATTCAAGAGGAAAGTGGGGGGTCGGAGATGAGAATCGTCTCCACCGTGTGAGGTAATGTTGTCCCTTCGATATATGGCTTCAATCGTTGCCCGTTGACCGAGAAAATGTATCCCGAATCCTCGTTCTTGATTTCCACCGCTCCATGAGGAAAAACTTGCACTACCGTGTATGGACCTCCCCACCTAGACTTAAGCTTACCCGGAAATAAACGAAGACGAGAGTGAAAGAGAAGTACCTTCATTCCAGGTTTGAACTCCTTGTAGGCTATACGTCTATCATGTAGACGCTTCACCTTGTCTTTGTAGATCTTGGCGTTGTCATAGGCTTCGTTCCTTAGCTCGTCAAGCTCCTCCATTTGCAAAACTCTCCGATCGTGAGCATCGTCGAGGTCGAAGTTGATGCGCTTGAGAGCCCAATATGCCTTGAACTCGATCTCAACGGGCAAATGGCATGACTTACCATAGACGAGCCTATAGGGACTCATCCCAAGCACGCCTTTGTAAGCCGTGCGATATGCCCAAAGAGCGTCGTTCAACTTGTCGGCCCAATCCTTCCTCGATGGCTTGACCGTCTTCTCTAAAATCCCCTTGATTTGTCGATTGCTCGTCTCCGCTTGTCCCGAGGTTTGTGGATGATAAGGAGTCGCCACCTTGTGAGTGATGACGTTCTTCTTCATGAGCTTGGCGAACAATTTGTTGCAAAAATGCTTTCCCCCATCACTAATGATCACACGAGGGAAACCAAACCTACACAAAATATTTTCCTGCACAAACTTCAAGACAACATGAGAATCGCACGTCCTTGTGGGGATGGCTTCAACCCACTTGGACACATAATCAACCGCAAGTAAAATGTATTCAAAACCATGGGATTTAGGAAAAGGTCCCATAAAGTCGATGCCCCACACATCAAAAATCTCAACCACTAAAATAGGATTAAGGGGCATCTCATTACGGCGACCTATAGAACCTGTGCGTTGGCAACGATCGCATGCAAGGTAGAAGGCTTGAGCATCCTTGAACAAGGTAGGCCAATATAAACCACTTTGTAGCACCTTATGAGCAGTCTTTTGGCCTCCAAAATGTCCTCCACTCGGCTCCTCGTGACAATGTCGCAACACCTCGGTTTGCTCATGGTCGGGAACGCACCTTCGAATCACCTCGTCCTTCCCAAGCTTGAACAAGTGAGGATCCTCCCAATAGTATTGCCTACACAAACGAAGAAACCTTTTCTCTTCTTGAGCGTTAAGGACGGGTTTAGTGTCCTTATCGGCCAAGTAATTAGCAATATCGGCAAACCAAGGAGTAGCATTCACTTCATTAACATTCTCAAAGGGAAAGGAATCACAAATATCATCAAGAGAAGCATAAGGGGGAGGTGAATCGAGACAAGAGAGATGGTCGGCCACAAGATTGTCACTACCTTTCCTATCACGAATTTCAATATCAAATTCTTGCAATAATAAGACCCATCTAATTAACCTAGGTTTTGCTTGGGCTTTAGTCAAAAGATGTTTAAGAGCACCATGATCACTATAAATAATCACCTTAGACCCTATGATGTATGATCTAAATTTATCTAAGGCAAAAACAACAGCAATCATCTCTTGTTCGGTGGTGGTGTAATTCACTTGAGCAGGATTAAGAGTTAAACTAGCATAGCAAATCACACGAAGCATCTTATTGACTTTTTGACCCAAAACAGCCCCTACGGCATTATTCGACGCATCACACATAATCTCAAAAGGTAATGACCAATCGGGACCAACTACAACGGGAGCGGAGATGAGTTTTTCCTTCAAGGTGAGAAAAGCATGCATACAAGAATCATCAAAGTGGAAAGGCACATCTTGAGCAAGTAAACGACAAAGAGGTTGGCTAATCTTAGAAAAATCCTTAATAAATCGTCTATAAAAGCCCGCATGACCAAGGAAACTCCTAATACCTTTGACATCGCTAGGTGGTGGCAATTTTTCAATCACCTCCACTTTCGCTTTGTCAACCTCTATACCCTTACTCGAGACTATATGGCCTAAAACAATTCCACTTCTAACCATAAAATGACTCTTCTCCCAACTCAAAGTAAGACCACTCTCAATGCATCTCTTAAGAACTCCCTCTATCTTCACCAAGCAATCATGAAAAGACGACCCAAAAACAGAAAAATCGTCCATAAAAATCTCTACAAAATCACCAATAAATTCCGAAAAAATAGACATCATGCATCTTTGGAACGTACCCGGTGCATTGCAGAGACCAAATGGCATCCTCCTATAAGCATAGGTCCCGAAAGGGCTTGTGAAGGCCGTCTTTGCTTGATCCTCCGGAGCTATCTCTATTTGGTAGTAACCTGACAAGCCATCTAGAAAACAATAAAATTCTTGCCCGGCTAACTTATCAAGCATTTGATCAATAAAAGGGAGAGGAAAGTGGTCCTTTTTGGTGGAAGCATTAAGCTTCCTATAATCGATGCACATCCTCCAACCGGTAACCGAGCGTGAGGCGACCAACTCGTCCTTCTCGTTCTTCGACACCGTGATTCCTCCCTTCTTTGGAACGACGTGCACCAGGCTAACCCACTCACTATCGGCGATGGCACTCCGCCAATAGCTTGTAGATTTCCTTGCGCACGACCTCCATGAGCATTGGGTTTTGAGCCTCCTTTGTCCATCTCGTTTGGGGCGGGCGCCTTCTTCGAGATTGATGCGATGCATGCACGTGGCCGGGCTAATACCTCGAATATCCGCCAAGCTCCATCCAAAAGCGAGCTTGTTCTCCTTGAGTATGCCCACCAATGCTCCTTCCTCTGTAAGAGACAAAGAAGAAGAGATGATTACGGGTTTTTGATTTCCTCCCTCTAAAAATATATATTTCAAATGCGAAGGCAGCTCTTTCAACTCCAACGGCTCCGGAATCTTCGAGCCGGGCTCGGGATCTTGAGGTGGAAACGGTAGCTTGATTCCAATATCCTTCTCCATTCGCTCCCATTCCATTTGATCTCCGGATCCCCAACATACTTCCTCGGTATCAAAATCCTGCAACAAAAGAGCACTCGGCCAAGGCATCAACCTTATCGATGAAAGAACAATTATCAATCAAATTAACCGATGACATAGGCCGATTCTTATGCACAGAAAATGAAACATCCTCTCCTAAAACAGACATCTTAATCACACCACTCTTTACATCAATCAAAGTGTTAGTAGTAGCCATGAAAGGACGACCTAGCAAAAGTGTGTGCTCAATACCATTCTCTTGCACCTCACCTATCTCTAAAACCACGAAATCAACGAGAACTATCAAACCCCCTACGCGAACAAGAATATCCTCAATAATACCTCTAGGGTACCTAATAGACCTATCCGCCAATTGAAGGCTCATGCGAGTGGGTTTAAGTTCTCCTAACTCTAATTTCTTGAAGATAGAATAAGGCATAAGATTAATATCGGCACCTAAATCTAGCATACCACATGCTTCCTTACCATTACCTAAAGAGATAGTGATAACGAAAGAACCTGGATCTCGTTGCTTGGGTGGAAGAGGGTGTTGCATAATTGACGTCGCCACCTCCGATACCGCAATCGTCTCCATCTCATCGAACGGCTTCTTCCTCGATGTCAACTCCTTCACGAACCTCACGAACGGTGGCACATTGCGAATAACATCAAGGAGAGGCAAGTTCACGTCCACCTTTGAAAGAAGCTTGTAATGATCGGCGAATTGTTTATCGCGCTTCTTGTTCTTCACACGACTTGGATAAGGAATGGGAGGAACATAAGGATTGGAAGTCTTGTGTAGAGGTGGGGCTTCCTTCTCGGGCTCCTCGGACTCCGTGCGCGCGTTCTGGGCGTTGGACGATCGTCCAGTGTGCTCTGGACGCTCGCCCAAGGTGGCTTTCGCATTCTGCTCCTCATCTTCGCTGAAAAGTTTTCTGGCGCTCGTCCAGGGGCAGGCGTGACGGTGGGCGGCCGTCCAACGTTGGACGGTCGTCCAGAAACGCTGGACGATCGTCCAGAGTGCTGTGCTGCCCGATTTTGGCTCGATCCCCAACGCGAATTCGGGCTCCACCTATCATTCGAACGGCCTTGAGGCGGCATTGTGACTCCATTATCCACGTGCCTCCTGTTTCACTAAAAAGTGTTCGCAATAGAAAAAAATCTATTGTAGCACTAGCAAGTAAAACCAAAGTATCGAATCTCAAGGAAAACTTAACAGGGCAATTAATTATGTAGTAAACCTTAAACTAAGAAAGCAAGTAAAGAATATTTTGGGGTTTTTGTTTTAAATCCTAGGCAAATAAAATAAATCAAAGCAATAAATAAAAGCAAGTAAATAACTAATCTAGAACTCAAGAAATAAATCTAAGACTTAAACTAGAAGAAAGCAATTAAATCTACCTAGGCAAGAATCGAAAAGAAAGCAATAAAGAAAGCAACGAAGGAAACGAAAGCAAAGAAAGAAGCATAAATAAACCTAGACATTATGAATTGAAATCTGGAAATTAAAAGCAAATTAATCTAACTTGAAAACTTTGAAAAACGAAAGAGAATTGAAAGCAAGAAAACGAATCTAAACTTTAAACTTGAAATCGAAAGAACGAAATTAAACTAAGGAATTTAAACGGAGCAATTAAGAAAACGAATCTAAAACGAAAGCAAGCAATTAAAACGAATAAACGAAAGCAATAAAAGAACTTACGAAAATTGAGACGAAGAACGAAGAACTTGAATTAAATAAACGCCTTGAATTAAATTGCAAAAACGAAGAACGAATCCGGATCCGAACAATAGAAAGCTAAACTAAAGTATTTGAATCTGAAAACTAAAGCTAAATAATGATAAAAGATGGATATAATTCGTGTACAAGGATGGTATATATATACTAGGTAAAAACCTAGATAAATAAGGAAAGGATAGCTGGCCGGAGCGTTGGACGGTCGTCCAACGTACGTTGGACGCTCGTCCAACGTCGCACTCGCTGTGCGCTGCTTTTCTACTCTGGACGCTCGTCCACCGCAGTGAGCGCTCGTCCAGCGCACTCTGGACGGTCGTCCAGAGCCTTGGACGAT
Organism: Thymus mandschuricus; assembly: GCA_029379335.1. Taxonomy (NCBI): domain Eukaryota; kingdom Viridiplantae; phylum Streptophyta; class Magnoliopsida; order Lamiales; family Lamiaceae; genus Thymus; species Thymus mandschuricus. The sequence goes on along the minus strand of CM057074.1, from coordinate 15,126,872 downwards.
CGTCCAGCGTCTTGCTCGCTCCAAACTTGATATTTCCTCAATTCTTCGCCTTTTTCGAGCCGTTTCCTTCCGTTTCTTCCACCTAACGATCCTACACGAACCAAACTCCAAACAACCAAATCATAGCAAAATACAAACGAAAGAGACGCAAAACATAACGAAACGGACTCGACAACACTACGAAAATCCTAACATTAACACACCAATCAAACTCCCCCACACATAGACCTTTGCTTGTCCTCAAGCAAAACAAAACAAACAATAGACTCAAGTATCGTGAACTATATTGGCCTCAAAGCTTTTCAAAAACAACTCTCATATTCATGATCAAAACTATGCACACAACCTTAGCATCAATCAACACAATCTACTCAACTAATTCAAAGTATGCTAATCCATCAAAGAACACTCCCAAACATGTGAAATTTTGTATATGAAAGTGAACACTCTACTCTCTCAAAGAAAAGATGTAATATAATGCACATCAAGAAGGTTCACTCAACATCAATGCAATGCAACATGTTTACCATAAGCTTGCCTTTAATCTCAACATCTCCACCTAATGTAATATCTACAAACAAGGATCAAAAAGGTCTTTATATAAGCTTGTAATGTAGGGACATTGGTTAAGGTAGGGAATATATAGGCTAAGTGACTCAAAATGCTCTTAATCATCAACCTCTTTTTCAACTCCAACCAAAGTATGGATTTTAATCTCCATCTTCTACCCTCCAACACACCAATTACAAACTCAAAGATGCTAAACTATACAAATCAAAGCTAACTATCCCCTTATGCTTATTTTTTTTTCTTTTTCTTTTCTTTTTTTTTCTAGAGCTCAACTAATACATGTTCTTTCTAATTTGAACAAAGGCTCTATATTTTTTTTATCTCTCTTTTTTTTTTTTTTTTTTTTTTTTTTTTTTTCTTCTTCTTTTCTTCTAAGCTTATAGGGATAGCTAACTACACTTAAACAAGCATCTCAAATTCCTTTTCTTTCTCTCCTTCTACACCACAACAAGTATTTTCAAATTTTCTCCTTCCATATCACCAACTACAACTAAGGATACCCATAATCATCCAAACCTCCTATCATCCGGTTTCACAAAGAACGGCTAATAAAGGCTCAAAAGGGGTAAACAAAGGATTATGAACAAGGTTAGTGTATAGGAATCATGTGGCTACGAAAGAATGGCCTAAGATCATTTCCTAGTTCGTAAATATACTAAGGTCTTGATGGAGAAACAAGGCAAGTTCTAGAAACAACGAAGCAAGCATGATCACTCAATCAAGAATAGGCATAAATATGCACAAAAAGCTCAAATCTCACGGGTTCAAACTATCTAGTTCCCGACATCATAGCATACATCAAATTCATCGAATAAAATGCGTCGCTTCGCCAAGGTTCCATGCATAATAAAGATCATGAATTTTTCAAAAATGAAGTATTCTCTATCATTGGCCAAGTCCACAATACTATCATCACATGCTCATTTGACTCAACGACTCAATTAACTCCTAATGACTCAACAAAAGTAAAAACTTCATGCCAAAAGTTCAAAGACCCCCCCCCCCCCCCCCCCCCACACTTAAAATCAAGCAATGTCCCCATTGCGAGAAAATAAAAAGGAAAGGGATAGAAAAACTTATCGCATGAAGACAAACAACACACTCGAAATCCCGAGAAGGTTCCAAGTGAGTACCTACAAAACAAACACAAAACAAAATACCAAAGCGTAAAATTGCACAAAATAAAGAAAACAATAAAAGACTCAAACAAAAATAAAAGACACAAACATGCTATGGGTTGAAGAAACCTCGGAAACGTGGATCATTCCATCGGGGATCGTAAGGAGACCACCAACGAGGGTCGTTCGGGTCCGGTGGAGTAGAGGTAGAGGTAGAGGCCACCGAGAAGTCGGTAAAACGAGTCAAGTGACTCTCCATGTGGGACACCCGACTATTCAACCCCGTCACTTGGGTCGACAAATCATCGAACCGATTAAACACATTCTCTTGGAATTGTGTAAAATCGGTCCTAAAGTCGGCCCAATAAGGGGGAACCTCGGCCTCCATATTTTGACGAGCCCGGACGTGATCTCGGCTAGTGTAGTAGTGAATCAAACGCTCGTTGTCGTCCGGGACGTGCTGCTCCTCCTCCTCGTCTCCATCCTCTTCTTCGACCTCGTTGTGCTCCTCATCATCCTCTTGCTCCTCATCATCGTCCCCGTCCTCATATTCCTCCTCCTCATCCTCCGACTCTTGACTTGGGAGACCATGTTGACGACGAGCTGCATGATAAGCAACAACAGACGCTCTCTCCCGAACGGGAACGAACTCGGTCGCCCCTCGCATGAGATGAGCGTTGATAAGCTCGTTGAGGGTGATCTCCTTGCTTCGAGTTAAGCCGGTGCTTTGAGAAATGTCTACTCGCAGATGGCGTGCCAAACCTGTAGCCACATAACTCAACGTAGGGTGTGCTCCACTCTTGGTTTGCACATTAGTAAGTTGGGACCATATAAACGGAGCCATACACACCCTAATATTGTTAGAGGCACAATGGAGCAAATAAATTTCTAACGCATTCACCTTGTTGTGCTCTTTCTTACCAGTAATCATGCAAGACAGAAAACGATGAAGAATTAATAAAGCATGATCTTTGATGAAAGCACTCGGCACTCCAGAAGCTTTATAATTAGTAACACCCGTCAACGCAAACCAAGCATTAGACACATTAAAATCAGACGGCATGAACTCAGACAAACCATCACCCATATGAAAACCAAATGCTTCATGCATGACTCGCCTAGGAATTTCCCACAACTCACCCCGAAAAGTAGCATACATACAAAGCTCGTTCTCCTCATTACGTTCTAACTTAAAGCTAGAGCACATTTCAATACATAAACTCTCGTGTCCATCCCAAGCACGTGTAATTAAATTCATAAGTCCTAAACAATCTATGTATCCTCTAAGTGTATCCCACATAGGTAAACGACGAAGAAAATCCATATTGAAGTGCCTAGGGGGTCGAATTTCCTTACCTCGTAGACGGGCATAAAAATTTGTGGTCTCGAATCGCTCCGTCGGGAAGGGAACGTGCTGTTGACGGCCATAAAGCTCGGGGGAAACTCCGGACGGGTGGTAGTCGGGGCGGCGATGCAACGGAATGCGTGCATCGGTGAGAGGGCGGGCTTCTCCGAGCTCTCCACGAACCATGGTAGCGACAGGGGTGGAACGGGGATGAGACGGGAATGGATCGACAACGAAAACGGGCCGGAACGGAACGAGAATGAAAACTGGCAGCAGGTGGGTTGGACGCTCGTCCACTGCTCCTTGGACGCTCGTCGGCGGCGTGGACGTGGGCTGGGCGAGCGCTGGACGTGGGTGAAGGCGGCTGCGTGGCGAACGACGACGAGGGCAGGGCGAGGTGCTGACAGGAACACGGCGGCTGTGCGGCGCGGCTGGTGGCGGCTGCGTCAGATTCCGGCGGCTGAGGTGAAATTGCGAACGACGGCGGCTGCTAGGATAGGTTATCTGCAGAATTCGTGAGAAAGAGAGGGAGAGGAAAGAGGGTTAAGTAGAACCTAGGGAAAAATCAGATTCAAATCGAATTGGGGCCCGTCTTGCGCTCGACGCTCGTCCAGAGTACGTTGGACGCCCGTCCAGCGCGGCGTTCGCAGAAAATTGAAGGGTTGAATTACGTTGGACGCTCGTCCAACGCACGTTGGACGCTCGTCCAGCGCGACCTTCGCTGAAAATTTCTGGCAACTCAAAATTACGCTGGACGGTCGCCCAGCGTGCGCTGGACGCCCGTCCAGAGTGGCCCTCGCGGAATTGTGCTCAAATTCTCCATTTTTCTCCCTCTCGAAGCCTTCCGTGCCATTGCAATCCTTAAGAACCAATCCCTGCGCAAACACTTAAAGAAATACGAACGAAAAATAACAAAAATAATAATAAAAATGAAAATAAAATAACTCCTATTCTACAAAAAATAAAATAGAGAAAGTGGGTTGCCTCCCACCAAGCGCTTGTTTAACGTCTTTAGCTTGACGTACCAAATACTCAAGAGGAGAGTGGGGGGTCGGAGATGAGAATTGTTTCCACCGTGTGAGGCAATGTCGTCCCTTCGATATATGGCTTCAATCGTTGCCCGTTGACCGAGAAAATGTATCCCGAATCCTCGTTCTTGATTTCCACCGCACCATGGGGGAAAACTTGCACCACCGTGTATGGACCTCCCCACCTAGACTTAAGCTTACCCGGAAATAATCGAAGTCGAGAGTGAAAGAGAAGTACCTTCATTCCGGGTTTGAACTCCTTGAAAGCTATGCGTCTATCATGTAGACGTTTCACCTTGTCCTTGTAAATCTTGGCATTGTCGTAGGCTTCGTTCCTTAGCTCGTCGAGCTCCTCCATTTGCAAAATCCTCCGATCATGAGCATCGTCGAGGTCGAAATTGATGCGCTTGAGGGCCCAATACGCCTTGAACTCAATCTCAACGGGCAAATGACACGACTTACCATAGACGAGCCTATAGGGACTCATCCCAAGCACGCCTTTGTAAGCCGTGCGATATGCCCAAAGAGCGTCGTTCAACTTGTCGGCCCAATCCTTCCTCGATGGCTTGACCGTCTTCTCTAAAATCCCCTTGATTTGGCGATTGCTCGTCTCCGCTTGTCCCGAGGTTTGTGGATGATAAGGAGTCGCCACCTTGTGTGTGATGGCGTTCTTCTTCATGAGCTTGGCGAACAACTTGTTACAAAAATGTTTTCCCCCATCACTAATGATCACACGAGGGAAACCAAACCTACACAAGATATTTTCCTGCACAAACTTCAAGACAACGTGAGAATCACATGTCTTCGTGGGTATTGCTTCTACCCACTTAGACACGTAATCGACGGCAAGTAAAATGTACTCAAAGCCATGGGATTTAGGAAAAGGTCCCATAAAGTCGATGCCCCACACATCAAAAATCTCAACCACTAAAATAGGATTAAGGGGCATCTCATTACGGCGACCTATAGAACCTGTGCGTTGGCAACGATCGCATGCAAGGTAGAAGGCTTGAGCATCCTTGAACAAGGTAGGCCAATATAATCCACTTTGTAGCACCTTATGAGCAGTCTTTTGGCCTCCAAAATGTCCTCCACTCGGCTCCTCGTGACAATGTCGTAGCACCTCGGTTTGCTCGTGGTCGGGAACGCACCTTCGAATCACCTCGTCCTTCCCAAGCTTGAACAAGTGAGGATCCTCCCAATAGTATTGCCTACACAAACGAAGAAACCTTTTCTCTTCTTGAGCGTTAAGGACGGGTTTAGTGTCCTTATCGGCCAAGTAATTAGCAATATCGGCAAACCAAGGGGTAGCACTCACTTCATTAACATTCTCAAAGGGAAAGGAGTCAAAAATATCATCAAGAGAAGCATAAGGGGGAGGTGAATCGAGACGAGAGAGATGGTCGGCCACAAGATTATCACTACCTTTCCTATCACGAATTTCAATGTCAAATTCTTGCAATAATAAGATCCATCTAATCAACCTAGGTTTTGCTTGGGCTTTAGTCAAAAGATGTTTAAGAGCACCATGATCACTATAAATAATCACCTTAGACCCTATGATGTAAGATCTAAATTTATCTAAGGCAAAAACAACGGCAAGCATCTCTTGTTCGGTGGTAGTGTAATTCACTTGAGCCGGATTAAGAGTTAAACTAGCATAGTAAATCACACGAAGCATCTTATCGACTCTTTGACCCAAAACAGCCCCTACGGCATTATTAGACGCATCACACATAATTTCAAAAGGCAATGACCAATCGGGACCAACTACAACGGGAGCAGAGATGAGTTTTTCTTTTAAAGTGAGAAAGGCATTCATACAAGACTCATCAAAGTGGAAAGGCACATCTTGAGCAAGCAAACGACAAAGAGGTTGGCTAATTTTAGAAAAATCCTTAATGAATCGTCTATAAAAGCCCGCATGACCAAGGAAACTCCTAATACCTTTGACATCACTAGGTGGTGGCAATTTTTCAATCACCTCCACTTTTGCTTTGTCGACCTCTATGCCCTTACTCGAAACTATATGGCCTAAAACAATTCCACTTCTAACCATAAAATGACTCTTTTCCCAACTCAAGGTAAGTCCACTCTCAATGCATCTCTTAAGGACTCTCTCTATTTTCAAGAAGCAATCATGGAAAGACGACCCGAAAACAGAAAAATCATCCATAAAAATCTCTACAAAATCACCGATAAATTCCGAAAAAATAGACATCATGCATCTTTGGAACGTACCCGGTGCGTTGCAGAGACCAAATGGCATCCTCCTATAAGCGTAGGTCCCAAAAGGGCTTGTGAAGGCCGTCTTTGCTTGATCCTCCGGAGCTATCGCAATTTGGTAGTAACCTGACAAGCCATCTAGAAAACAATAAAATTCTTGCCCGGCTAACTTATCAAGCATTTGATCAATAAAAGGGAGAGGAAAGTGGTCCTTTTTGGTGGAAGCATTAAGCTTCCGATAATCGATGCACATCCTCCAACCGGTAACCGGGCGCGAGGCGACCAACTCGTCCTTCTCGTTCTTTGACACCGTTATTCCTCCCTTCTTTGGAACGACGTGCACCGGGCTAACCCACTCACTATCGGCGATGGCATAAATAATCCCCTCCGCCAATAGCTTGTAAATCTCCTTGCGCACGACCTCCATGAGCATTGGGTTGAGCCTCCTTTGTCCATCTCGTTTGGGGCGAGCGCCTTCTTCGAGATTGATGCGATGCATGCACGTGGCCGGGCTAATTCCTCGGATATCCGCCAGGCTCCATCCAAAAGCGAGCTTGTTCTCCTTGAGTATGCCCACCAAAGCTCCTTCCTCTGCAAGAGACAAAGAAGAAGAGATGATTACGGGTTTTTGATTGCCTCCCTCTAAAAATATATATTTCAAATGCGATGGCAGCTCTTTCAACTCCAAAGGCTCCGGAATCTTCGAGCCGGGCTCGGGGTCTTGAGGTGGAAACGGTAGCTTGATTCCAATATCCTTCTCCATTCGCTCCCATTCCATTTGATCTCTGGATCCCCAACACACCTCCTCGGTGTCAAAATCCTGCACAAAAGAGCACTCGGCCAAGGCATCAACCTTATCGATGAAAGAACAATTATCAATTAAATTAACCGATGACATAGGCCGACTCTTATGCACAGAAAATGAAACATCCTCTCCTAAAACGGACATCTTAATCACACCACTCTTCACATCAATCAAAGTATTAGTAGTAGCCATGAAAGGACGACCTAGCAAAAGTGTGTGCTCAATACCATTCTCTTGTACCTCACCTATCTCTAAAACCACGAAATCAACGGGAACAATTAAACCCCCTACGCGAACAAGAATATCCTCAATAATACCTCTAGGGTACCTAATAGACCTATCCGCCAATTGAAGGCTCATGCGAGTGGGTTTAAGTTCTCCTAACTCTAATTGCTTAAAGATAGAATAAGGCATAAGATTAATACCGGCACCTAAATCTAGCATACCACATGCTTCCTTACCATTACCTAAGGAGATAGTGATAACGAAAGAACCTGGATCTCGTTGCTTAGGTGGAAGAGGGTGTTGCATAATTGATGTCGCCACCTCCGATACCGCAATCGTCTCCATCTCATCGAACGGCTTCTTCCTCGATGTCAACTCCTTCACGAACCTCACGAACGGTGGCACATTGCGAATGACATCAAGGAGAGGCAAGTTCACGTCCACCTTTGAAAGAAGCTTGTACAAATCCATGAATTGTTGATCCCGCTTCTTGTTCTTCACTCGACTCGGATAAGGAATGGGGGGAACATAAGGATTGGACGCCTTGTGAAGAGGTTGGGACTCTTTCTCAGCTTCCTCGGACTCCGTGTGTGCATTCTGGGCGCTGGACGGTCGTCCAGTGTCGGCTGGACGCTCGTCCAAGGAAGGGCTCGCACTCTGCTCTTGTTCAGCGTTGGACGGTCGTCCAGTGTGCGCTGGACGCTCGTCCAGCGCAGGCTTCGCTGAAATGTTGTCTGGCGCTCGTCCAGGGGCACGCGTGACGGTGGGCGGCCGTCCAACGTTGGACGGTCGTCCAGAAACGCTGGACGGTCGTCCAGCGTGTGGTGCTGCCAGATTTGTGCTCGATCCCCATCGCGAATTCGGGCTCCACCTATCATTCGAACGGCCTTGAGGCGGCATTGTGACTCCATTATCCACGTGCCTCCCGCTCCGCAACACCGAGACAGCTTGGGCTTGATGCGGTGGAAAAGGAGGAACATATGGGGGATATTGCACCTCGTTAGCTTGTTGTGGTTGAATTCCTTGGCTCGGAATCCGCCCCGGTTGTTGCATCAAGTGCATAGATCCAGAAATTTGGCCAATGGCCGTCTCGAGCCGCTTCATGTTTGCATCAAGTGCATGGAAACGATCCTCATCGGCGGGGGGCTTTTGTGGAGGTCCTTGAGGTCGAGAGTTCGGGTATGGTGGTGGTGGTGTAGGGTTAGATTGAGGAGGGTAATATGGAGGTGGTGGATAATATGGATTTGGAGGGTATTGAGGGGGTGGATAATATGGTGGAGGTTGAGGGTAGTAGGGATTTGGTGGAGGAGGATAGGGGTTATTATATGGTGGAGGACGCCTATTCGGATAGGTAGGGGGGTTACCTTGCCCTTGTGTCGGCCTCGGATTTTGGTAGCGTCCATTGTATCCCCCTTGGTATCCTTGATGTGGTGCTTGAGGTGGGTATCCTTGAGCGGCATAGACCTCGGCTCCTCCTTCGTATTGAAACTCCCCCATGTTGTGGCACACCTCCTTGATGTGTCCAAGCTCTCCACAAATCTCGCATTGATCGGGCTTCCTCTCTTCCTCCTTCGGGGCCGGTGCACTTTGCTTAACCTTCAAATTCTCGAGATCCCTATACATGTCGGCAATTTGCTTCTTCAAGTCGGGGCTCATCGAAATTGCACTCGCCTCCACGTTCCTCGGTCTAACTGATTTTTGTTGAGAACTCGCAGCAAGCGTCTCGAAAATATCCTTCAACTCTTCAGCTGTCTTGACCGCTATGTTGCCTCCGGCCGAACTATCCACCATGAATTGGCAAGTTTGGTTGAGGGCGTCGTAGAAATATTGCCAAAGCAACTCCGGTGCCATTTGATGATGAGGGCATTGTTGGAGCAGCTCTTGGAACCTCTCCCATGCTTCGTGAAAGGGCTCATCGTTGTGTTGGGAGAAATTCATAATCTTTGACCGCACCTCTTGAGTCTTGCGGTTGGGATAGTACTTTAGCATGAACTTCTCGCACACCGCATTCCATGTGGCGAGAGAGTTGGCCGGGAGCGCCAAATACCACGACCTTGCTCGATCCTTGAGGGTGTACGGGAAGCACTTCATCTTCAAGGTGTCCTCCGTGAGTCCCGCGAGTGGGAAAGTTTGCACCACCGTGCAAAACTCTCGGATGAACGTCAACGCATCCTCGTTGGCCAGCCCGTGGTAGGATGGAAGCAACGCCATGTGGTGAGGTTTAACTAAAAAGTGTTCGCAATAGAACGAAATCTATCGTAGCACTAGCAAGTAAAACCAAAGTATCGAACCTCAAGGAAAACTTAATAGGGCAATTAATTATGTAGTAAACCTAAAACTAAGAAAGCAAGTAAAGAATATTTTGGGGTTTTTGTTTTAAATCCTAGGCAAATAAAATAAATCAAAGCAATAAATAAAAGCAAGTAAATAACTAATCTAGAACTCAAGAAATAAATCTAAGACTTAAACTAGAAGAAAGCAATTAAATCTACCTAGGCAAGAATCGAAAAGAAAGCAATAAAGAAAGCAACGAAGGAAACGAAAGCAAAGAAAGAAGCATAAATAAACCTAGACATTATGAATTGAAATCTGGAAATTAAAAGCAAATTAATCTAACTTGAAAACTTTGAAAAACGAAAGAGAATTGAAAGCAAGAAAACGAATCTAAACTTTAAACTTGAAATCGAAAGAACGAAATTAAACTAAGGAATTTAAACGGAGCAATTAAGAAAACGAATCTAAAACGAAAGCAAGCAATTAAAATGAATAAACGAAAGCAATAAAAGAACTTACGAAAATTGAGACGAAGAACGAAGAACTTGAATTAAATAAACGCCTTGAATTAAATTGCAAAAACGAAGAACGAATCCGGATCCGAACAATAGAAAGCTAAACTAAAGTATTTGAATCTGAAAACTAAAGCTAAATAATGATAAAAGATGGATATAATTCGTGTACAAGGATGGTATATATATACTAGGTAAAAACCTAGATAAATAAGGAAAGGATAGCTGGCCGGAGCGTTGGACGGTCGTCCAACGTACGTTGGACGCTCGTCCAACGTCGCACTCGCTGTGCGCTGCTTTTCTACTCTGGACGCTCGTCCACCGCAGTGAGCGCTCGTCCAGCGCACTCTGGACGGTCGTCCAGAGCCTTGGACGATCGTCCAGCGTCTTGCTCGCTCCAAACTTGATATTTCCTCAATTCTTCGCCTTTTTCGAGCCGTTTCCTTCCGTTTCTTCCACCTAATGATCCTACACGAACCAAACTCCAAACAACCAAATCATAGCAAAATACAAACGAAAGAGACGCAAAACATAACGAAACGGACTCGACAACACTACGAAAATCCTAACATTAACACACCAATCACCTCCCGCTCCGCAACACTGAAACTGCTTGGGCTTGATGGGGTGGAAAAGGAGGAACATATGGGGGGTATTGCACCTCGTTAGCTTGTTGGGGTTGAATCCCTTGACTCGGAATTCACCCCGGTTGTTGCATCAAGTGCATGGATCCAGAAATTTGACCAATGGCCGTCTCGAGCCGCTTCATGTTTGCATCAAGTGCATGGAGTCGATCCTCATCGACGGGAGGCTTTTGTGGAGGTCCTTGAGGACGAGAATTTGGGTATGGTGGTGGTGGAGTAGGAATAGGTTGAGGGGGGTAATATGGAGGTGGTGGATAATATGGATTGGGAGGATATTGTGGAGGTGGGTAATATGGTGGAGGTTGAGAGTAGTAGGGATTTGGTGGAGGATAAGGGCTATTATATGGTGGAGGGCGTCTATTAGGATAGGTAGGAGGATTACCTTGCCCTTGTGTCGGCCTTGGATTTTGATAGCGACCATTGTATCCTCCTTGATATCCTTGAGGTGGAGGCACTTGAGGGGGGTATCCTTGAGCGGCGTACACCTCGGCTCCTCCTTCGTATGGAAACTCTCCCATGTTGTGGCACACCTCCTTGATGTGCCCAAGCTCTCCACAAATTTTGCATTGGTCGGGCTTCCTCTCTTCCTCCTTCGGGGCCGGTGCACTTTGCTTAATCTTCAAATTCTCGAGATCCCTATACATGTCGGCAATTTGCTTCTTCAAGTCGGGGCTCATCGAAATTGCACTCGCCTCCACTTTCCTGGTCTAGCTGATTTTTGTTGAGAACTCGCAGCAAGCGTCTCGAAAATATCCTTCAACTCTTCAGCTGTCTTGACCGCTATGTTGCCTCCGGCCGAACTATCCACCATGAACTGACATGTTTGATTGAGGGCGTCGTAGAAATATTGCCAAAGCAACTCCGGTGCCATTTGATGATGAGGGCATTGTTGAAGTAGCTCTTAGAACCTCTCCCATGCTTCGTGAAACGGCTCATCGTTGTCTTGGGAGAAATTCATAATCTTTGACCGCACCTCTTGAGTCTTGCGGTTCGGGTAGTACTTGAGCATGAACTTCTCGCATACCGCATTCCATGTGGCGAGAGAGTTGGCCGGGAGCGCCAAATACCATGACTTTGCTCGATCCTTGAGGGTGTACGGGAAGCACTTCATCTTCAAGTTGTCCTCCGTGAGTCCCGAGAGTGGGAAAGTTTGCACCACCGTGCAAAACTCTCGGATGAATGTCAAAGCGTCCTCGTTGGCCAGCCCGAGGTAGGATGGGAGCAACGCCATGTGGTGAGGTTTAAGCTCATGATTCCTGACCGCTTCCGTCAGGACAATCGCCGAAGTGGTGGCTGTGAATGTGGGGCGAGCAAAATCGCCCATGACTCTAGCTGCCATGGCTTCGGGCTCTGCAAACAACAAGACTAAACCAAAGTCTTGAGAATCGATCTCCTCCTTCTCCTTCGCGGCTAAGATTGCTTTCCTTTGATGGATGTTGTCGAAGTAGGGCGCTAAATTCCTTTGAAGACTTCAACGACCATGCATAAACAACACTCAACAAAAGGGTTAAACGCACCGAGTGGGAGAAACAAGAAATCGAATAAACACAAATAAAAATAAAGCAAATAAAAATACTACACAATCAAACGCCTAAAGTTTTCCCCGGCAACGGCGCCAAAATTTGTTTCACTAAAAAGTGTTCGCAATAGAACGAAATCCTATCGTAGCACTAGCAAGTAAAACCAAAGTATCGAATCTCAAGGAAAACTTAACAGGGCAATTAATTATGTAGTAAACCTAAAACTAACAAAGCAAGTAAAGAATATTTTGGGGTTTTTGTTTTAAATCCTAGGCAATAAAATAAATCAAAGCAATAAAAATCAAAGCAAATAAATCTAATCTAAAAAGCTGGAAATAAATCTGTAACGACCCGCATTTTCATAACTCGACATTAGTAGTTAAATTCGTAAGTTAGATAAATAGTTTAAACCTTAATGGCTTAGAAAATTCTATTCTCGACGAAGGTAGAATTTTCGTAAGAAAAACTTGTTATATTAATCGATTTCTAATTAGAAGAATGACCCCTATAATTAGTCGATTAAAGAATATGATTACTTTAAGTGATTAATTCATTGAGTAGTAATTTCAATTACAAATCAAATAGTAATTTAATTAATCATTCCATGTTGATTATAATGGAGTTTACGATAACGTCCATTTTACGTTCCATGATTAATTATAAAATTAGGAATGGATCAAGAGGGATTATAGTCCAAACTCATTAATTTATATTATGGGCCAAGCTCATCGGTTCATGATCGAACCGTTAGATAATAATCGAACCAAGCATTCGATTAATACTTCTATTAAATCAAAATCATTAATTATTAATAAAAGAAAGAAATTTTAAGTGTATAATAACAATACACTCACATGTCAATAACAATAATATCTCAAATAATTAAATGATTATACATATAAAACAACAAATAAAACATGCAGTAGCAGTAGCTGTTGCGTGCAAAAAAAAAAAAAAAGGGGAAAGAAAGAAGAAAAAAAAAAACAGAGAAGGGGACAGAGAAGGGACAGCAGCAGCAAAGCAAATTCCTTCCCCCCAGCTTCATTCCTCCCCCCTTACACCTTCTTGAGCATCAAGAAAGAAATATCACCTCCCTCAACTTGCTCAACCTGCAACCTACAAAGCAAAAAGGATAGGATAAGGGAAGAAATCAGGAAAAGAAGACTCTATATCTTACACTTAACTAGACTTGCAGAGAACAAAAGGAAAATTGGTAGTGAAAGGATGGAGGAAAGCAGATTTTTCCTCCAACCCTTACCATCACATTGATGTTGCTACAGTCATTACAAGAACAGCCCAAGAAAAGGGACAGCTCTATAAATACCTCCATACCCCAACTAATTTCAGTTCCTTTTTCTTTCACTCACAACATACCAAACACACAACAGAGAGAAGAGAGAAGCAATAGACAGCAGAACAAGAAGAAGGACGAAGTATGGTGAGCTAGCAACAACAGCACTTCAAACTCTAAGTAAGTAAATGAATCCTAAGTATCTTCAAGCATGATTTAAGATTAAACACCTAATCTAGAATCTGAAAATTTCAGTTTTCGTTCATGATAATGAAAACCGAACACAAGTTCGAAACATAAAATGAGTTCAACTAATGTCACAATTTTAATGCTAAACTCATAACATGAATTAAACACAAATTTCTACGGCATATGTGTGTTTTCATTCAACAAAAGAATAATCGAAAGCTGTAAATTCCCAACGATTTTGTACATCAATAAAACCAAAATCTGCAAGTATAAGCTATATATTGCTATTCTTGGGAAAACGAGTTAATCAGGGAATACTCATTCTTTAACATAAGTCACACAAAACATTTACTGTCACACTAATGTATCCTAATAAGCAAGAAAAATCCAAAATTAAAGAAATTACAAAAAGGGCAGAGGCAGACTTAGCTTGAGGGATGGCAGATGCCACCTCCGGTCGGAATCCTCCGACTCCGATGGCGGAGCTGTCGTCGAGGACAGAAGACCGAAACTGCACAATGATAATTGAACAATTAATTAATTAATTGAATAAATATGTTGGGGCAAATGTATATAAGAAGGAGAGGGGAGGAAGAAATGCAGAAAGGGAGTGGATCCTTACAGCTCCACGGCGGGTGGAACGCCGGCGACGGACGACGGAGGCTGCTGCTGGCGGAGCTCTCAGGCACGGCGAGCTCCATAGCGACTCCAGACAGCGGCGGACGGAGCTTCCAGCAGCAACTGCCGGCGGAGCTCCCTCCAACAGCAACGGCAGACCACCACGGCGAGGCTTCTTCCGGCGACGTTCGGCAGAGAGAGAGAGAGAGAAATCGGCAGAGAAGGAGGGAGAGAGTAGTTAGAGTATTTTCAAAAAGAGAAAAGGGGAGAGAGTAATTGAGGGCTGCCGCCGACGAAGAGGACGCCGGTGCCGGCAGCTCTCAACGCCGGCGTCAGTGGCGTGGCAGAAGAATCCGAGAGGAAGGGAGGATTAGGGTTCAATTGAGAGAGAAAAGAGGCGTAGAAATGAAGAGAGGATTAGGGTTTCAGTATTTATATGTACGAACCGGGTCGGGTTCGGTTTCGGGTCGGGCCTCGGGCCAAAACCGCGGGCTGAACCGGGTTAGTGGTCTTGGGCCGAGTCCAATGATTTGGGCCGAATCCAGTAACTTGGGCCAAGGAAATTAATTTATTCTGATCCGATTCAATTAATTTACGGGCTTACTTGTCCGGGATTAATTCTATTAATCGAATGATCGATTAATTTTTGAGGGATTATATTCTCGTAAAATACTCACGAGATTAATTAGTTAATTAATTATAAGGACGGCCCAACTATTGAAATCGGATTCGCTTGAGATTAATAAAAAAATGATTAAGATTAATCAACTTATGAATTTAATTAATTAAGATTAATTAATTATTAAGCTATGCTTAGCTTTTAAATATGTCCTGAAGAATTGCATAATTTTCGGGAATTAATACGACAAATAAATGGTCTCGAATCATGGAAGAAACGATTCTGAATAGTAAAGATTATTCTATTATGAAAAGATTTAAAGGATCCAAATCAATCTGTTAACCCTAACAGATTTATAAGATAGGAAAATATACTAGACGATTATTTTCCCATAAGAAGTTTTATTATAAGAATGAAGATTCTTATTATACCTTTATGAATAGGCGTGACTCGGCAAGGTTTTGACGTTGTTCGCCTATCAAGACCGGGCATATTCCACGCTTCGAGAGGTGGGCTTTCTATTCAAAATAAATATGATATTCATGAAAATATATGTGTGTTATTTTGAAATATTGTCATGCCATAAATGTTTTGATTTTTGTATGATACCTATCTGTATTGGCTTTGCCAATTTATCTAATCGAATTCGGGTCCTAGTGAGATAGCTATCTTACTTGGACTAGTGTACACATTGTGACCGTGTGTCATCTTCGGGTTGGCCGGTCTAGGTATCGTGAGAGTGGCCACTCTCTCGATACCATAGGAACAGATATGGTAGATTACTAAAGAACTTAGTCTGCAGACACTTTTAGATCACAAGAACTATTTTAGTAAGCATAGGCTCTTTTCAATAAAACTCCTATGTCTTACTGTTGAATGGCTTGACAATTATATATGTATGTTTTCGGCAATGTGCCCACTGAGTACCTTTGTACTCAGCCCTGCATATATTTCTAAATGTGCAGGTTGAACCAGATGGAATGGAGAGTCGACCCAAGCTTTTGTCATCATGAATCATATTAGTTTCTTGTATTAAGACTCGGTAATGTGTGTCTTCATACATGCATTCTGTAAGACTTCCGCTGTAAAATGTCGATAAATTCTTGTTGAGTATTCGAGACGTGTAAGCGTTTCGAACACATGTACATCTTTCCCTCAAAGGCTCGACGCCAATTGATATAATAAATACTTCCCACGCTTATTCGGGTGGTTTTTTGCACTTTAATTACATTCCCCTTTCTATTCCCGCTTCTTTAATCCCATCCCTAGTCACGGGTTCCCGGCTTCACTATCCTTAGTAAAGTCCGGTCGTGACAGAGTGGTATCAGAGCACTTGGTTGCTCCGAAATCCGAGAGTCTTTTTCAGTCTTAGTCTAGTATTGATTCACTAGACTAGTCAAATCTAATCAGTTGACAAAAGCTCGGCACTCCATCACATCGCGTTCAACGGGAAAAATGGTAAGTTCTCTTATTTAATAAAACTTGAAGCTTTAAGATAGAAGAGAACATAGTTAAGGTCGGAATCTAGATCACAAGGCTTTTCTTGAGAACATAGCTCACATGAAATAGTTGCTTCTTGAGTTAACTTAGAATTAATGGTTACTTGAGTTAACTTAGAATTTATGATTATCAAGAAACGAAAGTTTCTTTCGGCAAATGAAGATAAGAAGACGATGGCGTTGCTCAAGAGAAGGATGACTCCAAGAGATGTGTGCATGAAGATTTAAAGGAATGTCATTCGAGTCAATGACATGGGCTTAGCCTTTATTGAATTGTTTAAGAAAATTAGACGACATAAGTTTACTATTGTACACAATATACGATATGATAAACCATACATCGAAGATTATAATTCTAGCATCGTCTCATAATGAGATTATACCCATTAGAACTTCTCGGAAGTTTTGACATTAATATCCTGGAGAAGTCATGAATAAAGCGATTCAAGTAAACAGAGCTCTAGCCCATCAATAGTAGTGAATATAACCATTGAGAACCTCTCATGAGTTAATGAAGTCATAAAGAAAAATAATGTCACTATCTTCTCATTAAATAGAGAATTATTCTTAACGAATATAGAAATTGAAATCATCAACAATGTCAGTTGACTAGCCAATAATGATTGAAGTACATTTGCAAGATCAGTTTAAAGGATAACGTAAGGAAATGTCCGACCACCAACAGTTATTACTAAAGACCAAACCATAGTGCCATATAATACAATTATATTTTCAGCCTATGGTACAACTATCATAAGGGATCAACATCTAAAATAATTTAGAATTTAGTGTCGGTTAAGATTAAACCGTAGTCTAACGTCCTAGTGCGTAGACTCAATATAATATTAGTGCCATTTGAGAGAGAACTTATTACGATAAGGCCACCCCGATTAATTGTCGGGACATTTCTCAAAGGGGAAAACTTAAATTCTGTAACTTAAAATCAGAATAAAAATGCAAAAATTTCTCCCTGGCAAGAGTATAAATTGCAGTGACAATATATTTATTCAGAGATGAAGTTTTTTCTTAGAAAATAAAAGGGCTTCGAAGATTAGTTTATAAAAGTTGTACATGAGTACTTATACTAAGAAGAATTATAAACATAATGATATAAAGGAGAACCTATCATGCTAAGAATGCGTTGTATTCTGATTCATATGTGAGCCCGTTGAAGCCAAGAAAAGTAAATTCCGTAAATTCGGAGTTCAAAAGAAATTGAGTCGGGTTAAGAGTTCTCCCAACTTTGTAAAACTTCTTTTCATTTCCTGGGGATTTTCTGAGTCACTAAAGTAAGGAAATTTCTTGTGACTAAGATTGTGCTTATGCGGAATTGATCACCCCACATGATGTCAATCTCGGTAGCGTCTCCATCAGACAAGAAATCGGATGGGTATCGACAAAATGGGTGCCTCCCCCTAACCCTTGTCATTTCATTTCTACCCTCTGATTATTCCTTTCAAGCTTGTCAGATGTTTTATTGATAACACGTTTTGGTTACTTGTAGTATGCCAAAACGAACCATCGTTCTCATATCTTTCATTTACATATCTTCTCATTCCACTTTGATCCAATTATTTTCGAAAGCAATAGGATTAACTAGTCCATTTGCAAGTCATAAGCATGACCTGTATGATACCATTAAGGGTACCCAAAGGTATAAAAAGGAGACTTGAGGAAAATAGATTGAGACTTCGAATAGGTGGAACGAGATTAAAGATTTGAAACATTGAGAGACAACATGACCCTTAGTATGTTATAAAGTAGACCAAGGGTTGATAAACAAGTAAAGATATCGATACAAGACCCAAGTAGGTAATGGTATGATAATAAATGGTTGATAGAGACCTTACTGAGACCCGGAAAGATTTCACAATTTTAAAGAAGATGCTAGATAGTAAGTCAAGTGAAGTACTAAAGTAAAGTTCAAAATTAGAAATGTAGGCACGACAAGTGTCCCCAACAAATGCAATGACAAAGTTAGTAAAATTTCTGCGACCAAGCATGAAAAGTATAATATAATAGTGATAATAATAAAGAATAAAATATAGATCCTTGAGTTTAATAAACTAAGGATTCCATTAAGTGAAGTTCAAGGATAGCCCACGAGATAAATATTGGAAGTCCAATAAGTATTGAAAAGTGACTTAGACCACAAGCCATAAGGACATGGGCAAATGAAGTTTGAATAGATAGAATGACCCAGTCTTAATCGACATCATCCCTAATTTAAGGAGGATATGAGTCTAAAAAGGGTTCAGTCGAATCAAACTCAAACAAAGCTACTATCCCCAAGAAATAATATTAGATTAGATAGTAAGGTTAAGGTTGTTTAACAACACACATAATAATAATTATTATTATTACAATAAGATCCTTAGGTGATAATGTAATAAAGATAGATGTGAGAGGAAACAAGGAATATATGCATTTATGAAAGAATACCTTGTTCGATAAGGTTTAGAGAAAAGAGATGGAGGGTTCACAAGGAAAGGAGTATTGGCCATAGTAATTTTGATCTTTGAAAAAGAAAATAAAAGCAATAACTGATAGTTCATGAGTTAAATATTAACCATATACAAAATCAGTAGCATTGGAATGTGACTCCAATTATGAACACTAAGTGTGTGATTAAAATAGAATTAAAAGTATATTGAGCCATTTGTAATGTTGTCTCGAAATAGGAAAATGGTGACATATTATGATAGAACAAGAAAAGAAGTAAATTAGAGGAAGAGTGTACTATAAGCAGAATGAATTTTGAAGTGGATATAAACCTTAAAGCATGGGGATAAATCGATATCCATAAAATATAGCATCTAATACAATATGAGTCTATATAGTAACTAGTGGTATAGGTTGATGACCTATCCTGATTAAAATTTCTCCTACATCACGTGTTAGACACCTCGTAGGGTATTAGTGTGGATCATGCCGAAATATTCTTCCACTAGAAATATAGTAAGCTTTGAATAACAAAATTTATGTTAGGTTTCCACAAGGGAGTAACTACACGTTACATAGAAATAAGAATACATGCCAGCAATTATAGACATGAGGTAAGAGTAAGAAATCTTGTTAATTATCGAGACATAGAAATGAAATGTAGCAAATAAGAAATGGGAGTAGTTACCTTATGCTAAGGAAGGTAATCTATAAGAAGCTTCTCCAGTCAAGAGACTATACGAGATAAGTAGCATTTGAGATATTGACCAAGGGTTATAATAATACTCTAAGCTAAATGATTGATGAAAAATACGGGATAGGCACTGCTATCTAGAAGAATATAAAGTAAGAGGATATGTACAATTTAAATTCACATAGTGGATGCGAAGATACATAACCAAGAATATAGTGTTATAGGCCGAGTTATGGCTTTAATGAATGGCAACAACTTTGATATAAGCAAAAACAAAATTTATAGGGGTTCAGACATATTTCGACACGTTAGTCCTTATCAAAGGACAGGATGTCAATGAGATAGGAAAATTTTGCTAAGGTCTCAAAAATGTTAAAAGTCAAACGAAAGTTATATCGAAGGAAGCCTTAGTAGAAATGATATATATATACGATTAACATATCAAGAGATGTCCTAATTAAAACTGATAAAAGTTGAGCAAAGAAAAGATAGATAAATAGATAAACTCAAATAATTTTCGGTGTAAGGAACATTATAGATCCTTAAAAGCCCTTTTGGATTATAAGAATTTAGGTTCCAACTACCTTGAGGAATTAAAGGAGTTTATAAAAAGAAGCATTCAAGTAAAAGATGTCATGAGTGTGAGTACATGAGGTAGCAAGAAGAGACAGAAAGAAAAACCATGAATTGGTTATCAAGAAAAAAATATTAAGTGACATAATTATTCCTAAGTCAAGGAGAAGGGACAATTATGCATGAAAAAAAAAATGGAGTTAAAGGATGTAGCATTGCTATAGGAGGTAATTTATCTTACCCCGTCATTAAGACATAGATTAAGCGTGTAAAATGACATGCCCAAAAGTTTCTAGATCACTTTAAAACAAAAGATTATTCGTCAGACAAAAAGCTAATAGCATATAGAAATTAATTGTCTTAACATAAATAAACTAAAATCAACTTATGTACATGATATCTAAGATAAGTCATGATTAAGTTCCGACTAATGTGCTTTGCACAAGCTAGTGGAATCATGTACTCTAGTTGTAATAATGAGTAAAAGTTCTATATAAATCATGTGATCGACTAATGTAGTGACCGAAGCGATATGAAATAAGACAATTGAGCTAAAAAGGCCTAAATAAATCCTCGAATGATTTGAGAGAAAGAAACATATAATTGTTCAGGAACAACACTTTACATTATATGTATAATGCTTTAAGTTTAGAATGAAAGAAAATTTTGAGCCACTAGTGGATCTCTACTCGAGAGATAACCCCTCGGAAAATGTCTGGCATTGAAAAGTTTTATAGTTATACCTTGGATATCGATGGTGAGATGTTGTCACCACCTCGCCAACGGACGGTTAACTATTTGAGAACGGTCATAGCAAACATATGGGATATTTAAGTTAGAAACTCTATATTTAAAAATGAGTATAAAGGGGGTTAAAGATAAGACATTTATATTATGGTTCACAGAATTAAGAATTAGTAAGAATAGGTAGCATAAAAGACTTACCTTGAACTTTAGGAGGATAGAAATCGACTCATGAAGGAAATTAAAATTTTAAAAATAGAAAAGGAGGACCATAGAAATAATTCTACGACAAATACCAAAATAGTTAATGTGACGTTATGACACATATAGGTAAGGTATAGACCCTTACCGTACATAAAGAAAATAGGAATAAAAATATTTGTACCTAAATGGTCTCAAGATGACTACCACGTCTAACGAGTTAAAATGATGATAGAAATAATGGTACAAGAGTTGAGCAAATTATAGGAGTAAGCTCAAAGGTAGAGATTACCTAAGACCAAGAAGGAGTAAGCTCAAAGGTAGAGATTACCTAAGACCAAGAAAAGTAGGCCTGAATACTCATGGACTAGCGTTCCATCTAATAATTAAATTTGTTTGAAAGATAAAAAAAAAAAAAAAAATGATGATAACGCTACAAAATGTGAGTAGTAACTTACGAAACCATAGAGGTGTCAAGGAGCTACATAAAATAGAAATTGGTACAAACCTACCATGGCATGAAATAAGTGTCAAGAAGAGTAATATGGGGTTAAAAGAAAAGAGTAATACCCAAGACCCAATAGAGAGTATAGAAATACCTAAAGGATTAAAATAATGAGATCGACCACGGAGATGGTAAGGGAATTCTAGAATAAACAATAATTATAAGTTAATGGCGCCGAACTAAGTTGAGTGCTAGAAATAAAGAAAGGAGATTGTCGTGAGAATGCGACAAAACATATATGATATAACCCAATATATGTTGCATCAGGAAAACATATGGGAAATTATGAGGAAATACTATGAGCATTGAGAAAAGAAAATTTCTTCAAAATATCTTCATCAGAAAGACACAAGAGATGTATGTATATTTATACTCATAGTAAGATAGGAGATTAGTTAGGATCTATTTAGGAAAATGTGGGATTTAGAAATCTCAGTGCTATACTTAGCACACCAGTTCACACTGGTTAGTTGTGTAATTCTAATCATTCGGAATTAGAAAAGAGAAGAGGAAATATGTGGGACTTGGTAGAAAGTCAAAAGGGACAACGAATGTAAGAATTCTCCAAGAGGTGGAGACAAGGATCTCCTATGCATGATAGTAGAAATAAAAGATTTATGTTCTCAAAGATTTATCTATTGCTTCAAGTGTTAGTATAAGTCATGACCCAAAGAAATTATGAGTTAGAAAAGTTAACTTCTAAATGAAGTAGAATTATATCATATACGTGGGAATGGTAAAATAGACTTTAGACGCGGAGACTTGAAATGAAAGAAAAGTGCCCAAAGTTTTTATACAAGATGAGCAAATTTCGGGACGAAATTTAATTTAAGGAGGATATGATGTAACGACCCGCATTTTCATAACTCGACATTAGTAGTTAAATTCGTAAGTTAGATAAATAGTTTAAACCTTAATGGCTTAGAAAATTCTATTCTCGACGAAGGTAGAATTTTCGTAAGAAAAACTTGTTATATTAATCGATTTCTAATTAGAAGAATGACCCCTATAATTAGTCGATTAAAGAATATGATTACTTTAAGTGATTAATTCATTGAGTAGTAATTTCAATTACAAATCAAATAGTAATTTAATTAATCATTCCATGTTGATTATAATGGAGTTTACGATAACGTCCATTTTACGTTCCATGATTAATTATAAAATTAGGAATGGATCAAGAGGGATTATAGTCCAAACTCATTAATTTATATTATGGGCCAAGCTCATCGGTTCATGATCGAACCGTTAGATAATAATCGAACCAAGCATTCGATTAATACTTCTATTAAATCAAAATCATTAATTATTAATAAAAGAAAGAAATTTTAAGTGTATAATAACAATACACTCACATGTCAATAACAATAATATCTCAAATAATTAAATGATTATACATATAAAACAACAAATAAAACATGCAGTAGCAGTAGCTGTTGCGTGCAAAAAAAAAAAAAAGGGGAAAGAAAGAAGAAAAAAAAAAAACAGAGAAGGGGACAGAGAAGGGACAGCAGCAGCAAAGCAAATTCCTTCCCCCCAGCTTCATTCCTCCCCCCTTACACCTTCTTGAGCATCAAGAAAGAAATATCACCTCCCTCAACTTGCTCAACCTGCAACCTACAAAGCAAAAAGGATAGGATAAGGGAAGAAATCAGGAAAAGAAGACTCTATATCTTACACTTAACTAGACTTGCAGAGAACAAAAGGAAAATTGGTAGTGAAAGGATGGAGGAAAGCAGATTTTTCCTCCAACCCTTACCATCACATTGATGTTGCTACAGTCATTACAAGAACAGCCCAAGAAAAGGGACAGCTCTATAAATACCTCCATACCCCAACTAATTTCAGTTCCTTTTTCTTTCACTCACAACATACCAAACACACAACAGAGAGAAGAGAGAAGCAATAGACAGCAGAACAAGAAGAAGGACGAAGTATGGTGAGCTAGCAACAACAGCACTTCAAACTCTAAGTAAGTAAATGAATCCTAAGTATCTTCAAGCATGATTTAAGATTAAACACCTAATCTAGAATCTGAAAATTTCAGTTTTCGTTCATGATAATGAAAACCGAACACAAGTTCGAAACATAAAATGAGTTCAACTAATGTCACAATTTTAATGCTAAACTCATAACATGAATTAAACACAAATTTCTACGGCATATGTGTGTTCTCATTCAACAAAAGAATAATCGAAAGCTGTAAATTCCCAACGATTTTGTACATCAATAAAACCGAAATCTGCAAGTATAAGCTATATATTGCTATTCTTGGGAAAACGAGTTAATCAGGGAATACTCATTCTTTAACATAAGTCACACAAAACATTTACTGTCACACTAATGTATCCTAATAAGCAAGAAAAATCCAAAATTAAAGAAATTACAAAAAGGGCAGAGGCAGACTTAGCTTGAGGGATGGCAGATGCCACCTCCGGTCGGAATCCTCCGACTCCGATGGCGGAGCTGTCGTCGAGGACAGAAGACCGAAACTGCACAATGATAATTGAACAATTAATTAATTAATTGAATAAATAAGTTGGGGCAAATGTATATAAGAAGGAGAGGGGAGGAAGAAATGCAGAAAGGGAGTGGATCCTTACAGCTCCACGGCGGGTGGAACGCCGGCGATGGACGACGGAGGCTGCTGCTGGCGGAGCTCTCAGGCACGGCGAGCTCCATAGCGACTCCAGACAGCGGCGGACGGAGCTTCCAGCAGCAACTGCCGGCGGAGCTCCCTCCAACAGCAACGGCAGACCACCACGGCGAGGCTTCTTCCGGCGACGTTCGGCAGAGAGAGAGAGAGAGAAATCGGCAGAGAAGGAGGGAGAGAGTAGTTAGAGTATTTTCAAAAAGAGAAAAGGGGAGAGAGTAATTGAGGGCTGCCGCCGACGAAGAGGACGCCGGTGCCGGCAGCTCTCAACGCCGGCGTCAGTGGCGTGGCAGAAGAATCCGAGAGGAAGGGAGGATTAGGGTTCAATTGAGAGAGAAAAGAGGCGTAGAAATGAAGAGAGGATTAGGGTTTCAGTATTTATATGTACGAACCGGGTCGGGTTCGGTTTCGGGTCGGGCCTCGGGCCAAAACCGCGGGCTGAACCGGGTTAGTGGTCTTGGGCCGAGTCCAATGATTTGGGCCGAATCCAGTAACTTGGGCCAAGGAAATTAATTTATTCTGATCCGATTCAATTAATTTACGGGCTTACTTGTCCGGGATTAATTCTATTAATCGAATGATCGATTAATTTTTGAGGGATTATATTCTCGTAAAATACTCACGAGATTAATTAGTTAATTAATTATAAGGACGGCCCAACTATTGAAATCGGATTCGCTTGAGATTAATAAAAAAATGATTAAGATTAATCAACTTATGAATTTAATTAATTAAGATTAATTAATTATTAAGCTATGCTTAGCTTTTAAATATGTCCTGAAGAATTGCATAATTTTCGGGAATTAATACGACAAATAAATGGTCTCGAATCATGGAAGAAACGATTCTGAATAGTAAAGATTATTCTATTATGAAAAGATTTAAAGGATCCAAATCAATCTGTTAACCCTAACAGATTTATAAGATAGGAAAATATACTAGACGATTATTTTCCCATAAGAAGTTTTATTATAAGAATGAAGATTCTTATTATACCTTTATGAATAGGCGTGACTCGGCAAGGTTTTGACGTTGTTCGCCTATCAAGACCGGGCATATTCCACGCTTCGAGAGGTGGGCTTTCTATTCAAAATAAATATGATATTCATGAAAATATATGTGTGTTATTTTGAAATATTGTCATGCCATAAATGTTTTGATTTTTGTATGATACCTATCTGTATTGGCTTTGCCAATTTATCTAATCGAATTCGGGTCCTAGTGAGATAGCTATCTTACTTGGACTAGTGTACACATTGTGACCGTGTGTCATCTTCGGGTTGGCCGGTCTAGGTATCGTGAGAGTGGCCACTCTCTCGATACCATAGGAACAGATATGGTAGATTACTAAAGAACTTAGTCTGCAGACACTTTTAGATCACAAGAACTATTTTAGTAAGCATAGGCTCTTTTCAATAAAACTCCTATGTCTTACTGTTGAATGGCTTGACAATTATATATGTATGTTTTCGGCAATGTGCCCACTGAGTACCTTTGTACTCAGCCCTGCATATATTTCTAAATGTGCAGGTTGAACCAGATGGAATGGAGAGTCGACCCAAGCTTTTGTCATCATGAATCATATTAGTTTCTTGTATTAAGACTCGGTAATGTGTGTCTTCATACATGCATTCTGTAAGACTTCCGCTGTAAAATGTCGATAAATTCTTGTTGAGTATTCGAGACGTGTAAGCGTTTCGAACACATGTACATCTTTCCCTCAAAGGCTCGACGCCAATTGATATAATAAATACTTCCCACGCTTATTCGGGTGGTTTTTTGCACTTTAATTACATTCCCCTTTCTATTCCCGCTTCTTTAATCCCATCCCTAGTCACGGGTTCCCGGCTTCACTATCCTTAGTAAAGTCCGGTCGTGACAGAGTGGTATCAGAGCACTTGGTTGCTCCGAAATCCGAGAGTCTTTTTCAGTCTTAGTCTAGTATTGATTCACTAGACTAGTCAAATCTAATCAGTTGACAAAAGCTCGGCACTCCATCACATCGCGTTCAACGGGAAAAATGGTAAGTTCTCTTATTTAATAAAACTTGAAGCTTTAAGATAGAAGAGAACATAGTTAAGGTCGGAATCTAGATCACAAGGCTTTTCTTGAGAACATAGCTCACATGAAATAGTTGCTTCTTGAGTTAACTTAGAATTAATGGTTACTTGAGTTAACTTAGAATTTATGATTATCAAGAAACGAAAGTTTCTTTCGGCAAATGAAGATAAGAAGACGATGGCGTTGCTCAAGAGAAGGATGACTCCAAGAGATGTGTGCATGAAGATTTAAAGGAATGTCATTCGAGTCAATGACATGGGCTTAGCCTTTATTGAATTGTTTAAGAAAATTAGACGACATAAGTTTACTATTGTACACAATATACGATATGATAAACCATACATCGAAGATTATAATTCTAGCATCGTCTCATAATGAGATTATACCCATTAGAACTTCTCGGAAGTTTTGACATTAATATCCTGGAGAAGTCATGAATAAAGCGATTCAAGTAAACAGAGCTCTAGCCCATCAATAGTAGTGAATATAACCATTGAGAACCTCTCATGAGTTAATGAAGTCATAAAGAAAAATAATGTCACTATCTTCTCATTAAATAGAGAATTATTCTTAACGAATATAGAAATTGAAATCATCAACAATGTCAGTTGACTAGCCAATAATGATTGAAGTACATTTGCAAGATCAGTTTAAAGGATAACGTAAGGAAATGTCCGACCACCAACAGTTATTACTAAAGACCAAACCATAGTGCCATATAATACAATTATATTTTCAGCCTATGGTACAACTATCATAAGGGATCAACATCTAAAATAATTTAGAATTTAGTGTCGGTTAAGATTAAACCGTAGTCTAACGTCCTAGTGCGTAGACTCAATATAATATTAGTGCCATTTGAGAGAGAACTTATTACGATAAGGCCACCCCGATTAATTGTCGGGACATTTCTCAAAGGGGAAAACTTAAATTCTGTAACTTAAAATCAGAATAAAAATGCAAAAATTTCTCCCTGGCAAGAGTATAAATTGCAGTGACAATATATTTATTCAGAGATGAAGTTTTTTCTTAGAAAATAAAAGGGCTTCGAAGATTAGTTTATAAAAGTTGTACATGAGTACTTATACTAAGAAGAATTATAAACATAATGATATAAAGGAGAACCTATCATGCTAAGAATGCGTTGTATTCTGATTCATATGTGAGCCCGTTGAAGCCAAGAAAAGTAAATTCCGTAAATTCGGAGTTCAAAAGAAATTGAGTCGGGTTAAGAGTTCTCCCAACTTTGTAAAACTTCTTTTCATTTCCTGGGGATTTTCTGAGTCACTAAAGTAAGGAAATTTCTTGTGACTAAGATTGTGCTTATGCGGAACTGATCACCCCACATGATGTCAATCTCGGTAGCGTCTCCATCAGACAAGAAATCGGATGGGTATCGACAAAATGGGTGCCTCCCCCTAACCCTTGTCATTTCATTTCTACCCTCTGATTATTCCTTTCAAGCTTGTCAGATGTTTTATTGATAACACGTTTTGGTTACTTGTAGTATGCCAAAACGAACCATCGTTCTCATATCTTTCATTTACATATCTTCTCATTCCACTTTGATCCAATTATTTTCGAAAGCAATAGGATTAACTAGTCCATTTGCAAGTCATAAGCATGACCTGTATGATACCATTAAGGGTACCCAAAGGTATAAAAAGGAGACTTGAGGAAAATAGATTGAGACTTCGAATAGGTGGAACGAGATTAAAGATTTGAAACATTGAGAGACAACATGACCCTTAGTATGTTATAAAGTAGACCAAGGGTTGATAAACAAGTAAAGATATCGATACAAGACCCAAGTAGGTAATGGTATGATAATAAATGGTTGATAGAGACCTTACTGAGACCCGGAAAGATTTCACAATTTTAAAGAAGATGCTAGATAGTAAGTCAAGTGAAGTACTAAAGTAAAGTTCAAAATTAGAAATGTAGGCACGACAAGTGTCCCCAACAAATGCAATGACAAAGTTAGTAAAATTTCTGCGACCAAGCATGAAAAGTATAATATAATAGTGATAATAATAAAGAATAAAATATAGATCCTTGAGTTTAATTTACTAAGGATTCCATTAAGTGAAGTTCAAGGATAGCCCACGAGATAAATATTGGAAGTCCAATAAGTATTGAAAAGTGACTTAGACCACAAGCCATAAGGACATGGGCAAATGAAGTTTGAATAGATAGAATGACCCAGTCTTAATCGACATCATCCCTAATTTAAGGAGGATATGAGTCTAAAAAGGGTTCAGTCGAATCAAACTCAAACAAAGCTACTATCCCCAAGAAATAATATTAGATTAGATAGTAAGGTTAAGGTTGTTTAACAACACACATAATAATAATTATTATTATTACAATAAGATCCTTAGGTGATAATGTAATAAAGATAGATGTGAGAGGAAACAAGGAATATATGCATTTATGAAAGAATACCTTGTTCGATAAGGTTTAGAGAAAAGAGATGGAGGGTTCACAAGGAAAGGAGTATTGGCCATAGTAATTTTGATCTTTGAAAAAGAAAATAAAAGCAATAACTGATAGTTCATGAGTTAAATATTAACCATATACAAAATCAGTAGCATTGGAATGTGACTCCAATTATGAACACTAAGTGTGTGATTAAAATAGAATTAAAAGTATATTGAGCCATTTGTAATGTTGTCTCGAAATAGGAAAATGGTGACATATTATGATAGAACAAGAAAAGAAGTAAATTAGAGGAAGAGTGTACTATAAGCAGAATGAATTTTGAAGTGGATATAAACCTTAAAGCATGGGGATAAATCGA
Organism: Thymus mandschuricus; assembly: GCA_029379335.1. Classification (NCBI taxonomy): domain Eukaryota; kingdom Viridiplantae; phylum Streptophyta; class Magnoliopsida; order Lamiales; family Lamiaceae; genus Thymus; species Thymus mandschuricus. The sequence continues at coordinate 15,097,716 of CM057074.1, read as the reverse complement.
TATCCATAAAATATAGCATCTAATACAATATGAGTCTATATAGTAACTAGTGGTATAGGTTGATGACCTATCCTGATTAAAATTTCTCCTACATCACGTGTTAGACACCTCGTAGGGTATTAGTGTGGATCATGCCGAAATATTCTTCCACTAGAAATATAGTAAGCTTTGAATAACAAAATTTATGTTAGGTTTCCACAAGGGAGTAACTACACGTTACATAGAAATAAGAATACATGCCAGCAATTATAGACATGAGGTAAGAGTAAGAAATCTTGTTAATTATCGAGACATAGAAATGAAATGTAGCAAATAAGAAATGGGAGTAGTTACCTTATGCTAAGGAAGGTAATCTATAAGAAGCTTCTCCAGTCAAGAGACTATACGAGATAAGTAGCATTTGAGATATTGACCAAGGGTTATAATAATACTCTAAGCTAAATGATTGATGAAAAATACGGGATAGGCACTGCTATCTAGAAGAATATAAAGTAAGAGGATATGTACAATTTAAATTCACATAGTGGATGCGAAGATACATAACCAAGAATATAGTGTTATAGGCCGAGTTATGGCTTTAATGAATGGCAACAACTTTGATATAAGCAAAAACAAAATTTATAGGGGTTCAGACATATTTCGACACGTTAGTCCTTATCAAAGGACAGGATGTCAATGAGATAGGAAAATTTTGCTAAGGTCTCAAAAATGTTAAAAGTCAAACGAAAGTTATATCGAAGGAAGCCTTAGTAGAAATGATATATATATACGATTAACATATCAAGAGATGTCCTAATTAAAACTGATAAAAGTTGAGCAAAGAAAAGATAGATAAATAGATAAACTCAAATAATTTTCGGTGTAAGGAACATTATAGATCCTTAAAAGCCCTTTTGGATTATAAGAATTTAGGTTCCAACTACCTTGAGGAATTAAAGGAGTTTATAAAAAGAAGCATTCAAGTAAAAGATGTCATGAGTGTGAGTACATGAGGTAGCAAGAAGAGACAGAAAGAAAAACCATGAATTGGTTATCAAGAAAAAAATATTAAGTGACATAATTATTCCTAAGTCAAGGAGAAGGGACAATTATGCATGAAAAAAAAATGGAGTTAAAGGATGTAGCATTGCTATAGGAGGTAATTTATCTTACCCCGTCATTAAGACATAGATTAAGCGTGTAAAACGACATGCCCAAAAGTTTCTAGATCACTTTAAAACAAAAGATTATTCGTCAGACAAAAAGCTAATAGCATATAGAAATTAATTGTCTTAACATAAATAAACTAAAATCAACTTATGTACATGATATCTAAGATAAGTCATGATTAAGTTCCGACTAATGTGCTTTGCACAAGCTAGTGGAATCATGTACTCTAGTTGTAATAATGAGTAAAAGTTCTATATAAATCATGTGATCGACTAATGTAGTGACCGAAGCGATATGAAATAAGACAATTGAGCTAAAAAGGCCTAAATAAATCCTCGAATGATTTGAGAGAAAGAAACATATAATTGTTCAGGAACAACACTTTACATTATATGTATAATGCTTTAAGTTTAGAATGAAAGAAAATTTTGAGCCACTAGTGGATCTCTACTCGAGAGATAACCCCTCGGAAAATGTCTGGCATTGAAAAGTTTTATAGTTATACCTTGGATATCGATGGTGAGATGTTGTCACCACCTCGCCAACGGACGGTTAACTATTTGAGAACGGTCATAGCAAACATATGGGATATTTCAGTTAGAAACTCTATATTTAAAAATGAGTATAAAGGGGGTTAAAGATAAGACATTTATATTATGGTTCACAGAATTAAGAATTAGTAAGAATAGGTAGCATAAAAGACTTACCTTGAACTTTAGGAGGATAGAAATCGACTCATGAAGGAAATTAAAATTTTAAAAATAGAAAAGGAGGACCATAGAAATAATTCTACGACAAATACCAAAATAGTTAATGTGACGTTATGACACATATAGGTAAGGTATAGACCCTTACCGTACATAAAGAAAATAGGAATAAAAATATTTGTACCTAAATGGTCTCAAGATGACTACCACGTCTAACGAGTTAAAATGATGATAGAAATAATGGTACAAGAGTTGAGCAAATTATAGGAGTAAGCTCAAAGGTAGAGATTACCTAAGACCAAGAAGGAGTAAGCTCAAAGGTAGAGATTACCTAAGACCAAGAAAAGTAGGCCTGAATACTCATGGACTAGCGTTCCATCTAATAATTAAATTTGTTTGAAAGATAAAAAAAAAAAAAAAAATGATGATAACGCTACAAAATGTGAGTAGTAACTTACGAAACCATAGAGGTGTCAAGGAGCTACATAAAATAGAAATTGGTACAAACCTACCATGGCATGAAATAAGTGTCAAGAAGAGTAATATGGGGTTAAAAGAAAAGAGTAATACCCAAGACCCAATAGAGAGTATAGAAATACCTAAAGGATTAAAATAATGAGATCGACCACGGAGATGGTAAGGGAATTCTAGAATAAACAATAATTATAAGTTAATGGCGCCGAACTAAGTTGAGTGCTAGAAATAAAGAAAGGAGATTGTCGTGAGAATGCGACAAAACATATATGATATAACCCAATATATGTTGCATCAGGAAAACATATGGGAAATTATGAGGAAATACTATGAGCATTGAGAAAAGAAAATTTCTTCAAAATATCTTCATCAGAAAGACACAAGAGATGTATGTATATTTATACTCATAGTAAGATAGGAGATTAGTTAGGATCTATTTAGGAAAATGTGGGATTTAGAAATCTCAGTGCTATACTTAGCACACCAGTTCACACTGGTTAGTTGTGTAATTCTAATCATTCGGAATTAGAAAAGAGAAGAGGAAATATGTGGGACTTGGTAGAAAGTCAAAAGGGACAACGAATGTAAGAATTCTCCAAGAGGTGGAGACAAGGATCTCCTATGCATGATAGTAGAAATAAAAGATTTATGTTCTCAAAGATTTATCTATTGCTTCAAGTGTTAGTATAAGTCATGACCCAAAGAAATTATGAGTTAGAAAAGTTAACTTCTAAATGAAGTAGAATTATATCATATACGTGGGAATGGTAAAATAGACTTTAGACGCGGAGACTTGAAATGAAAGAAAAGTGCCCAAAGTTTTTATACAAGATGAGCAAATTTCGGGACGAAATTTAATTTAAGGAGGATATGATGTAACGACCCGCATTTTCATAACTCGACATTAGTAGTTAAATTCGTAAGTTAGATAAATAGTTTAAACCTTAATGGCTTAGAAAATTCTATTCTCGACGAAGGTAGAATTTTCGTAAGAAAAACTTGTTATATTAATCGATTTCTAATTAGAAGAATGACCCCTATAATTAGTCGATTAAAGAATATGATTACTTTAAGTGATTAATTCATTGAGTAGTAATTTCAATTACAAATCAAATAGTAATTTAATTAATCATTCCATGTTGATTATAATGGAGTTTACGATAACGTCCATTTTACGTTCCATGATTAATTATAAAATTAGGAATGGATCAAGAGGGATTATAGTCCAAACTCATTAATTTATATTATGGGCCAAGCTCATCGGTTCATGATCGAACCGTTAGATAATAATCGAACCAAGCATTCGATTAATACTTCTATTAAATCAAAATCATTAATTATTAATAAAAGAAAGAAATTTTAAGTGTATAATAACAATACACTCACATGTCAATAACAATAATATCTCAAATAATTAAATGATTATACATATAAAACAACAAATAAAACATGCAGTAGCAGTAGCTGTTGCGTGCAAAAAAAAAAAAAAGGGGAAAGAAAGAAGAAAAAAAAAAAAACAGAGAAGGGGACAGAGAAGGGACAGCAGCAGCAAAGCAAATTCCTTCCCCCCAGCTTCATTCCTCCCCCCTTACACCTTCTTGAGCATCAAGAAAGAAATATCACCTCCCTCAACTTGCTCAACCTGCAACCTACAAAGCAAAAAGGATAGGATAAGGGAAGAAATCAGGAAAAGAAGACTCTATATCTTACACTTAACTAGACTTGCAGAGAACAAAAGGAAAATTGGTAGTGAAAGGATGGAGGAAAGCAGATTTTTCCTCCAACCCTTACCATCACATTGATGTTGCTACAGTCATTACAAGAACAGCCCAAGAAAAGGGACAGCTCTATAAATACCTCCATACCCCAACTAATTTCAGTTCCTTTTTCTTTCACTCACAACATACCAAACACACAACAGAGAGAAGAGAGAAGCAATAGACAGCAGAACAAGAAGAAGGACGAAGTATGGTGAGCTAGCAACAACAGCACTTCAAACTCTAAGTAAGTAAATGAATCCTAAGTATCTTCAAGCATGATTTAAGATTAAACACCTAATCTAGAATCTGAAAATTTCAGTTTTCGTTCATGATAATGAAAACCGAACACAAGTTCGAAACATAAAATGAGTTCAACTAATGTCACAATTTTAATGCTAAACTCATAACATGAATTAAACACAAATTTCTACGGCATATGTGTGTTCTCATTCAACAAAAGAATAATCGAAAGCTGTAAATTCCCAACGATTTTGTACATCAATAAAACCGAAATCTGCAAGTATAAGCTATATATTGCTATTCTTGGGAAAACGAGTTAATCAGGGAATACTCATTCTTTAACATAAGTCACACAAAACATTTACTGTCACACTAATGTATCCTAATAAGCAAGAAAAATCCAAAATTAAAGAAATTACAAAAAGGGCAGAGGCAGACTTAGCTTGAGGGATGGCAGATGCCACCTCCGGTCGGAATCCTCCGACTCCGATGGCGGAGCTGTCGTCGAGGACAGAAGACCGAAACTGCACAATGATAATTGAACAATTAATTAATTAATTGAATAAATAAGTTGGGGCAAATGTATATAAGAAGGAGAGGGGAGGAAGAAGTGCAGAAAGGGAGTGGATCCTTACAGCTCCACGGCGGGTGGAACGCCGGCGATGGACGACGGAGGCTGCTGCTGGCGGAGCTCTCAGGCACGGCGAGCTCCATAGCGACTCCAGACAGCGGCGGACGGAGCTTCCAGCAGCAACTGCCGGCGGAGCTCCCTCCAACAGCAACGGCAGACCACCACGGCGAGGCTTCTTCCGGCGACGTTCGGCAGAGAGAGAGAGAGAGAAATCGGCAGAGAAGGAGGGAGAGAGTAGTTAGAGTATTTTCAAAAAGAGAAAAGGGGAGAGAGTAATTGAGGGCTGCCGCCGACGAAGAGGACGCCGGTGCCGGCAGCTCTCAACGCCGGCGTCAGTGGCGTGGCAGAAGAATCCGAGAGGAAGGGAGGATTAGGGTTCAATTGAGAGAGAAAAGAGGCGTAGAAATGAAGAGAGGATTAGGGTTTCAGTATTTATATGTACGAACCGGGTCGGGTTCGGTTTCGGGTCGGGCCTCGGGCCAAAACCGCGGGCTGAACCGGGTTAGTGGTCTTGGGCCGAGTCCAATGATTTGGGCCGAATCCAGTAACTTGGGCCAAGGAAATTAATTTATTCTGATCCGATTCAATTAATTTACGGGCTTACTTGTCCGGGATTAATTCTATTAATCGAATGATCGATTAATTTTTGAGGGATTATATTCTCGTAAAATACTCACGAGATTAATTAGTTAATTAATTATAAGGACGGCCCAACTATTGAAATCGGATTCGCTTGAGATTAATAAAAAAATGATTAAGATTAATCAACTTATGAATTTAATTAATTAAGATTAATTAATTATTAAGCTATGCTTAGCTTTTAAATATGTCCTGAAGAATTGCATAATTTTCGGGAATTAATACGACAAATAAATGGTCTCGAATCATGGAAGAAACGATTCTGAATAGTAAAGATTATTCTATTATGAAAAGATTTAAAGGATCCAAATCAATCTGTTAACCCTAACAGATTTATAAGATAGGAAAATATACTAGACGATTATTTTCCCATAAGAAGTTTTATTATAAGAATGAAGATTCTTATTATACCTTTATGAATAGGCGTGACTCGGCAAGGTTTTGACGTTGTTCGCCTATCAAGACCGGGCATATTCCACGCTTCGAGAGGTGGGCTTTCTATTCAAAATAAATATGATATTCATGAAAATATATGTGTGTTATTTTGAAATATTGTCATGCCATAAATGTTTTGATTTTTGTATGATACCTATCTGTATTGGCTTTGCCAATTTATCTAATCGAATTCGGGTCCTAGTGAGATAGCTATCTTACTTGGACTAGTGTACACATTGTGACCGTGTGTCATCTTCGGGTTGGCCGGTCTAGGTATCGTGAGAGTGGCCACTCTCTCGATACCATAGGAACAGATATGGTAGATTACTAAAGAACTTAGTCTGCAGACACTTTTAGATCACAAGAACTATTTTAGTAAGCATAGGCTCTTTTCAATAAAACTCCTATGTCTTACTGTTGAATGGCTTGACAATTATATATGTATGTTTTCGGCAATGTGCCCACTGAGTACCTTTGTACTCAGCCCTGCATATATTTCTAAATGTGCAGGTTGAACCAGATGGAATGGAGAGTCGACCCAAGCTTTTGTCATCATGAATCATATTAGTTTCTTGTATTAAGACTCGGTAATGTGTGTCTTCATACATGCATTCTGTAAGACTTCCGCTGTAAAATGTCGATAAATTCTTGTTGAGTATTCGAGACGTGTAAGCGTTTCGAACACATGTACATCTTTCCCTCAAAGGCTCGACGCCAATTGATATAATAAATACTTCCCACGCTTATTCGGGTGGTTTTTTGCACTTTAATTACATTCCCCTTTCTATTCCCGCTTCTTTAATCCCATCCCTAGTCACGGGTTCCCGGCTTCACTATCCTTAGTAAAGTCCGGTCGTGACAAAATCGAACTAAATAAACTTAGAAAATTAAACTAGAAGAAAGCAATAAATCTACCTAGGCAAAAATCGAAAAGAAAGCAATAAAGGAAGCAAAGATAGAAGCATAAATAAATCTAGACATGATGAAATAAATCTGGAAATTTAAAGGAAAATAAATCTAACTTTAAAAGCTTTAAAAACTAGAGAATCGAAACTAGAAAAACGAATCTAAACTTTAAACTAGAAATCGAAAGAACAAAATTAAACTAAGGAAATTAAAAGAAGCAATTTCGAAATCGAATCTAAAACTAAGTAAAGCAATTAAAGCAAGTAAACGAAAGCAATAAATAACTTAAGAGAATTAAACGAAGAACGAATAACGCGAAGTAAAAGAAAAACTTGAATTGAATTGCACGAACTAAGAATCCGGATCCGAACAAAGTAAAACTAATCTAAAGTGTTTAAGTGCTGAAAACTAAAGCTAAATTATGCTAAAAGATTATACAAATTTGTGTACAAGGATGATATATATATACTAGGTAAAACCCTAGATAAATAAGGAAAGGATAGCTGGCCGGAGCGTTGGACGGTCGTCCAACGTACGTTGGACGCTCGTCCAACGTCGCACTCGCACTTCACTTCAATTCTTCCCTGGACGCTCGTCCAGGGTATTCAGCGCTCGTCCAGCGTACTCTGGATGGCCGTCCACTGCCTTGGACGGTCGTCCAGCGTCGTGCTCGCTCCATGCTCGATTTTTCCTCAACTTTCTGCCCTTTTCGACCCGTTTCCTTCCATTTCTTCCACCCACTACAAGAAAATAGGTCTTTTGCGACATACAAATGTGTCGCAAATGGCCCTTTTTAGTGTTGCAAATGATGATTTGCGACATTTTCTGCGTCACAGTAAGTTATGTCGCAAAAGGGGTATGTAGCAAATTTACGACATTTTTTTCCGTTTGTGTCGCAATATCAATGACACTTTCTGCAACACTAAAATAATGTCATATAAATTTTACGACGCATTATGCGTCATTATATTTGCGACACATTACGCGACATTAGTTGATATGACGAATCTTGATTTGCGACACCTTTTGCATCACAATTTAATGTCGAAAACAATATAATTTGCGACTTTTTTTTGCATCACAATCCAACGTCGCAAAATATATTTTGCGACATTTTTTGCATCACTATTTAATGTCGCACAAATATATTTTACGACATTTTTTGCATCACTATTTAATGTCGCACAAATATACTTTGCGACATAGTTTAATGTCGGTTATGAATGTGACGCAAAAATATTGTGTAGCAATTATACAACAATTTTTTAAGTGTCGCAAAAAGTATGTGACACAATTTTAGCATCACTAGTTTTAGTGATGCATTTTAGCTTCCATCTATCTTCATTTTAATTTTAAATTTTAATTAATTTATTTTTTTAAATTTAATTTCAATAAATAGATAAATGAATCAGTAAATAATTAAATAATAGATATTATCCAAAAACAAAAATTGATACATATATTACCACTCAAAAATTATCAACACCATCCAAAATTCTACAATGATTTTATTCTCATGAAAACAAAATTAATAGAAAACAGAAGAAAAAAGAAGCAAATGTATTATCCTTAAAGCATCTCATCACCAATATTAAACTGATAGGAATCTACTTGCATCCTACTATGGCCGTGCCCGATGGTCGTGGTGTTGCTGAGCCATTTTTTGTTCTTCATACTTAACCAATAACCTATACATAAGATCAATAATTTTAATTTACAAAAAATAAAATAAAATAAGTGTATACTCTCTCTCTAGAACAAAAAAAAATAGGAACAGACATATCACCTTAGGAATTTCCGAAAGGTTCTTCCACGGAATTTTGACTTAAGGGATCCTCATATCCTTGGGGTTCATATAATTTAGTTGCTCTTTGAACCCTTCCCTCTGTGCAAACAAGCATGTACATCTATCAATTTCAGTTATGTAATCCTTTTTGAGTCTCTATAGTCATATTATCCTTGCAGATTCATGCGAAAATCATTCTAACAAAAACAAATTTAACATAACATTTTAGAGATTTCGTCAGCAATCTGAGCATCAAAATTTTTTGATTGTTAAAAAACAACTTCCCTTTCCACTAATATTTGTAGATAAGAATGATCTCCTAATTTCTTTTTATTAAACAGTACCCAAAAAAAAACTATTAAACATCAATTCCACATTAAATCTAATTGCTCGATTATACAGTTTTTTCTTGATCTATTCCCTCATATATGTGCCCTAAGTTGAATGATACTTGACATAAGCAGAGGGAATTTCGTTACTCGACCTAACATTGAATACATGGTAATCAGTAATAGAAGACAAAGGCTATATAGCACTTGTTTGGTGATGATTATAAGAATTTAAAAAGAAAAACTGAGGTAGAAATAAAGGTTAGCACCTTTGGCAACGAAAAGTTGGTAACGTCGATTGCATCTACTAGGTCTCCATCAATCTTCTCCGTGGCAATCTGCGATTGGGATAGATGAGGGTTTTTTTTTTTTTTTTCCTTCTGAACAGACGAATCGGAATTAAAAAAAGATCAATCAACACTTTACATCTAATGTTTAGATGCAGATTATGACTCGGGCCACAAAATTAATCATCATATTCCTCTAAAAAACAAAGCTACTAAATCCAAAAAAAATAAAGATAAATCAAAGCAAGTACGCAATCGAGCCGCGGGTGTTGTCGACTGCATTCTGAAAAGAAGTTCTAATCACAGCTATGAAATCAGAATTATGGAAAAGAAATCATTAAAGAGAAAAAGAGTAGAATCTGTAACCTTGGGCATGTGCAAAAACTGAAGGGTGATAAAACCCTCGGCGGCGGCGGATGACAGTTCTGTGTTATTCTCCGCCGTTGTGATTCTGATTTGGATATATTAATGAAATTGGATATACGGCGGAGGATTTGGAGAAGAAAAGGAGAGGGGGAACGGTTTGAGGGTTTGAGAGATGTATGGTTATATGTTTTCCATTTTTTAAAAAATATTTTTTAATTATTTTTTAATTTATGTTTAGTTATAATTTAACTTCCTTCTCTTTTAATTTATGTCTAGTTAAAAAATAAACATATGAAATGATCATATTGGTAAAGTGATGATACAATTAAATAACAAAAATAAAAGTATTTTATTATTGTAGTTTAGAAATAATTCGAGATGAGTATACTTTTTCTTACTTATTTGAGAGGTTTTGATCAAGCTCGAACGCGGCTCGACTATGCTTGTAAACGAATCGAATCGAATATCAGAGTATCCGAATCGGATTTGTTCAAATGATAGTACTTCTTCCTTATATATTCAAATGAATATTTACGAAAATCGAATCGAATATCATAATTTTTATTTGTATTTGAATATTAATCGAATCATAAAAAATAATTTTTTTTCGAATTCGAATTGTAAAATATAGAATACGAATCGGGCTAATCAAATACGAATCACGAATCGAGTCAAAATTGTTAGATTTGTTTACAACCCTAAGCTCGACTATCGTTTCCCCCTTTTGATTTTCTTTTTATTAAATGTTAAGATTTTAATTTTACTTTTTTTACAATATTCACTTATTTCGCATATTAATCTAATGAGTTTTAATTATTATTATTATTATTATTATTATTATTATTATTATTATTATTATTATTATTATTATTATTATTATTATTATTATTATTATTATTATTATTATTATTATTATTTATCTTATTTTCATATTAATTGCAATAAACAAATAAAGAAAATATTCTAGAAAATTATTTTTGTGAATAATATGCTTTTCTCTTAATATTGAGAATACAAACTGCTATATATATATATTTTTTGTGAAAATTATATACCACTCCGGTCATAGGCAATTGACTCATTTGCTTTATACACGGGAATTAAGACGAAAATGTTTAGTGTATAAAGTGTATTTGTAGGGAATGTAATGTTGTTTATGAATTTAGACATATTTTAGAAACAGATCATCATAGATGCATAAAAACATGTTCTTGTCTGATCTTAAATGAAAGGTCGTATCAAGACCTTTAATTTGATATAAAAATCATAAAAATCCGATAACAAACGAGCAAGTTATAATAATTTAAACTTTCGAAATTTAAATTATATTGAACTACGTGCAGAAAAATGAGTTGATGAGATTTAAGTGTGGAATGTTAAGTGTAATAAGGGGTTTACTAATTGTACTAATTATACTCTAATTATTTCTAAAAAAGGAAATGAGTCAATAGGTGTGGGACGTCCCAAAAAGGAAACTGAGTCAATAGGCTGGGACCGGAGTGGTGTTTTTGAAGTATACTCCCTCCGTCTCACTTCAATCGTCTCACTTTCCTTTTTAGTTTGTCCCACTTCAATTGTCTCATTTCCTTTTTAGTTTGTCAAATCTCATGAATCATGATGCATAAAAGCATGTCCACCAATATTTATTACATAAATGTCACTTTTTAATTAACGAGCAAAAAGTAAATGAGACGATTGAAGTGAGATGGAGGGAGTAGATGTAATAATGTGAGTAGAAATTTTTTTATCATATAATTGAAATATAAATAAAATATAAAATTAAAATCTAAGTTAACCATGGAAAAAATTAAGATTTCAAAATATTAATTTACCGAGAATAATTTTTAATATAAAATAAATAAATATATAAATATTTTAGATACATAGTAATGAACGATGGATGAGAAGCCACGTAGTCATGTTGATCGACATGGTACTCCAAATCTACAACATAATATATAATATGTATGTAGATATAGATATAGATGATATATATTTGATGAAAATACACAATAAAAATGCGACCTTATAATTATGACATTCAATTTAAGTGTCGCAAACAAATTGTAGTATATATAAGATACAAAATCAAGTGACGCATTACTGTCGTAAAATAGCGACACAATATTTCCACGACGCAAATATACAATACAAAATGCAACACGGTGACAAATGTGAAGTATAGTTACGACATTCAATTTAAGTGTCGCAAATAAAATGTAGTAAATATAAGTCACAAAATCAAGTGACGCATTACTGACTCAAACTAGCGACACAATATTTTCATGACGCAAATATACAACATAAAATGCAACACGGTGACAAATGTGAAGTATAGTTACGACATTCAATTTTAGCGTCGCAAATAAATTGTAGTAAATATAAGACACAAAATTAAGTGATTCATTACTGTCGTAAAATAGCGACATAATATTTTCATGACGCAAATATACAACACAATATGCAACACGATGTCAAATATGAAGTATAATTACGACATTAAATTGATGTGTCGCAAATAAATTGTAGTAAATATAAGACACAAAATTAAGTGACTCGTTACTGTCGTAAAATAGCGACATAATATTTTCATGACACAAATATACAACACAATATGCAACGCGACGTCAAATGTGAAGTATAATTACGACGGTACATTGATGTGTCGCAAATAAATTGTTGTAAATACGAGACATAAAACCAAGTGACGCATTATTGTCGCAAAATAGTGACACAATGATTTTATGACGCAAGTTTGATGCAAATATACGACACTAGGATCAAAAGTGTCATTTTTTTATGACACTTAATGGTAACGTCGCATGCGCATATGTCGCAAAAGCCCTGTTTTCTTGTAGTGACCTAATGATCCTACACGAACCAAACTCCAAACAACCGAATCATAGCAAAAGACAAACAAAATGACACAAAAACATAACGAAAACGGACTCGAAAACACTACGAAAATCCTAACATTTACACACCAATCACGCTACAGTGGAATCAAAGCGAGTCCACCAAAGCGAAGCGAAGCGAGCGCCACAAAGAAAAGCTGAAGCGAGTCAACACGGGTCAACATTTTCTAAAGCAGTCACTCGGGAACTTCACTTCCCAAGCGACTCGCTACAAAATGACCGTGAAGCGACTCACTTCAAAGCGGACGCTACAACTTCAAAGCAAAGCGAGCCACTACCTACCAGAAAGCGACAACACGACTCCCGGTCATATTTTGAATTCCAGTCAACAAAGAGATCGTCGCATTAATTACGAGATCTCCACGTGTCGAATGCGGAATGGAGTAGAGGAGTTGACTGCCAGGCCGACAGGGCGCCGCTACAGTACTGGCTCGCTCCAGTTACTGTTGAAATTGTATTTTAGCCATCTTTGGCAAAAAGATAAACTGGCGCGCCTGAAAAGCTTTCCGCCTGTGCAAGTACTGTCGAGAGGAGGAGGGACAAGGCCACCAACCAAGCAACGGATCTCGGCCAAACCTCCGCCTATAAATAGTGAAGGATGAAGACGTGAAGAGGTAGAACACTACTACTTGAGCATTCGAGCGCCTACTGCAAACAAACACTCCCAGCTTTTAGCAATCATCGAGTCTTTGTTTCAAGTGTTCTCCGAGTTTCCAGTTGCATCGGAACTCGTCTTCACAACCTTTACACTTAGAGTCTAAGCCCATTCCATATCCAAGCTTAGAAGAAGAACTCTAGCCATCTTTGCATCTATTGTAAAGAGTTCTTCATAGTGTGTTCGTCGAAGACCAAAAACCCTAACCCTAAGTTTGTCTGTTAGGTTTTTGTGTGTCGTCGTTAGGTTGTTCCGATCTAAGGCTCTACCTTCATTGATAGTAGAAGCCTCGATCATAGAGTTTAGATCCAAGCTTGCACTTACATTGTTTGTGTAAAGCTCGATCGAAGCTAGGCTGTAAGGAGAGCCCGCAATCTCCCTGTGTCGGACTGAAGCGAGTGAAGCTTCCAGTCCAGTTTAGGTTTTTGTAGTGAACCCGTAATCACTGCGTCTGTCGTCAGATCCAAGCAAGTGAAGCTCGATCTCGACCAGGTTTTTGAAGGACCCGTAACCTTCAAGTTCTTGAGTGAAGAGAACAGTTGCTCTGTGCAACAAAGTGGACGTAGGTGCTTTGCCACCGAACCACTATAACTCTCGGTGTCGTATCTCTCTAACCCTAAACTCTATATTTCCTTTGAGTATTCACTGCACAACATATAATCGAACATAACTTGGAACTTTAAATACTTAGGAAAGATTTAGCTCACCGAATTTCCGCATATACGAGTAAAGACTCACTCTTGATCAAGTGCTCACTTCGGTCAAGCAGTCAAGCTACATACTGTAGATCTAGCTTCAGCTAGGTCTTAAGTTTCAAAGCGAGCTCTTCACTTGTCACTCTGAGTTAAAGGAAAAAGTTGAAAAACTGAAAAATACGTATTCACCCCCCCTCTACGTATTTTTCCTTTAACAAACCGGGACCAACAAGTGGTATTAGAGCAGCGGTTCTTTCGAGCCTCTGCTTTGCATATCCGAAGCGCACTCGCTTCACGTTGTCTCACTGAACCGGATCCTATTTTCATCAGTGCATCAAAATCTCACTCACGCATACTGCATATACTACTAACGGTTTGCTATGTCTACATACAATGCATCTAGTCTTCCACAGTTCTCTATAGAAGGCTATGAGATCTGGAGCTTTCGCGTTGAGAGCCTTCTATGCTCCATCCACGACCGAATGTGGGAGGTCATAGAAGAAGGACCGATTGAGATCAAGAAGAGTATCACTGTGGACGTTCCAGCAGCGGAAGGCCGAGCAGCCCACGTTCGTCTACAGTACGTGGAAAAAGACAAAGACGAGTATACTCCCAATGACTTCAAGATCGCCAATCTCGATAAGATCGCACGACACACAATGCAGAGCACTGTATCGGACGCCTATCTACCACAGATAAGGAAGTGTGCGACGGCGAAGGAAATGTGGGAAACCCTAGCCCTCATTTCTCAAGGCACAGACAAGATCAAGGAGAACAAGCTCGCCGTACAAATGCGGGAGTTTGAAAATCTCGTGATGAAGTCAGGAGAATCCATCAACGCCTTCGAGCTGAGAGTCACCAACATCACTGCAACTCTCAACTCACTAGGGAAGGAACTCACAGACAAGGAGGTGAACCTCAAGATAGTCCGTGCTCTCACAAGGAAGTGGCAGACTATGAAGGAACTCTACCTAGCTACCAAGGATCTGACAAAGCTCACGCCAGAGGTGCTGTTCTCCGAGCTCAAAGCCCATGAATTCGATCTAAATCGAATGAGCCTCGACGATGAGGATGAAGCTCCCACGACATCAAAGGGAGTAGCTTTCAAAGCTGCCGAAGGGCCAAGCGACCAGTCGCTAGCCAAGATGTCAAGGGAAGAGCTGGAAGAGCATATTGCATTCTTGTCAAAGAACTTCAACAAGATGAACTCGCGTGTGGGCAAGTACAAAAGATTCTACAAGCAGTACCGAGGGAGGAGCACTGATTCTCGAGAAGGAAAAGGAAAGAGAGAAGAGACGACCAAGCCGATCCCGCGCGACATGATGGAAGTGGAGTGCTATCACTGCCACAAAATGGGCCACTACAAATCTGACTGCCCAAAGCTCAGTGCCAAAGAGCGTGAGGAACTGAAGGCCAAGAGGGATGCTCCCAGGCGAGCACTTGTAGCGAGTGAAATGCCGGTCGCTTCAACTGAAGATCTGTCAAGCGACTCCGATGCATTCACAGATCCCAACTCAAGTGAGGGAGAGGATCTGGGACTCATGGCGCTCACCGACGAAGACACTGGGGAGGTATTCTTCTATTCTTCAATCACTTCAATTACACTGGCATACACTCACCAAGAGGAAGTCCATTCCTCGACATGGAGTGAGTTGCTTGACAAGCACCAGAAATTGTCAAGCGACCACGAAGTGTTAAAACAAGCCTTGTCTCAAAACGAGAAGGAGAACCGAAAGCTAGCCACTGAGCTTGACGAAGTCAAACTTAATCTAAGGGCTATGACTAGTAAGTTCGAGGATCTCTTTGCTAGACATCAAAGCTTGGAGGGAAGGTATGAAACCCAATCCGCTCTAGTTGCCAATTTGAACAAAGCTTCATATGCTAGGCAGGCACTAGAGAGCTCGCTTCTACCCTTTGGTAGAAAAGTAGGCCTTGGATATGAGGGTGGACCTTCCAAGCCCACTGTCTTTGTTGGAGCTTCAAACACCACACCATCAGTCCCTTTGGATGTGCCCACTGCCTCCAAAGTGACCACCAACAAAGACACGAGAGACAAAGGATCTACCCCCTAAAAAGAGGAGTAATGTCTATGTGTCACGTTATCCGGACTGGAGATGGTCCAACCGGACTAACATTGAGGGGGGAGATTTTGAAGCTTCCAGGAGGTCGCTTCAGACTCCCAAGGTTTCTCAAGCGAGTCGGGGTCAAAACCCTAGTTTGACCACTTCGAGGAAACCAAGCGAGCCGCTTCGACAGACTAGAAACCTTAAGTCAGTCTCTAAGCCTATAGCTAATCCGAAGCGAGTCGCTTCAGGATATAAGCCAAAAGGTAAGAGCATAGGTAAGTCTGAAGCGAGGCGCTACCCCTCTTGCACACACTACTGCACGTGTGAAGCTGCTTCAAGGCAGAAATCACAGTTTTCAAAGGTCGAGAAGCCCAAGACACAAGCTACCTCTCGAAAGAGAGTGAAGCAAGTGTGGGTACCTAAGGGAACTAACCTGTAAGGACCCAAACTGATTTGGGTACCAAAATCTGTCTAATTGCAGGTGAGCGCCGTGGATCCCATGCCAAGTGAGGGTCATCAAATCTGGTACTTGGACAGTGGTTGTTCAAGACACATGACCGGCATGAAAGCTCTACTTCATGACTACATAGAGAAGAAGGGTCCACACATTACCTTTGGTGATAACTCTCGAGGAAGCACCAAGGGATACGGTGCACTGAAGTTTGGAAAGCTTACAATTGAAGAAGTCTCCTACGTGGAAGGACTTAAGCACAACTTGCTATCAATTTCACAATTCTGTGACAAAGGATACAAGGTGGAATTTATTTCCAACAAGTGCATTGTGAAGAGCAAACTCACGTCCCAAATTGCATTGACTGGAATTAGACAAAGGAATATCTATATTGCGCAATGGGACAGCTGCAAAGAGGAGACGTGCTTAGTTGCGAGGAGTGCTACAGAAATGGGATGGCTATGGCACAGACGCTTGACCCATCTCAACTTCAAGACAATTAACCGCTTAGCTCGCAAAGGT
This sequence comes from Thymus mandschuricus, assembly GCA_029379335.1. NCBI lineage: Eukaryota > Viridiplantae > Streptophyta > Magnoliopsida > Lamiales > Lamiaceae > Thymus > Thymus mandschuricus. The sequence goes on along the minus strand of CM057074.1, from coordinate 15,080,703 downwards.
TTGGTGCAAGGAATACACAACGAGGTCTTTATTAAAGATCATACATGCTCACCATGCCAATGAGGCAAGAAGACGAAGAAACACTTCGCCAGTCTTGAAGAAGCTTCATCCAAGCGAGTGCTGGAGCTGCTACACATGGACTTGTTTGGACCAGTCACTCCAGTTAGCGTAAATGGAAGAAAGTACACTCTAGTTGTAGCCGACGACTTCTCTCGCTACACTTGGGTTGTATTTCTCGTCAGCAAGAAGGAGACACTGGCCAAGTTACCACAACTACTCAAACGACTTGCTGTGGAAAAGAATCAAGCGATTGCCACCATCCGCTCCGACAAAGGCACATAGTTTCTAAACTCTACCATTGAAGCATACTGCACAGAGCATGAGATTACACATCAAACATCCGCAGCACGCACACCTCAGCAGAACGGAGTTGCTTAAAGAAGGAATCGGATCATCAAAGAAGCCGTTCCCACCATGATTGCAGACTCAAAGCTTCGGATGAAGTATTGGGCTGAAGCTGCCAATACAGCGTGCTATACCCAGAATTGAACGCTTCTCAACAAACGGTTCGACAAAACACCATATGAAATATGGACAGGGAGAATACCGAACATATCTTATTTCCATATTTTTGGTTGTAGGGTCTTCATTCACAACAATGGGAAGTCACAGTTGAAGGCTTTCGAAAGCAAAGCTGATGAAGGAATATTCTTAGGATATTCTACATCTAGCAAAGCTTACAGAGTATTCAACTGTAAAACCCTAATTGTGGAGGAATCACCCCATGTCGTATTTGATGAATCTTCTTTGAGTTTTCCTCAGGAACAGGTTCAAATGAATGAGAAAAATAAAAGCGAGGAACCCATAAACCCACTTACTTGGGACATGCTCGAAGATGATGAAGAGATCAAAAACACAAGCGAGCAGATTCCCAAAGAGAAAGTCGAAGCTGCCCCCAAGACTCCTGAAGCGAGTGCAGGCCAAGCACCCACTTCAGTCGCTTCAGAAGAAGAAGCAAGCGACCCAATTGAAGAAGAAGATGAAGCTAGTGGATCCAAGCGTGCGTGGCTCAAGGATCACTCACCAAGTCAAATCATTGGAGATCCATCCAAGGGTGTAGTGACCATAAGTCAAGTGTTTGGAGAAAGTGCCATGTTTAGTTGCTTTCTCTCAAACATTGAGCCAACATGCATGGAGGAACCCCTAGCTGATTCCAACTGGGTGATCGCCATGCAAGAGGAGCTTAATCAGTTCACCAGAAACGACGTATGGTACCTCGTGGATCGTCCCAAATTCTAGCATGTTATTGGCACCAAGTGGGTGTTCAAAAACAAGACGGACGAAGATCACAACGTTGTGAGGAACAAGGCGCGACTCGTCGCTAAGGGCTACTGCCAAGAGGAAGGAATCGAATTTGATGAGACCTTCGCTCCAGTGGCACGACTTGAAGTGATCGGACTATTTCTAGCCTATGCAGCGGCCAAGAAATTCAAAGTTTATCAAATGGATGTCAAGTGCGCGTTTCTCAATGGTGAATTGAACGAAGAAGTTTATGTGGAGCAGCCACCGGGTTTCGAGCAGGGAAATAAGGTGTATCGATTGAAGAAAGCCCTATACGGGCTAAAGCAAGCTCCCAGAGCTTGGTATGATACCCTATCTAAATTCCTAGTGGACAATGGATTCCACAAAGGGAAGATAGATCGAACCCTATTCACCATCAACCATGGAGAAGATATGCTGTGGGTTCAGATCTACGTGGACGACATCATATTTGGGTCACCAAACCAGTCGCTTAGCGAGAAGTTTGGGGAATTGATGAAGACCAAATATGAAATGTAAATGATTGGCTTGATGAGCTGCTTTCTAGGACTTCAAGTGAAGCAGCAGGATGATGGAATCTTCATCAATCAAGCTAAGTATACTCGAGATATGTTTGCCAAGTTCATGCCAAAGCTGTGAAGATCCCAATGAACACCAACTGGAAGATGGAGCCAGACCTAGATGGGAAGTCTGTGGATGCTACAGACTACCGAGCCTTGATCGGATCCCTTCTATATCTCACTGCAAGCAGGCCAGATATTGCCTTTGCAGTTGGAGTTTGTGCTTGCTTCCAGAGCAACCCCAAGCACAGCCATCTTGAAGCTGCCAAAAGAATTCTTCGATATTTGAAGGGCACTGTCAACATGGGGCTGTGGTATCCAGCGGAGGACAATTTGGAGCTCACCGGATACTCAGATGCTGACTATGGAGGGTGCCGAATTGATAGGAAATCAACTTCGGGCACATGTCAGTTCTTGGGAAGCAAGCTGATCTCATGGTTTTCGAAGAAGCTGACAAGTGTAGCTACTTCAACAACTGAAGCCGAATATATGGCCGCTGGAAGCTGCTGTTCTCAAATCCTATGGCTTCGTCAACAGTTGAAGGACTACAAAGTTGAAGCAAATGAGATTCCGATTTTCTGCGACAACCACAGTGTTATATGCATCTCGCAGAACCCAGTGCTTCACACCAGATGCAAGCACGTGGAAATCCGACATCACTTCATTCGTGATCATGTCGAGAAGAAAGATATCAAGCTCGAGAAAATCCATACCGATCTCCAGCGAGCTGACATCCTCACCTAGCCTCTAGCTGAGTCTCGTTTCAATTAGCTATGCATGGAATTAGGGTTACTAGACCCTGGTGAAGAATGCTAGATTCAGGATGCCTGAAGGAGTGGTCGCTTGTCTTAAAGCGTCACTCGCTTCGGATCTTCACCAACTCAAGCGAGTTACTTCAATTCCACTCGCTTGAAGAAAATGAAGTAAGATGGAGAAAGGTGGAGTATTGGAAGATGTTCCCTACCAACTTACAGGAATTGTTAAGTATCTGGTTAAGGGGGAATTATTATTTGCTCTCGGAGCAAGTTACTTCCAAAGCGAGCGAAGAATGCTGCTATCTTGAATCTTGCATTGCCTCATCTTACCCTTCCTTGGGTCAAGCGAGTCGATTGCAGATTCATTCCTTAGTTTGTAGGGAAGCTTGAAGAGCTACCTTTTGCTTAAAAAGGGTTGCAGGACTGGTGACATGTCTCTGCATAAAAATGAGATTGTCTTGTCAGAGCATTCTCATTGTCATCCTGTCCTATTCTGCTCTGAGATAAGGACTTGTACTCATCTCCCATTCGTCGTGAATAAGTACACTTACGTGATGCTCCCCCCTGGGTTGTAGTAAGCTTGTGTACTATATTCATTTTCTCCCCCATTCACTTCGATGGAAGACTCTCAAATTCGTAGAGGAAGATGAATGCCATGAAGACCAGCTCAACATGTAGTACTCAAACTGGTGGTATCAACAAGCTTCAAGCAAAATCATCAAGTGATGCCAATGGAGCTAAATGAAGTCTACACATGTGGTATCAATCTTCTACGAAGTGAGATTGACTGGTAAGTGTTTCAATTTTAAGTACACTAAGTGAGCCGAAGCGTACTAGAAACCTTCACTTACTATGTGGAAAATATGAAATGAATCTGACACAAATACAAAGAGGTAAACATTCTTGTTTATCCTCGAAGTATGTAAGTCAGAAACATTTTAAATAAAGCAAAGAAATTTCAATTTATTAAGTCCAGTCGCTTCAGATGGTCAAGCGAGTGCTACGTCACTCAAGCGAGCCATCGCAAGCGAGTGCGGAACAGTCACTCAAGCGAGTACTTCGCAAGCGAGTAAAGCCAAAGCGGCCAAACTTGAAGCGACCGGGTACGAAGCGAGTATGAGTTGTCTGCACTCGAGTGCAATTTTACCTTTTACTTTGCATTAAATGCAAGATCACGTACAGCCGAAAATAATGGGCGCGTGTAATGCACATTGAATTCGAAGCGGGAAAAGTCGAATCAAATCCAGCCGTCGAATCCAGACAGTCCTTAATTTGTAGCCGTTGGATCTACGCCGTATAAAACAAACAAATCACAACAGGCCACGTGGAGTGCCTACTCAACTTGACGGTTCACTTTTTATTGTGGTGACACCGGACACGTCAATCACTTCGCCGCTGGCCGCCGTATACGAACAGGATTCTCGGCGATATTACTGTCTTGCCCCTGCCACGTCATCTGAAACCTAACTCTATATATACGGGACGTGCAGAACTGCAAAACCTTTCACTACCTCCCATATTTGCCATTCTCGTGCTAAGATCTGCAACTTCTGCAACTCACGAGTCTCAACCCTTTTCGACGATATAACTCCGAACAAATCTTGCAAATCTCTCTACCATGGGTAAGAAACTCAAGTCCCAGACCATGGAGCAATTTTTGGCCGGAATTGATGCTCACATCAACGTCGAGCCCCATCTCGACCCTGAAGTTGTCGAAGAAGAAGGATTTTTCCGCAAGGCCGTGACCACGGCCGGCTTGTGGAAATTTTTGACGGCGGTGCCGTCAAAAATTTTGGCCAAGGCGGTGGCCGAACTTCTTCTCAACCTGCGAGAAGATCAAAACTTTTCGAGTTTCACAGACCCGCAGAACGGAGAACCGGTGGAGGTGGATATGAGTGATCTCGTCGGAATCTTCAACCTGCCGGAGATAGGAGCAGACTCACTTTTGAAACTGGGATTGTCACCCAGTGTTGAATATGCTCGGTTTGCCGTAGAAGAAGCGGAGGAGGATGTAAAGCAAGCCAGCATCAGATCAGATCTGAAGCCCCCATTCAAATACATATGCGAGCTTTTCTCCAAAAGCATCGCATGCTACGTCGGGAACTTGGGCCAACTTTCCGAAGTCAAGGTGCTCGCAACTTCGGTCTTCGTCGACAGCTTGGTCGGAAGAAAATTCAATTGGCACGGTTGGTTCCTCAACCAGATTCTCGAACTTGCCAAGGATTTTAAGTTCGTGAAAGGAAGCACAAACCAGATTCTCCGCAAGGGGAAGCTCAAATTCTTCGCCAGACTCTCCGTCGCATTGGAGGAGAAATTTCCAAACAGAGTGTGGCCGGAATCCGACGTCACAGAGTAAGAAGACGACAATCTTTTATGACCTTTGGAGGTCTGACAGATTGCTGATCGATTTGGGACTTCATAATGTTGAAGTGCCCACTTCAGTTCCTGTTGCCGAAAGGCGAGCTGAAGCGACCCAAGCAAAGCGAGCCGCTTCACCCGGGAAGCGAGCTGCGCCCAAGCGAGGGAAGAAAAAGATGAAGCGAGTCACTTCACTCATCCAGGCAAGCGAGGCTGAGGAGCAGCCGCTTGAGGAAGTTGAAGTGACTCAACCCCAGCCCTCACCAGCCAAAATCCAAACTCCCCCACTTCAAATCTAAACATTCCAAGAACAAACCCAACCACCACCAGAAACACAAACCTCATCAACCGCACAACCCCAAACCCACAAATCTCCCAAATCACCATTTGAAGAGGAATTTGGCTCTTCATTCCATCTACCCCCTATCCCACTACTCAGTACAGATCCCACTACAGCATTCTCCACGTTTCAACCTACCCAAACCCAGCAAACTCAACCAGCCACAGAAACCATACAAATCACGGAAACCCCCGAAGCCTCATCATCATCATCCCAGTCCCCTTCGACATCGGCAGCTACAACCGATACCGCCCAAACAGCCGGAACTAATCTTACCATAATCCCACCCTTCCAACCTCCCTCCGTCACTACAGAAATGAGGGCTCTCGAACGCTATGTCAAAGATAGAGAGCAGGCTGCAGAGACTATCTCTCTCCGCTACCCCAACGTCCCGATGTCTGACGAGTTCTACACCAAACTCGTCGACTTCCTCACCTACATCACCTACCGCGGGACGGAGTACTACAAGGTCTTTAACCTCTTGAAGGCTTTCAAAGAAGAAGAACTCATCCAGTTGGAGGCCAAGCTGCTTGATTTCATTGGAGAGAACGGCTTTCATGCCTTTCTCGACGGGACCAGCTTCTGGGATAAGCTGGATGCAAAGGTGAAGCAAACCTACCCAGATGCTCCTATCCCGAAGCGGGTGCCAACCCTACAAGAGCAGCGGCTGATGAGAGAACATACGGAGGAGATAGAGGTGAAGGAGGTGGAGATCTTGAATCTGCAAAGTGAGATCTCCAAGAAGGATGAGGAGGTGAACAAGAAGGTGCTGGAGGTCAAGAGTCTTCGAGAAGACTTTGACAAGAAGAAGGTGGAATTGGAGGGTCTAGTGAAGGAGAAAGAGAGGCTTTTAGAGGAAAAGGTGAAGGCGTTGGAGGAGCAGGTGAAGCTGGTGGGAGACCAGGCGAAAAATATAACTGAACTCAAGGGCTCGCTTGACGCCGAAAGGAGTCGCTTGAGGGAGGTAAATGCCAAGCTTTTGACAGTTGGCAAGGAAAAGGAGAAATTAGAAAAGGAGGTGAAGGAGTTGAAGGAGGTAATTGAGGAGAAGGATGGAAATCTGGTGATGAAGGGTAGTGAGTTGCTCAGCACTAAGAAGGCCCTAGACACTCTCCAAAAGGAAATGAAAATCCTTAAACTTGAGAGAGAGGTGGAGAAGGGCGAGCTTGAGAGCCGACAAAGGAGTGCACAGGCTGTTGATTTGAAACAGGCCGAGTTGAACATCACTCTTGCGGAGGTTCAAAAACTGGCGGAAACTTTTGCCGTCAGAATTACTGCAGACGCTGAATTTCATACCTCTCTCAACCGAAGAGAAAAGAGGCTTGCAACGATGAAGGCAGAACTCGAAGCTTCCAAGGATCACTTGGACTTCACTCTGCAAGAGGAGACAAAGAAGATTAGGAAGGCAATTGAAGCGGAGCTGGACGCTCGCTTCAAGGCGGTGGAGCCACTGGAGAACTTGATGCTCTCGGTGAAGCAAAGGGAGAAACAGTGCAGTTATTTGCTCGAGGAAATCAGTGTCAAAACTGCACAGTTGGTGCTCGCCCAGGAGCATACCTTCGCAGACAAAACTGAACGGATGCTGCACGCCGTCTTCGATGCTGTTAATAACATTCACAAAACAATCACTGGAAAAACAATCACCCCAACCCCCGGCAGTGATGATGCCAAAAAGGGGGAAGGACTGGTGAAGGGAAGCGTTGAAGGTGATGGAGGAATAGGAGGTAGTGGAGTTGGCATGGAGAGAATGTTGGAGGGAAGCAGTGGAGTTGGAGAAACAGGAGAGGAGGAGTTGGATGATGAAGCGAGGGCAAAGCGTGCGAAGAAGGGCAAGGAAAAGCTCACAGAAGAACTTGCTAAAAAGCCCGAAGAGCCCCGAAGGCCAACCGAAGAGAAAATACTTGGCTCTTCAATTGCCGCTCACCCCCCTGTGGTTATGCTGACCATGGAGCAAAGGGAGCAGCAAATCGCGGCGGATGAGGCCCTGGCACGACAACTGGAGAAGGAATTTGATTTAAAATCACTAACAGTTGCAGGTGCTTCAGGTTCTCAAGTGCCCGCTTCAGCCTCCGCACCCGCTTCATCTCTGGCGCTCACTTTGACTGCAGGAGCCACTTCATCTGCTCAAGCAGTCGTCCCTCCAAGTGCCACAAAGAAGGACATGCCGCCTCCCCTACCTACTAAAACAGACCTTGAAACGGACTGCGCCTGAAGCGAGAGAAGAAGATCCAGAGGCAAAACGCCAAAAGATAAAGCAGGCAGTCGCTTCAAGGGCTGAGAAGCAGGAGAAGAGAAGGAGAAGAGGAGAAGAGAGGAAGGACGATGTGGAGAAGGAGAAGAGGATAAAGGCCAAGCGACTAGAAGTCATTGACGGCCGGATCGAGGAACACTTCAATGAAGTGAGACTCATCCAGTCCGCCATCACGCGAAGCGCCTTCATCCCGTTCATGCCTGAGGAATCCGAAGCATGTGAGGCCCAAGCTATAATCGATGCATGCTATGTGACAGGGAAAGAAATGGTCGATTCTGGTCGCTACCCCCGCAAGGAGGAACGAGATTACATCCGCAAACGACTCAACGAGAAGCTTCCAATTTGGAACAGTGTGTCGGGTGCAAGGTTCAAAGCGATCATGACTGGGCTATCGAGCAGGACGGAGGAAGAGTTGGCAGCGAGGAGGAATGAGCATCCGGACGCCAGGGAGATAGAGGACTTTATCTCGAGAGATCTTCGTGATCAGTGGCTATTCTACAAAGAGCTTTTCATCAAAGCCTACTACTACTGGGAAGTAGTGCCACTACAGGATCAGTGCTCTCAGATAAGTGCCCTCAGCAACATCTTGTGAGCATATGATGAGAAGCTGCGGCGAAAGATATTCACTATGGCAGAGCTTGCAGAGCCCAAACCCCTTATCATCAAGGTGCCCGCAGTGAAAGACTTTCCAATGCCATTCTTGCCAGGCACAGGCGTTCCTGATCGCAGAATCATAGATGAGGAGGTAAATGAAGCTTTCAGGATGGAGAGCGGATGGAGGAGACCAAGTATCCATACCGTTGGTACCTTGGAGACAAATGTCCTCTCTGCTTATGTTATTGACAAGAAGGAGGAGAAGAAGGAAGACAAGGAAGAGGCTGCAGGAAACCCTTGAGTTTCAAGTCTCTTATATTTTGTGAACTGTTGTTCATCTATCAAATTTTAATTTCTGTTAAAGTGTGTCATTTACAAGCTTTGTGAATGATTTATCCTTATGCTACAAAACTCAATCGTTTTAACCGAAAAAAGGGGAAAGGAACTTAAAAGAAAAATACAAACGAAGCCTGCAAAGGAAGCAGTCGCTTGAAGTTCTTTCCACGGTTAGATAGGCTAGATTTCGTTAATTTTAGTCATTAGGTTTTGGCATCATCAAAAAGGGGGAAATTGTTGGGAATTTTTAAGGACAAATATGTTAAGGGGGAACCTATAAGGGACATTTTAAGAAATGTAATATTGTTTTGATTTGATACCAAAACCCCCAAGTGTCCTATTCTCAAGCGACCCATTTTGATGTAGGAAATAGGTTATAATTTTTCTAAGCCTATGCTGTTAGGATGGCTCAATTTTACTTAGGTTTAGACTGCAGAAATCCCAAGTGAAGGCCACTCACTTAAGTGTGTTTTCCAAGCGAAGTGAGTCTACCGAGCCGAAGTGAAGCGTGCCGAAGAATAGCAAAACGAAGCGAGCGCTACAGTGGAATCAAAGCGAGTCCACCAAAGCGAAGCGAAGCGAGCGCCACAAAGAAAAGCTGAAGCGAGTCAACACGGGTCAACATTTTCTAAAGCAGTCACTCGGGAACTTCACTTCCCAAGCGACTCGCTACAAAATGACCGTGAAGCGACTCACTTCAAAGCGGACGCTACAACTTCAGCAAAGCAAGCCACTACCTACTAGAAAGCGACATCACGACTCCCGCTCATATTTTGAACTCCAGTCAACAAAGAGATCGTCGCATTAATTACGAGATCTCCACGTGTCGAATGCGGAATGGAGTAGAGGAGTTGACTGCCATGCCGACAGGGTGCCGCTACAGTACTGGCTCGCTCCAGTTACTGTTGAAATTGTATTTTAGCCATCTTTGGCAAAAAGACAAACTGGCGCGCCTGAAAAGCTTTCCGCCTGTGCAAGTACTGTCGAGAGGAGGAGGGACAAGGCCACCAACCAAGCAACGGATCTCGGCTAAACCTCCGCCTATAAATAGTGAAGGATGAAGACGTGAAGAGGTAGAACACTACTACTTGAGCATTCGAGCGCCTACTGCAAACAAACACTCCCAGCTTTCAGCAATCATCGAGTCTTTGTTCAAGTGTTCTCCGAGTTTCTAGTTGCATCGGAACTCGTCTTCACAACCTTCACACTTAGAGTCTAAGCCAATTCCATATCCAAGCTTAGAAGAAGAACTCTAGCCATCTTTGCATCTACTGTAAAGAGTTCTTCATAGTGTGTTCATCGAAGACCAAAAACCCTAACCCTAAGTTTGTCTGTTAGGGTTTTGTGTGTCGTCGTTAGGTTGTTCCGATCCAAGGCTCTACCTTCATTGATAGTAAAAGCCTCGATCATAGAGTTTAGATCCAAGCTTGCACTTACATCGTTTGTGTAAAGCTCGATCGAAGCTAGGCTGTAAGGAGAGCCCGCAATCTCCCTGTTGATAGGGGCTAATATTGGCTATACTCCCTAAATCACCCAAGTGAATGAGGAATACACTTTCCTTAACCTTAGATTACGGTTCTTAAGAACCGTTAGTATGGCAGATGTCACAATAGAGGTGGGAGCCTCACCTCTCTGAAAGGAATAATAGACCCTAGACGGGATTAGCTTCAATAACACCCTTAATGGATATAAGCATTACTTTTCTCTAATAATCGATAGAGGCTCTTCTATGTAAGTAGCATAGTATCAAAGAGATTTCGTGGGTACCAGACGCTCAAGACAATCAAGAATCGTATGCTCTGCAAGAAGCTGTGAGGCTCTAACTCTTTCCATAAGCTCCGCGGGATCTGCGGGCATCTGCAAAGATAGGAGGATCTGACCAGATCCTATGGATGTCCGGTAGAAGCCCGAGGTTCTGCTTAACATACGGTCCGCGTGACTCTATGTACTATAGAGTGAGGACCACTACATTCATGACGGAGGATACTTTACCTCCAAGGGAATTCCTTTTCTGTCCCTCATTCACACGAATGCTCATTCTTCACCCTCAACATACCTATAAATACTAAATGAACTTATCTATCACATTATTATTCACTCTCTTACGAACAAACACGCTCTCTAGCGTACTGTTCCATTAAATTCCATACTCTCTCTTTCGAGCTCCTCCGAGCTCAGGCAGGTCAAGGCGGGCTAAACCTTCTTCCGGGAAGCCGTAGTTCACCTTCACATCCCTCTACTCTTCTCGACGCAGGGAAGAATCTTTTTCTCGCACTACCTTGAACTTAAGGTAAAACCCTCATCATTTAAAGGGGAATGAGGCTCAACGAAACCCCGCGTTCCTCGTTTCTCTTTTCCTCCTACCTTGTTTCTTCATTATCTACTCATATGAGTTTAAAGCTCCATGAATCTTGCTAGTTTATGGCTGAATACGCCCTTTATCCGTTGCTTATAGCTCAACTATTACATGTCATTACCACATGAATCATGCTCTATACAAAATGCCCGGCTTTGGCTTTTCTATACACATGAATCTATTGCTCTTTACTGTTTTAACGCTTTACCCATGAATGCTATTCGCAAAACATGATGAGTAATCCCTTAAATTGTTGTGGATCTTTGACCCGGATCTATCAACTGGCGCCGTCTGTGGGAAACATCGTGAGTTGAGACGTTGATTTCCCCTGTTTTTTATGCGAAATTCTAACTCGCTGTTGTAATGCTGCTTGCGATTTCTCTGTATTATGTCCTTATGTGGAGAATGTGAGGAAATCTGATGTTACATTAATTGGGAATGCCCTGCTTGTGGTCTAGCTAGCGGAAACTTAGATGGATATGCTGTTGTTTAACGTTTGCTAAGCTCTCCTCGGTTACGAGCTGTTGAGTGTGATATGATCTTAAGATTATGCTCCCTTTGAAACGGAAATTGTGATAAACACCCTGATTAAAAGGGAACTTGCGTTTGAGAGGTTAATCTCCTCTCCTTAAATGTGAATTGAACATTGATATCTGTAAGCACTGTCAAAACCCGTGGTTTCAAGGGGTCAATCCCCTGTTTATCTTCGAAGTTCTAGTTGATTCTGATGATATGCGCATAAACTTGCCTTTTCATTTGCCCTATCGCGATGATCACTTAGAATGATGGCTATCTAATCAAAGGAATGTGTATTGAATGCGGGATTTATGTTATTCCGGGAAAATTTTAGTATGTATATCATGAGCCTGTTTTAGCTATATTGCTTGTAATTCATGAATCTAGCAATTAGAAGCAATCTCAAGGCCTCATCTCTTTCATGACATGAATTGTGATGGCTAATCTGTTGTTGTTTTGTCAAAAACTTAAGGTTGTAAAGGATCCAGAGGAAAGACGGGTCACAAATTGCAGCAATCTCAAAATACATTCGCCTCACCTTGTGTACTTGGTGAGCATACAATCCTGTCTGTTATATGCTCAATATGAAATCCATCTATGAGTTGCAAAGGACTGGTGATTACAAAATGAGCATCCCCACTAAGGCTAGTCGAATGCTCTTGAATTGCCATGACCTCAAAACCCATGAAGTAATAAAAACACTATAGAAAATGGAGAGCCGAAAGATGCTAAGGTTACCCCATCCATATTGATGAATGGAGCCCGCATCTGGAGGCAGAACCTCCTCTCAGAAGCCCTGTTTAACAGGCAACTCCCTCGTAAGCCCCGAATAACGGGCAGAACCCTCAGAAGCCCTACATAGTAGGCAACATCATCATAAGCCCCATATAATGGGCAGAACCCTTCATAAGCCCTACACAGTAGGCAACCTCATCATAAGTCCCATATAATGGGCAGAAACCTTCGTAAGCCCTATTTAATAGGCAACCCTCCTCAAAAAGCCCTGTTTAGCAGGCGATATCATCCTAAGCCCCATATAATGGGCAGAACACTTTATAAGCCCTACTTAGTAGGCAACCCTTCCACGAAGCCCTATCTAATAGGCACCTCTTTCGTAAGCCCCATTCCATGGGCAGAACCCTCTACAAAGCCCTATCCAATAGGCGACTTGTTGGTCCCGGAAAAGAGTAATTGGTGTATGGGGAGCGGAGGGGGAGGGGGGGGGGGGGGGGGGGGGGGAATACACCAATGCCAACCGTTTTTGACGTTTTATAAAATCAGGTTGATTCGAAGGTCGATTGTCAAGGTCGATCCTTATCAGAGGCAGATTGATCTATCAAGCTCGTTTGATAACAAGCTTGATTTATCAAACTGTATGCGGAAGTTGGAGGAGGTTGATTACTCTTTGAAAAATCTTCCTTAAGGCAATGCAGGTTGTTTCATGAAATGCAGGTTGATGCTCGTCAGTTTGATAATATATTGAATGAGCGATAAGTAAAGAGAGAGAAAGAGACACCGTGATTTAGCGTGGTTCGGAGAAACCCTCCTACGTCCACGTCAGTTCGACTCGACCTGAGAATCCCTTTACCTTTGGATTCAACCTCTCTCTTATTTATACTGACTGAGTATCAGTTCTAAATACACTCTAACTTGAATATATCTAGACACGAGTTATGGGTCGTGACCCTTACAACCTTTCGTACAAAAACTTACAAACAACCTTTCACGAATTACAGAGCTCGACTAACTCTATAATGGCGAAGAACACAAAACAATCTTTCTAACTTCGAACGGGTCGGAGAAGAAGATGTTTGAATCAACGACAAGCAGCAGTGAACGCTTCGTCGTTGTTGGCTTTTTATCGAAGTAGAAAATCTCTCTTCGTCAAGTGTTTGGGAAACTAATGGAATTTCGAACACTTGAATGGATATGAACTTGAGAGAGATTTTGGCAGAGATTTTGCGTTGATAGCTTGAGTTTCCCGTTCTTGAATCCGATAATGGCTGAAGTATTTATAGGCAGTTTTGAAAAACTAGCCGTTGGAGTCAGGATGACGTGGCACTAGCCGTTGGAGGCTGACTCACTTCTAGCCGTTGGGAAAGTTCGTCCTTGCTGGCACACCACGTGGCAAGGATCAGGTCGTGTTGCTCCATGAAGGCGGAGCATCGACCTTGATATGATAATCCAGCTCTTGAAATCTTCTAAGTCAAAGCAGGCTGGAAGCTTGATAAGGAAGGTCGATAGACAAGAAGATATGCCAGCTCGATCCGAATGAGGCAGGTCGATAAACGACCTTTCTCTTACAGGGTGGATCAAACTTGCATTTAAACTATATAGAGCATCGACCTGCACTAACAGGTAGCAGGTCGATCTATCGGCCTTGACCCTAAACAAGTAAAATATGCCTAAGTGTGGTTTCGATAAACATCATCAAAATCAAACTGCAAGGGGTTCCCAACAATTTCCCCCTTTTTGATGATGTCGAAACCATACACTTTACAAATAATTCCTAAGATATAACACGATGAAAGATCGATTAACCATTAAGGTTGATAAGGAATTATATGAAAGGCAGATAATGACATAATTAAATTAAAGTAGTAAAGGCAGATTGCCTGGACAAAGAGGTATTGTCGTCAGGTCGAATAGATGATTTTTGCTTCATTCAGTTCGACAGCGTACTTACATTGGAAATTTACAAATCATACTACGAACTTACATGAATATCAAAAACATACAAAATCATCTAGTCTACTTTTTCTGCTGGGCACGGGCTGCCACACGCTCTTCCTGGATCTGTTCCCTGGACTTAGCCTTCATGCTGGCATAAATTCCATCCCTTATACGGCAGTAAGCGGGATCGGAATTTGAGACGTTCACGTTCATGCCGATGGCGGTCAGTGCGATGTACCGGTCAATTCGGGAATAATCCAAAAATCCCGAATCACCGATAAGCAAGGGCGTGAAATATTGCTTGCAAGGAGCCCTTACTATCGCACCGGCCTCTGCAGCCTTCCTTCGCAGCTCACCAACAAAGTCTTGGTGAGGGAATTTGAGCATATATGCCGCATAGGCGTCATCAGCCTCTTCAGGGAGAGAAGGGTCTTGAATCCAGTAGAACAGGAGGATGAAGCAACTGTTGAGGTCCCTCAGCAGGGCGTTCTGATTTTCATCGAGTCATTCAACGGCCTGCTGCTGGACTCCAGCTTCCAAAATCAGCTCGGAAGCCGACTGGCTGATCCAGTCCATTTCAGCCTTCTTCCTCGCTTCGGCAGCCCGGCGTTCGGCCATGAAACGCCGTTGTTCGTTTGGATTCACGGCCTGTTCTGGAGTCGCTCCAGCCAGATGCATGGCAGCGATAAGCTCGGCCTCTTTGGCCAAATGAGCTTTGGCAGCGGCGGCCTCAGAATCGGCCTGGAGGCAGCGGCCTCGGAAACGGGCTTGGAGGCGGCGGCCTGGGAGGCGGACTTCTTTTGCGGCGGAGGCGGAGGAGGGGGAGGAGCCAAGGAAGATGAAGGGGTTTTGGATTTGGAGGTCCTCTTCTTCCTGGCGGCGGCGGCGGCGACTCTTTTTTCTTCCCCCTTTTCGACATCATCAGAAAGGGTCTTGATGAGGGAAAGAAGTGTAGCGTCCTCCTCCTGCAGCTTGCCAACGGCCTCTCGCAGCTGCTGGTGCCCATTCAGCAGGCTGGTGAGAGTATCCAGGATGCCGTTGATCTGTGTGTTGGAGGCCGATGCCGAATTGGTAATTGAAGTAGTCAGGTCGGTCACACGGTGATCGACCTTAGCCATGTCCTCCTTCACATCCCCGATCAGATCACGGGACGCCATGTTCAGTGCCTCGAGCTGGGCCGGCAGAAGTTTGTCTGTATATTCTTTCAAGTGCTCCACAGCAAACTTCGTGACCCGCTCCCTGGCAGCGTCATCGGCCTGGGTCTTGGCTTACTTCAAGATATCGACCCGGGCCTCCGCAATGGCTTGCTTGATCTGCTCTGGTACGCTGATGGTGAGAGACTCGAGCTTTGCAGATAAGAAATTGAACTCGAGCTCCACATCAAACTTTGATGCGTCGGGAGCAGAATCAGCGGCAGTCAGAGCTTGATCACCACCTTCATTCCTTGGTGGTGATTGCTCTGGAGTTTGAATTGCATCAAACTCATCTCCAACATCGGCGGTGGAGTTGTAGAGGGCGCGAGAGTGAGTGTAGAGGGGGCGAAGGTCGGTACCCAGAATCTTGGCCTCGACCTTCATGCGCCGCAACACAAGTGATTGAAAATTTGCTGCCGCATCCTCCACACTGTAGAAGCCGAACTCTCCCTCTAGCTCCAACTCCTCGATCTTCAGCTCTTCGAGGGTGGCGACCTGCAGCAAGGCCTCGAAGACGTAGTAAAAACTCGACTTACAGACCAAATAAAACTGGAGGCGAGTAGCAAGGTCGAGAGACATGGGGAGTTGATCAATCCCCGGCATCAGGTCGATCACCTTCAGCCTGGCCTCTGCCTTCATGGAGGCCACCATGGAGTGAGCAGCAGACACGGGCTGCTCGGAGAACGGCTGGATGGGCAAGACGACGTCTTCCTCCACGGCCACATGCCGAAAGGGGGAAGGTTGGGGATCGTCCTCCGTGAGATCCTCGATCTCCACGGAGCCAACACGTTGGACTGCGGGGGACCTCGCCGGAGAGGGAATGACAACGTCCTGCGGGCGGGGAGATGCAGGTCGATGCTGCGAGGCGAACGGCTCGATGGCGGAACGGACTGGAGAGGGAGTCCGTTCGGCTGAAGAGGAGGGCGATGGCTCCCTGAGAGGTGCAGACTCGAACTCCACGGGAAGAATCTGGTGCAACGGCCTGACCGGATCTGTGGAGGTCGATTGCGTCCTTCGGGGGGACGACTTCTTGGCAGGGGGAGTCCTCTTTACAGGGCGAGAGGGTACCGGGTCGTCAATGGCCTTTCTTTTCTTCTGCACAGGACGAGTCGGTATCCTCCACCCAACCTTTGATTCACCGGTCTTGACGAGGTGCGCCCTTACATGGTCTGGCGACCCGTAGAAAATTTGAGGTGAAACCCCCAACGCCATCTCCATTTGGTGGAGGTCTTTCGGAATAAAGAGGTGGGGGAAGGACGGCTCATCAGTCCACTTCTTATTTTTGAAAAAGGAAGTGATGATGCAGGTAGCCTTCGTTCCAAGGCGAATCGGCCTCTTGTCATTGTGGAGTCGAACTCCCACCACGGCCTCACCATCCATCGTGCACTCGATCTGCCTGGCTTCCTCCCATAGCAGGGAGACCACCATTTTAGCCCAACTCACAGGCAGGTTGAGAATCACGGCCGCCATGATCTGAAACTTCAAGGGGGTGACCTGGTCGTGATTCCCGATGTGCCCAAGGAAGCACTTCTGCACAAAATCCATCAAGAGACGGAATTTGGGGCGGAGTTCGTTCCTCTTGAAGGAGGTTGCCACGAACGGCCTCTGCTCTATAAGAACACGATCGGCAACGTGCTGCAACTGGTCGCGAGTGATCTCAGAGAGTTGCATCGTCCCACCATCCCCAATATTGAAAGCGGCCTTCACAGCGTCGAGGACGTTGATGGTGTGAACGACCTTCTGGGTTCCGAGGGAGACGGTGTGGTCGGAGATGGTGTCGCCCTTATTCCAGTTATAGAAAAAGGCACACACAATTTTGGAGAGATGCTTCGGCGGATGGGTGGAGATAATCCGGTGGAACGGAAGGCACGTCTCCACCAGAGCATACATAGATTCCAGATCGCGAAACCCAAAGGTTTCACGAACCATGTATGGCTCGTACTTGATGCGAGACTTCAAAAACTCTTCGATCTCCTCCCACTGCATTTCCTTCAAATGAGTTGATTTTCCTGCCATTGATGTTAATTTTCCTGACATTTTATGAGATAGATTAGAAAATAAACTTGACAGAAAATGGAAGTAAAAACGGCGAAAAGGCACAAACCACGGCTGTTTGTTTTTGTGCAGAGTGAAGATGTAGTGAGTGAAGAATTAGCAGTGAATGAAAAAACACGACGGCGGCTGTTGTTTTTGCAGAGAATAGAAAAATTAGGTTTTGCAGAAAAGTGATGAGTGAGGAGGGTAAGTAACGTTTTGAGTGGAAACTGCATGAAATATATAGACATTTTGAACGGTTGAGATCGTTCGAATTTGAAAAGTTTAAAGTTTTCCCTCTCAACCACGTCCGCACGATTAAAGCGCGTGGAATGTGAAACGGTTCACATCCGCGCGTGAGATAAGGGAAACGTGCGTATAATGGCGCTTTTTCAGAAAAGGTGGCAGGGAATTAAATGCAATATTGGTCAATGTGTCAATATTTGACACTTGACTAGATGTTTTGCAAAAATGGCAATCATTATTCCCTTTTTCCTTATTTTCTGCAACACAACAGACCCTTAAATAATGTAACACATTGAGAAATAAATATCAATAATAAATAGAGAATTCAATGCGTATTAAAGAAGTTAAATGAAAGTCAAAAGGGTGATACTACCCTTTTGATTCTCCCTTCATTAATGCGGGTAGCATTCAGGTTGATATCGAACTTGTGATATCAGCCTTGTGATATCGGCCTTGTGGCAGATATCGGCCTGATGAAGTTAGAACGGCCTGGACTTGTGATATCGGCCTGGCGAAAGACATCGGCCATTGTTCCCCCTCAAATGATGGATCATTTGGACAAGTCTTCCCCCTCAATTTGAGGAACACAGGTCGATCTGTTGATTTAGACGACGGCCTGTTGATGGGGAACGGTCTGTCATTTGACTGTCGGCCTGTCGAAAGGATGACGGCCTGTTTGAGAGAAACGGCCTGTTGGTCCTCGAACGGCCTGTTGACTGAGGCAGTCTGTTCAAATGGTAACGCCCTGTCGGTTCGCGAACGGCTTGTTGAATTATGAACGGCCTGAT
The DNA here is from genome assembly GCA_029379335.1 of Thymus mandschuricus. Classification (NCBI taxonomy): domain Eukaryota; kingdom Viridiplantae; phylum Streptophyta; class Magnoliopsida; order Lamiales; family Lamiaceae; genus Thymus; species Thymus mandschuricus. The sequence goes on along the minus strand of CM057074.1, from coordinate 15,062,383 downwards.
GACTCAACATTTAATAAACCTAACTTCCCACACAGCATTTTGAATCTTTCTTCGGCTAGGGGTTTGGTTAGGATATCAGCCCGTTGGATATCAGTGTGTATCTTCTCAATAACCACGTTCTTCTTTTCCTTGTGATCACGAATAAAGTGATGTCGAATATCCACGTGTTTGTATCTTGAATGGAGAACTGGATTTTGAGTAATGGCGATAGCACTCGAGCTGTCGCAGAATATAGGCACTTCACTGACTTCAACTTCATAATCTTTGAGTTGTTGTTTGATCCACAAGATTTGTGCACAACAACTCCCTGCGGCCATGTACTCGGCCTCTGTGGTGGAGGTGGCTACTGAAGTTTGTTTCTTTGAAAACCATGATATCAACTTGTTTCCAAGAAATTGGCAAGTACCCGAGGTTGATTTCCTATCGAGCTTGCACCCTGCATGATCAGAATCTGAATAACCTGTAAGCTGCAAATTATCGTCACAAGGATACCAAAGACCTAAATTTGTGGTTCCTTTGATATATCGAAGAATTTTCTTTGCTGCTTCCAAGTGAGATTCCTTCGGATTAGCTTGATATCGAGCACACACTCCAACTGCAAAAGTGATATCAGGTCGACTTGCAGTTAGATAAAGTAATGAACCAATTATACCCCTATACTGTGTTATGTTAGCAGGTTTTCCTTCTGGATCCGGGTCGATCTTCCCACCAGAGAGCATCGGTATTTTGACAGGCTTGCTGTCTTTGACACCAAACTTGTCGACCAGCTCGTGTGCGTACTTTGTTTGGCTAATGAAGATTCCTTCATCGGACTGCTTGACCTGCAACCCTAGAAAGAAATTCATTTCCCCCATCATAGACATTTTATATTTTTCTGTCATGAGGTTACCAAATTTTTCGCATAATATGGGAGATTTAGATCCAAAAATAATGTCATCAACATAAATTTGTACTAAAAGGATATGTTCATTCACTTTGATAGTGAATAGCGTTTTGTCGACTGAACCACGCTTGAATCCCGATTCGATGAGAAAGGATGATAGCGTCTCATACCAAGCTCGAGGAGCTTGCTTAAGTCCGTAGACGGCCTTATGTAGCTTGTAGACTTTGTGATACGATCCTTGATGACCGAATGGTAACGCACGCGGAAGAAACGAAACGAATTATCGAATGGAAATCCCAATACATCAAAGGACTAAACCCTCCTAAGTACTATAGATAAACCGAAGTCTCTATAACCCAAAGAAACGGTCGCCTAGCCACACGGGGACGATGAATGACACACAAACGAGGGTGATGAACTCGATTGATTCGCCGGATAAAGAATTTCTTGGTCACACCATAAGAAATTCGATCATAAATCTCATAAGAGAAATAAACTGTAGTATTATTGATGAATAAAAGTGTTGTTTTCGTCACCTATGAATGAGCCTTATTTATAGGCTTCAAAAAGTCCTAATTCCACAAGGAAACTACTTAAAAACTTATCCTAAAAGATATCAAACCAAATCCTAGTCTAAAAAGGAATAAAATCCTTAAAATAATGCTGAAAATTAACCTACCAACTATAGTACTCATAAAAAACGAAAATTAATAAAAATAATGTTGGTCCCGGGAAAGAGTAATTGGTGTATGGGGGGGGGGGGGAATACACCAATAACCAACCGTTTTTGACTTTTAAAATTCAGGTTGATCTGCAGGTCGTTTGTCAAGGTCGACCTTATCAGAGGCAGTTTGATCTATCAAGCTCGTATGGTATCAAGCTTGATTTATCAAACTGTTAATGCGGAAGTTGGTGGAGGTTGATTACTCTTTGAAAAATCTTAAGGTTGAATATGGGTAGCAGGTTGATTCGTGTAATGCAGGTTGATACTCGTCAGTATGATTATGAAATGAAAGAGCGATAAATAAAGAGAGAGAGAGAAACACCGCGATGTAGCGTGGTTCGGAGAAACCCTCCTACGTCCACGTCAGGTCGACTCGACCTGAGAATCCCTTTTCTTTTGGATCCACCTCTCTCTTATTTATACTGACTGAGTATCAGTTCTAGCTACAATCTATCTTGAGAGTAACTAGACACGAGTTTTGGGTCGTGACCCTTACAACCTTCGTACTAGAACGTACACACAACCTAACGCTGTTACAGAGCTTGACTAACTCTATAATGGCGAAATTAAGAACAAGCTTTCTAACTTCGAACAAGTCGGAGAAGAAGTTGTTTGAACAAACGACAAGCAGCAGTGAACGCTTCGTCGTTGTGGTGTTTTTCGGAATCGGAAACCTCTCTTCTTCAAGTGTTTGGGAAACTAATCGGATTTCGAACACTTGAGTGGATTTGAGCTTTGAGAGAGATTTGGGCAGAGATATGGCGTTGATAGCTTGTGTTTCCCGTGCTTGAATCCGAAAATGGCTGAAGTATTTATAGGCAGTTTTGAAAAACTAGCCGTTGGAGTCGGGCTGACGTGGCACTAGCCGTTGGATGCTGACTCACTTCTAGCCGTTGGGAATATTCGTCCTTGCTGGCACATGACGTGGCAAGGATCAGGTCGTGACACTCCATGAAGGTGGAGCATCGACCTTGATTGACAATCCAGCTCTTGAAATCTTCTAAGGCAATGCCAGCTGGAAGCTTGATAGGGGAGGTCGATAGACAGGCTGATGATCCAGCTCGATCCAATTGAGGCAGGTCGATACATCGACCTTTCTCTTACAGGGTGGATCGAACTTGACACTAAAACGATAAAGGGCATTGACCTGCACTAACAGGCAGCAGGTCGATCTATCGGCCTTGACCCTAAACAAGTAAAATATGCCTAAGTGTGGTTTCGATAAACATCATCAAAATCAAACTGCAGGGGGTTCCCAACAATTTCCCCCTTTTTGATGATGTCGAAACCAAACACTTTACAATTAATTCCTAAGAAGAAACACTGAAAGAATGGTATCAGAGCTTCCTTTAATTTTTTTTTTTTTTCAATCATGAAGATTGATAAGGAATAAAATGAAGGGCAAATAAGAGCATAATTAAATTAAAGCAGTAAAGGCAGATGCCTGGACAACGAGGTATTGTCATCAGGTCGAAAGATGATTTTGTTTCATTAAGCTCGATAGCAGAATACATGAAGAATTTACATCGGGCTGAGAGCATAAATGAAAAACAATATTACAAAATCATCTACATGGCCTGGATCTTGGCACGGGCTGCTGTGCGCTCTTCTTGGATCTGCTCCCTTGACAACGTCTGCATGCTTGCGTAGATTCCATCCCTGATACGACGATAGTCGGGATCGGAATTCGATACGTTGACGCCTAGGCCGATGGCAGTTTGGGCGATGTACTGGTCGATTCGAGAGTAATCCATATACTCCGAAGCACCAAGACGTAAGGGCGCAAAATATTGCTGAGCAGGGGCCCTTATCGTCACACCAGCCTCTGCAGCCTTCATCTTGAGCTCACCAATGAATTTTTGGTATGGAAATTTGCGCATGTAGGCTGCATACGCTTCATCGGCATCGGCAGGCAGGGAGGGGTCCTTGATGAAGTAGTGCAGGAGGATGAAGCACGAATTGAGCTCCCGCAGCAGGTTGTTCTGGGATTCATCAAGCCAGTCAACGACCTGCTGCAATCCTCCTGCATTCAAAACGAGAGCGGACTGGCTGATCCAGTCCACCTCTCTCTTCCTTCTAGCCTCAGCAGCACGGCGCTCTGCCTTGAAGCGCTTCTGCTCCTCTAGATTTGCAGCCTGCTCCGGCGTAGCACCAGCCAGCACCATGGCGGAAATGAGATCGGCCTCTGCTGCCAATCGAGCTTTGGCGGCAGCAGCCTGCTCCGCACCAAGCTGGGAGATAGGATCGGCATGAGAGGCAGCGGCCTTGGGTGCAACGGCCTGGGAGGGCTTCTTTTGAGAAGGAGGAGGAGCCTTGGATTTTGGGGCCGGGGCCTTCTTTTTCTTCGCGGCGGCGACTCTCTCTTCTTCCCCCTTTTCGACATCATCAGAAAGGGTCTTTATCAGGGAAAGAAGAGTCGCGTCCTCCTGCTGGAGCTTGGTCACAGCATCCTTCAACTCCTGCTGGCCATCGAGAAGGGAGGAGATGGAACCGTGAATTGCATTGATCTGCTCGTTGGAGGTCGATGCGGAGTTTGAGATAGACGTTGTCAGTTCGGTTACTCGCCCATCGACCTTCTCCACGTCCTCCAACACTTCCGCGATCTGGTCGCGGGATGCCATGTTGAGCTCATCAAGCTGGCCAGGTAGGAGCTTGTCAGTATATTCCTTCAAAAGCCTCACTGCAAAATCAGTGACACGCTCCTTGGCAACTTCATCGGCCTGGGCCTTGGCTTCATTAATAATATCGGCCCGGACCTCGGCTATGGCCTGCTTGATTTGTTCTGGGAGGCTGGTGATGATTGACTCGAGCTTGGCTGAAATATCATCCAGCCCAGCCTCCACATTTACTCTTGGAGACGGAGCAGCAGCAACTAGAGGCTGATCATCACCCTCAATCCTGGGTGATGATTGCTCCGGAGTTTGAATCCGATCAAACTCGTCTCCGGCTTCGACGGCGGAGTTGTACAGGGCGCGAGAGTGCGCATATAGGGGGCGAAGGTCGATGCCCAAAATTTTGGCTTCGACCTTCATGCGGCGAAGCACCAGCTGCCGAAAATTGGAGGCCGCATCCTCCACGGTGTAGAAACCGAACTCCGCTTCAAGGGCCAGTTCCTCGACCTTCAGGTCGTCGAGAGTGACGACCTGCAGCAACGCCTCGAACAAATAGTAGTAGCTCGACTTACAATCCAGGTAGAACTGGAGGCGAGCAGCGAGGTCGAGGGTTTTGGGGAGTTGATCGATTCCTGGCATCAGGTCGATGACCTTTAGCCTTGCTTCGGCCTTCTTCGAAGCCACCATTGCTTGAGCAGGAGAGATGGCCTGCTCGGGGATAGCCTGGAAGGGCAAGATGGTGTCTTGCTCCACCTCTTCTTCGGTGACATCAACAATTTCCACGGATCCAGCTCGTTGAACACGAGGGGACTTTGCTGGAGAGGGAGCAACGACCTGCGAAGAAGATGCAGGCCGTTTCTGCGAGGCGGACGGCTCGCCTGCGGAACGGACTGGAGATGGAGTCCGTTCGGCTGATGGAGAGCGCGATGGGGAGCGCGAAGTCTCCGTGCGAGCTGCAGGCTCATCGAGCCGCACGGGAAGGACTTTATGCATCGGCCTGGGAGGGCTACCGGAGGCCGACTGCATTTTGCGAGGGGGAGTCCTCTTCACGGGCGGGCCCTTCTTGACAGGGCGAGAGGGGACCAGATCGATATCGGCCTTCCTTTTCTTTTGAAGGGGTCGATCTGGGATCCTCCAACCAACTTTGGAATGGCCCGTTCTGGCGAGATGCTCCCGGACAGAGTCTGGGGAGTTGTGGTAGATTTGCGGTGCCACCCCAATCGCCATCTCAAGCTGATGGAGATCTTTTGGTATAAACAGAGGGGGAAAGTCCGGATCTTTGGACCACGTCCTCTGCTTGAAGTGGGAGATGATGATGGAGGTCACCTTTGTCCCAAGGCGAAGTGGCTTGTCGTTGCGGAGAGATACTTTTACAACGGCCTCTCCCTCCGTCTTGCAGATGATCATCCTGGCTTCATCCCAAAGCAGAGAGACCAACAATTTGTCCCAACAGATGGGCAGGTCGAGCACTACGGCCGCCAAGATCTGGAATTTGAAAGGGGTGACCTGGTCGTAGTTCCCGAGGAGCCCCAGAAAACACTTCTGCACGAAGTCCATCAAGAGGCGATATTTAGGGCGGAGTTCGTTCCTCTTGAATGCGACTGGCACGAACTGCCTTCGCTCGATTAGGACCCGATCTGCAACCTGCTGCAGTTGGTCCCTAGAAATGTCCGCGAGCTGCATCGTCCCCTCTTCATCAATGTCGAAGGCCGCTTTCACAGCATCAAGAACGTTGATGGTGGCCACGGACTTCGTGGTTCCAATAGAGACGGTGTGGGTGGATACGGAATCTCCTTCATTCCAATTGTAGAAGAAGGCACCCACAAGCCTGGGGAGATTCTTCGCCGGCCGGGTGGAGATAATCTGATGGAATGAACGGCACTTCTCCACCATGGCGAACATGGAGTCGAGATCGTGAAAACCGAAGTTTTCACGCACCATGTAGGGCTCGAACTTGATGCGAGCCGTCAAGAACTCTTCTACTTCCGACCACTGCATTTCTTTCCGACCAGAGGGTAAGATATTTGCTGCCATTGTTGTTTTTCTGCAAATTTTTCGAAAAAGATCAGAAAAGATAACCAACCGTTTTTCGAGACTAGATAGAACAACACAGTGAAGATCTTGACAGAAAATTAAAACATAAACTGGATCGGCGAAAAGAGCACAAACCACGGTAATGATTTGATACAGTGAGTGTTAATGTAGAAAAGCAGTGAACACGACGGCGGCAGTTGAATTTTGCAGAGAAAACTAGGTTTTTCGAGGAAGATGATAAGAGTAAGTAAAGTTTTCGAGATAAAACTGCATGCCATATATAGATTTTTGAACGGTTGAGATCGTTCGAATTTGAAAGGGTGAAAATTGCAGCTTCAATCCTCAACCGCACGATCTATGCGCGTGAAATGTGAAACGTTCCATATTCGCGCGTGAGATAGTGAAAACGTGCGATAACTTGCACTTTTACAGAGATATGGCAGGGAATTAAATGCAGCCTCGGTCAACGTGCAAAAGTTGACACTTGACTAGATGTTTTTGCAAAAATGGTAATCATTACTCCCTTTTTCCTCATTTTCTGCAAATTATCAGTCCCTTAAATAATGAAACACATTGAGAAATAAATAACATTAATAAATGAAGAGATCAATGCGTATAGAAGAAGTTATAAGACAAAAGGGTGATACTGCCCTTTTGATTCTTCCTTCATAAATGCAGTTGCATTCAGGTTGATATCGGTCTGATGATATCGGCCTGGTGACAGAGAACGATCTGGCAAAATGAACGGCCTGTATTTGTGATATCGGCCTGGACATATAACATCGACCTGGCGAGTTGGAACTGCCTGGCGAAATAAACGCCCTGGAGACAGACATTGACCATTGTTCCCTCTCAAATGATGGATCACTTTGGCTAAGTGTTCCCCCTCAATTTGAGGAATGTAGGTCGATTTATTGAATAGTCGACGGCCTGATGATGGACACGGCCTGTTGACAGATACGGCCTGTGGATAGGAACGGCCTGGTGAGTTGATGACGGCCTGTTCCCCCTTAATATCGGCCTGCTTGCAAGGAGACGGCCTGCTTGTTGGTCCCGGTTGTTGGTCCCACAAGCTTTTGAGAAAATTTGGCAGGTCGATGAGGAGATAACGGCCTGTAGGCTTACGATCGGCCTGGTGTCTCAACATTTAGTAACCCCAGCTTTCCACATAGCATTTTGAATCTTTCTTCGGCTAGGGGTTTGGTTAGAATATCAGCTCGTTGAATGTCAGTGTGTATCTTCTCTATAACCACGTTCTTCTTTTCCACGTGATCACGAATAAAGTGATGTCGAATATCCACGTGCTTGCATCTAGAGTGAAGAACTGGATTTTGAGTAATGGCGATGGCACTCGAGCTGTCGCAGAATATAGGCACTTCACTGACTTCAACTTCATAATCCTTAAGTTGTTGCTTGATCCACAAGATTTGTGCACAACAACTTCCTGCGGCCATGTACTCGGCCTCTGTGGTGGAGGTGGCTACTGAAGTTTGCTTCTTTGAAAACCAAGAAATCAGCTTGTTTCCGAGAAAATGGCAAGTACCCGAGGTAGATTTCCTATCGAGCTTGCACCCTGCATGATCAGAATCTGAATAACCTGTAAGCTGCAAATTATCATCACAAGGATACCAAAGACCTAGATTTGTGGTTCCTTTGATGTATCGAAGAATTTTCTTTGCTGCTTCCAAGTGAGATTCCTTCGGATTAGCTTGAAATCGAGCACACACTCCAACTGCAAAAGTGATGTCAGGTCGACTAGCAGTTAAATAAAGTAATGAACCAATAATACCCCTGTACTGTGTTATGTTGGCAGGTTTTCCTTGGGGATCCGGGTCGATCTTCCCACCAGAGAGCATTGGTATTTTGACTGGCTTGCTGTCTTTGACACCAAACTTGTCAACCAGCTCGTGTGCGTACTTTGTTTGGCTAATGAAGATTCCTTCATCGGACTGCTTGACCTGCAACCCTAGAAAGAAATTCATTTCCCCCATCATAGACATTTTATATTTTTCGGTCATGAGGTTACCAAATTTTTCACACAAAATGGGAGATTTAGATCCAAAGATGATATCATCAACATAAATTTGTACTAAAAGGATATGTTCATTCACTTTGATAGTGAATAGTGTCTTGTCGACTGAACCACGCTTGAATCCTGATTCGATGAGGAAAGATGATAGCGTCTCATACCAAGCTCGAGGAGCTTGCTTAAGACCATAGACGGCCTTGTGCAGTTTGTAGACTTTGCTTGAATCACCCTCCTCGAATCCAGGAGGCTGTTCCACATAGACTTCTTCTTCAAGAATGCCATTGAGGAACGCGCTTTTAACATCCATCTGGTAGACTTTGAATCGTTGATGAGCGGCATAAGCTAGAAACAGCCTTATAGCTTCTAATCTTGCAACGGGGGCAAACGTCTCATCATAGTCGATTCCTTCTTGTTGACAGTAACCCTTTGCTACCAGTCGGGCTTTGTTTCTGACAACTTCTCCAGATTCATCTCTCTTGTTCTTGTAAACCCATTTAACTCCAATGACGCCTTGATGATAAGGACGATCAACTAGTGACCATACTTCATTTCTTTTGAATTCATTGAGCTCCTCTTGCATGGCTTCGATCCAGTCAGCATCTTGAAGAGCTTCATAGGCATCCTTGGGTTCTATGCGAGAGAGATAGCAACTTAGAAGTGCACTTTCACCAATCGTCCTTCTCGTTCGTACTCCTTGGTTTGGGTTCCCAACAATGAGCTCTTTCGGATGATCATCGATCCAACGTCTGCGTCGTGATCTTTCTTCATTTGAAATGATTGGCTCGGGCTCATTAATGGGTTCGTCAAACTCTGGATGAGTTGTAGGTTGATCAGTGGGCACATGCTGTTGCTCGAGCTGTTGATCAGGCTGCTGTTCGGCCTGGATGTTGAGCTGCTCCATTGTGTTATCGAGCTGCTCAATTTGAGATGTAAGGTCTTTAACAGCATCAGTCTTGGGGACTGAGGGAGGGGGATCAGCCTGGTTAAGTCCGGCTGATGTATTACAGCTCGTATTATCATTTGCATCACTTCCCCCTTGCTGTGTGACCCTAGGATCAGATTGATCCTCTTCCTCCAAATCATTTGGAGTCCATACTAGCAGGTCGTCAATGGGGGAGTTAGACGGCCTGTTAGCATCGGGCTGTTCAGTACCTGTACTTGACTCTCTGTACAGACAAGTAGATTCATCAAAAACAACATGAGGTGTTACTTCCACAACTAGGGTTTTCTTATTAAAGACTCTATAAGCTTTGCTAACCTCTGAGTATCCTAAAAATACTCCTGGATCGGCTTTGCTATCAAAAGTCTTTAATTGAGATTTCCCATTGTTATGAATGTAACACAAGCACCCAAAAGCTTTAAAGTACTTTAACCTGGGGAGCTTGTTGTTCCACAGCTCGTATGGAGTCTTTCCATGTCGGGTCGTGATGATCGACCTGTTTTGGGTGTAGCAGGCTGTGTTGACGGCCTCTGCCCAAAACTTCTTTGGAAGATTGGTTTCATCCAACATGGTACGAGCTGCTTCCTTCAGCGACCTGTTACGGCGTTCCACTACGCCGTTTTGTTGAGGTGTGCGTGCAGCTGAAGTTTGATGATGAATCCCACTTTTTGTGCAATATTCTTCGATCATAGCATTGATGAATTCGGTGCCTCGATCTGATCGGATGGAGATGATGGATTTCTCCTTTTGATTGCAGAGTTTGTTCAGCAACGCAGGTAGCTTCTCCAATGTCTCCTTCTTTTTGTACATGAAAATAACCCACGTAAATCTAGAATAATCATCTATAATAACGAGAGCGTATTTTCTACCGTTTATACTCAAGGGAGTGACTGGACCGAAGAGGTCGAGATGGAGAAGCTCAAGAATTCGATTTGATGATTGAGCCGTCACGCTTGGAAATGATGATCTTGTCTGTTTTCCAGCTTGACATGCTCTGCAGATGTGATCACGATCGAAGACTTGGTCTGGCAGGTCGTTCACCAGCTTGTTGCGTGCGAGCTTGTTGATGGCCTTGAAGTTTAAGTGACTCAACCTCTTGTGCCATAGCCAGCTTGTCTCGGAATCGGCCTTTGTGACCAGGCAGGTCTCTATCCAATCTGTCCATTGTACAACATAGAGTCTATCCTGCAAAATTCCGGTAAGAAGAATTTCTCCTTCCTCATTTTTCACGAGACACTTGTTAGCGGTGAATTCTACTCGTTTACCACTCGAGCAGAATTGCGACACAGAGAATAGATTATGATTAAGACCTTCAACATAAGAGACGTTAGAAATAGTTGTTTTACCAACTCTTAGATCGCCCTGGCCTCTTGTAAATCCCTTAGAATTTCCTCCAAAGGTTACAAGGGGCCCGTCTCGTTCTTGGTAATTTGAAAGTGGCGTTTTGTCACACGTCATGTGCTTTGAGCATCCACTATCAATGATCCATACAGCTCCATGAGCCGCTTGGCTCCTTCTCTGAGCCTTCCCAACCTGCAATTAGTTAAACTTAGCAACCCATTTGAGATTGGGTGCTACATCGGTTGCGGGAACGGCCTTTGGAACCCATATTTGCTTCACCGGTCTGCTTCTATCCGAGGCTGAGGACGAAGCAGTAGCGGTCTTGGGCTTAGGGGCCTTGGATTTCTTCGAGCGGGGGCGACGAGACTGATAATATTGTTCTTCGTAAAACCCAGGTTGATACTGCCAGTCTGAAGAATTTGACTGTTGAGAGTAGTGGCAGTAGCACCCTTGATAATCCGGGTGGAAGAACTCAGGGTGATACGGCCTTTGATAGTGCTGGCCTTGGTATCGCCCTTGATGAACAGCCTTATTCTGATGGTAGGAGGCAGGTCGACGTTGCTGGGCAGGTCGACTCTCCTTCTTTTGAGGAGCGGGCTGTTCTTTCTTTCGTTGCTTTATGAGGATGGCCTGGGGCTGTCGAGCTGGGTTCTTCAGCTTGACCATCTTATCAGGGAGAGTTTGATTGGCTTTTCGAACATTCTTTGATTTAGGCTGAGCTTTCACGAACGTGATCTCGCAGTCTTTGTTCTTGCCTTTCTTGGATTCTCCATTAAATCCAATCCCAGAGTGATCGCGCGGATTGCGTTGCATGGATTGGACCTCTTCCAGCTTCTTTCCACTTTTCTTCAACTGACTCAATGTGAGTTGAAGTTTTTCTTCCTTTTTCACGAGGAGTTCGTGTCGAATTACCAAGTCAGCCAGCTTTGAGGTAAGGCAGTGTATTTCGGCATCCTTGGTCTTGAGGGACTCGTTCTTCTCGAACTCCCTGGTATCGAACTCCTTGACCCGTAAAGTCAATTCGTCAACCTTTGACTTTAGGGTTTCGATCTCCCTTTCCTTTTCTTCATCGTCAGAAAAAGAAAGTGAAGTGGGTTGAAGATCTACCTTTGAAGATCCCTCGTTTTGTTGATGCTCTCCAACGAAGCATTCTTCATCATCACTTTTATCGAAAGCGATGTATCCTTCGTCATCACTTGACGAGCTGTCCGAGAGGTGAGCTTCCTTTGTTTCTTCGGCAATCATAGCAGCTCGTTGATCTTTGAGCTTCTTATCACGCTTTGCACGGAGCTCGTCTCTCTCGGCCTTGGTAAGATCCGGGCAGTCCGTCTTGTAATGACCTGGCCTGCCACAGTTGAAACAACCACCCTCGGGTGTGTTAGAAGAATTGAAGGTTGAGGGTTTACCTTCTCCCTTTTTGTCAGGGCGGTCGTGGTTGCGGTTTGAGAAGTTTCGCTTGTTGTCGCGATAGAACTTTTTATATTTGACAACCTTCCCTAGGAGCTTCTCATTTCTCCTAGCAGCTAGAGCATAGTCGAGAGTCATTTTCTCGAACTTTTTGACGATGGACTCGTCAATCGGACTTGGGGTAGCAGCTGAGGCTGAGTCGGCCTTGAAGGCTACCTCCTTGTTCTTTTCCTCAGCCTTCTTGCTGGTGGAAGGCTGGGTTGATCCATGGATGCGGATCATCTCATACTCATTTCCGACAAGAATGTCGAAAAGGTCTTCTGTGGTGAGGGAGTTGAAATCCGATCGGGCTGGATGCATGGCGGCGTATACGTGCCAATTTGCAGGGAGGGCGCGTATCACTTTAAGATTCTTCTCGCGCTGCGTATACTTGTATGGGTTGATGGCAGCCACTTCGAGAATAATCTCGGTGAAGCGAATTTTCATTGCTTCAATGGTTTCTCCCGAAACCATCTTGAAGTCATCGAACTTGCTGCACGCCATAGACAGCTTGTTCTCCTTCATCTCCTCTGAGCCAAGGCTGATGGACCGGAGGGTGTCCCACATTTCTTTGGCCGTTTCGAGATTTCTGATCTTGGCCAAGTAGACGCCCTTCACGGTGCTGGAGATGAGTCCCTTTGCGTAATCATCAAGACCGGCCTCTTTCCTCTCCTCGGTTGAGTAGTCGCGAGGGTTTTTGAGAACCTTCTCGTATGTGGCCTCCCCTGGATCTGTTCCTCCAACGATAATTTTCGCTGCATAAATGGGGGAGGGTCCATTCTCGATGATATCCCACATAAGGACATGATGTGCCTTGAGACACATCTTGATCCGAAAGCTCCAATCTTCATAGCCTTGTATAGAGAAGTCTTCACATACCCTGAGAAGAGAAGCCTCCATTGCAAATAATATGGTATGAATGAAATGAAAAAGATTTTTCGAAAGGATCGGTTCAAAATGACCAAAAGTTAAATAAAGAACTTTTAGTATGCAAAGCAGCGGTCAAAAGAACCACTGCTCTGATACCACTTGTTGGTCCCGGGAAAGAGTAATTGGTGTATGGGGGGGGGGGGGAATACACCAATAACCAACCGTTTTTGACTTTTAAAATTCAGGTTGATCTGCAGGTCGTTTGTCAAGGTCGACCTTATCAGAGGCAGTTTGATCTATCAAGCTCGTATGGTATCAAGCTTGATTTATCAAACTGTTAATGCGGAAGTTGGTGGAGGTTGATTACTCTTTGAAAAATCTTAAGGTTGAATATGGGTAGCAGGTTGATTCGTGTAATGCAGGTTGATACTCGTCAGTATGATTATGAAATGAAAGAGCGATAAATAAAGAGAGAGAGAGAAACACCGCGATGTAGCGTGGTTCGGAGAAACCCTCCTACGTCCACGTCAGGTCGACTCGACCTGAGAATCCCTTTTCTTTTGGATCCACCTCTCTCTTATTTATACTGACTGAGTATCAGTTCTAGCTACAATCTATCTTGAGAGTAACTAGACACGAGTTTTGGGTCGTGACCCTTACAACCTTCGTACTAGAACGTACACACAACCTAACGCTGTTACAGAGCTTGACTAACTCTATAATGGCGAAATTAAGAACAAGCTTTCTAACTTCGAACAAGTCGGAGAAGAAGTTGTTTGAACAAACGACAAGCAGCAGTGAACGCTTCGTCGTTGTGGTGTTTTTCGGAATCGGAAACCTCTCTTCTTCAAGTGTTTGGGAAACTAATCGGATTTCGAACACTTGAGTGGATTTGAGCTTTGAGAGAGATTTGGGCAGAGATATGGCGTTGATAGCTTGTGTTTCCCGTGCTTGAATCCGAAAATGGCTGAAGTATTTATAGGCAGTTTTGAAAAACTAGCCGTTGGAGTCGGGCTGACGTGGCACTAGCCGTTGGATGCTGACTCACTTCTAGCCGTTGGGAATATTCGTCCTTGCTGGCACATGACGTGGCAAGGATCAGGTCGTGACACTCCATGAAGGTGGAGCATCGACCTTGATTGACAATCCAGCTCTTGAAATCTTCTAAGGCAATGCCAGCTGGAAGCTTGATAGGGGAGGTCGATAGACAGGCTGATGATCCAGCTCGATCCAATTGAGGCAGGTCGATACATCGACCTTTCTCTTACAGGGTGGATCGAACTTGACACTAAAACGATAAAGGGCATTGACCTGCACTAACAGGCAGCAGGTCGATCTATCGGCCTTGACCCTAAACAAGTAAAATATGCCTAAGTGTGGTTTCGATAAACATCATCAAAATCAAACTGCAGGGGGTTCCCAACAAATAAACTACTAAATAAACTAGTAAATAATATCTTCCATCTTTATCCCATATCATCTATAATTCTGGGCCTCCGGGCTTCGAACCATGACTTACGGGCTCCATCATTCCCCTCCTCTTGAAGAGGATTTGTCCTCAAATCCTGACCGTCTCCTACGTCAAAAGGAAAGAAATTTTGTTTCTTGATCTCTTCACATTTCTCCAACTCATTCAATCCTTCGAACTCGATTTGATGTTCACTTCCTTTAATTGATAATACGCAATGAAATGTATCTTTGGAAGAAACATCATCAAATGCCTGCACAAATGAATAAGTAGAAGAAAATAGACAATCAAGATCATTAGTGGACGAAACATTCCCCTTGTTCCACGTTGCCTCCATGGACTTCTCCTCATTCACAATCCACTCCAAGGCACTACTCTGATCAAGTAGAGACTCGGGCATCAATCCATTCTCGTTTGTCTCTACTTTCTCCTCCTTGGACTTCACCATCTCCACCTCCTTTGACAGTTGCATTTGATCATCCTCATCCACTTGCGTTGGAGTAAGAGAAACAAACGACACTTCATCCTCGACATGAATGATGTTCTCTTGCTGCTCTCCATCACACTCTTCATTTTGCACACTCTGATCAATATCATCAAATAAACTAAGTGGTCCAGGAGGTGCTTCGATTTCTTCTACCTCCTCATTCTGTTCTTCCACATCATCTCGAACCGGAGTGAACGTACTCTTAGCATCTGACCTTGGCTTGACAAATGGACGTATGTACTCCTTCGGCTCCTCTTCTTTCTCCCAAAAACTTCTCTTCAAATATGAAATAGTAGTAGCTTGGGACTGTCTCAAACCATTCTGACTCTCACGATAGTAATGGGTAGGTGCAAAATGCTTCCTCATTACTGCCTTCATCTCTTTCCAAGTCATGATTGGCTCCACTCCTTTCCTACTTCTACTCTTAGCTAACCGATCCCACCAAGTTAAAGCATAGTCCGATAACAACCTGGATGCCAAGTTCACCTTCTTGAACTCAGAATAGTTATGATGACAAAAAGCTATCTCCATATTTCTTTCCCATTGAAGATATAACTCTGGATCATATTTCCCTTGAAAGTAGGTAATGTCCACATCTTCGTCCTCACCAAGATGGCCACGTTGGTTGTATTGTCGGGCTTTGTCTTTGTATCGACCTCCACTCTTCGAACAAATTAACACCGACTCAGACCTCATCTCCTCGCCCCATTGTTTCACCATCGCCTCTATCTTGAGCTTTGTTTGTTGATCAAGTTCCTCATACGACATACCAGCAGAGTAATGAGACTTTTAGATCTCGTTGAGATGTTTCCGAAAAGGTATATGGAGAAAAATCGGAGTCCGTATGCAAAAGTTATGGCCGTTTTAGTGCTGGCCGATGAAAAACACGAGAAAAAGATGAAAACTCACAGAAACGAATCTGAATACTTGACACGAAACGAAAAGCTACAAAGGACGACTCTATGACACAGCTACGATTTTTTTTTTTTTTTTTTTTTGACACAGAAACGAATCTGACGATACGAAAACGAAAAAGACAAAAGGAAAGATAGAACCTGGATTACGTAAACTCTGGCTCTGGTGCCAAATGATACGATCCTTGATGACCGAATGGTAACGCACGCGGAAGAAACGAAACGAATTATCGAATGGAAATCCCAATACATCAAAGGACTAAACCCTCCTAAGTACTATAGATAAACCGAAGTCTCTATAACCCAAAGAAACGGTCGCCTAGCCACACGGGGACGATGAATGACACACAAACGAGGGTGATGAACTCGATTGATTCGCCGGATAAAGAATTTCTTGGTCACACCATAAGAAATTCGATCATAAATCTCATAAGAGAAATAAACTGTAGTATTATTGATGAATAAAAGTGTTGTTTTCGTCACCTATGAATGAGCCTTATTTATAGGCTTCAAAAAGTCCTAATTCCACAAGGAAACTACTTAAAAACTTATCCTAAAAGATATCAAACCAAATCCTAGTCTAAAAAGGAATAAAATCCTTAAAATAATGCTGAAAATTAACCTACCAACTATAGTACTCATAAAAAACGAAAATTAATAAAAATAAACTACTAAATAAACTAGTAAATAATATCTTCCATCTTTATCCCATATCATCTATAATTCTGGGCCTCCGGGCTTCGAACCATGACTTACGGGCTCCATCACTTTGCTTGAATCACCCTCCTCGAATCCAGGAGGCTGTTCCACATAGACTTCTTCTTCGAGAACGCCATTGAGGAACGCACTTTTTACATCCATCTGGTAGACTTTGAATCGTTGATGAGCGGCATAAGCTAGAAACAGCCTTATAGCTTCTAATCTTGCGACGGGGGCAAACGTCTCATCAAAGTCGATTCCTTCTTGTTGACAGTAACCCTTTGCTACCAATCGGGCTTTATTTCTGACAACTTCTCCAGATTCATTTCTCTTGTTTTTGTAAACCCATTTGATTCCAATGACGCCCTGATGATAAGGACGATCAACTAGAGACCATACTTCATTTCTCTTGAATTCATTGAGTTCTTCTTGCATGGCTTGAATCCAGTCAGCGTCACAAAGAGCTTCAATGGCATCTTTGGGTTCTATACGAGAGAGATAGCAACTTAGAAGCGCGCTTTCACCAATCGTCCTTCTTGTCCGCACTCCTTGGTTTGGGTTCCCAACAATGAGCTCCTTTGAATGATCATCGATCCAACGTCTGCGTCGTGATCTTTCTTCATTTGAAATGATTGGATCGGGCTCATTAATAGGTTCGTCAAACTCCGGGTGAGTTGAAGGTTGATCAGTGGGAACGTGCTGTTGCTCGGGCTATTGATCTGGCTGTTGATCGGTCTGAATGTTGAGCTGCTCCATTGTGCTATCGAGCTGCTCAACTTGGGATGTAAGGTCGTTAACAGCATCAGTCTGGGGGACTGAGAATGGAGGATCAGCCTGGTGAAGTCCGGCTGAAGTATTACAGCTCGAATTATGAACATTACTTGCATCATTTCCCCCTTGCTGTGTGTCCTTCGGATCAGATTGATCCTCTTCTTCTAAATCAGTTGAGGTCCATACTAGCAGGTCGTCGATGGGGGAGTTAGACGGCCTGTTAGTAGCGGACTGATCTGGACCTGTACTTAATTCCCTGTACAGACAAGTAGATTCATCAAACACAACATGAGGTGTTACCTCCACAACTAGGGGTTTCTTATTAAAAACTCTATAAGCTTTGCTAACCTCCGAGTATCCTAAAAATACTCCTGGATCGGCCTTGCTATCAAAAGTTTTTAATTAAGATTTCCCATTGTTATGAATGTAACACAAGCACCCAAAAGCTTTAAAATACTTTAACCTGGGGAGCTTGTTGTTCCACAGCTCGTAAGGAGTCTTTCCATGTCGGGTAGTGATGATCGACCTGTTTTGGGTATAGCAGGCTGTGTTAACGGCCTCTGCCCAAAACTTCTTTGGAAGGTTGGTTTCATCCAACATGGTACGAGCTGCTTCCTTCAGCGACCTGTTACGGCGTTCCACTACGCCGTTTTGTTGAGGTGTACGAGCTGCTGAGGTTTGATGATGAATTCCACTCTTTGTGAAATATTCTTCGATCATTGTATTGATAAATTCGGTGCCTCGATCAGATCGAATGGAGATGATGGATTTCTCCTTTTGATTGCACAATTTGCCCAGCAACGCGGGTAGCTTCTCCAAAGTCTCCTTCTTTTTGTACATGAAAATAACCCACGTAAATCTAGAATAATCATCTATAATAACGAGAGCGTATTTTCTACCGTTTATACTCAAGGGAGTGATTGGACCAAAGAGGTCGAGATGGAGAAGCTCAAGAATTCGATTTGAAGCTTGTGCCGACACACTTGGAAAGGATGATCTTGTTTGCTTTTCAGCTTGACAGGCTTTACAAATGTGATCACGATCGAAAACTTGATCTGGCAGGTCGTTCACCAGTTTGTTGCGTGCGAGCTTGTTGATGGCCTTGAAGTTCAAGTGACTCAACCTCTTTGTTGGGAATTGTTAAGGACCAACTTGTTAAGGGGGAACTACATGGGACACTTTACCAATGAAAATAATTTGTTTTGATTAGATCCCAAAACCCCAAGTGTCCTGTTCCCAAGCGACCCATTTTGGTGAAGAAGATAGGTTAGAATTTTTCTAAGCCTACTCTGTTAGGATGGCTTTTTATTAGATTTTCAGACTGCAGGAATTCCAAGTGAAGGCCACTCACTTGAGTGTGATTTCCAAGCGAAGCAAGTCTACCGAAACCAAAGTGAAGCGACCGCTACAGTGGAATCGAAGTGAGTCCACCAAGGCAAAGCGAAGCGAGCGCTACAGTGGAATCGAAGCGAGTCCACCAAGGCAAAGCGAAGTGAGTGCTACAGTGGAATCGAAGCGAGTCCACCAAGGCAAAGCGAAGCGAGCGCTACAGTGGAATCGAAGCGAGACCACCAAGGCAAAGCGAAGCGAGCGCTACAAAGAAAAGCCGAAGCGAGTCAACGATGGTCAACATTTATTATATCAGTCACTTCGGAACCCCACTTCCCAAGTGACTCACTACAAATTGATCATGAAGCGACTCACTTCAAAGCGGTCACTACAACTTCAAAAGCGAAGCGAGCCACTACCTACCAGAAAGCAACAGCACAACTCCCGCCCATATTTTGAACTTCAGTCAACTAGAGATCTTCGCATTAATTGCGAGATCTCCACGTGTCGAACGTGGAGAGGAGCAAAGGAGTTGACTGCCAGGCCGACAGGGTGCCGCTACAGTACTGGCTCGCTCCAGTTACTGTTAAGTTTGTAACTTAGCCATTTTCGGCAAAGAGACAAACTGCGCACCTGCAAAAGTGTCTGCTTGCGCAAAGTACTGTCGAGAGGAGGAGAGACAAGGCCACCAACCAAGCAACGGATCTCGCCATCTCTCCGCCTATAAATAGTGAAGGATCACAACTTGAAGAAATAGAACACTACTTGAGCATTCGAGCGCATACAGCAAACAAACACTCCTAAGCCTTTGAGCAAATCTTCGAGTCTTTGTTTCCAAGTGTTCTCCGAGTTTCCAGTTCATCGGAACTCGTCTTCACAACCTTCACACTTGAAAAACTTGAAATACGTATTCACCCCCCCCCCCCCCTCTCCGTATTTCCCTATTAACAAACTGGGACCAACAAGTGGTATCAGAGCAGCGGTTCTTTCGAGCCTCTGCTTTGCATACCTGAAGCGAGCCCCCACTCGCTTCACGTTGTCTCACTGAACCGGATCCTATTTTCCTAAGTGCATAAAAACCTCACTCACGAATACTGCATTTACTGCTGATAGTTTGCTATGTCTACATACAGTGCATCAAACCTGCCACAGTTCTCTATCGAAGGATACGAGACATGGAGTTTCCGAGTCGAAGCTTCCTATGCTCCATCCACGACCGGATGTGGGAAGTCATAGAGGACGGACCAATCGAAATCAAGAAAGCCATATCTGTGAACGTCCCAGCTGCTGAAGGACGCGAAGCTCATGTTCGACAAACATACGTAGAAAAGGACAAAGATGAGTACACTCCGAATGACTTCAAAGTCGCCAACCTCGACAAGATTGCACGCCACACGATGCAGAGCACCGTGTCGGACGCCTATCTACCACGGATAAGGAAGTGCGCAACGGCGAAGGAAATGTGGGAAACCCTAGCCCTCATTTCTCAAGGAACGGACAAGATCAAGGAGAACAAACTCGCCGTTCAGATGCGGGAGTTTGAGAGTCTGATAATGAAGCCAGGAGAGTCTATCGACGCCTTCGAACTGAGAGTTACAAACATTATTGCAACTCTCAACTCGCTTGGGAAAGAACTCACAGATAAGGAAGTCAACCTGAAGATTGTCCGAGCTCTCACAAGGAAGTGGCAGACAATGAAGGAACTGTACCTTGCTACCAAGGATCTATCAAAGCTCACACTGGAGATTCTGTTCTCCGAACTCAAAGCTCATGAATTCGATCTGAATCGAATGAACCTCGACGAAGAGGATGAAGCTCCCACGACATCAAAAGGTGTAGCGTTCAAAGCTGCTGAAGGGCCAAGCGACCAGTCGCTAGCCAAGATGACGAGGGAAGAGCTGGAAGAACATGTTGCGTTCTTATCAAAGAACTTCAACAAGATGAACTCTCGAGTAGGCAAATACAAAAGATTCTACAAGCTATACAAGGGGAGAAGCACTGATACTCGAGAAGGAAAAGGGAAAAGAGAAGAGACGACCAAGCCGATCTCAAAGGACATGATGGAAGTGGAGTGCTATCACTGCCACAAGATGGGCCCTACAAATCCGATTACCCAAAGCTGAGTGCGAAGGAGCGAGAGGAACTGAAAGCAAAGAGGGATGCTCCAAGGCGAGCGCTCGTAGCGAGTGAAGTGCCGGTCGCTACAACTGAAGATCCAGCAAGCGACTCCGATGCATTCACAGATCCCAACTCCAGTGAGGGTTAGGATCTTGGACTCATGGCGCTCACCGACGAAGAGACCGGAGAGGTATTTATCTATCCCTCACCTAGTTCAATTACACTCGCACACACTCACCAAGAGGAAGCAAATTCCTCGACATGGAGTGAGCTGCTTGACAAACACATTAAATTGTCAAGTGACCACGAAGTGTTGCAACAAGCTTTGTCTCAAAGCAAGAAGGAGAACCGAAAGCTAGCCACTGAGCTTGACCAAGTCAAACTTAACTTAAGGGCTATGACTAGTAAGTTCGAGGATCTCTTCGCGAGACATCAAAGCTTGGAAGGAAGGTATGAAACCCAATCCGCTCTAGTTGCCAACTTGAACAAAGCTTCATATGCTAGGCAGGCACTAGAGAGCTCACTTCTACCTTTTGGTAGAAAGGGAGGACTCGGATATGAGGGTGGACCTTCCAAGCCTACTGTCTTTGTTGGTGCTTCAAACACCACAGCATCAGTTACTTTGGAAATGCCCACTGCATCCAAAGCAACCACTAACAAAGACAAAGGCAAAGTGGCTGAGAACCCTAAAAGGAAGCCAGTGAAGATGTCTATATCTTCAAGGGTGGAAACTAAAGGCAAGAAAAATTCAACATTCCCTAGCACTCAAACTGCTAAAGCTTACCAATCAAAGGGTAATGGGAAAATTGTTGAAGCTTCTAAGTCTCAAGCCAAGACACGAGAGACAAAGGATCTTCCTTTCAAGAAAAGGAGTAATGTCTATGTGTCACGTTATCCGGACTGGAGATGGTCCAACCGGACTAACGTTAAGGGGGAAGAATTCGAAGCACCAAGAAGGCCGCTTCGAACTCCCAAGGTAACTCAAGCGAGTCGGGGTCAAAACCCTAGTTGGACCGCTTCGAGAAAACCTAGCGAGCCGCTTCGACAGACTGTAAAACCTAAGTCAGTCTCTAAGCCCGTAGCTAATCTGAAGCGAGTCGCTTCAGGATACAAGCCAAAGGGTAAGAGCATAGGTAGGGCTGAAGCGAGCCGCTACCCCTCTTGCACACACTGCTGCACATGTGAAGCTGCTTTAAGGCAGAAGTCACAGTTTTCGAAGGTCGAGAAACCCAAGACACAAACTTCATCTCAAAAGAGAGTGAAGCAAGTGTGGGTACCTAAGGGAACTAACCTGCAAGGACCCAAACTGATTTGGGTACCAAAATCTGTCTAATTGCAGGTGAGCGCCGTGGATCCCATGCCTAGTGAGGGTCAACAAATCTGGTACTTGGACAGTGGATGTTCAAGACACATGACCGGCATGAAAGCTCTACTTCAAAACTACATAGAGAAGAAGGGTCCACACGTCACCTTTGGTGATAATTCTCGAGGAAGCACCAAAGGGTACGGCGCACTGAAAGTCGGAAAGCTCACGATTGAAGAAGTCTCCTACGTGGAAGGACTCAAGCACAACTTGTTATCCATTTCACAATTCTGTGACAAGGGATACAAGGTGGAATTTATTTCCAACAAGTGCATAGTGAAAAGCAAGTTCACATCCCAGATTGTGCTCACTGGAATTAGACAAAGGAACGTCTATATAGCACAATGGGATAGCTGCAAAGAGGAGACGTGCTTAGTAGCAAGGAGTGCTACAGAAATAGGATGGCTATGGCACAGACGCTTGAACCATCTCAACTTCAAAGCCATCAATCGCTTAGCTTCAAAGGGTTTGGTGCAAGGCATACCGAATGAAGTCTTCATCAAAGACCATCCTTGCTCACCATGCCAACGAGGGAAGCAGACGAAGAAGCACTTCGCCAGTCTCGAAGAAGCTTCATCAAAGCGAGTGCTCGAGCTGCTTCACATGGATCTGTTTGGTCCAGTCACTCCAGTCAGTGTAAATGGAAGGAAGTACACTCTAGTTGTAGTCGACGACTTCTCTCACTACACTTGGGTTGTATTTCTCTTCAGCAAAAAGGAGACACTGACCAAACTACCACAACTGCTCAAGCGATTGGCTGTGGAGAAGAATCAAGCAATTGTGACCATTCGCTCCGACAAAGGCACAGAGTTCTTAAACTCTACCGTTGAAGCTTACTGCACGGAGCATGGCATAGCACATCAGACATCCTCAGCACGCACACCTCAGCAGAACGAAGTTGCTAAAAGAAGGAATCGGATCATCAAAGAAGCCGTTCGAACCATGATTGCAGACTCAAAGCTTCCAATGAAGTATTGGGCTGAAGCTGCCAATACAGCATGCTACACGCAGAATAGAACGCTTCTCTGCAAACGGCACGACAAAACACCATATGAAATATGGACAGGGAGAATTCCTAACATATCTTATTTCCATATCTTTGGTTGTAGGGTCTTCATCCATGACAATGGGAAGTCGCAGTTGAAAGCCTTTG
The DNA here is from genome assembly GCA_029379335.1 of Thymus mandschuricus. Classification (NCBI taxonomy): domain Eukaryota; kingdom Viridiplantae; phylum Streptophyta; class Magnoliopsida; order Lamiales; family Lamiaceae; genus Thymus; species Thymus mandschuricus. Next base: position 15,039,202 of record CM057074.1, on the reverse strand, counting down.
AAAGCAAAGCTGATGAAGGAATATTCTTGGGATATTCCACATCAAGCAAAGCTTATAGGGTGTTCAATTGTAAAACCCTAATCGTGGAGGAATCACCCCATGTCATATTTGATGAATCTTCTCTAAGTCTTTCACAGGAACAGGCTAACCCAAATGAGAAGTTTTCAAGCAAGGAACCCTCAAACTCACTCACTTGGGACATGCTCGAAGAAGATGATGAGATCAAAGATTTAAGTGAGCAAAATCCCAAAGGAGAAGGTGAAGCTGCCCCCAAGATTCCTGAAGCGAGTGCAGGCCAAGCACCCAATCCAGTCGCTTCAGATGGTGAAGCGAGCGACAAGGAAGAAGATGGAGATGAAGCTGGTGGATCCAAGCGAGCATGGCTCAAGGATCACTCACCAAGTCAAATCATTGGAGATCCATCCAAGGGTGTAGTGACCAGGAGTCAAGTGTTTGGAGAAAGTGCCATGTTCAGTTGCTTTCTCTCAAACATTGAGCCGTCATGCGTGGAAGAAGCCCTAGCCGATTCCAATTGGGTGATTGCCATGCAAGAAGAGCTTAATCAGTTCACCAAAAAAGAATGTAGGGTACCTCGTGGATCGTCCCAAATTTTAGCATGTGATTGGCACCAAGTGGGTGTTCAAGAACAAGACGGTCGAGGACCACAACGTTGTAAGGAACAAGGCGCGTCTCGTCGCTAAAGGCTACTGCCAAGAGGAAGGAATCGACTTTGATGAGACCTTCGCTCCAGTGGCACGGCTTGAAGCGATCCGACTATTTCTAGCCTATGCAGCGGCCAAGAAATTCAAAGTGTATCAAATGGATGTGAAGAGCGCGTTCCTCAACGGTGAATTGAAGGAAGAAGTGTATGTGGAGCAGCCACCGGGTTTCGAGCAAGGAGATAAAGTGTATCGATTGAAGAAAGCTCTATATGGATTAAAGCAAGCTCCCAGAGCTTGGTATGATACTCTCTCTCAATTTCTAGTGGATAATGGTTTCCACAAAGGGAAGATAGATCGAACCCTATTCACCATCAATCATGGAAATGATATGCTATGGGTTCAGATCTACGTGGACGACATCATATTTGGATCACCAAACCAGTCGCTTAGCGAGAAGTTTGGAGAGCTTATGAAGACCAAATATGAGATGTCGATGATTGGCTTGATGAGCTGCTTTCTAGGTCTTCAAGTGAAGCAGCAGGATGATGGTATCTTCATCAATCAAGCGAAGTATACTCGAGATATGCTTGCCAATTTCGGTGTTCAGCATGCCAAAGCTGTGAAGATTCCGATGAACACGAACTGGAAGATGCAGCTAGACATAGATGAGAAGTCTGTGGATGCTACAGACTACCGAGCCTTGATCGGATTCCTTCTGTATCTCACTGCAAGTAGGCCGGATATAGCTTTTGCAGTTGGAGTCTGTGCTCGCTTCCAAAGCAATCCCAAGCACAGCCATCTTGAAGCTGCCAAAAGGATTCTTCGATATTTGAAGGGCACTGTCAACATGGGTCTGTGGTATCCAACGGAGGACAATTTGGAGCTCACTGGATATTCAGACGCTGACTATGGAGGGTGCCGAATTGATAGGAAGTCAACTTCGGGCACTTGTCAGTTCTTGGGAAGCAAGCTGATCTCATGGTTTTCAAAGAAACAGACGAGTGTAGCTACTTCAACGACTGAAGCCGAATATATGGCCGCTGGAAGCTGCTGTTCCCAAATCCTATGGCTTCGTCAGCAGTTGAAGGACTACAAGGTTGAAGCGAATGAAATTCCGATCTTCTGCGACAACAACAGTACCATATGTATTTCGCAGAATCCAGTGCTTCACACCAGATGCAACCACATGGAAATTGGACATCACTTCATTCGTGATCATGTCGAAAAGAAGGATATCAAGCTCGAGAAAATTCATACCGATCTCCAGCGAGCAGATATCCTCACCAAGCCTCTAGCTGAGTCTCGTTTCAATCAGCTATGCATGGAATTAGGGTTATTAGACCCTGGTGAAGAGTGCTAGATCCAGGATGCACGAAGGAGTGGTCGCTAGTTTTTCATAGCGTCACTCGCTTCGGATCTTCATCAAACTCAAGCGAGTCTCTTCAAAATCTCACTCACTTGAAGAAATTGAAGATTAGGTGGAGTATTGGAAGAAGTTCCTTACCAACTTACAGGAATTGTTAAGTATTTGGTTAAGGGGGAACTAGTGCTTACTCTCGGAGCAAGCTGCTTCCAAAGCGAGCAAGGATGCTACTATCTTGAATTTTGCATCGCTTCAATTTGCCCTAGCTTGGGTCTAAGCGAGTCGATTGCAAGTTCATTCTGTAGCTTATAGGAAGAAGCTTGAAGGTTTACCTTTTTCTACAAAAGGTTGCAGGGCTGGTGACATGCTTCTGCGTAAAATACGAGATTGTCTTGTCAGAGCATTCTCATTGTCATCCTGTCCATTTCTGCTCTGAGATAAGGACTTGTACTCATCCCCCATTCGTCGTGAATATGTACACTTACGTGAAGCTCCCCTCTGGGTTGTAGTAAGCTTGTGTACTATATTCATTTCCTCCCTCATTCATTTCGATGGAGGACTCTCTAATTCGTAGAGGAAGATGAATGCCATGAAGATGAATGCCATGAAGAAGAAGTACTCTATAGGTGGTATCAACAAGCTTCAAAACGAATACATTCATCAACAAGTGGATTCAACAACTTGAAGTTCAAGTCAAATGATATCTTCAAAAGTGGAATCAATCTCCTACGAAGTGAGATTGACTGGTAAGCATTTCAATTTTTAAGTACACTAAGTGAGCTGAAGCGTGCTAGAAACATTCACTCACTATGTGGAAAATATGAAATGAATCTGACACAAATACAAAGAGGAAAACACTCTTGTTTATCCTCGAAGTATGTAAGTCAGAAACATTTTAAATTAAGCAAAGAAATTTTATTCCAGTCACTATACATGACGAAGCAAGTGCCACGTCAATAAAGCAAGTCATCGCAAGCGAGTGCGGAGCAGTCACGCCAAACGAGTACTTCGCAAGCGAGTAGAAGCCAATCGGTTACTCTCGTAGCGAGCGGATACGAAGCAAGGCGTATGAGCTGTCAGCACTCGAGTGCAAAATTTCACTTTTTACTTTAGCATTTAATGCAGCGGCGCGTAGAAAGAGAAATGACAGGCGCGTGGACGCCAAGCCGAGAAAAGCGGGAAAATCGCTCTCAATCCAGCCGTTGAATCAGAACCGTTTTTAAATCCCAACAGCAGGATTGACGCCTATTGGAGAGACGAATCAAAGGCTGCCACGTGGCAACGCCAAGTCAGTTTGACGGTTCACTTTTCTTGTGATGACGCCGGACACATCAGATCCATCACCAAGAGTCCACCGTCTCCGCACAGGATCTTCAAAGATATTACAGTCTTGCCCCTGCCTCGTCAGCCGAACCCTAGGTCTATATATATGAAACGTCAAAGACCTGCAGAAAAATTTACAACTCTCCAAAATTGCCATTCTCGTGCAAGATCTGCTCTCCTGCAACTCACGAGTCTCAAACCCCCCAAAGCCTTAACCTTTTCTCAAATCTCTCTTCATATAAACCATGGGAAAGAAAGAGAAAACCGAAACTATGGAGGATTTTCTAAAAACCTTCAACGACAATGTCTATATAGAACCGCATCTTGATGAAGATGTGGTAGTGGAGAACGGTTTCTTCCGCAGGGCTGTGACCACGGCCGGCCTGTGGAAGTTCGTGACTGCAAAGCAGCAACAGATTCTGGGCAAGGCTGTTGCCGAGATTCTCCTGAATCTCAAAGAGGGAGAAGAAACGTCAACTTTCTCTCATCCACTGAGAGGAACACCAGTGGAGATTGAGCTAAACAGAATAGCCCGAGTATTCGATTTGCCGATGACCGGACCAGTATCTCTGTCAGAACTGGGCATGTCAACCCAGGTGGAGTATGCTCGCTTCGCCAAACGCAGAGGTGTGAAGTTTGGGAATCCGAAGTTGAGCAACATCAGAAACGACTTGAAGGCTCCATTCAATCTGATCTGCGAGCTGTACACGAAGTCCATTCTCTGTGGAGCTGGTTCGCTCAGCCAACTATCAGACACCAAGATCTATGCCACCTCTGTAATTGTTGACAGCTTAACAGGGACAAAATTCAACTGGCATCGCTGGTTTATCAACCAGATTCATGAAGTCGCAGCGGATTTCAAGTACGAGAAGGGAAGTACTAGTGAAATCGTCCGCAAGGGAAAATTGAAATTTTCTCCAGGATCTCCTTCGCCCTGGAGAATCTGTTCGAAGACATGCCATGGAAAGATACTGCTCCATACAAGAAAAACACTCTTTACTTCGATTCGTGGAAATCTGAGAAGCTCCCGATGGACCGGGATTGTGTTGATGTGATAGTCCTTCCTTCCGCTCCAGTCGCTAAATCCTGTAGCGAGGTGGAAGAAGAAATCGAAGCTCCTTCTCAACCAAAGCGAGTATCAAGGAAAGCGAGACCTCGAAGATTGAGAAGCGTGACTACCATAATCGGAACGAGCGAGGCTGAGGAGCAGCCGCTCGAGAAGATAGCAGAGGAAGGAAATCCCCAACCCTCACCGGAAAAAGAGCTACCCCAGCCCTCACCAACCAAAATCCAAACACCTCCTACCCAAATCCAAATTCAACCAACAACCACCACTCCAACCACTCAAATTCCCACCTCACCCCAGGAATCATCATCATCTTTCCAGATTCCAAATATTCCATTCCTAGGCACGGACCTCACCGATGCCTACAAGCTTTTCTCTGCCCCCACTTAATCCTCAAACTGAAACCAACCAACCCGAAGCTACTGAAGCTTCCACCCCCAACTCACCGTCCTCATCAGCCGAAAGCGCTGATGCCGCCCAAACAGCCAAGACAGCCGAAACCATCCCCTTTGCCATCCCTGGAACTCCCAAATCTCTGACCGAGGAAGAGCAGATCCTCGAACGATATGTTAAGGATCGAGAGCAAGCGGCCGAAATCATCCTTGATCGCTACCCTTCCTTGAAGATGTCAGATGACTTCTTCACCAGCGCTGTAGACTTCCTCACGTACATCACGTACAGAGGAATAGAGTACTACAAAATCTTCAATTTGCGCAGAGCTATGAAGGAGGAAGTGATTGAAGCCAAGGAGATAGAGGCCCTCACGTTTGTCGGAGTTGATGGATTCCACACCTTCATCAACGAGGTCAACTACTGGGATGCGCTTGACGCACGGGTAAAGAAGGAATACCCTGATGCGCCCATCCCAGAACGTGAGCCTTCACAGCGTGAACTCCAGTTGATCAAGGAGCATGAAGCTGAGGTGGAGGTGAAGGAGGTGGCGATCTCTAACTTGAAGAGTGAGATCACCAAGAAGGATGATGAGCTGACTACGAAGGTGTTGGAGGTCACGAATCTACGTGAAGAAGTTGATAAGAGGAAGAAGGATCTAGAGGAGAAATTGCGGTAGAAGAATTAGAAAGGAGTAACAGGGAGATCAAACAATCCCTAGATGCTGAAAGGAGCAGGCTTAGGGAAGTAAACGCGAAGTTGGTGGAAGTGAGTGGAGAGAAGGAGAAGCTAGAGAAGGAGGTGGAGACAAAGAAGGAGGAGAAGAGGAACATGAGAAACAAGTACAGAGAGAATATCAACAAAGCAACTGGTAATGTTGAGAAGATGGAGAAGCAGATCTCCAATAATGAGGAAAAGATAAGGAAGCTGGAGAGCGAGCTGACGAGAGGAAAAATGAAAACTCTCGGTCTTGAAAAAGAAATTGAAATCCTCAACAGCAAGCTTGACGAAGCAAATGCCGAGTTGAACAGCCGGAGGAAAGCAGGTCTCGATGTAGCTCTCAAGCAGGCTCAACTTGCTAACGACATCGAGAAGGCACAGAAGTTGGCAGGAGATTTTTCAGCTAGGATGGCCGGCGCTGCTCAAGTCTATGTCATGCTGAAACAAAGAGAGAGTGCTGTTACAACTGAAAAAGCAGAGCTTGCTGCTTCCAAAGACTTCTGGTACTTCAACTTGCAAGAAGAACGAAAGAGGATGAAGGATGAAATTGAAGCGGAGCTGGATGCTCGCTTCAGAGAAGTAGAGCCGTTGGAAAGCTTGATGAGGTCAGTAAAGGAGAGAGAGGATCAATGCAAGTATCTCCTTGAAGAAATCTCTATGAAGACGGCAGAGCTCGTCCTCTTCCAGGAAAACGTGTTTGCAGCCCGATCTGAAAAGATGTTTCATGATGTGCTGAGCAAGCTAAAAGACATCCACCAATCCATCAGCGGAACGGTGATTACAACCACCCCAGGCAGTCTTGATGATGCCAAAAAGGGGGAAAACATTGAGAGATCAATCATTCAAACCAAGGAAGTTGGAGGATCAAGCAGTGCAGGAAGAGCGATTGAAGCCGTTGGCTTGATCGGAGAAGGTGTTGGAGGAACTGGAGGAAGTGAAATTGTTGGAGTTGAGAAGATGTTGGAGGGAGGAAGCAGTGCTGTGGAGGAAGTGGTCGATGAAGCCAGAGCCGAACTAGCAAGAAAGAAAGGCAAAAACAAGTTAACGGAGGAGCCCCGTTTGCCGTCGGCCGGAAAACTGTTAGGTTCATCAATCACCACTCATCCCGTTGTTCCCAGTGTTCCTTTATCCAAAGAACAAAGGGAGCGACAGATAGCAGAGGATGAGGCCTACGCACGTTCCTTGGAAGTGGAGCTTGAGCTCAAAAGAACTACTACTCAAGCTGGTGCATCTTCGCATGCGCACGCTTCATCTTCACGAACGGTTGCTTTGGCCCCTGCCCCTGTTTCAGCACAGGTACTTACTTCAGGCTTTGGCCAGAATTGTTCCAGCCAGTGAAGCTGCCACACAGATGCCACCACCGCCACCTCCCGCTCTGAAAGCGTCCTTGAAGCGATCGACGCCTGAAACAAGGGAAGAAGACCCTGCTGCCAAACGTCAAAAAATGCAGCAAGTGGTCAAAGAGAAGGCGAGTCGCTTCGAGAAGAAGCAGAAGAAGAAAGAGGAGAAGAAGAGGAGAAGGGAGAAGGATGAGGAAGTAAGGGAGAAAAGGCTGCTGAAATTGGATGAAAGGATCGAGTCCCACTGGAATGAAGTGAGGCTCATCCAATCTGCCATCACGCGCAGTGCATTCATTCCTCACTTGCCTGAAGAGTCCGAAGCCGTCAATCTCCAAGCCTGGATGGATACTGGCAAAGTCACATTGAGGAATGAACCCGTAATCACTACGTTTAGGTTTGTGTAATGAACCCGTAATCACTACGTTTGTCGTTAGATCCAGGCGAGTGAAGCCCGATCTCGACCAAGGTTTTTGAAGGACCCGTAACCTTCAAGTTCTTGAGTGAAGAGAACAGTTGCCGTCGTGCAACAAGTGGACGTAGGAGCTTTATCTCCGAACCACTATAAATCTCTGTGTCGTATATCTCTCTAACCCTTAACTCTTTACCGTATTGGATTATCCATTGCACGTGCATCTAAACAAACGAACTTGGATTTTTAATTACTTAGGAAAAGATTTTTAGCTCACCGAATTTCCGCATATACGAGTAAAGACTCCCTCTTGATCAAGTCCTTACTTCGGTCAAGTAGGCAAGCTACGTACTGTAGATCTAGCTTCAGCTAGGTCTAAAGTTTCAAGCGAGCTATTTACTTGTCACTCTGAGTTAAAGGGAAAAAGTTGAAAAACTTGAAATACATATTCACCCCCCCCCCCCCCTCTACGTATTTCCCTATTAACAAACCGGGACCAACACTCTTGTGCCACAACCAGCTTGTCTCGGAATCAGCCTTTGTGATCAGGCAGGTCTCTATCCACTCAGTCCATTGAACTATATAGAGTCTATCCTGCAAAATTCCGGTAAGAAGTATTTCTCCTTCCTCATTTCTCACGAGACATTTGTTAGCAGTGAATTCTACTCGTTTACCACTCGAGCAGAATTGCGACACAGAGAATAAGTTATGATTAAGACCTTCAACATACGAGACTATAGAAATAGTTGTTTTACCAACACTTAGATCGCCCTGGCCTCTTGTGAGTCCCTTTGAATTTCCTCCAAAGGTTACAAGTGGGCCGTCTTATTCTTGATAATTTGATAGTAGCGTTTTGTCACACGTCATGTTCTTGGAGCATCCACTATCAATGATCCATACAGCTCCACGGGCTGCTTGGCTCCTTCTTTGAGCCTTCCCAACCTGCAATTTGTTAAACTTAGCAACCCATTTGAGATTGGGTGCTACATCGGTTGCGGGGAACGGCCTTTGGGACCCAGACTTGTTTCGCCGGTCTGCTTCTATCCGAGGCTGAGGACGAGGCAGTGGCGGTCTTGGGCTTGGGAGCCTTGGATTTCTTTGATCGAGAACAGCGAGGTTGATAATACTGCTCTTCGTAAAAGCTAGGTTGATACTGCCAGTCTTGAGAGTTTGACTGTTGAGGATAGTGGCAGTGACAACCTTGTTGAGCAGGGTAGAAAAACTGAGGGTGATACGGCCTTTGATAGTACTGGCCTTGGTATCGCCCTTGATGAACAGCCTGCTTTTGATGAGTGGGGGCAGGTCGACGATGCTGAGCAGGTCGACTCACTTTCTTTTGAGGAACAGGCTGTTCCTTCTTTTGTTGCTTTAAGAGGATGACTTAGGGCTGTCGAACTGGGTTCTTCAGCTTGATCATCTTATCAGGCAGAGCTTGATGGGCTTTTCTGTTATTCTTTGATTTAGACTGCGCCTTCACGATGTTGATCTCGCAGTCTTTGTTCTTGCTTTCCTTGGATTTTCCATTAAATCCAATACCAGAGTGATCGCGCGGATTGCGTTGCATGGATTGGACTTCTTCCAATTTCTTTCCGCTCTTCTTCAACTGACTCAAAGTGAGTTGAAGCTTTCCTTCTTTTTCCACGAGGAGTTCGTGTCGAATAACCAAGTCAGCCAACTTTGATGTGAGGCTGTGAATTTCGGCATCTTTAGTTTTGAGAGACTCGTCCTTCTCGAGCTCCCTTGCATCGAACTCCTTTACATGCAAAGTCAATTCTTCAATTTTTTACTTTAGGGCTTCGATCTCCCTTTCCTTTTCCTCATCATAGGGAGAGAATCTTTCTTCTAATTCTAGCTTGTATTTTTCATTTTTGTTCATCAGCTCAGCATTATCCTCAACGACCTCTTTGAGAGTATCCACGAGGTCGGCATAATCATCGAGCTGTTTCTTGATTTCTTCCCAAGACACAGCCTCGGATAGGTCTTCACCTTTTTCTGCACATTCATCGTCAGAAAAAGAAAGTGAAATGGGTTGAGGATCTACCTTTGAAGATCCCTCATTTTGTTGGTGCTCTCCAACGAAACATTCTTCATCATCACTTTCGTCGAAAGCGATGTAACCCTCGTCATCACTTGACGAGCTGTCTGAGAGATGAGCCTCCTTTGATTCTTCAGCAAGCATGGCAGCTCGTTGATCCTTGAGCTTCTTATCGCACTTTGCACGGAGCTCGTCTCTCTCGGCCTTTGTCAGATCTGGACAATCAGTCTTATAGTGACCTGGCCTGCCACAACCAAAACAGCCACCCTCGGGTGTGTTAGAAGAAATGAAGGTTGAGGGTTTACCTTCTCCCTTTTTGTCAGGGCGGTCGTGGTTGCAGTTTGAGAAGTTTCGCTTGTTGTCACGGTAGAATTTCTTGTATTTGACAACCTTTCCTAGGAGCTTCTCATTTCTCCTAGCAGCTAGAGCATAGTCGAGAGTCATCTCCTCGAACTTTTTGACGATGGATTCATCAATCGAGCTTGGGGTAGCAGCAGAGGCTGAGTCGGCCTTGAAGGCTACCTCCTTGTCGTTCTTTTCATCGGCCTTCTTGCTGGTGGAAGGCTGTGCTGATCCGTGGATGCGGATCATTTCATATTCATTTCCGACAAGGATGTCGAAAAGATCTTCGGTGGTGAGGAAGTTGAAGTCTGAACGGGCTGGATGCATGGCGGCATACACGTGCCAATTTGCAGGTAGGGCACGCATCACTTTAAGATTCTTCTCGCGCTGCGTATATTTGTGAGGGTTGATTGCAGCGACTTCGAGAATTATTTCGGTGAAGCGAATTTTCATTGCTTCTATTGTTTCACCCGAAACCATCTTGAAGTCATCGAACTTGCTGCACGCCATGGACAGCTTGTTCTCCTTCATCTCCTCTGAACCCAGGCTGATGGACTGGAGGGTGTCCCACATCTCTTTGGCAGTTTCAAGATTTCGAATCTTGGCAAGGTAGACGCCCTTTACGGTGCTTGAGATGAGTCCCTTTGCGTAATCATCGAGGCTGGCCTCCTTCCTTTCCTCGGTTGTATAGTCGCGAGGATTTTTGAGGACTTTTTCGTATGTGACCTCCCCGGGGGACGTTCCATCAACGATGATCTTGCTGCATAGATGGGAGAGGGGCCATTTTCGATAATCTCCCACATAAGGACGTGATGTGCCTTGAGACACATCTTGATTCGGAAGCTCCAGTGTTCATAGCCTTGGATGGAGAAATCTTCACAAACCCTGAGAAGAGAAGCCTCCATTGCAAATAATATAATATGATATGAATGAAAAGATTTTTCTAAAGGATCGGTTCAAAATGACCAAAAGTTTGATAAAACCTTTAGTATGCAAAGCAGTGGTCAAAAGAACCACTGCTCTGATACCACTTGTTGGTCCCGGAAAAGAGTAATTGGTGTATATGGGGGGGGGGGGGGGGGGGGGGGGGGGGGGGAATACACCAATGCCAACCGTTTTTGACGTTTTATAAAATTAGGTCGATTCGAAGGTCGATTGTCAAGGTCGATCCTTATCAGAGGCAGATTGATCTATCAAGCTCGTTTGATAACAAGCTTGATTTATCAAACTGTATGCGGAAGTTGGTGGAGGTTGATTACTCTTTGAAAAATCTTCCTTAAGGCAATGCAGGTTGTTTCATGAAATGCAGGTTGATGCTCGTCAGTTTGATAATATATTGAAAGAGCGATAAGTAAAGAGAGAGAGAGAGACACCGTGATTTAGCGTGGTTCGGAGAAACCCTCCTACGTCCACGTCAGGTCGACTCGACCTGAGAATCCCTTTACCTTTGGATTCAACCTCTCTCTTATTTATACTGACTGAGTATCAGTTCTAAATACACTCTAACTTGAATATATCTAGACACGAGTTATGGGTCGTGACCCTTACAACCTTTCGTACAAAAACTTACAAACAACCTTTCACGAATTACAGAGCTAGACTAACTCTATAATGGCGAAGAACACAAAACAATCTTTCTAACTTCGAACGGGTCGGAGAAGAAGATGTTTGAATCAACGACAAGCAGCAGTGAACGCTTCGTCGTTGTTGGCTTTTTATCGGAGTAGAAAATCTCTCTTCGTCAAGTGTTTGGGAAACTAATGGAATTTCGAACACTTGAATGGATATGAACTTGAGAGAGATTTTGGCAGAGATTTTACGTTGATAGCTTGAGTTTCCCGTTCTTGAATCCGATAATGGCTGAAGTATATATAGGCAGTTTTGAAAAACTAGCCGTTGGAGTCAGGATGATGTGGCACTAGCCGTTGGAGGCTGACTCACTTCTAGCCGTTGGGAAAGTTCGTCCTTGCTGGCACACCACATGGCAAGGATCAGGTCGTGTTGCTCCATGAAGGCGGAGCATCGACCTTGATATGATAATCCAGCTCTTGAAATCTTCTAAGTCAAAGCAGGCTGGAAGCTTGATAAGGAAGGTCGATAGACAGGAAGATATGCCAGCTCGATCCGAATGAGGCAGGTCGATAAACGACCTTTCTCTTACAGGGTGGATCAAACTTGCATTTAAACTATAGAGAGCATCGACCTGCACTAACAGGTAGCAGGTCGATCTATCGGCCTTGACCCTAAACAAGTAAAATATGCCTAAGTGTGGTTTCGATAAACATCATCAAAATCAAACTGCAAGGGGTTCCCAACACGACTCCTTCGTAAGCCCCTTGCAATGGGCAGAACTTTTCCCAAGCCTTACTCAGTAGGCAACATCCTCCTAAACTTCACACAATAGACAAAATTCCTTATAAGTCTCATTAAATGGGCAGTGCACCCCTAATCCTTGCTCTAAAGGCGACATTTTTGTATATCGCTCCTATAAGTTTTACCCATTGCATTCCAGTGGGTAAAATCTCACCTAAATCCCGCTTTACAAGTGGTGTTCTCAAAAAACTCCACTCGATAAACAATACCTTTATGAACCTCTAAGGAGGATATCGCTTTCATAAGCTTAACCTGATAGTCAGCGCCTCTGTAAGCTTTACAAAGTAGGCCAAGTTCTCGTAAGCTCGATCCGATAAGTAATGTTTTCATAAATCCCACATAGGGGATATCACTCTCATAATCATTGGTTAACAGGGAATATCTTAATAAGAAAGTCCTATAAAATAGGTGCTAGTGATAAAAAGGGCCTATACGGCCGAGGCATATCATATTAAGCTCAATAAAATAAGATGCCACACAAATCCTTAATAACCTTCTCTTCTGATCAGATCCCTCCCAGAGGCCTCACCAGGAAAGCCTTAGGAAGACAAACAACTTAGCAAAACAGATTCCGTAAACACAGATGTCGCTGACATCAACTCCCTGAAGGCGAAAGCCATCTTTGAGAAACCTTATACTAAGTAAACCACGCTTGTTAAAGCCGCTTCGAATGGTTAACGATTGCAACAGGATCTGCTAAATCAGCAGTGGGTCGTAACTAAATCTCATATGATCAGATGCCTCATGTCAAAGGGAGGAAACTATGTCAAAGTCCTTTATCATAATTAGACTTCTATCTTTAAGTCATTACTTACCTTCACCGTACATTGGCAGAAGCCACCCCCTTTAAGAGCCTTATAGCAAATAAGCCATATACGTTGAGGCCACTATAAATAATGCTCAAATGCAGAAAGCTTGTTAATAGCTAGTTACATATACTTCAAGTCTCTCTCAAAGAGCACTTGGAATTAATCCTCTACACGTACTTAAACCTTTGCAGATTCCTATAAGGATGAATGTTACATCAGATGCCGTTTCCAAGGAGGCCGGTCAAGCCACCGGGAATCCGGAAAATTCTGTGGTGGGACACAAAGGAACGGGCACTATGCTGACAGAGGCTAGTGTCAACATGGAAGCTCAGTTTTCTCCAGCTATGCTTCAGCAAATGAAAGCCCTTATCGAAGGAGAGGTAGAAGGGGCTGTTGAAAAAAGACTCCATGCTTTAGGAGCAAATCCTCAGAACACAGATCCCTTGGGCGAGACCCAGGAAGGGGGAGGAAGTAAGAGCACTCCCGCAATGCATAAGCAGAAGCCTATACATCAAGGCGTAACCCAAGAGCTAGTCTCAAGGCTGCCTCCGACAGTTGCCGAAGAGGAAGAGGGATTTTCTACTGATTGGGAATCCCCAGATGAGGAAGGTCCTGAAGAACTTGAGGGAAATCTCAATGAGAACACCGAAAATGCATGGGCCAAGAAATATGCCCAACAGCAAGAGCAGATGAAGCTCTTAACAAAAGAAGTCAAAAAACTGAAGGAACAAAATCAGGTCGTGGAAAGGGCCTCAAAAGAAGTGGAAACCAGCGAGAAAGAGTTCCGCAATCCAAAGGAAGGAAAGAATCCAAAACTTTCTTCAAACAATAAGAATGGAGGAGACAAGTCAGAACTCTTTCCCTTATATATTGACGAGAACAACCCATTCTCAGCGGACATCCAAACGGACCCTGTCCCAAACAGCTACAAAATAATCTCTTGCGAGTATCAAGGGAAGGGAGACCCTGAAGAGCACTTGATGAAGTTCAAAAGCTTATGTCTCCTTCATCAGTACTCGGAAGGGGTTAAGTGTAGGGTAATCCTTACAACTCTGTCAGGAACTGCTCAACACTGGTTCAAGCAGTTGCCAAAGGCCTCCATACATTCCTTCATGGACCTGAAAGAGGTCTTTCTACAGCAATTCGTCAGTGCTAAAAGAACTACTCGGAACTCCTTGCATCTGACGACCATAAAACAGGGTGCCAACGAAAGTCTGAGAGACTACATGACACGCTTCAACGAAGCCGTCCTGGAAATTCCAGGAGTAGAGCCAAAATTAAAAGTGCATGCCTGTGTAGATGGCCTGAAGCCAGGACAGTTCTTTGCCTCCCTCATCAAAAAACAGGCTACTTCTTTTGAAGAATTACTGACGAGAGTCCAAAAGTACATCCATATGGAGGAAGCTCTGAGCAGCAAGAGGGCTGAGTTGGCCTCTCAAAAAGAAAAGAAGCGGGAAGAAAGAAAAAGACCAGCTCCAGATACTAAGAAAACTGATAAGAATGAAAGGTTTCTAAGATCTTTCACCCCATTAATCAAGCAGCCGGTTGATCTGCTCGAAGTGGTCCTGAGGAAACCCAGGGTTCAGATCCCCGCCGGACATAGGCAGCCACCAAGGAATCCACCTTCTGAAAGATTCTGTAAGTTCCACAATGACTTTGGTCACATGACCAATGATTGTAGGAACTTGAGAATTGCCATTGAAAAGCTAATCCAGGAAGGAGAACTCTTGGAATACGTCAAAAGGGAGACGGAGCAAAACAAGAAGCGCAAGGAAGCTCCTGAAAAAGCAACTGATGCTAGGCAAGGGTCAGAACCCAAAGGCGTTATTAAAATGATATATGGAGGACCAACCAAGGGAGACTCCAACAGAAGCAGGAAAGCATCTGCCAGGGAATTGCACATGCATGAAAGGCACGGGGTCTGGAAGGTCGAAGCAGGCCTACTTCCACCAAAAATCTCGTTCGGGCCAGAAGATAACCAGAAAGTAATTCATCCGCACGACGATGCATTGGTCATCACAGTGGAGATAGAAAGGTATCAGGTCCAAAGGGTCTTTGTAGACACAGGGGCCGCAGTCAATGTTATATTTGAAAGTTGTTTCAACCAAATGAGCCTCCAGAAGCCATTGAATGGGGTAGCTACGGCGCTGCACGGTTTCTCAGGAGACCCGGTGATGTCGCTAGGATCAATTGATTTAATGCTCACTCTGGGTGAAGGGCCTACACGAGTGTCAAAGCCAGTCACCTTCTTGGTGGTGCGACAACCATCTTCCTATAACATCATTCTAGGAAGAACTGCATTAAACCCGTTCCAAGCAGTAGTTTCCACTTACTATCTGATGATGAAATTCCCTGTGGGAAATCAGGTAGGACAAGTACAGGGAGATCAAGAGGTCTCGCGAAAATGCTATGTCCAATCGGTTCAAGCAGGAGAGGCCAAGAAAAGGCCGACGGCAGAACCCGCCACTGAAGGGGATGAGATGAAACTCGAGGAGAAAAGACTTAAAACCTCAACTCCAGCTGGAGAAGGTCAGAACCTTTCCACTTCAATGGAACACTTGCTGATCACTAGCAACAACCCTCCTGAGGGACTGACGATATCTCAGGACCCGGTCAAACAACTGCTTCAACAGATAAATGAAACTAAAGGGCCTGAAGCTGAAGCCACAGGCAAGTGTCACGCTCCAATTGTGAAAGGGCAGTGGGAAGCGTTGATAACCCAGGCCAGGGCTAAAGTCAAAAGTGCAAAAGAAGAGCTATACCAGTAAGATGCCGAGGAGACAACAGGCAAAGGAAAAGTTATCACCCTCGAAATATGCAGGGAAAATTGAGAATTACTCTCAAGAAGAAAGTGAAGGAACCATATCTGATCGGTGAAGATCGGTTCGCCCGAGGATCTATTTCGGATATCTAACTATCGAATTAAACCTATCATGCTCCTATGAATTTAGTGCGGAATCATAGGGGGTTTATAGATCGATTACCTGAAGAAGTAGAGAACTCGCGAATAGATCTTCTGATTTGTATCCCTGCTCGATTCTGATGTTGGATGGACAACGATCTCCGGAATCAGCCACGGAAACGGGATCCCCACAGAAAACTGCTGCTCGGCCGCGCGTCTCTCTCTCTCTAACCCTAGCCTCCTTTTTCTTGTTCAGAATATTAAGTGCACTCGATTATTCTGACTGTTAGGTCTGAACAAGACCTTGAGGGGGTATATATAGAGGAGACCAAGAGAGACTTGGGCTTAAGTTGCAGGCCAGGCCTGCAACTTATGGACTGGCCGCCCATGAGCATAGTTGGCGCCACATACTGGGCCCAACTGAGTGGTGGCCCACTTATTCCTTATACTGTGGCCTATTGAGCTTTTTGGGCCAGATCAGGGATATACTAGCTGGTAAAACCGAGGCCTCCCAATGGCTAAATTCTCCATACTCAGCCCAGAGTATAATTTAGTCCATAAGTACTAAAACATTCCACTAGAGTAATAGTACTGAATTACCTGTTTTACCCCTGTTGAGTTCAGGGCTAGTATTAGACTTAACGACCCCCATATTTAAGATATCCCACATCCGTTGATTAACTTAGAGCTTCTGACTGCTCGTGTTATTCAACTTCTTTTATATTCCTGAGTAGTACCATTCATACCTTACTCATCATACCGGAATTTAATACACCTGCAGGGTTTGGTATGATAATCCTTAATGAATTCCTCAGGGGATGTGATCAACCTGTTCTACCAGGATATGGTGCTCTGTTGCAGTTACACTAAGAGTCGTACTAGTTGTAGTTGCTTCCCAAGATACGGAGCATATTGAGTTGCAGATACTCTGAACTCTCACCCATGGTAAATCAAAGAAGCAGACCACAACTATACACCCTTAGGACTCAACTAGAGTTAAGGTTCATCTTAAGTCACCGAGGTCTTGATTCTTTCTACATCTGGTCAGAATAGAAGAATACACCTCACCGTGATCCTATCAGTACACGCACGTACTAGTATAGACAAGTAGCCAAGACAAGCTACTTATGCAGCCTATACTACAGCCTAAACCGACAGTTATATCCAGAACTGTCTCAACTGTGATACCCTTTTATATCTCTTGAGGAACCGGGAACTATGGTCTTCTGTGATCTACAACACACCATAAAGCCTACAACTTTGAGATAATGGATAGATGTTTGATGCATGGATGACAATTCATACTTAATCAGATAGAAGATTGGTAGTGGTTATGGACAACACATGCATACAAGCTAAAAGGCCTGCTTTCTAGTATACAAATCCATCAATCTCCCACTTATACTAAAGTAAACTTTTAGTATATCATGTGAAAAAAGGCAAAGTGTCTACAATCTAGCATCTATTACACATCTTCTCCCACTTATACTCAAAGTTTATTAGTGTGGGAGGCGCTCCAGTCCCATCCCTTCGACATGCTTGTCGAACACCTTGACTGGTAAGCTCTTTGTGAATGGACCTGCCAGATTATCCGCTGAAGGGATTTTCTTCACTTCTACTTCTCCTCTTTCGACGATTGCTCGTACGAGATGGTACTTTCTCTCTATGTGTTTGCTCGCCTTGTGAGCCCTAGGGTCCTTGCAGTTTGCAACTGCTCCAGCATTATCACAATATAAGGTGATACCTCTGGGCAAACTGGGAACTAGTTCTAGCTCATTAAGGAAGTTCAGGAGCCACACAGCCTCTTTAGCAGCCTCACAAGCAGCCACATATTCGGCCTCCATGGTCGAGTCTGCGATGCACTTCTGCTTCACACTCTTCCAAGTGACGGCTCCACCTCCCAAGGTAAACACATAGCCTGAGGTAGATTTCCTCTCATCTCGATCAGCCTGGAAGTCTGAGTCCGTATACCCTATAGGGATCATCTCATTGGACTGATAAACAAGCACATGATCTCTTGTCCTCTTGAGATACTTTAAAATGTGCTTAACAGCCGTCCAATGTCCCTGACCAGGGTTAGACTGATATCTCGCCACCATGCCAACCGCCTAGCAGATATCTGGTCTAGTACACAGCATTGCATACATGAGACTTCCAACCGCGGAAGCATACGGTATAGTCTTCATGCCCTCTATCCCCTCTTGTGTCTTCGGACACATGTCCTTAGATAGAGGTATGCCATGTCTGAAGGGAAGAAAACCCTTCTTGGCATTCTGCATGCTGAAACGGGCGATCACAGTAACTATATATGAAGCTTGGCTTAAGCCTAACATCCTCTTACGGCGATCTCTGATCACCTTGATCCCTAGGATGTAACCTGCTTCTCCCAAGTCTTTCATCTGAAACTGTTCAGACAACCAATCCTTTACACCTGATAACACGTTCACATTGTTGCCAATGAGAAGTATGTCATCTACGTACAGTACTAAGAATACCACGCTTCCGTCCGAACTGAGCCTGTAAACACAACTTTCGTTTAAGCACTGGACAAATCCATAGGATTTAATCACTCCATCAAAACGAATGTTCCAGGACCTAGACGCTTGCTTAAGTCCGTATAAGGACTTCTTAAGCTTCCACACGAGATGCTCCTGGCCATCTCTCACATAACCTTCTGGTTGGCGCATATAAATGTCCCTACCTTTTTCAAGGTACTCGTTCAAGAACGTAGTCTTGACGTCCATTTGCCAAACCTCTAGGTCTAAATGTGCCGCCATGGACAAGAGTATTCTGACGGACTTAAGCATGGCAACCGGCGAAAATGTCTCATCGTAATCGATTCCCTCTTTCTGAGTGAATCCTTTCGCCACCAATCTAGCTTTGAAGGCTAAAACCTTCCCGTCAGGTCCTCTCTTTCTCTTGTACACCCACTTGCAACCGATGGGCTTTACCCCATCCGGCAGCTCCGCAAGGTCGTACACGTCCATGTTAACTATGGATTCTATCTCCGAATCCATGAAACTCTCTAGGAATCTGCATCCTCGTCCTCCATCGCTTCCTTGTAAGTCCAGGGGTCGATCTCATCATGTTCGATACCCGAGAGTAGTTCAGTGGATTCTCCCACGAACATGAAACGGTCCGGTTGACGAACAACCCTCCCACTGCGACGAAGCGATGGTGGAGATACAGTATCGGATAAGGGTGCAGTTAGTGGTATAACCTCTTGTACTCTCGGCTGTTCTGGAATTTCGGCTGCTGCTGATGCTCGCAACTCATAGAGCATTATTTCACTCCTTGTCCGATGGTTACTAATAAAGTCCTCCTGTAGGAATCGGGCATTGGTGCTCACAATGACCTTCTGATCCTGGGGACTATAGAAATAACCTCCTTTCGTTCCCTTTGGATATCCTACAAACAGCCTAACCTCAGTCTTAGACCTCAATTTGTCGGCCTCCTTAGTCAGCACGTGTGCTGGGCATCCCCAAACCCGAATATGACCCAAGCTAGGCTTGCGCCCTGTCCATAATTCGGAAGGAGTTTTAACTGTCGACTTTGTAGGTACTAGATTGAGGAGATAACCTGCTGTTTCCAAGGCATATCCCCAGAACGAAATTGGCAAGGATGCATAGCTCATCATCGATCTAACTGTGTCTAAAAGAGTACGATTCCGTCTCTCAGCTACACCGTTCTGTTGGGGAGTACCGGGAGTAGTTAACTGAGATGAAATCCCATTTTCTGACAAAAAAGTTCGAAACTCAGTTCCGAGGTACTCGCCACCTCTATCAGAGCGAAGTGACTTGATACTTCTACCCGTTCTCTTCTCCACTTCCGCTTTGAATTCCTTGAATTTATCAAAGCATTCGGACTTCCTGTGGAGAAGGTAGATATAACCGTATCTCGAGTAGTCATCAATAAACGTGACGAAATACTCGTAACCTCCTCGAGCTTGAACGGACATCGGTCCACACAAGTCAGAATGAACCAACTCCAAGAGCTCTTGGGCTCGATATCCTATGGACTTGAAAGGTCTGGTCACCATCTTTCCTACATGATTCACACGTTGATAAAGGTTCTATTTGGAAATCCAAAACACCTTCTTTTATCAACCTTTGAATCCTCTTTTGATTGATGTGACCCAATCGTAGGTGCCATAATAGAGTTTGGTTCGTTTGAGACGGATTCTTCCTCTTTTTAGTATTCAATGATGAGGAAGCATTATAAGAAGAAGAATCATTCATAGGACAAGTAATGGTATAGAGAGACCGGGACAATGTGCCAGAAACTATAACTTCATTGTCTTTCATGATAGAAACGCCTCTATCAAAAACAACTGAATATCCGTAAATAAATAGTTTCGAAACAGAAATCAAGTTTCGCCTAAAAGCAGGCACATAAAAAACGTCTCTCAAAACCAAAACAGTACTATCAAACGATAAATGAATATCTCCAACTGCGACAGCTGCAACTTTCGATGCATCGCCCATGGAGATGGTAATCTCGTCATCACTCAGCTCCCTTGTCTGCAGAAACCCCTGCAAGGAGTAACATACATGGTCAGTTGCTCCCGTATCTACTACCCAAGTCTGTGTAGAACTTGCAGCTAAGCATGTTTCAGTTACAAATGTGAATGACGTACCAGAATTATTCTTCTTTAGAGGGCAGTCAGCCTTCCAGTGTCCTGTCTTGTTGCACTTGAAGCACTTGCCTTTCCCCTTAGGCTTTTCACCGCCTTTGGTAGGCTTACTACCTTTGCTCCCACTGGTGCTAGCCGCTTTCTTTCTCAACCACGGTTTCTTCTTGATCCCACCTTTCGGTGCATAAGAAGATGCCTTCACTGATGACAGCGCCGTGGCGCCCTCGCTCATCATGGCTTCGGCAGTCACCAAGTCATTAAGAAGTTCATTCTGAGTGTACTCCTTTTTGTTCATGACTACATTCAGACGGAAATTCTCGAAGGACTTTGGAAGCGTATGGAGTATCATATCGACTTTGGCTTCACCATCGATACCTCCACCGAGCTCTTCCAGTTCATTCTGTGCGTGCATCAGACTCAGAACATGATCACGCACTGAAGTGCCTTCCGTCATCTTTGTGGTCATGAGTTTCCTCATGGCCTCAAAACGGGCAGCTCTGTCCTTCTCTCCAAAGAGTTCCTTGAGATTGAACATAATGTCAGATGCTTTCACAAAATTCTTGTGTTCTAACTGCATCTGACTTGACATAGAAGTCATGATGAAGCACTTTGCCATATCATTGGCCTTGTGCCATCTCTTATGTTCTTCCCTCTCAACATCAGTGGATTCCTCCGTCAAGGGAGCAGGTTCAGGAGTTGTGAGTACAAAATTGTACTCTTCCGCAACCAAGACATACTCAAGATTTCGTTTCCATTCCAAATAATTGGAACCAACGAGAGGCTTTGAAGTGAGAACATTTATCAACGGGCCTAAAGTCATATCTGAAAAAGCAATAAACACGTAGACACAAGTAAGAAAAGATCATGCATCAATTCGTAACGAAAATTATTGTAATTTTTTGATAAACCAATAATTTCGAAACCTTCAACAGCCCAAACAGTGCAGATCGCAAGCCACGTTCGTGTGGACGTTTACGCTCCCACTGTTCTACCAGATACTCGGATCTTTAACTCTACTTATTTTGCCAACCTATCCTTATGGCAAATAGAGCTAACAGTTGAACCTTACTAGACCATATTAGATTAGAAAAGGGACTCCGTTGGGGAGTTGTATTCTAACTAATATCTAAGCTTTTAACCACAATCTTAGCCTAACTTGGAAAAAGCACTATTTTCCTTAAGCTATCTTTGTTCAAAAACCAACTCCAGAGAAAACCGTAGTTACTATTCCGAGTAAGCCACGTTAGTGTGGACGTTTACTCAGAAAAGCTCCCACTTCTCATTTTGGTTAGAACATTTTTGTTAAGAAACCCTAAGTCTAGAGAACTCGTTCGATACGATGTGCAAGCCACGTTCGTGTGGACGTTTACACACTCGTACCAAACTTCACCTTAAGGTTAGTTGTGGAGGTCTTAACATTTTCTATACCAAAAACGTTTTTATCTGCTTAGTATTTTTCCTTCAAAAGGTTGTCGACATGCTAGATCACGTTGTCACATAATCCTAAGTATAATTTTCTAAACGCAGCAAATAAACCATGCTCGCAGAAAATTTAAAACATGCTTATATTGACAATCCTAAAACATGCTCGACTAAGCGCAATTTAATCACCTCGACAGGCAAGACATGCTATAATAAATAAATTGCATCCATAGCATGCTTAAGAAAAACGAGATAAAAACAAAAATAAAACTTGCTTTTCGTGGTGTGACGACCCGTCTAAACTATTACATTAAATAATAAAATCCGAAACAGGCTTCGGTCTTGAATAAGTCCTCCGAGTTGATCTCCCGTTTCTCCCCGAAAATAAATAAATTATTTAGATAATTTATTTTCTAATTTCCGTTGCCATTGGGCTTCTCTAACCGAGATTGGGCCCACACCAGGTGACCCGATTCTCTCGAAAAGACCCAAACCGAGCTCGTTTCACTCTTATGGGCCCACGAACCCGAAACCGACCTAACACGGCCCGAATTCGCGACTGGGCCCGAGCCCGAACGCTGGAGGCAGCCCGTAAACGCGAACGGGCCGGGTTGGAAACCCTAGGCCCGTCCACGGGCTAGGGCACGGGCGCGCAAGGCTGCCCGCGCCACAGCCGACGGCGTGAGGCCTTGCCGCCGGCCGCCTCCGCCTCCCTGGCGCCGCTGCTGCTGCTGGCCGTCGATCCCTTCCGGTGGCACGTCCGGCAACCGTCCCGGCGAGGCTCGCGGCGTTGAACCCTAACTAGGGTTCCGCCGCGGCACCCCTCACCTGGCTGCCGCCGTTCCAGCCGCCGGCGACGTCCGCCGCGGCTCCTGCTGCTGGTGTTGATGTCGCCGGTGTGCTCCGCCTCCCTGGACGCTACCTCCGCCGCCCTCGCCGTTGCCTTCAGCCGCTTTAACCCGCGGCAGAAACCCTCGCGGGTTCTGCCGCCGCTGCTGCTCGCTCCGGCGCCGCCTGCTGCCACCATCAAAGACGGCGACCACGTGGAGTCCATCACCGGACTCCGTGGCCGTCGTCTCCGGCCATGCAGCCTGGAGATGACTGCCGCGGCGTCGAGCCCTAATTAGGGTTCCGCCGCGGCTCTCCTTCGCGCTGCCGCGCTTCTCGCCGCCGTTCCCGACCTGCTCCGCCCCTCCCCGACGACGTGCAGGCTCCAGCAGCCTGCTGGAGCCCCGTCGATCACCGGAGAAGAGGGAGACGCGCCGTTGGGCAGCTGCACGCGCGCGTGTGCTGGCGCGTGTCACTCACGCGCCGCCGCGTGCGGCGGTCGTCCATCGGTGTTCGTCTCCTCGTTCTTCGTGTTCCTCGTCTCCATGCAGCAGATACAAACGAAAAACAAAAGAAATATCTATCTAATCCTATTCTAGATCGCACCTTATTATCTCGCGATCAAAAATTACATAGATTGCCAAATCGGCCCCGAAAAACGACAAACACCACGAAAAGCGACATCCTAATCGATCTAACATGCATAATAATTGATAATTACTCAGATAGAGCCGAAAATCTGATCCTTGGCTCTGATACCAACTGAAGGAACCATATCTGATCGGTGAAGATCGGTTCGCCCGAGGATCTATTTCGGATATCTAACTATCGAATTAAACCTATCATGCTCCTATGAATTTAGTGCGGAATCATAGGGGGTTTATAGATCGATTACCTGAAGAAGTAGAGAACTCACGAATAGATCTTCTGATCTGTATCCCTGCTCAATTTTGACGTTGGATGGACAACGATCTTCGGAATCAGCCACGGAAACGGGATCCCCACCGAAAACTGCTGCTCGGTCGCGCGTCTCTCTCTCTCTAACCCTAGCCTCCTTTTTCTTGTTCAGAATATTAAGTGCACTCGATTATTCTGACTGTTAGGTCTGAACAAGACCTTGAGGGGGTATATATAGAGGAGACCAAGAGAGACTTGGGCTTAAGTTGCAGGCCAGGCCTGCAACTTATGGACTGGCCGCCCATGAGCATAGTTGGCGCCACATACTGGGCCCAACTGAGTGGTGGCCCACTTATTCCTTATACTGTGGCCTATTGAGCTTTTTGGGCCAGATCAGGGATCTACTAGCTGGTAAAACCGAGGCCTCCCAATGGCTAAATTCTCCATACTCAGCCCAGAGTATAATTTAGTCCATAAGTACTAAAACATTCCACTAGAGTAATAGTACTGAATTACCTGTTTTACCCCTGTTGAGTTCAGGGCTAGTATTAGACTTAACGACCCCCATATTTAAGATATCCCACATCCGTTGATTAACTTAGAGCTTCTGACTGCTCGTGTTATTCAACTTCTTTTATATTCCTGAGTAGTACCATTCATACCTTACTCATCATACCGGAATTTAATCCACCTGCAGGGTTTGGTATGATAGTCCTTAATGAATTCCTCAGGGGATGTGATCAACCTGTTCTACCAGGATATGGTGCTCTGTTGCAGTTACACTAAGAGTCGTACTAGTTGTAGTTGCTTCCCAAGATACGGAGCATATTGAGTTGCAGATACTCTGAACTCTCACCCATGGTAAATCAAAGAAGCAGACCACAACTATACACCCTTAGGACTCAACTAGAGTTAAGGTTCATCTTAAGTCACCGAGGTCTTGATTCTTTCTACATCTGGTCAGAATAGAAGAATACACCTCACCGTGATCCTATCAGTACACGCACGTACTAGTATAGACAAGTAGCCAAGACAAGCTACTTATGCAGCCTATACTACAGCCTAAACCGACAGTTATATCCAGAACTGTCTCAACTGTGATACGATTTTATATCTCTTGAGGAACCGGGAACTATGGTCTTCTGTGATCTACAACACACCATAAAGCCTACAACTTTGAGATAATGGATAGATGTTTGATGCATGGATGACAATTCATACTTAATCAGATAGAAGATTGTTAGTGGTTATGGACAACACATGCATACAAGCTAAAAGGCCTGCTTTCTAGTATACAAATCCATCAGAAAGTATGATGGGCTGTCACCCCTTATTCGTTTTGAAAAACTCTTATTCCATGATTAACTGATGTATGAAACATTGGATCATACCTCTTTACACCTCAAATGAGGTGTAATTCCTTCAGACCCTTACACCTCACTTGGGGGGGGGGGGGGGGGGGGGGGGAGTAGGGGATACCCATACACCCATATCCCATTAGCTTAAAATGCTATATCCCATTAGCTTAAAATGCTATCTCAAAATGTTGCCATTATCCTACTATTTTGTCCCATCACCCTAAAAATACTGGGAATATCTCTACCTCACCACCTTAGAATACCTCAGCAGGTAGAAACAGGGTAAAAAGTAAAGCCCCTATAAACACAAGAACAGGAGAAATAAAATTCTAAGCTGAATAAGAAATAACAGAAACATGTTATAAACAGGGCCTCGAAGAAGCATCTGGCCCAAATCAAAAATAACATTTGTTTGTGCTCCAATAGCACGGTTTCAGGGTCATAAAAAGCACCCTACCACGAACACCAAAAAACAGATTTGTTCAACAAAAATCTTGTCCAAAGCAGCAAGATTAGGGAGAGGGACTCCGAGCGAAAGCTAGATCCTCAGAGCTAGACAAATGAGAAATTGAAGTTTCACCCTTGGGAACAGAGGAGATATCAGTTGAAGGCAATATCCAATTATCTCTGGGATGGCCTAGGGGAACGTTAAAGATATCATCCGCCCCGGAGCTATCCTCCCCACTTGATAGGATACGCGCAGAAGGAGCGGTTCCTTGAGAAAAGGGGGGACCTGCAGTCTCCTTCCTCGCTAGTTCCTGAAAATATAAATAGAATCACTAAATAGATAATAATAAA
This sequence comes from Thymus mandschuricus, assembly GCA_029379335.1. Classification (NCBI taxonomy): domain Eukaryota; kingdom Viridiplantae; phylum Streptophyta; class Magnoliopsida; order Lamiales; family Lamiaceae; genus Thymus; species Thymus mandschuricus. Next base: position 15,013,532 of record CM057074.1, on the reverse strand, counting down.
CCCGTGATTGGCGGGCAAAGCTCTAGCAAAGAGAAAAGGAGGCACCTCATCAAAGGCTTTCTTCATAAGCTGCATAGCAATGGCATCAACGGAAAAGAGGGGGAAAGGGGGAGCCTCCCACGTAAGAGAGCCCTCAAGGGCCTCAATAGGCTGGCGGAGCGTTTCAGCAGCTTTTCTCAATACGGGCATAAACCAAGGTTCCCCGGTAGGAATGAAGCAATTCCTCTTGAGGGCCTCAGGTTTTGTTTCGAATAAATGAATTATGGGCATCAAGTTGATAGAGTTAGCCTGCTCAGGAACGCCCAGCTGGTTACAGCATTCAAAAACAACATCGCCAGCCCAGCTGGTGAGAGGGTCTATCATTCTGGCCCAGAAATAAGGAGAATTGATAAACGCTTCGGGCAATTGCTTCACCAGAGAGACTACGAAAGCTTGACCATAGGGGGACATCAAAAAGTTAGATCGACAAACTTGTATCCCCCTGGAGACGCCTTCATCGGAACCCTGTTTCATTCCTTCTGCGAAAGAAGAAGCCCGAGAACGTTCCAACTCTTGTTCATGAGCAAGAGTTAGTCGTTCTGTTTGCGTAGCGAAGTCTGCTTTCATTTTCAACTCCCATTCTAAGGAAGCCTCTAGGGCTATATCTAATTCCCTCACCCGCCTCGATAATGACGCAAGGCGTAACTCAAGAGAAGAACTGCATTTCTCTTTAGCACGGAGACGGTCCTGAAGATCCCGTGCTTCAATTTGAGCACGGTCCCTACTCTGCTCAACCTCTGATAGAATCTCCAAGAACTGATCAAAAGCCAAAGCTTGAGCACCGAAACAGGGTGTCGAAAACTGATTCACCTCTGTAAACACAAAGGAATGAAGATCACCCGTTTTGTGGAAAAAGAAGCATCAATGCTTACCTTAATCAAAGGGAAGAGAGGAAATAGGATTTTACCGTGGCCGACTAAGGGTGGTTCATGAAAGCAGAGTTCTGAACGAGGTTTCATTATTATGGTCTCCTGTAGATCTTCATGGTCCGATTCTGAAACCCTAGAGCCCGTAGGGGGTAATGTAGGGGCGTCGTTCGAAGAGGAAATAGGCTCAGGATTGAGGATTCTGGCCTCAACCATTCTCTGCTCTAATTTCGTCTGAATCTTACGTAGCACTTCCTCCGTGTCAGCATTCATGGCTGGGAGCAAATGTAAACGAAACTCAATCCTCTAAGAAATCTTAAGATTTTTATGGGAAAATGCTCATCATATTCACCCTCAAACTAGGTTCATAAAAGCCAAAAATCGGTATTAACGATTCCTTCAAAAAAAAAAAAGAGAGAGAGAGAGAGAGAGAGAGAGAGAGAGGGAAAGAAAGGCCCCTCATAGGCAAAACCTGTACAAACGCTAAGAAAGACATATAAAGATAATAAACACTCAATAAACTACCTTTAAGCAAGGAGGACGAAGTGATCGCTGGAAACATTGAGTAGAAAAACGTGAATGCTCCCCCTTTTCCCAGATGTATGAGTGGGGAAGAAGACGAAGGAAGTTAAAAAGGCTAAGGGGGAGTATAGCGATGCCCCACTTGTTACTCCACGTCGGCCTATAAAAGAATAGGAAGCGTCTCTTTACTCCCCAAAAAAGTAACGCGCCTTTTTCCCAACGAAATATATCCATTATAATATTCCTCTATTCGAAAGAAAGCCTCAATAAGGAAAAGTGAAAATAGCTTCCCAACTAAGACACCTACCAGAAGCCAACACATAAACGCTTCTGGACCTGGGGGGGGGGGGGGGGGGGGGGGGGGGGGGGGGGGGGAGTAGCTGATAGGGGCTAATATTGGCTATACTCCCTAAATCACCCAAGTGAATGAGGAATACACTTTCCTTAACCTTAGATTATGGTTCTTAAGAACCGTTAGTATGGCAGATGTCACAATAGAGGTGGGAGCCCCACCTCTCTGAAAGGAATAATAGACCCTAGCCGGGATTAGCTTCAATAACACCCTTAATGGAGATAAGCATTACTTTTCTCTAATAATCGATAGAGGCTCTTCTATGTAAGTAGCATAGTATCAAAGAGATTTCGTGGGTACCAGACGCTCAAGACAATCAAGAATCGTATGCTCTGCAAGAAGCTGTGAGGCTCTAACTCTTTCCATAAGCTGCGCGGGATCTGCGGGCATCTGCAAAGATAGGAGGATCTGACCAGATCCTATGGATGTCCGGTAGAAGCCCGAGGTTTTGCTTAACATACGGTCCGCGTGACTCTATGTACTATAGAGTGAGGACCACTACATTCATGACGGAGGATACTTTACCTCCAAGGGAATTCCTTTTCTGTCCCTCCTTCACACGAATGCTCATTCTTCACCCTCAACATACCTATAAATACTAAACGAACTTATCTATCACATTATTATTCACTCTCTTACGAACAAACACGCTCTCTAGCGTACTGTTCCATTCAATTCCATACTCTCTCTTTTGAGCTCCTCCGAGCTCAGGCAGGTCAAGGCGGGCTAAATCTTCTTCCGGGAAGCCGTAGTTCACCTTCACATCCCTCTACTCTTCTCGACGCAGGGAAGAATCTTTTTCTCGCACTACCTTGAACTTAAGGTAAAACCCTCATCATTTAAAGGGGAATGAGGCTCAACGAAACCCCGCGTTCCTCGTTTCTCTTTTCCTCCTACCTTGTTTCTTCATTATCTACTCATATGAGTTTAAAGCTCCATGAATCTTGCTAGTTTATGGCTGAATACGCCCTTTATCCGTTGCTTATAGCTCAACTATTACATGTCATTACCACATGAATCATGCTCTATACAAAATGCCCAGCTATGGCTTTTCTATACACATGAATATATTGCTCTTTACTGTTTTAACGCTTTACCCATGAATGCTATTCGCAAAACATGATGAGTAATCCCTTAAATTGTTGTGGATCTTTGACCCGGATCTATCACCTGTGTCGGACTGAAGCGAGTGAAGCTTCCAGTCCAGTTTAGGTTTTTGTAGTGAACCCGTAATCACTGTGTCTGTCATCAGATCCAAGCAATTGAAGCTCAATCTCGACCAGGTTTTTGAAGGACCCGTAACCTTCAAGTTCTTGAGTGAAGAGAACAGTTGCTCTGTGCAACAAAGTGGACGTAGGTGCTTTGCCACCGAACCACTATAACTCTCGGTGTCGTATCTCTCTAACCCTAAACTCTATATTTCCTTTGATTATTCACTGCACAACAAATAATCGAACATAACTTGGAACTTTAAATACTTAGGAAAGATTTAGCTCACCGAATTTCCGCATATACGAGTAAAGACTCACTCTTGATCAAGTGCTCACTTCGGTCAAGCAGTCAAGCTACATACTGTAGATCTAGCTTCAGCTAGGCCTTAAGTTTCAAAGCTAGCTCTTCACTTCACTCTGAGTTAAAGGAAAAAGTTGAAAAACTGAAAAATACGTATTCACCCCCCCTCTACGTATTTTTCCTTTATCAAACCGGGACCAACAGTTGGATGCATTGAGAGATATGCCCGGGTATGTGAAATTCTTGAAGGATGTCGTGTCTAACAAGAGAAAGTTCGATTACTTTGAAACCATCAATATGAGTGAAGAGTGTAGTGCGGTTCTCCAACGAAAGCTACCTCTCAAGCAAAAGGATCCGGGATCATTTACCATTCCTTGTTTTGTGGGAGGTCAAAAATTTGGTAATGTTCTTTGTGATCTTGGAGCTTCTATTAATTTGATGCCTTTGTCTATCTTTAAGAGGCTTGATATCGGAAATCTCCGTCCCACTTCGGTTTGCCTACAAATGGCGGACCGTTCTATTACTTATGCACAGGGAATTGTTGAAGATGTGCTAGTAAAGGTTGAATCCTTCATATTTCCGGTGGATTTTGTTGTACTCGATATGCCGGAAGACAAAGAGACGCCTCTCATTCTTGGGAGACCGTTTTTGGCAACCGGGAGAGCCTTGATTGATGTGCATGAAGGGAATCTTCATTTCGAGTAAACAATGAAACCCTCACCATCTCGATCTATGATGCAATGAAGAGATCAAAGGATCATGACTTTGAGGAATGCAATGTTATAGGAGTTGTATCACCATCTCAAAGAGAGGATCACTTGGAATTCCAAGACTCTTTCTACCCGTACTCCGCACTTGATGAGGCTTGTGATGAACTTTTGAGCACCCTAGCCTTTATGGAGTCTCAAGAGTCTTTTTCTCCTATAGACCCACAAACCCTCTCGTCTTCTCACCATGAGCATGGTCTATTCCCAAACAACACCGAAGAGAATCCACTCCAAGATTGGAGCTATAAGGATGAAGGTATTTCTCATACTTTAATTCTTAAGGACTCTCTAGGAAGTGTTGATTTGTTTAAGCCAAAAGAGAATAGCATGAATGAAGTGGCATTTCCTTTTGAGTTGAAAGTCGAGAAAGACGGTGACGAGCATGCTAAGTTTGGGGGTGTTACCCTTTATAAGGAAGTTGTGGAGTTCTTTGAGGATGTAGACAAGAGGAAGGAGACAATGAATGACGATAATCCTTTGATCCTTGGTATGTCTTTCGTGTCTACAAGCCGAGCTTTAGGGGAATCGTGTGATGAAAACCTCACTTTCCGAGTTGATGAAGAGGTGATGACATTTTATAAGCCGGAAGTTGAGATTGAGTTGCCGATTCCAAGTAAGGAGAAGTGCTACAAGACCGAGGTCAAGTCTCGGGTGAAGCTTGTATATCCGTTTCATGGAGAAGGTACAAGGATGAATGAAGCAAAGCTTCCTTGGGAGATAGGAGATCCATTTCACGACGAATGTGGAGAAGTCAAATTTCGAGGCAAGGATTCATTTGATGTACCATGAGCTCCATTGAGGTATCGTCGAGCTAGCGACGTTAAAAAAGCGCTCGTTGGGAGGCACCCCAACACGTATCCTTTTATCGTTTTTATCGTTTTTGAATAAATATTTAGTTTGAGTCGTTTTGTTTGAATAAGGGTTGAGAGTGAGCTTACATGCTTTAGGAAGGAATTTTTAAGTGTTGGGTGCATTTCCATGCCTTAGAAAATTTTTGAGATTTTTCAAGTTTTTGAGTTCCAACACTTAGGAAAAATTTGAGGGTCTAAGTTCCAGCTTTGCGCAGTCTGGCGGTAAAATAAAAAAGAAATAGTAAAACTCGTCGGAATTCGATTCCACCAATTGGAATGAGTTCGTAAGACCCGAGAGTAGGGGGGGGGATCATGGCCGGCCTCAAGGACCGGACGGAACACGGCGGCTGGCCGGAAAGTCAGTGACTTCCATGACCCACGCCACGGCCTGGCTGGGTCGTGTTTTTTGTGCTTTGCCGAGGATGATTTCCAAAGTCAACGCCCATTGACCACGGTCAAAGCCCGTTGACCGTGTTTTTTTCCCCACTTTTCACTTTCAAAATTTTTTCGTTTTGTCTTTTCCCCCCTTGTTTTCTTGTGATGTCTTTGTCTTCTTCTTCATTTGTGACACCCACCTACATTCTATTTCTCTCTCTAAACAAAACCTCCATGAAAACACCTCCAACTTGAAATTTCAAGCTCTTATAACTTCCAAACCACTTCATATCTTACTAAACCCTTGCATATGTGTGTTCTACTTCACTTGAGCTACATTTTGAGCCTAGAGTTTTGATTTTTCATCCACCTTTGAGGAAAAAACGAAAATTGGAGTTTTGAGCTAGGAAGTGTGAATTTTTCAAGCTTTTGCTAAGACCATGAGGTAATATGCTCTAATTCATTGCTCTAATAAGATTTCTCTAGTTATATCATGTGCTTGTTGGTTATTTCTTGATGAAAATGTGTAGGAATTGTGAGAAATAAATTTCCTTTATTTTTCTTATAATTTTTGGAAAATCAACATGGCATGAATGACATTGAGCATGAATGTAGTAAGGTTCTAGCATGCTTTCTTGATAGTAAATTCTTGGTGGAAATGAGAACTATCATGATTTAGCTTGGGTGAATTTTTGAGAATGATTTCCACTTCTTGTAGCATATACTTTGAGTTTTATTTCGAATTTCATTTGAATTATAATTTTGAGCATTGCTTACATTGTTAGTGTGAAATGAGTGTGAGAAATAAGTGAAGTGGTAAAGATTGCAAATGCTTGAATGATTAAGATGATTTATTTCGTTGAGCTTACTTGAAACTCATGGTGTGTAGGGACAATGGAAGGCACCCTCGACTTTTCTTTCACTCTCGTTTCATGAGTTGTTTGGTCAAGGAATTATATCAAATGAGGTAGAAATGAGGCAAGAATGTAAGACCAATACCAATCGAGCAAGCATTGGAGTGCATAGCGTTGGACCCTTCTGAGTGTAGTTTAAATCCCTTATTATTCTTCCCTCCAAACTCATTTTAGAATTTAGTTTCTAAAATAAGTTTGGGGGAGGGGGGGTAGGATAAGGTCTTTAAACTACTATTCTCACTTGGGTTTCTCATGAATTTTGCTTGTTGATTTATATGCTTTTGCTTGCTTGATTGGTTTGTTGTGAATTTTTGAGAAATTGTTTTGTGTGGTTTTGAGGAAAAGAGAACTTAGAATTTGAAGGGGTGTGTGCAAGTGATTCAAGTGATGTTTTCATGCTTTATAACGGGGTTTAGTTGCGTAGGTGCAAAAATTTTCAAGTTTTATTTTAAAAAGCATCACTTGATTTGAAGGGCTCCGTGTTTTCCTTGTTAAATATCATGTTTATCACTCATTTGCTTTCAAGAGAGATGTCGATGATGAGTTGAGCGAAAAATGATATCATATTTTTGGAATCTCTCATATGTGTATTGAGCATGAAATGGTTGCATGACATGATTAACTAGGAATGATCGACCTTAGGCACATGAACTCTAAACAAAAGCTTGTAAGGTTTGAGCCAAAACATTGAGTTGATAACGTTCTTTTTCCTTCTTGAGAGTTTGCCATGTATTGCATTGTTATCTTCTAGAACTTGCCTTTAATCTCGATCGAGGTTGTTATATGTGCTACTAGAACTTAGAAAGGATTTTAGGCCCTCACTTGTTAGCCTCATTATTCCCTAAACACTAAACAAATAAAATGTTAACTTCGTGGTCCCCCTCGAGCCTTTGAAGCCTTTGTTGCTAAACCGGATGAAAGGGGGTGAAGGTTGGTTAAGGGAATCTATTGAGAGGTTGTGAAGTAAGTGAGGAAACGAGGTTTGAGAAGTTTGATTGAAGAAGCCGTTTTGTGATGAGAATACTCCTATAAGCTCTAACATAAAAAAGAAAAAAAGAAAAAAGAAAAGAAGAGAATGGAATTCTCACAAAAGAAAGAAATGAATAGAAAAGAAAAGAAATAGTTTGAATAAAGATAGTTGTGAATGAGAGTATAAAGGAGTTATTCATGAATATTTGAGAAGCTTCGATCAAAGCTTATGTACTAAAGAGTGTAAAGAGGTGAAATGGGTGAAGGTAGAAGGTGGAGAAATTCACACTTAGAGTGGAAAAGAGAGGGCGAAAGTACTTAAGAGATCTCTTAGTCACTTAGCCTAAAAATCCCTACCTAAACCAATGTCCCCACATTACAAGCCTAAATAAAAGACCTAATTGATCTTAGTTTGAGTGCACAATCAAGCGATGGAGATCTTGAGATTTAGGGCAAGCTTATGGTAAGAACGATGCATGCATGAGTTCGATGAGTGTAAACTTCCTTCCATACACTTGAGATCCTTCCATACACTTGAGAGAAAGAGCGATACACTTACACCTAGAGAGGTTTAGAGTTTCATTATGCTTGAGTGATTGATTTCTTAGTTGAAAGTGTTGTGCGATTGTAGATTGTTTGATTCACCTTGGGAGTTCCATGTTTGAAAATGCTTTGTTGAGTGAGTATTTTGAGACATCGATGATCTTGAATTGCATACCCATTCGGTTTGAGTGTTTTGATTGTTTTGTTCCATTTTCGGGACGAACAATGGCTTAAGTTTGGGGGAGTTGACAAACCGATATTTTATATGCATTTCAAGATGGTTTTTGATATTTTTTTGGCTTTCATTTGTGTGTTTAAGTGATAGAAATGCTAGGGTTTTCATACTTATGCATTTTCTATACCTTTCACGTTTTCTCTCGATTTCCGTGCCAATTTCAGGTGCTGTAGCAATTTTCTGGGAATGTGTGAGCAGTCCTATGTCGAAGAGGATTGAAAGAGGAAGCCGTATCACTTCGCGGATTATTTTTCCGAGGCCGGACGAGAGAGAACGAGCCAAAACCGTAGGAGTGCGCAAGGAGACAAATGTGGCCGAAAATGCACATATTTCCTACTTATTGCAATTTGACCCCAACTTGTGGGAAGACTATAAATACTTAGTTATTTTCCTCATTTGGTAGGAGATAACACTTTGTAATTTACTTTTAGCATCTACTTTAGAACCCTAGCATTTTCCATCTTTCTTCTTTAGTATTTTCAAATATTGTTGAAGATTATGCTTGGAGTTTGAAGAGATTGTTGAAGATTGCTTCTCTACTTTCCTTCCTTGTTCTTTCCATTATGATTTCTCTTATTTTTGTTGGTTTGATTGCTAGATCTATGGCTAGCTAAGCACTTATATGGCTCCAAGTGATGGATGATTTGATTTAGATGATAGGTGTTAGAATCTAGGATGTTGATCTACCTTCCCCTTGAATTGCCTATGGATTGGGACTTTAATTTGAATGCATGACTAATTGATCACTAGAAGTGCATCTAAGGTGTTTGATGGAAAGCCTAGGAAGCTTCCATTCATAGCACTTAGCATCAATTCATACTCATATCACTTGATTGCATCTCATATGATTCCTAGAAAGAATTAGATGGGTTGGATGATAGTTGGTAGGTTATCTTAGACTAGAATGAGCTATTTGGAGTTGGTAGAGCATTTAAAGGCTTAGAAATCATTTATTGTTCTATTGATCTACTTGTTAATCACCCTAGAGGTAGGTTAACATATATGATATAAGAAACCATTCAAGGTGGATTAAATTGGTTTGATGCATCTAGATTCTAAAGCCCTCATCATAATCATATCGAAAATCACTTGGATCCATACCTTTTACTATTGATATTTCTTCCTTGCATTTTACTATAGTCTTTGCTTATTTCACTTTGTTAAGTTCACAATTCACTTTACTCTTTGCCTAGTTAAAAAACCAAAATCATGAATGTGGGCTTAGATAGTATGATAGAGACACCATAAACTACTTGATTTTCTATTGCTACATTCACTCTCCGTGTTCGATACTCGGACTTCCATAGTTCGATATTATTGCTAGGTTAGAAATAGCCTAGTCACCTCTTATGATAGAGAAACGAGCAGATTGAGCCTTGATTCGACGGGCTTCATTTTTATCGTCTGGTAGAGCATCTTTCTCCAGGTATTCTTGTATAGGGGTCATCCAGGTCGGACTGTCTGAGATGTCGCATACTTGTTCCTCTTCGTTCTTCCAGACAACCGGCCATTGTAGGTAAATTATGGGTACCGCCTTTGACTCTGTTGTTTGGATAGTTGTGCCCAAGTTTGCCAATGCGTCCGCATGGTTGTTTTCGCCTCTTGGGACATGGTTGATCACGAACTCTTCAAAATGAATTCGTAGCTCCTTTGCCTTGTTGAGGTAGGCGGTCATCTTGCTGTCTCGAGCTTGGTAGTTGCCCTGCATTTGGTTGACCCCCAATTGGGAATCACTGGTAACGTGGATTCGCTTGACACCTAACTCGTTGGCGAGTTTAAGTCCGGCTATCATTGCTTCATATTCCGCCTCGTTGTTCGTGGCTCTGAATCCGCACCTTACTGCTTGCTCTATCACGTCCCCCTGCGGAGAAATTAGGACTAAGCCAAGTCCGCTTCCTTTGGTATTGCTTGATCCATCTACGCTAAGTTTCCATATACCAACTGGTTGGCCTTCCGTTAAGCAGCAAAAACTCCTGTTCAGCCTGCACTTATAGGTTAGGAGTAAAGTCAACAATGAAATCAGCCAATACCTGTGACTTCAAGGAAGACCTAGGCTTGTAGGTGATGTCGTATTCAGTGAGCTCTACCGCCCACTTGGTTAGCCTGCCTGATAGTTCCGGTTTATGAAGTATAGTCTTCAGAGGAAAGGTGGTGAGAACCACAATAGGGTGGCATTGAAAGTACGGGCGGAGCTTCCGGGCAGCATGCACGAGTGATAATGCTAACTTCTCAAGCTGACTATACCGAACTTCCGTATCTAGCAGGGATTTGCTCACATAATAAATGGGAGATTGTTTCCCAGCATCTTCCCGAATGAGAACTGCGCTGACTGCCGTTTCTGCTATGACTAAGTACACATATAGAGTTTCACCATCCTTGGGTTAGGACAGCAATGGAGGGTTGGTCAGGTACTGCTTGAGTTGCTTCAAAGCTTCCTCGCATTCCACAGTCCACTGCTCCGAGGATTTTGATATGAAACGACTAAGGGCGGCTACTGTTTCACTAAAAAGTGTTCGCAATAGACGAAATCTATCGTAGCACTAGCAAGTAAAACCTAAGTATCGAATCTCAAGGAAAACTTAACAGGGCAATTAATTATGTAGTAAAAATCTAATCTAAGAAAGCAAGTAAAGAATATTTTGGGGTTTTTGTTTTAAATTCCTAGGCAATAAAATAAATCAAAGCAAGTAAATCAAAGCAAGTAAATAATCTAATCTAGAAAGCAAGAAAATAAATCGAACTAATTAATCTAAAGAATTAAACTAGATGAAAGCAAATAAACTACCTAGGCAAGAATCGAAAAGAAAGCAATAAAGAAAGCAACGAAAGAAACGAAAACGAATCTAGACATGAATTAAACTAAATCTGAAAATCTGGAAATTAAAGTAAATAAATCTAACTCTAAGAACGTGGAAAACGAAGTAATTGAAAACTAAGAAAAACGAATCTAAACTAAGAACTTGAAAACGAACGAACGAAATTAAACTAAGCAATTAAGAACTAAATCTAAGGAACTAGGAAGCAATTAAATCAAATAAAAGAAAGCAATAAAGAACTTACGAGATTAAACGAAGAACGAAGAACTAAGTGAAAAACTTGAATTAATTGAAGAACGAAGTAACGATCCGGATCGAACAAAGGAAAACTAATCTAAAGTATTTGTATGCTAAACTAGACCTAAAACTAAGGTAAAAGTTGATAAAAGATGATCCCAATTCGTCCCAAAGTACTAGTATTTATAATAGGAAGAAAACCTAATCATATAAGGAAACTAATAGCTGGACGCGGACATCTGGACGGTCGTCCAGATTTGTTAAGGATCTGGACGATCGTCCAAATCACGTTCTGGACGATTGCGCGCGCTTCTCTTGTTTCGGCCGTATCTTCCTCGTCCGAACTCCAAATTGACCTCCGTTTTCGCCTATGCGCTCCTATCGAACCCCTCTTCGATATAATGCTTTCATTACATCCAAAATGAATCTTCAATAAAATCATGAGAGGTTAGAACTCGAGGTCAATGATTGCTTTTCTTCTCGTTTCCGCCCTTTTTATCCTACAAGTACCAAAAACTCCAAACAACCAAATCATAGCCAAAGACACACGAAAAGACACAAAAACACAACGAAAAAAGACACAAAAACATAATGAAAATCCTAACATCTAGACACCAATCAAAATCCCCCACACTTAGAACTTTGCTTGTCCTCAAGCAATATAAACATACAACTTAGACTCAATCCAAACAATTCAAATCATAGAACATTTAATCACCGGAATCGACAAACTCAAACGAGGTCACTTTAATCCCAAGTTACGATCAATCATCATCAACGAGCTGTGTGGCTTATCAACCCAAGCAAGAGGAAAAGCAATGATACACACATCTCACAAATATCTAGATCACCACAACTTTAGACGTCTAGCCTACTTCCCCTTTTTATTCAATACATAAACAACTCTCTTTTTTTTCTTTTTTTTTTTACACAAGTGAACGTTTTTTGGCACATAATTCACTAGGTTTAATCATCAATGGGTCACATCGAGCCTCCTAGTGCGGTTTCCCGTACCCATTGTCAAGAGGGGTAGAATGCCTACGAACACATTATTCTAATATACATGAGTATCATCTAGGACAAAGTTCATGAAATGTGATCATTCGAGGGTCTCTCGAAGCCTTTTCATGTGGTTTCCCATGCTCATTACTCTAGTATTTTCATACGTTACAAGTAAGAGGAGCAGAATCCTATCAACTCTTTTATTCACATATAAACACACTTTTTTTTTTTTTTTTTTTTTCTTTATCATAAGGGGAAAGTAAACTAGCAATCCAAGTTACAACGATCTAGATTTATCACTCAACCAAAAATCATAAATCATTTTCCTCAATACTCATATCAATTCGTGCCCCACAATTCATCGAATCATAATATATCACAACTCAAGATTAAACCAACCTAATTTATGCTCAAATCAATTCCAACAACTAAATACTCCATCATCGAATCATTCAAATCAATCCTAAATTGCATGATTATAAGCTCAATTTCAAAAAAAAATCCTAAGTGGGGAACACATCAAGACTCAATCACAAACTAGACTCGATCAAACCAAACAAGACTCGATCAAGACACAAAACAAAAACGAACACTTCATGCCAAAAGTTTCAAAGACCCTCCCCCACACTTAAAATCAAGCAATGTCCCCATTGCAAGAAAATAAAAAGGAGAAGGAAAGAAGGAACTTATCGCAAGATGACAACCAACGAGCAACTCGAAATCCCAAGAGACTCCAAGTTAGCAACCTACAAAACAAACACCAAACAAAACACAAAAAGCATAAATCCGAACAAAACCCAAAAACGAAATAAAAGACACAAACTTTTTTTTTTTTTTACGTGGGTTGCCTCCCACCAAGCGCTTGTTTAACGTCGTTAGCTTGACAAGAAAAATTCTCACCCAAAATCTGTTGCAACGAGCAATGTCTTTAACCATCCATAGGCAACTCTCGGTGCAAAGGTGGACTCTTCTTTCTCTTCGGCTTGAAACTCGAAAAGAGGGTTATCTTGGACACTCATCTCCCCCACACTTGTGTGAAAATCCATGTAAGAAATATCATGATCTTCAAAACGTGATGATGGATCCTCCACAAAAAATGCTTCCTCGTCGAGATTGGCAAGAAAGTTGTCCATGATTTCTTCCTCTTGTTGTGAGCTCAAAATCGACTCCTCCATAATGCAATTGTGATCCTCCATGTCTTCCACATTGCTCAAAAACTCCTCCACAATTTCTTCCTCATCTAATTTGCTCAAAAACTCATCGATAATGGCTTCTTCCTCATGCATAGCAACCTGAAAATTCTCCTCTATCTTTTTCTCATCCAAATCATTAGTAATATGCACATACGAACATGTTTGGATAAAAGAATTAGAACAAGAAGAATAGTTATCAAAAATTGAGAAAGTTACCGAACCTCCTACACCGGCCATGCTCAATGTACCGGATCCAACGTCGATTCGAGTTTGAGTAGTAGCCATGAAAGGTCGCCCTAACAAGAGAAGATGACCTCTCTCACTCCTAGCTCCTCGCCCCACGTCAAGCACAACAAAATCGACAAGAACTTGAACACCCCTCACAAGTAAAGCAACGTCTTCCACAATCCCTAAGGGACGACTCAAAGAACCGTCGGCTAGCTCGATGCAAAAATTGGTGGGCTTAAGATCCCTCGAACCCATTCTCTCGAAAATCGAGTATGGCATCAAGTTCACCGCTGCCCCCAAATCCAACATACCCGGCACATTATCCCCATTATCCAAAACAACATCTAATTTGAAACTTCCGGGATCACCTTGTTTTGGTAGAGATGAGAGATGGCCAGCTGAGGTAGGGAATGCGCGAGAACGTTGTCGGCTTGCTTTGATGGCAGCCACGGTGTGACTTCTCCACTTCTTTCCTTTGTCTTGCTCCTCTTCAATGACCGTTAAGGCATGAGCTTGTTTGGGTTGGCTAGGCTTCCCATTTGATAGCTTCTTCAACTCATTAACTGCTCCAAAAATCTGCCCAATATTGGTCTCAAGGCGTCTAATCGTGGCATCTTGCGCTTCACGAGCCAACTTGCTCTCATGCATAAATGCAGCGAGACTAGCCTCATCAAGTGGAGATTGTTGAGGTGGAGGTGGGTAGAACAGCGGCTGTGGATAGTAAGACTGTGGGGGATGGTAGAATGGTTGTTGGTGAGGAAATTGTTGAGCATATGGTGGTGGTGGGTATCCTTGTGCTGCGTAGACTTCGGCTCCTCCTTCATAAGTAAGCTCGGCCTTCCTAGTGCACTCGTCGATGACATGGCCAGCTAGTCCACACATGCCACAAGGCTCCGAAGGGGTAAGTGGAGTCTTCATCTTGAGTTCTTTGAGATCCCTCATCATATCGGCCAATTGCTTCGTCAAATCCGGGCTAATAGTGACCTCACTAGCCTCCATCTTCCTCGGTCGAGACGACTTTTGTTGAGAGCTTGCAGCAAGAGTCTCAAAGATCATCCTCAACTCGTCGGCTGTCTTCACTCCGATGTTTCCTCCGGCCAAGCTATCCACCATGAATTGGCAAGTTTGAATTAGAGAATCGTAGAAATATTGCCAAAGCATCTCGGACGCCATTTGATGGTGAGGGCACTGCTGCAACAATTCTTGGAATCTCTCCCAAGCCTCATGAAAAGGCTCATCGGCTCCTTGAGCAAAATTCATGATCTTCGATCGCACCTCTTGTGTCCTGTGGTTGGGGTAGTACTTCATCATGAACTTCTCGCACACCGCATTCCAAGTTGTGAGAGAGTTGGCCGGGAGAGTGAGATACCATGACTTTGCTCTATCCTTCAACGTGTATTGGAAACACTTCATCTTCAAGTCGTCCTCCGAAAGCTCTCCCAGTGGAAAATTTTGCACCATCGTGCAATATTCGCGAATGAACGTGAGAGCATCTTCGTTGGGCAGCCCGTAGTAGGTAGGGAGCAAAGCCAAGTGGTGCGGTTTAAGCTCATAATTCCTAACCTCGGTGGTTAGGACAATTGCCGAAGTGGTGGCGGTGAAGGTGGGACGAGCAAAATCTCCCATCTTTTGTGCCATTGCTTCGAACTCTCGTCTTCTTCTTCCTTTGTCGCGGTTTAGAGCGCCTTCTTCTATTGATGACGTCGATGTGAGGTGTCAACTTCCTTTAGAGACTTCGACGACCTTGCTTACACAACACTCAACAAACGGATTAAACGCACCGAGTGGAAGGGAAAAGAAATCGAACGAAAAACAAATAAAATAAAATAAAAATACTACACAATCAAATAGCCTAAAGTTTTCCCCGGCAACGGCGCCAAAATTTGTTTCACTAAAAAGTGTTCGCAATAGACGAAATCTATCGTAGCACTAGCAAGTAAAACCTAAGTATCGAATCTCAAGGAAAACTTAACAGGGCAATTAATTATGTAGTAAAAATCTAATCTAAGAAAGCAAGTAAAGAATATTTTGGGGTTTTTGTTTTAAATTCCTAGGCAATAAAATAAATCAAAGCAAGTAAATCAAAGCAAGTAAATAATCTAATCTAGAAAGCAAGAAAATAAATCGAACTAATTAATCTAAAGAATTAAACTAGATGAAAGCAAATAAACTACCTAGGCAAGAATCGAAAAGAAAGCAATAAAGAAAGCAACGAAAGAAACGAAAACGAATCTAGACATGAATTAAACTAAATCTGAAAATCTGGAAATTAAAGTAAATAAATCTAACTCTAAGAACGTGGAAAACGAAGTAATTGAAAACTAAGAAAAACGAATCTAAACTAAGAACTTGAAAACGAACGAACGAAATTAAACTAAGCAATTAAGAACTAAATCTAAGGAACTAGGAAGCAATTAAATCAAATAAAAGAAAGCAATAAAGAACTTACGAGATTAAACGAAGAACGAAGAACTAAGTAAAAAACTTGAATTAATTGAAGAACGAAGTAACGATCCGGATCGAACAAAGGAAAACTAATCTAAAGTATTTGTATGCTAAACTAGACCTAAAACTAAGGTAAAAGTTGATAAAAGATGATCCCAATTCGTCCCAAAGTACTAGTATTTATAATAGGAAGAAAACCTAATCATATAAGGAAACTAATAGCTGGACGCGGACATCTGGACGGTCGTCCAGATTTGTTAAGGATCTGGACGATCGTCCAAATCACGTTCTGGACGATTGCGCGCGCTTCTCTTGTTTCGGCCGTATCTTCCTCGTCCGAACTCCAAATTGACCTCCGTTTTCGCCTATGCGCTCCTATCGAACCCCTCTTCGATATAATGCTTTCATTACATCCAAAATGAATCTTCAATAAAATCATGAGAGGTTAGAACTCGAGGTCAATGATTGCTTTTCTTCTCGTTTCCGCCCTTTTTATCCTACAAGTACCAAAAACTCCAAACAACCAAATCATAGCCAAAGACACACGAAAAGACACAAAAACACAACGAAAAAAGACACAAAAACATAATGAAAATCCTAACATCTAGACACCAATCAGCTACCCTCCCTGTTAACTTTTGGACGTCTTTCACGCAAGTTGGGGAAGCTATCCATAGAATTGAATCGATTTGGGCTGGGCTAGCTTCTATTCCTCTTTGTGTCACTAAGTATCCGAGGAACTTCCCTGCGGTAACACCAAAAGAGCATTTAGTAGAGTTAAGTTTCATATTATATTTTCTAAGAATGTCAAAAGATTGTCTGAGATGGTCGATGTGGTCGTTGCGTGGAGGGACTTGACTAACATGTCGTCAATGTAGACCTCCATCGTCCTCCCAATCAAATCATTGAACATCTTGTTAGCCAAACGCTGGTAGGTTGCGCCTGCATTTTTCAAACCGAACGGCATGGCTTTGTAACAGAATATGCCCAGGTTAGTCATGAACGCCGTCTTCTCTTGGTCCTCTGGGTGCATCAGGATCTGGTTGTATCCCGAGTAGGCGTCAATGAAGCTCAGCAACTCGTGTCCGGCCGTCGCATCAACGAGCATGTCTATGTGGGGCAGTGGGAAGGAGTCTTTTGGGCACGCCTTGTTTAGGTCGGTGAAGTCTATGCACACTCGCCATTTGCCATTCTTCTTCTTTATGACCACCACGTTGGCTAACCAATCCTGGTAATGAACCTCTCTGACTAGCCCGCTGTCGAGCAGCTTCTGGACCTCTTCGTTGATGACTTTGTTCCTTTCGGGAGCAAACATTCTTCTTTTTTATTTTTAAGGAGGGTAGTCTGGATCAACCTGCAACCTGTGAACAATTACGTTGGGTCAATGCCTGTCATGTCCGCATGGGACCAAGCGAAACAATCATAATGATGAGATAAGAATTTGATAAGCTCTTCTCTAAGGGTTGGAGTTAGTTGAGCTCCAATTCTGACTGTGTTGTCTGGATGGTCTGGATGGATTGGAACTTCATCTAGTTCAACCATTTCCGGTTCGTCAGGTTGGACTGGCTTCTTCATGTTGAGGTCTGGTGATCCAGTTCCTGTAATTGTTATAAGGTAGCATGTTTGGCCTTCATGGTTGTTTAATAGCATGCTCGTGAATCCTTTTGGTCTCCTCTTATCTCCTTCATTCCCCATTTGGTCGGAAACTTTAAGATTTGGTGGAAGTTTGAAGGTACGGCTTCCATCTCGTATACCATGGGCGTCCAAGTATAACGTTGTAAGCAGAAGGGGAATCCACCACCAAGAAGCGGGTGCACAAGTTGATGCCTTCTGCATAGACAGGTAGTTCGATTTCTCCCACTGTGTTCTTGTGCTCCCCGCTAAAACCAATCAAGACAGTTGTCTTCTTTACTCTCATTGATTCCTCCAAACCCATCTCCCTGAAAGCATCTAGGAATAGAACATTGGCAGAACTACTGTTGTCAATTAGTATACGTTTGGTCAGACAATTAGCAATAAATAAAGAATGACAAGAGCATCATGGTGAGGATTAAGTAGTCTGGTTGTTTCCGAAGTGGTAAAACTAATCGTTTGAGCAGGTGTGTCTGCTACGCTTTCTTCCAAGTGGTTGGAGTTCCTTTGCGTTCGGGCCGCCTGTCTCATATGCCTTTTGGCTGCCGAGTGGGAGACTCTGCTCACTTCGGAACCGCCTGTTATAACATTAATGGTTCGCTCATGTACTGGTGGTATCGGTGGGGTAGGTTCCCTGCGGTTGTCTCGTATGTCTCTTGCTTCATGAAGAGTCTGCTTCCCTTTATCAGTGAGAAGGTCGGTTAGGTGACCTTGTTTCAGCATCTGAGCCACCTCCAGCTTCAAAGCAATGCAATCGTCTGTCCGATGTCCATGATCAGCATGAAACTCGCACCACTTTGACCTGTCTCTTTGTTCTGGTGGGGTCCTCATCTTCTTTGTCCACTTGACTCGATTGCCCAATTGTTTGAGCTCCGCTACCGCCTCGACAGGTGAAATGGACAGATTGTATTCTGGCGCCTTAGCTCGTTCTCGGGGGTGCGTTTCAGATCAATATCCATAGTCTCTTCTTTTGTTGTTGAATTTGCGTGGTATGGGGTAAGGATCAGACCGTCTATCATTGGACCGTCTGTCTGGCCTGGTATCCCTCCTCGATCTCCCGTAGGGAGAGGACCTCTGGTTGTTGTATTGGTCCTCCTCCCATTTGATTTGTGTTGGGAACCCTCTGCAGTTATTTTGATGATGTTTTTCAAAACCACACTTAGGCATAGCACGGCATGATATTATGTTTATCTATTCTAATTGAGTCTACTCTCCTTAAAGAATGAGGCTGTTGTCCATAACAGCCTCACCTATTAAAGGTCAGTTAGCTCTCATTATTTATGCCCTGCAGGTTCTTCGGCCAGGTTCTTCAAGCTCATTCACCTAGCTGCCGAAGACAGGCTGTTGATCAGTTCAGATAGATCAACCTGCCTCCACATAGCTGCCACCTTTGTTGCCAGCTGTCTGGACCCACTCGAAGTGCTGAGTCACTACTGCAACGGCTCTATGACATGTCAGCTGTTTTCTAACGGCTAGTTTTTGCAGGACTCGTAACGGCTAGTTTTCAAACTATGCCTATATAAAGCCTTCATCAACAATGGTTCAAGCACGGGAAACTCATTAATCTTATAAGCCAAATCGCTGCAAGAAATTCTCTCAAAGTTCACATCCATTAAACACTCAAAAATCCTAGAGCTTTCCCAAGTGTTGAAGACCAACAAGTGGTATCAGAGCAGTGGTTCTTTTAACCGCTGCTTTGCATACTAAAAACTCTTTCAAAGTTTTTGGTCAATTAGAACTGATCCTTGGTAAAATGTTTTTCATTCATTTCATATCATTATCATGGAATCCTCATTGATACGAGTTTGTGAGGACTTCTCAGTCCAATGCTATGAGGACTGGAGCTTTCGAATCAGGATGTGCCTACAAGCACATCATATACTCATGTGGAAGGTCATTGAGGAAGGACCTTCTCCTATCTATGATGATAAGTGGAAATCACCGGGACTTCACCTGGTGAAGCTGGTTATAAACAAAAACTTAAAAATCCCCGTGATTACACCACCGAAGAGAGAAAAGAGGCTGGGCTTGATAATTTTGCCAAAGGCCTCATCTCTAGCACTGTGAAAGGTATCTACCTTTCAAAAATTAGAAATCTCGAAACATCAAAAGAGATGTGGGATACTCTCAAGGCCATAAGCCTGGGATCCGAAGAGATAAAAGAGAACAAGCTATCAATTGCTTGCAGCAAGTTTGATGACTTCAAAATGTTGCAAAATGAAAATATTGAATCAATGAAAACTCGATTCACTGAAATTGTTCTCGAGGTGGAAGCACTGAAATCAAACAAATATTCTCAACGTGAGAAGAATTTGAAAGTTACAAGAGCTTTACCTGCCAACTGGCATGTATACTCAGCCCTACTTCCATCTCGATCTGATTTTAACATTCTCTCCACAGAAGAACTATTCGATATTCTAATCGGAAATGAATATGAGATGATTCGAATTCATGGATCATCACAGCCTCAATCATCTAAAAAGGCTGATGAAAAGAAAGAAAAAGATGCTACCTTCAAGGCAGATGAGAATAAAGAAACATCCGCCTCACCCATTGATGAGGTTTTGGTCAAGAAAATTGACCAGCTGGCTATTGATGTAGCCATGTTCTCAAAAAGCAATGAAAAGCTTCTCGGTAAAGTCTCAAAATACAAGAGACTCTATCGAGATAACAAGCGAAGTTACTCAAATTGCAATGATGATCGCTCTGGGAAGAAGAGCGATGCCAAACCCTCAAAGTTCAATTTCTCTAATACATCTGAGGGTGCTTGCTTTGGTTGTGGTAGGGGCCAAGTCACTATAAAACAGATTGCCCTGACCTAACCAAGGCAGAAAGAGAAGAACTTCGTGCTAAGCGAGATAAGACACTCAAAGAACAACGAGCTGCTCTGCTAGCTGAAGAAGCCACACAAGAAGCTCATCTCTCTGACAGTTCAACCAGCGACGACGAGGGATATATCGCTTCTGAAGATGAGGACGAAGAAGAAAGCTTCGTAGGAGACTCATCTGGAACAACCTCAAAAATTGAATCATCAAAGGTAATTCCTCAAACTGTTCAATTATCTTTCTCTAACGACGAAAATGCAAATGAGAAAGAAGATCTATCCGAGGCAGAGTCTTGGGAAAGAATCAAAGAGCAGATGAAGGAATATGCAGAACTAGCTGAGCTATTTGAGGAGGTTGTTAAAGATAATGCAGAGCTCATAGCTCAAAATGGAAAATTCAAGACTGCTCTAGAAGGAAGATTTGCTCCCTATGATGCTGAAAAGGAAAGGGAGATAGAATATCTAAAGTCGAAAATAGATATTCTAAATCTAAAAGAGAAGGAGCTGGAGGACAAAGAGCTTGAGAAGAATGAAGCTCTATAATCAAAGGATGCTGAGATACATGATCTTACCTCCAAGCTTGCAGATCTAGTGGTTCAACATGAATCACTGGCTATCAAGGAACAAAAGCTGCAAATCACTTTGAGCCAGCTAAAGAAGAGTGGGAAGAAACTGGAAGAGGTTCAGGCAATTCAACGAAGTTCAAGAAATAGAACTGGACTAGGCTATGATAGAGCTACTGGAAAAGGCCAACAAGCAGCGAGGTGGTTCTCACCAAATACTAACCTTCAGAGAAGACAACCGATAAAAAATGCAAGGCCGTTCCAGATAAAGTCGTACAGTTAAAAAATCCTGCTCATCAGCCACAGGCCGTTCTCTTAAAGAATCATCAAAAGACAAACCTACTGAAAAAGGATCAACCTACAGGAAAGAAGGAAGGACTGCCACCCCCCAAGAAAAAGGAGATCAAGTCCGTTCCCAAGGCTGATCAACAGAAGAAAGCAAGAAAGGCAGAGTATCAAAGGCCTTTCTATTCACAGTTCTACTATCCCGCTCAACCTCAAAGTTGCATGTGCTATCCGGAACAAGCTTATCATCAACACTAGTATCATCAAATACCATACTATGATGAGCCATGCTATCAACCTCAGTACAACATTCCTCATCCCGCCAAGAAGAACAGAAAGAGGAGTAAAGCCTCTAAACCCAGCCCGAAGAAACAAGCTGCAACATCCACAACCTTAGATAGAAGTAAGCCAGTGATCAAAGTCTGGGTACCCAAGGCTGTTCAAATAACAACAACCGCAACAGATGTAGCACCCAATCTCAAATGGGTTGCTAAGCTCAATTAATTGCAGGTGGGAAAGGCTCTACGAAGAAGCCAAGCAGCTCGAGGAGCTGTATGGATCTTTGACAGAGGATGCTCTAAGCACATTACGTGTGACAAAACGCTGCTATCAAGCTACTCTGAGCGAGATGGACCTCAAGTTACTTTTGGAGGTAGCTCCAAGGGAAAGACAAGAGGCTATGGAGACTTGAATGTAGGTAAAACTACCATTCATAATGTCTCTTTTGTTGAAGGTCTTAATCATAATTTATTTTCAGTCTCTCAATTCTGCTCCAGTGGTAAACGAGTAGAATTTACAACTAACAAGTGCCTTGTGAAAAATGAGGAAGGAGAAACCCTTCTTACCGGAGTCATGCAGGATAAATTGTACATAGTCCAATGGGCTAATGAAAAGGAAACCTGCTTAGTGACAAAGGCCAATTCAGACACTAGTTGGCTATGGCACAAGAGACTGAGCCATCTGAACTTCAAGGCTATCAACAAACTGGCACGCAACAAACTGGTCAATGATCTACCTGACCAAATATTTGATAAAGATCATGTCTGCAACGCATGCCAAGCTGGAAAGCAGACAAGAGCCTCATTTCCCAGCATAACTGCACAAGCTTCAAATCGAATACTGGAGCTTTTCCACATAGATCTCTTTGGACCAGTCACTCCCCTGAGTATAAACGGTAAAAAATATGCTCTCGTAGTTATAGATGATTATTCTAGATTTACGTGGGTTATTTTCTTATTTAAGAAAAAGGAGACCTTGGAGAAGTTGCCAGCACTGCTCAACAAGTTGTGCAATCAAAAGGAGAAATCAATAATATCCATTCGATCAGACAGAGGAACTGAATTTCTAAACTCAATGATCGAAGATTACTGCACCAAGAATGGAATTCATCATCTAACATCATGTTGGGAACCCCTTGCAGTTTGATTTTGATGATGTTTATCGAAACCACACTTAGGCATATTTTCACTTGTTTAGGGTCAAGGCCGATAGATCGACCTGCTACCTGTTAGTGCAGGTCGATGCCCTTTATCGTTTAGTATCAAGTTCGATCCACCCTGTAAGAGAAAGGTCGATGTATCGACCTGCCTCAATTGGATCAAGCTGGATCATCAGCCTGTCTATCGACCTCCCCTATCAAGCTTCCAGCTGGCATTGCCTTAGAAGATTTCAAAAGCTGGATCATCAATCAAGGTTGATGTTCCGCCTTCATGGAGCGTCACGACCTGATCCTTGCCACGTCGAGTGCCAGCAAGGACGAATATTCCCAACGGCTAGAAGTGAGTCAGCATCCAACGGCTAGTGCCACGTCAGCCCGACTCCAACGGCTAGTTTTTCAAAACTGCCTATAAATACTTCAGCCATTTTTCGGATTCATGTACGGGAAACACAAGCTATCAACGCCATATCTCTGCCCAAATCTCTCTCAAAGCTCATATCCATTCAAGTGTTCGAAATCCGATTAGTTTCCCAAACACTTGAAGAAGAGAGGTTTCCGATTCCGAAAAACACCACAACGACGAAGCGTTCACTGCTGCTTGTCGATTGTTCAAACAACTTCTTCTCCGACTTGTTCGAAGTTAGAAAGCTTGTTTTTATTTTCGCCATTATAGAGTTAGTCAAGCTCTGTAAAAGCGTAAGGTTGTTTGTAGTTTTAGTTCAAAGGTTGTAAGGGTCACGACCCAAAACTCGTGTCTAGTTACTCTCAAGTTAGATTGTAGCTAGAACTGATACTCAGTCAGTATAAATAAGAGAGAGGTGGATCCAAAAGAAAAGGGATTCTCAGGTCGAGTCGACCTGACGTGGACGTAGGAGGATTTCTCCGAACCACGCTACATCGCGGTGTTTCTCTCTCTCTTTATTTATCGCACTTACATTTTATTATCTAACTGACGAGCATCATCCTGCATTACACGAATCAACCTGGTATTCATATTCAGCCTTAAGATTTTTCAAAGAGTAATCAACCTCCACCAACTTCCGCATTAACAACAGTTTGATAAATCAAGCTTGATACCATACGAGCTTGATAGATCAAACTGCCTCTGATAAGGTCGACCTTGACAATCGACCTGCAGATCGACCTGAAATTTAAAAAGTCAAAAACGGTTGGTTATTGGTGTATTCCCCCCCCCCATACACCAATTACTCTTTCCCGGGACCAACAAGTGGTATCAGAGCAGTGGTTCTTTTGACCGCTGCTTTGCATACTAAAAGTTCTTTATCAAAATTTGGTCATTTTGAACCGATCCTTAGAAAAATCTTTTCATTCATTTCATATCATATTATTTTGCAATGGAGGCTTCTCTTCTCAGGGTATGTGAAGACTTCTCCGTTCAAGGCTATGAAGATTGGAGCTTTCGAATCAAGATGTGTCTCAAGGCACATCACGTCCTTATGTGGGACATCATCGAGAACGGACCCTCCCCCATTTATGCTGCGAAGATTATCGTGGATGGAACAGCCCCCGGGGAGGCTACATACGAGAAAGTCCTTAAGAATCCTCGCGATTACACAACTGAGGAAAGGAAGGAGGCCGGTCTCGATGACTACGCAAAGGGACTCATCTCCAGCACCGTGAAGGGCGTCTACCTGGCCAAGATCAGAAATCTTGAAACGGCCAAAGAAATGTGGGACACCCTCCGGTCCATCAGCCTTGGCTCAGAGGAAATGAAGGAGAACAAGCTGTCCATGGCGTGCAGCAAGTTCGATGACTTCAAGATGGTTTCGGGAGAAACCATTGAAGCAATGAAAATTCACTTCACCGAGATTGTTCTTGAAGTAGCTGCCATCAACCCATACAAGTATACGCTGCGCGAGAAGAATCTCAAAGTGATACGTGCCCTCCCTGCAAATTGGCACGTATACGCCGCCATGCATCCAGCCCGATCGGATTTCAATTCCCTCACCACTGAAGATCTTTTCGACATTCTTGTCGGAAATGAGTATGAGATGATCCGCATCCATGGATCAACCCAGCCTTCCACCAGCAAGAAGGCTGAGGAAAAGAACAAGGAGGTAGCCTTCAAGGCCGACTCAGCCTCAGCTGCTACCCCAAGTCCGATTGACGAATCCATCGTCAAGAAGTTCGAGAAGATGACTCTCGACTACGCTCTAGCCGCTAGGAGAAATGAGAAGCTCCTAGGGAAGGTTGTCAAATACAAGAAATTCTACCGTGACAACAAACGAAACTTCTCAAACCGCAACCACGACCGCCCTGACAAAAAGGGAGAAGGTAAACCCTCAACCTTCAATTCTTCTAACACACCCGAGGGTGGTTGTTTCAACTGTGGCAGGCCAGGTCACTACAAGACCGACTGCCCGGATCTTACCAAGGCCGAGAGAGACGAGCTCCGTGCAAAGCGCGATAAGAAGCTCAAAGATCAACGAGCTGCAATGATTGCCGAAGAAACAAAGGAAGCTCACCTCTCGGATAGCTCGTCAAGTGATGACGAAGGATACATCGCTTTCGATGAAAGTGATGATGAAGAATGCTTCGTTGGAGAGCATCAACAAAACGAGGGATCTTCAAAGGTAGATCTTCAACCCATTTCACTTTCTTTTTCTGACAATGATTGTGCAGAAGAAGGTGTTGAAGACCTATCCGAGGCTGTGTCTTGGGAAGAAATCAAGAAACAGCTAGACGACTATGCCCATCTCGTGGATACACTCAAAGAGGTCGTTGAAGACAATGCTGAGCTATTGGATAAGAATGAAAAATACAAGCTAGCATTGGAAGAAAGATTCTCTCCCTACGATGAAGAAAAGGAAAGGGAGATCGAAGCCCTAAAGTCAAAGGTTGACGAATTGACTTTACGGGTCAAGGAGTTCGATACCAGGGAGCTCGAGAAGAACGAGTCCCTCAAGACCAAAGATGCCGAAATACACTGCCTTACCTCGAAGCTGGCTGACTTGGTAATCCGACACGAACTCCTCGTGAAAAGGGAAGAAAAACTTCAACTCACTTTAAGTCAGTTGAAGAGAAGCGGAAAGAAGTTGGAAGAAGTGCAATCCATGCAACGCAATCCGCGCGATCACTCTGGGATTGGGTTCAACGGAGAATCCAAGAAAAGCAAGGATAAAGACTGTGAGGTCAAGTTCGTTAAAGCACAGTCAAAATCAAAGAGTGTTCAGAAAGCTAATCAAGCTCTCCCTGATAAGATGGTCAAGCTGAAGAATCCAGCTCGACAGCCCCAGGCCATCCTCATAAAGCAACAAAAGAAGGAACAGCCTGTTCCTCAAAAGAAGGAAAGTCGACCTGCCCAGCAACGTCGACCCGCCCTCTATCATCAAAATCAGGCTGTTCATCAAGGGCGATACCAAGGCCAGCACTATCAAAGGCCGTATCATCCTGAGTTCTTCCACCCGGATTATCAAGGGTGCTACTGCCACTATTCTCAACAGTCAAATTTTCAAAACTGGCAGTATCAACCTGGGTTTTACGAAGAACAATATTATCAGCCTCGTCGCCCTCACTCGAAGAAATCCAAGGCTCCTAAGCCCAAGACCGCTACTGCCTCGTCCTCAGCCTCGGATAGAAGCAGACCGGTGAAGCAAATATGGGTTCCAAAGGCCGTTCCCGCAACCGATGTAGCACCCAATCTCAAATGGGTTGCTAAGTTTAACTAATTGCAGGTTGGGAAGGCTCAGAGAAGGAGCCAAGCAGCTCATGGAGCTGTATGGATCATTGATAGTGGATGCTCAAAGCACATGACGTGTGACAAAACGCCACTTTCAAACTATCAAGAACGAGACGGGCCACTTGTAACCTTTGGAGGAAATTCTAAGGGATTTACGAGAGGCCAGGGCGATCTAAGAGTTGGTAAAACAACTATTTCTAATGTCTCGTATGTTGAAGGTCTTAATCATAATCTATTCTCTGTGTCGCAATTCTGCTCGAGTGGTAAACGAGTAGAATTCACAGCTAACAAATGTCTCGTGAAAAATGAGGAAGGAGAAATTCTTCTTACCGGAATTTTGCAGGATAGACTCTATATTGTTCAATGGACAGATTGGATAGAGACCTGCCTGGTCACAAAGGCCGATTCCGAGACAAGCTGGCTATGGCACAAGAGGTTGAGTCACTTAAACTTCAAGGCCATCAACAAGCTCGCACGCAACAAGCTGGTGAACGACCTGCCAGACCAAGTCTTCGATCGTGATCACATCTGCAGAGCATGTCAAGCTGGAAAGCAGACAAGATCATCATTTCCAAGCGTGACGGCTCAATCATCAAATCGAATTCTTGAGCTTCTCCATCTCGACCTCTTCGGTCCAGTCACTCCCTTGAGTATAAACGGTAGAAAATATGCTCTCGTTATTATAGATGATTATTCTAGATTTACGTGGGTTATTTTCATGTACAAAAAGAAGGAGACATTGGAGAAGCTACCTGCGTTGCTGAGCAAGCTATGCAATCAAAAGGAGAAATCCATCATCTCCATTCGATCAGATCGAGGCACTGAATTTATCAATGCAATGATCGAAGAATATTGCACAAAGAGTGGGATTCATCATCAAACTTCAGCCGCACGCACACCTCAACAAAACGGCATGGTGGAACGTCGTAACAGATCGCTGAAGGAAGCAGCTCGTACCATGTTGGATGAAACCAATCTTCCAAAGAAGTTTTGGGCAGAGGCCGTCAACACAGCCTGCTACACCCAAAACAGGTCGATCATCACGACCCGACATGGAAAGACACCATACGAGCTGTGGAACAACAAACTCCCCAGGTTAAAGTATTTTAAAGCTTTTGGGTGTTTGTGTTACATTCATAACAATGGGAAATCTCAATTGAAGACTTTTGATAGCAAGGCCGATCCAGGAGTATTTTTAGGATACTCAGAGGTTAGCAAAGCTTATAGAGTCTTTAATAAGAAAACCCTAGTTGTGGAGGTAACACCTCATGTTGTATTTGATGAATCTACTTGTCTGTACAGAGAATCAAGTACAGGTACAGAACAGCCCGCTGCTAACAGGCCGTCTAACTCCCCCATTGACGACCTGCTAGTATGGACTCCAAATGATTTGGAGGAAGAGGATCAATCTGATCCTAAGGTCACACAGCAAGGGGGAAGTGATGCAAATACTAATACGAGCTGTAATACATCAGCCGGACTTAACCAAGCTGATCCCCCTCCCTCAGTCCCCAAGACTGATGCTGTTCACGACCTTACATCCCAAATTGAGCAGCTCGATAACACAATGGAGCAGCTCAACATCCAGGCCGAACAGCAGCCTGATCAACAGCTCGAGCAACGGCATGTGCCCACTGATCAACCTTCAACTCATCCAGAGTTTGACGAACCCATTAATGAGCCCGAGCCAATCATTTCAAATGAAGAAAGATCACGACGCAGACGATGGATCGATGATCATCCGAAAGAGCTCATTGTTGGGAACCCAAACCAAGGAGTGCGAACAAGAAGGACGATTGGTGAAAGTGCGCTATTAAGTTGCTATCTCTCTCGCATAGAACCCAAAGATGCAATTGAAGCTCTTCAAGATGCTGATTGGATTGAAGCCATGCAAGAAGAACTCAATGAATTCAAAAGAAATGAAGTATGGTCTCTAGTTGATCGTCCTTATCATCAGGGCGTCATTGGAGTCAAATGGGTTTACAAGAACAAGAGAGATGAATCTGGAGAAGTTGTCAGAAATAAAGCCAGATTGGTTGCAAAGGGTTACTGTCAACAAGAAGGAATCGACTATGATGAGACGTTTGCCCCCGTTGCAAGATTAGAAGCTATAAGACTGTTTCTAGCTTACGCCGCTCATCAACGATTCAAAGTCTACCAGATGGACGTTAAAAGCGCGTTCCTCAATGGCATTCTCGAAGAGGAAGTCTATGTGGAACAGCCTCCTGGATTCGAGGAGGGTGATTCAAGCAAAGTCTACAAACTGCACAAGGCCGTCTACGGACTTAAGCAAGCTCCTCGAGCTTGGTATGAGACGCTATCATCCTTTCTCATCGAATCAAGATTCAAGCGTGGTTCAGTCGACAAGACGCTATTCACTATCAAAGTGAATGAACATATCCTTTTAGTACAAATTTATGTTGATGATATCATTTTTGGATCTAAATCTCCCATTCTGTGTGAAAAATTTGGTAACCTTATGACCGAAAAATATAAAATGTCTATGATGGGGGAAATGAATTTCTTTCTAGGGTTGCAGGTAAAGCAGTCCGATGAAGGAATCTTCATTAGCCAAACAAAGTACGCACACGAGCTGGTCGACAAGTTTGGTGTCAAAGACAGCAAGCCTGTCAAAATACCAATGCTCTCTGGTGGGAAGATCGACCCGGATCCCCAAGGAAAACCTGCCAACATAACACAGTACAGGGGTATAATTGGTTCATTACTTTATCTAACTGCTAGTCGACCTGACATCACTTTTGCAGTTGGAGTGTGTGCTCGATTTCAAGCTAATCCGAAGGAATCTCACTTGGAAGCAGCAAAGAAAATTCTTCGATACATCAAAGGAACCACAAATCTAGGTCTTTGGTATCCTTGTGATGATAATTTGCAGCTTACAGGTTATTCAGATTCTGATCATGCAGGGTGCAAGCTTGATAGGAAATCTACCTCGGGTACTTGCCATTTTCTCGGAAACAAGCTGATTTCTTGGTTTTCAAAGAAGCAAACTTCAGTAGCCACCTCCACCACAGAAGCCGAGTACATGGCCGCAGGAAGTTGTTGTGCACAAATCTTGTGGATCAAACAACAACTTAAAGATTATGAAGTTGAAGTTAGTGAAGTGCCAATATTCTGCGACAGCTCGAGTGCCATCGCCATTACTCAAAACCCAGTTCTTCACTCTAGATGCAAGCACGTGGATATTCGACATCACTTTATTCGTGATCACGTGGAAAAGAAGAACGTGGTTATAGAGAAGATACACACTGACATTCAACGAGCTGATATTCTAACCAAACCCCTAGCCGAAGAAAGATTCAAAATGCTATGTGGAAAGCTGGGGTTATTAAATGTTGAGACATCAGGCCGATCATAAGCCTCCAGGCCATTATCTCCTCATCGACCTGCCACATCCTTCAAAAGCTTGTGTGGGACCAACAATCGGAACCAACAGGCAGGCCGTCTCTTTACAAGCAGGCCGATATTAAGGGGGAACAGGCCGTCATCTACTCAACAGGCCGATACCATTCGAACAGGGAGACACTATTTGAACAGGCCGTGCCTATCCACAGGCCGTGTCCATCATCAGGCCGTCGACTATTCAATAGATCGACCTGCATTCCTCAAATTGAGGGGGAACACAGCCAAAGTAATCCATCATTTGAGGGGGAACAAAGGCCGATGTCCATCTCCAGGGCGTTTATTTCGCCAGGCCGACGTCTTAAGTCCAGGCAGTTCCACCTTGCCAGGTCGATGTCATATGTCCAGGCCGATATCACAAATTCAGGCCGTTCATTTCGACAGACCGTTCTCCGTCACCAGGCCGATATTATCAGACCGATATCGACCTGAATGCAACTGCATTTATGAAGGAAGAATCAAAAGGGCAGTATCACCCTTTTGTTTTATAACTTCTTCAATACGCATTGATTTCTTCATTTATTTATGTTATTTATTTCTCAATGTGTTTCATTATTTAAGGTTCTGATAACTTGCAGAAAATGAGGAAAAAGGGAGTAATGATTACCATTTTTGTAAAACATCCAGTCAAGTGTCAAACCTTGACACATTGACCGAGACCGCATTAAATTCCCTGCCGTCTCTCTCTGCAAAAGTGCAAGTTATCGCACGTTCTCAATAACTCACGCGCGGATGTGAAACGTTTCACATTTCACGCGCACACATCGTGTGGTTGAGAATTAAAGAGATATTTTCACCTCTTCAAATTCGAACGATCTCAACCGTTCGAAAATTCTATAAATATGGCATGCAGTTTTCTCTCATTCTTACTTGCCTTCTTCATCTTCTTCGAAAAACCTAAAATTTATCTCTGCAAATACTAAAACTGCCGCTGTCGTGTTCTTCACTTTTCTGCATTCTCTCTATCTGCATCAAATCACTCGCGTGGTTTGTACTCTTTTCACCGATTATATTTTTTTACATATCTGTCAAGTTCTTTACTGTATTTATTTTCTAATCTTTCTCGAAAAACTTGCAGAAAAATCAATGGCAGAAAGGGTTTCTACTTCCGGTCGAAAGGAGATGCCGTGGTCTGAAATAGAGGAAATCTTGACGGCTCACCTCAAATTCGAACCATACATGGAGCGCAATAACTTCGGTTTTCGCGATCTCGACTCCATGTTCGCACTGGTGGAGAAGTGTTCTTCCTTTTATCAGATTATCTCCACCCGCCCTGCGAAGCATCTTCCCAGGCTCGTGTGTGCCTTCTTTTATAACTGGAATGAAGGTGATTCCGTATCTACCCACACGGTCTCACTTGGCACCACGAAATCTCTGGTCACCATCAACATTCTTGATGCGGTGAAGGGCGCCTTCGGTATTGGTGACGGAGGGGAGATGCAATTATCGGAGATTTCTCAAGACCAACTGCAGCAGGTTGCAGATCGGGTCTTGATTGAGCAGAGGGAGTTCGTTCCAGTGGCCTTCAAAAGGAGCGAGCTGCGCCCCAAATACCGCCTTTTGATGGACTTCATCCAAAAGTGCTTTCTAGGGCACGTCGGGAATTACGACCAGGTCACCCCGTTCAAATTCCAGATTTTGACGGCCGTAATTCTCGATCTACCGATCAGTTGGGCAAAACTGATGGTCTCGCTGCTCTGGGAGGAGGCCAGACAGATCGTCTGCGAGACGGAGGGAGGCCATTGTGAAAGTCTATCTTCACAACGAGAAAAGGCCGATGCGCCTCGGATCGAAGGCCACCTGTATTATCCTTTCTTACTTCAAGAATAGGAAATGGTCCAATGATCCGGCCTTTCCCCCCCTGTTTATACCAAAAGATCTCCATCAGCTTGAGATGGCGATTGGGGTGGCACCGCAAATCTACCACAACTCCCCAGACTCTGTCAGGGAGCATCTCGCCAGAACCGGGCAATCCAAGGTTGGATGGAGGATCCCAGATCGACCTGTCCATAAGAAGAGGAAGGCTGATGTCGACCTGGTTCCTGCTCGCCCTGCTAAGAAGGCTCTTCCTGTAAAGAAGACTCCTCCACGGAGGACGCAGTCGGCCTCCGGTGATCCTCCCAGGCCGTTCCACAAGATCCTCCCCCTGGATTTCGAGGTATCTGCACCACCCAGGGAGTCCTCGCCCGCTTCATCGCCCTCTCTCTCAGCCGAACGGACTCCATCTCCAGTCTGTTCCGCCGCCGAGCCGTCCGCCTCGCCGCAACGCCCTGCATCCTCTCAGCAGGTCGTTGCTCCCTCGCCAGTGAGGTCCCCCCTCGTCCAACGAGCTGGATCTGTTGAGATCCAGGATCTCACTGCGGAAGAATCTCTGTCTTCCCCAGTTCGGGATGCTCCAGTTCGGGATGCACCGGTGGAGGAGGACGTCGTGCTGGAGGTCCAGCCGTTCGTTGAGCAGCCAATGTCTGTTGCTCACTCCCAGGTCGCTGCCAAGAAGGCGGAGGCCAGGCTGAAGGTCATCGACCTGATGCCGGGGATTGCCCAACTCCCCAAGTCTCTCGACCTCGCCACTCGCCTCCAGTTCTACCTGGATTGTAAGTCGAGTTATTACTATATGTTCGAGGCGTTGCTGCAGGTCGTCACTCTCGACGACCTGAAGGTCGAGGAGCTGGCTCTTGAATCGGAGTTCGGTTTCTACACCGTGGGGGATGCGGCCTCCAATTTCCGTCAGCTGGTGCTCCGCCGCATGAAGGTCGAAGCCAAAATTTTGGGCATCGACCTTCGCCCCCTCTATGCGCACTCTCGCGCCCTCTTCAACTCCGCCGCAGAAGCCGGAGACGAGTTTGATAGAATTCAAACTCCGGAGCAATCATCACCCAGAATTGAGGGTGATGATCAGCCTCTTGTCGCTGCTGCTCCGTCTCCGAAAATTGATGTGGAGGCTGTGTTGGATGAAATTTCTGCCAAGCTCGAGTCCATCATCACCAGCCTCCCAGAGCAAATCAAGCAGGCCGTAGCAGAGGCCCGGGCTGATATAATAAAAGATGCCAAAGCCCAGGCCGATGAAGCTGCAAGGGAGCGCGTCACGGACTTTGCCGTGAAGCTTTTGAAAGAATATACCGATAAGCTCCTGCCGGGCCAGCTCGATGAGCTCAACATGGCGTCCCGTGACCAGATCGCGGAGGTATTGGAAGATTTGGCCAAGGTCGATGAGCGAGTAGAAAATCTGAATTCCTCTATCTCAAACTCGGCATCGACCTCCAATGAACAGATCAACGCCATCCACGGCACCATCTCCTCCCTTCTCAATGGGCAAATGGAGTTGAAGGATGCTGTGGTCAAGCTGCAGCAAGAGGATGCGACTCTTCTTTCCCTTATCAAGGCCCTGACTGATGATGTCGAAAAGGGGGAAGAAGAAAGAGCCGCCGCCGCGAAGAAGAAGAAGCCCATCAAAACCAAATCTGCTTCAACTTCCGTGGCTCCTCCTCCTTCTCAAAAGAAGCCCTCCCAGGCCGTTGCACCCAAGGCCGTTGCTGCTCATGCCGATCCCATCTCCCAGCTTGGTGCGGAGCAGGCTGCTGCCGCCAAAGCTCGATTGGCAGCCGAGGCCGATCTTATTTCCGCCATGGTTCTGGCTGGTGCTACGCCGGAGCAGGCTGCAAATCAAGAAGAGCAGCAGCGTTTCAAGGCCGAGCGCCGTGCTGCTGAAGCTAGGAGGAAGAGAGAGTTTGACTGGATCAGCCAGTCCGCTCTTGTTTTGAATGCAGGAGGATTGCAGCAGGTCGTTGATTGGCTTGATGAATCTCAGAACAACCTGCTGCGGGAGCTCAACTCTTGCTTCATCCTGCTGCACTACTTCATCAAGGACCCCTCCCTGCCTGCCGATGCCGACGAAGCGTATGCTGCCTATATGCGCAAGTTTCCGTACCAAAAATTCATTGGTGATCTACGGAAAAAGGCTGCAGAGGCTGGTGTGACGATAAGGGCCCCTGCTCTTCAATATTTTGAGCCCTTACGTCTTGGTGTTTCGGAGTATCTGGATTACTCTCGAATCGACCAGTACATCGCCCAAACTGCCATCGGCCTAGGCGTCAACGTATCGAATTCCGATCCCGACTATCGTCGTATCAGGGATGGAATCTACGCGAGCATGCAGTCGAAGTCAAGGGAGCAGGTCCAGGAAGAGCGCCTTGCAGCCCGTGCCAAGATCCAGGCTATGTAGATAGATGATTTTGTAATCTTGTTTTTCATTTATGCTCTCAGCTGGTTGTAAATTCTCCATGTATTCTGCTATCGAGCTTAATGAAACAAAATCATCCTTCGTCCTGATGACAATATCTCTTTGTCCAGGCATCTGCCTTTACTGCTTTATTTTAATTATGTTCTTATTTGCCTTTCATTTAATTCCTTATCAATCTTCATGATTGAAAAATGTTTAAGCTCTGATACCATCTTTCAGTGTTTTAATCTTAGGAATTATTTGTAAAGTGTTTGGTTTCGACATCATCAAAAAGGGGGAAATTGTTGGGAACCCCTTGCAATTTAATTTTGATGATGTTTATCGAAACCACACTTAGGCATATTTTCACTTGTTTAGGGTCAAGGCCGATAGATCGACCTGCTACCTGTTAGTGCAGGTCGATGCCCTTTATCGTTTAGTATCAAGTTCGATCCACCCTGTAAGAGAAAGGTCGATGTATCGACCTGCCTCAATTGGATCAAGCTGGATCATCAGCCTGTCTATCGACCTCCCCTATCCAGCTTCCAGCTGGCATTGCCTTAGAAGATTTCAAAAGCTGGATCATCAATCAAGGTCGATGTTCCGCCTTCATGGAGCGTCACGACCTGATCCTTGCCACGTCGAGTGCCAGCAAGGACGAATATTCCCAACGGCTAGAAGTGAGTCAGCATCCAACGGCTAGTGCCACGTCAGCCCGACTCCAACGGCTAGTTTTTCAAAACTGCCTATAAATACTTCAGCCATTTTTCGGATTCATGTACGGGAAACACAAGCTATCAACGCCATATCTCTGCCCAAATCTCTCTCAAAGCTCATATCCATTCAAGTGTTCGAAATCCGATTAGTTTCCCAAACACTTGAAGAAGAGAGGTTTCCGATTCCGAAAAACACCACAACGACGAAGCGTTCACTGCTGCTTGTCGATTGTTCAAACAACTTCTTCTCCGACTTGTTCGAAGTTAGAAAGCTTGTTTTTATTTTCGCCATTATAGAGTTAGTCAAGCTCTGTAAAAGCGTAAGGTTGTTTGTAGTTTTAGTTCAAAGGTTGTAAGGGTCACGACCCAAAACTCGTGTCTAGTTACTCTCAAGTTAGATTGTAGCTAGAACTGATACTCAGTCAGTATAAATAAGAGAGAGGTGGATCCAAAAGAAAAGGGATTCTCAGGTCGAGTCGACCTGACGTGGACGTAGGAGGATTTCTCCGAACCACGCTACATCGCGGTGTTTCTCTCTCTCTTTATTTATCGCACTTACATTTTATTATCTAACTGACGAGCATCATCCTGCATTACACGAATCAACCTGGTATTCATATTCAGCCTTAAGATTTTTCAAAGAGTAATCAACCTCCACCAACTTCCGCATTAACAACAGTTTGATAAATCAAGCTTGATACCATACGAGCTTGATAGATCAAACTGCCTCTGATAAGGTCGACCTTGACAATCGAACTGCAGATCGACCTGAAATTTAAAAAGTCAAAAACGGTTGGTTATTGGTGTATTCCCCCCCCCCCCCCCCCCCATACACCAATTACTCTTTCCCGGGACCAACACATCAGCAGCAGCAAGAACCCCTCAACAAAACAGAGTTGTTGAAAGGAGGAATCACTCCTTGAAAGAAGCAGCTCATTCTATGCTTGAAGAAACCAAGCTTCCCATGAAATTCTGGGCAGAAGCTGTCAACACAGCCTGTTATACCCAGAACCGGTCACTCATCACTACCAGACATGGGAAAACTCCATACGAGCTGTGGAACAACAAGCTCCCCAGAGACACACAAACAGGAAAAGAGGATGAGCTCAACAGATCGAAGAACGATCTCATCGAAGACCTGTTGATCTGGAGCCCAACCGATCAAAACGAAGAGGATCAATCTGATCCAAAGATCACACAGCAAGGGGGAAGTGATGCAAGTGATGTTCTTACATCAAGCTGTAATACATCAGTTGGAAATAACCAAGTTGATCCCTCTAACTCAGTACCCCTGTTGGGAATTGTTAAGGACTAAATTGTTAAGGGGGAACTTCATGGGACATTTGATAAATGAAGTCATTTGTTTTGATTATATCCCAAAACCCCAAGCGTCCTTTTCCCAAGCGACCCATTTTGATGTAATTAATAGGTTAGAATTTTTCTAAGCCTACACTGTTAGGATGGCTCTTTTATTTTGCTTAGATTAGGCTTCAAAAGTTCAAGTGAAGGCCACTCGCTTGAGTGTGTTTTCCAAAGCGAAGCAAGTCAAGCAAGCTGAAGTGAAGCGTGCCGAAGAACAGCGAAGCGAAGCGATCGCTACAGTAGATTCAAAGTGAGTCTGCCAAAGTGAAGCGAAGCGAGCGCTACAGTTCAAAGCAAAGCGAAGCGAAGCGAGCGCTACAGTGGAATCAAGTGAACCCACTAAAGCGAAGCGAAGCGTGCGCTACAAAGAAAAGCCGAAGCGAGTCAACACGTGTCAACACTTACTTAAGTAGTTTCTCGGGAAATTATTCTCAAGTGACTCACTACGAAAATGACCGTGAAGCGACTCACTTCAGAGCGGCCGCTACAACTTCAAAGCGAAGCGAGCCACTACCTACCAGAAAGCGACAGCACAAATTCCCGCTCCGAATTTGAACCCCAGTCAACTAGAGATCTCCGCATTAATTACGAGATCTCCACGTGTCGAAAGCGGAGAGGAGCAGAGGAGTTGACTGCCAGGCCGACAAAGACGCCGCAACAGTACTGGCTCGCTCCAGTTACTGTTAAACTTGGAACTTAGCCATTTTCGGCAAAAGTCCAAATCTGCGCGTCTGCAAAAGCTACTGCCTGCGCAAGTACTGTCGAGAGGAGGAGGGACAAGGCCACCAACCAAGCAACGGATCTTAGCCAACCCTCCGGCTATAAATAGTGAAGGATGAAGACGTGAAGAAGTAGAACACTACTTGAGCATTCGAGCGCATACAGCAAACAAACACTCCCAGCTTTCATAGCAATCTTCGAGTCTTTGTTTTCAAGTGTTTTCCGAGTTTCCAGTCCATCGGAACTCGTCTTCACAGCCTTCACACTTAGATTCTAAGCCCACTTCAAATATCCAAGCTTAGAAGAAGAACTCTAGCCAATCTTTGCATTCACTGTAAAGAGTTCTTCATAGTGTGTCGTCAACCAAAAACCCTAAACTTCGTCTGTTAGGTTTTGAGTGTTGTCGTTAGGTTGTCCAGATCCAAGGCCCTTCTTTCATCGATTGAAGAAGCCTCGATCGTAGAGTTGAGATCCAAGCTTACACTTACATCGTTTGTGTAAAGCTCGATCGAAGCTAGGCTGTAAGGAGAGCCCGTAATCTCCCTGTCTGTCTGACTGAAGCGAGTGAAGCTTCCAGTCTTTGTTAGGTTTGTGTAGTGAACCCGCAATCACTACGTCTGTCGTTTGATCTAGGCAAGTGAAGCCCGATCCCGACCAGGTTTTTGAAGGACCCGTAACCTTCAAGTTCTTGAGTGAAAAGAACAGTTGCCGTCGTGCAACAAAGTGGACGTAGGAGCGTTATCTCCGAACCACTATAAATCTCTGTGTCGTATCTCTCTTACCTTAATCTCTTTACAGTATTCGATTATCCATTGCACGTGCATATAAACAAACTTAACTTGGATTTTCAATTACTTAGGAAAGATTATAGCTCACCAAATTCCGCACAAAGAGTAAAGTCTCACTCTTGATCAAGCTCTAAGCTTAGGTCAAGAGATTCGTGATTGCTTTTGATCTAGCCCTCGGCTAGGTCTTAGTATTTCCAAAGAGCACTTTACTTTATACTCTGAGTTAAGGAATTGAAGTTGAAAAACTTCAAAATACGTATTCACCCCCCCCCCCCCCCCTCTACGTATTTTTCCTATAGCAAACCGGGACCAACAAGTGGTATCAGAGCAGCGGTTCTTTCGAACCTCTGCTTTGCATATCCGAAGTGAGTCCCCACTCACTTCACATTGTCTCACTGAACCGGATCCTATTTTCCTAAGTGCATCAAAACCTCACCCACGCATATTGCATTTACTGCTGATAGTTTGCTATGTCTACATACAGTGCATCAAATCTTCCACAGTTCTCGATCGAAGGATACGAGATATGGAGTTTCCGAGTCGAGAGCTTCTTATGCTCAATCCACGACCGGATGTGGGAAGTCATTGAAGACGGACCAATCGAAATCAAGAAAGCCATATCTGTGGAGGTTCCAGCCGCTGAAAGTCGTCCAGCCCACGTTCGACAACAGTACGTGGAGAAGGATAAGGATGAGTATACTCCAAATGACTTCAAAGTTGCCAACCTCGACAAGATTGCACGTCACACGATGCAGAGCACCGTGTCGGACGCCTATCTACCACGGATAAGGAAATGTGCAACGGCAAAGGAAATGTGGGAAACCCTAGCCCTCATTTCTCAAGGCACAGACAAAATTAAGGAGAACAAGCTCGCCGTTCAGATGCGGGAGTTTGAAAATCTGGTGATGAAGTCCGGAGAATCCATCGACGCCTTCGAGCTGAGAGTTACCAACATTACTGCAACTCTCAACTCGCTTGGGAAGGAACTCACAGACAAGGAAGTAAATCTGAAAATAGTCCGTGCTTTCACAAGGAAGTGGCAGACCATGAAGGAGCTATATCTAGCTACCAAGGATCTAACAAAGCTAACGCCAGAAGTGCTGTTCTCCGAGCTCAAAGCTCACGAGTTTGATCTGAATCGAATGAGCCTCGACGACGAGGATGAAGCGCCCACTACGTCAAAAGGAGTAGCGTTCAAAGCTGCCGAAGGGCCAAGCGAGCAGTCGCTAGCCAAGATGACGAGAGAAGAATTGGAAGAACACATTGCTTTCTTATCCAAGAACTTCAACAAAATGAACTCTCGAGTGGGCAAGTATAAAAGATTCTACAAGCAGTACAAAGGGAGGAGCACTGATTCTCGAGAAGGAAAAGGGAAGAGAGAAGAAACGACCAAGCCGATCCCGCGCGACATGATGGAAGTGGAGTGTTACCACTGCCACAAGATGGGCCACTACAAATCCGATTGCCCAAAGCTAAGTGCCAAAGAGCGCGAAGAATTGAAGGCCAAGAGGGATGCTCCAAGGCGAGCGCTCGTAGCGAGTGAAGTGCCGGTCGCTACAACTGAAGATCCACCAAGCGACTCAGATGCATTCACCGATCCAAATTCCAGTGATGGTGAGGATCTTGGATTTATGGCGCTCACCGACGAGGAAACAGGAGAGGTATTCTTCTATCCTTCAATCACTTCAATTACACTCGCACACACTGTCAATGAGGAAGAACAATCCTCTGCATGGAGTGAGTTGTTTGACAAGCACCAAAAACTGTCAAGCGACCACGAAGTGGTAAAACAAGCTCTGTCTCAAAGCGAGAAGGAGAACCGAAAGCTAGCCCGTGAGCTTGACCAAGTCAAACTTAATCTAAGGGCCATGACTAGTAAGTTCGAGGATCTCTTCGCTAGACATCAAAGCTTGGAGGGAAGGTATGAAACCCAATCCACTCTAGTCGCCAACTTAAATAAAGCATCATACGCTAGACAGGCACTAGAGAGTTCTCTTCTACCTTTTGGTAGAAAGGGAGGACTTGGATATGAGGGTGGACCTTCCAAGCCGACTGTCTTTGTTGGTGCATCACACACTACATCATCAGTCACTTTGGAATTGCCCACTGCATCCAAAGCGACCACCAACAAGGATAAAGGCAAAGTGGCTGAGAACCCTAAAAGGAAGCCAATGAAGATGTCTATATCTTTAAGGGCAGATCCTAAGGGCAAGCAAAATTCAACAATCCCTAGCACTCAACATGCTAAGTCTTACCAATCCAAGGGTAAAGGGAGAACTGTTGAAGCTTCTAAATCTCAAGCCAAGACACGAGAGACAAAGGATCTACCTCCTAAAAAGAGGAGTAATGTCTATGTGTCACGTTATCCGGACTGGAGATGGTCCAACCGGACTAACGTTGAGGGGGAAGAATTCGAAGCACCAAAGAGGCCGCTTCGAACTCCCAAGGTTACTCAAGCGAGTCGGGGTCAAAACCCTATTTGGACCGCTTCGAGGAAACCAAGCGAGCCGCTTCGACAGACTAGAAACCCTAAGTTAGTCTCTAAACCCAAAGCTAATCCGAAGCGAGTCGCTTCAGGATTTAAGCAAAATGGGAAGAGCGTAGGTAGGTCTGAAGCGAGCCGCTACCCCTCTTGCACACACTGTTGCACGTGTGAAGCTGCTTCAAGGCAGTACACCAAGTTTTCGAAGGTCGAGAAGCCCAAGACACAAACTTCATCTCAAAAGAGAGTGAAGCAAGTGTGGGTACCTAAGGGAACTAACCTGCAAGGACCAAACTGATTTGGGTACCAAAATCTGTCTAATTGCAGGTGAGCGCCGTGGATCCCATGCCAAGTGAGGGTCAACTAGTTTGGTACTTGGACAGTGGATGTTCAAGACACATGACTGGCATGAAAGCTCTACTTCACAACTACATAGAGAAGAAGGGTCCACACGTAACCTTTGGTGACAACTCTCGAGGAAACACCAGGGGATACGGCGCACTGAAAATTGGAAAGCTCACAATTGAAGAAGTCTCCTATGTGGAAGGACTCAAGCACAACCTGTTATCTATTTCACAGTTTTGTGATAAAGGGTACAGGGTGGAGTTCATCTCCAACAAGTGCATTGTGAAGAGCAAACTCACATCCCAGATTGTGCTCACTGGAGTTAGACAAAGGAATGTCTACATAGCACAATGGGACAGCTGCAAGGAGGAAACTTGTCTAGTTGCAAGAAGTGCTACAGAAATTGGATGGCTATGGCACAGACGCTTGAACCACCTCAATTTCAAAGCTATCAATCGCTTAGCTCGAAAAGGTTTGGTGCAAGGCATACCGAATGAAGTCTTCATCAAAGACCATCCATGCTCACCATGCCAACGAGGGAAGCAGACGAAGAAGCACTTTGCCAGTCTCGAAGAAGCCTCATCAAAGCGAGTGCTCGAGCTGCTTCACATGGATCTGTTTGGTCCAGTTACTCCAGTTAGTGTAAATGGAAGAAAGTACACTCTAGTTGTAGTCGACGATTTCTCTCGCTACACTTGGGTTGTATTTCTATTCAGCAAGAAGGAGACACTGACCAAACTGCCACAACTGCTCAAGCGATTGGCGGTGGAAAAGAATCAAGCTATAGTGACCATTCGCTCCGACAAAGGCACAGAGTTCCTGAACTCTACAATTGAAGCGTACTGCACGGAGCATGGCATAGCACATCAAACTTCTTCAGCACGCACTCGTCAGCAGAATGGAGTTGCTGAAAGAAGGAATCGAATCATCAAAGAAGCCGTTCGCACCATGATTGCTGACTCGAAGCTTCCGATGAAGTATTGGGCTGAAGCTGCCAACACGGCGTGCTACACACACAATCGGACGCTTCTCAACAAACGACACGACAAAACACCATATGAAATATGGACAGGGAGAATTCCTAACATTTCTTATTTCCATATTTTTGGTTGTAGGGTCTTCATTCACAACAATGGGAAATCACAGTTGAAAGCCTTTGAAAGCAAAGCTGATGAAGGAGTATTCTTAGGATACTCTACATCTAGCAAAGCCTACAGAGTATTCAACTGTAAAACCCTAATTGTGGAAGAATCACCCCATGTCGTATTTGATGAATCTTCTTTAAGTCTTCCACAGGAACAGGCCCAAGCGAATGAAAAGGATCAAAGCAAGGAACCCTCAAATCAACTCACTTGGGACGTGCTTGATGAAGATGATGAGATCAAGGACTCAAGCGAGCAGGATCCCAAAGGAGAAGTCGAAGCTGCCCCCAAGATTCCTGAAGCTAGTGCAGGCCAAGCACCCAATCCAGTCGCTTCAGACGGTGAAGCGAGCGACAAGGAAGCGGATGAAGATGAAGCTGGCAGATCAAAGCGAGCGTGGCTCAAGGATCACTCACCTAGCCAAATCATTGGAGATCCATCCGAGGGTGTAGTGACCAGAAGTCAAGTATTTGGAGAAAGTGCCATGTTCAGTTGCTTTCTCTCAAACATTGAGCCATCAAGCGTGGAGGAAGCCCTAGCCGATTCTAACTGGGTGATCGCCATGCAAGAAGAGCTGAATCAGTTCACCAGGAACGACGTATGGTACCTCGTGGATCGTCCCAAGTTTCAGCATGTTATTGGCACCAAATGGGTGTTCAAGAACAAGACGGACGAGGACCACAACGTAGTGAGGAACAAGGCGCGACTAGTTGCCAAAGGCTACTGCCAAGAGGAAGGAATCGACTTTGATGAGACCTTCGCTCCAGTGGCACGTCTTGAAGCGATCCGTTTATTTCTAGCCTATGCAGCGGCCAAGAAGTTCAAAGTGTACCAAATGGATGTGAAGAGCGCGTTCCTCAACGGTGAATTGATGGAAGAAGTGTATGTGGAGCAGCCACCGGGTTTCGAGCAGGGAGATAAAGTGTATCGCTTGAAGAAAGCCCTGTATGGGTTGAAGCAAGCTCCCAGAGCTTGGTACGATACATTATCTCAATTCCTAGTGGAAAATGGATTCCAAAAGGGAAAGATAGATCGGACTCTCTTCACCATCAACCATGGAGAAGATATGCTTTGGGTCCAGATCTACGTGGACGACATCATATTTGGGTCACCAAACCAATCGCTTAGCGAGAAGTTTGGAGAGCTAATGAAGACCAAGTATGAGATGTCAATGATTGGCTTGATGAGCTGCTTCCTAGGTCTTCAAGTGAAGCAGCAGGATAATGGAATTTTCATCAACCAAGCGAAGTACACTAGAGATATGCTTGCCAAGTTTGGTGTTCAACATGCTAAAGCTGTGAAGATTCCTATGAATACCAACTGGAAGATGGAGCCAGACGAAGGAGGAAAATCTGTAGATCCTACAGATTATCGTGCCCTAATTGGGTCACTTCTCTATCTCACTGCAAGCAGGCCAGATATTGCTTTTGCAGTCGGTGTCTGCGCTCGCTTCCAAAGCAATCCCAAACACAGCCATCTTGAAGCTGCCAAAAGGATTCTTCGATATTTAAAGGGCACTGTCAATATGGGGCTGTGGTATCCAGCAGAAGACAATTTGGAGCTCACTGGATATTCCGATGCTGACTATGGAGGTTGCCGAGTTGACAGGAAATCAACGTCGGGCACATGTCAGTTCTTGGGAAGCAAGCTAATCTCATGGTTCTCAAAGAAGCAAACAAGCGTAGCCACTTCAACAACTGAAGCTGAATATATGGCCGCAGGAAGCTGCTGTTCTCAAATCCTATGGCTTCGTCAACAGTTGAAGGACTACAAAGTTGAAGCGAATGAAATTCCGATCTTCTGCAACAACAACAGTGCCATATGTATCTCGCAGAATCCAGTGCTTCACACCAGATGCAAGCATGTGGAAATTCGACATCATTTCATTCGTGATCATGTCGAGAAGAAGGATATCAAGCTCGAGAAAATCCATACCGATCTCCAGCGAGCAGATATCCTCACCAAGCCTCTAGCTGAGTCTCGATTCAACCAGCTATGCATGGAATTAGGGTTATTAGACCCTGGTGAAGAATGCTAGTTCCAGGATGCACGGAGGAGTGTTCGCTTGTTCTCTTGAGCGTCACTCGCTTCGAATCTTCACCAACTCAAGCGAGCCACTTCAAAACTCACTCGCTTGAAGAAAATGAAGTTAGGTGGAGAAAGGTGGAGTATTGGAAGAAGTTCCCTACCAACTTATTGGAATTGTTAAGTATATGGTTAAGGGGGAACTAATGCTTCTCTCGGAGCAAGCTACTTCCAAAACGAGCAAGAATGCTGCAATCTTGAATTCTGCATTGCTTCAATTTGCCCTAGCTTGGGTCAAAGCGAACCAACTGCAGATTCATTCTTTAGAATGTAGGAAAGCTTGAAGGTTTACCTTTTTATACAAAAGGTTGCAGGGCTGGTGACATGCTTCTGCGTAAAATACGAGATTGTCTTGTCAGAGCATTCTCATTGTCATCCTGTCCATTTCTGCTCTGAGATAAGGACTTGTACTCATCCCCCATTCGTCGTGAATAAGTACACTTACGTGATGCTCCCTTCGGGTTGTAGTCAGCTTGTGTACTTTATTCATTTTCTCCCTCATTCACTTCGATGGAGGACTCTCTAATTCGTAGAGGAAGATGAATGCCATGAAGATGAATGCCATGAAGATCTAACTCAACGTGTAGCATCCAACAAGTAGCATTCAACAGGTGGTATCTAATTCAAATGAAGTCTTCAATTTGTGGTATCAATCTCCTACGAAGTGAGATTGACTGGTAAGTGTTTCAATTTTAAGTACACTAAGTGAGCCGAAGCGTGCTAGAAACCTTCACTCACTACGTGGAAAATATGAAATAAATCTGACACAAATACAAAGAGGAAAACACTCTTGTTTATCCTCGAAGTATGTAAGTCAGAAACATTTTAAATTAAGC
This sequence comes from Thymus mandschuricus, assembly GCA_029379335.1. NCBI lineage: Eukaryota > Viridiplantae > Streptophyta > Magnoliopsida > Lamiales > Lamiaceae > Thymus > Thymus mandschuricus. The sequence goes on along the minus strand of CM057074.1, from coordinate 14,969,109 downwards.
AAAGAAATTCAATTTCTTATTCCAGTCGCTTCAGATGGCCAAGCGAGTGCTTCGTCACTCAAAACTAGCCATCGCAAGCGAGTGCAGAACAGTCACTCAAGCGAATGCCTCTCAAGCGAGTCAAGGCGTAGCGGCCCAACTCGAAGCGAGCGGGCATGAAGCGAGTATGAGCTGTCTGCACTCGAGTGCAATTTTACTTTCTGCTGTGCATTTAATGCAGGTGCAGGAACGACGGAAATAACGGGCGCGTGTTCACACGCTTGAATTTGAAGCGGGAAAAGACGGAGAAGATCCAGCCGTCGAATCTCAACAGCCCCCAATCTGGAGCCGTTCGATCAAAGCCGTATACGACAAGCCAACCAAAGAAGGCCACGTGGCGACGCCGAGCAAGTGGCGGTTCACTTTTACTGTGATGACGCCGGACATGTCAGATCCATCACCGCACGTCCGCCGCCTACCTACAGGATTTTCGGCGTTATTACCGTCCTACCCCTGCCACGTCAGCCATAATCTAATTCTATATATATGGGACGAGGCAGAACTGCAAACCTTTCACAGCCTTCTAAATTTGCCATTCTCGTGTTAGATCTGCAATTTCTCTGCAACTCACGAGTCTCAACCCTTTCTACTTCATTGTTAAAATCTTCTTCAAGATCTTTCAAAATCCACCATGGGAAAGAAGAAGAATACCGAGACGATGGAGGAGTTTCTCGTGGAGGTCGACAAACACATTAATGTCGAGCCTCATCTCGATCCAGCCATCATCGAGAGGAATGGATTTCTCCGTAGGGCCGTGACCAAGGCCGGCCTATGGAAGTTTGTGACGGCGGTCCCGTCAAAGATTTTAGCCAAAGCTGTCGGAGAGCTCCTGCTAAATTTGAGGAAGGAGCAAAACATATCATCTTTCACCGATCCACAGACGAGGAGGCCAGTGGAGGTAGACATGAATGAACTGATCGGCACGTTCAACTTGCCGAGAGAAGGAGGAGACTCATTACTGGATTTGGGTCTCTCGGCCGGAGTTCAGTACGGTCGTTTTGCAACCGCCGAAGCCGATCCAAATTTCAAGGAGGCAAGTATCCGTTCGAGTTTGAAGGCCCCCTTCAACCACATTTGCGAGCTCTTCTCGAAGAGTGTCGCATGCTACATCGGAACCTTGGATACTCTCTCCGAGACAAAGCTGATCGCCACAGCAGTCATCGTCGACAGCCTCACCGGAACCAGCTTCAATTGGCATAACTGGTTCCTCAATCAAATCCATGAAGCTGCTGCCGACTTTGCGTTCGTGAAGGGGAGCGCCGATCAGATTCTCCGCAAGGGGAAACTGAAGTTCTTCTCAAGGCTTTCCTATGCCTTGGAGAAGAAGTTTCCGGGCAAGGCATGGCCGGAAGATGACGTCACAATCTACAACAAGCAATCCATTTACTACGACAAATGGAGGAAGTCCAAGCAATTGATGGATTTGGGACTTCTGGAAATTGAAGTGCCCGTAGCGAGACCGGTTGCCGAAAGGCAAGCCGAAGTGAGCCAAGTGAAGCCGGTCGCTTCACCCGGGAAGTGAGCCGTGCCGAAGCGAGGCAAAAGATGAAGCGAGTCGCTTCAATCGTTCAAGAAAGCGAGGCGGTGGAGGAGCCGCTTGAGAACGTCGAAGTGACTCAAACCCAGCCTTCACCAACCAAAGCCCAATCCCCACAACTCCAAATAACCCAAGCACCAGAACCCCAATCCTCATCAACCCAACAACCACCAAAACAGATAACCCCCCTCTCTCCCCGTGAAGAAGAATCAGCATCTTCTTTCCACATTCCCACTGTGCCATTCCTCAGCACAGATGAAGCTGCTGCCTACACTACATTCACCCAACTTCAATCCCAGCCGATACAACCACCACCCACCGAAACCATCCAGATTTCCGAAACCCAAGAAACCTCATCACCTACCCAATCCATCTCGACATCGGCAGCTACAGCCGATACCGCCCAAACTGTCGGAGAACTTCCCATCATCCCTCAATTCAAAACCCCTGTTCTCACCGATCACAAGCGGGCTCTCGAACGCTATGTTCGAGACAGAGAACAAGCCGCGGAGACAATCAACCTTCGCTACAATCTCAGCTCCGCGAGCGTTGAATGGAGCGACGTGTTCTACACGAATGTAGTCGACTTTCTGACGTACATCACGTACCGAGGAACGGAGTACTACACGATTTTCAGACTCCTCAAAGCCTTCACCGAGGAAGAATTGATCCAGATGGAAGCCAAACTGCTCAATTTTATCGGCGAAAATGGCTTCCATGCCTTCCTTGAAGGGACCAGCTTCTGGGAGAAGCTGGATGCCAAGGTGAAGGAATCTTATCCACTCACTACAGTTCCAAAGCGAGTACCCTCCTCTCATGAAAGGAAGCTGATCAGAGAGCATAGGGAGGAGGTGGAGATGAAGGATGCTGAGATCGCTAGTCTTCAAAGCGAAATCACAAAGATGAGTGAAGAGATGGAGAGGAAGGCAGGGGAGGTCATTGGTCTTAGAGAAGACTTTGACAAGAAGAAGAAGGAATTGGCGGATAAGGTGGAGGAGAAGGAAAGGCTTCTGGAGGAGAAAGAAAAGGCGCTGGAGGCGCAGGTGAAGCTTGTGGATGATAACACCAAAACCATCACCGAACTCAAGGGCTTGCTTGAGGCAGAAAGAAGCCGCTTGAGGGAGGTCAATGCCAAGTTGATCGCTTTTGCCAAAGAAAAGAAGGTGTTAGAGAAGGAGGTGAAGCAGCTGAAGGAGAAGCTGGAGAATAGGGAGGGAGAACTAGTGTTGAAGGGAAGCGAACTCCTCAACACCAAAAAGGCTCTTGACTCACTTCGAACTGAGTTGATGGGAGTCAAGGATGAGAGTGCAGTTGACAAGAGAGAACTGGAGAGTCTGAGGAGCAGTGCACAGGCTCTTGACTTGAAGAATGCTGAACTGTCAATCCTACTGCAGAAAGTCAAGAGACTGAAAGAAACTCTCACAGTACGGATCACTGCAGATGCCGAATTTCACAACTCTCTCAATCGAAGGGAAAGGAGACTTGCCGGAATGAAGGCAGAACTTGAAGCTTCCAAGGAACACTTGGATCTCACACTTCAAGAAGAAACCAAGAAGATCACCAAAGCCATAGAAGCGGAGCTGGAGGCTCGCTTCAGAGAGGTGGAGCCTTTAGAAAGCATGATGGCGTCTGTTGTAGAGCGAGAGAGGCAGTGCGAATATCTACTTGAAGAGATATCGATCAAGACTGCTGAAATTGTGGCGCCATCCATGGACAAAACCCAGCAGATGCTTCAGACTGTCCTCAACACAGTCAATTCACTACAACAATCCCTCTCTGGAAAATCTATAATCCTAACCCCTGGCTTTGATGATGCCAAAAAGGGGGAAGGACAAATGAGGGAAGGGCTAGTAGAGCAAGTTGGAGCTGGAGGTACAGGAGGAAGGAGAGTCGGTGTGGAGTTAATGTTGGAAGGAGGAAGTGGAGATGGAGGAGATAAGGAGGGAGTGGATGATGAAGCGAGGAAGGGGAAGAAAAAAACTCTCGAAGGAGGAATTACTGAAACAACTTGAAGAGCCCAGTAGGCCGCTTCAAGAAAAAGTGCTGAGTGCTTCTATTGCACGACATCCTCCAGTCACTGTGATCACGAAGGAGGAAAAGAGGGTGCAGGAGGAGAAGGATGCTGCCTTGGCGTGGGAGTTGGAGCAAGTGTTTAAGCTAACAAAAAATTCTATTGCTGCAGGTGCTTCATCTAGCTCCCAAGTGGCCGCTACTCCCAAGCTGCCCACTTCAGACGCTGCGCCAACTTCGACAGCCACACTCACTACGACCACTGCTGCACTCACTTCAACAGCAGTCGTCCCTCCAAGTGCTGCCAAGAAGGACATGCCACCTCCCCCACCACCGAAGCAGCCATTGAAGCGAGCTGCCCCACATTCTAAGCAAGATGATCCCGAGGCCAAGCGCCAAAAGGTCAAGCAAGCAGTCGCTTCAAAAGCTGGAAGAGAGGAGAGAAAGAGGAAGGAAAGAGAAGAGGGAAGGAGCAAAGGCGAGAGGAAGGAGAGGAGTAATGAAAGGCGACTCCAAGTGATCAACGCACGGATCGAGGAACACTTCAGTGAAGTGTTACTCATCCAGTCCTCATTAGTACGCAGCGCCTTCATCCCTCTCATGCCAGAAGAGTCCGAAGCATGTGAAGCTCAAGCCATAATTGATGCATGTGACGTGACTACGAAGGAGATGGTTGAGTCTGGTCGATATCCTCTCAAAGAGGAGCAAGATTACATCCGCAAACGACTCAATGCGAAGCGTCCATCGTGGAACAGCGAGTCGGGAGCTAAATTCAAAAAGACTATGGCTCAACTGTCAAGCAGGTCAGAAGAGGAGTTGGCCAAACGGAGGGAAGAGCACCTGGACGGAAGGGAAATCGAGGATTTCATTCCGAGAGATCTGCTCGAGCTGTGGCTGTACTACAAAGACCTATTCATCAAAGCCTATTATTTCTGGGAGGTAGTGCCGCTGCAGAATGAGTGTTCTCGAATAAGTGCACTCAACAACTTCCTTGCCGCCTATGACGACAGATTGCGCCGCAAAATCTTCACAATGGTTGAACAAGCAGAGCCCAAGCCAATCGTTGTCAAGGTACCAGCTTTAAAGGAATTCGCCATGCCTTATCATCCAGGCACGGACGTTCCTAACAGAGGAATTATCGATGAGGAAGTAACTGAAGCCTTCAGGCTGGAGAGTGCATGGAGAAGACCTAGTATCCACACAGTAGAATCTATGGAATCGAGAGTTCTATCAGCCTACGTGGATACTGCTACTATTGAAGAAGAAGGGAAGTGACAAGAGAAGGAAAGGAGGATGACTGGGAAGGAACTGCAGGAAACCTCCGAGTTTCAAGTTCCTTACATAATTTTTGTGAACTTCTTGTTCATATATTCAAATTTCAATTTCTGTCTTTTCTGTGTCATTTACTCGCTTTGTGAATTACTTTATATTTCTGCTACAAACTCATTAATTTAACCGAAAAAAAAGGGAAGGAACTTAAAAGAAAATTACAAACGAAACTGCAAAGGAAGCAGTCGCTTGGAGTTCCCTTCACGGTTAGATAGACTAGATTTATTTTTATCTAAGTCGAATGGGTTTTGGCATCATCAAAAAGGGGGAAATTGTTGGGAATTGTTAAGGACTAAATTGTTAAGGGGGAACTTCATGGGACATTTGATAAATGAAGTCATTTGTTTTGATTAGATCCCAAAACCCCAAGCGTCCTTTTCCCAAGCGACCCATTTTGATGTAATTAATAGGTTAGAATTTTTCTAAGCCTACACTGTTAGGATGGCTCTTTTATTTTGCTTAGATTAGGCTTCAAAAGTTCAAGTGAAGGCCACTCGCTTGAGTGTGTTTTCCAAAGCGAAGTAAGTCAAGCAAGCTGAAGTGAAGCGTGCCGAAGAACAGCGAAGCGAAGCGATCGCTACAGTAGATTCAAAGTGAGTCTGCCAAAGTGAAGCGAAGCGAGCGCTACAGTTCAAAGCAAAGCGAAGCGAAGCGAGCGCTACAGTGGAATCAAGTGAACCCACTAAAGCGAAGCGAAGCGTGCGCTACAAAGAAAAGCCGAAGCGAGTCAACACGTGTCAACACTTACTTAAGTAGTTTCTCGGGAAATTATTCTCAAGTGACTCACTACGAAAATGACCGTGAAGCGACTCACTTCAGAGCGGCCGCTACAACTTCAAAGCGAAGCGAGCCACTACCTACCAGAAAGCGACAGCACAAATTCCCGCTCCGAATTTGAACCCCAGTCAACTAGAGATCTCCGCATTAATTACGAGATCTCCACGTGTCGAAAGCGGAGAGGAGCAGAGGAGTTGACTGCCAGGCCGACAAAGACGCCGCAACAGTACTGGCTCGCTCCAGTTACTGTTAAACTTGGAACTTAGCCATTTTCGGCAAAAGTCCAAATCTGCGCGTCTGCAAAAGCTACTGCCTGCGCAAGTACTGTCGAGAGGAGGAGGGACAAGGCCACCAACCAAGCAACGGATCTTAGCCAACCCTCCGGCTATAAATAGTGAAGGATGAAGACGTGAAGAAGTAGAACACTACTTGAGCATTCGAGCGCATACAGCAAACAAACACTCCCAGCTTTCATAGCAATCTTCGAGTCTTTGTTTTCAAGTGTTCTCCGAGTTTCCAGTCCATCGGAACTCGTCTTCACAGCCTTCACACTTAGATTCTAAGCCCACTTCAAATATCCAAGCTTAGAAGAAGAACTCTAGCCAATCTTTGCATTCACTGTAAAGAGTTCTTCATAGTGTGTCGTCAACCAAAAACCCTAAACTTCGTCTGTTAGGTTTTGAGTGTTGTCGTTAGGTTGTCCAGATCCAAGGCCCTTCTTTCATCGATTGAAGAAGCCTCGATCGTAGAGTTGAGATCCAAGCTTACACTTACATCGTTTGTGTAAAGCTCGATCGAAGCTAGGCTGTAAGGAGAGCCCGTAATCTCCCTGTCTGTCTGACTGAAGCGAGTGAAGCTTCCAGTCTTTGTTAGGTTTGTGTAGTGAACCCGCAATCACTACGTCTGTCGTTTGATCTAGGCAAGTGAAGCCCGATCCCGACCAGGTTTTTGAAGGACCCGTAACCTTCAAGTTCTTGAGTGAAAAGAACAGTTGCCGTCGTGCAACAAAGTGGACGTAGGAGCGTTATCTCCGAACCACTATAAATCTCTGTGTCGTATCTCTCTTACCTTAATCTCTTTACAGTATTCGATTATCCATTGCACGTGCATATAAACAAACTTAACTTGGATTTTCAATTACTTAGGAAAGATTATAGCTCACCAAATTCCGCACAAAGAGTAAAGTCTCACTCTTGATCAAGCTCTAAGCTTAGGTCAAGAGATTCGTGATTGCTTTTGATCTAGCCCTCGGCTAGGTCTTAGTATTTCCAAAGAGCACTTTACTTTATACTCTGAGTTAAGGAATTGAAGTTGAAAAACTTCAAAATACGTATTCACCCCCCCCCCCCCCCCCCCTCTACGTATTTTTCCTATAGCAAACCGGGACCAACAACCCCAAACTGAGGTTGTCGTCGATCTGGAAAATCAAATGGAGCAGCTTAATCCTTTCACTCAAAGACTGGAAACAACCTCTCATCGAGAGTTTGAGGAACCCGCTGCAGAACAAGAGCCCGTCATATCCGAAGAAGAACGAACTCGAAGAACACGCTGGGTGGATGATCACCCACAGGAGCTCATTGTTGGGAACACAAACTAAGGAGTGAAAACAAGGAGGATGCATGGAGAAAGTGCCCTTCTAAGCTGCTATCTCTCTCTCATTGAGCCAAAAGATGCAAGACGCTGATTGGATTCAGGCCATGCAAGAGGAGCTAAATGAATTCAAAAGAAATGAAGTTTGGTCTCTCGTAGATCGACCTCATCACCAAGGCGTTATTGGAGTCAAATGGGTATTCAAAAATAAGAGAGATGAATCTGGAGAAGTTGTCAGAAACAAAGCTCGTCTAGTTGCCAAAGGCTACTGTCAACAAGAAGGAATTGATTTTGATGAAATGTTTGCCCCAGTTGCAAGATTGGAGGCAATCAGACTGTTTCTAGCCTATGCAGCTCACCAACAATTCAAGGTTTACCATATAGATGTAAAGAGCGCATTCTTAAATGGAATTCTAGAAGAAGAAGTCTATGTCGAACAGCCACCTGGATTTGAAGAAGGTGACTCCAGCAAGGTCTATCGCCTACTCAAGGCCGTGTATGGACTCAAACAAGCTCCTCGAGCTTGGTATGAAACGCTGTCCACCTTTCTCATAGAATCTTGATTCAAGCGCGGCTCAGTCGACAAGACTCTCTTCACTATCAAAGTGAATGATAATATCCTTTTAGTTCAAATTTATGTTGATGACATTATTTTTGGATCTAAATCTTCCAAGCTTTGTGAAAAATTTAGTAACCTCATGAAGGACAACAAAATGTCCATGATGGGGGAAATGAATTTCTTTCTAGGATTGCAGGTGAAGTAGTCAGATGAAGGAATTTTCATCAGTCAAACCAAATATACTCATTATTTGATTATAAAATTTGGAATTCAAGACAGCAAGCCTGTCAAGATTCCAATGCTGGCAAATGGGAAGATTGATCAAAATCTTGAAGGAAAACCTGCCAACATAACACAATACAGGGGTATTATTGGCTCTTTGTTATATCTAACTGCTAGTAGACCTGATATTACTTTTGCAGTTGGTGTTTGTGCTCGCTATCAAGCTAATCCAAAGGAATCTCACATGGAAGCAGCCAAAAAGATTCTAAGATATGTCAAAGGAACTGCTAATCTTAGGTTATGGTACCCTAGTTATGACAACTTAGAACTAACTGGCTACTCAGATTCTGATTACGCTGGATGTAAGCTAGATCGGAAGTCAACGTCAGGTACTTGTCAATTTCTAGGGAACAAGCTGATATCTTGGTTCTCAAAGAAACAGACATCCGTGGCAACATCAACAGCTGAGGCCGAATATATGGTAGCTGGTAGCTGCTGTGCACAAATTCTCTGGCTAAAGCAACAACTCAAGGATTATGAGGTCATTGTCAAAGAAGTACCGATCTTCTGTGACAACTTGAGTGCTATTGCTATCACTCAAAATCCTATTCTTCACTCTCGTTGCAAGCATGTTGAAGTGAGACATCACTTCATACGTGACCACGTAGAAAAGAAGAATGTTATATTGGAAACGATCCACACAGATATTCAACGAGCTGACATTTTGACAAAGCCCTTACAAGAAGAGCGCTTCAAAATGTTGTGTGTCAAGCTCGGTATGTTGAATTGCAATCTGTCTGGTGACATTGCTACCACAATTACCTGACCAGAACAACAAGCTGCCAAGACTTCGAGCTGGTTCACAAGATATGTGAATAAGGTTGTTGTAAGAAATTACAACCACCTTGCTCATTCAAGGGGGAAGTAAAAACAGTGAGTTGTATCACTCACTGTCTCTTCATTTATTTAAATTTCCCTTAGAGCATTTATTTCAATTATTGGTATTTAATATGTCTTGCATGCTTGTTTTTATCTCTATAAATTCCTAAACACTGCAATTGGAGAAAATATTGTTAGAAGCAATGATTACCCTTTTTGTGTAACAAAACTTCCTTTTTGGGGTTTTATGCTTCGACAATCGAGATGCATTAAATTGAGGACTGGACGTGAGAAGTGAAAAGTCGCGAGTAGGCATTGACTACTGCATCGAACTGCACACGTGCGACGCTTCGCCTCCCACGCGCCTCGAAAAGGTACGCGCAGTCAAATCGCCATTTTAAAAAGGGTGGATGACGGCACACCTCTTCATCTCGGCCGTCCGATCAAAATGATCAAGGCCGTTCCTCATTCTCTATAAATAGGGATCCCTCCATCCCTTTCATTGACATAATCCCTTCATCCGCCATTTTTCTTGTCACATTCTCTCTGTAAAAACACTATTCCAAAAACCCTAACTCCATTTTTCTCTACTTACTTACAAGGAAGATGGCCACCGATGAACAAACCTCTACTTCCGGCCAAGAGGTTTCTTTCAAATGGCAAGATGCCAAAAAGTTCTACAAGTCTCTTGTCATGCAGGAACCGTACTTCGTCTACAGTAATCTAGGCCACTCCGGCCTTGACGACGTATTTGCGAGGATGAAAAGATGTGGTCCTTTCCCGGCGAAGATCCTGCCGCTGCAAACCCTAGCGTTCTATGCCTTCTGGCACGAGGCCGAGAAGGATTGTCTCGACTCCATCTCCGTTCGGGCCTCCGACAACGTCATTGCCGACGATTCCTTCAACCTTCTCGAAGCTGTGTTGAAGACATATGATTTGGAGGATTCCGGCAAGGACATCTTCCCCGACATGTCCTCCCAGTTTATTGAAGAGTCATTCCAAACTATGACTCTTCCGGCGATGAGAAGCAGGCTGTGACCTATGATTCTAAGGGGATGCAACGAACTCGGCTGAGACCGGAGTTTCATTTGCTATTTGATGTCATCCACAAGGTCCTGCTCTCTCAAAAGGGGACGAATGACAAGATGACCCACGACAAGTTCAAAATCTTGATTGTTGTTTACCACAACCTCCCAGTGAATTGGGGGAGGCTGTTGGTCCTTGGAATGAAAGGAGAAGCAGCAAAGGTCAAGACCTCCGTGGATAAGGATGGTGACACCCTGCTGACCATCAAGAGGAAGTTCAACTTCTGCCTGAAGATCTCGCTGATCTTCCAGTCCGTTGTAGAACGAGCTGAGTGGGAAGACTCTGTCCCACTCAACGAATCCATCAAACTCCCGTCGAATCAGCGACAGTTCAACATGTCGCTGGGTATTAATGAAGCATCCCTCATAACCTCTGATCCTGCGATCAGACCGTTCCTCGAGGCTATGGCGAGATCAAACCCTGAATGGGAGAACTCTCGTTCCGTAGCCAAGGGGGAACCTACTGTCCCTCCCCAGGATAAGAAAACTTCAGGATCTTCTTCCACCTAGGGCAAGGAGAAGCTAGTGGAGAAGCCAAAGAAGCGGGGTAGGACGGCCGCCGAGGAAAGGCCCTAGAAGAAGAATCATTCTGTTGCTGCAGTAGTTAGCTCGACCCCCTCATCCAAAGCTGTGTGCTCATCTTCTGCTGCTGGGGAAGAGCAACAACCTCTCTCCAAAGAACAACAACCTATTGTTGGATCGGTGAAGATCGCTCGGATGTTAATCAATTAAACAAACACATATCATGCAATTTCCTAGATCCTAAAACGGAAACAGATCTAGATTGCATACCTTGGCGGGGCAGATCCAGCCGGTATAATGGACTTTGGTGAAGAATTCCTCGCACTAGATCTCTGCACACGAGATCTAGCTCTTCTCGTAAACCTCGAGATCTTCTAGAGTATTCCCGAGCACAGAGAAGAATTCCGGATGGACGAAAATATTTCTTCTCTCCTTCGCAGTAAAACCCTAGCCGCCACTTTTCGTATGTGAACCGATAATATGTGTCGGCGGAATCCCTAATCACCATCTATATATATAGAGGCAGATTAGGGTTAGGGTTTCTCTTACTGGGCCAGGCCTGCTTCTGTAGGGCTACACTAGGGATCTTAAGGAGGATATGGACTGGGCCTCCCAATATAATTAATAATCCAAGTATTCTCTGGGCCCGAATACTTTACTTAATTATATTAATATTATTTCACTCCACTATAGAAATAATATTGCACTGCCGTCCATCTCCCATATTATTACACACCGGGCTCCTTTTTGGATTATATTATTTCCCGTGTTAAAGATATCGCATGTCCATTAATTAATTAAGCTTACTGATAGCTCTATTAATTAATATCTCATTCCGAGAGTAGTACCCGCTCGACCTTATTATTATATCGGAACTTAATCCACCTGCATGGTTTAATATAATAATCTTTGGAGCGCCTCAAGGGGACATCATCAACTCGGACTCAACCGAGACACGATTTCTAGCATTAATATTAATTATCATATTTATAATATCATTACCCAAGATATCGAGATGCTTTGAGTTGCAATAACTCTCACTCATTGATAAATCGAAGTAATAATTATCAATAATATATAATTCAATATTATATGACAAGAATTAAGAAATAATAATCGTCTGAGATCTTTGATCCTTTTATTAAATCAGTACAAAAGGATTTATCTCACCGCGATCCTGTTCAATGCAACTGGATGCATTAGTATAAGCTACTTAGCCAAGATCAGCTAATATCAAGCCTTATACTACAACCTTAACAAGTAATTTGTCCACAATTACTTAGGTTGCGAACACTATTTAAGTATATAAGAATGTGATAATATGATCTTCCGTGTGAGCCCACACCATATTATCTATAATATATACTACAGGACGATATTTTGCATAACCATAACACGAATAAATATGCAAAAACATATGACATTATTTATTTCATAAAACAGGAAGAAGTACTATACAACTCAGCATAAAAAGTATGCTTTTCAGTATATAATCCCAACAATCTCCCACTTATACTCAAAAGCATGCTTTCAAGTATACTACTACACTAAATATCTCTCCCACTTATACTCAAAGCAGTGATGTCATGCAACGAACTCCCATGCCTCCAACATGCCTTTCGAACACCTTGATAGACAAGGCCTTCGTGAAAGGATCAGCCAGGTTATCCTCCGAAGCAATCTTTGACACCACGACCTCTCCTCTTTTCACATACTCTCGTATGAGGTGGTACTTCCTTTCAATGTGTTTACTGGCCTTATGGGTTCGTGGTTCCTTTGAATTTGCCACTGCACCAGAGTTGTCACAATAAATTGTGAACGTCTGAGGCAAATTCGGAATCACATCCAAATCCAACAAGAAGTTCCGGAGCCATACAGCCTCTTTGGCTGCTTCCGAGGCTGCCACATACTCAGCCTCCATTGTGGAGTCAGCAATGCATTTTTGCTTTACGCTCCTCCAATGGCTCCACCTCCCAGTGTAAAAACACATCCTGAGGTAGACTTTCGAGAATCCCTATCTGATTGGAAATCAGAATCAGTGTATCCCAGGGGATGTAGACTGTCAGACTGAAAGACCAACATATAATCCCTAGTCCTTCTCAGGTACTGATTATATTCTTTACAGCAGTCCAGTGTCCTTTTCCTGGGTTAGACTGATATCTGGCAACCATACCCACAGCATAACAGATATCCGGTCTAGTGCAAAGCATAGCATACATGAGGCTTCCAACTGCCGAAGCATACGGAACTCCCTTCATGTCATCTATCTCAGCTTGTGTCTTCGGACACATATCCTTTGATAGATGGATTCCACTCTGGAGAGGGAGAGATCCTCTCTTGGAACTCTCCATGCTAAAGCGCTTTGCAACCGTATCTATATAGGTTGCTTGGGAAAGACACAACATTCTCTTCTTACGATCTCTAAAGATCTTGATCCCAAGAATGTGTCCTGCTTCTCCCAAATCCTTCATCTTGAATTTCCTGGACAGCCACATCCGTACGTCCGATAACATATCTACGTTGTTGCCGATCAATAGAATGTCATCCACATACAGTACTAGAAACATCAAGTCGTTTCCTTCACACTTCGTATAAACACAACTCTCATATACACACTGCGTGAATCCATATGACTGGATTACCTCGTTAAAGCGTGTGTTCCAAGACCTAGAAGCTTGCTTAAGTCCATAAATGGATCGCTTAAGCCTACATGCAAGATGCTCACTTCCTTCGGCAATATAACCCTCTGGTTGGCGCATGTAGATGGGTTTATCAAGACTACCATTAAGAAAAGCAGTCTTGACATCCATCTGCCAAATCTCCAGATCCATATGGGCCACAATGGCCAAGAGAATCCGGATCGACTTAAGCATGACAACAGGCGAGAAGGTTTCATCATAATCGATGCCCTCTTTCTGAGTGAAACCTTTTGCCACAAGTCTAGCCTTGAAAGTTTCAATCTTTCCGTCAGGTCCACTCTTACGTTTGTAGACCCACTTACACCTGATGGGTTTAACCCCTTCAGGAAGTTCTACAACGTCATACACATCGTTCTCATGCATGGATTCGATTTCCGAATCCATTGCAACTTGCCAAAGGTGTGCATCTTTGTCTTGGATTGCCTCTTTGTATGTCCAGGGGTCTGAGTCATCTTCACCAGGTAAGTTGTCCGAAGACTCTCCCAAACACAACCATCTTTCAGGTTGAATGATGACCCTCCCACTGCGACGAGGCATATTCTGAGGTTGTGTACTAGTGTCAACACGTGGTGCAATTGATGGTGTTGCATCTAGTACGGGTGGTTCAGGCGGGTTTGTATCCCTCATCTCTTCTAGGATGACCTCACTCATGGGTTTGTGATTGTTCATATATTCTTCTTCCAAGAAATGAGCATTGGTGCTGACAATGATCTTTTGGTCCCTTGGACTATAGAACAATCCACCTCTCGTACCCTTGGGGTACCCTATGAACAGCCGTAATTCAGTTCTCGACTCCAACTTATCAGCATCCTTGCGCAACACATGTGCAGGACAACCCCAGATCCGAATGTGTTCAAGGTTAGCCTTTCGGCCTGACCACAACTCCAAGGGTGTTTTGGGTACTGACTTGGAGGGAACTAGGTTTAGAATATATGCCGCTGTTTCTAAGGCATAGCCCCAAAACGAAGTAGGTAGCTCAGAATAGCTCATCATCGACCGAATCATGTTCAGTAGGATTCGGTTCCTGCATTCTGCCACACCATTCTGCTGTGGTGTTCCTGGCGCAGTAAGCTGGGACGTAATCCCGGCTTGTGACATGTATTCCAAGAATTCAGCGCTAAGGTACTCTCCACCTCGATCAGATCGAATGGATTTGATGGATTGATTATGCTGATTCTCAACTTCTGCCTTAAACGCTTTGAATTTATCAAAGGATTCAGACTTCCGTTTCATAAGATAAACGTATCCAAATCTTGAGTGATCATCAATAAAAGTGATGAAATACTCAAAACCACCTTTAGCCTGAATAGACATTGGACCACACACATCCGTATGAATCAAGTCCAACACATTCTCTGATCTGTTGCCCTTGGATTTGAAAATCCTTTTCGTCATCTTACCCTCTAAGCAGGATTCGCAAGTTGGTATCGGTCCTATTTGGAGTTTATCCAAGGGACCGTCTTTCACCAACCTTTGAATTCGCTTGAGGTTAATATGACCAAGCCTCAGATGCCAGAGAAGTGTTTGATTCACATCTGAAGAAACTTTACGTTTCTTTGAACTCGATGATGTGCTGTAAATAGCAGGTACAGTACAGTCAATGGTATAGAGATTGTTAGACATAATACCCAAACAAATGACATCATTGTTACGAAAAATAGTAACGTCATTCAAACCGAAAGTAACCGAATATCCATCCAAATACAATTTGGAAACCGAAATAAGGTTCCTTTTAAAACAAGGTACTAACAAAACGTCTCTCAAAACCAGTGTTTTATCCAAAAACGGTAAACTCCCACTGCAGAAACCGCCACGTGCGTAGCATTCCCCATGGTGACGGTGATCTCCCTTGCATTAAGTCTTCGGGTTTGTGAGAACCCCTGCAAGTCAAAACATACATGATCAGTGGCTCCCGTATCTACAACCCAAGTATGTGTAGAACGAGCCGCTAAACAAGCTTCGACTACTAATGCACAAGATTTACCTTTAGGATTGCCTCTTAACTGAGGACAAACCGCCTTGTAATGTCCCTTCTCTCCACAACGGTAACACTTCCCCTTAGGCTTCTTTATCCCTCCCTGAGGTGCTCCCACTCTTTGACTTGCTCGATTTTGAGCTTGGCCAACCTGTTTCTTTTTCTTCTTAATTCTGCCTTTCGGCTTAGAAGGTTCAGAAACAGTGGTCACATGTACCTGAGGTTCAACCCGAAGAACTTCCTCAGCTTGCACAAGCTCATTGAGTAATTCGGATAACGTGTACAACTTTTGATTCATGTTGTAGTTCATCCGAAACTGATCAAAGGATCTGGGGAGAGACTCAATAATAATATCGACCTGGGTTTCCCCATCGATCTCAGCACCAAGGACCTCAAGTTCATTGAGATCACCAATCATCTTTAGAACATGTTCCTTAACAGAATCACCATTCCCCATGCGCATAGTCATAATAGCTCTCATAGCTTTCTGACGCGCTTGGCGACCATGGTGCCCGAACATTTCCGTAAGGCTATAGATCATATCAGCTGCAGTTCGGACATGTTGATGTTGATGCTGCAAAATGCTTGACATAGAAGCCAGTATATAGCATTTTGCCATCTCATCAGCCCTTTTCCAGCTGGTATAAGCCTCACGCTGTTCTGGCGTGGATTCATCAGTAGGTTCAGGGGGGCAAGCCTGAATGAGGACATATTTGTGTCCGTCAGCAGTAAGAACAATATCTAAGTTTCTTTTCCAATCAATATAATTGGAACCCTCGAGTTTATTCTCTTTGAGAATCGTAGCAAGCGGATTAAGAGACATAGTGAAGCTGAAATAAATAAATAAATAAACATCACATAAACAGTCATATAAAATTTTGAAGCAGATTATATTGATAAGCCTTGAAACAATATAAAAAGCATCCCCCAACACCTTAAGTTCTTACATATAAGCCACTATAGGTGGACAATACATATAATACCTTAAGTAGATCTTAAAATCTTTAACTTATTATCCAATCAACCTTAGCCTTCTGATTGATAAGTTAATAGTTGGTCCTCCTAGCCATGCAAAATTAATTAATCACCTTTCCTATAGGGAAATAATTAATTAAGTCGCATCTAAGTGAATACCATAATTTAATATTACCAAAAATGATTTCTATAAAGAGTAACTCTACCATAAGGAGCAGTTACCTAAATAAAACATTTTTCCAATATTATCAACTTGATTTAACCAATGAATACTATAATCAGTGTCTCCTATAGGGAGGAAGACTCATTGTCAACGCGAACACTAATTATTTCAATTTAAATCAAATTATCTTATATGAAGTCTAAACCAATGAAATCCAAAATCAGCATCTCCTATAGGGAGGAAGACTCATTGTCAACGCGAATGCTAATTACTTCATTATTTTAAACCAATTATGGAGGCTAGATTATCATATTTTTTCGAATTAAATCAAAAATAATGATAATTTTCTCACACTTAGTAATTTTTATCAAGGTTTTTACCATTTTCAAGCATAGCACATAAACAATTATCGCGAATAATTAAACAACATGCTATCCACCACATCGAAATAAAATAACCATGGAAATAAAATAAATTATCCAATCATTATGGTCTTCATTTATCTTCGAACGAGCTTGAAAATCTTGATTCTTCAAGTAACGGGCTGATCTTCACGAGAAAACGGGCCCACGAATTGGCCCGTAGGGTTTCGGCCCGTTAGGGTTTGGAGAGAAGCCTAACCGCAAACCCTAGCCACCAAAACCGCCGCTGCCGTCGCCTCTACCGCTGCTGCCGCCGAGCCGCCGCTGCATGGAGCTGGAGGGGACCTCGCCGGAGGTCTCCCACTGGACGCCACCACCGTCGGTCGCCGGAGAGAAGAAGGGCAGCAGCAAAAACGCTGCTGCCACCGCTGCACAGTCGTTAAACGACTGCCGCGGGCAGCAGCCACTGCCGCCGCCTCTCCTCCGCCTTCCACGCCGCCGTCTATCGCCAGGGAGTCGCCGGCGTTCAGGGAGAACGCCGGCCAGTAGCTGTGTGCGAGCAGCAGTCTCCGTGAGTCGCTAGGGTTGCGAGAACCCTAGCTCGCGCTGCCGCCGGGCAGCAGCGTCTCCGCCGCCGCCGTTACGCTGTGCTGCCGCTGCTCCCTCCTCCGATCTACTCCCATCGTCGAGGGGGTCGAGCGGTGGCTCCCACTGGCGTAGCCGAGCAGCAAACGCTGCATAGGGTTAAAGCCCTAGTGCGCCGCGCCCGTCGCCGTCGAGCCGCCGCCACCGCCGCCTCGATATCCGACATGTTCTTCTACACCTATCCTCCGGAATTGATCGGTTACATAGATAGGAACTTTTACATCGAATTTACATGGAAAAACGAAAAATAAAACCTAATCTAACACGATCAACCCTCGTGTTTTACAATCGCGGCCACAAACAGACCGATTTTAATACACAATTAAAATCGAAAACATTCATATTAACCATGACAATTGGATCTCTGCAAACACACAAAATTCGCATCCAATACAATAATATGAAACATATATTTTGATTAATCAATTAACAGAGCCGAGTTGGCTCTAATACCAATTGTTGGATCCGTGAAGATCGCTCGGATGTTAATCAATTAAACAAACACATATCATGCAATTTCCTAGATCCTAAAGCGAAAACAGATCTAGATTGCATACCTTGTCAGGGCAGATCCAGCCGGTATAATGGACTTTGGTGAAAAATTCCTCGCACTAGATCTCTGCACACAAGATCTAGCTCTTCTCGTAAACCTCGAGATCTTCTAGAGTATTCCCGAGCACAGAGAAGAATTCCGGATGGACGGAAATCTTTCTTCTCTCCTTCGCAGTAAAACCCTAGCCGCCACTTTTCGTATGTGAACCGATAATATGTGTCAGCGGAATCCCTAATCACCATCTATATATATAGAGGCAGATTAGGGTTAGGGTTTCTCTTACTGGGCCAGGCCTGCTTCTGTTGGGCTACACTAGGGATCTTAAGGAGGATATGGACTGGGCCTCCCAATATAAATAATAATCCAAGTATTCTCTGGGCCCGAATACTTTACTTAATTATATTAATATTATTTCACTCCACTATAGAAATAATATTGCACTGCCGTCCATCTCCCATATTATTACGCACCGGGCTCCTTTTTGGATTATATTATTTCCCGTGTTAAAGATATCGCATGTCCATTAATTAATTAAGCTTACTGATAGCTCTATTAATTAATATCTCATTCCGAGAGTAGTACCCGCTCGACCTTATTATTATATCGGAACTTAATCCACCTGCAGGGTTTAATATAATAATCTTTGGAGCGCCTCAAGGGGACATCATCAACTCGGACTCAGCCGAGACACGATTTCTAGCATTAATATTAATTATCATATTTATAATATCATTACCCAAGATATCGAGATGCTTTGAGTTGCAATAACTCTCACTCATTGATAAATCAAAGTAATAATTATCATAAATATATAATTCAATATTATATGACAAGAATTAAGAAATAATAATCGTCTGAGATCTTTGATCCTTTTATTAAATCAGTACAAAAGGATTTATCTCACCGTGATCCTGTTCAATGCAACTGGATGCATTAGTATAAGCTACTTAGCCAAGATCAGCTAATATCAAGCCTTATACTACAACCTTAACAAGTAATTTGTCCACAATTACTTAGGTTGCGAACACTATTTAAGTATATAAGAATGTGATAATATGATCTTCCGTGTGAGCCCACACCATATTATCTATAATATATACTACAGGACGATATTTTGCACAACCATAACACGAATAAATATGCAAAAACATATGACATTATTTATTTCATAAAACAGGAAGAAGTACTATACAACTCAGCATAAAAAGTATGCTTTTCAGTGTATAATCCCAACACCTATCTCCGAAGGACAACAACCTGTCTCCTCGGAGCATCAGCTTGTCTACCAGAGAGATGAGTCCATTCCCACCGAGGTTGTTTCCACCGAGGCAGATCTTGATGCGCCTCAAGGTGGATTGTACCATTTCAATCCTCTCATCACTCATCAAGTGTTCGATAACAATTCCATCCAGGTCGTTCTCAGTGATGATGATGACGATGATGATGATTCTGCTAGCCTTTATCTGAAGAAGGATGAGGAAGATGCTCGTAGACTGGAAAAAGAGCAAGCTCTTCAGCTCTACGACGACATGGAGTTCGCGGCAAAGAAGGCTGTTGATGAATTGCTGCCCGGGGTCAGATCGACTCCCGTGGCATTTCGGATGGCCACTCGCCTTCGCCTGTTCTTGGACATCAAGGATGCTGATTATCATGTGATGCAGTCCTTGTTCGTGCTGAAGGATCTTGACCAGCTCAAGGCGGAGGAGGCCTTTCTCAAGGATGAGTACCATTACTCATCTATTTTGGAAGCTCGTGCAAGCTTCCGCCAGCTAGTCCTCACCTCCATGAAGGTAGAAGCCAAGTGCCTGGGCGTGGACTTGAAGCCGTTCTACCTAGAAGAAGCTGAGTTTTACAATTCAGCTTGTCCCGGAAAACAAGAATGGACTGAGTCCGATCAGGCAAGAGGCCGTGACTCCAGCCCGTTCTGCCATCAACGTGGACGATCTGCTCCATGATGATGAAGAAAAAGAGGACAAGGAAGGAAATCTGGAGACCTTCCTAACCACTCACCAGCTGAGATATCTGATCTCAAAAAGGATAAGCACAGAGCTTGTTGATGTCAACTCTCGCTTATCCGATCTCGAGAAACGGCTGGATTCAAGAATTGGTCAGTTGGAGGATAAACTGACCAAATCCGTGGATGATGTTCTTTCCAACCTCAAGACCACGGATGAAAGGCTATCGAAGGAAGTGAGCGAGGTCACTTCAAAGGCCGTTGAGGCAGCTAAGGAATTAGCAGAAGCTGCCGTCTCCAAGGAGATTGGGAATTTCACCCAGGTCCATCTTAAAGATCATGTCAAGCCATTTCTTGGCTCGTTGCTAAAGGATGAAGATGTGGCCACCAACACCGATCTCCGTGTTTCTAACAGGCTGGTAAAAGAGGTGGAGGAGAAGCTGTCAAGTCTCAATTCACTCATATCCACTTCAGCATCTGCAGCAAATCAAAGGGAAACAACTGTTAGTGGAGACATCTCAGCTATTTACTCTTCTCGAGAGACTCTCACTTCCCAGGTCGAAGCCCTTCAGGCTGAAGTGAAGAATCTAACTAGCGTCATCACAGCCCTTTCTGATGATGTCAAAAAGGGGGAAGGTGAGAAGGAGAAGAAGGCTGAGAAGAAGCAGAAGAAGAAAGAAAAGAAGAAATCCAGGGAAGGTTCCACTACCGAAAGGCCATCTCAATCTCCCTCATTTGCTGATCAGACTGATAGAGGAGTGTCTGATCAGCAAGGCGGTTCCTCGTCAGGCACAGCAGAAGAAGCTCGTCGCATTACAGAGGCTGTGCTACTGGGTGCAAATGCAGATCAGGCTATTGATCCAAATGTTCAGAAAATAATTCAAGCTGAGAAGAAGGTTGAACGTTTGAAGCTTGATGCTGCCAAGGCCGATGCCCTGAGGAAGATGAAGGAAGATGAGAAGTGGGCTTCCCTAGCCCAGGCGGAAGTGGACCGTGCAATGAGGCAGAAGCAGGCCAACCTCCTACAGCTCAACAAAATGTATCTTAAGAGGAAGGCACGAGCTGCTATGGAAGGAAGAGACTGGCTAGGCCCAGACCTTCAGCCTCAGTGGGAAGAGCTTACCAGTTCATTCATTCTGCAACACTACTGGATTCAACTCCCTCCATACGATCAAGAGAATCACGGTGAGACCTTAAATCTCTTTATAAGGCATTTCTGGGATCGTAGTTTCATCAAGAGAGTTGTGAAGCTGGCTAGTGAAGCATGCATTGGTCTTCCCGTCCCTGCAAAAGAAACCTTCTGCTGCCCACTTCTATATGATGGAAAAATAGTTGATTACACTGCCATCAATGAGGGAGTTCGAACTTCTGCTTTGAACTTGATATTCCTCCCTCAGACCCTCGCTACAAGCAGATAGAAGATGGAATCTACGCAAGTATGGGACTGCTGCCCAGAAGAGAAGAAGCTCAATCAGCTGCTGGATCATCTAAGTAGCTGATTATTAATTTTTATTTATGGACCAAGCTTGTAACTGTACATCTCTATCTTCCAGCTAGTCATAAATAAAAGTTATATTTTCCTGCCCAAAATGACAAACTCTCTTTGTCTAGGCTTTATAAACTGCTTTACAGTTTTTCTTTAATCTGCCTAACATGATCCAATCAAGCTGGTTTTAACAGACTTGTTAAAACAGATACTTCATCTCTTTAGGATCTTTTGTAAAGTGTTGGGTTTTGACATCATCAAAAAGGGGAAAATTGTTTGCAGTTATTTTGATGATGTTTTTCAAAACCACACTTAGGCATAGCACGGCATGATATTATGTTTATCTATTCTAATTGAGTCTACTCTCCTTAAAGAATGAGGTCGTTGTCCATAACAGCCTCACCTATTAAAGGTCAGTTAGCTCTCATTATTTATGCCCTGCAGGTTCTTCAAGCTCATTCACCTAGCTGCCGAAGACAGGCTGTTGATCAGTTCAGATAGATCAACCTGCCTCCACATAACTGCCACCTCTGTTGCCAGCTGTCTGGACCCACTCGAAGTGCTGAGTCACTACTGCAACGGCTCTATGCCATGTCAGTTGTTTTCTAACGGCAAGTTTTTGCAGGACTCATAACGGCTAGTTTTCAAACATTGCCTATATAAAGCCTTAATCAACAATGTTTCAAGCACGGGAAACTCATTAATCTTATAAGCCAAATCGCTGCAAGAAATTCTCTCAAAGTTCACATCCATTCAACACTCGAAAATCCTAGAGCTTTCCCAAGTGTTGAAGATAGAGAATTTCACCATTGTTATACTTCAAGCTTGTTGCGTTTACTGCTGCATCAAGCTCCCTGTACTCTCTCTCTCATATATTTAGTGCTAAGCTAGTATAACTGAGATTGTACGTTGTTGTTCGATTGTAAATCGAAAGATTGTATGTTGTATGAAACTGATACTCAGTCAGTATAAACAAGAGAGAAGTAGAATCCAAAAGTAAAGGGATTCATAGATCTAGCTTGATCTACCGTGGAAGTAGGATAGTTATATCCGAACCACGTAAAATACCTTGAGTTATTTACTGCCTTTATTTAACTCTCTCTCTCTTT
The DNA here is from genome assembly GCA_029379335.1 of Thymus mandschuricus. Lineage (NCBI taxonomy): Eukaryota > Viridiplantae > Streptophyta > Magnoliopsida > Lamiales > Lamiaceae > Thymus > Thymus mandschuricus. The sequence goes on along the minus strand of CM057074.1, from coordinate 14,946,639 downwards.
GATAAACTGCTCATACAATTACAACATACAACAACCTCTCTTTAAAGGCTATAAAAGATTTTACATCAAGAGTTATCTAGCTCAACCTTTCCACCACATTCCGCACTTTGACAGTTTGATAGATCAAGCTTGTTTATCTCCACAAGCTTGATAGATCAACCTGTCTCACTCTGTAAAGGACTGCTTGACCAGCTAGTTCCTCAAAAGACAGTTTGTTTTATAAAATTCAAAAACGGTTGGCTATTGGTGTATTCCCCCCCCCCCCCCCATACACCAATTAACTCTTTCTGGGACCAACAATTTGTGCCCATGCTTTGGCTAGGACATCCTCCATCGTTATGCACGGATACTTTGTGAGCTCCTTGTAGAGGTCGGAATTAGGAATGAGGCCTTTACGGAAGGCTGTTATGGCGGTTTGCGGGTTGCAATTGGTTATCGAAACCTTCTCCTTGTTGAAGCGTCCAACGTAGTCATGGAGAGGTTCTCCCTGTCGTTGGACTATCACGTACAAGTCTTCTGAGATCTTTTCTAGTTTCCTGTTACTGCCATATTGCTGCACAAACATATCAGTTAGTTGAGCAAAAGAAGATATGAAATTATTGGGTAGATTGGTATACCACTGGAGGGCCGGTCATATCAGACTAGAACCGAACCCCTTACACATGCAGTCTTCCCTCGACTGATGAGGGATGGCCACCGTGAACATTCTCTGGCAGTACTGAGCAATATGGTCGTCCGGATCGGTAGTTCCATCAAATGGTTTCATGTGGGGGATGTTGAACTTAGGAGGTATCTCAACCAACGCAATGTCGTCCACGAACGGTGAGTCGGCATAGCAACTTGTGGTGCTCTTCTTGATTGGTGCCGGCACTCTGGGGATACGTTGAATCATTGCCTCCATCTCTGCTAACTTGTAGGCCAAATCCGCATCAAGGTTCATGTAGGGTCCGACCGCGGCCGTCCGGACTGGTTTAGTAGTGACGAATTGATTCTGATGGGCGAAGCCAAAGTTCTGTTCGGGTTGCATGGTTCCAGCTGTTGGGACCGCAGTAACGGTTGCACCCTGAATTGGCTGTTGAACGCCCGCATGTGCCGTCAGACCCGTGCCTTCAGTGACTGCTTGGCTTAAAATCACTTCGGGTGTCGTGTGAACCGGTTTGGTAGTCACATGTTGAAGACCGATGGTTTGATGGATTGATTCGGTCGCACCGGCTGTCGGGATGGTCGGGCCAACGCCAGCAGATTGTACTGGCCGTGTCACGGTTCATTGAGGTTTGAGATCAAGGGATACTGGGTTGCCTGTAAGGAAAGACACACGAGTACGATGGGATTAAACTGATGAAAACTTTGATTCTTTACCAGACCGGACGAATCTCCGGGATTGACATTGTCGGGCTCCTCGTCATTAGTGAAGTGGTCTTCAAACTCCAGGGATTGCATCGGATCAACTGGAGCCTTCAATCGAGAGGTCGGAGTCTTTTTGGTTTGATTCGCGGCCGCTTCGAGACGCTTGAGTAAATCGGTATTCTCCTTTTCAAGCCTCTCCCTAGCCTCCCGCTCTCGGTTCATCTGTTCGGTCAGGGCCGCAAGTTGGGAGGCGAAGTCGGTCCCCACAGGCGCATCGGACATGTTGTGCTCGTCACCCATGGTCAGAAATTGAAAGCTTTCGGATCGTGCTGATTCGCTTGATTGCTAGGGCCCAACGGTGGGCGCCAAATTGTAGAGGGTAAAATCTACAATTACGGTTATGATCGGCTCGACAGCTTCGTCCGGTTCAACGGGTTGGGCACTAGCAACCTGTCAACACAAGCAGCAAGCGTAAGAACCCTTTGAGAGCACCGGTGGGGGAGTCCGGCGGAGGGCCTCCGACGCTCAAGTCAGTTGGGCTATAAAGTATGTTTTGAACGTAAATAAAGCAAACGGAAATAACAACGAATAGCAATAATGCAGCCGGAACGATAAAAGCAAGAGCAATGAAGTTGGAAATAAGGGCAACGGAACGACGGTCTGTTCAGGCTAGTCTGCTTGGTTGGGCTGGCCTGCTTAGCTGACGGTTGGAAACCCTAGGCAGAAGCAATTAGAGCGTAGAGAGAAGATGGAGAGAGCAAGTGTGAGAGTGGAGAGTTCGTGTGTGAGATCGTGTTCGATAAGTAAGGTTACGTCTATTTATATAGCGGCTTGAACCCCTTAGAGTTTTCTCTCTTCACCCCTCCAGGCGTATCCGCTAAGTCCGCCTCTTCCGGTTGGTTCCGATATTCGTGGAAACCCTTATTTTGACCGTTTTCTCCCGCTTGTGCGGGAGTCGCTTGTTCCGCTTACTCCGTTTGACGTGAGTGAGATCTTTAAATTGGGCCTTTATTTTTCTTGTGGACCGGAGGTGTAAATGGGCCCAATTATTGATGATCGGTCTAGTCCGTTTGGTCTTTTAGCCCGTTGGGCCGTTAGACAAATTTTGCCCACTACATGAATACATTATACATGTATTGTATAAATAAGTAGTTCAAATAAATTATACATTAATAGTTATTAGATATAATGAATTAATATTATACATGAATATATTTAATCAGTTATAAAAAAATTTTGATAGATGCATGAATATAATCAATAAAACATACATGAATTCATTTAATTTGCTAAAATTAAAAAGTCTCTCTTTTAATTAATAAAATATTAATTTATCGATATATTAATATCTCTCTAAATTAATAAACTTGCATGGTCCCAAGGTTATTTATTTATAGAGGTTTTACTATACGTGGACTTTGATTCCTCTATGACTAAGAGGATACGTAGGCAACTCAAATTTTAAAATAAATTGAGCTCAAGTCCCTTAATAAAATTATCTTTTCCTTTAACTGTCAACAACTCAACATCCTATTACTTATTGTAGTGTCAAATTTCTTAAATTGAAGTTAAGTTATTTGTTCTAAATTCTAATTGTTTCATTATCAATGCAAAATTCTAAGTGAACAACTCAAAATTTTACTACAATTTAATGAGTTATTTTAAGTTTTAAAAAAATATAAAACTCTAAATTAAAATATAATAGATTAATATTTTCTATTTATAAGATTATTAAAATAATAAGAATTACAAATATAAAATTTACAAGCATTAAAAAAATGAAAAAAAAAAAAAAGGAATGGAAATGCCGAGAGGTGGAAGCCTCCCCTGTTTTGTGAGCTAGCTACTGGAAGTTTGCATGCAAAAAAGCCAAAAACTGAAGCAACCCAATTAATAATCTCACACGGGCCTTGGGCGGGCCCGACAAACCCGTCGGTTACAACCCGGCCCGGGACCGGTGGTCCAAAGCCCAGCCCGGACCCGTCGACGACTCCACCGGTCCGACCTCCTCAGGCCCGTGGTCCGGAACCAGCGGTCCGAGGCTCGGCAACACGTCTATATCTATCGGTACTTGATCTTTGTTGCGCTTGATTTAATTCTTATGAGACCGAGAGGAGATTAGGGTTTTATTAAGTGACTTTCTATGCTTCCTTAGCCGGAGTTTTAGATTACATTCGTGTATCGCATCTAGGTTGGATTAAATTGATTAATTGGATTATTTATTACTTGTGTAGATTTAATTAGATATACTTCCCTAGAATCAACCTTGTTTCTTATTTGATTTTATTATTCGATTTATTTGCTATTTGTTTATTTATTTGTGTTCTTTTTTTTGTTTACATTATTTGTCTAGGATTTCTAAACCACATATTTACTTTCTTTTTGCCTAAACATTTTGATAATTCTATAGTAGAGGTACTTTGTGTGATTTCAGTATATCAATCCCCGTGGATATGATCTCGTACTTGTGTTATACTAAACCTATTTTGTGTGGTTGAAAATAGTGCGATCAAATTTTGACGCCGTTGCCGGGGAATTGATTATATTTCATATAGATATTTTGAAATAGAATTGATAGGTGATTTAGGCGTTTATTTTTTTGTTTTTGTTTGTTGATCTAACTTTTTCTTTTCTTTTCCCATGTTCTTTAGGTAGTGCATAACCACTATATCTAAAGATATAGTTCCTACTCCGATAGATTTAGAGATCGATCACTCACTGAAGAAGAGGATTAAGAAGGAGACAACTAAGGTCGATAAACCACCTACACCACCTTCTTCACCACCACCATTACCGAAGAATCCAGATTCTATGGCGGACCAGGCAGTGAAGAGGACTCTCAATGACTGGTTCAAGTCGGCTGTTTTTCAATTTCAGAATAGAGGATGGGGGACCACTGATGCTAACAATTTTGAGATCAAGACTTCCCTCATCAACATGGTACAGGCAAACCAATATGGAGGCACACCAATGGAGGTTCCTAATGCTCATCTGAAGCAATTTCTAGACATCTATGCCACATACAAGGCAAATGGAGTATCTGCTGACTACCTCTAGCCCAGCCTCTTTGTGTGGTCTCTCAAAGACTATACTAGAGAATGGCTTGATGGTTTGGACAAAGCTGACATCAAGACATGGAGTGAGATGTGCACATTGTTCCTGAACAAGTTCTTCTCACCTTCAAGAGCTCAAAAGCTTCTCAATGAGATTAATCAGTTTCAACAATTCGTGGATCGGTACTTTTACGAGGCATGGGGGAGGTTCAAGAAGATTTTTTGAGCGTGTCCAAATCATGGTCTTGACAAGGAGGAGCAAACCCTTCACTTCTCTCGTGGTTTGAACAAGCAATGCAAGAAGGAGCTCGACTATGCATCCAAAGGAGGGTTCCTGAACAATAAGGTGGATGTAACTATGGAGATAATTGAGCTCACGGTTAATTTGAGTTATGAGGAGGCGACCTAGAGACGAGTTGGAAGGAGGAAAGTTACTACGATTGGTATTAAGGCTTACGATGACTTGTTGGAGAAGTACACTAATACAGCGAGTGGGTTGGATACCATCAAGAAAGGAATGCTTCGGTCTGATGCTACAGTTGATGAACTAGCACCTCAACCCGAAGGAGAAGATGCCAACTTCGTGCAACAAGGCGGCAAGTGGCAGCCGAAACAGGGAACAAGTGGCAAGGAGGACAAGGAAGCCAAGGAGGTTCGAACTATCAAGGAGGTTTAAATAAGCCTTATTTCCCCAATTACCGAAGTCATCCAAACTTCTCCTATGCCAATCCTAACAATGCCTTGCAACCACCTCCGGGATTTCTTGTGGAGAATGGAGTTATCCAAGAGCCGAAGAAGGAGCCCACGATGGAGGAGATGATGAAGAATTATTATTCGAAGTCGGAGGCTAGGATGAGAAATTCGGAGCTGCAAAATTCCACCATAAATAACACCCTCACAAACTTGAGCAAGCAAATGCAGATGTTGGAGAATCAAATGGGCCAATTTGCCAATGCTCAAGCTGGAATCCACAAGTCGGGTCAGTTTCCAAGCACAACTGAGCAAAACCCTAAGAACCACCAATGCCATGCAATAGAGCTTTGGAGCGGCACTCGGTACATTAACCCATCTTTGGAGGTTGAAGATCTTGGAGATGGAAGCCACACGGATTCGGAGACGGAGACAACGAGGAGAAGCAGTTCGTGAGAGACACATCTCGATCGACATCTCGATTGAGAGGCCGATCAAGAGGATATCACTAGAAAATAGAATATCCCGCTCGATACCCCTATCGATCGAGAGGGGATCGAGATCTTTTTGAAGATGAGCTCCAGGAACCTCTCAACACCTCTCTCGATCGAGAGGGAGGTCGAGACCCTCGCACAATCACAACTCAGAATCATCCTCTCAACCCTTGTCTCGATAGAGAGGGTGGTCGAGAGCCAGCCCAGAAAATTCTCGAGAAACCTCTCGACACCCCACTCGATCGAGAGGGAGGTCGAAAGGCAAAATCCAAAAGTAAGAATGATCCTCTCGATCGAGAAGGGGGTCGAGAGCCTGCAGTTCTGCCTCAATATCCCACTTATGTTTTGAAGGCCCCTGTTCCACAACGATTGGCCAACAAAAAGCAAGACGAGAAGTATCAACGTTTCTTGGAGATCTTTCAGAAGGTCAACATCAACATATCTCTTCTCGATGCGCTTAGAGACATGCCCAATCACATGAAGTTTATCAAGGATGCGGTTTCGGGAAAGAAGAAGTGGGGCAAGTTCGAAACAATCAACTTAACGGAAGAGTGCAGCGTGGTCCTACAAACGAAGCTCCCGTTGAAGCAGAAGGATCCCGGGAGATTCACCTTAGCATGCATGATCGGAGGGCAAGTTTTCCAGAATTTCCTATGCGATCTTGGTGCTAGCATCAACTTGATGCCAATTTCCCTCTTCAAGAGGCTCAAGATAGGAGAGATGAAGCCGACTACTATCTCCCTTCTCATGGCGGATCGATCAGTTTCTTATCCAAGGGGGATAATCGAGGATGTGTTCGTGCAAATTAAAACCTTGTCTCCCCAGCCGATTCGCAGTCTTGGATATGCCCGAGGACGAAAATTAACCATTGATCTTAGGACGGCCATCCCTAGCTACGGGGAGAGCATTCATCGATGTTCAAGATGGAGACCTCACTTTTCGGGTCAATGGAGAAGATCTGGAGATTTCAATCTATGAAGCAATGAAGAGACCCGATGACGATCGTGAGGATATCTTCTCCATCCAAACATTAAAGCCACCTATTTCAGAGGAAGCTCTCAACCATTGCATCTCAAATTCACTCTACTCATACTCGGAGATTGACGAAGCTTGCGATGAGATTTTGAATTATCTCAATCAATTGGAGGCGAATCAACCATCCCCTAACCAAAAGGAGGCCCTTTACCTCGATATCAAGAAAAAGGTGGATGGTGGAGTCATCGAGGAAGAGAAGGAGATCTCGACTCCTAAATTGGAGTTGAAGCCACTACCAGAGCACCTCAAGTACCAATTCTTGGGAGAGGAGGAGACATACCCAGTGATCGTTTCTTCCCACTTAATGGAGACGAACAATGACAAACTGTTGAGGGCCCTAAGGAAGCACAAATCTGTTGTGGGGTTATGAGTTAATGATGAGTCGGATATATGACATGCAAGGCATGGTAATGTTAGTGAAAAGGGACCGAATGAGCTACTGAGGCAGAATTTGCTCAAGAATCCTACTAAGTTCAAGATTGACTCATGTGAACAATGCATCATGGGTAAGACTAAGAAGCCTCCGTATGGAGAAGGAAAGCACACCTCATCTGCATCGTTAGAGTATGTTTTCACTCAGATCTTTGGGGGCCTTCGAGAACAGAGACTACGGGAGGTGGCAGATATTTTTTTTTCTTTTTCTTTTTTTTTTTCAAACACAACTAACACACCCACATACGCACCTAAGGTGTCTCGAACCACAAATCTCTTAGTTTGGAGGGGAAGCGTCTTACCACTAGACTATACTCTGTTGAGAGGTGGCAGATATTTCATCTCATTTATAGATGATTTCTTAGGGAAGCTCTGGATTTATATTCTAAAATCCAAGGATGAAGCTTTTGGAAAGTTTAAGGAATGGTGCAATGAAGTGGAATTGGAGAAGGGTGTTGTTAAACTGAAGTGCTTAAGGAGGGACAATAGATTAGAATTTATTTTTTGGACAATTTTAGGAGCATATATTGCATAAACAAATGGATTAAGAGGCATGGGATTGTACTTGGTAATTCACAACATAATGGATTGGTGGAGAGGATGAACAAAACTGTCCTGGAGAGAGTGAGATGCATGATCTTGAGCTCGGGTTGCCAAGGAAATTCTGAGGAGAAGCTACATCCACAGATTGACATCTTATTAACAAATTTTCCAGCTTCAGGGAACGATTTCAAAGTTTTAGGTGCAGTTTGGAATGGAATGGCTATTGATTATACTAATCTAAGGAGTTTTGGTTTTTGGCTTATGCACATATATATAAGGTAGGACAAGTTGGAGTCAAGGGCTTTGAAGTGCATAATGCTTAGGTATCCCAAAGGTGTAAGATGTTACAAGTTATGGTGCATGGAGCTTAATAACAAGAAGGTGTTGATAAGAAGTGACATGGTTTTCAATGAGAAGGTGATGCCATTCTTTGAAAACGCACAGAAGCCTCGAGTAGTAAGCAACAAGGGTGCATGCACCACTTGATTTGAGGTGGAGCTTGAAGATGATCTCAGAGATGATCCTGAAGAAGAGATAGTTTCAGGAGCAGATCCAGGTGCATTTTAGGAGCATGGTGAGGATTTGAGAAACTATAGCTTGAGTCGCGATAGGTAGCGGAGAACCATACATCCACATCTGAGATATGGTCAAGCGGATATTGTGTATTATGCTCTAAGCATTGATGAAGACAAAAGGTACCAAGAGCCAAGAAACTTTATTGAGGAAGTAGAGTGTGATGAAAGAGGCCAGTGGATACTTGCTATTAAGGAGGAACTTGATTACTTGGAGAGAAATCAGACTTAGATTCTTGTGGATAGGCCAGAGTCACAGAAGTGAGTTATAAGTGAATTTTCAAGAAGAAGGTGGAGGTTTCGAGACAAGTGAGATTCAAGGCAGGGTTGGTAAAGAGGATTATGGTGAAGATACCATATGATAATGCGGTTGGAAGCATTATGCACACTATGGTTTGTATGGGGCTAGATCTAACAAATTCCATAAGTGTGGTGACCAGATACGTTGCAGATTCTGGAAGAAATCATTGGGAAGCACTGAAGTACATCTTGAGGTACATGAAGGAACATCGAAGATTGGTGTGTTGTACCAGAGATGTTAAGAATTAGAAACTATCAAGAAGCCATTGGTAGGTTTTTTTTTTCACGGATTATGCTGCGAATGTGGACACAAGAAGATCTTAGTCAGGATATATATATTTTGCTTGTATGGTTCAACTATAAACTGGAGGTTGGCATTACAGTCTGTGGTTTTGCTCTGGACTATAGAGGCAATGTATATGGTGATAAAGAAGACTATGAAAGAAGCAATGTGGCTAAATGGAATCATTGGCGAGTTTGGGATTTTTCGTAAAGTTGTTACTCTGAAGTGTAAAAGTCAAAGTGCACTTTATCTAATTAGATCTGAAGTGTAAAAGTCAAAGTGCACTGTGCACTTTATCTAATTAGACACCATGTTTTTCATGAGAGATCGAAACACATCGATGTTATTCTTCATTTCATAAGGGATATTGTGAACAAGAGCATTGTAAAGATGGGAAAGGTGTCTACGGAGGATAATGCCGCTAATATGCTAACTAAGTCATTACCTACTGTGAAGTTTTTGTATTGTCTTAAGTTAGTGAACTTGTTTTATCAATGAGGAGGATCGTAGCCCTATGATAGCCGGTTGGAGGGGAAATGGGTCAAGGAGATTGAATTATTTTCAGTCAAGGTGTAGATTCTTGTTGTATGTGGGTGTGACTGCAAATAGGTCAAACTAGTTGGGGTATTTTACAATAACTTGGAAACTCGACAAGCTTAGGAGATAAGATATCTTGGACTACAAGGAAAGGATCTAGATAGGATTAAGGTAGTTTGTTTCCAATTAGAATTAGGACTTATTAGGAGTAGTATATATACACCACTTATTCTTGCATCAACGATTGAGAGAGGAGAACTCGTCGAGCCAAGAGGAGAGCTCGGAGAGAGAGTCACCAAGGGTGAAAGATAGAGATAGCGGCAGACATGAAATTCTGTCGTGAGTAATAAGAGTGTAGAGCGATATACGCCTGTGAGTTTTGTGAGATAGAAGAAGATTGGACAAGGGTTACGGGTAAGAGAACTTTATGGGTTTTCTATTCTTTGTTGGGGTATATCTTAGATAGGGTAATTTATTCTTGTGTAAATTGTAATCTTCTCACATTTCTCATAGTGAAAATCGATCTCAGATTGACCCTCCCGTGTGATAGGGATAAATACCAGCCTAGCCAATATGGCCTCTCTCACGCTCATCTTTTCTACCTCCTTAAAAGTCGAAGAAAACTTGGCCAATAAAAGTGGTCAGGTCTTGGATGATATAAGGTTCGATATAGATCCATACTCGCACCAAGGCCTCTGCGCAGATCCTGGCCCATGTAGAAAGTGTCCCGGTCTTGCCGGCATCTGCTGGGATATAAGGATCTGCCCAGCATACAATCCGCGTGACTCTATCCTTCTTAGGGTGAGGACCACAAAATTAATGGCAAAGAGAATACTGTCTCCGTAGAAATTCCTTCTTTGTCCTCACCTCTGCATTAATGATCATCTCTTCATTCCCCTCACATCTATAAATACCGAGTGACTGCGCACCTCATGAGGATCCATCATCATCATAATACAACTCTTCATACACACACGCTCTTTGCGTACTGTTTCATTCACTCACACTCTCCTCCACAGGCTCCTTCGAGCTCCAGCCGTTAAGGCTGCCGAGATCTCCTTTCAGGAAAGTCTCATCCACGGTCACTGTTATTCCTCCTTCTCAACGCCGAGAAGACCCTTCTTCATCCCCAACCTTGAGCCTAAGGTAAAACCCTCATTATCCAGAGGGAACAAAGCACAGTCGAGCTCCGAGCTCCTTGTTCCCTTTCTTCTCCCGACTTCATTTCTTCATTATTCTCTTGAATGAGTGTTAAACCCTATGGATTCTACTAGTTTATGGCTAAATGTGCCCTCTACTTAAGCGCATAACTTAATTACTACTTATTATTCCTATACAAGTGATGCTCCGTGCAAAATATACGATTATAGCTCTTTGAATATATGAATCTCTCGCTCTTTATCGCTGTAATGATTTATCCATGAATGCTCCTTGCAAAACATGATGAATAATCTCTTAAATTGTTGTGGATCTCCAACCCGAATCTATCAACTGGCGCCGTTTGTGGGAAAACTTGAGTCTAAGATGTCGATTTCCCCTGTTTTATATTAAATTCTAGCTCGTTGTTGCAATGTTGTAGGTGATTTTGCCTGTCATGTCCTTATGTGGAAAATGTGAGAAAGCGTGATATTAGATTGAATGGGTATGTTGTATTTGTTGTTCAATCGGCGAAAACCCAGATACGTATGCGATTGCCCGAGTTTTGCTGAACTCTTCATTATTGTAAATTACAGAATGTAACATGATTTTAAGGTTATGTTCTCTTTGTGGAAGAAATTGTGATAGATACCCTGTCAAAGGGAAACCCGTATTTAAGATGTTGATTTTCTCTCTCCGTATGCGAGTTTAGATTTGCTAATTGTAAATGCTGTGAAAGCCTATGAATCTGGAGTGCTAACCTCCTACCTATCTTGGAAGCTCTGGCTGATGTTGATGATGCATTCATAAATTTACCCTATTATTTTCTCTGTTACTAGAGATGCTTGAGATGGTAGAATGAATATATATTGAATTTACAATTGATGCTATTCCCAGAGAATTCTAGCATGTATATTGTGAATATGTTCCAGCTGCATTGTTTATAGCAGATCAATCAAGTAATCAGAAGTGGTTTCAGGGTCATATTTCTTTCATGATATGAAATGTGACAACTAAACTGTTTTGTTTATCAAAAGCTTAAGGTTACAAAGAATCTGAAGGAAAGCCGGGTCAAAAGTTACCGCAATTTCAGAGCACACTCAGTTCACCTTGTGTAATTGGTGAGTCTACAACTCCTGTAACTATCTCAAAATGCTAAATCTACCTGTGGGCTATAAGGGATTGGCACTTATAGAAGAAGCACCATTCCTCAAACCTTTCATATATGCCCTTACATTGATATGAATCGAAAACCCACCGAGTAAAAACATCAAGAGGCTGAGAGCTGAAGAGGACAGGGTCATCCCATTCACTTTGATGAAGGGGCCCTGCATCTGAAAGCAGAACCTCTCTCATAAGCTCTCAGAAGCCCTGTTTAACAGGCAACACTCTCAGAAGCCCTGTGTAACAGGCAACACTCTCAGAAGCCCTGTCTAACAGGCAACACTCGCATAAGCCCTATTTGATAGGCAGCGCCATCATAAGCCCCATAAAATGGGCAACACCAGCATAAGCCCTATCTCATAGGCAGCATAAGCCCTATCTAATAGGCACACCCTCAAAAGCCCTATATAATAGGCAAAACTTCTCACAAGCCCTATTCAATAGGCAACACCTTCGTAAGCCCCACATAATGGGCAGAACCTCTCACAAGCCCTATTCAATAGGCAACACCTTCCTAAGCCCCACATAATGGGCAGAACCTCTCACAAGCCCTATTTAATAGGTAACATTTTCGTAAAATCCCATATAAAGAATATCACTCTCATAAGCCCCTCACAATGGGCAGAACCCTTAATAAGCCTTATTCAACAAGCACTATTCTTGCGAGCTCTATTTAAAAGACATTCTCCTTATAAGTCCCATATAGGGGATATCATTCTCCTTAGACATTATCTAACAAGGAGTGTCCCTCCACAAAAGCCCTGCAAAATGGGCATCACATAAAAAGCTCTCTATAGTGAGCACTGTACATAACAGGCCTGCATGGTCAGACATCTTGTATTGAGTCTCATAAAATAAGAAGCTAGTCCTGAAGGACCTCCCACCACAATCATATCCTTTTCAAAAGCCTCATAAAGAATGCTTTAGGAAAATGGACACCCTAGTAATGGGTTTTGCAAGAGCGGATGTCATTTATTCCAACTTGTTGGTCCCGGTTTGTTATAGGAAAAATACGTAGAGGGGGGGGGGGGGGGGGGGGGGGTGAATACGTATTTTGAAGTTTTTCAACTTCAAATTCCTTAACTCAGAGTATGAAGTAAAGTGCTCGTAGAAATACTAAGACCTAGCCGAGAGCTAGATTTAAAGCAATCAAGAATCTCTTGACCTAAGCTTAGAGTTTGATCAAGAGTGAGACTTTACTCTTTGTGCGGAATTCGGTGAGCTAATATCTTTTCCTAAGTATTTAAAATTCCAAGTTATGTTGTTTAGATGCAAGTGCAATGGATAATCAAAGTAGAAAGATTAGGGTTAGAGAGATACAACACAGGGTTTATAGTGGTTCGGAGATAAAGCTCCTACGTCCACTTTGTTGCACTCGGCAACTGTTCTCTTCACTCAAGAACTTGAAGGTTACGGGTCCTTCAAAAACCTAGTCGAGATCGAGCTTCACTCGCTTGGATCTGACAGACGCTGGGTGATTCCGGGTTCACACCAAAAACCTAAACTGGACTGGAAGCATCACTTGCTTCAGTCCGACGACAGGGAGATTGCGGGCTCTCCTTACAGCCTAGCTTCGATCGAGCTTCGCACAAACGATGTAAGTGCAAGCTTGGATCTAGACTCTATGATCGAGGCTTCTACAATCGATGAAAGTAGAGCATTGGATCGAAACAACCTAACGACGACGAACACAAAAACCTGATGAACAGATTAGGGTTTTTGGTTTACGACGACACGCTATGAAGAACTCTTTACAATGAGTGTAAAGATGGGTAGAGCTCTTCTTCTAAGCATGGATATGGAATGGGCTTAGACTCTAAGTGTGAAGGTTGTGAAGACGAGTTCCGATGAGTTGGAAACTCGGAGAACACTTGGAAACAAAGACTCGAAATTTGCTCTAAGGCTGGGAGTGTTTGTTTGCAGTAGTCGCTCGAATGCTCAGGAAATGTTCTACTACTCTTCGTCTTCATCCTTCACTATTTATAGGCGGAGGGATGCCGAGATCCGTTGCTTGGTTGGTGGCCTTGTCCCTCCTCCTCTCGACAGTACTTGCACACGCGGATAGCTTTTTCAGGCGCGCCAGTTTGTCCGTTTGCCAAAAATGGCTAAAGTCCAACTGTAACAGTAACTGGAGCGACCCAGTACTGTAGCGGCGCCCTGTCGGCCTGGCAGTCAACTCCTCTACTCCACTCTGGTTTCGACACGTGGAGATCTCGTAATTAATGCGATGATCTCGTTGTTGACTGTAGTTCAAAATATGGGCGGGAGTTGTGCTGTCGCTTTCTGGTAGGTGATGGCTCGCTTCGCTTCAGTCTTGTAGCGTCTGCTTCGAATCAAGTCGCTTCGGAGTCATGCTAAAGCGAGTACTTGTGAAGTGAGTTCCCAAAGTGACTGCTTTAGAATGAGTTGACACGCGTTGACTTGCTTCGGCTCTTTACTGTAGCGCTCGCTTCGCTTCGCTTTGGTGGACTCGCTTCGATTCCACTGTAGCGCTCGTTTCGCTTCGCTTTGGTGGACTCGCTTCGATTCCACTGTAGCGCTCGCTTCGCTTGGAAAACACACTCGAGCGAGTGGCCTTCACTTGGACTTTTCTGCAGTCTAAAAATCTAAGAGACTAAAGCAAAATGAAGCCATCCTAACAGTTTAGGCTTAGAAAAATTCTAACCTATTTTCTATATCAAAAATGGGTCGCTTGGGAATAGAACGCTTTGGGGTTTTGGGATCAAATCAAAACAATGAAGTGTCCCTTATAGGTTCCTCCTTAACAAGTTGTTCTTAACAATTCCCAACACAACCCAATGAAGGCAAAAGCCACCTCTAAAGAGCCTGATAATAAACAGACAATGTTCGTAAAAACCACCATAAATGGTTTGTGATTATAAACGGATATGTTAAGCGAACAGTACCACGTAACAAAATTCTTATGGAAAGAGGGAATTATACAAAAACCCTGCATGGTAATTGGACTCTTGTCAAAAAGGCCTCACCCGATCAGGCATCACGGGACAAGGTCTTATGAAGATAGGAGCCGTGATATCGAATCTTATAAAATAGGCCGACACCCACTTTTGTCATACATGGGCAGGAGTTATCCTATAAAAATCTTGCGTAAAAAGGCAATATCTGCTTAAGCTAATACTGATAAGCTCCAACCACATAAATCCTGCCAAAGAGCAGGGCATATCATATCTTAAGACTCATCCTGAAAGCATTAAGAGACTAATTCTTTGAAAATCTTCAAATACTTGCAGAACTCCGCAAGAGATGACAATTGGTCCAAAGGCTCATCTGGAAAAGGCATCTGCTATAACAACCAATCCTCATAAGCAGCCGGGGGCCAGTACTATCATGCCAAGAATATCTTTCGGACTTGGAGACAACCAAGCCGTTATACATTAGCACAACGATGCCCTTGTGATAACAACTGACATAGAAGGGTACCAAGTGCAAAGAATCTTCATCGACACGGGAACCCCTGTCAATGTGATCTTCATGAGCTGTCTCAATCAGATGCCCCAAAGGAGGCTCCTGAAGCCCATCAGAATATCCCTCCAGGGTTTCTCGCATAAGTCTGTGGTGACAGTAGGATCAGTAGATCTTACTCTCACTTTAGGGGAAGGGCATGTCAAAGCATCGAAAATGACTACCTTCTGGGTAGTTGATCAGGAGTCATCCTATAACGCTATCCTAGGAAGAGCTGCTTTGAACTCTTTCCGAGCAATCGTATCCACCCATCACTTGATAATGAAATTTCCTCTGGGAGATCAAGTAGGATGGATATAGGGAAGTCAAATGACCTCGCGAAAATGCTACATCCAATCTGTAAAAATGGGAGAAGCTAAGAAATGGGCTGTCCCAGAACTTGTGGCCCCCTGATGTAAACCAGAAGGGGAGGAGGGCAAGATTAAAGAAGCTGATACCCTCAAAGAGGGGCAAAACTTAATGGTCCCAACAGAGGAGCTGATAGAAATAGATTGATCCCAGATTGGAAGGGATTAACCACCAGGATTGGCACTCAAATGCCTCAAGACATATCAGTACAACTAATAAAATGTGTGCAAAAGAATGCAGATGTCTTCGCTTTTGGGTCATCTGACCTGGTGGTGGTAGACGCAGTCGTGGCGCTGCATTGTCTAAATGTGGACCCCTCGGTGAAACCCGTAAAGCAAAAGTTAAGACAATTTGGCCCTGAGAAGGATAAAATCATTAGGGAGGAAGTTGCAAAGTTGTTGGAAGCTAAACATATTAGGGAAATACAATTCCCTGAATGGCTATCAAATGTAGTTATGGTAGCTAAAGGAAATACAGGCACCTGGAGGATGTGTATTAACTTCAGAGATTTAAACAAAGCCTGTCCGAAAGATCATTACCCCCTGTCTAGAATTGATCAATTGGTGGACTCCATGTCAGGGTGTGAGTTACTATCTATGATGGATGCATATCAGGGCTACCATCAGGTCAAAATGAACCCACCAGATATCCCAAAAGCTGCATTCGGAGTCTGTGCTGGGACATTTGGTTTCCAAAGCATGCCTTTTGGCCTGAAAAATGCAGGAGCTACCTATCAAAGAATGATGGATAAAATCTTCAAGAGCCAAATAGGCAGAAACAGGGAAGTATTTGTTGATGATATACTAGCTAAGAGTGTGCACGCTCAAGATCATATACGAGATCTGGAAGAGGTATTTGCTGTAGCCAGATTATATCATCTTAAGTTAAACCCCCTCGTTTGGTGTTCAAGCCGGGAAATTCCTAGGTTATATGGTTACCCCTAGGGGGATTGAGGTAAACAAAGCTAAAGTACAGGCCGTGCTAGATATGACACCCCCTCGAAACATTCGAGAAATCCAAAGGCTCAATGGACGAATTACAGCACTGAGTCGTTTCATCTCTCGATCAGCGGATAAAAGTCTCCCCTTTTTCAAAATATTAAGAAAAGGGAGCAGATTTGAATGGACTAATGAATGTCAAAGGGCCTTTGAAGAATTAAAAGAGCACTTGCCAAAGCTGCCTCTACTTACTAAGCCGTTACCACAGGAAGTTCTATATTTATATATTGCTGTGGGAGAGGAATCTATCAGCTCGGTACTCCTGAGAGAGGAGGGGCTAATGCAGAAGCCTATCTATTATACAAGCAAGATGATACAGGAAGCAGAGATACGATACCCAAGTATCGAGAAAGCGGCCCTAGCAGTAATGGTCACAGCCAGAAAGCTGAGACCCTATTTTCTATCACACAAAGTGATAGTCAGGACGAATGAGCCGCTGAAGCAAATATTGGGCAAACCCGATCTATCGGGAAGATTAGTTAAATGGGCAATAGAGCTGAGCGAGTATGATGTAGATTTCGAGCCAAGAGTGGCTATTAAAGCCCAAGCACTGACCGACTTTCTACAGGAAACCACCAGAGGGGAAGAAGAAGAGTACCAATGGTGGAAAGCCTACGTTGATGGCTCAGTTACTAAGGAAGGAGCTGGGGTAGGGATCTTTATCCAAGACCCCAGGTCTCAGGATTACAAATTTGCTATAAAATTAAGCTATCATGTCTCTAATAACGAGGCGGAATATGAGGCTCTGGTCAGATGCCTGGATCTGCTTCAAACCATGGGGGCAACCCACGTGATGGTCCATTCAGATTCCCAATTAGTGACGCATCAGGTCCTAGGGACTTGCGAAAGGCGCGAAGAACGAATGGTAGCGTACGCTAAGATGGTGGATGAATTAATGGGACGCTTTGCCAAAGCCGAAGTGGTCCAGATCCCTCGAGAGGAGAATGACGAAGCCGATAAGCTGGCACGAATAGCCAGTGCAGTAGAAGGAACATGGACAGATGAAATCGTGCTGTGTAATGCAGATGCCAAATTGATCAAAGTTGAAATACAGGCCATTGAAATAATGGAAGATTGGAGAACTCCAATCATCAGAGCCTTAAAGGAGCTATCTGAAAAGCCAGAAGCTATAGCTTTGGCTAAGGAAGGAAGATTACCACGTGCATTCAAAACTAAATTCTGCTTAATAGGGGATAAACTATACAAAAGGGCATTTACACACCCTTACCTCAAATGCTTATCAGAACCTGAGGGAGAATACGCGTTGCGCGAAGTACATGAAGGTGCTGCAGGGGCACACACTGGATTCAAGGACCTAATTAGAAAACTACTTAGAGCTGGGATCTTCTGGCCTACAATGGAAAAAGATGCTAAAAACCTAGTCAAAAAGTGTAGCAGCTGCCAGAGAAATGGGAGGCTCATGCACAAGCCTGCTGAGGAGTTGGGAGCCATGATGGCACCTTGCCCCTTTGATAAATGGGGGATCGATATAATGGGAAAATTCCCCACAGCTACAGGAGGAAGGGTATTCTTAATTGTAGCTGTGGATTACTTTACCAAATGGGTTGAGGCTGAGGCCGTAGTAAAAATCACAGAACATGTGATAAAGAGATTCATCTGGAAAAATATATGCTGCCGATATGGAATTCCGAGGATACTGGTCGCCGACAATGGTGCCCAGTTTACAGGATCCATGGTTAGAGCTTGGTGCAAAGAAATTGGCATTGAGCAGAGGTTCATAGCTGTAGCTCACCCTCAAGCTAACGGACAAGTCGAGGTGACAAACAGAACCATTGTAAATGGTATCAAGGCTCAGCTGGAAAAAGCTAAAGGAAAATGGGCTGATGAATTGGACTTGGTGCTGTGGGCATATCGAATTAGTCCTAAAACGACCACAGGGGAATCCCCATTTAACCTGGTCTATGGGGCGACAGCGGTAACGCCGGTGGAGGCGGAACTCAAGTCATTAAGGATAATGGCTTATGATGAGAATCAAAACTCCTCCCTGATGAGGGAAAACCTGGACATGATTGAAGAGCTTAGGGTCAAGGCCCTTCGTAAGGCAGAAAGATACAAACAATAGGTGCGGGATGCATATAACAAAAAAGTGCAGATCCGGAGGTTCTGCAAAGGAGATCTAGTTCTGAAAAGGGCAGATGCCCTCAAACCTATGGGAAAGCTAGATGCAAATTGGGAAGGACCCTACCTGGTGAAAGAGGTATTAAAAGGGGGAGCTTATGAATTGCAGGATGAAGAAGGAAGGGTATTGCCCCGGTCTTGGAATGTAAACAATCTAAAGAAATATTATGCTTAATACAAAAGCTAGTGGATTTTCTAAAACCAACTTTATGAGAAGCAAGAAAGAGCATGGAAAATTAGAGGAGTCTTCTTATAAAGAGGATTACCTAAAAGAAAAGGAGAGCGTAAAAATATCTACCAAATGAGTTGTGATTCATTCGAACTCTCACAACTCACTTGGGGGGGGGGGGGGGGGTGGGGGGGGGGGGGGGGTAGGGGGATACCCCCATACTCCATTATCTTAAAATGCCAAATCCCATTAGCTTAAAATGCTTATACTTCATTATCCCGAAAGGCCAGACCTTATGAGTTTAAAATGCTTATGTCTTAAAATGGCCACATACATAAAAAAGGAAGCATTGAATAGACATCAAGAAGTCAGAATAGGATATACAATCCATCCCAGTTAAATTTAAAAAGCATAAAAAGAACCCTAAAAGTCTGAGAAGAGAGAAGGAAGATCATTCCATCCCAAATTCAGGGTTATGAAATAAACACCCTAGCAAAAGCACCAAAAAAGGGAAGTTGTTTTATAAACACCAGGACACAAAACGATTAAGCTAAGGTAGAAGAACCCGAGCTGGAGGATGAGTCTGCAGAAGCTTTGGAAAAGGAACAAGACGCACTGTTCTCCCCAGCAATTGAACCTGTAAAAGTAAACAACAAATAAGTTATCATTGATTAATTCAGAACAGCAAATAATCATGATGGGTACAGTCGAAGGATCGTATGACTCATCTTCATCTGTCCTCAATTTTTTGTTCCTTCCTTCGGGGACCCCTCCAGTCAAGGCTTCACCTCCATTTTCAGCCTCTGGGGCTGTCTCAACTTTTTTGGCCTTCTCAATCCGAAGTAGCTCAGCCATCAGGGTGGGAAGGTGTGTATAGACTCCCAGGTTGGCAGCCCCAGCCTCTAGCGATAGATACCCTCTGGGCAAGGATAGAAGGATAAGCTCACATTTCTCTTTCTCCGACAAACAACCATCGTACATTTCGTATTGGGTGAAAAGATTCTTGAATCGCCCGAGATATGCCTTCTTACTAGGGAAATCATGGAGGTCCACAAATTCCATCTCTTGCCGGGTTAGGAAACCAAGCAAGCGGAGTCGGAGCAAGTTGGGAGTATCGGCGGAATATGTCAGCTTGCAGATCTTTTTAAGAACAGAATCGATAGACATGGCTGAAACAATAGGGCAAAATAGAGTGTTTCTTGAGTAACGATCTGTTCATATGCGACTCATACAAGGATATAAAGGGAGTAACCAAATAAGGAGAAATACTTGTTTGTCTTCTAAAGATTACTGAACAAAAAGAGGACGGAAGAACCAAAGTATTGCTTTACTTCTTTCTTTCCTCCGATAACTGGACAAAGAAGGAAAAGTGGGAGAGGTTAAGGGAGATATAAAATTGCTCCTTAGAAAGTAGGTTACCTTTTTTTCCTCCTCGAGTACATCAAAAGGCTACGATAGGATGGGGGTCTTTATTTTCATCATGCCTCGAAAAATTAATCGACGCACTACCCCTTTTTTGTGATAAGACCCCTATGATGTCACCCAGGATAATTATTTTCGGTATTAGCATCACACAGAAGCTTACAATGAACGCTTCTGGACCTGGGGGGGGAGTAGCTAATAGGGATAAATATCAGCCTTGCCAATATGGCCTCTCTCACGCTCATCTTTTCTACCTCTTTAAAAGTCGAAGAAGACTTGGCCAATAAAAGTGGTCAGGTCTTGGATGATATAAGGTTCGATACAGATCCATACTCGCACCAAGGCCTCTGCGCAGATCCTGGCCCATGTAGAAAGCGTCCCGGTCTTGCCGGAATCTGCTGGGATATGGGGATCTGCCTAGCATACAATCTGCGTGACTCTATCCTTCTTAGGGTGAGGACCACAAAATTAATGGCAAAGAGAATACTGTCTCCGTAGAAATTCCTTCTTTGTCCTCACCTCTGCATAAATGATCATCTCTTCATTCCCCTCACATCTATAAATACCGAGTGACTGCACACCTCATGAGGATCCATCATCATCATAATACAACTCTTCATACACACACGCTCTTTGCGTACTGTTTCATTCACTCACACTCTCCTCCACAGGCTCTTTCGAGCTCCAGCCGTTAAGGCTGCCGAGATCTCCTTTTGGGAAAGTCTCATCCACGGTCACTGGTGTTCCTCCTTCTCAACGCCGAGAAGACCCTTCTTCATCCCCAACCTTGAGCCTAAGGTAAAACCCTCATTATCCAGAGGGAACAAAGCACAGTCGAGCTCCGAGCTCTTTGTTTCCTTTCTTCTCCCTACTTCATTTCTTCACTATTCGCTTGAATGAGTGTTAAACCCTATGGATTCTACTAGTTTATGGCTAAATGTGCCCTCTACTTAAGCGCATAACTTAATTACTACTTATTATTCCTATACAAGTGATGCTCCGTGCAAAATATACGATTATAGCTCTTTGTATATATGAATCTCTCGCTCTTTATCGCTGTAATGATTTATCCATGAATGCTCCTTGCAAAACATGATGAATAATCTCTTAAATTGTTGTGGATCTCCAACCCGGATCTATCACCGTGGACATAGGATTTTACATCCGAACCACGTAAATGTGATGTGTTGTGCAAGTTCACGTTTATGTGATCTTGAGAGTGTTCTTGTTTCGGCTCTTGAGTTCAAGATCGTTTATGTACTTCTGCTATTTGTGTGTTTGTAGTTGGTAATAATAATAATAATAATAATAATAATAATAATAATAATAATAATAATAATAATAATAATAATAATAATAATAATAATAATAATAATAATAATAATAATATATAGAGAGTATAAATCATATAGAAACTAAATATCCAGTGAAATATAAAAATCGATGATATCCGTTGATTTCAGAGATCTAACGATTGACAATTAATATCATTTAATATTAAAAAATAATTAATCGATTTTTCTAATGTTTTTGCTGATGTCATAAGGATATTTCTGACATTTTCTATTATTTGTAATTGAATATTCATTAAATTCGTAATATTTAATTATTTTATTCCCTAATTTTAGGGATTTTCCAAAACTGAAATACACTCTAACATTAAGTCGATTTCCGGCCAAATACTAATGAGAATCCAAAAATGGACCATAGGGTATTATTCTACTTAAAGAGATGAAGAGATTGATGGGTGGATCACTCATTTTGGTGGAGAAACGAAGGAGATATTCGCCGAAAAAATCGAACCAGCAGCAAAATTGCGACATCAGCAGCGACGTAAACTTCCAAATGCGATTTCGGCCACATCGGCGATCGGATTTAGATGGGCGACATACCGTTGGAAACGTCTTGAAGAGTAGATCACGTTTCTGGGTGGTTCAATCCAATATGGTTGAGATTTGAGTTCAAAATTGGCAAAAATGCATAACAGCAATCGAAAATTCATTAAAATGACTAGAATATGCATACTATGTCGATTTTGTTGCATTTTAGAGATTATTCTGATGCATTTTCATTTCATTTTTATACGAGGTTCCAATTTTTCATATTAGGTTTAAGTGTTCCATACAAGTTAGGGTTTAACTTTTCCTACATGTTAGGGTATAGATTCTCATACAATTTAGGCTATCGATTCTCGTACAAGTTAGGGTATACATTTCCCAAATACGGTTTAGCTTCCCCTATGGGTTAGGGTTTAGCTTCCCCTACAAATTAGGGTTTTGCTTTCTATACAACTTGGGTTTTGGATTCTCGTACAAATTAGGGTTTAGATTACCCTAATGGGTTAGGGTTTTAGTTTCGATTTCGATACACATTAAGCAAATTTTATGTATTATGTATTTCTATTTATATGTTTCTGAATGCATAGTAAACATATTTTGTTGCATTTATATTAGATTTTGATGCATTATATTTTTTTAAGTGGTACAGATGTTAATAATGATTGTCTTAAAGACAAGTTCGTTCAGCAAAAATCATCTTAGATGGTGAGCATGTCCCTTTGTGTGATGATGATAAGAAACCTTATTTTATATGAATTCTTTATAAGAATATTGTAGCATTTAAGAAAGGTTGTGCATCGAATTAAACTTTTCTTTATTTCTTGTTTTATAAAAGGATTGCAACAGTTTCTCAATATTGTGCAACATATTCTGAAAATTGTGCAGTCAGTTAAAGAAAATTATGTTTTCTTCTAACTTCTATTATGATGCAAGTTACAATTTATATGCAACATGAACTCCACTTTCATGTAAGATTCATAATTGAGTTCAAAACATTGTCGATCATGACATAGAACATCTCACGGAATATTTGATACCACACATTCTTCAAAATTCAAATACACATCACAATTCTAGATAAATAACACATGTTGAGAGGTTCATCCATGAAGTCATCGTCGGATAATTCTTTATCTTGAACACCTGATGCTTTGTTTTTTTTTTTTTTTTTTTTTCCTCTGATCCCGTCTTTGCTGCACAAATACAAAAATATTTAGCTTACATATGTAAATGCAATGATAGTGTTAAAAAGTGCAAGAATATTTCTCACATATGCAATGTTTATATATTAAAATGTGTATGTAGCATATTTATTTAAAACCAATGATATATTTGAATAAATTTTTTATAATAATTAGCAACATATTTGATGCAATACAAGACAAAACTACTTTAAAATTATGAATTACATATATTATTCCATCGGTTCTTATGTATACGAAGCTAATTCGGTTAATTCATGAATGAGAAATACAATATATGATACAAATGAAGTCACAAAATTTAAAATCAATAGTTGAACATTAACTCGCAAATAGGTAAGAACCCTGGTTTCATATCTATCTGGGTTACACCCACAATTTTCAAAAATATACTATAATCGTACCTTTTAATTCGTTTAAAAACTTTACTCAATGGTTCATCCATGAAGTCGTCGCCGGATGGTTCTTTATCTTGAACACATGATGCTTTGTTGTTTGCCCTCCACCCCTCACCTTGCTGCACAAATACAAATATGCGTATGATACGTATTTCAGTGCAATGTAACAAACAAAAAATGCAACACATTTTTCGTTTAGAACTTTTATCGAACAACTACTGAGCACAAAAACTCACGTGAACAGCCCCTTATTAGTGTCTCTTATTCGAACTTTTTTGCATCGATTGCATTACAATATGCTACAAAAACTCATATAACACCATTTATAACCAAAAATTTATCAAATTTTAGTATGGATACAGCCTCAATCGAAATTAGTTAAGAACCCTAATTTGTATTTTTGAATTTGCAAAATCGACACTGATTTTAAAATCCTGGTGTGAGAAATAGGAATAGATCTGAACCGTTGATCTTAATTTGATCTATGGCTGTAATTGATTTAAGCATGATTATAAGGTATTATAAGCATGATTAGGTTTAAGCATGAATTTGTACATTAAAAAGCATAATGGTGTTGTAAGCATAAATATATACTGACTTAAGCATGATTTTGTATAGTTTTAAGCATCTTTCTCATTTTCTCACGCAAGGATTTATTTACACACGAACCACTCCCTATATATATATATATATATATATATATATATATATATATATATATATATATATATATGTGTGTGTGTGTGTGTGTGTGTGTGTGTGTGTGTGTGTCACATGGTTGCGGATTCTTCGTGAATCTCTAGTGAGAAAGTGAGAATTGAATGATTTCTTAGTTATTATGGTAGAAGAATGGTTAGAATTTATTAATTCTTACTGAATGTATGGTTAGAATTTAGTATATTTTTACGTATGCCACATGCTCAATGCAAATACGAGAATGGTGTTGGTTTTGTGGCATACGAAAAATGGTTAGAATGTATGAATTCTTCCTGAATGTATGGTTAGAATTTAGTAAATTCTTATGTATGACACATGCTCAACGCAAATTGCGAGAATGATGTTGGTTAGATTGTTTCAATTCTTACTAATGATCACAGAGTGTTCGTTAATGTCTAGTTAGAATTTATGAATTCTTTCTTTTGTGTTGGGGTGTTGGGGGTGCAATTTTGGGAGTTTACCTCAAATTTGTCTACCTTTTGTGTTTTCTTATGTTTCCAACATAAATTAGTATTCACTAAGCTATATAGCTACTTTAATTTTTGCCTCAAAATTATATATTAAAAATTATATTTGAGCGTAAATACTCGAGAAACATTACATTTCATGGTCAATCATGTAGCAAACGGATTGCTAGCCATTTCAAAAAGGAAACAATTAAAAAAGGAATATCACATCTTATTGAGATATTCATATTCTTTTTCTTATAATTCAATTCGATGCTATTTTTTTCCCATGGATCACAACAGAAAAAACTTATCCGTGTCCTACTTTTATTATGATACTAAATAACGGGTATCTTGAGGATTTATATTTGAATATAAATAATCGAGAAACATCACATTTCATGATCAATTATGTAGAAAACGAGTTGCTTGCCATTTCAAAAAGGAAACATCTAAAAAAGGAATATTCTATATTATTGAGATATTCATTTTCTTTTTCTTATAATTCAATTCGACTTTATTTTTTTCTCATGGATCATAGCAGAAAATACTTATCCATGTCCTACTTTTATCATGATACTAAATAACGGGTATCTTGAGTAGGGGTGGGTCGGGATACCGTTACGCCAAAATACCGAACATACCATGTCGAAAAAATACCGAAAATACCGAAAGAGACGGTATACCGATTTTTCGGAACGGTATCATACCGTACCGATAAGTTTCGGTACGGCAACGGTATCCAAAATTACAATACCGCGGTATACCGATAAATACCGTACCGCGGTATATACCGAATTTACGTGCATGTCACAATAAATTATTTCAGGATTTATAATGATTAATGAATACACTAGTGATAGGGATAAATATCAGCTTTGCCAATATGACATTTCCCAAGCTCATCTTCGCCATCTCCTTAAAAGTCAAAGAAGACTTGGCCAATAAAGGTGGTCAGGTCTTGGATGATATAGGGTTTGATACAGATCCATACTCGCACCAAGGCTTCTGCGCATATCCTGACCCATGTAGAAGGCGCCCCAATCTTGCCGGCATCTGCTGAGATATAGGGATCTGCCCAGCATACAATCCGCGTGACTCTATCCTTCTTAGGGTGAGGACCACAAAATTAATGGCAAAGAGAATATTGTCTCCGTAGAAATTCCTCTTTTGTCCTCTCCGTATATAAGCGTCTACGATTTCACCCTCTTCTCAGCTATAAATACCGGGTAATCACACACCCCAAAGAGAGATATCATAACTCAATTCTTCATACGCACATACTCTTTGCGTACTGTTTCATTCACTCACACACTCTTCCACGAGCTCCTTCGAGCTCAAACAGTCAAGGCTGCCAAGGTTTTCTTCCGGGAAGCCTCATCCACGGTCACTTCTATTCCTCCTTCTCGACGCCGAGCGGAGTCTCCTTCACTCACAACCTTGAGCCTAAGGTAAAACTCTCATTGTCCAGAGGGAATGAATCTTAGCTGAGCTCAGAGCTCCGTGCTTCTTACTTTTTCTCCCTACTTCATTTCCTCATTATCTGTTTAAATGAGTGTTAAACTCTATGAGATTAGCTAATCTATGGCTAAAACGTCCTTTATTTAAGCACATAATTTGGTTATTACTTGCTATCCATGTACGAACCGCATCGTGCACGAAATCTATATGAAATGCTTGTTTATGGCTGATAGAGCCCCATGAATCTCTCATTCTTTGTTTTTATAATCCTTCATCCATGAATGCTCTCATTCTTTGTTTTTGTAATCCTTCATCCATGAATGCTCTTTGCAAATGCTATGAATAAACCCTCAAATTGTTGTGGATCTCCAACCCGGATCTATCAACTGGCGCCGTCTGTGGGAAATATGAGTCTAAGATGTTGATTTCCCCTGTTTTATATGAAATTCTAGCTCGTTGTTGCAATGCTGCGGATGATTCTGCCTGTCATGTTCTTATGTGAAAAATGTGAGAAAACTTGATATTAGATTGTATGGGTATGCTGTATTTGTTGTTTAATAGGCGAAAACCCAGATACTTATACTATTGCTTGAGTTTTGCGGAACTTTCCATGATTAAAAGCTACAGAATGTGGTATGATTTTAAAATTATGTTCCCTGTTTGGCGGAAATGGTGATAGATGCCTCGTCGAAGGGAAACCCGTATTTGAGATGTCGATTTTCTCTCCTTATATGCGAGTTTAGATTTGCTAATTGTAAGCGCTATAAAAGCTTATGAATCTGGAATGCTAACTTCCTGCCTATTTTTTAAGCTCTAGCTAATCTTGATGATGCGTTTATGAATTTACCCTGTTATTTTCCCCTGTTACGAGAGGTGCCTAAAAATGGCGGTCGTATTATAGAATGAATATATATTGAATTAAGGATTGATGATATCCCCAAAGAATTCGAGCACGTATATGGTGAATCTGTTCCAGCTGCCCTGTTCATAGTAAATCAATCAAGTAGTTAGACGCGGTGTCGGAGCCGTATTTCCTTCATGATACAAACTGTGATAACTAAACTGTTTTGTCTGCTCAAAATCCTAAGGTTGTGAAGAACCTAAGGGAAAGCAGAATCCAAAAAGTGCAGCAATCTCAGAACGCATTCAGTTCACCCCTTGGAAATTGGTGAGTTTGCGACCCATGTTAATTACATCAGAATGTGAAATTAGTTTAAGGGTCATGGGAGATTGGTAATTATAGAGGAAGCATCATCTCTCGAGCTAGTTATATGCCCCTGTATTGCCATGAACCAAAAACCCACCGAGTAAAAACATCAAAGGGCGGAGAGCTGAAGATGACAGGGTCACACCATTCACTTTGATGAAGGGGCCCTGCATCTGAAAGCAGAACCTCCCATAAGCCCCACACAATGGGCAGAGCCCTCAGAAGCCCTGTTTAACAGGCAATATCCCCAGAAGCCCTGTTTAACAGGCAACGTCTTCAGAAGCCCTGTCTAACAGGCAATATTCTCATAAGCCCTATTCAATAGGCAACATCTGCATAAGCCCTATCTGATAGGCAGCACCATCATAAGCCCCGTGTAATGGGCAAGATCTCTCGTAAGCCCTATTCAATAGGCAACACTAGCATAAGCCCTATCTAATAGGCAGCACAAGCCCTATTTAATAGGCAACATCCTCATAAGCCCCATATAATAGGCAGAACCTTTCAAAAGCCCTATTTAATGGGCAACATCCTCATAAGCCCCATATAATGGGCAGAACTCTCCAAAAGCCCTGTCTAATTGGCAACATCCTCATAAGCCTCATATAATGGGCAGAACCGCACAAAAGCCCTATTCAATAGGCAACATTTCCTTGAGCCCACATAACGAGCAAACCTTTCATAAGCCTGACTCGGTAAGCAATATTTTCAAAAATCCTATTCAATAGGCAATATTTTCATAAGTCCCGTATAAGGGGCAGAACCCTGCATAAACCTTATGCAACAGGTGATATTTTTGCCAGCCTCATTTAATAAGCTACACTCTTTTAAGCCTCATATGATGGGCAGAATCCTTCATAAGCCTTACTCAATAGGCACCATTCTTGCAAGCTCTATTTAAAAGATCGTATTCTCACAACTCCCGTACAAAGGATATTATTCTCATTAAGCATTGTCTAACAAGGAACGTCCCACCAAAAAAGCCCTGTAAAATAGGCATCACATAAAAAGGCTCCCCATAGTAAGCATTATACATAAAAGGTCTGCATGGCCAGACACCTCGCATCGAGTCTTATAAAATAGGACGCTATACGAGTGCTAAAGGACATCCCACCATAGTCATATCCTCTCCAAGAGCTTCATATTGAATGCTTTAGGAAAACGGACACCCTAGTAATGGGTCTCACAAAAGCAGGTTTTATTGATTCCAAACTAATATTGGTGAAAGCCACCCCTTAAAAAGACTGGTGATAAACAGACAATGTTTGTAAAACTATCATGAATGGTTTTCGATTATAAAAGGATCTGTTAAATAAATAGTATCACACAACAAAATTCTACAAGATCATATACCTCATACCGAGGTCCATAAAGGCCTCACTAGATCGGGCATCACAACATTGAGTCTCATGAAATAGGGTAACACTTACTCTCATCATGGGTAGAGGCTAATCTATAATAATTTTGTATAAATAAGCAATATCTGCTAGAGCTAATATCGACAAATCCCCAATCACATGAAACTCGCCAAGAGCAAGATATATCTATATTGAGATTCATCTTGAAAGCATTCAGAGCTAACTCTTTAAAAGTCTTCAAAATATTTGCAGAACCTTGCAAAGATGACAGCTGATCTAAGAGTTCAGCTAGGAAAGATATTTGATAGGGTTCCCAATGACCCCAAGGAGCAAAGGCTCAGTGATGTTACCCCACGAATATCCTTCGGATTCAGGGACAACCAAGCCATCATACATCAACACAATGACGCCCTTGTAATAGCCGCCGAAATAGAAGGGTATCAAGTGCAAAGAATCTTCATTGACACGGGGACTCCAGTTAATGTGATCCTTATGAACTATCTTAATCAGATGTCCCAAAAGAGGCTCCTACAACCAGCCAAAATAGCTCTCCAGGGTTTCTCACAGAAGCCTATCGAGACAGTTGGGTCGGTGGATCTTACACTTACCTTTGGTGAAGGGCCTGTCAAAGCATCAAGGCTGACTACTTTTTGGGTAGTTGATCAAGAGTCTTCCTATAACGTCATTTTAGGGAAGAGCTGCTCTTAACTCTTTCCAAACAATAGTGTCTTCGTATCACCTGGTGATAAAATTTCCTGTAGGAAATCAAATAGGGCAGGTATCGGGGAGTCAAATGATCTCACGAAAATGCTACATCCAATCGGTCAAAATGGGAGAAGCCAAGAAATGGGCTGTCCCAGAACCTGTGTCCCCTCGACACAAACCAGAAAAAGAAGAAGACAAAATTAAGGAAGCTGATACTGTCAAAGAAGGGCCGAGCTTAATGATCCCTGCAGAGGAATTAATAGAAATAGAGCGGATCCCAGATAGAAAGGGATTTACTACCAGAATTGGCACCCAGATGCCTCGGGACATATCAGAGCAATTAATAAGATGCTTGCAAAAGAATGCGGACGTTTTCGCTTTTGGGTCATCTGACCTGGTGGGGGTAGATGCAGCCGTGGCGTTGCATTGTCTGAATGTAGACCCCTCAGTAAAGCCAGTAAAGCAAAAGCTAAGACAATTTGGCCCTGAGAAAGACAAAATCATCAGGGAGGAGGTTGCTAAGTTGTTGGAAGCCAAACATATCAGGGAAATACAGTTCCCAGAATGGCTATCAAATGCAGTAATGGTAGCCAAGGGAAACACAGGCACCTGGAGGATGTGTATTGACTTCACGGATTTGAAGAAAGCCTGCCCAAAAGATCATTATCCTCTGCCTAGAATTGATCAACTGGTAGACTCCACATCAGGTTGCGAATTACTATCCATGATGGATGCATATCAGAGCTACCATCAGGTTAAAATGAACCCGTCAGATATCCCAAAAGCGGCATTCGGGGTCTGCGTGGGGACGTTTGGATTCCAAAGCATGCCTTTTGGTTTGAAAAATGCGGGAGCTACCTATCAAAGGATGATGGACAAGATTTTTAAGAATCAAATTGGCCAAAAGCGTTAAAGCCCAAGATCACATACAAGATCTGGAAGAGGTGTTCGCTGTTGCCAGATTTTACCACCTCAAGTTAAATCCAGCTAAATGTTCATTCGGTGTGCAGGCTGGGAAATTCCTTGGGTATACGGTCACCCCCAGGGGGATTGAAGTGAACAAGGCCAAAGTGCAGGCCGTGATAGATATGACTCCTCCTCGAAACATCCGGGAAATTTAAAGGCTTAATGGAAGAATCACAGCGCTGAGTCGCTTCGTCTCACGATCAGCAGATAAAAGCCTCCCTTTCTTCAAAATTTTGAGACAGGGAAGTAGATTCGAATGGACTAGTGAGTGCCAGAAGGCCTTCGAAGAGTTAAAGGAGCATCTGGCAGAACTACCTCTGCTTACTAAACCGTTACCCCAAGAAGTCTTATATTTATATATAGCAGTGGGAGCGGAATCTATCAGTTCTGTGCTCCTAAGAGAAGAGGGGTTGACTCAGAAGCCTATATATTACACAAGCAAGATGATACAGGGGGCAGAGACGCGGTATCCGAGTATCGAAAAAGCTGCTTTAGCAGTAATGGTTACAGCCAGAAAGTTAAGGCCTTACTTCCTATCACATAAAGTGATAGTCAGAACGAACGAGCCACTGAAACAGATATTGGGTAAACCTAACCTATCAGGAAGACTAGTCAAATGGGCAATAGAGCTAAGTGAATACGATGTAGATTTTGAGCCAAGGGTAGCTATCAAAGCCCAAGCACTGGCAGACTTTCTACAGGAAACCACCAGAGGGGAAGAAGAAGAACACCAATGGTGGAAAGCCTATGTTGATGGCTCGGTTACTAAAGAAGGGGCCGGGGTAGGGATCTTTATCCAAGACCCCAGGTCTCAGGATTATAAATTTGCTATAAAGTTAAATTATCATGTCTCTAATAATGAGGCAGAATATGAGGCTCTGGTCAGATGCCTTGATCTGCTGCGAACCATGGGTGCCACCCACGTAATGGTCCATTCAGATTCCCAACTAGTGACGCATCAGGTCCTAGGGACTTGTGAAAAACGAGAAGAGCGAATGGTGGCATACGCCAAAGTCGTGGACGAGCTACTAGGGCGTTTCGTTAAGGCTGAGGTGATCCAGATCCCTCGCGAAGAGAAAGTTGAAGCCGATAAGCTGGCGTGAATAGCCAGTTCGGTGGAAGGAACATGGACAGATGAAATTGTGCTGTGTAACGCAAATGCTAAACTAATCAAAGCCGAGGTACAAGCTATCGAAATGATGGAAGATTGGAGAATTCCAATCATCAGAGCCCTGAAGGAGCTCTCAGGAAAGCCAGGAACCACAACTTTGGCTAGCAATGATAAGCTACCGCGTGCATTCAAAGCTAAATTCTGCCTAATAGAGGATAAGCTATACAAAAGGGCATTTACACACCCTTACTTAAAGTGCCTGTCAGAACCTGAGGGAGAATACGCGTTGCGTGAAATACATGAAGGTGTTGCAGGAGCACACACTGGATTCAAAGATCTAATTAGGAAATTGCTCAGAGCTGGATTCTTTTGGCCTACAATGGAAAAAGACGCTAAAAACTTAGTCAAAAGATGCGACAATTGTCAAAGAAATGGGAGGCTCGTACACAAACTTGTTGAGGAGTTGGGAGCCATGATGGCGCCCTGTCCCTTTGATAAATGGGGAATTGATATAGTGGGAAAATTCCCCACAGCTACAGGAGGAAGGATATTTCTAATTGTAGTCGTGGACTACTTTACCAAATGGGTCGAGGCTGAGGCCGTAGTAAAGATCACGGAATAAGTGATAAAGAAATTTATCTGGAAAAATATATGTTGTCGATATGGAATCCCAAGGATACTGGTCGCTGACAACGGGGCCCAATTTACGGGATCCTTGGTACGGGCTTTGGTGCAAAGAAATCGGCATTGAGCAAAGGTTTGTAGCTGTAGCTCATCCCCAAGCCAACGGACAAGTTGAGGTAACAAACAGAACCATCGTAAATGGTATTAAGGCCAGACTAGAAAAGGCCAAAGGAAATTGGGCTGACGAGTTGGATTCAGTGCTATGGGCATATCGAACCAGTCCTAAAACAGCCACAGGGGAGGCCCCATTTAATCTGGTTTATGGGGCAACAGCGGTAACGCCAGTAGAGGCAGAACTCAAGTCGGTAAGGATAGTGGCTTATGATGAAAATCAGAACCCCTCTCTGATGAGAGAAAACCTAGACATGGTTGAAGAGCTTAGAACCAAAGCTCTCTAGAAGGTAGAAAGGTACAAGCAACAGGTGAGAGATGCATACAACAAGAAAGTGCAGATCCGAAGGTTCTACAAGGGAGATCTGGTCTTAAAGAGAGCAGATGCCCTCAAGCCTATGGGAAAGCTGGATGCAAATTGGGAATGACCCTACGTAGTAAAAAAGGCATTGAAAGGTGGAGCCTATGAGCTGCAAGATGAAGAAGGCAGGGCACTACCCGACCCTGGAATGTAAACAATCTAAAGAAATATTATGCTTTGTGCAAAAATAAGTAGACTTTCTAAAAACCCATCTCACGGGAGGCAAGAAAGAGCATAGGAAAAGTAGAAGAGTTTTCTTGGAATAAGGATTATCTAAAAGTAAAGGAGAGTGTTGAGATATTCACCAAACGAGTTGTGATTCATTCGATCTCTCACAACTCACCTGGGGGGGGGGGGGGGGGGGGAGTAGGGGGATAATACCCGTACCTCATTATCTTAAAATGCCAGATCCCATTAGCTTAAAATGCTTATACTTCATTATCCTGAAAGGACAGACCTCATGAGTTTAAAATGCTTATGTCTTAAAATGGCTACATACATAAAAAGGGAAGCATTGAATAAACATCAAGAAGCCAGAATAGGATATACAGTCCATCCCAGTCAAATTTAAAAAGCATAAAAAGAACCCTAAAAGTTTGAGAAGGAAGATCATTTCATCCTAAATTCAGGGTTATACCCCAGCAAAAGCACCAAAAAAGGGAAGTTGTTTTATAAACACCAAGGTACAAAACGACTAAGCTAAGGTAGAAGAACTCGAGCTGGAGGATGAGTCTGCAGAAGCCTGGGAAAAGGAACAAGGCACACTGTTCTCCCCAGCAATTGAACCTTTAAAAGTAAACAACAGATAAGTTATCATTGATTAATTTAAAACAACAAATAATCATGATGCGTACAGTCGAAGGATCGTCTGACTCACCCTCATCTGTCCTCAATTTTTTGTTTCTTCCTTCAGGGACCCCCCTAGTCGAGGCTTCACCTCCGTTCTCAGCCTCTGAGGCTATCTCAACTTTCTTGGCCCTTTCAATCCGAAGTAGCTCAGCCATCAGAGTGGGAAGGTGTGTATAGACTCCCAGGTTGGCAGCTCCAGCCTCTAGCGATAGGTACCCCCCGGGCAAGGATAGAAGGATGAGCTCACATTTATCTTTCTCCGACAGACGACCATCATACATTCATATTGGATGAAGAGATTTTTGAATCGCCCAAGATATGCCTTCATATTAGGGAAATCATGAAGGTCCACAAACTCCATCTCTTGCCGGGTTCGAAAGCCAAGCAAACGGAGTCGTAGTAAGTCGGGAGTATCGTCAGAATAGGCTAACTTGCAGATCTTTCTGCGAACGGAATCGATAGACATGGATGAAATAATGAGATAAAATAGAGAGTTTCTTGATCACCGACTTGCTCATACATGACTCATGTGAAGATATGAAGGGAATACCAGATAAGGAGGAATACCTGTTTATCTCTGAAAGGTTCTTGAACAAAGGAAGAGCGGAAGAACTAAAGTATCGCTTCTTTTCTCTTTTACTTCCTACAGTTAGATGAAGGAAATGAGAAGGGAGAAGTTAAGAAAAGTAAAAAATTGCCCTTCGAAGAGTAGGTTCTTTTTCTCTCTCTCCTCCTCGAGTATGCCAAAAGACAATAATAAGATGGGAAGACGCCATTTTCATCATGCCTCGGAATATTAATCGACGCACTACCCCTTTTTCTTTGTGTGACAAGACCTTTATGATGTCACTCAAGATAATTATCCTCGGTACCAACACCAACCAGAAGCTTACGAGGAACGCTTCTGGATTTGGGGGGGGAGTAGCTGATAGGGATAAATATCAGCATTGCCAACATGACATTTCCCAAGCTCATCTTCGCCATCTCCTTAAAACTCCAAGAAAACTTGGCCAATAAAGGTGGTCAGGTCTTGGATGATAGAGGGTTTGATACAGATCCATACTCGCGCCAAGGCTTCTACGCAGATCCTGACCCATGTAGAAGGCGCCCCAATCTTGCTGGCATCTGCTGAGATATAGGGATCTGCCCAGCATACAATCCGCGTGACTCTATCCTTCTTAGGGTGAGGACCAAAAACTTAATGGCAAAGAGAATATTGTCTCCGTAGAAATTCCTCTTTTGTCCTCTACGTATATAAGCGTCTACGATTTCACCCTCTTCTCAGCAATAAATACCGGGTAATCACACACCCCAAAGAGAGATATCATAACTCAACTCTTCATACGCACATACTCTTTGCATACTGTTTCATTCACTCACACACTCTTCCGCGAGCTCCTTCGAGCTCAAACAGTCAAGGCTGCCGAGGTTTTCTTCCGGGAAGCCTCATCCACGGTCACTTCTATTCCTCCTTCTCGACGCCGAGAGGAGTCTCCTTCACTCACAACCTTGAGCCTAAGGTAAAACTCTCATTGTCCAGAGGGAATGAAGCTTAGCTGAGCTCAGAGCTCCGTGCTTCTTACTTTTTCTCCCTACTTCATTTCCTCATTATCTGTTTAAATGAGTGTTAAACTCTATGAGATTAGCTAATCTATGGCTAAAACGTCCTTTATTTAAGCACATAATTCGGTTATTACTTGCTATCCATGTACGAACCGCATCGTGCACGAAATCTATATGAAATGCTTGTTTATGGCTGATAGAGCCCCATGAATCTCTCATTCTCTATTTCTATAATCCTTCATCCATGAATGCTCTTTGCAAATGCTATGAATAAACCCTCAAATTGTTGTGGATCTCCAACCCGGATCTATCAACTAGCATATATTATATGTTAATATTTACGCATCAAAACTTTAAAAGTATGATTGTATGTAAGTTTATGAACATGATAACTTATGTTCCTAATTTAATTAAGTTAAGACATACTAGCTAAAAATAAAAGTTGAATGTAAATAACTTATAAGTTATATAATCTAAGTAAAATACTACAAATACTATTATTTCAATATTAGTTTGATTTAAATTTAAGGCATACTAGCGTAATTTCTAAATATTTTAGTTTTTAAAGTAACTATATCGAAAAATATTAGTGAAATGTATAAATGTTGATTCATGAAATATATATATGAATTTTAAATGGT
The DNA here is from genome assembly GCA_029379335.1 of Thymus mandschuricus. Taxonomy (NCBI): domain Eukaryota; kingdom Viridiplantae; phylum Streptophyta; class Magnoliopsida; order Lamiales; family Lamiaceae; genus Thymus; species Thymus mandschuricus. Next base: position 14,910,875 of record CM057074.1, on the reverse strand, counting down.
TTTGGATTAATTAGACTTTTTTATTAATGAATTGTAATTTCTTATGGATTTTATTAGTTTATGAATTTTTAATTCTATGTATAATCGTATGTTTTTGGTATACGGTATATCGTATCATACCGAAGTACAGTACGGTATACCGAAATGACGGTATGATAACGGTATAGATTTTTTCCATACCGAAATTCTCGGTATACCGAACATTGGTATGCCGAAAGGTATGGTACGACAACGGTATGAAAAATTTCATACCACAACTAATGGTACGGTATACGGTATGGAAAATTTTTTACGGTATGCCGTACCGAACCACCCCTAATCTTGAGCATTAAAACATGCAAGTGACGTAAATGGTACCATTCACTAATGCATTTCTCTAATCAGAAGAACAATCTAGACAAAATAAGAAATTTTACTCTTTATTGACTTATCCTTTCACTCACAATAAACAACGAGCGACTCCATATAAAATATAAGTATCCGATAAATACTACTTTTGAACTATTTTTCTCGTGTTAATATGATTGAGTGTTAATTATTTTTAATGAAGTGTAATAATAGTTTGTGAATATTATTTTAAATTCTTATTAATTTAACTTATTAAAGATTAAAAATAATTAAACATATCTCCTATATTTTAATTGATATACATTTTTTGGTAAAATAGATTATATTTCACTATGACTGGGGAAATATACCGCAAACTCGGTATACCGTCCATATCGTACCGAAAAATTATTAAAAATACCGTAATTAAGGTATACCGAGGTTTTTGGTAAGGTATCATACCATATCGTAAAACTTGGGTAAGGTAAATGTATGAACTTTCAAATACCGAGGTATACCGTCTCATATCGTTTACTGAAAATTTAGTGTATATTATAATACTCTAAAATTCTAATATTGATTTCATTTTAAGTTTAATAGGGACTAGTATCAGCCTCACTATCCCGATAAATCAATACACTAGAAAGACACCCTTCCTATAAGTTTGGAATATCGTCTCTTTGTTTCATCTAGATATAAAATTATGGTTGTGTCCATTGCTCCAAAGTATTGGATGTTTTCTGCTGAACAAGGAAATATTGTCAAGATGAAAGGAATAGTAAGATCTAGATAGGACTAGACTCGGTATCGCCATTAAAGAAGATAGTTGTTAATCTTGATAAGGCCTCAAACAGAAACTGCTCCACATGGCAGCGTATTACCAGGAATTCTATGGGTTCTTAAAGGCTTCAGACGCTCAATACGGATATAAGGCACGTTCTGCACAGAAGCTAGAAGTCTTATCTCCTCCCAGAAGCCACACGGGATTTATTGGCATCTGTCAGGATCAAAGGATCTGATCAATGCCCCCAAGCATCTGGCAGAACCCTAGGTTCTGTGTAGCACGCCATCCGCATGACTCTACGTACTCTAGAGTGAGGACCACTGCCTTCATGACGGAGGGAATCTTACCTCTATGAGAATTCCTTTTCTATCCTTCCTCCACACGAATGTTTGATCTTTTACCCTCCTTGCGCCTATAAATATTCGATTATCGCACCCTTCATCATCATAATCACAACTCAACTCTCCATACAAACACGCACTATTACGTACTGTTTCATTCACTTGCACACTACTCCGCGAGCTCCTTTGAGCTCGAGCAGTTCGGGCTTCCGAAGCCTCCTGCCGGGAACCATCACCCACAATCACCCTCATTCTCCCTGCTCGCTACTGGGAAGAGTCTGTTTTGCTCACCACCTTGAGCCTAAGGTAAAACCCTCATTTCCTAAAGGGAGTAAGGCCGAACAGAGCTCCGTGCTCCTCACTCCTTTTTCTCTCCCTACTTCATTTCTTCATTATTTGCTTGAATGAGTGTTAAACTACATGGATCTTGCTAGTTTAGGGCTAAATATGCCTTAACACGTCTTAATACACCTTTTATTTAAACATATAGCTCGATTACTACTCGTCATTTCTGCGCTAACTATGCTCTGTACAAAATACATGATCACAGTTCTTCGAATATACAAATCTCTTGCTCTTTATTGCTTTAACGCTTCATCCATGATTACTCCTTGCAAAATACGATGAATAATCTCTTAAATCGTTGTGGATCTCCAACCCGGATCTATCAACTGGCGCCGTCTGTGGGAAATTGAGTTTAAGATGTTGATTTCCCCTGTTTTATATGAAATTCTAGCTTATTGTTGCAATGCTGCAGATGTTTTTGCACGTCGCGTCCTTATGTGAAAAATATGTGAAAGCTTGATATTAGACTGAATGGGTGTGCTGTATTTGTTGTTTAATCGGTGAAAACCCAGATACGTATGCTATTGCTTGAGTTTTGCTGAGATCTCCATGATTGTAAACTATATAATGTGGCATGGTTTTCAAGATTATGTTCCCTTTTTGGAAGAATATAGCATGATTCTCAGATTGTGCTCTCTATTTTAACAAAAATTGTGATAGATACCCTGTTAAGGGGAAGCTCGTATTCGAGAGGTTGATTTTTCTTCCTTATATGTGAATTTAAGCTTCCTACCTGTAAATGTTGTTGAAGCTGTTGAATTTGGAGCATTATCCACCATGATAGTTTCGGAGTCTTAGCTGATTGTGGTGATATGTTTATGAATTTGCTCTGTTATTCCCCTGTTGCCAAAGATGCTTGAGAATAAGGGCAGTAGAATAAATGAATGTTGAATGTCAGTTTGATGCTATTCTTAGAAAATCTGAGCATGAATATCATGAATTCATTGTAGTTGTGTTGCTTATAACAGCAGGACAAAGGAATCGGAGGTGATTTCGAGATTATGTTTTCCTTACAATATAAATTGTGATAACTAAATTGTACTATCTGTTAAAATCCTAAGGTTACGACGAATCCGAAGGAAAGCCAGGTCAAAAGTTACTGCAATTTCAGAACACATTCAGCTCACCTTGCGTAATTGGTGAGTCTACAACTCCTATAACTATCTCAAAATGCTAAATCTATCTGCGGGCTATAAGGGATTGGTAATTATAGAAGAAGCACCATTCCTCAAAACCTTTCATATATGCCCCTATATTGCTATGAATCAAAAATTCACCTAATAAAAAAGTATCAAAAGGCGGGGAGCTGAAGATGACAGGGTTACCCCATTCACTTTGATGAAGGGCTCCTGCATCTGAAAGCAAAACCTCCCATAAGCCCCATGCAATGGGCAGATCCCTCAGAAGCCCTGTTTAACAGGCAACCTCCCTCAGAAGCCCTGTCTAACAGGCAACATCCCTCAGAAGCCCTGTTTAACAGGCAACACTCTCAGAAGCCCTGTCTAACAGGCAACATCCGCATAAGCCCTATTGATACGATCCTTGATGACCGAATGGTAACGCACGCGGAAGAAACGAAACTAACTAACGAATGGATATCCCAATACGTCAAAGGACTAAACCCTCCTAAGTACTATAGATAAACCGAAGTCTCTATAACCCAAAGAAACGGTCGCCTAGCCACACGGGGACGATGAATGACACACAACGAGGTTTGATTTACTCGCTGATTCGCCGGATAATGAATTCGTCTTGGAATAATAAAGAGGAATTCGAAAACTCTCAAGAGAGAATAAACTCACAATAATATTAATGATCAAAGCTAACTAATTTTCGTCCACAAAGACCCCCTTATATAGAGAGGCAAATAAAACCATCTAAACCTAATCTAACTAGGAAATAACTGACCCAAAGTCATTGGCATGGCCCAACCCATTAACCAACATGATAAAAACCCAAAAACAAGTCTTTTAAGGCCCAAAAACGTGGTCTGACTCAAAACACACGAAAATTAAAACTAAAATAAAGTCTTCAATCTTCATCCCATATCATCTATAATTCTGGGCCTCCGGGCTTCGAACCATGACTTACGGGCTCCATCATTCCCCTCCTCTTGAAGAGGATTTGTCCTCAAATCCTGGCCGTCTCCTACGTCAAAAGGAAAGAAATTTTGCTTCTTGATCTCTTCACATATCTCCAACTCATTCAGTCCTTCGAACTCGATTTGATGTTCACTTCCTTTAATTGATAACACGCCATGAAGTGTATCCTTGGAAGAAACATCATCGAATGCCTGCACAAATGAATAAGTAGAAGAAAATAGACAATCAAGATCATTAGTGGACGAAACATTCGCCTTCTTCCACTTTGCCTCCATGGACTTCTCCTCATTCACCATCCACTCCAAAACACTACTCTGATCCAGTAGAGACTCATGCATCAATCCATACTCGTTTGTCTCTACTTTCTCCTCCTTAGACTTCACCATCTCCTCCTCCTTTGACAGGTGCACTTGATCATCTTCATCCACTTCTGTTGGAGTAAAAGAAACAAGTGACACTTCATCCTCAACATGAATGATGTTCTCTTGTTGCTCTCCATCATACTCTTCATTCTGCATGCTCAGACCAATATCATCGAATAAAGTAAGCGGTCCAGAAGGTGCTTCGATTTCTTCCACCTCTTCATTTTGTTCTTCCAAGACCGTAACTTTTGGATCTCCTCTCTCATCTTTGGTCACAACTCCACCATCATCACAAGTTGGAATAGAGAAACTAGAAGAATCTGACCTTGGCTTCACAAATGGACGTATGTACCTCTTCTTCTGCTGCTCATCTTTCTCCCAAAAGCTTCTCTTCGAATATGAAAGATTGGCTTGAAGTCGCCTCCATTCTTCCTGATTTGTAGGATAGTAATGCGAAGGCGCATAACGCTTCCTCATCACCGCCCTCATCTCTTTCCAAGTCATGATTGGCTCCACTCCATTCCTCCTTCTACTCTTAGCCAATCGATCCCACCAAGTTAGAGCATAGTCCGATAACAACCTGGATGCCAAGTTCACCTTCTTGAACTCAGAATAGTTATGATGACAAAAAGCTATCTCCATATTTCTCTCCCATTGAAGATACAACTCTGGATCATATTTCCCTTGAAAGTAGGTAATGTCCACTTCTTCGTCCTCACCAAGATGACCACGTTGGTTGTATTGTCGGACTTTTTCTTTGTAACGACCTCCACTCTTCGAACAAATTAATACCGACTCAGACCTCATCTCCTCGCCCCATTGTTTCACCATCGCCTCTATCATGGATTTCGTTTGTGAATCAAGCTCTTCATCCGACATACCTGCAAAAGGTTAGTAAAATAGGATCCTCACAACCTCACAAGCACTCGTGTATCACTCAAATATAATTCACTCAACACTCGTGTATCACTCAATATGATGGCTTTTACCCTCTTTTAATCTCACATCTCCTGCCTTTTTCCACTCAATTCTCTCTTAAGAAGCTCAAATTCCCTTAATCTACCACAGAAATCACTATTAACGAATCAAGAGTACTGAAATTAGGAAGGAAGGATGATCGGACTAAGAAAACCCTAAACCGAGACACGAAAAAAGACACGAAAATTTTACCGAAAACTTCGACGGACGATTTGACCCTTTAAACGACCTTTTTTTGCAAAAATAATGGACCGATTCCGACGTAGTGGGAACCACCGTATAGATCTTTTCGAGAGCTTTCCGAAAAGGTATTATGGAGCAAAATCGGAGCTCGTATGCAAAAGTTATGGCCGTTTTAGTGCTGGCCGACGAAAAACACGAGAAAAAGACGAAAACACACCGAAACGAATATATAACTGATATCCCAATGAAGAAACACGTAATAACCAACTCAGAAAACACACAGTGACACACTAGGGCTTCGAATATATCCTTTTTTTTTTTTTTTTTTTTTTGATCGAAACTTTTTTTTTTTTTTTTTTTTTGATCGAAACTTTTGCCCCTAATATGTCACGACAACGTGTAGAAGACTCACCTAAAACGTGTTATATAATATAAGGTATGGGATTTATATTTTGAGTATGTTTCCTAATCTTATAAGGAAAGAAATCTTCTACTCCTTAATGACCAAGAAATCAACTTTGACTAGGTATCAAAACGAATCTGAATACTTGACACGAAAGAAAAGCTACAAGAACGACTCTGAAATTTTTGACACAAACGAATCTGAAATATATATATATATATATATATATATATATATATATATATATATATATATATATATTTTTTTTTGACACAGAAAAACGACTCGAACGAATGAAGAAACAGAACAAGACACGAAAGATACGAACAAGACTCAAGATACGAAATTCAAACGAAAAGGATGATAAAACCTGGATGACGTAAACCTGGCTCTGATACCAAATGATACGATCCTTGATGACCGAATGGTAACGCACGCGGAAGAAACGAAACTAACTAACGAATGGATATCCCAATACGTCAAAGGACTAAACCCTCCTAAGTACTATAGATAAACCGAAGTCTCTATAACCCAAAGAAACGGTCGCCTAGCCACACGGGGACGATGAATGACACACAACGAGGTTTGATTTACTCGCTGATTCGCCGGATAATGAATTCGTCTTGGAATAATAAAGAGGAATTCGAAAACTCTCAAGAGAGAATAAACTCACAATAATATTAATGATCAAAGCTAACTAATTTTCGTCCACAAAGACCCCCTTATATAGAGAGGCAAATAAAACCATCTAAACCTAATCTAACTAGGAAATAACTGACCCAAAGTCATTGGCATGGCCCAACCCATTAACCAACATGATAAAAACCCAAAAACAAGTCTTTTAAGGCCCAAAAACGTGGTCTGACTCAAAACACACGAAAATTAAAACTAAAATAAAGTCTTCAATCTTCATCCCATATCATCTATAATTCTGGGCCTCCGGGCTTCGAACCATGACTTACGGGCTCCATCACCTATCTGATAGGCAACACCCTCATAAGCCCCATATAATGGGCAAGATCCCTCATAAGCCCTATTCAATAGGCAACACTAGCATAAGCCCTATCTCATAGGCTGCATAAGCCCTATCTAATAGGCATAACCTCAAAAGCCCTATATAATAGGCAAAACTTTATCAACCAAGCCCTATTCAATAGGCAACACCTTTGTAAGCCCCATATAATGGGCAGAATCTCCCACAAGCCTTATTTAATGGGCAACATTTTCATAAATCCCATATGAAGAATATCATTTTCGCAAGCCCTACTAAATAAGCAACATCCTCATAAGCCCCATGTAATGGGTAGAACCTTTCAAAAGCTCCATATAATGGGCAACACTTCCTTAAGCCCATATAGTGAGCAAACCTTTCATAAACCTGATTCAGTAAGCAACATTTTCAAAAATCCTATTTAATAGGCGATATTTTCATAAGTCCCATATAAGGGGCAGAATCCTGTACACACCTTATTCAACGGATGATATCTTTGTCAGCCTCATTTAATAGGCAACACTCTTCAAAGCCCCATGTGATGGGTGGAATCCTTCATAAGCCTTACTCAATAGGCACCATTCTTACAAACCTTATTTAAAAGGCCGTATCCTCATGACCCCCACACAAGGGATACCATTCTCATTAAACATTGTCTAACAGAGAACGCCCCACTAAAAAAGCCCTATAAAACAGGCATCACATGAAAAAGCTCTCCACAGTAAGCATCATACACAAAAGGTCTGCATGACCAGACCCCTCGCATCGAGTCTTGTAAAATAGTTAGCTATACGCGTCCTCAGGGACATCCCACCCTAATCATATCCTCTCCAATAACTTCATAAAAAGTGCTTTGGGAAAATGAACACCTTAGTAATGGGTCTCACAAAAGCAAGTTTTTATTGACTTCGAAATAATATTGGCAAAAGCTATCCCTTAAGAAACCTTGCAGTAAACAGACAACGCTCGTCAAAACTACCTTGAAGGGTTTATGATTGCAAAAGAATCCACTAAACACAGATTATACATACTTTAAGCTTCCTTCAAGGAGCATCTAAAACTAACTACTCTAAATATCCTTGAATATTTGCAGAACCTTGCAAAAATGAATACTGCCTCAGATGCTGCTTCAAAAGAATCTGGCCAAGCTACTGGAAATTCAGCAAATCCCCTACAGGGGAATAAAGGAAAAGGCACCATGGTGACAGAGGCCAGTGTCAATATGGAGGCTCAGTTCTCTCCAGCCATGCTCCTCCAAATGAAAACGCTCGTAGAAGGCGCGGTTGAAGGGGCTGTCGAAAAAAGACTTCACACCTTGGGAATGAATTCCCAAATCTTAGATCCCCCAGGTGAAAACCAAGAGGGGGGAGGAAGCAAGAGCACCCCGGCAATGCATAAACAGAAGCCTATAAATCCAAACACAAATCAAGAACTGGTCTCAAAGCTGCCTCCCATAGTGGATGAGACTGAGGAAGGATTTATGACTGATTGGGAATCCCCAGATGAAGAGGGACCTGAGGAAATTGAAGAGAACCTCAATAATAACACCTTGGCCAAAAAGTATGCCCAGCAACAAGAGCAGATGAAGCTCTTGGCAAAAGAAGTAAAAAAGCTAAAAGAGGAAAAGCAAGCTGCAGAAAGGGCCTCAAAGGAAACAGGGGCAAGTGAAAGAGAAATTCACAACCTGAATGAAGAAGAGAACCATAAACACGCGCCCAATAACAAGGGTAATGGGAACAAGTTGGAGCTTTTCTCCTTATATATCGATGAGAATAGTCCATTCTCTGCGGACATTCAAACTGATCCTATCCCTAGCAACTTCAAAACAATCTCTTGCGAATACCAAGGAAAGGGAGATCCTGAAGAACATTTGATGAAATTCGAGAGCTTATGTCTCCTCCATCAATATTCAGAAGGTGTCAAGTGCCGAGTATTCCTCACAACCCTATCAGGGACCGCCCAACACTGGTTCAAACAGCTACCAAAAGCTTCTATTCACTCATTCATGGATCTGAGGGAAGTTTTTCTCCAACAGTTTGTCAGTGCTAAAAGAACTACCAGAAACTCACTGCATCTGACAACCATCAAGCAAGGCGCTAATGAGAGTCTGAGAGACTACATGACACGATTCAACGAGGCTGTCTTGGAAATACCAGGAGTAGAACCAAAGCTAAAGGTACATGCCTGTGTGGATGGCTTGAAGCCGGGGCAATTCTTCGCCTCTCTCATCAAAAAGGAGGCTACCCCTTTTGAAGAGCTATTGACAAGAGTTCAAAAATATATACATATGGAAGAAGCCCTAAGCAGCAAGAGGGCCGAACTGGCTTCTCAAAGGGAAAAGAAGCCTGAAGAAAGGAAAAGACCAGCTCCAGATGCTAAGAAAGCTGATAAAAATGTAAGATTTTTAAGATCTTTTAAGGCCACTCATCAAGCAACCCGTTGACTTGCTAGAAGTGGTTATGCAAAAGTCAGGGGTCCAGATCCCTGCTGGGCATAGACAGCCCACAAGAAATCCACCTTCCGAAAGGTTCTGCAAATTCCATAATGACTTTGGTCATATGACCAATAACTGTAGAAATTTGAGGATTGCCATCGAGAAGTTAATCCAAGACGGAGAACTCTTGGAATACGTCAAGAGAGAGACAGAACAGAATAAAAGGTGCAAAGAAGCTCCTGAAAAATCGCCTGATGCTAGCCAAGGACCAGAGCCTAAAGGCGTTATCAAAATGATATACGGAGGACCAACCATGGGAGATTCCAACAGGAGCAGAAAGGCATCTGCCAGAGAGCTACATATGCACGAAAGACATGGGGACTGGAAGGTTGAAAAAGGCCTACCCCCACCAGAAATCTCATTTGGACCGGAAGATAACCAAAAAGTGACTCATCCACACGACGACGTATTAGTCATCACAGTGGAAATAGAAAGATATCAAGTCCAAAGGGTCTTCGTGGATACATGGGCCGCAGTTAATGTTATATTTGAAAGCTGTTTCAACCAAATGAGTCTCCAGAAGCCTTTGAGTGGTGTGGCCACGGCTCTGCATGGATTCTCAGGAGACCCTGTAATGTTGTTGGGATCAATTGACTTGATGCTCACCCTAGGTGAAGGGCCTATGCGGGTATCAAAGCCAGTCACTTTTCTGGTTGATACGATCCTTGGTGAGAATCGTAGAACTCACGCACACGGATGACTGAAACTAACTAACGATGGAAATCCCAATACGTCAATGGTCTAAACCCTCCTAAGTACTATAGATAAACCGAAGTCTCTATAACCCAAAGAAACGGTCGCCAAGCCACACGGGGACGATGAATGACACACAACGAGGTTTGATTGACTCGCTGATTCGCCGGATAATGAATTCGTCTTGGAATAATCAAGAGGAATTCGAAGAACTCTCAAGAGAGAATAAACTCACAATAATATTAATGAATAATCTGTCTAATTTTCGTCCACAAAGGCCCCCTTATATAGAGAGGCAAATAAAACCATCTAAACCTAATCTAACTAGGAAAAAAACTGACCCAAAGTCATTGGCATGGGCCACCCCATTAACCAACATGATAAAAACCCAAAAACAAGTCTTTTAAGGCCCAAAAACGTGGCCTGACTCAAAACACACGAAAATTTAAATAAAGTCTTCATTCTTCAGCCCGAACGCACTCGATAAAGTTAATGACTCGCGGGCTATCCGGTTCGCCTTCTCCAATGGGCTTCTTCATCAATTCTTGAGCCCAAACTTCTTGGATCAATCCTTGCAAGCCTTCCTTAAACTTCTTAGCTCGGGCTCTCGTCACCGGCCCTTCGGGAACATGAACAGGATCTTGATTCATCGAACCTTGGACTCCATCATTCCCCTCCTCTTGAAGAGGATTTGTCCTCAATCCAAGGTGTCACCTACATCAAAAGGACTCAAATCAGCCACATTGAATGTAGCACTAACATTATACTCACCGGGTAAGTCCAATTTGTAGGCATTATCATTAATGCGCTCCAACACTTGAAAAGGTCCATCGCCTCGAGGTAGCAACTTCGAACGCCTTTGCAATGGAAACCTCTCCTTGCGCATATGCAGCCATACCCAATCTCCGGGCTCAAACACCACTTGAGTCGACGCCTCCCCTTGTTGGCTTGCATGGCGTACTGCTCCGTTCGTCTCTCAATATTCAACCTCACCTTCTCATGAATCTGTTTCACAAAATCAGCCTTTTTCTGGCCATCAAGGTTAGTATGCTCATGTTCAGGCAATGGAGATAAATCTAAAGGAGTTAAAGGATTAAACCCATAGACAATCTCAAAAGGCGAAAACTTAGTAGCAGAATGAACAGAACGATTATATGCAAACTCAACATGCAGCAAACATTCTTCCCAAGACTTAATGTTCTTCTTAATTATAGCCCTAAGCAATGTAGACAAAGTCCTATTGACTACTTCAGTTTGACCATCCGTTTGTGGATGACAAGTAGTAGAAAACAACAGTTTAGTACCTAACTTACCCCACAAAGTCTTCCAAAAGTAACTCAAGAACTTCGCATCCCTATCCGAAACAATAGTCCTAGGCATTCCATGCAATCTAACAATCTCTCAAAAGAACAAATCAGCAACATGCGATGCATTATCAGATTTATGACATGGAATAAAATGCGCCATCTTAGAAAATCTATCAACCACCACAAACACAGAATCACTACCATGCTTAGTCCTAGGCAGCCCTAACACGAAATCCATAGAAATGTCAATCCAAGGAGCAGTAGGAATAGGCAATGGCGTGTACAAACCATGGGAACTCACTCTAGACTTAGCTTGTATACAAGTGACACATCTACCACAAATTCGTTCAACATCTCTCTTCATATGAGGCCAAAAGAAGTGTTCATGCAAAACAGCTAAAGTCTTAGCAACACCAAAATGTCCCATCAAACCCCCACCATGAGATTCAAGCAATAACAATTCACGTAGAGAACATTTAGGAACACACAACCTATTTTTCTTAAACAAATAGTCATCATGCCTAAAGTACTCTTCAAAACCAGATTTCTCACATGCTCGATAAATCTCACCAAAATCAGCATCATTCACATACAAACTCTTCAAACACTCGAAACCAAGCAACTTAGCATCTAAAGTAGAGATCAAGGCATACCTCTGTGAAAGTGCATCAGCCACTACATTCTCTTTACCTTGCTTATACTTGATGACGTAAGGAAACGTCTCTATGAACTCCATCCACCTAGCATGCCTCTTATTCAACTTGTGCTGCCCCTTCAAGTGCTTCAAGGACTCATGATCGGTGTGAATGACGAATTCCTTGGTCCACAAGTAGTGCTGCCACGTTTTCAAGGCTCTCACCAATGCATACAGCTCCTTATCGTACGTTGGATAGCTCAACGTTGCTCCGTTTAGCTTCTCGCTGAAGTACGCCACCGGCCGGCCTTCTTGCATCAAAACTGCACCAATTCCAACACCAGAAGCATCACATTCAATCTCAAAAGACTTAGAAAAGTTAGGAAGAGATAATACCGGGGCGTGTGTCATTTTGTACTTCAAAAGCTGAAACGCCTTCTCTTGTTCTTCTCCCCAATTAAACTCCACATTCTTCTTGATGATGGCCGTCAATGGTGCTGCAACACTACTGAAATGAGGCACGAATCTCCTATAAAAGCTAGCAAGTCCGTGGAAACTCCTTACTTCTCCAATGCTCTTTGGACTCGGCCACTCTTGAATAGCTCGTATTTTCTCATCGTCAACCTGTACACCCTGTGCACTAACAACAAATCCAAGAAACACAAGCTTGTCCGTACAAAAGATGCACTTCTTTAAGTTAGCAAACAGCCTCTCCTTCCTAAGTACATCTAAAACAGACCTCAAATGATCAACATGATCATCATGACTCTTGCTATACACTAGGATATCATCAGAGTAGACAACTACAAATCTGCCAATAAAAGCTCGTAAAACATGGTTCATAAGACGCATAAATGTACTAGGTGCATTAGTCAAACCAAAAGGCATAACCAGCCACTCATACAAACCAAGTTTAGTTTTAAAAGCAGTTTTCCATTCATCCCCTTCCTTAATCCTAATCTGATGATATCCACTACGTAAATCAATTTTCGAAAACACATAAGAGCCATGCCATTAATCAAGCATATCATCTAAACGAGGGATAGGATGTCGATACTTTACCGTGATGTTGTTTATGGCTCGACAATCGCAACACATCCTCATCGTTGAGTCCTTCTTGGGTACGAGTAACACCGGAACTGCACAAGGACTCAAACTCTCCCTCACATGCCCTTTCGCCAACAACTCTCCAATCTGCCTCTCCAACTCCTTCGTCTCCTCGGGATTGGTGCGATAGGCTGGCCTATTTGGAAGTGTTGCTCCAGGCACAAAATCTATTTGATGTTCTGTCCCCCTAATTGGTGGTAAGCCAGCTGGTGTATCCTCGGGAAAGACATCATCAAATTCCTGCAAAACAGAAGAGATAGAAGGGGGTAGAGAATCGAGATCGTTAGTAGATAGAAAGTTTCCCTTGTACAGAAGTACGATCAAGGCCCTTTCCTCCTGCACCGCCAACTTCAGATCGGTCGCCTTTGCAAAGCACGATTTGTGTACTACACCCTTCTCCTTATCTCCCTTCTCCTTATTCTCCACCTTCAGCTCCTCCAACTTCATCCGCTCAGCCTCCTTTTGCAGCAACACTTGATCCTCATACACTTGTTTGGGAGTAAGAGGAACAAGCGACACCTTCTTCTGCTTATACTCGAACGAATATTTGTTGGTGAAGCCATCATGTGTCACTCGTCGATCAAACTGCCACGGCCTCCCCAACAAGATGTGACTCGCTTGCATCAGAACTACATCACACAAAACCTCATCCTCATACTTCCCAATGCGAAACGGCTCTCTCACTTGCTTATTGACCTTCACCATGCCAGCATCGCTCAACCATTGCAGCCGGTATGGTTTGGGGTGCTGCGAAACTGGAAGCCCTAATTTTTGAACCATGGCCACGCTAGCAACGTTGGTGCAGCTCCCTCCGTCTATAATCACGCTGCACAGCTGATCCTTCACCTGACATCTCGTGTGAATGATGTTTTCGCGCTGCACCAATTCGTCGACATGATTCTGGACGCATAATGCTCTTCTGGCCACACAAATGCGTCCTATAGGTGGCTGAATCTCTTCTTCTTCGTCCTCAGACTCCTCCAAACCAGGCATCTCCGGGTCAACTTCATCATCAGTCATGACCTCTCCATCATCTCTCATGATCATCACTCTCCGATTTGGACAGTCACTCATGATATGTCCGAATCCTTGACACTTGAAGCACTTACGATCACAATTACGACCCTCAGGCACTGCTGGTTTGCCTTGGTTGTTAGAGCTCGTCAAATCTGATCGCGCCTTCACGAACGGTTTCCTCTCTTCTTTCGGCGACTCCTCCTTCTTCCATTGATTCCCTCTCGAAAAGGAACCACTACCAGCAGGATGAGATTGCTTCCAATTGGACTGGTTCTGCTTATTGTAGCCATTGTTGCCCCTCCTCTTGAGCTGATTCTCTATCTTCACAGCCATGTGCACCATGTCCTCTATCTCGACATAATGCTGCAACTCCACTCCATTCCGAATCTCTCAATTCAGACCAGCCAAGAATCTTGCCATCGTCGCCTCACTGTCCACCACAACATTAGCTCGAATCATGGCTACCTCCATCTCCTTGTAGTATTCATCCACGCTCTTAGATCCCTGTCTCAAGCTTTGGAGCTTGTTGTGCAGTTCTCTATAGTAGTGAGCTGGAATAAATCGTTTCCTCATGATTCCCTTCATCTCGTTCCAAGTCTGAACTGGAGGCTCCCCATTCCTTCTCCTACTCTTCTCCAATTGATCCCACCAAACTAGAGCGTAATCGGAGAACTCTATCGCTGCCAACTTCACCTTCTTCAGCTCGGAGTAATTGTGACAGTCGAACATGAGGTCAAGCTTCCTCTCCCACTCAATGTACGCATCTGGATCATTCCTCCCTTGAAATGAAGGAATATTCAGCTTGAGTTGCCCAAATTATTGTCAGTCCTGTTCCTTGGTTCCTCCCATTCCTCTTCTCCTTCGGCATCAAACTCCTCCTCAAACGGCCCATAATCTCGATGGTTATGATAACCTCCTCTGCCACCTCGTCCTCCTCTTCCACCTCGATGATGCTGAAGTTGTTTGGAAACTGACTCTACTTCACCGATTCTATCATAAACTCCTTCCAACTTGGATTCCATAACCTTTCCCAACTCGGATTTCAATGCCTCAAACATGAACTTCATCTTGGGATCTAACATCTCTTCTTCGGCCATACCTGCAAATAATAATTTTTTTTTTTCAAAAGAAACAAACGAACGTTAGTAAAAACAGAATCCTCACGACCTCACAATCACTCGTGTATCCCTCAATACGGTTCACACTCAGCACTCGTGTATCGCTCAATAGTAATGGCTTTTACCCTCTAATAATCTAACCTCTCCTGCCTTTTTCCACTCAAATCTCTCTCAAGAGGCTCAAATTCCCTTAATCTACCACAAAAATCACTATTAATGAACTAGGAGTACTGAAAGTAGGAAGACAAGATGACTGAACTAAGAAACCCTAAATCGGAAGACACGAAAAATTTACCGAAAACTTCGGCGGACGATTTGACCCTTTAAACGACCTTTTTTTTGGTAAAAATAACGAACTGATTCCGACGTAGTGGGAACCACCGTATAGATCTTTTCGAGAGCTTTCCGAAAAGGTATTATGGAGCAAATTCGGAGTTTGTATGCAAAAGTTATGGCCGTTTTAGTGCTGGCCGACGAAAAAGACGAGAAAAAGATGAAAACTCACAGAAACGAATGCACAACTGATATCCCAATGAAGAAACACGCAAGAACCAACCCAGAAAGCACAATGACACACTAGGGCTTCGAATATATCCTTTTTTTTTTTTTTCTTTTTTTTTCGATTTTTTTTTATTTTTTTTATTTTTTTTATTTTTTTTTTTTTTTTTTTTTATAAACGAAACTAATCGAAACTTTTTGCCCCTAGTATGTCACGACAATAGGTAGAAGACACACCCTAAGACGTGTTATATAAGGTATGGGATATATATATGAATAAGTTTCCTATTCTTATAAGGAAAGAAATCTTCTACTCCTTAATTACCAAGGAACAAATCTGAGTGTGTATCAAAACGAATCAGACTATTTGACACGAACGAAAAGCTACAAAAGACGACTCTATTTGACCAGATACGAATTTTTTTTTTATTATTTTTTTTTTTTACACAGAAACGACTCGAACGAACGAAGAAACAGAACAAGACACGAAGAGAACGACACGAACAAAAAGCAACACAAGACACGAAATTGAAGACGAAAAGGATGATAGAACCTGGATGACGTAAGCCTGGCTCTGGTGCCAAATGATACGTTCCTTGGTGAGAATCGTAGAACTCATGCACACGGAAGACTGAAACTAACTAACGATGGAAATCCCAATACGTCAATGGTCTAAACCCTCCTAAGTACTATAGATAAACCGAAGTCTCTATAACCCAAAGAAACGGTCGCCAAGCCACACGGGGACGATGAATGACACACAACGAGGTTTGATTGACTCGCTGATTCGCCGGATAATGAATTCGTCTTGGAATAATCAAGAGGAATTCGAAGAACTCTCAAGAGAGAATAAACTCACAATAATATTAATGAATAATCTGTCTAATTTTCGTCCACAAAGGCCCCCTTATATAGAGAGGCAAATAAAACCATCTAAACCTAATCTAACTAGGAAATAACTGACCCAAAGTCATTGGCATGGCCCAACCCATTAACCAACATGATAAAAACCCAAAAACAAGTCTTTTAAGGCCCAAAAACGTGGCCTGACTCAAATCACACGAAAATTAAAATAAAGTCTTCATTCTTCAGCCCGAACGCACTCGATAAAGTTAATGACTCGCCGGCTGTCCGGTTCGCCTTCTCCAATGGGCTTCTTCATCAATTCTTGAGCCCAAACTTCTTGGATCAATCCTTGCAAGCCTTCCTTGAACTTCTTAGCTCGGGCTCTCGTCACCGGCCCTTCGGGAACACGAACAGGATCTTGATTCATCGAACCTTGGACTCCATCACTGGTGGTGCGGCAACCATCTTCTTACAATATTATCCCAGGGAGAACTGCCCTAAATCCATTCCAGGCAGTGGTTTCCACTTACCACCTGATGATGAAATTTCCCGTGGGAAGCCAGGTGGGACAGGTGTCGGGAGATCAAGGAGTCTCTCGAAAATGCTATATTCAATCGGTGCAAGTAGGAGAGGCCAAGAAAAGGCCAATAGCAGAACCCGTTGATGATGAAGATGAAATGAAGCCTGAAGAAAAGAGGCTCAAGGCCTTGACTCCGACAGAGGAAAGTCAAAATCTTTCCACTCCAATGGAGCACCTACTGATCACCAACACCAATTCCTCTGGAGAGTCTTTGCTATCCAAAGGCTCAAACAAGCAGTCACTCCAACAGATCAGTGAAAGCAAGGGATCTGGAACCAAAACAACAAGCACATACCACGCTCCAATTGTGAAGGGGTAGTGGGAAACTTTGATAGCTAAGGCAAAGGCAAAAATCAAAGGCACAATCGAAATGCCAGATTGGGAGAAGACTGAAGGTACAACATACAAAGAAAAGGACAACAATTCCTAAAAAGATGGGAGTATGGCTGACCATAGCCCTTATCTATTTTGAAGTTTTCTTATCTTTTAATTAATCGATATGCAAAAGACACAGGATCATGCCTCCTTACTTTTAAATCGT
Organism: Thymus mandschuricus; assembly: GCA_029379335.1. NCBI lineage: Eukaryota > Viridiplantae > Streptophyta > Magnoliopsida > Lamiales > Lamiaceae > Thymus > Thymus mandschuricus. The sequence continues at coordinate 14,893,224 of CM057074.1, read as the reverse complement.
ATTCTACAAATTGTTAGCTCTAAAATGAGGAGTAATTCCTTCGTTTCCTTACACCTCACTTGGGGGGAGTAGGGGATACCCTACATCCCATCCCAATACGCGTACTCCATTATCTTAAAATGCTTTTAGCACATCCCATCCCAATACGCGTACTCCATTATCTTAAAATGCTTTTAGCACATCCCCATATGCGTACTCCATTATTTAAAAGGAAAAAATGCCTCTAGCCTGCATTCTATTACTTCTAGATGCTTTAGCAAGAAGAACATGGCAAATAAAAACAAGATGAGAGGTCGTATAAACAGAAGGATAATATTCTAAATTGATGGGAAGCAATAGAAGCATGCCAAAAGCTAGTTTTTAAAAGCAATCGGCAGATAGTAGAAAGAAGTAATATTGTTTCTACGATATCAACATGATGGTAGGACCATAAAAGGCGCCCTACTATGAACATCAAAAAGAATAAGCTGTTTTAAAACATCCCATCAAAGATAGCTGCTCTAGGAAGCAGGATCTGAGGAGGAGGCCAGATCCTCAGAGCTAGATGAATGAGAAGATGAAGCTTCGCCCGGGGAAACAAGGGGAGCTTCATTCGAATGCAAGATCCAGTCGTCCCTAGGAGAGCCTGTTGGAATAGTCAGAGCATCATTTGCCCCCGACCCTGAAGGAACCATATCTGATCGGTGAAGATCGGTTCGCCCGAGGATCTATTTCGGATATCTAACTATCGAATAAACCTATCATGCTCCTATGAATTAAATGCGGAATCATAGGGGGTTTATAGATCGATTACCTGAAGAAGTAGAGAACTCGCGAATAGATCTTCTGATCTGTATCCCTGCTCGATTCTGACGTTGGATGGATAACGAACCTCGGAATCAGCCACGGAAACGGGAACCCCACCGAACTGCACTGCCCGACCGCGCGTCTCTCTCTCTCTAACCCTAGCCTCCCTTTCTTGTTCAGAATATTTAAGTGCACTCGATTATTCTGATCATTAGGTTTGAACAAGACCTTGAGGGGTATATATAGAGGAGACCAAGTGAGACTTGGGCTTAAGTTGCAGGCCAGGCCTGCAACTTATGGACTAGCCGTCCAACTGCAGTATTGGCGCCCTCACTGGGCCCAATTAAGTGGTGGCCCACTTATTCCTTATACTGTGGCCTGTTGAGCTTTTTGGGCCAGATCAGGGATCTACTAGCTGGTAAAACCGAGGCCTCCCAATGGCTAAATTCTCCATACTCAGCCCAGAGTATAATTTAGTCCATAAGTACTAAAACATTCCACTAGAGTAATAGTACTGAATTACCTGTTTTACCCCTGTTGAGTTCAGGGCTAGTATTAGACTTAACGACCCCCATATTTAAGATATCCCACATCCGTTGATTAACTTAGAGCTTCTGACTGCTCGTGTTATTCAACTTCTTTTATTTTCCTGAGTAGTACCATTCATACCTTACTCATCATACCGGAATTTAATCCACCTGCAGGGTTTGGTATGATAGTCCTTAATGAATTCCTCAGGGGATGTGATCAACCTGTTCTACCCGGATATGGTGCTCTGTTGCAGTTGCACTAAGAGTCGTACTAGTTATAGTTGCTTCCCAAGATACGGAGCATATTGAGTTACAGATACTCTGAACTCTCACCCATGGTAAATCAAAGAAGCAGACTATAACTATACACCCTTAGGACTCAACTAGAGTTAAGGTTCATCTTAAGTCACCGAGGTCTTGATTCTTTCTACATCTGGTCAGAATAGAAGAATACACCTCACCGTGATCCTATCAGTACACGCACGTACTAGTATAGACAAGTAGCCAAGACAAGCTACTTATGCAGCCTATACTACAGCCTAAACCGACAGTTATATCCAGAACTGTCTCGACTGTGATACCCTTTTATATCTCGTGAGGAACCGGCAACTATGGTCTTCTGTGATCTACAACACACCATAAAGCCTACAACTTTGAGATAATGGATAGATGTTTGATGCATAGATAACAATTCATACTTAATCAGATAGAAGATTGTTAGTGGTTATGGACAACACATGCATACAAGCTAAAAGGCCTGCTTTCTAGTATACAAATCCATCAATCTCCCACTTATACTAAAGCAAACTTTTAGTATATCATGTGACAAAAGGCAAAGTGTCTACATCTAGCATCTATTACACATCTTCTCCCACTTATACTCAAAGTTTACTAGTGTGGGAGGCGCCCCAGTCCCATCCCTTCGACATGCTTGTCGAACACCTTGACTGGTAAGCTCTTTGTGAATGGATCCGCCAGATTATCCGCTGAAGGGATTTTCTTCACTTCTACTTCTCCTCTTTCGACGATTGCTCGTACGAGATGGTACTTTCTCTCTATGTGTTTGCTTGCCTTGTGAGCTCTAGGTTCTTTGCAGTTTGCAACTGCTCCAGCATTATCACAATATAGTGTGATACCTCTGGGCAAACTGGGAACTAGTTCTAGCTCATTAAGGAAGTTCAGGAGCCACACAGCCTCTTTAGCAGCCTCACAAGCAGCCACATATTCGGCCTCCATGGTCGAGTCTGCGATGCACTTCTGCTTCACACTCTTCCAAGTGACGGCTCCACCTCCCAAGGTAAACACATAGCCTGAGGTAGATTTCCTCTCATCTCGATCAGCCTGGAAGTCTGAGTCCGTATACCCTATCGGGATCATCTCATTGGACTGATAAACAAGCACATGATCTCTTGTCCTCTTGAGATACTTTAAAATGTGCTTAACAGCCGTCCAATGTCCCTGACCAGGGTTAGACTGATATCTTGCCACCATGCCAACCGCATAGCAGATATCCGGTCTAGTACACAGCATTGCATACATGAGACTTCCAACCGCGGAAGCATACGGTATAGTCTTCATGCCCTCTATCTCCTCTTGCGTCTTCGGACACATGTCCTTAGATAGGGGTATGCCATGTCTGAAGGGAAGAAAACCCTTCTTGGCATTCTGCATGCTGAAACGGGCGATCACAGTATCTATATATGAAGCTTGGCTTAAGCCTAACATCCTCTTACGGCGATCTCTGATCACCTTGATCCCTAGGATGTAACCTGCTTCTCCCAAGTCTTTCATCTGAAACTATTCAGACAACCAATCCTTTACGCCTGATAACACGTTCACATTGTTGCCAATGAGAAGTATGTCATCTACGTACAGTACTAAGAATACCACGCTTCCGTCCGAACTGAGCCTGTAAACACAGCTTTCGTTTAAGCACTGGACAAATCCGTAGGATTTAATCACTCCATCAAAACGAATGTTCCAGGACCTGGATGCTTGCTTAAGTCCGTATAAGGACTTCTTAAGCTTCCATACGAGATGCTCCTGGCCATCTCTCACATAACCTTCTGGTTGGCGCATATAAATGTCCCTACCTTTTTCAAGGTACCCGTTCAAGAACGCAGTCTTGACGTCCATTTGCCAAACCTCTAGGTCTAAATGTGCCGCCATGGACAAGAGTATTCTGACGGACTTAAGCATGGCAACCGGCGAAAATGTCTCATCGTAATCGATTCCCTCTTTCTGAGTGAATCCTTTCGCCACCAATCTAGCTTTGAAGGCTAAAACCTTCCCGTCAGGTCCTCTCTTTCTCTTGTACACCCACTTGCAACCAATGGGCTTTACCCCATTCGGTAGCTCCGCAAGGTCGTACACGTCCATGTTAACTATGGATTCTATCTCCGAATCCATAGAAACTCTCCAGGAATCTACATCCTCGTCCTCCATCGCTTCCTTGTAAGTCCAGGGGTCGATCTCATCATGTTCGATACCCGAGAGTAGTTCAGTGGATTCTCCCACGAACATGAAACGGTCCGGTTGACGAACAACCCTCCCACTGCGACGAAGCGATGGTGGAGATACAGTATCGGATAAGGGTGCAGTTAGTGGTATGACCTCTTGTACACTCGGCTGTTCTGGAATACTGGCTACTGCTGATGCTCGCAACTCATCGAGCATTATTTCACTCCTTGTCCGATGGTTACTAATAAAGTCCTCCTCTAGGAATCGGGCATTAATGCTCACAATGACCTTCTGATCCTGGGGACTATAGAAATAACCTCCTTTCGTTCCCTTTGGATAACCTACAAACAGCCTAACCTCAGTCTTAGACCTCAATTTGTCGGCCTCCTTAGTCAGCACGTGTGCTGGGCATCCCCAAACCCGAATATGACCCAAACTGGGCTTGCGCCCTGTCCATAATTCGGAAGGAGTTTTAACCGTCGACTTTGTAGGTACTAGATTGAGGAGATAACCTGCTGTTTCCAAGGCATATCCCCAGAACGAAATTGGCAAGGATGCATAGCTCATCATCGATCTCACTGTGTCTAAAAGAGTACGATTCCGTCTCTCAGCTACACCGTTCTGTTGGGGAGTACCGGGCGTAGTTAACTGAGATGAAATCCCATTTTCTGACAAGAAAGTTCGAAACTCAGTTCCGAGGTACTCGCCACCTCTATCAGAGCGAAGTGACTTGATACTTCTACCCGTTCTCTTCTCCACTTCCGCTTTGAATTCCTTGAATTTGTCAAAGCACTCGGATTTCTTGTGGAGCAGGTAGATAAAACCGTATCTCGAGTAGTCATCAATAAATGTGACGAAATACTCGTAACCTCCTCGAGCTTGAACGGACATCGGTCCACACAAGTCAGAATGAACCAACTCTAAGAGCTCTTGAGCTCGATATCCTATGGACTTGAAAGGTCTGGTCACCATCTTACCTTCCAAGCACGATTCACACGTTGATAAAGGTTCTATTTGGAAATCCAAAACACCTTCTTTTATCAACCTTTGAATCCTCTTTTGGTTGATGTGACCCAATCGTAAGTGCCATAATAGAGTTTGGTTCGTTTGAGACGGATTCTTCCTCTTTTTAGTATTCAATGATGAGGAAGCATTATAAGAAGAAGAATCATTCATAGGACAAGTAATGGTATAGAGAGACCGGGACAATGTACCAGAAACTATAACTTCATCGTTTTTCATGATAGAAACGCCTCTATCAAAAACAACTGAATATCCGTAAACAAAAAGTTTCGAAACAGAAATCAAGTTTCGCCTAAAAGCAGGCACATACAAAACGTCTCTCAAAACCAAAACAGTACTATCAAACGATAAATGAATATCTCCAACTGCGACAGCTGCAGCTCTCGATGCATCGCCCATGGAGATGGTAATCTCGTCATCACTCAGCTCCCTTGTCCGCAGAAACCCCTGCAAGGAGTAACATACATGGTCAGTTGCTCCCGTATCTACTACCCAAGTCTGGGTAGAACTTGCAGCTAAGCATGTTTCAGTTACAAATGTGAATGACGTACCAGAATTCTTCTTCTTTAGAGGGCAGTCAGCCTTCCAGTGTCCTTTCTCATTGCATTTGAAGCACTTGCCCTTCCCTTTAAGCTTCTTAGCTCCTTCGGTAGGCTTTACGACATCTTCCTTCTTCAAGCTCTCAGTGCTTCCTTGAACCTTCGTCTCACTCACATCTTCCAATATGGATTGAGTGCCGAACATAAGTGCACTGGCTTCTTCCTCAGCCAACTTTAAATCATCTGACTCACAGAAGATCTCTAGAAGTTCTAGGATGTCCGCAGCATCTGCTAAGTGAGAACACAAAGCCTGCAATCCTGGCGTGAGAGACATAATGACTAGCCATCTAATCACTCTGTTTCCCTCGTGCCACGCCTCATGTGACTTCTTTTCTTCAGGAGTCGAATTTTCAGTAATGGCTTTAGGATGAGGTGTCGAGAGTACATACATGTACCCTTCAGCAATGAGGACATTATTGAGATTCTTCCTCCACTCCACATAGTTGGATTCCGTGAGAGGACTCGAAGTGAGAATGTTTATCAACGGGCCTAAAGTCATATCTGAAAAAGCAATAAACACGTAGACACAAGTAAGAAAAGATCATGCATCAATTCTTAACGAAAATTATTGTAACCTTTTGATAAACCAATAATTTCGAAACCTTCAACAGCCCAAACAATGCGGATCGCAAGCCACGTTCGTGTGGACGTTTACGCTCCCACTGTTCGATCAGATACTCGGATCTTTAACTCTACTTATCTTGCCAACCTATCCTTATGGCAAATAGAGCTAATAGTTGAACCTTACTAGACCATATTAGATTAGAAAAGGGACTCCGTTGGGGAGTTGTATTCTAACTAATATCTAAGCTTTTAACCACAATCTTAGCCTAACTTGGAAAAAGCACTATTTTCCTTAAGCTATCTTTGTTCAAAAACCAACTCCAGAGAAAACCGTAGTTACTATTCCGAGTAAGCCACGTTAGTGTGGACGTTTACTCAGAAAAGCTCCCACTTCTCATTTTGGTTAGAACATTTTTGTTAAGAAACCCTAAGTCTGGCGAACTCGTTCAGTACGATGTGCAAGCCACGTTCGTGTGGACGTTTACACACTTGCACCAAACTTCACCTTAAGGTCAGTTGTGGAGGTCTTAACATTTTCTATACCAAAAACGTTTTTATCTGCTTAGTATTTTTCTTTCAAAAGGTTGTCGACATGCTAGATCACGTTGTCACATAATCCTAAGCATAATTTTCTATACGCAGCAAATAAACCATGCTCGCAGAAAATTTAAAACATGCTTATATTGACAATCCTAAAACATGCTCGACTAAGCGCAATTTAATCACCTCGACAGGCAAGACATGCTATAATAATAAATAAATTGCATCCATAGCATGCTTAAGAAAAACGAGATAAAAACAAAAATAAAACTCGCTTTTCGTGGTGTGACGACCCGTCTAATCTATTACATAAAATTGTAAAATCCGAAACAGGCTTCGGTCTTGAATAAGTCCTCCGAGTTGATCTCCCGTTTCTCCCCGAAAATAAATAAATTAATTGAATAATTTATTCTCTAATTTTCGTTGCCATTGGGCTTCTCTAACCGAGATTGGGCCCACACCACGTGACCCAATTCTCTCGAAAAAACCCAAACCGCGCTCGTTTCACTCTTATGGGCCCACGAACCCGAAACCGACCTAACACGGCCCGAATTCGTGACTGGGCCCGAGCCCGAACGCTGGAGGCAGCCCGTAAACGCGAACGGGCCGGGTTGGAAACCCTAAGCCCGTCCACGGGCTAGGGCACGGGCGTGCAAGGCTGCCCGCGCCGCAGCCGACGGCGTGAGGCTCTGCCGCCGGCCGCCTCCGCCTCCCTGGCGCCGCTGCTGCTGCTGGTGGTCTATCCCTGCCGGTGGCACGGCCGGCAGTCCTCTCCGGCGACGTTCGCGGCGTAGAGCCCTCTCTAGGGTTCCGCCGCGAAACCCTCGCGCCTGCTGCCGCCGTTACAGCCGCCGGCGACCTCCGCCGCGGCTCCTGCTGCTGGTGTTGATGTCGCCGGTGCCTTCCGCCGTGATGGACGCTCCCCCCGCCGCCCTCGCCGTCGCCTTCAGCCGCGTTAACTCGCGGCAGAAACCCTCGCGGGTTCTGCCGCCGCTGCTGCTCGCTCCGGCGCCGCCTGCTGCCACCATCAACGACGGCGACCAAGTGGAGTCCATCACCGGACTCCGTGGTCGTCGTCTCCGGCGATCATGCAGCCTGCAGAGACTGCCGCGGCGTCGAGCCCTAACTAGGGTTCCGCCGCGGCTCTCCTTCGCGCTGCCGCGCTTCTCGCCGCCGTTCCCGACCTGCTCCGCCCCTCCCCAACGACGTATAGGCTCCAGCAGCCTGCTGGAGCCCCATCGATCACCGGATAAGAGGGAGACCCACCGTTGGGCAGCTGCACGCGCGCGTGTGCTGGCGCGTGTCACTCACGCGCCGCCGCGTGCGGCGGTCGTCCATCGGTGTTCGTCTCCTCGTTCTTCGTGTTCCTCGTCTCTTTGCAGCAGTTACAAACGAAAAACAATAGAAAAATCTATCTAATCCTATTCTAGATCGCACCTTATTATCTCGCGATCAAAAATTACATAGATTTGCCAAAACGGCCCCGAAAAACGAAAAACACCACGAAAAGCGACATCCTAATCGATCTAACATGCATAATAATCGATAATTACTCAGATAGAGCCGAAAATCTGATCCTTTGCTCTGATACCAACTGAAGGAACCATATCTGATCGGTGAAGATCGGTTCGCCCGAGGATCTATTTCGGATATCTAACTATCGAATAAACCTATCATGCTCCTATGAATTAAATGCGGAATCATAGGGGGTTTATAGATCGATTACCTGAAGAAGTAGAGAACTCGCGAATAGATCTTCTGATCTGTATCCCTGCTCGATTCTGACGTTGGATGGACAACGAACCTCGGAATCAGCCACGGAAACGGGAACCCCACCGAACTGCACTGCCCGGCCGCGCGTCTCTCTCTCTCTAACCCTAGCCTCCCTTTCTTGTTCAGAATATTTAAGTGCACTCGATTATTCTGATCATTAGGTTTGAACAAGACCTTGAGGGGTATATATAGAGGAGACCAAGTGAGACTTGGGCTTAAGTTGCAGGCCAGGCCTGCAACTTATGGACTAGCCGTCCAACTGCAGTATTGGCGCCCTCACTGGGCCCAATTAAGTGGTGGCCCACTTATTCCTTATACTGTGGCCTGTTGAGCTTTTTGGGCCAGATCAGGGATCTACTAGCTGGTAAAACCGAGGCCTCCCAATGGCTAAATTCTCCATACTCAGCCCAGAGTATAATTTAGTCCATAAGTACTAAAACATTCCACTAGAGTAATAGTACTGAATTACCTGTTTTACCCCTGTTGAGTTCAGGACTAGTATTAGACTTAACGACCCCCATATTTAAGATATCCCACATCCGTTGATTAACTTAGAGCTTCTGACTACTCGTGTTATTCAACTTCTTTTATTTTCCTGAGTAGTACCATTCATACCTTACTCATCATACCGGAATTTAATCCACCTGCAGGGTTTGGTATGATAGTCCTTAATGAATTCCTCAGGGGATGTGATCAACCTGTTCTACCAGGATATGGTGCTCTGTTGCAGTTGCACTAAGAGTCGTACTAGTTATAGTTGCTTCCCAAGATACGGAGCATATTGAGTTATAGATACTCTGAACTCTCACCCATGGTAAATCAAAGAAGCAGACTATAACTATACACCCTTAGGACTCAACTAGAGTTAAGGTTCATCTTAAGTCACCGAGGTCTTGATTCTTTCTACATCTGGTCAGAATAGAAGAATACACCTCACCGTGATCCTATCAGTACACGCACGTACTAGTATAGACAAGTAGCCAAGACAAGCTACTTATGCAGCCTATACTACAGCCTAAACCGACAGTTATATCCAGAACTGTCTCGACTGTGATACCCTTTTATATCTCGTGAGGAACCGGCAACTATGGTCTTCTGTGATCTACAACACACCATAAAGCCTACAACTTTGAGATAATGGATAGATGTTTGATGCATAGATAACAATTCATACTTAATCAGATAGAAGATTGTTAGTGGTTATGGACAACACATGCATACAAGCTAAAAGGCCTGCTTTCTAGTATACAAATCCATCAGACCCATCTTCCTTACTTGATGAGGTATGCATGGTAAGAGTAGCTTCTTGAGAAGAGGAGGAACATAAAATCTTCTCCCTCGTTAAATCCTAACAAGAAAAAAGAACCATTGAATATGTAATAATAAGTACTTAATGGATAAGCATAGCCATAACAAAGAAAAGAAGGACACCTCATCGAAGGCCCTTTTCATAAGCCTCATGATCGTAGCATCAACAGGAAAAAGAGGGAAAAGGGGAGCATCCCAAGTAGGAAGATCCTCGGAGGGCTCAACGGGTTGCCGAAGGACTTTAGAAGCCTTTCTCAGCACAGGCATGAACCAAGGTTCCCCAGTAGGGATGAAACAATTCCCCTTGAGGGCCTCGGGTTTCATTTCAAACATATGTATTATGGGCATCAAATTGATAGAGGCCGCTCGCTCAGGGACGCCCAGTTGATCACAGCATTCAAAAACCACATCAGCAGCCCAGCTCGTGAGGGGATCTATCATTCGTGCCCAAAAATAGGGAGAATTGATGAACGCCTCAGGGAATTGCTTCACTAGGGAATCTATGAAAGCCTGACCGTAGGGGGACATTAAGAAGTTAGACCAGCAAGCTTGTATCCCCATGGAAATGCCTTCATCGGAACCTTTCTTCATCCCTTCTATGAAAGAAGTGGTCCGGGAACGTTCCAACTCTCGTTCGTGAGTGAGGGTTACTTGTTCTGCTTGCATAGCGAAATTTGCCTTCATTTCCAACGCTCTTTTTAGAGAAGCCTCTAGGGCTATATCTAATTCCCTCACTCGCTCTGATAATGAAGCCAGACGCAGTTCAAGAGCAGAGCAATATTTCTCCTTATCAGGGAGGCAGTCTCAAAGATCACGAGCCTTAACTTGAGCACGGTCCCTACTTTGTTCAACCTCGGATAGAATCTCTAAGAACTGGTCAAAGGCTAAAGCCTGAGCACCAAAGGAGGGTGTTGAAAACCGGTTAGCCCCTGCAAACCCAGAGGAATGAAAATTGCCCGTTTTTTGGAAAGAGAGGTACAGATGCCTACCCCAATCAAAAGGGGAGAAAGGAAGTAGGGTTTACCATGTTTCTCGGAATGGCTAGGTGAGGGAGGATCGGCAGGGCAAAAGCCTAGCCGAGGTTTCATTATTATTATCTCCTGGAGAATTTCCGGGGAAGGTTTTGGGATTCTGTCGTCTGTAGGGGACGGCTCGGGGACATCCTCTGAAGAGGAAACAGGCCCAAGATTAGCGGCCCTGACTTCAGCCATCCTTTGTGATAATCTCACTTGAATTTTTCGTAGCATCTCTTCGTTATCAGGATTCATGACTGAAAGTAGCTGTCGATGAAACCCAATCTTTAGAAACCTTGAGAAAATATATGGAAGTTTCCGTAAAAAAAAATTAAAAAAAATAAAAAAATAAAAAAAAGAGAGAGGGGGGGGGGGAAAGAAAAATCCCTGTTAAACGTGGGATATGTAAACATGAGAAAGGAAGGTAATGATAAAGGATTTACCTGGTAAAAAATAAGAACGGAAGACTCTCCCAAAATGCAAAGCAAAAGGTGAGAATGCTATTGTTTGTCTAGGAGAGGCAGTAGAAAGAGGAAGTCGAAAGGACAAAAGGAGTGGGGGGTTATATCTCACTTATTATCTCATCCCGGCTTATAAAAGAAGGAAAGAAGCCTTTTCGTTTCTAAAAAATAATGCACCTCTCCTATCAAAATATATTACTTTAATATTCCTCTGCCAGTGAAGAAGATGCAATAACCAAAGCACGAGTGGGTTTTTTCCCGCCAAAATCCCAGTCAGAAGCCTTCGTACGAATAGTTCTGGACCTGGGGGGGGGGGGGGGGGGGGAGTAGCTGATAGGGACTAGTATCAGCCTCACTATCCCGATAAATCAATCCACTAGAAAGACACCCTTCCTATAAGTTTGGAATATCGTCTCTTTGTTTCATCTAGATATAAAATTATGGTTGTGTCCATTGCTCCAAAGTATTGGATGTTTTCTGCTGAACAAGGAAATCTTGTCAAGATGAAAGGAATAGTAAGATCTAGTTAGGACTAGACTCGGTATCGCCATTAAGGAAGATAGTTGTTAATCTTGATAAGGCCTCAAACAAAAACTGCTCCACATGGTAGCGTATTACCAGGAATTCTTTGGGTTATTAAAGGCTTCAGACGCTCAATACGGATATAAGGCACGTTCTGCGCAGAAGCTAGAAGTCTTATCTCCTCCCATAAGCCACACGGGATTTATTGGCATCTGTCAGGATCAAAGGATCTGATCAATGCCCCCAAGCATCTGGCAGAACCCTAGGTTCTGTGTAGCACGCCATCCGCATGACTCTACGTACTCTAGAGTGAGGACCACTGCATTCATGACGGAGGGAATCTTACCTCTATGAGAATTCCTTTTCTGTCCTTCCTCCACACGAATGTTTGCTCTTTTACCCTCCTTGCGCCTATAAATATTCGATTATCGCACCCTTCATCATCATAATCACAACTCAACTCTCCATACAAACACGCACTATTGCGTACTGCTTCATTCACTTGCACACTACTCCGCGAGCTCCTTTGAGCTCGAGCAGTCCGGGCTTCCAAAGCCTCCTGCCGGGAACCATCACCCACAATCACCCTCATTCTCCCTGCTCGCTACTGGGAAGAGTCTCTTTTGCTCACCACCTTGAGCCTAAGGTAAAACCCTCATTTCCTAAAGGGAGTAAGGCCGAACAGAGCTCCGTGCTCCTCACTCCTTTTTCTCTCCCTACTTCATTTCTTCATTATTTGCTTGAATGAGTGTTAAACTACATGGATCTTGCTAGTTTAGGGCTAAATATGCCTTAACACGCCTTAATACACCTTTTATTTAAACATATAGCTCGATTACTACTCGTCATTTCTGCGCCAACTATGCTCTGTACAAAATACATGATCACAGTTCTTCGAATATACAAATCTCTTGCTCTTTATTGCTTTAACGCTTCATCCATGATTACTCCTTGCAAAATACGATGAATAATCTCTTAAATCGTTGTGGATCTCCAACCCGGATCTATCAAAGTTGTAATATGATTTAATGTTATTATAATATTACGACATTGTTATTGTTGACTATAAATAATTAACTGTAACATTTCAATATGAAAAAAATTGGTATAAAAATATATTTCTGGTGTATCAAAAGTAAGGTACGACAAATGTATATCGTCATACCGTACCGCGGTAAGGTATGCCGAAGGTAAAGGTATGGAGTTTACTCCATAACGAAATTATGGTATACCGAAAGGCACGCTAAGGTAAAGATATGCATATTTTGTATACCACAATTTAAGGTAATGTATAAGGTGTGAAGAAAATGTCAAGGTATACCATACCGACCCACCCCTGTATTTCACTTATAAACAAACAATCCAACACTTTAATTGATATACATTAATATTATTCTATTTGCATATTGTTGCAAATATTTATATATGGGCGTTACTTATGAATATATAATTATTTACTCTAACCGTTCTATTCATACGGGGGATAAATTTTTTCCTACACGGGAAATAAGACGAGAGTGATAGTGGTGGATAAAGTTGTGTGTGACTGGGTTTTAATGCGCTAAAATTTTGTTATTTAAGGTAATATTTTTATACCAGTGGGACAAACGAAAAAAAAAAAGTATATCTCTAGATAATATTTCTCTAATTTTCGCTTTGAAGGATGAGCCTAGTTGTAAGAAAAAATGCAACGAAGAAGAAGAAGAAATAAAATGGAGTATAAAACTAAATTGAATTTTACCGGAACACGATATAACCATCTATTGATGTTACCCTAATTAATATTTTTTTTATTAAAATAAACAACAGACAACTTAACATTATATATATATTTTATATTTATATATATTTTTTCTTAAAAGTTGAAATGTAAAATGAATAAAGTCGAATTTCGATATGACGAGCAACAAGTTACGGACAACTTAAAATATTTAATATATATAAATATATATTTTTATACTATGGGCAACAAGCGGCTTTAAAATTAAATGTTGAATGAATAAGATTATCTAACAAAATAGTACATACTTTGTATTATTGTTACCACACGACTTGTCAAATTTTTAACGGGATACAAAACACATATCTTCAAAATCTTACTCCCTCTGTCCCATTTAATTGACGGGATACAAAATACATATCTTCAAAATCTTACTCCCTCTATCCCATTTAATTGTTCACTACAAATTCGACACAGTAACCAATGCAGTAAATGATAGAGGTGTTTATATTATATTAGTTGTGAGAATGTAAATTTTCTATTTTCAATAAGTGGACAATTAAATGGACATCCGCATAAGAAAACAAAGACAATTAGGGTAAGACAGAGGGAGTATTTTGTTAACCTATTTTCTTATTACTTTAAGTAACGGACGACTTAATATAATTGATATAAAATAATTATATATATATTTTACTATTAAAATTAAAATTTACAAACTTTAATCTAATCCTGTCGATTATTCGACGGTACTGAACTAATAATAATAATAATAATAATAATAATAATAATAATAATAATAATAATAATAATAATAATAATAATAATAATAATAATAATAATATATTTTGAAAGTCTTAAAAGAAGTTACTTGTTCCATGATGAATGTTACCCGTTAATAATAATAATATATTGAAAGTCTTACAAGAAGTTACTTGTTCCATGATGAATGTTACCCGTACAGTAAGCGACAATAAAATGACTATAATATACTGATATTAGTCGTTTTGTAAGCTACGTTGACCAGATATTATGCATGCAATATTATTACTACCACGTTCCCAATTTATTGTTATGTCTTTCTGAAAACCGAATCACAACCACACACTTCTAGAAAACATCTCCTCACCTCAACTTTTCCACACACACTTTCAGCTCAGTCTCTCCCTCTCCTCCACAAGCAACCAAAAATTCAACTAAAAACTAGGACTTCCCCCCACTCTCATTCTTACATTACTTGCCCAAATTCTACTTACTACTCTTCACACACTCTCTCTCTCTATATATATATAACCACTGGCCGCACTCCCCTATCGCCAGCTCACCTCACTCTCTTACCTTTATCTTCACTCATAACCCCACAATGCATCACTTTGTACATACAAACCTATGCACTTGAACAAAACACAACAACAACAACAACAAAAATAAAGAATAAACACGCACTCACTCACACACACATTGATGAGTGCATGTGGAGATGTTAAAGAGTGATCATGGCTCGAGGCAGTATTGCAAGGTGACTAATAGAGATGCAACCGATCATGATACAATTAATGATGGTGATCAAGGGTTGAGAGTGAAGCCTCATGAATCCAACAAGCACTCCTACTTTCTTCGTGCAAAGACGCCTCGATTCATGGGGTTTCAGGCAGCCGACGATGATGAAGACGGGGATCAGTTCAAGAGGCCATCATCGATTAGTAGAGTAGGGACGATGGATAGGGAGAGAGCAAATTGCTCTTTCTTGCCACCATCTCGCTCTAAAACTGACCAATTCGACGATCACTCGAGCTTAAGCGAGGAGGAAGACCTAGCTAATTGCCTCGTCATGCTATCGAACAAATCGCACGCCATTTCTGGGGACGAGAAGGAAGAAGCTAATAAGGTGAAAGAAGTGGTGGAGAAGGGTTCATTCCAATGCAAAGCTTGCAAGAAAGTGTTTAGCTCACACCAAGCGTTGGGGGGCCATAGGGCTAGCCACAAGAAGGTGAAGGGTTGTTTCGCCTCGAAGATTGAAGGAAATGCTAATGACGATGAGAACGCAGCCGCCGACGACCAAGAGTCAGTCGGAGACGAGCAAGACGGACTGTTGGCTCCCCAGGAGCTTGATGCTGCCAAGCCTCCGGCACCTGCCGCCCCGCGAAAGAGGGCAAAGATGCACGAGTGCTCTGTCTGCCGCCGAGTCTTCGCCTCCGGCCAAGCCCTAGGCGGCCACAAGAGATGCCATTGGCTCACCACCTCCACGGACAACGCCTTCATCCCGAATTTCACCGATTTCCAATACGATCATCGCACTCAACAGCTCTGCAAGAAACCGATATTCACGAAGCCCCAGCACCATCAAAATTTTCATCAAGATCGAGATCAAGATCATGATCATGATCACCAGCTCGACCTCAATCTCAACCTCCCTCCCGCATTACACTATGACAAGAATCTTGACGATGGAGGTGAGAAAAGTAGTAGTAAATACGAGGCATCGACGAGATTGTGCCTACAACAATGGACCGATGTGAAAGCTGGAAACGACGTCGTAATCGAGAGAAAGAGTGAAGAGGGGTGTGGGATGAAGCTACGAAAGTTGAGCGATCTAAGAGATGTGAACTTGGACGGAGGGTGGTTGCAGATGGGAATTCCTTCAACCACTCAGATGAGGTGATCGATACTCTATAAAAAGTTTTTTGTAATTAATACAGTATATACTGTTATATGTTATACCCAATTCATATACCATTGTCAAGGTTACAGTTTTTTGTTTTTTCCCCCTTATATATGCATAATGTAATACATCACATGAATACATGCAATTACAAGAATAATGCAACTGATATACGAGTTTCATTTTATTTTATTTTACATATAAGCATTGAGTTTTTGTAATTAATACAGGATCCTCTATCCCATGTTCCCAACTCTTGTGTTCGAACAGTGAACAAAATATTAATTTTAATTAGTTTCATGCCTTTGTTTTTAGAAAATCTTATTTTTACTATTTGAGATAAATTTAAAAATTATTTTCTAGTGTTCATCCTTGTGATTAAGATTTATAACTATCTTTTGTTGGATATTATTGGCATTTATCAATAATATGGAGTGGATATTTAACTCAATTGTGAGATTAAATGTCGTAGTATTAAACTTCTTGAGTAGTAGATTAATGTGATATAATTATATGCTCAAAATCCAATACATATATATGGTGAGTGAGATTATTATATCAAAGTGTTGGTGGAGTGACTTCATTATATTATGAAGTGTTGTTGTTCCACATTGGAGAATTAATATTCTCTAATCTTGTTTAAGAGTAACTAAACGAGTGGGCTTATTAATAAGTGGGTTAAGTGAATAAAAACGGGCCCTCATGTGTTTGGGCCTTGCCTCGAGTCTCATTAACATTCGTTTTGGGTCAAGGAAGCTAAACGTTATTGGGCCGAGTAGGCAGCCCAACGTGGGATCCAGTTGTGGTAATTAACATTCGTTTTGGGTCAAGGAAGTTAAACGTTATTGGGCCGAGTAGGCAGCCCAACGTGGGATCCAGTTGTGGTAACAACTTCCGCGTCTAGCGTGCAACGGAACGATCCAGCCGTTGTAACCGCCTCCGTACGTGCCAGCCTTGATGACCAAGACTCCACAAAAACCCTAGAGTTTGATTTGTCTATATAGGAGCATGAGAGAGCATTCATACACACGTTTTTTGACGAGATAGACGCATATCACTCATACACTAGCATCTCTCTTTTGCATCCTTTTCCATTCACGAGTTCAGTCATCACCTCACTCTAGTTTGTCGGAGCTCCGAGGTTGTGTGGTGCTGCTACCGAGGAGACGAAGCCATTTTATCTTTGGGGACGATACCCCAAAACCGAGAGCACTACCGGGGCGTATCTCGTCTTGAGGAAAGAGGATCTTTCCTCGACTCGGCTATTTCACTCCTTTTTGTTTTAATTCGTTGTATTCAGTTTGTTATTTCCGATTTGCGTTGTAATTTGACTTATTTCTGTTTTGAATAGTAGTTTTTGCCCCTGGCAAGTTATCTCTTTTTATCCAGCATTGTACCTGCCACAATGGTTAGCACATTGTAGGATATATAACCCTATTTCAACCAACAATCGAAAGACGAGATATTTCACTTGTCAATTAAAGGAGATGACAATTGCATCCGCATCCACTAACTCCAGCACTAGCGCAGCCACCATGGCTTCGACGATGTCCAATCTGTTGCTGTCCAGCCACCCTATCGTCAGGAACAATGGTGAGCACAATTCTTACCTCTGGAGGTTCCTCTAACTCCTGGGTGTTCAATAACCCTTTAGGGTTGAGTGGTGGATCCGCATATAGTGGCACCGTGGGTTCCACTTTCAGTGGTAACGTTGGATCCTTGAACGAATCTGGTGTTGGGACAACAGAAGATGTTGTTCTATTTGACAACATTGGGATTTGCAAACTTCCTAAAGGAGGAAGAGCCCTCTAAGCCAAGTGACCAAGAGTCAAACTTTGTCGTTCGCGCTGCTTACGACAATTGGTGAAACGAAGACTACCTTTGTAAGAACTTCATTATGAATGCTCTGGATGATGCTCTATACAATGTGTACTCCACTGTGGAAACCTCCAAGGCAATGTGGGATGCTCTGGAGAAGAAGTACCGAAGCGATGATGCTGGTACGAAGAAGTTCGTAGTCGCACAATATTTGGACTACAAGATGGTTGATTCACGACCGATCATGGAGAAAGTGCAAGAGTTCCAACTCATTGTGCACGATGTCCATGCCGAGGAAATGTCCTTACCGGACGTGTGCACTGTTGTGACCGTGATCGATAAGTTGCCCCCAAGTTGGAAGGACTACAAGAGCTACCTCAAGCATAAGCGAAAGGAGACGACTCTTGAAGACCTCATTTTGAAGTTGCGCATTGAGTCGGAAGTGCGAAAGCAAGACCCAAAGCCTAGGGCCCCGATCGATGCAAAGGCAAACTTAATGGAGCGAGGTGGTCCCTCCAACAAAAGACCTCGTCCATGTGCCAGAGACAATGGCAAAGACATAATGTGTCTGTCAAAAAGTTCAACTGTGACTGCTACAATTTTGGCAAACATGGTCATGCTGCGAAGGACTGCCGAAAACTGAAGAACAAGAAGAAGAGCAAGGTCGCCAATGCCGAGAAGGACTTTGGCGAGTGGGACAGAGATGGCCTAGCTGCAGTGGTAACTGAAGAGGTTAACACAGAGGTTACCTCCGAGGTTAACACAATCGAGAACACTGGTGGGTGGTACATCGACACGGGCGCTACTGCCCACGTGTGTGATGATAGGAGCAAGTTTGTTACCTATCAAGTCGTTGAGTGGAGGAAGCTCAACATGGGGAACAAAGCTTCGTCCGATGTGGTCGAAGTTGGAGAGGTGGAGCTCAAGCTCACATCTGGCCTCCCACTTACGTTGAAGAATGTCCTTCATGTTCCCAACATACGCAAGAACTTGGTGTCAGGCTCTGTACTAGTAAATAAGGGGTTTAGACTAGTGTTTGAGTCCGATAAATTTACTTTGTTGAAATTCGGAAAGTTTCTTGTTAAGGGTTACCTTACTGGGGGACTTTTTAAACTTAATGTATTGGTCGTGTGCCGTGTAACCAAGTGTTCTGCTATCAATGCAAAAGCAAGTACTTCCTCCTATTTGATTTAGTGCTCTGATTTATGGCATTGTAGATTGGGTCATGTGAACCACAATGGTATAAAAAGATTAGTAAATATGAATTTACAAAAGGTTAATGATGTTAAGACCACAAACAAATGTGAAATTTGTGTTGAGGCAAAAATGACAAAGTTACCGTTTCCTTCAGTAGAGCGGAGCACGAAACCCCTTGAGTCAATTAATTGGTGTGTAAATGTTAGGATTTTTGTAATGTTTTTGAGTCCGTTTTCGTAATATTTTTGTGTCTTTGTGTGTGTTTATGGCTATGATTCGTTTGTTTGGAGTTTTTGGGACTTGTAGGTGATTATGGATGAAAAGGAGCGGAAACGGGCCGAAAAGGAAGAAAAGACGACGATCGAGCGAACGAGGACAGATTCGTGATCTGGACGCCGTCCAGATGAAGTTGGACGCCGTCCACAGTGCCGTCCACAGTGCCGTCCAAGTCCACGTCCAAAGCTGGACGGGCGTCCAGCACGTTGAGCAAAATCGAGCAGTGTTGAGAACTGGACGCCGTCCAGAATAAGTTGGACGCCGTCCAACTTATAGGCGGCCAGGCTGTTCTTTCCTTTTTCATCTAGGTTTTTACCTAGTATATATATATCATCCTTGTGCACGAATTTGTATCATCTTTATCATATTTTTAGCTCTAGTTTTCCAGCACTTAAGTACTTTTATTAGCTTTCTATTGTTCGGATCCGGATTCTTCGTTTTTGCAATTCAATTCAAGACGTTTTATTTACTTCAAGTTCTTCGTTCTTCGTCTCAATTTTCGTAAGTTATTTTATTGCTTTCGTTTACTTGTTTTTAATTGCTTGCTTTCGTTTTAGATTCGAATTCTTAATTGCTTCGTTTAATTTCCTTAGTTTAATTTCGTTCTTTCGATTTCTAGTTTAAAGTTTAGATTCGTTTTTCTAGTTTCGATTCTCTAGTTTTTCAAAGCTTTCAAAGTTAGATTAATTTTCTTTAAAATTTCCAGATTTATTTCATCATGTCTAGATTTATTTATGCTTCTATCTTTGCTTCCTTTATTGCTTTTTTTTTCGATTTTTGCCTAGGTAGATTTATTGCTTTCTTCTAGTTTAATTTTCTAAGTTTATTTAGTTCGATTTATTTCCAGCTTTTTAGATTAGATTTATTTGCTTTGATTTTAATTGCTTTGATTTATTTTATTTGCCCAGGATTTAAAAACTAAAACCCCAAAATCTTCTTTACTTGCTTTTTTTGTTTTAGGCTAGAATAGGTTTTACTACATAATTAATTGCCCTGCAAAGTTTTCCTTCGAGATTCGACATTGGGTTTTACTTGCTAGTGCTACGATAGGATTTCGTTCTATTGAGAACACTTTTTGGTGAAACAAATTTTGGCGCCGTTGCCGGGGAAAACTTTAGGCGATTTATTGTGTAGTATTTTTATTTGTTTTATTTTTATTTTTATTTGTGTTTCTTCGATTTTCTTGTTTCTCCCACCCGGTGCGTTTAACCCGTTTGTTGAGTGTTGTTTATGCATGGTCGCCAAAGTCTTCAAAGGAATTTAGCGCCCTACTTCGACTACATCCATCAAAGGAAAGAGATTTTAGCCGCGAAGGAGAAGGAGGAGATCGATTCTCAAGACTTTGGTTTAGTCTTGTTATTTGCAGAGCCCGAATCCATGGCAGCTAGAGTCATGGGCGATTTTGCTCGCCCCACATTCACAGCCACCACTTCGGCGATTGTCCTGACGGAAGCGGTCAGGAATCATGAGCTTAAACCTCACCACATGGCGTTGCTCCCATCCTACCACGGGCTGCCCAACGAGGATGCTTTGACATTCATCCGAGAGTTTTGCACGGTGGTGCAAACTTTCCCACTCTCGGGACTCACGGAGGACAACTTGAAGATGAAGTGCTTCCCGTACACCCTGAATGATCGAGCAAAGTCGTGGTATTTGGCACTCCCGGCCAACTCTCTTTCCACATGGAATGCGGTGTGCGAGAAGTTCATGCTCAAGTACTACCCGAACCGCAAGACTCAAGAGGTGCGGTCAAAGATTATGAATTTCTCCCAAGACAACGATGAGCCGTTTCACGAAGCATGGGAGAGGTTCCAAGAGCTACTCCAACAATGCCCTCATCATCAAATGGCACCGGAGTTGCTTTGGCAATATTTCTACGACGCCCTCAATCAAACATATCAGTTCATGGTGGATAGTTCGGCCGGAGCATAGCGGTCAAGACAGCTGAAGAGTTGAAGGATATTTTCGAGACGCTCGCTGCGAGTTCTCAACAAAAATCAGCTAGACCGAAGAAAGTGGAGGCGAGTGCAGTTTCGATGAGCCCCGACTTGAAGAAGCAAATTGCCGACATGTATAGGGATCTCGAGAACTTGAAGATGAAGCAAAGTGCTCCGGCCCCGAAGGAGGAAGAGAGGAAGCCCGATCAATGCGAAATTTGTGGAGAGCTTCGGCACATCAAGGAGGTGTGCCACAACATGGGGGAGTTTCCATACGAAGGAGGAGCCGAGGTCTACGCCGCTCAAGGATACCCGCCTCAAGTGCCTCCACCTCAAGGATATCAAGGGGGATACAATGGTCGCTATCAAAATCCGAGGCCGACACAAGGGCAAGGTAACCCCCCTACCTATCCAAATAGGCGTCCTCCACCATATAATAACCCCTATCCTCCTCCACCAAATCCCTACTACTCTCAACCTCCACCATATTATCCACCTCCTCAATACCCTCCAAATCCATATTATCCACCACCTCCATACTACCCTCCTCAACCTACTCCTACTCCACCACCACCATACCCAAATTCTCGTCCTCAAGGACCTCCACAAAAGCCTCCCGTCGATGAGGATCGTCTCCATGCACTTGATGCAAACATAAAGCGGCTCGAGACGGCCATTGGCCAAATTTCTGGATCCATGCACTTGATGCAACCACCGGGGCGTATTCCGAGTCAAGGGATTCAACCACAACAAGCCAACGAGGTGCAAGCTCCATATTCCCCGTGCGTTCCTCCTTTTCCACCTCATCAAGCTCAAGCAGTTTCGGTGTTGCGGAGCGGAAGATAGGTGGACAACGGTGTTAATATGCCACCTCAAGGGCATTCAAATGATAGATGGAGCCCGGGCAAGCATTGGAGCGACAGCAAAAATCGGGCAGCCCAAGGTTCTGGACGGCGTCCAACTTCGGGTTGGACGGCGTCCAACTCTGGACGGCCGTCCACCCCTTCTGGACGGGCACCCCATGCGCAGTCTCAAATTCTTACAGAATCAGGATCTGGACGGCATCCAGATCCGGGTTGGACGGCGTCCAACCCTGTTCCTCCGAATCCAACAGCTCCAGAAACTGGACGCCGTCCACACTCCTCTGGACGGCCGTCCAACCCCGACGAGCAGCGCACGGAGTCCGAGGAGCCCGAGAAGGAGCCCGAGAAGGAAGTCCAACCTCTCCACAAGACGTCCAATCCTTATGTTCCTCCCATTCCTTATCCAAGTCGTGTGAAGAACAAGAAGCGCGATCAACAATTCGCCGATCTTTACAAGCTTCTTTCAAAGGTGGACGTGAACTTGCCTCTCCTTGATGTTATTCGCAACGTGCCGCCATTCGTGAGGTTCGTGAAGGAGTTGACATCGAGGAAGAAGCCGTTCGATGAGATGGAGACGATTGCGGTATCGGAGGTGGCGACATCCATTATGCAACACCCTCTTCCACCTAAGCAACGAGATCCAGGTTCTTTCGTTATCACTATCTCTTTAGGTAATGGTAAGGAAGCATGTGGTATGTTAGATTTAGGTGCCGGTATTAATCTCATGCCTTATTCTATCTTTAAGCAATTAGAGTTAGGAGAACTTAAACACACTCGCATGAGCCTTCAATTGGCGGATAGGTCTATTAGATACCCTAGAGGTATTATTGAAGATATTCCTGTTCGTGTAGGGGGTTTGATTGTTCCCGTTGATTTTTTGGTTTTAGAGATAGGTGAGGTACAAGAGAATGGTATTGAGCACACACTTTTGCTAGGTCGTCCTTTCATGGCTACTACTAATACCTTGATAGATGTGAAGAATGGTGTGATTAAGATGTCGGTTTTAGGAGAGGATGTCTCGTTTTCTGTGCATAAGAGTCGACCTATGTCATCGGTCAATTTAATTGATAATTGTTCTTTCATCGATAAGGTTGATGCCTTGGCCGAGTGCTCTTTTGTGCAGGATTTTGACATCGAGGAAGTGTGTTGGGGATCCGGAGATCAAATGGAATGAGAGCGAATGGAGAGAGACATCGGGATCAAAATCCCATTTCCCCCTCAAGACCCCGAGCCCGGCTCGAAGATTCCGGAGCCGTTGGAGTTGAAAGAGCTGCCATCGCATTTGAAATATGTATTTTTAGAGGGAGGAAATCAAAAACCCGTAATCATCTCTTCTTCTTTGTCTCTTGCAATGGAAGGAGCATTGGTGGGCATACTCAAGGAGAACAAGCTCGCTTTTGGATGGAGCTTGGCGGATATACGAGGAATTAGCCCGGCCACGTGCATGCATCGCATCAATCTCGAAGAAGGCGCTCGCCCCAAATGAGATGGACAAAGGAGGCTCAACCCAATGCTCATGGAGGTCGTGCGCAAGGAAATCTACAAGCTATTGGCGGAGGGCATTATTTATGCCATCGCCGATAGTGAGTGGGTTAGCCCGGTGCACGTCGTTCCAAAGAAGGGAGGAATCACGGTGTCAAAGAACGAGAAGGATGAGTTGGTCGCCTCGCGCCCGGTTACCGGTTGGAGGATGTGCATCGATTATAGGAAGCTCAACGCTTCCACCAAAAAGGACCACTTTCCTCTCCCTTTCATTGATCAAATGCTTGATAAGTTAGCCGGGCAAAAATTTTATTGTTTTCTAGATGGTTTGTCAGGTTACTATCAAATCGCGATAGCTCCGGAGGATCAAGCAAAGACGGCCTTCACAAGCCCTTTTGGGACCTACGCTTATAGGAGGATGCCATTTGGTCTCTGCAATGCACCGGGTACGTTCCAAAGATGCATGATGTCTATTTTTTCGGAATTTATTGGTGATTTTGTAGAGATTTTTATGGACGATTTTTCTGTTTTTGGGTCGTCTTTTCATGATTGCTTGATGAAGATAGAGAGAGTTCTTAAGAGATGCATTGAGAGTGGTCTTACTTTGAGTTGGGAAAAGAGTCATTTTATGGTTAGAAGTGGTATTGTTTTAGGCCATATAGTCTCGAGTAAAGGTATAGAGGTCGACAAAGCGAAAGTGGAGGTAATTGAAAAATTGCCACCACCTAGTGATGTCAAAGGTATTAGGAGTTTCCTTGGTCATGCGGGCTTTTATAGACGATTTATTAAGGATTTTTCTAAAATTAGCCAACCTCTTTGTCGTTTACTTGCTCAAGATGTGCCTTTCCGCTTTGATGATTCTTGTATGCATGCTTTTCTCACTTTAAAAGAAAAACTCATCTCTGCTCCCGTTGTAGTTGGTCCCGATTGGTCATTACCTTTTGAAATTATGTGTGATGCTTCGAATAATGCCGTAGGGGCTGTTTTGGGTCAAAGAGTCGATAAGATGCTTCGTGTGATTTACTATGCTAGTTTAACTCTTAATCCGGCTCAAGTGAATTACACCACCACCGAACAAGAGATGCTTGCCGTTGTTTTTGCCTTGGATAAATTTAGATCTTACATCATAGGGTCTAAGGTGATTATCTATAGTGATCATGGTGCTCTTAAACATCTTTTGACTAAAGCCCAAGCAAAACCTAGGTTGATTAGATGGGTCTTATTATTGCAAGAATTTGATATTGAGATTCGTGATAGAAAAGGTAGTGATAATCTTGTGGCCGACCACCTCTCTCGTCTCGATTCACCTCCCCCTTATGCTTCTCTTGATGATATTGGTGATTCCTTCCCTTTTGAGAATGTTAATGAAGTGAATGCTACTCCTTGGTTTGCCGATATTGCTAATTACTTGGCCGATAAGGACACTAAACCCGTCCTTAACGCTCAAGAAGAGAAAAGGTTTCTTCGTTTGTGTAGGCAATACTATTGGGAGGATCCTCACTTGTTCAAGCTTGGGAAGGACGAGGTGATTCGAAGATGCGTTCCCGACCACGAGCAAGCCGAGGTGTTGCGACATTGTCACGAGGAACCGAGTGGAGGCCATTTTGGTGGGCAAAAGACTGCACATAAGGTACTTCAAAGTGGGCTATTGGCCCACTCTTTTTAAGGATGCCCAAGCCTTCTACCTTTCTTGTGATCGTTGTCAACGTGTTGGCTCGATTAGTCGGCGCAATGAGATGCCTTTGAATCCTATCTTGGTGGTTGAGGTATTTGATGTGTGGGGAATTGATTTTATGGGTCCTTTTCCCAAGTCTCATGGATTCGAGTATATTTTTCTTGCCGTCGATTACGTGTCTAAGTGGGTAGAAGCCATACCCATGAAGACATGTGACTCTCACGTTGTCTTGAAGTTTGTGCAGGAAAATATTTTGTGTAGGTTTGGTTTCCCTCGTGTGATCATTAGTGATGGGGGAAAGCATTTTTGCAACAAATTGTTTGCCAAGCTCATGAAGAAGAACGCCATCACTCACAAGGTGGCGACTCCTTATCATCCACAAACTTCGGGACAAGCGGAGACGAGCAATCGACAAATCAAAGGGATCCTCGAGAAGACGGTGAAACCATCAAGGAAGGATTGGGCCGACAAGTTGAACGACGCTCTTTGGGCACATCGCACGGCTTACAAAGGTGTGCTTGGGATGAGTCCCTATAGGCTCGTCTATGGTAAGTCGTGCCATTTGCCTGTTGAGATCGAGTTCAAGGCATATTGGGCTCTTAAGCGCATCAACTTCGACCTTGACGATGCTCACGATCGGAGAATTTTGCAAATGGAGGAGCTTGAAGAGCTAAGGAACGAAGCCTACGACAATGCCAAGATTTACAAGGACAAGGTGAAACGTCTACATGATAGACGCATAGCCTACAAGGTGTTCAAACCCGGAATGAAGGTACTTCTCTTTCACTCTCGTCTTCGTTTATTTCCGGGTAAGCTTAAGTCTAGGTGGGGAGGTCCATACACGGTGGTGCAAGTTTTCCCCCATGGTGCGGTAGAGATCAAGAACGAGGATTCGGTATACATCTTCTCGGTCAACGGGCAACGATTGAAGCCGTACATCGAAGGGTCGACATTGCCTCAAACGGTGGAGATGATTCTCATCTCCGATCCCCCACTTTCCGAATGAGTTTTTGGTACGTCAAGCTAATGACGTTAAACAAGCGCTTGGTGGGAGGCAACCCATGTAAAAAAAATATAAATATGTAGTTTAGGTTTCATTTTTTTTTCTTGTTATTTTCGTGTTTTCTTTTTGGATTTTCGTGCAGGGAGTTATACACATGGATTGGCGTGAAGAGAGGTCGAGACGAGGACGAAAAGTCAAAATCGAAATTTTGGTCAGATTCGACTTTTGGACGGCGTCCAACTTGGTTCTGGACGCCGTCCAGAAAGGCCCGCCCCAGCTCAGCTTAAAGAATTGGACGCCGTCCAATTACTTAAGGGTGGACGCCGTCCAACTTATTCTGGACGCCGTCAAACCCTCAACGGGCTTCCCAGATTTCTCGATTCAAATATGTTCCTCTCTAACCTAATTGATATCCTCCTCTCTCACGACGCTCTTTATCTCTCAATTGTAAATTGCAGCAACACCCATTCCCTTCCGCCGTCGAATTCCAGCCGCCGCCGCCGTTTACGCCGCCGATTCGCTGCTGCTGCTCCGCCGCCTGCTGCTGCTCCGCCGCCGCCCGTGCTGCTGCTATTCGCCGCCGCCGAGTTCTGCAGTCGCCACCAACAGCTTGAGTCCCTGTAGCTACTCTCTGCCGTGAAATTTCATCTCCGTTCAACGCCGTCGCCGTTGCAGCCGCCACCGCCACCAATTCCCGTCGGAGGTCCAGCCAGGGTTGAGAGTTGAACTTGGACGCCGTCCAACAGTTTCTGGACGCCGTCCAGAATCTCATTCTGTCCCGGTGTGATTCGTTCCCGTTTTCACCCGTTCTCATCCCGTCTTCATCCCCCAGCCTTCCACTTCAACCATGGCACGTGGTAATGCATTCAACAGCGCTCGGATCAACCGTCTCGAGGCCGAACGACCCACCGGAGCCACACCGCAGCAACTAGGTCTAGCTCACCACTTCGGAGTCGATATTACACAATGTGAAGGGCTAACCCCGAGCCAAGAGATCACCCCTTCCGACTTCATCAAGGCTCATCTTATGGTTTCCCCGACCGAGTTTGTCCCTGTGCAAGAGCGCCCTTCGGTGAAAGCCCATTACAGAAATCTTAGACAACGAGGGATTGTACACGAGGAGGAGCAAGCTCACGAGGCCGGAGGTGACGATGAAGAGGGAGGTGGTGATGAAGAGGAGCAAGAAGAGCAGCCAGAGGAGCACCAAGAGGTCCCGGCCGATGACGACCTCCTAGCTCATCACTTCCATCGCCGCGATCGTGTTCGAGGCCGTCGAGCCATGGAGGCCGAGACTCCCCCGTATTGGGCTGAGTTTCGAGGCAATTTTACACACTTTCAACAAGGTGTGTTTGATCGTTTCGACTCATTGACTACCCAAATGACGGGCTTGTCTACCCAAGTGTCGGGTTTGGATAGGAGGGTGTCCAACATAGAGAGCCACTTGATACGCTAAACTGATTTTTCGGTTGGCTCCACTTCCGCTCCACCAGACCCGAATGACCCTCGTTTTTGGTCTCCCCACGATCCCCGATGGAATGACCCACTGTTCCAAGGTTTCTTCGACCCATAGCCATGTTTGTGTCTTTTATTTTTGTTTGAGTCTTTTATTGTTTTCTCTTTCTTTTGTTCGATTTTACGCTTTGGTATTTGTGTTTTCTGTTTGTTTTGTAGGTGATACTTGGAGTCTCTCGAGATTTTGGGTATTTGTGTTCGTCATTTTGCGATAAGTTCTTTCTTTCCCTTTCCTTTTTATTTTCTCGCAATGGGGACATTGCTTGATTTTAAGTGTGTGTGTGTGTGTGTGGGGGGGGGGGGGGGGGGGTCTTTGAACTTTTGGCATGTAGTTTTTAATTTTGTTGAGTCTTAGGAGTTAATTGAGTGGAATGAGCATGTGATGATAGTATTGTGGACTTGGCCGATGATAGAGAATTGCGTTGATTTTTGGAAAAATTCATGATCTTTATTATGCATGGAACCTTGGCGAAGCGACGCATTTTATTTGATGAATTTGATGTATGCTATGATGTCGGGAACTAGTTAGTTTGAACCCGTGAGAGTTGAGCTATTTGTGCATATTTATGCCTATTCTTTGATTAAGTGATCATGCATGCTTCATTGTTTCTAGAACTTGCCTTGTTCCTCCATCAAGACCTTAGTATATTTACGAACTAGGAGATGATCTTAGGCCATTCTTTCGTAGCCACATGATTCCTATACACTAACCTTGTTCATAATCCTTTGTTTACCCCTTTTGAACCTTTATTAGCCGTTCTTTGTGAAACCGGATGATAGGAGGTTTGGATGATTATGGGTATCCTTAGTTGTAGTTGGTGATATGGAAGGAGATAATTGGAAAATATTTGTTGTGGTGTAGAAGGAGAGAAAGAGAAGAAATTTTAGATGCTTGTTTAAGTGTAGTTAGCTATCCCTATGAGCTTAGAAAAAAAAGAAAAAAAAAGAAAAAAAAAAAAAAAACGAGATGAAAAAAAAAACGAGATGAAAAAAAAAAATAGAGCCTTTGTTCAACATTAGAAAGAACATTTATTAGTTGAGCTCTAGGAAAAAAAAAAGAAAAGAAAAGAAAAAGAGAAAAAATAAGCATAAGGGGATAGTTAGCTTTGATTTGTATAGTTGATATTTTAGCATCTTTGAGTTTGTATTTGGTGTGTTGGAGGGTAGAAGATGGAGATAAAAATTCATACTTTGGTTGGAGTTGAAAAAGAGGTTGATGATTTAGAGCATTTGAGTCACTTAGCCTATATATTCCCTACCTTAACCATGTCCCTTACATTACAAGCTTATATAAAGACCTTCTTGATCCTAGTTTGTAAGTATTACATTAGGTGGAGATGTTGAGATTGAAGGCAAGCCTATGGTAAACATGTTGCATTGCATTGATGTTGAGTGAACCCTCTTGATGTGCATTATATTACATCTTTTCTTTGAGAGAGTTGAGTGTTCACTTTCATATACAAAATTTCACATGTTGGAGAGTGTTCTTTGATGGATTAGCATACTTTGAATTAGTTGAGTAGATTGTGTTGATTGATGTTAAGGTTGTGTGCATAGTTTTGATCATGATCATGAGAGTTTGTTTTCGAAAAGTTTTGAGGCCTATATAGTTCACAATACTTAAGTCTATTGTTTATTTTGTTTTGCTTGAGGACAAGCAAAGGTCTAAGTGTGGGGGATTTTGATTGGTGTGTAAATGTTAGGATTTTCGTAATGTTTTGAGTCCGTTTTCGTAATATTTTTGTGTCTTTGTGTGTGTTTATGGCTATGATTCGTTTGTTTGGAGTTTTTGGGACTTGTAGGTGATTATGGATGAAAAGGAGCAAAACGGGCCGAAAAGGAAGAAAAGACGACGATCGAGCGAACGAGGACAGATTCGTGATCTGGACGCCGTCCAGATGAAGTTGGACGCCGTCCACAGTGCCGTCCAAGTCCACGTCCAAAGCTGGACGGGCGTCCAGCACGTTGAGCAAAATCGAGCAGTGTTGAGAACTGGACGCCGTCCAACTTAGGCGGCCAGGCTGTTCTTTCCTTTTTCATCTAGGTTTTTACGTAGTATATATATATCATCCTTGTGCACGAATTTGTATCATCTTTATCATATTTTTAGCTCTAGTTTTCCAGCACTTAAGTACTTTTATTAGCTTTCTATTGTTCGGATCCGGATTCTTCGTTTTGCAATTCAATTTAAGACGTTTTATTTACTTCAAGTTCTTCGTTCTTCGTCTCAATTTTCATAAGTTATTTTATTGCTTTCGTTTACTTGTTTTTAATTGCTTGCTTTCGTTTTAGATTCGAATTCTTAATTGCTTCGTTTAATTTCCTTAGTTTAATTTCGTTCTTTCGATTTCTAGTTTAAGTTTAGATTCGTTTTCTAGTTTCGATTCTCTAGTTTTTCAAAGCTTTCAAAGTTAGATTAATTTTCTTTAAAATTTCCAGATTTATTTCATCATGTCTAGATTTATTTATGCTTCTATCTTTGCTTCCTTTATTGCTTTCTTTTCGATTTTTGCCTAGGTAGATTTATTGCTTTCTTTTAGTTTAATTTTCTAAGTTTATTTAGTTCGATTTATTTCCAGCTTTTTAGATTAGATTTATTTGCTTTGATTTTAATTGCTTTGATTTATTTTATTTGCCTAGGATTTAAAAACAAAAACCCCAAAATCTTATTTACTTGCTTTCTTAGTTTAGGCTAGATTAGGTTTTACTACATAATTAATTGCCTTGCAAAGTTTTCCTTCGAGATTCGACATTGGGTTTTACTTGCTAGTGCTACGATAGGATTTCGTTCTATTGCGAACACTTTTTAGTGAAACATTAATTCACACGGATGTGTGTGATTTAAACTTTGTGCAAACTAGAGATGGTAAGAAGTACTTTATCACTTTCATCGATGATTGCACAAAGTATTGTTACCTTTATCTTTAAGAGGTAAAGATGAGGCTATTGAAGCTTTTAAGAGCTTCAAGAATGAAGCTAAAAATCAACTAAGTTGTCGAATTAAGATGGTTTGAAGTTATAGAGGTGGAGAATATGTGGCTCCGTTTGAGGAATTGTGCAATGAAAGTGGTATAATTCATCAAACGACATCCCCGTACTCATCCCAATCGAATGGCATCGCAGAACGAAAGATCGAACTCTTAAAGACATGATGAACGCTTTGTTGATCAGTTCAGGGTTGCCACAATGCATGTGGGGGGGGGGGGGGGGGGGGGGGGGGAAGCTGTTTAGACAGCCAACTATATACTGAACAAAGTCCCTCTCAAAGGTAGTCCCTCTCAAAGGTAAGGACATTACACCTTACGAGTTGTGTAAATGTGGAAGACCATCGTACAAATATCTCAGAGTGTGGGGGTGTTTTGGCGAAGGTTGAAGTGCCTCTATCTAAACAAGTTACAATTGTTCCTAAAACGGTCGATTGTATCTTTATAGGTTATGCACTTAATAGTAGTGCCTACCTTTTTTTTATCTACAAGTTTGATGTACCGGACATGACTGTGGGAACCACAATTGAGTCAAGGAATGCAGTATTCTTTGAAAATGTTTATCCTTGTAAAGAGAAGGGTGTAGTTGACACCAATTCTAGTGAAAGAATTGAAGGTACAACCAATAGTTCTAAATCCATGAGTGAGGAACCAAAATCGCGCAAGCGACGTAGGTCTAACTCGGAAATGTAGAACTGAAACGTGGTAGTAGAGCAAGGACTCAAAAGTCCTTTGGCTCAGAATATGTAGCATTTGTGTTGGATGATAAGCCAACCATAATGAAGGCTGCATTGGCTAGATCGGATGGATCACTTTAGAGAAAAGCAATTCAAAGTGAAATTAATCCATCAAGCAAAACCACAAGTGGGTGATGGTTGATTTGCTAGAAGGTTGTAAGCCCTTAGGATGCAAGTGGGATCCTTAAAAGAAAATACAAAGCAGATGGTTCAATTGACAAGTACAAGGCCCGATTAGTGGTTAAAGGCTTAATTTAAGCAAAAAGAAGGGTACGATTTCTTTGATACCTATTCACCAGTTATGAAGATTACATCCATTCATGTGCTTCTAGCCATTGATGTTTTGTATGATCTTGAGATACACCAAATGGTCGTTAAGACTGCGTTCTTGAATGGTGATCTTGAAGATGAAATCTATATTGAGCAACCAGAAGGGTTTGTAGAACCTGGACAAGAGAAAAAGGTTTGTAAGCTGGTTAAGTCTCTATATGGATTGAAACAAGCACCAACTACAATGATACTTGAAGTTTGATGAGGTGATGTTATCAAATGGCTTTCATATAAACAAATGTCATAAGTGTTGGGAATTGTTAAGAACGAATATGTTAAGGGGGAACCTATAAGGGATATTTTAGTGTTTTGATTTGATCCCAAAACCCCAAAGCGTTCTGTTCCCAAGCGACCCATTTTGATGTAGTCGATAAGTTAGAATTTTTCTAAGCCTACTCTGTTAGGATGGCTCTTTAAATTGCTTAGATTTTAGGCTTCAAATTTTCAAGTGAAGGCCACTCGCTTGAGTGTGTTTTTCGAAGCGAAGCAAGTCTAGCAAGCTGAAGTGAAGCGTACCGAAGAAAAGTGTAGCGAAGCGATCACTACAGTAGATTCAAAGTGAGTCTGCCAAAGCGAAGCGAAGCGAGCGCTACAGTTCAAAGCCAAAGCGAAGCGAAGCGAGCGCTACAGTCCAAAGCGAAGCGAAGCAAGCGCTACAGTAAAAAGTCAAAGCTAGTCAGCTCTAGTCAGCAATTTCCAAAGTAGTCACTAGGGAACTTTATTTCCCGAAGCGACTCACTACAGAATGACTACGAAGTGACTCTACTAAAGCGGACGCTACAACTTCAAAGCGAAGCGAGCCACTACCTACCAGAAAGCGACAGCGCGACTCCCGCCCATATTTTGAACTCTAGTCAACAGGAGATCGTAGCATTAATTACAAGATCTCCACGTGTCGAAAGCGGAGTGGAGCGGAAGAGTTGACTGCCAGGCCGACAAAGGCGCCGCAACAGTACTGGCTCGCTCCAGTTACTGTTAACCTTGTAAGTTAGCCAATTTTGGCAAAATGCCAAAACTGGACGTCTGAAAAAGGTGCCAGCCTGCGCGAGTACTGTCGAGAGGAGGAGAGACAAGGCCACCAACCAAGCAACGGATCTCGGCCATCTCTCTGCCTATAAATAGTGAAGGATGAAGACGAAGAAGAGTAGAACACTACTTGAGCATTCGAGCCTACAGCAAACAAACACTCCCAAGCCTTCGAGCAAATCTTCGAGTCTTTGTTTTAAGTGTTCTCCGAGTTTCCAGTTCATCGGAACTCGTCTTCACAACCTTCACACTTAGAGTCTAAGCCCATTCCATATCCAAGCTTAGAAGAAGAGCTCTACCCATCTTTGCACTTACTGTAAAGAGCTCTTCACAGTGTGTTCGTCAACCAAAAACCCTAAATCTGTCTGTTAGGTTTTTGAGTCGTCGTTAGGTTGTTTCGATCCAAGGCCCTTCTTTCATCGATTGAAGAAACCTTGATCATAGAGTTTAGATCCAAGCTTACACTTACATCGTTTGTGTAAAGCTCGATCGAAGCTAGGCTATAAGGAGAGCCCACAATCTCCCTGTCTGTTCGACTGAAGCGAGTGAAGCTTCCAGTCTAGTTAGGTTTTTGGTGTGAACCCGGAATCACCCAGCGTTTGTCAGATCCAAGCGAGTGAAGCTCGATCTTGACCAGGCTTTTGAAGAGCCCGAAATCTTCAAGTTCTTGAGTGAAAAGAACGGTTGCCGTCGTGCAACAAAGTGGACGTAGGAGCGTTATCTCCGAACCACTATAATTCTCTGTGTCGTATCTCTCTAACCCTAAAATCTTATTTGTTTGATTATCCATTGCATATTGCATCTAAACAAACCTAATCTGGAAATTTTAAATACTTAGGAAAGATTTTTAGCTCACCAAATTCCGCACATACGAGTAAAGACTCCCTCTTGATCAAGTGCTCACTTCGGTCAAGCAGGCTAGCTACGTACTGTAGATCTAACTTCAGCTAGGTCTTAAGTTCCAAGCGAGCTCTTTACTTGTTACTCTGAGTTAAGGGATTTGAAGTTGAAAAACTTCAAAATACGTATTTACCCCCCCCCCCCCCCCTCTACGTATTTTCCTATTAACAAACTGGGACCAACAAGTGGTATCAGAGCAGCGGTTCTTTCGAGCCTCTGCTTTGCATACCTGAAGTGAGCCCCCACTCGCTTCACGTTGTCTCACTGAACCGGATCCTATTTTCCTAAGTGCATCAAAACCTCACCCACGCATAACTGCATATACTACTGACTATTTGCCATGTCTACATACAGTGCTTCTAGTCTTCCACAGTTTTCCATTGAAGGCTATGAAATATGGAGTTTCCGAGTCGAGAGCTTCCTATGCTCAATCCACGACCGGATGTGGGAAGTCATTGAGGACGGACCAATCGAGATCAAGAAAGCCATATCTGTGGATGTTCCAGCCACTGAAGGTCGTCCAGCCCACGTTCGACAACAGTACGTGGAGAAGGATAAGGATGAGTATACTCCAAATGACTTCAAAGTCGCCAACCTCGACAAGATTGCACGCCACACGATGCAGAGCACCGTGTCGGACGCCTATCTACCAAGGATAAGGAAGTGCGCGACTGCAAAAGAAATGTGGGAAACCCTTGCTCTCATTTCTCAAGGCACAGACAAAATCAAAGAAAACAAGCTCGCCGTACAAATGCGGGAGTTTGAAAGCCTGATAATGAAGCCAGGAGAATCCATCGACGCATTCGAGCTGAGAGTTACCAACATCACTGCAACTCTCAACTCGCTTGGGAAGAAACTCACAGATAAGGAAGTCAACCTGAAAATTGTCCGAGCTCTCACAAGGAAGTGGCAGACAATGAAGGAGTTGTACCTAGCTACCAAGGATCTATCTAAGCTCACACTGGAGATTCTATTTTCCGAACTCAAAGCTCACGAATTCGATCTGAATCGTATGAACCTCGACGAAGAGGATGAAGCGCCCACTACGTCAAAATGAGTAGCATTTAAAGCTGCTGAAGGGCCAAGCGAGCAGTCGATAGCCAAGATGACGAGGGAAGAGTTGGAAGAACACATTGCATTCTTGTCCAAAAATTTCAACAAAATGAACTCTCGAGTGGGCAAATATAAAAGATTCTACAAGCAGTACAAAGGGAGGAGCACTGATGCTCGAGAAGGAAAAGGAAAGAGAGAAGAGACGACCAAGACGATCCCGCGCGACATGATGGAAGTGGAGTGTTACCACTGCCACAAGATGGGCCACTACAAATCCGATTGCCCAAAGCTCAGTGCTAAAGAGCGCGAGGAATTGAAGGCCAAGAGGGATGCTCCAAGGCGAGCGCTCGTAGCAAGTGAAGTGCCAGTCGCTACAACTGAAGATCCATCAAGCGACTCAGATGCATTCACAGATCCAAACTCCAGTGATAGTGAGGATCTTGGATTTATGGCGCTCACCGACGAAGAAACAGGAGAGGTATTCTTCTATCCTTCAATCACTTCAATTACACTAGCACACATTGTTAATGAGGAAGAACAATTCTCTTCATGGAGTGAGTTGTTTGACAAGCACCAGAAATTGTCAAGCGACCACGAAGTAGTAAAACAAGCTCTGTCTCAAAGCGAGAAGGAGAACCGAAAGCTAGCTCGTGAGCTTGACGAAGTCAAACTTAATTTAAGGGCTATGACTAGTAAGTTCGAGGATCTCTTCGCTAGACATCAAAGCTTGGAGGGAAGGTATGAAACCCAGTCCACTCTAGTTGCCAACTTGAACAAAGCGTCATATGCTAGGCAGGCACTAGAGGGCTCGCTTCTACCTTTTGGTAGGAAAGCTGGCCTTGGATATGAGGGTGGACCTCCCAAGCCGACTGTCTTTGTTGGTGCATCACACACTACACCATCAGTCACTTTGGAATTGCCCACTGCATCCAAAGCGATCACTAACAAAGATAAAGGCGAAATGGCTGAGAACCCTAAAAGGAAGCCTATGAAGATGTCTATATCTTTAAGGGCAGATCCTAAGGGCAAGCAAAGTTCAACAGTCCCTAGCACTCAACATGCTAAGTCTTACCAATCCAAGGGTAAAGGGAGAACTGTTGAAGCTTCTAAGTCTCAAGCCAAGACACGAGAGACAAAGGATCTACCTCCTAAAAAGAGGAGTAATGTCTATGTGTCACGTTATCCGGACTGGAGATGGTCCAACCGGACTAACGTTGAGGGGGAAGATTTTGAAGCTTCCACTGGGTCGCTTCAGATTCCCAAGGTTTCTCAAGCGAGTCAGGGTCAAAACCCTAGTTGGACCGCTTCGAGGAAACCAAGCGAGCCGCTTCGACAGACTAGAAACCCTAAGTCAGTCTCTAAACCCAGAGCTAATCCGAAGCGAGTCGCTTCAGGATATAAGCAAAATGGGAAGAGCATAGGTAGGTCTAAAGCGAGCCGCTACCCCTCTTGCACACACTGTTGCACGTGTGAAGCTGCTTCAAGGCAGAAGTCACAGTTTTCTAAGGTCGAGAAGCCCAAGACACAAGCTTCATCTCAAAAGGGAGTGAAGCAAGTGTGGGTACCTAAGGGAACTAACCTGCAAGGACCCAAACTGATTTGGGTACCAAAATCTGTCTAATTGCAGGTGAGCGCCGTGGATCCCATGCCGAGTGAGGGTCAACTAGTATGGTACTTGGACAGTGGATGCTCAAGACAATTGACCGGCATGAAAGCTCTACTTCATTACTATATAGAGAAGAAGGGTCCACACGTAACCTTTGGTGACAACTCTCGAGGAAGCACCAGGGGATATGGCGCACTGAAAGTTGGAAAGCTCACAATTGAAGAAGTCTCCTATGTGGAAGGACTCAAGCACAACCTGTTGTCCATTTCACAGTTTTGTGATAAGGGGTACAGGGTGGAGTTCATCTCCAACAAGTGCATTGTGAAGAGCAAACTCACGTCTCAGATTGTGCTCACTGGAGTTAGGCAAAGGAACGTCTACATAGCACAATGGGACAACTGCAAAGAGGAAACTTGCCTAGTTGCAAGAAGTGCTACAGAAATTGGATGGCTATGGCACAGACGCTTGAACCATCTCAATTTCAAAGCTATCAATCGCTTAGCTCGAAAGGGTTTGGTGCAAGGCATACCGAATGAAGTATTCATAAAAAACCATCCATGCTCACCATGCCAACAAGGGAAGCAGACGAAGAAGCACTTCGCCAGTCTCGAAGAAGCTTCGTCAAAGCGAGTGCTCGAGCTGCTTCACATGGATCTGTTTGGTCCAGTCACTCCAGTCAGTGTAAATGGAAGGAAATACACTCTAGTTGTAGTCGACGATTTCTCTCGCTACACTTGGGTTGTATTTCTCTTCAGCAAAAAGGAGACTCTGACCAAACTGCCACGACTACTCAAGCGATTGGCTGTGGAGAAGAATCAAGCAATTGTGACCATCCGCTCCGACAAAGGCACAGAATTCTTGAACTCTACCATTGAAGCTTACTGCACGGAGCATGGCATAGCACATCAGACATCCTCAGTACGCACACCTCAGCAGAATGGAGTTGCTGAAAGAAGAAATCGTATCATCAAAGAAGCCGTTCGAACCATGATTGCAGACTCGAAGCTTCCGATGAAGTATTGGGCTGAAGCTGCCAACACGGCGTGCTACACACAGAATCGGACGCTTCTCAACAAACTGCACGACAAAACTCCATATGAAATATGGACAGGGAGAATTCCTAACATATCTTATTTCCATATTTTTGGTTGTAGGGTCTTCATTCACAACAATGGGAAGTCACAGTTGAAAGCTTTTGAAAGCAAAGCTGATGAAGGAGTATTCTTAGGATACTCTACATCTAGCAAAGCCTACAGAGTGTTCAACTGTAAAACCCTAATTGTGGAGGAATCACCCCATGTCGTATTTGATGAATCTTCTATAAGTCTTCCACAGGAACAGGCTCAAGCGAATGAAAAGGATCAAAGCAAGGAACCCTCTAATCAACTCACTTGGGACGTGCTCGATGAAGATGATGAGATCAAGGACTCAAGCGAGCAGAATCCCAAAGGAAAAGTCGAAGTTGCGCCCAAGATTCCTGAAGCTAGTGCAGGCCAAGCACCCAATCCAGTCGCTTCAGATGGTGAAGCGAGCGACAAAGAAGAAGATGAAGATGAAGCTGGCGGATCCAAGCGAGCGTGGCTCAAAGATCATTCACCAAGCCAAATCATTGGAGATCCATCCAAGGGTGTAGTGACCAGAAGTCAAGTGTTTGGAGAAAGTACCATGTTCAGTTGCTTTCTCTCAAACATTGAGCCATCAAGCGTGGAGGAAGCCCTAGCCGACTCTAACTGGGTGATCGCCATGCAAGAGGAGCTGAATCAATTCACCAGAAACGACGTATGGTACCTCGTGGATCGTCCCAAATTCCAGCACATTATTGGCACCAAATGGGTGTTCAAGAACAAGACGGACGAGGACCACAACGTTGTGAGGAAGAAGGCGCGTCTCGTTGCCAAAGGCTACTGCCAAGAGGAAGGAATCGACTTTGACGAGACCTTCGCTCCAGTGGCACGGCTTGAAGCTATCAGATTGTTTCTAGCCTATGCAGCAACCAAGAAGTTCAAGGTCTATCAAATGGATGTGAAGAGCGCGTTTCTCAATGGTGAACTCAAGGAAGAAGTGTATGTGGAGCAACCACCGGGTTTCGAGCAGGGAGATAAAGTGTATCGCTTGAAGAAAGCCCTGTATGGGTTGAAGCAAGCTCCCAGAGCTTGGTATGATACACTATCTCAATTCCTAGTGGAGAATGGATTCCATAAAGGAAAGATAGATCGGACTCTCTTCACCATCAACCATGGAGAAGATATGCTTTGGGTCCAGATCTACGTGGACGACATCATATTTGGGTCACCAAACCAGTCGCTTATCGAGAAGTTTGGAGAGCTGATGAAGACCAAATATGAAATGTCGATGATTGGCTTGATGAGCTGCTTTCTAGGTCTTCAAGTGAAGCAGCAGGACAATGGAATTTTCATCAACCAAGCGAAGTATACAAGAGATATGCTTGCCAAGTTTGGTGTTCAACATGCTAAAGCGGTGAAGATCCCTATGAATACCAACTGGAAGATGGAGCCAGACGAAGGAGGAAAATCTGTAGATCCTACAGATTATCGTGCCCTAATCGGGTCACTTCTTTATCTCACTGCAAGTAGACCAGATATTGCTTTTGCAGTCGGAGTCTGCGCTCGCTTCCAAAGCAACCCCAAGCACAGCCATCTTGAAGCTGCCAAAAGAATTCTTCGATATTTGAAGGGCACTGTCAACATGGGTCTGTGATATCCAGCGGAGGACAATTTGGAGCTCACTGGATATTCCGATGCTGACTATGGAGGGTGCCGAGTCGATAGGAAGTCAACTTCGGGCACATGTCAGTTCTTGGGAAGCAAGCTGATCTCATGGTTCTCAAAGAAACAAACAAGCGTAGCCACTTCAACAACTGAAGCTGAATACATGGCCGCAGGAAGCTGCTGTTCTCAAATCCTATGGCTTCGTCAACAGTTGAAGGACTACAAAGTTGAAGCGAATGAAATTCCGATCTTCTGCGACAACAACAGTGCCATATGTATTTCGCAGAACCCAGTGCTTCACACCAGATGCAAGAACGTGGAAATTCGACATCACTTCATTCGTGATCATGTCGAGAAGAAGGATATCAAGCTCGAGAAAATTCATACCGATCTCCAGCGAGCGGATATCCTCACCAAGCCTCTAGCTGAGTCTCGTTTCAACCAGCTATGCATGGAATTAGGGTTGTTAGACCCTGGTGAAGAATGCTAGATCCAGGATGCACGAAGGAGTGGTCGCTAGTCTCTCATAGCGTCACTCGCTTCGGATCTTCACCAACTCAAGCGAGCCACTTCAAAATCTCACTCGCTTGAAGAAAATGAAGTTAGGTGGAGTAAGGTGGAGTATTGGAAGAAGTTCCCTACCAACTTATTGGAATTGTTAAGTATATGGTTAAGGGGGAACTAATGCTTCTCTCGGAGCAAGCTACTTCCAAAGCGAGCAAATAATGCTGCTATCCTTGAATTCTGCATCGCTTCAATTTACCCTAGCTTGGGATAAAGCGAGTCGACTGCAGATTCATTCTCTAGATTGTAGGAAAAGCTTGAAGGTTTACCTTTTTATACAAAAGGTTGCAGGGCTGGTGACATGCTTCTGCATAAAATACGAGATTGTCTTGTCAGAGCATTCTCATTGTCATCCTGTCCATTTCTGCTCTGAGATAAGGACTTGTACTCATCCCCCATTCGTCGTGAATAAGTACACTTACGTGATGCTCCCTTCGGGTTGTAGTAAGCTTGTGTACTATATTCATTTTCTCCCTCATTCACTTCGATGGAGGACGCTCTAATTCGTAGAGGAAGATGAATGCCATGAAGACGAATGCCAAGAAGATGAATTACCCAACAGGTGGTATCAACAAGCTTCAAAGCAAACAAGTGGATTCGACAACCTGAAGTCCAAATCTATTGAAGTCTTCAATTTGTGGTATCAATCTCCTACGAAGTGAGATTGACTGGTAAGCATTTCAATTTCAAGTACACTAAGTGAGCTGAAGCGTGCTAGAAACCTTCACTCGCTGTGTGGAAAATATGAAATGAATCTGACACAAATACAAAGAGGAAAACACTCTTGTTTATCCTCGAAGTATGTAAGTCAGAAACATTTTAAAATTAAGCAAAGAAATTCAATTTCTTATTCCAGTCGCTACAGATGGCGAAGTGATTGATGAGTCACTTCGCAAGTCATCGCAAGCGAGTGCGGAACAGTCACTCAAAGCGAGTGCCTCTCAAAGTGAGTCAAGGCTTAGCGGCCCAACTCGAAGCGAGCGGGCACGAAGCGAGTATGAGCTGTCTGCACTCGATTGCCTATTTCACTTTCTGCCAAGCATTTAATGCAGAATCAGGAACGGCGAAAATAATGGGCGCGTGGTTCTCACTTCAAATTTGAAGCGGGAAAAGGCGGAGAAGATCCAGCCATCGAATCTCAACAGCCCCCAATCTGCAGCCGTTGGATTAGCGCCGTATACGACAAGCCAATTGCAGCATGCCACGTGGAGACGCCGAGCAAGTGGCGGTTCACTTTTACTGTGGTGACGCCGGACACATCAGATCCATCACCGCACATCCGCCGCCTACCTACAGGACTTACGACAATATTACCGTCCTACCCCTGCCATGTCAGCCAAGACCTATCTCTATATATATGGGACGGTGCAGAACTGCAGAACCTTTCACAGCCCTCAATATTTGCCATTCTCGTGCTTAGATTTGCAAATTCTGCAACTCACGAGTCTCAACCCTTACCCTTCATCGTTAAAACTCTTCTCAAAATTCTTCAAATTTCACCATGGGAAAGAAACTCAACACAGAAACGATGGAGCAGTTCATGACGGAGGTAGACAAACATCTAAACGTCGAGCCCCATCTCGACCTTGTAGTCATCGAGAGAGATGGCTTCTTCCGTAGAGCCGTGACCACGGCCGGTCTATGGAAGTTCGTGACGGCAGTTCCGTCTAAGATTCTGGCGAAGGCCGTTGGAGAGCTCCTGCTAAATCTAAGGAAGGAGCAGAACTCATCTTCATTCACAGATCCACAGTCCAAGAAGCCGGTGGAGGTGGACTTGGACGAACTAATCGGCGTGTTCGACTTGCCGAGAGAAGGAGGAGATTCCTTGTTGGATTTGGGATTTTCGGCCGAAGTCCAATATGATCGTTTTGCCGTCGCCGGAGCTGCAAGAAATTTTAAGGAAGCCAATATTCGTAAGAACTTGAAGGCTCCCTTCAACCTCATCTGCGAGCTCTTTTCAAAAAGCATCGCATGCTATGTCGGATCTCTAGAGACGCTGTCGGAAACAAAACTGATCGGCACTACCATGATCGTCGACATCCTCACTGGAACGAAATTCAACTGGCATGGTTGGTTTCTCAAACAGATCCACGAAGCCGCTGATGACTTCGCATTCGTGAAGGGAAGCACCGATCAGATTCTCCGCAAGGGGAAACTGAAGTTCTTTTCGAGACTCTCCTTTGCTTTGGAGAAGAAGTTTCCGGGGAAAGCATGGCCGGAAACTGACACCATCGTCTACAACAAGCAATCCATCTACTACGATAAATGGAGAAAAACGAAGGTTCCGATGGATTTGGGACTTCTTGAAATCGATGTGCCCGTAGCGAGACCAGTTGCCGAAAGGCAAGCTGAAGAAAGCCAAGTGAGGCCGGTCGCTTCACCCGGGAAGCGAGCCACGCCGAAGCGAGGCAAGAAGACAAAG
The DNA here is from genome assembly GCA_029379335.1 of Thymus mandschuricus. Classification (NCBI taxonomy): domain Eukaryota; kingdom Viridiplantae; phylum Streptophyta; class Magnoliopsida; order Lamiales; family Lamiaceae; genus Thymus; species Thymus mandschuricus. The sequence goes on along the minus strand of CM057074.1, from coordinate 14,851,149 downwards.
CGAGTCGCTTTACTTGTCCAAGAAAGCGAGGCGGTGGAGAAGCCGCTTGAGGACATTGAAGTGACTCAACCCCAGCCTTCACCAATCAAAGCCAAATCACCCCCACTCCAAATACAAACCCACACCACCCAAATTCCAGAACCTCAATCTTCATCAACCCAACAACCACTAAAACAGATAACCCCCTTCTCTCCCCATGAAGAAGAATCTGCATCTTCTTTTCAAATCCCCACTATCCCATTCCTCAGCACAGATGAAGCTGCTGCCTACACTACCTTTCAACCACTTCAATCCCAGCCAACACAACCACCAACCACCGAAACCATACAGCCACCACCCACTGAAGCCATCCAAATATCTGAAACCCCCGAAGCCACATCATCCCAATCCCCCACGACATCGGCAGCTATAGCCGACACCGCCCAAACTGTTGGTGAACTCCCCATCATTCCACAATTTATTCCTCCTGCCCTCACCGTACACAAACAGGCTCTTGAACGCTATGTCAAGGAGAGAGAGCAAGCCGCAGAGACAATCAATCTCCGATACTCCAACGTTCCATGGAGCGACGTGTTTTACACCAATGTCGTCGACTTCCTGACGTACATCACGTATCGTGGAACGGAGTACTACAAAATCTTCAGGCTCCTCAAAGCCTTCACAGAGGAGGAAATGATTCAAATGGAGGCCAAGTTACTCAACTTTATTGGCGAAAATGGCTTCCACGCCTTTCTTGAAGGGACCAGCTTCTGGGAGAAGCTGGATGCTAAGGTGAAAGAAGCCTATCCACTCGCTATAGTTCCAAAGCGAGTGCCCTCATCCCATGAAAGGAAGCTGATCAGGGAGCATAAGGAGGAGGTGGAACTGAAGGATGCGGAGATCGCTAGCCTTCATAGCGAGATAACAAAGAAGAGTGAGGAAATGGAGAGGAAGGCGGGGGAGGTCATCAGTCTTAGAGACGACTTTGACAGGAAGAAAAAGGAGTTGGAGGAATAGGTGGAGGAAAAGGAGAGGCTGCTGGAGGAGAAAGAGAAGGCGCTGGAGGCGCAAGTGAAGTTAGTGGGAGAACAATCAACATCAATCACCGAACTCAAGGGCTCGCTTGATGCGGAAAGGAGCCGCTTGAGGGAGGTGAATGCCAAACTTGTCTCGCTTGGCAAAGAAAAGAAGGAGCTGGAGAAGGAGGTAAAGAAGTTGAAGGAGGCGTATGAGAAGAGAGAAGAGGAGTTGATTAGAACAGGAAGTGAGCTGCTGAGCACCAAAAAGACCGTGGACTCTCTCAGAAATGAAATGAAGCTGCTCAAGCAAGAGAGTGAGAGTGATAAGAAGGAACTGGAGAGCCGGAGGAGAAGTGCGCAAGCTATTGACCTACACAACGCCGAATTAACTCTACTACTGGAAAAGGTCAAGGAGCTGGGTGAAGCGTACACAGCAAAGATGGTTGCAAGTACCGAATTCCACCTCTCTCTAAACCAGAGAGAGAGGAGCCTTGAAATAATGCAAGCTGAACTTCAAGCGGCTCAGGAATTCTGGTACTTCAACTTGCAAGAGGAGAAGGCGGATATAAGGAGGGAAGCTGAAGCGGAGCTGGAGGCTCGCTTCAGAGAAGTGGAGCCGTTGGAGAAAATGATGGCGTCAGTTGTTGAGAGAGAGAAGCAGTGCGAATACCTGCTTGAAGAAATAAGCTTCAAAACAGCTGATTTAGTGGCACCTTCCATGGGAAAGACCGAGCAGATGCTTCAAGCCATCTTCAACACAGTCAATTCACTCCATCAATCCCTTTCTGGAAAATCAATGATCCTAACCCCTGGCAGTGATGATGCCAAAAAGGGGGAAGGACAGATGAAGCTAGGAGGAGTTGGAGGTATAGGGGGAAGCAGAGTTGGTGTAGAGTTGATGCTGGAGGGAGGCAGTGGTGCCAGTGATAAGGAGGATGTAGTAGATGAAGCGAGGGCTCTGGGCAAAACAAAGCTCACGAAGGAGGAGTTGTTGAAAACCTCGAAGAGCCCAGCAGGCCGCTTCAGGAAAAAGTGCTGAGTGCGTCTATCGCACGGCATCCTCCGGTGACCGTGCTAACAAAGGAGGAAAGGCGGAAGCAGGTGGAGAAAGATGCTGCCATGGCGTGGGAGATGGAGCAACTAACAAAACAATTTGTTGCTGCAGGTGCTTCGTCTAGTTCCCAAGTGGCCGCTTCACCCAAAGCGCCCGCTTCAGCCGCCGCACCAGCTTCATCAGCTGCACTCACTTCGACTACTGCTGCACTCACTACATCAGCAGTCGTCCCCTCAAGTGCTGCTAAGAAAGACATGCCACCACCCCCACCACCGAAGCAGCCATTGAAGCGAGCTGCCCCAGATTCGAAGAAAGATGACCCCGAGGCTAAGCGCCAAAAGGTCAAACAAGCAGTGGCTTCAAGGGCTGAAAAGGAAGAAAGGAGGAGGAAAAGAGGAGACGGAGGAAGGGATGAAGCTGAGAAGGAGAGGAGAATAAAGGCCAAGCGACTCCAAGTGATAGACGGCCGGATCGAGGAACACTTCAATGAAGTGAGACTCATCCAGTCCGCTCTAGTTCGTAGTGCCTATGTTCCGTTCATGCCAGAGGAGTCTGAGGCGTGCCTAGCTCAAGCTATAATCGACACATGCCATGCGACTGCGAGAGAAATGATAGAATCCGGTCGCTACCCCCTCAAGGAAGAACAGAACTACATTCGGAAGCAACTCAACGGGAGACTTCCTATCTAGAGTGGCGAGTCTGGAAAGAAATTCAATGCTATCATTGCACAAATGTCCAGCCTGTCGGAAGAGGAATTGGCAGTGCGCAGGGACGAGCATCCTGATGCTAGAGAGATTGAGCAGTTCATCCCTGATGAGCTACTTGAGCAGTGGCTGTACTACAAAGAAAAATTCATTAAAGCCTACTACTACTGGGAGGTAGTGCCACTGCAGACTCAATGCTCAAGAATCAAAGCACTCAGCCATTTCCTAAGTGCCTATGATGAGAAGTTCAGGCGGAAGGCTTTCACACTCGCACAGCTTGCAGAGCCCATGCCTCTAATCATCAAGGTACCAGCCAAGAAGGAATTCCCTATGCCCTTCCTACCTGGCACCAGTATCCCCGATCGCAGTATCATCGATGCTGAAGTGGATGAAGCCTTCCAACTTGAGGAGACTTGGAGGTGGCCAAGTATTCATACTGTTGGCTCATTAGAAGTGAAGGTTTTCAGTGCTTACGCTATCCCAGAAAAGATGATTGCGAGGGACTTGGAGGAAGAGGAAGAAGAGAAGGAAATGGAGGTGAAGGAGAAGAAGGAGGATGACAAAGAAGGAGCTGCAGGAAACCATTGAGTTTCAAGCTTCTTAATATCTCTTTTTGTGAACTGCTTGTTCATTTATCTCATTTCAATTTCCGTCTCTCTTGTGTCATTTACTCGCTTTGTGAATGACTTTACTTATTGCTACAAACTCAAACAATTTAACCGAAAAAAAAGGGAAAGGAACTTAAAATAAAATTACAAACGAAGCTGCAAAGGAAGCAGTCGCTTGAAGTTCCCTTCACGGTTAGATAGACTAGATTTATTTTTATCTAAGTCGTATGGGTTTTGGCATCATCAAAAAGGGGGAAATTGTTGGGAATTGTTAAGAACGAATATGTTAAGGGGGAACCTATAAGGGATATTTTAGTGTTTTGATTTGATCCCAAAACCCCAAAGCGTTCTGTTCCCAAGCGACCCATTTTGATGTAGTCGATAAGTTAGAATTTTTCTAAGCCTACTCTGTTAGGATGGCTCTTTAAATTGCTTAGATTTTAGGCTTCAAATTTTCAAGTGAAGGCCACTCGCTTGAGTGTGTTTTTCGAAGCGAAGCAAGTCTAGCAAGCTGAAGTGAAGCGTACCGAAGAAAAGTGTAGCGAAGCGATCGCTACAGTAGATTCAAAGTGAGTCTGCCAAAGCGAAGCGAAGCGAGCGCTACAGTTCAAAGCCAAAGCGAAGCGAAGCGAGCGCTACAGTCCAAAGCGAAGCGAAGCGAGCGCTACAGTCCAAAGCGAAGCGAAGCAAGCGCTACAGTAAAAAGTCAAAGCTAGTCAGCTCTAGTCAGCAATTTCCAAAGTAGTCACTAGGGAACTTTATTTCCCGAAGCGACTCACTACAGAATGACTACGAAGTGACTCTACTAAAGCGGACGCTACAACTTCAAAGCGAAGCGAGCCACTACCTACCAGAAAGCGACAGCGCGACTCCCGCCCATATTTTGAACTCCAGTCAACAGGAGATCGTAGCATTAATTACAAGATCTCCATGTGTCGAAAGCGGAGTGGAGCGGAAGAGTTGACTGCCAGGCCGACAAAGGCGCCGCAACAGTACTGGCTCACTCCAGTTACTGTTAACCTTGTAAGTTAGCCAATTTTGGCAAAATGCCAAAACTGGACGTCTGAAAAAGGTGCCAGCCTGCGCGAGTACTGTCGAGAGGAGGAGAGACAAGGCCACCAACCAAGCAACGGATCTCGGCCATCTCTCCGCCTATAAATAGTGAAGGATGAAGACGAAGAAGAGTAGAACACTACTTGAGCATTCGAGCCTACAGCAAACAAACACTCCCAAGCCTTCGAGCAAATCTTCGAGTCTTTGTTTCAAGTGTTCTCCGAGTTTCCAGTTCATCGGAACTCGTCTTCACAACCTTCACACTTAGAGTCTAAGCCCATTCCATATCCAAGCTTAGAAGAAGAGCTCTACCCATCTTTGCACTTACTGTAAAGAGCACTTCACAGTGTGTTCGTCAACCAAAAACCCTAAATCTGTCTGTTAGGTTTTTGAGTCGTCGTTAGGTTGTTTCGATCCAAGGCCCTTCTTTCATCGATTGAAGAAGCCTCGATCATAGAGTTTAGATCCAAGCTTACACTTACATCGTTTGTGTAAAGCTCGATCGAAGCTAGGCTATAAGGAGAGCCCGCAATCTCCCTGTCTGTTCGACTGAAGCGAGTGAAGCTTCCAGTCTAGTTAGGTTTTTGGTGTGAACCCGGAATCACCCAGCGTTTGTCAGATCCAAGCGAGTGAAGCTCGATCTTGACCAGGCTTTTGAAGAGCCCGAAATCTTCAAGTTCTTGAGTGAAAAGAACGGTTGCCGTCGTGCAACAAAGTGGACGTAGGAGCGTTATCTCCGAACCACTATAATTCTCTGTGTTGTATCTCTCTAACCCTAAAATCTTATTTGTTTGATTATCCATTGCATATTGCATCTAAACAAACCTAATCTGGAAATTTTAAATACTTAGGAAAGATTTTTAGCTCACCAAATTCCGCACATACGAGTAAAGACTCCCTCTTGATCAAGTGCTCACTTCGGTCAAGCAGGCTAGCTACGTACTGTAGATCTAACTTCAGCTAGGTCTTAAGTTCCAAGCGAGCTCTTTACTTGTTACTCTGAGTTAAGGGATTTGAAGTTGAAAAACTTCAAAATACGTATTCACCCCCCCCCCCCCCCTCTACGTATTTTCCTATTAACAAACCGGGACCAACAATAAGTGTATAAACATCAAGAACACTAATAACAAGTATGTTATAGTGTGTCTATATGTAGATGACATGTTAATCATGGGATGCAATACCCAAGTGATTAACGAAACAAAGAGCATGTTAACGAGAAACTTTGACATGAAAGACATGGGATTAGCGGACGTTATCCTTGGAATCAAGATTCTAAGAAGATCCGATGGGTTAGTATTGTCACAATCTCACTATGTTGAGAAAGTACTCATGAAGTTCAATGCTTTTGAGGGACACGCCCGCTAAAACCCCGATAGAACTCAATGTTCACTTAAGTAAAAATTGAGGTGAGCCTATTGCTCAAGAAGACTATGCACGGGTGATTGGGTGCTTAATGTATCTTACGAATTGCACTAGACCCGACATAGCATGTGCCATGAACAAATTGAGTCGGTATACGAGCAATCCAAGCAAGGCACATTGGACAACTCTGATATGTGTATTGAGGTACTTAAAGTATACTCAACAGTATGGGGTACATTATTCGAAATAACCCCCAGTACTTGAAGGGTGTTGTGATGCGAATTGGATATCCGACACGAAAGATTGACTTTCAACAAGTGGATATGTGTTTACCATTGGGGGTGGTGCTGTCTCGTGGAAGTCCACAAAACAAGCGTGTGTATCCCGGTCCACCATGGAATCTGAGTTTATAGATTTGGATAAAGTTGGAGAAGAAGCCGAGTGGCTAAAAAACTTCCTAGATGACATTCCATGTTGGTCTAAACCCTGCCGCCAGTGATGATTCACTGTGATAGTCAAGCTGCTATTGGTAGACCAAAGAGTGGTTTGTACAATGGTAAGTCTCGACATATTTGTCGACGACATAATACCGTGAGACAATTGATCGCAACGGGGATTATCTCAATTGACTATGCATCTTTGGAATGTACCCGGTGCATTGCAGAGACCAAATGGCATCCTCCAATACGCATAAGTCCCAAAAGGACTTGTGAAGGCCGTCTTCACTTGATCCTCTGGAGCGAAAACAATTTGATAATAACCTGACAAGCCATCAAGAAAACAATAAAATTCCTGCCCAGCTAATTTATCTAACATTTGATCAATGAAGGGGAGAGGGAAGTGGTCCTTTTTTGTGGAAGCATTGAGCTTCCTATAATCGACACACATCCTCCATCCGGTAACCGGGCGGGAGGCGACTGTTTCACCAAAAAGTGTTCGCAATAGAACGAAATCCTATCGTAGCACTAGCAAGTAAAACCTAAGTATCGAATCTCAAGGAAAACTTAACAGGGCAATTAATTATGTAGTAAATCCTATTCTAGCCTAAATCTAGGAAAGCAAGTAAATAAGATTTTTGGGTTTTTGGTTTTAAATCCTAGGCAAATAAAATAAATCAAAGCAGTAAATAAAAGCAAGTAAATAACTAATCTAGAACTCAAGAAATAAATCTAGAATTAAACTAAATAAAACGATTAAACTACCTAGGCAAGAATCGAAAAGAAAGCAATAAAGAAAGCAACGAAGAAAACAAATACTATCCTAGACATGTTTAATTAAATCTGAAAATTAAAAGCAAATAAATCTAACTATGAAAGCTTTGAAAAACGAGAGAATTAAAAGCAAAGAAAAACGAATCTAAACTAGAATTTGAAAATCGAAGAACGAAATTAAACTAAGGAAATTAAACGAAGCAATACGAAAACGAATCTAAAACAAAAGCAAGCAATTTAAGCAAGTAAACGAAAGCAATAAAATAACTTACGAGAATTGAGACGAAGAACGAAGAACTTGAATTAAATAAAGCGTCTTGAATTAAATTGCAAAAAACGAAGAATTCGGATCCGAACAAAGCAAAACTAAACTAGAGTATTTGAGTGCTGAAAATTAAAGCTAAATAATGATAAAAGATGACAAAAGATGATACAAATTCGTCCCAAAGTAGTAGTATATATATTAGGAGGAAAACCTAATTATATAAGGAAACTAAAAGTTGGCGTCGGACTTTTGGCCAATCGGCCAGAATTGTGAAGGACTTGGCCGATCGGCCAGAATTGTGAAGGACTTGGCCGATCGGCCAGATCAGATACTGATGAGCCTCGAGTCGTAGGCACTTGGCCGATCGTCCAGATGCTAAGCTGGACTTGGCCGATCGGCCAACCTCTGAACTGGTCCTTCTCGATTCTTCCTTCACTTCATCCACTTTTCGTCCCGTTTTCCACCAATTTCTCACCTTTACTCCTACAATAGCCAAAGCTCCAAACAAACGAATCATAGCCAAAAGACACACTAAAAGACACGAAAACACAATGAAAACGAACACGAAAACACAACGAAAAACCTAACATCTAAACACCAATCAAAATCCCCCACACTTAGACCTTTGCTTGTCCTCAAGCAATATAAACATACAACTTAGACTCAATCCAAACAATTCAAATCATAGAACATTTAATCACCGGAATCGACAAACTCAAACGAGGTCACTTTAATCCCAAGTTACGGTCAATCATCATCAATGTCACGACCGGACTTCACTAAGGATAGTTAAGCCGGGAAACCATGACTAGGGATGGGAATTAAGAGTAGGGGAAAGAAAGAGGGTATAAGATTGTGTGTGGAATATGACTCGTATAACTATTTGAACAACACTTTATACCATTGAACGTCTCAACTCGGGATCTCAAATGAGAATACAAGGATACTTGTCATAATCTATTACATGACTTGAAACAATTCTCAAAAGCTCAAGAGTTTGCACAGCGGAAGAACACTTGAATACATGTATGAAGACACGTATTACCGAGAGTCCTAATCTATAACGACAAAAGCTCCACTCGCCACTTCACATCATCTCGCTCAACCTGCACATTTAGAAATACATGCAGGGCTGAGTACGAAAGTACTCAGTGGGCACATGCCGAAAACTATACATAATAATTGTCAAGCCATTCAACTGTAAGACATAGGGGTTTTATTGAAAAGAGCCCATGCTTACTAAAACTGTTCTTGTGATCTAAAAGTGCATGCATGCTAAGTTCTTTCGTAATCTACCATATCTGAAACTGTGGTGTCGAGGAGGTGGCCACCTCACACGACACCTGACCGGCCAACCCTGAAGATGACTCACGGTCCTGTGTACACTAGTCCAAGCAAGATAGCAAGTCTTAACAAGGACCCGAAATCGATTAACTTTATTGGCGAAGCCAATTCAGATAGGTGTCATACACAAAACAAAAATGTTTATGGCATGACAATACTTGAAAATAAGCATTTTCATCTAAACATTCTATAACTTTTCTTGTATAAGAAAGCCCACCTTAAGTAGCGTGAAAAGTGCCAATCCTGATAGAATCGCAACGTCAACCTTCCGGTCGATTTTCACCTATTTAGAAACGACAATATAAGAATTTCCATTCTTATAAAATCTAATAATTCCTTATAAAGAATATTTTTATTCTTTATTTCTATCTTCTCGTTTCGACTATCGTTTCGTTAATATATCGTGAGATTATTAATCGGAGTTAATGATTCTCCTTGGCTAGTGATAGCCGTTAATTGGCTATTTTAGGCTCGAGAATTTCTCAAGCTTCAATAATAAACTCATATTACTCGAGGGGTTTTATTAGAATTAATAAAACATTTCTCGGTAATTTATAACGTCCTTCTCGTCTAGATTTTATGGTTTTTAATATACAAAATATTTAATAAATTAAACAGTTGGGCCGTAATTAAATCGGCCCAACTTGAGTCCAATTCTCGGCCCAAGACTACTCCTAACCCAGGCCCAACACCCGGCCCAAAACCCAACCCGAAACCCGACCCAGAACCCGACCCGTTTAAACCCTAGGTATAAAAACCCAAATCTCACCATCACTCTCATTTCCCCCAAATTCCATTCATCCGCATTTCCCCCACCTCCCATCTCCCTCACGAGTCCTAACCACCCACCCCATCCCTCTCTCGGACTGAACCCTGCCCAGCCAACGCCACCGCCGCCGGCGGCAAGAGCGCCGCCGTCGCCGGCCACCTCGCCTCCCCCGTCATTCTCTCTCTCTCCTCTCTTCTTCTCCCTATCTCTCTACCTCTTCTTTCCGTCTCTCTCTCTCGGGTTTCCGGCTTCTGTCCTCCCCTTTTCTGCCGGCGACGCTCTCGCCAACGGCGAGAGCTCCGGTCTCCTCTCTCTCTCTCCTTTACATTCCCCTCTCTAACTGCTCACCTCACTTTTCTCGTTTTCACTCCAACTCTCTCTCTAATTCCATCTCTCTCTTTCTAAAGCTTCTGGACAGGGGAGGATACGACCGGCGCCGCCACTGCCCTGGCGAAAAGCCGCCGCTGCCCAGACGAAACGCCACCGTTGCCGATGCAGAATCCGACCCGGGGCCGCCTCTGCTGCCCCGGACAGAGCCTTGGCTCCGTTCTCTTACCCGTCGGGGCGTCGAGCCTCGACGGAGGTTCGGTTTCTCGTCCTTGCTACCCTCTTTTTTTCTACTTGTTCGATTAGTAAATTATTATATGATATGAGTTTTCGTTCTTCCATTTTATGCATAACAAAGTCAGATTTGACATAGCTATTGAATTTAAACTCCATGATTTATTTTTATGAGCAAGTGATTATTTTTAAAAGGCCAGTAGGGGTACAGACTTACTTGAACAACAATGAGCATGAATTTCTCTTGTTAACTTATAAACATGCTTTATTTGAGCTTTCGAATTATAGAGAGTGTGTTGTTACAAGATTAAGCTTAGTAATTCATTAGGAGTTCATGCTTGGTTGATTATTAACCTAAGAATTAATATTCTTAGCATGCTTCTATTGAAATCAAGTCTGAAAAAATTAGCATGCTTGTTTCTTATTGATAATATGCTTACTTGAAAATGGTGATAATATGCTTACTAGTTGTTAGAAGGGCTGTGGTTGCTAGCTTTGCTCTTCCTCTTCCTTAGTTCCTCTTCTTCTCTTAAATTCTATCTTCTTTGAGTGATAATTATGTGAGAGGTTGAAAACTGAATTAAGGTCTATGTTGGGGTATTTATACTACTCTTTTGCTGAGGATTTATATGTAATTAACAGGTGTGAAACCTGCGAACTTAACCTCACTTTTCTTCATGTTTTGATATCTCCTTTCCCTTGCTTTAGGGGATGGTTGGTTTTGCAGGAAATTTGGGCTGATTTTGTCAATGAAGCTATGGAAGGAATGATGGTGGCTAGTAGAAGAAACTGCTGTAAAAGTAGCAGCCACTTTTCTTTTTTTTTTTTTCTTTGAATGCGTATTAATATCTTATACCTTAAACAATACCTGTGATTTTCTTTATTCCTCATGTAATACTTAGATGTATTATTTTCATTACTAGCTTACTTACGTGGCATGTATTTCTAACATACATTTATTACATATTTTTCGTTACGTAACTCATTCGATTTTACGTTTCTTAAGTCGACAGACTTCTACTAATTGGGCTTGGGGCTTGGCCCAATTCATTAATTTATGGGTTTGGGCCCAATTCATTAATTTTATGGGCTTGGCCCAACTCTTAATTAATTAAGATTGCCTTCGTTTAATAACGTGCTATCTTACTCGATAATCAATCCGACTATCTTCCTTTCATCACAACATTTTAAATCAAGCTTAGATATCTTGATATATATATTTATAAATATATCTATAAATACGAGTATTACACGTAACTTATTACCGTAACTTAGATTTATAGATTATCGAATTTGCGGGCCATTACATTCTACTCACCTTAAAAAAAATTTCGTCCCGAAATTTGCGTACTTCTAACTGAACAGCTCGGGCCTCGGGGTACTTCCCTTTATCTCAACATCGACTTTTTACGTCGATTCCCCTTTTTCGTGGTGTTTCCACCAAACCTTGATTGAAATAATATACTTCTTTACTAAGATGTTGCACCTTTCAGTCCAAAACTTCTTTTACTTTATTCTTGCACCTGAGCTATAAGTTTAAGACAATTTATCCTAATAAATTTCGCGCGTGTTCTCAAACACGTACTTTCTTACTTGCATACGTGAAGTATCACATTATGCATACGTTCTAAATTTGGAGGTGCTGCTAACTTGTATGCTATTTTAGCATATTATATTCCTTCGGAATCTCATAAGGTCTTAATAAGACGGGTTCTCGGCTTTACTTTATATGTGAACATCATTATTCACTGGGAAGGTGTTACCTCCAAGAAGACACCATCCACTATTTCAAGTTTATCTTTATTTGACATTTGTCGGCTTAGGACTTCTGTCCGTTCTAGCCTCCCTCACTCTCTTACAACATTTCCTACCATCTCGATCCTTTCATTTATCGTATCAGGACCTTAAATCTTTCTTTCACTTATCTTGTCTTTATCGAGGGTAATCTACATTGTCACCCTTATAGTACGTCATATGACGTCATACCTATTGCTGGCTAATAATTATTATTAGCAAGTCTATTTCTTTCTTTAACGAGTACAACTATTCTCGACATGCTTGATAGGCTCTGAATCTTCCATTCTTATTGCCTATTGGCTTGGTGATGGCAAATTGTGCTAATGATTAGCTTAATGCCTAAATCTTTCTGTAACTATTCCAGAACTTGGACATAAATTAATGTCTTGATCTTTAGTGATTAAAAATAATCACATTGTGTAACGCACGATCTCTTAAACACATCACTGACTAACTTTTATCCATGATTGATCGAAATGGGAATCAAATAAGACCCCCTTTGTAAGTCGGTCAATAACTGCTAATATACAACTTTGTTTTCTTTCTTAGTTTTGGTAGTCTTGTCAAAATTTTACTGTAACATGCTCGTAGTTTTACTACAAGATCTCCGAGGGTTGTAGATTCCATTAATGTTTTGGTTATGATCCAATTTATCATAATCAATTAGTTAACATAGTGGTTAACCATATCCTGAAACAAGTTCACTTGTTTGACATACTAAAGCACCTTCTGGTGGTTGATGCTATATATTTCTTCATGTCTCCTACCACAACTTCCTTTCTAGGTCTTGATACATCTTGTATTCCCGGGTGAGCGATTTATAGTGTATCTTTAGTCTTACTTAAGATTTCATTCTTGAGCTCATCATTGTGTGGTATGCACAACCACCTAACTATGTTCTTCTGTATTATTCATTCTTACTCTCTATTATATATATCTTCTTTACTTCCTTTCTTTGCTTTGTGCCTCTTGTTGACGTTACAGTCAATGTAGTAATAATTTTTTTTTTTTTTTTACCACCTTGACGAGGCACTACCTTTAAATTTATATTCTTAAAATCATGACAATTGTCTTCTCACTCGTGAGAAGACGTATCCACTTAAAGCGTGGTTTACGACTTAAAGCATTGGTTATTATATTTATCTTTCCATTGGTACTGATACTACATTCATAATTCCCTACTAGTTCTACCCACCTTATTCGACACATATAAAAGCTCACTGTTCGAATTCGTTCTTGTAATCCGTGAGATTTTGCATTAACTCCATAAGGTTGACGCTACTAAATTTTCAGGGTGCGCACCACAGGCGTGCACATCTGAAAATTTTGAGTTGTGGGTAGGGTTGTGGTATAACCAACGTGGTGTATAAATTGTTACATTTCTTTCCTTTCATTGGTACTGGGATGCTTCATCCCATTCTCTGAGGCATCTATGTGTGTTGCTTATTTCTTTTCTAGTTTTAGAACTGTCATAATTAGCGCAACTATCGACTTCCATGTCAACTATTGAAAGCATGAGTGATGCTTAAAGGTCCACATACACTGGATCACTCACTTTACAATCATGTTATTGGCCTTACTATCTTGGAGAATTCTTGACGAATCACTGGTAATAACGAGTCACTCCTAAGAGGTTACGTATTTTATTTTGTTTAGATGAGTATACCCATCCTTGTAGAGCTTTTCTACTTTTGCTGGGTCTAGCTACTTAATTCCGTCTGATGACACGATGTGTCCAAGTAATGTCACCTTGTTAAGCTAGAACATATTCTCTCTTTTTTTTTAATATACATAAGCATTTCCCTTGTACTATTCTTTTTAACTTAATTGCTCATGTATATGTGAGACATTTAATACTCCACGGAGTAGAGATTTATAATAATTGAGCAGGTCGTTTCGATTGCTCAATTTATACATTTCAATGGGGAGTAAAATAATTACCTCTGGTAGCAATGCTACATCTTCCAATTCTTTACTTGCTCAATTCATATGAGTTTTACATGGATGGTCCTTGGATATGCTAATTGCATATACTTTATCTCTACCAATTCTTCCTTCTATATATCACTTTCGTTCGACTTTTAATATTTAAGGGACCTTGGCAAGATTTTCTGTCTCATTGATATCCTCTCCTTGGAATAGGGCTAATTACCTAAATTAGGTTTGAACCTGTATCAATTTACTGATTCATAAAACTATTGGTTATTAGATAGAGTCATAACCCTCCTATTTTATTTATGTACCATTGTTTCCGTTATGGAGATTTTTAATTATACATAATCGTTTTACTTTATACTCTTCTTGATGGTTTTGTCTACCTAGTATTTCCAATCAATCTTTTAGATTGAGGATTTACCGTAACTCTTGGTCCATATCTCAAATGCTCATTATTTCATATAGTTTCTTAACCGGAGGAGTTCCTTGAGGATCAGGTTCCTTGGCATAGACTAACTCTCTGCATTTCTTACTCTGTTACACTTCATTGCTAACTTGCATTCAAAATATCTCTTGTAATATTTTATTATTGTAGTCACACTCTCGTGGACGACCAACCTTAAATCTTACCATTCGAAGCTTACTTTATTTCCAGTGGGAAATCTATCATCTGATCCATACGAATGTTCTAAGGGTGTATCACCCGTGATGTAAGAGAAATTTTAATCTAGATTTAGTTATCAACTCATACTCATACCACTAGTTACTACTTCTGTCGACGTGGACGTCGACTACATCTTGATCCCTTGCTATGTTTTTATGGGTACTGAGTTATCACTTGCTTTAATGCATGCATCCACTTAAATATATATATTCTACTTATATACTCATTTCTCCTTTTTACTTATTCTCTTAATATGCCTTACCATTCTGGTAGTTTCGAACATGCTTCTTACTTTACTATCTAGTATCTCTTTTCTTGAATACTAAAAAAAAATTCTGGAAATTCCAAAAGGTCTTTATTAACTATCTCTCCTTATACCATTATCCACTTGAGTCTTGTATCAATATCTTTACTCATTTATCAACCCCTGAACCATTTTGAAACATACTCAAGATCATATCATTGTCCTTAAACATTTTTCATCTTAAATTTCCTTCCACTAATTGTAAGTCTCTTCATTTCTATCTTGTTCTATTTCATTGCCATGTTTTGGGCAATCCCTGACGGTATCATACTTTAAGTCATACTCGTGACTTGCAATTGGGCTTAGTAAACTCCATTGCTTGGATAGCTAATTATATCAAAGTGGAATGAGAATATCTGGAAGGTATAATGACCTTGGTTCAATTTTGGTACAACAAGTAACCAAAATATGTTATCAATAAATCATCTGACAAGCTAGGAAAGAATAATCAGAGGGTAGAAATGAAATGACAAAGGTCAGGGGGAGGAGACCCATTTTGTCGATACCCGTCCGATTTCTTGTCTGATGGTAACGCTACCGAGATTGATATTATGTGGGGTGATCAGTCCCGCATAGACACAATCTCAGTCACACGAAGTTCTAGTACTTTGGTGACTCTCAAGTTTCCGGGTGGTGAAAAGAAGCTTTCGCAACTTGGCGAGCTCTTCTAACTTCTAATTTTTTCTGAACTCTATATTTTCATAATACATTCCCCTGGGCTTCAAAGGGGCTCGTGTAGCATATCACGACACAAGGCATTAACATGATAAGCCTTCCTTTAGATCACTGGCCACACAATTCTTCTTACTATAAGTACTTATGTACAACTTCACTGAAGTAGTCTTCAATGTTCTTTTATCCCCTAGAAGCTTTCACCACTAATTGAATGTGCTATCACTGTTATTCATAACCTTACAAGGGCATATAACCTTGCATTTTTATTCTGATTGTACGTTGTAGAGTTCGGGGTTCTCTTGGGTACTGCCTCGCATATCAATCGAGGTGGCCTTATCAATATAAGGTTTCTTTTAAATAACACTAATATTTCCATATTATAGACTTCTTACGAGTCTACGCTCTAGGATGTCAGACTATCGGTTAATCTTAACCGGCCATAATAACTAATTTATTTTAGATATTTAGTTTGTATGCTAGTTGCACCATACAATTTCTCCATATGACTCATTGGTTTGGTCTTTAGAATAACTATTAGTGGTCGGAATTTCCTTACCTTATCCTCCAAACTGAACTTGCAACCCTTCTTTAGCTGTTACTAGTTATTCAGTTGACAACCTTGATGCTTTCACTTTCTTATATTCATCATGAATAATTCTCTATTTATTGAGAATATAATAACATTATTTTATAACGTCATTAACTTATGAGAGGTTCTCATGGTTATTCTTAATACGCTGGTGAAACAGAAGGAACATGAGCTAGCGCTTCGCTTACTTATATGTCTCAATCTGGGGCATATTATAACCTCATATTTACTTGTCCTGTTTATTCATGATGCGCCAAGAATGTTGAAACATTCGAGGAGTTCTAGTGGTATAATCTTATCGGTGTTAACCACACGCATCGAAAATTCCTACAGTCTTGGGAATGTCATTTATCAGTTCATGGTAAGGTCATCCTGAAAGATTGATCTCGTATAATGTCCCCTATCATCCTTACTAATTTGTTGGCGGTTGATTTTTCAATCTCGTAATAACGTCATGTTTTACACCCTGTGATCGTGGGTGGATATTCTAAAGTGACCAAAATGGGACATCAACTTATTTAAATCATTCTTGTAAAAGAACTGATAAATTTGTTATGATCGAACCATCTCTGGTGTCGAAGCACTGGGTTGTCTCTTCCTATTGGTGAACTTTGTTCAAACCATCAACCTTATTTAGGTTCTGATTGACATGTTCTAATATCTGAACTCTAACAATAAGAGATCAATGTTTTTATGCTCATGGATATGTTTCCAGATAGGTAAACTATTGTTACCGTCGTTCTTTTCTAACTTTACTTAATCTTTCGTTTGACTGCTGTGATATTCTTTTGTCTAACCATGATGTGGTACATCTATGGTTTTGTGGTGGTCTTATCTTTATTGTGCCACATTATCTTTGTTAACTTATAGACACTTCATTATGTAAAAACATTAGTGAACTAACGTTGTTCGTATGTTTTGAAAAGCCATTAAAAGGCTAAGCCCATGTCATCGAATGACATCTTATCTTCATTGTTTCTCTTGCCTCGATTCCTTTGCACTCGTGCATCTTCATCGCCTTTTCTTCTTCTTTCCTTACGGAAAGGAAGGAATTTCATTCCCTCTATGTCTGTTTCTAAGTTCTCCAAGGAAAACAACTAGTTCAAGCAAGCTATGTTCTCTAGCAAGCCTTGTTCTTTTCTATATGTGATCTTAAATCCACTATGTCCTTTATATTCTTCAACTTCCAATCTCGTGAAAGTCTTACCTTTCCTCGTTGAGCGCGATATAGTGAAGTGCAGAGCTTTGTCGACTGACTCAATTAGTCAAGTGAATCAATACTCGACTAAACTCTGAAGAAGACTCTCGGGTTTCAGAGCAACCGTGGGCTCTGATACCACTCTGTCACGACCGGACTTCACTAAGGATAGTTAAGCCGGGAAACCATGACTAGGGATGGGAATTAAGAGTAGGGGAAAGAAAGAGGGTATAAGATTGTGTGTGGAATATGACTCGTATAACTATTTGAACAACACTTTATACCATTGAACGTCTCAACTCGGGATCTCAAATGAGAATACAAGGATACTTGTCATAATCTATTACATGACTTGAAACAATTCTCAAAAGCTCAAGAGTTTGCACAGCGGAAGAACACTTGAATACATGTATGAAGACACGTATTACCGAGAGTCCTAATCTATAACGACAAAAGCTCCACTCGCCACTTCACATCATCTCGCTCAACCTGCACATTTAGAAATACATGCAGGGCTGAGTACGAAAGTACTCAGTGGGCACATGCCGAAAACTATACATAATAATTGTCAAGCCATTCAACTGTAAGACATAGGGGTTTTATTGAAAAGAGCCCATGCTTACTAAAACTGTTCTTGTGATCTAAAAGTGCATGCATGCTAAGTTCTTTCGTAATCTACCATATCTGAAACTGTGGTGTCGAGGAGGTGGCCACCTCACACGACACCTGACCGGCCAACCCTGAAGATGACTCACGGTCCTGTGTACACTAGTCCAAGCAAGATAGCAAGTCTTAACAAGGACCCGAAATCGATTAACTTTATTGGCGAAGCCAATTCAGATAGGTGTCATACACAAAACAAAAATGTTTATGGCATGACAATACTTGAAAATAAGCATTTTCATCTAAACATTCTATAACTTTTCTTGTATAAGAAAGCCCACCTTAAGTAGCGTGAAAAGTGCCAAACCTGATAGAATCGCAACGTCAACCTTCCGGTCGATTTTCACCTATTTAGAAACGACAATATAAGAATTTCCATTCTTATAAAATCTAATAATTCCTTATAAAGAATATTTTTATTCTTTATTTCTATCTTCTCGTTTCGACTATCGTTTCGTTAATATATAGTGAGATTATTAATCGGAGTTAATGATTCTCCTTGGCTAGTGATAGCCGTTAATTGGCTATTTTAGGCTCGAGAATTTCTCAAGCTTCAATAATAAACTCATATTACTCGAGGGGTTTTATTAGAATTAATAAAACATTTCTCGGTAATTTATAACGTCCTTCTCGTCTAGATTTTATGGTTTTTAATATACAAAATATTTAATAAATTAAACAGTTGGGCCGTAATTAAATCGGCCCAACTTGAGTCCAATTCTCGGCCCAAGACTACTCCTAACCCAGGCCCAACACCCGGCCCAAAACCCAACCCGAAACCCGACCCAGAACCCGACCCGTTTAAACCCTAGGTATAAAAACCCAAATCTCACCATCACTCTCATTTCCCCCAAATTCCATTCATCCGCATTTCCCCCACCTCCCATCTCCCTCACGAGTCCTAACCACCCACCCCATCCCTCTCTCGGACTGAACCCTGCCCAGCCAACGCCACCGCCGCCGGCGGCAAGAGCGCCGCCGTCGCCGGCCACCTCGCCTCCCCCGTCATTCTCTCTCTCTCCTCTCTTCTTCTCCCTATCTCTCTACCTCTTCTTTCCGTCTCTCTCTCTCGGGTTTCCGGCTTCTGTCCTCCCCTTTTCTGCCGGCGACGCTCTCGCCAACGGCGAGAGCTCCGGTCTCCTCTCTCTCTCTCCTTTACATTCCCCTCTCTAACTGCTCACCTCACTTTTCTCGTTTTCACTCCAACTCTCTCTCTAATTCCATCTCTCTCTTTCTAAAGCTTCTGGACAGGGGAGGATACGACCGGCGCCGCCACTGCCCTGGCGAAAAGCCGCCGCTGCCCAGACGAAACGCCACCGTTGCCGATGCAGAATCCGACCCGGGGCCGCCTCTGCTGCCCCGGACAGAGCCTTGGCTCCGTTCTCTTACCCGTCGGGGCGTCGAGCCTCGACGGAGGTTCGGTTTCTCGTCCTTGCTACCCTCTTTTTTTCTACTTGTTCGATTAGTAAATTATTATATGATATGAGTTTTCGTTCTTCCATTTTATGCATAACAAAGTCAGATTTGACATAGCTATTGAATTTAAACTCCATGATTTATTTTTATGAGCAAGTGATTATTTTTAAAAGGCCAGTAGGGGTACAGACTTACTTGAACAACAATGAGCATGAATTTCTCTTGTTAACTTATAAACATGCTTTATTTGAGCTTTCGAATTATAGAGAGTGTGTTGTTACAAGATTAAGCTTAGTAATTCATTAGGAGTTCATGCTTGGTTGATTATTAACCTAAGAATTAATATTCTTAGCATGCTTCTATTGAAATCAAGTCTGAAAAAATTAGCATGCTTGTTTCTTATTGATATTCTACTTGAAAATGGTGATAATATGCTTACTAGTTGTTAGAAGGGCTGTGGTTGCTAGCTTTGCTCTTCCTCTTCCTTAGTTCCTCTTCTTCTCTTAAATTCTATCTTCTTTGAGTGATAATTATGTGAGAGGTTGAAAACTGAATTAAGGTCTATGTTGGGGTATTTATACTACTCTTTTGCTGAGGATTTATATGTAATTAACAGGTGTGAAACCTGCGAACTTAACCTCACTTTTCTTCATGTTTTGATATCTCCTTTCCCTTGCTTTAGGGGATGGTTGGTTTTGCAGGAAATTTGGGCTGATTTTGTCAATGAAGCTATGGAAGGAATGATGGTGGCTAGTAGAAGAAACTGCTGTAAAAGTAGCAGCCACTTTTCTTTTTTTTTTTTTCTTTGAATGCGTATTAATATCTTATACCTTAAACAATACCTGTGATTTTCTTTATTCCTCATGTAATACTTAGATGTATTATTTTCATTACTAGCTTACTTACGTGGCATGTATTTCTAACATACATTTATTACATATTTTTCGTTACGTAACTCATTCGATTTTACGTTTCTTAAGTCGACAGACTTCTACTAATTGGGCTTGGGGCTTGGCCCAATTCATTAATTTATGGGTTTGGGCCCAATTCATTAATTTTATGGGCTTGGCCCAACTCTTAATTAATTAAGATTGCCTTCGTTTAATAACGTGCTATCTTACTCGATAATCAATCCGACTATCTTCCTTTCATCACAACATTTTAAATCAAGCTTAGATATCTTGATATATATATTTATAAATATATCTATAAATACGAGTATTACACGTAACTTATTACCGTAACTTAGATTTATAGATTATCGAATTTGCGGGCCATTACATTCTACTCACCTTAAAAAAAATTTCGTCCCGAAATTTGCGTACTTCTAACTGAACAGCTCGGGCCTCGGGGTACTTCCCTTTATCTCAACATCGACTTTTTACGTCGATTCCCCTTTTTCGTGGTGTTTCCACCAAACCTTGATTGAAATAATATACTTCTTTACTAAGATGTTGCACCTTTCAGTCCAAAACTTCTTTTACTTTATTCTTGCACCTGAGCTATAAGTTTAAGACAATTTATCCAAATAAATTTCGCGCGTGTTCTCAAACACGTACTTTCTTACTTGCATACGTGAAGTATCACATTATGCATACGTTCTAAATTTGGAGGTGCTGCTAACTTGTATGCTATTTTAGCATATTATATTCCTTCGGAATCTCATAAGGTCTTAATAAGACGGGTTCTCGGCTTTACTTTATATGTGAACATCATTATTCACTGGGAAGGTGTTACCTCCAAGAAGACACCATCCACTATTTCAAGTTTATCTTTATTTGACATTTGTCGGCTTAGGACTTCTGTCCGTTCTAGCCTCCCTCACTCTCTTACAACATTTCCTACCATCTCGATCCTTTCATTTATCGTATCAGGACCTTAAATCTTTCTTTCACTTATCTTGTCTTTATCGAGGGTAATCTACATTGTCACCCTTATAGTACGTCATATGACGTCATACCTATTGCTGGCTAATAATTATTATTAGCAAGTCTATTTCTTTCTTTAACGAGTACAACTATTCTCGACATGCTTGATAGGCTCTGAATCTTCCATTCTTATTGCCTATTGGCTTGGTGATGGCAAATTGTGCTAATGATTAGCTTAATGCCTAAATCTTTCTGTAACTATTCCAGAACTTGGACATAAATTAATGTCTTGATCTTTAGTGATTAAAAATAATCACATTGTGTAACGCACGATCTCTTAAACACATCACTGACTAACTTTTATCCATGATTGATCGAAATGGGAATCAAATAAGACCCCCTTTGTAAGTCGGTCAATAACTGCTAATATACAACTTTGTTTTCTTTCTTAGTTTTGGTAGTCTTGTCAAAATTTTACTGTAACATGCTCGTAGTTTTACTACAAGATCTCCGAGGGTTGTAGATTCCATTAATGTTTTGGTTATGATCCAATTTATCATAATCAATTAGTTAACATAGTGGTTAACCATATCCTGAAACAAGTTCACTTGTTTGACATACTAAAGCACCTTCTGGTGGTTGATGCTATATATTTCTTCATGTCTCCTACCACAACTTCCTTTCTAGGTCTTGATACATCTTGTATTCCCGGGTGAGCGATTTATAGTGTATCTTTAGTCTTACTTAAGATTTCATTCTTGAGCTCATCATTGTGTGGTATGCACAACCACCTAACTATGTTCTTCTGTATTATTCATTCTTACTCTCTATTATATATATCTTCTTTACTTCCTTTCTTTGCTTTGTGCCTCTTGTTGACGTTACAGTCAATGTAGTAATAATTTTTTTTTTTTTTTTTTACCACCTTGACGAGGCACTACCTTTAAATTTATATTCTTAAAATCATGACAATTGTCTTCTCACTCGTGAGAAGAAGTATCCACTTAAAGCGTGGTTTACGACTTAAAGCATTGGTTATTATATTTATCTTTGCATTGGTACTGATACTACATTCATAATTCCCTACTAGTTCTACCCACCTTATTCGACACATATAAAAGCTCACTGTTCGAATTCGTTCTTGTAATCCGTGAGATTTTGCATTAACTCCATAAGGTTGACGCTACTAAATTTTCAGGCGCGCACCACAGGCGTGCACATCTGAAAATTTTGAGTTGTGGGTAGGGTTGTGGTATAACCAACGTGGTGTATAAATTGTTACATTTCTTTCCTTTCATTGGTACTGGGATGCTTCATCCCATTCTCTGAGGCATCTATGTGTGTTGCTTATTTCTTTTCTAGTTTTAGAACTGTCATAATTAGCGCAACTATCGACTTCCATGTCAACTATTGAAAGCATGAGTGATGCTTAAAGGTCCACATACACTGGATCACTCACTTTACAATCATGTTATTGGCCTTACTATCTTGGAGAATTCTTGACGAATCACTGGTAATAACGAGTCACTCCTAAGAGGTTACGTATTTTATTTTGTTTAGATGAGTATACCCATCCTTGTAGAGCTTTTCTACTTTTGCTGGGTCTAGCTACTTAATTCCGTCTGATGACACGATGTGTCCAAGTAATGTCACCTTGTTAAGCTAGAACATATTCTCTCTTTTTTTTTAATATACATAAGCATTTCCCTTGTACTATTCTTTTTAACTTAATTGCTCATGTATATGTGAGACATTTAATACTCCACGGAGTAGAGATTTATAATAATTGAGCAGGTCGTTTCGATTGCTCAATTTATACATTTCAATGGGGAGTAAAATAATTACCTCTGGTAGCAATGCTACATCTTCCAATTCTTTACTTGCTCAATTCATATGAGTTTTACATGGATGGTCCTTGGATATGCTAATTGCATATACTTTATCTCTACCAATTCTTCCTTCTATATATCACTTTCGTTCGACTTTTAATATTTAAGGGACCTTGGCAAGATTTTCTGTCTCATTGATATCCTCTCCTTGGAATAGGGCTAATTACCTAAATTAGGTTTGAACCTGTATCAATTTACTGATTCATAAAACTATTGGTTATTAGATAGAGTCATAACCCTCCTATTTTATTTATGTACCATTGTTTCCGTTATGGAGATTTTTAATTATACATAATCGTTTTACTTTATACTCTTCTTGATGGTTTTGTCTACCTAGTATTTCCAATCAATCTTTTAGATTGAGGATTTACCGTAACTCTTGGTCCATATCTCAAATGCTCATTATTTCATATAGTTTCTTAACCGGAGGAGTTCCTTGAGGATCAGGTTCCTTGGCATAGACTAACTCTCTGCATTTCTTACTCTGTTACACTTCATTGCTAACTTGCATTCAAAATATCTCTTGTAATATTTTATTATTGTAGTCACACTCTCGTGGACGACCAACCTTAAATCTTACCATTCGAAGCTTACTTTATTTCCAGTGGGAAATCTATCATCTGATCCATACGAATGTTCTAAGGGTGTATCACCCGTGATGTAAGAGAAATTTTAATCTAGATTTAGTTATCAACTCATACTCATACCACTAGTTACTACTTCTGTCGACGTGGACGTCGACTACATCTTGATCCCTTGCTATGTTTTTATGGGTACTGAGTTATCACTTGCTTTAATGCATGCATCCACTTAAATATATATATTCTACTTATATACTCATTTCTCCTTTTTACTTATTCTCTTAATATGCCTTACCATTCTGGTAGTTTCGAACATGCTTCTTACTTTACTATCTAGTATCTCTTTTCTTGAATACTAAAAAAAAATTCTGGAAATTCCAAAAGGTCTTTATTAACTATCTCTCCTTATACCATTATCCACTTGAGTCTTGTATCAATATCTTTACTCATTTATCAACCCCTGAACCATTTTGAAACATACTCAAGATCATATCATTGTCCTTAAACATTTTTCATCTTAAATTTCCTTCCACTAATTGTAAGTCTCTTCATTTCTATCTTGTTCTATTTCATTGCCATGTTTTGGGCAATCCCTGACGGTATCATACTTTAAGTCATACTCGTGACTTGCAATTGGGCTTAGTAAACTCCATTGCTTGGATAGCTAATTATATCAAAGTGGAATGAGAATATCTGGAAGGTATAATGACCTTGGTTCAATTTTGGTACAACAAGTAACCAAAATATGTTATCAATAAATCATCTGACAAGCTAGGAAAGAATAATCAGAGGGTAGAAATGAAATGACAAAGGTCAGGGGGAGGAGACCCATTTTGTCGATACCCGTCCGATTTCTTGTCTGATGGTAACGCTACCGAGATTGATATTATGTGGGGTGATCAGTCCCGCATAGACACAATCTCAGTCACACGAAGTTCTAGTACTTTGGTGACTCTCAAGTTTCCGGGTGGTGAAAAGAAGCTTTCGCAACTTGGCGAGCTCTTCTAACTTCTAATTTTTTCTGAACTCTATATTTTCATAATACATTCCCCTGGGCTTCAAAGGGGCTCGTGTAGCATATCACGACACAAGGCATTAACATGATAAGCCTTCCTTTAGATCACTGGCCACACAATTCTTCTTACTATAAGTACTTATGTACAACTTCACTGAAGTAGTCTTCAATGTTCTTTTATCCCCTAGAAGCTTTCACCACTAATTGAATGTGCTATCACTGTTATTCATAACCTTACAAGGGCATATAACCTTGCATTTTTATTCTGATTGTACGTTGTAGAGTTCGGGGTTCTCTTGGGTACTGCCTCGCATATCAATCGAGGTGGCCTTATCAATATAAGGTTTCTTTTAAATAACACTAATATTTCCATATTATAGACTTCTTACGAGTCTACGCTCTAGGATGTCAGACTATCGGTTAATCTTAACCGGCCATAATAACTAATTTATTTTAGATATTTAGTTTGTATGCTAGTTGCACCATACAATTTCTCCATATGACTCATTGGTTTGGTCTTTAGAATAACTATTAGTGGTCGGAATTTCCTTACCTTATCCTCCAAACTGAACTTGCAACCCTTCTTTAGCTGTTACTAGTTATTCAGTTGACAACCTTGATGCTTTCACTTTCTTATATTCATCATGAATAATTCTCTATTTATTGAGAATATAATAACATTATTTTATAACGTCATTAACTTATGAGAGGTTCTCATGGTTATTCTTAATACGCTGGTGAAACAGAAGGAACATGAGCTAGCGCTTCGCTTACTTATATGTCTCAATCTGGGGCATATTATAACCTCATATTTACTTGTCCTGTTTATTCATGATGCGCCAAGAATGTTGAAACATTCGAGGAGTTCTAGTGGTATAATCTTATCGGTGTTAACCACACGCATCGAAAATTCCTACAGTCTTGGGAATGTCATTTATCAGTTCATGGTAAGGTCATCCTGAAAGATTGATCTCGTATAATGTCCCCTATCATCCTTACTAATTTGTTGGCGGTTGATTTTTCAATCTCGTAATAACGTCATGTTTTACACCCTGTGATCGTGGGTGGATATTCTAAAGTGACCAAAATGGGACATCAACTTATTTAAATCATTCTTGTAAAAGAACTGATAAATTTGTTATGATCGAACCATCTCTGGTGTCGAAGCACTGGGTTGTCTCTTCCTATTGGTGAACTTTGTTCAAACCATCAACCTTATTTAGGTTCTGATTGACATGTTCTAATATCTGAACTCTAACAATAAGAGATCAATGTTTTTATGCTCATGGATATGTTTCCAGATAGGTAAACTATTGTTACCGTCGTTCTTTTCTAACTTTACTTAATCTTTCGTTTGACTGCTGTGATATTCTTTTGTCTAACCATGATGTGGTACATCTATGGTTTTGTGGTGGTCTTATCTTTATTGTGCCACATTATCTTTGTTAACTTATAGACACTTCATTATGTAAAAACATTAGTGAACTAACGTTGTTCGTATGTTTTGAAAAGCCATTAAAAGGCTAAGCCCATGTCATCGAATGACATCTTATCTTCATTGTTTCTCTTGCCTCGATTCCTTTGCACTCGTGCATCTTCATCGCCTTTTCTTCTTCTTTCCTTACGGAAAGGAAGGAATTTCATTCCCTCTATGTCTGTTTCTAAGTTCTCCAAGGAAAACAACTAGTTCAAGCAAGCTATGTTCTCTAGCAAGCCTTGTTCTTTTCTATATGTGATCTTAAATCCACTATGTCCTTTATATTCTTCAACTTCCAATCTCGTGAAAGTCTTACCTTTCCTCGTTGAGCGCGATATAGTGAAGTGCAGAGCTTTGTCGACTGACTCAATTAGTCAAGTGAATCAATACTCGACTAAACTCTGAAGAAGACTCTCGGGTTTCAGAGCAACCGTGGGCTCTGATACCACTCTGTCACGACCGGACTTCACTAAGGATAGTTAAGCCGGGAAACCATGACTAGGGATGGGAATTAAGAGTAGGGGAAAGAAAGAGGGTATAAGATTGTGTGTGGAATATGACTCGTATAACTATTTGAACAACACTTTATACCATTGAACGTCTCAACTCGGGATCTCAAATGAGAATACAAGGATACTTGTCATAATCTATTACATGACTTGAAACAATTCTCAAAAGCTCAAGAGTTTGCACAGCGGAAGAACACTTGAATACATGTATGAAGACACGTATTACCGAGAGTCCTAATCTATAACGACAAAAGCTCCACTCGCCACTTCACATCATCTCGCTCAACCTGCACATTTAGAAATACATGCAGGGCTGAGTACGAAAGTACTCAGTGGGCACATGCCGAAAACTATACATAATAATTGTCAAGCCATTCAACTGTAAGACATAGGGGTTTTATTGAAAAGAGCCCATGCTTACTAAAACTGTTCTTGTGATCTAAAAGTGCATGCATGCTAAGTTCTTTCGTAATCTACCATATCTGAAACTGTGGTGTCGAGGAGGTGGCCACCTCACACGACACCTGACCGGCCAACCCTGAAGATGACTCACGGTCCTGTGTACACTAGTCCAAGCAAGATAGCAAGTCTTAACAAGGACCCGAAATCGATTAACTTTATTGGCGAAGCCAATTCAGATAGGTGTCATACACAAAACAAAAATGTTTATGGCATGACAATACTTGAAAATAAGCATTTTCATCTAAACATTCTATAACTTTTCTTGTATAAGAAAGCCCACCTTAAGTAGCGTGAAAAGTGCCAATCCTGATAGAATCGCAACGTCAACCTTCCGGTCGATTTTCACCTATTTAGAAACGACAATATAAGAATTTCCATTCTTATAAAATCTAATAATTCCTTATAAAGAATATTTTTATTCTTTATTTCTATCTTCTCGTTTCGACTATCGTTTCGTTAATATATCGTGAGATTATTAATCGGAGTTAATGATTCTCCTTGGCTAGTGATAGCCGTTAATTGGCTATTTTAGGCTCGAGAATTTCTCAAGCTTCAATAATAAACTCATATTACTCGAGGGGTTTTATTAGAATTAATAAAACATTTCTCGGTAATTTATAACGTCCTTCTCGTCTAGATTTTATGGTTTTTAATATACAAAATATTTAATAAATTAAACAGTTGGGCCGTAATTAAATCGGCCCAACTTGAGTCCAATTCTCGGCCCAAGACTACTCCTAACCCAGGCCCAACACCCGGCCCAAAACCCAACCCGAAACCCGACCCAGAACCCGACCCGTTTAAACCCTAGGTATAAAAACCCAAATCTCACCATCACTCTCATTTCCCCCAAATTCCATTCATCCGCATTTCCCCCACCTCCCATCTCCCTCACGAGTCCTAACCACCCACCCCATCCCTCTCTCGGACTGAACCCTGCCCAGCCAACGCCACCGCCGCCGGCGGCAAGAGCGCCGCCGTCGCCGGCCACCTCGCCTCCCCCGTCATTCTCTCTCTCTCCTCTCTTCTTCTCCCTATCTCTCTACCTCTTCTTTCCGTCTCTCTCTCTCGGGTTTCCGGCTTCTGTCCTCCCCTTTTCTGCCGGCGACGCTCTCGCCAACGGCGAGAGCTCCGGTCTCCTCTCTCTCTCTCCTTTACATTCCCCTCTCTAACTGCTCACCTCACTTTTCTCGTTTTCACTCCAACTCTCTCTCTAATTCCATCTCTCTCTTTCTAAAGCTTCTGGACAGGGGAGGATACGACCGGCGCCGCCACTGCCCTGGCGAAAAGCCGCCGCTGCCCAGACGAAACGCCACCGTTGCCGATGCAGAATCCGACCCGGGGCCGCCTCTGCTGCCCCGGACAGAGCCTTGGCTCCGTTCTCTTACCCGTCGGGGCGTCGAGCCTCGACGGAGGTTCGGTTTCTCGTCCTTGCTACCCTCTTTTTTTCTACTTGTTCGATTAGTAAATTATTATATGATATGAGTTTTCGTTCTTCCATTTTATGCATAACAAAGTCAGATTTGACATAGCTATTGAATTTAAACTCCATGATTTATTTTTATGAGCAAGTGATTATTTTTAAAAGGCCAGTAGGGGTACAGACTTACTTGAACAACAATGAGCATGAATTTCTCTTGTTAACTTATAAACATGCTTTATTTGAGCTTTCGAATTATAGAGAGTGTGTTGTTACAAGATTAAGCTTAGTAATTCATTAGGAGTTCATGCTTGGTTGATTATTAACCTAAGAATTAATATTCTTAGCATGCTTCTATTGAAATCAAGTCTGAAAAAATTAGCATGCTTGTTTCTTATTGATATTCTACTTGAAAATGGTGATAATATGCTTACTAGTTGTTAGAAGGGCTGTGGTTGCTAGCTTTGCTCTTCCTCTTCCTTAGTTCCTCTTCTTCTCTTAAATTCTATCTTCTTTGAGTGATAATTATGTGAGAGGTTGAAAACTGAATTAAGGTCTATGTTGGGGTATTTATACTACTCTTTTGCTGAGGATTTATATGTAATTAACAGGTGTGAAACCTGCGAACTTAACCTCACTTTTCTTCATGTTTTGATATCTCCTTTCCCTTGCTTTAGGGGATGGTTGGTTTTGCAGGAAATTTGGGCTGATTTTGTCAATGAAGCTATGGAAGGAATGATGGTGGCTAGTAGAAGAAACTGCTGTAAAAGTAGCAGCCACTTTTCTTTTTTTTTTTTCTTTGAATGCGTATTAATATCTTATACCTTAAACAATACCTGTGATTTTCTTTATTCCTCATGTAATACTTAGATGTATTATTTTCATTACTAGCTTACTTACGTGGCATGTATTTCTAACATACATTTATTACATATTTTTCGTTACGTAACTCATTCGATTTTATGTTTCTTAAGTCGACAGACTTCTACTAATTGGGCTTGGGGCTTGGCCCAATTCATTAATTTATGGGTTTGGGCCCAATTCATTAATTTTATGGGCTTGGCCCAACTCTTAATTAATTAAGATTGCCTTCGTTTAATAACGTGCTATCTTACTCGATAATCAATCCGACTATCTTCCTTTCATCACAACATTTTAAATCAAGCTTAGATATCTTGATATATATATTTATAAATATATCTATAAATACGAGTATTACACGTAACTTATTACCGTAACTTAGATTTATAGATTATCGAATTTGCGGGCCATTACAATCAACGAACTATGTGGCTTATAAATCAACCCAAGCAAGAGGAAAAGCAATGATACACACATCTCACAAATATCTAGATCACCACAACTTTAGACGTCTAGCCTACTTCCCCTTTTTATTCAACACATAAACAACTCTTTTTTTTTTTTCAACACGTGAACGTTTTTGGCACATAATTCACTAGGTTTAATCATCGATGGGTTACATCGAGCCTCCTAGTGCGGTTTCCCATACCCATTGTCAAGAGCGGTAGAATGCCTACGAACACTTTATTCTAATATACACGAGTATCATCTAGGACATAGTTCATGAAATGTGATCATTCGAGGGTCTCTCGAAGCCTTTTCATGTGGTTTCCCATGCTCATTACTCTAGTATTTTCATACGTTACAAGTAAGAGGAGCAGGAACTCTTTTATTCACATAAACACAACTTTTTTTTTTCTCTTTTTTATTTTCTCTAAGGGGAAAGTAAACTAGCAATCCAAGTCGCAACAATCTAGATTTATCACTCAACCAAAAATCATTAATCATTTTCCTCAATACTCATATCAATTCGTGCCCCACAACTCATCGAATCATAATCAACAACAACTCAAGATTAAACCAACCTAATTTATGCTCAAATCAATTCCAACAACTAAAGATTCCATCGTTGAATCATTCACATTGATCCTAAGTTACATGCTTATAGGGCTCAAAATCAAACAAATTCCTAAGTGAGGGAACATGAAGACTCGATCAACTAAACTCAATCAAACCAAATAAGACTCGATCAAGACACAAACACAAACACTTCATGCCAAAAGTTTAACCCCCCCCACTTAAAATCAAGCAATGCCCTCATTGCGAGAAAATAAAATAGAGAAATGATAGGAGAAACTTATCGCAAGAAGCCAACCAAAACACTTGCAATCCCGAGAGACTCCAAGTAACACCTACAAAACAAACACAAAACAAAACACAAAAGCGTAAAACCGATCAAAATAAAGAGAACAAAATAAAAGACATAAAACCAAATGAAAAGACACAAAAACAAGGCTAAATTCAGTTGAAAGGACCTCCGAACCTTGGGTCATTCCATCGGGGATCGAGAGGAGACCAATAACGAGGATCATTCGGGTCCGGTGGAGCTGAGGTAGAACCAATCGAGAGGTCGAAAACTGCATGGCCCACGGGTTTGGCCGATCGAGAGGAGACCAATAACGAAATTTGTTTCACCAAAAAACAAAAGCAAGCAATTTAAGCAAGTAAACGAAAGCAATAAAATAACTTACGAGAATTGAGACGAAGAACGAAGAACTTGAATTAAATAAAACGTCTTGAATTAAATTGCAAAAAATGAAGAATTCGGATCCGAACAAAGCAAAACTAAACTAGAGTATTTGAGTGCTGAAAATTAAAGCTAAATAATGATAAAAGATGATAAAAGATGATACAAATTCGTCCCAAAGTACTAGTATATATATTAGGAGGAAAACCTAATTATATAAGGAAACTAAAAGCTGGCATCGGACTTTTGGCCGATCGGCCAGAATTGTGAAGGACTTGGCCGATCGGCCAGATCAGATACTGATGAGCCTCGAGTCGTAGGCACTTGGCCGATCGTCCAGATGCTATGCTAGACTTGGCCGATCGGCCAACCTATGAACTGGTCCTTCTCGATTCTTCCTTCACTTCATTCACTTTTCGTCCCGTTTTCCACCAATTTCTCACCTTTACTCATACAATAGCCAAAGCTCCAAACAAACGAATCATAGCCAAAAGACACACTAAAAGACACGAAAACACAATGAAAACGAACACGAAAACACAACGAAAAACCTAACATCTAAACACCAATCAGAGTCCAACTCGTCCTTCTTCATCACCGTAATTCCTCCCTTCTTTGGAACGACGTGCACCGGGCTAACCCACTCACTATCGTCGATGGTATAAATAATGCCCCCCGCCAATAGCTTGTAAATCTCCTTGCGCACAACCTCCATGTTGTTGGTCCCGGTTTGTTATAGGAAAAATACGTAGAGGGGGGGGGGGGGGGGGGTGATTACGTATTTTGAAGTTTTTCAACTTCAAATTCCTTAACTCAGAGTATGAAGTAAAGTGCTCGTAGAAATACTAAGACCTAGCCGAGAGCTAGATCTAAAGCAATCAACAATCTCTTGACCTAAGCTTAGAGCTTGATCAAGAGTGAGACTTTACTCTTGTGCGGAATTCGGTGAGCTAATGTCTTTCCTAAGTAATTGAAAAATCCAAGTTATGTTTGTTTAGATGCACGTGCAATGAATAATCAAGGTAAAGAGTTTAGGGTTAGAGAGATACGACACAGGGATTATAGTGGTTCGGAGATAAAGCTCCTACGTCCACTTTGTTGCACACGGCAACTGTTCTCTTCACTCAAGAAATTGAAGATTACGGGCTCTTCAAAAGCCTGGTCAATATCGAGCTTCACTTGCTTAGATCTGACGAACGATGCAGTGATTACGGGTTCACTACAAAGACCTAAAACTGGACAGGAAGCTTCACTCGCTTCAGTCCGAACGACAGGGAGATTGCGGGCTCTCCTTACAGCCTAGCTTCGATCGAGCTTCACACAAACGATGTAGGTGCAAGCTTGGATCTAAACTCTATGATCGAGGCTTCTTCAATTGATGAAAGAAGGGCCTTGGAT
Organism: Thymus mandschuricus; assembly: GCA_029379335.1. Classification (NCBI taxonomy): domain Eukaryota; kingdom Viridiplantae; phylum Streptophyta; class Magnoliopsida; order Lamiales; family Lamiaceae; genus Thymus; species Thymus mandschuricus. The sequence continues at coordinate 14,818,809 of CM057074.1, read as the reverse complement.
CGAAACAACCTAACAACGACGAACTCAAAAACCTAACAAACAGATTAGGGTTTTTGGTATACGACGACACACTATGAAGAACTCTTTACAGTAAGTGCAAAGATGGCTAGAGCTCTTGTTCTAAGCTTGGATATGGAATGGGCTTAGACTCTAAGTGTGAAGGTTGTGAAGACGAGTTCCGATGAAACTAGAACTCGGAGAACACTTGGAAACAAAGACTCGAAGAATGCTCTAAGGCTGGGAGTGTTTGTTTGCAGTAGGCTCGAATGCTCAGGAAGTGTTCTGCATCTCTTCGTCTTCATCCTTCACTATTTATAGGCGGAGGGATGCCAAGATCCGTTGCATGGTTGGTGGCTTTGTCCCTCCTCCTCTCGACAGTACTTTGCGCAGGCAGTTGCTTTTGCAGGAGCGCAGTTTGTCTCTTTGCCGAAAACGGCTAAGTTACAAAACTAACAGTAAGTGGAGCGAGCCAGTATTATAGCGGCGCCCTGTCGGCCTGGCAGTCAACTCCTCTGCTCCTCTCCGCGTTCGACACGTGGAGATCTTGCAATTAATGCGAAGATCTCTAGTTGACTGGAGTTCAAATTCAGAGCGAGAATTGTGCTGTCGCTTTCTGGTAGGTAGTGGCTTGCTTCGCTTCAGTCTTGTAGCGTCCGCTTCGAATCAAGTCGCTTAGGGGTCATACTGTAGCGAGTACCTGGGAAGTGAGTTCCCGAAGTGAATGCTTTAAAATGTGTTGACCCGCGTTGACTCGCTTCGGCTTTTTATTGTAGCGCTCGCTTTGCTTTGCTTTGGTGGACTCGCTTCGATTCCACTGTAGCGCTCGCTTCGCTTCGCTTTGGTGGACTCGCTTCGATTCCACTGTAGCGCTCACTTCGCTTTGGTTCGGTACGCTTCACTTCAGCTGGATAGACTCGTTTCGATTGAAAACACACTCAAGAGAGTGGCCTTCACTTGGAATTTTCTGCAGTCTAAAACTTAAGCAAAATAAAGCCATCCTAACAGAGTAGGCTTATAAAAATTTCTAACCTATTTTCTACATCAAATAGGGTCGCTTGGGAATAGAACACTTGGGGTTTTGGGATCAAATCAAAACAAACCATCGACTCACTACGAAGTATCCCATAGAAGTTCCCCCTTAACACTTTGTTCTTAACAATTTCCAACAATTTCCCCCTTTTTGATGATGCCAAAACCCAACGACTAAGATTAAAACAATCTAGCCTATCTAACCATGGAAAGAACTTCAAGCGACTGCTTCCTTTGCAGGCTTCGTTTGAATTTTTCTTTTAAGTTCCTTTCCCTTTTTTTTTTCGGTTAAATTTATTGAGTTTTGTAGCAAAAGGATAAAGTCATTCACAAAGCAAGTAAATGACACAATATGGACAGAAAATAAACTTGGGATTCATGAACAGCAGTTCACAAAAATAAAGAGACTTGAAACTCAAAGGTTTCCTGCAGCCTCTCCTGGTTCTTCCATCTTCTCTCTCTCCTCCTCCTTCTTCTCATCCTTCTTTTCCTCTTTCTTTTCCTCTTTCATGAAGTAAGTCGACATGACATTCGGCTCCATCGTCCTGATGTTGAATTGATTTTCTCTCCACTTTCGCTCCAACCTAAGAGCTTCATCCACTTCTGCCACCAGTAGTACGCCTTAGAATTTGTCCTTCAGATGCAGCCAAGTGTCGAGAAGGTCTCTGGGAATGAAGTCCTCGATCTGTCTCGAATCAGGATGATGATCTCTTCGAGTTGCCAGCTCCTCCTCCGTCCTGCTCTTCATTTCTTTCATGATGGAGTTGAATTGGGCACTGGCGTCACTACTCCACTTGGGACTCATATCATTCAATCGCTTCTGAATGAAGTCATGTTCTTCGGGTGGGTAGCGACCGGATTCGATCATCTCCTTCAGTGTTACTTTGCCAGTGTCCACCCAGGCTTGGAGTGAAATGGCTTCAGACTCTTCAGGCGTGTGAGGAATGAAGGCACTGCGCGTGATGGCGGATTGGATGAGCCTTTCTTCATTCTAGAGAGACTCGATCCGTTCATCCAACTTTCTCAGCCTCTTCTCCCTCACTTTCTCATCCTTCTCCTTCCTTTTCTTCTTCTCCTCTTTCTTCTTCTGCCTCTTCTTGAAGCGACTAGCCCTTTCTGTGATCACTTGCTGCATCTTTTGACGTTTGGCAGCAGGGTCATCTTCCCTTGTTTCAGGCGTTGATCGCTTCAAGGGCGCTTTCGGTGCTGGAGGTGGTGGTGGTGGCATCTGAGTAGCAGCTTCACTGACTGGAACAGTTCCGGCAGGAGCTGAAGTGAGTGCCTGTGATGAAGAAGGAGCAGATGCCGAAGCGGGCGCTTGCGAGGATGCGCCTGCTTGAGTGGCTGCTCTTTGAAGCTCGAATTCTATCTCCATAGAGCGGGCCAGGGCCTCATCTTCTGCAATCTGTCGCTCCTTCTGTTCCTTGGTTAAAGGAACAACGAGATGAGTGGCGATTGAGGAGCCTAGAAGTTTTCCGGCCAACGGCAAGCGGGGCTCCTCCATTACCTTTTCTTTGCCCTTTATCCTAGCTAGCTCGGCTCTAGCTTCATCGACCACTTCCTCCACTGCACTACTTCCTACACCTCCAGTTCCTCCAACTTCAGTTCCTCCTACGATCAAGCCACTGGCTTCGATCGCTCTTCCTTCACTGCTCGACCCTCCAACTTCTATAGTTTGAATGGTTGCTCTCTCAATGATTTCCCCCTTTTTGGCATCATCAAGACTGCCGGGGGTGGTTGTAATCACCGTTCCGCTGATGGATTGGTGGATGTCTGTCAAGCTTGCTTAGCACATCATGAAGCATCTTTTCTGATCGTGCTGCAAACACATTTTCCTGGGAGAGGACGAGCTCTGCCGTCTTTACAGAGATTTCTTCAAGAAGATATTTGCACTGATCCTCTCTCTCCTTTACTGACCGCATCAAGTTCTCCAACGGCTCTACTTCTCTGAAGCGAGCGTTTAGCTCCGCTTCAATCTCATCCTTCATGCTCTTCTTTTCTTCTTGCAGATTGAAGTACCAGAAATCCTGGGAAGCTGCAAGTTCGGCTTTGTCAGTAGCTACGGCGTTCTCTTTTCGTTTCAACATGACATAGAATTGAGCAACGCCGGCCATTCTGACTGAAAATTCTCCTGCCAACTTCTCTGCTTTGTTAATTTTGACGGCAAGTTGAGCTTGCTTGAGAGCTACATCTTTGCCTGCTTTCCTTCTGCTCTCCAACTCAACATTTGCTTCATCAAGTCTGCTGTTGAGGATCTCAATCTCCTTCTCAAGACCGTGGATTTTCAGTTTAGCTCTCGTCAGTTCGCCGTCCAAATTCACTATCTTTGCCTCATGGTTGGAGATCTGCTTCTCCATTTTCTCAACATTAGCGGTTGCTTTGTTGATATTCTCTCGGTACTTGTTTCTCATGTTCCTCTTCTCCTCCTTTTCTGTCTCCAGCTCCTTCTCTAACTTCTTCTTCTCTCCACTCACTTCCACCATCTTCGTGTTTACTTCCCTAAGCCTGCTCCTCTCAGTATCTAGGGATTGTTTGATTTCCTTGTTACTCCTCTCTAACTCCTCTACCTGTTTCGATTTCTCCTCTACCAAGCTTGCCTTCTCCTCCACAAGCTTGGCTTTTTCCTCTACTTTCTCCTCTAGTTCCTTCTTCCTCCTGTCAAACTCTTCACGCAGCTTGGTGACCTCCAGCACCTTCGTTGTCAGCTCATCATCTTTCTTGGTGATCTCACTCTGCAGATTCGAGATCACCGCCTCTTTTACTCCTACTTCGACTTCATGCTCCTTGATTAATCGGAGTTCATGCTGTGAAGGCTCATGTCCTGGAATGGGCGCATCAGGGTACTCCTTCTTCACCCTTGCGTCAAGCACATCCCAGTAGTTGACCTCATTGATGAAGGTGTGGAATCCATCAACTCCGACAAACGTAAGAGCCTCTATTTCCTTGGCCTCGATCACTTCCTCCTCCATTGCCTTGCGCAGGTTGAAGATTTTGTAGTACTCTGTTCCTCTGTACGTGATGTACGTGAGGAAGTCTACAGCGCTGGTGAAAAAGTCCTCTGACATTTTCACGGAGGGGTAGCGATCTCGGATAATCTCGGCCGCTTGCTCTCGATCCTTAACATACCGTTCTCGGATCTTCTCTTCCTCGGTTGGAGATTGGGGAGTTCCAGGGATGATGGTGGGGTTTGTGTCGAATGTTTTGGCAGTTTGGGCGGTATCAGCAGTTTCAGCTGATGAGGATAGAGAGCTAGGGGTGGAAGCTTCAGTGGCTTCGGGTTGGGTGGTTTCTGTTTGAGAAATGGGTGGGTTGGTGTAGAGATTGAAGGCATCGGTGAGATCCGTGCCTAAGAATGGAATGTTAGGAATCTGGAAGGATGATGATGACTCCTGTGGTGAGGTTGGGATTTGGGTGGTTGGAATGGTGGTGGTTGGTTGGATTTGGATTTGGGTAGGGAGTGTATGGACTTTGGATGGTGAGGGTTGGGGTAGCTCTTTTTCTGGTGAGGGTTGGGGTTGTTGTTCTTCAGCTTGCTTCTCGAGCGGCTGCTCCTCAGCCTCGCTCGTTTCGATTATTGTGGTGACGCTTCTCAATCTTTGTGGTCGCCTCGACCTTGCTTTCCTCGACACTCGCTTCGATGGTGAAGGAGCTTGAACTTCTTCTTCCGCCTCGCTACAGGATTCAGCGACTGGAGCGGAAGGGAGTACTATCACATTGATGCAGTCCCGATCCATTGGAAGCTTCTCAGTTTTCCATGAATCAAAATAGATGGTATTTTTCTTGTATGGTGCCGTATTCCTCTTGCCTATCCACCACATGTTCTCGAACAGTGTCTCCAGAGCGTAGGAGATTCTGGAGAAAAACTTTAACTTTCCCTTGCGAACGATCTCACTGGTACTTCCCTGTTCGTACTTGAAATCCGCCGCAACTTCATGTATCTGGTTGATGAACCAGCGGTGCCAGTTGAAGCTTGTTCCTGTTAAGCTGTCAACAATGACAGAGGTGGCGTAGATCTTGGTGTCTGACAGTTGGCTCAACGATCCAACTCCACATAGTACAGACTTCGTGAACAACTCGCAGATCAAGTTGAACGGAGCCACCAAGTCATTTCTGATGTTGCTCTGCTTCGGGTTGTCAAACTTCACTCCTCTTCGTTTGGCAAACCGAGCATACTCCACTTGGGTTGACATACCCAGTTCTGACAGTGACACTGGTCCGACCATCGGCAGTTCGAACACACGGGCTAGACGGCTCAACTCGATCGTTACAGGCTTTCCCTCCTGCGGATCGGTGAAGGTTGACGTTTATTCTCCTTCTTTGAGATTCAAGAGAATCTCGGCGACGGCCTTGGCCAGAATCTGTTGTGGCTTTGCCGTTACGAACTTCCACAGGCCGGCCGTAGTCACAGCCCTGCGGAAGAAACCGTTCTCCATTACCACATCTTCATCAAGATGCGGTTCGATGAAGATGTTGTCGTTGAGGGTTTTTAGGAAGTCCTCCATTGTTTCGGTTTTCTCCATTTTGCCCATGATTTATTTGAAGAAGGATTGAGAAAAGTTTGAGATTTTGAAGGGTTTTAGACTTGTGAATTTGCAGAGGTGCAGAAATTTCACGAAAATGGCAATTTTTGAGAGTTGTGAATTTTTCTGCAGGTCTTTGGCGTTTCATATATATAGAACTAGGGTTCGGCTGACGAGGCAGGGGCAAGATAGTAATATCTTTGAAGATCCTGTGCGGAGGCTGCGGACCTTCGGTGATGGATCTGATGTGTCCGGCGTCATCACAGGAAAAGTGAACCGCCAACTTGACTTGGCGTTGCCACGCGGCAGCTTTTGATTCGTTTCTCCAATAGGCGTCAATCCAGCGGTTGAGATTTAAAAACTGTTCAGATTCGACGGCTGGATTGAGGGCGATTTTCCCGCTTTTCTTGGCTTGACGTGCACGCGCCTGTCATTCCTCTTTCTACGCGCCGCTGCATTAAATGCTAAAGTAAAAAGTGAAATTTTGCACTTGAGTGCTGACAGCTCATACGCTTCGCTTCGTACCCGCTCGCTACGAGAGTAACCGTTTGGCTTCTACTCGCTTGCGAAGTACTCGCTTGGCGTGACTGCTCCGCACTCGCTTGCGATGACTTGCTTGAGTGACGTGGCACTCGCTTCGTCATGTGTAGCGACTGGAATAAGAAATGAAATTTATTTGCTTAATTTAAAATGTTTCTGACTTACATACTTCGAGGATAAACAAGAATGTTTTCCTCTTTGTATTTGTGTCAGATTCATTTCATATTTTCCACATAGTGAGTGAAGGTTTCTAGCACACTTCAGCTCACTTAGTGTACTTAAAAATTGAAACACTTACCAGTCAATCTCACTTCGCAGGAGATTGATACCACTTATTGAAGACATCATTCAATTTGGACATCATTTGTTGAAATCACTTGTTGATGAATGCATTTGTTGATTTGCTTTGAAGCTTGTTGATACCACCTGTTGAGTACCACACCACTTGATGGATACTTTATCTTCTTGGCATTCATCTTCATGGCATTCATCTTCCTCTACAAATTAGAGAGTCCTCCATCGAAGTGAATGGGGGAGAAAATGAATATAATACATAAGCTTACTACAACCCAGAGGGGAGCTTCACGTTAGTGTACATATTCACGACGAATGGGGGATGAGTACAAGTCCTTATCTCAGAGCAGAAATGGACAGGACGACAATGAGAATGCTCTGACAAGACAATCTCGTATTTTACGCAGAAGCATGTCACCAGCCCTGCAACCTTTTGTAGAAAAAGGTAAACCTTCAAGCTTCCTCCTACAAGCTACAGAATGAACTTGCAATCGACTCGCTTTGACCCAAGCTAGGGCAAATTGAAGCGATGCAAAATTCAAAGTGGGGAGGAATGGATAGACATCCGGCAGCTCAACTCAATGAAGAGTGAGTAAAGAATGGACATTTATCCACGATGAAGGAGATGAGAAGACTTGCTCCTCTTCGGCGGAAAGATGGAAAGAGGACACAAGGTCTAGGTGCCAGCCCTACCTAAGCTTTCACCATTTTTACGTGGGAAGGCCCGATACAAGACCCCACAACCGTTACTAGAAACGGCACTTGCGAGTGTTTATACCCACTCGCTAGGAATCCTAGGCTAGGTAGCAGCTTTCCTTGCTCACTTTGAAAGTAGCTTGCTCCGAGAACAAACAATAGTTCCCCCTTAACCAATGGCTTAACAATTCCTGTAAGCGGGTAGGGAACGTCTTCCAACACTCCACCTTTCTCCACCTTATTTCTCCTTCTTCAAGCGAGTGGAATTTTGAAGTGACTCGCTTGAGTTGGTGAAGATCCGAAGCGAGTGACGCTACGAAAAACTAGCGACCACTCCTTCGTGCATCCTGAATCTAGCACTCTTCACCAGGGTCTAGCAACCCTAATTCCATGCATAGCTGATTGAAACGAGACTCAGCTAGAGGCTTGGTGAGGATATCTGCTCGCTGGAGATCGGTATGAATTTTCTCGAGCTTGATATCCTTCTTCTCGACATGATCACGAATGAAGTGATGTCGGATTTCCACGTGCTTGCATCTGGTGTGTAGCACTGGATTTTGAGAGATGCAGATCGCATTGTTGTTGTCGCAGAATATTGGTATTTCATTTGCTTCAACATTGTAGTCCTTCAACTGCTGACGAAGCCATAGAATTTGGGAACAGCAGCTTCCAGCGGCCATATATTCGGCTTCAGTCGTTGAAGTAGCTACACTCGTCTGCTTCTTCGAAAACCATGAGATCAGCTTGCTTCCCAAGAACTGACATGTGCCCGAGGTTGATTTCCTATCAATTCGGCACCCTCTATAGTCAGCATCTGAATATCCAGTGAGATCCAAATTGTCCTCCGTTGGATACCACAGCCCCATATTGACAGTGCCCTTTAAATAACGAAGAATTCTCTTAGCAGCTTCAAGATGGTTGTGCTTGGGATTGCTTTGGAAGCGAGCACAGACTCCAACCGCAAAAGCGATATCCGGCCTACTTGCAGTGAGATATAGAAGTGACCCGATTAGGGCACGATAATCTGTAGCATTCACAGATTTTCCTTCTTCGTCTGGCTCCATCTTCCAGTTGGTATTCATTGGGATCTTCACAGCTTTAGCATGTTGAATACCAAACTTGGCAAGCATATCTCGAGTATACTTAGCTTGATTGATGAAGATTCCATCATCCTGCTGCTTCACTTGAAGACCTAGAAAGCAGATCATCAAGCCAATCATTGACATCTCATATATGGTCTTCATAAGCTCTCCAAACTTCTCGCTAAGCGACTGGTTTGGTGATCCAAATATGATGTCGTCCACATAGATCTGAACCCATAGCATATCATCTCCATGATTGATGGTGAATAGGGTTCGATCTATCTTTCCTTTGTGAAATCCATTATCCACTAGGAATTGAGATAGGGTATCATACCAAGCTCTAGGAGCTTGCTTCAACCCATATAGGGCTTTCTTCAAGCGATACACCTTGTCTCCCTGCTCGAAACCCGGTGGCTGCTCCACATACACTTCTTCCTTCAGTTCACCATTGAGGAACGCGCTCTTCACATCCATCTGATAGACTTTGAATTTCTTGGCCGCTGCATAGGCTAGAAATAGTCTGATCGCTTCAAGCTATGCCACTGGAGCGAAGGTTTCGTCAAAGTCGATTCCCTCCTCTTGGCAGTAGCCTTTAGCGACGAGTCGCGCCTTGTTCCTCACAACGTTGTGGTCCTCGTCCGTCTTGTTCTTGAACACCCACTTGGTGCCAATAACATGCTGGAATTTGGGACGATCCCCGAGATACCATACGTCGTTTCTGGTGAACTGATTCAGCTCTTCTAGCATGGCAATCACCCAATTTGAATCAGCTAGGGCTTCCTCCACGTTTGATGGCTCGATGTTTGAGAGAAAGCAACTGAACATGGCACTCTCTCCAAACACTTGACTTCTAGTCACTACACCCTTGGATGGATCTCCAATGATTTGACTTGGTGAGTGATCTTTGCGCCATGCACGCTTGGATCCGCCAGCTTCATCTCCATCTTCTTCCTTGTCGCTCGCTTCACCATCTGAAGCGACTGGATTGGGTGCTTGGCCAGCACTCACTTCAGGAATCTTGGGGGCAGCTTCATCTTTTCCTTTTACAATTGGCTCGCTTGAGTCCTTGATTTCTTCATCATCCTCAAGCATGTCCCAAGTTGATGAAATGATGGGTTCCTCGCTTGTCTTTCCTTCTTTAGATTGAACCTGTTCCTGTGGAAGACTCAAAGAAGATTCATCAAATACGACATGGGGTGATTCCTCCACGATTAGGGTTTTACAGTTGAATACCCTGTAAGCTTTGCTTGATGTGGAATATCCTAAGAATATTCCTTCATCAGCTTTGCTTTCAAAGGCTTTCAACTGCGACTTCCCATTGTCATGGATGAAGACCCTACAACCAAAAATATGGAAATAAGATATGTTAGGAATTCTCCCTGTCCATATTTCATATGGCGTTTTGTCGTGCCGTTTGCAGAGAAGCGTTCGATTCTGCGTGTAGCATGCTGTATTGGCAGCTTCGGCCCAATACTTCATTGGAAGCTTCGAGTCTGCAATCATAGTTCGAACGGCTTCTTTGATGACTCGATTCCTTCTTTCAGCAACTCCATTCTGCTGAGGTGTGCGTGCTGAGGATGTTTGATGTGCTATGCCATGCTCCGTGCAGTAAGCTTCAATGGTAGAGTTCAAGAACTCTGTGCCTTTGTCGGAGCGGATGGTCACAATCGCTTGGTTCTTTTCCACAGCCAATCGCTTGAGCAGTTGTGGTAGCTTGGTCAGTGTCTCCTTCTTGCTGAAGAGAAATACAACCCAAGTGTAGCGAGAGAAGTCGTCGACTACAACTAGAGTGTACTTCCTTCCATTCACACTAACTGGAGTGACTGGACCAAACAGATCCATGTGAAGCAGCTCGAGCACTCGCTTGGATGAAGCTTCTTCAAGACTGGCGAAGTGCTTTTTCGTCTGCTTCCCTCGTTGGCATGGTGAGCATGGATGGTCTTTGATAAAGACTTCGTTTGGAATGCCTTGCACCAAACCCTTTCGAGCTAAGCAATTTATGGCTTTGAAGTTAAGATGGTTCAAGCGTCTGTGCCATAGCCATCCTATTTCTGCAGCACTTCTTGCAATTAAGCATGTATCCTCTTTGCAGCTGTCCCATTGTGCGATGTAGACATTTCTTTGTCTGACTCCAGTGAGCACAATCTGGGATGTGAGTTTGTTCTTCACAATGCACTTATTGGAAATAAATTCCACCTTGTATCCCTTGTCACAGAATTGTGAAATGGATAGCAAGTTGTGCTTGAGTCCTTCCACGTAGGAGACTTCTTCAATTGTGTGCTTTCCGACTTTCAGTGCGCCGTACCCTTTGGTGCTTCCACGAGAGTTATCACCAAAAGTAACGTGTGGACCCTTCTTCTCTATGTAGTTATGAAGTAGAGCTTTCATGCCGGTCATGTGTCTTGAACATCCACTGTCCAAGTACCAGATTTGATGACCCTCACTTGGCATGGGATCCACGGCGCTCACCTGCAATTAGACAGATTTTGGTACCCAAATCAGTTTGGGTCCTTGCAGGTTAGTTCCCTTAGGTACCCACACTTGCTTCACTTTATTTTGAAAGGTAGCTTGTGCTTTGGGTTTCTCGACCTTTGAAAACTGTGACTTCTGCCTTAAGGCAGCTTCACACGTGCAGCAGTGTGTGCAAGAGGGGTAGCGGCTCGCTTGAGACTTACCTATGCTCTTACCTTTATACTGATATCCTGAAGCGACTCGCTTCGGATTTGCTACAGGCTTAGAGACTGACTTAGGTTTTACAGTCTGTCGAAGCGGCTTGCTTGGTTTTCTCGAAGCGGTCCAACAAGGGTTTTGAACCCGACTCGCTTGAGTAACCTTGGAAGTTTGAAGCGTTCTCTTTGGTGCTTCAAATTCTTCCCCCTCAACGTTAGTCCGGTTCGACCATCTCCAGTCCGGATAACGTGACACATAGACATTACTCCTTTTCTTAAAAGGGAGATCCTTTGTCTCCGGTGTCTTGGCCTGAGACTTAGAAGCTACAACTGGTTTCCCTTTACCTTTGAATTGGTAAGCTTTAGAATTGTAAGTGCTAGGAACAGTTGAATTTTGCTTGCCCTTAGATTCAGCCCTTGAAGATATAGACATCTTCATTGGCTTCTTCTTAGGGTTCTCAGCCACTTGGCCTTTGTCCTTGTTGGTGGTCGCTTTGGATGCAGTGGGCAATTCCAAAGTGACTGATGGTGTCGTGTTTGAAGCACCAACAAAGACAGTCGGCTTGGAAGGTCCACCCTCATATCCGAGTCCTCCCTTTCTACCAAAAGGTAGAAGTGAACTCTCTAGTGCCTGCCTAGCATATGAAGCTTTGTTCAAGTTGGCAACTAGAGCGGATTGGGTTTCATACCTTCCTTCCAAGCTTTGATGTCACGCGAAGAGATCCTCGAACTTACTAGTCATAGCCCTTAAGTTAAGTTTGACTTGGTCAAGCTCAGTGGCTAGCTTTCGGTTCTCCTTCTCGCTTTGAGACAAAGCTTGTTGCAACACTTCGTGATCGCTTGACAATTTAATGTGCTTGTCAAGCAACTCACTCCATGTCGGGGAATTAGATCCCTCTTGGTGAGTGTGTGTGAGTGTAATTGAGCTAGGTGAGGGATAGATAAATACCTCTCCGGTTTCCTCGTCGGTGAGCGCCATTAGTCCAAGATCCTCTCCTTCACTGGAGTTGGGATCTGTGAATGCATCCGAGTCGCTTGAGATATCTTCAGTTGAAGCGACCGGCTGCTCGCTTGCTACAAGCGCTCGCCTTGGAGCATCCCTCTTTGCTCTCAGTTCCTCTCGTTCCTTCGCACTCAGCTTCGGACAGTCGGATTTGTAGTGGCCCATCTTGTGGCAATGGTAGCATTCCACTTCCATCATGTCCCTTGAGATCGGCTTGGTCGTCTCTTCTCTCTTCCCTTTTCCTTCTCGAGCATCAGTGCTCCTCCCCTTGTACTGCTTGTAGAATCTTTTGTATTTGCCCACTCGAGAGTTCATTTTGTTGAAGTTCTTAGATAAGAACGCAACATGTTCTTCCAACTCTTCCCTCGTCATCTTGGCTAGCGACTGGTCGCTTGGTCCTTCGGCAGCTTTGAACGCTACGCCCTTTGACGTTGTGGGAGCTTCATCCTCTTCGTCGAGGTTCATTCGATTCAGATCGAATTCATGAGCTTTGAGTTCAGAGAACAGAATCTCCGGTGTGAGCTTTGATAGATCCTTGGTAGCTAGATATAGCTCCTTCATTGTCTGCCACTTCCTTGTGAGAGCTCGGACAATCTTTAGGTTGACTTCTTTGTCTGTGAGTTCCTTTCCAAGTGAGTTGAGAGTTGCAATGATGTTGGTAACTCTCAGCTCGAAGGCGTCGATGGACTCTCCTGTCTTCATTATTAGGCTTTCAAACTCCCGCATTTGTACGGCGAGCTTGTTCTCTTTGATCTTGTCCGTTCCTTGTGAAATGAGGGCTAGGGTTTCCCACATTTCCTTCGCTGTCGCACACTTCCTGATCCTAGGAAGGTAGGCATCCGATACGGTGCTCTGCATCGTGTGGTGTGCGATCTTATCAAGGTTGGCAACTTTGTAGTCGTTGGCATTGTATTCGTCCTTGTCCTTCTCGACGTATGTTTGTCGAACGTAGGCAGCCCGACCTTCAGCAGCTGGGACGTTCTCAGAGACAACCTTTTTGATTTCGATTGGTCCGTCCTCTATAACTTCCCACATTCGGTCGTGGACGGAGCAAAGGAAGCTCTCGACTCGGAAACTCCATGTCTCGTATCCTTCGATAGAGAACTGTGGAAGACTCGAAGCATTGTATGTAGACATGGCAAACAGTTAGTAGTATATGCAGTATGCTGCGTGAGTGAGGTTTTGATGCACTTAGGAAATAGGATCCGGTTCAGTGAGACAACGTGAAGCGAGTGGGGACTTGCTTCGGATATGCAAAGCAGAGGCTCGAAAGAACCTCTGCTCTGATACCACTTGTTGGTCCCGGTTTGTTATAGGAAAAATACGTAGAGGGGGGGGGGGGTGAATACGTATTTTGAAGTTTTTCAACTTCAAATTCTTTAACTCAGAGTATGAAGTAAAGTGCTCGTAGAAATACTAAGACCTAGCCGAGAGCTAGATCTAAAGCAATCAACAATCTCTTGACCTAAGCTTAGAGCTTGATCAAGAGTGAGACTTTACTCTTGTGCGGAATTCGGTGAGCTAATGTCTTTCCTAAATAATTGAAAAATCCAAGTTATGTTTGTTTAGATGCACGTGCAATGAATAATCAAGGTAAAGAGTTTAGGGTTAGAGAGATACGACACAGGGATTATAGTGGTTCGGAGATAAAGCTCCTATGTCCACTTTGTTGCACACGGCAACTGTTCTCTTCACTCAAGAACTTGAAGATTACGGGCTCTTCAAAATCCTGGTCAAGATCGAGATTCACTTGCTTAGATCTGACGAACGATGCAGTAATTACGGGATCACTACAAAGACCTAAAACTGGACAGGAAGCTTCACTCGCTTCAGTCCGAACGACAGGGAGATTGCAGGCTCTCCTTACAGCCTAGCTTCGATCGAGCTTCACACAAACGATGTAGGTGCAAGCTTGGATCTAAACTCTATGATCAAGGCTTCTTCAATCGATGAAAGAAGGGCCTTGGATCAAACAACCTAACAACGACGAACTCAAAAACCTATCAAACAGATTAGGGTTTTTGGTATACGACGACACACTATGAAGAGCTCTTTACAGTAAGTGCAAAGATGGCTAGAGCTCTTCTTCTAAGCTTGAATATGGAATGGGCTTAGACTCTAAGTGTGAAGGTTGTGAAGACGAGTTCCGATGAAACTAGAACTCGGAGAACACTTGGAAACAAAGACTCGAAGAATGCTCTAAGGCTGGGAGTGTTTGTTTGCAGTAGGCTCGAATGCTCAGGAAGTGTTCTGCATCTCTTCGTCTTCATCCTTCACTATTTATAGGCGGAGGGATGCCAAGATCTGTTGCATGGTTGGTGGCTTTGTCCCTCCTCCTCTCGACAGTACTTTGCGCAGGCAGTTGCTTTTGCAGGAGCGCAGTTTGTCTCTTTGCCGAAAACGGCTAAGTTACAAAACTAACAGTAACTGGAGCGAGCCAGTACTGTAGCGGCGCCCTGTCGGCCTGGCAGTCAACTCCTCTGCTCCTCTCCGCGTTCGACACGTAGAGATCTTGCAATTAATGCGAATATCTCTAGTTGACTGGAGTTCAAATTCAGAGCGGGAATTGTGCTGTCGCTTTCTAGTAGGTAGTGGCTTGCTTCGCTTCAGACTTGTAGTGTTCGCTTCGAATCAAGTCGTTTCGGGGTCATACTGTAGCGAGTACCTGGGAAGTGAGTTCCCGAAGTGACTGCTTTAAAATGTGTTGACCCGCGTTGACTCGCTTCGGCTTTTTATTGTAGCGCTCGCTTTGCTTTGCTTTGGTGGACTCGCTTCGATTCCACTGTAACGCTCGCTTTCGCTTCGCTTTGGTGGACTCGCTTCGATTCCACTGTAGCGCTCACTTCGCTTTGGTTCGGTACGCTTCACTTCAGCTGGATAGACTCGCTTCGATTGAAAACACACTCAAGAGAGTGGCCTTCAATTGGAATTTTCTGCAGTCTAAAACTTAAGCAAAATAAAGCCATCCTAACAAAGTAGGCTTAGAAAAATTTCTAACCTATTTTCTACATCAAATAGGGTCGCTTGGGAATAGAACACTTGGGGTTTTGGGATCAAATCAAAACAAACCATCGACTCACTACGAAGTATCCCATAGAAGTTCCCCCTTAACACTTTGTTCTTAACAATTCCCAACACATGAGCATCGGGTTGAGCCTCCTTTGACCATCTCGTTTGGGGCGAGCGCCTTCTTCGAGATTGATCCGGTGCATGCAAGTGGCCAGACTAATTCGTCGAATGTCCGCCAAGCTCCATCCAAAAGCGAGCTAGTTCTCCTTGAGTATGCCCACCAATGCTCCTTCCTATGCAAGAGACAAAGAAGAAGAAATTATTATGGGTTTTTGTCTACCTTCCTCTAAAAATACGTATTTCAAATGCGAAGGAAGTTCTTTCAACTCCAACGGCTCTGGAATTTTCGAGCCGGGTTTCGGATCCGAGGTGGAAACGGAAGCTTAATTCCGATATCCCGTTCGATTTGTTCCCACTCCATTTGATCTCCAAATCCCTAGAATACTTTTTCAGTATCATAATCCTGCACAAAAGAGCACTCGGCCAAGGCATCAATCTTATCGGTGAAAGAACAGTTATCAATTAAATTGACCGAAGACATAGGCCGACTCTTATGCACAAAAAATGAGATATCTTCACCTAACATAGACATCGTAATAACACCACTCTTCATATCAATCAAAGTATTAGTAGTAGCCATGAAAGGACAACCTAGTAAAAGAGTGTGCTCAATACCATTCTCTTGTACCTCGTCTATCTCTAGAACAACATAGTCAATGGGAACAATTAACCCCCCCCCCCCCCCCCCCCCCCCCCACACACGAACAAGAATATCCTCAATAATACCTCTAGGGTATCTAATAGACCTATCTCCCAATTGAAGGCTCATGCGAGTGGGTTTAAGTTCTCCTAACTCTAATTGCTTAAAGACATAATAAGGCATAATATTAATACCAACACCTAAATCTAGCATACCACATGCTTCCTTACCATTACCTAAAGAGATAGTGATAACGAAAGAACCTGGATCTCGTTGCATAGGTGGAAGAGGGTGTTGCATAATCGATATCGCCACTTCCGACACTGTGATCGTCTCCAACTCATCGAACGACTTCTTCTTTGATGTCAACTCCTTCACGAACCTCACGAACGGTTGCACGTTGCGAATCACATCGAGCAAAGGCAAGTTCACGTCCACCTTGGATAGAAGCTTGTAGAGATCCATGAACTGTTGATCCCGCTTCTTGTTCTTAACACGGTTCGAGTATGGAATGGGGGGAACATAAGGATTGGACGTCATGTGAAGAGGTTGGGCATCCTTCTCGGCTTCCTTGGACTCCGTGTTGCTGACGTTGGGGTTGGACGGTCGTCCAGATGGGTTGGACACCAGTCCAACTCCTTGTACTGACTAAGGTAGATTGTTGAGGTTGGATGGTCGTCCCAAGGGGGGTTGGATGCTAGTCCAACTCCGCCGCCCCTCCTTTTTTTTAGCTTTTGCCGTTTTGCCCATCCGCCGACGTGGATGTGGGCGCTTGTCCAAGGTTGGACGGTCGTCCAACTCCTCGTTCTGCCAGAATTTGTGTCGAGCTCCGACGTTGATTCGGGCTCCACCTGATGGAGTCCAAGGTTCATTGATTCAAGATCCTGTTCGTGTTCCTGAAGGGCCGGTGACGAGAGCTCGAGCTAAGAAGTTCTAGGAAGGCTTGCAAGGATTGATCCAAGAAGTTTGGGCTCAAGAATTGATGAAGAAGCCCATTGGAGAAGGCGGACCGGACAGCCGCAAGTTGTTAATCTTATTATATGCGATCGGGCTGAAGATTGAAGATTTTAGAGTTATTTTCGTGTGTTTATTTTCAGCCCACGTTTTCGGGCCTTAAAAGACTTGTTTTTAGGTTTTTATCATGTTGGTTAATGGGTTGGGCCATACCTTTGACTTTAGTTCATTATTTCCTAGTTTGATTAGGTTTAGATGGTTTTATTTGTCTCCCTATATATAGGGGTCTTTGTGGACGAAAATTAAGGTCATCTTATCATTAATATTATTGTGAGTTTTATTCTCTCTTGAGAGTTCTTCGAGTTCTTCATGATTTTTCCAAGACGAACCTTTATCCGGCGAATCAGCGAGTAAATCAAACCTCGTTGTGTGTCATTCATCATCCCCGTGTGGCTTTGCGACCATTCTCTTTGGGTTATAAAGACTTCGGTTTATTTATAGTACTTATGGGGGTTTAGTCCGTAGACGTATTGGGATTTCCATCGTTCGTCAGTTTTTTCAGTCTTCCGCGTGCGTGAGTTCTACGATTCTCCCAAGGATCGTATAATTTGGCACCAGAGCCAGGTCGTCATCCCGGCATTCAGGTTTATCTTTTCCTCTTCGTTTTCATTCGTGTCGTGTTGTCAGATTCGTTTCGTTTCGTTCGTGTAAAAAAAAAAAATCGTATTTGTGTTGTTTGCTCGTTTTTTATTTGTTATTCATAGAGTCGTCAAATTTTTTTTTTCCTTTGTAGCTTTTCGCTTCGTGTCAAGTATTCAGATTCGTTTTGATACTCATTCAAATCAGTTTTCTTAGTAATTAAGGAGTAGTAGATTTCTTTCCTTACAAGAATAGGAAACTTATCTAGAATATATATCCCATACCTTATATAACACGTCTTAGGGTGTGTCTTCTACACGTTGTCGTGACATATTAGGGGCAAAAGTTTCGATTTATAAAAAAAAAAAAAAAAAAAAAGAATATATATTCGAAGCCCTAGTGTGTCACTGTGCTTCTCTGGTTTAGTTCTTGCGTGTTTCTTCATTGGGATATCAGTTGTGTATTCTTTTCTTTGAGTTTTCGTCTTCATTTCGTGTTTTCCGTCGGTAGAACTTAAAACTGCCATAACTTTTGATCCGTTGGGCCGATTTTGCTCCATAATACCTTTTCGGAAACATCTTGAAGAGAGTTATACGGTGGATATGGCTTTGCCGTAATCGATTCTTATTTTGGCCAAAATCTATCGTTTTAAGGGTCAAATAGCTCACTGAACTTTTTTGCGGTTTTTCGTATTCTTCCGATTTCCAGTTTTTGTCATTCCGATATCCTTTCCTTCCTACTTTTGTGCTCCTGATTCGTTTGTTGAAGGTTCAAGTGGTAGATTGAGGGAATTTGAGAGCTTTCAGAGAGATTTGAGTGGAAAAAGGCAAGAGAGGAGAGATTATTAGAGGGTAAAAGCCATTGATTTTGATTGATACACGAGTGCTGAGTGATTCAAAACTTGAGCAATACACGAGTGCTGGTGAGGTGGTGAGGCCTTGTTTTTACTAACTTTTTCTTGTTTCTTTGTTAAAAAAAAAAAAAAACAACAGGTATGGTGAACGACTGAGGAGATCAATCCGGTAACAACAAACCGGAAGATCAATTCAGTAAGATGCTAGCAGCTATGACAACTCAGTTCGACACGATTAACACCAAGTTAGAATCGATAATGAGAGGATCACAACTGTTGAAGGAACGAAGCAGTTGGAGTTTGAAGTTCCTCAAGGCCTTTGGAAATAGAGGGCATTTTGGAGACAGAGGAAGGGAACTGGACGTGGACGTGCTTTTCTCCATGGACCTCGTAGAGACCCTCGGATTGATTGTCATGATAGAGAAGCAGAGATGGGTTACTAAGAGGAGGAACAAGATCTTGACGTGGTAGAAGATGGCCACGGTGGGTATAGAGGTCGGAGGAGCAAGATAATGATCTGGGCAACATCAAGATAAATATCCCCTCGTTTCATGGAAGGACTAATCTCGATGCATACTTTGAGTGGGAAAGAAAAAGTTGAACAGATGTTTGATTGTCAAAAGTATTCTGAGCAGAAGAAGGTGAAGTTGGCAGCAATAGAGTTCTCTGATTATGCCCTTATTTGGTGGGATCAGTTAGTCAAGAGTAGGCAACGGAATGGAGAACAACCTATTCAGAGATGGTCGGAGATGAAGGCGGTTATGAGACGAAGATTTGTACCTGCTCATTACCACAGGGAGATGTACAACAAGCTCCAGATTATGAGGCAAGGTTCGAGGAGCGTAGATGAGTATTTCAAGGAGATGGAGATGATCATGATCCGAGCCAACATTCAGGAAGATATGGAGGCGACAATGGCAAGGTTCGTGGCTGATATGAATTGGGAGATCAAAAATGGAGTGGAGCTGCAGCATTATTTTGAGTTGGAAGATCTGGTGCACTTGGCCATCAAGATAGAGAACCAGCACAAGAGGAGGGGTGCTGCGAGGCAGAATTCTTCCAATTATAGACAGTCTCCAGTTGCTAAAGGACCTCCATCGAGGACACCTCAACAATGGAAGAAGGAGGAGTTTTCGAAGGATGAGAGGAAACCATTTGTGAAAGGACGGATGACAAACCGATATTTTATATGCATTTCAAGATGTTTTTGGTAGGTTTTGGCTTTGATATGTGTGCTTAAATGAATAGGAAATGATAGGTTTTCATACTTATGCGTTTTCTATACGCTTTGCGTTTTCTCTCGGTTTCCGTGCTGATTTCAGGTGTTGCGGAAATTTTATGGGCAAGTTTTACTTATCCTATGTCGAAGAGGATCGAAAGAGGAAGCCGTAGCACTTTGCGGATTAATTTTCCGATGCCGGACGAGAGAGAACGAGCCAAAACCGTGAGAGCGCGCAAACTGTGAAATGTAGGCGGAAAATGCACGGGTCAAACGAAAATGGACTAGTCAACCTTTCATTTAACTTTCCAGAAATTACAGATTTTACCCCACCTTCTCACTCAAGTTTCTCTTTATTGCAATTTGACCCCAGCTTGTGGGAGATCTATAAATACTCCTTTATTTTCCTCATTTGACAACTCTTATCACTTGAATTCACTCTTGCATTATTGCTTAGAACCCTAGCTTTTCCCTCCTTTCCTTTTTAGTACTTTCAAATTTTGTTGGATGATGAAGCTTGAAGCTTGAAGCTTGAAGATTATTGAAGCATTTTATTTCTTTTTACTTTCCTTGTTATTTTTATTATGAATTTCCTTCTTTTTGTTGGTTTGATTGTTAGATCTAAGATGAGTGGCTAGTTTTCTTAGAGGTTTCAAATGATGGATGGTGTGAATTAGGCTAGGATTTAATGGTTTTTGATGTGGATCTACCTTTCTTTTGAGTTGCCCTTGGATTTGATTGAATTTAATTGCTTGAATGATTGACATCCATGAGTGCATACAAGGTGATTGATGGAATGCCTAGGAAGCTTCCATTCATAGCACTTGGCATGAATCCTTGCTCATACTATCTAGTATTGATTTGCATTGCTCCTAGAAAGAATTATGTGAATTGATGTTGGATTAGTAGGCATTGTGCTTTTAGGAGTTGGTAGTATGTTTAGAATGGTAAGCATGTTATTCAATCCACTAGTTATCAAGTCTTAGGAGGATGAGATAGCTTGATTTATGTAATAATGCCACTCAAAGGAATTAAAATGGTTTGATACATCACTTGCCTAGTCCTTAGCCTAATCACACCGGAAATCATTTGAATCCTTGCTTGCTTTAATCGAATTTCTATTACTTGCTCCGTTATTTGTTCTTTACATTACTTGCTTTTATTGTTGCTTGTTATTTCACTTACTCATTACTTGCCTAGTTATAAAACACCAAAACCAAGTTTATGTGCTTAGATAGTATGATAGGGACTACGTGAACTACTTGATTTTCTATTGATACATTCACTCCTTGAGGTTCGACCCGGACTACTAGCTAGTTCGGTTATTGTATTATTGATAGGCTAGAAGTAGCCGAGTCAATTTTTGGCGCCGTTGCCGGGGAGTGATTAGATAGAAATTTCAATAGTTTGTTTAGTCACTTGTTACTAATCTAAGCTTCTTTTTAATTTTCTCTTTCTTTTTGTTTTGAAGGTACATGCTCACAAGGTCCAAGGGGAGACTTGTAGAGCCACTTGTCTTGCAATTTGAAAGAAGACATAGAAGAAGGAATTCTAGAGAAGAGCAAGAAATGGGTGATCAAAACCCGAATATAGAGGCCATCATGAGAAGGATGGAAGAAATGCAATTAGAAATTGATTAGCAAAAGAGGAAGGTTAATGAGGCGCCACCACCTCCTATCAACTTTATGTATCAAGCTCCAACGGAACAATATCAAAGAGGGGAGTGGGGCACGATCAATGCCAATAATTTTGGTTGAAGACCGGCTTGATTCAAATGGTTATGAATGCTCAATTCGGAGGAAGTCCCCTAGAGGATCCAAATGCACATCTCACTTCCTTCTTGGAGATTTGTGAAACCGTTAAGCTAAATGGTGTCCCTTGTGATGCCATTCGACTAAGGATGTTTGGTTTCTCTTTGAGGGATAGAGCCAAGGATTGGTACAAGGGATTGGATAAGTCGGAGATAAACACTTGGCAAGATCTTTGCAAAGCTTTCTTATCAAAGTATTTCCCACCCCTTAAAGGCTCACAAGATGATTTCGGAGATTTCCCATTTCTCTCAACATGGGGATGAAACCTTATTTGAAGCTTGGGAGAGGTATAGAGAGCTTATCCGCAAGTGTCCTCAACACGGTTTAAGTGAGGATCAACAAGTAACTCACTTCTATAGTGGATTCACTTCTCACACAAGAAGTGTAGCTGATGCCACCGCGGGGGGTTGTTTGTTGAACAAGCATGCTAAGGAAGCATTGAGGATAATTGAGGAGATGGCCGCTCATGCCTACCAATGGTCTATGGAACGGACTTCCACAAAGAGGGTTGCCTCTCTATCGGATGAGAGATATGATGAATTGACTTCACTATTCACTACTATTAAGAAGGACTATGATAAGGGCCAAAGAGACATGAAGGAGATGGTAGCCATCAAGAAATTCGAGAATGGTGATGTTTTGAGTGAGGAGGAGGTTCTCTTCATCAACCAACGAAGAGGATTTCAAAGGGGATTCAATCACCAAAATCAAGGTTCCTACTCTACTTTCAACAATCATCCAAACCTTGCTTATGGAAACCCCAACAATGCATTCCATGCTCCTCAATCTCAAGTTGTGGATGAGACAAAGCCTCCAAGTCTTACGGAGCAAATGTTGAAGCAATTGGTGGATAGCCAATCTCAAATGGCTACTCAACAAGGAACGTTTATTGCACATACGGGGCAAAAGGTCACCACCTTGGAGAATACGGTTTCTTCCATGGACAAGCATATCAAGATGCTTGAGGGCCAAATGAGTCAAATGGCTAGCCACGTTGCTTCTCAACATAAGCAAGGGCAATATCCGAGTAACACGGAGATAAACCCAAAGCAACAATGCAAGGTGGTTCGTGTGGTCAATGAAGTTGAGTCGATGAGACCTTTTGGAGAGCAAGAATGGGGGGGGGGGGGGGGGGGGGTCAAAGAGTTCCTCCATGGGACCTCTCCCATGATCATGATAGCTATGAAAAGAAGAAGACTCCAATGACCCTTGGAGATGAGATTTATTTTCTCACAAAGCCGGATCATTGGCCACCTTATGAGAACCTTCCACGTGAAGCCCAAGAGAAAGAGAGGATGAGCTCTTACTATCAAAGAATGAGAGCCAAAATGGGATGATGTATGCAAGGGGGATGGATTTGAAGAGGATGGAGAAAGCCTACAACATCCATGAGCTTGGAAAGGTTATCAAGGAACGAAGAAGTTATGAAGAGTTCCAAGGTATCTATCCTACAACCCCCTCGGAAATAGTGAGTTTAAGTGAGTCTCTTGATAGTGTGGATGCTATAAAATTGAGAAGTGGAAGATCGATTGAGAAGCCAATGAGGCTTGGTGATGAAAAGGATGAAAAGGAGAAGGAAGAAGTCCTAGTGGAGGACGTTGATGATGAAGAGGAAGAAATGGAATCTCCAAGAGCACCTATGCCAAAGGAAAATGTTCCTAAGAAGAAAGCTTTTGATTATGAAAAAGAAGAACCACCTCATGAGTGGATAGAGTTTCCGACTCCGAAGAAGGATGTGATTTCCAAAGCTCCATTTCCCTCTCGTTTGGTCAAGCCCAAGGTGGACCCCAAAATGAATAGGTTTGTTGAGATGTTTGAGAAAGTGAATGTCAATATTCCTCTCATTGATGCTTTGAAGGACATGTCGGGGTATGCAAAGCTCTTAAAGGAGATAGTGGCCAAGAAAAAGAAGCTAGAAGCTTGTGAAACCATGGAGCTTTACGAGGAGTGTCATGCCATTGTACAAAGAAATTTGCCCCTTAAAAGGAAAGACCCCGGTAGCTTTTCAATTCCTTGTGAGATCGAAGGCCAAAGATTTGAGAGAGCTTTGTGTGATCTTGGAGCTAGCATCAATTTGATGCCTCTCTCGATTTTTTGAAGGTTGAAGATTGGAAAGTTCAAGCCTACCTTGATAGAGCTTCAAATGGCCGACAAGTCCATCACTAGGCCTTAAGGAATGGTGGAGGACGTGCTTGTAAAAGTGGGAGAGTTCGTGTTTCCGGCCGATTTTGTTGTTCTCGACATGCCGGAGGATCACGACACTCCTCTCATTCTTGGCTGGCCATTCCTCGCCACCGGAAGAGCTTCTATGGACATCGAGAGTGGAAACCTCATATTTTGAGTAGATGATGAGAATATGGTCATTTCCATCTACGATTCAATGAAGGAGCCGAAGAAAGCGTCTTGTTACAAGCTTGAGGTTGCCTCGCCATCGAAGCTCGATCAAGTGCCTCAAGGACGTGGCTCGAAGAAGCAAGGAATGAAGCTTAAGGAGAAGGTGGACTATCCATCTCGAAGTGGAGGTTTCACCAAGTTTGGGGGAATCAAGTTTCAAGACGAGATCGGAGGTCCATGTCATGAGACGGTTGCAAATTTCGAAAGTTTTTCAAGCTTTGGGAGTCGAGGCAAGAGGTTGTTTGATGTCCCTTGATTCGCCTTCTGAGGTATCGTCGAGCTAGCGACGTGAAAAAAGCGCTCGTTGGGAGGCACCCCAACACGTATCCTTTATTTTCTCGTTTTCTTTAGGTTTAGTTTGAGTCGTTTTAGTCGAATAAGAGTTGAGAGTGGGTTTATATGATATGGAAAGGAGTTTCTAAGTGTTGGATGCTTTCTTATGCCTTAGAAAAATTTTGAGAATTTTCAAGTTCTTGTATTCCAACACTTAGAAAAATTTTGAGGGTTTAAGTTCTACTTTTGCGCAGTCCGGCAGTAAAATCGAAAAAAAATAGCAAAACTTGTCGGAATTTGATTCCGTCGATTGCATTGAGTTCCTAAGACTTGGGAGTAGGGGGAGGACCGTCTTTCGTCCCTGACCGGCCCGGAAATGCCCGGGCCAAGCCCGGGGAACAGAGCGAACCACGACCGATTTTGCAACCGAATTTGGGTTGCAAATGGCTTTTGCGACCGAATTTGGGTCGCAAACGGGGAGGGGTTTTATGCCTTCTCATTGGCGGTCAACCCTCTCCTCCCGGGTTTGACCGCAAAACTCCCTTTCCCCCCTATTTTTCAATTTGTTTTTCTATTTTCTTTTTGATGTTATATCCTACACCTCTCTTACCTCATTTCTCTTATTCATTTCTTTTTGTTGAGATGATGAACATGTTCTTGAAATCATAAAGTCGAGAGGAGCAAAGCATGACGAGGAAAGGATACAACTTAATCGAGCATGTACCGGAGTGAGCAACATTGAACGTGATATACATCGCAAGCTTGGACCTTTGTGAGTGTAGTTTAAATTCCTTATTATTCTTCCCTCCAAACTCATTTTAGACTTTGTTTCTAAAATAAGTTTGGGGGAGGGGGGTAGGATAAGGTCTTTAAACTACTATTCTCTCTTCGGGTTTTCATTAAAGTTGCGATTTTTAAGCTTGTATTTGCTTGATGAAGTTGATTGTGCTTAATTTGATGCTTGAAAAGGATGAATTTGTTTGAGTATGTTTGGTATATGATGAGAGTGTATAAGTTGGAATGTGATTCAAGTGATTCATATGTGTGTAAATGTATGCTTACTTGCAAATTTTGCAAAATTTTTAAAACTTCTTTCGAATGAATCACTTGATCGTGTTTTTCACTCCTTTGCTTTCAAGAGAGATGTCGATGATGAAGTTGAGCAAAAAATGGTATCATATTTTTGGAATCTTTCATGTGTGTATTGAGCATGAAATGGTTGCATGACACGATTAACTAGGAATGATTGATCTTAGGCACATGAACTCTAAACAAAAGCTTGTGAGGTTTGAGCCAAAAACGTTGAATTGATAACGTTCTTTTCTTTTGTGAGAGTTTGCCATGCATTGCATTGTTATCTTCTAGAACTTGCCTTTAATCTCGATCGAGGTTGCTATATGTGCTACGAGAACTTAGAAAGGATTTTAGGCCATCACTTGTTAGCCTCATTATTCCCTAAACACTAACCAAATGAAACGTTAACTTTGTGGTCCCCCTTGAGCCTTTGAAGCCCTTGTTGCTAAACCGGATGAAAGGAGGTGAAGGTTGGTTATGGGAATCCATTGAGAGGTTGTAAAGTAGTGAGATAACAAGGTTTGAGAAGTTTGTTTAAAGAGGTCGTTTTGAGATGAGAATACTCCTATGAGCTCTAAAAGAAAAAAGAAAAAAAGAAAAGAAAAAATGATGAGAAAAGAAAAGAAAGAGTTTGAATAAAGATAGTTGTGAATGAGAGCATAAAGGAGTTATTCATGAATATTTTAGAAGCTTCAATCAAAGCTTGTGTACTTAAGAGTGTAAAGAGGTGAGATGGTGAAGGTAGAAGGTGAAGAAATTCACACTTAGAGTGGAAAAGAAGAGGTGAAAGTACTTAAGAAGTCTCTTAGTCACTTAGCCTAAAAATCCCTACCTAAACCAATGTCCCCACATTACAAGCCTAAATAAAAGACCTAATTGATCTTAGTTCGAGTGCATAATCAAGCGATGGAGATCTTGAGATTTAGGGCAAGCTTATGGTAAAAGCAATGCATGCATGAGTTCGATGAGTGTAAACTTCCTTCCATACACTTGAGAGAAAGAGCGATACACTTATACCTAGTGAGGTTTGGAGTTTCATTATGCTTGAGTGATTGATTTCTTAGTTGAAAGTGTTGTGTGATTATGGATTGTTCGATTCATCTTGGGAGTTCCATGATTGAAAATGCTTTGTTGAGTGAGTATTTTGAGACATCGATGATCTTGAATTGCATACCCAATCGGTTTGAGTGTTTTGATTGTTTTGTTCCATTTTCGGGACGGATAATGGCTTAAGTTTGGAGGAGTTGACAAACTGATATTTTATATGCATTTCAAGATGTTTTGGTAGGTTTTGACTTTGATATGTGTGCTTAAATGAATAGGAAATGATAGGTTTTCATACTTATGCGTTTTCTATACGCTTTGCGTTTTCTCTCGGTTTCCGTGCTGATTTCAGGTGTTGCGGAAATTTTCTGGGCAAGTTTGACTTATCCTATGTCGAAGAGGATCGAAAGAGGAAGCCGTAGCACTTTGCGGATTAATTTTCCGATGCCGGACGAGAGAGAACGAGCCAAAACCGTGAGAGCGCGCAAACTGTGAAATGTGGGCGGAAAATGCACGGGTCAAACGAAAATGGACTAGTCAACCTTTCATTTAACTTTCCAGAAATTACAGATTTTACCCCACCTTCTCACTCAAGTTTCTCTATTGCAATTTGACCCCAGCTTGTGGGAGATCTATAAATACTCCTTTATTTGCCTCAATTGACAACTCTTATCACTTGAATTCACTCTTGCATTATGATTGCACTATTTTCTACCACACAAAATAGGTGTAATATAAAGAAGCACGAGTATCGTATCCACAGGGATTGACAAGTCAAAAACGCACACAATACCTCTACTAAAGAACTAATGTGATGTTTAAGCTTTTAAGAAGTTAGGATGTGGTATTTATAAACTAGGCAAATAAATAAAAGACTCAATTAATCATATAAGAAAACAAATAAATAAGGAAAGTAACTAGTCAAATAAAATAACTTAGGACTCAAGCAACAAAACAAATAAGGGAAGTAAACAATTAAGGAAAAGTGTTGACTTTAGGGAAGCCTACCTGATCAAACATATGAAAGCAATTAATGCATACAATTAACCAATTTAATCCAATCTAAATGTGATACATAAAATATAACCTACACCCCGATAAAAGCAATGCAAGTCGTCACTCAATATGATCCTAATATCCTTTCGGACGCATAGATATCAAACTAAGTGCAAAAGAGAACAAGTATCAATGATATAATCAACTAGGTTCAATTAAGACACCCAAATCAATTACATGCAAACATATGATAATTCAAACTCAATTAAGACAAATCAAATTATCATACCATGTATTCATGAGATCTATTATGCAATATCCTATCAAGGCATATAAACATAACTATGCATACATAATTAGTGGCCAATTAATCATGCATGAGAATAAGCACCATGAAAACATGCATCTAGATTGGAAGGCTAATTGTAAACAAAAACACTTACATAGATTCAATTAGGCATTCAATCCCTAAAATCAACTAAGGAATTTAGCTAGACATAGTTAAAGCAAACATAAACATAAAGAATTGAAAGAACATAATTAAAGAGTAAGAGTAAGAAAAACTTGAATACAAACGAAGAACTTCGAATCTTGAATCTTGCATAAACTTGAAAAGCTCCAATGTTGAATACAAGAATAAAACTCTAAAATAATGTGCTAGGAAAATATAAAAGATGGTAAAGTGTTGGTAAATGGCTTGATAGGGTTTACAATGCTAGAATAGGAGTATATATAGGAGAAATTTACATAAGGAAAACCTAAACCAAAAAGGAGTCTAATTAATTTAGGAAGGAATTCCCGGCTGGACCCCCCTCTCGACAGACCTCTCGATCGAGAGAGGTATCGAGAGGGTGTGAAATGGGCTCTCGATCGAAAGCTGCGGCAGAAGGTACCTCTCGACATACCTCTCGATCGAGAGAGGTATCGAGAGGCCTTCTCTCGAACTCAAATCTCGGACTTTGCTCTTCGATCTTCACGCCTTGTCTCGTCTCGGGGTTTTAGCACCAAAATATGCCTAAAAACTCAAGAAAACACCCAAAAGCATAATATTGCCCAATATAATGAAAATCATATAAACCAAAGACAATATGACACAAACGAGACACAAAATCGACTCTTTTTGGTTATGAAAACAAGGTAAATTTCACCTATATCACATTATTGCTTAGAACCCTAGCTTTTCCCTCCTTTCCTTTTTAGTAGTACTTTCAAATTTTGTTGGATGATGAAGCTTGAAGCTTGAAGCTTGAAGATTATTGAAGCATTTTATTTCTTTTTACTTTCCTTGTTATTTCTATTATGAATTTCCTTCTTTTTGTTGGTTTGATTGTTAGATCTAAGATGAGTGGCTAGTTTTCTTAGAGGTTTCAAATGATGGATGGCGTGAATTAGGCTAGGATTTAATGGTTTTTGATGTGGATCTACCTTTCCTTTGAGTTGCCCTTGGATTTGATTGAATTTAATTGCATGAATGATTGACATGCATGAGTGCATACAAGGTGTTTGATGGAATGCCTAGGAAGCTTCCATTCATAGCACTTGGCATGAATCCTTGCTCATACTATCTAGTATTGATTTGCATTGCTCCTAGAAAGAATTATGTGAATTGATGTTGGATTAGTAGGCATTGTGCTTTTAGGAGTTGGTAGTATGTTTAGAATGGTAAGCATGTTATTCAATCCACTAGTTATCAAGTCTTAGGAGGATGAGATAGCTTGATTTATGTAATAATGCCACTCAAAGGAATTAAAATGGTTTGATACATCACTTGCCTAGTCCTTAGCCTAATCACACCGGAAATCATTTGAATCCTTGCTTGCTTTAATAGAATTTCTATTACTTGCTCCGTTATTTGTTCTTTACATTACTGATCGCACTATTTTCTACCACACAAAATAGGTATAGTATACGAAAGTACGAGTATCGTATCCACAGGGACTGAATAACCGAAGACACACACAGTACTTTTACTATAGAACTAATGTGATGTCTAAGCATTTAAGGGTTTAGTGAATGTGGTATTTATAACTCAAGTAATCATATAAGGAAATAAGCAAGTAAAGAAATAAGTATTCAAATAAAACAACTTAAGACACAAGTAATTAAGTAAATAAGGAAAGTGAACAAATAAGGAAAAGTGTTGATTCTAGGGAAGCCTACCTAATCAAACTTATGCAAGTAATTAATGAATACAATTAACCACTTTAATCCAATCTAAATGTGATACATGCAAAAATAACCTACACCCTAATTAAAGCAATGCAAGTAGTCACCTAACGAGATCCTAATATTCTTTCGAATTGTAAGAATCAAATCAAGTGCAAAATAGAACAAGTACCAATAATATAATCAACTAGGCTCAACTAAGACACCAAAGCAATTATATATGAACATATAATACTTCAAT
Source organism: Thymus mandschuricus (assembly GCA_029379335.1). Taxonomy (NCBI): domain Eukaryota; kingdom Viridiplantae; phylum Streptophyta; class Magnoliopsida; order Lamiales; family Lamiaceae; genus Thymus; species Thymus mandschuricus. The sequence goes on along the minus strand of CM057074.1, from coordinate 14,789,543 downwards.
TATCAATCAAGAAAATCAAACTATTATATCATGCATTCATGAGATCGATTATGCTATTATCCTATCAAGGCATAAACACATAATTATGCATACACAATTAATGGCCAATTAACTATGCATGAGAAACATGCACCATGAAACATGCATCTAGATTGGAAGGCTAATTGTAAACAAGAACACTTACATAAATTCAATTAGGCATTCAATCCCTAAAATCAACTAAGGAATTTAGCTAGACATAATTAAAGTAGACATGAACACAAAGAATTGGAAGAACATAATTAAAAAGTAAGAGTAAGGAAAACTTGGAATTGAATCTTGAACACGAAGAACTTCGAAACTTGAATCTTGAATAAACTTGAATAAAGCTCCAATGTTGAACAAAAATAAAAGCTGGAAATTTAAAGAGAAAATTATGAAAAACTAAAGAGTGCTATGAATTCTAGATTAGGTTTACAATGCTAGAATAGGAGTATATATAGGAGAAATTTACATAAGGAAAACCTAAACCAAAAAGGAGTCAAATTAAATAAGGAGAAAAATCCCGGCTGGACACCTCTCGACAGACCTCTTGATCGATAGCTGCGGCAGAAGGCACCTCTCGACACCTCTCTCGATCGAGAGGTCGATCGAGAGGCCTTCACTCGAACTCCAATCTTGAATTTCAAGCTTCGATCTTTATGCCTTTTCTCGTCTCGGGGTTTTATCATCGATTTATGCCTGAAAACACAGAAAAACACCTACAAGCATAATATTGTTCCATATACTAAAAACCATATAAACTATAGACAATATCACACAATCGAGACACAAAATCGACTCTTTTTTGGCTATTAAAACAGGGTAAATTTCACCTATATCAAATCCCCCAAACTTAAACATTGTTCGTCCCGAACAATACCAAAACATAAACAATAGACTTTAGCATTGTGAACTATATAGGCCTCAAAACTTTTCAAAACCAATACTCATGATCATGATCAAAACTATGCACACAACCTTAGCATCAATAACACAACCTATCCAACAAATTCGAAACATGTTAATCTATCAAAGAACACTCTCCAAACATGTGAGATTATGTATATAAGTGAACTCTCAACTCTCTCAAAGAAAAGATGTAATATAATGTACATCATAAAGGTTCACTCAATATCAATGCAATGCAACATGTTTACCATAGGCTTGCCCCTAATCTCAACATCTCCACCTAATGTAATATTCACAAACTAAGATCAAAAAGGTCTTTATAAAAGCTTGTAATGTAGGGACATTGGTTAAGGTAGGGAATGTATAGGCTAAGTGACTCAAATTACTCCAAATCATTACCCTCTTTTTTTTTTTTTTTCAACTCCACCCAAAGTATGGTTTTTTTTTACTCCATCTTCTACCATCCAACACCAACTACAAAACTCAATATCATAGATGCAACATATACAATCCAAGCTAACTATCCCCTTATGCTTTTATTCTCATACTTTTCCCTTTTTTTTTTTTTTTTACTATAGAGCTCCTCTAATAAATGTTCTTTCTAATATTCGAACAAAGGCTCTAACTTTCTTTTCTTTTCTTTTTTTTTTTCACAACTATTTTTTCTAAGCTCATAGGGATAGCTAACTATACTTAATCAAGCATCTCAAATTCTTTTCTTTTTCTCCTTCTACACCACAACAACTATTCTAATTAACTCCTTCCATATCACCAACTAAATCCACTAAAGATACCCTTATCCATCCAAACCTCCTATCATCCAAGCTCAAGAAAGAAAGGCTCATAACAAGGCTCAAAGGGGGTAAACAAAGATAATGATCAAGGTTAGTGTATGGGAATCATGTGGCTATGAAAGAATGGCCTAATATCATCTCCTAGTTCATAAATATACTAAGGTCTTGATGGAGAAATAGGGCAAGTTCTAGAAACAATGAAGCATACATGATCACTCAATCAAGAAAATAGGCATCAATATGTACCAATAGCTCAAAACTCACGGGCTCAAACTAACTAGTTCCCGACATCATGACATGCTTCAATTTCAATGAATAAAATGCGTCGCTTCGCCAAGGTTCCATGCATAATAAAGATCATGAATTTTCTCAAAAATCAAGCAAAATTTTTCTATCATTGGCCAATTCACAATACTATCATCACATGCTTACTTGACTCAATTTAAACCTAAGACTCAAAACAATAAAAGACTCTAACATACCCCAAAATAATACTAACAAATAAAAGACTCTCAAAGCAAGAAAACAATAAAAGTAATTAACTTAGACACTCTTTCCCCTCCCCCAAACTTATTTCAAAGCATAGCAAAGAAATAAGTTTAAAGAAAAGAAGTAGGCTAAGTTAAAAACTGACCTCATTGAAATGGCGGTGGGAAGGGAGGGTTGTCGGGATTATTGGGGTCGAATCGTTGATGGCTCTCCGGGTAGTGAGGATAGAAATAGTGCATCTCATGCACCATCCTATTGTAATTCTCCAAGTACGCTCGTTCATCCTCACGCCTCTTCGCCTCCTCTTCTCGAAATTTCCTCCCGTTCTCAATGTAAGCGTCGAGAGCATCAAAACGGCCTCCAATGAATGTACGAAGGTCCCCCACCTCGGTTCTCAACGGTTGAACCTCCTCTCGAACTCCTCTCACTTGAGACTCAACAAACTCCCTACCATCCCAATGGTAGTTGTCCATCACCTCCATTGACTCCGTATGCCAATCTTGCATCGTAGAGAAGTCCGGAGCTCTCATGTGGAAACCGGGCTGTGGAACACCTTCGTATCCTTGTGCATACGCATCCTCCTCTTGATCGAAACCTTGCTCATATTGCTCAGCCTCGTCGTCATCTTCTTCCTCCTCATCATCATCACCCCCTTCGTCGGGTTTTGGACCTCCCTCAGCCCACATAAGCTCCTTGTGTTGAGGCAAATCCATCTTTCCGTTCCCTCTCCGCAGCTTCTCGTTCCCGATCACCTCCATCAAATAACTGTTTGGAAGCGGAAAGAGATAAATACCACTTCTCCCATGTAGCTTGAAGAACCACCCGGACGTGTCATATGAGATCATCCTCGCAAGATCCAATGTCCGTCTATCCACAAAGATGGACGTAGATACGGGCTGCTCCACTATCGGGATGTTGAAGTGTCGAGCAATTGGAGTAACAAATGCTCCTATCCCAATCTTTTGTCCCCCGAAAAAGTATGCTTGATTCTCCATATGATCTACGAGGTAAAGGGCTGCACATTGAGAGTGGCCTCGCAAAGAAGTCCAAATAAGATGTGCGTCGGTGGCAAGGAAGGTGCCGGAGTCGTGGCGGGAATGAATAGTACACGAAATCAGCCAATGGAAGTAGCGAATCGTGGGATTCCGAATTGAGGTGGCCTTTGCTTTCGCCGGGTTGTAGGATCTCGTCCTTTCCTCCTCAAAATCCACAAAGTGAGCCCACAAATCTTGAAGATTTGGATGATTATTGCCAATATATTCGCCATGCTTGTTTCCTCCGATGATGTCACTAAGTTGATCCATATCAAGCTCCCTCGGTTGACCACCGAGTTGGAAACGAATGACGTGGGGCACTTGGTTGACTCGCTCCACCACCAATGTTGAGAGAAACTCCACCGTGAGAATGTGGTAGGTTAAGTGATTCCCTTGAAAGATGTTGGTGAAGCCTCCTCGTTGCATCAATTGGGTGATTTCATTGGCTATCCCCATCGCCGCAATCGTATCTTGGTGTAGGAAACGACAATGCTTGTGCTTGAGTTGCACAAGGTGACCAACTCCTCTTTGATTCCGCTGTGGTGAGCTTAAGCTTGAACGCCTTGGGCTCCAAACTAGAGGGCATCGACCTTGCCGGCGGTATTCTAGTCTCCGGGATAGTCTTATCATTCTTCCACGTCTCCTTTCCCTTGCTCGAAGAGGTGACCTTTTCTTTCCCCTTGCCTTTGCCTGAAGAGGTCGAAGCAACATTCTTGCCCTTGTCTCTTGCCATTCTTAGTACCTAAAAGTATCACAAATCAATACAAGAGATGCAAGAATAAAGCAATTTAAATCATCTTCCCCCAAACTTCAACCAAATTCAATTCTCCCCCATTATCAACTCAATTTCATCAGCAATTTATTCAATCAACACATTAATCCTCCACAAACATGTACTTATCATCACACAATTTTTTATCTCATGCATATAGATACCAACGAATCTTCAATAATTCATAGACAAATTTAAAGACTCATTCGAATATCAATACACAATTATCTCCGCATTCATCCATGAATTCAATTCATACAAATAATTCAATGAATTCCATGAATCCAATCTATCATGCTCAATCTAATACCCAATCTATCAATTCAACGAATTTAACAATTAAAATTGAATTTTAATCGGTCAAAACATGCGGAATCATGTAAAGAACCAAGAATTAATAAGAAGAGGGCAAGAAATCGAGTACCTTTTGACGAATCGAAGAGAGAAATCGAGAGTATTTGTGTGTGCTTGAGAGAATTTGTGAGTTATGAGAGTATGGTATGTGAGTTGTGTGCAAAAGAGGTATTTAAAGGAGTAAATAAACCTGGTCAAAGTCGGAATTTGCGCCGTCAACGGCCCTCTCGATCGACCTCTCGATCGAGAGAGGTGTCGAGAGGTGCCTACTGGAATCCAAAATTTGACCTCTCGATCGACCTCTCGATCGAGAGAGGTGTCGAGAGGTGCTGCACTGTACGTTCTGACCTCCCCACTCGATCGAAAACACGGGGGTCTCGATCGAGAGGCTTCATGTGACACACCTGGGAAATCAAAAATTCAAAACCTCTCGATACACCTCTCGATCGAGAGAGGTGTCGAGAGACACCTACTGTATGCCAAAATTTTACCTCTCGATCAACCTCTCGATCGAGAGAGGTGTCGAGAGGACCTGCTCAATTTTGTTTTCTACACAACTTTTTAACATTCGTTAGTATATTAAGGGGTTCGACTCTAAAATACGAAATTTGACTCAAAACTACGAAAAATAAACTACCTAAGACTCTAAAACGTAAAACGAAACAAATTAAAAACGGGATACGAATATTGGGTTACCTCCCAACAAGTGCTACGTTTTACGTCTTTAGCCCGACGATACCTCCTTTCTAACTTGGGTCATCGAGGTAAGTGGCCGCTTTCTTGGGAAAAAACGGCAACGGCTTGATGTAGTGCTTGAGGCGATGTCCATTCACTACGAACTTTTCACCGTCGTTCTTCAACACCTCGAATGCACCATTCTTCAAGTCCTTGTAAATGACATACGGCCCCGACCACTTACTTTGCAATTTTTCTGGAAACAACCGAAGTCGAGAATTAATGTTGGGAATTGTTAAGAACGAATATGTTAAGGGGGAACCTATAAGGGATATTTTAGTGTTTTGATTTGATCCCAAAACCCCAAAGCGTTCTGTTCCCAAGCGACCCATTTGATGTAGTTGATAAGTTAGAATTTTCTAAAGCCTACTCTGTTAGGATGGCTCTTTAATTTGCTTAGATTTTAGGCTTCAAAATTCCAAGTGAAGGCCACTCGCTTGAGTGTGTTTTTTCAAAGTGAAGCAAGTCTAGCAAGCCAAAGTGAAGCGTGCCGAAACTAGCGAAGCGAAGCGAACGCTACAGTTCAAAGCCAAAGCGAAGCGAAGCGAGCGCTACAGTGGAATCAAGTGAACCCACTAAAGTGAAGCAAAGCATGCGCTACAAAGAAAAGCCGAAGCGAGTCAACGCGAGTCAACACTTAATTAAGTAGTGTCTCGGGAAATTTATTTCTCAAGTGACTCACTACAAATATGACCGTGAAGCGACTCACTTTAGAGCGGCCGCTACAACTTCAAAGCGAAGCAAGCCACTACCTACCAGAAAGCGACAGCGCGACTCCCGCCCATATTTTGAACTCCAGTCAACAGGAGATCGTAGCATTAATTACAAGATCTCCACGTGTCGAAAGCGGAGTGGAGCGGAAGAGTTGACTGCCAGGCCGACAGGGCGCAGCTACAGTACTGGCTCGCTCCAGTTACTGTTGAAGTTGGAGTTTAGCCAGATTTGGCAAACGGACAAACTGCGCATCTGCAAAAGCATACTGGCTACACAAAGTACTGTCGAGTGGAGGAGAGACAAGGCCACCAACCAAGCAACGGATCTCGGCCATCTCTCCGCCTATAAATAGTGAAGGATGAAGACGTGAAGAAGTAGAACACTACTTGAGCATTCGAGCCTACTGCAAACAAACACTCCCAAGCCTTCGAGCAAATCTTCGAGTCTTTGTTTTCCAGTGTTCTCCAAGTTTCCAGTTCATCGGAACTCGTCTTCACAACCTTCACACTTAGAGTCTAAGCCCATTCCATATCCAAGCTTAGAAGAAGAGCTCTAGCCATCTTTGCACTTATTGTAAAGAGCTCTTCATAAGTGTGTTTCGTCAACCAAAAACCCTAAACTCTGTCTATTAGGTTTTTGAGTGTTGTCGTTAGGTTGTTTCGATCCAAGGCTCTTCTTTCATCGATTGGAGAAGCCTCGATCATAGAGTTTAGATCCAAGCTTGCACCTACATCGTTTGTGAAAAGCTCGATCGAAGCTAGGCTGTAAGGAGAGCCCGTAATCTCCCTGTCTGTCTGACTGAAGCGAGTGAAGCTTCTAGTCTAGTTAGGTTTTTGGTGTGAACCCGGAATCACCCAGCGTCTGTCAGATCCAAGCGAGTGAAGCTCGATCTTGACCAGGCTTTTGAAGAGCCCGAAATCTTCAAGTTCTTGAGTGAAAAGTACAGTTGCCGTCGTGCAGCAAAGTGGACGTAGGAGCATCATCTCCGAACCACTATAAATTTTCGTGTCGTATCTCTCTAACCCTTATCTCTTTACTATATTCGATTATTCATTGCACGTGCATTTAAACAAACAAACTTGATTCTTTAATTACTTAGGAAAGATTTAGCTCACCAAATTCCGCACACGAGTAAAGACTCCCTCTTGATCAAGTGTTCACTTCGGTCAAGCAGGCTAGCTACGTACTGTGGATCTAGCTTCAGCTAGGTCTTAAGTTTCAAGTGAGCTCTTTACTTGTCACTCTGAGTTAAGGGATTTGAAGTTGAAAAACTTCAAAATACGTATTCACCCCCCCCTCTACGTATTTTCCCATTAACAAACCGGGACCAACAAGTGGTATCAGAGCAGCGGTTCTTTCGAGCCTCTGCTTTGCATATCCGAAGCGAGTCCCCACTCGTTTCACGTTGTCTCACTGAACCGGATCCTATTTTCCCAAGTCCATCAAAACCCCACCCACGCATACTGCATATACTACTAACTGTTTGCCATGTCTACATACAGTGCTTCTAGTCTTCCACAATTTTCAATTGAAGGCTATGAGATCTGGAGTTTCCGAGTCGAGAGCTTCCTATGTTCCATCCACGACCGGATGTGGGAAGTCATTGAGGACGGACCAATCGAGATCAAGAAAGCCATATCTGTGGATGTTCCAGCCGCTGAAGGTCGTCCAACCCACGTTCGACAACAGTACGTGGAGAAGGATAAAGATGAGTATACTCCAAATGACTTCAAAGTTGCCAACCTCGACAAGATTGCATGCCACACGATGCAGAGCACCGTGTCGGACGCCTATCTACCACGAATAAGGAAATGCGCAACGGCAAAGGAAATGTGGGAAACCCTAGCCCTCATTTCTCAAGGAACAGACAAAATCAAGGAGAACAAACTCGCCGTTCAGATGCGAGAGTTTGAAAGCCTGATAATGAAGCCAGGAGAATCCATCGACGCATTTGAGCTGAGAGTTACCAACATCACTGCAACTCTCAACTCACTTGGGAAGGAACTCACAGACAAAGAGGTGAATCTGAAGATAGTCCGAGCTCTCACAAGGAAGTGGCAGACTATGAAGGAGTTGTATCTAGCAGCCAAGGATCTATCAAAGCTCACACCGGAGATTCTGTTCTCCGAACTCAAAGCTCATGAATTCGATCTGAATCGTATGAACCTCGACGAAGAGGATGAAGCGCCCACTACGTCAAAAGGAGTAGCATTCAAAGCTGCTGAAGGGCCAAGCGAGCAGTCGCTAGCCAAGATGACGAGGGAAGAGTTGGAAGAACACATTGTGTTCTTATCCAAGAACTTCAACAAGATGAACTCTCGAGTGGGCAAATACAAAAGATTCTACAAACAATACAAAGGGAGGAGCACTGATGCTCGAGAAGGAAAAGGAAAGAGAGAAGAGACGACCAAAACGATCCCGCGCGGAAGTGGAGTGTTACCACTGCCACAAGATGGGCCACTACAAATCCGTTTGCCCAAAGCTAAGTGCTAAAGAGCGCGAAGAATTGAAGGCCAAGAGGGATGCTCCAAGGCGAGCGCTCGTAGCGAGTGAAGTGCCGGTCGCTACAACTGAAGATCCACCAAGCGACTCAGATGCATTCACCGATCCAAATTCCAGTGATGGTGAGGATCTTGGATTTATGGCGCTCACCGACGAAGAAACAAGAGAGGTATTCTTCTATCCTTCAATAACTTCAATTACACTAGCACACACTGTCAATGAGGAAGAACAATCCTCTTCATGGAGTGAGTTGTTTGACAAGCACCAGAAATTGTCAAGCGACCACGAAGTGGTAAAACAAGCTCTGTCTCAAAGCGAGAAGGAGAACCGAAAGCTATCCCGTGAGCTTGACGAAGTCAAACTTAATTTAAGGGCTATGACTAGTAAGTTCGAGGATCTCTTCGCTAGACATCAAAGCTTGGAGGGAAGGTATGAAACCCAGTCCACTCTAGTTGCCAACTTGAATAAAGCATCATATGCTAGGCAGGCACTAGAGGGCTCGCTTCTGCCTTTTGGTAGGAAAGCTGGCCTTGGATATGAGGGTGGACCTCCCAAGCCGACTATCTTTGTTGGTGCATCTCACACTACACCATCAGTCACTTTGGAACTGCCTACTGCATCCAAAGCGACCACTAACAAAGATAAAGGCGAAATGGCTGAGAACCCTAAAAGGAAGCCTATGAAGGTGTCTATATCTTTAAGGGCAGATCCTAAGGGCAAGCAAAGTTCAACAGTCCCTAGCACTCAACATGCTAAGTCTTACCAATCCAAGGGTAAAGGGAAAACTGTTGAAGCTTCTAAGTCTCAAGCCAAGACACGAGAGACAAAGGATCTACCTCCTAAAAAGAGGAGTAATGTCTATGTGTCACGTTATCCGGACTGGAGATGGTCCAACCGGACTAACATTGAGGGGGAAGCTTTTGAAGCTTCCACTGGGTCGCTTTAAATTCCCAAGGTTCCTCAAGCGAGTCGGAGTCAAAACCCTAGTTGGACCGCTTCAAGGAAACCAAGCGAGCCGCTTCAACAGACTAGAAACCCTAAGTCAGTCTCTAAACCCAGAGCTAATCCGAAGCGAGTCGCTTCAGGATATAAGCAAAATGGGAAGAGCATAGGTAGGTCTAAAGCGAGCCGCTACCCCTCTTGCACACACTGTTGCACGTGTGAAACTGCTTTAAGGCAGAAGTCACAGTTTTCTAAGGTCGAGAAGCCCAAGACACAAGCTTCATCTCAAAAGAAAGTGAAGCAAGTGTGGGTACCTAAGGGAACTAACCTGCAAGGACCCAAACTGATTTGGGTACCAAAATCTGTCTAATTGCAGGTGAGCACCGTGGATCCTATGCCAAGTAAGGGTCAACAAGTATGGTACTTGGACAGTGGATGTTCAAGACACATGACCAGCATGAAAGCTCTACTTCACAGCTACATAGAGAAGAAGGGTCCACACGTAACCTTTGGTGACAACTCTCGAGGAAGCACCAGGGGATACGGCGCACTGAAAGTTGGAAAGCTCACAATTGAAGAAGTCTCCTATGTGGAAGGACTCAAGCACAACCTGTTGTCCATTTCACAATTCTGTGATAAGGGGTACAGGGTGGAGTTCATCTCCAACAAGTGCATTGTGAAGAGCAAACTCACGTCTCAGATTGTGCTCACTGGAATTAGGCAAAGGAACGTCTACATAGCACAATGGGACAACTGCAAAGAGGAAACTTGCCTAGTTGCAAGAAGTGCTACAGAAATTGGATGGCTATGGCACAGACGCTTGAACCACCTCAATTTCAAAGCTATCAATCGCTTAGCTCGAAAAGGTTTGGTGCAAGGCATACCAAATGAAGTCTTCATCAAAGACCATCCATGCTCACCATGCCAACGAGGGAAGCAGACGAAGAAGCACTTCGCCAGTCTCGAAGAAGCTTCATCAAAGCGAGTGCTCGAACTGCTTCACATGGATCTGTTTGGTCCAGTTACTCCAGTTAGCGTAAATGGAACAAAGTACACCCTAGTTGTAGTTGACGACTTCTCTCGCTATACTTGGGTTGTATTCCTTTTCAGCAAGAAGGAGACACTGACCAAACTGCCACAACTACTCAAGCGATTGGCGGTGGAAAAGAATCAAGCTATCGTGACCATTCGCTCCGACAAAGGCACAGAGTTCTTGAACTCTACAATTGAAGCGTACTGCACGGAGCATGGCATAGCACATCAAACTTCTTCAGCACGCACTCCTCAGCAGAATGGAGTTGCTGAAAGAAGAAATCGAATCATTAAAGAAGCCGTTCGCACCATGATTGCAGACTCGAAGCTTCCGATGAAGTATTGGGCTGAAGCTGCCAACACGGCGTGCTACACACAGAATCGGACGCTTCTCAACAAACGGCACGACAAAACTCCATATGAAATATGGACAGGGAGAATTCCTAACATATCTTATTTCCATATTTTTGGTTGTAGGGTCTTCATTCACAACAATGGGAAGTCGCAGTTGAAAGCCTTTGAAAGCAAAGCTGATGAAGGAGTATTCTTAGGATACTCGACATCTAGCAAAGCTTACAGGGTGTTCAACTGTAAAACCCTAATTGTGGAGGAATCACCCCATGTCGTATTTGATGAGTCTTCTTTAAGCCTTCCACAGGAACAGGCTCAAGCGAATGAAAAGGATCAAAGCAAGGAACCCTCAAATCAACTCACTTGGGACGTGCTCGATGAAGATGATGAGATCAAGGACTCAAGCGAGCAGAATCCCAAAGGAGAAGCCGAAGTTGCCCCCAAGATTCCTGAAGCTAGTGCAGGCCAAGTACCCAATCCAGTCACTTCAGTCGATGAAGCGAGCGACAAGGAAGAAGATGAAGATGAAGCTGGCGGATCAAAGTGAGCGTGGCTCAAAGATCACTCACCTAGCCAAATCATTGGAGATCCATCCAAGGGTGTAGTGACCAGAAGTCAAGTGTTTGAAGAAAGTGCCATGTTCAGTTGCTTTCTCTCAAACATTGAGCCATCAAGCGTGGAGGAAGCCCTAGCCGACTCTAACTGGGTGATCGCCATGCAAGAAGAGCTGAACCAGTTCACTAGAAATGACGTATGGTACCTCGTGGATCGTCCCAAGTTTCAGCATGTTATTGGCACCAAGTGGGTGTTCAAGAACAAGACCGACGAGGACCACAACGTAGTGAGGAACAAGGCGCGACTCATTGCCAAAGGCTACTGCCAAGAGAAAGGAATCGACTTTGACGAGACCTTCGCTCCAGTGGCACGGCTTGAAGCTATCAGATTGTTTCTAGCCTATGCAGCAGCCAAGAAGTTCAAGGTCTATCAAATGGATGTGAAGAGCGCATTCCTCAATGGTGAACTCAAGGAAGAAGTGTATGTGGAGCAGCCACCGGGTTTCGAGCAGGGAGATAAAGTGTATCGCTTGAAGAAAGCCCTGTATGGGTTGAAGCAAGCTCCCAGAGCTTGGTATGATACACTATCTCAATTCCTAGTGGAGAATGGCTTCCACAAAGGGAAAATAGATCGAACTCTATTCACTATCAATCATGGAGACGATATGCTATGGGTTCAGATCTACGTGGACGACATCATATTTGGGTCACCAAACCAGTCGCTTAGCGAGAAGTTTGGAGAGCTGATGAAGACCAAGTATGAGATGTCGATGATTGGCTTGATGAGCTGCTTTCTAGGTCTTCAAGTGAAGCAGCAGGATAATGGAATTTTCATCAACCAAGCAAAGTATACTAGAGATATGCTTGCCAAGTTTGGTGTTCAACATGCTAAAGCTGTGAAGATTCCTATGAATACCAACTGGAAGATGGATCCAGACGAAGGAGGAAAATCTGTAGATCCTACAGATTATCGTGCCCTAATTGGGTCACTACTCTATCTCACTGCAAGTAGGCCAGATATTGCTTTTGCAGTCGGAGTCTGCGCTCGCTTCCAAAGCAACCCCAAGCACAGCCATCTTGAAGTTGCCAAAAGGATTCTTCGATATTTGAAGGGCACTGTCAATATGGGGCTGTGGTATCCAGCGGAGGACAATTTGGAGCTCACTGGATACTCCGATGCTGACTATGGAGGGTGCCGAGTCGATAGGTAGTCAACTTCGGGCACATGTCAGTTCTTGGGAAGCAAGCTGATCTCGTGGTTCTCAAAGAAGCAAACAAGCGTAGCCACTTCAACAACCGAAGCTGAGTACATGGCCGCTAGAAGCTGCTGTTCTAAAATCCTTTGGCTTCGTCAACAATTGAAGGACTACAAAGTTGAAGCGAATGAAATTCCGATCTTCTGCGACAACAACAGTGCCATATGTATCTCGCAGAATCCAGTGCTTCACACCAGATGCAAGCATGTGGAAATTCGACATCATTTCATTCGTGATCATGTCGAGAAGAAGGATGTCAAGCTCGAGAAAATCCATACCGATCTCCAGCGAGCAGATATCCTCACCAAGCCTCTAGCTGAGTCTCGATTCAACCAGCTATGCATGGAATTAGGGTTATTAGACCCTGGTGAAGAATGCTAGTTCCAGGGTGCACGAAGAAGTGACCGCTTATTCTCTTGTGTGTCACTCGCTTCGGATCTTCACCAACTCAAGCGAGTCACTTCAAACTCCACTCGCTTGAAGAAAATGAAGTTAGGTGGAGTTAGGTGGAGTATTGGAAGAAGTTCCCTACCAACTTATTGGAATTGTTAAGTATATGGTTAAGGGGGAACTAATGCTTACTCTCGGAGCAAGCTACTTCCAAAGCGAGCAAGAATGCTGCTATCACAAATTCTGCATCGCTTCAATTTGCCCTAGCTTGGGTCAAAGCGAGTCGACTGCAGATTCATTCTCTAGATTGTAGGAAAGCTTGAAGGTTTACCTTTTTATACAAAAGGTTGCAGGGCTGGTGACATGCTTCTGCGTAAAATACGAGATTGTCTTGTCAGAGCATTCTCATTGTCATCCTGTCCATTTCTGCTGTGAGATAAGGACTTGTACTCATCCCCCATTCGTCGTGAATAAGTACACTTACGTGATGCTCCCTTCGGGTAGTAGTAAGCTTGTGTACTATATTCATTTTCTCCCTCATTCACTTCGATGGAGGACTCTCTAATTCGTAGAGGAAGATGAATGCCATGAAGATGAATGCCATGAAGATCTAATTCAACATGAACATGTAGTCTCCAACAAATGGTATCTAATTCAACATGAAGTCTTCAATTTGTGGTATCAATCTCCTACGAAGTGAGATTGACTGGTAAGTGTTTCAATTTTAAGTACACTAAGTGAGCCGAAGCGTGCTAGAAACCTTCACTCACTACGTGGAAAATATGAAATGAATCTGATACAAATACAAAGAGGAAAACACTCTTGTTTATCCTCGAAGTATGTAAGTCAGAAACATTTTAAATAAAACAAAGAAACTTCATTTCTATATTCCAGTCGCTACAGATGGCGAAGCAAGTGACGAGTCACTTCGCAAGTCATCGCAAGCGAGTGCGGAACAGTCACTCAAAGCGAGTACTCCGCAAGCGAGTAAAAGCTAAAGCAGCCCAACTCGAAGCGAGCGGGTACGAAGCGAGCGGGTATGAGCTGTCTGCACTCGAGTGCAATTTTCACTTTCTGCCAAGTATTTAATGCAGAATCAGGAACGGCGGAAATAACGGGCGCGTGGTTCTCACTTCAAATTTGAAGCGGGAAATGGCGAAGAAGATCCAGCCATCGAATCTCAACAGCCCCCAATCTGCAACCGTTGGATAAGCGCCGTATAAGACAACCCAATCGCAGCAGGCCACGTGGAGACGCCGAGCAAGTGGCGGTTCACTTTTACTGTGGTGACGCCGGACACGTCAGACCCATCACCGCACGTCCGCCGCCTACCTACAGGACTTTCGGCAATATTACCGTCCTACCCCTGCCACGTCAGCCAAGACCTAACTCTATATATATGGGATGAGGCAGAACTGCAAAACCTTTCACAGCCTTCAAAATTTGCCATTCTCGTGCTTAGATCTGCGATTTCTGCAACTCACGAGTCTCAACCCTTTCTTTTTAAACTCTGCTCAAATTTCTTCAAAATCACCATTGGAGAGAAGAAGAACACCGAGACGATGGAGGAGTTTCTCGCGGAGATCGACAAACATATCAATGTCGAGCCTCATCTCGATCCAGCCATTATCAAAAAGAATGGCTTTCTCCGTAGAGCCGTGACCACGGCCGGTCTATGGAAATTCGTGACGGCAGTTCCGTCAAAGATTCTGGCGAAGGCCGTTGGAGAACTACTGCTCAACTTGAGGAAGGAGCAGAATACGTCTTCTTTCACTGATCCACGCACCAGGAAGCCGGTGGAGGTGGACATGAGTGAACTCATCGGTGAGTTTGATTTGCCGAGAGAAGGAGGAGACTCACTGCTAGATTTGGGTCTATCTGCCGGAGTTCAGTACGGTCGTTTTGCAACCGCCGAAGCAGATCCGAATTTCAAGGAGGCCAGTATCCGTTCGAGTTTGAAGGCCCCCTTCAACCATATTTGCGAGCTCTTCTCGAAGAGTGTCGCGTGCTACGTCGGAACCCTGGATACACTTTCCGAGACGAAGCTGATCGCCACTGCAGTGATTGTTGACAGCCTCACCGGAACCAACTTCAACTGGCATGGCTGGTTCCTCAAACAAATTCACGAAGCTGCTGCCGATTTTGCGTTCGTGAAGGGGAGCGCCAATCAGATTCTCCGCAAGGGGAAACTGAAGTTCTTCTCAAGGCTTTCCTATGCCTTGGAAAAGAAGTTTCCGGGCAAAGCATGGCCGGAATCCGACGTCGCCGTCTACAACAAACAGTCCATCTATTATGATAAGTGGAGGAAAACAAAGACTTTGATGGACTTGGGACTTCTCGAGGTTGAAGTGCCCGTAGCGAGACCGGTTGCCGAAAGGCAAGCCGAAGTGAGCCAAGTAAGGCCGGTCGCTTCACCCGGGAAGTGAGCCGCGCCAAAGCGAGGCAAGAAGACAAAGCGAGTCGCTTTACTTGTCCAAGAAAGCGAGGCGGTGGAGAAGCCGCTTGAGGACATTGAAGCGACTCAAACCCAAACTCAAAACCAACCCTTAACCCAATCACCCCCACTCCAAATCCAAACCCACATCACCCAAATACCAGAACCCCAAGCCTCATCGACCCAACAACCCCTCACAAAAACAACCCCCCTCTCTCCTCGTGAAGAAGAAACTGATTCTTCTTTTCATATGCCCGAAATGCCCTTACTCCATGTCGACCCAGTCGAAGCTTACACCTCTTTCCAGCCATTCCAAACCCAGCAAACACAACCACCCCTCACCGAAGCCATCCAAATTTCAGAAACCCAAGAAACCTCATCACCTACACAATCCCCCTCGACATCGGCAGCTACAGCCGATACCGCCCATACTGTCGGAGAACTTCCCCATCATTCCACAATTCATTCCCCCCGCCCTCACCGTACACAAGCGGGCTCTCGAACGCTATGCCCTAGACAGAGAGCAAGCCGCTGAGACAATCAATCTTCGCTACAATCTTCGCTCCGCGAACGTTGCATGGAGCGATGTGTTTTACACCAATGTAGTCGACTTTCTGACGTACATCACGTATCGAGGAATGGAGTACTACAAAATCTTCAGGCTCCTCAAAGCCTTCACAGAGGAGGAGCTGATTCAAATGGAAGCCAAGTTACTCAACTTCATTGGCGAAAATGGCTTCCATGCCTTCCTTGAAGGGACCAGCTTTTGGGAGAAGCTGGATGCTAAGGTGAAAGAATCATATCCACTCGCCATAGTTCCGAAGCGAGTGCCCTCTTTCCATGAAAGGAAGCTCATCAGGGAGCATAAGGAGGAGGTGGAGTTGAAGGATGCGGAGATCGCTAGCCTTCAAAGCGAGATAACGAAGAAGAGTGAGGAAATGGAGAGGAAGGCGGGGGAGGTCATCAGTCTTAGAGAAGACTTTGACAAGAAGAAGAAGGATTTGGAGGGAAAGGTGGAGGAGAAGGAGAGGATGTTGGAGGAAAAAGAGAAGGCGCTGGAGGCGCAGGTGAAGCTGGTGGGAGATCAAACTATTACTATCACTGACCTCAAGGGCTCGCTTGACGCGGAAAGGAGCCGCTTGAGGAATGTAAATGCCAGTTTGATCAAACTGGAGAAAGAGAAGAAAGATTTGAAGGAGGAGTTGAAGAAGTTAAAGGAGGGATATGAGAAGAGAGAGGAGGAGCTGATAAGGACGGGAAGTGAACTGCTGAGCACGAAAAGGGCTCTGGACTCTCTCAAGAATGAGATGAAGCTGCTCAAGCGAGAGAGTGAAACTGATAAAAAGGAGCTGGAGAGTAGGAGGAAGAGTGCGCAAGCTATTGACCTAAGGAATGCTGAATTAACGCTACTATTGGAAAAGGTCAAGGAGCTGGGCGAAGCATACACAGAAAAGATGGCTGCAAGTGCCGAATTCCATCTCTCTCTAAACCAGAGAGAGGAGCCTTGAGACAATGCAAGCTGAATTTCAAGCGGCTCAGGAATTTTGGTACTTCAACTTGCAGGAGGAAAAGGCAGATATAAGGAGGGAAATTGAAGCGGAGCTGGAGGCTCGCTTCAGAGAAGTGGAACCCTTAGAAAGAATGATGGCATCAGTTGTGGAGAGAGAGAGAAGCAGTGCGAGTATCTACTCGAAGAAATTTCAATCAAGACTGCTGATCTGGTGGCTCCAACTGTGGGAAAAGCCGAAAAGATGTTGGAGGCCATTCTCAACTCTGTCAACTCACTTCACCAAACCATTTCAGGAAAATCTATGATCCTAACCCCTGGCAGTGATGATGCCAAAACGGGGGAAGGACAAGTGAAGCTAGGAGGAGCTGGAGGTTCAGGGGGAAGTAGAGTTGGTATGGAATCGATGCTGGAGGGAGGCAATGATGTTGGAGGTACGGAGGATGTAGATGAAGCGAGGGCTCTGGGCAAGACAAAGCTCATGAAGGAGCAATTATTGAAACAGCTCGAAGAGCCCAGCAGGCCGCTTCAAGAGAAAGTGCTAAGTGCTTCTATTGCACGGCATCCTCCGGTGACCGTGATTACGAAGGAGGAAAGGCGGATGCAGGTGGAGAAGGATGCTGCCTTGGCGTGGGAGATGGAGCAGCTGTTTAATCTAACCAAAAATTCTATTGCTGCAGGTGCTTCATCTAGCTCCCAAGCGGCCGCTTTACCCAAAGCGCCCGCTTCAGCCATCACGCCTTCAGCCATCACGCCAGCTTCGACAGCCGCACTCACTTCGACCACTGCTGCAATCACTTCATCAGCAGTCGTCCCCTCTAGTGCTGCTAAGAAGGATATGCCTCCACCCCCACCACCAAAACTTCCATTGAAGCGAACTGCACAGGAGATAAAAGGTGATGACCCCGCGGCCAAGCGCCAAAAGGTCAAGCAAGCAGTTGCTTCAAAAGCTGGAAGGGAGGAGAGGAAGAGAAAGGAAAGAGAAGAAGGGAGGAGCGAAGGCGAGAGGAAGAGGAGGTCAAATGACAGGTGACTCCAAGTGATTGACGCACGGATTGAGGAACACTTCAGTGAGGTGATACTCATCCAGTCTTCATTGGTGCGGAGTGCCTTCATTCCATTTATGCCAGATGAGTCTGAAGCATGCGAAGCACAAGCCATATCTGATGCATGCGACGTGACGACAAAAGAGATGGTTGAGTCTGGTCGCTACCCCCGCATGGATGAACAAAACTACATTCGGAAACGTCTAAATGAAAAGCGTCCATTGTGGAGTGGCGAAACAGGAAAGAAGTTCAAAGCGACCATGGCTGAACTGTCAAAGAGGTCAGAAGAGGAGTTGGCCAAGCGAAGGGACGAGCACCCTGATGCAAGGGAAATTGAGGCTTTTATTCCGAGAGATCTGCTTGATCTGTGGTTATACTACAAGGACTTATTCATCAAGGCCTATTATTACTGGGAAGTAGTGCCGCTGCAGGATCAATGCTCTAGGATAAGTGCCCTCAACAATTTTCTCGCCGCCTATGATGACAAACTGCGACGAAAAATCTTCACCTTAGCTGAACAAACTCAACCCATGCCAATTGTTGTCAAGGTTCCTGCTCTAAAGGAATTCCCCATGTCGTATCATCGAGGCACGAACATTCCAGACAGAGGGATAATAGATGAGGAGGTGACTGAAGCTTTCAGGCTGGAGAGTGCATGGAGAAGACCTAGTATTCACACGGTAGACTCTATGGAATCGAGAGTTCTATTAGCTTACGTGGATACTGCTGCTATTGAAGAAGAAAAGAAGGAGGAGGAAGAAGGAAAGGAGAAGGAGAAGGAGGATGAAGCTGCAGGAAACCTTTGAGTTTCAAGCTTCTTAACATATCTCATTTTGTGAACTGCTTGTTTATCTATCTCATTTCAATTTCTGTCTCCTCTGTGTCATTTACTCGCTTTGTGAATGACTTTACATTTTTGCTACAAACTCATTAATTTAACTGAAGAAAAAAAAGGGAAGGAACTTAAAAGAAAATTACAAACGAAACTGCAAAGGAAGCAGTCGCTTGAAGTTCCCTTCACGGTTAGATAGACTAGATTCATTTTTTTTCTCTTATCTAAGTCGTATGGGTTTTGGCATCATCAAAAAGGGGGAAATTGTTGGGAATTGTTAAGAACGAATATGTTAAGGGGGAACCTATAAGGGATATTTTAGTGTTTTGATTTGATCCCAAAACCCCAAAGCGTTCTGTTCCCAAGCGACCCATTTGATGTAGTTGATAAGTTAGAATTTTCTAAAGCCTACTCTGTTAGGATGGCTCTTTAATTTGCTTAGATTTTAGGCTTCAAAATTCCAAGTGAAGGCCACTCGCTTGAGTGTGTTTTTCAAAGTGAAGCAAGTCTAGCAAGCCAAAGTGAAGCGTGCCGAAACTAGCGAAGCGAAGCGAACGCTACAGTTCAAAGCCAAAGCGAAGCGAAGCGAGCGCTACAGTGGAATCAAGTGAACCCACTAAAGCGAAGCAAAGCATGCGCTACAAAGAAAAGCCGAAGCGAGTCAACGCGAGTCAACACTTAATTAAGTAGTGTCTCGGGAAATTTATTTCTCAAGTGACTCACTACAAATATGACCGTGAAGCGACTCACTTTAGAGCGGCCGCTACAACTTCAAAGCGAAGCAAGCCATTACCTACCAGAAAGCGACAGCGCGACTCCCGCCCATATTTTGAACTCCAGTCAACAGGAGATCGTAGCATTAATTACAAGATCTCCACGTGTCGAAAGGGGAGTGGAGCGGAAGAGTAGACTGCCAGGCCGACAGGGCGCAGCTACAGTACTGGCTCGCTCCAGTTACTGTTGAAGTTGGAGTTTAGCCAGATTTGGCAAACGGACAAACTGCGCATCTGCAAAAGCATACTGGCTGCACAAAGTACTGTCGAGTGGAGGAGAGACAAGGCCACCAACCAAGCAATGGATCTCAGCCATCTCTCCGCCTATAAATAGTGAAGGATGAAGACGTGAAGAAGTAGAACACTACTTGAGCATTCGAGCCTACTGCAAACAAACACTCCCAAGCCTTCGAGCAAATCTTCGAGTCTTTGTTTTCCAGTGTTCTCCGAGTTTCCAGTTCATCGGAACTCGTCTTCACAACCTTCACACTTAGAGTCTAAGCCCATTCCATATCCAAGCTTAGAAGAAGAGCTCTAGCCATCTTTGCACTTATTGTAAAGAGCTCTTCATAAGTGTGTTTCGTCAACCAAAAACCCTAAACTCTGTCTATTAGGTTTTTGAGTGTTGTCGTTAGGTTTTTTCGATCCAAGGCTCTTCTTTCATCGATTGGAGAAGCCTCGATCATAGAGTTTAGATCCAAGCTTGCACCTACATCGTTTGTGAAAAGCTCGATCGAAGCTAGGCTGTAAGGAGAGCCCGTAATCTCCCTGTCTGTCTGACTGAAGCGAGTGAAGCTTCTAGTCTAGTTAGGTTTTTGGTGTGAACCCGGAATCACGCAGCGTCTGTCAGATCCAAGCGAGTGAAGCTCGATCTTGACCAGGCTTTTGAAGAGCCCGAAATCTTCAAGTTCTTGAGTGAAAAGAACAGTTGCCGTCGTGCGGCAAAGTGGACGTAGGAGCGTTATCTCCGAACCACTATAAATCTTCGTGTCGTATCTCTCTAACCCTTATCTCTTTACTATATTCAATTATTCATTGCACGTGCATTTAAACAAACAAACTTGATTCTTTAATTACTTAGGAAAGATTTAGCTCACCAAATTCCGCACACGAGTAAAGACTCCCTCTTGATCAAGTGTTCACTTCGGTCAAGCAGGCTAGCTACGTACTGTGGATCTAGCTTCGGCTAGGTCTTAAGTTTCAAGTGAGCTCTTTACTTGTCACTCTGAGTTAAGGGATTTGAAGTTGAAAAACTTCAAAATACATATTCACCCCCCCCCCCCCCCCCTCTACGTATTTTCCCATTAACAAACCGGGACCAACAATTAAAAACAAGAACATCATCACCAATTTCGAACTTACGCTTCTTGATGCTCAAGTCGTGGAATCTTGCAGCTCGTTCCTTGTAGATCCTCGAATTTTCGAATGCTTCGTTTCTCCATTCATCAAGCTCCAACAAGTCGTCACATCTTTGGCCCATGGCTTCCTTGAACTCGAAGTTGATCCTTCTCGTCGCCCAATAAGCTTTATGCTCCAACTCCATTGGTAAGTGGCAAGACTTGCCAAATAGCAATTGATATGGCGATCTCCCAATTGGCGTCTTGAAAGCCGTCCTATAGGCCCAAAGTGCGTCGTCTAAGTACTTCGCCCACTCCTTCTTGTTGGTGACGGTCTTCTCCAAAATTTGCTTGATCTCACGATTAGCTAACTCGGCTTGACCGTTTGCTTGAGGGTGATAGGGCGATGTGACCTTGTGCTTGACTCCATATTTCGCAAGAAGCGATCCTAACCAACGATTGTTGAAGTGGCTCCCCCCATCACTAAGCAAAGCCCTCGGAGTTCCAAACCGAGTCAAAATATTTCGCTGGAGGAATTTGATCACCACCTTCGAATCGTTGGTTGTAGTTGGAATGGCCTCGACCCATCTAGAAACATACTCCACTGCAAGTAAAATGTAGGAGAACCCTTGAGACTTGGGAAAAGGACCCATGAAGTCAATCCCCCAAACATCGAAGAGCTCCACTTCCATGATAGTTCGTTGCGGCATCTCGTCCCTCTTCGTGATATTCCCCATTCTTTGGCATCGATCACATGACTTGATGAACTCGTGGCAATCCTTGTAGATCGAAGGCCAATAGAAACCACTATGAAAGATCTTGAGGGCAGTCCGATTCGCTGCAAAGTGTCCCCCATTCGGAGCGCTATGGCAATCTTTGATGATCTTCTTCCATTCCGATTGTCGAACACATCGCCTTATCACTCCATCGGCACACCTCCTGTACAAGTATGGATCATCCCAATAATAGAACTTACAATCGTGGAGGAACTTCTTTTTTTGGTGAGACGATAGATCCTTGGGCACATGATGTATCACCAAGTAGTTGACGATGTCGGCGAACCAAGGTATCAAATCGTCCATCTGAAAAATCTGCTCATCGGGGAAACTCTCCTTGATTTCAATTTTCGAATCCTCTCCTTCCACGGGCTGCTCGATTCTCGAGAGATGGTCGGCCACCACATTCTCGCATCCTTTCCTATCCTTGATCTCCATGTCGAACTCTTGAAGAAGCAAAATCCAGCGAACTAACCTTGGCTTCGAGTCCTTCTTGTTGAATAGATAGCGAATGGCGGCATGGTCGGTGTGCACAATCATGTGAGATCCCACCAAGTAAGGTCTAAACTTGTCGAAAGCGTAGACCACAGCAAGTAACTCCTTCTCCGTGGTGGTGTAATTCCTTGGAGCCGAGTCCAACGTCTTACTAGCATAGTAGATCACTCGGAAAAGCTTATCCCTCTTCTGCCCCAAAACAGCTCCTACCGCCCAATCGCTTGCATCGCACATGAGTTCGAACGGAGCACTCCAATCTGGCGACACCAAAACGGGGGTAGAGATAAGCGCCTTCTTCAATGTCTCGAAGGCTTCCAAGCACTCATCATCGAACACGAACTTGACATCTTTCTCGAGCAATCCACACAACGGCTTCGTGATCTTCGAGAAATCCTTGATGAATCTCCTATAGAAGCCGGCATGTCCTAAGAAACTTCTCACCGATTTGACATTGGTTGGTGGTGGCAACTTCTCGATGGCTACAACTTTGGCTCGATCTACCTCCAATCCATATGAAGATACCTTGTGACCAAGTACAACTCCTTCTTGAACCATGAAGCGACACTTCTCCCAATTGAGAACGAGGTTCGTCTCTTCGCACCTTTGAAGCACCATGGCGAGATTATCCAAACATTGGTCAAAAGAAGAACCAAAGACTGAAAAATCATCCATAAACACCTCCATGATATTCTCGATCAATCCGTGGAAAATGGCCATCATACACCGTTGGAAAGTGGCCGGTGCATTGCATAATCCGAACGGCATCCTCCGATAAGCGAAAACTCCATATGGGCATGTGAATGCCGTCTTGTGATGGTCCTCCGGAGCGATGGCGATTTGATTGTAGCCGGAGTAACCGTCGAGGAAGCAATAATACTCATGGCCGGCCAGACGATTGAGCATTTGATCTACTAATGGGAGGGGAAAGTGATCCTTCCTTGTTGCCCGCGTTGAGAAGACGATAATCAATGCACACTCGCCATCCCGTGACGAGCCTTGTCGCGATCAGCTCTCCTTTCTCGTCGTTGATGACCGTCATGCCTCCTTTCTTTGACACCACTTGAGTAGGACTCACCCATTCACTATCCGAAATAGCATAGATCATGCCGGCATCAAGCAATTTCAGCACCTCCTTCCTCACAACTTCTTGCATGGCTAGGTTCAATCGTCTTTGGGGTTGAACTCTTGGGCGATGGCCTTCCTCGAGCAAGATCCTATGCATGCAAATCGTTGGACTAATACCTTTTATGTCGGCAATCGTCCATCCAATTGCAGATTTGTGCTCCCTTAGAACCCTCAATAGCTTGTCCGTGTTTGCCTCCGTGAGATGAGAAGACACGATCACTGGGTACGTCTCTTCGTCTCCTAAGAACTTGTACTTAAGGTGCTCGGGTAATGGCTTCAATTCCACCTTAGGGGCTGCATCCTTCTTCTTTTCCTCTTCGAAAAATCTGTCATCCACCTTCTTGTTGATGTTGAGATATGAAACCTCCTTGTGGTGACTCGATGGTCGATTAGCCTCCAACTGATTGAGATACTCGAGAATCTCGTCGCAAGCTTCATCCAACTCCTCGTAGGCATAGAGAGAATTCGAGATACAATGGTTAAGTGCCTCCTCCTAAGTAGGTGGTGTCATGTCTCGATGGAGAAGATATCCTCCACGTTGATCGTCGGGTCTCTTCATAGCTTCGTAGATAGAAATTTTCAGTTCTTCCCCGTTGACTCGAAATGTGAGGTCTCCATCTTGAACATCGATCAATGCTCTCCCCGTCGCTAAGAATGGCCGCCCCAAGATCAATGGTTGATTTGTGTCTTCGGGCATGTCCAAGACTACGAAATCTGCCGGAAAGACGAGGTTGTGCACTTGAACTAGAACGTCTTCCACTATCCCCCTTGGATAAGAAACTGATCGGTCCGCCATAAGTAGAGAGATGGTGGTTGGCTTCATCTTCCCCGATCTTGAGTCGGTTGAATATAGGGAGAGGCATCAAATTTATGCTAGCACCAAGATCACATAGCACATTTTGGAAGATTTGATCACCAATCTTGCATGACAACGTGAATCTTCCGGGATCCTTTTGCTTCAATGGTAGCTTCCTTTGGATCACCGCACTGCACTCCTCCGTGAGATTGATCGTCTCGAACTTCCCCCATTTTTTCTTTCCTGAGACCCGCATCCTTGATGAACTTCATGTGGCTGGGCATGTCTCGGAGAGCATCGAGAAGTGGTATGTTAATGTTGACCTTTTGTAGTATCTCCATGAAGCGTTGATACTTCTCGTCTTGCTTCGTCTTGGTCAATCGTTGCGGGAAGGGGGGCCATCGGAGTGTAAGTCGGAAGTTGGTGCGGCTGCTGGGCCTCTCGACCGAACTCTCGATCGAGAGAGGTGTCGAGAGGTCCCTTCTGACCTCGATTTTGACCTCTCGATCGACCTCTCGATCTAGAGAGGTGTCGAGAGGTTCCATTTGAATCTCCTCGTCGTAGACCTCTCGATCCTCCTCTCGATCGAGAGAGGTGTCGAGAGGTGGATGCTGACTTCCAGTATGGACCTCTCGATCGACCTCTCGATCGAGAGAGGTGTCGAGAGGCCCTCGCCTCGGCTCTTGGATCCTCGTTTCCTCGAGCACCACATTCTTGAAGTTCCCGACTCCTTTCTTCTCAGCTTCCAAGGATGGATTTGTGTACGTAGTGCCGCTCCGAAGCTCAATAGCATGAACATGATGGTTGTTCTTCGGGTTTTGCTCCGTGTTACTCGGGAATTGGCTGGGCTTATGGACTCCTCCCTTGAGCGTTGGCTATTTGACTCATTTGCGTTTCCAACATTGCATTTGTTTGGTCAACGCATTGATGCTACTCTCGCCAAGTTGTTAGTTGAGGTACTTTGAGTGAGCTCCAACGTCCTTAACTTTTGCATCTTGTTGTGTCATCCTCATCTCCGATTGAGCCATATATTGACGAATCAAATCGTCGGTAGACATCTCCTTCTTGGGCTCTTGGATGACTCCGTTCTCAACATGGAAGCCGGGAGGTGGTTGCAAGGCGTTGTTCGGATTGGCATAGGAAAAGTTCGGATGATTTCGGTTGTTGGGAACATATGGTTTCTTGTACCCTCCTTGATAGTTCGAACCTCCTTGTCCTCCTTGCCCTCCTTGCCACTTGGTTCCTTGATTCGGTTGCCACTTGCCCCCTTGTTGCACAAAATTGACATCTTCCTCTTCGGTTGGGTTTGCTTGATCGTCTGTGATAGCATCGCACCGAAGTACTCCTTTCTTGATAGAATCCAACTCTTCGCTGTTTTTGTGTACTTCTCCATCAAGTCCTCGTAAGCATCGATCCCAATGTTGGCAACTCTCCTTCTTCCAAGACGACGGTCAGTAGCCTCCTCATAACTCGAATTCACGGTCAGCTCAATGATCACCATAGCAACATCATACTCATTATTCAGAAATCCCCCCTTCGAAGCGTAGTCGAGCTCCTTCCTACACAACTTGTTCAAACCACGATAGAAGTTCGTGATTTGATCCTCCTTGGTAATTCCATGATTTGGGCATGCTCGTAGTAGCTTCTTGAATCTCCCCCATGCCTCGTAGAAGTGCTCATCCTCGAATTGTTGAAACTGTATGATCTCATTGATAAGCTTTTGAGCCCTCGAGGGTGGAAAGAACTTGTTGTGAAACTTTGTGCACATGTCAGCCCAAGTAGTGACCTCCGTCTTGTCCAATCCATCTAACCACTCCCGAGCATCGTCCTTGAGAGACCACACGAAAAGGCTGAGCTTTAGGTAATTCGAGGACACTCCATTGGCCTTGTATGTAGCACATATGTCCAGAAATTGCTTCAAGTGTGCGTTCGGATCCTCCGCCGGTGATCCTCCATATTGATTGTTTTGCACCATGTTGATGAGGGACGTCTTGAACTCGTAGTTGTTGGCTTCGGTTGTCCCCCATCCTCCTTGCTGAAATTGATCAACGACCGGCTTGTAGCAGTCGTTCAAAGTCCTCCTCACTTGATCCCCCATTGAATCGAAACTCCTTGGTGAATCGGGTGGTGAAGAGAGTGGTGTATCGATCTTACTTGCCTCCTTTCCTCGCCTCAATGCTCGAAGAGAGCGCTCTAACTCCAAGTCTATAGGAATAGGATTTATCCCTTTAGACCTTGTGGTCATGCACTACCTAAAACCAAAGAGAAGAAAAGAAAAACGTTAGATCAATAAACCGAAAACAGAAAATTAAAGCTCCTAAATCACCTATTAATTCTATTTCAAAATTTGTATGTGAAATCTAATCAGTCCCCGGCAACGGCGCCAAAATTTGATCGCACTATTTTCTACCACACAAAATAGGTGTAGTATACGAAAGTACGAGTATCGTATCCACAGGGACTGAATAACCGAAAACACACACAGTACTTTTACTATAGAACTAATGTGATGTCTAAGCTTTTAAGGGTTTAGTGAATGTGGTATTTATACTAGGCAAATAATAACAAGAACTCAAGTAATCATATAAGGAAATAAGCAAGTAAAGAAATAAGTATTCAAATAAAACAACTTAAGACACAAGTAATTAAGTAAATAAGGAAAGTGAACAAATAAGGAAAAGTGTTGATTCTAGGGAAGCCTACCTAATCAAACTTATGCAAGTAATTAATGAATACAATTAACCACTTTAATCCAATCTAAATGTGATACATGCAAAAATAACCTCCACCCTAATTAAAGCAATGCAAGTAGTCACCTAACAAGATCCTAATATTCATTCGAATTGTAAGAATCAAATCAAGTGCAAAATAGAACAAGTACCAATAATATAATCAACTAGGCTCAACTAAGACACCAAATCAATTATATATGAACATATAATAATTCAATTATCAATCAAGAAAATCAAACTATTATATCATGCATTCATGAGATCGATTATGCGATTATCCTATCAAGGCATAAACACATAATTATGCATACACAATTAATGGCCAATTAACTATGCATGAGAAACATGCACCATGAAACATGCATCTAGATTGGAAGGCTAATTGTAAACAAGAACACTTACATAAATTCAATTAGGCATTCAATCCCTAAAATCAACTAAGGAATTTAGCTAGACATAATTAAAGTAGACATGAACACAAAGAATTGGAAGAACATAATTAAAAAGTAAGAGTAAGGAAAACTTGGAATTGAATCTTGAACACGAAGAACTTCGAAACTTGAATCTTGAATAAACTTGAATAAAGCTCCAATGTTGAACAAAAATAAAAGCTGGAAATTTAAAGAGAAAATTATGAAAAACTAAAGAATGCTATGAATTCTAGATTCGGTTTACAATGCTAGAATAGGAGTATATATAGGAGAAATTTACATAAGGAAAACCTAAACCAAAAAGGAGTCAAATTAAATAAGGAGAAAAATCCCGGCTGGACACCTCTCGACAGACCTCTCGATCGAGAGGTCGATCGAGAGGGTATCATCTTTTGCTCTCGATCGATAGCTGCGGCAGATGGCACCTCTCGACACCTCTCTCGATCGAGAGGTCGATCGAGAGGCCTTCACTCGAACTCCAATCTTGAATTTCAAGCTTCGATCTTTACGCCTTTTCTCGTCTCGGGGTTTTATCATCGATTTATGCCTGAAAACACAGAAAAACACCTACAAGCATAATATTGTTCCATATACTAAAAACCATATAAACTATAGACAATATCACACAATCGAGACACAAAATCGACTCTTTTTTAGCTATTAAAACAGGGTTAATTTCACCTATATCAATTACATGCTTTTATTGTTGTTTGTTATTTCACTAAATAAGCCTTGTTTGTGTCTTTTCATTTTTGTTTTGAGTTTTTTCTTTTGTTTTCTTTATTTTGTGCACTTTTACGCTTTTGTGTTTTGTTTTCGTGTTTGTTTTGTATGTGCTACTTGGAGTCTCTCGGGATTGCAAATATGTTGGTTATCTTCTTGCGATAAGTTCCTCATATACCTTCTCTATTTTATTTTCTCGCAATGAGGGCATTGCTTGATTTTAAGTGTGTGTGTGGGGGGGGGGGTCTTTGAAACTTTTGGCATGAAGTGTTTGTTTTTGTGTTTTGATCAAGTCTTGTTTGGTTTGATTGAGTCTAGTTTGTGATTGAGTCTTCATGTTTTCCACGCTTAGGAATTTGGTTGAATTCGAGTTTATAAGCATGTGACTTAGGATTGATGTGAATGATTTGATGATGGAATATTTAGTTGTTGGAATTGATATTATGAGTTAGGTTGGTTTAGTCTTGAGTTTTGATTGATTATGAATTGATGAATTGTGGGGCATGAATTGATTTGAGTGTGAGGAGATGATTTATGATTTTTGGATTATGAGTGATAAATTTAGATTGTTGCAACTTTGGATTGCTAGTTTACTTTCCCCTTAATAAAAAAAAAAAAAAAAAAAAAAAAAAAAAAAAAAAAAAAGGGAGTTGTGTTTATATGTGAATAAAGAGTTGATAGGATTCTGCTCCTCTTACTCGTAACGTATGAAAATACTAGAGTAATGAGCATGGGAAACCACATGAAAAGGCTTCGAGGGACCCTCGAATGATCACATTTCATGAACAATGTCCTAGATGATACTCGTGTATATTAGAATAATGTGTTCGTAGGTACTCTACCCCTCTTGACAATGGGTACGGGAAACCGCACTAGGAAGCTCGATGAGACCCATCGATGATTAAACCTAGTGAATTATGTGCCAAAAACATTCACTTGTAAAAAAAAAAAAAAGAGTTCTATTGAATAAAAGGGGAAGTAGACTAGACGTCTAAGTTGTGGTGATCTAGATATTTGTGAGATGTGTGAATCATTGCTTTTCCTCATGCTTGGATTGATTTATAAGCCACATAGTTTGTCGATGATTGATTTATTGTAACTTGGGATTAAAGTGACCTCGTTTGAGTTTGTCAATTCCGGTGATTAAATGTTCTATGATTTGGATTGTTTAGATTGAGTCTAAGTTGTATGTTTATATTGCTTGAGGACAAGCAAAGGTCCAAGTGTGGGGGATTTTGATTGGTGTTTAGATGTTAGGTTTTTCGTTATGTTTTTGTGCCCGTTTTCATTGTGTTTTTGTGTCTTTTAGTGTGTCTTTTGGCTATGATTTGGTTGTTTGGAGATTTGGTTATCGTAGGAGTAATAGGTGAAGAATTGGAGGAAAACGGGACAAAAAGTGCATGAAGTGAAGGAAGAATCGAGATGGACCAGTTCAGAGTCTGGCCGATCGGCCAAATCCAGCCTAGCATCTGGACGATCGGCCATGTGCCTGTGTTCGAGGATTCGTCAGTCTCTGATCTGGACGATCAACCAGATTTCCTTAGGAATCTGGACGATCGGCCAGATGTCTGACGCCAGCTGTTAGTTTCCTTATATAATTAGGTTTTCTTCCTAATATATATACTAGTACTTTGGGGCGAATTTGTATGAACTTTTACCTTTCTTTAGCTTTAGTTTTTACATTGAAACACTTTAAATTAGCTTTTTATTGTTCGGATCCGAATTCTTCATTCGTTGCAATTTAATTCAGGACTTCTTCGTTTAATTCAAGTTCTAAGAGTTAGATTTATTTATTTAATTTCCAGATTTCCAGATTTAGTTTAATCATGCTTGGATTTGCTTTAGTTTCTTTTATTGCTTCCTTTATTGTTTTCTTTTCGATTCTTGCCTAGGTAGT
This sequence comes from Thymus mandschuricus, assembly GCA_029379335.1. Lineage (NCBI taxonomy): Eukaryota > Viridiplantae > Streptophyta > Magnoliopsida > Lamiales > Lamiaceae > Thymus > Thymus mandschuricus. The sequence goes on along the minus strand of CM057074.1, from coordinate 14,759,790 downwards.
TTATTTGCTTTCTTCTAGTTTAATTCTTAGATTTATTTCTTGTGCTCTAGATTAATTATTTACTTGCTTTGATTTATTTGCTTTGATTTATTTTATTGCCTAGGATTTAAAACATAAACCCCTAAAATACTTTTTACTTGCTTTCTTAGATTTAGGCTAGATTAGGATTTACTACATAATTAATTGCCCTGTTAAGTTTTCCTTAGAGATTCGACATTGGGTTTTGCTTGCTAGTGCTACGATAGGATTTTCGTTCTATTGCGAACACTTTTTAGTGAAACACGTACTTCAGTGAGAAGCTGACTGGACCTACGTTGAGCTATCCAACGTATGACAAGGAGCTGTACGCCTTGGTGAGGGCCTTAAAAACATGGCAACACTATTTGTGGGCCAAGGAGTTCGTCATTCACACCGATCATGAGTCGTTGAAGAACTTGAAGGGGCAGCACAAGCTGAACAAGAGGCATGCTAGGTGGATGGAGTTTATTGAGACGTTTCCATACGTCATCAAGTACAAGCAAGGTAAGGAGAATGTGGTGGCTGATGCACTTTCTCGGAGGTATGCCTTGATCTCTACTTTAGATGCTAAGTTGCTTGGTTTTGAGTGCATCAAGAGCTTATATGTGAGTGATTCTGATTTTGGTGAGATATTTCAAGCTTGTGAGAAATCTGCTAGTGGAGAGTATTTTAGGCATGATGATTACCTGTTTAGGAAGAATAAGTTGTGTGTTCCTAAATGCTCTTTGCGTGAATTGTTGTTGCTTGAGTCTCATGGCGGGGGTTTGATGGGACATTTCGGTATTGCTAAGACTTTAGCTATTTTGCATGAACATTTCTTTTGGCCTCATATGAAACGTGATGTTGAGAGGATTTGTGGTAGATGTGTTACTTGTAAGCAAACTAAGTCTAGAATGAGTTCCCATGGGTTGTATACACCATTGCCTATTCCTAATGCACCTTGGATTGATATTTCTATGGATTTTATGTTAGAACTGCCTAGGAGTAAGCGTGGTTGTGATTCTGTGTTTGTGGTTGTGGATAGATTTTCTAAGATGGCACATTTTATTCCATGTCATAAATCTGATAATGCGTCTCATGTTGCTGATTTGTTCTTTCGAGAGATTGTTAGATTGCATGGAATGCCTAGGACTATTGTTTCGGATAGGGATGCTAAGTTTTTGAGCTACTTTTGGAAGACTTTGTGGGGTAAGTTAGGTACTAAACTTTTGTTTTCTACTACTTGTCATCCACAAACTGACGGTCAAACTGAAGTAGTGAATAGGACTTTGTCTACTTTACTTAGAGCTATAATCAAGAAAAACATTAAGTCTTGGGAAGAATGTTTGCCACATGTTGAGTTTGCATATAATCGTTCTGTTCATTCTGCTACTAAGTTTTCGCCTTTTGAGATTGTCTATGGTTTTAATCCTCTAACTCCTTTAGATTTATCTCCTTTGCCTGAACATGAGCATATTAATCTTGATGGCCAGAAAAAGGCTGATTTTGTGAAACAGATTCATGAGAGGGCAAGGCTGAATATTGAGAGACGAACGGAGCAATACGCCAAGCAAGCCAACAAGGGGCGTCGTTAAGTAGTGTTTGAGCCCGGAGATTGGGTGTGGTTACATATGCGCAAGGAAAGGTTTCCATTGCAAAGGCGTTCGAAGTTGTTACCTAGAGGCGACGGACCTTTTCAAGTGTTGGAGCGCATCAATGACAACGCATACAAATTGGAATTACCTGGTGAGTATAATGTTAGTGCTACTTTCAATATGGCTGATTTGAGTCCTTTTGATGTAGGTGACGACTTGGATTTGAGGACAAATCGTATTCAAGAGGAGGGGAATGATGGAGTCCAAGGTTCGATGATTCAAGATCCTGTTCGTGTTCCCGAAGGGCCGGTGATGAGAGCTCGAGCTAAGAAGTTCAAGGAAGGCTTGCAAGAATTGATCCAAGAAGTTTGGGCACAAGAATTGACGAAGAAGCCCATTGGAGAAGGCGGACCGGACAGCCCGCGAGTTGTTAATCTTATTATGTGCGATCGGGCTGAAGATTGAAGATTTTAGAGTTATTTTCGTGTGTTTATTTTCAGCCCACGTTTTCGGCCCTTAAAAGACTTGTTTTTAGGTTTTTATCATGTTGGTTAATGGGTTGGGCCATACCTTTTACTTTAGTTCAGTTATTTCCTAGTTTGATTAGGTTTAGATGGTTTTATTTGCCTCCCTATATAAAGGGGTCTTTGTGGACGAAAATTAAGATCATCTTATCATTAATATTATTGTGAGTTTTATTCTCTCTTGAGAGTTCTTCGAGTTCTTCTTGATTCCAAGATGAACCTTTATCCGGCGAATCAGCGAGTAAATCAAACCTCGTTGTGTGTCATTCATCGTCCCCGTGTGGCTTGGCGATCATTCTCTTTGGGTTATAGAGACTTCGGTTTATCTATAGTACATAGGGGGGTTTAGTCCTTAGACGTATTGGGATTTCCATCGTTCGTTAGTTTTTTCAGTCTTCTGCGTGTGTGAGTTCTACGATTCTCCCAAGGATCGTATCACCATCTATCACTTGATCGGCCTTGAGAGGGCATCGTAACTCCATTATCCACGTGTCTTCTGTTTCACTAAAAAGTGTTCGCAATAGACGAAATCTATCGTAGCACTAGCAAGTAAAACCTAAGTATCGAATCTCAAGGAAAACTTAACAGGGCAATCAATTATGTAGTAAAGATCTAATCTAGCCTAAATCTAGGAAAGCAAGTAAAGAAGATTTTTAGGGTTTTTGTTTTAAATCCTAGGCAAATAAAATAAATCAAAGCAATAAATAAAAGCGAGTAAATAACTAATCTAAGAACGAGGAAATAAATCTAGAATTAAACTAAAGTAAAACGATTAATCTACCTAGGCAAGAATCGAAAAGAAAGCAATAAAGGAAGCAACGAAGAAAACGGAAGCAAAGAAAGAAGCATAAATAAATCTAGACATGATGAATTGAAATCTGGAAATTAAAGGCAAATAAATCTAACTTAAAAAGCTTTGAAAAACGAAAGAATTGAAATCGAAGGGAAACGAATCTAAACCTTAAACTAGAAATCGAAAGAACGAAATTAAACTAAGGAATTTAAACGAAGCAATTAAGAAAACGAATCTAAAACTAAAGCAAGCAATTAAAAGCAAGTAAACGAAAACAATAAAGAACTTACGAGAATTAAACGAAGAACGAAGAACTTGAATTAAACGAAAAGCCTTGAATTAAGTTGCAACGAACAACGAATCCGGATCCGAACAATAGAAAGCTAATAAAAGTGTTTGAATGCTGAAAACTAAAGCTAAAATATGCTAAAAGATGTCTTCAATTCGTGTTCAAGGATGATATATATATACTAGGTAAAAACCTAGATAAATAAGGAAAGGATAGCTGGCCGGAGCGTTGGACGGTCGTCCAACGTCGCACTCGCACTTCACTTCGATTCTTCCCTGGACGCTCGTCCAGGGTACTCCGCGCTCGTCCAGCGCTCGTCCAGCGTACTCTGGACGGCCGTCCACTGCCTTGGACGGTCGTCCAGCGTCGTGCTCGCTCCTGCTCGATTTTTCCTCAACTTTCCGCCCTTTTCGACCCGTTTCCTTCCGTTTCTTCCACCTAATGATCCTACACGAACCAAACTCCAAACAACCGAATCATAGCAAAAGACAAACAAAATGACACAAAAACATAACGAAAACGAACTCGAAAACACTACGAAAATCCTAACATTTACACACCAATCAAACTCCCCCCACACTTAGACTTTTGCTTGTCCTCAAGCAATACAAAAACGAAATAAACAATAGACTCAAGTATCGTGAACTATATAGGCCTCAAAACTTTTCGAAAACAAACTTTCATGATCATGATCAAAACTATGCACACAACCTTAGCATCAATCAACACAATCCACTCAACTAATTCAAAGTATGCTAATCCATCAAAGAACACTCTCCAACATGTGAAATTTTGTATATGAAAGTGAACACTCAACTCTCTCAAAGAAAAGATGTAATATAATGCACATCAAGAGGGTTCACTCAACATCAATGCAATGCAACACGTTTACCATAAGCTTGCCTTCAATCTCAACATCTCCACCTAATGTAATACTTACAAACTAGGATCAAAAAGGTCTTTATATAAGCTTGTAATGTAGGGACATTGGTTAAGGTAGGGAATATATAGGCTAAGTGACTCAAAATGCTCTAAATCATCAACCTTTTTTTTTTTCAACTCCAACCAAAGTATGGATTTTTATCTCCATCTTCTACCCTCCAACACACCAAATACAAACTCAAAGATGCTAAAATATCAACTATACAAATCAAAGCTAACTATCCCCTTATGCTTATTTTTTCTCTTTTTCTTTTCTTTTCTCTTTTTTTTCTCTTCTTTTTTTCTAGAGCTCAACTAATAAATGTTCTTTCTAATTTGAACAAAGACTCTATTTTTTCTCATCTCTTTTTTTTTTTTTCTTTTTCTCTTTTTAAGCTCATAGAGATAGCTAACTACACTTAAACAAGCATCTAAAATTTTCTTCTCTTTCTCTCCTTCTACACCACAACAAATATTTTCCAATTATCTCCTTCCATATCACCAACTACAACTAAGGATACCCATAATCATCCAAACCTCCTATCATCTGGTTTCACAAAGAACGGCTAATAAAGGCTCAAAAGGGGTAAACAAAGGATTATGAACAAGGTTAGTATATAGGAATCATGTGGCTACGAAAGAATGGCCTAAGATCATCTCCTAGTTCGTAAATTATACTAAGGTCTTGATGGAGAAACAAGGCAAGTTCTAGAAACAACGAAGCATGCATGATCACCTCAATCAAAGAATAGGCATAAATATGCACAAATAGATCAAATCTCACGGGTTCAAACTAACTAGTTCCCGACATCATAGCATACATCAAATTCATCAAATAAAATGCGTCGCTCGCCAAGGTTCCATGCATAATAAAGATCATGAATTTTTCCAAAAATCAACGCAATTCTCTATCATTGGCCAAGTCCACAATACTATCATCACATGCTCATTTGACTCAATTAACACCTAAGACTCAACAAAATTAAAAACTACATGCCAAAAGTTCAAAGACCCCCCCCCCCCCCCCCCCCCCCCCCCACACACACACCACACACACTTAAAATCAAGCAATGTCCCCATTGCGAGAAAATAAAAAGGAAAGGGAAAGAAAGAACTTATCGCAATAAGACGAACACAAATACCCAAAATCTCGAGAGACTCCAAGTATCACCTACAAAAAAAAAACACAAAACACAAATACCAAAGCGTAAAATTGAACAAAATAAAGAAAAAACAATAAAAGACACAAACATGCTATGGGTTGAAGAAACCTCGGAAACGTGGATCTTGCCAACGAGGATCATAAGGAGACCACCAAACGAGGGTCGTGTCGGGTCCGGTGGAGTGGAGGTAGAGGCAATCGAGAAGTCGGTAAAACGAGTCAAGTGACTCTCCATGTGGGACACCCGACTATTCAACCCCGTCACTTTGGGTTGACAAATCACTCGAACCGATTAAACACATTATGTTGGAATTGTGTAAAAATCGGTCCTAAAGTCAGCCCAATAAGGGGGAACCTCGGCCTCCATATTCTGACGAGCTCGGACTCGATCTCATCCGAGTGTAGTAATGAACTAAACGCTCGTTGTCGCCCGGACGTGCTGCTGCTCCTCCTCGTCTCCATCCTCTTCGTCTTTCCTCATTGTGCTCCTCATCATCATCGCCTCCGGTTTCATATTCCTCCTCCTCATCCCCCGACTCTTGACTTGGGAGACCACGTTGACGACGAGCTGCATGATAGGCAATAACAGACGCTCTCTCCCGAACTGGAACGAACTCGGTCGCCCCTCGCATGAGATGAGCGTTGATAAGCTCATTGAGGGTAATCTCCTTGCTTCGAGTTAAACTAGCGCTTTGAGAAAATATCCACTCGCAAATGGCGTGCCAAACCTGTAGCAACATAACTCAAAGTAGGGTGTGCTCCCTTCTTGTTTTTCACATTAGTAAGTTGGGACCAAATAAATGGAGACATACACACCCTAATATTGTTAGTAGCACAATGGAGCAAATAAATCTCTAACGCATTCACCTTATTATGCTCTTTCTTACCAGTAATCATGCAAGACATAAAACGATGAAGAATCAATAAAGCATGATCTTTGATAAAAGCACTCGGCACCCCAGAAGCTTTATAATTAGTAACACCCGTCAACGCATACCAAGCATCAGACACATTGAAATCAGAAGGCATGAACTCAGACAAACCATCACCCAAATGAAAACCAAACGCTTCATGCATCACTCGCCTAGGAATTTCCCATAACTCACCCCTAAAAGTAGCATACATGCAAAGCTCATTCTCCGCATTACGTTCTAACCTAAAACTAGAACACATTTCAAAGCATAGACTCTCATGACCATCCCAAGCATGTGTAATTAAATTCATAAGGCCCAAACAATCTATGTATCCTCTAAGCGTATCCCAAATAGGTAAGCGACGAAGAAAATCAATATTGAAATGACTACGAGGTCGAATATCCATGCGCGGCTGGCTGGTGGTAGTCGAAATCGACGGTAGTGGCAGCAACTGGTGGCGGCGGCGGCGTCAGATTCCGGCGGCAGTAGCGGCGGCAGCGGCAATTACGAACGGCGGCGACTGGTGGCTCGTGCTACACTTGAGAGAGAATTCGTGAGAAAGAGAGGGAGAAGAAAAGGGGTTAAGTAAAACCTAGAGGAAATTAGACTCAAAATCGAATTGGGGGCCCGTCTTGCGCTGGACGCTCGTCCAACATACGTTGGACGCCCGTCCAGCGCGGCGTTCGCAGAAAAATTGGAGCTTAATTACGTTGGACGCTCGTCCAACGTACGTTGGACGCCCGTCCAACGCAGCCTTCGCTGAATTGATTTAAAACTCGAAATTACGCTGGACGCCCGTCCAGAGTACGTTGGACGCCCGTCCAGCGCGTCCCTAGCGAAATTTTGCCCGAATTCTCCATTTTTCTCCCTCTCAAAGCCTTCCATGCCATTGCCATCCTTGGGAACTATTCCTTGCACGAATAACAAAAAGAAAAACGAACGAAAAATAGCAAAATAAAAAGAAAATAAATCCTACTCTACAAAAATAAAATAGAGAAAGTGGGTTGCCTCCCACCAAGCGCTTGTTTAACGTCATTAGCTTGACGTACCAAATATTCAAGAGGAAAGTGGGGGTCGGAGATGAGAATCGTCTCCACCGTGTGAGGTAATGTTGTCCCTTCGATATATGGCTTCAATCGTTGCCCGTTGACCGAGAAAATGTATCCCGAATCCTCGTTCTTGATTTCCACCGCTCCATGAGGAAAAACTTGCACTACCGTGTATGGACCTCCCCACCTAGACTTAAGCTTACCCGGAAATAGACGAAGACGAGAGTGAAAGAGAAGTACCTTCATTCCGGGTTTGAACTCCTTGTAGGCTATACGTCTATCATGTAGACGCTTCACCTTATCTTTGTAGATCTTGGCATTGTCATAGGCTTCGTTCCTTAGCTCGTCAAGCTCCTCCATTTGAAAAACTCTCCGATCGTGAGCATCGTCGAGGTCGAAGTTGATGCGCTTGAGAGCCCAATATGCCTTGAACTCGATCTCAACGGGCAAATGGCACGACTTACCATAGACGAGCCTATAGGGACTCATCCCAAGCACGCCTTTGTAAGCCGTGCGATATGCCCAAAGAGCGTCGTTCAACTTGTCGGCCCAATCCTTCCTTGATAGCTTCACCGTCTTCTCGAGGATCCCTTTGATTTGTCGATTGCTCGTCTCCGCTTGTCCCGAAGTTTGTGGATGGTAAGGAGTCGCCACCTTGTGTGTGATGGCGTTCTTCTTCATGAGCTTGGCGAACAACTTGTTGCAAAAATGTTTTATGATCACACGAGGGAAACCAAACCTACACAAGATATTTTCCTGCACAAACTTCAAGACAACGTGAGAATCACATGTCTTCGTGGGTATGGCTTCTACCCACTTAGACACGTAATCAACGGCAAGTAAAATATATTCGAATCCATGAGACTTGGGAAAAGGACCCATAAAATCAATTCCCCACACATCAAATACCTCAACCACCAAGATAGGATTCAAAGGCATCTCATTGAGTCGACTAATCGAGCCAACACGTTGACAACGATCACAAGAAAGGTAGAAGGCTTGGGCATCCTTAAAAAGAGTGGGCCAATATAGCCCACTTTGAAGTACCTTATGTGCAGTCTTTTGCCCACCAAAATGCCCTCCACTCGGTTCCTCGTGACAATGTCGCAACACCTCGGTTTGCTCGTGGTCGGGAACGCATCTTCGAATCACCTCGTCCTTCCCAAGCTTGAATAAGTGAGGATCCTCCCAATAGTATTGCCTACACAAACAAAGAAACCTTTTCTCTTCTTGAGCGTTAAGGACGAGTTTAGTGTCCTTATCGGCCAAGTAATTAGCAATATCGGCAAACCAAGGAGTAGCATTCACTTCATTAACAATCTCAAAAGGGAAGGAATCACAAATATCATCAAGAGAAAAATAAGGGGGAGGTGAATCGAGGCGAGAGAGATGGTCCGCCACAAGATTATCACTACCTTTCCTATCACGAATCTCAATATCAAATTCTTGCAATAATAAGACCCATCTAATCAACCTAGGTTTTGCTTGGGCTTTAGTCAAAAGATGTTTAAGAGCACCATGATCACTATAAATAATCACCTTAGACCCTATGATGTAAGACCTAAATTTATCTAAGGCAAAAACAACGGCAAGCATCTCTTGTTCGGTGGTGGTGTAATTCACTTGAGCCGGATTAAGAGTTAAACTAGCATAGTAAATCACACGAAGCATCTTATCGACTCTTTGACCCAAAACAGCCCCTACGGCATTATTAGACGCATCACACATAATTTCAAAAGGCAATGACCAATCGGGACCAACTACAACGGGAGCAGAAATGAGTTTTTCTTTTAAAGTGAGAAAAGCATGCATGCAAGAATCATCAAAGTGGAAAGGCACATCTTGAGCAAGTAAACGACAAAGAGGTTGGCTAATTTTAGAAAAATCCTTAATAAATCGTCTATAAAAGCCCGCATGACCAAGGAAACTCCTAATACCTTTGACATCACTAGGTGGTGGCAATTTTTCAATTACCTCCACTTTCGCTTTGTCGACCTCTATACCCTTACTCGAGACTATATGGCCTAAAAAAATTCCACTTCTAACCATAAAATGACTCTTTTCCCAACTCAAAGTAAGACCACTCTCAATGCATCTCTTAAGGACTCTCTCTATTTTCATCAAGCAATCATGAAAAGACGACCCAAAAACAGAAAAATCATCCATGAAAATCTCAACAAAGTCACCGATAAATTCCGAAAAAATAGACATCATGCATCTTTGGAACGTACCCGGTGCGTTGCAGAGACCAAATGGCATCCTCCTATACGCGTAGGTCCCAAAAGGGCTTGTGAAGGCCGTCTTTGCTTGATCCTCCGGAGCTATCGCAATTTGGTAGTAACCTGACAAGCCATCTAGAAAACAATAAAATTCTTGCCCGGCTAACTTATCAAGCATTTGATCAATAAAAGGGAGAGGAAAGTGGTCCTTTTTGGTGGAAGCATTAAGCTTCCGATAATCGATGCACATCCTCCATCCGGTAACCGGGCGCGAGGCGACCAACTCGTCCTTCTCGTTCTTCGACACCGTGATTCCTCCCTTCTTTGGAACGACGTGCACCGGGCTAACCCACTCACTATCGGCGATGGCATAGATAATACCCTCCGCCAATAGCTTGTAGATTTCCTTGCGCACGACCTCCATGAGCATTGGATTGAGCCTCCGTTGTCCATCTCGTTTGGGGCGAGCGCCTTCTTCGAGATTGATGCGATGCATGCACGTGGCCGGGCTAATTCCTCGAATATCTGCCAAGCTCCATCCAAAAGCGAGCTTGTTCTCCTTGAGTATGCCCACCAATGCTCCTTCCTCTGCAAGAGACAAAGAAGAAGAGATGATTACGGGTTTTTGATTGCCTCCCTCTAAAAATATATATTTCAAATGCGATGGCAGCTCTTTCAACTCCAACGGCTCCGGAATCTTCGAGCCGGGCTCGGGGTCTTGAGGGGGAAACGGGAGTTTGATCCCGATGTCTCTCTCCATTCTCTCCCATTCCATTTGATCTCCGGATCCCCAACACACCTCCTCGGTGTCAAAATCCTGCACAAAAGAGCACTCGGCCAAGGCATCAACCTTATCGATGAAAGAACAATTATCAATTAAATTGACCGATGACATAGGCCGACTCTTATGCACAGAAAACGAAACATCCTCTCCTAAAACGGACATCTTAATCACACCACTCTTCACATCAATCAAAGTATTAGTAGTAGCCATGAAAGGACGACCTAGCAAAAGTGTGTGCTCAATACCATTCTCTTGTACCTCACCTATCTCTAAAACCACGAAATCAACGGGAACAATCAAACCCCCTACACGAACAAGTATATCCTCAATAATACCTCTAGGGTACCTAATAGACCTATCCGCCAATTGAAGGCTCATGCGAGTGGGTTTAAGTTCTCCTAACTCTAATTGCTTAAAGATAGAATAAGGCATGAGATTAATACCGGCACCTAAATCTAACATACCACATGCGTCCTTACCATTACCCAAAGAGATAGTGATAACGAAAGAACCTGGATCTCGTTGATTAGGTGGAAGAGGGTGTTGCATAATTGATGTTGCCACCTCCGACACCGCAATCGTCTCCATCTCATCGAACGGCTTCTTCCTTGATGTCAACTCCTTCACGAACCTCACGAACGGCGGCACGTTGCAAATAACATCAAGGAGAGGCAAGTTCACGTCCACCTTTGAAAGAAGCTTGTAAAGATCGGCAAATTGTTGATCGCGCTTCTTGTTCTTCACACGACTTGGATAAGGAATGGGAGGAACATAAGGATTGGACGTCTTGTGGAGAGGTTAGGACTCTTTCTCAGCTTCCTCGGACTCCGTGCGCACGTTCTGGGCGTTGGACAATCGTCCAGTGTGCTCTGGACGCTCGCCCAAGGTGGCTTTCGCATTCTGCTCCTCATCAGCGTTGGACGGTCGTCCAACGTGCGTTGGACGCCCGTCCAGCGCGGGCTTCGCTGAAAAGTTTTCTGGCGCTCGTCCAGGGGCAGGCGTGACGGTGGGCGGCCGTCCAACGTTGGACGGTCGTCCAGAAACGCTGGACGGTCGTCCAGAGTGCTGTGCTGCCCGATTTTGGCTCGATCCCCAACGCGAATTCGGGCTCCACCTATCATTCGAACGGCCTTGAGGCGGCATTGTGACTCCATTATCCACGTGCCTCCCGCTCCGCAACACCGAAACTGCTTGGGCTTGATGGGGTGGAAAAGGAGGAACATATGGGGGGTATTGCACCTCGTTAGCTTGTTGGGGTTGAATCCCTTGACTCGGAATTCGCCCCGGTTGTTGCATCAAGTGCATGGATCCAGAAATTTAACCAATGGCCGTCTCGAGCCGCTTCATGTTTGCATCAAGTGCATGGAGTCGATCCTCATCGACGGGAGGCTTTTGTGGAGGTCCTTGAGGACGAGAATTTGGGTATGGTGGTGGTGGAGTAGGAATAGGTTGAGGGGGGTAATATGGAGGTGGTGGATAATATGGATTGGGAGGATATTGTGGAGGTGGGTAGTATGGTGGAGGTTGAGAGTAGTAGGGATTTGGTGGAGGATAAGGGCTATTATATGGTGGAGGGCGTCTATTAGGATAGGTAGGAGGATTACTTGCCCTTGTGTCGGCCTTGGATTTTGATAGCGACCATTGTATCCTCCTTGATATCCTTGAGGTGGAGGCACTTGAGGGGGGTATCCTTGAGCGGCCTACACCTCGGCTCCTCCTTCATATGGAAACTCTCCCATGTTGTGGCACACCTCCTTGATGTGCCCAAGCTCTCCACAAATTTCGCATTGATCGGGCTTCCTCTCTTCCTCCTTCGGGGCCGGTGCACTTTGCTTAATCTTCAAATTCTCGATATCCCTATACATGTCGGCAATTTGCTTCTTCAAGTCAGGGCTCATAGAAATTGCACTCGCCTCCACTTTCCTCGGTCTAGCTGATTTTTGTTGAGAACTCGCAGCAAGCGTCTCGAAAATATCCTTCAACTCTTCAGCTGTCTTGACCGCTATGTTGCCTCCGGCCGAACTATCCACCATGAACTGACATGTTTGATTGAGGGCGTCGTAGAAATATTGCCAAAGCAACTCCGGTGCCATTTGATGATGAGGGCATTGTTGAAGTAGCTCTTGGAACCTCTCCCATGCTTCGTGAAACGGCTCATCGTTGTCTTGGGAGAAATTCATAATCTTTGACCGCACCTCTTGAGTCTTGCGGTTCGAGTAGTACTTGAGCATGAACTTCTCGCATAACGCATTCCATGTGGCGAGAGAGTTGGCCGGGGAGCGCCAAATACCATGACTTTGCTCGATCCTTGAGGGTGTACGGGAAGCACTTCATCTTCAAGTTGTCCTCCGTGAGTCCCGAGAGTGGAAAAGTTTGCACCACCGTGCAAAACTCTCGGATGAATGTCAAAGCGTCCTCGTTGGCCAGCCCATGGTAGGAGGGAAGCAACGCCATGTGGTGAGGTTTAAGCTCATGATTCCTGACCGCTTCCGTCAGGACAATCGCCGAAGTGGTGGCTGTGAATGTGGGGCGAGCAAAATCGCCCATGACTCTAGCTGCCATGGCTTCGGGCTCTGCAAACAACAAGACTAAACCAAAGTCTTGAGAATCGATCTCTTCCTTCTCCTTCGCGGCTAAAATTGCTTTCCTTTGATGGATGTTGTCGAAGTATGGCGCTAAATTCCTTTGAAGACTTCGGCGACCATGCATAAACAACACTCAACAAAAGGGTTAAACGCACCGAGTGGGAGAAACAAGAAAATCGACAAAAAAACACAAATATAAATAAAAATAAAGCAAATAAAAATACTACACAATAAATCGCCTAAAGTTTTCCCCGGCAACGGCGCCAAAATTTGTTTCACTAAAAAGTGTTCGCAATAGACGAAATCTATCGTAGCACTAGCAAGTAAAACCTATGTATCGAATCTCAAGGAAAACTTAACAGGGCATCAATTATGTAGTAAAGATCTAATCTAGCCTAAATCTAGGAAAGCAAGTAAAGAATATTTTTAGGGTTTTTGTTTTAAATCCTAGGCAAATAAAATAAATCAAAGCAATAAATAAAAGCGAGTAAATAACTAATCTAAGAACGAGGAAATAAATCTAGAATTAAGCTAAAGTAAAACGATTAATCTACCTAGGCAAGAATCGAAAAGAAAGCAATAAAGGAAGCAACGAAGAAAACGGAAGCAAAGAAAGAAGCATAAATAAATCTAGACATGATGAATTGAAATCTGGAAATTAAAGGCAAATAAATCTAACTTAAAAAGCTTTGAAAAACGAAAGAATTGAAATCGAAGGGAAACGAATCTAAACCTTAAACTAGAAATCGAAAGAACGAAATTAAACTAAGGAATTTAAACGAAGCAATTAAGTAAACGAATCTAAAACTAAAGCAAGCAATTAAAAGCAAGTAAACGAAAACAATAAAGAACTTACGAGAATTAAACGAAGAACGAAGAACTTGAATTAAACGAAAAGCCTTGAATTAAATTGCAACGAACAACGAATCCGGATCCGAACAATAGAAAGCTAATAAAAGTGTTTGAATGCTGAAAACTAAAGCTAAAATATGCTAAAAGATGTCTTCAATTCGTGTTCAAGGATGATATATATATACTAGGTAAAAACCTAGATAAATAAGGAAAGGATAGCTGGCCGGAGCGTTGGACGCTCGTCCAACGTCGCACTCGCACTTCACTTCGATTCTTCCCTGGACGCTCGTCCAGGGTACTCCGCGCTCGTCCAGCGTACTCTGGACGGCCGTCCACTGCCTTGGACGGTCGTCCAGCGTCGTGCTCGCTCCATGCTCGATTTTTCCTCAACTTTCCGCCCTTTTCGACCCGTTTCCTTTCGTTTCTTCCACCTAATGATCCTACACGAACCAAACTCCAAACAACCGAATCATAGCAAAAGACAAACAAAATGACACAAAAACATAACGAAAACGGACTCGAAAACACTACGAAAATCCTAACATTTACACACCAATCATCTTCTGCTCGGCAACACCAAAACTGTTTGAGCTTGATGAGGTTGAAAACGAGGAACATACGAAGGATATGGTGCTTGAACCTCGTGAGCTTGTTGTGGCTGATTCCTTTGGCTCAGAATTCGCCCCGGTTGTTGCATCAAGTGCATGGAACCTGAAATTTGGCCGATGGCCATCTCGACCCTCTTAATAGTAGTATCTTGAGCCTCCCGTGCCACTTTAGCCTCATGAAGAAGCGTAGCAAAGCTCTCTTCGACGGGAGGTTTTTGTGGAGGCCCATGAGGACGAGGTGTAGGATGTGTCGGTGGTGGTGTATGAGTAGGTTGAGGTGGGTAATATTGAGGTGGTAGATAATATGGATTGGGTGGATATTGAGGAGGTGGATAGTATGGTGGTGGTGAAGAGTAGTGTGGATTTTGTGGAGGATAGGGGTTGTTATATGGTGGAGGACGCCTATTGGGATAGTTGGAAGTAGTACCTTGCCCTTGAATTGGTCGTGGATTTGGACCTTGATAATGGAAATTGAACCATCCTTGATATCCTTGGGGATTTGGTGCTTGTGGCGGATAGCCTTGAGCAACATATACCTCGACTCCTCCTTCGTATGGGAACTCCCCCATGTTGTGGCACACCTCCTTGATATGGCCAAGTTCTCCACAAATCTCGCATTGGTCCAACTTCCTATCTTCAACTTGAGGGGCCGGTGTGCTTTGCTTCATCTTCAAATTCTCGAGATCCCTATACATATCGGCGATTTGCTTCTTCATGTCCGGGCTCATCGAGACAGCACTCGCCTCCACTTTCCTTGGCCTAGCAGATTTTTGTTGAGAACTCGCAGCGAGTGTCTCGAAAATCTTCTTCATCTCATCAGCTGTCTTGACCGCTATATTGCCTCCGACCGAGCTATCTACCATGAACTGGCAAGTCTGATTCAGCGCGTCGTAGAAGTATTGCCAGAGCAACTCCGGTGCCATCTGATGGTGTGGGCATTGTTGTAGTAGCTCTTGGAACCTCTCCCATGCTTCATGAAAAGGCTCATCAATGTCTTGGGAGAAGTTCATGATCTTCGACAGCACCTCCTGAGTCTTGAGGTTCAGATAGTACTTCAACATGAATCTCTCGCAGACTGCATTCCACATCTCGAGAGAATTGGCCGGGAGCGACAGATACCATGACTTTGCTCGATCATTGAGGGTGTACGGGAAGCACTTCATCTTCAAGTTGTCCTCCGTGAGACCCGAGAGTGGGAAGGATTGCACAACGGTGCAATACTCTTGAATGAACGTCAATGCATCCTCGTTGGGCAGCCCGTGGTAGGATGGGAGCAACGCCATATGGAGAGGTTTAAGCTCATGATTCATGACCGCTTCCGTCAAGACAATCGCTGAAGTGGTGGCAGTGAATGTAGGGCGACGAGCAAAATCCCCATAACTCGTTGATTCACCATTGCTTCGGGCTCAGTAAACAACAAGACTAAATTAATGTCTTGGAAATCGATCTCCTCCTCATTCTTCGCGGCTAAAGTCGCCTTCCTCTGGTTGATGTTGTCGATGTGTGGCGCTAATTTCCTTTGAAGACTTCGGCGACCATGCATAAACAACACTGAACAAAAGGATTAAACGCACCGAGTGGAAGAAACAAGAAATCGAATAAAACTAAACTAAAATAAAAAGAAATAAAAATACTACACAATTAAATAGCCTAAAGTTTTCCCCGGTAACGGCGCCAAAATTTGTTTCACCAAAAAGTGTTCGCAATAGAACGAAATCTAAGGAAAACTTTGCAGGGCAAATAACTGTGTATTCCTTCCCTTCTTTCGAGGAGATGCTGGACAAGTCGATGTGTGGCGCTAATTTCCTTTGAAGACTTCGGCGACCATGTATAAACAACACTCAACAAAAGGATTAAACGCACCGAGTGGAAGAAACAAGAAATCGAATAAAACTAAACTAAAATAAAAAGAAATAAAAATACTACACAATTAAATAGCCTAAAGTTTTCCCCGACAACGACGCCAAAATTTGTTTCACCAAAAAATGTTCGCAATAGAATGAAATCTATCATAGCACTTAGTAAGTAAAAACCCTATGTCGAATCTCGAAGGAAAACTTTGCAGGACAAATAACTGTGTAGTAAAAATAACCTAAACTAGCCTAAAATCTAAGAAAGCAATTAAAAGAATTTGTTTTGGGTTTTTGTTTTAAATCCTAGGCAAGAAAGTAAATAAGCAATTAAATCAAAGCAAGTAAATAAACTAATCTAGAAAGCAAAGGAATAAATCGAACGAATTAATCTAAGGAATTAAACGAGAAGAAAATAATTAAGAACGAATCTAAACTTGTAAAAGTAAATCTTAAAAACTAAGCAAATAAATCTACTATGAAAACTTGGAAAAACGAAGGAATTGAAAACTAAGAAAAACGAATCTAATCTAAGAACTCAAGAATGAACGAACTAATATAACGAAACAACTAAGAATTAAATCTAAGAATTACAAAAGGAATAAACAAAGCAATAGAAAAACAATAAAGAACTTACGAATTGAAACGAAGAACCAAGAACACGAATTAAAGGAATTGTCTTGAATTAAGAACAAATGAAGTAGCGATCCAGATCGAACAAAGAAAACTAATGCTAGAGTATTTGAGTGTGGAAAATAAAAACTAACAACGATAAAAAGATGTAAAAAATATGTCTCCAATTCTAACTAAAGGAGTAGTATTTATACTAGGTATAAAAACCTAGTCGTACAAGGAAATAACTAGCTGGCCGCCCGATCTGGACGATCGTCCAACTCTTCACACTGTCCTCATCTTCACGTACTTGGACGCCCGTCCAAATCTGGACGACCTCGGCTGGCTTGTTCTGGACGGCCGTCCAGAACACTTGGACGGTCGTCCAACTCCTCGGACTGACCTCGTTCAATTCTTCTTCATCTTTTCGTCCTTTTTTGACTCATTTCACTCCATTTGCATCCTTTTGCACCAACAAACACCAAAACTCCAAATATACAATTCATAGCCATATTTAAACGATCAGACACAAAAACAATACAAAATCGAATACAAAGAGACGACGAAAATCCTAACATCTAGACACCAAACACAAGACAATACCTCTTAATTTATTAAGTGCAAAAAAGCAACTTAGTAATAAGATATTACTAATTTCCAGTAAGAAACTATAAGAGATGGTAAGATTTCATGAATCCCAATAAGAAATTATAAGCGTTGGTAAGATTTCTTAATCCCTCTATAACATAATTCGTAAAAATAAGACCGTATATCCTTGTCTCCTATAATCGTTGGTAAGATTTTATTATATAAGTTGCATGAACCGTAAGATATTACTAACACATTATAATAAACTTTAAGCATTTGTAAGATTTCTTATATAACATAATTCGAGTGACACGAAATTATAGATCAAAGTAATAAGAAATTACTTAATCTCAATAAGAGCAGTAAGATATTACATAAACCATTGGTAATATTTTATTATATGAGTTGTAACGGGTGATAACATCTTATATTTATAACTTATGGTTAGAAATTATAATAGATGGTAAAATATTATGCTAATTCATGGCAAGAAATTATATGCGTTTGTAAGATTTCAGAGAACAAATAAATCAATTCTTAGTACCAAATCTTGACACTGTAAATATGAAAATCCTAAAAAACGAACACTAATTCTTAGTACTAGTCAACAATTTCTTACAAATTAATCTATTCCTAATACAAACACAACTCCTTCAACCAAAACCTTTTTATTTTATTTTATTTTTATTATTTTATTTTTATTATTATTTTTTTTTACGAAAACTCTAAAACCACTCTAAAATTATTCTTGCATTCAACCATTTTTGTACAATAATCGAACACAAAAATCAAACAAATTCGGATATGTAAATGGAACTTGTACAGTAAAAAACACCTAATTTCCTTACCTCGTCGTGAACGAAATTCGGGCCTCCTTGTTCAATAAAAAGCCCAACTTCTGGCCTCCTTCTCCAGTTCCGCCGGAGCCGAAGTTTCCGACTCCTGTCACGTCGCCTGTATTTCATTTTCCATTTCAGCTCATTTTATATTTGAGCTCCGCGTCCTAGCAACCATTTTTGTAGAGAGAGAAAGGAGAACGAGGAAGGTACGATGGAGAAGCAGTAGTCGGAGAACGTATCGCGTTGAAGGAAGGAACGCCGGAGAAGCAGAGGGAGAGAGAGAGACAGAGAACGAGGGTTTGAAAGGAGAAGGTTTAGAGAGAGAATGGTTTTTCTGAAAACTAATCTCGTGGAGGAGATAACGGGGGGGGGGGGGGGGGGGGGGGGGGATTTTTTTTTTTTTAATTTTCAAAATTTTCAGTAGGGGAATTTTTTGTCTCGCCACATCAAATTTGGGCAAAATTAATTTTTGCCTCTTTTATTATTACATGTCTATGTAGGGGTGAGCAATATTCGGTAAAAACAAAAAATCGAGCCAAACAAAACCAATATATTAATTTGGTTATTTTGGTATTTGGTTCGGTTTTGGTTTTTTAATTTTCTATAAAATTTGTATTTGGTTCGATTTCGGTTTTAGAGATCAAAACCCAAAAAAACACACCAAATTGAAATTATAATTAATATTAAATATTTAAAAATAGTATATAAATATATCATAATTTTATTCTATAATGAAAGAAACTACAAATTACTTAGTTATAATTAATTGAATGTTAAAGTCATTGTTCATAATTCTCTAAATATCACTTATATCCTCTTAGCTACATAACCCTATGTATTATTTTGCCAACAAAAAAATTGAACTCAAATAGTATTTAAAATTTTTGTACGTTGGTATTTTATGATAACCAAACCAAAAATTTTGTTCGGTTATGTTTGGTTGTCATATAATTTGGTTCGATTTTGGTAACTAACAATAATAAATTTGGTTATTTCGATTTTAACTATTTAGTTCGGTTCATTATAAAACCGAGCCATGCTCACCCCTATGTCTATGTGTCCTCTAACTCCAGTTTTCTACTAGTGCCCCTCCCCCTATTGTTACATTGAAATACATGACACATAAAAAAAAAAGGGGAAATATAGGAAAATAGCCATTTTGATATTGTAAACCAAAATACTAGCCACTCATATAAAAAACACAAATAATAGCCACTTTTTGTGTTAATTGTCATGTTTACCCTTAATGAATTTAATTTAGCGAAAATTAAAAATTAAACACCCCACCCATCCCACCCTGCCGCTTTTCTTCTTCTCTTTCTTTATTTTTTCTTTTGCGCTGCTTCTTTCGTTTTCTTTGTTGTTCTTTATCATTCTCCTTTTTTTTCCTTTTTTTTATAATTTTATTTTAAAATACACAAACACATGAGTTGTAAAATCATTTGTTAGTTAAAATTTACTTCAAAATACACGAATACACGAGTCATGTATTCATGTTTACATATTGCTTAAATGTTTATATTTATGTATTTATCGGTTTTTATTTCATGATACATGAATACACGAGTCATGTAATCGTTTATTCATGTATTGGTTGAATGCTTATATTCATGTATTGGTCATATTTTATTTCATAATACATGAATACACGACTTATGTATTCGTGTATTCGTGTATTGGTCAAATGTTTATATTCATGTATTGGTCATATTTTATTTTATAATATATGAGTACATGACTCATGTATTCGTGTATTCATGTATTGTTCATATTTTATTTCATAATACATGAATACACGACTTATGTATTCGTGTATTCGTGTATTGGTCAAATGTTTATATTCATGTATTGGTCATATTTTATTTTATAATACATGAGTACATGACTCATGTATTCGTGTATTCATGTATTGTTCATATTTTATTTCATAATACATGAATACATGAGTCATGTAAAGTTAATCATGTATTGCTATAAATTTATTGCACAATACAAGAACAAACTAGTCTTATATTCATGTATAAGGGTAATATGGTAAGAGTGGCTAGTTTTTGTGTTTTTATTATGAGTGGCTAATATTTGTATTTACTATATCAAAGTGGCTATTTTAAGGGTTGCCCCTAAAAAAAATGTCATAATACGCTATACAAAATTGCAAATAGTTAATGTTGCATTTTGCTGAAATACTATTATGACACTTCTTTAGTAATACGTGTCATGACAAAATAAGGTTGCACTCTCATCTATTGTTACCTTCCTTAGTATGCATGACACTTCAAAAATGTCATTATAAATAAAATGTAACAGTAAATATTTTATTATTACATTTCTATGTGCTCAAACACCCCCCCCCCCCCAAAAAAAAAAAATGGCAATGGTGCCACACAACAACTCCCCCTCATTTTCTAGCGTTCACTATCTCACTCTATTTGTCTAGTTCCATGACTTCGTGGAAAAAGTTTTAACTTGACGAGATTCATCTGTATCCTAAAATGTGTGTCCTTCCCGACACAACAAACACACATCAAAGTACAAGATACTGATAGGGTGTATTTTTACCATATTATCTAAGTGTTTAATAATCGTTTTCTTGTCTTATTTTAATAGTTTAGCTCATGTTTTGTATTTTTTTACGTTATTTCGAGCCAGATTACGCTTTTGGGTTGTTTTAGTGTTTTTAGGGATTTTGAGTCGAGAAAACCCAAGATGAGATGAGAGACGACGAAACCAAGGAAGATGATCCCGAGTTCTGACTTTTCACGATTTTATTGCAAAGTCATTTTGGAGTAATGAATGCAGAATATTGGAGAGGGGTTCAATAGGAGCATGTAGGCGAAAACGGAGGTCAATTTGGAGTTCGGATGAGGAAGATATGGCCGAAACAAAAAAGACGTGCAAACTGGCAAACTGACTCTACCGGTTGCTCGACCAAGTCACCAGCCGAGTCAATCATACAAAAGCTCGACTCGACCCAGTGCTTGACCGAGTCAACGGCCGAGTTAACCCTTCCCAAAATCCTATTTTGACAATATTTTATTCCTTATTTGTTTCCTTTTCCACTTAGGTTTTAGATGTAAACTTTTACCCTATAAATACCTCTAAACTTATCATTGTAGAGCTCTCTCTAGTCTCCAACCTACCTTAGATTAGTTTTTATTCTTTTCTCTACACTTTTATATTTTTTGATCTAGATTTTAGATTAGTTTTTACATTCATGTATGAAGACCATTGAAGATTGAAGATTTATTCAAGATTCAAGAGTTTTTCTATCTCTTTCTCTTTACTTTATGATTTTACTTATGTTTAATCTTCCTTCTACCTTTCTTTTAATTATGTCTAGCTATTTTCCTTGATTGATTCTAGGGTTTGTATGTTTAATTGATCTACATGAATAGTTTTTAGATCTATTTTAGCCTTCCAATCTAGGTGTATGTTTCATGATGCTTGTTCTCATGCATAATCAACTGGCCATTAATTTTGCATGCTTAGTTATGTTTTTATGACTTAGCCGATAATTGCATAATGGATCTCATGAATACATACTATTAATAGATTGTCATAGGTCTTGCATATAGTTGATATATGTGTCGTAGCTGAACCTTGTTGATTATATCTATCGATACTTGAGGCCCGTTTGGCTAAGCTTATTTCAAAATGCTTATAAGCTCTAAGTGCTTATAAGATGTTTAAGAGCTTATAAGATGTATGAGGGTAAGAGCTTATAAGTTGTTGAAGTGTTTGAATAAAAGAGCTTATAAGTTTAAGTTGATAATAAAAAATTAAAATATAAAAATTAAAAAATAATTTTTTTGAAATCATAATGTTGTAATATCAAATGGAAGTGTATAATATAAATATTAAAATAAAATAGGATTATAGTGGTAAATAAGCAAAATTATAAAAAAAAAAAAAAAAAAAAAAAAAAAAAAAGTTGGGGTGGAGGAGCTTATTTTTTGGAGTGCTTATAAGCACTTTTTGCTTATTTTTGTATCTTATAAGCTCTTAGGGAGCTTATTTTGCCAAAAATATTTAGAGTGCTTATATGCATTCAAACAACTTATAAGCAGTCAAACATCTTATAAGCTAGCTTATAAGCTTAGCCAAACACCCTCTTGATCAGTTTTGCACTTGATTTAATTCCTATGAGACCGGAAGGAGATTAAGGTTTTATTAAGTGACTGTCAAGATTGCCCTGACCGGAGTCTTTGATTACTTTCGTGTATCGCATCTAGGTTGGATTAAATTGGTTAGATAGATTTAATCATTATTTATGTATGCTTGATTAGATTTACTACCCTAGGATCAATGCTTTCTTTTATCTGTTAGTTTCTTTATTTTTTTAAGTTTATTATTTATTTTTGTATTTTTGTTCTTTTATTTTAGTTAATATTCTCTTTTAGATAGAAAATCACCATACTCTAAAGTTTTGCTTGTCTAGATATTGATGAGAAGCTCTAGTAGAGGTAACTCCTATATTTTCGGATATCGGTCCCTGAGGATACAACTCGTACTTATCTTTGCTACACTATTTTAGGGTGGTAAAATAGCTGCGATCAGATACAAAAGGAGCACAAAAAATGGGATTGTCGGCCTTCATATCTTGCTTAATCTTTGTTTAAACCCCTAAACATAGTGATATTTGAACATATCAAGACCTTAAATTTGATATAAAAGCTATAAAACTCCCTGAACAAACGAACAAAGTATGATCATTTTAAGTTTGTGACGTAAATTATACGTGCATAATTTGAGTGTTTGAATTCTTTCTAGTTAGGCCTAATTATTTTCATATAAGGAAACATGTTGTCCCGAGTGGAATGACCCAATATGGAATATGCGTCATCTTGCGCGGAATGGAGAGAGTATGAAATTATTGAATCGACATTATGAACATACTTGTTATGAATGGCATAATGAATAACATATAATGATAAAATGTTGAACATAAGAGCTTGTAACCTAGTTCGGTTTTTTTACAACCTACGTTTGGGGCCACGCCCCTAGAGCCAAATCACTGGTATATTGCTTTGGTTGCAGAGGATATTACACACTAAAGAAATTCCTCTTTATGTCACATTTTCATTTTACAACACCCTTCTTTTAGTGAATCGAAGTTAAACTCTTCATAATTTAACCAAACTCAATCCTCACAAGGATCTAGATTTACCAGTGAGCTTATAATTCACTCAATTACAATATATAACTCGCACAAAGCTAATATTGTAGAGCTTCCACACACATGATTGCATACTCAGGGTAACACTATATAACTCAGCAAACCTTGAACAAGCGGCTTATTCACAATATAAATGGTCTCTTGTCAAACCGGAGATATTTCCTTCCTTCTCAAGATAGGGAGGATCCCATGAATCTCGACTAAACAGTCCTTGTATGTCTAGGATTCATATCTTGAGAGATATATGCATATACTCATCTAAATCAATGGGTCGACGTTTCCATGTGTAAGTTATGTACACACTTAGAAAACTTTTCATGCAAATATACTTGAAAAGTTATGGCTTAACTTTGACATGTTTTTTAAGTATTTGATAGTCGTTTTCTCGTCTAGTTTAGGTAGTATTGCTCGTATTTTTAGTTATTTATTATATATCGAGCCGTATTATACTTTCAGGTAGTTTTTCATGTTTCCAGGTTGATCGCACTATTTTCTACCACACAAAAATTGGTATAGTATAGAATAAGCGAGTATCGTATCAACAGGGATTGATGTGTCGAACCCACACACAGTACCTTTACTATAGAATTAAACTGATGTCTAAGCAATTAGGAATTTGGATTTGTGGTATTTATAAGCTAGGCAAATAAATAAAAGACTCAATTTAAGTAAACAAGGAAATAAACAATTAAGAGAGCAAATAACAATTAAGGAAATAACTAAGAAAGGTAAAGTCAAATAAATCAAATTAAGGAAAGTATTGATTCTAGGGAAGCCTACCTAATCAAATCTATGAAAGCAATTAATGCATACAATTAACCAATTTAATCCAATCTAAATGTGATACATGAAAAATAACCTACAACCCGATTAAAGCAATGCAAGTCGTCACCTAATAAGATCCTAATATCCTCTCGGACGCATAGATATCAAATCAAGAGCAAAATAGAACGAGTATCAATGATATAATCAACTAGGTTCAATTATGACACCCAATCAACTATATATGAACATATGATAATTCAACTTCAATCAAGACAATCAAACTATCATACCATGTATTCATGAGATCTATTATGCAATTATCCTATTAAGGCATAAACACATAACTATGCATACATAATTAGTGATCAAGTAATCATGCATGAGAATAAGCACCATGAAACATGCATCTAGATTGAAAGGCTAATTGTAAACAAAAACCCTTACATAAATTCAATTAGGCATTCAATCCCCAAAACAACTAAGGAATTAATTTAGCTAGACATAATTAAAGCAAACATAAACATAAAGAATTGAAAGGACATAATTAAAGAGTAAGAGTAAGAAAAACTTGAACACAAACGAAGAACTTCGAATCTTGAATCTTGCATAAACTTGAATAATCTTCAATGTCGAATACAAGAATAAAAACTCTAAAGTAAAAATATAAAAGTGCTAGAAAAGTATGAGAGATGTTATATGATGATAGATAGGGTTTACAATGCTAGGCTAGGAATATATATAGGGGAAATTTACATAAGGAATTATAAACCAAAAAGGAATCTAATAAAATAAGGTAACAAATCTCGGCTGGAACCCCCCCTCTCGATAGACCTCTCGATCGAGAGAGGTATCGAGAGGTGCCAAAATACTCTCGACCGAGAACTGCTCCAGAAGGTTTCCTCTCGATAGGCCTCTCGATCGAGAGAGGTATCGAGAGGTCTTCATCCGACTTCAAAACTTGAAATTCGAACTCCGATCTTCACGCCTTGTCTCGTCTCGGGGTTTTATCATAAATATACCTAAAAACATAGAAAAACACCCACAAGCATAATATTGTCCAATATAATAAAATCCATATAAACTATAGACAATACTACACAATCGAGACTCAAAATCGACCCTTTTTTGTTATAAAAACAAGGTAAATTTCACCTATATCAAATCGCCCAAACTTAAACATTGTTCGTCCCGAACAATACCAAAACATAAACAATAGACTCTAGCATTGTGAACTATATAGGCCTCAAAGTTTTTCAAAAATAAACTCATGATCATGATCAAAACTATGCACACAACCTTAGCATCAATAACACAATCCATCCAACAAATTCAAATCATGCCAATCCATCAAAGAACACTCTCTAATATGTGAGATATTATGTAAGTGAACACTCAACTCTCTCAAAGAAAAGATGTATGAAATAATGCACATCATATAGGTTCACTCAACATCAATGTAATGCAACATGTTTACCATATGCTTGCCCCTAATCTCAACATCTCCACCTAATGTAATATCCACAAACTAAGATCAAAAAAGTCTTTATAAAAGCTTGTAATGTAGGGACATTGGTTAAGGTAGGGAATATATAGGCTAAGTGACTCAAAAATAATCTAAATCATCAACCTCTTTTCAACTCCAACCAAAGTATGGTTTTCAACTCCATCTTCTACCATCCAACACACCAAATACAAACTCAAAGATGCTAAAATATTAACTTTACAAATCAAAGCTAACTATCCCCTTATACTTTTATTCTTATCTTTTTTTTTTTCTTTTTTTTTTTTTTTTTTCTAGAGCTCAACTAATGAATGTTCTTTCTAATGTTGAACAAAGGCTCTATTTTTTTTTTTTCTCTCTCTCTTTTTTTTTTTCTTTCTAAACTTATAGGGATAGCTAACTACATTTAATCATGCATCTAAAATTCTTCTCTTCTCCTTCTACACCACAACAAGATATTCTTTTTTTTTTTTCATTCCTCCCACATCACCAACTAAATCCACTAAAGATACCCTTATCCATCCAAACCTCCTATCATCCAAGCTTAATAAAGAAAGGCTCATAAAAAGGCTCAAAGGGGGTAAACAAAGATTATGATCAAGGTTAGTGTATGGGAATCATGTGGCTAAAGAAAGATGGCCTAAAATCATCTCCTAGTTCGTAAATATACTAAGGTCTTGATAGAGAAATAGGGCAAGTTCTAGAAACAATGAAGCATACATGATGTTGGGAATTGTTAAGAACAACATGTTAAGGGGGAACCTATAAGGGATAATTTTATTGTTTTGATTTGATCCCAAAACCCCAAGTGTTCTATTCCCAAGCGACCCATTTTGGTGTAGTCAATAGGTTAGAATTTTTCTAAGCCTACTGTGTTAGGATGGCTCTCTATTTTGCTTAGATTATAGGCTTCAAAAAGTTCAAGTGAAGGCCACTCGCTTGAGTGTGTTTTTCAAAGCGAAGCAAGTCTAGCAAACTGAAGTGAAGCGTGCCGAAGAACAGTGTAGCGAAGCGAGCGCTACAGTAGATTCGAAGTGAGTCTGCCAAAGCGAAGCGAAGCGAGCGCTACAGTTCAAAGCCAAAGCGAAGCAAAGCGAGCGCTACAGGGTAAAGTCAAAGCTAGTCAACTCTAGTCATCAATTTCCAAAGTAGTCACTAGGGAACTTTATCTCCCGAAGCGGCTCACTACAGAATGACTACGAAGTGACTCAACTAAAGCGGACGCTACAACTTCAAAGCGAAGCGAGCCACTACCTACCAGAAAGCGATAGCACAGTTCCCGCTCCGAATTTGAACTCCAGTCAACTGGGGATCTCCGCATTTATTACGAGATCTCCACGTGTCGAACGCGGAGAGGAGCAGAGGAGTTGACTGCCAGGCCGACAAGGCGCCGTAACAGTACTGGGTCGCTCCAGTTACTGTTGAAGTTGGAACTTAGCCATTTCCGGCAAAAATCCAAAACTGCGCGTCTGAAAAGCAGCCAGCCTGTGCAAGTACTGTCGAGAGGAGGAGGGACAAGGCCACCAACCAAGCAACGGATCTCAGCCAACCCTCCGCCTATAAATAGTGAAGGATCACAACGTGAAGAAGTAGAACACTACTTGAGAATTCGAGCTCATACAACAAACAAACACTCCCAAGCCTTTAAGCAATCTTCGAGTCTTTGTTTCAAAGAGTTCTCCAAGTTTCCAGTTCATCGGAACTCATCTTCACAACCTTCACACTTAGAGTCTAAGCCCACTTCAAATATCCAAGCTTAGAAGAAGAGCTCTAGCCTACTTTGCATCTACTGTAAAGAGCTCTTCATAGTGTGTTCGTCAACCAAAAACCCTAAACTCTGTCTGTTAGGTTTTTGAGTCGTCGTTAGGTTGTCTCAATCCAAGGCTCTTCTTTCATCGATTGAAGAAGTCTCGATCATAGAGTTTAGATCCAAGCTTGCACCTACATTGTTTGTGTGAAGCTCGATCGAAACTAGGCTGTAAGGGGAGTGTTTCACTAAAAAGTGTTCGCAATAGAACGAAATCTATCGTAGCACTAGCAAGTAAAACCAAAGTATCGAATCTCAAGGAAAACTTAACAGGGCAATTAATTATGTAGTAAACCTAAAACTAAGAAAGCAAGTAAAGAATATTTTGGGGTTTTTGTTTTAAATCCTAGGCAAATAAAATAAATCAAAGCAATAAATAAAAGCAAGTAAATAACTAATCTAGAACTCAAGAAATAAATCTAAGACTTAAACTAGAAGAAAGCAATTAAATCTACCTAGGCAAGAATCGAAAAGAAAGCAATAAAGAAAGCAACGAAGGAAACGAAAGCAAAGAAAGAAGCATAAATAAACCTAGACATTATGAATTGAAATCTGGAAATTAAAAGCAAATTAATCTAACTTGAAAACTTTGAAAAACGAAAGAGAATTGAAAGCAAGAAAACGAATCTAAACTTTAAACTTGAAATCGAAAGAACGAAATTAAACTAAGGAATTTAAACGGAGCAATTAAGAAAACGAATCTAAAACGAAAGCAAGCAATTAAAACGAATAAACGAAAGCAATAAAAGAACTTACGAAAATTGAGACGAAGAACGAAGAACTTGAATTAAATAAACGCCTAGAATTAAATTGCAAAAACGAAGAACGAATCCGGATCCGAACAATAGAAAGCTAAACTAAAGTATTTGAATCTGAAAACTAAAGCTAAATAATGATAAAAGATGGATATAATTCGTGTACAAGGATGGTATATATATACTAGGTAAAAACCTAGATAAATAAGGAAAGGATAGCTGGCCGGAGCGTTGGACGGTCGTCCAACGTACGTTGGACGCTCGTCCAACGTCGCACTCGCTGTGCGCTGCTTTTCTACTCTGGACGCTCGTCCACAGCAGTGAGCGCTCGTCCAGCGCACTCTGGACGGTCGTCCAGAGCCTTGGACGATCGTCCAGCGTCTTGCTCGCTCCAAACTTGATATTTCCTCAATTCTTCGCCTTTTTCGAGCCGTTTCCTTCCGTTTCTTCCACCTAACGATCCTACACGAACCAAACTCCAAACAACCAAATCATAGCAAAATACAAACGAAAGAGACGCAAAACATAACGAAACGGACTCGACAACACTACGAAAATCCTAACATTAACACACCAATCAAACTCCCCCACACTTAGACCTTTGCTTGTCCTCAAGCAAAACAAAACAAACAATAGACTCAAGTATCGTGAACTATATTGGCCTCAAAGCTTTTCAAAAACAACTCTCATATTCATGATCAAAACTATGCACACAACCTTAGCATCAATCAACACAATCTACTCAACTAATTCAAAGTATGCTAATCCATCAAAGAACACTCCCAAACATGTGAAATTTTGTATATGAAAGTGAACACTCTACTCTCTCAAAGAAAAGATGTAATATAATGCACATCAAGAAGGTTCACTCAACATCAATGCAATGCAACATGTTTACCATAAGCTTGCCTTTAATCTCAACATCTCCACCTAATGTAATATCTACAAACAAGGATCAAAAAGGTCTTTATATAAGCTTGTAATGTAGGGACATTGGTTAAGGTAGGGAATATATAGGCTAAGTGACTCAAAATGCTCTTAATCATCAACCTCTTTTTCAACTCCAACCAAAGTATGGATTTTAATCTCCATCTTCTACCCTCCAACACACCAATTACAAACTCAAAGATGCTAAACTATACAAATCAAAGCTAACTATCCCCTTATGCTTATTTTTTTTTTCTTTTTCTTTTCTTTTTTTTTTCTAGAGCTCAACTAATACATGTTCTTTCTAATTTGAACAAAGGCTCTATATTTTTTTTATCTCTTTTTTTTTTTTTTTTTTTTTTTTTTTTTTTTTTTTCTTCTTTTCTTCTAAGCTTATAGGGATAGCTAACTACACTTAAACAAGCATCTCAAATTCCTTTTCTTTCTCTCCTTCTACACCACAACAAGTATTTTCAAATTTTCTCCTTCCATATCACCAACTACAACTAAGGATACCCATAATCATCCAAACCTCCTATCATCCGGTTTCACAAAGAACGGCTAATAAAGGCTCAAAAGGGGTAAACAAAGGATTATGAACAAGGTTAGTGTATAGGAATCATGTGGCTACGAAAGAATGGCCTAAGATCATTTCCTAGTTCGTAAATATACTAAGGTCTTGATGGAGAAACAAGGCAAGTTCTAGAAACAACGAAGCAAGCATGATCACTCAATCAAGAATAGGCATAAATATGCACAAAAAGCTCAAATCTCACGGGTTCAAACTATCTAGTTCCCGACATCATAGCATACATCAAATTCATCGAATAAAATGCATCGCTTCGCCAAGGTTCCATGCATAATAAAGATCATGAATTTTTCAAAAATGAAGCATTCTCTATCATTGGCCAAGTCCACAATACTATCATCACATGCTCATTTGACTCAACGACTCAATTAACTCCTAATGACTCAACAAAAGTAAAAACTTCATGCCAAAAGTTCAAAGACCCCCCCCCCCCCCACACTTAAAATCAAGCAATGTCCCCATTGCGAGAAAATAAAAAGGAAAGGGATAGAAAAACTTATCGCATGAAGACAAACAACACACTCGAAATCCCGAGAAGGTTCCAAGTGAGTACCTACAAAACAAACACAAAACAAAATACCAAAGCGTAAAATTGCACAAAATAAAGAAAACAATAAAAGACTCAAACAAAAATAAAAGACACAAACATGCTATCGGTTGAAGAAACCTCGGAAACGTGGATCATTCCATCGGGGATCGTAAGGAGACCACCAACGAGGGTCGTTCGGGTCCGGTGGAGTAGAGGTAGAGGTAGAGGCCACCGAGAAGTCGGTAAAACGAGTCAAGTGACTCTCCATGTGGGACACCCGACTATTCAACCCCGTCACTTGGGTCGACAAATCATCGAACCGATTAAACACATTCTCTTGGAATTGTGTAAAATCGGTCCTAAAGTCGGCCCAATAAGGGGGAACCTCGGCCTCCATATTTTGACGAGCCCGGACGCGATCTTGGCTAGTGTAGTAGTGAATCAAACGCTCGTTGTCGTCCGGGACGTGCTGCTCCTCCTCCTCGTCTCCATCCTCTTCTTCGACCTCGTTGTGCTCCTCATCATCCTCTTGCTCCTCATCATCGTCCCCGTCCTCATATTCCTTCTCCTCATCCTCCGACTCTTGACTTGGGAGACCATGTTGACGACGAGCTGCATGATAAGCAACAACAGACGCTCTCTCCCGAACGGGAACGAACTCGGTCGCCCCTCGCATGAGATGAGCGTTGATAAGCTCGTTGAGGGTGATCTCTTTGCTTCGAGTTAAGCCGGTGCTTTGAGAAATGTCTACTCGCAGATGGCGTGCCAAACCTGTAGCCACATAACTCAACGTAGGGTGTGCTCCACTCTTGGTTTGCACATTAGTAAGTTGGGACCATATAAACGGAGCCATACACACCCTAATATTGTTAGAGGCACAATGGAGCAAATAAATTTCTAACGCATTCACCTTGTTGTGCTCTTTCTTACCAGTAATCATGCAAGACAGAAAACGATGAAGAATTAATAAAGCATGATCTTTGATGAAAGCACTCGGCACTCCAGAAGCTTTATAATTAGTAACACCCGTCAACGCAAACCAAGCATTAGACACATTAAAATCAGATGGCATGAACTCAGACAAACCATCACCCATATGAAAACCAAATGCTTCATGCATGACTCGCCTAGGAATTTCCCACAACTCACCCCGAAAAGTAGCATACATACAAAGCTCGTTCTCCTCATTACGTTCTAACCTAAAGCTAGAGCACATTTCAATACATAAACTCTCGTGTCCATCCCAAGCACGTGTAATTAAATTCATAAGTCCTAAACAATCTATGTATCCTCTAAGTGTATCCCACATAGGTAAACGACGAAGAAAATCCATATTGAAGTGCCTAGGGGGTCGAATTTCCTTACCTCGTAGACGGGCATAAAAATTTGTGGTCTCGAATCGCTCCGTCAGGAAGGGAACGTGCTGTTGACGGCCATAAAGCTCGGGGGAAACTCCGGACGGGTGGTAGTCGGGGCGGCGATGCAACGGAATGCGTGCATCGGTGAGAGGGCGGGCTTCTCCGAGCTCTCCACGAACCATGGTAGCGACAGGGGTGGAACGGGGATGAGACGGGAATGGATCGACAATGAAAACGGGCCGGAACGGAACGAGAATGAAAACTGGCAGCAGGTGGGTTGGACGCTCGTCCACTGCTCCTTGGACGCTCGTCGGCGGCGTGGACGTGGGCTGGGCGAGCGCTGGACGTGGGCTCGTCGGCGGCGTGGACGTGGGCTGGGCGAGCGCTGGACGTGGGTGAAGGCGGCTGCGTGGCGAACGACGACGAGGGCAGGGCGAGGTGCTGACAGGAACACGGCGGCTGTGCGGCGCGGCTGATGGCGGCTGCGTCAGATTCCGGCGGCTGAGGTGAAATTGCGAACGACGGCGGCTGCTAGGATAGGTTATCTGCAGAATTCGTGAGAAAGAGAGGGAGAGGAAAGAGGGTTAAGTAGAACCTAGGGAAAAATCAGATTCAAATCGAATTGGGGCCCGTCTTGCGCTGGACGCTCGTCCAGAGTACGTTGGACGCCCGTCCAGCGCGGCGTTCGCAGAAAATTGAAGGGTTGAATTACGTTGGACGCTCGTCCAACGCACGTTGGACGCTCGTCCAGAGCGACCTTCGCTGAAAATTTCTGGCAACTCAAAATTACGCTGGACGGTCGCCCAGCGTGCGCTGGACGCCCGTCCAGAGTGGCCCTCGCAGAATTGTGCTCAAATTCTCCATTTTTCTCCCTCTCGAAGCCTTCCGTGCCATTGCAATCCTTAAGAACCAATCCCTGCGCAAACACTTAAAGAAATACGAACGAAAAATAACAAAAATAATAATAAAAATGAAAATAAAATAACTCCTATTCTACAAAAAATAAAATAGAGAAAGTGGGTTGCCTCCCACCAAGCGCTTGTTTAACGTCTTTAGCTTGACGTACCAAATACTCAAGAGGAGAGTGGGGGGTCGGAGATGAGAATTGTTTCCACCGTGTGAGGCAATGTCGTCCCTTCGATATATGGCTTCAATCGTTGCCCGTTGACCGAGAAAATGTATCCCGAATCCTCGTTCTTGATTTCCACCGCACCATGGGGGAAAACTTGGACCACCGTGTATGGACCTCCCCACCTAGACTTAAGCTTACCCGGAAATAATCGAAGTCGAGAGTGAAAGAGAAGTACCTTCATTCCGGGTTTGAACTCCTTGAAAGCTATGCGTCTATCATGTAGACGTTTCACCTTGTCCTTGTAAATCTTGGCATTGTCGTAGGCTTCGTTCCTTAGCTCGTCGAGCTCCTCCATTTGCAAAATCCTCCGATCATGAGCATCGTCGAGGTCGAAATTGATGCGCTTGAGGGCCCAATACGCCTTGAACTCAATCTCAACGGGCAAATGACACGACTTACCATAGACGAGCCTATAGGGACTCATCCCAAGCACGCCTTTGTAAGCCGTGCGATATGCCCAAAGAGCGTCGTTCAACTTGTCGGCCCAATCCTTCCTCGATGGCTTGACCGTCTTCTCTAAAATCCCCTTGATTTGGCGATTGCTCGTCTCCGCTTGTCCCGAGGTTTGTGGATGATAAGGAGTCGCCACCTTGTGTGTGATGGCGTTCTTCTTCATGAGCTTGGCGAACAACTTGTTGCAAAAATGTTTTCCCCCATCACTAATGATCACACGAGGGAAACCAAACCTACACAAGATATTTTCCTGCACAAACTTTAAGACAATGTGAGAATCACATGTCTTCGTGGGTATTGCTTCTACCCACTTAGACACGTAATCGACGGCAAGTAAAATGTACTCAAAGCCATGGGATTTAGGAAAAGGTCCCATAAAGTCGATGCCCCACACATCAAAAATCTCAACCACTAAAATAGGATTAAGGGGCATCTCATTACGGCGACCTATAGAACCTGTGCGTTGGCAACGATCGCATGCAAGGTAGAAGGCTTGAGCATCCTTGAACAAGGTAGGCCAATATAATCCACTTTGTAGCACCTTATGAGCAGTCTTTTGGCCTCCAAAATGTCCTCCACTCGGCTCCTCGTGACAATGTCGCAGCACCTCGGTTTGCTCGTGGTCGGGAACGCACCTTCGAATCACCTCGTCCTTCCCAAGCTTGAACAAGTGAGGATCCTCCCAATAGTATTGCCTACACAAACGAAGAAACCTTTTCTCTTCTTGAGCGTTAAGGACGGGTTTAGTGTCCTTATCGGCCAAGTAATTAGCAATATCGGCAAACCAAGGGGTAGCACTCACTTCATTAACATTCTCAAAGGGAAAGGAATCACAAATATCATCAAGAGAAGCATAAGGGGGAGGTGAATCGAGACGAGAGAGATGGTCGGCCACAAGATTATCACTACCTTTCCTATCACGAATTTCAATGTCAAATTCTTGCAATAATAAGATCCATCTAATCAACCTAGGTTTTGCTTGGGCTTTAGTCAAAAGATGTTTAAGAGCACCATGATCACTATAAATAATCACCTTAGACCCTATGATGTAAGATCTAAATTTATCTAAGGCAAAAACAACGGCAAGCATCTCTTGTTCGGTGGTGGTGTAATTCACTTGAGCCGGATTAAGAGTTAAACTAGCATAGTAAATCACACGAAGCATCTTATCGACTCTTTGACCCAAAACAGCCCCTACGGCATTATTAGACGCATCACACATAATTTCAAAAGGCAATGACCAATCGGGACCAACTACAACGGGAGCAGAGATGAGTTTTTCTTTTATAGTGAGAAAGGCATTCATACAAGACTCATCAAAGTGGAAAGGCACATCTTGAGCAAGCAAACGACAAAGAGGTTGGCTAATTTTAGAAAAATCCTTAATGAATCGTCTATAAAAGCCCGCATGACCAAGGAAACTCCTAATACCTTTGACATCACTAGGTGGTGGCAATTTTTCAATCACCTCCACTTTCGCTTTGTCGACCTCTATGCCCTTACTCGAAACTATATGGCCTAAAACAATTCCACTTCTAACCATAAAATGACTCTTTTCCCAACTCAAGGTAAGTCCACTCTCAATGCATTTCTTAAGGAATCTCTCTATTTTCAACAAGCAATCATGGAAAGACGACCCGAAAACAGAAAAATCATCCATAAAAATCTCTACAAAATCACCGATAAATTCCGAAAAAATAGACATCATGCATCTTTGGAACGTACCCGGTGCGTTGCAGAGACCAAATGGCATCCTCCTATAAGCGTAGGTCCCAAAAGGGCTTGTGAAGGCCGTCTTTGCTTGATCCTCCGGAGCTATCGCAATTTGGTAGTAACCTGACAAGCCATCTAGAAAACAATAAAATTCTTGCCCGGCTAACTTATCAAGCATTTGATCAATAAAAGGGAGAGGAAAGTGGTCCTTTTTGGTGGAAGCATTAAGCTTCCGATAATCGATGCACATCCTCCAACCGGTAACCGGGCGCGAGGCGACCAACTCGTCCTTCTCGTTCTTTGACACCGTTATTCCTCCCTTCTTTGGAACGACGTGCACCGGGCTAACCCACTCACTATCGGCGATGGCATAAATAATCCCCTCCGCCAATAGCTTGTAAATCTCCTTGCGCACGACCTCCATGAGCATTGGGTTGAGCCTCCTTTGTCCATCTCGTTTGGGGCGAGCGCCTTCTTCGAGATTGATGCGATGCATGCACGTGGCCGGGCTAATTCCTCGGATATCCGCCAAGCTCCATCCAAAAGCGAGCTTGTTCTCCTTGAGTATGCCCACCAAAGCTCCTTCCTCTGCAAGAGACAAAGAAGAAGAGATGATTACGGGTTTTTGATTGCCTCCCTCTAAAAATATATATTTCAAATGCGATGGCAGCTCTTTCAACTCCAAAGGCTCCGGAATCTTCGAGCCGGGCTCGGGGTCTTGAGGTGGAAACGGTAGCTTGATTCCAATATCCCTCTCCATTCGCTCCCATTCCATTTGATCTCCGGATCCCCAACATACCTCCTCGGTGTCAAAATCCTGCACAAAAGAGCACTCGGCCAAGGCATCAACCTTATCGATGAAAGAACAATTATCAATTAAATTAACCGATGACATAGGCCGACTCTTATGCACAGAAAATGAAACATCCTCTCCTAAAACGGACATCTTAATCACACCACTCTTCACATCAATCAAAGTATTAGTAGTAGCCATGAAAGGACGACCTAGCAAAAGTGTGTGCTCAATACCATTCTCTTGTACCTCACCTATCTCTAAAACCACGAAATCAACGGGAACAATTAAACCCCCTACGCGAACAAGAATATCCTCAATAATACCTCTAGGGTACCTAATAGACCTATCCGCCAATTGAAGGCTCATGCGAGTGGGTTTAAGTTCTCCTAACTCTAATTGCTTAAAGATAGAATAAGGCATAAGATTAATACCGGCACCTAAATCTAGCATACCACATGCTTCCTTACCATTACCTAAGGAGATAGTGATAACGAAAGAACCTGGATCTCGTTGCTTAGGTGGAAGAGGGTGTTGCATAATTGATGTCGCCACCTCCGATACCGCAATCGTCTCCATCTCATCGAACGGCTTCTTCCTCGATGTCAACTCCTTCACGAACCTCACGAACGGTGGCACATTGCGAATGACATCAAGGAGAGGCAAGTTCACGTCCACCTTTGAAAGAAGCTTGTACAAATCCATGAATTGTTGATCCCGCTTCTTGTTCTTCACTCGACTCGGATAAGGAATGGGGGGAACATAAGGATTGGACGCCTTGTGAAGAGGTTGGGACTCTTTCTCAGCTTCCTCGGACTCCGTGTGTGCATTCTGGGCGCTGGACGGTCGTCCAGTGTCGGCTGGACGCTCGTCCAAGGAAGGGCTCGCACTCTGCTCTTGTTCAGCGTTGGACGGTCGTCCAGTGTGCGCTGGACGCTCGTCCAGCGCAGGCTTCGCTGAAATGTTGTCTGGCGCTCGTCCAGGGGCACGCGTGATGGTGGGCGGCCATCCAACGTTGGACGGTCGTCCAGAAACGCTGGACGGTCGTCCAGCGTGTGGTGCTGCCAGATTTGTGCTCGATCCCCATCGCGAATTCGGGCTCCACCTATCATTCGAACGGCCTTGAGGCGGCATTGTGACTCCATTATCCACGTGCCTCCCGCTCCGCAACACCGAGACAGCTTGGGCTTGATGCGGTGGAAAAGGAGGAACATATGGGGGATATTGCACCTCGTTAGCTTGTTGTGGTTGAATTCCTTGGCTCGGAATCCGCCCCGGTTGTTGCATCAAGTGCATAGATCCAGAAATTTGGCCAATGGCTGTCTCGAGCCGCTTCATGTTTGCATCAAGTGCATGGAAACGATCCTCATCGGCGGGGGGCTTTTGTGGAGGTCCTTGAGGTCGAGAGTTCGGGTATGGTGGTGGTGGTGTAGGGTTAGATTGAGGAGGGTAATATGGAGGTGGTGGATAATATGGATTTGGAGGGTATTGAGGGGGTGGATAATATGGTGGAGGTTGAGGGTAGTAGGGATTTGGTGGAGGAGGATAGGGGTTATTATATGGTGGAGGACGCCTATTCGGATAGGTAGGGGGGTTACCTTGCCCTTGTGTCGGCCTCGGATTTTGGTAGCGTCCATTGTATCCCCCTTGGTATCCTTGATGTGGTGCTTGAGGTGGGTATCCTTGAGCGGCGTAGACCTCGGCTCCTCCTTCGTATTGAAACTCCCCCATGTTGTGGCACACCTCCTTGATGTGTCCAAGCTCTCCACAAATCTCGCATTGATCGGGCTTCCTCTCTTCCTCCTTCGGGGCCGGTGCACTTTGCTTAACCTTCAAATTCTCGAGATCCCTATACATGTCGGCAATTTGCTTCTTCAAGTCGGGGATCATCGAAATTGCACTCGCCTCCACGTTCCTCGGTCTAACTGATTTTTGTTGAGAACTCGCAGCAAGCGTCTCGAAAATATCCTTCAACTCTTCAGCTGTCTTGACCGCTATTTTGCCTCCGGCCGAACTATCCACCATGAATTGGCAAGTTTGGTTGAGGGCGTCGTAGAAATATTGCCAAAGCAACTCCGGTGCCATTTGATGATGAGGGCATTGTTGGAGCAGCTCTTGGAACCTCTCCCATGCTTCGTGAAATGGCTCATCGTTGTGTTGGGAGAAATTCATAATCTTTGACCGCACCTCTTGAGTCTTGCGGTTGGGATAGTACTTTAGCATGAACTTCTCGCACACCGCATTCCATGTGGCGAGAGAGTTGGCCGGGAGCGCCAAATACCACGACCTTGCTCGATCCTTGAGGGTGTACGGGAAGCACTTCATCTTCAAGGTGTCCTCCGTGAGTCCCGCGAGTGGGAAAGTTCGCACCACCGTGCAAAACTCTCGGATGAACGTCAACGCATCCTCGTTGGCCAGCCCGTGGTAGGATGGAAGCAACGCCATGTGGTGAGGTTTAAGCTCATGATTCCTGACCGCTTCCGTCAGGACAATCGCCGAAGTGGTGGCTGTGAATGTGGGGCGAGCAAAATCGCCCATGACTCTAGCTGCCATGGCTTCGGGCTCTGCAAACAACAAGACTAAACCAAAGTCTTTAGAATCGATCTCCTCCTTCTCCTTCATGGCTAAGATCGCTTTCCTTTGATGGATGTTGTCGAAGTAGGGCGCTAAATTCCTTTGAAGACTTCGGCGACCATGCATAAACAACACTCAACAAACGGGTTAAACGCACCGAGTGGGAGAAACAAGAAATCGAATTAACACAAATAAAAAAAAAATAAAGCAAATAAAAATACTACACAATCAAAAGCCTAAAGTTTTCCCCGGCAACGGCGCCAAAATTTGTTTCACTAAAAAGTGTTCGCAATAGAACGAAATCTATCGTAGCACTAGCAAGTAAAACCAAAGTATCGAATCTCAAGGAAAACTTAACAGGGCAATTAATTATGTAGTAAACCTAAAACTAAGAAAGCAAGTAAAGAATATTTTGGGGTTTTTGTTTTAAATCCTAGTCAAATAAAATAAATCAAAGCAATAAATAAAAGCAAGTAAATAACTAATCTAGAACTCAAGAAATAAATCTAACACTAAAAAGTGTTCGCAATAGAACGAAATCTATCGTAGCACTAGCAAGTAAAACCAAAGTATCGAATCTCAAGGAAAACTTAACAGGGCAATTAATTATGTAGTAAACCTAAAACTAAGAAAGCAAGTAAAGAATATTTTGGGGTTTTTGTTTTAAATCCTAGGCAAATAAAATAAATCAAAGCAATAAATAAAAGCAAGTAAATAACTAATTCAGAACTCAAGAAATAAATCTAAGACTTAAACTAGAAGAAAGCAATTAAATCTACCTAGGCAAGAATCGAAAAGAAAGCAATAAAGAAAGCAACGAAGGAAACGAAAGCAAAGAAAGAAGCATAAATAAACCTAGACATTATGAATTGAAATCTGGAAATTAAAAGCAAATTAATCTAACTTGAAAACTTTGAAAAACGAAAGAGAATTGAAAGCAAGAAAACGAATCTAAACTTTAAACTTGAAATCGAAAGAACGAAATTAAACTAAGGAATTTAAACGGAGCAATTAAGAAAACGAATCTAAAACGAAAGCAAGCAATTAAAATGAATAAACGAAAGCAATAAAAGAACTTACGAAAATTGAGACGAAGAACGAAGAACTTGAATTAAATAAACGCCTTGAATTAAATTGCAAAAACGAAGAACGAATCCGGATCCGAACAATAGAAAGCTAAACTAAAGTATTTGAATCTGAAAACTAAAGCTAAATAATGATAAAAGATGGATATAATTCGTGTACAAGGATGGTATATATATACTAGGTAAAAACCTAGATAAATAAGGAAAGGATAGCTGGCCGGAGCGTTGGACGGTCGTCCAACGTACGTTGGACGCTCGTCCAACGTCGCACTCGCTGTGCGCTGCTTTTCTACTCTGGACGCTCGTCCACCGCAGTGAGCGCTCGTCCAGCGCACTCTGGACGGTCGTCCAGAGCCTTGGACGATCGTCCAGCGTCTTGCTCGCTCCAAACTTGATATTTCCTCAATTCTTCGCCTTTTTCGAGCCGTTTCCTTCCGTTTCTTCCACCTAACGATCCTACACGAACCAAACTCCAAACAACCAAATCATAGCAAAATACAAACGAAAGAGACGCAAAATCCTAACATTAACACACCAATCAGGGAGCCCGTAATCTCCTTGTCTGTGTTTTTACTGAAGCAAGCGAAGCTTCCAGTCTTGTCTAGGTTTGTGTAGTGAACCCGCAATCACTACGTCTAACGTCGGATCCAGGCAAGTGAAGCCCGATCTTGACCAGGCTTTTGAAGAGCCCGAAATCTTCAAGTTCTTGAGTGAAGAGAACAGTTGCCGTCGTGCAACAAAGTGGACGTAGGAGCTTCATCTCCGAACCACTATAATTCTCTGTGTCGTATCTCTCTAACCCTAAACTCTTTACTTTGGTTATTCATTGCACGTGTATCTAAATACGTAATCTGGATCTTTAATTACTTAGGAAAAGACTTTAGCTCACCGAATTTCCGCATATACGAGTAAAGACTCCCTCTTGATCAAGTTCTTACTTCGGTCAAGCAGGCAAGCTACGTACTGTAGATCTAGCTTCAGCTAGGTCTTAAGTGTCAAGCGAGCTCTTTACTTGTCACTCTGAGTTGAAGGGAAAAAGTTGAAAAACTTGAAATACGTATTCACCCCCCCCCCCTCTACGTATTTCCCCTATTAACAAACCGGGACCAACAAGTGATATCAGAGCAGCGGTTCTTTCAAGCCTCTGCTTTGCATACCTGAAGCGAGTCCCCACTCACTTCACGTTGTCTCACTGAACCGGATCCTATTTTCCTAAGTGCATCAAAACCTCACCCACGCATACTGCATTACTACTAACTGTTTACCATGAATGCGTCTAGTCTTCCACAGTTCTCTATCGAAGGATATGAGATCTGGAGCTTCCGTGTGGAGAGCTTTCTATGCTCCATCCATGACCGGATGTGGGAGGTCATTGAGGACGGACCAATCGAGATCAAGAAAGCCATATCTGTGGATGTTCCAGCCGCTGAAGGTCGTCCAGCCCACGTTCGTCAACAGTACGTGGAAAAGGATAAGGATGAGTATACTCCAAATGACTTCAAAGTCGCCAACCTTGACAAGATCGCACGCCACACGATGCAGAGCACCGTGTCGGACGCATATCTACCAAGAATTAGGAAGTGTGCGACTGCCAAAGAGATGTGGGAAACCCTAGCTCTCATTTCTCAAGGCACAGACAAAATCATAGAGAACAAACTCGCCGTACAAATGCGGGAGTTTGAAGGTCTGACAATGAAGCCTGGAGAATCCATCGACGCCTTTGTGCTGAGAGTTACCAACATCACCGCAACTCTCAACTCACTTGGGAAGGAACTCACAGACAAGGAAGTGAACCTGAAGATAGTTCGAGCTCTCACAAGGAAGTGGCAGACCATGAAGGAGCTCTATCTAGCAACCAAGGATCTGACAAAGCTCACGCCAGAAGTGCTGTTCTCCGAACTCAAAGCTCATGAATTCGATCTAAATCGAATGAACCTCGATGAAGAGGATGAAGCTCCCACGACATCAAAAGGAATAACATTCAAAGCTGCTGAAGGGCCAAGCGACCAGTCGCTAGCCAATATGACGAGGGAAGAGTTGGAAGAACATGTTGCGTTCTTATCCAAGAACTTCAACAAGATGAACTCTCGAGTGGGCAAATACAAAAGATTCTACAAGCAGTACAAGGGGAGGAGCACTGATGCTCGAGAAGGAAAAGGGAAGAGAGAAGAGACGACCAAGCCGATCTCAAGGGACATGATGGAAGTGGAGTGCTATCACTGCCACAAGATGGGCCACTACAAATCCGATTGCCCAAAGCTGAGTGCGAAGGAGCGAGAGGAACTTAAAGCGAAGAGGGATGCTCCAAGGCGAGCGCTCATAGCGAGTGAAGTGCCGGTCGCTTCAGCTGAAGATCCAGCAAGCGACTCCGATGCATTCACAGATCTCAACTCCAGTGAGGGTGAGGATCTTGGACTCATGGCGCTCACCGACGAAGAGACCGGAGAGGTATTTATCTATCCCTCACCTAGTTCAATTACACTCGCACACACTCACCAAGAGGAAGCTAATTCCTCGACATGGAATGAGTTGCTTGACAAGCACATTAAACTGTCAAGCGACCACGAAGTGTTGAAACAAGCTATGTCTCAAAGCGAGAAGGAGAACCGAAAGCTAGCCACTGAGCTTGACCAAGTCAAACTTAATCTAAGGGCTTTGACTAGTAAGTTTGAGGATCTCTTCGCTAGACATCAAAGCTTGGAAGGAAGGTATGAAACCCAATCCGCTCTAGTTGCCAACTTGAACAAAGCTTCATATGCTAGGCAGGCACTAGAGAGCTCACTTCTACCTTTTGGTAGAAAGGGAGGACTCGGATATGAGGGTGGACCTTCCAAGCCTACTGTCTTTGTTGGTGCTTCAAACACCACACCATCAGTCACTTTGGAACTGCCCACTGCATCCAAAGCGACTACCAACAAGGATAAAGGCCAGATGGCTGAGAACCCTAAGAAAAAGCCAATGAAGATGTCTATATCTTCAAGGGCCGAAACTATGGGCAAGCAAAGACCAACTGTCCCTAGCACTTACAATGCTAAAGCTTACCAATCCAAAGGTAAAGGGAAACCAGTTGCAGCTTCTAAGCCTCAAGCCAAGACACGAGAGACAAAGGATCTCCCTTTCAAGAAAAGGAGTAATGTCTATGTGTCACGTTATCCGGACTGGAGATGGTCCAACCGGACTAACGTTGAGGGGAAAGAATTCGAAGCACCAAAGAGGCCGCTTCGAACTCCCAAGGTTACTCAAGCGAGTCGGGGTCAAAACCCTAGTTGGACCGCTTCGAGAAAACCTAGCGAGCCGCTTCAACAAACTGTAAAACCTATGTCAGTCTCTAAACCCGTAGCTAATCCGAAGCGAGTCGCTACAGGATACAAGCCAAAGGGTAAGAGCATGGGTATGCCTGAAGCGAGCCGCTACCCCTCTTGCACACACTGCTGCACATGTGAAGCTGCTTTAAGGCAGAAGTCACAGTTTTCGAAGGTCGAGAAACCCAAAGCACAAGCTTCCTTTCAAAAGAAAGAGAAGCAAGTGTGGGTACCTGTTTCACTAAAAAGTGTTCGCAATAGAACGAAATCCTATCGTAGCACTAGCAAGTAAAACCAAAGTATCGAATCTCAAGGAAAACTTAACAGGGCAATTAATTATGTAGTAAACCTAAAACTAAGAAAGCAAGTAAAGAATATTTTGGGGTTTTTGTTTTAAATCCTAGGCAAATAAAATAAATCAAAGCAAGTAAATAAAAGCAATTAAATAACTAATCTAGAACTCAATAAATAAATCTAAGAATTAAACTAGAAGAAAGCAATTAAATCTACCTAGGCAAGAATCGAAAAGAAAGCAATAAAGAAAGCAACGAAGGAAACGAAAGCAAAGAAAGAAGCATAAATAAATCTAGACATGATGAATTGAAATCTGGAAATTAAAAGCAAATTAATCTAACTTGAAAACTTTGAAAAACGAAGGAATTGAAAAACGAAGGAAAACGAATCTAAACTTGAAACTAGAAATCGAAACAACGAAATTAAACTAAGGAATTTAAACGGAGCAATTAAGAAAACGAATCTAAAACGAAAGCAAGCAATTAAAACGAATAAACGAAAGCAATAAAAGAACTTACGAAAATTGAGACGAAGCACGAAGAACTTGAATTAAATAAACGCCTTGAATTAAATTGCAATAAACGAAGAACGAATCCGGATCCGAACAATAGAAAGCTAAACTAAAGTATTTGAATCTGAAAACTAAAGCTAAAATATGCTAAAAGGTCGTTTTAATTCGTGTACAAGGATGGTATATATATACTAGGTAAAAACCTAGATAAATAAGGAAAGAAAAGCTGGACGCCGACTTTTGGACGATCGTCCAGATTGTGGAGTGAAATCTGGACGGTCGTCCAGATGAGCTGCTGGATAACTGCTTCACACATGTTTGGACGGTCGTCCAGATTGTGAAGAAAATCTGGACGATCGTCCAGATGAGGAACTGCCTTCTCACGGCTTTGCCTTCTCTTCGTGCACTTTTCGTCCCGTTTTCTTCCCATTTCTCCCCTTTTGCTCCTATGATACCCAAAACTCCAAACAAACAATTATAGCCAAAAGACACACTAAAAGACACAAAAACATAATGAAAACTAACACGAAAACGCAACGAAAAACCTAACAAATAAACACCAATCAAACTCCCCCACACTTAGACCTTTGCTTGTCCTCAAGCAAAACAAAATAAACAATAGACTCAAGTATCGTGAACTATATTGGCCTCAAAACTTTTCAAAAACAACTCTCATGTTCATGATCAAAACTATGCACACAACCTTAGCATCAATCAACACAATCTACTCAACTAATTCAAAGTATGCTAATCCATCAAAGAACACTCCCAAACATGTGAAATTTTGTATATGAAAGTGAACACTCAACTCTCTCAAAGAAAAGATGTAATTTAATGCACATCAAGAGGGTTCACTCAACATCAATGCAATGCAACATGTTTACCATAAGCTTGCCTTTAATCTCAACATCTCCACCTAATGTAATATCTACAAACAAGGATCAAAAAGGTCTTTATATAAGCTTGTAATGTAGGGACATTGGTTAAGGTAGGGAATATATAGGCTAAGTGACTCAAAATGCTCTAAATCATCAACCTCTTTTTCAACTCCAACCAAAGTATGGATTTTAATTTCCATCTTCTACCCTCCAACACACCAATTACAAACTCAAAGATGCTAAACTATACAAATCAAAGCTAACTATCCCCTTATGCTTATTTTTTTTCTTTTTCTTTTCTTTTTTTTTTTTTTTTTTTTTTTTTTTTTTTTTTTTTTTTTTTTTTCTCTAGAGCTCAACTAATACATGTTCTTTCTAATTTGAACAAAGGCTCTATATTTTTTTTCCTTTTTTTTTTTAAGCTTATAGGGATAGCTAACTACACTTAAACAAGCATCTCAAATTTCTTTTCTTTCTCTCCTTCTACACCACAACAGGTATTTTCAAATTTTCTCCTTCCATATCACCAACTACAACTAAGGATACCCA
This sequence comes from Thymus mandschuricus, assembly GCA_029379335.1. NCBI lineage: Eukaryota > Viridiplantae > Streptophyta > Magnoliopsida > Lamiales > Lamiaceae > Thymus > Thymus mandschuricus. The sequence continues at coordinate 14,714,918 of CM057074.1, read as the reverse complement.
TAATCATCCAAACCTCCTATCATCCGGTTTCACAAAAAACGGCTAATAAAGGCTCAAAAGGGGTAAACAAAGGATTATGAACAAGGTTAGTGTATAGGAATCATGTGGCTACGAAAGAATGGCCTAAGATCATTTCCTAGTTCGTAAATATACTAAGGTCTTGATGGAGAAACAAGGCAAGTTCTAGAAACAACGAAGCAAGCATGATCACTCAATCAAGAATATGCATAAATATGCACAAAAGCTCAAATCTCACGGGTTCAAACTATCTAGTTCCCGACATCAAAGCATACATCAAATTCATCGAATAAAATGCGTCGCTTCGCCAAGGTTCCATGCATAATAAAGATCATGAATTTTTCCAAAAATCAACAATTCTCTATCATTGGCCAAGTCCACAATACTATCATCACATGCTCATTTGACTCAATGACTCAATTAACTCCTAATGACTCAACAAAAATAAAAACTTCATGCCAAAAGTTCGAAGACCCCCCCCCCACACTTAAAATCAAGCAATGTCCCCATTGCGAGAAAATAAAAAGGAAAGGGATAGAAAAACTTATCGCATGAAGACAAACAACACACTCGAAATCCCGAGGAGGTTCCAAGTGAGTACCTACAAAACAAACACAAAACAAAACACAAAAGCGTAAAATCGAACAAAATAAAGAGAAAACAATAAAAGACTCAACAAAAATAAAAGACACAAACATGGCTATGATCAATTGAATGGACCTCCAAACCGTGGGTCTTGCCAACGTGGATCGTGGGGAGACCAATAACGAGGATCATTCGGGTTTGGTGGAGCGGAGGTGGAGCCAATGGAGAAGTCGGTGTACCTCATCAAATGGCCCTCGATGTTCGACACCCTCCTATCCAAGCCAGACACGTGTGTAGACAAACCCGCCATTTGGTTAGACAAACCCGTCATTTGGGTGGACATGGAATCGAAACGAGCAAACATCCCTTGTTGAAAATCAGCCCAATATGGAGGAATCTCGGCCTCCATAGCCTGGCGAGCTCGGACGCGATCTCTTGAAGTGTAGTAGTGAATAATGCGCTCATCATCGTCCGGAACATGCTGCTGCTCCTCCTCGTCTCCATTCCCATCGTCCTCGTTTTCCACTTCCACCTCTTCTTCCTCTTCTTCTCCCTCGTCTTCTTGTTGCTCAGCATCTTCCTCCATTTGGTGCTCGGCATCTTGCCCGGCTCTTCGAATCCGACGCGCGTCAGAAAAGTAAGCACGAACAGAAGCTCGATCCTCAACTCGAGTGAACTCGGTTGGACTCCTCATCAAGCGAGCATTGATCAACTCCGTGGATGACATCTCCACACTTTGCACCAACCCTCCGGCCTCCGAAATATCTACGCCAAAGTGACGAGCTAGAGCCGTCGCGATGTATCCAAGAGTGGGATGGGCGCCGTTCTTCGACTGCACGTGGGAGAGCTGCGTCCATATGAATGGGGCCAAACACACCTTCCGATTGTACCTAGCACACCAAAGCAAATAGACCTCCATGCCCGTTACCTTACTGGCCTCCTTTTTACCGGAGACCATGTTAGATATGAAGCGATGGAGTATAATCAAAGCATCATCGCGTAAAAAGGAACTAGACACACCCGAAGTTCTAAAATTATTAACACCCGCCAAATCCATCCAAGCCTCATTAACATTAAAATCAGCAGGCACACAATCAGAGATATTAGGGTTAGCACGAAAACCAAATACTGATTTCATCGTTTCCTTAGAAACTTCACACAAGATACCACGAAAGGTGCATTCCATCACAACCTCATCACCACGTCTAGATAAACGAAAACTACTACACATCTCTAGACACAAACTATCATGCGCCTCCCATTGTCTAGACATACATCGCATTAATCCTAGTCGAAGAGCATACTCGCGAATAGTCGGAAAAATAGGCAAACGCCTCAAAAAATCCATATCGTAATGCCTAGGAGGGCGTATATCAAGATTTTTCAAACGAAGGTAGAGATTAGTAGTCGCGTACCTATCGGTTTCGAAAGGAACCCGTTCACGACGCCCGTACTGTTGCTCGTTGTCACCCGGTGAGTGGCGATCGAGACTCACAATGTAGGGAGTACGATTCATGGTGATGATGTGAAGTGGTTTGAGGAAGGATGGCACACGAACGGAGCAGGAATCACGAAAGTGAAAAACGGGGCAGCCTCCTATCTGGACGGTCGTCCAGATTCAGCTGGAATTCTGGACGGTCGTCCAAAATTTTGGTCGGACGCGGAGATTCTGGCCGAGCGCGGTGATTCTGGCCGAGCGCGGTGATTCTGAGCGACGGCGGCGCGGTGGTGGCTGAAGGTGGCTGGAACGACGTCGGCGAGCTGGCAGCGATGGGTGAACGGCGGTGGCTCAGCTGGCGGCGATGGGTGAATGGTGATGTGCTGCCGGCGGTGTGCTGAACGGTGATGTGCTGCCGGCGGTGTGCTGACGGCGGCGGGGCTGACGGCGGCGGGGCTGACGGCGGCTAAGGTGCAGCGGCGGTGGTGTTGGTTCGTGCGAGGGGGAGCTGTGGAGAAGATAGAAGAAGAGAGGAGATAAGAGATAGGTTAAAAAGGAGTAATGGGCCAGCTCACTCGTTTGACTCGGCAAAGGAAACGGGCCCACGGGATTCTGGACGATCGTCCAGATTTCGTAAAGAATCTGGCCGGTCGTCCAGATTAGCTACTGGCTGCGATTCGATTTGCACATTTCTGGACGGTCGTCCAGAATCCTTAAGGAATCTGGCCGATCGTCCAGATCAGCTGCTGTTAGTCGACGCCCATTCCTGCAAAAAGACACTCAAACTAACACGAAAAATCAAATATTAACAAGAAATTCAATGAAAAATACTAAATCTAAAGTTTTTATATTTTTTTACGTGGGTTGCCTCCCACCAAGCGCTCGTTTATCGTCATTAGCTTGACGTACCAAATACTCAAGAGGAGAGTGGGGGGTCGGATATGAGAATCGTCTCCACCGTTTGAGGCAATGTCGACCCTTCGATGTACGGCTTCAATCGTTGGCCGTTGACCGAGAAGATGTATCCCGAATCCTCGTTCTTGATTTCTACCGCACCATGGGGGAAAACTTGCACCACCGTGTATGGACCGCCCCACCTAGACTTAAGCTTACCCGGAAATAAACGAAGACGAGAGTGAAAGAGAAGTACCTTCATTCCGGGTTTGAACTCCTTGAAAGCTATGCGTCTATCATGTAGACGTTTCACCTTGTCCTTGTAAATTTTGGCATTGTCGTAGGCTTCGTTCCGTAGCTCGTCGAGCTCCTCCATTTGCAAAATCCTCCGATCATGAGCATCGTCGAGGTCGAAATTGATGCGCTTGAGGGCCCAATACGCCTTGAACTCTATCTCAACGGGCAAATGACACGACTTACCATAGACGAGCCTATAGGGACTCATCCCAAGCACGCCTTTGTAAGCCGTGCGATATGCCCAAAGAGCGTCGTTCAACTTGTCGGCCCAATCCTTCCTCGATGGCTTGACCGTCTTCTCTAAAATCCCCTTGATTTGGCGATTGCTCGTCTCCGCTTGTCCCGAGGTTTGTGGATGATAAGGAGTCGCCACCTTGTGTGTAATGGCGTTCTTCTTCATGAGCTTGGCGAACAACTTGTTGCAAAAATGTTTTCCCCCATCACTAATGATCACACGAGGGAAACCAAACCTACACAAGATATTTTCCTGCACAAACTTCAAGACAACGTGAGAATCACATGTCTTCGTGGGTATTGCTTCTACCCACTTAGACACGTAATCGACGGCAAGTAAAATGTATTCGAAACCATGGGATTTAGGAAAAGGTCCCATAAAGTCGATGCCCCACACATCAAAAATCTCAACCACTAAAATAGGATTAAGGGGCATCTCATTACGGCGACCTATAGAACCTGTGCGTTGGCAACGATCGCATGCAAGGTAGAAGGCTTGAGCATCCTTGAACAAGGTAGGCCAATATAATCCACTTTGTAGCACCTTATGAGCAGTCTTTTGGCCTCCAAAATGTCCTCCACTCGGCTCCTCGTGACAATGTCGCAGCACCTCGGTTTGCTCGTGGTCGGGAACGCACCTTCGAATCACCTCGTCCTTCCCAAGCTTGAACAAGTGAGGATCCTCCCAATAGTATTGCCTACACAAACGAAGAAACCTTTTCTCTTCTTGAGCGTTAAGGACGGGTTTAGTGTCCTTATCGGCCAAGTAATTAGCAATATCGGCAAACCAAGGAGTAGCACTCACTTCATTAACATTTTCAAAGGGAAAGGAATCACAAATATCATCAAGAGAGGCATAAGGGGGAGGTGAATCGAGACGAGAGAGATGGTCGGCCACAAGATTATCACTACCTTTCCTATCACGAATTTCAATGTCAAATTCTTGCAATAATAAGACCCATCTAATAAACCTAGGTTTTGCTTGGGCTTTAGTCAAAAGATGTTTAAGAGCACCATGATCACTATAAATAATCACCTTAGACCCTATGATGTATGATCTAAATTTATCTAAGGCAAAAACAACAGCAAGCATCTCTTGTTCAGTGGTGGTGTAATTCACTTGAGCAGGATTAAGAGTTAAACTAGCATAGTAAATCACACGAAGCATCTTATCGACTCTTTGACCCAAAACAGCCCCTACGGCATTATTAGACGCATCACACATAATCTCAAAAGGCAATGACCAATCGGGACCGACTACAACGGGAGCAGAGATGAGTTTTTCTTTTAAAGTGAGAAAAGCATTCATACAAGACTCATCAAAGTGGAAAGGCACATCTTGAGCAAGCAAACGACAAAGAGGTTGGCTAATTTTAGAAAAATCCTTAATGAATCGTCTATAAAAACCCGCATGACCAAGGAAACTCCTAATACCTTTGACATCACTAGGTGGTGGCAATTTTTCAATCACCTCCACTTTCGCTTTGTCGACCTCTATGCCCTTACTCGAAACTATATGGCCTAAAACAATTCCACTTCTAACCATAAAATGACTCTTTTCCCAACTCAAGGTAAGTCCACTCTCAATGCATCTCTTAAGGACTCTCTCTATTTTTAACAAGCAATCATGGAAAGACGACCCGAAAACAGAAAAATCATCCATAAAAATCTCTACAAAATCACCGATAAATTCCGAAAAAATAGACATCATGCATCTTTGGAACGTACCCGGTGCGTTGCAGAGACCAAATGGCATCCTCCTATAAGCGTAGGTCCCGAAAGGGCTTGTGAAGGCCGTCTTTGCTTGATCCTCCGGAGCTATCGCAATTTGGTAATAACCTGACAAGCCATCTAGAAAACATTAAAACTCTTGCCCGGCTAACTTATCAAGCATTTGATCAATAAAAGGGAGAGGAAAGTGGTCCTTTTTGGTGGAAGCGTTGAGCTTCCGATAATCAATACACATCCTCCAACCGGTAACCGGGCGCGAGGCGACCAACTCGTCCTTCTCGTTCTTTGACACCGTAATTCCTCCCTTCTTTGGAACGACGTGCACCGGGCTAACCCACTCACTATCGGCGATGGCATAGATAATCCCCTCCGCCAATAGCTTGTAAATCTCCTTGCGCACGACCTCCATGAGCATTGGGTTGAGCCTCCTTTGTCCATCTCGTTTGGGGCGAGCGCCTTCTTCGAGATTGATGCGATGCATGCACGTGGCCGGGCTAATTCCTCGTATATCCGCCAAGCTCCATCCAAAAGCGAGCTTGTTCTCCTTGAGTATGCCCACCAAAGCTCCTTCCTCTGCAAGAGACAAAGAAGAAGAGATGATTACGGGTTTTTGATTGCCTCCCTCTAAAAATATATATTTCAAATGCGAAGGCAGCTCTTTCAACTCCAACGGCTCCGGAATCTTCGAGCCGGGCTCGGGATCTTGAGGTGGAAACGGTAGCTTGATCCCAATATCTCTCTCCATTCGCTCCCACTCCATTTGATCTCCGGATCCCCAACACACCTCCCCGGCAACGGCGCCAAAATTTGTTTCACTAAAAAGTGTTCGCAATAGAACGAAATCCTATCGTAGCACTAGCAAGTAAAACCAAAGTATCGAATCTCAAGGAAAACTTAACAGGGCAATTAATTATGTAGTAAACCTAAAACTAAGAAAGCAAGTAAAGAATATTTTGGGGTTTTTGTTTTAAATCCTAGGCAAATAAAATAAATCAAAGCAAGTAAATAAAAGCAATTAAATAACTAATCTAGAACTCAATAAATAAATCTAAGAATTAAACTAGAAGAAAGCAATTAAATCTACCTAGGCAAGAATCGAAAAGAAAGCAATAAAGAAAGCAACGAAGGAAACGAAAGCAAAGAAAGAAGCATAAATAAATCTAGACATGATGAATTGAAATCTGGAAATTAAAAGCAAATTAATCTAACTTGAAAACTTTGAAAAACGAAGGAATTGAAAAACGAAGGAAAACGAATCTAAACTTGAAACTAGAAATCGAAACAACGAAATTAAACTAAGGAATTTAAACGGAGCAATTAAGAAAACGAATCTAAAACGAAAGCAAGCAATTAAAACGAATAAACGAAAGCAATAAAAGAACTTACGAAAATTGAGACGAAGCACGAAGAACTTGAATTAAATAAACGCCTTGAATTAAATTGCAATAAACGAAGAACGAATCCGGATCCGAACAATAGAAAGCTAAACTAAAGTATTTGAATCTGAAAACTAAAGCTAAAATATGCTAAAAGGTCGTTTTAATTCGTGTACAAGGATGGTATATATATACTAGGTAAAAACCTAGATAAATAAGGAAAGAAAAGCTGGACGCCGACTTTTGGACGATCGTCCAGATTGTGGAGTGAAATCTGGACGGTCGTCCAGATGAGCTGCTGGATAACTGCTTCACACATGTTTGGACGGTCGTCCAGATTGTGAAGAAAATCTGGACGATCGTCCAGATGAGGAACTGCCTTCTCACGGCTTTGCCTTCTCTTCGTGCACTTTTCGTCCCGTTTTCTTCCCATTTCTCCCCTTTTGCTCCTATGATACCCAAAACTCCAAACAAACAATTATAGCCAAAAGACACACTAAAAGACACAAAAACATAATGAAAACTAACACGAAAACGCAACGAAAAACCTAACAAATAAACACCAATCAAACTCCCCCACACTTAGACCTTTGCTTGTCCTCAAGCAAAACAAAATAAACAATAGACTCAAGTATCGTGAACTATATTGGCCTCAAAACTTTTCAAAAACAACTCTCATGTTCATGATCAAAACTATGCACACAACCTTAGCATCAATCAACACAATCTACTCAACTAATTCAAAGTATGCTAATCCATCAAAGAACACTCCCAAACATGTGAAATTTTGTATATGAAAGTGAACACTCAACTCTCTCAAAGAAAAGATGTAATTTAATGCACATCAAGAGGGTTCACTCAACATCAATGCAATGCAACATGTTTACCATAAGCTTGCCTTTAATCTCAACATCTCCACCTAATGTAATATCTACAAACAAGGATCAAAAAGGTCATTATATAAGCTTGTAATGTAGGGACATTGGTTAAGGTAGGGAATATATAGGCTAAGTGACTCAAAATGCTCTAAATCATCAACCTCTTTTTCAACTCCAACCAAAGTATGGATTTTAATTTCCATCTTCTACCCTCCAACACACCAATTACAAACTCAAAGATGCTAAACTATACAAATCAAAGCTAACTATCCCCTTATACAAATCAAAGCTAACTACCACAAAGGGAAGATAGATCGAACCCTATTCACCATCAATCATGGAGATGATATGCTATGGGTTCAGATCTACGTGGACGACATCATATTTGGATCACCAAACCAGTCGCTTAGCGCGAAGTTTGGAGAGCTTATGAAGACCAAATATGAGATGTCAATGATTGGCTTGATGAGCTGCTTTCTAGGTCTTCAAGTGAAGCAGCAGGATGATGGTATCTTCATCAATCAAGCGAAGTATACTCGAGATATGCTTGCCAAGTTCGGTGTTCAGCATGCCAAAGCTGTGAAGATTCCGATGAACACGAACTGGAAGATGGAGCCAGACATAGATGGGAAGTTTGTGGATGCTACAGACTACCGAGCCTTGATCGGATCCCTTCTATATCTCACTGCAAGTAGGCCGGATATAGCTTTTGCAGTTGGAGTCTGTGCTCGCTTCCAAAGCAACCCCAAGCACAGCCATCTTGAAGCTGCCAAAAGAATTCTTCGATATTTGAAGGGCACTGTCAATATGGGGCTGTGGTATCCAACGGAGGACAATTTGGAGCTCACTGGATATTCAGACGCTGACTATGGAGGGTGCCGAATTGATAGGAAATCAACTTCGGGCTCTTGTCAGTTTTTGGGAAGCAAGCTGATCTCATGGTTTTCGAAGAAGCAGACGAGTGTAGCTACTTCAACGACTGAAGCCGAATATATGGCCGCTGGAAGCTGCTGTTCCCAAATTCTATGGCTTCGTCAGCAGTTGAAGGACTACAATGTTGAAGCGAATGGAATTCCAATATTCTGCGACAACAACAGTGCGATCTGCATCTCTCAAAATCCAGTGCTACACACCAGATGCAAGCACGTGGAAATCCGACATCACTTCATTCGTGATCATGTCAAGAAGAAGGATATCAAGCTCGAGAAAATTCATACCGATCTCCAGCGAGAAGATATCCTCACCAAGCCTCTAGCTGAGTCTTGTTTCAATCAGCTATGCATGGAATTAGGGTTATTAGACCCTGGTGAAGAGTGCTAGATCCAGGATGCACGAAGGAGCGGTCGCTAGTTTTTCGTAGTGTCACTCGCTTCGGATCTTCACCAACTCAAGCGAGTCACTTCAAAATCTCACTCGCTTGAAGAAGGAGAAATAAGGTGGAGTAAGGTGGAGTGTTGGAAGACGTTCCCTACCCGCTTACAGGAATTGTTAAGCCATTGGTTAAGGGGGAACTATTGCTTGCTCTCGGAGCAAGCTACTTCCAAAGCGAGCAAGGAAAGCTGCTACCTAGCCTAGGATTCCTAGCGAGTGGGTGTAAACACTCGCAAGTGCCGTTTCTAGTAACGGTTGTGGGGTCTTGTATCGGGCCTTCCCATGTAAAAATGGTGAAAGCTTAGGCAGGGCTGACACCTAGACCTTGTGTCCTCTTCCCATCTTTCCGCCGAAGAGGAGCAAGTCTTCTCATCTCCTTCATCGTGGATAAATGTTCATTCTCTACTCACTCTTCATTGAGTTGAGCTGCCGGATGTCTATCCATTCCTCCCCCACGTTGAATTTTGCATCGCTTCAATTTGCCCTAACTTGGGTCAAAGCGAGTCGATTGCAAGTTCATTCTGTAGCTTGTAGGAGGAAGCTTGAAGGTTTACCTTTTTCTACAAAAGGTTTCAGGGCTGGTGACATGCTTCTGCGTAAAATACGAGATTGTCTTGTTAGAGCATTCTCATTGTCATCATGTCCATTTCTGCTCTGAGATAAGGAATTGTACTCATCCCCCATTCGTCGTGAATATGTACACTTACGTGAAGCTCCCCTCTGGGTTGTAGTAAGCTTGTGTACTATATTCATTTCCTCCCCCATTCACTTCGATGAAGGACTCTCTAATTCGTAGAGGAAGATGAATGCCATGAAGATGAATGCCAAGAAGATAAAGTACCCAACAGGTGGTATCAACAAGCTTCAAAGCGAATCATCAAATGCTTTCATCAACAAATAGATTCAACAACTTGAAGTCCAAATCAAATGATGTCTTCAAAAGTGGTATCAATCTCCTACGAAGTGAGATTGACTGGTAAGCGTTTCAATTTTAAGTACACTAAGTGAGCTGAAGCGTGCTAGAAACCTTCACTCGCTATGTGGAAAATATGAAATGAATCCGACACAAATACAAAGAGGAAAACATTCTTGTTTATCCTCGAAGTATGTAAGTCAGAAACATTTTAAAATTAAGCAAAGAAATTCAATTTTTTATTCCAGTCGCTTCAGATGGCCAAGCGAGTGCTACGTCACACAAAGCTAGCCATCGCAAGCGAGTGCGGAACAGTCACTCAAGCGAGTGCCTCTCAAGCGAGTCAAGGCGTAGCGGCCCAACTCAAAGCGAACGGTCACGAAGCGAGTATGAGCTGTCTGCACTCGAGTGCAAATTTCACTTTCTGCCAAGCATTTAATGCAGGTTCACGTACGGCGAAAAATATCAGGCGCGTGGTTCTCACTTTGAATTCGAAGCGGGAAAAGACGGAGAAGATCCAGCCGTCGAATCATAACAGTCCCCGATCTACAGCCGTTGGATCAGCGCCATATAAGACAAACCAATCACAGCAGGCCACGTGGAGACGCCGAGCAAGTGACGGTTCACTTTTACTGTGATGACGCCGGACACATCAGATCCATCACCGCACGTCCGCCGCCTACCCTCAGGACTTACGGCAATATTACCGTCTTACCCCTGCCACGTCAGCCAAGACCTAACTCTATATATATGGGACTTCGCTGAAATGCAGAACCTTTCACAACCCTCAAAAATTGCCATTCTCGTGCTTAGATCTGCAACATCTGCAACTCACGAGTCTCAACCATTTTTTTTTCGATAAAACTCCGTTCGAAATCTCTTGTTCTACACCATGGGAAAGAAGCAGAAGACTGAGACGATGGAGGAGTTTCTCACAGAGGTAGACAAACACATCAACGTCGAGCCTCATCTCGACCCAACCTTAATCGAGAAGGATGGATTCTTCCGTAGAGCCGTGACCACGGCCGGTCTATGGAAGTTCGTAATAGCAGTGCCAACAAAAATTCTGGCCAAGGCGGTGGGTGAGCTCCTGCTAAACTTGAAAAAGGAGCAAAATACATCTTCGTTCACAGATCCACAGACGAGAAAGCTGGTGGAGGTGGATATGAGCGAACTCGTCGGTGCGTTCAACTTGCCGAGAGAGGGAGGAGACACTCTATTGGAATTGGGACTCTCGGCCAGAGTTCAATATGGCCGATTTGCAGCCGACGGAGCAGATCCAAATTTTAAGGAGGCCAGTATCTGTTCAAGCCTGAAGGACCCCTTCAACCATATCTGCGAGCTCTTCTCGAAGAGCGTCGCATGCTACATTGGAACTCTAGACACTCTCTCTGAGACGAAGCTGATCGCCACCGCAGTTATCGTCGACAACCTCACTGGAACAAATTTCAACTGGCATGGTTGGTTTCTCAACCAAATGCACGAAGCTGCCAAGGATTTTGCGTTTGTGCCAGGGAGCACCGATCAGATTCTCCGCAAGGGAAAGCTGAAGTTTTTCTCCAGACTGTCTGTTGTCTTGGAAGAGAAGTTTCCGGGCAAAGTGTGGCCGGATTCCAACGTTGCCGTTTACAACAAACAGTCTATCTTCTATGACAAATGGAGGAAGACCAAGACGTTGATAGATTTGGGACTTCTCGAGGTTGAAGTGCCCGTAGCAAGACCAGTTGCCGAAAGGCTGGCTGAAGTGAGCCAAGCTAGGCAGGTCGTTTCACCCGGGAAGCGAGCCGCGCTCAAGCGAGGCAAGAAAAAGATGAAGCGAGTCGTTTCACTCGTCCAAGAAAGCGAGGCGGTGGAGAAGCCACTTGAGGACGTTGAAGTGACTCAACCCCAGCCTTCACCAATCAAAGCCCAAACTCCCCCACTTCAAATTACCCAAATCCCTGAACCACAAGCCTCATCAACCCACCAACCTCTTACACTGACAACCCCCCTCTCTCCCCAGGAAGAAGAATCTGCATCTTCTTTCCATATTCCTACTGTCCCATTCCTCAGCACAGATCCTTCTGTTGCTTATACTACATTCCAACCTCTTCAATCCCAGCAAACCCAGTCAACCATAGAACCTACTCTGATCTCTGAAACCCCTGAAGCCACACCATCCCAATCCCCTTCGACATCGGCAGCAACAGCCGATACCGCCCATACATCCATTATTCCTCAATTCCAAATCACCAAAACCCCTACCCAAGTTGATGCTCTCAAAAGATACAAGAGAGATAGAGAGCAGGCAGCTGAAACCATAAGAACTCACTACCCCTCGGTGCCTATGTCAGACGACTTCTTCACCAAGGTTGTTGATTTCTTGACGTACGTCACCTACCGCGGCACGGAGTATTACAAAGTGTTTAAACTCCTGGATGCCTTCTCAAAGGACGATCTTATCCAAATGGAAGGGAAGCTCCTGGACTTCATCGGTGAGAATGGCTTCCATGCATTTCTCACCGGAACCAGCTTCTGGGATAAGCTGGACGCTAAAGTGAAGCGTGCCTATCCGGACGCTATAGTCCCTGAGCGCACCCCAACCATCCACGAGAGAAAATTGATGAGGGAGCACGCGGAGGAGGTGGAGGTTAAGGAGGCGGAGATCTTGAGTCTGCAAAGCGAGATCACCAGAAAGGAGATGGAGTTGGAGAAGAGGATAGAGGAGGTCAAGAGTCTTCGTGAAGATTTTGACAAGAAAAAGGGGGAACTGGAGGCAAAGGTGGAGGAAAAGGAGAGGTTGATGGAAGAGAAGGAGAAGGCGCTGGAGGCGCAAGTGAAGCTGGTCGGAGACCAAAGGAAGACCATTGCTGAACTCAAACAGCTGCTTGATGCTGAAAGAAGCAGGCTGAAAGACTTGAACAGCAGAATGGTGAATCTGGAGAAGGAGAAGAGTGCTCTAATCGCAAGTCACAAGGAAGAGATGGAAAAAGTCTCTAAATATGCTGAGAAGATGATTAGAGCAGTGGAGGATAAGGATGGAGAAATGGTGATGATGAGTTGCCGACTGACCCGTGCTGCAATTCAAATAGCTTCTCAAGCCGAAAAGATTGACTCAGTCAATCTGAAGAAAGCAGAACTAGATGAGCAGATCGATCAAGCACAGAAAAATGCCAGTAAGCTAGCAGAGAAGATCATCGAAGCTGCCCAGCTCCGTACAACTCTCAACAGGCAAGAAAGTGCTCTGGCTACGGCAAAAGCTGAACTTGAAGCTTCTCAAGAATTCCTCAATCTCACGATCGAGGAAGAGCGCAAAGACATTCGCGCAGAGATTGAAGCGGAGTTGGCCGCTCGCTTCAGGAACGTTGAGTCACTTGAGAAACTGATGGCCTCAGTCAGAGAGAGAGAGAGCAATGCGAATACTTGCTGGAAGAAATCTCCATCAAAACAGCTGAAATTGTATTGTCGGAAGAGCAAGTCTTCGCGACACGTGCTGAAAAGATGCTCCATGCTGTATTTGATAAGGTCGAAGAACTTCGCAAGTCTGTTGATGGAAAGACAATCGTTCCAACCTCTGGCAGTGATGATGCCAAAAAGGGGGAAGGAATTGTACTGAAAGATGCCAATCTCTTGGAGCTACAAGGTGGAGTAAGTGAAGTTGATGGAGTAGAGAGGATGATGGTAGGAGGTAGTGGCGCTGGTGATGAGGAGGAAGGGTTAGACGATGAAGTTAGGGCTCTAAGGGCAAAGAAGGGAAAAGTGAAGCTCACCGACGAGGAGCTAATGAAGAAGCCTGAAGAGCCCCGCAAGCCACTTGAAGAAAAAGTGCTTGCTTCTTCAATTGCTCGACATCCTCCAGTCATGGTGCTTACCAAGGAGGAGAGGCGGAAGCAAGTGGAGGCGGACGAGGCCATGGCTCGGGAAATTGAGCGCCAATTTGAGTTGAAAAAGCTAACTGTTGCAGGTGCAGGTGCTTCAAGTTCCAAAGCGCCCGCTTCAGCCGCCGCGCCCGCTACAACTGCCACACTCACTTCAGCAACTGTAGGAGTCACTTTGCCTGCAGTTGTTCCTTCGAGTGCAATCACGAAGAAGGACATGCCGCCTCTCCCACCACCGAAGCAAACATTGAAGCGAGCTGCCCCAGATACGAAGAGAGATGGCCCCGAGGCTAAGCGCCAAAAGGTCAAGGAAGCAGTCGCTACAAGGGCTGAGAAGGAAGAAAGGAGAAGGAAAAGAGGAGAGGAAGGAAGGAGCGAAGTAGAGAAGGAAAGGAGAATAAAGGCAAAGCGACTCCAAGTGATAGACGGCCAGATCGAGGAACACTTCAATGAAGTGAGACTCATCCAGTCCGCTCTAGTTCGTAGCGCTTTTGTTCCACTCATGCCAGAAGAGTCCGAAGCATGCCTTGCTCAAGCTGTGATCGACACATGCCAGACGACTACAAAAGAGATGATTGAATCTGGCCGCTACCCGCCTCAAGGAGGAACAGAACTACATTCGCAAGCGACTCAATGAGAAGCTTCCTATCTGGAGTGGCGAGTCAGGAAAGAAATTCAATGCTATCATGGCACAGATGGCCAGCCGGTCGGAAGAGGAGTTGACTGTGCGCAAAAATGAGCACCTTGATGCCCGTGAGATTGAGCAGTTCGTCCCTGACGAGTTACTTGAGCAGTGGCTACACTACAAAGAAAAGTTTATCAAAGCGTACTACTATTGGGAGGTAGTGCCACTGCAGACTGAATGCTCAAGGATCAGCGCTCTCAACAACTTTCTTAGTGCCTATGATGAGAAGTTCAGGCGGAAGATCTTCTCACTTGCACAGCCCATGCCTCTAATCATCAAGGTACCAGCTAAGAAGGAATTCCCCATGCCCTTCCTACCCGGTACATGCGTCCCCGATCGTAGCGTCATCGATGCAGAAGTAGATGAAGCCTTCGGACTGGAGGAGACTTGGAGGAGGCCAAGTATCCACACTATTGGCTCATTAGAAGCGAAGGTCTTCAGTGCTTATACTATTCCTGAAGAGATGATTGCGAAGGTTTTGGAGGAAGAGGAAGAAGAGAAGAAGAAGGAGGATGACAGGGAAGGGGCTGCAGGAAACCTTTGAGTTTCAAGTCCCTTATGTTTTGTGAACTGATGTTCATTTATCCAAATTTCAATTTCTGTCAAAATGCGTCATTTACTTGCTTTGTGAATAACTTTACTTTTTGCTACAAACTCAAACAGAATTTAACCGAAAAAAAAAGGGGAAAGGAACTTTAAAAAAAAATAATAATTCAAACGAAGCTGCAAAGGAAGCAGGCGCTTGAAGTTCCTTCCACGGTTAGATAGACTAGATTTCGATAATCTTAAGTCTTTGGGTTTTGGCATCATCAAAATGGGGGAAATTGTTGGGAATTGTTAAGAACAACATGTTAAGGGGGAACCTATAAGGGATAATTTTATTGTTTTGATTTGATCCCAAAACCCCAAGTGTTCTATTCCCAAGCGACCCATTTTGGTGTAATCAATAGGTTAGAATTTTTCTAAGCCTACTGTGTTAGGATGGCTCCCTATTTTGCTTAGATTATAGGCTTCAAAAAGTTCAAGTGAAGGCCACTCGCTTGAGTGTGTTTTTCAAAGCGAAGCAAGTCTAGCAAACTGAAGTGAAGCGTGCCGAAGAACAGTGTAGCGAAGCGAGCGCTACAGTTCAAAGCCAAAGCGAAGCAAAGCGAGCGCTACAGGGTAAAGTCAAAGCTAGTCAACTCTAGTCAGCAATTTCCAAAGTAGTCACTAGGGAACTTTATCTCCCGAAGCGGCTCACTACAGAATGACTACGAAGTGACTCAACTAAAGCGGACGCTACAACTTCAAAGCGAAGCGAGCCACTACCTACCAGAAAGCGACAGCACAGTTCCCGCTCCGAATTTGAACTCCAGTCAACTGGGGATCTCCGCATTTATTACGAGATCTCCACATGTCGAACACGGAGAGGAGCAGAGGAGTTGACTGCCAGGCCGACAAGGCGCCGTAACAGTACTGGGTCGCTCCAGTTACTGTTGAAGTTGGAACTTAGCCATTTCCGGCAAAAATCCAAAACTGCGCGTCTGAAAAGCAGCCAGCCTGTGCAAGTACTGTCGAGAGGAGGAGGGACAAGGCCACCAACCAAGCAACGGATCTCAGCCAACCCTCCGCCTATAAATAGTGAAGGATCACAACGTGAAGAAGTAGAACACTACTTGAGCATTCGAGCGTATACAGCAAACAAACACTCCCAAGCCTTTGAGCAATCTTCGAGTCTTTGTTTCAAAGTGTTCTCCGAGTTTCCAGTTCATCGGAACTCATCTTCACAACCTTCACACTTAGAGTCTAAGCCCACTTCAAATATCCAAGCTTAGAAGAAGAGCTCTAGCCTACTTTGCATCTACTGTAAAGAGCTCTTCATAGTGTGTTCGTCAACCAAAAACCCTAAACTCTGTCTGTTAGGTTTTTGAGTCGTCGTTAGGTTGTCTCGA
The DNA here is from genome assembly GCA_029379335.1 of Thymus mandschuricus. Lineage (NCBI taxonomy): Eukaryota > Viridiplantae > Streptophyta > Magnoliopsida > Lamiales > Lamiaceae > Thymus > Thymus mandschuricus. The sequence continues at coordinate 14,698,710 of CM057074.1, read as the reverse complement.
TCCAAGGCTCTTCTTTCATCGATTGAAGAAGTCTCGATCATAGAGTTTAGATCCAAGCTTGCACCTACATCGTTTGTGTGAAGCTCGATCGAAACTAGGCTGTAAGGAGAGCCCGTAATCTCCCTGTCTGTGTTTTGACTGAAGCAAGTGAAGCTTCCAGTCTTGTCTAGGTTTGTGTAGTGAACCCGCAATCACTACGTCTGACGTCGGATCCAGGCAAGTGAAGCCCGATCTTGACCAGGCTTTTGAAGAGCCCGAAATCTTCAAGTTCTTGAGTGAAGAGAACAGTTGCCGTCGTGCAACAAAGTGGACGTAGGAGCTTCATCTCCGAACCACTATAATTCTCTGTGTCTTATCTCTCTAACCCTAAACTCTTTACTTTGGTTATTCATTGCACGTGCATCTAAATACGTAATCTGGATCTTTAATTACTTAGGAAAAGACTTTAGCTCACCGAATTTCCGCATATACGAGTAAAGACTCCCTCTTGATCAAGTTCTTACTTCGGTCAAGCAGGCAAGCTACGTACTGTAGATCTAGCTTCAGCTAGGTCTTAAGTGTCAAGCGAGCTCTTTACTTGTCACTCTGAGTTAAAGGGAAAAAGTTGAAAAACTTGAAATATGTATTCACCCCCCCCTCTACGTATTTCCCCTATTAACAAACCGGGACCAACACATGATCACTCAATCAACGAATATGCATAAACATGCACAAATAGCTCAATTCTCATGGGTTCAAACTAACTAGTTCCCGATATCATAACATGCTTCAAACTCATCAAATAAATATGCGTCGCTTCGCCAAGGTTCCATGCATAATAAAGATCATGAATTTTTTCTCCAAAAATCAACAAAAAATTTTCTATCATCGGCCAAATTCACAATACTATCATCACATGCTTGTTCGACTCAATTTAACCTAAGACTCAACATACCCCAAAATAAACCAACTACTAAAGCAATTAAAATACTTAAAAAGATTGTTAACTTTAGTTACTCTTCCCCCTCCCCCAAACTTATTTCAAAATCAAAGATTAAGGAATAAGTTTGCAAAAAGAAGAAGGAACTAAGTTAATAAACTTACCTCATTGAAATGGTGGAGGGAAGGGAGGGTTGTCGGGGTTATTGGGGTCGAATCGTTGATGGTGAGACGGGTAGTGAGGATAGAAGTAGTGCATCTCATGCACCATTCTATTGTAGTTCTCCATGTAAGCTCTCTCATCCTCACGCCTTTTTTCCTCCTCCTCTCGTCTTTTTGCCTCATTCTCAAAGTAGGTGTTGAGATTATCGAAACAACCTCCAATGTATGTACGAAGATCGCCCACCTCGGTCCTCAAAGTTTGAACTTCTTCTCGAACTCCTTGCACTTGAGATTCAACGAACTCTTTACCATCCCAATGGTAGTTGTCCATCGCCTCCATCGTTTCCGTGTGCCAATCTCGCATTGTAGAAAATTCTGGAGCTCTCATGTGAAAACTGGCATGTGGGACGCCTTCATACCCTTGCTCATAAGCATCCTCCTCTTTGATCATATCCTTGCTCATATTGCTCGGCCTCTTCTTCATCGTCTTCTTCCTCATCATCATCCCCTCCTTCTTGTGGCCTTGGACCTCGCTCGGCCCACATGAGTTCCTTGTGTTGGGGAGAATTCATCTTCCCATTCCTTCTACGTAGCTTCTCATTCCCAATTACCTCGGTCAAATAATTGTTCGGCAGCGGGAAGAGATGATCACCACTTCTCCCATGGAGCTTCAAGAACTATCCGAACGTGTCGAATGAGATCATCCTCGCAAACTCCAAAGTGCGTCTATCCACAAAGATGGATCTAGACACCGGCTGCTCCCGAATTGGAATGTTAAAGTGTTGAGCAATTGGAGTGATGAATGCTCCAATCCCAATCTTTTGTCCTCCGAACAAATAAGCTTGATTCTCCATGTGATCTACGAGGTAAAGGGCTGCATTTTGGAAATGGCCTCGATAAGAAGTCCAAATGAGATGTGCATCGGTGGCAAGGAAGGTGCCGGAGTCGCGGCGGGAATGGATGGTAGACGAAATCAGCCTATGGAAGTAGCGAATCGTGGGATTCTGAATCGAGGTGGCCTGTGCAATTGCCGGGTTGTAGGACTTCTTCCTCTCCTCGTCGTAATCCACGAATTGGCCCCACAAATCTTGAAGATTAGGGTGGTTGTTGCCAATGTACTCGCCATTCTTGTCTCCTCCGATAACATCGTTGAGTTGATCCATGTCAAGCTCCCTTGGTTGCCCACCGAGTTGGAAACGAATGATATCGGGCACTTGGTTGACTCGCTCCACCTCCAACGTTGAGAGAAACTCCACCGTTAGAATGTGTTAGGTCAAGTGGTTGCCTTGGAATATGTTGGTGAAGCCTCCTCTTTGCATCATTTGGGTGATCTCATTAGCTATTCGCATGGCCACTATCGTCTCTTGATGGAGGAAACGACAATGCTTGTGCTTGAGTTGCACAAGATGGGACCATCTCCTCTTTGACTCCACTGTGGTGAGCTTCAATTTGAACGCCTTGGGCTCCAAATTCATGGGTAGCGACCTTGCCGGCGGCATTCGGTTCTCCGGGATAGTCTTGTCATTCTTCCATGTCTCCTTGGCCTTCTCCTTCCCCTTGCCCTTGCTTGAAGAAGTCGAAGCAACATTCTTCCCCTTGTCTCTTGCCATTTTAGTACCTAAAAATTTCACAAATTAATTCAAGAGGTGCAAGAATATAACAACACGAATTATCTTCCCCCAAACTTCAACCAAATCCAATTCTCCCCCATTATCAACTCAATTTTCGCATCACAAATCCACACATTCAACACCACAAATCTCCAAACATAATACTCTTCATAGCCAGCGTTCTAAAAGACGCCGCCTAGGTCCGCCTAGGCGCTAGTCAGTACCTTGCCGCCCGACTAATATGTAATCCGCCTAGGCTCTATGCGATACGCAACGAGCCACTCTTGAAGCTTAATCTATATGTTTTAAACTATATTTAGACAAACTATGCTACTCTATTTATGATTTTGGATTTATAATTATGAAACTAACCTATCAATTGTCTTAATATGTGTATTTATTATAAATTTGGCAACAATTTTGTAAGAATAGTAAAAATAAGCATTATAGTTCGAATCCGCCTAGGCCCCGCCTAGGCTACCGCCTAGCCGCCTAGGCGCTAGTCACCCCTCCGCCGCCCGACTAGCGCCTAGCGCTTTTTAGAACATTCTTCATAGCACAACTATCAATTCAATGCATATAAATCAATGAATTCCCTCAAATTCATAGACAAATTCAAAGACCCATTCAAAAATCAACATGCATTGATGCTTTTCGATCCTCAATGAATCTAATTCATTCAAATAATACAAAGCAATTCATAGATTCAATCTAAAATTCTCAATCTAATACCCAATCCATTAATCCACGAATTTAACCAACAAAAACGAATTTCAATCGGTCAAAACATGCATATTCATGTAGAGAATCAAGAATTAATAAGAGAGGGGCGAGAAATCGAGTACCTTGAGACGAATCGAAGAGAGAAAATTGACAAGTGCTCTTATGTTCTTGAGAGAATTTGTGTTTGTGTGTGAATGGTATGTGAATTGTGTGTATATGGTATATAAATAGGGAAAATAAAACCTGGTCAAAGTCGGTTTTAGGGCTCGTCAACGACCCTCTCGATACACCTCTCGATCGAGAGAGGTGTCGACAGGTACCTACTGGACTCCGTATTTTGACCTCTCGACAGGCCTCTCGATCGAGAGAGGTGTCGAGAGGTTTTGCACTTCACGTACTGTCCTCCCCTCTCGATCGAAAACACAGGGGTCTCGATCGAGAGGCATCTCGTGACAAACCTGGGTACATTATTCAAGAATCTCTCGATACACCTCTCGATCGAGAGAGGTGTCGAGAGAACCCTACTGGACAACAAAGTTTCACCTCTCGATAGGCCTCTCGATCGAGAGAGGTGTCGAGAGGTTTGCCCGATTTTTGTTTTCTACACAACACTTGAAATTCGTTAGTATATTAAGGGGTTTCGACTCTAAAATACGAAAATTTTACCTACGACTCTAAAATAAAAGAAAACAAAAATAATAAAAATGGGATACGAATATTGGGTTACCTCCCAACAAGTGCTACGTTTAACGTCTTTAGCCCGACGATACCTCCTATCCAGCTCGGGTCATCAAGATAAGTGGCCGCTTTCTTGGGGTATAGAGGCAACGACTTGAAGTAGTGCTTGAGTCGATGTCCATTCACCACGAATTTTTCACCGTCGTTCTTTAACACTTCGAATGCACCATTCTTCAAGTCCTTGTAAATAATGAACGGCCCCGACCACTTACTTTGCAATTTTCCTGGAAACAAACGAAGTCAAGAATTAAAAACAAGAACATCATCACCAATCTCAAACTTATGCTTTTTTATGCTCAAGTCGTGAAATCTTGCGGCTCGTTCTTTGTAAATCCTCGAATTTTCGAATGCCTCGTTCCTCCATTCATCAAGCTCCAATAAGTCATCACACCTTTGGCCCATGGCTTCCTTGAACTCGAAATTGATTCTTCTTGTCGCCCAATAAGCTTTGTGCTCCAACTCCATTGGTAAGTGACAAGATTTGCCAAATAGCAATTGATATGGAGACCTTCCAAGTGGCGTCTTGAAAGCCGTCCTATAAGCCAAAAGTGCGTCGTCCAAGTACTTCGCCCACTCCTTCTTGCTGGTGATGGTCTTCTCCAAAATTTGCTTGATCTCTCGATTAGCTAGCTCGGCTTGACCGTTTGCTTGAGGGTGGTAGGGCGTTGTAACCTTGTGCTTGACTCCATATTTTGCAAGAAGCGATCCTAACCAACGATTGTTGAAGTGGCTCCCCCATCGCTAAGCAAAGCTCTCGGAGTTCCATACCGAGTCAAAATATTCCGTTGGAGGAATTTGATCACCACCTTCGAATCGTTGGTTGTAGTGGGAATGGCCTCGACCCATCTTGAAACATACTCCACCGCAAGTAAGATGTACGAGAACCCTTGAGATTTGGGAAAGGGACCCATGAAGTCGATCCCCCAAACATCAAAAAGCTCCATCTCCATGATAGTGTGTTGCGGCATCTCGTCCCTCTTCGTGATGTTCCCCATCCTTTGTGATAGATCCGGTTTGAAGATCTACAACAATTGTGTGATTAGTTGATAGATTCGGGTTGAAGATCTACAACAATTGTGTGATTATTCATCATATTTTGCGAAGAGCATTCATGGATAAAGCATCACAGCAATGGAAAGCCAGAGATTCATACATTCGAAGAGCTATAGTCGCGTATTTCGTACAGAGAGTAATTTGCGTAGAAATGGCGAGTAATGACTAAGCTATATGCTTAATCAAAAGGCGTATTAAGGCATATTTAGCCATAAACTAGTAAAATCCATGGAATTTTACCACTCATTCAAACATATAATAAAGGAATGAAGTAGGGAAAAAGAAAGAAGTAAGGAGCACAGAGCTCTGTCCAGCATCATTCCTTTTGGAGAATGAGGGTTTTACCTCAAGCTCAAGGCGGTGAGCAAATTAAATAAGACTCTTCTCAGTACCGAGGAAGAGGAATGAGAATGACGGCGGATGGTGATTTCTGGAAGAAGGCTTCGGAAGCCTGGACTGCTCGAGCTCAAAGGAGCTCATGGAGTAGTATGTAAGTGAATGAAACAGTACGCAAGAGTGCGTGTTTGTATGGAGAATTGAGTTGTGATTATGATGAGGTGTGCGATAGCCGGGTATTTATAGGTGCAAGGAGGTGAAAGAGCAAACATTCGTGTGGAGGAAGGACAGAAAAGGAATTCTCATAGAGGTAAGATTCCCTGCATCATGAATGCAGTGGTCCTCACTCTAGAGTACCTAGAGTCATGCGGATGGCGTGCTACATAGAACCTAGGGTTCTGCCAGATACTTGGGGCATTGATCAGATCCTTCGATCCTGACAGATGCCAATAAATCCCATGTGGCTTCTGGGAGGAGATAAGACTTCTAGCTTCTGCATAGGACGTGCCTTATATACGTATTGAGCGTCTAAAGCCTTTAAGAACCCATAAAGCTTCTGGTAATATGCTACCATATGGAGCAGTTTCTGTTTGAGGCCTTATCAAGATTGACAACCCATATGGAGCAGTTTCTGTTTGAGGCCTTATCAAGATTGACAACTGTCTTCCTTAATGGCGATACCGAGTCTAGTTCTAACTAGATCTTACTAGTCCTTTCATCCTGGCGAAATTTCCTTGTTCAACAGAAAATATCCAATACTTTGGAGCAAAGGACACAACTATAATTTAATATTTAAATGAAAGTTTGAGACGATATTCCAAACTTATAGGCAGGGTGTCTTTCTAGTGGATTGATTTATTTGGATAATGAGGCTGATACTAGTCCCTATCAGCTACTCCCCCCCCCCCCCCCCCCCCCCCCCCCCAGGTCCAGAAGTATTCGCATGAAGGCTTCTGACTAGGATTTTGGCGGGAAAAAACCCACTCGTGCTTTGGCTATTGCTTCTTCTTCACAGGCCGAGGAATATTAAAGTAATATATTTTGATAGGAGAGGTGCATTACTTTTTAGAAACGATAAGGCTTCTTTCCCTCCTTTATAAGCCGGGGTGAGATAATAAGTGAGATGTCACTCCCCACTCCTTTTGTCCTTTCGGCTTCCTCTTTCTACTGCATCTCCTAGACAAACAGTAACATTCTTACCCTTTGCTTTGCATTTTGGGAGATTATTCTGTTCTTCTTTTTTACCAGGTAAATCCTTTATCATTACCTTCATCTCTCGTGTTTACGTATCCCACATTTAACAGGGATTTTTTTATTTTTTATTTTTGGACGGAAACTTCCATGTATTTCTCAAGATCTCTAAAGATTGGGTTTCATCGACAATTACTTTTAGTCATGAATCCTGACAATGAAGAGATGCTACGAAAGATCCAAGCGAAATTATCACAAAGGATGGCTGAAGTCAGGGCCGCTAATCTTGGGCATGTTTCCTCTTCGGAGGATGTCCCCGAGCCGTCCCCTACAGACGACAGAATCTCAAAATCTTCCCCGGAAAATCTCCAGGAGATAATAATAATGAAACCTCGACTAGGCTTTTGCCCTGCCTATCCTTCCCCACCTAGCCATTCCGAGAAACATGGTAAACCCTACTTCCTTTCTTCCCCTTTGATTGGGGAAGGCATCTGTACCTCTCTTTCCAAAAAACGGGCAATTTTCATTCCTCTGGGTTTGCAGGGGCGAACCGGTTTTCAACACCCTCCTTTGGTGCTCAGGCTTTAGCCTTCGACTAGTTCTTAGAGATTCTATCCGAGGTTGAACAAAGTAGAGACCGTGCTCAAGTTAAGGCTCATGATCTTCGAGACTGTCTCCGTGATAAGGAGAAATATTGCTCTGCTCTTGAGCTGCGCCTGGCTTCATTATCAGAGCGAGTGAGGGAATTAGATAAAGCCCCAGAAGCTTCTGATTGGTGTCTAGATGTTAGGTTTTTCGTTGTCTTTTCGTGTCCGTTTTCCCTTAGTTTTTGTGTGTTTTCGTTGTTTGAGGCTATGATTTGGTTGTTTTGGAGTCTTTGGTATTGTAGGATGAAAAGGGCTAAAATGAGAAGAAAACAAGAAGAAAGAAGCATTATATCGAAGATGGGTTCGATAGGAGCACGTAGGCGAAAACGGAGGTCAATTTGGAGTTCGGACGAGGAAGATACGGCCGAAACAAGAAAGATGCGCAAAGTGACCAGATCAAGGATCTGGATGCCGTCCAAACCCAATCTGGACGCCGTCCAACATGACGTCCAACATCGCGTCCAGCGTTTAAGCCGAATTTATGCAGAATGAACTTCTGGACGCCGTCCAACTTGTGCTGGACGCCGTCCAACTCCGGCGACAGCTGTGTTTTCCTTATTTATCTAGGTTTTTACCTAGTATATATATATCATCCTTGTGCACGAATTTGTATCATCTTTTATCATCTTTTAGCTTTAGTTTCCAGCACTTAAACACTTTAGATTAGTTTTACTTTGTTCGGATCCGGATTCTTAGTTTGTGTAATTCAATTCAAGTTTTTCTTTTACTTCGCGTTCTTCGTTCTTCGTTTAATCCTCGTAAGTTATTTATTGCTTTCGTTTACTTGCTTTAATTGCTTTACTTAGTTTTAGATTCGATTTCGTAATTGCTTCTTTTAATTTCCTTAGTTTAATTTCGTTCTTTCGATTTCTAGTTTAGTGTTTAGATTCGTTTTTCTAGTTTCGATTCTCTAGTTTTTCAAAGCTTTCAAAGTTAGATTAATTTTCCTTTAAATTTCCAGATTTCATTCATCATGTCTAGAGTAGTTTATGCTTTCTTCGTTGCTTTCTTTATCGCTTTCTTTTCGATTCTTGCCTAGGTAGATTTAATTGCTTTCTTCTAGTTTAATTCTTAGATTTAATTGCTTTCTTCTAGTTTAATTCTTAGATTTATTTCTTGAGTTCTAGATTAGTTATTTACTTGCTTTTATTTATTTTATTTGCCTAGGATTTAAAACAAAAACCTCCAAAATATTATTTACTTGCTTTCTTAGTTTTAGGCTAGATTAGATTTTTACTACATAATTGATTGCCCTGTTAAGTTTTCCTTGAGATTCGATACTTAGGTTTTACTTACTAGTGCTACGATAGATTTCGTCTATTGCGAACACTTTTTGGTGAAACAAATTTTGGCGCCGTTGCCGGGGAAAACTTTAGGCGTTTTATTGTGTAGTATTTTTATTTGTTTTATTTTTATTTGTGTTTCTTCGATTTTCTTGTTTCTCCCACTCGGTGCGTTTAACCCTTTTGGTGAGTGTTGTTTATGCATGGTCGCCGAAGTCTTCAAAGGAATTTAGCGCCCTACGTCGACAAAATCCATCAAAGGAAAGCGATCTTAGCCGCGAAGGAGAAGGAGGAGATCGATTCTCGAGACTTTGGTTTAGTCTTGTTGTTTGCAGAGCCCGAAGCCATGGCAGCTAGAGTCATGGGCGATTTTGCTCGCCCCACATTCACAGCCACCACTTTGGTGATTGTCCTGACGGAAGCGGTCAGGAATCATGAGCTTAAACCTCATCACATGGCGTTGCTCCCATCCTACCTAGGGTTGCCCAATGAGGATGCTTTAACATTCATCCGAGAGTTTTGCACGGTGGTGCAAACTTTCCCACTCTCGGGACTCATGGAGGACAACTTGAAGATGAAGTGCTTCCCGTACACCTTCAAGGATCGAGCAAAGTCATGGTATTTGGCGCTCCCGGCCAACTCTCTCACCACATGGAATGCGGTGTGCGAGAAGTTCATGCTCAAGTACTACCCGAACTGCAAGACTCAAGAGGTGCGGTCAAAGATTATGAATTTCTCCCAAGATAACGATGAGCCATTTCACGAAGCATGGGAGAGGTTCCAAGAGCTACTTCAACAGTGCCCTCATCATCAAATGGCACCGGAGTTGCTTTGGCAATATTTCTACGACGCCCTCAACCAGACTTGTCAGTTCATGGTGGACAGTTCGGCCGGAGGCAACATAGCGGTCAAGACAGCCGACGAGTTGCAGACGATATTTGAGACGCTCGCTGCGAGTTCTCAACAAAAATCAGCTAGACCGAGGAAAGAGGAGGCGAGTGCAATTTCGATGAGCCCCGATTTGAACAAGCAAATTGCCGACATGTATAGGGATCTCGAGAACTTGAAGATTAAGCAAAGTGCACCGGCCCCGAAGGAGGAAGGGAGGAAACCCGACCAATGCGAGATTTGTGGAGAGCTTGGACACATCAAGGAGGTGTGCCACAACATGGGGGAGTTTCCATACGAAGGAGGAGCCGAGGTCTACGCCGCTCAAGGATACCCACCTCAAGTGCCTCCACATCAAGGATATCAAGGGGGATACTATCAAAATTCGAGGCCGACATAAGGGCAAGGTAATCCTCCTACCTATCCTAATAGGCGTCCTCCACCATATAATAACTCCTATCCTCCTCCACCAAACCCTTACTACTCTCAACCTTCACCATATTATCCACCTCCTCAATACCCAAAATACCCTCCAAATCCATATTATCCACCACCTCCATACTACCCTCCTACACCACCTACACATCCAAATGCTCGTCCCCAAGGACCTCCACAAAAGCCTCCCGTCGATGAGGATCGTCTCCATGCACTTGATGCAAACATTAAGAGGCTCGAGACAGCCATTGGCCAAATTTCCAGTTCCATGCACCTAATGCAACAACCGGGGCGAATTCCGAGCCAAGGGATTCAACCGCAACAAGCCAACGAGGTGCAATATCCTCCATATGTTCCTCTCGTTCCGCCTCACCAAGCTCATGCAATCACGGTGTTACAACGCAATGGTGTCACGAGGTCGCCCCAAGGGAGTTCAAGTGATAGGAGGAGCCCGATCAAGTAGTGGAGCGACGACAATAATCGGGCAGTGCAAGGATCTGGACGGCGTCCAGGTTGGACGGCGTCCAACTCTGGACGGCCGTCCACCCCTTCTGGACGGGCACCCATGCGAAATCTCCAAATCATACAGAATCAGGATCTGGACGGCGTCCAGATCCAAGTTGGACGGCGTCCAACCCTGATGAGAAACGCACGGAGCCCGAGGAACCCGAGGAAGAGCCCGAGAAGGAGCCCGAGAAAGAGTCCCCACCTCTACACAAGACTTTCAATCCTTATGTTCCTCCCATTCCTTTTCCATGTCGTGTGAAAAACAAGACGCTCAACCCGTATGCTCCACCTATTCAGAGTGTTGTGAAGAAGGAGAAGAAGGATTTCGAGCCTATCAATTCGTTTCCAAAAAGAGGAGATCCGGGAGGTTTCGACTTGAGCATCGTTTTGGATAGTGGGGAGACCGTCTCGGGATTGATGGATCTAGGAGCTGCTGCGGTGAATTTGATGCCGTATTCTATTTTCGAAAAGATAAACTCAAGAGTCCTTCAAGCTACCGATATGCGCATTGAGCTAGCAGACGGCACCGTGAGCAGTCCTTTGGGAGTTGTGGAAGATGTTACTGTCCTTGTTGGTGGAATGCTAGTTGTTACCGACTTTGTAGTGCTTCACGAGGGCAAAGGAGCTAAGAGCGCTACCGGCCATATACTCTTGTTGGGAAGACCATTTATGGCCACTACTCGAGCCCGGATTGACGTTGGCACCTGATCGCACTATTTTCTACCACACAAAAATAGGTATAGTATAAGAAAGTACGAGTATCGTATCCACAGGGACTGAATAACCGAAAACGCACACATACCTCTACTCAAGAACTAATGTGATGTCTAGGCTTTTAAGGGTTTAGTGAATGTGGTATTTATACTAGGCAAATAATAACAAGAACTCAAGTAATCATATAAGGAAATAAGCAAGTAAAGAAATAAGTAGTCAAATAAAACACCTTAAGGCACAAGCAATTAAGTAAATAGGGAAAGTGAACAATTAAGGAAAAGTGTTGATTCTAGGGAAGCCTACCTAATCAAAAATATGCAAATAATTAATGAATACAATTAACCACTTTAATCCAATCTAAATGTGATGCATGCAAAAATAACTTACACCCTGATTAAAGCAATGCAAGTAGTCACCCAACGAGATCCTAATATTCTTTCGAATTGTAAGAATCGAATCAAGTGCAAAATAGAACAAGTACCAATAATATAATCAACTAGGTTCAACTAAGACACCAAATCAATTATATATGAACATATAACAATTCAATTAACAATCAAGAAAATCAAACTATTATATCATGCTTTCATGAGATCGATTATGCAATTATCCTATCAAGGCATAAACACATAACTATGCATACACAATTAATGGCCAGTTAACTATGCATGAGAATAAGCACCATGAAACATGCATCTAGATTGGAAGGCTAATTGTAAACAAAAACACTTACATAAATTCAATTAGGCATTCAATCCCTAAAATCAACTAAGAAATTTAGCTAGACATAATTAAAGCAAACATAAACACAAAAGATTGAAAGAGCATAATTAAAGAGTAAGAGTAAGAAAAACTTGAACACAAACGAAGAACGTTGAATCTTGAATCTTGCATAAACTTGAAAAACTCCAATGTTGAATACAAAACTCTAAAGTAAAAGTGTGCTAAAAAGTATGTAAAATAATAAGGTGTTTTCTAGGTTTACAATGCTAGACTAGAAGTATATATAGGAGAAATTTACATAAGGAAAACCTAGACTAAAAAGGAGTCAAATTAAATAAGGAGAAAAATTCCCGGCTGGACACCTCTCGACAGACCTCTCGATCGAGAGGTCGATCGAGAGGGTACAATCTTTGCTCTCGATCGATAGCTACAACAGAAGACACCTCTCGACACCTCTCTCGATCGAGTGGTCGATCGAGAGGCCTTCACTCGAACTCAAATCTTGAATTTTCAGCTTCGATCTTCACGCCTTTTCTCGTCTCGGGGTTTTATCCTCGATTTATCATCAATTTATGCCTGAAAACACAGAAAAACACCTACAAGCATAATATTGTCCCATATACTAAAAACCATATAAAACATAGACAATACTATAAAATCGAGACACAAAATCGACTCTTTTTGGCTATGAAAACAAGGTAAATTTCACCTATATCAAATCCCCCAAACTTAAACATTGTTCGTCCCGAACAATACCAAAACATAAACAATAGACTCTAGCATTGTGAACTATATAGGCCTCAAAAACTTTTCAAAACCAATACTCATGATCATGATCAAAACTATGCATACTACCTTAACATCAATAACACAACCTATCCATCAAATTCGAAACATGTCAATCTATCGAAGAACACTCTCCAAACATGTGAGATTATGTATATAAGTGAACTCCCAACTCTCTCAAAGAAAAGATGTAATATAATGCACATCATAAGGTTCACTCAACATCAATGTAATGCAACATGTTTACCATAGGCTTGCCCCTAATCTCGACATCTCCACCTAATGTAATATTCACAAACTAAGATCAAAAAGGTCTTTATAAAATCTTGTAATGTAGGGACATTGGTTAAGGTAGGGAATGTATAGGCTAAGTGACTCAAATTACTCCAAATCATCAACCTCTTTTCAACTCCACCCAAAGTATGGTTTTTTTTTAACTCCATCTTCTACCATCCAACACCAACTACAATCATCAACATATCAAAGATGCAAACAATACAACTCAAGCTAACTATCCCCTTATGCTTTTATTCTCATACTTTTTTTTTTTTTTTTCTTTTAACTATAGAGCTCCTCTAATAAATGTTCTTTCTAATATTCGAACAAAGGCTCTAACTTTCTTTTCTCTCTTTTTTTTTTCTACTATTTTTTTTCTTTGTTTTTTTTTTCTAAGCTCATAGGGATAGCTAACTATACTTAATCAAGCATCTCAAATTCTTTTCTTTTTCTTTTCATACCACATCAAGATAATCTACTCAACTCCTTCCCACATCATCAACTAACTCCACTAAAGATACCCTTATCCATCCAAACCTCCTATACAAGTATGGATCATCCCAATAATAGAACTTACAATCGTGGAGGAACTTCTTCTTTTGGTGAGACGATAGATCCTTTGGCACATGATGGATCACCAAATAGTTGACGATGTCGGCGAACCAAGGTATCAAATCGTCCATCTGAAAAATCTGCTCATCGGGGAAACTCTCCTTGATTGCAATTTTCGAGTCCTCTCCTTCCACGGGCTGCTCGAGTCTCGAGAGATGGTCGGCCACCACGTTCTCGCATCCTTTCCTATCCTTGATCTCCATGTCGAACTCTTGAAGAAGCAAAATCCAGCGAACTAACCTTGGCTTCGAGTCCTTCTTGTTGAATAGATAGCGAATGGCGGCATGGTCGGTGTGCACAATCGTGTGAGATCCCACCAAGTAACTTGTCGAAAGCGTAGACCACAGCAAGTAACTCCTTCTCCGTGGTGGTGTAATTCCTTTGAGCCGAGTCCAACGTCTTACTAGCATAGTAGATCACTCGGAAAAGCTTATCCCTTTTCTGCCCCAAAACAGCTCCTACCGCCCAATCGCTTGCATCGCACATGAGCTCGAACGGGGCACTCCAATCCGACGAAACCAAAACGGGAGTAGAGATAAGCACCTTCTTCAACGTCTCGAAGGCTTCCAAGCACTCATCATCGAACACGAACTTGACATCTTTCTCGAGCAATCCACACAACGGCTTCGTGATCTTTGAGAAATCCTTGATGAATCTCCAATAGAAGCCGGCATGTCCTAAGAAACTTCTCACCGATTTGACATTGGTTGGCGGTGGCAACTTCTCAATGGCTACAACTTTGGCTCGATCCACCTCCAATCCATATGAAGACACCTTGTGACCAAGTACAACTCCTTCTTGAACCATGAAGTGGCACTTCTCCCAATTGAGAACGAGGTTCGTCTCTTCGCACCTTTGAAGCACCGTGGCAAGATTCTCCAAACATTGATCAAAAGAAGGACCAAAGACTGAAAAATCATCCATAAACACCTCCATGATATTCTCGATCAGTCCATGGAAGATGGCCATCATGCACCTTTGGAAAGTGGCCGGTGCATTGCATAATCCGAACGGCATCCTCCGATAAGCGAAAACTCCATATGGGCATGTGAATGCAGTCTTGTGTTGATCCTCCGGAGCGATGGCGATTTGATTGTAGCCGGAGTATCCATCGAGGAAGCAATAATACTCATGGCCGGCTAGACGATCAAGCATTTGATCTACGAACGGGAGGGGAAAGTGATCCTTCCTTGTCGCTGCGTTGAGAAGACGATAATCAATGCACACTCGCCATCCCGTGACCAGCCTTGTCGCGATCAGCTCTCCTTTCTCGTCGTTGATGACCGTCATGCCTCCTTTCTTTGACACCACTTGAGTAGGACTTACCCATTCACTATCCGAAATAGCATAGATCATGCCGGCATCAAGCAATTTCAGCAACTCCTTCCTCACAACTTCTTGCATGGCTGGGTTCAATCGTCTTTGGGGTTGGACTCTTGGGCGATGGCCTTCCTCGAGCAAGATCCTATGCATGCAAATCGTAGGACTAATACCTTTGATGTCGGCAATCGTCCATCCAATTGCAGATTTGTGCTCCCTTAGCACCCTCAATAGCTTGTCCGTGTTTGCCTCCGTGAGATGAGAAGATACGATCACCGGGTACGTCTCTTCATCTCCTAAGAACTTGTACTTGAGGTGCTCGGGGTAATGGCTTCAATTCCACCTTAGGGGCTGCATCCTTCTTCTCTTCCTCTTCGAAAAACCCGTCGTCCACCTTCTTGTTGATGTCGAGATAAGAAACCTCCTTGTGGTGACTCGATGGTCGATTAGCCTCCAACTGATTGAGATACTCTAGAATCTCGTCGCAAGCTTCATCCAACTCCTCGTAGGCATAGAGAGAATTCGAAATACAATGGTTAAGTGCCTCCTCCGAAGTAGGTGGTGTCAACGTCTCGATGGAGAAGATATCCTCACGTTGATCGTCGGGTCTCTTCATAGCTTCGTAGATAGAAATTTTCAGTTCCTCCCCGTTGACTCGAAATGTGAGGTCTCCATCTTGAACATCGATCAATGCTCTCCCCATTGCTAAGAATGGCCGTCCCAAGATCAAAGGTTGATTTGTATCCTCGGGCATGTCCAAGACTACGAAATCTGCCGGAAAGACGAGGTTGTGCCCTTGAACTAGAACGTCCTCTACTATCCTCCTTGGATAAGAAACTGATCGGTCCGCCATAAGTAGAGAGATGGTGGTTGGCTTCATCTTCCCGATCTTGAGCCGGTTGAATATAGGGAGAGGCATCAAATTTATGCTAGCGCCAAGATCACATAGCACATTTTGGAAGATTTGATCACCAATCTTGCATGATAAAGTGAATCTGCCGGGATCCTTTTGCTTCAATGGTAGCTTCCGTTGGATCACCGCGCTGCACTCCTCCGTGAGATTGATCGTCTCGAACTTCCCCCACTTCTTTTTCCCCGAAACCGCATCCTTGATGAACTTCATGTGGTTGGGCATGTCTCGAAGAGCATCGAGAAGTGGTATGTTGATGTTGACCTTTTGTAGTATCTCCATGAAGCGTTGATACTTTTCGTCTTGCTTCGTCTTGGTCAATCGTTGCGGGAAGGGGGCCTTCGGAGTGTATGTTGGAAGTTGGTGCGGCTGCTGGGCCTCTCGACCGACCTCTCGATCGAGAGAGGTGTCGAGAGGTCCCTTCTGACCTCGCTGTTTGACCTCTCGATCGACCTCTCGATCGAGAGAGGTGTCGAGAGGGTCAATTTGAATCTCCTCGTCGTATACCTCTTGATCCTCCTCTCGATCGAGAGAGGTGTCGAGAGGTGGATTCTGACCTCCAGTATGGACCTCTCGATCGACCTCTCGATCGAGAGAGGTGTCGAGAGGCCCTCGCCTCGGCTCTTGGATCCTCGTTTCCTCGAGCACCACATTCTTGAAGTTCCCGACTCCTTTCTTCTCAGCTTCCAAGGATGGATTTGTGTACGTAGTGCCGCTCCGAAGCTCAATAGCATGAACATGATGGTTGTTCTTCGGATTTTGCTCCGTGTTACTTGGGAATTGGCCGGGCTTATGGACTCCTCCTTGAGCGTTGGCTATTTGACTCATTTGCGTCTCCAACATTTGCATTTGTTTGGTCAACGCACAGATGCTACTCGCCAAGTTGTTAGTTGAGGTACTTTGAGTGAGCTCCAACGTCCTCAACTTTGCATCTTGTTGTGTCATCCTCATCTCTGATTGAGCCATATATTGACGAATTAAATCGTCGGTAGACATCTCCTTCTTGGGCTCTTGGATGACTCCGTTCTCAACATGGAAGCCGGGAGGTGGTTGCAATGCGTTGCTTGGATTGGCATAGGAGAAGTTCGGATGATTTCGGTTGTTGGGAACATATGGCTTCTTATACCCTCCTTGGTAGTTCGAACCTCCTTGTCCTCCTTGCCCTCCTTGCCACTTGTTTCCTTGATTCGGTTGCCACTTGCCCCCTTGTTGCACAAAATTGGCATCTTCCTCTTCGGTTGGGTTTGCTTGATCGTCCGTGATAGCATCGCACCAAAGTACTCCTTTCTTGATAGAATCCAACTCATTTGCTGTTTTTGTATACTTCTCCATCAAGTCCTCGTAAGCATCGATCCCAATGTTGGCAACTCTCCTTCTTCCAAGCCGTCGATCGGTAGCCTCTTCATAGCTCGAATTTACGGTCAGCTCAATAATCTCCATAGCCACTTCATACTCATTGTTCAAGAATCCTCCCTTCGAAGCGTAATCGAGCTCCTTCCTACACAACTTTTTCAAACCACGATAGAAGCACGTGATTTGATCCTCCTTACTAATCCCATGATTCGGGCATGCTCGAAGTAACTTCTTGAATCTCCCCCACGCCTCATAAAAGTGCTCATCCTCATATTGTTGAAATTTGTTGATCTCATTGATAAGCTTTTGAGCCCTCGAAGGTGAGAAGAACTTGTTGAGAAACTTTGTGCACATCTCAGCCCAAGTAGTGACCTCCTTCTTGTCCAATCCATCCAACCACTCTCTTGCATCGTCCTTGAGAGACCATACGAAGAGGCTAAGCTTGAGGTAGTCCGAAGATACTCCATTGGCCTTGTATGTAGCACATATGTCCAGAAATTGCTTCAAGTGCGCGTTGGGATCCTCCGCCGGTGATCCTCCGTATTGATTGTTTTGCACCATGTTGATGAGGGACGTCTTGAACTCGTAGTGTTAGCTTCCGTGGTCCCCCATCCTCCTTGCTGAAATTGGTCCACGACCGGTTTGAACCGATCGTTCAAAGTCCGCCTCACTTGATCCGCCATTGAATCGAAACTCCTTGGTGAATCGGGTGGTGAAGAGAGTGGTGTATCGATCTTACTTGCCTCCTTTCCTCGCCTCAATGCTCGAAGACAGCGCTCTAACTCCAAGTCTATAGGAATAGGATTTATCCCTTTAGACCTTGTGGTCATGCACTACCTAAAACCAAAGAGAAGAAAAGAAAAACGTTAGATCAATAAACCGAAAACAGAAAATTAAAGCGCCTAAATCACCTATTAATTCTATTTCAAAATATGTGTATGAAATCTAATCAGTCCCCGGCAACGGCGCCAAAATTTGATCGCACTGTTTTCAACCACACAAAAATAGGTATAGTATAAGAAAGTACGAGTATCGTATCCACAGGGACTGAATAACCGAAAACGCACACAATACCTCTACTCAAGAACTAATGTGATGTCTAGGCTTTTAAGGGTTTAGTGAATGTGGTATTTATACTAGGCAAATAATAACAAGAACTCAAGTAATCATATAAGGAAATAAGCAAATAAAGAAATAAGTAGTCAAATAAAACAACTTAAGGCACAAGCAATTAAGTAAATAGGGAAAGTGAACAATTAAGGAAAAGTGTTGATTCTAGGGAAGCCTACCTAATAAAAAATATGCAAATAATTAATGAATACAATTAACCACTTTAATCCAATCTAAATGTGATACATGCAAAAATAACTTACACCCTGATTAAAGCAATGCAAGTAGTCACCCAACGAGATCCTAATATTCTTTTGAATTGTAAGAATCGAATCAAGTGCAAAATAGAACAAGTACCAATAATATAATCAACTAGGTTCAACTAAGACACCAAATCAATTATATATGAACATATAACAATTCAATTAACAATCAAGAAAATCAAACTATTATATCATGCTTTCATGAGATCGATTATGCAATTATCCTATCAAGGCATAAACACATAACTATGCATACACAATTAATGGCCAGTTAACTATGCATGAGAATAAGCACCATGAAACATGCATCTAGATTGGAAGGCTAATTGTAAACAAAAACACTTACATAAATTCAATTAGGCATTCAATCCCTAAAATCAACTAAGAAATTAGCTAGACATAATCAAAGCAAACATAAACACAAAAGATTGAAAGAGCATAATTAAAGAGTAAGAGTAAGAAAAACTTGAACACAAACGAAGAACGTTGAATCTTGAATCTTGCATAAACTTGAAAAACTCCAATGTTGAATACAAAACTCTAAAGTAAAAGTGTGCTAAAAAGTATGTAAAATAATAAGATGTTTTTCTAGGTTTACAATGCTAGACTAGAAGTATATATAGGAGAAATTTACATAAGGAAAACCTAGACCAAAAAGGAGTCAAATTAAATAAGGAGAAAAATTTCCGGCTGGACACCTCTCGACAGACCTCTCGATCGAGAGGTCGATCGAGAGGGTACAATCTTTGCTCTCGATCGATAGCTACAACAGAAGACACCTCTCGACACCTCTCTCGATCGAGAGGTCGATCGAGAGGCCTTCACTCGAACTCAAATCTTGAATTTTCAGCTTCGATCTTCACGCCTTTTCTCGTCTCGGGGTTTTATCCTCGATTTATCATCAATTTATGCCTGAAAACACAGAAAAACACCTACAAGCATAATATTGTCCCATATACTAAAAACCATATAAAACATAGACAATACTATAAAATCGAGACACAAAATCGGCTCTTTTTGGCTATGAAAACAAGGTAAATTTCACCTATATCACACCGGCACATTGAGCATGGCCGGTCAAGGAGGTTCAGTAACGTTTTCTTCTTTTGGAAATTCACTTTCTATTCCTACTCCTTCTTTTCATTTATGCTCTTATGTTAAGCTCGCTAACCCTTGTGTTGAGGAAAATATTTGTGAGATTTTTGACAAGGGAGCGGCTCGAGAAGAATTCTTTGAAGATGAGGAGTCCATTGAAGATGACGAGTTCTTTAGTTGTGTGGATGAGGAAGAGGATATAATCGAGCAATATCTTGGGAATTTGGAGGAGGTTGATGAAGTGGAAGAGGAACACTTGAACCATGCATTGAAAGAGGAAGTTGTCGTTAACTCTTTTCTTTCTAACTTCACCAATTGTATAACATCTTTTCTTGCAGAGTTTAAATTGACGATATTTGAGGAGGAGTTCGAACTAAGTGTGGGGGAGTCAAGAGTTGATGACCGAGTTCTTCGAGATTTGTCGAAAACGAAGAGTGGATATGTCGCAAGGAGTACCAACACGTCGCTTGGTGCTACGGGTTTCGGTTGATCGTAGCCTTCGTCAAGCTAACGACGTTAAATAAGCGCTTGGTGGGAGGCAACCCACGTATAAAAAAAAATATGCAGCTTAGGTTTTATTTTTGTTATTGTCGTATTTTCTTTGTTTTCTTTTTGATTTTTCGTGCAGGGAGTAGTGTACAAGGATTGGCGTGAAGAGAGGTCGA
Source organism: Thymus mandschuricus (assembly GCA_029379335.1). Classification (NCBI taxonomy): domain Eukaryota; kingdom Viridiplantae; phylum Streptophyta; class Magnoliopsida; order Lamiales; family Lamiaceae; genus Thymus; species Thymus mandschuricus. Next base: position 14,678,392 of record CM057074.1, on the reverse strand, counting down.
GACGAGGCCAAAACCAACTTTTGAACAGATTTGAGAGTTGGACGCCGTCCAACTTGAGTTGGACGGCCGTCCAACCCTGAACAGGCCTCCCCAATTTTCTCGAACTCCAAAATTGTTCCTTTCTTAATTCGCTCGATCCCCGATGGCAAGATCCACGGTTCCAAGATCCTTTCAACTAATCTCAGCCTTGTTTTTGTGTCTATTTATTTGGTTTTGAGTCTTTTGTTTTGTTTCTCTTTATTTTGTTTGATTTTACGCTTTGGTATTTGTGTTTTGTGTTTGTTTTGTAGGTGATACTTGGAGTCTCTCGAGATTTTGGGTATTTGTGTTCGTCATTTTGTGATAAGTTCTTTCTTTCCCTTTCCTTTTTATTTTCTCGCAATGGGGACATTGCTTGATTTTTAAGTGTGGGGGGGGGGGGGGGGGGGGGGGGGGGGGGGGTCTTTGAACTTTTGGCATGTAGTTTTTAATTTTGTTGAGTCTTAGGAGTTAATTGAGTCAAATGAGCATGTGATGATAGTATTGTGGACTTGGCCGATGATAGACAATTGCGTTGATTTTTGGAAAAATTCATGATCTTTATTATGCATGGAACCTTGGCGAAGCGACGCATTTTATTTGATGAATTTGATGTATGCTATGATGTCGGGAACTAGTTAGTTTGAACCCGTAAGAGTTGAGCTATTTGTGCATATTTATGCCTATTCTTTGATTGAGTGATCATGCATGTTTCATTGATTCTAGAACTTGCCTTGTTTCTCCATCAAGACCTTAGTATATTTACGAACTAGGAGATGATCTTAGGCCATCTTTCTTTAGCCACATGATTCCTATACACTAACCTTGTTCACAATCCTTTGTTTACCCCCTTTGAGCCTTTATTAGCCGTTCTTTGTGAAACCGGATGATAGGAGGTTTGGATGATTATGGGTATCCTTAGTTGTAGTTGGTGATATGGAAGGAGATAATTGGAGAATATTTGTTGTGGTGTAGAAGGAGAGAAAGAGAAGAAATTTTAGATGCTTGTTTAAGTATAGTTAGCTATCCCTATGAGCTTAGAAAAAAAAGAAAAGAAAAAAAAAATAGAGCCTTTGTTCAACATTAGAAAGAACATGTATTAGTTGAGCTCTAGGAAAAAAAAAAAAAAAAAAAAAAGAAAAAGAAAAAAAAAAAAAAAAAGAGAAAAAATAAGCATAAGGGGATAGTTAGCTTTGATTTGTATAGTTGATATTTTAGCATCTTTGAGTTTGTATTTGGTGTGTTGGATGGTAGAAGATGGAGATAAAAATCCATACTTTGGTTGGAGTTGAAAAAGAGGTTGATGATTTGGAGTATTTTGAGTCACTTAGCCTATATAATCCCTACCTTAACCAATGTCCCTACATTACAAGCTTATATAAAGACCTTTTTTATCCTAGTTTGTAAGTATTACATTAGGTGGAGATGTTGAGATTGAAGGCAAGCCTATGGTAAACATGTTGCATTGCATTGATGTTGAGTGAACCCTCTTGATGTGCAGTATATTACATCTTTTTTTGAGAGAGTTGAGTGTTCACTTTCATATACAAAATCTCACATGTTGGAGAGTGTTCTTTGATGGATTAGCATACTTTGAATTAGTTGAGTAGATTGTGTTGATTGATGCTAAGGTTGTGTGCATAGTTTTGATCATGATCGTGAGAGTTTGTTTTCGAAAAGTTTTGAGGCCTATATAGTTCACAATACTTGAGTCTATTGTTTATTTTGTTTTGCTTGAGGACAAGCAAAGGTCTAAGTGTGGGGGATTTTGATTGGTTTCTAGATGTTAGGTTTTTCGTTGTCTTTTCGTGTCCTTTTTCCCTTAGTTTTTGTGTGTTTTCGTTGTTTGAGGCTATGATTTGGTTGTTTTGGAGTCTTTGGTATTGTAGGATGAAAAGGGCTAAAATGAGAAGAAAACAATAAGAAAGAAGCATTATATCGAAGATGGGTTCGATAGGAGCACGTAGGCGAAAACGGAGGTCAATTTGGAGTTCGGACGAGGAAGATACGGCGGAAACAAGAAAGATGCGCAAAGTGACCAGATCAAGGATCTGGACGCCGTCCAAACCCAATCTGGACGCCGTCCAACATCTGGACGCCGTCCAACATGACGTCCAACATCGCGTCCAGTGTTTAAGCCGAATTTATGCAGAATGAACTTCTGGACGCCTTCCAACTCCGGCGACAGCTGTGTTTTCCTTATTTATCTAGGTTTACCTAGTATATATATATCATCCTTGTGCACGAATTTGTATCATCTTTTATCATATTTTAGCTTTAGTTTTCAGCACTTAAACACTTTAGATTAGTTTTACTTTGTTCGGATCTGGATTCTTAGTTTGTGCAATTCAATTCAAGTTTTTCTTTTACTTCGCGTTCTTCGTTCTTTGTTCTTCGTTTAATCCTCGTAAGTTATTTATTGCTTTCGTTTACTTGCTTTAATTGCTTTACTTAGTTTTAGATTCGATTTCGTAATTGCTTCTTTTAATTTCCTTTGTTTAATTTCGTTCTTTCGATTTCTAGTTTAAAGTTTAGATTCGTTTTTCTAGTTTCGATTCTCTAGTTTTTCAAAGCTTTCAAAGTTAGATTAATTTTCCTTTAAATTTCCAGATTTCATTCATCATGTCTAGAGTAGTTTATGCTTTCTTCGTTGCTTTCTTTATCGCTTTCTTTTCGATTCTTGCCTAGGTAGATTTAATTGCTTTCATCTAGTTTAATTCTTAGATTTAATTGCTTTCTTCTAGTTTATTCTTAGATTTATTTCTTGAGTTCTAGATTAGTTATTTACTTGCTTTTATTTATTTTATTTGCCTAGGATTTAAAACAAAAACCTCCAAAATATTATTTACTTGCTTTCTTAGTTTTAGGCTAGATTAGATTTTTACTACATAATTGATTGCCCTGTTAGGTTTTCCTTGAGATTCGATACTTAGGTTTTACTTGCTAGTGCTACGATAGATTTCGTCTATTGCGAACACTTTTTGGTGAAACAGCTTCCTTAGAACAAACTTTGGAAATGAGGGCAGACTTCACTATGCGAGCAGAACAACTAACTCTCACTCATGAGCAAGAGTTGGAACGTTCCCGGACTTCTTCTTTCCTAGAAGGGATGAAGAAAGGCTCCGAGGAAGGCATTTCCATAAGGATACAAGCTTACCGATCTAATTTCTTAATGTCCCCTTATGGTCAAGCTTTCATAGATTCTTTAGTGAAGCAATTTCCTGAGGCATTTATCAATTCTCCTTATTTTTGGGCACGAATGATAGATCCTCTCACGAGCTGGGCTGGTGATATTGTCTTTGAATGCTGTGATCAGCTGGGTGTCCCTGAACAGGCTGCCTCTATCAACTTGGTGCCCATAATACATATGTTTGAAACGAAACCCGAGGTCCTCATGAGGAACTGTTTCATTCCTACTGGGGAACCTTGGTTCATGCCTGTGCTGAGAAAGGCCACTGAAGTCCTTCGACAACCCGTTGGGCTCTCCGGGGATCTTCCTGCTTGGGATGCCCCCCTCTTCCCTCTTTTTCCTGTTGATACTACGATCATGAGGCTTATGAAAAGGGCCTTTGATGAGGTGTTTTTATTGCTTTCGTTATAGCTGAGTTCACCCATTATCAGTTTATCATTATTTTTTGTTTAGCCAGTCTTTTTCTCTGCTAGGAATTAAGAAAGGAGGGTGTTCTATGCCTCCCTTTTCATGAAGAGACTACTTCTGCAGAATGCACTCTACCGACTATGGCAAGCGATTCTGGGAGAAAGGATGTCTTGGCTATTTCAGCGGATTATCCCAAGGATGGTCTTCCCCTGCATTCGGCTAAAACTTCCTCTATTACTGGTGATCAAGCTTCATCTTCTCATTCACCTAGCTCTGCGGATCTAGCCTCTGCCTCAGATCCTTCTCTTTGATCTGGCTGCTTTTTGATGAATTGTTTCAAAACAATTTACCTTTTTGGTGCTTGTAATGGGGTGTTTTATTACGGCCCCAAAATTGTGCTGGTGGGGGCACAAACAATATTATTTCTTTCTTCTTTCGGCCAGGTGCTTTTTAGGGCCTTGCTTTTGACACGCTTCTGCTATTTTTATGTTTATATGACTTCTTGTCCTGCTTTTACTTGCTATGTTCCTCCTGCTAAAGCATTTTGAGGTAATAGAATACAGGCTAAAAGCATTTTAAGATAATGGAGTACGCGTATTGGGATGTAGGGTATCCCCTACTCCCCCCCCCCCCCCCCCCCCCCCCCCAAGTGAGGCGTATGAAAACGAAGGAATTACTCCTCATTTTAGAGCTAATAATTTGTGGAATATGATTTTTGATTTTTTTTTTTTAATTTTTTTTATAAAAAAAAACAAGGAGGCATGATCCTGTGTCTTTCGCATATTGATTAATTAAAAGATAAGAAAACTTCAAAATAGATAAGGGCTATGGTCAGCCATACTCCCATCTTTTTAGGAATTGCTATCCTTTTCGTAGTATGCTGTTCCTTCAGCCTTTTCTCGATCTGGCATTTCAATTGTGCCTTTGACTTTTGCCTTTGCCTTAGCCATCAAAGTTTCCCATTGCCCTTTCTTAACTGGAGCGTGGTCTGTGCTTGTCGTTTTAGCCTCAAGTCCTTTGCTTTCTTTGATCTGTTGGGGCTGCTTCTTGTCTGGGCTCCTGGGCAATAGGAGCCCTTCAGAGGGATTGGTGTTGGCAATCAGCAAGTGCTCCATTGAAATAGAGAGATTCTGGCTTTCTTTTGCCGGAATCAGAGCCTTAAACCTCTTTTCTTCGGGCTCAGCTTCAATTTTCTCTCTGGCCAGTTCTGCCATTGGCCTTTTCCTGGCTTCTCCCGCCTGTACCGATTGAATGTAGCATTTTCGAGAGATCTCTTGGTCTACCGACACCTGTCCCACCTGGTTTCCCACGGGGAATTTCATCATCAGATGGTAAGTGGAAACCACTGCTTGGAATGGATTTAGGGCAGTTCTCCCCAGGATAATATTGTAGGAAGATGGCTGTCGCACTACCAGAAAGGTGACTGGTTTTGATACCCATGGAGGTCCTTCACCCAAGGTGAGCATCAAGTCGATTGACCCCAATGACATTACAGGGTCTCCTGAGAAACCATGCAGAGCTGTGGCTACGTAACTCAAAGGCTTCTGGAGACTCATTGGATTGAAGCAGCTCTCAAATATAACATTAACTGCGGCCCCTGTATCCACAAAGACCCTTTGGACTTGATACCTTTCTACCTCCACTGTGACGACCAAGACATCGTCATGTGGATGAGTTACTTTCTGATTATCTTCGGCTCCGAATGAAATTTCTGGCGGGGGTAGGCCTTTTTCGACCTTCCAGACCCCATGTCTTTCGTGCATATGTAACTCTCTAGCAGATGCCTTTCTGCTTCTGTTAGAGTCCCCCATGGTTGGTCCTCCGTATATCATTTTGATAACGCCCTTAGGCTCTGGTCCTTGGCCAGCATCAGGCGATTTTTCAGGAGCTTCTTTGCGCCTTTTGTTCTGTTCTGTCTCTCTCTTGACGTATTCCAAGAGTTCTCCTTCTTGGATTAGTTTCTCGATGGCAATCCTCAAATTTCTACAGTCATTGGTCATGTGACCAAAGTCATTGTGAAATTTGCATAACCTTTCAGAAGGTGGATTCCTTAGTGGCTGCCTGTGCCCAGCAGGGATCTGGATCCCCGGTTTTTTCATGACCACTTCTAGCAACTCAACGGGCTGCTTGATGAGTGGCGTAAAAGATCTTAAAAATCTTTCATTTTTATCAGCTTTCTTGGCATCTGGGGCTAGTCCTTTCCTTTCTTCAGGCTTCTTTTCCCTTTGAGAAGCCAGTTCGGCCCTCTTGCTGCTTAGGGCTTCTTCCATATGGATATATTTTTGAACTCTTGTCAATAGCTCTTCAAAAGAGGTAGCTTCCTTTTTGATGAGAGAAGCAAAGAATTGCCCCGGTTTCAAGCCATCTACACATGCATGCACCTTTAGTTTTGGTTCTACTCCTGGTATTTCCAAGACAGCCTCGTTGAATCGTGTCATGTAGTCTCTCAGACTCTCATTACTGCCTTGCTTGATGGTTGTCAGATGCAGTGAATTTCTAGTAGTTCTTTTAGCACTGACGAACTGTTGGAGAAAAACTTCCCTTAGATCCACGAAGGAGTGGATAGAAGCTTTTGGCAACTGCTTGAACCAATGTTGAGCAATCCCTGATAGGGTTGTGAGGAACACTCGGCACTTGACACCCTCTGAATATTGGTGGAGGAGGCATAAGCTCTCAAATTTCATCAAATGTTCTTCAGGATCTCCCTTTCCTTTGTACTCGCAAGAGATTGTTTTGAAGTTGCTGGGAACAGGATCAGTTTGAATGTCCGCAGAGAATGGACTATTCTCATCAATATATAAGGAGAAAAGCTCCGGCTTGATCCCATTACCCTTGTTATTGGGAGAGTGTTTAGGGTTCTCTTCTTCATTTAGGTTGTGAATTTCTCTTTCGCTTGCCCCTGTTTCCTTTAAGGCTCTCTCTGCAGCTTTCTTTTGCTCTTTTGGCTTTTTTACTTCTTTTGCCAAGAGCTTCATCTGCTCTTGTTGCTGGGCATACTTCTTGGCCCATGTGTTATTGATGTTCTCATTAGGGTTCCCCTCAATTTTCTCAGGCCCCTCTTCATCTGGGGATTCCCAATCAGTCGAAAATCCCTCCTCAGTCTCATCCACTATGGGAGGCAGCTTTGAAATCAGCTCTTGATTTGCGTTCGGATTTACAGGCTTCTGCTTATGTGGTGCAGGGGTGCTCTTGCTTCCTCCACCCTCCTGGGTTTCCCCCGGAGGATCTGGAATTTGGGAGTTCATCCCCAGAGCGTGGGGTCTTTTCTCGACAGCCCCTTCAACCACGCCTTCTACAAGCGTTTTCATTTGGAGGAGCATAGTTGGAGAGAACTGAGCCTCCATGTTGACACTGGCCTCTGTCACCACGGTGCCTTTTCCTTTATTCCCAAGTAGGGAATTTGCTGGATTTCCAGTAGCTTGGCCGGCTTCTTTCGAAGCAGCATCTGGGGCAGTATTCATCTTTGCAAGGTTATGCAGATATTTAAGGATGCTTAGAGAAATTAATTTCAGATGCTCCTCGAAGGAAGCTTAATTCGTGTTTGATAGATTCTTCTGTGGTCATAAACCTTTTATAGTAGTTTCAACAAACATTGTCTATTTACTATAAGGCTTTTTTAGGAGGTGGCTTTTGCTAGAGTCCTATTTTCTAAGACTCGATGCGAGGGGTCTGGCCGTGCAGACCTTTTGCGTATAATGCTTACTATGGAGAGTTTTTTCATGTGATACCTATTTTATAGGGTTTTTTTAGTGGGGCATTCCTTGTTAGACAATGTTTAATGAGGATAATATCCCTTGTACGGGAGTTATGAGAATACGGTCTTTTAAATAGAGCTCGCAAGAATGGCGCCTATTGAGTAAGGCTTATGAAGGGTTCCGCCCATCATAGGGGGTTTTGAGAGAGTGTCGCCTATTAAAGGAGGCTGGCAAAAATATCATCCGTCGAGTAGGGTTTATGCAGGGTTCTGCCCCTTACATGGGATTTATGAAAATATCGTCTATTAAATAGGATTTTTGCAAATATTGCTTACCGAATCAGGCTTATGAAAGGTTTGCTCATTATATGGGCTTAAGGAAATGTTGCCTACTGAATAGGGCTTTTGTGTGGTTCCACCCATTATAGGGGGCTTGTGTGGAGGTTGCCTATTAAATAGGGCTTTTGAAAGGTTCTGCCCATTATATGGGGCTTACGAGGATGTTGCCTATTAGATAGGGCTTGATTAATGATGTTATGCCTATTATATAGGGCTTTTGAAGGTGTGCCTATTAGATAGGGCTTGTGTTGCCTATTAAATAGGGCTTACGAGGGATCTTACCCATTATATGGGGCTTATGATAGTGCTGCCTATCAGATAGGGCTTATGCGGAGGTTGCCTGTTAGACAGGGCTTCTGAGAGTATTGCCTGTTAGCCAGGGCTTCTGAGATTGTTGCCTGTTTAAACATGGCTTCTGAAAGTATTGCCTGTTAGCCAGGGCTTCTGAGATTGTTGCCTGTTTAAACAGGGCTTCTGAAGGCTTATGGGAGGTTCTGCTTTCAGATGCAGGGCCCCCTCATCAAAGTGAATGGGGTGATTCTGTCATCTTCAGCTCTCCGCTATTTGATGCTTTTGCTTTTATTAGGTGAGTTTTTGATTCATAGCAATATAGGGACATATATGAAAGATTTGAGTAATGGTGCTTCTTCTATAATTACCAATCCCTTATAGCCCGCCAATAGATTTAGCATTTTGAAATAGTTACAGGAGTTGTAGACTCACCAATTACACAAGGTGAACTGAATGTATTCTGAAATTGCAGTAACTTTTGACCTGGCTTTCCTTCGGATTCGTCGTAACCTTAAGATTTTGGCACACAAAACAGTTTAGTCGTCACATTTCATACCATGAAGGAAATATGGCCATGAAACCGCTTCTGATTAGTTGATTGATCTGTTATAAACAATGCAGCTAGAACATATTCATAATATACATGCTAAAATTCTCTGGGAATATCACCAATCTTGCGTTCAATATATATCCATTCTATGATATCAACCATCATCTCAGGCATCCCTCGTAACAGGGGAAATAACAGGGTAAGTTCATAAACACGTCAATCAAAGCAGCTAGAGCTTCAAAGATAGGTAAGAGGTTAGCATTCTAGATCCACAGGCTTTTACAGTGCTTACAATTAGCAGATCTAAACAAATACCAGAAGGAAGAACAAATATCCCATAAATTTGGGTTTTCCTTTGGCAGGGTATCTATCACAATTTTTATTATGCACAGAGTATAATCTAATAACCACATCACATTCTGCTGCCCACAATCATAAAAGAGGCTCAATAAAATCAATCAATAATGTCTGCACTCAGATTTCTGTGGACTAACAGCAAATACAGCATACCCATTCATTCTAATGTCAAGTTCTTTCAGATTCTTCGCGTAAGGAAATGATAGAGAAAAACATTAATCAACATTGCAACAGTGAGCGAGCATTTCACATAAAACAGGGGAAATCAACATCTTAAACTCAAGTTTCCCACAGACGGCGCCAGTTGATAGATCCGGGTTGAAGATCTACAACAATTGTGTGATTAGTTGATAGATCCGGGTTGAAGATCTGCAACAATTGTGTGATTATTCATCATATTTTGCGAAGAACATTCATGGATAAAGCATCACAGCAATGAAAAGCCAGAGATTCATACATTCGAAGAGCTATAGTCGCGTATTTCGTACAGAGAGTAATTTGCGTAGAAATGGCGAGTAATGACTAAGCTATATGCTTAATCAAAAGGCGTATTAAGGCATATTTATCCATAAACTAGTAAAATCCATGGAATTTTAGCACTCATTCAAACATATAATAAAGGAATGAAGTAGGGGAAAAGAAAGAAGTGAGGAGCACGGAGCTCTGTCCAGCATCATTCCTTTTGGAGAATGAGGGTTTTACCTCAAGATCAAGGCGGTGAGCAAAAAAGACTCTTCTCAGTACCAAGGAGGAGGAATGAGAATGACGGCGGATGGTGATTTCTGAAAGAAGGCTTCGGAAGCCTGGACTGCTCGAGCTCAAAGGAGCTCATGGAGTAGTATGTAGTGAATGAAACAGTACGCAAAAGTGCGTGTTTGTATGGAGAATTGAGTTTTGATTATGATGAGGTGTGTGATAGCCGGGTATTTATAGGTGCAAGGAGGGTGAAAGAGCAAACATTCGTGTGGAGGAAGGACAGAAAAGGAATTCTCATAGAGGTAAGATTCCCTCCGTCATGAATGCAGTGGTCCTCACTCTAGAGTACGTAGAGTCATGCGGATGGCGTGCTACACAGAACCTAGGGTTCTGCCAGATACTTGGGGCATTGATCAGATCCTTCGATCCTGATAGATGCCAATAAATCCCATGTGGCTTCTGGGAGGAGATAAGACTTCTAGCTTCTACGTAGGACGTGCCTTATATACGTATTGAGCGTCTGAAGCCTTTAAGAACCCATAGAGCTTCTGGTAATATGCTACCATATGGAGCAGTTTCTGTTTGAGGCCTTATCAAGATTTGTTGGGAATTGTTAAGAACAAAGTGTTAAGGGGGAACCTATAAGGGACATTTCATTGTTTTGATTTGATCCCAAAACCCCAAAGCGTTATGTTCCCAAGCGACCCATTTTGATGTAGTTAATAGGTTAGAATTTTTCTAAGCCTACTCTGTTAGGATGGCTCTTTATTTTGGTTAGATTATAGACTTCAAAAGTTCAAGTGAAGGCCACTCACTTGAGTGTGTTTTCCGAAGTGAAACGAGTCTAGCGAGCTGAAGTGAAGCGTGCCGAAGAATAGTGTAGCGAAGCGAACGCTACAATAGATTCAAAGCGAGTCTGCTAAAGCGAAGCGAAGCGAGCGCTACAGTGCAAAGTCAAAGCGAGTCAACTCTGGTCAGCACTTTCCAACGCAGTCACTAGGGAACTTCACTTCCCAAGCGACTCACTACAGAATGACTACGAAGTGACTCAACTAAAGCGGACGCTAAAACTTCAAAGCGAAGCGAGCCACTACCGACCAGAAAGCGACAGCACAATTTCCGCTCCGAATTTGAACTCCAGTCAACCAGAGATCTTCGCATTAATTGCGAGATCTCCACATGTCGATTGCGGAGAGGAGCAGCGGAGTTGACTGCCAGGCCGACAAGGGCGCCGCAACAGTACTGGGTCGCTCCAGTTACTGTTAATATTGGATCTTAGCCAAATTCGGCAAAGAGCCAAAATTGCGCGTCTGAAAAGCAGCCAGCCTGTGCAAGTACTGTCGAGAGGAGGAGGGACAAAGCCACCAACCAAGCAACGGATCTCGGCATCCCTCCACCTATAAATAGTGAAGGATGAAGACGAAGAGAAGTAGAACACTACTTGAGCATTCGAGCGCCTACTGCAAACAAACACTCCCAGCCTTAGTGCATTCTTCGAGTCTTTGTTTCCAAGTGTTCTCCGAGTTCCAGTCTCATCGGAACTCATCTTCACAACCTTCACACTTAGAGTCTAAGCCCATTCCATATCCAAGCTTAGAAGAAGAGCTCTAGCCATCTTTGCACTTACTATAAAGAGCTCTTCATAGTGTGTCGTCGTAAACCAAACACCCTAAATCTGTTGTTAGGTTTTTGAGTTCGTCGTCGTTAGGTTGTTCCGATCCAAGGCCCTTCTTTCATCGATTGAAGAAGCCTCGATCATAGAGTTTAGATCCAAGCTTGCACCTACATCGTTTGTGTGAAGCTCGATCGAAGCTAGGCTGTAAGGAGAGCCCGCAATCTCCCTGTCGTTCGGACTGAAGCGAGTGAAGCTTCCTGTCCAGTTTTAGGTCTTTGTAGTGAACCCGTAATCACTGCGTCGTTCGTCAGATCCAAGCAAGTGAAGCTCGATCTTGACCAGGCTTTTGAAGAGCCCGTAATCTTCAAGTTCTTGAGTGAAGAGAACTGTTGCCGAGTGCAACAAAGTGGACGTAGGAGCGTTATCTCCGAACCACTATAATCCCTGTGTTGTATCTCTCTAACCCTAAACTCTTTACTTTGAATATTCATTGCACGTGCATCTAAACAAACGAAACTTGGATTTTTTAATTACTTAGGAAAGACATTAGCTCACCAAATTCCGCACAAGAGTAAAGTCTCACTCTTGATCAAGCTCTAAGCTTAGGTCAAGAGATTGTTGATTGCTTTAGATCTAGCTCTCGGCTAGGTCTTAGTATTTCTACGAGCACTTTACTTAAAACTCCGAGTTAAGGAATTTGAAGTTGAAAAACTTCAAAATACGTATTCACCCCCCCCCCCCCCCCTCTACGTATTTTTCCTATAACATACCGGGACCAACAAGTGGTATCAGAGCAGCGGTTCTTTCGAGCCTCTGCTTTGCATATCCGAAGCGAGTCCCCACTCGCTTCACGTTGTCTCACTAAACCGGATCCTATTTCCTAAGTGCATCAAAACCTCACTCACGCATACTGCATATACTACTGACTGTTTGCCATGTCTAAATACAATGCTTCTAGTCTTCCACAGTTCTCTATCGAAGGATACGAGACATGGAGTTTCCGAGTCGAGAGCTTCCCATGCTCCATCCACGATCGGATGTGGGAAGTCATAGAGGACGGACCAATTGAAATCAAGAAGGCTGTCTCTGAGAACGTCCCAGCTGCTGAAGATCGGGCTGCCTACGTCCGACAAACCTACGTGGAGAAAGACAAGGACGAATACAATGCCAACGACTACAACGTCGCCAACCTCGACAAAATTGCACGCCACACGATGCAGAGCACCGTGTCGGATGCCTATCTTCCTAGGATCAGGAAGTGTGCGACGACGAAGGAAATGTGGGAAACCCTAGCCCTCATTTCACAAGGAACGGACAAGATCAAAGAGAACAAGCTCGCCATACAAATGCGGGAGTTTGAAAGTCTAATAATGAAGCCAGGAGAGTCCATTGACGCCTTCGAACTGAGAGTTACCAACATCATTGCAACTCTCAACTCACTTGGGAAGGAACTCACAGATAAGGAAGTCAATCTGAAGATTGTCCGAGCTCTCACAAGGAAGTGGCAGACAATGAAGGAGCTATATCTAGCTACCAATGATCTATCAAAGCTCACACCGGAGATTCTGTTCTCCGAACTCAAAGCTCATGAATTCGATCTGAATCGAATGAACCTCGACGAAGAGGATGAAGCGCCCACAACGTCAAAAGGCGTAGCGTTCAAAGCTGCCGAAGGGCCAAGCGACCAGTCGCTAGCCAAGATGACGAGGGAAGAGTTGGAAGAACATGTTGCGTTCTTATCTAAGAACTTCAACAAAATGAACTCTCGAGTGGGCAAATACAAAAGATTCTACAAACAGTACAAGGGGAGGAGCACTGATGCTCGAGAAGGAAAAGGGAAGAGAGAAGAGACGACCAAGCCGATCTCAAGGGACATGATGGAAGTGGAATGCTACCATTGCCACAAAATGGGCCACTACAAATCCAACTGTCCGAAGCTGAGTGCAAAGGAGCGAGAGAAACTGAGAGCAAAGAGGGATGCTCCAAGGCGAGCGCTTGTAGCAAGCGAGTAGCCGGTCGCTTCAACTGAAGACGTCTCAAGCGACTCGGATGCATTCATAGATCCCAACTCCAGTGAAGGAGAGGATCTTGGACTAATGGCGCTCACCGACGAGGAGACTGGAGAGGTATTTATCTATCCCTCACCTAGTTCAATTACACTCGCACACACTCACCAAGAGGAATCTAATTCCTCGACATGGAGTGAGTTGCTTGACAAGCACGTTAAATTGTCAAGCGATCACGAAGTGTTGCAACAAGCTTTGTCTCAAAGCGAGAAGGAGAACCGAAAGCTAGCCACTGAGCTTGACCAAGTCAAACTCAACTTAAGGGCTATGACTAGTAAGTTCTAGGATCTCTTCGCTAGAAATCAAAGCTTGGAGGGAAGGTATGAAGCCCAATCCGCTCTAGTTGCCAACTTGAACAAAGCTTCATATGCTAGGCAGACACTAGTGAGCTCACTTCTACCTTTTGGTAGGAAGGGAGGACTCGGATATGAGGGTGGACCTTCCAAGCCGACTGTCTTTGTTGGTGCTTCAAACACGACACCATCAGTCACTTTGGAAATGCCCACTGCATCTAAAGCGACCACCAAAAAAGATAAAGGCCAAAAGGCTGAGAACCTTAAGAAGAAGCCTATGAAGATGTCTATATCCTCAAGGACAGAACCTAAGGGCAAGCAAAGATCAACTGTCCCTAGCACTCACAATGCTAAAGCTTACCAATCCAAAGGTAAAGGGAAACCAGTTGTAGCTTTTAAATCTCAGGCCAAGACACAAGAGACGAAGGATCTCCCTTTTAAGAAAAGGAGTAATGTCTACGTGTCACGTTATCCGGACTGGAGATGGTCCAACCGGACTAACGTTGAGGGGGAAGAATTTGAAGCACCAAAGAGGACGCTTCAAACTTCCAAGGTTACTCAAGCGAGTCGGGTTCAAAACCCTAATTGGACCGCTTTGAGAAAACCTAGCGAGCCGCTTCGACAGACTGTAAAACCTAAGTCAGTCTCTAAACCTGTAGCTAATCAGAAGCGAGTCGCTTCAGGATATAAGTATAAAGGTAAGAGCATAGGTAAGTCTCAAGCGAGCCGCTACCCCTCTTGCACACACTGCTGCACATGTGAAGCTGCTTTAAGGCAGAAATCACAGTTTTTGAAGGTCGAGAAGCCCAAAACACAAGCTTTCTTTCAAAAGAAGGTGAAGCAAGTGTGGGTACCTAAGGGAACTAACCTGCAAGGACCCAAACTGATTTGGGTACCAAAATCTGTTTAATTGCAGGTGAGCGCCGTGGATCCCATGCCAAGTAAGGGTCATCAAATCTGGTACTTGGACAGTGGATGTTCAAGACACATGACCGGCATGAAAGCTCTACTTCATAACTACATAGAGAAGAAGGGTCCACACGTTACTTTTGGTGATAACTCTCGAGGAAGCACCAAAGGATACGGCGCACTGAAAGTTGGAAAGCTCACGATTGAAGAAGTCTCCTACGTGGAAGGACTTAAGCACAACTTGCTATCCATTTCCCAGTTCTGTGACAAGGGATACAAGGTGGAATTTATTTCCAACAAGTGCATAGTGAAGAGCAAGCTCACATCCCAGATTGTGCTCGCTGGAGTTAGACAAAAGAATGTCTACATCGCACAATGGGACAGCTGCAAAGAGGAGACGTGCTTAGTTGCAAGAAGTGCTACAGAAATAGGATGGCTATGGCACAGACGCTTGAATCATCTTAACTTCAAAGCCATAAATCGCTTAGCTCGGAAAGGTTTGGTGCAAGGCATACCAAATGAAGTCTTTATTAAAGATCATCCATGCTCACCATGCCAACGAGGGAAGCAGACGAAGAAGCACTTCGCCAGTCTTGAAGAAGCTTCATCAAAGTGAGTGCTCGAGCTGCTTCACATGGATTTGTTTGGTCCAGTCACTCCAGTTAGTGTGAATGGAAGGAAGTACACTTTAGTTGTAGTCGACAACTTCTCTCGCTACACTTGGGTTGTATTTCTCTTCAGTAAGAAGGAGACACTGACCAAACTACCACAACTGCTCAAGCGACTAGCTGTGGAAAAGAATCAAGCAATTGTCACCATCTGCTCCGACAAAGGCACAGAGTTTCTGAACTCTACCATTGAAGCTTACTGCACGGAGCATGGCATAGCACATCAAACTTCCTCAGCACGCACACCTCAGCAGAATGGAGTTGCTGAAAGAAGGAATCGAATCATCAAAGAAGCCGTTCGAACCATGATTGCAGACTCGAAGCTTCCGATGAAGTATTGGGCTGAAGCTGCCAATACAGCATGCTACACGCAGAATCGAACGCTTCTTTGCAAACGGCACGACAAAACACCATATGAAATATGGACAGGGAGAATTCCTAACATATCTTATTTCCATATTTTTGGTTGTAGGGTCTTCATCCATGACAATGGGAAGTCGCAGTTGAAAGCCTTTGAAAGCAAAGCTGATGAAGGAATATTCTTAGGATATTCCACATCAAGCAAAGCTTACAGGGTGTTCAACTGTAAAACCCTATTCGTGGAGGAATCACCCCATGTCGTATTTGATGAATCTTCTTTGAGTCTTCCACAGGAACAAGTTCAATCTAAAGAAGGAAAGACAAGCGAGGAACCCATCATTTCATCAACTTGGGACATGCTTGAGGATGATGAAGAAATCAAGGACTCAAGCGAGCCAATTGTCAAAGGAAAAGATGAAGCTGCCCTCAAGATTCCTGAAGCGAGTGCTGGCCAAACACCCAATTCACTCGCTTCAGATGGTGAAGCAAGCGACAAGGAAGAAGATGGAGATGAAGCTGGCGGATCTAAGCGTGCATGGCTCAAGGATCACTCACCAAGTCAAATCATTGGAGATCCATCCAAGGGTGTAGTGACTAGAAGTCAAGTGTTTGGAGAAAGTGCCATGTTCAGTTGCTTTCTCTCAAACATCGAGCCATCAAGCGTGGAGGAAGCCCTAGTTGATTCAAATTGGGTGATCGCCATGCAAGAAGAGCTGAATCAGTTCACCAGAAATGACGTATGGTATCTCGTGGATCGTCCCAAATTCCAGCATGTTATTGGCACCAAGTGGGTGTTCAAGAACAAGACAGACGAGGATCACAACGTTGTGAGGAACAAGGCGCGACTCGTCGCTAAAGGCCACTGCCAAGAGGAGGGAATTGACTTTGACGAAACCTTCGCTTCAGTGGCACGACTTGAAGCGATCAGACTATTTCTAGCCTATGCAGCAGCCAAGAAATTCAAAGTCTATCAGATGGATGTGAAGAGCGCGTTCCTCAACGGTGAATTGAAGGAAGAAGTGTATGTGGAGCAGCCACCGGGTTTCGAGCAGGGAGACAAGGTGTATCGCTTGAAGAAAGCCCTATATGGGTTGAAGCAAGCTCCTAGAGCTTGGTATGATACCCTATCTCAATTCCTAGTGGATAATGGATTCCACAAAGGAAAGCTAGATCGAACCCTATTCACCATCAATCATGGAGATGATATGCTATGGGTTCAGATCTATGTGGACGACATCATATTTGGATCACCAAACCAGTCGCTTAGCGAGAAGTTTGGAGAGCTTATGAAGACCAAGTATGAGATGTCGATGATTGGCTTGATGAGCTGCTTTCTAGGTCTTCAAGTGAAGCAGCAGGATGATGGAATCTTCATCAATCAAGCTAAGTATACTCGAGATATGCTTGCCAAGTTTGGTATTCAACATGCTAAAGCTGTGAAGATCCCAATGAATACCAACTGGAAGATGGAGCCAGACGAAGAAGGAAAATCTGTGAATGCTACAGATTATCGTGCCCTAATCGGGTCACTCCTATATCTCACTGCAAGTAGGCCGGATATAGCTTCTGCAGTTGGAGTCTGTGCTCGCTTCCAAAGCAATCCCAAGCACAGCCATCTTGAAGCTGCCAAGAGAATTCTTCGTTATTTAAAAGGCACTGTCAATATGGGGCTGTGGTATCCAACGGAGGACAATTTGGAGCTCACTGGATACTCAGATGCTGACTATGGAGGGTGCCGAATTGATAGGAAATCAACCTCGGGCACGTGTCAGTTCTTGGGAAGCAAGCTGATCTCATGGTTCTCGAAGAAGCAGACGAGTGTAGCTACTTCAACGACTGAAGCCGAATATATGGCCGCTGGAAGCTGCTGTTCTCAAATACTATGGCTTCGTCAGCAGTAGAAGGACTACAATGTTGAAGCAAATGAAATTCCTATATTCTGCGACAACAACAGTGCGATCTGCATCTCTCAAAATCCAGTGCTACACACCAGATGCAAGCACGTGGAAATTCAACATCACTTCATTCGTGATCATGTCGAGAAGAAGGATATCAAGCTCGAAAAATTCAAACCGATCTCCAGCGAGCAGATATCCTCACCAAGCCTCTAGCTGAGTCTCGTTTCAATCAGCTATGCATGTAATTAGGGTTGCTAGACCCTGGTGAAGAATGCTAGATTCAGGATGCACGAAGGAGTGGTCGCTAGTTTTTCGTAGCATCACTCGCTTCGGGCCATCACCAACTCAAGCAAGTCACTTCAAAATTCCACTCGCTTGAAGAAGGAGAAATAAGGTGGAGTAAGGTGGAGTGTTGGAAGACGTTCCCTACCCGCTTACAGGAATTGTTAAGCCATTGGTTAAGGGGGAACTATTGTTTGCTCTCGGAGCAAGCTACTTCCAAAGCGAGCAAGGAAAGCTGCTACTTAGCCTAGGATTCCTAGCGAGTGGGTATAAACACTTGCAAGTGCCGTTTCTAGTAACGGTTGTGGGGTCTTGTATCGGGCCTTCCCACGTAAAAATGGTGAAAGCTTAGGCAGGGCTGGCACCTAGACCTTGTGTCCTCTTCCCATCTTTCCGCCGAAGAGAAGCAAGTCTTTTCATCTCCTTCATCGTGGATAAACATCCATTCATTACTCACTCTTCATTGAGCTGAGCTGCCGGATGTCTATTCATTCCTCTCCCACTTTGAATTCTGCATCGCTTCAATTTGCCCTAGTTTGGGTCAAAGCGAGTCGATTGCAAGTTCATTCTGTAGCTGGTAGGAGGAAGCTTGAAGGTTTACCCTTTTTCTACAAAAGGTTGCAGGGCTGGTGACATGCTTCTGCGTAAAATACGAGATTGTCTTGTCAGAGCATTCTCATTGTCATCCTATCCATTTCTGCTCTGAGATAAGGACTTGTACTCATCCCCCATTCGTCGTGAATATGTACACTTACGTGAAGCTCCCCTTTGGGTTGTAGTAAGCTTGTGTACTATATTCATTTTCTCCCCCATTCACTTCGATGGAGGACTCTCTAATTCGTAGAGGAAGATGAATGCCATGAAGATGAATGCCATGAAGATGAATGCCATGAAGTTGTACCATTTATCAACAAGTGGTTTCAACAAATGATGTCCAAATCAAATGATGTCTTCAATAAGTGGTATCAATCTCCTACGAAGTGAGATTGACTGGTTCACGTACTGGCGAAAATAACGGGCGGGTGCACCACACTTTGAATTCGAAGCGGGAAAAGACGGAGAAGATCCAGCCGTCGAATCCTAACAGTCCCTAATCTGTAGCCGTTGGATTGATGCCGTATATGACAAACCAATCACAGCAGGCCACGTGGAGACAACGTGCAAGTGGCGGTTCACTTTTACTGTGATGATGCCGGACACATCAGATCCATCACCGCGCGTCCGCCGCCTACCAACAGGATCTTCGCCGATTTTACTTTCTTGCCCCTGCCACGTCAGCCAAGCCCTACCTCTATATAAGGGTGGAGTTGCAGACTGTGAAAACTTTCACAAATCTCAACATTTGCCATTCTTGTGCAAAAACTCTCTGCAACTCACGAGTTCTAAAAATCCCCAGTTTTTCATCTTTAAAATCTCCGATTCAAACCATCTCACATTTCACCATGGGAAAGAAGCTAAACACCGAGACGATGGAGCAGTTTATGATGAAGGTCGATAAACACATCAACGTCGAACCCCATCTCGACCCAATCGTCATCGAGAAAGATGGTTTCTTCCGTAGAGCCGTGATCACGGCCGGTCTATGGAAGTTCGTGACGGCGGTTCCGTCAAAAATTCTGGCCAAGGCAGTGGGTGAGCTCCTGCTAAATTTGAGGAAGGAGCAAAACACATCTTCGTTCACAGATCCACAGACCAGGAAGCCGGTGGAGGTGGATTTGAGCGATCTAATCGGCATGTTCGATCTGCCAAAGGAAGGTGGAAATTCCTTGATGGAGTTGGGGTTTTCTGCCGAAATCGAGTATGCTCGATTCGCCACCAGTAACGCAGAACCAAACTTCAAGGAGGCCAGTATCCGTTCCAACTTAAAAGCTCCGTTCAACCACATCTGCGAGCTCTATTCGAAGAGCGTCGCATGCTATGTCGGAACTCTGGACACGCTCTCGGAACCGAAGCTGTTCGCCACATGTGTTATCGTCGACAGCCACACCGGAACAAAATTCAACTGGCATGGTTGGTTTCTCAACCAAATTCACGAAGCCGCTGAAGACTTTGCATTCGTGAAAGGTAGCGCCGACCAGATTCTCCGCAAGGGGAAGCTGAAATTCTTCTCTAGACCCTCTGTTGCCTTGGAGGAGAAGTTTCCGGGCAAAGAGTGGCCGGAATCCGACACGGCTGTCTACAACAAGCAGTCAATTTTCCATGACAAGTGGAGGAAGAAAAAGATCCCCATTGATCTGGGACTTCTAACTGTAGAAGTGCCCGCAGCAAGACCAGTTGTCGAAAGACAAGCTGAAGCGTCCCAAGCAAAGCGAGCCGCTTCACCCGGGAAGCGTGCGGTGCCAAAGCGAGGGAAGAAAAAGATGAAGCGAGTCACTTCACTCATCTTGTCAAGCGAGGCGGAGGAGAAGCCGCTTGAAGATGTTGAAGTAACTCAACCCCAGCCTTCACCAATCATAGCCCAAACTCCCCCACTACAAATCCAAACCCAAACAACCCAAATCCCAGAACCACAAGCCTCATCAACCAACCAACCACTCACACAGATAACCCCCCTCTCTCCCCAGGAAGATGAATCTGCATCTTCTTTCCAAATACCCAAAATGCCTCTACTACATATAGACCCAACCGAAGCCTACACCACATTCCAACCTATCCAAACCCAGCAAACCCAGCCAGCTACAGAACCTATCCAACTATCCGGAACCCAAACACCTGAAACCTCATCATCATCCCCATCCCCTTCGACATCGGCAGCCACAGCCGATACTGCCCAAATAGCCGGTGAACTCCCAATCATCTCACCATTCCTACCTCCTGCTGTCACTGCAGAAATGCAGGCCATCGATCGCTACGTCAAGGATCGAGAGCAAGCTGTAGAGACCATCGCCCTCCGCTACTCTAACGTTCCGTGGTCCGACGTGGTCTACACCCAGACCGTCGACTTCCTGACGTACATTACGTACCGCGGAACGGAGTACTACAAGATCTACAATCTCATGCAGGCCTTCAAGAAAGATGAACTGATTCGACTGGAGGCCAAGCTGCTCAACTTTATTGGCGTGGAAGGTTTCCACACCTTTCTTGATGGGACCAGTTTCTGGGACAAGCTGGATGCTAAGATCAAACAAATATACCCAGATGCTGTGGTACCCAAGCCAGTGCCAACCCCTAACGAGCAGCAGCTGATCAATGCTCATGCGGAGGAGATGGAGGCGAAGGAGGTGGAGATCTCAAATCTCCAAAGCGAGATCTCCAAAAAGGAGGAAGAGGTGAACCGGAGAGTGTTGGAGGTCAAGAGTCTTCGTGAAGACTTTGACAAGAAGAAGGGAGATTTGGAGGCAACGGTGGAGGAGAAGGGAAGGCTGTTGGAGGAAAAGGAGAAGGCGTTGGAAGCGCAGGTGAAGCTAGTGGGAGACCAGACGTCAACTATCACCGAACTCAAGGACTCGCTTGATGCGGAACGGAGTCGCTTGAGGGAGGTTAATGCCAAACTTGTCTCAATTGGCAAGGAAAAGAAGGATTTGGAGAAGGAGGTGAAGAAGCTGAAGGAGGCAGTTGAGAAGAGGGATGAAGAGTTGATAAGGAAGGGAAGTGAACTGCTCAGCACCAAAAAGACCCTCGACTCACTCAGAAACGAGTTGAAAGAACTCAAGCAAGAAAGTGAGATTGACAAGAAAGAGCTTGAGAGCCGAAGGAGGAGTGCGCAGGCTCTCGATCTAAAGAGTGCAGAACTATCCATCCTACTGCAGAAAGTCAAGGAACTGGGAGAGGCTTATATAGAGAAAGTTGCTGCAGGTGCCGAATTCCATCTCTCTCTAAATCAGAGAGAGAGGAGCCTTGAAATGATGAAGGCAGAACTTGAAGCGGCCCAAGAGTTCTGGTACTTCAACCTGCAGGAGGAAAAGAAGGATATAAGGAGTGAAGTTGAAGCGGAGCTGGAGGCTCGCTTCAAGTCGGTGGAGTCACTGGAGAGGTTGATGCTCTCATAGAAGGAGAGGGAAAAGCAGTGTGAGTATCTGCTCGAGGAGATCAGTGTCAAAACCGCACAGTTGGTGCTCGCCCAGGAGCACACCTTTGCTGGAAAGACTGAGCGGATGCTGCACGCCGTATTTAACGCCGTCAACAATCTACAAAAATCCATTACCGGAAAGACACTCACCCTTACCCCTGGCAGTGATGATGCCAAAAAGGGGGAAGGACAAGTGAAGGAAGGAGGTGTTGGAGGTGCAGGAGGAAGTGGAGCTGTTGGAGTGGAGAGGATGCTTAAGGGAGGCAGTAGTGTTGGAGATGAGGAAGAGGAATTAGACGATGAAGCGAGGGCTTTGTGTGCAAAGAAAGGGAAGGTAAAGCTCATAGAGGAGGAGCTTTTGAAGAAGCCCGAGGAGCCCAGCAGGCCAATAGAGGAGAAAATCCTTAGCTCCTCAATCGCACGTCATCCTCCAGTGGTGGTGATGACCAAGGAGCAAAGGGAGAGGCAGATTGCGGAGGACGAGGCCTTGGCATGGCAGATGGAGCGTGGTTTTGAACTGGGAAGGCTAACACTTGCAGATGCTTCAGGTTCTAAAGCGCCCGCTTCAGCCGCCGCACCCACTTCAACTGCCGCGCTCGCTACATCGACTGTTGGGGCCACTTCATCTGCTCAAGCAGTCGTCCCGCCAAAAGCCGTAGAAACGACCAAGAAGGACATGCCGCCTCCCCCACCACCAAAGCAAGCACTGAAGCGAGCTGCACCAGACTCAAAAGTAGATGAACCCGCGACCAAGCGTCAAAAGGTCAAACACGCAGTTGCTTCAAGGGCTGAGAAGCAGGAAAGAAGGAGGAAGAGAGGAGGGGAATGGAAGGAGAAGGAGGAGAAGGAGAAGAGGATAAGGGCCAAGCGACTCGAAGTCATTGATGGTCGGATCGAGGAACACTTCAGCGAAGTGAAACTCATCCAATCCGCCATCTGCCGAAGTGCCTTCATTCCCTTCATGCCTGACGAGTCCGACGCATGCGAAACCCAAGCCATAATCGATGCATGCGACGTGACTGGGAAGGAAATGGTCGGCTCCGGACGCTACCCTCTCAAGGAGGAACAAGATCATATTCGCAAGCGTCTCAACGAGAAGCGTCCAATCTGGAGCACAGAGTCGTGTGCCAAATTCCATGCTGTCATGAAGGAATTAGCCAACAGATCAGAGGAGGAACTGGCAGCTAGGAGGAATGATCATCCCGACGCAAGGGAGATTGAGGAATTCATTCCAAGAGATCTCCGCGACCAGTGGCTACTCTACAAGGAACTCTTCATCAAAGCCTACTACTTCTGGGGAGTAGTGCCACTACAGGATGAGTGCTCTCGGATGAGTGCTCTCAACAACTTCCTATGCGCATACGATGAGAAGATGCGGAGGAAAATTTTCACAATGGCAGAGCTTGTAGAGCCCAAACCTCTTATCGTCAAGGTGCCTGAAGTGAAGATGTTTCCAATGCCATTCCTCCCAGGCACAAGAATTCCTGATCGCAGCGTCACAGATGCGGAAGTGAACGAAGCATTCAGATTGGAGAGCGCATGGAGAAGACCAACTATCCACACTGTTGGTTCTTTGGAGTTGAACGTTCTATCTGCTTACTTTACTGAAGAAAAGGAGAAGAAGAAGGAGGAGGTGACCCAGGAGAAGGAGAAAGACAAGGAAGAAGCTGCAGGAAACCTCTGAGTTTCAAGCTTCTTGTTTTGTGAATTGATGATTCAAATCTATCCAATTTACTTTCTGTCCCTCTTGTGTTATTTAACAGCTTTATGGATATTTTATCCTTATGCTACAAAACTCACTTAATTTAACCAAAAAAAAAAAGGGAAAGGAACTTAAAAGAAAAATTCAAACGAAGCTTGCAAAGGAAGCAGTCGCTTGAAGTTCCCTTCACGGTTAGATAGGCTAGATTGTTTTAAATCTAAGTCGTTGGGTTTTGGCATCATCAAAAAGGGGGAAATTGTTGGGAATTGTTAATAACAAAGTGTTAAGGGGAACCTATAAGGGACATTTCATTGTTTTGATTTGATCCCAAAACCCCAAAGCGTTCTGTTCCCAAGTGACCCATTTTGATGTAGTTAATAGGTTAGAATTTTTCTAAGCCTACTCTGTTAGGATGGCTCTTTATTTTGGTTAGATTATAGACTTCAAAAGTTCAAGTGAAGGCCACTCACTTGAGTGTGTTTTCCGAAGTGAAGCGAGTCTAGCGAGCTGAAGTGAAGCGTGCCGAAGAATAGTGTAGCGAAGCGAACGCTACAGTAGATTCAAAGCGAGTCTGCTAAAGCGAAGCGAAGTGCAAAGTCAAAGCGAGTCAACTCTGGTCAGCACTTTCCAACGCATTCACTAGGGAACTTCACTTCCCAAGTGACTCACTACAGAATGACTACGAAGTGACTCAACTAAAGCGGATGCTACAACTTCAAAGCGAAGCGAGCCACTACCGACCAGAAAGCGACAGCACAATTCCCGCTCCGAATTTGAACTCCAGTCAACCAGAGATCTTCGCATTAATTGCGAGATCTGCACGTTTCGATTGCGGAGAGGAGCAGGGTAGTTGACTGCCAGGCCGACAAGGGTGCCGCAACAGTACTGGGTCGCTCCAGTTACTGTTAATATTGGATCTTAGCCAAATTCGGCAAAGAGCCAAAACTGCGCATCTGAAAAGCAGCCAGCCTGTGCAAGTACTGTCGAGAGGAGGAGGGACAAAGCCACCAACCAAGCAACGGATCTCGGCATCCCTCCGCCTATAAATAGTGAAGGATGAAGACGAAGAGAAGTAGAACACTACTTGAGCATTCGAGCGCCTACTGCAAACAATCACTCCCAGCCTTAGTGCATTCTTCGAGTCTTTGTTTCCAAGTGTTCTCCGAGTTCCAGTCTCATCGGAACTCGTCTTCACAACCTTCACACTTAGAGTCTAAGCCCATTCCATATCCAAGCTTAGAAGAAGAGCTCTAGCCATCTTTGCACTTACTGTAAAGAGCTCTTCATAGTGTGTCGTCGTAAACCAAAAACCCTAAATCTGTTGTTAGGTTTTTGAGTTCGTCGTCGTTAGGTTGTTCCGATCCAAGGCCCTTCTTTCATCGATTGAAGAAGCCTCGATCATAGAGTTTAGATCCAGGCTTGCACCTACATCGTTTGTGTGAAGCTCGATCGAAGCTAGGCTGTAAGGAGAGCCCGCAATCTCCCTGTCGTTCGGACTGAAGCGAGTGAAGCTTCCTGTCCAGTTTTAGGTCTTTGTAGTGAACCCGTAATCACTGCATCGTTCGTCAGATCCAAGCAAGTTAAGCTCGATCTTGACCAGGCTTTTGAAGAGCCCGTAATCTTCAAGTTCTTGAGTGAAGAGAACTGTTGCCGAGTGCAACAAAGTGGACATAGGAGCGTTATCTCCGAACCACTATAATCCCTGTGTCGTATCTCTCTAACCCTAAACTCTTTACTTTGATTATTCATTGCACGTGCATCTAAACAAACGAAACTTGGATTTTTTTAATTACTTAGGAAAGACATTAGCTCACCAAATTCCGCACAAGAGTAAAGTCTCACTCTTGATCAAGCTCTAAGCTTAGGTCAAGAGATTGTTGATTGCTTTAGATCTAGCTCTCGGCTAGGTCTTAGTATTTCTACGAGCACTTTACTTAAAACTCTGAGTTAAGGAATTTGAAGTTGAAAAACTTCAAAATACGTATTCACCCCCCCCCCCCCCCCCCCTCTCTACGTATTTTTCCTATAACATACCGGGACCAACAAGATTGACAACTGTCTTCCTTAATGGCGATACCGAGTCTAGTTCTAACTAGATCTTACTAGTCCTTTCATCCTGGCGAAATTTCCTTGTTCAGCAGAAAATATCCAATACTTTGGAGCAAAGGACACAACCATAATTTAATATTTAAATGAAAGTTTGAGACGATTTTCCAAACTTATAGGAAGGGTGTCTTTCTAGTGGATTGATTTATTTGGATAATGAGGCTGATACTAGTCCCTATCACTTTGGCATCGATCGCATGACTTGATGTACTCGTGGCAATCCTTGTAGATCGACGGCCAATAAAAGCCACTATGAAATATCTTGAGGGCGGTGCGATTTGCAGTGAAGTGTCCCCCATTCGGAGCGCTATGGCAATCTTTGATGATCTTTTTCCACTCCGATTGTCAAACACATCGCCTAATGACTCCGTCGGCACACCTTCTGTACAAGTAAGGATCATCCCAATAATAGAACTTACAATCGTGGAGGAACTTCTTCTTTTGATGAGACACATGATGAATCACCAAATAGTTGACGATGTCAGCGAACCAAGGATTCAAATCGTCCACCTCAAAAATCTGCTCATCGGGGAAACTTTCCTTGATAGCAATCTTCGAATCCTCTCCATCCACGGGCTGCTCAAGTCTCGAGAGATGGTCGGCCACCACATTCTCGCATCCTTTCCTATCCTTGATCTCCATATCGAACTCTTGAAGAAGCAAAATACAGCGAACTAACCTTGGCTTCGAGTCCTTCTTGTTGAATAGATAGCGAATGGCGGCATGGTCGGTGTGCACAATCGTGTGAGATCCCACCAAATAAGGCCTAAACTTGTCGAAAGCATAGACCACAACGAGTAACTCCTTCTCCGTGGTGGTGTAGTTCCTTTGAGCCGATTCCAATGTCTTGCTAGCGTAGTAGATCACTCGGAAAAGCTTCTCCCTTTTCTGTCCCAAAACTGCTCCTGCCGCCCAATCGCTTGCATCGCACAAGAGCTCGAACGGGGCACTCCAATCCGGTGACACCAAGACGGGAGTAGAGATAAGCGCCTTCTTCAATGTCTCGAAAGCTTCCAAGCAATCTCCATCAAAAATGAACTTGACATCCTTCTCGAGCAATCCACACAACGGCTTCGTGATCTTTGAAAAATCCCTGATGAACCTCCTATAGAAGCCGGCATGTCCTAAGAAACTCCTCACCGATTTGACGTTGGTTGGTGGTGGCAACTTCTCGATGGCTACGACCTTGGCTCGGTCCACCTCCAATCCTTGTGACGACACCTTGTGGCCAAGTACAACTCCTTCTTGCACCATGAAGTGGCACATCTCCCAATTGAGAACGAGGTTCATCTCTCGCACCTTTGAAGCACCGTGGCAAGATTCTCCAAGCATTGATCAAAAGAAGAACCAAAAACTGAAAGATCATCCATGAATACCTCCATAGTATTTTCGATCAATCCATGGAAGATGGCCATCATGCATCGTTGGAAAGTAGCCGGTGCGTTGCATAACCCGAATGGCATCCTCCTATAAGCGAAAACTCCATATGGGCAAGTGAATGCCGTCTTGTGTTGGTCCTCCGGAGTGATGGCGATTTGGTTGTAGCCGGAATACCCGTCAAGGAAGCAATAATACTCATGGCCGGCCAATCGATCAAGCATTTGATCCACGAATGGGAGGGGGAAGTGATCCTTCCTAGTTGCTGCGTTGAGAAGGCGGTAATCAATGCAAACTCGCCATCCCGTGACAAGCCTCGTCGCTATAAACTCCCCGTTCTCATCTTTGACAACCGTCATGCCTCCTTTCTTTGACATCACTTGAGTAGGGCTCACCCATTCACTATCCGAAATAGCGTAGATCATGACCGCATCAAGAAACTTCAACACCTCCTTCCTCACAACTTCTTGCATAGCCGGGTTCAATCGCCTTTGAGGTTGGACTCTTGGGCGGTGACTATCTTCGAGCAATATCCTATGCATGCAAATCGAAGGACTAATACCTTTGATGTCGGCAATCGTCCATCCAATTGCAGATTTGTGCTTCCTTAAGACTATCAATAACTTGTCGGTGTTTGCCTCCGTGAGTTGAGAAGAAACGATCACCAGGTACGTCTGTTCTTCTCCTAAGAATTTGTACTCGAGGTGCTCGGGTAGTGGCTTCAACTCCACCTTAGGGGCTGCATTTTTCTTTTCTTCCTCCTCAAGAACTCCACCATCCACCTTCTTGTTGATTTCGAGGTAAGGAACTTCCTCGTGAGGAAGTTGTGGTTGGCTCGCCTCCAATTGATGTAGATACTCAAGAATCTCATCGCAAGCTTCATCCAACTCCAAGTAGGTATATAAAGGGGTTGAGATGCAATGGTTGAGTGCCTCCTCCGAAGTAGGTGGTATCAATGTCTCGATGGAGAAGATATCCTCACGATGATCATCGGGTCTCCTCATGGCCTCGTAGATAGAAATTTTCAGCTCCTCGCCATTGACTCGAAAGGTGAGGTCTCCATCTTGAACATCGATCAATGCTCTCCCCGTGGCTTAGAATGGCCGTCCTAAGATCAATGGTTGATTTGCATCCTCGGGCATGTCCAAGACTACGAAATCCGCCGGGAAGACAAGGTTATGCACTTGAACGAGAACGTCCTCCACTATCCCCTTTGGATAAAAAACCGATCGGTCCGCCATAAGTAGAGAGAAGGTAGTTGGCTTCATCCTCCCGATCTTGAGAAGGTTGAATATAGAGAGAGGCATCAAATTGATGCTAGCACCAAGATCGCATAGCACATTTTGAAAGACATGATCACCGATCTTGCATGCCAATGTGAACCTCCCGGGATCCTTTTGCTTCAATGGTAGCTTCTTTTGGATCACCGCGCTGCACTCCTCCGTGAGATTGATTGTCTCAAACTTCCCCCACTTCTTCTTTCCCGAAACCGCATCCTTGATAAACTTCATATGGTTGGGCATGTCTCGAAGAGCATCTAGAAGTGGTATGTTGATGTTGACCTTTTGTAGTATCTCCAAGAAGCGTTGATACTTTTCATCTTGCTTCGTCTTGGTCAAGCGTTGTGGGAAAAGGGCCTTCGGAGTGTACGTCGGGAATTGGGGCGACTACTTTGCCTCTCGACACCCCTCTCGATCGATAGGGGTATCGAGAGGTACCTTCTGACCTCGGTTTTTGACCTCTCGACCCCTCTCTCGATCGAGAGAGGTATCGAGAGGGTCACATTGAATCTCCTAGTCGTAAACCTCTCGATCCTCCTCTCGATCGATAGGGGTATCGAGAGGTGGATTCTGACTTCCAGTAGCGACCTCTCGATCCCCCTCTCGATCGAGAGAGGTGTCGAGAGGTCCTCGCCTCGGCACTTGGAACCTCATCTCCTCGAGCTCCGCATTCTTGAGTCTCCCGTCTCCTTTCTTCTCAGCTTCCAAGGATGGATTCGTGTACTTTGTGCCACTCCGAAGTTCAATAGCATGAACATGATGGTTGTTCTTCGGGTTTTGCTCGGTGTTGCTTGGGAATTGGCCGGGCTTATGGACTCCTCCTTGAGCGTTGGCTATTTGACTCATTTGCGTCTCCAACATTTGCATTTGCTTGGTCAAGGCGTTAATGCTACTCCCCAAATTGTTGCTCAAGGTGTTTTGAGTAAGCTCCAACGTCCTCAACTTGCATCTTGTTGTGTCATCCTCATATCCGACTGAGCCATATATTGACGAATCAAATCGTCGATAGACATCTCCTTCTTTGGCTCTTGCATGACTCCGTTCTCAACATGGAAGTCGGGAGGTGGTTGTAAGGCATTGTTTGGATTGGCATAAGACAAGTTCGGATGATTTCGGTTGTTGGGAACGTAAGGCTTCTTGTATCCTCCTTGGTAGTTCGAACCTCCTTGTCCTCCTTGCCACTTGTTTCCTTGATTGGGTTGCCACTTGCCTCCTTGTTGCACAAAATTGGTATCTTCCTCTTCGGTTGGGTTTGCTTGTTCGTCTATGACAGCATCGCACCGAAGTACTCCTTTCTTGATAGTATCCAACTCACTTGCTATTTTTGTGTACTTCTCCATCAAGTCCTCGTAAGCCTCGATTCCAATGTTGGCAACTCTCCTTCTTCCAACGCGACAGTCAGTAACCTCCTCATAGCTCAAATTCATGGTCAGCTCAATAATCTCCATAGCCACGTCGTACTCATTGTTCAAGAATCCTCCTTTCGAAGCGTAGTCGAGCTCCTTCCTACATAACTTGTTCAAACCACGATAGAAGCATGTGATTTGACCTTCCTTGCTCATTTCATGGTTCGGGCATGCTCGCAATAGCTTCTTGAATCTCCCCCACGCCTCGTAGAAATACTCATCCTCGTATTGTTGGAATTGGTTGATCTCGTTTATGAGTTTTTGAGCTCTTGAAGGTGGGATGAACTTGTTCAAAAATCTGGTGCACATCTCGGCCCAAGTCCTTATCTCCGTCTTGTCCAATCCATCGAGCCTCTCTCTCGCATCGTCCTTGAGAGACCACACGAATAAGCTGAGCTTGAGGTAGTCCGAAGATACTCCATTAGCCTTGTATGTTGCACAAATATCCAGAAATTGCTTCAAGTGAGCATTTGGATCCTCCATGGGTGTGCCTCCATATTGGTTAGATTGCACCATGTTGATGAGGGACGTCTTAATCTCATAATTGTTCGCGTCCGTGGTCCCCCATGCTCCTTGCTGAAATTGGTCCACGGCCGGCTTGAAATGGTCATTCAAAGTCCTCCTCGCCGCTTGATCCCCCATTGAATCGAAACTCCTTGGTGAATCGGGTGGTGAAGAGAGTGGTGTATCGATCTTGCTAGCTTCCTTCTCTCGTCTCAATGCCCTTAGTGAGCGCTCCAACTCCAAGTCTATCGGAATAAGATTTATCCCTTTAGACCTTGTGGTCATGCACTACCTAAAACCAAAGAGAAGACAAGAAAACGTTAGATCAATAAACCGAAAAACATAAAATAAAAGCGCCTAAATCACCTATTAATTCTATTTCAAAATATGCGTATGAAATCTAATCATTCCCCGGAAACGGCGCCAAAATTTGATCGCACTATTTTCTACCACACAAAAATAGGTATAGTATAGAATAAGCGAGTATCGTATCCACAGGGATTGATGTGTCGAAACCACACACAGTACCTTTACTATAGAATTAAACTGATGTCTAAGCAATTAGGAATTTGGATTTGTGGTATTTATAAGCTAGGCAAATATATAAAAGACTCAATTTAAGTAAACAAGGAAATAAACAATTAAGAGAGCAAATAACAATTAAGGAAATAACTAAACAAGGTAAAGTCAAATAAATCAAATTAAGGAAAGTATTGATTCTAGGGAAGCCTACATAATCAAATCTATGAAAGCAATTAATGCATACAATTAACCAATTTAATCCAATCTAAATGTGATACATGAAAAATAACCTACACCCCGATTAAAGCAATGCAAGTCGTCACCTAATAAGATCCTAATATCCTCTCGGACGCATAGATATCAAATCAAGTGCAAAATAGAACGAGTATCAATGATATAATCAACTAGGTTCAATTATGACACCCAATCAACTATATATGAACATATGATAATTCAACTTCAATCAAGACAATCAAAGTATCATACCATGTATTCATGAGATATATTATGCAATTATCCTATCAAGGCATAAACACATAACTATGCATACATAATTAGTGATCAAGTAATCATGCATGAGAATAAGCACCATGAAACATGCATCTAGATTGGAAGGCTAATTGTAAACAAAAACCCTTACATAAATTCAATTAGGCATTCAATCCCTAAAATCAACTAAGGAATTTAGCTAGACATAATTAAAGCAAACATAAACATAAAGAATTGAAAGAACATAATTAAAGAGTAAGAGTAAGAAAAACTTGAACACAAACGAAGAACTTCGAATCTTGAATCTTGCATAAACTTGAATAATCTTCAATGTCGAATACAAGAATAAAAACTCTAAAGTAAAAATATAAAAGTGCTAGAAAAGTATGAGAGATGTTATATGATGATAGATAGGGTTTACAATGCTAGGCTAGGAATATATATAGGGGAAATTTACATAAGGAATTATAAACCAAAATGGAATCTAATAAAATAAGGTAACAAATCTCGGCTGGAACCCCCCTCTCTATAGACCTCTCGATCGAGAGAGGTATCGAGAGGTGCCAAAATACTCTCGATCGAGAACTGCTCCAGAAGGTTTCTTCTCGATAGGCCTCTCAATCGAGAGAGGTATCGAGAGGTCTTCATCCGACTTCAAAACTTGAAATTCGAACTCCGATCTTCACGCCTTGTCTCGTCTCGGGGTTTTATCATAAAAATATACCTAAAAACATAGAAAAACACCCACAAGCATAATATTGTCCAATATAATAAAATCCATATAAACTATAGACAATACTACACAATCGAGACTCAAAATCGACCCTTTTGGGTTATAAAAACAAGGTAAATTTCACCTATATCACAGGTGCTTTTGAGTAGAGAAATCAATACGAGGCGAGAAACGAAGTATTGAGTGAAGAATCAAAGGCTAAAGTTATGTTTTGGATGTATTCAAGGTCTCTCGACCAACCTCTTGACCAAGCGGTAGTGTTTCACCTAAAAGTGCTCGCAATAGAACGAGATCTATCGTAGCCCACTAAGCTAAACCCAATGTCGAATACCAAGGAAGACTTAGCAGGGCATTCAATTATGTGGCAAACAAAAACAAATAAAATCCTAATCTAATAAAGCAAGTAAATAATTTGAGGTTTTGGTTTTTCTAAATCCTAGGCTTAAAAGAGCAAATAAATTAAACTAAGAACAAGAACTAAACCAATCCTAAAACAAGTAATCAATTAAAAGAAAACAATTAAACTACCTAGGCATGGAATCATAAAGAAAGCAATAAAGATAAAGCAATTAAAACTAATGTAGAGTAATTTAATCCTAACCTGCTTGTGAAGAAAGAAAATTAATCTAAGAGCTATGAAAATAATCAAGTAAATCTAAGAAACTAATCTAATTAATCTTGACAAATATTGAAACACTTAAGAAAGCAAATAAAGATCAAACAACTAAATCAAAGAAATGAAATTGAAAGCGATAAATAAACTTACGAATTAAAGAACGAGAACTTAAATGATGAATTGAAGAACGAAGAACTAAAACTTGAATTAAACTTGAGTCTTGGATCCAAAGCGATAAACGAATATAAAACTAATGTAAGAAAAAATAAAGCTAAAACTAAGATAAAGTGTTAGAATTCGTCATAAACAAGTCCTTATATACTAGGTATAAAAACCTAGTCTAAAGAGGAAAGAACTCTTCAAAACGCGTCACTTTGGACGATCGTCCAAATGTCAATTCTGGACGATTGCGAGCGCCTTTCTTGTTTCGGCCGTATCTTCCTCTTCCGAACTCCAAATTGATCTTTGTTTTGGCATATGTGCTCCTATCGAACCCCTATTCGATATAATGCTTCTATTACATCCAAAATGAATCTTTAATAAAATCATGAGAGATTAGAATTTGAGGTCAATGATTGCTCAACAACATTACTTGCTCGTTTTGCTCCATCTTCTCAACTTTTAGTTCTAAGCAATACCTAAGACCATAAACTCACAAAAGACCCAAATCATAGCAAAGTATAATAAAAAGCAAGCAAAACATAAAGAAAAATGGACTCAAAACTACGAATAAAACAACACAAAATGACACCAAACAGGTAGGCCGAGAGGAAGACACTGGATAGACTCTCGACTCAGCACTAGATCGAGAGATTTTTCCATGCCTCTTGACTAGCCTCTCGATCGAGAGCCTTGTCGAGAGGGCTTGGTCGAAAGGACTTACGAGTCTATTCGAAAGAATCACACTTCACTTAGGATTTTTATGTAAATTTCGCCCATATATGTACTTTAGACTTAAATATTTGATAGAGTGAAGATCACAAAGGAGAAAAATTAAAAGTTGTTGGGAATTGTTGAGGATTCACATGTTAAGGGGGAATCTCTTTGGGACACTTAATAAAATTAATTATTATATTTTGATTCGATCCCAAAACCCTCTGTGTTAATCCTATTCCCAAGCGACCCTATTTGATTAGAATAATAGGTTAAAAATTTTCAAGCTTTCAGTGTTAGGAAAACTTATTTTCTTTTAGTTGCTTTAGGACTAGTTTACAAGTTTCCAACGAAGTGAGAAGGCCACTCGCTTGAGTGTGTTTTGAAGCTGAAGCGAGACCACTCGATAAAGCTGAAGCGAGTGCTCCCGATATAGCTAAAGTGTCCACCCGACAAAGCTTAAGCGAGTGCTCTCAAAAAGCGAAGTGACTACGATGCAAAGCTTGAAAGCGACAGTTCAACTACCCTCCATTGTTCAAACTTGAGTTTGAACTCAGTAAAGTGAAGATCAGCCACAATTAATACAGATCTCCACATGGCGATTGAAGATTGGATGCTACAGTTGACTTGAAGGACCGACAAGCAGCCGCTACAGTACCGCTTTATGCCAGTTTTTGTTAAGCCTGGCTTTTAGCCATTTCGGGAAAGAAGACAAAGTCGCCTCATTGAAAAGCTGCCAGACAAAACAATTACTGTCGACTGTGAAGAAACAAAGCCACAAACTTTTAAACGGCTTCAACCCGTCTCTACCACTATAATAAGAGGATTGCAGAAACAAGAACACTTAAACACTTCCACAAATTTCCAGTGCTCAAATTTGCAAGTACTCACGAGTTAAAAGCCATCTTTCTCACAAGTTCTTTAAGAAGTGTTCCAAGCTTCAGTTTCATCGAAGCTTGTCTCTGCACCCTCTTACACTCTAGATTCTAGGCTCTCATACATATCCTAAGCTTAGAAGAAGA
This sequence comes from Thymus mandschuricus, assembly GCA_029379335.1. Taxonomy (NCBI): domain Eukaryota; kingdom Viridiplantae; phylum Streptophyta; class Magnoliopsida; order Lamiales; family Lamiaceae; genus Thymus; species Thymus mandschuricus. The sequence continues at coordinate 14,644,119 of CM057074.1, read as the reverse complement.
ATCCTAGTCCTTACACTTCATTGTAAAGGATTCTTCATATAGATTGTGTGTGTACTACAAAACCCTACCCAAAACCCTTGTCTTTGTTGAGTAAAGTGTGTTGTTGTTAGTGGTTGTATGGTTGTTTCTAAGATCCAAGGTCTCGCTTTCATCGGTTGCAAAACCTCAATCGAAAGGTTGTTTTTGTGTGTTGTAGGGATCCAAGCTTCCACCTTCATCGATTGTGCGAAGCTCGATCTTTACTTTGGTTTTCGGAGAACCCGTAATCTCTGAAGTTTCTTGAGTGAAGAGAAACTGTTCCGGTGTTGGAACAAAGTGGACGTAGGTGCTTTATCTCCAAACCACTATAAATCTCCGTGTGCAGTATCTCTCTAACACTCACTCTTTCATTTTCTGTTTACTCGCTTTGATTATCATATTTGCATGTGCACGTAAACAAACTTAATACGAGATTTTAAATACTTAAGAAAGATTTAGCTCACCAATGTCCACATACAAGCAAGTTAGTATCTCTAGAGATCAAGCTCTCGCTTTGTTCTTTGGAAAGCTTTACTGTAGATCTAGCTTCGGCTTTGGTCTTAAGTATAAAGCAACTCACTTTGCTCACTCTGTCACAAGCTTGAAAAAGAAGTTGAAACTTCTAACACACGTATTCAACCCCCCCCCCCCCCCCCCTTCTACGTGTGTTCCTACCTGTGAAACTGGGACGAACAAGTGGTATCAGAGCAGGGGTTCTAACGAGCCACTGCTTTGTCACCTGGAAGCGATTCACTCGCTTCAAGTTGTCTCACTTGAACTGATCCATTTTCTTAAGTGTATCAAAATCTCACTCACGCATACTGTATTTGTTGGGAATTGTTAAGGACAAATATGTTAAGGGGGAACCTATAAGGGACATCTTAAAGAAATGAAGTATTGTTTTGATTTGATCCCAAAACCCCTAAGTGTCCTATTCTCAAGCGACCCATTTTTGGTGTAGATAATAGGTTAGAAAATTTTTTTCTAAGCCTACACTGTTAGGATGGCTCAAATTTTGCTTAGGTTTTTAGACTGTAGAAATCCCAAGTGAAGGCCACTCACTTGAGTGTGTTTTCCAAGCGAAGCGAGTCTACCGAGCCGAAGTGAAGCGTGCCGAAGAATAGCGAAGCGAAGCGAGCGCTACAGTGGAATCGAAGCGAGTCCACCAAAGCAAAGCGAAGTGAGCGCTACAGTAAAAAGTCAAAGCGGGTCAAACACGGGTCAACATTTTCTAAAGCAGTCACTCGGGAACTACACCTCCCAAGCGACTCGCTACAAAATGACCTTGAAGTGACTCAACTCAAAGCGGACGCTACAACTTTAAAGCGAAGCGAGCCACTACCTACCAGAAAGCGACAGCCCAATTCCCGCTCCTATTTCAAACTCCAGTCAACTTGAGATCGTCGCAATAATTGCGAGATCCCCACGTGTCTATTGCGGAGTGGAGCAGAGGAGTTGACTGCCAGGCCGACAAGGGCACCGCTACAGTACTGGCTCGCTCCAGTTACTGTTAGGTTTGTAACTTAGCCATTTTCGGCAAAGTGCCAAATCTGCACGCCTGAAAAGTTGTCCGCCTGTGCAAGTACTGTCGAGAGGAGGAGGGACAAGGCCACCTACCAAGCAACGGATCTCAGCCATCTCTCCGCCTATAAATAATGAAGGATCAAGACGTGAAGAAGTAGAACACTACTTGAGCCTTCGAGCGCCTACTGCAAACAAACACTCCCAGCCTTTGAGCAATCTTCGAGTCTTTGTTTTCAAGTGTTCTCCGAATTCCAGTTTCATCGGAATTCGTCTTCACAACCTTCACACCTTGAATTCTAAGCCCATTCCATACCTCAGCTTAGAAGAAGAGCTCTAGCCTACTTTACACTTACTGTAAAGAGCTCTTCATAGTGTGTTCGTCGTAAACCAAAAACCCTAACCCTAAGTTCTGTTCGTTAGGTTTTTGTGTTCATCGTTAGGTTGTTCCGATCCAAGGCTCTACTTTCATCGATAGTAGAAGCCTCGATCATAGAGTCTAGATCCAAGCTCACACTTACCTCGTTCGTGTGTAGCTCGATCGAAGCTAGGCTGTAAGGAGAGCCCGCAATCTCCCTGTCGTCGGACTGAAGCGAGTGAAGCTTCCAGTCCAGTTTAGGTTTTTGGTGTGAACCCGGAATCACCCAGCGTTCGTCAGATCCAAGCGAGTGAAGCTCGATCTCGACTAGGTTTTTGAAGGACCCGTAACCTTCAAGTTCTTGAGTGAAGAGAACAGTTGCTTCATGCAACAAGTGGACGTAGGTGCTTTGCCACCGAACCACTATAACTCTTGGTGTCGTATCTCTCTAAACCCTAAACTCTTTATTTCCTTTGTTTGATTATTCATTGCACTTGCATCTAAACAAACATAACTTTGAACTTTAAATACTTAGGAAAGAGTTAGCTCACCAAATTCCTCATCTAGAGTAAAGTCTCACTCTTGGTCAGGCTCTAAGCTTAGGTCAAGAGAATTGTGAATACTTTAGATCTAGCTCTCGGCTAGGTCTTAATGATTCAAGCGAGCACTTTACTTATTACTCTGAGTTAAGGAAAAGAAGTTGAAAAACTTCAAAATACGTATTCACCCCCCCCCCCCCCCCCCCTCTACGTATTTTTCCTATAATAAACCGGGACCAACAAGTGGTATCAGAGCAGCGGTTCTTTCGAGCCTCTGCTTTGCATATCCGAAACGAGTCCCCACTCACTTCACGTTGTCTCACTGAACCGGATCCTATTTTCCTAAGTGCATCAAAACCTCACCCACGCATACTGCATCTACTACTGACGGTTTGCTATGTCTACATACAATGCATCTAGTCTTCCACAGTTTTCCATAGAAGGCTATGAGATCTGGAGCTTTCACGTTGAGAGCTTCCTATGCTCCATCCATGACTGGATGGGGGAGGTCATTGAAGATGGGCCGATCGAAATCAAGAAAGCCGTGTCTATGGATGTTCCAGCCGCTGAAGGTCGTCCAGCCCACGTCAGACAAACATTCGTGGAGAAGGACAAAGATGAGTACAACCCTACTGATTTCAAAATTTGCAACCTCGACAAGATCGCACGCCACACGATGCAGAGCACCATGTCGGATGCCTATCTACTACGGATAAGGAAGTGCGCAACGGCAAAAGATATGTGGGAAACCCTAGCTCTCATATCTCAAGGCACAGACAAAATCAAAGAAAACAAGCTCGTCGTACAAACGCGGGAGTTTGAAAGCCTGGTAATGAAGTCGGGAGAGTCCATCGACGCCTTCGAGCTGAGAGTGACCAACATTAATGCAACTCTCAACTCACTTGGGAAGGAACTCACTGACAAAGAGGTGAACCTCAAAATTGTTCGTGCTCTCACACGGAAGTGGCAAACTATGAAGGAACTATACTTAGCCACGAAGGACTTATCGAAGCTCACACCGGAGATTCTGTTCTCCGAACTCAAAGCTCACGAATTCGATCTAAATCAAATGAACCTCGATGAAGAGGATGAAGCTCCCACGACGTCAAAGGGTGTAGCTTTCAAAGCTGCTGAAGGGCTAAGCGACCAGTCGCTAGCCAAGATGACAAGGGAAGAGCTGGAAGAGCAAGTTGCATTTCTATCAAAGAATTTCAACAAGATGAACTCGCGTGTGGGCAAGTACAAGAGATTCTACAAGCAGTACAAAGGGAGGAGCACTGATGCTCGAGAAGGAAAAGGGAAAAGAGAAGAAACGACAAAGCCGATCCCACGCGACATGATGGATGTGGAGTGCTATCACTGTCACAAGATGGGCCACTACAAATCTGACTGCCCAAAGCTAAGTGCCAAAGAACGTGAGGAACTGAAGACCAAGAGAGATGCTCCTAGGCGAGCGCTCGTAGCGAGTGAAATGCCGGTCGCTTCAACTGAAGATCTATCAAGCGACTCCGATGCATTTACAGATCCTAACTCAAGCGAGGGAGAGGATCTGGGACTCATGGCGCTCACCGATGAAGACACTGGGGAGGTATTCTTCTACCCTTCAATCACTTCAATTACACTGGCACACACTGATCATGAGGAAGTTCATTCCTCAACATGGAGTGAGTTACTTGACAAACACAAGAAATTGTCAAGCGACCACGAAATGTTAAAACAAGCTATGTCTCGAAGCGAGAAGGAGAACCGAAAGCTAGCCAATGAGCTTGACGAAGTCAAACTTAACTTAAGGGCTATGACTAGTAAGTTCGAGGATCTCTTTGCTAGACATCAAAGCTTGGAGGGAAGGTATGAAACCCAGTCCGCTCTAGTTGCCAATTTGAACAAAGCCTCATACGCTAGGCAGGCACTAGAGAGATCGCTTTTACCTTTTGGTAGAAAAGCAGGCCTTGGATATGAGGGTGGACCTTCCAAATCCACTGTCTTTGTTGGTGCTTCAAACACGACACCATCAGTCCCTTTGGATGTGCCCACTGCCTCCAAAGTGACCACCAACAAGGACAAAGGCAAAGTGGCTGAGAACCCTAAAAGGAAGCCAATGAAGATGTATATATCTTTAAGGGCAGATCCTAAGGGTAAGCAAAGTTCAACAGTCCCTAGCACTCAAAATGCTAAAACTTACCAATCCAAGGGTAATGGGAAAGCTGTTGAAACTTCTAAGTCTCAAGCCAAGACACTAGAGACAAAGGATCTACCTCCTAAAAAGAGGAGTAATGTCTATGTGTCACGTTATCCGGACTTGAGATGGTCTAACCGGAGTAACGTTGAAGGGGAAGAACTTGAAGCACCAAAGAGGTCGCTTCAGATTCCAAAGGTTTCTCAAGCGAGTCGGGGTCAAAATCCTAGTTTGACCGCTTCGAAGAAACCAAGCGAGCTGCTTCGACAGACTGTAAACCCTAAGTCAGTCTCTAAGCCTGTAGCTAATCCGAAGCGAGTCGCTTCAGGATACAAGCAAGTGGGTAAGAGCATAGGTATGCCTCAAGCGAGCCGCTACCCCTCCTGCACACACTGTTGCACGTGTGAAGCTGCTTCAAGGCAGAACTCACAGTTTTCAAAGGTCGAGAAACCCAAGACACAAGCTACCTCTCAAAAGAGAGTGAAGCAAGTGTGGGTTCCTAAGGGAACTAACCTGCAAGGACCCAAACTGATTTGGGTACCAAAATCTGTCTAATTGCAGGTGAGCGCCGTGCATCCCATGCCAAGTGAGGGTCAACAAATCTGGTACTTGGACAGTGGCTGTTCAAGACACATGACTGGCATGAGAGCTCTACTTCATGACTACATAGAGAAGAAGGGTCCACACGTTACATTTGGTGATAACTCTCGAGGAAGCACCAAAGGATACGGCACACTGAAGATTGGAAAACTCACAATAGAAGAAGTCTCCTACGTGGAAGGACTTAAGCACAACTTGCTATCCATTTCACAATTCTGTGATAAAGGATACAAGGTGGAATTTATTTCCAACAAGTGCATTGTAAAGAGCAAGCTCACGTCCCAGATTGTACTGACTGGAATTAGACGAAGGAATGTCTACATTGCACAATGGGACAGCTGCAAAGAGGAAACGTGCTTAGTTGCAAGAAGTGCAACAGAATTGGGATGGCTATGGCATAGACGCTTGACACATCTCAACTTCAAGACCATCAACCGTTTAGCTCGCAAAGGCTTGGTGCAAGGCATACCCAACGAGGTCTTTGTCAAAGACCATCCATGCTCACCATGCCAACGAGGAAAGCAGACGAAGAAGCACTTCGCCAGTCTTGAAGAAGCTTCATCCAAGCCAGTGCTCGAGCTGCTTCATATGGATCTGTTTGGTCCAGTCACTCCAGTTAGTGTAAATGGAAGAAAATACACTCTAGTTGTAGTCGATGACTTCTCTCGCTACTCTTGGGTCGTATTTCTCTTCAGCAAGAAGGAGACACTGGCCAAGCTACCACAACTGCTCAAGTGACTAGCTGTGGAGAAGAACCAAGCGATTGCCACCATCCGCTCCGACAAAGGCACAGAGTTTCTAAACTCAACCATTGAAGCATACTGCACGGAGCATGGTATTGCACATCAAACATCCGCAACACGTACGCCTTAACAAAACGGAGTTGCAGAAAGAAGGAACAGAATCATTAAAGAAGCCGTTCGAACCATGATTGCTGACTCGAAGCTTCTGATGAAATATTGGGCTGAAGCTGCCAATACAGCATGCTACACGCAGAATTGGACACTTCTCAGTAAACGGCACGACAAGACACCATATGAAATATGGACCGGGAGAATTCCTAACATATCTTATTTTCATATTTTTGGTTGTAGGGTCTTCATCCATGACAATGGGAAAACATAATTGAAAGCCTTTGAAAGCAAAGCTGATGAAGGAATATTCTTAGGATATTCTACATCAAGCAAAGCTTACAGGGTGTTCAATTGTAAAACCCTAATTGTGGAGGAATCAACCCATGTCGTATTTTATGAATCTTCTTTGAGTCTTCCACAGGAACGGGTTCAATCAAAGGAAGGAAAGACAAGCGAGGAACCCATAAACTCATTAACTTGGGACATGCTTGAGGATGATGAAGAAATCAAGGACTCAAGCGAGCAGATTGTCCAAAGAAAAATTGAAGTTGCCCCCAAAACTCCTGAAGCGAGTGCTGGCCAAGCACCCAATCCAGTCGCTTCAGATGGAGAAGCATGCGATCAGGGAGAAGATGAAGACGAAGCTGGTGGATCCAAGCGTGCATGGCTCAAGGATCACTCACCAAGTCAGATCATCGGAGATCCATCCAAGGGTGTGATTGCACTATTTTCTACCACACAAAACAGGTATAGTATAGAATAAGCGAGTATCGTATCCACAGGGATTGACAAGTCGAAAACGCATACAATACCTCTACTAAAGAACTAATGTGATGTTTAGGCTTTTGGGAATTTAGGTTTTGTGGTATTTATAGACTAAGCAAATAATAAAAACTCAATAAATCAAATAAGGAAATAAATAAACAAAGAAAATAACTAATCAAATAAAATAACTTAGCACTCAAGCAATTAAACAAATAAGGTAAGTAAACAATTAAGGAAAAGTGTTGATTCTAGGGAAGCCTACCAAATCAAATCTATGCAAGTAATTAATGCATACAATTAACCAATTTAATCCAATCTAAATGTGATACATGAAAGATAACCTACACCCCGATAAAAGCAATGCAAGTCGTCACCTAATATGATCCTAATATCCTTTCGGACGCATAGATATCAAACTAAGTGCAAAATAGAACAAGTATCAATGATATAATCAACTAGGTTCAATTATGACACCCAAATCAATTATATGCAAACATATGATAATTCAAACTCAATTAAGACAAATCAAATTATCATACCATGTATTCATGAGATCTATTATGCAATATCCTATCAAGGCATATAAACATAACTATGCATACACAATTAGTGATCAAATAATCATGCATGAGAATAAGCACCATGAAAACATGCATCTAGATTTGAAGACTAATTGTAAACAAAAACACTTACATAAATTCAATTAGGCATTCAATCCCTAAAATCAACTAAGAATTTTAGCTAGACATAATTAAAGCAAACATAAACACAAAAGATTGAAAGAACATAATTAAAGAGTAAGAGTAAGAAAAACATGAACACAAACGAAGAACTCCGAATCTTGAATCTTGCATAAACTTGAATAATCTTCAATGTTGAATACAAGAATAAAAACTCTAAAGGAAAATATGTTAGGGAGATAAGATGTTAGGGTGATAAGATGTTAGGGTCATCGGGTTTACAATGCTAGGCTAGGAGTATATAGGAGAAATTTACATAAGGAAACCTAAACCAAAAAGGAGTCTAATTAAAATAAGGAAAAATCTCGGCTGGAATTCCTCCTCTCGACACCCCACCTCTCGACAGACCTCTCGATCGAGAGAGGTATCGAGAGGTGGTGAAAAAGCTCTCGATCGATAGCTGCGGCAGAATGTACCTCTCGAACTCAAATCTTGAACTTCAAGCTACGATCATCACGCCTTGTCTCGTCTCGGGGTTTTATCATCAAAATATACCTAAAAACATAGAAAAACACCCACAAGCATAATATTGTCCAATATAATGAAAACCATCTAAACTATAGACAATACTACACAATCGAGACTCAAAATCGACTCTTTTTGGTTATAAAAACAAGGTAAATTTCACCTATATCAAATCCCCCAAACGTAAAACATTGTTCGTCCCGAACAATACCAAAACATAAACAATAGACTTTAGCATTGTGAACTATATAGGCCTCAAAACTTTTTCAAAAACAATCTCTCATGATCATGATCAAAACTATGCACACAACCTTAGCATCAATAACACAATCTATCCAATAAATTCAACTCATGCCAATCCATCAAAGAACACTCTCCAAACATGCGAGATATTTATATGTGTATAAGTGAACACATCATATAGGTTCACTCAACATCAATGCAATGCAACATGTTTACCATAGGCTTGCCCCTAATCTCAACATCTCCACCTAATGTCATATTCACAAACTAAGATCAAAAAGGTCTTTATATAAGCTTGTAATGTAGGGACATTGGTTAAGGTAGGGAATGTATAGGCTAAGTGACTCAAAATAAATTCAAACCATCAACCTTTTTTCAACTCCAACCAAAGTATGGTTTTCAACTCCATCTTCTACCATCCAACACCAACTACAAAACATCAATATCATAGATGTACATAATACAATTCAAGCTAACTATCCCCTTATGCTTTTATTCTCATTCTCTTCTTTTTCTTTTTTTTTTTTTTTTTTTATTAGAGCTCATCTAATGAATGTTCTTTCTAATGTTAAACAAAGGCTCTATATTTTTTTCCTTTTTTTTTTTTTTTTTAACTATCTTTCTAAGCTTATAGGGATAGCCAACTATACTTAATCAAGCATCTAGAATTCTTTTCTTTTTCTTCTCCATACCACAACAAGCATTCTTTTCAACACCTCCCACATCACCAACTAAATCCACTAAAGATACCCTTATCCATCCAAACCTCCTATCATCCAAGCTTAAGAAAGAAAGGCTCATAAAAAGGCTCAAAGGGGGTAAACAAAGATTATGATCAAGGTTAGTGTATGGGAATCATGTGGCTAAAGAAAGATGGCCTAAAATCATCTCCTAGTTCATGAATATACTAAGGTCTTGATGGAGAAATAGAGCAAGTTCTAGAAACAATGAAGCATACATGATCACTCAAACAAAGAAATAGGCATCAACATGCACAAAAAGCTCAAATCTCACGGGTTCAAACTAACTAGTTCCCGACATCATAACATGCTTCAAATTCATCAAATAAAATGCGTCGCTTCGCCAAGGTTCTATGCATAATAAAGATCATGAAATTTTCTCCAAAACTCAAGCAAAAATTTTCTATCATTGGCCAAATTCACAATACTATCATCACATGCTTATTCGACTCGATTTAACCTAAGACTCAAAACAATAAAAGACTCAACATAAAAGAAAAGACTCAATATAAAAGACTCAACATACCCCAAAATAAACCAACAACTAAAGCAATAAAAATACTCAAAAATATTGTTAACTTTAGTTACTCTTCCCCCTCCCCCAAACTTATTTCGAAATCAAAGATTATGGAATAAGTTTGCAAAAAGAAGAAGGAACTAAGTTAACAAACTTACCTCATTGAAATGGCGGAGGGAAGGGAGGGTTGTCGGGGTTATTGGGGTCGAATCGTTGATGGTGAGCCGGGTAGTGAGGATAGAAGTAGTGCATCTCATGCACCATCCTATTGTAGTTCTCCATGTAAGCTCTCTCATCCTCACGCCTCTTCGCCTCATTCTCTCTTCTTTTCGCTTCGTTCTCAAAATAAGTGTTGAGAGAACGACCTCCAATGTATGTACGAAGGTCACCCACCTCGGTTCTCAAAGTTTGCACCTCATCCTGAACTCCTCGCACTTGAGACTCAACGAACTCTCTACCATCTGATACGATCCTTGGTGAGAATCGTAGAACTCACGCACGCGGAAGACTGAAACTAACTAACGATGGAAATCCCAATACGTCAATGGACTAAACCCTCCTAAGTACTATAGATAAACCGAAGTCTCTATAACCCAAAGAAACGGTCGCCAAGCCACACGGGGACGATGAATGACACACAACGAGGTTTGATTTACTCGCTGATTCGCCGGATAATGAATTCGTCTTGGAATAATCAAGAGGAATTCGAAGAACTCTCAAGAGAGAATAAACTCACAATAATATTAATGAATAATCTGTCTAATTTTCGTCCACAAAGGCCCCCTTATATAGAGAGGCAAATAAAACCATCTAAATCTAATCTAACTAGGAAATAACTGACCCAAAGTCATTGGCATGGCCCAACCCATTAACCAACATGATAAAAACCCGAAAACAAGTCTTTTAAGGCCCAAAAACGTGGCCTGACTCAAAACACACGAAAATTAAAATAAAGTCTTCATTCTTCAGCCCAAACGCACTCGATAAAGTTAATGACTCGCGGGTTGTCCGGTTCGCCTTCTCCAATGGGCTTCTTCATCAATTCTTGAGCCCAAACTTCTTGGATCAATCCTTGCAAGCCTTCCTTGAACTTCTTAGCTCGAGCTCTCATTACCGGCCCTTCGGGAACATGAACAGGATCTTGATTCATCGAACCTTGGACTCCATCATTCCCCTCCTCTTGAAGAGGATTTGTCCTCAAATCCAAGGCGTCACCTACATCAAAAGGACTCAAATCAGCCACATTGAATGTAGCACTAACATTATACTCACCGGGTAAGTCCAATTTGTAGGCATTATCATTAATGCGCTCCAACACTTGAAAAGGTCCATGTAGCAACTTCGAACGCCTTTGCAATGGAAACCTCTCCTTGCGCATATGCAGCCATACCCAATCTCCGGGCTCAAACACCACTTGACGCCTCCCCTTGTTGGCTTGCTTGGCGTACTGCTCCGTTCGTCTCTCAATATTCAACCTTGCCTTCTCATGAATCTGTTTCACAAAATCAGCCTTTTTCTGGCCATCAAGGTTAGTATGCTCATGTTCAGGCAATGGAGATAAATCTAAAGGAGTTAAAGGATTAAACCCATAGACAATCTCAAAAGGCGAAACTTAGTAGCAGAATGAACAGAACGATTATATGCAAACTCAACATGTGGCAAACATTCTTCCCAAGACTTAATGTTCTTCTTAATTATAGCCCTAAGCAATGTAGACAAAGTCCTATTGACTACTTCAGTTTGACCATCAGTTTGTGGATGACAAGTTGTAGAAAACAACAGTTTAGTACCTAACTTACCCCACAAAGTCTTCCAAAAGTAACTCAAGAACTTCGCATCCCTATCCGAAACAATAGTCCTAGGCATTCCATGCAATCTAACAATCTCTCGAAAGAACAAATCAGCAACATGCGATGCATTATCAGATATATGACATGGAATAAAATGCGCCATCTTAGAAAATCTATTAACCACCACGAACACAGAATCACTACCATGCTTAGTCCTAGGCAGCCCTAACAAAAAATCCATAGAAATGTCAATCCAAGGAGCAGTAGGAATAGGCAATGGCGGGTACAAACCATGGGAACTCACTCTAGACTTAGCTTGTTTACAAGTGACACGTCGACCACAAATTCGTTCAACATCTCTCTTCATATGAGGCCAAAAGAAGTGTTCATGAAAAACAGCTAAAGTCTTAGCAACACCAAAATGTCCCATCAAACCCCCACCATGAGATTCAAGCAATAACAATTCACGAAGAGAACACTAAGGAACACACAATCGATTTCTCTTAAACAAATAATCATCATGCCTAAAGTACTCTTCAAAACCAGATTTCTCACATGCTCGATAAATCTCACCAAAATCAGCATCATTCACATACAAACTCTTCAAACACTCAAAACCAAGCAATTTAGCATCTAAAGTAGAGATCAAGGCATACCTCCGTGAAAGTGCATCAGCCACTACATTCTCTTTACCTTGCTTGTACTTGATGACGTAAGGAAACGTCTCTATGAACTCCATCCACCTAGCATGCCTCTTGTTCAACTTGTGCTGCCCCTTCAAGTGCTTCAAGGACTCATGATCGGTGTGGATGACGAATTCCTTTGTCCACAAGTAGTGCTGCCACGTTTTCAAAGCCTGCACCAATGCATACAGCTCCTTATCGTACGTTGGATAGCTCAACGTTGCTCCGTTTAGCTTCTCGCTGAAGTACGCCACCGGCCGGCCTTCTTGCATCAAAACTACACCAATTCCAACACCAGAAGCATCACATTCAATCTCAAAAGACTTAGAAAAGTTAGGAAGAGATAATACCGGGGCGTGTGTCAGTTTGTACTTCAAAAGCTGAAATGCCTTCTCTTGATCTTCTCCCCAATTAAACTCCACATTCTTCTTGATGATTGCCGTCAATGGTGCTGCAACACTACTGAAATGAGGCACGAATCTCCTATAAAAGCTAGCAAGTCCAAGGAAACTTCTAACTTCTCCAATGCTCTTTGGACTCGGCCACTCTTGAATAGCTCGTATTTTCTCATCGTCAACCTGTACACCCTGTGCACTAACAACAAATCCAAGAAACACAAGCTTGTCCGTACAAAAGATGCACTTCTTTAAGTTAGCAAACAGCCTCTCCTTCCTAAGTACATCTAAAACAGACCTCAAATGATCAACATGCTCATCATGACTCTTGCTATACACTAGGATATCATCAAAGTAGATAACTACAAATCTGCCAATAAAAGCTCGTAGAACATGGTTCATAAGACGCATAAATGTACTAGGTGCATTAGTCAAACCAAAAGGCATAACCAACCACTCATACAAACCAAGTTTAGTTTTAAAAGCAGTTTTCCACTCATCCCCTTCCTTAATCCTAATCTGATGATATCCACTACGCAAATCAATTTTCGAAAACACACAAGAGCCATGCAATTCATCAAGCATAACATCTAAACGAGGGATAGGATGTCGATACTTTACCGTGATGTTGTTTATGGCTCGACAATCGCAACACATCCTCATCGTTAAGTCCTTCTTGGGTACGAGTGACACCGGAACTGCACAAGGACTCAAACTCTCCCTCACATGCCCTTTCGCCAACAACTCTCCAATCTGCCTCTCTAACTCCTTCGTCTCCTCGGGATTGGTGCGATAGGCTAGCCTATTTGGAAGTGTTGCTCCAGGCACAAAATCAATTTGATGTTCTATCCCCCTAATTGGTGGTAAGCCAGCTGGTGTATCCTCGGGAAAGACATCATCAAATTCCTGCAAAATAGAAGAGATAGAAGGGGGTAGAGAATCGAGATCGTTAGTAGATAGAAAGTTCCCCTTGTACAGAAGTATGATCAAGGCCCTCTCCTCCTGAACCGCCAACTTCAGATCGCTCGCCTTTGCAAAGCACGATTTGTGTACTACACCCTTCTCCTTATCTCCCTTCTCCTTATTCTCCACCTTCTGCTCCTCCAACTTCATCCGCTCAGCCTCCTTTTGCAGCAACACTTGATCCTCATACACTTGTTTGGGAGTAAGAGGAACAAGCGACACCTTCTTCTGCTTATACTCGAACGAATATTTGTTGGTGAAGCCATCATGTGTCACTCGTCGATCAAACTGCCACGGCCTCCCCAACAAGATGTGACTCGCTTGCATCGGAACTACATCACACAAAACCTCATCCTCATACTTCCCAATGAGAAACGGCACTCTCACTTGCTTAATAACCTTCACCATGCCAGCATCGCTCAACCATTGCAGTCGGTATGGTTAGGGGTGCTGCGAAACTGGAAGCCCTAATTTTTGAACCATGGCCACGCTAGCAACGTTGGTGCAGCTCCCTCCGTCAATAATCACGCTGCACAGCTGATCCTTCACCCGACATCTCGTGTGATAGATGTTTTCGCGCTGCACCAATTTGTCGACATGATTCTGGACGCTTAATGCTCTTCTGGCCACACAAATGCGTCCTATAGGTGGCTGAATATCTTCTTCTTCGTCCTCAGACTCCTCCAAACCAGGCATCTTCGGATCAATTCATCGTCAGTCACGACCTCTCCATCATCTCTCATGATCATCACTCTCCGATTTGGACAGTCACTCATGATATGTCTGAATCCTTGACACTTGAAGCACTTACGATCACGATTGCGACCCTCAGGCACTGCTGGTTTGCCTTGATTGTTAGAGTTCGTCACATCTGACCGCGTCTTCACGAATGGTTTCCTCTCGTCTTTCGGTGACTCTTCCTTCTTCCATTGATTCCCTCTCGAAAAGGAACCACTAGCAGCAGGCTGAGATTGCTTCCAATTGGACTGGTTCTGCTTATTGTAGCCATTGTTGCCCCTCCTCTTGAGCTGATTCTCTATCTTTACAGCCATGTGCACCATGTCCTCGATCTCGACATAATGCTGCAACTCCACTCCATTCCGAATCTCCCAATTCAGACCAGCCAAGAATCTCGCCATTGTCGCCTCACTGTCCTCCAAAACTTTAGCTCGAATCATGGCTACCTCCATCTCCTTGTAATATTCATCCACGCTCCTAGATCCCTGTCTCAAGCTTTGGAGCTTGTTGTGCAGTTCTCTATAGTAGTGGGCTGGAATAAATCGTTTCCTCATGATTCCCTTCATCTCGTTCCAAGTCTGAACTGGAGGCTCCCCATTCCTTCTCCCACCCTTCTCCAATTGATCCCACCAAACTAGAGCGTAATAAGAGAACTCTATCGCTGCCAACTTCACCTTCTTCAGCTCGGAGTAGTTGTGACAGTCGAACATGAGGTCGAGCTTCCTCTCCCACTCAATATACGCATCTGGATCATTCCTCCCTTGGAATGAAGGAATATTCAACTTGATGTTGCCCAGATTATTGTCGGGCCTGTTCCTTGGTTCCTCCCATTCCTCTTCCCCTTCGTAATCCAACTCCTCCTCAAACGGCCCATAATCTCGATGGTTATGATGACCTCCTCTGCCACCTCGTCCTCCTCTTCCACGTCGATGATGCTGAAGCTGTGTAGAAGCTGACTCTACTTCACCGATTCTATCATAAACTCCTTCCAGCTTGGATTCCATAACCTTCCCCAACTCGGGCTTCAATGCTTCAAACATGAACTTCAACTTGGGATCCAACGTCTCTTGTTCTTCGGCCATACCTGCAAATTTTTTTTTTTTTTTTCAAAAGAAACAAACGAAAGTTAGTAAAAACAGAATCCTCACCACCTCACAATCACTCGTGTATCCCTCAATACGGTTCACACTCAGCACTCGTGTATCACTCAATAGTAATGGCTTTTACCCTCTAATAATCTCACCTCTCCTGCCTTTTTCCACTCAAATCTTAAGAGGCTCAAATTCCCTTAATCTACCACATAAATCACTATTAACGAACCAAGAGTACTGAAAATAGGAAGACAAGATGACTGAACTAAGAAACCCTAAATCGGAAGACACGAAAAATTTACGAAAAACTTCGGCGGACGATTTGACCCTTTAAACGACCTTTTTTTGCAAAAATAATGAACCGAATCTCCGTATAGATCTTTTCGAGAGCTTTCCGAAAAGGTATTATGGAGCAAAATCGGAGTTCGTATGCAAAAGTTATGGCCGTTTTAGTGCTGGCCGACAAAAAAGACGAGAAAAAGACGAAACTCATAGAAACGAATGCACAACTGATATCCCAATGAAGAAACATGCAAGAACCAACCCAGAAAGCAAAATGACACACTAGGGCTTCGAATATATCCTTTTTTTTTTTAAACGAAACTAAACGTAACTTTTTTGCCCCTAGTATGTCACGACAACGGGTAGAGGATACACCCTAAGACGTGTTATATAAGGTATGGGATATATATATGAATAAGTTTCCTATTCTTATAAGGAAAGAAATCTTCTACTCCTTAATTACCAAGGAACAAATCTGAATGTATATCAAAACAGATCTGAATATTAGACACGAATGAAAAGCTACAAAAACGACCAGATACGAATTTTTTTTTTTTTGACACAAAAACGACTCGAACGAACGAAGAACAGAACAAGACACGAAGAGATGACATGAAAGCCACGAACAGAAACCAACACAAGATACGAAATTCAAGACGAAAAGGATGATAGTGAAGGAACCATATCTGATCGGTGAAGATCGGTTCGCCCGAGGATCTATTTCGGATATCTAACTATCGAATAAAACCTATCATGCTCCTATGAATTAAGTGCGGAATCATAGGGGGTTTGTAGATCGATTACCTGAAGAAGTAGAGAACTCGCGAATAGATCTTCTGATCTGTATCCCTGCTCAATTCTGACGTTGGATGGACAACGATCTTCGGAATCAGCCACGGAAAACGGGATCCCCACCGAGCTGCTCCTGCCCGGCCGCGCGTCTCTCTCTCTCTAACCCTAGCCTCCCTTTCTTGTTCAGAATATTTAAGTGCACTCGATTATTCTGATCATTAGGTTAAACAAGACCTTGACGGGGTATATATAGAGGAGACCAAGTGAGACTTGGGCTTAAGTTGCAGGCCAGGCCTGCAACATATGGACTAGCCGTCCATTAGCAGTATTGGCGCCCCATACTGGGCCCAATTGTGTGGTGGCCCATTTATTCCTTATACTGTGGCCTGTTGAGCTTTTTGGGCCAGATCAGGGATCTACTAGCTGGTAAAACCGAGGCCTCCCAATGGCTAAATTCTCCATACTCAGCCCAGAGTATAATTTAGTCCATAAGTACTAAAACATTCCACTAGAGTAATAGTACTGAATTACCTGTTTTACCCCTGTTGAGTTCAGGGCTAGTATTAGACTTTGCGACCCCCATATTTAAGATATCCCACATCCGTTGATTAACTTAGAGCTTCTGACTGCTCGTGTTATTCAGCTTCTTTATTCCTGAGTAGTACCATTCATTCCTTATTCATCATACCGGAAATTAATCCACTTGCAGGGTTTGGTATGATAATCCTTAATGAATTCCTCAGGGGATGTGATCAACCTGTTCTACCAGGATATGGTGCTCTGTTGCAGTTGCACTAAGAGTCGTACTAGCTGTAGTTGCTTCCCAAGATACGGAGCATATTGAGTTGCAGATACTCTGAACTCTCACCCATGGTAAATCAAAGAAGCAGACTACAACTATACACCCTTAGGACTCAACTAGAGTTAAGGTTCATCTTAAGTCACTGAGGTCTTGATTCTTTCTACATCTGGTCAGAATAGAAGAATACACCTCACCGTGATCCTATCAGTACACGCACGTACTAGTATAGACAAGTAGCCAAGACAAGCTACTTATGCAGCCTATACTACAGCCTAAACCGACAGTTATATCCAGAACTGTCTCAACTGTGATACCCTTTTATATCTCATGAGGAACCGGCAACTATGGTCTTCTGTGATCTACAACACACCATAAAGCCTACAACTTTGAGATAATGGATAGATGTTTGATGCATAGATAACAATTCATACTTAATCAGATAGAAGATTGTTAGTGGCTATGGACAACACATGCATACAAGCTAAAAGGCCTGCTTTCTAGTATACAAATCCATCAGATAGAACCTGGATGACGTAAACCTGGCTCTGGTGCCAAATGATACGATCCTTGGTGAGAATCGTAGAACTCACGCACGCGGAAGAGGGAAACTAACTAACGAAGGAAATCCCAATACGTCAATGGACTAAACCCTCCTAAGTACTATAGATAAACCGAAGTCTCTATAACCCAAAGAAACGGTCGCCAAGCCACACGGGGACGATGAATGACACACAACGAGGTTTGATTTACTCGCTGATTCGCCGGATAATGAATTCGTCTTGGAATAATCAAGAGGAATTCGAAGAACTCTCAAGAGAGAATAAACTCACAATAATATTAATGAATAATCTGTCTAATTTTCGTCCACAAAGGCCCCCTTATATAGAGAGGCAAATAAAACCATCTAAACCTAATCTAACTAGGAAATAACTGACCCAAAGTCATTGGCATGGCCCAACCCATTAACCAACATGATAAAAAACCCAAAAACAAGTCTTTTAAGGCCCAAAAACGTGGCCTGACTCAAAACACACGAAAATTAAAATAAAGTCTTCATTCTTCAGCCCGAACGCACTCGATAAAGTTAATGACTCGTGGGCTGTCCGGTTCGCCTTCTCCAATGGGCTTCTTCATCAATTCTTGAGCCCAAACTTCTTGGATCAATCCTTGCAAGCCTTCCTTGAACTTCTTAGCTCGAGCTCTCGTCACCGGCCCTTCGGGAACACGAACAGGATCTTGATTCATCGAACCTTGGACTCCATCACCATCCCAATGGTAGTTGTCCATCGCCTCCAGTGTTTCCGTGTGCCAATCTTGCATTGTAGCAAAGTTCGGAGCTCTCATGTAGAAACCGGGCTGTGGAACACCTTCGTACCCTTGCGCGTACGCATCCTCCTCTTGATCATATCCTTGCTCATATTGCTCGGCCTCTTCGTCATCGGCTTCCTCCTCCTCATCATCGCCTCCTTCATCGGGCCTTGGACCTCCCTCAGCCCACATAAGCTCCTTGTGTTGGGGAGAGTTCATCTTCCCATTCCCTCTTCGTATCTTCTCATTCCCAATCACCTCGGTCAAATAGTTGTTCGGCAGCGGGAAGAGATGAACACTCCTTCTCCCGTGTAGCTTCAAGAACCACCCGGACATGTCGAATGAGATCATCCTCGCAAACTCCAAAGTCCTCCTATCCACAAAGATGGATGTGGACACCTGCTGCTCCCGAATTTGCACGTTGAAGTGTCTGGCAATCGGGGTGACGAATGCTCCTATCCCAATCTTTTGTCCTCCGAACAAGTAAGCTTGATTCTCCATGTGATCTACGAGGTAAAGGGCTGCATTTTGAGAGTGGCCTCGATAGGAAGTCCAAATAAGATGAGCATCGGTGGCAAGGAAGGTGCCGGAGTCGTGGCGGGAATGGATGGACGACAAAATCAGCCTATGGAAGTAGCGAATCGTGGGATTCTGAATCGAGGTGGCCATTGCAATAGCCGGGTTGTAGGATCTCTTCCTTCCTCCTCGTAATCCACGAATTGGCCCCACAAGTCTTGAAGATTTGGATGGTTGTTGCCAATGTACTCGCCATTCTTGTCCCCTCCGATGATATCATTAAGTTGATCCATGTCAAGCTCCCTTGGTTGACCACCGAGTTGGAAACGGATGATATGGGGCACTTGATTGACTCGCTCCACCCCCAATGTTGAGAGAAACTCCACCGTTGGAATGTGATAGGTCAAGTGATTGCCTTGGAAGATGTTGGTGAAGCCCCCTCTTGGCATCATTTGGGTGATCTCGTCGGCTATCCCCATCGCAAATATCGTCTCTTGATGGAGGAAACGACAATGCTTGTGCTTGAGTTGCACAAGATGTGACCATCTCCTCTTGGACTCCGCTATGGTGAGCTTGAGCTTGAACGCCTTGGGCTCCAAATTTGAGGGCAACGACCTTGCCGGCGGCATTCGGTTCTCCGGAATGGTCTTGTCGTTTTTCCACGTCTCCTTGCCTTTGCTTGAAGAGGTCGAAGCAACATTCTTTCCCTTGTCTCTTGCCATCTTAGTACCTACAAATTTCACAAATTAATCCAAGAGATGCAAGCATATAACAATATGAATCATCTTCCCCTAAACTTCAACCAAATTCAATTCTCCCCCATTATCAACTCAATTTTTTCATCACAAATCCACACATTCAATACATTACTCCTCCAAAAACATGAACTTATCATCACAAAATTTCAATCTCATGCATATAGATACCAACGAATCTTCATCAATTTATAGACAAATTCAAGGACCCATTCGAATATCAATATGCAATCATCTTCGCATTCATCAATGAATTCAATTCATACAAATAATTCAATGAAATCCATGAATTCAATCTATCATGCTCAATCTAATACCCAATCTATCAATCCAAGAATTTAACCATCAATATCGAATTTTAATCGGTCAAAACATGCTAATTCATGTAGAGAATCAATAATTGATAAGAGAAGGGCAAGAAATCGAGTACCTTTTGACGAATCGAAGAGAGAAATTGAAGAGTTCTTGTGTGTTCTTGAGAGAGTTTGTGAGTTGTGTGTGAATGGTATGTGAATTGTGTGTATATGGTATATATAAAGGGGAGATAAAACCTGGTCAAAGTCGGTTTGTGCGCCGTCAACAACCCTCTCGATACACCTCTCGATCGAGAGAGGTGTCGAGAGGTACGTACTGGACTCCAAAAATTGACCTCTCGACAGGCCTCTCGATCGAGAGAGGTGTCGAGAGGTATGTACTGGACTCCAAAAATTAACCTCTCGACAGGCCTCTCGATCGAGAGAGGTGTCGAGAGGTACGTACTGAGCAAACTGTCCTCCCCTCTCGATCGAAAACATGGGGTTCTTGATCGAGAGGCTTCACGTGACAAAACCTGGGCACAATTTTCAGAATATCTCGATACCCCTCTCGATCGAGAGTGGTGTCGAGAGACCCCTACTGGACAAAATTTTTGCACCTCTCGACAGGCCTCTCGATCGAGAGAGGTGTCGAGAGGTCATGCCCGATTTTTCTTTCTACACAACACTTTAGCATTTGTTAGTATATTAAGGGGTTCGACTCTAAAATACGAAAAATTTACCTATGACTCTAAAATAAAACGAAACAAATAATAAAAACGGGATACGAATATTGGGTTACCTCCCAACAAGTGCTACGTTTAACGTCTTTAGCCCGACGATACCTCCTTTCTAACTTGGGTCATCGAGGTAAGTGGCCGCTTTCTTGGGGAATAGAGGCAACGGCTTGAAGTAGTGCTTGAGTCGATGTCCATTCACTACAAATTTTTCACCGTCGTTCTTCAACACTTCGAATGCACCATTCTTCAAGTCCTTGTAAATAACGAACGGCCCCGACCACTTACTTTGCAATTTTCCTGGGAACAAACGAAGTCGAGAATTAAAAACAAGAACATCATCACCAATTTCGAACTTACGCTTTTTAATGCTCAAGTCGTGAAATCTTGCGGCTCGTTCTTTGTAATTCCTCGAATTCTCGAACGCTTCGTTTCTCCATTCATCAAGCTCCAACAAGTCATCACACCTTTGACCCATGGCTTCCTTGAACTTGAAATTGATCCTTCTCGTCGCCCAATAAGCTTTGTGCTCCAACTCCATTGGTAAGTGGCAAGATTTGCCAAATAGCAATTGATATGGGGACCTTCCAATTGGCGTCTTGAAAGCCGTCCTATAGGCCCAAAGTGCGTCGTCCAAGTACTTCGCCCACTCCTTTTTGTTGGTGACGGTCTTCTCCAAAATTTGCTTGATCTCTCGATTAGCTAACTCGGCTTGACCGTTTGCTTGAGGGTGGTAGGGCGATGTAACCTTGTGCTTGACTCCATATTTTGCAAGAAGCGATCCTAACCAACGATTGTTGAAGTGGCTCCCCCCATCACTAAGCAAAGCTCTCGGAGTTCCAAACCGAGTCAAAATATTTCGCTGGAGGAATTTGATCACTACTTTCGAATCGTTGGTTGTAGTAGGAATGGCCTCGACCCATCTAGAAACATACTCCACCACAAGTAAGATATAAGAGAACCCTTGAGACTTGGGGAAAGGACCTATGAAGTCAATCCCCCAAACGTCGAAGAGTTCCACCTCCATGATAGTTCGTTGCGGCATCTCGTCCCTCTTCGTGATATTCCCCATCCTTTGGCATCGATCACATGACTTGATGTACTCATGGCAATCTTTGTAGATCGAAGGCCAATAGAAACCACTATGAAATATCTTGAGGGCTGTGCGATTTGCTGCAATGTGTCCCCCATTCGGAGCGCTATGGCAATCTTCGATAATCTTTTTCCAATCCGATTATCGAACACAACGCCTTATGACTCCATCGGCACACCTCCGGTACAAATAAGGGTCATCCCAATAGTAGAACTTGCAATCGTGGAGGAACTTCTTCTTTTGATGAGACGATAGATCCTTGGGCACATGATGAATCACCAAGTAGTTGACGATGTCGGCGAACCAAGGATTCAAATCGTCCACCTCAAAAATCTGCTCATCGGGGAAGCTTTCCTTGATAGTAATCCTCGAATCCTCTCTATCCACGGGCTGCTCAAGTCTCGAGAGATGGTCGGCCACCACATTCTCGCATCCTTTCCTATCCTTGATCTCCATATCGAACTCTTGAAGAAGCAAAATCCAGCGAACTAACCTTGGCTTCGAGTCCTTCTTGTTGAATAGGTAGCGAATAGCGGCATGGTCGGTGTGCACAATCGTGTGAGATCCCACCAAATAAGGTCTAAACTTGTCGAAAGCATAAACCACATCGAGTAACTCCTTCTCCGTGGTGGTGTAATTCCTTTGAGCCGAGTCCAATGTCTTGCTAGCATAGTAGATCACTCGGAAAAGCTTCTCCCTTTTCTGCTCCAAAACTGCTCCTACCGCCCAATCGCTTGCATCGCACATGAGCTCGAACGGGGCACTCCAATCCGGTGACACCAAGACGGGAGTAGAGATAAGCGCCTTCTTCAATGTCTTGAAAGCTTCCAAGCAATGTCCATCAAAAACAAACTTGACATCCTTCTCGAGCAATCCACACAACGGCTTTGTGATCTTCGAAAAATCCTTGATGAACCTTCGATAGAAGCCGGCATGTCCTAGGAAACTCCTCACCGATTTGACGTTGGTTGGTGGTGGCAACTTCTCGATGGCTATTACTTTGGCTCGATCCACCTCCAATCCTTGCGAAGACACCTTGTGACCTAGCACAACTCCTTCTTGCACCATGAAGTGGCACTTCTCCCAATTGAGAACGAGGTTCGTGATGGAGTCCAAGGTTCGATGAATCAAGATCCTGTTCGTGTTCCCAAAGGGCCGGTGACGAGAGCTCGAGCTAAGAAGTTCAAGGAAGGCTTGCAAGGATTGATCCAAGAAGTTTGGGCTCAAGAATTGATGAAGAAGCCCATTGGAGAAGGCGAACCGGACAGCCCACGAGTCATTAACTTTATCGAGTGCGTTCGGGCTGAAGAATGAAGACTTTATTTTAATTTTCGTGTGTTTAAGTCAGGCCACGTTTTTGGGCCTTAAAAGACTTGTTTTTGGGTTTTTATCATGTTTGTTAATGGGTTGGACCATGCCAATGACTTTGGGTCAGTTATTTCCTAGTTAGATTAGGTTTAGATGGTTTTATTTGCCTCTCTATATAAGGGGGTCTTTGTGGACGAAAATCAGTTAGTTTTATCATTAATATTATTGTGAGTTTATTCTCTCTTGAGAGTTTTCGAATTCCTCTTGATTATTCCAAGACGAATTCATTATCCGGCGAATCAGCGAGTCAATCATCCCTCGTTGTGTCTCATTCATCGTTCCCGTGTGACTAAGACGATCGCTATTTGGGGTATAGGCTGTTCATAGAACTGACTTATATCATTTATAGGATTAGATCTTAGGTATATTGGAATATCCATCAGTTTCGTTCGTTTTTGTTAAATTCCTTCCGCGTGCGTCTTCAATTCGGTCGTCAAGGATCGTATCATTTGGCACCAGAGCCAGGCTTACGTCATCCAGGTTCTATCATCCTTTTTCGTCTTGAATTTCGTATCTTTTGTTGCTTTCTATTCGTGTCTTTTTTTTTTTTTTTTTTTTCGTGTCGTCTCTTCGTGTCTTGTTCTGTTCTTCGTTCGTTCGAGTCGTTCTGTGTCAAAAAAAAAAAAAAAAAAATCGTATCTGGTCATAGAGTCGTCTTTTGTAGCTTTACGTTCGTGTCAATAGTCAGATTCGTTTTGATACACACTCAGATTTGTTCCTTGGTAATTAAGGAGTAGAAGATTTCTTTCCTTATAAGAATAGGAAACTTATTCATATATATATCCCATACCTTCTATAACACGTCTTAGGGTGTGTCTTCTACCTGTTGTCGTGTGACATACTAGGGGCAAAAAGCTTCGATTAGTTTCGTTTAAAAAAAAAAAAAAAAAAAAAAAAAAAAAAGGTCCTAGCGTGTTTCTGGGTTGGTCCTAGCGTGTTTCTTCATTGGGATATCAGTTGTGTAGTCGTTTCTGTGAGTTTTCGTCTTTTTTTCGTCTTTTTCGTCGGCCAGCACTAAAACGGCCATAACTTTTGCATACGAACTCCGATTTTGCTCCATAATACCTTTTCGGAAAGCTCTCGAAAAGTTCTATACAGTGGTTCCGACTATGTCGGAATCGGTTCGTTATTTTTGCCAAAAAAGGTCGTTTAAAGGGTCAAATCGTCCGCCGAAGTTTTCGGTACATTTTTCGTGTCTTCCAATTTAGGGTTTCTTAGTTCAGTCATCTTGTCTTCCTACTTTCAGTACTCCTGGTTCGTTAATAGTGATTTCTGTGGTAGATTAAGGGAATTTGAGCCTCTTGAGAGAGATTTGAGTGGAAAAAGGCAGGAGAGGTGAGATTATTAGAGGGTAAAAGCCATTACTATTGAGCGATACACGAGTGCTGAGTGTGAACCGTATTGAGGGATACACGAGTGACTGTGAGGTGGTGAGGATTCTGTTTTACTAACTTTCGTTTGTTTCTTTTGAAAAAAAAAAAAAAAAAATTATTTGCAGGTATGGCCGAAGAAGAGACGTTGGATCCCAAGATGAAGTTCATGTTTGAGGCATTGAAATCCGAGTTGGGAAAGGTTATGGAATCCAAACTGGACGGAGTTTATGATAGACTTGGTGAAGTAGAGTCAGCTTCCAAGCAGCTTCAGCAACATCGAAATGGAAGAGGATTTCGAGGTGGCCGAGGTCGTCCAAACAATCGAGACTATGGGCCGTTTGAGGAGGAGTTTGATGCCGAAGGAGAAGAGGAATGGGAGGAACCAAGGAACAGGCCTGATAATAATTTGGGCAACATCAAGCTGAATATTCCTTCATTCCAAGGGAGGAATGATCCAGGTGCGTACATTGAGTGGGAGAGGAAGCTTGACCTCATGTTCGACTGTCACAATTACTCCGAGCTGAAGAAGGTGAAGTTAGCAGCGATAGAGTTCTCTGATTACGCGCTAGTTTGGTGGGATCAATTGGAGAAGAGTAGGAGAAGGAATGGGGAGACTCCAGTTCAGACTTGGAACGAGATGAAGGGAATCATGAGGAAACGATTTATTCCAGCTCACTACTATAGAGAACTGCACAACAAGCTCCAAAGCTTGAGACAGGGATCTAAGAGCGTGGATGAGTACTACAAGGAGATGGAGGTAGCCATGATTCGAGCTAATGTTGTGGAGGACAGTGAGGCGACGATGGCGAGATTCTTGGCTGGTCTGAATTGGGAGATTCGGAATGGAGTGGAGCTGCAGCATTATGTCGAGATAGAGGACATGGTGCACATGGCTGTGAAGATAGAGAATCAGCTCAAGAGGAGGGGCAATAATGGCTACAATAAGCAGAATCAGTCCAATTGGAAGCAATCTCAGCCTGCTGCTAGTGGTTCCTTTTCGAGAGGGAATCAATGGAAGAAGGAGGAGTCGCCGAAGGATGAGAGGAAACCGTTCGTGAAGGCGCGATCAGATTTGACGAGCTCTAACAACCAAGGCAAACCAGCAGTGCCTGAGGGTCGTAATCGTGATCGTAAGTGCTTCAAGTGTCAAGGATTCGGACATATCATGAGTGACTGTCCAAATCGGAGAGTGATGATCATGAGAGATGATGGAGAAGTCGTGACTGATGATGAAGTTGATCCGGAGATGCCTGGTTTGGAGGAGTCTGAGGACGAAGAAGAGGATATTCAGCCGCCTGCAGGACGCATTTGTGTGGCCAGAAGAGCATTAAGCGTTCAGAATCATGTGGACGAATTGGTGCAGCGCGAAAATATCTTTCACACGAGATGTCAGGTGAAGGATCAGTTGTGTAGCGTGATTATTGATGGAGGGAGTTGCACCAACGTTGCTAGCGTGGCCATGGTTCGAAAATTAGGACTACCTGTGATACAACATCCCAAACCGTACCGGTTGCAGTGGCTCAACGAAACTGGTGTGGTCAAAGTAACGAAGCAGGTGAAGGTCCCGTTTAGCATCGGAAAATATGAGGATGATATATTATGTGATGTGGTGCCGATGCAAGCGAGCCATATACTGTTGGGGCGTCCATGGCAGTTCGATAGGAGGGTGACACATGATGGCTTCACCAACAAATATTCGTTCGAGTACAAGCAGAAGAAGGTGTCGCTTGTTCCTCTTACTCCCAAACAAGTGTATGAGGATCAAGTGTTGCTGCAAAAGGAGGCTGAGCGGCTGAAGTTGGAGGAGCAGAAGGTGGAGAATAAGGAGAAGGGAGATAAGGAGAAGGGTGTAGTACAAAAATCGTGTTTCGCAAGGGCGAGTGATCTGAAGTTAGCGGTGCAGGAGGAGAGGACCTTGATCGTACTTCTGTACAAGGGGAACTTTCTATCTACTAACGATCTCGATTCTCTACCCCCTTCTATCTCTTCTGTTTTGCAGGAATTTGATGATGTCTTTCCCGAGGATACACCAGCTGGCTTACCACCAATTAGGGGAATAGAACATCAAATAGATTTTGTGCCTGGAGCAACACTTCCAAATAGGCCAGCCTATCGCACCAATTCCGAGGAGACGAAGGAGTTGGAGAGGCAGATTGAAGAGTTGTTGGCGAAAGGGCATGTGAGGGAGAGTTTGAGTCCTTGTGCAGTTCCGGTGTTACTCGTACCCAAGAAGGACTCAACGATGAGGATGTGTTGCGATTGTCGAGCCATAAACAACATCACGGTAAAGTATCGACATCCTATCCCTCGTTTAGATGATATGCTTGATGAATTGCATGGCTCTTGTGTGTTTTCGAAAATTGATTTGCGTAGTGGATATCATCATATTAGGATTAAGGAAGGGGATGAATGGAAAACTGCTTTTAAAACTAAACTTGGTTTGTATGAGTGGCTGGTTATGCCTTTTGGTTTGACTAATGCACCTAGTACATTTATGCGTCTTATGAACCATGTTTTACGAGCTTTTATTGGCAGATTTGTAGTTGTCTACTTTGATGATATCCTAGTGTATAGCAAGAGTCATGATGAGCATGTTGATCATTTGAGGTCTGTTTTAGATGTACTTAGGAAGGAGAGGCTGTTTGCTAACTTAAAGAAGTGCATCTTTTGTACGGACAAGCTTGTGTTTCTTGGCTTTGTTGTTAGTGCACATGGTGTACAGGTTGACGATGAGAAAATATAAGCTATTAAAGAGTGGCCGAGTCCAAAGAGCATTGGAGAAGTTAGAAGTTTCCACGGACTTGCTAGCTTTTATAGGAGATTCGTGCCTCATTTCAGTAGTGTTGCAGCACCATTGACGGCAATCATCAAGAAGAATGTGGAGTTTAATTGGGGAGAAGAACAAGAGAAGGCGTTTCAGCTTTTGAAGTACAAATTGACACACGCCCCGGTATTATCTCTTCCTAACTTTTCTAAATCTTTTGAGATTGAATGTGATTCTTCTGGTGTTGGAATTGGTGCAGTTCTGATGCAAGAAGGACGGCCGGTGGCGTACTTCAGCGAGAAGCTAAACGGAGCAACGTTGAGCTATCCAACGTACGATAAGGAGCTGTATGCATTGGTGAGAGCCTTGAAAACGTGGCAGCACTACTTGTGGACCAAGGAATTCGTCATTCACACCGATCATGAGTCCTTGAAGCACTTGAAGGGGCAGCACAAGTTGAACAAGAGGCATGCTAGGTGGATGGAGTTCATAGAGACGTTTCCTTACGTCATCAAGTACAAGCAAGGTAAAGAGAATGTAGTGGCTGATGCACTTTCACGGAGGTATGCCTTGATCTCTACTTTAGATGCTAAGTTGCTTGGTTTCGAGTGTTTGAAGAGTTTGTATGTGAATGATGCTAATTTTGGTGAGATTTATCGAGCATGTGAGAAATCTGGTTTTGAAGAGTACTTTAGGCATGATGATTATTTGTTTAAGAGAAATCGATTGTGTGTTCCTAAGTGTTCTCTTCGTGAATTGTTATTGCTTGAATCTCATGGTGGAGGTTTGATGGGACATTTTGGTGTTGCTAAGACTTTAGCTGTTTTGCATGAACACTTCTTTTGGCCTCATATGAAGAGAGATGTTGAACGAATTTGTGGTAGATGTGTCACCTGTAAACAAGCTAAGTCTAGAGTGAGTTCCCATGGTTTGTACACGCCATTGCCTATTCCTACTGCTCCTTGGATTGACATTTCTATGGATTTCGTGTTAGGGCTGCCTAGAACTAAGCATGGTAGTGATTCTGTTTTGTGGTGGTTGATAGATTTTCTAAGATGGCGCATTTTATTCCATGTCATAAATCTGATAATGCATCGCATGTTGCTGATTTGTTCTTTCGAGAGATTGTTAGATTGCATGGAATGCCTAGGACTATTGTTTCGGATAGGGATGCGAAGTTCTTGAGTTACTTTTGGAAGACTTTGTGGGGTAAGTTAGGTACTAAACTGTTGTTTTCTACTACTTGTCATCCACAAACTGATGGTCAAACTGAAGTAGTCAATAGGACTTTGTCTACATTGCTTAGGGCTATAATTAAGAAGAACATTAAGTCTTGGGAAGAATGTTTGCCACATGTTGAGTTTGCATATAATCGTTCTGTTCATTCTGCTACTAAGTTTTCGCGTTTTGAGACTGTCTATGGGTTTAATCCTTTAACTCCTTTAGATTTATCTCCATTGCCTGAACATGAGCATACTAACCTTGATGGCCAGAAAAAGGCTGATTTCTGAAACAGATTCATGAGAAGGCGAGGTTGAATATTGAGAGACGAACGGAGCTGTACGCCAAGCAAGCCAACAAGGGGAGGCGTCAAGTGGTGTTTGAGCCCGGAGATTGGGTATGGCTGCATATGCGCAAGGAGAGGTTTCCATTGCAAAGGCGTTCGAAGTTGCTACCTCGAGGCGATGGACCTTTTCAAGTGTTGGAGAATATTAATGATAATGCCTACAAATTGGACTTACCCGGTGAGTATAATGTTAGTGCTACATTCAATGTGGCTGATCTGAGTCCTTTTGATGTAGGTGACGCCTTGGATTTGAGGACAAATCCTCTTCAAGAGGAGGGGAATGATGGAGTCCAAGGTTCGATGAATAAAGATCCTGTTCGTGTTCCCGAAGGGCCGGTGACGAGAGCTCGAGCTAAGAAGTTCAAGGAAGGCTTGCAAGGATTGATCCAAGAAGTTTGGGCTCAAGAATTGATGAAGAAGCCCATTGGAGAAGGCGAACCGGACAGCCCGCGAGTCATTAACTTTATTGAGTGCGTTCGGGCTGAATAATGAAGACTTTATTTTAATTTTCGTGTGTTTTGAGTCAGGCCACGTTTTTGGGCCTTAAAAGACCTGTTTTTGGGTTTTTTATCATGTTGGTTAATGGGTTGGACCATGCCAATGACTTTGGGTCAGTTATTTCCTAGTTAGATTAGGTTTAGATGGTTTTATTTGCCTCTCTATATAAGGGGGTCTTTGTGGACGAAAATCAGTTAGTTTTATCATTAATATTATTGTGAGTTTATTCTCTCTTGAGAGTTTTCGAATTCCTCTTGATTATTCCAAGACGAATTCATTATCCGGCGAATCAGCGAGTCAATCATCCCTCGTTGTGTGTCATTCATCGTTCCCGTGTGACTAAGACGATCGCTATTTGG
Organism: Thymus mandschuricus; assembly: GCA_029379335.1. NCBI lineage: Eukaryota > Viridiplantae > Streptophyta > Magnoliopsida > Lamiales > Lamiaceae > Thymus > Thymus mandschuricus. The sequence goes on along the minus strand of CM057074.1, from coordinate 14,614,416 downwards.
GGTATAGGCTGTTTATAGAACTGACTTATATCATTTATAGGATTAGATCTTAGGTATATTGGAATATCCATCAGTTTCGTTCGTTTTGTTAAATTCCTTCCGCGTGCGTCTTCAATTCGGTCGTCAAGGATCGTATCAGTTCGTCTCTTCGCACCTTTGAAGCACCGTGGCAAGATTCTCCAAGCATTGATCAAAAGAAGAACCGAAGACTGAAAAATCATCCATGAATACCTCCATAATATTCTCGATCAATCCATGGAAGATGGCCATCATGCACCTTTGGAAAGTGGCCGGTGCATTGCATAACCTGAACGGCATCCTCCGATAAGCGAAGACTCCATATGGGCAGGTGAACGCCGTCTTGTGTTGGTCCTCCGGAGCGATGGCAATTTGGTTGTAGCCGGAATATCCGTCGAGGAAGCAATAATACTCATGGCCGGCCAATCGATCGAGCATTTGATCTACGAACGGGAGGGGGAAGTGATCCTTCCTAGTTGCTGCGTTGAGAAGCCGATAATCGATGCAAACTCACCATCCCGTGACAAGCCTTGTTGCAATTAGCTCCCCATTCTCATCATTGATGACCGTCATGCCTCCTTTCCTTGACACCACTTGAGTAGGGCTCACCCACTCACTATCCGAAATAGCGTAGATCATGCCGCGATATTAGTAGTTCAAACTGTGCTTTCCAAGCCTTTATCATACTAGATTACTTCATTCTTATATTAGAACATGAAATTGAAGCTTACTCGTTGATTTCAAAAGCATTTGAGCTCATAACCTCGATTGAAGTCTCTTTTGCTTAATCGAGAAGAAAACCACTATAACTGACTTAAAACTCAAAGATTCTCGTACGTACTTCAACCGATTGATATATTGTATTGAATTAGAGGTTATTCATGAAGAGCGCATCGAATTCGAGGTCGTTCGACCATCTGTTGACTCCAGAAGCTCAAGATAGCTTCAGTTGACCGATTACCTTACATTCTTCGATTTTGGTAGTTCAAACCGTGCTTTCCAAGCCTTTATCATACTAGATTACTTCATTTATTATATTAGAACATGAAATTGAAGCTTACTCGTTGATTTCAAAAGCATTTGAGCTCATAACCTCGATTGAAGTCTCTTTTGCTTAATCGAGAAAAAAACCACTATAACTGACTTAAAACTCATTGATTCTCGTACGAACTTCAACCGATTGATATATTGTATTGAATTAGAGGTTATTCATGAAGAGCGCATCGAATTCGAGGTCGTTCGACCATCTGTTGACTCTGAAAGTTCAAGATAGCTTCGGTTGACCGATTACCTTACGTTCTTCGATTTTGGTAGTTCAAACCGAGCTTTCCAAGCCTTTTATCATACTAGATTACTTCATTTCTTATATTAGAACATGAAATTGAAGCTTACTCGTTGATTTCAAAAGCATTAGAGCTCATAACCTCGATTGAAGTCTCTATTGCTGAATCGAGATGAAAACCACTATAATTGACTTAAAACTCAATGATTCTCGTACGTACTTCAACCGATTGATATATTGTATTTAATTAGAGGTTATTCATGAAGAGCGCATTGAATTCGAGGTCGTTTGACCATCTGTTGACTCCAGAAGCTCAAGATAACTTCGGTTGACTGATTAACTTATGTTCTTCAATTTTGGTAGTACAATCCGTGCTTTCTAAGAAATTATCATGCTCAATTACTTCATTTCTTAAATTAGAACATGACAATAAAGCTTACTCGTTGATTTCAAAAGCATTTGAGCTCATAACCTCGATTGAAGTCTCTTTTGCTTAATCGAGAAGAAAACCACTATAACTGACTAAAAACTCAATGGTTCTTGTACGTACTTCAACTGATTGATATATTGTATTGAATTAGAGGTTATTCATGAAGAGCGCATCGAATTCGAGGTCATTCGACCATCTGTTGACTCCAGAAGCTCAAGATAGCTTCAGTTGACCGATAACCTTACGTTCTTCGATTTTGGTAGTTCAAACCGTGCTTTCCAAGCCTTTATCATGCTAGATTACTTCATTTATTATATTAGAACATGAAATTGAAGCTTTCTCGTTGATTTCAAAAGCATTTGAGCTCATAACCTCGATTGAAGTCTCTTTTGCTTAATTGAGAAGAAAACCACTATAACTGACTTAAAACTCAATGATTCTCGTACATACTTCAACCGATTGATATATTGTATTGAAATAGAGGTTATTCATGAAGAGCGCATCGAATTCGAGGTCGTTCGACCATCTGTTGACTCCGGAAACTGAAGGTAGCTTCGGTTGACCGATTACCTTACGTTCTTCGATTTTGGTAGTTCAAACCGTGCTTTCCATGCCTTTATCATGCTAGATTACTTCATTTCTTATATTAGAACATGAAATTGAAGCTTACTCGTTGATTTCAAAAGCATTTGAGCTCATAACCTCGATTGAAGTCTCTTTTGCTTAATCGAGAAGAAAACCGCTATAACTGACTTAAAACTCAATGATTCTCGTACGTACTTCCACCGATTGATTTATTGTATTGAATTAGAGGTTATTCATGAAGAGCGCAATGAATTCGAGGTCGTTCGACCATCTGTTGACTCCGGAAGCTCAAGATAGCTTCGGTTGACCGATTACCTTACGTTCTTCGATTTTTGTAGTTCAAACCGTGCTTTCCAAGCCTTTATCAAGCTAGATTACTTCATTTCTTATATTAGAACATGAAATTGAAGCTTACTCGTTGATTTCAAAAGCATTTAAGCTCATAACCTCGATTGAAGTCTCTTTTGCTTAATCGAGAAGAAAACCATTATAACTGACTTAAAACTCAAAGATTCTCATACGTACTTCAACCGATTGATATATTGTATTGAATTAGAGGTTATTCATGAAGAGCGCATCGAATTCGAGGTCGTTTGACCATCTGTTGACTCCGAAAGCTCAAAATAGCTTCGGTTGACTGATTAACTTACGTTCTTCAATTTTGGTAGTTCAAACCGTGCTTTCCAAGAATTTATCATGCTCGATTACTTCATTTCTTAAATTAGAACATGAAATTGAAGCTTACTCCCTGATTTCAAAAGCATTTGAGCTCATAACATCGATTGAAGTCTCTTTTGCTTAATCGAGAAGAAAATCACCATAAATGAATTAAAACTCAATGATTCTCGTACGTACTACAACCGATTGATATATTGTATTGAATTAGAAGTTATTCATGAAGAGCGCATCGAATTCGAGGTCGTTCGACCATCTGTTGACTCCGAAAGCTCAAGATATCTTCGGTTGACCGATTACCTTACGTTCTTCGATTTTGGTAGTTCAAACCGTGCTTTCCAAGATTTTATCATGCTAGATTACTTCATTTCTTATATTAGAACATGAAATTGAAGCTTACTCGTTGATTTCAAAAGCATTTGAGCTCATAACCTCGATTGAAGTCTCTTTTGCTTAATCGAGAAGAAAACCACTATAACTGACTTAAAACTCAATGATTCTCGTACGTACTTCAACCGATTAATTTATTGTATTGAATTTGAGGTTATTCATGAAGAGCGCATCGAGTTCGAGGTCGTTCGACCATCTGTTGACTCCGGAAGCTCAAGATAGCTTCGGTTGACCGATTACCTTACGTTCTTCGATTTTGGTAGTTCAAACCGTGCTTTCGAAGCCTTTATCATGCTAGATTACTTTATTTCTTATATTAGAACATGAAATTGAAGCTTACTCATTGATTTCAAAAGCATTTGAGCTCATAACCTCGATTGAAGTCTCTTTTGCTTAATCGAGAAGAAAACCACTATAACTGACTTAAAACTCAATGGTTCTCGTACGTACTTCAACCGATTGATATATTGTATTGAATTAGAGGTTATTCATGAAGAGCGCATCGAATTCGAGGTCGTTCGACCATCTGTTGACTCCGGAAGCTCAAGATAGCTTCGGTTGACCGATTACCTTACGTTCTTCGATTTTGGTAGTTCAAATTGTGCTTTCCAAGCCTTTATCATGCTATATTACTTCATTTCTTATATTAGAACATGAAATTGAAGCTTACTCGTTGATTTCAAAAGCATTTGAGCTCATAACCTCGATTGAAGTCTCTTTTGCTTAATAGAGAAGAAAACCACTATAACTGACTTAAAACTCAATGATTCTCGTACGTACTTCAACCGATTGATATATTGTATTGAATTAGTGGTTATTCATGAAGAGCGCATTGAATTCGAGGTTGTTTGACCATCTGTTGACTCCGGAAGCTCAAGATAGCTTCGGTTGACCGATTACCTTACGTTCTTCGATTTTGGTAGTTCAAATTGTGCTTTCCAAGCCTTTATCATGCTATATTACTTCATTTCTTATATTAGAACATGAAATTGAAGCTTACTCGTTGATTTCAAAAGCATTTGAGCTCATAACCTCGATTGAAGTCTCTTTTGCTTAACAGAGAAGAAAACCACTATAACTGACTTAAAACTCAATGATTCTCGTACGTACTTCAACCGATAGATATATTGTATTGAATTAGTGGTTATTCATGAAGTGCGCATCGAATTCGAGGTCGTTTGACCATCTGTTGACTCCGGAAGCTCAAGATAGCTTCGGCTGACCGATTACCTTACGTTCTTCGATTTTGGTAGTTCAAACCTTTATCATGCTAGATTACTTCATTTCTTATATTAGAACATGAAATTGAAGCTTACTCATTGATTTCAAAAGCATTTGAGCTCATAACCTCGATTGAAGTCTCTTTTGCTTAATCGAGAAGAAAACCACTATAACTGATTTAAAACTCAATGATTCTCGTACGTACTTCAACCAATTGCTATATTGTATTGAATTAGAGGTTCATGAAGAGCGCATCGAATTCGAGGTCGTTTGACCATCTGTTGACTCCGGAAGCTCACGATAGCTTCGGTTGACCGATTACCTTACGTTCTTCGATTTTGGTAGTTCAAACCGTGCTTTCCAAGCCTTTATCATGCTAGATTACTTCATTTCTTATATTAGAACATGAAATTGAAGCTTACTCGTTGATTTCAAAAGCATTTGAGCTCATAACATCGATTGAAGTCTCTTTTGCTTAATAGAGAAGAAAACCACTATAACTGACTTAAAACTCAATGATTCTCGTACGTACTTCAACCGATTGATATATTGTATTGAATTAGAGGTTATTCATGAAGAGCGCATCGAATTCGAGGTCGTTCGACCATCTGTTGACTCCGGAAGCTCAAGATAGCTTCGGTTGACCGATTACCTTACGTTCTTCGATTTTGGTAGTTCAAATTGTGCTTTCCAAGCCTTTGTCATGCTATATTACTTCATTTCTTATATTAGAACATGAAATTGAAGCTTACTCATTGATTTCAAAAGCATTTGAGCTCATAACCTCGATTGAAGTCTCTTTTGCTTAATCGAGAAGAAAACCACTATAACTGACTTAAAACTCAATGATTCTCGTACGTACTTCAACCGATAGATATATTGTATTGAATTAGTGGATATTCATGAAGTGCGCATCGAATTCGAGGTCGTTTCACCATCTGTTGACTCCGGAAGCTCAAGATAGCTTCGGCTGACCGATTACCTTACGTTCTTCGATTTTGGTAGTTCAAACCTTTATCATGCTAGATTACTTCATTTCTTATATTAGAACATGAAATTGAAGCTTACTCATTGATTTCAAAAGCATTTGAGCTCATAACCTCGATTGAAGTCTCTTTTGCTTAATCGAGAAGAAAACCACTATAACTGATTTAAAACTCAATGATTCTCGTACGTACTTCAACCAATTGCTATATTGTATTGAATTAGAGGTTATTCATGAAGAGCGCATCGAATTCGAGGTCGTTTGACCATCTGTTGACTCTGGAAGCTCAAGATAGCTTCGGTTGACCGATTACCTTACGTTCTTCGATTTTGGTAGTTCAAACCGTGCTTTCGAAGCCTTTATCATGCTAGATTACTTCATTTCTTATAGTAGAACATGAAATTGAAGCTTACTCATTGATTTCAAAAGCATTTGAGCTCATAACCTCGATTGAAGTCTGTTTTGCTTAATCGAGAAGAAAACCACTATAACTGATTTAAAACTCAATGATTCTCGTACGTACTTCAACCAATTGCTATATTGTATTGAATTAGAGGTTCATGAAGAGCGCATCGAATTCGAGGTCGTTTGACCATCTGTTGACTCCGGAAGCTCACGATAGCTTCGGTTGACCGATTACCTTACGTTCTTCGATTTTGGTAGTTCAAACCGTGCTTTCCAAGCCTTTATCATGCTAGATTACTTCATTTCTTATATTAGAACATGAAATTGAAGCTTACTCGTTGATTTCAAAAGCATTTGAGCTCATAACATCGATTCAAGTCTCTTTTGCTTAATAGAGAAGAAAACCACTATAACTGACTTAAAACTCAATGATTCTCGTACGTACTTCAACCGATTGATATATTGTATTGAATTAGAGGTTATTCATGAAGAGCGCATCGAATTCGAGGTCGTTCGACCATCTGTTGACTCCGGAAGCTCAAGATAGCTTCGGTTGACCGATTACCTTACGTTCTTCGATTTTGGTAGTTCAAACCGTGCTTTCCAAGATTTTATCATGCTAGATTACTTCATTTCTTATATTAGAACATGAAATTGAAGCTTACTCATTGATTTCAAAAGCATTTGAGCTCATAACCTCGATTGAAGTCTCTTTTGCTTAATCGAGAAGAAAACCACTATAACTGACTTAAAACTCAATGATTCTCGTACGTACTTCAACCGATTAATATATTGTATTGAATTTGAGGTTATTCATGAAGAGCGCATCGAGTTCGAGGTCGTTCGACCATCTGTTGACTCCGGAAGCTCAAGATAGCTTCGGTTGACCGATTACCTTACGTTCTTCGATTTTGGTAGTTCAAACCGTGCTTTCGAAGCCTTTATCATGCTAGATTACTTTATTTCTTATATTAGAACATGAAATTGAAGCTTACTCATTGATTTCAAAAGCATTTGAGCTCATAACCTCGATTGAAGTCTCTTTTGCTTAATCGAGAAGAAAACCACTATAACTGACTTAAAACTCAATGGTTCTCGTACGTACTTCAACCGATTGATATATTGTATTGAATTAGAGGTTATTCATGAAGAGCGCATCGAATTCGAGGTCGTTCGACCATCTGTTGACTCCGGAAGCTCAAGATAGCTTCGGTTGACCGATTACCTTACGTTCTTCGATTTTGGTAGTTCAAATTGTGCTTTCCAAGCCTTTATCATGCTATATTACTTCATTTCTTATATTAGAACATGAAATTGAAGCTTACTCGTTGATTTCAAAAGCATTTGAGCTCATAACCTCGATTGAAGTCTCTTTTGCTTAATAGAGAAGAAAACCACTATAACTGACTTAAAACTCAATGATTCTCGTACGTACTTCAACCGATTGATATATTGTATTGAATTAGTGGTTATTCATGAAGAGCGCATTGAATTCGAGGTTGTTTGACCATCTGTTGACTCCGGAAGCTCAAGATAGCTTCGGTTGACCGATTACCTTACGTTCTTCGATTTTGGTAGTTCAAATTGTGCTTTCCAAGCCTTTATCATGCTATATTACTTCATTTCTTATATTAGAACATGAAATTGAAGCTTACTCGTTGATTTCAAAAGCATTTGAGCTCATAACCTCGATTGAAGTCTCTTTTGCTTAACAGAGAAGAAAACCACTATAACTGACTTAAAACTCAATGATTCTCGTACGTACTTCAACCGATAGATATATTGTATTGAATTAGTGGTTATTCATGAAGTGCGCATCGAATTCGAGGTCGTTTGACCATCTGTTGACTCCGGAAGCTCAAGATAGCTTCGGCTGACCGATTACCTTACGTTCTTCGATTTTGGTAGTTCAAACCTTTATCATGCTAGATTACTTCATTTCTTATATTAGAACATGAAATTGAAGCTTACTCATTGATTTCAAAAGCATTTGAGCTCATAACCTCGATTGAAGTCTCTTTTGCTTAATCGAGAAGAAAACCACTATAACTGATTTAAAACTCAATGATTCTCGTACGTACTTCAACCAATTGCTATATTGTATTGAATTAGAGGTTATTCATGAAGAGCGCATCGAATTCGAGGTCGTTTGACCATCTGTTGACTCTGGAAGCTCAAGATAGCTTCGGTTGACCGATTACCTTACGTTCTTCGATTTTGGTAGTTCAAACCGTGCTTTCCAAGCCTTTATCATGCTAGATTACTTCATTTCTTATATTAGAACATGAAATTGAAGCTTACTCGTTGATTTCAAAAGCATTTGAGCTCATAACATCGATTCAAGTCTCTTTTGCTTAATAGAGAAGAAAACCACTATAACTGACTTAAAACTCAATGATTCTCGTACGTACTTCAACCGATTGATATATTGTATTGAATTAGAGGTTATTCATGAAGAGCGCATGGAATTCGAGGTCGTTCGACAATCTGTTGACTCCGGAAGCTCAAGATAGCTTCGGTTGACCGATTACCTTACGTTCTTCGATTTTGGAAGTTCAAACCGTGCTTTCCAAGATTTTATCATGCTAGATTACTTCATTTCTTATATTAGAACATGAAATTGAAGCTTACTCATTGATTTCAAAAGCATTTGAGCTCATAACCTCGATTGAAGTCTCTTTTGCTTAATCGAGAAGAAAACCACTATAACTGACTTAAAACTCAATGATTCTCGTACGTACTTCAACCGATTAATATATTGTATTGAATTTGAGGTTATTCATGAAGAGCGCATCGAGTTCGAGGTCGTTCGACCATCTGTTGACTCCGGAAGCTCAAGATAGCTTCGGTTGACCGATTACCTTACGTTCTTCGATTTTGGTAGTTCAAACCGTGCTTTCGAAGCCTTTATCATGCTAGATTACTTTATTTCTTATATTAGAACATGAAATTGAAGCTTACTCATTGATTTCAAAAGCATTTGAGCTCATAACCTCGATTGAAGTCTCTTTTGCTTAATCGAGAAGAAAACCACTATAACTGACTTAAAACTCAATGGTTCTCGTACGTACTTCAACCGATTGATATATTGTATTGAATTAGAGGTTATTCATGAAGAGCGCATCGAATTCGAGGTCGTTTGACCATCTGTTGACTCCGGAAGCTCAAGATAGCTTCGGTTGACCGATTACCTTACGTTCTTCGATTTTGGTAGTTCAAATTGTGCTTTCCAAGCCTTTATCATGCTATATTACTTCATTTCTTATATTAGAACATGAAATTGAAGCTTACTCGTTGATTTCAAAAGCATTTGAGCTCATAACCTCGATTGAAGTCTCTTTTGCTTAATAGAGAAGAAAACCACTATAACTGACTTAAAACTCAATGATTCTCGTACGTACTTCAACCGATTGATATATTGTATTGAATTAGTGGTTATTCATGAAGAGCGCATTGAATTCGAGGTTGTTTGACCATCTGTTGACTCCGGAAGCTCAAGATAGCTTCGGTTGACCGATTACCTTACGTTCTTCGATTTTGGTAGTTCAAATTGTGCTTTCCAAGCCTTTATCATGCTATATTACTTCATTTCTTATATTAGAACATGAAATTGAAGCTTACTCGTTGATTTCAAAAGCATTTGAGCTCATAACCTCGATTGAAGTCTCTTTTGCTTAATAGAGAAGAAAACCACTATAACTGACTTAAAACTCAATGATTCTCGTACGTACTTCAACCGATAGATATATTGTATTGAATTAGTGGTTATTCATGAAGTGCGCATCGAATTCGAGGTCGTTTGACCATCTGTTGACTCCGGAAGCTCAAGATAGCTTCGGCTGACCGATTACCTTACGTTCTTCGATTTTGGTAGTTCAAACCTTTATCATGCTAGATTACTTCATTTCTTATAGTAGAACATGAAATTGAAGCTTACTCATTGATTTCAAAAGCATTTGAGCTCATAACCTCGATTGAAGTCTGTTTTGCTTAATCGAGAAGAAAACCACTATAACTGATTTAAAACTCAATGATTCTCGTACGTACTTCAACCAATTGCTATATTGTATTGAATTAGAGGTTCATGAAGAGCGCATCGAATTCGAGGTCGTTTGACCATCTGTTGACTCCGGAAGCTCACGATAGCTTCGGTTGACCGATTACCTTACGTTCTTCGATTTTGGTAGTTCAAACCGTGCTTTCCAAGCCTTTATCATGCTAGATTACTTCATTTCTTATATTAGAACATGAAATTGAAGCTTACTCGTTGATTTCAAAAGCATTTGAGCTCATAACATCGATTCAAGTCTCTTTTGCTTAATAGAGAAGAAAACCACTATAACTGACTTAAAACTCAATGATTCTCGTACGTACTTCAACCGATTGATATATTGTATTGAATTAGAGGTTATTCATGAAGAGCGCATCGAATTCGAGGTCGTTCGACCATCTGTTGACTCCGGAAGCTCAAGATAGCTTCGGTTGACCGATTACCTTACGTTCTTCGATTTTGGTAGTTAAAACCGTGCTTTCCAAGATTTTATCATGCTAGATTACTTCATTTCTTATATTAGAACATGAAATTGAAGCTTACTCATTGATTTCAAAAGCATTTGAGCTCATAACCTCGATTGAAGTCTCTTTTGCTTAATCGAGAAGAAAACCACTATAACTGACTTAAAACTCAATGATTCTCGTACGTACTTCAACCGATTAATATATTGTATTGAATTTGAGGTTATTCATGAAGAGCGCATCGAGTTCGAGGTCGTTCGACCATCTGTTGACTCCGGAAGCTCAAGATAGCTTCGGTTGACCGATTACCTTACGTTCTTCGATTTTGGTAGTTCAAACCGTGCTTTCGAAGCCTTTATCATGCTAGATTACTTTATTTCTTATATTAGAACATGAAATTGAAGCTTACTCATTGATTTCAAAAGCATTTGAGCTCATAACCTCGATTGAAGTCTCTTTTGCTTAATCGAGAAGAAAACCACTATAACTGACTTAAAACTCAATGGTTCTCGTACGTACTTCAACCGATTGATATATAGTATTGAATTAGAGGTTATTCATGAAGAGCGCATCGAATTCGAGGTCGTTCGACCATCTGTTGACTCCGGAAGCTCAAGATAGCTTCGGTTGACCGATTACCTTACGTTCTTCGATTTTGGTAGTTCAAATTGTGCTTTCCAAGCCTTTATCATGCTATATTACTTCATTTCTTATATTAGAACATGAAATTGAAGCTTACTCGTTGATTTCAAAAGCATTTGAGCTCATAACCTCGATTGAAGTCTCTTTTGCTTAATAGAGAAGAAAACCACTATAACTGACTTAAAACTCAATGATTCTCGTACGTACTTCAACCGATTGATATATTGTATTGAATTAGTGGTTATTCATGAAGAGCGCATTGAATTCGAGGTTGTTTGACCATCTGTTGACTCCGGAAGCTCAAGATAGCTTCGGTTGACCGATTACCTTACGTTCTTCGATTTTGGTAGTTCAAATTGTGCTTTCCAAGCCTTTATCATGCTATATTACTTCATTTCTTATATTAGAACATGAAATTGAAGCTTACTCGTTGATTTCAAAAGCATTTGAGCTCATAACCTCGATTGAAGTCTCTTTTGCTTAACAGAGAAGAAAACCACTATAACTGACTTAAAACTCAATGATTCTCGTACGTACTTCAACCGATAGATATATTGTATTGAATTAGTGGTTATTCATGAAGTGCGCATCGAATTCGAGGTCGTTTGACCATCTGTTGACTCCGGAAGCTCAAGATAGCTTCGGCTGACCGATTACCTTACGTTCTTCGATTTTGGTAGTTCAAACCTTTATCATGCTAGATTACTTCATTTCTTATATTAGAACATGAAATTGAAGCTTACTCATTGATTTCAAAAGCATTTGAGCTCATAACCTCGATTGAAGTCTCTTTTGCTTAATCGAGAAGAAAACCACTATAACTGATTTAAAACTCAATGATTCTCGTACGTACTTCAACCAATTGCTATATTGTATTGAATTAGAGGTTATTCATGAAGAGCGCATCGAATTCGAGGTCGTTTGACCATCTGTTGACTCTGGAAGCTCAAGATAGCTTCGGTTGACCGATTACCTTACGTTCTTCGATTTTGGTAGTTCAAACCGTGCTTTCCAAGCCTTTATCATGCTAGATTACTTCATTTCTTATATTAGAACATGAAATTGAAGCTTACTCGTTGATTTCAAAAGCATTTGAGCTCATAACATCGATTCAAGTCTCTTTTGCTTAATAGAGAAGAAAACCACTATAACTGACTTAAAACTCAATGATTCTCGTACGTACTTCAACCGATTGATATATTGTATTGAATTAGAGGTTATTCATGAAGAGCGCATGGAATTCGAGGTCGTTCGACAATCTGTTGACTCCGGAAGCTCAAGATAGCTTCGGTTGACCGATTACCTTACGTTCTTCGATTTTGGAAGTTCAAACCGTGCTTTCCAAGATTTTATCATGCTAGATTACTTCATTTCTTATATTAGAACATGAAATTGAAGCTTACTCATTGATTTCAAAAGCATTTGAGCTCATAACCTCGATTGAAGTCTCTTTTGCTTAATCGAGAAGAAAACCACTATAACTGACTTAAAACTCAATGATTCTCGTACGTACTTCAACCGATTAATATATTGTATTGAATTTGAGGTTATTCATGAAGAGCGCATCGAGTTCGAGGTCGTTCGACCATCTGTTGACTCCGGAAGCTCAAGATAGCTTCGGTTGACCGATTACCTTACGTTCTTCGATTTTGGTAGTTCAAACCGTGCTTTCGAAGCCTTTATCATGCTAGATTACTTTATTTCTTATATTAGAACATGAAATTGAAGCTTACTCATTGATTTCAAAAGCATTTGAGCTCATAACCTCGATTGAAGTCTCTTTTGCTTAATCGAGAAGAAAACCACTATAACTGACTTAAAACTCAATGGTTCTCGTACGTACTTCAACCGATTGATATATTGTATTGAATTAGAGGTTATTCATGAAGAGCGCATCGAATTCGAGGTCGTTTGACCATCTGTTGACTCCGGAAGCTCAAGATAGCTTCGGTTGACCGATTACCTTACGTTCTTCGATTTTGGTAGTTCACATTGTGCTTTCCAAGCCTTTATCATGCTATATTACTTCATTTCTTATATTAGAACATGAAATTGAAGCTTACTCGTTGATTTCAAAAGCATTTGAGCTCATAACCTCGATTGAAGTCTCTTTTGCTTAATAGAGAAGAAAACCACTATAACTGACTTAAAACTCAATGATTCTCGTACGTACTTCAACCGATTGATATATTGTATTGAATTAGTGGTTATTCATGAAGAGCGCATTGAATTCGAGGTTGTTTGACCATCTGTTGACTCCGGAAGCTCAAGATAGCTTCGGTTGACCGATTACCTTACGTTCTTCGATTTTGGTAGTTCAAATTGTGCTTTCCAAGCCTTTATCATGCTATATTACTTCATTTCTTATATTAGAACATGAAATTGAAGCTTACTCGTTGATTTCAAAAGCATTTGAGCTCATAACCTCGATTGAAGTCTCTTTTGCTTAATAGAGAAGAAAACCACTATAACTGACTTAAAACTCAATGATTCTCGTACGTACTTCAACCGATAGATATATTGTATTGAATTAGTGGTTATTCATGAAGTGCGCATCGAATTCGAGGTCGTTTGACCATCTGTTGACTCCGGAAGCTCAAGATAGCTTCGGCTGACCGATTACCTTACGTTCTTCGATTTTGGTAGTTCAAACCTTTATCATGCTAGATTACTTCATTTCTTATAGTAGAACATGAAATTGAAGCTTACTCATTGATTTCAAAAGCATTTGAGCTCATAACCTCGATTGAAGTCTGTTTTGCTTAATCGAGAAGAAAACCACTATAACTGATTTAAAACTCAATGATTCTCGTACGTACTTCAACCAATTGCTATATTGTATTGAATTAGAGGTTCATGAAGAGCGCATCGAATTCGAGGTCGTTTGACCATCTGTTGACTCCGGAAGCTCACGATAGCTTCGGTTGACCGATTACCTTACGTTCTTCGATTTTGGTAGTTCAAACCGTGCTTTCCAAGCCTTTATCATGCTAGATTACTTCATTTCTTATATTAGAACATGAAATTGAAGCTTACTCGTTGATTTCAAAAGCATTTGAGCTCATAACATCGATTCAAGTCTCTTTTGCTTAATAGAGAAGAAAACCACTATAACTGACTTAAAACTCAATGATTCTCGTACGTACTTCAACCGATTGATATATTGTATTGAATTAGAGGTTATTCATGAAGAGCGCATCGAATTCGAGGTCGTTCGACCATCTGTTGACTCCGGAAGCTCAAGATAGCTTCGGTTTACCGATTACCTTACGTTCTTCGATTTTGGTAGTTCAAACCGTGCTTTCCAAGATTTTATCATGCTAGATTACTTCATTTCTTATATTAGAACATGAAATTGAAGCTTACTCATTGATTTCAAAAGCATTTGAGCTCATAACCTCGATTGAAGTCTCTTTTGCTTAATCGAGAAGAAAACCACTATAACTGACTTAAAACTCAATGATTCTCGTACGTACTTCAACCGATTAATATATTGTATTGAATTTGAGGTTATTCATGAAGAGCGCATCGAGTTCGAGGTCGTTCGACCATCTGTTGACTCCGGAAGCTCAAGATAGCTTCGGTTGACCGATTACCTTACGTTCTTCGATTTTGGTAGTTCAAACCGTGCTTTCGAAGCCTTTATCATGCTAGATTACTTTATTTCTTATATTAGAACATGAAATTGAAGCTTACTCATTGATTTCAAAAGCATTTGAGCTCATAACCTCGATTGAAGTCTCTTTTGCTTAATCGAGAAGAAAACCACTATAACTGACTTAAAACTCAATGGTTCTCGTACGTACTTCAACCGATTGATATATTGTATTGAATTAGAGGTTATTCATGAAGAGCGCATCGAATTCGAGGTCGTTCGACCATCTGTTGACTCCGGAAGCTCAAGATAGCTTCGGTTGACCGATTACCTTACGTTCTTCGATTTTGGTAGTTCAAATTGTGCTTTCCAAGCCTTTATCATGCTATATTACTTCATTTCTTATATTAGAACATGAAATTGAAGCTTACTCGTTGATTTCAAAAGCATTTGAGCTCATAACCTCGATTGAAGTCTCTTTTGCTTAATAGAGAAGAAAACCACTATAACTGACTTAAAACTCAATGATTCTCGTACGTACTTCAACCGATTGATATATTGTATTGAATTAGTGGTTATTCATGAAGAGCGCATTGAATTCGAGGTTGTTTGACCATCTGTTGACTCCGGAAGCTCAAGATAGCTTCGGTTGACCGATTACCTTACGTTCTTCGATTTTGGTAGTTCAAATTGTGCTTTCCAAGCCTTTATCATGCTATATTACTTCATTTCTTATATTAGAACATGAAATTGAAGCTTACTCGTTGATTTCAAAAGCATTTGAGCTCATAACCTCGATTGAAGTCTCTTTTGCTTAACAGAGAAGAAAACCACTATAACTGACTTAAAACTCAATGATTCTCGTACGTACTTCAACCGATAGATATATTGTATTGAATTAGTGGTTATTCATGAAGTGCGCATCGAATTCGAGGTCGTTTGACCATCTGTTGACTCCGGAAGCTCAAGATAGCTTCGGCTGACCGATTACCTTACGTTCTTCGATTTTGGTAGTTCAAACCTTTATCATGCTAGATTACTTCATTTCTTATATTAGAACATGAAATTGAAGCTTACTCATTGATTTCAAAAGCATTTGAGCTCATAACCTCGATTGAAGTCTCTTTTGCTTAATCGAGAAGAAAACCACTATAACTGATTTAAAACTCAATGATTCTCGTACGTACTTCAACCAATTGCTATATTGTATTGAATTAGAGGTTATTCATGAAGAGCGCATCGAATTCGAGGTCGTTTGACCATCTGTTGACTCTGGAAGCTCAAGATAGCTTCGGTTGACCGATTACCTTACGTTCTTCGATTTTGGTAGTTCAAACCGTGCTTTCCAAGCCTTTATCATGCTAGATTACTTCATTTCTTATATTAGAACATGAAATTGAAGCTTACTCGTTGATTTCAAAAGCATTTGAGCTCATAACATCGATTCAAGTCTCTTTTGCTTAATAGAGAAGAAAACCACTATAACTGACTTAAAACTCAATGATTCTCGTACGTACTTCAACCGATTGATATATTGTATTGAATTAGAGGTTATTCATGAAGAGCGCATCGAATTCGAGGTCGTTCGACCATCTGTTGACTCCGGAAGCTCAAGATAGCTTCGGTTGACCGATTACCTTACGTTCTTCGATTTTGGTAGTTCAAACCGTGCTTTCCAAGATTTTATCATGCTAGATTACTTCATTTCTTATATTAGAACATGAAATTGAAGCTTACTCATTGATTTCAAAAGCATTTGAGCTCATAACCTCGATTGAAGTCTCTTTTGCTTAATCGAGAAGAAAACCACTATAACTGACTTAAAACTCAATGATTCTCGTACGTACTTCAACCGATTAATATATTGTATTGAATTTGAGGTTATTCATGAAGAGCGCATCGAGTTCGAGGTCGTTCGACCATCTGTTGACTCCGGAAGCTCAAGATAGCTTCGGTTGACCGATTACCTTACGTTCTTCGATTTTGGTAGTTCAAACCGTGCTTTCGAAGCCTTTATCATGCTAGATTACTTTATTTCTTATATTAGAACATGAAATTGAAGCTTACTCATTGATTTCAAAAGCATTTGAGCTCATAACCTCGATTGAAGTCTCTTTTGCTTAATCGAGAAGAAAACCACTATAACTGACTTAAAACTCAATGGTTCTCGTACGTACTTCAACCGATTGATATATTGTATTGAATTAGAGGTTATTCATGAAGAGCGCATCGAATTCGAGGTCGTTCGACCATCTGTTGACTCCGGAAGCTCAAGATAGCTTCGGTTGACCGATTACCTTACGTTCTTCGATTTTGGTAGTTCAAATTGTGCTTTCCAAGCCTTTATCATGCTATATTACTTCATTTCTTATATTAGAACATGAAATTGAAGCTTACTCGTTGATTTCAAAAGCATTTGAGCTCATAACCTCGATTGAAGTCTCTTTTGCTTAATAGAGAAGAAAACCACTATAACTGACTTAAAACTCAATGATTCTCGTACGTACTTCAACCGATTGATATATTGTATTGAATTAGTGGTTATTCATGAAGAGCGCATTGAATTCGAGGTTGTTTGACCATCTGTTGACTCCGGAAGCTCAAGATAGCTTCGGTTGACCGATTACCTTGCGTTCTTCGATTTTGGTAGTTCAAATTGTGCTTTCCAAGCCTTTATCATGCTATATTACTTCATTTCTTATATTAGAACATGAAATTGAAGCTTACTCGTTGATTTCAAAAGCATTTGAGCTCATAACCTCGATTGAAGTCTCTTTTGCTTAATAGAGAAGAAAACCACTATAACTGACTTAAAACTCAATGATTCTCGTACGTACTTCAACCGATAGATATATTGTATTGAATTAGTGGTTATTCATGAAGTGCGCATCAAATTCGAGGTCGTTTGACCATCTGTTGACTCCGGAAGCTCAAGATAGCTTCGGCTGACCGATTACCTTACGTTCTTCGATTTTGGTAGTTCAAACCTTTATCATGCTAGATTACTTCATTTCTTATAGTAGAACATGAAATTGAAGCTTACTCATTGATTTCAAAAGCATTTGAGCTCATAACCTCGATTGAAGTCTGTTTTGCTTAATCGAGAAGAAAACCACTATAACTGATTTAAAACTCAATGATTCTCGTACGTACTTCAACCAATTGCTATATTGTATTGAATTAGAGGTTCATGAAGAGCGCATCGAATTCGAGGTCGTTTGACCATCTGTTGACTCCGGAAGCTCACGATAGCTTCGGTTGACCGATTACCTTACGTTCTTCGATTTTGGTAGTTCAAACCGTGCTTTCCAAGCCTTTATCATGCTAGATTACTTCATTTCTTATATTAGAACATGAAATTGAAGCTTACTCGTTGATTTCAAAAGCATTTGAGCTCATAACATCGATTGAAGTCTCTTTTGCTTAATAGAGAAGAAAACCACTATAACTGACTTAAAACTCAATGATTCTCGTACGTACTTCAACCGATTGATATATTGTATTGAATTAGAGGTTATTCATGAAGAGCGCATCGAATTCGAGGTCGTTCGACCATCTGTTGACTCCGGAAGCTCAAGATAGCTTCGGTTGACCGATTACCTTACGTTCTTCGATTTTGGTAGTTCAAATTGTGCTTTCCAAGCCTTTGTCATGCTATATTACTTCATTTCTTATATTAGAACATGAAATTGAAGCTTACTCATTGATTTCAAAAGCATTTGAGCTCATAACCTCGATTGAAGTCTCTTTTGCTTAATCGAGAAGAAAACCACTATAACTGACTTAAAACTCAATGATTCTCGTACGTACTTCAACCGATAGATATATTGTATTGAATTAGTGGTTATTCATGAAGTGCGCATCGAATTCGAGGTCGTTTCACCATCTGTTGACTCCGGAAGCTCAAGATAGCTTCGGCTGACCGATTACCTTACGTTCTTCGATTTTGGTAGTTCAAACCTTTATCATGCTAGATTACTTCATTTCTTATATTAGAACATGAAATTGAAGCTTACTCATTGATTTCAAAAGCATTTGAGCTCATAACCTCGATTGAAGTCTCTTTTGCTTAATCGAGAAGAAAACCACTATAACTGATTTAAAACTCAATGATTCTCGTACGTACTTCAACCAATTGCTATATTGTATTGAATTAGAGGTTATTCATGAAGAGCGCATCGAATTCGAGGTCGTTTGACCATCTGTTGACTCTGGAAGCTCAAGATAGCTTCGGTTGACCGATTACCTTACGTTCTTCGATTTTGGTAGTTCAAACCGTGCTTTCGAAGCCTTTATCATGCTAGATTACTTTATTTCTTATATTAGAACATGAAATTGAAGCTTACTCATTGATTTCAAAAGCATTTGAGCTCATAACCTCGATTGAAGTCTCTTTTGCTTAATCGAGAAGAAAACCACTATAACTGACTTAAAACTCAATGGTTCTCGTACGTACTTCAACCGATTGATATATTGTATTGAATTAGAGGTTATTCATGAAGAGCGCATCGAATTCGAGGTCGTTCGACCATCTGTTGACTCCGGAAGCTCAAGATAGCTTCGGTTGACCGATTACCTTACGTTCTTCGATTTTGGTAGTTCAAATTGTGCTTTCCAAGCCTTTATCATGCTATATTACTTCATTTCTTATATTAGAACATGAAATTGAAGCTTACTCGTTGATTTCAAAAGCATTTGAGCTCATAACCTCGATTGAAGTCTCTTTTGCTTAATAGAGAAGAAAACCACTATAACTGACTTAAAACTCAATGATTCTCGTACGTACTTCAACCGATTGATATATTGTATTGAATTAGTGGTTATTCATGAAGAGCGCATTGAATTCGAGGTTGTTTGACCATCTGTTGACTCCGGAAGCTCAAGATAGCTTCGGTTGACCGATTACCTTACGTTCTTCGATTTTGGTAGTTCAAATTGTGCTTTCCAAGCCTTTATCATGCTATATTACTTCATTTCTTATATTAGAACATGAAATTGAAGCTTACTCGTTGATTTCAAAAGCATTTGAGCTCATAACCTCGATTGAAGTCTCTTTTGCTTAACAGAGAAGAAAACCACTATAACTGACTTAAAACTCAATGATTCTCGTACGTACTTCAACCGATAGATATATTGTATTGAATTAGTGGTTATTCATGAAGTGCGCATCGAATTCGAGGTCGTTTGACCATCTGTTGACTCCGGAAGCTCAAGATAGCTTCGGCTGACCGATTACCTTACGTTCTTCGATTTTGGTAGTTCAAACCTTTATCATGCTAGATTACTTCATTTCTTATATTAGAACATGAAATTGAA
Organism: Thymus mandschuricus; assembly: GCA_029379335.1. Lineage (NCBI taxonomy): Eukaryota > Viridiplantae > Streptophyta > Magnoliopsida > Lamiales > Lamiaceae > Thymus > Thymus mandschuricus. Next base: position 14,594,357 of record CM057074.1, on the reverse strand, counting down.
GCTTACTCATTGATTTCAAAAGCATTTGAGCTCATAACCTCGATTGAAGTCTCTTTTGCTTAATCGAGAAGAAAACCACTATAACTGATTTAAAACTCAATGATTCTCGTACGTACTTCAACCAATTGCTATATTGTATTGAATTAGAGGTTATTCATGAAGAGCGCATCGAATTCGAGGTCGTTTGACCATCTGTTGACTCTGGAAGCTCAAGATAGCTTCGGTTGACCGATTACCTTACGTTCTTCGATTTTGGTAGTTCAAACCGTGCTTTCCAAGCCTTTATCATGCTAGATTACTTCATTTCTTATATTAGAACATGAAATTGAAGCTTACTCGTTGATTTCAAAAGCATTTGAGCTCATAACATCGATTCAAGTCTCTTTTGCTTAATAGAGAAGAAAACCACTATAACTGACTTAAAACTCAATGATTCTCGTACGTACTTCAACCGATTGATATATTGTATTGAATTAGAGGTTATTCATGAAGAGCGCATCGAATTCGAGGTCGTTCGACCATCTGTTGACTCCGGAAGCTCAAGATAGCTTCGGTTGACCGATTACCTTACGTTCTTCGATTTTGGTAGTTCAAACCGTGCTTTCCAAGATTTTATCATGCTAGATTACTTCATTTCTTATATTAGAACATGAAATTGAAGCTTACTCATTGATTTCAAAAGCATTTGAGCTCATAACCTCGATTGAAGTCTCTTTTGCTTAATCGAGAAGAAAACCACTATAACTGACTTAAAACTCAATGATTCTCGTACGTACTTCAACCGATTAATATATTGTATTGAATTTGAGGTTATTCATGAAGAGCGCATCGAGTTCGAGGTCGTTCGACCATCTGTTGACTCCGGAAGCTCAAGATAGCTTCGGTTGACCGATTACCTTACGTTCTTCGATTTTGGTAGTTCAAACCGTGCTTTCGAAGCCTTTATCATGCTAGATTACTTTATTTCTTATATTAGAACATGAAATTGAAGCTTACTCATTGATTTCAAAAGCATTTGAGCTCATAACCTCGATTGAAGTCTCTTTTGCTTAATCGAGAAGAAAACCACTATAACTGACTTAAAACTCAATGGTTCTCGTACGTACTTCAACCGATTGATATATTGTATTGAATTAGAGGTTATTCATGAAGAGCGCATCGAATTCGAGGTCGTTCGACCATCTGTTGACTCCGGAAGCTCAAGATAGCTTCGGTTGACCGATTACCTTACGTTCTTCGATTTTGGTAGTTCAAATTGTGCTTTCCAAGCCTTTATCATGCTATATTACTTCATTTCTTATATTAGAACATGAAATTGAAGCTTACTCGTTGATTTCAAAAGCATTTGAGCTCATAACCTCGATTGAAGTCTCTTTTGCTTAATAGAGAAGAAAACCACTATAACTGACTTAAAACTCAATGATTCTCGTACGTACTTCAACCGATTGATATATTGTATTGAATTAGTGGTTATTCATGAAGAGCGCATTGAATTCGAGGTTGTTTGACCATCTGTTGACTCCGGAAGCTCAAGATAGCTTCGGTTGACCGATTACCTTGCGTTCTTCGATTTTGGTAGTTCAAATTGTGCTTTCCAAGCCTTTATCATGCTATATTACTTCATTTCTTATATTAGAACATGAAATTGAAGCTTACTCGTTGATTTCAAAAGCATTTGAGCTCATAACCTCGATTGAAGTCTCTTTTGCTTAATAGAGAAGAAAACCACTATAACTGACTTAAAACTCAATGATTCTCGTACGTACTTCAACCGATAGATATATTGTATTGAATTAGTGGTTATTCATGAAGTGCGCATCAAATTCGAGGTCGTTTGACCATCTGTTGACTCCGGAAGCTCAAGATAGCTTCGGCTGACCGATTACCTTACGTTCTTCGATTTTGGTAGTTCAAACCTTTATCATGCTAGATTACTTCATTTCTTATAGTAGAACATGAAATTGAAGCTTACTCATTGATTTCAAAAGCATTTGAGCTCATAACCTCGATTGAAGTCTGTTTTGCTTAATCGAGAAGAAAACCACTATAACTGATTTAAAACTCAATGATTCTCGTACGTACTTCAACCAATTGCTATATTGTATTGAATTAGAGGTTCATGAAGAGCGCATCGAATTCGAGGTCGTTTGACCATCTGTTGACTCCGGAAGCTCACGATAGCTTCGGTTGACCGATTACCTTACGTTCTTCGATTTTGGTAGTTCAAACCGTGCTTTCCAAGCCTTTATCATGCTAGATTACTTCATTTCTTATATTAGAACATGAAATTGAAGCTTACTCGTTGATTTCAAAAGCATTTGAGCTCATAACATCGATTGAAGTCTCTTTTGCTTAATAGAGAAGAAAACCACTATAACTGACTTAAAACTCAATGATTCTCGTACGTACTTCAACCGATTGATATATTGTATTGAATTAGAGGTTATTCATGAAGAGCGCATCGAATTCGAGGTCGTTCGACCATCTGTTGACTCCGGAAGCTCAAGATAGCTTCGGTTGACCGATTACCTTACGTTCTTCGATTTTGGTAGTTCAAATTGTGCTTTCCAAGCCTTTGTCATGCTATATTACTTCATTTCTTATATTAGAACATGAAATTGAAGCTTACTCATTGATTTCAAAAGCATTTGAGCTCATAACCTCGATTGAAGTCTCTTTTGCTTAATCGAGAAGAAAACCACTATAACTGACTTAAAACTCAATGATTCTCGTACGTACTTCAACCGATAGATATATTGTATTGAATTAGTGGTTATTCATGAAGTGCGCATCGAATTCGAGGTCGTTTCACCATCTGTTGACTCCGGAAGCTCAAGATAGCTTCGGCTGACCGATTACCTTACGTTCTTCGATTTTGGTAGTTCAAACCTTTATCATGCTAGATTACTTCATTTCTTATATTAGAACATGAAATTGAAGCTTACTCATTGATTTCAAAAGCATTTGAGCTCATAACCTCGATTGAAGTCTCTTTTGCTTAATCGAGAAGAAAACCACTATAACTGATTTAAAACTCAATGATTCTCGTACGTACTTCAACCAATTGCTATATTGTATTGAATTAGAGGTTATTCATGAAGAGCGCATCGAATTCGAGGTCGTTTGACCATCTGTTGACTCTGGAAGCTCAAGATAGCTTCGGTTGACCGATTACCTTACGTTCTTCGATTTTGGTAGTTCAAACCGTGCTTTCCAAGCCTTTATCATGCTAGATTACTTCATTTCTTATATTAGAACATGAAATTGAAGCTTACTCGTTGATTTCAAAAGCATTTGAGCTCATAACATCGATTGAAGTCTCTTTTGCTTAATAGAGAAGAAAACCACTATAACTGACTTAAAACTCAATGATTCTCGTACGTACTTCAACCGATTGATATATTGAATTGAATTAGAGGTTATTCATGAAGAGCGCATGGAATTCGAGGTCGTTCGACAATCTGTTGACTCCGGAAGCTCAAGATAGCTTCGGTTGACCGATTACCTTACGTTCTTCGATTTTGGAAGTTCAAACCGTGCTTTCCAAGATTTTATCATGCTAGATTACTTCATTTCTTATATTAGAACATGAAATTGAAGCTTACTCATTGATTTCAAAAGCATTTGAGCTCATAACCTCGATTGAAGTCTCTTTTGCTTAATCGAGAAGAAAACCACTATAACTGACTTAAAACTCAATGATTCTCGTACGTACTTCAACCGATTAATATATTGTATTGAATTTGAGGTTATTCATGAAGAGCGCATCGAGTTCGAGGTCGTTCGACCATCTGTTGACTCCGGAAGCTCAAGATAGCTTCGGTTGACCGATTACCTTACGTTCTTCGATTTTGGTAGTTCAAACCGTGCTTTCGAAGCCTTTATCATGCTAGATTACTTTATTTCTTATATTAGAACATGAAATTGAAGCTTACTCATTGATTTCAAAAGCATTTGAGCTCATAACCTCGATTGAAGTCTCTTTTGCTTAATCGAGAAGAAAACCACTATAACTGACTTAAAACTCAATGGTTCTCGTACGTACTTCAACCGATTGATATATTGTATTGAATTAGAGGTTATTCATGAAGAGCGCATCGAATTCGAGGTCGTTTGACCATCTGTTGACTCCGGAAGCTCAAGATAGCTTCGGTTGACCGATTACCTTACGTTCTTCGATTTTGGTAGTTCAAATTGTGCTTTCCAAGCCTTTATCATGCTATATTACTTCATTTCTTATATTAGAACATGAAATTGAAGCTTACTCGTTGATTTCAAAAGCATTTGAGCTCATAACCTCGATTGAAGTCTCTTTTGCTTAATAGAGAAGAAAACCACTATAACTGACTTAAAACTCAATGATTCTCGTACGTACTTCAACCGATTGATATATTGTATTGAATTAGTGGTTATTCATGAAGAGCGCATTGAATTCGAGGTTGTTTGACCATCTGTTGACTCCGGAAGCTCAAGATAGCTTCGGTTGACCGATTACCTTACGTTCTTCGATTTTGGTAGTTCAAATTGTGCTTTCCAAGCCTTTATCATGCTATATTACTTCATTTCTTATATTAGAACATGAAATTGAAGCTTACTCGTTGATTTCAAAAGCATTTGAGCTCATAACCTCGATTGAAGTCTCTTTTGCTTAATAGAGAAGAAAACCACTATAACTGACTTAAAACTCAATGATTCTCGTACGTACTTCAACCGATAGATATATTGTATTGAATTAGTGGTTATTCATGAAGTGCGCATCGAATTCGAGGTCGTTTGACCATCTGTTGACTCCGGAAGCTCAAGATAGCTTCGGCTGACCGATTACCTTACGTTCTTCGATTTTGGTAGTTCAAACCTTTATCATGCTAGATTACTTCATTTCTTATAGTAGAACATGAAATTGAAGCTTACTCATTGATTTCAAAAGCATTTGAGCTCAAAACCTCGATTGAAGTCTGTTTTGCTTAATCGAGAAGAAAACCACTATAACTGATTTAAAACTCAATGATTCTCGTACGTACTTCAACCAATTGCTATATTGTATTGAATTAGAGGTTCATGAAGAGCGCATCGAATTCGAGGTCGTTTGACCATCTGTTGACTCCGGAAGCTCACGATAGCTTCGGTTGACCGATTACCTTACGTTCTTCGATTTTGGTAGTTCAAACCGTGCTTTCCAAGCCTTTATCATGCTAGATTACTTCATTTCTTATATTAGAACATGAAATTGAAGCTTACTCGTTGATTTCAAAAGCATTTGAGCTCATAACATCGATTGAAGTCTCTTTTGCTTAATAGAGAAGAAAACCACTATAACTGACTTAAAACTCAATGATTCTCGTACGTACTTCAACCGATTGATATATTGTATTGAATTAGAGGTTATTCATGAAGAGCGCATCGAATTCGAGGTCGTTCGACCATCTGTTGACTCCGGAAGCTCAAGATAGCTTCGGTTGACCGATTACCTTACGTTCTTCGATTTTGGTAGTTCAAATTGTGCTTTCCAAGCCTTTATCATGCTATATTACTTCATTTCTTATATTAGAACATGAAATTGAAGCTTACTCGTTGATTTCAAAAGCATTTGAGCTCATAACCTCGATTGAAGTCTCTTTTGCTTAATAGAGAAGAAAACCACTATAACTGACTTAAAACTCAATGATTCTCGTACGTACTTCAACCGATTGATATATTGTATTGAATTAGTGGTTATTCATGAAGAGCGCATCGAATTCGAGGTCGTTTGACCATCTGTTGACTCCGGAAGCTCAAGATAGCTTCGGCTGACCGATTACCTTACGTTCTTCGATTTTGGTAGTTCAAACCTTTATCATGCTAGATTACTTCATTTCTTATATTAGAACATGAAATTGAAGCTTACTCATTGATTTCAAAAGCATTTGAGCTCATAACCTCGATTGAAGTCTCTTTTGCTTAATCGAGAAGAAAACCACTATAACTGATTTAAAACTCAATGATTCTCGTACGTACTTCAACCGATTGCTATATTGTATTCAATTAGAGGTTATTCATGAAGAGCGCATCGAATTCGAGGTCGTTTGACCATCTGTTGACTCCGGAAGCTCAAGATAGCTTCGGTTGACCGATTACCTTACGTTCTTCGATTTTGGTAGTTCAAACCGTGCTTTCCAAGCCTTTATCATGCTAGATTACTTCATTTCTTATATTAGAACATGAAATTGAAGCTTACTCGTTGATTTCAAAAGCATTTGAGCTCATAACATCGATTGAAGTCTCTTTTGCTTAATAGAGAAGAAAACCACTATAACTGACTTAAAACTCAATGATTCTCGTACGTACTTCAACCGATTGATATATTGTATTGAATTAGATATTATTCATGAAGAGCGCATCGAATTCGAGGTCGTTCGACCATGTATTGACTCCGGAAGCTCAAGATAGCTTCGGTTGACCGATTACCTTACGTTCTTTGATTTTTGTAGTTCAAATCTTGCTTTCCAAGCCTTTATCATGCTAGATTACTTCATTTCTTATAATAGAACATGAAATTTAAGCTTACTCGTTGATTTCAAAAGCATTTGAGCGCATAAACTCGATTGAAGCCTCTTTTGTTTAATCAAGAAGAAAATAACTATAACTGACTTAAAACTCAATGATTCTCGTACGTACTTCAACCGATTGATATATTGTATTGAATTAGAGGTTATTCATGAAGAGTGCATCGAATTCGAGGTCGTTCGACCATCTGTTGACTCCGGAAACTCAAGATAGTTTCAGTTGACCGATTACCTTACGTTCTTCGATTCTGGTAGTTCAAACCGCGCTTTCCAAGCCTTTATCATGCTAGATTACTTCATTTCTTATATTAGAACATGAAATTGAAGCTTACTCGTTGATTTCAACAGCATTTAAGCTCATAACCTCGATTGAAGCTTCTTTTGCTTAATCGAGAAGAAATCCACTATAACTGACTTAAAACTCAATGATTCTCGTACGTACTTATTCATGAAGAGTGCATCAAATTCGAGGTCGTTCGACCATCTGTTGACTCCGAAAGCTCAAGATAGCTTCGGTTGACCGATTACCTTACGTTCTTCGATTTTGGTAGTTCAATCCGTACTTTCCAAGTCTTTATCATGCTAGATTACTTCATTTATTATATTAGAACATGAAATTGAAGCTTACTCGTTGATTTCAAAACCATTTGAGCTCATAACCTCGATTGAAGTCTCTTTTGCTTAATCGAGAAGAAAACCACTCTAACTGACTTAAAACTCAATGATTCTCGTACGTACTTCAACCGATTGATATATTGTATTGAATTAGAGGTTATTCATGACGAGCGCATCGAATTCGAGGTCGTTCGACCATCTTTTGACTCCAAAAGCTCAAGATAGCTTCGGTTGATCGATTACCTTACGTTCTTCGATTTTGGTAGTTCAAACCGTGCTTTCCAAGCCTTTATTATGCTAGATTACTTCATTTCTTATATTAGAACATGAAATTGAAGCTTACTCGTTGATTTCAAAAGCATTTGAGCACATAACCTCGATTGAAGTCTCTTTTGCTTAATAGAGAAGAAAACCACTATAACTGACTTAAAACTCAATGATTCTCGTACGTACTTCAACCGATTGATATATTGTATTGAATTAGTGGTTATTCATGAAGAGCGCATCGAATTCGAGGTCGTTTGACCATCTGTTGACTCTGGAAGCTCAAGATAGCTTCGGCTGACCGATTACCTTACGTTCTTCGATCATGCTAGATTACTTCATTTCTTATATTAGAACATGAAATTGAAGCTTACTGATATAGGTGAAATTTACATTGTTTTAATTGCCAAAAAGAGTCGGTTTTGTGTCTCGATTGTGTTATATTGTCTATAGTTTATATGGTTTTTAGTATATGGGACAATATTATGCTTGTAGGTGTTTTTCTGTGTTTTCAGGCATAAATCGATGATAAAACCCCGAGACGAGAAAAGGCGTGAAGATCGAAGCTTGAAATTCAAGATTTGAATTCGAGTGAAGGCCTCTCGATCGACCTCTCGATCGAGAGAGGTGTCGAGAGGTGCCTTCTGCCACAGCTATCGATCGAGAGCAAAAGATGATACCCTCTCGATCGAGAGGTCTCGAGAGCAAAAGTCGATCGACCTCTCGATCGAGAGGTCTGTCGAGAGGTGTCCAGCCGGGATTTTTCTCCTTATTTAATTTGACTCCTTTTTGGTTTAGACTTTCCTTATGTAAATTTCTCCTATATATACTCCTACTCTAGCATTGTAAACCCTATCTAGCAATCTTCTAGCATTACTTTTACATAATTTCTAGCACACTTTTTCTTTAGAGTTTGTATTCAACATTGGAGCTTTTCAAGTTTATTCAAGATTCAAGTTTCGAAGTTCTTCGTGTTCAAGATTCAATTCCAAGTTTTTCTTACTCTTACTTTTTAATTATGTTCTTCCAATTCTTTGTGTTTGTGTTTACTTTAATCATGTCTAGCTAAATTCCTTAGTTGATTTTAGGGATTGAATGCCTAATTGAATTTATGTAAGTGTTCTTGCTTATAATTAGCCTTTCCAATCTAGATGCATGTTTCATGGTGCTTATTCTCATGCATAGTTAACTGGCCATTAATTGTGTATGCATAATTATGTGTTTATGCCTTGATAGGATAATTGCATAATAGATCTCATGAATGCATGATATAATAGTTTGATTTTCTTGATTGATAATTGAATTGTTATGTGTCCATATATAATTAATTCGGTGTCTTAGTTGAACCTAGTTGATTATATTATTGATACTTGTTCTATTTTGCACTTGATTCAATTCTTACAATTCGAAAGAATATTAGGATTTCGTTGGGTGACTACTTGCATTGCTTTAATTAGGGTGTAGGTTATTCTTGCATGTATCACATTTAGATTGGAATAAAGTGGTTAATTGTATTCATTAATTACTTGCATATGTTTGATTAGGTAGGCTTCCCTAGAATCAACACTTTTCTTTATTTTTTCACCTTCCCTTATTTATTTAATTACCTGTGTCTTAAGTTGTTTTATTTGACTACTTATTTCTTTATTTACTTATTTTCTTATATGTTTACTTGAGTTCTTTTTATTATTATTTGTCTAGTATAAATACCACATTCACTAAACCCTTCAAAGTCTAGACATCAGTTTAGTTCTATAGTAGAGGTATTGTGTGCGTTTTCGGTTTATCAGTCCCTGTGGATACGATACTCGTACTTCATTATATTACACCTATTTTGTGTGGTAGAAATAGTGCGATCAAATTTTGGCGCCGTTGCCGGGGATTGATTAGATTTCACATACATATTTTGAAATAGAATTAATAGGTGATTTAGGCGCTTTAATTTTCTGTTTTCGGTTTATTGATCTAACGTTTTTCTTTTCTTCTCTTTGGTTTTAGGTAGTGCATGACCACAAGGTCTAAAGGGATAAATCCTATTCCTATAGACTTGGAGTTAGAGCGCTCTCTTCGAGCATTGAGGCGAGGAAAGGAGGCATGTAAGATCGATACACCACTCTCTTCACCACCCGATTCACCAAGGAGTTTCGATTCAATGGGGGATCAAGTGAGGAGGACTTTGAACGACCGCTACAAGCCGGTCGTTGATCAATTTCAGCAAGGAGGATGGGGGACAACCGAAGCCAACAACTACGAGATTAAGACGTCCCTCATCAACATGGTGCAAAACAATCAATATGGAGGATCACCGGCGGAGGATCCGAACGCACACTTGAAGCAATTTCTGGACATATGTGCTACATACAAGGCCAATGGAGTGTCCTCGGATTACCTAAAGCTCAGCCTTTTCGTGTGGTCTCTCAAGGACGATGCTCGGGAGTGATTAGATGGATTGGACAAGACGGAGGTCACTACTTGGGCTGACATGTGCACAAAGTTTCTCAACAAGTTCTTTCCACCCTCGAGGGCTCAAAAGCTTATCAATGAGATCATACAGTTTCAACAATTCGAGGATGAGCACTTCTACGAGGCATGGGGGAGATTCAAGAAGCTACTACGAGCATGCCCAAATCATGGAATTACCAAGGAGGATCAAATCACGAACTTCTATCGTGGTTTGAACAAGTTGTGTAGGAAGGAGCTCGACTACGCTTCGAAGGGAGGATTTCTGAATAATAAGTATGATGTTCTATGGAGATCATTGAGCTGACCGTGAATTCGAGTTATGAGGAGGCTACTGACCGTCGTCTTGGAAGAAGGAGAGTTGCCAACATTGGGATCGATGCTTACGAGGACTTGATGGAGAAGTACACAAAAACAGCGAATGAGTTGGATTCTATCAAGAAAGGAGTACTTCGGTGCAATGCTATCACGGACGATCAAGCAAACCCAACCGAAGAGGAAGATGCCAATTTTGTGCAACAAGGGGGCAAGTGGCAACCGAATCAAGGAACCAAGTGGCAAGGAGGGCAAGGAGGACAAGGAGGTTCGAACTATCAAGGAGGGTACAAGAAACCATATGTTCCCAACAACCGAAATCATCCGAACTTTTCCTATGCCAATCCGAACAACGCCTTGCAACCACCTCCCGGCTTCCATGTTGAGAACGGAGTCATCCAAGAGCCCAAGAAGGAGATGTCTACCGACGATTTGATTCGTCAATATATGGCTCAATCGGAGATGAGGATGATACAACAAGATGCAAAGTTGATGACGTTGGAGCTCACTCAAAGTACCTCAACTAACAACTTGGCGAGTAGCATCAATGCGTTGACCAAACAAATGCAAATGTTGGAGACGCAAATGAGTCAAATAGCCAACGCTCAAGGAGGAGTCCATAAGCCCGGCCAATTCCCATGTAACACGGAGCAAAACCCGAAGAACAACCATCATGTTCATGCTATTGAGCTTCGGAGCGGCACTACGTACACAAATCCATCCTTGGAAGCTGAGAAGAAAGGAGTCGGGAACTTCAAGAATGTGGTGCTCGAGGAAACAAGTATCCAAGAGCCAAGGCGTGGGCCTCTCGACACCTCTCTCGATAGAGAGGTCGATCGAGAGGTCCATACTGGAAGTCAACATCCACCTCTCGACACCTCTCTCGATCGAGAGGAGGATCGAGAGGTCTACGACGAGGAGATTCAAATGGAACCTCTCGACACCTCTCTCGATCGAGAGGTCGATCGAGAGGTCAAAAACCGAGGTCAGAAGGGACCTCTCGACACCTCTCTCGATCGAGAGGTCGGTCGAGAGGCCCAGCAGCCGCACCAACTTCCGACTTACACTCCGAAGGCCCCCTTCCCGCAACGATTGACTAAGACGAAGCAAGACGAGAAGTATCAACGCTTCATGGAGATACTACAAAAGGTCAACATCAACATACCACTTCTCGATGCTCTCCGAGACATGCCCAAAACCACATGAAGTTCATCAAGGATGCGGTTTCGGGGAAGAAGAAGTGGGGGAAGTTCGAGACGATCAATCTCACGGAGGAGTGCAGCGCGGTGATCCAAAGGAAGCTACCATTGAAGCAAAAGGATCCCAGAAGATTCACTTTGTCATGCAAGATTGGTGATCAAATCTTCCAAAATGTGCTATGTGATCTTGGTGCTAGCATAAATTTGATGCCTCTCCCTATATTCAACCGGCTCAAGATCGGGAAGATGAAGCCAACCACCATCTCTCTACTTATGGCGGACCGATCAGTTTCTTATCCAAGGGGGATAGTGGAAGACGTTCTAGTTCAAGTGCACAACCTCGTCTTTCTGGTAGATTTCATAGTCTTGGACATGCCCGAGGACACAAATCAACCATTGATCTTGGGGCGGCCATTCTTAGCGACGGGGAGAGCATTGATCGATGTTCAGATGGAGACCTCACATTTCGAGTCAACGGGGAGGAACTAAAAATTTCTATCTACGAAGCTATGAAGAGACCCGACGATCAACATGAGGATATCTTCTCCATCGAGGCATTGACACCACCTACTTCGGAGGAGGCACTTAACCATTGTATCTCGAATTCTCTCTATGCCTACGAGGAGTTGGATGAAGCTTGCGACGAGATTCTCGAGTATCTCAATCAGTTGGAGGCTAATCGACCATCGAGTCACCACAAGGAGGTTTCATATCTCGACATCAACAAGAAGGTGGATGACAGATTTTTCGAAGAGGAAGAGAAGAAGGATGCAGCCCCTAAGGTGGAATTGAAGCCATTACCCGAGCACCTCAAGTACAAGTTCTTAGGAGACGAAGAGACGTACCCAGTGATCGTGTCTTCTCATCTCACGGAGGCAAACACGGACAAGCTATTGAGGGTTCTAAGGGAGCACAAATCTGCAATTGGATGGACGATTGCCGACATCAAAGGTATTAGTCCTACGATTTGCATGCATAGGATCCTACTCGAGGAAGGTCATCGTCCAAGAGTCCAACCCCAAAGACGATTGAACCCAGCCATGCAAGAAGTTGTGAGGAAGGAGGTGCTGAAATTGCTCGATGCCGGCATGATCTATGCTATTTCGGATAGTGAGTGGGTGAGCCCTACTCAAGTGGTGTCAAAGAAAGGAGGCATGACGGTCATCAACGACGAGAAAGGAGAGCTGATCGCAACAAGGATCGTCACGGGATGGTGAGTTTGCATTGATTATCGTCTTCTCAACACAGCAACTAGGAAGGATCACTTTCCCCTCCCGTTCGTAGATCAAATGCTCGATCGTCTAGCCGGCCATGAGTATTATTGCTTCCTCGACGGTTACTCCGGCTACAATCAAATCGCCATCGCTCCGGAGGACCAACACAAGACGGCATTCACATGCCCATATGGAGTTTTCGCTTATCGGAGGATGCCGTTCGGATTATGCAATGCACCGGCTACTTTCCAACGGTGCATGATGGCCATCTTCCACGGATTGATCGAGAATATCATGGAGGTGTTTATGGATGATTTTTCAGTCTTTGGTTCTTCTTTTGACCAATGTTTGGATAATCTCGCAACGGTGCTTCAAAGGTGCGAAGAGACGAACCTCGTTCTCAATTGGGAGAAGTGCCACTTCATGGTTCAAGAAGGAGTTGTACTTGGTCACAAGGTGTCTTCATATGGATTGGAGGTAGATCGAGCCAAAGTTGTAGCCATCGAGAAGTTGCCACCGCCAACCAATGTCAAATCGGTGAGAAGTTTCTTAGGACATGCCGGTTTCTATAGGAGATTCATCAAGGATTTCTCGAAGATCACGAAGCCGTTGTGTGGATTGCTCGAGAAAGATGTCAAGTTCGTGTTCGATGATGAGTGCTTGGAAGCCTTCGAGACATTGAAGAAGGCGCTTATCTCTACTCCCGTCTTGGTGTCGCCGGATTGGAGTGCTCCGTTCGAGCTCATGTGCCATGCAAGCGATTGGGCGGTAGGAGCTGTTTTGGGGCAGAAGAGGGATAAGCTTTTCCGAGTGATCTACTATGCTAGTAAGACGTTGGACTCGGCTCAAAGGAACTACACCACCACGGAGAAGGAGTTACTTGCTGTGGTCTACGCTTTCGACAAGTTTAGACCTTACTTGGTGGGATCTCACACGATTGTGCACACCGACCATGCCGCCATTCGCTATCTATTCAACAAGAAGGACTCGAAGCCAAGGTTAGTTCGCTGGATTTTGCTTCTTCAAGAGTTTGACATGGAGATAAAGGATAGGAAAGGATGTGAGAACGTGGTGGCCGACCATCTCTCGAGACTCGAGCAGCCCGTGGACGGAGAGGATTCGAAAATTGCAATCAAGGAGAGCTTCCCTGATGAGCAGATTTTTCAGATGGACGATTTGATACCTTGGTTCGCCGACATCGTCAACTACTTGGTGATCCATCATGTGCCCAAGGATCTATCATCTCACCAAAAGAAGAAGTTCCTCCACGATTGTAAGTTCTATTATTGGGATGATCCATACTTGTATAGGAGGTGTGCCGATGGAGTGATAAGGCGATGTGTTCGACAATCGGAATGGAAGAAGATCATCGAAGATTGCCATAGCGCTCCGAATGGGGGACACTTTGCAGCGAATCGGACCGCCCTCAAGATCTTTCATAGTGGCTTCTATTGGCCTTCGATCTACAAGGATTGCCACGAGTTCATCAAGTCATGTGATCGATGCCAAAGGATGGGGAATATCACGAAGAGGGACGAGATGCCGCAACGAACTATCATGGAAGTGGAGCTCTTCGATGTTTGGGGGATTGACTTCATGGGTCCTTTTCCCAAGTCTCAAGGGTTCTCCTACATTTTACTTGCGGTGGAGTATGTTTCTAGATGGGTCGAGGCCATTCCAACTACAACCAACGATTCGAAGGTGGTGATCAAATTCTTCCAGCGAAATATTTTGACTCGGTTTGGAACTCCGAGGGCTTTGCTTAGTGATGGGGGGAGCCACTTCAACAATCATTGGTTAGGATCGCTTCTTGCGAAGTATGGAGTCAAGCACAAGGTTACATCGCCCTACCATCCTCAAGCAAACGGTCAAGCCGAGTTAGCTAATCGTGAGATCAAGCAAATTTTGGAGAAGACCGTCACCAACAAGAAGGAGTGGGCGAAGTACTTAGACGACGCACTTTGGGCCTATAGGACGGCTTTCAAGACACCAATTGAGAGATCGCCATATCAACTGCTATTTGGCAAGTCTTGCCACTTACCAATGGAGTTGGAGCATAAAGCTTATTGGGCGACGAGAAGGATCAACTTCGAGTTCAAGGAAGCCATGAGCCAAAGATGTGACGACTTGTTGGAGCTTGATGAATGGAGAAACGAAGCATTCGAAAATTCGAGGATCTACAAGGAACGAGCTGCAAGATTCCACGACTTGAGCATCAAAAAGCGTAAGTTCGAAATTGGTGATGATGTTCTTGTTTTTAATTCTCGACTTCGTTTGTTTCCAGGAAAATTGCAAAGTAAGTGGTCGGGGCCGTACGTCATTTACAAGGACTTGAAGAATGGTGCATTCGAGGTGTTGAAGAACGACGGTGAGAAATTCGTAGTGAATGGACATCGCCTCAAGCACTACTTCAAGCCGTTGCCGTTTTTTCCCAAGAAAGCGGCCACTTACCTCGATGACCCAAGTTAGAAAGGAGGTATCGTCGGGCTAAAGACGTAAAACGTAGCACTTGTTGGGAGGTAACCCAATATTCGTATCCCGTTTTTATTTTGTTTCGTTTTACGTTTTAGAGTCTTAGGTAGTTTATTTTTCGTAGTTTTGAGTCAAATTTCGTATTTTAGAGTCGAACCCCTTAATATACTAACGAATGTTAAAAAGTTGTGTAGAAAACAAAATTGAGCAGGTCCTCTCGACACCTCTCTCGATTGAGAGGTGTATCGAGAGGTGAGATTTTGGCATACAGTAGGGGTCTCTCGACACCTCTCTCGATCGAGAGGTGTATCGAGAGGTTTTGAATTTTTGATTTCCCAGGTGTGTCACGTGAAGCCTCTCGATCGAGCCCCCCGTGTTTTCGATCGAGAGGGGAGGTCAGAACGTGAAGTGCAGCACCTCTCGACACCTCTCTCGATCGAGAGGTCGATCGAGAGGTCAAATTTTGGATTCCAGTAGCTACCTCTCGACACCTCACTCGATCGAGAGGTCGATCGAGAGGGTCGTTGACGGCGCAAATTCCAACTTTGACCAGGTTTATTTACTCCTTTAAATACCTCTTTTGCACACAACTCACATACCATACTCTCATAACTCACAAATCTCTCAAGCACACACAAATACTCTCGATTTCTCTCTTCGATTCGTCAAAAGGTACTCGATTTCTTGCCCTCTTCTTATCAATTCTTGGTTCTTTACATGATTTCGCATGTTTTGACCGATTAAAATTCAATTTTGATGGTTAAATTCGTTGAATTGATAGATTGGGTATTAGATTGAGCATGTTAGATTGGATTCATGGAATTCATTGAATTAGTTGTATGATTTGAATTCATGGATGAAGGCGGAGATAATTGTGTATTGATATTCGAATGAGTCTTTAAATTTGTCTATGAATTATTGAAGATTCGTTGGTATCTATATGCATGAGATAAAAAAATTGTGTGATGATAAGTACATGTTTGTGGAAGAGTAATGTGTTGATTGTATGGATTGGTGATGAAATTTGGTGGATATTGGGGGAGAATTGAATTGGTTGAAGTTTGGGGGAAGATGATACATGTTGCTTTATTCTTGCATCCCTTGGATTGACTTGTTTAATTTTTAGGAACTAACGATGGCAAGAGACAAGGGCAAGAATGTTGCTTCGACCTCTTCGGGCAAAGGCAAGGGGAAAGAAAAGGTCACCTCTTCGAGCAAGGGAAAGGAGACGTGGAAGAATGACAAGACTATCCTGGAGACTAGAATACCGCCGGCAAGGTCGATACCCTCGAGTTTGGAGCCCAAGGCGTTCAAGCTTAAGCTCACCACAGCGGAATCAAAGAGGAGATGGTCCCACCTTGTGCAACTCAAGCACAAGCATTGTCGTCTCCTACACCAAGAGACGATTGCGGCGATGGGGATAGCCAATGAAATCATCCAATTGATGCAACGAGGAGGCTTCACCAACATCTTTCAAGGGAATCACTTAACCTACCACATTCTCACGGTGGAGTTTCTCTCAACTTTGGTGGTGGAGCGAGTCAACCAAGTGCCCCACGTCATTCGTTTCCAACTCGGTGGTCAACCGAGGGAGCTTGATATGGATCAACTTAGTGACATCATCGGAGGAGACAAGCGTGGTGAGTATATTGGCAACAATCATCCGAATTTGCAAGATTTGTGGGCACAATTCGTGGATTTTGAGGAGGAAAGAACGAGATCCTACAACCCGGCGAAAGCAAAGGCCACCTCAATTCCGAATCCCACGATTCGCTACTTCCATAGGCTGATTTCGTGTACCATTCATTCCCATCACGACTCCGGCACCTTCCTTGCCACCGACGCTCATCTCATTTGGACCTCATATCGAGGCCACTCTCAATGTGCAGCCCTTTACCTCGTAGATCATATGGAGAACCAAGCATACTTGTTCGGGGGGCAAAAGATCGGGATAGGAGCTTTCGTCACTCCCATTGCCCAACACTTCAACATTCCGATTGGAGAGCAGCCCGTGTCTACGTCCATCTTTGTGGATAGACGCACGTTGGAGCTTGCAAGGATGATTTCTTTCGATACGTCCGGGTGGTTCCTTAAGCTACATGGGAGGAGTGGAGTTCACCTTTTCCCGCTGCCGAACAATTACTTGACCGAGGTGATCGGGAACGAAAAGCTAAGGAGAGGAAACGGGACGATGAACTCGCCCCAACACAAGGAGCTTATGTGGGCTGAGGGAGGTCCAAGGCCCGATGAAGGAGGTGATGATGATGAGGAGGACGACGCTGAAGACGAGGCCGAGCAATATGAGCAAGGTTTCGATCAAGAGGAGGATGCGTATGCGCAAGGATACGAGGGTGTTCCACAGCCCGGTTTCCACATGAGAGCTCCGGACTTCTCTACGATGCACGATTGGCACACGGAGTCAATGGAGGCAATGGACAACTACCATTGGGATGGTAGGGAATTTGTCGAGTCTCAAGTGCGAGGAGTTCGAGAGGAGGTTCAAACGTTGAGAACCGAGGTGGGGGACCTTCGTACATACATTGGCGGTCGTTTTGATACTCTCGACACTTACTTTGAGAACGAGAGGAAATTTCGAGAAGAGGAGGCGAAGAGGCGTGAGGATGAACGAGCGTACTTGGAGAATTACAATAGGATGGTGCATGAGATGCACTACTTTTATCCTCACTACCCGGAGAGCCATCAACGATTCGACCCCAATAATCCCGACAACCCTCCCTTCCCACCGCCATTTCCATGAGGTCAGTTTTTAACTTAGCCTACTTCTTTTCTTTAAACTTATTTCTTTGCTATGCTTTGAAATAAGTTTGGGGGAGGGGAAAGAGTGTCTAAGTTAAATTACTTTTATTGTTTTCTTGTTTTGAGAGTCTTTTATTTGTTAGTATTATTTTGGGGTATGTTAGAGTCTTTTATTGTTTTGAGTCTTAGGTTTAAATTGAGTCAAGTAAGCATGTGATGATAGTATTGTGAATTGGCCAATGATAGAAAAATTTTGCTTGATTTTTGGAGAAAATTCATGATCTTTATTATGCATGGAACCTTGGCGAAGCGACGCATTTTATTCATTGAAATTGAAGCATGTCTTGATGTCAGGAACTAGTTAGTTTGAGCCCGTGAGTTTTGAGCTATTGGTGCATATTGATGCCTATTTTCTTGATTGAGTGATCATGTATGCTTCATTGTTTCTAGAATTTGCCCTATTTCTCCGTCAAGACCTTAGTATATTTATGAACTAGGAGATGATATTAGGCCATTCTTTCATAGCCACATGATTCCCATACACTAACCTTGATCATTATCTTTGTTTACCCCCTTTGAGCCTTGTTATGAGCCTTTCTTTCTTGAGCTTGGATGATAGGAGGTTTGGATGGATAAGGGTATCTTTAGTGGATTTAGTTGGTGATATGGAAGGAGTTAATTAGAATAGTTGTTGTGGTGTAGAAGGAGAAAAAGAAAAGAATTTGAGATGCTTGATTAAGTATAGTTAGCTATCCCTATGAGCTTAGAAAAAAATAGTTGTGAAAAAAAAAAAAAGAGAGAGAAAAGAAAGTTAGAGCCTTTGTTCGAATATTAGAAAGAACATTTATTAGAGGAGCTCTATAGTTAAAAAAAAGAAAAAAAAAAAAGTATGAGAATAAAAGCATAAGGGGATAGTTAGCTTGGATTGTATATGTTGCATCTTGATATTGAGTTTTGTAGTTGGTGTTGGATGGTAGAAGATGGGGTAAAAACCATACTTTGGGTGGAGTTGAAGAAAAAAGAAAAGGGTAATGATTTGGAGTAATTTGAGTCACTTAGCCTATACATTCCCTACCTTAACCAATGTCCCTACATTACAAGCTTTTATAAAGACCTTTTTGATCTTAGTTTGTGAATATTACATTAGGTGGAGATGTTGAGATTAGGGGCAAGCCTATGGTAAACATGTTGCATGGCATTGATGTTGAGTGAACCTTATGATGTGCATTATATTACATCTTTTATTTGAGAGAGTTGAGAGTTCACTTATATACATAATCTCACATGTTTGGAGAGTGTTCTTTGATAGATTGACATGTTTCGAATTTGTTGGATAGGTTGTGTTATTGATGCTAAGGTTGTGTGCATAGTTTTGATCATGATCATGAGTATTAGTTTTGAAAAGTTTTGAGGCCTATATAGTTCACAATGCTATAATCTATTGTTTATGTTTTGGTATTGTTCGGGACGAACAATGTTTAAGTTTGGGGGATTTGATATAGGTGAAATTTACCCTGTTTTAATAGCCAAAAAGAGTCGGTTTTGTGTCTCGATTGTGTTATATTGTCTATAGTTTATATGGTTTTTAGTATATGGGACAATATTATGCTTGTAGGTGTTTTTCTGTGTTTTCAGGCATAAATCGATGATAAAACCCCGAGACGAGAAAAGGCGTGAAGATCGAAGCTTGAAATTCAAGATTTGAATTCGAGTGAAGGCCTCTCGATCGACCTCTCGATCGAGAGAGGTGTCGAGAGGTGCCTTCTGCCGCAGCTATCAATCGAGAGCAAAAGATGATACCCTCTCGATCGACCACTCGATCGAGAGGTCTGTCGAGAGGTGTCCAGCCGGGATTTTTCTCCTTATTTAATTTGACTCCTTTTTGGTTTAGACTTTCCTTATGTAAATTTTTCCTATATATACTCCTACTCTAGCATTGTAAACCCTATCTAGCAATCTTCTAGCATTACTTTTACATAATTTCTAGCACACTTTTTCTTTAGAGTTTGTATTCAACATTGGAGCTTTTCAAGTTTATTCAAGATTCAAGTTTCGAAGTTCTTCGTGTTCAAGATTCAATTCCAAGTTTTTCTTACTCTTACTTTTTAATTATGTTCTTCCAATTCTTTGTGTTTGTGTTTACTTTAATCATGTCTAGCTAAATTCCTTAGTTGATTTTAGGGATTGAATGCCTAATTGAATTTATGTAAGTGTTCTTGCTTATAATTAGCCTTCCAATCTAGATGCATGTTTCATGGTGCTTATTCTCATGCATAGTTAACTGGCCATTAATTGTGTATGCATAATTATGTGTTTATGCCTTGATAGGATAATTGCATAATAGATCTCATGAATGCATGATATAATAGTTTGATTTTCTTGATTGATAATTGAATTGTTATATGTCCATATATAATTAATTCGGTGTCTTAGTTGAACCTAGTTGATTATATTATTGATACTTGTTCTATTTTGCACTTGATTCAATTCTTACAATTCGAAAGAATATTAGGATTTCGATGGGTGACTACTTGCATTGCTTTAATTAGGGTGTAGGTTATTCTTGCATGTATCACATTTAGATTGGATTAAAGTGGTTAATTGTATTCATTAATTACTTGCATATGTTTGATTAGGTAGGCTTCCCTAGAATCAACACTTTTCTTTATTTGTTCACCTTCCCT
This sequence comes from Thymus mandschuricus, assembly GCA_029379335.1. Lineage (NCBI taxonomy): Eukaryota > Viridiplantae > Streptophyta > Magnoliopsida > Lamiales > Lamiaceae > Thymus > Thymus mandschuricus. Next base: position 14,573,835 of record CM057074.1, on the reverse strand, counting down.
TATTTATTTAATTACTTGTGTCTTAAGTTGTTTTATTTGACTACTTATTTCTTTATTTACTTATTTTCTTATATGTTTACTTGAGTTCTTTTTATTATTATTTGTCTAGTATAAATACCACATTCACTAAACCCTTCAAAGTCTAGACATCAGTTTAGTTCTATAGTAGAGGTATTGTGTGCGTTTTCGGTTTATCAGTCCCTGTGGATACGATACTCGTACTTCATTATATTACACCTATTTTGTGTGGTAGAAATAGTGCGATCACTTACTCATTGATTTGAAAAGCATTTGAGCTCATAACCTCGATTGAAGTCTCTTTTGCTTAATCGAGAAGAAAACCACTATAACTGATTTAAAACTCAATGATTCTCGTACGTACATCAACTGATTGCTATATTGTATTGAATTAGAGGTTATTCATGAAGAGCGCATCGAATTCGAGGTCGTTTGACCATCTGTTGACTCCGGAAGCTCAAGATAGCTTCGGTTGACCGATTACCTTACGTTCTTCGATTTTGGTAGTTCAAACATTTCCAAGCCTTTATAATGCTAGATTACTTCATTTCTTATATTAGAACATGAAATTGAAGCTTACTCGTTGATTTCAAAAGCATTTGAGCTCATAACATCGATTGAAGTCTCTTTTGCTTAATAGAGAAGAAAACCACTATAACTGACTTAAAACTCAATGATTCTCGTACGTACTTCAACCGATTGATATATTGTATTGAATTAGAGGTTATTCATGAAGAGCGCATCGAATTCGAGGTCGTTCGACCATCTATTGACTCCGGAAGCTCAAGATTGCTTCGGTTGACCGATTACCTTACGTTCTTCGATTTTGGTAGTTCAAATCTTGCTTTCCAAGCCTTTATCATGCTAGATTACTTCATTTCTAATATTAGAACATAAAATTTAAGCTTACTCGTTGATTTCAAAAGCATTTGAGCTCATAACCTCGATTGAAGTCTCTTTTGCTTAATAGAGAAGAAAACCACTATAACTGACTTAAAACTCAATGATTCTCGTACGTACTTCAACCGATTGATATATTGTATTGAATTAGAGGTTATTCATGAAGAGCGCATCGAATTCGAGGTCGTTTGACCATCTGTTGACTCCGAAAGCTCAAGATAGCTTCGGTTGACCGATTACCTTACGTTTTTCGATTTTGGTAGTTTAAACCGTGCTTTCCAAGATTTTATCATGCTAGATTACTTCATTTCTTATTAATGAACATGAAATTGAAGCTTACTCGTTGATTTCAAAAGCATTTGAGCTCATAACCTCGATTGAAGTCTCTTTTGCTTAATCGAGAAGAAAACCACTATAACTGACTTAAAACTCAAGGATTCTCGTACGTACTTCGACCGATTGATATATTGTATTGAATTAAAGGTTATTCATGAAGAGCGCATCGAATTCAAGGTCGTTCGACCATCTGTTGACTTCGGAAGCTCAAGATAACTTCGGTTGACCGATTACCTTACATTCTTCGATTTTGGTAGTTCAAACCGTGCTTTCCAAGCCTTTATCATGCTAGATTACTTCATTTCTTATATTAGAACATGAAATTGAAGCTTACTCATTGATGTCAAAAGCATTTGAGCTCATAACCTCGATTGAAGTCTCTTTTGCTTAATCGAGAAGAAAACCACTATAACTGACTTAAAACTCAAAGATTCTCGTACGTACTTCAACCGATTGATATATTGTGTTGAATTAGAGGTTATTCATGAAGAGTGCAATGAATTCAAGGTCGTTCGACCATCTGTTGACTCTGAAAGCTCAAGATAGCTTCGGTTGACCGATTACCTTACGTTCTCCAATTTTGGTAGTTCAAACCGTGCTTTCCAAGCCTTTGTCATGCCTGATTACTTCATTTCTTATATTAGAACATGAAATTGAACCTTACTCGTTGATTTCAAAAGCATTTGAGCTCATAACCTCGATTGAAGTCTCTTTTGTTTAATCAAGAAGAAAATAACTATAACTGACTTAAAACTCAATGATTCTCGTACGTACTTCAACCGATTGATATATTGTACTGAATTAGAGGTTATTCATGAAGAGTGCATCGAATTCGAGGTCGTTCGACCATCTGTTGACTCCGGAAACTCAAGATAGTTTCGGTTGACCGATTACCTTACGTTCTTCGATTTTGGTAGTTCAAACCGCGCTTTCCAAGCCTTTATCATGCTAGATTACTTCATTTCTTATATTAGAACATGAAATTGAAGCTTACTCGTTGATTTCAACAGCATTTAAGCTCATAACCTCGATTGAAGTCTCTTTTGCTTAATCGAGAAGAAATCCACTATAACTGACTTAAATCTCAATGATTCTCGTACGTACTTCAACCGATAGATATATTGTATTGAATTAGAGTTTATTCATGAAGATTGCATCGAATTCGAGGTCGTTCGACCATCTGTTGACTCCGAAAGCTCAAGATAGCTTCGGATGACCGATTACCTTACGTTCTTCGATTTTGGTAGTTCAATCCGTACTTTCCAAGTCTTTATCATGCTAGATTACTTCATTTATTATATTAGAACATGAAATTGAAGCTTACTCGTTGATTTCAAAAGCATTTGAGCTCATAACCTCGATTGAAGTCTCTTTTGCTTAATCGAGAAGAAAACCACTATAACTGACTTAAAACACAATGATTCTCGTACGTACTTCAACCGATTGATATATTGTATTGAATTAGAGGTTATTCATGACGAGCGCATCGAATTCGAGGTCGTTTGACCATCTTTTGACTCCAAAAGCTAAAGATAGCTTCGGTTGACCGATTACCTTACGTTCTTCGATTTTGGTAGTTCAAACCGTGCTTTCCAAGCCTTTATTATGCTAGATTACTTCATTTCTTATATTAGAACATGAAATTGAAGCTTACTCGTTGATTTCAAAAGCATTTGAGCTCATAACCTCGATTGAAGTCTCTTTTGCTTAATCGAGAAGAAAACCACTATAACTGACTTAAAACTCAATGATTCTCGTACGTACTTCAACCGATTGATATATTGTATTGAATTAGAGGTTATTCATGAAGAGCGCATCGAATTCGAGGTCGTTCGACCATCTGTTGACTCTGAAAGTTCAAGATAGCTTCAGTTGACCGATTACCTTACGTTCTTCGATTTTGGTAGTTCAAACCGAGCTTTCCAAGCCTTTATCATACTAGATTACTTCATTTCTTATATTAGAACATGAAATTGAAGCTTACTCGTTGATTTCAAAAGCATTAGAGCTCATAACCTCGATTGAAGTCTCTATTGCTTAATCGAGAAGAAAACCACTATAACTGACTTAAAACTCAATGATTCTCGCACGTACTTCAACCGATTGATATATTGTATTGAATTAGAGGTTATTCATGAAGAGCGCATCGAATTCGAGGTCGTTCGACCATCTGTTGACTCCAGAAGCTCAAGATAGCTTCGGTTGACTGATTAACTTATGTTCTTCAATTTTGGTAGTACAATCCGTGCTGTCTAAGAAATTATCATGCTCGATTACTTAATTTCTTAAATTAGAACATGAAATTAAAGCTTACTCGTTGATTTCAAAAGCATTTGAGCTCATAACCTCGATTGAAGTCTCTTTTGCTTAATCGAGAAGAAAACCACTATAACTGACTAAAAACTCAATGGTTCTCGTACGTACTTCAACCGATTGATATACTGTATTGAATTAGAGGTTATTCATGAAGAGCGCATCGAATTCGAGGTCATTCGACCATCTGTTGACTCCATAAGCTCAAGATAGCTTCAGTTGACCGATAACCTTACGTTCTTCGATTTTGGTAGTTCAAACCGTGCTTTCCATGCCTTTATCATGCTAGATTACTTCATTTATTATATTAGAACATGAAATTGAAGCTTACTCGTTGATTTCAAAAGCATTTGAGCTCATAACCTCGATTGAAGTCTCTTTTGCTTAATTGAGAAGAAAACCACTATAACTGACTTAAAACTCAATGATTCTCGTACATACTTCAACCGATTGATATATTGTATTGAAATAGAGGTTATTCATGAAGAGCGCATCGAATTCGAGGTCGTTCGACCATCTGTTGACTCCGGAAACTGAAGGTAGCTTCGGTTGACCGATTACCTTAAGTTCTTCGATTTTGGTAGTTCAAACCGTGCTTTCCATGCCTTTATCATCCTAGATTACTTCATTTCTTATATTAGAACATGAAATTGAAGCTTACTCGTTGATTTCAAAAGCATTTGAGCTCATAACCTCGATTGAAGTCTCTTTTGCTTAATCGAGAAGAAAACCGCTATAACTGACTTAAAACTCAATGATTCTCGTACGTACTTCAATCGATTGATATATTGTATTGAATTAGAGGTTATTCATGAAGAGCGCAATGAATTCGAGGTCGCTCGACCATCTGTTGACTCCGGAAGCTCAAGATAGCTTCGGTTGACCGATTACCTTATGTTCTTCGATTTTGGTAGTTCAAACCGTGCTTTCCAAGCCTTTATCATGCTAGATTACTTCATTTCTTATATTAGAACATGAAATTGAAGCTTACTCGTTGATTTCAAAAGCATTTGAGCTCATAACCTCGATTGAAGTCTCTTTTGCTTAATCGAGAAGAAAACCATTATAACTGACTTAAAACTCAAAGATTCTCATACGTACTTCAACCGATTGATATATTTTATTGAATTAGAGGTTATTCATGAAGAGCGCATCGAATGAGGTCGTTCGACCATCTGTTGACTCCTAAAGCTCAAGATAGCTTCGGTTGACTGATTAACTTACGTTCTTCAATTTTGGTAGTTCAAACCGTGCTTTCCAAGAAATTATCATGCTCGATTACTTCATTTCTTATATTAGAACATGAAATTGAAGCTTACTCGTTGATTTCAAAAGCATTTGAGCTCATAATCTCGATTGAAGTCTCTTTTGTTTAATCAAGAAGAAAATAACTATAACTGACTTACAACTCAATGATTCTCGTACGTACTTCAACCGATTGATATATTGTATTGAATTAGAGGTTAGTTATGAAGAGTGCATCGAATTCGAGGTCGTTCGACCATCTGTTGCCTCCGGAAACTCAAGATAGCTTCGGTTGACCGATTACCTTAAGTTCTTCGATTTTGGTAGTTCAAACCGTGCTTTCCATGCCTTTATCATGCTAGATTACTTCATTTCTTATATTAGAACATGAAATTGAAGCTTACTCATTGATTTCAAAAGCATTTGAGCTCATAACCTCGATTGATGTCTCTTTTGCTTAATCGAGAAGAAAACCATTATAACTGACTTAAAACTCAAAGATTTTCATACGTACTTCAACCGATTGATATATTTTATTGAATTAGAGGTTATTCATGAAGAGCGCATCGAATTCGAGGTCGTTATACCATCTTTTGACTCCGAAAGCTCAAGATAGCTTCGGTTGACTGATTAACTTACGTTCTTCAATTTTGGTAGTTCAAACCGTGCTTTCCAAGAAATTATGATGCTCGATTACTTCATTTCTTATATTAGAACATGAAATTGAAGCTTACTCGTTGATTTCAAAAGCATTTGAGCTCATAACCTCGATTGAAGTCTCTTTTGTTTAATCAAGAAGAAAATAACTATAACTGACTTAAAACTCAATGATTCTCGTACGTACTTCAACCGATTGATATATTGTATTGAAATAGAGGTTATTCATGAAGAGCGCATCGAATTCGAGGTCGTTCGACCATCTGTTGACTCCGGAAACTGAAGGTAGCTTCGGTTGACCGATTACCTTAAGTTCTTCGATTTTGGTAGTTCAAACCGTGCTTTCCATGCCTTTATCATGCTAGATTACTTCATTTCTTATATTAGAACATGAAATTGAAGCTTACTCGTTGATTTCAAAAGCATTTGAGCTCATAACCTCGATTGAAGTCTATTTTGCTTAATCGAGAAGAAAACCGCTATAACTGACTTAAAACTCAATGATTCTCGTACGTACTTCAACCGATTGATATATTGTATTGAATTAGAGGTTATTCATGAAGAGTGCAATGAATTCAAGGTCGTTCGACCATCTGTTGACTCTGAAAGCTCAAGATAGCTTCGGTTGACCGATTACCTTACGTTCTCCAATTTTGGTAGTTCAAACCGTGCTTTCCAAGCCTTTGTCATGCTAGATTACTTCATTTCTTATATTAGAACATGAAATTGAAGCTGACTCGTTGATTTCAAAAGCATTTGAGCTCATAACCTCGATTGAAGTCTCTTTTGTTTAATCAAGAAGAAAATAACTATAACTGACTTAAAACTCAATGATTCTCGTACGTACTTCAATCGATTGATATATTGTATTGAATTAGAGGTTATTCATGAAGAGCGCAATGAATTTGAGGTCGTTCGACCATCTGTTGACTCCGGAAACTCAAGATAGTTTCGGTTGACCGATTACCTTACGTTCTTCGATTTTGGTAGTTCAAATCGCGCTTTCCAAGCCTTTATCATGCTAGATTACTTCATTTCTTATACTAGAACATGAAATTGAAGCTTACTCGTTGATTTCAAAAGCATTTGAGCTCATAACCTCGATTGAAGTCTCTTTTGCTTAATCGAGAAGAAAACCACTATAACTGACTAAAAACTCAATGGTTCTCGTACGTACTTCAACCGATTGATATATTGTATTGAATTAGAGGTTATTCATGAAGAGCGCATCGAATTCGAGGTCGTTCGACCATATGTTAACTCCGGAAACTGAAGGTAGCTTCGGTTGGCCGATTACCTTAAGTTCTTCGATTTTGGTAGTTCAAACCATGCTTTCCATGCCTTTATCATGCTAGATTACTTCATTTCTTATATTAGAACATGAAATTGAAGCTTACTCGTTGATTTCAAAAGCATTAGAGCTCATAACCTCGATTGAAGTCTCTATTGCTTAATCGAGAAGAAAACCACTATAACTGACTTAAAACTCAATGATTCTCGTACGTACTTCAACCGATTGATATATTGTATTGAATTAGAGGTTATTCATGAAGAGCGCATCGAATTCGAGGTTGTTCGACCATCTGTTGACTCCAGAAGCTCAAGACAGCTTCGGTTGACTGATTAACTTATGTTCTTTAATTTTGGTAGTACAATCCGTGCTTTCTAAGAAATTTTCATGCTCGATTACTTCATTTCTTAAATTAGAACATGAAATTAAAGCTTACTTGTTGATTTCAAAAGCATTTGATCTCATAACCTCGATTGAAGTCTCTTTTGCTTAATCGAGAAGAAAACCACTATAACTGACTAAAAACTCAATGGTTCTCGTACGTACTTCAACCGATTGATATATTGTATTGAATTAGAGGTTATTCATGAAGAGCGCATCGAATTCGAGGTCATTCGACCATCTGTTGACTCCAGAAGCTCAAGATAGCTTCAGTTGACCGATAACCTTACGTTCTTCGATTTTGGTAGTTCAAACCGTGCTTTCCAAGCCTTTATCATGCTAGATTACTTAATTTATTATATTAGAACATGAAATTGAAGCTTACTCGTTGATTTCAAAAGCATTTGAGCTCATAACCTCGATTGAAGTCTCTTTTGCTTAATTGAGAAGAAAACCACTATAACTGACTTAAAACTCAATGATTCTCGTACATACTTCAACCGATTGATATATTGTATTGAAATAGAGGTTATTCATGAAGAGCGCATCGAATTCGAGGTCGTTCGACCATCTGTTGACTCCGGAAACTGAAGGTAGCTTCGGTTGACCGATTACCTTAAGTTCTTCGATTTTGGTAGTTCAAACCGTGATTTCCATGCCTTTATCATGCTAGATTACTTCATTTCTTATATTAAAACATGAAATTGAAGCTTACTCGTTGATTTCAAAAGCATTTGAGCTCATAACCTCGATTGAAGTCTCTTTTGCTTAATCGAGAAGAAAACCGCTATAACTGACTTAAAACTCAATGATTCTCGTACGTACTTCAATCGATTGATATATTGTATTGAATTAGAGGTTATTCATGAAGAGCGCAATGAATTTGAGGTCGTTCGACCATCTGTTGACTCCGGAAGCTCAAGATAGCTTTGGTTGACCGATTACCTTACGTTCTTCGATTTTGGTAGTTCAAACCGTGCTTTCCAAGCCTTTATCATGCTAGATTACTTCATTTCATTTATTAGAACATGAAATTGAAGATTACTCGTTGATTTCAAAAGCATTTGAGCTCATAACCTCGATTGAAGTCTCTTTTGCTTAATCGAGAAGAAAACCATTATAACTGACTTAAAACTCAAAGATTCTCATACGTACTTCAACCGATTGATATATTGTATTGAATTAGAGGTTATTCATGAAGAGCGCATCGAATTCGAGGTCGTTCGACCATCTGTTGACTCCGAAAGCTCAAGATAGCTTCGGTTGACTGTTTAACTTACGTTCTTCAATTTTGGTAGTTCAAACCGTGCTTTCCAAGAAATTATCATGCTCGATTACTTCATTTCTTATATTAGAACATGAAATTGAAGCTTACTCGTTGATTTCAAAAGCATTTGAGCTCATAACCTCGATTGAAGTCTCTTTTGTTTAATCAATAAGAAAATAACTATAACTGACTTAAAACTCAATGATTCTCGTACGTACTTCAACCGATTGATATATTGTATTGAATTAGAGGTTATTCATGAAGAGTGCATCGAATTCGAGGTTGTTCGACCATCTGTAGACTCCGGAAACTCAAGATAGCTTCGGTTGACCGATTACCTTAAGGTCTTCGATTTTGGTAGTTCAAACCGTGCTTTCCATGCCTTTATCATGCTAGATTACTTCATTTCTTATATAAGAACATGAAATTGAAGCTTACTCGTTGATTTCAAAAGCATTTGAGCTCATAACCTCAATTGAAGTCTCTTTTGCTTAATTGAGAAGAAAACCACTATAACTGACTTAAAACTCAATGATTCTCGTACATACTTCAACCGATTGATATATTGTATTGAAATAGAGGTTATTCATGAAGAGCGCATCGAATTCGAGGTCGTTCGACCATATGTTAACTCCGGAAACTGAAGGTAGCTTCGGTTGGCCGATTACCTTAAGTTCTTCGATTTTGGTAGTTCAAACCATGCTTTCCATGCCTTTATCATGCTAGATTACTTCATTTCTTATATTAGAACATGAAATTGAAGCTTACTCATTGATTTCAAAAGCATTTGAGCTCATAACCTCGATTGAAGTCTCTTTTGCTTAATCGAGAAGAAAACCGCTATAACTGACTTAAAACTCAATGATTGTCGTACGTACTTCAACCGATTGATATATTGTATTGAATTAGAGGTTATTCATGAAGAGTGCAATGAATTCAAGGTCGTTCGACCATCTGTTGACTCTGAAAGCTCAAGATATCTTCGGTTGACCGATTACCTTACGTTCTCCAATTTTTGTAGTTCAAACCGTGCTTTCCAAGCCTTTGTCATGCTAGATTACTTCATTTCTTATATTAGAACATGAAATTGAAGCTTACTCGTTGATTTCAAAATCATTTGAGCTCATAACCTCGATTGAAGTCTCTTTTGTTTAATCAAGAAGAAAATAACTATAACTGACTTAAAACTCAATGATTCTCGTACGTACTTCAACCGATTGATATATTGTATTGAATTAGTGGTTATTCATGAAGAGTGCATCAAATTCGAGTTCGTTCGACCATCTGTTGACTCCGGAAACTCAAGATAGTTTCGGTTGACCGATTACCTTACGTTCTTCGATTTTGGTAGTTCAAACCGCGCTTTCCAAGCCTTTATCATGCTAGATTACTTCATTTCTTATATTAGAACATGAAATTGAAGCTTACTCGTTGATTTCAACAGCATTTGAGCTCATAACCTCGATTGAAGTCTCTTTTGCTTAATCGAGAAGAAATCCACTATAACTGACTTAAAACTCAATGATTCTCGTACGTACTTCACCCGATAGATATATTGTATTGAATTAGAGTTTATTCATGAAGAGTGCATCGAATTCGAGGTCGTTCGACCATCTGTTGACTCCGAAAGCTCAAGATAGCTTCGGTTGACCGATTACCTTACGTTCTTCGATTTTGGTAGTTCAATCCGTACTGTCCAAGTCTTTATCATGCTAGATTACTTCATTTATTATATTAGAACATGAAATTGAAGCTTACTCGTTGATTTCAAAAGCATTTGAGCTCATAACCTCGATTGAAGTCTCTTTTGCTTAATCGAGAAGAAAACCACTATAATTGACTTAAAACTCAAAGATTCTCGTACGTACTTCAACCGATTGATATATTGTATTGAATTAGAGGTTATTCATGACGAGCGCATCGAATTCGAGGTCGTTTGACCATCTTTTGACTCCAAAAGCTCAAGATAGCTTCGGTTGACCGATTACCTTACGTTCTTCGATTTTGGTAGTTCAAACCGTGCTTTCCAAGCCTTTATTATGCTAGATTACTTCATTTCTTATATTAGAACATGAAATTGAAGCTTACTCGTTGATTTCAAAAGCATTTGAGCTCATAACCTCGATTGAAGTCTCTTTTGCTTAATCGAGAAGAAAACCACTATAACTGACTTAAAACTCAATGATTCTCGTACGTACTTCAACCGATTGATATATTGTATTGAATTAGAGGTTATTCATGAAGAGCGCATCGAATTCGAGGTCGTTCGACCATCTGTTGACTCTGAAAGTTCAAGATAGCTTCGGTTGACCGATTACCTTACGTTCTTCGATTTTGGTAGTTCAAACCGAGCTTTCCAAGCCTTTATCATACTAGATTACTTCATTTCTTATATTAGAACATGAAATTGCAGCTTACACGTTGATTTCAAAAGCATTAGAGCTCATAACCTCGATTGAAGTCTCTATTGCTTAATCGAGAAGAAAACCACTATAACTGACTTAAAACTCAATGATTCTCGTACGTACTTCAACCGATTGATATATTGTATTGAATTAGAGGTTATTCATGAAGAGCGCATAGAATTCGAGGTCGTTCGACCATCTGTTGACTCCAGAAGCTCAAGATAGCTTCGGTTGACTGATTAACTTATGCTCTTCAATTTTGGTAGTACAATCCGTGCTTTCTAAGAAATTATCATGCTCGATTACTTCATTTCTTAAATTAGAACATGAAATTAAAGCTTACTCGTTGATTTCAAAAGCATTTGAGCTCATAACCTCGATTGAAGTCTCTTTTGCTTAATCGAGATGAAAACCACTATAATTGACTAAAAACTCAATGGTTCTCGTACGTACTTCAACCGATTGATATATTGTATTGAATTAGAGTTTATTCATGAAGAGTGCATCGAATTCGAGGTCATTGACCATCTGTTGACTCCAGAAGCTCAAGATAGCTTCAGTTGACCGATAACCTTACGTTCTTCGATTTTGGTAGTTCAAACCGTGCTTTCCAAGCCTTTATCATGCTAGATTACTTCATTTATTATATTAGAACATGAAATTGAAGCTTACTCGTTGATTTCAAAAGCATTTGAGCTCATAACCTCGATTGAAGTCTCTTTTGCTTAATTGAGAAGAAAACCACTATAACTGACTTAAAACTCAATGATTCTCGTACATACTTCAACCGATTGATTTATTGTATTGAAATAGAGGTTATTCATGAAGAGCGCATCGAATTCGAGGTCGTTCGACCATCTGTTGACTCCGGAAACTGAAGGTAGCTTCGGTGGACCGATTACCTTAAGTTCTTCGATTTTGGTAGTTCAAACCGTGCTTTCCATGCCTTTATCATGCTAGATTACTTCATTTCTTATATTAGAACATGAAATTGAAGCTTACTCGTTGATTTCAAAAGCATTTGAGCTCATAACCTCGATTGAAGTCTCTTTTGCTTAATTGATAAGAAAACCGCTATAACTGACTTAAAACTCAATGATTCTCGTACGTACTTCAACCGATTGATATATTGTATTGAATTAGAGGTTATTCATGAAGAGCGCAATGAATTCGAGGTCGTTCGACCATCTGTTGACTCCGGAAGCTCAAGATAGCATCGGTTGACCGATTACCTCACGTTCTTCGATTTTGGTAGTTCAAACCGTGCTTTCCAAGCCTTTATCATGCTAGATTACTTCATTTCTTATATTAGAACATGAAATTGAAGCTTACTCGTTGATTTCAAAAGCATTTGAGCTCATAACCTCGATTGAAGTCTCTTTTGCTTAATCGAGAAGAAAACCGCTATAACTGACTTAAAACTCAATGATTCTCGTACGTACTTCAACCGATTGATATATTGTATTGAATTAGAGGTTATTCATGAAGAGCGCAATGAATTCGAGGTCGTTCGACCATCTGTTGACTCCGGAAGCTCAAGATAGCTTCGGTTGACCGATTACCTTACGTTCTTCGATTTTGGTAGTTCAAACCGAGCTTTCCAAGCCTTTATCATACTAGATTACTTCATTTCTTATATTAGAACATGAAATTGAAGCTTACTCGTTGATTTCAAAAGCATTAGAGCTCATAACCTCGATTGAAGTCTCTATTGCTTAATCGAGAAGAAAACCACTATAACTGACTTAAAACTCAATGATTCTCGTACGTACTTCAACCGATTGATATATTGTATTGAATTAGAGGTTATTCATGAAGAGCGCATCGAATTCGAGGTCGTTCGACTATCTGTTGACTCCAGAAGCTCAAGATAGCTTCGGATGACTGATTAACTTATGTTCTTCAATTTTGGTAGTACAATCCGTGCTTTCTAAGAAATTATCATGCTCGATTACTACAATTCTTAAATTAGAACATGAAATTAAAGCTTACTCGTTGATTTCAAAAGCATTTGAGCTCATAACCTCGATTGAAGTCTCTTTTGCATAATCGAGAAGAAAACCACTATAACTGACTAAAAACTCAATGGTTCTCGTACGTACTTCAACCGATTGATATATTGTATTGAATTAGAGGTTATTCATGAAGAGCGCATCGAATTCGAGGTCGTTCGACCATCTGTTGACTCTGAAAGTTCAAGATAGCTTCGGTTGACCGATTACCTTACGTTCTTCGATTTTGGTAGTTCAAACCGAGCTTTCCAAGCCTTTATCATACTAGATTACTTCATTTCTTATATTAGAACATGAAATTGCAGCTTACACGTTGATTTCAAAAGCATTAGAGCTCATAACCTCGATTGAAGTCTCTATTGCTTAATCGAGAAGAAAACCACTATAACTGACTTAAAACTCAATGATACTCGTACGTACTTCAACCGATTGATATATTGTATTGAAATAGAGGTTATTCATGAAGAGCGCATCGAATTCGAGGTCGTTCGACCATCTGTTGACTCCAGAAGCTCAAGATAGCTTCGGTTGACTGATTAACTTATGTTCTTCAATTTTGGTAGTACAATCCGTGCTTTCTAAGAAATTATCATGCTCGATTACTTCATTTCTTAAATTAGAACATGAAATTAAAGCTTACTCGTTGATTTCAAAAGCATTTGAGCTCATAACCTCGATTGAAGTCTCTTTTGCTTAATCGAAAAGAAAACCACTATAACTGACTAAAAACTCAATGGTTCTCGTACGTACTTCAACCGATTGATATATTGTACTGAATTAGAGGTTATTCATGAAGAGCGCATCGAATTCGAGGTCGTTCGACCATCTTTTGACTCTGAAAGTTCAAGATAGCTTCGGTTGACCGATTACCTTACGTTTTTCGATTTTGGTAGTTCAAACCGTGCTTTCCAAGATTTTATCATGCTAGATTACTTCATTTCTTATATTAGAACATGAAATTGAAGCTTACTCGTTGATTTCAAAAGCATTTGAGCTCATAACCTCGATTGAAGTCTCTTTTGCTAAATTGAGAAGAAAACCACTATAACTGACTTAAAACTCAATGATTCTCGTACGTACTTCAACCGATTGATATATTGTATTGAATTAGAGGTTATTCATGAAGAGCGCATCGAATTCGAGGTCGTTCGACCATCTGTTGACTCTGAAAGTTCAAGATAGCTTCGGTTAACCGATTACCTTACGTTCTTCGATTTTGGTAGTTCAAACCGAGCTTTCCAAGCCTTTATCATACTAGATTACTTCATTTCTTATATTAGAACATGAAATTGCAGCTTACACGTTGATTTCAAAAGCATTAGAGCTCATAACCTCGATTGAAGTCTCTATTGCTTAATCGAGAAGAAAACCACTATAACTGACTTAAAACTCAATGATTCTCGTACGTACTTCAACCGATTGATATATTGTATTGAATTAGAGGTTATTCATGAAGAGCGCATCGAATTCGAGGTCGTTCGACCATCTGTTGACTCCAGAAGCTCAGGATAGCTTCGGTTGACTGATTAACTTATGTTCTTCAATTTTGGTAGTACAATCCGTGCTTTCTAAGAAATTATCATGCTCGATTACTTCATTTCTTAAATTAGAACATGAAATTAAAGCTTACTCGTTGATTTCAAAAGCATTTGAGCTCATAACCTCGATTGAAGTCTCTTTTGCTTAATCGAGAAGAAAACCACTATAACTGACTAAAAACTCAATGGTTCTCGTACGTACATCAACCGATTGATATATTGTATTGAATTAGAGTTTATTCATGAAGAGCGCATCGAATTCGAGGTCATTCGACCATCTGTTGACTCCAGAAGCTCAAGATAGCTTCAGTTGACCGATAACCTTACGTTCTTCGATTTTGGTAGTTCAAACCGTGCTTTCCAAGCCTTTATCATGCTAGATTACTTCATTTATTATATTAGAACATGAAATTGAAGCTTACTCGTTGATTTCAAAAGCATTTGAGCTCATAACCTCGATTGAAGTCTCTTTTGCTTAATTGAGAAGAAAACCACTATAACTGACTTAAAACTCAATGATTCTCGTACATACTTCAACCGATTGATTTATTGTATTGAAATAGAGGTTATTCATGAAGAGCGCATCGAATTCGAGGTCGTTCGACCATCTGTTGACTCCGGAAACTGAAGGTAGCTTCGGTTGACCGATTACCTTAAGTTCTTCGATTTTGGTAGTTCAAACCGTGCTTTCCATGCCTTTATCATGCTAGATTACTTCATTTCTTATATTAGAACATGAAATTGAAGCTTACTCGTTGATTTCAAAAGCATTTGAGCTCATAACCTCGATTGAAGTCTCTTTTGCTTAATCGAGAAGAAAACCGCTATAACTGACTTAAAACTCAATGATTCTCATACGTACTTCAACCGATTGATATATTGTATTTAATTAGAGGTTATTCATGA
Source organism: Thymus mandschuricus (assembly GCA_029379335.1). NCBI lineage: Eukaryota > Viridiplantae > Streptophyta > Magnoliopsida > Lamiales > Lamiaceae > Thymus > Thymus mandschuricus. The sequence goes on along the minus strand of CM057074.1, from coordinate 14,558,566 downwards.
AGAGCGCAATGAATTCGAGGTCGTTCGACCATCTGTTGACTCCGGAAGCTCAAGATAGCTTCGGTTGACCGATTACCTTACGTTCTTCGATTTTGGTAGTTCAAACCGTGCTTTCCAAGCCTTTATCATGCTAGATTACTTCATTTCTTATATTAGAACATGAAATTGAAGCTTACTCGTTGATTTCAAAAGCATTTGAGCTCATAACCTCGATTGAAGTCTCTTTTGCTTAATCGAGAAGAAAACCATTATAACTGACTTAAAACTCAAAGATTCTCATACGTACTTCAACCGATTGATATATTGTATTGAATTAGAGGTTATTCATGAAGAGCGCAATGAATTCGAGGTTGTTCGACCATCTGTTGACTCCGAAAGCTCAAGATATCATCGGTTGACCGATTACCTTACGTTCTTCGATTTTGGTAGTTCTAACCGTGCTTTCCAAGCCTTTATCATGCTAGATTACTTCATTTCTTATATTAGAACATGAAATTGAAGCTTACTCGTTGATTTCAAAAGCATTTGAGCTCATAACCTCGATTGAAGTCTCTTTTGCTTAATCGAGAAGAAAACCACTATAACTGACTTAAAACTCAATGATTCTCGTACGTACTTCAACCGATTAATATATTGTATTGAATTAGAGGTTATTCATGAAGAGCGCATCGAGTTTGAGGTCGTTCGACCGTCTGTTGACTCCGGAAGCTCAAGATAGCTTCGGTTGACCGATTACCTTACGTTCTTCCATTTTGGTAGTTCAAACCGTGCTTTCTAAGCCTTTATCATGCTAGATTACTTCATTTCTTATATTAGCACATGAAATTGAAGCTTACTCATTGATTTCAAAAGCATTTGAGCTCATAACCTCGATTGAAGTCTCTTTTGCTTAATCGAGAAGAAAACCACTATAACTGACTTAAAACTCAATGGTTCTCGTACGTACTTCAACCGATTGATATATGTATTGAATTAGAGGTTATTCATGAAGAGCGCATCGAATTCGAGGTCGTTCGACCATCTGTTGACTCCGGAAGCTCAAGATAGCTTCGGTTGACCGATTACCTTACGTCTTCGATTCTGGTAGTTCAAACCTTTATCATGCTAGATTACTTCATTTCTTATATTAGAACATGAAATTGAAGCTTACTCATTGATTTCAAAAGCATTTGAGCTCATAACCTCGATTGAAGTCTCTTTTGCTTAATCTTGAAGAAAACCACTATAACTGATTTAAAACTGAATGATTCTCGTACGTACTTCAACCGATTGCTATATTGTATTGAATTAGAGGTTATTCATGAAGAGCGCATCGAATTCGAGATCGTTTGACCATCTGTTGACTCCGAAAGCTCAAGACAGCTTCGGTTGACCGATTACCTTACGTTCTTCGATTTTGGTAGTTCAAACCGTGCTTTCCAAGCCTTTATCATGCTAGATTACTTCATTTCTTATATTAGAACATGAAATTGAAGCTTACTCGTTGATTTCAAAAGCATTTGAGCTCATAACATCGATTGAAGTCTCTTTTGCTTAATAGAGAAGAAAACCACTATAACTGACTTAAAACTCAATGATTCTCGTACGTACTTCAACCGATTGATATATTGTATTGAATTAGAGGTTATTCATGAAGAGCGCATCGAATTCGAGGTCGTTCGACCATCTGTTGACTCCGGAAGCTCAAGATAGCTTCGGTTGACCGATTACCTTACGTTCTTCGATTTTGGAAGTTCAAATCTTGCTTTCCAAGCCTTTATCATGTTAGATTACTTCATTTCTTATATTAGAATATAAAATTGAAGCTTACTCGTTGATTTCAAAAGCATTTGAGCTCATAACCTCGATTGAAGTCTCTTTTGCTTAATAGAGAAGAAAACCACTATAACTGACTTAAAACTCAATGATTCTCGTACGTACTTCAACCGATTGATATATTGTATTGAATTAGAGGTTAATCATGAAGAGCGCATCGAATTCGAGGTCGTTTGACCATCTGTTGACTCCGAAAGCTCAAGATAGCTTCGGTTGACCGATTACTTTACGTTTTTCGATTTTGGTAGTTCAAACCGTGCTTTCCAAGATTTTATCATGCTAGCTTACTTCATTTCTTATATTAGAACATGAAATTGAAGCTTACACGTTGATTTCAAAAGCATTTGAACTCATAACCTCGATTGAAGTCTCTTTTGCTTAATCGAGAAGAAAACCACGATAACTGACTTAAAACTCAAGGATTCTCGTACGTACTTCGACCAATTGATATATTGTATTGAATTAGAGGTTATTCATGAAGAGCGCATCGAATTCGAGGTCGTTCGACCATCTGTTGACTTCGGAAGCTCAAGATAACTTCGGTTGACCGATTACCTTACGTTCTTTGATTTTGGTAGTTCAAACCGTGCTTTCCAAGCCTTTATCATGCTAGATTACTTCATTTCTTATATTAGAACATGAAATTGAAGCTTACTCATTGATGTCAAAAGCATTTGAGCTCATAACCTCGATTGAAGTCTCTTTTGCTTAATCGAGAAGAAAACCACTATAACTGACTTAAAACTCAAAGATTCTCGTACGTACTTCAACCGATTGATATATTGTGTTGAATTAGAGGTTATTCATGAAGAGTGCAATGAATTCAAGGTCGTTCAACCATCTGTTGACTCCGAAAGCTCAAGATAGCTTCGGTTGACCGATTACCTTACGTTCTCCAATTTTGGTAGTTCAAACCGTGCTTTCCAAGCCTTTGTCATGCTAGATTACTTCATTTCTTATATTAGAACATGAAATTGAAGCTTACTCATTGATGTCAAAAGCATTTGAGCTCATAACCTCGATTGAAGTCTCTTTTGCTTAATCGAGAAGAAAACCACTATAACTGACTTAAAACTCAAAGATTCTCGTACGTTCTTCAACCGATTGATATATTGTGTTGAATTAGAGGTTATTCATGAAGAGTGCAATGAATTCAAGGTCGTTCGACCATCTGTTGACTCCGAAAGCTCAAGATAGCTTCGGTTGACCGATTACCTTACGTTCTCCAATTTTGGTAGTTCATACCGTGCTTTCCAAGCCTTTGTCATGCTAGATTACTTCATTTCTTATATTTGAACATGAAATTGACGCTTACTCGTTGATTTCAAAAGCATTTGAGCTCATAACCTCGATTGAAGTCTCTTTTGCTTAATCGAGAAGAAAACCACTATAACTGACTTAAAACTCAATGCTCATAACCTCGATTGAAGTCTCTTTTGCTTAATCGAGAAGAAAACCACTATAACTGACTTAAAACTCAATGGTTCTCGTACGTACTTCAACCGTTTGATATATTGTATTGAATTAGAGGTTATTCATGAAGAGCGCATCGAATTCGAGGTCGTTCGACCATCTATTGACTCCGGAAGCTCAAGATAGCTTCGGTTGACCGATTACCTTACGTTCTTCGATTTTGGTAGTTCAAATCTTGTTTTCCAAGCCTTTATCATGCTAGATTACTTCATTTCTTATATTAGAACATAAAATTCAAGCTTACTCGTTGATTTCAAAAGCATTAGAGCTCATAACCTCGATTGAAGTCTCTATTGCTTAATCGAGAAGAAAACCACTATAACTGACTTAAAACTCAATGATTCTCGCACGTACTTCAACCGATTGATATATTGTATTGAATTAGAGGTTATTCATGAAGAGCGCATCGAATTCGAGGTCGTTCGACCATCTGTTGACTCCGGAAACTGAAGGTAGCTTCGGTTGACCGATTACCTTAAGTTCTTCGATTTTGGTAGTTCAAACCGTGCTTTCCATGCCTTTATCATGCTAGATTACTTCATTTATTATATTAGAACATGAAATTGAAGCTTACTCGTTGATTTCAAAAGCATTTGAGCTCATAACCTCGATTGAAGTCTCTTTTGCTTAATCGAGAAGAAAACCGCTATAACTGACTTAAAACTCAATGATTCTCGTACGTACTTCAACCGATTGATATATTGTATTGAATTAGAGGTTATTCATGAAGAGTGCAATGAATTCAAGGTCGTTCGACCATCTGTTGTCTCTGAAAGCTCAAGATAGCTTCGGTTGACCGATTACCTTACGTTCTCCAATTTTGGTAGTTCAAATCTTGTTTTCCAAGCCTTTATCATGCTAGATTACTTCATTTCTTATATTAGAACATGAAATTGAAGCTTACTCGTTGATTTCAAAAGCATTAGAGCTCATAACCTCGATTGAAGTCTCTTTTGTTTAATCAAGAAGAAAATAACTATAACTGACTTAAAACTCAATGATTCTTGTACGTACTTCAACCGATTGATATATTGTATTGAATTAGAGGTTATTCATGAAGAGTGCATCGAATTCGAGGTCGTTCGACCATCTGTTGACTCCGGAAACTCAAGATAGTTTCGGTTGACCGATTACCTTACGTTCTTCGATTTTGGTAGTTCAAACCGCGCTTTCCAAGCCTTTATCATGCTAGATTACTTCATTTCTTATATTAGAACATGAAATTGAAGCTTACTCGTTGATTTCAACAGCATTTAAGCTCATAACCTTGATTGAAGTCTCTTTTGCTTAATCGAGAAGAAATCCACTATAACTGACTTAAAACTCAATGATTCTCGTACGTACTTCAACCGATAGATATATTGTATTGAATTAGAGTTTATTCATGAAGAGTGCATCGAATTCGAGGTCGTTCAACCATCTATTGACTCCGAAAGCTCAAGATAGCTTCGGTTGACCGATTACCTTACGTTCTTCGATTTTGGTAGTTCAATCCGTACTTTCCAAGTCTTTATCATGCTAGATTACTTCATTTATTATATTAGAACATGAAATTGAAGCTTACTCGTTGATTTCAAAAGCATTTGAGCTCATTACCTCGATTGAAGTCTCTTTTGCTTAATCGAGATCAATGATTCTCGTACGTACTTCAACCGATTGATATATTGTATTGAATTAGAGGTTATTCATGAAGAGCGCATCGAATTCGAGGTCGTTCGACCATCTGTTGACTCTGAAAGTTCAAAATAGCCAAGCCCATCCACCCCAACCTTTGCTCGACTTCCCACCGCTCTCCGGTGGCGCCACGGGACATGTGAATGGGGATACTGTTGACACTATCATGGCCCCGGTGGATGAGGGGGACTCCCAGCCTAGCAGTGATACTCGGCAGGTATCATCTCCTCCGGCCATTGAGCAGGCCCGCCGCTCGGTCGTGGCCCCTACTCCTCGGCCCCCTACCTCTTTTGCGGAGCGGGTCAAAAATTCCGCCCCTCCCTCGGCTCCTGTCGCGTTTAATCCCTCCAAATTCGCTCCGATCGGAGCCAAAGGAGATCGTGAAGGTACGCCTGTGATTTCGTTCTCGAAAACTGACACGGAATGTCTCGCAGGTCGCGTCGGGCTCGCAGTGGTCGGGAAGTTTTCGCACTCCATCCCCTCCTCCCACAACATCGACAAAGCGCTCAACAACATTCCGATCAAAGGTACCCTTAAGTGGAACTTCTTGAATGCTAAACATGTGCTCATTATGCTTTCGAATGTTGAAGATTATGCTAAACTTCTCCATGGTGTCAATGGTCTTCCTGTGTGGTATATTGAGTCTATCCCTATGCGTGTTTTTAAATGGACCCCCGAATTTGACCCCTCATTTGAAACCCCCATTGTTGCCGTGTGGTGTAATTTGCCTGCCTTGCCTATCCATTTGTATGATCAACGTGCTCTTTATATGATTTGTTCTTCCTTGGGAAACCCGATTCAAGTTGATTATGCTACGGCCTCGCGTTCTCGCATCTCGTTCGCCCGGGTCTGTGTTGAGATTGACATCACTAAGCCCCCTGTGGAAGAGTTTGTGATTGATATGGCAGGGACTGAGGTCCGGCAGAAGGTTGTGTGGGACAAGATCCCAAGGTATTGTGCTGACTGCAAGCATGTTGGTCACCTCCCCGAATCCTGTTATGCGTTCGGCCGGAACGCGCGCCCCGCCAAGAAAGCTGCCCCTCAAGCCCATGCTCCGGGCCCGAGGGCCAAAGGTGCCGCTCATAGCACCTATGCCTCCCTGGCCCCGTCTCAAGCGCTGCATGTGGGTCTCGGCTCGGGGCAACAAGCCCGTGCTCCTGGGGAAGGGCCAACGCCCCCTCTGCCTCGGTCCCCCTCTCGTGGGCATGGCCACGCGGGGCGCTCTGGGCCCCTTCCTGGTGCCCACGACATCCATGGCCCCTCCAAGTCGCAGCACTCAGGCTCTTCTTCGGGCTTGAGGCCTCTGCGTATGGGGGAGAGGCACATGCGCCCCGCATCTCGGTCCCCCCCCCGGGCCCCTGGGGCCCCCAGCTCTCCCCCCAGGGCTTCCAAGGCTCCTGGGGCCCCCGTGGTCTCCGAGGCCCGTGGGGACTCCCGCTCCCCACCCCGGGACCGCAATGCTCCCAGGGTCTCCGGGGACTCCCAGAGGCGTCACTCCTCGCCTGGCGCACCTATTGGGGAATGGATTGAAGTTGCCCAATCGAAGCATAAGGTGGCTGCCCGCGATGGATCTTTCAGTATTCCGATCAAGAATGCTTATGTTATTTTGGATGATGGCACCGAGATACCTGAGGCTGAGTATGAGTCCGAGACTGACAGAGATGTGGAGATGTCTGAAGGCAACAGAGATCTGGCTATGGGCAGTGTCCAGGGCTCGAGTACTCCCAACCGTGGTCGCGTTCTTCCCGACTCGTTTGGTGGAAATTTGAGGAGTGGGGTTTCTGCTCCGGCCTCTTCCTGAGTTGTTTCCCCATGTCTGCAAATTTTCTGATCTGGAACGCTCAGGGCATCGTTAATCGCAATCCCTTGGGCATCCTCAGCAATTTGTGCAGGGAGTATTTTGTTTCTTTCGTGGCGATCTTGGAGCCCCAGAATGATCGTGACCCTTCTTTTGTCTCTCGGAAGATTGGGCTCACCCACAGGCACTCGAATAGTAGCAACAAGATTTGGATCTTTGCGCACAGAGACTACCAGGTTGATATCTTGGAGGATACTGATCAGCTGGTCCACGTCCGTGTGTCCGCTGCCGTGTTCCGTGCTCCGTTGTATTTGACCGCTGTCTACGCCAAGTGTTCCAGGGAGGGCCGCTACTCGCTTTGGGAGACTCTGCGTGAGGTCTCGTTACAGATGGAGGATTGCCCGTGGCTTGTGGGCGGTGACTTCAATATCTTTCTGGCCGAGGAGGAGAGGGTTGGTAGCAACACTGATCGTCATCTCGAGATCATGGACTTCGCTGACGCTATCTCTGACTGTCAGTTGATCGACCCCGGCTTTGATGGTTCTGTCTTCACTTGGGAGAGGTCGGGTCTGCTTGAGAGGTTGGACCGGATCCTGATCGGGGAGCACTGGGAGTCCGCCTTCGCGACTACCCGTGTCACGCATTTGCCTCGCGTGGCCTCTGATCATGCCCCGCTCCTGGTGAGGTGCCAGTTCTCTGCCCAGTTGCCCCGGGCCTCGTTCAGATTTCAGAATATGTGGGTCAGGCACCACTCCTTTGCCTCTGAGATCGCCAGGATCTGGGAGGAGCCGACGGGTTTTGAGGGTATGCTGAATCTTCAGTTCAAGCTGTCCCGTGTCAAGGGGTTCTTAAAGGGGTGGAACAAGACCGTCTTTGGGAATATCCATGAGAAGATGAGGGAGGCCGAGGAGGACGTTGAAGGTGCCCAGCTCGCCTATGATGCGGACCCCTCCCCGGAGCTCCGGTCTGAGTTCCACCGTTGCATTGCTCTCCTTTTGCACCGCACTCGGATGGAAGAGGACTTCTGGAGGCAAAAGGCGGCGATCCGTTGGGCCACCGAGGGGGAACGCAACACCAAGTTCTTTCAGGGGTGGGTCAAGCAGAGGAGGGTGAAGTCTCGTATCCATGTCATTCAGGAGGGGGACAGGGAGATCACCGAGGAGGCCGAGATCAGGGCCTCTGCCGCCAGCTTCTTCCAGAACTTGCTCTCGTCCGACGTTGCCATCCCGGACGCCTCGGACCTCCAGGGCCTGCAACTCCTGCCCGACTCCGCGGACCTCCTGGGGCTCTGTGCGCCCCCGGAGCATGATGAGGTCCGCACTGCTGTCTTTGGCATCTGTGGCGACAGCACCTCAGGCCCTGATGGCTTCACCTCCTTGTTCTTCCAGCGGTGTTGGGATACGGTTGGGCCCGATGTGGTGGCTGCGGTGCTTGACTTCTTTCAGGGTGCCCCCATGCCGCGGAGCTTTACTGCCACTACCATTGTCCTTCTCCCCAAAAGGGATAATCCGACGTCGTGGACTCACTTCCGTCCGATCAGCCTTTGCAACGTGACCAACAAGATCATCTCTAAGATCTTGACGTCGCGGCTGGCTCCGCTCATTCCCCTCGTCGTGGCTCCCAATCAGAGTGGCTTCGTCAAGGGCCGGCTGATCAGTGATAACGTCCTGTTGGCCCAAGAGCTCATCCATGACCTTCACCGGTGCAAGGGGAGGGTGCACCCCAATGTTGCCCTCAAGTTGGACATGGCGAAGGCCTATGACCGTGTCCAATGGCCCTTCTTGATCGGTGTCCTCAGAAAGATGGGCTTCCCTGAGCAGTGGATTGACATGGTCAGGAGATGTGTGCAGAACTGTTGGTTCTCGGTGCTGGTTAATGGGGCCCCCGCGGGCTTCTTCCCCTCCTCTCGTGGCCTGCGCCAGGGGGACCCAATCTCCCCGTCCCTGTTCGTGCTTGCCGCGGACTACCTCTCGCGGGCCCTTGACAGGCTGATTGTCGGCCAGGCGGATATGGTGTACCACTCTCAGAGGAGGGCGGCCCCCCCGATCTCCCACCTGGCCTATGCCGATGATATCATCATCTTCACCCAGGCCAAGCGTGAGTCCTTGGAGAGGCTGAAAGGGTGCCTTGATGAGTACTGCACGGTGTCGGGTCAGATGATCAACTTTGAGAAGAGCAACTTCTACCTGAATGACCATCACGTCGAGGACTGGCAGCACATGATTCGTGAGGTCGGGGGCTTCCAGAGAGGCACCATTCCCTTTACCTATCTCGGGGTGCCCATCTATAAGGGTCACAAGAAGTCTACCCTCTTCCTTGAGCTGAGACAGCGGATTAGCAACCGTATCCACAGTTGGTCGCACAGGCATCTCACGTTTGGAGGCCGCCTTGCTCTGATCAAGAGCACGCTCTCTACCATCCCGCTGCACGTCCTTCAGGCTATCCAAGTCCCGAAGAAGGTGCTCCATGGCCTCGAGCAGTTGATGGCGAGGTACTTTTGGGGGGCCGTGGGTGAGGAGAAGAAGATTCACTGGGTCAGTTGGAAGCAGATCTGTCTCCCGGTTGAAGAGGGCGGCTTGGGTATTCGCAGGCTGTCCGACATGGTCACAGCCTTCAGTTATAAGCTGTGGTGGAGGTTTCAGGCCCGCGACTCGCTGTGGGCGAGGTACCTGTGGCAGAAGTATTCGTATCCTTTATATGGTTTTTCTGCCTCTCATAGTACTGTGTGGCGTCGTTTATTGCATGTCGGTATTCGTGCGCATGAATTTATTTGTTGGTCCTTGGGTGCAGGGAGAGTGTCGTTTTGGGACGATAGTTGGTTTAGGGATTACCCCCTTTCTGTCTATCGGCCCAATGGCGGCCCTCGACCTAATGTGTCTTTCTTTTGGCATGACTCTGCTTGGGATCTTAATCGTTTGCATGCATACTGTGCTCCCTACTTGTCTGTTGATCTGTTGGTTGATGTGAGCTGGACTCCGGTGTTGTGGGGCGAGGAGGATGTGATGAGGTGGACGCTTACCAGCCATGGCGGGTTCACCGTGACATCTGCTTGGGACAAGATCAGGTACAGGCAACCTAAGCTCTCTCTCTTTGGTGACATTTGGAGTCGGTGTCTCACCCCCACTATATCTGTCTTTCTGTGGCGTCTCCTCCTTGGTCGTGTCCCCATCGAGTCTATCCTCCAGTCCAGGGGTATCTCCCTCGCCTCTATGTGTCAATGTTGCTCATCTCCCCAGGTCGAGTCCACTATGCATGTCTTTGAATGGAGTGAGTCTGCTAGGGCTGTGTGGTCCCATTTTTCCGACTGGTTCCCTGCACAGACACAAGCACACACGCGCACTGACATTGCACGTAGTTTAGGTAGATGGAGGCACCGCTTCCCTCGGGCTCCTTGCACACACATATCTTTCTTGGTTCCTTGCTTGGTGATTTGGTTTATTTGGACGGAAAGGAATAGCCACAAGCACCGCGGGATTCCTTTCCGTAGCTCTCACGTTATTTGGCAGGTTACTCATCACCTGCAGTCACTGGTGGTTGCTCGACTCCTCCTCCCGGCTCACTGGGCGGGGTGCCGCCCCCAGGTTCCCTTCATGCCGCCCGCGGAGCCGGTCCCGCGGCCCCTCCGCTCCCGCATGGTCCGTTGGCTCCCTCCTGAAGCTCCTTGGGTGAAGCTGAACACGGATGGTTCGTTTGACACTGGTACAGGCCTCGCCGCTGCGGGGGGCCTTGTCCGTGACCATAACAGCGAGCTCCTCCGTGCCTTCTGCTCTCCGGTGACCGCTGGCTCTAGCTTCGAGGCGGAGCTCCTGGCACTCCTCCACGGGTTGGAGCTGGCGACTACGCTCTCCTCCCATATCTGGATCGAGATGGATGCGTCGGCTGTTGTCACTCTCCTCACTTCGGGTCGGCACGGGTCCGCGGCCACTCGTCACATATTGACGCGGATCCGCCTCCGGCTCAGAGGCATTCAGGCTCGATTCTCCCACATCCCTCGTGATGGGAACAAGCCCGCTGACTTCATGGCGCGTCGGGGTCTTCAGACCGACACCATGGTGCACTTTGACTCCTCCAGCGCCCCCCGCTACTTCCTGGCGCTCGTTCGGATGGATCAGTTGGGCTACCCCAACTTCAGGTTCCGGTACTCATAGCCTATCATGCAGGCATCTCTGTGGTATCTCGTGCTGATAGGTGGTATTGTTAGTCTCCCGAGATGGTCACTTTTGGGCCACGCTCAGTGTACTGTTCTTAGTTTGATGTGTTTTTCCAGGTGTAGTGAGGGGTTGGGTCCTCTACGGGTCCTCCTCATGTTTGTCTTTGGTTTTTCCTTTGTAGTGGGGATAGCACTCACTTTTAGTGCTACCTCCCACAGACATTGTATGATTCATATGGTTTTATATACAGGTTGGGGGTCTGCCTAACCCCTCACCCTCACGGGTGCTTTGATTAAAAAAAAAAAAAAAAAAAAAAAAAAAAAAAAAAAAAAACCTCGATTGAAGTCTCTTTTGCTTAATAGAGAAGAAAACCACTATAACTGACTTAAAACTCAATGATTCTCGTACGTACTTCAACCGATTGATATATTGTATTGAATTAGAGGTTATTCATGAAGAGCGCATCGAATTCGAGGTCGTTTGACCATCTGTTGACTCCGAAAGCTCAAGATAGCTTCGGTTGACCGATTACCTTACGTTTTTCGATTTTGGTAGTTTAAACCGTGCTTTCCAAGATTTTATCATGCTAGATTACTTCATTTCTTATATTAGAACATGAAATTGAAGCTTACTCGTTGATTTCAAAAGCATTTGAGCTCATAACCTCGATTGAAGTCTCTTTTGCTTAATCGAGAAGAAAACCACGATAACTGACTTAAAACTCAAGGATTCTCGTACGTACTTCGACCGATTGATATATTGTATTGAATTAGAGGTTATTCATGAAGAGCGCATCGAGTTCGAGGTCGTTCGACCATCTGTTGACTCCAGAAGCTCAAGATAGCTTCGGTTGACCGATTACCTTACGTTCTTCCATTTTGGTAGTTCAAACCGTGCTTTCTAAGCCTTTATCATGCTAGATTACTTCATTTCTTATATTAGCACATGAAATTGAAGCTTACTCATTGATTTCAAAAGCATTTGAGCTCATAACCTCGATTGAAGTCTCTTTTGCTTAATCGAGAAGAAAACCACTATAACTGACTTAAAACTCAATGGTTCTCGTACGTACTTCAACCGATTGATATATTGTATTGAATTAGAGGTTATTCATGAAGAGCGCATCGAATTCGAGGTCGTTCGACCATCTGTTGACTCCGGAAGCTCAAGATAGCTTCGGTTGACCGATTACCTTACGTTCTTCGATTTTGGTAGTTCAAATTGTGCTTTCCAAGCCTTTATCATGCTATATTACTTCATTCCTTATATTAGAACATGAAATAGAAGCTTACTCGTTGATTTCAAAAGCATTTGAGCTCATAACCTCGATTGAAGTCTCTTTTGCTTAATAGAGAAGAAAACCACTATAACTGACTTAAAACTCAATGATTCTCGTACAAGATAGCTTCGGTTGACCGATTACCTTACATTCTTCGATTTTGGTAGTTCAAACCGTGCTTTCCATGCCTTTATCATGCTATATTACTTCATTTCTTATATTAGAACATGAAATTGAAGCTTACTCGTTGATTTCAAAAGCATTTGAGCTCATAACCTCGATTGAAGTCTCTTTTGCTTAATCGAGAAGAAAATCACTATAACTGACTTAAAACTCAATGATTCTCGTACGTACTTCAACCGATTGATATATTGTATTGAATTAGAGGTTATTCATGAAGAGCGCATCGAATTCGAGGTCGTTCGACCATCTGTTGACTCTGAAAGTTCAAGATAGCTTCGGTTGACCGATTACCTTACGTTCTTCGATTTTGGTAGTTCAAACCGTGCTTTCCATGCCTTTATCATGCTAGATTACTTCATTTCTTATATTAGAACATGAAATTGAAGCCTACTCGTTGATTTCAAAAGCATTTGAGCTCATAACCTCGATTGAAGTCTCTTTTGCTTAATTGAGAAGAAAACCACTATAACTGACTTAAAACTCAATGATTCTCGTACGTACTTCAACCGATTGATATATTGTATTGAAATAGAGGTTATTCATGAAGAGCGCATCGAATTCGAGGTCGTTCGACCATCTGTTGACTCCGAAAACTGAAGGTAGCTTCGGTTGACCGATTACCTTAAGTTCTTCGATTTTGGTAGTTCAAACCGTGCTTTCCATGCCTTTATCATGCTAGATTACTTCATTTCTTATATTAGAACATGAAATTGAAGCTTACTCGTTGATTTCAAAAGCATTTGAGCTCATAACCTCGATTGAAGTCTCTTTTGCTTAATTGAGAAGAAAACCGCTATAACTGACTTAAAACTCAATGATTCTCGTACGTACTTCAACCGATTGATATATTGTATTGAATTAGAGGTTATTCATGAAGAGTGCAATGAATTCAAGGTCGTTCGACCATCTGTTGACTCTGAAAGCTCAAGATAGCTTCGGTTGACCGATTACCTTACGTTCTCCAATTTTGGTAGTTCAAACCGTGCTTTCCAAGCCTTTGTCATGCTAGATTACTTCATTTCTTATATTAGAACATGAAACTGAAGCTTACTCGCTGATTTCAAAAGCATTTGAGCTCATAACCTCGATTGAAGTCTCTTTTGTTTAATCAAGAAGAAAATAACTATAACTGACTTAAAACTCAATGATTCTCGTACGTACTTCAACCGATTGATATATTGTATTGAATTAGAGGTTATTCATGAAGAGTGCATCGAATTCGAGGTCGTTCGACCATCTGTTGACTCCGAAAACTCAAGATAGTTTCGGTTGACCGATTACCTTACGTTCTTCGATTTTGGTAGTTCAAACCGCGCTTTCCAAGCCTTTATCATGCTAGATTACTTCATTTCTTATATTAGAACAAGAAATTGAAGCTTACTCGTTGATTTCAACAGCATTTAAGCTCATAACCTCGATTGAAGTCTCTTTTGCTTAATCGAGAAGAAATCCACTATAACTGACTTAAAACTCAATGATTCTCGTACGTACTTCAACCGATAGATATATTGTATTGAATTAGAGTTTATTCATGAAGAGTGCATCGAATTCGAGGTCGTTCGACCATCTGTTGACTCCGGAAGCTCAAGATAGCTTCGGTTGACCGATTACCTTACGTTCTTCCATTTTGGTAGTTCAAACCGTGCTTTCTAAGCCTTTATCATGCTAGATTACTTCATTTCTTATATTAGCACATGAAATTGAAGCTTACTCATTGATTTCAAAAGCATTTGAGCTCATAACCTCGATTGAAGTCTCTTTTGCTTAATCGAGAAGAAAACCACTATAACTGACTTAAAACTCAATGGTTCTCGTACGTACTTCAACCGATTGATATATTGTATTGAATTAGAGGTTATTCATGAAGAGCGCATCGAATTCGAGGTCGTTCGACCATCTGTTGACTCCGGAAGCTCAAGATAGCTTCGGTTGACCGATTACCTTACGTTCTTCGATTTTGGTAGTTCAAATTGTGCTTTCCAAGCCTTTATCATGCTATATTACTTCATTCCTTATATTAGAACATGAAATAGAAGCTTACTCGTTGATTTCAAAAGCATTTGAGCTCATAACCTCGATTGAAGTCTCTTTTGCTTAATTGAGAAGAAAACCGCTATAACTGACTTAAAACTCAATGATTCCCGTACGTACTTCAACCGATTGATATATTGTATTGAATTAGAGGTTATTCATGAAGAGGGCAATGAATTCAAGGTCGTTCGACCATCTGTTGACTCTGAAAGCTCAAGATAGCTTCGGTTGACCGATTACCTTACGTTCTCCAATTTTGGTAGTTCAAACCGTGCTTTCCAAGCCTTTGTCATGCTAGATTACTTCATTTCTTATATTAGAACATGAAACTGAAGCTTACTCGCTGATTTCAAAAGCATTTGAGCTCATAACCTCGATTGAAGTCTCTTTTGTTTAATCAAGAAGAAAATAACTATAACTGACTTAAAACTCAATGATTCTCGTACGTACTTCAACCGATTGATATATTGTATTGAATTAGAGGTTATTCATGAAGAGTGCATCGAATTCGAGGTCGTTCGACCATCTGTTGACTCCGAAAACTCAAGATAGTTTCGGTTGACCGATTACCTTACGTTCTTCGATTTTGGTAGTTCAAACCGCGCTTTCCAAGCCTTTATCATGCTAGATTACTTCATTTCTTATATTAGAACAAGAAATTGAAGCTTACTCGTTGATTTCAACAGCATTTAAGCTCATAACCTCGATTGAAGTCTCTTTTGCTTAATCGAGAAGAAATCCACTATAACTGACTTAAAACTCAATGATTCTCGTACGTACTTCAACCGATAGATATATTGTATTGAATTAGAGTTTATTCATGAAGAGTGCATCGAATTCGAGGTCGTTCAACCATCTGTTGACTCCGAAAGCTCAAGATAGCTTCGGTTGACCGATTACCTTACGTTCTTCGATTTTGGTAGTTCAAACCGTGATTTCCAAGCCTTTATCATGCTAGATTACTTCATTTATTATATTAGAACATGAAATTGAAGCTTACTCGTTGATTTCAAAAGCATTTGAGCTCATAACCTCGATTGAAGTCTCTTTTGCTTAATCGAGAAGAAAACCACTATAACTGACTTAAAACTCAATGCTCATAACCTCGATTGAAGTCTCTTTTGCTTAATCGAGAAGAAAACCACTATAACTGACTTAAAACTCAATGGTTCTCGTACGTACTTCAACCGTTTGATATATTGTATTGAATTAGAGGTTATTCATGAAGAGCGCATCGAATTCGAGGTCGTTCGACCATCTATTGACTCCGGAAGCTCAAGATAGCTTCGGTTGACCGATTACCTTACGTTCTTCGATTTTGGTAGTTCAAATCTTGTTTTCCAAGCCTTTATCATGCTAGATTACTTCATTTCTTATATTAGAACATGAAATTTAAGCTTACTCGTTGATTTCAAAAGCATTTGAGCTCATAACCTCGATTGAAGTCTCTTTTGCTTAATAGAGAAGAAAACCACTATAACTGACTTAAAACTCAATGATTCTCGTACGTACTTCAACCGATTGATATATTGTATTCAATTAGAGGTTATTCATGAAGAGCGCATCGAATTCGAGGTCGTTTGACCATCTGTTGACTCCGAGAGCTCAAGATAGCTTCGGTTGACCGATTACCTTACGTTTTTCGATTTTGGTAGTTCAAACCGTGCTTTCCATGCCTTTATCATGCTAGATTACTTCATTTCTTATATCAGAACATGAAATTGAAGCTTACTCGTTGATTTCAAAAGCATTTGAGCTCATAACCTCGATTGAAGTCTCTTTTGTTTAATCAAGAAGAAAATAACTATAACTGACTTAAAACTCAATGATTCTCGTACGTACTTCAACCGATTGATATATTGTATTGAATTAGAGGTTATTCATGAAGAGTGCATCGAATTCGAGGTCGTTCGACCATCTGTTGACTCCGGAAACTCAAGATAGTTTCGGTTGACCGATTACCTTACGTTCTTCGATTTTGGTAGTTCAAACCGCGCTTTCCAAGCCTTTATCATGCTAGATTACTTCATTTCTTATATTAGAACATGAAATTGAAGCTTACTCGTTGATTTCAACAGCATTTAAGCTCATAACCTCGATTGAAGTCACTTTTGCTTATCGAGAAGAAATCCACTATAACTGACTTAAAACTCAATGATTCTCGTACGTACTTCAACCGATAGATATATTGTATTGAATTAGAGTTTATTCATGAAGAGTGCATCGAATTCGAGGTCGTTCAACCATCTGTTGACTCCGAAAGCTCAAGATAGCTTCGGTTGACCGATTACCTTACGTTCTTCGATTTTGGTAGTTCAAACCGTGATTTCCAAGCCTTTATCATGCTAGATTACTTCATTTATTATATTAGAACATGAAATTGAAGCTTACTCGTTGATTTCAAAAGCATTTGAGCTCATAACCTCGATTGAAGTCTCTTTTGCTTAATCGAGAAGAAAACCACTATAACTGACTTAAAACTCAATGCTCATAACCTCGATTGAAGTCTCTTTTGCTTAATCGAGAAGAAAACCACTATAACTGACTTAAAACTCAATGGTTCTCGTACGTACTTCAACCGTTTGATATATTGTATTGAATTAGAGGTTATTCATGAAGAGCGCATAGAATTCGAGGTCGTTCGACCATCTATTGACTCCGGAAGCTCAAGATAGCTTCGGTTGACCGATTACCTTACGTTCTTCGATTTTGGTAGTTCAAATCTTGTTTTCCAAGCCTTTATCATGCTAGATTACTTCATTTCTTATATTAGAACATGAAATTTAAGCTTACTCGTTGATTTCAAAAGCATTTGAGCTCATAACCTCGATTGAAGTCTCTTTTGCTTAATAGAGAAGAAAACCACTATAACTGACTTAAAACTCAATGATTCTCGTACGTACTTCAACCGATTGATATATTGTATTCAATTAGAGGTTATTCATGAAGAGCGCATCGAATTCGAGGTCGTTTGACCATCTGTTGACTCCGAGAGCTCAAGATAGCTTCGGTTGACCGATTACCTTACGTTTTTCGATTTTGGTAGTTCAAACCGTGCTTTCCATGCCTTTATCATGCTAGATTACTTCATTTCTTATATCAGAACATGAAATTGAAGCTTACTCGTTGATTTCAAAAGCATTTGAGCTCATAACCTCGATTGAAGTCTCTTTTGTTTAATCAAGAAGAAAATAACTATAACTGACTTAAAACTCAATGATTCTCGTACGTACTTCAACCGATTGATATATTGTATTGAATTAGAGGTTATTCATGAAGAGTGCATCGAATTCGAGGTCGTTCGACCATCTGTTGACTCCGGAAACTCAAGATAGCTTCGGTTGACCGATTACCTTACGTTCTTCGATTTTGGTAGTTCAAACCGCGCTTTCCAAGCCTTTATCATGCTAGATTACTTCATTTCTTATATTAGAACATGAAATTGAAGCTTACTCGTTGATTTCAACAGCATTTAAGCTCATAACCTCGATTGAAGTCTCTTTTGCTTAATTGAGAAGAAAACCACTATAACTGACTTAAAACTCAATGATTCTCGTACATACTTCAACCGATTGATATATTGTATTGAAATAGAGGTTATTCATTAAGAGTGCATCGAATTCGAGGTCATTCGACCATCTGTTGACTCCAGAAGCTCAAGATAGCTTCAGTTGACCGATAACCTTACGTTATTCGATTTTGGTAGTTCAAACCGTGATTTCCAAGCCTTTATCATGCTAGATTACTTCATTTATTATATTAGAACATGAAATTGAAGCTTACTCGTTGATTTCAAAAGCATTTGAGCTCATAACCTCGATTGAAGTCTCTTTTGCTTAATTGAGAAGAAAACCACTATAACTGACTTAAAACACAATGATTCTCGTACATACTTCAACCGATTGATATATTGTATTGAAATAGAGGTTATTCATGAAGAGCGCATCGAATTCGAGGTCGTTCGACCATCTGTTGACTCCGGAAACTGAAGGTAGCTTCGGTTGACCGATTACCTTAAGTTCTTCGATTTTGGTAGTTCAAACCGTGCTTTCCATGCCTTTATCATGCTAGATTACTTCATTTCTTATATTAGAACATGAAATTGAAGCTTACTCGTTGATTTCAAAAGCATTTGAGCTCATAACCTCGATTGAAGTCTCTTTTGCTTAATCGAGAAGAAAACCGCTATAACTGACTTAAAACTCAATGATTCTCGTACGTACTTCAACCGATTGATATATTGTATTGAATTAGAGGTTATTCATGAAGAGTGCAATGGATTCAAGGTCGTTCGACCATCTGTTGACTCTGAAAGCTCAAGATAGCTTCGGTTGACCGATTACCTTACGTTCTCCAATTTTGGTAGTTCAAACCGTGCTTTCCAAGCCTTTGTCATGCTAGATTACTTCATTTCTTATATTAGAACATGAAATTGAAGCTTACTCGTTGATTTCAAAAGCATTTGAGCTCATAACCTCGATTGAAGTCTCTTTTGTTTAATCAAGAAGAAAATAACTATAACTGACTTAAAACTCAATGATTCTCGTACGTACTTCAACCGATTGATATATTGTATTGAATTAGAGGTTATTCATGAAGAGTGCATCGAATTCGAGGTCGTTCGACCATCTGTTGACTCCGGAAACTCAAGATAGTTTCGGTTGACCGATTACCTTACGTTCTTCGATTTTTGTAGTTCAAACCGCGCTTTCCAAGCCTTTATCATGCTAGATTACTTCATTTCTTATATTAGAACATGAAATTGAAGCTTACTCGTTGATTTCAACAGCATTTAAGCTCATAACCTCGATTGAAGTCTCTTTTGCTTAATCGAGAAGAAATCCACTATAACTGACTTAAAACTCAATGATTCTCGTACGTACTTCAACCGATAGATATATTGTATTGAATTAGAGTTTATTCATGAAGAGTGCATCGAATTCGAGGTCGTTCAACCATCTGTTGACTCCGAAAGCTCAAGATAGCTTCGGTTGACCGATTACCTTACGTTCTTCGATTTTGGTAGTTCAATCCGTACTTTCCAAGTCTTTATCATGCTAGATTACTTCATTTATTATATTAGAACATGAAATTGAAGCTTACTCGTTGATTTCAAAAGCATTTGAGCTCATTACCTCGATTGAAGTCTCTTTTGCTTAATCGAGATCAATGATTCTCGTACGTACTTCAAACGATTGATATATTGTATTGAATTAGAGGTTATTCATGAAGAGTGCATCAAATTCGAGGTCGTTTGACCATCTATTGACTCCGAAATCTCAAGATAGCTTCGGTTGACCGATTACCTTACATTCTTCGATTTTGGTTGTTCAAACCGTGCTTTCCAAGCCTTTATTCTGCTAGATTACTTCATTTCTTATATTAGAACATGAAATTGAAGCTTACTCGTTGATTTCAAAAGCATTTGAGCTCATAACCTCGATTGAAGTCTCTTTTGCTTAATCGAGAAGAAAATCACTATAACTGACTTAAAACTCAATGATTCTCGTACGTACTTCAACCGATTGATATATTGTATTGAATTAGAGGTTATTCATGACGAGCGCATCGAATTCGAGGTCGTTTAACCATCTTTTGACTCCAATTTCATGTTCTAATATAAGAAATGAAGTAATCTAGCATGATAAAGGCATGCAAAGCACGGTTTGAACTACCAAAATCGAAAAACGTAAGGTAATCGGTCAACCGAAGCTATCTTGAGCTTTCGGAGTCAACAGAAGTTGAAGCTTACTCGTTGATTTCAAAATCATTTGAGCTCATAACCTCGATTGAAGTCTCTTTTGCTTAATCGAGAAGAAATCCATTATAACTGACTTAAAACTCAAAGTTTCTCGTACGTACTTCAACCGATTGATATACTGTATTGAATTAGAGGTTATTCATGAAGAGCGCATCGAATTCGAGGTCGTTCGACCATCTGTTGACTCCGGAAGCTCAAGATAGCTTCGGTTGACTGATTAACTTACGTTCTTCAATTTTGGTAGTTCAAACCGTGCTTTCCAAGAAATTATCATGCTCGATTACTTCATTTCTTATATTAGAACATGAAATTTAAGCTTACTCGTTGATTTCAAAAGCATTTGAGCTCATAACCTCGATTGAAGTCTCTTTTGCTTAATAGAGAAGAAAACCACTATAACTGACTTAAAACTCAATGATTCTCGTACGTACTTCAACCGATTGATATATTGTATTGAATTAGAGGTTATTCATGAAGAGCGCATCGAATTCGAGGTCGTTTGACCATCTGTTGACTCCGAAAGCTCAAGATAGCTTCGGTTGACCGATTACCTTACGTTCTTCGATTTTGGTAGTTCAATCCGTACTTTCCAAGTCTTTATCATGCTAGATTACTTCATTTATTATATTAGAACATGAAATTGAAGCTTACTCGTTGATTTCAAAAGCATTTGAGCTCATAACCTCGATTGAAGTCTCTTTTGCTTAATCGAGAAGAAAACCACGATAACTGACTTAAAACTCAAGGATTCTCGTACGTACTTCGACCGATTGATATATTGTATTGAATTAGAGGTTATTCATGAAGACCGCATCGAGTTCGAGGTCGTTCGACCATCTGTTGACTCCGGAAGCTCAAGATAGCTTCGGTTGACCGATTACCTTACGTTCTTCCATTTTGGTAGTTCAAACCGTGCTTTCTAAGCCTTTATCATGCTAGATTACTTCATTTCTTATATTAGCACATGAAATTGAAGCTTACTCATTGATTTCAAAAGCATTTGAGCTCATAACCTCGATTGAAGTCTCTTTAGCTTAATCGAGAAGAAAGCCACTATAACTGACTTAAAACTCAATGGTTCTCGTACGTACTTCAACCGATTGATATATTGAATTGAATTAGAGGTTATTCATGAAGAGCGCATCGAATTCGAGGTCGTTCGACCATCTGTTGACTCCGGAAGCTCAAGATAGCTTCGGTTGACCGATTACCTTACGTTCTTCGATTTTGGTAGTTCAAATTGTGCTTTCCAAGCCTTTATCATGCTATATTACTTCATTCCTTATATTAGAACATGAAATAGAAGCTTACTCGTTGATTTCAAAAACATTTGAGCTCATAACCTCGATTGAAGTCTCTTTTGCTTAATAGAGAAGAAAACCACTATAACTGACTTAAAACTCAATGATTCTCGTACAAGATAGCTTCGGTTGACCGATTACCTTACATTCTTCGATTTTGGTAGTTCAAACCGTGCTTTCCAAGCCTTTATCATGCTAGATTACTTCATTTCTTATATTAGAACATGAAATTGAAGCTTACTCGTTGATTTCAAAAGCATTTGAGCTCATAACCTCGATTGAAGTCTCTTTTGCTTAATCGAGAAGAAAATCACTATAACTGACTTAAAACTCAATGATTCTCGTACGTACTTCAACCAATTGATATATTGTATTGAATTAGAGGTTATTCATGAAGAGCGCATCGAATTCGAGGTCGTTCGACCATCTGTTGACTCTGAAAGTTCAAGATAGCTTCGGTTGACCGATTACCTTACGTTCTTCGATTTTGGTAGTTCAAACCGTGCTTTCCATGCCTTTATCATGCTAGATTACTTCATTTCTTGAATTAGAACATGAATTGAAGCCTACTCGTTGATTTCAAAAGCATTTGAGCTCATAACCTCGATTGAAGTCTCTTTTGCTTAATTGAGAAGAAAACCACAATAACTGACTTTAAACTCAATGATTCTCGTACGTACTTCAACCGATTGATATATTGTGTTGAAATAGAGGTTATTCATGAAGAGCGCATCGAATTCGAGGTTGTTCGACCATCTGTTGACTCCGAAAACTGAAGGTAGCTTCGGTTGACCGATTACCTTAAGTTCTTCGATTTTGGTAGTTCAAACCGTGCTTTCCATGCCTTTATCATGCTAGATTACTTCATTTCTTATATTAGAACATGAAATTGAAGCTTACTCGTTGATTTCAAAAGCATTTGAGCTCATAACCTCGATTGAAGTCTCTTTTGCTTAATTGAGAAGAAAACCGCTATAACTGACTTAAAACTCAATGATTCTCGTACGTATTTCAACCGATTGATATATTGTATTGAATTAGAGGTTATTCATGAAGAGTGCAATGAATTCAAGGTCGTTCGACCATCTGTTGACTCTGAAAGCTCAAGATAGCTTCGGTTGACCGATTACCTTACGTTCTCCAATTTTGGTAGTTCAAACCGTGCTTTCCAAGCCTTTGTCATGCTAGATTACTTCATTTCTTATATTAGAACATGAAACTGAAGCTTACTCATTGATTTCAAAAGCATTTGAGCTCATAACCTCGATTGAAGTCTCTTTTGTTTAATCAAGAAGAAAATAACTATAACTGACTTAAAACTCAATGATTCTCGTACGTACTTCAACCGATTGATATATTGTATTGAATTAGAGGTTATTCATGAAGAGTGCATCGAATTCGAGGTCGTTCGACCATCTGTTGACTCCGAAAACTCAAGATAGTTTCGGTTGACCGATTACCTTACGTTCTTCGATTTTGGTAGTTCAAACCGCGCTTTCCAAGCCTTTATCATGCTAGATTACTTCATTTCTTATATTAGAACATGAAATTGAAGCTTACTCGTTGATTTCAACAGCATTTAAGCTCATAACCTCGATTGAAGTCTCTTTTGCTTAATCGAGAAGAAATCCACTATAACTGACTTTAAACTCAATGATTCTCGTACGTACTTCAACCGATAGATATATTGTATTGAATTAGAGTTTATTCATGAAGAGTGCATCGAATTCGAGGTCGTTCAACCATCTGTTGACTCTGAAAGCTCAAGATAGCTTCGGTTGACCGATTACCTTACGTTCTTCGATTTTGGTAGTTCAATCCGTACTTTCCAAGTCTTTATCATGCTAGATTACTTCATTTATTATATTAGAACATGAAATTGAAGCTTACTCGTTGATTTCAAAAGCATTTGAGCTCATAACCTCGATTGAAGTCTCTTTTGCTTAATCGAGAAGAAAACCACGATAACTGACTTAAAACTCAAGGATTCTCGTACGTACTTCGACCGATTGATATATTGTATTGAATTAGAGGTTATTCATGAAGAGCGCATCGAGTTCGAGGTCGTTCGACCATCTGTTGACTCCGGAAGCTCAAGATAGCTTCGGTTGACCGATTACCTTACGTTCTTCCATTTTGGTAGTTCAAACCGTGCTTTCTAAGCCTTTATCATGCTAGATTACTTCATTTCTTATATTAGCACATGAAATTGAAGCTTACTCATTGATTTCAAAAGCATTTGAGCTCATAACCTCGATTGAAGTCTCTTTAGCTTAATCGAGAAGAAAGCCACTATAACTGACTTAAAACTCAATGGTTCTCGTACGTACTTCAACCGATTGATATATTGAATTGAATTAGAGGTTATTCATGAAGAGCGCATCGAATTCGAGGTCGTTCGACCATCTGTTGACTCCGGAAGCTCAAGATAGCTTCGGTTGACCGATTACCTTACGTTCTTCGATTTTGGTAGTTCAAATTGTGCTTTCCAAGCCTTTATCATGCTATATTACTTCATTCCTTATATTAGAACATGAAATAGAAGCTTACTCGTTGATTTCAAAAACATTTGAGCTCATAACCTCGATTGAAGTCTCTTTTGCTTAATAGAGAAGAAAACCACTATAACTGACTTAAAACTCAATGATTCTCGTACAAGATAGCTTCGGTTGACCGATTACCTTACATTCTTCGATTTTGGTAGTTCAAACCGTGCTTTCCAAGCCTTTATCATGCTAGATTACTTCATTTCTTATATTAGAACATGAAATTGAAGCTTACTCGTTGATTTCAAAAGCATTTGAGCTCATAACCTCGATTGAAGTCTCTTTTGCTTAATCGAGAAGAAAATCACTATAACTGACTTAAAACTCAATGATTCTCGTACGTACTTCAACCAATTGATATATTGTATTGAATTAGAGGTTATTCATGAAGAGCGCATCGAATTCGAGGTCGTTCGACCATCTGTTGACTCTGAAAGTTCAAGATAGCTTCGGTTGACCGATTACCTTACGTTCTTCGATTTTGGTAGTTCAAACCGTGCTTTCCATGACTTTATCATGCTAGATTACTTCATTTCTTGAATTAGAACATGAATTGAAGCCTACTCGTTGATTTCAAAAGCATTTGAGCTCATAACCTCGATTGAAGTCTCTTTTGCTTAATTGAGAAGAAAACCACTATAACTGACTTTAAACTCAATGATTCTCGTACGTACTTCAACCGATTGATATATTGTATTGAAATAGAGGTTATTCATGAAGAGCGCATCGAATTCGAGGTTGTTCGACCATCTGTTGACTCCGAAAACTGAAGGTAGCTTCGGTTGACCGATTACCTTAAGTTCTTCGATTTTGGTAGTTCAAACCGTGCTTTCCATGCCTTTATCATGCTAGATTACTTCATTTCTTATATTAGAACATGAAATTGAAGCTTACTCGTTGATTTCAAAAGCATTTGAGCTCATAACCTCGATTGAAGTCTCTTTTGCTTAATTGAGAAGAAAACCGCTATAACTGACTTAAAACTCAATGATTCTCGTACGTATTTCAACCGATTGATATATTGTATTGAATTAGAGGTTATTCATGAAGAGTGCAATGAATTCAAGGTCGTTCGACCATCTGTTGACTCTGAAAGCTCAAGATAGCTTCGGTTGACCGATTACCTTACGTTCTCCAATTTTGGTAGTTCAAACCGTGCTTTCCAAGCCTTTGTCATGCTAGATTACTTCATTTCTTATATTAGAACATGAAACTGAAGCTTACTCATTGATTTCAAAAGCATTTGAGCTCATAACCTCGATTGAAGTCTCTTTTGTTTAATCAAGAAGAAAATAACTATAACTGACTTAAAACTCAATGATTCTCGTACGTACTTCAACCGATTGATATATTGTATTGAATTAGAGGTTATTCATGAAGAGTGCATCGAATTCGAGGTCGTTCGACCATCTGTTGACTCCGAAAACTCAAGATAGTTTCGGTTGACCGATTACCTTACGTTCTTCGATTTTGGTAGTTCAAACCGCGCTTTCCAAGCCTTTATCATGCTAGATTACTTCATTTCTTATATTAGAACATGAAATTGAAGCTTACTCGTTGATTTCAACAGCATTTAAGCTCATAACCTCGATTGAAGTCTCTTTTGCTTAATCGAGAAGAAATCCACTATAACTGACTTTAAACTCAATGATTCTCGTACGTACTTCAACCGATAGATATATTGTATTGAATTAGAGTTTATTCATGAAGAGTGCATCGAATTCGAGGTCGTTCAACCATCTGTTGACTCTGAAAGCTCAAGATAGCTTCGGTTGACCGATTACCTTACGTTCTTCGATTTTGGTAGTTCAATCCGTACTTTCCAAGTCTTTATCATGCTAGATTACTTCATTTATTATATTAGAACATGAAATTGAAGCTTACTCGTTGATTTCAAAAGCATTTGAGCTCATAACCTCGATTGAAGTCTCTTTTGCTTAATCGAGAAGAAAACCACTATAACTGACTTAAAACTAAATGATTCTCGTACGTACTTCAACCGATTGATATATTGTATTGAATTAGATGTTATTCATGACGAGCGCATCGAATTTGAGGTCGTTTGACCGTCTTTTGACTCCAAAAGCTCAAGATAGCTTCGGTTGACCGATTACCTTACATTCTTCGATTTTGGTAGTTCAAACCGTGCTTTCCAAGCCTTTATTATGCTAGATTACTTCATTTCTTATATTAGAACATGAAATTGAAGCTTACTCGTTGATTTCAAAAGCATTTGAGCTCATAACCTCGATTGAAGTCTCTTTTGCTTAATCGAGAAGAAAATCACTATAACTGACTTAAAACTCAATGATTCTCGTACGTACTTCAACCGATTGATATATTGTATTGAATTAGAGGTTATTCATGAAGAGCGCATCGAATTCGAGGTCGTTCGACCATCTGTTGACTCTGAAAGTTCAAGATAACTTCGGTTGACCGATTACCTTACGTTCTTCGATTTTGGTAGTTCAAACAGAGCTTTCCAAGCCTTTATCATACTAGATTACTTCATTTCTTATATTAGAACATGAAATTGAAGCTTACTCGTTGATTTCAAAAGCATTAGAGCTCATAACCTCGATTGAAGTCTCTATTGCTTAATCGAGAAGAAAACCACTATAACTGACTTAAAACTCAATGATTCTCGTACGTACTTCAACCGATTGATATATTGTATTGAATTAGAGGTTATTCATGAAGAGCGCATCGAATTCGAGGTCGTTCGACCATCTGTTGACTCCAGAAGCTCAAGATAGCTTCGGTTGACTGATTAATTTATGTTCTTCAATTTTGGTAGTACAATCCGTGCTTTTTAAGAAATTATCATGCTCGATTACTTCATTTCTTAAATTAGAACATGAAATTGAAGCTTACTCGTTGATTTCAAAAGCATTTGAGCTCATAACCTCGATTGAAGTCTCTTTTGCTTAATCGAGAAGAAAACCACGATAACTGACTTAAAACTCAAGGATTCTCGTACGTACTTCGACCGATTGATATATTGTATTGAATTAGAGGTTATTCATGAAGAGCGCATCGAGTTCGAGGTCGTTCGACCATCTGTTGACTCCGGAAGCTCAAGATAGCTTCGGTTGACCGATTACCTTACGTTCTTCCATTTTGGTAGTTCAAACCGTGCTTTCTAAGCCTTTATCATGCTAGATTACTTCATTTCTTATATTAGCACATGAAATTGAAGCTTACTCATTGATTTCAAAAGCATTTGAGCTCATAACCTCGATTGAAGTCTCTTTAGCTTAATCGAGAAGAAAGCCACTATAACTGACTTAAAACTCAATGGTTCTCGTACGTACTTCAACCGATTGATATATTGAATTGAATTAGAGGTTATTCATGAAGAGCGCATCGAATTCGAGGTCGTTCGACCATCTGTTGACTCCGGAAGCTCAAGATAGCTTCGGTTGACCGATTACCTTACGTTCTTCGATTTTGGTAGTTCAAATTGTGCTTTCCAAGCCTTTATCATGCTATATTACTTCATTCCTTATATTAGAACATGAAATAGAAGCTTACTCGTTGATTTCAAAAACATTTGAGCTCATAACCTCGATTGAAGTCTCTTTTGCTTAATAGAGAAGAAAACCACTATAACTGACTTAAAACTCAATGATTCTCGTACAAGATAGCTTCGGTTGACCGATTACCTTACATTCTTCGATTTTGGTAGTTCAAACCGTGCTTTCCAAGCCTTTATCATGCTAGATTACTTCATTTCTTATATTAGAACATGAAATTGAAGCTTACTCGTTGATTTCAAAAGCATTTGAGCTCATAACCTCGATTGAAGTCTCTTTTGCTTAATCGAGAAGAAAATCACTATAACTGACTTAAAACTCAATGATTCTCGTACGTACTTCAACCAATTGATATATTGTATTGAATTAGAGGTTATTCATGAAGAGCGCATCGAATTCGAGGTCGTTCGACCATCTGTTGACTCTGAAAGTTCAAGATAGCTTCGGTTGACCGATTACCTTACGTTCTTCGATTTTGGTAGTTCAAACCGTGCTTTCCATGACTTTATCATGCTAGATTACTTCATTTCTTGAATTAGAACATGAATTGAAGCCTACTCGTTGATTTCAAAAGCATTTGAGCTCATAACCTCGATTGAAGTCTCTTTTGCTTAATTGAGAAGAAAACCACTATAACTGACTTTAAACTCAATGATTCTCGTACGTACTTCAACCGATTGATATATTGTATTGAAATAGAGGTTATTCATGAAGAGCGCATCGAATTCGAGGTTGTTCGACCATCTGTTGACTCCGAAAACTGAAGGTAGCTTCGGTTGACCGATTACCTTAAGTTCTTCGATTTTGGTAGTTCAAACCGTGCTTTCCATGCCTTTATCATGCTAGATTACTTCATTTCTTATATTAGAACATGAAATTGAAGCTTACTCGTTGATTTCAAAAGCATTTGAGCTCATAACCTCGATTGAAGTCTCTTTTGCTTAATTGAGAAGAAAACCGCTATAACTGACTTAAAACTCAATGATTCTCGTACGTATTTCAACCGATTGATATATTGTATTGAATTAGAGGTTATTCATGAAGAGTGCAATGAATTCAAGGTCGTTCGACCATCTGTTGACTCTGAAAGCTCAAGATAGCTTCGGTTGACCGATTACCTTACGTTCTCCAATTTTGGTAGTTCAAACCGTGCTTTCCAAGCCTTTGTCATGCTAGATTACTTCATTTCTTATATTAGAACATGAAACTGAAGCTTACTCATTGATTTCAAAAGCATTTGAGCTCATAACCTCGATTGAAGTCTCTTTTGTTTAATCAAGAAGAAAATAACTATAACTGACTTAAAACTCAATGATTCTCGTACGTACTTCAACCGATTGATATATTGTATTGAATTAGAGGTTATTCATGAAGAGTGCATCGAATTCGAGGTCGTTCGACCATCTGTTGACTCCGAAAACTCAAGATAGTTTCGGTTGACCGATTACCTTACGTTCTTCGATTTTGGTAGTTCAAACCGCGCTTTCCAAGCCTTTATCATGCTAGATTACTTCATTTCTTATATTAGAACATGAAATTGAAGCTTACTCGTTGATTTCAACAGCATTTAAGCTCATAACCTCGATTGAAGTCTCTTTTGCTTAATCGAGAAGAAATCCACTATAACTGACTTTAAACTCAATGATTCTCGTACGTACTTCAACCGATAGATATATTGTATTGAATTAGAGTTTATTCATGAAGAGTGCATCGAATTCGAGGTCGTTCAACCATCTGTTGACTCTGAAAGCTCAAGATAGCTTCGGTTGACCGATTACCTTACGTTCTTCGATTTTGGTAGTTCAATCCGTACTTTCCAAGTCTTTATCATGCTAGATTACTTCATTTATTATATTAGAACATGAAATTGAAGCTTACTCGTTGATTTCAAAAGCATTTGAGCTCATAACCTCGATTGAAGTCTCTTTTGCTTAATCGAGAAGAAAACCACTATAACTGACTTAAAACTAAATGATTCTCGTACGTACTTCAACCGATTGATATATTGTATTGAATTAGATGTTATTCATGACGAGCGCATCGAATTTGAGGTCGTTTGACCGTCTTTTGACTCCAAAAGCTCAAGATAGCTTCGGTTGACCGATTACCTTACATTCTTCGATTTTGGTAGTTCAAACCGTGCTTTCCAAGCCTTTATTATGCTAGATTACTTCATTTCTTATATTAGAACATGAAATTGAAGCTTACTCGTTGATTTCAAAAGCATTTGAGCTCATAACCTCGATTGAAGTCTCTTTTGCTTAATCGAGAAGAAAATCACTATAACTGACTTAAAACTCAATGATTCTCGTACGTACTTCAACCGATTGATATATTGTATTGAATTAGAGGTTATTCATGAAGAGCGCATCGAATTCGAGGTCGTTCGACCATCTGTTGACTCTGAAAGTTCAAGATAACTTCGGTTGACCGATTACCTTACGTTCTTCGATTTTGGTAGTTCAAACAGAGCTTTCCAAGCCTTTATCATACTAGATTACTTCATTTCTTATATTAGAACATGAAATTGAAGCTTACTCGTTGATTTCAAAAGCATTAGAGCTCATAACCTCGATTGAAGTCTCTATTGCTTAATCGAGAAGAAAACCACTATAACTGACTTAAAACTCAATGATTCTCGTACGTACTTCAACCGATTGATATATTGTATTGAATTAGAGGTTATTCATGAAGAGCGCATCGAATTCGAGGTCGTTCGACCATCTGTTGACTCCAGAAGCTCAAGATAGCTTCGGTTGACTGATTAATTTATGTTCTTCAATTTTGGTAGTACAATCCGTGCTTTTTAAGAAATTATCATGCTCGATTACTTCATTTCTTAAATTAGAACATGAAATTGAAGCTTACTCGTTGATTTCAAAAGCATTTGAGCTCATAACCTCGATTGAAGTCTCTTTTGCTTAATTGAGAAGAAAACCACTATAACTGACTTAAAACTCAATGATTCTCGTACATACTTCAACCGATTGATATATTGTATTGAAATAGAGGTTATTCATGAAGAGCGCATCGAATTCGAGGTCGTTCGACCATCTGTTGACTCCGGAAACTGAAGGTAGCTTCGGTTGACCGATTACCTTAAGTTCTTCGATTTTTGTAGTTCAAACCGTGCTTTCCATGCCTTTATCATGCTAGATTACTTCATTTCTTATATTAGAACATGAAATTGAAGCTTACTCGTTGATTTCAAAAGCATTTGAGCTCATAACCTCGATTGAAGTCTCTTTTGCTTAATCGAGAAGAAAACCGCTATAACTGACTTAAAACTCAATGATTCTCGTACGTACTTCAACCGATTGATATATTGTATTGAATTAGAGGTTATTCATGAAGAGTGCAATGAATTCAAGGTCGTTCGACCATCTGTTGACTCTGAAAGCTCAAGATAGCTTCGGTTGACCGATTACCTTACGTTCTCCAATTTTGGTAGTTCAAACCGTGCTTTCCAAGCCTTTGTCATGCTAGATTACTTCATTTCTTATATTAGAACATGAAATTGAAGCTTACTCGTTGATTTCAAAAGCATTTGAGCTCATAACCTCGATTGAAGTCTCTTTTGCTTAATCGAGAAGAAAACCACTATAACTGACTTAAAACTCAATGATTCTCGTACGTACTTCAACCGATTGATATATTGTATTGAATTAGAGGTTATTCATGACGAGCGCATCGAATTCGTGGTCGTTTGACCATCTTTTGACTCCAAAAGCTCAAGATAGCTTCGGTTGACCGATTACCTTACATTCTTCGATTTTGGTAGTTCAAACCGTGCTTTCCAAGCCTTTATTATGCTAGATTACTTCATTTCTTATATTAGAACATGAAATTGAAGCTTACTCGTTGATTTCAAAAGCATTTGAGCTCATAACCTCGATTGAAGTCTCTTTTGCTTAATCGAGAAGAAAATCACTATAACTGACTTAAAACTCAATGATTCTCGTACGTACTTCAACCGATTGATATATTGTATTGAATTAGAGGTTATTCATTAAGAGCGCATCGAATTCGAGGTCGTTCGACCATCTGTTGACTCTGAAAGTTCAAGATAGCTTCGGTTTACCGATTACCTTACGTTATTCGATTTTGGTAGTTCAAACCGTGCTTTCCATGCCTTTATCATGCTAGATTACTTCATTTCTTATATTAGAACATGAAATTGAAGCTTACTCGTTGATTTCAAAAGCATTTGAGCTCATAACCTCGATTGAAGTCTCTTTTGCTTAATTGAGAAGAAAACCACTATAACTGATTTAAAACTCAATGATTCTCGTACATACTTCAACCGATTGATATATTGTATTGAAATAGAGGTTATTCATGAAGAGCGCATCGAATTCGAGGTCGTTCGACCATCTGTTGACTCCGAAAACTGAAGGTAGCTTCGGTTGACCGATTACCTTAAGTTCTTCGATTTTGGTAGTTCAAACCGTGCTTTAATTTCCATGCCTTTATCATGCTAGATTACTTCATTTCTTATATTAGAACATGAAATTTAAGCTTACTCGTTGATTTCAAAAGCATTTGAGCTCATAACCTCGATTGAAGTCTCTTTTGCTTAATCGAGAAGAAAACCGCTATAACTGACTTAAAACTCAATGATTCTCGTACGTACTTCAACCGATTGATATATTGTATTGAATTAGAGGTTATTCATGAAGAGTGCAATGAATTCAAGGTCGTTCGACCATCTGTTGACTCTGAAAGCTCAAGATAGCTTCGGTTGACCGATTACCTTACGTTCTCCAATTTTGGTAGTTCAAACCGTGCTTTCCAAGCCTTTGTCATGCTAGATTACTTCATTTCTTATATTAGAACATGAAATTGAAGCTTACTCGTTGATTTCAAAAGCATTTGAGCTCATAACCTCGATTGAAGTCTCTTTTGCTTAATTGAGAAGAAAACCGCTATAACTGACTTAAAACTCAATGATTCTCGTACGTATTTCAACCGATTGATATATTGTATTGAATTAGAGGTTATTCATGAAGAGTGCAATGAATTCAAGGTCGTTCGACCATCTGTTGACTCTGAAAGCTCAAGATAGCTTCGGTTGACCGATTACCTTACGTTCTCCAATTTTGGTAGTTCAAACCGTGCTTTCCAAGCCTTTGTCATGCTAGATTACTTCATTTCTTATATTAGAACATGAAACTGAAGCTTACTCATTGATTTCAAAAGCATTTGAGCTCATAACCTCGATTGAAGTCTCTTTTGTTTAATCAAGAAGAAAATAACTATAACTGACTTAAAACTCAATGATTCTCGTACGTACTTCAACCGATTGATATATTGTATTGAATTAGAGGTTATTCATGAAGAGTGCATCGAATTCGAGGTCGTTCGACCATCTGTTGACTCCGAAAACTCAAGATAGTTTCGGTTGACCGATTACCTTACGTTCTTCGATTTTGGTAGTTCAAACCGCGCTTTCCAAGCCTTTATCATGCTAGATTACTTCATTTCTTATATTAGAACATGAAATTGAAGCTTACTCGTTGATTTCAACAGCATTTAAGCTCATAACCTCGATTGAAGTCTCTTTTGCTTAATCGAGAAGAAATCCACTATAACTGACTTTAAACTCAATGATTCTCGTACGTACTTCAACCGATAGATATATTGTATTGAATTAGAGTTTATTCATGAAGAGTGCATCGAATTCGAGGTCGTTCAACCATCTGTTGACTCTGAAAGCTCAAGATAGCTTCGGTTGACCGATTACCTTACGTTCTTCGATTTTGGTAGTTCAATCCGTACTTTCCAAGTCTTTATCATGCTAGATTACTTCATTTATTATATTAGAACATGAAATTGAAGCTTACTCGTTGATTTCAAAAGCATTTGAGCTCATAACCTCGATTGAAGTCTCTTTTGCTTAATCGAGAAGAAAACCACTATAACTGACTTAAAACTAAATGATTCTCGTACGTACTTCAACCGATTGATATATTGTATTGAATTAGATGTTATTCATGACGAGCGCATCGAATTTGAGGTCGTTTGACCGTCTTTTGACTCCAAAAGCTCAAGATAGCTTCGGTTGACCGATTACCTTACATTCTTCGATTTTGGTAGTTCAAACCGTGCTTTCCAAGCCTTTATTATGCTAGATTACTTTATTTCTTATATTAGAACATGAAATTGAAGCTTACTCGTTGATTTCAAAAGCATTTGAGCTCATAACCTCGATTGAAGTCTCTTTTGCTTAATCGAGAAGAAAATCACTATAACTGACTTAAAACTCAATGATTCTCGTACGTACTTCAACCGATTGATATATTGTATTGAATTAGAGGTTATTCATGAAGAGCGCATCGAATTCGAGGTCGTTCGACCATCTGTTGACTCTGAAAGTTCAAGATAACTTCGGTTGACCGATTACCTTACGTTCTTCGATTTTGGTAGTTCAAACAGAGCTTTCCAAGCCTTTATCATACTAGATTACTTCATTTCTTATATTAGAACATGAAATTGAAGCTTACTCGTTGATTTCAAAAGCATTAGAGCTCATAACCTCGATTGAAGTCTCTATTGCTTAATCGAGAAGAAAACCACTATAACTGACTTAAAACTCAATGATTCTCGTACGTACTTCAACCGATTGATATATTGTATTGAATTAGAGGTTATTCATGAAGAGCGCATCGAATTCGAGGTCGTTCGACCATCTGTTGACTCCAGAAGCTCAAGATAGCTTCGGTTGACTGATTAATTTATGTTCTTCAATTTTGGTAGTACAATCCGTGCTTTTTAAGAAATTATCATGCTCGATTACTTCATTTCTTAAATTAGAACATGAAATTGAAGCTTACTCGTTGATTTCAAAAGCATTTGAGCTCATAACCTCGATTGAAGTCTCTTTTGCTTAATCGAGAAGAAAACCACGATAACTGACTTAAAACTCAAGGATTCTCGTACGTACTTCGACCGATTGATATATTGTATTGAATTAGAGGTTATTCATGAAGAGCGCATCGAGTTCGAGGTCGTTCGACCATCTGTTGACTCCGGAAGCTCAAGATAGCTTCGGTTGACCGATTACCTTACGTTCTTCCATTTTGGTAGTTCAAACCGTGCTTTCTAAGCCTTTATCATGCTAGATTACTTCATTTCTTATATTAGCACATGAAATTGAAGCTTACTCATTGATTTCAAAAGCATTTGAGCTCATAACCTCGATTGAAGTCTCTTTAGCTTAATCGAGAAGAAAGCCACTATAACTGACTTAAAACTCAATGGTTCTCGTACGTACTTCAACCGATAGATATATTGAATTGAATTAGAGGTTATTCATGAAGAGCGCATCGAATTCGAGGTCGTTCGACCATCTGTTGACTCCGGAAGCTCAAGATAGCTTCGGTTGACCGATTACCTTACGTTCTTCGATTTTGGTAGTTCAAATTGTGCTTTCCAAGCCTTTATCATGCTATATTACTTCATTCCTTATATTAGAACATGAAATAGAAGCTTACTCGTTGATTTCAAAAACATTTGAGCTCATAACCTCGATTGAAGTCTCTTTTGCTTAATAGAGAAGAAAACCACTATAACTGACTTAAAACTCAATGATTCTCGTACAAGATAGCTTCGGTTGACCGATTACCTTACATTCTTCGATTTTGGTAGTTCAAACCGTGCTTTCCAAGCCTTTATCATGCTAGATTACTTCATTTCTTATATTAGAACATGAAATTGAAGCTTACTCGTTGATTTCAAAAGCATTTGAGCTCATAACCTCGATTGAAGTCTCTTTTGCTTAATCGAGAAGAAAATCACTATAACTGACTTAAAACTCAATGATTCTCGTACGTACTTCAACCAATTGATATATTGTATTGAATTAGAGGTTATTCATGAAGAGCGCATCGAATTCGAGGTCGTTCGACCATCTGTTGACTCTGAAAGTTCAAGATAGCTTCGGTTGACCGATTACCTTACGTTCTTCGATTTTGGTAGTTCAAACCGTGCTTTCCATGACTTTATCATGCTAGATTACTTCATTTCTTGAATTAGAACATGAATTGAAGCCTACTCGTTGATTTCAAAAGCATTTGAGCTCATAACCTCGATTGAAGTCTCTTTTGCTTAATTGAGAAGAAAACCACTATAACTGACTTTAAACTCAATGATTCTCGTACGTACTTCAACCGATTGATATATTGTATTGAAATAGAGGTTATTCATGAAGAGCGCATCGAATTCGAGGTTGTTCGACCATCTGTTGACTCCGAAAACTGAAGGTAGCTTCGGTTGACCGATTACCTTAAGTTCTTCGATTTTGGTAGTTCAAACCGTGCTTTCCATGCCTTTATCATGCTAGATTACTTCATTTCTTATATTAGAACATGAAATTGAAGCTTACTCGTTGATTTCAAAAGCATTTGAGCTCATAACCTCGATTGAAGTCTCTTTTGCTTAATTGAGAAGAAAACCGCTATAACTGACTTAAAACTCAATGATTCTCGTACGTATTTCAACCGATTGATATATTGTATTGAATTAGAGGTTATTCATGAAGAGTGCAATGAATTCAAGGTCGTTCGACCATCTGTTGACTCTGAAAGCTCAAGATAGCTTCGGTTGACCGATTACCTTACGTTCTCCAATTTTGGTAGTTCAAACCGTGCTTTCCAAGCCTTTGTCATGCTAGATTACTTCATTTCTTATATTAGAACATGAAACTGAAGCTTACTCATTGATTTCAAAAGCATTTGAGCTCATAACCTCGATTGAAGTCTCTTTTGTTTAATCAAGAAGAAAATAACTATAACTGACTTAAAACTCAATGATTCTCGTACGTACTTCAACCGATTGATATATTGTATTGAATTAGAGGTTATTCATGAAGAGTGCATCGAATTCGAGGTCGTTCGACCATCTGTTGACTCCGAAAACTCAAGATAGTTTCGGTTGACCGATTACCTTACGTTCTTCGATTTTGGTAGTTCAAACCGCGCTTTCCAAGCCTTTATCATGCTAGATTACTTCATTTCTTATATTAGAACATGAAATTGAAGCTTACTCGTTGATTTCAACAGCATTTAAGCTCATAACCTCGATTGAAGTCTCTTTTGCTTAATCGAGAAGAAATCCACTATAACTGACTTTAAACTCAATGATTCTCGTACGTACTTCAACCGATAGATATATTGTATT
The DNA here is from genome assembly GCA_029379335.1 of Thymus mandschuricus. Classification (NCBI taxonomy): domain Eukaryota; kingdom Viridiplantae; phylum Streptophyta; class Magnoliopsida; order Lamiales; family Lamiaceae; genus Thymus; species Thymus mandschuricus. The sequence continues at coordinate 14,521,841 of CM057074.1, read as the reverse complement.
GAATTAGAGTTTATTCATGAAGAGTGCATCGAATTCGAGGTCGTTCAACCATCTGTTGACTCTGAAAGCTCAAGATAGCTTCGGTTGACCGATTACCTTACGTTCTTCGATTTTGGTAGTTCAATCCGTACTTTCCAAGTCTTTATCATGCTAGATTACTTCATTTATTATATTAGAACATGAAATTGAAGCTTACTCGTTGATTTCAAAAGCATTTGAGCTCATAACCTCGATTGAAGTCTCTTTTGCTTAATCGAGAAGAAAACCACTATAACTGACTTAAAACTAAATGATTCTCGTACGTACTTCAACCGATTGATATATTGTATTGAATTAGATGTTATTCATGACGAGCGCATCGAATTTGAGGTCGTTTGACCGTCTTTTGACTCCAAAAGCTCAAGATAGCTTCGGTTGACCGATTACCTTACATTCTTCGATTTTGGTAGTTCAAACCGTGCTTTCCAAGCCTTTATTATGCTAGATTACTTCATTTCTTATATTAGAACATGAAATTGAAGCTTACTCGTTGATTTCAAAAGCATTTGAGCTCATAACCTCGATTGAAGTCTCTTTTGCTTAATCGAGAAGAAAATCACTATAACTGACTTAAAACTCAATGATTCTCGTACGTACTTCAACCGATTGATATATTGTATTGAATTAGAGGTTATTCATGAAGAGCGCATCGAATTCGAGGTCGTTCGACCATCTGTTGACTCTGAAAGTTCAAGATAACTTCGGTTGACCGATTACCTTACGTTCTTCGATTTTGGTAGTTCAAACAGAGCTTTCCAAGCCTTTATCATACTAGATTACTTCATTTCTTATATTAGAACATGAAATTGAAGCTTACTCGTTGATTTCAAAAGCATTAGAGCTCATAACCTCGATTGAAGTCTCTATTGCTTAATCGAGAAGAAAACCACTATAACTGACTTAAAACTCAATGATTCTCGTACGTACTTCAACCGATTGATATATTGTATTGAATTAGAGGTTATTCATGAAGAGCGCATCGAATTCGAGGTCGTTCGACCATCTGTTGACTCCAGAAGCTCAAGATAGCTTCGGTTGACTGATTAATTTATGTTCTTCAATTTTGGTAGTACAATCCGTGCTTTTTAAGAAATTATCATGCTCGATTACTTCATTTCTTAAATTAGAACATGAAATTGAAGCTTACTCGTTGATTTCAAAAGCATTTGAGCTCATAACCTCGATTGAAGTCTCTTTTGCTTAATTGAGAAGAAAACCACTATAACTGACTTAAAACTCAATGATTCTCGTACATACTTCAACCGATTGATATATTGTATTGAAATAGAGGTTATTCATGAAGAGCGCATCGAATTCGAGGTCGTTCGACCATCTGTTGACTCCGGAAACTGAAGGTAGCTTCGGTTGACCGATTACCTTAAGTTCTTCGATTTTTGTAGTTCAAACCGTGCTTTCCATGCCTTTATCATGCTAGATTACTTCATTTCTTATATTAGAACATGAAATTGAAGCTTACTCGTTGATTTCAAAAGCATTTGAGCTCATAACCTCGATTGAAGTCTCTTTTGCTTAATCTCGAAGAAAACCGCTATAACTGACTTAAAACTCAATGATTCTCGTACGTACTTCAACCGATTGATATATTGTATTGAATTAGAGGTTATTCATGAAGAGTGCAATGAATTCAAGGTCGTTCGACCATCTGTTGACTCTGAAAGCTCAAGATAGCTTCGGTTGACCGATTACCTTACGTTCTCCAATTTTGGTAGTTCAAACCGTGCTTTCCAAGCCTTTGTCATGCTAGATTACTTCATTTCTTATATTAGAACATGAAATTGAAGCTTACTCGTTGATTTCAAAAGCATTTGAGCTCATAACCTCGATTGAAGTCTCTTTTGCTTAATCGAGAAGAAAACCACTATAACTGACTTAAAACTCAATGATTCTCGTACGTACTTCAACCGATTGATATATTGTATTGAATTAGAGGTTATTCATGACGAGCGCATCGAATTCGTGGTCGTTTGACCATCTTTTGACTCCAAAAGCTCAAGATAGCTTCGGTTGACCGATTACCTTACATTCTTCGATTTTGGTAGTTCAAACCGTGCTTTCCAAGCCTTTATTATGCTAGATTACTTCATTTCTTATATTAGAACATGAAATTGAAGCTTACTCGTTGATTTCAAAAGCATTTGAGCTCATAACCTCGATTGAAGTCTCTTTTGCTTAATCGAGAAGAAAATCACTATAACTGACTTAAAACTCAATGATTCTCGTACGTACTTCAACCGATTGATATATTGTATTGAATTAGAGGTTATTCATTAAGAGCGCATCGAATTCGAGGTCGTTCGACCATCTGTTGACTCTGAAAGTTCAAGATAGCTTCGGTTTACCGATTACCTTACGTTATTCGATTTTGGTAGTTCAAACCGTGCTTTCCATGCCTTTATCATGCTAGATTACTTCATTTCTTATATTAGAACATGAAATTGAAGCTTACTCGTTGATTTCAAAAGCATTTGAGCTCATAACCTCGATTGAAGTCTCTTTTGCTTAATTGAGAAGAAAACCACTATAACTGATTTAAAACTCAATGATTCTCGTACATACTTCAACCGATTGATATATTGTATTGAAATAGAGGTTATTCATGAAGAGCGCATCGAATTCGAGGTCGTTCGACCATCTGTTGACTCCGAAAACTGAAGGTAGCTTCGGTTGACCGATTACCTTAAGTTCTTCGATTTTGGTAGTTCAAACCGTGCTTTAATTTCCATGCCTTTATCATGCTAGATTACTTCATTTCTTATATTAGAACATGAAATTTAAGCTTACTCGTTGATTTCAAAAGCATTTGAGCTCATAACCTCGATTGAAGTCTCTTTTGCTTAATCGAGAAGAAAACCGCTATAACTGACTTAAAACTCAATGATTCTCGTACGTACTTCAACCGATTGATATATTGTATTGAATTAGAGGTTATTCATGAAGAGTGCAATGAATTCAAGGTCGTTCGACCATCTGTTGACTCTGAAAGCTCAAGATAGCTTCGGTTGACCGATTACCTTACGTTCTCCAATTTTGGTAGTTCAAACCGTGCTTTCCAAGCCTTTGTCATGCTAGATTACTTCATTTCTTATATTAGAACATGAAATTGAAGCTTACTCGTTGATTTCAAAAGCATTTGAGCTCATAACCTCGATTGAAGTCTCTTTTGCTTAATTGAGAAGAAAACCGCTATAACTGACTTAAAACTCAATGATTCTCGTACGTATTTCAACCGATTGATATATTGTATTGAATTAGAGGTTATTCATGAAGAGTGCAATGAATTCAAGGTCGTTCGACCATCTGTTGACTCTGAAAGCTCAAGATAGCTTCGGTTGACCGATTACCTTACGTTCTCCAATTTTGGTAGTTCAAACCGTGCTTTCCAAGCCTTTGTCATGCTAGATTACTTCATTTCTTATATTAGAACATGAAACTGAAGCTTACTCATTGATTTCAAAAGCATTTGAGCTCATAACCTCGATTGAAGTCTCTTTTGTTTAATCAAGAAGAAAATAACTATAACTGACTTAAAACTCAATGATTCTCGTACGTACTTCAACCGATTGATATATTGTATTGAATTAGAGGTTATTCATGAAGAGTGCATCGAATTCGAGGTCGTTCGACCATCTGTTGACTCCGAAAACTCAAGATAGTTTCGGTTGACCGATTACCTTACGTTCTTCGATTTTGGTAGTTCAAACCGCGCTTTCCAAGCCTTTATCATGCTAGATTACTTCATTTCTTATATTAGAACATGAAATTGAAGCTTACTCGTTGATTTCAACAGCATTTAAGCTCATAACCTCGATTGAAGTCTCTTTTGCTTAATCGAGAAGAAATCCACTATAACTGACTTTAAACTCAATGATTCTCGTACGTACTTCAACCGATAGATATATTGTATTGAATTAGAGTTTATTCATGAAGAGTGCATCGAATTCGAGGTCGTTCAACCATCTGTTGACTCTGAAAGCTCAAGATAGCTTCGGTTGACCGATTACCTTACGTTCTTCGATTTTGGTAGTTCAATCCGTACTTTCCAAGTCTTTATCATGCTAGATTACTTCATTTATTATATTAGAACATGAAATTGAAGCTTACTCGTTGATTTCAAAAGCATTTGAGCTCATAACCTCGATTGAAGTCTCTTTTGCTTAATCGAGAAGAAAACCACTATAACTGACTTAAAACTAAATGATTCTCGTACGTACTTCAACCGATTGATATATTGTATTGAATTAGATGTTATTCATGACGAGCGCATCGAATTTGAGGTCGTTTGACCGTCTTTTGACTCCAAAAGCTCAAGATAGCTTCGGTTGACCGATTACCTTACATTCTTCGATTTTGGTAGTTCAAACCGTGCTTTCCAAGCCTTTATTATGCTAGATTACTTCATTTCTTATATTAGAACATGAAATTGAAGCTTACTCGTTGATTTCAAAAGCATTTGAGCTCATAACCTCGATTGAAGTCTCTTTTGCTTAATCGAGAAGAAAATCACTATAACTGACTTAAAACTCAATGATTCTCGTACGTACTTCAACCGATTGATATATTGTATTGAATTAGAGGTTATTCATGAAGAGCGCATCGAATTCGAGGTCGTTCGACCATCTGTTGACTCTGAAAGTTCAAGATAACTTCGGTTGACCGATTACCTTACGTTCTTCGATTTTGGTAGTTCAAACAGAGCTTTCCAAGCCTTTATCATACTAGATTACTTCATTTCTTATATTAGAACATGAAATTGAAGCTTACTCGTTGATTTCAAAAGCATTAGAGCTCATAACCTCGATTGAAGTCTCTATTGCTTAATCGAGAAGAAAACCACTATAACTGACTTAAAACTCAATGATTCTCGTACGTACTTCAACCGATTGATATATTGTATTGAATTAGAGGTTATTCATGAAGAGCGCATCGAATTCGAGGTCGTTCGACCATCTGTTGACTCCAGAAGCTCAAGATAGCTTCGGTTGACTGATTAATTTATGTTCTTCAATTTTGGTAGTACAATCCGTGCTTTTTAAGAAATTATCATGCTCGATTACTTCATTTCTTAAATTAGAACATGAAATTGAAGCTTACTCGTTGATTTCAAAAGCATTTGAGCTCATAACCTCGATTGAAGTCTCTTTTGCTTAATTGAGAAGAAAACCACTATAACTGACTTAAAACTCAATGATTCTCGTACATACTTCAACCGATTGATATATTGTATTGAAATAGAGGTTATTCATGAAGAGCGCATCGAATTCGAGGTCGTTCGACCATCTGTTGACTCCGGAAACTGAAGGTAGCTTCGGTTGACCGATTACCTTAAGTTCTTCGATTTTTGTAGTTCAAACCGTGCTTTCCATGCCTTTATCATGCTAGATTACTTCATTTCTTATATTAGAACATGAAATTGAAGCTTACTCGTTGATTTCAAAAGCATTTGAGCTCATAACCTCGATTGAAGTCTCTTTTGCTTAATCGAGAAGAAAACCGCTATAACTGACTTAAAACTCAATGATTCTCGTACGTACTTCAACCGATTGATATATTGTATTGAATTAGAGGTTATTCATGAAGAGTGCAATGAATTCAAGGTCGTTCGACCATCTGTTGACTCTGAAAGCTCAAGATAGCTTCGGTTGACCGATTACCTTACGTTCTCCAATTTTGGTAGTTCAAACCGTGCTTTCCAAGCCTTTGTCATGCTAGATTACTTCATTTCTTATATTAGAACATGAAATTGAAGCTTACTCGTTGATTTCAAAAGCATTTGAGCTCATAACCTCGATTGAAGTCTCTTTTGCTTAATCGAGAAGAAAACCACTATAACTGACTTAAAACTCAATGATTCTCGTACGTACTTCAACCGATTGATATATTGTATTGAATTAGAGGTTATTCATGACGAGCGCATCGAATTCGTGGTCGTTTGACCATCTTTTGACTCCAAAAGCTCAAGATAGCTTCGGTTGACCGATTACCTTACATTCTTCGATTTTGGTAGTTCAAACCGTGCTTTCCAAGCCTTTATTATGCTAGATTACTTCATTTCTTATATTAGAACATGAAATTGAAGCTTACTCGTTGATTTCAAAAGCATTTGAGCTCATAACCTCGATTGAAGTCTCTTTTGCTTAATCGAGAAGAAAATCACTATAACTGACTTAAAACTCAATGATTCTCGTACGTACTTCAACCGATTGATATATTGTATTGAATTAGAGGTTATTCATTAAGAGCGCATCGAATTCGAGGTCGTTCGACCATCTGTTGACTCTGAAAGTTCAAGATAGCTTCGGTTTACCGATTACCTTACGTTATTCGATTTTGGTAGTTCAAACCGTGCTTTCCATGCCTTTATCATGCTAGATTACTTCATTTCTTATATTAGAACATGAAATTGAAGCTTACTCGTTGATTTCAAAAGCATTTGAGCTCATAACCTCGATTGAAGTCTCTTTTGCTTAATTGAGAAGAAAACCACTATAACTGATTTAAAACTCAATGATTCTCGTACATACTTCAACCGATTGATATATTGTATTGAAATAGAGGTTATTCATGAAGAGCGCATCGAATTCGAGGTCGTTCGACCATCTGTTGACTCCGAAAACTGAAGGTAGCTTCGGTTGACCGATTACCTTAAGTTCTTCGATTTTGGTAGTTCAAACCGTGCTTTAATTTCCATGCCTTTATCATGCTAGATTACTTCATTTCTTATATTAGAACATGAAATTTAAGCTTACTCGTTGATTTCAAAAGCATTTGAGCTCATAACCTCGATTGAAGTCTCTTTTGCTTAATCGAGAAGAAAACCGCTATAACTGACTTAAAACTCAATGATTCTCGTACGTACTTCAACCGATTGATATATTGTATTGAATTAGAGGTTATTCATGAAGAGTGCAATGAATTCAAGGTCGTTCGACCATCTGTTGACTCTGAAAGCTCAAGATAGCTTCGGTTGACCGATTACCTTACGTTCTCCAATTTTGGTAGTTCAAACCGTGCTTTCCAAGCCTTTGTCATGCTAGATTACTTCATTTCTTATATTAGAACATGAAATTGAAGCTTACTCGTTGATTTCAAAAGCATTTGAGTTCATAACCTCGATTGAAGTCTCTTTTGTTTAATCAAGAAGAAAATAACTATAACTGACTTAAAACTCAATGATTCTCGTACGTACTTCAACCGATTGATACATTGTATTGAATTAGAGGTTATTCATGAAGAGTGCATCGAATTCGAGGTCGTTCGACCATCTGTTGACTCCGGAAACTCAAGATAGTTTCGGTTGACCGATTACCTTACGTTCTTCGATTTTGGTAGTTCAAACCGCGTGATTGGTGTGTAGATGTTAGGATTTTCGTAGTGTTTTCGAGTCCGTTTTTGTTATGTTTTGTGTCTCTTCCGTTTGTATTTTGCTATGATTGGGTTGTTTGAGTTTGGTTCGTGTAGGATCGTTAGATGGAAGAAACGGAAGGGAATGGCTCGAAAAAGGTGAAGAATTGAAGAAGAGTTAAGTGTTAGGCGAGCATGACGCTGGACGCCCGTCCAAGGTGCAGTGGACGGTCGTCCAGAGTACTCTGGACGAGCGCGCAGGATCACTGGACGAGCGCGCAGAGCAGAATTGAAGAGGAGAGCGCACGCGACGCTGGACGAGCGTCCAACTTACATTGGACGACCGTCCAACGTTCCGGCCAGCAGATTGTTTCCTTATATAATTAGGTTTTCATACCTAATATATATATCATCCCTTGTGCACGAATTATCATCATCTTAGACATCTTTTTAGCTCTAGTTTTCAGCACTTAAATACTTTATAGCTTTTATTGTTCGGATCCGGATTCGTTCTTCGTTTATTGCAATTTAATTCAAGGCGTTTATTTAATTCAAGTTCTTCGTTCTTCGTCTCAATTTTCGTAAGTTCTTTTATTGCTTTCGTTTATTTGCTTTAATTACTTGCTTTAGTTCTAGATTCGTTTTCTTAATTGCTTCGTTTAAATTCCTTAAGTTTAATTTCTTTCTTTCGATTTCAAGTTTAAAGTTTAGATTCGTTTTTCTTGCTTTCAATTCTCTTTCGTTTTTCAAAGTTTTCAAGTTAGATTAATTTGCTTTTAATTTCCAGATTTCAATTCATCATGTCTAGGTTTATTTATGCATCTTTCTTTGCTTTCGTTTCCTTCGTTGCTTTCGTTATTGCTTTCCTTTCGATTTTTGCCTAGGTAGATTTAATTGCTTTCTTCTAGTTTAATTCTTAGATTTATTTCTTGAGTTCTAGATTAGTTATTTAATTGCTTTTATTTACTTGCTTTGATTTATTTTATTTGCCTAGGATTTAAAACAAAAACCCAAAAATATTATTTACTTGCTTTCTTAGTTTTAGGTTTACTACATAATTAATTGCCCTGTTAAGTTTTCCTTGAGATTCGATACTTTGGTTTTACTTGCTAGTGCTACGATAGGATTTCGTTCTATTGCGAACACTTTTTAGTGAAACAAATTTTGGCGCCGTTGCCGGGGAAAACTTTAGGCTTTTGATTGTGTAGTATTTTTATTTGCTTTATTTTTATTTGTGTTTATTCGATTTCTTGTTTCTCCCACTCGGTGCGTTTAACCCTTTTGTTGAGTGTTGTTTATGCATGGTCGCCGAAGTCTTCAAAGGAATCTAGCGCCCTACGTCGACAACGTCCATCAAAGGAAAGCGATCTTAGCCGTGAAGGAGAAGGAGGAGATCGATTCTCAAGACTTTGGTTTAGTCTTGTTGTTTGCAGAGCCCGAAGCCATGGCAGCTAGAGTCATGGGCGATTTTGCTCGCCCCACATTCACAGCCACCACTTCGGCGATAGTCCTGACGGAAGCGGTCAGGAATCATGAGCTTAAACCTCACCACATGGCGTTGCTTCCATCCTACCACGGGCTGGCCAACGAGGATGCGTTGACGTTCATCCGAGAGTTTTGCACGGTGGTGCAAACTTTCCCACTCGCGGGACTCACGGAGGACACCTTGAAGATGAAGTGCTTCCCGTACACCCTCAAGGATCGAGCAAGGTCGTGGTATTTGGCGCTCCCGGCCAACTCTCTCGCCACATGGAATGCGGTGTGCGAGAAGTTCATGCTAAAGTACTATCCCAACCGCAAGACTCAAGAGGTGCGGTCAAAGATTATGAATTTCTCCCAACACAACGATGAGCCATTTCACGAAGCATGGGAGAGGTTCCAAGAGCTGCTCCAACAATGCCCTCATCATCAAATGGCACCGGAGTTGCTTTGGCAATATTTCTACGACGCCCTCAACCAAACTTGCCAATTCATGGTGGATAGTTCGGCCGGAGGCAACATAGCGGTCAAGACAGCTGATGAGTTGAAGGATATTTTCGAGACGCTTGCTGCGAGTTCTCAACAAAAATCAGTTAGATCGAGGAACGTGGAGGCGAGTGCAATTTCGATGAGCCCCGACTTGAAGAAGCAAATTGCCGACATGTATAGGGATCTCGAGAATTTGAAGGTTAAGCAAAGTGCACCGGCCCCGAAGGAGGAAGAGAGGAAGCCCGATCAATGCGAGATTTGTGGAGAGCTTGGACACATCAAGGAGGTGTGCCACAACATGGGGGAGTTTCAATACGAAGGAGGAGCCGAGGTCTACGCCGCTCAAGGATACCCACCTCAAGCACCACATCAAGGATACCAAGGGGGATACAATGGACGCTACCAAAATCCGAGGCCGACACAAGGGCAAGGTAACCCCCCTACTTATCCGAATAGGCGTCCTCCACCATATAATAACCCCTATCCTCTTCCACCAAATCCCTACTACCCTCAACCTCCACCATATTATCCACCCCCTCAATACCCTCCAAATCCATATTACCCATCACCTCCTTATTACCCTCCTCAACCTAATCCTTCATCGCCATACCCTCCACCTCCTCCCCAAAATTCTCGTCCTCAAGGACCTCCACAAAAGCCCCCCGCCGATGAGGATCGTTTCCAAGCACTAGATGCAAACATGAAGCGGCTCGAGACGGCCATTGGTCAAATTTCTGGATCTATGCACTTGATGCAACAACCGGGGCGGATTCCGAGCCAAGGGATCCAACCACAACAAGCTAACGAGGTGCAATATCCCCCATATGTTCCTCCCTTTCCACCACATCAAGCCCAAGCCGTTTCGGTGCTACGGAGCGGGAGGCACGTGGATAATGGAGGCCGAGGTTCCCCCTTATTGGGCCGACTTTAGGACCGATTTTACACAATTCCAAGAGAATGTGTTTAATCGGTTCGATGATTTGTCGACCCAAGTGACGGGGTTGAATAGTCGGGTGTCCCACATTGAGAGTCACTTGACTCGTTTTACCGACTTCTCGGTTGCCTCTACCTCCACTCCACCGGATCCGAACGACCCTCGTTGGTGGTCTCCTCACGATCCCCGATGGCAAGATCCACGTTACCGAGGTTTCTTCAACCCATAGCAAAGTTTTGTGTCTTTTTATTTGCTTTATTTTGAGTCGTTTATGTATTTTTCTTTATTTGGTGCGGTTTTTATGCTTTGGTATATTGTTTCGTGTTTGTTTTGTAGGTACTCACTTGGAGTTTCTTGGGATTTCAAGTGTTTTGGTCGACATCATGCGATAAGTTTTTCTATTCCTTTCCTTTTTATTTTCTCGCAATGTGGACATTGCTTGATTTTAAGTGTGGGGGGGGTATTGAAACTTTTGGCATGATGTGGTGTTCGTTTGCTTTGTTTGATCGAGTCTTAATTGTTTTGATCGAGTCTATTGTTTGGTTTGATCGAGTCTAGTTGATCGAGTCATCATGTTTCCCTCACCTAGGTATTTGTTTGATTTTGAGCTTTATAAGCATGTAACTTAGGATCAATGTGAATGATTCAATGATGGAGTCTTTATTTGTTGGAATTGATTTGAGCATAAATTAGGTTGGTTTAGTCTTGAGTTGTGATTGATTATGAATTGATGAATTGTGGGGCATGAATTGATATGAGTTTGAGGAAAATGATGTATGATTTTTGGTTGAGTGTTAAATCTAGATTATTGCAATTTTGGATTGCTAGTTTACTTTCCCCTTTAGAAAAAAAAAAAGAAAGAAAGAAGAGAAAAGAAAAAATAGTTGTGTTTATGTGAATAAAGAGTTGATAGGATTTCTGCTCCTCTTGCTTGTAACGTATGAAAATACTAGAGTAATGAGCATGGGAAACCACATGAAAAAGCTTCGAGAGACCCTCGAATGATCACATTTCATGAACATTGTCCTAGATGATACTCGTGTATGTTTGAATAAGTGTTCGTAGGCATTCTACCCCTCTTGACAATGGGTACGGGAAACCGCACTAGGAGGCTCGATGTGACCCATCGATGATTAAACCTAGTGAATTTTGTGCCATAAACGTTCACATGTTTAAAAAAAAAAAAGAAAAAAAAAATAGTTGTTTATTTGTGGAATAAAAAGGGGAAGTAGGCTAGTCGTCTAAGTTGTGATGATTCTAGACATTTGTGAGATGTGTGTTATCATTGCTTTTCCTCTTACTTGGATTGATTTATAAGCCACATAGTTCATTGAGGATGATTGATTGTAACTTGGGATTAAAGTGACCTCGTTTGAGTTTGTTGATTCCGGCGATTAAATGCTCTATGATTTGAATTGTTTGGATTGAATCTAAGTTGTGTGTTTATATTGCTTGAGGACAAGCAAAGGTCTAAGTGTGGGGGATTTTGATTGGTGTGTAGATGTTAGGATTTTTGTAGTGTTTTCGAGTCCGTTTTTGTTATGTTTTGTGTCTCTTCCGTTTGTATTTTGCTATGATTGGGTTGTTTGAGTTTGGTTCGTGTAGGATCGTTAGATGGAAGAAACGGAAGGGAATGGCTCGAAAAAGGTGAAGAATTGAAGAAGAGTTAAGTGTTAGGCGAGCATGACGCTGGACGCCCGTCCAAGGTGCAGTGGACGGTCGTCCAGAGTACTCTGGACGAGCGCGCAGGATCACTGGACGAGCGCGCAGAGCAGAATTGAAGAGGAGAGCGCACGCGACGCTGGACGAGCGTCCAACTTACGTTGGACGACCGTCCAACGTTCCGGCCAGCAGATTGTTTCCTTATATAATTAGGTTTTCATACCTAATATATATATCATCCCTTGTGCACGAATTATCATCATCTTAGACATCTTTTTAGCTCTAGTTTTCAGCACTTAAATACTTTATAGCTTTTATTGTTCGGATCCGGATTCGTTCTTCGTTTATTGCAATTTAATTCAAGGCGTTTATTTAATTCAAGTTCTTCGTTCTTCGTCTCAATTTTCGTAAGTTCTTTTATTGCTTTCGTTTATTTGCTTTAATTACTTGCTTTAGTTCTAGATTCGTTTTCTTAATTGCTTCGTTTAAATTCCTTAAGTTTAATTTCTTTCTTTCGATTTCAAGTTTAAAGTTTAGATTCGTTTTTCTTGCTTTCAATTCTCTTTCGTTTTTCAAAGTTTTCAAGTTAGATTAATTTGCTTTTAATTTCCAGATTTCAATTCATCATGTCTAGGTTTATTTATGCATCTTTCTTTGCTTTCGTTTCCTTCGTTGCTTTCGTTATTGCTTTCCTTTCGATTTTTGCCTAGGTAGATTTAATTGCTTTCTTCTAGTTTAATTCTTAGATTTATTTCTTGAGTTCTAGATTAGTTATTTAATTGCTTTTATTTACTTGCTTTGATTTATTTTATTTGCCTAGGATTTAAAACAAAAACCCAAAAATATTATTTACTTGCTTTCTTAGTTTTAGGTTTACTACATAATTAATTGCCCTGTTAAGTTTTCCTTGAGATTCGATACTTTGGTTTTACTTGCTAGTGCTACGATAGGATTTCGTTCTATTGCGAACACTTTTTAGTGAAACAAATTTTGGCGCCGTTGCCGGGGAAAACTTTAGGCTTTTGATTGTGTAGTATTTTTATTTGCTTTATTTTTATTTGTGTTTATTCGATTTCTTGTTTCTCCCACTCGGTGCGTTTAACCCTTTTGTTGAGTGTTGTTTATGCATGGTCGCCGAAGTCTTCAAAGGAATCTAGCGCCCTACGTCGACAACGTCCATCAAAGGAAAGCGATCTTAGCCGTGAAGGAGAAGGAGGAGATCGATTCTCAAGACTTTGGTTTAGTCTTGTTGTTTGCAGAGCCCGAAGCCATGGCAGCTAGAGTCATGGGCGATTTTGCTCGCCCCACATTCACAGCCACCACTTCGGCGATAGTCCTGACGGAAGCGGTCAGGAATCATGAGCTTAAACCTCACCACATGGCGTTGCTTCCATCCTACCACGGGCTGGCCAACGAGGATGCGTTGACGTTCATCCGAGAGTTTTGCACGGTGGTGCAAACTTTCCCACTCGCGGGACTCACGGAGGACACCTTGAAGATGAAGTGCTTCCCGTACACCCTCAAGGATCGAGCAAGGTCGTGGTATTTGGCGCTCCCGGCCAACTCTCTCGCCACATGGAATGCGGTGTGCGAGAAGTTCATGCTAAAGTACTATCCCAACCGCAAGACTCAAGAGGTGCGGTCAAAGATTATGAATTTCTCCCAACACAACGATGAGCCATTTCACGAAGCATGGGAGAGGTTCCAAGAGCTGCTCCAACAATGCCCTCATCATCAAATGGCACCGGAGTTGCTTTGGCAATATTTCTACGACGCCCTCAACCAAACTTGCCAATTCATGGTGGATAGTTCGGCCGGAGGCAACATAGCGGTCAAGACAGCTGATGAGTTGAAGGATATTTTCGAGACGCTTGCTGCGAGTTCTCAACAAAAATCAGTTAGATCGAGGAACGTGGAGGCGAGTGCAATTTCGATGAGCCCCGACTTGAAGAAGCAAATTGCCGACATGTATAGGGATCTCGAGAATTTGAAGGTTAAGCAAAGTGCACCGGCCCCGAAGGAGGAAGAGAGGAAGCCCGATCAATGCGAGATTTGTGGAGAGCTTGGACACATCAAGGAGGTGTGCCACAACATGGGGGAGTTTCAATACGAAGGAGGAGCCGAGGTCTACGCCGCTCAAGGATACCCACCTCAAGCACCACATCAAGGATACCAAGGGGGATACAATGGACGCTACCAAAATCCGAGGCCGACACAAGGGCAAGGTAACCCCCCTACTTATCCGAATAGGCGTCCTCCACCATATAATAACCCCTATCCTCTTCCACCAAATCCCTACTACCCTCAACCTCCACCATATTATCCACCCCCTCAATACCCTCCAAATCCATATTACCCACCACCTCCTTATTACCCTCCTCAACCTAATCCTTCATCGCCATACCCTCCACCTCCTCCCCAAAATTCTCGTCCTCAAGGACCTCCACAAAAGCCCCCCGCCGATGAGGATCGTTTCCAAGCACTAGATGCAAACATGAAGCGGCTCGAGACGGCCATTGGTCAAATTTCTGGATCTATGCACTTGATGCAACAACCGGGGCGGATTCCGAGCCAAGGGATCCAACCACAACAAGCTAACGAGGTGCAATATCCCCCATATGTTCCTCCCTTTCCACCACATCAAGCCCAAGCCGTTTCGGTGCTACGGAGCGGGAGGCACGTGGATAATGGAGGCCGAGGTTCCCCCTTATTGGGCCGACTTTAGGACCGATTTTACACAATTCCAAGAGAATGTGTTTAATCGGTTCGATGATTTGTCGACCCAAGTGACGGGGTTGAATAGTCGGGTGTCCCACATTGAGAGTCACTTGACTCGTTTTACCGACTTCTCGGTTGCCTCTACCTCCACTCCACCGGATCCGAACGACCCTCGTTGGTGGTCTCCTCACGATCCCCGATGGCAAGATCCACGTTACCGAGGTTTCTTCAACCCATAGCAAAGTTTTGTGTCTTTTTATTTGCTTTATTTTGAGTCGTTTATGTATTTTTCTTTATTTGGTGCGGTTTTTATGCTTTGGTATATTGTTTCGTGTTTGTTTTGTAGGTACTCACTTGGAGTTTCTTGGGATTTCAAGTGTTTTGGTCGACATCATGCGATAAGTTTTTCTATTCCTTTCCTTTTTATTTTCTCGCAATGTGGACATTGCTTGATTTTAAGTGTGGGGGGGGGGTATTGAAACTTTTGGCATGATGTGGTGTTCGTTTGCTTTGTTTGATCGAGTCTTAATTGTTTTGATCGAGTCTATTGTTTGGTTTGATCGAGTCTAGTTGATCGAGTCATCATGTTTCCCTCACCTAGGTATTTGTTTGATTTTGAGCTTTATAAGCATGTAACTTAGGATCAATGTGAATGATTCAATGATGGAGTCTTTATTTGTTGGAATTGATTTGAGCATAAATTAGGTTGGTTTAGTCTTGAGTTGTGATTGATTATGAATTGATGAATTGTGGGGCATGAATTGATATGAGTTTGAGGAAAATGATGTATGATTTTTGGTTGAGTGTTAAATCTAGATTATTGCAATTTTGGATTGCTAGTTTACTTTCCCCTTTAGAAAAAAAAAAAAGAAAGAAAGAAGAGAAAAGAAAAAATAGTTGTGTTTATGTGAATAAAGAGTTGATAGGATTTCTGCTCCTCTTGCTTGTAACGTATGAAAATACTAGAGTAATGAGCATGGGAAACCACATGAAAAAGCTTCGAGAGACCCTCGAATGATCACATTTCATGAACATTGTCCTAGATGATACTCGTGTATGTTTGAATAAGTGTTCGTAGGCATTCTACCCCTCTTGACAATGGGTACGGGAAACCGCACTAGGAGGCTCGATGTGACCCATCGATGATTAAACCTAGTGAATTTTGTGCCATAAACGTTCACATGTTTAAAAAAAAAAAAGAAAAAAAAAATAGTTGTTTATTTGTGGAATAAAAAGGGGAAGTAGGCTAGTCGTCTAAGTTGTGATGATTCTAGACATTTGTGAGATGTGTGTTATCATTGCTTTTCCTCTTACTTGGATTGATTTATAAGCCACATAGTTCATTGAGGATGATTGATTGTAACTTGGGATTAAAGTGACCTCGTTTGAGTTTGTTGATTCCGGCGATTAAATGCTCTATGATTTGAATTGTTTGGATTGAATCTAAGTTGTGTGTTTATATTGCTTGAGGACAAGCAAAGGTCTAAGTGTGGGGGATTTTGATTGGTGTGTAGATGTTAGGATTTTCGTAGTGTTTTCGAGTCCGTTTTTGTTATGTTTTGTGTCTCTTCCGTTTGTATTTTGCTATGATTGGGTTGTTTGAGTTTGGTTCGTGTAGGATCGTTAGATGGAAGAAACGGAAGGGAATGGCTCGAAAAAGGTGAAGAATTGAAGAAGAGTTAAGTGTTAGGCGAGCATGACGCTGGACGCCCGTCCAAGGTGCAGTGGACGGTCGTCCAGAGTACTCTGGACGAGCGCGCAGGATCACTGGACGAGCGCGCAGAGCAGAATTGAAGAGGAGAGCGCACGCGACGCTGGACGAGCGTCCAACTTACGTTGGACGACCGTCCAACGTTCCGGCCAGCAGATTGTTTCCTTATATAATTAGGTTTTCATACCTAATATATATATCATCCCTTGTGCACGAATTATCATCATCTTAGACATCTTTTTAGCTCTAGTTTTCAGCACTTAAATACTTTATAGCTTTTATTGTTCGGATCCGGATTCGTTCTTCGTTTATTGCAATTTAATTCAAGGCGTTTATTTAATTCAAGTTCTTCGTTCTTCGTCTCAATTTTCGTAAGTTCTTTTATTGCTTTCGTTTATTTGCTTTAATTACTTGCTTTAGTTCTAGATTCGTTTTCTTAATTGCTTCGTTTAAATTCCTTAAGTTTAATTTCTTTCTTTCGATTTCAAGTTTAAAGTTTAGATTCGTTTTTCTTGCTTTCAATTCTCTTTCGTTTTTCAAAGTTTTCAAGTTAGATTAATTTGCTTTTAATTTCCAGATTTCAATTCATCATGTCTAGGTTTATTTATGCATCTTTCTTTGCTTTCGTTTCCTTCGTTGCTTTCGTTATTGCTTTCCTTTCGATTTTTGCCTAGGTAGATTTAATTGCTTTCTTCTAGTTTAATTCTTAGATTTATTTCTTGAGTTCTAGATTAGTTATTTAATTGCTTTTATTTACTTGCTTTGATTTATTTTATTTGCCTAGGATTTAAAACAAAAACCCAAAAATATTATTTACTTGCTTTCTTAGTTTTAGGTTTACTACATAATTAATTGCCCTGTTAAGTTTTCCTTGAGATTCGATACTTTGGTTTTACTTGCTAGTGCTACGATAGGATTTCGTTCTATTGCGAACACTTTTTAGTGAAACACCGCGCTTTCCAAGCCTTTATCATGCTAGATTACTTCATTTCTTATATTAGAACATGAAATTGAAGCTTACTCGTTGATTTCAACAGCATTTAAGCTCATAACCTCGATTGAAGTCTCTTTTGCTTAATCGAGAAGAAATCCACTATAACTGACTTAAAACTCAATGATTCTCGTACGTACTTCAACCGATAGATATATTGTATTGAATTAGAGTTTATTCATGAAGAGTGCATCGAATTCGAGGTCGTTCAACCATCTGTTGACTCCGAAAGCTCAAGATAGCTTCGGTTGACCGATTACCTTACGTTCTTCGATTTTGGTAGTTCAATCCGTACTTTCCAAGTCTTTATCATGCTAGATTACTTCATTTATTATATTAGAACATGAAATTGAAGCTTACTCGTTGATTTCAAAAGCATTTGAGCTCATAACCTCGATTGAAGTCTCTTTTGCTTAATCGAGAAGAAAACCACTATAACTGACTTAAAACTCAATGATTCTCGTACGTACTTCAACCGATTGATATATTGTATTGAATTAGATGTTATTCATGACGAGCGCATCGAATTCGAGGTCGTTTGACCATCTTTTGACTCCAAAAGCTCAAGATAGATTCGGTTGACCGATTACCTTACATTCTTCGATTTTGGTAGTTCAAACCGTGCTTTCCAAGCCTTTATTATGCTAGATTACTTCATTTCTTATATTAGAACATGAAATTGAAGCTTACTCGTTGATTTCAAAAGCATTTGAGCTCATAACCTCGATTGAAGTCTCTTTTGCTTAATCGAGAAGAAAATCACTATAACTGACTTAAAACTCAATGATTCTCGTACGTACTTCAACCGATTGATATATTGTATTGAATTAGAGGTTATTCATGAAGAGCGCATCGAATTCGAGGTCGTTCGACCATCTGTTGACTCTGAAAGTTCAAGATAGCTTCGGTTGACCGATTACCTTACGTTCTTCGATTTTGGTAGTTCAAACCGTGCTTTCCATGCCTTTATCATGCTAGATTACTTCATTTCTTATATTAGAACATGAAATTGAAGCTTACTCGTTGATTTCAAAACCATTTGAGCTCATAACCTCGATTGAAGTCTCTTTTGCTTAATTGAGAAGAAAACCACTATAACTGACTTAAAACTCAATGATTCTCGTACATACTTCAACCGATTGATATATTGTATTGAAATAGAGGTTATTCATGAAGAGCGCATCGAATTCGAGGTCGTTCGACCATCTGTTGACTCCGAAAACTGAAGGTAGCTTCGGTTGACCGATTACCATAAGTTCTTCGATTTTGGTAGTTCAAACCGTGCTTTCCATGCCTTTATCATGCTAGATTACTTCATTTCTTATATTAGAATATGAAATTTAAGCTTACTCGTTGATTTCAAAAGCATTTGAGCTCATAACCTCGATTGAAGTCTCTTTTGCTTAATCGAGAAGAAAACCGCTATAACTGACTTAAAACTCAATGATTCTCGTACGTACTTCAACCGATTGATATATTGTATTGAATTAGAGGTTATTCATGAAGAGTGCAATGAATTCAAGGTCGTTCGACCATCTGTTGACTCTGAAAGCTCAAGATAGCTTCGGTTGAACGATTACCTTACGTTCTCCTAATTTGGTAGTTCAAACCGTGCTTTCCAAGCCTTTGTCATGCTAGATTACTTCATCTCTTATATTAGAACATGAAATTGAAGCTTACTCGTTGATTTCAAAAGCATTTGATCTCATAACCTCGATTGAAGTCTCTTTTGTTTAATCAAGAAGAAAATAACTATAACTGACTTAAAACTCAATGATTCTCGTACGTACTTCAACCGATTGATATATTGTATTGAATTAGAGGTTATTCATGTAGAGTGCATCGAATTCGAGGTCGTTCGACCATCTGTTGACTCCGGAAACTCAAGATAGTTTCGGTTGACCGATTACCTTACGTTCTTCGATTTTGGTAGTTCAAACCGCGCTTTCCAAGCCTTTATCATGCTAGATTACTTCATTTCTTATATTAGAACATGAAATTGAAGCTTACTCGTTGATTTCAACAGCATTTAAGCTCATAACCTCGATTGAAGTCTCTTTTGCTTAATCGAGAAGAAATCCACTATAACTGACTTAAAACTCAATGATTCTCGTACGTACTTCAACCGATAGATATATTGTATTGAATTAGAGTTTATTCATGAAGAGTGCATCGAATTCGAGGTCGTTCAACCATCTGTTGACTCCGAAAGCTCAAGATAGCTTCGGTTGACCGATTACCTTACGTTCTTCGATTTTGGTAGTTCAATCCGTACTTTCCAAGTCTTTATCATGCTAGATTACTTCATTTATTATATTAGAACATGAAATTGAAGCTTACTCGTTGATTTCAAAAGCATTTGAGCTCATAACCTCGATTGAAGTCTCTTTTGCTTAATCGAGAAGAAAACCGCTATAACTGACTTAAAACTCAATGATTCTCATACGTACTTCAACCGATTGATATATTGTATTGAATTAGAGGTTATTCATGAAGAGTGCAATGAATTCAAGGTCGTTCGACCATCTGTTGACTCTGAAAGCTCAAGATAGCTTCGGTTGAACGATTACCTTACGTTCTCCAATTTTGGTAGTTCAAACCGTGCTTTCCAAGCCTTTGTCATGCTAGATTACTTCATTTCTTATATTAGAACATGAAATTGAAGCTTACTCGTTGATTTCAAAAGCATTTGATCTCATAACCTCGATTGAAGTCTCTTTTGTTTAATCAAGAAGAAAATAACTATAACTGACTTAAAACTCAATGATTCTCGTACGTACTTCAACCGATTGATATATTGTATTGAATTAGAGGTTATTCATGAAGAGTGCATCGAATTCGAGGTCGTTCGACCATCTGTTGACTCCGGAAACTCAAGATAGTTTCGGTTGACCGATTACCTTACGTTCTTCGATTTTGGTAGTTCAAACCGCGCTTTCCAAGCCTTTATCATGCTAGATTACTTCATTTCTTATATTAGAACATGAAATTGAAGCTTACTCGTTGATTTCAACAGCATTTAAGCTCATAACCTCGATTGAAGTCTCTTTTGCTTAATCGAGAAGAAATCCACTATAACTGACTTAAAACTCAATGATTCTCGTACGTACTTCAACCGATAGATATATTGTATTGAATTAGAGTTTATTCATGAAGAGTGCATCGAATTCAAGGTTGTTCAACCATCTTTTGACTCCGAAAGCTCAAGATAGCTTCGGTTGACCGATTACCTTACGTTCTTCGATTTTGGTAGTTCAAACCGTGCTTTCCAAGCCTTTATTATGCTAGATTACTTCATTTCTTATATTAGAACATGAAATTGAAGCTTACTCGTTGATTTCAAAAGCATTTGAGCTCATAACCTCGATTGAAGTCTCTTTTGCTTAATCGAGAAGAAAATCACTATAACTGACTTAAAACTCAATGATTCTCGTACGTACTTCAACCGATAGATATATTGTATTGAATTAGAGTTTATTCATGAAGAGTGCATCGAATTCGAGGTCGTTCGACCATCTGTTGACTCCGAAAGCTCAAGATAGCTTCGGTTGACCGATTACCTTACGTTCTTCGATTTTGGTAGTTCAATCTGTACTTTCCAAGTCTTTATCATGCTAGATTACTTCATTTATTATATTAGAACTTGAAATTGAAGCTTACTCGTTGATTTCAAAAGCATTTGAGCTCATAACCTCGATTGAAGTCTCTTTTGCTTAATCGAGAAGAAAACCACTATAACTGACTTAAAACTCAATGATTCTCGTACGTACTTCAACCGATTGATATATTGTATTGAATTAGTGGTTACTCATGATGAGCGCATCGAATTCGAGGTCGTTTGACCATCTTTTGACTCCAAAAGCTCAAGATAGCTTCGGTTGACCGATTACCTTAAGTTCTTCGATTTTGGTAGTTCAAACCGTGATTTCCATGCCTTTATCATGCTAGATTACTTCATTTCTTATATTAGAACATGAAATTGAAGCTTACTCGTTGATTTCAAAAGGATTTGAGCTCATAACCTCGATTGAAGTCTCTTTTGCTTAATCGAGAAGAAAACCGCTATAACTGACTTAAAACTCAATGATTCTCGTACGTACTTCAACCGATTGATATATTGTATTGAATTAGAGGTTATTCATGAAGAGCGCAATGAATTCGAGGTCGTTCGACCATCTGTTGACTCCGGAAGCTCAAGATAGCTTCGGTTGACCGATTACCTTACGTTTTTCGATTTTGGTAGTTCAAACCGTGCATTCCAAGCCTTTATCATGCTAGATTACTTCATTTCTTATATTAGAACATGAAATTGAAGCTGACTCGTTGATTTCAAAAGCATTTGAGCTCATAACCTCGATTGAAGTCTCTTTTGCTTAATCGAGAAGAAAACCATTATAACTGACTTAAAACTCAAAGATTCTCATACGTACTTCAACCGATTGATATATTGTATTGAATTAGAGGTTATTCATGAAGAGCGCATCGAATTCGAGGTCGTTCGACCATCTGTTGACTCCGAAAGCTCAAGATAGCTTCGGTTGACTGATTAACTTACGTTCTTCAATTTTGGTAGTTCAAACCGTGCTTTCCTAGAAATTATCATGCTCGATTACTTCATTTCTTAAATTAGAACATGAAATTGAAGCTTACTCGTTGATTTCAAAACTATTTGAGCTCATAACCTCGATTGAAGTCTCTTTTGCTTAATCGAGAAGAAAACCACCATTAATGAATTAAAACTCAATGATTCTCGTACGTACTTCAACCGATTGATATATTGTATTGAATAAGAGGTTATTCATGAAGAGCGCATCGAATTCGAGGTCGTTCGACCATCTGTTGACTCCGAAAGCTCAAGATATCTTCGGTTGACCGATTACCTTACGTTCTTCGATTTTGGTAGTTCAAACCGTGCTTTCCAAGCCTTTATCATGCTAGATTACTTCATTTCTTATATTAGAACATGAAATTGAAGCTTACTCGTTGATTTCAAAAGCATTTGAGCTCATAACCTCGATTGAAGTCTCTTTTGCTTAATCGAGAAGAAAACCACTATAACTGACTTAAAACTCAATGATTCTCGTACGTACTTCAACCGATTAATATATTGTATTGAATTAGAGGTTATTCATGAAGAGCGCATCGAGTTCGAGGTCGTTCGACCATCTGTTGACTCCGGAAGCTCAAGATAGCTTCGGTTGACCGATTACCTTACGTTCTTCGATTTTGGTAGTTCAAACCGTGCTTTCTAAGCCTTTATCATGCTAGATTACTTCATTTCTTATATTAGCACATGAAATTGAAGCTTACTCATTGATTTCAAAAGCATTTGAGCTCATAACCTCGATTGAAGTCTCTTTTGCTTAATCGAGAAGAAAACCACTATAACTGACTTAAAACTCAATGGTTTTCGTACGTACATCAACCGATTGATATATTGTATTGAATTAGAGGTTATTCATGAAGAGCGCATCGAATTCGAGGTCGTTCGACCATCTGTTGACTCCGGAAGCTCAAGATAGCTTCGGTTGACCGATTACCTTACGTTCTTCGATTTTGGTAGTTCAAATTATGCTTTCCAAGCCTTTATCATGCTATATTACTTCATTCCTTATATTAGAACATGAAATAGAAGCTTACTCGTTGATTTCAAAAGCATTTGAGCTCATAACCTCGATTGAAGTCTCTTTTGCTTAATAGAGAAGAAAACCACTATAACTAACTTAAAACTCAATGATTCTCGTACGTACTTCAACCGATTGATATATTGTATTGAATTAGTGGTTATTCATGAAGAGCGCATCGAATTCGAGGTCGTTTTACCATCTGTTGACTCCGGAAGCTCAAGATAGCTTCGGCTGACCGATTACCTTACGTTCTTCGATTTTGGTAGTTCAAACCTTTATCATGCTAGATTACTTCATTTCTTATACTAGAACATGAAATTGAAGCTTACTCATTGATTTCAAAAGCATTTGAGCTCATAACCTCGATTGAAGTCTCTTTTGCTTAATCGAGAAGAAAACCACTATAACTGATTTAAAACTCAATGATTCTCGTACGTACTTCAACCGATTGCTATATTGTATTGAATGAGAGGTTATTCATGAAGAGCGCATCGAATTCGAGATCGTTTGACCATCTGTTGACTCCGGAAGCTCAAGATAGCTTCGGTTGACCGATTACCTTACGTTCTGCGATTTTGGTAGTTCAAACCGTGCTTTCCAAGCCTTTATCATGCTAGATTACTTCATTTCTTATATTAGAACATGAAATTGAAGCTTACTCGTTGTTTTCAAAAGCATTTGAGCTCATAACATCGATTGAAGTCTCTTTTGCTTAATAGAGAAGAAAACCACTATAACTGACTTAAAACTCAATGATTCTCGTACGTACTTCAACCGATTGCTATATTGTATTGAATGAGAGGTTATTCATGAAGAGCGCAACGAATTCGAGGTCGTTCGACCATCTGTTGACTCCGGAAGCTCAAGATAGCTTCGGTTGACCGATTACCTTACGTTCTTCGATTTTGGTAGTTCAAATTATGCTTTCCAAGCCTTTATCATGCTATATTACTTCATTCCTTATATTAGAACATGAAATAGAAGCTTACTCGTTGATTTCAAAAGCATTTGAGCTCATAACCTCGATTGAAGTCTCTTTTGCTTAATAGAGAAGAAAACCACTATAACTAACTTAAAACTCAATGATTCTCGTACGTACTTCAACCGATTGATATATTGTATTGAATTAGTGGTTATTCATGAAGAGCGCATCGAATTCGAGGTCGTTTTACCATCTGTTGACTCCGGAAGCTCAAGATAGCTTCGGCTGACCGATTACCTTACGTTCTTCGATTTTGGTAGTTCAAACCTTTATCATGCTAGATTACTTCATTTCTTATACTAGAACATGAAATTGAAGCTTACTGATTGATTTCAAAAGCATTTGAGCTCATAACCTCGATTGAAGTCTCTTTTGCTTAATCGAGAAGAAAACCACTATAACTGATTTAAAACTCAATGATTCTCGTACGTACTTCAACCGATTGCTATATTGTATTGAATGAGAGGTTATTCATGAAGAGCGCATCGAATTCGAGATCGTTTGACCATCTATTGACTCCGGAAGCTCAAGATAGCTTCGGTTGACCGATTACCTTACGTTCTGCGATTTTGGTAGTTCAAACCGTGCTTTCCAAGCCTTTATCATGCTAGATTACTTCATTTCTTATATTAGAACATGAAATTGAAGCTTACTCGTTGTTTTCAAAAGCATTTGAGCTCATAACATCGATTGAAGTCTCTTTTGCTTAATAGAGAAGAAAACCACTATAACTGACTTAAAACTCAATGATTCTCGTACGTACTTCAACCGATTGATATATTGTATTGAATTAGAGGTTATTCATGAAGAGCGCATCGAATTCGAGGTCGTTCGACCATCTGTTGACTCCGGAAGCTCAAGATAGCTTCGGTTGACCGATTACCTTACGTTCTTCGATTTTTGTAGTTCAAATCTTGCTTTCCAAGCCTTTATCATGCTAGATTACTTCATTTCTTATATTAGAACATGAAATTGAAGCTTACTCGTTGATTTCAAAAGCATTTGAGCTCATAACCTCGATTGAAGTCTCTTTTGCTTAATAGAGAAGAAAACCACTATAACTGACTTAAAACTCAATGATTCTCGTACGTACTTCAACCGATTGATATATTGTATTGAATTAGAGGTTGTTCATGAAGAGCGCATCAAATTCGAGGTCGTTTGACCATTTGTTGACTCTGAAAGCTCAAGATAGCTTCGGTTGACCGATTACCTTACGTTCTTCGATTTTGGTAGTTCAAACCGCGCTTTCCAAGCCTTTATCATGCTAGATTACTTCCATTTCTTATATTAGAACATGAAATTGAAGCTTACTCGTTGATTTCAACAACATTTAAGCTCATAACCTCGATTGAAGTCTCTTTTGCTTAATCGAGAAGAAATCCACTATAACTAACTTAAAACTCAATGATTCTCGTACGTACTTCAACCGATAGATATATAGTATTGAATTAGAGTTTATTCATGAAGAGTGCATCGAATTCAAGGTCGTTCAACCATCCGTTGACTCCGAAAGCTCAAGATAGCTTCGGTTGACCGATTACCTTACGTTCTTCGATTTTGGTAGTTCAAACCGTGCTTTCCAAGCCTTTATTATGCTAGATTACTTCATTTCTTATATTAGAACATGAAATTGAAGCTTACTCGTTGATTTCAAAAGCATTTGAGCTCATAACCTCGATTGAAGTCTCTTTTGCTTAATCGAGAAGAAAATCACTATAACTGACTTAAAACTCAATGATTCTCGTACGTACTTCAACCGATTGATATATTGTATTGAATTAGAGGTTATTCATGAAGAGCGCATCGAATTCGAGGTCGTTCGACCATCTGTTGACTCTGAAAGTTCAAGATAGCTTCGGTTGACCGATTACCTTACGTTCTTCGATTTTGGTAGTTCAAACCGAGCTTTCCAAGCCTTTATCATACTAGATTACTTCATTTCTTATATTAGAACATGAAATTGAAGCTTACTCGTTGATTTCAAAAGCATTAGAGCTCATAACCTCGATTGAAGTCTCTATTGCTTAATCGAGAAGAAAACCACTATAACTGACTTAAAACTCAATGATTCTCGTACGTACTTCAACCGATTGATATATTGTATTGAATTAGAGGTTATTCATGAAGAGCGCATTGAATTCGAGGTCGTTCGACCATCTGTTGACTCCAGAAGCTCAAGATAGCTTCGGTTGACTGATTAACTTATGTTCTTCAATTTTGGTAGTACAATCCGTGCTTTCTAAGAAATTATCATGCTCGATTACTTCATTTCTTAAATTAGAACATGAAATTGAAGCTTACTCGTTGATTTCAAAAGCATTTGAGCTCATAACCTCGATTGAAGTCTCTTTTGCTTAATCGAGAAGAAAACCGCTATAACTGACTTAAAACTCAATGATTCTCGTACGTACTTCAACCGATTGATATATTGTATTGAATTAGAGGTTATTCATGAAGAGTGCAATGAATTCAAGGTCGTTCGACCATCTGTTGACTCTGAAAGCTCAAGATAGCTTCGGTTGACCGATTACCTTACGTTCTCCAATTTTGGTAGTTCAAACCGTGCTTTCCAAGCCTTTGTCATGCTAGATTAATTCATTTCTTATATTAGAACATGAAATTGAATCTTACTCGTTGATTTCAAAAGCATTTGAGCTCATAACCTCGATTGAAGTCTCTTTTGTTTAATCAAGAAGAAAATAACTATAACTGACTTAAAACTCAATGATTCTAGTACGTACTTCAACCGATTGATATATTTTATTGAATTAGAGGTTATTCATGAAGAGTGCATCGAATTCGAGGTTGTTCGACCATCTGTTGACTCCGGAAACTCAAGATAGTTTCGGTTGACCGATTACCTTACGTTCTTCGATTTTGGTAGTTCAAACCGCGCTTTCCAAACCTTTATCATGCTAGATTACTTCATTTCTTATATTAGAACATGAAATTGAAGCTTACTCGTTGATTTCAACAGCATTTAAGCTCATAACCTCGATTGAAGTCTCTTTTGCTTAATCGAGAAGAAATCCACTATAACTGACTTAAAACTCAATGATTCTCGTACGTACTTCAACCGATAGATATATTGTATCGAATTAGAGTTTATTCATGAAGAGTGCATCGAATTCAAGGTCGTTCAACCATCTGTTGACTCCGAAAGCTCAAGATAGCTTCGGTTGACCGATTACCTTACGTTCTTCGATTTTGGTAGTTCAAACCGTGCTTTCCAAGCCTTTATTATGCTAGATTACTTCATTTCTTATATTAGAACATGAAATTGAAGCTTACTCGTTGATTTCAAAAGCATTTGAGCTCATAACCTCGATTGAAGTCTTTTTTGCTTAATAGAGAAGAAAACCACTATAACTGACTTAAAACTCAATGATTCTCGTACGTACTTCAACCGATTGATATATTGTATTGAATTAGAGGTTGTTCATGAAGAGCGCATCAAATTCGAGGTCGTTTGACCATTTGTTGACTCTGAAAGCTCAAGATAGCTTCGGTTGACCGATTACCTTACGTTCTTCGATTTTGGTAGTTCAAACCGCGCTTTCCAAGCCTTTATCATGCTAGATTACTTCCATTTCTTATATTAGAACATGAAATTGAAGCTTACTCGTTGATTTCAACAACATTTAAGCTCATAACCTCGATTGAAGTCTCTTTTGCTTAATCGAGAAGAAATCCACTATAACTAACTTAAAACTCAATGATTCTCGTACGTACTTCAACCGATAGATATATTGTATTGAATTAGAGTTTATTCATGAAGAGTGCATCGAATTCAAGGTCGTTCAACCATCTGTTGACTCCGAAAGCTCAAGATAGCTTCGGTTGACCGATTACCTTACGTTCTTCGATTTTGGTAGTTCAAACCGTGCTTTCCAAGCCTTTATTATGCTAGATTACTTCATTTCTTATATTAGAACATGAAATTGAAGCTTATTCGTTGATTTCAAAAGCATTTGAGCTCATAACCTCGATTGAAGTCTCTTTTGCTTAATCGAGAAGAAAATCACTATAACTTACTTAAAACTCAATGATTCTCGTACGTACTTCAACCGATTGATATATTGTATTGAATTAGAGGTTATTCATGAAGAGCGCATCGAATTCGAGGTCGTTCGACCATCTGTTGACTCTGAAAGTTCAAGATAGCTTCGGTTGACCGATTACCTTACGTTCTTCGATTTTGGTAGTTCAAACCGAGCTTTCCAAGCCTGTATCATACTAGATTACTTCATTTCTTATATTAGAACATGAAATTGAAGCTTACTCGTTGATTTCAAAAGCATTAGAGCTCATAACCTCGATTGAAGTCTCTATTGCTTAATCGAGAAGAAAACCACTATAACTGACTTAAAACTCAATGATTCTCGTACGTACTTCAACCGATTGATATATTGTATTGAATTAGAGGTTATTCATGAAGAGCGCATCGAATTCGAGGTCGTTCGACCATCTGTTGACTCAAGAAGCTCAAGATAGCTTCGGTTGACTGATTAACTTATGTTCTTCAATTTTGGTAGTACAATCCGTGCTTTCTAAGAAATTATCATGCTCGATTACTTCATTTCTTAAATTAGAACATGAAATTGAAGCTTACTCGTTGATTTCAAAAGCATTTGAGCTCATAACCTCGATTGAAGTCTCTTTTGCTTAATCGAGAAGAAAACCGCTATAACTGACTTAAAACTCAATGATTCTCGTACGTACTTCAACCGATTGATATATTGTATTGAATTAGAGGTTATTCATGAAGAGTGCAATGAATTCAAGGTCGTTCGACCATCTGTTGACTCTGAAAGCTCAAGATAGCTTCGGTTGACCGATTACCTTACGTTCTTCAATTTTGGTAGTTCAAACCGTGCTTTCCAAGCCTTTGTCATGCTAGATTACTTCATTTCTTATATTAGAACATGAAATTGAATCTTACTCGTTGATTTCAAAAGCATTTGAGCTCATAACCTCGATTGAAGTCTCTTTTGTTTAATCAAGAAGAAAATAACTATAACTGACTTAAAACTCAATGATTCTAGTACGTACTTCAACCGATTGATATATTTTATTGAATTAGAGGTTATTCATGAAGAGTGCATCGAATTCGAGGTTGTTCGACCATCTGTTGACTCCGGAAACTCAAGATAGTTTCGGTTGACCGATTACCTTACGTTCTTCGATTTTGGTAGTTCAAACCGCGCTTTCCAAACCTTTATCATGCTAGATTACTTCATTTCTTATATTAGAACATGAAATTGAAGCTTACTCGATGATTTCAACAACATTTAAGCTCATAACCTCGATTGAAGTCTCTTTTGCTTAATCGAGAAGAAATCCACTATAACTGACTTAAAACTCAATGATTCTCGTACGTACTTCAACCGATAGATATATTGTATTGAATTAGAGTTTATTCATGAAGAGTGCATCGAATTCAAGGTCGTTCAACCATCTGTTGACTCCGAAAGCTCAAGATAGCTTCGGTTGACCGATTACCTTACGTTCTTCGATTTTGGTAGTTCAAACCGTGCTTTCCAAGCCTTTATTATGCTAGATTACTTCATTTCTTATATTAGAACATGAAATTGAAGCTTACTCGTTGATTTCAAAAGCATTTGAGCTCATAACCTCGATTGAAGTCTCTTTTGCTTAATCGAGAAGAAAATCACTATAACTGACTTAAAACTCAATGATTCTCGTACGTACTTCAACCGATTGATATATTGTATTGAATTAGAGGTAATTCATGAAGAGCGCATCGAATTCGAGGTCGTTCGACCATCTGTTGACTCTGAAAGTTCAAGATAGCTTCGGTTGACCGATTACCTTACGTTCTTCGATTTTGGTAGTTCAAACCGAGCTTTCCAAGCCTTTATCATACTAGATTACTTCATTTCTTATATTAGAACATGAAATTGAAGCTTACTCGTTGATTTCAACAGCATTACAGCTCATAACCTCGATTGAAGTCTCTATTGCTTAATCGAGAAGAAAACCACTATAACTGACTTAAAACTCAATGATTCTCGTACGTACTTCAACCGATTGATATATTGTATTGAATTAGAGGTTATTCATGAAGAGCGCATCGAATTCGAGGTCGTTCGACCATCTGTTGACTCCAGAAGCTCAAGATAGCTTCGGTTGACTGATTAACTTATGTTCTTCAATTTTGGTAGTACAATCCGTGCTTTCTAAGAAATTATCATGCTCGATTACTTCATTTCTTAAATTAGAACATGAAATTGAAGCTTACTCGTTGATTTCAAAAGCATTTGAGCTCATAACCTCGATTGAAGTCTCTTTTGCTTAATCGAGAAGAAAACCGCTATAACTGACTTAAAACTCAATGATTCTCGTACGTACTTCAACCGATTGATATATTGTATTGAATTAGAGGTTATTCATGAAGAGTGCAATGAATTCAAGGTCGTTCGACCATCTGTTGACTCTGAAAGCTCAAGATAGCTTCGGTTGACCGATTACCTTACGTTCTCCAATTTTGGTAGTTCAAACCGTGCTTTCCAAGCCTTTGTCATGCTAGATTACTTCATTTCTTATATTAGAACATGAAATTGAATCTTACTCGTTGATTTCAAAAGCATTTGAGCTCATAACCTCGATTGAAGTCTCTTTTGTTTAATCAAGAAGAAAATAACTATAACTGACTTAAAACTCAATGATTCTCGTACGTACTTCAACCGATTTATATATTTTATTGAATTAGAGGTTATTCATGAAGAGTGCATCGAATTCGAGGTCGTTCGACCATCTGTTGACTCCGGAAACTCAAGATAGTTTCGGTTGACCGATTACCTTACGTTCTTCGATTTTGGTAGTTCAAACCGCGCTTTCCAAACCTTTATCATGCTAGATTACTTCATTTCTTATATTAGAACATGAAATTGAAGCTTACTCGTTGATTTCAATAGCATTTAAGCTCATAACCTCGATTGAAGTCTCTTTTGCTTAATCGAGAAGAAATCCACTATAACTGACTTAAAACTCAATGATTCTCGTACGTACTTCAACCGATAGATATATTGTATTGAATTAGAGTTTATTCATGAAGAGTGCATCGAATTCGAGGTCGTTCGACCATCTGTTGACTCCGAAAGCTCAAGATAGCTTCGGTTGACCGATTACCTTACGTTCTTCGATTTTGGTAGTTCAATCTGTACTTTCCAAGTCTTTATCATGCTAGATTACTTCATTTATTATATTAGAACATGAAATTGAAGCTTACTCGTTGATTTCAAAAGCATTTGAGCTCATAACCTCGATTGAAGTCTCTTTTGCTTAATCGAGAAGAAAATCACTATAACTGACTTAAAACTCAATGATTCTCGTACGTACTTCAACCGATTGATATATTGTATTGAATTAGAGGTAATTCATGAAGAGCGCATCGAATTCGAGGTCGTTCGACCATCTGTTGACTCTGAAAGTTCAAGATAGCTTCGGTTGACCGATTACCTTACGTTCTACGATTTTGGTAGTTCAAACCGAGCTTTCCAAGCCTTTATCATACTAGATTACTTCATTTCTTAAATTAGAACATGAAATTGAAGCTTACTCGTTGATTTCAAAAGCATTAGAGCTCATAACCTCGATTGAAGTCTCTATTGCTTAATCGAGAAGAAAACCACTATAACTGACTTAAAACTCAATGATTCTCGTACGTACTTCAACCGATTGATATATTGTATTGAATTAGAGGTTATTCATGAAGAGCGCATCGAATTCGAGGTCGTTCGACCATCTGTTGACTCCAGAAGCTCAAGATAGCTTCGGTTGACTGATTAACTTATGTTCTTCAATTTTGGTAGTACAATCCGTGCTTTCTAAGAAATTATCATGCTAGATTACTTCATTTCTTAAATTAGAACATGAAATTGAAGCTTACTCGTTGATTTCAAAAGCATTTGAGCTCATAACCTCGATTGAAGTCTCTTTTGCTTAATCGAGAAGAAAACCGCTATAACTGACTTAAAACTCAATGATTCTCGTACGTACTTCAACCGATTGATATATTGTATTGAATTAGACGTTATTCATGAAGAGTGCAATGAATTCAAGGTCGTTCGACCATCTGTTGACTCTGAAAGCTCAAGATAGCTTCGGTTGACCGATTACCTTACGTTCTCCAATTTTGGTAGTTCAAACCGTGCTTTCCAAGCCTTTGTCATGCTAGATTACTTCATTTCTTATATTAGAACATGAAATTGAATCTTACTCGTTGATTTCAAAAGCATTTGAGCTCATAACCTCGATTGAAGTCTCTTTTGTTTAATCAAGAAGAAAATAACTATAACTGACTTAAAACTCAATGATTCTAGTACGTACTTCAACCGATTGATATATTTTATTGAATTAGAGGTTATTCATGAAGAGTGCATCGAATTCGAGATTGTTCGACCATCTGTTGACTCCGGAAACTCAAGATAGTTTCGGTTGACCGATTACCTTACGTTCTTCGATTTTGGTAGTTCAAACCACGCTTTCCAAACCTTTATCATGCTAGATTACTTCATTTCTTATATTAGAACATGAAATTGAAGCTTACTCGTTGATTTCAACACCATTTAAGCTCATAACCTCGATTGAAGTCTCTTTTGCTTAATCGAGAAGAAATCCACTATAACTTACTTAAAACTCAATGATTCTCGTACGTACTTCAACCGATAGATATATTGTATTGAATTAGAGTTTATTCATGAAGAGTGCATCGAATTCAAGGTCGTTCAACCATCTGTTGACTCCGAAAGCTCAAGATAGCTTCGGTTGACCGATTACCTTACGTTCTTCGATTTTGGTAGTTCAAACCGTGCTTTCCAAGCCTTTATTATGCTAGATTACTTCATTTCTTATATTAGAACATGAAATTGAAGCTTACTCGTTGATTTCAAAAGCATTTGAGCTCATAACCTCGATTGAAGTCTCTTTTGCTTAATCGAGAAGAAAATCACTATAACTGACTTAAAACTCAATGATTCTCGTACGTACTTCAACCGATTGATATATTGTATTGAATTAGAGGTAATTCATGAAGAGCGCATCGAATTCGAGGTCGTTCGACCATCTGTTGACTCTGAAAGTTCAAGATAGCTTCGGTTGACCGATTACCTTACGTTCTTCGATTTTGGTAGTTCAAACCGAGCTTTCCAAGCCTTTATCATACTAGATTACTTCATTTCTTATATTAGAACATGAAATTGAAGCTTACTCGTTGATTTCAAAAGCATTAGAGCTCATAACCTCGATTGAAGTCTCTATTGCTTAATCGAGAAGAAAACCACTATAACTGACTTAAAACTCAATGATTCTCGTACGTACTTCAACCGATTGATATATTGTATTGAATTAGAGGTTATTCATGAAGAGCGCATCGAATTCGAGGTCGTTCGACCATCTGTTGACTCCAGAAGCTCAAGATAGCTTCGGTTGACTGATTAACTTATGTTCTTCAATTTTGGTAGTACAATCCGTGCTTTCTAAGAAATTATCATGCTCGATTACTTCATTTCTTAAATTAGAACATGAAATTGAAGCTTACTCGTTGATTTCAAAAGCATTTGAGCTCATAACCTCGATTGAAGTCTCTTTTGCTTAATCGAGAAGAAAACCGCTATAACTGACTTAAAACTCAATGATTCTCGTACGTACTTCAACCGATTGATATATTGTATTGAATTAGAGGTTATTCATGAAGAGTGCAATGAATTCAAGGTCGTTCGACCATCTGTTGACTCTGAAAGCTCAAGATAGCTTCGGTTGACCGATTACCTTACGTTCTCCAATTTTGGTAGTTCAAACCGTGCTTTCCAAGCCTTTGTCATGCTAGATTAATTCATTTCTTATATTAGAACATGAAATTGAATCTTACTCGTTGATTTCAAAAGCATTTGAGCTCATAACCTCGATTGAAGTCTCTTTTGTTTAATCAAGAAGAAAATAACTATAACTGACTTAAAACTCAATGATTCTAGTACGTACTTCAACCGATTGATATATTTTATTGAATTAGAGGTTATTCATGAAGAGTGCATCGAATTCGAGGTTGTTCGACCATCTGTTGACTCCGGAAACTCAAGATAGTTTCGGTTGACCGATTACCTTACGTTCTTCGATTTTGGTAGTTCAAACCGCGCTTTCCAAACCTTTATCATGCTAGATTACTTCATTTCTTATATTAGAACATGAAATTGAAGCTTACTCGTTGATTTCAACAGCATTTAAGCTCATAACCTCGATTGAAGTCTCTTTTGCTTAATCGAGAAGAAATCCACTATAACTGACTTAAAACTCAATGATTCTCGTACGTACTTCAACCGATAGATATATTGTATCGAATTAGAGTTTATTCATGAAGAGTGCATCGAATTCAAGGTCGTTCAACCATCTGTTGACTCCGAAAGCTCAAGATAGCTTCGGTTGACCGATTACCTTACGTTCTTCGATTTTGGTAGTTCAAACCGTGCTTTCCAAGCCTTTATTATGCTAGATTACTTCATTTCTTATATTAGAACATGAAATTGAAGCTTACTCGTTGATTTCAAAAGCATTTGAGCTCATAACCTCGATTGAAGTCTTTTTTGCTTAATAGAGAAGAAAACCACTATAACTGACTTAAAACTCAATGATTCTCGTACGTACTTCAACCGATTGATATATTGTATTGAATTAGAGGTTGTTCATGAAGAGCGCATCAAATTCGAGGTCGTTTGACCATTTGTTGACTCTGAAAGCTCAAGATAGCTTCGGTTGACCGATTACCTTACGTTCTTCGATTTTGGTAGTTCAAACCGCGCTTTCCAAGCCTTTATCATGCTAGATTACTTCCATTTCTTATATTAGAACATGAAATTGAAGCTTACTCGTTGATTTCAACAACATTTAAGCTCATAACCTCGATTGAAGTCTCTTTTGCTTAATCGAGAAGAAATCCACTATAACTAACTTAAAACTCAATGATTCTCGTACGTACTTCAACCGATAGATATATTGTATTGAATTAGAGTTTATTCATGAAGAGTGCATCGAATTCAAGGTCGTTCAACCATCTGTTGACTCCGAAAGCTCAAGATAGCTTCGGTTGACCGATTACCTTACGTTCTTCGATTTTGGTAGTTCAAACCGTGCTTTCCAAGCCTTTATTATGCTAGATTACTTCATTTCTTATATTAGAACATGAAATTGAAGCTTATTCGTTGATTTCAAAAGCATTTGAGCTCATAACCTCGATTGAAGTCTCTTTTGCTTAATCGAGAAGAAAATCACTATAACTTACTTAAAACTCAATGATTCTCGTACGTACTTCAACCGATTGATATATTGTATTGAATTAGAGGTTATTCATGAAGAGCGCATCGAATTCGAGGTCGTTCGACCATCTGTTGACTCTGAAAGTTCAAGATAGCTTCGGTTGACCGATTACCTTACGTTCTTCGATTTTGGTAGTTCAAACCGAGCTTTCCAAGCCTGTATCATACTAGATTACTTCGTTTCTTATATTAGAACATGAAATTGAAGCTTACTCGTTGATTTCAAAAGCATTAGAGCTCATAACCTCGATTGAAGTCTCTATTGCTTAATCGAGAAGAAAACCACTATAACTGACTTAAAACTCAATGATTCTCGTACGTACTTCAACCGATTGATATATTGTATTGAATTAGAGGTTATTCATGAAGAGCGCATCGAATTCGAGGTCGTTCGACCATCTGTTGACTCAAGAAGCTCAAGATAGCTTCGGTTGACTGATTAACTTATGTTCTTCAATTTTGGTAGTACAATCCGTGCTTTCTAAGAAATTATCATGCTCGATTACTTCATTTCTTAAATTAGAACATGAAATTGAAGCTTACTCGTTGATTTCAAAAGCATTTGAGCTCATAACCTCGATTGAAGTCTCTTTTGCTTAATCGAGAAGAAAACCGCTATAACTGACTTAAAACTCAATGATTCTCGTACGTACTTCAACCGATTGATATATTGTATTGAATTAGAGGTTATTCATGAAGAGTGCAATGAATTCAAGGTCGTTCGACCATCTGTTGACTCTGAAAGCTCAAGATAGCTTCGGTTGACCGATTACCTTACGTTCTTCAATTTTGGTAGTTCAAACCGTGCTTTCCAAGCCTTTGTCATGCTAGATTACTTCATTTCTTATATTAGAACATGAAATTGAATCTTACTCGTTGATTTCAAAAGCATTTGAGCTCATAACCTCGATTGAAGTCTCTTTTGTTTAATCAAGAAGAAAATAACTATAACTGACTTAAAACTCAATGATTCTTGTACGTACTTCAACCGATTGATATATTTTATTGAATTAGAGGTTATTCATGAAGAGTGCATCGAATTCGAGGTTGTTCGACCATCTGTTGACTCCGGAAACTCAAGATAGTTTCGGTTGACCGATTACCTTACGTTCTTCGATTTTGGTAGTTCAAACCGCGCTTTCCAAACCTTTATCATGCTAGATTACTTCATTTCTTATATTAGAACATGAAATTGAAGCTTACTCGATGATTTCAACAACATTTAAGCTCATAACCTCGATTGAAGTCTCTTTTGCTTAATCGAGAAGAAATCCACTATAACTGACTTAAAACTCAATGATTCTCGTACGTACTTCAACCGATAGATATATTGTATTGAATTAGAGTTTATTCATGAAGAGTGCATCGAATTCAAGGTCGTTCAACCATCTGTTGACTCCGAAAGCTCAAGATAGCTTCGGTTGACCGATTACCTTACGTTCTTCGATTTTGGTAGTTCAAACCGTGCTTTCCAAGCCTTTATTATGCTAGATTACTTCATTTCTTATATTAGAACATGAAATTGAAGCTTACTCGTTGATTTCAAAAGCATTTGAGCTCATAACCTCGATTGAAGTCTCTTTTGCTTAATCGAGAAGAAAATCACTATAACTGACTTAAAACTCAATGATTCTCGTACGTACTTCAACCGATTGATATATTGTATTGAATTAGAGGTAATTCATGAAGAGCGCATCGAATTCGAGGTCGTTCGACCATCTGTTGACTCTGAAAGTTCAAGATAGCTTCGGTTGACCGATTACCTTACGTTCTTCGATTTTGGTAGTTCAAACCGAGCTTTCCAAGCCTTTATCATACTAGATTACTTCATTTCTTATATTAGAACATGAAATTGAAGCTTACTCGTTGATTTCAACAGCATTACAGCTCATAACCTCGATTGAAGTCTCTATTGCTTAATCGAGAAGAAAACCACTATAACTGACTTAAAACTCAATGATTCTCGTACGTACTTCAACCGATTGATATATTGTATTGAATTAGAGGTTATTCATGAAGAGCGCATCGAATTCGAGGTCGTTCGACCATCTGTTGACTCCAGAAGCTCAAGATAGCTTCGGTTGACTGATTAACTTATGTTCTTCAATTTTGGTAGTACAATCCGTGCTTTCTAAGAAATTATCATGCTCGATTACTTCATTTCTTAAATTAGAACATGAAATTGAAGCTTACTCGTTGATTTCAAAAGCATTTGAGCTCATAACCTCGATTGAAGTCTCTTTTGCTTAATCGAGAAGAAAACCGCTATAACTGACTTAAAACTCAATGATTCTCGTACGTACTTCAACCGATTGATATATTGTATTGAATTAGAGGTTATTCATGAAGAGTGCAATGAATTCAAGGTCGTTCGACCATCTGTTGACTCTGAAAGCTCAAGATAGCTTCGGTTGACCGATTACCTTACGTTCTCCAATTTTGGTAGTTCAAACCGTGCTTTCCAAGCCTTTGTCATGCTAGATTACTTCATTTCTTATATTAGAACATGAAATTGAATCTTACTCGTTGATTTCAAAAGCATTTGAGCTCATAACCTCGATTGAAGTCTCTTTTGTTTAATCAAGAAGAAAATAACTATAACTGACTTAAAACTCAATGATTCTCGTACGTACTTCAACCGATTTATATATTTTATTGAATTAGAGGTTATTCATGAAGAGTGCATCGAATTCGAGGTCGTTCGACCATCTGTTGACTCCGGAAACTCAAGATAGTTTCGGTTGACCGATTACCTTACGTTCTTCGATTTTGGTAGTTCAAACCGCGCTTTCCAAACCTTTATCATGCTAGATTACTTCATTTCTTATATTAGAACATGAAATTGAAGCTTACTCGTTGATTTCAATAGCATTTAAGCTCATAACCTCGATTGAAGTCTCTTTTGCTTAATCGAGAAGAAATCCACTATAACTGACTTAAAACTCAATGATTCTCGTACGTACTTCAACCGATAGATATATTGTATTGAATTAGAGTTTATTCATGAAGAGTGCATCGAATTCGAGGTCGTTCGACCATCTGTTGACTCCGAAAGCTCAAGATAGCTTCGGTTGACCGATTACCTTACGTTCTTCGATTTTGGTAGTTCAATCTGTACTTTCCAAGTCTTTATCATGCTAGATTACTTCATTTATTATATTAGAACATGAAATTGAAGCTTACTCGTTGATTTCAAAAGCATTTGAGCTCATAACCTCGATTGAAGTCTCTTTTGCTTAATCGAGAAGAAAATCACTATAACTGACTTAAAACTCAATGATTCTCGTACGTACTTCAACCGATTGATATATTGTATTGAATTAGAGGTAATTCATGAAGAGCGCATCGAATTCGAGGTCGTTCGACCATCTGTTGACTCTGAAAGTTCAAGATAGCTTCGGTTGACCGATTACCTTACGTTCTACGATTTTGGTAGTTCAAACCGAGCTTTCCAAGCCTTTATCATACTAGATTACTTCATTTCTTAAATTAGAACATGAAATTGAAGCTTACTCGTTGATTTCAAAAGCATTAGAGCTCATAACCTCGATTGAAGTCTCTATTGCTTAATCGAGAAGAAAACCACTATAACTGACTTAAAACTCAATGATTCTCGTACGTACTTCAACCGATTGATATATTGTATTGAATTAGAGGTTATTCATGAAGAGCGCATCGAATTCGAGGTCGTTCGACCATCTGTTGACTCCAGAAGCTCAAGATAGCTTCGGTTGACTGATTAACTTATGTTCTTCAATTTTGGTAGTACAATCCGTGCTTTCTAAGAAATTATCATGCTAGATTACTTCATTTCTTAAATTAGAACATGAAATTGAAGCTTACTCGTTGATTTCAAAAGCATTTGAGCTCATAACCTCGATTGAAGTCTCTTTTGCTTAATCGAGAAGAAAACCGCTATAACTGACTTAAAACTCAATGATTCTCGTACGTACTTCAACCGATTGATATATTGTATTGAATTAGACGTTATTCATGAAGAGTGCAATGAATTCAAGGTCGTTCGACCATCTGTTGACTCTGAAAGCTCAAGATAGCTTCGGTTGACCGATTACCTTACGTTCTCCAATTTTGGTAGTTCAAACCGTGCTTTCCAAGCCTTTGTCATGCTAGATTACTTCATTTCTTATATTAGAACATGAAATTGAATCTTACTCGTTGATTTCAAAAGCATTTGAGCTCATAACCTCGATTGAAGTCTCTTTTGTTTAATCAAGAAGAAAATAACTATAACTGACTTAAAACTCAATGATTCTAGTACGTACTTCAACCGATTGATATATTTTATTGAATTAGAGGTTATTCATGAAGAGTGCATCGAATTCGAGATTGTTCGACCATCTGTTGACTCCGGAAACTCAAGATAGTTTCGGTTGACCGATTACCTTACGTTCTTCGATTTTGGTAGTTCAAACCACGCTTTCCAAACCTTTATCATGCTAGATTACTTCATTTCTTATATTAGAACATGAAATTGAAGCTTACTCGTTGATTTCAACACCATTTAAGCTCATAACCTCGATTGAAGTCTCTTTTGCTTAATCGAGAAGAAATCCACTATAACTTACTTAAAACTCAATGATTCTCGTACGTACTTCAACCGATAGATATATTGTATTGAATTAGAGTTTATTCATGAAGAGTGCATCGAATTCAAGGTCGTTCAACCATCTGTTGACTCCGAAAGCTCAAGATAGCTTCGGTTGACCGATTACCTTACGTTCTTCGATTTTGGTAGTTCAAACCGTGCTTTCCAAGCCTTTATTATGCTAGATTACTTCATTTCTTATATTAGAACATGAAATTGAAGCTTACTCGTTGATTTCAAAAGCATTTGAGCTCATAACCTCGATTGAAGTCTCTTTTGCTTAATCGAGAAGAAAATCACTATAACTGACTTAAAACTCAATGATTCTCGTACGTACTTCAACCGATTGATATATTGTATTGAATTAGAGGTAATTCATGAAGAGCGCATCGAATTCGAGGTCGTTCGACCATCTGTTGACTCTGAAAGTTCAAGATAGCTTCGGTTGACCGATTACCTTACGTTCTTCGATTTTGGTAGTTCAAACCGAGCTTTCCAAGCCTTTATCATACTAGATTACTTCATTTCTTATATTAGAACATGAAATTGAAGCTTACTCGTTGATTTCAAAAGCATTAGAGCTCATAACCTCGATTGAAGTCTCTATTGCTTAATCGAGAAGAAAACCACTATAACTGACTTAAAACTCAATGATTCTCGTACGTACTTCAACCGATTGATATATTGTATTGAATTAGAGGTTATTCATGAAGAGCGCATCGAATTCGAGGTCGTTCGACCATCTGTTGACTCCAGAAGCTCAAGATAGCTTCGGTTGACTGATTAACTTATGTTCTTCAATTTTGGTAGTACAATCCGTGCTTTCTAAGAAATTATCATGCTCGATTACTTCATTTCTTAAATTAGAACATTAAATTGAAGCTTACTCGTTGATTTCAAAAGCATTTGAGCTCATAACCTCGATTGAAGTCTCTTTTGCTTAATCGAGAAGAAAACCGCTATAACTGACTTAAAACTCAATGATTCTCGTACGTACTTCAACCGATTGATATATTGTATTGAATTAGAGGTTATTCATGAAGAGTGCAATGAATTCAAGGTCGTTCGACCATCTGTTGACTCTGAAAGCTCAAGATAGCTTCGGTTGACCGATTACCTTACGTTCTCCAATTTTGGTAGTTCAAACCGTGCTTTCCAAGCCTTTGTCATGCTAGATTACTTCATTTCTTATATTAGAACATGAAATTGAATCTTACTCGTTGATTTCAAAAGCATTTGAGCTCATAACCTCAATTGAAGTCTCTTTTGTTTAATCAAGAAGAAAATAACTATAACTGACTTAAAACTCAATGATTCTCGTACGTACTTCAACCGATTGATATATTTTATTGAATTAGAGGTTATTCATGAAGAGTGCATCGAATTCGAGGTCGTTCGACCATCTGTTGACTCCGGAAACTCAAGATAGTTTCGGTTGACCGATTACCTTACGTTCTTCGATTTTGGTAGTTCAAACCGCGCTTTCCAAACCTTTATCATGCTAGATTACTTCATTTCTTATATTAGAACATGAAATTGAAGCTTACTCGTTGATTTCAACAGCATTTAAGCTCATAACCTCGATAGAAGTCTCTTTTGCTTAATCGAGAAGAAATCCACTATAACTGACTTAAAACTCAATGATTCTCGTACGTACTTCAACCGATAGATATATTGTATTGAATTAGAGTTTATTCATGAAGAGTGCATCGAATTCGAGGTCGTTCGACCATCTGTTGACTCCGAAAGCTCAAGATAGCTTCGGTTGACCGATTACCTTACGTTCTTCGATTTTGGTAGTTCAATCTGTACTTTCCAAGTCTTTATCATGCTAGATTACTTCATTTATTATATTAGAACATGAAATTGAAGCTTACTCGTTGATTTCAAAAAGCATTTGAGCTCATAACCTCGATTGAAGTCTCTTTTGCTTAATCGAGAAGAAAATCACTATAACTGACTTAAAACTCAATGATTCTCGTACGTACTTCAACCGATTGATATATTGTATTGAATTAGAGGTAATTCATGAAGAGCGCATCGAATTCGAGGTCGTTCGACCATCTGTTGACTCTGAAAGTTCAAGATAGCTTCGGTTGACCGATTACCTTACGTTCTTCGATTTTGGTAGTTCAAACCGAGCTTTCCAAGCCTTTATCATACTAGATTACTTCATTTCTTATATTAGAACATGAAATTGAAGCTTACTCGTTGATTTCAAAAGCATTAGAGCTCATAACCTCGATTGAAGTCTCTATTGCTTAATCGAGAAGAAAACCACTATAACTGACTTAAAACTCAATGATTCTCGTACGTACTTCAACCGATTGATATATTGTATTGAATTAGAGGTTATT
This sequence comes from Thymus mandschuricus, assembly GCA_029379335.1. Classification (NCBI taxonomy): domain Eukaryota; kingdom Viridiplantae; phylum Streptophyta; class Magnoliopsida; order Lamiales; family Lamiaceae; genus Thymus; species Thymus mandschuricus. The sequence goes on along the minus strand of CM057074.1, from coordinate 14,479,551 downwards.
CATGAAGAGCGCATCGAATTCGAGGTCGTTCGACCATCTGTTGACTCCAGAAGCTCAAGATAGCTTCGGTTGACTGATTAACTTATGTTCTTCAATTTTGGTAGTACAATCCGTGCTTTCTAAGAAATTATCATGCTCGATTACTTCATTTCTTAAATTAGAACATGAAATTGAAGCTTACTCGTTGATTTCAAAAGCATTTGAGCTCATAACCTCGATTGAAGTCTCTTTTGCTTAATCGAGAAGAAAACCGCTATAACTGACTTAAAACTCAATGATTCTCGTACGTACTTCAACCGATTGATATATTGTATTGAATTAGAGGTTATTCATGAAGAGTGCAATGAATTCAAGGTCGTTCGACCATCTGTTGACTCTGAAAGCTCAAGATAGCTTCGGTTGACCGATTACCTTACGTTCTCCAATTTTGGTAGTTCAAACCGTGCTTTCCAAGCCTTTGTCATGCTAGATTACTTCATTTCTTATATTAGAACATGCAATTGAATCTTACTCGTTGATTTCAAAAGCATTTGAGCTCATAACCTCGATTGAAGTCTCTTTTGTTTAATCAAGAAGAAAATAACTATAACTGACTTAAAACTCAATGATTCTCGTACGTACTTCAACCGATTGATATATTTTATTGAATTAGAGGTTATTCATGAAGAGTGCATCGAATTCGAGGTCGTTCGACCATCTGTTGACTCCGGAAACTCAAGATAGTTTCGGTTGACCGATTACCTTACGTTCTTCAATTTTGGTAGTTCAAACCGCGCTTTCCAAACCTTTATCATGCTAGATTACTTCATTTCTTATATTAGAACATGAAATTGAAGCTTACTCGTTGATTTCAACAGCATTTAAGCTCATAACCTCGATTGAAGTCTCTTTGGCTTAATTGAGAAGAAATCCACTATAACTGACTTAAAACTCAATGATTCTCGTACGTACTTCAACCGATAGATATATTGTATTGAATTAGAGTTTATTCATGAAGAGTGCATCGAATTCGAGGTCGTTCGACTATCTGTTGACTCCGAAAGCTCAAGATAGCTTCGGTTGACCGATTACCTTACGTTCTTCGATTTTGGTAGTTCAATCTGTACTTTCCAAGTCTTTATCATGCTAGATTACTTCATTTATTATATTAGAACATGAAATTGAAGCTTACTCGTTGATTTCAAAAGCATTTGAGCTCATAACCTCGATTGAAGTCTCTTTTGCTTAATCGAGAAGAAAACCACTATAACTGACTTAAAACTCAATGATTCTCGTACGTACTTCAACCGATTGATATATTGTATTGAATTAGAGGTTATTCATGACGAGCGCATCGAATTCGAGGTCGTTTGACCATCTTTTGACTCCAAAAGCTCAAGATAGCTTCGGTTGACCGATTACCTTACGTTCTTCGATTTTGGTAGTTCAAACCGTGCTTTCCAAGCCTTTATTATGCTGGATTACTTCATTTCTTATATTAGAACATGAAATTGAAGCTTACTCGTTGATTTCAAAATCATTGAGCTCATAACCTCGATTGAAGTCTCTTTTGCTTAATCGAGAAGAAAACCACTATAACTGACTTAAAACTCAATAATTCTCGTACGTACTTCATCCGATTGATATATTGTATTGAATTAGAGGTTATTCATGAAGAGCGCATCGAATTCGAGGTCGTTCGACCATCTGTTGACTCTGAAAGTTCAAGATAACTTCGCTTGACCGATTACCTTACTTTCTTCGATTTTGGTAGTTCAAACCGAGCTTTCCAAGCCTTTATCATACTAGATTACCTCATTTCTTATATTAGAACATGAAATTGAAGCTTACTCGTTGATTTCAAAAGCATTAGAGCTCATAACCTCGATTGAAGTCTCTATTGCTTAATCGAGAAGAAAACCACTATAACTGACTTAAAACTCAATGATTCTCGTACGTACTTCAACCGATTGATATATTGTATTGAATTAGAGGTTATTAATGAAGAGCGCAACGAATTCGAGGTCGTTCGACCATCTGTTGACTCCAGAAGCTCAAGATAGCTTCGGTTGACTGATTAACTTATGTTCTTCAATTTTGGTAGTACAATCCGTGCTTTCTAAGAAATTATCATGCTCGATTACTTCATTTCTTAAATTAGAACATGAAATTAAAGCTTACTCGTTGATTTCAAAAGCATTTGAGCTCATAACCTCGATTGAAGTCTCTTTTGCTTAATCGAGAAGAAAACCACTATAACTGACTAAAAACTCAATGGTTCTCGTACGTACTTCAACCGATTGATATATTGTATTGAATTAGAGGTTATTCATGAAGAGCGCATCGAATTCGAGGTCATTCGACCATTTGTTGACTCCAGAAGCTCAAGATAGCTTCAGTTGACCGATAACCTTACGTTCTTCGATTTTGGTAGTTCAAACCGTGCTTTCCAAGCCTTTATCATGCTAGATTACTTCATTTATTATATTAGAACATGAAATTGAAGCTTACTCGTTGATTTCAAAAGCATTTGAGCTCATAACCTCGATTGAAGTCTCTTTTGCTTAATTTAGAAGAAAACCACTATAACTGACTTAAAACTCAATGATTCTCGTACATACTTCAACCGATTGATATATTGTATTGAAATAGAGGTTATTCATGAAGAGCGCATCGAATTCGAGGTCGTTCGACCATCTGTTGACTCCGGAAACTGAAGGTAGCTTCGGTTGACCGATTACCTTAAGTTCTTCGATTTTGGTAGTTCAAACCGTGCTTTCCATGCCTTTATCATGCTAGATTACTTCATTTCTTATATTAGAACATGAAATTGAAGCTTACTCGTTGATTTCAAAAGCATTTGAGCTCATAACCTCGATTGAAGTCTCTTTTGCTTAATCGAGAAGAAAACCACTATAACTGACTTAAAACTCAATGATTCTCGTACGTACTTCAACCGATTGATATATTGTATTGAATTAGTGGTTACTCATGATGAGCGCATCAAATTCGAGGTCGTTTGACCATCTTTTGACTCCAAAAGCTCAAGATAGCTTCGGTTGACCGATTACCTTAAGTTCTTCGATTTTGGTAGTTCAAACCGTGATTTCCATGCCTTTATCATGCTAGATTACTTCATTTCTTATATTAGAACATGAAATTGAAGCTTACTCGTTGATTTCAAAAGGATTTGAGCTCATAACCTCGATTGAAGTCTCTTTTGCTTAATCGAGAAGAAAACCGCTATAACTGACTTAAAACTCAATGATTCTCATACGTACTTCAACCGATTGATATATTGTATTGAATTAGAGGTTATTCATGAAGAGCGCAATGAATTCGAGGTCGTTCGACCATCTGTTGACTCCGGAAGCTCAAGATAGCTTCGGTTGACCGATTACCTTACGTTTTTCGATTTTGGTAGTTCAAACCGTGCTTTCCAAGCCTTTATCATGCTAGATTACTTCATTTCTTATATTAGAACATGAAATTGAAGCTGACTCGTTGATTTCAAAAGCATTTGAGTTCATAACCTCGATTGAAGTCTCTTTTGCTTAATCGAGAAGAAAACCATTATAACTGACTTAAAACTCAAAGATTCTCATACGTACTTCAACCGATTGATATATTGTATTGAATTAGAGGTTATTCATGAAGAGCGCATCGAATTCGAGGTCGTTCGACCATCTGTTGACTCCGAAAGCTCAAGATAGCTTCGGTTGACTGATTAACTTACGTTCTTCAATTTTGGTAGTTCAAACCGTGCTTTCCTAGAAATTATCATGCTCGATTACTTCATTTCTTAAATTAGAACATGAAATTGAAGCTTACTCGTTGATTTCAAAACTATTTGAGCTCATAACCTCGATTGAAGTCTCTTTTGCTTAATCGAGAAGAAAACCACCATTAATGAATTAAAACTCAATGATTCTCGTACGTACTTCAACCGATAGATATATTGTATTGAATTAGAGTTTATTCATGAAGAGTGCATCGAATTCGAGGTCGTTCGACCATCTGTTGACTCCGAAAGCTCAAGATAGCTTCGGTTGACCGATTACCTTACGTTCTTCGATTTTGGTAGTTCAATGTGTACTTTCCAAGTCTTTATCATGCTAGATTACTTCATTTATTATATTAGAACATGAAATTGAAGCTTACTCGTTGATTTCAAAAGCATTTGAGCTCATAACCTCGATTGAAGTCTCTTTTGCTTAATCGAGAAGAAAATCACTATAACTGACTTAAAACTCAATGATTCTCGTACGTACTTCAACCGATTGATATATTGTATTGAATTAGAGGTAATTCATGAAGAGCGCATCGAATTCGAGGTCGTTCGACCATCTGTTGACTCTGAAAGTTCAAGATAGCTTCGGTTGACCGATTACCTTACGTTCTTCGATTTTGGTAGTTCAAACCGAGCTTTCCAAGCCTTTATCATACTAGATTACTTCATTTCTTATATTAGAACATGAAATTGAAGCTTACTCGTTGATTTCAAAAGCATTAGAGCTCATAACCTCGATTGAAGTCTCTATTGCTTAATCGAGAAGAAAACCACTATAACTGACTTAAAACTCAATGATTCTCGTACGTACTTCAACCGATTGATATATTGTATTGAATTAGAGGTTATTCATGAAGAGCGCATCGAATTCGAGGTCGTTCGACCATCTGTTGACTCTGAAAGTTCAAGATAGCTTCGGTTGACCGATTAGCTTACGTTCTTCGATTTTGGTAGTTCAAACCGAGCTTTCCAAGCCTTTATCATACTAGATTACTTCATTTCTTATATTAGAACATGAAATTGAAGCTTACTCGTTGATTTCAAAAGCATTAGAGCTCATAACCTCGATTGAAGTCTCTATTGCTTAATCGAGAAGAAAACCACTATAACTGACTTAAAACTCAATGATTCTCGTACGTACTTCAACCGATTGATATATTGTATTGAATTAGAGGTTATTCATGAAGAGCGCATCGAATTCGAGGTCGTTCGACCATCTGTTGACTCCAGAAGCTCAAGATAGCTTCGGTTGACTGATTAACTTATGTTCTTCAATTTTGGTAGTACAATCCGTGCTTTCTAAGAAATTATCATGCTCGATTACTTCATTTCTTAAATTAGAACATGAAATTGAAGCTTACTCGTTGATTTCAAAAGCATTTGAGCTCATAACCTCGATTGAAGTCTCTTTTGCTTAATCGAGAAGAAAACCGCTATAACTGACTTAAAACTCAATGATTCTCGTACGTACTTCAACCGATTGATATATTGTATTGAATTAGAGGTTATTCATGAAGAGTGCAATGAATTCAAGGTCGTTCGACCATCTGTTGACTCTGAAAGCTCAAGATAGCTTCGGTTGACCGATTACCTTACGTTCTCCAATTTTGGTAGTTCAAACCGTGCTTTCCAAGCCTTTGTCATGCTAGATTACTTCATTTCTTATATTAGAACATGAAATTGAATCTTACTCGTTGATTTCAAAAGCATTTGAGCTCATAACCTCGATTGAAGTCTCTTTTGTTTAATCAAGAAGAAAATAACTATAACTGACTTAAAACTCAATGATTCTCGTACGTACTTCAACCGATTGATATATTTTATTGAATTAGAGGTTATTCATGAAGAGTGCATCGAATTCGAGGTCGTTCGACCATCTGTTGACTCCGGAAACTCAAGATAGTTTCGGTTGACCGATTACCTTACGTTCTTCAATTTTGGTAGTTCAAACCGCGCTTTCCAAACCTTTATCATGCTAGATTACTTCATTTCTTATATTAGAACATGAAATTGAAGCTTACTCGTTGATTTCAACAGCATTTAAGCTCATAACCTCGATTGAAGTCTCTTTGGCTTAATTGAGAAGAAATCCACTATAACTGACTTAAAACTCAATGATTCTCGTACGTACTTCAACCGATAGATATATTGTATTGAATTAGAGTTTATTCATGAAGAGTGCATCGAATTCGAGGTCGTTCGACCATCTGTTGACTCCGAAAGCTCAAGATAGCTTCGGTTGACCGATTACCTTACGTTCTTCGATTTTGGTAGTTCAATCTGTACTTTCCAAGTCTTTATCATGCTAGATTACTTCATTTATTATATTAGAACATGAAATTGAAGCTTACTCGTTGATTTCAAAAGCATTTGAGCTCATAACCTCGATTGAAGTCTCTTTTGCTTAATCGAGAAGAAAACCACTATAACTGACTTAAAACTCAATGATTCTCGTACGTACTTCAACCGATTGATATATTGTATTGAATTAGAGGTTATTCATGACGAGCGCATCGAATTCGAGGTCGTTTGACCATCTTTTGACTCCAAAAGCTCAAGATAGCTTCGGTTGACCGATTACCTTACGTTCTTCAATTTTGGTAGTTCAAACCGTGCTTTCCAAGCCTTTATTATGCTGGATTACTTCATTTCTTATATTAGAACATGAAATTGAAGCTTACTCGTTGATTTCAAAATCATTGAGCTCATAACCTCGATTGAAGTCTCTTTTGCTTAATCGAGAAGAAAACCACTATAACTGACTTAAAACTCAATGATTCTCGTACGTACTTCATCCGATTGATATATTGTATTGAATTAGAGGTTATTCATGAAGAGCGCATCGAATTCGAGGTCGTTCGACCATTTGTTGACTCTGAAAGTTCAAGATAACTTCGCTTGACCGATTACCTTACTTTCTTCGATTTTGGTAGTTCAAACCGAGCTTTCCAAGCCTTTATCATACTAGATTACCTCATTTCTTATATTAGAACATGAAATTGAAGCTTACTCGTTGATTTCAAAAGCATTAGAGCTCATAACCTCGATTGAAGTCTCTATTGCTTAATCGAGAAGAAAACCACTATAACTGACTTAAAACGCAATGATTCTCGTACGTACTTCAACCGATTGATATATTGTATTGAATTAGAGGTTATTAATGAAGAGCGCAACGAATTCGAGGTCGTTCGACCATCTGTTGACTCCAGAAGCTCAAGATAGCTTCGGTTGACTGATTAACTTATGTTCTTCAATTTTGGTAGTACAATCCGTGCTTTCTAAGAAATTATCATGCTCGATTACTTCATTTCTTAAATTAGAACATGAAATTAAAGCTTACTCGTTGATTTCAAAAGCATTTGAGCTCATAACCTCGATTGAAGTCTCTTTTGCTTAATCGAGAAGAAAACCACTATAACTGACTAAAAACTCAATGGTTCTCGTACGTACTGCAACCGATTGATATATTGTATTGAATTAGAGGTTATTCATGAAGAGCGCATCGAATTCGAGGTCATTCGACCATTTGTTGACTCCAGAAGCTCAAGATAGCTTCAGTTGACCGATAACCTTACGTTCTTCGATTTTGGTAGTTCAAACCGTGCTTTCCAAGCCTTTATCATGCTAGATTACTTCATTTATTATATTAGAACATGAAATTGAAGCTTACTCGTTGATTTCAAAAGCATTTGAGCTCATAACCTCGATTGAAGTCTCTTTTGCTTAATTTAGAAGAAAACCACTATAACTGACTTAAAACTCAATGATTCTCGTACGTACTTCAACCGATTGATATATTGTATTGAAATAGAGGTTATTCATGAAGAGCGCATCGAATTCGAGGTCGTTCGACCATCTGTTGACTCCGGAAACTGAAGGTAGCTTCGGTTGACCGATTACCTTAAGTTCTTCGATTTTGGTAGTTCAAACCGTGCTTTCCATGCCTTTATCATGCTAGATTACTTCATTTATTATATTAGAACATGAAATTGAAGCTTACTCGTTGATTTCAAAAGGATTTGAGCTCATAACCTCGATTGAAGTCTCTTTTGCTTAATCGAGAAGAAAACCGCTATAACTGACTTAAAACTCAATGATTCTCATACGTACTTCAACCGATTGATATATTGTATTGAATTAGAGGTTATTCATGAAGAGCGCAATGAATTCGAGGTCGTTCGACCATCTGTTGACTCCGGAAGCTCAAGATAGCTTCGGTTGACCGATTACCTTACGTTTTTCGATTTTGGTAGTTCAAACCGTGCTTTCCAAGCCTTTATCATGCTAGATTACTTCATTTCTTATATTAGAACATGAAATTGAAGCTGACTCGTTGATTTCAAAAGCATTTGAGCTCATAACCTCGATTGAAGTCTCTTTTGCTTAATCGAGAAGAAAACCATTATAACTGACTTAAAACTCAAAGATTCTCATACGTACTTCAACCGATTGATATATTGTATTGAATTAGAGGTTATTCATGAAGAGCGCATCGAATTCGAGGTCGTTCGACCATCTGTTGACTCCGAAAGCTCAAGATAGCTTCGGTTGACTGATTAACTTACGTTCTTCAATTTTGGTAGTTCAAACCGTGCTTTCCTAGAAATTATCATGCTCGATTACTTCATTTCTTAAATTAGAACATGAAATTGAAGCTTACTCGTTGATTTCAAAACTATTTGAGCTCATAACCTCGATTGAAGTCTCTTTTGCTTAATCGAGAAGAAAACCACCATTAATGAATTAAAACTCAATGATTCTCGTACGTACTTCAACCGATAGATATATTGTATTGAATTAGAGTTTATTCATGAAGAGTGCATCGAATTCGAGGTCGTTCGACCATCTGTTGACTCCGAAAGCTCAAGATAGCTTCGGTTGACCGATTACCTTACGTTCTTCGATTTTGGTAGTTCAATCTGTACTTTCCAAGTCTTTATCATGCTAGATTACTTCATTTATTATATTAGAACATGAAATTGAAGCTTACTCGTTGATTTCAAAAGCATTTGAGCTCATAACCTCGATTGAAGTCTCTTTTGCTTAATCGAGAAGAAAATCACTATAACTGACTTAAAACTCAATGATTCTCGTACGTACTTCAACCGATTGATATATTGTATTGAATTAGAGGTAATTCATGAAGAGCGCATCGAATTCGAGGTCGTTCGACCATCTGTTGACTCTGAAAGTTCAAGATAGCTTCGGTTGACCGATTACCTTACGTTCTTCGATTTTGGTAGTTCAAACCGAGCTTTCCAAGCCTTTATCATACTAGATTACTTCATTTCTTATATTAGAACATGAAATTGAAGCTTACTCGTTGATTTCAAAAGCATTAGAGCTCATAACCTCGATTGAAGTCTCTATTGCTTAATCGAGAAGAAAACCACTATAACTGACTTAAAACTCAATGATTCTCGTACGTACTTCAACCGATTGATATATTGTATTGAATTAGAGGTTATTCATGAAGAGCGCATCGAATTCGAGGTCGTTCGACCATCTGTTGACTCTGAAAGTTCAAGATAGCTTCGGTTGACCGATTAGCTTACGTTCTTCGATTTTGGTAGTTCAAACCGAGCTTTCCAAGCCTTTATCATACTAGATTACTTCATTTCTTATATTAGAACATGAAATTGAAGCTTACTCGTTGATTTCAAAAGCATTAGAGCTCATAACCTCGATTGAAGTCTCTATTGCTTAATCGAGAAGAAAACCACTATAACTGACTTAAAACTCAATGATTCTCGTACGTACTTCAACCGATTGATATATTGTATTGAATTAGAGGTTATTCATGAAGAGCGCATCGAATTCGAGGTCGTTCGACCATCTGTTGACTCCAGAAGCTCAAGATAGCTTCGGTTGACTGATTAACTTATGTTCTTCAATTTTGGTAGTACAATCCGTGCTTTCTAAGAAATTATCATGCTCGATTACTTCATTTCTTAAATTAGAACATGAAATTGAAGCTTACTCGTTGATTTCAAAAGCATTTGAGCTCATAACCTCGATTGAAGTCTCTTTTGCTTAATCGAGAAGAAAACCGCTATAACTGACTTAAAACTCAATGATTATCGTACGTACTTCAACCGATTGATATATTGTATTGAATTAGAGGTTATTCATGAAGAGTGCAATGAATTCAAGGTCGTTCGACCATCTGTTGACTCTGAAAGCTCAAGATAGCTTCGGTTGACCGATTACCTTACGTTCTCCAATTTTGGTAGTTCAAACCGTGCTTTCCAAGCCTTTGTCATGCTAGATTACTTCATTTCTTATATTAGAACATGAAATTGAATCTTACTCGTTGATTTCAAAAGCATTTGAGCTCATAACCTCGATTGAAGTCTCTTTTGTTTAATCAAGAAGAAAATAACTATAACTGACTTAAAACTCAATGATTCTCGTACGTACTTCAACCGATTGATATATTTTATTGAATTAGAGGTTATTCATGAAGAGTGCATCGAATTCGAGGTCGTTCGACCATCTGTTGACTCCGGAAACTCAAGATAGTTTCGGTTGACCGATTACCTTACGTTCTTCAATTTTGGTAGTTCAAACCGCGCTTTCCAAACCTTTATCATGCTAGATTACTTCATTTCTTATATTAGAACATGAAATTGAAGCTTACTCGTTGATTTCAACAGCATTTAATCTCATAACCTCGATTGAAGTCTCTTTGGCTTAATTGAGAAGAAATCCACTATAACTGACTTAAAACTCAATGATTCTCGTACGTACTTCAACCGATAGATATATTGTATTGAATTAGAGTTTATTCATGAAGAGTGCATCGAATTCGAGGTCGTTCGACCATCTGTTGACTCCGAAAGCTCAAGATAGCTTCGGTTGACCGATTACCTTACGTTCTTCGATTTTGGTAGTTCAATCTGTACTTTCCAAGTCTTTATCATGCTAGATTACTTCATTTATTATATTAGAACATGAAATTGAAGCTTACTCGTTGATTTCAAAAGCATTTGAGCTCATAACCTCGATTGAAGTCTCTTTTGCTTAATCGAGAAGAAAACCACTATAACTGACTTAAAACTCAATGATTCTCGTACGTACTTCAACCGATTGATATATTGTATTGAATTAGAGGTTATTCATGACGAGCGCATCGAATTCGAGGTCGTTTGACCATCTTTTGACTCCAAAAGCTCAAGATAGCTTCGGTTGACCGATTACCTTACGTTCTTCGATTTTGGTAGTTCAAACCGTGCTTTCCAAGCCTTTATTATGCTGGATTACTTCATTTCTTATATTAGAACATGAAATTGAAGCTTACTCGTTGATTTCAAAATCATTGAGCTCATAACCTCGATTGAAGTCTCTTTTGCTTAATCGAGAAGAAAACCACTATAACTGACTTAAAACTCAATGATTCTCGTACGTACTTCATCCGATTGATATATTGTATTGAATTAGAGGTTATTCATGAAGAGCGCATCGAATTCGAGGTCGTTCGACCATTTGTTGACTCTGAAAGTTCAAGATAACTTCGCTTGACCGATTACCTTACTTTCTTCGATTTTGGTAGTTCAAACCGAGCTTTCCAAGCCTTTATCATACTAGATTACCTCATTTCTTATATTAGAACATGAAATTGAAGCTTACTCGTTGATTTCAAAAGCATTAGAGCTCATAACCTCGATTGAAGTCTCTATTGCTTAATCGAGAAGAAAACCACTATAACTGACTTAAAACTCAATGATTCTCGTACGTACTTCAACCGATTGATATATTGTATTGAATTAGAGGTTATTAATGAAGAGCGCAACGAATTCGAGGTCGTTCGACCATCTGTTGACTCCAGAAGCTCAAGATAGCTTCGGTTGACTGATTAACTTATGTTCTTCAATTTTGGTAGTACAATCCGTGCTTTCTAAGAAATTATCATGCTCGATTACTTCATTTCTTAAATTAGAACATGAAATTAAAGCTTACTCGTTGATTTCAAAAGCATTTGAGCTCATAACCTCGATTGAAGTCTCTTTTGCTTAATCGAGAAGAAAACCACTATAACTGACTAAAAACTCAATGGTTCTCGTACGTACTTCAACCGATTGATATATTGTATTGAATTAGAGGTTATTCATGAAGAGCGCATCGAATTCGAGGTCATTCGACCATTTGTTGACTCCAGAAGCTCAAGATAGCTTCAGTTGACCGATAACCTTACGTTCTTCGATTTTGGTAGTTCAAACCGTGCTTTCCAAGCCTTTATCATGCTAGATTACTTCATTTATTATATTAGAACATGAAATTGAAGCTTACTCGTTGATTTCAAAAGCATTTGAGCTCATAACCTCGATTGAAGTCTCTTTTGCTTAATTTAGAAGAAAACCACTATAACTGACTTAAAACTCAATGATTCTCGTACGTACTTCAACCGATTGATATATTGTATTGAAATAGAGGTTATTCATGAAGAGCGCATCGAATTCGAGGTCGTTCGACCATCTGTTGACTCCGGAAACTGAAGGTAGCTTCGGTTGACCGATTACCTTAAGTTCTTCGATTTTGGTAGTTCAAACCGTGCTTTCCATGCCTTTATCATGCTAGATTACTTCATTTCTTATATTAGAACATGAAATTGAAGCTTACTCGTTGATTTCAAAAGCATTTGAGCTCATAACCTCGATTGAAGTCTCTTTTGATTAATCGAGAAGAAAACCACTATAACTGACTTAAAACTCAATGATTCTCGTACGTACTTCAACCGATTGATATATTGTATTGAATTAGTGGTTACTCATGATGAGCGCATCAAATTCGAGGTCGTTTGACCATCTTTTGACTCCAAAAGCTCAAGATAGCTTCGGTTGACCGATTACCTTAAGTTCTTCGATTTTGGTAGTTCAAACCGTGATTTCCATGCCTTTATCATGCTAGATTACTTCATTTCTTATATTAGAACATGAAATTGAAGCTTACTCGTTGATTTCAAAAGGATTTGAGCTCATAACCTCGATTGAAGTCTCTTTTGCTTAATCGAGAAGAAAACCGCTATAACTGACTTAAAACTCAATGATTCTCGTACGTACATCAACCGATTGATATATTGTATTGAATTAGAGGTTATTCATGAAGAGCGCAATGAATTCGAGGTCGTTCGACCATCTGTTGACTCCGGAAGCTCAAGATAGCTTCGGTTGACCGATTACCTTACGTTTTTCGATTTTGGTAGTTCAAACCGTGCTTTCCAAGCCTTTATCATGCTAGATTACTTCATTTCTTATATTAGAACATGAAATTGAAGCTGACTCGTTGATTTCAAAAGCATTTGAGCTCATAACCTCGATTGAAGTCTCTTTTGCTTAATCGAGAAGAAAACCATTATAACTGACTTAAAACTCAAAGATTCTCATACGTACTTCAACCGATTGATATATTGTATTGAATTAGAGGTTATTCATGAAGAGCGCATCGAATTCGAGGTCGTTCGTCCATCTGTTGACTCCGAAAGCTCAAGATAGCTTCGGTTGACTGATTAACTTACGTTCTTCAATTTTGGTAGTTCAAACCGTGCTTTCCTAGAAATTATCATGCTCGATTACTTCATTTCTTAAATTAGAACATGAAATTGAAGCTTACTCGTTGATTTCAAAACTATTTGAGCTCATAACCTCGATTGAAGTCTCTTTTGCTTAATCGAGAAGAAAACCACCATTAATGAATTAAAACTCAATGATTCTCGTACGTACTTCAACCGATTGATATATTGTATTGAATAAGAGGTTATTCATGAAGAGCGCATCGAATTCGAGGTCGTTCGACCATCTGTTGACTCCGAAAGCTCAAGATATCTTCGGTTGACCGATTACCTTACGTTCTTCGATTTTGGTAGTTCAAACCGTGCTTTCCAAGCCTTTATCATGCTAGATTACTTCATTTCTTATATTAGAACATGAAATTGAAGCTTACTCGTTGATTTCAAAAGCATTTGAGCTCATAACCTCGATTGAAGTCTCTTTTGCTTAATCGAGAAGAAAACCACTATAACTGACTTAAAACTCAATGATTCTCGTACGTACTTCAACCGATTAATATATTGTATTGAATTAGAGGTTATTCATGAAGAGCGCATCGAGTTCGAGGTCGTTCGACCATCTGTTGACTCCGGAAGCTCAAGATAGCTTCGGTTGACCGATTACCTTACGTTCTTCGATTTTGGTAGTTCAAACCGTGCTTTCTAAGCCTTTATCATGCTAGATTACTTCATTTCTTATATTAGCACATGAAATTGAAGCTTACTCATTGATTTCAAAAGCATTTGAGCTCATAACCTCGATTGAAGTCTCTTTTGCTTAATCGAGAAGAAAACCACTATAACTGACTTAAAACTCAATGGTTTTCGTACGTACTTAAACCGATTGATATATTGTATTGAATTAGAGGTTATTCATGAAGAGCGCATCGAATTCGAGGTCGTTCGACCATCTGTTGACTCCGGAAGCTCAAGATAGCTTCGGTTGACCGATTACCTTACGTTCTTCGATTTTGGTAGTTCAAATTATGCTTTCCAAGCCTTTATCATGCTATATTACTTCATTCCTTATATTAGAACATGAAATAGAAGCTTACTCGTTGATTTCAAAAGCATTTGAGCTCATAACCTCGATTGAAGTCTCTTTTGCTTAATAGAGAAGAAAACCACTATAACTAACTTAAAACTCAATGATTCTCGTACGTACTTCAACCGATTGATATATTGTATTGAATTAGTGGTTATTCATGAAGAGCGCATCGAATTCGAGGTCGTTTTACCATCTGTTGACTCCGGAAGCTCAAGATAGCTTCGGCTGACCGATTACCTTACGTTCTTCGATTTTGGTAGTTCAAACCTTTATCATGCTAGATTACTTCATTTCTTATACTAGAACATGAAATTGAAGCTTACTCATTGATTTCAAAAGCATTTGAGCTCATAACCTCGATTGAAGTCTCTTTTGCTTAATCGAGAAGAAAACCACTATAACTGATTTAAAACTCAATGATTCTCGTACGTACTTCAACCGATTGCTATATTGTATTGAATGAGAGGTTATTCATGAAGAGCGCATCGAATTCGAGATCGTTTGACCATCTATTGACTCCGGAAGCTCAAGATAGCTTCGGTTGACCGATTACCTTACGTTCTGCGATTTTGGTAGTTCAAACCGTGCTTTCCAAGCCTTTATCATGCTAGATTACTTCATTTCTTATATTAGAACATGAAATTGAAGCTTACTCGTTGTTTTCAAAAGCATTTGAGCTCATAACATCGATTGAAGTCTCTTTTGCTTAATAGAAAAGAAAACCACTATAACTGACTTAAAACTCAATGATTCTCGTACGTACTTCAACCGATTGATATATTGTATTGAATTAGAGGTTATTCATGAAGAGCGCATCGAATTCGAGGTCGTTCGACCATCTGTTGACTCCGGAAGCTCAAGATAGCTTCGGTTGACCGATTACCTTACGTTCTTCGATTTTTGTAGTTCAAATCTTGCTTTCCAAGCCTTTATCATGCTAGATTACTTCATTTCTTATATTAGAACACGAAATTGAAGCTTACTCATTGATTTCAAAAGCATTTGAGCTCATAACCTCGATTGAAGTCTCTTTTGCTTAATAGAGAAGAAAACCACTATAACTGACTTAAAACTCAATGATTCTCGTACGTACTTCAACCGATTGATATATTGTATTGAATTAGAGGTTGTTCATGAAGAGCGCATCAAATTCGAGGTCGTTTGACCATTTGTTGACTCTGAAAGCTCAAGATAGCTTCGGTTGACCGATTATCTTACGTTTTTCGATTTTGGTAGTTCAAACCGTGCTTTCCAAGATTTTATCATGCTAGATTACTTCATTTCTTATATTAGAACATGAAATTGAAGCTTACACGTTGATTTGAAAAGCATTTGAACTCATAACCTCGATTGAAGTCTCTTTTGCTTAATCGAGAAGAAAACCACGATAACTGACTTAAAACTCAAGGATTCTCGTACGTACTTCGACCGATTGATATATTGTATTGAATTAGAGGTTATTCATGAAGAGCGCATCGAATTCGAGGTCGTTCGACCATCTGCTGACTCCGGAAGCTCAAGATAACTTCGGTTGACTGATTACCTTACGTTCTTCGATTTTGGTAGTTCAAACCGTGCTTTCCAAGCCTTTATCATGCTAGATTACTTCATTTCTTATATTAGAACATGAAATTGAAGTTTACTTATTGATGTCAAAAGCATTTGAGCTCATAACCTCGATTGAAGTCTCTTTTGCTTAATCGAGAAGAAAACCACTAAAACTGACTTAAAACTCAAAGATTCTCGTACGTACTTCAACCGATTGATATATTGTGTTGAATTAGAGGTTATTCATGAAGAGTGCAATGAATTCAAGGTCGTTCGACCATCTGTTGACTCCGAAAGCTCAAGATAGCTTCGGTTGACTGATTAACTTACGTTCTTCAATTTTGGTAGTTCAAACCGTGCTTTCCTATAAATTATCATGCTCGATTACTTCATTTCTTAAATTAGAACATGAAATTGAAGCTTACTCGTTGATTTCAAAACTATTTGAGCTCATAACCTCGATTGAAGTCTCTTTTGCTTAATCGAGAAGAAAACCACCATTAATGAATTAAAACTCAATGATTCTCGTACGTACTTCAACCGATTGATATATTGTATTGAATAAGAGGTTATTCATGAAGAGCGCATCGAATTCGAGGTCGTTCGACCATCTGTTGACTCCGAAAGCTCAAGATATCTTCGGTTGACCGATTACCTTACGTTCTTCGATTTTGGTAGTTCAAACCGTGCTTTCCAAGCCTTTATCATGCTAGATTACTTCATTTCTTATATTAGAACATGAAATTGAAGCTTACACGTTGATTTGAAAAGCATTTGAACTCATAACCTCGATTGAAGTCTCTTTTGCTTAATCGAGAAGAAAACCACTATAACTGACTTAAAACTCAAAGATTCTCGAACGTACTTCATCCGATTGATATATTGTGTTGAATTAGAGGTTATTCATGAAGAGCGCATCGAATTCGAGGTCGTTCGACCATCTGTTGACTCCGGAAGCTCAAGATAGCTTCGGTTGACCGATTACCTTACGTTCTTCGATTTTGGTAGTTCAAATTATGCTTTCCAAGCCTTTATCATGCTATATTACTTCATTCCTTATATTAGAACATGAAATAGAAGCTTACTCGTTGATTTCAAAAGCATTTGAGCTCATAACCTCGATTGAAGTCTCTTTTGCTTAATAGAGAAGAAAACCACTATAACTAACTTAAAACTCAATGATTCTCGTACGTACTTCAACCGATTGATATATTGTATTGAATTAGTGGTTATTCATGAAGAGCGCATCGAATTCGAGGTCGTTTTACCATCTGTTGACTCCGGAAGCTCAAGATAGCTTCGGCTGACCGATTACCTTACGTTCTTCGATTTTGGTAGTTCAAACCTTTATCATGCTAGATTACTTCATTTCTTATACTAGAACATGAAATTGAAGCTTACTCATTGATTTCAAAAGCATTTGAGCTCATAACCTCGATTGAAGTCTCTTTTGCTTAATCGAGAAGAAAACCACTATAACTGATTTAAAACTCAATGATTCTCGTACGTACTTCAACCGATTGCTATATTGTATTGAATGAGAGGTTATTCATGAAGAGCGCATCGAATTCGAGATCGTTTGACCATCTATTGACTCCGGAAGCTCAAGATAGCTTCGGTTGACCGATTACCTTACGTTCTGCGATTTTGGTAGTTCAAACCGTGCTTTCCAAGCCTTTATCATGCTAGATTACTTCATTTCTTATATTAGAACATGAAATTGAAGCTTACTCGTTGTTTTCAAAAGCATTTGAGCTCATAACATCGATTGAAGTCTCTTTTGCTTAATAGAAAAGAAAACCACTATAACTGACTTAAAACTCAATGATTCTCGTACGTACTTCAACCGATTGATATATTGTATTGAATTAGAGGTTATTCATGAAGAGCGCATCGAATTCGAGGTCGTTCGACCATCTGTTGACTCCGGAAGCTCAAGATAGCTTCGGTTGACCGATTACCTTACGTTCTTCGATTTTTGTAGTTCAAATCTTGCTTTCCAAGCCTTTATCATGCTAGATTACTTCATTTCTTATATTAGAACACGAAATTGAAGCTTACTCATTGATTTCAAAAGCATTTGAGCTCATAACCTCGATTGAAGTCTCTTTTGCTTAATAGAGAAGAAAACCACTATAACTGACTTAAAACTCAATGATTCTCGTACGTACTTCAACCGATTGATATATTGTATTGAATTAGAGGTTGTTCATGAAGAGCGCATCAAATTCGAGGTCGTTTGACCATTTGTTGACTCTGAAAGCTCAAGATAGCTTCGGTTGACCGATTATCTTACGTTTTTCGATTTTGGTAGTTCAAACCGTGCTTTCCAAGATTTTATCATGCTAGATTACTTCATTTCTTATATTAGAACATGAAATTGAAGCTTACACGTTGATTTGAAAAGCATTTGAACTCATAACCTCGATTGAAGTCTCTTTTGCTTAATCGAGAAGAAAACCACGATAACTGACTTAAAACTCAAGGATTCTCGTACGTACTTCGACCGATTGATATATTGTATTGAATTAGAGGTTATTCATGAAGAGCGCATCGAATTCGAGGTCGTTCGACCATCTGCTGACTCCGGAAGCTCAAGATAACTTCGGTTGACTGATTACCTTACGTTCTTCGATTTTGGTAGTTCAAACCGTGCTTTCCAAGCCTTTATCATGCTAGATTACTTCATTTCTTATATTAGAACATGAAATTGAAGTTTACTTATTGATGTCAAAAGCATTTGAGCTCATAACCTCGATTGAAGTCTCTTTTGCTTAATCGAGAAGAAAACCACTAAAACTGACTTAAAACTCAAAGATTCTCGTACGTACTTCAACCGATTGATATATTGTGTTGAATTAGAGGTTATTCATGAAGAGTGCAATGAATTCAAGGTCGTTCGACCATCTGTTGACTCCGAAAGCTCAAGATAGCTTCGGTTGACTGATTAACTTACGTTCTTCAATTTTGGTAGTTCAAACCGTGCTTTCCTATAAATTATCATGCTCGATTACTTCATTTCTTAAATTAGAACATGAAATTGAAGCTTACTCGTTGATTTCAAAACTATTTGAGCTCATAACCTCGATTGAAGTCTCTTTTGCTTAATCGAGAAGAAAACCACCATTAATGAATTAAAACTCAATGATTCTCGTACGTACTTCAACCGATTGATATATTGTATTGAATAAGAGGTTATTCATGAAGAGCGCATCGAATTCGAGGTCGTTCGACCATCTGTTGACTCCGAAAGCTCAAGATATCTTCGGTTGACCGATTACCTTACGTTCTTCGATTTTGGTAGTTCAAACCGTGCTTTCCAAGCCTTTATCATGCTAGATTACTTCATTTCTTATATTAGAACATGAAATTGAAGCTTACTCGTTGATTTCAAAAGCATTTGAGCTCATAACCTCGATTGAAGTCTCTTTTGCTTAATCGAGAAGAAAACCACTATAACTGACTTAAAACTCAATGATTCTCGTACGTACTTCAACCGATTAATATATTGTATTGAATTAGAGGTTATTCATGAAGAGCGCATCGAGTTCGAGGTCGTTCGACCATCTGTTGACTCCGGAAGCTCAAGATAGCTTCGGTTGACCGATTACCTTACGTTCTTCGATTTTGGTAGTTCAAACCGTGCTTTCTAAGCCTTTATCATGCTAGATTACTTCATTTCTTATATTAGCACATGAAATTGAAACTTACTCATTGATTTCAAAAGCATTTGAGCTCATAACCTCGATTGAAGTCTCTTTTGCTTAATCGAGAAGAAAACCACTATAACTGACTTAAAACTCAATGGTTTTCGTACGTACTTCAACCGATTGATATATTGTATTGAATTAGAGGTTATTCATGAAGAGCGCATCGAATTCGAGGTCGTTCGACCATCTGTTGACTCCGGAAGCTCAAGATAGCTTCGGTTGACCGATTACCTTACGTTCTTCGATTTTGGTAGTTCAAATTATGCTTTCCAAGCCTTTATCATGCTATATTACTTCATTCCTTATATTAGAACATGAAATAGAAGCTTACTCGTTGATTTCAAAAGCATTTGAGCTCATAACCTCGATTGAAGTCTCTTTTGCTTAATAGAGAAGAAAACCACTATAACTAACTTAAAACTCAATGATTCTCGTACGTACTTCAACCGATTGATATATTGTATTGAATTAGTGGTTATTCATGAAGAGCGCATCGAATTCGAGGTCGTTTTACCATCTGTTGACTCCGGAAGCTCAAGATAGCTTCGGCTGACCGATTACCTTACGTTCTTCGATTTTGGTAGTTCAAACCTTTATCATGCTAGATTACTTCATTTCTTATACTAGAACATGAAATTGAAGCTTACTCATTGATTTCAAAAGCATTTGAGCTCATAACCTCGATTGAAGTCTCTTTTGCTTAATCGAGAAGAAAACCACTATAACTGATTTAAAACTCAATGATTCTCGTACGTACTTCAACCGATTGCTATATTGTATTGAATGAGAGGTTATTCATGAAGAGCGCATCGAATTCGAGATCGTTTGACCATCTATTGACTCCGGAAGCTCAAGATAGCTTCGGTTGACCGATTACCTTACGTTCTGCGATTTTGGTAGTTCAAACCGTGCTTTCCAAGCCTTTATCATGCTAGATTACTTCATTTCTTATATTAGAACATGAAATTGAAGCTTACTCGTTGTTTTCAAAAGCATTTGAGCTCATAACATCGATTGAAGTCTCTTTTGCTTAATAGAAAAGAAAACCACTATAACTGACTTAAAACTCAATGATTCTCGTACGTACTTCAACCGATTGATATATTGTATTGAATTAGAGGTTATTCATGAAGAGCGCATCGAATTCGAGGTCGTTCGACCATCTGTTGACTCCGGAAGCTCAAGATAGCTTCGGTTGACCGATTACCTTACGTTCTTCGATTTTTGTAGTTCAAATCTTGCTTTCCAAGCCTTTATCATGCTAGATTACTTCATTTCTTATATTAGAACACGAAATTGAAGCTTACTCATTGATTTCAAAAGCATTTGAGCTCATAACCTCGATTGAAGTCTCTTTTGCTTAATAGAGAAGAAAACCACTATAACTGACTTAAAACTCAATGATTCTCGTACGTACTTCAACCGATTGATATATTGTATTGAATTAGAGGTTGTTCATGAAGAGCGCATCAAATTCGAGGTCGTTTGACCATTTGTTGACTCTGAAAGCTCAAGATAGCTTCGGTTGACCGATTATCTTACGTTTTTCGATTTTGGTAGTTCAAACCGTGCTTTCCAAGATTTTATCATGCTAGATTACTTCATTTCTTATATTAGAACATGAAATTGAAGCTTACACGTTGATTTGAAAAGCATTTGAACTCATAACCTCGATTGAAGTCTCTTTTGCTTAATCGAGAAGAAAACCACGATAACTGACTTAAAACTCAAGGATTCTCGTACGTACTTCGACCGATTGATATATTGTATTGAATTAGAGGTTATTCATGAAGAGCGCATCGAATTCGAGGTCGTTCGACCATCTGCTGACTCCGGAAGCTCAAGATAACTTCGGTTGACTGATTACCTTACGTTCTTCGATTTTGGTAGTTCAAACCGTGCTTTCCAAGCCTTTATCATGCTAGATTACTTCATTTCTTATATTAGAACATGAAATTGAAGTTTACTTATTGATGTCAAAAGCATTTGAGCTCATAACCTCGATTGAAGTCTCTTTTGCTTAATCGAGAAGAAAACCACTAAAACTGACTTAAAACTCAAAGATTCTCGTACGTACTTCAACCGATTGATATATTGTGTTGAATTAGAGGTTATTCATGAAGAGTGCAATGAATTCAAGGTCGTTCGACCATCTGTTGACTCCGAAAGCTCAAGATAGCTTCGGTTGACTGATTAACTTACGTTCTTCAATTTTGGTAGTTCAAACCGTGCTTTCCTATAAATTATCATGCTCGATTACTTCATTTCTTAAATTAGAACATGAAATTGAAGCTTACTCGTTGATTTCAAAACTATTTGAGCTCATAACCTCGATTGAAGTCTCTTTTGCTTAATCGAGAAGAAAACCACCATTAATGAATTAAAACTCAATGATTCTCGTACGTACTTCAACCGATTGATATATTGTATTGAATAAGAGGTTATTCATGAAGAGCGCATCGAATTCGAGGTCGTTCGACCATCTGTTGACTCCGAAAGCTCAAGATATCTTCGGTTGACCGATTACCTTACGTTCTTCGATTTTGGTAGTTCAAACCGTGCTTTCCAAGCCTTTATCATGCTAGATTACTTCATTTCTTATATTAGAACATGAAATTGAAGCTTACTCGTTGATTTCAAAAGCATTTGAGCTCATAACCTCGATTGAAGTCTCTTTTGCTTAATCGAGAAGAAAACCACTATAACTGACTTAAAACTCAATGATTCTCGTACGTACTTCAACCGATTAATATATTGTATTGAATTAGAGGTTATTCATGAAGAGCGCATCGAGTTCGAGGTCGTTCGACCATCTGTTGACTCCGGAAGCTCAAGATAGCTTCGGTTGACCGATTACCTTACGTTCTTCGATTTTGGTAGTTCAAACCGTGCTTTCTAAGCCTTTATCATGCTAGATTACTTCATTTCTTATATTAGCACATGAAATTGAAACTTACTCATTGATTTCAAAAGCATTTGAGCTCATAACCTCGATTGAAGTCTCTTTTGCTTAATCGAGAAGAAAACCACTATAACTGACTTAAAACTCAATGGTTTTCGTACGTACTTCAACCGATTGATATATTGTATTGAATTAGAGGTTATTCATGAAGAGCGCATCGAATTCGAGGTCGTTCGACCATCTGTTGACTCCGGAAGCTCAAGATAGCTTCGGTTGACCGATTACCTTACGTTCTTCGATTTTGGTAGTTCAAATTATGCTTTCCAAGCCTTTATCATGCTATATTACTTCATTCCTTATATTAGAACATGAAATAGAAGCTTACTCGTTGATTTCAAAAGCATTTGAGCTCATAACCTCGATTGAAGTCTCTTTTGCTTAATAGAGAAGAAAACCACTATAACTAACTTAAAACTCAATGATTCTCGTACGTACTTCAACCGATTGATATATTGTATTGAATTAGTGGTTATTCATGAAGAGCGCATCGAATTCGAGGTCGTTTTACCATCTGTTGACTCCGGAAGCTCAAGATAGCTTCGGCTGACCGATTACCTTACGTTCTTCGATTTTGGTAGTTCAAACCTTTATCATGCTAGATTACTTCATTTCTTATACTAGAACATGAAATTGAAGCTTACTCATTGATTTCAAAAGCATTTGAGCTCATAACCTCGATTGAAGTCTCTTTTGCTTAATCGAGAAGAAAACCACTATAACTGATTTAAAACTCAATGATTCTCGTACGTACTTCAACCGATTGCTATATTGTATTGAATGAGAGGTTATTCATGAAGAGCGCATCGAATTCGAGATCGTTTGACCATCTGTTGACTCCGGAAGCTCAAGATAGCTTCGGTTGACCGATTACCTTACGTTCTGCGATTTTGGTAGTTCAAACCGTGCTTTCCAAGCCTTTATCATGCTAGATTACTTCATTTCTTATATTAGAACATGAAATTGAAGCTTACTCGTTGTTTTCAAAAGCATTTGAGCTCATAACATCGATTGAAGTCTCTTTTGCTTAATAGAGAAGAAAACCACTATAACTGACTTAAAACTCAATGATTCTCGTACGTACTTCAACCGATTGATATATTGTATTGAATTAGAGGTTATTCATGAAGAGCGCATCGAATTCGAGGTCGTTCGACCATCTGTTGACTCCGGAAGCTCAAGATAGCTTCGGTTGACCGATTACCTTACGTTCTTCGATTTTTGTAGTTCAAATCTTGCTGTCCAAGCCTTTATTATGCTAGATTACTTCATTTCTTATTTTAGAACATGAAATTGAAGCTTACTCGTTGATTTCAAATGCATTTGAGCTCATAACCTCGATTGAAGTCTCTTTTGCTTAATAGAGAAGAAAACCACTATAACTGACTTAAAACTCAATGATTCTCGTACGTACTTCAACCGATTGATATATTGTATTGAATTAGAGGTTGTTCATGAAGAGCGCATCAAATTCGAGGTCGTTTGACCATTTGTTGACTCTGAAAACTCAAGACAGCTTCGGTTGACCGATTACCTTACGTTTTTCGATTTTGGTAGTTCAAACCGTGCTTTCCAAGATTTTATCATGCTAGATTACTTCATTTCTTATATTAGAACATGAAATTGAAGCTTACACGTTGATTTGAAAAGCATTTGAACTCATAACCTCGATTGAAGTCTCTTTTGCTTAATCGAGAAGAAAACCACGATAACTGACTTAAAACTCAAGGATTCTCGTACGTACTTCGACCGATTGATGTATTGTATTGAATTAGAGGTTATTCATGAAGAGCGCATCGAATTCGAGGTCGTTCGACCATCTGTTGACTCCGGAAGCTCAAGATAACTTCGGTTGACCGATTACCTTACGTTCTTCGATTTTGGTAGTTCAAACCGTGCTTTCCAAGCCTTTATCATGCTAGATTACTTCATTTCTTATATTAGAACATGAAATTGAAGCTTACTCATTGATGTCAAAAGCATTTGAGCTCATAACCTCGATTGAAGTCTCTTTTGCTTAATCGAGAAGAAAACCACTATAACTGACTTAAAACTCAAAGATTCTCGTACGTACTTCAACCGATTGATATATTGTATTGAATTAGTGGTTATTCATGAAGAGCGCATCGAATTCGAGGTCGTTTTACCATCTGTTGACTCCGGAAGCTCAAGATAGCTTCGGCTGACCGATTACCTTACGTTCTTCGATTTTGGTAGTTCAAACCTTGATCATGCTAGATTACTTCATTTCTTATACTAGAACATGAAATTGAAGCTTACTCATTGATTTCAAAAGCATTTGAGCTCATAACCTCGATTGAAGTCTCTTTTGCTTAATCGAGAAGAAAACCACTATAACTGATTTAGAACTCAATGATTCTCGTACGTACTTCAACCGATTGCTATATTGTATTGAATGAGAGGTTATTCATGAAGAGCGCATCGAATTCGAGATCGTTTGACCATCTGTTGACTCCGGAAGCTCAAGATAGCTTCGGTTGACCGATTACCTTACGTTCTGCGATTTTGGTAGTTCAAACCGTGCTTTCCAAGCCTTTATCATGCTAGATTACTTCATTTCTTATATTAGAACATGAAATTGAAGCTTACTCGTTGTTTTCAAAAGCATTTGAGCTCATAACATCGATTGAAGTCTCTTTTGCTTAATAGAGAAGAAAACCACTATAACTGACTTAAAACTCAATGATTCTCGCACGTACTTCAACCGATTGATATATTGTATTGAATTAGAGGTTGTTCATGAAGAGCGCATCAAATTCGAGGTCGTTTGACCATTTGTTGACTCTGAAAGCTCAAGATAGCTTCGGTTGACCGATTACCTTACGTTTTTCGATTTTGGTAGTTCAAACCGTGTTTTCCAAGATTTTATCATGCTAGATTACTTCATTTCTTATATTAGAACATGAAATTGAAGCTTACACGTTGATTTGAAAAGCATTTGAACTCATAACCTCGATTGAAGTCTCTTTTGCTTAATCGAGAAGAAAACCACGATAACTGACTTAAAACTCAAGGATTCTCGTACGTACTTCGACCGATTGATATATTGTATTGAATTAGAGGATATTCATGAAGAGCGCATCGAATTCGAGGTCGTTCGACCATCTGTTGACTCCGGAAGCTCAAGATAACTTCGGTTGACCGATTACCTTACGTTCTTCGATTTTGGTAGTTCAAACCGTGCTTTCCAAGCCTTTATCATGCTAGATTACTTCATTTCTTATATTAGAACATGAAATTGAAGCTTACTCATTGATGTCAAAAGCATTTGAGCTCATAACCTCGATTGAAGTCTCTTTTGCTTAATCGAGAAGAAAACCACTATAACTGACTTAAAACTCAAAGATTCTCGAACGTACTTCATCCGATTGATATATTGTGTTGAATTAGAGGTTATTCATGAAGAGTGCAATGAATTCAAGGTCGTTCGACCATCTGTTGACTCCGAAAGCTCAAGATAGCTTCGGTTGACTGATTAACTTACGTCTTCAATTTTGGTAGTTCAAACCGTGCTTTCCTAGAAATTATCATGCTCGATTACTTCATTTCTTAAATTAGAACATGAAATTGAAGCTTACTCGTTGATTTCAAAACTATTTGAGCTCATAACCTCGATTGAAGTCTCTTTTGCTTAATCGAGAAGAAAACCACCATTAATGAATTAAAACTCAATGATTCTCGTACGTACTTCAACCGATTGATATATTGTATTGAATAAGAGGTTATTCATGAAGAGCGCATCGAATTCGAGGTCGTTCGACCATCTGTTGACTCCGAAAGCTCAAGATATCTTCGGTTGACCGATTACCTTACGTTCTTCGATTTTGGTAGTTCAAACCGTGCTTTCCAAGCCTTTATCATGCTAGATTACTTCATTTCTTATATTAGAACATGAAATTGAAGCTTACTCGTTGATTTCAAAAGCATTTGAGCTCATAACCTCGATTGAAGTCTCTTTTGCTTAATCGAGAAGAAAACCACTATAACTGACTTAAAACTCAATGATTCTCGTACGTACTTCAACCGATTAATATATTGTATTGAATTAGAGGTTATTCATGAAGAGCGCATCGAGTTCGAGGTCGTTCGACCATCTGTTGACTCCGGAAGCTCAAGATAGCTTCGGTTGACCGATTACCTTACGTTCTTCGATTTTGGTAGTTCAAACCGTGCTTTCTAAGCCTTTATCATGCTAGATTACTTCATTTCTTATATTAGCACATGAAATTGAAACTTACTCATTGATTTCAAAAGCATTTGAGCTCATAACCTCGATTGAAGTCTCTTTTGCTTAATCGAGAAGAAAACCACTATAACTGACTTAAAACTCAATGGTTTTCGTACGTACTTCAACCGATTGATATATTGTATTGAATTAGAGGTTATTCATGAAGAGCGCATCGAATTCGAGGTCGTTCGACCATCTGTTGACTCCGGAAGCTCAAGATAGCTTCGGTTGACCGATTACCTTACGTTCTTCGATTTTGGTAGTTCAAATTATGCTTTCCAAGCCTTTATCATGCTATATTACTTCATTCCTTATATTAGAACATGAAATAGAAGCTTACTCGTTGATTTCAAAAGCATTTGAGCTCATAACCTCGATTGAAGTCTCTTTTGCTTAATAGAGAAGAAAACCACTATAACTAACTTAAAACTCAATGATTCTCGTACGTACTTCAACCGATTGATATATTGTATTGAATTAGTGGTTATTCATGAAGAGCGCATCGAATTCGAGGTCGTTTTACCATCTGTTGACTCCGGAAGCTCAAGATAGCTTCGGCTGACCGATTACCTTACGTTCTTCGATTTTGGTAGTTCAAACCTTTATCATGCTAGATTACTTCATTTCTTATACTAGAACATGAAATTGAAGCTTACTCATTGATTTCAAAAGCATTTGAACTCATAACCTCGATTGAAGTCTCTTTTGCTTAATCGAGAAGAAAACCACTATAACTGATTTAAAACTCAATGATTCTCGTACGTACTTCAACCGATTGATATATTGTATTGAATTAGAGGTTATTCATGAAGAGCGCATCGAATTCGAGGTCGTTCGACCATCTGTTGACTCCGGAAGCTCAAGATAGCTTCGGTTGACCGATTACCTTACGTTCTTCGATTTTTGTAGTTCAAATCTTGCTTTCCAAGCCTTTATCATGCTATATTACTTCATTTCTTATATTAGAACATGAAATTGAAGCTTACTCGTTGATTTCAAAAGCATTTGAGCTCATAACCTCGATTGAAGTCTCTTTTGCTTAATAGAGAAGAAAACCACTATAACTGACTTAAAACTCAATGATTCTCGCACGTACTTCAACCGATTGATATATTGTATTGAATTAGAGGTTGTTCATGAAGAGCGCATCAAATTCGAGGTCGTTTGACCATTTGTTGACTCTGAAAGCTCAAGATAGCTTCGGTTGACCGATTACCTTACGTTTTTCGATTTTGGTAGTTCAAACCGTGTTTTCCAAGATTTTATCATGCTAGATTACTTCATTTCTTATATTAGAACATGAAATTGAAGCTTACACGTTGATTTGAAAAGCATTTGAACTCATAACCTCGATTGAAGTCTCTTTTGCTTAATCGAGAAGAAAACCACGATAACTGACTTAAAACTCAAGGATTCTCGTACGTACTTCGACCGATTGATATATTGTATTGAATTAGAGGATATTCATGAAGAGCGCATCGAATTCGAGGTCGTTCGACCATCTGTTGACTCCGGAAGCTCAAGATAACTTCGGTTGACCGATTAACTTACGTTCTTCGATTTTGGTAGTTCAAACCGTGCTTTCCAAGCCTTTATCATGCTAGATTACTTCATTTCTTATATTAGAACATGAAATTGAAGCTTACTCATTGATGTCAAAAGCATTTGAGCTCATAACCTCGATTGAAGTCTCTTTTGCTTAATCGAGAAGAAAACCACTATAACTGACTTTAAACTCAAAGATTCTCGTACGTACTTCATCCGATTGATATATTGTGTTGAATTAGAGGTTATTCATGAAGAGTGCAATGAATTCAAGGTCGTTCGACCATCTGTTGACTCCGAAAGCTCAAGATAGCTTCGGTTGACTGATTAACTTACGTCTTCAATTTTGGTAGTTCAAACCGTGCTTTCCTAGAAATTATCATGCTCGATTACTTCATTTCTTAAATTAGAACATGAAATTGAAGCTTACTCGTTGATTTCAAAACTATTTGAGCTCATAACCTCGATTGAAGTCTCTTTTGCTTAATCGAGAAGAAAACCACCATTAATGAATTAAAACTCAATGATTCTCGTACGTACTTCAACCGATTGATATATTGTATTGAATAAGAGGTTATTCATGAAGAGCGCATCGAATTCGAGGTCGTTCGACCATCTGTTGACTCCGAAAGCTCAAGATATCTTCGGTTGACCGATTACCTTACGTTCTTCGATTTTGGTAGTTCAAACCGTGCTTTCCAAGCCTTTATCATGCTAGATTACTTCATTTCTTATATTAGAACATGAAATTGAAGCTTACTCGTTGATTTCAAAAGCATTTGAGCTCATAACCTCGATTGAAGTCTCTTTTGCTTAATCGAGAAGAAAACCACTATAACTGACTTAAAACTCAATGATTCTCGTACGTACTTCAACCGATTAATATATTGTATTGAATTAGAGGTTATTCATGAAGAGCGCATCGAGTTCGAGGTCGTTCGACCATCTGTTGACTCCGGAAGCTCAAGATAGCTTCGGTTGACCGATTACCTTACGTTCTTCGATTTTGGTAGTTCAAACCGTGCTTTCTAAGCCTTTATCATGCTAGATTACTTCATTTCTTATATTAGCACATGAAATTGAAACTTACTCATTGATTTCAAAAGCATTTGAGCTCATAACCTCGATTGAAGTCTCTTTTGCTTAATCGAGAAGAAAACCACTATAACTGACTTAAAACTCAATGGTTTTCGTACGTACTTCAACCGATTGATATATTGTATTGAATTAGAGGTTATTCATGAAGAGCGCATCGAATTCGAGGTCGTTCGACCATCTGTTGACTCCGGAAGCTCAAGATAGCTTCGGTTGACCGATTACCTTACGTTCTTCGATTTTGGTAGTTCAAATTATGCTTTCCAAGCCTTTATCATGCTATATTACTTCATTCCTTATATTAGAACATGAAATAGAAGCTTACTCGTTGATTTCAAAAGCATTTGAGCTCATAACCTCGATTGAAGTCTCTTTTGCTTAATAGAGAAGAAAACCACTATAACTAACTTAAAACTCAATGATTCTCGTACGTACTTCAACCGATTGATATATTGTATTGAATTAGTGGTTATTCATGAAGAGCGCATCGAATTCGAGGTCGTTTTACCATCTGTTGACTCCGGAAGCTCAAGATAGCTTCGGCTGACCGATTACCTTACGTTCTTCGATTTTGGTAGTTCAAACCTTGATCATGCTAGATTACTTCATTTCTTATACTAGAACATGAAATTGAAGCTTACTCATTGATTTCAAAAGCATTTGAGCTCATAACCTCGATTGAAGTCTCTTTTGCTTAATCGAGAAGAAAACCACTATAACTGATTTAGAACTCAATGATTCTCGTACGTACTTCAACCGATTGCTATATTGTATTGAATGAGAGGTTATTCATGAAGAGCGCATCGAATTCGAGATCGTTTGACCATCTGTTGACTCCGGAAGCTCAAGATAGCTTCGGTTGACCGATTACCTTACGTTCTGCGATTTTGGTAGTTCAAACCGTGCTTTTCAAGCCTTTATCATGCTAGATTACTTCATTTCTTATATTAGAACATGAAATTGAAGCTTACTCGTTGTTTTCAAAAGCATTTGAGCTCATAACATCGATTGAAGTCTCTTTTGCTTAATAGAGAAGAAAACCACTATAACTGACTTAAAACTCAATG
Source organism: Thymus mandschuricus (assembly GCA_029379335.1). Classification (NCBI taxonomy): domain Eukaryota; kingdom Viridiplantae; phylum Streptophyta; class Magnoliopsida; order Lamiales; family Lamiaceae; genus Thymus; species Thymus mandschuricus. The sequence continues at coordinate 14,449,017 of CM057074.1, read as the reverse complement.
ATTCTCGCACGTACTTCAACCGATTGATATATTGTATTGAATTAGAGGTTGTTCATGAAGAGCGCATCAAATTCGAGGTCGTTTTACCATTTGTTGACTCTGAAAGCTCAAGATAGCTTCGGTTGACCGATTACCTTACGTTTTTCGATTTTGGTAGTTCAAACCGTGTTTTCCAAGATTTTATCATGCTAGATTACTTCATTTCTTATATTAGAACATGAAATTGAAGCTTACACGTTGATTTGAAAAGCATTTGAACTCATAACCTCGATTTAAGTCTCTTTTGCTTAATCGAGAAGAAAACCACGATAACTGACTTAAAACTCAAGGATTCTCGTACGTACTTCGACCGATTGATATATTGTATTGAATTAGAGGATATTCATGAAGAGCGCATCGAATTCGAGGTCGTTCGACCATCTGTTGACTCCGGAAGCTCAAGATAACTTCGGTTGACCGATTACCTTACGTTCTTCGATTTTGGTAGTTCAAACCGTGCTTTCCAAGCCTTTATCATGCTAGATTACTTCATTTCTTATATTAGAACATGAAATTGAAGCTTACTCATTGATGTCAAAAGCATTTGAGCTCATAACCTCGATTGAAGTCTCTTTTGCTTAATCGAGAAGAAAACCACTATAACTGACTTAAAACTCAAAGATTCTCGAACGTACTTCATCCGATTGATATATTGTGTTGAATTAGAGGTTATTCATGAAGAGTGCAATGAATTCAAGGTCGTTCGACCATCTGTTGACTCCGAAAGCTCAAGATAGCTTCGGTTGACTGATTAACTTACGTCTTCAATTTTGGTAGTTCAAACCGTGCTTTCCTAGAAATTATCATGCTCGATTACTTCATTTCTTAAATTAGAACATGAAATTGAAGCTTACTCGTTGATTTCAAAACTATTTGAGCTCATAACCTCGATTGAAGTCTCTTTTGCTTAATCGAGAAGAAAACCACCATTAATGAATTAAAACTCAATGATTCTCGTACGTACTTCAACCGATTGATATATTGTATTGAATAAGAGGTTATTCATGAAGAGCGCATCGAATTCGAGGTCGTTCGACCATCTGTTGACTCCGAAAGCTCAAGATATCTTCGGTTGACCGATTACCTTACGTTCTTCGATTTTGGTAGTTCAAACCGTGCTTTCCAAGCCTTTATCATGCTAGATTACTTCATTTCTTATATTAGAACATGAAATTGAAGCTTACTCGTTGATTTCAAAAGCATTTGAGCTCATAACCTCGATTGAAGTCTCTTTTGCTTAATCGAGAAGAAAACCACTATAACTGACTTAAAACTCAATGATTCTCGTACGTACTTCAACCGATTAATATATTGTATTGAATTAGAGGTTATTCATGAAGAGCGCATCGAGTTCGAGGTCGTTCGACCATCTGTTGACTCCGGAAGCTCAAGATAGCTTCGGTTGACCGATTACCTTACGTTCTTCGATTTTGGTAGTTCAAACCGTGCTTTCTAAGCCTTTATCATGCTAGATTACTTCATTTCTTATATTAGCACATGAAATTGAAACTTACTCATTGATTTCAAAAGCATTTGAGCTCATAACCTCGATTGAAGTCTCTTTTGCTTAATCGAGAAGAAAACCACTATAACTGACTTAAAACTCAATGGTTTTCGTACGTACTTCAACCGATTGATATATTGTATTGAATTAGAGGTTATTCATGAAGAGCGCATCGAATTCGAGGTCGTTCGACCATCTGTTGACTCCGGAAGCTCAAGATAGCTTCGGTTGACCGATTACCTTACGTTCTTCGATTTTGGTAGTTCAAATTATGCTTTCCAAGCCTTTATCATGCTATATTACTTCATTCCTTATATTAGAACATGAAATAGAAGCTTACTCGTTGATTTCAAAAGCATTTGAGCTCATAACCTCGATTGAAGTCTCTTTTGCTTAATAGAGAAGAAAACCACTATAACTAACTTAAAACTCAATGATTCTCGTACGTACTTCAACCGATTGATATATTGTATTGAATTAGTGGTTATTCATGAAGAGCGCATCGAATTCGAGGTCGTTTTACCATCTGTTGACTCCGGAAGCTCAAGATAGCTTCGGCTGACCGATTACCTTACGTTCTTCGATTTTGGTAGTTCAAACCTTGATCATGCTAGATTACTTCATTTCTTATACTAGAACATGAAATTGAAGCTTACTCATTGATTTCAAAAGCATTTGAGCTCATAACCTCGATTGAAGTCTCTTTTGCTTAATCGAGAAGAAAACCACTATAACTGATTTAGAACTCAATGATTCTCGTACGTACTTCAACCGATTGCTATATTGTATTGAATGAGAGGTTATTCATGAAGAGCGCATCGAATTCGAGATCGTTTGACCATCTGTTGACTCCGGAAGCTCAAGATAGCTTCGGTTGACCGATTACCTTACGTTCTGCGATTTTGGTAGTTCAAACCGTGCTTTCCAAGCCTTTATCATGCTAGATTACTTCATTTCTTATATTAGAACATGAAATTGAAGCTTACTCGTTGTTTTCAAAAGCATTTGAGCTCATAACATCGATTGAAGTCTCTTTTGCTTAATAGAGAAGAAAACCACTATAACTGACTTAAAACTCAATGATTCTCGTACGTACTTCAACCGATTGATATATTGTATTGAATTAGAGGTTATTCATGAAGAGCGCATCGAATTCGAGGTCGTTCGACCATCTGTTGACTCCGGAAGCTCAAGATAGCTTCGGTTGACCGATTACCTTACGTTCTTCGATTTTTGTAGTTCAAATCTTGCTTTCCAAGCCTTTATCATGCTAGATTACTTCATTTCTTATTTTAGAACATGAAATTGAAGCTTACTCGTTGATTTCAAAAGCATTTGAGCTCATAACCTCGATTGAAGTCTCTTTTGCTTAATAGAGAAGAAAACCACTATAACTGACTTAAAACTCAATGATTCTCGTACGTACTTCAACCGATTGATATATTGTATTGAATTAGAGGTTGTTCATGAAGAGCGCATCAAATTTGAGGTTGTTTGACCATTTGTTGACTCTGAAAGCTCAAGATAGCTTCGGTTGACCGATTACCTTACGTTTTTCGATTTTGGTAGTTCAAACCGTGCTTTCCAAGATTTTATCATGCTAGATTACTTCATTTCTTATATTAGAACATGAAATTGAAGCTTACACGTTGATTTTAAAAGCATTTGAACTCATAACCTCGATTGAAGTCTCTTTTGCTTAATCGAGAAGAAAACCACGATAACTGACTTAAAACTCAAGGATTCTCGTACGTACTTCGACCGATTGATATATTGTATTGAATTAGAGGTTATTCATGAAGAGCGCATCGAATTCGAGGTCGTTCGACCATCTGTTGACTCCGGAAGCTCAAGATAACTTCGGTTGACCGATTACCTTACGTTCTTCGATTTTGGTAGTTCAAACCGTGCTTTCCAAGCCTTTATCATGCTAGATTACTTCATTTCTTATATTAGAACATGAAATTGAAGCTTACTCATTGATGTCAAAAGCATTTGAGCTCATAACCTCGATTGAAGTCTCTTTTGCTTAATCGAGAAGAAAACCACTATAACTGACTTAAAACTCAAAGATTCTCGTACGTACTTCAACCGATTGATATATTGTGTTGAATTAGAGGTTATTCATGAAGAGTGCAATGAATTCAAGGTCGTTCGACCATCTGTTGACTCCGAAAGCTCAAAATAGCTTCGGTTGACCGATTACCTTACGTTCTCCAATTTTGGTAGTTCAAACCGTGCTTTCCAAGCCTTTGTCATGATAGATTACTTCATTTCTTATATTAAAACATGAAATTGAAGCTTACTCGTTGATTTCAAAAGCATTTGAGCTCATAACCTCGATTGAAGTCTCTTTTGCTTAATCGAGAAGAAAACCACTATAATTGACTTAAAACTCAATGATTCTCGTACGTACTTCAACCGATTGATATATTGTATTGAATTAGAGGTTATTCATGAAGAGTGCATCGAATTCGAGGTCGTTCGACCATCTGTTGACTCCGAAAACTCAAGATAGTTTCGGTTGACCGATTACCTTACGTTCTCCAATTTTGGTAGTTCAAACCGTGCTTTCCAAGAAATTATCATGCTCGATTACTTCATTTCTTAAATTAGAACATGAAATTGATGCTTACTCATTGATTTCAAAAGCATTTGAGCTCATAACCTCGATTGAAGTCTCTTTTGCTTAATCGAGAAGAAAACCACTATAACTGACTTAAAACTCAATGGTTCTCGTACGTACTTCAACCGTTTTATATATTGTTTTGAATTAGAGGTTATTCATGAAGAATGCATCGAATTTGAGGTCGTTCGACCATCTGTTGACTCCGGAAGCTCAAGATAACTTCGGTTGACCGATTACCTTTCGTTCTTCAATTTTGGTAGTTCAAACCGTGCTTTCCAAGCCTTTAACATGCTAGATTACTTCATTTGTTATACTAGAACATGAAATTGAAGCTTACTCGTTGATTTCAAAAGCATTTGAGCTCATAACCTCGATTGAAGTCTCTTTTGCTTAATCGAGAAGAAAACCACTATAACTGACTTAAAACTCAACGATTCTCGTATGTACTTCAACCGATTGATATATTGTATTGAATTAGAGGTTATTCATGAAGAGCGCATCGAATTCGAGGTCGTTCGACCATCTTTTGACTCTGAAAGCTCAAGATAGCTTCGGTTGACCGATTACCTTACGTTCTTCGATTTTTGTAGTTGAAACCGTGCTTTCCAAGCCTTTATTATGCTAGATTACTTCATTTCTTATATTAGAACATGAAATTGAAGCTTACTCGTTGATTTCAAAAGCATTTGAGCTCATAACCTCAATTGAAGTCTCTTTTGCTTAATCGAGAAGAAAACCACTATAACTGACTTAAAACTCAATGATTCTCGTATGTACTTCAACCGATTGATATATTGTATTGAATTAGAGGTTATTCATGAAGAGCGCATCGAATTCGAGGTCGTTCGACCATCTTTTGACTCTGAAAGCTCAAGATAGCTTCGGTTGACCGATTACCTTACGTTCTTCGATTTTGGTAGTTGAAACCGTGCTTTCCAAGCCTTTATTATGCTAGATTACTTCATTTCTTATATTAGAACATGAAATTGAAGCTTACTCGTTGATTTCAAAAGCATTTGAGCTCATAACCTCGATTGAAGTCTCTTTTGCTTAATCGAGAAGAAAACCACTATAACTGATTTAAAACTCAATGATTCTCGTACGTACTTCAACCGATTGCTATATTGTATTGAATTAGAGGTTATTCATGAAGAGCGCATCGAATTCGAGATCGTTTGACCATCTGTTGACTCCGGAAGCTCAAGATAGCTTCGGTTGACCGATTACCTTACGTTCTGCGATTTTGGTAGTTCAAACCGTGCTTTCCAAGCCTTTATCATGCTAGATTACTTCATTTCTTATATTAGAACATGAAATTGAAGCTTACTCGTTGATTTCAAAAGCATTTGAGCTCATAACATCGATTGAAGTCTCTTTTGCTTAATAGAGAAGAAAACCACTATAACTGACTTAAAACTCAATGATTCTCGTACGTACTTCAACCGATTGATATATTGTATTGAATTAGAGGTTATTCATTAAGAGCGCATCGAATTCGAGGTCGTTCGACCATCTGTTGACTCCGGAAGCTCAAGATAGCTTCGGTTGACCGATTACCTTACGTTCTTCGATTTTTGTAGTTCAAATCTTGCTTTCCAAGCCTTTATCATGCTAGATTACTTCATTTCTTATATTAGAACATGAAATTGAAGCTTACTCGTTGATTTCAATAGCATTTGAGCTCATAACCTCGATTGAAGTCTCTTTTGCTTAATAGAGAAGAAAACCACTATAACTGACTTAAAACTCAATGATTCTCGTACGTACTTCAACAGATTGATATATTGTATTGAATTAGAGGTTGTTCATGAAGAGCGCATCAAATTCGAGGTCGTTTGACCATTTGTTGACTCTGAAAGCTCAAGATAGCTTCGGTTGACCGATTACCTTACGTTTTTCGATTTTGGTAGTTCAAACCATGCTTTCCAAGATTTTATCATGCTAGATTACTTCATTTCTTATATTAGAACATGAAATTGAAGCTTACACGTTGATTTCAAAAGCATTTGAACTCATAACCTCGATTGAAGTCTCTTTTGCTTAATCGAGAAAAAATCCACGATAACTGACTTAAAACTCAAGGATTCTCGTACGTACTTCGACCGATTGATATATTGTATTGAATTAGAGGTTATTCATGAAGAGCGCATCAAATTTGAGGTCGTTCGACCATCTGTTGACTCCGGAAGCTCAAGATAACTTCGGTTGACCGATTACCTTACGTTCTTCGATTTTGGTAGTTCAAATCGTGCTTTCCAAGCCTTTATCATGCTAGATTACTTCATTTCTTATATTAGAACATGAAATTGAAGCTTACTCATTGATGTCAAAAGCATTTGAGCTCATAACCTCGATTGAAGTCTCTTTTGCTTAATCGAGAAGAAAACCACTATAACTGACTTAAAACTCAAAGATTCTCGTACGTACTTCAACCGATTGATATATTGTGTTGAATTAGAGGTTATTCATGAAGAGTGCAATGAATTCAAGGTCGTTCGACCATCTGTTGACTCCGAAAGCTCAAGATAGCTTCGGTTGACCGATTACCTTACGTTCTCCAATTTTGGTAGTTCAAACCGTGCTTTCCAAGCCTTTGTCATGCTAGATTACTTCATTTCTTATATTAAAACATGAAATTGAAGCTTACTCGTTGATTTCAAAAGCATTTGAGCTCATAACCTCGATTGAAGTCTCTTTTGCTTAATCGAGAAGAAAATCACTATAACTGACTTAAAACTCAATGATTCTCGTACGTACTTCAACCGATTGATATATTGTATTGAATTAGAGGTTATTCAGGAAGAGTGCATCGAATTCGAGGTCATTCGACCGTCTGTTGACTCCGGAAGCTCAAGATAGCTTTGGATGACTGATTAACTTACGTTCTCCAATTTTGGTAGTTCAAACCGTGCTTTCCAAGAAATTATCATGCTCGATTACTTCATTTCTTAAATTAGAACATGAAATTGATGCTTACTCGTTGATTTCAAAAGCATTTGAGCTCATAACCTCGATTGAAGTCTCTTTTGCTTAATCGAGAAGAAAACCACTATAACTGACTTAAAACTCAATGGTTCTCGTGCGTACTTCAACCGTTTGATATATTGTTTTGAATTAGAGGTTATTCATGAAGAGCGCATCGAATTTGAGGTCGTTCGACCATCTGTTGACTCCGGAAGCTCAAGATAACTTCGGTTGACCGATTACCTTACGTTCTCCAATTTTGGTAGTTCAAACCGTGCTTTCCAAGAAATTATCATGCTCGATTACTTCATTTCTTAAATTAGAACATGAAATTGATGCTTACTCATTGATTTCAAAAGCATTTGAGCTCATAACCTCGATTGAAGTCTCTTTTGCTTAATGGAGAAGAAAACCACTATAACTGACTTAAAACTCAATGGTTCTCGTACGTACTTCAACCGTTTGATATATTGTTTTGAATTAGAGGTTATTCATGATGAGCGCATCGAATTTGAGGTCGTTCGACCATCTGTTGACTCCGGAAGCTCAAGATAACTTCGGTTGACCGATTACCTTTCGTTCTTCAATTTTGGTAGTTCAAACCGTGCTTTCCAAGCCTTTAACATGCTAGATTACTTCATTTGTTATACTAGAACATGAAATTGAAGCTTACTCGTTGATTTCAAAAGCATTTGAGCTCATAACCTCGATTGATGTCTCTTTTGCTTAATCAAGAAGAAAACCACTATAACTGACTTAAAACTCAATAGTTATCTTACGTACTTCAACCGATTGATATATTGTATTGAATTAGAGGTTATTCATGAAGAGCACATCAAATTCGAGGTCGTTCGACCATCTGTTGACTCCGGAAGCTGAAGATAGCTTCGGTTGACCGATTACCTTACGTTCTTCGATTTTGGTAGTTCAAATTGTGCTTTCCAAGCCTTTATCATGCTATATTACTTCATTCCTTATATTAGTACATGAAATTGAAGCTTACTCGTTGATTTCAAAAGCATTTGAGCTCATAACCTCGATTGAAGTCTCTTTTGCTTAATAGAGAAGAAAATAACTATAACTGACTTAAAACTCAATGATTCTCGTACGTACTTCAACCGATTGATATATTGTATTGAATTAGAGGTTATTCATAAAGAGTGCATCGAATTAAAGGTCGTTCGACCATCTGTTGACTCCGGAAACTCAAGATAGTTTCGGTTGACCGATTACTTTACGTTCTTCGATTTTGGTAGTTCAAACCGCGCTTTCCAAGCCTTTATCATGCTAGATTACTTCATTTCTTATATTAGAACATGAAATTGAAGCTTACTCGTTGATTTCAAAAGCATTTGAGCTCATAACCTCGATTGAAGTCTCTTTTGCTTAATAGAGAAGAAAACCACTATAACTGACTTAAAACTCAATGATTCTCATACGTACTTCAACCGATTGATATATTGTATTGATTAGAGGTTATTCATGAAGAGCGCATCGAATTCGAGGTCGTTTGACCATCTGTTGACTCCGAAAGCGCAAGATAGCTTCGGTTGACCGATCACCTTACGTTTTTCGATTTTGGTAGTTCAAACCGTGCTTTCCAAGATTTTATCATGCTAGATTACTTCATTTCTTATATTAGAACATGAAATTGAAGCTTACTCGTTGATTTCAAAAGCATTTGAGCTCATAACCTCGATTGAAGTCTCTTTTGCTTAATCGAGAAGAAAACCACGATAACTGACTTAAAACTCAAGGATTCTCGTACGTACTTCGACCGATTGATATATTGTATTGAATTAGAGGTTATTCATGAAGAGCGCATCGAATTCGAGGTCGTTCGACCATCTGTTGACTCCGGAAGCTCAAGATAACTTCGGTTGACCGATTACCTTACGTTCTTCGATTTTGGTAGTTCAAATTATGCTTTCCAAGCCTTTATCATGCTATATTACTTCATTCCTTATATTAGAACATGAAATAGAAGCTTACTCGTTGATTTCAAAAGCATTTGAGCTCATAACCTCGATTGAAGTCTCTTTTGCTTAATAGAGAAGAAAACCACTATAACTAACTTAAAACTCAATGATTCTCGTACGTACTTCAACCGATTGATATATTGTATTGAATTAGTGGTTATTCATGAAGAGCGCATCGAATTCGAGGTCGTTTTACCATCTGTTGACTCCGGAAGCTCAAGATAGCTTCGGCTGACCGATTACCTTACGTTCTTCGATTTTGGTAGTTCAAACCTTGATCATGCTAGATTACTTCATTTCTTATACTAGAACATGAAATTGAAGCTTACTCATTGATTTCAAAAGCATTTGAGCTCATAACCTCGATTGAAGTCTCTTTTGCTTAATCGAGAAGAAAACCACTATAACTGATTTAGAACTCAATGATTCTCGTACGTACTTCAACCGATTGCTATATTGTATTGAATGAGAGGTTATTCATGAAGAGCGCATCGAATTCGAGATCGTTTGACCATCTGTTGACTCCGGAAGCTCAAGATAGCTTCGGTTGACCGATTACCTTACGTTCTGCGATTTTGGTAGTTCAAACCGTGCTTTCCAAGCCTTTATCATGCTAGATTACTTCATTTCTTATATTAGAACATGAAATTGAAGCTTACTCGTTGTTTTCAAAAGCATTTGAGCTCATAACATCGATTGAAGTCTCTTTTGCTTAATAGAGAAGAAAACCACTATAACTGACTTAAAACTCAATGATTCTCGTACGTACTTCAACCGATTGATATATTGTATTGAATTAGAGGTTATTCATGAAGAGCGCATCGAATTCGAGGTCGTTCGACCATCTGTTGACTCCGGAAGCTCAAGATAGCTTCGGTTGACCGATTACCTTACGTTCTTCGATTTTTGTAGTTCAAATCTTGCTTTCCAAGCCTTTATCATGCTAGATTACTTCATTTCTTATTTTAGAACATGAAATTGAAGCTTACTCGTTGATTTCAAAAGCATTTGAGCTCATAACCTCGATTGAAGTCTCTTTTGCTTAATAGAGAAGAAAACCACTATAACTGACTTAAAACTCAATGATTCTCGTACGTACTTCAACCGATTGATATATTGTATTGAATTAGAGGTTGTTCATGAAGAGCGCATCAAATTTGAGGTCGTTTGACCATTTGTTGACTCTGAAAGCTCAAGATAGCTTCGGTTGACCGATTACCTTACGTTTTTCGATTTTGGTAGTTCAAACCGTGCTTTCCAAGATTTTATCATGCTAGATTACTTCATTTCTTATATTAGAACATGAAATTGAAGCTTACACGTTGATTTTAAAAGCATTTGAACTCATAACCTCGATTGAAGTCTCTTTTGCTTAATCGAGAAGAAAACCACGATAACTGACTTAAAACTCAAGGATTCTCGTACGTACTTCGACCGATTGATATATTGTATTGAATTAGAGGTTATTCATGAAGAGCGCATCGAATTCGAGGTCGTTCGACCATCTGTTGACTCCGGAAGCTCAAGATAACTTCGGTTGACCGATTACCTTACGTTCTTCGATTTTGGTAGTTCAAACCGTGCTTTCCAAGCCTTTATCATGCTAGATTACTTCATTTCTTATATTAGAACATGAAATTGAAGCTTACTCATTGATGTCAAAAGCATTTGAGCTCATAACCTCGATTGAAGTCTCTTTTGCTTAATCGAGAAGAAAACCACTATAACTGACTTAAAACTCAAAGATTCTCGTACGTACTTCAACCGATTGATATATTGTGTTGAATTAGAGGTTATTCATGAAGAGTGCAATGAATTCAAGGTCGTTCGACCATCTGTTGACTCCGAAAGCTCAAAATAGCTTCGGTTGACCGATTACCTTACGTTCTCCAATTTTGGTAGTTCAAACCGTGCTTTCCAAGCCTTTGTCATGATAGATTACTTCATTTCTTATATTAAAACATGAAATTGAAGCTTACTCGTTGATTTCAAAAGCATTTGAGCTCATAACCTCGATTGAAGTCTCTTTTGCTTAATCGAGAAGAAAACCACTATAACTGACTTAAAACTCAATGATTCTCGTACGTACTTCAACCGATTGATATATTGTATTGAATTAGAGGTTATTCATGAAGAGTGCATCGAATTCGAGGTCGTTCGACCATCTGTTGACTCCGAAAACTCAAGATAGTTTCGGTTGACCGATTACCTTACGTTCTCCAATTTTGGTAGTTCAAACCGTGCTTTCCAAGAAATTATCATGCTCGATTACTTCATTTCTTAAATTAGAACATGAAATTGATGCTTACTCATTGATTTCAAAAGCATTTGAGCTCATAACCTCGATTGAAGTCTCTTTTGCTTAATCGAGAAGAAAACCACTATAACTGACTTAAAACTCAATGGTTCTCGTACGTACTTCAACCGTTTTATATATTGTTTTGAATTAGAGGTTATTCATGAAGAATGCATCGAATTTGAGGTCGTTCGACCATCTGTTGACTCCGGAAGCTCAAGATAACTTCGGTTGACCGATTACCTTTCGTTCTTCAATTTTGGTAGTTCAAACCGTGCTTTCCAAGCCTTTAACATGCTAGATTACTTCATTTGTTATACTAGAACATGAAATTGAAGCTTACTCGTTGATTTCAAAAGCATTTGAGCTCATAACCTCGATTGAAGTCTCTTTTGCTTAATCGAGAAGAAAACCACTATAACTGACTTAAAACTCAACGATTCTCGTATGTACTTCAACCGATTGATATATTGTATTGAATTAGAGGTTATTCATGAAGAGCGCATCGAATTCGAGGTCGTTCGACCATCTTTTGACTCTGAAAGCTCAAGATAGCTTCGGTTGACCGATTACCTTACGTTCTTCGATTTTTGTAGTTGAAACCGTGCTTTCCAAGCCTTTATTATGCTAGATTACTTCATTTCTTATATTAGAACATGAAATTGAAGCTTACTCGTTGATTTCAAAAGCATTTGAGCTCATAACCTCAATTGAAGTCTCTTTTGCTTAATCGAGAAGAAAACCACTATAACTGACTTAAAACTCAATGATTCTCGTATGTACTTCAACCGATTGATATATTGTATTGAATTAGAGGTTATTCATGAAGAGCGCATCGAATTCGAGGTCGTTCGACCATCTTTTGACTCTGAAAGCTCAAGATAGCTTCGGTTGACCGATTACCTTACGTTCTTCGATTTTGGTAGTTGAAACCGTGCTTTCCAAGCCTTTATTATGCTAGATTACTTCATTTCTTATATTAGAACATGAAATTGAAGCTTACTCGTTGATTTCAAAAGCATTTGAGCTCATAACCTCGATTGAAGTCTCTTTTGCTTAATCGAGAAGAAAACCACTATAACTGATTTAAAACTCAATGATTCTCGTACGTACTTCAACCGATTGCTATATTGTATTGAATTAGAGGTTATTCATGAAGAGCGCATCGAATTCGAGATCGTTTGACCATCTGTTGACTCCGGAAGCTCAAGATAGCTTCGGTTGACCGATTACCTTACGTTCTGCGATTTTGGTAGTTCAAACCGTGCTTTCCAAGCCTTTATCATGCTAGATTACTTCATTTCTTATATTAGAACATGAAATTGAAGCTTACTCGTTGATTTCAAAAGCATTTGAGCTCATAACATCGATTGAAGTCTCTTTTGCTTAATAGAGAAGAAAACCACTATAACTGACTTAAAACTCAATGATTCTCGTACCTACTTCAACCGATTGATATATTGTATTGAATTAGAGGTTATTCATTAAGAGCGCATCGAATTCGAGGTCGTTCGACCATCTGTTGACTCCGGAAGCTCAAGATAGCTTCGGTTGACCGATTACCTTACGTTCTTCGATTTTTGTAGTTCAAATCTTGCTTTCCAAGCCTTTATCATGCTAGATTACTTCATTTCTTATATTAGAACATGAAATTGAAGCTTACTCGTTGATTTCAATAGCATTTGAGCTCATAACCTCGATTGAAGTCTCTTTTGCTTAATAGAGAAGAAAACCACTATAACTGACTTAAAACTCAATGATTCTCGTACGTACTTCAACAGATTGATATATTGTATTGAATTAGAGGTTGTTCATGAAGAGCGCATCAAATTCGAGGTCGTTTGACCATTTGTTGACTCTGAAAGCTCAAGATAGCTTCGGTTGACCGATTACCTTACGTTTTTCGATTTTGGTAGTTCAAACCATGCTTTCCAAGATTTTATCATGCTAGATTACTTCATTTCTTATATTAGAACATGAAATTGAAGCTTACACGTTGATTTCAAAAGCATTTGAACTCATAACCTCGATTGAAGTCTCTTTTGCTTAATCGAGAAGAAAACCACGATAACTGACTTAAAACTCAAGGATTCTCGTACGTACTTCGACCGATTGATATATTGTATTGAATTAGAGGTTATTCATGAAGAGCGCATCAAATTTGAGGTCGTTCGACCATCTGTTGACTCCGGAAGCTCAAGATAACTTCGGTTGACCGATTACCTTACGTTCTTCGATTTTGGTAGTTCAAATCGTGCTTTCCAAGCCTTTATCATGCTAGATTACTTCATTTCTTATATTAGAACATGAAATTGAAGCTTACTCATTGATGTCAAAAGCATTTGAGCTCATAACCTCGATTGAAGTCTCTTTTGCTTAATCGAGAAGAAAACCACTATAACTGACTTAAAACTCAAAGATTCTCGTACGTACTTCAACCGATTGATATATTGTGTTGAATTAGAGGTTATTCATGAAGAGTGCAATGAATTCAAGGTCGTTCGACCATCTGTTGACTCCGAAAGCTCAAGATAGCTTCGGTTGACCGATTACCTTACGTTCTCCAATTTTGGTAGTTCAAACCGTGCTTTCCAAGCCTTTGTCATGCTAGATTACTTCATTTCTTATATTAAAACATGAAATTGAAGCTTACTCGTTGATTTCAAAAGCATTTGAGCTCATAACCTCGATTGAAGTCTCTTTTGCTTAATCGAGAAGAAAATCACTATAACTGACTTAAAACTCAATGATTCTCGTACGTACTTCAACCGATTGATATATTGTATTGAATTAGAGGTTATTCATGAAGAGTGCATCGAATTCGAGGTCATTCGACCGTCTGTTGACTCCGGAAGCTCAAGATAGCTTTGGATGACTGATTAACTTACGTTCTCCAATTTTGGTAGTTCAAACCGTGCTTTCCAAGAAATTATCATGCTCGATTACTTCATTTCTTAAATTAGAACATGAAATTGATGCTTACTCGTTGATTTCAAAAGCATTTGAGCTCATAACCTCGATTGAAGTCTCTTTTGCTTAATCGAGAAGAAAACCACTATAACTGACTTAAAACTCAATGGTTCTCGTGCGTACTTCAACCGTTTGATATATTGTTTTGAATTAGAGGTTATTCATGAAGAGCGCATCGAATTTGAGGTCGTTCGACCATCTGTTGACTCCGGAAGCTCAAGATAACTTCGGTTGACCGATTACCTTACGTTCTCCAATTTTGGTAGTTCAAACCGTGCTTTCCAAGAAATTATCATGCTCGATTACTTCATTTCTTAAATTAGAACATGAAATTGATGCTTACTCATTGATTTCAAAAGCATTTGAGCTCATAACCTCGATTGAAGTCTCTTTTGCTTAATGGAGAAGAAAACCACTATAACTGACTTAAAACTCAATGGTTCTCGTACGTACTTCAACCGTTTGATATATTGTTTTGAATTAGAGGTTATTCATGATGAGCGCATCGAATTTGAGGTCGTTCGACCATCTGTTGACTCCGGAAGCTCAAGATAACTTCGGTTGACCGATTACCTTTCGTTCTTCAATTTTGGTAGTTCAAACCGTGCTTTCCAAGCCTTTAACATGCTAGATTACTTCATTTGTTATACTAGAACATGAAATTGAAGCTTACTCGTTGATTTCAAAAGCATTTGAGCTCATAACCTCGATTGATGTCTCTTTTGCTTAATCAAGAAGAAAACCACTATAACTGACTTAAAACTCAATAGTTATCTTACGTACTTCAACCGATTGATATATTGTATTGAATTAGAGGTTATTCATGAAGAGCACATCAAATTCGAGGTCGTTCGACCATCTGTTGACTCCGGAAGCTGAAGATAGCTTCGGTTGACCGATTACCTTACGTTCTTCGATTTTGGTAGTTCAAATTGTGCTTTCCAAGCCTTTATCATGCTATATTACTTCATTCCTTATATTAGTACATGAAATTGAAGCTTACTCGTTGATTTCAAAAGCATTTGAGCTCATAACCTCGATTGAAGTCTCTTTTGCTTAATAGAGAAGAAAATAACTATAACTGACTTAAAACTCAATGATTCTCGTACGTACTTCAACCGATTGATATATTGTATTGAATTAGAGGTTATTCATAAAGAGTGCATCGAATTAAAGGTCGTTCGACCATCTGTTGACTCCGGAAACTCAAGATAGTTTCGGTTGACCGATTACTTTACGTTCTTCGATTTTGGTAGTTCAAACCGCGCTTTCCAAGCCTTTATCATGCTAGATTACTTCATTTCTTATATTAGAACATGAAATTGAAGCTTACTCGTTGATTTCAAAAGCATTTGAGCTCATAACCTCGATTGAAGTCTCTTTTGCTTAATAGAGAAGAAAACCACTATAACTGACTTAAAACTCAATGATTCTCATACGTACTTCAACCGATTGATATATTGTATTGATTAGAGGTTATTCATGAAGAGCGCATCGAATTCGAGGTCGTTTGACCATCTGTTGACTCCGAAAGCGCAAGATAGCTTCGGTTGACCGATCACCTTACGTTTTTCGATTTTGGTAGTTCAAACCGTGCTTTCCAAGATTTTATCATGCTAGATTACTTCATTTCTTATATTAGAACATGAAATTGAAGCTTACTCGTTGATTTCAAAAGCATTTGAGCTCATAACCTCGATTGAAGTCTCTTTTGCTTAATCGAGAAGAAAACCACGATAACTGACTTAAAACTCAAGGATTCTCGTACGTACTTCGACCGATTGATATATTGTATTGAATTAGAGGTTATTCATGAAGAGCGCATCGAATTCGAGGTCGTTCGACCATCTGTTGACTCCGGAAGCTCAAGATAACTTCGGTTGACCGATTACCTTACGTTCTTCGATTTTGGTAGTTCAAACCGTGCTTTCCAAGCCATTATCATTCTAGATTACATCATTTCTTATATTAGAACATGAAATTGAAGCTTACTCATTGATGTCAAAACCATTTGAGCTCATAACCTCGATTGAAGTCTCTTTTGCTTAATCGAGAAGAAAACCACTATAACTGACTTAAAACTCAAAGATTCTCGTACGTACTTCAACCGATTGATATATTGTGTTAAATTAGAGGTTATTCATGAAGAGTGCAATGAATTCAAGGTCGTTCGACCATCTGTTGACTCCGAAAGCTCAAGATAGCTTCGGTTGACCGATTACCTTACGTTCTCCAATTTTGGTAGTTCAAACCGTGCTTTCCAAGCCTTTGTCATGCTAGATTACTACATTTCTTATATTAGAACATGAAATTGAAGAATACTCGTTGATTTCAAAAGCATTTGAGCTCATAACCTCGATTGAAGTCTCTTTCGTTTAATCGAGAAGAAAACCACTATAACTGACTTAAAACTCAATGTTTCTCGTACGTGCTTCAACCGATTGATATATTGTATTGAATTAGAGGTTATTCATGAAGAGCGCATCGAATTCGAGGTCATTCGACCATCTGTTGACTCCGGAAGCTCAAGATAGCTTCGGTTGACCGATTACCTTACGTTCTTCGATTTTGATAGTTCAAACCGTGCTTTCCAAGCCTTTATCATGCTAGATTACTTCATTTCTTATATTAGAACATGAAATTGAAGCTTACTTGTTGATTTCAAAAGCATTTGAGCTCATAACCTCGATTGAAGTCTCTTTTGCTCAATCGAGAAGAAATCCACTATAACTGACTTAAAACACAATGATTCTCGTATGTACTTCAACCGATTGATATATTGTATTGAATTAGAGATTATTCATGAAGAGCGCATCGAATTCGAGGTCGTTCGACCATCTTTTGACTCTGAAAGCTCAAGATAGCTTCGGTTGACCGATTACCTTACGTTCTTCGATTTTGGTAGTTGAAACCGTGCTTTCCAAGCCTTTATTATGCTAGATTACTTCATTTCTTATATTAGAACATGAAATTGAAGCTTACTCGTTGATTTCAAAAGCATTTGAGCTCATAACCTCGATTGAAGTCTCTTTTGCTTAATCGAGAAGAAAACCACTATAACTGATTTAAAACTCAATGATTCTCGTACGTACTTCAACCGATTGCTATATTGTATTGAATTAGAGGTTATTCATGAAGAGCGCATCGAATTCGAGATCGTTTGACCATCTGTTGACTCCGGAAGCTCAAGATAGCTTCGGTTGACCGATTACCTTACGTTCTGCGATTTTGGTAGTTCAAACCGTGCTTTCCAAGCCTTTATCATGCTAGATTACTTCATTTCTTATATTAGAACATGAAATTGAAGCTTACTCGTTGATTTCAAAAGCATTTGAGCTCATAACATCGATTGAAGTCTCTTTTGCTTAATAGAGAAGAAAACCACTATAACTGACTTAAAACTCAATGATTCTCGTACGTACTTCAACCGATTGATATATTGTATTGAATTAGAGGTTATTCATGAAGAGCGCATCGAATTCGAGGTCGTTCGACCATCTGTTGACTCCGGAAGCTCAAGATAGCTTCGGTTGACCGATTACCTTACGTTCTTCGATTTTTGTAGTTCAAATCTTGCTTTCCAAGCCTTTATCATGCTAGATTACTTCATTTCTTATATTAGAACATGAAATTGAAGCTTACTCGTTGATTTCAATAGCATTTGAGCTCATAACCTCGATTGAAGTCTCTTTTGCTTAATAGAGAAGAAAACCACTATAACTGACTTAAAACTCAATGATTCTCGTACGTACTTCAACAGATTGATATATTGTATTGAATTAGAGGTTGTTCATGAAGAGCGCATCAAATTCGAGGTCGTTTGACCATTTGTTGACTCTGAAAGCTCAAGATAGCTTCGGTTGACCGATTACCTTACGTTTTTCGATTTTGGTAGTTCAAACCATGCTTTCCAAGATTTTATCATGCTAGATTACTTCATTTCTTATATTAGAACATGAAATTGAAGCTTACACGTTGATTTCAAAAGCATTTGAACTCATAACCTCGATTGAAGTCTCTTTTGCTTAATCGAGAAGAAAACCACGATAACTGACTTAAAACTCAAGGATTCTCGTACGTACTTCGACCGATTGATATATTGTATTGAATTAGAGGTTATTCATGAAGAGCGCATCAAATTTGAGGTCGTTCGACCATCTGTTGACTCCGGAAGCTCAAGATAACTTCGGTTGACCGATTACCTTACGTTCTTCGATTTTGGTAGTTCAAACCGTGCTTTCCAAGCCTTTATCATGCTAGATTACTTCATTTCTTATATTAGAACATGAAATTGAAGCTTACTCATTGATGTCAAAAGCATTTGAGCTCATAACCTCGATTGAAGTCTCTTTTGCTTAATCGAGAAGAAAACCACTATAACTGACTTAAAACTCAAAGATTCTCGTACGTACTTCAACCGATTGATATATTGTGTTGAATTAGAGGTTATTCATGAAGAGTGCAATGAATTCAAGGTCGTTCGACCATCTGTTGACTCCGAAAGCTCAAGATAGCTTCGGTTGACCGATTACCTTACGTTCTCCAATTTTGGTAGTTCAAACCGTGCTTTCCAAGCCTTTGTCATGCTAGATTACTTCATTTCTTATATTAAAACATGAAATTGAAGCTTACTCGTTGATTTCAAAAGCATTTGAGCTCATAACCTCGATTGAAGTCTCTTTTGCTTAATCGAGAAGAAAATCACTATAACTGACTTAAAACTCAATGATTCTCGTACGTACTTCAACCGATTGATATATTGTATTGAATTAGAGGTTATTCATGAAGAGTGCATCGAATTCGAGGTCATTCGACCGTCTGTTGACTCCGGAAGCTCAAGATAGCTTTGGATGACTGATTAACTTACGTTCTCCAATTTTGGTAGTTCAAACCGTGCTTTCCAAGAAATTATCATGCTCGATTACTTCATTTCTTAAATTAGAACATGAAATTGATTCTTACTCGTTGATTTCAAAAGCATTTGAGCTCATAACCTCGATTGAAGTCTCTTTTGCTTAATCGAGAAGAAAACCACTATAACTGACTTAAAACTCAATGGTTCTCGTGCGTACTTCAACCGTTTGATATATTGTTTTGAATTAGAGGTTATTCATGAAGAGCGCATCGAATTTGAGGTCGTTCGACCATCTGTTGACTCCGGAAGCTCAAGATAACTTCGGTTGACCGATTACCTTACGTTCTCCAATTTTGGTAGTTCAAACCGTGCTTTCCAAGAAATTATCATGCTCGATTACTTCATTTCTTAAATTAGAACATGAAATTGATGCTTACTCATTGATTTCAAAAGCATTTGAGCTCATAACCTCGATTGAAGTCTCTTTTGCTTAATGGAGAAGAAAACCACTATAACTGACTTAAAACTCAATGGTTCTCGTACGTACTTCAACCGTTTGATATATTGTTTTGAATTAGAGGTTATTCATGATGAGCGCATCGAATTTGAGGTCGTTCGACCATCTGTTGACTCCGGAAGCTCAAGATAACTTCGGTTGACCGATTACCTTTCGTTCTTCAATTTTGGTAGTTCAAACCGTGCTTTCCAAGCCTTTAACATGCTAGATTACTTCATTTGTTATACTAGAACATGAAATTGAAGCTTACTCGTTGATTTCAAAAGCATTTGAGCTCATAACCTCGATTGATGTCTCTTTTGCTTAATCAAGAAGAAAACCACTATAACTGACTTAAAACTCAATAGTTATCTTACGTACTTCAACCGATTGATATATTGTATTGAATTAGAGGTTATTCATGAAGAGCACATCAAATTCGAGGTCGTTCGACCATCTGTTGACTCCGGAAGCTGAAGATAGCTTCGGTTGACCGATTACCTTACGTTCTTCGATTTTGGTAGTTCAAATTGTGCTTTCCAAGCCTTTATCATGCTATATTACTTCATTCCTTATATTAGTACATGAAATTGAAGCTTACTCGTTGATTTCAAAAGCATTTGAGCTCATAACCTCGATTGAAGTCTCTTTTGCTTAATAGAGAAGAAAATAACTATAACTGACTTAAAACTCAATGATTCTCGTACGTACTTCAACCGATTGATATATTGTATTGAATTAGAGGTTATTCATAAAGAGTGCATCGAATTAAAGGTCGTTCGACCATCTGTTGACTCCGGAAACTCAAGATAGTTTCGGTTGACCGATTACCTTACGTTCTTCGATTTTGGTAGTTCAAACCGCGCTTTCCAAGCCTTTATCATGCTAGATTACTTCATTTCTTATATTAGAACATGAAATTGAAGCTTACTCGTTGATTTCAAAAGCATTTGAGCTCATAACCTCGATTGAAGTCTCTTTTGCTTAATAGAGAAGAAAACCACTATAACTGACTTAAAACTCAATGATTCTCATACGTACTTCAACCGATTGATATATTGTATTGATTAGAGGTTATTCATGAAGAGCGCATCGAATTCGAGGTCGTTTGACCATCTGTTGACTCCGAAAGCTCAAGATAGCTTCGGTTGACCGATCACCTTACGTTTTTCGATTTTGGTAGTTCAAACCGTGCTTTCCAAGATTTTATCATGCTAGATTACTTCATTTCTTATATTAGAACATGAAATTGAAGCTTACTCGTTGATTTCAAAAGCATTTGAGCTCATAACCTCGATTGAAGTCTCTTTTGCTTAATCGAGAAGAAAACCACGATAACTGACTTAAAACTCAAGGATTCTCATACGTACTTCGACCGATTGATATATTGTATTGAATTAGAGGTTATTCATGAAGAGCGCATCGAATTCGAGGTCGTTCGACCATCTGTTGACTCCGGAAGCTCAAGATAACTTCGGTTGACCGATTACCTTACGTTCTTCGATTTTGGTAGTTCAAACCTTTATTTCCAAGCCATTATCATTCTAGATTACATCATTTCTTATATTAGAACATGAAATTGAAGCTTACTCATTGATGTCAAAACCATTTGAGCTCATAACCTCGATTGAAGTCTCTTTTGCTTAATCGAGAAGAAAACCACTATAACGGACTTAAAACTCAAAGATTCTCGTACGTACTTCAACCGATTGATATATTGTGTTAAATTAGAGGTTATTCATGAAGAGTGCAATGAATTCAAGGTCGTTCGACCATCTGTTGACTCCGAAAGCTCAAGATAGCTTCGGTTGACCGATTACCTTACGTTCTCCAATTTTGGTAGTTCAAACCGTGCTTTCCAAGCCTTTGTCATGCTAGATTACTACATTTCTTATATTAGAACATGAAATTGAAGAATACTCGTTGATTTCAAAAGCATTTGAGCTCATAACCTCGATTGAAGTCTCTTTCGTTTAATCGAGAAGAAAACCACTATAACTGACTTAAAACTCAATGTTTCTCGTACGTGCTTCAACCGATTGATATATTGTATTGAATTAGAGGTTATTCATGAAGAGCGCATCGAATTCGAGGTCATTCGACCATCTGTTGACTCCGGAAGCTCAAGATAGCTTCGGTTGACCGATTACCTTACGTTCTTCGATTTTGATAGTTCAAACCGTGCTTTCCAAGCCTTTATCATGCTAGATTACTTCATTTCTTATATTAGAACATGAAATTGAAGCTTACTTGTTGATTTCAAAAGCATTTGAGCTCATAACCTCGATTGAAGTCTCTTTTGCTCAATCGAGAAGAAATCCACTATAACTGACTTAAAACACAATGATTCTCGTACGTACTTCAACAGATTGATATATTGTATTGAATTAGAGGTTATTCACGAAGAGCGCATCGAATTCTAGGTCGTTCGACCATCTGTTGACTCCGAAAGCTCAAGATAGCTTCGGTTGACCGATTACCTTACGTTCATCGATTTTGGTAGTTCAAACCGTGCTTTCCAAGCCTTTATCATGCTAGATTACTTCATTTCTTATATTAGAACATGAAATTGAAGATTACTCGTTGATTTCAAAAGCATTTGAGCTCATAACCTCGATTGAAGTCTCTTTCGTTTAATCGAGAAGAAAACCACTATAACTGACTTAAAACTCAATGTTTCTCGTACGTACATCAACCGATTGATATATTGTATTGAATTAGATGTTATTCATGAAGAGTGCATCGAATTCGAGGTCGTTCGACCATTTGTTGACTCCGGAAACTCAAGATAGTTTCGGTTGACCGATTACCTTACGTTCTTCGATTTTGGTAGTTCAAACCGCGCTTTCCAAGCCTTTATCATGCTAGATTACTTCATTTCTTATATTAGAACATGAAATTGAAGCTTACTCGTTGATTTCAACAGCATTTCAGCTCATAACCTCGATTGAAGTCTCTTTTGCTTAATCGAGAAGAAATCCACTATAACTGACTTAAAACTCAATGATTCTCGTACGTACTTCAACCGATTGATATATTGTATTGAATTAGAGTTTATTCATGAAGAGTGCATCGAATTCGAGGTCGTTCGACCATCTGTTGACTCCGAAAGCCCAAGATAGCTTCGGTTGACCGATTACCTTACGTTCTTCGATTTTGGTAGTTCAAACCGTGCTTTCCAAGCCTTTATTATGCTAGATTACTTCATTTCTTATATTTGAACAAGAAATTGAAGCTTACTCGTTGATTTCAAAAGCATTTGAGCTCATAACCTCGATAGAAGTCTCTTTTGCTTAATCGAGAAGAAAACCACTATAAGTGACTTAAAACTCAATGATTCTCGTACGTACTTCAACCGATTGATATATTGTATTGAATTAGAGGTTATTCATGAAGAGCGCATCGAATTCGAGGTCATTCGACCATCTGTTGACTCCGGAAGCTCAAGATAGCTTCGGTTGACTGATTAACTTACGTTCTTCAATTTTGGTAGTTCAAACCGTGCTTTCCAAGAAATTATCATGCTCGATTACTTCATTTCTTGAATTAGAACATGAAATTGAAGCTTACTCATTGATTTCAAAAGCATTTGAGCTCATAACCTCGATTGAAGTCTCTTTTGCTTAATCGAGAAGAAAACCACTATAACTGACTTAAAACTCAATGGTTCTCGTACGTACTTCAACCGATTGATATATTGTATTGAATTAGAGTTTATTCATGAAGAGCGCATAGAATTCGAGGTTGTTCGACCATCTGTTGACTCCGAAAGCTCAAGATAGCTTCGGTTGACCGATTACCTTACGTTCTTCGATTTTGGTAGTTCAAACCGTGCTTTCCAAACCTTTATCATGATAGATTACTTCATTTCTTATATTAGAACATGAAATTATAGCTTACTCATTGATTTCAAAAGCATTTGAGCTCATAACCTCGATTGAAGTCTCTTTTGCTTAATCGAGAAGAAAACCACTATAACTGACTTAAAACTCAATGGTTCTCGTACGTACTTCAACCGATTGATATATTGTATTGAATTAGAGTTTATTCATGAAGAGCGCATCGAATTCGAGGTCGTTCGACCATCTGTTGACTCCGAAAGCTCAAGATAGCTTCGGTTGACCGATCACCTTACGTTTTTCGATTTTGGTAGTTCAAACCGTGCTTGCCAAGATTTTATCATGCTAGATTACTTCATTTCTTATATTAGAACATGAAATTGAAGCTTACTCGTTGATTTCAAAAGCATTTGAGCTCATAACCTCGATTGAAGTCTCTTTTGCTTAATCGAGAAGAAAACCACGATAACTGACTTAAAACTCAAGGATTCTCGTACGTACTTCGACCGATTGATATATTGTATTGAATTAGAGGTTATTCATGAAGAGCGCATCGAATTCGAGGTCGTTCGACCATCTGTTGACTCCGGAAGCTCAAGATAACTTCGGTTGACCGATTACCTTACGTTCTTCGATTTTGGTAGTTCAAACCGTGCTTTCCAAGCCATTATCATTCTAGATTACATCATTTCTTATATTAGAACATGAAATTGAAGCTTACTCATTGATGTCAAAACCATTTGAGCTCATAACCTCGATTGAAGTCTCTTTTGCTTAATCGAGAAGAAAACCACTATAACTGACTTAAAACTCAAAGATTCTCGTACGTACTTCAATCGATTGATATATTGTGTTAAATTAGAGGTTATTCATGAAGAGTGCAATGAATTCAAGGTCGTTCGACCATCTGTTGACTCCGAAAGCTCAAGATAGCTTCGGTTGACCGATTACCTTACGTTCTCCAATTTTGGTAGTTCAAACCGTGCTTTCCAAGCCTTTGTCATGCTAGATTACTACATTTCTTATATTAGAACATGAAATTGAATAATACTCGTTGATTTCAAAAGCATTTGAGCTCATAACCTCGATTGAAGTCTCTTTCGTTTAATCGAGAAGAAAACCACTATAACTGACTTAAAACTCAATGTTTCTCGTACGTGCTTCAACCGATTGATATATTGTATTGAATTAGAGGTTATTCATGAAGAGCGCATCGAATTCGAGGTCATTCGACCATCTGTTGACTCCGGAAGCTCAAGATAGCTTCGGTTGACCGATTACCTTACGTTCTTCGATTTTGATAGTTCAAACCGTGCTTTCCAAGCCTTTATCATGCTAGATTACTTCATTTCTTATATTAGAACATGAAATTGAAGCTTACTTGTTGATTTCAAAAGCATTTGAGCTCATAACCTCGATTGAAGTCTCTTTTGCTCAATCGAGAAGAAATCCACTATAACTGACTTAAAACACAATGATTCTCGTACGTACTTCAACAGATTGATATATTGTATTGAATTAGAGGTTATTCACGAAGAGCGCATCGAATTCTAGGTCGTTCGACCATCTGTTGACTCCGAAAGCTCAAGATAGCTTCGGTTGACCGATTACCTTACGTTCATCGATTTTGGTAGTTCAAACCGTGCTTTCCAAGCCTTTATCATGCTAGATTACTTCATTTCTTATATTAGAACATGAAATTGAAGATTACTCGTTGATTTCAAAAGCATTTGAGCTCATAACCTCGATTGAAGTCTCTTTCGTTTAATCGAGAAGAAAACCACTATAACTGACTTAAAACTCAATGTTTCTCGTACGTACATCAACCGATTGATATATTGTATTGAATTAGATGTTATTCATGAAGAGTGCATCGAATTCGAGGTCGTTCGCCCATTTGTTGACTCCGGAAACTCAAGATAGTTTCGGTTGACCGATTACCTTACGTTCTTCGATTTTGGTAGTTCAAACCGCGCATTCCAAGCCTTTATCATGCTAGATTACTTCATTTCTTATATTAGAACATGAAATTGAAGCTTACTCGTTGATTTCAACAGCATTTCAGCTCATAACCTCGATTGAAGTCTCTTTTGCTTAATCGAGAAGAAATCCACTATAACTGACTTAAAACTCAATGATTCTCGTACGTACTTCAACCGATTGATATATTGTATTGAATTAGAGTTTATTCATGAAGAGTGCATCGAATTCGAGGTCGTTCGACCATCTGTTGACTCCGAAAGCCCAAGATAGCTTCGGTTGACCGATTACCTTACGTTCTTCGATTTTGGTAGTTCAAACCGTGCTTTCCAAGCCTTTATTATGCTAGATTACTTCATTTCTTATATTTGAACAAGAAATTGAAGCTTACTCGTTGATTTCAAAAGCATTTGAGCTCATAACCTCGATAGAAGTCTCTTTTGCTTAATCGAGAAGAAAACCACTATAAGTGACTTAAAACTCAATGATTCTCGTACGTACTTCAACCGATTGATATATTGTATTGAATTAGAGGTTATTCATGAAGAGCGCATCGAATTCGAGGTCATTCGACCATCTGTTGACTCCGGAAGCTCAAGATAGCTTCGGTTGACTGATTAACTTACGTTCTTCAATTTTGGTAGTTCAAACCGTGCTTTCCAAGAAATTATCATGCTCGATTACTTCATTTCTTGAATTAGAACATGAAATTGAAGCTTACTCATTGATTTCAAAAGCATTTGAGCTCATAACCTCGATTGAAGTCTCTTTTGCTTAATCGAGAAGAAAACCACTATAACTGACTTAAAACTCAATGGTTCTCGTACGTACTTCAACCGATTGATATATTGTATTGAATTAGAGTTTATTCATGAAGAGCGCATAGAATTCGAGGTTGTTCGACCATCTGTTGACTCCGAAAGCTCAAGATAGCTTCGGTTGACCGATTACCTTACGTTCTTCGATTTTGGTAGTTCAAACCGTGCTTTCCAAACCTTTATCATGATAGATTACTTCATTTCTTATATTAGAACATGAAATTATAGCTTACTCGTTGATTTCAAAAGCATTTGAGCTCATAACCTCGATTGAAGTCTCTTTTGCTTAATCGAGAAGAAAACCACTATAACTGACTTAAAACTCAATGGTTCTCGTACGTACTTCAACCGATTGATATATTGTATTGAATTAGAGTTTATTCATGAAGAGCGCATCGAATTCGAGGTCGTTCGACCATCTGTTGACTCCGAAAGCTCAAGATAGCTTCGGTTGACCGATCACCTTACGTTTTTCGATTTTGGTAGTTCAAACCGTGCTTGCCAAGATTTTATCATGCTAGATTACTTCATTTCTTATATTAGAACATGAAATTGAAGCTTACTCGTTGATTTCAAAAGCATTTGAGCTCATAACCTCGATTGAAGTCTCTTTTGCTTAATCGAGAAGAAAACCACGATAACTGACTTAAAACTCAAGGATTCTCGTACGTACTTCGACCGATTGATATATTGTATTGAATTAGAGGTTATTCATGAAGAGCGCATCGAATTCGAGGTCGTTCGACCATCTGTTGACTCCGGAAGCTCAAGATAACTTCGGTTGACCGATTACCTTACGTTCTTCGATTTTGGTAGTTCAAACCGTGCTTTCCAAGCCATTATCATTCTAGATTACATCATTTCTTATATTAGAACATGAAATTGAAGCTTACTCATTGATGTCAAAACCATTTGAGTTCATAACCTCGATTGAAGTCTCTTTTGCTTAATCGAGAAGAAAACCACTATAACTGACTTAAAACTCAATGTTTCTCGTACGTACTTCAACCGATTGATATATTGTGTTAAATTAGAGGTTATTCATGAAGAGTGCAATGAATTCAAGGTCGTTCGACCATCTGTTGACTCCGAAAGCTCAAGATAGCTTCGGTTGACCGATTACCTTACGTTCTCCAATTTTGGTAGTTCAAACCGTGCTTTCCAAGCCTTTGTCTTGCTAGATTACTACATTTCTTATATTAGAACATGAAATTGAAGAATACTCGTTGATTTCAAAAGCATTTGAGCTCATAACCTCGATTGAAGTCTCTTTCGTTTAATCGAGAAGAAAACCACTATAACTGACTTAAAACTCAATGTTTCTCGTACGTGCTTCAACCGATTGATATATTGTATTGAATTAGAGGTTATTCATGAAGAGCGCATCGAATTCGAGGTCATTCGACCATCTGTTGACTCCGGAAGCTCAAGATAGCTTCGGTTGACCGATTACCTTACGTTCTTCGATTTTGATAGTTCAAACCGTGCTTTCCAAGCCTTTATCATGCTAGATTACTTCATTTCTTATATTAGAACATGAAATTGAAGCTTACTTGTTGATTTCAAAAGCATTTGAGCTCATAACCTCGATTGAAGTCTCTTTTGCTCAATCGAGAAGAAATCCACTATAACTGACTTAAAACACAATGATTCTCGTACGTACTTCAACAGATTGATATATTGTATTGAATTAGAGGTTATTCACGAAGAGCGCATCGAATTCTAGGTCGTTCGACCATCTGTTGACACCGAAAGCTCAAGATAGCTTCGGTTGACCGATTACCTTACGTTCATCGATTTTGGTAGTTCAAACCGTGCTTTCCAAGCCTTTATCATGCTAGATTACTTCATTTCTTATATTAGAACATGAAATTGAAGATTACTCGTTGATTTCAAAAGCATTTGAGCTCATAACCTCGATTGAAGTCTCTTTCGTTTAATCGAGAAGAAAACCACTATAACTGACTTAAAACTCAATGTTTCTCGTACGTACATCAACCGATTGATATATTGTATTGAATTAGATGTTATTCATGAAGAGTGCATCGAATTCGAGGTCGTTCGACCATTTGTTGACTCCGGAAACTCAAGATAGTTTCGGTTGACCGATTACCTTACGTTCTTCGATTTTGGTAGTTCAAACCGCGCTTTCCAAGCCTTTATCATGCTAGATTACTTCATTTCTTATATTAGAACATGAAATTGAAGCTTACTCGTTGATTTCAACAACATTTCAGCTCATAACCTCGATTGAAGTCTCTTTTGCTTAATCGAGAAGAAATCCACTATAACTGACTTAAAACTCAATGATTCTCGTACGTACTTCAACCGATTGATATATTGTATTGAATTAGAGTTTATTCATGAAGAGTGCATCGAATTCGAGGTCGTTCGACCATCTGTTGACTCCGAAAGCCCAAGATAGCTTCGGTTGACCGATTACCTTACGTTCTTCGATTTTGGTAGTTCAAACCGTGCTTTCCAAGCCTTTATTATGCTAGATTACTTCATTTCTTATATTTGAACAAGAAATTGAAGCTTACTCGTTGATTTCAAAAGCATTTGAGCTCATAACCTCGATAGAAGTCTCTTTTGCTTAATCGAGAAGAAAACCACTATAAGTGACTTAAAACTCAATGATTCTCGTACGTACTTCAACCGATTGATATATTGTATTGAATTAGAGGTTATTCATGAAGGGCGCATTGAATTCGAGGTTGTTCGACCATCTGTTGACTCCAGAAGCTCTAGATAGCTTCGGTTGACCGATTACCGTACGTTCTTCGGTTTTGATAGTTCAAACCGTGCTTTCCAAGCCTTTATCATGCTAGATTACTTCATTTCATATATTAGAACATGAAATTGAAGCTTACTCGTTGATTTCAAAAGCATTTGAGCTCATAAACTCGATTGAAGTCTCTTTTGCTTAATCGAGAAGAAATCCACTATAACTGACTAAAAACTCAAAGATTCTCGTACGTACTTCAACCGATTGATATATTGTATTGAATTAGAGGTTATTCTTGAAGATCGCATCGAATTCGAGGTCGTTCGATCATCTGTTGACTCCGGAAGCTCAAGATAGCTTCGGTTGACCGATTACCTTACGTTCTTCGATTTTGGTAGTTCAAACCATGCTTTCCAATCCTTTATCATGCTAGATTACTTCATTTCTTATATTAGAACATGAAATTGAAGCTTACTCGTTGATTTCAAAAGCATTTGAGCTCATAACCTCGATTGAAGTCTCTTTTGCTTAATCGAGAAGAAAACCACTGTAACTGACTTAAAACTCAATGGTTCTCGTAAGTACTTCAACTGATTGATATATTGCATTGAATTACAGGTTATTCATGAAGAACGCATCAAATTTGAGGTCGTTCGACCATCTGTTGACTCCGGAAGCTCAAGATAACTTCGGTTGACCGATTACCTTACGTTCTTCGATTTTGTTAGTTCAAATCGTGCTTTCCAAGCCTTTATCATGCTAGATTACTTCATTTCTTATACTAGAACATGAAATTGAAGCTTAATCGTTGATTTCAAAAGCATTTGAGCTCATAACCTCGATTGAAGTCTATTTTGCTTAATCGAGAAGAAAACCACTATAACTGACTTAAAACTCAATGATTCTCGTATGTACTTCAACCGATTGATATATTGTATTGAATTAGAGGTTATTCATGAAGAGCGCATCAAATTCGAGGTCGTTCGACCATCTTTTGACTCCGAAAGCTCAAGATAGCTTCGGTTGACCGATTACCTTACGTTCTTCGATTTTGGTAGTTCAAACCGTGCTTTCCAAGCCTTTATTATGCTAGATTACTTCATTTCTTATATTAGAACATGAAATTGAAGCTTACTCGTTGATTTCAAAAGCCTTTGAGCTGATAACCTCGATTAAAGTCTCTTTTGCTTAATCGAGAAGAAAACCACTATAACTGACTTAAAACTCAATGATTCTCGTACGTACTTCAACCGATTGATATATTGTATTGAATTAGAGGTTATTCATGAAGAGCGCATCGAATTCGAGGTTGTTCGACCATCTGTTGACTCCGGAAGCTCTAGATAGCTTCGGTTGACCGATTACCGTACGTTCTTCGATTTTGATAGTTCAAACCGTGCTTTCCAAGCCTTTATCATGCTAGATTACTTCATTTCATATATTAGAACATGAAATTGAAGCTTACTCGTTGATTTCAAAAGCATTTGAGCTCATAAACTCGATTGAAGTCTCTTTTGCTTAATCGAGAAGAAATCCACTATAACTGACTTAAAACTCAAAGATTCTCGTACGTACTTCAACCGATTGATATATTGTATTGAATTAGAGGTTGTTCTTGAAGATCGCATCGAATTCGAGGTCGTTCGACCATCTGTTGACTCCGGAAGCTCAAGATAGCTTCGGTTGACCGATTACCTTACGTTCTTCGATTTTGGTAGTTCAAACCATGCTTTCCAATCCTTTATCATGCTAGATTACTTCATTTCTTATATTAGAACATGAAATTGAAGCATACTCGTTGATTTCAAAAGCATTTGAGCTCATAACCTCGATTGAAGTCTCTTTTGCTTAATCGAGAATAATACCACTATAACTGACTTAAAACTCAATGTTTCTCGTACGTACATCAACCGATTGATATATTGTATTGAATTAGATGTTATTCATGAAGAGTGCATCGAATTCGAGGTCGTTCGACCATCTGTTGACTCCGGAAACTCAAGATAGTTTCGGTTGACCGATTACCTTACGTTCTTCGATTTTGGTAGTTCAAACCGCGCTTTCCAAGCCTTTATCATGCTAGATTACTTCATTTCTTATATTAGAACATGAAATTGAAGCTTACTCGTTGATTTCAACAGCATTTCAGCTCATAACCTCGATTGAAGTCTCTTTTGCTTAATCGAGAAGAAATCCACTATAACTGACTTAAAACTCAATGATTCTCGTACGTACATCAACCGATTGATATATTGTATTGAATTAGAGTTTATTCATGAAGAGTGCATCGAATTCGAGGTCGTTCGACCATCTGTTGACTCCGAAAGCCCAAGATAGCTTCGGTTGACCGATTACCTTACGTTCTTCGATTTTGGTAGTTCAAACCGTGCTTTCCAAGCCTTTATTATGCTAGATTACTTCATTTCTTATATTTGAACAAGAAATTGAAGCTTACTCGTTGATTTCAAAAGCATTTGAGCTCATAACCTCGATAGAAGTCTCTTTTGCTTAATCGAGAAGAAAACCACTATAAGTGACTTAAAACTCAATGATACTCGTACGTACTTCAACCGATTGATATATTGTATTGAATTAGAGGTTATTCATGAAGAGCGCATCGAATTCGAGGTCATTCGACCATCTGTTGACTCCGGAAGCTCAAGATAGCTTCGGTTGACTGATTAACTTACGTTCTTCAATTTTGGTAGTTCAAACCGTGCTTTCCAAGAAATTATCATGCTTGATTACTTCATTTCTTGAATTAGAACATGAAATTGAAGCTTACTCGTTGATTTCAAAAGCATTTGAGCTCATAACCTCGATTGAAGTCTCTTTTGCTTAATCGAGAAGAAAACCACTATAACTGACTTAAAACTCAATGGTTCTCGTACGTACTTCAACCGATTGATATATTGTATTGAATTAGAGTTTATTCATGAAGAGCGCATCGAATTCGAGGTCGTTCGACCATCTGTTGACTCCGAAAGCTCAAGATAGCTTCGGTTGACCGATTACCTTACGTTCTTCGATTTTGGTAGTTCAAACCGTGCTTTCCAAGCCTTTATCATGCTAGATTACTTCATTTCTTATATTAGAACATGAAATTGAAGCTTACTCGTTGATTTCAAAAGCAATTGAGCACATAACCTCGATTGATGTCTCTTTTGCTTAATCGAGAAGAAAACCACTATAACTGACTTAAAACTCAATGGTTCTCGTACGTACTTCAACTGATTGATATATTGTATTGAATAAGAGGTTATTCATGAAGAGCGGATCAAATTTGAGGTCGTTCAACCAGTTGTTGACTCCGAAAGCTCAAGATAGCTTCGGTTGACTGATTACCTTACGTTCTTCGATTTTGGTAGTTCAAACCGTGCTTTCCAAACCTTTATCATGATAGATTACTTCATTTCTTATATTAGAACATGAAATTATAGCTTACTCGTTGATTTCCAAAGCATTTGAGCTCATAACCTCGATTGAAGTCTCTTTTGCTTAATCGAGAAGAAAACCACTATAACTGACTTAAAACTCAATGATTCTCGTACGTACTTCAACCGATTGATATATTGTATTGAAATAGAGGTTATTCATGAAGAGCGCATCGAATTTGAGGTCGTTCGACCATCTGTTGTCTCCGGAAGCTCAAGATAACTTCGGTTGACCGATTACCTTACGTTCTTCGATTTTGGTAGTTCAAACCTTGCTTTCCAAGGCTTTATCATGCTAGATTATTTCATTTCTTATGTTAGAACATGAAATTGAAGCTTACTCGTTGATTTCAAAAGCATTTGAGCTCATAACCTCGATTGAAGTCTCTTTTGCTTAATCGAGAAGAAAACCACTATAACTGACTTAAAACTCAATGATTCTCGTACGTACTTCAACCGATTGATATATTGTATTGAATTAGAGGTTATTCATGAAGAGCGCATCGAATTCGAGGTTGTTCGACCATCTGTTGACTCCGGAAGCTCTAGATAGCTTCGGTTGACCGATTACCGTACGTTCTTCGGTTTTGATAGTTCAAACCGTGCTTTCCAAGCCTTTATCATGCTAGATTACTTCATTTCATATATTAGAACATGAAATTGATGCTTACTCGTTGATTTCAAAAGAATTTGAGCTCATAAACTCGATTGAAGTCTCTTTTGCTTAATCGAGAAGAAATCCACTATAACTGACTAAAAACTCAAAGATTCTCGTACGTACTTCAACCGATTGATATATTATATTGAATTAGAGGTTATTCTTGAAGATCGCATCGATTTCGAGGTCGTTCGATCATCTGTTGACTCCGGAAGCTCAAGATAGCTTCGGTTGACCGATTACCTTACGTTCTTCGATTTTGGTAGTTCAAACCATGCTTTCCAATCCTTTATCATGCTAGATTACTTCATTTCTTATATTAGAACATGAAATTGAAGCTTACTCGTTGATTTCAAAAGCATTTGAGCTCATAACCTCGATTGAAGTCTCTTTTGCTTAATCGAGAAGAAAACCACTATAACTGACTTAAAACTCAATGGTTCTCGTACGTACTTCAACTGATTGATATATTGCATTGAATTAGAGGTTATTCATGAAGAACGCATCAAATTTGAGGTCGTTCGACCATCTGTTGACTCCGGAAGCTCAAGATAACTTCGGTTGACCGATTACCTTACGTTCTTCGATTTTGTTAGTTCAAATCGTGCTTTCCAAGCCTTAATCATGCTAGAATACTTCATTTCTTATACTAGAACATGAAATTGAAGCTTAATCGTTGATTTCAAAAGCATTTGAGCTCATAACCTCGATTGAAGTCTATTTTGCTTAATCGAGAAGAAAACCACTATAACTGACTTAAAACTCAATGATTCTCGTATGTACTTCAACCGATTGATATATTGTATTGAATTAGAGGTTATTCATGAAGAGCGCATCAAATTCGAGGTCGTTCGACCATCTTTTGACTCCGAAAGCTCAAGATAGCTTCGGTTGACCGATTACCTTACGTTCTTCGATTTTGGTAGTTCAAACCGTGCTTTCCAAGCCTTTATTATGCTAGATTACTTCATTTCTTATATTAGAACATGAAATTGAAGCTTACTCGTTGATTTCAAAAGCCTTTGAGCTGATAACCTCGATTGAAGTCTCTTTTGCTTAATCGAGAAGAAAACCACAATAACTGACTTAAAACTCAATGATTCTCGTACGTACTTCAACCGATTGATATATTGTATTGAATTAGAGGTTATTCATGAAGAGCGCATCGCATTCGAGGTCGTTCGACCATCTGTTGACTCCGGAAGCTCTAGATAGCTTCGGTTGACCGATTACCGTACGTTCTTCGATTTTGATAGTTCAAACCGTGCTTTCCAAGCCTTTATCATGCTAGATTACTTCATTTCATATATTAGAACATGAAATTGAAGCTTACCCGTTGATTTCAAAAGCATTTGAGCTCATAAACTCGATTGAAGTCTCTTTTGCTTAATCGAGAAGAAATCCACTATAACTGACTTAAAATTCAAAGATTCTCGTACGTACTTCAACCGATTGATATATTGTATTGAATTAGAGGTTGTTCTTGAAGATCGCATCGAATTCGAGGTCGTTTGACCATCTGTTGACTCCGGAAGCTCAAGATAGCTTCGGTTGACCGATTACCTTACGTTCTTCGATTTTGGTAGTTCAAACCATGCTTTCCAATCCTTTATCATGCTAGATTACTTCATTTCTTATATTAGAACATGAAATTGAAGCATACTCGTTGATTTCAAAAGCATTTGAGTTCATAACCTCGATTGAAGTCTCTTTTGCTTAATCGAGAAGAATACCACTATAACTGACTTAAAACTCAATGGTTCTCGTACGTACTTCAACCGATTGATATATTGTATTGAATTAGAGGTTATTCATGAAGAACGCATCGAATTAGAGGTCGTTCGACCATCTGTTGACTCCGGAAGCTCAAGATAACTTCGGTTGACCGATTACCTTACGTTCTTCGATTTTGTTAGTTCAAATCGTGCTTTCCAAGCCTTTATCATGCTAGATTACTTCATTTCTTATACTAGAACATGAAATTGAAGCTTACTCGTTGATTTCAAAAGCATTTTAGCTCATAACCTCGATTGAAGTCTCTTTTGCTTAATCGAGAAGAAAACCACTATAACTGACTTAAAACTCAATGATTCTCGTATGTACTTCAACCGATTGATATATTGTATTGAATTAGAGGTTATTCATGAAGAGCGCATCAAATTCGAGGTCGTTCGACCATCTTTTGACTCCGAAAGCTCAAGATAGCTTCGGTTGACCGATTACCTTACGTTCTTCGATTTTGGTAGTTCAAACCGTGCTTTCCAAGCCTTTATTATGCTAGATTACTTCATTTCTTATATTAGAACATGAAATTGAAGCTTACTCATTGATTTCAAAAGCATTTGAGCTCATAACCTCGATTGAAGTCTCATTTGCTTAATCGAGAAGAAAACCACTATAACTGACTTAAAACTCAATGATTCTCGTACGTACTTCAACCGATTGATATATTTTATTGAATTAGAGGTTATTCATGAAGAGCGCATCGAATTCGAGGTCGTTCGACCATCTGTTGACTCCGGAAGCTCAAGATAGCTTCGGTTGACCGATTACTTTACGTTCTTCGATTTTGGTAGTTCAAACCGTGCTTTCCAAGCCTTTATCATGCTAGATTACTTCATTTCTATCATGCTAGATTACTTCATTTCTTATATTAGAACATGAAATTGAAGCTTACTCTTTGATTTCAAAAGCATTTGAGCTCATAACCTCGATTGAAGTCTCTTTTGCTTAATCGAGAAGAAAACCACTATAACTGACTTAAAACTCAATGATTCTCGTACGTACTTCAACCGATTGATATATTGTATTGAATTAGAGGTTATTCATGAAGAGCGCATCGAATTCGAGGTCGTTCGACCATCTGTTGACTCTGAAAGCTCAAGATAGCTTCGGTTGACCGATTACCTTACGTTCTGGAGCTGCCGTAACTTGGGCTCATCATGTTATACTCGCGGCTTATTGTTGAGTCTTTGACTCTCCTGACTATTACTATATATCGCGAGCCCTTAGCCCCCTTGATCAGTAGGTAAATCAGTAGGCCGGTCGGCGAGAACTGGCAAACGAGTCGGACCAATCTGCGAATCGAGCGAGCTCCCCTTGCATGCAATGATGTGGTGGTGAACCTCTCATTCTAATTCAGTGCTCTCCGAACCGTGCGGGAAGGTTTCCCTTCACACGGCTCACCAACTTGATCTTCCGCGGGAACCATATGTCCGAACAGGCCTGGAAACCCAGGGCTCAACCCTGGACAGGCGGTGGAAACTACTTGATCAATATGAAAGTAAGCTGGGCAAAGAGCTCAGACGCGCAATAGAAAAACCGAAAGGAAAGTGGGAAGTCGCGTTCCTGACTCTGCGCAGTGAGTGCATTCTGTTGATTGCTGATGGGACAGGCAAGAAGTTTAAGACGCCTACCGACGGAGTCGTTTGGCACCTCGATGTCGACTCATCACATCCTGGGGTTGAAGAAGGTCCCAAGGGTTCAGAAGAGATGAACTAGAAAACTATTGTATGTGAGGCTTCAACAAGCGTGATTGCAGAAAGTTCGTCCGACTGCTTTAGCGACGAACTTCTCCTTAATAGACCCGACATGCGGTTCATTGCTATAGATCTTTTGAGAAACCGGTGAATGCGCCGTTTGAGCTTATTTATTATTGATGCCTATCGAGACCTATTGATTACCTCTTCTCTTCTACATCTCCTTCCGATTGATAAAAGTTTGACGATTCGATTAGCTCCATCTCCTTTTATCATGCTAGATTACTTCATTTCTTATATTAGAACATGAAATTGAAGCTTACTCGTTGATTTCAAAAGCATTTGAGCTCATAAACTCGATTGAAGTCTCTTTTGCTTAATCGAGAAGAAATCCACTATAACTGACTAAAAACTCAAAGATTCTCGTACGTACTTCAACCGATTGATATATTGTATTGAATTAGAGGTTATTCTTGAAGATCGCATCGAATTCGAGGTCGTTCGATCATCTGTTGACTCCGGAAGCTCAAGATAGCTTCGGTTGACCGATTACCTTACGTTCTTCGATTTTGGTAGTTCAAACCATGCTTTCCAATCCTTTATCATGCTAGATTACTTCATTTCTTATATTAGAACATGAAATTGAAGCTTACTCGTTGATTTCAAAAGCATTTGAGCTCATAACCTCGATTGAAGTCTCTTTTGCTTAATCGAGAAGAAAACCACTGTAACTGACTTAAAACTCAATGGTTCTCGTACGTACTTCAACTGATTGATATATTGCATTGAATTACAGGTTATTCATGAAGAACGCATCAAATTTGAGGTCGTTCGACCATCTGTTGACTCCGGAAGCTCAAGATAACTTCGGTTGACCGATTACCTTACGTTCTTCGATTTTGTTAGTTCAAATCGTGCTTCCCAAGCCTTTATCATGCTAGATTACTTCATTTCTTATACTAGAACATGAAATTGAAGCTTAATCGTTGATTTCAAAAGCATTTGAGCTCATAACCTCGATTGAAGTCTATTTTGCTTAATCGAGAAGAAAACCACTATAACTGACTTAAAACTCAATGATTCTCGTATGTACTTCAACCGATTGATATATTGTACTGAATTAGAGGTTATTCATGAAGAGCGCATCAAATTCGAGGTCGTTCGACCATCTTTTGACTCCGAAAGCTCAAGATAGCTTCGGTTGACCGATTACCTTACGTTCTTCGATTTTGGTAGTTCAAACCGTGCTTTCCAAGCCTTTATTATGCTAGATTACTTCATTTCTTATATTAGAACATGAAATTGAAGCTTACTCGTTGATTTCAAAAGCCTTTGAGCTGATAACCTCGATTAAAGTCTCTTTTGCTTAATCGAGAAGAAAACCTCTATAACTGACTTAAAACTCAATGATTCTCGTACGTACTTCAACCGATTGATATATTGTATTGAATTAGAGGTTATTCATGAAGAGCGCATCGAATTCGAGGTCGTTCGACCATCTGTTGACTCCGGAAGCTCTAGATAGCTTCGGTTGACCGATTACCGTACGTTCTTCGATTTTGATAGTTCAAACCGTGCTTTCCAAGCCTTTATCATGCTAGATTACTTCATTTCATATATTAGAACATGAAATTGAAGCTTACTCGTTGATTTCAAAAGCATTTGAGCTCATAAACTCGATTGAAGTCTCTTTTGCTTAATCGAGAAGAAATCCACTATAACTGACTTAAAACTCAAAGATTCTCGTACGTACTTCAACCGATTGATATATTGTATTGAATTAGAGGTTGTTCTTGAAGATCGCATCGAATTCGAGGTCGTTCGACCATCTGTTGACTCCGGAAGCTCAAGATAGCTTCGGTTGACCGATTACCTTACGTTCTTCGATTTTGGTAGTTCAAACCATGCTTTCCAATCCTTTATCATGCTAGATTACTTCATTTCTTATATTAGAACATGAAATTGAAGCATACTCGTTGATTTCAAAAGCATTTGAGCTCATAACCTCGATTGAAGTCTCTTTTGCTTAATCGAGAATAATACCACTATAACTGACTTAAAACTCAATGTTTCTCGTACGTACATCAACCGATTGATATATTGTATTGAATTAGATGTTATTCATGAAGAGTGCATCGAATTCGAGGTCGTTCGACCATCTGTTGACTCCGGAAACTCAAGATAGTTTCGGTTGACCGATTACCTTACGTTCTTCGATTTTGGTAGTTCAAACCGCGCTTTCCAAGCCTTTATCATGCTAGATTACTTCATTTCTTATATTAGAACATGAAATTGAAGCTTACTCGTTGATTTCAACAGCATTTCAGCTCATAACCTCGATTGAAGTCTCTTTTGCTTAATCGAGAAGAAATCCACTATAACTGACTTAAAACTCAATGATTCTCGTACGTACATCAACCGATTGATATATTGTATTGAATTAGAGTTTATTCATGAAGAGTGCATCGAATTCGAGGTCGTTCGACCATCTGTTGACTCCGAAAGCCCAAGATAGCTTCGGTTGACCGATTACCTTACGTTCTTCGATTTTGGTAGTTCAAACCGTGCTTTCCAAGCCTTTATTATGCTAGATTACTTCATTTCTTATATTTGAACAAGAAATTGAAGCTTACTCGTTGATTTCAAAAGCATTTGAGCTCATAACCTCGATAGAAGTCTCTTTTGCTTAATCGAGAAGAAAACCACTATAAGTGACTTAAAACTCAATGATTCTCGTACGTACTTCAACCGATTGATATATTGTATTGAATTAGAGGTTATTCATGAAGAGCGCATCGAATTCGAGGTCATTCGACCATCTGTTGACTCCGGAAGCTCAAGATAGCTTCGGTTGACTGATTAACTTACGTTCTTCAATTTTGGTAGTTCAAACCGTGCTTTCCAAGAAATTATCATGCTTGATTACTTCATTTCTTGAATTAGAACATGAAATTGAAGCTTACTCGTTGATTTCAAAAGCATTTGAGCTCATAACCTCGATTGAAGTCTCTTTTGCTTAATCGAGAAGAAAACCACTATAACTAACTTAAAACTCAATGGTTCTCGTACGTACTTCAACCGATTGATATATTGTATTGAATTAGAGTTTATTCATGAAGAGCGCATCGAATTCGAGGTCGTTCGACCATCTGTTGACTCCGAAAGCTCAAGATAGCTTCGGTTGACCGATTACCTTACGTTCTTCGATTTTGGTAGTTCAAACCGTGCTTTCCAAGCCTTTATCATGCTAGATTACTTCATTTCTTATATTAGAACATGAAATTGAAGCTTACTCGTTGATTTCAAAAGCAATTGAGCTCATAACCTCGATTGATGTCTCTTTTGCTTAATCGAGAAGAAAACCACTATAACTGACTTAAAACTCAATGGTTCTCGTACGTACTTCAACTGATTGATATATTGTATTGAATAAGAGGTTATTCATGAAGAGCGGATCAAATTTGAGGTCGTTCAACCAGTTGTTGACTCCGAAAGCTCAAGATAGCTTCGGTTGACTGATTACCTTACGTTCTTCGATTTTGGTAGTTCAAACCGTGCTTTCCAAACCTTTATCATGATAGATTACTTCATTTCTTATATTAGAACATGAAATTATAGCTTACTCGTTGATTTCCAAAGCATTTGAGCTCATAACCTCGATTGAAGTCTCTTTTGCTTAATCGAGAAGAAAACCACTATAACTGACTTAAAACTCAATGATTCTCGTACGTACTTCAACCGATTGATATATTGTATTGAAATAGAGGTTATTCATGAAGAGCGCATCGAATTTGAGGTCGTTCGACCATCTGTTGTCTCCGGAAGCTCAAGATAACTTCGGTTGACCGATTACCTTACGTTCTTCGATTTTGGTAGTTCAAACCTTGCTTTCCAAGGCTTTATCATGCTAGATTATTTCATTTCTTATGTTAGAACATGAAATTGAAGCTTACTCGTTGATTTCAAAAGCATTTGAGCTCATAACCTCGATTGAAGTCTCTTTTGCTTAATCGAGAAGAAAACCACTATAACTGACTTAAAACTCAAT
Organism: Thymus mandschuricus; assembly: GCA_029379335.1. Lineage (NCBI taxonomy): Eukaryota > Viridiplantae > Streptophyta > Magnoliopsida > Lamiales > Lamiaceae > Thymus > Thymus mandschuricus. The sequence continues at coordinate 14,408,301 of CM057074.1, read as the reverse complement.
GATTCTCGTACGTACTTCAACCGATTGATATATTGTATTGAATTAGAGGTTATTCATGAAGAGCGCATCGAATTCGAGGTTGTTCGACCATCTGTTGACTCCGGAAGCTCTAGATAGCTTCGGTTGACCGATTACCGTACGTTCTTCGGTTTTGATAGTTCAAACCGTGCTTTCCAAGCCTTTATCATGCTAGATTACTTCATTTCATATATTAGAACATGAAATTGATGCTTACTCGTTGATTTCAAAAGAATTTGAGCTCATAAACTCGATTGAAGTCTCTTTTGCTTAATCGAGAAGAAATCCACTATAACTGACTAAAAACTCAAAGATTCTCGTACGTACTTCAACCGATTGATATATTGTATTGAATTAGAGGTTATTCTTGAAGATCGCATCGAATTCGAGGTCGTTCGATCATCTGTTGACTCCGGAAGCTCAAGATAGCTTCGGTTGACCGATTACCTTACGTTCTTCGATTTTGGTAGTTCAAACCATGCTTTCCAATCCTTTATCATGCTAGATTACTTCATTTCTTATATTAGAACATGAAATTGAAGCTTACTCGTTGATTTCAAAAGCATTTGAGCTCATAACCTCGATTGAAGTCTCTTTTGCTTAATCGAGAAGAAAACCACTATAACTGACTTAAAACTCAATGGTTCTCGTACGTACTTCAACTGATTGATATATTGCATTGAATTAGAGGTTATTCATGAAGAACGCATCAAATTTGAGGTCGTTCGACCATCTGTTGACTCCGGAAGCTCAAGATAACTTCGGTTGACCGATTACCTTACGTTCTTCGATTTTGTTAGTTCAAATCGTGCTTTCCAAGCCTTAATCATGCTAGATTACTTCATTTCTTATACTAGAACATGAAATTGAAGCTTAATCGTTGATTTCAAAAGCATTTGAGCTCATAACCTCGATTGAAGTCTATTTTGCTTAATCGAGAAGAAAACCACTATAACTGACTTAAAACTCAATGATTCTCGTATGTACTTCAACCGATTGATATATTGTATTGAATTAGAGGTTATTCATGAAGAGCGCATCAAATTCGAGGTCGTTCGACCATCTTTTGACTCCGAAAGCTCAAGATAGCTTCGGTTGACCGATTACCTTACGTTCTTCGATTTTGGTAGTTCAAACCGTGCTTTCCAAGCCTTTATTATGCTAGATTACTTCATTTCTTATATTAGAACATGAAATTGAAGCTTACTCGTTGATTTCAAAAGCCTTTGAGCTGATAACCTCGATTGAAGTCTCTTTTGCTTAATCGAGAAGAAAACCACAATAACTGACTTAAAACTCAATGATTCTCGTACGTACTTCAACCGATTGATATATTGTATTGAATTAGAGGTTATTCATGAAGAGCGCATCGAATTCGAGGTCGTTCGACCATCTGTTGACTCCGGAAGCTCTAGATAGCTTCGGTTGACCGATTACCGTACGTTCTTCGATTTTGATAGTTCAAACCGTGCTTTCCAAGCCTTTATCATGCTAGATTACTTCATTTCATATATTAGAACATGAAATTGAAGCTTACCCGTTGATTTCAAAAGCATTTGAGCTCATAAACTCGATTGAAGTCTCTTTTGCTTAATCGAGAAGAAATCCACTATAACTGACTTAAAACTCAAAGATTCTCGTACGTACTTCAACCGATTGATATATTGTATTGAATTAGAGGTTGTTCTTGAAGATCGCATCGAATTCGAGGTCGTTCGACCATCTGTTGACTCCGGAAGCTCAAGATAGCTTCGGTTGACCGATTACCTTACGTTCTTCGATTTTGGTAGTTCAAACCATGCTTTCCAATCCTTTATCATGCTAGATTACTTCATTTCTTATATTAGAACATGAAATTGAAGCATACTCGTTGATTTCAAAAGCATTTGAGTTCATAACCTCGATTGAAGTCTCTTTTGCTTAATCGAGAAGAATACCACTATAACTGACTTAAAACTCAATGGTTCTCGTACGTACTTCAACCGATTGATATATTGTATTGAATTAGAGGTTATTCATGAAGAACGCATCGAATTAGAGGTCGTTCGACCATCTGTTGACTCCGGAAGCTCAAGATAACTTCGGTTGACCGATTACCTTACGTTCTTCGATTTTGTTAGTTCAAATCGTGCTTTCCAAGCCTTTATCATGCTAGATTACTTCATTTCTTATACTAGAACATGAAATTGAAGCTTACTCGTTGATTTCAAAAGCATTTTAGCTCATAACCTCGATTGAAGTCTCTTTTGCTTAATCGAGAAGAAAACCACTATAACTGACTTAAAACTCAATGATTCTCGTATGTACTTCAACCGATTGATATATTGTATTGAATTAGAGGTTATTCATGAAGAGCGCATCAAATTCGAGGTCGTTCGACCATCTTTTGACTCCGCAAGCTCAAGATAGCTTCGGTTGACCGATTACCTTACGTTCTTCGATTTTGGTAGTTCAAACCGTGCTTTCCAAGCCTTTATTATGCTAGATTACTTCATTTCTTATATTAGAACATGAAATTGAAGCTTACTCGTTGATTTCAAAAGCATTTGAGCTCATAACCTCGATTGAAGTCTCATTTGCTTAATCGAGAAGAAAACCACTATAACTGACTTAAAACTCAATGATTCTCGTACGTACTTCAACCGATTGATATATTTTATTGAATTAGAGGTTATTCATGAAGAGCGCATCGAATTCGAGGTCGTTCGACCATCTGTTGACTCCGGAAGCTCAAGATAGCTTCGGTTGACCGATTACTTTACGTTCTTCGATTTTGGTAGTTCAAACCGTGCTTTCCAAGCCTTTATCATGCTAGATTACTTCATTTCTATCATGCTAGATTACTTCATTTCTTATATTAGAACATGAAATTGAAGCTTACTCTTTGATTTCAAAAGCATTTGAGCTCATAACCTCGATTGAAGTCTCTTTTGCTTAATCGAGAAGAAAACCACTATAACTGACTTAAAACTCAATGATTCTCGTACGTACTTCAACCGATTGATATATTGTATTGAATTAGAGGTTATTCATGAAGAGCGCATCGAATTCGAGGTCGTTCGACCATCTGTTGACTCCGAAAGCTCAAGATAGCTTCGGTTGACCGATTACCTTACGTTCTGGAGCTGCCGTAACTTGGGCTCATCATGTTATACTCGCGGCTTATTGTTGAGTCTTTGACTCTCCTGACTATTACTATATATCGCGAGCCCTTAGCCCCCTTGATCAGTAGGTAAATCAGTAGGCCGGTCGGCGAGAACTGGCAAACGAGTCGGACCAATCTGCGAATCGAGCGAGCTCCCCTTGCATGCAATGATGTGGTGGTGAACCTCTCATTCTAATTCAGTGCTCTCCGAACCGTGCGGGAAGGTTTCCCTTCACACGGCTCACCAACTTGATCTTCCGCGGGAACCATATGTCCGAACAGGCCTGGAAACCCAGGGCTCAACCCTGGACAGGCGGTGGAAACTACTTGATCAATATGAAAGTAAGCTGGGCAAAGAGCTCAGACGCGCAATAGAAAAACCGAAAGGAAAGTGGGAAGTCGCGTTCCTGACTCTGCGCAGTGAGTGCATTCTGTTGATTGCTGATGGGACAGGCAAGAAGTTTAAGACGCCTACCGACGGAGTCGTTTGGCACCTCGATGTCGACTCATCACATCCTGGGGTTGAAGAAGGTCCCAAGGGTTCAGAAGAGATGAACTAGAAAACTATTGTATGTGAGGCTTCAACAAGCGTGATTGCAGAAAGTTCGTCCGACTGCTTTAGCGACGAACTTCTCCTTAATAGACCCGACATGCGGTTCATTGCTATAGATCTTTTGAGAAACCGGTGAATGCGCCGTTTGAGCTTATTTATTATTGATGCCTATCGAGACCTATTGATTACCTCTTCTCTTCTACATCTCCTTCCGATTGATAAAAGTTTGACGATTCGATTAGCTCCATCTCCTTTTATCATGCTAGATTACTTCATTTCTTATATTAGAACATGAAATTGAAGCTTACTCGTTGATTTCAAAAGCATTTGAGCTCAGAACCTCGATTGAAGTCTCTTTTGCTTAATCGAGAAGAAAACCATTATAACTGACTTAAAACTCAAAGATTCTCGTACTTACTTTAACCGATTGATATATTGTATTGAATTAGAGGTTATTCATGAAGAGCGCATCGAATTCGAGGTCGTTCGACCATCTGTTGACTCCGGAAGCTCAAGATAGCTTCGGTTGACTGATTAACTTACGTTCTTCAATTTTGGTAGTTCAAACCGTGCTTTCCAAGAAATTATCATGCTCGATTACTTCATTTCTTAAATTAGAACATGAAATTGAAGCTTACTCGTTGATTTCAAAAGCATTTGAGCTCATAACCTCGATTGAAGTCTCTTTTGCTTAATCGAGAAGAAAACCACTTTAACTGACTTAAAACTCAATGATTCTCGTACATACTTCAACCGATTGATATATTGTATTGAATTAGAGGTTATTCATGAAGAGCGCATCGAATTCGAGGTCGTTCGACCATCTGTTGACTCCGAAAGCTCAAGATAGCTTCGGTTGACCGATTACCTTACGTTCTTCGATTTTGGTAGTTCAAACCGTGCTTTCCAAGCCTTTATCATGCTAGATTACTTCATTTCTTATATTAGAACATGAAATTGAAGTTTACTCGTTGATTTCAAAAGCATTTGAGCTCATAACCTCGATTGAAGTCTCTTTTGCTTAATCGAGAAGAAAACCACTATAACTGACTTAAAACTCAATGATTCTCGTACGTACTTCAACCGATTGATATATTGTATTGAATTAGAGGTTATTCTTGAAGAGCGCATCGAATTCGAGGTCGTTCGACCATCTGTTGACTCCGGAAGCTCAAGATAGCTTCGGTTGACCGATTACCTTACGTTCTTCGATTTTGATAGTTCAAACCGTGCTTTCCAAGCCTTTATCATGCTAGATTACTTCTTTTCTTATATTAGAACATGAAATTGAAGCTTACTCGTTGATTTCAAAAGCATTTGAGCTCATAACCTCGATTGAAGTCTCTTTTGCTTAATCGAGAAGAAATCCACTATAACTGACTTAAAACTCTAAGATTCTCGTACGTACTTCAATCGACTGATATATTGTATTGAATTAGAGGTTATTCATGAAGAGCGCATCGAATTCGAGGTCGTTCGACCATCTGTTTGATAGGGACTAATATCATCTCGGTTATGTAAATGATTTGAATTGATAGGAAGGCAAACTTCCACAACTCCGGAGTATCATCTCAAAGAAGAGTTAATATTATTCCTAAAGAAGATTGATAGAAGTTATGCTGTGTTACAACATGCTGTCAATAAAATGCTATAAGCTTCAGATACCCAGCCCAGCTGTAAGATACGTCTCGCACATAAGCTGGAGGTCTTATTCCCTCCCAGAAGCCATGCAGGATTTAATGGCATTTGTCAGGATCGAAGGATCTGATCAAACGCCCCTGGACATCTGACAGAACCCTAGGTTCTGGGTAACATACAATCTGCATGACTCTATGTACTCTAGAGTAAGGACCACTGCATTCATGACAGAGGGAATTTTGTCTCTATGGGAATTCCTTTTCTGTCCTTCCTTCACACGAATGCTGGCCTTCTCACCCCTCTCGTATCTATAAATACCGCGTAGTCGCACACTTCATGATCCATCATCATAACACTCAACTCTTCATACAACTTCGCATTCTTGCGTACTATTCCATTCATCCTCCACATTTTCGCCTTGAGCTTCCTTGAGCGCAAGTCGTCGAAGCTTCCCGAGGCCACCTCCCTTGGAGCTTCACTCGCAATCATCATCATTCTCTCCTTCTCGCCGTCGGGAAGGATCTCTCTCTCTTGCGCACTATCTTAAGCCTAAGGTATAACATTCGCTGCTACGAGAGAGGAGGCAAATACGGAGCTCTACGCTCCTGTTTCTTCCTCTCTCCATCTCTTCTCTTTGTTCTCTATGTGAATAAATCTTAATCTCATATGAATGCGATTGTTCTATGGCTAGAAATGTCCTCTATTTAAGCATATAGCTTGATTATCATTTGCAACTCTTATGTGAACAATGTCTTGTATGAAATGCCCCGCTATGGCTGATAAATCCACACAAATCTTTTGTTCTCAGTCATTAGTCTGCTTTATCTATGAATACTCCTTGCAAACACTATGAATCATTACACAATTGTTGCAGATCCCCAACCCGGATCTATCATTTCTCTTCCATTCTTCCTCCTAAACGAGCTTCGCACTCTGAGGATTCAGCTAGTTATATGGTTAAAAGCTTTCATTACTCTGCGTTTGCCTTAATTCTTTACATTATGCCTGAAAAGAGATGTTATATAAAAAACGGGCTACTAACGCCCATAAATCGTACAAATCCATTGCTCATTTCCGTCTATGATTCTCTATGCATGAATATTACCCCTTGATCTCTGAAACATGATGAATAATCTCTTAAATTGTTGTGGATCTCCAACCCGGATCTATCAACTGGCGCCGTCTGTGGGAAATTCTTGAGTTGAGATGTTGATTTCCCCTGTTTTTTATGCAAAATTCCAACTCATTGGTGTAATGCTGTTTACGATTTTCTTTTATTCTGTCCTTATGTTGAGAATATGAGAAAATCTGATGTTATATTGGTTGGGTATGCTCTGTTTGTTGTTTAATCTGCAAAAACCCCAAATGTGCATACCACCGCTTGATATTTGCTAAAGCTTTCCATGGCCGTGAGCCGTTGAATGTGATGTGATTTTATAATTATGCTCTCTTTGAGGTGGAAATTGTGATAAACCTTGTGATTGAAAGGAAACTTGTGTTTTGAAAGACTGATTTTCTCCTCTTAAATGTGGTCTTCTCTTCCTGAATGTAAACGAAGAATTGATATCTGTAAGTGCTGTGAAAATCCATGGGGTCAGAAAGCCAATCCTCTGCTTATCCTCGAAGTTTTAATTGATTCTGATGATGTGTGCATAAACTCGTCTTATCACCTACTCTGCTTTGGTGACCACCTAGAATGGCAGCTATCTAATAGAAGGAATATGTATTGAACGCAAGATTTATATTATTCCTGGAGAATTTTAGTATGTATACCATGAATTTGTGACAGCTATATCACTTGTAATTCATGAATTCAACGATTAGAAGCAATCTCAAGGCCACATCTCTCTCATGACATGAATTGTGATTGGTGTGTAAATGTTAGGTTTTTCGTTGCGTTTTCGTGTTCATTTTCATTATGTTTTTGTGTCTTTTAGTGTGTTTTTTTGGCTATGATTGTTTGTTTGGAGCTTTGGTTATCGTAGGAGCAAAAGGTGAGAAATTGGAAGAAAACGGGACGAAAAGTGCACGAAGAGAAGGAAAAGCCGTAAGAGACCAGAACCTGATCTGGCCGATTGGCCAGATTTCCTTAGGAATCTGGACGATCGGCCAAATGCCTATGCAAGGGCTCAGCAGTCCCTGATCTGGCCGACCGGCCAGAATTCCTTCACAATCTGGACGATCGGCCAAACACATGCGAAGAGTTTATGCAGTTCCTGATCTGGCCGACCGGCTAGAATTCCTTCAGCATCTGGCCGATCGGCCAAAAGTCGGCGTCCAGCTGTGTTTCCTTATTTAATTAGGGTACTAGAGCCTTGGACGAATTTTGTATCATCCTTTATCATCTTTTATCATATTTTAGCTTTAGTTTCCAGCACTTAAACACTTTTATTAGCTTTCTATTGTTCGGATCCGGATTCGTTGTTCGTTGCAATTTAATTCAAGGCTTTTCATTTAATTCAAGTTCTTCGTTCTTCGTTTAATTCTCGTAAGTTCTTTATTGTTTTCGTTTACATGCTTTTAATTGCTTGCTTTAGTTTTAGATTCGTTTTCTTAATTGCTTTGTTTAAATTCCTTAGTTTAATTTCGTTCTTTCGATTTCTAGTTTAAAGTTTAGATTCGTTTTCCTTCGATTTTAATTCTTTCGTTTTTTAAAGCTTTTTAAGTTAGATTTATTTGCCTTTAATTTCCAGATTTCAATTCATCATGTCTAGATTTACTTATGCTTCTTTCTTTGCTTTCGTTTTCTTCGTTGCTTCCTTTATTGCTTTCTTTTCGATTCTTGCCTAGGTAGATTAATCGTTTTTCTTTAGTTTAATTCTAGATTTATTTCCTCGTTCTTAGATTAGTTATTTACTTGCTTTTATTTATTGCTTTGATTTATTTTATTTGCCTAGGATTTAAAACAAAAACCCCTAAAAATCTTCTTTACTTGCTTTCCTAGATTTAGGCTAGATTAGATTTTTACTACATAATCGATTGCCCTATTAAGTTTTCCTTGAGATTCGATACTTAGGTTTTACTTGCTAGTGCTACGATAGATTTCGTCTATTGCGAACACTTTTTGGTGAAACAAATTTTGGCGCCGTTGCCGGGGACAACTTTAGGCGATTTATTGTGTAGTATTTTTATTTGTTTTATTTTTATTTGTGTTTCTTCGATTTTCTTATTTCTCCCACTCGGTGCGTTTAACCCTTTTGTTGAGTGTTGTTTATGCATGGTCGCCGAAGTCTTCAAAGGAGTTTAGCGCCCTACTTCGACAACATCCATCAAAGGAAAGCGATTTTAGCCGCGAAGGAGAAGGAGGAGATCGATTCTCAAGACTTTGGTTTAGTCTTGTTGTTTGCAGAGCCTGAAGCCATGGCAGCTAGAGTCATGGGCGATTTTGCTCGCCCCACATTCACGGCCACCACTTCGGCGATTGTCCTGACGGAAGCGGTCAGGAATCATGAGCTTAAACCTCACCACATGGCGTTGCTTCCATCCTACCATGGGCTGGCCAACGAGGACGCTTTGACATTCATCCGAGAGTTTTGCACGGTGGTGCAAACTTTCCCACTCTCGGGACTCACGGAGGACAACTTGAAGATGAAGTGCTTCCCGTACACCCTCAAGGATCGAGCAAAGTCATGGTATTTGGCGCTCCCGGCCAACTCTCTCGCCACATGGAATGCGGTGTGCGAGAAGTTCATGCTCAAGTACTACCCGAACCGCAAGACTCAAGAGGTGCGGTCAAAGATTATGAATTTCTCCCAAGACAACGATGAGCCGTTTCACGAAGCATGGGAGAGGTTCCAAGAGCTACTTCAACAATGCCCTCATCATCAAATGGCACCGGAGTTGCTTTGGCAATATTTCTACGATGCCCTCAATCAGACTTGTCAGTTCATGGTGGATAGTTCGGCCGGAGGCAACATAGCGGTCAAGACAGCTGAAGAGTTGAAGGATATATTCGAGACGCTCGCTGCGAGTTCTCAACAAAAATCAGCTAGGCCAAGGAAAGTGGAGGCGAGTGCAGTTTCGATGAGCCCCGACTTGAAGAAGCAAATTGCCGACATGTATATGGATCTCGAGAACTTGAAGGTTAAGCAAAGTGCACCGGCCCCGAAGGAGGAAGAGAGGAAGCCCGACCAATGCGAGATTTGTGGAGAGCTTGGACACATCAAGGAGGTGTGCCACAACATGGGGGAGTTTCCATACGAAGGAGGAGCCGAGGTCTACGCCGCTCAAGGATACCCACCTCAAGTACCACCTCAAGGATACCAAGGGGGATACAATGGGCGCTACCAAAATCCGAGGCCGACACAAGGTAACCCCCCTACCTATCCAAATAGGCATCCTCCACCATATAATAACCCCTATCCTCCTCCACCAAATCCCTACTACTCTCAACCTCCACCATATTATCCACCTCCTCAATACCCTCCAAATCCATATTATCCACCACCTCCATATTACCCCCCTCAATCTACTCCTACACCACCACCACCATACCCAAATTCTTGTCCTCAAGGACCTCCACAAAAGCCTCCCGTCGATGAGGATCGTTTCCATGCACTTGATGCAAACATTAAGTGGCTCGAGACGGCCATTGGCCAAATTTCTGGATCCATGCACTTGATGCAACAACCGGGGCGGATTCCGAGCCAAGGGATTCAACCACAACAAGCTAATGAGGTGCAATATCCCCCATATGTTCCTCCTTTTCCACCTCATCAAGCCCAAGCTGTCTCGGTGTTGCGGAGCTGGAAGCACGTGGATAATGGAGTGACAATGCCACCTCAAGGACGCATGGGAGATAGATGGGGCCCGAGCGCCCGTTGGCATGGACCGAAAAGGCCAACAACCCCTCCTCATCAACACGTTCGTCCAGCAGCTGATCTGGCCGGTCGGCCAGAATCTGGCCGCTCGGCCAAATCCCCAGTTTCGCGCGAGCACCCAGCAGCTGATCTGGCCGGTCGGCCAGAATCTGGCCGCTCGGCCGAAACTCCAAATTCGCGCGAGCACCCAGCAGACAATCTGGACGATCGGCCAATTCACCCCGACTCTGGCCGATCGGCCAAACCTGGCGTGCAGCAAACGGAGTCCGAGGAGCCCGAGAAGGAAGCCCCACCTCTACACAAGACTTCCAATCCTTATGTTCCTCCCATTCCTTATCCAAGTCGTGTGAAGAACAAGAAGCGCGATCAACAATTCATGGATTTATACAAGCTTCTTTCAAAGGTGGACGTGAACTTGCCTCTTCTTGATGTTATTCGCAACGTGCCACCGTTCGTGAGGTTCGTGAAGGAGTTGACATCGAGGAAGAAGCCGTTCGATGAGATGGAGACGATTGCGGTATCGGAGGTGGCGACATCAATTATGCAACACCCTCTTCCACCTAAGCAACGAGATCCAGGTTCTTTCGTTATCACTATCTCTTTAGGTAATGGTAAGGAAGCATGTGGTATGCTAGATTTGGGTGCCGGTATTAATCTCATGCCTTATTCTATCTTTAAGCAATTATAGTTAGGAGAACTTAAACCCACTCGCATGAGCCTTCAATTGGCGGATAGGTCTATGTTGGGAACCCCTTGCAGTTTGATTTTGATGATGTTTATCGAAACCACACTTAGGCATATTTTACTTGTTTAAGGTCAAGGCCGATAGATCGACCTGCTACCTGTTAGTGCAGGTCGATGCTCTTTAATGTTCAAATGCAAGTTCGATCCACCCTGTAAGAGAAAGGTCGATTTATCGGCCTGCCTCATTCGGATCGAGCTGGCATATCTGCCTGTCTATCGACCTTCCTTATCAAGCTTCCAGCCTGCTTTGACTTAGAAGATTTCAAGAGCTGGATTTCAATATCAAGGTCGATGCTCCGCCTTCATGGAGCAACACGACCTGATCCTTGCCACGTGGTGTGCCAGCAAGGACGAATCTTCCCAACGGCTAGAAGTGAGTCAGCTTCCAACGGCTAGTGCCACGTCAGCCTGACTCCAACGGCTAGTTTTTCAAAACTGCCTATAAATACTTCAGCCATTATCGGATTCAAGTACGGGAAACTCAAGCTATCAACGCCAAATCTCTGCCCAAAATCTCTCTCAAGTTCATATCCATTCAAGTGTTCGAAATCCCATTAGTTTCCCAAACACTTGACGAAGAGAGGTTTCCGATTCCGATAAACACCACAACGACGAAGCGTTCACTGCTGCTTGTTTGTGTTCTTCGCCATTGTAGAGTTTAGTCAAACTCTATAATTAGCGAAAAGTTGTTTGTACATTTTCTGTACGAAAGGTTGTAAGGGTCACGACCCAAAACTCGTGTCTAGATATTTTCAGGTTAGAGTGTATCTAGAACTGATACTCAGTCAATATAAATAAGAGAGAGGTTGAATCCAAAGGTAAAGGGATTCTCAGGTCGAGTTGACCTGACGTGGACGTAGGAGGGTTTCTCCGAACCACGCTATATCGCTGTGTCTCTCTCTCTCTCGCTTTATTTATCGCCCTTTCATTTTACTATCAAACTGACGCGCATCAACCTGCTATCTATTTTTAGCCTTAAGATTTTTCAAAGAGTAAATCAACCTCCACCAAACTTCCGCATAAGCACAGTTTGATAAATCAAGCTTGTTCCCAAACGAGCTTGATAGATCAACCTGTCTCTGATAAGGATCGACCTTGACAATCGACCTTTGATCGACCTGATTTTACAAAAGTCAAAAACGGTTGGTTATTGGTGTATTCCCCCCCCCCCCCCCCATACACCAATTACTCTTTCCCGGGACCAACAAGTGGTATCAGAGCAGTGGTTCTTTTGACCGCTGCTTTGCATACTAAAAGTTCTTTATCAAACTTTTGGTCATTTTGAACCGATCCTTAGGAAAAAAAATCTTTTTCATTCATTCATATCATATTATTTGCTATGGAGGCTTCTCTTCTCAGGGTATGTGAAGACTTCTCCATTCAAGGCTATGAAGACTGGAGCTTCCGAATCAAGATGTGTCTCAAGGCACATCACGTCCTTATGTGGGATATTATCGAAAATGGCCCCTCCCCCATTTATGCAGCGAAGATTATTGTGGATGGAACAGCCCCCGGGGAGGCTACATGCGAGAAAGTCCTCAAAAATCCTCGCGACTACACAACCGAGGAAAGGAAGGAGGCCAGCCTCGATGATTACGCAAAGGGACTCATCTCCAGCACCGTGAAGGGCGTCTACCTGGCCAAGATCCGAAATCTTGAAACCGCCAAAGAAATGTGGGACACCCTCCGGTCCATCAGCCTTGGCTCAGAGGAAATGAAGGAGAACAAGCTGTCTATGGCATGCAGCAAGTTCGATGACTTCAAGATGGTTTCGGGTGAAACAATAGAAGCAATGAAAATTCGCTTCACCGAGATTATTCTCGAAGTCGCTGCAGTCAACCCGTACAAATATACGCAGCGCGAGAAGAATCTTCAAGTGATACGTGCCCTTCCTGCAAATTGGCACGTATACGCTGCCATGCATCCAGCCCGATAGGGATTTCAACTCCCTCACCACTGAAGATCTTTTCGACATTCTTGTCGGAAATGAATATGAGATGATCCGCATCCATGGATCAACACAGCCTTCCACCAGCAAGAAGGCTGATGAAAAGAACAAGGAGGTAGCTTTCAAGGCCAACTCAGCCTCTGCTGCTACCCCAAGTCCGATTGACGAATCCATCGTCAAGAAGTTCGAGAAGATGACTCTCGACTATGCTCTAGCTGCTAGGAGAAATGAGAAGCTCCTAGGAAAGGTTGTCAAATACAAAAAGTTCTATCGTGACAACAAGCGAAACTTCTCAAACCGCAACCACGACCGCCCTGACAAAAAGGGAGAAGGTAAACCCTCAACCTTTAATTCTTCTAACACACCCGAGGGTGGTTGCTTTAATTGTGGTAGGCCAGGTCACTACAAGACCGACTGCCCGGATCTTACCAAGGCCGAGAGAGACGAGCTCCGTGCAAAGCGCGATAAGAAGCTTAAGGATCAACGAGCTGCCATGATCGCCGAAGAAACAAAGGAAGCTCACCTCTCTGACAGTTCGTCAAGTGATGACGAAGGTTACATCGCTTTCGACGAAAGTGATGATGAAGAATGTTTCGTTGGAGAGCACCAACAAAACGAGGGATCTTCAAAGGTAGATCCTCAACCCATTTCACTTTCTTTTTCTGACGATGAATGTGCAGAAGGTGAAGACCTATCCGAGGCTGTGTCTTGGGAAGAAATCAAGAAACAACTCGATGACTATGCCGACCTCGTGGAAACACTCAAAGAGGTCGTTGAAGATAATGCTAAGCTAATGGACAAAAACGAAAAATACAAGCTGGCATTAGAAGAAAGATTCTCTCCCTATGATGAAGAAAAAGAAAGGGAGATAGAAGCCCTAAAGTCAAAGGTTGATGAATTGACTTTCCGGGTTAAGGAGTTCGATATCAGGGCGCTCTAGAAGGATGAGTCCCTCAAGACCAAAGATGCCGAAATACACAGCCTTACCTCAAAATTGGCTGATTTGGTTATTCGACACGAACTCCTAGTGAAAAAAAAGGAAGAAAAACTTCAACTCACTTTGAGTCAGTTGAAGAAAAGCGGAAAGAAGCTGGAAGAAGTCCAATCCATGCAACGCAATCCGCGCAATCACTCTGGTATTGGATTCCATGGAAAATCCAAAGAAAGCAAGGATAAAGACTGCGAAATCACGTTCGTGAAGGTGCAGTCAAAATCAAAGAGTGTTCAGAAAGCTCATCAAGCTCTCCCAGATAAGATGGTCAAGATGAAGAACCCAGTTCGACAGCCCCAAGCCATTCTCTTAAAGCAGCACAAGAAGGAACAGCCTGTTCCTCAAAAGAAAGAGAGTCGACCTGCCCAGCATCGTCAACCTGCCCCCTCTCATCAAAAGCAGGCTGTTCATCAAGGGCGATACCAAGGCCAGTACTATCAAAGGCCGTATCACCCTCAGTTCTTTTTTCCTGCTCATCAAGGTTGTCACTGCCACTACCCTCAACAGTCGAACTTTCAAGACTGGCAGTATCAACCTGGTCTTCATGAAGAGCAGTATTATCAGCCTCATCGCCCTCGCTCAAAGAAATCCAAGGCTCCCAAGCCCAAGACCGCCACTGCCTCGTCCTCAGCCTCGGATAGAAGCAGACCGGCAAAACAAATCTGGGTCCCAAAGGCCGTTCCCGCAACCGATGTAGCACCCAATCTCAAATGGGTTGCTAAGTTTAACTAATTGCAGGTCGGGAAGGCTCAAAGAAGGAGCCAAGCAGCTCGTGGAGCTGTATGGATCATTGATAGTGGATGCTCAAAGCACATTACGTGTGACAAAATGCTACTATCAAACTATCAAGAACGAGACGGGCCACTTGTAACCTTTGGAGGAAATTCTAAGGGACTTACGAGAGGCCAGGGCGATCTAAAAGTTGGTAAAACAACTATTTCTAACGTCTCTTATGTTGAAGGTCTTAATCATAACCTATTCTCTGTGTCGCAATTCTGCTCGAGTGGTAAACGAGTAGAATTCACCGCTAACAAACGTCTCGTGAAAAATGAGGAAGGAGAAACACTTCTTACCGGAATTTTGCAGGATAGACTCTATATTGTTCAATGGACAGATTGGATAGAGACCTGCCTGGTCACAAAGGCTGATTCCGAGACAAGCTGGCTATGGCACTAGAGGTTGAGTCACTTGAACTTCAAGGCCATCAACAAGCTCGCACGCAACAAGCTGGTGAACGACCTGCCAGATCAAGTTTTCGATCGCGATCATATCTGTAAAGCCTGTCAAGCTGGAAAGCAAACAAGCTCATCCTTTCCAAGTGTGACGGCACAAGCTTCAAGTTGAATTCTTGAGCTTCTCCATCTCGAACTCTTTGGTCCAGTCACTCCCTTTAGTATAAACGGTAGAAAATACGCTCTCGTTATTATAGATGATTATTCTAGATTTACGTGGGTTATTTTCATGTACAAGAAGAAGGAGACATTGGAGAAGCTACCTGCGTTGCTGAGCAAACTGTGCAATCAAAAGGAGAAATCCATCATCTCCATTCGATCCGATCGAGGCACCGAATTTATCAATGCGATGATCGAAGAATATTGCACAAAGAGTGGAATTCATCATCAAACTTCAGCTGCACGCACACCTCAACAAAACGGCGTAGTGGAACGCCGTAACAGGTCGCTGAAGGAAGCAGCTCGTACCATGTTGGATGAAACCAACCTTCCAAAGAAGTTTTGGGCAGAGGCCGTTAACACAGCCTGCTATACCCAAAACAGGTCGATCATCACTACCCGACATGGAAAGACTCCATACGAGCTGTGGAACGACAAGCTCCCCAGGTTAAAGTATTTTAAAGCTTTTGGGTGCTTGTGTTACATTCATAACAATGGGAAATCTCAATTAAAAACTTTCGATAGCAAGGCCGATCCAGGAGTATTTTTAGGATACTCGGAGGTTAGCAAAGCTTATAGAGTTTTTAATAAGAAAACCCTAGTTGTGGAAGTAACACCTCATGTTGTGTTTGATGAATCTACTTGTCTGTACAGAGAATTTAGTACAGATCCAGATCAGTCCGCTGCTAACAGGCCGTCTAACTCCCCCATTGACGACCTGCTAGTGTGGACTCCGAATGATTTGGAGGAAGAGGATCCATCTGATCCAAAGGTCACACAGCAAGGGGGAAGTGATGCAAGTAACGTTCATACTTCGAGCTGTAATACATCAGCCGGACTTAACCAGGCTGATCCCCCATCCTCAGTCCCCCAGACTGATGCTGTTCACGACCTTACATCCCAAATCGAGCAGCTCGATAGCACAATGGAACAGCTCAACATCCAGGCCGAACATCAGCCTGATCAACAGCCCGAGCAACAGCATGTGCCCACTGATCAACCTTCAACTCATCCGGAGTTTGACGAACCCATTAATGAGCCCGATCCAATCATTTCAAATGAAGAAAGAGCTCGACGCAGACGTTGGATCGATGCTCATCCAAAAGAACTCATTGTTGGGAACCCAAACCAAGGAGTGCGAACAAGAAGGACGATTGGTGAAAGCGCACTACTAAGCTGCTATCTCTCTCGAATTGAACCCAAAGATGCCATTGAAGCTCTTCGTGATGCTGACTGGATTCAAGCCATGCAAGAAGAACTCAATGAATTCAAGAGAAATGAAGTATGGTCTCTAGTTGATCGTCCTTATCATCAGGGCGTCATTGGAGTCAAATGGGTTTACAAAAACAAGAGAGATGAATCTGGAGAAGTTGTCAGAAATAAAGCCCGATTGGTAGCAAAGGGTTACTGTCAACAAGAAGGAATCGACTATGATGAGACGTTTGCCCCCGTTGCAAGATTAGAAGCAATAAGGCTGTTTCTAGCTTATGCCGCTCATCAACGATTCAAAGTCTACCAGATGGATGTTAAAAGCGCGTTCCTCAATGGCGTTCTAGAAGAAGAAGTCTATGTGGAACAGCCTCCAGGATTCGAGGAGGGTGATTCAAGCAAAGTCTACAAACTTCATAAGGCCGTATACGGACTTAAGCAAGCTCCTCGAGCTTGGTATGAGACGCTATCATCCTTTCTCATCGAATCTGGATTCAAGCGTGGTTCGGTCGACAAAATGCTATTCACTATCAAAGTGAATGAACATATCCTTTTAGTACAAATTTATGTTGATGATATCATTTTTGGATCTAAATCTCCCATTTTATGCGAAAAATTTGGTAACCTCATGACAGAAAAATATAAAATGTCTATGATGGGGGAAATGAATTTCTTTCTAGGGTTGCAGGTCAAGCAGTCCGATGAAGGAATCTTCATTAGCCAAACAAAGTACGCACACGAGCTGGTTGACAAGTTTGGTGTCAAAGACAGCAAGCCTGTCAAAATACCGATGCTCTCTGGTGGGAAGATCGACCCGGATCCCGAAGGAAAACCTGCCAACATAACACAGTACAGGGGTATTATTGGTTCATTACTTTATTTAACTGCGAGTCGACCTGATATCACTTTTGCAGTTGGAGTGTGTGCTAGATTTCAAGCTAATCCGAAGGAATCCCACTTGGAAGCAGCAAAGAAAATTCTTCGATACATCAAAGGAACCACAAACTTAGGTCTTTGGTATCCTTGTGATGATAATTTGCAGCTTACAGGTTATTCATATTCAGATCATGCAGGGTGCAAGCTCGATAGGAAATCTACCTCGGGTACTTGCCACTTTCTCGGAAACAAGCTGATTTCATGGTTTTCAAAGAAACAAACTTCAGTAGCCACCTCCACCACAGAGGCCGAGTACATGGCCGCAGGAAGTTGTTGTGCACAAATCTTGTGGATCAAACAACAACTCAAAGATTATGAAGTTGAAGTCAGTGAAGTGCCTATATTCTGCGACAGCTCGAGTGCCATCGCCATTACTCAAAACCCAGTTCTTCATTCAAGATGCAAGCACGTGGATATTCGACATCACTTTATTCGTGATCACGTGGAAAAGAAGAATGTGGTTATTGAGAAAATACACACTGACATTCAACGGGCTGATATCCTAACCAAACCCCTAGCTGAAGAAAGATTCAAAATGCTATGTGGAAAGCTAGGGTTATTGAATGTTGAGTCATCAGGACGATCGTAAGCCTACAGGCCGTCATCTTCTAAACAGTCTATCACCTTTTTCAAAAGCTTGTTCGGGACCAACAATCGGGACCAACAAGCAGGCCGTTCATAGTCTACGCAGGTCGGTTTCATCTCAACAGGCCGTTTCTAATTAGACAGGCCGATACTAAGGGGGAACAGGCTGTCTGCTAATCAACAGGACGATCGTGACTCAACGGGCCGTTACTCTAACAGGCTGTTCACAAGCTGGCATGTCGTTTCCAAATGAACAGGCCGTGTCTATCAACAGGCCGTCGACCATTCAACAGATCGACCTGTGTTCCTCAATTGAGGGGGAACACTTACCCAAAATGATCCATCATTTGAGGGGGAACAAAAGCTGATGTTTGTCTCCAGGGCGTTAATTTCGACAGGCCGTTATCTGCCACAAGGCCGATAGCATCAGACCGATATCAACCTTAATGCTACCCGCATTAATGAAGGAAGAATCAAAAGGGCAGTATCACCCTTTTGTCTTATAACTTCTTCAATACGCATTGAACTCTTCATTTATTATTGATATTTATTTCTCAATGCTTTACATTATTTAAGGGTCTGTTAATTTGCAGAAAATAAGGAAAAAGGGAGTAATGATTACCATTTTTGTAACACATCTAGTCAAGTGTCAAATATTGACACATTGACCAATGTTGCATTTAATTCCCTGCCACTTTTCTGAAAAAGCTCCATATTTCGCACGTTTCCCTTACCTCACGCGCGGATGTGAACCGTTTCACATTCCACGCGCTTAAATCGTGCGGACGTGGTGTAATTTGAAAACTTTAACCTTTTCAAATTCGAACGATCACAACCGTTCGAAATATCTATATATGACATGCAGTTTTTCACTCAAAACATTATTTACTCTCTTCATCTTCATCAAAACCTAATTCTCCATTCTCTGCAAAATCTGCCGCCTTCGTGTTCTTCGTTTTTCTACTTTCTCTCTCTCTGTATCAAATCACAAGCCGTGGTTTGTGCTCTTTTCACCGATTAAGTTTTAATTTTCTGTCAAGTTCTTCATTGTTTTTCTAATCTTTCTCGAAAACTTGCAGGAAAAACAACAATGGCAGGAAAATCAACCTCTGGTCGAAAGGAAATGCAGTGGGCAGAGATCGAAGATTATTTGAAGGCTCGCATCAAATTCGAACCCTATATGGTGCGCGAAAACTTCGGTTTTCGTGATCTTGACTCCATGTTCGCTCTGGTGGATACCTGCTTTCCATTTCATCAAATTATCTCCACCAAGCCGGCGAAGCATCTGCCCAAGATAGTATCTGCCTTCTTCTACAACTGGAACGAGGGCGATTCCGTGTCTTCCCACACCGCCTCCCTCGGAACCCAGAATGTCATGCATACCATCAACGTTCTTGACGCGGTGAAGGCTGCATTCGGTATTGGGGAAGGAGGGACGATGCAGCTCTCAGAAATTTCTCGAGATCAACTGCAGCAAGTTGCAGACCGCGTACTGATTGAGCAAAGGCAGTACGTGTCTATTTCCTTCAAGAGGAACGAGCTTCGTCCCAAATACCGACTCTTGATGGACTTCGTGCAGAAGTGCTTCTTAGGGCACATCGGGAATCACGACCAGGTCACCCCATTGAAGTTTCAGATAATGGCGGCCGTGATCCTCGACCTGCCCATTAGTTGGGCCAAGTTAATGGTCTCCCTGCTCTGGGAAGAAGCCAGGCAGATCGTGATACGATCCTTGATGACCGAATGGTAGACGCACGCGGAAGAAACGAAACTAACTAACGAATGGAAATCCCAATACGTCAAAGGACTAAACCCTCCTAAGTACTATAGATAAACCGAAGTCTCTATAACCCAAAGAAACGGTCGCCAAGCCACACGGGGACGATGAATGACACACAACGAGGTTTGATTTACTTGTTGATTCGCCGGATAATGAATTCGTCTTGGAATAATCAAGAGGAATTCGAAGAACTCTCAAGAGAGAATAAACTCACAATAATATTAATCAATAATCTGTCTAATTTTCGTCCACAAAGGCCCCCTTATATAGAGAGGCAAATAAAACCATCTAAACCTAATCTAACTAGGAAATAACTGACCCAAAGTCATTGGCATGGCCCAACCCATTAACCAACATGATAAAAACCCAAAAACAAGTCTTTTAAGACCCAAAAACGTGGCCTGAACCAAAACACACGAAAATAAACATAAAGTCTTCAATCTTCAGCCCGAACGCACTCGATGAAAGTAATAACTAGCGGGCTGTCCGGTCCGCCTTCTCCAATGGGCTTCTTCATCAATTCTTGAGCCCAAACGTCTTGGATCAATCCTTGTAAGCCATCCTTGAACTTCTTAGCTCGAGCTCTCGTCACCGGCCCTTTGGGAACACGAACAGGATCTTGATTTGACGAACCTTGGGCTCCATCATTCCCCTCCTCTTGAAGAGGATTTGTCCTCAAATCCAAGTCGTCACCTACATCAAAAGGACTCAAGTCAGTAACATTGAATCTAGCACTAACATTATACTCACCAGGTAAGTCCAATTTGTAGGCGTTATCATTGATGTGCTCCAACACTTGAAAAGGTCCATCGCCTCGAGGGAGCAACTTCGAACGCCTTTGCAATGGAAACCTCTCCTTGCGCATATGCAGCCATACCCAATCTCCGGGCTCAAATACCACTTGACGCCTCCCCTTGTTGGCTTGCTTGGCGTACTGCTCCGTTCGTCTCTCAATATTCAGCCTTGCCTTCTCATGAATCTGTTTCACAAAATCAGCCTTTTTCTGGCCATCAAGGTTAGTACGCTCATGTTCAGGCAATGGAGATAAATCTAAAGGAGTTAAAGGATTAAACCCATAGACAATCTCAAAAGGCGAAAACTTAGTAGCAGAATGAACAGAACGATTATATGCAAACTCAACATGTGGCAAACATTCTTCCCAAGACTTAATGTTCTTCTTAATTATAGCCCTAAGCAATGTAGACAAAGTCCTATTGACTACTTCAGTTTGACCATCAGTTTGTGGATGACAAGTAGTAGAAAACAACAGTTTAGTACCTAACTTACCCCACAAAGTCTTCCAAAAGTAACTCAAGAACTTCGCATCCCTATCCGAAACAATAGTCCTAGGCATTCCATGCAATCTAACAATCTCTCGAAAGAACAAATCAGCAACATGCGATGCATTATCAGATTTATGACACGGAATAAAATGCGCCATCTTAGAAAATCTATCAACCACCACAAAAACCGAATCACTACCATGCTTAGTCCTAGGCATCCCTAACACAAAATCCATAGAAATGTCAATCCAAGGAGCAGTAGGAATAGGCAATGGCGTATACAATCCATGGGAACTCACTCTAGACTTAGCTTGTTTACACGTGACACATCTACCACAAATTCGCTCAACATCTCTCTTCATATGAGGCCAAAAGAAGTGTTCATGCAAAACAGCTAAAGTCTTAGCAACACCGAAATGTCCCATCAAACCCCCACCATGAGATTCAAGCAACAATAATTCACGAAGAGAACACTTAGGAACACATAATCGATTTCTCTTAAACAAATAATCATCATGCCTAAAGTACTCTTCAAAACCAGGTTTCTCACATGCTCGATAAATCTCACCAAAATCAGCATCATCCACATATAAACTCTTCAAGCACTCAAAACCAAGCAACTTAGCATCTAAAGTAGAGATCAAGGCATACCTCCGTGAAAGTGCATCAGCCACTACATTCTCCTTACCTTGCTTGTATTTGTTGACGTAAGGAAACGTCTCTATGAACTCCATCCACCTAGCATGCCTTTTGTTCAACTTGTGCTGCCCCTTCAAGCGCTTCAAGGACTCATGATCGGTGTGAATGACGAATTCCTTGGTCCACAAGTAGTGCTGCCACGTTTTCAAGGCTCTCACCAATGCATACAGCTCCTTATCGTACGTTGGATAGCTCAACATTGCTCCGTTTAGCTTCTCGCTGAAGTACGCCACCGGTCGTCCTTCTCACATCAGAACTGCACCAATTCCAACACCAGAAGCATCACATTCAATCTCAAAAGACTTAGAAAAGTTAGGAAGAAATAATACCGGGGCGTGTGTCAATTTGTACTTCAAAAGCTGAAACGCCTTCTCTTGATCTGCTCCCCAATTAAACTCCACATTCTTCTTGATGATTGCCGTCAATGGTGCTGCAACACTACTGAAATGAGGCACGAATCTCCTATAAAAGCTAGCAAGTCCGTGGAAACTTCTAACTTCTCCAATGCTCTTTGGACTCGGCCACTCTTGAATAGCTCGTATTTTCTCATCGTCAACCTGTACACCTTGTGCACTAACAACAAATCCAAGAAACACAAGCTTGTCCGTACAAAAGATGCACTTCTTTAAGTTAGCAAACAGCCTCTCCTTCCTAAGTACATCTAAAACAGACCTCAAATGATCAACATGCTCATCATGACTCTTGCTATACACTAGGATATCATCAAAGTAGACAACTACAAATCTGCCAATAAAAGCTCGTAAAACATGGTTCATAAGACGCATAAATGTACTAGGTGCATTAGTCAAACCAAAAGGCATAACCAGCCACTCATACAAGCCAAGTTTAGTTTTAAAAGCAGTTTTCCATTCATCCCCTTCCTTAATCCTAATCTGATGATATCCACTACGCAAATCAATTTTCGAAAACACACAAGAGCCATGTAATTCATCAAGCATATCATCTAAACGAGGGATAGGATGTCGATACTTTACCGTGATGTTGTTTATGGCTCGACAATCGCAACACATCCTCATCGTTGAGTCCTTCTTGGGTACGAGTAACACCGGAACTGCACAAGGACTCAAACTCTCCCTCACATGCCCTTTCGCCAACAACTCTCCAATCTGCCTCTCCAACTCCTTTGTCTCCTCGGGATTGGTGCGATAGGCTGGCCTATTTGGAAGTGTTGCTCCAGGCACAAAATCAATTTGATGTTCTATCCCCCTAATTGGTGGTAAGCCAGCTGGAGTATCCTCGGGAAAGACATCATCGAATTCCTGCAAAACAGAAGAGATAGAAGGGGGTAGAGAATCGAGATCGTTAGTAGATAACAAGATCCCCTTGTACAGAAGTACGAACAAGGTCCTCTCCTCCTGCACCGCCAACTTCAGATCACTCGCCCTTGCGAAACACGATTTTTGTACTACACCCTTCTCCTTATCTCCCTTCTCCCTAGTCTCCACCTTCTGCTCCTCCAACTTCAGCCGCTCAGCCTCCTTTTGCAGCAACACTTGATCCTCATACACTTGTTTGGGAGTAAGAGGAACAAGCGACACCTTCTTCTGCCTATACTCGAACGAATATTTGTTGGTGAAGCCATCATGTGTCACTCGTCGATCAAACTGCCACGGTCTCCCCAACAAGATGTGACTCGCTTGCATCGGAACTACATCACACAAAACCTCATCCTCATACTTCCCAATGCAAAACGGCACTCTCACTTGCTTATTAACCTTCACCACGCCAGCATCGCCCAACCATTGCAGCCGGTATGGTTTGGGGTGCGGCGAAAATGGAAGCCCTAATTTTTGAACCATGGCCACGCTAGCAACGTTGGTGCAGCTCCCTCCGTCAATAATCACGCTGCACAGCTGATCCTTCACCTGACATCTCGTGTGAAAGATGTTTTCGCGTTGCACCAATTCGTCGACATGATTCTGGACGCTTAATGCTCTTCTGGCCACACAAATGCGTCCTACAGGTGGCTGAATCTCTTCTTCTTTGTCCTCAGACTCCTCCAAACCAGGCATCTCCGGGTCAACTTCATCATCAGTCACGACCTCTCCATCATCTCTCATGATCATCACTCTCCTATTTGGACAATCACTCATGATATGTCCGAATCCTTGACACTTGAAGCACTTACGATCACGATTACGACCCTCAGGCACTGTTGGTTTGCCTTGGTTGTTAGAGCTCGTCAAATCTGATCGCACCTTCACGAACGGTTTCCTCTCATCTTTCGGCGACTCCTCCTTCTTCCATTGATTCCCTCTCGAAAAGGAACCACTAGCAGCAGGCTGAGATTGCTTCCAATTGGACTGATTCTGCTTATTGTAACCATTGTTACCCCTCTTTTTGAGCTAATTCTCGATCTTCACAGCCATGTGTACCATGTCCTCGATCTCAACATAATGCTGCAGCTCCACTCCATTCCGAATCACCCAATTCAGACCAGCCAAGAATCTCGCCATCGTCGCCTCACTGTCCTCCACAACATTAGCTCGAATCATGGCTACCTCCATCTCCTTATAATATTCATCCATGCTCCTAGATCCCTGTCTCAAGCTTTGAAGCTTGTTGTGCAGTTCTCTATAGTAGTGAGCTGGAATAAATCGTTTCCTCATGATCCCCTTCATCTCGTTCCAAGTCTGAACCGGAGGCTCCCCATTCCTTCTCCTACTCTTCTCCAATTGATCCCACCAAACGAGAGCGTAATCGGAGAACTCTATCACTGCCAACTTCACCTTCTTCAGCTCGGAGTAATTGTGACAGTCGAACATGAGGTCGAGCTTCCTCTCCCACTCAATATACGCATCTGGATCGTTCCTCCCTTGGAAGGAAGGTATATTCAGCTTGATGTTGCCCAGATTATTGTCAGGCCTGTTCCTTGGCTCTTCCCATCCGTCTTCCCCTTCGTCAACAAACTCCTCCTCGAACGGCCCATAGTCTCGATAGTTATGCTGACCTCCTCTGCCACCTCGTCCTCCTCTTCCACCTCGATGATATTGAAGCTGTTTGGAAGCTGACTCAACTTCACCAAGTCTATCATAAACTCCGTCCAGCTTGGATTCCATAACCTTCCCCAACTCGGACTTCAATGCTTCGAACATGAACTTCATCTTGGGGTCCAACGTCTCTTGTTCATCATCTGCCATACCTGCAAATTTTTTTTTTTTTTTTCTTTCAAAAGAAACAAACGAAAGTTAGTAAAAACAGAGTCCTCACCACCTCACAATCACTCGTGTATCCCTCAATAAGGTTCACACTCAGCACTCGTGTATCGCTCAATAGTAATGGCTTTTACCCTCTAATAATCTCACCTCTCCTGCCTTTTTCCACTCAAATCTCTCTCAAGAGGCCCAAATTCCCTTAATCTACCACAGAAATCACTATTAACGAACCAAGAGTACTGAAAGTAGGAAGAAAAGATGACTGAACTAAGAAACCCTAAATCGGAGACACGAAAAAAGACACGAAAATTTCACCGAAAACTTCGGTGGACGATTTGACCCTTTAAACGACCTTTTATTGCAAAAATAATGGACCGATTCCAACATAATCGGAACCACCGTATAGATCTTTTCGAGAGCTTTCCGAAAAGGTATTATGGAGCAAAATCGGAGTTCGTATGCAAAAGTTATGGCCGTTTTAGTGCTGGCCGACGGAAAACACGAGAAAAAGACGAAAACACACCGAAACGAATATATAACTGATATCCCAATGAAGAAACACGTAATAACCAACTCAGAAAACACAGTGACACACTAGGGCTTCGAATATATCCTTTTTTTTTTTTTTTTTTCGAAACTTTTTTTTTTTTTTTGATCGAAACTTTTGCCCCTTATATGTCACGACAACGTGTAGAAGACTCACCTAAAACGTGTTATATAATATAAGGTATGGGATTTATATTCTGAATATGTTTCCTATTCTTGTAAGGAAAGAAATCTTCTACTCCTTAATTAATGACCAAGAAAACAAATTTGACTAGGTATCAAAACGAATCTGAATACTTGACACGAAAGAAAAGCTACAAGAACGACTCTGAAATTTTGACACAAACGAATCTGAATTTTTTTTTTTTTTTGACACAGAAACGAAATAGACGAATGAAGGAACAGAACAATACGAAGACTCAAAACGACACGAAAGACACGAACAGAAAGCAACACGAAGACACGAAAATCAAGACGAAAAGGATGATAGAACCTGGATGACGTAAACCTGGCTCTGGTGCCAAATGATACGATCCTTGATGACCGAATGGTAGACGCACGCGGAAGAAACGAAACTAACTAACGAATGGAAATCCCAATACGTCAAAGGACTAAACCCTCCTAAGTACTATAGATAAACCGAAGTCTCTATAACCCAAAGAAACGGTCGCCAAGCCACACGGGGACGATGAATGACACACAACGAGGTTTGATTTACTCGCTGATTCGCCGGATAATGAATTCGTCTTGGAATAATCAAGAGGAATTCGAAGAACTCTCAAGAGAGAATATACTCACAATAATATTAATCAATAATCTGTCTAATTTTCGTCCACAAAGGCCCCCTTATATAGAGAGGCAAATAAAACCATCTAAACCTAATCTAACTAGGAAATAACTGACCCAAAGTCATTGGCATGGCCCAACCCATTAACCAACATGATAAAAACCCAAAAACAAGTCTTTTAAGACCCAAAAACATGGCCTGAACCAAAACACACGAAAATAAACATAAAGTCTTCAATCTTCAGCCCGAATGCACTCGATGAAAGTAATAACTCGCGGGCTGTCCGGTCCGCCTTCTCCAATGGGCTTCTTCATCAATTCTTGAGCCCAAACGTCTTGGATCAATCCTTGTAAGCCTTCCTTGAACTTCTTAGCTCGAGCTCTCATCACCGGCCCTTTGGGAACACGAACATGATCTTGATTTGACGAACCTTGGGCTCCATCAGATCGTCTGCGAGACAGAGGGAGAGGCCGTGGTGAAGGTGCAGCTTCACAATGAGAAAAGGCCGATTCGCCTTGGGACGAAGGCCACTTGCATTATCATTTCCTTCTTCAAAAATAGGAAATGGTCCAATGAGCCCGCCTTCCCCCCTCTGTTCATTCCAAAAGATCTGCACCAAATGGAGATGGCGATTGGGGTGGCGCCGCAGATATTCTATGGGTCTCCAGACCATGTCAGGGCGCACCTCACCAAGACCGGCGAATCCAAGGTCGGTTGGAGGATTCCAGCTCGACCCAATCCAAAGAAGAGAAAGGCCGATATCGACCTGGTTCCCTCTCGCCCTGTCAAGAAGACTCCGCCTGTGAAGAAGACTCCTCCACGGAGGACGGAATCGGCCTCCACTGAACCGGTCAGGCCGTTTCACCGGATTCTCCCTGTGGAGTTCGAGGATCCTGCACCTCGCAGGGAGCCATCGCCCTCTCTTTCAGCCGAACGGACCCACTCTCCAGTCCGTTCCGCCATGGAGCCATCGACCTCACAGCATCGCCCTGCATCTCCCCCGCAGGACGTCGTTTCCTCTCCTGTGAGGTCCCCCAAAGTCCAACGTGCTGGATCCGTGGAGATCCAGGATCTCACTGCAGAGGATTCCCAGTCTTCCCCCTTTCGGAATGTGCCCGAGGAGGAAGACGTCGTGCTGCCGATCCAGCCCATCTCCGAGCAGCCCGTATCTGCTGCTCACTCCCAGGTGGCTTCCATGAAGGCCGAGGCCAGGCTGAAGGTGCTCGACCTGATACCGGGGATCTCTCAACTCCCCAAGTCCCTCGACCTTGCTACTCGCCTCCAGTTCTAGCTGGTTTGTAAGTCGAGTTACTACTATGTATTCGAGGCCTTGCTGCAGGTCTCCACTCTCGAGGAGCTGAAGATTGAGGAGTTGGCGCTAGAGGAAGAATTTGGGTTCTTCAGTGTGGAGGATGCGGCCTCAAATTTCCGTTCTCTTGTGCTACGGCGCATGAAGGTCGAGGCCAAGATTTTGGGCATCGACCTTCGCCCCCTCTACACTCATTCTCGCGCTCTCTACAACTCTGCCGCCGACGTTGGAGATGAGTTTGACGCAATTCAAACTCTGGAGCAATCACCACCAAGGAATGCAGGTGGTGATCAAGCTCTGACTGCCGCTGAATCTGCTCCCGATGCATCAAAGTTCGATGCGGAGACCGAGTTCAACACTCTTTCTGCAAAGCTCGAGTCTCTCGCAATCAGTGTGCCGGAACAGATCAAGCATGCCATCGCGGAGGCCCGGGTCGATATATTGAAGGAAGTCAAGACCCAGGCCGATGATGCAGCCAGAGAGCGGGTCACGAAGTTTGCTGTGGATCAGCTGAAAGAATATACCGACAAACTTCTTCCGGCCCAGCTCGAGGCACTCAACATGGCGTCCCGCGATCAGATCGGGGATGTGTTGGAGGACGTGGCCAAGGTCGATCACCGTGTGACCGACCTGACTACATCAATTACAAACTCGGCATCGGCCTCCAACACGCAAATAAACGGCATCCTGGATACTCTCACCAGCTTGCTGAATGGGCACCAGCAGTTGAGGGAGGCCGTTGGCAAATTACAGGAGGAGGACGCTACTCTTCTTTCCCTCATCAGGACCCTTTCTGATGATGTCGAAAAGGGGGAAGAAGAAAGAGCCGCAGCCGCCGTCGCCGCCAGGAAGAAGAGGTCCTCCAAGTCCAAAGCCCCTTCATCTTCCGTGGCTCCACCCCCTCCTCCTCCGCCTCCACCTCAAAAGAAGCCTGCTCCCCAGGCCGCCTCCTCCAAGGCCGTTGCCTTCCAGGCCGATCCCATGGCCGCTGCTGCTGCTGCCGAGGTCGCCGCCGCCAAAGCTCGATTGGTGGCAGAGGCCGAGCTAATAACTGCTATGACTCTGGCTGGAGCGACGCCGGAGCAGGCCGCAGATCCAGAAGAGCAACGACGTTTCATGGCCGAACGCCGGGCTGCTGAAGCGAGGAGGAAAAAGGAGTTGGATTGGATCAGCCAGTCCGCCTCCGCTCTCATTTTGGAAGCTGGAATCCAGCAGCAGGCCGTCGAGTGGCTCGACGAAAGGCAGAACGCCCTGCTGCGGGAGCTCAACAGCTGCTTCATCCTCCTCCACTACTGGATCAAGGACCCCTCCCTGCCTGAAGACACCGATGATGCATACGCAGCCTACATGCTAAAATTTCCTCACCAAGATTTCGTTGGTGAACTGCGAAAGAAGGCTGCAGAGGCCGGTGCGATGTTAAGGGCTCCAGTCAAGCAATTTTTCGTGCCCTTGCTTCTTGGTGATTCGGGGTACTTGGATTACTCCCGAATCGACCAATACATCGCACTGACCGCCATCGGTCTGAATGTCAATGTGTCAAATTCCGATCCCGACTTTCGCCGTATCAGGGATGGAATTTACGCAAGTATGAAGTCGAAGTCGAGGGAGCAGATCCAGGAAGAGCGCATTGCAGTCCGTACCCAGCAGAGGTAGATAGATAGATGATTTTGTATATTTTCTGTATTCATTTAAGTTCGTAGCACAGTTCGTAATTTCCAAATGTAAAGTACGCTATCGAGCTGAATGAAGCAAAAATCATCTTTCGACCTGACGACAATATCTCTTTGTCCAGGCATCTGCCTTTACTGCTTTATTTTAATTATGTTATTATCTGCCTTTCATATAATTCCTTATCAACCTTAATGGTTAATCGATATTTCATTGTTTTAAAATTTTAGGAATTATTTGTAAAGTGTATGGTTTCGACATCATCAAAAAGGGGGAAATTGTTGGGAACCCCTTGCAGTTTGATTTTGATGATGTTTATCGAAACCACAGGCATATTTTACTTGTTTAGGGTCAAGGCCGATAGATCGACCTGCTACCTGTTAGTGCAGGTCGATGCTCTTTAATGTTCAAATGCAAGTTCGATCCACCCTGTAAGAGAAAGGTCGATTTATCGGCCTGCCTCATTCGGATCGAGCTGGCATATCTGCCTGTCTATCGACCTTCCTTATCAAGCTTCTAGCCTGCTTTGACTTAGAAGATTTCAAGAGCTGGATTTCAATATCAAGGTCGATGCTCCGCCTTCATGGAGCAACACGACCTGATCCTTGCCACGTGGTGAGCCAGCAAGGACGAATCTTCCCAACGGCTAGAAGTGAGTCAGCTTCCAACGGCTAGTGCCACATCAGCCTGACTCCAACGGCTAGTTTTTCAAAACTGCCTATAAATACTTCAGCCATTATCGGATTCAAGTACGGGAAACTCAAGCTATCAACGCCAAATCTCTGCCCAAAATCTCTCTCAAGTTCATATCCATTCAAGTGTTCGAAATCCCATTAGTTTCCCAAACACTTGACGAAGAGAGGTTTCCGATTCTAATAAACACCACAACGACGAAGCGTTCACTGCTGCTTGTCGTTGGTTCAACAACTTCTTCTCCGACTAGTTCGAAGTTAGAAAGTTTGTTTGTGTTCTTCGCCATTGTAGAGTTTAGTCAAGCTCTGTAATTAGCGAAAAGTTGTTTGTACATTTTCTGTACGAAAGGTTGTAAGGGTCACGACCCAAAACTCGTGTCTAGATATTTTCAGGTTAGAGTGTATCTAGAACTGATACTCGGTCAGTATAAATAAGAGAGAGGTTGAATCCAAAGGTAAAGGGATTCTCAGGTCGACTCGACCTGACGTGGACGTAGGAGGGTTTCTCCGAACCACGCTATATCGCTGTGTCTCTCTCTCTCTCTCTCTCTTTATTTATCGCCCTTTCATTTTACTATCAAACTGACGCGCATCAACCTGCTATCTATTTTTAGCCTTAAGATTTTTCAAAGAGTAAATCAACCTCCACCAAACTTCCGCATAAGCACAGTTTGATAAATCAAGCTTGTTCCCAAACGAGCTTGATAGATCAACCTGTATCTGATAAGGATCGACCTTGACAATCGACCTTTGATCGACCTGATTTTACAAAAGTCAAAAACGGTTGGTTATTGGTGTATTCCCCCCCCCCCCCCCCCATACACCAATTACTCTTTCCCGGGACCAACAGTCTATTAGGTACCCTAGAGGTGTTATTGAGGATATTCTTGCTCGCGTAGGGGGTTTGATAGTTCCCGTTGATTTCGTGGTTTTAGAGATATGTGAGGTGCAAGAGAATGGTATTGAGCACACACTTTTGCTAGGTCGTCCTTTTATGGCTACTACTAACACTTTGATTGATGTAAAGAGTGGTGTGATTAAGATGTCTGTTTTAGGAGAGGATGTTTCGTTTTCTGTGCATAAGAGTCGGCCTATGTCATCGGTTAATTTTATTGATAATTGTTCTTTCATCGATAAGGTTGATGCCTTGGCCGAGTGCTCTTTTGTGCAGGATTTCGACACCGAGGAAGTATGTTGGGGATCCGGAGATCAAATGGAATGGGAGCGAATGGAGAGAGACATCGGGATCAAACTCCCATTTCCCTCAAGACCCCGAGCCCGGCTCAATGATTCCGGAGCCGTTGGAGTTGAAAGAGCTGCCATCGCATTTGAAGTAGGGAGGTGGGCCACTTCCTATCACATCCCCCCCCAAAAAGCGTGGGGTGATGGAGTTGATGTTTCCTGCCTGTGCCGCTAAACTGTGTGGGGGAGGCCGAACTGAACTTGGTACCCCCTCTTGAATGTGTGAGGAAGTCCGAACTGGACTTGGTACCCCCTCTGAAATTTGTGAGGAAGGCCGAACTGAACGGTGCCCCCTCTGAAATTTGTGAGGAAGGCCGAACTGAAGTTGGTACCCCCTCTGAAACTTGTGAGGAAGGCCGAACTGAAGTTGGTACCCCCTCTGAAGCTTGTGAGGAAGGCCGAACTGAAGTTGGTACCCCCTCTGAAACTTGTGAGGAAGGCCGAACTGAAGTTGGTACCCCCTCTGAAATGTGTGAGGATGTCCGAACTGAAGTTGGTACCCCCTCTGAAATTTGCTTTTCGCTGGGAGGTCGGTCATGCCGATCTCATCTCCCGCCCAAAGTTAAAGTTGTCAGCCGCATTAAATGCGACGCTTGGGGTACCGATAGAGCACCGATTAGACGTTTGCGAAACGTCGTCGCATTGAATGTTTTCTCAATAGGCGTAATTCCACCCCTTTTAATGCCCTATGATTGTTATACAATCAATTTCATTCCTTCAAAACTGAAACCCTAAACCTGCGAATCCTCCGTACTGTTCATCTTCTCCAATAACTGCTCTCTGTGAATCTTCACCACTATCAACAAGGAAAAAGTAAGTTATGTCTTCCTCTCTTTCCATTTCAAATGCTTTTTCGGATTCCTCCGTTCGAGAAGTTCATTCCCCCACTGATTCTCATTCTCCGGCGGCGACGGAAGAAGTCGCCGCCGCTTCTTCGTCCACCTCTCTTCCGGTTAGTTTCCCGGGAGATAAACGTGCGTGCGTACGGTCCGACTGTAAGGAGCCGTACGGGCACGAAGTTGTGTTTTCCGAGTGTCCTCCCGGAGTAGCTGGGAGCGTAGGTTGTTTAGAATCCACCATTTCTACCTCCACCCTCTACGATCTTGCCGTTAAATTTGAATTTCCCCCTTCTGTCCTTCTTCTCCGGCCGAACGCTTACGATAGGGCGTATCGTCCCCCTCGTGGGTATGTCACTGTCTACGAGGACCAGTTTAAGGCTGGTCTGCGTGTACCTTTTCCGGCTATTTATGCCGATATTTACCGTGTTTTCGATTTGTCTCCTTCCCAAATCACCCCGAACAGCATCAGCCAAATAACCGGACTGGGGATTGCCTGTTCTCGGTTGGGTATCCCGTACTCTATAGATCTTCTCGGGGGTATTATGTCATTTAAGTCCCGGACTGAGGGCTGGTACTATTCTTCCTACCGGCATCCGGGTTTTTCCGTAAAGGTTCCCTCCAAAGTCCAAGACTGGCGGAAAAAGTTTTTTTTCTGCCAGTTCGAGGGTGCCACCGAGGTCGGGTGGCACTCGGGTTCGGTTCGGCTTCTGCCGAGGCAGAAGAACTTGGCTGAGGTGGTTCGGCGTCTTGCCAGTCTGGGCAAGATGCCGATGTCACTGGCCCAACTGGCGGTGGCGGTACCGAGCCCCGATGATCCTTCCACTTCGGTGGATCCGGGGAGGGGTGAGGTCCCTCTTCCCTTTGTATATATATATATATTTTTTTTGTGTCGGTGCTTACTCGTTTGCCGTGTCTCCAGTGAATTTGGTTAAGGATGGCAAGAAGAAGGCACCCTCCCAGAAGAAGCGAAGGAACGAGGGCGCCAGTTCGCCAGCCGGTGCGAAGAGGCGAGCGGCGGAGTCGTCGGAGAGGACTCAATCTGGAGTTCCCACCCCCCGATCTCACGGGGCTCCAAGTGTGGCTGCGGAGGAGGTTGACTTGGCTGCGGCCAAGAGGCTTGTGATGGGCTCGGCCTCATCCGAGCCCGATGTTGCGATAACCCTCGTCCGATCTCCGACCCCAACATTTCCCTCCGTAAGTTCGTTGATTTATGATTCTTCCAAGTTTGCTTTCTTCTTCTTTTGTTTTTTTTTTTGTTTTTTGATCTTGAAGCGTTTATGTAATGTAGGGTGTGGCCCCAACACTGGAGGACCTTGATCATGTCTATCGTGCTGTGAGGCATCTTCTTCAGAGCTCGGTGAAGGTGACCACCCGAGCTGATGCGAAGATAAAGAGTCTCGCTGCCGAGAAGACCGGGTTGACCAAGAAACTCTCTTCTGCGACAGTTCGGGAAGAGGAGTTGAAGAAGGAGCTGGATGCTGCCAAGTCCAAACTTGCCGCTGCCGAGGAGAAAGCAGCTAAGAGTGAGGAAGCGCTTGAGGCAGCCCGAGCTCGGGAGGATCGGCTCGCGGCCGAACAGGGTGAGTTCGCCCTTGCCCTTGCTGAGAGGGTCATTTACAGCGAGGGCTTTAGTGCCCTCGTTTCCGCGTTGACCGGGCCATGCAAGAGGCGAGAGGTGGCGAAGGTTCTGGATCGGGTGGCCGCCGACTTCCCCACCCTCGACAAGGGGAAGTACGGTTATAAGCCCATCACGGATGAGGAGATGCTGCGGACATACTTCCGCCAACTGCAGAAGAAGGCCTCTCCGTTTCCGCTGGTCGGGTATGTTGCCGATCAGCGGACTCCGCTGTCCGCCGCCGAGGTCCGGGAGTGCCAATATGACCGGGACGTCGAGTTTGAGAAACTCTGCGCTCCCTTTCGCGAGGAACTTGCGGAGCGGCCACTGTCTCCCGATCTACCCTCTGACGAGGATGAGGAGGAGGATGTGGAAACTGGCCACGTCGATGGAGATGCTAGAGAGGATGCTGCCGAGACCGGCACCTTGAACACTGAGGCTGAACCATCTGGCGGGGTCAGTTGATCCCCCCTCTTGTAATTTGTTTTTTGTGTTTTTTTTTTTTTCGTCTGTTTTCTGTAATGAACTGTAAACTTTCTGAATTCTGCAATGAAGTTTCCTTTTATCCATGCTTATCTTGTCTTTACTTTCTGTAGAACGAATCTGAAACGGATAAGACTACGCTGATAAATGAGATTAAGCGTCTGAAAATCCTTATTGATCTTAAGGATGGTGAGATCGGTCGCCTCGACAAGCTTGCCGAACACCTCCGTAATGAGTTTGACGCCAAATATAACTCCCTGCAAATCACGGCTGATTCTAATGAGGCTCGGTACTTGCAATTAAAAGAAGATTACGCGGACGCCAAGAGGATTGCAGACGAGCACGCCGAATACGAAAGGGTTATCCACGAGCTCGGCGGCAAGACGATATCCGAAGTCGAGGCTGATGCGTTCGGGGCTATGCGAGGTGTGGTGCGGGAGACCCAGAATCGCGGATCGGATTCATGGGAAGTCGCCGACTATATATCCGAGCTGCGATATTTGACAAACTTGTTCCCGTTGGTACTATCTCGCCACCCAATAATGAAGAAGTGGCTTGACCGGTACCCCGACGTGCAACCGTCCAAACAACATGCTCCCCGCTTCCGAGCCCTGAGTCCTACTGTACCATCGCGTCTGGTTAAGGACCGGTTGGACATGCTGATGCCTGTTCAGAACCGCAGAACGATACCGAACCGAGGGGATGGGAATTACCGAGCTCCGATAGTCCCCCGAGGTCGAAGTTCTTCCCGGTCTGTATCAAGCCGAACTGGGACGTCAGGCGGTGGTGGGCGCGGTGGTGGTCGCAGTTCGGGACAAAGCTCCCGGAAAAAGGAAGATATAAATATTGACTTTTTGATGAACCCGCCGACTAGCGGTTGGGCTAGTTACTTTAATTGTAGTAAGAGGCCAGATGAAGGTGGGCCTTCCAATGCCGACTTGTAAAATCCTGCAAAATAAGATAACACATTTTTTTTTTTTTTTTTGGATAAACTATATGTTAGTGTAATTGTTGGCTTATTGCCTGTTTCAAATTTGCATTTCTGCTTAATCATTTCCGAACTGACACATAGGTCAAATTTGGATTTTCCGAAGTGGCTTGGGAGCCTAACTCCGGCTTCCGACGTGACTCTTGGGTCTTCCCTCGGTTTGGGATGGCATTTAGCCTATTATCCTTTGTCGAGGTGACACTTGGGTCAGGTCGGGTTCCTGTTCTGCCGACTAAGTCGGTAGGGGTGGTCCCCTGGTTCGTACGATTTTATTTTACTAACACTTGTCCTCGTCAGGATAGTGTTTCGAGTTAGAGGTAATATGCATATAAGTGGAGTAATGCAGAATGATGCGAACACAAATAAGAGATACAGAAAACAAACTTAAACTTTCATTACTTGAAATAATTTTTGGAAAACAAGACCGGACTGAACAATAAACCGAACTAAATAAGACCGAACTGACAAAAGACAAAAATGACCGAGCTACTCGACATGATACTCCACATCTATGCATAATACCTCTTCAGATGGATTATATTCCAAGGTCGCTGTATGGGCTCCCCGGACAGAGTGGAAAGCCTATAGGCGCCTTTACCAAGGACCTCGTCTACTCGGTATTGGCCTTCCCATGTGGCCTCCAGCTTGCCGAGCTTACAAGCCTTGCTAACCTCATTGTTTCGGAGAACTAAGTCCCCTACGCAATATTGCCGATCTCGAACTCGCCGATTGTAATATCGGGCTATGAGTTGTTTGTATCGGGCCTCTCTTATGTAAGCTGTATCCCTTTTTTCTTCTAGCAGATCGAGGTCCGCACGCCGGTTCTCATCATTGACTTCGGCTATGAAATGGGTCGTGCGCGGACTGGGGAGTCCGATCTCGACCGGGATTACAGCTTCTGTTCCGTATGCTAGACTATACGGTGTTTCGCCATTTGCTGTTCGCGGCGTTGTTCTGTAGGACCATAGGACGTTCGGAAGGTTTTCTACCCATAACCCTTTAGCTTTCTCTAGCCGGGTTTTGAGGCCTTTGACGAGAGTTCGGTTCGTCACTTCGGCCTGACCATTCGCTTGAGGGTGGGCTACCGATGTGAAATGTTGTTGAATCTGCAGCTCGTCACACCATTCCCTAAAAACCCTGTCCGTGAATTGGGTCCCATTATCGGATACGAGGACATGAGGTATGCCGAATCGACATACTATATTCTTCCATACAAAGTTCCGGGCGTTCTTGCTCGTGATCGCGGACAGGGGTTCTGCTTCTACCCACTTTGTAAAGTAGTCAATAGCAACTATGAGGTGCCTCAACTGACCTGGCGCTTTATCGAATGGTCCTACTATATCTATCCCCCACTGTGCGAACGGCCAAGGACTCTGCATCGCAGTCAGCTCGGTCTGTGGCAGCCTTGTCACATTCGCGTGTAACTGGCACTTCTCACATTTTTGCACGAGTTCGGTGCAATCCTTGAGCATCGAAGGCCAAAAGTATCCCCATCTCATGATTTTCTTGGCCAAAGCCCGAGGTCCGATGTGGCTTCCACATGCCCCTTCATGCATTTCTCGCATGACGTAGTCCGCTGAGATCGGTCCGACGCACTTGAGCAAGGGCTGAAGGTACGATTTTTTGTAAAGGACATTGTCCAGAACAACATATCTCAATGACTTCAACAGTATCCTTCTAGCCTCCGTCTTATCTTCAGGTAATTCCCCTCTCTCCAGATAGGCTAGGATCGGGGTCATCCACGTCGGCTGTGACTCATCTAGATCGTTGACCTCGGCTTCGTCTATGCTTCTATGCTGGACATCTTCCACCGGTGAAGTGCCAGACATTGCTGTTAATTTGCTGAGAGCATCAGCCCGGGAATTTTGAGTCCGGGGGATTCTCTCGAGCTGGAAGTATCTGAAAAAGCCCTGCATGCCCCGTGCCTTAGCCAAATACTTCTTCATTCTTTCTCCCTTCGCCTCGTACTTGCCTAGCATATGATTCACGACTACCTGGGAGTCACAGTGTACTTTTATGGCCGCGACCTTCAGATCGGTGGCTATCCGGAGTCCGGCTAGCAGTGCTTCGTACTCCACCTCATTGTTGGTGGTCGCGAACTGGAAGCGAAGTGAGTATGTGATCTCTTTCTTCTCTGGGCTGACAAGGAGGATTCCAGCACCGCTCCCAGTTTTTCCCGAGGCCCCATCTACGTACATATGCCAACAGTCCTGAGGTTCTTCCCCCGTTGTACGAATTGGCTCTGGCATCGAGTTCGGGACTTCGGATATTGAGGTTTCAGCCAAGAAATCTGCTAAGGCTTGCCCTTTGATGGCCTGTCGGGGGACATAAGATATGTCATGCTCTCCTAGTTCTATCGCCCACTTCGCTATTCGTCCTGAGGCTTCAGGCTTCGTCAGCACCTGCCGAAGTGGGGAATCTGTTCGGACTTGAATCGGGTGCGCGTGAAAATATGGGCGCAATCGCCGAGCAGCATTGACAAGTGCTAGGGCTAGCTTTTCCAACGGCTGATATCTCACTTCGGGCCCCTTTAGTGACCGGCTTATGAAGTAAACTGGCAACTGGCGACCTGCCTCTTCGCGCACGAGAACTGCACTAATTGCTTCGTCCGAGGTGGCCAAGTAAAGAAAAAGCACCTCTCCCTTCTTCGGTACTGACAAGGTCGGTAGATCCCTGAGGTACTCCTTTAGTTGGTGTAGGGCATGATGATGCTCCGAACTCCAATCGAATTGGGGTGCTTTCTTTAAGATTTTGAAGAAGGGCAACTGCTTCTCTGCAGCTTTAGATAGGAATCTACTCAGTGCGGCGAGACACCCTGTAAGTCTGTGCACATCGTTGATCGATTTTGGATTCTTCATGTCTAACACAGCCTGAACCTTTGATGGATTCGCCCTCAGCCCTTCCTGGGTAATCCAACAACCTAAAAACTTCCCCGATGTCACAGCAAAGGTACATTTTTGGGGATTAAGTTTCAGATTGACCATGCGAAGGATGGAGAGCGCAGTTCGGAGATCGGCCACACTAGTGCTCTCTTCCTTGCTCTTCACCACTATGTCGTCGACATAGACCTCCACTTCCTTCCCGATATGCTCCTTAAATATTTTATCTACCATCCTCTGGTAGGTAGCTCCTGCATTCTTCAACCCAAATGGCATTTTGCGGTAAGCAAAGATGCCAAAGTCCGTAATGAATGCTGTCTTAGCCGCGTCTTCGGCATCCATTAGGACTTGGTGGTATCCCTTATACAGATCCAGGAAACTGAACATCCTGTGACCGACCAGCGAATCCACCTTTTTGTCGATATCGGGCAAAGGGTAACAGTCTTTAGGGCAGTGCTTGTTGAGATCGGTATAATCAATGCACATGCGCCATCCTCCCCCAGCCTTCTTGACCATTACCGGGTTCGCTATCCAGGTCGGGTAAGTGACTTCGAATAGAATCCCAGCGTCCATCAGTTGGGTCACTTCGGTTTTTATGACCTGATTCCGCTCCGCTGCAAAGGAGCGCTGCTTTTGCTTGATCGGTCGCACTTCGGGGTCGATCTTTAGCCGATGTGTGATCAGATCGGGTGATACTCCTGTCATATCCAATGGGGACCACGCGAAGACGTCTCTGTACTCCTTTAGAAGCCGAATAACCTGTTCGCGAAGATGGGGGTGGTCGGTCAGCCCGACTTTGACGACCTTAGCGGGATCGTCATCGTACAAAGCCACCTCTCTCTCTTCGGCGGGCGACGTCTTCTTCGGCTCTTCGGAGTTCAGTAATTGCTATGCTTGGGGCAGTTCGGGAGTTGCCCCTAGCCCCTTGAGAGCCACATGCAGGCACTCCCTTGCCATCTTCTGATCACCACGGATAACGGCTACCCCTCCCTTAGTCGGGATCTTCACTGCTAGATGGTACGTGGAGCAGATCGCTCTCACTGTGTTCATCCAAGTACGGCCTAGGATTATGTTGTATGGGGACTTGGCCTCTACCACCATGAATTCGGTCATGTTAGTGGTGCTTCTCGGCCCTTTCCCTACTGTGACGGGCAGCTCGATCGTCCCTAGGGGATGGGTTTCCTCCTGTGCGAAACTCCGCAGCGGCCGTGTGGTTGGAATGATTTTAGACTTCTCCAGCTCCATGTTATCAAAGCAATGTCTAAACATGATATTCACCGATGCCCCGGTGTCGATGTGAATCCTTTTGATCAGCATGTTAGCCACCACAGCCTCAACAACAATGGCATCGGAGTGCGGCATCATGGGGGGCACCAGGTCATCGGCCGAGAAAGTTACGGCTTCCTCCTTCTTGAACCTCTTGTTAGCGGGTTCGCTGCTCGGCAAGCTCCGAGCTCCGTTCTTGAGGGACGATTTAGTCTGTCCTTTGGCGAGAGCGGAGATCGTAGCAACTATCCCCTCGTATTGGTAATCTCCGTCCTCGTCGGCATCATCCTCATTGTGCTTTGCTTTCTTCTCAGCATCCGTGCTGCAATTCCCTCTATACTGTCTCTTCTTTTTTTGACTTCGGGGAGCATCCACTTGATTTACCCCCGAGCTCCGATCTTGATACTTTTTGAGCTGTCCGTTACGAACTAGATTCTCGATATCTTGAGCCAGGTTCCTGCAGTCTTCTGTATCATGTCCGTAGTCCTCATGAAACTGGCAGTACTTATTCTTCGACCTCGGCTTGCCGTCCTCCCGCATCGGTCGTGGTCTCTCGAACTGGCCAGCATGCAGCTCAAGGATCTCGGTCCTTGGTTTGTTTAACGGAGTGAACTGCGGAGCTGGCCGCTGTGCGGGCTGACTTGTAGGCGGACCTCGCTGTGCTGGATTCTGCCGAGGTCCGAGACGAGACTCAATCGGACCTCGCTGAATTCGCTCCATTACCCCTTTTCGGGGTGCATCATCTTTTTTCTTTGAGGTTTCACCTCGGTCAACCTCCTTTCGACGTCTGGTCGCCTCCTCTATCTTAGCGAATTTGTCCGCAATAGCCCACAGTTCGGTAGTGGTCTTTGGGTCCTTCGCCAGGATCTCCCTGTAGAGGTGATCCAAGATGATAGCATTTTGGAATGCCGAGATGATGAGAAGGTCGTTTGTGCACCGAGTCGATAAGCACTCTCTATCGAACCGGGTCATGAAGTCTTGTAGAGATTCACCCCGGCCTTGCTTGACGGTTAGCAGGTGTGCTGGGGTGTGTCTCACTTCGGCACGCTGGGAGAAACTCCTAGCGAACACATTCATCAGATCGGAATACGATCTGATCGACCCGG
Organism: Thymus mandschuricus; assembly: GCA_029379335.1. Lineage (NCBI taxonomy): Eukaryota > Viridiplantae > Streptophyta > Magnoliopsida > Lamiales > Lamiaceae > Thymus > Thymus mandschuricus. The sequence continues at coordinate 14,367,965 of CM057074.1, read as the reverse complement.
GGGGCAAACTGTCGAACCATTCCCGTGCATTGTCGATTAGCAGTTCGGGAAACAGCTTGCACATGTGCACGCTCCCCAGATTTTGGTTCAGCATGCTGTACTTGAACTGACTAAGGAAATTGCTTGGATTTCCGATTCCGTTGTACGCCTTGATCTTTGGCACCGTGTACCCGAAGGGCATTGGTGTATTGAGGATCTCCTCCGAGAGCGGACTGATAATCCTACCAAGCGCGTCAAAGATCTGCGCTCCCCCAGTTAGGTGTCCTTGGTTGGGTGCATTATAGAGCGGAGCAGTGACATAGTTCGGTTGGACTATATGGGAGTTCGGCTGCTGACCTCCCTGGGTCTGTCCTCGGACTTGCTGAAGATAGTGTCGCAAGTCCTGTCCGGGCCTCTGTCCTTGACCGAACTGAGAGATTCCCTGTCCGGGCTGAGAGACTCCCTGTCCGAACTGGGGGACTCCCGTGTACTGGTTGAGGAACTCACATCCGGATGCTGTGGTGAGGTAATTTCGCAATAGCTCCTCGATCCCTGGAGGCGGAGGCGGTGGGGCTGCCGAGTTCGGCTGAATGACTGGAGAGTGGTGAGCAGTTAGGTTCGGTCGGATAACTGGGGACAAGCGTAGGGTTGCCTCTGGACCAAATAGTTCACGCTCCCGGTTGGCAGTGAGGTTCTCAACATGGCCCTCCGGTGTCGGGTGAGCCTGTGGTCCCAGGCGCGAACTCATGGGAGCCCGGTGTGGCTGGACCGGTTGGGCCTGGGAGGAAGGTGCCATTGTGTTTCCCGCTGCGCCCTGCTCGTCGGCGTTTGGGATCTCCGGGATTTCGTCGGCCACGATCCGATCGTTGGCGGAGGCGTCGTTGGGCTGTTCTGCGCCCATTGCCGAGGCTGGTTCCTCGGGCTGTCGGCGTCGGGTCCGTCGACGGCGAGGGGTACCCAGCAACGTTGTGGTTCCGTGCGGCAGTGATGGTAACTCTGAGCAGCAAAAAGATCGAAAACTCAAGCACAAATTTCGATTCCCACAGACGGCGCCAGTGATGAATCTTCGATTTGCGGCCCAGATTTGTGTACGATTTATATGCGGATGTAAGGAAGAACACGAGAGGTTTACGTGGTTCGATCGGTACGATCTACGTCCACGGGGAGGAAAATATAGCTTTATATCTAGAATAGCGTAAGTAAATTACAATACAATTGGTTCTCGTATTTATAGACGTAGTTCATGGCAGTTGCAGAGGCGGAATTGTGGAGGTCGTGGAGGTGTGGTTGGTTCCGGTTTTTCCTCCATCAGCCCACGTTCTGGGCTTAGGGCTCAACTCCCTGGGCTTGGGCTCCGACTAGCGGTTGGGCTTGCCGATCTGGGCTCATCCGATCTGGGCTTCACGATGTGGGCTTGTCTGTATTGGGCCTTTGGGCCTAGGGAGGTGGGCCACTTCCTATCAGCACGGCTTGAACTACCAAAATCGAAGAACGTAAGGTAATCGGTCAACCGAAGCTATCTTGAGCTTCCGGAGTCAACGGATGGTCGAACGACCTCGAATTCGATGCACTCTTCATGAATAACCTCTAATTCAATACAATATATCAATAGGTTGAAGTACGTACGAGAATCATTGAGTTTTAAGTCAGTTATAGTGGTTTTCTTCTCGATTAAGCAAAAGAGACTTCAATCGAGGTTATGAGCTCAAATGCTTTTGAAATCAACGAGTAAGCTTCAATTTCATGTTCTAATATAAGAAATGAAGTAATCTAGCATGATAAAGGCTTGGAAAGCACGGTTTGAACTACCAAAATCGAAGAACGTAAGGTAATCAGTCAACCGAAGCTATCTTGAGCTTCCGGAGTCAACGGATGGTTGAACGACCTCGAATTCGATGCACTCTTCATGAATAACCTCTAATTCAATACAATATATCAATCGGTTGAAGTACGTACGAGAATCATTGAGTTTTAAGTCAGTTATAGTGGTTTTCTTCTCGATTAAGCAAAAGAGACTTCAATCGAGGTTATGAACTCAAATGCTTTTGAAATCAACGAGTAAGCTTCAATTTCATGTTCTAATATAAGAAATGAAGTAATCTAGCATGATAAAGGCTTGGAAAGCACGGTTTGAACTACCAAAATCGAAGAACGTAAGGTAATCGGTCAACCGAAGCTATCTTGAGCTTCCGGAGTCAACAGATGGTCGAACGACCTCGAATTCATTGCGCTCTTCATGAATAACCTCTAATTCAATACAATATATCAATCGGTTGAAGTACGTACAAGAATCATTGAGTTTTAAGTCAGTTATAGTGGTTTTCTTCTCGATTAAGCAAAAGAGACTTCAATCGAGGTTATGAGCTCAAATGCTTTTGAAATCAACGAGTAAGCTTCAATTTCATGTTCTAATATAAGAAATGAAGTAATCTAGCATGATAAAGGCTTGGAAAGCACAGTTTGAACTACCAAAAAAATCGAAGAACGTAAGGTAATCGGTCAACCGAAGCTATCTTGAGCTTCCGAGTCAACAGATGGTCGAACGACCTCGAATTCGATGCGCTCTTCATAAATAACCTCTAATTCAATACAATATATCAATCGGTTGAAGTACGTACGAGAATCATTGAGTTTTAAGTCAGTTATAGTGGTTTTCTTCTCGATTAAGCAAAAGAGACTTCAATCGAGGTTATGAGCTCAAATGCCTTTGAAATCAACGAGTAAGCTTCAATTTCATGTTCTAATATAAGAAATGAAGTAATTTAGCATGATAAAGGCTTGGAAAGCACGGTTTGAACTACAAAAATTGAAGAACGTAAGGTAATCGGTCAACCGAAGCTATCTTGAGCTTCCGGAGTCAACGGATGGTCGAACGACCTCGAATTCGATGCATTCTTCATGAATAACCTCTAATTCAATACAATATATCAATCGGCTGAAGTACGTACGAGAATCATTGAGTTTTAAGTCAGTTATAGTGGTTTTCTTCTTGATTAAGCAAAAGAGACTTCAATCGAGGTTATGAGCTTAAATGCTTTTGAAATCAATGAGTAAGCTTCAATTTCATGTTCTAATATAAGAAATGAAGTAATCGAGCATGATAAAGGCTTGGAAAGCACGGTTTGAACGACCAAAATCGAAGAACGTAAGGTAATCGGTCAACCGAAGCTATCTTGAGCTTCCGGAGTCAACGGATGGTCGAACGACCTCGAATTCGATGCATTCTTCATGAATAACCTCTAATTCAATACAATATATCAATCGGTTGAAGTACGTACGAGAATCATTGAGTTTTAAGTCAGTTATAGTGGTTTTCTTCTTGATTAAGCAAAAGAGACTTCAATCGAGGTTATGAGCTTAAATGCTTTTGAAATCAACGAGTAAGCTTCAATTTCATGTTCTAATATAAGAAATGAAGTAATCGAGCATGATAAAGGCTTGGAAAGCACGGTTTGAACGACCAAAATCGAAGAACGTAAGGTAATCGGTCAACCGAAGCTACCTTGAGCTTAAGGAGTCAACAGATGGTCGAACGACCTCGAATTCATTGCGCTCTTCATGAATAACCACTAATTCAATACAATATATCAATCGGTTGAAGTACGTACGAGAATCATTGAGTTTTAAGTCAGTTATAGTCGTTTTCTTCTCGATTAAGCAAAAGAGACTTCAATCGAGGTTATGAGCTCAAATGCTTTTGAAATCAACGAGTAAGCTTCAATTTCATGTTCTAATATAAGAAATGAAGTAATCTAGCATGATAAAGGCTTGGAAAGCACGGTTTGAACTACCAAAATAGAAGAACGTAAGGTAATCGGTCGGAGTCAACAGATGGTCGAACGACCTCGATTTCGATTCGCTCTTCATGAATAACCTCTAATTCAATACAATATATCAATCGGTTGAAGTACGTACGAGAATCATTGAGTTTTAAGTCAGTTATAGTGGTTTTCTTCTCGATTAAGCAAAAGAGACTTCAATCGAGGTTATGAACTCAAATGCTTTTGAAATCAACGAGTAAGCTTCAATTTCATGTTCTAATATATGAAATGAAGTAATCTAGCATGATAAAGGCTTGGAAAGCACGGTTTGAACTACCAAAATCGAAGAACGTAAGGTAATCGGTCAACCGAAGCTATCTTGAGCTTCCGGAGTCAACGGATGGTCGAACGACCTCGAATTCGATGCACTCTTCATGAATAACCTCTAATTCAATACAATATATCAATCGGTTGAAGTAGGTACGAGAATCATTGAGTTTTAAGTCAGTTATAGTGGTTTTCTTCTCGATTAAGCAAAAGAGACTTCAATCGAGGTTATGAGCTCAAATGCTTTTGAAATCAACAAGTAAGCTTCAATTTCATGTTCTAATATAAGAAATGAAGTAATCTAGCATGATAAAGGCTTGGAAAGCATGGTTTGAACTACCAAAATCGAAGAACGTAAGGTAATCGGTCAACCGAAGCTATCTTGAGCTTCCGGAGTCAACAGATGGTCGAACGACCTCGAATTCGATGCGCTCTTCATGAATAACCTCTAATTCAATACAATATATCAATCGGTTGAAGTACGTACGAGAATCATTGAGTTTTAAGTCAGTTATAGTGGTTTTCTTCTCGATTAAGCAAAAGAGACTTCAATCGAGGTTATGAGCTCAAATGCTTTTGAAATCAACGAGTAAGCTTCAATTTCATGTTCTAATATAAGAAATGAAGTAATAAAGCATGATAAAGGCTTGGAAAGCACGGTTTGAACTAACAAAATCGAAGAACGTAAGGTAATCGGTCAACCGAAGCTATCTTGAGCTTCCGGAGTCAACAGATGGTCGAACGACCTCGAATTCATTGCGCTCTTCATGAATAACCTCTAATTCAATACAATATATCAATCGGTTGAAGTACGTACAAGAATCATTGAGTTTTAAGTCAGTTATAGTGGTTTTCTTCTCGATTAAGCAAAAGAGACTTCAATCGAGGTTTTTTTTTTTTTTTTTTTTTAATCAAAGCACCCGTGAGGGTGAGGGGTTAGGCAGACCCCCAACCTGTAAATAAAACCATATGAATCGTACAATGTCTATGGGAGGTAGCACTAAAAGTGAGTGCTATCCCCACTACAAAGGAGAAACCAAAGACAGATATGAGGAGGACCCGTAGAGGACCCAGCCCCTCACTACACCTGGAAAAACACATCAAACTAAGAACAATACACTGAGCATGGCCCAAAAGTGACCATCTCGGGAGACTAACAACACCACCTATCAGCACGAGATACCACAGAGATGCCTGCATGATAGGCTATGAGTACCGGAACCTGAAGTTGGGGTAGCCCAACTGATCCATCCGAACGAGCGCCAGGAAGTAGCGGGGGGCGCTGGAGGAGTCAAAGTGCACCATGGTGTCGGTCTGAAGACCCCGACGCGCCATGAAGTCAGCGGGCTTGTTCCCCTCACGGGGGATGTGGGAAAACCGAGCCTGAATGCCTCTGAGCCGGAGGCGGATCCGCGTCAATATGTGACGAGTGGCCGCGGACCCATGCCGACCCGAGGTGAGGAGAGTGACAACAGCTGACGCATCCATCTCGATCCAGATATGGGAGGAGAGCGTAGTCGCCAGCTCCAGCCCGTGGAGGAGCGCCAGGAGCTCCGTCTCGAAGCTAGAGCCTGCGGTCACCGGAGAGCAGAAGGCACGGAGGAGCTCGCTGTTGTGGTCACGAACGAGCCCCCCCGCAGCGGCGAGGCCTGTACCAGTGTCAAACGAACCATCCGTGTTCAGCTTCACCCAAGGGGCTTCAGGAGGGAGCCAACGGACCATGCGGGAGCGGAGGGGCCGCGGGACCGGCTCCGCGGGCGGCATGAAGGGAACCTGGGGGCGGCACCCCGCCCAGTGAGCCGGGAGGAGGAGTCGAGCAACCACCAGTGACTGCAGGTGATGAGTAACCTGCCAAATAACGTGAGAGCTACGGAAAGGAATCCCACGGTGCTTGTGGCTATTCCTTTCCGTCCAAATAAACCAAATCACCAAGCAAGGAACCAAGAAAGATATGTGTGTGCAAGGAGCCCGAGGGAAGCGGTGCCTCCATCTACCTAAACTACGTGCAATGTCAGTGCGCGTGTGTGCTTGTGTCTGTGCAGGGAACCAGTCGGAAAAATGGGACCACACAGCCCTAGCAGACTCACTCCATTCAAAGACATGCATAGTGGACTCGACCTGGGGAGACGAGCAACATTGACACATAGAGGCGAGGGAGATACCCCTGGACTGGAGGATAGACTCGATGGGGACACGACCAAGGAGGAGACGCCACAGAAAGACAGATATAGTGGGGGTGAGACACCGACTCCAAATGTCACCAAAGAGAGAGAGCTTAGGTCGCCTGTACCTGATCTTGTCCCATGCAGAAGTCACGGTGAACCCGCCATGGCTGGTAAGTGACCACCTCATCACATCCTCCTCGCCCCACAACACCGGAGTCCAGCTCACATCAACCAACAGATCAATGGACAAGTAGGGAGCACAGTATGCATGCAAACGATTAAGATCCCAAGCAGAGTCATGCCAAAAGAAAGACACATTAGGTCGAGGGCCGCCATTGGGCCGATAGACAGAAAGGGGGAAGTCCCTAAACCAACTATGGTCCCAAAACGACACTCTCCCTGCACCCAAGGACCAACAAATAAATTCATGCGCACGAATACCTACATGCAAGAGACGACGCCACACAGTGCTATGCGAAGCAGAAAAACCATACAAAGGATACGAGTACTTCTGCCACAGGTACCTAGCCCACAGCGAATCACGGGCCTGGAACCTCCACCAAAGCTTATAGCTGAAGGCCGTGACCATGTCGGACAGTCTGCGAATACCTAAACCGCCCTCCTCCACCGGGAGACAAATCTGCTTCCAGCTGACCCAGTGAATCTTCTTCTCCTCGCCCACAGCCCCCCAGAAGTACCTCGCCATCAACTGCTCAAGGCCATGCAACACCTTCTTCGGGACTTGGATAGCCTGGAGAACATGCAACGGGATGGTGGAGAGGGTGCTCTTGATCAGAGCCAGGCGGCCCCCAAACGTGAGATGCCTGTGCGACCAACTGTGGATACGGTTACTGATCCGCTGTCTCAACTCCAGGAAGAGGGTATGCTTCTTGTGACCCTTGTAGATGGGGACCCCGAGATAGGTGAAGGGGATGGAGCCTCTCTGAAAGCCCCCGACCTCACGAATCATGTGCTGCCAGTCCTCAACATGATGGTCATTCAGGTAGAAGTTGCTCTTCTCGAAGTTGATCATTTGCCCCGACACCGTGCAGTACCCATCGAGGCACTCCTTCAACTTCTCCAGGGACTCCCGCTTGGCCTGGGTAAAGATAATGATATCATCGGCATAGGCCAGGTGGGAGATCGGGGGGGCCGCCCTCCTCTGAGAATGGTACACCATGTCAGCCTGGCCGACAATCAGCCTATCAAGGGACCGCGAGAGGTAGTCCGCGGCCAGAACGAACAGAGACGGGGAGATCGGGTCCCCCTGGCGCAGGCCACGGGTGGAGTGGAAGAAGCCCGCGGGGGCCCCGTTCACAAGCACCGAGAACCAACAGTTCTGCACACATCTCCTGACCATGTCGATCCACTGCTCTGGAAAGCCCATCTTTCTGAGGACACCAAACAGGAAGGGCCACTGGACACGGTCATAGGCCTTCGCCATATCCAGCTTGAGGGCGACATTGGGGTGCGCCCTTCCCTTGCACGGATGGAGATCATGGATGAGCTCCTGGGCCAACAGGACGTTGTCACTGATCAGCCGGCCCTTGACGAAGCCACTCTGATTGGGGGCCACGACGTGGGGGATGAGAGGCGCCAGACGCGACGTCAAGATCTTAGAAATGATCTTGTTGGTCACGTTGCAAAGGCTGATCGGGCGGAAGTGAGTCCACGAAGTCGGATTATCCCTCTTGGGAAGGAGGACAATGGTGGTGGCAGTGAAGCTCCGCGGCATGGGGGCACCCTGAAAGAAGTCAAGAACCGCAGCCACCACATCGGGCCCAACCGTATCCCAACACCGCTGGAAGAACAAGGACGTGAAGCCATCGGGGCCCGAGGTGCTGTCGCCACAGATGCCAAAGACAGCAGATCGGACCTCATCATGCTCCGGGGGCGCGCAGAGCCCCAGGAGGTCCACGGAGTCGGGCAGGGGGTGAAGGCCCTGGAGGTCCGAGGCGTCCGGGATATCAACGTCGGAAGATAGCAAGTTCTGGAAGAACCCGGCGGCAGAGGCCCTGATCTCGGCCTCCTCGGTGATCTCCCTATCCCCCTCCTGAATGACATGGATACGGGACTTCACCCTCCTCTGCTTGACCCACCCCTGAAAGAACTTGGTGTTGCGCTCCCCATCGGTGGCCCAACGAATCGCTGCCTTTTGCCTCCAGAAGTCCTCCTCCATACGAGTACGGTGCAACAGGAGGGCAATACAACGGTGGAGCTCGGACCGGAGCTCCGGGGAGGGGTCCGCGTCATAGGCGAGCTGGGCAGCGTCCACGGCCTCCTCGGCCTCCCTCATCTTCTCATGGATATTTCCAAAGACGGTCTTGTTCCACCCCTTTAAGAACCCCTTGACACGGGATAGCTTGAACTGCAGATTCAACATACCCACAAAACCCGTCGGCTCCTCCCAGATCCTGGTGATCTCAGGGACAAAGGAGTGGTGCCTGACCCACATATTCTGAAATCTAAACGAGGCCCGGGGCAGCTGGGCCGAGAACTGGCACCTCACCAGGAGCGGAGCATGGTCAGAGGCCACGCGAGGCAAGTGCGTGACACGGGTAGTCGCAAAGGCGGACTCCCAGTGCTCCCCGATCAGAATCCGGTCCAGCCTCTCAAGCAGGCCCGACCTCTCCCAAGTGAAGATAGAACCATCAAAGCCGGGGTCGATCAACTGACAATCAGAGATAGCGTCAGCGAAGTCCGTGATCTCGAGATGACGATCAGTGGAGCTACCAACCCTCTCCTCCTCGGTCAGAAAGATGTTGAAGTCGCCGCCCACGAGCCACGGGCACTCCTCCATCTGTAACGAGACCTCACGCAGGGTCTCCCAGAGAGAGTAGCGGCCCTCCCTGGAACACTTGGCGTAGACAGCGGTCAAATACAACGGAGCACGGAACACGGCGGCAGAGACACGGATGTGGACTAGCTGATCAGTATCCTCCAAGATATCCACCTGGTAGTCCCTGTGCGCAAAGATCCAAATCTTGTTGCTACTATTCGAGTGCCTGTGGGTGAGCCCAATCTTTCGAGAGACAAAAGAAGGGTCACGGTCATTCTGAGGCTCCAAGATCGCCACGAAAGAAACAAAATACTCCCTGCACAAATTACTGAGGGTGCCCAAGGGGTTGCGATTAACGATGCCCTGAGCGTTCCAAATCAGAAAATTCGCAGACATGGGGAAACAAATCAGGAAGAGGCCGGAGCAGTAATCCCACTCCTTAGATTTCCACCAAACGAGTCAGGAAGAACACGACCACGGTTGGGAGTACTCGAGCCCTGGACACTGTCAATAGCCATATCTCTGTTATCATCAGACATCTCCACATCTCTGTCAGTCTCGGACTCATACTCAGCCTCGGGAATCTCGGTGCCGTCATCCAAAATCACATAAGCATTCTTAATCGGAATACTGAAAGAACCATCGCAGGCAGCCACCTTATGCTTCGATTGGGCGACGTCGATCCATTCCCCAATAGGAGTTCCAGGCGAGGCACGCCCAGGAGAGGACCTGAGGGAGGGTTGACGCCCCTGATGGCCCCCGGTGCCCACGGGGGCGTTGTGGCCCCTGGAGGGGGAGCGGGGCTCCCCGCGGGCCCCGGAGACCACGGTGGCTCCAGGGGCCTTGGGAGCCTTGGAGGGGGAGCTGGAGGCCCCGCGGGCCCCGGGAGCCATGGGGGCCCCGGGGGCCCGAGATGGGGACCGGGAAGAGGAGCGCATGTGCCTCTCCCCCATGCGCAGGGGCCGCAGCCCCGAGGAGGAGACTGCCCGCGGAGACTTAGGGGGAACAGGGGCGGCAGAGGCACCAAGCAGGGGCTCCGTGCCCCCTTGACGGCCGTGCTCACGGGAGGGGGACCGGGGGTGGGGGGGCACCGGTCTGTCCCCCGGAGCGCGGGCCTGATGCCCAGATCCCGAACTAGCCAGCGAAGCCATGGGGGGGGCCGGGGCGGCGGTGGTGCCATGGGCACGTTGGGGGCCGCGGGGCACACTCTTAGGCTTTGGGCCCGTAGCACGCACTTGGGGGCCGGCTCTCTTGTCAGGGCGCACGTTCCGCCCGAACGCATAGCAAGACTCCGGAAGGTGCCCCACATGCTTGCAATCAGAGCAGTACCTGGGTATCTTGTCCCAAACCACCTTCTGCCGGACCTCAGTTCCTGCCATGTCAATCACAAACTCTTCCACGGGGGACTTGGTAATGTCAATTTCAACACACACCCGAGCAAAAGTGATGCGAGAACGCGAAGCCGTAGCATAATCAACTTGAATAGGATTTCCCAAGGAAGAACAAATCATATAGAGGGCACGTTGATCATACAAGTGAATAGGTAAAGCAGGCAAATTACACCAAACAGCAACTATGGGAGTTTCAAATGAAGGATCAAATTCGGGGGTCCACTTAAAGACACGCATGGGGACGGACTCAACATACCAAACAGGCAAACCATTGACACCATGGAGCAATTTAGCATAATCTTCAGCATCAGAAAGCCTAATTAACACATGTTTTGCATTCAAGAAATTCCACGTAAGAGTACCTTTGATCGGTATGTTGTTGAGAGCCTTGTTGATGTTGTGGGACGAGGGGATGGAGTGTGAAAATTTCCCGACCACAGCGAGCCCGACGCGACCTGCGAGACATTCCGTGTCAGTTTTCGAGAACGAAACAACAGGCGTACCTTCACGATCACCCTTGGCTCCAATTGGAGTGTACTTGGTGGGATTGAAGGCGACGGGAGCCGAGGGAGGGGCGGAATTTTTGACCCGCTCCGCAAGAGAGGTGGGGGGCCGAGGAGCAGGAGCCAAGGCCGAGCTATGTGCCTGCTTGCTATGCGGGGGCGCGGTGCTGTGCTTTCCGCGGGATCGATGGGCCGGATCTCCCTCCTCAGCAGGGGTCATGACAATGTCACCACAACCCCCATTCACATGCATCGAGGACCCTTTAGGGAGCGGGGGGAAGTCGTTCAAGTCCCCCGGGGCGGGACGGGTTTGCAGAGCATGGGCCGGGGTGGGTTTATCGGGGTTGACCCGAGAGAGAGAGTTCGGGCCGGTAACGGGGCTAAAGGGGGGAATGGCTTGGTCCACCACGGCTAAGCCCGAGTTGGGCAATGGGGAGATGGGCTGGGCTTGGTTGGGCCCCGATTGGGCCTCGGTTTGGGGAGGTGGGTTTGGGCTATGCTCATGAGTAGGGTGGGTGGTGTGCCCCGGGTTTTGGGTTAGGGGTATGGATCGGGGCGGCTGATACGTATTATGCATGGGGGACGCTTGCATGGAGTTGGGGGAATTGGACATGGAGGCATCCACGTCAACAAGAGTGACATGTGGGTCGGTGGGGTTATGGAAAGTGTACATGGGGATGGTATGGGGAGGATTTTTAGGAGGTGGAGGATGAAAGGTGATTGACTTGCCATCCTCCGTTAACTCAATTTCGGAAGGGATTGGAGGGGATCTCGGCAAGAAATCATTGGCATGAGAGGGGATGAACCTGGACGGTATGTGGGAGGGGGAGGCCGGAGCAGATTCCGGCGAGGGAGGCCGGATTCCGGCGCCAGATTGCGTTTCGGGTTTTCCTTCTCTCCGTTCACGCCTAATAGCGAGGCGAAGTTGTTCTTCATCGTAAACATCATATCTCTCCATCAAGCACTTCAATTCAGACTTCTTCCCTTCATCGGTAAGATACTCCTCAAGATCGAACTCCTCCTCATCTTCGGACCAACATTCTTCTTCTTCGTCGGCGAAGGAGGCATCATCGGCCTCAACAACTTGCAGTGGCTGCACCACCGCAGCGAGACCCCTACTCGGACCAACTTTCGGATTAATCTTCTTCAATTCATCTCGCAAGGCCTCGTCTTGAGAAAGGAGATGGTAAGACTGAATCTTGATCGAGCTCTTCTTCTTCTTAATTTTCCGGAGAGGAGTCCCCATCGAAGGCCGAGGAGGAGGAGCTTTCTTAGACAACGCCGGCTGATTGGGGGGAGGATCACCGTTGGGATTCAAGTCGGCCAAGGAAGGCCGGGTTTCTTCCATGGACGGCAGGGGCAGCCCATGAGGATCGCCGGAAAGGGCGATGGGGTTGAGAGGTGCGGGAGGCTCGGGCATGGGTGGCAGGGGCGAATTACCGGCAGCAGGTAGCTGATCGGCGGGCTTGAAGGGCTGGGAAGGAGCTCCGGCAGCAAGGTGTTGGACGACGGGTTGAGGGGGGAGGGGAGGGATCCCGGCTACAGGCGGCTGACCGGCGGGATCCTCCGGCGGAGGGTCCGCCATGGAGGCGGCGGAGAAAGCTGCTGGACGGAGGAGGGAGACCGGAGGGCAGACCGGAAAAGGAGAACGGAAAAACCGACACGAAAAACCTGAAAAAATCGAACAAACTCAAAGAAACACGACAAAAACAAGAAACGAACAAGAATCGAAACCAAAATGCATGCAAAAAACGAAGAAAACTGAAAGAACTGTGAGGTTTCCGAGACTTCAATCGAGGTTATGAGCTCAAATGCTTTTGAAATCAACGAGTAAGCTTCAATTTCATGTTCTAATATAAGAAATGAAGTAATAAAGCATGATAAAGGCTTGGAAAGCACGGTTTGAACTAACAAAATCGAAGAACGTAAGGTAATCGGTCAACCGAAGCTATCTTGAGCTTCCGGAGTCAACAGATGGTCGAACGACCTCGAATTCATTGCGCTCTTCATGAATAACCTCTAATTCAATACAATATATCAATCGGTTGAAGTACGTACAAGAATCATTGAGTTTTAAGTCAGTTATAGTGGTTTTCTTCTCGATTAAGCAAAAGAGACTTCAATCGAGGTTATGAGCTCAAATGCTTTTGAAATCAACGAGTAAGCTTCAATTTCATGTTCTAATATATGAAATGAAGTAATCTAGCATGATAAAGGCTTGGAAAGCACGGTTTGAACTACCAAAATCGAAGAACGTAAGGTAATCGGTCAACCGAAGCTATCTTGAGCTTCCGGAGTCAACAGATGGTCGAACGACCTCGAATTCGATGCGCTCTTCATAAATAACCTCTAATTCAATACAATATATCAATCGGTTGAAGTACGTACGAGAATCATTGAGTTTTAAGTCAGTTATAGTGGTTTTCTTCTCGATTAAGCAAAAGAGACTTCAATCGAGGTTATGAGCTCAAATGCTTTTGAAATCAACGAGTAAGCTTCAATTTCATGTTCTAATATAAGAAATGAAGTAATAGAGCATGATAAAGGCTTGGAAAGCACGGTTTGAACTACCAAAATCGAAGAACGTAAGGTAATCGGTCAACCGAAGCTATCTTGAGCTTCCGGAGTCAACGGATGATCGAACGACCTCAAATTCGATGCACTCTTCATGAATAACCTCTAATTCAATACAATATATCAATCGGTTGAAGTACGTACGAGAATCATTGAGTTTTAAGTCAGTTATAGTGGTTTTCTTCTCGATTAAGCAAAAGAGACTTATATCGAGGTTATGAGCTTAAATGCTTTTGAAATCAACGAGTAAGGTTCAATTTCATGTTCTAATATTAGAAATGAAGTAATCGAGCATGATAAAGGCTTGGAAAGCACGGTTTGAACGACCAAAATCGAAGAACGTAAGGTAATCGGTCAACCGAAGCTATCTTGAGCTTCCGGAGTCAACAGATGGTCGAACGACCTTGAATTCATTGCGCTCTTCATGAGTAACGTCTAATTCAATACAATATATCAATCGGTTGAAGTACGTACGAGAATCATTGAGTTTTAAGTCAGTTATAGTGGTTTTCTTCTCGATTAAGCAAAAGAGACTTCAATCGAGGTTATGAGCTCAAATGCTTTTGAAATCAACGAGTAAGCTTCAATTTCATGTTCTAATATAAGAAATGAAGTAATCTAGCATGATAAAGGCTTGGAAAGCACGTGATGAATCTTCGATTTGCGGCCCAGATTTGTGTACGATTTATATGCGGATGTAAGGAAGAACACGAGAGGTTTACGTGGTTCGATCGGTACGATCTACGTCCACGGGGAGGAAAATATAGCTTTATATCTAGAATAGCGTAAGTAAATTAAAATACAATTGGTTCTCGTATTTATAGACGTAGTTCATGGCAGTTGCAGAGGCGGAATTGTGGAGGTCGTGGAGGTGTGGTTGGTTCCGGTTTTTCCTCCATCAGCCCACGTTCTGGGCTTAGGGCTCAACTCCCTGGGCTTGGGCTCCGACTAGCGGTTGGGCTTGCCGATCTGGGCTCATCCGATCTGGGCTTCACGATGTGGGCTTGTCTGTTTTGGGCCTTTGGGCCTAGGGAGGTGGGCCACTTCCTATCACATCCCCCCCCCCCCCAAAAAGCGTGGGGTGATGGAGTTGATGTTTCCTGCCTGTGCCGCTAAACTGCGTGGGGGAGGCCGAACTGAACTTGGTACCCCCTCTTGAATGTGTGAGGAAGTCCGAACTGGACTTGGTACCCCCTCTGAAATTTGTGAGGAAGGCCGAACTGAACGGTGCCCCCTCTGAAATTTGTGAGGAAGGCCGAACTGAAGTTGGTACCCCCTCTGAAACTTGTGAGGAAGGCCGAACTGAAGTTGGTACCCCCTCTGAAGCTTGTGAGGAAGGCCGAACTGAAGTTGGTACCCCCTCTGAAACTTGTGAGGAAGGCCGAACTGAAGTTGGTACCCCCTCTGAAATGTGTGAGGATGTCCGAACTGAAGTTGGTACCCCCTCTGAAATTTGCTTTTCGCTGGGAGGTCGGTCATGCCGATCTCATCTCCCGCCCAAAGTTAAAGTTGTCAGCCGCATTAAATGCGACGCTTGGGGTACCGATAAAGCACCGATTAGACGTTTGCGAAACGTCGTCGCATTGAATGTTTTCTCAATAGGCGTAATTCCACCCCTTTTAATGCCCTATGATTGTTATACAATCAATTTCATTCCTTCAAAACTGAAACCCTAAACCTGTGAATCCTCCGTACTGTTCATCTTCTCCAATAACTGCTCTCTGTGAATCTTCACCACTATCAACAAGGAAAAAGTAAGTTATGTCTTCCTCTCTTTCCATTTCAAATGCTTTTTCGGATTCCTCCGTTCGAGAAGTTCATTCCCCCACTGATTCTCATTCTCCGGCGGCGACGGAAGAAGTCGCCGCCGCTTCTTCGTCCACCTCTCTTCCGGTTAGTTTCCCGGGAGATAAACGTGCGTGCGTACGGTCCGACTGTAAGGAGCCGTACGGGCACGAAGTTGTGTTTTCCGAGTGTCCTCCCGGAGTAGCTGGGAGCGTAGGTTGTTTAGAATCCACCATTTCTACCTCCACCCTCTACGATCTTGCCGTTAAATTTGAATTTCCCCCTTCTGTCCTTCTTCTCCGGCCGAACGCTTACGATAGGGCGTATCGTCCCCCTCGTGGGTGTGTCACTGTCTACGAGGACCAGTTTAAGGCTGGTCTGCGTGTACCTTTTCCGGCTATTTATGCCGATATTTACCGTGTTTTCGATTTGTCTCCTTCCCAAATCACCCCGAACAGCATCAGCCAAATAACCGGATTGGGGATTGCCTGTTCTCGGTTGGGTATCCCGTACTCTATAGATCTTCTCGGGGGTATTATGTCATTTAAGTCCCGGACTGAGGGCTGGTACTATTCTTCATACCGGCATCCGGGTTTTTCCGTAAAGGTTCCCTCCAAAGTTCAAGACTGGCGGAAAAAGTTTTTTTTCTGCCAGTTCGAGGGTGCCACCGAGGTCGGGTGGCACTCGGGTTCGGTTCGGCTTCTGCCGAGGCAGAAGAACTTGGCTGAGGTGGTTCGGCGTCTTGCCAGTCTGGGCAAGATGCCGATGTCACTGGCCCAACTGGCGGTGGCGGTACCGAGCCCCGATGATCCTTCCACTTCGGTGGATCCGGGGAGGGGTGAGGTCCCTCTTCCCTTTGTATATATATATATATATTTTTTTGTGTCGGTGCTTACTCGTTTGCCGTGTCTCCAGTGAATTTGGTTAAGGATGGCAAGAAGAAGGCACCCTCCCAGAAGAAGCGAAGGAACGAGGGCGCCAGTTCGCCAGCCGGTGCGAAGAGGCGAGCGGCGGAGTCGTCGGAGAGGACTCAATCTGGAGTTCCCACCCCCCGATCTCACGGGGCTCCAAGTGTGGCTGCGGAGGAGGTTGACTTGGCTGCGGCCAAGAGGCTTGTGATGGGCTCGGCCTCATCCGAGCCCGATGTCGCGATAACCCTCGTCCGATCTCCGACCCCAACATTTCCCTCCGTAAGTTCGTTGATTTATGATTCTTCCAAGTTTGCTTTCTTCTTCTTTTGTTTTTTTTTTTGTTTTTTGATCTTGAAGCGTTTATGTAATGTAGGGTGTGGCCCCAACACTGGAGGACCTTGATCATGTCTATCGTGCTGTGAGGCATCTTCTTCAGAGCTCGGTGAAGGTGACCACCTGAGCTGATGCGAAGATAAAGAGTCTCGCTGCCGAGAAGACCGGGTTGACCAAGAAACTCTCTTCTGCGACAGTTCGGGAAGAAGAGTTGAAGAAGGAGCTGGATGCTGCCAAGTCCAAACTTGCCGCTGCCGAGGAGAAAGCAGCTAAGAGTGAGGAAGCGCTTGAGGCAGCCCGAGCTCGGGAGGATCGGCTCGCGGCCGAACAGGGTGAGTTCGCCCTTGCCCTTGCTGAGAGGGTCATTTACAGCGAGGGCTTTAGTGCCCTCGTTTCCGCGTTGACCGGGCCATGCAAGAGGCGAGAGGTGGCGAAGGTTCTGGATCGGGTGGCCGCCGACTTCCCCACCCTCGACAAGGGGAAGTACGGTTATAAGCCCATCACGGATGAGGAGATGCTGCGGACATACTTCCGCCAACTGCAGAAGAAGGCCTCTCCGTTTCCGCTGGTCGGGTATGTTGCCGATCAGCGGACTCCGCTGTCCGCCGCCGAGGTCCGGGAGTGCCAATATGACCGGGACGTCGAGTTTGAGAAACTCTGCGCTCCCTTTCGCGAGGAACTTGCGGAGCGGCCACTGTCTCCCGATCTACCCTCTGACGAGGATGAGGAGGAGGATGTGGAAACTGGCCACGTCGATGGAGATGCTAGAGAGGATGCTGCCGAGACCGGCACCTTGAACACTGAGGCTGAACCATCTGGCGGGGTCAGTTGATCCCCCCTCTTGTAATTTGTTTTTTGTGTTTTTTTTTTTCGTCTGTTTTCTGTAATGAACTGTAAACGTTCTGAATTCTGCAATGAAGTTTCCTTTTATCCATGCTTATCTTGTCTTTACTTTCTGTAGAACGAATCTGAAACGGATAAGACTGCGCTGATAAATGAGATTAAGCGTCTGAAAATCCTTATTGATCTTAAGGATGGTGAGATCGGTCGCCTCGACAAGCTTGCCGAACACCTCCGTAATGAGTTTGACGCCAAATATAACTCCCTGCAAATCACGGCTGATTCTAATGAGGCTCGGTACTTGCAATTAAAAGAAGATTACGCGGACGCCAAGAGGATTGCAGACGAGCACGCCGAATACGAAAGGGTTATCCACGAGCTCGGCGGCAAGACGATATCCGAAGTCGAGGCTGATGCGTTCGGGGCTATGCGAGGTGTGGTGCGGGAGACCCAGAATCGCGGATCGGATTCATGGGAAGTCGCCGACTATATATCCGAGCTGCGATATTTGACAAACTTGTTCCCGTTGGTACTATCTCGCCACCCAATAATGAAGAAGTGGCTTGACCGGTACCCCGACGTGCAACCGTCCAAACAACATGCTCCCCGCTTCCGAGCCCTGAGTCCTACTGTACCATCGCGTCTGGTTAAGGACCGGTTGGACATGCTGATGCCTGTTCAGAACCGCAGAACGATACCGAACCGAGGGGATGGGAATTACCGAGCTCCGATAGTCCCCCGAGGTCGAAGTTCTTCCCGGTCTGTATCAAGCCGAACTGGGACGTCAGGCGGTGGTGGGCGCGGTGGTGGTCGCAGTTCGGGACAAAGCTCCCGGAAAAAGGAAGATATAAATATTGACTTTTTGATGAACCCGCCGACTAGCGGTTGGGCTAGTTACTTTAATTGTAGTAAGAGGCCAGATGAAGGTGGGCCTTCCAATGCCGACTTGTAAAATCCTGCAAAATAAGATAACACATTTTTTTTTTTTTTTTGGATAAACTATATGTTAGTGTAATTGTTGGCTTATTGCCTGTTTCAAATTTGCATTTCTGCTTAATCATTTCCGAACTGACACATAGGTCAAATTTGGATTTTCCGAAGTGGCTTGGGAGCCTAACTCCGGCTTCCGACGTGACTCTTGGGTCTTCCCTCGGTTTGGGATGGCATTTAGCCTATTATCCTTTGTCGAGGTGACACTTGGGTCAGGTCGGGTTCCTGTTCTGCCGACTAAGTCGGTAGGGGTGGTCCCCTGGTTCGTACGATTTTATTTTACTAACACTTGTCCTCGTCAGGATAGTGTTTCGAGTTAGAGGTAATATGCATATAAGTGGAGTAATGCAGAATGATGCGAACACAAATAAGAGATACGGAAAACAAACTTAAACTTTCATTACTTGAAATAATTTTTGGAAAACAAGACCGGACTGAACAATAAACCGAACTAAATAAGACCGAACTGACAAAAGACAAAAATGACCGAGCTACTCGACATGATACTCCACATCTATGCATAATACCTCTTCAGATGGATTATATTCCAAGGTCGCTGTATGGGCTCCCCGGACAGAGTGGAAAGCCTATAGGCGCCTTTACCAAGGACCTCGTCTACTCGGTATGGGCCTTCCCATGTGGCCTCCAGCTTGCCGAGCTTACAAGCCTTGCTAACCTCATTGTTTCGGAGAAATAAGTCCCCTACGCAATATTGCCGATCTCGAACTCGCCGATTGTAATATCGGGCTATGAGTTGTTTGTATCGGGCCTCTCTTATGTAAGCTGTATCCCTTTTTTCTTCTAGCAGATCGAGGTCCGCACGCCGGTTCTCATCATTGACTTCGGCTATGAAATGGGTCGTGCGCGGACTGGGGAGTCCGATCTCGACCGGGATTACAGCTTCTGTTCCGTATGCTAGACTATACGGTGTTTCGCCATTTGCTGTTCGCGGCGTTGTTCTGTAGGACCATAGGACGTTCGGAAGGTTTTCTACCCATAACCCCTTAGCTTTCTCTAGCCGGGTTTTGAGGCCTTTGACGAGAGTTCGGTTCGTCACTTCGGCCTGACCATTCGCTTGAGGGTGGGCTACCGATGTGAAATGTTGTTGAATCTGCAGCTCGTCACACCATTCCCTAAAAACCCTGTCCGTGAATTGGGTCCCATTATCGGATACGAGGACATGAGGTATGCCGAATCGACATACTATATTCTTCCATACAAAGTTCCGGGCGTTCTTGCTCGTGATCGCGGACAGGGGTTCTGCTTCTACCCACTTTGTAAAGTAGTCAATAGCAACTATGAGGTGCCTCAACTGACCTGGCGCTTTATCGAATGGTCCTACTATATCTATCCCCCACTGCGCGAACGGCCAAGGACTCTGCATCGCAGTCAGCTCGGTCTGTGGCAGCCTTGTCACATTCGCGTGTAACTGGCACTTCTCACATTTTTGCACGAGTTCGGTGCAATCCTTGAGCATCGAAGGCCAAAAGTATCCCCATCTCATGATTTTCTTGGCCAAAGCCCGAGGTCCGATGTGGCTTCCACATGCCCCTTCATGCATTTCTCGCATGACGTAGTCCGCTGAGATCGGTCCGACGCACTTGAGCAAGGGCTGAAGGTACGATTTTTTGTAAAGGACATTGTCCAGAACAACATATCTCAATGACTTCAACAGTATCCTTCTAGCCTCCGTCTTATCTTCAGGTAATTCCCCTCTCTCCAGATAGGCTAGGATCGAGGTCATCCACGTCGGCTGTGACTCATCTAGATCGTTGACCTCGGCTTCGTCTATGCTTCTATGCTGGACATCTTCCACCGGTGAAGTGCCAGACATTGCTGCTAATTTGCTGAGAGCATCAGCCCGGGAATTTTGAGTCCGGGAGATTCTCTCGAGCTGGAAGTATCTGAAAAAGCCCTGCATGCCCCGTGCCTTAGCCAAATACTTCTTCATTCTTTCTCCCTTCGCCTCGTACTTGCCTAGCATATGATTCACGACTACCTGGGAGTCACAGTGTACTTTTATGGCCGCGACCTTCAGATCGGTGGCTATCCGGAGTCCGGCTAGCAGTGCTTCGTACTCCACCTCATTGTTGGTGGTCGCGAACTGGAAGCGAAGTGAGTATGTGATCTCTTTCTTCTCTGGGCTGACAAGGAGGATTCCAGCACCGCTCCCAGTTTTTCCCGAGGCCCCATCTACGTACATATGCCAACAGTCCTGAGGTTCTTCCCCCGTTGTACGAATTGGCTCTGGCATCGAGTTCGGGACTTCGGATATTGAGGTTTCAGCCAAGAAATCTGCTAAGGCTTGCCCTTTGATGGCCTGTCGGGGGACATAAGATATGTCATGCTCTCCTAGTTCTATCGCCCACTTCGCTATTCGTCCTGAGGCTTCAGGCTTCGTCAGCACCTGCCGAAGTGGGGAATCTGTTCGGACTTGAATCGGGTGCGCGTGAAAATATGGGCGCAATCGCCGAGCAGCATTGACAAGTGCTAGGGCTAGCTTTTCCAACGGCTGATATCTCACTTCGGGCCCCTTTAGTGACCGGCTTATGAAGTAAACTGGCAACTGGCGACCTGCCTCTTCGCGCACGAGAACTGCACTAATTGCTTCGTCCGAGGTGGCCAAGTAAAGAAAAAGCACCTCTCCCTTCTTCAGTACTGACAAGGTCGGTAGATCCCTGAGGTACTCCTTTAGTTGGTGTAGGGCGTGATGATGCTCCGAACTCCAATCGAATTGGGGTGCTTTCTTTAAGATTTTGAAGAAGGGCAACTGCTTCTCTGCAGCTTTAGATAGGAATCTACTCAGTGCGGCGAGACACCCTGTAAGTCTGTGCACATCGTTGATCGATTTTGGATTCTTCATGTCTAACACAGCCTGAACCTTTGATGGATTCGCCCTCAGCCCTTCCTGGGTAATCCAACAACCTAAAAACTTCCCCGATGTCACAGCAAAGGTACATTTTTGGGGATTAAGTTTCAGATTGACCATGCGAAGGATGGAGAGCGCAGTTCGGAGATCGGCCACACTAGTGCTCTCTTCCTTGCTCTTCACCACTATGTCGTCGACATAGACCTCCACTTCCTTCCCGATATGCTCCTTAAATATTTTATCTACCATCCTCTGGTAGGTAGCTCCTGCATTCTTCAACCCAAATGGCATTTTGCGGTAAGCAAAGATGCCAAAGTCCGTAATGAATGCTGTCTTAGCCGCGTCTTCGGCATCCATTAGGACTTGGTGGTATCCCTTATACAGATCCAGGAAACTGAACATCCTGTGACCGACCAGCGAATCCACCTTTTTGTCGATATCGGGCAAAGGGTAACAGTCTTTAGGGCAGTGCTTGTTGAGATCGGTATAATCAATGCACATGCGCCATCCTCCCCCAGCCTTCTTGACCATTACCGGGTTCGCTATCCAGGTCGGGTAAGTGACTTCGAATAGAATCCCAGCGTCCATCAGTTGGGTCACTTCGGTTTTTATGACCTGATTCCGCTCTGCTGCAAAGGAGCGCTGCTTTTGCTTGATCGGTCGCACTTCGGGGTCGATCTTTAGCCGATGTGTGATCAGATCGGGTGATACTCCTGTCATATCCAATGGGGACCACGCGAAGACGTCTCTGTACTCCTTTAGAAGCCGAATAACCTGTTCGCGAAGATGGGGGTGGTCGGTCAGCCCGACTTTGACGACCTTAGCGGGATCGTCATCGTACAAAGCCACCTCTCTCTCTTCGGCGGGCGACGTCTTCTTCGGCTCTTCGGAGTTCAGTAATTGCTATGCTTGGGGCAGTTCGGGAGTTGCCCCTAGCCCCTTGAGAGCCACATGCAGGCACTCCCTTGCCATCTTCTGATCACCACGGATAACGGCTACCCCTCCCTTAGTCGGGATCTTCACTGCTAGATGGTACGTGGAGCAGATCGCTCTCACTGTGTTCATCCAAGTACGGCCTAGGATTATGTTGTATGGGGACTTGGCCTCTACCACCATGAATTCGGTCATGTTAGTGGTGCTTCTCGGCCCTTTCCCTACTGTGACGGGCAGCTCGATCGTCCCTAGGGGATGGGTTTCCTCCTGTGCGAAACTCCGCAGCGGCCGTGTGGTTGGAATGATTTTAGACTTCTCCAGCTCCATGTTATCAAAGCAATGTCTAAACATGATATTCACCGATGCCCCGGTGTCGATGTGAATCCTTTTGATCAGCATGTTAGCCACCACAGCCTCAACAACAATGGCATCGGAGTGCGGCATCATGGGGGGCACCAGGTCATCGGCCGAGAAAGTTACGGCTTCCTCCTTCTTGAACCTCTTATTAGCGGGTTCGCTGCTCGGCAAGCTCCGAGCTCCGTTCTTGAGGGACGATTTAGTCTGTCCTTTGGCGAGAGCGGAGATCGTAGCAACTATCCCCTCGTATTGGTAATCTCCGTCCTCGTCGGCATCATCCTCATTGTGCTTTGCTTTCTTCTCAGCATCCGTGCTGCAATTCCCTCTATACTGTCTCTTCTTTTTTTGACTTCGGGGAGCATCCACTTGATTTACCCCCGAGCTCCGATCTTGATACTTTTTGAGCTGTCCGTTACGAACTAGATTCTCGATATCTTGAGCCAGGTTCCTGCAGTCTTCTGTATCATGTCCGTAGTCCTCATGAAACTGGCAGTACTTATTCTTCGACCTCGGCTTGCCGTCCTCCCGCATCGGTCGTGGTCTCTCGAACAGGCCAGCATGCAGCTCAAGGATCTCGGTCCTTGGTTTGTTTAACGGAGTGAACTGCGGAGCTGGCCGCTGTGCGGGCTGACTTGTAGGCGGACCTCGCTGTGCTGGATTCTGCCGAGGTCCGAGACGAGACTCAATCGGACCTCGCTGAATTCGCTCCATTACCCCTTTTCGGGGTGCATCATCTTTTTTCTTTGAGGTTTCACCTCGGTCAACCTCCTTTCGACTTCTGGTCGCCTCCTCTATCTTAGCGAATTTGTCCGCAATAGCCCACAGTTCGGTAGTGGTCTTTGGGTCCTTCGCCAGGATCTCCCTGTAGAGGTGATCCGAGATGATAGCATTTTGGAATGCCGAGATGATGAGAAGGTCGTTTGTGCACCGAGTCGATAAGCACTCTCTATCGAACCGGGTCATGAAGTCTTGTAGAGATTCACCCCGGCCTTGCTTGACGGTTAGCAGGTGTGCTGGGGTGTGTCTCACTTCGGCACGCTGGGAGAAACTCCTAGCGAACACATTCATCAGATCGGAATACGATCTGATCGACCCGGGGGGCAAACTGTCGAACCATTCCCGTGCATTGTCGATTAGCAGTTCGGGAAACAGCTTGCACATGTGCACGCTCCCCAGATTTTGGTTCAGCATGCTGTACTTGAACTGACTAAGGAAATTGCTTGGATTTCCGATTCCGTTGTACGCCTTGATCTTTGGCACCGTGTACCCGAAGGGCATTGGTGTATTGAGGATCTCCTCCGAGAGCGGACTGATAATCCTACCAAGCGCGTCAAAGATCTGCGCTCCCCCAGTTAGGTGTCCTTGGTTGGGTGCATTATAGAGCGGAGCGGTGACATAGTTCGGTTGGACTATATGGGAGTTCGGCTGCTGACCTCCCTGGGTCTGTCCTCGGACTTGCTGAAGATAGTGTCGCAAGTCCTGTCCGGGCCTCTGTCCTTGACCGAACTGAGAGATTCCCTGTCCGGGCTGAGAGACTCCCTGTCCGAACTGGGGGACTCCCGTGTACTGGTTGAGGAACTCACATCCGGATGCTGTGGTGAGGTAATTTCGCAATAGCTCCTCGATCCCTGGAGGCGGAGGCGGTGGGGCTGCCGAGTTCGGCTGAATGACTGGAGAGTGGTGAGCAGTTAGGTTCGGTCGGATAACTGGGGACAAGCGTAGGGTTGCCTCTGGACCAAATAGTTCACGCTCCCGGTTGGCAGTGAGGTTCTCAACATGGCCCTCCGGTGTCGGGTGAGCCTGTGGTCCCAGGCGCGAACTCATGGGAGCCCGGTGTGGCTGGACCGGTTGGGCCTGGGAGGAAGGTGCCATTGTGTTTCCCGCTGCGCCCTACTCGTCGGCGTTTGGGATCTCCGGGATTTCGTCGGCCACGATCCGATCGTTGGCGGAGGCGTCGTTGGGCTGTTCTGCGCCCATTGCCGAGGCTGGTTCCTCGGGCTGTCGGCGTCGGGTCCGTCGACGGCGAGGGGTACCCAGCAACGTTGTGGTTCCGTGCGGCATTGATGGTAACTCTGAGCAGCAAAAAGATCGAAAACTCAAGCACAAATTTCGATTCCCACAGACGGCGCCAGTGATGAATCTTCGATTTGCGGCCCAGATTTGTGTACGATTTATATGCGGATGTAAGGAAGAACACGAGAGGTTTACGTGGTTTGATCGGTACGATCTACGTCCACGGGGAGGAAAATATAGCTTTATATCTAGAATAGCGTAAGTAAATTACAATACAATTGGTTCTCGTATTTATAGACGTAGTTCATGGCAGTTGCAGAAGCGGAATTGTGGAGGTCGTGGTGGTGTGGTTGGTTCCGGTTTTTCCTCCATCAGCCCACGTTCTGGGCTTAGGGCTCAACTCCCTGGGCTTGGGCTCCGACTAGCGGTTGGGCTTGCCGATCTGGGCTCATCCGATCTGGGCTTCACGATGTGGGCTTGTCTGTTTTGGGCCTTTGGGCCTAGGGAGGTGGGCCACTTCCTATCAGCACGGTTTGAACTACCAAAATCGAAGAACGTAAGGTAATCGGTCAACCGAAGCTATCTTGAGCTTACGGAGTCAACGGATGGTCGAACGACCTCGAATTCGATGCACTCTTCATGAATAACCTCTAATTCAATACAATATATCAATAGGTTGAAATACGTACGAGAATCATTGAGTTTTAAGTCAGTTATAGTGGTTTTCTTCTCGATTAAGCAAAAGAGACTTCAATCGAGGTTATGAGCTCAAATGCTTTTGAAATCAACGAGTAAGCTTCAATTTCATGTTCTAATATAAGAAATGAAGTAATCTAGCATGATAAAGGCTTGGAAAGCACGGTTTGAACTACCAAAATCGAAGAACGTAAGGTAATCGGTCAACCGAAGCTATCTTGAGCTTCCGGAGTCAACAGATGGTCGAACGACCTCGAATTCATTGCGCTCTTCATGAATAACCTCTAATTCAATACAATATATCAATCGGTTGAAGTACGTACAAGAATCATTGAGTTTTAAGTCAGTTATAGTGGTTTTCTTCTCGATTAAGCAAAAGAGACTTCAATCGAGGTTATGAGCTCAAATGCTTTTGAAATCAACGAGTAAGCTTCAATTTCATGTTCTAATATAAGAAATGAAGTAATCTAGCATGATAAAGGCTTGGAAAGCACGGTTTGAACTACCAAAATGGAAGAACGTAAGGTAATCGGTCAACCGAAGCTATCTTGAGCTTCCGAGTCAACAGATGGTCGAACGACCTCGAATTCGATGCGCTCTTCATAAATAACCTCTAATTCAATACAATATATCAATCGGTTGAAGTACGTACGAGAATCATTGAGTTTTAAGTCAGTTATAGTGGTTTTCTTCTCGATTAAGCAAAAGAGACTTCAATCGAGGTTATGAGCTCAAATGCCTTTGAAATCAACGAGTAAGCTTCAATTTCATGTTCTAATATAAGAAATGAAGTAATTTAGCATGATAAAGGCTTGGAAAGCACGGTTTGAACTACAAAAATTGAAGAACGTAAGGTAATCGGTCAACCGAAGCTATCTTGAGCTTCCGGAGTCAACGGATGGTCGAACGACCTCGAATTCGATGCATTCTTCATGAATAACCTCTAATTCAATACAATATATCAATCGGCTGAAGTACGTACGAGAATCATTGAGTTTTAAGTCAGTTATAGTGGTTTTCTTCTTGATTAAGCAAAAGAGACTTCAATCGAGGTTATGAGCTTAAATGCTTTTGAAATCAATGAGTAAGCTTCAATTTCATGTTCTAATATAAGAAATGAAGTAATCGAGCATGATAAAGGCTTGGAAAGCACGGTTTGAACGACCAAAATCGAAGAACGTAAGGTAATCGGTCAACCGAAGCTATCTTGAGCTTCCGGAGTCAACGGATGGTCGAACGACCTCGAATTCGATGCATTCTTCATGAATAACCTCTAATTCAATACAATATATCAATCGGTTGAAGTACGTACGAGAATCATTGAGTTTTAAGTCAGTTATAGTGGTTTTCTTCTTGATTAAGCAAAAGAGACTTCAATCGAGGTTATGAGCTTAAATGCTTTTAAAATCAACGAGTAAGCTTCAATTTCATGTTCTAATATAAGAAATGAAGTAATCGAGCATGATAAAGGCTTGGAAAGCACGGTTTGAACGACCAAAATCGAAGAACGTAAGGTAATCGGTCAACCGAAGCTACCTTGAGCTTCCGGAGTCAACAGATGGTCGAACGACCTCGAATTCATTGCGCTCTTCATGAATAACCACTAATTCAATACAATATATCAATCGGTTGAAGTACGTACGAGAATCATTGAGTTTTAAGTCAGTTATAGTGGTTTTCTTCTCGATTAAGCAAAAGAGACTTCAATCGAGGTTATGAGCTCAAATGCTTTTGAAATCAACGAGTAAGCTTCAATTTCATGTTCTAATATAAGAAATGAAGTAATCTAGCATGATAAAGGCTTGGAAAGCACGGTTTGAACTACCAAAATAGAAGAACGTAAGGTAATCGGTCGGAGTCAACAGATGGTCGAACGACCTCGATTTCGATTCGCACTTCATGAATAACCTCTAATTCAATACAATATATCAATCGGTTGAAGTACGTACGAGAATCATTGAGTTTTAAGTCAGTTATAGTGGTTTTCTTCTCGATTAAGCAAAAGAGACTTCAATCGAGGTTATGAACTCAAATGCTTTTGAAATCAACGAGTAAGCTTCAATTTCATGTTCTAATATAAGAAATGAAGTAATCTAGCATGATAAAGGCTTGGAAAGCACGGTTTGAACTACCAAAATCGAAGAACGTAAGGTAATCGGTCAACCGAAGCTATCTTGAGCTTCCGGAGTCAACGGATGGTCGAACGACCTCGAATTCGATGCACTCTTCATGAATAACCTCTAATTCAATACAATATATCAATCGGTTGAAGTAGGTACGAGAATCATTGAGTTTTAAGTCAGTTATAGTGGTTTTCTTCTCGATTAAGCAAAAGAGACTTCAATCGAGGTTATGAGCTCAAATGCTTTTGAAATCAACAAGTAAGCTTCAATTTCATGTTCTAATATAAGAAATGAAGTAATCTAGCATGATAAAGGCTTGGAAAGCATGGTTTGAACTACCAAAATCGAAGAACGTAAGGTAATCGGTCAACCGAAGCTATCTTGAGCTTCCGGAGTCAACAGATGGTCGAACGACCTCGAATTCGATGCGCTCTTCATGAATAACCTCTAATTCAATACAATATATCAATCGGTTGAAGTACGTACGAGAATCATTGAGTTTTAAGTCAGTTATAGTGGTTTTCTTCTCGATTAAGCAAAAGAGACTTCAATCGAGGTTATGAGCTCAAATGCTTTTGAAATCAACGAGTAAGCTTCAATTTCATGTTCTAATATAAGAAATGAAGTAATAAAGCATGATAAAGGCTTGGAAAGCACGGTTTGAACTAACAAAATCGAAGAACGTAAGGTAATCGGTCAACCGAAGCTATCTTGAGCTTCCGGAGTCAACAGATGGTCGAACGACCTCGAATTCATTGCGCTCTTCATGAATAACTCTAATTCAATACAATATATCAATCGGTTGAAGTACGTACAAGAATCATTGAGTTTTAAGTCAGTTATAGTGGTTTTCTTCTCGATTAAGCAAAAGAGACTTCAATCGAGGTTATGAGCTCAAATGCTTTTGAAATCAACGAGTAAGCTTCAATTTCATGTTCTAATATAAGAAATGAAGTAATAAAGCATGATAAAGGCTTGGAAAGCACGGTTTGAACTAACAAAATCGAAGAACGTAAGGTAATCGGTCAACCGAAGCTATCTTGAGCTTCCGGAGTCAACAGATGGTCGAACGACCTCGAATTCATTGCGCTCTTCATGAATAACTCTAATTCAATACAATATATCAATCGGTTGAAGTACGTACAAGAATCATTGAGTTTTAAGTCAGTTATAGTGGTTTTCTTCTCGATTAAGCAAAAGAGACTTCAATCGAGGTTTTTTTTTTTTTTTTTTTTTTTTTTTTTTTTTTTTTAATCAAAACACCCGAAAGGGTGAGGGGTTAGGCAGACCCCCAACCTGTATATAAAACCATATAAATCGAACAATGTCTGTGAGAGATAGCACTAAAACTGAGTGCTATCCCCACTACAAAGGATAAACCAAATACAAACATGAGGAGGACCCGTAGAGGACCCAACCCCTCACTACAAATGAGAAAACACGTAGAACTAAAAACAATACACTGAGAATGGCCCAAAAGTGACCATCTCGGGAGACTAACAATACCACCTATCAGCGCGGGATACCACAGAGATGCCTGCATGATAGGCTATGAGTATCGGAACCTGAAGTTGGGGTAGCCCAACTGATCCATACGAACGAGCGCCAGGAAGTAGCGTGGGGCGCTGGAGGAGTCAAAGTGAACCATGGTGTCGGTCTGAAGACCCCGACGAGCCATGAAGTCTGCAGGCTTGTTCCCCTCACGAGGGATGTGGGAGAACCGAGCCTGAATGCCTCTGAGCCGGAGACGGATCCGCGCCAAAATGTGACGAGTGGCCGCAGACCCGTGCCGGCCCGAGGTGAGGAGAGTGACCACAGCTGAGGCATCCATCTCGATCCAGACATGGGAGGAGAGCATGGTCGCCAGCTCTAGCCCATGGAGGAGCGCCAGGAGCTCCGCCTCAAAGCTAGAGCTCGCGGTCACCGGAGAGTAGTAGGCACGGAGGAGCTCGCTGTTGTGGTCACGGACAAGGCCCCCAGCAGCGGCGAGGCCTGTACCAGAGTCGAATGATCCATCCGTATTCAGCTTCACCCAAGGGGCCTCAGGTGGGAGCCAACGGACCATGCGGGAGCGAAGGGGCCGAGGGACCGGCTCCGAGGTCGGCATGAATGGGACCCGGGGCCGGCACCCCGCCCAGTGGGCCGGCAGGAGGAGCCGAGCAGCAACCAGTGTCTGCAGGTGATGGGTGACCTGCCAAATAACGTGAGAGCTACGGAAAGGAACCCCACGGTGTTTGTGGCTGTTCCTCTCCGTCCAAATGAACCAAATCACAAGACATGGGACCAAAAAAGAAACGTGTGTGCAAGGAGCCCGAGGGAAGCGGTGTCTCCATCTACCTATACTACGTGCAATGTCAGTGCGCGTGTGTGCTTGTGTCTGTGCAGGGAACCAGTCGGAAAAATGGGACCACACAGCCCTAGCAGACTCACTCCATTCAAATACATGCATCGTGGACTCGACCTGGGGGGACGAACAACATTGACACATAGAGGCGAGGGAGATACCCCTGGACTGGAGGATAGACTCGATGGGGATACGACCAAGGAGGAGGCGCCACAGAAAGACAGATATAGTGGGGGTAAGACACCGACTCCAAATGTCACCAAAGAGAGATAGCTTAGGACGCCTGTACCTGATCTTGTCCCATGCAGATGTCACGGTGAACTCGCCATGACTGGTAAGCGTCCACCTCATCACATCCTCCTCGCCCCACAACACCGGAGTCCAGCTCACATCAACCAACAGATCAATAGACAAGTAGGGAGCACAGAAAGCATGCAAACGATTAAGATCCCAAGCAGAGTCATGCCAAAAGAAAGACACATTAGGTCGAGGGCCGCCATTGGGCCGATAGACAGAAAGGGGGTAATCCCCAAACCAACTATCGTCCCAAAACGACACTCTCCCTGCACCCAAGGACCAACAAATAAATTCATGCGCACGAATACCGACATGCAATAAGCGACGCCACACAGTACTATGGGAAGCAGAAAACCCATATAAAGGATACGAGTACTTCTGCCACAGGTACCTCGCCCACAGCGAGTCACGAGCCTGGAACCTCCACCACAGCTTATAGCTGAAGGCCGTGACCATATCGGACAGCCTGCGAATACCCAAGCCACCCTCATCCACCGGGAGACAGATCTGCTTCCAACTGACCCAGTGAATCTTCTTCTCCTCGCCTACGGCCCCCCAGAAATACCTCGCCATCAGCTGCTCAAGGCCATGAAGCACCTTCTTCGGGACTTGGATAGCCTGAAGGACATGCAACGGGATGGTGGAGAGGGTGCTCTTGATCAGAGCCAGACGACCCCCGAACGTGAGGTGCCTATGCGACCAACTGTGGATACGATTGCTGATCCGCTGCCTCAGCTCAAGGAAGAGGGAAGACTTCTTGTGACCCTTATAGATGGGGACCCCGAGATAGGTGAAGGGGATAGTGCCTCTCTGAAAGCCCCCAACCTCACGAATCATGTGCTGCCAGTCCTCAACGTGATGATCGTTCAGATAGAAGTTGCTCTTCTCGAAGTTGATCATCTGCCCCGACACCGTGCAGTACTCATCAAGACACTCTTTCAGCTTTTCCAAGGACTCCCGCCTGGCCTGGGTGAAGATAATGATATCATCGGCGTAGGCCAGGTGGGAGATCGGGGGCGCCGCCCTCCTCTGAGAATGGTAGACCATGTCCGCCTGACCGACAATCAGCCTGTCAAGGGACCGCGAGAGGTAGTCCGCTGCAAGAACGAACAGGGACGGGGAGATCGGGTCCCCCTGGCGCAGACCGCGAGATGAATGGAAGAAGCCCGCGGGGGCCCCATTCACCAGCACCGAGAACCAACAGTTCTGCACACACCTCCTGACCATGTCGATCCACTGCTCCGGGAAGCCCATCTTTCTAAGGACACCAAACAGGAAGGGCCACTGGACACGGTCATAGGCCTTCGCCATATCCAGCTTGAGGGCGACATTGGGGTGCGCCCTTCCCTTGCACGGATGGAGGTCATGGATGAGCTCCTGGGCCAACAGGACGTTGTCACTGATCAGCCGGCCCTTGACGAAGCCACTCTGATTGGGGGCCACGACGTGGGGGATGAGAGGCGCCAGACGCGACGTCAAGATCTTAGAGATGATCTTGTTGGTCACGTTGCAAAGGCTGATGGGCCGAAAGTGGGTCCAAGAGGTCGGGTTGTCCCTCTTGGGGAGGAGGACAATGGTAGTAGCCGTAAAGCTCCGCGGCATGGGGGCACCATGGAAGAAGTCGAGCACAGCCGCCACCACGTCGGGCCCAACAGTATCCCAGCACCGCTGGAAGAATAAGGAAGTGAAGCCATCGGGACCCGAGGTACTGTCCCCGCAGATGCCGAAGACAGCAGTGCGGACCTCGTCATGCCCCGGGAGCGCACAGAGCCCCAAGAGGTCCACCGAGCCGGGCAGGGACTGCAGACCCTGGAGGTCCAAGGCGTCCGGGATAGCAACATCGGAAGATAGGAGATTCTGAAAGAACCCCGCGGCCGAGGCCCTGATCTCGGCCTCCTCGGAGATCTCCCTATCCCCCTCCTGAATGACATGGATGCGGGACTTCACCCTCCTCTGCTTGACCCACCCCTGAAAGAACTTGGTGTTGCGCTCCCCATCGGTGGCCCAACGAATCGCCGCCTTTTGCCTCCAGAAGTCCTCCTCCATACGAGTACGGTGCAACAGGAGGGCAATACAACGGTGGAGCTCGGACCGGAGCTCCGGGGAGGGGTCCGCGTCATAGGCGAGCTGGGCAGCTTCCACGGCCTCCTCGGCCTCCCTCATCTTCTCATGGATATTACCAAAGACGGTCTTGTTCCACCCCTTTAAGAACCCCTTGACACGGGACAGCTTGAACTGCAGATTCAGCATACCCACAAAACCCGTCGGCTCCTCCCAGATCCTGGCGATTTCAGAGGTAAAGGAGTGGTGCCTGACCCACATATTCTGAAATCTGAACGATGCCCGGGGCAGCTGGGCCGAGAACTGGCACCTCACCAGGAGCGGAGCATGGTCAGAGGCCACGCGAGGCAAGTGCGTGACACGGGTAGTCGCGAAGGCAGACTCCCAGTGCTCCCCGATCAGAATCCGGTCCAGCCTCTCAAGCAGGCCCGACCTCTCCCAAGTGAAGACAGAACCATCAAAGCCGGGGTCGATCAACTGACAATCAGAGATAGCGTCAGCAAAGTCCATGATCTCGAGATGACGATCAGTGGTGCTACCAACCCTCTCCTCCTCGGTCAGAAAGATGTTGAAGTCACCGCCCACGAGCCACGGGCACTCCTCCATCTGTAACGAGACCTCACGCATAGTCTCCCAAAGCGAGTAGCGGCCCTCCCTGGAACACTTGGCGTAGACAGCGGTCAAATACAACGGAGCACGGAACACGGCGGCAGAGACACGGACATGGACCAGCTGATCAGTATCCTCCAAGATATCCACCTGGTAGTCCCTGTGCGCAAAAATCCAGACCTTGTTGCTACTATTCGAGTGCCTGTGCGTGAGCCCAATCTTCCGAGAGACAAAAGAGGGGTCACGGTCATTCTGAGGCTCCAAGATCGCCACGAAAGAGACAAAATACTCCCTGCACAAATTACTGAGGGTGCCCAAGGGGTTGCGATTAACGATACCCTGAGCATTCCAAATAAGAAAATTCGCAGACATGGGGAAACAAATCAGGAAGAGGCCGGAGCAGTAACCCCACTCCTCAGATTTCCACCAAACGAGTCGGGAAGAACACGACCACGGTTGGGAGTACTCGAGCCCTGGACACTGTCAATAGCCATATCTCTATTACCATCAGACATCTCCACATCTCTGTCAGTCTCGGACTCATACTCAGCCTCGGGCACCTCGGTTCCATCATCCAAAACAACGAACGAGTTTCTAGTCGGAACCACGGGGGCACTATCGCGAGCGGACATCATATGCTTTGAATGGGCGACTTCGATCCACGCCCCAAGAGAGGCGCCAGGCGAGGCATGCCCCGGAGATCGGGGGGAGGTGTGGCGCTTCTGAGGCTCCCCGGGGGCACGGGGAGCATTGTGGCCCCGGGCGGGGGAGCGGGAGGATCCGCGGGCTCCGGAGTCCATGGAGGCTCCAGGGGCAGTGGGATCCCTGGGGGCAATGGGAGCCCTGGGGGGAGAACTGGGAGCTCCGCGGGCCCCAGGGGCCAAGGGGGCCCCGGGGGCCCGAGAGGCCTTGGGGGCCATGGGGGGAGCGCAGGGAGCCCCAGGGGCCCGGGAAGGGGACCGGGAGGAGGAGCGTACGTGCCTCTCCCCCATGCGCAAGGGCCTCAGGCCAGAGGCGGAGCCAGCGGGCAGAGACTTGGAGGGGGCAGGGGCGAAGGTGGCACCAGGCAGGGGCCCAGGGCGCCCCAAGAGGCCGTGCCCACACGGGGGGGACTGGGGTTGGGGAGGCACCGAGCTTTCCCCTGGAGCCCGAGCATGAGAAGGAGCCGGAGGGGCGGACGCACCATGAGCGGGGGGAGGGTCCCGGGCCACACCCTTAGCCCTCGGGCCCGGAGCACGGGCTTGAGGAGTAGCTTTCTTGGAGGGGCGCGCGTTCTGGCCGAACGCATAACAGGATTCGGGGAGATGCCCCACATGCTTACAGTCAGCACAGTACCTCGGGATCTTGTCCCACACAACCTTCTGACGGACCTCGGTCCCTGCCATATCAATCAGAAACTCTTCCACAGGGGGCTTAGTGATGTCAATCTCGACACAAACACGGGCGAAGGAAATGCGGGAACGCGAAGCCGTAGCATAATCAACTTGTATCGGATTTCCCAAGGAAGAACAAATCATATAAAGAGCACGTTGATCATACAAATGGATAGGCAAAGCAGGCAAATTACACCACACAGCGACAATGGGAGTTTCAAACGAGGGATCAAATTCGGGGGTCCATTTAAAAACACGCATAGGGGTAGACTCAACATACCACACAGGAAGACCGTTGACACCATGGAGTAATTTAGCATAATCCTCAACATCCGAAAGCATAATGAGCACATGTTTAGCATTCAAAAAATTCCACTTAAGGGTACCTTTGATCGGGATGTTGGTGAGAGCCTTGTCGATGTTGTGGGATGAGGGGATGGAGTGCGAAAACTTTCCGACCACAGCGAGCCCAACGCGACCTGCGAGACAATCCG
This sequence comes from Thymus mandschuricus, assembly GCA_029379335.1. Taxonomy (NCBI): domain Eukaryota; kingdom Viridiplantae; phylum Streptophyta; class Magnoliopsida; order Lamiales; family Lamiaceae; genus Thymus; species Thymus mandschuricus. Next base: position 14,333,458 of record CM057074.1, on the reverse strand, counting down.
TGTCAGTTTTCGAAAACGAAACCACAGGTGTACCTTCACGATCTCCTTTGGCTCCAATCGGAGAGAACTTGGTGGGGTTAAACGCAACAGGAGCTGAGGGAGGGGCGGAATTTTTGACCCGCTCCGCAAAAGAGGTGGGGGGCCGAGGGGCAGGAGCCCCGGCCGGGCGACGGGCGGGCTCAATGGGTGTGGGCGAAGGGCCCTGCTGAGTATCACTGTTAGGCCGAGAGACCCCCTCATCACCCGGGGCCATGATGGCGTCTCCATTACCCCCATTCGTGTGCTCCGTGGAGCCATTGGGGAGCGGGGGGAAGTCGGTCATATCCCCCGTAGCCAGCGGATTGTTGGAGAAGAATTTCAGAGGAGGGGCTTGGGGAGCATGAACCACGGTGGAAGGGATGGATCCGGGTTGGAGGGTGCACGGGTTTGGGGTTTGCAAGGAGTTGGGGTTCGGTTGCATGGGCGAGAGGTGCATGGGAGTGGGGTGCATGGGATTGGGTTGCATGGGAGTATCATGCATGGGTGTATGGTGCATGGGAGAAGGGTGCATGGGGTTGGGTTGCATGGACGTCTGGTGCATGGGAGTGGGCTGCATGGGAGTAGATTGCATGGGTGTATGGTGCATGGGAGTAGGCTGCATGGGGATGGTGCATGGGAGGGTTGCATGGGTGTGAGGAGCATGGGAAGATTGCATGGGCGTGTGAAGCATGGGAATATTGTCAACGGAGGTTACGTCAAGCCGAGTATGGAAGGTGGATTCTTGGGCGGTAATGGCGGGATTGCTTCCCTCAAATAATGGCAGCGGATCATGGGGGATTGGGGGGATGAATCTGGACGGGACTCGGGTGGGAGACGCCGGGGCAGAATCCGGCGACCGGGAAGGAATTCCGGCAAGAAGCGATGGCAGTTTCTGTTGCTTCCGTTCACGGCGAATCGCGAGGCGAAGCTGCTCTTCGTCGTAAACACCATAATTCTCCATCAAACTACACAATTCAGCCCTCTTCTTCTCGTCAGCGTAGAAAGCTTCGAAATCAAAATCATCTTCATCTTCCTCAAAATCGGAGCAAGCATACTCATCTCCATTGCCGAGGGAAACGTCCTCGGCAACAACAGTTTGGAGGGGGGTGATCACAGCAGGGGTTCCGGCTTCCGTCGGCAAACAAACGCGTGCATCAAGCACGGAATCCTCCGATTTTTGCTGCAACAAATCATCATTCGGAGGTTGCTGGTCGGGATGAGTCTTGGAGGCTGCAGTCTTCATTTTTTTAAGTTTCCGGTGAGAAGGGGCCACGGAGGGACGGGCTGATGAAGGTTTCTTGAAGACGGCTTTAGCGGAGAAGACAATCTCTCCGACGGTCAAGGGCAGCCGGGATGATGGGGGCTGCTGGCCGTGAGACTCGCCGGGGTGAACGCCGGGATGGCTTGATTCGGGGGATTCAGACTGGACGGGCTGGGGGGAATTTCCGGCAGCAAGGGGCTGGCCGGTGGGCTGGAGGAGCTGGGGGGGAGATCCGGCGTCAAAGGGTTGGCCGGCGTGATGGCGGGGCTTGAGAGAGTCCCCGGCAGCAAGGGGTTGGCCGACGGGCTGGAGGGATTGGAGGGAGATCCCGGCTGCAAGAGGCTGGCCGGCGGGATCCTCCGGCGGAGGGTCTGCCATGGAGGAGATGGCAAGAGCTGCTGGACGGAGGAGGGAGACCGGAAAAAACTGGCCGGAAAACCAGATCGGAAAAACTGACACGAACAAAAAGACACCTAACAAACGAACAAATCAAAAGAACACGACACGAACACAATTACGAAAAAAATCGAAACCAAAACACATGCAAAAACGAAGAAAATCGCAAGAACAGGTGGAATTTCCGACTGAGTGTGTGAAAAGTGTGTTTAGTGTGTGAGAGAGGTCAGAGCATTTTCGCAAAGCGAAAAAATTCGAATGAATGAGACTTCAATCGAGGTTATGAGCTCAAATGCTTTTGAAATCAACGAGTAAGCTTCAATTTCATGTTCTAATATATGAAATGAAGTAATCTAGCATGATAAAGGCTTGGAAATCACGGTTTGAACTACCAAAATCAAAGAACGTAAGGTAATCGGTCAACCGAAGCTATCTTGAGCTTCCGGAGTCAACAGATGGTCGAACGACCTCGAATTCGATGCGCTCTTCATAAATAACCTCTAATTCAATACAATATATCAATCGGTTGAAGTACGTACGAGAATCATTGAGTTTTAAGTCAGTTATAGTGGTTTTCTTCTCGATTAAGCAAAAGAGACTTCAATCGAGGTTATGAGCTCAAATGCTTTTGAAATCAACGAGTAAGCTTCAATTTCATGTTCTAATATAAGAAATGAAGTAATAGAGCATGATAAAGGCTTGGAAAGCACGGTTTGAACTACCAAAATCGAAGAACGTAAGGTAATCGGTCAACCGAAGCTATCTTGAGCTTCCGGAGTCAACGGATGATCGAACGACCTCAAATTCGATGCACTCTTCATGAATAACCTCTAATTCAATACAATATATCAATCGGTTGAAGTACGTACGAGAATCATTGAGTTTTAAGTCAGTTATAGTGGTTTTCTTCTCGATTAAGCAAAAGAGACTTATATCGAGGTTATAAGCTTAAATGCTTTTGAAATCAACGAGTAAGGTTCAATTTCATGTTCTAATATTAGAAATGAAGTAATCGAGCATGATAAAGGCTTGGAAAGCACGGTTTGAACGACCAAAATCGAAGAACGTAAGTTAATCGGTCAACCGAAGCTATCTTGAGCTTCCGGAGTCAACAGATGGTCGAACGACCTCGAATTCATTGCGCTCTTCATGAGTAACGTCTAATTCAATACAATATATCAATCGGTTGAAGTACGTACGAGAATCATTGAGTTTTAAGTCAGTTATAGTGGTTTTCTTCTCGATTAAGCAAAAGAGACTTCAATCGAGGTTATGAGCTCAAATGCTTTTGAAATCAACGAGTAAGCTTCAATTTCATGTTCTAATATAAGAAATGAAGTAATAAAGCATGATAAAGGCTTGGAAAGCACGGTTTGAACTACCAAAATCGAAGAACGTAAGGTAATCGGTCAACCGAAGCTATCTTGAGCTTCCGGAGTCAACAGATGGTCGAACGACCTCGAATTCATTGCGCTCTTCATGAATAACCTCTAATTCAATACAATATATCAATCGGTTGAAGTACGTACAAGAATCATTGAGTTTTAAGTCAGTTATAGTGGTTTTCTTCTCGATTAAGCAAAAGAGACTTCAATCGAGGTTATGAGCTCAAATGCTTTTGAAATCAACGAGTAAGCTTCAATTTCATGTTCTAATATAAGAAATGAAGTAATCTAGCATGATAAAGGCTTGGAAAGCACGGTTTGAACTACCAAAATCGAAGAACGTAAGGTAATCGGTCAACCGAAGCTATCTTGAGCTTCCGAGTCAACAGATGGTCGAACGACCTCGAATTTGATGCGCTCTTCATAAATAACCTCTAATTCAATACAATATATCAATCGGTTGAAGTACGTACGAGAATCATTGAGTTTTAAGTCAGTTATAGTGGTTTTCTTCTCGATTAAGCAAAAGAGACTTCAATCGAGGTTATGAGCTCAAATGCCTTTGAAATCAACGAGTAAGCTTCAATTTCATGTTCTAATATAAGAAATGAAGTAATTTAGCATGATAAAGGCTTGGAAAGCACGGTTTGAACTACAAAAATTGAAGAACGTAAGGTAATCGGTCAACCGAAGCTATCTTGAGCTTCCGGAATCAACGGATGGTCGAACGACCTCAAATTCGATGCACTCTTCATGAATAACCTCTAATTCAATACAATATATCAATCGGTTGAAGTACGTACGAGAATCATTGAGTTTTAAGTCAGTTATAGTGGTTTTCTTCTTGATTAAGCAAAAGAGACTTCAATCGAGGTTATGAGCTTAAATGCTTTTGAAATCAATGAGTAAGCTTCAATTTCATGTTCTAATATAAGAAATGAAGTAATCGAGCATGATAAAGGCTTGGAAAGCACGGTTTGAACGACCAAAATCGAAGAACGTAAGGTAATCGGTCAACCGAAGCTATCTTGAGCTTCCGAGTCAACAGATGGTCGAACGACCTCGAATTCGATGCGCTCTTCATAAATAACCTCTAATTCAATACAATATATCAATCGGTTGAAGTACGTACGAGAATCATTGAGTTTTAAGTCAGTTATAGTGGTTTTCTTCTCGATTAAGCAAAAGAGACTTCAATCGAGGTTATGAGCTCAAATGCCTTTGAAATCAACGAGTAAGCTTCAATTTCATGTTCTAATATAAGAAATGAAGTAATTTAGCATGATAAAGGCTTGGAAAGCACGGTTTGAACTACAAAAATTGAAGAACGTAAGGTAATCGGTCAACCGAAGCTATCTTGAGCTTCCGGAATCAACGGATGGTCGAACGACCTCAAATTCGATGCACTCTTCATGAATAACCTCTAATTCAATACAATATATCAATCGGTTGAAGTACGTACGAGAATCATTGAGTTTTAAGTCAGTTATAGTGGTTTTCTTCTTGATTAAGCAAAAGAGACTTCAATCGAGGTTATGAGCTTAAATGCTTTTGAAATCAATGAGTAAGCTTCAATTTCATGTTCTAATATAAGAAATGAAGTAATCGAGCATGATAAAGGCTTGGAAAGCACGGTTTGAACGACCAAAATCGAAGAACGTAAGGTAATCGGTCAACCGAAGCTATCTTGAGCTTCCGGAGTCAACGGATGGTCGAACGACCTCGAATTCGATGCATTCTTCATGAATAACCTCTAATTCAATACAATATATCAATCGGTTGAAGTACGTACGAGAATCATTGAGTTTTAAGTCAGTTATAGTGGTTTTCTTCTTGATTAAGCAAAAGAGACTTCAATCGAGGTTATGAGCTTAAATGCTTTTGAAATCAACGAGTAAGCTTCAATTTCATGTTCTAATATAAGAAATGAAGTAATCGAGCATGATAAAGGCTTGGAAAGCACGGTTTGAACGACCAAAATCGAAGAACGTAAGGTAATCGGTCAACCGAAGCTACCTTGAGCTTCCGGAGTCAACAGATGGTCGAATGACCTCGAATTCATTGCGCTCTTCATGAATAACCACTAATTCAATACAATATATCAATCGGTTGAAGTACGTACGAGAATCATTGAGTTTTAAGTCAGTTATAGTGGTTTTCTTCTCGATTAAGCAAAAGAGACTTCAATCGAGGTTATGAACTCAAATGCTTTTGAAATCAACGAGTAAGCTTCAATTTCATGTTCTAATATAAGAAATGAAGTAATCTAGCATGATAAAGGCTTGGAAAGCACGGTTTGAACTACCAAAATCGAAGAACGTAAGGTAATCGGTCAACCGAAGCTATCTTGAGCTTCCGGAGTCAACGGATGGTCGAACGACCTCGAATTCGATGCACTCTTCATGAATAACCTCTAATTCAATACAATATATCAATCGGTTGATGTAGGTACGAGAATCATTGAGTTTTAAGTCAGTTATAGTGGTTTTCTTCTCGATTAAGCAAAAGAGACTTCAATCGAGGTTATGAGCTCAAATGCTTTTGAAATCAACAAGTAAGCTTCAATTTCATGTTCTAATATAAGAAATGAAGTAATCTAGCATGATAAAGGCTTGGAAAGCATGGTTTGAACTACCAAAATCGAAGAACGTAAGGTAATCGGTCAACCGAAGCTATCTTGAGCTTCCGGAGTCAACAGATGGTCGAACGACCTCGAATTCGATGCGCTCTTCATGACTAACCTCTAATTCAATACAATATATCAATCGGTTGAAGTACGTACGAGAATCATTGAGTTTTAAGTCAGTTATAGTGGTTTTCTTCTCGATTAAGCAAAAGAGACTTCAATCGAGGTTATGAGCTCAAATGCTTTTGAAATCAACGAGTAAGCTTCAATTTCATGTTCTAATATAAGAAATGAAGTAATAAAGCATGATAAAGGCTTGGAAAGCACGGTTTGAACTAACAAAATCGAAGAACGTAAGGTAATCGGTCAACCGAAGCTATCTTGAGCTTCCGGAGTCAACAGATGGTCGAACGACCTCGAATTCATTGCGCTCTTCATGAATAACCTCTAATTCAATACAATCTATCAATCGGTTGAAGTACGTACAAGAATCATTGAGTTTTAAGTCAGTTATAGTGGTTTTCTTCTCGATTAAGCAAAAGAGACTTCAATCGAGGTTATGAGCTCAAATGCTTTTGAAATCAACGAGTAAGCTTCAATTTCATGTTCTAATATATGAAATGAAGTAATCTAGCATGATAAAGGCTTGGAAAGCACGGTTTGAACTACCAAAATCGAAGAACGTAAGGTAATCGGTCAACCGAAGCTATCTTGAGCTTCCGGAGTCAACAGATGGTCGAACGACCTCGAATTCGATGCGCTCTTCATAAATAACCTCTAATTCAATACAATATATCAATCGGTTGAAGTACGTAAGAGAATCATTGAGTTTTAAGTCAGTTATAGTGGTTTTCTTCTCGATTAAGCAAAAGAGACTTCAATCGAGGTTATGAGCTCAAATGCTTTTGAAATCAACGAGTAAGCTTCAATTTCATGTTCTAATATAAGAAATGAAGTAATAGAGCATGATAAAGGCTTGGAAAGCACGGTTTGAACTACCAAAATCGAAGAACGTAAGGTAATCGGTCAACCGAGGCTATCTTGAGCTTCCGGAGTCAACGGATGATCGAACGACCTCAAATTCGATGCACTCTTCATGAATAACCTCTAATTCAATACAATATATCAATCGGTTGAAGTACGTACGAGAATCATTGAGTTTTAAGTCAGTTATAGTGGTTTTCTTCTCGATTAAGCAAAAGAGACTTATATCGAGGTTATGAGCTTAAATGCTTTTGAAATCAACGAGTAAGGTTCAATTTCATGTTCTAATATTAGAAATGAAGTAATCGAGCATGATAAAGGCTTGGAAAGCACGGTTTGAACGACCAAAATCGAAGAACGTAAGGTAATCGGTCAACCGAAGCTATCTTGAGCTTCCGGAGTCAACAGATGGTCGAACGACCTCGAATTCATTGCGCTCTTCATGAGTAACGTCTAATTCAATACAATATATCAATCGGTTGAAGTACGTACGAGAATCATTGAGTTTTAAGTCAGTTATAGTGGTTTTCTTCTCGATTAAGCAAAAGAGACTTCAATCGAGGTTATGAGCTCAAATGCTTTTGAAATCAACGAGTAAGCTTCAATTTCATGTTCTAATATAAGAAATGAAGTAATCTAGCATGATAAAGGCTTGGAAAGCACGTGATGAATCTTCGATTTGCGGCCCAGATTTGTGTACGATTTATATGCGGATGTAAGGAAGAACACGAGAGGTTTACGTGGTTCGATCGGTACGATCTACGTCCACGGGGAGGAAAATATAGCTTTATATCTAGAATAGCGTAAGTAAATTACAATACAATTGGTTCTCGTATTTATAGACGTAGTTCATGGCAGTTGCAGAGGCGGAATTGTGGAGGTCGTGGAGGTGTGGTTGGTTCCGGTTTTTCCTCCATCAGCCCACGTTCTGGGCTTAGGGCTCAACTCCCTGGGCTTGGGCTCCGACTAGCGGTTGGGCTTGCCGATCTGGGCTCATCCGATCTGGGCTTCACGATGTGGGCTTGTCTGTTTTGGGCCTTTGGGCCTAAGGAGGTGGGCCACTTCCTATCACATCCCCCCCCAAAAAGCGTGGGGTGATGGAGTTGATGTTTCCTGCCTGTGCCGCTAAACTGCGTGGGGGAGGCCGAACTGAACTTGGTACCCCCTCTTGAATGTGTGAGGAAGTCCGAACTGGACTTGGTACCCCCTCTGAAATTTGTGAGGAAGGCCGAACTGAACGGTGCCCCCTCTGAAATTTGTGAGGAAGGCCGAACTGAAGTTGGTACCCCCTCTGAAACTTGTGAGGAAGGCCGAACTGAAGTTGGTACCCCCTCTGAAGCTTGTGAGGAAGGCCGAACTGAAGTTGGTACCCCCTCTAAAACTTGTGAGGAAGGCCGAACTGAAGTTGGTACCCCCTCTGAAATGTGTGAGGATGTCCGAACTGAAGTTGGTACCCCCTCTGAAATTTGCTTTTCGCTGGGAGGTCGGTCATGCCGATCTCATCTCCCGCCCAAAGTTAAAGTTGTCAGCCGCATTAAATGCGACGCTTGGGGTACCGATAAAGCACCGATTAGACGTTTGCGAAACGTCGTCGCATTGAATGTTTTCTCAATAGGCGTAATTCCACCCCTTTTAATGCCCTATGATTGTTATACAATCAATTTCATTCCTTCAAAACTGAAACCCTAAACCTGCGAATCCTCCGTACTGTTCATCTTCTCCAATAACTGCTCTCTGTGAATCTTCACCACTATCAACAAGGAAAAAGTAAGTTATGTCTTCCTCTCTTTCCATTTCAAATGCTTTTTCGGATTCCTCCGTTCGAGAAGTTCATTCCCCCACTGATTCTCATTCTCCGGCGGTGACGGAAGAAGTCGCCGCCGCTTCTTCGTCCACCTCTCTTCCGGTTAGTTTCCCGGGAGATAAACGTGCGTGCGTACGGTCCGACTGTAAGGAGCCGTACGGGCACGAAGTTGTGTTTTCCGAGTGTCCTCCCGGAGTAGCTGGGAGCGTAGGTTGTTTAGAATCCACCATTTCTACCTCCACCCTCTACGATCTTGCCGTTAAATTTGAATTTCCCCCTTCTGTCCTTCTTCTCCGGCCGAACGCTTACGATAGGGCGTATCGTCCCCCTCGTGGGTGTGTCACTGTCTACGAGGACCAGTTTAAGGCTGGTCTGCGTGTACCTTTTCCGGCTATTTATGCCGATATTTACCGTGTTTTCGATTTGTCTCCTTCCCAAATCACCCCGAACAGCATCAGCCAAATAACCGGACTGGGGATTGCCTGTTCTCGGTTGGGTATCCCGTACTCTATAGATCTTCTCGGGGGTATTATGTCATTTAAGTCCCGGACTGAGGGCTGGTACTATTCTTCATACCGGCATCCGGGTTTTTCCGTAAAGGTTCCCTCCAAAGTCCAAGACTGGCGGAAAAAGTTTTTTTTCTGCCAGTTCGAGGGTGCCACCGAGGTCGGGTGGCACTCGGGTTCGGTTCGGCTTCTGCCGAGGCAGAAGAACTTGGCTGAGGTGGTTCGGCGTCTTGCCAGTCTGGGCAAGATGCCGATGTCACTGGCCCAACTGGCGGTGGCGGTACCGAGCCCCGATGATCCTTCCACTTCGGTGGATCCGGGGAGGGGTGAGGTCCCTCTTCCCTTTGTATATATATATATATATTTTTTTTGTGTCGGTGCTTACTCGTTTGCCGTGTCTCCAGTGAATTTGGTTAAGGATGGCAAGAAGAAGGCACCCTCCCAGAAGAAGCGAAGGAACGAGGGCGCCAGTTCGCCAGCCGGTGCGAAGAGGCGAGCGGCGGAGTCGTCGGAGAGGACTCAATCTGGAGTTCCCACCCCCCGATCTCACGGGGCTCCAAGTGTGGCTGCGGAGGAGGTTGACTTGGCTGCGGCCAAGAGGCTTGTGATGGGCTCGGCCTCATCCGAGCCCGATGTCGCGATAACCCTCGTCCGATCTCCGACCCCAACATTTCCCTCCGTAAGTTCGTTGATTTATGATTCTTCCAAGTTTGCTTTCTTCTTCTTTTGTTTTTTTTTTTGTTTTTTGATCTTGAAGCGTTTATGTAATGTAGGGTGTGGCCCCAACACTGGAGGACCTTGATCATGTCTATCGTGCTGTGAGGCATCTTCTTCAGAGCTCGGTGAAGGTGACCACCTGAGCTGATGCGAAGATAAAGAGTCTCGCTGCCGAGAAGACCGGGTTGACCAAGAAACTCTCTTCTGCGACAGTTCGGGAAGAAGAGTTGAAGAAGGAGCTGGATGCTGCCAAGTCCAAACTTGCCGCTGCCGAGGAGAAAGCAGCTAAGAGTGAGGAAGCGCTTGAGGCAGCCCGAGCTCGGGAGGATCGGCTCGCGGCCGAACAGGGTGAGTTCGCCCTTGCCCTTGCTGAGAGGGTCATTTACAGCGAGGGCTTTAGTGCCCTCGTTTCCGCGTTGACCGGGCCATGCAAGAGGCGAGAGGTGGCGAAGGTTCTGGATCGGGTGGCCGCCGACTTCCCCACCCTCGACAAGGGGAAGTACGGTTATAAGCCCATCACGGATGAGGAGATGCTGCGGACATACTTCCGCCAACTGCAGAAGAAGGCCTCTCCGTTTCCGCTGGTCGGGTATGTTGCCGATCAGCGGACTCCGCTGTCCGCCGCCGAGGTCCGGGAGTGCCAATATGACCGGGACGTCGAGTTTGAGAAACTCTGCGCTCCCTTTCGCGAGGAACTTGCGGAGCGGCCACTGTCTCCCGATCTACCCTCTGACGAGGATGAGGAGGAGGATGTGGAAACTGGCCACGTCGATGGAGATGCTAGAGAGGATGCTGCCGAGACCGGCACCTTGAACACTGAGGCTGAACCATCTGGCGGGGTCAGTTGATCCCCCCTCTTGTAATTTGTTTTTTGTGTTTTTTTTTTTCGTCTGTTTTCTGTAATGAACTGTAAACGTTCTGAATTCTGCAATGAAGTTTCCTTTTATCCATGCTTATCTTGTCTTTACTTTCTGTAGAACGAATCTGAAACGGATAAGACTGCGCTGATAAATGAGATTAAGCGTCTGAAAATCCTTATTGGTCTTAAGGATGGTGAGATCGGTCGCCTCGACAAGCTTGCCGAACACCTCCGTAATGAGTTTGACGCCAAATATAACTCCCTGCAAATCACGGCTGATTCTAATGAGGCTCGGTACTTGCAATTAAAAGAAGATTACGCGGACGCCAAGAGGATTGCAGACGAGCACGCCGAATACGAAAGGGTTATCCACGAGCTCGGCGGCAAGACGATATCCGAAGTCGAGGCTGATGCGTTCGGGGCTATGCGAGGTGTGGTGCGGGAGACCCAGAATCGCGGATCGGATTCATGGGAAGTCGCCGACTATATATCCGAGCTGCGATATTTGACAAACTTGTTCCCGTTGGTACTATCTCGCCACCCAATAATGAAGAAGTGGCTTGACCGGTACCCCGACGTGCAACCGTCCAAACAACATGCTCCCCGCTTCCGAGCCCTGAGTCCTACTGTACCATCGCGTCTGGTTAAGGACCGGTTGGACATGCTGATGCCTGTTCAGAACCGCAGAACGATACCGAACCGAGGGGATGGGAATTACCGAGCTCCGATAGTCCCCCGAGGTCGAAGTTCTTCCCGGTCTGTATCAAGCCGAACTGGGACGTCAGGCGGTGGTGGGCGCGGTGGTGGTCGCAGTTCGGGACAAAGCTCCCGGAAAAAGGAAGATATAAATATTGACTTTTTGATGAACCCGCCGACTAGCGGTTGGGCTAGTTACTTTAATTGTAGTAAGAGGCCAGATGAAGGTGGGCCTTCCAATGCCGACTTGTAAAATCCTGCAAAATAAGATAACACATTTTTTTTTTTTTTTTGGATAAACTATATGTTAGTGTAATTGTTGGCTTATTGCCTGTTTCAAATTTGCATTTCTGCTTAATCATTTCCGAACTGACACATAGGTCAAATTTGGATTTTCCGAAGTGGCTTGGGAGCCTAACTCCGGCTTCCGACGTGACTCTTGGGTCTTCCCTCGGTTTGGGATGGCATTTAGCCTATTATCCTTTGTCGAGGTGACACTTGGGTCAGGTCGGGTTCCTGTTCTGCCGACTAAGTCGGTAGGGGTGGTCCCCTGGTTCGTACGATTTTATTTTACTAACACTTGTCCTCGTCAGGATAGTGTTTCGAGTTAGAGGTAATATGCATATAAGTGGAGTAATGCAGAATGATGCGAACACAAATAAGAGATACGGAAAACAAACTTAAACTTTCATTACTTGAAATAATTTTTGGAAAACAAGACCGGACTGAACAATAAACCGAACTAAATAAGACCGAACTGACAAAAGACAAAAATGACCGAGCTACTCGACATGATACTCCACATCTATGCATAATACCTCTTCAGATGGATTATATTCCAAGGTCGCTGTATGGGCTCCCCGGACAGAGTGGAAAGCCTATAGGCGCCTTTACCAAGGACCTCGTCTACTCGGTATGGGCCTTCCCATGTGGCCTCCAGCTTGCCGAGCTTACAAGCCTTGCTAACCTCATTGTTTCGGAGAACTAAGTCCCCTACGCAATATTGCCGATCTCGAACTCGCCGATTGTAATATCGGGCTATGAGTTGTTTGTATCGGGCCTCTCTTATGTAAGCTGTATCCCTTTTTTCTTCTAGCAGATCGAGGTCCGCACGCCGGTTCTCATCATTGACTTCGGCTATGAAATGGGTCGTGCGCGGACTGGGGAGTCCGATCTCGACCGGGATTACAGCTTCTGTTCCGTATGCTAGACTATACGGTGTTTCACCATTTGCTGTTCGCGGCGTTGTTCTGTAGGACCATAGGACGTTCGGAAGGTTTTCTACCCATAACCCCTTAGCTTTCTCTAGCCGGGTTTTGAGGCCTTTGACGAGAGTTCGGTTCGTCACTTCGGCCTGACCATTCGCTTGAGGGTGGGCTACCGATGTGAAATGTTGTTGAATCTGCAGCTCGTCACACCATTCCCTAAAAACCCTGTCCGTGAATTGGGTCCCATTATCGGATACGAGGACATGAGGTATGCCGAATCGACATACTATATTCTTCCATACAAAGTTCCGGGCGTTCTTGCTCGTGATCGCGGACAGGGGTTCTGCTTCTACCCACTTTGTAAAGTAGTCAATAGCAACTATGAGGTGCCTCAACTGACCTGGCGCTTTATCGAATGGTCCTACTATATCTATCCCCCACTGCGCGAACGGCCAAGGACTCTGCATCGCAGTCAGCTCGGTCTATCGCAGCCTTGTCACATTCGCGTGTAACTGGCACTTCTCACATTTTTGCACGAGTTCGGTGCAATCCTTGAGCATCGAAGGCCAAAAGTATCCCCATCTCATGATTTTCTTGGCCAAAGCCCGAGGTCCGATGTGGCTTCCACATGCCCCTTCATGCATTTCTCGCATGACGTAGTCCGTTGAGATCGGTCCGACGCACTTGAGCAAGGGCTGAAGGTACGATTTTTTGTAAAGGACATTGTCCAGAACAACATATCTCAATGACTTCAACAGTATCCTTCTAGCCTCCTTCTTATCTTCAGGTAATTCCCCTCTCTCCAGATAGGCTAGGATCGAGGTCATCCACGTCGGCTGTGACTCATCTAGATCGTTGACCTCGGCTTCGTCTATGCTTCTATGCTGGACATCTTCCACCGGTGAAGTGCCAGACATTGCTGCTAATTTGCTGAGAGCATCAGCCCGGGAATTTTGAGTCCGGGGGATTCTCTCGAGCTGGAAGTATCTGAAAAAGCCCTGCATGCCCCGTGCCTTAGCCAAATACTTCTTCATTCTTTCTCCCTTCGCCTCGTACTTGCCTAGCATATGATTCACGACTACCTGGGAGTCACAGTGTACTTTTATGGCCGCGACCTTCAGATCGGTGGCTATCCGGAGTCCGGCTAGCAGTGCTTCGTACTCCACCTCATTGTTGGTGGTCGCGAACTGGAAGCGAAGTGAGTATGTGATCTCTTTCTTCTCTGGGCTGACAAGGAGGATTCCAGCACCGCTCCCAGTTTTTCCCGAGGCCCCATCTACGTACATATGCCAACAGTCCTGAGGTTCTTCCCCCGTTGTACGAATTGGCTCTGGCATCGAGTTCGGGACTTCGGATATTGAGGTTTCAGCCAAGAAATCTGCTAAGGCTTGCCCTTTGATGGCCTGTCGGGGGACATAAGATATGTCATGCTCTCCTAGTTCTATCGCCCACTTCGCTATTCGTCCTGAGGCTTCAGGCTTCGTCAGCACCTGCCGAAGTGGGGAATCTGTTCGGACTTGAATCGGGTGCGCGTGAAAATGTGGGCGCAATCGCCGAGCAGCATTGACAAGTGCTAGGGCTAGCTTTTCCAACGGCTGATATCTCACTTCGGGCCCCTTTAGTGACCGGCTTATGAAGTAAACTGGCAACTGGCGACCTGCCTCTTCGCGCACGAGAACTGCACTAATTGCTTCGTCCGAGGTGGCCAAGTAAAGAAAAAGCACCTCTCCCTTCTTCAGTACTGACAAGGTCGGTAGATCCCTGAGGTACTCCTTTAGTTGGTGTAGGGCGTGATGATGCTCCGAACTCCAATCGAATTGGGGTGCTTTCTTTAAGATTTTGAAGAAGGGCAACTGCTTCTCTGCAGCTTTAGATAGGAATCTACTCAGTGCGGCGAGACACCCTGTAAGTCTGTGCACATCGTTGATCGATTTTGGATTCTTCATGTCTAACACAGCCTGAACCTTTGATGGATTCGCCCTCAGCCCTTCCTGGGTAATCCAACAACCTAAAAACTTCCCCGATGTCACAGCAAAGGTACATTTTTGGGGATTAAGTTTCAGATTGACCATGCGAAGGATGGAGAGCGCAGTTCGGAGATCGGCCACACTAGTGCTCTCTTCCTTGCTCTTCACCACTATGTCGTCGACATAGACCTCCACTTCCTTCCCGATATGCTCCTTAAATATTTTATCTACCATCCTCTGGTAGGTAGCTCCTGCATTCTTCAACCCAAATGGCATTTTGCGGTAAGCAAAGATGCCAAAGTCCGTAATGAATGCTGTCTTAGCCGCGTCTTCGGCATCCATTAGGACTTGGTGGTATCCCTTATACAGATCCAGGAAACTGAACATCCTGTGACCGACCAGCGAATCCACCTTTTTGTCGATATCGGGCAAAGGGTAACAGTCTTTAGGGCAGTGCTTGTTGAGATCGGTATAATCAATGCACATGCGCCATCCTCCCCCAGCCTTCTTGACCATTACCGGGTTCGCTATCCAGGTCGGGTAAGTGACTTCGAATAGAATCCCAGCGTCCATCAGTTGGGTCACTTCGGTTTTTATGACCTGATTCCGCTCCGCTGCAAAGGAGCGCTGCTTTTGCTTGATCGGTCGCACTTCGGGGTCGATCTTTAGCCGATGTGTGATCAGATCGGGTGATACTCCTGTCATATCCAATGGGGACCACGCGAAGACGTCTCTGTACTCCTTTAGAAGCCGAATAACCTGTTCGCGAAGATGGGGGTGGTCGGTCAGCCCGACTTTGACGACCTTAGCGGGATCGTCATCGTACAAAGCCACCTCTCTCTCTTCGGCGGGCGACGTCTTCTTCGGCTCTTCGGAGTTCAGTAATTGCTATGCTTGGGGCAGTTCGGGAGTTGCCCCTAGCCCCTTGAGAGCCACATGCAGGCACTCCCTTGCCATCTTCTGATCACCACGGATAACGGCTACCCCTCCCTTAGTCGGGATCTTCACTGCTAGATGGTACGTGGAGCAGATCGCTCTCACTGTGTTCATCCAAGTACGGCCTAGGATTATGTTGTATGGGGACTTGGCCTCTACCACCATGAATTCGGTCATGTTAGTGGTGCTTCTCGGCCCTTTCCCTACTGTGACGGGCAGCTCGATCGTCCCTAGGGGATGGGTTTCCTCCTGTGCGAAACTCCGCAGCGGCCGTGTGGTTGGAATGATTTTAGACTTCTCCAGCTCCATGTTATCAAAGCAATGTCTAAACATGATATTCACCGATGCCCCGGTGTCGATGTGAATCCTTTTGATCAGCATGTTAGCCACCACAGCCTCAACAACAATGGCATCGGAGTGCGGCATCATGGGGGGCACCAGGTCATCGGCCGAGAAAGTTACGGCTTCCTCCTTCTTGAACCTCTTGTTAGCGGGTTCGCTGCTCGGCAAGCTCCGAGCTCCGTTCTTGAGGGACGATTTAGTCTGTCCTTTGGCGAGAGCGGAGATCGTAGCAACTATCCCCTCGTATTGGTAATCTCCGTCCTCGTCGGCATCATCCTCATTGTGCTTTGCTTTCTTCTCAGCATCCGTGCTGCAATTCCCTCTATACTGTCTCTTCTTTTTTTGACTTCGGGGAGCATCAACTTGATTTACCCCCGAGCTCCGATCTTGATACTTTTTGAGCTGTCCGTTACGAACTAGATTCTCGATATCTTGAGCCAGGTTCCTGCAGTCTTCTGTATCATGTCCGTAGTCCTCATGAAACTGGCAGTACTTATTCTTCGACCTCGGCTTGCCGTCCTCCCGCATCGGTCGTGGTCTCTCGAACAGGCCAGCATGCAGCTCAAGGATCTCGGTCCTTGGTTTGTTTAACGGAGTGAACTGCGGAGCTGGCCGCTGTGCGGGCTGACTTGTAGGCGGACCTCGCTGTGCTGGATTCTGCCGAGGTCCGAGACGAGACTCAATCGGACCTCGCTGAATTCGCTCCATTACCCCTTTTCGGGGTGCATCATCTTTTTTCTTTGAGGTTTCACCTCGGTCAACCTCCTTTCGACGTCTGGTCGCCTCCTCTATCTTAGCGAATTTGTCCGCAATAGCCCACAGTTCGGTAGTGGTCTTTGGGTCCTTCGCCAGGATCTCCCTGTAGAGGTGATCCGAGATGATAGCATTTTGGAATGCCGAGATGATGAGAAGGTCGTTTGTGCACCGAGTCGATAAGCACTCTCTATCGAACCGGGTCATGAAGTCTTGTAGAGATTCACCCCGGCCTTGCTTGACGGTTAGCAGGTGTGCTGGGGTGTGTCTCACTTCGGCACGCTGGGAGAAACTCCTAGCGAACACATTCATCAGATCGGAATACGATCTGATCGACCCGGGGGGCAAACTGTCGAACCATTCCCGTGCATTGTCGATTAGCAGTTCGGGAAACAGCTTGCACATGTGCACGCTCCCCAGATTTTGGTTCAGCATGCTGTACTTGAACTGACTAAGGAAATTGCTTGGATTTCCGATTCCGTTGTACGCCTTGATCTTTGGCACCGTGTACCCGAAGGGCATTGGTGTATTGAGGATCTCCTCCGAGAGCGGACTGATAATCCTACCAAACGCGTCAAAGATCTGCGCTCCCCCAGTTAGGTGTCCTTCGTTGGGTGCATTATAGAGCGGAGCAGTGACATAGTTCGGTTGGACTATATGGGAGTTCGGCTGCTGACCTCCCTGGGTCTGTCCTCGGACTTGCTGAAGATAGTGTCGCAAGTCCTGTCCGGGCCTCTGTCCTTGACCGAACTGAGAGATTCCCTGTCCGGGCTGAGAGACTCCCTGTCCGAACTGGGGGACTCCCGTGTACTGGTTGAGGAACTCACGTCCGGATGCTGTGGTGAGGTAATTTCGCAATAGCTCCTCGATCCCTGGAGGCGGAGGCGGTGGGGCTGCCGAGTTCGGCTGAATGACTGGAGAGTGGTGAGCAGTTAGGTTCGGTCGGATAACTGGGGACAAGCGTAGGGTTGCCTCTGGACCAAATAGTTCACGCTCCCGGTTGGCAGTGAGGTTCTCAACATGGCCCTCCGGTGTCGGGTGAGCCTGTGGTCCCAGGCGCGAACTCATGGGAGCCCGGTGTGGCTGGACCGGTTGGGCCTGGGAGGAAGGTGCCATTGTGTTTCCCGCTGCGCCCTGCTCGTCGGCGTTTGGGATCTCCGGGATTTCGTCGGCCACGATCCGATCGTTGGCGGAGGCGTCGTTGGGCTGTTCTGCGCCCATTGCCGAGGCTGGTTCCTCGGGCTGTCGGCGTCGGGTCCGTCGACGGCGAGGGGTACCCAGCAACGTTGTGGTTCCGTGCGGCATTGATGGTAACTCTGAGCAGCAAAAAGATCGAAAACTCAAGCACAAATTTCGATTCCCACAGACGGCGCCAGTGATGAATCTTCGATTTGCGGCCCAGATTTGTGTACGATTTATATGCGGATGTAAGGAAGAACACGAGAGGTTTACGTGGTTCGATCGGTACGATCTACGTCCACGGGGAGGAAAATATAGCTTTATATCTAGAATAGCGTAAGTAAATTACAATACAATTGGTTCTCGTATTTATAGACGTAGTTCATGGCAGTTGCAGAGGCGGAATTGTGGAGGTCGTGGAGGTGTGGTTGGTTCCGGTTTTTCCTCCATCAGCCCACGTTCTGGGCTTAGGGCTCAACTCCCTGGGCTTGGGCTCCGACTAGCGGTTGGGCTTGCCGATCTGGGCTCATCCGATCTGGGCTTCACGATGTGGGCTTGTCTGTTTTGGGCCTTTGGGCCTAGGGAGGTGGGCCACTTCCTATCAGCACGGTTTGAACTACCAAAATCGAAACGTAAGGTAATCGGTCAACCGAAGCTATCTTGAGCTTCCGGAGTCAACGGATGGTTGAACGACCTCGAATTCGATGCACTCTTCATGAATAACCTCTAATTCAATACAATATATCAATCGGTTGAAGTACGTACGAGAATCATTGAGTTTTAAGTCAGTTATAGTGGTTTTCTTCTCGATTAAGCAAAAGAGACTTCAATCGAGGTTATGAACTCAAATGCTTTTGAAATCAACGAGTAAGCTTCAATTTCATGTTCTAATATAAGAAATGAAGTAATCTAGCATGATAAAGGCTTGGAAAGCACGGTTTGAACTACCAAAATCGAAGAACGTAAGGTAATCGGTCAACCGAAGCTATCTTGAGCTTCCGGAGTCAACAGATGGTCGAACGACCTCGAATTCATTGCGCTCTTCATGAATAACCTCTAATTCAATACAATATATCAATCGGTTGAAGTACGTACGAGAATCAGAAGCAAAAGAGACTTCAATCGAGGTTATGAGCTCAAATGCCTTTGAAATCAACGAGTAAGCTTCAATTTCATGTTCTAATATAAGAAATGAAGTAATTTAGCATGATAAAGGCTTGGAAAGCACGGTTTGAACTACAAAAATTGAAGAACGTAAGGTAATCGGTCAACCGAAGCTATCTTGAGCTTCCGGAGTCAACGGATGGTCGAACGACCTCAAATTCGATGCATTCTTCATGAATAACCTCTAATTCAATACAATATATCAATCGGTTGAAGTACGTACGAGAATCATTGAGTTTTAAGTCAGTTATAGTGGTTTTCTTCTTGATTAAGCAAAAGAGACTTCAATCGAGGTTATGAGCTTAAATGCTTTTGAAATCAATGAGTAAGCTTCAATTTCATGTTCTAATATAAGAAATGAAGTAATCGAGCATGATAAAGGCTTGGAAAGCACGGTTTGAACGACCAAAATCGAAGAACGTAAGGTAATCGGTCAACCGAAGCTATCTTGAGCTTACGGAGTCAACGGATGGTCGAACGACCTCGAATTCGATGCATTCTTCATGAATAACCTCTAATTCAATACAATATATCAATCGGTTGAAGTACGTACGAGAATCATTGAGTTTTAAGTCAGTTATAGTGGTTTTCTTCTTGATTAAGCAAAAGAGACTTCAATCGAGGTTATGAGCTTAAATGCTTTTGAAATCAACGAGTAAGCTTCAATTTCATGTTCTAATATAAGAAATGAAGTAATCGAGCATGATAAAGGCTTGGAAAGCACGGTTTGAACGACCAAAATCGAAGAACGTAAGGTAATCGGTCAACCGAAGCTACCTTGAGCTTCCGGAGTCAACAGATGGTCGAACGACCTCGAATTCATTGCGCTCTTCATGAATAACCACTAATTCAATACAATATATCAATCGGTTGAAGTACGTACGAGAATCATTGAGTTTTAAGTCAGTTATAGTGGTTTTCTTCTCGATTAAGCAAAAGAGACTTCAATCGAGGTTATGAGCTCAAATGCTTTTGAAATCAACGAGTAAGCTTCAATTTCATGTTCTAATATAAGAAATGAAGTAATCTAGCATGATAAAGGCTTGGAAAGCACGGTTTGAACTACCAAAATAGAAGAACGTAAGGTAATCGGTCGGAGTCAACAGATGGTCGAACGACCTCGATTTCGATTCGCTCTTCATGAATAACCTCTAATTCAATACAATATATCAATCGGTTGAAGTACGTACGAGAATCATTGAGTTTTAAGTCAGTTATAGTGGTTTTCTTCTCGATTAAGCAAAAGAGACTTCAATCGAGGTTATGAACTCAAATGCTTTTGAAATCAACGAGTAAGCTTCAATTTCATGTTCTAATATAAGAAATGAAGTAATCTAGCATGATAAAGGCTTGGAAAGCACGGTTTGAACTACCAAAATCGAAGAACGTAAGGTAATCGGTCAACCGAAGCTATCTTGAGCTTCCGGAGTCAACGGATGGTCGAACGACCTCGAATTCGATGCACTCTTCATGAATAACCTCTAATTCAATACAATATATCAATCGGTTGATGTAGGTACGAGAATCATTGAGTTTTAAGTCAGTTATAGTGGTTTTCTTCTCGATTAAGCAAAAGAGACTTCAATCGAGGTTATGAGCTCAAATGCTTTTGAAATCAACAAGTAAGCTTCAATTTCATGTTCTAATATAAGAAATGAAGTAATCTAGCATGATAAAGGCTTGGAAAGCATGGTTTGAACTACCAAAATCGAAGAACGTAAGGTAATCGGTCAACCGAAGCTATCTTGAGCTTCCGGAGTCAACAGATGGTCGAACGACCTCGAATTCGATGCGCTCTTCATGACTAACCTCTAATTCAATACAATATATCAATCGGTTGAAGTACGTACGAGAATCATTGAGTTTTAAGTCAGTTATAGTGGTTTTCTTCTCGATTAAGCAAAAGAGACTTCAATCGAGGTTATGAGCTCAAATGCTTTTGAAATCAACGAGTAAGCTTCAATTTCATGTTCTAATATAAGAAATGAAGTAATAAAGCATGATAAAGGCTTGGAAAGCACGGTTTGAACTAACAAAATCGAAGAACGTAAGGTAATCGGTCAACCGAAGCTATCTTGAGCTTCCGGAGTCAACAGATGGTCGAACGACCTCGAATTCATTGCGCTCTTCATGAATAACCTCTAATTCAATACAATATATCAATCGGTTGAAGTACGTACAAGAATCATTGAGTTTTAAGTCAGTTATAGTGGTTTTCTTCTCGATTAAGCAAAAGAGACTTCAATCGAGGTTATGAGCTCAAATGCTTTTGAAATCAACGAGTAAGCTTCAATTTCATGTTCTAATATATGAAATGAAGTAATCTAGCATGATAAAGGCTTGGAAAGCACGGTTTGAACTACCAAAATCGAAGAACGTAAGGTAATCGGTCAACCGAAGCTATCTTGAGCTTCCGGAGTCAACAGATGGTCGAACGACCTCGAATTCGATGCGCTCTTCATAAATAACCTCTAATTCAATACAATATATCAATCGGTGGAAGTACGTAAGAGAATCATTGAGTTTTAAGTCAGTTATAGTGGTTTTCTTCTCGATTAAGCAAAAGAGACTTCAATCGAGGTTATGAGCTCAAATGCTTTTGAAATCAACGAGTAAGCTTCAATTTCATGTTCTAATATAATAAATGAAGTAATAGAGCATGATAAAGGCTTGGAAAGCACGGTTTGAACTACCAAAATCGAAGAACGTAAGGTAATCGGTCAACCGAAGCTATCTTGAGCTTCCGGAGTCAACGGATGATCGAACGACCTCAAATTCGATGCACTCTTCATGAATAACCTCTAATTCAATACAATATATCAATCGGTTGAAGTACGTACGAGAATCATTGAGTTTTAAGTCAGTTATAGTGGTTTTCTTCTCGATTAAGCAAAAGAGACTTATATCGAGGTTATGAGCTTAAATGCTTTTGAAATCAACGAGTAAGGTTCAATTTCATGTTCTAATATTAGAAATGAAGTAATCGAGCATGATAAAGGCTTGGAAAGCACGGTTTGAACGACCAAAATCGAAGAACGTAAGGTAATCGGTCAACCGAAGCTATCTTGAGCTTCCGGAGTCAACAGATGGTCGAACGACCTCGAATTCATTGCGCTCTTCATGAGTAACGTCTAATTCAATACAATATATCAATCGGTTGAAGTACGTACGAGAATCATTGAGTTTTAAGTCAGTTATAGTGGTTTTCTTCTCGATTAAGCAAAAGAGACTTCAATCGAGGTTATGAGCTCAAATGCTTTTGAAATCAACGAGTAAGCTTCAATTTCATGTTCTAATATAAGAAATGAAGTAATCTAGCATGATAAAGGCTTGGAAAGCACGTGATGAATCTTCGATTTGCGGCCCAGATTTGTGTACGATTTATATGCGGATGTAAGGAAGAACACGAGAGGTTTACGTGGTTCGATCGGTACGATCTACGTCCACGGGGAGGAAAATATAGCTTTATATCTAGAATAGCGTAAGTAAATTACAATACAATTGGTTCTCGTATTTATAGACGTAGTTCATGGCAGTTGCAGAGGCGGAATTGTGGAGGTCGTGGAGGTGTGGTTGGTTCCGGTTTTTCCTCCATCAGCCCACGTTCTGGGCTTAGGGCTCAACTCCCTGGGCTTGGGCTCCGACTAGCGGTTGGGCTTGCCGATCTGGGCTCATCCGATCTGGGCTTCACGATGTGGGCTTGTCTGTTTTGGGCCTTTGGGCCTAGGGAGGTGGGCCACTTCCTATCACATCCCCCCCCAAAAAGCGTGGGGTGATGGAGTTGATGTTTCCTGCCTGTGCCGCTAAACTGCGTGGGGGAGGCCGAACTGAACTTGGTACCCCCTCTTGAATGTGTGAGGAAGTCCGAACTGGACTTGGTACCCCCTCTGAAATTTGTGAGGAAGGCCGAACTGAACGGTGCCCCCTCTGAAATTTGTGAGGAAGGCCGAACTGAAGTTGGTACCCCCTCTGAAACTTGTGAGGAAGGCCGAACTGAAGTTGGTACCCCCTCTGAAGCTTGTGAGGAAGGCCGAACTGAAGTTGGTACCCCCTCTAAAACTTGTGAGGAAGGCCGAACTGAAGTTGGTACCCCCTCTGAAATGTGTGAGGATGTCCGAACTGAAGTTGGTACCCCCCTCTGAAATTTGCTTTTCGCTGGGAGGTCGGTCATGCCGATCTCATCTCCCGCCCAAAGTTAAAGTTGTCAGCCGCATTAAATGCGACGCTTGGGGTACCGATAAAGCACCGATTAGACGTTTGCGAAACGTCGTCGCATTGAATGTTTTCTCAATAGGCGTAATTCCACCCCTTTTAATGCCCTATGATTGTTATACAATCAATTTCATTCCTTCAAAACTGAAACCCTAAACCTGCGAATCCTCCGTACTGTTCATCTTCTCCAATAACTGCTCTCTGTGAATCTTCACCACTATCAACAAGGAAAAAGTAAGTTATGTCTTCCTCTCTTTCCATTTCAAATGCTTTTTCGGATTCCTCCGTTCGAGAAGTTCATTCCCCAACTGATTCTCCTTCTCCGGCGGTGACGGAAGAAGTCGCCGCCGCTTCTTCGTCCACCTCTCTTCCGGTTAGTTTCCCGGGAGATAAACGTGCGTGCGTACGGTCCGACTGTAAGGAGCCGTACGGGCACGAAGTTGTGTTTTCCGAGTGTCCTCCCGGAGTAGCTGGGAGCGTAGGTTGTTTAGAATCCACCATTTCTACCTCCACCCTCTACGATCTTGCCGTTAAATTTGAATTTCCCCCTTCTGTCCTTCTTCTCCGGCCGAACGCTTACGATAGGGCGTATCGTCCCCCTCGTGGGTGTGTCACTGTCTACGAGGACCAGTTTAAGGCTGGTCTGCATGTACCTTTTCCGGCTATTTATGCCGATATTTACCGTGTTTTCGATTTGTCTCCTTCCCAAATCACCCCGAACAGCATCAGCCAAATAACCGGACTGGGGATTGCCTGTTCTCGGTTGGGTATCCCGTACTCTATAGATCTTCTCGGGGGTATTATGTCATTTAAGTCCCGGACTGAGGGCTGGTACTATTCTTCATACCGGCATCCGGGTTTTTCCGTAAAGGTTCCCTCCAAAGTCCAAGACTGGCGGAAAAAGTTTTTTTTCTGCCAGTTCGAGGGTGCCACCGAGGTCGGGTGGCACTCGGGTTCGGTTCGGCTTCTGCCGAGGCAGAAGAACTTGGCTGAGGTGGTTCGGCGTCTTGCCAGTCTGGGCAAGATGCCGATGTCACTGGCCCAACTGGCGGTGGCGGTACCGAGCCCCGATGATCCTTCCACTTCGGTGGATCCGGGGAGGGGTGAGGTCCCTCTTCCCTTTGTATATATATATATATTTTTTTTGTGTCGGTGCTTACTCGTTTGCCGTGTCTCCAGTGAATTTGGTTAAGGATGGCAAGAAGAAGGCACCCTCCCAGAAGAAGCGAAGGAACGAGGGCGCCAGTTCGCCAGCCGGTGCGAAGAGGCGAGCGGTGGAGTCGTCGGAGAGGACTCAATCTGGAGTTCCCACCCCCCGATCTCACGGGGCTCCAAGTGTGGCTGCGGAGGAGGTTGACTTGGCTGCGGCCAAGAGGCTTGTGATGGGCTCGGCCTCATCCGAGCCCGATGTCGCGATAACCCTCGTCCGATCTCCGACCCCAACATTTCCCTCCGTAAGTTCGTTGATTTATGATTCTTCCAAGTTTGCTTTCTTCTTCTTTTGTTTTTTTTTTTGTTTTTTGATCTTGAAGCGTTTATGTAATGTAGGGTGTGGCCCCAACACTGGAGGACCTTGATCATGTCTATCGTGCTGTGAGGCATCTTCTTCAGAGCTCGGTGAAGGTGACCACCCGAGCTGATGCGAAGATAAAGAGTCTCGCTGCCGAGAAGACCGGGTTGACCAAGAAACTCTCTTCTGCGACAGTTCGGGAAGAGGAGTTGAAGAAGGAGCTGGATGCTGCCAAGTCCAAACTTGCCGCTGCCGAGGAGAAAGCAGCTAAGAGTGAGGAAGCGCTTGAGGCAGCCCGAGCTCGGGAGGATCGGCTCGCGGCCGAACAGGGTGAGTTCGCCCTTGCCCTTGCTGAGAGGGTCATTTACAGCGAGGGCTTTAGTGCCCTCGTTTCCGCGTTGACCGGGCCATGCAAGAGGCAAGAGGTGGCGAAGGTTCTGGATCGGGTGGCCGCCGACTTCCCCACCCTCGACAAGGGGAATTACGGTTATAAGCCCATCACGGATGAGGAGATGCTGCGGACATACTTCCGCCAACTGCAGAAGAAGGCCTCTCCGTTTCCGCTGGTCGGGTATGTTGCCGATCAGCGGACTCCGCTGTCCGCCGCCGAGGTCCGGGAGTGCCAATATGACCGGGACGTCGAGTTTGAGAAACTCTGCGCTCCCTTTCGCGAGGAACTTGCGGAGCGGCCACTGTCTCCCGATCTACCCTCTGACGAGGATGAGGAGGAGGATGTGGAAACTGGCCACGTCGATGGAGATGCTAGAGAGGATGCTGCCGAGACCGGCACCTTGAACACTGAGGCTGAACCATCTGGCGGGGTCAGTTGATCCCCCCTCTTGTAATTTGTTTTTTGTGTTTTTTTTTTTTCGTCTGTTTTCTGTAATGAACTGTAAACGTTCTGAATTCTGCAATGAAGTTTCCTTTTATCCATGCTTATCTTGTCTTTACTTTC
This sequence comes from Thymus mandschuricus, assembly GCA_029379335.1. Taxonomy (NCBI): domain Eukaryota; kingdom Viridiplantae; phylum Streptophyta; class Magnoliopsida; order Lamiales; family Lamiaceae; genus Thymus; species Thymus mandschuricus. The sequence continues at coordinate 14,307,980 of CM057074.1, read as the reverse complement.
TGTAGAACGAATCTGAAACGGATAAGACTGCGCTGATAAATGAGATTAAGCGTCTGAAAATCCTTATTGGTCTTAAGGATGGTGAGATCGGTCGCCTCGACAAGCTTGCCGAACACCTCCGTAATGAGTTTGACGCCAAATATAACTCCCTGCAAATCACGGCTGATTCTAATGAGGCTCGGTACTTGCAATTAAAAGAAGATTACGCGGACGCCAAGAGGATTGCAGACGAGCACGCCGAATACGAAAGGGTTATCCACGAGCTCGGCGGCAAGACGATATCCGAAGTCGAGGCTGATGCGTTCGGGGCTATGCGAGGTGTGGTGCGGGAGACCCAGAATCGCGGATCGGATTCATGGGAAGTCGCCGACTATATATCCGAGCTGCGATATTTGACAAACTTGTTCCCGTTGGTACTATCTCGCCACCCAATAATGAAGAAGTGGCTTGACCGGTACCCCGACGTGCAACCGTCCAAACAACATGCTCCCCGCTTCCGAGCCCTGAGTCCTACTGTACCATCGCATCTGGTTAAGGACCGGTTGGACATGCTGATGCCTGTTCAGAACCGCAGAACGATACCGAACCGAGGGGATGGGAATTACCGAGCTCCGATAGTCCCCCGAGGTCGAAGTTCTTCCCGGTCTGTATCAAGCCGAACTGGGACGTCAGGCGGTGGTGGGCGCGGTGGTGGTCGCAGTTCGGGACAAAGCTCCCGGAAAAAGGAAGATATAAATATTGACTTTTTGATGAACCCGCCGACTAGCGGTTGGGCTAGTTACTTTAATTGTAGTAAGAGGCCAGATGAAGGTGGGCCTTCCAATGCCGACTTGTAAAATCCTGCAAAATAAGATAACACATTTTTTTTTTTTTTTGGATAAACTATATGTTAGTGTAATTGTTGGCTTATTGCCTGTTTCAAATTTGCATTTCTGCTTAATCATTTCCGAACTGACACATAGGTCAAATTTGGATTTTCCGAAGTGGCTTGGGAGCCTAACTCCGGCTTCCGACGTGACTCTTGGGTCTTCCCTCGGTTTGGGATGGCATTTAGCCTATTATCCTTTGTCGAGGTGACACTTGGGTCAGGTCGGGTTCCTGTTCTGCCGACTAAGTCGGTAGGGGTGGTCCCCTGGTTCGTACGATTTTATTTTACTAACACTTGTCCTCGTCAGGATAGTGTTTCGAGTTAGAGGTAATATGCATATAAGTGGAGTAATGCAGAATGATGCGAACACAAATAAGAGATACGGAAAACAAACTTAAACTTTCATTACTTGAAATAATTTTTGGAAAACAAGACCGGACTGAACAATAAACCGAACTAAATAAGACCGAACTGACAAAAGACAAAAATGACCGAGCTACTCGACATGATACTCCACATCTATGCATAATACCTCTTCAGATGGATTATATTCCAAGGTCGCTGTATGGGCTCCCCGGACAGAGTGGAAAGCCTATAGGCGCCTTTACCAAGGACCTCGTCTACTCGGTATGGGCCTTCCCATGTGGCCTCCAGCTTGCCGAGCTTACAAGCCTTGCTAACCTCATTGTTTCGGAGAACTAAGTCCCGTACGCAATATTGCCGATCTCGAACTCGCCGATTGTAATATCGGGCTATGAGTTGTTTGTATCGGGCCTCTCTTATGTAAGTTGTATCCCTTTTTTCTTCTAGCAGATCGAGGTCCGCACGCCGGTTCTCATCATTGACTTCGGCTATGAAATGGGTCGTGCGCGGACTGGGGAGTCCGATCTCGACCGGGATTACAGCTTCTGTTCCGTATGCTAGACTATACGGTGTTTCGCCATTTGCTGTTCGCGGCGTTGTTCTGTAGGACCATAGGACGTTCGGAAGGTTTTCTACCCATAACCCTTTAGCTTTCTCTAGCCGGGTTTTGAGGCCTTTGACGAGAGTTCGGTTCGTCACTTCGGCCTGACCATTCGCTTGAGGGTGGGCTACCGATGTGAAATGTTGTTGAATCTGCAGCTCGTCACACCATTCCCTAAAAACCCTGTCCGTGAATTGGGTCCCATTATCGGATACGAGGACATGAGGTATGCCGAATCGACATACTATATTCTTCCATACAAAGTTCCGGGCGTTCTTGCTCGTGATCGCGGACAGGGGTTCTGCTTCTACCCACTTTGTAAAGTAGTCAATAGCAACTATGAGGTGCCTCAACTGACCTGGCGCTTTATCGAATGGTCCTACTATATCTATCCCCCACTGCGCGAACGGCCAAGGACTCTGCATCGCAGTCAGCTCGGTCTGTGGCAGCCTTGTCACATTCGCGTGTAACTGGCACTTCTCACATTTTTGCACGAGTTCGGTGCAATCCTTGAGCATCGAAGGCCAAAAGTATCCCCATCTCATGATTTTCTTGGCCAAAGCCCGAGGTCCGATGTGGCTTCCACATGCCCCTTCATGCATTTCTCGCATGACGTAGTCCGCTGAGATCGGTCCGACGCACTTGAGCAAGGGCTGAAGGTACGATTTTTTGTAAAGGATATTGTCCAGAACAACATATCTCAATGACTTCAACAGTATCCTTCTAGCCTCCGTCTTATCTTCAGGTAATTCCCCTCTCTCCAGATAGGCTAGGATCGGGGTCATCCACATCGGCTGTGACTCATCTAGATCGTTGACCTCGGCTTCGTCTATGCTTCTATGCTGGACATCTTCCACCGGTGAAGTGCCAGACATTGCTGCTAATTTGCTGAGAGCATCAGCCCGGGAATTTTGAGTCCGGGGGATTCTCTCGAGCTGGAAGTATCTGAAAAAGCCCTGCATGCCCCGTGCCTTAGCCAAATACTTCTTCATTCTTTCTCCCTTCGCCTCGTACTTGCCTAGCATATGATTCACGACTACCTGGGAGTCACAGTGTACTTTTATGGCCGCGACCTTCAGATCGGTGGCTATCCGGAGTCCGGCTAGCAGTGCTTCGTACTCCACCTCGTTGTTGGTGGTCGCGAACTGGAAGCGAAGTGAGTATGTGATCTCTTTCTTCTCTGGGCTGACAAGGAGGATTCCAGCACCGCTCCCAGTTTTTCCCGAGGCCCCATCTACGTACATATGCCAACAGTCCTGAGGTTCTTCCCCCGTTGTACGAATTGGCTCTGGCATCGAGTTCGGGACTTCGGATATTGAGGTTTCAGCCAAGAAATCTGCTAAGGCTTGCCCTTTGATGGCCTGTCGGGGGACATAAGATATGTCATGCTCTCCTAGTTCTATCGCCCACTTCGCTATTCGTCCTGAGGCTTCAGGCTTCGTCAGCACCTGCCGAAGTGGGGAATCTGTTCGGACTTGAATCGGGTGCGCGTGAAAATATGGGCGCAATCGCCGAGCAGCATTGACAAGTGCTAGGGCTAGCTTTTCCAACGGCTGATATCTCACTTCGGGCCCCTTTAGTGACCGGCTTATGAAGTAAACTGGCAACTGGCGACCTGCCTCTTCGCGCACGAGAACTGCACTAATTGCTTCGTCCGAGGTGGCCAAGTAAAGAAAAAGCACCTCTCCCTTCTTCGGTACTGACAAGGTCGGTAGATCCCTGAGGTACTCCTTTAGTTGGTGTAGGGCGTGATGATGCTCCGAACTCCAATCGAATTGGGGTGCTTTCTTTAAGATTTTGAAGAAGGGCAACTGCTTCTCTGCAGCTTTAGATAGGAATCTACTCAGTGCGGCGAGACACCCTGTAAGTCTGTGCACATCGTTGATCGATTTTGGATTCTTCATGTCTAACACAGCCTGAACCTTTGATGGATTCGCCCTCAGCCCTTCCTGGGTAATCCAACAACCTAAAAACTTCCCCGATGTCACAGCAAAGGTACATTTTTGGGGATTAAGTTTCAGATTGACCATGCGAAGGATGGAGAGAGCAGTTCGGAGATCGGCCACACTAGTGCTCTCTTCCTTGCTCTTCACCACTATGTCGTCGACATAGACCTCCACTTCCTTCCCGATATGCTCCTTAAATATTTTATCTACCATCCTCTGGTAGGTAGCTCCTGCATTCTTCAACCCAAATGGCATTTTGCGGTAAGCAAAGATGCCAAAGTCCGTAATGAATGCTGTCTTAGCCGCGTCTTCGGCATCCATTAGGACTTGGTGGTATCCCTTATACAGATCCAGGAAACTGAACATCCTGTGACCGACCAGCGAATCCACCTTTTTGTCGATATCGGTCAAAGGGTAACAGTCTTTAGGGCAGTGCTTGTTGAGATCGGTATAATCAATGCACATGCGCCATCCTCCCCCAGCCTTCTTGACCATTACCGGGTTCGCTATCCAGGTCGGGTAAGTGACTTCGAATAGAATCCCAGCGTCCATCAGTTGGGTCACTTCGGTTTTTATGACCTGATTCCGCTCCGCTGCAAAGGAGCGCTGCTTTTGCTTGATCGGTCGCACTTCGGGGTCGATCTTTAGCCGATGTGTGATCAGATCGGGTGATACTCCTGTCATATCCAATGGGGACCACGCGAAGACGTCTCTGTACTCCTTTAGAAGCCGAATAACCTGTTCGCGAAGATGGGGGTGGTCGGTCAGCCCGACTTTGACGACCTTAGCGGGATCGTCATCGTACAAAGCCACCTCTCTCTCTTCGGCGGGCGACGTCTTCTTCGGCTCTTCGGAGTTCAGTAATTGCTATGCTTGGGGCAGTTCGGGAGTTGCCCCTAGCCCCTTGAGAGCCACATGCAGGCACTCCCTTGCCATCTTCTGATCACCACGGATAACGGCTACCCCTCCCTTAGTCGGGATCTTCACTGCTAGATGGTACGTGGAGCAGATCGCTCTCACTGTGTTCATCCAAGTACGGCCTAGGATTATGTTGTATGGGGACTTGGCCTCTACCACCATGAATTCGGTCATGTTAGTGGTGCTTCTCGGCCCTTTCCCTACTGTGACGGGCAGCTCGATCGTCCCTAGGGGATGGGTTTCCTCCTGTGCGAAACTCCGCAGCGGCCGTGTGGTTGGAATGATTTTAGACTTCTCCAGCTCCATGTTATCAAAGCAATGTCTAAACATGATATTCACCGATGCCCCGGTGTCGATGTGAATCCTTTTGATCAGCATGTTAGCCACCACAGCCTCAACAACAATGGCATCGGAGTGCGGCATCATGGGGGGCACCAGGTCATCGGCCGAGAAAGTTACGGCTTCCTCCTTCTTGAACCTCTTATTAGCGGGTTCGCTGCTCGGCAAGCTCCGAGCTCCGTTCTTGAGGGACGATTTAGTCTGTCCTTTGGCGAGAGCGGAGATCGTAGCAACTATCCCCTCGTATTGGTAATCTCCGTCCTCGTCGGCATCATCCTCATTGTGCTTTGCTTTCTTCTCAGCATCCGTGCTGCAATTCCCTCTATACTGTCTCTTCTTTTTTTGACTTCGGGGAGCATCCACTTGATTTACCCCCGAGCTCCGATCTTGATACTTTTTGAGTTGTCCGTTACGAACTAGATTCTCGATATCTTGAGCCAGGTTCCTGCAGTCTTCTGTATCATGTCCGTAGTCCTCATGAAACTGGCAGTACTTATTCTTCGACCTCGGCTTGCCGTCCTCCCGCATCGGTCGTGGTCTCTCGAACAGGCCAGCATGCAGCTCAAGGATCTCGGTCCTTGGTTTGTTTAACGGAGTGAACTGCGGAGCTGGCCGCTGTGCGGGCTGACTTGTAGGCGGACCTCGCTGTGCTGGATTCTGCCGAGGTCCGAGACGAGACTCAATCGGACCTCGCTGAATTCGCTCCATTACCCCTTTTCGGGGTGCATCATCTTTTTTCTTTGAGGTTTCACCTCGGTCAACCTCCTTTCGACGTCTGGTCGCCTCCTCTATCTTAGCGAATTTGTCCGCAATAGCCCACAGTTCGGTAGTGGTCTTTGGGTCCTTCGCCAGGATCTCCCTGTAGAGGTGATCCGAGATGATAGCATTTTGGAATGCCGAGATGATGAGAAGGTCGTTTGTGCACCGAGTCGATAAGCACTCTCTATCGAACCGGGTCATGAAGTCTTGTAGAGATTCACCCCGGCCTTGCTTGACGGTTAGCAGGTGTGCTGGGGTGTGTCTCACTTCGGCACGCTGGGAGAAACTCCTAGCGAACACATTCATCAGATCGGAATATGATCTGATCGACCCGGGGGGCAAACTGTCGAACCATTCCCGTGCATTGTCGATTAGCAGTTCGGGAAACAGCTTGCACATGTGCACGCTCCCCAGATTTTGGTTCAGCATGCTGTACTTGAACTGACTAAGGAAATTGCTTGGATTTCCGATTCCGTTGTACGCCTTGATCTTTGGCACCGTGTACCCGAAGGGCATTGGTGTATTGAGGATCTCCTCCGAGAGCGGACTGATAATCCTACCAAGCGCGTCAAAGATCTGCGCTCCCCCAGTTAGGTGTCCTTGGTTGGGTGCATTATAGAGCGGAGCAGTGACATAGTTCGGTTGGACTATATGGGAGTTCGGCTGCTGACCTCCCTGGGTCTGTCCTCGGACTTGCTGAAGATAGTGTCGCAAGTCCTGTCCGGGCCTCTGTCCTTGACCGAACTGAGAGATTCCCTGTCCGGGCTGAGAGACTCCCTGTCCGAACTGGGGGACTCCCGTGTACTGGTTGAGGAACTCACGTCCGGATGCTGTGGTGAGGTAATTTCGCAATAGCTCCTCGATCCCTGGAGGCGGAGGCGGTGGGGCTGCCGAGTTCGGCTGAATGACTGGAGAGTGGTGAGCAGTTAGGTTCGGTCGGATAACTGGGGACAAGCGTAGGGTTGCCTCTGGACCAAATAGTTCACGCTCCCGGTTGGCAGTGAGGTTCTCAACATGGCCCTCCGGTGTCGGGTGAGCCTGTGGTCCCAGGCGCGAACTCATGGGAGCCCGGTGTGGCTGGACCGGTTGGGCCTGGGAGGAAGGTGCCATTGTGTTTCCCGCTGCGCCCTGCTCGTCGGCGTTTGGGATCTCCGGGATTTCGTCGGCCACGATCCGATCGTTGGCGGAGGCGTCGTTGGGCTGTTCTGCGCCCATTGCCGAGGCTGGTTCCTCGGGCTGTCGGCGTCGGGTCCGTCGACGGCGAGGGGTACCCAGCAACGTTGTGGTTCCGTGCGGCATTGATGGTAACTCTGAGCAGCAAAAAGATCGAAAACTCAAGCACAAATTTCGATTCCCACAGACGGCGCCAGTGATGAATCTTCGATTTGCGGCCCAGATTTGTGTACGATTTATATGCGGATGTAAGGAAGAACACGAGAGGTTTACGTGGTTCGACCGGTACGATCTACGTCCACGGGGAGGAAAATATAGCTTTATATCTAGAATAGCGTAAGTAAATTACAATACAATTGGTTCTCGTATTTATAGACGTAGTTCATGGCAGTTGCAGAGGCGGAATTGTGGAGGTCGTGGAGGTGTGGTTGGTTCCGGTTTTTCCTCCATCAGCCCACGTTCTGGGCTTAGGGCTCAACTCCCTGGGCTTGGGCTCCGACTAGCGGTTGGGCTTGCCGATCTGGGCTTCACGATGTGGGCTTGTCTGTTTTGGGCCTTTGGGCCTAGGGAGGTGGGCCACTTCCTATCAGCACGGTTTGAACTACCAAAATCGAAGAACGTAAGGTAATCGGTCAACCGAAGCTATCTTGAGCTTCCGGAGTCAACGGATGGTCGAACTACCTCGAATTCGATGCACTCTTCATGAATAACCTCTAATTCAATACAATATATCAATAGGTTGAAGTACGTACGAGAATCATTGAGTTTTAAGTCAGTTATAGTGGTTTTCTTCTCGATTAAGCAAAAGAGACTTCAATCGAGGTTATGAGCTCAAATGCTTTTGAAATCAACGAGTAAGCTTCAATTTCATGTTCTAATATAAGAAATGAAGTAATCTAGCATGATAAAGGCTTGGAAAGCACGGTTTGAACTACCAAAATCGAAGAACGTAAGGTAATCAGTCAACCGAAGCTATCTTGAGCTTCCGGAGTCAACGGATGGTTGAACGACCTCGAATTCGATGCACTCTTCATGAATAACCTCTAATTCAATACAATATATCAATCGGTTGAAGTACGTACGAGAATCATTGAGTTTTAAGTCAGTTATAGTGGTTTTCTTCTCGATTAAGCAAAAGAGACTTCAATCGAGGTTATGAACTCAAATGCTTTTGAAATCAACGAGTAAGCTTCAATTTCATGTTCTAATATAAGAAATGAAGTAATCTAGCATGATAAAGGCTTGGAAAGCACGGTTTGAACTACCAAAATCGAAGAACGTAAGGTAATCGGTCAACCGAAGCTATCTTGAGCTTCCGGAGTCAACAGATGGTCGAACGACCTCGAATTCATTGCGCTCTTCATGAATAACCTCTAATTCAATACAATATATAAATCGGTTGATGTACGTACAAGAATCATTGAGTTTTAAGTCAGTTATAGTGGTTTTCTTCTCGATTAAGCAAAAGAGACTTCAATCGAGGTTATGAGCTCAAATGCTTTTGAAATCAACGAGTAAGCTTCAATTTCATGTTCTAATATAAGAAATGAAGTAATCTAGCATGATAAAGGCTTGGAATGCACGGTTTGAACTACCAAAATCGAAGAACGTAAGGTAATCGGTCAACCGAAGCTATCTTGAGCTTCCGGAGTCAACAGATGGTCGAACGACCTCGAATTCGATGCGCTCTTCATAAATAACCTCTAATTCAATACAATATATCAATCGGTTGAAGTACGTACAAGAATCATTGAGTTTTAAGTCAGTTATAGTGGTTTTCTTCTCGATTAAGCAAAAGAGACTTCTATCGAGGTTATGAGCTTAAATGCTTTTGAAATCAACGAGTAAGGTTCAATTTCATGTTCTAATATTAGAAATGAAGTAATCGAGCATGATAAAGGCTTGGAAAGCACGGTTTGAACTACCAAAATCGAAGAACGTAAGGTAATCGGTCAACCGAAGCTATCTTGAGCTTCCGGAGTCAACAGATGGTCGAACGACCTCGAATTCATTGCGCTCTTCATGAGTAACGTCTAATTCAATACAATATATCAATCGGTTGAAGTACGTACGAGAATCATTGAGTTTTAAGTCAGTTATAGTGGTTTTCTTCTCGATTAAGCAAAAGAGACTTCAATCGAGGTTATGAGCTCAAATGCCTTTGAAATCAACGAGTAAGCTTCAATTTCATGTTCTAATATAAGAAATGAAGTAATTTAGCATGATGAAGGCTTGGAAAGCACGGTTTGAACTACAAAAATTGAAGAACGTAAGGTAATCGGTCAACCGAAGCTATTTTGAGCTTCCGGAGTCAACGGATGGTCGAACGACCTCGAATTCGATGCATTCTTCATGAATAACCTCTAATTCAATACAATATATCAATCGGTTGAAGTACGTACGAGAATCATTGAGTTTTAAGTCAGTTATAGTTGTTTTCTTCTTGATTAAGCAAAAGAGACTTCAATCGAGGTTATGAGCTTAAATGCTTTTGAAATCAATGAGTAAGCTTCAATTTCATGTTCTAATATAAGAAATGAAGTAATCGAGCATGATAAAGGCTTGGAAAGCACGGTTTGAACGACCAAAATCGAAGAACGTAAGGTAATCGGTCAACCGAAGCTACCTTGAGCTTCCGGAGTCAACAGATGGTCGAACGACCTCGAATTCATTGCGCTCTTCATGAATAACCTGTAATTCAATACAATATATCAATCGGTTGAAGTACGTACAAGAATCATTGAGTTTTAAGTCAGTTATAGTGGTTTTCTTCTCGATTAAGCAAAAGAGACTTCAATCGAGGTTATGAGCTCAAATGCTTTTGAAATCAACGAGTAAGCTTCAATTTCATGTTCTAATATAAGAAATGAAGTAATCTAGCATGATAAAGGCTTGGAAAGCACGGTTTGAACTACCAAAATAGAAGAACGTAAGGTAATCGGTCAACCGAAGCTATCTTGAGCTTCCGGAGTCAACAGATGGTCGAACGACCTCGATTTCGATTCGCTCTTCATGAATAACCTCTAATTCAATACAATATATCAATCGGTTGAAGTACGTACGAGAATCATTGAGTTTTAAGTCAGTTATAGTGGTTTTCTTCTCGATTAAGCAAAAGAGACTTCAATCGAGGTTATGAGCTCAAATGCTTTTGAAATCAACAAGTAAGCTTCAATTTCATGTTCTAATATAAGAAATGAAGTAATCTAGCATGATAAAGGCTTGGAAAGCATGGTTTGAACTACCAAAATCGAAGAACGTAAGGTAATCGGTCAACCGAAGCTATCTTGAGCTTCCGGAGTCAACAGATGGTCGAACGACCTCGAATTCGATGCGCTCTTCATGAATAACCTCTAATTCAATACAATATATCAATCGGTTGATGTACGTACGAGAATCATTGAGTTTTAAGTCAGTTATAGTGGTTTTCTTCTCTATTAAGCAAAAGAGACTTCAATCGAGGTTATGAGCTCAAATGCTATTGAAATCAACGAGTAAGCTTCAATTTCATGTTCTAATATAAGAAATGAAGTAATAAAGCATGATAAAGGCTTGGAAAGCACGGTTTGAACTAACAAAATCGAAGAACGTAAGGTAATCGGTCAACCGAAGCTATCTTGAGCTTCCGGAGTCAACAGATGGTCGAACGACCTCGAATTCATTGCGCTCTTCATGAATAACCTGTAATTCAATACAATATATCAATCGGTTGAAGTACGTACAAGAATCATTGAGTTTTAAGTCAGTTATAGTGGTTTTCTTCTCGATTAAGCAAAAGAGACTTCAATCGAGGTTATGAGCTCAAATGCTTTTGAAATCAACGAGTAAGCTTCAATTTCATGTTCTAATATAAGAAATGAAGTAATCTAGCATGATAAAGGCTTGGAATGCACGGTTTGAACTACCAAAATCGAAGAACGTAAGGTAATCGGTCAACCGAAGCTATCTTGAGCTTCCGGAGTCAACAGATGGTCGAACGACCTCGAATTCGATGCGCTCTTCATAAATAACCTCTAATTCAATACAATATATCAATCGGTTGAAGTACGTACAAGAATCATTGAGTTTTAAGTCAGTTATAGTGGTTTTCTTCTCGATCAAGCAAAAGAGACTTCTATCGAGGTTATGAGCTTAAATGCTTTTGAAATCAACGAGTAAGGTTCAATTTCATGTTCTAATATTAGAAATGAAGTAATCGAGCATGATAAAGGCTTGGAAAGCACGGTTTGAACGACCAAAATCGAAGAACGTAAGGTAATCGGTCAACCGAAGCTATCTTGAGCTTCCGGAGTCAACAGATGGTCGAACGACCTCGAATTCATTGCGCTCTTCATGAGTAACGTCTAATTCAATACAATATATCAATCGGTTGAAGTACGTACGAGAATCATTGAGTTTTAAGTCAGTTATAGTGGTTTTCTTCTCGATTAAGCAAAAGAGACTTCAATCGAGGTTATGAGCTCAAATGCCTTTGAAATCAACGAGTAAGCTTCAATTTCATGTTCTAATATAAGAAATGAAGTAATTTAGCATGATAAAGGCTTGGAAAGCACGGTTTGAACTACAAAAATTGAAGAACGTAAGGTAATCGGTCAACCGAAGCTATTTTGAGCTTCCGGAGTCAACGGATGGTCGAACGACCTCGAATTCGATGCATTCTTCATGAATAACCTCTAATTCAATACAATATATCAATCGGTTGAAGTACGTACGAGAATCATTGAGTTTTAAGTCAGTTATAGTGGTTTTCTTCTTGATTAAGCAAAAGAGACTTCAATCCAGGTTATGAGCTTAAATGCTTTTGAAATCAATGAGTAAGCTTCAATTTCATGTTCTAATATAAGAAATGAAGTAATCGAGCATGATAAAGGCTTGGAAAGCACGGTTTGAACGACCAAAATCGAAGAACGTAAGGTAATCGGTCAACCGAAGCTACCTTGAGCTTCCGGAGTCAACAGATGGTCGAACGACCTCGAATTCATTGCGCTCTTCATGAATAACCTGTAATTCAATACAATATATCAATCGGTTGAAGTACGTACAAGAATCATTGAGTTTTAAGTCAGTTATAGTGGTTTTCTTCTCGATTAAGCAAAAGAGACTTCAATCGAGGTTATGAGCTCAAATGCTTTTGAAATCAACGAGTAAGCTTCAATTTCATGTTCTAATATAAGAAATGAAGTAATCTAGCATGATAAAGGCTTGGAAAGCACGGTTTGAACTACCAAAATAGAAGAACGTAAGGTAATCGGTCAACCGAAGCTATCTTGAGCTTCCGGAGTCAACAGATGGTCGAACGACCTCGATTTCGATTCGCTCTTCATGAATAACCTCTAATTCAATACAATATATCAATCGGTTGAAGTACGTACGAGAATCATTGAGTTTTAAGTCAGTTATAGTGGTTTTCTTCTCGATTAAGCAAAAGAGACTTCAATCGAGGTTATGAGCTCAAATGCTTTTGAAATCAACAAGTAAGCTTCAATTTCATGTTCTAATATAAGAAATGAAGTAATCTAGCATGATAAAGGCTTGGAAAGCATGGTTTGAACTACCAAAATCGAAGAACGTAAGGTAATCGGTCAACCGAAGCTATCTTGAGCTTCCGGAGTCAACAGATGGTCGAACGACCTCGAATTCGATGCGCTCTTCATGAATAACCTCTAATTCAATACAATATATCAATCGGTTGATGTACGTACGAGAATCTTTGAGTTTTAAGTCAGTTATAGTGGTTTTCTTCTCTATTAAGCAAAAGAGACTTCAATCGAGGTTATGAGCTCAAATGCTATTGAAATCAACGAGTAAGCTTCAATTTCATGTTCTAATATAAGAAATGAAGTAATAAAGCATGATAAAGGCTTGGAAAGCACGGTTTGAACTAACAAAATCGAAGAACGTAAGGTAATCGGTCAACCGAAGCTATCTTGAGCTTCCGGAGTCAACAGATGGTCGAACGACCTCGAATTCATTGCGCTCTTCATGAGTAACGTCTAATTCAATACAATATATCAATCGGTTGAAGTACGTACGAGAATCATTGAGTTTTAAGTCAGTTATAGTGGTTTTCTTCTCGATTAAGCAAAAGAGACTTCAATCGAGGTTATGAGCTCAAATGCCTTTGAAATCAACGAGTAAGCTTCAATTTCATGTTCTAATATAAGAAATGAAGTAATTTAGCATGATAAAGGCTTGGAAAGCACGGTTTGAACTACAAAAATTGAAGAACGTAAGGTAATCGGTCAACCGAAGCTATTTTGAGCTTCCGGAGTCAACGGATGGTCGAACGACCTCGAATTCGATGCATTCTTCATGAATAACCTCTAATTCAATACAATATATCAATCGGTTGAAGTACGTACGAGAATCATTGAGTTTTAAGTCAGTTATAGTGGTTTTCTTCTTGATTAAGCAAAAGAGACTTCAATCGAGGTTATGAGCTTAAATGCTTTTGAAATCAATGAGTAAGCTTCAATTTCATGTTCTAATATAAGAAATGAAGTAATCGAGCATGATAAAGGCTTGGAAAGCACGGTTTGAACGACCAAAATCGAAGAACGTAAGGTAATCGGTCAACCGAAGCTACCTTGAGCTTCCGGAGTCAACAGATGGTCGAACGACCTCGAATTCATTGCGCTCTTCATGAATAACCTGTAATTCAATACAATATATCAATCGGTTGAAGTACGTACAAGAATCATTGAGTTTTAAGTCAGTTATAGTGGTTTTTTTCTCGATTAAGCAAAAGAGACTTCAATCGAGGTTATGAGCTCAAATGCTTTTGAAATCAACGAGTAAGCTTCAATTTCATGTTCTAATATAAGAAATGAAGTAATCTAGCATGATAAAGGCTTGGAAAGCACGGTTTGAACTACCAAAATAGAAGAACGTAAGGTAATCGGTCAACCGAAGCTATCTTGAGCTTCCGGAGTCAACAGATGGTCGAACGACCTCGATTTCGATTCGCTCTTCATGAATAACCTCTAATTCAATACAATATATCAATCGGTTGAAGTACGTACGAGAATCATTGAGTTTTAAGTCAGTTATAGTGGTTTTCTTCTCGATTAAGCAAAAGAGACTTCAATCGAGGTTATGAGCTCAAATGCTTTTGAAATCAACAAGTAAGCTTCAATTTCATGTTCTAATATAAGAAATGAAGTAATCTAGCATGATAAAGGCTTGGAAAGCATGGTTTGAACTACCAAAATCGAAGAACGTAAGGTAATCGGTCAACCGAAGCTATCTTGAGCTTCCGGAGTCAACAGATGGTCGAACGACCTCGAATTCGATGCGCTCTTCATGAATAACCTCTAATTCAATACAATATATCAATCGGTTGATGTACGTACGAGAATCATTGAATTTTAAGTCAGTTATAGTGGTTTTCTTCTCTATTAAGCAAAAGAGACTTCAATCGAGGTTATGAACTCAAATGCTATTGAAATCAACGAGTAAGCTTCAATTTCATGTTCTAATATAAGAAATGAAGTAATAAAGCATGATAAAGGCTTGGAAAGCACGGTTTGAACTAACAAAATCGAAGAACGTAAGGTAATCGGTCAACCGAAGCTATCTTGAGCTTCCGGAGTCAACTGATGGTCGAACGACCTCGAATTCATTGTGCTCTTCATGAATAACCTGTAATTCAATACAATATATCAATCGGTTGAAGTACGTACAAGAATCATTGAGTTTTATGTCAGTTATAGTGGTTTTCTTCTCGATTAAGCAAAAGAGACTTCAATCGAGGTTATGAGCTCAAATGCTTTTGAAATCAACGAGTAAGCTTCAATTTCATGTTCTAATATAAGAAATGAAGTAATCTAGCTTTATAAAGGCTTGGAATGCACGGTTTGAACTACCAAAATCGAAGAACGTAAGGTAATCGGTCAACCGAAGCTATCTTGAGCTTCCGGAGTCAACAGATGGTCGAACGACCTCGAATTCGATGCGCTCTTCATAAATAACCTCTAATTCAATACAATATATCAATCGGTTGAAGTACGTACAAGAATCATTGAGTTTTAAGTCAGTTATAGTGGTTTTCTTCTCGATTAAGCAAAAGAGACTTCTATCGAGGTTATGAGCTTAAATGCTTTTGAAATCAACGAGTAAGGTTCAATTTCATGTTCTAATATTAGAAATGAAGTAATCGAGCATGATAAAGGCTTGGAAAGCACGGTTTGAACGACCAAAATCGAAGAACGTAAGGTAATCGGTCAACCGAAGCTATCTTGAGCTTCCGGAGTCAACAGATGGTCGAACGACCTCGAATTCATTGCGCTCTTCATGAGTAACGTCTAATTCAATACAATATATCAATCGGTTGAAGTACGTACGAGAATCATTGAGTTTTAAGTCAGTTATAGTGGTTTTCTTCTCGATTAAGCAAAAGAGACTTCAATCGAGGTTATGAGCTCAAATGCTTTTGAAATCAACGAGTAAGCTTCAATTTCATGTTCTAATATAAGAAATGAAGTAATCTAGCATGATAAAGGCTTGGAAAGCACGGTTTGAACTACCAAAATCGAAGAACGTAAGGTAATCGGTCAACCGAAGCTATCTTGAGCTTCCGGAGTCAACGGATGGTCGAACGAGCTCGAATTCGATGCACTCTTCATGAATAACCTCTAATTCAATACAATATATCAATAGGTTGAAGTATGTACGAGAATCATTGAGTTTTAAGTCAGTTATAGTGGTTTTCTTCTCGATTAAGCAAAAGAGACTTCAATCGAGGTTATGAGCTCAAATGCTTTTGAAATCAACGAGTAAGCTTCAATTTCATGTTCTAATATAAGAAATGAAGTAATCTAGCATGATAAAGGCTTGGAAAGCACGGTTTGAACTACCAAAATCGAAGAACGTAAGGTAATCAGTCAACCGAAGCTATCTTGAGCTTCCGGAGTCAACGGATGGTTGAACGACCTCGAATTCGATGCACTCTTCATGAATAACCTCTAATTCAATACAATATATCAATCGGTTGAAGTACATACGAGAATCATTGAGTTTTAAGTCAGTTATAGTGGTTTTCTTCTCGATTAAGCAAAAGAGACTTCAATCGAGGTTATGAGCTCAAATGCTTTTGAAATCAACGAGTAAGCTTCAATTTCATGTTCTAATATAAGAAATGAAGTAATCTAGCATGATAAAGGCTTGGAAAGCCCGGTTTTTACTACCAAAATCGAAGAACGTAAGGTAATCGGTCAACCGAAGCTATCTTGAGCTTCCGGAGTCAACGGATGGTCGAACGACCTCGAATTCGAAGCATTCTTCATGAATAACCTCTAATTCAATACAATATATCAATCGGTTGAAGTACGTACGAGAATCATTGAGTTTTAAGTCAGTTATAGTGGTTTTCTTCTCGATTAAGCAAAAGAGACTTCAATCAAGGTTATGAGCTTAAATGCTTTTGAAATCAACGAGTAAGCTTCAATTTCATGTTCTAATATAAGAAATGAAGTAATCGAGCATGATAAAGGCTTGGAAAGCACGGTTTGAACGACCAAAATCGAAGAACGTAAGGTAATCGGTCAACCGAAGCTACCTTGAGCTTCCGGAGTCAACAGATGGTCGAACGACCTCGAATTCATTGCGCTTGTTGGTCCCGGTTTGCTATAGGAAAAATACGTAGAGGGGGGGGGGGGTGAATACGTATTTTGATGTTTTTCAACTTCAATTCCTTAACTCAGAGTATAAAGTAAAGTGCTCTTTGGAAATACTAAGACCTAGCTGAGGGCTAGATCAAAAGCAATCACGAATCTCTTGACCTAAGCTTAGAGCTTGATCAAGAGTGAGACTTTACTCTTTGTGCGGAATTTGGTGAGCTATAATCTTTCCTAAGTAATTGAAAATCCAAGTTAAGTTTGTTTATATGCACGTGCAATGGATAATCGAATACTGTAAAGAGATTAAGGTAAGAGAGATACGACACAGAGATTTATAGTGGTTCGGAGATAACGCTCCTACGTCCACTTTGTTGCACGACGGCAACTGTTCTTTTCACTTAAGAACTTGAAGGTTACGGGTCCTTCAAAAACCTTGTCGGGGTCGGGCTTCACTTGCCTAGATCAAACGACAGACGTAGTGATTGCGGGTTCACTACACAAACCTAACAAAGACTGGAAGCTTCACTCGCTTCAGTCAGACAGACAGGGAGATTACGGGCTCTCCTTACAGCCTAGCTTCAATCGAGCTTTACACAAACGATGTAAGTGTAAGCTTGGGTCTCAACTCTACGATCGAGGCTTCTTCAATCGATGAAAGAAGGGCCTTGGATCTGAACAACCTAACGACAACACTCAAAACCTAACAGACGAAGTTTAGGGTTTTTGGTTGACGACACACTATGAAGAACTCTTTACAGTGAATGCAAAGATTGGCTAGAGTTCTTCTTCTAAGCTTGGATATTTGAAGTGGGCTTAGACTCTAAGTGTGAAGGTTGTGAAGACGAGTTTCGATGGACTGGAAACTCGGAGAACACTTGAAAACAAAGACTCGAAGATTGCTATGAAAGCTGGGAGTGTTTGTTTGCTGTATGCGCTCGAATGCTCAAGTAGTGTTCTACTTCTTCACGTCTTCATCCTTCACTATTTATAGGCGGAGGGTTGGCTAAGATCCGTTGCTTGGTTGGTGGCCTTGTCCCTCCTCCTCTCGACAGTACTTGCGCAGGCAGAAGCTTTTGCAGACGCTCAGTTTTGGCATTTTGCCAAAATTGGCTAACTTCCAAGTTTAACAGTAACTGGAGCGACCCAGTACTGTTGCGTCGTCTTTGTCAGCCTGGCAGTCAACTCCTCTGCTCCTCTCCGCTTTCGACACGTGGAGATCTCGTAATTAATGCGGAGATCTCCTGTTGACTGGAGTTCAAATTCGGAGCGGGAATTTGTGCTGTCGCTTTCTGGTAGGTAGTGGCTCGCTTCGCTTTGAAGTTGTAGTGGCCGCTCTGAAGTGAGTCGCTTCGCAGTTAAATTTGTAGTGAGTCACTTGAGAAATAAATTTCCCGTGACACTACTAAATAAAGTGTTGACTCGTGTTGACTCGCTTCGGCTTTTCTTTGTAGCGGACGCTTCGCTTCGCTTTAGTGGGTTCACTTGATTCCACTGTAGCGCTCGCTTCGCTTCGCTTTGCTTTGAACTGTAGCGCTCGCTTCGCTTCACTTTGCTTTGAACTGTAGCGCTCGCTTCGCTTCACTTTGGCAGACTCACTTTGAATCTACTGTAGCGATCGCTTCGCTTCGCTATTCTTCGGCACGCTTCACTTCAGCTTGCTTGACTTGCTTCGCTTTGGAAAACACACTCAAGCGAGTGGCCTTCACTTGAACTTTTGAAGCCTGATCTAAGCAAAATAAAAGAGCCATCCTAACAGTGTAGGCTTAGAAAAATTCTAACCTATTAACTACATCAAAATGGGTCGCTTGGGAAAAGGACGCTTGGGGTTTTGGGATCTAATCAAAACAAATGACTTCATTTATCAAATGTCCCATGAAGTTCCCCCTTAACAATTTAGTCCTTAACAATTCCCAACAATTTCCCCCTTTTTGATGATGCCAAAACCCATACGACTTAGATAAAAATAAATCTAGTCTATCTAACCGTGAAGGGAACTCCAAGCGACTGCTTCCTTTGCAGTTTCGTTTGTAATTTTCTTTTAAGTTCCTTCCCTTTTTTTCGGTTAAATTAATGAGTTTGTAGCAGAAATATAAAGTCATTCACAAAGCGAGTAAATGACACAGAAGGGACATAAATTGAAATTTGGATATATGAACCAGAAGTTCACACAAAAGAAAATATGTAGGGAACTTGAAACTCGGAGGTTTCCTGCAGTTCCTTCCCAGTCATCCTCCTTTCCTTCTCTTGTCACTTCCCTTCTTCCTCCTTCTCCTTCTCTTCTTAAATAGCAGCAGTATCCACGTAAGCTGATAGCACTCTTGATTCCATAGAGTCTACTGTGTGGATACTAGATCTTCTCCATGCACTCTCCAGCCTGAAGGCTTCAGTTACTTCCTCATCAATAATTCCTCTGTTAGGAACGTCCGTGCCTGGATGATAAGGCATGGCGAATTCCTTTAAAGCTGGTACCTTGACAATAATTGGCTTTGGGCTCTGCTTGTTCAGCCATTGTGAAGATTTTGCGGCGCAATCTGTCGTCATAGGCGGCAAGGAAGTTGTTGAGTGCACTTATTCGAGAACACTCATTCTGCAGCGGCACTACCTCCCGGAAATAATAGGCTTTGATGAATAGGTCTTTGTAGTACAGCCACAGCTCGAGCAGATCTCTCGGAATGAAATCCTCGATTTCCCTTCCGTCCAGGTGCTCATCTCTCCGTTTGGCCAACTCCTCCTCTGACCTGCTTGACAGTTGAGCCATAGTCTTTTTGAATTTTGCTCCCGACTCGCTGTTCCACGATGGACGCTTCGCATTGAGTCGTTTGCGGATGTAATCTTGCTCCTCCTTGAGAGGATATCGACCAGACTCAACCATCTCCTTCGTAGTCACGTCACATGCATCAATTATGGCTTGAGCTTCACATGCTTCGGACTCTTCTGGCATGAGAGGGATGAAGGCGCTGCGCACTAATGAGGACTGGATGAGTAACACTTCACTGAAGTGTTCCTCGATCCGTGCGTTGATCACTTGGAGTCGCCTTTCATTACTCCTCTCCTTCCTCTCGCCTTTGCTCCTTCCCTCTTCTCTTTCCTTCCTCTTTCTCTCCTCTCTTCCAGCTTTTGAAGCGACTGCTTGCTTGACCTTTTGGCGCTTGGCCTCGGGGTCATCTTGCTTAGAATGTGGGGCAGCTCGCTTCAATGGCTGCTTAGGTGGTGGGGGAGGTGGCATGTCCTTCTTGGCAGCACTTGGAGGGACGACTGCTGACGAAGTGAGTGCAGCAGTGGTCATAGTGAGTGCAGCTGTCGAAGTTGGCGCGGCGTCTGAAGTGGGCAGCTTGGGAGTAGCGGCCACTTGGGAGCTAGATGAAGCACCTGCAGCAATAGAATCTTTTGTTAGCTTAAACACCTGCTCCAACTCCCACGCCAAGGCAGCATCCTTCTCCTCTTGCACCCTCTTTTCCTCCTTCGTGATCACAGTGACTGGAGGATGTCGTGCAATAGAAGCACTCAGCACTTTTTCTTGAAGCGGCCTACTGGGCTCTTCAAGTTGTTTCAGTAATTCCTCCTTCGAGAGTTTTTTCTTCCCCTTCCTCGCTTCATCATCCACTCCCTCCTTATCTCCTCCATCACCACTTCCTTCTTCCAATATTAACTCCACACCGACTCTCCTTCCTCCTGAACCTCCAGCTTCACCTTGCTCTACTAGTCCTTCCCTCATTTGTCCTTCCCCCTTTTTGGCATCATCAAAGCCAGGGGTTAGGATTATAGATTTTCCAGAGAGGGATTGTTGTAGTGAATTGACTGTGTTGAGGACAGTCTGAAGCATCTGCTGGGTTTTGTCCATGGATGGCGCCACAATTTCAGCAGTCTTGATAGATATCTCTTCAAGTAGATATTCGCACTGCCTCTCTCGTTCTACAACAGACGCCATCATGCTCTCTAAAGGCTCCACCTCTCTGAAGCGAGCCTCCAGCTCCGCTTCTATGGCTTTGGTGATCTTCTTGGTTTCTTCTTGAAGTGTGAGATCCAAGTGTTCCTTGGACGCTTCAAGTTCTGCCTTCATTCCGGCAAGTCTCCTTTCCCTTCGATTGAGAGAGTTGTGGAATTCGGCATCTGCAGTGATCCGTACTGTGAGAGTTTCTTTCAGTCTCTTGACTTTCTGCAGTAGGATTGACAGTTCAGCATTCTTCAAGTCAAGAGCCTGTGCACTGTTCCTCAGACTCTCCAGTTCTCTCTTGTCAACTGCACTCTCATCCTTGACTCCCTTCAACTCAGTTCGAAGTGAGTCAAGAGCCTTTTTGGTGTTGAGTAGCTCACTACCCTTCAACACTAGTTCTCCCTCCCTATCCTCCACCTTCTCCTTCAGCTCCTTCACTTCCTTCTCTAACACCTTCTTCTCTTTGATAAGAGTGATCAACTTGGCATTGACCTCCCTCAAGCGGCTTCTTTCTGCCTCAAGCAAGCCCTTGAGTTCGGTGATGGTTTTGGTGTTATCATCCACAAGCTTCACCTGCGCCTCCAGCGCCTTTTCTTTCTCCTCCAGAAGCCTTTCCTTCTCCTCCACCTTTCCCTCCAATTCTCTTTTCTTCCTGTCATAGTCTTCTCTAAGACTGATGACTTCCCCCGCCTTCCTCTCCATCTCTTCACTCATCTTTGTGATTTCGCTTTGAAGACTAGCGATCTCAGCATCCTTCATCTCCATCTCCTCCTTATACTCCCGGATGAGCTTCCTCTCATGGGATGAGGGCACTCGCTTTGGAACTGTGGTGAGTGGATAAGATTCCTTCACCTTGGCATCCAGCTTCTCCCAGAAGCTGGTCCCTTCAAGGAAGGCATGGAAGCCATTTTCGCCAATAAAATTGAGCAGTTTGGCTTCCATCTGGATCAATTCCTCCTCGGTGAAGGCTTTGAGGAGTCTGAAAATCTTGTAGTACTCCGTTCCTCGGTACGTAATGTACGTCAGAAAGTCGAATACATTCGTGTAGAACACGTCGCTCCATTCAACGCTCGCGGAGCTGAGATTGTAGCGAAGGTTGATTGTCTCCGCGGCTTGTTCTCTGTCTCGAACATAGCGTTCGAGAGCCAGCTTGTGATCGGTGAGAACAGGGGTTTTGAATTGAGGGATGATGGGAAGTTCTCCGACAGTTTGGGCGGTATCGGCTGTAGCTGCCGATGTCGAGATGGATTGGGTAGGTGATGAGGTTTCTTGGGTTTCGGAAATCTGGATGGTTTCGGTGGGTGGTGGTTGTATCGGCTGGGATTGAAGTTGGGTGAATGTAGTGTAGGCAGCAGCTTCATCTGTGCTGAGGAATGGCACAGTGGGAATGTGGAAAGAAGATGCTGATTCTTCTTCACGGGGAGAGAGGGGGGTTATCTGTTTTGGTGGTTGTTGGGTTGATGAAGATTGGGGTTCTGGTGCTTGGGTTATTTGGAGTTGTGGGGATTGGGCTTTGGTTGGTGAAGGCTGGGTTTGAGTCACTTCGATGTTCTCAAGCGGCTCCTCCACCGCCTCGCTTTCTTGAACGATTGAAGCGACTCGCTTCATCTTCTTGCCTCGCTTCGGCGCGGTTCGCTTCCCGGGTGAAGCGACCGGCTTCACTTGGCTCACTTCGGCTTGCCTTTCGGCAACCGGTCTCGCTACGGGCACTTCAATTTCCAGAAGTCCCAAATCCATCAATTGCTTGGACTTCCTCCATTTGTCGTAGTAAATGGATTGCTTGTTGTAGATTGTGACGTCATCTTCCGGCCATGCCTTGCCCGGAAACTTCTTCTCCAAGGCATAGGAAAGCCTTGAGAAGAACTTCAGTTTCCCCTTGCGGAGAATCTGATCGGCGCTCCCTTTCACGAACGCAAAGTCGGCAGCAGCTTCATGGATTTGATTGAGGAACCAGTTATGCCAGTTGAAGCTGGTTCCGGTGAGGCTGTCGACGATGACTGCTGTGGTGATCAGCTTTGTCTCGGAGAGAGTATCCAAGGTTCCGATGTAGCATGCGACACTCTTCGAGAAGAGCTCGCAAATGTGGTTGAAGGGGGCCTTCAAACTCGAACGGATACTTGACTCCTTGAAATTTGGATCGGCTTCGGCGGTTGCAAAACGACCGTACTGAACTCCGGCCGAGAGACCCAAATCTAGTAATGAGTCTCCTCCTTCTCTCGGCAAGTTGAACGTGCCGATCAGTTCATTCATGTCTACCTCCACTGGCCTTCTCGTCTGTGGATCGGTGAAAGATGATATGTTTTGCTCCTTCCTCAAATTTAGCAGGAGCTCTCCGACAGCTTTGGCCAAAATCTTTGACGGGACCGCCGTCACAAACTTCCATAGGCCGGCCTTGGTCACGGCCTTACGGAGAAATCCATTCATCTCGATGATGGCTGGATCGAGATGAGGCTCGACATTAATGTGTTTGTCGACCTCCACGAGAAACTCCTCCATCGTCTCGGTATTCTTCTTCTTTCCCATGGTGGATTTTGAAAGATCTTGAAGAAAATTTTAACAATGAAGTAGAAGGGGTTGAGACTCGTGAGTTGCAGAGTAATTGCAGATCTAACACGAGAATGGCAAATTTAGAAGGCTGTGAAAGGTTTGCAGTTCTGCCTCGTCCCATATATATAGAATTAGGTTATGGCTGACGTGGCAGGGGTAGGACGGTAATACCACCGAAAATCCTGTAGGTAGGCGGCGGACGTGCGGTGATGGATCTGATGTGTCCGGCGTCATCACAGTAAAAGTGAACCGCCACTTGCTCGGCGTCTCCACGTGGCCTTCTTTGGTTGGCTTGTCGTATACGGCTTTGATCGAACGGCTCCAGATTGGGGGCTGTTGAGATTCGACGGCTGGATCTTCTCCGCCTTTTCCCGCTTCAAATTCAAGCGTGTGAACACGCGCCCGTTATTTCCGTCGTTCCTGCACCTGCATTAAATGCACAGCAGAAAGTAAAATTGCACTCGAGTGCAGACAGCTCATACTCGCTTCATGCCCGCTCGCTTCGAGTTGGGCCGCTACGCCTTGACTCGCTTGAGAGGCATTCGCTTGAGTGACTGTTCTGCACTCGCTTGCGATGGCTAGCTTTGAGTGACGAAGCACTCGCTTGGCCATCTGAAGCGACTGGAATAAGAAATTGAATTTCTTTGCTTAATTTAAAATGTTTCTGACTTACATACTTCGAGGATAAACAAGAGTGTTTTCCTCTTTGTATTTGTGTCAGATTCATTTCATATTTTCCACGTAGTGAGTGAAGGTTTCTAGCACGCTTCGGCTCACTTAGTGTACTTAAAGACTTCATTTGAATTAGATACCACCTGTTGAATGCTACACGTTGAGTTAGACCTTCATGGCATTCATCTTCGTGGCATTCATCTTTCTCTACGAATTAGAGAGTCCTCCATCGAAGTGAATGGGGGAGAAAATGAATAAAGTACACAAGCTTACTACAACCCGAAGGGAGCATCACGTAAGTGTACTTATTCACGATGAATGGGGGATGAGTACTAGTCCTTATCTCAGAGCAGAAATGGACAGGATGACAATGAGAATGCTCTGACAAGACAATCTCGTATTTTACGCAGAAGCATGTCACCAGCCCTGCAACCTTTTGTATAAAAAGGTAAACCTTCAAGCTTTCCTACATTCTAGAGAATGAATCTGCAGTTGGTTCGCTTTGACCCAAGCTAGGGCAAATTGAAGCAATGCAGAATTCAAGATTGCAGCATTCTTGCTCGCTTTGGAAGTAGCTTTCTCCGAGAGAAGCATTAGTTCCCCCTTAACCATATACTTAACAATTCCAATAAGTTGGTAGGGAACTTCTTCCAATACTCCACCTTTCTCCACCTAACTTCATTTTCTTCAAGCGAGTGAG
Organism: Thymus mandschuricus; assembly: GCA_029379335.1. NCBI lineage: Eukaryota > Viridiplantae > Streptophyta > Magnoliopsida > Lamiales > Lamiaceae > Thymus > Thymus mandschuricus. The sequence continues at coordinate 14,283,543 of CM057074.1, read as the reverse complement.
TTTTGAAGTGGCTCGCTTGAGTTGGTGAAGATCCGAAGCGAGTGACGCTCATGAGAACAAGCGAACACTCCTTCGTGCATCCTGGAACTAGCATTCTTCACCAGGGTCTAATAACCCTAATTCCATGCATAGCTGGTTGAATCGAGACTCAGCTAGAGGCTTGGTGAGGATATCAGCTCGCTGGAGATCGGTATGAATTTTCTCGAGCTTGATATCCTTTTTCTCGACATGATCACGAATGAAATGATGTCGAATTTCCACATGCTTGCACCTGGTGTGAAGCACTGGATTCTGCGAGATACATATGGCACTGTTGTTGTCGCAGAAGATCGGAATTTCATTCGCTTCAACTTTGTAGTCCTTCAACTGTTGACGAAGCCATAGGATTTGAGAACAGCAGCTTCCTGCGGCCGTATATTCAGCTTCCGTTGTTGAAGTGGCTACGCTTGTTTGCTTCTTTGAGAACCATGAGATTAGCTTGCTTCCCAAGAACTGACACGTGCCCGACGTTGATTTCCTATCAACTCGGCAACCTCCATAGTCAGCATCGGAATATCCAGTGAGCTCCAAATTGTCCTCCGCTGGATACCACAGCCCCATGTTGATAGTGCCCTTCAAATATCGAAGATTCCTTTTGGCAGCTTCAAGATGGCTGTGTTTGGGATTGCTTTGGAAGCGAGCGCAGACACCGACTGCAAAAGCAATATCTGGCCTGCTTGCAGTGAGATAGAGAAGTGACCCAATTAGGGCACGATAATCTGTAGGATCTACAGATTTTCCTCCTTCGTCTGGCTCCATCTTCCAGTTGGTATTCATAGGAATCTTCACAGCTTTAGCATGTTGAACACCAAACTTGGCAAGCATATCTCGAGTGTACTTGGCCTGGTTGATGAAAATTCCATTATCCTGCTGCTTCACTTGAAGACCTAGAAAGCAGCTCATCAAGCCAATCATCGACATCTCATACTTGGTCTTCATTAGCTCTCCAAACTTCTCGCTAAGCGACTGGTTTGGTGACCCAAATATGATGTCGTCCACGTAGATCTGGACCCATAGCATATCATCTCCATGATTGATGGTGAAGAGAGTCCGATCTATCTTTCCCTTTTGGAATCCATTTTCCACTAGGAATTGAGATAATGTATCGTACCAAGCTCTGGGAGCTTGCTTCAACCCATACAGGGCTTTCTTCAAGCGATACACTTTATCTCCCTGCTCGAAACCCGGTGGCTGCTCCACATACACTTCTTCCTTGAGTTCACCGTTGAGGAATGCGCTCTTCACATCCATTTGGTACACTTTGAATTTCTTGGCCGCTGCATAGGCTAGAAATAAACGGATCGCTTCAAGACGTGCCACTGGAGCGAAGGTCTCGTCAAAGTCGATTCCTTCCTCTTGGCAGTAGCCTTTGGCAACTAGTCGCGCCTTGTTCCTCACTACGTTGTGGTCCTCGTCCGTCTTGTTCTTGAACACCCACTTGGTGCCAATAACATGCTGAAACTTGGGACGATCCACGAGGTACCATACGTCGTTCCTGGTGAACTGATTCAGCTCTTCTTGCATGGCGATCACCCAGTTAGAATCGGCTAGGGCTTCCTCCACGCTTGATGGCTCAATGTTTGAGAGAAAGCAACTGAACATGGCACTTTCTCCAAACACTTGACTTCTGGTCACTACACCCTTGGATGGATCTCCAATGATTTGGCTAGGTGAGTGATCCTTGAGCCACGCTCGCTTTGATCCGCCAGCTTCATCTTCATCCGCTTCCTTGTCGCTCGCTTCACCGTCTGAAGCGATTGGATTGGGTGCTTGGCCTGCACTAGCTTCAATAATCTTGGGAGCAGCTTCGACTTCTCCTTTGGGATCCTGCTCGCTTGAGTCCTTGATCTCATCATCTTCATCAAGCACGTCCCAAGTGAGTTGATTTGAGGGTTCCTTGCTTTGATTCTTTTCATTCGCTTGGGCCTGTTCCTGTGGAAGACTTAAAGAAGATTCATCAAATACGACATGGGGTGATTCTTCCACAATTAGGGTTTTACAGTTGAATACTCTGTAGGCTTTGCTAGATGTAGAGTATCCTAAGAATACTCCTTCATCTGCTTTGCTTTCAAAGGCTTTCAACTGTGACTTCCCATTGTTGTGAATGAAGACCCTACAACCAAAAATATGGAAATAAGATATGTTAGGAATTCTCCCTGTCCATATTTCATATGGTGTTTTGTCGTGCCGTTTGTTGAGAAGCGTCCGATTCTGTGTGTAGCACGCCGTGTTGGCAGCTTCAGCCCAATACTTCATTGGAAGCTTCGAGTCAGCAATCATGGTGCGAACGGCTTCTTTGATGATTCGATTTCTTCTTTCAGCAACTCCATTCTGCTGAGGAGTGCGTGCTGAAGAAGTTTGATGTGCTATGCCATGCTCCGTGCAGTACGCTTCAATTGTAGAGTTCAGGAACTCTGTGCCTTTGTCGGAGCGAATGGTCACTATAGCTTGATTCTTTTCCACCGCCAATCGCTTGAGCAGTTGTGGCAGTTTGGTCAGTGTCTCCTTCTTGCTGAATAGGAATACAACCCATGTGTAGCGAGAGAAATCGTCGACTACAACTAGAGTGTACTTCCTTCCATTTACACTAACTGGAGTAACTGGACCAAACAGATCCATGTGAAGCAGCTCGAGCACTCGCTTTGATGAGGCTTCTTCGAGACTGGCGAAGTGCTTCTTCGTCTGCTTCCCTCGTTGGCATGGTGAGCATGGATGGTGATACGATCCTTGATGACCGAATGATAACGCACGCGGAAGAAACGAAACTAATTAACGAATGGTGATCCCAATACGTCAATGGACTAAACCCTCCTAAGTACTATAGATAAACCGAAGTCTCTATAACCCAAAGAAACGGTCGCCAAGCCACACGGGGACGATGAATGACACACAACGAGGTTTGATTGACTCGCTGATTCGCCGGATAATGAATTCGTCTTGGAATAATCAAGAGGAATTCGAAAACTCTCAAGAGAGAATAAACTCACAATAATATTAATGATCAAAAGCTAACTAATTTTCGTCCACAAAGACCCCCTTATATAGAGAGGCAAATAAAACCATCTAAACCTAATCTAACTAGGAAATAACTGACCCAAAGTCATTGGCATGGCCCAACCCATTAACCAACATGATAAAAACCCAAAAACAAGTCTTTTAAGGCCCAAAAACGTGGCCTGACTCAAAACACACGAAAATAATAATAAAGTCTTCATTTTTCAGCCCGAACGCACTCGATAAAGTTGATGACTCGCGGGCTGTCCGGTTCGCCTTCTCCAATGGGCTTCTTCATCAATTCTTGAGCCCAAACTTCTTGAATCAATCCTTGCAAACCTTCCTTGAACTTCTTAGCTCGAGCTCTCGTCACCGGCCCTTTGGGAACACGAACAGGATCTTGATTTGACGAACCTTGGACTCCATCATTCCCCTCCTCTTGAAGAGGATTTGTCCTCAAATCCAAGTCGTCACCTACATCAAAAGGACTCAAGTCAGTAACATTGAATGTAGCACTAACATTATACTCACCAGGTAAGTCCAATTTGTAGGCGTTATCATTGATGCGCTCCAACACTTGAAAAGGTCCATCGCCTCGAGGTAGCAACTTCGAACGCCTTTGCAATGGAAACCTCTCCTTGCGCATATGCAGCCATACCCAATCTCCGGGCTCAAACACAACTTGACGCCTCCCCTTGTTGGCTTGCTTGGCGTACTGCTCCGTTCGTCTCTCAATATTCAGCCTTGCCTTCTCATGAATCTGTTTCACAAAATCAGCCTTTTTCTGGCCATCAAGGTTAGTACGCTCATGTTCAGGCAATGGAGATAAATCTAAAGGAGTTAAAGGATTAAACCCATAGACAATCTCAAAAGGCGAAAACTTAGTAGCAGAATGAACAGAACGGTTATATGCAAACTCAACATGTGGCAAACATTCTTCCCAAGACTTAATGTTCTTCTTAATTATAGCCCTAAGCAATGTAGACAAAGTCCTATTGACTACTTCAGTTTGACCATCAGTTTGTGGATGACAAGTAGTAGAAAACAACAGTTTAGTACCTAACTTACCCCACAAAGTCTTCCAAAAGTAACTCAAGAACTTCGCATCCCTATCCGAAACAATAGTCCTAGGCATTCCATGCAATCTAACAATCTCTCGAAAGAACAAATCAGCAACATGCGATGCATTATCAGATTTATGACATGGAATAAAATGCGCCATCTTAGAAAATCTATCAACCACCACAAACACGGAATCACTACCATGCTTAGTCCTAGGCAGCCCTAACACGAAATCCATAGAAATGTCAATCCAAGGAGCAGTAGGAATAGGCAATGGCGTGTACAAACCATGGGAACTCACCCTAGACTTAGCCTGTTTACAAGTAACACATCTACCACAAATTCGTTCAACATCTCTCTTCATATGAGGCCAAAAGAAGTGTTCATGCAAAACAGCTAAAGTCTTAGCAACACCGAAATGTCCCATCAAACCCCCACCATGAGATTCAAGCAACAATAATTCACGAAGAGAACACTTAGGAACACACAATCGATTTCTCTTAAACAAATAATCATCATGCCTAAAGTACTCTTCAAAACCAGATTTCTCACATGCTCGATAAATCTCACCAAAATCAGCATCATCCACATACAAACTCTTCAAACACTCGAAACCAAGCAACTTAGCATCTAAAGTAGAGATCAAGGCATACCTCCGTGAAAGTGCATCAGCCACTACATTCTCTTTACCTTGCTTGTACTTGATGACGTAAGGAAACGTCTCTATGAACTCCATCCACCTAGCATGCCTCTTGTTCAACTTGTGCTGCCCCTTCAAGTGCTTCAAGGACTCATGATCGGTGTGAATGACGAATTCCTTGGTCCACAAGTAGTGCTGCCACGTTTTCAAGGCTCTCACCAACGCATACAGCGTTGGATAGCTCAACGTTGCTCCGTTTAGTTTCTCGCTGAAGTATGCCACCGGCCGGCCTTCTTGCATCAAAACTGCACCAATTCCAACACCAGAAGCATCACATTCAATCTCAAAAGACTTAGAAAAGTTAGGAAGAGATAATACCGGGGCGTGTGTCAGTTTGTACTTCAGAAGCTGAAACGCCTTCTCTTGATCTTCTCCCCAATTAAACTCCACATTCTTCTTGATGATTGCCGTCAATGGTGCTGCAACACTACTGAAATGGGGCACGAATCTCCTATAAAAGCTAGCAAGTCCGTGGAAACTCCTAACTTCTCCAATGCTCTTTGGACTCGGCCACTCTTGAATAGCTCGTATTTTCTCATCGTCAACCTGTACACCCTGTGCACTAACAACAAATCCAAGAAACACAAGCTTGTCCGTACAAAAGATGCACTTCTTTAAGTTAGCAAACAGCCTCTCCTTCCTAAGTACATCTAAAACAGACCTCAAATGATCAACATGCTCATCTTGACTCTTGCTATACACTAAGATATCATCAAAGTAGACAACTACAAATCTGCCAATAAAAGCTCGTAAAACATGGTTCATAAGTCGCATAAACGTACTAGGTGCATTAGTCAAACCGAAAGGCATAACTAGCCACTCATACAAACCAAGTTTAGTTTTAAAGCAGTTTTCCATTCATCCCCTTCCTTAATCCTAATCTGATGGTATCCACTACGCAAATCAATCTTCGAAAACACACAAGAGCCATGCAGTTCATCAAGCATATCATCTAAACGAGGGATAGGATGTCGATACTTTACCGTGATGTTGTTTATGGCTCGACAATCGCAACACATCCTCATCGTTGAGTCCTTCTTGGGTACGAGTAACACCGGAACTGCACAAGGACTCAAACTCTCCCTCACATGCCCTTTCGCCAACAACTCTCCAATCTGCCTCTCCAACTCCTTTGTCTCCTCGGGATTGGTGCGATAGGCTGGCCTATTTGGAAGTGTTGCTCCAGGCACAAAGTCGATTTGATGTTCTATCCCCCTAATTGGTGGTAAGCCAGCTGGTGTATCATCGGGAAAGACATCATCAAATTCCTGCAAAACAGAGGAGATAGAAGGGGGTAGAGAATCGAGATCGTTAGTAGATAAAAAGTTCCCCTTGTACAGAAGTACGATCAAAGTCCTCTCCTCCTGCACCGCCAATTTCAGATCGCTCGCCTTTGCAAAACACGATTTGTGTACTACACCTTTCTCCTTATCTCCCTTCTCCTTATTCTCCACCTTCTGCTCCTCCAACTTCAGCTGCTCAGCCTCCTTTTGCAGCAACACTTGATCCTCATACACTTGTTTGGGAGTAAGAGGAACAAGCGACACCTTCTTCTGCTTGTACTCGAACGAATATTTGTTGGTGAAGCCATCATGTGTCACCCTCCTATCAAACTGCCACGGCCTCCCCAAAAAGATGTGACTCGCTTGCATCGGAACTACATCACTCAAGACCTCATCCTCATACTTCCCAATGCAAAACGGCACTCTCACTTGTTTATTAACCTTCACCACGCCAGCATCGCTCAACCATTGCAGCCGGTATGGTTTGGGGTGCGGCGAAACTGGAAGCCCTAGTTTTTGAACCATGGCCACGCTAGCAACGTTGGTGCAGCTCCCTCCGTCAATAATCACGCTGCACAGCTGATCCTTCACCTGACATCTCGTGTGAAAGATGTTTTCGCGTTGCACCAATTCGTCGACATGATTCTGGACGCTTAGTGCTCTTCTGGCCACACAAATGCGTCCTACAGGTGGCTGAATCTCTTCTTCTTCGTCCTCAGACTCCTCCAAACCAGGCATCTCCGGGTCAACTTCATCATCAGTCACGACCTCCCCATCATCTCTCATGATCATCACTCTCCGATTCGGGCAGTCACTCATGATATGTCCGAATCCTTGACACTTGAAGCACTTACGATCACGATTACGACCCTCAGTCACTACTGGTTTGCCTTGGTTGTTAGAGCTCGTCAAATCTGATCGCGCCTTCACGAACAGTTTCCTCTCATCCTTCGGCGACTCCTCCTTCTTCCATTGATTCCCTCTCGAAAAGGAACCACTAGCAGCAGGCTGAGATTGCTTCCAATTGGACTGATTCTGCCTGTTGTAGCCATTGTTGCCCCTCCTCTTGAGCTGATTCTCTATCTTCACAGCCATGTGCACCATGTCCTCTATCTCGACATAATGCTGCAGTTCCACTCCATTCCGAATCTCCCAATTCAAACCAGCCAAGAATCTCGCCATCGTCGCCTCACTGTCCTCCACAACATTAGCTCGAATCATGGCTACCTCCATCTCCTTGTAGTACTCATCCACGCTCTTAGATCCCTGTCTCAAGCTTTGAAGCTTGTTGTGCAGTTCTCTATAGTAGTGAGCTGGAATAAATCGTTTCCTCATGATTCCCTTCATCTCATTCCAAGTCTGAACTGGAGGCTCCCCATTCCTTCTCCTACTCTTCTCCAATTGATCCCACCAAACGAGAGCGTAATCGGAGAACTCTATCGCGGCCAACTTCACCTTCTTCAACTCGGAGTAATTGTGACAGTCGAACATGAGGTCAAGCTTCCTCTCCCACTCAACATACGCATCTGGATCGTTCCTCCCTTGGAATGACGGAATGTTCAGCTTGATGTTGCCCAAATTATTGTCAGGCCTGTTCCTTGGCTCCTCCCATCCGTCTTCCCCTTCGTCAACAAACTCCTCCTCGAACGGCCCATAGTCTCGATAGTTATGCTGACCTCCTCTGCCACCTTGTCCTCCTCTTCCACCTCGATGATGTTGAAGTTGTTTGGAGGCTGACTCAACTTCACCAAGTCTATCATAAACTCCATCCAGTTTGGATTCCATCATCTTTCCCAACTCGGATTTCAATGCCTCAAACATGAACTTCATCTTGGGATCCAACGCCTCTTCTCCGGCCATACCTGCAAAATTTTTCAATGCCTCAAACGTACGAGAATCATTGAGTTTTAAGTCAGTTATAGTGGTTTTCTTCTCGATTAAGCAAAAGAGACTTCAATCGAGGTTATGAGCTCAAATGCTTTTGAAATCAACGTGTAAGCTTCAATTTCATGTTCTAATATAAGAAATGAAGTAATCTAGCATGATAAAGGCTTGGAAAGCACGGTTTGAACTACCAAAATCGAAGAACGTAAGGTAATCGGTCAACCGAAGCTATCTTGAGCTTCCGGAGTCAACGGATGGTCGAACGACCTCGAATTCGATGCATTCTTCATGAATAACCTCTAATTCAATACAATATATCAATCGGTTGAAGTACGTACGAGAATCATTGAGTTTTAAGTCAGTTATAGTGGTTTTCTTCTCGATTAAGCAAAAGAGACTTCAATCGAGGTTATGAGCTTAAATGCTTTTGAAATCAACGAGTAAGCTTCAATTTCATGTTCTAATATAAGAAATGAAGTAATCGAGCATGATAAAGGCTTGGAAAGCACGGTTTGAACGACCAAAATCGAAGAACGTAAGGTAATCGGTCAACCGAAGCTATCTTGAGCTTCCGGAGTCAACAGATGGTCGAACGACCTCGAATTCATTGCGTTCTTCATGAATAACCTCTAATTCAATACAATATATCAATCGGTTGAAGTACGTACGAGAATCATTGAGTTTTAAGTCAGTTATAGTGGTTTTCTTCTCGATTAAGCAAAAGAGACTTCAATCGAGGTTATGAGCTCAAATGCTTTTGAAATCAACGAGTAAGCTTCAATTTCATGTTCTAATATAAGAAATGAAGTAATCTAGCATGATAAAGGCTTGGAAAGCACGGTTTGAACTACCAAAATCGAAGAACGTAAGGTAATCGGTCAACCGAAGCTATCTTGAGCTTCCGGAGTCAACAGATGGTCGAACGACCTCGAATTCGATGCGCTTTTCATGAATAACCTCTAATTCAATACAATATATCAATCGGTTGAAGTACGTACGAGAATCATTGAGTTTTAAGTCAGTTATAGTGGTTTTCTTCTCGATTAAGCAAAAGAGACTTCAATCGAGGTTATGAGCTCAAATGCTTTTGAAATCAACGTGTAAGCTTCAATTTCATGTTCTAATATAAGAAATGAAGTAATCTAGCATGATAAAGGCTTGGAAAGCACGGTTTGAACTACCAAAATCGAAGAACGTAAGGTAATCGGTCAACCGAAGCTATCTTGAGCTTCCGGAGTCAACGGATGGTCGAACGACCTCGAATTCGATGCATTCTTCATGAATAACCTCTAATTCAATACAATATATCAATCGGTTGAAGTACGTACGAGAATCATTGAGTTTTAAGTCAGTTATAGTGGTTTTCTTCTCGATTAAGCAAAAGAGACTTCAATCGAGGTTATGAGCTTAAATGCTTTTGAAATCAACGAGTAAGCTTCAATTTCATGTTCTAATATAAGAAATGAAGTAATCGAGCATGATAAAGGCTTGGAAAGCACGGTTTGAACGACCAAAATCGAAGAACGTAAGGTAATCGGTCAACCGAAGCTATCTTGAGCTTCCGGAGTCAACAGATGGTCGAACGACCTCGAATTCATTGCGTTCTTCATGAATAACCTCTAATTCAATACAATATATCAATCGGTTGAAGTACGTACGAGAATCATTGAGTTTTAAGTCAGTTATAGTGGTTTTCTTCTCGATTAAGCAAAAGAGACTTCAATCGAGGTTATGAGCTCAAATGCTTTTGAAATCAACGAGTAAGCTTCAATTTCATGTTCTAATATAAGAAATGAAGTAATCTAGCATGATAAAGGCTTGGAAAGCACGGTTTGAACTACCAAAATCGAAGAACGTAAGGTAATCGGTCAACCGAAGCTATCTTGAGCTTCCGGAGTCAACAGATGGTCGAACGACCTCGAATTCGATGCGCTCTTCATGAATAACCTCTAATTCAGTACAATAAATATATCAATCGGTTGAAGTACGTACGAGAATCATTGAGTTTTAAGTCAGTTATAGTGGTTTTCTTCTCGATTAAGCAAAAGAGACTTCAATCGAGGTTATGAGCTCAAATGCTTTTGAAATCAACGAGTAAGCTTCAATTTCATGTTCTAATATAAGAAATGAAGTAATCTAGCATGATAAAGGCTTGGAAAGCACGGTTTGAACTACCAAAATCGAAGAACGTAAGGTAATCGGTCAACCGAAGCTATCTTGAGCTTCCGGAGTCAACAGATGGTCGAACGACCTCGAATTCGATGCGCTCTTCATGAATAACCTCTAATTCAGTACAATATATCAATCGGTTGAAGTACGTACGAGAATCATTGAGTTTTAAGTCAGTTATAGTGGTTTTCTTCTCGATTAAGCAAAAGAGACTTCAATCGAGGTTATGAGCTCAAATGCTTTTGAAATCAATGAGTAAGCTTCAATTTCATGTTCTAATATAAGAAATGAAGTAATCTAGCATGATAAAGGCTTGGAAAGCACGGTTTGAACTACCAAAATCGAAGAACGTAAGGTAATCGGTCAACCGAAGCTATCTTGAGCTTCCGGAGTCAACAGATGGTCGAACGACCTCGAATTCGATGCGCTCTTCATGAATAACCTCTAATTCAGTACAATATATCAATCGGTTGAAGTACGTACGAGAATCATTGAGTTTTAAGTCAGTTATAGTGGTTTTCTTCTCGATTAAGCAAAAGAGACTTCAATCGAGGTTATGAGCTCAAATGCTTTTGAAATCAACGAGTAAGCTTAAATTTCATGTTCTAATATAAGAAATGAAGTAATCTAGCATGATAAAGGCTTGGAAAGCACGGTTTGAACTACCAAAATCGAAGAACGTAAGGTAATCGGTCAACCGAAGCTATCTTGAGCTTTCGGAGTCAACAGATGGTCGAACGACCTCGAATTCGATGCGCTCTTCATGAATAACCTCTAATTCAATACAATATATCAATCGGTTGAAGTACGTACGAGAATCATTGAGTTTTAAGTCAGCTATAGTGGTTTTCTTCTCGATTAAGCAAAAGAGACTTCAATCGAGGTTATGAGCTCAAATGCTTTTGAAATCAACGAGTAAGCTTCAATTTCATGTTCTAATATAAGAAATGAAGTAATCTAGCATGATAAAGGCTTGGAAAGCACGGTTTGAACTACCAAAATCGAAGAACGTAAGGTAATTGGTCAACCGAAGCTATCTTGAGCTTCCGGAGTCAACAGATGGTCGAACGACCTCGAATTCGATGCGCTCTTCATGAATAACCTCTAATTCAATACAATATATCAATCGGTTGAAGTACGTACGAGAATCATTGAGTTTTAAGTCAGTTATAGTGGTTTTCTTCTCGATTAAGCAAAAGAGACTTCAATCGAGGTTATGAGCTCAAATGCTTTTGAAATCAACGAGTAAGCTTCAATTTCATGTTCTAATATAAGAAATGAAGTAATCTAGCATGATAAAGGCTTGGAAAGCACGGTTTGAACTACCAAAATCGAAGAACGTAAGGTAATCGGTCAACCGAAGCTATCTTGAGCTTCCGGAGTCAACAGATGGTCGAACGACCTCGAATTCGATGCGCTCTTCATGAATAACCTCTAATTCAGTACAATAAATATATCAATCGGTTGAAGTACGTACGAGAATCATTGAGTTTTAAGTCAGTTATAGTGGTTTTCTTCTCGATTAAGCAAAAGAGACTTCAATCGAGGTTATGAGCTCAAATACTTTTGAAATCAACGAGTAAGCTTCAATTTCATGTTCTAATATAAGAAATGAAGTAATCTAGCATGATAAAGGCTTGGAAAGCACGGTTTGAACTACCAAAATCGAAGAACGTAAGGTAATCGGTCAACCGAAGCTATCTTGAGCTTCCGGAGTCAACAGATGGTCGAACGACCTCGAATTCGATGCGCTCTTCATGAATAACCTCTAATTCAATACAATATATCAATCGGTTGAAGTACGTACGAGAATCATTGAGTTTTAAGTCAGTTATAGTGGTTTTCTTCTCGATTAAGCAAAAGAGACTTCAATCGAGGTTATGAGCTCAAATGCTTTTGAAATCAATGAGTAAGCTTCAATTTCATGTTCTAATATAAGAAATGAAGTAATCTAGCATGATAAAGGCTTGGAAAGCACGGTTTGAACTACCAAAATCGAAGAACGTAAGGTAATCGGTCAACCGAAGCTATCTTGAGCTTCCGGAGTCAACAGATGGTCGAACGACCTCGAATTCGATGCGCTCTTCATGAATAACCTCTAATTCAGTACAATATATCAATCGGTTGAAGTACGTACGAGAATCATTGAGTTTTAAGTCAGTTATAGTGGTTTTCTTCTCGATTAAGCAAAAGAGACTTCAATCGAGGTTATGAGCTCAAATGCTTTTGAAATCAACGAGTAAGCTTAAATTTCATGTTCTAATATAAGAAATGAAGTAATCTAGCATGATAAAGGCTTGGAAAGCACGGTTTGAACTACCAAAATCGAAGAACGTAAGGTAATCGGTCAACCGAAGCTATCTTGAGCTTTCGGAGTCAACAGATGGTCGAACGACCTCGAATTTGATGCGCTCTTCATGAATAACCTCTAATTCAATACAATATATCAATCGGTTGAAGTACGTACGAGAATCATTGAGTTTTAAGTCAGCTATAGTGGTTTTCTTCTCGATTAAGCAAAAGAGACTTCAATCGAGGTTATGAGCTCAAATGCTTTTGAAATCAACGAGTAAGCTTCAATTTCATGTTCTATTATAAGAAATGTAGTAATCTAGCATGATAAATGCTTGGAAAGCACGGTTTGAACTACCAAAATCGAAGAACGTAAGGTAATTGGTCAACCGAAGCTATCTTGAGCTTCCGGAGTCAACAGATGGTCGAACGACCTCGAATTCGATGCGCTCTTCATGAATAACCTCTAATTCAATACAATATATCAATCGGTTGAAGTACGTACGAGAATCATTGAGTTTTAAGTCAGTTATAGTGGTTTTCTTCTCGATTAAGCAAAAGAGACTTCAATCGAGGTTATGAGCTCAAATGCTTTTGAAATCAACGAGTAAGCTTCAATTTCATGTTCTAATATAAGAAATGAAGTAATCTAGCATGATAAAGGCTTGGAAAGCACGGTTTGAACTACCAAAATCGAAGAACGTAAGGTAATCGGTCAACCGAAGCTATCTTGAGCTTCCGGAGTCAACAGATGGTCGAACGACCTCGAATTCGATGCGCTCTTCATGAATAACCTCTAATTCAGTACAATAAATATATCAATCGGTTGAAGTACGTACGAGAATCATTGAGTTTTAAGTCAGTTATAGTGGTTTTCTTCTCGATTAAGCAAAAGAGACTTCAATCGAGGTTATGAGCTCAAATGCTTTTGAAATCAACGAGTAAGCTTCAATTTCATGTTCTAATATAAGAAATGAAGTAATCTAGCATGATAAAGGCTTGGAAAGCACGGTTTGAACTACCAAAATCGAAGAACGTAAGGTAATCGGTCAACCGAAGCTATCTTGAGCTTCCGGAGTCAACAGATGGTCGAACGACCTCGAATTCGATGCGCTCTTCATGAATAACTTCTAATTCAATACAATATATCAATCGGTTGAAGTACGTACGAGAATCATTGAGTTTTAAGTCAGTTATAGTGGTTTTCTTCTCGATTAAGCAAAAGAGACTTCAATCGAGGTTATGAGCTCAAATGCTTTTGAAATCAATGAGTAAGCTTCAATTTCATGTTCTAATATAAGAAATGAAGTAATCTAGCATGATAAAGGCTTGGAAAGCACGGTTTGAACTACCAAAATCGAAGAACGTAAGGTAATCGGTCAACCGAAGCTATCTTGAGCTTCCGGAGTCAACAGATGGTCGAACGACCTCGAATTCGATGCGCTCTTCATGAATAACCTCTAATTCAGTACAATATATCAATCGGTTGAAGTACGTACGAGAATCATTGAGTTTTAAGTCAGTTATAGTGGTTTTCTTCTCGATTAAGCAAAAGAGACTTCAATCGAGGTTATGAGCTCAAATGCTTTTGAAATCAATGAGTAAGCTTCAATTTCATGTTCTAATATAAGAAATGAAGTAATCTAGCATGATATAGGCTTGGAAAGCACGGTTTGAACTACCAAAATCGAAGAACGTAAGGTAATCGGTCAACCGAAGCTATCTTGAGCTTCCGGAGTCAACAGATGGTCGAACGACCTCGAATTCGATGCGCTCTTCATGAATAACCTCTAATTCAGTACAATATATCAATCGGTTGAAGTACGTACGAGAATCATTGAGTTTTAAGTCAGTTATAGTGGTTTTCTTCTCGATTAAGCAAAAGAGACTTCAATCGAGGTTATGAGCTCAAATGCTTTTGAAATCAACGAGTAAGCTTAAATTTCATGTTCTAATATAAGAAATGAAGTAATCTAGCATGATAAAGGCTTGGAAAGCACGGTTTGAACTACCAAAATCGAAGAACGTAAGGTAATCGGTCAACCGAAGCTATCTTGAGCTTTCGGAGTCAACAGATGGTCGAACGACCTCGAATTCGATGCGCTCTTCATGAATAACCTCTAATTCAATACAATATATCAATCGGTTGAAGTACGTACGAGAATCATTGAGTTTTAAGTCAGCTATAGTGGTTTTCTTCTCGATTAAGCAAAAGAGACTTCAATCGAGGTTATGAGCTCAAATGCTTTTGAAATCAACGAGTAAGCTTCAATTTCATGTTCTATTATAAGAAATGAAGTAATCTAGCATGATAAAGGCTTGGAAAGCACGGTTTGAACTACCAAAATCGAAGAACGTAAGGTAATTGGTCAACCGAAGCTATCTTGAGCTTCCGGAGTCAACAGATGGTCGAACGACCTCGAATTCGATGCGCTCTTCATGAATAACCTCTAATTCAATACAATATATCAATCGGTTGAAGTACGTACGAGAATCATTGAGTTTTAAGTCAGTTATAGTGGTTTTCTTCTCGATTAAGCAAAAGAGACTTCAATCGAGGTTATGAGCTCAAATGCTTTTGAAATCAACGAGTAAGCTTCAATTTCATGTTCTAATATAAGAAATGAAGTAATCTAGCATGATAAAGGCTTGGAAAGCACGGTTTGAACTACCAAAATCGAAGAACGTAAGGTAATCGGTCAACCGAAGCTATCTTGAGCTTCCGGAGTCAACAGATGGTCGAACGACCTCGAATTCGATGCGCTCTTCATGAATAACCTCTAATTCAATACAATATATCAATCGGTTGAAGTACGTACGAGAATCATTGAGTTTTAAGTCAGTTATAGTGGTTTTCTTCTCGATTAAGCAAAAGAGACTTCAATCGAGGTTATGAGCTCAAATGCTTTTGAAATCAACGAGTAAGCTTCAATTTCATGTTCTAATATAAGAAATGAAGTAATCTAGCATGATAAAGGCTTGGAAAGCACGGTTTGAACTACCAAAATCGAAGAACGTAAGGTAATCGGTCAACCGAAGCTATCTTGAGCTTCCGGAGTCAACAGATGGTCGAACGACCTCGAATTCAATGCGCTCTTCATGAATAACCTCTAATTCAGTACAATAAATATATCAATCGGTTGAAGTACGTACGAGAATCATTGAGTTTTAAGTCAGTTATAGTGGTTTTCTTCTCGATTAAGCAAAAGAGACTTCAATCGAGGTTATGAGCTCAAATGCTTTTGAAATCAACGAGTAAGCTTCAATTTCATGTTCTAATATAAGAAATGAAGTAATCTAGCATGATAAAGGCTTGGAAAGCACGGTTTGAACTACCAAAATCGAAGAACGTAAGGTAATCGGTCAACCGAAGCTATCTTGAGCTTCCGGAGTCAACAGATGGTCGAACGACCTCGAATTCGATGCGCTCTTCATGAATAACCTCTAATTCAATACAATATATCAATCGGTTGAAGTACGTACGAGAATCATTGAGTTTTAAGTCAGTTATAGTGGTTTTCTTCTCGATTAAGCAAAAGAGACTTCAATCGAGGTTATGAGCTCAAATGCTTTTGAAATCAATGAGTAAGCTTCAATTTCATGTTCTAATATAAGAAATGAAGTAATCTAGCATGATAAAGGCTTGGAAAGCACGGTTTGAACTACCAAAATCGAAGAACGTAAGGTAATCGGTCAACCGAAGCTATCTTGAGCTTCCGGAGTCAACAGATGGTCGAACGACCTCGAATTCGATGCGCTCTTCATGAATAACCTCTAATTCAGTACAATATATCAATCGGTTGAAGTACGTACGAGAATCATTGAGTTTTAAGTCAGTTATAGTGGTTTTCTTCTCGATTAAGCAAAAGAGACTTCAATCGAGGTTATGAGCTCAAATGCTTTTGAAATCAACGAGTAAGCTTAAATTTCATGTTCTAATATAAGAAATGAAGTAATCTAGCATGATAAAGGCTTGGAAAGCACGGTTTGAACTACCAAAATCGAAGAACGTAAGGTAATCGGTCAACCGAAGCTATCTTGAGCTTTCGGAGTCAACAGATGGTCGAACGACCTCGAATTCGATGCGCTCTTCATGAATAACCTCTAATTCAATACAATATATCAATCGGTTGAAGTACGTACGAGAATCATTGAGTTTTAAGTCAGCTATAGTGGTTTTCTTCTCGATTAAGCAAAAGAGACTTCAATCGAGGTTATGAGCTCAAATGCTTTTGAAATCAACGAGTAAGCTTCAATTTCATGTTCTATTATAAGAAATGAAGTAATCTAGCATGATAAAGGCTTGGAAAGCACGGTTTGAACTACCAAAATCGAAGAACGTAAGGTAATTGGTCAACCGAAGCTATCTTGAGCTTCCGGAGTCAACAGATGGTCGAACGACCTCGAATTCGATGCGCTCTTCATGAATAACCTCTAATTCAATACAATATATCAATCGGTTGAAGTACGTACGAGAATCATTGAGTTTTAAGTCAGTTATAGTGGTTTTCTTCTCGATTAAGCAAAAGAGACTTCAATCGAGGTTATGAGCTCAAATGCTTTTGAAATCAACGAGTAAGCTTCAATTTCATGTTCTAATATAAGAAATGAAGTAATCTAGCATGATAAAGGCTTGGAAAGCACGGTTTGAACTACCAAAATCGAAGAACGTAAGGTAATCGGTCAACCGAAGCTATCTTGAGCTTCCGGAGTCAACAGATGGTCGAACGACCTCGAATTCGATGCGCTCTTCATGAATAACCTCTAATTCAGTACAATAAATATATCAATCGGTTGAAGTACGTACGAGAATCATTGAGTTTTAAGTCAGTTATAGTGGTTTTCTTCTCGATTAAGCAAAAGAGACTTCAATCGAGGTTATGAGCTCAAATGCTTTTGAAATCAACGAGTAAGCTTCAATTTCATGTTCTAATATAAGAAATGAAGTAATCTAGCATGATAAAGGCTTGGAAAGCACGGTTTGAACTACCAA
This sequence comes from Thymus mandschuricus, assembly GCA_029379335.1. NCBI lineage: Eukaryota > Viridiplantae > Streptophyta > Magnoliopsida > Lamiales > Lamiaceae > Thymus > Thymus mandschuricus. The sequence continues at coordinate 14,266,127 of CM057074.1, read as the reverse complement.
AATCGAAGAACGTAAGGTAATCGGTCAACCGAAGCTATCTTGAGCTTCCGGAGTCAACAGATGGTCGAACGACCTCGAATTCGATGCGCTCTTCATGAATAACCTCTAATTCAATACAATATATCAATCGGTTGAAGTACGTACGAGAATCATTGAGTTTTAAGTCAGTTATAGTGGTTTTCTTCTCGATTAAGCAAAAGAGACTTCAATCGAGGTTATGAGCTCAAATGCTTTTGAAATCAACGAGTAAGCTTCAATTTCATGTTCTAATATAAGAAATGAAGTAATCTAGCATGATAAAGGCTTGGAAAGCACGGTTTGAACTACCAAAATCGAAGAACGTAAGGTAATCGGTCAACCGAAGCTATCTTGAGCTTCCGGAGTCAACAGATGGTCAAACGACCTCGAATTCGATGCGCTCTTCATGAATAACCTCTAATTCAGTACAATAAATATATCAATCGGTTGAAGTACGTACGAGAATCATTGAGTTTTAAGTCAGTTATAGTGGTTTTCTTCTCGATTAAGCAAAAGAGACTTCAATCGAGGTTATGAGCTCAAATGCTTTTGAAATCAACGAGTAAGCTTCAATTTCATGTTCTAATATAAGAAATGAAGTAATCTAGCATGATAAAGGCTTGGAAAGCACGGTTTGAACTACCAAAATCGAAGAACGTAAGGTAATCGGTCAACCGAAGCTATCTTGAGCTTCCGGAGTCAACAGATGGTCGAACGACCTCGAATTCGATGCGCTCTTCATGAATAACTTCTAATTCAATACAATATATCAATCGGTTGAAGTACGTACGAGAATCATTGAGTTTTAAGTCAGTTATAGTGGTTTTCTTCTCGATTAAGCAAAAGAGACTTCAATCGAGGTTATGAGCTCAAATGCTTTTGAAATCAATGAGTAAGCTTCAATTTCATGTTCTAATATAAGAAATGAAGTAATCTAGCATGATAAAGGCTTGGAAAGCACGGTTTGAACTACCAAAATCGAAGAACGTAAGGTAATCGGTCAACCGAAGCTATCTTGAGCTTCCGGAGTCAACAGATGGTCGAACGACCTCGAATTCGATGCGCTCTTCATGAATAACCTCTAATTCAGTACAATATATCAATCGGTTGAAGTACGTACGAGAATCTTTGAGTTTTAAGTCAGTTATAGTGGTTTTCTTCTCGATTAAGCAAAAGAGACTTCAATCGAGGTTATGAGCTCAAATGCTTTTGAAATCAATGAGTAAGCTTCAATTTCATGTTCTAATATAAGAAATGAAGTAATCTAGCATGATAAAGGCTTGGAAAGCACGGTTTGAACTACCAAAATCGAAGAACGTAAGGTAATCGGTCAACCGAAGCTATCTTGAGCTTCCGGAGTCAACAGATGGTCGAACGACCTCGAATTCGATGCGCTCTTCATGAATAACCTCTAATTCAGTACAATATATCAATCGGTTGAAGTACGTACGAGAATCATTGAGTTTTAAGTCAGTTATAGTGGTTTTCTTCTCGATTAAGCAAAAGAGACTTCAATCGAGGTTATGAGCTCAAATGCTTTTGAAATCAACGAGTAAGCTTAAATTTCATGTTCTAATATAAGAAATGAAGTAATCTAGCATGATAAAGGCTTGGAAAGCACGGTTTGAACTACCAAAATCGAAGAACGTAAGGTAATCGGTCAACCTAAGCTATCTTGAGCTTTCGGAGTCAACAGATGGTCGAACGACCTCGAATTCGATGCGCTCTTCATGAATAACCTCTAATTCAATACAATATATCAATCGGTTGAAGTACGTACGAGAATCATTGAGTTTTAAGTCAGCTATAGTGGTTTTCTTCTCGATTAAGCAAAAGAGACTTCAATCGAGGTTATGAGCTCAAATGCTTTTGAAATCAACGAGTAAGCTTCAATTTCATGTTCTATTATAAGAAATGAAGTAATCTAGCATGATAAAAGCTTGGAAAGCACGGTTTGAACTACCAAAATCGAAGAACGTAAGGTAATTGGTCAACCGAAGCTATCTTGAGCTTCCGGAGTCAACAGATGGTCGAACGACCTCGAATTCGATGCGCTCTTCATGAATAACCTCTAATTCAATACAATATATCAATCGGTTGAAGTACGTACGAGAATCATTGAGTTTTAAGTCAGTTATAGTGGTTTTCTTCTCGATTAAGCAAAAGAGACTTCAATCGAGGTTATGAGCTCAAATGCTTTTGAAATCAACGAGTAAGCTTCAATTTCATGTTCTAATATAAGAAATGAAGTAATCTAGCATGATAAAGGCTTGGAAAGCACGGTTTGAACTACCAAAATCGAAGAACGTAAGGTAATCGGTCAACCGAAGCTATCTTGAGCTTCCGGAGTCAACAGATGGTCGAACGACCTCGAATTCAATGCGCTCTTCATGAATAACCTCTAATTCAGTACAATAAATATATCAATCGGTTGAAGTACGTACGAGAATCATTGAGTTTTAAGTCAGTTATAGTGGTTTTCTTCTCGATTAAGCAAAAGAGACTTCAATCGAGGTTATGAGCTCAAATGCTTTTGAAATCAACGAGTAAGCTTCAATTTCATGTTCTAATATAAGAAATGAAGTAATCTAGCATGATAAAGGCTTGGAAAGCACGGTTTGAACTACCAAAATCGAAGAACGTAAGGTAATCGGTCAACCGAAGCTATCTTGAGCTTCCGGAGTCAACAGATGGTCGAACGACCTCGAATTCGATGCGCTCTTCATGAATAACCTCTAATTCAATACAATATATCAATCGGTTGAAGTACGTACGAGAATCATTGAGTTTTAAGTCAGTTATAGTGGTTTTCTTCTCGATTAAGCAAAAGAGACTTCAATCGAGGTTATGAGCTCAAATGCTTTTGAAATCAATGAGTAAGCTTCAATTTCATGTTCTAATATAAGAAATGAAGTAATCTAGCATGATAAAGGCTTGGAAAGCACGGTTTGAACTACCAAAATCGAAGAACGTAAGGTAATCGGTCAACCGAAGCTATCTTGAGCTTCCGGAGTCAACAGATGGTCGAACGACCTCGAATTCGATGCGCTCTTCATGAATAACCTCTAATTCAGTACAATATATCAATCGGTTGAAGTACGTACGAGAATCATTGAGTTTTAAGTCAGTTATAGTGGTTTTCTTCTCGATTAAGCAAAAGAGACTTCAATCGAGGTTATGAGCTCAAATGCTTTTGAAATCAACGAGTAAGCTTAAATTTCATGTTCTAATATAAGAAATGAAGTAATCTAGCATGATAAAGGCTTGGAAAGCACGGTTTGAACTACCAAAATCGAAGAACGTAAGGTAATCGGTCAACCGAAGCTATCTTGAGCTTTCGGAGTCAACAGATGGTCGAACGACCTCGAATTCGATGCGCTCTTCATGAATAACCTCTAATTCAATACAATATATCAATCGGTTGAAGTACGTACGAGAATCATTGAGTTTTAAGTCAGCTATAGTGGTTTTCTTCTCGATTAAGCAAAAGAGACTTCAATCGAGGTTATGAGCTCAAATGCTTTTGAAATCAACGAGTAAGCTTCAATTTCATGTTCTATTATAAGAAATGAAGTAATCTAGCATGATAAAGGCTTGGAAAGCACGGTTTGAACTACCAAAATCGAAGAACGTAAGGTAATTGGTCAACCGAAGCTATCTTGAGCTTCCGGAGTCAACAGATGGTCGAACGACCTCGAATTCGATGCGCTCTTCATGAATAACCTCTAATTCAATACAATATATCAATCGGTTGAAGTACGTACGAGAATCATTGAGTTTTAAGTCAGTTATAGTGGTTTTCTTCTCGATTAAGCAAAAGAGACTTCAATCGAGGTTATGAGCTCAAATGCTTTTGAAATCAACGAGTAAGCTTCAATTTCATGTTCTAATATAAGAAATGAAGTAATCTAGCATGATAAAGGCTTGGAAAGCACGGTTTGAACTACCAAAATCGAAGAACGTAAGGTAATCGGTCAACCGAAGCTATCTTGAGCTTCCGGAGTCAACAGATGGTCGAACGACCTCGAATTCGATGCGCTCTTCATGAATAACCTCTAATTCAGTACAATAAATATATCAATCGGTTGAAGTACGTACGAGAATCATTGAGTTTTAAGTCAGTTATAGTGGTTTTCTTCTCGATTAAGCAAAAGAGACTTCAATCGAGGTTATGAGCTCAAATGCTTTTGAAATCAACGAGTAAGCTTCAATTTCATGTTCTAATATAAGAAATGAAGTAATCTAGCATGATAAAGGCTTGGAAAGCACGGTTTGAACTACCAAAATCGAAGAACGTAAGGTAATCGGTCAACCGAAGCTATCTTGAGCTTCCGGAGTCAACAGATGGTCGAACGACCTCGAATTCGATGCGCTCTTCATGAATAACCTCTAATTCAATACAATATATCAATCGGTTGAAGTACGTACGAGAATCATTGAGTTTTAAGTCAGTTATAGTGGTTTTCTTCTCGATTAAGCAAAAGAGACTTCAATCGAGGTTATGAGCTCAAATGCTTTTGAAATCAACGAGTAAGCTTCAATTTCATGTTCTAATATAAGAAATGAAGTAATCTAGCATGATAAAGGCTTGGAAAGCACGGTTTGAACTACCAAAATCGAAGAACGTAAGGTAATCGGTCAACCGAAGCTATCTTGAGCTTCCGGAGTCAACAGATGGTCGAACGACCTCGAATTCGATGCGCTCTTCATGAATAACCTCTAATTCAGTACAATAAATATATCAATCGGTTGAAGTACGTACGAGAATCATTGAGTTTTAAGTCAGTTATAGTGGTTTTCTTCTCGATTAAGCAAAAGAGACTTCAATCGAGGTTATGAGCTCAAATGCTTTTGAAATCAACGAGTAAGCTTCAATTTCATGTTCTAATATAAGAAATGAAGTAATCTAGCATGATAAAGGCTTGGAAAGCACGGTTTGAACTACCAAAATCGAAGAACGTAAGGTAATCGGTCAACCGAAGCTATCTTGAGCTTCCGGAGTCAACAGATGGTCGAACGATCTCGAATTCGATGCGCTCTTCATGAATAACCTCTAATTCAATACAATATATCAATCGGTTGAAGTACGTACGAGAATCATTGAGTTTTAAGTCAGTTATAGTGGTTTTCTTCTCGATTAAGCAAAAGAGACTTCAATCGAGGTTATGAGCTCAAATGCTTTTGAAATCAATGAGTAAGCTTCAATTTCATGTTCTAATATAAGAAATGAAGTAATCTAGCATGATAAAGGCTTGGAAAGCACGGTTTGAACTACCAAAATCGAAGAACGTAAGGTAATCGGTCAACCGAAGCTATCTTGAGCTTCCGGAGTCAACAGATGGTCGAACGACCTCGAATTCGATGCGCTCTTCATGAATAACCTCTAATTCAGTACAATATATCAATCGGTTGAAGTACGTACGAGAATCATTGAGTTTTAAGTCAGCTATAGTGGTTTTCTTCTCGATTAAGCAAAAGAGACTTCAATCGAGGTTATGAGCTCAAATGCTTTTGAAATCAACGAGTAAGCTTCAATTTCATGTTCTATTATAAGAAATGTAGTAATCTAGCATGATAAATGCTTGGAAAGCACGGTTTGAACTACCAAAATCGAAGAACGTAAGGTAATTGGTCAACCGAAGCTATCTTGAGCTTCCGGAGTCAACAGATGGTCGAACGACCTCGAATTCGATGCGCTCTTCATGAATAACCTCTAATTCAATACAATATATCAATCGGTTGAAGTACGTACGAGAATCATTGAGTTTTAAGTCAGTTATAGTGGTTTTCTTCTCGATTAAGCAAAAGAGACTTCAATCGAGGTTATGAGCTCAAATGCTTTTGAAATCAACGAGTAAGCTTCAATTTCATGTTCTAATATAAGAAATGAAGTAATCTAGCATCATAAAGGCTTGGAAAGCACGGTTTGAACTACCAAAATCGAAGAACGTAAGGTAATCGGTCAACCGAAGCTATCTTGAGCTTCCGGAGTCAACAGATGGTCGAACGACCTCGAATTCGATGCGCTCTTCATGAATAACTTCTAATTCAATACAATATATCAATCGGTTGAAGTACGTACGAGAATCATTGAGTTTTAAGTCAGTTATAGTGGTTTTCTTCTCGATTAAGCAAAAGAGACTTCAATCGAGGTTATGAGCTCAAATGCTTTTGAAATCAATGAGTAAGCTTCAATTTCATGTTCTAATATAAGAAATGAAGTAATCTAGCATGATAAAGGCTTGGAAAGCACGGTTTGAACTACCAAAATCGAAGAACGTAAGGTAATCGGTCAACCGAAGCTATCTTGAGCTTCCGGAGTCAACAGATGGTCGAACGACCTCGAATTCGATGCGCTCTTCATGAATAACCTCTAATTCAGTACAATATATCAATCGGTTGAAGTACGTACGAGAATCATTGAGTTTTAAGTCAGTTATAGTGGTTTTCTTCTCGATTAAGCAAAAGAGACTTCAATCGAGGTTATGAGCTCAAATGCTTTTGAAATCAATGAGTAAGCTTCAATTTCATGTTCTAATATAAGAAATGAAGTAATCTAGCATGATATAGGCTTGGAAAGCACGGTTTGAACTACCAAAATCGAAGAACGTAAGGTAATCGGTCAACCGAAGCTATCTTGAGCTTCCGGAGTCAACAGATGGTCGAACGACCTCGAATTCGATGCGCTCTTCATGAATAACCTCTAATTCAGTACAATATATCAATCGGTTGAAGTACGTACGAGAATCATTGAGTTTTAAGTCAGTTATAGTGGTTTTCTTCTCGATTAAGCAAAAGAGACTTCAATCGAGGTTATGAGCTCAAATGCTTTTGAAATCAACGAGTAAGCTTAAATTTCATGTTCTAATATAAGAAATGAAGTAATCTAGCATGATAAAGGCTTGGAAAGTACGGTTTGAACTACCAAAATCGAAGAACGTAAGGTAATCGGTCAACCGAAGCTATCTTGAGCTTTCGGAGTCAACAGATGGTCGAACGACCTCGAATTCGATGCGCTCTTCATGAATAACCTCTAATTCAATACAATATATCAATCGGTTGAAGTACGTACGAGAATCATTGAGTTTTAAGTCAGCTATAGTGGTTTTCTTCTCGATTAAGCAAAAGAGACTTCAATCGAGGTTATGAGCTCAAATGCTTTTGAAATCAACGAGTAAGCTTCAATTTCATGTTCTATTATAAGAAATGAAGTAATCTAGCATGATAAAGGCTTGGAAAGCACGGTTTGAACTACCAAAATCGAAGAACGTAAGGTAATTGGTCAACCGAAGCTATCTTGAGCTTCCGGAGTCAACAGATGGTCGAACGACCTCGAATTCGATGCGCTCTTCATGAATAACCTCTAATTCAATACAATATATCAATCGGTTGAAGTACGTACGAGAATCATTGAGTTTTAAGTCAGTTATAGTGGTTTTCTTCTCGATTAAGCAAAAGAGACTTCAATCGAGGTTATGAGCTCAAATGCTTTTGAAATCAACGAGTAAGCTTCAATTTCATGTTCTAATATAAGAAATGAAGTAATCTAGCATGATAAAGGCTTGGAAAGCACGGTCTGAACTACCAAAATCGAAGAACGTAAGGTAATCGGTCAACCGAAGCTATCTTGAGCTTCCGGAGTCAACAGATGGTCGAACGACCTCGAATTCAATGCGCTCTTCATGAATAACCTCTAATTCAGTACAATAAATATATCAATCGGTTGAAGTACGTACGAGAATCATTGAGTTTTAAGTCAGTTATAGTGGTTTTCTTCTCGATTAAGCAAAAGAGACTTCAATCGAGGTTATGAGCTCAAATGCTTTTGAAATCAACGAGTAAGCTTCAATTTCATGTTCTAATACAAGAAATGAAGTAATCTAGCATGATAAAGGCTTGGAAAGCACGGTTTGAACTACCAAAATCGAAGAACGTAAGGTAATCGGTCAACCGAAGCTATCTTGAGCTTCCGGAGTCAACAGATGGTCGAACGACCTCGAATTCGATGCGTTCTTCATGAATAACCTCTAATTCAATACAATATATCAATCGGTTGAAGTACGTACGAGAATCATTGAGTTTTAAGTCAGTTATAGTGGTTTTCTTCTCGATTAAGCAAAAGAGACTTCAATCGAGGTTATGAGCTCAAATGCTTTTGAAATCAATGAGTAAGCTTCAATTTCATGTTCTAATATAAGAAATGAAGTAATCTAGCATGATAAAGGCTTGGAAAGCACGGTTTGAACTACCAAAATCGAAGAACGTAAGGTAATCGGTCAACCGAAGCTATCTTGAGCTTCCGGAGTCAACAGATGGTCGAACGACCTCGAATTCGATGCGCTCTTCATGAATAACCTCTAATTCAGTACAATATATCAATCGGTTGAAGTACGTACGAGAATCATTGAGTTTTAAGTCAGTTATAGTGGTTTTCTTCTCGATTAAGCAAAAGAGACTTCAATCGAGGTTATGAGCTCAAATGCTTTTGAAATCAACGAGTAAGCTTAAATTTCATGTTCTAATATAAGAAATGAAGTAATCTAGCATGATAAAGGCTTGGAAAGCACGGTTTGAACTACCAAAATCGAAGAACGTAAGGTAATCGGTCAACCGAAGCTATCTTGAGCTTTCGGAGTCAACAGATGGTCGAACGACCTCGAATTCGATGCGCTCTTCATGAATAACCTCTAATTCAATACAATATATCAATCGGTTGAAGTACGTACGAGAATCATTGAGTTTTAAGTCAGCTATAGTGGTTTTCTTCTCGATTAAGCAAAAGAGACTTCAATCGAGGTTATGAGCTCAAATGCTTTTGAAATCAACGAGTAAGCTTCAATTTCATGTTCTATTATAAGAAATGAAGTAATCTAGCATGATAAAGGCTTGGAAAGCACGGTTTGAACTACCAAAATCGAAGAACGTAAGGTAATTGGTCAACCGAAGCTATCTTGAGCTTCCGGAGTCAACAGATGGTCGAACGACCTCGAATTCGATGCGCTCTTCATGAATAACCTCTAATTCAATACAATATATCAATCGGTTGAAGTACGTACGAGAATCATTGAGTTTTAAGTCAGTTATAGTGGTTTTCTTCTCGATTAAGCAAAAGAGACTTCAATCGAGGTTATGAGCTCAAATGCTTTTGAAATCAACGAGTAAGCTTCAATTTCATGTTCTAATATAAGAAATGAAGTAATCTAGCATGATAAAGGCTTGGAAAGCACGGTTTGAACTACCAAAATCGAAGAACGTAAGGTAATCGGTCAACCGAAGCTATCTTGAGCTTCCGGAGTCAACAGATGGTCGAACGACCTCGAATTCGATGCGCTCTTCATGAATAACCTCTAATTCAGTACAATAAATATATCAATCGGTTGAAGTACGTACGAGAATCATTGAGTTTTAAGTCAGTTATAGTGGTTTTCTTCTCGATTAAGCAAAAGAGACTTCAATCGAGGTTATGAGCTCAAATGCTTTTGAAATCAACGAGTAAGCTTCAATTTCATGTTCTAATATAAGAAATGAAGTAATCTAGCATGATAAAGGCTTGGAAAGCACGGTTTGAACTACCAAAATCGAAGAACGTAAGGTAATCGGTCAACCGAAGCTATCTTGAGCTTCCGGAGTCAACAGATGGTCGAACGACCTCGAATTCGATGCGCTCTTCATGAATAACCTCTAATTCAATACAATATATCAATCGGTTGAAGTACGTACGAGAATCATTGAGTTTTAAGTCAGTTATAGTGGTTTTCTTCTCGATTAAGCAAAAGAGACTTCAATCGAGGTTATGAGCTCAAATGCTTTTGAAATCAACGAGTAAGCTTCAATTTCATGTTCTAATATAAGAAATGAAGTAATCTAGCATGATAAAGGCTTGGAAAGCACGGTTTGAACTACCAAAATCGAAGAACGTAAGGTAATCGGTCAACCGAAGCTATCTTGAGCTTCCGGAGTCAACAGATGGTCAAACGACCTCGAATTCGATGCGCTCTTCATGAATAACCTCTAATTCAGTACAATAAATATATCAATCGGTTGAAGTACGTACGAGAATCATTGAGTTTTAAGTCAGTTATAGTGGTTTTCTTCTCGATTAAGCAAAAGAGACTTCAATCGAGGTTATGAGCTCAAATGCTTTTGAAATCAATGAGTAAGCTTCAATTTCATGTTCTAATATAAGAAATGAAGTAATCTAGCATGATAAAGGCTTGGAAAGCACGGTTTGAACTACCAAAATCGAAGAACGTAAGGTAATCGGTCAACCGAAGCTATCTTGAGCTTCCGGAGTCAACAGATGGTCGAACGACCTCGAATTCGATGCGCTCTTCATGAATAACCTCTAATTCAGTACAATATATCAATCGGTTGAAGTACGTACGAGAATCATTGAGTTTTAAGTCAGTTATAGTGGTTTTCTTCTCGATTAAGCAAAAGAGACTTCAATCGAGGTTATGAGCTCAAATGCTTTTGAAATCAACGAGTAAGCTTAAATTTCATGTTCTAATATAAGAAATGAAGTAATCTAGCATGATAAAGGCTTGGAAAGCACGGTTTGAACTACCAAAATCGAAGAACGTAAGGTAATCGGTCAACCGAAGCTATCTTGAGCTTCCGGAGTCAACAGATGGTCGAACGACCTCGAATTCGATGCGCTCTTCATGAATAACCTCTAATTCAGTACAATATATCAATCGGTTGAAGTACGTACGAGAATCTTTGAGTTTTAAGTCAGTTATAGTGGTTTTCTTCTCGATTAAGCAAAAGAGACTTCAATCGAGGTTATGAGCTCAAATGCTTTTGAAATCAATGAGTAAGCTTCAATTTCATGTTCTAATATAAGAAATGAAGTAATCTAGCATGATAAAGGCTTGGAAAGCACGGTTTGAACTACCAAAATCGAAGAACGTAAGGTAATCGGTCAACCGAAGCTATCTTGAGCTTCCGGAGTCAACAGATGGTCGAACGACCTCGAATTCGATGCGCTCTTCATGAATAACCTCTAATTCAGTACAATATATCAATCGGTTGAAGTACGTACGAGAATCATTGAGTTTTAAGTCAGTTATAGTGGTTTTCTTCTCGATTAAGCAAAAGAGACTTCAATCGAGGTTATGAGCTCAAATGCTTTTGAAATCAACGAGTAAGCTTAAATTTCATGTTCTAATATAAGAAATGAAGTAATCTAGCATGATAAAGGCTTGGAAAGCACGGTTTGAACTACCAAAATCGAAGAACGTAAGCTAATCGGTCAACCTAAGCTATCTTGAGCTTTCGGAGTCAACAGATGGTCGAACGACCTCGAATTCGATGCGCTCTTCATGAATAACCTCTAATTCAATACAATATATCAATCGGTTGAAGTACGTACGAGAATCATTGAGTTTTAAGTCAGCTATAGTGGTTTTCTTCTCGATTAAGCAAAAGAGACTTCAATCGAGGTTATGAGCTCAAATGCTTTTGAAATCAACGAGTAAGCTTCAATTTCATGTTCTATTATAAGAAATGAAGTAATCTAGCATGATAAAGGCTTGGAAAGCACGGTTTGAACTACCAAAATCGAAGAACGTAAGGTAATTGGTCAACCGAAGCTATCTTGAGCTTCCCGAGTCAACAGATGGTCGAACGACCTCGAATTCGATGCGCTCTTCATGAATAACCTCTAATTCAATACAATATATCAATCGGTTGAAGTACGTACGAGAATCATTGAGTTTTAAGTCAGTTATAGTGGTTTTCTTCTCGATTAAGCAAAAGAGACTTCAATCGAGGTTATGAGCTCAAATGCTTTTGAAATCAACGAGTAAGCTTCAATTTCATGTTCTAATATAAGAAATGAAGTAATCTAGCATGATAAAGGCTTGGAAAGCACGGTTTGAACTACCAAAATCGAAGAACGTAAGGTAATCGGTCAACCGAAGCTATCTTGAGCTTCCGGAGTCAACAGATGGTCGAACGACCTCGAATTCAATGCGCTCTTCATGAATAACCTCTAATTCAGTACAATAAATATATCAATCGGTTGAAGTACGTACGAGAATCATTGAGTTTTAAGTCAGTTATAGTGGTTTTCTTCTCGATTAAGCAAAAGAGACTTCAATCGAGGTTATGAGCTCAAATGCTTTTGAAATCAACGAGTAAGCTTCAATTTCATGTTCTAATATAAGAAATGAAGTAATCTAGCATGATAAAGGCTTGGAAAGCACGGTTTGAACTACCAAAATCGAAGAACGTAAGGTAATCGGTCAACCGAAGCTATCTTGAGCTTCCGGAGTCAACAGATGGTCGAACGACCTCGAATTCGATGCGCTCTTCATGAATAACCTCTAATTCAATACAATATATCAATCGGTTGAAGTACGTACGAGAATCATTGAGTTTTAAGTCAGTTATAGTCGTTTTCTTCTCGATTAAGCAAAAGAGACTTCAATCGAGGTTATGAGCTCAAATGCTTTTGAAATCAATGAGTAAGCTTCAATTTCATGTTCTAATATAAGAAATGAAGTAATCTAGCATGATAAAGGCTTGGAAAGCACGGTTTGAACTACCAAAATCGAAGAACTTAAGGTAATCGGTCAACCGAAGCTATCTTGAGCTTCCGGAGTCAACAGATGGTCGAACGACCTCGAATTCGATGCGCTCTTCATGAATAACCTCTAATTCAGTACAATATATCAATCGGTTGAAGTACGTACGAGAATCATTGAGTTTTAAGTCAGTTATAGTGGTTTTCTTCTCGATTAAGCAAAAGAGACTTCAATCGAGGTTATGAGCTCAAATGCTTTTGAAATCAACGAGTAAGCTTAAATTTCATGTTCTAATATAAGAAATGAAGTAATCTAGCATGATAAAGGCTTGGAAAGCACGGTTTGAACTACCAAAATCGAAGAACGTAAGGTAATCGGTCAACCGAAGCTATCTTGAGCTTTCGGAGTCAACAGATGGTCGAACGACCTCGAATTCGATGCGCTCTTCATGAATAACCTCTAATTCAATACAATATATCAATCGGTTGAAGTACGTACGAGAATCATTGAGTTTTAAGTCAGCTATAGTGGTTTTCTTCTCGATTAAGCAAAAGAGACTTCAATCGAGGTTATGAGCTCAAATGCTTTTGAAATCAACGAGTAAGCTTCAATTTCATGTTCTATTATAAGAAATGAAGTAATCTAGCATGATAAAGGCTTGGAAAGCACGGTTTGAACTACCAAAATCGAAGAACGTAAGGTAATTGGTCAACCGAAGCTATCTTGAGCTTCCGGAGTCAACAGATGGTCGAACGACCTCGAATTCGATGCGCTCTTCATGAATAACCTCTAATTCAATACAATATATCAATCGGTTGAAGTACGTACGAGAATCATTGAGTTTTAAGTCAGTTATAGTGGTTTTCTTCTCGATTAAGCAAAAGAGACTTCAATCGAGGTTATGAGCTCAAATGCTTTTGAAATCAACGAGTAAGCTTCAATTTCATGTTCTAATATAAGAAATGAAGTAATCTAGCATGATAAAGGCTTGGAAAGCACGGTTTGAACTACCAAAATCGAAGAACGTAAGGTAATCGGTCAACCGAAGCTATCTTGAGCTTCCGGAGTCAACAGATGGTCGAACGACCTCGAATTCGATGCGCTCTTCATGAATAACCTCTAATTCAGTACAATAAATATATCAATCGGTTGAAGTACGTACGAGAATCATTGAGTTTTAAGTCAGTTATAGTGGTTTTCTTCTCGATTAAGCAAAAGAGACTTCAATCGAGGTTATGAGCTCAAATGCTTTTGAAATCAACGAGTAAGCTTCAATTTCATGTTCTAATATAAGAAATGAAGTAATCTAGCATGATAAAGGCTTGGAAAGCACGGTTTGAACTACCAAAATCGAAGAACGTAAGGTAATCGGTCAACCGAAGCTATCTTGAGCTTCCGGAGTCAACAGATGGTCGAACGACCTCGAATTCGATGCGCTCTTCATGAATAACCTCTAATTCAATACAATATATCAATCGGTTGAAGTACGTACGAGAATCATTGAGTTTTAAGTCAGTTATAGTGGTTTTCTTCTCGATTAAGCAAAAGAGACTTCAATCGAGGTTATGAGCTCAAATGCTTTTGAAATCAATGAGTAAGCTTCAATTTCATGTTCTAATATAAGAAATGAAGTAATCTAGCATGATAAAGGCTTGGAAAGCACGGTTTGAACTACCAAAATCGAAGAACGTAAGGTAATCGGTCAACCGAAGCTATCTTGAGCTTCCGGAGTCAACAGATGGTCGAACGACCTCGAATTCGATGCGCTCTTCATGAATAACCTCTAATTCAGTACAATATATCAATCGGTTGAAGTACGTACGAGAATCATTGAGTTTTAAGTCAGTTATAGTGTTTTTCTTCTCGATTAAGCAAAAGAGACTTCAATCGAGGTTATGAGCTCAAATGCTTTTGAAATCAACGAGTAAGCTTAAATTTCATGTTCTAATATAAGAAATGAAGTAATCTAGCATGATAAAGGCTTGGAAAGCACGGTTTGAACTACCAAAATCGAAGAACGTAAGGTAATCGGTCAACCGAAGCTATCTTGAGCTTTCGGAGTCAACAGATGGTCGAACGACCTCGAATTCGATGCGCTCTTCATGAATAACCTCTAATTCAATACAATATATCAATCGGTTGAAGTACGTACGAGAATCATTGAGTTTTAAGTCAGCTATAGCGGTTTTCTTCTCGATTAAGCAAAAGAGACTTCAATCGAAGTTATGAGCTCAAATGCATTTGAAATTAACGAGTAAGCTTCAATTTCATGTTCTAATATAAGAAATGAAGTAATCTAGCATGATAAAGGCTTGGAAAGTACGGTTTGAACTACCAAATTTGAAGAACGTAAGGTAATCGGTCAACCGAAGCTATCTTGAGCTTCCGGAGTCAACAGATGGTCGAACAACCTCGAATTTGATGCGCTCTTCATGAATAACCTCTAATTCAATACAATATATCAATCGGTTGAAGTACGTACGAGAATCATTGAGTTTTAAGTCATTCATAGTGGTTTTCTTCTCGATTAAGCAAAAGAGACTTTAATCGAGGTCATGAAACATTTTGATCTGTTTTTGAGAGAGAGTAGAAGGAGTTTTCTCTCGTGGTTTCTGAATTTGAGTGGGATTTGGAATTTGGGTGGTTTTGTTTGGGTTTACCCAAACAGGTTTTTCACCAGTTTGAATGAAGGTTTTGACAACATTGATATTGCAGAATTTTGTTGAGAAATTCTGCCACCACTTGATTTTGAATTCTCTAACAATGGAGATGGGGAGTGGTTTTGGAAAAAATTGGGAGAAAGAAAAGCTCCAACAAAGGTTCCATGGAACCTTAAATTCAGCATAAAAATGAATATCTTTGAGATGAATCGGCTGTTGAGCTTTAAGAATGAAATAATTGTATCCTTCAAGAACATCTGGAGGAAGGATATTTGGGAGAGGTCCAAAGTCCATCCACCATTCAAGAAACCAAATTGGAAATTCAGTTTTTAGGAAATCAGTATGAAAGGTAAAGAACCAGGAATGATCAAAAGCCCTGAAAAGGAACATTTTGAACCAGGCCATTTTGTAATCGGGATAAGTATATCCTCTAGGTACAAATGGTTTTGAAAATCCTCTTTCTGAGAAAGGAAAAGTCCAATCTTCAGATTTTAAAACCCTTTTGATGATACATTTTGAGAAACAAGCTTCAATACTTGCTGCATAACTCTGACTTCATCATGCACTTCATGCACTCCATGACATTCATTCATTTTATTATCCTGGATACCAAGAATGGTATCAGAGCCATTCAATTTATTGTCCCGGTAGTAAGTATCTTTATTTAGATTCTAATATACTATTTAACTATCAAAGTTCTATCCATCTCTTGTGTCTTTAGTTGGTCAGCCTGTGAAATCTGTTGGTCAGCCTTGAGTAAGGTGGTCCCAGTAGGTGGTCCCTGAAACACCAGTTTAAGGTAAGAACGTTTGAATATTTAAATAGCATAATGGCGTCTAGATTACGAAGCTTATTTTCCAAAAACAATAATATGAATAATTCTGGTATTGTTCATTCTAGAGAAATTAATATACCTGATAATTATTCAAATTGGAATATTCCTGAACAGAAAATTGAAACCATGTATCAAATCGGTTCTTTTGATTTCAAAACTGCTTTTTCTATTAAAACTCATGAAGAAACTATTTCACTTCAAGAAGAATTTCAAAGCATTCCTTTATTATCAAATGTTTCTATTAAAAAATATTTAGAAAAAGGCTTTAGATATATTCATTTTGGTATGATTCAAGTTGCAATCAAACCTTTAGTTCATATAGGAGTAGATGCTCCCGTCTATATTGCTTTAAGAGACAATAGATTAAAAAGATATAAAACTTCTCTTTTAGCTATGATTCAAACCAATATTTGCAACGGTCCAATATATTTTAATTGCGCTCCTAATTATTCAATAGATCTTACAGA
Organism: Thymus mandschuricus; assembly: GCA_029379335.1. Classification (NCBI taxonomy): domain Eukaryota; kingdom Viridiplantae; phylum Streptophyta; class Magnoliopsida; order Lamiales; family Lamiaceae; genus Thymus; species Thymus mandschuricus. The sequence goes on along the minus strand of CM057074.1, from coordinate 14,249,617 downwards.
TCCCTTAATTCAAGATTCACTTATCTTAGATATTCACCTTCAAGGAAATGAGTTTAGAAATTTATGCAAAAATTTTGCTATCATTTATCGTATTTATTTCAGAGTCATGTCTTCTCAATTAAATCCAAAATATTTACTAACTCCAACTTCAAAAGAAGAAACGCCCAACATATTTCGTCCCTAAAAGACTTAAATGGAACGAAATTACAATTCCTAATGAATTCATAATCCAAACACCTCAAATCCCAAGGAATATTGAAAGACGTCAAATTTCTGAAATAGAAGAAGATAGTGATGGAAGAGTTTTACTTAGATTTAACTCTTTTAGGCAACCTAATCGACCTTCTATAAGGATTCAAGAAACCACTTCTAGAAACTCTTTTTCTGATGGTTCTAGCTCAAAATCTAATTTTCAAAATATTAAAGTTAATTATAAAACTCCTATTCCTTCAGTTTATCAAAATAATGAAGAATTTTCTCATCCTGGATCTCCAACTGTTTCTCAAATGGAAGATCAAATTAATATGATTCAAAATGCATATTTTTCAATAAATTTTAAATATCTTGAAAGAGAATTTAATGATCCAGAAGAAAAAGATAGAAGAGAATGGTTTTTAAAATTGGAAAAACCTTTTAGAGATAAAATTCAAAAAGAATGGATAAAAGGATTACATAAATTTAAAACTAATATTCCTATATTAGATTGGTTTGAAGGATATTGCAAACTCAATGATATTAATGATAATATATACGATATAGGACAAGTAAATGTTCAAACTAGTCTTTACAAAAAATGGAAACTCCAAACAGGTAGTACTATTACCGCTGTTCATCCTCCTTTGCAAAATATTAAAATACAAGTTCCTAATGGAGAAATCTCTGCAACTCCTTTTAGAACAGGAAGAGAAGGAGACGATACTCCCAAAATGAGTGATATTAAAAAACTTCATGAACAAAATAATTATTCAAACCAAATTCTGCATACAATCGCAGAACAATTAGATAATGTATCAACAAAACTTGATAATCAAAATATTAGTAATTTTCCTAATAATACCTCAAATCCTCATTTTATACCAAGAAGCCTTCCTGAAAAGAGTGAAAGTAAATTACAAAGTTTTAATAGTAATCTCATTGATAAAATATCACAAAGAATTGGAGAAACATCAGGGGTAATAAAAAATATCAATTGTGTTGACAATGATAAATCTGATGAAGAAATTAATAAAATTCACTTTAAATCTGGAACAAAACCATATTATAATAATAGGCATACTCCTCCAGATATTCAATTTGAAGAACGAAATCAATTTAAAAGTGGTTCAAAATATGATGGCCAATCAATACACGAATGGAATATAGATGGTAAATCTGAATATGAAATACTTAATACATTACAAGAAATGGGCATTGCTAGAGTTGCCTATAAAGTTCATAACCAATCAGAAGAAAATATTGCTGCATTAATTGTCACTGGTTTTACTGGACAATTAAAAAATTGGTGGGATAATTCATTAAGTCTAAATGATAAACAACAAATTCTTCAACATGTCTCCACTTTTGTTGAAGAAGATGGAACGCTCATAGAAAAAAATGATTCTTGTGATTTTCTTATAATAACTATAGGAATGTATTTCATAGGAAACCCCAAAGAAGAATTAGATTCGACTCAAGTAGTTCTTTCAAATCTTAGATGTCCTACTTTATCTGACTACAGATGGTATAAAGATGTATTTTTAACTCATATATTAAAAAGAAGTGATTGCAATGCCTCTTTTTGGAAAGAAAGATTTATTGCTGGACTCCCTAAACTCTTTGGGGAACGAATTCATCAAAAACTTAAAGAAGCTACTGGTCTTAATGAAATTCAATTTGAAAATATTACATACGGCCAATTATTTGCTTTCATAAAGAAAGAAGGAATATCATTATGTTCTGAATTAAAAATTCAATCAAAATATGGGAACGAGAAAGCTCGATTCCGAAAAGAAGTAGGGACATTTTGTGAAGCCTTTGGTCTCCAAAAAATTCAAGCTCCTTCTACCAAAATAAAAAGGCGAGAAAAGCAAAAAACAAAAAATCCTCCTTATCGAAAATCTTTTACTAAAAGAAAATTTCATAAAAACACTCCAAAATATACTCCCGATAATAATGATAAACAAAAACAAAAAAATAAAAAACCTTTTAAAAAATTTACTCCAAGATGTTATAAATGTTCAAAACTTGGACATAAGGCAGATTCCTGCCCATTGAAAAAGAAGATTGATGAAATCTTTTTTGACAATGAAGAACTCAGAAATAAAATATCAGCTTTATTAATTAATGAAGAAGAAATTCCTGAAAATGAAGAATCAAATTCTGAACATTATAATAGCACTAACTCAGAAGAAAATCTCATTAATAATATTTTTGAAAGTGAATCAGAAGAATCTGATGATTCTTGTCAAGGATTTTGTCCATTAAATATCAATGTTATTACAGAATATAAGACCGAAAAAGAATTATTTTTCGACCTTATTGAAAAAATTCCAAATGAAGAAGAAAAACAAAAATATTTAATTAGACTTAGAAATTTAGTTCTTAATGAAAATACCCCTAAAAAAGATAAAGACATTTTAACCATAGAACCATTCAGTATTTCTAAACTTTTCGATAGAAACCCCTCAACCTCAATTATTAATAAAGCCATTAATACTAATGATTTACAAAGAGAAATTAATGATCTTAAAAAACAAATTAATTTACTTAATAAAGAAATCAATACCCTTCACACGAAAGATTTAGAATTAGAAGCAAAAATTGCTTTATTAAAAACTATTCCCGAAGATATTCCTGAAAGTTCTAATAATAATGAAAATTTTAATAATTTCGAAGACTCTTCAATACTTAATATTAATCAAATAACTTTTCAAAAATGGTATTCTATCATTACACTTGTTGTTGAAGATTTCAAAATAAACGTTTCCTGTTTAATTGATAGTGGAGCAGATCAAAATTGTATTAGAGAAGGATTAATACCTTCAAAATATTATGAAAAAACTAATGAAAGATTAATAGCAGCAAACGCTACTCCTCTTAATATCAAATATAAATTATCTAATGCACATATTTGTAATGATAATTATTGTTTTAAAACTCCTTTTATATTAGTCAAAAACCTTAATGAAGATGTTATACTTGGAAATCCTTTTCTAACTACCATATATCCATTCAAAGTAGATGGACAAGGAATAACTACAAATATTTTAGGAAATAATATTTCATTTAAATTTCTTAACCCTATTAAAGAAAGAGAAATCTCTTTATTACAAAAACATTTTATTTTTCAGATCAATTCTATTCAAAGAAAGCAATCTCATATTAAAACATTACAAGAAGAATTACCTTATATAAAAATTGAAGAAGAACTTCTGAATAAAGATATTCAAGAAAAAATAAAAGACATAGAAGAATTAATAAAAAAAGAAATTTGTTCGGAATTACCAAATGCTTTCTGGGATAGAAAGAAACATGAAGTATCTCTACCCTATATTCCTAATTTCAACCAAAAAGATATTCCAACAAAAGCTAGACCAATTCAAATGAATCATGAATTATTAAATACTTGTAAAGAAGAAATAAAATCCCTTCTTAGTAAAAAATTAATAAGACCTTCAATGTCTCCTTGGTCTTGTGCTGCCTTTTATGTTAACAATCAGGCATAAAAAGAAAGAGGAGTTCCTCGTCTTGTCATAAATTATAAACCACTCAATGAATGCTTAAAATGGATTCGATATCCAATTCCTAATAAAAGAGATTTAATTAAAAGACTCAATAAAGCAAGAATCTTTTCTAAATTTGATCTAAAATCCGGATTTTGGCAAATTCAAATTCGTGAAGAAGATAAATACAAAACAGCTTTTACAGTCCCTTTTGGACATTACGAATGGAATGTTATTCCATTTGGATTAAAAAATGCACCTTCAGAATTCCAAAACATTATGAATGATATTATGAATGACTATTCGGATTTCTCGATAGTCTACATTGATGATATACTAATATTTTCTCAAAATATAGATCAACACTTTAAACACCTCAAAATATTAATACAAGTCATTAAGAAAAATGGTCTTGTTGTCTCTGCTTCAAAAATTAAATTATTTCAAACTAAGATAAGATTCTTAGGACATGATATTTATAAAGGTACTATCAAACCTATAACAAGAGCTATAGAATTTGCTCAAAAATTCCCTGATGAAATTAAAGATAAAACTCAATTACAAAGATTTCTAGGGTGTCTTAATTACATATCTGATTTTTTCCCTAAACTAAGAATTATTTGTAAACCATTATTTCAAAGACTTCAGAAAAATCCTGTACCATGGAGTGATATTCATACTAATATTATAAAACAAATAAAATTAAAGGTTAAATCTTTACCCTGTTTAGGTATTCCAAACCCTGAAGCATTCATGATTATTGAAACCGATGCTTCTGATTCTAACGGTTTAAGTTTTATTATCCTCGTCTCTTGTTTATTCCTCCGTTCCTTTTCTCTCTCTTCTCGCCCCGTCACTATGCCTCCGGCTCCCAATCTGCAAAACAAAGAAAGTTTCACAGGGCTGAGTACAACTAGCACTCAGTGGGAATCATTGCCAACAAAAGAAAACAAAAGCAGGGCTCTCAGGATTTCAAAAGAGAGAAGAGAAAGAATAGGTCTTGATCCCATATGACCAAACCATTTAGACGTCCATTTAGGTATTCCCAAGGTTACTCGTAATCGAATCCCGGTTAAACCACCTGTCGGATTATAAGAACATTTGCAGGGTGACATACATAAAGTGTATATAAACCCATCAGCTATGCTAGACGGCATAAATAAGTTATATGCAAGTCTATCGGCTAGGGATCGAGATTTCCGTGGTAAACCCCACTCCCGATCCCGGTGTACACCAGTTGCTCGTTGGTGTGTTAGACCTAACGATGTCAACCCGATATCGTAAAAGATTAGAGCATTAAACCTGGGAAACCTGTGATTCACAATTTAATCCTGAAACAAAGCCTGCACTTGAAGAATATAGAGCTTACTAGCTCAAGAGTTATTAAGAAACAAGAATCCCCAAGGATTTTAACAAGTTGAATAAATAGATCCCCACCTTTACCGGTTACTCGATTCTTTGGTTCGAATCTTAGTCAGCTTCTTCGGAGAGTTTTCCTACAAATATTTCTTGAAGTTAAGTTACGTTCGTAGTTTCATCCTTAGAAATTTTCTAACATAACTTTCCTTTTTAATTATTAATATTCCCTAAAATTATATATATAACTTATTAACCTTCAATAATTCTTTTCTTATGTTTTCGTCGTTTGCATGGCTTAGACTTCAACACAAAAGTTGTTCAACTAATCATTAGGAATATTTTGGTACAAAAATATTATACATGCAAAACGGGTAAGGGTCCTTCGACTCGAAATGAACACAGTTTCATTTTTAGAAAATTAATGGTGATTCCGATTGTTACCAAATTTTATAGGATGCTAGGTAATCTCATTTCGAAACTATATTAATATTTTCAAAATATTTGGACAGAGTCTCGACATGCAGGGAACCATTATCCATGAACAAGAAAGTATACCAACAACAATTCATTTTCAACAAAATTCATTCCGATCAAGAGGTTCACTATTAGGTTACGATCAACTTTAGTTCGGTTATATGGATGCAAAAAGGAATACCGGCAACCACCAAAGAAAGGGCGATTGCACGGCACGGAGAAGAAGAGAATATGCAAATGAAGATGGCGATGCATGTCCTACTTCGAGACTTCGCGACGACGATCAACCAACATTCCTAGGATCGAAATCCTCCTACGAGTTCAAAGAAACGAACGGCATACCTTTTCGATGAACGAAGAAGAAGATATGCTGAAAAAGCGATCGAAGATGATCGGGGCTGTTCTTGGCTTCCTCGGCTGGAAGAAGAAGGAAGATGGTGGTGTAAGATGATGGTGATGAAGGCAGCGGCTGCTGCAGCTTGGTCGGAGGAGATGATCGGCGGCGGTGGAGATGGCGAGAGAGATGGAGCTGCTGCTCTCCTTCGATTTCTTGGAAGGAAGACGAAGGTGGTGGCTGGAGGATGGTGGTGTTCGGTGGAGGAGATGATGGAGGGGCTGTTTGATGGAGAGGATGATCGGTGGTGGATGGCGGAGATGGAGGATGGTGATCGGCGCTGGGGGAAATCGCCGGCGAAGGGAGAGGCGGAGGTGGTGATGATTTCGGGAGAGAGAGAGAGCTGATGGAGTTGGTGGGTTTCCTTAGTGTGAAGGAAAAGAAATGGGATAAGATATGCACAATATTGAGGCGGTGGTGGCCTCTTTTTATAGAGGTCATCCCGTCTCCGGTTCGACGTCTCGTTTCCCGAACGAAAAGATATTTTTCCGGTAATGAATTCCGATTTAAGATATCAAAGGGTTTATGGAATCTATGAAAAATATCGAACACAACGATATAGGTTAAAGAATTTTCGGAAGGAATTTGATAGCTCAAAGAATTTTAAAGGAACGAAAAGATTGAAAATAGACAAACGACGACTCGGGTTTTCTTAACCGTTTATCCGAAAAATACCTAGCTTCTTTCATAATTCTTTTAATGTCAAAACTAGGTTAGATATATTAACATTACATTTTTGGGATTTTATTAAGTTAGAATTAATATTTTTAGTTAACTAATTCTAATTAAATTAAATATTCTAAAATTCTTTTATTAAGAAATTTATATAACTAATAATATTAAAGCTTTTAAATTTAAATATCCTTTCATTATTTTACTATACAAATTATGAAAAGCTTATTATATTAAAGGAAACTATTTATTTTCTATTTTCTAGTATTTAAAAATACGGGTTATTACAACTTCAATCGAGGTTATGAGCTCAATTGCTTTTGAAATCAACGAGTAAGCTTCAATTTCATGTTCTAATATTTCATGTTCTAATATAAGAAATGAAGTAATCTAGCATGATAAAGGCTTGGAAAGCACGGTTTGAACTACCAAAATCGAAGAACGTAAGGTAATCGGTCAACCGAAGCTATCTTGAGCTTTCGGAGTCAACAGATGGTCGAACGACCTCGAATTCGATGCGCTCTTCATGAATAACCTCTAATTCAATACAATATATCAATCGGTTGAAGTACGTACGAGAATCATTGAGTTTTAAGTCAGTTATAGTGGATTTCTTCTCGATTAAGCAAAAGAGACTTCAATCGAGGTTATGAGCTCAAATGCTTTTGAAATCAACGAGTAAGCTTCAATTTCATGTTCTAATATAAGAAATGAAGTAATCTAGCATGATAAAGGCTTGGAAAGCACGGTTTGAACTACCAAAATCGAAGAACGTAAGGCAATCGGTCTACCGAAGCTATCTTGAGCTTCCGGAGTCAACAGATGGTCGAACGACCTCGAATTCGATGCGCTCATCATGAATAACCTCTAATTCAATACAATATATCTATCGGTTGAAGTACGTACGAGAATCATTGAGTTTTAAGTCAGTTATAGTGGATTTCTTCTCGATTAAGCAAAAGAGACTTCAATCGAGGTTATGAGCTCAAATGCTTTTGAAATCAACGAGTAAGCTTCAATTTCATGTTCTAATATAAGAAATGAAGTAATCTAGCATGATAAAGGCTTGGAAAGCACGGTTTGAACTACCAAAATCGAAGAACATAAGGTAATCGGTCAACCGAAGCTATCTTGAGCTTCCGGAGTCATCAGATGGTCGAACGACCTCGAATTCAATGCGCTCTTCATGAATAACCTCTAATTCAATACAATATATCAATCGGTTTAAGTACGTACAAGAATCATTGAGTTTTAAGTCATTTATAGTGGTTTTCTTCTCGATTAAGCAAAAGAGACTTCAATCGAGGTTATTTGCTCAAATGCTTTTGAAATCAACGAGTAAGCTTCAATTTCATGTTCTAATATAAGAAATGAAGTAATCTAGCATGATAAAGGCTTGGAAAGCACGGTTTGAACAACCAAAATCGAAGAACGTAAGGTAATCGGTCAAACGAAGCTATCTTGAGCTTCCGGAATCAACAAATGGTCGAACGACCTCGAATTCGATGCGTTCTTCATGAATAACCTCTAATTCAATACAATATATCAATCGGTTGAAGTACGTACAAGAATCATTGAGTATTAAGTCAGTTATAGTGGTTTTCTTCTCGATTAAGCAAAAGAGACTTCAATCGAGGTTATGAGCTCAAATGCTTTTGAAATCAACGAGTAAGCTTCAATTTCATGTTCTAATATAAGAAATGAAGTAATCTAGCATGATAAAGGCTTGGAAAGCACGGTTTGAACTACCAAAATCGAAGAACGTAAGGTAATCGGTCAACCGAAGCTATCTTTAGCTTCCGGAGTCAACAGATGGTCGAACGACCTCGAATTCGATGCGCTCTTCATGAATAACCTCTAATTCAATACAATATATCAATCCGTTGAAGTACGTACGAGAATCATTGAGTTTTAAGTCAGTTATAGTGGTTTTCTTCTAGATTATGCAAAAGAGACTTCAATCGAGGTTATGAGCTCAAATGCTTTTGAAATCAACAAGCTCCAATTTCATGTTCTAATATAAGAAATGAAGTAATCTAGCATGATAAAGGCTTGGAAAGCACGGTTTGAACTACCAAAATTGAAGAACGTAAGGTAATCGGTCAACCGAAGCTATCTTGAGCTTTCGGAGTCAACAGATGGTCGAACGACCTCGAATTCGATGCGCTCTTCATGAATAACCTCTAATTCAATACAATATATCAATCGGTTGAAGTACGTACGAGAATCATTGAGTTTTAAGTCAGTTATAGTGGATTTCTTCTCGATTAAGCAAAAGAGACTTCAATCGAGGTTATGAGCTCAAATGCTTTTGAAATCAACGAGTAAGCTTCAATTTCATGTTCTAATATAAGAAATGAAGTAATCTAGCATGATAAAGGCTTGGAAAGCACGGTTTGAACTACCAAAATCGAAGAACGTAAGGCAATCGGTCTACCGAAGCTATCTTGAGCTTCCGGAGTCAACAGATGGTCGAACGACCTCGAATTCGATGCGCTCATCATGAATAACCTCTAATTCAATACAATATATCAATCGGTTGAAGTACGTACGAGAATCATTGAGTTTTAAGTCAGTTATAGTGGATTTCTTCTCGATTAAGCAAAAGAGACTTCAATCGAGGTTATGAGCTCAAATGCTTTTGAAATCAACGAGTAAGCTTCAATTTCATGTTCTAATATAAGAAATGAAGTAATCTAGCATGATAAAGGCTTGGAAAGCACGGTTTGAACTACCAAAATCGAAGAACGTAAGGTAATCGGTCAACCGAAGCTATCTTTAGCTTCCGGAGTCAACAGATGGTCGAACAACCTCAAATTCGATGTGCTCTTCATGAATAACCTCTAATTCAATACAATATATCAATTGGTTGAAGTACGTACGAGAATCATTGAGTTTTAAGTCAGTTATAGTGGATTTCTTCTCGATTAAGCAAAAGAGACTTCAATCGAGGTTATGAGCTCAAATGCTTTTGAAATCAACGAGTAAGCTTCAATTTCATGTTCTAATATAAGAAATGAAGTAATCTAGCATGATAAAGGCTTGGAAAGCACGGTTTGAACTACCAAAATCGAAGAAGATAAGGTAATCGGTCAACCGAAGCTATCTTGAGCTTCCGGAGTCAACATATGGTCGAACGACCTCGAATTCGATGCGCTCTTCATGAATAACCTCTAATTCAATACAATATATCAATCAGTTGAAGTACATACGAGAATCATTGAGTTTTAAGTCAGTTATAGTGGTTTTCTTCTCAATTAAGCAAAAGAGACTTCAATCGAGGTTATGAGCTCAAATGCTTTTGAAATCAACGAGTAAGCTCCAATTTCATATTCTAATATAAGAAATGAAGTAATCTAGCATGATAATGGCTTGGAAAGCACGGTTTGAACTACCAAAATCGAAGAACGTAAGGTAATCGGTCAACCGAACCTATCTTTAGCTTCCGGAGTCAACAGATGGTCGAACGACCTCGAATTTGATGCGCTCTTCATGAATAACCTCTAATTCAATACAATATATCAATCGGTTGTAGTACGTACGAGAATCATTGAGTTTTAAGTCAGTTATAGTGGATTTCTTCTCGATTAAGCAAAAGAGACTTCAATCGAGGTAATGAGCTCAAATGCTTTTGAAATCAACGTGTAATCTTCAATTTCATGTTCTAATATAAGAAATGAAGTAATCTAGCATGATAGAGGCTTGGAAAGCACGGTTTGAACTACCAAAATCGAAGAACGTAAGGCAATCGGTCAACCGAAGCTATCTTGAGCTTCCGGAGTCATCAGATGGTCGAACGACCTCGAATTCAATGCGCTCTTCATGAATAACCTCTAATTCAATACAATATATCAATCGGTTGAAGTACGTACTAGAATAATTGAGTTTTAAGTCAGTTATAGTGGTTTTCTTCTCGATTAAGCAAAAGAGACTTCAATCGAGGTTATGAGCTCAAATGCTTTTGAAATCAACGAGTAAGCTCCAATTTCATATTCTAATATAAGAAATGAAGTAATCTAGCATGATAAAGGCTTGGAAAGCACGGTTTGAACTACCAAAATCGAAGAACGTAAGGTAATCGGTCAACCGAACCTATCTTTAGCTTCCGGAGTCAACAGATGGTCGAACGACCTCGAATTTGATGCGTTCTTCATGAATAACCTCTAATTCAATACAATATATCAATCGGTTATAGTACGTACGAGAATCATTGAGTTTTAAGTCAGTTATAGTGGATTTCTTCTCGATTAAGCAAAAGAGACTTCAATCGAGGTAATGAGCTCAAATGCTTTTGAAATCAACGAGTAATCTTCAATTTCATGTTCTAATATAAGAAATGAAGTAATCTAGCATGATAGAGGCTTGGAAAGCACGGTTTGAACTACCAAAATCGAAGAAGATAAGGTAATCGGTCAACCGAAGCTATCTTGAGCTTCCGGAGTCAACATATGGTCGAACGACCTCGAATTCGATGCGCTCTTCATGAATAACCTCTAATTCAATACAATATATCAATCAGTTGAAGTACATACGAGAATCATTGAGTTTTAAGTCAGTTATAGTGGATTTCTTCTCGATTAAGCAAAAGAGACTTCAATCGAGGTAATGAGCTCAAATGCTTTTGAAATCAACGAGTAATCTTCAATTTCATGTTCTAATATAAGAAATGAAGTAATCTAGCATGATAGAGGCTTGGAAAGCACGGTTTGAACTACCAAAATCGAAGAACGTAAGGTAATCGGTCAACCGAAGCTATCTTGAGCTTCCGGAGTCATCAGATGGTCGAACGACCTCGAATTCAATGCGCTCTTCACGAATAACCTCTAATTCAATACAATATATCAATCGGTTGAAGTACGTACTAGAATAATTGAGTTTTAAGTCAGTTATAGTGGTTTTCTTCTCGATTAAGCAAAAGAGACTTCAATTGAGGTTATGAGCTCAAATGCTTTTGAAATCAACGAGTAAGCTTCAATTTCATGTTCTAATATAAGAAATGAAGTAATCTAGCATGATAAAGGCTTGGAAAGCACGGTTTGAACTACCAAAATCGAAGAACGTAAGGCAATCGGTCTACCGAAGCTATCTTGAGCTTCCGGAGTCAACAGATGGTCGAACGACCTCGAATTCGATGCGCTCATCATGAATAACCTCTAATTCAATACAATATATCAATCGGTTGAAGTACATACGAGAATCATTGAGTTTTAAGTCAGTTATAGTGGATTTGTTCTCGATTAAGCAAAAGAGACTTCAATCGAGGTTATGAGATGCTTTTGAAATCAACGAGTAAGCTTCAATTTCATGTTCTAATATAAGAAATGAAGTAATCTAGCATGATAAAGGCTTGGAAAGCACGGCTTGAACTACCAAAATTGAAGAAGATAAGGTAATCGGTCAACCGAAGCTATCTTGAGCTTCCGGAGTCAACATATGGTCGAACGACCTCGAATTCGATGCGCTCTTCATGAATAACCTCTAATTCAATACAATATATCAATCAGTTGAAGTACGTACGAGAATCATTGAGTTTTAAGTCAGTTATAGTGGTTTTCTTCTCGATTAAGCAAAAGAGACTTCAATCGAGGTTATGAGCTCAAATGCTTTTGAAATCAACGAGTAAGCTCCAAGTTCATATTCTAATATAAGAAATGAAGTAATCTAGCATGATAAAGGCTTGGAAAGCACGGTTTGAACTACCAAAATCGAAGAACGTAAGGTAATCGGTCAACCGAAGCTATCTTTAGCTTCCGGAGTCAACAGATGGTCGAACGACCTCGAATTTGATGCGCTCTTCATGAATAACCTCTAATTCAATACAATATATCAATCGGTTGAAGTACGTACGAGAATCATTGAGTTTTAAGTCAGTTATAGTGGATTTGTTCTCGATTAAGCAAAAGAGACTTCAATCGAGGTAATGAGCTCAAATGCTTTTGAAATCAACGAGTAATCTTCAATTTCATGTTCTAATATAAGAAATGAAGTAATCTAGCATGATAGAGGCTTGGAAAGCACGATTTGAACTACCAAAATCGAAGAACGTAAGGTAATCGGTCAACCGAAGCTATCTTGAGCATCCGGAGTCATCAGATGGTCGAACGACCTCGAATTCAATGCGCTCTTCATGAATAACCTCTAATTCAATACAATATATTAATCGGTTGAAGTACGTACTAGAATAATTGAGTTTTAAGTCAGTTATAGTGGTTTTCTTCTCGATTAAGCAAAAGAGACTTCAATTGAGGTTATGATACGAACCTAGGTAGGTCCGAATCGACTCATGCACGCGGAAGACTAAAGATACCGATGAAAATCCCAAAACCTCTGAATCTAACCCTAGAAGTGATATAGGTCGTATGTTGCCTATACCCCAACGAGATAGTTGACGCAGCAACTCGGGGACGATGATTGACACACAACGAGGGAGATGAACTCGCTGATACGCCGGATAAACGTTCGTCTTGGACGAACAAAGAGAATTTCGAAAATCCTCACAAGAGAGTTAAACTCACGAAAATAATGATATTGATGAATAAGCTAACCAATTTTCGTCCACAAAGACCCCCTTATATAGAGAGGCAAATAAAACCATCTAAACCTAATCTAACTAGGAAATAACTGAACCAAAGTCATTGGTATGGCCCAACCCATTAACCAACATGATAAAAACCCAAAAACAAGTCTTTTAAGACCCAAAAACGTGGCCTGAACCAAAACATACGAAAATTAAAACTAAAATAAAGTCTTCACTCTTCATCCCATATCATCTATAATTCTGGGCCTCCGGGCTTCGAACCATGACTTACGGGTTCCATCATTCCCCTCCTCTTGAAGAGGATTTGTCCTCAAATCCTGGCCGCCTCCTCCGTCAAAAGGAAAGAAATTATGCTTCTTCTTCGTCTCATCGAACAGCATGGACTCCAACTCTTTCTTCCCCTCCAACTCAATTTGATGTTCACTTCTTTTAATTGATAATATGTCATGCCATGTATCTTTAGAAGAAACATCATTGTATGCCTGCACAAATGTATAAGTAAAAGGAAATAGACAATCAAGAGACGAAACATTGCCATTGTTCCACTTTGCCTCCATGGACTTCTTCTCCTCATTCACGATCCACTCCAAAACACTACTCTGATCAAGTAGAGATTCATGCATCAATCCATTCTCGTTTGTCTCTACTTTCTCTTCCTTCAAATCAGCTACATCAATTTCGAGCACCAACTCCCTTGGACAATCCTCATCCTTGGAATCAACCACGGTTTCAAGTTCAACGATCTCCTCTTGCTGATTCGAAGCTTCAACATCTTTGACATCAAATACGACTTTAAATGCAGCCATGATCTCACTCAATTGTTGTTGTGGCAGCGGCTGATTCTCCTTATTAATCCAAGGATCCGACTTCTCTTCAAGTAACGATTTATGATCGTGTTTCTTCTGGATTGATGGAGTACTTTGCAACTTGATAGCCTCTCGATCCCTTGCTCCATCCCGCCTTAATTTGCTGCCATTGTGTCGAGAAGCTTGCTCGAAGTTCTCCTCATAAGATGTCTCTTCTCTCATCAATCGCTTTTGAGGATATGTGATTGGATGAAGCAAATTCTGACTTTCTCTTATCCGAGAATGCTTGAGTCGATCTAACCTCTCATGGATAGGCTTAAATGCATCCTTTACCATACTCCGCATCTCTTCCATAAAATTTGTAATCAAAGCTTCTTCAACCATACTTATGGAAACTTATGGATAAGTATGGAAGGTAGAAGATAAATATGAACACTTATGGATAAATATGGAGTATATGAAAACTGAATCAAACTCTACTAAGGAAATAAAATCTGAACTATATGGAAACCAAATCAGATCTGGACTCTATGGAAAAAAAACAAATCTAGGAATTATGGATTTAAAACAAATCTGACACCTCTTTTTTTTTTTTTTTTTTGGACACGGAAACGAATCTGACGAACGGAACGGAGAACAAAGGAATGAAACTAACGACGAAGACTCAACGAACGACACGAACAAAACAAGACACGAAGAGAACGATACGAAGACGAAATAAAAGGAAAGACAAAACCTGGATTACGTAAACTCTGGCTCTGGTGCCAAATGATACGAACCTAGGTAGGTCCGAATCGACTCACGCACGCGGAAGACTAAAGATACCGATGGAAATCCCAAAACCTCTGAATCTAATCCTAGAAGAGATATAGGTCGTATGTTGCCTATACCCCAACGAGATAGTTGACGCAGCAACTCGGGGACGATGATTGACACACAACGAGGGAGATGAACTCGCTGATACGCCGGATAAACGTTCGTCTTGGACGAACAAAGAGAATTTCGAAAATCCTCACAAGAGAGTTAAACTCACGAAAATAATGATATTGATGAATAAGCTAACCAATTTTCGTCCACAAAGACCCCCTTATATAGAGAGGCAAATAAAACCATCTAAACCTAATCTAACTAGGAAATAACTGAACCAAAGTCATTGGTATGGCCCAACCCATTAACCAACATGATAAAAACCCAAAAACAAGTCTTTTAAGACCCAAAAACGTGGCCTGAACCAAAACATACGAAAATTAAAACTAAAATAAAGTCTTCACTCTTCATCCCATATCATCTATAATTCTGGGCCTCCGGGCTTCGAACCATGACTTACGGGTTCCATCAGGTTATGAGCTCAAATGCTTTTGAAATCAACGAGTAAGCTTCAATTTCATGTTCTAATATAAGAAATGAAGTAATCTAGCATGATAAAGGCTTGGAAAGCACGGTTTGAACTACCAAAATCGAAGAACGTAAGGCAATCGGTCTACCGAAGCTATCTTGAGCTTCCGGAGTCAACAGATGGTCGAACGACCTCGAATTTGATGCGCTCATCATGAATAACCTCTAATTCAATACAATATATCAATCGGTTGAAGTAAGTACGAGAATCATTGAGTTTTAAGTCAGTTATAGTGGATTTCTTCTCGATTAAGCAAAAGAGACTTCAATCGAGGTTATGAACTCAAATGCTTTTGAAATCAATGAGTAAGCTTCAATTTCATGTTATAATATAAGAAATGAAGTAATCTAGCATGATAAAGGCTTGGAAAGCACGGTTTGAACTACCAAAATCGAAGAAGATAAGGTAATCGGTCAACCGAAGCTATCTTGAGCTTCCGGAGTCAACATATGGTCGAACGACCTCGAATTCGAAGCGCTCTTCATGAATAACCTCTAATTCAATACAATATATCAATCAGTTGAAGTACGAACGAGAATCATTGAGTTTTAAGTCAGTTATAGTGGTTTTCTTCTCGATTAAGCAAAAGAGACTTCAATCGAGGTTATGAGCTCAAATGCTTTTGAAATCAACGAGTAAGCTCCAATTTCATATTCTAATATAAGAAATGAAGTAATCTAGCATGATAAAGGCTTGGAAAGCACGGTTTGAACTACCAAAATCGAAGAACGTAAGGTAATCGGTCAACCGAAGCTATCTTTAGCTTTCGGAGTCAACAGATGGTCGAACGACCTCGAATTTGATGCGCTCTTCCTGAATAACCTCTAATTCAATACAATATATCAATCGGTTGAAGTACGTACGAGAATCATTGAGTTTTAAGTCAGTTATAGTGGATTTCTTCTCGATTAAGCAAAAGAGACTTCAATCGAGGTTATGAGCTCAAATGCTTTTGAAAACAACGAGTAAGCTTCAATTTCATGTTCTAATATAAGAAATGAAGTAATCTAGCATGATAAAGGCTTGGAAAGCACGGTTTGAACTACCAAAATCGAAGAACGTAAGGTAATCGGTCAACCGAAGCTATCTTTAGCTTCCGGAGTCAACAGATGGTCGAACAACCTCGAATTCGATGTGCTCTTCATGAATAACCTCTAATTCAATACAATAAATCAATCGGTTGAAGTACGTACGAGAATCATTGAGTTTTAAGTCAGTTATAGTGGATTTCTTCTCGATTAAGCAAAAGAGACTTCAATCGAGGTTATGAGCTCAAATGCTTTTGAAATCAACGAGTAAGCTTCAATTTCATGTTCTAATATAAGAAATGAAGTAATCTAGCATGATAAAGGCTTGGAAAGCACGGTTTGAACTACCAAAATCGAAGAACGTAAGGTAATCGGTCAACCGAACCTATCTTGAGCTTTCGGAGTCAACAGATGGTCGAACGACCTCGAATTCGATGCGCTCTTCATGAATAACCTCTAATTCAATACAATATATAAATCGGTTGAAGTACGTACGAGAATCATTGAGTTTTAAGTCAGTTATAGTGGATTTCTTCTCGATTAAGCAAAAGAGACTTCAATCGAGGTTATGAGATGCTTTTGAAATCAACGAGTAAGCTTCAATTTCATGTTCTAATATAAGAAATGAAGTAATCGAGCATGATAAAGGCTTGGATAGCACGGTTTGAACTACCAAAATCGAAGAACGTAAGGTAATCGGTCAACCGAAGCTATCTTGAGCTTCCGGAATCAACGGATGATCGAACGACCTCGAATTCGATGCACTCTTCATGAATAACCTCTAATTCAATACAATATATCAATCGGTTGAAGTACGTACGATAATCATTGAGTTTTAAGTCAGTTATAGTAGTTTTCTTCTCGATTAAGCAAAAGAGACTTCAATCGAGGTTATGAGCTCAAATGCTTTTGAAATCAACGAGTAAGCTCCAATTTCATATTCTAATATAAGAAATGAAGTAATCTAGCATGATAAAGGCTTGGAAAGCACGGTTTGAACTACCAAAATCGAAGAACGTAAGGTAATCGGTCAACCGAAGCTATCTTTAGCTTCCGGAGTCAACAGATGGTCGAACGACCTCGAATTTGATGCGCTCTTCATGAATAACCTCTAATTCAATACAATATATCAATCGGTTGAAGTACGTACAAGAATCATTGAGTTTTAAGTCAGTTATAGTGGATTTGTTCTCGATTAAGCAAAAGAGACTTCAATCGAGGTTATGAGCTCAAATGCTTTTGAAATCAATGAGTAAGCTTCAATTTCATGTTCTAATATAAGAAATGAAGTAATCTAGCATGATAAAGGCTTGGAAAGCACGGTTTGAACTACCAAAATCGAAGAACGTAAGGCAATCGGTCTACCGAAGCTATCTTGAGCTTCCGGAGTCAACAGATGGTCGAACGACCTCGAATTCGATGCGCTCATCATGAATAACCTCTAATTCAATACAATATATCAATCGGTTGAAGTACATACGAGAATCATTGAGTTTTAAGTCAGTTATAGTGGATTTCTTCTCGATTAAGCAAAAGAGACTTCAATCGAGGTTATGAGATGCTTTTGAAATCAACGAGTAAGCTTCAATTTCATGTTCTAATATAAGAAATGAAGTAATCTAGAATGATAAAGGCTTGGAAAGCACGGTTTGAACTACCAAAATCGAAGAAGATAAGGTAATCGGTCAACCGAAGCTATCTTGAGCTTCCGGAGTCAACATATGGTCGAACGACCTCGAATTCGATGCGCTCTTCATGAATAACCTCTAATTCAATACAATATATTAATCGGTTGAAGTACGTACTAGAATAATTGAGTTTTAAGTCAGTTATAGTGGTTTTCTTCTCGATTAAGCAAAAGAGACTTCAATCGAGGTTATGAGCTCAAATGCTTTTGAAATCAACGAGTAAGCTCCAATTTCATATTCTAATATAAGAAATGAAGTAGTCTAGCATGATAAAGGCTTGGAAAGCACGGTTTGAACTACCAAAATCGAAGAACGTAAGGTAATCGGTCAACCGAACCTATCTTGAGCTTTCGGAGTCAACAGATGGTCGAACGACCTCGAATTCGATGCGCTCTTCATGAATAACCTCTAATTCAATACAATATATAAATCGGTTGAAGTATGTACGAGAATCATTGAGTTTTAAGTCAGTTATAGTGGATTTGTTCTCGATTAAGCAAAAGAGACTTCAATCGAGGTAATGAGCTCAAATGCTTTTGAAATCAACGAGTAATCTTCAATTTCATGTTCTAATATAAGAAATGAAGTAATCTAGCATGATAGAGGCTTGGAAAGCACGGTTTGAACTACCAAAATCGAAGAACGTAAGGTAATCGGTCAACCGAAGCTATCTTGAGCTTCCGGAGTCATCAGATGGTCGAACGACCTCGAATTCAATGCGCTCTTCATGAATAACCTCTAATTCAATACAATATATAAATCGGTTGAAGTACGTACGAGAATCATTGAGTTTTAAGTCAGTTATAGTGGATTTCTTCTCGATTAAGCAAAAGAGACTTCAATCGAGGTTATGAGATGCTTTTGAAATCAACGAGTAAGCTTCAATTTCATGTTCTAATATAAGAAATGAAGTAATCTAGCATGATAAAGGCTTGGAAAGCACGGTTTGAACTACCAAAATCGAAGAAGATAAGGTAATCGGTCAACCGAAGCTATCTTGAGCTTCCGAGTCAACATATGGTCGAACGACCTCGAATTCGATGCGCTCTTCATGAATAACCTCTAATTCAATACAATATATTTGTTGGGAATTGTTAAGGACTAAATTGTTAAGGGGGAACTTCATGGGACATTTTGATAAATGAAGTCATTTGTTTTGATTAGATCCCAAAACCCCAAGCGTCCTTTTCCCAAGCGACCCATTTTGATGTAGTTAATGGGTTAGAATTTTTCTAAGCCTACACTGTTAGGATGGCTCTTTTATTTTGCTTAGATTAGGCTTCAAAAGTTCAAGTGAAGGCCACTCGCTTGAGTGTGTTTTCCAAAGCGAAGCAAGTCAAGCAAGCTGAAGTGAAGCGTGGCGAAGAATAGCGAAGCGAAGCGAAGCGAGCACTACAGTTCAAACCAAAGCGAAGCGAAGCTAACGCTACAGTTCAAAGCAAAGCGAAGCGAAGCGAGCACTACAGTGGAATCAAGTGAACCCACTAAAGCGAAGCGAAGCGTGCGCTACAAAGAAAAGCCGAAGCGAGTCAACACGAGTCAACGCGTGTCAATATTCACTTAAAAAGTTTCTCGGGAAAATTATTCCCAAGTGACTCACTACAAATATGACCGCGAAGCGACTCACTTCAGAGCGGCCGCTACAACTTCAAAGCGAAGCGAGCCACTACCTACCAGAAAGCGACAGCACAAATTCCCGCTCCGAATTTGAACTCCAGTCAACAGGAGATCTCCGCATTAATTACGAGATCTCCACGTGTCGAAAGCCGAGAGGAGCAGAGGAGTTGACTGCCAGGCTGACAAAGACGCCGCAACAGTACAGGGTCGCTCCAGTTACTGTTAAACTTGGAAGTTAGCCAATTTTGGCAAAATGCCAAAACTGAGCGTCTGCAAAAGCTTCTGCCTGCGCAAGTACTGTCGAGAGGAGGAGGGACAAGGCCACCAACCAAGCAACGGATCTTAGCCAACCCTCCGCCTATAAATAGTGAAGGATGAAGACGTGAAGAGGTAGAACACTACTTGAGCATTCGAGCGCATACAACAAACAAACACTCCCAGCTTTCATAGCAATCTTCGAGTCTTTGTTTTCAAGTGTTCTCCGAGTTTCCAGTCCATCGGAACTCGTCTTCACAACCTTCACACTTAGAGTCTAAGCCCACTTCAAATATCCAAGCTTAGAAGAAGAACTCTAGCCAATCTTTGCATTCACTGTAAAGAGTTCTTCATAGTGTGTCGTCAACCAAAAACCCTAAACTTCGTCTGTTAGGTTTTGAGTGTTGTCGTTAGGTTGTTCAGATCCAAGGCCCTTCTTTCATCGATTGAAGAAGCCTCGATCGTAGAGTTGAGATCCAAGCTTACACTTACATCGTTTGTGTAAAGCTCGATCGAAGCTAGGCTGTAAGGAGAGCCCGTAATCTCCCTGTCTGTCTGACTGAAGCGAGTGAAGCTTCCAGTCTTTGTTAGGTTTGTGTAGTGAACCCGCAATCACTACGTCTGTCGTTTGATCTAGGCAAGTGAAGCCCGATCCCGACAAGGTTTTTGAAGGACCCGTAACCTTCAAGTTCTTGAGTGAAGAGAACAGTTGCCGTCGTGCAACAAAGTGGACGTAGGAGCGTTATCTCCGAACCACTATAAATCTCTGTGTCGTATCTCTCTTACCTTAATCTCTTTACAGTATTCGATTATCCATTGCACGTGCATATAAACAAACTTAACTTGGATTTTCAATTACTTAGGAAAGATTATAGCTCACCAAATTCCGCACAAAGAGTAAAGTCTCACTCTTGATCAAGCTCTAAGCTTAGGTCAAGAGATTCGTGATTGCTTTTGATCTAGCCCTCGGCTAGGTCTTAGTATTTCCAAAGAGCACTTTACTTTATACTCTGAGTTAAGGAATTGAAGTTGAAAAACTTCAAAATACGTATTCACCCCCCCCTCTACGTATTTTTCCTATAGCAAACCGGGACCAACAAGTGGTATCAGAGCAGCGGTTCTTTCGAGCCTCTGCTTTGCATATCCGAAGTGAGTCCCCACTCACTTCACGTTGTCTCACTGAACCGGATCCTATTTTCCTAAGTGCATCAAAACCTCACCCACGCATATTGCATTTACTGCTGATAGTTTGCTATGTCTACATACAGTGCATCAAATCTTCCACAGTTCTCGATCGAAGGATACGAGATATGGAGTTTCCGAGTCGAGAGCTTCTTATGCTCAATCCACGACCGGATGTGGGAAGTCATTGAGGACGGACCAATCGAAATCAAGAAAGCCATATCTGTGGAGGTTCCAGCCGCTGAAGGTCGTCCAGCCCACGTTCGACAACAGTACGTGGAAAAGGATAAGGATGAGTATACTCCAAATGATTTCAAAGTTGCCAACCTCGACAAGATTGCACGCCACACGATGCAGAGCACCGTGTCGGACGCATACCTTCCAAGGATTAGGAAGTGCGCAACAGCAAAGGAGATGTGGGAAACTCTAGCCCTCATTTCTCAAGGCACAGACAAAATCAAGGAGAACAAGCTCGCCGTTCAGATGCGGGAGTTTGAAAATCTGGTGATGAAGTCCGGAGAATCCATCGACGCCTTCGAGCTGAGAGTTACCAACATTACTGCAACTCTCAACTCGCTTGGGAAGGAACTCACAGACAAGGAAGTAAATCTGAAAATAGTCCGTGCTCTCACAAGGAAGTGGCAGACCATGAAGGAGCTATATCTAGCTACCAAGGATCTAACGAAGCTCACGCCAGAAGTGTTGTTCTCCGAGCTCAAAGCTCACGAGTTTGATCTGAATCGAATGAGCCTCGACGACGAGGATGAAGCGCCCACTACGTCAAAAGGAGTAGCATTCAAAGCTGCCGAAGGGCCAAGCGAGCAGTCGCTAGCCAAGATGACAAGAGAAGAATTGGAAGAACACATTGCATTCTTATCCAAGAACTTCAACAAGATGAACTCTCGAGTGGGCAAGTATAAAAGATTCTACAAGCAGTACAAAGGGAGAAGCACTGATGCTCGAGAAGGAAAAGGAAAGAGAGAAGAGACGACCAAGCCGATCCCGCGCGACATGATGGAAGTGGAATGTTACCATTGCCACAAGATGGGCCACTACAAATCCGATTGCCCAAAGCTGAGTGCGAAGGAGCGAGAAGAACTGAAAGCAAAAAGGGATGCCCCAAGGCGAGCGCTCGTAGCGAGTGAAGTGCCGGTCGCTACAACTGAAGATCCACCAAGCGACTCAGACGCATTCACCGATCCAAATTCCAGTGATGGTGAGGATCTTGGATTTATGGCGCTCACCGACGAGGAAACAGGAGAGGTATTCTTCTATCCTTCAATCACTTCAATTACACTAGCACACACTGTCAATGAGGAAGAACAATCCTCTACATGGAGTGAGTTGTTTGACAAGCACCAAAAATTGTCAAGCGACCACGAAGTGGTAAAACAAGCTCTGTCTCGAAGCGAGAAGGAGAACCGAAAGCTAGCCCGTGAGCTTGACCAAGTCAAACTTAATCTAAGGGCCATGACTAGTAAGTTCGAGGATCTCTTCGCTAGACATCAAAGCTTGGAGGGAAGGTATAAAACCCAATCCACTCTAGTCGCCAACTTAAATAAAGCATCATACGCTAGACAGGCACTAGAGAGTTCTCTTCTACCTTTTGGTAGAAAGGGAGGACTTGGATATGAGGGTGGACCTTCCAAGCCAACTGTCTTTGTTGGTGCTTCAAACACGACACCATCAGTCACTTTGGAATTGCCCACTGCATCCAAAGCGACCACCAACAAAGACAAAGGCAAAATGGCTGAGAGCCCTAAAAGGAAGCCAATGAAGATGTCTATATCTTTAAGGGCAGATCCGAAGGGCAAGCAAAATTCAACAATCCCTAGCACTCAACATGCTAAGTCTTACCAATCCAAGGGTAAAGGGAGAACTGTTGAAGCTTCTAAGTCTCAAGCCAAGACACGAGAGACAAAGGATCTCCCTTTCAAGAAAAGGAGTAATGTCTATGTGTCACGTTATCCGGACTGGAGATGGTCCAACCGGACAAACGTTGAGGGGGAAGAACTTGAAGCACCCAAGAGGCCGCTTCAAACTTCCAAGGTTACTCAAGCGAGTCGGGGTCAAAACCCTAGTTGGACCGCTTCGAGGAAACCAAGCGAGCCGCTTCGACAGACTAGAAACCCTAAGTCAGTCTCTAAACCCAGAGCTTATCCGAAGCGAGTCGCTTCAGGATATAAGCAAAGTGGGAAGAGCATAGGTAGGTCTGAAGCGAGCCGCTACCCCTCTTGCACACACTGTTGCACGTGTGAAGCTGCTTCTAGGCAGTACACCAAGTTTTCGAAGGTCGAGAAGCCCAAGACACAAGCTTCATCTCAAAAGAGAGTGAAGCAAGTGTGGGTACCTAAGGGAACTAACCTGCAAGGACCCAAACTGATTTGGGTACCAAAATCTGTCTAATTGCAGGTGAGCGCCGTGGATCCCATGCCAAGTGAGGGTCAACTAGTTTGGTACTTGGACAGTGGATGTTCAAGACACATGACTGGCATGAAAGCTCTACTTCACAACTACATAGAGAAGAAGGGTCCACACGTAACCTTTGGTGACAACTCTCGAGGGAGCACCAGGGGATACGGCGCACTGAAAATTGGAAAGCTCACAAATGAAGAAGTCTCCTATGTGGAAGGACTCAAGCACAACCTGTTATCTATTTCACAGTTTTGTGATAAAGGGTACAGGGTGGAGTTCATCTCCAACAAGTGCATTGTGAAGAGCAAACTCACATCCCAGATTGTGCTCACTGGAGTTAGACAAAGGAATGGCTACATAGCACAATGGGACAGCTGCAAGGAGGAAACTTGTCTAGTTGCAAGAAGTGCTACAGAAATTGGATGGCTATGGCACAGACGCTTGAACCACCTCAATTTCAAAGCTATCAATCGCTTAGCTCGAAAAGGTTTGGTGCAAGGCATACCGAATGAAGTCTTCATCAAAGACCATCCATGCTCACCATGCCAACGAGGGAAGCAGACGAAGAAGCACTTCGCCAGTCTCGAAGAAGCCTCATCAAAGCGAGTGCTCGAGCTGCTTCACATGGATCTGTTTGGTCCAGTTACTCCAGTTAGTGTAAATGGAAGGAAGTACACTCTAGTTGTAGTCGACGATTTCTCTCGCTACACATGGGTTGTATTTCTATTCAGCAAGAAGGAGACACTGACCAAACTGCCACAACTGCTCAAGCGATTGGCGGTGGAAAAGAATCAAGCTATAGTGATCATTCGCTCCGACAAAGGCACAGAGTTCCTGAACTCTACAATTGAAGCGTACTGCACGGAGCATGGCATAGCACATCAAACTTCTTCAGCACGCACTCCTCAGCATAATGGAGTTGCTGAAAGAAGGAATCGAATCATCAAAGAAGCCGTTCGCACCATGATTGCTGACTCGAAGCTTCCGATGAAGTATTGGGCTGAAGCTGCCAACACGGCGTGCTACACACAGAATCGGACGCTTCTCAACAAACGGCACGACAAAACACCATATGAAATATGGACAGGGAGAATTCCTAACATATCTTATTTCCATATTTTTGGTTGTAGGGTCTTCATTCACAACAATGGGAAGTCACAGTTGAAAGCCTTTGAAAGCAAAGCAGATGAAGGAGTATTCTTAGGATACTCTACATCTAGCAAAGCCTACAGAGTATTCAACTGTAAAACCCTAATTGTGGAAGAATCACCCCATGTCGTATTTGATGAATCTTCTTTAAGTCTTCCACAGGAACAGGCCCAAGCGAATGAAAAGGATCAAAGCAAGGAACCCTCAAATCAACTCACTTGGGACGTGCTTGATGAAGATGATGAGATCAAGGACTCAAGCGAGCAGGATCCCAAAGGAGAAGTCGAAGCTGCCCCCAAAATTCCTGAAGCTAGTGCAGGCCAAGCACCCAATCCAGTCGCTTCAGACGATGAAGCGAGCGACAAGGAAGCGGATGTAGATGAAGCTGGCGGATCAAAGCGAGCGTGGCTCAAGGATCACTCACCTAGCCAAATCATTGGAGATCCATCCAAGGGTGTAGTGACCAGAAGTCGAGTGTTTGGAGAAAGTGCCATGTTCAGTTGCTTTCTCTCAAACATTGAGCCATCAAGCGTGGAGGAAGCCCTAGCCGATTCTAACTGGGTGATCGCCATGCAAGAAGAGCTGAATCAGTTCACCAGGAACGACGTATGGTACCTCGTGGATCGTCCCAAGTTTCAGCATGTTATTGGCACCAAGTGGGTGTTCAAGAACAAGACGGATGAGGACCACAACGTAGTGAGGAACAAGGCGCGACTAGTTGCCAAAGGCTACTGCCAAGAGGAAGGAATCGACTTTGACGAGACCTTCGCTCCAGTGGCACGTCTTGAAGCGATCCGTTTATTTCTAGCCTATGCAGCGGCCAAGGAATTCAAAGTGTACCAAATGGATGTGAAGAGCGCATTCCTCAACGGTGAACTCAAGGAAGAAGTGTATGTGGAGCAGCCACCGGGTTTCGAGCAGGGAGATAAAGTGTATCGCTTGAAGAAAGCCCTGTATGGGTTGAAGCAAGCTCCCAGAGCTTGGTACGATACATTATCTCAATTCCTAGTGGAAAATGGATTCCAAAAGGGAAAGATAGATCGGACTCTCTTCACCATCAATCATGGAGATGATATGCTATGGGTCCAGATCTACGTGGACGACATCATATTTGGGTCACCAAACCAGTCGCTTAGCGAGAAGTTTGGAGAGCTAATGAAGACCAAGTATGAGATGTCGATGATTGGCTTGATGAGCTGCTTTCTAGGTCTTCAAGTGAAGCAGCAGGATAATGGAATTTTCATCAACCAGGCCAAGTACACTCGAGATATGCTTGCCAAGTTTGGTGTTCAACATGCTAAAGCTGTGAAGATTCCTATGAATACCAACTGGAAGATGGAGCCAGACGAAGGAGGAAAATCTGTAGATCCTACAGATTATCGTGCCCTAATTGGGTCACTTCTCTATCTCACTGCAAGCAGGCCAGATATTGCTTTTGCAGTCGGTGTCTGCGCTCGCTTCCAAAGCAATCCCAAACACAGCCATCTTGAAGCTGCCAAAAGGATTCTTCGATATTTGAAGGGCACTATCAACATGGGGCTGTGGTATCCAGCGGAGGACAATTTGGAGCTCACTGGATATTCCGATGCTGACTATGGAGGTTGCCGAGTTGATAGGAAATCAACGTCGGGCACGTGTCAGTTCTTGGGAAGCAAGCTAATCTCATGGTTCTCAAAGAAGCAAACAAGTGTAGCCACTTCAACAACGGAAGCTGAATATATGGCCGCAGGAAGCTGCTGTTCTCAAATCCTATGGCTTCGTCAACAATTGAAGGACTACAAAGTTGAAGCGAATGAAATTCCGATCTTCTGCGACAACAACAGTGCCATATGTATCTCGCAGAATCCAGTGCTTCACACCAGGTGCAAGCATGTGGAAATTCGACATCATTTCATTCGTGATCATGTCGAGAAAAAGGATATCAAGCTCGAGAAAATTCATACCGATCTCCAGCGAGCTGATATCCTCACCAAGCCTCTAGCTGAGTCTCGATTCAACCAGCTATGCATGGAATTAGGGTTATTAGACCCTGGTGAAGAATGCTAGTTCCAGGATGCACGAAGGAGTGTTCGCTTGTTCTCTTGAGCGTCACTCGCTTCGGATCTTCACCAACTCAAGCGAGCCACTTCAAATCTCACTCGCTTGAAGAAAATGAAGTTAGGTGGAGAAAGGTGGAGTATTGGAAGAAGTTCCCTACCAACTTATTGGAATTGTTAAGTATATGGTTAAGGGGGAACTAATGCTTCTCTCGGAGCAAGCTACTTCCAAAGCGAGCAAGAATGCTGCAAATCTTGAATTCTGCATTGCCTCAATTTGCCCTAACTTGGGTCAAAGCGAACCAACTGCAGATTCATTCTTTAGAATGTAGGAAAGCTTGAAGGTTTACCTTTTTATACAAAAGGTTGCAGGGCTGGTGACATGCTTCTGCGTAAAATACGAGATTGTCTTGTCAGAGCATTCTCATTGTCATCCTGTCCATTTCTGCTCTGAGATAAGGACTTGTACTCATCCCCCATTCGTCGTGAATAAGTACACTTACGTGATGCTCCCTTCGGGTTGTAGTAAGCTTGTGTACTTTATTCATTTTCTCCCCCATTCACTTCGATGGAGGACACTCTAATTCGTAGAGAAAGATGAATGCCACGAAGATGAATGCCATGAAGGTCTAACTCAACGTGTAGCATTCAACAGGTGGTATCTAATTCAAATGAAGTCTTCAATTTGTGGTATCAATCTCCTACGAAGTGAGATTGACTGGTAAGTGTTTCAATTTTAAGTACACTAAGTGAGCCGAAGCGTGCTAGAAACCTTCACTCACTACGTGGAAAATATGAAATGAATCTGACACAAATACAAAGAGGAAAACACTCTTGTTTATCCTCGAAGTATGTAAGTCAGAAACATTTTAAATTAAGCAAAGAAATTCAATTTCTTATTCCAGTCGCTTCAGATGGCCAAGCGAATGCTTCGTCACTCAAAGCTAGCCATCGCAAGCGAGTGCAGAACAGTCACTCAAGCGAATGCCTCTCAAGCGAGTCAAGGCGTAGCGGCCCAACTCGAAGCGAGCGGGCATGAAGCGAGTATGAGCTGTCTGCACTCGAGTGCAATTTTACTTTCTGCTGTGCATTTAATGCAGGTGCAGGAACGACGGAAATAACGGGCGCGTGTTCACACGCTTGAATTTGAAGCGGGAAAAGGCGGAGAAGATCCAGCCGTCGAATCTCAACAGCCCCCAATCTGGAGCCGTTCGATCAAAGCCGTATACGACAAGCCAACCAAAGAAGGCCACGTGGAGACGCCGAGCAAGTGGCGGTTCACTTTTACTGTGATGACGTCGGACACATCAGATCCATCACCGCACGTCCGCCGCCTACCTACAGGATTTTCGGTGGTATTACCGTCCTACCCCTGCCACGTCAGCCATAACCTAATTCTATATATATGGGACGAGGCTGAACTGCAAACCTTTCACAGCCTTCTAAATTTGCCATTCTCGTGTTAGATCTGCAATTACTCTGCAACTCACGAGTCTCAACCCCTTCTACTTCATTGTTAAAATTTTCTTCAAGATCTTTCAAAATCCACCATGGGAAAGAAGAAGAATACCGAGACGATGGAGGAGTTTCTCGTGGAGGTCGACAAACACATTAATGTCGAGCCTCATCTCGATCCAGCCATCATCGAGATGAATGGATTTCTCCGTAAGGCCGTGACCAAGGCCGGCCTATGGAAGTTTGTGACGGCGGTCCCGTCAAAGATTTTGGCCAAAGCTGTCGGAGAGCTCCTGCTAAATTTGAGGAAGGAGCAAAACATATCATCTTTCACCGATCCACAGACGAGAAGGCCAGTGGAGGTAGACATGAATGAACTGATCGGCACGTTCAACTTGCCGAGAGAAGGAGGAGACTCATTACTAGATTTGGGTCTCTCGGCCGGAGTTCAGTACGGTCGTTTTGCAACCGCCGAAGCCGATCCAAATTTCAAGGAGGCAAGTATCCGTTCGAGTTTGAAGGCCCCCTTCAACCACATTTGCGAGCTCTTCTCGAAGAGTGTCGCATGCTACATCGGAACCTTGGATACTCTCTCCGAGACAAAGCTGATCGCCACAGCAGTCATCGTCGACAGCCTCACCGGAACCAGCTTCAACTGGCATAACTGGTTCCTCAATCAAATCCATGAAGCTGCTGCCGACTTTGCGTTCGTGAAAGGGAGCGCCGATCAGATTCTCCGCAAGGGGAAACTGAAGTTCTTCTCAAGGCTTTCCTATGCCTTGGAGAAGAAGTTTCCGGGCAAGGCATGGCCGGAAGATGACGTCACAATCTACAACAAGCAATCCATTTACTACGACAAATGGAGGAAGTCCAAGCAATTGATGGATTTGGGACTTCTGGAAATTGAAGTGCCCGTAGCGAGACCGGTTGCCGAAAGGCAAGCCGAAGTGAGCCAAGTGAAGCCGGTCGCTTCACCCGGGAAGCGAGCCGCGCCGAAGCGAGGCAAGAAGATGAAGCGAGTCGCTTCAATCGTTCAAGAAAGCGAGGCGGTGGAGGAGCCGCTTGAGAACATCGAAGTGACTCAAACCCAGCCTTCACCAACCAAAGCCCAATCCCCACAACTCCAAATAACCCAAGCACCAGAACCCCAATCTTCATCAACCCAACAACCACCAAAACAGATAACCCCCCTCTCTCCCCGTGAAGAAGAATCAGCATCTTCTTTCCACATTCCCACTGTGCCATTCCTCAGCACAGATGAAGCTGCTGCCTACACTACATTCACCCAACTTCAATCCCAGCCGATACAACCACCACCCACCGAAACCATCCAGATTTCCGAAACCCAAGAAACCTCATCACCTACCCAATCCATCTCGACATCGGCAGCTACAGCCGATACCGCCCAAACTGTCGGAGAACTTCCCATCATCCCTCAATTCAAAACCCCTGTTCTCACCGATCACAAGCGGGCTCTCGAACGCTATGTTCGAGACAGAGAACAAGCCGCGGAGACAATCAACCTTTGCTACAATCTCAGCTCCGCGAGCGTTGAATGGAGCGACGTGTTCTTCACGAATGTAGTCGACTTTCTGACGTACATTACGTACCGAGGAACGGAGTACTACAAGATTTTCAGACTCCTCAAAGCCTTCACCGAGGAGGAATTGATCCAGATGGAAGCCAAACAGCTCAATTTTATTGGCGAAAATGGCTTCCATGCCTTCCTTGAAGGGACCAGCTTCTGGGAGAAGCTGGATGCCAAGGTGAAGGAATCTTATCCACTCACCACAGTTCCAAAGCGAGTGCCCTCATCCCATGAGAGGAAGCTCATCCGGGAGTATAAGGAGGAGATGGAGATGAAGGATGCTGAGATCGCTAGTCTTCAAAGCGAAATCACAAAGATGAGTGAAGAGATGGAGAGGAAGGCGGGGGAAGTCATCAGTCTTAGAGAAGACTATGACAGGAAGAAAAGAGAATTGGAGGGAAAGGTGGAGGAGAAGGAAAGGCTTCTGGAGGAGAAAGAAAAGGCGCTGGAGGCGCAGGTGAAGCTTGTGGATGATAACACCAAAACCATCACCGAACTCAAGGGCTTGCTTGAGGCAGAAAGAAGCCGCTTGAGGGAGGTCAATGCCAAGTTGATCACTCTTATCAAAGAGAAGAAGGTGTTAGAGAAGGAAGTGAAGGAGCTGAAGGAGAAGGTGGAGGATAGGGAGGGAGAACTAGTGTTGAAGGGTAGTGAGCTACTCAACACCAAAAAGGCTCTTGACTCACTTCGAACTGAGTTGAAGGGAGTCAAGGATGAGAGTGCAGTTGACAAGAGAGAACTGGAGAGTCTGAGGAACAGTGCACAGGCTCTTGACTTGAAGAATGCTGAACTGTCAATCCTACTGCAGAAAGTCAAGAGACTGAAAGAAACTCTCACAGTACGGATCACTGCAGATGCCGAATTCCACAACTCTCTCAATCGAAGGGAAAGGAGACTTGCCGGAATGAAGGCAGAACTTGAAGCGTCCAAGGAACACTTGGATCTCACACTTCAAGAAGAAACCAAGAAGATCACCAAAGCCATAGAAGCGGAGCTGGAGGCTCGCTTCAGAGAGGTGGAGCCTTTAGAGAGCATGATGGCGTCTGTTGTAGAACGAGAGAGGCAGTGCGAATATCTACTTGAAGAGATATCTATCAAGACTACTGAAATTGTGGCGCCATCCATGGACAAAACCCAGCAGATGCTTCAGACTGTCCTCAACACAGTCAATTCACTACAACAATCCCTCTCTGGAAAATCTATAATCCTAACCCCTGGCTTTGATGATGCCAAAAAGGGGGAAGGACAAATGAGGGAAGGACTAGTAGAGCAAGGTGAAGCTGGAGGTTCAGGAGGAAGGAGAGTCGGTGTGGAGTTAATATTGGAAGAAGGAAGTGGTGATGGAGGAGATAAGGAGGGAGTGGATGATGAAGCGAGGAAGGGGAAGAAAAAACTCTCGAAGGAGGAATTACTGAAACAACTTGAAGAGCCCAGTAGGCCGCTTCAAGAAAAAGTGTTGAGTGCTTCTATTGCACGACATCCTCCAGTCACTGTGATCACGAAGGAGGAAAAGAGGGTGCAGGAGGAGAAGGATGCTGCCTTGGCGTGGGAGTTGGAGCAGGTGTTTAAGCTAACAAAAGATTCTATTGCTGCAGGTGCTTCATCTAGCTCCCAAGTGGCCGCTACTCCCAAGCTGCCCACTTCAGACGCCGCGCCAACTTCGACAGCTGCACTCACTACGACCACTGCTGCACTCACTTCGTCAGCAGTCGTCCCTCCAAGTGCTGCCAAGAAGGACATGCCACCTCCCCCACCACCGAAGCAGCCATTGAAGCGAGCTGCCCCACATTCTAAGCAAGATGACCCCGAGGCCAAGCGCCAAAAGGTCAAGCAAGCAGTCGCTTCAAAAGCTGGAAGAGAGGAGAGAAAGAGGAAGGAAAGAGAAGAGGGAAGGAGCAAAGGCGAGAGGAAGGAGAGGAGTAATGAAAGGCGACTCCAAGTGATCAACGCACGGATCGAGGAACACTTCAGTGAAGTGTTACTCATCCAGTCCTCATTAGTGCGCAGCGCCTTCATCCCTCTCATGCCAGAAGAGTCCGAAGCATGTGAAGCTCAAGCCATAATTGATGCATGTGACGTGACTACGAAGGAGATGGTTGAGTCTGGTCGATATCCTCTCAAAGAGGAGCAAGATTACATCCGCAAACGACTCAATGCGCAGCGTCCATCGTGGAACAGCGAGTCGGGAGCTAAATTCAAAAAGACTATGGCTCAACTGTCAAGCAGGTCAGAAGAGGAGTTGGCCAAACGGAGAGATGAGCACCTGGACGGAAGGGAAATCGAGGATTTCATTCCGAGAGATCTGCTCGAGCTGTGGCTGTACTACAAAGACCTATTCATCAAAGCCTATTATTTCTGGGAGGTAGTGCCGCTGCAGAATGAGTGTTCTCGAATAAGTGCACTCAACAACTTCCTTGCCGCCTATGACGACAGATTGCGCCGCAAAATCTTCACAATGGCTGAACAAGCAGAGCCCAAGCCAATTACCAGCTTTAAAGGAATTCGCCATGCCTTATCATCCAGGCACGGACGTTCCTAACAGAGGAATTATTGATGAGGAAGTAACTGAAGCCTTCAGGCTGGAGAGTGCATGGAGAAGACCTAGTATCCACACAGTAGACTCTATGGAATCAAGAGTGCTATCAGCTTACGTGGATACTGCTGCTATTTAAGAAGAGAAGGAGAAGGAGGAAGAAGGGAAGTGACAAGAGAAGGAAAGGAGGATGACTGGGAAGGAACTGCAGGAAACCTCCGAGTTTCAAGTTCCCTACATATTTTCTTTTGTGTGAACTTCTTGTTCATATATCCAAATTTCAATTTCTGTCCCTTCTGTGTCATTTACTCGCTTTGTGAATGACTTTATATTTCTGCTACAAACTCATTAATTTAACCGAAAAAAAGGGAAGGAACTTAAAAGAAAATTACAAACGAAACTGCAAAGGAAGCAGTCGCTTGGAGTTCCCTTCACGGTTAGATAGACTAGATTTATTTTTATCTAAGTCGTATGGGTTTTGGCATCATCAAAAAGGGGGAAATTGTTGGGAATTGTTAAGGACTAAATTGTTAAGGGGGAACTTCATGGGACATTTTGATAAATGAAGTCATTTGTTTTGATTAGATCCCAAAACCCCAAGCGTCCTTTTCCCAAGCGACCCATTTTGATGTAGTTAATGGGTTAGAATTTTTCTAAGGCTACACTGTTAGGATGGCTCTTTTATTTTGCTTAGATTAGGCTTCAAAAGTTCAAGTGAAGGCCACTCGCTTGAGTGTGTTTTCCAAAGCGAAGCAAGTCAAGCAAGCTGAAGTGAAGCGTGCCGAAGAATAGCGAAGCGAAGCGAAGCGAGCACTACAGTTCAAACCAAAGCGAAGCGAAGCTAACGCTACAGTTCAAAGCGAAGCGAAGCGAAGCGAGCGCTACAGTGGAATCAAGTGAACCCACTAAAGCGAAGCGAAGCGTGCGCTACAAAGAAAAGCCGAAGCGAGTCAACACGAGTCAACGCGTGTCAATATTCACTTAAAAAGTTTCTCGGGAAAATTATTCCCAAGTGACTCACTACAAATATGACCGCGAAGCGACTCACTTCAGAGCGGCCGCTACAACTTCAAAGCGAAGCGAGCCACTACCTACCAGAAAGCGACAGCACAAATTCCCGCTCCGAATTTGAACTCCAGTCAACAGGAGATCTCCGCATTAATTACGAGATCTCCACGTGTCGAAAGCGGAGAGGAGCAGAGGAGTTGACTGCCAGGCTGACAAAGACGCCGCAATAGTACTGGGTCGCTCCAGTTACTGTTAAACTTGGAAGTTAGCCAATTTTGGCAAAATGCCAAAACTGAGCGTCTGCAAAAGCTTCTGCCTGCGCAAGTACTGTCGAGAGGAGGAGGGACAAGGCCACCAACCAAGCAACGGATCTTAGCCAACCCTCCGCCTATAAATAGTGAAGGATGAAGACGTGAAGAGGTAGAACACTACTTGAGCATTCGAGCGCATACAGCAAACAAACACTCCCAGCTTTCATAGCAATCTTCGAGTCTTTGTTTTCAAGTGTTCTCCGAGTTTCCAGTCCATCGGAACTCGTCTTCACAACCTTCACACTTAGAGTCTAAGCCCACTTCAAATATCCAAGCTTAGAAGAAGAACTCTAGCCAATCTTTGCATTCACTGTAAAGAGTTCTTCATAGTGTGTCGTCAACCAAAAACCCTAAACTTCGTCTGTCAGGTTTTGAGTGTTGTCGTTAGGTTGTTCAGATCCAAGGCCCTTCTTTCATCGATTGAAGAAGCCTCGATCGTAGAGTTGAGATCCAAGCTTACACTTACATCGTTTGTGTAAAGCTCGATCGAAGCTAGGCTGTAAGGAGAGCCCGTAATCTCCCTGTCTGTCTGACTGAAGCGAGTGAAGCTTCCAGTCTTTGTTAGGTTTGTGTAGTGAACCCGCAATCACTACGTCTGTCGTTTGATCTAGGCAAGTGAAGCCCGATCCCGACAAGGTTTTTGAAGGACCCGTAACCTTCAAGTTCTTGAGTGAAGAGAACAGTTGCCGTCGTGCAACAAAGTGGACGTAGGAGCGTTATCTCCGAACCACTATAAATCTCTGTGTCGTATCTCTCTTACCTTAATCTCTTTACGGTATTCGATTATCCATTGCACGTGCATATAAACAAACTTAACTTGGATTTTCAATTACTTAGGAAAGATTATAGCTCACCAAATTCCGCACAAAGAGTAAAGTCTCACTCTTGATCAAGCTCTAAGCTTAGGTCAAGAGATTCGTGATTGCTTTTGATCTAGCCCTCGGCTAGGTCTTAGTATTTCCAAAGAGCACTTTACTTTATACTCTGAGTTAAGGAATTGAAGTTGAAAAACTTCAAAATACGTATTCACCCCCCCTCTACGTATTTTTCCTATAGCAAACCGGGACCAACAATATTAATCGGTTGAAGTACGTACTAGAATAATTGAGTTTTAAGTCAGTTATAGTGGTTTTCTTCTCGATTAAGCAAAAGAGACTTCAATCGAGGTTATGAGCTCAAATGCTTTTGAAATCAACGAGTAAGCTCCAATTTCATATTCTAATATAAGAAATGAAGTAATCTAGCATGATAAAGGCTTGGAAAGCACGGTTTGAACTACCAAAATCGAAGAACGTAAGGTAATCGGTCAACCGAAGCTATCTTTAGCTTACGGAGTCAACAGATGGTCGAACGACCTCGAATTTGATGCGCTCTTCATGAATAACCTCTAATTCAATACAATATATCAATCGGTTGAAGTACGTACGAGAATCATTGAGTTTTAAGTCAGTTATAGTGGATTTGTTCTCGATTAAGCAAAAGAGACTTCAATCGAGGTAATGAGCTCAAATGCTTTTGAAATCAACGAGTAATCTTCAATTTCATGTTCTAATATAAGAAATGAAGTAATCTAGCATGATAGAGGCTTGGAAAGCACGGTTTGAACTACCAAAATCGAAGAACGTAAGGTAATCGGTCAACCGAAGCTATCTTGAGCTTCCGGAGTCATCAGATGGTCGAACGACCTCGAATTCAATGCGCTCTTCATGAATAACCTCTAATTCAATACAATATATTAATCGGTTGAAGTACGTACTAGAATAATTGAGTTTTAAGTCAGTTATAGTGGTTTTCTTCTCGATTAAGCAAAAGAGACTTCAATCGAGGTTATGAGCTCAAATGCTTTTGAAATCAACGAGTAAGCTTCAATTTCATGTTCTAATATAAGAAATGAAGTAATCTAGCATGATAAAGGCTTGGAAAGCACGGTTTGAACTACCAAAATCGAAGAACGTAAGGCAATCGGTCTACCGAAGCTATCTTGAGCTTCCGGAGTCAACAGATGGTCGAACGACCTCGAATTTGATGCGATCATCATGAATAACCTCTAATTCAATACAATATATCAATCGGTTGAAGTACGTACGAGAATCATTGAGTTTTAAGTCAGTTATAGTGGATTTCTTCTCGATTAAGCAAAAGAGACTTCAATCGAGGTTATGAGCTCAAATGCTTTTGAAATCAACGAGTAAGCTACAATTTCATGTTCTAATATAAGAAATGAAGTAATCTAGCATGATAAAGGCTTGGAAAGCACGGTTTGAACTACCAAAATCGAAGAAGATAAGGTAATCGGTCAACCGAAGCTATCTTGAGCTTCCGGAGTCAACATATGGTCGAATGACCTCGAATTCGATGCGCTCTTCATGAATAACCTCTAATTCAATACAATATATCAATCAGTTGAAGTACGTA
Organism: Thymus mandschuricus; assembly: GCA_029379335.1. Classification (NCBI taxonomy): domain Eukaryota; kingdom Viridiplantae; phylum Streptophyta; class Magnoliopsida; order Lamiales; family Lamiaceae; genus Thymus; species Thymus mandschuricus. Next base: position 14,213,597 of record CM057074.1, on the reverse strand, counting down.
CGAGAATCATTGAGTTTTAAGTCAGTTATAGTGGTTTTCTTCTCGATTAAGCAAAAGAGACTTCAATCGAGGTTATGAGCTCAAATGCTTTTGAAATCAACGAGTAAGCTCCAATTTCATATTCTAATATAAGAAATGAAGTAGTCTAGCATGATAAAGGCTTGGAAAGCACGGTTTGAACTACCAAAATCGAAGAACGTAAGGTAATCGGTCAACCGAAGCTATCTTTAGCTTTCGGAGTCAACAGATGGTCGAACGACCTCGAATTTGATGCGCTCTTCATGAATAACCTCTAATTCAATACAATATATCAATCGGTTGAAGTACGTACGAGAATCATTGAGTTTTAAGTCAGTTATAGTGGATTTCTTCTCGATTAAGCAAAAGAGACTTCAATCGAGGTTATGAGCTCAAATGCTTTTGAAATCAACGAGTAAGCTTCAATTTCATGTTCTAATATAAGAAATGAAGTAATCTAGCATGATAAAGGCTTGGAAAGCACGGTTTGAACTACCAAAATCGAAGAACGTAAGGTAATCGGTCAACCGAAGCTATCTTTAGCTTCCGGAGTCAACAGATGGTCGAACAACCTCGAATTCGATGCGCTCTTCATGAATAACCTCTAATTCAATACAATATATCAATCGGTTGAAGTACGTACGAGAATCATTGAGTTTTAAGTCAGTTATAGTGGATTTCTTCTCGATTAAGCAAAAGAGACTTCAATCGAGGTTATGAGCTCAAATGCTTTTGAAATCAACGAGTAAGCTTCAATTTCATGTTCTAATATAAAAAATGAAGTAATCTAGCATGATAAAGGCTTGGAAAGCACGGTTTGAACTACCAAAATTGAAGAACGTAAGGTAATCGGTCAACCGAACCTATCTTGAGCTTTCGGAGTCAACAGATGGTCGAACGACCTCGAATTCGATGCGCTCTTCATGAATAACCTCTAATTCAATACAATATATCAATCGGTTGAAGTACGTACGAGAATCATTGAGTTTTAAGTCAGTTATAGTGGATTTCTTCTCGATTAAGCAAAAGAGACTTCAATCGAGGTTATGAGATGCTTTTGAAATCAACGAGTAAGCTTCAATTTCATGTTCTAATATAAGAAATGAAGTAATCGAGCATGATAAAGGCTTGGATAGCACGGTTTGAACTACCAAAATCGAAGAACGTAAGGTAATCGGTCAACCGAAGCTATCTTGAGCTTCCGGAATCAACGGATGATCGAACGACCTCGAATTCGATGCACTCTTCATGAATAACCTCTAATTCAATACAATATATCAATCGGTTGAAGTACGTACGATAATCATTGAGTTTTAAGTCAGTTATAGTAGTTTTCTTCTCGATTAAGCAAAAGAGACTTCAATCGAGGTTATGAGCTCAAATGCTTTTGAAATCAACGAGTAAGCTCCAATTTCATATTCTAATATAAGAAATGAAGTAGTCTAGCATGATAAAGGCTTGGAAAGCACGGTTTGAACTACCAAAATCGAAGAACGTAAGGTAATCGGTCAACCGAACCTATCTTGAGCTTTCGGAGTCAACAGATGGTCGAACGACCTCGAATTCAATGTGCTCTTCATGAATAACCTCTAATTCAATACAATATATAAATCGGTTGAAGTACGTACGAGAATCATTGAGTTTTAAGTCAGTTATAGTGGATTTGTTCTCGATTAAGCAAAAGAGACTTCAATCGAGGTAATGAGCTCAAATGCTTTTGAAATCAACGAGTAATCTTCAATTTCATGTTCTAATATAAGAAATGAAGTAATCTAGCATGATAAAGGCTTGGAAAGCACGGTTTGAACTACCAAAATCGAAGAAGATAAGGTAATCGGTCAACCGAAGCTATCTTGAGCTTCCGGAGTCAACATATGGTTGAATGACCTCGAATTCGATGCACTCTTCATGAATAACCTCTAATTCAATACAATATATCAATCAGTTGAAGTACGTACGAGAATCATTGAGTTTTAAGTCAGTTATAGTGGTTTTCTTCTCGATTAAGCAAAAGAGACTTCAATCGAGGTTATGAGCTCAAATGCTTTTGAAATCAATGAGTAAGCTCCAATTTCATATTCTAATATAAGAAATGAAGTAGTCTAGCATGATAAAGGCTTGGAAAGCACGGTTTGAACTACCAAAATCGAAGAACGTAAGGTAATCGGTCAACCGAAGCTATCTTTAGCTTTCGGAGTCAACAGATGGTCGAACGACCTCGAATTTGATGCGCTCTTCATGAATAACCTCTAATTCAATACAATATATCAATCGGTTGAAGTACGTACGACAATCATTGAGTTTTAAGTCAGTTATAGTGGATTTCTTCTCGATTAAGCAAAAGAGACTTCAATCGAGGTTATGAGCTCAAATGCTTTTGAAATCAACGAGAACGCTTCAATTTCATGTTCTAATATAAGAAATGAAGTAATCTAGCATGATAAAGGCTTGGAAAGCACGGTTTGAACTACCAAAATCGAAGAACGTAAGGTAATCGGTCAACCGAAGCTATCTTTAGCTTCCGGAGTCAACAGATGGTCGAACAACCTCGAATTCGATGTGCTCTTCATGAATAACATCTAATTCAACACAATATATCAATCGGTTGAAGTACGTACGAGAATCATTGAGTTTTAAGTCAGTTATAGTGGATTTCTTCTCGATTAAGCAAAAGAGACTTCAATCGAGGTTATGAGCTCAAATGCTGTTGAAATCAACGAGTAAGCTTCAATTTCATGTTCTAATATAAGAAATGAAGTAATCTAGCATGATAAAGGCTTGGAAAGCACGGTTTGAACTACCAAAATCGAAGAACGTAAGGTAATCGGTCAACCGAACCTATCTTGAGCTTTCGGAGTCAACAGATGGTCGAACGACCTCGAATTCGATGCGCACTTCATGAATAACCTCTAATTCAATACAATATATAAATCGGTTGAAGTACGTACGAGAATCATTGAGTTTTAAGTCAGTTATAGTGGATTTCTTCTCGATTAAGCAAAAGAGACTTCAATCGAGGTTATGAGATGCTTTTGAAATCAACGAGTAAGCTTCAATTTCATGTTCTAATATAAGAAATGAAGTAATCTAGCATGATAAAGGCTTGGAAAGCACGGTTTGAACTACCAAAATCGAAGAAGATAAGGTAATCGGTCAACCGAAGCTATCTTGAGCTTCCGGAGTCAACATATGGTCGAACGACCTCGAATTCGATGCGCTCTTCATGAATAACCTCTAATTCAATACAATATATCAATCAGTTGAAGTACGTACGAGAATCATTGTGTTTTAAGTCAGTTATAGTGGTTTTCTTCTCGATTAAGCAAAAGAGACTTCAATCGAGGTTATGAGCTCAAATGCTTTTGAAATCAACGAGTAAGCTCCAATTTCATATTCTAATATAAGAAATGAAGTAATCTAGCATGATAAAGGCTTGGAAAGCACGGTTTGAACTACCAAAATCGAAGAACGTAAGGTAATCGGTCAACCGAAGCTATCTTTAGCTTCCGGAGTCAACAGATGGTCAAACGACCTGAAATTTGATGCGCTCTTCATGAATAACCTCTAATTCAATACAATATATCAATCGGTTGAAGTACGTACGAGAATCATTGAGTTTTAAGTCAGTTAGAGTGGATTTCTTCTCGATTAAGCAAAAGAGACTTCAATCGAGGTAATGAGCTCAAATGCTTTTGAAATCAACGAGTAATCTTCAATTTCATGTTCTAATATAAGAAATGAAGTAATCTAGCATGATAGAGGCTTGGAAAGCACGGTTTGAACTACCAAAATCGAAGAACGTAAGGTAATCGGTCAACCGAAGCTATCTTGAGCTTCCGGAGTCATCAGATGGTCGAACGACCTCGAATTCAATGCGCTCTTCATGAATAACCTCTATTTCAATACAATATATCAATCGGTTGAAGTACGTACTAGAATAATTGAGCTTTAAGTTAGTTATAGTGGTTTTCTTCTCGATTAAGCAAAAGAGACTTCAATCGAGGTTATGAGCTCAAATGCTTTTGAAATCAACGAGTAAGCTTCAATTTCATGTTCTAATATAAGAAATGAAGTAATCTAGCATGATAAAGGCTTGGAAAGCACAGTTTGAACTACCAAAATCGAAGAACGTAAGGTAATCGGTCAACCGAAGCTATCTTGAGCTTTCGGAGTCAACAGATGGTCGAACGACCTCGAATTCGATGCTCTCTTCATGAATAACCTCTAATTCAATACAATATATCAATCGGTTGTAGTACGTACGAGAATCATTGAGTTTTAAGTCAGTTATAGTGGAATTCTTCTCGATTAAGCAAAAGAGACTTCAATCGAGGTTATGAGCTCAAATGCTTTTGAAATCAACGAGTAAGCTTCAATTTCATGTTCTAATATAAGAAATGAAGTAATCTAGCATGATAAAGGCTTGGAAAGCACGGTTTGAACTACCAAAATCAAAGAACGTAAGGCAATCGGTCTACCGAAGCTATCTTGAGCTTCCGGAGTCAACAGATGGTCGAACGACCTCGAATTCGATGCGCTCTTCATGAATAACCTCTAATTCAATACAATATATCAATCGGTTGAAGTACGTATGAGAATCATTGAGTTTTAAGTCAGTTATAGTGGATTTCTTCTCGATTAAGCAAAAGAGACTTCAATCGAGGTTATGAGCTCAAATGCTTTTGAAATCAACGAGTAAGCTTCAATTTCATGTTCTAATATAAGAAATGAAGTAATCTAGCATGATAAAGGCTTGGAAAGCACGGTTTGAACTACCAAAATCGAAGAACGTAAGGTAATCGGTCAACCGAACCTATCTTGAGCTTTCGGAGTCAACAGATGGTCGAACGACCTCGAATTCGATGCGCTCTTCATGAATAACCTCTAATTCAATACAATATATAAATCGGTTGAAGTACGTACGAGAATCATTGAGTTTTAAGTCAGTTATAGTGGATTTCTTCTCGATTAAGCAAAAGAGACTTCAATCGAGGTTATGAGCTCAAATGCTTTTGAAATCAACGAGTAAGCTTCAATTTCATGTTCTAATATAAGAAATGAAGTAATCTAGCATGATAAAGGCTTGGAAAGTACGGTTTGAACTACCAAAATCGAAGAACGTAAGGTAATCGGTCAACCGAAGCTATCTTTAGCTTCCGGAGTCAACAGATGGTCAAACGACCTCGAATTCGATGCGCTCTTCATGAATAACCTCTAATTCAATACAATATATCAATCGGTTGAAGTGCGTACGAGAATCATTGAGTTTTAAGTCAGTTATAGTGGATTTCTTCTCGATTAAGCAAAAGAGACTTCAATCGAGGTTATGAGCTCAAATGCTTTTGAAATCAACGAGTAAGCTTCAATTTCATGTTCTAATATAAGAAATGAAGTAATCTAGCATGATAAAGGCTTGGAAAGCACGGTTTGAACTACCAAAATCGAAGAACGTAAGGTAATCGGTCAACCAAAGCTATCTTTAGCTTCCGGAGTCAACAGATGGTCGAACGACCTCGAATTTGATGCGCTCTTCATGAATAACCTCTAATTCAATACAATATATCAATCGGTTGAAGTACGTACGAGAATCATTGAGTTTTAAGTCAGTTATAGTGGATTTCTTCTCGATTAAGCAAAAGAGACTTCAATCGAGGTTATGAGCTCAAATGCTTTTGAAATCTACGAGTAATCTTCAATTTCATGTTCTAATATAAGAAATGAAGTAATCTAGCATGATAGAGGCTTGGAAAGCACGGTTTGAACTACCAAAATCGAAGAACGTAAGGTAATCGGTCAACCGAAGCTATCTTGAGCTTCCGGAGTCAACAGATGATCGAACGACCTCGAATTTGATGCGCTCTTCATTAATAACCTCTAATTCAATATAATATATCAATCGGTTGAAGTACGTACGAGAATAATTGAGTTTTAAGTCAGTTATAGTGGATTTCTTCTCGATTAAGCAAAAGAGACTTCAGTCGAGGTTATGAGCTCAAATGCTTTTGAAATCAACGAGTAAGCTTCAATTTCATGTTCTAATATAAGAAATGAAGTAATCTAGCATGATAAAGGCTTGGAAAGCACGGTTTGAACTACCAAAATCGAAGAACGTAAGGTAATCGGTCAACCGAAGCTATATTGAGCTTCCGGAGTCAACAGATGGTCGAATGACCTCGAATTCGATGCGCTCTTCATGAATAACCTCTAATTCAATACAATATATCAATCGGTTGAAGTACGTACGAGAATCATTGAGTTTTTTAAGTCATTTATAGTGGTTTTCTTCTCGATTAAGCAAAAGAGACTTCAATCGAGGTTATTTGCTCAAATGCTTTTGAAATCAACGAGTAAGCTTCAATTTCATGTTCAAATATAAAAAATGAAGTAATCTAGCATGATAAAGGCTTGGAAAGCACGGTTTGAACAACCAAAATCGAAGAACGTAAGGTAATCGGTCAAACGAAGCTATCTTGAGCTTCCGGAATCAACAAATGGTCGATCGACCTCGAATTCGATGCGTTCTTCATGAATAACCTCTAATTCAATACAATATATCAATCGGTTGAAGTACGTACGAGAATCATTGAGTTTTAAGTCAGTTATAGTGGTTTTCTTCTCGATTAAGCAAAAGAGACTTCAATCGTGGTTATGAGCTCAAATGCTTTTGAAATCAACGAGTAAGCTTCAATTTCATGTTCTAATATATGAAATGAAGTAATCTAGCATGATAAAGGCTTGGAAAGCACGGTTTGAACTACCAAAATCGAAGAACGTAAGGTAATCGGTCAACCGAAGCTATCTTTAGCTTCCGGAGTCAACAGATGGTCGAACGACCTCGAATTCGATGCGCTCTTCATGAATAACCTCTAATTCAATACAATATATCAATCGGTTGAAGTACGTACTAGAATAATTGAGTTTTAAGTCAGTTATAGTGGTTTTCTTCTCGATTAAGCAAAAGAGACTTCAATCGAGGTTATGAGCTCAAATGCTTTTGAAATCAACGAGTAAGCTTCAATTTCATGTTCTAATATAAGAAATGAAGTAATCTAGCATGATAAAGGCTTGGAAAGCACGGTTTGAACTACCAAAATTGAAGAACGTAAGGTAATCGGTCAACCGAAGCTATCTTGAGCTTCCGGAGTCAACAGATGATCGAACGACCTCGAATTCGATGCGCTCTTCATTAATAACCTCTAATTCAATATAATATATCAATCGGTTGAAGTACGTACAAGAATAATTGAGTTTTAAGTCAGTTATAGTGGATTTCTTCTCGATTAAGCAAAAGAGACTTCAGTCGAGGTTATGAGCTCAAATGCTTTTGAAATCAACGAGTAAGCTTCAATTTCATGTTCTAATATAAGAAATGAAGTAATCTAGCATGATAAAGGCTTGGAAAGCACGGTTTGAACTACCAAAATCGAAGAACGTAAGGTAATCAGTCAACCGAAGCTATCTTGAGCTTCCGGAGTCAACAGATGGTCGAATGACCTCGAATTCGATGCGCTCTTCATGAATAACCTCTAATTCAATACAATATATCAATCGGTTGAAGTACGTACGAGAATCATTGAGTTTTTTAAGTCATTTATAGTGGTTTTCTTCTCGATTAAGCAAAAGAGACTTCAATCGAGGTTATTTGCTCAAATGCTTTTGAAATCAACGAGTAAGCTTCAATTTCATGTTCAAATATAAGAAATGAAGTAATCTAGCATGATAAAGGCTTGGAAAGCACGGTTTGAACAACCAAAATCGAAGAACGTAAGGTAATTGGTCAAACGAAGCTATCTTGAGCTTCCGGAATCAACAAATGGTCGATCGACCTCAAATTCGATGCGTTCTTCGTGAATAACCTCTAATTCAATACAATATATCAATCGGTTGAAGTACGTACGAGAATCATTGAGTTTTAAGTCAGTTATAGTGGTTTTCTTCTCGATTAAGCAAAAGAGACTTCAATCGAGGTTATGAGCTCAAATGCTTTTGAAATCAACGAGTAAGCTTCAATTCCATGTTCTAATATATGAAATGAAGTAATCTAGCATGATAAAGGCTTGGAAAGCACGGTTTGAACTACCAAAATCGAAGAACGTAAGGTAATCGGTCAACCGAAGCTATCTTTAGCTTCTGGAGTCAACAGATGGTCGAACGACCTCGAATTCGATGCGCTCTTCATGAATAACCTCTAATTCAATACAATATATCAATCAGTTGAAGTACGTACGAGAATCATTGAGTTTTAAGTCAGTTATAGTGGTTTTCTTCTCGATTAAGCAAAAGAGACTTCAATCGAGGTTATGAGCTCAAATGCTTTTGAAATCAACGAGTAAGCTCCAATTTCATGTTCTAATATAAGAAATGAAGTAATCTAGCATGATAAAGGCTTGGAAAGCAAGGTTTGAACTACCAAAATCGAAGAACGTAAGGTAATCGGTTAACCGAAGCTATTGTGAGCTTTCGGAGTCAACAGATGGTCGAACGACCTCGAATTCGATGCGCTCTTCATGAATAACCTCTAATTCAATACAATATATCAATCGGTTGAAGTACGTACGAGAATCATTGAGTTTTAAGTCAGTTATAGTGGATTTCTTCTCGATTAAGCAAAAGAGACTTCAATCGAGGTCATGAGCTCAAATGCTTTTGAAATCAACGAGTAAGCTTCAATTTCATGTTCTAATATAAGAAATGAAGTAATCTAGCATGATAAAGGCTTGGAAAGCACGGTTTGAACTACCAAAATCGAAGAACGTAAGGCAATCGGTCTACCGAAGCTATCTTGAGCTTCCGGAGTCAACAGATGGTCGAACGACCTCGAATTCGATGCGCTCTTCATGAATAACCTCTAACTCAATACAATATATCAATCGGTTGAAGTACGTACGAGAATCATTGAGTTTTAAGTCAGTTATAGTGGATTTCTTCTCGATTAAGCAAAAGAGACTTCAATCGAGGTTATGAGCTCAAATGCTTTTGAAATCAACGAGTAAGCTTCAATTTCATGTTTATCTGCTTAGTATTTTTCTTTCAAAAGGTTGTCGACATGCTCGATCATGTTGTCACATAATCCTAAGCATAATTTTCTAAACGCAGCAAATAAACCATGCTCGCAGAAAATTAAAACATGCTTATATTGACAATCCTAAAACATGCTCGACTAAGCGCAATTTAATTCACCTCGACAGGCAAGACATGCTAAAATAACTTAAATTGCATCCATAGCATGCTTAAGAAAAACGAGATAAAAACAAAGATAAAACTCGCTTTTCGTGGTGTGACGACCCGTCTAATCTATTACAAAATAGAAATTAAATCCGAAACAGGCTTCGGTCTTGAATAAATCTCCGTCTTGATCTCCCGTTTCTCCCCGAAAATTAATAAATTATTTAAAATAATTTATTATCTAATTTTTGTTGCCATTGGGCTTTTCTAACCGAGATTGGGCCCACACCACATGGCCCAATTCTCTCGAATAAGCCCAAACCGCGCTCGTTTCACTCTCATGGGCCCACGAACCCTAAACCGGACCTAAAACGGCCCAAGTTCGTGACTGGGCCCGAGCCCGAACGCAGGAGGCAGCCTGTAACGTGAACGGGCCGGGTTGGAAACCCTAGGCCCGCTCGCGGGCTAGGGCACGGGCGCGCAAGGCTGCCCGCGCCGCAGCCGACGGCGTGAGGCGCTGCCGCAGGCCGTCTCCGCCTCCCTGGTGCCGCTGCCGCCCCTGGCCGTCGTCCTCCACCGGTGACACGGCCAGCCGGCGTCTGGAGAACAGCCCGCGGCGTCGAGCCCTTGATAGGGTTCTGCCGCGGTTGTTTCCGCCTGCTGCCGCCGTTACAGCCGCCGGCGACGTTCGCCGCGGCCACCATTGCTGCTGGCTGATGTCGCCGTGCTGCTGGACCCTCCCCGTCGCCGTCGCCGTCGCCAGCTGCCGCTGCAAGTCGCGGCAGAAACCCTAACGGGTTCTGCCGCCGCTGCTGCTCCTCCGGCGCTGCCCCCCCCCCCCCCCCCCCCCCCCCCCCCCCCCGACGGCCTGCTACTGCCAACGACGCTCGCGGCCACGTCGAGTCCGTTGCCGGACTCCGTGGTCGCCGTCGATGGCCCTCATGCAGTCCACGGCGTTTGTCGCGGCGTTGAGCCCTAATTAGGGTTCCGCCGTCGTGTGCTACCGCCGCCGCTCCCGGCTTCCTCCGACCATCTTCGACGACGTGCAGGCTCCAGCAACCTGCTGGAGCCACGTCGATCACCGGAGAAGAAGAAGGCAGCCCCGTTGGGCGACTCGCACGCGCGTGCGGTGGCACGTGTGATTCACGCGCCGCCCCGTGCGACGGAGCCCAGCTGGTGCTCGTCTCCTTCGTTTTTCGCGTTCTTCGTCTCGATGCAGCAATTACATAACGAAAAACTAACTATCTATGCCTAATCTAGATCGCACCTTATTATCTCGCGATCAAAATTACATAAATATGCCAAACCGGCCCGAAAAATGAAAAACACCACAAAAAGCGACATCCTAATCGATCTAACTTGCATAATAATCGATAATTTATCAGATAGAGCCGAAAATCTGATCCTTGGTTCTGATACCAACTGAAGGAACCATATCTGATCGGTGAAGATCGGTTCGCCCGAGGATCTATTTCGGATATCTAACTATCGACATAATCCTATCATGCTCCTATGAATTAAGTGCGGAATCATAGGGGGTTTTAGATCGATTACCTGAAGAAGTAGAGAACTCGCGAATAGATCTTCTGATCTGTATCCCTGCTCGATTCTGACGTTGGATGGACAACGAACTTCGGAATCAGCCACGGAAAATGGGAACCCACCGATCTGCTTTGAAGCCGGCCGCGCGTCTGTCTCTCTCTCTAACCCTAGCCTCCCTTTCTTGTTCAGAATATTTAAGTGCACTCGTATATTCTAACTGTTAGGTCAAAATAAGACCTTGAGGGGATATATATAGAGGAGACCAAGTGAGACTTGGGCTTAAGTTGCAGGCCAGGCCTGCAACACATGGACAAATCGTCCATTAGCAGAGTTGGCGCCCCATACTGGGCCCAACTGTGTGGTGGCCCACTTATTCCTTATACTGTGGCCTATTGAGCTTTTTGGGCCAGATCACGGATCTACTAGCTGGTAAAACCGAGGCCTCCCAATGGCTAAATTCTCCATACTCAGCCCAAAGTATAATTTAGTCCATAAGTACTAAAACATTCCACTAGAGTAATAGTACTGAATTACCTGTTTTACCCCTGTTGAGTTCAGGGCTAGTATTAGACTTAGCGACCCCCATATTTAAGATATCCCACATCCGTTGATTAACTTAGAGCTTCTGACTGCTCGTGTTATTCAACTTCTTTATTCCTGAGTAGTACCATTCATTCCTTATTCATCATACCGGAATTTAATCCACCTGCACGGTTTGGTATGATAATCCTTAATGAATTCCTCAGGGGATGTGATCAACCTGTTCTACCAGGATATGGTGCTCTGTTGCAGTTGCACTAAGAGTCGTACTAGTTGTAGTTGCTTCCCAAGATACGGAGCATATTGAGTTGCAGATACTCTGAACTCTCACCCATGGTAAATCAAAGAAGCAGACTACAACTGTACACCCTTAGGACTCAACTAGAGTTAAGGTTCATCTTAAGTCACCGAGGTCTCGATTCTTTCTACATTCGGTCAGAATAGAAGAATACACCTCACCGTGATCCTATCAGTACACGCACGTACTAGTATAGACAAGTAGCCAAGACAAGCTACTTATGCAGCCTATACTACAGCCTAAACCGACAGTTATATCCAGAACTGTCTCAACTGTGATACCCTTTTATATCTCGTGAGGAACCAGCAACTATGGTCTTCTGTGATCTACAACACACCATAAAGCCTACAACTTTGAGATAATGGATAGATGTTTGATGCATAGATAACAATTCATACTTAATCAGATAGAAGATTGTTAGTGGTTATGGACAACACATGCATACAAGCTAAAAAGGCCTGCTTTCTAGTATACAAATCCATCAGTATATACTGAAGATACCGAATGTTCGGTACATACGAATTTATGGTATTCATTGTATTTTATGGTATATACCGAATATATACTGAAATTTGCTATACAATTAAAGAGTTTTATATAACAATATTCTTTGTATTTTAGTACCTATAAAATTATATGCACACTAGTTCATACAAGATAAAGTCTCGACTCTTGAATGTATTACTACTACAAGTTTACAATATTGAAGATAAAACATACTACTAGCATATAATCATAGTTAATGGCTACGATTTATAATGATTAATGAATACACTAACATATATAATATGCTAATCTTTACGTATTAAAATGATGGGATATGGCCCAGCCCGTTTAGCCCAAGATGAGGCCCAACCTAGGTCGGGCCCATCAGTCACACCAGGCCCACGAGCTCGGCCCATCAGCTCGGTCCAGAATCCCAATCCTTGACCTACATAGCGTAGAAGATAAGGATACCTCTCACATGGAAAGTGAAATTTTGTGGAATCACGCCCCCTATGATTATGGGATGCTATCAACGTTGCCAAAGATATGGAGAGATTCCATATTTTCGGCTCCTATATATATACTTGTATAACTGCGGAAGATAGACACACTCTTTTGTACTCTCACACAGAAACCCTAATAAAAAGTATACACACTTCCCCCGTGGACGTAGATCTGCAACGCGGATCGAACCAGGTAATCCCTCTCGCCTTTGTTTCTTTGTTGTTTTCTTGTTAAGCTATACACAAAATCCGTACTCGATCATAAAACTTTAAAAGTATGATTGTATGAAAGTGTATGAACATAAATTGTATACAGATTGAATTACATTTCAACTACGTAGCAAATTTAATCAACACTTGCATTATTAGTTTATGTATAGACTTTTAATTATTCATTGACTTTATTGTATGAAAAAAATTAATTAGAAACATTTAGAATAATATAATGTTTGATAATTGTATGATTTTTGGTATACAGTGCCATATCGAAGTACGGTACGGTATATCGAAAATGCGGTATAATAACGGTATGTATTTTTCCCATACCGAATTTTCGGTATACCAAACATTGGTATGCCGAAAGGCACGGTACGAGAATGGTATGAAAAATCTCATACCGTAACTAACGGTATGGTATACGGTATGACGAATAATTTACCGAATCACCCCTAGCCACCACCACTACCCTCCAATCTCCTCCCTCTTCTCTCTCTCTTTATCCCCCCCACCCAAACAAAATCGTCCTCCGGCAGCCACCACCACCTTTCCAATAAGCATAAAAAAGTCTTGAAAAGAATTGGGGGAGGTTAGAGAGAGAAAGTGATTAACAATTTTTTTTTGTTGGTTGTTTTTTTTATTTTTTCAATTTTTCTAATTTTTTTGTATTTTTTAATTTCAAATTTTATTAGATATATTTTCTTTTCAACGTAAATCCATAAATTTTGAATTATTTATTTACAATCAAATTTATTTTTTTATTTTAAAAAAGAGATAGATGTTATTTGGAATATTTAAATTATGTTTAAACATGATTTGAAAAATTAATTAAATAAATAATGTACTTTTTGGTCATTTTATTTATAATAGAAGAAAGTAATGCAAAATTGTTAAAACATCTTCTAAGCATAATCATCCAAACACTCCACCTTATAAGATCTTAAAAATTAGAGCTTATAAGCTCTTAAAACAGCCTATAAGCTGCACTTCAAGATAAGCTTAGCCAAACAAACCGTTAGTGAATGGCTAAGAATCTAGACTCTATCAACATTGGAGAGAAGTGCATTATATAGAGAGACCAGAAGAGTGAATTACATTCTCCAAGGGCAGTAAAGATCTTTGAATCGTAAGGGTGGCATACAGCCATAACATACAACAAAAGCATATAACTACATACTTGTGAACACTAGCTTTCATGTGAATTTTTGCTGACAAGAAGCTTCAGTTATTTTGGGAACTCTGGACCCTTCATCAAAAACTCCGCTCCATCATCTCGAAAGGCAAATTATGTCGAGTTCATGTATACCATCAAAGTATTGGCTACTCCAACTAGGAGCGAGAAGATAATCTAAATAAGTTGTGCCTTCTTAAGATCCGATAGAACTCCTCTATCTTCATTAATCCTCTCATTGTACAGAACCTTCAAAAGATAAATTATAATTATAGGCAGAACTGAAATGATATAGGATATGCATGATTAGGCAAAATGGAGACTGTACCTTATCAATGATTCCGTACTCAACAGCCTCACTAGGACTGAAATATTTTGGGCGCCTTATGTCTGCTTCAATCTCCTCGGGTGATTTTCCAATATGTTTTGCGTAGAGTTTGACCTTTCAAAACAAATATGCAGTCCTTAAAATGAGGATATAGATGATACCACACATAAAAAGAAAGTGTGAACTATGAGAATTGAGTTCTGTATTTGCCCAGAATATGTCATTGAACAAATTATTTAAGTCACGTTGATATGGGCACATAGGTACGTCATAGCAATTAAACAAACAAACTTCATAGAATACACTTCCATTATGTTCAATGGAATATCTTGGGCATAAATGAAAGAATCAATCTGTTAACTTTACCAACTCAGCCTTCACATTTCTAACTTCTTTCCTCATAAGCTCTACATCAGTTGCTTGACCCTGAAACCTGGCAATTGGCTGAAAAACACATTCATAATCAATATAGCAACGATAGTACCGAAATGAACTAAAAGTAAGACAACCAAATAAAAGAAAAGCATATATAATAAGATGCTTCATTGTTTTATATAAGAAACTCAGTTTCCAATGGGTCCAATTCGGTGTTTACAGGAAATAAAGAGAAGATCCTTTCTTGTTAGATGATCAGAGACAAATTTGATGCCATGTCATGGCTTTAAGCAAACCTGCTTGATCATGATTGTTGATGAGGGTAAGGCAGATCGATTCCCCTTTGCACCAGCAGCCAATAGAAGTGCAGCTTCTCCCCATGCATTGCCGACACATAGCGTAAAAATTGGAGGTTTTACATATCTATATTGAATCAAATATTAGATTGCAAATATATTAGAGTTCTCTTAATAATTTTCCAGCAAAAGTAACATTTGCTACTTCAGATTTACATATCCTCTGATTATTATTATTTTTTTTTTAAATATTCTCTATGAATTAATTAGCGCTCATCTGTGAAATTCAATAGATAGTTAAAGGATGAAACAAGTTAACTCCAAGATTCAGATTGGTAAATCAATTTAAGCGTTCACGGAGAGAAATTGTTCTGTCCTACTTCAGTTTCTTCTATGTAATCAATATTACTCCCTCCCCCATATTAGTGAGTATTTCCCATTTGGGACGTCCCCCGTATTAGTGTGAGTATTTCCCATTTGGAAAGATTCTGTTAGCAAAATGATCCTTTTACCCTTAATATCCTAAAAACACTTGTCTTACTATTCATGGGGTGAGACCTTACTCCACTACTACCTACTTTTCTACACTTTTACTTACCATTTTCTTAAAACCTGTGTGTTTCTCTCGCTAGGCTAATATGGGGGACGGAGGGAGGAGGGAGTATATATTTTTTCTGCTACATTATGGAGATTTTCATTTGAGTTGAATAAGGTTTCCTATGCATATGCTATGTCATGCTTTACATACAGATTGGATTATGGATCATGTCTTGTGGTTATAGATTTTTAACCTCATAACATCATATATTGCAAACGCTTCTGTCTCATAGCCTAACTTTTCACCACCCTGCAGAAAGTAATATACAAAATGGAAACAGGAATCAGTGGAATTATGGATCAGTAGAGTAGCAAGATAGAACTATGCGAATTAAAATTTATCTTCTTGAAGTACAACCATAAAAATATGAACTATTAATTTCGATGATGAGATCATTACACATACTCAATAAATTGGTCTAGTAATATATTTTTCAGATTTTGTAAGTTTCAGTCAGGAGATGAAAGAATCAATGTCACAACTCAAAAGGTCTACCGGCAGCAAGTATACATTATGGAGATAACCAAAATTTTCACCATAAAGTCATAAACTATGCACACGATAAGCTCACAACAACCAGTGTTTGTCCAGTATTGGTTTGCATGAAATCAAAAACGAGATCTTCTAAAGAACCCCACTTTTTCATTTCCTTTCTACCTTAATTTGACAGGTAAAATAAATTTGTATACCACCAAATCTAAAATTTGTGAACTGATAATAAGCATATCCAAAGAACACTCTTCAACCGCTGCAGTTAGACGGCGTGGGGGGAACGGGATCAATCAAAATGTGCTTAAAATACTCAAACATTTGGGCAAATTGCATGCATCACGGTATATAATTGGATGCGTCTTCTGGTGCAATGTGTATAGGCGGAGTTTTTTAGGTCAATTTATTTTTATTTCCCCTAAGGAACTAATAGGTAATAGCAATAATGTAAATGGAAATGCAAAAACTGAAGTTGGAGTCATAGGGGAGAGAGATAAATATGCAAAAAAAATTAAGCTCTAACCTTGGTTGTTCCAGTGGAATTTACGTAAAGATATATTGGTTTCTCCTCATCTTCATATTGTAAATAAAGGAATTCTGCAAGTATCAGTTCAGTTACAGAAGGGACTAGAGACATTCCCAAATACACAATGCGGTTCTTGTACAAGTATGATGCTAAATCTGGTGGAGGTTGCTCCCAAGCACTTCCTCTAGAGAAAGGAATTACCTGTATCACAACACAAAATGATCAATATTGTGTACAAGAAACTTCAAGTTACATTGAACTGAACCAACCATAAACCCCACCATGACCTGTTATTTGCAAAGGGTTGAAAAATTTTGTGCGTATAATTTAGAAGATAGGTAATGTTCAGTTGTCCTCACCAAAATGATAGGAAATAACATAAATAAGAAATTCTTATATTATACCTCATTATGTAATCTATTTTATTTACAGTGCTACAATATGATTGGACAGGACACATCTATTAAAACGTTAAACTTTTTTTTTAATTCACCATTATACTCCCTCTATCCCATTGAACGAGTTCGCATTCAATTGGGCACATTAACCAATGAAGGAAGGTAAATGGTGAGTAAAAGGTACATTACGTGGGAAGGAAGGAAGGAAATTTTTGCCAAAAGGGAAAGGTGACTTATTATGTGGGAAAACTCAAATGGAAAAAGGGACTTATTCAATGGTAAAGAAGGAGTATTAGAAAAAGGAAACATTTTTTTCCGAAAATTGCAAGCCACAAGCAAGATAATAAAAGTTATACACTTACCGGACATTTATATAATCGAACAACCATAATATAAGCAATTATTCACCTTCTATGTCTGACAAACATATAGACAAATCTCCTCAAAAATATCTTATAGCTATGGATGGGTATCAATGCAGACAAACATGATGAAAAACCATGAATTGTCTCTTGAATAAGAGAAAGTAATAGACAACAACAACGTGAAACCAAAGTCTCACACTAAATATATGGTCCTTGTTCCTATGATGATTTTATGTTTCTAATGATACACTTAGCTTGTGAAAAACAATTCTTCGAAAATCAAAATTAAATTTCAATCATACCATGTATACCAACCCCTTGAACGTTAAACCTACTCAACATGCTAAATAACTCAGTATTGATTCCATTGAGTGGATTTAGTATCAAGTAGCAAGTACTGAAAATCTTTCAATTGGTCTAACGTGCAACTAATATAATCATAGTTGTATACTTTCATACTCCACGCAGTGGAAAATAATTCATGGAAAATAATCATAGTTGTATACTATCATTTCATAGTCATGTGCAACTAAAATAGTCTTTCATTCAAGCCAGTACTCATAGCTCTAACTGAGCATATGCACGTAAAGATTTACTCTAGCCAAAAGCAAAGATAAGAGTTCAAATTAAATTTAAATTTTCATCGAGCCAAGTATCCTAACCCTTTGAAAACATTTCACCATGCTAAAAAAAACTTTGTACTGAATAAATTCATGTTAAATCATTTTACATCTACCAAAATGTAATGAAAGTCATTTAATCAGTAGAATAATAAATAAATTAATCTATTAATGAGCTTTTGTAATCCGCACAATGGGAAAAGCATGAGCCCGTATAGGTATAGTTAAGCCAATAACAACGCTGGGGTTTTAAAAAGTTACAAGTAAAATAACTTTAAGACATTAGCGCATACATGATACCATCTAAAATATAGTATCAAAAATGTTTAAAAAAATCAAAACTGTAAATGATAACAGCATATCATTTGGAACTCTCCATTTTTATATATCTTGATCTATGATTTATAGTTTCATCAGCATATATGTGAGAACAGCTAATAATTTTAGAATAACTCTCAAGAAGTCTTAATAACTCTTGTAATTGAAATTGAAAATTTAGAAGCAAGTATTTACCAGCTAAATCTGCTTTCGTTGTACATCTAAAGAATTCTAAATACAAAATTCTCTAAAATAATATATATATTCCACTAATTATGATAAACGGAAGAAGAAACAAAAAAAGGAGTATAAACAAATTATTTTTAAGTAAAATCCAAAAAACAAAAAAAAAAATATTATAAATTACAATATCTAAATAAACATAAAACAATTAGAGGGACCAAGTGGTAACATGGCTCTGCCACTGAAACTGGCCACTCGGTAGATTAGTATCAGGGCCACATAGCAAGGCATACAAAGTTAACAAAATTAAACAATCTGAAAAGGCAAGCATAGGTAAACATTTACTGTATCAAAATAGAGATACCTTATTGTCAACTAATACCTTATTAAATACCACAAAAGTTATCACAATTCATAATTGTAGATTAATATCCATGGTTGCAGTTTTGGTTCACATAGACAATATTCCTAGTTCAGGAGAAATTCTAGAATGCAGTCCAACAGTTTCATTCTATTTTGTATTAGTTCAGCTCCCCTTTCTCTCTAAACAGGAACCACTGATTTTTCCTTTAGCATCTAGGGACAGAACACATTAAGAGGAAGCTTAATTTTCTACAAGGTGGCTTAGTTAAGCAGACTCCGGAATCTGTTAAGCAGCATTCAGCCCAAAACATCTCTGTACCCAGACCTAATAAATAGATAAGTGAATTTAACTAGTTCCCAATTGATCAGAAAATGCCACTTAAATTTTTTAACAAAGAAGTACACAAACCCTGCAACACATTAATATGAATATCAAGCTCATCAATCTGCCTGAAGAAAACAGGCCCAGTAACTGGAATAAAAAGCTTCAAGTATTAACTACAACTTCAACTCCAGGTATTATTTCAAAATACGAAAAGTTAGTAACGGCGAACAGAAATTAACCACAATTCACGAAAGTGGTCTTAACGAATTATTAGATTAAATAGCACTGGATTCCATAACTCTCTGCCATATCATATTCTAATGTTCCAAACTGCATACCTAATTATCTCAATACCCTCAACATATTCACAAATTAACAAACTCAAACATTGAATACCATTGTAACAACGCCACGTTTTCCGCGAGAGGTCGAACTGGAAGAAGTGTTTATTAAGGAAGACGGTCGGATCCTTCGACCCGCAAAATCGCCGGAAACGCTGCCCCCCACGAAAGGAGACAGAAAATCCGACGGCAGAGATGGCTTCAGGGAAGATGGTAGAGGAGGAGGCACGGATGCACACAGGCTGGTATTTAGTCTCATGCGGGTAGCCGGAAGCATGAGCGCAGCCATAGTAGCGAGATAGAGGGAGAGAGAGGATTACAATTTCAGTTCGAGAGAAAATAAATGTAAACTGCTAGTATTAGAAATGAGTGGTAATAGCTATATTTACCCTTTTTTATAGTGAGGAATGAGGATACAAAAAATACCCTCTTCTAAAAAGCATGTATAGAAAATGCCCACTTTTATTTTTTTATTATATTTTGCATAGAAAATGCCCACCTAGAAATGAATTATCGGCTCCACAAGTAAAAAGGTAATTCTAAAATAAAAATAAAATAAAAGATATTTCATTTGTTCCACCGATAAAGGAGCGACATTTTTCTTTTTAGGACGTTCACTGATATAGGACCTTTTTCGAAATAGAAATTCTAACCCAGTAAATTTTGATACATCACTTTAACCCACTATCCATCATTTTGTCACACTATCATCACTCTCGTCTTAATTCCCGTATCGAAACAAAAGGTCATTATCCTAGTGGACGGAGGAAGTTTTGTAGTATTAGGGCTCGTTTGGTATCCAAATACTAGTATATCAGATATCAAATAAGGGTATAGATATCAAATACTCCCTTCGTCCCATTTAATTGTCCATGTTTGATGTCTCATTTAATTGTCCATTTACGTAAAGTGGATTACTTTTAGTCTCACAACTAATTTAATATTAAATCCCACTATCTCACATGACCTTGGTTACTGTGCCATCTCCCAATGGGACAATTAAATGGGACGGAGAGAGTATTACCCTCCATCTCACAAAAGTAGTCCTAGTTTGACTTGGCACAAGAATTAAGGGAAAGAAGAATGTGTGGTTGTGATTAATTTTGAGGAGTGAGAGTTAATTGTAGTCAAGCGTTATTTGTCATTTATATATAGAAAGTGGACTAATGTATGAGATATACAAAAAAGGAAAGATAGATTACTTTTGTGAAATAGAGGTAAATGAGATATATGTATGAAATTGATATATGATATATTCGGATTTGGGATATCAAAACCAAATTAATAATAATAATAATAATAATAATAATAATAATAATAATAATAATAATAATAATAATAATAATAATAATAATAATAAAAAAAAATTGTTAGTTAATAATTATAACAATATTAATAATTAATAAAAAACATTATTATGTTATTATTATTTTTAATAACAAAACATTATTATTTTTAATAATAATAATAATAATAATAATAATAATAATAATAATAATAATAATAATAATAATAATAATAATAAATGCAATGAAGATATGAGTGATGCCCCTATAAAATTAGGAGGAAATGCACTACTTTAACTAAACACAATACTACCTTCATCTCACTATATTAGCCCCATTTGCTTTTTGACTTTTTCCGGCACGCGTTTTCACCGAAACCTAGTACGGGTTTTACGATATAATTTTAAAATATTATTTCTTTTACGGGATAGTCCGACACTCCTAGTATCCCGTAAACGAAATAATAGTTCAATATTATATCGTAAAACCCGTACTAGGTTTCGTTGGAAACGCGTGCCGGAAAAAGTCAAAAAGCAAATGGGGCTAATATAGTGAGATGGATGTAGTAGTGTTTATCAAATTTTAGCAAAATTATAAGAAACATCAAATTGTAGACAATTTTGGATTGAAGAGACAAAAATACCCCTATTACTATTCACCTTTTTGTCACATCAATTTTGAATTATATTCATACTTCCCTCTCCTCTCTTTCTTCCTCTCATTCTTCTTCTCTACGTTCATGTGGTCGAGATCATATTTCTCTCCAGTTTCTTAGCAGCAAATCGGCGACGACAGCTAAGGCGGCGGACGGTGGCGGAGACGACAGCTAAGGCGGCAGCGTATTGTACTCGTCGACATTCTTCTTCTTTCTCGCGTCTCTTCTCTTCCTCCTACAAAAACTGTTCTTCACCCAACATTCCAGTCGTCAAATCGGCACCGGACGGTGACGGAGACGACACCTAAGGCGGCGGCGTACGACATTGAACTATAATGGCGTTTTTCTTCGTCATCGTCATTCTCGACTTTACAACATCCATGGATTCTGTTATTAGTTGATTATTCGTCTTCGTATCTTCGTCTTCTTCATCGTACAACATTTGAACGTTGTTCTCATCGTAAAAGGCAGCTCAACTTTCTTCTTCGATTTCCCGACGAGTTGCTATAGTTTTGAAGGTAGGTTTGTTAGTTTTTAGATTTTCAACTTTTTTTTTTTTTTAACGTTTTGCAGCTTTCGACCTCCATGGCCGCTTCATTTTTAAGTTTCTGTATTTTTACTGTTCATAGAACAGTAAGACAATGATTGAAGAAGATGCACCTTTTTTGTTTCTTCCTTTTTTGTTTTGATTCATGTTTGTGTTGTTTGGATGGCTAGAATTTACATATTCCCACCTTTCTACCTGACAAGGTATGAATAGTAACTTAAGAGTAACTGGAACGACAATGTACGGATATGAATAGTAACTTTATAACATTCACACAAGTATGTTTTCTCACCATGTTATTGTACATGTTACTAATGCAGTAAGAATATATAGCATTTATCACCAAGAGTGTAAGAATTTATAACTTTATTACTAATGTCCTTAAAATTAGTTAGAAATGTATGGATTTATTATGTACTATCTCTCCCTTTTTGTATAGATAGTAAGAATTGTTATGTTTTGTTATTTAATTACCTGATCACATGTAAGAATTCTTAATTATAAATTTATAATCTAACCTGAGCATACGATATGATGTGTCGTACAACATATTTCTCACCGCCATTTTTGTACTTCCCCACCTTATTTTAACATGTTTTCATTTTCTTATCCGTATTTTTCAGTGCAATGGCAACTCCCTTAATCGTTGCTCATGGCGGGTTGTGGTGTAACGGTATATACACTGGTGGTACAAAAGTTTACATACCAATTCCTAAGGATGGTCTAAGTTTTGAAGAATTATTGGAGAAGCTCGGAGATCGTTTGGAGAAGGACACTGTTTAGTGTCATTTTGTTAGGTTTTAGTCATTATTTGTTATTTGTTTTTGTGTCGTTTTGGAGTCGTTATGTGTCTTTGTAGCTATAATTTGGGTATTTTGAGTATTTTAATTGTTAGGGATCATGGGAGTCGAGAGAAGGAGAAAGAACGAGAAAAAGATGCAAAAACAAGAAAAAAATGGATTATTTGCGCGGAGTACTTGGAGCGCTCGCACCCTGGTGTTGGAGCGCTCGCTCCGTCGTCAACGTTCTAAGGATTTGCGAACTAGTTTTGGAGCTCCCGCTCCTGGTGTCTGGAGCGCTCGCTCCAGGTCAAGTCAAGAAGGAAAATTGTGCAGCTACTTTGGAGCGCCCGCTCCTACTTGTTGGAGCGCTCGCTCCATGTCTGACGGATTTTATATTTGTTTCCTTGTGGGAATCGAACTATTACCTTATGATATATATATGCCATTAGGGCACGAATTAGAGACACATTTTATCTCTTGTTTTCAGTTCTAAATACTTTAGTTTTAGTTTTTATTTGCTTTCGATTTGTTCCGGATCAGATTCTTAGTTTTAATTCATGTTCTTTTCATTCGTTCGCGTTCTTCGTTCTCGTTTAATTCGTAAGTTATTTATTGCTTTCTTTTAATTTAATTAATTGCGTTCTTAGTTTCATAGATTTAATTTCTTAGGTTCTTCGTTTAATTCTATTTGTTCGTTCTTGAGTTCGTAGTTTAGATTCATTTTTCCAAAGTTCTTTCCCTTTCGTTTTCAAAGTTTCTTTTTCTTCGCTTTTAAAATTTTTAGAGTTAAGATTTATTTTTCCAGATTTTTAGATTCAATTATTCATGTCTAGATTTGTTTTCGTTCCTTTAATTGCTTTCATTTCGATTTCTGCCTAGGTAGTTTAATTTCTTTTATTTTAATTCTCTAGTTTATTTAGTTCGATTTATTTCTTGCTTTCTAGATTAGATTTATTTGCTTTTGATTAATTGCTTTGATTTATTTTCTTGTCTAGGATTTTAAAAACCAAAAATCCAAAAATTCTCTTTACTTGCTTTCTTAGTTTAGGTTGTTTTTACTACACAATTATTTGCCCTGTTAAGTTTTCCTTGAGATTCGACTTTGGTTTTTACTTGTTAGTGCTACGATAGGATTTTGTTCTATTGCAAACACTTTTTAGTGAAACAAATTTTGGCGCCGTTGCCGGGGAAAACTTTAGGCTATTTAATTGTGTAATATTTTATTTTATTTTATTTTATTTGTTTTGTTCGATTTCTTTCTCTTTCCATCGGTGCGTTTAATCCGTTTGTTGAGTGTTGTGCATGCTAGGTCGCCGAAGTCTACAAAGGAAACTAGCACCGCATATTGATGTTGGGAACCCCTTGCAGTTTGATTTTGATGATGTTTATCGAAACCTGACTTAGGCATATTTTACTTGTTTAGGGTCAAGGCTGATAGATCGACCTGCTACCTGTTAGTGCAGGTCGATGCTATCTATAGTTTAAATACAAGTTCGATCCACTCTGTAAGAGAAAGGTTGTTTATCGACCTGCCTCATTCGGATCGAGCTGGTATATCTTCCTGTCTATCGACCTTCCTTATCAAGCTTCCAGCCTGCTTTGACTTAGAAGATTTCAAGAGCTGGATTATCTTATCAAGGTCGATGCTCCGCCTTCATGGAGCAACACGACCTGATCCTTGCCACGTGGTGTGCCAGCAAGGACGAACTTTCCCAACGGCTAGAAGTGAGTCATCCTCCAACGGCTAGTGCCACGTCATCCTGATTCCAACGGCTAGTTTTTCAAACTGCCTATATATACTTCAAGCCATTATCGGATTCAAGCACGGGAAACTCAAGCTATCAACGCCAAACTCTGCCAAAATCTCTCTCAAGTTCATATCCATTCAAGTGTTCGAAATCCCTTTAGTTTCCCAAACACTTGACGAAGAGAGATTTTCTACTCCGATAAAAGCCACAACGACGAAGCGATCACTGCTGCTTGTCGTTGATTCAAAAAACTTCTTCTCCGACTTGTTCAAAGTTAGAAAGTCTGTTTTGTGATCTTCGCCATTATAGAGTTAGTCAAGCTCTGTAATTTCGCGAAAGGTTGTTTGTACATCTTCTGTACGAAAGGTTGTAAGGGTCACGACCCAAAACTCGTGTCTAGATATATTCGAGTTAGAGTGTATTTAGAACTGATACTCAGTCAGTATAAATAAGAGAGAAGTTGGATCCAAAGGTAAAGGGATTCTCAGGTCGAGTCGACCTGACGTGGACGTAGGAGGGTTTCTCCGAACCACGCTAAATTGCAGTGTCTCTCTCTCTCTCTCTCTCTCTTTATTTATCGCTCTTTCAAATACTGTATCTATCTGACGAGCATCAACCTGCATTTCATGAAACAACCTGCATTGGCCTAACGGCTTAGATTTTTCAAAGAGTAATCACCGCCACCAACTTCCGCATTAACAGTTTGATAAATCAAGCTTGTTTTCAAACGAGCTTGATAGATCAATCTGCCTCTGATAGGATCGACCTTGACAATCGACCTTCTGATCGACCTGATTTTCTAAAAACGACAAAAACGGTTGGCATTGGTGTATTCCCCCCCCCCCCCCCCCCCCATACACCAATTACTCTTTTCCGGGACCAACAAGTGGTATCAGAGCAGTGGTTCTTTTGACCGCTGCTTTGCATACTAAAGGTTTTATCAAACTTTTGGTCATTTTGAACCGATCCTTTTGAAAAATCTTTTCATTCATATCATATCATTCTATTTGCAATGGAGGCTTCTCTTCTCAGGGTTTGTGAAGACTTCTCCATTCAAGGCTATGAAGACTGGAGCTTCCGAATCAAGATGTGTCTCAAGGCACATCACGTCCTTATGTGGGAGATCATCGAAAATGGCCCCTCTCCCATCTATGCAGCGAAGATCATCGTTGATGGAACGTCCCCCGGGGAGGCCACATACGAGAAGGTCCTCAAGAATCCTCGCGACTACACCACCGAGGAAAGGAAGGAGGCCAGCCTCGATGATTACGCAAAGGGACTCATCTCTAGCACTGTGAAGGGCGTCTATCTTGCCAAGATCCGAAATCTTGAGACTGCCAAAGAGATGTGGGACACCCTCCGGTCCATCAGCCTGGGTTCGGAAGAAATGAAGGAGAACAAGCTGTCCATGGCGTGCAGCAAGTTCGATGACTTCAAGATGGTTTCGGGTGAAACCATAGAAGCAATGAAAATTCGCTTCACGGAAATAATTCTCGAAGTCACTGCAATCAACCCTCACAAATATACGCAGCGCGAGAAGAATCTTAAAGTGATGTGTGCCCTACCTGTAAATTGGCACATATACGCCGCCATGCATCAAGCCCGTTCGGACTTCAACTTCCTCACCACCGAAGATCTTTTCGACATCCTTGTCGAAAATGAATATGAGATGATCCGCATCCACGGATCAGCACAGCCTTCCACTAGCAAGAAGGCCGATGAAAAGAATGACAAGGAGGTAGCCTTCAAGGCCGACTCAGCCTCCGTTGCTACCCCAAGCATGATTGACGAATCTATCGTCAAAAAGTTCGAGAAAATGACTCTCGATTATGCACTCGCTGCTAGGAGAAATGAGAAGCTCCTAGGAAAGGTTGTCAAATACAAGAAATTCTACCGTGACAACAAGCGAAATTTCTCAAACCGCAACCACGACCGCCCTGACAAAAAGGGAGAAGGTAAACCCTCAACCTTCAATTCTTCTAACACACCCGAGGGTGGCTGTTTTGGTTGTGGCAGGCCGGGTCACTATAAGACCGATTGTCCGGATCTGACAAAGGCTGAGAGAGACGAGCTCCGTGCAAAGCGCGATAAGAAGCTCAAGGAACAACGAGCTGCCATGATCGCCGAAGAAACAAAGGAAGCTCACCTCTCAGACAGCTCGTCAAGTGATGACGAGGGTTACATCGCTTTCGACGAAAGTGATGATGAAGAGTGTTTTGTTGGAGAACTCCAACAAACCGTGGGATCTTCAAAGGTAGTTCCTCAACCTATTTCACTTTCTTTCTCTGACGATGAATGTGCAGAAGAAGGTGAAGAACTATCTGAGGCTGTGTCTTGGGAAGAAATCAAGAAACAGCTCGATGATTATGCCGATCTCGTGGATACACTCAAAGAGGTCGTTGAAGATAATGCTGAGCTGATGAATAAGAAGGAAAAATACAAGCTAGCATTGGAAGAAAAATTCACTCCCTATGATGAAGAAAAAGAAAGGGAGATCGAAGCCCTAAAGTCAAAAGTTGAAGAATTGACTTTCCGGGGTTAAGGAGTTCGATACCAGGCGCTCGAGAAGGACGAGTCCCTCAAGATCAAAGATGCCGAAATACACAGCCTTACATCAAAGTTGACTGACTTGGTTATTTGACACGAACTCCTCGTGAAAAAGGAAGAAAAGCTTCAACTCACCTTGAGCCAGTTGAAGAAAAGCGGAAAGAAATTGGAAGAGGTCCAATCCATGCAACGCAATCCGCGTGATCACTCTGGTATTGGATTTAGTGGAAAATCCAAGGAAAACAAGGAAAAAGACTGCGAGATCAAGTTCGTAAAGGCGCAGTCAAAATCAAAGAATCTCAGGAAAGCTCATCAAGCTCTCCCAGATAAGATGGTCAAGCTGAAGAATCCAGTTCGACAGCCCCAAGCCATCCTTTTAAAGCAACACAAGAAGGAACAGCCTGTTCCTCAAAAGAAAGTGAGTCGACCTGCCCAGCCCCAGCATCGTCGACATGCCCCCACTCATCAAAAGCAGGCTGTTCAACAAGGGCGATACCAAGGCCAGTACTATCAAAGGCCGTATCACCCTCAGTTTTTCTACCCTGCTCATCAAGGTTGTCACTGCCACTATCCTCAACAGTCAAACACTCAAGACTGGCAGTATCAACCTGGCTTTTATGAAGAGCAGTATTATCAGCCTCGCTGCTCTCGATCAAAGAAATCCAAGGCTCCCATGCCCAAGACCGCCACTGCCTCGTCCTCAGCCTCGGATAGAAGCAAACCGGCGAAACAAATCTGGGTCCCAAAGGCCGTTCCCGCAACCGATGTAGCACCCAATCTCAAATGGGTTGCTAAGTTGAATTAATTGCAGGTTGGGAAGGCTCAAAGAAGGAGCCAAGCAGCTCGTGGAGCTGTATGGATCATTGATAGTGGATGCTCAAAGCACATGACGTGTGACAAAACGCTTCTATCAAATTATCAAGAACGAGACGGGCCACTTGTAACCTTTGGAGGAAATTCGAAGGGTCACACAAGAGTCCAGGGCGATCTAAAAGTTGGTAAAACAACTATTTCTAACGTCTCGTATGTTGAAGGTCTTAATCATAACTTATTCTCTGTGTCGCAATTCTGCTCGAGTGGTAAACGAGTAGAATTCACAGCTAACAAATGTCTCGTGAAAAATGAGGAAGGAGAAATACTTCTTACCGGAGTTTTGCAGGATAGACTCTATATTGTTCAATGGAATGATTGGATAGAGACCTGCCTGATCATAAAGGCAGATTCCGAGACAAGCTGGCTGTGGCACAAGAGGCTGAGTCACTTGAACTTCAAGGCCATCAACAAGCTCGCACGAAACAAACTGGTGAACGACCTGCCAGATCAAGTCTTCGATCGTGATCACATTTGCAAAGCCTGTCAAGCTGGAAAGCAAACAAGATCATCCTTTCCAAGTGTGACAGCACAAGCGTCAAATCGAATTCTTGAGCTTCTCCATCTCGACCTCTTTGGTCCAGTCACTCCCTTGAGTATAAACGGTAGAAAATATGCTCTCGTTATTATAGATGATTATTCTAGATTTACGTGGGTTATTTTCATGTACAAAAAGAAGGAGACTTTGGAGAAGCTACCCGCATTGCTGAGCAAACTGTGCAATCAAAAGGAGAAATCCATCATCTCCATTCGATCCGATCGAGGCACCGAATTTATCAATGCAATGATCGAAGAATATTGCACAAAGAGTGGAATTCATCATCAAACTTCAGTAGCTCGCACACCTCAACAAAACGGCGTAGTGGAACGCCTTAACAGGTCGCTGAAGGAAGCAGCTCGTACCATGTTGGATGAAACCAACCTTCCAAAGAAGTTTTGGGCAGAGGCCGTTAACACAGCCTGCTATACCCAAAACAGGTCGATTATCACTACCCGACATGGAAAGACTCCTTACGAGCTGTGGAACAACAAGCTCCCCAGGTTAAAGTATTTTAAATCTTTTGGATGCTTGTGTTACATTCATAACAATGGGAAATCCCAATTAAAAACTTTTGATAGCAAGGCCGATCCAGGAGTATTTCTAGGATACTCAGAGGTTAGCAAAGCTTATAGAGTTTTTAATAAGAAAACCCTAGTTGTGGAGGTAACACCTCATGTTGTGTTTGATGAATCTACTTGTCTGTACAGAGAGATAAGTACAGGTCCAGATCAGTCCGCTACTAACAGGCCGTCTAACTCCCCCATCGACGACCTACTAGTGTGGACTCCAACTGATCTAGAGGAAGATGATCAATCTGATCCTATGGTCACACAGCAAGGGGGAAATGATGCAAGTAATGTTCATACTTCGAGCTGTAATACATCAGCCAGAATTGACCAGGCTGATCCCTCATTCTCAGTTCCCCAGACTGATGCTGTTCACGACCTTACAACACAAATCGAGCAGCTCGATAACTCAATGGAGCAGCTCGACATTCAGTCCGATCAGCAGCTTGATCAACAGCCCGAGCAACAGCACGTTCCCACTGATCAACCTTCAACTCACCCGGAGTTTGACGAACCTATTAATGAGCCCGATCCAGTCATTTCAAACGAAGAAAGATCTCGACGCTGACGATGGATCGATGATCATCCAAAGGAGCTCATTGTTGGGAACCCAAACCAAGGAGTGTGGACAAGAAGAACGATTGGTGAAAGTGCGCTACTAAGCTGCTATCTCTCTCGTATAGAACCCAAAGATGCCATTGAAGCTCTTCAAGATGCTGACTGGATTCAAGCCATGCAAGAAGAACTCAATGAATTCAAAAGAAATGAAGTATGGTCTCTAGTTGATTGTCCCTATCATCAGGGCGTCATAGGAGTCAAATGGGTCTACAAAAACAAGAGAGACAAATCTGGAGAAGTTGTCAGAAATAAAGCCCGATTGGTAGCAAAGGGTTACTGTCAACAAGAAGGAATCGACTATGATGAGACATTTGCCCCCGTCGCAAGATTAGAAGCTATAAGGTTGTTTCTAGCTTATGCCGCTCATCAACGATTCAAAGTCTACCAGATGGATGTAAAAAGTGCGTTCCTCAAAGGCGTTCTCGAAGAAGAAGTCTATGTGGAACAGCCTCCAGGATTCGAGGAGGGTGATTCAAGCAAAGTCTACAAACTACACAAGGCCGTCTACGGACTTAAGCAAGCTCCTCGAGCTTGGTATGAGACGCTATCATCCTTTCTCATCGAATCTGGATTCAAGCGTGGTTCAGTCGACAAAACGCTATTCACTATCAAAGTGAATGAACATATCCTTTTAGTACAAATTTATGTTGATGACATTATATTTGGATCTAAATCTCCCATATTATGCGAAAAATTTGGTAACCTCATGACAGACAAATATAAAATGTCTATGATGGGGGAAATGAATTTCTTTCTAGGGTTGCAGGTCAAGCAGTCCGATGAAGGAATCTTCATTAGCCAAACAAAGTATGCACACGAGCTGGTCGATAAGTTTGGTGTCAAAGACAGCAAGCCCGTCAAAATACCGATGCTCTCTGGTGGGAAGATCAACCCGGATCCAGAAGGAAAACCTGCCAACATAACACAGTACAGGGGTATAATTGGTTCATTACTTTATCTAACTGCGAGTCGACCTGATATCACTTTTGCAGTTGGAGTGTGTGCTCGATATCAAGCTAATCCAAAGGAATCTCACTTGGAAGCTGCAAAGAAAATTCTTCGATACATCAAAGGAACCGTAAACTTAGGTCTTTGGTATCCTTGTGATGATAATTTGCAGCTTACAGGTTATTCAGATTCTGATCATGCCGGGTGCAAGCTCGATAGGAAATCAACCTCGGGTACTTGCCACTTTCTCGGAAACAAGCTGATATCATGGTTTTCAAAGAAACAAACTTCAGTAGCCACCTCCACCACAGAGGCCGAGTACATGGCCGCAGGAAGTTGTTGCGCACAAATCTTGTGGATCAAACAACAACTCAAAGATTATGAAGTTGAAGTCAGTGAAGTGCCTATATTCTGCGACAGCTCGAGTGCTATCGCCATTACTCAAAA
This sequence comes from Thymus mandschuricus, assembly GCA_029379335.1. Lineage (NCBI taxonomy): Eukaryota > Viridiplantae > Streptophyta > Magnoliopsida > Lamiales > Lamiaceae > Thymus > Thymus mandschuricus. Next base: position 14,182,578 of record CM057074.1, on the reverse strand, counting down.
TCCAGTTCTTCATTCAAGATGCAAACACGTGGATATTCGACATCACTTTATTCGTGATCACGTGGAAAAGAAGAACATGGTCATTGAGAAGATACACACTGATATTCAACGGGCTGATATCCTAACCAAACCACTAGCCGAAGAAAGATTCATAATGTTGTGTGGAAAGCTAGGGTTATTAAAGGTTGAGTCATCAGGCCGTTCATAAGTCAACAGGCCGTTTCTCTCAACAGGCCGTTTCTGTCAACAGGCCGGTTCTGTCAACAGGCCGTTTCTTTCAACAGGCCGATAGTCAAATGACAGACCGTTCCCTATCAACAGGCCGTCGTTTATTCAACAGATCGACCTGTGTTCATCAAATTGAGGGGGAACACTTTCCCAAATGATCCATCATTTGAGGGGGAACAAAGGCCGATATCTGCCAAGTCCAGGCCGGTCTCACTTCGCCAGGCCGATATCACAACATCCAGGCCGTTCTCATTTCTTCAGGCCGATATCAACCTGATTGCAACCAGCATTAATGAAGGGAGAATCAAAAGGGCAGTATCACCCTTTTGTCTTTCATTTAACTTCTTTAATACGCATTGAATTCTCTATTAATTATTGATATTGATTTCTCAATGTGTTACATTGTTTAAGGCTCTGTTAGGTTGCAGAAAATAAGGAAAAAGGGATTAATCATTGCTATTTTTGCAACACATCTAGTCAAGTGTCAAATATCGACACATTGACCGAGGTCGCATTTAATTCCCTGCCATCCTTCTGAAAAAGTGCCATTATACGCACGTTTCTCTTATCTCACGCGCGGATGTGAACCGTTTCACATTCCACGCGCTTTGATCGTGCGGACGTGATTTAAAGGGCGAACTTTAACCCTTTCAAATTCAAACGATCTTAACCGTTCAAAATGTCTATATATGTCATGTTGATTTCAATTGAAACATTACTTTCTTCATCATCTGCAACCCTAGTTTTTCAGTTTCTGCTAAAAAATACCAGCCGCAGTTGTGCCTTCTTCGCCGTTTTTCTTCCATTTTCTGTCAAAACACTCATATCTACTTTAAATGGCAGGAAAATCTTCTACCGACACCAAGGAAATGCAGTGGGAGGAGATCGAAGCGTATTTGAAGTCTCACATCAAATACGAGCCCTACATGGTTCGTGAAACCTTCGGGTTTCGGGATTTAGAATCGATGTATGCTCTGGTGGAGACCTGCCTTCCGTTCCACCGGATTATCTCCGCCCATCCGCCGAAGCAACTCACAAAGATCGTGAGTGCCTTTTTCTATAACTGGAATAAGGGCGACTCCGTTTCTTCCCACACCGTCTCCCTCGGCACTCAGAAGGCCGTCCATACCATCAACGTCCTCGACGCTGTGAAGGCCGCTTTCAGTATTGGGGAGGGTGGGACGATGCAACTCTCCGAGATCACGCGTGAACAGTTGCAGCAGGTTTCCGACCGTGTTCTCATGGAGCAAAGGCCGTACTTGGCAAGCACATTCAAGAGGAACGAGCTCCGCCCCATGTATCGCGTTTTGATGGATTTCGTGCAGAAGTGCTTCCTAGGGCACATTGGGAATCACGACCAGGTCACGCCGTTAAAATTCCAGATCATGACGGCCGTGATTCTCGACCTGCCAATCAGCTGGGCCAAGCTGGTGGTCTCCCTGCTGTGGGAAGAGGCCAGGCAGATCGAATGCACGATGGAGGGAGAGGCCGTGGTGGGAGTTCGTCTCCACAACGAAAAGAGGCCGCTTCGTCTTGGGACGAAGGTGACCTGCATCATCACTTCTTTAAAAATAGGAAGTGGACTGATGAGCCGTCCTTCCCCCACCTCTTTATTCCGAAAGATCTCCATCAAATGGAGATGGCGTTGGGAGTCGCGCCACAAATTTTCTACGGGTCGCCTGACCATGTAAGGGCACACCTCGTTAAGACCGGTGAGTCAAAGGTTGGTTGGAGGATTCCGGCTCGCCCTGTGCAAAAGAAGAGAAAGGCCGATGACGAGCCGGTGCCCTCTCGCCCTGTAAAGAGGACTCCCCCTGCCAAGAAGACTCCTCCTCGAAGGACGCAATCGGCCTCCACTGATCTGGTCAGACCGTTCCACCGGCTTCTCCCCATGGAGGACGAAGAGCCAGTTCCCCGCAGGCAGCCATCGCCCTCCCCTTCGCCCTCGCCCTCGCCCTCGCCGGAACGGACTCCCTCTCCAGTCCGTTCCGCCATCGAGCTGGTCCGCCTCGCAGCATCGACCTGCATCCCCTCAGGCCGATGTCGTTCGTGCTGGCTCTGTGGAGATCGAGGATCTCACGGAGGACGATCCCCAGCCTTCCCCCTTTCGGCATGTGGCCGTGGAGGAAGATGTCGTCCTGCCACTCCAGCCGATCACCGAGCAGCCCGTGTCTGCTGCTCACTCCCAGGTGGCTTCCTTGAAGGCCGAAGCCAGGCTGAAGGTGATCGACCTGATGCCGGGGATTGAGCAACTCCCCAAGTCCCTCGACCTCGCAGCTCGCCTCCAGTTCTATCTAGTTTGTAAGTCAAGCTATTATTATGTTTTTGAGGCATTACTGCAGGTCGTTTCCCTCGACGACCTGAAGGTCGAGGAGTTGGAGTTGGAGGCAGAGATCAACTTCTTCAGTGTGGAGGATGCGGCCGCCAATTTTCAATCTCTCGTGCTGCGGCGCATGAAGGTCGAGGCCAAAGTTCTGGGCATCGACCTTCGCCCCCTCTACACTCACTCTCGCGCCCTCTACAACTCCGCCTCGATTGTTGGAGACGAGTTTGATGTTATTCAAACTCCGGAGCAATCGCCACCAAGGAATGAAGGTGGTGATCAAGCTCTGACCGCTGCTGATGCTGCTCCATCCCCACAACTCTCAAAGTTCGATGTGGAGACCGAGCTCAATTCTTTATTTGCAAAGCTCGAGTCTCTCACTCTCAGCATACCGGAGCAGATCAAGCAAGCCATTGCGGAGGCCCGGGTCGATATCTTGAAGGAAGCCAAGACCCAGGCCGATGATGCTGCCAGGGAGCGGGTGACTAAGTTTGCAGTGGATCACTTGAAGGAATATACCGACAAACTTCTGCCAGCCCAGCTCGAGGTACTGAACATGGCGTCCCGTGATCTGATCGGGGAAGTATGGAGGACGTGGCCAAGGTCGATCAGCGTGTGACCGACCTGACTACTTCAGTCACAAATTCGGCATCGGCCTCCAACACACAGATCAACGGCATCCTCGACACCCTTACCAGCCTGCTCAACGGGCACCAGCAGCTGCGAGAGGCCGTTGGCAAGCTGCAGCAGGAGGACGCTTCTCTTCTTACCCTGATTAACACCCTTTTTGATGATGTCGAAAAGGGGGAAGAAGCAAGAGCCGCCGCCGCCAAGAAGAAGAGGACCAGCAAATCCAAATCCCCTTCATCTTCTTTGGCTCCTCCTCCTCCGCCTCTGCCGCCAAGGAAGACCGCCTCCCAGGCCGCTGGCTCCAAGCCCGATTCCCAGGCCGCCGCCTCCCAGGCCGATTCCGAGGCCGCCGCTGCCAAAGCTCGTTTGGCAAAAGAGGCCGAGCTGATATCTGCCATGCATCTGGCCGGTGCGACTCCGGAGCAGGCCTTGAATCCCAATGAGCAACGGCGTTTCATCGCAGAGCGCCGGGCTGCTGAAGCGAGGAAGAAGGCCGAAGTGGACTGGATCAGCCAGTCGGCCACTGAATTGATCTTGGAAGCTGGAGTCCAGCAACAGGCCGTGGAGTGGCTAGATGAGAGCCAGAACGCCCTGCTGCGGGAGCTCAACAGTTGCTTCATTCTCCTCTTCTACTGGATTCAAGATCCCTCCCTTCCTGAAGATGCTGATGACGCCTATGCAGCCTATATGCTCAAATTTCCTCACCAAGACTTTGTTGGTGAACTGCGAAAGAAGGCTGCATAGGCCAGTGCGATAATAAGGGCTCCCTGCAAGCAATATTTCACACCCTTGACGATCGGTGACTCGAGCTTTTTAGATTACTCCCGAATCGACCGGTACATCGCACTGACCGCCATCGGCATGAACGTGAACGTCTCAAATTCCGATCCCGCCTACTGCCGCATCAGGGATGGAATTTACGCAAGCATGAAGGCTAAGTCCAGGGAGCAGATCCAGGAAGAGCGAGTGGCAGCCCGTGCCCAGCAGAAGAAGTAGCAGATTTAGATGATTTTGTATCTTTTTGTTATTCATTTAAGTTCGTAGCATGGTTTGTAAATTCCCAATGTAACTACGCCATCGAGCTGAATGAAGCAAAAATCATCTATTCGACCTGACGACAATATCTCTTTGTCCAGGCAATCTACCTTTACTGCTTTATTTTAATTTATGTCTCTATCTGCCTTACTTATAATTCCGCATCAACCTTCATGGTTAATCGATCTTTCATCTTTTTATAACTTAGGAATTATTTGTAAAGTGTATGGTTTCGACATCATCAAAAAGGGGGAAATTGTTGGGAACCCCTTGCAGTTTGATTTTGATGATGTTTATCGAAACCACACTTAGGCATATTTTACTTGTTTAGGGTCAAGGCTGATAGATCGACCTGCTACCTGTTAGTGCAGGTCGATGCTCTCTATAGTTTAAATACAAGTTCGATCCACTATGTAAGAGAAAGGTTGTTTATCGACCTGCCTCATTCGGATCGAGCTGGTATATCTTCCTGTCTATCGACCTTCCTTATCAAGCTTCCAGCCTGCTTTGACTTAGAACATTTCAAGAGCTGGATTATCTTATCAAGGTCGATGCTCCGCCTTCATGGAGCAACACGACCTAATCCTTGCCACGTGGTGTGCCAGCAAGGACGAACTTTCCCAACGACTAGAAGTGAGTCATCCTCCAACGGCTAGTGCCACGTCATCCTGACTCCAACGGCTAGTTTTTCAAACTGCCTATATATACTTCAAGCCATTATCGGATTCAAGCACGGGAAACTCAAGCTATCAACGCCAAACTCTGCCAAAATCTCTCTCAAGTTCATATCCATTCAAGTGTTCGAAATCCCTTTAGTATTTTCCCAAACACTTGACGAAGAGAGATTTTCTACTCCGATAAAAGCCACAATGACGAAGCGATCACTGCTGCTTGTCGTTGATTCAAACAACTTCTTCTCCGACTTGTTCGAAGTTAGAAAGTCTGTTTTGTGTTCTTCGCCATTATAGAGTTAGTCAAGCTCTGTAATTTCGCGAAAGGTTGTTTGTACATCTTCTGTACGAAAGGTTGTAAGGGTCACGACCCAAAACTCGTGTCTAGATATATTCGAGTTAGAGTGTATTTAGAACTGATACTCAGTCAGTATAAATAAGAGAGAAGTTGGATCCAAAGGTAAAGGGATTCTCAGGTCGAGTTGACCTGACGTGGACGTAGGAGGGTTTCTCCGAACCACGCTAAATTGCAGTCTCTCTCTCTCTCTCTCTCTCTCTCTCTCTCTTTATTTATCGCTCTTTCAAATACTTTATCTATCTGACGAGCATCAACCTGCATTTCATGAAACAACCTGCATTGGCCTAACGACTTGGATTTTTCAAAGAGTAATCAACCTCCACCAACTTCCGCATTAACAGTTTGATAAATCAAGCTTGTTTTCAAACGAGCTTGATAGATCAATCTGCCTCTGATAGGATCGACCTTGACAATCGACCTTCTGATCGACCTGATTTTCTAAAAACGTCAAAAACGGTTGGCATTGGTGTATCCCCCCCCCCCCCCCCATACACCAATTACTCTTTTCCGGGGCCAACAATTGACAACATCAATCGGAAGAAGACGATTTTAGCCGCGAAGAAGGAGGAAGAAGTTGATCTCAAGGACTACGGACTAGTCCTATTGTTTGCTGAGACCGAAGCGATGGCATGATATATGGGAGATTTTGCTCGCCCTACCTTCACTACCACTACTTCGGCGATTGTTATGAAGGAAACGGTCAGAAATCACGAGCTGAAACAACACCACCTGGCATTGCTCCCTTCCTATCACGGGCTGGCCAACGAGGATGCACTGACGTTCATTCGGGAGTACTGCACCGTCGTGCAGTCTTTTCCACTATCAGGCCTTACGGAGGACACCCTGAAGATGAAGTGTTTCCCCTACACTCTGAAGGATCGGGCAAAGTCATGGTATCTGTCGCTCCCAGCCGAATCTTCTTACACTTGGAATGAGGTGTGCGAGAAGTTTATGTTGAAGTATTATCCCAGCCGCAAGACTCAGGAGGTGCGGTCGCAAATCATGAATTTCTCTCAGGACCACGACGAGCCATTTCATGAGGCTTGGGAGAGATTTCAGGACTTACTTCAACAATTTCCTCACCATCAGATGGCTCCTGAGCTCATTTGGCAGTACTTTTACGATGCATTGAACCAGACCTGTCAATTTATGGTGGACAGCTCGGCCGGAGGCAACATTGCGGTTAAGACAGCCGATGAAATGAAGAAGATCTTCGAGACACTTGCCGCTAGTTCTCAATAGAAGTCATCTAGGCTAAGGAAGATGGAGGCAAAAGCAGTCACTATGAGCCCTGACATGACGAAGCAGATGGCCGATATGTTGAGAGATCTCGAGAATCTAAAGATAAAGCAGAACGCACCGGCACCTCAAGTGGAGAATAGGAAGCCGGACCAGTGCGACATTTGTTGAGAGCTAGGTCATATCAAGTAGGTTTGCGACAATATGGGAGCGTTCACATACGAAGGAGGAGCCGACGTCTATGCCGCTCAAGGTTACATGCCCCCACCTCAAGGTTATCAAGGAGGATGGAATGCAAGGAATCAAAATTCTGGTGTGAGGCCACTTCAAGGGCAAGGTACGAACCTGAATTTCCAAAATCGTCGCCCCCCTCCATATAATAATCCCTACCCTCCTCAAAATCCATACTACTCCTCTCCACCACCATATTATCCACCTCCACAATACCCACCAAACTCATACTACCCACCACCTCCTCTACATTACCCTTCATCGCCCTATCCTCCACCTCCTCCCCAAAATCTTCGTTCCCAAGGCCCTCCACAAAAGCCTCCAGTTGATGAAAACCTTGCAACCTTCATTCAAGAATCCAAGTTGGCCCGAGAAGCTCAAGATGCCACTATCAAGAAGCTCAAGACGGCATTGGGGCAAATTTCTGGGACAATGAACCTAATTCACCATTAGACAGGGAGGATTCCGAGCCAAGGAATTCAACCTCAATAAGCCAACGAGGTTCAACAACCTTATTCACCTTTCCCGCCCCAACATCCGCCAACTTATCAAGCTCAATCAATTTCGGTGTTGAGGAATGGGAAAACGGTGGATAATGGTGTCGTCATACGAGGAACGGGCTCAACTAATGGACGTTGGGGCCCAAGCAGCAGCTGGACCCCGTTGACAAGCAATTTCAGCGCAGGAGCAATGGAGCGCCCGCTCCAGAACATGGTGCGCCCGCTCCAGCGACAGGAATTCCGGAGCGAGCAGCACATGGAGCGCCAGCTCCAGCCAGTGGAGCGCTCGCTCCCTCTCCTGCAAAGTCAAAATTCGAGCGAGCCCCACACGGAGCGCCCGCTCCAACCTATGGAGCGTCCGCTCCCTCTCCAGCAGATAAATAATTCGAGCGAGAACATCATGGAGCGCCCGCTCCAACCACTGGAGCGCTCGCTCCCGTCCCCTGTTGCGCCTCCAGCCGCCGAAACAGAGGAGAAAAAGAAGGAGGAGGCAAATCTTCATAAGGCGCCCAATCCTTACGTCCCTCCTATCCCTTTTCCGAGAAGATTGAAGAACAAGAAGCTAGGCGAAGAAAAGCAATGGAGAAGTCACACCGTGGCCGCCATCGAAGCAAGCCGAATACGTTTCGACACCTCACTTACCTCGATCGGGCATCTCTCATCTCTACCGAAACAAGGTGATCCCGGAAGTTCACATTGGATGTTATTTTGGATAATGGGGATCGTGTGTCGGGTATGTTGGATTTGGGGGCAGCGGTGAACTTGATGCCATATTCGATTTTTGAAAGAATGGGTTCTAGGGATCTTAAGCCTGCCGATTATTACATCGAGCTAGCCGACGGTTCTTTGAGTCGACCTTTGGGGATTATGGAAGATGTTGCTTTATTTGTGGGAGGTATTCAAGTTCTTGCCAATTTCGTTGTGCTTGACGTGGGGCGAGGAGCTAGGAGTGAGAGAGGTCATCTCCTCTTATTAGGACGACCTTTCATGGCTACTACTCAAACTCGAATCGACGTTGGCTCCGGAACATTGAGCATGGCCGGCAAAGGAGGGTCGGTAACATTTTCGGTATTTGGAACTTCACCCTCTATTCCTACTTCCTCACTTCATTCATGCTCTTATGTTAAGCTTGCTAATCCTCTTGTTGAGGAAAATATTTGTGAGATTTTTAACAGGGTGACAGCTTCTGAAGAATTCTTTGAAGATGAAGAGTCCATTGAAGACGACGAATTCTTTAGTTGTGTGGATGAGGAAGAGGACATTTTGGCCAAGATTGAAAAAGTAGAAGAGGAAAGTTCGACACATGCACCGAATGAGGAATTGGAGGAGTTGGATGAACTTCGCAACGAGGCTTACGAGAATGCGAAGATTTACAAGGATAAGGTGAAGAGGCTCCATGACAAGAGGATCGCCTACAAGGAGTTCAAGCCCGGGATGAAGGTACTTATTTTCAATTCTCGTCTTCGTCTCTTTCCGGGCAAGCTCAAGTCTAGATGGGGAGGTCCTTACACGGTAGTTCGAGTCTTCCCCCATGGAGCTGTAGAGATCAAAAATGAAGAGTCGGGGTATATGTTTTCAGCTAATGGTCAACGCTTGAAGCCATACATTGAAGGAGAGACGTTGCCTCAAATGGTCGAGAAAAATCTTATATTCGATCCCCCTTCTTTTTCTTCATGATTAAATTTTGTAAGTCAAGCTAATGACGTTAAAAGAGCGCTTGGTGGGAAGCAACCCACGTATTTAAAAAATAATAATAAAAAAAAAAAAAAAAAAACTAATTTTTCTACAGATTTTCGAGAGCGGATTGGAGCGCCCGCTCCCTGAAGGCGCGCGCTCGCTCCACCAGGCGATGGATTTAATTGTTTTGTGCGCAGCCTATTTGGAGCACTCGCTCCCTCTGTTTGGAGCGCCCGCTCCACCTCTGCCGAATTCAGGTATATCTTATTTTTCTTTTCTATTTCTTTTCTTCTACTCCCTCCGGCTCAAGATTCGTGACACGTTTCTTTTCAGCATTTGTGGCAAGCGTTTTCGAGCGTCTTGAAGATGAGTTTAAAATTATCTTTTTAAGGAATTTCTTCTTTTACGGAATACCTTGATACTTGTAGTATCCCGTAAAAGAAAAAATTCCTTAAAAAGATATTTTGAAACTTATCATCAAGACGCTCGAAAACGCTTGCCAAAAATGTTGAAAAAAAAACGTGTCACGAATCTTGAGCCAGAGGGAGTAATTTCTTTTCTCTCTTGTGTCGAAAACCTAGTCCCCAAATTTCTTTCTACCCCTTCACCACCGACTGCCACCGTTCACCGGAGCCGTCGCCGCCGTTCCTCCCGTCCGCCGGCCGTCGCCAACGCCACCGGAGACGCCGCCTGCACCACCGATCGACGCCTGCTGCCGTCCGCACCACAGCTGCCGCCGACGACCGCACAAGAGCCGCCCTCTATACCGCCGCTGTCAGCCTTCGCCGATAGCCAGCACCGCCGTTTTTCTCTGCCGGAGCGACCGCTCCAATCCGCAGGAGCGCCCGCTCCCCTCTTTCACATAGAGCGCTCGCTCCAGAGCCATCGCGCGCTAGCTCTGACACCTGCGCGCTGTTTTTCCAGTTTTCTTAGAATAATTTTTTTCCCTTTGTTCTTCTCACAATTTTCTTCTAGTTTTCAGGTTTCTACAATGTCGAGAAGAAAGAGAGCAGCCCCGGTAGTCGGAGGGGCATCGTCCAACCTCCCATTCGCCGCTCGGATGCGTGTTCGTCCAGACGAAGCAGTTTCTCCGGGAGAATACGGCATCTCTTTTCAGGTTCCCTTCGATACCAATGACGGGTATGAGGTAACGAATATGTATCATCATCTTTGTAATTTAGAATTGATGCCTCCTCGCCATTATTCGCCTACTTTTATTGAGGGATTGCGTCTAGGGAATTCTCTTGCTGAATATCTAGAAGTCTTAGGCTTAACCCAATATTTTAATCAACAATGGGAAGGGCATGATATATTATGCTTAGAGATGTTGTGTACTGCTCGGTTAGGGAAAAATTCTGATGAGGGGTATGAGGATGAGACTGCTTTGCTTTGTAATTTGGGTGGTATCTTTTGTGAAGTTTCTTGCTATCGTATGCATGAAATTTTTGGTTTCCATTACTCTGATGATGCTGCCCAGTTTGTGCCGCATGATTTTAATTATTTTGCTGCATGGAAGGATTTGACTGGGTGTGATAACTGGGGACAGAAGAGTGCTCCTGCTTCATTTTTACGTGATAATTCGTTATTACTGTTGCATCGGTTTCTTGCTTACAATGTAACAGGGAAGGTCGAAGGTAGTAAGGTTAGTGGCCCTGAATGTTACATGTTATGGGCTGCTAAGAATAATATGCAGGTTAGCATCTCCCATTTCATATGAAACCAGATCATCGGCAACCAGTCGAGGCACAATGCACATCCAGCTCTTTCACAGATAGCCACGGCGATAGCTCGATTCATGGGGGTCAGATTTTACCCCAGCCCTCCGATGTCTGTAGTCCCGAGCCGTGAGATTACCCCTGCTGAGCTAATCAACGGCCAATACCTGTCTTCCCCTACTCAATTCAAACCATGGCATCTGCGGAGTTCGGTCAAGGTTTACATTGCCATCCATGGAGCACCGGCCGAGCACGAAGAACTTCAGGGAAATGACATGGATGAAGGAGCCGAAGCTGCACAACCCGAGGAACCCCCGGAGTACTTTCGGACATATCAAGAGGGGTTCAACACTTTTCAGACTGGGTTGTTCGAGAGACTGGATTCTCATGCTACACTGTTCCAGTCGATGACGACTAATATGGAGAATTTGGGCCTTCAGATGCAGAATATGGGAACGAGAGTCCAAGGGGTTGAGAATCGGGTCTATGACATCGAGCGCCATCTTGCGAGGTACACTGATTTTCGTTCTACTTCTTCTTCTTCTCAGGCTCCTTGGGATCCTAATGATCCAAATGATCCTCGTAATTTTCACCCTTGATAGCTTATTTGTTTTCTTTATTTTCTACTTATTTTATTTTTGTCATTTTAGGAGATGTTATGCTTGTTTGGTATTTTTGTTTTTGTTTGTTTTGTAGGTTGCAATTCTTGGGATCGATCAAGGTTCCGATTTTTGTGCCGAGTTGTTTCGTCAAAAGCGATAAGTTTTCTTCTACTCTTCTTATTTATTTTCTTGCAATGGGACATTGCATGATTTTAAGTGGTGGGGGTGTGTGAAAAATTATCACTTTTGACATGTTAGTTGATTTTGTGTTTTTGTGTCTTTGTTTGTTTTTCCCCATTTAGAAATTTGTTTGTGTTCGAGTTTATAAGCATGTAACTTAGGATTGATTTGAATGATTTGATGATGGAGTATTTAGTTGTTGGAATTGATTTGGGCATGAATTAGGTTGGTTTAATCTTGAGTTGTGATATATTATGATTCGATGAATTGTGGGGCACGAATTGATTTGAGTTTTGAGGAAAATGATTAATGATTTTTGGTTGAGTGAAAAATCTAGATTGTTGCAACTTTGGATTGCTAGTTTACTTTCCCCTTAAAAAAAAAATAAAAAATAGTTGTGTTTATTTGTGAATAAAGAGTTGATAGGATTCTGCTCCTCTTACTTGTAACGTATGAAAATACTAGAGTAATGAGCATGGGAAACCACATGAAAAGGCTTCGAGAGACCCTCGAATGATTACATTTCATGAACTATGTCCTAAATGATACTCGTGTATGTTAGAATAAAGTGTTCGTAGGCATTCTACCCCTCTTGACAATGGGTACGGGAAACCGCACTAGGAGGCTCGATGTGACCCATCGATGATTAAACCTAGTGAATTATGTGCCAAAATCGTTCACTTATTATTAAAAAAAAAAGAAAAAAAAAAGAGAGTTGTTTATGTGTTGAATAAAAGGGGAAGTAGGCTAGACATCTAAGTTGTGGTAATTCTAGATATTTGTGAGATGTGTGTATCATTGCTTTTCCTCTTACTTGGATTGATTTACAAGTCACATAGTTTGTTGATGATGATTATTCATAACTTGGGATTAAAGTGATTTCATTCATTGCTTGTCAATTCCGGTGATTAAATGTTCTATGATTTGGATTGTTTGAATCGAATCTAAGTTGTGTGATTATATTGCCTGAGGACAAGCAAAGGTCTAAGTGTGGGAGATTTGTTTAGTGTCATTTTGTTAGGTTTTAGTCGTTATTTGTTATTTGTTTTTGTGTCGTTTTGGAGTCGTTATGTGTCTTTGTAGCTATGATTTGGGTATTTTGAGTATTTTAATTGTTAGGGATCATGGGAGTCGAGAGAAGGAGAAAGAACGAGAAAAAGATGCAAAAGCGAGAAAAAAATGGATTATTTGCGCGGAGTACTTGGAGCGCTCGCTCCCTGGTGTTGGAGCGCTCGCTCCGTCGTCAACGTTCTAAGGATTTGCGAACCAGTTTTGGAGCGCCCTCTCCTGGTGTCTGGAGCGCTCGCTCCAGGTCAAGTCAAGAAGGAAAATTGCGCAACTACTTTGGAGCGCCCGCTCCTACTTGTTGGAGCGCTCGCTCCATGTCTGGCAGATTTTATATTTGTTTCCTTGTGGGAATCGAACTATTACCTTATGATATATATATGCCATTAGGGCACGAATTAGAGACACCTTTTATCTCTTGTTTTCAGTTCTAAATACTTTAGTTTTAGTTTTTTTTTGCTTTCGATTTGTTCCGGATCAGATTCTTAGTTTTAATTCAAGTTCTTTTCATTCGTTCGCGTTCTTCGTTCTCGTTTAATTCGTAAGTTATTTATTGCTTTCTTTTAATTTAATTAATTGCGTTCTTAGTTTCATAGATTTAATTTCTTAGGTTCTTCGTTTAATTTTATTTGTTCGTTCTTGAGTTCGTAGTTTAGATTCGTTTTTCCAAAGTTCTTTCCCTTTCATTTTCAAAGTTTCTTTTTCTTCGTTTTAAAAATTTTTAGGGTTAGATTTATTTTTCCAGATTTTTGGATTCAATTATTCATGTCTAGATTTGTTTTCGTTCCTTTAATTGCTTTCGTTATTGCTTTCGTTTCGATTTCTGCCTAGGTAGTTTAATTTCTTTTATTTTAATTCTCTAGTTTATTTAGTTCGATTTATTTCTTGCTTTCTAGATTAGATTTATTTGCTTTTGATTAATTGCTTTGATTTATTTTCTTGTCTAGGATTTTAAAAACCAAAAACCCAAAAATTCTCTTTACTTGCTTTCTTAGTTTAGGTTGTTTTTACTACACAATTATTTGCCCTGTTAAGTTTTCCTTGAGATTCGACTTAGGTTTTTACTTGCTAGTGCTACGATATGATTTTGTTCTATTGCAAATATTTTTTAGTGAAACAGACACTACCAGATTCTCATTTGAAATTATAGCTTTAGTTCAAGTAGACCAAGGTGAACTTATAAAAATGAAAGTTACCAACAATTTTGAATGGTCTACATTGATGGATATGACCCGATTTCCCACTATTTATGATGGAGTCCAAGGTTCGTCAAATCAAGATCCTGTTCGTGTTCCCAAAGGGCCGGTGACGAGAGCTCGAGCTAAGAAGTTCAAGGAAGGCTTACAAGGATTGATCCAAGAAGTTTGGGCTCAAGAATTGATGAAGAAGCCCATTGGAGAAGGCGGACCGGACAGCCCGCGAGTTATTAATTTCATCGAGTGCGTTCGGGCTGAAGATTGAAGACTTTATGTTTATTTTCGTGTGTTTTGGTTCAGGCCACGTTTTTGGGTCTTAAAAGACTTGTTTTTGGGTTTTTATTATATTGGTTAATGGGTTGGGCCATACCTTTGACTTTGGGTCAGTTATTTCCTAGTTAGATTAGGTTTAGATGGTTTTATTTGCCTCCCTATATAAGGGGCTCTTTGTGGACGAAAATTAGTTAGCTTTTGATCATTAATATTATTGTGAGTTTATTCTCTCTTGAGAGTTTTCGAATTCCTCTTGATTATTCCAAGACGAATTCATTATCCGGCGAATCAGCGAGTAAATCAAACCTCGTTGTGTGTCATTCATCGTCCCCGTGTGGCTAGGCGACCGTTTCTTTGGGTTATAGAGACTTCGGTTTATCTATAGTACTTAGGAGGGTTTAGTCCTTTGACGTATTGGGATTTCCATTCGTTAGTTAGTTTCGTTTCTTCCGCGTGCGTCTACCATCGGTCATCAAGGATCGTATCATTTGGCACCAGAGCCAGGTTTACGTCATCCAGGTTTTATCATCCTTTTCGTTTGAATTTCGTATCTTGTGTTGAGTCTTGTTCGTATCTTTCGTGTCTTTCTTGTTCGTATCTTTCGTGTCTTTCTTGTTCGTATCTTTCGTGTCTTGTTCTGTTTCTTCATTCGTTCGAGTCGTTTTTCTGTGTCAAAAAAAAAAAAAAAAAAAAATTTCAGATTCGTTTGTGTCAAAATTTCAGAGTCGTTCTTGTAGCTTTTCTTTCGTGTCAAGTATTCAGATTCGTTTTGATACCTAGTCAAAGTTGATTTCTTGGTCATTAAGGAGTAGAAGATTTCTTTCCTTATAAGATTAGGAAACATACTCAGAATATAAATCCCATACCTTATATTATATAACACGTTTTAGGTGAGTCTTCTACACGTTGTCGTGACATATTAGGGGCAAAAGTTTCGATCAAAAAAAAAAAAAAAAAAAAAAGTTTCAAAAAAAAAAAAAAAAAAAAAAAAGGATATATTCGAAGCCCTAGTGTGTCACTGTGTGTTCTGAGTTGATTATTACGTGTTTCTTCATTGGGATATCAGTTATATATTCGTTTCGGTGTGTTTTCGTCTTTTTCTCGTATTTTTCGTCGGCCAGCACTAAAACGGCCATAACTTTTGCATACGAACTCCGATTTTGCTCCATAATACCTTTTCGGAAAGCTCTCGAAAAGATCTATACGGTGGTTCCGACCATGTCGGAATCGGTCCATTATTTTTGCAAAAAAAGGTCGTTTAAAGGGTCAAATCGTTCGTCGAAGTTTTCGGTAAAATTTTCGTGTTTTTTTTCGTGTCTCGGTTTAGGGTTTTCTTAGTCCGATCATCCTTCCTTCCTAATTTCAGTACTCTTGATTCGTTAATAGTGATTTCTGTGGTAGATTAAGGGAATTTGAGCTTCTTAAGAGAGAATTGAGTGGAAAAAGGCAAGAGAGGTGAGCTTATTAGAGGGTAAAAGCCATTACTATTGAGCGATACACGAGTGCTGAGTGTGAGCCGTATTGAGGGATACACGAGTGATTGTGAGGTAGTGAGGATTCTGTTTTTACTAACTTTCGTTTGTTTCTTTTGAAAAAAAAAAAAAAAAAAAAAAAAATGCAGGTATGGCCGGAGAACAAGAGACGTTGGACCCCAAGATGAAGTTCATGTTTGAGGCATTGAAGTCCGAGTTGGGGAAGATGATGGAATCCAAACTGGATGGAGTTTATGATAGACTTGGTGAAGTTGAGTCAGCTTCCAAACAGCTTCAATATCATCGAGGTGGAAGAGGAGGACGAGGTGGCAGAGGAGGTCAGCATAACTATCGAGACTATGGGCCGTTCGAGGAGGAGTTTGTTGACGAAGGGGAAGACGGATGGGAAGAGCCAAGGAACAGGCCTGACAATAATCTGGGCAACATCAAGCTGAATATACCTTCCTTCCAAGGGAGGAACGATCCAGATGCGTATATTGAGTGGGAGAGGAAGCTTGACCTCATGTTCGACTGTCACAATTACTCCGAGCTGAAAAAGGTGAAGTTGGCAGCGATAGAATTCTCCGATTACGCTCTCGTTTGGTGGGATCAATTGGAGAAGAGTAGGAGAAGGAATGGAGAGCCTCCGGTTCAGACCTGGAACGAGATGAAGGGGATCATGAGGAAGCGATTTGTACCAGCTCACTACTATAGAGAACTGCACAATAAGCTCCAAAGCTTGAGACAGGGATCTAAGAGCGTGGATGAATACTACAAGGAGATGGAGGTAGCCATGATTCGAGCTAATATTTCGGAGGACAGTGAGGCGACGATGGCGAGATTCTTGGCTGGTCTGAATTGGGAGATTCGGAATGGAGTGGAGTTGCAACATTATGTCGAGATAGAGGACATGGTGCACATGGCTGTAAAGATAGAGAATCAGCTCAAGAGGAGGGGTAACAATGGTTACAATAAGCAGAATCAGTCCAATTGGAAGCAATCTCAGTCTGCAAATAGTGGTTCCTTTTCGAGAGGGAATCAATGGAAGAAGGAGGAGTCGCCGAAAGATGAGAGGAAACCGTTCGTGAAGGCGCGATCAGATTCGACGAGCTCCAACAACCAAGGCAAACCAGCAGTGCCTGAGGGTCGTAATCGTGATCGTAAGTGCTTCAAGTGTCAAGGATTCGGACATATCATGAGTGACTGTCCAAATCGGAGAGTGATGATCATGAGAGATGATGGAGAGGTCGTGACTGATGATGAAGTTGACCCGGAGATGCCTGGTTTGGAGGAGTCTGAGGACGAAGAAGAAGAGATTCAGCCACCTGTAGGACGCATTTGTGTGGCCAGAAGAGCATTAAGCGTCCAGAATCATGTCGACGAATTGGTGCAACGCGAAAACATCTTTCACACGAGATGTCAGGTGAAGGATCAGCTGTGCAGCGTGATTATTGACGGAGGGAGCTGCACCAACGTTGCTAGCGTGGCCATGGTTCAAAAATTAGGGCTTCCAGTTTCGCCGCACCCCAAGCCATACCGGCTGCAATGGTTGAGCGATGCTGGCGTGGTGAAGGTTAATAAGCAAGTGAGAGTGCCGTTTTGCATTGGCAAGTATGAGGATGAGGTTTTGTGTGATGTAGTTCCGATGCAAGCGAGTCACATCTTGTTGGGGAGACCGTGGCAGTTTGATCGACGAGTGACACATGATGGCTTCACCAACAAATATTCGTTCGAGTATAGGCCGAAGAAGGTGTCGCTTGTTCCTCTTACTCCCAAACAAGTGTATGAGGATCAAGTGTTGCTGCAAAAGGAGGCTGAGCGGCTGAAGTTGGAGGAGCAGAAGGTGGAGACTAGGGAGAAGGGAGATAAGGAGAAGGGTGTAGTACAAAAATCGTGTTTCGCAAGGGCGAGTGATCTGAAGTTGGCGGTGCAGGAGGAGAGGACCTTGATCGTACTTCTGTACAAGGGGAACTTGTTATCTACTAACGATCTCGATTCTCTACCCCCTTCTATCTCTTCTGTTTTGCAAGAATTCGATGATGTCTTTCCCGAGGATACACCAACTGGCTTACCACCAATTAGGGGGATAGAACATCAAATCGACTTTGTGCCTGGAGCAACACTTCCAAATAGGCCAGCCTATCGCACCAATCCCGAGGAGACGAAGGAGTTGGAGAGGCAGATTGGAGAGTTGTTGGCGAAAGGGCATGTGAGGGAGAGTCTGAGTCCTTGTGCAGTTCCGGTGTTACTCGTACCCAAGAAGGACTCAACGATGAGGATGTGTTGCGATTGTCGAGCCATAAACAACATCACGGTAAAGTATCGACATCCTATCCCTCGTTTAGATGATATGCTTGATGAACTGCATGGCTCTTGTGTGTTTTCGAAAATTGATTTGCGTAGTGGATACCATCAGATTAGGATTAAGGAAGGGGATGAATGGAAAACTGCTTTTAAAACTAAACTTGGTTTGTATGAGTGGCTAGTTATGCCTTTCGGTTTGACTAATGCACCTAGTACATTTATGCGTCTTATGAACCATGTTTTACGAGCTTTTATTGGCAGATTTGTAGTTGTCTACTTTGATGATATCCTAGTGTATAGCAAGAGTCATGAAGAGCATGTTGATCATTTGAGGTCTGTTTTAGATGTACTTAGGAAGGAGAGGCTGTTTGCTAACTTAAAGAAGTGCATCTTTTGTACGGACAAGCTTGTGTTTCTTGGATTTGTTGTTAGTGCACAGGGTGTACAGGTTGACGATGAGAAAATACGAGCTATTCAAGAGTGGCCGAGTCCAAAGAGCATTGGAGAAGTTAGGAGTTTCCACGGACTTGCTAGCTTTTATAGGAGATTCGTGCCCCATTTCAGTAGTGTTGCAGCACCATTGACGGCAATCATCAAGAAGAATGTGGAGTTTAATTGGGGAGAAGATCAAGAGAAGGCGTTTCAGCTTCTGAAGTACAAACTGACACACGCCCCGGTACTATCTCTTCCTAACTTTTCTAAGTCTTTTGAGATTGAATGTGACGCTTCTGGTGTTGGAATTGGTGCAGTTTTGATGCAAGAAGGCCGGCCGGTGGCGTACTTCAGCGAGAAGCTAAACGGAGCAACGTTGAGCTATCCAACGTACGATAAGGAGCTGTATGCATTGGTGCGGGCTTTGAAAACGTGGCAGCACTACTTGTGGACAAAGGAATTCGTCATTCACACCGATCATGAGTCCTTGAAGCACTTGAAGGGGCAGCACAAGTTGAACAAGAGGCATGCTAGGTGGATGGAGTTCATAGAGACGTTTCCTTACGTCATCAAGTACAAGCAAGGTAAAGAGAATGTAGTGGCTGATGCACTTTCACGGAGGTATGCCTTGATCTCTACTTTAGATGCTAAGTTGCTTGGTTTCGAGTGTTTGAAGAGTTTGTATGTGAATGATGCTGATTTTGGTGAGATTTATCGAGCATGTGAGAAATCTGGTTTTGAAGAGTACTTTAGGCATGATGATTATTTGTTTAAGAGAAATCGATTGTGTGTTCCTAAGTGTTCTCTTCGTGAATTATTGTTGCTTGAATCTCATGGTGGGGGTTTGATGGGACATTTCGGTGTTGCTAAGACTTTAGCTGTTTTGCATGAACACTTCTTTTGGCCTCATATGAAGAGAGATGTTGAACGAATTTGTGGTAGATGTGTTACTTGTAAACAAGCTAAGTCTAGAGTGAGTTCCCATGGTTTGTACACGCCATTGCCTATTCCTACTGCTCCTTGGATTGACATTTCTATGGATTTCGTGTTAGGGCTGCCTAGGACTAAGCATGGTAGTGATTCCGTGTTTGTGGTGGTTGATAGATTTTCTAAGATGGCGCATTTTATTCCATGTCATAAATCTGATAATGCATCGCATGTTGCTGATTTGTTCTTTCGAGAGATTGTTAGATTGCATGGAATGCCTAGGACTATTGTTTCGGATAGGGATGCGAAGTTCTTGAGTTACTTTTGGAAGACTTTGTGGGGTAAGTTAGGTACTAAACTGTTGTTTTCTACTACTTGTCATCCACAAACTGATGGTCAAACTGAAGTAGTCAATAGGACTTTGTCTACATTGCTTAGGGCTATAATTAAGAAGAACATTAAGTCTTGGGAAGAATGTTTGCCACATGTTGAGTTTGCATATAACCGTTCTGTTCATTCTGCTACTAAGTTTTCACCTTTTGAGATTGTCTATGGGTTTAATCCTTTAACTCCTTTAGATTTATCTCCATTGCCTGAACATGAGCGTACTAACCTTGATGGCCAGAAAAAGGCTGATTTTGTGAAACAGATTCATGAGAAGGCAAGGCTGAATATTGAGAGACGAACGGAGCAGTACGCCAAGCAAGCCAACAAGGGGAGGCGTCAAGTTGTGTTTGAGCCCGGAGATTGGGTATGGCTGCATATGCGCAAGGAGAGGTTTCCATTGCAAAGGCGTTCGAAGTTGCTACCTCGAGGCGATGGACCTTTTCAAGTGTTGGAGCGCATCAATGATAACGCCTACAAATTGGACTTACCTGGTGAGTATAATGTTAGTGCTACATTCAATGTTACTGACTTGAGTCCTTTTGATGTAGGTGACGACTTGGATTTGAGGACAAATTCTCTTCAAGAGGAGGGGAATGATGGAGTCCAAGGTTCGTCAAATCAAGATCCTGTTCGTGTTCCCAAAGGGCCGGTGACGAGAGCTCGAGCTAAGAAGTTCAAGGAAGGCTTACAAGGATTGATCCAAGAAGTTTGGTCTCAAGAATTGACGAAGAAGCCCATTGGAGAAGGCGGACCGGACAGCCCGCGAGTTATTAATTTCATCGAGTGCGTTCGGGCTGAAGATTGAAGACTTTATGTTTATTTTCGTGTGTTTTGGTTCAGGCCACGTTTTTGGGTCTTAAAAGACTTGTTTTTGGGTTTTTATTATATTGGTTAATGGGTTGGGCCATACCTTTGACTTTGGGTCAGTTATTTCCTAGTTAGATTAGGTTTAGATGGTTTTATTTGCCTCCCTATATAAGGGGCTCTTTGTGGACGAAAATTAGTTAGCTTTTGATCATTAATATTATTGTGAGTTTATTCTCTCTTGAGAGTTTTCGAATTCCTCTTGATTATTCCAAGACGAATTCATTATCCGGCGAATCAGCGAGTAAATCAAACCTCGTTGTGTGTCATTCATCGTCCCCGTGTGGCTAGGCGACCGTTTCTTTGGGTTATAGAGACTTCGGTTTATCTATAGTACTTAGGAGGGTTTAGTCCTTTGACGTATTGGGATTTCCATTCGTTAGTTAGTTTCGTTTCTTCCGCGTGCGTCTACCATCGGTCATCAAGGATCGTATCAATTTATGTGGGCGCATTCACTAAATTCAAGGCACCTCCCCCACCATACTCCAAAGAAATTGTTGTTGTAAAGCAGCCGTTGTTGCCAAATTCCAATTCTCTTATTCGAATCAACAACAGATGGGATAATATATTCAATGCAGCTACACATAGTTCGAGTTCGAGGGTGGTCGATGCATTACCTATTAGCACAGAACCTAATATCACAGGTAACATTGAATTTGGGTCAATCTTCATGAACAAAGAAACGATGATATCCGCTGTGCATGCTTACCATTTGAAAAAGTTTGCGGAGTTCCAATCCGTTGTATCAAGTCCAATTAGATACCATCTTCAGTGCAAGTTCCCATTGACTTGTGTGTTTTGTTTAAAGAGCAAATCTGTTGGTTGTTCTTGGAGAATTTACAAGGTTGTTGACCACACATGTATGTCTGATTTGAGAATGGCTTCGGAGCCGACCGCATCTTCAAGAGCCGTTGCTGAGTTTATTCTCCCAAACATGGCTGAGGATGGATTTGTGTTTAGGCCCTGTGATATACAGGGGCAGTTCTTAAGAAATTTCAGTGTAAGATTGAAATATCCCACTGCATTAGCTGGCAAGAATCGAGCCCTGAAAGCTATATATGGAGATCATCACAAGTCATTTCAGGTTAGGTATTTAATAACATTCATAGAATTTCTATTTTTATGTTCTTGGTTTACATTTATTCAAACGTTAGAATTTATTAATTTCTTACTGTAATAACCAAGAGTTAGTTAATAATAATGTATTCCAACCATGTTTATACGTTATAATTGTTCATGATTACAAGATTGCACATATAGTTAGAATTCTTATATATTCTTACTAACGCAACAACTCACAGATGTAAGAAATTGAATGATTCTCATCACATCCCCTCATTCATAACTTATATTCTAATATACAGATGGTTGCCAAATATCCGCACATGCTCCAAAAAATGAATCATGGATCTGTTGTCGACTTACAGACGGATGAGGACAAAACGTTCCAGTACTGTTTCTTTGCATTAGATGTAGCTATAAGAGCATTTCGATATTGTCGGCCGGTGATAGTGATCGATGCAACTCATTTGAAGGGAA
Source organism: Thymus mandschuricus (assembly GCA_029379335.1). Lineage (NCBI taxonomy): Eukaryota > Viridiplantae > Streptophyta > Magnoliopsida > Lamiales > Lamiaceae > Thymus > Thymus mandschuricus. The sequence goes on along the minus strand of CM057074.1, from coordinate 14,160,730 downwards.
CCTACAAGGGTGTCATGTTTTGTGCTTCCACCAAGGATGCAAATGAACAAATATTGCCTTTGGCATTTGGCATCGGCAACAAAGAGAATGATTTGTCATGGAGGTGGTTCTTGACTCATGTACGGGACAGTTTTGGTGCCCCGGAGAATCTCTTAATTGTTTCAGACCAACACGTTAGCATAAAGAATGCGATCGAATTTGCATTCCCAGGTATATCTTTTATATGTATAACATCTTAAACAACTATTACCCTCAAACCGTTGCATTTACATAAGTCATCTTCACTTAATGTAGGCACATCGCACGGTCTGTGTACGTATCACATCCACGGAAACCTTAAGAACTTCGGTGCTAGTATTATCGATATTTTCCATCTGGCTGCATATGCATACAAGGAAGATGATTTCAATGAGCACATGAGAAATCTCGAAATATCAGCACCTGGTGCCTATTCCAAGCTGTTGGCCATTGACCCCAATAGATGGGCAAGGAGCAAGTGCCCCGTTAGACGTTATGCATTTGGCACATCGAATGCTGTCGAATCATTAAACGGGAGGTTGAAATGGGCTAGGAAATTGCCAGTAACGTCGTTATTGGAGTATGCTAGGAATCTGACTCAATCTTGGTTTTACCAGCATAGGACCGCATCCGGCAAATGCGAGAAAGAGGTCGCTGAATATGCTCAAAAAAGGATGGCAAATGTCATTGCCAAGGCAAATTTATGGACTGTGCAACCCATATCTAATTTCTTATTCAATATTATTTCTGGTGCGACCAGTAATATTGTTGATTTAGGTAAGCGGGAGTGTACTTGTAATGTTTTTCAGAATGATCTTTTTCCTTGTTCACATGTTGCAGCTGCCATCATGTATGATTTCTTACCTGCAGGTTAGAATTAACATAGTTTCTTACTTACATCTATACATTTACAGGTAGAAATGTTCTTACTCCCTCGAAATCGCAGGTACCGTAATGAAAGCCCATTGTCATATGTCCATTCACACTATTCTACTGAAACATGGAGAAGTATATATGTAGCAGTGATCATGCCTGTGCCCCCCCCCCCCCCCCCCCCTCTCAGATTGGCACCTCCCTGAAGAAATTGAGTCTCGGTTTGTTGGGACTCCTTCAAATCCCAAGCAAGCTGGTAGGCCACCCACAAACCGTATACCATCTGGAGTACCTCCCACTAAAAAACCTCGTAAGGCAAATTGTGCAAGATGCAAACAGCGGGGCCATTATGCAAATGCGTGCACCGTATTCATAGATGTTTCTGTACAAGACATTCCATTATTGGAATCTGAAGGATGCAGCAATGTACCCAAGAAACAACGGCGAAAACCTAAGAAATGCGGTATATGCGGTGTTGCAGGGCACACACGGCCCACCTGTAAAGATCCGCGTAGGTTCGACTGACTTCTATGTTTACCTTTTTGTATAGCTAAGTGATTTAGAACTTGACAAGTTGAAACAACGCAAATATTTTTTGTAATTTCGACTTGTTTTGGTTAGCATTTTGTATATTGGAATGAATTCAATCAGTATATTCCAACCCGTCTCGTGGCATTCCCAACAGGTTTTATAATAACAACTTTCTTACGTTATAATAGCATATCCCAAGTTAGATTGTAGTATATTCTAACCTGTGTCGTGGTATTCCCAACAGGTTCAGTCCACCCGTTAGAAATACTAACCTTCCTACGTTATAATCTTATATCCCAAGTTAGAAAGTAGTATATTCTAACCTTTGTCTTGGCATTACCAACAGGTTCAGTCCACTCGTTAGAAATACCAACTTTCTGACGTTATGATTGCATATCCCGAGTTAGAATGTAGTAAATTCTAACCTCTTGCGTGGCATTCCCAACAGGTTCAGTCCACCCGTAAGAAATACCAACGTTCTGACGTTATAGTCGCATATCAATGGGTAGAATTTATTATATTCTAACCTTTGTCGTGGCTTTCCCAACAGGTTCAATCCACCCATTAGAAATACCAACTTTATTACGTTATGATCGCATATCTTGAGTTAGAATGTAGTAAATTCTAATCTTAGCCGTGGCATTCCCAACAGGTTCATGCCACCCGTTAGAAATACCAACTTTCTGACGTTATAGTCGCATATCAAGAGTTATAATGTAGTAAATTCTAATCTTAGTCGTGGCATTCCCAATAGGTTCAATCCACCCGTTAGAAATACCAACTTTCTTACGTTATCATCGCATATCCCTAGTTAGAATGATGAGAAATGATGAGAGAAATCATATTCTTCATATAAAGAAATGATGAGAGAAATCATCAGCCAGCATTACCACAGCGAGCTAGAATTTCGCATAAAACAGGGGAAATCGACATCTTAGACTCAAACTTCCCACAGACGGCGCCAGTTGATAGATCCGGGTTGAAGATCCACAACAATTTGAGTGATTATTCATCATATTTGCAAAGAGCATTCATGGATAAAGGATTACAATAGCGGAGAGTAAGAGATTTATGTGGCTTTATCAGCCATAACTATGCATTTCATACAGATTTCATACACAACATTGTTCATATAAAGATAGTAAGCAGCGATTGAGTTAAGAGCTTAAATAAAGGGCACTTCTAGCCATAAACCTGTCGAATCTATGGAGTTTTAGCTCATTCAAGCAGAAAACAAAGAAGCAAGGGTGAAGGGAGAGGGAAGCGAAGAGCACATAGCTCTGCGAGGCTTCGTTCTCTCCTAACGACGAGGGTTATACCTTAAATTTGAGATGGTGTGAGCAAGAGAGAGATTCTTCCCGACGACGAGAGGGAGGAAAATGGCGGTGATCGTGAGTGAGGTTTCCGGGAAGAAGGCCTCGGAAAGCCTTGACTGCCTGAGCTCGAAGGAGCTCGTAGTAGGGTGTGGGGAATGAATGGAATAGTACGCAGAATGCGTGTGTGTATGAAGAGTTGTGTTGTGCTGATGATTATGAGGTGTGCGATTACTCGATATATATATATAGATGTGAAAAGGGTAAACTTTCGTGCAAAAGGAGGACAGAAAAGGAATTTCTATGGGGACAAGATCCTTCTTTGCCATTAATTTCGTGGTCCTCACTCTAAGATGGGTAGAGTCAAGCCGATCATGTGTTAGGCAGATCCCCAGGTTCCGGCAGATGCCAGCAGAACCCGCGCAGCTTCTGTATGAGCCGGGACCTGTGCAGGAGCCCTGTCGCAGGTCAAATTTTGTTCAAAACTCTGTAGCATCTATGACTTAATCATCTTTATTAAGCCAATCGTGTATGGCTTTTGAAAGGGTGAGAGAGATAGGTATTTGAAAGATAGCACATTAGCAAAAGCTGATATTTATCCCTATCAGCTACCCCCCCCCCCCAAGTCCAGAAGCGTGTCTAATAAGCTTTTGGTTTAATACTTTGGCGGGAAATGATAGTTTTTTTTTTTTTTTTTTTTGGCATATTATAGCATCATCCAGGTCTTGTCGCGTGTAAAAAATAGTGCGGTGGTTTTCCGAGGGCGATGAGATATAATACTCTCTTCTCCTTCCTTCTCTTCTACCATCTTTTCAACATATCATCAAGGGAGAGAAAAAGGAAAACAAAAGGGGACCCTTTTCACTTCTTCCGCACATCTCGCCTTCAATAAGACTGCCACTCTCATTCTTTCGTTTAGCCAGAACCAGGTAGGTAATCTCCCTGCTCGTTAATGATTTCAGGGCTAAAGATAGAGGAAAAACTTCTCTTTCTCTTTTCATTTAATTCCTTAACTTGATTATTCTTGGCTTACACCACTCATGTTTATGCTATTCAGATATGTCGCTCGACTCTATTCGTCAGAAAATTTGCGACCTGGCCTACTCAGAGGACATCTTCGACTCTCTTCGATTTCATCTACTTAGGTTTTTGACCAGAAGGGAAATGGATTTCCTGAGTTTGAGAATTTTCCCAATATGAAAACCTACCTCCGAAGGCTGAAGAATCTCTTTGTCCAGTATGAAATGTATGATGGACATTTATCAGAGGAGGAAAAGTGCGAAGCCATTCTTGCGCCCTTGATATGTGGCTTTCTCACACCAGGGGATGCCATTGTTCATGACCCGGCCCGTAACGGGCGTGTGGTTACTTTAATGGTTGAGCTGCTCTCTATCGAGGAGGCTAGGGACGCCGAGGCACTCGCGCGGGCCGAAAGCCAGAGAGAACCCCCAACTGAGAGAGTCTATGATAGAATAAACAAGAAATTGAAACTGGAAAGGGGTATATTACTTTATTACTATTTGTCCTTTTGGGTTTATTTAAGAGAAGGGTGCTAATATCCCTATTTTCCTCTGCAGATTCAGCCGCTGAAGCTAGCAGTGGATCTTCTTCCTCTTCCCAGAGTTCTCCAGATTCTCCTCCCAACTCTGGTGTTTCCATTTTGCCTGTTTTGCTTCCATCTTTCTGATCGAGAACTATTTCTTTTGATTTTTGGTGGGGTGTTCATCTTGTACCTCCGAATTTGGGTCGACTGTTTTTCCTGGTCTTCTTGACCCAGGAGTTGATTTTATGTCTTTAAACTTGTTGAAGTAAATTATACTCTATCCTTTTTTAATGATTACTTAATGCTTCCAGTTTTTTCATGCATACAACCATTTTAAGATATAAGCATTTTAGGCTCATGAGGTCTGGCCTTTTAGGATAAGGAAGTATGAGCATTTTAAGCTAATGGGATATGGCATTTTAAGATAATGGGGTATGGGTAGTATCCCCCTACTCCCCCCCCCCCCCCTCCCAGGTATGTTGTGAGAGATCGAATGAATCACAACTCATTTGGTGGATATTTCAACACTCTCCTTTACTTTTAGATAATCTTCCTTACAAGAAAAATTTTCTAATTTTCTTATGCTCTTTCTTGCCTCCCACGAGGTGGGTTTTTAGAAAGTCTACTTATTTTTGCACTAAGCATAATACTCCCTCCGTCCACCTATTTCTGACACGGTTTCCTTTTTGGGCCGTCCACCTATTTCTGACACGTTTCCTTTTTTGGAAAGAATTAGCCACTAAGTAGTACAATTAGTAAATCCCTTATTACACTTAACATTCCATACTTAAATCTCATCCACTCATTTTTTCTGCACGTAGTTCAATATAATTTAAATTTCGAAAGTTTAAATTATTATAACTTGCTCGTTTGTTATCGGATTTTTATGATTTTTATATCAAATTAAAGGTCTTTATACGATCTTTCATTTAAGATCAGACAAGAACATGTTTTTATGCATATATGATGCTCTGTTTCTAAAATATGTTTATTCCCTACAAAATACACTTTATACACTACATCCATAAACACAATACACTTTACACACTAATCACTTCCGTCTTAAATCTCGTGCAAAAAGCAAACGTGTCAGAAATAGGTGGACGGAGGGAGTATTTCTTTAGATTGTTTACATTCTAGGGTCGGGGTAGTGCCCTGCCTTCCTCATCTTGAGCTCCCCCTTTCAATGCCTCTTTTACTAGATAGGGTCCTTCCCAATTTGCATCCAGCTTTCCCATGGGCTTGAGGGCATCTGCCCTCTTTAAAACTAGATCTCCTTTGCAGAACCTGCGGATCTATACTTTCTTGTTATATGCATCTCGCACCTGTTGTTTGTATCTTTCTGCCTTCTGGAGAGCTTTGATTTTATGCTCCTCAACCATGTCTAGGTTTTCCCTCATCAGAGAGGAGTTCTGATTTTCATCATAAGCCACTATCCTTAGTGATTTGAGTTCCGCCTCTACCGGCGTTACCGTTGTTGCCCCATAAACCAAATTAAATGGGGCTTCCCCTGTGGCTGTCTTAGGACTGGTTCGATATGCCCATAGCACTGAATCCAGTTCGTCAGCCCAGTTTCCTTTGGCCTTTTCTAGTCTGGCCTTAATACCATTTACGATGGTTCTGTTTGTTACCTCAACTTGTCCGTTAGCTTGGGGGTGAGCTACAGCTACAAATCTTTGCTCAATGCCGATTTCTTTGCACCAAGCCCGCACCAAGGATCCTGTAAACTGGACCCCGTTGTCAGCGACCAATATCCTTGGGATTCCATATCGACATCATATATTTTTCCAGATGAATTTCTTTATCACTTGTTCCGTGATCTTTACTACGGCCTCAGCCTCGACCCATTTGGTAAAGTAGTCCACAACTACAATTAAAAATATCTTTCCTCCTGTAGCTGTGGGGAATTTTCCCCCTATATCAATCCCCCATTTATCAAAGGGACAGGGCGCCATCATGGCCCCCAACTCCTCAGCAGGTTTGTGGATGAGTCTCCCATTTCTTTGACAGTTGTCGCATCTTTTGACTAGGTTTTTAGCGTCTTTTTCCATTGTAGGCCAAAAGAATCCAGTTCTGAGCAATTTTCTAATTAGATCTTTGAATCCAGTGTGTGCTCCTGCAGCACCTTCATGTATTTCACGCAACGCGTATTCTCCCTCAGGTTCTGACAAGCACTTGAGGTAAGGGTGTGTAAATGCCCTTTTGTATAGCTTATCCCCTATTAGGCAGAATTTAGCTTTGAATGCACGCGGTAGCCTATCATTACTAGCCAAAGCTGTGGTTCCTGGCTTTCCTGAGAGCTCCTTCATGGCTCTGATGATTGGAATTCTCCAATCTTCCACCATTTTGATAGCCTGTACCTCGACTTTGATTAGTTTAGCATCTGCATTGCACAGCACAATTTCATCTGTCCATGTTCCTTCCACCGAACTGGCTATTCGCGCCAGCTTATCGGCTTCAACATTCTCTTCTCGAGGGATCTGGATCACCTCAGCCTTAACGAAATGCCCCAGTAGCTCGTCCACGACTTTGGCGTATGCCACCATTCGTTCCTCTCGTTTTTCGCAAGTCCCTAGGACCTGACGCGTCACTAGTTGGGAATCTGAATGGACCATTACGTGGGTTGCATCCATGGTTCGCAGCAGATCTAGGCATCTGACTAGAGCCTCATATTTTGCCTCATTATTAGAGACATGATAGTTTAATTTTATAGCAAATTTGTAATCCTGAGACCTAGGGTCTTGGATAAAGATCCCCACCCCGGCTCCTTCTTTAGTAACTGAGCCATCAACATAGGCTTTCCACCATTGGTACTCTTCTTCTTCCCCTCTGGTGGTTTCCTGTAGAAAGTCGGCCAGTGCTTGGGCTTTGATAGCTACCCTTGGCTCAAAATCTACATCGTACTCACTTAGCTCTATTGCCCATTTGACTAGTCTTCCTGATAGGTCGGGTTTACCCAGTATCTGCTTCAGTGGCTCGTTTGTCTTGACTATCACTTTATGTGATAAGAAGTAAGGCCTTAACTTTCTGGCTGTAACCATCACTGCTAATGCAGCTTTTTCGATACTCGGGTACCGCATCTCTACTCCCTGTATCATCTATATAGGCTTCTGAGTTAACCCCTCTTCTCTTAGGAGTACAGAACTGATAGATTCCGCTCCCACCACTATATATAAATATAAGACTTCCTGGGGTAACGGTTTAGTAAGCAAAGGCAGTTCTGCCAGATGCTCCTTTAATTCTTCGAAGGCCTTCTGGCACTCATTAGTCCATTCGAATCTACTTCCCTTTCTCAAGATTTTAAAGAAAGGGAGGCTTTTGTCTGCTGATCGCGAGATGAAGCGACTCAACGCAGTGATTCTTCCATTGAGCCTTTGAATCTCCCGGATGTTTCGAGGAGGAGTCATATCTAGCACGGCCTGTACTTTGGCCTTGTTCACTTCAATCCCCCTGGGAGTGACCATATACCCTATGAATTTCCCAGCCTGTACACCAAATGAACATTTAGCTGGGTTTAACTTAAGGTGGTAAATTCTGGCAACAGCGAACACCTCTTCCAGATCTTGTATGTGATCTTGGGCTTTAACACTCTTGGCCAATATGTCATCGACATAGATGTAATAGCCGCAGTTTTATTTAGTGAGTAAATAAAATTTCGGCATTATTTTAATATTAAGAGTGTTATTACTATTATTAGTATAACAAATTTATAGTACTACAAATAGTAATGTTATATTTGGTAATTAAATATTGCCCAAACAAAAGTCGAATTGTTTAAAGAAAGGCCCAATAAAAGCACAACGATTAATTATTATTATTCAAGGGGCCGAGGCCCACTTAAAGACCGAAGGCCCATTTCAAGATTTATTACACGAATTATTTCGGCCCAATAAGAAAAGCCACGTCGGATGAATTTAAGCAATAAAGGATAAAGGCCCAGGAATTATGATATAATTTCAAGTGTGACATATACATGTGGAAAAAGTAAATTATGTATACATATTTATTAAATAAAAAAAAAAAGAAAAGAAAAGAAAAGAAAGGAAAACAGGAAGAAGCGGCAATACAGTAGGCGCCCATAATTTCCAACGCAAATCTGTATTTCAACTCTATTAATCCCTCCTAAGCACAATTAGAGAACTATTAAACACTCCTAAAATTACAATTAGAGGAAGATTAATCATGGAAAGTTGTAGAACTCTCCCAAGAATACACGTATACTCATCCTTTGCCTCCACACACACACAAGACATGCAATCACATCCTCCAATGTAATGATGAAGCCTCTCTCCCCATTGGAATCCATACCACATACACAAAGAGAGAGAAAACAGCCTTCAATCCCCACAAAGCTCCACATTACCTGCACCAAACTCACACAATCAAACATTCACACAACATACAACTTAGAGAGAGAGAGAAAGCAAGTGAGGAGAGTGAAAACTAGTGAGAGAAGCAGATTTCCAGCCAAGAAACAGCCGGAGTTCAGCCTCGAATCGCTTGTTCAAGCATCGAATCCACTACATTTTTCTCTAGGTAATCCCTCTAACTCTTCTCCCTCAAAGGCCTAGCTTGCATGCACTAACTAAAGCCCCAACCTCTACCCCTAGGAAGAAGAACGGAGGAAGAGGGAGACATTCTGAGCAAGATCGAATAGGAGAAAGCCCTTAATCGGAAGATCGGAACCCATTTTCAGCCCCTTGACGGTAAGAAGGAACTCCACTCTCCCCTAGCATGATTATCAAGGCCCTAATACTTAGAAATTAAACCTACACTCTAGGTTTCAAGTTACCATCGGTGGAGAGAAGGAATGAGAGGAGGGGAGCAACGAAGAACAGCGGGCAGCCCCATTCTAGCTCGAGAAAACCGATTTCCAACCTCTAAGATTCAAGTAAGACTCCCTCGTTATTTTCTCTAAGAACTTTGAAACCATAAGCATGTAATCCTCCCCATTAGAACACAAAAGAACCAACTAGTGACATCGATTTAGTGCTCTATCACCCACTCAAGCATAAAAACATAGTTAAAAACCATTAAGATTGAAAGATAAGAAGTAAAGCAATTATTTAGAAGCAATGCATGTTTGGAAGCTCAAAATCAGTTTTTGAAGCATGTTCAAACCACATAGAACCTCCTCTAACAAGCCCAAGACATTGCATGCATAATAAGTCTTCAATTAAACACTTCAATCCAACAAAGAGATCAACAACAAGCATACCATAAATCTGGAAATTTGTTTCCAAGTAATGCATAAATTACCAAGGCAAAATCAGCCCCTAAAATGCCTCCTAATCAAGCTCCATAAGCCCCTAAATCAACTAGTACAGCTCATAATCGAATTGAAAGAGAAACGATGGGAAAGGGTGAAGAACCGAACCTGTCGGAAGAGCAAAAAAGGCCGAGGATGGGAGTTGAGGCGACGCCGGAGCATGGCAGCCTTCTCCCGAGCCTTACCGGAGATTGCCCGGCCGACGACGGCCTCGATTGAGGCTATTGCAGCACCGGAATCGCCTGCATTCACCTGCAAAATGAGAGAAAAGAGAGAGGTCAGAAGAGGGAGTATGAAAAGAAGTAGGAGAAGGCACCGGCGACGGCGTCACCGCCGGCGCCGAAGGAGCAGAACGCAGAAAGAGAGGGGAGGTGGAGGATGGCAGTGGCCGATGGGAAGTCGTGCCCTAGCCACGAGGGCTAGAGCAACGATGCGAGGAGAAAAGGAGGACGGCGAGCCACGCGGAGCAAAGTCGGAGCGCCGTCGGCAGCGAATGCCACGGCGAAAGACAGCAGCAGCGGTGGCGACGCGATTCGCGGCAGACGCGTGAGGGAGGAGCAGCAGTTATGGCCGGAAAATCAGCGACGGAGAGAGGGAGCCGCGCCGGCGCACCGCATTGACGAAGGCGAGGCCGGCGTCGGAGGAGACGGAGCCGACAGGTTTCCCAATTTTTCCCCCGTTGCCCTAATTCCCGAAATTGGGGTGTCCCTTGCGATTAAATGGAGATTGGCGGGGGAGAGTCGACGACAGAGAGGACCGCCGGCCGATGTACACCGGCGGGAAGGCGGGCGACGAGGGCGATGGAGAACCACCGAGAGGGAAAGGACGCCGAGAGAGAAGGAGAGAGTACGCGTTCGAGGAAGAGAGAAAGAAGGGGGGGGTGCTGTGTCAAGTATGGGACCGGGCCAGGCTTTCGGGCCGATATGGACTTCGGGCCGGGAGAATCGTTAGGCCAAATTAATTACTTTGATGGGCCGTAGAGATTAAATTGGGCCGGACTAGACGGGATTAGACGAGCCAAATTTTACTCACGAACCGAATTTATTAATTGTTGGGCCAAGAACCATTCACTAGTTGGGCCGACAAATAATTATTTGTTGGGCCAGAAGTAGTACTCAATTGGGCCGAGATTAATAAGTTGTCGGGCCGGACTTTAGTTATCGGGACGGATCTATTTTTCAGTTGGGCCGAAGCTTCAAGATCAGACGGGCCGAGTTTTATTCATGGGCCGAGAATTATTTATTTATTGGGCAGACAAAATATTTAAATGAGCAGATAATTAAATCAAGAAACAAAAGCCAAACGTAATAATTTATCGGATTGATGTCATAATTCCCGAGCTTCAATAATTGGGCTTAAATCTCTAATGCTTTTATCAGGCCTCTAGAGACTATTAACGTTGAATTAATCAAATTGAGCCCAAATATAACAGCTTTATAAGTGTAGACCACTTATAACACGTGATAAAAATCACGAAACCCTATCAATGATTAAATTAAGCCCAGTAACAACAGTTATGTTAATCTTATAAGTGTAGACCACTTATATCCTTCAATAAGATTTAGCCCAGTTATATTTATCTTATAAGTGTAGACCACTTATAACATGTAATAAAATCACGAAGCCTCATTAATGGCTAAATCAAGCATCCTGCGATTTTGTCGAGGATGAAAAGACTATAAGACACAGGAATCGATCGAAGTGATCAATTTCAAATGAGAATCGAGAAACCTCGATTAAAAGAATAACCATACGTTATCAGTAAAAGAGAGTATAATCTCGATAAAAGACAACCTTCGCATAGATTGATAAGATTATCGAGTTCATTTCAAGTTTCTCATCTTACGTTCTTTGAACGAGATCAGGCGAAGGAAAGAGGCCGAGACTAAGGCGGCGCTCAGAGTTATATAAAGTATGACCAGGAAAGGAAAGCTATCGAGGTGGGCTTTCAGAAAAACTAAAATGTTTTCTTATGAAAAATTCTTTTTCTTTATTTTAAAAGAATTGTCAGACCATAAAATGTTTTTGTTTTGTATGAGATCTATCTGAGGAGGCTTATGCCTCAGTTGAAAGGCTTATGCCTGTAGAGGTAGAATCTACAATTACAGTTGGCCGGACGATCCGGTCGATCCGGTCGATTAGGGCACTAACAACCTGTAACCAACACAATGGACACGTTAGAGCCCTACGGAGAACACCGGAGGGGGTGTCGGTCGTAGGACCTCCGACACTCAAGTTAGTACGGTATTCAGATAATCGAATATAAAAATAGATGAAAACGAACGTAAATAACAAAGCAATTGTGGTGGTCGCGGACGACTAAGTGCGTTCGGTCGGTTAAGGAGGTGACAGGAAGTAACGTGTGAGGGTGGATTGACGGCGGAGGAAGCTTGTTCGGCTTACTCCGACGGCGGCGGCTGTCCTGATTGTGCCGAGTGTGTCAGAGCAGTTGAGAGAGTAGTGGAGAGTGTGAGCATGGAATAGATCATGACTGACTCGACCTAGTCAGTTAGTATATATATGACGGCCTCCCCCTTAGGGTTTGCGTCCATCTCCCTCGATCCGTTCCGACTTCCGCGGCCGAGTTAACGTACTTTGACTCGGTCTTTAATTTAAATGACGAGTCACGCGTACTGACCGTGTTGACCGTCGTGGCTGACGTAACCGGATAAGCTCTAGGGCTAAGTAATTAAATTGGGCTTGTATGCCTTTTCTATTGGGCCATTTCGACCGTCCAGCCTGGTCCGTTAAGACCGTTGGGCCATTTAATTTGGGCTTACGAATTTTGCCCACTACAGTTTGTCCCCCACTCTCTAGTAAAAATTAATAATTTTAACTAGAGAGTATGTACAGTTACGTTCCACTCTGCCTGCAAAATTCGAGATAGTCATATATTGCAATTCCGAATTTCAAAATGATGTTATAATGTAACATTAGAAGTGCAAAAGCAAGACTTAGAAAACTCATCACTTTGTTGCGGAGATGGGCCTTCTTGCTTCGAATTTTTAACATTTTTATGCCCGTTGGGCCATTCTAATATCCAAAGTTCGGAAACTTTGATTTTTATTTTCAATTTATATATAAGGCAATCAATTAATACGGCACATGATCTTTTCAAATGCACTCGAAATTGAGGCTTATCAAATTGTTTTGGGCCTATGGGCCTTTTTATTTTTTTAACAAGAAGTTTAAAAGGTATGGCCCATGTGATAAATATGCCAACTCTTCTGTAGTGTTAGGCGAGTGAGCATGCGAAATTAATTGAGATGCAGCTTCTTCTGTCTCTTTCTATTCAAAAGGGAATCAATTGAATAGATGGAAATTTCGAGCGTTCAGTCAGTTGAAGAAGTCAAGACAGTTGATTTAACTCAGTCTCATCATTTTCTTATTGGAGAGCTCAGATTTGATTTGGGGGTAAGCAAAATTTTGAAGAAAAGCGATAGCAGTCAAGACAGTCAACTCTGTTTGCTTTTCGAAGTAGACACAGCAGTTTGGGAATTTGCTTCTGCTTTTTTTATTTTTATTTTTAACCTTCAAGGTTTCTCAGCCTGTCGAGACGGTCGACTTTCGGAGGGGGTTCTATTTCAAAGAAAGAAGCTTGCGCAGTCTGCTACGCTCAGAGGAGATAGAGGACTCCCTTTGTTATTCAACCTGTTGTTTATGTCGATTTTGTTCAGACAGAGGTATGATGATTTTCAGTTAACCAAGTCGGTTAAATTCCTTGCTCCGAGTAGTGACGAGAGGTAAGCTGCGTACGTCTCTGCGATCTTGCACCTTGAAATAGGAATATAGTTTTAGAATTTCACTTGTGCGTTTCATCGAACAACTTATGTGCATCAGTTTGGGGCAAGGATTGAGATGCGAGCAGCTGGGAATTTGTTTGAGAAGTAGGTGTTGTAGCGTGTAAAGCTTGTTTGACAACCGAAGGAATTGGTGGGGAGGTTTGTCAGCCCCCGGTCTCCTTCGGCGAGTTAACGGGAAGGGTGTCTTGTTTGTTAACTCGAAAATTCAAGGGGAGAGTTGCTGTGAATTTCGATTATCAGTTTTCTCCACTTCTCTTATAGTTGGAGTCAGTTGAGCTCCAATGCGGACAGTGTTGTCTGGAAAATCCGGATGGATCGGGACTTCGTCCAACTCGACTGTATCTAGTTCGTCCGAATGAGTCGGCTGCTGCGGCTTCGGGTCGGACGGTCCCTGCTGCTGTAATTGCTATAAGGTAGCTTGCTTCGCCTTCATCGTAGTCTGGTAGCATGCGCGTGAATCCTTTTGATCTCCCCTTGTCTCTTTTATCCCCCATTTGGTTGGAAACTTCAGCACTTGATGGAAAGTTGACGGTACAGCTCCCATTTCGTGGATCCAGGGACGACCCAAGATGACATTGTAAGCGGAGGGAGAATCCACCACTAAGAAGCAAGTGCAGAGGTTGACTCCTTCTGCATAGACTGGGAGTTCGATCTCTCCCAACGTGTTCTTTTGCTCTCCGCTGAAGCCGACGAGGCATGTGGTTTTCTTGACTAACTTGGCCTCATCAATTGCCATTTCCCTGAGAGTGGAAAGAAACAGGACATTGGCGGAGCTGCCGTTGTCGATTAGAACACGTTTGGTGAGAGAATTAGCAATATAAAGAGAAATAACTAAAGCATCATGATGAGGGTTGAGAAGCTTAGTGGATTATGAAGTGGTAAAGCAGATCGATTGGGCGGAGTGCTCGGTCACGTCCTTCTCCGTTGGGCTGGACTCTACTCTGAATCGGCCTGCTTCTCTTGCATGCCTCTTGGCTGCCGAATGGGTTATTCCGCTGACTTCGGAACCGCCTGTTATGATGTATACTGTTCGCTCATGCACCGGAGGTCGTGGGGGGGGGGGGGGGGGGGGGTAACATCTCTGCAGCCATCGCGTCTGTCTCTTGCTTCTTGAAGGGTTTGTTTCCCCTTGTCAGTTAGGAGGTCGGTCAGGTGGCCTTGTTTCAGTAACTGGGCTACCTCCAATTTTAGGGCGATGCAGTCGTCCGTTCGGTGCCCGTGATCAGCATGGAATTTGCACCATTTCGACCGGTCCCTCTGTTCTGGTGGTGCTCTCATCTTTTTTGGCCACTTGACTCGATTGCCGAATTGTTTGAGCGCCGCTACCGCTTCGACAGGTAAAATAGACAGATTGTATTCTGGCGCCTTAGCTCGTTCTCGGGGGCGCATTTCAGATGTTGATCCATAGTCCCTTCTTTTGTTGTTGAATATGCTTGGTATGGGGTAAGGATCAGAACGTCTATCATTGGACCGTCTATCCGGCATGGTATCCCTCCTCGAGCTCCCGTAAGGGGAGGACCTCTAGTTGTTGTATTGGTCCTCCTCCCATTTGATTTGTGCCCATGCCTTGGCCAGGACATTCTCCATCGTTTTGCACGGGTACTTTGTGAGCTCCTTGTAAAGGTCGGAATTAGGAAGGAGGCCTTTACGGAAGGTTGTTATGGCGGTTTGCGGGTTGCAGTTGGTTATCGAAACCTTCTCCTTGTTGAAGCGTCCAATGTAGTCACGGAGAGGCTCTCCATGTCGCTGGACTATCACGTACAAGTCTTCTAAGATCTTTTCTAGTTTCCTGCTACTAGCATATTGCTGCACAAACATATCAGTTAGTTGAGCAAAAGAAGATATGGAATTATTGGGTAGATTGGTATACCACTGGAGGGCCGGTCCTATCAGGCTAGAACCGAACCCCTTACACATGCAAGCTTCCCTCGACTGACGAGGGATGGCCACCGTGAACATTCTCTGGCGGTACTGAGCGATATGGTCATCCGGATCGGTAGTTCCATCAAATGGTTTCATGTGGGGGAAGTTGAACTTAGGAGGCATCTCAACCAACACAATTTCGTCCACAAACGGTGAGTCGGCATAGCAACTTGCGGCGCTCTTCTTGATTGGTGCCGGCACTCCGGGGATACGTTGAATCATTGCCTCCATCTCGGCTAACTTGTAGGCCAGATCCGCATCAAGGTTCATGTAGGGTCCGACCACGGCTGTCCGGACTGGTTCGCTAGTGATGAATTGGTTCTGATGGGCGAAGCCAAAGTTCTATTCGGGCTGCATGGTTCCAGCTGTTGGGACCGCAGTAACGGTTGCACCCTGAATTGGCTGTTGAACGCCCGCATGTGCCGTCAGACCCATGCCTCCAGTGACTGCTTGGCTTAAACTCACTCCAAGCGTCGTTCAAACCAGTTCGGTAGTCACATGTTGAAGACCGATTGTTTGATGGATTGATTCGGTCGCACTGGCTGTCGGGACGGTCGGGCCAACTCCAGCAGATTGTATTGGCCGTGTCACGGTTCGTTGAGGTTCGAGATCAAGGGATACTGGGTTGCCTGTAAGGAAAGACACACGAGTACGATCAGGATTAAACTGATGAAAACTTTGATTCTTTACTAGACCGGTTGAATCTCCGGGATTGACATCGTCGGGCTCGTCGTCATCAGTGAAGTTGTCTTCAAACTCTAGGAATTGCATCGGATCAATCGGAGCCTTCAACCGAGAGGTCGGAGTCTTTTGGGTTTGATTCGCGGCCGCTTCGAGACATTTGAGTAAATCGGTATTCTCCTTTTCAAGCCTCTCCCTAGCCTCCCGCTCTCGGTTCATCTGTTCGGTCAGGGCCGCAAGTTGAGCGGCTAAATCGGTCCCCACAGACGCATCGGACATGTTGTGTTCGTCGCCTATAAAATTGTAGAGGTAGAATCTACAATTACAGTTGGCCGGACGATTCGATCGATCCGGTCGATTAGGGCACTAACAACCTGTAACCAACACAACGGACACGTTAGAGCCCTACGAAGAACACCGGAGGGGGTGTCGGTCGTAGGACCTCCGACGCTCAAGTTAGTATGGTATTCAGAAAATCGAATATAAAAATAGATGAAAACGAATGTAAATAACAAAGCAATTGTGGTGGTCGCGGACGACTAAGAGCGTTCGGTCGGTTAAGGAGGTGATGAATTGGTTTTGATGGGGGAAGCCAGAGTTTCGCTCGGGTTGCATTGTTCCTGCTGTTGGGACCGCAGTAATGGTTGCACCCTGAATTGGTTGTTGAACGCCCGCATGTGCCGTCAGACCCGTGCTTCCAGTGACCGCATGGCTTAAACTCACTCCGGCTGTTGTGCGAATCGGTTCGGGAGTTACATGCTGAAGACCGATGGCTGGATGGATTGATTCGGTTGCACCGGCTGCCGGGACGGTCGAGCCAATTCCAGCAAATCATATTGGCCGTGTCACAGTTCGTTGAGGTTCGAGATCAAGGGATACTGGGTTGCCTGTAAGGAAAGACACACGAGTACGGTCAGGATTAAACTGATGAAAACCTTGATTATTTACCGGACCGTACGACTCTCCGGGGTTGACATTGTCGATATCGTCATTATCATTGAAGTGGTCTTCATATTCCAGGGATTGCATCGGGTCAACCGGAGTCTTCAGCCGAGAGGTCGGAGTCTTTTGGGTTTGATTCGCGGCCGCTTCGAGACGCTTGAGTAAATCAGCATTCTCCTTTTCAAGCCTCTCCCTAGCCTCCCGCTCTCGGTTCATCTGTTCTGTCAGGGATGCAAGTTGAGCGGCGAAATCGGTCCCCACAGACGCATCGGACATGTTGTGTTCGTCACCCATGGTCGGGAATTCAAAAGCTTTCGGATCATGCTGATTCGCTTGATTGCTAGGGCCCACGGTGGGCGCCAAATTGTAGAGGTAGAATCTACAATTACAGTTGGCCGGACGATTCGGTCGATCCGGTCGATTAGGGCACTAACAACCTGTAACCAACACAACGAACACGTTAGAGCCCTACGGAGAACACCGGAGGGGGTGTCGGTCGTAGGACCTCCGATGCTCAAGTTAGTACGGTATTCAGATAATCGAATTTAAAAATAGATGAAAACGAATGTAAATAACAAAGCAATTGTGGTGGTCGCGGACGACTAAGAGCGTTCGGTCAGTTAAGGAGGTGACAGGAAGTAACGTGTGAGGGGGGATTGACGGCGGAGGAAGCTTGTTCGGCTTACTCCGATGGCGGCGGCTGTCCTGATTGTGTCGAGTGTGTCAGAGCAGTTGAGAGAGTAATGGAGAGTGTGAGCATGGAATAGATCATGACTGACTCGACCTAGTCAGTTAGTATATATATGACGGCCTCCCCCTTAGGGTTTGCATCCATCTCCCTCGATCCGTTCCGACTTCCGCGGCTGAGTTAACGTACTTTGACTCGGTCTTTAATTTAAATGACGAGTCACGCGTACTGACCGTGTTGATCGTCGTGGCTGATGTAACCGGATAAGCTCTAGGGCTAAGTAATTAAATTGGGCTTGTATGCCTTTTCTATTGGGCCGTTTCGACCGTCCAGCCTGGTCCGTTAAAACCGTTGGGCCATTTAATTTGGGCTTACGAATTTTGCCCACTACAATGCCTCAGTTTATCAGAACGATTCGGGCTCACCAAGGTCAAGATCTCGGTGAGTTAGTGCACTCAGATACCGTTAGCTAACGTAAGTTGGCACGGTTAGGTATCCGGGAGGGTGGCCAACATCTCCGGATACACCCACAACTTAGATATGATGGATTACACCAGAAAATAGCCTGCGCAGGCACTCTTTTAAATTAAAATGTTTTTGTGAACATAGGTCTTTTCCGAAAACCCCTATGATTCACTTGAATGGCTGACAATCAAAATGTTTTGGCACATATCCACTGAGTACTTTAAAGTACTCAGCCCTGTACATATTTCCCATGTGCATGTTGAACAGGATGAAGTGAAGTTGCCGGAAGGAGCTTTTGTCGAGCATGGAAAGTGTTGAAGCCTCTTGGTGGTGCATGTCTCCATACATGCATCTCACGTTCTTCCGCTGTGATTTTTATGTAGTCAGACTAGATTCTATTTTGTGTATCGTTGCAACTCATCTCCATTTTGTGTATCGTTGCAACGTTTCATCTCCATTATAGACATTGCTTTCTTTTCTTGAACAACGCTTCCGCTCATTTCATGTAAAGGGCTTCCGTTGATGAACAGTACCTTCCTCCATTCATTCTCGACAAATGATAGAGAGTTTGAATGTATCTCAATGCTATGTTGTCACATCATTCCACCTCATGTCGTTCGTTTATTTTATTTCGTTTTTCCCTTTTCTTGAGTCGCGACCTCGCTTGGCTAGTCAAGCGGAGCCGGGTCGTGACAATAGACTTCCATGTTCTTGCCGATTTGATTCTTAAAAATTTTATCCATCATCCTTTGATAGGTATCTCCCGCATTTTTCAAGCCAAAAGGCATGCTTTGAAAACCAAATGTCCCAGCGCAGACCCCGAATGCAGCTTTTGGGATATCTGGCAGATTCATTTTAACTTGATGATAACCTTGATATGCATCCATCATAGATAGTAACTCACAGCCTGATGTGGAGTCTACCAATTGATCAATTCTAGGCAGAGGGAAATGATCTTTTGGACATGCTTTGTTTAAATCCCTGAAGTCAATACACATCCTCCAAGTGCCTGTGTTTCCCTTGGCTACCATTACTGCATTTGATAGCCATTCTGGGAACTGTATTTCCCTAATATGTTTGGCCTCCAACAGCTTGGCGACCTCCTCCCTGATGATTTTATCTTTCTCAGGACCAAATTGTCTTAGCTTTTGCTTTACTGGCTTTACCGAGGGGTCTACATTTAGACAATGCAATGCCACGGCTGCATCTACCCCCACTAGGTCAGATGACCCAAAAGCGAAAATGTCTGCATTCTTTTGCAAACATCTTATTAGTTGCACCGATATGTCCTGAGGCATCTGGGTGCCAATTCTGGTGGTAAATCCCTTTCGATCTGGGATCAATTCTATTTCTATTAATTCCTCTGAAGGGATCATTAAGCTTTGCCCTTCTTTGAATGTATCAACTTCCTTAATCTTGCCTTCTTCTCTTTCTGGTTTGTGTCGAGGAGACACAGGTTCTGGGACAACCCATTTTTTGGCTTCTCCCATTTTGACCGACTGGATGTAGCATTTTCGCGAGGTCACTTGACTTCCCGATATCCATCCTATTTGATTTCCCACAGGAATTTCATCATCAAGTGATACGTGGATACTATCGCTTGGAAAGAGTTCAGAGCAGCTCTTCCTAAAATGACGTTATAGGAGGATTCTTGATCAACTACCCAAAAAGTAGTCAGCTTTGATGTTTTGATATGCCCTTCACCCAAGGTGAGTGTAAGATCTGTTGGGATTATATACTGAAAAGCATACTTTTTATGCTTAGTTGTATACTACTTCTTCCTGTTTTATGAAATAAATAAAGTCATATGTTTTGCATATTTATTCGTGTTATGGTTATGCAAATAAACGTCCTGTAGTATATATTATAGATAATATGGTGTGGGTAGTCACACGGAAGATCATATTATCACTTTCTTATATACTTAAATGGTGTTCGCAACCTAAGTAATCATGGACAAATTACTTGTTAAGGTTGTACTATAATGCTTGATATTAGCTGATCTTGGCTAAGTAGCTTATACTAATGCATCCAGTTGCATTGAACAAGATCGTGGTGAGATAAATCCTTTTATACTGATTTAATAAAGGATCTAAGATCTCAGATGATTATTATTTCTTAATTCTAGTTGCATAATATTGAATTATATATTTATGATAATTATTACTTTGAGTTATCAATGAGTGAGAGTTATTGCAACTCAAAGCATCTCGATATCTTGGGTAATAATATTATAAATATGATAATTAATATTATAGCTAGAAATCGTGTCTCGGCGGAGTCCGAGTTGATGATGTCCCCTTGAGGCGCTCCAAAGATTATTATATTAAACCCTGCAGGTGGATTAAGTTCCGATATAATAATAAGGTCGAGCGGGTACTACTCTCGGTTGAGATATTCATTAATAGAGCTATCAGTAGCTTAATTAATTAATGGACATGCGATATCTTTAACATGGGAAATAATATAATCCAAAAAGGAGCCCGGTATGTTATAATATGGGAGATGGACGGCAGTACAATATTATTTCTATAGTGGAGTGAAATAATATTAATATAATTAAGTAAAGTATTCGGGCCCAGAGAATACTTGGATTATTAATTATATTGGGAGGCACAGTCCATATCCTCCTTAAGATCCCTAGTGTAGCCCAACAGAAGCAGGCCTGGCCCAGTAAGAGAAACCCTAACCCTAATCTGCCTCTATATATATAGATGGTGATTAGGGATTCCATCATAATGAGAAAAATCGGTTCACATACGAGATCAAGAGTGACGACTAGGGTTTTACTGTGAGGAAAAGAAGAAAGATTTCCGTCCATCCTGAATTCTTCTTTGTGCTCGGGAATACTCTAGAAGATCTCGAGGTTTACGAGAAGAGCTAGATCTCGTGTGCAGAGATCTAGTGCGAGGAATTCTTCACCGAAATCTCATTACTCCGGCTGGATCTGCCCCGACAAAGGTATGCAATCTAGATCTGTTTCCGCTTTAGGATCTAGGAAATTGCATGATATGTGTTTGTTTAATTGATTAACATCCGAGCGATCTTCACGGATCCAACAATTGGTATCAGAGCCAACTCGGCTCTGTTAATTGATTAATCAAAATTATATGTTTCATATTATTTGTTCTTGGATGCGAATTTTGTATTTTGCAGAGATCCAATTGTCATGGTTAATATGAAAGATTTTTGATTTTAATTATGTATTAAAATCGGTCTGTTTGTGACCGCGTTTGTAAAACACGAGGGTTGATCGTGTTAGATTAGGTTTTATTTTTTTCATTTTCCCATGTAAAATCGATGTAAATATTTCCTATCATGTAACCGATCAAATCCGGAGGAGAGGAGACGAATTTCTCGTCGAGAATTGAGGCGGCGGCGGCGGCGGCGGCTCGACGGCGACGGGCGCAACTCGCTAGGGTTCTGCCCTACGCGGCTGTTGCTGCTTGGCTTCGCCGGTGGGAGCCACCGCTCGACCCCCTCAACGACGAGGACTGGTCGGAGGAGGGAGCAGCAACGACCGGCGATGCAGGCGACGGCGGCAGCGACGCCGTGAAGAAGCAGCAGCGTGGCTAGGGTTTTCGAAACCCTAGCAGACCGCGACGGCTGCAGGCGGCGCTGGACTGACGTCCGGCCTCTACCCAGGCCGGCGGGAGCTCTCCAGACGGCAGCAGGCGCAACGGCGGTGGCGGAAACGCTGCTGCCCGGCGCATGAGCTGCTGTCCGGCATTCTCCCTGAACGCCGGCGACTCCCTGGCGACAGAAGGCGGCGTGGAGGGCGGAGAAAAGGCGGCGGCAGTAGCTGCTGCCCGCGGCAGTCATTTTACGACTGTGCAGCGGCGGCAGCAGCGATTTTACTGCTGCCCTTCGTTTCTCCGGCGACCGACGGTGGTTGAGTCCAGTGGGAGACCTCCGGCGAGCTCCCCTCCAGCTCCAGGCGGCGGCGGCACGGCGGCAGCGGAGGAAGGGCGACGGCAGCGGCAGCATGGGCGACTAGGGTTTGCGGTTAGGGTTTTCTCCAAACCCTAACGGGCCGACTCGTGGGCCCGTTTTTTCTCGTGAAGATCAGCCCGTTACTCGAAGAATCTAGATTTTCAAGCTCGTTCGAAGAAAAATGAAGACCATGATGATTGGATAATTTATTTTATTTCTCATGGTTATTTTATTCGATGTGATGGATAGCATGTTGTTTAATTATTCGCGATAATTGTTTATGTGCTATGCTTGAAAATGGTAAAAACCTTGATTAAAAATTACTAAGTGTGTGAAAATATTATCAATACTCTATTTAATTCGAGAGATTATGATAATCTAGCCTCCATAATTGGTTTAAAGATGAAATAATTAGCATTCGCGTTGACAATGAGTCTTCCTCCCTTTAGGAGATGCTGGTTATAGATTTCATTGGTTTAAACTTCATAAAAGGATAACTTGATTTAAGATGAAATAATCAGTGTTCTCGTTGACAATGAGTCTTCCTCCCTATAGGAGACACTGATTATAGAATTCGTTGGTTAAATCAAAGTTGATAATATTGGTAAAATGTTTTATTTAGGTAACTGCTCCTTCTGGTAGGGTTACTCTTTATAGAAATCATTTTTGGAATATTAAATTATGGTATTCACTTAGATGCAAATTAATTGATTATTTCCCTATAGGAAAGGTGATTAATTAATTTCGCATGGCTAGGAGGACCAACTATTAACTTATCAATCAGAAGGCTAAGGTTGATTTGATAATAAGTTAAAGATGTTAAGATCTACTTAAGGGATTATGTATACTGTCCACCTATAGTGGCTTATGTATAAAAACTTAAGGTGTTGGGGGATGCTTTTATATTGTTTCAAGGCTTATCAATATAATTTGCTTCAAATTTTATATGACTGTTGATGTGATGTTTGTTTATTTATTTATTTCAGCTTCACTATGTCTCTTAATCCGCTTGCTACGATTCTCAAAGAAAACAAACTCGAGGGTTCCAATTATATTGATTGGAAAAGAAACTTGGATATTGTTCTTACTGCTGACGGACACAAATATGTCCTCATTCAGGCTTGCCCCCCTGAACCTACTGATGAATCCACGCCAGAACAGCGTGAGGCTTATACCAGCTGGAAAAGGGCTGATGAGATGGCAAAATGCTATATACTGGCTTCTATGTCAAGCATTTTGCAGCATCAACATCAACATGTCCGATCTGCAGCTGATATGATCTATAGCCTTACGGAAATGTTCGGGCACCATGGTCGCCAAGCGCGTCAGAAGGCTATGAGAGCCATTATGACTATGCGCATGGTCGATGGTGATTCTGTAAAGGAACATGTTCTAAAGATGATTGGTCATCTCAATGAACTTGAGGTCCTTGGTGCTGAGATCGATGGGGAAACCCAGGTCGATATTATTATAGAGTCGCTTCCTAGATCTTTTGATCAGTTTCGGATGAAGTACAACATGAATCAAAAGTTGTACACGTTATCTAAATTGCTCAATGAGCTTGTGCAAGCTGAGGAAGTTCTTCGGGTTGAACCTCAGGTACATGTGACCACTGTTTCTGCACCTTCTAAGCCGAAAGGCAGAATTAAGAAGAAGAAGAAACAGGTCGGCCAAGCTCAAAAGGGAGCAAATCAAAGAGTGGGAGGACCTCAGGGTGGCATAAAGAAGCCTAAGGGGAAGTGTTAACGTTGTGGAGAGAAGGGACATTACAAGGCGGTTTGTCCTCAGTTAAGAGGCAATCCTAAAGGTATATCTTGTGCATTAGTAGTCGAAGCTTGTTTAGCGGCTCGTTCTACACATACTTGGGTTGTAGATACGGGAGCCACTGATCATGTGTGTTTTGACTTGCAGGGGTTTTCACAAACCCGAAGACTTAATGCTAGAGAGATTACTGTCACCATGGGGAATGCTACGCACGTGGCGGTTTCTGCAGTGGCAGTTGTCAGTTTACCGTTTTTGGATAAAACATTGGTTTTGAGAGACTTTTTGTTAGTACCTGGTTTTAAAAGGAACCTTATTTCGGTTTCCAAATTGTATTTGGATGGATATTCGGTTACTTTCAGTTTAAATGACGTTACTATTTTTCGTAACAATGATGTCATTTGTTCGGGTATTATGTCTAACAATCTCTATTCCATTAACTGTACTGTACCTGCTATTTATAGCACATCATCGAGTTCGAAGAAACGCAAGGTTTCTTCAGATGTGAATCAAACACTTCTCTGGCATCTGAGGCTAGGTCACATTAACCTCAAGCGAATTGAAAGGTTGGTGAAAGACGGTCCCTTGGATAAACTCCAAATAGGACCAATACCAACTTGCGAATCTTGCTTAGAAGGTAAAATGACGAAAAGGATTTTCAAATCCAAGGGCAACAGATCAGAGAATGTGTTGGACTTGATTCATACAGACATGTGTGGTCCAATGACTATTCAGGCTAGAGGTGGTTTTGAGTATTTCATCACTTTCATTGATGATTACTCACGATTTGGATACATTTATCTGATGAAACGGAAGTCTGAATCTCTTGATAAATTCAAAGTTTTTAAGGCAGAAGTTGAAAATCAGCATAATAAATCCATTAAGTCCATTCGATCTGATCGAGGTGGAGAGTACCTTAGCGCTGAATTCTTGGAATACATGTCGCAAGCCGGGATCACGTCCCAGCTTACTGCGCCAGGAACACCACAGCAATGTAGCAGAACGCAGGAACCAAATATTGTTAAACATGATTCGGTCGATGAAGAGCTATTCTGAGCTACCTACTTCGTTTTGGGGCTATGCCTTAGAAACGGCGACGTATATTCTAAACTTAGTTCCTTCCAAATCAGTACCCAAAACACCCTTGGAGTTGTGGTCAGGCCGAAAGGCTAACCTTGAACACATTCGGATCTGGGGTTGTCTTGCACATGTGTTGCGCAAGGATGCTGATAAGTTGGAGTCGAGAACTGAATTACGGCTGTTTGTAGGGTACCCCAAAGGAACGAGAGGTGGATTGTTCTATAGTCCAAGGGACCAAAAGATCATTGTCAGCACCAATGCTCATTTCTTGGAAGAAGATTATATGAACAATCACAAACCCATGAGTGAGGTCATCTTAGAAGAGATGAGGGATACTGTTGGTCCCGGTATGTTAATAGGAAAAATACGTAGAGGGGGGGGGGGGGGGTGAATACGTATTTTGAAGTTTTTCAACTTCAAATCCCTTAACTCAGAGTAACAAGTAAAGAGCTCACTTAATACTTAAAACCTAGCTGAAGCTAGATCTACAGTACATAGCTTGCCTGCTTGACCGAAGTGAGCACTTGATCAAGGGGGAGTCTTTACTCGTGTATGCGGAATTTGGTGAGCTAAAATCTTTTCCTAAGTAATTAAGAATCCAAGTTATGTTTGTTTAGATGCACGTGCAATGGATAATCAAATACAGTAAAGAGTTTAGGGTTAGAGAAATGTACGACACAGAGATTTATAGTGGTTCGGAGATAAAGCTCCTACGTCCACTTGTTGCACGACGGCAACTGTTCTCTTCACTCAAGAACTTGAAGGTTACGGGTCCTTCAAAAACCTTGGTCGAGATCGGGCTTCACTCGCCTGGATCTAACGACAGACGTAGTGATTACGGGTTCACTAAACAAACCTAGACAAGACTGGAAGCTTCACTTGCTTCAGTCAAAACACAGTCAGGGAGATTACGGGCTCTCCTTACAGCCTAGTTTCGATCGAGCTTCACACAAACGATGTAGGTGCAAGCTTGGATCTAAACTCTATGATCGAGACTTCTTCAATTGATGAAAGAAGAGTCTTGGATCGAAACAACCTAACGACGACTCAAAAACCTAACAGACAGAGTTTAAGGTTTTTGGTAGACAAACACACTATGAAGAGCTCTTTACAGTAAGTGAAAAGATGGCTAGAGCTCTTCTTCTAAGCTTGGATATGGATTGGGCTTAGATTCTATGTGTGAAGGTTGTGAAGACGAGTTCCGATGAACAGGAACTCGGAGAACACTTAAAACAAAGACTCGAAGATTTGCTCGAAGGCTTGGGAGTGTTTGTTTGCTGTATGCGCTCGAATGCTCAAGTAGTGTTCTACTTCTTCACGTTGTGATCCTTCACTATTTATAGGCGGAGGGTTGGCTGAGATCCGTTGCTTGGTTGGTGGCCTTGTCCCTCCTCCTCTCGACAGTACTTGTGCAGGTGGATGCTTTTACAGACGCGTCAGTTTGTCTGTTTGCCAAAAATGGCTAACTTACAAACCTAACAGTAACTGGAGCGAGCCAGTACTGTTGCGGCGCCTTTGTCGGCCTGGCAGTCAACTCCTCCGCTCCACTCCGCTTTCGACACGTGGAGATCTTGTAATTAATGCTACGATCTCCTGTTGACTGGAGTTCAAAATATGGGCGGGAGTCGCGCTGTCGCTTTCTGGTAGGTAGTGGCTTGCTTCGCTTTGAAGTTGTAGCGGCCGCTCTGAAGTGAGTCGCTTCACGGTCATATTTGTAGTGAGTCACATGAGAAATAAATTTCCCGAGAGACTTCTTAAGTAAGTGTTGACCCTCGTTGACTCGCTTCGTCTTTTCTTTGTAGCGCTCGCTTTGCTTCGCTTTAGTGGATTCACTTTGATTCCACTGTAGCGCTCGCTTCGCTTCGCTTAGTGAATTCACTTTGATTCCATTGTAGCGCTCGCTTCGCTTCGCTTAGTGGATTCACTTTGATTCCACTGTAGCGCTCGCTTCGCTTCGCTGGCCTCGGCACGCTTCACTTCAGCTTTGGTAGACTCGCTTCGCTTGGGAAACACACTCAAGAGAATGGCCTTCATTTGGAATTCCTGCAGTCTAAACCTAAGCAAAACAAAGCCATCCTAACAGTTTAGGCTTAGAAAAATTCTAACCTATTATGTACATAAAAAATGGGTTGCTTGGGAACAGAACGCTTTGGGGTTTTGGGATCAAATCAAAACAATAAGATATCCCTTATAGGTTCCCCCTTAACATGTGGTTCTTAACAATTCCCAACAATTTCCCCCTTTTTGATGATGCCAAAACCCATAAGACTTAGATAAAGAATAAATCTAGTCTATCTAACCGTGAAGGGAACTTCAAGCGACTGCTTCCTTTGCAGTTTCGTTTGTAATTTTTCTTTTAAGTTCCTCTTTTTTTTTTCGGTTAAATTGTTTTAGTTTGTAGCAAAAGTAAAGTCATTTACAAAGCGAGTAAATGACACAGGAGAGGCAGAAATAAAAGTGAGATAGATGAACAACAGTTCACAAAATAAGAAGCTTGAAACTCAAAGGTTTCCTGCAGCTTCATCCTCCTTCTCCTTCTCCTTTCCCTCTTCCTCCTTCTTCTTCTCTCCTTCATCAGTAACACTATCAACAACATAGGCTGATAGAACTCTCGATTCCATAGTACCCACGGTGTGAATACTTGGCCTTCTCCATGTACTTTCCAGCCTGAAAGCTTCATTCACCTCCTCATCAGTGATTCCTCTGTTAGGAACGTCCGTGCCTGGATGATAAGGCATGGGGAAATCCTTTACCGCTGGAACCTTGACGATCAGAGGCTTGGGCTGAGCTAATTCTGCCGAGGTGAAGATCTTCCTACGCAGCTTCTCATCATACGTGCAGAGGAAGTTGCTGAGAGCACTCATCCGAGAGCAGCGATCCTGAAGTGGCACTACCTCCCAATAGTAGTATGCTTTAATAAATAAATCCTTGTAGTCAAGCCACAGATCGCGCAGATCACTCGCGATGAAGTCTTCAATTTCCCTGGCGTCCGGATGCTCATTCCTTCGCTTGGCCAACTCCTCTTCTGACCTGCCTGATAGTTGAGCCACGACCTTCTTGAATTTTGCTGCTGACTCGCTGTTCCACGTTGGACGTTTCTCATTGAGTCGTTTGCGAATATAGTCTTGTTCATCTGTGCGGGGGTAGCGACCAGACTCAACCATCTCCTTGGTTGCTACATCACACGCGTCAGATATGGCTTGGTCCTCGCAAGCTTCGGATTCATCAGGCATATGCGGAACGAAAGCACTGCGCACTAATGAAGATTGGATGAGTATCACTTCACTGAAGTGCTCCTCAATCCTGGTATCAATTATCTGTAGTCGCTTTGCCTTAATTCTCTTCTCCCTTTCTCTCTCACTTCTTCCTTCCTCTCTTTCCTTCCTTTTTCTCTCCTCCTTCCCTGCCCTTGAAGCGACTGCTTGTTTGACCTTTTGGCGCTTGGCCGCGAGGTCATCTCCTTTCGTCTCCGGAGCAGTTCGCTTCAGTGGCTGCTTCGGTGGTGGGGGAGGCGGTATGTCTTTCTTTGTAGCTGCACTAAAAGGAATCACTGCTGATGAAGTGAGTTCTGCAGTGGTCGAAGTGAGTGCGGCTGATGAAGCTGGCGCAGTGGCTGGAGCGGGTGCGGCTGAAGTGGGCGCTTCGGCTGAAGCGGGCGCTTTGGAACTTGAAGAAGCACCTGCAGCAGATTTTTTCGTTAGATAAAAAAGGCGCTCCATCTCCCACGCCATGGCAAAATCCTGCTCCACCTGCTTACGCCTCTCCTCCTTCGTTATCACCGTCACCGGAGGATGCCGTGCGATTGAAGCACTAAGCACCTTTTCTTGAGGCGGCCTGCTAGGCTCTTCGGGCTTTTTCATCAACTCCTCCTCCGTGAGCTTTACTTTGCCCTTCAGTTCGTTAAGAGCCCTCGCTTCATTAACTACTACTTCCTCCTTATCACCAGCACCACTACCTCCCTCCAGCATTCTCTCTATATCAACTCTGCTTCCTCCTGAACCTCCGACTCCTCCTAGCTTCACTTGTCCTTCCTCCTTTTTGGCATCATCACTGCCAGGGGTTAGGATGATTGATTTTCCGGAGATGGATTGATGGAGTGAATTGACTGTGTTAAGGATGGCCTCCAACATCCTCTCGGCTTTTCCTACGGTGGGAGCCACCAGTTCAGCTGTTTTGATGGAGATTTCCTCCAGCAAGTACTCACATTGCTTCTCTCTCTCAACAACAGAAGCCATCATCCTCTCCAACGGTTCCACTGTTCTGAAGCGAGCCTCCAGCTCCGCTTCAACTTCCCTCCTCATTTCCTTCTTCTCCTCTTGCAAGTTGAAGTACCAAAATTCCTGAGCCGCTTGAAGTTCAGCTTGCATTGTTTCAAGGCTCCTCTCTCTCTGGTTTAGAGAGAGATGGAATTCGGCACTTGCAGCAATCTTCTCAGTGTACGCTTCACCCAGCTCCTTGACCTTTTGCAGTAGAATATATAATTCAGCATTCTGTAGGTCAATAGCCTGCGCACTCCTCCTCCGACTCTCCAGTTCTTTCTTGTCGATCTCACTCTCTTGCTTAAGTTCCTTCATCTCTATCCTGAGTGAGTCGAGAGTCTTTTTAGTGCTAAGTAGTTCGCTTCCCTTCATCATTAACTCTCCTTCTTTATTCTCCAGTTCCTCCTTCACTTTCTCTACCTTCTTCTCCAGCTCCTTTTTCTCTTTCTCAAGTTCGACCAATCTAGCATTTACTTTCCTCAAACGGCTCCTTTCCGCGTCAAGTGAGCCCTTGAGTTCAGTGATTGTTTGTGATTGTTCTCCCACCAATTTCACCTGTGCCTCCAGCACCTTCTCTTTCTCCTCTAGCAGCCTCTCCTTTTCCTCCACTTTTCCCTCCAAATCCTTCTTCTTCCTGTCAAAGTCTTCTCTAAGACTGATGACCTCCCCCGCCTTTTTCTCCATCTCCTCACTCATCTTAGTAATCTCGCTATGAAGGCTAGCGATCTCCGCATCCTTTACTTCCACCTCCTCCTTATGCTCCCTGATCAGCTTCCTTTCATGGAAAGAGGGCACTCGCTTGGGAATTATAGCGAGTGGATAGGCTTCTTTCACCTTTGCATCTAACTTCTCCCAGAAGCTGGTCCCTTCAAGAAAGGCATGGAAGCTGTTTTCGCCAATGAAGTTGAGTAGTTTGGCTTCCATTTGGATCAGTTCCTCCTCTTTGAAAGCTTTGAGAAGTCTGAATACTTTATAGTACTCCGTTCCACGGTAGGTGATATATGTCAGGAAATCGACGACATTGGTGTAGAACACGTCGCTCCATGGAACGTTAGAGTAGCGGAGATTAATTGTTTCTGCTGCTTGCTCTCTATCCATGGCATAGCGTTGGAGAGCTAGCATTTCTGTGGTGAGGGCAGGAGGTACGAATGATGGAATTATGGGGAGTTCACCGGTAGTTTGGGCGGTATCGGCTGTGGCTGCCGATGATGAGGGGGATAGGGGTGATGATGAGGCTTCTTGGGTTTCGGAAACTTGGATGGTTTCAGTGGGTGGTGGTTGTGTTTGCTGGGTTTGAAATGGTTTGAAAGTGGTGTAGGCTTCGACTGGGTCGACATGGAGTAGGGGAATTTTGGGTATCTGGAAGGAAGATGCACATTCTTCTTCCTGGGGAGAGAGGGGGGTTGTCTGTGTGAGAGGTTGTTGGGTTGATGAAGCTTGAGGTTCTGGTTCCAGGTTTAGGTTTGGATTTGTAGTGGGGGGTGTTTTGGCTTTGATTGGTAAAGGCTGGGGTTGAGTCACTTCAATGTCCTCAAGCGGCTTCTCCACCGCCTCGCTTTCTTGGAAAAGTGAAGTGACTCGCTTCATCTTCTTCTTGCCTCGCTTCGGCGCAGCTTGCTTCCCGGGTGAAGCGACCTGCCTCGCTTGGCTCACTTCGGCTTGCCTTTCGGCAACCGGTCTTGCAACGGGCACTTCAACTTCAAGAAGTCCCAAATCCATCAGTGTCTTGGATTTTCTCCACTTGTCATAGTAGATGGATTGTTTGTTGTAGATGGCAATGTCTGATTCCGGCCAAACTTTGTCCGGATATTTTTCCTCCAAGGCAGCAGACAGCCTAGAGAAAAATTTCAGTTTTCCCTTGTGGAGAATCTGATCGGTGCTTCCCTTCACGAAAGCAAAGTCATCAGCGGCTTCGTGAATTTGTTTGAGGAACCAACCATGCCAGTTGAAGCTGGTTCCGGTGAGGCTGTCGATGATGACTGCAGTGGCAATCAGCTTCGTCTCGGAGAGAGTATCTAGGGTTCCGATGTAGCATGCGACACTCTTCGAGAAGAGCTCGCAGTTATGATTGAAGGGGTCCTTCAGACTTGTACGGATACTGGCCTCCTTGTAATTCGGATCTGCTTTGTCGGTTGCAAATCGACCGTACTGAACTCCGGCCGAAAGACCCAAATCCAGCAGTGAGTCTCCTCCTTCTCTCGGCAAGTCGAACGCGCCATCCACCTCCACCGGCTTCCTGGTTTGTGGATCAGTGAATGAGGATGTATTCTGCTCCTTCCTCAAGTTTAGCAAGAGCTCACCCACTGCTTTTGCCAGAATTTTTGACGGAACCGCCGTCACGAACTTCCATAGACCGGCCTTGGTCATGGCTCTACGGAGAAATCCATTTTTCTCGATGATTGAGGGATCGAGATGAGGCTCGACATTGATGTGTTTGTCGACCTCCGTGAGAAACTCCTCCATCGTCTCTGTCTTCTGCTTCTTGCCCATGGTGAGTTTTGAGAGATTTTGAATTGAATTTGAGAGTTTAACGACGAAAAGCTGGGGATTTTTAGGACCCGTGAGTTGCAGAGAGTTTTTGCACGAAGATGGCAAAGATTGAGATTTGTGAAGGTTTTTACAGTCTGCAATTCCACCCTTAAATAGAGGTAGGGCTTTGTCGACGTGGCAGGGGCAAGACAGTAATATCGCCGTAAGTCCTGTAGGTAGGCGGCGGACGTGCGGTGATGGATCTGATGTGTCCGGCGTCATCACAGTAAAAGTGAACCGCCACTTGCTCGGCGTCTCCACGTGGCCTGCTGTGATTGGTTTGTCTTATACGGCGTTGATCCAACGCCTGTAGATCTGGGACTGTTAAGATTTGACGACTGGATCTTCTCCGTCTTTTCCCGCTTCGAATTCAAAGTGTAGTCCACGCGCCCGTTATTTTCGCCAGTATGTGAACCTGAATTAAATGCTTGGCAGAAAGTAAAATTGCACTCGAGTGCAGACAGCTCATACTCGCTTCGTGTCCGCTCGCTTTGAGTTGGGCCGCTAGGCCTTGACTCACTTGAGAGGCATTCGCTTGAGTGACTGTTCCGCACTCGCTTGTGATGGCTAGCTTTGAGTGACGTAGCACTCGCTTGGCCATCTGAAGCGACTGGAATAAGAAATTGAATTTCTTTGCTTAATTTTAAAATGTTTCTGACTTACATACTTCGAGGATAAACAAGAATGTTTTCCTCTTTGTGTTTGTGTCAGATTCATTTCATATTTTCCACATAGTGAGTGAAGGTTTCTAGCACGCTTCAGCTCACTTAGTGTACTTAAAATTGAAACGCTTACCAGTCAATCTCACTTCGTAGGAGATTGATACCACTTATTGAAGACATCATTTGATTTGGACTTCAAGTTGTTGAACCCACTTGTTGATGAATGCATTCGCTTTGAAGCTTGTTGATACCTCCTGTAGAGTATTTCATCTTCTTGGCATTCATCTTCATGGCATTCATCTTCCTCTACGAATTAGAGAGTCCTCCATCGAAGTGAATGAGGAAGAAAATGAATATAGTACACAAGCTTACTACAACCCAGAGGGGAGCTTCACGTAAGTGTACATATTCACGACGAATGGGAGATGAGTACAAGTCCTTATCTCAGAGCAGAAATGGACAGGATGACAATGAGAATGCTCTGACAAGACAATCTCGTATTTTACGCAGAAGCATGTCACCAGCCCTGCAACCTTTTGTAGAAAAAGGTAAACCTTCAAGCTTCTTCCTATAAGCTACAGAATGAACTTGCGATCGACTCGCTTTGACCCAAGCTAGGGCAAATTGAAGCGATGCAAAATTCATGATAGCAGCATCCTTGCTCGCTTTGGAAGCTGCTTGCTCCGAGAGTAAGCACTAGTTCCCCCTTAACCAAATACTTAACAATTCCTGTAAGTTGGTAAGGAACTTCTTCCAATACTCCACCTTTCTCCACCTAACTTCAATTTCTTCAAGCGAGTGAGATTTTGAAGTGACTCGCTTGAGTTTGGTGAAGATCCGAAGCGAGTGACGCTACGAAAAACTAGCGACCACTCCTTCGTGCATCCTGGATCTAGCACTCTTCACCAGGGTCTAATAACCCTAATTCCATGCATAGCTGATTGAAACGAGACTCAGCTAGAGGCTTGGTGAGGATATCTGCTCGCTGGAGATCGGTATGAATTTTCTCAAGCTTGATATCCTTCTTCTCGACATGATCACGAATGAAGTGATGTCGGATTTCCACGTGCTTGCATCTGGTGTGAAGCACTGGATTTTGAGAGATGCAGATTGCGCTGTTGTTGTCGCAGAATATCGGAATTTCATCTGCTTCAACATTGTAGTCCTTCAACTGCTGACGAAGCCATAGAATTTGGGAACAGCAGCTTCCAGCGGCCATATATTCGGCTTCAGTCGTTGAAGTAGCTACACTCGTCTGCTTATTTGAAAACCATGAGATCAGCTTGCTTCCCAAGAACTGACAAGTGCCCGAGGTTGATTTCCTATCAATTCGGCACCCTCCATAGTCAGCGTCTGAATATCCAGGGAGCTCCAAATTGTCCTCCGTTGGTTACCACAGCCCCATATTGACAGTGCCCTTCAAATATCGAAGAATTCTTTTGGCAGCTTCAAGATGGCTGTGCTTGGGGTTGCTTTGGAAGCGAGCACAGACTCCAACTGCAAAAGCTATATCCGGCCTACTTGCAGTGAGATATAGAAGGGATCCGATCAAGGCTCGATAGTCTGTAGCATCCACAGACTTCCTATCTATGTCTGGCTCCATCTTCCAGTTCGTGTTCATTGGAATCTTCACAGCTTTGGCATGCTGAACACCGAACTTGGCAAGCATATCTCTTGTATACTTCGCTTGATTGATGAAGATTCCATCATCCTGCTGCTTCACTTGAAGACCTAGAAAGCAGCTCATCAAGCCAATCATTGACATTTCATATTTGGTCTTCATAAGCTCTCCAAACTTCTGACTAAGAGACTGGTTTGGTGATCCAAATATGATGTCATCCACGTAGATCTGAACCCATAACATATCCTCTCCATGGTTGATAGTAAATAGAGTTCGATCTATCTTGCCTTTGTGGAAACCATTATCCACTAGGAATTGGGATAGTGTATCATACCAAGCTCTGGGAGCTTGCTTTAATCCATATAGGGCTTTCTTCAATCGATACACTTTATCTCCTTGCTCGAAACCCGGTGGCTGCTCCACATACACTTCTTCCTTCAATTCACCGTTGAGGAACGCGCTCTTCACATCCATTTGATATACTTTGAACTTCTTGGCTGCTGCGTAGGCCAGAAATAGTCGAATCGCTTCAAGCCGTGCCACTAGAGCGAAGGTCTCATCAAAGTCGATTCCTTCCTCTTGGCAGTAGCCTTTAGCAACGAGACGCGCCTTATTCCTCACAACGTTGTGGTCCTCGTCCGTCTTGTTCTTGAACACCCACTTGGTGCCAATCACATGCTGAAATTTGGGACGATCCACGAGATACCATACGTCGTTTCTGGTGAACTGGTTCAGTTCTTCTTGCATGGAGATCACCCAATTTGAATCGGCTAGGGCTTCTTCCACGCATGACGGCTCGATGTTTGAGAGAAAGCAACTGAACATGGCACTTTCTCCAAACACGTGACTTCTGGTCACTACACCCTTGGATGGATCTCCAATGATTTGACTTGGTGAGTGATCCTTGAGCCATGCACGCTTGGATCCGCCAGCTTCATCTTCATCTTCTTCCTTGTTGCTCGCTTCGTCATCTAAAGCGACTGGAATGGGTGCTTGGCCAGCACTCGCTTCAGGAATCTTGGGGGCAGCTTCACCTTCTCCTTTGGGATTTTGCTCGCTTGAATCTTTGATTTCATCATCTTCTTCGAGCATGCCCCAAGTGAGTGAGTTTAAGGGTTCCTTGCTTGGATTCTTCTCATTCGCGTTTGCCTGTTCCTGTGGAAGACTTAAAGAAGATTCATCAAATACGACATGGGGTGATTCCTCCACGATTAGGGTTTTACAGTTAAACACCCTATAAGCTTTGCTTGATGTAGAATATCCTAAGAATATTCCTTCATCAGCTTTGCTTTCAAAGGCTTTCAACTGTGACTTCCCATTGTCATGGATGAAGACCCTACAACCAAAAATATGAAAGTAAGATATGTTAGGAATTCGCCCTGTCCATATTTCATATGGTGTCTTGCCGTGCCATTTGCAGAGAAGCGTTCGATTCTGCGTGTAGCATGCTGTATTGGCAGCTTCAGCCCAATACTTCATCGGAAGCTTCGAGTCTGCAATCATGGTTCGAACGGCTTCTTTGATGATCCGATTCCTTCTCTCAGCAACTCCGTTCTGCTGAGGTGTGCGTGCTGAGGATGTTTGATGTGCTATGCCATGCTCCGTGCAGTAAGCTTCAATGGTAGAGTTTAAGAACTCTGTGCCTTTGTCGGAGCGAATGGTCACAATTGCTTGATTCTTCTCCACAGCCAATCGCTTGAGCAATTGTGGTAGCTTGGTCAGTGTCTCCTTTTTGCTGAAGAGAAATACAACCCAAGTGTAGCGAGAGAAGTCGTCGACTACAACTAGAGTGTACTTCCTTCCATTTACACTGACTGGAGTGACTGGACCAAACAGATCCATATGAAGCAGCTCGAGCACTCGCTTTGATGACGCTTCTTCGAGACTGGCGAAGTGCTTCTTTGTCTGCTTCCCTCGTTGGCATGGTGAGCATGGATGGTCTTTGATGAAGACTTCATTCGGTATGCCTTGCACCAAACCCTTTCGAGCTAAGCGATTGATAGCTTTGAAGTTGACATGGTTCAAGCGTCTGTGCCATAGCCATCCTATTTCTGTAGCACTCCTTGCTACTAAGCACGTCTCCTCTTTGCAGCTGTCCCATTGTGCTATATAGACGTTCCTTTGTCTGACTCCAGTTAGCACAATCTGGGATGTGAGCTTGCTCTTCACTATGCACTTATTGGAAATGAATTCCACCTTGTATCCCTTGTCACAGAATTGTGAAATGGATAGCAAGTTGTGCTTAAGTCCTTCCACGTAGGAAACTTCTTCAATCGTGAGCTTTCCGATTATCAGTGCGCCGTACCCTTTGGTGCTTCCTCGAGAGTTATCACCAAAAGTGACGTGTGGACCCTTCTTCTCTATGTAGTCATGAAGTAGAGCTTTCATGCCGGTCATGTGTCTTGAACATCCACTGTCCAAGTACCAGATTTGTTGACCCTCACTTGGCATGGGATCCACGGCGCTCACCTGCAATTAGACAGATTTTGGTACCCAAATCAGTTTGGGTCCTTGCAGGTTAGTTCCCTTAGGTACCCACACTTGCTTCACTCTCTTTTGAGATGAAGTTTGTGTCTTGGGTTTCTCGACCTTCGAAAACTGTGACTTTTGCCTTAAAGCAGCTTCACATGTGCAACAGTGTGTGCAAGAGGGGTAGCGGCTCGCTTCAGTCCTACCTATGCACTTACCCTTTGACTTGTATCCTGAAGCGATTCGCTTCGGATTAGCTACGGGCTTAGAGAATGACTTAGGTTTTACAGTCTGTCGAAGCGGCTCGCTAGGTTTTCTCGAAGCGGTCCAACTAGGGTTTTGACCCCGACTCGCTTGAGTTACCTTGGGAGTTCGAAGCGGCCTTCTTGGTGCTTCGAATTCTTCCCCCTCAACGTTAGTCCGGTTGGACCATCTCCAGTCCGGATAACGTGACACATAGACATTACTCCTTTTCTTGAAAGGGAGATCCTTTGTCTCTCGTGTCTTGGCTTGAGACTTAGAAGCTTCAACATTTTTCCCATTACCCTTTGATTGGTAAATTTTAGCAGTTCGAGTGCTAGGGAATGTTGAATTTTGCTTGCCCTTAGTTTCCACCCTTGAAGATATAGACATCTTCATTGGCTTCCTTTTAGGGTTCTCAGCCACTTTGCCTTTGTCTTTGTTAGTGGTCCCTTTGTATGCAGTGGGCATTTCCAAGGTGACTGATGGTGTCGTGTGAGAAGCACCAACAAAGACAGTCGGCTTGGAAGGTCCACCCTCATATCCGAGTCCTCCCTTTCTACCAAAAGGTAGAAGTGAGCTTTCTAGTGCCTGCCTAGCATATGAGGCTTTGTTCAAGTTGGCAACTAGCGCGGATTGGGTTTCATACCTTCCTTGCAAGTTTTGATGTCTAGCGAAGAGATCCTCGAACTTACTAGTCATAGCCCTTAAGTTAAGTTTGACTTGGTCAAGCTCAGTGGCTAGCTTTCGGTTCTCCTTCTCGCTTCGAGACATAGCTTGCTTCAACACTTCGTGACTTGACAATTTAATGCGCCTGTCAAGCAACTCACTCCATGTTGAGGAATTAGCTTCCTCTTGGTGAGTGTGTGCGAGTGTAATTGAACTAGGTGAGGGATAGATAAATACCTCTCCAGTTTCTTCATCGGTGAGCGCCATGAGTCCAAGATCCTCACCCTCACTGGAGTTGGGATCAGTGAATGCATCGGAGTCGCTAGCTGGATCTTCAGTTGAAGCGACCGGCACTTCACTCGCACGAGCGCTCGCCTTGGAGCATCCCTCTTTGCTTTCAGTTCCTCTCGCTCCTTTGCACTCAGCTTTGGGCAATCGGATTTGTAGTGGCCCATCTTGTGGCAGTGGTAGCATTCCACTTCCATCATGTCCCTTGAGATCGGCTTGGTCGTCTCTTCTCTCTTCCCTTTTCCTTCTCGAGCATCAGTGCTCCTCCCTTTGTATTGCTTGTAGAATCTTTTGTATTTGCCCACTCGAGAGTTCATCTTGTTGAAGTTCTTGGATAAGAACGCAATGTGTTCTTCCAACTCTTCCCTCGTCATCTTGGCTAGCGACTGGTCACTTGGCCCTTCAGCAGCTTTGAAAGCTACACCTTTTGATGTCGTGGGAGCTTCATCCTCTTCGTCGAGATTCATTCGATTCAGATCGAATTCATGAGCTTTGAGTTCGGAGAACAGAATCTCTGGTGTGAGCTTTGAAAGATCCTTGGTAGCTAGATACAGTTCTTTCATTGTCTGCCACTTCCTTGTGAGAGCTCGGACAATCTTCAGGTTGACTTCCTTATATGTGAGTTCCTTCCCAAGTGAGTTGAGAGTTGCAATGATGTTTGTAACTCTCAGCTCGAAGGCGTCGATGGACTCTCCTGGCTTCATTATCAGACTCTCAAACTCCCGCATCTGAATGGCGAGTTTGTTCTCTTTGATCTTGTCCGTTCCTTGAGAAATGAGGGCTAGGGTTTCCCACATTTCCTTCGCCGTTGCGCACTTCCTTATCCGTGGTAGATAGGCGTCCGACACGGTGCTCTGCATCGTGTGGCGAGCAATCTTGTCGAGGTTGGCGACTTTGAAGTCATTCGGAGTGTACTCATCTTTGTCCTTTTCTACGTATGTTTGTCGAACATGAGCTTCGCGTCCTTCAGCAGCTGGGACGTTCACAGATATGGCTTTCTTGATTTCTATTGGTCTGTCCTCTATGACTTCCCACATCCGGTCGTGGATGGAGCATAGGAAGCTCTCGACTCGGAAACTCCATGTCTCGTATCCTTCGATCGAGAACTGTGGAAGATTTGATGCGCTGTATGTAGACATAGCAAACTATCAGCAGTAAATGCGATATCCGTGGGTGAGGTTTTGATGCACTTAGGAAAATAGGATCCGGTTCAGTGAGACAACGTGAAGCGAGTGGGGACTCGCTTCGGATATGCAAAGCAGAGGCTCGAAAGAACTGCTGCTCTGATACCACTTGTTGGTCCCGGTATGTTAATAGGAAAAATATGTAGAGGGGGGGGGGGGTGAATACGTATTTTGAAGTTTTTCAACTTCAAATCCCTTAACTCAGAGTAACAAGTAAAGAGCTCACTTAATACTTAAAACCTAGCTGAAGCTAGATCTACAGTACGTAGCTTGCCTGTTTGACCGAAGTGAGCACTTGATCAAGGGGGAGTCTTTACTCGTGTATGCGGAATTTGGTGAGCTAAAATCTTTTCCTAAGTAATTAAGAATCCAAGTTATGTTTGTTTAGATGCACGTGCAATGGATAATCAAATACAGTAAAGAGTTTAGGGTTAGAGAAATGTACGACACAGAGATTTATAGTGGTTCGGAGATAAAGCTCCTACGTCCACTTGTTGCACGACGGCAACTGTTCTCTTCACTCAAGAACTTGAAGGTTACGGGTCCTTCAAAAACCTTGGTCGAGATCGGGCTTCACTCGCCTGGATCTAACGACAGACGTAGTGATTACGGGTTCACTACACAAACCTAGACAAGACTGGAAGCTTCACTTGCTTCAGTCAAAACACAGTCAGGGAGATTACGGGCTCTCCTTACAGCCTAGTTTCGATCGAGCTTCACACAAACGATGTAGGTGCAAGCTTGGATCTAATCTCTATGATCGAGACTTCTTCAATCGATGAAAGAAGAGTCTTGGATCGAAACAACCTAACGACGACTCAAAAACCTAACAGACAGAGTTTAGGGTTTTTGGTAGACAAACACACTATGAAGAGCTCTTTACAGTAAGTGCAAAGATGGCTAGAGCTCTTCTTCTATGCTTGGATATGGATTGGGCTTAGATTCTAAGTGTGAAGGTTGTGAAGACGAGTTCCGATGAACAGGAACTCGGAGAACACTTAAAACAAAGACTCGAAGATTTGCTCGAAGGCTTGGGAGTGTTTGTTTGCTGTATGCGCTCGAATGCTCAAGTAGTGTTCTACTTCTTCACGTTGTGATCCTTCACTATTTATAGGCGGAGGGTTGGCTGAGATCCGTTGCTTGGTTGGTGGCCTTGTCCCTCCTCCTCTCGACAGTACTTGTGCAGGCGGATGCTTTTACAGACGCGTCAGTTTGTCTGTTTGCCAAAAATGGCTAACTTACAAACCTAACAGTAACTGGAGCGAGCCAGTACTGTTGCGGCGCCTTTGTCGGCCTGGCAGTCAACTCCTCCGCTCCACTCCGCTTTCGACACGTGGAGATCTTGTAATTAATGCTACGATCTCCTGTTGACTGGAGTTCAAAATATGGGCGGGAGTCGCGCTGTCGCTTTCTGGTAGGTAGTGGCTTGCTTCGCTTTGAAGTTGTAGCGGCCGCTCTGAAGTGAGTTGCTTCACGGTCATATTTGTAGTGAGTCACATAAGAAATAAATTTCCCGAGAGACTTCTTAAGTAAGTGTTGACCCTCGTTGACTCGCTTCGTCTTTTCTTTGTAGCGCTCGCTTTGCTTCGCTTTAGTGGATTCACTTTGATTCCACTGTAGCGCTCGCTTCGCTTCGCTTAGTGAATTCACTTTGATTCCACTGTAGCGCTCGCTTCGCTTCGCTTAGTGGATTCACTTTGATTCCACTGTAGCGCTCGCTTCGCTTCGCTGGCCTCGGCACGCTTCACTTCAGCTTTGGTAGACTCGCTTCGCTTGGAAAACACACTCAAGAGAATGGCCTTCATTTGGAATTCCTGCAGTCTAAACCTAAGCAAAACAAAGCCATCCTAACAGTTTAGGCTTAGAAAAATTCTAACCTATTATGTACATCAAAAATTGGTCGCTTGGGAACAGAACGCTTTGGGGATTTGGGATCAAATCAAAACAATAAGATATCCCTTATAGGTTCCCCCTTAACATGTGGTTCTTAACAATTCCCAACAGATACAAACCCGCCTGAACCACCCGTACTAGATGTGGCACCATCAACTGCACCACGTGTTGACACTAGTACACAACCTCAGAATATGCCTCGTCGCAGTGGGAGGGTCATCATTCAACCTGAAAGATGGTTGTGTTTGGGAGAGTCTTCGGACAACTTACCTGGTGAAGATGACTCTGACCCCTGGACATACAAAGAGGCAATCCAAGACAAAGATGCACAGCTTTGGCAAGTTGCAATGGATTCGGAAATCGAATCCATGCATGAGAACAATGTGTATGACGTTGTAGAACTTCCTGAAGGGGTTAAACCCATCGGGTGTAAGTGGGTCTACAAACGTAAGAGAGGACCTGATGGAAAGATTGAAACTTTCAAGGCTAGACTTGTGGCAAAAGCTTTCACTCAGAAAGAGGGCATCGATTATGATGAAACCTTCTCGCCTGTCGTCATGCTTAAGTCGATCCGGATTCTCTTGGCCATTGCGGCTCATATGGATCTGGAGATTTGGCAGATGGATGTCAAGACTGCTTTTCTTAATGGTAGTCTTGATAAACCCATTTACATGCGCCAACCAAAGGGTTATATTGCCGAAGGAAGTAAGCATCTTGCGTGCAGGCTTAAGCGATCCATTTATGGACTTAAGCAAGCATCTATGTCTTGGAACACACGGTTTGATGAGATAATCCAGTCATATGGATTCACGCAGTGTGTATATGAGAGTTGTATTTACAAGAAGTGTGAAGGAAACGACTTGGTGTTTCTAGTACTGTATGTAGATGACATTCTATTGATTGGCAACAACGTAGATATGTTATCGGACGTACGGATGTGGCTGTCCAAGCAATTCAAGATGAAGGATTTGGGAGAAGCAGGACACATTCTTGGGATCAAGATCTTTAGAGATCGTAAGAAGAGAATGCTGTGTCTCTCCCAAGCAACCTATATAGATACATTTGTAAAGCGGTTTAACATGGAAGATTCCAAGAGAGGGTCTCTGCCTCTCCAGAGTGGAATCCATCTATCAAAAGTAATGTGTCCGAAGACACAGGGTGAGATAAATGACATGAAGGGAGTTCCATATGCTTCAGCAGTTGGAAGCCTCATGTATGCTATGCTTTGCACTAGACCGGATATCTGTTATGCAGTGGGCATGGTTGCCAGATATCAGTCTAACCCAGGAAAAGGACACTGGACTGCTGTAAAGAATATAATCAAGTACCTGAGAAGGACTAGGGATTATATGTTGGTCTTTCAGTCTGACAGTTTACTTCCTCTGGGATACACTGATTCTGATTTCCAATCAGATAGGGATTCTCGAAAGTCTACCTCAGGATGTGTCTTTACACTGGGAGGTGGAGCCATATATTGGAGGAGCATAAAGCAGAAATGCATTGCTGACTCCACAATGGAGGCTGAGTATGTGGCAGCCTCGGAAGCAGCCAAAGAGGTTGTATGGCTCCGGAACTTCTTGATGGATTTGGATGTGATTCCGAATTTGCCTCAGACGATCACAATTTATTGTGACAATTCTGGTGCAGTGGCAAATTCGAAGGAACCACGAACCCATAAGGCCAGTAAACAAATTGAAAGGAAGTACCACCTCATACGAGAGTATGTGAAAAGAGGAGAGGTCGTGGTGTCAAAGATTGCTTCGGAGGATAACCTGGCTGATCCTTTCACGAAGGCCTTGTCTATCAAGGTGTTCGAAAGGCATGTTGGAGGCATGGAAGTTCGATGCATGACAGCACTGCTTTGAGTATAAGTGGGAGAGATAATAGTGTAGTAGTATACTTGAAAGCATGCTTTTGAGTATAAGTGGGAGATTGTTGGGAATATATACTGAAAAGCATACTTTTTATGCTTAGTTGTATACTACTTCTTCCTGTTTTATGAAATAAATAAATTCATATGTTTTGCATATTTATTCGTGTAATGGTTATGCAAATAAACGTCCTGTAGTATATATTATAGATAATATGGTGTGGGTAGTCACACGGAAGATCATATTATCACTTTCTTATATACTTAAATGGTGTTCGCAACCTAAGTAATCATGGACAAAATACTTGTTAAGGTTGTAGTATAATGCTTGATATTAGCTGATCTTGGCTAAGTAGCTTATACTAATGCGTCCAGTTGCATTGAACAGGATCGCGGTGAGATAAATCCTTTTATACTGATTTAATAAAGGATCTAAGATCTCAGATGATTATTATTTCTTAATTCTAGTTGCATAATATTGAATTATATATTTATGATAATTATTACTTTGAGTTATCAATGAGTGAGAGTTATTTCAACTCAAAGCATCTCGATATCTTGGGTAATAATATTATAAATATGATAATTAATATTATAGCTAGAAATCGTGTCTCGGCGGAGTCCGAGTTGATGATGTCCCCTTGAGGTGCTCCAAAGATTATTATATTAAACCCTGCAGGTGGATTAATGATACGAGCCTTGTTAGGTCCGAATCGACTCACGTACGCGGAAGACTCAAGATACCGATGGAAATCCCAAAACCTCCTAGATCGAACACGAAAGTGTTGTCTAGGCAACTCGGGGACGATGATTGACACACAATCGAGGGTGATGTACCCGAATGATTCGCCGGATAAAGAACTCGACTTGCACACAAGAAAAATTCGAAGGTTGCTCTCTCAAAGAGAAGAAACGAA
Source organism: Thymus mandschuricus (assembly GCA_029379335.1). Classification (NCBI taxonomy): domain Eukaryota; kingdom Viridiplantae; phylum Streptophyta; class Magnoliopsida; order Lamiales; family Lamiaceae; genus Thymus; species Thymus mandschuricus. The sequence goes on along the minus strand of CM057074.1, from coordinate 14,117,306 downwards.
ATTTTATTTGATCAAAGGTAGGCTCAAAATCGGCCAACCTCATAAGTCCAATATATATAGCTAAAATCTAGACCTAATCGAACTAGGAAATAATTAAAATAAAGCCCATAACTGAAAACTACTAGACTACCCACTAATAAAACCCAAAAACACGAAAATAATAATAAAAATAACAATAATAAAGTCTTGGGCTACGAAAATAACAAGTCTTCTTAATTCAGCCCATATCGTCTTCTACCGCGGGCCCACGAACTGAAATTCTCAATCCACGGGCTGCATCATTCCCCTCCTCTTGAAGAGGATTTGTCCTCAAATCCGGCCCGTCTCTCGCACCAAAGGGAGAGAAATTCAGCTCCTCAAACTCGATCAAATCTTCAATTGCACCTTTGGAAGAAACATCATCAAATTCCTGCAAGAGAAAATTAGAAGAAGGAGATGTATAGTTATGATCAACAACGGACCAAACTCCCCCCGTGCTTGACTTCTCCAAATCACCACGCTGATCAAGTAGAGTTTTATGCATCAACCCACTCTCCTTAATCTCTACTTTCTCATCCTTCGACCTCATCTTTCCCGCCTCCTTTATCAACTGCACTTGATCTTCATAAATCTGTGTAGGAGTAAGAGGAAGGAGGGACACCTTTTTCTGATTATGTTTGAAGGAATACGTGTTGTTGAAGCCATCATAGATCGCATGCCGATCATACTGCCACGGACGCCCCAAAATGATATGACTCGCATGCATAGGAACCACGTCGCACACCACTTCATCCTCATACGACCCAATGCTGAATGGCACCTTCACTTGCTTTGTCACCTTGACCACCGCCACGTCATTCAACCATTGTAGGCGATAAGGCTTGGGATGCTTCAACACAGGCAGACCAAGTCGCTCAACCATGGAAACATTAGCGACATTGGTGCAACTACCACTATCGATTATCAAGCTGCACAAGCTATCTTTCACATGACACCTCGTGTGGAAGATATTCTCCCGCTGCTCTGTCTCTGCTACTTGATTCTGAACGCTAAGAACCCTCCTTGCCACACAAATAAGTCCGGTGGGTGGCTTGATCTCCTCAACCTCCTCCTCATCAGGATCCACTAAAGCCGGCATCTTTGGGCTGGAGTCCTCATCATCAGTCACTACCTCTCCATTATCTCTCATGACCATGACTCTCCGATTCGGACATTCACTCATGATGTGCCCAAAACCTTGACACTTAAAGCACTTCTGATCCCGATTGCGAACACTAGGAACTGCCGGTTTGCCTTGAATTTCAGAATTCGAAGCATCAAACCTCGGCTTCCCAAACGGCTGCTTCTCCTCTCTCGGCTGCTCTTCCCTCTTCCAACTGTTCGGACTCTGCCTGTTGCCGCCATTACCCCTCCTCTTGAGCTGGTTCTCTATTTTGATGGCCATGTGTACCATGTCTTCCAGCTCGACGTAATGCTGCAACTCTACCCCATTCCGAATCTCCCAATTCAGACCAGCCAAGAACCTCGCCATCGTCGCCTCTCTCTCCTCAACAATATTGGCACGAATCATGGCTACCTCCATCTCCTTGAAGTAGTCATCCACACTCCGAACCCCTTGTCTCAAATTCTGCAGCTTGTTGTAAAGCTCACGGTAATAATGAGAAGGCACGAATCGCTTCCTCATCACCGCCTTCATCTCTCTCCATGTCTCAATCGGGTGCTCTCCATTACGCCGCCTGCTGGTGACTAACTGATCCCACCAAACGAGAGCATAATCCGAGAACTCAATTGCTGCTAACTTCACCTTCTTGAGCTCTGAATAATTGTGACATTCGAACATCAGCTCAAGTTTTCTTTCCCACTCAAGAAACAATTCTGGGTCGTTCTTCCCTTGAAACGAGGGAATATTCATCCTGATGTTGCCCAGATTGTTGTCTCGTCCATTCCTTGCTCCTCTATGCCAGCTTCGTTCTTCCTCTTCTTCGAACTCTCCATCCTCCTCATATTCGAACTCAGGGTTAGTTCTCCGGTTATAGTTCGGACCTCTACCTCTTCCACCTCGACCTCCTCGTCCGCCTCTGCCCTGATCAAACTCTAGCTGATTTTTCTGTTCCACTTCGTTGATCCTTGCTTGTACTTCCTCCATCTCTTCTCTCATCAGCTTCCTGAAATCAGCACTCAAAGCATCATACAGGAACTTGATCTTTGGATCAATTTCTGGTTGACTCGTGTCATTGTTTGTACCTGCCATTTTTTTTTTTTTTTTTTTTTTTTTTTTTTTTTTTTTTTTTTTTTTTTTTTTTTATCAACACAAAACAAAACAAACGTTAGTAGAAATAATGAACCTGACCACCTCACAATCACTCGTGTATCACTCAAAGATGAATCACTCAACACTCGTGTATCGCTCAATGGGTATGGCTTTTACCCTCTAATAACCTCACACTCTCGCCTTTTTCCACTCGATTCTCTCTTAAGAAGCTCAAATCCCCTTAATCTACCACAGAAATCACTACTAACGAATCAAGAGTACTGGAATTAGGACGAAAAGATGCTGGACTAAGAAAACCCTAAACCGAGACACGAAAAAACCCTAAACCTGGCTCTGATACCAAATGATACGAACCTTGGTAGGTCCGAATCGACTCACGCACGCGGAAGACTAAAGATATCGATGGAAATCCCAAAACCTCCTAGATCGAACACGAAAAAAGACACGAAAATTTTACCGAAAACTTCGGCGGACGATTTGACCCTTTAAACGACCTTTTTTTGCAAAAATAACGAACCGATTCCGACGAAGTGGGAACCACCGTATAGATCTTTTCGAGAGCTTTCCGAAAAGGTATTATGGAGCAAAATCGGAGTTCGTATGCAAAAGTTATGGCCGTTTTAGTGCTGGCCGACGAAAAACACGAGAAAAAGACGAAAACACACCGAAACGAATATTTAACTGATATCCCAATGAAGAAACACGTAATAACCAACTCAGGAAACACAGTGACACACTAGGGCTTCGAATATATCCTTTTTTTTTTTTTTTTTTTTCGAAACCTTTGCCCTAATATGTCACGAACGACTATGAATCTGAAAAATTTGACACGAACGAAAAGCTACAAAGGACGACTCTATGAACACAGATTCGATTTTTTTTTTTTTTTGACACAGAAACGAAAATTTATACGAAGACTCGAACGAACGAGAACGGACTGAACAATGAACGAAAAAGACACAACTTGACGAACAAAAGACGAATGAAATTAAGGATACGATAAACCTGAACGCCGGGAAGACGATCTGGCTCTGATACCAAATGATACGAGCCTTGTTAGGTCCGAATCGACTCACGTACGCGGAAGACTCAAGATACCGATGGAAATCCCAAAACCTCCTAGATCGAACACGAAAGTGTTGTCTAGGCAACTCGGGGACGATGATTGACACACAATCGAGGGTGATGTACTCGAATGATTCGCCGGATAAAGAACTCGACTTGCACACAAGAAGAATTCGAAGGTTGCTCTCTCAAAGAGAAGAAACGAAATTTTATTTGATCAAAGGTAGGCTCAAAATCGGCCAACCTCATAAGTCCAATATATATAGCTAAAATCTAGACCTAATCGAACTAGGAAATAATTAAAATAAAGCCCATAACTGAAAACTACAAGACTACCCACTAATAAAACCCAAAAACACGAAAATAATAATAAAAATAACAATAATAAAGTCTTGGGCTACGAAATTAACAAGTCTTCTTAATTCAGCCCATATCGTCTTCAACCGCGGGCCCACGAACTGAAATTCTCGATCCACGGGCTGCATCAATTAAGTTCCGATATAATAATAAGGTCGAGCGGGTACTACTCTCGGTTGAGATATTAATTAATAGAGCTATCAGTAGCTTAATTAATTAATGGACATGCGATATCTTTAACACGGGAAATAATATAATCCAAAAAGGAGTCCGGTATGTTATAATATGGGAGATGGACGGCAGTACAATATTATTTCTATAGTGGAGTGAAATAATATTAATATAATTAAGTAAAGTATTCGGGCCCAGAGAATACTTGGATTATTAATTATATTGGGAGGCCCAGTCCATATCCTCCTTAAGATCCCTAGTGTAGCCCAACAGAAGCAGGCCTGACCCAGTAAGAGAAACCCTAACCCTAATCTGCCTCTATATATATAGATGGTGATTAGGGATTCCGTCATAATGAGAAAAATCGGTTCACATAAGAGATCAAGAGTGACGGCTAGGGTTTTACTGTGAGGAAAAGAAGAAAGATTTTCGTCCATCCGGAATTCTTCTTTGTGCTCGGGAAATACTCTAGAAGATCTCGAGGTTTACGAGAAGAGCTAGATCTCGTGTGCAGAGATCTAGTGCGAGGAATTCTTCACCGAAATCTCATTACTCCGGCTGGATCTGCCCCGACAAAGGTATGCAATCTAGATCTGTTTCCGCTTTAGGATCTAGGAAATTGCATGATATGTGTTTGTTTAATTGATTAACATCCGAGCGATCTTCACGGATCCAACAAGATCCACTGACCCCACTGTCTCGACAGGCTTCTGCGAGAAACCCTGGAGGGCTATTTTGGCTGGTCGCAGAAGTCTCTTTTGGGGCATCTGATTAAGACTGTTCATAAGGATCACATTAACTGGAGTCCCCGTGTCGATGAAGATTCTTCGCACTTGATACCCTTCTATTTCAGCGACTATCACAAGGGCATCATTGTGTTGATGTATGATGGCTTGGTTGTCCCTGAATCAGAAGGATATTCTTGGGGTAATATCGCCGAGCCTCTGCTCCCTAGGAGAATTGGAGACCCTGTCAAATATCTTTCCTCGCTGAGCCTTTGGATCAGCTGTCATCTTTGCAAGGTTCTGCAAATGTTTGAAGATTTTCAAAGGATTAGCTCCGAATACTCTTAAGCTGGGGCTTAACATAGATATGATTTGCTCCTAACAAGCCCTATGTGATTGAGGACTGTCGGTATTAGCTTTAGCATATATTGCTTATTTATACAAAATTTGTATAGGATAACTTCTGCCAATATATGGCAGGGGCGAGTGGTGCCTATCTTCATAGAGTTTATCACGCGATGCTTTTTTGATAGGTATCTGATTACGATGAGGGGCCTTTGATACGGTTTCCCTTCTTATAGGCCCCAATACGTGGTACCTAATCATGCAGGGTTCTATTATGTGATGTTGTTTGTTTCTAACAGCTTATTTTGTGATTGGTAGTTATTTATGGTAATTTTAACATATATTGCTTGTTTATTCCGGGGCTTCTTAAAGGGTGGCTTCTGCCAGTTCAAAATAGAGGCATATGACTCCTGCTTTCACAAGGCTTGGTATTATAATGTCCATTTTCGTACAGCTCTCTAGATGAAGCTTTTTGATAAGGATCTGATGATAGTATGAGCCTTTTAAAGCTCATGCAGTCGCTTATTTCATAGGACTCACTGCGGGGTGCCTGATTGTGCAGGTCTTTACATATAATGCCTAGCTATGTAGGGTTTTTTAGAGGGTACCTACTGTGTATGGTGCCTACTGTGTAGGGCTTTTGAAGATATTGCCTGTTGGACGGGGCTTCTGAGAATTCTGCCCATTATATGGGGCTTATGGGAATAGTGCTTATTAAATAGGCTCTGTGAAAGGTTTCTGCCCATTATATGGGGCTTGCGAGAGTGTTGCCTATTAGATAGGGCTTATGAGGGTTCTTCCCATTGTATGGGGCTTACGAGAGTTTTGCCTATTGAATAGGGCTTGATGGATGATGTTTGCCTATTATATAGGGCTTTTGAGGGTGTGCTTATTAGATAGGGCTTGTGCTGCCTATTAGATAGGGCTTATGCAAGTGTTGCCTATTGAATAGGGCTTATGAGGGGTTTTGCCCATTATATGGGGCTTACAATGGTGCTGCCTATTAGATATGGATTATGCAGATGTTGCCTGTTAGACGGGCTTCTGAAGATGTTGCCTGTTAAACAGGGCTTCTGAGAATGTTGCCTGTTAGACAGGGCTTCTGAGGGTTTTGCCCATGGTATGGGGCTTATGGGAGGTTCTTCTTTCAGATGTAGGGCCCCTTCATCAAAGTGAATGGGGTGACCTTGTCATCTTTAGCTCTCCGCTTTTTGATGTTCTTACTCGGTGGGTTTTTGGTTCATGGCAATACAGGGGCATATAACTAGCTTGAGAAATGATGCTTCCTCTATAATTACCAATCCCTCATGACCCTCAAGCTAATTTCACATTTTGAGATAGTTAACAGAGTCGTAAACTCACCAATTTCGAAAGGTGAACTGAATGCGTTCTGAGATTGTTGCAATTTTTGGATTCGGCTTTCCCTTAGATTCTTCACAACCTTAAGATTTTAACAGATAAAACAGTTCAGTTATGACAGTTTATATTGTGAGGAAAATATGATCTCGAAATCACCTCCGATTCCTTTGACCTGCTGTTATAAACAATGCAGCTAGAATGAATTCATGATATTCATGCTCAAATTTTCTAAGAGTAACATCAAACTGACATTCAATATTCATTTATTCTACTGCCCCTATTCTCGAGCGTCTCTGGCAGCAGGGGAATAACAGAGCAGATTCATAAACATATCACCACAATCAACTAAAATTCCAAAGCTATCACAGAGGATGACGCTCCAGATTCGACAGCTTCAACGACATTTACACATAGAAAGCTTAAATTCACATATAAGAAAGAAAGATCAACCTCTCAAACATGAGTTTCCATTTAGCAAGGTATCTATCGCAATTTTTGCTAAAAAAAGGGGGCACAATCTAAGCATCATGCTATATTCCACAACTCACAATCATGAAGGCTTAACGAAAATCAGGCAATAAGATTCATACTTCGGATTTCTGCGGATTAAACAGCAAATACCACATACCAATTCATCCTAATGTCAAGTTTTCTCATATTCTTCATATAAGGAAATGATGAGAGAAATCATCAGCCAACATTACCACAATGAGCTAGAATTTCGCATAAAACAGGGGAAATCGACATCTTAGACTCAAACTTCCCACATACAGCGCCAGTTGATAGATCCGGGTTGAAGATCCACAACAATTTGAGTGATTATTCATCATATTTGCAAAGAGCATTCATGGATAAAGGATTACAATAGTGAAGAGTAAGAGATTTATGTGGCTTTATCAGCCATAACTATGCATTTCATACAGATTTCATACACAACATTGTTCGTATAAAGATAGTAAGCAGCGATTGAGTTAAGAGCTTAAATAAAGGGCACTTCTAGCCATAAACCAGTCGAATCTATGGAGTTTTAGCTCATTCAAGCACAAAACAAAGAAGCAAGGGTGAAGAGAGAGGGAAGCGAAGAGCACATAGCTCTGCGAGGCTTCGTTCTCTCTTAACGACGAGGGTTATACCTTAAGTTTGAGATGGTGCGAGCAAGAGAGAGATTCTTCCCTACGACGAGAGGGAGGAAAATGGCGGTGATCGTGAGTGAGGTTTCCGGAAAGAAGGCCTCGGAAAGCCTTGACCGCCTGAGCTCGAAGGAGCTCGTAGTAGGGTGTGGGGAATGAATGGAATAGTACGCAGAATGCGTGTGTGTATGAAGAGTTATGTTGTGCTGATGATTATGAGGTGTGCGATTACTCGATATATACATAGATGTGAAAAGGGTAAACTTACGTGCAAAAGGAGGACAAAAAAGGAATTTCTATGGGGACAAGATCCTTCTTTGCCATTAATTTCGTGGTCCTCACTCTAAGATGGGTAGAGTCACGCCAATCATGTGTTAGGCAGATCCTTAGGTTCCGGCAGATGCCAGCAGAACCCGCGCAGCTTCTGTATGAGCCGGGACCTGTGCAGGAGCCCTGTCGCAGGTCGAATTTTGTTCAAAACTCTGTAGCATCTATGACTTAATCATCTTTATTAAGCCAATCGTGTATAGCTTTTGAAAGGATGAGAGAGATAGGTATTTGAAAGATAGCACATTAGCAAAAGCTGATATTTATCCCTATCAGTCTAGATGGGTGAAACCAGCTAGATTAGGATTTGATGTCAGCACCCCGAGGTAAGAATTAACATGCTCCTCCAGTAGATGTCTCTTTTCCTCTTTAATAGCACGGAAGAATTCTTTTCCCACGTCATCTGGTAAGCCTACATTACGACTGTTTAACAAAGAATGTTAGAATTTAGTATATTCTTTTTGTGATGTGTACGTGTGAGATGTACGAGCCTTCATAATCATAAATTTTTTCGACACCTTACGTTGCTTTACCTCTTTGCATAAACAATTTGAATTCATCCGATTTTGTTCGCTTGTCCTCTCTCAAGAATGGGCTTCGAACTGCCCTGGAAGGAAAAATCAACCTTACCGGACGTACGGTAGGCGGTTCTCTTGGGAAATCGTTCAAAGTTCCAATCTTTGTCAGGAGTGGAAGGCTATCAAACACACGATCTATCTGACTGTCTGAGAAGCCACCATCAAATTCGTCGATGCCCTTTTTGGAACATAATACATTCAAAGTTTGGATACACATAAGAATTTATAAATGGGTAACAAACTGTGTAAGATTTCAGTAATTCTAACACATTTCACCAATTTCTAACCATTAACTGTTATGGTTCTAAACTTATAAGTTGGTCCTATATGAATTTGTGGTAATTCTGCTGAACATAATACATTCAAATTTTGTACACACGTGAGAATTTATAAATGTTAACAAGCTGTGTAAGATTTCAGTAATTTCTAACACATTTCACCAATTTCTAACCATCAGTTATTATGGTTCTAAACTTATACGTTTTACCTATAACGATTGTTTTGGTTAGAAAGGATGTTCATATATTTTAGAAGTCGAAAGCTCTAAATTTAGATTAGAGCTTTTATGTAATGTTTCTATTGCCCATCACCGGTGCGAACTCTTAGAAGTCTTACTTCGCCCCATTAGCGCACCACAACTCAAACGATGGGATTTAAAGGTAAAACTTTTTTACATTGGAGGTGTAAAAAAGTTTTACCTTTTTTACAGCTCGGTACGAAGTAGAATCTTTCTAACCGTTCGATCATCGGATTTTTAAACAAGCAACATAAACATTACAAATATTGTTCAATGGTAAACATTACAATTCAAAGGAAACAATGAAATACTAAGTTCAAATTCAACAAACTAAAAAAAAAAAAAAAAAAGGTAATGTAAATTCAGTGTTTTTCCAACCGATGAAAGAAATTCAAATTTTTTTTACCTCACCCCTATCCGTCGGGGTTGCAATCTTTGGTTCAGTTGTTGGTTCTGTCGGTGCTGCTGTTGGTGGTTCTGTCGGTGGTGCAAGCGGTGTTGATTGTGGTGCTGCCATGGCTGCTGATGCCATTGGTGCTGCCACTGGTGCTGCTGCTGTTGCTGTTGTTGCTGCCATTGTTGTTGTCGTTGCTGTTGGTGTTGCTGCCACTGCCATTGCTGCTGTTGTTGGTGCCATTCCCCCCACTGTTGTTGATGTTTGTCCTGCTGTTGCTGCTTGCCCTGCTGGCCTTAATCTTGCTGGATGTGGTGCTGTTGCTGCTGCTGCTGCTGCTAGAATGGTGGAATTCTGACTCAACTGCACCAACTCTTCCAGTTGAGATGAATCAAAATTCACACCCAAGGAGAAGGTAGGATTACCGAGTGAGTCCAATGCGCCTGCTGGAACTTTGGTGCTTTCCTCGACGGCAAGAACTGTCGTTTTTGCTGGAGTACTAACCACCGTCATATCCGCTCTAGCTGGCTCAAGGGGGGTAGATGGCACGGTATTTTGAGTGTCTGCTAGATGATCAATAGTGTCAAGCGTGGCATTTACGTCGCCGACGCAACTGTAAGTGTTGTCTAATCCAGCTTTATCTAGAAGAACCCTTGCTACCTTCTCAGCCACATCCTCTACTAGTTTTTTGTGCCACTCAGCCAACATGGGCTCGATTGACTTCTGCTGGTATTCCTCTAGCATTGCTTTCATCGCAGTTTGGCTCTTGGTAACTGCAGCTTCAGCAGCAGCATCGATTATGGCGGTTGAGATTATTCCAGTTTCTCTTCCACCTTCCCCTTCATCTTCATCCCCTTCGTCTTCCACGTTCCCCTTCTTTTTCATCGAATCCGTTGGGTCGTATTTGAAAGCAAATGGATGGGGCACTTCATTGGCCTCTAATGATTTCCAGAAGGGTTGAACCTTCTCATCACTGTGAGGCTTCAGCATCCTCACCACCCTCTGTGTCAAGTTAGAAAAATTGAAGTCCAGTCATAAATTAGAACTTTCTTACTAAAGCAAACATATAAATAAGTTAGAAAACATTTATATTATAGAGAGGATTGTAAGAAAACATATAAATAAGTTAGAAAGCATATACATATGTATTTTCTCTCAGACAAAAAAAATGAGTGTTGTAAGAAAACATATATATTCTAATTTCCCATATGTTATTTACAAATAACAGATAACATATAAATTTAATAGGTTAAGTAACTAGTAAGAAAACATGAAGTCTAGTAAGAAATTAGATGTTTCTTACTAAAGCAAAACACAGATTGCAATTTTTTCTTAAGAGGCTTATAAGAAAACATCTATATAAAAGAAAGGCATGTAAGAAAACATATAAATAAGTTAGAAAACATATACATAAGTATTTTCCTTCAGACAAAAAAAAAAAAAATCAGTCTTGTAAGAAAACATATGTATTCTAATTGCCCATGTGTTATTTATAAATATCAGAAAACAAATTATTTCAAATAGGTTAACTAGTAGGAAAACAAATTAATTCTAATGGTAAGATCATAAGCAAATAAGGACATTTTATACTAACATTAAGAATTCATATAAATACTAACCTTCTTAATCTGCTTATCAGAAGGCCATCCCTTACTGGTGGTATAAGAATACTGCATGAACCTCGGGATTTGCCGTTCATCTTTTTTCAAACCAATCATCTCCCCGAATGCGGGGATGGCCTCGAATATCCAAGCCTACATACATTAAACATTATATTTTAACAATCAATACTAGACTTATGGAAACATTTTTATAACATAAATGCATTGAATAGAAAATTCTTACAGAGAAAGCAACAGTGTTGCCTTTGAGGGTGATGTTCAGCGTCCCATCTTTCTTTGGTTTGTTGGTGATCCCCTTGATTGATTCAAGCAAAACCTGGTAAGAATAGCTCCCCCAAGGGAACTTTTCCCACTCATCTTCTCTCTCCAGCAGCACCCACATCCAAGTTGGTATTTTTTTCTTGCATCCATCGACCCCCAGAGCAAACCCCAAGCATAAAAGCAGTCTACAAAGTTTCACTGTGTCGTCTGGCAATGGCTTCACAAGCTGCCCATTGACCTTGAAAGTCTTGTTGATGCAAGCATTTTTAAGATCCACCAACCTTATGTTCGGATTTTCACCGAACAGTCTTGAGAAGGTTGAATTGGGGGGGGGGGGGGGGGGGGGGGGGGGGGGATCTCGTGGGTCGTGTAAGGGTTGAACTCTGCCGGACCAAATTTCAATCCGCTTACCAGAGCATATTCCTCTCTCGAGAATCTTATAAAGAGCTGTTGGGTCGATCATGGGTTCAGAGATGACTTGATGGCTCAAAACGTACCCCAACATGGTCCCCGTTCGTGTTGCAGTGTTATCAAGCCTCGTAAACTCTCCCATGCACGAGTATCTCACCCTGTCAGCTTGGGGGGGGGGGGGGGGGGGGGGGGGAGGTGTGAGACTTTTCATGAGTTCGTTTACTTCGCCACTTAATCCTTCATACCCTCCTGGTATGATCTTCTTTGTTTGTCCTAGCAGCCAAAGCCTCACAAATTTCCATTCGACCTGTAAGCAATGTTTAATTTCTTATCAGATTAACATAACATTTTAAATAATTCTCACTTAAAATAACAATTCTAATAGATAACACAAGAGAAATTAACACGATCTCATCAGAATATCAAACACAACATAAATGATGATGGATAATAATACAATTTCTAACTGCACAGCCCAAGAAATGTATAATTTGTCACCACTACACAACATTATAACTTCAGTTCATAAAAAACAACAAAATTTGACACTAAAGAGTGATGGATAGTATCTAATATCTTATATTTTTAATAACAATATCAACATATAATAACAGATTCCTACAAATAATGTGATTTTTATAGAACACAGAACAAGAATTACACTTTTTTTTCATCATCAAATGATTCAAAAGCACAATTCATTCATAATGACACAATTCATTCATAATGACACAACACAATTTCCATAGGACCGGTAAGTAATGTTTAATTTCTTATCAGATTAACAGAACATTTAGAATAATTCTCACTTAAAATAACATTTCTAACTGATAACACAAAAGAAATTAACATGATCTCAGTACAATATAAAACATAACAAAAAAAATGATGGGAAATAATACAATTTCTAACTGCACAACTCAAGAAATGTATAATTTCTCACTAGTACACAACATTATAACTTCTGTTCATAAAATACAACAAATTTTGACACTAAAGACTGATGGATAGTATCTAATAACTTATATTTATAATAAAAATATCAACATATAATAACAAATTCCTACCTATAATGTAATTTTTACAGAACATACAACACATTTTCCATTGGACCGGACATCAATGTTTAATTTCTTATCAGATTAACAGAACACTTTCAACAATTCTCACTTAAAGTAACAATTCTAACTGAAAACACAAGGTTGTTGACACGATTTCATCAGAATATCAAACATAGCATAAATGATGATAGAAAATAAACCAATTTCTAACTGCATATTCCAATAAATGTATAAATTCTCACCAGTTCACAACATTATGCAACATGTATACATGTGAATGCAATAAATGGAACACATGCAATTTTCTTTCATGCATATACAACATTGAAGGATTCGTACGAATGCAATAGTTGAATTCTAATGCATGCAGAGATTAAAACATCAACATTTCATAGACCAAGCTCAGTTTGAAACCCAAAACAGCAACATTTCACCAAATATAACCATCAAATATAACCCATATCTGAAAATTAAGTGTCGAAGTTTACAAATTTTAAAGAAAACGAAATGGAACTCAGATCTGGACATTTAAAATTTTGAAATTCTCAATTTTCTAACCTAATGCAACATAGATCTGGAAATTTCCAGTTCAAAAACATGTATTTCAATAAATTTCCCACCATATTTCAACAACCATTTCACTGTTCGCATCTTCAATTTTCAAATAACAATATGCACAAAATTATTTCAAAACTCGAATTTTACCTCTCCATCGGTGAATGGGTGGCCTGAGGGCTGATTTTCTTCCTGCTGTTTCGCCGGAGAAGTGCTATCGGATTCTTCTCCGGCAGGCTCTTCCACCGGAATTGCAATGCAACTGGTCGGGTTTTCTTCTTCTTCGTTTTCGTCAGCGGGATCTCCTCGATCTCCGAATCTTCCTCCTGTACGGCCGGACATTTTTCTGCTGCGCGTTTTCGTTTCACGCTCCTGGTTCTATTAGTCATGGTGGATAATGAACGGCGAGAATGGACGGGGAGAAGATACCGGCGGAGATTTTTTAGGGAAGAAGAAAATGGCTACTGTTTTTGAATTGGGGGAGGTTGAGTGTGGATATGGATATATTGATTGTGGTAGCCATTTTTTTGGGGAAGAAGAGAGAGAGGGAGAGAGAGTGGGCGAGTGAGAATTGGGAGTGGGGAAAGTGGGTGGGTTGGGGAGTGTGAAATCAATTCTGACACAATGCAGTCACCACAAGGGCAAATTAGTCCAAAAATACCAAACTTGTCTACATTTTGGTTTTTGTTATATATTTTCTACTATTTGTTAAACACTAAGAGTATTAGATAGATTTTTTTTGCCCCTAAAATTAGACTATAAAAAGAGTTAAAAGAGATGATATCAGTATATCAAAGATATCAATTTGAAATCCATATACTGTTATGCCAAACACATGATACGAATTTGAGATCATTTGATACCCATATCTGATATATATCTATGGATACCAAACGCCCCCTACCCCTACTTGGCTACACCTAGTAACGTAAAACCTGAGTATCAATATATATTAATATATAGACGCAAAAAAAATATCTATGTATGTGGCTTAGTAAAAACTAAATAACGTATGGAATATAACACAAATACTATTCATATTTTTATCTGTGGAACTAAAATACGTTTGTGTGAAAATTTGAAAACACGTCACCTCTCTTCTGACTCTCCCACTTCGCGACCTTCCCCTCTCCCCAGTATCTCACTCTCTCCATCCCTAAATCATTGTTCTCTCTCCATCTCTTTCTCTGACCTTCCTTCTCTCCCCAATTCTCGACCTCCTTAGCCGCCCCTTTCTCCGTCCAACCCGACCGAACCTTGCGGCCAATTTCTGTATACTCTGGCGACGAGAATGGCCCCTGGCCCCTGGGACGAGGAGTTTTGATGAAGATATGAATCATGAAGAAGAAGAAAGTTGATGAAGAAGAAGATTGTTGCAGTATTTTCATGCATTTTATATTTTGTGCTACTGTTAGGATTCAAATCTATTACCTCTATTAGGTTTTATTTCTATGTTTTTATCGCGACCGTTGGATCTTACTTATAATCCAACGGTCATGACATATTCTAAGGTTAGTATGTATGTTAGTTAGTCGTCATTTGGTAAAGTGCGACTTTAGTTATTTTGTTGGATGTATTTAAGTATGGGAACAGTGCGCTGGCAATGCATGGCTTTTATGAATATTATGAAATTTACTCTCTTATTTTCTGATCTACTCTAATATGGTATCAAGATCAAAGGTTTGATCATGTTTTCTTTATAAGGTTTCTTCCTTTCTCGTGTAATCTGAGTCTATGGGGAAAGAGGATCATGATGATGGTAATAACAAGCAAGATGCGAAGGAGGAGGAAGATAGATCTAATAAGGAAGAAGATGGAAATAAAGTAGATGTTGAGTCTGGTCTCAAGATCAGACATATTGAAGAGATTATGTTCCTACTTGTTGTTGATCATCCTGGAATGTGATCACACTATTTTCTACCACACAAAATAGGTATAGTATAAAGCAAGTACGAGTATCGTATCCACAGGGACTGACAAATCGAAAACACACACAGTACCTCTACTCTAGAATTAAACTGATGTTTAAGCAATTAAGAATTTTAGAATGTGGTATTTATAGTCTAGGCAAATAAATAAAAGGACACAATTAAATAAACAAGGAAATAAATAAATAAGAAAACTAATAACCAAATAAGGAAAATAACAAATAGGCAAATAATCAAACAATGAAAAACTCAAATAAGGACAAAGTATTGATTCTAGGGAAGCCTACCTAATCAAATCTATACAAGTAACAGTGAATACAATTAACCAATTTAATCCAAAACTAGACGCGATACACGAAAGTAACCTAACACTCCGGCTAAGGCAGTATAGATCGTCACTAGACAAGATCCTAATCTCCTCTTGGTCTCATAGAAATCAAATCAAGTGCAAAATAGAACAAGTAGGGATGTCAAACGGGCCAACCCACCGGGTTTCGGGCTAGCCCTATCGGGTTGTGGGCTTTTCGGATCAGGTTAATCGGGCTTTTTTTTTCTTTCGGGCTATTATTTTTTGACCCTAACCCTAACCCACCGGGTTTCGGGCTAACCCACCGGGCCATTAAGTTTATAAAAAATAAAATTGATATCGAATAAATATAAAAATAATTATTATTTTAGCACATACTTGTATTAAAAAATTAAATAAATTATTAAATATTGTGAATTTAACAAAAATACTTTTGAATGTCAATCTTTATTTTACTTTTCACCAAGTAAAAAATGTATAGAATTTAAAATGAAGGTTATATTTTTATTAAAACAAATTAAAAATACTCAAAAATAATTAAAAACACAACCTAATTTATCAAAGTTATAAGTAGAGTAATGAAATATGTCATGAATTCATAATTTATGGTAACCCACCGGGCTTTCGGGCCAGCCCTATCGGGCTCGGGCTTTTTTCGGTCCAGCCCTATCGGGCTTTTTTCCTTTCGGGCTATCATTATTTGGCCCTAACCCACTATTTTTTTCGGGCTAATCAGATCAGCCCGTCGGGCTCGGGTTTTTTTGACTTCCCTAAGAACAAGTATCGATAATACAATCAACTAGGTTCAGCTACGACACCTGTATCGACTATATGTTGTCCTATGATAATATAATTTCGGCTAAGACAATTAAATCATCATACCAAGTATTCATGAGATCAATTATGCAATTATACCTTCTAAGGCATAAAAACATAACTATGCACACACAATTAATGGCCAGTTAATCATGCATGAGAATAAGCACCATGAAACATGCATCTAGATTGGAAGGCTAATTGTAATAAAAAATACTCACATAAATTCAATTAGGCATTCAATCCCTAAAATCAACTAAGAAAATTAGCTAGACATAATTAAAGCAAACATGAACAAAATATATTGAAAGAACATAATTATAAGTAAGAGTAAGAAAAACTTGGAATTGAATCTTGAACACAATGAAGAACTTCAAATCTTGAATCTTGAATAAAACTTGAACAATCTTCAAAGTCGAATACAAAACAAACGAAAGACGGAAAATAAAAATTATGAAGAAAAAAATATGAATCTAAGTTAGGGTTTACAATGCTAGACTAAGGAATATATATAGGTGAAATTCTACAAGGAAACATAGTTCAAAAAGGACTCTACTAAAAATCATCGGCTGGCATACCCTCTCAATCTCAACATCTCCACCTAATGTAATACATACAAACTAGAATAAAAAAGGTCTTTTTATAAGCTTGTAATGTAGGGACATTGGTTAAGGTAGGGAATGTATAGGCTAAGTGACTCAAAATACTCTAAATCATCAACCTCTTTTCAACTCCAAGCAAAGTATGGATACTTATCTCCATCTTCTACCATCCAACACACCAAATACAAACTCAAAGATGCAAAAATATCAACAATACAAATCAAATCTAACTATCCCCTTATGCTTATTCTCTCTTTTTTTTTTTTTTTCATAGAGCTCATCTAAAGATATTCTCTCTAATGATAATCAAAAACTCTATTTTTTTTTTCCTTTCTTTCTTTTTTCTAAGCTTATAGGGATAGCCAACTATACTTAAACAAGCATCTAAATTTCTTTTCTTTTTCTCCCTCTACACCACATCAAATTTCTATTCAACTCCTTCCATACCACCAACTACAACTACTAAGGATACCCTTAACCATCCAAACCTCCTATCATCCAAGTTTAAGAAAGAAAGGCTTTTAAAAGGCTCAAATGGGGTAAACAAAGGTTATAAACAAGGTTAGTGTATAAGAATCATGTGGCTACGAAAGAATGACATAAGATCATCTCCTAGTTCATAAATATACAAAGGACTTGATGGAGAAACAAGGCAAGTTCTAGAAACAATGAAGAATGCATGATCACTCAATCAACAAATAGGCATCAATATGCATAAATAGCTCAAATCTCACGGGTTCAAACTAACTAGTTCCCGACATCATAGCATACTTCAAATTCATCAAATAAAATGCGTTGCTTCGCCAAGGTTCCATGCATAATAAAGATCATGAATTTTTTTTTTTTTCAAAAATCAACAAAAATTTCTATCATCGGCCAAATTCACAATACTATCATCACATGCTTATTCGACTGGATTTAACCTAAGACTCGAAAATAAAGACTCAACAAAAACAACTACTAATACCCCACAAAAAAAACTAAACAAATAAAGACTCTTAAAAATAAGAAAACACATAAATTGGGTTAACTTAGACACTCTTTCCCTCCCCCAAACTTATTTCAAAGCATGGCAAAGAAATAAGTTTTAAGAAAAGAAGTAGGCTAAGTTAACTCAAAGCATCTCAAGAAAAGGGAGGAGGGAATGGGTTATTGGGATCGTACCTTTGATACCCATCTGGGTAGAAGGGATAGAATTGATGCATGTTGATATAGGTGAAATTTACCTTGTTTTCATAACCAAAAAGAGTCGATTTTGTGTCTCGTTTGTGTAGTATTGTCTTTGATTTATATGATTTTTATTATATTGGGCAATATTATGCTTGTGGGTGTTTTCTTGAGTTTTTAGGTATATTTTGGTGCTAAAACCCCGAGACGAGACAAGGCGTGAAGATCGAAGAGCAAAGTCCAAGATTTGAGTTCGAGAGTAGGCCTCTCGATATCTCTCTCGATCGAGAGGTATGTCGAGAGGTACCTTCTGCCGCAGCTTTCGATCGAGAGCATTATTTCACACCCTCTCGATACCTCTCTCGATCGAGAGGGCTGTCGAGAGGGGGTTCCAGCCGGGAATTCCTTCCTTACTTAATTAGACTCCTTTTTGGTTTAGGTTTTCCTTATGTAAATTTCTCCTATATATACTCCTAGTCTAGCATTGTAAACCGAAGCAAGCTATCAACACTTTACCATCTTTTATATTTTCCTAGCACATTATTTTAGAGTTTTATTCTTGTATTCAACATTGGAGCTTTTCAAGTTTATGCAAGATTCAAGATTCGAAGTTCTTCGTTTGTGTTCAAGTTTTTCTTACTTCTACTCTTTAATTATGTTCTTTCAATTCTTTGTGATTATATTTGCTTTAATTATGTCTAGCTAAATTCCTTAGTTGATTTTAGGGATTGAATGCCTAATTGAATATATGTAAGTGTTTTTGTTTACAATTAGCCTTCCAATCTAGATGCATGTTTTCATGGTGCTTATTCTCATGCATGATTAATTGGCCACTAATTATGTATGCATAGTTATGTTTATATGCCTTGATAGAATATTGCATAATAGATCTCATGAATACATGGTATGATAATTTGATTTGTCTTAATTGAGTTTGAATTATCATATGTTTGCATGCAATTGATTTGGGTGTCTTAATTGAACCTAGTTGATTATATCATTGATACTTGTTCTCTTTTGCACTTAGTTTGACATCTATGCATCCGAAAGGATATTAGGATCATATTAAGTGACGACTTGCATTGCTTTTATCGGGGTGTAGGTTATATTTCATGTATCACATTTAGATTGGATTAAATTGGTTAATTGTATGCATTAATTGCTTGCATATGTTTGATTAGGTAGGCTTCCCTAAAGTCAACACTTTTCCTTAATTGTTTACTTCCCTTATTTGTTTTATTGCTTGAGTCCTAAGTTATTTTATTTGACTAGTTATTTTCCTTATTTATTTGTTTCCTTATATGATTAATTGAGTCTTTTTATTATTTGCCTAGTCTATAAATACCACATCCTAAATTCTTAAAAGCCTAAACATCACATTAGTTCTTTAGTGGAGGTATTGTGTGCGTTTTCGATACATCAATCCCTGTGGATACGATACTCGTGCTTCTTTATATTACACCTATTTTGTGTGGTAGAAAATAGTGCGATCAAATTTTGGCGCCGTTGCCGGGGATTGATTAGATTTCACATACATATTTTGAAATAGAAATAATAGGTGATTTATGCGCTTTAATTTTCTGTTTTCGGTTTATTGATCTAACGGTTTCCTTTTCTTCTCTTTGATTTTAGGTAGTGCATGACCACAAGGTCTAAAGGGATAAATCCTATGCCGTTGGACTTGGAGTTAGAGCGCTCTCTAAGGGCTTTGAGGCGAGAGAAGGAGGCAAGCAAGATCGATACATCACAATCTTCACCACCCGATTCACCAAGGAGTTTCGATTCAATGGCGGATCAAGTGAGGAGGACTTTGAACGATCGGTTCAAACCGGTCGTGGACCAATTTCAGCAAGGAGGATGGGGGACCACGGAAGCTAACAATTATGAGTTCAAGACGTCCCTCATCAACATGGTGCAAAACAATCAATACGGAGGATCACCGGCGGAGGATCCCAACGCACACTTGAAGCAATTTCTGGACATATGTGCAACATACAAGGCCCCGGAGTGTCTTCGGATTATCTCAAGCTTAGCCTCTTCGTGTGGTCTCTCAAGGACGATGCAAGAGAGTGGTTAGATGGATTGGACAAGAAGGAGGTCACTACTTGGGCTGAGATGTGCACGAAGTTTCTCAACAAGTTCTTCCCACCTTCGAGGGCTCAAAAGCTTATTAATGAGATCAACCAATTTCAACAATACGAGGATGAGCACTTCTACGAGGCGTGGGGGAGATTTAAGAAGCTATTGAGAGCATGTCCGAATCATGGGATTAGCAAGGAGGATCAAATCACGTGCTTCTATCGTGGTTTGAACAAGTTGTGTAGGAAGGAGCTCGATTATGCTTCAAAGGGAGGATTCTTGAACAATGAGTATGACGTGGCTATGGAGATCATTGAGCTGACCATAAATTCGAGTTATGAAGAAGCTACCGATCGACGACTTGGAAGAAGGAGAGTTGCCAACATTGGAATCGACGCCTACGAGGAATTGATGGAAAAGTATACAAAAACAACAAGTGAGTTGGATTCTATCAAGAAAGGGGTACTTCGGTGCGATGCGGTCACAGACGAACAAGCAATCCCAACCGGAGAGGAAGATGCCAATTTTGTGCAACAAGGAGGCAAGTGGCAACCCAATCAAGGAAACAAGTGGCAAGGAGGACAAGGAGGACAAGGAGGTTCAAACTACCAAGGAGGATACAAGAAGCCTTATGTTCCCAACAACCGAAATCATCCAAACTTCTCTTATGCCAATCCGAACAATGCCTTGCAACCACCTCCCGGCTTCCATGTTGAGAACGGAGTCATCCAAGAGCCTAAAAAGGAGATGTCCACCGACGATTTAATTCGTCAATATATGGCTCAATCGGAGATGAGGATGACACAACAAGATGCGAAGTTGAGGACATTAGAGCTCACTCAAAGCACCTCAACCAACAACTTGGTAAGTAGCATCAACGCGTTGACCAAACAAATGCAAATGTTGGAGACGCAAATGAGTCAAATAGCCAACGCTCAAGGAGGAGTCCATAAGCCCGGCCAATTCCCAAGTAACACGGAGCAAAACCCGAAGAACAACCATCATGTCCATGCTATTGAGCTTCGGAGTGGCACAAAATACACAAATCCATCCTTGGAAACAGAAAAGAAAGGAGACGGGAGCTTCAAGAATGCGGAGCACAAGGAAACGAGGATCCAAGTGCCGAGGCGAGGGCCTCTCGACACCTCTCTCGATCGAGAGGTCGATCGAGAGG
This sequence comes from Thymus mandschuricus, assembly GCA_029379335.1. NCBI lineage: Eukaryota > Viridiplantae > Streptophyta > Magnoliopsida > Lamiales > Lamiaceae > Thymus > Thymus mandschuricus. The sequence goes on along the minus strand of CM057074.1, from coordinate 14,096,104 downwards.
TCCATATTGGAAGTCAGAATCCACCTCTCGATACCCCTATAGATCGAGAGGAGGATCGAGAGGTTTACGACGAGGAGATTCAAGTTGACCCTATCGACACCTCTCTCGATCGAGAGTGTGGTCGAGAGGTCAAAATTCAAAGTCAGAAGGTGCCTCTCGACACCTCTCTCGATCGAGAGGCCAAGCAGCCGCCCCAATTGCCGACTTACACCCCGAAGGCCCCTTTCCCACAAAGATTGACCAAGACGAAGCACATTGAGAAGTATCAACGCTTCATGGAGATACTACAAAAGGTCAACATCAACATACCACTTCTTGATGCTCTTCGAGACATGCCCAATCATATGAAGTTCATCAAAGACGCGGTATCGGGGAAGAAGAAGTGGGAGAAGTTCGAGACAATCAACCTCACGGAGGAGTGCAACGCGGTGATCCAAAAGAAGTTACCAATGAAGCGAAAGGATCCCGGGAGGTTCACATTAGCATGCAAGATTGGAGATCAAGTCTTTCAAAATGTTCTATGCGATCTTGGTGCTAGCATCAATTTGATGCCCCTCTCTATTTTCAACCGGCTCAAGATCGGGAGGATGAAGCCGACTACCATCTCTTTACTTATGGCGGACCGATCAGTTTCTTATCCACGAGGGATAGTGGAGGACGTTCTCGTTCAAGTGCACAACCTTGTCTTCCCGGCGGATTTCGTCGTTTTGGACATGCCTCGAAGAGCATCAAGATGGATGGCCATTCTTAGCCACGGGAAGAGCGTTGATCGATGTTCAAGATGGAGACCTCACCTTTCGAGTCAATGGCGAGGAGCTGAAAATTTCTATCTATGAAGCCATGAAGAGACCCGACGATCATCGTGAGGATATCTTCTCCATTGAGACATTGACACCACCTACATCGGAGGAGGCACTCAACCATTGCATCTCGAGTTCGTTATATGCCTACAAGGAGTTAGATGAAGCTTGCGATGAGATTCTCGAGTATCTACATCAAATGGAGGCAAACCCACCACAACTTCGACACGAGGAAGTTCCTTACCTCGACATCAACAAGAAGGTGGATGATGGAGTTCTCGAGGAGGAAGAGAAGAAGGATGCAGCCCCGAAGGTGGAATTGAAGCCATTACCCGAGCACCTCAAGTATCAATTCTTAGGAGAAGGAGAGACGTACCCGGTGATCGTTTCTTCCCAACTCACGGAGGCGAACACGGATAAGCTATTGAGGGTTCAAAGGGAGCATAAATCTGCAATTGGATGGACGATTGCCGACATCAAAGGTATTAGTCCTTCGCTTTGCATGCATAGGATATTGCTCGAGGAAGGCCATCGCCCAAGGGTACAACCTCAAAGGCGTTTGAATCCAGCGATGCAAGAAGTGGTGAGGAAGGAGGTATTAAAGTTGCTCGATGCCGGCATGATCTACGCTATTTCGGATAGTGAGTGGGTGAGCCCTACTCAAGTGGTGTCAAAGAAAGGAGGCATGACAGTCATCAACGATGAGAATGGGGAGCTAATTGCAACGAGGCTTGTCACGGGATGGCGAGTTTGTATCGATTATAGGCTCCTCAACGCAGCAACTAGGAAGGATCACTTCCCCCTCCCGTTTGTAGATCAAATGCTCGATCGATTGGCCGGCCATGAGTACTATTGCTTCCTCGACGGATACTCCGGCTACAACCAAATCGCCATCGCTCCGGAGGACCAACATAAGACGGCATTCACATGCCCCTATGGAGTCTTTGCTTATCGGAGGATGCCGTTTGGGTTATGCAACGCACCGGCCACTTTCCAAAGGTGCATGATGGCCATCTTCCATGGATTGATCGAGAATATTATGGAGGTATTCATGGATGATTTTTCAGTATTTGGTTCTTCTTTTGACCAATGTTTGGAGAATCTTGCCACGGTGCTTCAAAGGTGTCAAGAGACGAACCTCGTTCTCAATTGGGAGAAGTGCCACTTCATGGTGGAAGAAGGAGTTGTGCTAGGTCACAAGGTATCTTCGGAAGGATTGGAGGTGGATCGAGCCAAAGTCGTAGCCATCGAGAAGTTGCCACCACCAACCAACATTAAATCGGTGAGGAGTATCTTAGGACATGCCGGCTTCTATCGAAGGTTCATCAAGGATTTTTCGAAGATTACAAAGCCGTTGTGTGGATTGCTCGAGAAGGATGTCAAGTTCGTTTTTTATGGAGATTGCTTGGAAGCTTTCGAGACGTTGAAGAAGGCGCTTATCTCTACTCCCGTCTTGTTGTCACCGGATTGGAGTGCCCCGTTCGAGCTCATGTGCGATGCAAGCGATTGGGCGGTAGGAGCAGTTTTGGGGCAGAAAAGGGAGAAGCGAGCTCATGTGCGATGCAAGCGATTGGGCGGTAGGAGCAGTTTTGGGGCAGAAAAGGGAGAAGCTATTCCGAGTGATCTACTATGCTAGCAAGACATTGGACTCGGCTCAAAGGAACTACACCACCACGGAGAAGGAATTACTCGCTGTGGTCTATGCTTTCGACAAGTTTAGACCTTATTTGGTGGGATCTCACACGATTGTGCACACCGACCATGCCGCCATTCGCTACCTATTCAACAAGAAGGACTCCAAGCCAAGGTTAGTTCGCTGGATTTTGCTTCTTCAAGAGTTCGACATGGAGATCAAGGATAGGAAAGGATGCGAGAATGTGGTGGCCGACCATCTTTCAAGACTTGAGCAGCCCGTGGACGGAGAGGATTCGAAGATTGCTATCAAGGAAAGCTTCCCCGATGAGCAGATTTTCGAGGTGGACGATTTGATACCTTGGTTCGCCGACATCGTCAACTACATGGTGATTCATCACGTGCCCAAGGATCTATCGTCTCATCAAAAGAAGAAGTTCCTCCATGATTGCAAGTTCTACTATTGGGATGATCCTTACTTGTACCGGAGGTGTGCCGACGGAGTCATAAGGCGATGTGTTCGACAATCGGAGTGGAAAAAGATCATCGAGGATTGCCATAGCGCTCCGAATGGGGGACACTTTGCAGCAAATCGGACCGCCCTCAAGATATTTCATAGTGGTTTCTATTGGCCTTCGATCTACAAGGATTGCCACGAGTTCATCAAGTCATGTGATCGATGCCAAAGGATGGGGAACATCACGAAGAGGGACGAGATGCCGCAACGAACTATCATGGAGGTGGAACTCTTTGATGTTTGGGGGATTGATTTCATGGGTCCTTTCCCCAAGTTTCAAGGGTTCTCTTACATCTTACTTGCGGTGGAGTACGTGTCTAGGTGGGTCGAGGCCATTCCTACTACAACCAACGATTCGAAGGTGGTGATCAAATTCCTCCAGCGAAATATTTTGACTCGGTTTGTAACTCCGAGAGCTTTGCTTAGTGATGGGGGGAGCCACTTCAACAATCGTTGGTTAGGATCGCTTCTTGTAAAATATGGAGTCAAGCACAAGGTTACATCGCCCTACCACCCTCAAGCAAACGGTCAAGCCGAGCTAGCTAATCGAGAGATCAAGCAAATCTTGGAGAAAACCGTCACCAACAAGAAGGAGTGGGCAAAATACTTGGATGACGCGCTTTGGGCCTATAGGATGGCTTTCAAGACACCAATCGGAAGGTCGCCATACTAATTGTTATTTGGCAAGTCATGCCATTTACCTATGGAATTGGAGCACAAAGCTTATTGGGCGACTAGAAGAATCAATTTCGAGTTCAAGGAAGCCATGGGCAAAAGGTGCGACGACTTGTTGGAGCTTGATGAATGGAGAAACGAGGCGTTCGAGAATTCGAGGATTTACAAAGAACGAGCTGCAAGATTTCACGACTTGAGCATCAAAAAGCGTAAGTTCGAAATTGGTGATGATGTTCTTGTTTTTAATTCTCGACTTCGTTTATTTCCAGGAAAATTGCAAAGCAAGTGGTCGGGGCCGTATGTTATTTACAAGGACTTGAAGAATTGTGCATTCGAAGTGATGAAAAACGATTGTGAAAAATTCGTGGTGAACGGACATCGACTCAAGCACTACTTCAAGCCGTTGCCTCTATTCCCCAAGAAAGCGGCCACTTATCTTGATGATCCGAGTTAGAGAGGAGGTATCGTCGGGCTAAAGACGTTAAACGTAGCACTTGTTGGGAGGTAACCCAATATTCGTATCCCGTTTTTATTTTGTTTCGTTTTGTTTTTAGAGTCGTTGGTAATTTATTTTTCGTATTTTAGAGTCGAAACCCCTTAATATACAAACGAATATTAAAGTGTTGTGTAGAAAAAAAATTCTCGGGCAGGACCTCTCGACACCTCTCTCGATCGAGAGGCCTGTCGAGAGGTGAAAAATTGCTATACAGTAGGGGTCTCTCGACACCCCTCTCGATCGAGAGGGGTATCGAGATATTATGAAATATGTGCCCAGGTTTTTGTCACGAGAAGCCTCTCGATCGATACCCCCGTGTTTTTGATCGAGAGGGGAGGACAGTACGTGAAAAGCAGAACCTCTCGACACCTCTCTCGATCGAGAGGTCGATCGAGAGGTCAAATGTTCGTGTCCAGTAGCTACCTCTCGACACCTCTCTCGATCGAGAGGTCGGTCGAGAGGGGTGTTGACGGCGCAAATTCCAACTTTGACCAGTTTTTTCTACCCTTTTAAATATACCATAAACACCCAATTCACATACCATACACACACAACTCACAAATTCTCTCAAGAACACACAAGAACTCTCAATTTCTCTCTTCAATTCGTCAAAAGGTACTCGATTTCTTGCCCTTCTCTTATCAATTCTTGAGTCTCTACATGAATTCGCATGTTTTGACCGATTGAAATTCGTCTTTGATGGTTAAATTTGATGATTGATAGATTTGGTATTAGATTGAGCATGATAGATTGAATTCATGGATTTTATTGAATTATTTGTATAAATTGAATTCATTGATGAATGTGAAGAGGATTGTGTTTTGACATGCGAATGAGTCTTTGAATTTGTCTATGAATTGATGAAGATTCATTGGGATCTATATGCATGAGATTGAAATTGTGTGATGATAAGATTATGTTTTTGGAGGAGTAATGTATGGATTGGTGATGATTAATTGAGAAGAAAATTGGGGAGAATTGAATTTGGTTGAAGTTTGGGGGAAGGTGATACATATTGCTTTATTCTTGCATCTCTTGTATTAATTTGTGTAATTTTTAGGTACTAAGATGGCAAGAGATAAGGGAAAGAACGTTGCTTCGACCTCTTCAAGCAAAGGCAAGGGGAAGGAAAAGGTCACCTCTTCAAGCAAAGGAAAGGAGACGTGGAAAAACGACAAGACCATTCCGGAGAATCGGATACCGCCGGCGAGGTCGATGCCTTCAAGTTTGGAGCCCAAGGCGTTCAAGCTTAAGCTCACCACAACGGAGTCAAAGAGGAGATGGTCTCATCTTGTGCAACTCAAGCACAAGCATTGTCGTTTCCTCCATCAAGAGACGATAGCGGCGATGGGGATAGCCGACGAGATCACCCAAATGATGCAAAGAGGAGGCTTCACCAACATCTTCCAAGGAAATCACTTGACATATCACATTCTAACGGTGGAGTTTCTCTCAACATTGGTGGTGGAGCGAGTCAATCAAGTGCCCCACGTCATTCGTTTCCAACTCGGTGGTCAACGAGGGGAGCTTGATATGGATCAACTCAATGATATTATTGGAGGAAACAAGGATGGCGAGTACATTGGCAACAATCATCCGAATCTTCAAGATTTGTGGGCACAATTCATGGATTTTGAGGAGGAAAGGAGGAGATCTTACAAGCCGGCTACTGCGAAGGCCACCTCAATTCGGAATCCCATGATTCGCTACTTCCATAGGCTGATTTCGTCTACCATCCATTCCCGCCACGACTCCGGCACCTTCCTTGCCACCGACGCTCATCTCATTTGGACCTCATATCGAGGCCACTCTCAATGTGCAGCTCTTTACCTCGTTGATCATATGGAGAACCAAGCATACTTGTTCGGGGGACAAAAGATTGGGATAGGAGCATTCGTCACTCCAATTGCCCAACACTTCAACATTCCGATTGGAGAGCAGCCCGTGTCTAGGTCCATCTTTGTGGATAGACGCACGTTGGAGCTTGCAAGGATGATCTCTTTCGACACGTCCGGGTGGTTCTTTAAGCTACTTGGGAGGAGTGGAGTTCACCTTTTCCCGCTGCCGAACAACTACTTGACCGAGGTGATCGGGAATGAGAAGCTACGGAGAGGAAACGGGAAGATGAATTCTCCCCGACACAAGGAGCTTATGTGGGCTGAGGGTGGTCCAAGGCCCGATGAAGGAGGCGATGATGATGATGAGGAGGACGATGAAGAAGAGGCCGAGCAATATGAGCAAGGATTTGATCAAGAGGAGGATGCGTATGCGCAAGGGTACGAAGGTGTTCCACAGCCCGGTTTTTACATGAGAGCTCCGGAATTCTCTACAATGCAAGATTGGCATACGGAGACATTGGAGGCGATGGACAACTACCATTGGGATGGTAGGGAGTTTGTTGAGTCTCAAGTGAGAGGAGTTCGAGAAGAAGTGCAAACATTGAGAACCGAGGTGGGGGACCTTCGTACATACATTGGAGGTCGTTTCGATACTCTCAATACTTACTTTGAGAATGAGGCGAAAAGGAGAGAAGATGAGGCGAAGAGGCATGAGGATGAAAGAGCTTACTTGGAAAATTACAATAGGATGGTGCATGAGATGCACTACTTCTATCCTCACTACCCGGATTCCCATCAACGATTCGACCCCAATAACCCCGACAACCCTCCCTTCCCGCCGCCATTTCAATGAGGTACGTTTGTTAACTTAGTTCCTTCTTCTTTTTGCAAACTTATTTCTTAATCTTTGATTTCGAAATAAGTTTGGGGGAGGGGGAAGAGTAACTAAAGTTAACAATCTTTTTGAGTATTTTCTTTAATTGCTTTAGTAGTTGGTTTATTTTGGGGTATGTTTGAGTCTTTTATGTTGAGTCGTTTATTGTTTTGAGTCTTAGGTTAAATTGAGTCGAATAAGCATGTGATGATAGTATTGTGAATTTGGCCAATGATAGAAATAATTTTTGCTTGATTTTTGGAGAAACTTTCATGATCTTTATTATGCATACACACTTGGCGAAGCGACACATTTTATTTGATGAAATTGAAGCATGTCTTGATGTCGGGAACTAGTTAGTTTGAGCCCGTGAGAATTGAGCTTTTTGTGCATGTTGATGCCTATTTCTTTGATTGAGTGATCATGTATGTTTCATTGTTTCTAGAACTTGCCCTATTTCTCCATCAAGACCTTAGTATATTTATGAACTAGGAGATGATCTTAGGCCATTTTTCTCTAGCCACATGATTCCCATACACTAACCTTGATCATTATCTTTGTTTACCCCCTTTGAGCCTTGTTATGAGCCTTTCTTTCTTAAGCTTGGATGATAGGAGGTTTGGATTGATAAGGGTATCTTTAGAGGATTTAGTTGGTGATGTGGGAGGTGTTGAAAAGAATACTTGTTGTGGTATGGAGAAGAAGAAGAAAAGAATTCTAGATGCTTGATTTAGATAGTTGGATATCCCTATAAGCTTAAAAAAAAAAAAAAATAGTTATGAAAGAAAAAAAAAAAAAAAAAAAAAAAAGAGAAAAAATATAGAGCCTTTGTTCAAACATTAGAAAGAACATTCATTAGATGAGCTCTAAGAAAAAAAAAAGAGAGAAAAAGAAGAGAATGAGAATAAAAGCATAAGGGGATAGTTAGCTTGAATTGTATTATATGCATCTATGATATTGATGTTGTGTAGTGGTGTTGGATGGTAGAAGATGGAGTTGAAAAGCCATACTTGGGTTGGAGTTGAAAAGAGGTTGATGGTTTGAATTTTTTTTTAGTCACTTAGCCTATATATTCCCTACCTTAACCAATGTCCCTACATTACAAGCTTATATAAAGACCTTTTTGATCCTAGTTTGTAGGTATTACATTAGGTGAAGATGTTGAGATTAGGGGCAAGCCTATGGTAAACATGTTGCATTACATTGATGTTGAGTGAACCCTTATGATGTGCATTATTTCATACACCTTTTTCTTTGAGAGAGTTGAGTGTTCACTTATACACATATAAATATCTCACATGTTGGAGAGTGTTCTTTGATGGATTGACATGAGTTGAATTTGTTGAATGAATTGTGTTATTGAAGCTAAGGGTGTGTGCATAGTTTTGATCATGATCATGAGAGATTGTTTTTGAAAAGTTTTGAGGCCTATATAGTTCACAATGCTAGAGTCTATTGTTTATGTTTTGGTATTGTTCGGGACGAACAATGTTTAAGTTTGGGGGATTTGATATAGGTGAAATTTACCTTGTTTTCATAACCAAAAAGAGTCGATTTTGTGTCTCGTTTGTGTAGTATTGTCTTTGATTTATATGATTTTTATTATATTGGGCAATATTATGCTTGTGGGTGTTTTCTTAAGTTTTTAGGTATATTTTGGTGCTAAAACCCCGAGACGAGACAAGGCGTGAAAATCGAAGAGCAAAGTCCAAGATTTGAGTTCGAGAGAAGGCCTCTCGATACCTCTCTCGATCGAGAGGTATGTCGAGAGGTACCTTCTGCCGCAGCTTTCGATCGAGAGCATTATTTCACACCCTCTCGATACCTCTCTCGATCGAGAGGTCTGTCGAGAGGGAGTTCCAGCCGGGAATTCCTTCCTTACTTAATTAGACTCCTTTTTGGTTTAGGTTTTCCTTATGTAAATTTCTCCTATATATACTCCTAGTCTAGCATTGTAAACCGAAGCAAGCTATCAACACTTTACCATCTTTTATATTTTCCTAGCATATTATTTTAGAGTTTTATTCTTGTATTCAACATTGGAGCTTTTCAAGTTTATGCAAGATTCAAGATTCGAAGTTCTTCGCTTGTGTTCAAGTTTTTCTTACTTCTACTCTTTAATTATGTTCTTTCAATTCTTTGTGATTATATTTGCTTTAATTATGTCTAGCTAAATTCCTTAGTTGATTTTAGGGATTGAATGCCTAATTGAATATATGTAAGTGTTTTTGTTTACAATTAGCCTTCCAATCTAGATGCATGTTTTCATGGTGCTTATTCTCATGCATGATTAATTGGCCACTAATTATGTATGCATAGTTATGTTTATATGCCTTGATAGGATATTGCATAATAGATCTCATGAATACATGGTATGATAATTTGATTTGTCTTAATTGAGTTTGAATTATCATATGTTTGCATGTAATTGATTTGGGTGTCTTAATTGAACCTAGTTGATTATATCATTGATACTTGTTCTCTTTTGCACTTAGTTTGACATCTATGCGTCCGAAAGGATATTAGGATCATATTAAGTGACGACATGCATTGCTTTTATCGGGGTGTAGGTTATATTTCATGTATCACATTTAGATTGGATTAAATTGGTTAATTGTATGCATTAATTGCTTGCATATGTTTGATTAGGTAGGCTTCCCTAAAGTCAACACTTTTCCTTAATTATTTACTTCCCTTATTTGTTTTATTGCTTGAGTCCTAAGTTATTTTATTTGACTAGTTATTTTCCTTATTTATTTGTTTCCTTATATGATTAATTGAGTCTTTTTATTATTTGCCTAGTCTATAAATACCATATCCTAAATTCTTAAAAGCCTAAACATAACATTAGTTCTTTAGTAGAGGTATTGTGTGCGTTTTCGATACATCAATCCCTGTGGATACGATACTCGTGCTTCTTTATATTACACCTATTTTGTGTGGTAGAAAATAGTGCGATCACATGTCATGCATCATTGTTGGGAATTGTTAAGAACAAAGTGTTAAGGGGGAACCTATAAGGGACATTCTATTGTTTTGATTTAATCCCAAAACCCCCAAGCGTTCTGTTCCCAAGCGACCCACTTTTTGATATAGATAATAGGTTAGAAAATTTTTCTAAGCCTACTCTGTTAGGATGACTTTATTTTGCTTAGATTTTAGACCGAAGAAAATCAAATGGAGGCCACTCACTTGAGTGTGTTTTCCAAAGCGAAGCGAGTCTAGCGAGCTGAAGTGAAGCGTGCCGAAGGATAGCGTAGCGAAGCGAGCGCTACAGTAGATTCAAAGCGAGTCTGCCAAAGCGAAGCGAGCGCTACAGTGGAAAGTCAAAGCGAGTCAACTCTGGTCAACATTTTCCAAGGCAGTCACTAGGGAACTTTACTTCCCAAGCGACTCACTACAGAAAGACCATGAAGTGATTCAACTCAAAGCGGACGCTGCAACTTCAAAGCGAAGCAAGCCACTACCTACCAGAAAGCGACAGCCCAATTCCCGCTCCGATTTTGAACTCCAGTCAACTAGAGATCTTCGCATTAATTGCGAGATCTCCACGTGTCGAACACGGAGAGGAGCAGCGGAGTTGACTGCCAGGCCGACAAGGGCGCCGCAACAGTACTGGCTCGCTCCAGTTACTGTTAAAATTGGAACTTAGCCAAATTCGGCAAAGAGCCAAAACTGCGCGTCTGAAAAGCAGCCAGCCTGTACAAGTACTGTCAAGAGGAGGAGGGACAAAGCCACCAACCAAGCAACGGATCTCGGTATCCCTCCGCCTATAAATAGTGAAGGATGAAGATGAAGAGATCTACTTCCTGAGCATTCGAGCGCCTACTGCAAACAAACACTCCCAGCCTTAAAGCAATCTTCGAGTCTTTGTTTCCAAGTGTTCTCCGAGTTCCAGTCACATCGGAACTCGTCTTCGCAACCCTCACACTTAGAGTCTAAGCCCATTCCATATCCAAGCTTAGAAGAAGAGCTCTAGCCATCTTTGCACTTATTGTAAAGAGCTCTTCATAGTGTGTCGTCGTAAACCAAAAACCCTAAATCTGTTCGTTAGGTTTTTGAGTTCGTCGTCGTTAGGTTGTTTCGATCCAAGGCCCTACTTTCATCGATTGTAGAAGCCTCGATCATAGAGTCTAGATCCAAGCTTGCACTTACATCGTTTGTGTAAAGCTCAATCGAAGCTAGGCTATAAGGAGAGCCCGGAATCTCCCTGTCGTCGGACTGAAGCGAGTGAAGCTTCCAGTCCAGTTTTGGTTTTTGGTGTGAACCCGGAATCACCCAGCGTCTGTCAGATCCAAGCGAGTGAAGCTCGATCTTGACCAGGCTTTTGAAGAGCTCGTAATCTTCAAGTTCTTGAGTGAAGAGAACTGTTGCCGAGTGCAACAAGTGGACGTAGGAGCTTCATTTCCGAACCACTATAAATCTTGTGTCGTATCTCTCTAACCCTAAACTCTTTACTTTGATTATCCATTGCACGTGCATCTAAACAAACATAACTTGGATTTTTAATTACTTAGGAAAGATATTAGCTCACCGAATTCCGCATTAAAGAGTAAAGTCTCAGTCTTGATCAAGCTCTAAGCTTAGGTCAAGAGAATCGTGATTACTTCAGATCTAGCTCTTGGCTAGGTCTTAGTATTTCAAAAGAGCACTTTACTTCATACTCTGAGTTAAGGATTTGAAGTTGAAAAACTTAAAAATACGTATTCACTCCCCCCCCCCCCTCTACGTATTTTTCCTATAACAAACCGGGACCAACAAGTGGTATCAGAGCAGCGGTTCTTTCGAGCCTCTGCTTTGCATATCCGAAGCGAGTCCCCACTCGCTTCACGTTGTCTCACTGAACCGGATCCTATTTCCTAAGTGCATCAAAACCTCACCCACGCATACTGCATATACTACTAATAGTTTGCTATGAATGCTTCTAGTCTTCCACAGTTCTCCATTGAAGGCTATGAGATCTGGAGCTTTCGCGTTGAGAGCTTCTTGTGCTCCATCCATGACCGGATGTGGGAGGTCATTGAAGATGGACCAATCTAGATCAAGAAAGCCATCTCTGTGAACGTCCCAGCCGCTGAAGGCCGCGAAGCTCACGTTAGGCAAGAGTATGTCGAAAAAGAAAAGGACGACTACAATGCCAACGACTTCAAGATTTCCAACCTTGATAAGATCGCACGCCACACGATGCAGAGTACTGTGTCGGATGCCTACCTACCAAGGATCAGGAAGTGTGCGACAGCAAAAGAAATGTGGGAAACCCTAGCCCTCATTTCTCAAGGAACGGACAAGATCAAAGAGAACAAGCTCGCCGTACAGATGCAGGAGTTTGAAGGGCTGATAATGAAGCCAGGAGAGTCCATTGACGCCTTCGAGCTGAGAGTTACCAACATCACTGCAACTCTCAACTCACTTGGGAAGGAACTCACAGACAAGGAAGTGAACCTGAAGATTGTTCGAGCTCTCACGAGGAAGTGGCAGACAATGAAGGAGCTATACCTAGCTACCAAGGATCTATTGAAGCTCACACCGGAGATTCTGTTCTCCGAACTCAAAGCTCATGAATTCGATCTGAATCGGATGAACCTCGACGAAGAGGATGAAGCTCCCACGACATCAAAAGGCGTAGCTTTCAAAGCTGCTGAAGGGCCAAGCGACCAGTCGCTAGCCAAGATGACGAGGGAAGAGTTGGAAGAACATGTTGCGTTCTTATCCAAGAATTTCAACAAAATGAATTCTCGAGTGGGCAAGTACAAAAGATTCTACAAGCAGTATAAAAGATCCACATCAAAAACCATCAAATCCTAGCCTAATTCACACCATCCATCATTTGAAACCTCTAAGAAAACTAGCCACACATCATAGATCTAACAATCAAACCAACAAAAAGAAGGAAATTCATAATAGAAATAACAAGGAAAGTAAAAGGAAGAGAAAATGCTTCAATAATCCTCAATCTTCAAGCTTGATCATCCAACAATATTTGAAAATACAAAAAAGGAAAGAGGGAAACTAGGGTTCTAAAAGTTATTGTGCATAAAATGAATTACAAGTGAAAAACATATGCCAAATGAGGCAAATAACAAGGTATTTATAGACTTCCCATAAGTTGGGGTCAAATTGCAATAAAGAGAAACTTGAGTGAGAAGGTGGGGTAAAATTTGTAATTTCTGGAAAGTTGAATGAAGGTTTGACTAGTGCATTTCCGTTTGACATGTGCATTTCCGCCCACATTTCACAGTTTGCGCGCTCTCACGGTTTTGGCTCGTTCTCTCTCGCCCGGCATCGGAAAATTAATCCGCAAAGTGCTACGGCTTCCTCTCTCGATCCTCTTCGACATAGGATAAGTCAAACATTCCCAGAAAATTGCCACGGCTCCTGAAATTAGCACGGAAAACGAGAGAAAGCGCGAAGCATATAGAAAACGCATAAGTATGAAAACCTATCATTTCCTATTCATTTAAGCACACATATCGAAGCCAAAACCTACTAAAAACATCTTGAAATGCATATAAAATATCGGTTTGTCAGCACTCCACTCAACCCGTGAAGCTTGAAGTACCACCCGGATTGATTGAAGGATACCCGTTAGGAAATGTGGTTACACGTTCAAAAGTAGCTATTACAATGGACATTACAACCGAACACTAACAACAAATGTAAAGTCGAGTCGAGTAGAACTCTTCCCGGTAGAGCTCACGGTAACAGGCGTAGCTTCCCAAAAGGTGAAACGACTTTCGTCTCGGAGGTAGCAGCACCGCAAACCATCGAGCTCCGGCAAACTGGATGCAGACGAGGACTGAACTCGTATAAGAATGCAGAAAGAAAATAATGCAAAGAGATGCTCATTTGCTATGTTTCTGAATGGCCCTAGAGGCCTCTATTTATAGGCTTCAGCCCAAGGGAGGAGTCAATGTGGCCATGAAGGTCCGTTTCGGTTACTGACTGTTTCGTCAGCCATTAAGTCGGTGGACGTAACTCCCGAGAGTTACAAATTTTAAATTCGGTTCAATGAATCTGGACGAACCAGATCAACGAATCTGGACAGATATTGCGAGCTGGGCTTATACGTATTGGGCCTAATCTAAGCCCAATCCCTTTGCTTTTCTGGCCCAAAAAGATATATATTGAAGCCCAAGCTTAAGCCCAGTCACAGGCCCAAGGAACAGCCCAAAGAACCAATTGCCAAGATCCAAGTCCACGACCACGAACCCGAGCCCGACTGGCCGGCCGGCCGGCCGGCTGGAAGGCGGCGGCGGCGGCGCACGCGCGTGTGTGTGCGCGCGAGAGCCCATCTCTTACTATCTGGCCCACTTGATTAATTAACCCATTAGTATAATTAGTCTTATACATGACTAATTAATGTTCTATAATCAATGTGGGACAACTTTATTACAAGAGTTAATAGACCTTGTAATAATTCCACCAACTATCAATATTTGATATATTTTATCTCACTCATCGGAATTTGGATTTGAGCATATCAATATACCACGTTCATCTACTCTCGCAGTAGATTAATAATTTACCATTTAATATATATTTAATAAATTAAATATAAATTATTATTTATTTGGTCAAAGCCAAATTCAAACAATATCATCCTAGCTAGCTCCAACCTCCTCCTATTCACATAGATTGATGTTGACACCGGGTGCTCTCTAATCGGCACGTTGAAGTGGTTGGCAGTCGGGGTGACAAATTCCCTGATCCCAATCTTTTGGCCATCGAAGAGATGGGCTTGGTTCTCCATGTGGTCCACAAGGTAGAGGGTCGCATCTTGTGAAAATCCTCTATAAGCCGCCCAAAGGAGATGTGCATCGGCAGCTAGGAACGTGCCAGAGTCGTGGCGGGAGTGGATGATGCTCGATATCAACCGATGGAAGTAACGAATCGTGGGATTCCGAAGTGAAGTTTCTTTTGCGGTCACCGGATCGTAGTGATAGATCGGGGTTGGAGATCCACAACAATTTAAGGTGTTTTTCATCATGTTTTGCAAAGAACTTTTATGGGTAAAGCGTTAGAACGGTAAAGAGCAAGAGGTTCATGCGTGTATAGATCCATACACAAGTATTTTATACAAAGTATGATTTGCGTAGTAATAACATGTAATAGCTGGGTTATAAGTAGAGCGTAAAAGACATGTTTAGCCATAAGCTGGCTAGATTCTTGGAGTTTTGCATTTATATGAGAAAATAATGGAGCAATAGAACAGGAAAAAGGAGAGAAATGAGGAGAACGGAGCTCCGTCAAGCCTCATTCCCTTTTGGGTAACGAGGGTTTTACCTTCGGCTTGAGACGGGATATGAGATGGAGATTCTTCCCGATATCAAGAAAAAGGGACGGAGGTGAAAAGAAACTTGAGCTCCCCGGAAGAAGGCCTTGAACGCCTGGACTGCTTCAGCTCGGTGGAGCTCGTCAGAGAGAGTATGGAATTGAATGGAACAGTATATTAAAGAGTATGTTGTTCGCAGAGAGTGGTGATGATCCCCCTTTTGAGGGATACGTTCCCTTAGTATTTATAGGCGTGAGGAGGGTGAAAAGTGAGCATCCGTGTGAAGGAAGGACAGAAAAGGGAATTCCGATGGAGGCAAAGTATCCTCCGTCATGAATGCAGTGGTCCTCACTCTATAGTGCATAGAGTCACGCGGACCGTATGTTACGCAGAACCTTGGGCTTCTACTAAACGCTTATAGGATCTGGTCAGATCCTTTCGTCTTTGCAGATGCCTGCAGATCCCACATGGCTTAAGGGAGAAGTTAGAACCTCACAGTTTCCTACATGGCATATGATTCTTGATTGTATTGCGTGTCTGGTGCTCATAAAATCTTTTTAATATTATGCTGCTACGCAAGATAGCTTATATCAATCATTATAGAAAAGTAATACTCATCTCCATTAATGGCGTTGTTGATGCTAGTTCCGCCTAGGATTTATTATTTCTTTCCTAGAGGTAAGGTTCTTTGCCTCTATTGTGACATCTGATACATAAGTTTCCTCAGGAACTGTAGTCCAAGGTTAAGGAAAGTATATTCCCCACCAACTTGGGTTATTTAGGGGGTATGGCTGATATTAATCCCTATCAGCTACTCCCCCCCAGGTCCAGAAGCACCAGTGTGAGGGCTTCTGACGGGTATTTTGGGTGGGAAAATGAATCTTGCTTTGGCTACTGCTTCTTCTTTCCCTTGTCTCTCTTTTTTCTGGCAGATGTCTGATAGCATGGGAAATCGAAACGTCGGTTATCCTCTCGAGGATAGGGTTGAACTTGTTTCCCTTATTCATCATTACCTCTTCCCTTAAAGTGAAAGAATTCAGGGCTATTTAAAATATATTTTAAAATAGGCATTATTATTATTTTGTTTTATTTGCAGGTGAAAAGGCAATTCCCTTTTTCTGAAACGTCGTGGGGCGATAAGTAGGAGACCACTCCCCTCTTTCTTCTCAACTTCTTCATCCTCCTCTCTGCATTGTGCTCCAGAAAGGGAAGAGCGACATTGCGAATCGTCCGCCGCTTCCATCGATTACCCCGACGACTACCTTTCCTTTCGTCCTTTTTCAGGTATTCCATTACTATTTTACTTTCCTATACTTGTGCATAGGCCTTCTTTTGAATTTCTTGAGATTAGGGTAACCTTTGCTGTTTCCCCTGTTCTTGTTTTGAGGGAACATTGCCGGCCCCAATTTTCCTAGATTGTGAAACTGACTACGATGTGAATGTGACTGATGCATCATCCTTAGAACTATCACTCAATTATTGAAATTTGTAAGGTTTGGATTGATCTCCATTATTTGCAACCCTACCATCTTATCATTATTCTTTGGTGATTTCCTCTGCCTTGCAGTTATGGATTCCACCAAGCTAGGCATGGGGCAAAAAACTCGAGAGAAGTTATTACAAATGATAGAGCAGACGAGATCAGGTGGCTCCTCCCCCATCTAATACCTCTACCCCAGAGCCTACGGGTCCTGGGGGTTGTAACCCTTCTCGGGAGAGTCCCCGAGAGGTAGAAATTGGTAAGCCTCGAATGAAGCCTTACTTCCCTCACCTGGTTGCCCCTAGTCAATCAGCTTCATTTTCTCCTATTTTCATTGACGAGGATGCTGGTGTTCCTGTTCCGGTCTCTTTAGCGCCATATTCTTCTTCCTCTAAGAGGAAAAGTGAGTCTCCCTCTCTCTTGGCTAGAAAAAAGGGGAAGGTATCGGAGAGTTCTCATTCCGCTCAAGAGTTAAACCTTGAGCAATTGCGAGAGAGTCTTTCTCAGTCTGAGAAGAGCAGAGAGCAACTCCAAACGGAAGTCCACCAACTTCGTGGATTCTTGCTAGCTAGAGAGGAGCACACACTTTCTCTCTCTGAGCGAATGAAGGAACTCGAAAGAGCTTTGAAGGCCTCGTCCGAGAGGGTAGAGCAGCTAATGGAAATTCAAACAGCAGAAATAGCGCAGCTGACACTTAGCTACGAATAGGAGCTAGGACAAGCCCGAGCTTCCTCATTCACTCAAGGGCGGAGAGAAGGGATGAGCCAGGGTGTCTCTTCTGGAGTCAAAGACTGCAGGTCTAACTTTTTGATGACCCCTTACGGTCAGGCCTTTATGGATTCCCTGATCAAGCACTTGCCTGAGGCTTATCTTCATTCTCATGATTTTTGGCTGCGTTTGTTTGAGCCCATCACTGCGTGGATAGCTTCCGCTATCCTTGAGTGTTGCGAGCAGTTGGGTATTCCAGAACGTGCGCTCGCCATCAACGCAGGGTCGATCGTAAGGATGTTCGATATAGAGCCCGAATCTTTCCAAAGGGGTCGCCCTCTTTCCTCCACGGAGCCGTGGTATATGCCTGCGTTGAAGGAGGCGGCTCAGATCCTCCACCAGCCCGCTAGGATCACCGGGAACCTTCCTTCTTGGGATATGCCTTTATTTCCTCTCTTTCCTCATAACACTATGATTATGAGGTCTATTCGGAAGGTTTTCGACTAGGTATCTCTTTGTTTTCTATTGCTTGTTTTATTTTTAGAGTTTATTTGCTTATCATGAAAATTTTCTCCTTTGTTAGGAACTGAGAGAGGGAAGAGCTTCAGGCCCGTCTACCCGTGAGGGAGGTGCTCCCTTATTACCCGTTCCTGAGGAGGTGGAGGATGGTTCAAATGAGGGAAATACTCTGCAGATTTCTGCAGCCCCACTCAAGGGCGGTCCCTCTACCTCTTCTGCTTTGGCTGCTATCGGAGAATGGTCTTCTTCTCATTCATCGAGCTCTGAGGATCTAGCTTTTGCTCGAAATCCCTCCCCTTAATGTTATTGCTTTGGATAGGATGCTGGTTAAACAATTTATATTTTGAATATTTTGTGATGGGGTGCTTATTCATGACCCTGAAATCATGCTACTGGGGCGTCAACGCTCGTTACTTTTGATTTAAGACAGATGCTCCTTCGGGGCCTTGTTTATAACATGTTTCTATTATTTCTTAATCAGCTTAGCATGTTATCTCTCTTATTCTTGTATTCATAAGGGCTTTACTTTTTACCCTGTTTCTACCTGCTGAAGTATTCTGAGATGGTGAGGTAGAGATATTCCCAGTATTCTTAGGGTGATGGGACAAAATAATGGAGTAATATCTTGGTATAAAATAGCGCTTTAGGATAATGAAAGCATTTTAAGATAATGGGATATGGGTGTCCCCTACTCCCCCCCTAAGTGAGGTGTAAGGGGCTGAAGGAATTACATCTCATTTGGGGGGTTAAACATATACGAAATATGACTACTTTAAAGATAAAAGGAGTATGATCAATGTTTCATACATCAGTTAATCATGCAATAAGAGTTTTTCAAAAACGAATAAGGGGTCACCGCCCATCGTACCTTCTTCTTGAGAGTGATTCTCAGTTTTTCCCTGCACATTTTTAGGGTGATACCTTTTCTTTGCTTGTTGTCTCCTCGACATATTCTTGGTCTAGCACTTCCATTGCACTTTTGACTTTCGCCCTTGCCTGGGTTATCAGAGCTTCCCATTGCCTTTTCACAATTGGGGCATGGCATATGCCTGCTACTTCAGTTTCAGGTCCTTTGCTTTTGTTTGTCTGCTGGAGCAGTTGTTTGGCTGGGTCCTGGGATACCATTAGCTTTCCAGGAGGGTTGTTGCTAGTGATCAGCAAGTGTTCCATTGAAATCGAAAGGTTCTGGTCTTCCTCTGCTGGGTTGGGGTTTTAAGCCTTTTCCCCTCGAGTTTCATCTCATCTCTTTCGGTGGTGGGTTCTGCCATCGGCCTTTTCCTGGCCTCTCCCGCTTGCACCGATTGGACATAGCATTTCCGCGAGACCTCTTGATCTCCCGATATTTGCCCTACCCGATTTCCCACGGGGAATTTCATCATCAGATAATAAGTGGACACCACTGCTTGGAATGGATTTAATGCAGTTCTTCCTAGAATGACATTGTAGGAGGATGGCTGTCGCACCACCAAGAAGGTGACTGGCTTTGACACTCGTGTAGGCCCTTCGCCCAAAGTGAGCATTAAATCAATTGATCCTAGCGACATCACAGGGTCTCCCGAGAAACCGTGTAGAGCCGTAGCTACCCCATTCAATGTCTTCTGGAGGCTCATTTGGTTGAAACAACTTTCAAATATAACATTGACTGCGGCCCCTGTGTCCTCAAAGACCCTCTGAACCTGATACCTTTCTATTTCCACTGTGATGACCAATGCATCATCATGCGGATGAATTACTTTCTGGTTATCTTCTGGCCCGAACGAGATTTCTGGTGGGGGTAGGCCTGCTTCGACCTTCCAGACCCCGTGCCTTTCATGCATTTGCAATTCTCTGGCAGATGCTTTCCTGCTTCTGTTGGAGTCTCCCATGGTTGGTCCTCCATATATCATCTTAATAACACCTTTGGGCTCGGACCCTTGGCTGGCATCAGTTGCTTTTTCAGTAGCTTCTTTGCGTTTCTTGTTTTGTTCTGTCTCTCTTTTGACGTACTCCAAGAGTTCTCCTTCCTGGATTAACTTTTCGATGGCAATTCTTAGATTCCTACAATCGTTGGTCATGTGACCAAAGTCATTGTGGAACTTACAGAATCTCTCAGAAGGTGGATTTCTTGGTGGCTGTCTATGCCCAGCGGGGATCTGAACCCCAGGTTTTCTCAGGACCACTTCGAGCAGATCAACTGGTTGCTTGATTAGTGGGGTAAAAGATCTTAGAAATCTTTCATTCTTATCAGTTCTCTTGGCATCTGGAGCTGGTCTTTTCCTTTCCTCCGGCTTCTTTTCTTTTTGAGAGGCCAACTCAGCCCTTTTGCTGCTCAGAGCTTCTTCCATATGGATGTACTTTTGGACTCTCGTTAGTAATTCTTCAAAAGAAGTAGCTTCTTTTTTGATGAGGGAAGCAAAGAACTGCCCTGGCTTCAGACCGTCTACACAGGCATGCACCTTTAACTTCGGCTCTACTCCTGGGATTTCCAGGACGGCCTCGTTGAAGCGTGTCATGTAGTCTCTCAGACTTTTGTTGGCACCTTGCTTGATGGTTGTTAGGTGTAGTGAGTTTCTGGTGGTTCTTTTAGCGCTGACAAACTGTTGGAGAAAAACTTCCCTCAAATCCATAAAGGAGTGGATAGAAGCTTTTGGCAGCTGCTTGAACCAGTGTTGAGCAGTCCCTGATAGGGTTGTGAGGAATACCCTGCACTTAACCCCTTCTGAGTACTGATGAAGGAGACATAGGCTTTCGAACTTCATCAAGTGCTCTTCAGGGTCTCCCTTCCATTGATACTCGCAAGAGATTGTTTTGAAACTGCTTGGAACAGGATCAGTTTGGATGTCTGCTGAGAACGGGCTGTTCTCATCAATATATAGGGGAAAGAGCTCTTATTTGTCTCCTCCATTCCTATTGTTTGAGGAAGGCTTCGGATTCTTTCCTTCCTTTGGGTTACGAAATTCTTTTTCGCTTGTTTCCATTTCTTTTGAGGCCCTTTCCCCGGCCTGCTTTTGTTCCTTCAGTTTTTTGACTTCTTTTGTTAAGAGTTTCATCTGCTCTTGCTGTTGGGCATACTTCTTGGCCCATGCATTTGCAGTGTTCTCATTGAGATTCCCTTCAAGTTCTTCAGGACCTTCCTCATCTGGGGATTCCCAGTCAGTAGAAAATCCCTCTTCCTCTTCGGCCACTGTCGGGGGCAGCCTTGAGATTTGCTCTTGAGTTATGCCCTGATGCACAAGCTTCTGTTTAGGCATTGCGGGAGTGCTCTTACTTCCCCCTCCCTCCTGGGTCTCGCCCAAGGGATCTGTGTTCTGAGGATTTGCTCCTAGGGCGTGAAGTCTTTTTTCCACAGCCCCTCAACTATTCCTTCGATAAGGGTTTTCATTTGCTGAAGCATAGCTGGAGGGAACTGAGTCCCCATGTTGACACTAGTCTCTGTCATCATAGTGCCTGTTCCTTTGTTTCCAATTACGGAATCTTCTGGATTCCCGGTGGCTTGACCAGCTTCCTTGGAAGCAGCATCTGAT
Source organism: Thymus mandschuricus (assembly GCA_029379335.1). Lineage (NCBI taxonomy): Eukaryota > Viridiplantae > Streptophyta > Magnoliopsida > Lamiales > Lamiaceae > Thymus > Thymus mandschuricus. Next base: position 14,074,790 of record CM057074.1, on the reverse strand, counting down.
GCGGCATTCATTCTTACAAGAATCTGCAAAGGTTTGAGGGTGTGTAAAGGATTAATTCCAAATGCTCTTTGAGAGAGACTTGAGATATATGTAACTTATTATTAGCAAATTTTCTGCGTTTGCGCATTATTTATGGTGGCTTTGGCGAGCATAGCCTACCTGTTATAAAACTCCCAAAGGGGATGGCTTCTGCCAATGTATGATGAAGGTAGGTAACGACTTCGAGATAGAAAGCTAATTATCATACAGGGTTCTGACACAGTTTCCTCCATTTTAACATGAGGTATCTGATCATGTGAGACTTAGTTGTAACTTGCTGCTAATTAAGCAGATCCTTCTATAATTGCCAACCATCTATGGTGGCTTCAACGAGTGTTGTTTACTTAATATAAGGCTTTTTAAGGATGGCTTTTGCCGGAATGAAGCTGAGGTCGGAGACGTCCGTTTTTATGCAACCCATTTTATTAAGGCGTTTATTTTCCTAGGGCTTTCTTTATGAAGCTTCTGGAAGGGATCTGATTAGGAAAAAGAGGTTATTAAGAATTTGTGTGGCATCTTATTCTATTAGGCTCAATACGAGAGGCCTCGGCCATACGGGCCCTTCTTATATTTGATGCCTATTTTATAGGATTCTTCTATAAGATAATCCCTGTCAGCCAAGGACTATGAGAGTGATATCCTCTAGGCGGGATTTATGAGAGCATTACTTATTGGATCGAGCTTATGAAAGTAACATCCTCCTTAGAGGTCTATGAAGGTATTGTCTATCAAATAGGGTTTTCCGCGAATACCTCTTATGAGGCGGGGTTTTAGGTGAGACGTTACCCACCGAAATGTAATGGGAAAAACTTATGGGAGTGATACAAAGACGTCGCCTTTAGAGCAAGGCTTAAATGTGCACTGCCCATTCAATGGGGCTTATAAGGGTGTTGCCTACTGAGCAGAGCTTAGGAAAAGTTCTGCCCATTGCGCGGGGCTTGCAAGGGAGTTGCCTAGTTGATAGGGCTTCGTAGGAGGTTCTGCCCATTGAATGGGGCTTACGAAGGAGGTGCTTATTAGATAAGGATTTGCGCGAGAATTGCCTATCAAATAGGGCTTACGAAATGTTCTGCCCATTATATGGGGCTTATGATGGTATTGCCTGTTAAACAGGGCTTTTTTGTTGAGAGGATTGCCTATTAAATAGGGCTTACGAAGGGATCTGCCCATTGTATGGGGCTTACGATGATGTTGCCTACTGTGTAGGGCTTTTTGAGAAGGTTCTGCCCGTTGTACGGGGCTTATGAGAGAGTTGCCTGTTGGCCAGGGCTTCTGAGAGAGGATTATGCCCGTTATACGAGGCTTACGAGAGAGTTGCCTGTTAGACAGGGCTTCTGAAAGGAGGTTCTGCTCTCAGATGCAAGCTCCCTTCATCAATGTGAATGGGGTAACCTTAGCATCTTTCGGCTCTCCATTTTCTAGTGTTTTTATTATTTTATGGGTTTTTAAGTTATGGCGATTCAAGAGGCATTCGATTAACTTTAGTAGTGATGCTTATTCTGTAATCACCAATCCTTTGCAACTCATAAATGGGTTTCATATTGAGCAGATAATAGACAAAATTGTATGCTCACCATGTACACTAGGTGAATCAAATGTGTTTTGAGATTGCTGCAGTCTGTGACCCGGCTTTCCTCCGGATCCTTCACAACCTTAAGTTTTTGACAAAACAACAACAGATTAGCCATCACAATTCATGTTATGAAAGAGAGGTGGCCTTGAGATTGTTTCTAATTACCATATTGATTTGCCATGAGCAATGTAGCTAAGACAAATTCATGGTATACATGCTAAAATTCTCCGAGGATAATATCAATCTCGCATTCAATACATATTCTTCCTAATATATGGCTACCATTCTAGGCATTCATCGCAACAGGGTAAATAGCAGGGCAAATTCAAGCACATATCATCAGTCAGAATTCCAAAGAGAAACAGAGGATTAGCCCTCTGAGTCCATGGGCTTTGACAGCACTTACAGATATTCAATCTTAATTAACATTCAAGGAGAGAGGATCAGCTTCTCAAACACGAGTTTCTTTTCGATCAAAGTGTTTATCACAATTTCTACTTCAAAGAGAGCGTAATCATAGAATCACATCACATCTAATAGCTCACAACCGTGGAGAGTTTTAGCAAACATCAAGCAATAGTACACACATTCGGGTTTTTGCTGATTAAACAACAAACAAAGCATTTTCAATGGACATAACATCAGACTTCCTCATATTCTTCACATAAAGACATAACAAAGGGGAAATTGTCGACAACATCGTAACAACGAGCTAGGACTCTAGCATAAAAACAGGGGAAATCGACATCTCAACTCAAAATTTTTCCCACAGACGGCGCCAGTTGATAGATCCGGGTTGGAGATCCACAACAATTTAAGGTGTTTTTCATCATGTTTTGCAAAGAACTTTTATGGGTAAAGCGTTAGAACGGTAAAGAGCAAGAGGTTCATGCGTGTATAGATCTATACACAAGTATTTTATACAGAGCATGATTTGAGTAGTAATAACATGTAATAACTGGGCTATAAGTAGAGCGTAAAAGGCATGTTTAGCCATAAGCTGGCTAGATTCATGGAGTTTTGCATTTATATGAGAAAATAATGGAGCAATAGAACAGGAAAAAGGAGAGAAATGAGGAGAACGGAGCTCCGTCGAGCCTCATTCCCTTTTGGGTAACGAGGGTTTTACCTTCGGCTTGAGACGGGATATGAGATGGAGATTCTTCCCGGTATCAAGAAAAAGGGACGGAGGTGAAAAGAAACTTGAGCTCCCCAGAAGAAGGCCTTGAACGCCTGGACTGCTTGAGCTCGGAGGAGCTCGTCAGAGAGAGTATGGAATTGAATGGAACAGTATATTAAAGAGTATGTTGTTCGCAGAGAGTGGTGTTGATCCCCCTTTTGAGGGATACGTTCCCTTAGTATTTATAGGGGCGAGGAGGGTGAAAAGTGAGCATCTGTGTGAAGGAAAGACAGAAAAGGGAATTCCGATGGAGGCAAAGTATCCTCCGTCATGAATGCAGTGGTCCTCACTCTATAGTGCATAGAGTCACGCGGACCGTATGTTACGCAGAACCTTGGGCTTCTACTAAACGCTTATAGGATCTGATCAGATCCTTTCGTCTTTGCAGATGCCTGCAGATCCCACATGGCTTAAGGGAGAAGTTAGAACCTCACAGTTTCCTGCATGGCATATGATTCTTGATTGTATTGCGTGTCTGGTGCTCATAAAATCTTTTTAATATTATGCTGCTACGCTAGCTTATATCAATCATTATACAAAAGTAATACTCATCTCCATTAATGGCGTTGTTGATGCTAGTTCCGCCTAGGATTTATTATTCCTTTCCTAGAGGTAAGGTTCTTCGCCTCTATTGGGACATCTGATACATTAGTTTCCTCAGGAACTGTAGTCCAAGGTTAAGGAAAGTATATTCCCCACCAACTTGGGTTATTTAGGGGGTATGGCTGATATTAATCCCTATCACGTAGGACTTCTTCACCTCCTCTTCGTAATCCACAAAGTGTTTCCATAAGTTTTGGTGGTCGGGGTGATTGTTGCCCAAATACTAGCCATTCTTGTCCCCTCCAATGATATCGTGAAGTTGATCTGTTGTTAACTCCCCCGGTTGTCCACCCAATTGAAACCGAATAGTGGTAGGCACTTGGTTGTCTCGTTCTACCACCAATGTCGAGAGAAACTCCACCGTCAAGATATGGTACGTCAAGTGGTTTCCTTGGAATATGTTGGCGAAGCCTCCTTATTGCATTAGGTGGATGATCTCGTCTGCTATCCCCATGGCCGCTATGATCTCTTGGTGGAGGAATTGACAATGTTTGTGCTTGAGATGCACAAGATGGGACCACCTCCTCTTTGCTTCCGCCGTGGCGAGCTTCAATTTGAACGCTTTCGGGTCCAAGTTGGAGGGGATAGGGTTTGCCGCCGGTACTCGATTCTCCGGGATGATCTTGTCGTTCTTAAACTTCTCATTGACATTCTCCTTCCCTTTTCCTTTGCTTGAAGAGGTCGAAGCAACATTTTTTCCCTTGTCTTTAGCCATTCTAATACCTAAAAATTCAACAAGTTAATACTAGAATTACAAGATGTTGGGAATTGTTAAGAACAAATTGTTAAGGGGGAACTCCTATGGGACACTTCGAAGTGAGTCAAATATTTTTTTTGATTTGATCCCAAAACCCCAAGTGTTCTGTTCCCAAGCGACCCATTTTTGATGTAGATAATAGGTTAGAAATTTTTCTAAGCCTATACTGTTAGGATGGCTTTATTTTGCTTTAGTCACTTAGGTTTTAGACTACAGAAAATTCAAGTGAAGGACACTCACTTGAGTGTGGTTTTCAATCAAAGCGAGTCTACCCAGCTGAAGTGAAGCGTGCCGAAAAAAAGCGAAGCGAAGCGAGCGCAACAGTGGAATCGAAGCGAGTCCACCAAAGTGAAGCGAAGCGAAGCGAAACGAGCGCTACAGTGAAAAGCCGATGCGAGGTAACACGGGTCAACACTTAATAAAGCAGTCACTTGGAGAACTTACTTCCCAAGTACTCGCTACAGAATGACCATGAAGCGACTCGATTTGAAGCGGAAGCTACGAGATTGAAGCGATGCGAGCCATTACCTACCAGAAAGCGACAGCACAATTCTCGCTCCGTGTTTGAACTCCTGTCAACTAGAGATCTTCGCATTAATTACGAGATCTCCACGTGTCGAACACGGAGAGGAGCAGAGGAGTTGACTGCCAGGCCGACAGGGCGCCGCTACAGTACTGGCTCGCTCCAGTTACTGTTAGTTTTGTAACTTAGCCAATTTCGGCAAAGAGACAAACTGCGCACCTGCAAAAGCATCCAGCCTGTGCAAGGACTGTCGAGAGGAGGAGGGACAAGGCCACCTACCAAGCAACGGATCTCGGCCAAACCTCCGCCTATAAATAGTGAAGGATGAAGACAAAGAGAAGAGAGAACACTACTTGAGCATTCAAGCGCCTACAGCAAACAAACACTCCAAGCTTTCTTAGCAATCTTCGAGTCTTTGTTTCCAAGTGTTCTCCGAGTTCCAGTCTCATCGGAACTCGTCTTCGCAACCTTCACACATAGAGTTCTAAGCCCATTCCAAATCCCAGCTTAGAAGAAGAGCTCTAGCCTACTTTACACTTACTGTAAATAGCTCTTCATAGTGTGTTCGTCGTAAACCAAAAACTCTAACCCAAGTTCTGTTCATTAGGTTTTTGTGTTCGTCGTTAGGTTGTTTTCGATCCAAGGCCCTACTTTCATCGATCGTAGAAGCCTAGATCATAGAGTCTAGATCCAAGCTTGCACTTACATCGTTTGTGTAAAGCTCGATCGAAGCTAGGCTGTAAGGAGAGCCCGTAATCTCCCTGTTGTCGGACTGGAGCGAGTGAAGCTTCCAGTCCAGTTAGGTATTTGTAGTGAACCCGTAATCACTGCGTCTGTTGTCAGATCCAAGCGAGTGAAGCTCGATCTCGACTAGGTTTTTGAAGGACCCGTAACCTTCAAGTTCTTGAGTGAAGAGAACAGTTGCCGAGTTCAACAAAGTGGACGTAGGAGCTTCATCTCCGAACCACTATAAATCTCGTGTCGTATCTCTCTAAACCCTAAACTCTTTAATTCCTTGTTTGATTATTCATTGCACTTGCATCTAAACAAACATAACTTGGAACTTTAAATACTTAGGAAAGATATTAGCTCACTGAATTCCGCATCTAGAGTAAAGTCTCACTCTTGATCAAGTTTTAAGCTTAGGTCAAGAGAATCGTGATTACTTTAGATCTAGCTCTCGGCTAGGTCTTAGTATTTCAAACGAGAACTCTACTTCATACTCTGAGTTAAGGAAAAGAAGTCGAAAAACATCAAAATACGTATTCACCCCCCCCCCCCCTCTACGTATTTTTCCTATAACAAACCGGGACCAACAAGTGGTATCAGAGCAGTGGTTCTTTTGAGCCTCTGCTCTGCATATCCGAAGCGAGTCCCCACTCACTTCACGTTGTCTCACTGAACCGGATCCTATTTTCCTAAGTGCATCAAAACCTCACCCACGCATACTGCATCTACTACTGACGGTTTGCTATGTCTACATACAATGCTTCTAGTCTTCCACAGTTCTCCATTGAAGGCTATGAGATCTGGAGCTTTCGCGTTGAGAGCTTCCTGTGCTCCATCCATGACCGGATGTGGGAGGTCATTGAGGATGGGCCGATCGAAATCAGGAAAGCCGTCTCTGAGAATGTCCCAGCTGCCGAAGGTCGGGATGCCTATGTTCGACAACGGTACGTAGAGAAGGACAAGGATGAATACACTCCAAATGACTTCAAAGTCGCCAACCTCGACAATATCGCATGCCACACGATGCAGTGCACCGTGTCGGACGCTTACCTACCACGGATAAGGAAGTGCATAACGGCGAAAGAAATGTGGGAAACCCTTGCCCTCATTTCTCAAGGCACAGACAAAATCAAAGAAAATAAGCTTGCCGTTCAGATGCGGGAGTTTGAAAGCCTAGTGATGAAGTCAGGAGAATCCATCGACGCCTTCGAACTGAGAGTTACCAACATTACTGCAACACTCAACTCACTTGGGAAGGAACTCTCAGACAAAGAGGTGAATCTAAAGATTGTTCGAGCTCTCACAAGGAAGTGGCAGACAATGAAGGAGTTGTACCTAGCTACCAAGGATCTATCAAAGCTCACACCGGAGATTCTATTCTCCGAACTCAAAGCTCATGAATTCGATCTAAATCGAATGAACCTCAACGAAGAGGATGAAGCTCCCACGACGTCAAAGGGTGTAGCTTTCAAAGCTACTGAAGGGCCAAGCGACCAGTCGCTAACCAAGATGACAAGGGAAGAGCTGGAAGAGCATGTTGCGTTCTTATCCAAGAACTTCAACAAGATAAACTCGCGTGTGGGCAAGTACAAGAGATTCCACAAGCAGTACAAAGGGAGGAGCACTGATGCTCGAGAAGGAAAAGGGAAAAGAGAAGAGACGACGAAGCCAATCCCACGCGACATGATGGATGTGGAGTGCTATCACTGCCACAAGATGGGCCACTACAAATCAGACTGCCCAAAGCTAAGTGCCAAAGAACGCGATGAACTGAAGGCCAAGAGAGATGCTCCCAGGCGAGCGCTCGTAGCGAGTGAAATGCCGGTCGCTTCGACTCTAGATCTATCAAGCGACTCCGATGCATTTACAGATCCCAACTCAAGCGAGGGAGAGGATCTGGGACTCATGGCGTTCACCGATAAAGACAGTGGGGAGGTATTCTTCTACCCTTGAATCACTTCAATTACACTGGCACACACTGATCAAGAGGAAGTTCATTCCTCGACATGGAGTGAGTCACTTGACAAACACAAGAAATTGTCAAGCGACCACGAAGTGTTGAAACAAGCTTTGTCTCAAAGCAAGAAAGAGAACCGAAAGCTAGCCAATGAGCTTGACGAAGTCAAACTTAACTTAAGGGCTATGACTAGTAAGTTTGAGGATCTCTTCGCTAGACATCAAAGCTTGGAAGGAAGGTATGAAACCCAGTCCGCTCTAGTTGCCAACTTGAACAAAGCTTCATATGCTAGGCAGGCACTAGAGAGCACGCTTCTACCTTTTGGTAGAAAGGGAGGACTCGGATATGAGTGTGGACCTTCCAAGCCCACTATCTTTGTTGGTGCCTCAAACACGACAACATCAGTCACTTTGGAAGTGCCCACTGCCTCCAAAGCGACCACCAACAAGGACAAAGGCCAAATGGCTGAGAACCCTAAGAAGAAGCCAATGAGGATGTCTATATCTTCAAGGGCAGAACCTAAGGGCAAGCAAAGATCAACTATCCCTAGCACTCACAATGCTAAATCTTACCAATTCAAAGGTAAAGGGAAACCAGTTGTAGCTTCTAAGTCTCAGACCAAGACACCAGAGACAAAGGATCTCCCTTTCAAGAAAAGGAGTAATGTCCATGTGTCACGTTATCCGGACTGGAGATGGTCAAACCGGACTAACGTTGAGGGGGAAGAATTCGAAGCACCAAGGAGGTTGCTTCAAACTTCCAAGGTTTCTCAAGCGAGTCGGGGTCAAAACCTTAATTTGACCGCTTCGAGAAAACCAAGCGAGCCGCTTCGACAGACTGTAAATCCTAAGTCAGTCTCTAAGCCTGTAGCTAATCCGAAGCGAGTCACTTCAGGATACAATCAAGTGGGTAAGAGCATAGGTATGCCTCAAGCGAGTCGCTACACCTCTTGCACACACTGCTGCACGTGTGAAGCTGCTTCAAGGCAGAACTCACAGTTTTCAAAGGTCGAGAAACCCAAGACACAAGCTACCTTTCGAAAGAAAGTGAAGCAAGTGTGGGTACCTAAGGGAACTAACCTGCAAGGACCCAAACTGATTTGGGTACCAAAATCTGTCTAAATGCAGGTAAGCGCCGTGGATCACATGCCAAGTGAGGGTCAACTAATCTGGTACTTGGACAGTGGATGTTCAAGACACATGACCGGCATGAGAGCTCTACTTCATGACTACATAGAGAAGAAGGGTCCACACATTACATTTGGTGATAACTCTCGAGGAAGCACCAAAGGATATGGCGCACTAAAGATTGGAAAGCTCACAATAGAAGAAGTCTCCTATGTGGAAGGACTTAAGCACAACTTGCTATCCATTTCACAATTGTGTGATAAAGTATACAAGGTGGAATTTATTTCCAACAAGTGCATTTTGAAGAGCAAACTCACATCCCAGATTGTGCTGACTGGAATTAGACAAAGGAATGTCTACATTGCACAATGGGACAGCTGCAAAGAGAAGACGTGCTTAGTTGCAAGAAGCGCTACAGAAATAGGATGGCTATGGCACCGACGCTTGAACCATCTCAACTTCAAGACTATCAATCGCATAGCTCGTAAAGGCTTGGTGCAAGGCATTCCCAACGAGGTCTTTGTTAAAGACCATCCATGCTCACCGTGCCAACGAGGGAAGCAGACGAAGAAGCACTCCGCAAGTCTTGAAGAAGCTTCATCCAAGCGAGTGCTTGAGCTGCTTCATATGGATCTGTTTGGTCCAGTCACTCCAGTTAGTGTAAATGGAAGAAAATACACTGTAGTTGTAGTCGACGACTTCTCTCGCTACACTTGGGTTGTATTTCTCTTCAGCAAGAAGGAGACACTGACCAAGCTACCGCAACTGCTCAAGCGACTAGCTGTGGAGAAGAACCAAGCGATTGCCACCATCCGCTCCGACAAAGGCACAGAGTTCCTAAACTCTACCATTGAAGCTTATTGCACGGAGCATGGCATAGCACACCAGACTTCCTCAGCACGCACACCTCAGCAGAACGGAGTTGCTGAAAGAAGGAACATAATCATCAAAGAAGCCGTTCGAACCATGATTGCTGACTCGAAGCTTCCGATGAAGTATTGGGCTGAAGCTGCCAATATAGCATGCTACACGCAGAATCGGACGCTTCTCAGCAAATGGCACGACAAGACACCATATGAAATATGGACAGGGAGAATTCCTAACATATCTTATTTCCATATTTTTGGTTGTAAGGTTTTCATCCATGATAATGGGAAGTCACAATTGAAAGCCTTTGAAAGCAAAGCAGACGAAGGAATATTCTTAGGATACTCTACATCAAGCAAAGCTTACAGGGTGTTCAATTGTAAAACCCTGATTGTGGAGGAATAACCCCATGTCGTATTTGATGAATCTTCTTTGAGTCTTCCACAGGAACATGTTCAATCTAAGGAAGGAAAGTCAAGCGAGGAACCCATCAACTCATTAACTTGGGACATGCTTGAAGATGATGAAGAAATCAAGGACTCAAGCGAGCAGATTGTCCAAGGAAAGGTTGAAGTAGCCCCCAAGATTCCTGAAGCGAGTGCAGGCCAAGCACCCAATCCAGTCGCTTTAGAAGGTGAAGCAAGTGACCAGGAAGAAGATGAAGATGAAGCTAGTGGATCCAAGCGAGCGTGGCTCAAGGATCACTCACCAAGCCAGATCATTGGAGATCCATCAAAGGGTGTAGTGACCAGAAGTCAAGTGTTTGGAGAAAGTGCCATGTTCAGTTGCTTTCTCTCAAATATTGAGCCATCAAGCGTGGAGGAAGCCCTAGCAGACTCCAATTGGGTGATCACCATGAAAGAAGAGCTGAATCAGTTCACTAGAAACGATGTATGGTACCTCGTGGATCGTCCCAAATTCGAGCATGTTATTGGCACCAAGTGGGTGTTCAAGAACAAGATGGATGAGGACCACAATGTCGTGAGGAACAAGGCGCGACTCGTCGCTAAGGGCTACTGCCAAGAGGAAGGAATCGATTTCGATGAGACCTTCGCTCCAGTGGCACGGCTTGAAGCGATCAGACTCTTTCTTGCCTATGCAGCGGCCAAGAAATTTAAAGTCTATCAGATGGATGTCAAGAGGGCGTTTCTGAATGGTGAATTGAAGGAAGAAGTCTATGTGGAGCAGCCACCGGGTTTCGAGCAGGTAGATAAGGTGTATCGATTGAAGAAAGCCCATTACAGGTTGAAGCAAGCTCCTAGAGCTTGGTATGATACCCTTTCTCAATTCCTAGTGGATAATGGATTCCACAAAGAGAAGATAGATCGGACTCTCCTCACCATCAATCATGGAGAAGACATGCTGTGGGTCCAGATCTACGTGGACGACATCATATTTGGGTCGCCAAACCAGTGCGAGATGTTTGGAGAGCTTATGAAGACCAAATATGAGATGTCAATGATTGGCTTGATGAACTGCTTTCTAGGTCTTCAAGTGAAGCAGCAGGATGATGGAATCTTCATCAATCAAGCTAAGTATACAAGAGATATGCTTGCCAAGTTCAGTGTTCAGCATGCCAAAGTTGTGAAGATCCCAATGAACACCAACTGGAAGATGGAGCCAGACCTAGATGGGAAGTCTGTGGATGCTACAGACTACCGAGCTTTGATTGGATCCCTTCTATATCTCACTGCAAGTAGGCCGGATATAGCTTTTGCAGTTGGAGTATGTGCTCGCTTCCAAAGCAATCCCAAGCACAGCCATCTTGAAGCTGCCAAGAGAATTCTTCGATATTTGAAGGGCACTGTCAACATGGGGCTGGGGTATCCAATGAAGGACAATTTGGAGCTCACTGGATATTCAGATGCTGACTATGGAGGATGCCGAATTGATAGGAAATCAACTTCGGGCACTTGTCAGTTCTTGGGAAGCAAGCTGATCTCATGGTTTTCAAAGAAGCAAACAAGTGTAGCTACTTCAACGACTGAAGCCGAATATATGGCCGCTGGAAGCTGCTGTTCTCAAATCCTATGGCTTTGTCAGTAGTTGAAGGGCTACAAAGTTGAAGCGAATGAAATCCCAATATTCTGCGACAACAACAGTGCTATATGCATCTCGCAAAATCCAGTGCTACACACTAGATGCAAGCAGTGGAAATCCGACATCACTTCATTCGTGATCATGTCGAGAAGAAGGATATCAAGCTCGAGAAAATCCATACCGATCTCCAGCGAGCAGATATCCTCACCAAGCCTCTAGCTGAGTCTCGTTTCAATCAGCTATGCATGGAATTAGGGTTGCTAGACCCTGGTGAAGAGTGCTAGATCCAGGATGCACGAATGAGTGTTCGCTTGTTCTTTGAGCGTCACTCTCTTCGGATCTTCACCAACTCAAGCGAGTCACTTCAAAATTTCACTCGCTTGAAGAAGGAGAAATAAGGTGGAGAAAGGTGGAGTGTTGGAAGACGTTCCCTACCTGCTTGCAGGAATTGTTAAGCCATTGGTTAAGGGGGAACTATTGTTTGCTCTCGGAGCAAGCTACTTCCAAAGCAAGCAAGGAAAGCTGCTACCTAGCCTAGGATTCCTAGCGAGTGGGTATAAACACTCGCAAGTGCCGTTTCTAGTAACGGTTGTGGGGTCTTGCATTGGGCCTTCCCACGTAAAAATGGTGAAAGCTTAGGCAGGGCTGGCACCTAGACCTTGCGTCCTCTTCCCATCTTTCCGCCGAAGAGGAGCATGTCTTCTCATCTCCTTCATCGTGGATAAATATTCATTCTTTACTCACTCTTCATTGAGTTGAGCTGCCGAATGTCTATCCATTCCTCCCCCACTTTGAATTTTGCATCGCTTCAATTAACCCTATTCTGGGTCAAGCGAGTCGATTGCAAATTCATTCTGTAGCTTGTAGGAGGAAGCTTGAAGGGTTACTTTTTTCTTCAAAAGGTTGCAGGGCTGGTGACATGCTTCTGCGTAAAATACGAGATTGTCTTGTCAGAGCATTCTCATTGTCATCTTGTCCTATTCTGCTCTGAGATAAGGACTTGTACTCATCCCCCATTCATCGTGAATAAGTACACTTACGTGAAGCTCCCCTCTGGGTTGTAGTAAGCTTGTGTACTATATTCATTTTCTCCCCCATTCACTTCGATGAAGGACTCTCTAATTCGTAGAGGAAGATGAATGCCAAGAAGTTCTAATTCAACAGGTGGTATCAATAAGCTTCAAGCAATATCATCAAGTGGATTCAACAAATGGTGTCCAAATAACAACTTCAATAAGTGGTATCAATCTCCTACGAAGTGAGATTGACTGGTAAGTATTTCAATTTTAAGTACACTAAGTGAGCTGAAGCGTGCTAGAATCCTTCACTTACTATGTGGAAAATATGATATGAATCTGACACAAATACAAAGAGGGAAACATCCTTGTTCATCCTCGAAGTATGTAAGTCAGAAACATTTTAAAATTAAGCAAAGAAATTTTATTTCCTATTCCAGTCGCTACAAATGACGAAGCGAGTGCCACGTCACTCGAGCAAGTCATCGCAAGCGAGTGCGGAGCAGTCACGCCAAGCGAGTACTTCGCAAGCGAGTAGAAGCCAAGCGGCTACGCTCGAAGTGAGCGGGTACGAAGCGAAGCGTATGAGCTGTCAGCACTCGAGTGCAAAATTTCACTTTTTACTTTAGCATTTAATGCAGCGGTGCGTAGACAGAGAAAAGACAGGCACGTGCGACTCAATTTAAGAGAAGCGGGAAAATCGCCCTCAATCCAGCCGCTGAATCTGAACAGTTCCAAAATCTCAACCGTTGGATCGATGCCTACTGGAGAGACAAATCACAGGCTGCCACGTGGCAACGCCAAGTCAAATTGGCAGTTCACTTTTACTGTGTTGACGCTGGACACATCAGATCCATCACCGAGGGTCCGCCGCCTCTGCACAGGATTCTCGAGGATATTACTGTCTTGCCCCTGCCACGTCAGCCGAACCCTAGTTCTATATATATGCAACGACGGAGACCTGCAGAAAATTTCACAACTCTCTAAAATTGCCATTCTCGTGCAAGATCTGCGCCTCTGCAACTCACGAGTCTCAAACCCCCCAAAATCTTGAACTCTTCTCAAATCTCTCTACAAAATAACCATGGGAAAGAAGGAGAAGACCCAAACGATGGAGCAGTTCCTGAACTCCCTCGATGACAACATCAATGTTGAAACACACCTTGATGAAGATGTGGTGATGGAAAACGGTTTCTTCCGCAGGGCCGTGACCACGGCCGGCCTGTGGAAGTTTGTGACGGCGAAGCCATAGCGAATTCTAGCCAAGGCCGTCGCCGAGATTCTTCTGAATCTCAAAGAAGGAGAAGAAACGTCAACCTTCACCGATCCACAGGAAGGAAGGCCTGTGGTGATTGAGTTAAGCAGAATAGCAAACGTGTTCGACCTACCAAAGATCGGACCAGTTTCCTTGACAGAACTCGAGATGTCAGTTAGAGTGGAGTACGCTCGATTTGCCAAAAGGAGAGGCGTGAAATTTTGAAATCCGAAGCTGAGCAACATCAGGAATGATTTAGTGACTCCGTTCAACTTAATCTGTGAGTTGTACATGAAGTCAGTACTCTGCGGTGTTGGTTCGCTGAGCCAACTGTCAGACACCAAGATCTTCGCCACTTCTGTCATAGTTGATAGCTTGACAGGGACAAGCTTCAACTGGCACCGCTGGTTCATTAACCAGATTCATGAAGTTGCGTTGGATTTCAAGTACGAGAAGGGAAGTGACACTGAAATCGTTCGCAAATGATACGATCCTTGACGACCGAATTGAAGACGCACGCGGAAGGAATTTAACAAAAACGAACGAAACTGCTGGATATTCCAATATACCTAAGATCTAATCCTATAAATGATATAAGGCAGTTCTATGAACAACCTATACCCCAAATAGCGATCGTCTTAGTCACACGGGAACGATGAATGACACACAACGAGGGATGATTGACTCGCTGATTCGCCGGATAATGAATTCGTCTTGGAATAATCAAGAGGAATCCGAAAACTCTCGAGAGAGAATAAACTCACAATAATATTAATGATAAAACTAACTGATTTTCGTCCACAAAGACCCCCTTATATAGAGAGGCAAATAAAACCATCTAAACCTAATCTAACTAGGAAATAACTGACCCAAAGTCATTGGCATGGTCCAACCCATTAACCAACATGATAAAAACCCAAAAACAAGTCTTTTAAGGCCCAAAAACGTGGCCTGACTCAAAACACACGAAAATTAAAATAAAGTCTTCATTCTTCAGCCCGAACGCACTCGATAAAGTTAATGACTCGCGGGCTGTCCGGTTCGCCTTCTCCAATGGGCTTCTTCATCAATTCTTGAGCCCAAACTTCTTGGATCAATCCTTGCAAGCCTTCCTTGAACTTCTTAGCTTGAGCTCTCGTCACCGGCCCTTCGGGAACACGAACAGGATCTTGATTCATCGAACCTTGGACTCCATCATTCCCCTCCTCTTGAAGAGGATTTGTCCTCAAATCCAAGGCGTCACCTACATCAAAAGGACTCAAATCAGCCACATTGAATGTAGCACTAACATTATACTCACCGGGTAAGTCCAATTTGTAGGCATTATCATTAATGCGCTCCAACACTTGAAAAGGTCCATCGCCTCGAGGTAGCAACTTCGAACGCCTTTGCAATGGAAACCTCTCCTTGCGCATATGCAGCCATACCCAATCTCTGGGCTCAAACACCACTTGACGCCTCCCCTTGTTGGCTTGCTTGGCGTACTGCTCCGTTCGTCTCTCAATATTCAACCTCGCCTTCTCATGAATCTGTTTCACAAAATCAGCCTTTTTCTGGCCATCAAGGTTAGTATGCTCATGTTCAGGCAATGGAGATAAATCTAAAGGAGTTAAAGGATTAAACCCATAGACAATCTCAAAAGGCGAAAACTTAGTAGCAGAATGAACAGAACGATTATATGCAAACTCAACATGTGGCAAACATTCTTCCCAAGACTTAATGTTCTTCTTAATTATAGCCCTAAGCAATGTAGACAACGTCCTATTGACTACTTCAGTTTGACCATCAGTTTGTGGATGACAAGTAGTAGAAAACAACAGTTTAGTAACTAACTTACCCCACAAAGTCTTCCAAAAGTAACTCAAGAACTTCGCATCCCTATCCGAAACAATAGTCCTAGGCATTCCATGCAATCTAACAATCTCTCGAAAGAACAAATCAGCAACATGCGATGCATTATCAGATTTATGACATGGAATAAAATGCGCCATCTTAGAAAATCTATCAACCACCACAAAAACAGAATCACTACCATGCTTAGTCCTAGGCAGCCCTAACACAAAATCCATAGAAATGTCAATCCAAGGAGCAGTAGGAATAGGCAATGGCATGTACAAACCATGGGAACTCACTCTAGACTTAGCTTGTTTACAGGTGACACATCTACCACAAATTCGTTCAACATCTCTCTTCATATGAGGCCAAAAGAAGTGTTCATGCAACACAGCTAAAGTCTTAGCAACACCAAAATGTCCCATCAAACCCCCACCATGAGATTCAAGCAATAACAATTCACGAAGAGAACACTTAGGAACACACAATCGATTTCTCTTAAACAAATAATCATCATGCCTAAAGTACTCTTCAAAACCAGATTTCTCACATGCTCGATAAATCTCACCAAAATCAGCATCATTGACATACAAACTCTTCAAACACTCGAAACCAAGCAACTTAGCATCTAAAGTAGAGATCAAGGCATACCTCCGTGAAAGTGCATCAGCCACTACATTCTCTTTACCTTGCTTGTACTTGATGACGTAAGGAAACGTCTCTATGAACTCCATCCACCTAGCATGCCTCTTGTTCAACTTGTGCTGCCCCTTCAAGTGCTTCAAGGACTCATGATCGGTGTGAATGACGAATTCCTTGGTCCACAAGTAGTGCTGCCACGTTTTCAAGGCTCTCACCAATGCATACAGCTCCTTATCGTACGTTGGATAGCTCAACGTTGCTCCGTTTAGCTTCTCGCTGAAGTACGCCACCGGCCGTCCTTCTTGCATCAGAACTGCACCAATTCCAACACCAGAAGCATCACATTCAATTTCAAAAGATTTAGAAAAGTTAGGAAGAGATAATACCGGGGCGTGTGTCAATTTGTACTTCAAAAGCTGAAACGCCTTCTCTTGTTCTTCTCCCCAATTAAACTCCACATTCTTCTTGATGATTGCCGTCAATGGTGCTGCAACACTACTGAAATGAGGCACGAATCTCCTATAAAAGCTAGCAAGTCCGTGGAAACTTCTAACTTCTCCAATGCTCTTTGGACTCGGCCACTCTTGAATAGCTCGTATTTTCTCATCGTCAACCTGTACACCCTGTGCACTAACAACAAATCCAAGAAACACAAGCTTGTCCGTACAAAAGATGCACTTCTTTAAGTTAGCAAATAGCCTCTCCTTCCTAAGTACATCTAAAACAGACCTCAAATGATCAACATGCTCATCATGACTCTTGCTATACACTAGGATATCATCAAAGTAGACAACTACAAATCTGCCAATAAAAGCTCGTAAAACATGGTTCATAAGACGCATAAATGTACTAGGTGCATTAGTCAAACCAAAAGGCATAACCAACCACTCATACAAACCAAGTTTAGTTTTAAAAGCAGTTTTCCATTCATCCCCTTCCTTAATCCTAATCTGATGATATCCACTACGCAAATCAATTTTCGAAAACACACAAGAGCCATGCAATTCATCAAGCATATCATCTAAACGAGGGATAGGATGTCGATACTTTACCGTGATGTTGTTTATGGCTCGACAATCGCAACACATCCTCATCGTTGAGTCCTTCTTGGGTACGAGTAACACCGGAACTGCACAAGGACTCAAACTCTCCCTCACATGCCCTTTCGCCAACAACTCTCCAATCTGCCTCTCCAACTCCTTCGTCTCCTCGGGATTGGTGCGATAGGCTGGCCTATTTGGAAGTGTTGCTCCAGGCACAAAATCTATTTGATGTTCTATCCCCCTAATTGGTGGTAAGCCAGCTGGTGTATCCTCGGGAAAGACATCATCAAATTCCTGCAAAACAGAAGAGATAGAAGGGGGTAGAGAATCGAGATCGTTAGTAGATAGAAAGTTCCCCTTGTACAGAAGTACGATCAAGGTCCTTTCCTCCTGCACCGCTAACTTCAGATCACTCGCCCTTGCAAAACACGATTTTGTACTACACCCTTCTCCTTATCTCCCTTCTCCTTATTCTCCACCTTCTGCTCCTCCAACTTCAGCCGCTCAGCCTCCTTTTGTAGCAACACTTGATCCTCATACACTTGTTTGGGAGTAAGAGGAACAAGCGACACCTTCTTCTGCTTGTACTCGAATGAATATTTGTTGGTGAAGCCATCATGTGTCACTCTCCTATCGAACTGCCATGGACGCCCCAACAGTATATGGCTCGCTTGCATCGGCACCACATCACATAATATCTCATCCTCATATTTTCCGATGCTAAACGGGACCTTCACCTGCTTCGTTACTTTGACCACACCAGTTTCGTTGAGCCACTGCAACCGGTACGGTTTGGGATGCTGTATCACAGGTAGTCCTAATTTTCGAACCATGGCCATGCTAGCAACGTTGGTGCAGCTCCCTCCATCAATAATCACGCTACACAACTGATCCTTCACTTGACATCTCGTGTGAAAGATATTTTCGCGCTGCACCAATTCATCCACATGATTCTGAATGCTTAATGCTCTTCTGGCCACACAAATGCGTCCTGCAGGCGGCTGAATATCCTCTTCTTCGTCCTCAGACTCCTCCAAACCAGGCATCTCCGGATCAATTTCATCATCAGTCACGACTTCTCCATCATCTCTCATGATCATCACTCTCCGATTTGGACAGTCACTCATGATATGTCCGAATGCTTGACACTTGAAGCACTTACGATCACTATTTCGACCCTCAGGCACTGCTGGTTTGCCTTGGTTGTTAGAGCTCCTCAAATCTGATCACGCCTTTACGAACGGTTTCCTCTCATCCTTCGGCGACTCCTCCTTCTTCCATTGATTCCCTCTCGAAAAGGAACCAGTAGCAGCAGGCTGAGATTGCTTCCAATTGGACTGATTCTGCTTATTGTAGCCATTATTGCCCCTCCTCTTGAGCTGATTCTCTATCTTCACAGCCATGTGCACCATGTCCTCTATCTCGACATAATGCTGCAGCTCCACTCCATTCTGAATCTCCCAATTCAGACCAGCCAAGAATCTCGCCATCGTCGCCTCACTGTCCTCCACAACATTAGCTCGAATCATGGCTACCTCCATCTCCTTGTAGTACTCATCCACGCTCTTAGATCCTTGTCTCAAGCTTTGGAGCTTGTTGTGCAGTTCTCTATAGTAGTGAGCTGGAATAAATCGTTTCCTCATGATTCCCTTCATCTCGTTCCAAGTCTGAACTGGAGGCTCCCCATTCCTTCTCCTACTCTTCTCCAATTGATCCCACCAAACTAGCGCGTAATCAGAGAACTCTATCGCTGCCAACTTCACCTTCTTCAGCTCGGAGTAATTGTGACAGTCGAACATGAGGTCAAGCTTCCTCTCCCACTCAATGTACGCATCTGGATCATTCCTCCCTTGGAATGAAGGAATATTCAGCCTGATGTTGCCCAAATTATTATCAGGCCTGTTCCTTGGTTCCTCCCATTCCTCTTCTCCTTCGGCATCAAAGTCCTCCTCAAACGGCCCATAGTCTCGATTGTTTGGACGACCTCGGCCACCTCGAAATCCTCTTCCATTTCGATGTTGCTGAAGCTGCTTGGAAGCTGACTCTACTTCACCAAGTCTATCATAAACTCCGTCCAGTTTGGATTCCATAACCTTTCCCAACTCGGATTTCAATGCCTCAAACATGAACTTCATCTTGGGATCCAACGTCTCTTCTTCGGCCATACCTGCAAATAATTTATTTATTTTTTTATTATTATTTTTTTTTTTTCCAAAAGAAACAAACGAAAGTTAGTAAAACAGAATCCTCACAACCTCACAGTCACTCGTGTATCCCTCAATACGGTTCACACTCAGCACTCGTGTATCGCTCAATAGTAATGGCTTTTACCCTCTAATAATCTCACCTCTCCTGCCCTTTTCCACTCAAATCTCTCTCAAGAGGCTCAAATTCCCTTAATCTACCACAAAAATCACTATTAACGAACCAGGAGTACTGAAAGTAGGAAGACAAGATGACTGAACTAAGAAACCCTAAATCGTAAGACACGAAAAATGTACCGAAAACTTCGGCGGACAATTTGACCCTTTAAACGACCTTTTCGAGAGCTTTCCGAAAAGGTATTATGGAGCAAAATCGGAGTTCGTATGCAAAAGTTATGGCCGTTTTAGTGCTGGCCAACGAAAAAGACGAGAAAAAGACGAAAACTCACAGAAACGACTACACAACTGATATCCCAATGAAGAAACATGCTAAGACCAACCCAAAAAGCACAATGACACACTAGGGCTTCGAATATATCCCATTTTTTTTTTTCAAAACGAAACTAATCGAAGCTTTTTGCCCCTAGTATGTCACACGACAACAGGTAGAAGACACACCCTAAGACGTGTTATATAAGGTATGGGATATATATATGAATAAGTTTCCTATTCTTATAAGGAAAGAAATCTTCTACTCCTTAATTACCAAGGAACAAATCTGAGTGTGTATCAAAACGAATCTGACTATTGACACGAACGAAAAGCTACAAAAGACGACTCTATGACCAGGTACGAATTTTTTTTTTTTTTGACACCGAACGACTCGAACGAACGAAGAACAGAACAAGAGACGAAGAGACGACACGAAAAAAAAGACACGAACAGAAAGCAACAAAAGATACGAAATTCAAGACGAAAAAGGATGATAGAACCTGGATGACGTAAGCCTGGCTCTGGTGCCAAATGATACGATCCTTGACGACCGAATTGAAGACGCACGCGGAAGGAATTTAACAAAAACCAACGAAACTGATGGATATTCCAATATACCTAAGATCTAATCCTATAAATGATATAAGTCAGTTCTATGAATAGCCTATACCCCAAATAGCGATCGTCTTAGTCACACGGGAACGATGAATGACACACAACGAGGGATGATTGACTCGCTGATTCGCCGGATAATGAATTCGTCTTGGAATAATCAAGAGGAATCCGAAAACTCTCGAGAGAGAATAAACTCACAATAATATTAATGATAAAACTAACTGATTTTCGTCCACAGAGACCCCCTTATATAGAGAGGCAAATAAAACCATCTAAACCTAATCTAACTAGGAAATAACTGACCCAAAGTCATTGGCATGGTCCAACCCATTAACCAACATGATAAAAACCCAAAAACAAGTCTTTTAAGGCCCAAAAACGTGGCCTGACTCAAAACACACGAAAATTAAAATAAAGTCTTCATTCTTCAGCCCGAACGCACTCGATAAAGTTAATGACTCGCGGGCTGTCCGGTTCGCCTTCTCCAATGGGCTTCTTCATCAATTCTTGAGCCCAAACTTCTTGTATCAATCCTTGCATGCCTTCCTTGAACTTCTTAGCTCGAGCTCTCGTCACCGGCCCTTCGGGAACACGAACAGGATCTTGATTCATCGAACCTTGGACTCCATCAGCAAAGGGAAACTAAAATTTTTCTCCAGAATCTCCTACGCCCTGGAGAATCTGTTCGAGAACATGAGGTGGACTGGCAAGAAGGAAACAACCGAATACAAAAAGAACACCATCTACTTCGATTCATGGAAGACAGAGATGCTCCCAATGGACCGGGATTGCATCAACGTGATAGTCCTCCCATCCGCTCCAGTCGTTGAATCTTGTAGCGAGGCGGAAGAGGAAAAGCAAGCTCCTTCACCATCGAAGCGAGCTCCGAGGAAAGCAAGGTCAAGGCGACCACAGAAATTGAGGCGTGTAACCAACATAATCGGAACGAGCGAGGCTGAGGAGCAGCCGCTCGAGAAGATAGTGGAAGAAGAACAACCCCAGCCCTCGTCAGAAAGAGAACCCCAACCATCGCCACCTAAAAACCAAACACCTCAAACCCCACAAACTCAAACTCAACCACCACCCGAAACTCAAACCTCGACCACCGCACAACCCCATCCCTAGAAATCTCCCTACTCCGCACATGAAGAAGAATCCACTTCTTCACTCCAAGCCCTCAAACTACCCTTCTGCAGTGCTGATGTAGAAGGGATGTACACTTTCTTCATCCCAACCGCTCAACAAATCCAACCCCAAACCACCCAACCAGAAACCACCCAAGCATCCACCCCCAACTCTCCATCCTCATCAGCAGAATCAGCTGATACCGCCCAAACAGCCGACACCAACATCATCACAATCCCGCCAACACCACCACCTCCATCTGCAGAATAGAATGCTCTGGAACGGTACGTTAAGGACCGGGAGCAAGCTGCAGAATTAGTTCACAATCGATACCCTTCCGTGGAGATGACCAATGAATTCTTCACCGGAGCCGTCAACTTCCTCACATATATTACATACAGAGGAACAGAATATTACAAGATCTTCAATCTTTTAAAGGCTCTGAAGGAGGAGGTGATCGAAGCAAAGGATGTGGAAGCGCTCAATTTCATCGGAGCTGATGGCTTCCACGTGTTCATCAACGAGGCCAACTTTTGGGAGATGCTTGACGCCGGAGTGTTGCGTGAATACCCAGAGGCGTCCATCCCAGAGCATGTGCTGTCCAAGCATGAACTCCGGCTGATAAAGGAGCACGAGGTGGAAGTGGAGGCGAAGGATGTGGAAATCTCCAACCTTCAAAGTGAGATCACCAAGAAGGAGGGGGAGCTGACAGAGAAGGTGTTGGAAGTCAATAATCTACGTGCAGATTTTGACAAGAAAAAGGGTGAGTTGGAGGAGAAAGTTGAGGAGAAGGAGAAATTGCTTGCGGAAAAGGAGAGTTTGTTGGGAGAGAAGGTGAAGAGAGAGGAGGAGTTGGAGAAAAATGCTCAAGAGTCCAAGCACTTGCTTGAGGCTGAGCGAAGCAGGCTGAGAGAGGTGAATGCCAAACTTGTGGCATTGGAAGATGAGAAGAAGGAGTTGAGGAAGAAGCTGGAGAAGGAGAGGAAGGAGTTAGAGAAGAAAAAAAAGGAAGAAGAAATCAAACTAGGAAGTGAGCTGAACAGAGCTAAACTAAAAATTCACGGCCTTGAGAAGGAGATTCAGGTACTCAACAGCAAACATGATGAGGCAAATGCTGAGTTGGTGAGCAGGAGGAAGGCAGGCATAGATGTAGCTCTCAAACAAGCTCAGCTTGCTGTCGAAATTAACAAGGCACAAAAGAAGGCAGGAGAATTTTCAACAAGAATGGCCGGAGCTGCTCAAGTCTACGTCACACTGAAGCAAAAACAGAGCGCCATTGCTACTGCTCAAGCTGAATTGGAGGCATCGCAGAAATTCTTCAACCTCACTCTGCAGGAAGAGCGTAAGCTAATCCGTGCGGATATAGAAGCTGAGCTAGATGATCGCTTCAAGGCGGTGGAGCCGTTGGAAAGACTGATGGTCTCTGTGAAGGAGAGGGAGCAGCAGTGCAAGTACCTGCTTGAGGAAATCTCCATCAAAACATCAGAGATTGTGCTTTCCAAAGAGCATATTTTTGCGGAGCGTGCCGAGAGGATGCTCCAAGCTATTCTGAGCAAAGTCAACGACATACACCAATCCATCAGCGGAACGGTGAACATTCCAGCCCCTGGCAGTCTTGATGATGCCAAAAAGGGGAAAATAATTATGAAGCCAACCGAATCAAGAAGAGAAGGTGGAGAAGAAGGAAGTGAGAAGGCGAACGAAGCCAGTGGCTTGATCATAGGGGGAAGCGGAATCGGAGGAGAAGGAGTGCAGAGGATTGAGGCAGGAAGCTTGATCTTAGGGGGAAGTGGCGTTGGAAGTGGAGGAGTGGAGGAAGAGTTGGATGAAGCTCGGGCAGAGCTGGCTAGGAAGAAAGGGAAGGACAAGGTCCTTGAAGAGCCCGAAGGCCATCTGCCGGGAAGCTACTTAGCTCTTCTATAGCCACTCATCCTCCTGTTGCTCCGTTGACCAAGGAGCAAAGGAAGCAGCAAATTCTTGAGGATGAAGCAATAGCCCGCGCGATGGAAAAGGAATTTGATCTCCCGCAGAGAGCCCTGATTGAAAGCTTACAGGAAGGCGCTTCAGGTTCATCCTCACAAGCGCTCGCTCCAACTGCGAAGCCCGCTTCATCACTGGCTCTCGCTTCGACTACGGTTGAAGCCGCCCCTACCAGTCAGGTGATCACTCCACCCCCATCCACTACAAAGACAGATATGCCTCCACCAAAACAGACCTTGAAGCGGACTGCACCTGAGTCCCGAGAAGAGGACCCTGAGGCCAAGCGCCAGAAGATACAGCAGGCTATTACTGAGAAATCTATCCGCTTCGAGAGGAGACAAAAACAGGGAGAAGAGAAGAAGAGGAGGAAGGACAAGGACGAGGAGTTGAGGAAGAAAAGGCTAAGGAAGATAGATGAGCGAATTGAGTCGCACTGGAATAAAGTGAGACTCATCTAGTCCGCTACCGCAAGAAGCGCCTACATTCCTCACACTCCTGAGGAATCTGAAGCTATCCAGACTCAAGCTTGGATGGACACCTGCCGAGTCACCACGACGGAGATGATCAATTCCGGACGCTACCCTCCCGGAGAACATGACTATATTCGCAAGCGTGTCAATGAGATGCTTCCCAAGTGGAGCACTGACACTAGTGCAAAATTCAACTCAGTCATGAAAGAGTTGAAAAACAGGACGGAGGAGGAGCTGGCCACGCGGAGGGATCATCTTCCAGACTCGAGGGAAATCGAGGACTTCATACCGAGAGACCTTCTCGATACGTGGCTTATCTTGAAGGACAAGTTCATTAAGGCTTACTACTACTGGCATGTAGTGCCATATCAAGATAGGTGCTCGAGAATGGACGCTCTCAACAACTTCTTGTGCCATTACAACGAACGGCTACGACGGAAGATCTTTACTTTTGCGGAGAAAGCTGAGCCTTTACCTCTCATTGTTAAAGTGCCCACAGTAAAGGAGTATCCCATGCCGTTTCAGCCGAATTCCTTGGTTCCTAACCGTAGGATTGTCGATGAAGAAGTTGATGAAGCTCTGAGATTGGAGCGCAGGTGGAGACCAAGTCAGCACAACATCATGACAATGGAAGTGAATGTCCTGTCTGCCTATTACATCAAAGAGGAGACAGAGGAGAAGAAGAAGGAAGAGGAGGAGACAGAGAAGGAGAAGGAAAACAAGGACGAGGCTGCAGGAAATCTTTGAATTTCAAGTCTCGATATTTTGTGAACTATCGTTCAAATCTATCCCATTTAATTTCTGTCAACTTGTGTCATTTACATGCTTTGTGAGTGGTTTAATCATGCTACAAAACTCAAACAACTTAACCGAAAAAAAGGGGAAAGGAACTTAAAAGAATAATTTCAAACGAACATGCAAAGGAAGCAGTCGCTTGAAGTTCCTTCTACGGTTAGGCAGGCTATCTCTCATAGCCTATAATCATTGGGTTTTGGCATCATCAAAAAGGGGGAAATTGTTGGGAATTGTTAAGAACAAAATGTTAAGGGGGAACTCCTATGGGACACTTCGAAGTGAGTCAAATATTAGATTTGATTTGATCCCAAAACCCCAAGTGTTCTGTTCCCAAGCGACCCATTTTTGATGTAGATAATAGGTTAGAAATTTTTCTAAGCCTATACTGTTAGGATGGCTTTATTTTGCTTTAGTCACTTAGGTTTTAGACTACAGAAAATTCAAGTGAAGGCCACTCGCTTGAGTGTGATTTTCAATCAAAGCGAGTCTACCCAGCTGAAGTGAAGCGTGCCGAAGAAAAGCGAAGCGAAGCGAGCGCTACAGTGGAATCGAAGCGAGTCCACCAAAGCGAAGCGAAGCGAGCACTACAGTGAAAAGCCGAAGCGAGTCAATGCGGGTCAACACTTAATAAAGCAGTCACTTGGAGAACACACTTCCCAAGTACTCGCTACAGAATGACCATGAAGCGACTCGATTTGAAGCGGACGCTACGAGATTGAAGCGAAGCGAGCCACTACCTACCAGAAAGCGACAGCACAATTCCCGCTCCGTTTTTGAACTCCTGTCAACTAGAGATCTTCGCATTAATTACGAGATCTCCACGTGTCGAACACGGAGAGGAGCAGAGGAGTTCACTGCCAGGCCGACAGGGCGCCGCTATAGTACTGGCTCGTTCCAGTTACTGTTAGTTTTGTAACTTAGCCATTTTCGGCAAAGAGACAAACTGCGCACCTACAAAAGCATCCAGCCTGTGCAAGGACTATCGAGAGGAGGAGGGACAAGGCCACCTACCAAGCAACGGATCTCGGCCAAACCTCCGCCTATAAATAGTGAAGGATGAAGACAAAGAGAAGAGAGAACATACTTGAGCATTCGAGCGCCTACTGCAAACAAACACTCCCAGCTTTCTAAGCAATCTTTGAGTCTTTGTTTCCAAGTGTTCTCCGAGTTCCAGTCTCATCGGAACTCGTCTTCGCAACCTTCACACATAGAGTTCTAAGCCCATTCCAAATCCCAGCTTAGAAGAAGAGCTCTAGCCTACTTTACACTTACTGTAAAGAGCTCTTCATAGTGTGTTCGTCGTAAACCAAAAACTCTAACCCAAGTTCTGTTCGTTAGGTTTTTGTGTTCGTCGTTAGGTTGTTTTCGATCCAAGGCCCTACTTTCATCGATCGTAGAAGCCTCGATCATAGAGTCTAGATCCAAGCTTGCACTTACATCGTATGTGTAAAGCTCGATCGAAGCTAGGCTGTAAGGAGAGCCCGTAATCTCCCTGTTGTCGGACTGAAGTGAGTGAAGCTTCCAGTCCAGTTAGGTCTTTGTAGTGAACCCGTAATCACTGCGTCTGTTGTCAGATCCAAGCGAGTGAAGCTCGATCTCGACTAGGTTTTTGAAGGACCCGTAACCTTCATGTTCTTGAGTGAAGAGAACAGTTGCCGAGTGCAACAAAGTGGACGTAGGAGCTTCATCTCCGAACCACTATAAATCTCGTGTCGTATCTCTCTAAACCCTAAACTCTTTATTTCCTTGTTTGATTATTCATTGCACTTGCATCTAAACAAACATAACTTGGAACTTTAAATACTTAGGAAAGATATTAGCTCACCGAATTCCGCATCTAGAGTAAAGTCTCACTCTTGATCAAGTTTTAATCTTAGGTCAAGAGAATCGTGATTACTTTAGATCTGGCTCTCGGCTAGGTCTTAGTATTTCAAAAGAGAACTTTACTTCATACTCTGAGTTAAGGAAAAGAAGTCGAAAAACTTCAAAATACGTATTCACCCCCCCCCCCCCCCCCCCCCTCCCCTCTACGTATTTTTCCTATAACAAACCGGGACCAACACAAGAGGATAACAAATTCAAACCAATCTTCCCCAAAACTTCAACCAAATTCAATCCTCCCCCATTATCAATTCAATTCTTCATCAATAAATTCACACATCCAACACACATTGTTCATCCCCAATTCAAGTACTATATAAAACAATCTCAATCCAATGCATATGAATTTCTACAAATCTTCAACAATTCATAGACAAATTCAAAGACCCAATTAAAAATTAACATGCATTCATCCTCACAATCATCATAGAATCCAATTCATACAAATATATCAATATTATCCATGAATTCTATCAACAATCCTCAATTCAACACCCTATCTATCAATCCAAGAATTTAACCATCAAAAACGAATTTCAATCGATCAAAACATGAGAATTCATGTAGAGAATCAAGAACTAATAAGAGAAGGGCAAGAAATCGAGTACCTTTTGATGAATCAAAGAAAGAAATTGAGGGGCTCTTGTGTTCTTGGAGAGAATTTGTGAGTTGTGTGTATTTGGTATGTGAATTGTGTGCATATGGTATATTTAAAGGGGTAGAAAAACCTGGTCAAAGTCAAAATTTGTGCCGTCAACGGGCCTCTCGATCGAGAGAGGTGTCGAGAGGTCCATTCTGTTTCACGTATTTGACCTCTCGACCGGCCTCTCGATCGAGAGGTCTGTCGAGAGGACAACTTCTGTTTCTTCTGACCTCCCCTCTCGATCGAAAACACGGGGGTCTCGATCGACAGGCTTCATGTGAATAACCTGGCACATTTTTCTGAAATCCTCTCGATACACCTCTCGATCGAGAGAGGTGTCAAGAGGACCTTACTAGAAGACAATTTTTCACCTCTTGATCCCCCTCTTGATCGAGAGAGGTGTCGAGAGGTCCTGCTCGAATTTTGTTTTCTACACATTGACTTCAAATTTGTTAGTATATTAAGGGGCATGACTCTAAAATATGAAAAATCTAATTACGACTCTAAAAATAAAATTAAAAACGGGATACGAATTTTGGGTTACCTCCCAACAAGTGCTACGTTTAACGTCTTTAGCCCGACAATGCCTCGTTTCTAGCTAGGGGCCTCAAGATTGACGGTCGCTTTCATCGGATAAAGAGGCAGCGGCTTGAAGTAGTTCTTGATTCGATGTCCATTCACCACGAATTTTTCACCGTCATTCTTCGACACTTCAAACGCTCCATTCTTCAAATCCTTGTAAATAACGAACGGCCCGGACCACTTGCTCTGCAATTTTCCTGGAAACAAACGAAGACAAGAGTTATAGACAAGAACATCATCACCAATTTCGAACTTATGCTTTTTAATGCTCAAGTCGTGGAATTTTGCAGCTCGTTCTTTGTAGATCCTTGAATTCTCGAACGCTTCGTTCCTCCATTCGTCGAGCTCTAGCAAATCGTCACACCTTTGACCCATAGCTTCCTTGAACTCGAAGTTGATCCTTCTCGTCGCCCAACAAGCTTTGTGCTACAACTCCATTGGTAAATGGCAAGATTTGCCAAAAAGCAATTGATATGGAGATCATCCGATTGGCGTCTTGAAGGCCGTCCTATAGGCCCAAAGTTCGTCGTCCAAGTATTTCGCCCACTCCTTCTTGTTGGTGAAGGAGGGGGAAGTAAACGCACCCCTGGCACATATAAGCAGAAGCATACTCTTAAAAAGTCAAACGTGGCCCAGGAGCTGGTCACCAAATTACCTCTAATGACCACGGTGCAAGAGGAAGGCTTCCTCACCGACTGGGAATCCCCAGAAGAGGAAAATCCCGAAGAATTCAGAAATGAACCCAAAGAGGGCACCATGGATACCTGGGTTAAGTAATTCGCTCAGCAACTGGAGCAGATGAAGCTTATGACAAAGGAGCTGGAAAAGCTGAAGAAAAATCAGCAGAACCCTGAAAAAGTCTCAGAGGAGGCAGAAGTGAATGTGGGAGAAATTAAGATCCCAGACGAGGATGAGAAAGAGGAACATTCCATAACTCAAAGGGACGAAAATCCGAGCTCTCCCATACTTACATCGATGAAAACAACCCCTTTTCGGTAGATATTCAAACAGATCCCATCCCAAAGAACTTCAAGACAATCTCTAGTGAATATCAGGGGAAGGGTGACCCTGAGGAGCACCTGATGAAGTTTGAAAGCTTATACCTTCTACATTAATACTCCGAAGGCGTTAGGTGAAGAGTGTTCCTCACTACTCTATCAGGACCAGCTCAACACTGGTTTAAACAGCTGCCAAAATTCTCAGTTCATTCCTTCCAGGATCTGAGAGAGGTGTTCTTGCAACAATTCGTTAGCGCTAAAAGGACAACCAGAAATTCCCTGCATCTGACAACAAACAAGCAGGGTCCCAACGAGAGTTTGAGAGACTACATGACCCGCTTCAACGAAGCTGTGTTGGAAATACCCGGGGTAGAACCCTAACTAAAGGTGCATGCCTGCTTAGATGGCCTAAGGCCAGGACAATTCTTTGCATCCCTAATAAAAAAAGAGGTCACCTCCTTTGATGAACTATTAACAAGGGGGCAGAAGTATATTCATATGGAGGAAGCCATGAGCAATAAGAGGGTCGAAATCGCTTCCAAGAAAGAAAAGAAGCCTGAAGAAAAGAAGAGGCCCGCATATGATGCCAGGAGAACCGATAAGAATGAACGTTTCTTGCGGTCCTACCCCTCTTAGCAAGCAGCCCGCTGATTTGCTTGAAGTAGTAATGAAGAAGCCAGGGGTACAAATCCCCATGGGGCATAGGCACCCGCCAAGGAACCCTCCTTCTGACAAGTTCTGCAAGTTCCACAATAATTATGGCCATACTACCAATGATTGTAGAAACTTGAAGATAGCCATTGAAAAGCTAATTCAAGAAAGAGAACTTATGGAGTACGTCAGAAGAGAGTCAGGACAAAACAAGAGGCGTAAAGAGGCCAGTGACAAGGCACCCGATGATGAAGAAATTCCTGAGCCTAAAGGTGTCATCAAGATGATATATGGAGGCCCCACTATAGGAGATTCTAAAAGGAGTCGAAAGGCATCCGTTAGGGAGCTACATATGCACGAGAGGCATGAAATATTAAGGATGGAAAAGGGTCTCTCCATGCCGGAGATATCCTTCGGATCTGAGGATAACAAAGTGGTAATCCACCCTCACGATGATGCGCTGGTTATTACGGTGGAGCTAGAAAGATACAAAGTCCAGTGGGCATTCGTGGATACCGGGGCTGCAGTTAATGTGATTTTTGAAAACTGCTTTAACCAGATGAGCCAGCAGAAGCTTCTTGACGGTGTCACCACCGCCTTACATGGCTTCTCCGGAGACCCAGTGATGTCGCTTGGCTCTATCAACCTGATGCTCACCTTGGGAGAGGGCCCAGTATGAGTTTCTAAGCCGGTCACTTTCCTAGTAGTGCAGCAAGAGTCATCTTACAACATCATCTTGGGAAGGATAACTTTAAATCATTTCCAAGTAGTAGTATCCACTTACCATCTCATGATGAAGTTCCCGGTTGGGAACCAAGTAGGCCAGGTGTCCGGAGATCAAATGGTCTCACGCAGATGCTACATCCAATCTATGTAGACAAGAGAGGCCCGGAAAAGGCCCATACCAGAACCCATTAATCCCGGTCAGGAGACAGAACCCGAAGGAAAAAAGCTTAAAGCTGCAGATGCCATTAACAAAGAACAAGGCTCACCCATGGTGATTGAGTAGTTGATGATCGCAAAATCCAATTCCAAAGAAAGCGATTGGATCACCCTAGTGGATGTAGAGTCATTGGGGAGCAAGACTCTGAACAATAAAAAAAGCAATGTGCTGACGGTGTCTGATTCAGAAATGAACCTTGCAGTGAAGTCTGTGCTGATTAAAAATGTTAGATCCGGGTCAAAGATCCACAACAATTATACCATTATTCATAATATTTATAGATTAGCAAAGGGCATTCATATACATATGATTACAAGTGAAGACATAAAAGAGATTCATGAGATTTATTGATCTTATCAGCTCAACTTCCATAAAATGTCTCTTTTATGTAAAAGGGGATGGAGATAGGGGTCAAGAGCAAGGCGTTTGAGCTATTAATCCAGCCAAATCCATGAACAACAGAGCTCATCTTAGAAGGAGGGAGAGGAAGAAAAGGACGAAGTAGAAAACGCAAGGCGCCTTGTACTCATCCCCGTCCGATGATTAGAATTATACCTTTGCGTTGAATGGTTGAGAATGTCTTTTGCCCACAAAGT
Organism: Thymus mandschuricus; assembly: GCA_029379335.1. NCBI lineage: Eukaryota > Viridiplantae > Streptophyta > Magnoliopsida > Lamiales > Lamiaceae > Thymus > Thymus mandschuricus. Next base: position 14,043,691 of record CM057074.1, on the reverse strand, counting down.
GAAGATGGGAGAAATGATGAGGGAGGTTCCTTGAAGAAGGACCTCGGTTGCTTGAGTTCGAGAGAAAGTTCTAAGTGAGTAGAACAGTATGCAGAGTGTGCATGTCGGTGTTAATTTTCGGAGTGGTGAGATCATCCTCTATTTATAGGCATGTGAAGAATGAAAAGGGAAGTGTACATGTATAGGAAGGACAAGAAAGGAATTTTCAGGGGGACAAGATTCCCTTCGTCATTAATTTTGTGGTCCTCACCCTAAGGTGTATAGAGTCACGCGGATAGCGTGTTCGGCAGATCCCTGAGCGTATGAAGATGCCGAAAGATCCGAAATAGCTTCTGCATAAGGATTGGCGAGCCTTAGCATCTTCTGCTTCAAGTGTGGCATCTTCGCCTAGAATGGCACTTGAGGCTTCTGATATTCAAATCTAGTCAGCACTTGAAGACGCCACATGGCAAGGCTGATACTAGTCCCTATCAGCTACTCCCCCCCCCCCCCCCCCCCCAAGGTCCAGAAGCGTGTGCTGTAAGCTTCTGCTTGGTGCATAGGCGAGAAACAATTTCCTTGATGACGTCATAAGGGTCTTATCATGTGGAAAAAGCGACGCGACGGTTGGTTTTCCAAGGGCAGAGAGATATAAGATTCTTCTCTTTCTTCCTCCTCAATTATTTTCCATACTATCTACAGAGAAGAAGCAGGTGACCCCTTCGCCTCTCTCGTTTATCTCATATTCAGCAAAGCTGCCGTCTTCCTTCCCCCACCTTGACAGATTGGATGTAACATTTCCGTGAGGTCATTTGACAGCCCGACACCTGACCTACCTGATTTCCAACAGGGAATTTCATTATCAGGTGATAGGTGGATACTATCGCTTGGAAAGAGTTTAGGGCATTTCTCCCCAGGATAATATTGTAGGATGATCTCTGACTAACCACCTAAAAGGTGGCTGGCTTTGATGCTTTGATAGATCCTTCCCCTAGCGTTAGTATCAAATCCACAGATCCTATTGTCATAATGGGCTTCTGTGAAAAACCATGTACGGCGACTATGGCTGGTTTAAGGGACTTTCCCTGATTCATTCGATTGAAACAATCCTCCAAGATTATGTTAACAGATGCTCCTGTGTCGATAAAAACCCTTTGAACTTGATATCCTTCTATTTCCACTGTCACCACAAGGGCATCGTCGTGCTGGTGCAGAATGGCCTTGTTATCTTCGGGGCCGAAGGATATTTTTGGGGAAATACGGTTCCCTCTGCTTCCCACAGGTGCAGGGGCCACTTCATGTAGTTCCCCATAGTTACTGTTAGAGCCAGATACGGTGGGGTCCCTGTATATCATTTGAATCAATCCATCAGGCCTTATATTCTCCGTCCAGGCCACGGTTATGAATGATGAACTACAGGCCCTATTAGGGACTTTATGTTTGTCTTTTGACTCAGGCCCTTGAGTACTGAGGGTAATTGCGTTTTCCCAATTTTCCTGGGTTTCCTACGGAGAGTTTCCTGAACCTCCAGGAGTTTGGAGAGCTTCTTTTCAAGAAGCATCTGAATTGGCAGTCATTTTCTCAAGGTTCTGCACATTTTTCAAAAGTTTAGAGTGTATTAGTCCCTAGTGGTTATGAAATGGGACATGAAATAGAGATTGTTTATTCTGCATGGAGCTTCTGCAGGTGTATTGCATCTGCATGAGTTTTTATAAGTGTTGCCTACTTAGGCAGGGCTTGATAAATGATGCCTATTTGTATAGGGATTGGTATATGCCTATTTGTATAGGGCTTTACATATGGTGCCTATTTGTATAGGGCTTTCGAGGGTTCTGCCTTCCAGGTAGGGCTTACGAGATCTTTGCCTATTAGATAGGGCTTTTTGAAGGTTCTGCCTATTAGATATGGCTTATGAGAGTGTTGCCTATTGGATAGGGCTTATGAGAGTGTTGCCTATTAGATATGGCTTTTTTCAGGGTTCTGCCTATTAAATAAGGTTTACGAGGTTTTCTGCCTATTTGATGGGGCTTGTGAGAGCATTTTTGCTCGATTGTAGAGGATTTATGCCTTCAAATGTGGGGCCCCCTCATAGGGGTGAGGGGGGTGACCTCGTCATTTTCGGCTCTCTTTTTTTAGTGTTTGCTCTGTGTGGTTTTCGGTTCATGATAATACAGGGGCCTATGATTAGATCATAGTGCTTCCTCTGTATTTACCAATTCCTCATAACCCACAGGCTAATTTCGTGATTTTTTGACTTCCAATTAAACTTTTAAACTCACCAATTGTCAAAGATGAGTCGGATATTCTTCAGGATTGCTGCAGTTTTGACTCAACTTTCCTTTGAATTCTTCACAACCTTTGGATTGAGCAGAGAATACAATTCAGTTATCACAATTTCTATTACATGGAGATCATAATCTTAAGACCGCTTCCTATTTCGCGGTTTGATACCATGACAGATTCAACAGAAATTAACCCATAATATTCACCTCAAAATTTTCTGCGAAAAATACTTAACTAAAACAGAGTATCCACTCACTCTAGCATAAGGAAATAACGGAGAAAATTCATGACAATATTGCAACAACCAGCTGAAATTTCAGTAATACAGAAGAGATCGACGTCTTTAAACTCAAAAACTTTCCTACAGACGGCGCCAGTTGTTAGATCCGGGTCAAAGATCCACAACAATTATTCAATTATTCATCATATTTATAGATTAGCAAAGGGCTTTCATATACATATGATTACAAGTGAAGACATAAAAGAGATTCATGAGATTTATTGATCTTATCAGCTCAACTTCCATAGAACGTCTCTTTTATGTAAAAGGAGATGGAGATAGGGGTCAAGCGCAAGGCATTTGAGCTATCAATCCAGCCAAATCCATGAAGAACATAGCTCATCTTAGAAGGAGGGAGAGGAAGAAGAGGACGAAGTAGAAAACGCAAGGCGCCTTGTACTCGTCCCCGTCCGATGATAAGAATTATACCTTTGCGTTGAATGGTTGAGAATGTCTTTTGCCCACAAAGTGAAGATGGGAGAAATGATGAGGGAGGTTCCTTGAAGAAGAACGTTGGTTACTTGAGTTCGAGAGAAAGTTCTAAGTGAGTAGAACAATATGCAGAGTGTGCATGTCTGTGTTAATTTTTGGAGTTGTGAGATCATCCTCTATTTATAGGCGCGTGAAGGATGAAAAGGGAAGTGTACATGTATAGGAAGGACAAGAAAGGAATTTTTAGGGTGACAAGATTCCCTTCGTCATTAATTTTGTGGTCCTCACCCTAAGGTGTATAGAGTCACGCGGATAGCGTGTTCAGCAGATCCCTGAGCATATGAAGATGCCTAAAGATCCGAAATAGCTTCTGCATAAGGATTGGCGAGCCTTAGCATCTTCTTCTTCAAGTGTGGCATCTGTGCCTAGAATGGCCCTTGAGGCTTCTGATATTCAAATCTAGTCAGCACTTGAAGACGCCACATGGCAAGGCTGCTACTATTCCCTGTCAAAAAGGCTGAACATATAGCTCGGTAAATGGGGCAGCCAAGACGAGGGATCTGAATGGGGCATAGCCCCCAAAGCTCAGATGCCAGGCAAGCCTAGACCAGGAACCACTGGAAGAGCAAAGAAAGGATTTGGGTCTGAGGAAGCTCACACACATAATCCCTCAACCACAAAGGGAGATTTGAAGATCCTAATCGTTAATATGTTGGCAAAAGCTTTTGGCACAACCGACATCTTACCCCTTGCAAGTACTAGCTAGCCATCACAGAATGAGAAAGAAGAAAATGTCCTTTACGGAACAAAGGAAAATGAAACTGAAACTCAAGATGAATCTAGTAATCATATCAATAAACCTCAGAGAAATGCTAATCTTAAGATAAGTGAAAAATTCAAAGGCAGATCCTGCCAAACGACGGCTGAGAACAAGATGCAGATGCCTGGTGATTACCGCAAAGAAAAGCCAAAGAAACTGCAAAGCAAGGAGAGAAAGGCATTCCCGAAACCATGAAGGGATGACATTATCCTTGAGAAGAAAGGAAGGCATGGCCAACCATGCTCTTTATCCTTTTTTATTTTTATTTAGCCAATATGTTTTGATACAACAGATGAGTTAAAATTCTTTCGATTTCTCATATCTCACTTTGGGGGATTGGAGGGGGGGGGGGGGGGGGGGGGGGTTAGGGGGATACCCCTCAGGACCTATTATCCTTATCCCATTATCTTAAAATGCTTTAGTGAGTAAAGGGCAAGTGATCCTATGTCCTATTATCCTTATCCCATTATCTTAAAAAGCTTTAGCGAGTAAAGGGCAATTGATGCCTTTATCATAAGGAAAATGCCTTACCAAAAAAATCCATATAACAAGTAGAGGTACGACAAGAAGTTGCATAAACATAAAAATGAAAGCAAATAAGTTATTCCAAAATGCCAGAAGTATGAGGCAGACGCCAAGGATGAAACTAAATTGTTTCAACAACCCAAAGGCATAAAATAATTGCCGGAATAAAAACTAGAAAGCAGAAGAATCTTTTTTAAAATCACCGACCAGCCTGAGAGAAATATCAATAAGAAAACATTAACCCTGAGCAGAGGGATCTGAGTTGTCAGAGCTGAATATGTCAGACACAAAGCGATCCGTATCATGAGCAGGATCTGTAGGGTCCTCGACATGAGAGGTAGAAGCATCGGCAGCAGAAGGAGTAGAGGGAATGGTTGAAGCAATGGCAGAATCCTCCTCATCCTTATTGGCCTCTGAGGAGGGGATATTCGCCTCCACAACACTCTCCACTTGAGTCTCCCCAGAGAGGGTGGAAGAAGCTTTTCCTTGACCCTTGAGCAGAGCAGCTCACTCAACGAGGGTGCACACGTCGTCATCTGACTCTGTGTCTGAAGAAATTGATAGGGAAACATCACGAAAGGAAAACCTAGAAGATGATTCGCACCTAGGTGGGAGAAGATCGAGAGAGGCCTTCTCCTAAAAATCGGAGGGTCCACCAAAAAGAAAACAAATTAAAAAATGAATCACATATGTTATAATGTATTAAACAATGAAACAAATAAATTAATTACTACTAAACAATAAAACGAAACCTCTTCAAAAACTTTCTTCAGATATGCCTGCATCTCTGCATCGGGGAAGAAGGTCTCAATACAAGGCTAATTCCAAGACGGGAATTGCTCTAAATGGTCATGAGGCCTTTGGAGAATGTCAGAAGCCTCCCTCAACACTTGCAAGTACCTATGATTTTTTGAGTCGATCTCACGATTCGGCTCCAACGTCTCAGGTGCTTGTCTAAAAGCTCGTACAATGGGATCTAGGTTCACAGATTTGACCCTCTCTGGAATTCCCAACAGCTTGCAGCATTCAAACGCAGACTTGGCGGCCCATTTCGTAATAGGCTCAGTCATTCTAACTCAGAAATCCGAGGAATGGAGGTATTCCTCTGGCAAATTGCGAACCAAGGGATCAAGGAAGGCTTGACCATAAGGAGTAAGCAGCAGCTGAGATCGATAGCCCCTAACGCCTTTAATAATGCCTTGCTCCAACCCTTCTTTCTGACCCAAATCATAAGAAGAGGCCTTAACCTGCACCAGATCTTGCTCGTGTTGGCCCTTAAGCTTTTCCATCTCCGCAGAGTGGGCGTCTTATGTCTTTGCTAACTGAGTAGCAGAAGCTTCCAAAGCCTTGTGTAGCTCATCTGCCTGCTGAATAGGAGGAAGAACTCTCCCGAAGCTAAAAAACTTCTTTCTCCCTTTCCTTCAAATACACCTCCCTGTCCTAGTCTTTCTTCTTCAACTCCGCTAACTCTGCCTCCAGTTTAGCATTTTATTCCTTAAGGGCTTGGAAAGCCTCGTGGTGACGGGCCCACTCGCGGAGGCGGTGCACCTAAGCTTGAAGCCTCTCTTTTCCCCTCTCTGCCTGAGAATGGCGGGCTTGCAAATTATCATATGCCAAGGCGCGAACACCCAGCATAGACCTGCAACTTACAGCCTAAAATAGTATGAATGATTAAGGTACAATCAGAAAAATATTTATCTAAAAAATAACACACCCACATATGCGAGCTCGAGAATATGAGCATAATCATACCTGCAACTCCAAGCTAGCCGCCTTTTGAACCAGGAAGGCGGAAGGGAAAGCCTCCTTTTATAATGTTTATGCCTAGACTACTACAACTAGTATAGCAATGGTAAGCACAAGGTCGATCCCACGAGGAGTTGGAGTAGCAATCTTTCCAGAAACAAGTTGTCACGTTTTGGGGGTGGGCATTGCCCAAGACAGAACAAAAAAAAAACAAGGGAAGGTAAAGACAACGTAATTTAAAGAACTTGTAAACAATAATGAAAGGAAAACCCAGCCTGGGCAAGTACCATGAATTACAATATAACTCTACCCGTTCATCGATCTAAGTATGCACATGTCATCGGTTATAGGCAAGTCACTAGGCAGGACCCCTTACTGTCACGTGTCACGTGCCCCGCCAATGTGTGCCCAATCCACCCTTACATTATAGAAATATAAATCTCCCTAACTTGAACAATTTACATGCAAGGACTAGTTGTCACATATCTTGCCCAAGCAGCATTACCGATCTGTGGTGGACCTGAATAGCCACGGAAGCCTAATGTCGACCTACGACTACACTCCGTTGCTAGTTCATACTATATGGCGTGAGGACCTATCCTACACGTTTTACCCATGTACTATTTGTAATCATGCTTGACTCGATATGATACTTGCCACATACCCTACCAAGACTAACATGAATTGTAGAACCGAACCTAGCAAACTCGGGAACACATGCAATAAATCATTAAATTCAATTATTCTGATCTCACGAGTATTGAGTTACATTATAATCACGGCATCTTGCCCAAGTTGGGTTTAGGCGACTACTCTAGCATGCTTGAAATGTAAACAACAAGAATATAAAAAGAAGACATAATAAAACTAAGTACTGAAATATTATAAACTGAATCCAAAAGGCGGACACCAACGTCGGCCAAGCATAAACTAAAAGCATATAAATGTTTGCCCGTAGGACTTGTTCATTCCTCCCTACTCTCAAACATAAAAAGTAAAAGCATGAAATAGAAAAGTATGAAGCAGCTCCGGTGTACACTCCCCGCTCCGAACTGAAATGAAGGCTGTTTTTATACTTGTGGATGAATCATGGACCAGGCCCACCAATCGTCTGCTAGGGTTTGAGCTCAGGAGGACTTGGCTTCTCTGCGTAGATTTGTTGCCTTGTTATTCATCGCGGTAATTAGGAAATAATCTAGGTTGGATTCCTTCATTCTTCGCATCTCCTCTTCTGCTGAAAGTCCTTTGCCCTAGCTTGATTTGGTCATCGTATGGCCAAGGATCACTCTTTAAACTCGGTCCACCATGCTTGAACTCCATCATGCCCATCTAGCTCCCCCAGATCGTCTTTCCTGCTCCAGATCCTGCCCAAGCTTTACTGAAACCAAAATGTGCCCTCCCAAGCACAAGACTCATGCAAAGACTCGACTAACACACCTATATGCAGACTCAATATGAACAAAATACGAGCAAAATAAGGGCTCGTCACACGCACACACTTTACTTTGCTTGCCCTCAAGCAATGTATCCGCAGACTAACCCGAAAAGTAAGAAAGAAAAGACTCAAATGCAATGGAACATGGGCAAGACAGTACTAATAAACATGTAGGAAAAATGCAAGTCAAGCAAGGTGCATGTTATTCAGCAAGTCAAGATTAAGCATGAACAGGGGGGTTTCATCACCACGCTCATTCACTCTGTGTTTAGGCTAAGTGTTTACGATGATTGACTTGAGATGAGTTAGATGTCCCATAGGCTTGCCTGCCCTCTAATGCCTCCACTTACTTAGACTGAGCTACTATGGTGTTCATCCTAAGGACTTTACTGGGTTGTAATGTTAGGCTTTAGACGGGGGGGGGGGGGGGGGGGGGGGGGGGGGGGGGGGGGTAGGAAGTATTTGGGTGGTGGCTAAGGTCAGTTTGAGAACTCTACTATTTCTAGCCTGGGCAAGATGCCTAATTTTCCCTTAACCTTGCCCTCTCTTCTCTCGGGCCTAAGCACATACAACTTCTGGGAATTATATATTTTTGCTTTTTTTTTTCTCTGTCCCCTTTTTTCCTCTTCTTTTTATAGGTTTTTCTAAGATGGGCAAGATGCCTCTTTTTAAATTCTGCCTATCTCCACTTTTATTTCTGTGCTATCCGTCCTTATCCTCCTTTTATTTTTATCACACCTAGAGTTCTCACGACCGGGTAGGAAGTGTTCCGGTCCTTTGGGCATTTTTAAGTGATTTATGAAAGAATTATTTAAGGCTCAAAGAGGCTAAGCAACGGTATAATGCTCGACTTGACCTACATGTCCGTACTGCCTAATGTACATATTCACACAAAATTCACCATGCCCACATCATACCCGAGTGGTGTGATATCGGAGAAGGGAATTGACACGAAATGAAGACTGATGCCTTGTCGTTCATTTACCCCACCCGTGGGTAAGATGGATGAATGACAAGGCAAGCATGCATGCATGTTTTTGCCCTCCCACGCACACACTTTGCATTGGGCAAAGTGTGGAGATGGAGGGCGACTGACTCTAACAAATGCAAAATAAAATAAAATAAAAGATAAGGAAAAAAAAATGTAAAAGGGAGGGAGGGACATTTAGGTGGACTCAGGAGGGTACCTGAATCCGTGGTGCCCAAAGAGCTCGACTTGGGCGGTCTTGATCTTGTCCACTATTTCCTGGAGCTTGCCCAAGGCGGCTTGCAGATCGAAGCCTTGGGGTTCTTGGGTTGCTGACTTGCTGGCCTTTTTCTTGGGTATCTCCACTGCTGGTTTGTCTACGATGTGGTACGTTCCATGCTCATCTTGCCCTATCTCCATCATCTTGCTGAGACAGGCAAGATCAAGCAGCTCCTCATTGGTTGCATTCTTTTCATGATCTGCCATCCAGGCTTCAGTGCGCTCCGCGTATACAGTCACCATGTGGGCAAGGGACAACCTCTGTGTGGATTTGCTCATGATGTTGTGGATCTGGGCAGCTGCAAAGGCTCCTAAGTCAAGCCTTGTCTTCTTGGTCATACACCAAAGGATGGAGACCTCTTGCTACGAGAGAGAGTTAGAGCTGTCCTTCTTACCAAAGAAGTTGTACGCCAAGATGCGGTGACAAACACGAAGCGCGGGGGAGCCTAGCACGTTGCCCTTAGTCTTGCTGGAGTTGTCGATAGGATCACGACTCTTGTTCATATCCTTCTAGATCCGTGGCCATTCCTTGGCCATGTCTGGAAGCTTCTTGATTGCCTCCCTGTGCGCTTGACTGCGGACCGCAGCGTAGGGATCCACCCAGAGAACCTGGTTGAATTCTTTCAGCGATTGCACTGTCTCGGCTCCTCCCATCGAGTTCTGCACTATTAGCGGTACACCATTCTCAACAAAAGTCACCCTCGCCTTACTGTAAAACTCCTTCACCAATGCGATGTTCACCTTGCCCGGCCACTTGAGGAAGAATCCCCACCCTATGTTGTCAAAGAGCTGGTGGACTCTTCAGCAATTCCCAGCTGCTCAAGCGTCTCCATGTGCACGGCCTTGCGCAGGACGACACTCTTGCGAGAGACGTCAGTGGTAGGCTCTATTGCCGCCATTTCCATGGCTCTAGAGCGGGTGTTCTTGCCGGAGGTGGACCGCCGCAGCTTCTCTAGCTTGACAACCAACGGAGTGGTGGTCTCTCCTCCTTCTTCCTCCTCCTCGTGGCCGGACGTCGACAAGGAACCGGCATCGGAGGGGGCTGCCCTCTACCTCTTCGCGGATGGTGTGGCCGAGGAGGGTCTTTTCTTCGATATGGTCGGAGTGGAGCCCGGCCCTTCCTCTTTGCTCTCCGACACCATCGTTTCGGTGGTGCTTCGTCTCAGTGGCCTCGCCAGTCATTTCCTCAGCATCCTCTTCCTCATACCGCTCCTACATGGGCTGATCAACGTTTTGCTCAGGCAGAACTTCCTCCTCCATTGGTTGTTGTACCTGTTCCTCTTCATGGAGTACCGTCTTCAGTGGGGACACACGGAGGGGCTGCTGCTGGGATTTGGATGGTGATTTGGCTGATTTATGGCTGTGGGAAGACATGACTTTTTGTTTGTGAGGTGCTTTCCTGGTGTTTTTGGTTCGGGGTGATGGTGAGTCGCCGGTAAGATCAATTTTTGTTCCGTGAGGGATGGTGAATTTGTTCTTAGGGCATGTTCCGACCATAATGAAGAGAAGAAGGAGAGTTATTGTGGGTTATAGGTTAGTGGAGTGATGGATTATGGAAGGTTTTGAATTTGAAATTCAAAATTAGGGTGATGATGGCGGTTAAGGAAGGTTTGGGTGTTGGGGAAGCAACCGTCTCTGACAGGATCCGCTCTTGATTTGACAGATTCGAGCAGATTCCTTTCCTTAACCGCCCCTCCGTGTCTTGCCCAAGCCATCATACTTCACTTCCATGCCCAACCTGCGAGGCAAGATAAAAGAATCCTCCCTGCAAGGAATGACAACCCTTCTCGGCTTCATCAGTAATATAAAGGAAAAACAAACCTCCCTCACACACACACTTTGCCTCTGGCAAAGTGTGTAGGAAATTGGTTGACTCTAAAAACAAAGACCGCCCCCACACACACACTTTGCCCAAAGTGTGCAGGAGGTTGGTCACTAAAACTGGGTCGCCCACACACACACTTTGCTCTGGGCAAAGTGTTTAGGACTAACCTGACTCAAACTGAAAATAAACAAAAACAAAGAAAACATACCAGGTTGCCTCCTGGCCAACGCCTTAGTTATCGTCGTGGGCACGACGTGTTACTCATCTTTCACGTTTCCTCATCCTCAGGGGCCTCTTCCCCTTCCTTGTATACTTCATCCTGCCCATAATAGACCTTCAACCTCTGTCCGTTCTGATGGATTTGTATAATAGAAAGCAAGCCTTTTTGCTTGTATGCCAAAGTTATAGGTTTGTGTTGTAGATCCTAGAAGACCATAGTTTCCGGTTTCTCTAGAGATATAAAAGGGTATCACAGTCGAGACAGTTCTGGATATAACTGTCTGTTTAGGCTGTAGTATAGGCTGCATATGTAGCTTGTCTTGGCTACTTGTCTTTATTAGTACCTGCGTGTACTGATAGGATCACAGTGAGGTGTATTCTTCTATTATGACCCATGATGAAAGAATCGAGACCTCGGTGACTTAGGATGAACCTTAACTCTAGTTGAATCCTAAGGGTGTATAGTTGTAGTCTGTTTCTTTGACCTACCATGGGTGAGAGTTCAGAGGATCTGTAACTCAATATGCTCTGTATCTTGGGAAGCAACTACAACTAGTACGACTCTTAGTGCAATTGCAACAGAGCACCGTATCCTAGTAGAATAGGTTGATCACATCCCCTGAAGAATTCATTAAGGATTATCATACCAAACCCTGCAGTTGGATTAAGTTCTGGTATGATGAATAAGGAATGAATGGTACTACTCAAGAATGATAAAAGAGGTTGAATAACATAAGCAGTCAGAAGCTTTAAGTTAATCAACGGATATGGGATATCTTAAATACGGGGTTCGCTAAGTCTAATACTAGCCCTGAACTCAATAGGGGTAAAACAGGTAATATAGTACTATTACTCTAGTGGAATGTTTTAGTACTTATGGACTAAATTATACTCTGGGCTGAGTATGGAGAATTTAGCCATTGGGAGGCCTCGGTTTTGCCAGCTAGTAGATCCTTGATCTGGCCCAAAAAGCTCAATAGGCCACAACATAAGGAATAAGTGGGCCGTCATGTAACTGGGCCCAGTATGGGGCGCCAGTTTTGCTCATGGACACCAAGTCCATACGTTGCAGGCCAGGCCTGCAACTTAAGCCCAAGTCTCATCTGGTCTCTCCTATAAATACCCCCTCAAGGTCTCGTTTGACCTAAGTTTTGGAATTTACGAGTGCACTCTAAATATTCCACGAGGAAAAGGAGGCTAGGGTTTTGAGAGATACTGGGCGACGCCGGCGTTGAGCAAGAACGACGGAAATCCCTTTTCCGTGGCTGATTCTGAGGTTCGTTGTCCACCAACTGACTAGAGCTATTTCTAGCCTAGCAATAATACCGAACTAGCTAGTAGTCCGAGTCGAACCACAAGGAGTGAATATGTCGATAGCAAATCAAGTAGTCTTTATCGTCTCCATTATACTATCTAAGCACATGATCATGATTTGGTTTGTTTTCTAAACTAGGCAAAGAGTAAAGTGCAATGTAAACTCAACAATGTAAAGTAGACAAGAAAAGTAAAAGGCAAATGTAGAATATCAATAGTAAAAGGCATGGATCCAAGTGATTTCCAATATGATGATGACGATAGCCTTAGAATCTAGATGCTTCAAGCCAATTTAATCCACCTTGGATGGTTTCTTATACCAAATATGCTAACCTACCTTACTAGGGTGATTAACAAGTTGATTGATAGAGCAACAAATGCTTTCTAAGCCTTTAAGTACTCCATCAACTCCAAATAGCACAAATTATATCTAAGATAACCTACCAACTCTCTTCCAACTCATCTAATTCTTTCTAGGAACTATAAGAGATGAAATCAAGTGATATGGGTATGGATTGATGCCAAGTGCTATGAAAGGAAGCTTCCTAGGCATTCCCTCAAACACCTTAGATGCACTCCTAGTGATCAATTATTCATGCATACAAATTAAAGTCCCAATCCATAGGCAATCCAAGAGGAAGGTAGATCAACATCCTAGAATCTAATACCTATCATCTACATCAAATTATCCATCACTTGGAGCCATATGCAAGCTTAGCTAGCCATAGATCTAACAATCAAACCATGGAAAATAAGAGAAATCATAATAGAAATGACAAGGAAATGAAAAGGAATTGAAAATCTTCAATAAATCTTCAATCTCCAAGCTTGATCATCCACAAATATTTGAAAATACCAAAGTAGAAAGAGGGGAAATAGTTAGGGTTCTAAGAGAAGTTGTTCATATGAAATACAAGTGAAATTCGATGACAAATAAGGAAAATATCTAGCTATTTATAGTTTTCCAAGCAATGGGGCTAAATTGCAAATACTAGAAACTTAAGTTGAGAAGGTGGGGTAAAAACTGTAATTTCTGGAAAGTTAATTGAGGAGTTGACTATTTCATTTTCGGTTGACCCGTGCAATTTCCGCCCACATTTGACAGTTTGCGCGCTCTCACGATTTTGGCTCGTTCTCTCTCGTCCGGCATCGGAAAATTAATCCGCAAAGTGCTACGGCTTCCTCTTTCGATCCTCTTCGACATAGGATAAGTGAAACTTGCCCAGAAAATTGCCGCAACACCTGAAAACAGCACGGAAACCGAGAGAAAAACGCAAAGCATATAGAAAATGTACAAATTGTAAAAACCTATCATTTCCTAATCATTTAAACACATATCTCAACCAAAACACGCATCGAGACGCACTCTAAAGCATGCTAAATATGTGGTTATCACCAACGTCAAAATTGAGCAGGGATACAGATCAGAAGTTCTATTTGCGAGTTCTCTTCAATCCTAAGGTCGATCTGAACATCCTATGTTCCGCATTTAATTCATCGGAGCATGATAGGAGTTCGACAACTTAGATAACCGAAATAGATCCTCGGGGACAGATCGATCTTCACCGATCCGGTTCCTTCAGTTGGTATCAGAGCCCAGGATCAGTTTTTTCGGCTCTGTCAGATTATTTGTCGATTATTATGCATGTGTGATCGATTGTATGTCGCTTACGTGGTGTTTTCATTTTTCGGGTGCCGATTTGGCAATTTATGTAAATTTTGATCGCGAGATAATAAGGTGCGATCTAGAATATGCATAGATTAGTTTTGTTTTTCGTATGTAATCGCTGGACGAGACGAAGAACACAAAGAATGTGTGTTGGTCCCGGTTTTATAGGGGATACACACGTAGAGGTGGGGAGGGGGGTTGCACTACAACGAAATTTGGATTTAACAACACATATATAACAACGGTTTAAAAAAAACCGTTGTTATTTCGCAAAAAACCGTTGTTGTTACTTATACCGTTGTCTTTGTGCGAAAACATGCGCTCATAGACAACGGTTTTTAATTACCGTTGTTAAATGTACGTTGTTTTATTGAGTTTAGACAACGGTCTTCTATACCGTTGTCATTTTTACGTTGCATATTTTCTAACTTGAAATATTTTAAAGGTATTAAAATTAAATTAAAGGAATATAAACTGATACTTAAAAAACCCCAAAATTAAAAAGCCCTAAAACTATATACGCGCTGAGTTCTGGGAGTGAGCGCGATTCTGGCACCACCACCGTCGCCGTCGCCGGGTCTCGTCATCGCCGGGTCCTTGTCGCCGGTAATTCTCTTCTCTTCTCTTCTCTTTTTTTTTTTTTTTTTTTTTTTTTCTTTTTTCTTTTATGTGTTGAGAGATAAAGGAATGGCGAGGAAAGATGTTGAGGAGATGAAGATTGAGGTTCTGCAGATGGTGGAGGGAGCGGGAGAAAACGTAGATTGTTCGAATCAGTTGGAGATTCGAACTCAGAATCAAATCCAGCAGCATCCCTACGCGTTCCATGTTTCTGGACTGCGCAATGTCCCTGCGATTAACTGGAGAGATCTCATCAATTCCACTTGGTCAGTGCAATTTCATCTTCTCCGCCTTTTTAGGTTTTTCTATTGCTTATTTCCATGGCAGTTTTGTCGTTTGATTCGAGCGCTTCTTCACGGATCGTCGAAGATCGTTGTTTATTTTCGTATGTTTGTTCGGAATTCTCATTTTTGTGTGCTAAATTTCAGAAATTAATGATCCGATTGAATGAAATGATTTGTGCTGTGGCTTTTGAAATTTAGCGATTTAGGAGAATTAGAAGGAAATCCATGGGAAGAATTGTAGCCCTGCTGTGATTTAGGTTGGGGTAGAATGCATATTTAATTTCTCAGAAGTAGAAAACGTTCTTCGCTTGGAAACTGGAGAATTGAAGTTTATCTGATTGCTTGATTTGCATTGCAGTGCTGCTTCATTGTTTTGGTGAATTCATATGTTTTCATGGCTGCCATCTGTGAGATTCAAGGCTGCCATGGGCAATTATAATTTACTGTCAGATATTCACTAGTCAAAATTAAAGGAGAACAACAAATCCTATGACAAGGATATAGCCACTTAGTTCTGTATAAGCTAGAATCATCCACCAGTTAGCTAATGTTAGTTCATTGAGAACTCTTGATAACGTTCTTTCATGGTGTTGGTATTCATAGACCCTTATTTCATTGAGAACTCCCAGCAATCAACACCTATTTAATATCTTTTCTCTTATAATCCTTTATAATTCTCGATTTGTGGATTAGACCGGTATCTCTTTCTCACTGCTCACTGTGGTCTCTCTTTGGCTTGTAATATTAGTCTACATTATGAATTTCTGATGAGGCTCATGTTCTAATGTGCTGTGTAGAGAAACTTAGAGCAAAAAGGAAGAAGCATCTTACGAAAAACACTGCTACCAAATTAAAGTCCTTACTGGATGAGGTAAAACCATTTGGCGCAAGTTGCTTTCTTGTTGAGCTTCTGAATTTATTAGATATACTTATATCGTGATGCAGAAGTGATTGTTGTCTTGTAATGTGTGTGTTGCACTTTTTCTCCCTCACATATTCAGTTACTGAAAGTTGATTACTTATATACAGATGCAGAAGTAATTATTACCGTTTGACTTTTAATAAGCGTCCTTCCCCTTTTCTTCTTCAGATGCCGCTATTTCTTTATGTATAATGATGACAGTGCTGGGGCCAGATTTACAGCTGAACTCTGTACTGATGTTAAACAGATGAGATAACTAACATTATTTGTATTTGCTCTCAACAACAGGGTAAATATGAGCAAGAATTTGAACGATCAGAGGAGTTCCAGCAGCAGTTGAAATTGAAGGTTCGAGAACTTTTAACGGATCAAGAGTGAAGGAGAAGAAATATAATGATGAGGGTGTGATTCACTATTGTTGGATTAACTGCATAATATTCTTTAGGTTTAATTTTTCTACAATTTTCTTGGTTTCCCTGTTAAAAAAAAATAAAAAACGTCTATTTCATCATCTATTTGCTACTAGTATGCTGGGCTGGCTGGTTGTTAGTATTCTCCCCTTATTGCTATAGTTATTGCATTCATCAACTGAAATAAGCTGGACTGTCAGCTCAAATCTATTGTGAAGTATGAAGTACTAGTGAATAACATATTGGAGTAGGATCATGGTGTTTTTTAGAGTATACACTACTTTTGCATCATACCGTGGTTTGATCTTGGTGGTAATTTGAAATATTCAGTCTCATAAATGATAAATGACCTCTCTTTCAGAGATCGAATCGGGAAAATGACAAGGGTTAGTCCAGAATGTGGAGATGAGGGTGAGGTAGTTTGGATAGTGTCTGCAGATGTGAGCTTTCAGACAAATAGCATTAAGCTCTTGACTGTGCGTTGGCATGTATCCTTCCCAGGCTGAGGCTTTGGCGGTGAAATTAACTCAAAAGGAAGGAGAGCTTATTCAAGAGAAATTTGAAGTGAAGAAGCTAGTGAATTTTCTCAAGCAGGTTCTGTTACTTATCTCTTTCTCTACTTGTATTACTCTCTCCATGAGCAAAATGCATGTACCCTTTCATTTTATCCTTTTCGTATGTGGGTTCGATCTGAGGACATAAGCTTAATTTATCACTTCCATTCTGTAGGCTTACGAGGATGCTAAAAAATTAGTCAACCAAGAAAAGTCTTTTGCTTGTGCTGAAATAGAGAGTGCGAGGGCAGTTGTGCAAAGAATCGAAGAGACTCTCGAGGAACAAGAAAGAAATCAAAGCTCAGGCAAGCAGCAGGTAATTGGCATCAACCTCTCTATATTATTAATTTCATCTATATATTTACATGATTATTTCAGCCTTTTCGTTTTCATTGGTCTATATTCATTGTCATACAAATCACGGCCAAACACAACACTACTAGTAGTAAATAGTTGCCATGGCTGCCAAACATTCATGTTATTTTCTCTCTTCTAACACATTTAATTTGTTGGCTAATTGTAAGATTGAATGATTTTATTTATATAGTTGCATTATTTTGTTTTGCAGATTCAAGTGAAACTAAGAGAAGGCAAAAGAGTTCGACATAAGGATGATTGAAAATTATTGAAGACCTAAAGTATAACCTCCAAGTAAAACGTTGATTCACTTTATTATTGATAGAAAGTATCGAAAATTATCCATTGTAATTAGTAACTCTTGTAAGTACTAGTATTGTATGAATTTGCAACACACAGTGTTATTAGTTTAAATGTGAAATAATATTTTTTTTATTACTTATTATAATTTTTATTATATAGTATGTATTAAATAATGTGGTTGAAAAATTAAAATTATAAAACTGTTCTACAAGAAGTCTCTGACAACGGTAAAAAACCGTTGTCCATGAGCATTTGTTGTTGTTTTTCAAATATACAACAATGGCTTTTAACTGTTGTCTATGAGCGTAAACCGTTGTTGTTAACGTCTACAACAAGGGTGAATAACCGTTGTCTATGAGTGAAAACCGTTGTTAATATCTACAACAACGGTAAATAACCGCTGTCTATGAGCGAGCACTTACAACAACACTGGATACAACAACAGTCGTATATCTATATACACAACGGGTAATAACCGTTGTTAAAAGCGTTTTTTGTTGTAGTGTTGAATACGTGTGTAAGAAATTTTTCAACTTCTTTTGCCCTTATCTCAGAGTAGCAAGTTAGAGTGCTCGCTTCAAATACTTAAGACCTAGCCGCAAGCTAGATCTACAGTGGAAGCTTGCTTCTCGACCTAAGCAGATGCTTGATCAAGAGTGAGACTTACTTGCAATGCGGAATTTAGTGAGCTATTATTTCCTAAGTATTTAAAACTTCGATTTAAGTTTGTTTACGATGCTTGTAAAGTATGAATAATCAAAGTATGTAAATCACTGAAAGCTTAAGTAAGAGGTACGACACCGAGGTTTATAGTGGTTCGGTGGTAAAACATCTATGTCCACTTTGTTGCACGCAGCAACGGATTCTCTTCACTCAAGAATCTTGAGGATTACGGGTTCCTCAAAAACCATGACTGGATCGGGCTTCACTCGCTTGGATCCGACAAAACAACTTGGAGATTACGGGTTCTCCACTAACCTAGCTAAGATTGAGCTTTACACAATCGAGGACTGTGCTAGCTTGGATCTACACTCCACGATCGACACTTCTACTATCGAGGAAAGTAGAGTCTTGGATCTTTAACACAACAACCTTTCTACGAACACAAAAACATAACTAGACAGAACTAGGGTTAGGGTTTCTGGTTTTAACAACTCTCTTAACTAAAGAACTCTTTACAGTGAGTGCAAAGATGGGTAGAGTTCTTCTCTAAGCTCGGATATGAAGTAGGCTTAGATCTATGGAGAGTGAAGGTTATGGAGACGAGCTTCGATGTTGCTGAAGCTCGGAGAACACTTAAACAAGAACTCTGGAAGTTTGCTCGAAGACTGTGAGTGCTTGTTTGCAGTAGGCGCTGATTTCTCAAGTAGTGTTCTACACTTCTCCGTCTTCGACCTTCACTATTTATAGGCGGAGGGATGGACAGGAGCCGTTTGATGGTTGGTGGCTTTTTCCCTCCTTCTCTCGACAGTACCCGCCTTGACTAGCAGCTTTTCAGACGCGTCCATTTGTCTATTTGCCGAAAATGGCTAAGAGACAAGTTCAACAGTAACTGGAGCGCCCAGTACTGTTGCGGCGTCCTTGTCGGCCTGGCAGTCAACTCCGGTGCTCCATTCTTCTATCGCCACATGGAGATCCGCAGTTAATGTTTATTGATCTTCACTGGACTTGAGTTTGAACTTGAGTTTGAATGGGCGGGAGATTTGATCTGTCGCTTTCTGTTAGGTAGAGGTTCGCTTTGCTTTTGAGTCTGGAGCATCCACTTTGGATGAGTCACTTCAAGTCATACCGTAGCGTTCGCTTAGAAACAGATTTCCTTAGCGTCCGCTTTAGTAATAGTTGACTTGGTTTGACTTGGGATCGAATCAAAACATATGCTCTTTATTTTAAAGCGTCCCATTAGGTTCCCCCTTAACAAGTGATCCTTAACAATTCCCAACAATTTCCCCCCTTTTGATGTTCTCTGTGCTTTCCCTATGTGAGTTGTACAGCTCCAGTGCCTCATCCACTTCGGCTTCAATAAGCCTTCGGTTTTGGAACCTCAGATCTTGGCATGAGTGGCATGGGGAACTGTTTCTTCTCGGGAACAATGACGATCTTCTTCTTGGGCTCCGCGAGCTCTGCCTATGTGAAGATCTTCATGCGCAACTCCTCATAGCACATACACATAAAATTGTTCAAGGCATCTAGCTTTGAACATTCTTCTTGGAAAGGCACTACCTGCCAAAAATAGTATGCCTTGATGAATTTTTCTTTGCATTCATTTCATGCATCCATCAGATCGTCAGATATGAATTTTTCGATCTCGCAGGCATCTGGATGATTCGCTCTCTTCGCTTCAATCTCCTCAGCGGACCTCCCCGACAACTCCTTCATCATCCTGTTGAACTGCTCACCCATTTCGAAGTTGAACTAGGGGAGCCTCTTGTTAATGAATTTGCGTATGATGTCGAACTCATCTGGAGAGTAGCGGCGAGAATCGATCATCTCCTTGATCGTGACACGGCACGCATCAATGTCTGCTTGAACGGCGCAAGCGTCTGACTCTTCCGGCGTGAATGGGATGTAGGCGCTTCGAACTAGGCATGATTGGATCAGCCGAACTTCTTCCCATAGCTTGGCGGCACGTTCTTCAACTTTCTTGATCCTGGCAATTCTGAGTCTGTCCTCGTTCTCAGATTTCCTCCTCCTCCTCCTCCTCATTTTTCTTCTCCACCATGCAAGAAGCTTTCGCAGTTATAGTTTGTTGAATCTTTTGGCACTTAGCCGCGGGATCCAATTACTTCTCCATGGCAGCTCGCTTCGGCTGGGATTTTGGAGGTGATGGAGGGGTTGCCTTCTTCTTCTCCGTAGGAGGTGGTGGGATTGGCTTGGTAATAGGTGCAGCAGCAGCAGTAGGGGTAGTGAGAGTGAGAGTGAGAGTGAGCGCTTGGGCGGAAGAAGATAAGGGGCCCTCCAGAGATGACATTGTTTGAAGCGGCATGACCAAGGGAATCACAGCAACTCCCTTCTCGCTCAAGTCAAGTGCCTGCTCCATTTGTAGAGACATGGCAATCGCAGCATCCTCTGCAATTTGTTGTTCAATGTGTGCAGCAGATCTGGCATGAGCGGCCAAAGAAGAGGCTAGCAGCTTTGACTTTTCCTTGGGCTTTTCTTGGAAAACAGCAATGCTCTTTCCCTTAGCTTTCCTCTTCTCCTCTTCAATTTCGTCCTGCTTCTCCACGATCTCTCGCCCTTCTGCAATCATTCCCTCCATCATTCCTTCCCCCTTTTGGCATCATCAATATCGCCAGAGGGAGTGGGAATGAGAGCTTTTTCGGTGATGGCCTAGCGGAGGCTAGAGAATTCATTGTAGACTGTGTACAGCATCCCCTCGGCATGCTTGGCAAATGTCTATTCCTTAGCTAGGACGATCTCCGCTGTCTTTTCTGAGATCTCCTCCAGTAGATATTTGCACTGCTCTTCTCTTTCCTTGACCGACGCTTCCCTTCTCACAACTTCTGCCATGACATTCTCAAGCGGCTCTACCGCTTTGAAGCGAGCGTCGAGCTCCGCTTCAACTTCAGCACGCATTCTCCTTCTTTCTTCCTGCAAAAGAATATCGAAATGAGTTTGTGAAGCGGCGAGCTCCGCTTCACGGGTAGCAAGACCTCTTTCCCTGATGCTCAGATTGGTGTTGACCAGAGCAACTGCGCCAATCTTCATCGCAAAGTTGTCAGCATCCTTTCTTACCCTTGCCAGAGTAGCAATCAACTCGGCATGCTTCAGATCGAAGGATTTCGCATCCCTTCGGCGACTTTTCAGTTCACTCAAGGCTTCATCATATTGGCTCTTGAGAATGTCATTCTCCTTCTCCTGCTTGTGCAGCTAGCTTGAGCTTTGTTCGATTGAGCTCGCTTCCTGTCTTCACAAGCTCACCCTCTCTATTCGAGACTTGCTTCTCCAATTTTTCAACAGAAGCGGTAGCCTTGTTAATGTTTTCTCTGTAGTTCCTCCTCATTGTGGCTTTCTCTTCTCGCTCGGTTTTCAGTTCACCCTCCAAAGTGAGTAACTTTGAGTTGAACTCTCTCAATCTACTTCTCTCGTTCTCAAGCGACTGCTTGGCCTCCTCCACTCGCTTCGACTCCTCCTCGAGCTTTCCCGCCAGCTCTGCTTTTCCTTGTCGAAGTCTCTACGCAGACTCTCGACCTTCAATGTCTTCTCCTCCACTTCCTCCGTCTTCCTCCTTATTTCTTCCTGGAGATTGGCAATCTCCTGTTCTTTCTGTAGCATCTCTACCTCATGTTGTTCCACCATTTCCTGCTCTTGAGCAGAGAGTTTTCGGGCTGGGAGCTCTGCGTTTGGATACGCACGCTTCACTGCAGCGTCGAGCAGCTCCCAATATTTGGCTTCATTGATGAAGGCATTGAAGCCGTCTACTCCAATAAATTGGAGCATCTCCGTCTCCTTTACCTCGATGGTATCCTCTGAGAAGGCTTGGCGGAGGGCGAATATCTTGAAATATTCAGTTCCTCGATAATGATGTATGTGAGGAAGTCCGTGGCCTTAGTGCGGAACGCTTCACTCATCTGCAGACTTGGATACCGCCTCTACAACTCCTCGGCGGCCTGATCCCAATCTGCCTTGTAGCGTCTTAAGGCTTTATCGGCTGGGGATTTTGGTGGTGGTTGAATGGGCATATGAGAAGTGGCTTGGGTGTCGGCAGTTTCGGTGGGGGAGTTGGGAGTTGAGTCTTGAACTGTGGATGGGATGGGGGTTTGTTCGATGGTTCGGGTAGGCTCGTAGATTTGAGCGGCTTGGATCGGGTCAGGGTGAAGGAATGGTAAATCTGGTAGTGGGTTAGTGCTTGCAGATCCTTCCTCGAACAAAATGTGTTCGGAAGTTTCTGGTTGTGTCTTGATGGTGGTTTGGGGTTGAATGGGTGGGGGTTGGCTTTGTACATTGGCTGGGGAGGCTTGGGGTTGGGTGACTTCAACTTCTTCAGTTTTTACAGGCGGATGCTCCTCCTGCTCCTCGCTTGCTTCTACGATTGAAGCAACTCACTTCAATTTCTGTTTCTTGGGAGCCGCTTGCTTCGAAGGTGAAGCGGTTCACTTGGACTTCCTCCCTCCTCGCTTCTCGGCAATAGGGACTGCAGGGCGCACATTCTTCTGCAGAATCCCTCCATCGATTATGACTCTATCAGACTTGAACATGTCATAGAATACACTCGTCTTCTTGTATTCTTTTGTTCCCGGCCAGTTCCTCTCCGGGAACATTTGTTCTAGCGCATAGGACAACTTTGGAAAGAAGCGAAGCTTCCCCTTCTGTTCAATGGTGAGGGCGCTTCCTTCCTTGTATTCGAAATGTTTGGCGGTTTCTTGGACTTGGTTGATAAACCAATCATGCCAATTGAACTTCGTCCCGGTTAGGCTATCCACTATTGCACTAACGGCGAATATCTTGCTATCAGAAACCTGTCCTAGGGTTCCAATGTTGCACACCACAGATTTGGTGTACAACTCGCAGATAAAGTTGAAGGGCTTCTCTAGATCTGTCCGCATATTGCTTCCCTTCACCTTCCATTCTGCGTTTTTGTTGGCGGCGAATCTGGCAAATTCGACCTCCACGGATAATTCTAGATTTGAGAGAGCGTCCACTCCCTCTCTCGGCAGCTTGAACACTTCTGCAATGTCGGCTAGATCCACCTCCACCAACTCTCCATCATCTGGATCTGTGATTGTCGACGCAGTCAGGCACTCTTTCAGATTTAACAATAATTGGGTTACTTGAGGAGCAAGAATCCTCGATAGCTTGGCAGTTACAAAATTCCACAATCTGGCCGTGGTCACGGCCTTACAGAAGAAGCCGTTAGGCTCAACAATCCATTCGTCGAGATGGGGCTCGACGTTGATATGATCTTCGACTATGGCTAAAAATTGCTCCATGGTTTGATTGGCAGTTTTCTTCACCATTTTTGAGCATTTGTGAGAGAGAAAGGATGAAGATATGTATAGGTATGAGACTTGTGAAATCGCAGAAACTTGCAGAAAGCTTTCACAAGAATGGCACTTTTAGGGGTGATAAACTTCTGCAATTCTGCATCGACGCCCTTATATAGCTTTAGGGTTTCGGCTGACGTGGTGGGGAGAGGCGCGGTAATTTCCTCAAAATTTCTACAAGGGCGGCGGCAATCGGCAACGTGATTGACGTGTCCGGTTAGTTTCGGCGTCACCACAGTTAAAAGTGAACCGCATAAGCAGCACTCCACGTGGCCTGCCATGATTCACTGGCTAGAACGGCATTGATCTAGCGGTTGAGATTTGAAAACTGTTGAGATTCAACGGCTGGATTGCTCGCGAATTTGGTGCTTCAAATTTGAAGTGTACACCACGCGCCCGGATTCTCGGCCCTATTCCTATTCTGCATTAAATGCAAAGTGAAAAGGTAAAACTAGGCACTCTAGTGTGTATAGCTCATATGGCTCGCTTCGTACTCGCTCGCTTGATAGTAGCCGCTTGGCTTTTACTTGCTTGCAAAGTACTCGCTTGACGTGACTGTTCCACACTCGCTTGCGATGACTCGCTTGAGTGATGAAGCACTAGCTTGACCATCTTGAAGCGAATAATTTAAAGAATTGAAATTTCTTTGCATTAATTTTAAAATGTTTCTGACTAACATACTTCGAGGATAAACAAGAGTGTTTTCCTCTATGTATTTTTTTGTCAGATTCATTCGTATTTTCCTCATATCAAGTGAAGGTTTCTAGCACGCTTCACTTTGCTTAGTGTACTTTGTATTGAAACACTTACCAGTCAATCTCACTTCGTAGGAGATTGATACCACTTATGTAGACCCTTTTTAAGCATGATTTTCTTGGCATTTCATCTCTTCCATCTTCCTCAACGAACTAGAGAGTCCTCCATCAAAGCGAATGAAGGGGAGAATGAATAAGACACTTAAGCTTTCTACAACCCGAAGGGAGACTCGCTTGAGTGCTATTCACGATGAATGGGAGATGAGTACAAGATCTTTTCACAAGCATGGGAAAAGACCAGGATGACAATGTGAAGCTCTGACAAGCCATTCACGATTTTTATGCAAAGACATGTCACCAGTCATGCAACCTTTGAAAGTAAAGGGAACCCTTCAAGCTCTCCTCTTAAAGTCTACAGAATGAATACGCATCCGACTCGCTTGACCCAAAATAGGAAAAGTTAGAGCGATGCATTATTCAAGGAGGGGGATGAATGAATATGCACCCAGCAGCTCAACTCAGTTAAGAGTGAGTAATATGTGAGTGATTATTCACGACGAAGGAGATGAGAAGACATGCTCCTCTTCGGCGGAAAGATGGGAAGAGGACGCAAGGTCTAGGTGCCAGCCCTGCCTAAGCTTTCACCATTTTTACGTGGGAAGGCCCAATACAAGACCCCACAACCTTTACTAGAAAAGGTACTTGCAAGCGTTTATACCCAATTGCAGGGAATCCTAGGCTAGGTAGCAGCTTTCCTTACTTGCCTTGGAAGTAGATCACTCCGAGAGCAATCAATAGTTCCCCCTTAACCATAGACTTAACAATCCTGTTAGTTGGTGGGGAACATCTTCCAACACTCCACCATTCTCCACCTTATTTCTCCTTCAAGCGTGTGAGGTTTGAAGTGACTCGCTTGACTTGGTGAAGATCCAAGGCGAGGGTCGCTTGACGGCAAGCTTCCACTCCCTTGTGCATCCTGGAACTAGCACTCTTCACCAGGGTATAGTAATCCTAATTCCATGCATAGCTGATTGAAGCGAGACTCAGCTAGAGGCTTGGTGAGGATATCTGCTCGCTGGAGATCGGTATGGATTTTCTTGAGCTTGATATCCTTCTTCTCGACATGATCACGAATGAAATGATGTCGAATCTCCACATGCTTGCACCTGGTGTGAAGCACTAGATTCTGCGAGATACAAATGGCACTATTATTGCCGCAGAAGATTGGAATCTCATTTGCTTCAACTCTGTAGTCCTTCAACTGCTGACAAAGCCACAAGATTTGAGAACAACAGCTTCCAGCAGCCATATACTCGGCTTCAGTCGTTGAAGTAGCTAAGCTTGTCTGCTTCTTTGAGAACCACGAGACAAGCTTGCTTCCCAAGAACTGACACGTGCCCGAAGTTGATTTCCTATCAATTCGGCATCCCCCATAGTCAGCATCTGAGTATCCTGTAAGCTCCAAATTATCTTCAGCAGGATACCATAAGCCCATATTGACAGTGCCCTTGAGATAGCGAAGAATTCGCTTGGCAGCTTCAAATTGGCTAAGCTTGGGATTGCTTTGGAAGCGAGCACACACTCCAACTGCAAACGCAATATCCGGCCAGCTTGCAGTGAGATATAGAAGAGATCCGATCAAAGCTCGGTAGTCTGTAGCATCCACAGACTTCCCTTCTAGGTCTGGCTCCATCTTCCAGTTGGTGTTCATCGGAATCTTCACAGCTTTAGCATGATGAACACCAAACTTGGCAAGCATATCTCGAGTATACTTCGCTTGATTGATGAAAATTCCATAATCTTGCTGCTTCACTTGGAGACCTAGGAAGCAACTCATCAAGCCTATCATCGACATTTCATACTTGGTCTTCATCAGCTCTCCAAACTTCTCGCTAAGCGACTGGTTTGGCGAACCAAATATGATGTCGTCGACGTAGATCTGGACCCCATAGCATGTCTTCTCCATCATTGATTGTGAAGAGAGTCCAATCTATTTTTCATTTGCGGAAACCATTATCCACTAGGAATTGAGATAGCGTATCATACCATGCTCTAAGCGCTTGCTTCAATCCATACAAGGCCTTCTTCAATCGATACACCTTATCTCCTTGCTCAAATCCAGGTGGCTGCTCTACATAGACTTCTTCTTTGAGCTCTCCATTGAGAAAAGCGCTCTTGACATCCATTTGATAGACTTTGAATTTCTTAGCCGCTGCATAGGCAAGAAAAGGTCTAATGGCTTCGTGCCTGGCCACTGGAGCGAAGGTCTCATCGAAATCGATCCCTTCCTCTTGGCAGTAGCCCTTGGCGACGAGTCGAGCTTTGTTTCTCACGACGTTGTGGTCCTCGTCCATCTTGTTCTTGAACACCCACTTGGTGCCAATCACATGCTGGAGTTTAGGACGATCCACAAGATACCATACGTCGTTTTTGGTGAATTGATTGAGCTCTTCTTGCATGGCGATTGATCGCACTATTTTCTACCACACAAAATAGGTATAGTATACGAAAGTACGAGTATCGTATCCACAGGGACTGAATAACCGAAAACACACACAGTACCTTTACTATAGAACTAAACTGATGTCTAGACTTTTAGGAATTTAGGATGTGGTATTTATACTAGGCAAATAAATAAAAGGACTCAATAAATCAAATAAGGAAATAAATAAACAAGGCAAATAATTAATCAAGAAGAAACCTAGCAAGCAAGCAATTAAACAAATAAGGGAATAAAAATCAATTAAGGAAAAGTGTTGACTTTAGGGAAGCCTACCTAATCAAATCTATGCAAGCAATTAATGTATACAATTAACCACTTTAATCCAATCTAAATGTGATACATGCAAAAATAACCTACACCCTAATTAAAGCAATGCAAGTAGTCACCTAACGAGATCCTAATATTCTTTCGAATTGTAAGAATCGAATCAAGTGCAAAATAGAACAAGTACCAATAATATAATCAACTAGGCTCAACTAAGACACCAAATCAATTATATATGAACATATAACAATTCAATTATCAATCAAGAAAATCAATCTATTATATCATGCATTCATGAGATCGATTATGCAATTACCCTATCAAGGTATAAACACATAATTATGCATACACAATTAATGGCCAATTAACTATGCATGAGAAACATGCACCATGAAACATGCATCTAGATTGGAAGGCTAATTGTAAACAAGAACACTTACATAAATTCAATTAGGCATTCAATCCCTAAATCAACTAAGGAATTTAGCTAGACATAATTAAAGTAGACATGAACACAAAGAATTGGAAGAACATAATTAAAAAGTAAGAGTAAGAAAAACTTGGAATTGAATCTTGAACACGAAGAACTTCGAAACTTGAATCTTGAATAAACTTGAATAAAACTCCAATGTTGAACAAAAATAAAAGCTGGAAATTTAAAGAGAAAATTATGAAAAACTAAAGAGTGCTATGAATTCTAGGTTAGGTTTACAATGCTAGAATAGGAGTATATATATAGGAAAAATTTACATAAGGAAAACCTAAACCAAAAAGGAGTCAAATTAAATAAGGAGAAAAATTCCCGGCTGGACACCTCTCGACAGACCTCTCGATCGAGAGGTCGATCGAGAGGGTATCATCTTTTGCTCTCGATCGATAGCTGCGGCAGAAGGCACCTCTCGACACCTCTCTCGATCGAGAGGTCGATCGAGAGGCCTTCACTTGAACTCAAATCTTGAATTTTAAGCTTCGATCTTCACGCCTTTTCTCGTCTCGGGGTTTTATCATCGATTTATGCCTGAAAACACAGAAAAACACCTACAAGCATAATATTGTCCCATATACTAAAAACCATATAAACTATAGACAATATCACACAATCGAGACACAAAATCGACTCTTTTTTGGCTATTAAAACAGGGTAAATTTCACCTATATCAAATCCCTCAAACTTAAACATTGTTCGTCCCGAACAATACCAAAACATAAACAATAGACTCTAGCATTGTGAACTATATAGGCCTCAAAACTTTTCAAAACCAATACTCATGATCATGATCAAAACTATGCATACAACCTTAGCATCAATAACACAACCTATCCAACAAATTCGAAACATGTCAATCTATCAAAGAACACTCTCCAAACATGTGAGATTATGTATATAAGTGAACTCTCAACTCTCTCAAAGAAAAGATGTAATATAATGCACATCATAAGGGTTCACTCAATATCAATGCAATGCAACATGTTTACCATAGGCTTGCCCCTAATCTCAACATCTCCACCTAATGTAATATTCACAAACTAAGATCAAAAAGGTCTTTATAAAAGCTTGTAATGTAGGGACATTGGTTAAGGTAGGGAATATATAGGCTAAGTGACTCAAATTGCTCCAAATCATTACCCTCTTTTCAACTCTAACCAAAGTACGGATTTTTACTCCATCTTCTACCATCCAACACCAACTACAAAACTCAATATCAAAGATGCAACATATACAATCCAAGCTAACTATCCCCTTATGCTTTTATTCTCATACTTTTCCCTTTTTTTTTTTTTTTTTTACTATAGAGCTCCTCTAATAAATGTTCTTTCTAATATTCGAACAAAGGCTCTAACTTTCTTTTTTTTTTTTTTTTTCACAACTATTTTTTTCTAAGCTCATAGGGATAGCTAACTATACTTAATCAAGCATCTCCAATTCTTTTCTTTTTCTCCTTCTACACCACAACAACTATTCTAATTAACTCCTTCCATATCACCAACTAAATCCACTAAAGATACCCTTATCCATCCAAACCTCCTATCATCCAAGCTCCAGAAAGAAAGGCTCATAACAAGGCTCAAAGGGGTAAACAAAGATAATGATCAAGGTTAGTGTATGGGAATCATGTGGCTACGAAAGAATGGCCTAATATCATCTCCTAGTTCATAAATATACTAAGGTCTTGACAGAGAAATAGGGCAAGTTCTAGAAACAATGAAGCATACATGATCACTCAATCAAGAAAATAGGCATCAATATGCACCAATAGCTCAAAACTCACGGGCTCAAACTAACTAGTTCCCGACTTCATGACATGCTTTAATTTCAATGAATAAAATGCGTCGCTTCACCAAGGTTCCATGCATAATAAAGATCATGAATTTTCTCAAAAATCAAGCAAAATTTTTCTATCATTGGCCAATTCACAATACTATCATCACATGCTTACTCGACTCAATTTAAACCTAAGACTCAAAACAATAAAAGACTCTAACATACCCCAAAATAATACTAAACAAATAAACGACTCTCAAAGCAAGAAAACAATAAAAGTAATTAACTTAGACACTCTTTCCCTCCCCCAAACTTATTTCAAAGCATAGCAAAGAAATAAGTTTAAAGAAAAGAAGTAGGCTAAGTTACAAACTGACCTCATTGAAATGGCGGTGGGAAGGGAGGGTTGTCGGGATTATTGGGGTCGAATCGTTGATGGCTCTCCCGGTAGTGAGGATAAAAGTAGTGCATCTCATGCACCATCCTATTATAATTCTCCAAGTACGCTCGTTCATCCTCACGCCTCTTCGCCTCCTCTTCTCGAAATTTCCTCTCGTTCTCAATGTAAGCGTCGAGAGCATCAAAACGACCTCCAATGAATGTACGAAGGTCCCCCACCTCGGTTCTCAACGTTTGAACCTCCTCTCGAACTCCTCGCACTTGAGACTCAACAAACTCCCTACCATCCCAATGGTAGTTGTCCATCGCCTCCATTGACTCCGTATGCCAATCGTGCATCGTAGAGAAGTCCGGAGCTCTCATGTGGAAACCGGGCTGTGGAACACCTTCGTATCCTTGCGCATACGCATCCTCCTCTTGATCGAAACCTTGCTCATATTGCTCAGCCTCGTCGTCATCTTCTTCCTCCTCATCATCATCACCCCCTTCGTCGGGTTGTGGACCTCCCTCAGCCCACATAAGCTCCTTGTGTTGAGGCGAATCCATCTTTCCGTTCCCTCTCCGCAGCTTCTCGTTCCCGATCACCTCCGTCAAATAACTGTTCGGAAGCGGAAAGAGATAAATACCACTTCTCCCATGTAGCTTGAAGAACCACCCGGACGTGTCATATGAGATCATCCTCGCAAGCTCCAATGTCCGTCTATCCACAAAGATGAACGTAGATACGGGCTGCTCTCCAATCGGAATGTTGAAATGTTGGGCAATGGGAGTGACGAAAGCTCCTATCCCGATATTTTGCCCCCCGAACAAGTATGCTTGGTTCTCCATATGATCTACGAGGTAAAGGGCTGCACATTGAGAGTGGCCTCGCAAAGAAGTCCAAATAAGATGTGCGTCGGTGGCAAGGAAGGTGCCGGAGTCGTGGCGGGAGTGAATAGTACACGAAATCAGCCTATGGAAGTAGCGAATCGTGGGATTCCGAATTGAGGTGGCCTTTGCTTTCGCAGGGTTGTAGGATCTCGTTCTTTCCTCCTCAAAATCCACAAAGTGAGCCCACAAATCTTGAAGATTTGGATGATTATTGCCAATATATTCGCCATTCTTGTTTCCTCCGATGATATCACTAAGTTGATCCATGTCAAGCTCCCTCGGTTGACCACCGAGTTGGAAACGAATGACGTGGGGCACTTGGTTGACTCGCTCCACCACCAATGTTGAGAGAAACTCCACCGTGAGAATGTGGTAGGTTAAGTGAATCCCTTGAAAGATGTTGGTGAAGCCTCCTCGTTGCATCAATTGGGTGATTTCGTTGGCTATCCCCATCGCCGCAATCGTCTCTTGGTGCAGGAAAAGACAATGCTTGTGCTTGAGTTGCACAAGGTGGGACCATATCCTCTTTGATTCCGCTGTGGTGAGCTTAAGCTTGAATGCCTTGGGCTCCAAACTCGAGGGCATCGACCTTGCTGGCGGTATTCTAGTCTCCGGGATAGTCTTGTCATTCTTCCACGTCTCCTTTCCCTTGCTCGAAGAGGTGACCTTTTCTTTCCCCTTGCCTTTGCCCGAAGAGGTCGAAGCAACATTCTTGCCCTTGTCTCTTGCCATTTTTAGTACCTAAAAGTATCACAAATCAATACAAGAGATGCAAGAATAAAGCAATTTAAATCATCTTCCCCCAAACTTCAACCAAATTCAATTCTCCCCCATTATCAACTCAATTTCATCACCAATGTATACAATCAACACATTACTCCTCCACAAACATGTACTTATCATCACACAATATTTATCTCATGCATATAGATACCAACGAATCTTCAATAATTCATAGACAAATTTAAAGACTCATTCGAATATCAATACACAATTATCTCCGCATTCATCCATGAATTCAATTCATACAAATAATTCAATGAATTCCATGAATCCAATCTATCATGCTCAATCTAATACCCAATCTATCAATTCAACGAATTTAACCATTAAAATTGATTTTTAATCGGTCAAAACATGCGAAACCATGTAAAGAACCAAGAATTAATAAGAAGAGGGCAAGAAATCGAGTACCTTTTGACGAATCGAAGAGAGAAATCGAGAGTATTTGTGTGTGCTTGAGAGAATTTGTGAGTTATGAGAGTATGGTATGTGAGTTGTGTGCAAAAGAGGTATTTAAAGGAGTAAATAAACCTGGTCAAAGTCGGAATTTGCGCCGTCAATGGCCCTCTCGATCGACCTCTCGATCGAGAGAGGTGTCGAGAGGTGCCTACTGGAATCCAAAATTTGACCTCTCGATCGACCTCTCGATCGAGAGAGGTGTCGAGAGGTGCTGCACTTCACGTTCTGACCTCCCCTCTCGATCGAAAACACGGGGGTCTCGATCGAGAGGCTTCACGTGACACACCTGGGAAATCAAAAATTCAAAACCTCTCGATACACCTCTCGATCGAGAGAGGTGTCGAGAGACTCCTACTGTATGCCAAAGTTTCACCTCTCGATCAACCTCTCGATCGAGAAAGGTGTCAAGAAGACCTGCTCAAATTTGTTTTCTACACAACTTTGTACCATTCATTAGTATATTAAGGGGTTCGACTCTAAAATACGAAATTTGACTCAAAACTACGAAAAATAAACTACCTAAGGCTCTAAAACGTAAAACGAAACAAATTAAAAACGGGATACGAATATTGGGTTACCTCCCAACAAGTGCTACGTTTTACGTCTTTAGCCCGACGATACCTCCTTTCTAACTTGGGTCATCGAGGTAAGTGGCCGCTTTCTTGGGAAAAAACGGCAACGGCTTGAAGTAGTGCTTGAGGCGATGTCCATTCACTACGAACTTTTCACCGTCGTTCTTCAACACCTCGAATGCACCATTCTTCAAGTCCTTGTAAATGACATACGGCCCCGACCACTTACTTTGCAATTTTCCTGGAAACAACCGAAGTCGAGAATTAAAAACAAGAACATCATCACCAATTTCGAACTTACGCTTCTTGATGCTCAAGTCGTGGAATCTTGCAGCTCGTTCCTTGTAGATCCTCGAATTTTCGAATGCTTCGTTTCTCCATTCATCAAGCTCCAACAAGTCGTCACATCTTTGGCCAATGGCTTCCTTGAACTCGAAGTTGATCCTTCTCGTCGCCCAATAAGCTTTATGCTCCAACTCCATTGGTAAGTGGCAAGACTTGCCAAATAGCAATTGATATGGCGATCTACCAATTGGTGTCTTGAAAGCCGTCCTATAGGCCCAAAGTGCGTCGTCTAAGTACTTCGCCCACTCCTTCTTGTTGGAGACGGTCTTCTCCAAAATTTGCTTGATCTCACGATTAGCTAACTCGGCTTGACCGTTTGCTTGAGGGTGGTAGGGCGATGTGACCTTGTGCTTGACTCCATATTTCGCAAGAAGCGATCCTAACCAACGATTGTTGAAGTGGCTCCCCCCATCACTAAGCAAAGCCCTCGGAGTTCCAAACCGAGTCAAAATATTTCGCTGGAGGAATTTGATCACCACCTTCGAATCGTTGGTTGTAGTTGGAATGGCCTCGACCCATCTAGAAACATACTCCACCGCAAGTAAAATGTAGGAGAACCCTTGAGACTTGGGAAAAGGACCCATGAAGTCAATTCCCCAAACATCGAAGAGCTCTACTTCCATGATAGTTCGTTGCGGCATCTCGTCCCTCTTCGTGATATTCCCCATTCTTTGGCATCGATCACATGACTTGATGAACTCGTGGCAATCCTTGTAGATCGAAGGCCAATAGAAACCACTATGAAAGATCTTGAGGGCAGTCCGATTCGCTGCAAAGTGTCCCCCATCCGGAGCGCTATGGCAGTCTTCGATGATCTTTTTCAATTCCGATTGTCGAACACATCGCCTTATCACTCCATCGGCACACCTCCTGTACAAGTATGGATCATCCCAATAATAGAACTTACAATCGTGAAGGAACTTCTTCTTTTGGTGAGACGATAGATCCTTGGGCACATGATGTATCACCAAGTAGTTGACGATGTCGGCGAACCAAGGTATCAAATCGTCCATCTGAAAAATCTGCTCATCGGGGAAGCTCTCCTTGATTTCAATTTTCGAATCCTCTCCTTCCACGGGCTGCTCGAGTCTCGAGAGATGGTCGGCCACCACGTTCTCGCATCCTTTCCTATCCTTGATCTCCATGTCGAACTCTTGAAGAAGCAAAATCCCGCGAACTAACCTTGGCTTCGAGTCCTTCTTGTTGAATAAATAGCGAATGGCGGCATGGTCGGTGTGCACAATCGTGTGAGATCCCACCAAGTAAGGTCTAAACTTGTTGAAAGCGTAGACCACAGCAAGTAACTCCTTCTCCGTGGTGGTGTAATTCCTTTGAGCCGAGTCCAACGTCTTACTAGCATAGTAGATCACTCGGAAAAGCTTATCCCTCTTCTGCCCCAAAACAACTCCTACCGCCCAATCACTAGCATCGCACATGAGCTCGAACGGAGCACTCCAATCCGGCGACACCAAGACGGGGGTAGAGATAAGCGCCTTCTTCAATGTCTCGAAGGCTTCCAAGCACTCATCATCGAACACGAACTTGACATCTTTCTCGAGCAATCCACACAACGGCTTCGTGATCTTCGAGAAATCCTTGATGAATCTCCTATAGAAGCCGGCATGTCCTAAGAAACTTCTCACCGATTTGACATTGGTTGGTGGTGGCAACTTCTCGATGGCTACAACTTTGGCTCGATCTACCTCCAATCCATATGAAGACACCTTGTGACCAAGTACAACTCCTTCTTGAACCATGAAGTGGCATTTCTCCCAATTGAGAACTAGGTTTGTCTCTTCACACCTTTGAAGCACCGTGGCAAGATTCTCCAAACATTGATCAAAGGAAGAACCAAATACTGAAAAATCGTCCATGAATACCTCCATTATGTTCTCTATCAATCCATGGAAGATGGCCATCATGCACCGTTGAAAAGTAGCCGGTGCGTTGCATAACCCGAACGGCATCCTCCGATAAGCGAACACTCCATATGGGCATGTGAATGCCGTCTTGTGTTGGTCTTCCGGAGCGATGGCGATTTGATTGTAGCCGGAGTAACCGTCGAGGAAGCAATAATACTCATGGCCGGCTAGACGATCGAGCATTTGATCTACGAACGGGAGGGGAAAGTGATCCTTCCTTGTTGCCGCGTTGAGAAGACGATAATCAATGCACACTCGCCATCCCTTGACGAGCCTTGTCGCGATCAGCTCTCCTTTCTCGTCGTTGATGACCGTCATGCCTCCTTTCTTTGACACCACTTGAGTAGGACTCACCCATTCACTATTCGAAATAGCATAGATCATGCCGGCATCAAGCAATTTCAGCACCTCCTTCCTCACAACTTCTTGCATGGCTGGGTTCAATCGTCTTTGGGGTTGGACTCTTGGACGATGACCTTCCTCGAGTAGGATCCTATGCATGCAAATCGTAGGACTAATACCTTTGATGTCGGCAATCGTCCATCCAATTGCAGATTTGTGCTCCCTTAGAACCCTCAATAGCTTGTCCGTGTTTGCCTCCGTGAGATGAGAAGACACGATCACTGGGTACGTCTCTTCGTCTCCTAAGAACTTGTACTTGAGGTGCTCGGGTAATGGCTTCAATTCCACCTTAGGGGCTGCATCCTTCTTCTCTTCCTCTTCGAAAAATCTGTCATCCACCTTCTTGTTGATGTCGAGATATGAAACCTCCTTGTGGTGACTCGATGGTCGATTAGCCTCCAACTGATTGAGATACTCGAGAATCTCGTCGCAAGCTTCATCCAACTCCTCGTAGGCATAGAGAGAATTCGAGATACAATGGTTAAGTGCCTCCTCCGAAGTAGGTGGTGTCAATGTCTCGATGGAGAAGATATCCTCACGTTGATCGTCGGGTCTCTTCATAGCTTCGTAGATACAAATTTTCAGTTCCTCCCCGTTGACTCGAAATGTGAGGTCTCCATCTTGAACATCGATCAATGCTCTCCCCGTCCCTAAGAATGGCCGCCCCAAGATCAATGGTTGATTTGTGTCCTCGGGCATGTCCAAGACTACGAAATCTGCCGGAAAGACGAGGTTGTGCACTTGAACTAGAACGTCTTCCACTATCCCCCTTGGATAAGAAACTGATCGGTCCGCCATAAGTAGAGAGATGGTGGTTGGCTTCATCTTCCCGATCTTGAGCCGGTTGAATATAGGGAGAGGCATCAAATTTATGCTAGCACCAAGATCACATAGCACATTTTGGAAGATTTGATCACCAATCTTGCATGACAAAGTGAATCTTCCGGGATCCTTTTGCTTCAATGGTAGCTTCCTTTGGATCACCGCGCTGCACTCCTCCGTGAGATTGATCGTCTTGAACTTCCCCAACTTCTTCTTCCCCGAGACCGCATCCTTGATGAACTTCATGTGGTTGGGCATGTCTCGGAGAGCATCGAGAAGTGGTATGTTAATGTTGACCTTTTGTAGTATCTCCATGAAGCGTTGATACTTCTCGTCTTGCTTCGTCTTGGTCAATCGTTGCGGGAAGGGGGCCTTCGGAGTGTACGTCGGAAGTTGGTGCGGCTGCTGGGCCTCTCGACCGACCTCTCGATCGAGAGAGGTGTCGAGAGGTCCCTTCTGACCTCGGTTTTTGACCTCTCGATCGACCTCTCGATCGAGAGAGGTGTCGAGAGGTTCCATTTGAATCTCCTCGTCGTAGACCTCTCGATCCTCCTCTCGATCGAGAGAGGTGTTGAGAGGTGGATGCTGACTTCCAGTATGGACCTCTCGATCGACCTCTCGATCGAGAGAGGTGTCGAGAGGCCCTCGCCTCGGCTCTTGGATCCTTGTTTCCTCGAGCACCACATTTGTGAAGTTCCCGACTCCTTTCTTCTCAGCTTCCAAGGATGGATTTGTGTACGTAGTGCCGCTCCGAAGCTCAATAGCATGAACATGATGGTTGTTCTTCGGGTTTTGCTCCGTGTTACTTGGGAATTGGCCGGGCTTATGGACTCCTCCTTGAGCGTTGGCTATTTGACTCATTTGCGTCTCCAACATTTGCATTTGTTTGGTCAACGCATTGATGCTACTCGCCAAGTTGTTAGTTGAGGTACTTTGAGTGAGCTCCAACGTCCTCAACTTTGCATCTTGTTGTGTCATCCTCATCTCCGGTTGAGCCATATATTGACGAATCAAATCGTCGGTAGACATCTCCTTCTTGGGCTCTTGGATGACTCCGTTCTCAACATGGAAGCCGGGAGGTGGTTGCAAGGCGTTGTTCGGATTGGCATAGGAAAAGTTCGGATGATTTCGGTTGTTGGGAACATATGGTTTCTTGTACCCTCCTTGATAGTTCGAACCTCCTTGTCCTCCTTGCCCTCCTTGCCACTTGGTTCCCTGATTCGGTTGCCACTTGCCCCCTTGTTGCACAAAATTGGCATCTTCCTCTTCGGTTGGGTT
This sequence comes from Thymus mandschuricus, assembly GCA_029379335.1. Lineage (NCBI taxonomy): Eukaryota > Viridiplantae > Streptophyta > Magnoliopsida > Lamiales > Lamiaceae > Thymus > Thymus mandschuricus. The sequence goes on along the minus strand of CM057074.1, from coordinate 14,006,852 downwards.
TGCTTGATCATCCGTGATAGCATCGCACCGAAGTACTCCTTTCTTGATAGAATCCAACTCATTCGCTGTTTTTGTGTACTTCTCCATCAAGTCCTCGTAAGCATCGATCCCAATGTTGGCAACTCTCCTTCTTCCAAGACGACGGTTGTTTCACTAAAAAGTGTTCGCAATAGAACGAAATCCTATCGTAGCACTAGCAAGTAAAACCAAAGTATCGAATCTCAAGGAAAACTTAACAGGGCAATTAATTATGTAGTAAACCTAAAACTAAGAAAGCAAGTAAAGAATATTTTGGGGTTTTTGTTTTAAATCCTAGGCAAATAAAATAAATCAAAGCAAGTAAATAAAAGCAATTAAATAACTAATCTAGAACTCAAGAAATAAATCTAAGAATTAAACTAGAAGAAAGCAATTAAATCTACCTAGGCAAGAATCGAAAAGAAAGCAATAAAGAAAGCAACGAAGGAAACGAAAGCAAAGAAAGAAGCATAAATAAATCTAGACATGATGAATTGAAATCTGGAAATTAAAAGCAAATTAATCTAACTTGAAAACTTTGAAAAACGAAGGAATTGAAATCGAAGGAAAACGAATCTAAACTTAAAACTAGAAATCGAAAGAACGAAATTAAACTAAGGAATTTAAACGGAGCAATTAAGAAAACGAATCTAAAACGAAAGCAAGCAATTAAAACGAATAAACGAAAGCAATAAAAGAACTTACGAAAATTGAGATGAAGAACGAAGAACTTGAATTAAATAAACGCCTTGAATTAAATTGCAATAAACGAAGAACGAATCCGGATCCGAACAATAGAAAGCTAAACTAAAGTATTTGAATCTGAAAACTAAAGCTAAAATATGCTAAAAGATTGTTATAATTCGTGTACAAGGATGATATATATATACTAGGTAAAAACCTAGATAAATAAGGAAAGAAAAGCTGGACGCCGACTTTTGGACGATCGTCCAGATTGTGGAGTGAAATCTGGACGGTCGTCCAGATGAGCTGCTGGATAACTGCTTCGCACATTTCTGGACGATCGTCCAGATTGTGAAGGAAATCTGGACGGTCGTCCAGATGAGGTTCTGGTATCTCACGGCTTTGCCTTCTCTTCGTGCACTTTTCGTCCCGTTTTCTTCCAATTTCTCCCCTTTTGCTCCTATGATACCCAAAACTCCAAACAAACAATCATAGCCAAAAGACACACTAAAAGACACAAAAACATAATGAAAACTAACACGAAAACGCAACGAAAAACCTAACAAATAAACACCAATCAAACTCCCCCACACTTAGACCTTTGCTTGTCCTCAAGCAAAACAAAATAAACAATAGACTCAAGTATCGTGAACTATATTGGCCTCAAAGCTTTTCAAAAACAACTCTCATGTTCATGATCAAAACTATGCACACAACCTTAGCATCAATCAACACAATCTACTCAACTAATTTAAAGTATACTAATCTATCAAAGAACACTCCCAAACATGTGAAATTTTGTATATGAAAGTGAACACTCAACTCTCTCAAAGAAAAGATGTAATATAATGCACATCAAGAGGGTTCACTCAACATCAATGCAATGCAACATGTTTACCATAAGCTTGCCTTTAATCTCAACATCTCCACCTAATGTAATATCTACAAACAAGGATCAAAAAGGTCTTTATATAAGCTTGTAATGTAGGGACATTGGTTAAGGTAGGGAATATATAGGCTAAGTGACTCAAAATGCTCTTAAATCATCAACCTCTTTTTCAACTCCAACCAAAGTATGGATTTTAATCTCCATCTTCTACCCTCCAACACACCAATTACAAACTCAAAGATGCTAAACTATACAAATCAAAGCTAACCATCCCCTTATGCTTATTTTTTTTTTTTTTTTTTCTTTTCTCTCTTTTTTTCTAGAGCTCAACTAATACATGTTCTTTCTAATTTGAACAAAGGCTCTATATTTTTTTTTTTTTTTTTCTTTTTTTTTCTTTTTTTTTCTAAGCTTATAGGGATAGCTAACTACACTTAAACAAGCATCTCAAATTTCTTTTCTTTCTCTCCTTCTACACCACAACAAGTATTTTCAAATTTTCTCCTTCCATATCACCAACTACAACTAAGGATACCCATAATCATCCAAACCTCCTATCATCCGGTTTCACAAAGAACGGCTAATAAAGGCTCAAAAGGGGTAAACAAAGGATTATGAACAAGGTTAGTGTATAGGAATCATGTGGCTACGAAAGAATGGCCTAAGATCATTTCCTAGTTCCTAAATATACTAAGGTCTTGATGGAGAAACAAGGCAAGTTCTAGAAACAACGAAACAAGCATGATCACTCAATCAAGAATAGGCATAAATATGCACAAAAAGCTCAAATCTCACGGGTTCAAACTATCTAGTTCCCGACATCATAGCATACATCAAATTCATCGAATAAAATGCGTCGCTTCGCCAAGGTTCCATGCATAATAAAGATCATGAATTTTTCCAAAAATCAACAATTCTCTATCATTGGCCAAGTCCACAATACTATCATCACATGCTCATTTGACTCAACGACTCAATTAACTCCTAATGACTCAACAAAAATAAAAACTTCATGCCAAAAGTTCGAAGACCCCCCCCCCCCCCCACACTTAAAATCAAGCAATGTCCCCATTGCGAGAAAATAAAAAGGAAAGGGATAGAAAAACTTATCGCATGAAGACAAACAACACACTCGAAATCCCGAGAAGGTTCCAAGTGAGTACCTACAAAACAAACACAAAACAAAACACCAAAGCGTAAAATAGAACAAAATAAAAAGAAAACAATAAAAGACTCAACAAAAATAAAAGACACAAACATGGCTATGATTAATTGAAAGGACCTCCAAACCGTGGGTCTTGCCAACGTGGATCGTGGGGAGACCAAAAACGGGGATCATTCGGGTTTGGTGGAGCGGAGGTGGAGCCAATGGAGAAGTCGGTGTACCTCATCAAATGGCCCTCGATGTTCGACACCCTCCTATCCAAGCCAGACACGTGTGTAGACAAACCCGCCATTTGATTAGACAAACCCGTCATTTGGGTTGACATGGAATCGAAACGAGCAAACATCCCTTGTTGAAAATCAGCCCAATATGGAGGAATCTCGGCCTCCATGGCCTGGCGAGCTCGGACGCGATCTCTTCGAGTGTAGTAGTGAACAATGCGCTCATTATCGTCCGGAACATGCTGCTGCTCCTCCTCGTCTCCATTCCCATCGTCCTCGTTTTCCACTTCCACCTCTTCTTCCTCTTCTTCTCCCTCTTCTTCTTCCTCAGCGTCTTCCTCCTCTTGGTGCGCAGCTTCTTGTCCGGCTCTTCGAACACGACGCGCATCAGAATAGTAAGCACGAACAGAAGCTCGATCCTCAACTCGAGTGAACTCGGTTGGACTCCTCATCAAGCGAGCATTGATCAACTCCGTGGATGACATCTCCACACTTTGCACCAACCCTCCGGCCTCCGAAATATCTACGCCAAAGTGACGAGCTAGAGCCGTCGCGATGTATCCAAGAGTGGGATGGGCGCCGTTCTTCGACTGCACGTGGGAGAGCTGCGTCCATATGAATGGAGCCAAACACACCTTCCGATTGTACCTAGCACACCAAAGCAAATAGACCTCCATGCCCGTTACCTTACTGGCCTCCTTTTTACCGGAGACCATGTTAGATATGAAGCGATGGAGTATAATCAAAGCATCATCGCGTAAAAAGGAACTAGACACACCCGAAGTTCTAAAATTACTAACACCCGTCAAATCCATCCAAGCCTCATTAACATTAAAATCAGCAGGCACACAATCAGAGATATTAGGGTTAGCACGAAAACCAAATACTGATTTCATCGTTTCCTTAGAAACTTCACACAAGATACCCCGAAAGGTGCATTCCATCACAACCTCATTACCACGTCTAGATAAGCGAAAACTACTACACATCTCTAGACACAAACTATCATGCGCCTCCCATTGTCTAGACATACATCGCATTAATCCTAGTCGAAGAGCATACTCGCGAATAGTCGGAAAAATAGACAAACGCCTCAAAAAATCCATATCGTAATGCCTAGGAGGGCGTATATCAAGATTTTTCAAACGAAGGTAGAGATTAGTAGTCGCGTACCTATCGGTTTCGAAAGGAACCCGTTCGCGACGCCCGTACTGTTGCTCGTTGTCACCCGGTGAGTGGCGATCGAGACTCACAATGTAGGGAGTACGATTCATGGTGATGATGTGAAGTGGTTTGAGGAAGGATGGCACACGAACGGAGCAGGAACCACGAAAGTGAAAAACGGGGCAGTCTCCTATCTGGACGGTCGTCCAGATTCAGCTTGAATTCTGGACGGTCGTCCAAAATTTTGGCCGGTCGCGGAGATTCTGGCCGAGCGCGGTGATTCTGGCCGAGCGCGGTGATTCTGGCGGCGACTGGGTGATGGCTGAGCGACGGCGGCGCAGTGGTGGCTGAAGGTGGCTGGAACGACGTCGGCGAGCTGGCAGCGATGGGTGAACGGCGGTGGCTAACGGTGGTGATATATGCTGCCGGCGGCGTGCTGACGGCGGCGGGGCTGACGGCGGCGGGGCTGACGGCGGCGAAGGTGCAGCGGCGGTGGTAGCTCTATACGGCGGCGGCTGTGTGCTGGTGTGTGAGCTGTGGGAGAAAAAAAAGAAGAGAGAAGAGAGGTGAAGGAGAAAAATATAGGTCAAAACAAATAATAAATGGGCTGAAATCGAGTTTGACTAGGCAAAGGAAACGGGCCCACATGATTCTGGACGATCGTCCAGATTTCGTAAAGAATCTGGCCGGTCGTCCAGATTAGCTACTGGTTGGCCACTTGTTTGCAACGATCTGGCCGATCGTCCAGAATTCCTTAAGGAATCTGGACGATCGTCCAAATGAGAAACTGAGTTCGCGACGCCCATTCCTGCAAAAACACTCAAACTCACACGAAAAATCAAATATAATAAGAAATGCAATGAAAAATACTAAATCTAAAATTTTTATATTTTTTTACGTGGGTTGCCTCCCACCAAGCGCTCGTTTATCGTCATTAGCTTGACGTACCAAAAACTCAAGAGGAGAGTGGGGGGTCGGATATGAGAATCGTCTCCACCGTTTGAGGCAATGTCGACCCTTCGATGTACGGCTTCAATCGTTGCCCGTTGACCGAGAAGATGTATCCCGAATCCTCGTTCTTGATTTCTACCGCACCATGGGGGAAAACTTGCACCACCGTGTATGGACCTCCCCACCTAGACTTAAGCTTACCCGGAAATAAACGAAGACGAGAGTGAAAGAGAAGTACCTTCATTCCGGGTTTGAACTCCTTGAAAGCTATGCGTCTATCATGTAGACGTTTCACCTTGTCCTTGTAAATCTTGGCATTGTCGTAGGCTTCGTTCCTTAGCTCGTCGAGCTCCTCCATTTGCAAAATCCTCCGATCATGAGCATCGTCGAGGTCGAAATTGATGCGCTTGAGGGCCCAATACGCCTTGAACTCTATCTCAACGGGCAAATGACACGACTTACCATAGACGAGCCTATAGGGACTCATCCCAAGCATGCCTTTGTACGCCGTGCGATATGCCCAAAGAGCGTCGTTCAACTTGTCGGCCCAATCCTTCCTCGATGGCTTGACCGTCTTCTCTAAAATCCCCTTGATTTGGCGATTGCTCGTCTCCGCTTGTCCCGAGGTTTGTGGATGATAAGGAGTCGCCACCTTGTGTGTGATGGCGTTCTTCTTCATGAGCTTGGCGAACAACTTGTTGCAAAAATGTTTTCCCCCATCACTAATGATCACACGAGGGAAACCGAACCTACACAAGATATTTTCCTGCACAAACTTCAAGACAACGTGAGAATCACATGTCTTCGTGGGTATTGCTTCTACCCACTTAGACACGTAATCGACGGCAAGTAAAATGTATTCGAAACCATGGGATTTAGGAAAAGGTCCCATAAAGTCGATGCCCCACACATCAAAAATCTCAACCACTAAAATAGGATTAAGGGGCATCTCATTACGGCGACCTATAGAACCTGTGCGTTGGCAACGATCGCATGCAAGGTAGAAGGCTTGAGCATCCTTGAACAAGGTAGGCCAATATAATCCACTTTGAAGCACCTTATGAGCAGTCTTTTGGCCTCCAAAATGTCCTCCACTCGGCTCCTCGTGACAATGTCGCAGCACCTCGGTTTGCTCGTGGTCGGGAACGCACCTTCGAATCACCTCATCCTTCCCAAGCTTGAACAAGTGAGGATCCTCCCAATAGTATTGCCTACACAAACGCAGAAACCTTTTCTCTTCTTGAGCGTTAAGGACGGGTTTAGTGTCCTTATCGGCCAAGTAATTAGCAATATCGGCAAACCAAGGAGTAGCACTCACTTCATTAACATTCTCAAAGGGAAAGGAATCACAAATATCATCAAGAGAAGCATAAGGGGGAGGTGAATCGAGACGAGAGAGATGGTCGGCCACAAGATTATCACTACCTTTCCTATCACGAATTTCAATGTCAAATTCTTGCAATAATAAGACCCATCTAATCAACCTAGGTTTTGCTTGGGCTTTAGTCAAAAGATGTTTAAGAGCACCATGATCACTATAAATAATCACCTTAGACCCTATGATGTATGATCTAAATTTATCTAAGGCAAAAACAACAGCAAGCATCTCTTGTTCGGTGGTGGTGTAATTCACTTGAGCAGGATTAAGAGTTAAACTAGCATAGTAAATCACACGAAGCATCTTATCGACTCTTTGACCCAAAACAGCCCCTACGGCATTATTAGACGCATCACACATAATCTCAAAAGGCAATGACCAATCGGGACCAACTACAACGGGAGCAGAGATGAGTTTTTCTTTTAAAGTGAGAAAGGCATTCATACAAGACTCATCAAAGTGGAAAGGCACATCTTGAGCAAGCAAACGACAAAGAGGTTGGCTAATTTTAGAAAAATCCTTAATGAATCGTCTATAAAAGCCCGCATGACCAAGGAAACTCCTAATACCTTTGACATCACTAGGTGGTGGCAATTTTTCAATCACCTCCACTTTCGCTTTGTCGACCTCTATGCCCTTACTCGAAACTACATGGCCTAGAACAATTCCACTTCTAACCATAAAATGACTCTTTTCCCAACTCAAAGTAAGACCACTCTCAATGCATCTCTTAAGGACTCTCTCTATTTTCAACAAGCAATCATGGAAAGACGACCCGAAAACAGAAAAATCATCCATAAAAATCTCTACAAAATCACCGATAAATTCCGAAAAAATAGACATCATGCATCTTTGGAACGTACCCGGTGCGTTGCAGAGACCAAATGGCATCCTCCTATAAGCGTAGGTCCCGAAAGGGCTTGTGAAGGCCGTCTTTGCTTGATCCTCCGGAGCTATCGCAATTTGGTAGTAACCTGACAAGCCATCTAGAAAACAATAAAACTCTTGCCCGGCTAACTTATCAAGCATTTGATCAATAAAAGGGAGAGGAAAGTGGTCCTTTTTGGTGGAAGCATTAAGCTTCCGATAATCGATGCACATCCTCCAACCGGTAACCGGGCGCGAGGCGACCAACTCGTCCTTCTCGTTCTTTGACACCGTAATTCCTCCCTTCTTTGGAACGACGTGCACCGGGCTAACCCACTCACTATCGGCGATGGCATAGATAATCCCCTCCGCCAATAGCTTGTAAATCTCCTTGCGCACGACCTCCATGAGCATTGGGTTGAGCCTCCTTTGTCCATCTCGTTTGGGGCGTGCGCCTTCTTCGAGATTGATGCGATGCATGCACGTGGCCGGGCTAATTCCTCGTATATCCGCCAAGCTCCATCCAAAAGCGAGCTTGTTCTCCTTGAGTATGCCCACCAAAGCTCCTTCCTCTGCAAGAGACAAGGAAGAAGAGATGATTACGGGTTTTTGATTGCCTCCCTCTAAAAATATATATTTCAAATGCGAAGGCAGCTCTTTCAACTCCAACGGCTCCGGAATCTTCGAGCCGGGCTCGGGATCTTGAGGTGGAAACGGTAGCTTGATCCCAATGTCTCTCTCCATTCGCTCCCACTCCATTTGATCTCCGGATCCCCAACACACCTCCTCCGTGTCAAAATCCTGCACAAAAGAGCACTCGGCCAAGGCATCAACCTTATCGATGAAAGAACAATTATCAATTAAATTGACCGATGACATAGGCCGACTCTTATGCACAGAAAATGAGACATCCTCTCCTAAAACGGACATCTTAATCACACAACTCTTCACATCAATCAAAGTATTAGTTGTAGCCATGAAAGGACGACCTAGCAAAAGTGTGTGCTCAATACCATTTTCTTGTACCTCACCTATCTCTAAAACCACAAAATCAACGGGAACAATCAAACCCCCTACGCGAACAAGAATATCCTCAATAATACCTCTAGGGTACCTAATAGATCTATCCGCCAATTGAAGGCTCATGCGAGTGGGTTTAAGTTCTCCTAACTCTAATTGCTTAAAGATAGAATAAGGCATAAGATTAATACCGGCACCTAAATCTAGCATACCACATGCTTCCTTACCATTACCTAAAGAGATAGTGATAACGAAAGAACCTGGATCTCGTTGCTTAGGTGGAAGAGGGTGTTGCATAATTGATGTCGCCACCTCCGATACCGCAATCGTCTCCATCTCATCGAACGGCTTCTTCCTCGATGTCAACTCCTTCACGAACCTCACGAACGGTGGCACGTTGCGAATAACATCAAGGAGAGGCAAGTTCACGTCCACCTTTGAAAGAAGCTTGTAAAGATCGGCGAATTGTTGATCACGCTTCTTGTTCTTCACACGACTTGGATAAGGAATGGGAGGAACATAAGGGTTGGAAGTCTTGTGTAGAGGTGGGGCTTCCTTCTCGGGCTCGTCGGACTCCGTACGCTGCTCACCTGATTTGGACGATCGGCCAGAAGAGTCGGGGTGACTTGGCCGATCGTCCAGATTAGCTGCTGGGTTGGGCGAGTTGGGCAATCTGGACGAGCGTCCAGAATCTGGACGACCGTCCAGATCAGGTACTGGACGGGGCTCTGGCGCCTGCGTTTTGGCCGACCGTCCAGAATCTGGACGACCGTCCAGATTAGCTGCTGGACGGGCGTGTTGATGTGGAGGTGCTGCCGGCGTCTTCGGTCCATTCCAACGGGGACTTGGGCCCCATCTATTTCCCATGCTTCCTTGAGGTGGCATTGACACTCCATTGTCCACGTGCCTCCCGCTCCGCAACACCGAGACGGCTTGGGCTTGATGCGGTGGAAAAGGAGGAACATATGGGGGATATTGCACCTCGTTAGCTTGTTGTGGTTGGATCCCTTGGCTCGGAATCCGCCCCGGTTGTTGCATTAAGTGCATAGATCCCGAAATTTGGCCAATGGCCGTCTCGAGCCGCTTCATGTTTGCATCTAGTGCTTGGAAACGATCCTCATCGGCGGGGGGCTTTTGTGGAGGTCCTTGAGGACGAGAGTTTGGGTATGGTGGTGGTGGTGTAGGATTAGATTGAGGAGGGTAATATGGAGGTGGTGGGTAATATGGATTTGGAGGGTATTGAGGGGGTGGATAATATGGTGGAGGTTGAGGGTAGTAGGGATTTGGTGGAGGAGGATAGGGGTTATTATATGGTGGAGGGCGCCTATTCGGATAAGTAGGGGGGTTACCTTGCCCTTGTGTCGGCCTCGGATTTTGGTAGCGTCCATTGTATCCCCCTTGGTATCCTTGATGTGGTGCTTGAGGTGGGTATCCTTGAGCGGCGTAGACCTCGGCTCCTCCTTCGTATTGAAACTCCCCCATGTTGTGGCACACCTCCTTGATGTGTCCAAGCTCTCCACAAATCTCGCATTGATCGGGCTTCCTCTCTTCCTCCTTCGGGGCCGGTGCACTTTGCTTAACCTTCAAATTCTCGAGATCCCTATACATGTCGGCAATTTGCTTCTTCAAGTCTGGGCTCATCGAAATTGCACTCGCCTCCACGTTCCTCGATCTAACTGATTTTTGTTGAGAACTCGCAGCAAGCGTCTCGAAAATATCCTTCAACTCATCAGCTGTCTTGACCGCTATGTTGCCTCCGGCCGAACTATCCACCATGAATTGGCAAGTTTGGTTGAGGGCGTCGTAGAAATATTGCCAAAGCAACTCCGGTGCCATTTGATGATGAGGGCATTGTTGGAGCAGCTCTTGGAACCTCTCCCATGCTTCGTGAAATGGCTCATCGTTGTGTTGGGAGAAATTCATAATCTTTGACCGCACCTCTTGAGTCTTGCGGTTGGGATAGTACTTTAGCATGAACTTCTCGCACACCGCATTCCACGTGGCGAGAGAGTTGGCCGGGAGCGCCAAATACCACGACCTTGCTCGATCCTTGAGGGTGTACGGGAAGCACTTCATCTTCAAGGTGTCCTCCGTGAGTCCCGCGAGTGGGAAAGTTTGCACCACCGTGCAAAACTCTCGGATGAACGTCAACGCATCCTCTCCCCGGCAATAGCTTGTCCGTGTTTGCCTCCGTGAGATGAGAAGACACGATCACTGGGTACGTCTCTTCGTCTCCTAAGAACTTGTACTTGAGGTGCTCGGGTAATGGCTTCAATTCCACCTTAGGGGCTGCATCCTTCTTCTCTTCCTCTTCGAAAAATCTGTCATCCACCTTCTTGTTGATGTCGAGATATGAAACCTCCTTGTGGTGACTCGATGGTCGATTAGCCTCCAACTGATTGAGATACTCGAGAATCTCGTCGCAAGCTTCATCCAACTCCTCGTAGGCATAGAGAGAATTCGAGATACAATGGTTAAGTGCCTCCTCCGAAGTAGGTGGTGTCAATGTCTCGATGGAGAAGATATCCTCACGTTGATCGTCGGGTCTCTTCATAGCTTCGTAGATACAAATTTTCAGTTCCTCCCCGTTGACTCGAAATGTGAGGTCTCCATCTTGAACATCGATCAATGCTCTCCCCGTCGCTAAGAATGGCCGCCCCAAGATCAATGGTTGATTTGTGTCCTCGGGCATGTCCAAGACTACGAAATCTGCCGGAAAGACGAGGTTGTGCACTTGAACTAGAACGTCTTCCACTATCCCCCTTGGATAAGAAACTGATCGGTCCGCCATAAGTAGAGAGATGGTGGTTGGCTTCATCTTCCCGATCTTGAGCCGGTTGAATATAGGGAGAGGCATCAAATTTATGCTAGCACCAAGATCACATAGCACATTTTGGAAGATTTGATCACCAATCTTGCATGACAAAGTGAATCTTCCGGGATCCTTTTGCTTCAATGGTAGCTTCCTTTGGATCACCGCGCTGCACTCCTCCGTGAGATTGATCGTCTTGAACTTCCCCAACTTCTTCTTCCCCGAGACCGCATCCTTGATGAACTTCATGTGGTTGGGCATGTCTCGGAGAGCATCGAGAAGTGGTATGTTAATGTTGACCTTTTGTAGTATCTCCATGAAGCGTTGATACTTCTCGTCTTGCTTCGTCTTGGTCAATCGTTGCGGGAAGGGGGCCTTCGGAGTGTACGTCGGAAGTTGGTGCGGCTGCTGGGCCTCTCGACCGACCTCTCGATCGAGAGAGGTGTCGAGAGGTCCCTTCTGACCTCGGTTTTTGACCTCTCGATCGACCTCTCGATCGAGAGAGGTGTCGAGAGGTTCCATTTGAATCTCCTCGTCGTAGACCTCTCGATCCTCCTCTCGATCGAGAGAGGTGTCGAGAGGTGGATGCTGACTTCCAGTATGGACCTCTCGATCGACCTCTCGATCGAGAGAGGTGTCGAGAGGCCCTCGCCTCGGCTCTTGGATCCTTGTTTCCTCGAGCACCACATTTGTGAAGTTCCCGACTCCTTTCTTCTCAGCTTCCAAGGATGGATTTGTGTACGTAGTGCCGCTCCGAAGCTCAATAGCATGAACATGATGGTTGTTCTTCGGGTTTTGCTCCGTGTTACTTGGGAATTGGCCGGGCTTATGGACTCCTCCTTGAGCGTTGGCTATTTGACTCATTTGCGTCTCCAACATTTGCATTTGTTTGGTCAACGCATTGATGCTACTCGCCAAGTTGTTAGTTGAGGTACTTTGAGTGAGCTCCAACGTCCTCAACTTTGCATCTTGTTGTGTCATCCTCATCTCCGGTTGAGCCATATATTGACGAATCAAATCGTCGATAGACATCTCCTTCTTGGGCTCTTGGATGACTCCGTTCTCAACATGGAAGCTGGGAGGTGGTTGCAAGGCGTTGTTCGGATTGGCATAGGAAAAGTTCGGATGATTTCGGTTGTTGGGAACATATGGTTTCTTGTACCCTCCTTGATAGTTCGAACCTCCTTGTCCTCCTTGCCCTCCTTGCCACTTGGTTCCCTGATTCGGTTACCACTTGCCCCCTTGTTGCACAAAATTGGCATCTTCCTCTTCGGTTGGGTTTGCTTGATCATCCGTGATAGCATCGCACCGAAGTACTCCTTTCTTGATAGAATCCAACTCATTCGCTGTTTTTGTGTACTTCTCCATCAAGTCCTCGTAAGCATCGATCCCAATGTTGGCAACTCTCCTTCTTCCAAGACGACGGTCAGTAGCCTCCTCATAACTCGAATTCACGGTCAACTCAATGATCTCCATAGCAACATCATACTCATTATTCAGAAATCCTCCCTTCGAAGCGTAGTCGAGCTCCTTCCTACACAACTTGTTAAAACCACGATAGAAGTTCGTGATTTGATCCTCCTTGGTAATTCCATGATTTGGGCATGCTCGTAGTAGCTTCTTGAATCTCCCCCATGCCTCGTAGAAGTGCTCATCCTTGAATTGTTGAAACTGTATGATCTCATTGATAAGCTTTTGAGCCCTCGAGGGTGGAAAGAACTTGTTGAGAAACTTGGTGCACATGTCAGCCCAAGTAGTGACCTCCGTCTTGTCCAATCCATCTAACCACTCCCGAGCATCGTCCTTGAGAGACCACACGAAGAGGCTGAGCTTGAGGTAATCCGAAGACACTCCATTGGCCTTGTATGTAGCACATATGTCCAGAAATTGCTTCAAGTGTGCGTTCGGATCCTCCGCCGGTGATCCTCCGTATTGATTGTTTTGCACCATGTTGATGAGGGACGTCTTGAACTCGTAGTTGTTGGCTTCGGTTGTCCCCCATCCTCCTTGCTGAAATTGATCAACGACCGGCTTATAGCGGTCGTTCAAAGTCCTCCTCCCTTAATCCCTCATTGAATCGAAACTCCTTGGTGAATCGGGTGGTGAAGAGAGTGGTGTATCGATCTTACTTGCCTCCTTTCCTCGCCTCAATGCTCGAAGAGAGCGCTCTAACTCCAAGTCTATAGGAATAGGATTTATCCCTTTAGACCTTGTGGTCATGCACTACCTAAAACCAAAGAGAAGAAAAGAAAAACGTTAGATCAATAAACCGAAAACAGAAAATTAAAGCGCCTAAATCACCTATTAATTCTATTTCAAAATATGTATGTGAAATCTAAACAGTCCCCGGCAACGGCGCCAAAATTTGATCGCACTATTTTCTACCACACAAAATAGGTATAGTATACGAAAGTACGAGTATCGTATCCACAGGGACTGAATAACCGAAAACACACACAGTACCTTTACTATAGAACTAAACTGATGTCTAGACTTTTAGGAATTTAGGATGTGGTATTTATACTAGGCAAATAAATAAAAGGACTCAATAAATCAAATAAGGAAATAAATAAACAAGGCAAATAATTAATCAAGAAGAAACCTAGCAAGCAAGCAATTAAACAAATAAGGGAATAAAAATCAATTAAGGAAAAGTGTTGACTTTAGGGAAGCCTACCTAATCAAATCTATGCAAGCAATTAATGTATACAATTAACCACTTTAATCCAATCTAAATGTGATACATGCAAAAATAACCTACACCCTAATTAAAGCAATGCAAGTAGTCACCTAACGAGATCCTAATATTCTTTCGAATTGTAAGAATCGAATCAAGTGCAAAATAGAACAAGTACCAATAATATAATCAACTAGGCTCAACTAAGACACCAAATCAATTATATATGAACATATAACAATTCAATTATCAATCAACAAAATCAAACTATTATATCATGCATTCATGAGATCGATTATGCAATTACCCTATCAAGGCATAAACACATAATTATGCATACACAATTAATGGCCAATTAACTATGCATGAGAAACATGCACCATGAAACATGCATCTAGATTGGAAGGCTAATTGTAAACAAGAACACTTACATAAATTCAATTAGGCATTCAATCCCTAAAATCAACTAAGGAATTTAGCTAGACATAATTAAAGTAGACATGAACACAAAGAATTGGAAGAACATAATTAAAAAGTAAGAGTAAGAAAAACTTGGAATTGAATCTTGAACACGAAGAACTTCGAAACTTGAATCTTGAATAAACTTGAATAAAACTCCAATGTTGAACAAAAATAAAAGCTGGAAATTTAAAGAGAAAATTATGAAAAACTAAAGAGTGCTATGAATTCTAGGTTAGGTTTACAATGCTAGAATAGGAGTATATATATAGGAAAAATTTACATAAGGAAAACCTAAACCAAAAAGGAGTCAAATTAAATAAGGAGAAAAATTCCCGGCTGGACACCTCTCGACAGACCTCTCGATCGAGAGGTCGATCGAGAGGGTATCATCTTTTGCTCTCGATCGATAGCTGCGGCAGAAGGCACCTCTCGACACCTCTCTCGATCGAGAGGTCGATCGAGAGGCCTTCACTTGAACTCAAATCTTGAATTTTAAGCTTCGATCTTCACGCCTTTTCTCGTCTCGGGGTTTTATCATCGATTTATGCCTGAAAACACAGAAAAACACCTACAAGCATAATATTGTCCCATATACTAAAAACCATATAAACTATAGACAATATCACACAGTCGAGACACAAAATCGACTCTTTTTTGGCTATTAAAACAGGGTAAATTTCACCTATATCAGCGATCACCCAATTTGAATCTGCTAGAGCTTCCTCCACGCTTGCTGGCTCGATATTGGATAGAAAGAAACTGAACATAGCACTTTCTCCAATCACTTGGCATCTGGTCACCACGCCTTTGGAAAGATCTCCAATGATTTGGCTAGGTGAATGATCTTTGAGCCACGTGATAGGGACTAATATCAGCCTTACCACATGGCGAAGTTCTAACATTGATTGGATTCACATTCCAGAAGCCTCAGATGTCGTTTTAGTGTAGGAGACGTGCTCAATACAGAAACTACAAGGGTATGAGCAGAACCTTTACCATGCAGAAGCTGCCCTATCCTAATTGGCATCTGCTCAAACGTAAGGGTCCACCAAACACACAATCCGCATGACTCTACGTACATTAGAGTGAGGACCACAAAATTAATGACGAAGAGAATCTTGTCCCCTTAGAAATTCCTCTTTTGTCCTCCCCATATATGTACCTTCACCTTTTCATCCTTTTTACCCGTATAAATACCAAGTGATCACACTATTGAACTCAACTTAACTCAACTCTTTACACACACGCACTTTGCGTACTATTCCATTCATTCTCACATTCTACCGCGAGCACCTTCAAGCCGGAGCAATCGGAGCTTTCAAGGTCTTCTCCAAGGAAACCTCACTCATCATCACCTTCATTTCCATTCTCATCACTTGGAAGAACATCTCCCATCACTTCGAGTCTAAGGTATAATCCTTGCTACCAAGAGGGGACGAAGTATGGAAGCGCCTTGCGCTCTCTACTTCATCCTCTCTTATCTCCCCCTCTCTTCATTTTTCTACTCGAATGAGCTCTAAGATCCATGGACTTAGCTGATTTATGGTTATAAACACCCTTTATTTAAGGGTATAGCTCGATTGCTGCCTTTTACATCAATATGAACGATACTCTGTATAAGATGAGTGGTTATGGCTAATAAATCACATGAATCTCTTACTCTTCACCATTATAATCCTTTATCCATGAATGCTCTTTGCAAATATGATGAATAATCACACAATTGTTGTAGAACTTCAACCCGGATCTATCAACTGGCGCCGTCTGTGGGAAAATATTTGAGTTTAAGACGTCTATTTCCTCATTATAAACGAAATTTTAGCTCGTCGTTATAATGTTGTTGATGATTTTCCTTATCATTTCCTTATGTGAATAATATAAAAAAAAATTGATGCTAGAGTGAATGGGCATGCTGTATTTTGCTGAGTAGTTTGCAAAAATTTGGATGTGAATACTATGGATCGATCTCTGTAGAATCCTTCATGATTTCGAGCTGCAAAGTACGACGTGATCCTTAGATTATCCTTTCTTTACAGTAAAAATTGTGATAGCTATACTGCTGATGGGAAATTCGAGTTTAAGATGTTGATTTCCCTCCCTTATATGTGAATATGTAGCTTGCTATTTGTAATGCTGATTGAAGTTGTTGAATCTGAAGTGTTAACCTCTACGGTATCACTGAAGTTTTAGCTGATTGTGGTAATGTGTTTATGAATTTGCTCTGTTATTTTCCTGGTGAAAGAGATGCCCGAAAGAGGGATGTTAAAATGAATACATATTGGATGTTAGTTAAGTGATCTCCTTAGAAAATTTGAGTATGTATACTGTGAATTGATTCCAGCTAAATTGTTCATAATAGCAAATCGAGGAATCGGAGGCGATCTCGAGATCATATTTTCCTCATAATACAAATTATGATAACTGAATTGTTTTATCTGTCAAATGCTAAGGTTGTGAAGAATTTGAAGGAAAGTTGAATCCAAATTGCAGCAATCTCAGAACGCACCCAACTCATCTCTTGTAATTGGTGAGTTTAAAATTCCGTTAAATATTGTAAAAACATGAAGTAGCTCATGGGTTATGAGGGATTGGTAATTATAGAGGAAGCACTATGACTTAAATCCAGTCGTAGGCCCCTGTATTGCCATGAACCAAAAACACACAGAGTAGGAACGCTGAAAACAGGGGGCCGAAAATGACGAGGTCACCCCATTCACCTTGATGAAGGGGTCCTGCATTTGAGGGCAGAACCTCCCATAAGCCCTATCTAATAGGCAACATTCTCATAAGCCCCATATAATGGGCAGAACCTCCCATAAGCCCAATCTAATAGGCAACACTCTCATAAGCCCCATACAATGGGCAGAACCTCCCATAAGCCCTATCTAGTAGCCAACATCTTCAGAAGCCCTATCTAATAGGCAATATTTTCATAAGCCCTATTTCATAGGCAACATCTTCGTAAGCCCTATATAATAGGTGACATTTTCATAAGCCCTATCTAATAGGAAACATCTTCGTAAGCCCTATATAATAGGCAGAACCTTCATCAGCCCTATCTAATAGGCAACATTTTCATAAGCCCTATCTAATAGGCAACATCTTCGTAAGTCCTATATAATAGGAAGAACCTTCATAAGCCCTATCCGACAGGCAATATCTTCGAAAGCCCCATATAATGGGCAGAAATACCTAGAAGCCCTATTTAATAGACAACATCCTCATAAGCCCTACACAGTAGCAGAACCCTCAAAAAGCCCTACACAGTAGGGCACCATACATAAAGCCCTGCCTGATTAAGCATCATGCATTAAGCCCCACGAAAGTGGGTACCATGTGTCGTGTCTTATGAAAATAAGCATAATATATTAAGCTCTATGATGAATAAGCCTTGGCGAAAGCAGGCATCACTTATCCCTGCCATATATACTGGCAGAAGCTACCCTTTAAGGTTTTGCACAAAAGGACAACATTTGCTAAAACTAATACAGATGATCCCTGATCATGAAATATTTGCCAAGAGCAAACCATATCTATGTTAAGCCTCATTTTAGGAGCATTCGGAGCTAATTCTTTGAAAATCATCAAACATTTGCAGAACTTCGCAAAGATGACTGCTAACTCAAAAGCTCGTTTGGAAAAGGCATCTGACAAACTCTCGTGCTCTTCCGGGGAGTAGGAGCCTGACAATATCATTCCAAGAATATCCTTCGGATCCAGGGACAACCAAGCCATCATACATCAACACAATGATGCCCTTGTAATAGCAGCGGAAATAGGGGGGGTATCAAGTGCGGAGAATCTTCATTGATACTGGGACCCCTGTCAATGTGATCCTCGTGGATTGTTTCAATCAAATGTCCCAAAGGAGGCTTCTGAAACCAGCCAAAGTAGCTCTCCAGGGTTTCTCGCAGAAGCCTATCATGCAGTAGGATCAGTGGATATTACACTCACCTTAGGTGAGGGACATGTTAAAACATCAAAGCTGACCACCTTCTGGGTAGTTGATCAAGAGTCATCCTATAACATTATCTTAGGAAGAGCTGCTCTGAACTCTTTCTAAGCAATAGTATCAACATGTCACTTAACGATGAAATTCCCCGTGGGAAATCAAATAGGAAGGGTATCAGGAAGTCAAATGACCTCATGAAAATGCTATATCCAGTCTGTCAAAATAGGTGAAGCCAAAAAATGGGCTGTCCCAAAACCCGTGGCCCCCCGACACAAACCGGAAAGGGAAGAGGGCATGATCAAGGAGGCTGATACTATCCAAGAAGGACAAAGTTTAATGATCCCTGCAGAGGAATTGATAGATGTAGAATTGGTCCTAGACCGAAAGGGGTTTACCACCAAAATTGGCACTCAGATGCCTCAAGATATATCGTCGCAACGAATAAGATGTCTGCAAAAGAATGCAGATGTTTTCGCTTTCGGGTCATCTGACCTAGTGGGGGTGGACACAGCCGTAGCGTTGCATTGTCTAAATGTGGACCCCTCGGCAAAGCCAGTAAAGCAAAAGTTAAGACAATTTGGCCCTGAAAAAGATAAAATCATCAAGGAGGAGGTCGCCAAACTATTAGAAGCTAAACATATTAGGGAAATACAATTCCAAGAATGGCTATCAAATGCGGTGATGGTAGCCAAGAGAAACACAGGCACCTGGAGGATGTGTATTGACTTCAGAGATTTAAACAAAGCCTGTCCAAAAGATCATTACCCTCTACCCAGGATTGATCAATTTGTGGATTCTACATCAGGGTGTGAATTACTATATATGATGGATGCATATCAAGGCTACCATCAGGTCAAAATGAATCCGTCGGATATCCCAAAAGCTGCATTTGGGGTCTGTGCTGGGACATTTGGTTTCCAAAGCATGCCTTTTGGCTTGAAAAATGCAGGTGCTACCTACCAAAGGATTATGGATAAAATCTTTAAGAGCCAAATCGGCAGAAAATATGGAGGTATATGTTGATGATATACTAGCCAAGAGTGTGCACGCTCAGGATCATATACGAACCTGGAAGAAGTGTTTGCTGTAGCCAGGTTGTATCACCTTAAACTAAACCAAGCCAAGTGCTCGTTCGGTGTCCAAGCCGGGAAATTCTTGGGTTATATTGTCACCCCCAAGGGGATTGAAGTGAACAAGGCCACAGGCTGTACTAGATATGACACCCCCTCGAAACATTTGAGAAATTCAAAGGCTCAATGGGCGAATTACAGCATTGAGTCGCTTCATCTCTCGATCAGCGGACAGAAGCCTCCCTGTTGGGAATTGTTAAGAACAAAGTGTTAAGGGGGAACTTCTATGGGACACTTCGAAGTGAGTCAAATAATTGTTTTGATTTGATCCCAAAACCCCCAAAGCGTTCTATTCCCAAGCGACCCCTTTTTGGTGTAGATAATAGGATTAGAAATTTTTTTAAGCCTACTCTGTTAGGATGACTTTAATTTTCTTAGATTTTAGATCGCAGAAAATTCAAGTGAAGGCCACTCGCTTGAGTGTGTTTTCAAAGTGAAGCGAGTCTACCGAGCTGAAGTGAAGCGTGCCGAAGAATAGCGTAGTGAAGCGAGCGCTACAGTAGATTCAAAGCGAGTCTGCCAAAGCGAAACGAAGCGAGCGCTGCAGTGTAAAGTCAATGCGAGTCAACTTCGGTCAACATTTTCAAAGGGAGTCACTAGGGAACATTGCTTCCCAAGCGACTCACTACAGAAAGACTACGAAGTGACTCAACTCAAAGCGGACGCTACAACTTCAAAGCAAAGCGAGCCACAACCTACCAGAAAGCGACAGCCCAATTCCCGCTCCGATTTTGAACTCCAGTCAACTAGAGATCTTCGCATTAATTGCAAGATCTCCACGTGTCAAACGCGGAGTGGAGCAGAGGAGTTGACTGCCAGGCCGACAAAGGCGCCGCAACAGTACTGGCTCACTCCAGTTACTGTTAAATTTGGATCTTAGCCATTTCCGGCAAAGAGCCAAAACTGCGCGTCTAAAAAGCAGCCAGCCTGTGCAAGTACTGTCGAGAGGAGGAGGGACAAAGCCACCAACCAAGCAACGGATCTCGGCATCCCTCCGCCTATAAATAGTGAAGGATGAAGACGAAGAGAAGTAGAACACTTCCCGAGCATTCGAGCGCCTACTGCAAACAAACACTCCCAACCTTAGAGCATACTTCGAGTCTTTGTTTCAAGTGTTCTCCGAGTTCCAGTCTCATCGGAACTCGTCTTCACAACCTTCACACTTAGAGTCTAAGCCCATTCCATATCCAAGCTTAGAAGAAGAACTCTAGCCATCTTTGCATCTACTGTAAAGAGTTCTTCATAGTGTGTTCGTCGTATACCAAAAACCCTAACCCTAAGTCTTGTTGTTAGGTTTTTGTGTTCGTCATTAGGTTGTTTCGATCCAAGGCCCTACTTTCATCGATTGTAGACGCCTCGATCATAGAGTCTAGATCCAAGCTTGCACTTACATCGTGTGTGTAAAGCTCGATCGAAGCTAGGCTGTAAGGAGAGCCCGCAATCTCCCTGTTGTCGGACTGAAGCGAGTGAAGCTTCCAGTCCAGTTTAGGTTTTTGGTGTGAACCCGGAATCACCCAGCGTCTGTCAGATCCAAGCGAGTGAAGCTCGATCTTGACCAGGCTTTTGAAGAGCCCGTAATCTTCAAGTTCTTGAGTGAAGAGAACGCGTTGCCGAGTGCAACAAAGTGGACGTAGGAGCCTTATCTCTGAACCACTATAAATCTCGTGTCGTATCTCTCTAACCCTAAACTCTTTACTTTGTTTGATTATTCATTGCACTTGATAGATCCGGGTTAGAGATCCACAACAATTTAAGAGATTATTCATCATGTTTTGCAAATAGCATTCATGGGTAAAGCGTTAGAACAGTGAAGAGCCAGAGATTCATGCGTATGGAAATGTCATAACCGAGCATTTTGTACAAGGTAGGATATGTGTAGCAACAGCAAATAATAGTTGAGCTACAGACAACAAACAGAGGGCGTATTCAGCCATAAACTAGTAAGATCCATGGAGTTTTGCACTCATACAAGAAGGTAACGAAGAAATGAGGTAGGAAAAGGAGAGAAGCGAGGAGCGCGGGACTCCGTTGAGCCTCATTCTCTTTTAAACGATGAGGGTTTTACCTTAAGTTCAAGGTAGCGTGTGTAAGAAAGAGATTCTTCCCCACGTCGAGAAGAGTAGATGGGCGTGAAAGCGAACTGCGGCTTCTCGGAAGAAGGTTTCGCTCGTCTTGACTGACTGGAGCTCGGAGGAGCTCGTAAGAGAGAGAGAGAGAGAGAGAGAGAGAGTATTGAATGAAACAGTACACAAAGGTGTATGTTGTGTGTGTGGAGAGAATGATGATATGATAGATGAGTTCTTTTAATATTTATAGGTATGTCGAGGGTAGAAATGGAATTCCCATAGAGACAGTACTCTTTCTTGCCATTAATGCCGTGGTCCTCACACTAAGAGGACTAGACTCACGCCGATCTCATGTTTAATCAGATCCTTAGGTTCTGAGGAAAAACCTGATAGGAGCAAGACGACTTCTGCGCTGACTGGCTCCTCTGCAGAAGCCTTGGCATGAGTTAAATTAGGCGCCAGGACCTTATTAGTGAAGTTGGTATTTCTCTTTTATCAGAAGATGTTATTTAATACTCATTCTTATTTAGGGGTGATACTCTTGAGATTTAGAGAGGTTAATTTTCTCCATCATTCGGATTTACTTACATGAGGGAAGACTGATATTAGTCCCTATCAGCTACTCCCCCCCCAGGTTCAGAAGCGTATTTGGCAAGCTTCTGATTTTATACTTTGGCTGGAGATGATAATGCCTCCTTTCCTCTTCTTATTTAATATTCATTATTTCTTTTGACGACGTCACTCAAGTCTTGTCCTACGAAAAAGTAGAGCGACGTTTAGTTTTCCAAGGGAGTAGAGATATAAAATTTCTTTCTCCCCCTTTTCTTTCTACCATCCTGTCACCATATCATCGAGAGAGGAAGGGCGAACAGAGAAATCTTCTTACTCCTTCTGCCAATTCCTTCTTCGGTAAGGCCGCCATTTCTATTCGTTTAGATCCGTCAAGAACCAAATGGGTAATCCTTTTATTGACTAACGCTCTTGTTATTATAACCAGAGGGAGAAAAATCTTTCTTCCCCTTTTCACCAAATGTGCGAATTATTTTTTAGCTTATGCCATTTATGTTTTGTTGTTCAGACATGTCGCTTGACTCTCTTCGTCAAAAAATCTGCGACCTGGCATACTCGGAAGACATTTTCGACTCTCTTCGATTCCATCTACTCAGATTTCTAACTAGGAGGGAGATGGATTTCCTTTCGAGGATTTTCCTAATATGAAAGCTTATCTCCAACGACTGGAGAATCTCTTTGTTCAATACGAGATGTATGATGGGTATTTATCGGAGGAAACAAAGTGCGAAGCCATTGTCGCCCCCATAATAGGTGGATTTCTCTCGCCAGGGGATGCCATTGTTCATGACCCTATCCGCAATGGTCGTGTGATTACCTTGATGGCTGAACTACTCTCTATTGAGGAAGTTAAGAAGACGGAGAGGGCAAATGAGGCTGAAGAGGTAGTTGAGCCCTCAGCTAGTCAGATCCCTCAAGGGGGAGATGAAAGACAGAGGACAGGCGAGGGTAAGCCATATAATCCTTTGGCTATATTGGTCTTATTCTGCCCTCCTTGGTGCGATTTTGAACTGATTAACATATATGTGCTTGCTTCCCTTTTTCTTTTTCTTCTTCTTCCCTTTTTTTTTTAAGGTTCAACTACAGGAGAGGATAGCAACTACAGTGATTCCCATTCCTTTCCCTGAGGTTCTGCAACCCCATCATCTGGCTCGTGCTCTTCTGCCTTAGCTTAATTTCGTCGCATTTTGATGCTTGTGTAGTGACTTTCTTTTCTTTTTATGTTTTTTGCTGGGATATATGCTTCAAGACTTAGAGGCTCTTTTTGCACCTTTTCTGCTGTAACCAAAATAGACTGTATGCCTTGCTGTTTATTGGATGTTCTGCTTTCTTGGGCATGTAATATTTTGAAATAGTAGGATATGAGCTTCTTCAGATGCTGTGCCCTGATTAAGAATGATTTCTTTTTATGTTTTCTTTAATAATTGCTTAACGCATAGGATCTGACGTTTTAAGATAGTAAAATATGCGAAAGCATTTTAAGATAATGGGATATGGGGGGCATCCCCCTACTCCCCCCCCCCCCCCCCCTCCCCAAGCGGGTTATGAGAAATCGAGTGAATCATAACTCATTCAGTGCATGCTTTCATACTAAGCATAATATTTCTTTAGGTTGTTAACATTCCAGGGCCGAGGTAGCACCCTTCCCTCTTCATCTTGAAGTTCATAGGCTCCTCCTTTTAATACCTCCTTTACCAGGTAAGGTCCTTCCCAGTTTGCGTCTAGCTTTCCCATGGGCTTGAGAGCATCTGCCCTTTTTAGGACTACGTCCCCCTTGCAGAACCTTCGGATCTGCACTTTTTTGTTATATGCATCCCGTACCTGTTGCTTGTATCTTTCTGCCTTCTGAAGAGCTTCGCTCCTGATTTCTTCGACCATGTCTAGGTTCTCCCTCATCAAGGATGAATTTTGATTTTCATCATAAGCCATTATCCTTAATGACTTGAGCTCTGCCTCTACTGGCGTTACCGCTGCTGCTCCATAAACTAAGTTAAATGGAGCCTCTCATGTGGCTGTTTTAGGACTGGTGCGATATGCCCATAGCACCGAATCTAACTCATCAGCCCAGTTTCCTTTAGCTTTTTCTAGCCTGGCTTTGATGCCACTTACGATGGTCTTGTTTGTGACTTCGACTTGCCCATTAGCCTGGGGATGAGCCACAACTACAAACCTTTGTTCGATGCCAGTTTCTTTGCACCAAGCTCGTACCATGGATCCCGTGAACTGAGCACCATTGTCAGCGACCAGTATCCTTGGGATTCCATATCGGCAACATATATTTCTCCATATGAATTTCTTTATCACCTGTTCCGTGATTTTTACTACGGCTTCGGCCTCAACCCATTTGGTGAAGTAGTCTACAACTACGATTAAGAATACTCTTCCTCCCGTAGCTGTGGGGAATTTTCCCACTATATCAATTCCCCATTTATCAAAGGGACAGGGTGCTATCATGGCCCCTAGTTCTTCAGCAGGCTTGTGGATGAGCCTCCCATTTCTTTGACAGCTATCACACCTTTTAACTAGGTTCTTAGCGTCTTTTTCCATTGTAGGCCAGAAGAACCCAGCCCTGAGTAGCTTCCTGACAAAATCTTTAAATCCAGTGTGCGCTCCTGCAGCGCCTTCATGTATTTCTCGCAATGCATATTCCCCCTCGGGCTCTGAAAGGCACTTGAGGTAAGGATGTGTGAACGCCCTTTTGTACAGTTTATCTCCTATTAGGCAGAATTTAGCTTTAAATGCACGGGGCAATCTTCCTCCACTGGCTGGGGTTACAGCTTCTGGTTCTCCAGGAAGCTCTTTTAAGGCTTGGATGATTGGAGTTCTCCAATCTTCCATTACTTCGATGGCCTGCAATTCGGCCTTGACTAACTTAGCGTCTGCGTTGCACAGCACAATTTCATCTGTCCAGGTTCCTTCTGCCGCGCTGGCTATTCGAGCCAATTTGTCGGCTTCAATATTTTCTTCCCGAGGGATCTGGATCACCTCAGCTTTGGCAAAATGCCCCATCAATTCATCCACAATTTTCGCATATGCCACCATTCTCTCTTCTCGCTTTTCACAAGTGCCTAGGACCTGATGCGTTACTAATTGGGAATCTGAATGAACCATTACATGGGCAGCGCCCATGGTTCACAGCAAGTCTAGGCATCTGATCAGAGCCTCATATTCTGCCTCATTATTGGAGACATGATAGTTTAACTTGATAGCAAATTTATAGGTGCGGCTTTTGGGGTCCTGGATGAAGATCCCTACCCCTGCACCATCTCTAGTAACGAAGCCGTCCACATAGGCTTTCCACCATTGGAATTCCCCTACTTCTCCTCTGGTGGTTTCTTGCAGGAAATCGGCCAGAGCTTGGGCCTTGATAGCCACTCTCGGCTCGAAATCTACGTCATACTCACTGAGCTCTATGGCCCATTTAACTAATCTTCCCGACAAATCGGTCTTACCCAGTATTTGCTTCAATGGCTCATTCGTCCTGACTATCACTTTGTGCGATAGAAAGTAGGGTCTCAGTTTTCTAGCCGTTACCATTACTGCTAAGGCAGCCTTTTCGATACTAGGATACCGTATCTCTGCTCCTTGTATCATCTTGCTTGTATAGTATATAGGCTTCTGTACCAACTTTTCCTCTCTCAGGAGTACTGAGCTGATGGATTCTTCTCCCGCAGCTATATACAGATATAGAACTTCCTGTGGTAGTGGCTTAGTGAGCAAGGGTAGTTCTGCCAGATGCCCTTTTAGTTCTTCAAAGGCCTTTTGGCACTCATTAGTCCATTCAAATCTACTGCCCTTCCTCAATATTTTGAAGAAGGAGAGACTTTTATCTGCCGATCGGGAAATAAAGCGACTAAGCGTTGTAATTCGCCCATTGAGCCTTTGGATTTCTCGAATATTTTGAGGGGGTGTCATATCTAATACTGCTTGTACTTTGGCTTGATTTACTTCAATCCCTCTGGGAGTGACCATGTACCCTAAGAACTTCCCAGCCTGTACGCCGAATGAGCATTTAGCTGGGTTCAGCTTAAGATGATATAATCTGGCTACCGCGAACACTTCTTCCAGATCTTGTATGTGATTCTGAGCATACACGCTTTTGGCTAGTATATCATCAACATATACTTCCATATTCCTGCCTATTTGGCTTTTGAAGATTTTATCCATCATTCTTTGATAGGTAGCCCCCGCGTTTTTCAAGCCAAAAGGCATGCTTTGAAAACCAAATGTCCCTGCACAAACTCCAAATGCAGCTTTTGGGACATCTACCGGATTCATTTTTACTTGATGGTAGCCTTGATATGTGTCCATCATGGATAGCAGTTCGCAACCTGATGTGGAATCTACTAATTGATCGATCCTAGGCAGAGGGTAATGATCTTTTGGGCAGGCTTTATTTAAGTCTCTGAAGTCAATACACATCCTCCATGTGCCTGTATTTCCCTTAGCCACCATCACTGCGTTGGATAGCCATTCCGGGAATTGTATTTCCCTGATGTGCTTAGCCTCCAATAATTTGGCGACCTCTTCCCTGATGATTTTATCTTTCTCAGGGCCAAATTGCCTTAACTTTTGCTTTACCGGCTTTACTGAGGGGTCTACATTCAGACAGTGTAATGCCACGGTTGCGTCTACCCCCACCAGGTCAGATGACCCGAAAGCGAAGATATCTGCATTCCTCTGCAGACACTTTATTAGTTGTTCTGATATGTCCGGAGGCATCTGAGTGCCAATTTTTGTGGTGAATCCCTTCCGACCTGGGATCAATTCTATCTCTACCAGTGCCTCTGCGGGGACCATTAGGCTTTGTCCTTCTTTGACAGTATCGGCCTCTTTGATCTTGCCCTCTTCCTTTTCTGGCTTGTGCCGAGGGGCTACAGGTTCTGGGACAGCCCATTTTTTGGCCTCTCCCATTTTAACGGATTGAACATAGCAGTTTCTTGAAGTCATTTGATTTCCTGATATCCATCCTACTTGATCCCCCACAGGGAATTTCATCATCAGGTGATAGGTGGATACGATTATTTGGAAAGAGTTCAGAGCATCTCTTCCTAGAATAGCATTATAGGATGACTCCTGGTCGACCACCCAGAAAGTGGTCGCTCATGATGTTGTAATATGTCCTTCTCCCAGAGTGAGTGTAAGATCCACTGACCCGACTGTCATGACAGGCTTCTGCGAGAAGCCTTGGAGGGATACCCTGGCGGGCTTCAGGAGCTTCTTTTGAGGCATTTGATTAAGACAACTCATGAGGATTACATTGATAGGGGTCCCAGTGTCTATAAAAATTCTCCGCACTTGGTACCCTTCTATTTCAGCTGTTACTACAAGGGCCTCATTATGTTGATGTATGATAGCCTTGTTATCCCCCAGTCCGAAGGATATTCTTGGCGCAGTATTGCCAGGCCCTGGTTCCTTAAGAGGATCGGGGACCTTGTCACCTGTCCTTTTCAGACGAGCTTCTAAATTAACCATCATCCTTACAAGATTCTGCAAGGAATAGAGAGCGTTTTAGGGAATCAACTCCGTAAGCTCTTTGTAAAGAGGCTTGAGATGTATGTGATTCGCTGCTGGCAAACTTCTTGCACTTGAGCATTACTTACAATGGCTTTGACAAGTATAGCTTATTTGTTATAAGATTCTTGGAAGGGGGTGACCCTTGCCAATATATGATGAAGGTAAGTAATGATTTAGAAATAGGAATTTGATTATGACAAAGGATTTTGACACAGTTCCCTCCTCTTGACATGAGGTATCAAATCATATGAGATTTAGTTACGACCCATTGCCGATTTAGCAGATCCTGTTGCAATCGTTAACCATTCAAGGCGGCTTTAACAAGCGTGGTTTACTTAACATAAGGTTTTTCAAAGATGGCTTTCGCCTTTGTGGAGCTGATGTCAGCGACATCTATCCTTGCGAAATCTATTTTGTTAGGCTGTTTGTCTTCCTAAGGCTTTTCTGATGCGGCCTCTGGGAGGGATCTGATCAGAAGACAAGGTTATTAAGAATTTGGGTGGCATCTTATTTTATTAAGCTTAATATGATATGCCTCGGCTGTATAGGCCCTTTTTACCGTTAGCACCTATTTTATAGGACTTTCTTGTTAAGATACTCCCTGTTAGCCAAGGATTATGAGAATGGTGTCCTTTATGCAGGATTCCTAAGAGCATTACTTATCGAACCGAGTCTACAAGAACTTGGTTCATTTTATAAAGCTTGCAGAAGCGCTGACTATCAGGTTAAGCTTATGAAAGCAATATCCTCCTTAGAGGTTTATAAAGGTATTGTCTATCAAATAGAGTTTTTTGAGAATACCACTTGTGAAACGGGATTTGGGTGGGATTTTACCCACTGGAATGCAATGGGTAAAAATTATAGGAGCGATATAGATAAATGTCGCCTTTAGAGCAAGGCTTAAGGGTTGTTGGGAACCCCTTGCAGTTTGATTTTGATGATGTTTATCGAAACCACACTTAGGCATATTTTCAATTGTTTAGGGTCAAGGCCGATAGATCGACCTGCTACCTGTTAGTGCAGGTCGATGCCCTTTATCGTTTAGTATCAAGTTCGATCCACCCTGTAAGAGAAAGGTCGATGTATCGACCTGCCTCAATTGGATCAAGCTGGATCATCAGCCTGTCTATCGACCTCCCCTATCAAGCTTCCAGCTGGCATTGCCTTAGAAGATTTCAAGAGCTGGATTATCAATCAAGGTCGATGTTCCGCCTTCATGGAGCGTCACGACCTGATCCTTGCCACGTCGAGTGCCAGCAAGGACGAATATTCCCAACGGCTAGAAGTGAGTCAGCATCCAACGGCTAGTGCCACGTCAGCCCGACTCCAACGGCTAGTTTTTCAAAACTGCCTATAAATACTTCAGCCATTTTTCGGATTCAAGTACGGGAAACACAAGCTATCAACGCCATATCTCTGCCCAAATCTCTCTCAAAGCTCATATCCATTCAAGTGTTCGAAATCCGATTAGTTTCCCAAACACTTGAAGAAGAGAGGTTTCCGATTCCGAAAAACACCACAACGACGAAGCGTTCACTGCTGCTTGTCGATTGTTCAAACAACTTTTTCTCCGACTTGTTCGAAGTTAGAAAGCTTGTTTTTATTTTCGCCATTATAGAGTTAGTCAAGCTCTGTAACAGCGTAAGTTTGTTTGTACGTTCCAGTACAAAGGTGGTAAGGGTCACGACCCAAAACTCGTGTCTAGTTACTCTCAAGTTAGATTGTAGCTAGAACTGATACTCAGTCAGTATAAATAAGAGAGAGGTGGATCCAAAAGAAAAGGGATTCTCAGGTCGAGTCGACCTGACGTGGAC
Source organism: Thymus mandschuricus (assembly GCA_029379335.1). Lineage (NCBI taxonomy): Eukaryota > Viridiplantae > Streptophyta > Magnoliopsida > Lamiales > Lamiaceae > Thymus > Thymus mandschuricus. The sequence goes on along the minus strand of CM057074.1, from coordinate 13,977,495 downwards.
GTAGGAGGATTTCTCCGATCCACGCTACATCGCGGTGTTTCTCTCTCTCTTTATTTATTACACTTACATTTTATTATCTAACTGACGAGCATCAATCTGCATTTCACGAATCAACCTGCTATCCATATTCAGCCTTTAAGATTTTTCAAAGAGTAATCAACCTCCACCAACTTCCGCATTAAACAACAGTTTGATAAATCAAGCTTGATACCATACGAGCTTGATAGATCAAACTGCCTCTGATAAGGTCGACCTTGACAATCGACCTGCAGATCGACCTGAATTTTAAAAAGTCAAAAACGGTTGGTTATTGGTGTATTCCCCCCCCCCCCCCCCATACACCAATTACTCTTTCCCGGGACCAACAAGTGGTATCAGAGCAGTGGTTCTTTTGACCGCTGCTTTGCATACTAAAAGTTCCTTATCAAACTTTTGGTCATTCTGAACCGATCCTTAGAAAAATCTTTTCATTCATTTCATATCATATTATTTTGCAATGGAGGCTTCTCTTCTCAGGGTATGTGAAGACTTCTCCGTTCAAGGCTATGAAGATTGGAGCTTTCGAATCAAGATGTGTCTCAAGGCACATCACGTCCTTATGTGGGACATCATCGAGAACGGACCCTCCCCCATTTATGCTGCAAAGATTATCGTGGATGGAACAGCCCCCGGGGAGGCTACATACGAGAAAGTCCTTAAGAATCCTCGCGATTACACAACTGAGGAAAGAAAGGAGGCCGGTCTCGATGACTACGCAAAGGGACTCATCTCCAGCACCGTGAAGGGCGTCTACCTGGCCAAGATCAGAAATCTTGAAACGGCCAAAGAAATGTGGGACACCCTCCGGTCCATCAGCCTTGGCTCAGAGGAAATGAAGGAGAACAAGCTGTCCATGGCGTGCAGCAAGTTCGATGACTTCAAGATGGTTTCGGGAGAAACCATTGAAGCGATGAAAATTCGCTTCACCGAGATTGTTCTTGAAGTGGCTGCCATCAATCCATACAAGTATACGCTGCGCGAGAAGAATCTCAAAGTGATACGTGCCCTCCCTGCAAATTGGCACGTATACGCCGCCATGCATCCAGCCCGATCGGATTTCAACTCCCTCACCACTGAAGATCTTTTCGACATTCTTGTCGGAAATGAGTATGAGATGATCCGCATCCATGGATCAACTCAGCCTTCCACCAGCAAGAAGGCTGAGGAAAAGAACAAGGAGGTAGCCTTCAAGGCCGACTCAGCCTCAGCTGCTACCCCAAGTCCGATTGACGAATCCATCGTCAAGAAGTTCGAGAAGATGACTCTCGACTACGCTCTAGCCGCTAGGAGAAATGAGAAGCTCCTAGGGAAGGTTGTCAAATACAAGAAATTCTACCGTGACAACAAACGAAACTTCTCAAACCGCAACCACGACCGCCCTGACAAAAAGGGAGAAGGTAAACCCTCAACCTTCAATTCTTCTAACACACCCGAGGGTGGTTGTTTCAACTGTGGCAGGCCAGGTCACTACAAGACCGACTGTCCGGATCTTACCAAGGCCGAGAGAGACGAGCTCCGTGCAAAGCGTGATAAGAAGCTCAAAGATCAACGAGCTGCAATGATTGCCGAAGAAACAAAGGAAGCTCACCTCTCGGATAGCTCGTCAAGTGATGACGAAGGATACATCGCTTTCGATGAAAGTGATGATGAAGAATGCTTCGTTGGAGAGCATCAACAAAACGAGGGATCTTCAAAGGTAGATCTTCAACCCATTTCACTTTCTTTTTCTGACAATGATTGTGCAGAAGAAGGTGATGAAGACCTATCCGAGGCTGTGTCTTGGGAAGAAATCAAGAAACAGCTCGACGACTATGCCGATCTCGTGGATACACTCAAAGAGGTCGTTGAAGACAATGCTGAGCTATTGGATAAAAATGAAAAATACAAGCTAGCATTAGAAGAAAGATTCTCTCCCTACGATGAAGAAAAGGAAAGGGAGATCGAAGCCCTAAAGTCAAAGGTTGACGAATTGACTTTACGGGTCAAGGAGTTCGATACCAGGGAGCTCGAGAAGAACGAGTCCCTCTAGACCAAAGATGCCGAAATACACAGCCTTACCTCAAAGCTGGCTGACTTGGTAATCCGACACGAACTCCTCGTGAAAAAGGAAGAAAAACTTCAACTCACATTGAGTCAGTTGAAGAAAAGTGGAAAGAAGCTGGAAGAGGTCCAATCCATGCAACGCAATCCGCGCGATCACTCTGGGATTGGATTTAACGGAGAATCCAAGAAAAGCAAGAACAAAGACTGCGAGATCACGTTCGTTAAAGCGCAGCCTAAATCGAAGAATGCTCGGAAAGCTAATCAAGCTCTCCCTGATAAGATGGTCAAGCTGAAGAATCCAGCTCGACAGCCCCAGGCCATCCTCATAAAGCAACAAAAGAAGGAACAGCATGTTTCTCAAAAGAAAGAGAGTCGACCTGTTCAGCAACGTCGACATGCCCCCTATCCTCAAAATCAGGCCGTTCATCAAGGGCGATACGGAGGCCAGTTCTATCAAAGGCCATATCACCCTGAGTTCTTCCACCCGGATTATCAAGGGTGCTACTGCCACTATTCTCAACAGTCAAATTTTCAAAACTGGCAGTATCAACCTGGGTTTTACGAAGAACAAAATTATCAGCCTCGTCGCCCTCACTCGAAGAAATCCAAGGCTCCTAAGCCCAAGACCGCTACTGCCTCGTCCTCAGCCTCGGATAGAAGCAGACCGGTGAAGCAAATATGGGTTCCAAAGGCCGTTCCCGCAACCGATGTAGCACCCAATCTCAAATGGGTTGCTAAGTTTAACTAATTGCAGGTTGGGAAGGCTCAAAGAAGGAGCCACGCAGCTCGAGGAGCTGTATGGATCATTGATAGTGGATGCTCAAAGCACATGACGTGTGACAAAACGCCACTTTCAAATTACCGAGAACGAGACGGGCCACTTGTAACCTTTGGAGGAAATTCTAAGGGATTTACAAGAGGCCAGGGCGATCTAAGAGTTGGTAAAACAACTATTTCTAACGTCTCTTATGTTGAAGGTCTTAATCATAATTTATTCTCTGTGTCGCAATTCTGCTCGAGTGGTAAACGAGTAGAATTCACCGCTAACAAATGTCTCGTGAAAAATGAGGAAGGAGAAATTCTTCTTACCGGAATTTTGCAGGATAGACTCTATATTGTTCAATGGACAGATTGGATAGAGACCTGCCTGGTCACAAAGGCCGATTCCGAGACTAGCTGGTTATGGCACAAGAGGTTGAGTCACTTAAACTTCAAGGCCATCAACAAGCTCGCACGCAACAAGCTGGTGAACGACCTGCCAGACCAAGTCTTCGATCGTGATCACATCTGCAGAGCCTGTCAAGCCGGAAAGCAAACAAGATCTTCCTTTCCAAGCGTGACGGCACAATCATCAAATCGAATTCTTGAGCTTCTCCATCTCGACCTCTTCGGTCCAGTCACTCCCTTGAGTATAAACGGTAGAAAATATGCTCTCGTTATTATAGATGATTATTCTAGATTTACGTGGGTTATTTTCATGTACAAAAAGAAGGAGACATTGGAGAAGCTACCTGCGTTGCTGAGCAAGCTGTGCAATCAAAAGGAGAAATCCATCATCTCCATTCGATCAGATCGAGGCACCGAATTTATCAATGCAATGATCGAAGAATATTGCACAAAGAGTGGGATTCATCATCAAACTTCAGCTTCACGCACACCTCAACAAAACGGCGTGGTGGAACGTCGTAACAGATCGCTGAAGGAAGCAGCTCGTACCATGTTGGATGAAACCAACCTTCCAAAGAAGTTTTGGGCAGAGGCCGTCAATACAGCCTGCTACACCCAAAACAGGTCGATCATCACGACCCGACATGGAAAGACTCCATACGAGCTGTGGAACAACAAGCTCCCCAGGTTAAAGTATTTTAAAGCTTTTGGGTGTTTGTGTTACATTCATAACAATGGGAAATCTCAATTGAAGACTTTTGATAGCAAGACCGATCCAGGAGTATTTTTAGGATACTCAGAGGTTAGCAAAGCTTATAGAGTCTTTAATAAGAAAACCCTAGTTGTGGAGGTAACACCTCATGTTGTGTTTGATGAATCTACTTGTCTGTACAGAGATTCAAGTACAGGTACAGAACAGCCCGCTGCTAACAGGCCGTCTAACTCCCCCATTGACGACCTGCTAGTATGGACTCCAAATGATTTGGTGGAAGAGGATCAATCTGATCCTAAGGTCACACAACAAGGGGGAAGTGATGCAAATACTAATACGAGCTGTAATACATCAGCCGGACTTAACCAAGCTGATCCCCCTCCCTCAGTCCCCAAGACTGATGCTGTTCACGACCTTACATCACAAATCGAGCAGCTCGATAACACAATGGAGCAGCTCAACATCCAGGCCGAACAGCAGCCATATCAACAGCCTGAGCAACAGCATGTACCCTCTGATCAACCTTCAACTCATCCGGAGTTTGACGAACCCATTAATGAGCCCGACCCAATTATTTCAAATGAAGAGAGATCACGACACAGACGATGGATCGATGATCATCCGAAAGAGCTCATTGTTGGGAACCCAAACCAAGGAGTGCGAACAAGAAGGACGATTGGTGAAAGTGCGCTATTAAGTTGCTATCTCTCTCGCATAGAACCCAAAGATGCCATTGAAGCTCTTCAAGATGCTGATTGGATTGAAGCCATGCAAGAAGAACTCAATGAATTCAAAAGAAATGAAGTATGGTCTCTAGTTGATCGTCCTTATCATCAGGGCGTCATTGGAGTCAAATGGGTTTACAAGAACAAGAGAGATGAATCTGGAGAAGTTGTCAGAAATAAAGCCCGATTGGTTGCAAAAGGTTACTGTCAACAAGAAGGAATCGACTATGATGAGACGTTTGCTCCAGTTGCAAGATTAGAAGCTATAAGGCTGTTTCTAGCTTATGCCGCTCATCAACGATTCAAAGTCTACCAGATGGATGTTAAAAGTGCATTCCTCAATGGCGTTCTTGAAGAAGAAGTCTATGTGGAACAGCCCCCTGGATTCGAGGAGGGTGATTCAAGCAAAGTCTACAAACTGCACAAGGCCGTCTACGGTCTTAAACAAGCTCCTCGAGCTTGGTATGAGACGCTATCATCCTTTCTCATCGAATCGGGATTCAAGCGTGGTTCAGTCGACAAGACGCTATTCACTATCAAAGTGAATGAACATATCCTTTTAGTACAAATTTATGTTGATGATATCATTTTTGGATCTAAATCTCCCATTTTGTGTGAAAAATTTGGTAACCTCATGACCGAAAAATATAAAATGTCTATGATGGGGGAAATGAATTTCTTTCTAGGGTTGCAGGTTAAGCAGTCCGATGAAGGAATCTTCATTAGCCAAACAAAGTACGCACACGAGCTGGTCGACAAGTTTGGTGTCAAAGACAGCAAGCCTGTCAAAATACCGATGCTCTCTGGTGGGAAGATCGACCCGGATCCCCAAGGAAAACCTGCCAACATAACACAGTACAGGGGTATAATTGGTTCATTACTTTATCTAACTGCTAGTCGACCTGACATCACTTTTGCAGTTGGAGTGTGTGCTCGATTTCAAGCTAATCCGAAGGAATCTCACTTGGAAGCAGCAAAGAAAATTCTTCGATACATCAAAGGAACCACAAATCTAGGTCTTTGGTATCCTTGTGATGATAATTTGCAGCTTACAGGTTATTCAGATTCTGATCATGCAGGATGCAAGCTCGATAGGAAATCTACCTCGGGCACTTGCCATTTTCTCGGAAACAAGCTGATTTCGTGGTTTTCAAAGAAGCAAACTTCAGTAGCCACCTCCACCACAGAGGCCGAGTACATGGCCGCAGGAAGTTGTTGTGCACAAATCTTGTGGATCAAACAACAACTTAAGGATTATGAAGTTGAAGTTAGTGAAGTGCCAATATTCTGCGACAGCTCGAGTGCCATCGCCATTACTCAAAACCCAGTTCTTCATTCTAGATGCAAGCACGTGGATATTCGACATCACTTCATTCGTGATCACGTGGAGAAAAAGAACGTGGTTATAGAGAAGATACACACTGACATTCAACGAGCTGATATTCTAACCAAACCCCTAGCCGAAGAAAGATTCAAAATGCTATGTGGAAAGCTAGGATTATGATACGAACCTTGGTAGGTCCGAACGACTCACGCACGCGGAAGACTAAGGATACCGATGGAAATCCCAAAACCTCTGAATCTAACCCTAGAAGTGATATAGGTCGTATGTTGCCTATACCCCAACGAGATAGTTGACGCAGCAACTCGGGGACGATGATTGACACACAATCGAGGGTGATGTACTCGAATGATTCGCCGGATAAAGAATTCGACTTGCACACAAGAAGAATTCGAAAACTCTCAAGAGAGAATAAACTCACAATAATATTAATGATCAAAAACTAACTAATTTTCGTCCACAAAGAGCCCCTTATATAGGGAGGCAAATAAAACCATCTAAACCTAATCTAACTAGGAAATAACTGACCCAAAGTCATTGGTATGGCCCAACCCATTAACCAACATGATAAAAACCCAAAAACAAGTCTTTTAAGGCCCAAAAACGTGGCCTGACTCAAAACATACGAAAATTAAAACTAAAATAAAGTCTTCACTCTTCATCCCATATCATCTATAATTCTGGGCCTCCGGGCTTCGAACCATGACTTACGGGCTCCATCATTCCCCTCCTCTTGAAGAGGATTTGTCCTCAAATCCTGACCACCTCCTCCGTCAAAAGGAAAGAAATTATGCTTCTTCTTCGTCTCATCGAACAGCATGGACTCCAACTCTTTCTTCCCCTCCAACTCAATTTGATGTTCACTTCTTTTAATTGATAATATGCCATGCCATGTATCTTTAGAAGAAACATCATTGTATGCCTGCACAAATGTATAAGTAAAAGGAAATAGACAATCAAGAGACGAAACATTGCCATTGTTCCACTTTGCCTCCATGGACTTCTTCTCCTCATTCACGATCCACTCCAAAGCACTACTCTGATCAAGTAGAGATTCATGCATCAATCCATTCTCGTTTGTCTCTACTTTCTCTTCCATGGCCTTCACCATCTCCACCTCCTTTGACAGTTGCATTTGATCATCCTCATCCACTTGCGTTGGAGTAAGAGAAATAAACGACACTTCATCCTCGACATGAATGATGTTCTCTTGCTGCTCTCCATCGCACTCCTCATTTTGCACACTCTGATCAATATCATCAAATAAACTAAGAAGTGGTCCAGGAGGTGCTTCGATTTCTTCTACCTCCTCATTCAGTTTTTCCACATCATCTCGAACCGGAGTGAACGTACTCTTAGCATCTGACCTTGGCTTCACAAATGGACGTGTGTACTCCTTCGGCTGCTCTTGTTTCTCCCAAAAGCCTCTCTTCGAATATGAAACAGTAGTAGCTTGGGACTGCCTCCAACTATTCTGATTCCCACTATAGAATTGGAAAGGTGCAAAATGTTTCCTCATCACCGCCTTCATCTCTTTCCAAGTCATGATTGGCTCCACTCCATTCCTTCTTCTACTCTTAGCCAATCGATCCCACCAAGTTAGAGCATAGTCCGATAACAACCTGGATGCCAAGTTCACCTTCTTGAACTCAGAATAGTTATGATGACAAAAAGCTATCTCCATATTTCTCTCCCATTGAAGATACAACTCTGGATCATATTTCCCTTGAAAGTAGGTAATGTCCACTTCTTCGTCCTCACCAAGATGACCACGTTGGTTGTATTGTCGGACTTTTTCTTTGTAACGACCTCCACTCTTCGAACAAATTAACACCGACTCAGACCTCATCTCCTCGCCCCATTGTTTCACCATCGCCTCTATCATGGATTTCGTTTGTGAATCAAGCTCTTCATCCGACATACCTGCAAAAAGGTTAGTAAAATAGGATCCTCACAACCTCACAAGCACTCGTGTATCCCTCAATACCGTTCACACTCAGCACTCGTGTATCGCTCAATAGTAATGGCTTTTACCCTCTAATAAGCTCACCCCTCTTGCCTTTTTCCACTCAATTCTCTCTTAAGAAGCTCAAATTCCCTTAATCTACCACAGAAATCACTATTAACGAATCAAGAGTACTGAAATTAGGAAGGAAGGATGATCGGACTAAGAAAACCCTAAACCGAGACACGAAAAAGACACGAAAATTTTACCGAAAACTTCGGCGGACGATTTGACCCTTTAAACGACCTTTTTTTGCAAAAATAATGGACCGATTCCGACAAAGTCGGAACCACCGTATAGATCTTTTCGAGAGCTTTCCGAAAAGGTATTATGGAGCAAAATCGGAGTTCGTATGCAAAAGTTATGGCCGTTTTAGTGCTGGCCGATGAAAAACACGAGAAAAAGACGAAAACACACCGAAACGAATATATAACTGATATCCCAATGAAGAAACACGTAATAATCAACTCAGAACACACAGTGACACACTAGGGCTTCGAATATATCCTTTTTTTTTTTTTTTTTTTTTTTTTTTTTTTCAAACTTTTTTTTTTTTTTTTTTCGAAACTTTTTTTTTTTTTTTGATCGAAACTTTTGCCCCTAATATGTCACGACAACGTGTAGAAGACTCACCTAAAACGTGTTATATAATATAAGGTATGGGATTTATATTCTGAGTATGTTTCCTAATCTTATAAGGAAAGAAATCTTCTACTCCTTAATGACCAAGAAATCAACTTTGACTAGGTATCAAAACGAATCTGAATACTTGACACGAAAGAAAAGCTACAAAGAACGATTTTGACTCTATGAACAGATACAAATTTTTTTTTTTTTTTTTGACACAGCACGACTCAAACGAACGAAGAACAGAACAAGACACGAAGAGACGACTCGAAAACAAGACACGAACAGAAAGCAACAAAGAGACGAAATTCAAGACGAAAAGGACGATAGAACCTGGATGACGTAAGCCTGGCTCTGGTGCCAAATGATACGAACCTTGGTAGGTCCGAACGACTCACGCACGCGGAAGACTAAGGATACCGATGGAAATCCCAAAACCTCTGAATCTAACCCTAGAAGTGATATAGGTCGTATGTTGCCTATACCCCAACGAGATAGTTGACGCAGCAACTCGGGGACGATGATTGACACACAATCGAGGGTGATGTACTCGAATGATTCGCCGGATAAAGAATTCGACTTGCACACAAGAAGAATTCGAAAACTCTCAAGAGAGAATAAACTCACAATAATATTAATGATCAAAAACTAACTAATTTTCGTCCACAAAGAGCCCCTTATATAGGGAGGCAAATAAAACCATCTAAACCTAATCTAACTAGGAAATAACTGACCCAAAGTCATTGGTATGGCCCAACCCATTAACCAACATGATAAAAACCCAAAAACAAGTCTTTTAAGGCCCAAAAACGTGGCCTGACTCAAAACATACGAAAATTAAAACTAAAATAAAGTCTTCACTCTTCATCCCATATCATCTATAATTCTGGGCCTCCGGGCTTCGAACCATGACTTACGGGCTCCATCAGATTATTAAATGTTGAGTCATCAGGCCGATCGTAAGCCTACAGGCCGTTATCTCCTCATCGACCTGCCACATCTTTCAAAAGCTTGTGTGGGACCAACAATCGGGACCAACAAGCAGGCCGTCTCTTTACATGCAGGCAGATATTAAGGGGGAACAGGCGGTCAACTCTCAACAGGCCGTTACCATTTGAACAGGCCGTGTCTGACAACAGGCCGTATCTATCAACAGGCCGTGTTCATCATCAGGCCGTCGACTATTCAACAGATCGACCTGTGTTCCTCAAATTGAGGGGGAACACTTAGCCAAAGTGATCCATCATTTGAGGGGGAACAAAGGCCGTTGTCCATCTCCAGGGCGTTTATTTCGCCAGGCCGACATCTTAAGTCCAGGCAGTTCCACCTTGCCAGGTCGATGTCATATGTCCAGGCCGACATCACAAATACAGGCCGTTCATCTCGACAGGCCGTTCTCCGTCACCAGGCCGATATCATCAGACCGATATCAACCTGAATGCAACTACATTTATAAAGGAAGAATCAAAAGGGCAGTATCACCCTTTTGTCTTATAACTTCTTCAATACGCATTGATTCCTTCATTTATTAATGTTATTTATTTCTCAATGTGTTTCATTAGTTAAGGTTCTGATAACTTGCAGAAAATGAGGAAAAAGGGATAATGATTACCATTTTTGTAAAACATCCAGTCAAGTGTCAAGTTTTGACACATTGACCGAGAATGCATTTAATTCACTGCCTTCTCTCTGCAAAAAGTGCAAGTTATCGCACGTTCTCATATCTCACGCGCGAATGTGTAACGTTTCACATTTCACGCGCACACATCGTGTGGTTGAGAATTAAAGAGATATTTTCACCTTTTCAAATTCGAACGATCTCAACCGTTCGAAAATTCTATAAATATGGCATGCAGTTTTTCTCTCATTCTTACTTGTCTTCTTCATCTTCTTCGAAAAACCTAAAACTTGTCTCTGCAAAAACTGCCGCCGTCGTGTTTATTTTTCACTACTGGTTTTCAACTTTTCACTCAATCGCACAAAGATTTCACCGTGGTTTGTATTTTATTTCTTCTCTGCTTTTAATCTCTTTTAAGTATTTGTTACTTATCTATCTATATCGTTGCAGAAAACCAACAACCATGGCTCAAACCTCTACTTCCGGTCGCAAAGAGATGCAGTGGTCGGAAATCGAGGCCTACCTGTCCGCTCGTATCAAGTATGAGCCCTACATGGTGCGCGAAAACTACGGTTTTCACGATCTAGACTCCATGTTCACTCTGGTGGAGAGATGCTTCCCATTCCACCAGATTATCTCCCACCGGCCGGCGAAGAATTTGCCCAGGATGGTATGCGCTTTCTTCTATAACTGGAACGAGGGCGAGTCCGTGTCTTCCCACACAGTCACCCTCGGAACCCAGAAATCCATGGTCACCATCAACATTCTTGATGCGGTGAAGGGCGCCTTCGGTATTGGAGACGGAGGGGAGATGCAATTATCGGAGATTTCTCAAGACCAACTGCAGCAGGTTGCAGATCGGGTCTTGATTGAGCAGAGGCAGTTCGTTCCAGTGGCCTTCAAAAGGAGCGAGCTGCGCCCCAAATTCCGCCTCCTTATGGACTTCATCCAAAAGTGCTTTCTAGGGCACGTCGGGAATTACGACCAGGTCACCCCGTTCAAATTCCAGATTTTGACGGCCGTAATTCTCGATCTACCGATCAGTTGGGCAAAACTGATGGTCTCGCTACTCTGGGAGGAGGCCAGGCAGATCGTTTGCGAGACAGAGGGAGAGGCCATTGTGAAAGTCTATCTTCACAACGAGAAAAGGCCGATGCGCCTCGGATCGAAGGCCACCTGTATTATCCTTTCTTACTTCAAGAATAGGAAATGGTCCAATGATCCGGCCTTTCCCCCCCTGTTTATACCAAAAGATCTCCATCAGCTTGAGATGGCGATTGGGGTGGCACCTCAAATCTATCACAACTCCCCAGACTCTGTCAGGGAGCATCTCGCCAGAACCGGGCAATCCAAGGTTGGATGGAGGATCCCAGATCGACCTGTCCATAAGAAGAGGAAGGCCGATGTCGACCTGGTTCCCGCTCGCCCTGCTAAGAAGGCTCTTCCTGTAAAGAAGACTCCTCCACGGAGGACGCAGTCGGCCTCCGGTGATCCTCCCGGGCCGTTCCACCCTTTTAACGATCTTTTTACGAATGTTTTAGCTCAATATCTAAAGTTTTCGACAATTCTAAATTACGTGATCCAGCTTTTCGAAAAGCGAGCAGATCCTCCCCCTGGATTTCGAGGTATCTGCACCACTGTTGGGAACCCCCTGCAGTTTGATTTTGATGATGTTTATCGAAACCACACTTAGGCATATTTTACTTTGATTAGGGTCAAGGCCGATAGATCGACCTGCTACATGTTAGTGCAGGTCGATGCCCTATAACGTTTAGTATCAAGTTCGATCCACCCTGTAAGAGAAAGGTCGATGTATCGACCTGCCTCAATTGGATCGAGCTGGATCATCAGCCTGTCTATCGACCTCCCCTATCAAGCTTCCAGCTGGCATTGCCTTAGAAGATTTCAAGAGCTGGACTATCAATCAAGGTCGATGTTCCGCCTTCATGGAGCGTCACGACCTGATCCTTGCCACGTCGAGTGCCAGCAAGGACGAATATTCCCAACGGCTAGAAGTGAGTCAGCATCCAACGGCTAGTGCCACGTCAGCCCGACTGCAACGGCTAGTTTTTCAAAACTGCCTATAAATACTTCAGCCATTTTCGGATTCAAGTACGGGAAACACAAATTATCAACGCCATATCTCTACCCAAATCTCTCTCAAAGCTCATATCCATTCAAGTGTTCGAAATCCGATTAGTTTCCCAAACACTTGACAAGAGAGGTTTCCGATTCCGAAAAACTCCACAACGACGAAGCGTTCACTGCTGCTTGTCGATTGTTCAAACAACTTCTTCTCCGACTTGTTCGAAGTTAGAAAGCTTGTTTTTATTTTCGCCATTATAGAGTTAGTCAAGCTCTGTAAAAGCGTAAGGTTGTTTGTACGTTTTAGTACGAAGGTTGTAAGGGTCACGACCCAAAACTCGTGTCTAGTTACTCTCAAGTTAGATTGTATCTAGAACTGATACTCAGTCAGTATAAATAAGAGAGGTGGATCCAAAAGAAAAGGGATTCTCAGGTCGAGTCGACCTGACGTGGACGTAGGAGGGTTTCTCCGAACCACGCTACATCGCGGTGTCTCTCTCTCTCTTTATTTATTGTACTTATATTTTATTATCTAACTGACGTGCATCAACCTGCATTACACGAATCAACCTGCTATCCATATTCAGCCTTAAAAGATTTTTCAAAGAGTAATCAACCTCCACCAACTTCCGCATTAACAGTTTGATAAATCAAGCTTGATACCATACAAGCTTGATAGATCAACCTGCCTCTGATAAGGTCGACCTTGACAATCGACCTGCAGATCGACCTGAAATTTTAAAAAAAATCAAAAACGGTTGGTTATTGGTGTATTCCCCCCCCCCATACACCAATTACTCTTTCCCGGGACCAACAAGTGGTATCAGAGCAGTGGTTCTTTTAACCGCTGCTTTGCATACTAAAAGTTCCTTATCAAACTTTTGGTCATTTTGAACCGATCCTTAGAAAAATCTTTTCATTCATTTCATATCATATTATTTTGCAATGGAGGCTTCTCTTCTCAGGGTATGTGAAGACTTCTCCGTTCAAGGCTATGAAGATTGGAGCTTTCGAATCAAGATGTGTCTCAAGGCACATCACGTCCTTATGTGGGACATCATCGAGAACGGACCCTCCCCCATTTATGCTGCGAAGATTATCGTGGATGGAACAGCCCCCGGGGAGGCTACATACGAGAAAGTCCTTAAGAATCCTCGCGATTACACAACTGAGGAAAGGAAGGAGGCCGGTCTCGATGACTACGCAAAGGGACTCATTTCCAGCACCGTGAAGGGCGTCTACCTGGCCAAGATCAGAAATCTTGAAACGGCCAAAGAAATGTGGGACACCCTCCGGTCCATCAGCCTTGGCTCAGAGGAAATGAAGGAGAACAAGCTGTCTATGGCGTGCAGCAAGTTCGATAACTTCAAGATGGTTTCGGGAGAAACCATTGAAGCGATGAAAATTCGCTTCACCGAGATTGTTCTTGAAGTGGCTGCCATCAACCCGTACATGTATACGCAGCGCGAGAAGAATCTCAAAGTGATACGTGCCCTCCCTGCAAATTGGCACGTATACGCCGCCATGCATCCAGCCCGATCGGATTTCAACTCCCTCACCACTGAAGACCTTTTCGACATTCTTGTCGGAAATGAGTATGAGATGATCCGCATCCATGGATCAACCCAGCCTTCCACCAGCAAGAAGGCTGAGGAAAAGAACAAGGAGGTAGCCTTCAAGGCCGACTCAGCCTCAGCTGCTACCCCAAGTCCGATTGACGAATCCATCGTCAAGAAGTTCGAGAAGATGACTCTCGACTACGCTCTAGCCGCTAGGAGAAATGAGAAGCTCCTAGGGAAGGTTGTCAAATACAAGAAATTCTACCGTGACAACAAACGAAACTTCTCAAACCGCAACCACGACCGCCCTGACAAAAAGGGAGAAGGTAAACCCTCAACCTTCAATTCTTCTAACACACCCGAGGGTGGTTGTTTCAACTGTGGCAGGCCAGGTCACTACAAGACCGACTGCCCGGATCTTACCAAGGCCGAGAGAGACGAGCTCCGTGCAAAGCGTGATAAGAAGCTCAAAGATCAACGAGCTGCAATGATTGCCGAAGAAACAAAGGAAGCTCACCTCTCGGATAGCTCGTCAAGTGATGACGAAGGATACATCGCTTTCGATGAAAGTGATGATGAAGAATGCTTCGTTGGAAAGCATCAACAAAACGAGGGATCTTCAAAGGTAGATCTTCAACCCATTTCACTTTCCTTTTCTGACGATGATTGTGCAGAAGAAGGTGATAAAGACCTATCCGAGGCTGTGTCTTGGGAAGAAATCAAGAAACAGCTCGATGACTATGCCGATCTCATGGATACACTCAAAGAGGTCGTTGAAGACAATGCTGAGCTATTGGATAAAAATGAAAAATACAAGCTAGCATTGGAAGAAAGATTCTCTCCCTACGATGAAGAAAAGGAAAGGGAGATCGAAACCCTAAAGTCAAAGGTTGACGAATTGACTTTACGGGTCAAGGAGTTCGATACCAGGGAGCTCGAGAAGAACGAATCCCTCAAGACCAAAGATGCCGAAATACACAGCCTTACCTCAAAGCTGGCTGACTTGGTAATTCGACACGAACTCCTCGTGAAAAAGGAGGAAAAACTTCAACTCACATTGAGTCAGTTGAAGAAAAGTGGAAAGAAGCTGGAAGAGGTCCAATCCATGCAACGCAATCCGCGCGATCACTCTGGGATTGGATTTAACGGAGAATCCAAGAAAAGCAAGAACAAAGACTGCGAGATCACGTTCGTGAAAGCGCAGCCTAAATCAAAGAATGTTCGGAAAGCTAATCAAGCTCTCCCTGATAAGATGGTCAAGCTGAAGAATCCAGCTCGACAGCCCCAGGCCATCCTCATAAAGCAACAAAAGAAAGAACAGCCCGCTCCTCAAAAGAAGGAGAGTCGACCTGCCCAGCAACGTCGACCTGCCCCCTACCATCAAAATAAGGCTGTTCATCAAGGGCGATACCAAGGCCAGCATTATTAAAGGCCGTATCACCCTGAGTTCTTCCACCCGGATTATCAAGGGTGCTACTGCCACTATTCTCAACTGTCAAATTTTTCAGACTGGCAGTATCAACCTGGGTTTTACGAAGAACAATATTATCAGCCTCGTCGCCCTCGCTCGAAGAAATCCAAGGCTCCTAAGCCCAAGACCGCTACTGCCTCGTCCTCAGCCTCGGATAGAAGCAGACCGGTGAAGCAAATATGGGTTCCAAAGGCCGTTCCCGCAACCGATGTAGCACCCAATCTCAAATGGGTTGCTAAGTTTAACTAATTGCAGGTCGGGAAGGCTCAAAGAAGGAGCCAAGCAGCTCATGGAGCTGTATGGATCATTGATAGTGGATGCTCAAAGCACATGACGTGTGACAAAACGCCACTTTCAAATTACCAAGAACGAGACGGGCCACTTGTAACCTTTGGAGGAAATTCTATGGGATTTACGAGAGGCCAGGGTGATCTAAGAGTTGGTAAAACAACTATTTCTAACGTCTCTTATGTTGAAGGTCTTAATCATAACCTATTTTCTGTGTCGCAATTCTGCTCGAGTGGTAAACGAGTAGAATTCACCGCTAACAAATGTCTCGTGAAAAATGAGGAAGGAGAAATTCTTCTTACCAGAATTTTGCAGGATAGACTCTATATTGTTCAATGGACAGATTGGATAGAAACCTGCTTGGTCACAAAGGCTGATTCCGAGACAAGTTGGCTATGGCACAAGAGGTTGAGTCTCTTAAACTTCAAGGCCATCAACAAGCTCGCACGCAACAAGCTGGTGAACGACCTGCCAGACCAAGTCTTCGATCGTGATCACATCTGCAAAGCATGTCAAGCTGGAAAGCAGACAAGATCATCATTTCCAAGCGTGACGGCACAATCATCAAATCGAATTCTTGAGCTTCTCCATCTCGACCTCTTCGGTCCAGTCACTCCCTTGAGTATAAACGGTAGAAAATACGCTCTCGTTATTATAGATGATTATTCTAGATTTACGTGGGTTATTTTCATGTATAAAAAGAAAGAGACATTGGAGAAGCTACCTGCGTTGCTGAGCAAGTTGTGCAATCAAAAGGAGAAATCCATCATCTCCATTCGATCAGATCGAGGCACCGAATTTATCAATGCAATGATCGAAGAATATTGCACAAAGAGTGGGATTCATCATCAAACTTCAGCTGCACGCACACCTCAACAAAACGGCGTGGTGGAACGTCGTAACAGATCGCTGAAGGAAGCAGCTCGTACCATGTTGGATGAAACCAATCTTCCAAAGAAGTTTTGGGCAGAGGCGGTCAACACAGCTTGCTACACCCAAAACAGGTCGATCATCACGACCCGACATGGAAAGACTCCATACGAGCTGTGGAACAACAAGCTCCCCAGGTTAAAGTATTTTAAAGCCTTTGGGTGTTTGTGTTACATTCATAACAATGGAAAATCTCAATTGAAGACTTTTGATAGCAAGGCCGATCCAGGAGTATTTTTAGGAAACTCAGAGGTTAGCAAAGCTTATAGAGTCTTTAATAAGAAAACCCTAGTTGTGGAGGTAACACCTCATGTTGTATTTGATGAATCTACTTGTCTGTACAGAGAATCAAGTACAGGTACAGAACAGCCCGCTGCTAACAGGCCGTCTAACTCCCCCATTGACGACCTGCTAGTATGGACTCCAAATGATTTGGAGGAAGAGGATCAATCTGATCCTAAGGTCACACAGCAAGGGGGAAGTGATGCAAATGATAATACGAGCTGTAATACATCAGCCGGACTTAACCAGGCTGATCCCCCTCCCTCAGTCCCCAAGACTGATGCTGTTCACGACCTTACATCACAAATCGAGCAGCTCGATAACACAATGGAGCAGCTCATCATCCAGGCCGAACAGCAGCCTGATCAACAGCCCCGAGCAACAGCATGTGCCCACTGATCAACCTTCAACTCATCCGGAGTTTGACGAACCCATTAATGAGCCCGAGCCAATCATTTCAAATGAAGAAAGATCACGACGCAGACGATGGATCGATGATCATCCGAAAGAGCTCATTGTTGGGAACCCAAACCAAGGAGTGCGAACAAGAAGGACGATTGGTGAAAGTGCGCTATTAAGTTGCTATCTCTCTCGCATAGAACCCAAAGATGCCATTGAAGCTCTTCAAGATGCTGATTGGATTGAAGCCATGCAAGAAGAACTCAATGAATTCAAAAGAAATGAAGTATGGTCTCTAGTGGATCGTCCTTATCATCAGGGCGTCATTGGAGTCAAATGGGTTTACAAGAACAAGAGAGATGAATCTGGAGAAGTTGTCAGAAATAAATCCAAATTGGTTGCAAAGGGTTACTGTCAACAAGAAGGAATCGACTATGATGAGACGTTTGCCCCCGTTGCAAGATTAGAAGCTATAAGACTGTTTCTAGCTTACACCGCTCATCAACGATTCAAAGTCTACCAGATGGACGTTAAAAGCGCGTTCCTCAATGGCGTTCTCGAAGAGGAAGTCTATGTGGAACAGCCTCCTGGATTCGAGGAGGGTGATTCAAGCAAAGTCTACAAACTGCACAAGGCCGTCTACGGACTTAAGCAAGCTCCTCGAGCTTGGTATGAGACGCTATCATCCTTTCTCATCGAATCAGGATTCAAGCGTGGTTCAGTCGACAAGACGCTATTCACTATCAAAGTGAATGAACATATCCTTTTAGTACAAATTTATGTTGATGATATCATTTTTGGATCTAAATCTCCCATTTTGTGTGAAAAATTTGGTAACCTCATGACCGAAAAATATAAAATGTCTATGATGGGGGAAATGAATTTCTTTCTAGGGTTGCAGGTAAAGCAGTCCGATGAAGGAATCTTCATTAGCCAAACAAAATACGCACACGAGCTGGTCGACAAGTTTGGTGTCAAAGACAGCAAGCCTGTCAAAATACCGATGCTCTCTGGTGGGAAGATCGACCCGGATCCCCAAGGAAAACCTGCCAACATAACACAGTACAGGGGTATAATTGGTTCATTACTTTATCTAACTGCTAGTCGACCTGACATCACTTTTGCAGTTGGAGTGTGTGCTCGATTTCAAGCTAATCCGAAGGAATCTCACTTGGAAGCAGCAAAGAAAATTCTTCGATACATCAAAGGAACCACAAATCTAGGTCTTTGGTATCCTTGTGATGATAATTTGCAGCTTACAGGTTATTCAGATTCTGATCATGCAGGGTGCAAGCTTGATAGGAAATCTACCTCGGGTACTTGCCATTTTCTCGGAAACAAGCTGATTTCTTGGTTTTCAAAGAAGCAAACTTCAGTAGCCACCTCCACCACAGAGGCCGAGTACATGGCCGCAGGAAGTTGTTGTGCACAAATCTTGTGGATCAAACAACAACTTAAGGATTATGAAGTTGAAGTTAGTGAAGTGCCAATATTCTGCGACAGCTCGAGTGCCATCGCCATTACTCAAAACCCAGTTCTTCACTCTAGATGCAAGCACGTGGATATTCGACATCACTTTATTCGTGATCACGTGGAAAAGAAGAACGTGGTTATAGAGAAGATACACACTGACATTCAACGAGCTGATATTCTAACCAAACCCCTAGCCGAAGAAAGATTCAAAATGCTATGTGGAAAGCTGGGGTTATTAAATGTTGAGACATCAGGCCGATCATAAGCCTCCAGGCCGTTATCTCCTCATCGACCTGCCACATCCTTCAAAAGCTTGTGGGACCAACAATCGGAACCAACAGGCAGGCCGTCTCTTTACAAGCAGGCCGATATTAAGGGGGAACAGGCCGTCATCTACTCAACAGGCCGATACCATTTGATAGGGAGACACTATTTGAACAGGCCGTGCCTATCCACAGGCCGTGTCCATCATCAGGCCGTCGACTATTCAATAGATCGACCTGCATTCCTCAAATTGAGGGGGAACACTTAGCCAAAGTGATCCATCATTTGAGGGGGAACAAAGGCCGATGTCCATCTCCAGGGCGTTTATCTCACCAGGCCGACGTCTTAAGTCCAGGCAGTTCCACCTTGCCAGGTCGATGTCATATGTCCAGGCCGATATCACAAATTCAGACCGTTCTCCGTCACCAGACCGATATTATCAGACCGATATCGACCTGAATGCAACTGCATTTATGAAGGAAGAATCAAAAGGGCAGTATCACCCTTTTGTTTTATAACTTCTTCAATACGCATTGATTTCTTCATTTATTTATGTTATTTATTTCTCAATGTGTTTCATTATTTAAGGTTCTGATAACTTGCAGAAAATGAGGAAAAAGGGAGTAATGATTACCATTTTTGTAAAACATCCAGTCAAGTGTCAAACCTTGACACATTGACCGAGGCCGCATTAAATTCCCTGCCGTCTCTCTCTGCAAAAGTGCAAGTTATCGCACGTTCTCAATAACTCACGCGCGGATGCGAAACGTTTCACATTTCACGCGCACACATCGTGTGGTTGAGAATTAAAGAGATATTTTCACCTCTTCAAATTCGAACGATCTCAACCGTTCGAAAATTTTATAAATATGGCATGCAGTTTTCTCTCATTCTTACTTGCCTTCTTCATCTTCTTCGAAAAACCTAAAATTTATCTCTGCAAATACTAAAACTGCCGCTGTCGTGTTCTTCACTTTTCTGCTTTCTCTCTATCTGCATCAAATCACTCGCGTGGTTTGTACTCTTTACACCAATTATATTTTTAAATATCTGTCAAGTTCTTTACTGTATTTATTTTCTAATCCTTCTCGAAAAACTTGCAGAAAAATCAATGGCAGAAAGGGTTTCTACTTCCGGTCGAAAGGAGATGCCGTGGTCTGAAATAGAGGAAATCTTGACGGCTCACCTCAAATTCGAACCATACATGGAGCGCAATAACTTCGGTTTTCGCGATCTCCACTCCATGTTCGCACTGGTGGAGAAGTGTTCTTCTTTTTATCAGATTATCTCCACCCGCCCAGCGAAGCATCTTCCCAGGCTCGTGTGTGCCTTCTTTTATAACTGGAATGAAGGTGATTCCGTATCTACCCACACGGTCTCCCTTGGCACCACTAAATCTCTGGTCACCATCAACGTTCTCAACGCGGTGAAGGCGGCCTTCGGCATTGAAGAGGAAGGTTCAATGCAGCTTTCGGAAATTTCTAGGGACCAACTGCAGCAGGTTGCAGACCGTGTCCTAATCGAGCAAAGGCAGTACGTGCCCGTTGCCTTCAAGAGGAGCGATCTCCGGCCCAAATACCGCCTCTTGATGGACTTCGTGCAGAAGTGCTTTCTAGGGCACATAGGGAATTACGACCAGGTCACGCCGTTCAAATTCCAAATCATGACGGCCGTAATTCTCGACCTGCCCATCTGTTGGGCCAAGCTGATGGTCTCGCTGCTCTGGGATGAAGCCAGGCTGATCATCACCGAGACCGAGGGAGAAGTCGTTGTGAAAGTTTCCCTTCACAACAACAAACCGCTTCGTCTTGGGACGAAGGTAACCTCCATCATCATCTCCCACTTCAAGCAGAGGACATGGGCCAAAGATCCGGCCTTTCCCCCTCTGTTTATTCCAAAAGATTTGCACCAACTGGAGATGGCGATAGGTGTGTCGGCGCAGATTTTTTACAACTCCTCTGACGATGTCAGGACGCACCTCGCCAAGGCCGGTCATTCCAAAGTTGGCTGGAGGATTCCGGATCGACCTGCTCCAAAGAAGAGGAAGGCCGATGTCGATCTGGTTCCCTCACGCCCTGTCAAGAAGGCTCCGCCCGTGAAGAGGACTCCCCCTCGCAAGTCGCAGTCGGCCTCCGGTGAGCCTCCCAGGCCGTTTCATAAAATCCTCCCTCTGGATTTCGAGGTTGCTGCACCTCCCAGGGAGTCTTCGCCCGCCTCATCGCCCTCCTCATCAGCCGAACGGACTCCATCTCCAGTCCGTTCCGCCGCCGAGCAGTCCGCCTCGCAGCAACGCCCTGCATCCTCTCAGCAGGTCGTTGCCCCCTCTCCACAAAGACCTCCCTCAGTCCAACGAGCTGGATCCGTTGAGATCCAGGATCTCACTGCGGAAGAATCTCTGCCTTCCCCAGTTCGAGATGCGCCTGTGGAGGAGGACGTCGTGCTGGAGGTCCAGCCGTTCGTTGAGCAGCCATTATCTGCTGCTCACTCCCAGGTCGCTGCCTTGAAGCAGGAGGCCAGGCTGAAGGTCATCGACCTGATGCCGGGGATAGCTCAACTCCCCAAATCCCTCGACCTCGCCACTCGCCTCCAGTTCTATCTGGATTGTAAGTCGAGTTACTATTACGTCTTTGAGGCGTTGCTGCAGGTCGTCACTCTCGACGACCTGAAGGTCGAGGAGTTAGTGCTGGAATCGGAGTTCGGTTTCTACACCGTGGGGGATGCGGCCTCCAATTTCCGTCAGCTGGTGCTTCGCCGCATGAAGGTCGAAGCCAAAATTTTGGGCATCGACCTTCGCCCCCTCTATGCACACTCCCGTGCTCTCTTCAACTCCGCCGCAATAGCTGGAGACGAGTTTGATAGGATTCAAACTCCGGAGCAATCATCACCCAGGATTGAGGGTGATGATCAACCTCTTGTTGCTGCTGCTCCGTCTCCAAAAGTCGATGTGGAGGCTGCGCTGGATGATATTTCTGCCAAGCTTGAGTCCATCATCACCAGCCTCCCAGAGCAAATCAAGCAGGCCGTAGCAGAGGCCCGGGCTGATATAGTGAAAGATGCCAAAGCCCAGGCCGATGAAGCTGCCAGGGAGCGCGTCACGGACTTCGCCGTGAAGCTGTTGAAAGAATATACCGATAAGCTCCTGCCAGGCCAGCTCGATGAGCTCAACATGGCGTCCCGTGACCAGATCGCGGAGGTATTGGAGGACTTGGCCAAGGTCGATGAGCGAGTAGAAAACCTGAATTCCTCTATCTCAAACTCGGCATCGACCTCCAACGAGCAGATTAATGCCATCCACGGCACCATCTCCTCCCTTCTCAGTGGGCAAATGGAGTTGAAGGATGCAGTGGTCAAGCTGCAGCAAGAGGATGCAACTCTTCTCTCCCTTATCAAGGCCCTGACTGATGATGTCGAAAAGGGGGAAGAAGAAAGAGCCGCCGCCGCGAAGAAGAAGAAGGCCCCAAAATCCAAAACCCCTTCAACTTCCGTGGCTCCTCCAAAGAAGCCCTCCCAGGCCGTTGCACCCAAGGCCGTTGCCTCTCATGCCGATCCCATCTCTCAGCTTGGTGCGGAGCAGGCTGCTGCCGCCAAAGCTCGATTGGCAGCCGAGGCCGATCTCATTTCCGCCATGGTTCTGGCTGGTGCTACGCCTGAGCAGGCTGCAAATCAAGAAGAGCAGCAGCGTTTCAAGGCCGAGCGCCGTGCTGCTGAAGCTAGGAGGAAGAGAGAGTTGGACTGGATCAGCCAGTCCGCTCTTGTTTTGAATGCAGGAGGATTGCAGCAGGTCGTTGATTGGCTTGATGAATCTCAGAACAACCTGCTGCGGGAGCTCAATTCTTGCTTCATCCTGCTGCACTACTTCATCAAGGACCCCTCCCTGCCTGCCGATGCCGACGAAGCATATGCAGCCTATATGCTCAAGTTTCCATACCAAAAATTCATTGGTGATCTCAAGAAAAAGGCTGCAGAGGCTGGTGTGACGATAAGGGCCCCTGCTCAGCAATATTTTGCGCCCTTACGTCTTGGTGCTTCGGAGTATTTGGATTACTCTCGAATCGACCAGTACATCGCCCAAACTGCTATCGGTCTAGGTGTCAACGTATCGAATTCCGATCCCGACTATCGTCGTATCAGGGATGGAATCTACGCAAGCATGCAGACGTTGTCAAGGGAGCAGGTCCAGGAAGAGCGCTTGGCAGCCCGTGCCAAGATCCAGGCTATGTAGATGATTTTGTAATCTTGTTTTTCATTTATGCTCTCAGCTGGTTGTAAACTCTCCATGTATTCTGCTAACGAGCTTAATGAAACAAAATCATCCTTCGTCCTGATGACAATATCTCTTTGTCCAGGCATCTGCCTTTACTGCTTTATTTTAATTATGTTCTTATTTGCCTTTCATTTAATTCCTTATCAATCTTCATGACTGAAAAATGTTTAAGCTCTGATACCATCTTTCAGTGTTTTATCTTAGGAATTATTTGTAAAGTGTTTGGTTTCGACATCATCAAAAAGGGGGAAATTGTTGGGAACCCCCTGCAGTTTGATTTTGATGATGTTTATCGAAACCACACTTAGGCATATTTTACTTTGATTAGGGTCAAGGACGATAGATCGACCTGCTACATGTTAGTGCAGGTCGATGCCCTATAACGTTTAGTATCAAGTTCGATCCACCCTGTAAGAGAAAGGTCGATGTATCGACCTGCCTCAATTGGATCGAGCTGGATCATCAGCCTGTCTATCGACCTCCCCTATCAAGCTTCCAGCTGGCATTGCCTTAGAAGATTTCAAGAGCTGGACTATCAATCAAGGTCGATGTTCCGCCTTCATGGAGCGTCACGACCTGATCCTTGCCACGTCGAGTGCCAGCAAGGACGAATATTCCCAACGGCTAGAAGTGAGTCAGCATCCAACGGCTAGTGCCACGTCAGCCCGACTCCAACGGCTAGTTTTTCAAAACTGCCTATAAATACTTCAGCCATTTTCGGATTCAAGTACGGGAAACACAAATTATCAACGCCATATCTCTACCCAAATCTCTCTCAAAGCTCATATCCATTCAAGTGTTCGAAATCCGATTAGTTTCCCAAACACTTGACAAGAGAGGTTTCCGATTCCGAAAAACTCCACAACGACGAAGCGTTCACTGCTGCTTGTCGATTGTTCAAACAACTTCTTCTCCGACTTGTTCGAAGTTAGAAAGCTTGTTTTTATTTTCGCCATTATAGAGTTAGTCAAGCTCTGTAAAAGCGTAAGGTTGTTTGTACGTTTTAGTACGAAGGTTGTAAGGGTCACGACCCAAAACTCGTGTCTAGTTACTCTCAAGTTAGATTGTATCTAGAACTGATACTCAGTCAGTATAAATAAGAGAGGTGGATCCAAAAGAAAAGGGATTCTCAGGTCGAGTCGACCTGACGTGGACGTAGGAGGGTTTCTCCGAACCACGCTACATCGCGGTGTCTCTCTCTCTCTTTATTTATTGTACTTACATTTTATTATCTAACTGACGTGCATCAACCTGCATTACACGAATCAACCTGCTATCCATATTCAGCCTTAAAAGATTTTTCAAAGAGTAATCAACCTCCACCAACTTCCGCATTAACATTTTGATAAATCAAGCTTGATACCATACAAGCTTGATAGATCAACCTGCCTCTGATAAGGTCGACCTTGACAATCGACCTGCAGATCGACCTGAAATTTTAAAAAAAATCAAAAACGGTTGGTTATTGGTGTATTCCCCCCCCCCCCCATACACCAATTACTCTTTCCCGGGACCAACAACCACCCAGGGAGTCCTCGCCCGCTTCATCGCCCTCTCTCTCTGCCGAACGGACTCCATCTCCAGTCCGTTCCGCCGCCGAGCCGTCCGCCTCGCCGAAACGCCCTGCATCCTCTCAGCAGGTCGTTGCACCCTCGCCAGTGAGGTCCCCCCTCGTCCAACGAGCTGGATCTGTCGAGATCCAGGATCTCACTGCGGAAGAATCTCTGTCTTCCCCAGTTCGGGATGCGCCGGTGGAGGAGGACGTCGTGCTGGAGGTCCAGCCGTTCGTTGAGCAGCCAATGTCTGCTGCTCACTCCCAGGTCGCTGCCAAGAAGGCGGAGGCCAGGCTGAAGGTCATCGACCTGATGCCGGGGATTGCCCAACTCCCCAAGTCTCTCGACCTCGCCACTCGCCTCCAGTTCTACCTGGATTGTAAGTCGAGTTATTACTATATGTTCGAGGCGTTGCTGCAGGTCGTCACTCTCGACGACCTGAAGGTCGAGGAGCTGGCTCTTGAATCTGAGTTCGGTTTCTACACCGTGGGGGATGCGACCTCCAATTTCCGTCAGCTGGTGCTCCGCCGCATGAAGGTCGAAGCCAAAATTTTGGGCATCGACCTTCGCCCCCTCTATGCGCACTCTCGCGCCCTCTTCAACTCCGCCTCAGAAGCCGGAGACGAGTTTGATAGGATTCAAACTCCGGAGCAATCATCACCCAGGATTGAGGGTGATGATCAGCCTCTTGTTGCTGCTGCTCCGTCTCCAAAAATTGATGTGGAGGCTGTGTTGGATGAAATTTCTGCCAAGCTCGAGTCCATCATCACCAGCCTCCCAGAGCAAATCAAGCAGGCCGTAGCAGAGGCCCGGGCTGATATCATAAAAGATGCCAAAGCCCAGGCCGATGAAGCTGCCAGGGAGCGCGTCACGGACTTCGCCGTGAAGCTTTTGAAAGAATATACCGACAAGCTCCTGCCGGGCCAGCTCGATGAGCTCAACATGGCGTCCCGTGACCAGATCGCGGAGGTATTGGAAGATTTGGCCAAGGTCGATGAGCGAGTAGAAAATCTGAATTCCTCTATCTCAAACTCGGCATCGACCTCCAATGAACAGATCAACGCCATCCACGGCACCATCTCCTCCCTTCTCAATGGGCAAATGGAGTTGAAGGATGATGTGGTCAAGCTGCAGCAAGAGGATGCGACTCTTCTTTCCCTTATCAAGGCCCTGACTGATGATGTCGAAAAGGGGGAAGAAGAAAGAGCCGCCGCCGCGAAGAAGAAGAAGCCCATCAAAACCAAATCTGCTTCAACTTCCGTGGCTCCTCCTCCTTCTCAAAAGAAGCCCTCCCAGGCCGTTGCACCCAAGGCCGTTGCTGCTCATGCCGATCCCATCTCCCAGCTTGGTGCGGAGCAGGCTGCTGCCGCCAAAGCTCGATTGGCAGCCGAGGCCGATCTTATTTCCGCCATGGTTCTGGCTGGTGCTACGCCGGAGCAGGCTGCAAATCAAGAAGAGCAGCAGCGTTTCAAGGCCGAGCGCCGTGCTGCTGAAGCTAGGAGGAAGAGAGAGTTGGACTGGATCAGCCAGTCCGCTCTTGTTTTGAATGCAGGAGGATTGCAGCAGGTCGTTGATTGGCTTGATGAATCTCAGAACAACCTGCTGCGGGAGCTCAACTCTTGCTTCATCCTGCTGCACTACTTTATCAAGGACCCCTCCCTGCCTGCCGATGCCGACGAAGCGTATGCTGCCTATATGCGCAAGTTTTCGTACCAAAAATTCATTGGTGATCTACGGAAAAAGGCTGCTGAGGCTGGTGTGACGATAAGGGCCCCTGCTCTTCAATATTTTGAGCCCTTGCATCTTGGTGTTTCGGAGTATTTGGATTACTCTCGAATCGACCAGTACATCGCCCAAACTGCCATCGGCCTAGGCGTCAACGTATCGAATTCCGATCCCGACTATCGTCGTATCAGGGATGGAATCTACGCGAGCATGCAGTCGAAGTCAAGGGAGCAGGTCCAGGAAGAGCGCCTTGCAGCCCGTGCCAAGATCCAGGCTATGTAGATAGATGATTTTGCAATCTTGTTTTTCATTTATGCTCTCAGCTGGTTGTAAATTCTCCATGTATTATGCTATCGAGCTTAATGAAACAAAATCATCCTTCGTCCTGATGACAATATCTCTTTGTCCAGGCATCTGCCTTTACTGCTTTATTTTAATTATGTTCTTATTTGCCTTTCATTTAATTCCTTATCAATCTTCATGATTGAAAAATGTTTAAGCTCTGATACCATCTTTCAGTGTTTTATCTTAGGAATTATTTGTAAAGTGTTTGGTTTCGACATCATCAAAAAGGGGGAAATTGTTGGGAACCCCTTGCAGTTTGATTTTCATGATGTTTATCGAAACCACACTTAGGCATATTTTCAATTGTTTAGGGTCAAGGCCGATAGATCGACCTGCTACCTATTAGTGCAGGTCGATGCCCTTTATCGTTTAGTATCAAGTTCGATCCACCCTGTAAGAGAAAGGTCGATGTATCGACCTGCCTCAATTGGATCAAGCTGGATCATCAGCCTGTCTATCGACCTCCCCTATCAAGCTTCCAGCTGGCATTGCCTTAGAAGATTTCAAGAGCTGGATTATCAATCAAGGTCGATGTTCCGCCTTCATGGAGCGTCACGACCTGATCCTTGCCACGTCGAGTGCCAGCAAGGACGAATATTCCCAACGGCTAGAAGTGAGTCAGCATCCAACGGCTAGTGCCACGTCAGCCCGACTCCAACGGCTAGTTTTTCAAAACTGCCTATAAATACTTCAGCCATTTTTCGGATTCAAGTACGGGAAACACAAGCTATCAACGCCATATCTCTGCCCAAATCTCTCTCAAAGCTCATATCCATTCAAGTGTTCGAAATCCGATTAGTTTCCCAAACACTTGAAGAAGAGAGGTTTCCGATTCCGAAAAACACCACAACGACGAAGCGTTCACTGCTGCTTGTCGATTGTTCAAACAACTTTTTCTCCGACTTGTTCGAAGTTAGAAAGCTTGTTTTTATTTTCGCCATTATAGAGTTAGTCAAGCTCTGTAACAGCGTAAGTTTGTTTGTACGTTCCAGTACAAAGGTGGTAAGGGTCACGACCCAAAACTCGTGTCTAGTTACTCTCAAGTTAGATTGTAGCTAGAACTGATACTCAGTCAGTATAAATAAGAGAGAGGTGGATCCAAAAGAAAAGGGATTCTCAGGTCGAGTCGACCTGACGTGGACGTAGAAGGATTTCTCCGAACCACGCTACATCGCGGTGTTTCTCTCTCTCTTTATTTATTACACTTACATTTTATTATCTAACTGACGAGCATCAATCTGCATTTCACGAATCAACCTGCTATCCATATTCAGCCTTTAAGATTTTTCAAAGAGTAATCAACCTCCACCAACTTCCGCATTAAACAACAGTTTGATAAATCAAGCTTGATACCATACGAGCTTGATAGATCAAACTGCCTCTGATAAGGTCGACCTTGACAATCGACCTGCAGATCGACCTGAATTTTAAAAAGTCAAAAACGGTTGGTTATTGGTGTATTCCCCCCCCCCCCCCCCCCCCATACACCAATTACTCTTTCCCGGGACCAACAAGGGTGCACTGCCCATTTAATGAGACTTATAAGGAACTTTGTCTATTGTATGAAGTTTAGGAGGATGTTGCCTACTGAATAAGGCTTGGGAAAAGTTATGCCCATTGAATGAGGCTTACAGAAGAGGTGCCTATTAGATAGGGCTTCATGAAAGGGCTGCCTGGCAAGTAGGGCTTATAAAGTGTTCTGCCCATTATATGGGGCTTACGATGATATTGCCTGTTAAACAGGGCTTTTTGAGGGGGATTGCCTATTAAATTGGGCTTATGAAGGGTTCTGCCCATTATATGTGATGGAGCCCAAGGTTCGTCAAATCAAGATCCTGTTCGTGTTCCCAAAGGGCCGGTGACGAGAGCTCGAGCTAAGAAGTTCAAGGAAGGCTTACAAGGATTGATCCAAGAAGTTTGGGCTCAAGAATTGATGAAGAAGCCCATTGGAGAAGGCGGACCGGACAGCCCGCGAGTTATTACTTTCATCGAGTGCGTTCGGGCTGAAGATTGAAGACTTTATGTTTATTTTCGTGTGTTTTGGTTCAGGCCACGTTTTTGGGTCTTAAAAGACCTGTTTTTGGGTTTTTATCATGTTGGTTAATGGGTTGGGCCATGCCAATGACTTTGGGTCAGTTATTTCCTAGTTAGATTAGGTTTAGATGGTTTTATTTGCCTCCTCTATATAAGGGGGTTTTTGTGGACGAAAATTGGACAGATTATTGATTAATATTATTGTGAGTTTATTCTCTCTTGAGAGTTCTTCGAATTCCTCTTGATTATTCCAAGACGAATTCATTATCCGGCGAATCAGCGAGTAAATCAAACCTCGTTGTGTGTCATTCATCGTCCCCGTGTGGCTTGGCGACCGTTTCTTTGGGTTATAGAGACTTCGGTTTATCTATAGTACTTAGGAGGGTTTAGTCCTTTGACGTATTGGGATTTCCATTCGTTAGTTAGTTTCGTTTCTTCCGCGTGCGTCTACCATTCGGTCATCAAGGATCGTATCATTTGGCACCAGAGCCAGGTTTACGTCATCCAGGTTCTATCATCCTTTTCGTCTTGATTTTCGTGTCTTCGTGTTGCTTTCTGTTCGTGTCTTTCGTGTCATTTTGAGTCTTCGTATTGTTCTGTTCCTTCATTCGTCTATTTCGTTTCTGTGTAAAAAAAAAAAAAAAAAAAAAAAAAAAATTCAGATTCGTTTGTGTCAAAATTTCAGAGTCGTTCTTGTAGCTTTTCTTTCGTGTCAAGTATTCAGATTCGTTTTGATACCTAGTCAAATTTGTTTTCTTGGTCATTAAGGAGTAGAAGATTTCTTTCCTTACAAGAATAGGAAACATATTCAGAATATAAATCCCATACCTTATATTATATAACACGTTTTAGGTGAGTCTTCTACACGTTGTCGTGACATATTAGGGGCAAAAGTTTCGATAAAATATAAAAAAAAAAGAAAAAAAAGAAAAAAAAAGGATATATTCGAAGCCCTAGTGTGTCACTGTGTTTTCTGAGTTGGTTATTACGTGTTTCTTCATTGGGATATCAGTTATATATTCGTTTCGGTGTGTTTTCGTCTTTTTCTCGTGTTTTCCGTCGGCCAGCACTAAAACGGCCATAACTTTTGCATACGAACTCCGATTTTGCTCCATAATACCTTTTCGGAAAGCTCTCAAAAAGATCGATACGGTGGTCCATTATTTTTGCAAAAAAAGGTCGTTTAAAGGGTCAAATCGTCCACCGAAGTTTTTGGTGAAATTTTCGTGTCTTTTTTCGTGTCTCCGATTTAGGGTTTCTTAGTTCAGTCATCTTTTCTTCCTACTTTCAGTACTCTTGGTTCGTTAATAGTGATTTTTGTGGTAGATTAAGGGAATTTGGGCCTCTTGAGAGAGATTTGAGTGGAAAAAGGCAGGAGAGGTGAGATTATTAGAGGGTAAAAGCCATTACTATTGAGCGATACACGAGTGCTGAGTGTGAACCTTATTGAGGGATACACGAGTGATTGTGAGGTGGTGAGGACTCTGTTTTTACTAACTTTCGTTTGTTTCTTTTGAAAAAAAAAAAAGAAAAAAAGAAAAAAATTTGCAGGTATGGCAGATGATGAACAAGAGACGTTGGACCCCAAGATGAAGTTCATGTTCGAAGCATTGAAGTCCGAGTTGGGGAAGGTTATGGAATCCAAGTTGGACGGAATTTATGATAGACTTGGTGAAGTTGAGTCAGCTTCCAAACAACTTCAATATCATCGAGGTGGAAGAGGAGGACGAGGTGGTAGAGGAGGTCAGCATAACTATCGAGACTATGGGCCGTTCGAGGAGGAGTTTGTCGACGAAGGGGAAGACGGATGGGAAGAGCCAAGGAACAGGCCTGACAATAATCTGGGCAACATCAAGCTGAATATACCTTCCTTCCAAGGGAGGAACGATCCAGATGCGTATATTGAGTGGGAGAGGAAGCTCGACCTCATGTTCGACTGTCACAATTACTCCGAGCTGAAGAAGGTGAAGTTGGCAGCGATAGAGTTCTCCGATTACGCTCTCATTTGGTGGGATCAATTGGAGAAGAGTAGGAGAAGGAATGGGGAGCCTCCGGTTCAGACTTGGAACGAGATGAAGGGGATCATGAGGAAACGATTTATTCCAGCTCACTACTATAGAGAACTGCACAACAAGCTCCAAAGCTTGAGACAGGGATCTAGGAGCGTGGATGAATATTATAAGGAGATGGAGGTAGCCATGATTCGAGCTAATGTTGTGGAGGACAGTGAGGCGACGATGGCGAGATTCTTGGCTGGTCTGAATTGGGAGATTAGGAATGGAGTGGAGCTGCAGCATTATGTTGAGATCGAGGACATGGTACACATGGCTGTGAAGATCGAGAATCAGCTCAAGAGGAGGGGTAACAATGGTTACAATAAGCAGAATCAGTCCAATTGGAAGCAATCTCAGCCTGCTGCTAGTGGTTCCTTTTCGAGAGGGAATCAATGGAAGAAGGAGGAGTCGTCGAAAGATGAGAGGAAACCGTTCGTGAAGGCGTGATCAGATTTGACGAGCTCTAACAACCAAGGCAAACCAGCAGTGCCTGAGGGTCGTAATCGTGATCGTAAGTG
The DNA here is from genome assembly GCA_029379335.1 of Thymus mandschuricus. Taxonomy (NCBI): domain Eukaryota; kingdom Viridiplantae; phylum Streptophyta; class Magnoliopsida; order Lamiales; family Lamiaceae; genus Thymus; species Thymus mandschuricus. The sequence continues at coordinate 13,945,973 of CM057074.1, read as the reverse complement.
CTTCAAGTGTCAAGGATTCGGACATATCATGAGTGATTGTCCAAATAGGAGAGTGATGATCATGAGAGATGATGGAGAGGTCGTGACTGATGATGAAGTTGACCCGGAGATGCCTGGTTTGGAGGAGTCTGAGGACGAAGAAGAAGAGATTCAGCCACCTGTAGGACGCATTTGTGTGGCCAGAAGAGCATTAAGCGTCCAGAATCATGTCGACAAATTGGTGCAACGCGAAAACATGTTTCACACGAGATGTCAGGTGAAGGATCAGCTGTGCAGCGTGATTATTGACGGAGGGAGCTAAACCAACGTTGCTAGCGTGGCCATGGTTCAAAAATTAGGGCTTCCAGTTTCGCCGCACCCCAAACCATACCGGCTGCAATGGTTGAGCGATGCTGGCGTGGTGAAGGTTAATAAGCAAGTGAGAGTGCCATTTTGCATTGGGAAGTATGAGGATGAGGTTTTGTGTGATGTAGTTCCGATGCAAACGAGTCACATCTTGTTGGGGAGACCGTGGCAGTTTGATCGAAGAGTGACACATGATGGCTTCACCAACAAATATTCGTTCGAGTATAGGCAGAAGAATGTGTCGCTTGTTCCTCTTACTCCCAAACAAGTGTATGAGGATCAAGTGTTGCTGCAAAAGGAGGCTGAGCGGCTGAAGTTGGAGGAGCAGAAGGTGGAGACTAGGGAGAAGGGAGATAAGGAGAAGGGTGTAGTACAAAAATCGTGTTTCGTAAGGGCGAGTGACCTGAAGTTGGCGGTGCAGGAGGAGAGGACCTTGATCGTACTTCTGTACAAGGGGAACTTGTTATCTACTAACGATCTTTATTCTCTACCCTTTTCTATCTCTTCTGTTTTGCAGGAATTCGATGATGTCTTTCCCGAGGATACTCCAGCTGGCTTACCACCAATTAGGGGGATAGAACATCAAATTGATTTTGTGCCTGGAGCAACACTTCCAAATAGGCCAGCCTATCGCACCAATCCCGAGGAGACAAAGGAGTTGGAGAGGCAGATTGGAGAGTTGTTGGCGAAAGGGCATGTGAGGGAGAGTTTGAGTCCTTGTGCAGTTCCGGTGTTACTCGTACCCAAGAAGGACTCAACAATGAGGATGTGTTGCGATTGTCGAGCCATAAACAACATCACGGTAAAGTATCGACATCCTATCCCTCGTTTAGATGATATGCTTGATGAATTACATTGCTCTTGTGTGTTTTCGAAAATTGATTTGCGTAGTGGATATCATCAGATTAGGATTAAGGAAGGGGATGAATGGAAAACTGCTTTTAAAACTAAACTTGGCTTGTATGAGTGGCTGGTTATGCCTTTTGGTTTGACTAATGCACCTAGTACGTTTATGCGTCTTATGAACCATGTTTTACGAGCTTTTATTGGCAGATTTGTAGTTGTCTACTTTGATGATATCCTAGTGTATAGCAAGAGTCATGATGAGCATGTTGATCATTTGAGGTCTGTTTTAGATGTACTTAGGAAGGAGAGGTTGTTTGCTAACTTAAAGAAGTGCATCTTTTGTACGGACAAGCTTGTGTTTCTTGGATTTGTTGTTAGTGCACAGGGTGTACAGGTTGACGATGAGAAAATATGAGCTATTCAAGAGTGGCTGAGTCCAAAGAGCATTGGAGAAGTTAGAAGTTTCCACGGACTTGCTAGCTTTTATAGGAGATTCGTGCCTCATTTCAGTAGTGTTGCAGCACCATTGATGGCAATCATCAAGAAGAATGTGGAGTTTAATTGGGGAGCAGATCAAGAGAAGGCGTTTCAGCTTTTGAAGTACAAATTGACACACGCCCCGGTATTATCTCTTCCTAACTTTTCTAAGTCTTTTGAGATTGAATGTGATGCTTCTGGTGTTGGAATTGGTGCAGTTCTGATGCAAGAAGGACGGCCGGTGGCGTACTTCAGCGAGAAGTTAAACGGAGCAACGTTGAGCTATCCAACGTACGATAAGGAGCTGTATGCATTGGTGAGAGCCTTGAAAACGTGGCAGCACTACTTGTGGACCAAGAAATTCGTCATTCACACCGATCATGAGTCCTTGAAGCACTTGAAGGGGCAGCACAAGTTGAACAAAAGGCATGCTAGGTGGATGGAGTTCATAGAGACGTTTCCTTACGTCATCAAATACAAGCAAGGTAAGGAGAATGTAGTGGTTGATGCACTTTCACGGAGGTATGCCTTGATCTCTACTTTAGATGCTAAGTTGCTTGGTTTTGAGTGCTTAAAGAGTTTATATGTGGATGATGCTGATTTTGGTGAGATTTATCGAGCATGTGAGAAATCTGGTTTTGAAGAGTACTTTAGGCATGATGATTATTTGTTTAAGAGAAATCGATTATGTGTTCCTAAGTGTTCTCTTCGTGAATTATTGTTGCTTGAATCTCATGGTGGGGGTTTGATGGGACATTTCGGTGTTGCTAAGACTTTAGCTGTTTTGCATGAACACTTCTTTTGGCCTCATATGAAGAGAGATGTTGAGCGAATTTGTGGTAGATGTGTCACGTGTAAACAAGCTAAGGCTAGAGTGAGTTCCCATGGATTGTATACGCCATTGCCTATTCCTACTGCTCCTTGGATTGACATTTCTATGGATTTTGTGTTAGGGCTGCCTAGGACTAAGCATGGTAGTGATTCGGTTTTTGTGGTGGTTGATAGATTTTCTAAGATGGCGCATTTTATTTCGTGTCATAAATATTATAATGCATCGCTTGTTGCTGATTTGTTCTTTCAAGAGATTGTTAGATTGCATGGAATGCCTAGGACTATTGTTTCGGATAGGGATGCGAAGTTCTTGAGTTACTTTTGGAAGACTTTGTGGGGTAAGTTAGGTACTAAACTGTTGTTTTCTACTACTTGTCATCCACAAACTGATGGTCAAACTGAAGTAGTCAATAGGACTTTGTCTACATTGCTTAGGGCTATAATTAAGAAGAACATTAAGTCTTGGGAAGAATGTTTGCCACATGTTGAGTTTGCATATAATCGTTCTGTTCATTCTGCTACTAAGTTTTCGCCTTTTGAGATTGTCTTTGGGTTTAATCCTTTAACTCCTTTAGATTTATCTCCATTGCCTGAACATGAGCGTACTAACCTTGATGGCCAGAAAAGGCTGATTTTGTGAAACAGATTCATGACAAGGCAAGGCTGAATATTGAGAGACGAACGGAGCAGTACGCCAAGCAAGCCAACAAGGGGAGGCGTCAAGTGGTGTTTGAGCCCGGAGATTGGGTATGGCTGCATATGCGCAAGGAGAGGTTTCCATTGCAAAGGCGTTCGAAGTTGCTACCTCGAGGCGATGGACCTTTTCAAGTGTTGGAGCGCATCAATGATAACGCCTACAAATTGGACTTACCTGGTGAGTATAATGTTAGTGCTACATTCAATGTTACTGACTTGAGTCCTTTTGATGTAGGTGACGACTTGGATTTGAGGACAAATCCTCTTCAAGAGGAGGGGAATGATGGAGCCCAAGGTTCGTCAAATCAAGATCCTGTTCGTGTTCCCAAAGGGCCGGTGACGAGAGCTCGAGCTAAGAAGTTCAAGGAAGGCTTACAAGGATTGATCCAAGAAGTTTGGGCTCAAGAATTGATGAAGAAGCCCATTGGAGAAGGCGGACCGGACAGCCCGCGAGTTATTACTTTCATCGAGTGCGTTCGGGCTGAAGATTGAAGACTTTATGTTTATTTTCGTGTGTTTTGGTTCAGACCACGTTTTTGGGTCTTAAAAGACTTGTTTTTGGGGTTTTATCATGTTGGTTAATGGGTTGGGCCATGCCAATGACTTTGGGTCAGTTATTTCCTAGTTAGATTAGGTTTAGATGGTTTTATTTGCCTCTCTATATAAGGGGGTTTTTGTGGACGAAAATTGGACAGATTATTGATTAATATTATTGTGAGTTTATTCTCTCTTGAGAGTTCTTCGAATTCCTCTTGATTATTCCAAGACGAATTCATTATCCGGCGAATCAGCGAGTAAATCAAACCTCGTTGTGTGTCATTCATCGTCCCCGTGTGGCTTGGCGACCGTTTCTTTGGGTTATAGAGACTTCGGTTTATCTATAGTACTTAGGAGGGTTTAGTCCTTTGACGTATTGGGATTTCCATTCGTTAGTTAGTTTCGTTTCTTCCGCGTGCGTCTACCATTCGGTCATCAAGGATCGTATCAATATGGGGCTTACGATGATGTTGCCTACTGTGTAGGGCTTCTGAGACGAGGTTCTGCCCGTTATTCGGGGCTTACGAGGGAGTTGCCTACTAGGTAGGGCTTATGAGTAAAGGTTCTGCCCGTTATACGGGGCTTACGAGAGAGTTGCCTACTAGGTAGGGCTTATGAGTAAGGGTTCTGCCCATTATACGGGGCTTACGAGAGAGTTGCCTACTAGGTAGCAGGGCTTTTGAGAGTATTGCCTGTTAGACAGGGCTTCTAAAGGATGTTTGCCTGTTAGACAGGGCTTCTGAGGGGTTTGCCCATTATATGGGGCTTATGGGAGGTTCTGCTTCCAGATGCAAGGCCCCTTCATCAAGGTGAATAGGGTAACCTTGTCATCCTCGGCTCTCCACTTCTTTAATGTTTATATTATTTCATGGGTTTTCAAGTCATGGCAATTCAAGGGGCATTCGACTAACTTTAGTAGTGATACTTATTCAGTAGTCACCAATCTTTTGTAACTCATAAATGGGTTTCATATTGAGCCGATGATAGACAGAATTGTATGCTCACCAAGTACACAAGGTGATGCGAATGTATTTTGAGATTGTTGTAGCTTGTGACCCGTCTTTCCTCTGGATCCCTCACAACCTTATGTTTTTGACAAAACAACAACAGATTAGCCATCACAATTCATGTCATGAGAGAGATGAGGCCTTGAGATTGCTTCTAAGCGCTGAATTCATGAATTACAAGCAATATAGCTGCAACAAGTTCATGGTATACATACTAAAATTTTCCCCGAATAATATAGATCTCACATTCAATACACATTCCCTTGATTAAATAGCCATCGTTCTAGGTGATCATCGCGGCAGGGCAAATGAACAAGCAAATTTATGCGCATATCATCAGCATCAGCTAGAACTTCAAAGATAAACAGGGGACTGGCCCTTTGAATCCACGGGCTTTGACAGTACTTACAGATATCAATGCTTAGCTCACATTTAAGGAGAGGAGATTAGCTCCTCGAACACAAGTTCCTTTTCAACCAAGGTGTTTATCACAATTTTCGCCTCAAAGAGAGCATAATCATAGGATCACATCACATTCAAGAGCTTGTAGCCGCAGAGAACTTTGGCAAGTATCAAGCAATGGTATGCACATTTACAGTTTTTTGCAGATTAAACAACAAACAGAGCATTCCCAATCAATATGACATCAGATTTCCTCATATTCTCCACATAAGGACATAATAAAGGGGAAATCGCAAACAACATTATAACAACGAGCTAGAATTTTGCATAAAAACAGGGGAAATCAACATCTTAACTCCAGAATTTCCCACAGACGGCGCCAGTTGATAGATCCGGGTTAGAGATCCACAACAATTTAAGAGATTATTCATCATGTTTTGCAAATAGCATTCATGGGTAAAGCGTTAGAACAGTGAAGAGCCAGAGATTCATGCGTATGGAAATGTCATAACCGAGCATTTTGTACAAGGCAGGATAATGTGTAGCAACAGCAAATAATAGTTGAGCTACAGACAACGAACAGAGGGCGTATTCAGCCATAAACTAGTAAGATCCATGGAGTTTTGCACTCATACAAGAAGGTAACGAAGAAATGAGGTAGGAAAAAGAGAGAAGCGAGGAGCGCGGGACTCCGTTGAGCCTCATTCTCCTTTAAACGATGAGGGTTTTACCTTAAGTTCAAGGTAGCGTGTGTAAGAAAGAGATTCTTCCCCACGTCGAGAAGAGTAGATGAGCGTGAAAGCGAACTGCGGCTTCTCGGAAGAAGGTTTCGCTCGTCTTGACTGACTGGAGCTCGGAGGAGCTCGTAAGAGAGAGAGAGAGAGAGTATTGAATGAAACAGTATACAAAGGTGTATGTTGTGTGTGTGGAGAGAATGATGATATGATAGATGAGTTCGTTTAATATTTATAGGTATGTCGAGGGTAGAAATGGAATTCCCATAGAGACAGTACTCTTTCTTGCCATTAATGCCGTGGTCCTCACACTAAGAGGACTAGACTCACGCCGATCTCATGTTTAATAAGATCCTTAGGTTCTGAGGAAAAACCTGATAGGAGCAAGACGACTTCTGCGCTGACTGGCTCCTCTGCAGAAGCCTTGGCATGAGTTAAATTAGGCGCCAGGACCTTATTAGTGAAGTTGGTATTTCTCTTTTATCAGAAGATGTTATTTAATACTCATTCTTATTTAGGGGTGATACTCTTGAGATTTAGAGAGGTTAATTTTCTCCAGCATTCGGATTTACTTACACGAGGGAAGACTGATATTAGTCCCTATCAGCACTTGCATCTAAACAAACATAACTGGGAATTTTAAATACTTAGGAAAAGATTTAGCTCACCGAATTCCGCACTAAGAATAAAGTCTCACTCTTGATCAAGCTCTAAGCTTAGGTCAAGAGATTTGTGATTACTTTAGATCTAGCTCTCGGCTAGGTCTTAGTATTTCAAAGAGCACTTTACTTCATACTCTGAGTTAAGGATTTGAAGTTGAAAAACTTCAAAATACGTATTCACCCCCCCCCCCCCTCGACGTATTTTTCCTATAACAAACCGGGACCAACAAGCGGTATCAGAGCAGCGGTTCTTTCGAGCCTCTGCATTGCATATCCGAAGCGAGTCCCCACTCGCTTCACGTTGTCTCACTGAACCGGATCTTATTTTCCTAAGTGCATCAAAATCTCACCCACGCATACTGCCTATACTACTAATAGTTTGCTATGAATGCTTCTAGTCTTCCACAGTTCTCCATTGAAGGCTATGAGATCTGGAGCTTTCGCGTTGAGAGCTTCCTATGCTCCATCCATGACCGGATGTGGGAGGTCATTGAAGATGGACCAATCGAGATCAAGAAAGCCATCTCTGTGAACGTTCCAGACGCCGAAGGCCGCGAAGCTCATGTTAGGCAAGAATATTTCGAAAAAGAAAAGGACGACTACAATGCCAACGACTTCAAGATCACCAACCTTGATAAGATTGCACGCCACACGATGCAGAGCACTGTGTCGGATGCCTACCTTCCAAGGATCAGGAAATGTGCGACGGCAAAAGAAATGTGGGAAACCCTAGCCCTCATTTCTCAAGGAACGGACAAGATCAAAGAGAACATGCTCGCCGTACAAATGCGGGAGTTTGAAAGTCTGATAATGAAGCCAGGAGAGTCCATCGACGCCTTCGAGCTGAGAGTTACCAACATCACTGCAACTCTCAACTCACTTGGGAAGGAACTCACAGACAAGGAAGTGAACCTGAAGATTGTTCGAGCTCTCACGAGGAAGTGGCAGACAATGAAGGAGCTGTACCTAGCTACCAAGGATCTATCAAAGCTCACACCGGAGATTCTGTTCTCTGAACTCAAAGCTCATGAATTCGATCTGAATCGAATGAACCTCGACGAAGAGGATGAAGCTCCCACGACATCAAAGGGCGTAGCTTTCAAAGCTGCTGAAGGGCCAAGCGATCAGTCGCTAGCCAAGATGACGAGGGAAGAGCTGGAAGAACATGTTGCGTTCTTATCCAAGAACTTCAACAAAATGAACTCTCGAGTGGGCAAATACAAGAGATTTTACAAGCAGTACAAAGGGAGGAGCACAGATGCTCGAGAAGGAAAAGGGAAGAGAGAGGAGACGACAAAGTCGATCCCCCGCGACATGATGAATGTGGAGTGCTACCACAGCCACAAGATGGGCCACTACAAATCCGATTGCCCGAAGCTGAGTGCGAAGGAACGAGAAGAACTGAAAGCAAAGAGGGATGCTCCAAGGCGAGCGCTTGTAGCGAGCGAGCAGCCAGTTGCTTCAACTGAAGATGTCTCAAGCGACTCGGATGCATTCACAGATCCCAACTCCAGTGATGGAGAGGATCTTGGACTCATGACGCTCACCGACGAGGAAACCGGAGAGGTATTTATCTATCCCTCACCTAGTTCAATTACATTTGCACACACTCACCAAGAGGAAGCTAATTCCTTGACATGGAGTGAGTTGCTTGACAAGCACATCAAACTGTCAAGCGACCACGAAATGTTGAAACAAGCTTTGTCTCAAAGCGAGAAGGAGAACCGAAAGCTAGCCACTGAGCTTGACCAAGTCAAACTTAACTTAAGGGCTATGACTAGTAAGTTCGAGGATCTCTACGCCAGACATCAAATCTTGGAAGGAAGGTATGAAACCCAATCCGCTCTAGTTGCCAACTTGAACAAAGCTTCATATGCTAGGCAGGCACTAGAGAACTCGCTTCTACCTTTTGGTAGAAAGGGAGGACTCGGATATGAGGGTGGACCTTCCAAGCCTACTGTCTTTGTTGGTGCTTCAAACACGACACCATCAGTCACTTTGGAAGTATCCACTGCATCCAAAGCGACCACCAACAAGGATAAAGGCCAAATGGCTGAGAACCCTAAGAAGAAGCCAATGAAGATGTCTATATCTTCAAGGGCAGAACCTAAGGGCAAGCATAGACCAACTGTCCCGAGCACTAACAATGCTAAATCTTACCAATCCAAAGGTAAAGGGAAAACAGTTTTTGCTTCTAAGTATCAGACCAAGACACCAGAGACAAAGGATCTCCCTTTCAAGAAAAGGAGTAATGTCTATGTGTCACGTTATCCGGACTGGAGATGGTCCAACCGGACAAACGTTGAGGGGGAAGAACTTGAAGCACCAAGGAGGCCGCTTCAAACTTCCAAGGTTTCTCAAGCGAGTCGGGGTCAAAACCCTAGTTGGACCGCTTCGAGAAAACCAAGCGAGCCGCTTCGACAGACTGTAAAACCTAAGTCAGTCTCTAAACCCATAGCTAATCCGAAGCGAGTCGCTTCAGGATACAAGCATAAAGGTAAGAGCATAGGTAAGACTCAAGCGAGCCGCTACCCCTCTTGCACCACACTGCTGCACATGTGAAGCTGCTTCAAGGCAGAGATCACAGTTTTCAAAGGTCGAGAAACCCAAAGCACAAGCTACCTTTCAAAAGAAAGTGAAGCAAGTGTGGGTACCTAAGGGAACTAACCTGCAAGGACCCAAACTGATTTGGGTACCAAAATCTGTCTAATTGCAGGTGAGCGCCGTGGATCCCATGCCAAGTGAGGGTCAACAAATCTGGTACTTAGACAGTGGCTGTTCAAGACACATGATCGGCATGAAAACTCTACTTCATGACTACATAGAGAAGAAGGGTCCACACGTTACTTTTGGTGATAACTCTCGAGGAAGCACCAAAGGATATGGCGCACTAATGATTGGAAAGCTCACGATTGAAGAAGTCTCCTACGTGGAAGGACTTAAGCACAACTTGCTATCCATTTCACAATTCTGTGATAAAGGATACAAGGTGGAATTTATTTCCAACAAGTGCATTGTGAAGAGCAAGCTCATGTTCCAGATTGTGCTCACTGGAATAAGACAAAGGAACGTCTACATAGCACAATGAGACAGCTGCAAAGAGGAGACGTGCTTAGTTGCAAGGAGTGCTACAGAAATAGGATGGCTATGGCACCGACGCTTGAACCATCTCAACTTCAAAGCCATAAATCGCTTAGCTCGAAAAGGCTTGGTGCAAGGCATACCAAATGAAGTCTTTATCAAAGACCATCCATGCTCACCATGCCAAAGAGGGAAGCAGAAGAAGAAGCACTTCGCCAGTGTTGAAGAAGCTTCATCCAAGCGAGTGCTCGAGCTGCTTCATATGGATCTGTTTGGTCCAGTCACTCCAGTTAGTGTGAATGGAAGGAAGTATACTCTAATTATAGTCGACGACTTCTCTCGCTACACTTCGGTTGTATTTCTCTTCAGCAAGAAGGAGACACTGACCAAGCTACCACAACTGCTCAAGCGATTGGCTATGGAAAAGAATCAAGCGATTGTCACCATCCGCTCCGACAAAGGCACAGAGTTCCTGAACTCTACCATTGAAGCCTACTGTACGGAGCATGGCATAGCACATCAGACTTCCTCAGCACGCACACCTCAGCAAAATGGAGTTGCTGAAAGAAAGAATCGGATCATCAAAGAAGCCGTTCGAACCATGATTGCAGACTCGAAGCTTCCGATGAAGTATTGGGCTGAAGCTGCCAATACAGCATGCTACATGCAAAACCGGACACTTCTCTGCAAGCAGCACGACAAAACACCATATGAAATATGGACAGGGAGAATTCCTAACATATCTTATTTCCATATTTTTGGTTGTAGGGTCTTCATCCATGATAATGGGAAGTCACAGTTGAAAGCCTTTGAAAGCAAAGCTGATGAAGGAATATTCTTAGGATATTCTGCATCAAGCAAAGCCTATAGGGTGTTCAATTGTAAAACTCTAATCGTGGAGGAATCACCCCATGTCGTATTTGATGAATCTTCTTTGAGTCTTCCACAGGTGCAGGTTCAATCTAAAGAAGGAAAGTCAAGCGAGGAACCCATCAACTCTCTTAATTGGGACTTGCTTGAGGATGATGAAGAAATCAAGGGCTTAAGCGAGCAGGTTGCCCAAGGAAAAGTTGAAGCTGCCCCCAAGATTCCTGAAGCGAGTGCAGGCCAAGCACCCAATCCAGTCGCTTCAGAAGGTGAAGCGAGCGACCAGGAAGAAGATGAAGACGAAGCTAGTGGATCCAAGCGAGCGTGGCTCAAGGATCACTCACCAAGTCAATCATTGGAGATCCATTCAAGGGTGTAGTGACCAGAAGTCAAGTGTTTGGAGAAAGTGTAATGTTCAGTTGCTTTCTCTCAAACATTGAGCCATCAAGCATGGAGGAAGCCCTAGCTGATTCCAATTGGGTGATCGCCATGCAAGAAGAGCTGAATCAGTTCACCAGAAACGACGTATGGTACCTCGTGGATCGTCCCAAATTCCAGCATGTTATTGGCACCAAGTGGGTGTTCAAGAACAAGACGGACGAAGACCACAACGTTGTGAGGAATAAGGCGCGACTCGTCGCTAAGGGCTACTGTTAAGAGGAAGGAATCGACTTCGATGAGACCTTCGCTCCTGTGGCACGACTTGAAGCGATCAGACTATTTCTAGCCTATGCAGCGGCCAAGAAATTCAAAGTCTATCAGATGGATGTGAAGAGCGCGTTCTTCAACGGTGAATTGAAGGAAGAAGTGTATGTGGAGCCGCCACCGGGTTTCGAGCAGGGAGATAAGGTGTATCGATTGAAGAAAGCCCTATATGGGTTGAAGCAAGCTCCCAGAGCTTGGTATGATACCCTATCCCAATTCCTAGTGGATAATGGATTCCACAAAGGAAAGATAGATCGAACCCTATTCACCATCAATCTTGGAGAGGATATGCTATGGGTTCAGATCTACGTAGACGACATCATATTTGGATCACCAAACCAGTCGCTTAGCGAGAAGTTTGGAGAGCTTATGAAGACCTAATATGAGATGTCAATGATTGGCTTGATGAGCTGCTTTCTAGGTCTTCAAGTGAAGCAGGAGGATGATGGAATCTTCATCAATCAAGCTAAGTATACTCGAGATATGCTTGCCAAGTTCGGTGTTCAGCATGCCAAAGCTGTGAAGATTCCAATGAACACGATCTGGAAGATGGAGCCAGACATAGATGGGAAGTCTGTGGATGCTACAGACTACCGAGCTTTGATCGGATCCCTTCTATATCTCACTGCAAGTAGGCCGGATATAGCTTTTGCAGTTGGAGTATGTGCTCGCTTCAAAAACAATCCCAAGCACAGCCATCTTGAAGCTGCCAAGAGAATTCTTCGATATTTGAAGGGCACTGTCAATATGGGGCTGTGGTATCCAACGGAGGATAATTTGGAGCTCACTGGATATTCAGATGCTGACAATGGAGGATGCCGAATTGATTGGAAATCAACTTCGGGCACTTGTCAGTTCTTGGGAAGCAAGCTGATCTCATGGTTCTCGAAGAAGCAGACGAGTGTAGCTACTTCAACGACTGAAGCCGAATATATGGCCACTGGAAGCTGCTGTTCTCAAATTCTATGGCTTCGTCAGCAATTGAAGGACTACAAAGTTGAAGCGAATGAAATTCCAATATTCTGCGACAACAACAGTGTGATCTGCATCTCGCAAAATCCAGTGCTACACACCAGATGCAAGCACGTGGAAATCCGACATCACTTCATTCGTGATCATGTCGAGAAGAAGGATATCAAGCTCGAGAAAATCCATACCGATCTCCAGCGAGCAGATATCCTCACCAAGCCTCTAGTGGAGTCTCGTTTCAATCAGCTATGCATGGATTTAGGGTTGCTAGACCCTGGTAAAGAGTGCTAGATCCAGGATGCACGAAGGAGTGGTCGCTTGTTCTTTTGAGCGTCACTCACTTTGGATCTTCACCAACTCAAGCGAGTCACTTCAAAATTCCACTCGCTTGAAGAAGGAGAAATAAGGTGGAGAAAGGTGGAGTGTTGGAAGACGTTTCCTACCCGCTTACAGGAATTGTTAAGCCATTGGTTAAGGGGGAACTATTGTTTGCTCTCGGAGCAAGCTACTTCCAAAGCGAGCAAGGAAAGCTGCTACCTAGCCTAGGATTCCTAGCGAGTGGGTATAAACACTCGCAAGTGCCGTTTCTAGTAACGGTTGTGGGGTCTTGTATCGGGCCTTCCCACGTAAAAACGGTGAAAGCTTAGGCAGGGCTGGCACCTAGACCTTGTGTCCTCTTCCCATCTTTCCGCCGAAGAGGAGCAAGCCCTCTCATCTCCTTCATCGTGGATAAACATTCATTCCTTACTCACGCTTCATTGAGTTGAGCTGCCGGATGTCTATTCATTCCTCCCCCACCTTGAATTTTGCATCGCTTCAATTAACCCTAGCTTGGGTCAAGCGAGTCGATTGCAAATTCATTCTGTAGCTTGTAGGAGGAAGCTTGAAGGGTTACCTTTTTCTTCAAAAGGTTGCAGGGCTGGTGACATGCTTCTGCGTAAAATACGAGATTGTCTTGTCAGAGCATTCTCATTGTCATCCTGTCCTATTCTGCTCTGAGATAAGGACTTGTACTCATCCCCCATTCGTCGTGAATAAGTACACTTACGTGAAGCTCCCCTCTGGGTTGTAGTAAGCTTGTGTACTATATTCATTCTCCCCCCCATTCACTTCGATGGTGGACGCTCTAATTCGTAGAGGAAGATGAATGCCATGAAGTTCTAACCAAGATGAAGCATCCAACAAGTGAATTTATCAACAAGTGGTACTCAACAAGTATTCAACAAAGGTGGTATCAAAAAGCTTCAAGCAAAATCATCAAGTGGATTCAACAAATGGTGTCCAAATGGTGACTTCAATAAGTGGTATCAATCTCCTACGAAGTGAGATTGTCTGGTAAGTATTTCAATTTTAAGTACACTAAGTGAGCTGAAGCGTTCTAGAAACCTTCACTCACTATGTGGAAAATATGAAATGAATCTGACACAAATACAAAGAGGAAAACATTCTTGTTTATCCTCGAAGTATGTGAGTCAGAAACATTTTAAATTAAGCAAAGAAATTTCATTTCTTATTCCAGTCGCTTCAGATGGCCAAGCGAGTGCTACGTCACTCCAAGCGAGCCATCGCAAGCGAGTGCGGAACAGTCACTCAAGTGAGTACTTCTCAAAGCGAGTCAAGGCCAAGCGGCCCAACTCGAAGCGAGCGGGTACGAAGCGAGTATGAGCTGTCTGCACTCGAGTGCAATTTTACCTTTTACTTTGCATTTAATGCAGGTTCACGTACTGCCGAAAATAACGGGCACGTGCACTGCACTTTGAATTCGAAGCGGGAAAGGACGGAGAAGATCCAACCATCGAGTCCAAACAGTCCCCGATTTGTAGCCGTTGGATCCGACGCCGTGTAAAGTGACAAATCACAGTAGGCCACGTGGAGACGCCGAGCAAGTTGGCGGTTCACTTTTTACTGTGATGACGCCGGACACATCAGACCCATCACCATGCGTCCGCCGCCTACCTACAGGATCTTCGCCGATTTTACTGTCTTTCCCCTGCCACGTCAGCCGAGCCCTACCTCTATTTAAAGACGTCATTGCAGACTGAGAAAATTTTCACATCTCTCTATTTTTACCACTCTTGTGCAAGAACTGAAACTCTCTGCAAACTCACGAGTCTAAATCCCAGTTTTTCATCTTTAAATCTTCGATCAATCTCTCTCATATTTCATACCATGGGAAAGAAGCAGAACACCGAGACAATGGAGGAATTTCTCACAGAGGTCGACAAGCATATCAACGTCGAGCCTCATCTCGACCCGACCGTCATCGAGGAGGATGGATTCTTCCGTAAGGACGTGATCACGGCCGGCTTATGGAAGTTTGTGACGGCGGTGCCGACGAAGATCTTGGCCAAGGCAGTGGCCGAGCTTCTTCTAAATCTAAGGAAAGAGCGGAACTCTTCGTCTTTCACTGATCCATAGACCGGAGAGCCGGTGGGTGGACCTGAGCAATCTCATCGACGTTTTCGACCTACCAAAGGAAGGGGGAAACTCCTTGTTGGAGTTGGGATTTTCAGCCGGAATCGAATATGCTCGATTTGCAGTCGACGGAGCAGAACCAAACTACAAGGAGGCCGGTATCCGTTCAGATTTGAAGGCTCCTTTCAACCACGTCTGCGAGCTCTTTTCGAAGTGCGTCGCATGTTACATCGGAATTCTGGGCACGCTCTCAGAAGCAAAGCTGTTCGCCACCACCATAATCATCGACAACTTTATCGGAACAAGATTTAATTGGCATGGTTGGTTTCTCAACCAGATTCAAGAAGCTACTGATGATTTCGCGTTCGTGAAGGGAAGCGCCGATCAGATTCTCCGCAAGGGGAAGCTGAAATTTTTCTCCAGACTCTCCGTCGCTTTGGAGGAACGGTTTCCCGACAAAGTGTGGCCGGAATCTGACATAACCGACTACAACAAGCTCACAGTGTTCCATGACCTGTGGAGGTCAAAGAAAATTCCAATCGATTGGGACTTCTCGAGGTAGAAGTGCCCGCAGCAGTACCAGTTGCCGAAAGGCAAGCTGAAGCTCCCCAATCAAAGTGAGCCGCTTCACCCAGGAAGCGAGCTGCGCCGAAGCGAGGCAAGAAGAAGAAAACGAAGCTAGTCGCTTCGTTGGTCAAATCAAGCGAGGCTGAGGAGCAGCCACTTGAGGAGGCCGAAGCTACCCAAACCCAGCCATCACCCATTAAAGTCCAAACTCCCCCACCACAAACCCAAACACAAACAACCCAACCACCAGAACGCCAAGCCTCATCCACAGCCCAACCACATACCCAGAAATCACCCCTCTCTCCACAGGAAGAAGAATCTGCATCTTCTTTCCAAATACCCCCTATCCCTCTTCTAAGCACTGAACCTACTGCTACATTCACCATATTTCAACCCATCCAATCCCAGCAACAAACCGAACCCATCCAAGTTTCTGAAACCCAAACCTCATCATCCCAATCACCCATCTCATCGGCAGCTACAGCCGATACCGCCCAAACAACCATCATTCCCCAATTCCAAATCTCCAAAGCCCATGCCCAGCTGGATGCTCTCGAAAGATATGCGAGAGATAGAGAGCAGGCCGCAGAAACCCTCAGGACCCGCTACTCCTCAGTGCCGATGTCCGACGACTTCTTCACTAAGATCGTCGATTTCCTCACATACATCACATATCGTGGCACTGAGTACTACAAAGTCTTCAAACTCCTCAAGGCCTTTTCAGAGGAAGACCTCATCCAGATGGAGGGAAAACTGCTCGACTTCATTGGTGAGAATGGCTTCCACGCCTTTCTCACTGGGACCAGCTTCTGGGATAAGCTGGATGCGAAAGTGAAGCAAGCCTATCCAGACGCTTCAGTCCCCGAGCACGTCCCGTCCATCCACGAGCGGCGGTTGATAAGGGAGCATGCGGAGGAGGTGGAGGTGAAGGATGCGGAGATCTCGAGCTTACAGAGCGAGATCACCAGAAAGGATGTGGAGTTGGAGAAGAAGGCGGAAGAAGTCAATAATCTGTGTGCAGATTTTGACAAGAAAAAGAGCGAATTGGAGGGAAAGGTTGCAGAGAAGGAGAAGTTATTGGAGGATAAGGAGAAGGTGCTGGAGGAACAGATGAAGCTGGTGGGAGACCAGGCGAAAAATATCACCGAACTCAAGGGCTCGCTTGACGCCGAAAGGAGTCGCTTGAGGGAGGTAAATGCCAAGCTTGTGACAGTTGGCAAAGAAAAGGAGAAGCTGGAGAAGGAGGTAAAGAAGTTGAAGGAGGAAGTAGAGAAGTAGGATGGAGATCTAGTGATGAAGGGAAGTGAGCTGACAAGGACCAAAACAGCCCTTGACAAGCTTAAACATGAGTTGAAGGATCTGAAGCTCGAGCATGAGATAAACTTGAGAGAGCTCGAGAGCAGGAGGAAGAGCGCTAGAGCTACCGATTTGAAGCAGGCCGAGCTGGCAATTCAAGTTGATGAAGCCAAGGAGAAGGCTAGTGAACTTGCTGTCAAGATCATCGAAGCTGCCCAACTGCGCGTGACACTAAACAGACATGAAAGCGCCATAGCTACTGCGAAGGCAGAACTTGAAGCTTTCCAGGACTTCCTTAATCTCACGATCGAGGAGGAGCGCAAGGAAATTCGTGTGGAAATCGAAGCGGAGCTGGAGGCTCGCTTCAAGTCTGTTGAGTCGCTAGAGAGGCTGATGGACTCTGTTAGAGAAAGAGAGAAGCAGTGTGAGTATCTACTCGAGGAGATTAGTATCAAAACAGCCGAACTTGTGCTCTCCCAGGAGCATACTTTCGTAGGGAAGACCGAGCGGATGCTGCATGCTGTGTTTAATGTAGTGAACAACCTTCATCATTCCATCACTGGAAAAGTAATCACACCAACCCCCGGCAGTGATGATGCCAAAAGGGGGGAAGGTATTGTGCAGAAAAGAGTTGAGACTCTGGAGCTACAAGGTGGAGCTGGAGGTAGTGGAGATGAAAGGAGGATGGCGATTGAAGGAGGAAGTGAGGTTGGAGGAAGCGGTGTGGAGAAGGAGATTGAAGAGGAGGAACTGGATGATGAAGCTAGGGTGAAGCGAGCAAAGAAGGGCAAAGAAAAGCTAACTGAAGAAGAACTTGCCAAACTTGCTAAGAAGCCCGAAGAGCCCCGCAGGCCAAATGAAGAGAAAATACTTGGCTCTTCGATTGCTGTTCATCCTCCTGTCGTTGTGCTTACCAAGGAACAAAGGGAGGCACAAATTCGAGCAGACGAGGCCTTAGCTCGCGACATGGAGAAGCAATTCGATCTGAAGGCCCTTGCCCAGTTCCAAGCCCCCGCTTCACCTCTGGCCGCTTCAACTCTTGCACTAATTTCTTATTTTGCAGGAGCCACTTCATCGACCGCTGGTGCCACTTCATCCAGCCAAACTATCATCCCACGAAGTGCCCCAGCAGTCATCCCTCCTACTGAAGCAGAGAAGAAGAAGAAGGAGATGCCTCCATCACCAGTACCAAAGCAAGCCTTGAAGCGAACTGCCCCCGAAGCGAGAAATGATGATCCCGAGGCCAAGCAAACGATAGCTTCAAGAGCTGGTGAGATGGAGAGGAGAAGGAAGCGAGGAGAAAAGAAGAAGGAGGAAGCTGAGAAAGAGAAAAGAATCAATGCAAAGCATATGCAGATCATCGAGGGACGGATCGAGGAACACTTCAATGAAGTGAGACTCATCCAGTCCGCTCTTACACGAAGCGCTTTCATCCCATTTCTGCCTGAAGAATCGGAAGCATGTGTGAAGCAAGCCTGGATAGACGCTTGCAATGTGACCACTACGGAAATGATCAATTCCGGTCGCTACCTAGCAGAGAGGAGCAAAAATATATCCGGAGGCGACTGATTGATAGCTCCCAAAGTGGAACACTGAGCTAAGTGCGAAGTTCAATGCTATCATAGCTCAGATGTCCAGCCGATCTGAAGAGGAGTTGATTGTGCACAGGAATGAACACCCTGATGCCTGAGAAATCGAGCAGTTCATCCCCGACGATCTGCTTGAGCAGTGGCTATACTACAAAGAGAAGTTCATCAAAGCATACTACTACTGGGAAGTAGTGCCACTTCAGACTGAATGCTCAAGGATCAGCGCACTCAGCAACTTCCTGAGTTCCATTTATTAAAAAATTCAGACGGAAAGTCTTCACTCTTGCAGAGCTTGCTCAGCCTATGCCTCTGATCATCAAGGTGCCAGCCTCGAAGGACTACCCCATGCCCTTCCTCCCCGGCACAAGTGTTCCAGATCGACGCATCATTGATGCAGAGATCGATGAAGCTTTCAAGCTAGAGGAAACTTGGAGGAGGCCAAGCATCTACAACGTTGGAACGCTGGAAATAAGAGTTCTCAATGCATATGTCGTTCCAGAAGAGATGATCAAGGAGGACTTGGAGGCAGAGGAGAAGGAGAAGGTAGAGGAGGTGACAGAGGAGGAGAAGGAAGAGAAGGATGAAGCTGCAGGAAACCCTTGAGTTTCAAGCTTCATAATTTTGTGAACTGTTGTTCATCTATCCCATTTTAATTTATGTCTCTCATGTGTCATTTATATGATTTGTGGATATTTTATCCTTATGCTACAAAACTCACACAACTTAACCGAAAAAAAAGGGGAAAGGAACCTTAAAAATCTTTCAAACGAACATGCAAAGGAAGCAGTCGCATGAAGTTCCTTCCACGGTTAGATAGGCTAAATCTCTTAGTCTAAAAAGTTGGTTTTGGGTTTTTGCATCATCAAAAAGGGGGAAATTGTTGGGAATTGTTAAGAACAAAGTGTTAAGGGGGAACTTCTATGGGACACTTCGAAGTGAGTCAAATAGTTGTTTTGATTTGATTTCAAAACCCCCAAAGCGTTCTATTCCCAAGCGACCCATTTTTGGTGTAGATAATAGGATTAGAAATTTTTCTAAGCCTACTCTGTTAGGATGGCTTTAATTTGCTTAGATTTTAGATCGCAGAAAATTCAAGTGAAGGCCACTCGCTTGAGTGTGTTTTCAAAGCGAAGCGAGTCTACCGAGCTGAAGTGAAGCGTGCCGAAGAATAGCGCAGCGAAGCGAGCGCTACAGTAGATTCAAAGCGAGTCTGCCAAAGCGAAGTGAAGCGAGCGCTACAGTGTAAAGTCAAAGCGAGTCAACTTCGGTCAATATTTTCAAAGGGAGTCACTAGGGAACATTGCTTCCCAAGCGACTCACTACAGAAAGACTACGAAGTGACTCAACTCAAAGCGGACGCTACAACTTCAAAGCAAAGCGAGCCACTACCTACCAGAAAGCGACAGCCCAATTCCCGCTCCGATTTTGAACCCCAGTCAACTAGAGATCTTCGCATTAATTGCAAGTGTTGTGGACCGACAGACGAGCTACCGAACCACATTAGTATGATATTGTCGCTTTGGGCCTAAGCCCGTACGGTTTTGCTATTGGGCTCCTACCCAAAAGGCCCCATACTAATGTAGTGGTATTCAGATTTATATATAAGGCCCGTCCGCCTTATATTTCAGATGTGGGACGTGCTGTTTGTCACAACAAACCCTCCCCTCAAATAGACAAGTTGTTGGGAATTGTTAAGAACCACATGTTAAGGGGGAACCTATAAGGGATATCTTATTGTTTTGATTTGATCCCAAAACCCCAAAGCGTTCTGTTGCCAAGCGACCCATTTTTGATGTAAATAATAGGTTAGAATTTTTCTAAGCCTAAACTGTTAGGATGGCTTTGTTTCGCTTAGGTTTAGACTGTAGGAATTCCAAGTGAAGGCCATTCACTTGGGTGAGTTTTCTAAGTGAAGCGAGTCTACCAAAGCTGAAGTGAAGCGTGCCGAAGCCAGCGAAGCGAAGCGAGCGCTACAGTGGAATCAAAGTGAATCCACGAAAGCGAAGCAAAGCGAGCGCTACAAATAAAAGACGAAGCGAGTCAACGAGGGTCAACACTTACTTTAGAAGTCTCTCGGGAAATTTATTTCTCAAGTGACTCACTACAAATATGACCGTGAAGCGACTCACTTCAGAGCGGCTGCTACAACTTCAAAGCGAAGCGAGCCACTACCTACCAGAAAGCGACAGCGCGACTCCCGCCCATATTTTGAATTCCAGTCAACAGGAGATCGTAGCATTAATTACAAGATCTCCACATGTCGAAAGCAGAGTGGAGCGGAGGAGTTGACTGCCAGGCCGACAAAGGCGCCGCAACAGTACTGGCTCGCTCCAGTTACTGTTAGCCTTGTAAGTTAGCCAATTTTGGCAAAATGCCAAAAACTGGACGTCTGAAAAGGTGCCAGCCTGCGCAAGTACTGTCGAGAGGAGGAGGGACAAGGCCACCAACCAAGCAACGGATCTCGCCAATCTCTCCGCCTATAAATAGTGAAGGACCAAGACGTGAAGAAGCAGAACACTACTTGAGCATTCGAGCCTACTGCAAACAAACACTCCCAAGCCTTCGAGCAAATCTTCGAGTCTTTGTTTTAAGTGTTCTCCGAGTTTCCAGTTCATCGGAACTCGTCTTCACAACCTTCACACTTAGAATCTAAGCCCATTCCATATCCAAGCTTAGAAGAAGAGCTCTAGCCATCTTTGCCCTTACTGTAAAGAGCTCTTCATAGTGTGTCGTCGTAAACCAAAAACCCTAAATCTGTTCGTTAGGTTTTTGAGTTCGTCGTTAGGTTGTTTCGATCCAAGGCTCTTCTTTCATCGATTGAAGAAGCCTCGATCATAGAGTTTAGATCCAAGCTTGCACTTACATCGTTTGTGTGAATCTCGATAGAAGCTAGGCTGTAAGGAGAGCCCGTAATCTCCCTGTCTGTTTGACTGAAGCGAGTGAAGCTTCCAGTCGTGTCTAGGTCTTTGGTGTGAACCCGGAATCACCCAGCGTTTGACAGATCCAAGCAAGTGAAGCTCGATCTTGTCACAGGCTTTTGAAGAGCCCGAAATCTTCAAGTTCTTGAGTGAAGAGAACAGTTGCCGTCGTGCAACAAAGTGGACGTAGGAGCTTTATCTCCGAACCACTATAAATCTCTGTGTCGTATCTCTCTAACCCTTATCTCTTTACCATATTTGATTATCCATTGCACGTGCATCTAAACAAACATAACTTGGATTTTTAATTACTTAGGAAAAGATTTTAGCTCACCGAATTTCCGCATATACGAGTAAAGACTCCCTCTTGATCAAGTCCTTACTTCGGTCAAGTAGGCAAGCTACATACTGTAGATCTAGCTTCAGCTAGGTTTTAAGTATCAAGTGAGCTCTTTACTTGTTACTCTGAGTTAAGGGATTTGAAGTTGAAAATTTTCAAAATACGTATTCACCCCCCCCCCTCTACGTATTTTTCCTATTAACAAACCGGGACCAACAAGTGGTATCAGAGCAGCGGTTCTTTCGAGCCTCTGCTTTGCATACCTGAAGCGAGCCCCCACTCGCTTCACGTTGTCTCACTGAACCGGATCCTGTTTTCCTAAGTGCATCAAAACCTCACTCACTCATATTGCATTTACTGCTGATAGTTTGCTATGTCTACATACAGCGCATCAAATCTTCCACAGTTCTCTATCGAAGGATACGAGACATGGAGTTTCCGAGTCGAAAGCTTCCTATGCTCCATCCACGACCGGATGTGGGAAGTCATAGAGGACGGACCAATCGAAATCAAGAAAGCCATATCTGTGAACGTCCCGGCTGCTGAAGGACGCGAAGCTCATGTTCGACAAACATACGTAGAAAAGGACAAAGATTAGTACACTCCGAATGACTTCAAAGTCGCCAACCTCGACAAGATTGCACGCCACACGATGCAGAGCACCGTGTCGGATGCCTATCTACCACGGATAAGGAAGTGTGCAACGGCGAAGGAAATGTGGGAAACCCTTGCCCTCATTTCTCAAGGAACGGACAAGATCAAAGAGAACAAACTCGCCGTTCAGATGCGGGAGTTTGAGAGTTTGATAATGAAGCCAGGAGAGTCCATCGACGCCTTCGAGCTGAGAGTTACAAACATCATTGCAACTCTCAACTCACTTGGGAAGGAACTCACAGATAAGGAAGTCAACCTGAAGATTGTCCGAGCTCTCACGAGGAAGTGGCAGACAATGAAAGAACTGTATCTAGCTACCAAGGATCTTTCAAAGCTCACACCGGAGATTCTGTTCTCCGAACTCAAAGCTCATGAATTCGATCTGAATCGAATGAATCTTGACGAAGAGGATGAAGCTCCCACGACATCAAAAGGTGTAGCTTTCAAACCTGCTGAAGGGCCAAGTGACCAGTCGCTAGCCAAGATGACGAGGGAAGAGTTGGAAGAACACATTGCGTTCTTATCCAAGAACTTCAACAAGATGAACTCTCGAGTGGGCAAATACAAAAGATTCTACAAGCAATACAAAGGGAGGAGCACTGATGCTCGAGAAGGAAAAGGGAAGAGAGAAGAGACGACCAAGCCGATCTCAAGGGACATGATGGAAGTGAAAATACTACCACTGCCACAAGATGGGCCACTACATATCCGATTGCCCAAAGCTGAGTGCGAAGGAGCGAGAGGAACTAAAAGCAAAGAGGGATGCTCCAAGGCGAGCGCTCGTAGCGAGTGAAGTGCCGGTCGCTTCAACTGAAGATCCAGCTAGCGACTCCGATGCATTCACTGATCCCAACTCCAGTGAGGGTGAGGATCTTGGACTCATGGCGCTCACCGACGAAGAGACCGGAGAGGTATTTATCTATCCCTCACCTAGTTCAATTACACTCGCACACACTCACCAAGAGGAAGCTAATTCCTCGACATGGAGTGAGTTGCTTGACAAGCACATTAAATTGTCAAGTGACCACGAAGTGTTGAAGCAAGCTATGTCTCAAAGCGAGAAGGAGAACCGAAAGCTAGCCACTGAGCTTGACCAAGTCAAACTTAATCTAAGGGCTATGACTAGTAAGTTCGAGGATCTCTTCGCTAGACATCAAAACTTGCAAGGAAGGTATGAAACCCAATCCGCGCTAGTTGCCAACTTGAACAAATCCTCATATGCTAGGCAGGCAATAGAAAGCTCACTTCTACCTTTTGGTAGAAAGGGAGAACTCGGATATGAGGGTGGACCTTCCAGGCCTACTGTCTTTGTTGGTGCTTCAAACACCACACCATCAGTTACTTTGGAAATGCCCACTGCATCCAAAGCGACCACTAACAAAGACAAAGGCAAAGTGGCTGAGAACCTTAAAAGGAAGCCAGTGAAGATGTCTATATCTTCAAGGGTGGAAACTAAGGGCAAGCAAAATTCAACATTCCTTAGCACTCAAATTGCTAAAGCTTACCAATCAAAGGGTAATGGGAAAAATGTTGAAGCTTCTAAGTCTCAAGCCAAGACACGAGAGACAAAGGATCTCCCTTTCAAGAAAAGGAGTAGTGTCTATGTGTCACGTTATCCGGACTGGAGATGGTCCAACCGGACTAACGTTGAGGGGGAAGAATTCGAAGCACCAAGAAGGCCGCTTCGAACTCCCAAGGTAACTCAAGCGAGTCGGGGTCAAAACCCTAGTTGGACCGCTTCGAGAAAACCTAGCGAGCCGCTTCGACAGTCTATAAATCCTAAGTCAGTCTCTAAACCCATAGCTAATTTGAAGTGAGTCGCTTCAGGGTACAAGCAAAGTGGGAAGAGCATAGGTAGGACTGAAGCGAGCCGCTACCCCTCTTGCACACACTGTTGCACGTGTGAAGCTGCATCAAAGCAGAACACCAAGTTTTCAAAGGTCGAGAAGCCCAAGACACAAGCTTCATCTCAAAAGAGAGTGAAGCAAATGTGGGTACCTAAGGGAACTATCCTGCAAGGACCCAAACTGATTTGGGTACTAAAATCTGTCTAATTGCAGGTGGGCGCCGGGGATCCCATGCCAAGTGAGGGTCAACAAATCTGGTATTTGGACATTGGATGTTCAAGACACATGACCGGCATGAAAGCTCTACTTCAAAATTACATAGAGAAGAAGGGTCCACACGTCACTTTTGGTGATAATTCTCGAGGAAGCACCAAAGGGTATGGCGCACTGAAAGTCGGAAAGCTCACGATTGAAGAAGTTTCCTACGTGGAAGGACTTCAGCACAACTTGTTATCCATTTCACAATTCTGTGACAAGGGATACAAGGTGGAATTCATTTCCAACAAGTGCATAGTGAAAAGCAAGCTCACATCTCAGATTGTGCTCACTGGAATTAGACAAAGGAACGTCTATATAGCACAATGGGATAGCTGCAAAGAGGAGATGTGCTTAGTAGCAAGGAGTGCTACAGAAATAGGATGGTTATGGCACAGACGCTTGAACCATCTCAACTTCAAAGCCATCAATCGCTTAGCTCGAAAGGGTTTGGTGCAAGGCATACCGAATGAAGTCTTCATCAAAGACCATCCTTGCTCACCATGCCAACGAGGGAAGCAGACGAAGAAGCACTTCGCCAGTCTCGAAGAAGCTTCATCAAAGCGAGTGCTCGAGCTGCTTCACATGGATCTGTTTGGTCCAGTCTCTCCAGTTAGTGTGAATGGAAGAAAATACACTCTAGTTGTAGTCGACGACTTCTCTCGCTACACTTGGGTTGTATTTCTCTTCAGCAAAAAGGAGACACTGACCAAGCTACCACAATTGCTCAAGCGATTGGCTGTGGAGAAGAATCAAGCAATTGTGACCATTCGCTCCGACAAAGGCACAGAGTTCTTAAACTCTACCATTGAAGCTTACTGCACGGAGCATGGCATAGCACATCAGACATCCTTAGCGCGCACACCTCAGCAGAATGGAGTTGCTGAAAGAAGAAATCGGATCATCAAAGAAGCCGTTCGAACCATGATTGCAGACTCGAAGCTTCCGATGAAGTATTGGGCTGAAGGTGCCAATACAGCATGCTACACACAGAATCGAACGCTTCTCTGCAAATGGCACGACAAGACACCATATGAAATATGGACAGGGAGAATTCCTAACATATCTTATTTCCATATTTTCGGTTGTAGGGTCTTCATCCATGACAATGGGAAGTCACAGTTGAAAGCCTTTGAAAGCAAAGCTGATGAAGGAATATTCTTAGGATATTCATCAAGCAAAGCTTATAGGGTGTTCAATTGTAAGACCCTAATCGTGGAGGAATCACCCATGTCGTATTTGATGAATCTTCTTTAAGTCCTTTACAGGAACAGGCTAACTCAAATGAGAAGAATTCAAGCAAGGAACCCTCAAACTCACTCACTTGGGACATGCTCGAAGAAGATGATGAGATCAAAGATTCAAGCGAACAAAATCCCAAAGGAGAAGGTGAAGCTGCCCCAAAGATTCCGGAAGCGAGTGCTGGCCAAGCACCCAATCTAGTCGCTTCAGACGGTGAAGCGAGTGTCCAGGAAGAAGATGGAGATGAAGCTGGCAGATCCAAGCGTGCATGGCTCAAGGATCACTCACCAAGTCAAATCATTGGAGATCCATCCAAGGGTGTAGTGACCAGAAGTCAAGTGTTTGGAGAAAGTGCCATGTTCAGTTGCTTTCTCTCAAACATCGAGCCGTCATGCATGGAAGAAGCCCTAGCCGATTCAAATTGGGTGATTGCCATGCAAGAAGAGCTGAATCAGTTCACCAGAAACGATGTATGGTACCTCGTGGATCGTCCCAAATTTCAGCATGTGATTGGCACCAAATGGGTGTTCAAGAACAAGACGGACGAGGACCACAACATAGTAAGGAACAAGGCGCGACTCGTTGCCAAAGGCTACTGCCAAGAGGAAGGAATCGACTTTGACGAGACCTTCGCTCCAGTGGCACGGCTTGAAGCTATCAGATTGTTTCTAGCCTATGCAGCAGCAAAGAAGTTCAAGGTCTATCAAATGGATGTGAAGAGCGTGTTCCTCAACGGTGAACTCAAGGAAGAAGTGTATGTGGAGCAGCAACCGGGTTTCGAGCAGGGAGATAAAATGTATCGATTAAACAAAGCCCTATATGGGTTGAAACAAGCTCCCAGAGCTTGGTATGATACTTTATCTCAATTCTTAGTGGACAATGGATTCCACAAAGGGAAGATAGATCGGACTCTCTTCACCATCAACCATGGAGAAGATATGCTTTGGGTCCAGATCTATGTGGACGACATCATATTTGGTTCACCAAACCAGTCGCTTAGCGAGAAGTTTGGAGAGCTGATGAAGACCAAATATGAAATGTCGATGATTGGCTTGATGAGCTGCTTTCTAGGTCTTCAAGTGAAGCAGCAGGATAATGGAGTTTTCATCAATCAAGCCAAGTACACTAGAGATATGTTTGCCAAGTTTGGTGTTCAACATGCTAAAGCAGTGAAGATCCCTATGAATACCAACTAAAGCAGTGTAGATCCTACAGATTATCGTGCCCTAATTGGGTCACTTCTATATCTCACTACAAGCAGGGCAGATATTGCTTTTGCAGTCGGAGTCTGTGCTCGCTTCCAAAGCAACCCCAAGCACAGTCATCTTGAAGCTGCTAAAAGGATTCTTCGATATTTGAAGGGGACTGTCAACATGGGTCTGTGGTATCCAGCGGAGGACAATCTGGAGCTCACTGGATATTCCGATGCTGATTATGGAGGATGCAGAGTTGATAGGAAATCAACGTCAGGCACGTGTCAGTTCTTGGGAAGCAAGCTGATCTCATGGTTCTCTAAGAAGCAAACAAGCGTAGCCACTTCAACAACTGAAGCTGAATATATGGCCGCAGGAAGCTGCTGTTCTCAAATTCTATGGCTTCGTCAGCAGTTGAAGGACTACAAGGTTGAAGCGAATGAAATTCCGATCTTCTGCGACAACAACAGTGCAATATGTATATCGCAGAATCCAGTGCTTCACACAAGATGCAAGCACGTGGAAATCCGACATCACTTCATTCGTGATCATGTCGAGAAGAAGGATATCAAGCTCGAGAAAATCCATACCGATCTCCAGCGAGCAGATATTCTCACCAAGCCTCTAGCTGAGTCTCGTTTCAATCAGCTATGCATGGAATTAGGGTTATTAGACCCTGGTGAAGAGTGCTAGATTCAGGATGCACGAAGGAGTGGTCGCTAGTTTTTCGTAGCGTCACTCGCTTCGGATCTTCACCAACTCAAGCGAGTCACTTCAAAATCTCACTCGCTTGAAGAAAATGAAGTAAGGTGGAGAAAGGTGGAGTATTGGAAGAAGTTCCCTACCAACTTATTGGAATTGTTAAGTATATGGTTAAGGGGGAACTAATGCTTACTCTCGGAGCAAGCTACTTCCAAAGCGAGCAAAGAATACTGCTATCTTGAATTTTGCATCGCTTCAATTTGCCCTAGCTTGGGTCAAAGCGAGTCGACTGCAGATTCATTCTCTAGTTTAAAAGAAGCTTGAAGGTTTACCATTTTCTACAAAAGGTTGCAGGGCTGGTGACATGCTTCTGCGTAAAATACGAGATTGTCTTGTCAGAGCATTCTCATTGTCATCCTGTCCATTTCTGCTCTGAGATAAGGACTTGTACTCATCCCCCATTCGTCGTGAATAAGTACACTTACGTGAAGCTCCCTTCGGGTTGTAGTAAGCTTGTGTACTATATTCATTTTCTCCCCCATTCACGTCGATGGAGGACTCTCTAATTCGTAGAGGAAGATGAATGCCAAGAAGATGAAGTTCTCTACAGGTGGTATCAACAAGCATCAAAGCAATATCAACAAGTGGACTCATCAAGTGCTATCCATTTCAACAACAAAATGGAGTCTCCAACAAGTGGTATCAATCTCCTATGAAGTGAGATTGACTGGTAAGCATTTCAATTTTAAGTACACTAAGTGAGCCGAAGCGTGCTAGAAACCTTCACTCACTATTTGGAAAATATGAAATGAATCTGACACAAATACAAAGAGGAAAACACTCTTGTTTATCCTCGAAGTATGTAAGTCAGAAACATTTTAAAATTAAACAAAGAAATTCAATTTCTTATTCCAGTCGCTTCAGATCGCCAAGCGAGTGCTACGTCACTCAAAGCTAGACATCGCAAGCGAGTGCGGAACAGTCACTCAAGCGAGTGCCTCTCAAGCGAGTCAAGGCCTAGCGGCCCAACTCGAAGCGAGTGGGTACGAAGCGAGTATGAGTTGTCTGCACTCGAGTGCAAAATTCACTTTCTTCCGAGCATTTAATGCAGATTCACGTATTGGCGAAAAGATCGGGCGCGTGGTTCTCACTTTGAATTCGAAGCGGGAAAAGGCGGAAAAGATCCAGCCGTCGAATCTTAGCAGTCCCTGATCTACAGCCGTTGGATCAGCGCCGTATAAGACAAACCAATCACAGCAGGCCACGTGGAGACGCCGAGCAAGTGGCGGTTCACTTTTACTGTGATGACGCCGGACACATCAGATCCATCACCGCACGTCCGCCGCCTACCTACAGGACTTACGGCGATATTACTGTCTTGCCCCTGCCACGACGACAAAGCCCTACCTCTATTTAAGGGTGGAATTGCAGACTGTAAAAACTTTCACAAATCTCAATCTTTGCCATCTTCGTGCAAAAACTCTATGCAATTCACGGGTCCTAAAAATCCCCAGCTTTTCGTCGTTAAACTCTCAAATTCAATTCAAAATCTCTCAAAACTCACCATGGGCAAGAAGCAGACGACAGAGAGGATGGAGGAGTTTCTCACGGAGGTCGACAAACACATCAATGTCGAGCCTCATCTCGATCCCTCAATCATCGAGAAAAATGGATTTCTCCATAGAGCCGTGACCAAGGCCGGTCTATGAAAGTTCGTGACGGCGGTTCCGTTAAAAATTCTGGCAAAAGTGGTGGGTGAGCTCTTGCTAAACTTGAGGAAGGAGCAGAATACATCCTCATTCACTGATCCACAGACCAGGAAGCCGGTGGAGGTGGATATGAGTGAACTCATCGGCGCGTTCGACTTGCCGAGAGAAGGAGGAGACTCACTTCTAGATTTGGGTCTTTCGGCCGGAGTTCAGTACGGTCTATTTGCAGCCGACGGAGCAGATCCGAATTACAAGGAGGCCAGTATCCGTACAAGTCTGAAGGCCCCCTTCAATCATATCTGCGAGCTCTTCTCGAAGAGTGTCGCATGCTACATCGGAACCCTAGATACTCTCTCCGAGACGAAGCTGATCGCCATTGCAGTCATCGTCGACAGCCTCACCGGAACCAGCTTCAACTGGCATGGTTGGTTCCTCAAACAAATTCACGAAGCCGCTGATGACTTTGCTTTCGTGAAGGGAAGCACCGATCAGATTCTCCGCAAGGGGAAACTGAAATTTTTCTCTAGGCTGTCTGCTGCTTTGGAGGAAAAATATCCGGACAAAGTTTGGCCGGAATCAGCCATTGCCATCTACAACAAACAATCCATCTACTATGACAAGTGGAGAAAATCCAAGACACTGATGGATTTGGGACTTCTTGAAGTTGAAGTGCCCGTTGCAAGACCGGTTGCCGAAAGGCAAGCCGAAGTGAGCCAAGCGAGGCAGGTTGCTTCACCCGGGAAGCGAGCCGCGCCGAAGCGAGGCAAGAAGAAGATGAAGCGAGTCACTTCGCTTGTCCAAGAAAGCGAGGCGGTGGAGAAGCCGCTTGAGGACATTGAAGTGACTCAACCCCAGCCTTTACCAATCAAAGCCAAAACACCCCCAGTACAAAGCCAAACCCAAACCACCCAAATACCAGAACCTCAAGCTTCATCAACCCAACAACCTCTCACACAGACAACCCCCCTCTCTCCCCAGGAAGAAGAATGTGCATCTTCCTTCCAGATACCCAAAATTCCCCTACTCCATGTCGACCCAGTCGAAGCCTACACCACTTTCAAACCATTTCAAACCCAGCAAACACAACCACCATCCACTGAAACCATCCAAGTTTCCGAAACCCAAGAAGCTTCATCATCACCCCCATCATCGGCAGCCACAGCCGATACCACCCAAACTACCGGTGAA
Organism: Thymus mandschuricus; assembly: GCA_029379335.1. Lineage (NCBI taxonomy): Eukaryota > Viridiplantae > Streptophyta > Magnoliopsida > Lamiales > Lamiaceae > Thymus > Thymus mandschuricus. Next base: position 13,915,899 of record CM057074.1, on the reverse strand, counting down.
CTCCCCATAATTCCATCATTCGTACCTCCTGCCCTCACCACAGAAATGCTAGCTCTCCAACGCTATGCCATGGATAGAGAGCAAGCAGCAGAAACAATTAATCTCCGCTACTCTAACGTTTCATGGAGCGACGTGTTCTACACCAATGTCGTTGATTTCCTGACATATATCACCTACCGTGGAACGGAGTACTATAAAATATTCAGACTTCTCAAAGCTTTCAAAGAGGAAGAACTGATCCAAATGGAGGCCAAACTACTCAACTTCATTGGCGAAAACGGCTTCCATGCCTTTCTTGAAGGGACCAGCTTCTGGGAGAAGTTGGATGCAAAGGTGAAAGAAGCATATCCACTCGCTATAATTCCCAAGCGAGTGCCCTCTTTCCAAGAAAGGAAGCTGATCAGGGAGCATAAGGAGGAGGTGGAAGTAAAGGATGCGGAGATCGCTAGCCTTCATAGCGAGATTAGTAAGATGAGTGAGGAGATGGAGAAAAAGGCGGGGGAGGTCATCAGTCTTAGAGAAGACTTTGACAGGAAGAAGAAGGATTTGGAGGGAAAGGTGGAGGAAAAGGAGAGGCTGCTAGAGGAGAAAGAGAAGGTGCTGGAGGCACAGGTGAAATTGGTGGGAGAACAATCACAAACAATCACTGAACTCAAGGGCTCGCTTGACGCGGAAAGGAGCCATTTGAGGAAAGTAAATGCCAGATTGATCGAACTTGAGAAAGAGAAAAAGGAGCTGGAGAAGAAGGTAGAGGAGTTGAAGGTGGAACTGGAGAATAGAGAAGGAGAGTTGGTGATGAAGGGAAGCGAACTACTTAGCACTAAAAAGACTCTCGACTCACTCAGGAAAGTGATGAAGGAACTTAAGCAAGAGAGTGAGATCGACAAGAAAGAACTGGAGAGTCGGAGGAGGAGTGCACAGGCCATTGATTTGCAGAATGCTGAATTAACTATACTACTGCAAAAGGTCAAGGAGCTGGGTGAAGCGTACACTGAGAAGATTGCTGCAAGTGCCGAATTCCATCTCTCTCTAAACCAGAGAGAGAGGAGCCTTGAAACAATGCAAGCTGAACTTCAAGCGGCTCAGGAATTTTGGTACTACAACTTGCAAGAGGAGAAGAAGGAAATGAGGAGGGAAGTTGAAGCGGAGCTGGAGGCTCGCTTCAGAACAGTGGAACCATTGGAGAGGATGATGGCATCTGTTGTTGAGAGAGAGAAGCAATGTGAGTACTTGCTGGAGGAAATCTCCATCAAAACAACTGAACTGGTGGCACCCACCGTAGGAAAAGCCGAGAAGATGTTGGAGGCCATCCTCAACATAGTCAATTCACTCCATAAATCCATCTCCGGAAAATCAATCATCCTAACCCCTGGCAGTGATGATGCCAAAAAGGGGGAAGGACAAGTGAAGCTTAGGAGGAGTCGGAGGTTCAGGAGGAAGCAGAGTTGATATAGAGAGAATGCTGGAGGGAGGCAGTGGTGCTGGTGATAAGGAGGAAGTAGTAGATAATGAAGCGAGGGCTCTGAGCGAACTGAAGGGCAAAGTAAAGCTCACGGAGGAGGAGTTGATGAAAAAGCCCGAAGAGCCCAGCAGGCCGCTTCAAGAAAAGGTGCTTAGTGCTTCAATCGCACGGCATCCTCCGGTGACGGTGATAACGAAGGAGGAGAGGCGGAAGCAGGTGGAGCAGGATTTTGCCATGGCATGGGAGATGGAGCGCCTTTTTGATCTAACGAACAAATCTGCTGCAGGTGCTTCTTCAAGTTCCAAAGCGCCCGCTTCAGCCGCGCCCGCTTCAGCCGCCGCGCTTGCTTCAACAGCCGCACTCGCTTCAACTGCTGCACTCACTTCATCAGCAGTTGTTCCTTCTAGTGCAGCTACAAAGAAAGACATGCCGCCTCCCCCACCACCGAAGCAGCCACTGAAGCGAACTGCTCCAGAGACGAAAGGAGATGACCCTGCGGCCAAGCGCCAAAAGGTCAAGCAAGCAGTTGCTTCTAGGGCTGAGAAGGAGGAGAGAAAGAGGAAGGAAAGAGAGGAAGGGAGAAGTGAGAGAGAAAGGGAGAAGAGAATTAAGGCAAAGCGACTACAGATAATTGATACCAGGATTGAGGAGCACTTCAGTGAAGTTATACTCATCCAATCTTCATTAGTGCGCAGTGCTTTCGTTCCGCATATGCCTGATGAATCCTAAGCTTGCGAGGCCCAAGCCATATCTGACGCGTGTGATGTAGCAACCAAGGAGATGGTTGAGTCTGGTCGCTACCCCCACACAGATAAACAAGACTATATTCACAAACGACTCAATGAGAAACGTCCAACGTGGAACAGCGAGTCGGGAGCAAAATTCAAGCAGATCATGGCTCAACTATCAAGCAGGTCAGAAGAGGAGTTGGCCAAGCGAAGGAATGAGCATCCGGACGCCAGGGAAATTGAAGACTTCATCCTGAGTGATCTGCGCGATCTGTGGCTTGACTACAAGGATTTATTTATTAAAGCATACTACTATTGGGAGGTAGTGCCACTTCAGGATCGCTGCTCTCGGATGAGTGCTCTCAGCAACTTCCTCTGCACGTATGATGAGAAGCTGCGTAGGAAGATCTTCACCACGGCAGAATTAGCTCAGCCCAAGCCTCTGATCGTCAAGGTTCCTGCGGTAAAGGATTTCCCCATGCCTTATCACCCAGGCACGGACGTTCCTAACAGAGGAATCACTGATGAGGAGGTGAATGAAGCTTTCAGGCTGGAAAGTACATGGACAAGGCCAAGTATTCACACCGTGGGTACTATGGAATCGAGAGTTCTATCAGCCTATGTTGTTGATAGTGTTGCTGATGAAGGAGAGAAGAAGAAGGAGGAAGAGGGAAAGGAGAAGGAGAAGGAGGATGAAGCTGCAGGAAACCTTTGAGTTTCAAGCTTCTTATTTTGTGAACTGTTGTTCATCTATCTCACTTTTATTTTTGCCTCTCCTGTGTCATTTACTCGCTTTGTGAATGACTTTACTTTTTGCTACAAACTCAAACAATTTAACCGAAAAAAAAAGGAACTTAAAAAAAAAAAAAAAATTACAAACGAAACTGCAAAGGAAGCAGTCGCTTGAAGTTCCCTTCACGGTTAGATAGACTAGATTTATTCTTTATCTAAGTCTTATGAGTTTTGGCATCATCAAAAAGGGGGAAATTGTTGGGAATTGTTAATAACCACATGTTAAGGGGGAACCTATAAGGGATATCTTATTGTTTTGATTTGATCCCAAAACCCCAAAGCGTTCTGTTCCCAAGCGACCCATTTTTGATGTAAATAATAGGTTAGAATTTTTCTAAGCCTAAACTGTTAGGATGGCTTTGTTTTGCTTAGGTTTAGACTGCAGGAATTCCAAGTGAAGGCCATTCACTTGGGTGAGTTTTCTAAGTGAAGCGAGTCTACCAAAGCTGAAGTGAAGCGTGCCGAAGCCAGCGAAGCGAGCGCTACAGTGGAATCAAAGTGAATCCACGAAAGCGAAGCAAAGCGAGAGCTACAAAGAAAAGACGAAGCGAGTCAACGAGGGTCAACACTTACTTTAGAAGTCTCTCGGGAAATTTATTTCTCAAGTGACTCACTACAAATATGACCGTGAAGCGACTCACTTCAGAGCGGCCGCTACAACTTCAAACCGAAGCGAGCCACTACCTACCAGAAAGCGACAGCGCGACTCCCGCCCATATTTTGAACTCCAGTCAACAGGAGATCGTAGCATTAATTACAAGATCTCCACGTGTCGAAAGCAGGGTGGAGCGGAGGAGTTGACTGTCAGCCCGACAAAGGCGCCGCAACAGTACTGGCTCGCTCCAGTTACTGTTAGCCTTGTAAGTTAGCCAATTTTGGCAAAATGCCAAAAACAGGACGTCTGAAAAGGTGCCAGCCTGCGCAAGTACTGTCGAGAGGAGGAGGGACAAGGCCACCAACCAAGCAACGGATCTCGCCAATCTCTCCGCCTATAAATAGTGAAGGACCAAGATGTGAAGAAGCAGAACACTACTTGAGCATTCGAGCCTAGTGCAAACAAACACTCCCAAGCCTTCGAGCAAATCTTCGAGTCTTTGTTTTAAGTGTTCTCCGAGTTTCCAGTTCATCGGAACTCGTCTTCACAACCTTCACACTTAGAATCTAAGCCCATTCCATAACCAAGCTTAGAAGAAGAGCTCTAGCCATCTTTGCACTTACTGTAAAGAGCTCTTCATAGTGTGTCGTCGTAAACCAAAAACCCTAAATCTGTTCGTTAGGTTTTTGAGTTCGTCGTTAGGTTGTTTCGATCCAAGGCTCTTCTTTCATCGATTGAAGAAGCCTCGATCACAGAGTTTAGATCCAAGCTTGCACTTACATCGTTTGTGTGAAGCTCGATCGAAGCTAGGCTGTAAGGAGAGCCCGTAATCTCCCTGTCTGTTTGACTGAAGCGAGTGAAGCTTCCAGTCGTGTCTAGGTCTTTGGTGTGAACCCGGAATCACCCAGCGTTTGACAGATCCAAGCAAGTGAAGCTCGATCTTGTCATAGGCTTTTGAAGAGCTCGAAATCTTCAAGTTCTTGAGTGAAGAGAACAGTTGCCGTCATGCAACAAAGTGGACGTAGGAGCTTTATCTCCGAACCACTATAAATCTCTGTGTCGTATCTCTCTAACCCTTATCTCTTTACCATATTTGATTATCCATTGCACGTGCATCTAAACAAACATAACTTGGATTTTTAATTACTTAGGAAAAGGTTTTAGCTCACCGAATTTCCGCATATACGAGTAAAGACTCCCTCTTGATCAAGTCCTTACTTCGGTCAAGTAGGGAAGCTACATACTGTAGATCTAGCTTCAGCTAGGTTTTAAGTATCAAGTGAGCTCTTTACTTGTTACTCTGAGTTAAGTGATTTGAAGTTGAAAAACTTCAAAATACGTATTCACCCCCCCCCCCCTCTACGTATTTTTCCTATTAACAAACCGGGACCAACATAAGGACCACATTACGTCCTCCCCTCCAACTTAGACCACCGATTCGTTGAGGGTTGCTTCAAGGGGCCTCCCGATTCTCCCACGTTACAGACTCGGTCCACTACACTGAGGTTCGCCACACGCTTGCCCGATCTAACCATCGGCTCTGATACCACTTGTTGTGGACCGACAGACGAGCTACCGAACCACATTAGTATGATATTGTCCGCTTTGGGCCTAAGCCCGCACGGTTTTTGTTATTGGGCTCCTACCCAAAAGGCCTCATACTAATGTAGTGGTATTCTGCTTTATATATAAGGTTCGTCCACCTTATATTTCAGATGTGGGACATGCTGTTTGTCACAACAAACCCTCCCCTCAAACAGACGAGGACCACATTACGTCCTCCCCTCCAACTCAGACCACCGATTCGTTGAGGGTTACTTCAAGGGGCCTCTCGATTCTCCCACGTTACAGACTCGGTCCACTACATTGAGGTTCGCTGCACGCTGGCCCGATCGAACCATCGGCTCTGATACCACTTGTTGTGGACCGACAGACGAGCTACCGAACCACATTATTATGATATTGTCCGCTTTGGGCCTAAGCCCGCACAGTTTTGTTATTGGGCTCCTACCCAAAAGGCCTCATAATAATGTAGTGGTATTCAGATTTATATATAAGGTCCGTCCGCCTTATATTTCAGATGTGGGACGTGCTGTTTGTCACAACAGCAAGATCTCCACGTGTCGAACGCGGAGTGGAGCAGAGGAGTTGACTGCCAGGCCGACAAAGGCTCCGCAACATTACTGGCTCGCTCCAGTTACTGTTAAATTTGGATCTTAGCCATTTCCGGCAAAGAGCCAAAACTGCGCGTCTGAAAAGCAGCCAGCCTGTGCAAGTACTGTCGAGAGGAGGATGGACAAAGCCACCAACCAAGCAACGGATCTCGGCATCCCTCCGCCTATAAATAGTGAAGGATGAAGATGAAGTAGAACACTTCCTGAGCATTCGAGTGCCTACTGCAAACAAACACTCCCAGCCTTAGAGCATACTACGGTCTTTGTTTCAAGTGTTCTCCGAGTTCCAGTCTCATCGGAACTCATCTTCACAACCTTCACACTTAGAGTCTAAGCCCATTCCATATCCAAGCTTAGAATAAGAACTCTAGCCATCTTTGCATCTACTGTAAAGAGTTCTTCATAGTGTGTTCGTCGTATACCAAAAACCCTAACCCTAAGTCTTGTTGTTAGGTTTTTGTGTTCGTCGTTAGGTTGTTTCAATCCAAGGCCCTACTTTCATCGATTGTAGACGCCTCGATCATAGAGTCTAGATCCAAGCTTGCACTTACATCGTTTGTGTAAAGCTCGATCGAAGCTAGGCTATAAGGAGAGCCAGCAATCTCCCTGTTGTCGGACTGAAGCGAGTGAAGCTTCCAGTCCAGTTTAGGTTTTTGGTGTGAACCAGGAATCACCCAGCGTCTGTCAGATCCAAGCGAGTGAAGCTCGATCTTGACCAGGCTTTTGAAGAGCCCGTAATCTTCAAGTTCTTGAGTGAAGAGAACGCGTTGCCGAGTGCAACAAAGTGGACGTAGGAGCCTTATCTCCGAACCACTATAAATCTCGTGTTGTATCTCTCTAACCCTAAACTCTTTACTTTGTTTGATTATTCATTGCATTTGCATCTAAACAAACATAACTGGGAATTTTAAATACTTAGGAAAAGATTTAGCTCACCGAATTCCGCACTAAGAGTAAAGTCTCACTCTTGATCAAGCTCTAAGCTTAGGTCAAGAGATTCGTGATTACTTTAGATCTAGCTCTCGGCTAGGTCTTAGTATTTCAAAGAGCACTTTACTTCATACTCTGAGTTAAGGATTTGAAGTTGAAAAACTTCAAAATACGTATTCACCCCCCCCCCCCCCCCCCCCCCCCACATGTATTTTTCCTATAACAAACCGGGACCAACACTCCCCTTTTTTAAAATTTTGAGAATGGGAAGCAGGTTCGAATGGATGAGTGAATGTCAGAAAGCCTTCGAGGAATTGAAAGAGCATCTGGCAGAGCTGCCTTTGCTTACTAAGCCGCTGCTGCTGGAAGTTTTATACTTATATATAGCTATGGGAGAAGAATCTATCAGTTCTGTACTCCTAAGATAAGAGGGGCTAATTCAAAAGCCTATCTACTATACAAGCAAGATGATACAGGGAGCAGAAATGCGGTACCCGAGTATTGAAAAAGCTGCGTTAGCAGTGATGGTCACAGCTAGAAAACTGAGGCCTTATTTCTTATCACATAAGGTGATAGTCAGGACGAATGAGCCGTTGAAGCAAATATTGGATAAACCCGACCTGTCGGGGAGATTAGTCAAATGGGCGATAGAGCTAAGCGAGTATGATGTAGATTTTGAGCCAAGAGTAGCTATTAAAGCTCAAGCACTGGCTGACTTCCTACAGGAAACCACCAGAGGGGAAGAAGAAGAATACCAATGGTGGAGAGCATACGTTGATGGCTCAGTTACCAAGGAGGGAGCAGGGGTAGGGATCTTTATCCAAGACCCCGAAACTCATGCTTACAAATTCGCTGTTAAATTAAACTATCATGTCTCTAACAACGAGGCAGAATATGAGGCCCTGGTCAGATGCCTAGACTTGTTACAAACTATGGGCGCAACCCATGTAGTGGTCCACTCAGATTCCCAATTAGTGATGCACCAGGTCCTGGGGACTTGTGAAAAACGAGAGGAACGGATGGTGGCATACGCTAAAATTGTGGATGAATTAATGGGGCATTTTTTCAAGTCCGAGGTGGTCCAGATCCCTCGACAAGAGAATGTTGAAGCCGATAAGCTGGCGCGAATAGCCAGTTCGGTGGAAGGAACATGGGCGGATGAAATTGTGCTATGTAACGCGGACGCTAAATTGATTAAAGCCGAAGTACAGGCTATTGAAATAATGGAGGATTGGAGAACTCCGATCATCAGAGCCCTAAAGGAGCTTCCCGAAAAGCCAGAAACCACAACTTTGGCTAACGAGGGTAGGCTGCCGTGCGCATTCAAAGCTAAATTCTGCCTAATAGGGGACAAACTATACAAAAGGGCATTTACACACCCTTACCTCAAATGCTTGTCAGAACCTGAAGGAGAATACGCGTTGCGTGAAATACATGAAGGTGCTGCGGGAGCGCATACTGGATTCAAAGATCTAATTAGAAAACTGCTCAGAGCGGGATTCTTTTGGCCTACAATGGAAAAAGATGCTAAAAACCTAGTCAAAAGGTGCGATAGCTGTTAAAAAAATGGGAGACTCATCCACAAGCATGCCGAAGAGTTGGGGGCTATGATGGCACCCTGTCCTTTCGATAAATGGGGGATTGATATAGTAGGAAAGTTCACCACAGCTATAAGAGGAAGGATATTCTTAATTGTTTGTAGCTGTGGACTACTTTACTAAATGGGCGAGGCTGAGGCCGTAGTAAAAATCACGGAACAAGTGATAAAGAAGTTCATCAAGAAAAACATATGCTGCCGATACGGAATTCCAAGGATTTTTGTCGCTGACAATGACGCTCAGTTTACAGGATCCTTAGTACCTAGCCTGGTGCAAAGAAATCAGCATTGAACAAAGATTTGTAGTTGTAACTCACCCTCAAGCTAACGGACAAGTTGAGGTAACAAAAAGAACCATTGCAAGTGGTATTAAAGCCAAACTAGAAAAAGCCAAAGGAAATTGGGCTGACGAGTTGGATTCGGTGCTGTGGGCATACCGAACTAGTCCTAAGACAGCCACAAGGGAGGCCCCATTTAATCTGGTTTATGGGGCGACGGCGGTAACACCAGTAGAGGCAGAGCTTAAATCACTAAGGATAACAGCTTATGATGAAAATCAAAACTCCTCCCTGATGAGGGAGAATCTAGACATGGTTGGAGAGCTCAGAAACAAGGCCCTTCAAAAGGCAGAAAGATACAAACAACAGGTGCGGTATGCGTATAATAAGAAGGTGCAGATCTGGAGGTTCTGCAAAGGAGATCTGGTATTAAAAAGGGCAGATGCCCTCAAACCTATGGGAAAGTTAAATGCAAATTGGGAAGGGCCATACATAGTAAAAGAAGTATTGAAAGGAGGAGCTTATGAATTACAAGATGAGGAAGGAAGGAAACTGCCTCGGCCCTGGAATGTAAATTGAAGGAACCATATCTGATCGGTGAAGATCGGTTCGCCCGAGGATCTATTTCGGATATCTAACTATCGAATAAACCTATCATGCTCCTATGAATTAAATGCGGAATCATAGGGGGTTTATAGATCGATTACCTGAAGAAGTAGAGAACTCGCGAATAGATCTTCTGATCTGTATCCCTGCTCGATTCTGACGTTGGATGGACAACGAACCTCGGAATCAGCCACGGAAACGGGAAACCCACCGAACTGCACTGCCCGGCCGCGCGTCTCTCTCTCTCTAACCCTAGCCTCCCTTTCTTGTTCAGAATATTTAAGTGCACTCAATTATTCTGATCATTAGGTTTGAACAAGACCTTGAGGGGTATATATAGAGGAGACCAAGTGAGACTTGGGCTTAAGTTGCAGGCCAGGCCTGCAACTTATGGACTAGCCGTCCAACTGCAGTATTGGCGCCCTCACTGGGCCCAATTAAGTGGTGGCCCACTTATTCCTTATACTGTGGCCTGTTGAGCTTTTTGGGCCAGATCAGGGATCTACTAGCTGGTAAAACCGAGGCCTCCCAATGGCTAAATTCTCCATACTCAGCCCAGAGTATAATTTAGTCCATAAGTACTAAAACATTCCACTAGAGTAATAGTACTGAATTACCTGTTTTACCCCTGTTGAGTTCAGGGCTAGTATTAGACTTAACGACCCCCATATTTAAGATATCCCACATCCGTTGATTAACTTAGAGCTTCTGACTGCTCGTGTTATTCAACTTCTTTTATTTTCCTGAGTAGTACCATTCATACCTTACTCATCATACCGGAATTTAATCCACCTGCAGGGTTTGGTATGATAGTCCTTAATGAATTCCTCAGGGGATGTGATCAACCTGTTCTACCAGGATATGGTGCTCTGTTGCAGTTGCACTAAGAGCCGTACTAGTTATAGTTGCTTCCCAAGATACGGAGCATATTGAGTTACAGATACTCTGAACTCTCACCCATGGTAAATCAAAGAAGCAGACTATAACTATACACCCTTAGGACTCAACTAGAGTTAAGGTTCATCTTAAGTCACCGAGGTCTTGATTCTTTCTACATCTGGTCAGTATAGAAGAATACACCTCACCGTGATCCTATCAGTACACACACGTACTAGTATAGACAAGTAGACAAGACAAGCTACTTATGCAGCCTATACTACAGCCTAAACCGACAGTTATATCCAGAACTGTCTCGACTGTGATACCCTTTTATATCTCGTGAGGAACCGGCAACTATGGTCTTCTGTGATCTACAACACACCATAAAGCCTACAACTTTGAGATAATGGATAGATGTTTGATGCATAGATAACAATTCATACTTAATCAGATAGAAGATTGTTAGTGGTTATGGACAACACATGCATACAAGCTAAAAGGCCTGCTTTCTAGTATACAAATCCATCATAAATAATCTAAAGAAATACTATGCCTAGTATGAAAATGAGCAGATTCCCTAAAATCCACTCCGGGGAGAGCAAGGGAAAGCACAGGAAAATGAGAAGGGTTCTTTTACAAAATAGATCATCCAGAAGAAAGGTAGATTTTTGAGCTTAGATTTTGAGCTATCAATCAGATAGTTATAATTCATTCGATCTCTCATAACTCACTTTGGGGAGGGGGGGGGGGGGGGGGGGGGGGGGGGGGGGGGAATAGGGGGTATCCCCCCTATATCCCATTAGCTTAAAATGCCTATATCCCATTAGCTCAAAATGCCTATATCTCATTATCTTAAAATGGCCGTATGCATGAAAAACTGAAAGCATTGAGCAATCATTAAAAAGGATAGAATATAATTTACTTCAGCAGGCCTAAAGGCATAAAATAAACTCCTGAGTTAAGGAGACCGGAAAAGTAAAGTAGTTGTTCTAAACTTTATGAGATGAATACCCCATCAAAAATCAAAAGAAGTCGTTTATGACCAGAGAGATAAAGGTAAAACAGGCTAAGTGATGCAGCCCGTAGATCGTGGAATTCACTTCATGGGCCAAGAATTATAGATGATATGGGATGAAGATGGAAGATATTATTTAGTAGTTTATTTAGTTGTTTATTTTTATTAATTTTCGTTTTTTATGAGTTCTCTAGTTGATAGGGTTATTTTAAACATTATTTTAGTGATTTTATATCTTTTTAGACTAGGATTTGGTTTGATATCTTTTAGGATAAGTTTTTAAGTAGTTTCCTAGTGGAATTAGGACTTTTTGAAGCCTATAAATAAGGCTCAAATACTATGGACGAAAATAAGATCATTATTCATTAATATATTTTCTTGAGTTTTTACTCTCTCTCTTTTATGAGAATTTTCGAATTTCTCTTGTTTATCAAGTTGAGTTCTTTATCCGGCGAATCGACGAGTTAATCATCCCTCGTTGTGTGTCAATCATCGTCCCCGAGTTGCCTAGACAACACTTTCGTGTTCGATTTAGGAGGTTTTGGGATTTTCCATCGGTATCTTGAGTCTTCCGCGTGCGTGAGTCGTTCGGACCTACCAAGGTTTGTATCATTTGGCACCAGAGCCAGGTCGTCATCCCGGCGTTCAGGTTTATCTATTCCTTTTTGTTTTTCGTTCGTGTCGTGTTGTCAGATTCGTTTTTAGTGTCGTTCGAGTAATTAAAAAAAAAAAAAAAAAATCAGATCCGTTTTCTGTCGTATTTGCAGACTGTTACTACACTTTCTGCTGAGTGTCGTAATATCCTGTTACTATGTTCTATGGTTTGCCGTTCTGTTACGACACTTCTTTTCTCGTGTCGTTATAGGTTTTTCTTTAGGGACTGAATAGTGTCGTAATATCCAGAAAAAAAAAAAAAAAATCGTATCTGTGTCATAGAGTCGTCCTTTGTAGCTTTTCGTTTCGTGTCAAGTATTCAGATTCGTTTCTGAGAGTTTTTCGCCTTTTTCTCGTGTTTTTCGTCAGCCAGCACTAAAACGGCCATAACTTTTGCATACGGACTCCGATTTTGCTCCATAATACCTTTTCGGAAAGCTCTCGAAAAGATCTATACGGTGGTTCCGACTTTGTTGGAATTGGTTCCTTATTTTTGCAAAAAAAGGCCGTTTTAAAGGGTCAAATCGTCCGTCGAAGTTTTCGGTAAATTTTTCGTGTCTTCCGATTTAGGGTTTCTTAGTTCAGTCATCTTGTCTTCCTACTTTCAGTACTCTTGGTTCGTTAATAGTGATTTCTATGGTAGATTAAGGGAATTTGAGCCTCTTCAGAGAGATTTGAGTGGTAAAAGGCAAGAGAGAGATTAAAAGAGGGTAAAAGCCATCATATTGAGTGATACACGAGTGTTGAGTGAATTATCTTTGAGCGATACATGAGTGTTTGTGAGGTTGTGAGGATCCTATTTTTTTGTCAGTATGTTGGATGAGGAGCTTGATCAACAAACAAAATTCAAGATAGAGGCGATGGTGAAACAATGGGGCGAGGAGATGAGGTCTGAGTCAGTGTTAATTTGTTCGAAGAGTGGAGGTCGATACAAAGACAAAGTCCGACAATACAACCAACGTGGCCATCTTGGTGAGAACGAAGATGTGGACATTACCTACTTTCAAGGGAAATATGATCCAGAGTTGTATCTTCAATGGGAGAGAAATATGGAGCTAACTTTTTATCATCATAACTATTCTGAGTTCAAGAAGGTGAACTTGGCATCCAAGTTGTTATCGGACTATGCTCTAACTTGGTGGGATCGGTTAGCTAAGAGTAGAAGAAGGAATGGAGTAGAGCCAATCATGACTTGGAAAGAGATGAAGGTAGTGATGAGGAAACATTTTGCACCTTCCCATTACTATCGTGAGAATCAGAATAGTTGGAGGCAGTCTCAAGCTACTACTCTTTCATATTCAAAGAGAAGCTTTTGGGAGAAAGAAGAGCAGCCGAAGAAGATGTACGTACGTCTGTTTGTGAAGTCAAGGTCAGACTCTTCTAGTTTTTCCATTACATCTTGTGATGATGGAGGAGTTGTGTCCAAAGAAGAGAGAGAAGATCCAAAGGTGACGGTCTTGGAAGAACAAAATGAAGAGGTGGAAGAAATCGAAGCACCTTCTGGACCGCTTACTTTATTCGATGATAGTGATCTTGATGTGCAAAATGAAGAGTATGATGGAGAGCAGCAAGAGGATATCATTCATGTCGAGGATGAAGTGTCGTTTGTTTCTCTTACTCCAACGCAAGTGGATGAGGATGATCAAATGCAACTGTCAAAGGATGTGGAGATGGTGAAGTCCAAGGAAGAGAAAGTAGAGACAAACGAGAATGGGTTGATGCATGAGTCTCTACTTGATCAAAGTAGTGCTTTGGAGTGGATCGTGAATGAGGAGAAGTCCATGGAGGCAAAGTGGAAAAAGGGGAATGTTTTGTTCACTAATGATCTTGATTGTTTATTCTCTTCTACATATTCATTTGTGCAGGCATTCGATGATGTTTCTTCTAAGGATACATTGCATGGCATATTATCAATTAAAAGAAGTGAACATCAAATTGAGTTGGAGGGGATGATAGAGTTGAAGTCCATGCTATCGGGTGAGAAGAAAATGAAGCTAAATTTCTTTCCTTTTGCTGTAGGAGGCGACCAAGATTTGAGGAAAAATCTTCTTCAAGAGGAGGGGAATGATGCAGCCCGTAGATCGTGGAATTCACTTCATGGGCCAAGAATTATAGATGATATGGGATGAAGATGGAAGATATTATTTAGTAGTTTATTTAGTTGTTTATTTTTATTAATTTTCGTTTTTTATGAGTTCTCTAGTTGATAGGGTTATTTTAAACATTATTTTAGTGATTTTATATCTTTTTAGACTAGGATTTGGTTTGATATCTTTTAGGATAAGTTTTTAAGTAGTTTCCTTGTGGAATTATGACTTTTTGAAGCCTATAAATAAGGCTCAAATACTATGGACGAAAATAAGATCATTATTCATTAATATATTTTCTTGAGTTTTTACTCTCTCTTTTATGAGAATTTTCGAATTTCTCTTGTTTATCAAGTTGAGTTCTTTATCCGGCGAATCGACGAGTTAATCATCCCTCGTTGTGTGTCAATCATCGTCCCCGAGTTGCCTAGACAACACTTTCGTGTTCGATTTAGGAGGTTTTGGGATTTTCCATCGGTATCTTGAGTCTTCCGCGTGCGTGAGTCGTTCGGACCTACCAAGATTTGAGGACAAATCTTCTTCAAGAGGAGGGGAATGATGCAGCCCGTAGATCGTGGAATTCACTTCATGGGCCAAGAATTATAGATGATATGGGATGAAGATGGAAGATATTATTTAGTAGTTTATTTAGTTGTTTATTTTTATTAATTTTCGTTTTTTATGAGTTCTCTAGTTGATAGGGTTATTTTAAACATTATTTTAGTGATTTTATATCTTTTTAGACTAGGATTTGGTTTGATATCTTTTAGGATAAGTTTTTAAGTAGTTTCCTTGTGGAATTAGGACTTTTTGAAGCCTATAAATAAGGCTCAAATACTATGGACGAAAATAAGATCATTATTCATTAATATATTTTCTTGAGTTTTTACTCTCTCTCTCTTTTATGAGAATTTTCGAATTTCTCTTGTTTATCAAGTTGAGTTCTTTATCCGGCGAATCGACGAGTTAATCATCCCTCGTTGTGTGTCAATCATCGTCCCCGAGTTGCCTAGGCAACACTTTCGTGTTCGATTTAGGAGGTTTTGGGATTTTCCATCGGTATCTTGAGTCTTCCGCGTGCGTGAGTCGTTCGGACCTACCAAGGTTCGTATCACTAAGCGGAAACACCAGAGTCAGGAAGAGAATCTGAAGAACTCTGGAAGGAGGAAGAAGAGCCACTGCTAGCCTCTGCAACTGAACCTACAAGGGAAAAGGGTGAAATAGGAAAATAAGCACCCCCCAAACAAACCTAAAACGACAAATAGTAATAAAGCAGTATACCTCTTTCCATTTTCAATTTTTTGTTCTTTCTCTCATAGACCCTTTTAACTGGGGGTTTTTTTCTTACTCTCGGCCCGTACGGATGTCTCGGCGTCTTTAGCCCCCTCGATCGAGAGCAGCTCAGCATTAAGGTAACAACGCGCCCGTTAGGGTCCGAGTCATGAACAATGGCCTCCCCCGGTGTTAGGAACCTGCCTATCAAGGGTGCAAGAATGACCTCACACTTTTCTTCCTCTGATAGATACCCATCATACATTTGTGCTGGGTAAAGAGATTCTTCAGCCTTTGAAAGTAGGCCCTCATATTGGGGAAATCCTCGAACTCCAGGAAATCCATTTCCTTCCTGGTTAAAAATCTAAGTAAATGGAATCGAAGAGAATCGGAGATATCCTCTGAATAGGCCAGGTCACAAATTTTCCGACGAAGGGAGTCGAGCGACATTCCTGAATAGCAAAACATAAACAAGCAAGCCAAAAATAATCAAGTTAAGGAAGCTATCCAGACGCAAAAAAGTTAAAATCACTTTACTCATAACCTACAATACACCCAGTGAAAGTAGCATGTAGTATCGTACAAAAAAAAAAAAATAAATAAAATAAAATAAAATAAAAAATAAAGGGTTTTCCCCTTTGTCCTTAAGAGAAATAAGAAAACAAAAGCAAACGCTAGAACAGCTCCTCAGCCATAAAATCGCTGGCAAGCAAGGAGACTACCTGCTTGGTCCTGACGAAACGAAAGAAGGGAAATGGTGGCCTTGTTGAATATGAGATGTGCGAAAGAAGCGAAAGGGCTGCCTTTTTCACTCCGCCAAAGTACTAAACCAGAAGCTCGCAGTACACGCTTCTGGACCTGGGGGGAAGTAGCTGATAGGGACTAATATCAGCCTTACCACATGGCGAAGTTCTAACATTGATCGGATTCACATTCCAGAAGCCTCAGATGCATTTTTAGTGTAGGAGACGTGCTCAATACAGAAACTACAAGGGTATGAGCAGAACCTTTACCATGCAGAAGCTGCCCTATCCTAATTGGCATCTGCTCAAACTTAAGGGTCCGCCAAACACACAATCCACATGACTCTACGTACATTAGAGTGTGGACCACAAAATTAATGACGAAGAGAATCTTGTCCCCTTAGAAATTCCTCTTTTGTCCTCCCCATATATGTACCTTCACCTTTTCATCCTTTTTACCCCTGTAAATATCAAGTGATCACACTATTCAACTCAACTTAACTCAACTCTTTACACATACGCACTCTGCGTACTATTCCATTCATTCTCACATTCTACCGCGAGCTCCTTCAAGCCGGAGCAATCGGAGCTTTCAAGGTCTTCTCCTGGGAAACCTCACTCATCATCACCTTCATTTCCATTCTCATCACTTGGAAGAACATCTCCCATCACTTCGAGTCTAAGGTATAATCCTTGTTGCCAAGAGGGGACGAAGTATGAAAGCGCCTTGCGCTCTCTACTTCACCCTCTCTTATCTCCTTCTCTCTTCGTTTTCTACTTGAATGAGCTCTAAGCTCCATGGATTTAACTGATTTATGGTTATAAACACCCTTTTTTAAGCGTATAACTCGATTGCTGCCTTTTACATCTATATGAACGATGCTCTGTATAAGATGAGTGGTTATGGCTAATAAATCACATGAATCTCTTACTCTTCACCATTATAATCCTTTATCCATGAATGCTCTTTGCAAATATGATGAATAATCACACAATTGTTGTAGATCTTCAACCCGGATCTATCCCCACGCACGCTTGGATCCTCCAATTTCTGCTTCTTCTTCAAGCGGGTCGCTTGCTTCATCTTCTGAAGCGGCCAGAATGGGCACTTGGCCTGCAGTCTCTTCCTTGGACTTGGGGGCAGCTTCATCTTTTTGAGCATCATTTGATTCTTTCACTTCTTCTTCATCTTCAAGCATGTCCCATGTTAGTGGATTGATGAGCTCCTCGCTTGAGGACTTGTCATTCGCTTGAACCTGTTCCTGTGGAAGACTTAAAGAACATTCGTCAAATACAACATGGGGTGATTCCTCCACAATTAGGGTTTTGCAATTGAATACCCTGTAAGCTTTGCTAGATGTAGAATATCCTAAGAATATTCCTTCATCCGCTTTACTTTCAAAGGCTTTCAACTATGACTTCCCATTGTTGTGAATGAAGACCCGACAACCAAATATATGGAAGTAGGATATGTTAGGAATTCTCCCTGTCCATATTTCAAGTGGTGTCTTGTCGAAGAGTTTGTTGAGAAGCGTCTGATTCTGAGTAGCATGTGGTGTTAGCCGTTTCAGCCCAGTATTTCATTGGAAGCTTCGAATCTGCAATCATTGTGCGAATAGCTTCTATGATGATTTGATTCCTTCGTTCAGCAACTCCATTTTGTTGGGGTGTACGAGCTGCAGATGTTTGATGTGCTATCCCATGCTCCATGCAGTATGCTTCAATAGTAGAATTGAGGAATTCTGTGCCTTTGTCCGAGCGAATGGTAGCGATTGCTTGATTTTTCTCCACAGCGAGGCGCTTGAGCAATTGAGGCAGTTTGGACAGTGTCTCCTTTTTGCTAAAGAGAAATACAACCCAAGTGTAGCGAGAGTAATCATCGACTACTACTAGAGTGTATTTTCTTCCATTGATGCTCACTAGAGTGACTGGTCCAAACAGATCCTGTTGGTCCCGGTTTGTTATAGGAAAAATACGTGGGGGGGGGGGGGGGGGGGTTAATACGTATTTTGATGTTTTTCAACTTCAAATCCTTAACTCAGAGTATGAAGTAAAGTGCTCTTTTGAAATACTAAGACCTAGCCGAGAGCCAGATCTAAAGCAATCAAGATTCTTTTGACCTAAGCTTAGAGCTTGATCAAAAGTGAGACTTTACTCTTTATGCGGAATTCGGTGATCTAATATCTTTCCTAAGTAATTAAAATTTCCAGATTAGGTTTGTTTAGATGCAATATGCAATGAATAATCAAACAAGTAAAGAGTTTAGGGTTAGAGAGATACGACAAAGGGTTTATAGTGGTTCGGAGATAAAGCTCCTACGTCCACTTTGTTGCACTCAGCAACTGTTCTCTTCACTCAAGAACTTGAAGGTTACGGGTCCTTCAAAAACCTAGTCGAGATCGAGCTTCAATCGCTTGGATCTGACAGACGCTGGGTGATTCCGGGTTCACACCAAAAACCTAAACTGGACTGGAAGCTTCACTCGCTTCAGTCCGAACGACAGGGAGATTGCGGGCTCTCCTTACAGCCTAGCTTCGATCGAGCTTTACACAAACGATGTAGGTGCAAGCTTGGATCAAGACTCTATGATCGAGGTTTCTACAATCGATGAAAGTAGGGCCTTGGATTGAAACAACCTAACGACGACGAACACAAAAACCTAACAACAGTTTTAGGGTTTTTGGTTTACGACGACACACTATGAAGAACTCTTTACAGTAGATGCAAAGATGGCTAGAGTTCTTCTTCTAAGCTTGGATATGGAATGGGCTTAGACTCTATGTGTGAAGGTTGTGAAGACGAGTTCCGATGAGACTGGAACTCGGAGAACACTTGGAAACACAGACTCGAAGATTGCTCTAAGGCTGGGAGTGTTTGTTTGCAGTAGGCTCGAATGCTCAGGAAGTGTTCTACTTCTCTTCGTCTTCATCCTTCACTATTTATAGGCGGAGGGATGCCGAGATCCATTGCTTGGTTGGTGGCTTTGTCCCTCCTCCTCTCGACAGTACTTGCACAGGCTGGCTGCTTTTCAGACGCGCAGTTTTGGCTCTTTGCCGAATTTGGCTAAGTTCCAATTTCAACAGTAACTGGAGCGAGCCAGTACTGTTGCGGCGCCCTTGTCGGCCTGGCAGTCAACTCCGCTGCTCCTCTCCGCAATCGACACGTGGAGATCTCGTAATTAATGCGATGATCTTCAGTTTGACTGGAGTTCAAAATCGGAGCGGGAATTGGGTTGTCGCTTTCTGGTAGGTAGAGGCTCGCTTTGCTTTGAAGTTGTAGCGTCCGCTTAGAGTTGAGTCACTTCGTAGTCATTCTGTAGTGAGACGCTTGGGAATGTAAAGTTCCCTAGTGACTGCCTTGGAAAATGCTGACTAGAGTTGACTCGCTTTGACTTTACACTGTAGCGCTCGCTTCGCTTCGCTTTGCAGATTTGCTTTGAATCTACTGTAGCGCTCGCTTCGCTACGCTATTCTTCGGCACGCTTCACTTCAGCTCGCTAGACTTGCTTCGCTTGGAAAACACACTCAAGCGAGTGGCCTTCACTTGAACATTTTGAAGTCTATATTCTAAGCAAAATAAAGAGCCATCCTAACAGAGTAGGCTTAGAAAAATTTTCTAACCTATAATCTATATCAAAAATGGGTCGCTTGGGAACAGAACGTTTTGGGGGTTTTGGGATCAAATCAAAACAATGAAGTCCCTTATGGTTCCCCCTTAACATGTTGTTCTTAACAATTCCCAACAATTTCCCCCTTTTTGATGATGCCAAATCCCAATGACTTAGATTAAAATAATCTAGCCTATCTAACCGTGGATGGAACTTCAAGCAATTGCTTCCTTTGCAGGCTTCGTTTGAATTTTTCTTTTAAGTTCCTTTCCCTTTTTTTTCGGTTAAATTGTTTTTTTTTTTTTTTTTTTTTTGAGTTTGTAGCATAAGGATAAAATATCCACAAAGCTATTAAATAACACAGGAGGGACAGAAAATAAATTGGATAGATTGAACATCAGTTCACAGAATAAGAAGCTTGAAACACAAAGGTTTCCTGCAGCTTCTTCCTTGTCTTCCTCCTTCTCCTCCGTCACCTCCACTTCCTTCTCTTCTTCCTATGCCTCCAAGTCCTTCGCAATCATCTCTTCTGGAACAGTATATGCTCTGAAGACCTTCACTTCCAATGTTCCAACATTGTGGATACTTGGCCTCCTCCAAGTCTCCTCCAGTTTGAAGGCTTCATCAACTTCTGCATCGATGATGCTACGATCGGGGAAGCTTGTGCCGGGTAGGAAGGGCATGGGGAAGTCCTTCTTGGCTGGTACCTTGATGATTAGAGGCACTGGTTCTGCAAGCTCTGTAAGTGAGAAAGCCTTCCGCCTGAACTTCTCATCATAGACACTTAAGAAGTTGCTGAGCGCGCTGATCCTTGAGCATTCAGTCTGCAGTGTCACTACCTCCCAATAGTAGTACGCTTTGATAAATTTTTATTTGTAGTATAGCCACTGCACAAGTAACTCATCAGGGATGAACTGCTCAATCTCTCGGGCATTAGGGTGCTCATTCCTGCACACAACCAACTCCTCCTCTGATCGGCTGGACATCTGTGCCATGGTAGCATTGAACTTCATGCTTTGCTCTGTGTTCCACTTCGGGAGCATATCAGACAGTCGCCTCCGAATATATTGTTGCTCCTCTCTGCGCGGGTAGCGACCGGACTCGATCATCTCCGTAGTGGTCATGTTGCAAGCTTCTATCCAGGCATGCTTCTGATGGATTTGTACACTAGAAAGCAGGCCTTTTAGCTTGTATGCATGTGTTGTCCATAGCCACTAACAATCTTCTATCTGATTAAGTATGAATTGTTATCTATGCATCAAACATCTATCCATTATCTCAGTTGTAGGCTTTATGGTGTGTTGTAGATCACAGAAGACCATAGTTGCCGGTTCCTCACGAGATATAAAAGGGTATCACAGTTGAGATAGTTCTGGATATAACTGTCGGTTTAGGCTGTAGTATAGGATGCATAAGTAGCTTGTCTTGGCTACTTGTCGATACTAGTACGTGCGTGTACTGATAGGATCACGGTGAGGTGTATTCTTCTATTCTGACCGAATGTAGAAAGAATCAAGACCTCGGTGACTTAAGATGAACCTTAACTCTAGTTGAGTCCTAAGGGTGTATAGTTATAGTCTGCTTCTTTGATTTACCATGGGTGAGAGTTCAGAGTATCTGTAACTCAATATGCTCCGTATCTTGGGAAGCAACTATAACTAGTACGACTCTTAGTGCAACTGCAACAGAGCACCATATCCTGGTAGAACAGGTTGATCACATCCCCTGAGGAATTCATTAAGGACTATCATACCAAACCCTGCAGGTGGATTAAATTCCGGTATGATGAGTAAGGAATGAATGGTACTACTCAGGAATAAAAGAAGTTGAATAACACGAGCAGTTAGAAGCTCTAAGTTAATCAACGGATGTGGGATATCTTAAATATGGGGGTCGCTAAGTCTAATACTAGCCCTGAACTCAACAGGGGTAAAACAGGTAATATAGTACTATTACTCTAGTGGAATGTTTTAGTACTTATGGACTAAATTATGCTCTGGGCTGAGTATGGAGAATTTAGCCATTGGGAGGCCTCGGTTTTACCAGCTAGTAGATCCCTGATCTGGCCCAAAAAGCTAAACACGCCACAGTATAAGGAATAAGTGGGCCACCACTTAATTGGGCCCAGTGAGGGCGCCAATACTTCTGTTGGACGGCTAGTCCATGTGTTGCAGGCCTGGCCTGCAACTTAAGCCCAAGTCTCACTTGGTCTCCTCTATATATACCCCTCAAGGTCTTGTTCAAACCTGATGATCAGAATAATCGAGTGCACTTAAATATTCTGAACAAGAAAGGGAGGCTAGGGTTAGAGAGAGAGAGACGCGCGGCCGGGCAGTGCAGTTCGGTGGGGTTCCCGTTTCCGTGGCTGATTCCGAGGTTCGTTGTCCATCTAACGTCAGAATCGAGCAGGGATACAGATCAGAAGATCTATTCGCGAGTTCTCTACTTCTTCAGGTAATCGATCTATAAACCCCCTATGATTCCGCATTTAATTCATAGGAGCATGATAGGTTTATTCGATAGTTAGATATCCGAAATAGATCCTCGGGCGAACCGATCTTCACCGATCAGATATGGTTCCTTCACCTCCAACACCTTCTCCTTCTCCTCCACTAGCTTCGCCAGCTCCTCCACCTTTCCCTCCAGATCACCCTTTTTTCGGTCAAAATCTGCACGCAGATTGTTGACTTCTTCCACCTTCTTCTCCAATTCCACATCTTTCCTGGTGATCTCGCTTTGCAGGCTCGAGATCTCCGCGTCCTTCACCTCCACCTCCTCCGCGTGCTCCCTTATCAACCTCCTCTCATGGATGGTCGGGACTCGATCAGGAATTGAAGCGTCTGGATAAGCACGCTTCACCTTTGCATCCAGCTTTTCCCAGAAGCTGGTCCGGTGAGAAATACATGGAAGCCATTCTCACCGATGAAGTCGAGTAGCTTCCCTTCCATTTGGATGAGATCTTCCTTTGAGAAGGCCTCTAGGAGTTTAAAAACCTTGTAGTACTCCGTGCCGCGGTAGGTGATGTATGTCAAGAAATCGACGATCTTGGTGAAGAAGTCGTCGGACATCGGCACTGAGGGGTAGCGGGTTCTGAGGGTTTCTGCGGCTTGCTCTCTATCTCTCGCATATCTTTGAGAGCATCAAGCTGTGTAGGGGTTTTGGAGATTTGGAACTAGGGAATTATGGTTGTATGGGCGGTATCGGCTGTAGCTGCCAATGAGGTTGGTGACTGGGTTGGTGATGAGGTTTTGGTTTCGGATAGTTGGATGGGTTATGTAGCTGGCTGTGTTTGCTGAGTTTGGGTAGGTTGAAAAGTGGTATATGCAACAGATGAATCTGTGCTGAGAAGTGGGACAGTAGGGATTTGGAATGAAGAAGCTGATTCTTCTTCAAGAGGGGAGAGGGGGGGATTTTTGGGTATGAGGTTGGGCTGTTGATGAGGTTTGGGTTTCTGGTGGTGGCTGGGTTTGGATTTGTGGTGGGGGTGTTTGGGCTTTGATTGGTGAAGGCTGAGATTGGGCAGCTTCAGTCTCCTCAAGCGGCTGCTCCTCAGCCTCGCTTGGTTTGACTAACGAAGTAACTAGCTTCGTTTTCTTCTTCTTGCCTCGCTTCGGCGCAGCTGGCTTCCCGGGTGAAGCAACTCGCTTTGCTTGGCTCGCTTCAGCTTGCCTTTCGGCAACTGGTACTGCAACGGGCACTTCTACAGCTAGAAGTCCCAAGTCAATAGGAATCTTGTTCTTTCTCCACTTGTCATAGAACACAAATTGCTTGTTGTAGACAGCAACGTCGGATTCCAGTCACACTTTGTCGGGGTAGCGCTCCTCCAGTGCAACAGAGAGTCTGGAGAAAAACTTCAGCTTCCCCTTGTGGAGAATCTGATCGGCGCTTCCCTTCAAGAACGCAAAATCTTCAGCGACTTCGTGAATTTGGTTGAGAAACCAACCATGCCAGTTGAATCTGGTTCCGATGAGGCTGTCGACGATAACGGTGGTGGCGATCAGCTTCGTTTTAGAGAGTGTATCTTGGGTTCCGACGTAGCATGCGACGCTCTTCGAAAAGAGCTCGCAGATATGATTGAAGGGGGCCTTCAAGTTGGAACGAATACTGGCCTCCTTGGAGTTTGGTTCTGCTCTGGCGATGGCGAATCGACCATATTCGACTTCAGCCGAAAAACCCAACTCCAACAGGGAGTTTCCTCCATCCCTCGGCAAGTTGAACACGCCGATGAGTTCGCTCAAATCCACCTCCACCGGCTTTCTGGTCTATGGATCAGTGAATGAGGATGTGTTTTGCTCCTTCCTCAGATTTAGCAGAAGCTCGCCCACCGCTTTTGCCAAAATCTTTGACGGCACCGCCGTCACAAACATCCATAGATCGGCCGTGAACACGGCCCTACGGAAAAATCCATCCTCCTCTATGACGACAGGGTCGAGATGAGGCTCGACATTGATGTGTTTGTCGACCTCAGTGAGAAACTCCTCCATAGTCTCAGTCTTTTGCTTCTTTCCCATGGTGAAATATGAGAGAGTTTGAACGGAGATTTAAAGAAGAATACAGAGGTGAGACTCGTGAGTTGCAGAAAATTCGCAGATCATTGCACAAGAATGGTAAAGATCGAGAGTTGTGAAAGTTTTCTCAGTCTGCAAATCCACCCTTATATAGAGGTAGGGTTTGGCTGACGTAGCAGGGGCAAGACAGTAAAATCGGCGAAGATCCTGTAGGTAGGCGGCGGACGCGCGGTGATGGATCTGATGTGTCCGGCGTCATCACAGTAAAAGTGAACCGCCAACTTGCACATCGTCTCCACGTGGCCTGCTGTGATTCGTTTGGCTTATACGGCGTCGATTCAACGGCTACAGATCGGGGACTGTTAAGATTCGATGGCTGGATCTTCTCCGTCTTTTCCCGCTTCGAATTTAAAGTGTAAGCCACGCGCCCGTTATTTTCGGCAGTATGTGAACCTGCATTAAATGCAAAGTAAAAAGGTAAAATTGCACTCGAGTGCAGACAGATCATACTCGCTTCGTACCCGCTCGCTTCGAGTTGGGCCGCTTGGCCTTTGCTCGCTTTGAGAGGCACTCGCTTGAGTGACTGTTCTGCACTCGCTTGCGATGGCTCGCTTTGAGTGACGTAGCACTTGCTTGGCCATCTGAAGCGACTGGAAAATGAAATTTCTTTACTTAATTTAAAATGTTTCTGACTTACATACTTCGAGGATAAACAAGAATGTTTTCCTCTTTGTATTTGTGTCAGATTCATTTCATATTTTCCACATAGTGAGTGAAGGTTTCTAGCACGCTTCAGCTCACTTAGTGTACTTAAAATTTAAACACTTACCAGTCAATCTCACTTCGTAGGAGATTGATACCACTTATTGAAGACATCATTTTGAGCACTTGATGAATCTACCATCTGTTGCCATTTGATTGATACTTCATCTTCTTGGCACTCATCTTCATGGCATTCATCTTCTTCTATGAATTAGAGCGTCCTCCATTGAAGTGAATGGGGGAGAAAATGAATATAGTACACAAGCTTACTACAACCCAGAGGGGAGCTTCACGTAAGTGTACATATTCACGACGAATGGGGGATGAGTACAAGTCCTTATCTCAGAGCAGAAATGGACAGGATGACAATGAGAATGCTCTGACAAGACAATCTCATATTTTATGCAGAAGCATGTCACCAGCCCTGCAACCTTTTGTAGAAAAAGGTAAACCTTCAAGCTTCCTCCTACAAGCTACAGAATGATCTTGCAATCGACTCGCTTGACCCAAGCTAGGGTTAATTGAAGCGATGTAAAATTCAAAGTGGGGGAGGAATGAATAGACATCCGGCAGATCAACTCAATGAAGAGTGAGTAAGGGTTGGATGTTTATCCACGATGAAGGAGATGAGAGGACTTGCTGCTCTTTGGCGGAAAGATGGGAAGAGGACACAAGGTCTAGCGGGTAGGGAACGTCTTCCAACACTCCACCTTTCTCCACCTTATTTCTCCTTCTTCAAGCGAGTGGAATTTGAAGTGGCTCGCTTGAGTTGGTGAAGATCCGAAGCGAGTGACGCTAAGAAGGACTAGCGACCACTCCTTCGTGCATCCTGGATCTAGCACTCTTCACCAGGGTCTAGCAACCCTAATTCCATGCATAGCTGATTGAAACGAGACTCAGCTAGAGGTTTGGTGAGGATATCTGCTCGCTGGAGATCGGTATGAATTTTCTCGAGCTTGACATCCTTCTTCTCGACATGATCACGAATGAAGTGATGTCGGATTTCCACGTGCTTGCATCTGGTGTGAAGCATTGGATTTTGAGAGATGCAGATCGCACTGTTGTTGTCGCAGAATATAGGAATTTCATTCGCTTCAACATTGTAGTCCTTCAACTGCTGACGAAGCCATAGAATTTGAGAACAGCAGGTTCCAGCGGCCATATATTCGGATTCAGTCGTTGAAGTAGCTACACTCGTCTGCTTCTTTGAAAACCATGAGATCAGCTTGCTTCCCAAGAACTGACACGTGCCCGAAGTTGATTTCCTATCAATTTGGCACCCTCCATAGTCAGCATCTGAGTATCCAGTGAGCTCCAAATTGTCCTCCGTTGGATACCACAACCCCATATTGACAGTGCCCTTCAAATATCAAAGAATTCTCTTGGCAGCTTCAAGATGGCTGTGCTTGGGGTTGCTTTGGAAGCGAGCACAGACTCCAACTGCAAAAGCTATATCCGGCCTACTTGCAGTGAGATATAGAAGGGATCCGATCAAAGCTCGGTAGTCTGTAGCGTCCACAGACTTCCCATCTAGGTCTGGCTCCATCTTCCAGTTCGTGTTCATTGGAATCTTCACGGCTTTGGCATGCTGAATACCGAACTTGGCAAGCATATCTCGAGTATACTTAGCTTGATTGATGAAGATTCCATCATCCTGCTGCTTCACTTGAAGACCTAGAAAGCAGCTCATCAAGCCAATCATTGACATCTCATATTTGGTCTTCATAAGCTCTCCAAACTTCTCGCTAAGCGACTGGTTTGGTGATCCAAATATGATGTCGTCCACGTAGATCTGAACCCATAGCATATCCTCTCCATGATTGATGGTGAATAGGGTTCGATCTATCTTTCCTTTGTGGAATCCATTATCCACTAGGAATTGGGATAATGTATCATACCAAGCTCGGGGAGCTTGCTTCAACCCATATAGGGCTTTCTTCAAGCGATACACCTTATCTCCCTACTCGAAACCCGGTGGCTGCTCCACATACACTTCTTTCTTTAATTCACCGTTGAGGAATGCGCTCTTTACATCCATCTGATAGACTTTGAATTTCTCGGCCGCTGCATAGGCTAGAAATAGTCTGATCGCTTCAAGCCGTGCCACTGGAGTGAAGGTCTCATCAAAGTCGATTCCTTCCTCTTGGCAGTAGCCTTTAGCGACGAGACGCGCCTTGTTCCTCACAACGTTGTGATCCTCGTCCGTCTTGTTCTTGAACACCCACTTGGTGCCAATAACATGCTGGAATTTGGGACGATCCACGAGGTACCATACGTCATTTCTGGTGAACTGATTCAGCTCTTCTTGCATGGCGATCACCCAATTGGAATCAGCTAGGGCTTCCTCCATGCTTGATGGCTCGATGTTTGAGAGAAAGCAACTGAACATGGCACTTTCTCCAAACACTTGACTTCTGGTCACTACACCCTTGGATGGATCTCCAATGATTCGACTTGGTGAGTGATCATTGAGCCATGCACGCTTGGATCCACCAGCTTCATCTTCATCTTCTTCCTTGTCGCTCGCTTCACCTTCTGAAGCGACTGGATTGGGTGGTTGGCCTGCACTCGCTTCAGGAATCTTGGGGGCAGCTTCATCTTTTCCTTGGACAATTGGCTCACTTGAGTCCTTGATTTCTTCATCATCCTCAAGCATGTCCCAAGTTGATGAATTGATGGGTTCCTCGCTTGTCTTTCCTTCCTTAGATTGAACTTGTTCATGTGGAAGACTCAAAGACGATTAATCAAATACGACATGGGGTGATTCCTCCACGATTAGGGTTTTACAGTTGAATACTCTGTAAGCTTTGCTTGATGTAGAATATCCTAAGAATATTCCTTCATCAGTTTTGCTTTCAAAAGCTTTCAATTGTGACTTTCCATTGTCATGGATGATGACCCTACAACCAAAAATATGGAAATAAGATATGTTAGGAATTCTCCCTGTCCATATTTCATATGGTGTCTAGTCGTGCCGTTTGCAGAGACGCGTTCGATTTTGCGTGTAGCATGCTGTATTGGCAGCTTCAGCCCAATACTTCATCGGAAGCTTCGAGTCTGCAATCATGGTTCGAATGGCTTCTTTGATGATTCGATTCCTTCTTTCAGCAACTCCATTCTGCTGAGGTGTGCGTGCTGAAGAAGTCTGATGTGCTATGCCATGCTCCGTGCAGTAAGCTTCAATGGTAGAGTTCAAGAACTCTGTGCCTTTGTCGGAGCGGATGGTGACAATTGCTTGATTCTTTTCCACAGCCAATCGCTTGAGCAGCTGTGGTAGCTTGATCAGTGTCTCCTTTTTGCTGAAGAGAAATACAACCCAAGTGTAGCGAGAGAAGTCGCCGACTACAACTAGAGTGTACTTCCTTCCATTCACACTAACTGGAGTGACTGGACCAAACAAATCCATGTGAAGCAGCTCGAGCACTCGCTTGGATAAAGCTTCTTCAATACTGGCGAAGTGCTTCTTCGTCTGCTTCCCTTGTTGGCATGGTGAGCATGGATGATCTTTAATAAAGACTTCATTTGGTATGCCTTGCACCAAACCTTTTCGAGCTAAGCGATTTACGGCTTTGAAGTTGAGATGGTTCAAGCGTCTGTGCCATAGCCATCCTATTTCTGTAACACTCCTTGCAACTAAGCATGTTTCCTCCTTGCAGCTGTCCCATTGTGCTATGTAGACATTCCTTTGTCTGACTCCAGTGAGCACAATCTGGGACGTGAGCTTGCTCTTCACTATGCACTTGTTGGAAATGAATTCCACCTTGTATCCATTGTCACAGAATTGTGAAATGGATAACAAGTTGTGCTTAAGTCCTTCCACGTAGGAGACTTCTTCAATCGTGAGCTTTCCAACTTTCAGTGCGCCGTACCCTTTGGTGCTTCCTCGAGAGTTATCACCAAATGTAACGTGTGGTCCCTTCTTTTCTATGTAGTCATGAAGTAGAGCTCTCATGCCGGTCATGTGTCTTGAACATCCACTGTCCAAGTACCAGATTTGATGACCCTCACTTGGCATGGGATCCATGGCGCTCACCTCTCCGGTCTCCTCGTCGGTGAGCGCCATTAGTCCAAGATCATCTCCTTCACTGGAGTTGGGATCTGTGAATGCATCCGAGTCGCTTGAGACATCTTCAGTTGAAGCGACTGGCTGCTCGCTCGCTACAAGCGCTCGCCTTGGAGCATCCCTCTTTGCTCTCAGTTCCTCTCGCTCATTCGCATTCAGCTTCGGGCAATCGGATTTGTGGTGGCCCATCTTGTGGCAATGGTAGCATTCTACTTCCATCATGTCCCTTGAGATCGGCTTGGTCGTCTCTTCTCTCTTCCCTTTTCCTTCTCGAGCATCAGTGCTCCTCCCTTTGTACTGCTTGTAGAATCTTTTGTATTTGCCCACTCGAGAGTTCATTTTGTTGAAGTTCTTGGATAAGAACACAACATGTTCTTCCAACTCTTCCCTCGTCATCTTGGCTAGCGACTGATCGCTTGGCCCTTCAGCAGCTTTGAAAGCTACGCCCTTTGACGTCGTGGGAGCTTCATCCTCTTCGTCGAGGTTCATTCGATTCAGATCGAATTCATGAGCTTTGAGTTCGGAGAACAAAATCTCCGGTGTGAGCTTTGATAGATCCTTGGTAGCTAGATATAGCTCCTTCATTGTCTGCCACTTCTTTGTGAGAGCTCGGACAATCTTCAGGTTGACTTCCTTGTCTGTGAGTTCCTTCCCAAGTGAGTTGAGAGTTGCAATGATGTTGGTGATGTTGGGAATTGTTAAGAACAACATGTTAAGGGGGAACCTATAAAGGATATTTCATTGTTTTGATTTGATCCCAAAACCCCAAAGCGTTCTGTTCCCAAGCGACCCGTTTTTGATGTAGATAATAGGTTAGAATTTTTATAAGCCTACTCTGTTAGGATGGCTCTTTATTTTGCTTAGATTATAGGCTTCAAAAGTTGAACTGAAGGCCACTCGCTTGAGTGTGTTTTCTGAAGCGAAGCAAGTCTAGCGAGCTGAAGTGAAGAGTGCCGAAGAATAGTGCAGCGAAGCAAGCGCTACAGTAGATTCAAAGCGAGTCTGCCAAAGCGAAGCGAAGCGAGCGCTACAGTTCAAAGCCAAAGCGAAGCGAGCGCTTCAGTTCAAAGTCAAAGTGAGTCAACGCTAATCAACATTTTCCAAAGCAGTCACTAGGGAACTTTATTTCCCAAAGCGACTCACTACAGAATGACTACGAAGTGACTCAAATCTAAGCGGACGCTACAACTTCAAAGCAAAGCGAGCCACTACCTACCAGAAAGCGACAACACAAATTCCCGCTCCGAATTTGAACTCCAGTCAACTGGAGATCTCCGCATTTATTACGAGATCTCAATGTGTCGAAAGCGGAGAGGAGCAGCGAAGTTGACGGCCAGGCCGACAGGGCGCCGCAACAGTACTGAGTCGCTCCAGTTAATGTAGAAATTGGATTTTAGCCATTTCCGACAAAAAGCCAAATTTGCGCGTTTGAAAAGCAGCCAGCCTGTGCAAGTACTGTCGAGAGGAGGAGGGACAAAGCCACCAACCAAGCAACGGATCTCGGCATCCCTCCGCCTATAAATAGTGAAGGATGAAGACGAAGAGATGTCGAACACTTCCTGAGCATTCGAGCCTACTGCAAACAAACACTCCCAGCTTTCTAAGCAATCTTCGAGTCTTTGTTTTCCAAGTGTTCTCCGAGTTCCAGTCTCATCAGAACTCGTCTTCACAACCTTCACACTTAGAGTCTAAGGCCATTCCATATCCAAGCTTAGAAGAAGAGCTCTAGCCATCTTTGCACTTATTGTAAAGAGCTCTTCGTAGTGTGTCGTCGTAAACCAAAAAACCCTAAATCTGTTGTTAGGTTTTTGAGTTCGTCGTCATTAGGTTGTCTCGATCCAAGGCCTTTCTTTCATCGATTGAAGAAGCCTCGATCATAGAGTCTAGATCCAAGCTTGCACCTACATCGTTTGTGTGAAGCTCGATCGAAACTAGGCTATAAGGAGAGCCCGCAATCTCCCTGTCTGTCTGTCGTCAGACTGAAGCGAGTGAAGCTTCCAGTCCAGGTTAGGTTTGTGTAGTGAACCCGCAATCACTGCATTTGTCGTTGGATCCAGGCGAGTGAAGCCTGATCTCGACCAGGTTTTTGAAGGACCCGTAACCTTCAAAGTTCTTGAGTGAAGATAACTGTTGCTGTGTGCAACAAAGTGGACGTAGCAGCTTTATCTCCGAACCACTATAATCCCTGTGTCGTATCTGTCTAACCCTAATCTCTTTACTGTACTTGATTATCCATTGCACGTGCATATAAACAAACATAACTTGGTTATTTTAATTACTTAGGAAAAACATTAGCTCACCGAATTCCGCACAAGAGTAAAGTCTCACTCTTGGTCAAGCTCTAAGCTTAGGTCAAGAGATTGTTGATTGCTCTAGATCTAGCTCTCGGCTAGGTCTTAGTATTTCTACGAGCACTTTACTTAAAACTCTGAGTTAAGGATTTGAAGTTGAAAAACTTCAAAATACGTATTCACCCCCCTCCCCCCTCTACGTATTTTTCCTATAACAAACAGGGACCAACAAGTGGTATCAGAGCCAGGTTCTTTCGAGCCTCTGCTTTGCATATCCGAAGCGAGTCCCCACTCGCTTCACGTTGTCTCACTGAACCGGATCCTATTTCCTAAGTGCATCAAAACCTCACCCACGCATATTGCATTTACTGCTGATAGTTTGCTATGTCTACATATAGTGCATCAAGTCTTCCACAGTTCTCTATCGAAGGATACGAGACATGGAGTTTCCGAGTCGAGAGCTTCCTATGCTCCATTCACGACCGGATGTGGGAAGTCATAGAGGACGGACCAATCGAGATCAAGAAGGCCAATCTGTGAACGTCCCAGCTGCCGAAGGACGCGAAGCTCATGTCAGACAAGAATACGTCGAGAAGGACAAAGATGAATACAATGCCAACGACTTCAAGATCGCCAACCTTGATAAGATCGCACGTCACACGATGCAGAGCACTGTGTCGGATGCCTACCTTCCTAGGATCAGGAAGTGTGTGACGGCGAAGGAAATGTGGGAAACCCTAGCCCTCATTTCACAAGGAACGAACAAGATCAATGAAAACAAGCTCGCCGTACAGATGCGGGAGTTTGAAAGTCTAATAATGAAGCCAGGAGAGTCCATCGACGCCTTCGAGCTGAGAGTCACCAACATCATTGCAACTCTCAACTCACTTGGGAAGGAACTCACAGATAAGGAAGTCAACCTGAAGATTGTCCGAGCTCTCACAAGGAAGTGGCAGACAATGAAGGAGCTGTACTTAGCTACCAAAGATCTATCGAAGCTCACACCGGAGATTCTGTTCTCCGAACTCAAAGCTCATGAATTCGATCTGAATTCGAATGAACCTCGACGAAGAGGGTGAAGCTCCCACAACGTCAAAGGGCGTAGCATTCAAAGCTGCTGAAGGACCAAGCGACCAGTCGCTAGCCAAGATGACGAGGGAAGAGTTGGAAGAACATGTTGCGTTCTTATCTAAGAACTTCAACAAAATGAACTCTCGAGTGGGCAAATATAAAAGATTTTACAAACAGTAAAAGGGGAGGAGCACTGATGCTCGAGAAGGAAAAGGGAAGAGAGAAGAGATGACCTAGCCGATCTCAAGGGACATGATGGAAGTGGAATGCTACCATTGCCACAAGATGGGCCACTACAAATCCGACTGTCTGAAGCTGAGTGCAAAGGAGCGAGAGGAACTGAGAGCAAAAAGGGATGCTCCAAGGCGAGCGCTTGTAGCAAGCGAGCAGCCGGTCACTTCAACAGAAGATATCTCAAGTGACTCGGATGCATTCACAGATCCCAACTCCAGTGAAGGAGTGGATCTTGGATTAATGGCGCTCACCGACAAGGAAATCGGAGAGGTATTTATCTATCCCTCACCTAGCTCAATTACACTCGCACACACTCACCAAGAGGAATCTAATTCCTCTACATGGAGTGAATTGCTTGACAAGCACATTAAATTGTCAAGCGATCACGAAGTGTTGCAACAAGCTTTGTCTCAAAGCAAGAGGGAGAACCGAAAGCTAGCCACTGAGCTTGACCAAGTCAAACTCGACTTAAGGGCAATGACTAGTAAGTTCGAGGATCTCTTTGCTAGGAATCAAAGCTTGGAGGGAAGGTATGAAGCCCAATCCGCTCTAGTTGCAAACATAAACAAAGCTTCATACGCTAGGCAGGCATTAGAGAGTTCACTTCTACCTTTCGGTAGGAAGGGAGGACTCGGATATGAGGGTGGACCTTCCAAGCCGACTGTCTTTGTTGGTGCTTCAAACACTACACCATCAGTCACTTTGGAAATGCCCACTGCATCCAAAACGACCACCAACAAGGACAAAGGCCAAGTGGCTGAGAACCCTAAGAAGAAGCCTATGAAGATGTCTATATCTTCAAGGGCAGAACCTAAGGGCAAGCAAAGATCAACTGTCCCTAGCACTCACAATGCTAAAGCTTACCAATCCAAAGTTAAAGGGAAACCAGTTGTAGCTTCTAAGCCTCAAGCCAAGACACGAGAGACAAAGGATCTCCCCTTTAAGAAAAGGAGTAATGTCTATGTGTCACGTTATCCGGACTAGAGATGGTCCAACCGGACTAACGTTGAGGGGGAAGAATTCGAAGCACCAAAGAGGCCGCTTCGAAATCCCAAGGTTACTCAAGCGAGTCGGGGTCAAAACCCTAGTTGGACCGCTTCGAGGAAACCTAGCGAGCCGCTTCGACAGACTGTAAATCCTAAGTCAGTCTCTAAGCCTATAGCTAATCCGAAGCGAGTCGCTTCAGGATACAAGCCAAAGGGTAAGAGCATGGGTATGCCTCAAGCGAGCTGCTACCCCTCTTGCACACACTGTTGCACATGTGAAGCTGCTTTAAGGCAGAAGTCACAGTTTTCAAAGGTCGAGAAACCCAAAGCACAAGCTACCTTTCAAAAGAAAGTGAAGCAAGTGTGGGTACCTAAGGGAACTAACCTACAAGGACCCAAATTGATTTGGGGACCAAAATCTGTCTAATTGCAGGTGAGCGCCGTGGATCCCATGCCAAGTAAGGGTCATCAAATCTGGTACTTGGACAGTGGATGTTCAAGACACATGACCGGCATGAAAGCTCTACTTCATGACTACATAGAGAAGAAGGGTCCACACGTTACTTTTGGTGACAACTCTTGAGGAAGCACCAAAGGATACGGCGCACTGAAAGTTGGAAAGCTCACAATTGAAGAAGTCTCCTACGTGGAAGGAGTTAAGCACAACTTGCTATCCATATCACAATTCTGTGACAAGGGATACAAGGTGGAATTTATTTCCAACTAGTGCATTGTGAAGAGCAAGCTCACTGCCCAGATTGTGCTAACTGGAATTAGACAAAGGAACGTCTATATAGCACAATGGGACAGCTGCAAAGAGGAGACGTAGTAGCAAGGAGTGCTACAGAGATAGGATGGCTATGGCACAGACGCTTGAATCATCTCAACTTCAAAGCAATCAATCGCTTAGCTCGAAAAGGTTTGGTGCAAGGCATACCAAATGAAGTCTTCATCAAAGACCATCCATGCTCACCATGCCAACGAGGGAAGCAGACGAAGAAGCACTTCGCCAGTCTCGAAGAAGCCTCATCAAAGCGAGTGCTCGAGCTGCTTCACATGGATCTGTTTGGTCCAGTCACTCCAGTTAGTGTGAACGGAAGGAAGTACACTCTAGTTGTAGTCGACGACTTCTCTCGCTACACTTGGGTTGTATTCCTCTTCAGCAAGAAGGAGACACTGACCAAGCTACCACAACTACTCAAGCGATTGGCTGTGGAAAAGAACCAAGCTATTGTGACCATTCGCTCCGACAAAGGCACAGAGTTCTTGAACTCTACCATTGAAGCTTACTGCACGGAGCATGGCATAGCACATCAGACTTCATCAGCACGCACTCCTCAGTAGAATGGAGTTTCTGAAAGAAGGAATCGAATCATCAAAGAAGCTGTTCGAACCATGATTGTAGACTCAAAGCTTCCGATGAAGTATTGGGCTGAAGCTGCCAATACAGCATGCTACACGCAGAATCGAACACTTCTCTGCAAACGGCACTACAAAACACCATATGAAATATGGACAGGGAGAATTCCTAACGTATCTTATTTCCATATTTTTGGCTGTAGGGTCTTCATCCATGACAATGGGAAGTCGCAGTTGAAAGCCTTTGAAAGCAAAGCTGATGAAGGAATATTCTTAGGATATTCTACATCAAGCAAAGCTTACAGGGTATTCAACTGTAAAACCCTAATCGTGGAGGAATCACCCCATGTCGTATTTGATGAATCTTCTTTAAGTCTTCCACAGGAACAGGTTCAATCTAAAGAAGGAAAGACAAGCGAGGAACCCATCAACTCTCTTACTTGGGACATGCTTGAGGATGACGACGAAATCAAGGTCTCAAGCGAGCCAATTGTCCAAGATAAAGATGAAGCTGCCCCCAAGTCTTCTGAAGCGAATACTGGCCAAGCATCCAATCCAGTCGCTTCAGATGGTGAAGCGAGCGACAAGGAAGAAGATGGAGATGAAGCTGGCGGATCCAAGCGTGCATGGCTCAAAGATCACTCACCAAGTTAAATCATTGGAGATCCATTCAAGGGTGTAGTGACCAGAAGTCAAGTGTTTGGAGAAAGTGCCATGTTCAGTTGCTTTCTCTCAAGCATCGAGCCATCAAGCGTGGAGGATGCTCTAGCTGATTCAAATTGGGTGATTGCCATGTAAGAAGAGCTGAACCAGTTCACCAGAAATGACGTATGGTATCTCGTGGATCGTCCCGAATTTCAACATGTGATTGGCACCAAGTGGGTGTTCAAGAACAAGACGGACGAGGACCACAACGTTGTGAGGAACAAGGCGCGTCTCGTCGCTAAAGGCTACTGCCAAGAGGAAGGAATCGACTTTGAAGAAACCTTCGCTCCTGTGGCACGACTTGAAGCGATCCGACTATTTCTAGCCTATGCAGCGACCAAGAAATTCAAAGTCTATCAGATGGATGTGAAGAGCGCGTTCCTCAACGGTGAATTGAAGGAAGAAGTGTACGTGGAGCAGCCACCGGGTTTAGAGCAGGGAGATAAGGTGTATCGCTTGAAGAAAGCCCTATACGGGCTGAAGCAAGCTCCCAGAGCTTAGTATGATACCCTTTCTCAATTCCTAGTGGATAATGGATTCCACAAAGGAAAGATAGATCGAACCCTATTCACCATCAACCATGGAGATGATATGCTATGGGTTCAGATCTACGTGGATGACATCATATTTGGATCACCAAACCAGTCGCTTAGC
This sequence comes from Thymus mandschuricus, assembly GCA_029379335.1. Taxonomy (NCBI): domain Eukaryota; kingdom Viridiplantae; phylum Streptophyta; class Magnoliopsida; order Lamiales; family Lamiaceae; genus Thymus; species Thymus mandschuricus. The sequence goes on along the minus strand of CM057074.1, from coordinate 13,879,847 downwards.
GAGAAGTTTGGAGAGCTTATGAAGACCAAATATGAGATGTCAATGATTGGCTTGATGAGCTGCTTTCTAGGTCTTCTAGTGAAGCAGCAGGATGATGGAATTTTCATCAATCAAGCTAAGTATACTCAAGATATGCTTGCCAAGTTTGGTATTCAACATGCTAAAGCTGTGAAGATCCCAATGAATACCAACTAGAAGATGGAGCCAGACGAAGAAGGAAAATCTGTGAATGCTATAGATTATCGTGCCCTAATCGGGTCACTCCTATATCTCACTGCAAGTAGGCCGGATATAGCTTTTGCAGTTGGAGTCTGTGCTCGCTTCCAAAGCAATCCCAAGCACAGCCATCTTGAAGCTGCCAAGAGAATTCTTCGTTATCTAAAGGGCACTGTCAATATGGGGCTGTGGTATCCAACGGAGGACAATTTGGAGCTCACTGGATATTCAGATGCTGACTATGGAGGGTGCCGAATTGATAGGAAGTCAACTTCCGGCACTTGTCAGTTCTTGGGAAGCAAGCTGATCTCATGGTTTTCAAAGAAGCAGACGAGTGTAGCTACTTCAACGACTGAAGCCGAATATATGGCCGCTGGAAGCTGCTGTTCTCAAATTCTATGGCTTCGTCAGCAGTTGAAGGACTACAATGTTGAAACAAATGAAATTCCTATATTCTGCGACAACAACAGTGCGTTCTGCATCTCTCAAAATCCAGTGCTACACACTAGATGCAAGCACGTGGAAATCCAACACCACTTCATTCATGATCATGTCGAGAAGAAGGATATCAAGATCGAGAAAATTCATACCGATCTCCAGCGAGCAGATATCCTCACCAAGCCTCTAGCTGAGTCTCGTTTTAATCAGCTATGCATGGAATTAGGGTTGTTAGACCCTGGTGAAGAATGCTAGATTCAGGATGCACGAAGGAGTGGTCGCTAGTCTTTCGTAGCGTCACTCGCTTCGGATCTTCACCAACTCAAGCGAGTCACTTCAATATTCCACTCGCTTGAAGAAGGAGAAATAAGGTGGAGAAAGGTGGAGTGTTGGAAGACGTTCCCTACCCACTTACAGGAATTGTTAAGCCATTGGTTAAGGGGGAACTATTGTTTGCTCTCGGAGCAAGCTACTTCCAAAGCGAGCAAGGAAAGCTGCTACCTAGCCTAGGATTCCTAGCGAGTAGGTATAAACACTCGCAAGTGCCGTTTCTAGTAACGGTTGTGGGGTCTTGTATCGGGCCTTCCCACGTAAAAATGGTGAAAGCTTAGGCAGGGCTCGCACCTAGACCTTGTGTCCTCTTCCCATCTTTCCGCCGAAGAGGAGCAAGTCTTCTCATCTCCTTCATCGTGGATAAATGTCCACTCTTTACTCACTCTTCATTGAGTTGAGCTGCCGGATGTCTATCCATTCCTCTCCCACTTTGAATTTTGCATCGCTTCAATTTGCCCTAGCTTGGGTCAAAGCGAGTCGATTGCAAGTTCATTCTGTAGCTTGTAGGAGGAAGCTTGAAGGTTTACCTTTTTCTACAAAAGGTTGCAGGGCTGGTGACATGCTTCTGCGTAAAATACGAGATTGTCTTGTCAGAGCATTCTCATTGTCATCCTGTCCATTTCTGCTCTAAGATAAGGACTTGTACTCATCCCCCATTCGTCATGAATATGTACACTCTCGTGAAGCTCCCCTCTGGGTTGTAGTAAGCTTGTGTACTATATTCATTTTCTCCCCCATTCACTTCGATGGAGGACTCTCTAATTCGTAGAGGAAGATGAATGCCAAGAAGATGAAGTATCCATCAATTGAAGTGGTACTCAACAGGTGGTATCAACAAGCTTCAAAGCAAATGCACTCATCAACAAGTGGTTTCAACAAATGAAGTCCAAATCAAATGATGTCTTCAATTAGTGGTATCAATCTCCTAAGAAGTGAGATTTACTGGTAAGTGTTTCAATTTTAAGTACACTAAGTGAGCTGAAGCGTGCTAGAAACCTTCATTCACTATGTGGAAAATATGAAATGAATCTGACACAAATACAAAGAGGAAAACATTCTTGTTTATCCTCGAAGTATGTAAGTCAGAAACATTTTAAAATTAAGCAAAGAAATTCGATTTCTTATTCCAGTCGCTTCAGATGGCAAAGCGAGTGCCTCGTCACTCCAAGCGAGCCATCGCTAGCGAGTGCGGAAAAGTCACTCAAGCGAGTGCCACTCAAGCAAGTCAAGGCCTAGCGGCCCAACTCGAAGCGAGCAGGCACGAAGCGAGTATGAGCTGTCTGCACTCGAGTGCAATTTTACTTTCTGCCGAGCATTTAATGCAGTTTCACGTACTGGTGAAAATAACGGCGCGTGGTCTACACTTTGAATTCGAAGCGGGAACAGACGGAGAAGATCCGGCCGTCGAATCTTAACAGTCCCCAATGTGTAGCCGTTGGATCTGCGCCGTATAAGTCAAACCAATCACAGCAGGCCACGTGGAGACGCCAAGCAAGTTGCGGTTCACTTTTACTGTGATGACGCCAGACACATCAGATCCATCACCGCACGTCCGCCGCCTACCTACAGGATCTTCGCCGATATTACTGTCCTGCCCTTTGCCACGTCAGCCAAAACCTACTTCTATAAAAGGGTGGAGTTGCAGACTGAAGAAAATTTCACAACTCTCAATCTTTGCTATTCTAGTGCAAGATCTGAAACTCTCTGAAAATTCACGAGTCCTAAAAATCCCCAGTTTTTCGTCGTTAAAATCTCCGATTCAAACCCTCTCATTCCTCACCATGGGAAAGAAGTTAAACACTGAGACGATGGAGCAATTCCTCACAGAGGTCGACAAGCACATCAACGTCGAGCCTCATCTCGACCACGTCGTCGTTGAAGAAAATGGATTCTTCCGTAGAGCCGTGAACACGGCCGGTCTATGGAAATTTGTAACAGCAGTGCCAAAGAAAATCTTGGCGAAGGCTGTGGGAGAGCTTCTTCTGAACCTGAGGAAGGAGCAAAATACATCCTCGTTCACAGATCCACAGTCCAGGAGGCCGGTGGAGGTGGATTTGAGCTAGCTCATCGGCGTGTTCGACTTGCCGAGGGAAGGAGGAAATTCCCTGTTGGAGTTAGGATTTTCGGCCGGAGTCGAATACGGTCGTTTTGCCGTTGCCGGAGCTGAACCATATTTCAAGGAGGCCGGTATCCGTTCCAACTTGAAGGCCCCCTTCAACCTTATCTGCGAGCTCTTTTCGAAGAGCATCGCGTGCTACGTCGAAACCCTAGATATGCTGTCGGAGACGAAGCTGATCGCCACCACCGTTATCATCGACAGCCTCACAGGAACAAAATTCTGACGATTTTGCATTCGTGCCTGGAAGCGCTGATCAGATTCTCCGCAAGGGGAAGCTAAAATTCTTCTCCAGATTATCTGTTGCACTGGAGGCACGCTACCCCAACAAAACGTGGACCGACACGGCTGTCTACAACAAGCAGTCCATCTTCTATGACAAGTGGAGAAAAACCAAGATTCTGATGGATCAGGGACTTCTAGATGTAGAAGTACCAGCTGCTATACCAGTTGCCGAAAGGCAAGCTGAAGTGAGCCAAGCAAAGCGAGCCGCTTCACCCTGGACGCGAGCTGCGCCCAAGCGAGGCTAGAAGAAAATGAAGCGAGTCATTTCACTCGTTCAAGAAAGCGAGGCGGTGGAGAAGCCGCTTGAGGACGTTGAAGGGACTCAACCCCAACCCTCACCAATGAAAGCCCAAACTCCCCCACTACAAATTACCCAAATACCAGAACCCCAAGCCTCATCAACCCACCAACCACTTACACAGACAACCCCCCTCTCTCCCCAGGAAGAAGGATCAGCTTCTTCATTCCATATCCCTACTGTCCCATTTCTCAGCACAGATCCATCTGCTGCTTACACAACATTCCAACCCATCCAAACCCAGCAAATACAACCACCACCCAAAGAAACCATCCACATATCCGAAACCAGAACTTCATCACCTACCCAGTCACCAACCTCATCGGCAGCAACAGCCGATACCGCCCATACATCCATAATTCCCCAGTTCCAAATCTCCAAAACCCCTACACAGGTTGATGCTCTCAAAAGATATAAGAGAGATAGAGAGCAGGCCGCTGAAACCCTCAGAAACCGCTATCCCTCAGTGCCGATGTCCGACGATTTCTTCACCAAGATCGTCGATTTCTTGACATACGTCACCTACCGCGGCACGGAGTATTATAAAGTTTTTAAATTCCTGGAGGCCTTCTCGAAGGAAGACCTCATCCAAATGGAAGGAAAGCTCCTGGACTTCATCGGTGAAAATGGCTTCCATGCATTTCTCACCGGAACCAGCTTCTGGGATAAGCTGGACGCCAAAGTGAAGCGTGCCTATCCGGACGCTATAGTCCCGAGCGCGTCCCAACCATCCACGAACGGAGACTGATGAGAGAACACGCGGAGGAGGTGGAGGTAAAGGACGCGGAGATCTCGAGCCTGCAAAGCGAGATCACCAGGAAAGATGTGGAATTGGAGAAGAAGGTGGAAGAAGTCAACAATCTGCGTGCAGATTTTGATCGGAAAAAGGGTGAAGGAGGGAAAGGTGGAGGAGCTGGCGAAGCTAGTGGAGAAGAAGGAGAAGGTGTTGGAGGCTCAAGTGAAGCTGGTCGGAGACCAAGAGAAGACCATTGCTGAACTTGTTGGTCCCGGTTTGTTAATAGGAAAATACGTAGAGGGGGGGGGGGGGGGTGAATACGTATTTTGAAGTTTTTCAACTTCAAATCCCTTAACTCAGAGTAACAAGTAAAGATCTCGCTTGAAACTTAAGACCTAGCTGAAGCTAGATCTACAGTACGTAGCTAGCCTGCTTGACCGAAGTGAGCACTTGATCAAGAGGGAGTCTTTACTCGTATATGCGGAATTTGGTGAGCTAAAAATCTTTCCTAAGTATTTAAAATTTCCAGATTAGGTTTGTTTAGATGAAATATGCAATGGATAATCAAACAAGTAAGAGTTTAGGGTTAGAGAGATACGACACAGAGAATTATAGTGGTTCGGAGATAACGCTCCTACGTCCACTTTGTTGCACGACGGCAACCGTTCTTTTCACTCAAGAACTTGAAGATTTCGGGCTCTTCAAAAGCCTGGTCAAGATCGAGCTTCACTCACTTGGATCTGACAAACGCTGGGTGATTCCGGGTTCACACCAAAAACCTAACTGGACTAGAAGCTTCACTCGCTTCAGTCGAACAGACAGGGAGATTACGGGGCTCTCCTTACAGCCTAGCTTCGATCGAGCTTTACACAAACGATGTAAGTGTAAGCCTGGATCTAAACTCTATGATCGAGGCTTCTTCAATCGATGAAAGAAGGGCCTTGGATCGAAACAACCTAACGACGACTCAAAAACCTAACAAACAGATTTCGGGTTTTTGGTTGACGAACACACTATGAAGAACTCTTTACAGTAGATGCAAAGATTGGCTAGAGTTCTTCTTCTAAGCTTGGATATGGAATGGGCTTAGACTCTAAGTGTGAAGGTTGTGAAGACGAGTTCCGATGAATTGGAAACTCGGAGAACACTTGAAAACAAAGACTCGAAGATTTGCTCGAAGGCTTGGGAGTGTTTGTTTGCTGTAGGCTCGAATGCTCAAGTAGTGTTCTACTTCTCTTCGTCTTCATCCTTCACTATTTATAGGCGGAGAGATGGCCGAGATCCGTTGCTTGGTTGGTGGCCTTGTCCCTCCTCCTCTCGACAGTACTTGCGCAGGCTGGCACCTTTTCAGACGTCCAGTTTTGGCATTTTGCCAAAGTTGGCTAACTTACAAGGTTAACAGTAACTGGAGCGAGCCAGTACTGTTGCGGCGCCTTTGTCGGCCTGGCAGTCAACTCTTCCGCTCAACTCCGCTTTAGACACGTGGAGATCTTGTAATTAATGCTACGATCTCCTGTTGACTGGAGTTCAAAATATGGGCGGGAGTCGCGTTGTCGCTTTCTGGTAGGTAGTGGCTCGCTTCGCTTTGAAGTTGTAGCGTCCGCTTTAGTTGAGTCACTTCGTAGTCATCCTGTAGTGAGCCGCTTCGGGAAATAAAGTTCCCTAGTGACTGCTTTGGAAACTGCTGACTAGAGTTGACTAACTTTGACTTTCCACTGTAGCGCTTGCTTCGCTTCGCTTTGGCTTTGAACTGTAGCGCTCGCTTCGCTTCGCCTTGGCTTTGAACTGTAGCGCTCGCTTCGCTTCGCTTTGGCAGACTCACTTCGAATCTACTGTAGCGATCGCTTCGCTACACTGTTCTTCGGTACGCTTCACTTCAGCTTGCTGGACTTGCTTCGCTTCGAAAAACACACTCAAGCGAGTGGCCTTCACTTGAAATTTTGAAGCCTATAATCTAAACAGAATAAAGGAGCCATCCTAACAGAGTAGGCTTAGAAAAATTCTAACTTATTAACTACATCAAAATGGGTCGCTTGGGAATAGAACGCTTTGGGGTTTTGGGATCAAATCAAAATACTAAGATATCCCTTATAGGTTCCCCCTTAACATATTCGTTCTTAACAATTCCCAACAGAACTCAAGCAGCTGCTTGATGCTGAGAGAAGCAGGCTAAAAGACTTGAACAGCAGGATGGTGAATCTGGAGAAGGAGAAGAGTGCTCTGATCGCAAGTCATAAGGAAGAAATGGAAAAAGTCTCTAAATATGCTGAAAAGATGATTAGAGCAGTGGAGGATAAGGATGGAGAAATGGTCATGATGAATTGTCGACTGTCTCGTGCTGCAATTCAAATAGCTACTCAAGCCGAAGAGATTGACTCAGTCAATCTGAAGAAAGCAGAACTAGATGAGCAGATCGATCAAGCGCAGAAGAATGCCAGTGAGCTAGCAGGGAAGATCATCGAAGCTGCCCAGCTTCGCACAACTCTCAACAGCCAAGAAAGCGCTTTGGCTACGGCAAAGGCCGAACTTGAAGCTTCTCAAGAATTCCTCAATCTCACAATCGAGGAAGAGCGCAAGGACATTCGCGCAGAGATTGAAGCGGAGCTGGCCGCTCGCTTCAGGAATGTTGAGTCACTTGAGAGGCTGATGGCCTCGGTCAGAGAAAGAGAGAAGCAGTGCGAGTACTTGCTGGAAGAGATCTCTATCAAAACGGCGGAGATTGTATTGTCGGAAGATCAAGTATTCGCGACACGGACTGAAAAGATGCTCTACGCCGTATTTGATAAGTTTGAGGAGCTTCGCAAGTCTCTTACTAGAAAGATGATCTCACCAACCCCCGACAGTGATGATGCCAAAAAGGGGGAAGGTATTGTACTGAAAGATGCCGATCTCTTGGAGCTACAAGGTGGAGTAAGTGGAGCTGTTGGAGTAGAGAGGATGCTGGAAAGAGGCAGTGGTGCTGGAGAAGAGAAGGAAGGACTAGATGAGGAAGCAAGGGCGAAGCTTGCGAAAAAGGGCAAAGTAAAACTTACAGAAGAACTCGCTATGAAACCCGAAGAGCCCCGCAGGCCACTTGAAGAAAAAGTGCTTGCCTCTTATATCGCTCGACATCCTCCAGTTACGGTGCTAACCAAGGAGGAAAGGCGGAAGCAAGCGGAGGAAGACGAAGCCTTGGCATGGCAGATGGAGCATGATTTTGGACTGGGAAGGCTAAAACTTGCAGGTGCTTCAGGTTCTAAAGCGCCCGCTTCAGCCGCCGCGCCCGCTTCAACTGCCGCACTCACTTCAGCAACTGCAGGAGTCACTTCATCTGCAGTTATCCCTCCGAGTGCAACCACGAAGAAGGACATGCCGCCTCCCCCACCACCAAGTCAGACCTTGAAGCGGTCCGCACCAGATTCCAGAGATAACCCTGCGGCCAAGCGCCAAATGGTCAAACAAGCGATAGCTTCAAGAGCTGGTGAGATGGAGAGGAGAAGGAAGCGAGGAGAAAAGAAGAAGGAGGAAGCAGATAAGGAGAAGAGGATCAACGAAAGGCGTCTGCAAGTCATCGAGAGTCGGATCGAGGTACACTTGAATGAAGTGAGACTCATCCAGACCGCTCTTATTCGAAGCGCCTACATTCCGTTTCTGCCTAATGAATCGGAAGCGTGTGTGAAGCAAGCCTGGATAAATGCTTGCAATGTGACCACCACGGAGATGATTGAGTCCGGTCGCTACCTGCGCAGAGAGGAGCAACAATATATTCGGAGGCGACTGTCGCACATGCTCCCGAAGTGGAATACCGAGCAAAGCATGAAGTTCAATGCTACCATGGCACAGATGTCCAGCCGATCAGAGGAGGAGTTGGTTGTGCGCAGGAATGAGCACCCTGATGCCCGAGAGATTGAGCAATTCATCCCTGATGAGTTACTTGAGCTGTGGCTACACTACAAAGAAATATTCATTAAAGCATATTATTACTGGGAGGTAGTGCCACTGCAGACTCAATGCTCAAGGATCAGCGCACTCAGCAACTTCTTAAGTGTCTATGATGAGAAGTTTAGGTGGAATGCTTTCTCACTTGCAGAACTTGCAGAGCCAATGCCTCTAATCATCAAGGTACCAGCCAAGAAGGAATTCCCCATGCCCTTCCTACCCGGCACAAGCGTCCCCGATCGCAGCATCATCGATGCAGAAGTAGATGAAGCCTTCAAACTGGAGGAGACTTGGAGGAGGCCAAGTATCCACAGTGTTGGTACATTAGAAGTGAAGTCTTCAGTGCATACACTGTCCCAGAAGAGATGATTGCAAAGGACTTGGAGGCAGAGGAAGAAGAGAAGGAAGTGGAGGTGACGGAGAAGAAGGAGGATGACAAGGAAGAAGCTGCAGGAAACCCTTGAGTTTCAAGCTTCTCGTTCTGTGAACTGATATTCATCAATCTATCCAATTTACTTTCTGTCCCTCCTGTGTTATTTATTAGCTTTGTGGATATTTTATCCTTATGCTACAAACTCAAACAAAAAAAAAAAAAAAAAGAAAAAGGGGGAAAGGAACTTAAAAATTAATTCAAACGAAGCTGCATAGGAAGCAGTCGCTTGAATCCTTCCACGGTTAGATAGACTAGATTTCAATAATCTTAAGTCTTTGGGTTTTGGCATCATCAAAAAGGGGGAAATTGTTGGGAATTGTTAAGAACAACATGTTAAGGGGGAACCTATAAAGGATATTTCATTGTTTTGATTTGATCCCAAAACCCCAAAGCGTTCTGTTCCCATGCGACCCGTTTTTGATGTAGATAATAGGTTAGAATTTTTCTAAGCCTACTCTGTTAGGATGGCTCTTTATTTTGCTTAGATTATAGGCTTCAAAAGTTCAACTGAAGGCCACTCGCTTGAGTGTGTTTTCTGAAGCGAAGCAAGTTTAGCGAGTTGAAGTGAAGCGTGCCGAAGAATAGTGCAGCGAAGCGAGCGCTACAGTAGATTCAAAGCGAGTCTGCCAAAGCGAAGCGAAGCGAGCGCTACAGTTCAAAGCCAAAGCGAAGCGAAGCGAGCGCTTCAGTTCAAAATCAAAGCGAGTCAACGCTAGTCAACATTTTCCAAAGCAGTCACTAGGGAACTTTATTTCCCAAAGCGACTCACTACAGAATGACTACGAAGTGACTCAAATCTAAGCGGACGCTACAACTTCAAAGCAAAGCGAGCCACTACCTACCAGAAAGCGACAGCACAAATTCCCGCTCCGAATTTGAACTCCAGTCAACTGGAGATCTCCGCATTTATTACGAGATCTCCACGTGTCGAAAGCGGAGAGGAGCAGCGGAGTTGACTGCCAGGCCGACAGGGCGCCTCAACAGTACTGGGTAGCTCCAGTTACTGTTGAAATTGGATTTTAGCCATTTCCGGCAAAATGCCAAATCTGCGCGTCTGAAAAGCAGCCAGCCTGTGCAAGTACTGTCGAGAGGAGGAGGGACAAGGCCACCAACCAAGCAACGGACCTCGGCATCCCTCCGCCTATAAATAGTGAAGGATGAAGACGAATAGATGTAGAACACTTCCTGAGCATTCGAGCCTACTGCAAACAAACACTCCCAGCATTCTAAGCAATCTTCGAGTCTTTGTTTTCCAAGTGTTCTCCGAGTTCCAGTCTCATCAGAACTCGTCTTCACAACCTTCACACTTAGAGTCTAAGCCCATTCCATATCCAAGCTTAGAAGAAGAGCTCTAGCCATCTTTGCACTTATTGTAAAGAGCTCATCACAGTGTGTCGTCGTAAACCAAAAAACCCTAAATCTGTTGTTAGGTTTTTGAGTTCGTCGTCGTTAGGTTGTCTCGATCCAAGGCCCTTCTTTCATCGATTGAAGAAGCCTCGATCCGAAACTAGGCTGTAAGGAGAACCCGCAATCTCCCTGTCTGTCTGTCGTCAGACTGAAGCGAGTGAAGCTTCCAGTCCAGGTTAGGTTTGTGTAGTGAACCCGCAATCACTGCATCTGTCTTTGGATCCAGGCGAGTGAAGCCCGATCTCGACCAGGTTTTTGAAGGACCCGTAACCTTCAAAGTTCTTGAGTGAAGAGAATTGTTGCTGTGTGCAACAAAGTGGACGTAGGAGCTTTATCTCCGAACCACTATAATCCCTGTGTCGTATCTCTCTAACCCTAATCTCTTTACTGTACTTGATTATCCATTGCACGTGCATATAAACAAACATAACTTGGTTATTTTAATTACTTAGGAAAAACATTAGCTCACCGAATTCCGCACAAGAGTAAAGTCTCACTCTTGGTCAAGCTCTAAGCTTAGGTCAAAGAGATTCTTGATTGCTCTAGATCTAGCTCTCGGCTAGGTCTTAGTATTTCTACGAGCACTTTACTTAAAACTCTGAGTTAAGGATTTGAAGTTGAAAAACTTCAAATACGTATTCAACCCCCCCCCCCCCCCCCCCCCCCCCCCCCCCCCTCTACGTATTTTTCCTATAACAAACCGGGACCAACAGGTGACTCTCAGCTCGAAGGCGTCGATGGACTCTCCTGGCTTCATTATTTGACTTTCAAACTCCCGCATTTGTACGGCGAGCTTGTTCTCTTTGATCTTGTCAGTTCCTTGTGAAATGAGGGCTAGGGTTTCCCACATTTCCTTTGCCGTCGCACACTTCCTGATCCTAGGTAGGTAGGCATCTGACACGGTGCTCTGCATCGTGTGGCGTGCGATCTTGTCGAGGTTGGCGACTTTGTAGTCGTTGGCATTGTACTTGTCCTTGTCCTTCTCCACGTAGGTTTGTCGAACGTAGGCAGCCCGACCTTCCGCAGCTGGGACATTCTCAGAGACAGCCTTCTTGATCTCGATTGGTCCGTCCTCTATAACTTCCCACATCCGGTCGTGGATGGAGCATAGGAAGCTCTCGACTCGGAAACTCCATGTCTCGTATCCTTCGATAGAGAACTGTGGAAGACTTGATGCACTATATTGTAGACATAGCAAACTATTAGCAGTAAATGCAATATGCGTGGGTGTGAGGTTTTGATGCACTTAGGAAAATAGGATCCGGTTCAGTGAGACAATGTGAAGCGAGTGGGGACTCGCTTCGGATATGCAAAGCAGAGGCTCGAAAGAACCGCTGCTCTGATACCACTTGTTGGTCCTGGTTTGTTATAGGAAAAATACGTAGAGGGGGGGGGGGGGGGGGTGAATACGTATTTTGAAGTTTTTCAACTTCAAATCCTTAACTCAGAGTATGAAGTAAAGTACTCGTAGAAATACTAAGACCTAGCCGAGAGCTAGATCTAAAGCAATCAAGATTCTTTTGACCTAAGCTTAGAGCTTGATCAAAAGTGAGACTTTAATCTTTGTGCAGAATTCGGTGAGCTAATATCTTTCCTAAGTAATTAAAATTTCCAGATTAGGTTTGTTTAGATGCAATATGCAATGAATAATCAAACAAGTAAAGAGTTTAGGGTTAGAGAGATACGACACAGGGTTTATAGTGGTTCGGAGATAAATCTCCTACGTCCACTTTGTTGCACTCGACAACTGTTCTCTTCACTCAAGAACTTGTAGGTTACGGGTCCTTCAAAAACCTAGTCGAGATCGAGCTTCACTCGTTTGGATCTGACAGACGCTGGGTGATTCCGGGTTCACACCAAAAACCTAAACTGGACTGGAAGCTTCACTCGCTTCAGTCCGAACGACAGGGGAGATTGCGGGCTCTCCTTACAGCCTAGCTTCGATTGAGCTTTACACAAACGATGTAGGTGCAAGCTTGGATCTAGACTCTATGATCGAGGTTTCTTCAATCGATGAAAGTAGGGCCTTGGATCGAAACAACCTAACGACGAAGAACACAAAAACCTAACAACAGTTTTAGGGTTTTTGGTTTACGACGACACACTATGAAGAACTCTTTACAGTAGATGCAAAGATGGCTAGAGTTCTTCTTCTAAGCTTGGATATGGAATGGGCTTAGACTCTATGTGTGAAGGTTGTGAAGGCGAGTTCCGATGAGACTGGAACTGTCACATCCCGCCCGCCACAACTTGGCCAAGCGAGGTCGCGACTTAAGAAAAAGGGAAACGAATAGAATAACGAACGACTGGTGGTGAAACGATGCGAAAACATAGCATTTGGAATACATTCAACTCTCCATCATTCGTCGAGAATGAATGGAGGAAAGTGCTGTTAATCTACGGAAGCGTTTTACATGAGATAAGCGGAAGCGTTGTTCATGAAAAGAAAGCAATGTCTATAATGGGGCTGATACGTTGCAACGATACACAAAATGGAGATGAGTTGCAACGATACACTAAATGGAATATAGTCTAACATCATAAAGATCACAGCAGAAGAACGTGAGATGCATGTATGGAGACATACACCACCAAGAGGCTTCAACACTTTCCATGCTCGACAAAAGCTCTTTCCGGCAACTTCACTTCATCCTTGCTTAACCTGCACATGGGAAATATGTACAGGGCTGAGTACTTTGAAGTACTCAGTGGGCACGTGCCAAAACATTTTAATTGCCAGCCATTCAAGTGAATCATAGGGGTTTTCGGAAAAGACCTATGTTCACAAAAACATTTTAATTTAAAAGAGTGCCTGCGCAGGCTATTTTCTGGTGTAATCCATCATATCTGTGTTATGGGTGTATCCGTGAGGTTGGCCACCCTCCCGGATACCTAACCGCGCCACTTGCGTAGCTAACGGTAAACTGAGTGCACTAACTCACCGAGGTCTTAACCCCGATGAGCCCGAATCGTTCTGATAATTGAGGCATAAGCCTCCTCAGATAGATCTCATACAAAACAAAAACATTTTATGGCATGACAATTCTTTAAAGAAAGGAACTATAGCATAAATAAACATTTTAGTTTTTCTGAAAGCCCACCTCGATAGCTTTCCTTTCCTGGTCATACTTTATATAACTCTAAGCGCCGCCTTAGTCTCGGCCTTTTCCTTCGCCTGATCTCGTTCAAAGAACGTAAAATGAGAAACTTGAAATGAAATCGATAATCTTATCGATCTATGCGAAAGTTGTCTTTTATCGAGGTTATGTTCTCTTTTACTGATAGATTTCTTTTAATCGAGAGTTTCTCGATTCTCATTTGAAATCGATCACTTTGATCGAGTCTGGTGTCTTACTGTCTTTTCATCCTCGACAGAAATCGTAGGATATGGGATTAAGCCATCGATGAGGCTTAGTGATTTTATTACACGTTATAAGTGGTCTACACTTATAAGATAAATATTACTGAGCTAAATCTTATCGAAGGATATAAGTGGTCTACACTTATAAGATTAACATAACTGTTGTCACTGGGCTTGATTTAATCATTAATAGGGCTTCGCGTTTTTATTACGTGCTATAAGTGGTCTACACTTATAAAGCTGTTATATTTGAACTTGGTTGATTAGATCAACATTAATAATTATTAGAGGCCAAATAGAATTATTAGGGGTTTAAGCCCAATTACTTAAGCTTGGAAATTAATAAATCAATCCCGATAAATTATTTCGTTTGGCTTTCGTTTCTTGATTAAATTATCTGCTCATTTAAATAATTATCGGCCAATTAAGTAGTCGTCAACCAGTCTAATCTTGAAGCTTCGGCCCAACTAAATAATAAATCCGGCCCCTCTGTTCTTTAATTTCGGCCCGACTGGTTTCGAGCTTCGATCCAACTGAATATTAATTCCGGCCCATGTAATTTGTTTATTTCGGCCCAGGCATCCTTGAGCCCAAATTACAAATCCAGCCCGAAAATCTGGCCCGATTCTATACTTGGCAACACACTCTCCCTCTCTTTCTTCCTCTCACTCCCTACGCGTCTCTCTCTCTCTGCAGCTTCTCCGTTCGCGGCTTCTGCCGCCGGTGTTTTGCTTCCGCCGTCGTCCATCGGCGGTGAGCCTTCCCTCGAGGAGCCACTGTCCGATCCCCTCGTATTTCCTTCAAGATTCTCCCAATTATTGATTGATTGAAGGGGAAACCTAATTTTGCAGATTTGGGGAAAATCGGAGAGACCCGTCGGGCTTCATCTTCTCCGGCTCCGGCCTCACCTCCGTCAATGCAGTGCGCTGGCGCGCCCTTCTTCCCAGTTCACGGCTCCTCTCCTGGCTGCGCGGTTTGCCCCGTGTCATCGCGTCGCTGTGCCCCTGCTGCTGTCGTCCAAAGCCGTCGCGCCGTCTCTGGCCAGCGCGTTCCGCATGTCCTGCCGTGGCTCGCCTGCCCCGTTCACATCATTGTCCTAGCCTTCGTGGCTAGGGCATACTCCCGTCGTCCACTGCCTGCTTCCGCCCCTCGCTTTCTCTCTCTGATCTGTTTCCCGGCGGCGATGGTGATGCCGTCGCCGACTTCACCTCCTCCTCTCTCTGATTTGCAGGGTATCCTCGGGCATCCGCCGGTGCTGCAGCTGCTCTGTGAAGGCCGTCGCCGGCCGGGCAGTCTCCGGTAAGGCTCGGGTGATGCTCGGGTGCCCCGGCGTTGCCTCCAGTCACTCCCGGTCTCTCTCCTTCTTCCGGGCAGGTTCGATTCTTCTCCCTTCCCTCCGTTTTCGATTCGCAATTCGAATATGAGTTATACTTGTTGATTTAGAGGGTTAGGGTTTGATTAGAGGCATTTAGAGACTGATTTTGTCTTGAATGTTTTATGCCTCAATTGGAAGCAAACTTTCAGATTTTGTATGCTTGAAATTGGTGTCTTTGTTGACTTGAAGTGTTAGATTGAGGATTATTATACATGCAATGTCTTAGGCCTTCTAGAGGAGGTTCTTATGTGATCTAAACATGCTTCAATTTCGATTCTTAGCCTCCAACATAACATACATTGTCTCTAGGTGATTGCTATGCATCTCATGTTTCAATTTTTGAGGTTTTAACTATGTTTCATGCTTGAAAGGGGTGATAGAGTACTAGATTATGCTTCTAGTTGGTTTTTGGTGGTTCTAATGGGGTTGCATGTTTAAAGGCTTATAGTTCTTAGAGAGAGTGATGAGGGGAGTCTTACTTGTAAATCTTAGAGGTTGAAATCTGAGTTCTTGAGCTAGATGGTGGCTGTCCCCTTTCTCCTTGTTGCTTCCTTCCCCTTTGTTGGGAATTGTTATGGACCAATTTGTTAAGGGGGAACTCTGAGGGATACTTGATAAACGAAGCCATTTGTTTTGATTAGATCCCAAAACCCCAAGTGTCCAAGCTCCCAAGCGACCCATTTTGATGTAGTTAATAGGTTAGAATTTTTCTAAGCCTAAATCTGTTAGGATGGCTTTATTTTGCTTAGCTTTAGACTGCAGGAATTCAAGTGAAGGCCACTCGCTTGAGTGTGTTCTTCCAAAGCGAAGCGAGTCTAGCAAACCGAAGTGAAGCGTGCCGAAACCAGCGAAGCGAAGCGAGCGCTACAGTGGAGTCAAAGTGAAGCCACCAAAGCGAAGCAAAGCGAACGCTACAAAGAAAAGCAGAAGTGAGTCAACGCGGGTCAACACTTATTAAAGCGGTCACTACGAAACTCCGTTTCGAAAGCGACCCGCTACAGTATGATCCTGAAGCGACTCACTTTAGAGCGGACGCTACAACTTCAAAGCGAAGCGAGCCACTACCTACCGGAAAGCGACAGCACAACTCCCGCCCATATTTTGAACTCCAGTCAACAGGAGATCTCCGCATTAATTACGAGATCTCCACGTGTCAAAGGCAGAGTGGAGCGGAAGAGTTGACTGCCAGGCCGACAAAGGCGCCGCAACAGTACTGGCTCGCTCCAGTTACTGTTAAGTTTGTAATTTAGCCATTTCGGCAAAGAGACAAACTGGGCACCTGCAGAAGCTACTGCCTGCGCAAGTACTGTCGAGAGGAGGAGGGACAAGGCCACCAACCAAGCAACAGATCTCAGCCAACCCTCTGCCTATAAATAGTGAAGGATGAAGACGAAGAGAAGTGGGAACACTACTTGAGCATTCGAGCCTACTGCAAACAAACACTCCCCAGCCTTCGAGCAAATCATCGAGTCTTTGTTTTAAGTGTTCTCCGAGTTTCCAGTTCATCGGAACTCGTCTTCACAACCTTCACACATAGATTCTAAGCCCACTTCAAATATCCAAGCTTAGAAGAAGAACTCTAGCCAATCTTTGCATTCACTGTAAAGAGTTCTTCATAGTGTGTCGTCAACCAAAAACCCTATACTTCGTCTGTTAGGTTTTGAGTGTTGTCGTTAGGTTGTCCAGATCCAAGGCCCTTCTTTCATCGATTGAAGAAGCCTCGATCGTAGAGTTGAGATCCAAGCTTACACTTACATCGTTTGTGTGAAGCTCGATCGAAGCTAGGCTGTAAGGAGAGCCCGGAATCTCCCTGTTGTTCAGACAGAAACGAGTGAAGTTTCGTGTCCAGTTTAGGTCTTAGTAGTGAACCCGTAATCACTGCGTTGTTCGTCAGATCCAGGCGAGTGAAGCCCGATCTCGACCAGGTTTTTGAAGGACCCGTAACCTTCAAGTTCTTCAGTGAAAAGAACAGTTGCCGTCGTGCAACAAGTGGACGTATGAGCGTTATCTCCGAACCACTATAAATCTTCGTGTCGTATCTCTCTAACCCTAAACTCTTTACTTTGTTTATCCATTGCACTTGCATCTAAACAACTTAATCTGGATATTTTAATTACTTAGGAAAAGATTTTAGCTCACCAAATTCCGCATACACGAGTAAGGACTCCCTCTTGATCAAGTCATCACTTCGGTCAAGCAGGCAAGCTACGTATTGTAGATCTAGCTTCAGCTAGGTCTTAAGTTTTTAAGCGAGCTCCTTACTTGTTACTCTGAGTTAAGGGATTTGAAGTTGAAAAACTTCAAAATACGTATTCACCCCCCCCCCCCCTCTACGTATTTTTCCTATTAACAAACCGGGACCAACAAGTGGTATCAGAGCAGCGGTTCTTTCGAGCCGCTGCTTTGCATATCCGAAGCGAGTCCCCACTCGCTTCACGTTGTCTCACTGAACCGGATCCTATTTTCCTAAGTGCATCAAAACCTCACCCACGCATATTGCATTTACTGCTGATAGTTTGCTATGTCTACATACAGTGCATCAAATCTTCCACAGTTCTCGATCGAAGGATATGAGACATGGAGTTTCCGAGTCGAAAGCTTTCTTTGCTCCATCCACGACCGGATGTGGGAAGTCATTGAAGACGGACCAATCGAAATCAAGAAAGCAATATCTGTGGAGGTTCCAGCCGCTGAAGGTCGTCCAGCCCACGTTCGACAACAGTACGTGGAGAAGGATAAGGATGAGTATACTCCAAATGACTTCAAAGTTGCCAACCTCGACAAGATTGCACGTCATACGATGCAGAGCACCGTGTCGGACGCCTATCTACCACGAATAAGGAAATGTGCAACGGCGAAGGAGATGTGGGAAACCCTAGCCCTCATTTCTCAAGGAACAGACAAAATCAAGGAGAACAAACTTGCCGTTCAGATACGGGAGTTTGAAATCCTGATAATGAAGCCAGGAGAGTCCATCGACACCTTCGAGCTGAGAGTTACAAACATAATTGCAACTCTCAACTCGCTTGGGAAGGAACTCACAGATAAGGAAGTCAACCTGAAGATTGTCCGAGCTCTCACAAGGAAGTGGCAAACAATGAAGGAGCTGTATCTAGCAACCAAGGATCTATCAAAATTCACACCGGAGATTCTGTTTTCCGAACTGAAAGCTCATGAATTCGATCTGAATCGAATGAACCTCGACGAAGAGGAGGAAGCGCCCACTACGTCAAAAGGAGTAGCATTCAAAGCTGCCGAAGGGCCAAGCGAGCAGTCGCTAGCCAAGATGACGAGGGAAGAGTTGGAAGAACACATTGCGTTCTTATCCAAGAACTTCAATAAAATGAATTCTCGAGTGGGCAAATACAAAAGATTCTACAAGCAATACAAAGGGAGGAGCACTGATGCACGAGAAGGAAAAGGGAAGAGAGAAGAGACGACAAAGCCGATCCCGAGAGACATGATGGAAGTGGAATGTTACCATTGCCAAAAGATGGGCCACTACAAATCCGATTGCCGAAAGCTGAGTGCGAAGGAGCGAGAAGAACTGAAAGCAAAAAGGGATGCACCAAGGCGAGCGCTCGTAGCGAGTGAAGTGCCGGTCGCTACAACTGAAGATCCACCAAGCGACTCAGATGCATTCACCGATCCAAATTCCAGTGATGGTGAGGATCTAGGATTTATGGCGCTCACCGATGAAGAAACTGGAGAGGTATTCATCTATCCCCCATCTAGTTCAATTACACTCGCACACTCGCACCAAGAGGAACCCAATTCCTCAACATGGAGTGAGTTGCTTGACAAGCACGTTAAACTGTCAAGTGACCACAAAGTGCTGCAACAAGCTTTGTCCCAAAGCAAGGAGGAGAACCGAAAGCTAGCCACTGAGCTTGACCAAGTCAAACTTAATCTAAGGGCTATGACTAGTAAGTTCGAGGATCTCTTCGCTAGACATCAAAGCTTGGAGGGAAGGTATGAAACCCAATCCACTCTAGTCGCCAACTTAAATAAAGCATCATACGCTAGACAGGCACTAGAGAGTTCTCTTCTACCTTTTGGTAGAAAGGGAGGACTTGGATATGAGGGTGGACCTTCCAAGCCAACTGTCTTTGTTGGTGCTTCAAACACGACACCATCAGTCACTTTGGAAATGCCCACTGCATCCAAAGCGACCACTAACAAAGACAAAGGCAAAATGGCTGAGAGCCCTAAGAAGAAGCCAATGAAGATGTCTATATCTTTAAGGAATGAATCTAAGGGTAAGCAAAATACAACTATCCCTAGCACTCACAATGCTAAAGACTACCAATCCAAAGGTAAAGGGAAACCAGTTGTAGCTTCTAAGCCTCAAGCCATGACACGAGAGACAAAGGATCTCCCTTTCAAGAAAAGGAGTAATGTCTATGTGTCACGTTATCCGGACTGGAGATGGTCCAACCGGACTAACATTGAGGGGGAAGAACTCGAAGGACCAAAGAGGCCGCTTCGAACTTCCAAGGTTACTCAAGCGAGTCGGGGTCAAAACCCTAGTTGGACCGCTTTGAGGAAACCATGCGAGCCGCTTCGTCAGACTAGAAATCCTAAGTCAGTCTCTAAACCCAAAGCTAATCCAAAGCAAGTCGCTTCAGGATATAAGCAAAATGGGAAGAGCGTAGGTAGGTCTGAAGCGAGCCGCTACCCCTCTTGCACACACTGCTGCACATGTGAAGCTGCTTTAAGGCAGAAGTCACAGTTTTCGAAGGTCGAGAAACCCAAAGCACAAGCTTCCTTTCAAAAGAAAGTGAAGCAAGTGTGGGTACCTAAGGGAACTAACCTGCAAGGACCCAAACTGATTTGGGTACCAAAATCTGTCTAATTGCAGGTGGGCGCCGTGGATCCCATGCCAAGTGAGGGTCATCAAATCTGGTACTTGGACAGTGGATGTTCGAGACACATGACCGGCATGAAAGCTCTACTTCAAGACTACATTGAGAAGAAGGGTCCACACGTTACTTTTGGTGATAACTCTCGAGGAAGCACCAAAGGGTACGGCGCACTGAAAGTTGGAAAACTCACAATTGAAGAAGTCTCCTACGTGGAAGGACTTAAGCACAACTTGTTATCCATTTCACAATTCTGTGACAAGGGATACAAGGTGGAATTCATTTCCAACAAGTGCATTGTGAAGAGCAAACTCACATCCCAGATTGTGCTTACTGGAATAAGACAAAGAAACGTCTATATAGCACAATGGGATAGCTGCAAAGTGGAGACGTGCTTAGTAGCAAGGAGTGCTACAGAGATTGGATGGCTATGGCACAGACGCTTGAACCATCTCAACTTCAAAGCAATCAATCGCTTAGCTCGTAAGGGTTTGGTACAAGGCATACCGAATGAAGTCTTCATCAAATACCATCCATGCTCACCATGCCAACGAGGGAAGCAGACAAAGACGCACTTCGCCAGTCTTGAAGAAACCTCTTCCAAGCGAGTGCTCGAGCTGCTTCACATGGATCTGTTTGGTCCAGTTACTCCAGTTAGTATAAATGGTAGGAAGTACACTCTAGTTGTAGTCGACGACTTTTCTCGCTACACTTGGGTCGTATTTCTCTACAGCAAGAAGGAGACTCTGACCAAGCTACCACAACTGCTCAAGCGATTGGCTGTGGAGAAGAATCAAGCTATCGTGACCATCCGCTCCGATAAAGGCACAGAGTTCTTGAACTCTACCATTCAAGCTTACTGCACGGAGCATGGCATAGCACATCAGACTTCCTCAGCACGCACACCACAGCAGAATGGAGTTGCTGAAAGAAGAAATCGAATCATCAAGGAAGCTATTCGAACAATGATTGCAGACTCAAAACTTCCAATGAAGTATTGGGCTGAAGCTGCCAATACAGCATGCTACACGCAGAATCGAACACTTCTCTGCAAACGACACGACAAAACACCATATGAAATATGGACAGGGAGAATTCCTAACATATCTTATTTCCATATTTTTGGTTGTAGGGTCTTCATCCATGACAATGGGAAGTCACAGTTGAAAGCCTTTGAAAGTAAAGCTGATGAAGGAATATTCTTAGGATATTCCACATCAAGCAAAGCTTACAGGGTATTCAACTGTAAAACCCTAATCGTGGAAGAATCACCCCATGTCGTATTTGATGAATCTTCTTTAAGTCATCCACAGGAACAAGATCAATCTAAAAACGGAAAGTCAAGTGAGGAACCCATCAACACTCTTACTTGGGACATACTTGAGGATGAAGAAGAGATCAAAGGCTCAAGCGAGCAGAATGTCCAAGGAAAAGATGAAGCTGCCCCCAAAACTTCTGAAGCAAGTGCAGGCCAAGCACCCAATCCAGTCGCTTCAGATGGTGAAGCGAGTGACAAGGAAGACGATGATGATGAAGCTGGCGGATCCAAGCGCGCGTGGCTCAAGGATCACTTACCAAGTCAAATTATCGGAGATCCATCCAAGGGTGTAGTGACCAGAAGTCAAGTGTTTGGAGAAAGTGCCATGTTCAGTTGCTTTCTTTCAAACATTGAGCCATCAAGTGTAGAGGAAGCTCTAGCCGACTCAAATTGGGTGATCGCCATGCAAGAAGAGCTGAACCAGTTCACCAGAAACGACGTATGGTACCTCGTGGATCGTCCCAAATTTCAGCACGTCATTGGCACCAAATGGGTGTTCAAGAACAAGACGGACGAGGACCACAACGTAGTAAGGAACAAGGCGCGTCTCGTTGCCAAAGGCTACTGCCAAGAGGAAGGAATCGACTTTGACGAGACTTTCGCTCCAGTGGCACGACTTGAAGCTATCAGATTGTTTCTAGCCTACGCAGCAACCAAGAAGTTTAAGGTCTATCAAATGGATGTGAAGAGCGCGTTCCTGAACGGTGAATTGAAGGAAGAAGTGTATGTGGAGCAGCCACCGGGTTTCGGGCAAGGAGACAAAGTGTATCGCTTGAAGAAAGCTCTATATGGGTTGAAGCAAGCCCCCAGAGCTTGGTACGATACACTTTCTCAATTCCTAGTGGAAAATGGATTTCACAAAGGAAAGATAGATCGAACCCTATTCACCATCAACCATGGAGAAGACATGCTATGGGTTCAGATCTACGTAGATGACATCATATTTGGGTCACCAAACCAGTCGCTTAGCGAGAAGTTTGGAGAGCTAATGAAGAACAAATATGAGATGTCAATGATTGGCTTCATGAGCTGCTTTCTAGGTCTTCAAGTGAAGCAGCAGGATGATGGTATCTTCATCAATCAAGCGAAGTATACTAGAGATATGCTTGCCAAGTTTGGTATTCAGCATGCTAAAGCTATGAAGATCCCAATGAATACCAACTGGAAGATGGAGCCAGACGAAGAAGGAAAATCTGTGAATCCTACAGATTATCGTGCCCTAATTGGGTCACTTCTCTATCTCACTGCAAGTAGGCCAGATATTGCTTTTGCAGTTGGAGTCTGTGCTCGCTTCCAAAGCAACCCCAAGCACAGCCATCTTGAAGCTGCCAAAAGAATTCTTCGATATTTGAAGGGCACTATCAATATGGGGCTGTGGTATCCAACGGAGGACAATCTGGAGCTCACTGGATATTCAGACGCTGACTATGGAGGGTGCCGAATTGATAGGAAATCAACTTCGGGCACGTGTCAGTTCTTGGGAAGCAAGCTGATCTCATGGTTCTCAAAGAAGCAGACGAGTGTAGCCACTTCAACGACTGAAGCCGAATATATGGCCACAGGAAGCTGCTGTTCTCAAATTCTATGGCTTCGTCAGCAGTTGAAGGACTACAATGTTGAAGCGAATGAAATTCCGATCTTCTGCGACAACAACAGTGCTATATGCATCTCGCAGAATCCAGTGCTACACACCAGATGCAAGCACGTGGAAATCCGACATCACTTCATTCGTGATCATGTCGAGAAGAAGGATATCAAGCTCGAGAAAATTCATACCGATCTCCAGCGAGCAGATATCCTCACCAAGCCTCTAGCTGAGTCTCGTTTCAATCAGCTATGCATGGAATTAGGGTTGTTAGACCCTGGTGAAGAATGCTAGATCCAGGATGCTCGAAGGAGTGGTCGCTAGTTTTTCGTAGCGTCACTCGCTTCGGATCTTCACCAACTCAAGCGAGTCACTTCAAAATCTCACTCGCTTGAAGAAGGAGAAATAAGGTGGAGCAAGGTGGAGTGTTGGAAGACGTTCCCTACCCGCTTACAGGAATTGTTAAGCCATTGGTTAAGGGGGAACTATTGTTTGCTCTCGGAGCAAGCTACTTCCAAAGCGAGCAAGGAAAGCTGCTACCTAGCCTAGGATTCCTAGCGAGTGGGTATAAACACTCGCAAGTGCCGTTTCTAGTAACGGTTGTGGGGTCTTGTATAGGGCCTTCCCACGTAAAAATGGTGAAAGCTTAGGCAGGGCTGGCACCTAGACCTTGTGTCCTCTTCCCATCTCTCCGTCGAAGAGGAGCAAGTCTTCTCATCTCCTTCATCGTGGATATATGTCCATTTCTTACTCACTCTTCACTGAGTTGAGCTGCCGGATGTCTATCCATTCCCCTCTCACCTTGAACTTTGCATCGCTTCAATTTGCCCAATCTTGGGTCAAAGCGAGTCGACTGCAAGTTCATTCTGTAGCATGTAGGAGGATGCTTGAAGGTTTACCTTTTTATACAAAAGGTTGCAGGGCTGGTGACATGCTTCTGCGTAAAATACGAGATTGTCTTGTCAGAGCATTCTCATTGTCATCCTGTCCATTTCTGCTCTGAGATAAGGACTTGTACTCATCCCCCATTCGTCGTGAATATGTACACTTACGTGAAGCTCCCCTCTGGGTTGAAGTAAGCTTGTGTACCATATTCATTTTCTCTCTCATTCACTTCGATGGAGGACTCTCTAATTCGTAGAGGAAGATGAATGCCATGAAGACGAAAGCCAAGAAGATGGGACACACGACAAGTGATGAACATTCCAACAAGTGGGTTCAACATGAAGTCCAAACCTAATGAAGTCTTCAAATTGTGGTATCAATCTCCTACGAAGTGAGATTGACTGGTAAGCGTTTCAATTTTAAGTACACTAAGTGAGGTGAAACGTGCTAGAAACTTTCACTCACTACGTGGAAAATATGAAGTGAATCTGACACAAATACAAAGAGGAAAACACTCTTGTTTATCCTCGAAGTATGTAAGTCAGAAACATTTTAAATTAAGCAAAGAAATTTATTCCAGTCGCTTCAGATGGCCAAGCGAGTGCTTCGTCACCCAAAGCTATCCATCTCAAGCGAGTGCGGAACAGTCACTCAAGCGAGTGCCTCTCAAGTGAGTAAAGGCCAAGCGGCCCAACTCGAAGCGAGTAGGCACGAAGCGAGTATGAGCTGTCTGCACTCGTGTGCCTATTTCACTTTCTGCCAAGCATTTAATGCAGTGGCGCGTAGAGGAAGAAACGACAGGCGCGTGGACGTCAAAGCCGAGGAAAGCGGGAAAAATTGCACTCAATCCAGCCGCCGAATCTGAACCGTCTCGAAATCTCAACCGCTGGATTGACTACTGTTGGGAGAGACGAATCATCAACAGCCACGTGGCCACGTCAAGCGAAATTGGCGGTTCACTTTTCCAGTGATGACGCCGGACACGTCAGTTCCATCACCGGAGGTAGCCGCCCACGCACAGAACCCTGGAGTGATTTTACCAGAATACCCCTGCCACGTCAGCCAAGACATAACTCTATATATTTGGGACGAGGCAGAACTGCAAACCTTTCACAGCCTTCAAAAATTTCCATTCTCGTGCTTAGATCTGTAACTTCTGCAACTCACGAGTCTCAACCCCTTTCTATTTCATCGTAAAAATTCTCTTCAAATTTCTTTCAAATTCACCATGGGCAAGAAGAAGAGTACAGAAACGATGGAGAAGTTCATGACGAAAGTTGGCGATCACATCAACGTCGAGCCCCACCTCGACCCTATCGTCATAGAGAAGAATGGTTTCTTCCGTAGAGCCGTGACCACGGCCGGTCTATGGAAGTTTGTAACTTTGATACCGACAAAGATTCTGGCGAAAGCCATTGGAGAGATTCTGCTGAATCTGAAGAAGGAACAAAATACATCTTCCTTCACTGACCCACGGACCAGGAAGCCGGTGGAGGTTGATATGAGTAAACTCATCGAGGTGTTCGATCTACCAAGAGAAGGAGGAGATTCTCTGCTAGATCTAGGTCTTTCGGCCGGAGTGCAGTATGGTCGATTTGCAGTCGCTGGAGCAGATCCGAACTTCAAGGAGGCCAACATTCGCAAAAGTCTGAAGGAACCGTTCAATCTCATCTGCGAACTCTTTACGAAGAGCATTGCATGCTATGTCGGTTCCCTCGACACGCTGTCAGAGACGAAGCTGATCGGCACCACCATGATCATCGACAGCCTCACTGGAACGAAATTCAACTGGCACGGGTGGCTTCTCAAGCAAATCCACGAAGCTGCTGACGATTTCTCGTTTGTTCCAGGATCTGCAAACGAGATCCTTCGGAAAGGAAAATTAACATTCTTTTCAAGATTGTCTGTTGCACTGGAAATGATGTTCCCAGAAACAATATGGCCGGATTCCGACACGACCATATACAACAAGCAAACCATCTTCTACGACACGTGGAGGAAAACCAAGACCTTGATGGATCTGGGACTTCTGGAAGTTGAAGTGCCCATTGCAAGACCAGTTGCCGAAAGGCAAGCTGAGAAAGGCCAAGAGAGACTGGTCGCTTCACCTGTGAAGCGAGCCAGGTCCAAGCGAAGCAAGATGAAGATGAAGCTAGTCACTTCGCTTGTCCAAGATAGCGAGGCGGTGGAGAAGCCGCTTGAGGACATCGAAGTGACCCAACCACAGCCTTCACCAACCAAAGCCAAATCCCCACAACTCCAAATCACCCAAGCACCAGAACCCCAATCTTCATCAACCCAACAACCACCAAAACAGATAACCCCCCTCTCTCCCCATGAAGAAGAGTCAGCATCTTCTTTCCACATTCCCACTGTGCCATTCCTTAGCACAGACGAAGCTGCTGCCTACACTACATTCACCCAACTTCAATCCCAGCCAATACAACCAACCCCCACTGAAGCCATCCAGATTTCCGACACCCAAGAAACCTCATCACCTACCCAATCCATCTCGACATCGGCAGCTACAGCCGATACCGCCCAAACTGCTGGTGAACTCCCCATCATTTCACAATTCAAAACCCCTGCCCTCACCATTCAAGAGCGGGCTCTCGAACGCTTTGTCCTGGATAGAGAGCAAGCCGCGGAGACAATCAACCTTCGCTATAATCTTCGCTCCGCGAGTGTTGAATGGAGCGACATATTCTACACCAACGTAGTAGACTTTCTGACGTACATCACGTACCGAGGAACAGAATACTACAAAATCTTCAGGCTCCTCAAAGCCTTCACCGAGGAGGAATTGATCCAGATGGAAGCCAAACTGCTCAATTTTATCGGCGAAAATGGCTTCCATGCCTTCCTTGAAGGGACCAGCTTCTGGGAGAAGCTGGATGCCAAGGTGAAGGAATCATATCCACTTGCCACAGTTCCAAAGCGAGTGCCCTCATCCCATGAGAGGAAGCTCATCCGGGAGTATAAGGAGGAGATGGAGATGAAGGATGCTGAGATTGCTAGTCTCCAAAGCGAGATTACCAAGAAGGGCGATGAATTGGAGAGGAAGGCGGGGGAGGTCATTGGTCTTAGAGAAGACCTTGACAGGAAGAAGAAGGAGTTGGAGGAAAAGGTGGAGGAGAAGGAAAGGCTTCTGGAAGAGAAAGAGAAGGCGTTGGAGGCGCAAGTGAAGATAGTGGATGACAACACCAAATCTATCACAGAACTCAAGGGCTTGCTTGATGCAGAAAGAAGCCGCTTGAGGGAGATTAATACTAAATTGACCTCTCTTGTCAAGGAAAAGGATGTGTTGGAGAAGGAAATGAAGAAGGTGAAGGAGAAATATGAGAAGAGAGAGGAGGAACTGATAAGGACGGGAAGCGAACTGCTGAGCACTAAAAAGACACTCGATTCACTCAAGACTGAGATAAAGCTACTGAAGCAAGAGAGAGAGACTGATAAGAAAGAACTAGAGAGTCGGAGGAAGAGTGCACAAGATCTTGACTTAGAGAAAGCAGAACTTTCTATTCTACTACAGAAAGTCAAGAGACTGAAAGAAACTCTCACTGTAAGAATCACTGCAGATGCCGAATTTCACAATTCTCTCAATCGAAGGGAAAGGAGGCTTGCAGTGATGAAGGCAGAACTTGAAGCGTCCAAGGAACACTTGGAGCTCACACTTCAAGAAGAAACCAAGAAGATCACCAAGGCTGTAGAAGCGGAGCTGGAGGCTCGCTTCAGAGAGGTGGAGCCATTGGAGAGTATGATGGCGTCCGTTGTTGAGAGAGAGAGGCAGTGCGAATATCTGCTTGAAGAGATATCTATCAAGACTGCTGAGATAGTAGCGCCATCCATGGACAAAACCCAGCAGATGCTTCAGACTGTCCTCAACATAGTCAATTCACTACAACAATCCCTCACTGGAAAGTCTATCACCCTAACCCCTGGCTGTGATGATGCCAAAAGGGGGGAAGGACAAATGAAGGAAGGGCAAGTAGAGCAAGGTGATGCTGGAGGTTCAGGAGGAAGTAGAATTGGAGTGGAGAGAATGTTGGAGGGAGGCAGTAGTGATGGAGGTGTGAAGGAGGTAGTAGATGAAGCGAGGGCTCTTGGCAAGTCAAAGCTCACGGAGGAGGAGCTATTAAAAAATCTTGAAGAGCCCAGCAGGCCGCTTCAGGAGAAGGTGCTCGCCGCTTCAATTGCAAAACACCCTCCAGTGACCGTGCTGACGAAGGATGAAAAGCGGAAGCAGGTGGAGATGGATGCTGCCATGGCGTGGGAGATGGAGCAACTAACAAAACTTTCTGTTGGTGCAGGTACTTCATCTAGCTCCAAAGCGGCTGCTTTACCCAAAGCGCCCGCTTCATCCGCCGCGCCAGCTTCAACAGCCGCACTAGCTTCAACTGCCACACTCGCTTCATCCGCAGTTGTCCCCTCTAGTGCTGCCACGAAGAAGGACATGCCACCTCCCCCACCACCGAAGCAGCCATTGAAGCGAGCTGCCCCACATTCTAAGCAAGATGACCCCGAGGCCAAGCGCCAAAAGGTCAAGCAAGCAGTCGCTTCAAAAGCTGGAAGAGAGGAGAGAAAGAGGAAGGAAATAGAAGGAGGAAGGAGCGAAGGCGAGAGGAAGAGGAGGTCAAATGATAGGCGACTCCAAGTGATAGACGCACGGATTGAGGAGCAATTCAATGAGGTGATCCTCATCCAGTCTTCATTGGTGCGGAGTGCCTTCATTCCATTTATGCCAGATGAGTCCGAAGCATGCGAAGCACAAGCCATATCAGATGCATGCGACGTGACTACAAAA
Source organism: Thymus mandschuricus (assembly GCA_029379335.1). Classification (NCBI taxonomy): domain Eukaryota; kingdom Viridiplantae; phylum Streptophyta; class Magnoliopsida; order Lamiales; family Lamiaceae; genus Thymus; species Thymus mandschuricus. Next base: position 13,851,477 of record CM057074.1, on the reverse strand, counting down.
GAGATGGTCGAGTCGGGTCGCTACCCCAAAAAGGAAGAGCAGAACTACATTAGGAAGCGTCTCAATGAAAAGCGTCCTTTGTGGAGCAGCGACTCAGGAAAGAAATTCAAAGCTACCATGGTTGAACTGTCAAAGAGGTCGGAAGAGGAGTTGGCCAAGCGAAGGAACGAGCACCCTGATGCAAGGGAAATTGAGGAGTTTATTCCGAGAGATCTGCTTGAGCTGTGGCTATACTACAAGGACCTGTTCATCAAGGCCTATTATTACTGGGAGGTAGTGCCGCTGCAAGATCAATGCTCTAGGATAAGTGCTCTCAACAATTTTCTCGCCGCCTATGATGACAAACTGCGGAGGAAAATCTTCACCTTGGCTGAACAAACTCAACCCATGCCGATTGTTGTCAAGGTTCCTGCTCTTAAGGAATTCCCCATGCCGTATCATCGAGGCACGGACATTCCAGACAGAGGGATAATTGATGAGGAAGTGACTGAAGCCTTCAGGCTGGAAAGTGCTTGGAGAAATCCCAGTATCCACACAGTAGACTCTATGGAATCGAGAGTTCTATCAGCTTACGTGGATACTGCTGCTGAAGAAGAGGAGAAGAAGGAGGAAGAAGGAAAAGAGAAGGAGAAGGAGGATGAAGCTGCAGGAAACTTTTGAGTTTCAAGCTTCTAAAACATATCTGTTTGTGAACTGCCTTGTTCATCTATCTCACCTTTATTTCTATCTCTTCTCGTGTCATTTACTCACTTTGTGAATGACCTTACCTTTTTGCTACAAACTCAAATAATTTAACCGAAAAAAAAAGGGAAAGGAACTTAAAAGAAAATTTACAAACGAAACTGCAAAGGAAGCAGTCGCTTGAAGTTCCCTTCACGGTTAGATAGGCTGGAATTTTCTAAATCTTAGACTTTGGGTTTTGGCATCATCAAAAAGGGGGAAATTGTTGGGAATTGTTATGGACCAATTTGTTAAGGGGGAACTCTGAGGGATACTTGATAAACGAAGCCATTTGTTTTGATTAGATCCCAAAACCCCAAGTGTCCAAGCTCCCAAGCGACCCATTTTGATGTAGTTAATAGGTTAGAATTTTTCTAAGCCTAAATCTGTTAGGATGGCTTTATTTTGCTTAGCTTTAGACTGCAGGAATTCAAGTGAAGGCCACTCGCTTGAGTGTGTTCTTCCAAAGCGAAGCGAGTCTAGCAAACCGAAGTGAAGCGTGCCGAAACCAGCGAAGCGAAGCGAGCGCTACAGTGGAGTCAAAGTGAAGCCACAAAAGCGAAGCAAAGCGAACGCTACAAAGAAAAGCAGAAGCGAGTCAACGCGGGTCAACACTTATTAAAGCGGTCACTACGAAACTCCGTTTCGAAAGCGACCCGCTACAGTATGATCCTGAAGCGACTCACTTCAGAGCGGACGCTACAACTTCAAAGCGAAGCGAGCCACTATCTACCGGAAAGCGACAGCACAACTCCCGCCCATATTTTGAACTCCAGTCAACAGGAGATCTCCGCATTAATTACGAGATCTCCACGTGTCAAAGGCAGAGTGGAGCGGAAGAGTTGACTGCCAGGCCGACAAAGGCGCCGCAACAGTACTGGCTCGCTCCAGTTACTGTTAAGTTTGTAATTTAGCCATTTTCGGCAAAGAGACAAACTGGGCACCTGCAAAAGCTACTGCCTGCGCAAGTACTGTCGAGAGGAGGAGGGACAAGGCCACCAACCAAGCAACAGATCTCAGCCAACCCTCCGCCTATAAATAGTGAAGGATGAAGACGAAGAGAAGTGGGAACACTACTTGAGCATTCGAGCCTACTGCAAACAAACACTCCCCAGCCTTCGAGCAAATCATCGAGTCTTTGTTTTAAGTGTTCTCCGAGTTTCCAGTTCATCGGAACTCGTCTTCACAACCTTCACACATAGATTCTAAGCCCACTTCAAATATCCAAGCTTAGAAGAAGAACTCTAGCCAATCTTTGCATTCACTGTAAAGAGTTCTTCATAGTGTGTCGTCAACCAAAAACCCTATACTTCGTCTGTTAGGTTTTGAGTGTTGTCGTTAGGTTGTCCAGATCCAAGGCCCTTCTTTCATCGATTGAAGAAGCCTCGATCGTAGAGTTGAGATCCAAGCTTACACTTACATCGTTTGTGTGAAGCTCGATCGAAGCTAGGCTGTAAGGAGAGCCCGGAATCTCCCTGTTGTTCGGACAGAAACGAGTGAAGTTTCGTGTCCAGTTTAGGTCTTAGTAGTGAACCCGTAATCACTGCGTTGTTCGTCAGATCCAGGCGAGTGAAGCCCGATCTCGACCAGGTTTTTGAAGGACCCGTAACCTTCATGTTCTTGAGTGAAAAGAACAGTTGCCGTCGTGCAACAAGTGGACGTAGGAGCGTTATCTCCGAACCACTATAAATCTTCGTGTCGTATCTCTCTAACCCTAAACTCTTTACTTTGTTTATCCATTGCACTTGCATCTAAACAACTTAATCTGGATATTTTAATTACTTAGGAAAAGATTTTAGCTCACCAAATTCCGCATACACGAGTAAGGACTCCCTCTTGATCAAGTCATCACTTCGGTCAAGCAGGCAAGCTACGTACTGTAGATCTAGCTTCAGCTAGGTCTTAAGTTTTTAAGCGAGCTCCTTACTTGTTACTCTGAGTTAAGGGATTTGAAGTTGAAAAACTTCAAAATACGTATTCACCCCCCCCCCCCCCCCCCCTCTACGTATTTTTCCTATTAACAAACCGGGACCAACACCCTTGTTCCTTCTCTATATTGATGTAACTTGAAGCCTACATTTGCATGTTTGATTTCTAAGTGTTAGGGGCCTTGATACTCATGCTAGGGGGAAGTGTGGGGGTTCTTTCTCACCTTTAGAAACTGAAATCGGGTCTTGAGCTTCCGATTAGAGGGTTGTCCTCTTCAAATTCTTGCTTGAATACCTTCCCCTTCCTTCTTTCTTCACTCCTAGAGATAGGGATTTGGTTCTTGAGTTAGTGCATGTACATGCTAGGTTCTAGAGAGAGGTTAGAGGGGTTACCGTAGGTGTGTTGGTGTTCGAAAAGGGCTGTCGGTGGCTGCTTTTCCGGCGACTCTCCTGCTGGAAATCGGCTGCTTCTCTTTACTCTCTAATTTCTCCCTTGTTGTGATTACTTGATTGAATGCTTATGGACTGATTTTTGTGAGTTCTTTGGTTAGGTAATGGAGGCTATTGTGAGAATTGGGGGCTGCTCTTTCTCTCGCACAAGGAAGAAGGAAATGGTGAGTAGGAGCTCTTCTCTACTTGCTTTCTTTCTCTCTCTATGTTGTTTGAGTGATGTGTGTGTGTTGTGCAGGGGAATGGAGTGTTTTTGGGAGGCTTGGAGTGTTTCCTTCAAGAGTGAGTATTGCATGGGTGACACGTGTATGCTTGGGAGATTTCTACAACTCCACAAGTAGCAATAATGATTAGTCTCCCTCTAATTGTAATTGTAGAAGTGCTAAGGATCCTCTAATTGTGCTTAGGAGGAATTAATTGAGTTGAAATCCAGTTTTGCGTTGGAAAATATGGGCGCCTACTGTATTGCCGCTTCTTCCTGTTTTCTTTTCTTTTCTTTTTCTTTTCTTTTGTTGTAATAATATATATACATGGATTATATTGTGGGCTTAGAGCCATTAATCTTGGGCCCCTTTTATATTTTGCTGTTGGGTATTAAATCTGAAATGGGCTCTCTCCCTCTCGGCTAATAAAATCAAACAATTCGAGTAATTACTCGTGAAGTGGGCTTCGATAATTAACTGGGCCTTGAACAATTAACTGGGCCTTGTACTTATCAAATGGGCCTCGGCCCAAAAATTAAATACTGAATTTTTCTTTTACCGATTCGTTTTATCGGCTTTTCTTAATTAGTTCGGTTCTCGTTTCGGGAAGTTCTGATGTTACTAAACGTAACACTACTAACAGTAGTACTTAAAATTTTATTTTACTCATAATATTAATAATAATAACACTCTAAATTTTAAAATAATGCCGAAATTTTATTTACTCACTAAATAAAACTGCGGCTATTACAGGAACTCGGAGAACACTTGGAAACACAGACTCGAAAATTGCTCTAAGGCTGGGAGTGTTTGTTTGCAGTAGGCTCGAATGCTCAGGAAGTGTTCTACTTCTCTTCGTCTTCATCCTTCACTATTTATAGGCGGAGGGATGTCGAGATCCGTTGCTTGGTTGGTGGCTTTGTCCCTCCTCCTCTCGACAGTACTTGCATAGGCTGGCTGCTTTTCAGAAGCGCAGTTTTGGCTCTTTGCCGAATTTGGCTAAGTTCCAATTTCAACAGTAACTGGAGCGAGCCAGTACTGTTGTGGCGCCCTTGTCGGCCTGGCAGTCAACTCCGCTGCTCCTCTCCGCAATCGACACGTGGAGATCTCGTAATTAATGCGATGATCTTCAGTTTGACCGGAGTTCAAAATCGGAGCGGGAATTGGGCTGTCGCTTTCTGGTAGGTAGAGGCTCACTTTGCATTGAAGTTGTAGCGTCCACTTAGAGTTGAGTCACTTCCTAGTCATTCTGTAGTGAGTCGATTGGGAATGTAAAGTTCCCTAGTGACTGCCTTGGAAAATGCTGACCAGAGTTGACTCGCTTTGACTTTACACTGTAGCACTCACTTCGCTTATCTTTGGTAGACTCACTTTGAATCTACTGTAGCGCTCGCTTCGCTACGCAAAATAAAGAGCCATCCTAACAGAGTAGGCTTAGAAAAATTTTCTAACCTATAATCTATATCAAAAATGGGTCGCTTGGGAACAGAACGCTTTGGGGGTTTTGGGATCAAATCAAAACAATGAAGTGTCCCTTATAGGTTCCCCCTTAACATGTTGTTCTTAACAATTCCCAACAGATCCATATGTAGTAGCTCCAGCACTCGCTCGGAAGATGCTTCCTCTAAGCTGGCGAAGTGCTTCTTCGTCTGCTTCCCTCGTTGGCATGGTGAGCAAGTATGGTCTTTGGCGATGACCTCATTTGGTATGCCCTTCACCAAACCCTTACGAGCTAAGCGATTGATAGTCTTGAAGTTGAGGTGGGTTAAGCGTCGGTGCCATAGCCATCCAGTCTCAGTTGCACTTCTAGCGACCAAACATGTATCTTCTTTGCAGCTCTCCCATTGGGCAATATACACGTTCCGCTTTCTTTCTCCAGTCAGAGCAACTTGGGAGGTGAGCTTGTTTCTCACAACACACTTGTTGGAGATGAACTCCACGTTATATCCTTTGTCACAGAACTATGATATGGATAGCAAGTTGTGCTTGAGTCCTTCAACGTAGGAGAAGTTCTCTATGCTCAGCTTCCCGATTCTCAGTACGTCGTATCCCTTGGTGCTACCTCGTGAGTTGTCACCAAAGGTTACTTGTGGACCCCTCTTCTATGTGTAGTCTTGGAGTAGAGACTTCATACCCGTCATGTGTCTTGAACATCCACTGTCCAAGTACCAAGTCGTTTGACCTTTGCTGGGCATGGGATCCACGACGCTCACCTGCAATTATGCCAATTTCGGTACCCAAATTAGTTTGGGTCCTTGCAGGTTAGCTTTCTTTGGTACCCACACTTGCTTCACTCTCCTTTGAGTGTTAGCTCATGCTTTAGGTTCCTCGGCCTTTCTAAAATGTGACTCCTACTTGAATGCAGTTTCACAAGTGCAGCAGTGTGTGCATGGAGGGAAGTTACGAGAGCGACCCGCTTGAGACCAACCCATTCTCTTGCCTTTTTGCTTATATCCTAAAGCATTTGGCTTCGTATTAGCCGTAGGCTTTGAGACTAACTTAGGGTTTCTAGTCTTGGCAAGCGTCTCGCTTGGTTTCTTCTGAGCGGTCAACTTTGGCTTTTGACCATGACTCGCTTGAGAAGCCTGTTGGGAATTGTTAAGAACGAAAATGTTAAGGGGGAACTACATGGGACACTTTAAAAATATAGTGTTTTGATTTGATCCCAAAACTCCAAAGCGTTCTGTTCCCAAGCGACCCATTTTTGATGTAGATGATAGATTAGAATTTTTCTAAGCCTAAACTGTTAGGATGGCTTTATTTTGCTTAGCTTTAGACTGCAGGAATTTCAAGTGAAGGCCACTCGCTTGAGTGTGTTTTCCGAAGCGAAGCGAGTCTAGCAAGCCAAAGTGAAGCGTGCCGAAACTAGCGAAGCGAAGCGATCGCTACAGCTCAAAGCCAAAGTGAAGCGAAGCGATCGCTACAGTTCAAAGCCAAAGCGAAGCGAAGCGAGCGCTACAGTGGAATCAAGTGAACCCACTAAAGCGAAGCGAAGCGTGCGCTACAAAGAAAAGCCGAAGCGAGTCAACGCGAGTCAAAGTAGTTTCTCGGGAAAATTATTCCCAAGTGACTCAATACGAAGATGACCACGAAGCGACTCACTTCAGAGCGGCCGCTACAACTTCAAAGCGAAGCAAGCCACTACCTACCAGAAAGCGACAGCGCGACTCCCGCTCATATTTTGAACTCCAGTCAACAGGAGATCGTAGCATTAATTACAAGATCTCCACGTGTCGAAAGCGGAGTGGAGCGGAAGAGTTGACTGCCAGGCCGACAGGGCGCCGCTACAGTACTGGCTCGCTCCAGTTACTGTTGAAGTTGGAGTTTAGCCAGATTTGGCAAACGGACAAACTGCGCTTCTGCAAAAGCATACTGGCTGCACAAAGTACTGTCGAGTGGAGGAGAGACAAGGCCACCAACCAAGCAACGGATCTCGGCCATCTCTCCGCCTATAAATAGTGAAGGATAAAGACGTGAAGAAGTAGAACACTACTTGAGCATTCGAGCCTACTGCAAATAAACACTCCAAGCCTTCGAGCAAATCTTCGAGTCTTTGTTACCAAGTGTTCTCCGAGTTTCCAGTTCATCGGAACTCGTCTTCACAACCTTCACACTTAGAGTCTAAGCCCACTTCAAATATCCAAGCTTAGAAGAAGAGCTCTAGCCTACTTTGCATCTACTGTAAAGAGCTCTTCATAGTGTGTTCGTCAACCAAAAACCCTAAACTCTGTCTGTTAGGTTTTTGAGTGTTGTCGTTAGGTTGTCCAGATCCAAGGCTCTTCTTTCATCGATTGGAGAAGCCTCGATCATAGAGTCTAGATCCAAGCTTGCACTTACATCGTTCGTGTGAAGCTCAATTGAAGCTAGGCTGTAAGGAGAGCCCGTAATCTCCCTGTCTGTGTCTGACTGAAGCGAGTGAAGCTTCCAGTCTTTGTTAGGTTTGTGTAGTGAACCCGCAATGACTACGTCAGTCGTTTGATCTAGGCAAGTGAAGCCCGATCTCGACCAGGTTTTTGAAGGACCCGTAACCTTCAAGTTCTTGAGTGAAAAGAACAGTTGCCGTCGTGCAACAAAGTGGACGTAGGAGCGTTATCTCCGAACCACTATAATTCCTGGTGTCATATCTCTCTTACCCTAAACTATCTCTTGTTTGATTATTCATTGCATACTGCATCTTAAACAAACTTAATCTGGAAATTTCAATTACTTAGGAAAGATTTAGCTCACCAAATTCCGCACACGAGTAAAGACTCCCTCTTGATCAAGTACTCACTTCGGTCAAGCAGGCAAGCTACATACTGTAGATCTAGCTTCAGCTAGGTCTTAAGTTTCAAGTGAGCTCTTTACTTGTCACTCTGAGTTAAGGGATTTGAAGTTGAAAAACTTCAAAATACGTATTCACCCCCCCCCCCCCCCCCCCCCCCCTCTACGTATTTTTCCTATTAACAAACCGGGACCAACAAAGCCTTTGGGGTTTGAAGCTTCCTCTTGGGCGCTTCAAACACTTCCCCCTCAACGTAAGATCGGTTGGACCATCTCCAATCCGACTCACGTGACACATAGACATTAGTTCTATTTTTCAAAGGAACGTCCTTTGTCTTTGGTGTCTGAGATTGAGAGCTTATAGCCTCAACAATTTTCCCTTTACCTTTTGAATGGTAAGCTTTAGCATTTTTAGTGCTAGGGACTGTTGTTGTTGGTTTTCCCTTAGGAACTTCCTTTGATGAGATAGACATCCTCATCGGTCCCTTCTTTGGAGTCTCAATCTTGCCCTTGTCTTTGTTAGTGGTTACTTTAAAGGCAGTGTGCACATCCAAAGAAACTAATGGTGTTGTGTTAGAAGCACCAACAAAGACAGTAGGCTTGGAAGGTCCATCCTCATATCCAAGGCCTCCCTTCCTACCAAAAGGTAGAAGTGAGCTTTCTAGTGCTTTCCTAGCGAATGAGGCTTTGTTTAGATTAACAACTAGAATGGATTGGGTTTCAAACCTTCCTTCCAAGATTTTATGTTTAGCAAAGAGGTCCTCAAACTTACTCATCATAGCCTTTAAATCAATCATGACTTCATCAAGTTTAGTGGCTAGCTTTCGGTTTTCGCTCTCGCTTTTAGACAAAGCTTGTTGTAACATTTCATGGTTACTTAACAATTTATGGTGTTTGTTAAGCAACTCATTCCATGTAGAGGAATGAACTTCTTTGTCGTGCTTGTGTGCCGGTGTAATGGAATTGATTGGAGGATAGTAGAATACCTCTCCTGTATCTTCGTCGGTGAGTGCCATTAACCCTAGATCCTCTCCCTCGCTTGAGTTCGGATCAGTGAATGTGTCTGAGTCGCTTGAGATCTCCTCGCTTGGAGTGGCTGGCGACTCGCTTGCGACTAGCGCCCGACGGGGAGTGTCCTTCCTAGCCTTCAATTCCTCTTTTTCTTTGGCACTAAGCTTGGGGCATTCAGATTTGTAGTGGCCCATTGTGTGGCAATGGTAGCATTCCACATCCATTACAACCCTTGAGATATGCTTCGTCGTCTCTTCTCGCTTTCCCTTTCCTTCTCGAATATCAGTGCTCTTCCCTTTGTACTTCTTGTAGAATCTTTTGTATTTTCCTACTCGTGAGTTTATCTTGTTGAAATTCCTGGAAAGGAATGTGTAATGCTCCTCCAATTCTTCTCAGGTCATCTTGGCAATCGACCGGTAGCTTGGCGTTTCTACAGCTTTGAAAGCGACTCCTTTTGATGACGTAGGACCTTTGTCTTCATCGTCCAGGCTCATTCGATTGAGATCAAATTCGTGAGCCTTAAGCTCGGAGAACAGAATCTCCGGTGTGAGCTTTGATAGGTCCTTCGTTGCCAAGTACAACTCCTTCATTGTCTGCCATTTCCGTGTGAGGGCTCGAACGATCTTGAGGTTGACTTCTTTATCAGTAAACTCCTTGCCAAGAGAGATGAGAGTGGCAATGATGTTGGTGACATGCAGCTCAAAGGCATCAATCGTCTCTCCGTACTTAAACGTTAAGCTCTCGAACTCTCTCATCCGCACTGCAAGCTTATTTTCCTTGATTTTGTCAGTGCCTTGGAAGATTAGAGCTAGGGTTTCCCACATCTCCTTCGCTGTTGTGCACTTCCTTATCCTGGGGAGATAAGCGTCTGATACAGTGCTCTACATTGTATGGCGTGCTACACGGTCGAGGTTGGCAATCTTGAAGTCGTTGGCAATGTAGTCTTCTTTCGCCTTTTCGACAAGGTCTTGTCTGATGTAAGCTTCTCTGCCTTCTGCGACTGGAACATTCATTGAGATGGTCTTCATGATCTCGATAGGCCCTTCTTCTATGACTTCCCACATCCTGTCGTGGATGGAGCATAGAAAGCTTTCGACACTGAAACTCCATGTTTCGTATCCTGTAATCGAGAACTGTGGCAGGTTGGATGAACTATATGTAGACATGATGAACTGTTAGTAGCGATGCAGTATGCGTGAGTGAAGGTTTGATGCACTTAGGAAAAAAAAACTGGATCAGTTCAGTGAGACAACGTGAAGCGAGAGGGGACTCGCTTCAGGTATGCAAAGCGGTGGCTCGAAAGAACCCCTGCTCTGATACCACTTGTTGGTCCCGGTTTGATAGGGGATACACACGTAGAGGGGGGGGGGGGGGGAGGGGGGTGAATACGTGTGTAAGAAGTTTTTCAACTTCTCTTGCCCTTATCTCAGAGTAGCAAGTTAGAGTGCTCGCTTCAAATACTTAAGACCTAGCCGCAAGCTAGATCTACAGTGGAAGCTTGCTTCTCGACCTAACCAGATGCTTGATCAAGAGTGAGACTTACTTGCAATGCGGAATTTAGTGAGCTATTCTTTCCTAAGTATTTAAAACTTCGATTTAAGTTGATTAAGATATTTGTTTACGATGCTTGTGCAGTATGAATAATCAAAGTATGTAAATCACTGAAAGCTAAAGTAAGAGGTACGACACCGGGGTTTATAGTGGTTCGGTGGTAAAACACCTACATCCACTTTGTTGCACGCAGCAACAGATTCTCTTCACTCAAGAATCTTGAGGATTACGGGTTCCTTAAAAACCAAGACTGGATCGGGCTTCACTCGCTTGGATCCGACACAACAACTTGGAGATTACGGGTTCTCCACTAACCTAGCTAAGATCGAGCTTTACACAATCGAGGACTGTGCTAGCTTGGATCTACACTCTATGATCGAGACTTCTACAATCGAGGAAAGTAGAGTCTTGGATCTTGAACACAACAACCTTTCTACGAACACAAAAACCTAACTAGACAGAACTAGGGTTAGGGTTTCTGGTTTTGACAACTCTCTTAACTGAAGAACTCTTTACAGTGAGTGCAAAGATGGGTAGAGTTCTTCTCTAAGCTCGGATATGAAGTAGGCTTAGATCTATGGAGAGTGAAGGTTACGGAGACGAGCTTCGATGTTGCTGAAGCTCGGAGAACAATTAAACAAGAACTCTGGAAGTTTGCTCGAAGACTGTGAGTGCTTGTTTGCAGTAGGCGCTGATTTCTCAAGTAGTGTTCTACACTTCTCCGTCTTTGACCTTCACTATTTATAGGCGGAGGGATGGACAGGAGCCGTTTGATGGTTGGTGGCTTTGTCCCTCCTTCTCTCGACAATACCCGCCTTGACCAGCAACTTTTCAGACGCGTCCATTTGTCTCTTTGCCGAAAACGGCTAAGAGCCAAGTTCAACAGTAACTGGAGCGCCCAGTACTGTTGCGGCGTCCTTGTCGGCCTGCCGGTCAACTCCGGTGCTCCATTCTTCTATCGCCACGTGGAGATCCGCAATTAATGTTTATTGATCTTCACTGGACTTGAGTTTGAACACCGTTGGACGACCGCCGCACGAGGCGGCGCGTGTATCTCACGCACCACCGCACACGCGTGTGCAAGTCACCAAACGTTGGCCCTCTTCTTTTTCGACGATCGACACGACTCCAGCAGGTTGCTGGAGCTCGAGCATAGCCAGAGGAGGTCGGAGGAGGCCGGAATCAGCGGCGGCATCACAGATCGGCATGAACGGCACCGTGGCGGAACCCTAGTTAGGGTTTTACGCCGCGGGTAGCAGCCGTACGCTGCTTGGAGGCCGGAGACGGTGACCATGGAGTCCGGCAACGGACTCGACATGGTCGCTAGCGTCGCCGGCAGCAGCAGGTAGCCGGAGGAGCAGCGGTGGCGGCATAATCTAGCTAGGGTTTCTGCCGCGGGTCTTCGCGGTGGGAGACGACGGCGACGGTGGCGGAGGAGGTGTCCAGCAGCAGCGGAGCACGGCGACATCAACGCAGCAGCAACGGTGGCCGCGGCGGACGTCGTCGGCGGCTGGAACGGCGGCAACAGAGGCGGGAGTGTCGCGGCGGAACCCTAGCAAGGGTTCGACGCCGCTGGCAGCTCCAGGAACGTCGGCCGGCCGTACCGCCGGTCGAGGACGACCACCAGCAGCAGCAGCGGTGCCGGGGAGGTGTAGGCGACCGGCATCAGCGCCTTCGGCGGCTGGTCGCGGCGTGGACGGCTGCGGCTGTTCATGCCCTAGCCCTTGAACGAGCTTAGGGTTTCCAAACCCGGCCCGTTCGCACTACGGGCTGCCTCCTGCGTTCGGGCTCGGGCCCACACACATTTTTGGGCCGATTTTATGTCCGGTTTAAATTTGTGGGCCCATGAGAGTGAAACGAGCGCGGTTTGGGTTTTTTTCGAGAGTATTGGGCCTCGTGGTGTGAGCCCATTCTCGGTTAGAATGGCCCTTATGGCAATAAAAAATTAGAAAATAAATTTTAATTAATTAATTTATTTTTCGGGTGAAACGGGAGATCTAGAATGGCCCAATCTCGGTTAGAATGGCCCATTAAAGACCGAAGCATGTTTCTGATTTATTTTTCTATGTAATAGATTAGACAGGGGTCGTCACACTACGAAAAGCGAGTTTTATTTTTTTTTATGTCATTTTTCTTCAAATATGCTATGGATGCAATTTATTATATATTATAGCATGTCTTTCCTGTCAAGGTGAATGAATTGCGCTTACTCGAGCATGTTTTAGGATTGTCAATATAAGCATGTTTTAATTTTCAGCGAGCTTGGTTTATTTGCTGCGTTTAGATAATTATGCTTAGGATTATGTGACAACGTGATCTAGCATGTCGATGACCTTTTGAAAGAAAAATACTAAGCAGATAAAAACATTTTGGTATAAAAATGTTAAGACCTCCACAATTGGCCTTAAGGTGAAGTCTTGGTGCGAGTGTGTAAACATCCACACGAACGTGGCTTGCGCATCGTGTCGGATGAGTTCGCCAGATTTAGGGTTTCTTAACAAAAATGTTCTAATCAAAATGAGAAGTGGGAGCTTTTTTGAGTAAACGTCCACACTAACGTGACTTGCTTGGAATAGTAACTATGGTTTTCTCTGGAGTTGGTTTTGAACAAAGATAACTTAAGGAAAATAGTGCTTTTTTTTTTTCGAGTTAAGCTAATATTGTGGTTATAAGCTTAGGTATTAGTTAGAATACGACTCCCCAACGGAGTCCCTTTTATATCTAAATGGTCTAGTAAGGTTCAACTATTAGCTCTATTTGCCATAAGGATAGGTTGGCAAGATAAGTAGAGTTAAAGATCTTGATATCTGGTTGAACAGTGGGAGCGTAAACGTCCACACGAACGTGGCTTGCGATCCGCACTGTTTGGGCTGTTGAAGGTTTCAAAATTATTGGTTTATCAAAAGTTTACAATAATTTTCGTTACGAACTGATGCATGATCTTTTCTTACTTGTGTCTACGTGTTTATTGCTTTTTTAGATATGACTTTAGGCCCGTTGATAAAAATTCTCACTTCGAGTCCTCTCACGGATTCCAATTACATGGAGTGGAGGAAGAATCTCAATAATGTCCTTGCTGCGGGTGAGTATATTGATATGCTCGCAACTCCAGCTCCTCCTACCCTTACCGATTCGGCTTCTCAAGAAGAGAGAGATATTCATGAGAACTGGCACAAGAAAAATGATGAGGCTGTGAAAATAGTCTTGTCGTCTGTGTCAGATGGAATGCAGTATATGTTTATGCATATGGTGACTGTGATCAGCATGATTGTGACGCTCAAGGATTTCTTAGATGATGAGATGATGCCGAAAGTCGAACCAGACTCATTGGTTGTTAAAGCCATGAATAAGTCGCTTGGGATCACTCTGACGTTGAAAGACATTGAAGAGAGATTGAGGAACACCAAGCACTTGGTTCAAGCTGCTAGGGAAGCTGGAAAAGTCCCTCTCGGTGTTGTAAGGAAACCGAAGTTCAAGGGGAAGTGCTTTATATGCGGCAAGAAAGGGCATTGGATGGCTGACTGCCCTCTAAAGAAGAAGAATTCTTGTACGTCATTTACATACGTATCTGAAACATGCTTAGCTGCAAGTTCTACCCAGACTTGGGTAGTAGATACGGGAGCAACTGATCATGTATGTTACTCCTTGCAGGGTTTTCTAGAGACAAGGGAGCTGAGTGATGACGAGATTACCATCTCCATGGGCGATGCATCGAGAGTTCCAGCTCTCGCAGTTGGAGATATTCATTTACATTTTGATCATTCTGTTTTGGTTTTGAGAGACGTTTTGTATGTGCCTGCTTTTCGGTGAAACTTGATTTCCCTTTCCAAACTTTATGTTTATGGGTATTCGTTTGTTTTGGATAGTGGTGTTTCTATCTTGAAAAACAATGAGATTAAAGTTTCTGGCACATTGTCCCTGTCTCTCTATACCATTACTTGTCCAATGAATGATTCTTCTTCTTATAATGCTTCTTCGTCATTGAATACTAAAAAGAGAAAGAATCCGTCTCAAATGAACCAAACTCTGCTTTGGCACTTACGATTGGGCCACATCAACCAAAACAGGATTCAAAGGTTGGTAAAATAAGGTGTTTTGGATTTCCAAATAGAATCTTTATCAACATGTGAATCGTGTTTGTAAGGAAAGATGGTGACCAGACCTTTCAAGTCCATAGGGTATCGAGCTCAAGAGGTCTTGGAGTTGGTTCATTCTGACTTATGTTGACCGATGTCCGTTTAAGCTCGAGGAGGTTACGAGTATTTCATCACTTTTATTGATGACTACTCGAGATACGGTTTTATCTACCCACTCCACAGGAAATCTGAATGCTTCGATAAGTTTAAAGATTTCAAAGCGGAAGTGGAGAAGAGGGACTTGATACTTCTACACCGGGTACTCCCCAACAGAACGGTGTAGCAGAGAGACGGAATCGAACTCTTTTGGATACAGTAAGATTAATAATGAGTTATGCATCCTTGCCAATTTCGTTCTGGGGATATGCCTTAGAAACAACAGGTTATCTCCTCAATCTAGTACCATCAAAGTTGACAGTTAAAACTCCTTTCGAATTATAGACAGGGCGTAAGCCCAGCTTAGGTCATATTCGGGTTTGGGGATGTCCAGCACATGTGCTGACTAAGGAGGCCGACAAATTGAGGTCTAAGACTGAGGTTAGGGCTTTTGTAGGATATCTAAAGTGAACGAAATGAGGTTATTTCTATAGTCCTCAGGATCAGAAGGTCATTGTAAGCACTAATGCCCGATTCCTAGAGGAGGACTTTATTAATAACCATCGGACAAGGAGTGAAATAATGCTCGAAGAGTTGCGAGCATTGTCAACAGCTAGTATTCCAGAACAGCCGAGAGTACAAGTAGAGATTCCACAAGTAACTGCACCTATATCCGACACTGTATCTCCACCGTTGCCTCATCGCAGTGGGAGGGTTGTTCTTCAACCAGACCGCTTCATGTTTGCGGGAGAATCCATTGAATTGCTCTCGGGTATCGAACATGATGAAATCGACCCTTAGACTTACAAGGAGGCAATGGAGGACGAGGATGCAGATTCTTGGAGAGTTTCTATGGATTCGGAGATAAAATCCATAGTTAAGATGGACGTGTACGACCTTGCAGAGCTGCCGGATGGGGCAAAACCCATCGGTTGCAAGTGGGTGTACAAGCAAAAAGAGGACCCGATGGGAAGGTTATAGCCATCAAAGCTAGATTAGCGGCAAAAGGATTCACTCAGAAAGAGGGAATCAATTATGAGACATTTTCATTGGTTGCCATGCTTAAGTCCATCAGAATACTCTTGTCCATGGCGGCACATTTAGACCAAGAGGTTTGGCAAATGGACGTCAAGACTACGTTCTTGAACATGTACCTTGAAAAGGGTAGGGACATTTATATGCGCCAACCAGAAGGTTATGTGAGGGATGGCCAAGAGCATCTCGTTTGGAAGCTTAACAAGTCCTTATATGGACTTAAGCAACCATCCAGGTCCTGGAACATTCATTTTGATGGAGTGATAAAATCTTACGGTTTTGTCCAGTGCTTAAATGAAAGTTGTGTTTACAGGCTCAGTACGGACGGAAGCGTGGTATTCTTAGTACTGTACGTTGACGACATACTTCCCATTGGCGACAATGTGAACGTGTTGTCAGGCGTAAAGGATTGGTTGTCTGAATAATTTTAGATGAAAGACTTGGGAGAAGCAGGTTACATCCTAGGGATTCAGGTGATTAGAGATCGCCGTAAGAGGATGTTAGGCTTAAGCCAAGCTTCATATATAGATACTTTGATCGCCCGTTTCAGCATGCAAAATGCCAAGAAGGGTTTTCTTCCATTCAGACATGGCATTCCTCTATCCAAAGATATGTGTCCGCAGACACAAGAGAAAGTAGAGGACATGAAGACCGTACGTATGCTTCCGCGGTTGGGAGTCTCATGTATGCGATGCTGTGTACTAGACCGGATATCTGCTATGCGGTTGGTATGGTAGCGAGATATCAATCTAACCCTGGTTAGGGACATTGGACAGCGGTTAAGCACATATTGAAGTATCTCAAGAGGACAAGAGATCATGTGCTAGTATATCGGTCCAATGAGTTGATCCCGATAGGGTATACTGACTCAGACTTCCAGGCTGATCGAGATGAGAGGAAATCTACCTCAGGCTATGTGTTTACCTTGGGAGGTGGAGCTGTCACTTGGAAGAGTGTGAAGCAGAAGTGCATCGCAGACTATACCATGGAGGCCGAATATGTGGCTGCTTGTGAGGCTGCTAAAGAGGCTGTGTGGCTCCCGAACTTCCTGAATGAACTAGAGCTAGTTCCCAGTTTGCCCATAGGTATCACATTGTATTGTGATAATGCTGGAGCAGTTGCAAACTGCAAGGAACCTAGAGCTCACAAGGCAAGCAAGCACATAGAGAGAAAGTACCACCTTGTACGAGCAAACGTCGAAAGATGAGAAGTAGAAGTGAAGAAAATCCCTTCAGTGGATAATCTGGCAGATCCATTCACAAAGAGCTTACCAGTCAAAGTGTTCGACAAGCATGTCGAAGGGATGGGACTGGAGCGCCTCCCACAATAATAAACATTGAGTATAAGTGGGAGAAGATGTGTAATAGATGCTAGATTGTAGACACTTTGCCTATTTGTCACATGTTATACTAAAATATTTGCTTTAGTATAAGTGGGAGATTGATGGATTTGTATACTAGAAAGCAGGCCTTTTAGCTTGTATGCATGTGTTGTCCATAACCACTTACAATCTCCAATCTGATTATGTATGAATTGTTATCCATGCATCAAACATCTATCCATTATCTCAAAGTTATAGGCTTTATGGTGTGTTGTAGATCACAGAAGACCATAGTTGTCGGTTTCTCTAGAGATATAGAAGGGTATCACAATCGAGACAATTCTGGATATAACTGTCGGTTTAAGCTGTAGTATAGGCTGCATAAGTAGCTTGTCTTGGCTACTTGTCTATACTAGTACGTGCGTGTACTGATAGGATCACAATGAGGTATATTCTTCTATTCTGACCTATGTAGAAAGAATCGAGACCTTGGTGACTTAAGATGAACCTTAACTCTAGTTGAGTCCTAAGGGTGTATAGTGGTAGTTTGTTTCTTTGACTTACCATGGGTGAGAGTTCAGAGGATCTGTAACTCAATATGCTCCGTATCTTGGGAAGCAACTACAACTAGTATGACTCTTAGTGCAATTGTGACTAGGCTATTTCTAACCTAGCAATAATATCGAACTATGGAAGTCCGAGTATCGAACACGAGGAGTGAATGTGTCAAGAGATAATCAAGTAGTTCGTCTTGTCTCTATTATCCTATTTGAGCACAGAGACTTGGTTTGGTGTTTTCTATAAACTAGGCAATGAAGTAAGTAAATGACAAACTTAAACATGCAACAAGTAAATGAAACTAGCAAGTAAACTAATGAAAATTCAAGTAATATAGGTATGGATCCAAGTAACTTCCGATGTGATTATGATGAGGGCTTACGAATCTAGATGCTTCAAACCACTTTAATCCACCTTGAATGGTCTCTTATATCATATATGCTAACCTACCTTACTAGGGTGATTAACAAGTAGATCAATAGAACAATAAATGCTTTCTAAGCCTTTAAATGCTCTACCAACTCCAAATAGCCCATTTTAGTCTAAGATAACGTACCAACTATCATTCAACCCATCTAATTCTTTCTAGGAATCATATGAGATGCAATCAAGTGATATGAGTATAAATTGATGTCAAGTGCTATGAATGGAAGCTTCCTAGGCATTCCATCAAACACCTTAGATGCACTCCTAGTGATCAATTAGTCATGCATTCAAATAAAGTCTCAATCCATATGCAATTCAAGGGGAAGGTAAATCAACATCCTAAACTCTAGCACCCAACATCTAAATCACATCATCCATTACTTGGAACCATAAAGGTGCTTAGCTAGCAATAGATCTAGCAATCAAACCATCAAAAATAAGAGAAAACATAATGGAAATAACAAGGAAAGTGAAAGGAATAGAAATGCTCCAATAATCTTCAATCTCCAAGCTTGATCATCCAACAATATTTGAAAATATCAAAGAGGAAAGAGGGAAATAGCTAGGGTTCTAAAGTAGAAGTGCAAAAGTGAATTACAAGTGATATTAGATGCCAAATAAAGAAAATAACTAGCTATTTATAGTTTTCCCACAAATTGGGGTCAAATTGCAAATAACAGAAACTTGAGTTGAGAAGGTGGGGTAAAATTTGTAATTTCTGGAATGTTGAATAAAGGTTTGACTAGTGCATTTCCGTTTGACTTGTGCATTTCCGCCCACATTTCACAGTTTGCGCGCTCTCACGGTTTTGGCTCGTTCTCTCTCGTCCGGCATCGGAAAATTAATCCGCAAAGTGCTACGGCTTCCTCTCTCGATCCTCTTCGACATAGTATAAGTCAAACTTGCCCAAAAAATTTCCAAAACACCTGAAATCAGCACGGAAACCGAGAGAAAATGCAAAGCATATAGAAAATGTATAAATAGTAAAAAACCTATCATTTCCTATTCATTAAAGCACATATTATAACCGAAACACGCATCGAGACGCACTCTAAAGCATGCTAAATATGTGGTTATCAAATTGCAACAAAGCACCGTATCCTGGTAGAACAGGTTGATCACATCCCCTGAGGAATTCATTAAGGATTATCATTCCAAACCCTGCAGGTGGATTAAGTTCCGGTATGATGAATAAGGAATGAATGGTACTACTCAGGAATGATAAAAGAGGTTGAATAACATAAGCAGTCAGAAGCTTTAAGTTAATCAACGGTTGTGGGATATCTTAAATACGGGGGTCGCTAAGTCTAATACTAGCCCTGAACTCAACAGGGGTAAAACAGGTAATTCAGTACTATTACTCTAGTAGAATGTTTTAGTACTTATGGACTAAATTATACTCTGGGCTGAGTAAGGAGAATTTAGCCATTGGGAGGCCTCAGTTTTACCAGCTAGTAGATCCCTGATCTGGCCCAAAAAGCTCAATAGGCCACAGTATAAGGAATAAGTGGGCCGTCATGTAACTGGGCCAGTATGGGGCGCCAGTTTTGCTCATGGACGCCAAGTCCATAAGTTGCGGGCCTGGCCTGCAACTTAAGCCCAAGTCTCATTTAGTCTCTCCTATATATACCCTCTCAAGGTCTCGTTTGACCTAAGATTTGGAATTTACGAGTGCACTCTAAATATTCCACGAGAAAAAGGAGGTTTGAGAGATACTGGGCGACGCCGGCGTTGAGCAAGAACGACGGAGATCCCTTTTCCGTGGTTGATTCCGAGGTAAATTGTCCATCCAACGTCAAAATCGAGCTGGGATACAGATCAGAAGATCTATTTGCGAGTTCTCTTCAATCCTAAGGTAAATCGATCTGAACACCCTATGTTCTGCATTTAATTCATAGGAGCATGATATGATTATTCGACAACTTAGATAACCAAAATAGATCCTCGGGGATGAATCGATCTTCACTGATCCGGTTCCTTCACGTTCTCCTTGAAAATCTGTCCTCTCTTCGAATCGCGTATCTCTACTGCTCCATTGGGATGTTAGGCTTCCACGTACCACATATGGTCCGCACCACTTGGTGGTCAGCTTGCCCGACATCAGTTTGAAACACGACTGGTATAAGTGAACTAATTGCCCTGGCTCAAACTCCTTCTTCTGAATTATCTCGTCATGGGCTCTCTTCAACTTCTTCTTATAGATGATTGCATTATCATATGCCTCCAAACTAATCTCTTCGAGCTCCTGTAAGCTTTACTTCCTAGCTTGCCCAACCTGATCCCAGTCATAGTTCATGCGGCTTACTGCCCAATATGCCCTGTGTTCAAGCTCGATAGGTAAGTGACAACCCTTTCCAAACACCATGCGGTACGGAGACATTCCAAAAGGTGTCTTGTAGGCGGTCCGATATGCCCAGAGAGCGTCATCAAGTTTGGAACTCCACTGTGTGCCTAGGGTACCCACTGCTTTCCTCAAGATGGTTTTGATGATTCTGTTGGACAGCTCTGCTTGCCCAATCCCTTGCGGGTGGTAGGCTGTAGTCAGCTTGTGGTGTACTCCGTACTTCTTCATCAGGGCCTCTACGGTGCTGTTGCAGAAGTGAGTTCCTCGATCGCTGATCATTACCTTGTGTTGGGAATTGTTAAGAACATCATGTTAAGGGGGAACCTATAAGGGACACTTCATTGTTTTGATTTGATCCCAAAACCCCAAAGCGTTTTGTTCCCAAGCGACCCATTTTGACGTAGATAATAGGTTAGAATTTTTCTAAGCCTACTCTGTTAGGATGGCTCTTTATTTTTTAGAGTATAGACTTCAAAAAAAAATTCAAGTGAAGGCCACTCGCTTGAGTGTGTTTTCCGAAGCGAAGCAAGTCTAGCAAGCTGAAGTGAAGCGTGTCGAAGAATAGCGTAGCGAAGCGAGCGCTACAGTAGATTCAAAGCGAGTCTGCCAAAGCGAAGCTAAGCGAGCGCTACAGTGTAAAGTCAAAGCGAGTCAACTCTGGTCAGTATTTTACAAGACAGTCACTAGGGAATTGTACTTCCCAAGCGACTCACTACAGAATGACTACAAAGTGACTCAAATCTAAGCGGACGCTACAACTTCAAAGCAAAGCAAGCCACTACCTACCAGAAAGCGACAGCCCAATTCCCGCTCCGAATTTGAACTCCAGTCAACTAGAGATCTTCGCATTAATTGCGAGATCTCCACGTGTCGATTGCGGAGAGGAGCAGCGGAGTTAACTGCCAGGCCGACAAGGGCGCCGCAACAGTGCTGGCTCGCTCCAGTTACTGTTACAATTGGATCTTAGCCAAATTCGACAAAGAGCCAAAACTGTGCGTCTGAAAAGCAGCCAGCATGTGCAAGTACTGTCGAGAGGAGGAGGGACAATGCCACCATCCAAGCAACGGATCTCGGCATCCCTCCGCCTATAAATAGTGAAGGTTGAAGACGAAGAAAAGAAGAACACTTCCTGAGCATTCGAGCCTACTGCAAACAAACACTCCCAGCCTTAGAGCAATCTTCAAGTTTTTGTTTCCAAGTGTTCTCTGAGTTCCAGTTTCATCGGAACTCGTCCTCACAACCTTCACACTTAGAGTCTAAGCCCATTTCATATCCAAGCTTAGAAGAAGAGCTCTAGCCATCTTTGCACTTATTGTAAAGAGCTCTTCATAGTGTGTCGTCGTAAACCAAAAACCCTAAATCTGTCTGTTGGGTTTTTGAGTTCGTCGTCGTTAGGTTGTTTCGATCCAAGGCCCTTCTTTCATCGATTGAAGAAGCCTCGATCATAGAGTCTAGATCCAGGCTTGCACTTACATCGTTTGTGTGAAGCTCGATCGAAGCTAGGCTGGAAGGAGAGCCCGCAATCTCCCTGTCGTTCGGACTGAAGCGAGTGAAGCTTTCTGTCCAGTTTAGGTTTTTGGTGTGAACCCGGAATCACCCAGCGTCTGTCAGATCCAAGCGAGTGAAGCTCGATCTTGACCAGGCTTTTGAAGAGCCCGTAATCTTCAAGTTCTTGAGTGAAGAGAACTGTTGCCGAGTGCAACAAAGTGGACGTAGGAGCTTTATCTCCGAACCACTATAAATCTCGTGTTGTATCTCTCTAACCCTAAACTCTTTACTTTGATTATCCATTGCACGTGCATCTAAACAAACGTAACTTGGATTTTTAATTACTTAGGAAAGTTTATAGCTCACCGAATTCCGCACAAGAGTAAAGTCTCACTCTTGATCAAGCTCTAAGCTTAGGCCAAGAGATTCTTGATTGCTTTAGATCTAGCTCTCGGCTAGGTCTTAGTATTTCTACGAGCACATTACTTAAAACTCTGAGTTAAGGATTTGAAGTTGAAAAACTTCAAAATACGTATTCACCCCCCCCCCCCCCTCTACGTATTTTTCCTATAACAAACCGGGACCAACAAGTGGTATCAGAGCAGCGGTTCTTTCGAGCCTCTGCTTTGCATATCCGAAGCGAGTTCCCACTCGCTTCACGTTGTCTCACTGAACCGGATCCTATTTTCCTAAGTGCATCAAAACATCACCCACGCATATTGCATTTACCGCTAATAGTTTGCTATGTCTACATATAGTGCGTCAAGTTTTCCACAGTTCTCTATCGAAGGATACGAGACATGGAGTTTCCGAGTTGAGAGCTTCCTATGCTCCATCCATGATCGGATGTGGGAAGTTATAGAGGACGGGCCAATCGAGATCAAGAAGGCTGTCTCTGAGAATGTCCCAGCTGCGGAAGGTTGGGCTGCCTACGTTCGACAAACCTACGTAGAAAAGGACAAGGACGAGTACAATGCCAACGACTACAAAGTCGCCAACCTCGATAAGATCGCACGCCACACGATGCAGAGCACCGTGTCGGATGCCTATCTTCCAAGGATCAGGAAGTGTGCGACGGCGAAGGAAATGTGGGAAACCCTAGCCCTCATTTCACAAGGAACGGACAAGATCAAAGAGAACAAGCTCGCCGTACAAATGCGGGAGTTTGAAAGTCTAATAATGAAGCCAGGAGAGTCCATCGACGCCTTCGAGCTGAGAGTTACCAACATCATTGCAACTCTCAACTCACTTGGGAAGGAACTCACAGACAAGGAAGTCAACCTGAAGATTGTCCGAGCTCTCACAAGGAAGTGGCAGACAATGAAGGAGCTATATCTAGCTACCAAGGATCTATCAAAGCTCACACCGGAGATTCTGTTCTCCGAACTCAAATCTCTTGAATTCGATCTGAATCGAATGAACCTCGACGAAGAGGATGAAGCTCCCACGACGTCAAAAGGCGTAGCGTTCAAAGCTGCTGAAGGACCAAGCTACCAGTCACTAGCCAAGATGACGAGGGAAGAGTTGGAAGAACATGTTGTGTTCTTATCCAAGAACTTCAACAAAATGAACTCTCGAGTGGGCAAATACAAAAGATTCTATAAGCAGTACAAGGGAAGGAGCACTGATGCTCGAGAAGGAAAAGGGAAGAGAGAAGAGACGACCAAGCCGATCTCAAGGGACATGATGGAAGTGGAATGCTACCACTGCCACAAGATGGGCCACTACAAATCCGATTGCCCAAAGTTGAGTGCGAAGGAGCGAGAGGAACTGAGAGCAAAGAGGGATGCTCCAAGGCGAGCGCTTGTAGCGAGCGAGCAGCCAGTCGCTTCAACTGAAGATATCTCAAGCGACTCGGATGCATTCACAGATCCCAACTCCAGTGAAGGAGAGGATCTTGGACTTATGGTGCTCACCGACGAGGAGACCGGAGAGGTATTTATCTATCCCTCACCTAGCTCAATTACACTCGCACACACTCACCAAGAGGAATCAAATTCCTCGACATGGAGTGAGTTGCTTGACAAGCACATCAAACGGTCAAGCGACCACGAAGTGTTGCAACAAGCTTTGTCTCAAAGCGAGAAGGAGAACCGAAAGCTAGCCACTAAGCTTGACCAAGTCAAACTCAACTTAAGGGCTATGACTAGTAAGTTCGAGGATCTCTTCGCTAGACATCAAAGCTCGGAGGGAAGGTATGAAGCCCAATCCGCTCTAGTTGCCAACTTGAACAAAGCTTCATATGCTAGGCAGGCACTAGAGAGCTCACTTCTACCTTTTGGTAGAAAGGGAGGTCTCGGATATGAGGGTGGACCTTCCAAGCCGACTATCTTTGTTGGTGCTTCTAAAACGACACCATCAGTCACTTTGGAATTGCCTACTGCATCCTAAGCGACCACCAACAAGGATAAAGGCCAAGTGGCTGAGAACCCTAAGAAGAAGCCAATGAAGATATCTATATCTTCAGGGGCAGAAACTAAGGGCAAGCAGAATTCAATTGTCCCTAGCACTCACAATGCTAAGGCTTACCAATCCAAAGGTAAAGGGAAACCAGTTGATGCTTCTAAGTCTCAAGCCAAGACACAAGAGACAAAGGATCTCCCTTTCAAGAAAAGGAGTAATGTCTACATGTCACGTTATCCGGACTGGAGATGGTCCAACCGGACTAACGTTGAGGGGGAAGAATTTGAAGCGCCAAAGAGGCCGCTTCAAACTTCCAAGGTTAATCAAGCGAGTCGGGTTCAAAACCTTAGTTGGACCGCTTCGAGAAAACCTAGCGAGCCGCTTCGACAGACTGTAAAACCTAAGTCAGTCTCTAAGCCTGTAGCTAATCCGAAGCGTGTCGCTTCAGGATACAAGCATAAAGGAAAGAGCATAGGTATGCCTCAAGCGAGCCGCTACCCCTCTTGCACACACTGCTGCACGCGTGAAGCTGCCTCAAGGCAGAAGTCACAGTTTTCGAAGGTCGAGAAACCCAAAGCATAAGCTACCTCTCAAAAGAGAGTGAAGCAAGTGTGGGTACCTAAGGGAACTAACCTGCAAGGACCCAAACTGATTTGGGTACCAAAATCTGTTTAATTGCAGGTGAGCGCCGTGGATCCCATGCCAAGTGAGGGTCATCAAATTGGTACTTGGACAGTGGATGTTCAAGACACATGACCGGCATGAGAGCTCTACTTCACGACTACATAGAGAAGAAGGGTCCACACGTTACTTTTGGTGATAACTCTCGAGGAAGCACCAAAGGGTACGGCGCACTGAAAGTTGGAAAGCTCACGATTGAAGAAGTCTCCTACGTGGAAGGACTTAAGCACAACTTGCTATCCATTTCACAATTCTGTGACAAGGGATACAAGGTGGAATTTATTTCCAACAAGTGCTTAGTGAAGAGCAAGCTCACATCCCAGATTCTGCTCACTGGAGTTAGACAAAGGAATGTCTACATAGCACAATGTGACATCTGCAAAGAGGAGACGTGCTTAGTTGCAAGGAGTGCTACAGAAATAGGATGGCTATGGCAGCGACGCTTGAACCATCTCAACTTCAAAGCCATTAATCGCTTAGCTCGAAAAGGCTTGGTGCAAGGCATACCATATGAAGTCTTTATTAAAGACCATCCATGCTCACCATGCCAACGAGGGAAGCAGACGAAGAAGCAATTCGCCAGTCTTGAAGAAGCTTCATCCAAGCGAGTGCTCGAGCTGCTTCACATGGATCTGTTTGGTCCAGTCACTCCAGTTAGTGTGAATGGAAGGAAGTACACTCTAGTTGTAGTCGACAACTTCTCTCGCTACACTTGGGTTGTATTTCCCTTCAGTAAGAAGGAGACACTGACCAAGCTACCACAACTGCTCAAGCGACTGGCTGTGGAAAAGAATCAAGCGATCGTGACCATTCGCTCCGACAAAGGCACAGAGTTTCTGAACTCTACCATTGAAGCTTACTGCACGGAGCATGGCATAGCGCATTAGACTTCCTCAGCACGCACACCTCAGCAGAATGGAGTTGTTGAAAGAAGGAATCGAATCATCAAAGAAGCCGTTCGAACCATGATTGCAGACTCGAAGCTTCCGATGAAGTATTGGGCTGAAGCTGCCAATACGGCATGCTACACGCATAATCGAACGCTTCTCTGCAAACGGCACGACAAGACACCATATGAAATATGGACAGGGAGAATTCCTAACATATCTTATTTCCATATTTTTGGTTGTAGGGTCTTCATCCATGACAATGGGAAGTCACAGTTGAAAGCTTTTGAAAGCAAAGCTGATGAAGGAATATTCTTAGGATATTCTACATCAAGCAAAGCTTACAGGGTGTTCAACTGTAAAACCCTAATCGTGGAGGAATCACCCCATGTCGTATTTGATGAATCTTCTTTGAGACTTCCACAGGAATAGGTTTAATCTAAGGAAGGAAAGACAAGCGAGGAACCCATCAATTCATCAACTTGGGACATGCTTGAGGATGATGAAGAAATCAAGGACTCAAGCGAGCCAATTGTCCAAGGAAAAGATGAAGCTGCCCCCAAGATTCCTGAAGCGAGTGCAGGCCAACCACCCAATCCTGTCGCTTCAGAAGGTGAAGCAAGCGACCAGGAAGATGATGGAGATGAAGCTGGCGGATCCAAGCGTGCATGGCTCAAGGATCACTCACCAAGTCGAATCATTGGAGATCCATCCAAGTGTGTAGTGACCAGAAGTCAAGTGTTTGGAGAAATTGCAATATTCAGTTGCTTTCTCTCAAACATCGAGCCATCAAGCGTGGAAGAAGCCCTAGCTGATTCAAATTGGGTGATCGCCATGCAAGAAGAGTTGAATCAGTTCACCAGAAACGACGTATGGTATCTCGTGGATCGTCCCAAATTCCAGCATGTTATTGGCACCAAGTGGGTGTTCAAGAACAAGACGGACGAGGACCACAACGTTGTAAGGAACAAGGCGCGTCTCGTCGCTAAGGGCTACTGCCAAGAGGAAGGAATCGACTTTGATGAGACCTTCGCTCCAGTGGCACGGCTTGAAGCGATTAGACTATTTCTAGCCTATGCAGCAGCCAAGAAATTCAAAGTCTATCAGATGGATGTGAAGAGCGCGTTCCTCAACGGTGAATTAAAGGAAGAAGTTTATGTGGAGCAGCCACCGGGTTTCGAGCAAGGAAATAAGGTGTATCGCTTGAAGAAGGGCCTATACGGGTTGAAGCAAGCTTCCAGAGCTTGGTATGATACCCTATCCCAATTCCTAGTGGATAATGGATTCCACAAAGGAAAGATAGATCGAACCCTATTCACAATCAATCATGGAGAAGATATGTTATGGGTTCAGATCTACGTGGACGACATCATATTTGGATCACCAAACCAGTCGCTTAGCGAGAAGTTTGGAGAGCTTATGAAGACCAAATATGAGATGTCAATGATTGGCTTGATGAGCTGCTTTCTAGGTCTTCAAGTGAAGCAGCAGAATGATGGTATCTTCATCAATCAAGCTAAGTATACTCGAGATATGCTTGCCAAGTTCGGTGTTCAGCATGCCAAAGCTATGAAGATTCCAATGAACACGAACTGGAAGATGGAGCCAGACCTAGATCGGAAGTCTGTGGATGCTACAGACTACCAAGCTTTGATCGGATCCCTTCTATATCTCACTGCAAGTAGGCCGGATATAGCTTTTGCAGTTGGAGTATGTGCTCGCTTCCAAAGCAATCCCATGCACAGCCATCTTGAAGCTGCCAAGAGAATTCTTCGATATTTGAAGGGCACTGTTAACATGGGGCTGTGGTATCCAACGGAGGACAATTTAGAGCTCACTGGATATTCAGACGCTGACTATGGAGGGTGCCGAATTGATAGGAAGTCACTTCGGGCACTTGTCAGTTCTTGGGAAGCAAGCTGATCTTATGGTTCTCAAAAAAGCAGACGAGTGTAGCTACTTCAATGACTGAAGCTGAATATATGGCCACTGGAAGCTGCTGTTCTCAAATTCTATGGCTTCGTCAGCAGTTGAAGGACTACAATGTTGAAGCAAATGAAATTCCTATATTCTGCGACAACAACAGTGCGATCTGCATCTCTCAAAATCCCTTGCTTCACACCAGATGCAAGCACGTAGAAATCCGACATCACTTCATTCGTGATCATGTCGAGAAAAAGGATATCAAGCTCGAGAAAATCCATACCGATCTCCAACGAGCAGATATCCTCACCAAACCTCTAGCTGAGTCTCGTTTCAATTAGCTATGCATGGAATTAGGGTTGCTAGACCCTGGTGAAGAATGCTAGATCGTGGATGCACGAAGGAGTGGTCGCTAGTTTTTCGTTGCATCACTCGCTTCGGATCTTCACCAACTCAAGCGAGCCACTTCAAAATTTCACTCGCTTGAAGAAGGAGAAATAAGGTGGAGAAAGGTGGAGTGTTGGAAGACGTTTGTTTCACCAAAAAGTGTTCGCAATAGAACGATATCCTATCGTAGCACTAGCAAGTAAAACCAAAGTATCGAATCTCGAAGGAAAACTTTGCAGGGCAAGTAATTATGTAGTAAACCTAAAACTAAGAAAGCAAGTAAAGAATATTTTGGGGTTTTTGTTTTAAATCCTAGGCAAATAAAATAAATCAAAGCAATTAAAATCAAAGCAAATAAATCTAATCTAAAAAGCTGGAAATAAATCGAACTAAATAAACTTAGAGAATTAAACTAGAAGAAAGCAATAAATCTACCTAGGCAAAAATCGAAAAGAAAGCAATAAATAAAGCAAAGATAGAAGCATAAATAAACATAGACATGATAAAATAAATCTGGAAATTTAAAAGAAAATTAATCTAACTTTGAAAGCTTTGAAAAACTAGAGAATCGAAACTAGAAAAACGAATCTAAACTTTAAACTAGAAATCGAAAGAACGAAATTAAACTAAGGAAATTAAAAGAAGCAATTACGAAATCAAATCTAAAACTAAGTAAAGCAATTAAAGCAAGTAAACGAAAGCAATAAATAACTTACGAGGATTAAACGAAGAACGAAGAACGCGAAGTAAAAGAAAAACTTGAATTGAATTGCACGAACTAAGAATCCGGATCCGAACAAAGTAAAACTAATCTAAAGTGTTTAAGTGCTGAAAACTAAAGCTAAAATATGCTAAAAGATGATAAAGAATGTCTACAATTCGTGCACAAGGAGGTAATATATATACTAGGTAAAAACCTAGATATAAAAGGAAAGGAATTGTTGGCCGCCTTAGTTGGACGGCGTCCAACTTATACTGGACGGCGTCCAGTTCTTGAGTCTGCACAAATTCGGCTTAAACGCTGGACGCGATGTTGGACGTCATGTTGGACGGCGTCCAGATGTTGGACGGCGTCCAGATTGGGTTTGGACGGCGTCCAGATCCTGGATCTGGTCACTTTGCGCATCTTTCTTGTTTCGGCCGTATCTTCCTCGTCCGAACTCCAAATTGACCTCCGTTTTCGCCTACATGCTCCTATCGAACCCCTCTTCGATATTATGCTTCCTAAAATTCCAAATACTCCAAAACAACCAAATCATAGCCACAAACAACGAAAACACACGAAAACTAAGGGAAAACGGACACGAAAAGACAACGAAAAACCTAACATCTAGACACCAATCAACGTTCCCTACCCGCTTACAGGAATTGTTAAGCCATTGGTTAAGGGGGAACTATTGTTTGCTCTTGGAGCAAGCTACTTCCAAAGCGAGCAAGGAAAGCTGCTACCTAGCCTAGGATTCCTAGCGAGTGGGTATAAACACTCGCAAGTGCCGTTTCTAGTAACGGTTGTGGGGTCTTGTATCGGGCCTTCCCACGTAAAAATGGTGAAAGCTTAGGCAGGGCTGGCACCTAGACCTTGTGTCCTCTTCCCATCTTTCCGCCGAAGAGGAGCAAGTCTTCTCATCTCCTTCATCATGGATAAATATTCACTCCCTACTCACTCTTCATTGAGTTGAGCTGCCGGATATCTATCCATTCCTCCCCCACTTTGAACTTTGCATCGCTTAAATTAACCCTAGCTTGGATCAAAGCGAGTCGATTGCAAATTCATTCTGTAGCTTGTAGGAGGAAGCTTGAAGGTTTACCTTTTTCTATAAAAGGTTGCAGGGCTGGTGACATGCTTCTGCGTAAAATACGAGATTGTCTTGTCAGAGCATTCTCATTGTCATCCTGTCCATTTCTGCTCTGAGATAAGGACTTGTACTCATCCCTCATTCGTCGTGAATATGTACACTTACGTGAAGCTCCCCTCTGGGTCGTAGTAAGCTTGTGTACTATATTCATTTTCTCCCCCATTCACTTCGATGGAGGACTCTCTAATTCGTAGAGGAAGATGAATGCCATGAAGATGAATGCCAAGAAGATGAGGAAATCAACAAATGCATTCATCAACAAGTGGTACTCAACAAAGGTGGTCCAGTAGATTCATCAAGTGCTGTCCAAAATGAAGTCTTCAATAAGAGGTATCAATCTCTTACGAAGTGAGATTGAGTGGTAAGCGTTTCAATTTTAAGTACACTAAGTGAGCTGAAGCGTGCTAGAAACCTACACTCACTATGTGGAAAATATGAAATGAATCTGACACAAATACAAAGAGGAAAACATTCTTGTTTATCCTCGAAGTATGTAAGTCAGAAACATTTTAAATTAAGCAAAAACATTTAATTTCTTATTCCAGTCGCTACAGATGGCCAAACGAGTGCCACGTCACTCCAAGCGAGCCATCGCAAGCGAGTGCAGAACAGTCACTCAAGCGAGTACCTCTCAAGCGAGTCAAGGCCAAGCGGCCCAACTCGAAGCGAGCGGGTACGAAGCGAGTATGAGCTGTCTGCACTCGAGTGCAATTTTACTTTTTACTTTGCATTTAATGCAGGCTCACGTACTGGTGAAAATAACGGGCGCGTGGTGTACACTTTGAATTCGAAGCGGGAAAAGACGAAAAAGATCCAGTCGTCGAATCGTAACAGTCCCCGATCTGTAGCCGTTGGATCTACGCCGTATAAGACAAACGAATCACAGCAGGCCACGTGGAGACGCCGAGCAAGTGGCGGTTCACTTTTACTGTGATGACGCCAGACACATCAAATCCATCACCGCGCGTCCGCCGCCTACCTACATGATCTTCGCCGATTTTACTGTCTTGCCCCTGCCACATCAGCCAAACCCTACCTCTATATAAGGGTGGAGTTGCAGACTGAGAAAACCTTCACAACTTTCAAACTTTGCCACTGTTGTGCAAGAACTGAAATTTTCTGCAAACTCACGAGTCTCACCTCTGTTTTCTTCTTTAAATCTCCGTTCAAACTATCTCATATTTCACCATGGGAAAGAAGCAAAAGACTGAGACAATGGAGGAGTTTCTCACTGAGGTCGACAAGCACATCAATGTCGAGCCTCATCTCGACCCAGTCGTCATAGAGGAGGATGGATTCTTCTGTAGAGCCGTGAACACGGCCGGTCTATGGAAGTTTGTGACGATGGTACCATCAAAGATTTTGGCAAAGGCGGTGGGTGAGCTTCTTCTGAATCTGAGGAAGGAGCAAAACATATCTTCATTCACTGATCCACAGACCAGAAAGCAGGTGAGGTGGATTTGAGCTAGCTCATCGGCGTGTTCGACTTGCCGAGGGAAGGAGGTAACTCTCTGTTGGAGTTGGGAATTTCGGCCGGAGTCGAGTATGGTCGATTCGCCATCGCCGGAGCAGAACCAAACTTCAAGGAGGCCAGTATCCGTTCAAACTTGAAGGCCCCTTTCAACCATATCTGCGAGCTCTTTTCGAAGAGCGTCGCATGCTACGTCGGAACCCTAGATACACTCTCTGAAACAAAGTTGATCGCCACCACCGTTATCGTCGACAGCCTCACTGAAACCAGCTTCAACTGGCATGGTTGGTTTCTCAACCAAATTCACGAAGCCGCTGAAGACTTTGCGTTCGTGAAGGGAAGCGCAGATCAGATTCTCCGCAAGGGGAAGCTGATATTCTTCTCCAGATTGTCTGTTGCTTTGGAGGAACGCTACCCCAACAAAGTGTGGCCGGACTCCGACGTGGCTGTCTACAACAAGCAATCTATATTCTATGACAAGTGGAGGAAGAACAAGATTCCTGTCGATTTGGGACTTCTAGCTGTAGAAGTGCCCGTTGCAGTACCAGTCGCCGAAAGGCGAGCTGAAGCGTCCCAAGCAAAGCGAGCCGCTTCACCCGGGAAGCGTGCGGCGCCGAAGCGAGGGAAGAAGAAGGTGAAGCGAGTCACTTCACTCATCCTGTCAAGCGAGGCGGGGGAGAAGCCGCTTGAGGATGTTGAAGTAACTCAACCCCAACCCTCACCTACAAAAATACAATCTCCCACACTCCAAGTCCAATTTCAAACACTTCAAACCCAAATCCAGCCACCACCAGAAACCCAAACCACATCAACAGCTCAACCCAAATCCCAGAAATCACCACATTCCCCACTGGAAGAAGAAACTGGTTCTTCCTTCCAAATACCCCCAATTCCTCTACTACATGTAGACCCAGTCGAAGCCTACACCACATTCCAAACCCAAACCCAGCAACCACAATTACCACCAACTGAATCTATCCCAATCCCTGAAACCCCCGAAGCCTCATCATCATCCCTATCCCCCTTGACATCGGCAGCCACAGCCAACACCGCCCAAACAGCCGGTGAACTCTCAATCATCCCACCATTCGTACCTCCCGCTGTCACTGCAGAAATGCAGGCTATCGATCGCTACGTCAAGGATCGAGAGCAAGCTGCAGAGACCATTGCCCTTCGCTACTCTAACGTTCCGTGGACCGACGTGTTCTACACCCAGACCGTCAACATCCTAACGTACATTACGTACCGCGGAACGGAGTACTACAAGATCTACAATCTCATGCAGGCCTTCAAGAAAGACGAATTGATTCGGCTGGAGGCCAAGCTGCTCAATTTCATTGGCGTGAACGGCTTCCACACCTTTCTTGATAGGACCAGCTTCTGGGACAAGCTGGATGCTAAGATAAAACAAACTTACCCAGATGCTGTGATTCCTAAGCGAGTGCCAACTCCTCATGAGCAGCAGCTGGTCAATGCACATACGGAGGAGATAGAGGCGAAGGAGGTGGAGATCTCAAATCTCCAAAGCGAGATCACCAAGAAGGAGGAAGAGGTGAACAGGAGAGTACTGGAGGTCAAGAGTCTTCGTGAAGACTTTGACAGAAAGAAAGCAGATTTGGAGGGAAGGTGGAGGAGAAGGGAAGGTTATTGAGGAAAAGGAGAAGGCGTTGGAGGCGCAAGTGAAGCTGGTGGAAGACAAGGCAAAAACCATCACTGAACTCAAGGACTCGCTTGACGCGGAAAGGAGTCGCTTGAGGGAGGTAAATGCCAAGCTAGTTATAGTTGGCAAAGAGAAAGAAAATTTGGAAAAGGAGGTGAAGAAGTTGAGGGAGGCGGTTGAAAAGAAAGGTGGAGATCTGGTGATGAAAGGCAGTGAGCTAACAAGGACCAAAACAGCCCTTGACAAGCTCAAACAGGAAATGAAGGATCTCAAGCAAGAGAATGAGATAGATAAGAAAGAGCTTGAGAGTCGAAGGAGGAGTGCGCAGGCTCTTGATCTAAAGAATGCAGAGTTATCAATTCTACTGCAAAAAGTCAAAGAACTGGGAGAAGCTTACACCGAGAGGGTTGCTGCAGGTGCCGAATTTCATCTCTCTCTAAATCAGAGAGAGAAGCCTTGAAACAATGAAGGCAGAACATGAAGCAGCCCAAGAGTTCTGGTACTTCAATCTGCAGGAAGAGAAGAAGGAAATGAGGAGTGAAGTTGAAGCGGAGCTGGAGGCTCGCTACAAGTCGGTGGAGCCACTGGAGAGGTTGATGCTCTCAGTGAAGGAGAGGGAAAAACAGTTGGTGCTCACCCAGGAGCGTACCTTTGCTGGAAAGACTGAACGGATGCTACATGCCGTCTTTGATGCTGTAAACAATATGCACAAATCAATCACTGGGAAGTCTATCATTCTAACCCCCGGCAGTGATGATGCCAAAAAGGGGAAAGGTCAAATGAAGGAAGGAGGTGATGGAGGAACAGGAGGAAGTGGAGTTGGTGTGGAGAGGATGTTGGAGGGAAGCAGTGGTGTTGGAGGTGAGGAGGAGGAAGTAGATGACGAAGCGAGGGCCTTAAGTGCAAAGAAGGGTAAAGTAAAGCTCACTTAAGAGAAGCTCATGAAGAAGCCCGAAGAGCCTCGCAGGCCAAATGAGGAAAAAGTACTTGCCTCTTCAATCGCACGTCATCCTCCTGTTGTGGTGCTGACCAAGGAGGAAAGGAAGAAGCAAATCGCGGAGGATAAGGCCATGGCTTGGGAGTTGGAGCATGAATTTGATTTGAAAAGACTAACTCATGCACGTGCTTCAGGTTCTAAAGCGCCCGCTTCAGCCGCCGCACCCGCATCAATTGCCGCACTCACTTCAACGACTGCAGGGGCCACTTCATCTGCTCAAACAGTCGTCCCTCCAAAAGCCACAGAAACAAAGAAGGACATGCCGCCTCCCCCACCACCAAGTCAGACCTTGAAGCGGCCTATACCAGATTCCAGAAAAGATGACCCCGCGGCCAAGCGCCAAATGGTCAAACAAGCAGTCGCTTCGAGGGCTGAGAAGCAGGTGAAAAGGAGGAAGAGAGGAGAGGACTGGAAGGAAGGAGTGGAGAAGGAGAAGAGGATAAGGGCCAAAAGACTTCAAGTCATTGATGGCCGGATCGAGGAACACTTCAATGAAGTGAAACTCATCCAATCCGCCATCTGCCGAAGTGCCTTCATTCCTTTCATGCCCGAAGAGTCCGAAGCATGCGAGACCCAAGCTATAATCGATGCATGCGACATGACGAGAAAGGAAATGGTCGAATCTGGACGCTACCCTCTTAAGGAGGAATAGGATTACATTCGCAAGCGTCTCAACGAAAAGCGTCCAGTTTGGAGCACTGAGACGAGTGCCAAATTCCACACAGTC
The DNA here is from genome assembly GCA_029379335.1 of Thymus mandschuricus. Lineage (NCBI taxonomy): Eukaryota > Viridiplantae > Streptophyta > Magnoliopsida > Lamiales > Lamiaceae > Thymus > Thymus mandschuricus. The sequence continues at coordinate 13,816,955 of CM057074.1, read as the reverse complement.
ATGAAGGTGCTGGCTAGCAGATCAGAGGAAGAGCAGGTAGCTAGGAGGAATGAACATCCTGACGCAAGGGAGATTGAGGATTTCATTCCGAGAGATCTCCGTGATCAGTGGCTATTCTACAAGGAGCTTTTCATCAAAGCCTACTACTACTGGGGAGTAGTGCCACTGCAGGATGAGTGCTCTCGGATGAGTGCTCTCAACAATTTCCTGTGCGCATATGATGAGAAGATGCGGAGGAAAATATTCACTATGGCAGAGCTTGCAGAGCCCAAATATCTTATCATCAAGGTGCCCGAAGTGAAGAAATTTCCAATGCCATTCCTTCCAGGCACAAGAATTCCTGATCGCAGTATCACAGACGCAGAAGTAAATGAAGCCTTCAGATTGGAGAGCGGATGGAGGAGACCAAGTATCCACACTGTTGGTACTTTGGAGTTAAACGTCCTCTCTGCTTATTTTGTTGAAGAGAAGGAGAAGAAAAAGGAAGAGGAGAAGGAGGAGAAGGAGGAAGACAAGGAAAAGGCTGCAGGAAACCATTGAGTTTCAAGTCTTTTATTTTGTGAACTGATGTTCAATCTATCCAATTTATTTTATGTCCCTCCTGTGTTATTTAATAGCTTTGTGGATATTTTATCCTTATGCTACAAACTCAAAAAATTTAACCGAAAAAAAAGGGGAAGGAACTTAAAAAAAATTCAAACGAAGCCTGCAAAGGAAGCAGTTGCTTGAAGTTCCCTCCACGGTTAGATAGGCTAGATTATTTTAATCTAAGTCATTGGCTTTTGGCATCATCAAAAAGGGGGAAATTGTTGGGAATTGTTAAGAACAACATGTTAAGGGGGAACCTATAAGGGACACTTCATTGTTTTGATTTGATCCCAAAACCTCAAATCGTTCTGTTCCCAAGCGACCCATTTTGATGTAGATAATAGGTTAGAATTTTTCTAAGCCTACTCTGTTAGGATGGCTCTTTATTTTGCTTAGAATATAGACTTCAAAATGTTCAAGTGAAGGCCACTAGCTTGAGTGTGTTTTCCAAGCGAATCAAATCTAGCGAGCTGAAGTGAAGCGTGCCGAAGAATAGCGTAGCGAAGCGAGCGCTACAGTAGATTCAAAGCGAGTCTGCCAAAGCGAAGCGAAGCGAGCGTTACAGTGTAAAGTCAAAGCGAGTCAACTCTGGTCAGCATTTTACAAGACAGTCACTAGGGAAATGTACTTCCCAAGCGACTCACTACAGAATGACTACAAAGTGACTCAAATCTAAGCGGACGCTACAACTTCAAAGCAAAGCAAGCCACTACCTATCAGAAAGCGACAGCCCAATTCCCGCTCCGAATTTGAACTCCAGTCAACTAGAGATCTTCGCCTTAATTGCGAGATCTCCACGTGTCGATTGCGGAGAGGAGCAGCGGAGTTGACTGCCAGGCCGACAAGGGCGCCGCAACAATACTGGCTCGCTCCAGTTACTGTTACAATTGGATCCTAGCCAAATTCGGCAAAGAGCCAAAACTGTGCATCTAAAAAGCAGCCAGCCTGTGCAAGTACTGTCGAGAGGAGGAGGGACAATGCCACCAACCAAGCAACGGATCTCGGCATCCCTCCGCCTATAAATAGTGAAGGTTGAAGACGAAGAAAAGAAGAACACTTCCTGAGCATTCGAGCCTACTGCAAACAAACACTCCTAGCCTTAGAGCAATCTTCGAGTTTTTGTTTCCAAGTGTTCTCCGAGTTCCAGTTTCATCGGAACTCGTCCTCACAACCTTCACACTTAGAGTCTAAGCCCATTTCATATCCAAGCTTAGAAGAAGAGCTCTAGCCATCTTTGCACTTATTGTAAAGAGCTCTTCATAGTGTATTGTCGTAAACCAAAAACCCTAAATCTGTCTGTTAGGTTTTTGAGTTCGTCGTCGTTAGGTTGTTTCGATCCAAGGCCCTTCTTTCATCGATTGAAGAAGCCTCGATCATAGAGTCTAGATCCAGGCTTGCACTTACATCGTTTGTGTGAAGCTCGATCGAAGCTAGGCTGTAAGGAGAGCCCGCGATCTCCCTGTCGTTCGGACTAAAGCGAGTGAAGCTTTCTGACCAGTTTAGGTTTTTGGTGTGAACCCGGAATCACCCAGCGTCTGTCAGATCCAAGTGAGTGAAGCTCGATCATGACCAGGCTTTTGAAGAGCCCGTAATCTTCAAGTTCTTGAGTGAAGAGAACTGTTTCCGAGTGCAACAAAGTGGACGTAGGAGCTTTATCTCCGAACCACTATAAATCTCGTGTCGTATCTCTCTAACCCTAAACTCTTTACTTTGATTATCCATTGCACGTGCATCTAAACAAACATAACTTGGATTTTTAATTACTTAGGAAAGTTTATAGCTCACCGAATTCCGCACAAGAGTAAAGTCTCACTCTTGATCAAGCTCTAAGCTTAGGCCAAGAGATTCTTGATTGCTTTAGATCTAGCTCTCGGCTAGGTCTTAGTATTTCTACGAGCACTTTACTTAAAACTCTGAGTTAAGGATTTGAAGTTGAAAAACATCAAAATACGTATTCACCCCCCCCCCCCCCCCTCTACGTATTTTTCCTATAACAAACCGGGACCAACACCTTGGGAACTCCATACTTTGTGAATATATGGGACTTGAGGAAAGTGACTGATAGATCCGGGTTGGAGATCCACAACAATTTAAGAGATTATTCATCATGTTTCAGAGATCAAGGGGTAATATTCATGCGTAGAGAATCATAGACGGAAATGACCAATGGATTTGTACGATTTATGGGCGTTAGTAGCCCGTTTTTTATATAACATCTCTTTTACGGCATAATGTAAAGAATTAAGGCAAACGCAGAGTAATGAAAGCTTTTAACCATATAACTAGATGAATCCTCAGAGTGCGAAGCTCGTTTAGGAGGAAGAATGGAATAGAAATGATAGATCCGGGTTGGGGATCTACAACAATTGTGTAATGATTCATAGTGTTTGCAAGGGGTATTCATAGATAAAGCAGCCTAATGACTGAGAACAAAAGATTTGTGTGGATTTATCAGCCATAGCGGGGCATATCATACAAGACATTGTTCACATAAGAGTTGCAAATGATAATCAAGCTATATGCTTAAATAGAGGACTTTTCTAGCCATAGAACAATCGCATTCATATGAGATTAAGATTTATTCACATAGAGAACAAATAGAAGAGATGGAGAGAGGAAGAAACGGGAGCATAGAGCTCCGTATTTGCCTCCTCTCTCGTAGCAGCGAAGGTTATACCTTAGGCTTAAGATAGTGCGCAAGAGAGAGAGAGAGATCCTTCCCAACGGCGAGAAGGAGAGAATGATGATGATTGCGAGTGAAGCTCCAAGGGAGGTGGCCTCAGGAAGCTTCGACGACTTGCGCTCAAGGAAGCTCAAGGCGAAAATTTGGAGGATGAATGGAATAGTACGCAAGAATGCGTAGTTGTATGAAGAGTTGAGTGTTATGATGATGGATCTTGAAGTGTGCGACTACGCGGTATTTATAGATATGAGAGGGGTGAGAAGGCCAGCATTCGTGTGAAGGAAGGACAGAAACGGAATTCCCATAGAGATAAAATTCCCTCTGTCATGAATGAAGTGGTCCTTACTCTAGAGTACATAGAGTCATGCAGATTGTATGTTACCCAGAACCTAGGGTTCTGTAAGATGTCCAGGGGCGTTTGATCAGATCCTTCGATCCTGACAGATGCCATTAAATCCTGCATGGCTTCTGGGAGAGAATAAGACCTCCAGCTTATGTGCGAGACGTATCTTACAGCTGGGCTGGGTATCTGAAGCTTATAGCATTTTATTGACAGCATGTTGTAACATAGCATAGCTTCTATCAATCTTCTTTAGGAATAATATTAACTCTTCTTTGAGATGATACTCCGGAGTTGTGGAAGTTTGCCTTCCTATCAATTTAAATCATTTACATAACCGAGATGATATTAGTCCCTATCAGTTACTCCCCCCCCCCCCCCCCCCCCACTTCCCAAGCGACTCACTACAGAATGACTACAAAGTGACTCAAATCTAAGCGGACGCTACAACTTCAAAGCAAAGCAAGCCACTACCTATCAGAAAGCGACAGCCCAATTCCCGCTCCGAATTTGAACTCAAGTCAACTAGAGATCTTCGCATTAATTGCGAGATCTCCACGTGTGGATTGCGGAGAGGAACAGCAGAGTTGACTGCCAGGCCGACAAGGGCGCCGCAACTGTACTGGCTCGCTCCAGTTACTGTTACAATTGGATCTTAGCCAAATTCGGCAAAGAGCCAAAACTGTGCATCTGAAAAGCAGCCAGCCTGTGCAAGTACTGTCGAGAGGAGGAGGGACAATGCCACCAACCAAGCAACGGATCTCAGCATCCCTCCGCCTATAAATAGTGAAGGTTGAAGACGAAGAAAAGAAGAACACTTCCTGAGCATTCGAGCCTACTGCAAACAAACACTCCTAGCCTTAGAGCAATCTTCGAGTTTTTGTTTCCAAGTGTTCTCCGAGTTCCAGTTTCATCGGAACTCGTCCTCACAACCTTCACACTTAGAGTCTAAGCCCATTTCATATCCAAGCTTAGAAGAAGAGCTCTAGCCATCTTTGCACTTATTGTAAAGAGCTCTTCATAGTGTATCGTGGTAAACCAAAAACCCTAAATCTGTCTGTTAGGTTTTTGAGTTCGTCGTCGTTAGGTTGTTTCGATCCAAGGCCCTTCTTTCATCGATTGAAGAAGCCTCGATCATAGAGTCTAGATCCAGGCTTGCACTTACATCGTTTGTGTGAAGCTCGATCGAAGCTAGGCTGTAAGGAGAGCCCGCAATCTCCCTGTCGTTCGGACTAAAGCGAGTGAATCTTTCTGTCCAGTTTAGGTTTTTGGTGTGAACCCGGAATCACCCAGCGTCTGTCAGATCCAAGCGAGTGAAGCTCGATCATGACCAGGCTTTTGAAGAGCCCGTAATCTTCAAGTTCTTGAGTGAAGAGAACTGTTTCCGAGTGCAACAAAGTGGACGTAGGAGCTTTATCTCCGAACCACTATAAATCTCGTGTCGTATCTCTCTAACCCTAAACTCTTTACTTTGATTATCCATTGCACGTGCATCTAAACAAACGTAACTTGGATTTTTAATTACTTAGGAAAGTTTATAGCTCACCGAATTCCGCACAAGAGTAAAGTCTCACTCTTGATCAAAGCTCTAAGCTTAGGCCAAGAGATTCTTGATTGCTTTAGATCTAGCTCTCGGCTAGGTCTTAGTATTTCTACGAGCACTTTACTTAAAACTCTGAGTTAAGGCTTTGAAGTTGAAAAACATCAAAATTCAAATTCACCCCCCCCCCCCCTCTACGTATTTTTCCTATAACAAACCGGGACCAACACCTTGGGAACTCCATACTTTGTGAATATATGGGACTTGAGGAAAGTGACTGATAGATCCGGGTTGGAGATCCACAACAATTTAAGAGATTATTCATCATGTTTCAGAGATCAAGGGGTAATATTCATACGTAGAGAATCATAGACAGAAATGACCAATGGATTTGTACGATTTATGGGCGTTAGTAGCCCGTTTTTTATATAACATCTCTTTTACGGCATAATGTAAAGAATTAAGGCAAACGCAGAGTAATGAAAGCTTTTAACCATTTAACTAGCTGAATCCTCAGAGTGTGAAGCTCGTTTAGGAGGAAGAATGGAAGAGAAATGATAGATCCGGGTTGGGGATCTACAACAATTGTGTAATGATTCATAGTGTTTGCAAGGGGTATTCATAGATAAAGCAGCCTAATGACTGAGAACAAAAGATTTGTGTGGATTTATCAGCCATAGCGGGGCATTTCCTACAAGACATTGTTCACATAAGAGTTGCAAATGATAATCAAGCTATATGCTTAAATAGAGGACATTTCTAGCCATAGAACAATCGCATTCATATGAGATTAAGATTTATTCACATAGAGAACAAAGAGAAGAGATGGATAGAGGAAGAAACGGGAGCATAGAGCTCCGTATTTGCCTCCTCTCTCGTAGCAGCGAAGGTTATACCTTAGGCTTAAGATAGTGCACAAGAGAGAGAGAGAGATCCTTCCCAACGGCGAGAAGGAGAGAATGATGATGATTGCGAGTGAAGCTCCAAGGGAGGTGGCCTCGGGAAGCTTCGACGACTTGCGCTTAAGGAAGCTCAAGGCGAAAATGTGGAGGATGAATGGAATAGTACGCAAGAATGCATAGTTGTATGAAGAGTTGAGTGTTATGATGATGGATCATGAAGTGTGCGACTACGCGGTATTTATAGATACGAGAGGGGTGAGAAGGCCAGCATTCGTGTGAAGGAAGGACAGAAAAGGAATTCCCATAGAGACAAAATTCCCTCTGTCATGAATGCAGTGGTCCTTACTCTAGAGTACATAGAGTCATGCAGATTGTATGTTACCCAGAACCTAGGATTCTGTCAGATGTCCAGGGGCGTTTGATCAGATCTTTCGATCCTGACAGATGCCATTAAATCCTGCATGGCTTCTGGGAGGGAATAAGACCTCCAGCTTATGTGCGAGACGTATCTTACAGCTGGGCTGGGTATCTGAAGCTTATAGCATTTTATTGACAGCATGTTGTAACATAGCATAGCTTCTATCAATCTTCTTTAGGAATAATATTAACTCTTCTTTGAGATGATACTCCGGAGTTGTGGAAGTTTGCCATCCTATCAATTTAAATTATTTACATAACCGAGATGATATTAGTCCCTATCAGTTACTCCCCCCCCCCCCCCCCCCCCCCCAGGTCCAGAAGTACCCATGTGTGGGCTTCTGACGAGTGTTTTGGCGGGAAGACTATCCTTGCTTTGACTGTTGCTTCTTCTTAGTTTTTTTTTTTTTTTTTTTTTTTTTGCAGATGCCTGGTCGCATAGGAGTTGAAACGGTGGTTATTTTCCCAAGAATAAAGTTGGACCTATTTCCATTGCTCATCATTACACCCTCTTCTAGGGCAAGGGAGTATGGGGCTATTAAAATACCTTTTCGGAATAGGCATTACTACAGCCTTTTCTCTTTTGCAGGTGAAAAGGCATTCCCCTTTTCCTTAGAGCGGCGTGGGTTGATAAGTAAGGAACTACTTTACTTCTTTCGTAACCTCTCCCTCTCTCTCTTTTCACGTCGTGCCCCGGAAGAAGAAGGGCAATACTGTGAGTTGCTTGGGGCTTTCAGCAATTACTTTGACAACCATCTTACCGCCGTCTCTCTTAGGTATTCTCTTATCATTTTACTTTCCTGTATTTTTATACGAGTTTCTTTTTTGAATTTCTTGAGGTTAGGGCAACCCTTACTGTTTCCCCTGCCTCATTTTATGTTCTTGAAAGAATGTTGCTGGCTACGAGACTGATTACGATGTGAACGTAGTTGATACTTCGTCCTTAGAGCTAACAATCAATTGTTAAGATTCGTAGAGATCGGAATTACTCTCATTATTCGCTATTATACTATCGGTTGTTATTTATTGACGATTGTTGGGAACCCTCTGCAGTTTGATTTTGATGATGTTTATCGAAACCACACTTAGGCATATTTTCTTTGTTTAGGGTCAAGGCCGATAGATCGACCTGCTACCTGTTAGTGCAGGTCGATGCTCTTTATGTTCTGATGCAAGTTCGATTCACAATGTAAGAGGAAGGTCGTTTATCGACCTGCCTCGATAGGATCGAGCTGGCTTTATCCGCCTGTCTATCGTCCTCCCCTATCAAGCTTCCAGCTGGCATTGCCTTAGAAGATTTCAAGAGCTGGATTGTCAATCAAGGTCGATGCTCCGCCTTCATGGAGCGTCACGACCTGATCCTTGCCACGTCGAGTGCCAGCAAGGACGAATATTCCCAACGGCTAGAAGTGAGTCAGCATCCAACGGCTAGTGCCACGTCAGCCCGACTCCAACGGCTAGTTTTTCAAAACTACCTATAAATACTTCAGCCATTTTCGGATTCAAGCACGGGAAACACATGCTATCAACGCCATATCTCTGCCCAAATCTCTCTCAAAGCTCAAATCCATTCAAGTGTTCGAAATCCGATTAGTTTCCCAAACACTTGACGAAGAGAGGTTTCCGAGTCCGAAAAACACCACAACGACGAAGCGTTCACTGCTGCTTGTCGATTGTTCAAACAACTTCTTCTCCGAACTTGTTCGAAGTTAGAAAGCTTGTTTTTTATTTTCGCCATTATAGAGTTAGTCAAGCTCTGTAAAAGCGTAAGGTTGTTTGTACGTTTTAGTACGAAGGTTGTAAGGGTCACGACCCAAAACTCGTGTCTAGTTACTCTCAAGTTAGATTGTATCTAGAACTGATACTCAGTCAGTATAAATAAGAGAGAGGTGGATCCAAAAGAAAAGGGATTCTCAGGTCGAGTCGACCTGACGTGGACGTAGGAGGGTTTCTCCGAACCACGCTACATCGCGGTGTTTCTCTCTCTCTCTCTATTTATTGCACTTACATTTTATTATCTAACTAACGAGCATCAACCTGCATTACACGAACCAACCTGCCATCCATATTCAGCCTTAAGATTTTTCAAAGAGTAATCAACCTCCACCAACTTCCGCATTAACAGTTTGATAAGTCAAGCTTGATACCATACGAGCTTGATAGATCAAACTGCCTCTGATAAAGTCGACCTTGACAATCGACCTGCAGATTGACCTGAACTTTAAAAAGTCAAAAACGGTTGGTAATTGGTGTATCCCCCCCCCCATACACCAATTACTCTTTCCCGGGACCAACAAGTGGTATCAGAGCAGTGGTTCTTTTGACCACTGCTTTGCATACTAAAAGTTCTTTATCAAACTTTTGGTCATTTTGAACCGATCCTTAGAAAAATCTTTTTCATTCATTCATATCATATTATTGTGCTATGGAGGCTTCTCTTCTCAGGGTATGTGAAGACTTCTCCGTTCAAGGCTATGAAGATTGGAGCTTTCGAATCAAGATGTGTCTCAAGGCACATCACGTCCTTATGTGGGACATCATCGAGAACGGACCCTCCCCCATTTATGCTACGAAGATTATCGTGGATGGAACAGCCCCCGGGGAGGCTACATACGAGAAAGTCCTTAAGAATCCTCGCGATTACACAACTGAGGAAAGGAAGGAGGCCGGTCTCTATGATTATGCAAAGGGACTCATCTCCAGCACCGTGAAGGGCGTCTACCTGGCCAAGATCAGAAATCTTGAAACGGCCAAAGAAATGTGGGACACCCTCCGGTCTATCAGCCTTGGCTCAGAGGAAATGAAGGAGAACAAGCTGTCCATGGCGTGCAGCAAGTTCGATGACTTCAAGATGGTTTCGGGAGAAACCATCGAAGCGATGAAAATTCGCTTCACCGAGATTGTTCTTGAAGTGGCTGCCATCAACCCATACAAGTATACGCAGCGCGAGAAGAATCTCAAAGTGATACGTGCCCTCCCTGCAAATTGGCACGTATACGCCGCCATGCATCCAGCACGATCGGATTTCAACTCCCTCACCACAGAAGACCTTTTCGACATTCTTGTCGGAAATGAGTATGAGATGATCCGCATCCATGGATCAACCCAGCCTTCCACCAGCAAGAAGGCTGAGGAAAAGAACAAGGAAGTAGCCTTCAAGGCCGACTCAGCCTCAGCTGCTACCCCAAGTCCGATTGACGAATCCATCGTCAAGAAATTCGAGAAGATGACTCTCGACTATGCTCTAGCCGCTAGGAGAAATGAGAAGCTCCTAGGGAAGGTTGTCAAATACAAGAAATTCTACCGTGACAACAAACGAAACTTCTCAAACCGCAACCACGACCGCCCTGACAAAAAGGGAGAAGGTAAACCCTCAACCTTCAATTCTTCTAACACACCCGAGGGTGGTTGTTTCAACTGTGGCAGGCCAGGTCATTTCAAGACGGACTGCCCGGATCTTACCAAGGCCGAGAGAGACGAGCTCCGTGCAAAGCGTGATAAGAAGCTCAAAGATCAACGAGCTGCAATGATTGCCGAAGAAACAAAGGAAGCTCACCTCTCGGATAGCTCATCAAGTGATGACGAAGGATACATCGCTTTCGATGAAAGTGATGATGAAGAATGCTTCGTTGGGGAGCATCAACAAAACGAGGGATCTTCAAAGGTAGATCTTCAACCCATTTCACTTTCTTTTTCTGACGATGATTGTGCAGAAGAAGGTGATGAAGACCTATCCGAGGCTGTGTCTTGGGAAGAAATCAAGAAACAGCTCGACGACTATGCCGATCTCGTGGATACACTCAAAGAGGTCGTTGAAGACAATGCTGAGCTATTGGATAAAAATGAAAAATACAAGCTAGCATTGGAAGAAAGATTCTCTCCCTACGATGAAGAAAAGGAAAGGGAGATCGAAACCCTAAAGTCAAAGGTTGACGAATTGACTTTACGGGTCAAGGAGTTCGATACCAGGGAGCTCGAGAAGAACGAGTCCCTCAAGACCAAAGATGCCGAAATACACAGCCTTACCTCAAAGCTGGCTGACTTGGTAATTCGACACGAACTCCTCGTGAAAAAGGAAGAAAAACTTCAACTCACATTGAGTCAGTTGAAGAAAAGTGGAAAGAAGCTGGAAGAGGTCCAATCCATGCAACGCAGTCCGCGCGATCACTCTGGGATTGGATTTAATGGAGAACCCAAGAAAGGCAAGAACAAAGACTGCGAGATCACGTTCGTGAAAGCGCAGCCTAAATCAAAGAATGTTCGGAAAGCTAATCAAGCTCTCCCTGATAAGATGGTCAAGCTGAAGAATCCAGCTCGACAGCCCCAGGCCATCCTCATAAAGCAACGAAAGGAAGAACAGCCCGCTCCTCAAAAGAAGGAGAGTCGACCTGCCCAGCAACGTCGACCTGCCCCCTACCATCAAAATAAGGCTGTTCATCAAGGGCGATACCAAGGCCAGCACTATCAAAGGCCGTATCACCCTGAGTTCTTCCACCCGGATTATCAAGGGTGCTACTGCCATTATTCTCAACAGTCAAATTTTTCAGACTGGCAGTATCAACCTGGGTTTTACGAAGAACAATATTATCAGCCTCGTCGCCCTCGCTCGAAGAAATCCAAGGCTCCTAAGCCCAAGACCGCTGCTGCCTCGTCCTCAGCCTCGGATAGAAGCAGACCGGTGAAGCAAATATGGGTTCCAAAGGCCGTTCCCGCAACCGATGTAGCACCCAATCTCAAATGGGTTGCTAAGTTTAATTAATTGCAGGTTGGGAAGGCTCAAAGAAGGAGCCAAGCAGCTCATGGAGCTGTATGGATCATTGATAGTGGATGCTCAAAGCACATGACGTGTGACAAAACGCCACTTTCAAATTACCAAGAACGAGACGGGCCACTTGTAACCTTTGGAGGAAATTCTAAGGGATTTACGAGAGGCCAGGGCGATCTAACAGTTGGTAAAACAACTATTTCTAACGTCTCTTATGTTGAAGGTCTTAATCATAACCTCTTTTCTGTGTCGCAATTCTGCTCGAGTGGTAAACGAGTAGAATTCACCGCTAATAAATGTCTCGTGAAGAATGAGGATGGAGAAACACTTCTTACCGGAATTTTGCAGGATAGACTCTATATTGTTCAATGGACAGATTGGATAGAGACCTGCCTGGTCACAAAGGCCGATTCCGAGACAAGCTGGTTATGGCACAAGAGGTTGAGTCACTTAAACTTCAAGGCCATCAACAAGCTCGCACGCAACAAGCTGGTGAACGACCTGCCAGACCAAGTCTTCGATCGTGATCACATCTGCAGAGCATGTCAAGCTGGAAAGCAGACAAGATCATCATTTCCAAGCGTGACGGCTCATTCATCGAATCGAATTCTTGAGCTTCTCCATCTCGACCTCTTCGGTCCAGTCACTCCCTTAAGTATAAACGGTAGAAAATATGCTCTCGTTATTATAGATGATTATTCTAGATTTACGTGGGTTATTTTCATGTTCAAAAAGAAGGAGACATTGGAGAAGCTACCCGCGTTGCTAAGCAAGCTATGCAATCAAAAGGAGAAATCCATCATCTCCATTCGATCAGATCGAGACACTGAATTTATCAATGCGATGATCGAAGAATATTGCACAAAGAGTGGGATTCATCATCAAACTTCAGCCGCACGTACACCTCAACAAAACGGCGTGGTGGAACGTCGTAACAGATCGCTGAAAGAAGCAGCTCGTACCATGTTGGATGAAACCAATCTTCCAAAGAAGTTTTGGGCAGAGGCCGTCAACACAGCCTGCTACACCCAAAACAGGTCGATCATCACGACCCGACATGGAAAGACTCCATACGAGCTGTGGAACAACAAGCTCCCCAGGTTAAAGTATTTTAAAGCTTTTGGGTGTTTGTGTTACATTCATAACAATGGGAAATCCCAATTGAAAACTTTTGATAGCAAGGCTGATCCAGGAGTATTTTTAGGATACTCGGAGGTTAGCAAAGCTTATAGAGTTTTTAATAAGAAAACCCTAGTTGTGGAGGTAACACCTCATGTTGTATTTGATGAGTCTACTTGTCTGTACAGAGAGTCAAGTACAGGTTCAGATCAGCCCGCTGCTAACAGGCCGTCTAACTCCCCCATTGACGACCTGCTAGTATGGACTCCAAATGATTTGGAGGAAGAAGATCAATCTGATCCTAAGGTCACACAGCAAGGGGGAAGTGATGCAAATGACACTTCGAGCTGTGATACAACAGCCGGGCTTAACCAAGCTGATCCCCCTCCCTCAGTCCCCAAGACTGATGCTGTTCACGACCTTACATCCCAAGTCGAGCAGCTCGATAACACTATGGAGCAGCTCAACATCCAGGCCGAACAGCAGCCTGATCAACAGCTCGAGCAACAACTCGTTCCCGCTAATCAACCTTCAACTCACCCCGAGTTTGATGAACCCATTAATGAGCCCGAACCAATCATTTCAAATGATGAAAGATCGCGACGCAGACGTTGGATCGATGATCATCCGAAAGAGCTCATTGTTGGGAACCCAAACCAAGGAGTACGAACGAGAAGGACGATTGGTGAAAGTGCACTTCTAAGTTGCTATCTCTCTCGCATAGAACCCAAGGATGCCTATGAAGCTCTTCAAGATGCTGACTGGATAGAAGCCATGCAAGAAGAACTCAATGAATTCAAAAGAAATGAAGTATGGTCACTAGTTGATCGTCCTTTTCATCAAGGCGTCATTGGAGTTAAATGGGTTTACAAGAACAAGAGAGATGAATCTGGAGAAGTTGTCAGAAACAAAGCCCGATTGGTAGCAAAGGGTTACTGTCAACAAGAAGGAATCGACTATGATGAGACGTTTGCCCCCGTTGCAAGATTAGAAGCTATAAGGCTGTTTCTAGCTTATGCCGCTCATCAACGATTCAAAGTCTACCAGATGGATGTTAAAAGTGCGTTCCTCAATGGCGTCCTTGAAGAGGAAGTCTATGTGGAACAGCCTCCTGGATTCGAGGAGGGTGATTCAAGCAAAGTCTACAAACTGCACAAGGCCGTCTATGGTCTTAAGCAAGCTCCTCGAGCTTGGTATGAGACGCTGTCATCCTTCCTCATCGAATTAGGATTCAAACGTGGTTCAGTCGACAAGACGCTATTCACTATCAAAGTGAATGAACATATCCTTTTAGTACAAATTTATGTTGATGATATCATTTTTGGATCTAAATCTCCCATTTTGTGCGAAAAATTTGGTAACCTCATGACCAAAAAATATAAAATGTCTATGATGGGGGAAATGAATTTCTTTCTAGGGTTGCAGGTTAAACAGTCCGATGAAGGAATCTTCATTAGCCAAACAAAATACGCACACGAGCTGGTTGACAAGTTTGGTATCAAAGACAGCAAGCCAGTCAAAATACCAATGCTCTCTGGTGGGAAGATCGACCCGGATCCCCAAGGAAAACCTGCCAACATAACACAGTACAGGGGTATTATTGGTTCATTACTTTATCTAACTGCTAGTCGACCTGATATCACTTTTGCAGTTGGAGTGTGTGCTCGATTTCAAGCTAATCCGAAGGAATCACACTTGGAAGCAGCAAAGAAAATTCTTCGTTATATCAAAGGAACCACAAATTTAGGTCTTTGGTATCCTTGTGATGACAATTTGCAGCTTACAGGTTATTCAGATTCTGATCATGCAGGGTGCAAGCTCGATAGGAAATCTACCTCGGGTACTTGCCATTTTCTCGGAAACAAGCTGATTTCGTGGTTTTCAAAGAAGCAAACTTCAGTAGCCACCTCCACCACAGAGGCCGAGTACATGGCCGCAGGAAGTTGTTGTGCACAAATCTTGTGGATCAAGCAACAACTTAAGGATTATGAAGTTGATGTCAGTGAAGTGCCTATATTCTGCGACAGCTCGAGTGCCATCGCCATTACTCAGAATCCAGTTCTTCATTCAAGATGCAAGCACGTGGATATTCGACATCACTTCATTCGTGATCACGTGGAAAAGAAGAACGTGGTTATTGAGAAGATACACACTGACATTCAACGAGCTGATATTCTAACCAAACCCCTAGCCGAAGAAAGATTCAAAATGCTATGTGGAAAGCTAGGGTTATTAAATGTTGAGACTTCAGGCCGATCATAAGCCTCCAGGCCGTTTTCTCCTCATCAGCCTGCCACATCTTTCAAAAGCTTGTGTGGGACCAACTGGGACCAACAAGCAGGCCGTCTCTTTACAAGCAGGCAGATATTAAGGGGGAACAGGCCGTCACCTCTCAACAGGCCGTGTCCATCCTCAGGCCGTCGACTATTTAACGCATCGACCTGTATTCCTCAAATTAAGGGGGAACACTTAGTCAAAGTGATCCATCATTTGAGGGGGAACAAAGGCCGATGTCTGTATCCAGGGCGTTTGTTTCGCCAGGTCGATATCTTCAGTCCAGGCAAGTTCTACCTTGACAGGTCGATGTCATATGTCCAGGCCGATATCTCAAATTAAGGCCGTTCATTTCGACAGGACGTTCTCCGTCACAAGGCCGATATCATCAGACCGATATCAACCTGAATGCAACTGCATTTATGAAGGAAGAATCAAAGGGGCAGTATCACCCTTTTGTCTTATAACTTCTTTAATACGCATTGAATTTTTCATTTATTAATGTTATTTATTTCTCAATGTGTTTCATTATTTAAGGGACTGCTAATTTGCAGAAAATGAGGAAAAAGGGAGTAATGATTACCATTTTTACAACACATCTAGTCAAGTGTCAAGTTTTGACACGTTGACCGAGGCTACATTTAATTCCCTGCCATTTTTCTGTAAAAGTGCATATTTACGCACGTTCCAACCTTTTCACGCGCGGATGTGAAACGTTACACATTCCACGCGCCCACGATCGTGCGGTTGAGGGTTAATACTGCAACTTTAGCCTTTTTCAAATCCGAACGATCTCAACCGTTCGAAAAATCTATATATGTCATGCAGTTTTCTCTCAAAAACTTTACTTACTCTTATCATCTTCATCTACTAAAACCTAATTTTCTCTGCAAAATTTTAAACTGCCGCCGTCGTGATCATCGTTTCTCTGCTTCTTCACTCTCTGCATCGAATCACTCGCAGTGGTTTGTGTTCTTTTTACCATTTATGCTTTTAATTTCCTGTCAAGTTCTTAACTGTGTTTCTCTATCTTTTCTCGAAAAACGATTGGTTCTCTTTCTAATCTCTTTTGGAAAATTTGCAGAAAACAACAATGGCAGCAAATATCTTACCCTCTGGTCGTAAAGAAATGCAATGGTCGGAAATAGAAGAGTTCTTGACGGCTCGCATCAAGTTCGAGCCCTACATGGTGCGTGAAAACTTCGGTTTTCACGATCTCGACTCCATGTTCGCCATGGTGGAGAAGTGCCGTTCATTCCATCAGATCATCTCCACCCGGCCGGCGAAGAGTCTCCCCAGGCTTGTGGGTGCCTTCTTCTACAATTGGAATGAAGGAGATTCCGTATCCACCCACACCGTCTCTATTGGAACCACGAAGTCCGTGGCCACCATCAACGTTCTTGATGCTGTGAAAGCGGCCTTCGACATTGATGAAGAGGGAACGATGCAGCTCGCGGACATTTCTAGGGACCAACTGCAGCAGGTTGCAAATCGTGTCCTAATCGAGCAGAGGCAGTTCGTGCCAGTCGCATTCAAGAGGAACGAACTCCGCCCTAAATATCGCCTCTTGATGGACTTCGTGCAGAAGTGTTTTCTGGGGCTTCTCGGGAACTACGACCAGGTCACCCCTTTCAAATTCCAGATCTTGGCGGCCGTAGTGCTCGACCTGCCCGTCTGTTGGGCCAAATTGTTGGTCTCCCTGCTTTGGGATGAAGCCAGGATGATCATCTGCGAGACGGAGGGAGAGGCCGTTGTAAAAGTGTCTCTCCACAACGACAAGCCGCTTCGCCTAGGGACGAAGGTGACCTCCATCATCATCTCCCACTTCAAGCAGAGGACGTGGTCCAAAGATCCGGACTTCCCCCCTCTGTTTATTCCAAAGGATCTCCACCAGCTGGAGATGGCGATAGGGGTTTCGGCACAGATCTATCACAACTCCTCTGACGATGTCAGGTTGCACATTGCCAAGACGGGCCATTCCAAAGTTGGTTGGAGGATCCCAGTTCGACCCCTTCAAAAGAAAAGGAAGGCCGATGTCGATCTGGTCCCCTCTCGCCCTGTGAAGAAGGGCCAGCCCGTGAAGAGGACTCCCCCTCGCAAGACGCAGTCGGCCTCCGGTGACCCTCCCAGGCCGATGCATAAAGTCCTTCCCGTGCAGCTCGATGAGCCTGCAGCTCGCACGGAGACTTCGCGCTCTCCAACGCGCTCTCCATCAGCCGAACGGACTCCGTCTCCAGTCCGTTCCGCTGGCGAGCCGTCCGCCTCGCAGCAACGCCCTGCATCCTCTCAGCAGGTCGTTGCCCCCTCTCCCCAGAGGCCTCCCCCAGTACAACGTGCTGGATCTGTTGAGATCCAGGATCTGACTGCTGATGAATCCCTGCCTTCCCCAGTTCGAGATGCACCTGTGGAGGAGGACGTCGTGCTGGAGGTCCAGCCGTTCGTTGAGCAGCCAATTTCTGCTGCTCACCTCCCAGGTCGCTGCCAAGAAGGCGGAGGCCAGGCTGAAGGTCATCGACCTGATGCCGGGGATAGCCCAACTCCCCAAATCCCTCGACCTCGCCACTCGCCTCCAGTTCTACCTGGATTGTAAGTCGAGTTATTATTATGTTTTCGAGGCGTTGCTGCAGGTCGTCACTCTCGACGACCTGAAGGTCGAGGAGCTGGCTCTTGAAGCGGAGTTCGGTTTCTACACCGTGGGGGATGCGGCCTCCAATTTTCGCCAGCTGGTGCTTCGCCGCATGAAGGTCGAAGCCAAAATTTTGGGCATCGACCTTCGCCCCCTATACGCGCACTCTCGCGCCCTGTACAACTCCGCCGCCGAAGCCGGAGACGAGTTTGATCGGATTCAAACTCCGGAGCAATCATCACCCAGGATTGAGGGTGATGATCAGCCTCTAGTTGCTGCTGCTCCGTCTCCAAGGGTCGATGTGGAGGCTGCGCTGGATGATATTTCTGCCAAGCTCGAGTCGATCATCACCAGCCTCCCAGAACAAATCAAGCAGGCCGTAGCTGAGGCCCGGGCCGACATAGTGAAAGATGCCAAAGCCCAGGCCGATGAAGTTGCCAGGGAGCGTGTCACTGATTTTGCAGTGAGACTTCTGAAAGAATATACCGACAAGCTCCTGCCGGGACAGCTTGAGGAGCTCAACATGGCGACCCGTGATCAGATCGCGGAGGTATTGGAGGATTTATCCAAGGTCGATGAGCGAATAGTCAACCTGAATTCTGCTATCTCAAGCTCGGCATCGACATCCAATGACCAGATCAACGCCATCCACGGCACCATCTCCTCCCTTCTCAGTGGGCAAATGGAGTTGAAGGATGCTGTGATCAAGCTCCAGCAAGAGGATGCGACTCTTCTTTCCCTTATCAAGGCCCTGACTGATGATGTCGAAAAGGGGGAAGAAGAGAGAGTCGCCGCCGCGAAGAAAAAGAAGGCCCCGGCCCCAAAATCCAAGGCTCCTCCTTCTCAAAAGAAGCCCTCCCAGGCCGTTGCACCCAAGGCCGCTGCCTCTCATGCCGATCCTATCTCTCAGCTTGGTGCGGAGCAGGCTGCTGCCGCCAAAGCTCGATTGGCAGCCGAGGCCGATCTCATTTCCGCCATGGTGCTGGCTGGTGCTACGCCGGAGCAGGCTGCAAATCAAGAGGAGCAGCAGCGTTTTAAGGCCGAGCGCCGAGCTGCTGAAGCTAGGAGGAAGAGAGAGTTGGACTGGATCAGCCAGTCCGCTCTTGTTCTGAATGCAGGAGGATCGTAGCAGGTCGTTGATTGGCTTGATGAATCTCAGAACAACCTGCTGCGGGAGCTCAATTCTTGCTTCATCCTGCTGCACTACTTCATCAAGGATCCCTCCCTGCCTGCCGATGCCGATGAAGCGTATGCAGCCTATATGCGCAAGTTTCCGTACCAAAAATTCATTGGTGATCTACAGAAAAAGGCTGCAGAGGCTGGTGTGACGATAAGGGCCCCTGCTCAGCAATATTTTGCGCCCTTACGTCTTGGTGCTTCGGAGTATTTGGATTACTCTCGAATCGACCAGTACATCGCCCAAACTGCCATCGGCCTAGGCGTCAACGTATCGAATTCCGATCCCGACTATCGTCGTATCAGGGATGGAATCTACGCAAGCATGCAGACGTTGTCAAGGGAGCAGATCCAAGAAGAGCGCACAGCAGCCCGTGCCAAGATTCAGGCTATGTAGATGATTTTGTAATATTTTGTTTTTTCATTTATGCTCTCAGCCCGATGTAAATTCTTCATGTATTCTGCTATCGAGCTTAATGAAACAAAATCATCTTTCGTCCTGATGACAATACCTCTTTGTCCAGGCATCTGCCTTACTGCTTTATTATGCTTTATTATCTGTCTTTCATTTAATTCCTTCTCAATCTTCATAATTGAAAAATTAAGGGAAGCTCTGATACCATTCTTTCAGTGTTTCTTCTTAGGAATTATTTGTAAAGTGTTTGGTTTCGACATCATCAAAAAGGGGGAAATTGTTGGGAACCCTCTGCAGTTTGATTTTGATGATGTTTATCGAAACCACACTTAGGCATATTTTCTTTGTTTAGGGTCAAGGCCGATAGATCGACCTGCTACCTGTTAGTGCAGGTCGATGCTCTTTATGTTCTGATGCAAGTTCGATTCACAATGTAAGAGGAAGGTCGTTTATCGACCTGCCTCGATAGGATCGAGCTGGCTTTATCCGCCTGTCTATCGTCCTCCCCTATCAAGCTTCCAGCTGGCATTGCCTTAGAAGATTTCAAGAGCTGGATTGTCAATCAAGGTCGATGCTCCGCCTTCATGGAGCGTCACGACCTGATCCTTGCCACGTCGAGTGCCAGCAAGGACGAATATTCCCAACGGCTAGAAGTGAGTCAGCATCCAACGGCTAGTGCCACGTCAGCCCGACTCCAACGGCTAGTTTTTCAAAACTACCTATAAATACTTCAGCCATTTTCGGATTCAAGCACGGGAAACACATGCTATCAACGCCATATCTCTGCCCAAATCTCTCTCAAAGCTCAAATCCATTCAAGTGTTCGAAATCCGATTAGTTTCCCAAACACTTGACGAAGAGAGGTTTCCGAGTCCGAAAAACACCACAACGACGAAGCGTTCACTGCTGCTTGTCGATTGTTCAAACAACTTCTTCTCCGAACTTGTTCGAAGTTAGAAAGCTTGTTTTTTATTTTCGCCATTATAGAGTTAGTCAAGCTCTGTAAAAGCGTAAGGTTGTTTGTACGTTTTAGTACGAAGGTTGTAAGGGTCACGACCCAAAACTCGTGTCTAGTTACTCTCAAGTTAGATTGTATCTAGAACTGATACTCAGTCAGTATAAATAAGAGAGAGGTGGATCCAAAAGAAAAGGGATTCTCAGGTCGAGTCGACCTGACGTGGACGTAGGAGGGTTTCTCCGAACCACGCTACATCGCGGTGTTTCTCTCTCTCTCTCTATTTATTGCACTTACATTTTATTATCTAACTAACGAGCATCAACCTGCATTACACGAACCAACCTGCCATCCATATTCAGCCTTAAGATTTTTCAAAGAGTAATCAACCTCCACCAACTTCCGCATTAACAGTTTGATAAGTCAAGCTTGATACCATACGAGCTTGATAGATCAAACTGCCTCTGATAAAGTCGACCTTGACAATCGACCTGCAGATTGACCTGAACTTTAAAAAGTCAAAAACGGTTGGTTATTGGTGTATCCCCCCCCCATACACCAATTACTCTTTCCCGGGACCAACAACGATTATCTCTATCCTGCAGTTATGGATTCCGCAAAACTGGGTATGGGGCAAAAATCTCGTGAGAAAATACTGCAGATGATAGAGCAGGCGAAATCCAGGAGTTCCGCTCCTAACTTATTGATGGGTAACACCTCTACTCCAGAGCTTGCGAAGTCTATGGATGGTAACCCCTCTCCAGCGAGTTCTCAAGGAGTAGAGATTGGTAAGCCTCGCTTGAAGCCTTTCTTTCCTCATTTAGTTGCCTCTGGTCGGTCAACTCCCTCTTCTCCCATTTTCATTGATGAGGGTGCTGGAGTTTCTACTCCTGCCGCTACAGTCTTTGGTGGTGCTTCTAACACAACACCATCAGTTCCTTTGGATGTGCCCACTGCCTCCAAAGTAACCACTAACAAAGACAAGGGCAAAGCGTTTGAGAACCCTAAGAGGAAACCAATGAAGATGTCTATATCTTCAAGGGAAGAATCTAAGGGTAAGCCTAGTTCAACAGTCCCTAGCACTCACAATGCTAAAATTTACCAATCAAAGGGTAAAGGGAAAAATGTTGAAGCTTCTAAGTCTCAAACAAAGACACTAGCGACAAAGGATCTACCTTTCAAAAAGAGAAGTAATGTCTACGTGTCACATGAGTCGGATTGGATATGGTCCAACCGCACTTACGTTGAGGGGGAAATGTTTGAAGCACCCAAGAGGTCGCTTCAAATCCCAAAGGTTTCTCAAGCGAGCCAGGGTCAAAACCCTAAGTTGACCGCTTTAAAGAAACCTAGCGAGTCGCTTACTAAAACTAGAAACCCTAAGTCAGTCTCTAAGCCAACAGCTAATCCAAAGCAAGTCGCTTCAGGATATAAGCAAAAGGGTAAGATGTTGGGAATTGTTAAGGATCACATGTTAAGGGGGAACTCATATGGGACACTTTGAAGTGAGTGTATATTTGTTTTGATTTGATCCCAAAACCCCTAAGTATCCTATTCCCAAGCGACCCATTTTAGATATAGAATAGGTTAGAAATTTTTCCTATGCTGTTAGGATGGCTTTGTTTTAGCTTTAGTCGCTTAGGTTTTTAGACTGCAGAAATTTCAAGTGAAGACCACTCACTTGAGTGTGTTTTCCAATCGAAGCGAGTCTACCCAGCCGAAGCGAAGCGTGCCGGAGAAAAGCGAAGCGAAGCGAGCGCAACAGTATCAAGCCAAACTGAGTCAACACGGTTCAACGATTGCTAAAGCAGTCACTCAGGAAATTTAATTTCCTAAGTACCCGCTACAGTATGATCTTGAAGCGACTCACTTGAAGCGGACGCTACATTTCTAAAGCGAAGCGAGCCCCTACCTAACAGAAAGCGACAACACTATTCTCGCTCCATTTTAAACTGCTAGTTCAAACTCCAGTCAAGAAGAGATTGTCGCAATTAATTGCGTATCTCCACGTGTCGAATGAGGAGAGGAGCAGCGGAGTTGACTGCCAAGCTGACAAGGGCGCCGCTACAGTACTGACTCGCTCCAGTTACTGTTAAGTTTGTAACTTAGCCATTTTTGGCAAAGAGACAAACTGGCACGCCTAAAAAGCAATCTGCCTGCGCAAGTACTGTCGAGAGGAGGAGGGACAAGGCCACCTACCAAGCAACGGATCTCGGCCAACTCTTCGCCTATAAATATAGTGAAGGATGAAGACGAAGAGAAGTAGAACACTACTTGAGCAACCAGCGCCTACTGCAAACAAACACTCCCAGCTTTCAAGCATTTCATCGAGTCTTTGTTTCAAGTGTTCTCCGAGTTCCAGTCTCATCGGAACTCGTCTTCGTAACCTTCACACTTAGAGTTCTAAGCCTATTCCAAATCCAAGCTTAGAGAAGAGTTCTAACCATCTTTGCACTTGTTGTAAAGAACTCTTCATTAGTTTGTCTGTCGAAACAGAAAACCCAAACCCTAAAAGTTCAGTTAGGTTTTGTGTTCGTCGTCGTTAGGTTGATTTCGATCCAGGGCTCTACTTTCCTCGATAGTAGAAGCCTCGATCATAAAGTCTAGATCCAAGCTTACACTTTCCTCGATTGTGTAAAGCTCGATCGAAGCTAGGTTGTAAGGAGAACTCGTAATCTCCCTGTCGTCGGACTGAAGCGAGTGAAGCTTCCAGTCCAGTTTAGGTTTTGTGTGGTGAACTCGTAATTACCCAGTCGTCGTCAGATCCAAGCAAGTGAAGCTCGATCTTGACATAGGTTTTTGAAGAACCCGTAATCTTCAAGTTCTTGAGTGAAGAGAACCAATTGCCTAGTGCAACAAGTGGACGTAGGAGTTTTATCTCCGAACCACTATAAATCGTTGTGTCGTATCTCTAACCCTAAACTCTCTTTAATTGTTTACTGTTTGATTATCCATTGCACGAGCATTTAAAAAAACTGAAACTGCACTTTAATTACTTAGGAAAGATACTCACCGAATTTCCGCATCATGAGTAAAGACTCACTCTTGATCAAGTGCTAACTTAGGTCAAAAAGTTTAGCTAAACACTGTAGATCTAGCTTACAACTAAGTCTTAAGTATTTAAGCGAGCTCTTTACTTGTCACTCTGAGTTAAAGGAAAAGAAGTTGAAAAACTTCAAAACACGTATTCACCCCCCCCCCCCCCCCTCTACGTGTTTTCCCTCTAACAAACCGGGACCAACAAGTGGTATCAGAGCAGCGGTTCTTTCGAGCCACTGCTTTGCATATCCGAAGCGAGTCCCCTCTCGCTTCTGTTGTCTCACTGAACCGGATCCAGTTTTTCCTAAGTGCATAAAACCCACACCCACGCATATTGCATTACTGCTGATAGTTTGCTATGTCTACATACAGTGCATCAAATCTTCCATCGTTCTCTATTGAAGGATATGAGACATGGAGCTTTCGAGTCGAGAGCTTCCTCTGTTCCATCCACGACCGTATGTGGGAAGTTATAGAGGAAGAACCGATCAAGATTAAGAAAGCCGTCTCTGTGAATGTTCCAGCCGCTGAAGGACGCGCAGCCTATGTAAGGCAAGAATATGTCGAGAAGGACAAGGACGAGTACAACTCCAATGACTTCAAAATTGCCAACCTTGATAAAATCGCACGCCACATGATGCAGAGCACTGTGTCGGATGCCTACATGCCAAGAATCAGGAAGTGTGCAACGGCGAAAGAAATGTGGGAAACCCTATCCCTCATTTCTCAAGGAACAGACAAGATCAAGGAAAACAAGCTCGCCGTACAGATGCGGGAGTTTGAAGGCCTTATAATGAAGTCGGGAGAATCTATAGATGCCTTCGAGCTGAGAGTCACCAAAATCATTGCTACTCTCAACTCACTCGGGAAGGAACTCACAGACAAGGAGGTGAAGCTCAAGATCGTTCGAGCTCTCACACGAAAGTGGCAGACCATGAAGGAGTTGTATCTAGCAACAAAGGACTTGTCAAATTCACGCCGGAGATCCTGTTCTCCGAGCTTAAGGCTCACGAGTTTGATCTTAATCGAATGAGTCTTGACGATGAAGATGAAACTCCTACACCTTCGAAAGGGGTCGCTTTCAAAGTCGCTGAAGGGCCAAGCGACCAAACACTCGTTAAGATGTCAGGAGAAGAGCTGGAAGAGCATGTTGCATTCCTGTCAAAGAACTTCAACAAAATGAACTCTCGCGTGGGCAAGTACAAGAGGTTTTACAAAGAGTACAAAGGTAGGAGCTCTGAAGCTCGCGATGGAAAAGGGAAAACAGAAGAGACAGCCAAACTGATCTCGCGGGACATGATGGAAGTGGAGTGTTATCACTGCCACAAGATGGGCCATTACAAATCTGACTGCATGTAATTCTTGAAAGAATACTCCATAAGAATTCTTGTTATTCTAAGATAACTTCAAGAGCATAGATTAACTTGGTTCCATAATTAAGTTAGATGTTAAGAATGCCTTCAAATTTAGTTTAACCATATTATTCATTTGAGATTAAACTTTTTAATCTAGTTTAACACTACAAGATTTTGATAAAATTTATTATAAGATTTTGGGTTAAGCATATTAAAGGATTAAGAATATGCATGAAAGCTTAAGATTATTGAATAGAAATTCCTTGAACTTGAGATATGGTGCTTGAAATCAATGATTGGTGTGTAAATGTTAGGATTTTCGTAGTATTTTCGAGTCCGTTTTCGTTATGTTTTCGTGTCTTTGTGTGTGTTTATGGCTATGATTCGTTTGTTTGGAGTTTTTGGGACTTGTAGGTGATTATGGATGAAAAGGAGCGGAAACGGGCCGAAAAGGAAGAAAAGACGACGATCGAGCGAACAAGGACAGATTCATGATCTGGACGCCGTCCAGATGGAGTTGGACGCCGTCCAGATGGAGTTGGACGCCGTCCAGAAGGAGTGGACGCCGTCCACATTGCCGTCCAAGTCCACGTCCAGATGAAGCTGGACGGGCGTCCAGCGGAGTGAAGCAAATCATGCAGAACGAAGTTCTGGACGCCGTCCAGAATAAGTTGGACGCCGTCCAACTAAGGCGGCCAGCAAATCTTTCCTTTTTCATCTAGGTTTTTACCTAGTATATATATATTATCCTTGTGCACGAATTGGTATCATCTTTTAGCATATTTTAGCTTTAGTTTCCAGCACTTAAACACTTTAGATTAGTTTTACTTTGTTCGGATCCGGATTCGTAGTTCGTGCAATTCAATTCAAGTTTTTCTTTTACTTCGCGTTCTTCATTCTTCGTTTAATTCTCGTAAGTTATTTATTGCTTTCGTTTACTTGCTTTAATTGCTTTACTTAGTTTTAGATTCAATTTCGTAATTGCTTCTTTTAATTTCCTTAGTTTAATTTCGTTCTTTCGATTTCTAGTTTAAAGTTTAGATTCGTTTTTCTAGTTTCGATTCTCTAGTTTTTCAAAGCTTTCAAAGTTAGATTAATTTTCCTTTAAATTTCCAGATTTCATTCATCATGTCTAGAGTAGTTTATGCTTTCTTCGTTGCTTTCTTTATCGCTTTCTTTTCGATTCTTGCCTAGGTAGATTTAATTGCTTTCTTCTAGTTTAATTCTTAGATTTATTTCTTTGCTTTCTAGATTAGATTTATTTACTTGCTTTGATTTAATTGCTTTAATTTATTTTATTGCCTAGGATTTAAAAACCAAAATTCAAAATTCTTTTTACTTGCTTTCTTAGTTTTAGGCTAGATTAGGATTTTTTGCTACACGGTTAATTGCCCTGCAAAGTTTTCCTTCGAGATTCGACATTGGGTTTTACTTGCTAGTGCTACGATAGGATTTCATTCTATTGCGAACATTTTCTAATGCATGGGATGGCCATACTAGCCTTTGTTTGGAGATGTGCTGTAGTTTTAGGTTGGAATTGAATGAGGGAGGGGAGTTATGCATGTTTTGTACTTTTAATGGTGAATTGGTAGAAATCACTAGGGATGTTATGAATGAGGTTTTTGGATTCCATAATGGTGATGATTTGGTTGAATTCATGCCTTCAAACTTTGATGTGGCTGCTGCTTGGTATGAACTGTCGGGGGTAGCAAATTATAAGGCTTCGGGGGTTCCGAGTGCATTTATTCGTGATGATGCTTTAGTTATCCTTCACCGTTTCTTGTCTTGTGATAACCACATATTTAGCATGCTTTAGAGTGCATCTCGATGCGTGTTTTGGTTCGGATTTGTGCTTAAACGAATAGGAAATGATAGGTTTTTACAATTTATGCATTTTCTATATGCTTTGCGTTTTCTCTCGGTTTCCGTGCTGATTTCAGGTGCTGCGGAAATTTTCTGGGCAAGTTTGACTTATCCTATGTCGAAGAGAATCGAAAGAGGAAGCCGTAGCACTTTGCGGATTAATTTTCCGATGCCGGACGAGAGAGAACGAGCCAAAACCGTGAGAGCGCGCGAACTGTCAAATGTGGGCGGAAAACACACGAGTCAACCGAAAATGAAATAGTCAACCCTTCACTTAACTTTCCAGAAATTACAGATTTTACCCCACCTTCTCAACTTAAGTTTCTAGTATTTGCAATTTAGTCCAATGTGTGGGAAAACTATATATAGCTAGATATTTTCCTTATTTGTCATCTAATTTCACTTGTAATTCATTGTGACACTTTCTCTTAGAACCCTAGCTATTTTCCCTCTTTCTTCTTTAGTATTTTCAAATATTGTTGAAGATTATGCTTGGAGTTTGAAGGGATTGTTGAAGATTTCTTCTCTATTTTCTTCTTTTGTCATTTTCATTATGCTTTTACTTGTTGTTGATGGTTTGATGCTTAGATCCATGCTAGGCTAGATCCATTAAGGCTTCAAATGATGGATGGTGTGAATTAGGCTAGGATTTAATGGCTTTTGATGTGGATCTACCTTTCCTTTGAGTTGCCCTTGGATTTGATTGGATTTAATTGCATGAATGATTGACAACCATGAGTGCATACAAGGTGTTTGGTGGAATGCCTAGGAAGCTTCCATTCATAGCACTTGGCATGAATCCTTGCTCATATTATCTAGTATTGATTTGCATTGCTCCTAGAAAGAATTATGTGAATTGATGTTAGTTTAATAGGCATTGTGCTTTTAGGAGTTGGTAATATGTTTAGAATGGTAAGCATGTTATTCAATCCACTAGTTATCAAGTCTTAAGAGGATGAGATAGCTTGATTTATGTAATAATGCCACTCAAAGGAATTAAAATGGTTTGATACATCATTTGCCTAGTCCTTAGCCTAATCACACCGGAAATCATTTGAATCCTTGCTTGCTTTTATCGAATTTCTATTACTTGCTCTTTTATTTGTTCTTTACATTGCTTGCCTTCATATTTTGCTTGTTATTTCATTTACTCATTACTTGCCTAGTTATAAAACACCAAACTCATGACTATATGCTTAGATAGTATGATAGAGACTACGTGAACTACTTGATTGTCTATCGATACATTCACTCCTTGTGGTTCGACCCGGACTACTAGCTAGTTCGGTTATTGTATTATTGCTAGGCTAGAAATAGCCTAGTCAAATTTTGGCGCCGTTGCCGGGGAGTGAATAGATTGATGATCAATAGTTTGTTTAGTTTCTTGTTGCTAATTTGAGCTTGTTTTTTTTTATAGATAGGATGGTATTGTGCTTGTTGATTCAAGCATTTTATTGGACTATTTTTTATTTCTTTATTGGTGTGCTTGATAGGTACACACTTCATAGATCCAAGGTTAAACATGTGGAATCTTTCGTTTTGGACTATGAGAAGAGAGAAAGAACTTCCAAAGAGCAAGATGTGAAAATCAATTGGGAAGTGGAAGTTCTTAGGAAGCAATTGGAGGTTATGGAAGCAAGAATGGATGAGCAAAGGAGGAGAACTCAAGAGGTTCAATTAACTCCTATAATTGAGATATTCCAACCTCTAAAAGCTAGTTATCAAGGAAGAGAATGGGGCACGGTTGATGCACCTAGCTTTGAGCTTAAACCGGGTTTGATTCGTTTGGTTCAAGCAAATCAATTTGGAGGAGAAGTCACCGAGGACCCAAATGATCATCTTTACTCATTCCTCGAAATTTGTGACACCATCAAGCTACAAGGAGTGCCAAATGACATAATCCGGATGAGACTCTTCGGATTTTCACTTCGTGACAGGGCTAAAATGTGGTTCAAAGGTCTTAATGGGAAGTCAATCAAATCATGGGATGACCTATGCAAAGCCTTTCTCTCAAGATACTTGATAACCACATATTTAGCATGCTTTAGAGTGCGTCTCGATGCGTGTTTTGGTTCGGATTTGTGCTTAAATGAATAGGAAATGATAGGTTTTTACAATTTATCCATTTTCTATATGCTTTGCATTTTCTCTCGGTTTCCGTGCTGATTTCAGGTGTTGCGGCTATTTTCTGGGCAAGTTTGACTTATCCTATGTCGAAGAGGATTGAAAGAGGAAGCCGTAGCACTTTGCGGATTAATTTTCCGATGCCGGACGAGAGAGAACGAGCCAAAACCGTGAGAGCGCACAAACTGTGAAATGTGGGCGGAAAATGCACGGGTCAAACGAAAATGGACTAGTCAACCCTTCATTTAACTTTCCAGAAATTACAGTTTTTACCCCACCTTCTCAACTTAAGTTTCCAGTATTTGCAATTTAGCCCCAATGCTTGGGAAAACTATATATAGCTAGATATTTTCCTTATTTGTCATCTAATTTCACGTGTAATTCATTGTGACACTTTCTCTTAGAACCCTAGCTATTTTCCCTCTTTCTTCTTTAGTATTTTCAAATATTGTTGAAGATTATGCTTGTAGTTTGAAGAGATTGTTGAAGATTTCTTCTCTACTTTTCATTCCTTGTCATTTACATTATGTTTTTGCTTATTGTTCATGGTTTGATGCTTAGATCCATGCTAGGCTAGATCCATTGAGGATTCAAATGATGGATGGTGTGAATTAGGCTAGGATTTAATGGTTTTTGATGAGGATCTACCTTTCCTTTGAGTTGCCCTTGGATTTGATTGAATTTAATTGCATGAATGATTGACATCCATGAGTGCATACAAGGTGTTTGATGGAATGCCTAGGAAGCTTCCATGCATAGCACTTGGCATGAATCCTTGCTCATACTATCTAGTATTGATTTGCATTGCTCCTAGAAAGAATTATGTGAATTGATGTTAGATTAGTAGGCATTGTGCTTTTAGGAGTTGGTAACATGTTTAGAATGGTAAGCATGTTATTCAATCCACTAGTTATCAAGTCTTAGGAGGATGAGATAGCTTGATTTATGTAATAATGCCACTCAAAGGAATTAAAATGGTTTGATACATCACTTGCCTAGTCCTTAGCCTAATCACACCGGAAATCATTTGAATCCTTGCTTGCTTTTATCGAATTTTTATTTCTTGCTCTTTTATTTGTTCTTTACATTGCTTGCCTTCATATTTTGCTTGTTATTTCATTTACTCATTACTTGCCTAGTTATAAAACACCAAACTCATGACTATGTGCTTAGATAGTATGATAGAGACTACGTGAACTACTTGATTGTTTATCGATACATTCACTCCTTGTGGTTCGACCCGGACTACTAGCTAGTTCGGTTATTGTATTATTGATAGGCTAGAAATTAGCCGAGTCAATTTTTGGCGCCGTTGCCGGGGAGTGAATAGATTGATGATCAATAGTTTGTTTAGTTTCTTGTTGCTAATTTGAGCTTGTTTTTTTTTATAGATAGGATGGTATTGTGCTTGTTGATTCAAGCATTTTATTGGACTATTTTTGATTTCTTTATTGGTGTGCTTGATAGGTACACACTTCATAGATCCAAGGTTAAACATGTGGAATCTTTCGTTTTGGACTATGAGAAGAGAGAAAGAACTTCCAAAGAGCAAGATGTGAAAATCAATCGGGAAGTGGAAGTTCTTAGGAAGCAATTGGAGGTTATGGAAGCAAGAATGGATGAGCAAAGGAGGAGAACTCAAGAGGTTCAATTAACTCCTATAATTGAGATATTCCAACCTCTAAAAGCTAGTTATCAAGGAAGAGAATGGGGCACGGTTGATGCACCTAGCTTTGAGCTTAAACCGGGTTTGATTCATTTGGTTCAAGCAAATCAATTTGGAGGACAAGTCACCGAGGACCCAAATGATCATCTATACTCATTCCTTGAAATTTGTGACACCATCAAGCTACAAGGAGTGCCAAATGACATAATCCGGATGAGACTCTTCGGATTTTCACTTCGTGACCGGGCTAAAATGTGGTTCAAAGGTCTTAATGGGAAGTCAATCAAATCATGGGAAGACCTATGCAAAGCCTTTCTCTCAAGATACTTTCCACCTTCCAAGGTACAATGCTTAATCTCGGAGATTTACCAATTTGCCCAACATGAGGATGAGACGATATTTGATGCTTGGGAGAGATTCCGTGAGCTCTTAAGGAAATGCCCTCCACATGGCCTAGATGAGAGTCGACAAATTTTCTTCTTCTATGGTGGTTTGAGTTCACAAACAAGAACTATTGTAGATGCTACCTCCGGAGGTTGCTTGCTAAATCGAGATGTGAAGGAAGCCATGAGGATTATTGAAGATATGGTGTCTAATTCTTTTCAATGGCCTATGGAAAGGGTGAATCAAAAGAATGCTACCTCCATGATGGATGATAAATATGAAGAGCTTGTTTCCCAAATTACCAACCTCAAGAAGAAGCATGAAGAGATTAAAAAAGGGTTGATAGAAGCACGAGCTTGGCAAAGACCTAAGAATGGAGGAATTCTTGGCCAAGAAGAGGCGATTCACATCAATCAACAACCTCTCTCGGTTTTTCAACAACTTGTAGAAGATGATCCACTCCAACCTTGGAGCTATGAAGCTCCATCGATGCCTCTATTTTCAATGCCTTTCCATGAGATTCAACAAGAGGAAAAACCATGTGTAAAAAAAGATGAAGGTATTTCTCTTACTCATCTTCCCCAAACTTCTATAGAGAATGATGATGTGAGTGAGTTGAATGATGGTATCATGAATGATATATCATTTCCTTTTGAGTTTGGATACGAGAATCATGCTAAGTTTGGGGGAGAGAAGAGGGAAGATCTTGTGGAGAGTACTCTTCATGAAGAAGTTGTAGAGATGAGCATTGATAGGTTGGAAGAGTTCAAGAAGTTGGATGTCAATTCTCATTTGGTTGGTTTGTTGAGTATTATGCCAAATCATGAGAAGTTCTTGGAGGATGTAGACAAGAGAAAGGTTAAAATGGATGATGATATGACCATTGAGTTATCGGAGGGATGTAGTGCTAGACTACAAAGAAAATTCCCCAACAAGGAAAGCGATCTTGGAGATTTCACAATTCCTTGTGAAATTGGTGATCAAGTGCTAGAGAAGGTCTTGTGTGACATGGGTTCAAGAGTGAACGTGATGCCTCTTCCTATCTTTGAACGTTTGAAGATTGGAACCCTTATGCCCACAATGACTATATTTCGGATGGCGGATCGCTCTATCATAATTCCATGGGGAAACATCGACAATGTGCTTATCAAGGTTGGAAAGTTCATCTTTCCGGTGGACTTCTTCGTTCTTGACATTGATGAGGAGCATAACTTTCCTTTGATACTTGGAATGCCTTTCTTGTCCACAAGCCGAGCTATATTGGATGTTTGTGATGGAAGTCTCACTTTCCGAGTTGATGAAGATGAGATGACATTTTATGAACCGAAAGTTGAGAATGAATTGAAAATTCCAACCAAGGATGAGGGCCTTGAGCTTGAAGACTTACCTCATTCAATGTTTGTTGATGCATTCCCATATCGAGGAGGAGGTTTCAAAAACCTAGGAGGTGTGAAGTTCCAAGAAAAGATTGCCGATCCTTCACGTGAAAGGTTTACAAGTTTTGGAGGTCAAGAGAGGACCTCGTTTGATGTCCCATGATCTACATTGAGGTATCGTCGAGCTAGCGACGTTAAAAAAGCGCTCGTTGGGAGGCACCCCAACACGTATCCTTTATTTTTTCGTTTTCTTTAAGTTTAGGTTGAGTCGTTTGAGTTAAATAAGAGTTGAGAAGTGGGTTAATATGATATGGAAAGGAATTTCTAAGTGTTGGATGTTTTCTTATGCCTTAGAAAATTTGTAAGATTTTTCAAGTTGGCAATTTCATGCCTTAGAAAATTTTTGAGAATTTTCAAGTTTTGTATTCCAACACTTAGAAAAATTTTGAGGTTGTAAATTTCAGCTTTGCGCAGTTCGGCGGTAAAATCGAGAAAAAATAGCAAAACTTATCGGAATTCGATTCCGTCGATTGCATTGAGTTCCTAAGACTCGGGAGTAGGGGGAGGACCATCTTTCGTCCTGGACCGGCCCGAAAACGCCCGGGCCAAGTCCGGGGACAGCACCAACCACGACCAAAACCACGACCGTTGCTTGGTCGCAAATGGGGAGCCATTTCATGCCCACTCATTTGCGGTCAACCCTCTCCTCCCGGGTTTGACCGCAAAACTTCCTTCTCCCCTATTTTCATTTTGTTTTTTCATTTTCTTTTTGCTATTATCTCTCTTATCTCCTACACCTCTTATACCTCATTTCTCTTACTTATTCATTTCTTTTTCTTGAGATGATGAACATGGTCTTCAAATTGAAAAGTCGAGAGGAGCAAAGCATGACGAAGAAAAGGAATCAACTTAATCGAGCATGTACCGGAATGAGCAACATTGAACGTGATATACATCGCAAGCTTGGACCTTTGTGAGTGTAGTTTAAATTCCTTATTATTCTTCCCTCCAAACTCATTTTAGATTTTGTTTCTAAAATAAGTTTGGGGGAGGGGGGTAGGATAAGGTCTTTAAACTACTTTTCTCTCTTCGGTTTTTCATTAAAGTTGCGATTTTTAAGCTTGTATTTGCTTGATGAAGTTGATTGTGCTTAATTGGATGCTTGATAGGGATGAATTTGTTGAGTGTGTGGAATGGATTGTGTGTGGTGGAGTTTTGAGGAGAAGAAAATTTTGGAATTTGAAAGGGTGTGTGCAATTAATTCAAGTGATGTTTCCATGCTTTATAAGAGTGCTTAGTTGCGTAGGTGCAAAATTTCTCAAGTTTCATTTTAAAAGCATCACTTGAGTTGTAGTGTTGTTCGTTAACATGGTTAGATATTGTGGTTATCATTCCTTTGCTTTCAAGAGAGATGTCGATGATGATTTGAGTGGAAAATGCATCATATTTTTGGGATTTCTCATGTGTGTTTTGAGCATGAAATGATTGCATAGCATGATTAACTAGGAATGATTGATCTTAGGCACATGAACTCTAAACAAAAGCTTGTGAGATTTGAGCCGAAACGTTGCATCAATAACGTTACTTTTTCTTTCTTGTGAGTTTGCCATGTATTGCATTGTTATCTTCTAGAACTTGCCTTTAATCTCGATCGAGGTTGCTATATGTGTCATGAGAACTTAGAAATGATTTTAGGCCCTCACTTGTTAGCCTCATTATTCCCTAAACACTAACCAAATGAAATGTCAACTTTGTGGTCCCCCTTGAGCCTTTAAAGCCTTTATTTTTGAACCGGATGAAAGGGGGTGAAGGTTGGTTAAGGGAATCCATTGCGAGGTTGTGAAGTAGTGAGGAAATGAGGTTCGAGTAGTTTAATTGAAGAAGTCATTTTAAGATGAATATACTCCCATGTGCTCTAGTAAAAAGAAAAAAAAATGAAAGAGATGAGAATGGAATTCTCATAGAAAAAAAAAATGAAAAAAAATGATGAGAAAAAAAAAAGAGAGAGAAAGAAGTTGAAAAGAAAAAAAAAAAAAAAAAAGAGTTTGAATAAAGTTAGTTGTGAATGAGAGCATAAGGGAGTTATTCATGAATATTTAGAAGCTTCAATCTAACTTGGGTATTAAAGAGTGTTAAGAGGTGAAATGGTGAAGGTAGAAGGTGGAGAAATTCACACTTAGAGTGGAAATGAGAGGGTGAAAGTACTTAGGAGATATCTTAGTCACTTAGCCTAAAAATCCCTACCTAAACCAATGTCCCCACATTACAAGCCTAAATAAAAGACCTAATTGATCTTAGTTTGAGTGCACAACCAAGCGATGGAGATCTTGAGGTTTAGGGCAAGCTTATGGTAAGAGCAATGCGTGCATGAGTTCGATGAGTGCAAATTTCATACCATACACTTGAGAGAAAGAGTGATACACTTACACTTTGGTAGGTTTGGAGTTTCATTGTGTTTGGGTGATTGATTTCTTGGTTGAGAGTGTTGTGTGGTTGTGGATCGTTTGATGCACCTTGGGAGTTCCATGTTTGAAAATATTTTATTGAGTGAGCTTTGAGGCATCGATGATCTTGATTTGCATACCCATATGTGCTTATGTTCTTTGATTGTTCGTTCCATTGTCGGGACGAGCAATGGCTTAAGTTTGGGGGAGTTTGATAACCACATATTTAGCATGCTTTAGAGTGCGTCTCGATGCGTGTTTTGGTTCGGATTTGTGCTTAAATGAATAGGAAATGATAGGTTTTTACAATTTATCCATTTTCTATATGCTTTGCATTTTCTCTCGGTTTCCGTGCTGATTTCAGGTGTTGCGGCAATTTTCTGGGCAAGTTTGACTTATCCTATGTCGAAGAGGATCGAAAGAGGAAGCCGTAGCACTTTGCGGATTAATTTTCCGATGCCGGACGAGAGAGAACGAGCCAAAACCGTGAGAGCGCAAACTGTGAAATGTGGGCGGAAAATGCACGGGTCAAACGAAAATGGACTAGTCAACCCTTCATTTAACTTTCCAGAAATTACAGTTTTTACCCCACCTTCTCAACTTAAGTTTCTAGTATTTGCAATTTAGCCCCAATGCTTGGGAAAACTATATATAGCTAGATATTTTCCTTATTTGTCATCTAATTTCACGTGTAATTCATTGTGACACTTTCTCTTAGAACCCTAGCTATTTTCCCTCTTTCTTCTTTAGTATTTTCAAATATTGTTGAAGATTATGCTTGGAGTTTGAAGAGATTGTTGAAGATTTCTTCTCTACTTTTCATTCCTTGTCATTTACATTATGTTTTTGCTTATTGTTCATGGTTTGATGCTTAGATCCATGCTAGGCTAGATCCATTGAGGATTCAAATGATGGATGGTGTGAATTAGGCTAGGATTTAATGGTTTTTGATGAGGATCTACCTTTCCTTTGAGTTGCCCTTGGATTTGATTGAATTTAATTGCATGAATGATTGACATCCATGAGTGCATACAAGGTGTTTGATGGAATGCCTAGGAAGCTTCCATGCATAGCACTTGGCATGAATCCTTGCTCATACTATCTAGTATTGATTTGCATTGCTCCTAGAAAGAATTATGTGAATTGATGTTAGATTAGTAGGCATTGTGCTTTTAGGAGTTGGTAACATGTTTAGAATGGTAAGCATGTTATTCAATCCACTAGTTATCAAGTCTTGGGAGGATGAGATAGCTTGTTTTATGTAATAATGCCACTCAAAGGAATTAAAATGGTTTGATACATCACTTGCCTAGTCCTTAGCCTAATCACACCGGAAATCATTTGAATCCTTGCTTGCTTTTATCGAATTTCTATTTCTTGCTCTTTTATTTGTTCTTTACATTGCTTGCCTTCATATTTTGCTTGTTATTTCATTTACTCATTACTTGCCTAGTTATAAAACACCAAACTCATGACTATGTGCTTAGATAGTATGATAGAGACTACGTGAACTACTTGATTGTCTATCGATACATTCACTCCTTGTGGTTCGACCCGGACTACTAGCTAGTTCGGTTATTGTATTATTGATAGGCTAGAAATTAGCCGAGTCAATACTTTCCACCTTCCAAGGTACAACGCTTAATCTCGGAGATTTACCAATTTGCCCAACATGAGGATGAGACGATATTTGATGCTTGGGAGAGATTCCGTGAGCTCTTAAGGAAATGCCCTCCACATGGCCTAGATGAGAGTCGACAAATTTTCTTCTTCTATGGTGGTTTGAGTTCACAAACAAGAACTATTGTAGATGCTACCTCCGGAGGTTGCTTGCTAAATCGAGATGTGAAGGAAGCCATTAGGATTATTGAAGATATGGTGTCTAATTCTTTTCAATGGCCTATGGAAAGGGTGAATCAAAAGAATGCTACCTCCATGATGGATGATAAATATGAAGAGCTTGTTTCCCAAATTACCAACCTCAAGAAGAAGCATGAAGAGATTAAAAAAGGGTTGATAGAAGCACGAGCTTGGCAAAGACCTAAGAATGGAGGAATTCTTGGCCAAGAAGAGGCGATTCACATCAATCAACAACCTCTCTCGGTTTTTCAACAACTTGTAGAAGATGATCCACTCCAACCTTGGAGCTATGAAGCTCCATCGATGCCTCTATTTTCAATGCCTTTCCATGAGATTCAACAAGAGGAAAAACCATGTGTAAAAAAAGATGAAGGTATTTCTCTTACTCATCTTCCCCAAACTTCTATAGAGAATGATGATGTGAGTGAGTTGAATGATGGTATCATGAATGATATATCATTTCCTTTTGAGTTTGGATACGAGAATCATGCTAAGTTTGGGGGAGAGAAGAGGGAAGATCTTGTGGAGAGTACTCTTCATGAAGAAGTTGTAGAGATGAGCATTGATAGGTTGGAAGAGTTCAAGAAGTTGGATGTCAATTCTCATTTGGTTGGTTTGTTGAGTATTATGCCAAATCATGAGAAGTTCTTGGAGGATGTAGACAAGAGAAAGGTTAAAATGGATGATGATATGACCATTGAGTTATCGGAGGGATGTAGTGCTAGACTACAAAGAAAATTCCCCAACAAGGAAAGCGATCTTGGAGATTTCATAATTCCTTGTGAAATTGGTGATCAAGTGCTAGAGAAGGTCTTGTGTGACATGGGTTCAAGAGTGAACGTGATGCCTC
The DNA here is from genome assembly GCA_029379335.1 of Thymus mandschuricus. Taxonomy (NCBI): domain Eukaryota; kingdom Viridiplantae; phylum Streptophyta; class Magnoliopsida; order Lamiales; family Lamiaceae; genus Thymus; species Thymus mandschuricus. The sequence goes on along the minus strand of CM057074.1, from coordinate 13,780,197 downwards.
TTCCTATCTTTGAACGTTTGAAGATTGGAACCCTTATGCCCACAATGAATATATTTCGGATGGCGGATCGCTCTATCATAATTCCATGGGGAAAGATCGACAATGTGCTTATCAAGGTTGGAAAGTTCATCTTTCCGGTGGACTTCTTCGTTCTTGACATTGATGAGGAGCATAACTTTCCTTTGATACTTGGAATGCCTTTCTTGTCCACAAGCCGAGCTATATTGGATGTTTGTGATGGAAGTCTCACTTTCCGAGTTGATGAAGAAGAGATGACATTTTATGAACCGAAAGTTGAGAATGAATTGAAAATTCCAACCAAGGATGAGGGCCTTGAGCTTGAAGACTTACCTCATTCAATGTTTGTTGATGCATTCCCATATCGAGGAGGAGGTTTCAAAAACCTAGGAGGTGTGAAGTTCCAAGAAAAGATTGTCGATCCTTCACGTGAGAGGTTTACAAGTTTTGGAGGTCAAGAGAGGACCTCGTTTGATGTCCCATGATCTACATTGAGGTATCGTCGAGCTAGCGACGTTAAACGAAGCGCTCGTTGGGAGGCACCCCAACACGTATCCTTTATTTTCTCGCTTTCTTTAAGTTTAGTCGTTTTAGTAGAATAAGAGCATAAAGGAGTAGTCTTTAGAAATTTTCGAAACATTCCATCAAAAGGTTTGAGTTTCATTGATTTAAAAGGTGAAATGGTGTGGTAGAAGATGGAGAAATCTATACTTAGAGTGGAGAAGAGAAGGGTGGAGTACTTAGAAGACGTTTTGAGTCACTTAGCCTTAATTTCCCTACCTAAACCAATGTCCCCACATTACAAGCCTAAATAAAAGACCTAATTGATCTTAGTTCGAGTGCACAACCAAGCGATGGAGATCTTGAGGTTTAGGGCAAGCTTATGGTAAGAGCAATGCATGCATGAGTTCGATGAGTGTAAATTTTCAACCATACACTTGAGAGAAAGAGTGATACACTTGCATCTAGAGAGGTTTAGAGTTTCATTATGCTTGAGTGATTGATTTCTTGGTTGAGAGTGTTGTGTGATTATAGATTGTTCGATGCACCTTGAGAGTTCCATGCTTGAAAATGTTTTATTGAGTGAGCTTTGAGGCATCGATGATCTTGATTAGCATACCCATATGTGCTTATGTGCTTTGATTGTTCGTTCCATTGTCGGGACGAGCAATGGCTTAAGTTTGGGGGAGTTTGATAACCACATATTTAGCATGCTTTAGAGTGCGTCTCGATGCGTGTTTTGGTTTGGATTTGTGCTTAAACGAATAGGAAATGATAGGTTTTTACAATTTATGCATTTTCTATATGCTTTGCGTCTTCTCTCGGTTTCCGTGCTGATTTCAGGTGCTGCGGCAATTTTCTGGGCAAGTTTGACTTATCCTATGTCGAAGAGGATCGAAAGAGGAAGCCGTAGCACTTTGCGGATTAATTTTCCGATGCCGGACGAGAGAGAACGATCCAAAACCGTGAGAGCGCGCGAACTGTCAAATGTGGGCGGAAAACACACGAGTCAACCGAAAATGAAATAGTCAACCCTTCACTTAACTTTCCAGAAATTACAGATTTTACCCCACCTTCTCAACTTAAGTTTCTAGTATTTGCAATTTAGTCCAATGTGTGGGAAAACTATATATAGCTAGATATTTTCCTTATTTGTCATCTAATTTCACTTGTAATTCATTGTGACACTTTCTCTTAGAACCCTAGCTAATTTCCCTCTTTCTTCTTTAGTATTTTCAAATATTGTTGAAGATTATGCTTGGAGTTTGAATAGATTGTTGAAGTTTTCTTCTCTATTTTCTTCTTTTGTCATTTTCATTATGCTTTTACTTGTTGTTGATGGTTTGATGCTTAGATCCATGCTAGGCTAGATCCATTAAGGCTTCAAATGATGGATGGTGTGAATTAGGCTAGGATTTAATGGCTTTTGATGTGGACCTACCTTTCCTTTGAGTTGCCCTTGGATTTGATTGGATTTAATTGCATGAATGATTGACAACCATGAGTGCATACAAGGTGTTTGGTGGAATGCCTAGGAAGCTTCCATTCATAGCACTTGGCTTGAATCCTTGCTCATATTATCTAGTATTGATTTGCATTGCTCCTAGAAAGAATTATGTGAATTGATGTTAGTTTAATAGGCATTGTGCTTTTAGGAGTTGGTAATATATTTAGAATGGTAAGCATGTTATTCAATCCACTAGTTATCAAGTCTTAGGAGGATGAGATAGCTTGATTTATGTAATAATGCCACTCAAAGGAATTAAAATGGTTTGATACATCATTTGCCTAGTCCTTAGCCTAATCACACCGGAAATCATTTGAATCCTTGCTTGCTTTTATCGAATTTCTATTACTTGCTCTTGTATTTGTTCTTTACATTGCTTGCCTTCATATTTTGCTTGTTATTTCATTTACTCATTACTTGCCTAGTTATAAAACACCAAACTCATGACTATATGCTTAGATAGTATGATAGAGACTACGTGAACTACTTGATTGTCTATCGATACATTCACTCCTTGTGGTTCGACCCGGACTACTAGCTTGTTCGGTTATTGTATTATTGCTAGGCTAGAAATAGCCTAGTCATCTTGCATGATAACTGCTAAGAAGGAACATAGCAAAGTCAATGGTGTTGAGATTTATTTGCTTACTTGTGCTCGGGATGGTACTCGTGTTGGTTTAGCCCCGTTTATTTGGGCTCAGTTGGCTAACGTGCAAACCAAGAGGGGAGCACACCCTACCTTGATTTACATTGCCACAGGTCTAGCTCGCCACTTCGGAGTCAACGTTGCAGAATGTGAAGGGCTAACCCCGAGCCAAGAGATCACCCCTTCCGACTTCATCAAGGCCCATCTCATGATTTCCCCTACCGAGTTCATTCCTGTGCGAGAGCGCCCTTCGGTGATAGCCCATTACAGAAATCTTAGACAACGAGGGATTGTACACGAGGAGGAGCAAGCTTACGAGGCCGGAGGTGACGATGAAGAGGGAGGTGGTGATGAAGAGGAGCAAGAAGAGCAGCAAGAGGAGCACCAAGAGGTCCCGGGAGATGACGAGCCTTTAGTTCGCTACTACACACGACGCGATCGTGTTCGGGCCCGGCAGGCCATGGAGGCCGAGATTCCTCCGTATTGGGCAGAATTTCAACAAGGTATGTTTGCTCGTTTCAATTCATTGTCTACCCAAATGACAGACTTGTCTACCCAAGTGTCGGGTTTGAATAGCCGGGTGTCCCACATGGAGGGTCACTTGACGAGGTATACCGATTTTTCGGTTGCCTCTACCTCCACTCCGCCGGATCCGAACGACCCTCGTTGGTGGTCTCCCTATGATCCCCGATGGAATGACCCACGGTTCGGAGGTCCTTACAACTAATCATAGCCATGTTTGTGTCTTTTATTTTTGTTTGAGTCTTTTATTGTTTTCTCTTTATTTTGTTCGATTTTACGCTTTGGTATTTGTGTTTTGTGTTAGTTTTGTAGGTGATACTTGGAGTCTCTCGAGATTTCGGGTATTTGTGTTCGTAATTTTGCGATAAGTTCTTTCTTTCCCTTTCCTTTTTATTTTCTCGCAATGGGGACATTGCTTGATTTTAAGTGTGTGGGGGGGGGGGGGGGGGGGGGTCTTTGAACTTTTGGCATGTAGTTTTTAATTTTGTTGAGTCTTAGGAGTTAATTGAGTCGTTGAGTCGAATGAGCATGTGATGATAGTATTGTGGACTTGGCCAATGATAGAGAATTACGTTGATTTTTGGAAAAATTCATGATCTTTATTATGCATGGAACCTTGGCGAAGCGACGCATTTTATTTGATGAATTTGATGTATGCTATGATGTCGGGAACTAGTTAGTTTGAACCCGTGATAATTGAGCTATTTATGCATATTTATGCCTATTCTTTGATAGAGTGATCATGCATGCTTCGTTGTTTCTAGAACTTGCCTTGTTTCTCCATCAAGACCTTAGTATATTTACGAACTAGGAGATGATCTTAGGCCATTCTTTCGTAGCCACATGATTCCTATACACTAACCTTGTTCATAATCCTTTGTTTACCCCTTTTGAGCCTTTATTAGCCGTTCTTTGTGAAACCGGATGATAGGAGGTTTGGATGATTATGGGTATCCTTAGTTGTAGTTGGTGATATGGAAGGAGATAATTGGAAAATATTTGTTGTGGTGTAGAAGGAGAGAAAGAGAAGAAATTTTAGATGCTTGTTTAAGTGTAGTTAGCTATCCCTATGAGCTTAGAAAAAAAAAAGAAAAGAAAAAAAAAAAGAGATAAGAAAAAAAAAATAGAGCCTTTGTTCAAATTAGAAAGAACATGTATTAGTTGAGCTCTAGAAAAAAAAGAAAAGAAAAGAAAAAGAAAAAAAAATAAATAAGCATAAGGGGATAGTTAGCTTTGATTTGTATAGTTGATATTTTAGCATCTTTGAGTTTGTATTTGGTGTGTTGGAGGGTAGAAGATGGAGATAAAAATCCATACTTTGGTTGGAGTTGAAAAAGAGGTTGATGATTTTGAGCATTTTGAGTCACTTAGCCTATATATTCCCAACCTTAACCAATGTCCCTACATTACAAGCTTATATAAAGACCTTTTTGATCCTAGTTTGTAAGTATTACATTAGGTGGAGATGTTGAGATTGAAGGCAAGCCTATGGTAAACATGTTGCATTGCATTGATGTTGAGTGAACCCTCTTGATGTGCATTATATTACATCTTTTCTTTGAGAGAGTTGAGTGTTCACTTTCATATACAAAATTTCACATGTTGGAGAGTGTTCTTTGATGGATTAGCATACTTTGAATTAGTTGAATAGATTGTGTTGATTGATGCTAAGGTTGTGTGCATAGTTTTGATCATGATCATGAGAGTTTGTTTTCGAAAAGTTTTGAGGCCTATATAGTTCACGATACTTGAGTCTATTGTTATTTTGTTTTGCTTGAGGACAAGCAAAGGTCTAAGTGTGGGGGAGTTTGATTGGTGTGTAAATGTTAGGATTTTCGTAGTATTTTCGAGTCCGTTTTCGTTATATTTTCGTGTCTTTGTGTGTGTTTATGGCTATGATTCGTTTGTTTGGAGTTTTTGGGACTTGTAGGTGATTATGGATGAAAAGGAGCGGAAACGGGCCAAAAAGGAAGAAAAGACGACGATCGAGCGAACAAGGACAGATTCATGATCTGGACGTCGTCCAGATGGAGTTGGACGCCCTCCAGATGGAGTTGGACGCCGTCCAGAAGGAGTGGACACCGTCCACATTGCCGTCCAAGTCCACGTCCAGATGAAGCTGGACGGGCGTCCAGCGGAGTGAAGCAAATCATGCAGAACGAAGTTCTGGACGGCGTCCAGAATAAGTTGGACGCCGTCCAACTAAGGCGGCCAGCAAATCTTTCCTTTTTCATCTAGGTTTTTACCTAGTATATATACATCATCCTTGTGCACGAATTGGTATTATCTTTTAGCATATTTTAGCTTTAGTTTCTAGCACTTAAACACTTTAGATTAGTTTTACTTTGTTCGGATCCGGATTCGTGGTTCGTGCAATTCAATTCAAGTTTTTCTTTTACTTTGCGTTCTTCGTTCTTCGTTTAATTCTCGTAAGTTATTTATTGCTTTCGTTTACTTGCTTTAATTGCTTTACTTAGTTTTAGATTCAATTTCGTAATTGCTTCTTTTAATTTCCTTAGTTTAATTTCGTTCTTTCGATTTCTAGTTTAAAGTTTAGATTCGTTTTTCTAGTTTCGATTCTCTAGTTTTTCAAAGCTTTCAAAGTTAGATTAATTTTCCTTTAAATTTCCAGATTTCATTCATCATGTCTAGAGTAGTTTATGCTTTCTTCGTTGCTTTCTTTATCGCTTTCTTTTCGATTCTTGCCTAGGTAGATTTAATTGCTTTCTTCTAGTTTAATTCTTAGATTTATTTCTTTGCTTTCTAGATTAGATTTATTTACTTTCTTTGATTTAATTGCTTTAATTTATTTTATTGCCTAGGATTTAAAAACCAAAATTCAAAATTCTTTTTACTTGTTTTCTTAGTTTTAGGCTAGATTAGGATTTTTTGCTACACGATTAATTGCCCTGCAAAGTTTTCCTTCGAGATTCGACATTGGGTTTTACTTGCTAGTGCTACGATAGGATTTCGTTCTATTGCGAACACTTTTTTGTGAAACAATCAACTTAAGTTTAAATACTTTGAAAATGCTAGGAGTGGCACAATTGAGGCTCAAGGACTGACAACTTGAAGAGGTTCATTTCAATTGCATCATTTGAGGTGGGGTTTACTTTAATGTGGAAAATGAAATGATTTAATTGATATTAATATGATGATGCTTTGCACATACTTGCGAACTAAAGTGGCCCACAAGGGGTTTGATCCCTAAGGGATCTAATAAGTTGATGTACCCACAAGGGGTCAGGTCCACAAGGGGCCGAGACTAGTCTCACAGAAATCAATGAAGCACAAAGAGTTCGCATGGTTATGGTGCAATATGCTAATGGTTAAAATGATAATGTTTACCCCACTGAGTGTGCTTGCATACTCACACCCCTTTTACAATGTTTTATTTCAGGTTTCGGAATCGGGACGCGTGGAAGCGGCGAATGAACTACATATTCTCTCACGCATAATCTCTCTACTGTAAATGCAAGGCTTGTTATATAGTCTAACTTTTGGGATCTTGCATTGTATCCATATCTAGATTAGTTGGTTATCTGGCTATAGATGGTAATGTAGACAAGTATCACAAACGTCTCCTGCATTTTGCTTGATCTAGCTCTTATAAATATGGATGGTCGATATCTTTGGCAGGTGAAGTATATGTTCTTTTGATGGCTCATAATTAATAGGTTTTTCTCTAAATTTTGGTTTGTGTATTGCTATGACATAAGAACACTTATCTAGTATTGCTTTGAGGAAATTTAGGGTCAATGATCTTACTCCCGTTAATTAGTATTTTCTTCTTGAACATGACTTCCGCGTTTATTTAATGAAGACTACAGATGCGTATTGGTAGTAGTAGTATTGAATTAGTATTTTGGTAACGTTCTTATAAGTAAAGATTGAGGGCGCTACGGAGTGGTATCAGAGTAGGTCTACGGCCCTGTAGACTTGCTTTTGATTGAGGTTACATATGATATGTTGATTAACTAGATGTAATCTATTAAGATAATTCGAGAGAATATGTTGTTCATCACTGCTGCTCCACGTCGACTCCGAGGTAACATGTATTTATGAATTATATCATTGCTTCTTATAAATTATAGGGTTGAGATTGTTATGCTTGTGTTGGGAAATTTCGAAAATATGAATATTCCATGATGCATGATGTTATAGTAAAGAGATCCTTGAAATGAACAAAGTATGAATTTAATGTTCTACTTGAAATGAGTAATTGCTGAGTTTTATGTCATGTTCATAATAATTTATTCACGTTCATTATGAATGCATAAATATCATAATGGTTGTTGATCATGAGATCAAAGTACTTGATTTGTTAATAATTTAACTTTTTATTAAGATAGTCCTCGAAGTATAACCTTTAGAATATAGCTAGACTAGAAAGACTTAAAAAGGAGACCGAGTTTCTCAATCTTAAGCAAGGAAATATGACCGTGATTGACTACGAGAGGAAATTCAATAAACTATCACGATACGCCCCATATTTAGTTGACACGGATGACAAGAAAGCTCGTCGGTTTGAAATTGGTTGAGACCGGAAATTGCTGGGATATTAGCTGGGCTAAGGTTGCCAACATATAGAGAAGTAATTGATCGAGCTCAAGCTATATCAAATGGTCTTCAGTTGGAACTCAAAGATCAAAAGTAACGGGATACTTTTGAAAAAAGAAGGTGGGAGGATACTGGAAAGGGTAAGAGTACACCACCCAATAAGAAGTGGAGGCCATCTACAAGAAGTGGAGGCCATCTACTGGTTCTTCGATGGGTTCTTCAAACACAAGAACAAACACGGGCAAGCCTCATTGTCCAAAGTGTAAGAAGAACCACACTGGAGAATGTTGGTGAGGAAAGAATGTTGGTTGTCATATGATTGACCGAAACGCAAGAAGGGGCCTGAAAGGAAATTTTTCAGAAGCTGAAAGTAAGGCGAAACCTCGAGTGTTTGCAATGGCCAAGGGAGAAGACAACAACAAGGATGGTGCAGATACAATGTCAGGTATACTTCAAGTATCAAACATTCCAGCTTTGGTGTTATTTGATTCTGGAGCTACACATTCCTTTATCTCTTCGCATTTCTGTTCGAAGCTTGGTTTAGTTCTATATGTAGACTGTGATCCTTTAGAAGTTAATATTCCCTCAGGAGAAATAATTTCAACCAATAAGATAGCGAAAGGTATTATAGTGAATATAGATGGGGAAGAAACTCGAAGCCAATCTTCATGTTTTAGAAATGCGGGACTTTGATATAATATTGGGAATGGACTGGATGGGTAGGAATCAAGCAACCATTAGATGTCGTGAAAGGGAGTGGAGATTCGACGGACAGAAAAATCAACGCTCATCTTCTATGGCTCTAAAACAAAGGCTACACCCATGATTATATCCGCAATGAAGGCAAGAAAGATATTAAGAAAGACGGAGTGTCAAGGGTACTTAGTTAACATAATTGGAACAAAGTCCACCGCAAGTAAGGTGTCGGAAGTACCAGTAGTAAAAGAGTATGAGGATGTATTCCCTGATGAATTACCTGGAGTTCTACCAGATCGACGAATAGGATTTACAATCGATTTAATTCCGGGAGCGGCTCCTATCTCAAAAGCACCTTATGAAATGGCACCGAAAGAGTTGCAAGAACTTAAGGTCCAATTACAAGAACTTCTCGATAAGGGATTTATACGGCCAAGTATATCACCTTGGGGTTCACCAGTATTATTTGTAAAGAAAAAGGATGGAAGGATGAGAATGTGTGTGGACTACCGATAAATAAACAAATTAACCATCAAGAATAAATACCCTCCAACCAGGATTGAAGATCTCTTTGATCAACTAAAGGGTGCTAAAGTGTTCTCAAAAATTGACTTGAGGTCGGGTTACCATCAACTTAAAGTGAAAGAGAGTGATGTTCCAAAGACAGCTTTTAGGACCAGATATGGTCATTATGAGTTCACTGTTGTCCCCTTTGGACTCTCTAATGCGCCAGGCGTCTTCATGGATTTGATGAACCGTACTTTTCATTCATACCTTGATAAGTTTGTAATTGTTTTTATCTATGACATCCTAATATACTCAAGGGATAAGGAGCAACATGTTGAGCTTTTGAAGATTGTATTAGAAATCTTGAGAAAGGAGAAGCTATATGCAAAGTTTCAGATTTGTGAGTTTTGGTTAGAACGGGTAACTTTTCTTGGACATGTGGTGACAACAAAAGGAGTAGAAGTGGATCCATCCAAGGTTGAAGCTATAAGTAACTGGAAAACGCAGACAAATGTGAATGAGGTGCGCAGCTTTCTAGGAATGGCTGGATATTATCGGAGGTTTATAGAAGGATTTTCAAAGATTGCGGGCCCGATGACGAAATTAACACGCAAAAATGAGAAGTTTCAATGGAATGAGCACTGTGAGAAGAGCTTTCAAGAACTGAAATGACGCTTGACATCAGCCCCAGTTTTTACTGTACCTGATGGCTCTGAAGGATTTGTTATCTACACTGATGCTTCAAAGCAAGGGTTAGGCTGCGTATTAATGCAAAACGGAAAAGTTGTAGCCTATGCATCGAGACAACTAAAGCCCCATGAATAGAATTATCCTACCCATGATCTTGAGCTAGCTACAGTTGTTCATGCATTGAAGATATGGCGACACTATCTTTATGGGAGCAAGTGTGACATTTATACTGATCACAAGAGTCTCAAATATATTTCACATAGAAAGAGTTAAACCTCCGCCAAAGAAGATGTTTAGAATTAGTTAAGGACTATGATTGTACTATCATTATCACCCTGGGAAGGCGAATGTCGTTGCCGATGCATTAAGTCAGAAAAGTCATCTTACAACATTACTTACCACTCAAGGGCAGCTAATCATAGAGTTTGAGAGGCTAAATTTGGAAATTGTGGAATCACCATCGACCACATCAGGAGTAATAGTAATAGCAACACTGGTTGTCCGCCCTATGATACGAGATAGGATTCGAGAAGCTCAGAAGGATGACCCGTTTCTATGCAAAATGAAGATGAGAACACTTGAAGGAACAATTCAAGGATTTGCAGTGGCCAATGATGGTACACTATGCTTTTAAGGGAGGTTATGTGTGCCGAAGAATGAATAGATAAGACGATAATTACTTGAAGAAGCGCATAATACTCCATATTTTGTACACCCGGGCGGTACAAAGATGTATAAGGATTTGAAAGGATTTTATTGGTGGCGAAACAGGAAGAAGTCTATTGCAGAATTTGTAGAGAGATGTATCACGTGTCAACAGGTGAAAGTCGAGCACCAACGCCCCTCTAGATTACTAAATCCTCTTGAAATTCCCGAGTGGAAATGGGAACATATTGTTATGGACTTCGTGGTAGGATTACCTCGCACCCATAATGCAATCTGGGTTATAATTGATAGATTAACAAAGTCAGCACATTTTCTTCCCGTGAAGACTACTTTTAGCATGGATCAGCTTGCCCAACTCTATATTGCTGAGATTATACGATTGCATGGAGTACCCGTTTCAATCGTGTCAGATCGAGGTAATAGATTTACGTCAAATTTTTGGAGGAGTCTTCACGTATCTTTGGGCATGAAGATAAACTTTAGCAAAACATATCATCCTCAGTCTGACGGGCAGTCAGAACGAACTATCCAAATCCTCGAAGACATGCTCTGACTGTTTTGGATTCCGGAAAAAGTTGGGAGAAATACTTGCTGCTAGTTGAGTTCTCCTACAATAACATCTATCAAGCTACAATTGGATTGGCTCCATTTGAAGCTCTTTATGGAAGGAAATGCAGATCGCCTATTCATTGGGATGAAGTTAGAGAAAGATGAATCTTTGGTCCCGAAATTATTGAAAGGACAGTTGAAGTTATTGCAAAAATAAGAGAAAGGATTAAAATAGGACCAGGTCGTCAAAAATCTTATTCCGATCAAAGAAGGAAGGCCATACACTTCGAAGTTGGGGATAATGTGTTCTTAAGGATAGCGCCGATGAAAGGAGTGATCAGATTCGGCAAGAAAGGGAAGTTACAACCTCGATATGTAGGATCATTTGAGATACTCGAGATAATAGGAGAAGTGGCTTATCGGCTTAGCTCTACGTCCAGACCTAGCTGGTGTACATGACGTATTCTATGTGTTAATGCTTAGAAAGTGCATACCGGATCCAAGTCATGTCATACCCCATAAAAACCTCCAAATCTCCCCGGACCTAACTTATGAGGAAACACCTATTGCTATCCTAGATCGAAAAGGTCATGCCTTAAGGAATCGACAAGTGACATTAGTGAAAGTGCAATGGAGTAGACATAGACCGGAAGAAGCTACCTGGGAGAAAGAAGAGGAACTTCTAGCCAGATACCCTCAAGTTAGAGACTTACCAGGTTAATTTTGAGGACAAAATAATTTTAAGGGTGGTGGGATGTAATACCCCACACAATTTTAAAATTTTGAATTAATATTTTTGAAAAGAAAATTATCATTTACTAGTTTTATTTCATCTAGTTATTAAAGTGTCTCCTTATGTGATTTTAATTGTTCTCGAGTTGATATTTATATTTACAGGTTGTCCGATACTTGAAGCTGCGATGCGCCACTAGTAAACTAAGAGATTTAATAAGACGAATTTAGAATACAAAAAAAAGGAAAAATAGATGTAGGAACTAGAAGTTTGAATTAGATGGATATTATGTATTTTTCCTAAATTAGTTCTATAAAATATCTAAATTATATAATACTAGTTATTATCTCAAAAAAAAAAAAAAAAAAAAAGGAATTAATAGAAATAAGAGGGGATAGGAATAAGGGAAATTAAATAAAAAGAAATAAACAAAAGAAAAGATAAAGGCGTAGTCATTCACCGCCATTGCTCTTTATCTCCTGCTAGACGTCTCTCTCTCCTTCACCGCCTTCATTTCTTCTCTCCCTCTCTTCTTCGTTCCTCTCTCAGATTCGATTCTCTCTTCATCTTGGTGCAGCAAGGTAATAGTTTTACTCTAATTCCTTGGTTATCTTTAGTTTCTTGTATTTGGTGGTGAGTATATGGGTAAAGTAGAAATTCATGGATTCGTTGGGGGTTTCTCAGCCATGGGTCGAAAACTATCTTGTGGTTTTGATTCTTCATGTTTTGATTTCTATCTAGCTTCAATTGTGTCAGCCATATCAACGTTGTTGCACGGGTGATAGTGAAAACAAGTCTATTGGTCCTTGTTTTCGTATCTGTCGTAGCAGACCCTTTCAGACCAGATTCTGGGTGTTTCCTCCGGTTAAAACCTAGTATCATAGGTACCATTAGAAACCTCGTTTCATTAGCTTTCTAATGGTATCTTCGGATTTCTAATCGAACATCACATGAGAGAGTTATGAGCCTCTGAAGTCAGAGTGTACAATCTGTCTGCGGGATCTTTAGCTCCACTGTTCTGTTATGATTCTGGGTGTTTCTTCTAGTCAAAACCTAACAAATTAGGTATCATTCGAAACCTCTGTTTGTTGGCTTTCCAAAACTATTTTCGGATTTCCATCTGGAGTTCAAACGAAAAATTTATAGTCCTTTGAAGTTAGGTTGTGCAGTCTGCTGCGGGAATTTTCAGTACATCCGTGTCGACGCAATTTAATGTTCAATTTAAGTTAAAATCTGATATCATTGGGGAGTTTTAAAGACTAAAATCTCAGCTTCTTCTCTATGTTTTAAATAGGGAAGTTCGCATGGCAAATTGTGGGTTTTGTCATGGCTCTGAATGTCTTAGGCTTTGTTTTGAAATAGACTTGAAACGTTGGTCTTGATAATGTGTATTGCTGCTAATTGTTATATTAGAGTCTTAAGACTTGCATTTTAGATTATGCTATATGATCCTTGTGAATATGAGATTAGATTGTATAGATGATAAAGATGTAATTCTTGAAAGAATACTCCATAAGAATTCTTGTTATTCTAAGATAACTTCAAGAGCATGGATTAACTTGGTTCCATAATTAAGTTAGATGTTAAGAATGCCTTCAAATTTAGTTTAACCATATTATTCATTTGAGATTAAGCTTTTTAATCTAGTTTAACACTATATAATTTTGATAAAAGTTATTATAAGATTTTGGTTAAGCATATTAAAGGATTAAGAATATGCATGAAAGCTTAAGATTATTGAATAGAAAGTCCTTGAACTTGATATATGGTGCTTGAAATCAACTTAAGTTTAAATACTTTGAAAATGCTAGGAGTGGCGCAATCGAGGCTCAAGGACGGACAACTTGAAGAGGTTCATTTCAATTGCATCATTTGAGGTGGGGTTTACTTTAATGTGGAAAATGAGATGATTTAATTGATATTAATGTGATGATGCTTTGCACATACTTGCGAACTAAAGTGGCCCATAGGGGGTTTGATCCATAAGGGATCTAATAAGTTGATGCACCCACAGGGGGTCAAGTCCACAAGGGGTCGAGACTAGTCTCACAGAAATCAATGAAGCACAAAGAGTTCGCATGGTTATGATGCAATATGCTAATGGTTAAAATGATAATGTTTACCCCACTGAGTGTGCTTGCATACTCACACCCCTTTTACAATGTTTTATTTCAGGTTTCGGAGTCGGGACGCGTGGAAGCGGCGAATGAACTACATATTCTCTCATGCATAATCTATCTACTGTAAATGCTTAGGCTTGTTATATAGTCTATCTTTTGGGATCTTGCATTGTATCCATATCTAGATTAGTTGGTTATCAGGCTATAGATGGTAATGTAGACAAGTATCACAAACGTCACCTGCATTTTGCTTGATCTAGCTCTTATAAATATGGATGGTAGAAATCTTTGGCAGGTGAAGTATATGTTCTTTTGATGGCTCATAATTAATAGGTTTTTCTCTAAATTTTGGTTTGTGTATTGCTATGACATAAGAACACTTATCTAGTATTGCTTTGAGGAAATTTAGGGTCAATGATCTTATTCCTGTTAATTAGTATTTTCTTCTTGAACATGACTTTCGCATTTTTTAATGGACATCAATGCGTATTGGTAGTAGTAGTAGTATTGAATTAGTATTTTGGTAACGTTCTTATAAGTAAAGATTGAGGGCGTTACACAAATGCTCACTTGAAGCAGTTTTTTGATATATGTGCTACATACAAGGCCAATGGAGTTTCATCGGACTACCTCAAGCTTAGCTTATTCGTGTGGTCTCTCAAGGACGATGCGAGGGTGTGGCTTGATGGATTGGACAAGACAGAGATTAAGACTTGGACTGAGATGTGCACAAGGTTTCTCAACAAGTTTTTCCCGCCTTAGAGGGCTCAAAAGCTTATCAACGAGATTAATCAATTTTAACAATTCAAGGATGAGTACTTTTACAAGGCGTGGGGAAGATTCAAGAAGCTATTGAAAGCATGCCCGAATCTTGGAATTAGCAAGGAGGATCAAATCACGAGCTTCTATCGTGGTTTGAACAAGATGTGTAGAAGGAGCAAGATTATGCTTCTAAAGTAGGATTTTTGAACAACGAGTATGATGTGGCCATGGAGATAATTGAGCTTAACGTCAATTCGAGTTACAAAGATGCTACTAACCGACGCATTGGAAGGAGGAGAGTTGCCAACATTGGGATCGAGGCTTACGAAGATTTGATGGAGAAGTATACGGAAACAGTGAATGAGTTGGATACCATCAAGGTGGCCAGTGGCAACCAAATCAAGGAAACAAGTGGCAAGGAGGACAAGGAGGCCAAGTAGGTTCAAACTACCAAGGAGGCTACAAGAAGCCTTATGTTCCAAACAATCGCAACCACCCGAACTTCTCCCATGCCAACCCAAACAACGCCTTGCAACCACCTCACAGTTTCCACATTGAAAACGGAGTCATCCAAGAGCCACAGAAGGAGATGTCTACCGATGATTTGATTCGACAATATATGGCTCAATCGGAGATGAGGATGATGCAATAAGACACGAAGTTGAGGACATTGGAGCTTACTCAAAATACTTTGAGCAACAATTTGGGGAGTAGCATCAATGCCTTGACCAAGCAAATGCAAATGTTGGAGACGCAAGTGAGTCAATTAGCCAACGCTCAAGGAGGAGTCCATAAGCCCGGCTACTTCCCAAGCACAACTGAGCAAAACCCAAAGAATCATCAAGTTCATGTTATTGAGCTTCGGAGTGGCACTAGATACACAAATCCATCCTTGAAAGTTGAAGAAACTGGAAACGGAAGCCACAAGAATGCGGAGTTCGAGGAAACAAGGAGACAAAGTCCGAAACGAGGGCCTCTCGACACCCCTCTCGATCGAGAGGTCGATCAAGAGCCCAACGCTGGAGTCCAAAAGGGTCCTCTCGATACTCCTATCGATCGAGAGAGAGCTTTATGACAAAGAGATACAATGCGACCCTCTCAACACCTCTCTCGATCGAGTGGTCGTTCGAGAGGTCGCCCAGAAAATTCAGAAGAAACCTCTCGACACCCCTATCGATCGAGATGGGGGTCGAGAGGTCAAATCTCGAGGTTAGAAGAGACCACTCGACACCTCTCTCGATCGACAGTTGATCGAGAGGGTGCAAAGACGTCTCAAATGCCAACATATGTTCCAAAAGCCCCATTTCCCCAACGTTTGACCAAGATGAAGCAAGATGAGAAGTATCAACATTTCTTGGAGATAACTACAAAAGGTCAACATCAACATCCCACTTCTTGATGCTCTTCGAGACATGCCTAATCATATGAAGTTCATCAAGGATGCGGTTTCGGTAAAGAAGAAGTGGGGGAAGTTCGAGACGATCACCCTTACGGAGGAGTGTAGCGCGGTGATCCAAAAGAAACTACCATTGAAGCAAAAGGATCTCGAGAGATTTACACTAGCATGCAAGATTGGAGATCAAGTGTTTCAAAATGTCCTTTGTGATCTTGGTGCTAGCATCAATTTGATGCCTCTCTCTATTTTCAACCGGCTCAAGATTGGGAGGATGAAGCCAACTACTATTTCCATACTCATGGCGGACCGTTCGGTTTCTTATCCAAGGGGGATAGTCGAGGACGTTCTTGTTCAATTTAACAATCTTGTTTTTCCGGCAGATTTTGTTCTATTAGATATGCCCTCGGATGCAAATCAACCATTGATCTTAGGAAGGCCATTCTTAGCAATGGGGAGAGCATTGATTGACGTACAAGATGGAGACCTCACCTTTAGGGTCAATGGAGAAGAGTTGAAGATCTCAATTTATGAAGCCATGAAGAGACCCGACGATCATCGTGAGGATATCTTCTCCATCGAGATGTTGACACCACCGACTTCGGAGGAGGCAATCAATCATTGCATCTCAAATTCTCTTTATTCTTATTCGGAGATGGATGAAGCTTGTGATGAGATTCTTGAGTATCTCAATAAATTGGAGGCAAATCAACCATCACCCAACCAAAATGAAGCCCTCTACCTCGACATCAATAAGAAGGTTAATGATGGAGTTCTTGAAGAAGAGGATAAGAAGGATGCAACCCCTAAAGTGGAGTTGAAGCCATTACCCGAGCATCTCAAGTACAAGTTTTTGGGAGAAGAGGAGACGTACCCGGTGATCGTGTCTTCTCAACTCACGGAGACAAATACGGACAAGCTATTGAGGGTCCTAAGGAAGCACAAATCTGTGATTGGATGGACGATTGCCGACATAAAAGGTATTAGTCCTTCCATTTGTATGCATAGGATATTACTTGAAGATGATCATCGCCCTAGAGTCCAACCCCAAAGGCGATTGAATCCGGCTATGCGAGAAGTTGTGAGGAAGGAGGTGATGAAGTTGCTCGATGCCGGCATGATCTATGCTATTTCGATAGTGAGTGGGTGAGCCCTACTCAAGTATGTCAAAGAAATGAGGCATGACGGTTATCAACGATGAGAAGGGGGAGCTAATTGCGACAAGGCTTATCACGGGATGGCGAGTTTACATCGATTACCGCCTTCTCAACGCAACAACTAGGAAGGATCACTTTCCTCTCCCATTCGTAGATCAAATGCTCGATCGATTGGCCGGTCATGAGTACTATTGCTTTCTCGATGGATACCCCGGCTACAATCAAATCTCCATCGCTCCGGAGGACCAACACAAGACTGCGTTCACTTGTCCATATGGAGTATTTCCTTATCGGAGGATGACGTTCGGGTTGTGCAACGCTCCGACTACTTTCCAAAGGTGTATGATGGCTATCCATGGATTGATCGAAAACATAATGGAGGTATTCATGGACGATTTTTCAGTTTTTGGTTCTTCCTTTGATCAATGCTTGGAGAATCTAGTCACGGTGCTTCAAAGGTGCGAAGAGATGAACCTCGTTCTCAATTGGGAGAAGTGCCACTTCATGGTGCAAGAAGGGATTGTACTTGGCCACAAGGTGTTTTCACAAGGATTGGAGGTGGATCGAGCCAAAGTTGTAGCCATCGAGAAGTTACCACCACAAACAAATGTCAAATCAGTGAGGAGTTTCTTAGGACATGCCGACTTTTATAGAAGATTTATCAAGGATTTCTCGAAGATTACAAAGCCGTTATGTGGATTGCTCGAGAAGGACATCAAGTTCGTGTTCGACAAGGATTGCTTGAATGCTTTCGAGACATTGAAGAAGGCTCTTATCTCTACTCCCGTCTTGGTCCCACCGGATAGAAGTGCCCCATTCGAGCTCATGTGTGATGCAAGTGATTGGGCAATAGGAGCGGTCTTGGGGCAGAAAAGGGAGAAACTTTTTCGAGTGATCTACTACGTTAGCAAGACGTTGGACTCGGCCCAAAGAAACTACACAATCACGAAGAAGGACCTACTTGTTGTGGTCTATGCTTTCGACAAGTGTAGACCTTACTTGGTGGTATCTCACACGATAGTGCACACCGACCATGCCGCATTCGCTATCTATTCAACAAGAAGGACTCGAAGCCGAGGTTAGTTCGCTGGATTTTGCTTCTTCATGAGTTTGAAATGGAGATCAAGGATAGGAAGGGGTGTGAGAATGTGGTGTCCGATCATCTCTCAAGATTGGAGCAACCGGTGGAAGGAGAAGATTCGAGGATCGTTATCAAGGAGAGTTTTCCCGACGAGCAGATTTTTGAGATTGATGAGTACACTCCTTGGTTTGCCGA
Source organism: Thymus mandschuricus (assembly GCA_029379335.1). NCBI lineage: Eukaryota > Viridiplantae > Streptophyta > Magnoliopsida > Lamiales > Lamiaceae > Thymus > Thymus mandschuricus. The sequence goes on along the minus strand of CM057074.1, from coordinate 13,761,894 downwards.
CATTGTCAACTACTTGGTGATTCATCATGTGCCAAAGGATCTTTCGTCTCACCAAAAGAAGAAATTCCTCCACGACTACAAATTCTACTATTGGAAGGATCCATATTGGCCGTCGATTTACAATGATTGCCATGCCTGTATCAAGACGTGTGATTGATTCCAACGGATGGGGAACATCACGAAGAGAGACGAGATGCCGCAGCGTACCATTATGGAGATGAAACTCTTTGATGTTTGGGGGATTGACTTTATGGGCCCCTTCCCCAAGTCTCAAGGTTTCTCTTACATTCTTCTTGCGGTGGAGTATATCTCTAGGTGGATCGAGGCCATTCCGACGACAACCAACGATTCGAAAGTGGTGATCAAATTCCTCCAACGGAATATCTTATCTCGGTACACTACTACAAATTTGGCTTTTTACTACACTACATACACTACAGTTTTTTTTAAAAATCGTAGTGTATTCCTTTTCTCTACGGTTTTTACCCAAAACCGTAGTGTATACTTCGACTACGTTTTAGTATTTACTACAATTCAGCTAAAAACCGTAGAGAATAATTCACAATACACTACGATTTAAAAAAAAACCGTAGTGTATGAGCGCCTTTCTCATACACTACGGTTTTAAACCCCCCCCCCCCCCCCCCCTGCGACCGCTTTACTCTTTCTTTCACCATTCTCCTCTCTCTCTCTCTCTCTCTGCGCTCGTTGTTCGTGGTCGTGTTCTTCAATTCTACTCGATTTCAGAAGGCTCGAGACTCCTTTGACGACAACCATGGATGGTACTGCCTCTCACTTCGCACACGCGTTTACAATTGATCTCTATAGCTCTCTCTCTCTCTCCGTTTCGTAAATACTGGCTTTATCTCTAACAGATCGAGCCCTAGAAATCCTTTGCATGAGTTTTCATCAGGCTATTACTCTCTCCCCTAAAAGTTATAGATTCCAGACTCTAATATGAGACAGATCTGGTTTAAACTGCTGCATAACAGGTAAGGAAAAACTCGTTTTGCCAATACTATACACCTCTCAAAGAATCCGAGAAGCAGAAGGTTGAGCTTCTATGAATTGATTCAAATTTTTGGTTCCACATTCGAGTTTCGGTATATGCGTTTCTGTGAGGATCTAATTCTACTTTCTGTTGCAGATTCGAGATAGAGAAGGTATCGCTGGTGATGGAGCTGCCTTTACCTAGGGTTTCAGTACTTTTATGAAGAGCGAGGAGGCCCATTGCCGGTCGCCGGTCGCCGATTGTGATAGTTATTGTTGGAAGTTTTTGGTCTTGATTGAATTAAGGTGATGGAATTTTTTAATCGAGAAAATTTATCTGATACAACTATTAATTATGTTTTTTCTTTGAGAGCTTAAATGCAGGTATGTAGCAGAAGATATGTTCAAAATAGCAAGCTACTTAAGGTACCTCGAGTATCACGTGTTTCAGTGTTTCTTGAGTATTACCGAGTGTGAATTTGTCTGGCTACAAAATACATATCTATAGGTCAATGGCTTGCAATAGATTTCATCGATTGGTGGTAGATTGTGTATTTATCAAAACATGTCTTTTTGATAGAATTGGGAAATGATGAGTCGGTGGAGAGCTATGAACCTCGTTTTCCTTTTCCCGGATCAAGTCTACAGATTATTTTGTACTTTGGTTTATTTTAGAAGTTTTCTTACTTAAATTTGTGAATATTGTTGATATTTACTTCATGTTGTCAAGTCCAGTTCTCCTATAGGTTAATTGCTGAAGTATTTGTACCCTTGAGGGTAGTCTTGATTATATCACTGCATAAAACATAATGCTTAAGTTCATTTTTCTTGCTGTCCAAATTCCAAATAGCATTATGATTCATCACAGGGGAGTAATAAAGTTGTTTCAGCTTGGTGCTTCTCGTAACGGATAGAACAACTTCAATTAGATTGTGAGTCTTTCAACAATTTTCTGGAAGTTAGTTCTAAAACTCTGTAGAGATGAGCTGCTATAGATTCATAATATGATGCTATTGAGGTGCCCTTTACAGTTCATATTAGTATTACACTGAGTGGAGTGCTTGTGTGAAGAAGTAATAACAGCGTGAAAGCTTTCTTTAATACGCTTTGTTGGTCCCGGTTTGTTAATAGGGGAAATACGTAGAGGGGGGGGGGGGGGGGGGGGGGGTGAATACGTATTTCAAGTTTTCCAACTTTTTCCCTTTAACTCAGAGTGATAAGTAAAGAGTTCGTTTGATACTTAAGACTTAGCTGAAGCTAGATCTACTGTACGTAGCTTGCCTGCTTGACCGAAGTAAGGACTTGATCAAGAGGGAGTCTTTACTCGTGAATGCGGAAATTCGGTGAGCTAAAATCTTTTTCTAAGTAATTAAAAATCCAAGTTATGTTTGTTTATATGCACGTGCAATGGATAATCAAATACGATAAAGAGATTAGGGTTAGAAAGATACGACACCGAGATTTATAGTGGTTCGGAGATAAAGCTCCTACGTCCACTTCGTTGCACGACGGCAACTGTTCTCTTCACTCAAGAACTTAAAGGTTGCGGGTCCTTCAAAAACCTAGTCGAGATCGGGCTTCACTCGCCTGGATCTGACAAACAATGCAGTGATTACGGGTTCACTACTAAGACCTAAACTGGACAAGAAGCTTCACTTGCTTCTGTCCGAACAACAGGGAGATTGCGGGCTCTCCTTACAGCCTAGCTTCGATCGAGCTTCACACGAACGATGTAAGTGCAAGCTTGGATCTAGACTCTATGATCGAGGCTTCTTCAATCGGTGAAAGAAGGGCCTTGGATCGAAACAACCTAACGACGACTCAAAAACCTAACAGACAAAGTATAGGGTTTTTGGTTGACGGACACACTATGAAGAACTCTTTACAGTAGATGCAAAGATTGGCTAGAGTTCTTCTTCTAAGCTTGGATATTTGAAGTGGGCTTAGACTCTAAGTGTGAAGGTTGAGAAGACGAGTTCCGATGAACTGGAAACTCGGAGAACACTTAAAACAAAGACTCGAAGATTTGCTCGAAGGCTTGGGAGTGTTTGTTTGCTGTATGCGCTCGAATGCTCAAGTAGTGTTCTCTTTTTTCTTTGTCTTCATCCTTCACTATTTATAGGCGGAGGGATGCCGAGATCCGTTGCTTGGTAGGTGGCTTTGTCCCTCCTCCTCTCGACAGTACTTTGCGCAGGCAGTTGCTTTTGCCGGAGCGCAGTTTGTCTCTTTGCCGAAAATGGCTAAGTTACAAGACTAACAGTAACTGGAGCGAGCCAGTACTGTAGCGGCGCCCTGTCGGCCTGGCAGTCAACTCCTCTGCTCCTCTCCGCGTTCGACACGTGGAGATCTCGCAATTAATGTGAAGATCTCTAGTTGACTGGAGTTCAAAATATGGGCGGGAGTTGTGCTGTCGCTTTCTGGTAGGTAGTGGCTCGCTTCGCTATGAAGTTGTAGCGTCTGCTTTAGTTGAGTCACTTCGTAGTCATTCTGTAGTGAGCCGCTTCAGGAGATAAAGTTCACTAGTGACTACTTTGGAAATTGCTGACTAGAATTGACTAGCTTTGACTTTACACTGTAGCGCTCGCTTCGCTTCGCCTTGGCAGACTCGCTTTGAATCTACTGTAGCGCTCGCTTCGCTACACTATTCTTCGGCACGCTTCACTTCGGCTTGCTAGACTTGCTTCGCTTCGAAAAACACACTCAAGCGAGTGGCCTTTACTTGAAAATTTGAAGCCTAAAATCTAAGCCAATTAAAGAGCCATCCTAACAGAGTAGGCATAGAAAAATTCTAACCTGTTAACTACATCAGAATGGGTCGCTTGGGAATAGGACACTTGGGGTTTTGGGATCCAATCAAACCAAATGACTTCGTTTATCAAGTATCCCGCATAGTTCCCCCTTAACAAATTGGTCCATAACAATTCCCAACAATTTCCCCCTTTTTGATGATGCCAAAACCCAAAGGCTAAGACTTAGAGAATTCCATACTATCTAACCGTGAAGGGAACTCCAAGCGACTGCTTCCTTTGCAGCTTCGTTTGTAATTTTTCTTTTAAGTTCCTTTCCCTTTTTTTTTCGGTTAAATTATTTGAGTTTGTAGCAGAAGGTAAGGTCATTCACAAAGCAGGTAAATGACGCATTTTGACAGAAATTGAAATTTGGATATATGAACAAGCAGTTCATACAAGGCAAAAATATGAAACTTGAAACTCAACGGTTTCCTGCAAGTTTCATCGCGTTCCTTCTTCTCCTCTTCTTTCTCCTTCACAAAATAGTACGCAGACAGGACATTCGACTCCATCGTCCTGATGTTGTATTGGTTCTCTCTCCATCTTTTCTCCAATCTGAGTGCTTCATCCACTTCTGCATCAATTGCCTTCCGGTAAGGAATCTCTGAATTCGGTTGCAGAGGCATAGGAAAGTCTTTCACAGCTGGCACTTTGACAATGAGTGGAAGGGGTTTTGCTTCTTCTGCCAGCGTAAAGATCTTTCGGCGTAACCTCTCGTTATATTGATGCAAGAAGTTATTGAGAGCCTCCATCCTTGAGCACTTGTCTTGGTACGGCACTACCTTCCACCAGTAGTAGGCCTTTATGAACTTATCCTTGAGAATTAGCCAAGTGTCGAGGAGATCTCTTGGGATGAAATCCTCGATTTGTCTGGAGTCCAGATGATGATCTCTTCGCATAGCCAGCTCCTCTTCTGTCCTGGTTTTCAACTCCTTCATGATTGAGTTGAATCGGGTACTGGCGTCACCGCTCCACTTCGGAAGCATATCGTTAATTCGCTTCCGAATGAAATCATGTTCTTCCGGCGGGTAACGACCGAAATTGATCATCTCTTTCAATGTGACTCTGCCAGTATCCATCCAGGCTTGGAGATTGACGGCTTCGGACTCTTCAGGCAAGTGAGGAATGAATGCACTACGCGCGATGGCAGATTGGATGAGCCTCACTTCATTCCAGTGGGACTCGATCCTTTCATCCAATTTCATCAGTCTTTTCTCCCTTACTTCCTCATCCTTCTCCTTTCTCCTCTTCTTCTCCTCTTTCTTCTTCTGCCTCTTCTCGAAGCGACTTGCCTTCTCTTTGACCACTTGCTGCATTTTTTGGCGTTTGGCAGCAGGGTCTTCTTCCCTTGTTTCAGGCGTCGATCGCTTCAAGGATGCTTTAGGAGTGGGAGGTGGCGGGTGGTGGCATCTGTGTGGCAGCTTCACTGGCTGGAACTATTCTGGCCAAAGCTGAAGTAAGTGCCTGTGCTGAAACAGGGGCAGGGGCCAAGGCAACCGTTCGTGAAGATGAAGCGGGCGCATGCGAAGATGCACCAGCTTGAGTGGTAGTTCTTTTGAGCTCAAGTTCCACTTCCAAGGAACGTGCGTAGGCCTCATCCTCTGCAATCTGTCGCTCCCTTTGTTCTTTGGATAAAGGAACACCGGGAACAACGGGATGAGTGGCGATTGATGAACCTAACAGTTTTCCGGCCGACGGCAAACGGGGCTCCTCCGTTAACTTGCTTTTGCCTTTCTTTCTTGCTAGTTCAGCTCTGGCTTCATCGACCACTTCCTCCACAGCACTGCTTCCTCCCTCCAACATCTTCTCAACTCCAACAATTTCACAACCTCCAGATCCTCCAACACCTCCTTCGATCAAGCCACTGGCTTCGATCGCTCTTCCTGTGTTGCTCGTTCCTCCAACTTCCCTCATTTGAATGAGTGCTCTCTCAATATTTTCCCCCTTTTTGGCATCATCAAGACTGCCGGGGGCGGTTGTAATCACCGTTCCGCTGATGGATTGGTGGATGTCTGTTAGCTTGCTTAGCACATCTTGAAGCATCTTTTCAGATCGTGCTGCAAACACATTTTCCTTGACGAGGACGAGCTCTGCTGTCTTTATAGAAATTTCTTCAAGAAGATACTTGCACTGGTCTTCTCTCTCTTTTACCGACCGCATCAAGCTTTCTAATGGCTCTACTGCTCTGAAGCGAGCATCCAGCTCCGCTTCAATATCTGCACGGATAAGCTTGCGCTCTTCCTCCAGCTTGAGGTTGAAGAAGTTCTGCGAAGCTTCCAACTCCGCTTGAGCAGTGGCAAGAGCGTTTTGTTTTTGCTTTAAGGTCACATAGACTTGAGCAGCTCCAGCCATGCGGACAGCAAATTCTCCGGCCTTCTTTTCTGCTTTGTCGATTTTGACGGCAAGTTGAACTTGCTTGTGAGCTATATCTATGCCTGCTTTCCTCCTGCTTTCCAGCTCAACATTAGCTTCATCCAGTCTGCTGTTGAGAATCTCAATCTCCTTCTCAAGACTGTGGATTTTTAGTTGAGCTCTCGTCAGTTCGCCGTCCAGATTCACTATTTTTGCCTCGTGGTTGGAGATTTGCTTCTCCATCTTCTCAACGTTAGCAGTTGCCTTGTTGATATTTTCTCGGTACTTGTTCCGCATGTTCCTCTTCTCCTCCTTTTCTGTCTCCACCTCCTTCTCTAGCTTCTCCTTCTCTCCGCTTACTTCCACCAACTTCGCACTAACTTCCCTCAGCCTGCTCCTCTCAGCATCTAGGGATTGTTTCATTTCCTAACTTCCCTTCTCTAACTCCTCTACCTGCTTCGACAAACTTGCCTTCTCCTCCACAAGTTTTGTCTTCTCCACAACCAACTCCTCCATTTCCGTCTTCCTCCTGTCACAATCTGCACGCAGATTAGTGACCTCCAATATTTTCGAAGTTAGCTCAGCATCCTTCTTGGTGATCTCATTCTGCAAATTTGAGATCACCGCGTCTTTCTCTCCCATTTCAGCTTCATGATCCTTGATCAACCGGAGCTCATACAGTGAAGGCTCACGCTCTGGGATGGGCGCATCGGGATACTCCTTCTTTACCCTTGCATCGAGCACCTCCTAGTAATTTGTCTCATTGAGGAAGGTGTGGAAACCGTCAACTTGGGCAAATTTGAGCACTTCAACCTCCATGGCTTCGATCACCTCCTCTTCCATCGCCTTGCGCAGGTTAAAGATCTTGTAGTACTCTTTTCCTCTGTACGTGATGTACGTGAGGAAGTCTACTGCGCGGGTGAAGAAGTCATCGACCATCTTCACAGAGAGGTATCGTTCACGGACGAGCTCGGCAGCTTGCTCTCGGTCCTTCAGGTACCGTTCAAGGACCAATTCCTTTTCGGTTGGGGTTGGGGGAGAATCTAGGATGATGACGGGATAGGTGTCGGTTGTTTTGGCTGTTTGGGCGGTATCAGCGCTTTTGGCTGATGAGGACTGTGAGTTGGGGGTGGAAGCTTCAGTAGCTTCAGGTTGGTTGGTTTCAGTTTGAGGATTGAGTGGGGCGGAGAAAAGTTTGTAGGCATCGGTGAGGTCCGTGCCTAGAAAAGGTAGGTTGGGAATTTGAAAGGATGAGTGGGTTGATTCTTGTGGTGAGGATGGTGTTTGAGTGATGGGAATGGCGGTGGTTGACGTTTGAGGTTCCGGTAGTGGCTGGGTTTGGGTTTGAATTTGGGTAGGAGGTGATTGCTGGGTTTGGATTTTGGTTGGTGAGGGCTGGGGTAGGTATTTTTCCGGTGAGGGTTGGGGTAGGTCTTTTTCCGGTGAGGGTTGGGGATTTCCTTCCTCTGCTATCTTCTCGAGCGGCTGCTCCTCAGCCTCGCTCGTTCCGATAATGGTAGTCACGCTTCTCAATCTTTGAGGTCGCCTCGACCTCGCTTTCCTTGATACTCGCTTCGGTTGAGAAGGAGCTTCGATTTCTTCTTCCGCCTCGCTACAGGATTTAGCGATTGGAGTGGAAGGAAGGACTATCACATCAACACAATCCCGGTCCATCGGGAGCTTCTCAGATTTCCACGAATCGAAGTAAAGAGTGTTTTTCTTGTATGGAGCAGTATCTGCCCACGGCATGTCTTTGAACAGTTTCTCCAGGGCGTAGGAGATCCTGGAGAAAAACTTCAATTTTCCCTTGCGGACGATTTCACTAGTACTTCCCTTCTCGTACTCGAAATCCGCCGCGACATCATGAATCTGGTTGATAAACCAGCGATGCCAGTTAAATTTCGTCCCTGTTAAGCTGTCAACAATTACAGAGGTGGCGTAGATCTTGGTGTCTGACAGTTGGCTGAGCGAACCAACTCCACAGAGAATGGACTTCGTGTATAGCTCGCAGATCAGGTTGAATGGAGCCTTTAAGTCGCTTCTGATGTTGCTCAGCTTCGGATTCCCAAACTTCACACCTCTTCGTTTGGCGAAGCGAGCATACTCCACCTGGGTTGACATGCCAAGTTCTGACAGTGATACTGGTCCGGTCATCGGCAAATCGAAAACTCGGGTTATTCTGTTTAGCTCGATCTCCACTGGTGTTCCTCTCAGAGGATGAGAGAAAGTTGACGTTTCTTCTCCCTCTTTGAGATTAAGGAGAATCTCGGCAACGGCCTTGCCCAGAATCTGTTGCGGCTTTGCAGTCACGAACTTCCACAGGCCGGCCGTGGTCACAGCCCTGCGGAAGAAACCGTTCTCCACTACCACATCTTCATCAAGATGCGGTTCTATGAAGACATTGTCGTTGAAGGTTTTTAGAAAATCCTCCATAGTTTCGGTTTTCTCTTTCTTTCCCATGGTTTATTTGAAGAGAGATTTTGAGAAAAGGTTAAGGCTTTGGGGGGTTTGAGACTCGTGAGTTGCAGGAGCACAGACCTTGCACGAGAATGGCAATTTTGGAGAGTTGTAAATTTTTCTGCAGGTCTTTGACGTTTCATATATATAGACCTAGGGTTCGGCTGACGAGGCAGGGGCAAGACAGTAATATCTGTGAAGATCCTGTGCGGAGGCGGCAGACTCTCGGTGATGGATCTGATGTGTCCGGCGTCATCACTGGAAAAGTGAACCGCCAATTTGGCTTGACGTGGCCACGTGGCAGCTTTTGATTCGTCTCTCCAATAGTCGTCAATCCAGCGGTTGAGATTTAGAGACGGTTCAGATTCGACGGCTGGATTGAGTGCGGTTTTCCAGCTTTCCTCGGCTTTGACGTCCACGCGCCTGTCGTTTCTTTTTCTACGCGCCGCTGCATTAAATGCTAAAGTAAAAAGTGAAATTTTGCACTCGAGTGCTGACAGCTCATACGCTTCACTTCGTATCCGCTCGCTTCGAGTGTAGCCGCTTCGGCATCCACTCGCTTGCGAAGTACTCGCTTCACGTGACTGTTCCGCACTCGTTTGCGATGACTTGCGGAGTGACGTGGCACTCGCTTCGTCATTTGTAGCGACTGGAAACAAGAAAATGAATTTCTTTGCTTAATTTAAAATGTTTCTGACTTACATACTTCGAGGATAAACAAGAGTGTTTTCCTCTTTGTATTTGTGTCAGATTCATTTCATATATTCCACGTAGTGAGTGAAGGTTTCTAGCACGCTTCAGCTCACTTAGTGTACTTCAAATTGAAACACTTACCAGTCAATCTCACTTCGTAGGAGATTGATACCACCTATTGAAGACTTCATTTTGAGGATTTGTACATCATCAGTTGAGACCACTTGTTGGTATTTGCCTTGAAGCTTGTTGATATCGTCTGTTGAGTACACCTCCATTTATTGGATACTTTGTCTTCTTTGGAGTTCATCTTCATGGCATTCATCTTCCTCTACGAATTAGAGAGTTCTCCATCGAAGTGAATGAGGGAGGAAATGAATATAGTACACAAGCTTACTACAACCCAGAGGGGAGTTTCACGTAAGTGTACATATTCACGACGAATGGGGGATGAGTACAAGTCCTTATCTCAGAGCAGAAATGGACAGGATGACAATGAGAGTGCTTTGACAAGACAAGCTCGTATTTTAAACAGAAGCATGTCACCAGCCCTGCAACCTTTTGTAGAAAAAGGTAAACCTTCAAGCATCCTCCTACAAGCTACAGAATGAACTTGCAATCGACTCGCTTTGACCCAAGCTAGGGCAAATTGAAGCGATGAAAAATTCAAAGTGGGGGAGGAATGGATAGACATCCGGCAGCTCAACTCAATGAAGAGTGAGTAAGGAATGGACATTTATCCACGATGAAGGAGATGAGAAGACTTGCTCCTCTTCGGCGGAAAGATGGGAAGAGGACACAAGGTCTAGGTGCCAGCCCTGCCTAAGCTTTCACCATTTTTACGTGGGAAGGCCCGATACAAGACCCCACAACCGTTACTAGAATCGGCACTTGCGAGTGTTTATACCCACTCGCTAGGAATCCTAGGCTAGGTACCTTGCTCGCTTTGGAAGTAGGTTGCTCCGAGAGCAAGCAATAGTTCCCCCTTAACCAATGGCTTAACAATTCCTGTAAGTGGGTAGGGAACTTCTTCCAACACTCCACCTTTCTCCACCCTATTTCTCCTTCTTCAAGCCAGTGGAATTTTGAAGTGACTCGCTTGAGTTGGTGAAGATCCGAAGCGGGTGGCGCTACGAAAAACTAGCGACCACTCCTTCGTGCATCCTGGATCTAGCACTCTTCACCAGGGTCTAATAACCCTAATTCAATGCATAGCTAATTGAAACGAGACTCAGCTAGAGGCTTGGTGAGAATATCTGCTCGCTGGAGATCGGTATGAATTTTCTCGAGCTTGATATCCTTCTTCTCGACATGATCACGAATGAAGTGATGTCGGATTTCCACGTGCTTGCATCTGGTGTGTAGCACTGGATTTTGTGAGATGCAGATAGCACTGTTGTTGTCGCAAAATATTGGAATTTCATTCGCTTCAACATTGTAGTCCTTCAACTGCTGACGAAGCCATAGAATTTGGGAATAGCAGCTTCCAGCGGCCATATATTCGGCTTCAGTCGTTGAAGTAGCTACACTTGTCTGCTTCTTCGAAAACCATGAGATTAGCTTGCTTCCCAAGAACTGACAAGTGCCCGAAGTTGATTTCCTATCAATTCGGCACCCTCCATAATCAGCGTCTGAGTATCCAGTGAGCTCTAGATTGTCCTCCGTTGGATACCACAACCCCATGTTGATAGTGCCCTTCAAATATCGAAGAATTCTCTTGGCAGCTTCAAGATGGCTGTGCTTGGGGTTGCTTTGGAAGCGAGCACAGACTCCAACTGCAAAAGCTATATCTGGTCTGCTTGCAGTGAGATATAGAAGTGATCCGATCAAGGCTCGGTAGTCTGTAACATCCACAGACTTCCCATCTATGTCTGGCTCCATCTTCCAGTTCGTGTTCATCGGAATCTTCACAGCTTTGGCATGCTGAACACCGAACTTAGCAAGCATATCTCTTGTGTACTTCGCTTGATTGATGAAGATACCATCATCCTGCTGCTTCACTTGAAGACCTAGAAAGCAGCTCATCAAGCCAATCATTGACATCTCATATTTGGTCTTCATCAGCTCTCCAAACTTCTCGCTAAGCGACTGGTTTGGCGATCCAAATATGATGTCGTCTACATAGATCTGAACCCATAGCATATCCTCTCCATAGTTGATTGTGAAAAGGGTTCGATCTATCTTTCCTTTGTGGAATCCATTATCCACTAGGAATTGAGAAAGTGTATCATACCAAGCTCTGGGAGCTTGCTTCAACCCGTATAGGGCTTTCTTAAGTCGATACACCTTGTCTCCTTGCTCGAAACCCGGTGGCTGCTCCACATACACTTCTTCCTTCAATTCACCGTTGAGAAACGCACTCTTCACATCCATTTGATACAGTTTGAATCTCTTGGTTGCTGCATAGGCTAGAAAAAGTCAAATCGCTTCAAGCCTTGCCACTGGAGCGAAGGTCTCATCAAAATCGATTCCTTCCTCTTGGCAGTAGCCTTTAGCGACTAGACGCGCCTTGTTTCTCACAACGTTGTGATCCTCGTCTGTCTTGTTCTTGAACACCCACTTGGTGCCAATAACATGCTGGAATTTGGGACGATCCACGAGGTACCATACGTCGTTTCTGGTGAACTGGTTCAGCTCTTCTTGCATGGCGATCACCCAGTTTGAATCGGCTAGGGCTTCCTCCACGCATGACGGCTCAATGTTTGAGAGAAAGCAACTGAACATGGCACTTTCTCCAAACACTTGACTTCTGGTCACTACACCCTTGGATGGATCTCCAATAATTTGACTTGGTGAGTGATCCTTGAGCCATGCACGCTTGGACCCGCCAGCTTCATCTTCATCTTCTTCTTGGTCACTCGCTTCACCATCTGAAGCGACTGGATTGGGTGCTTGGCCTGCACTCGCTTCAGGAGTCTTGGGGGCAGCTTTATCTTTTCCTTGGACATTCTGCTCGCTTGAGCCCTTGATATCTTCTTCATCCTCAGTATGTCCCAAGTAAGAGTGTTGATGGGTTCCGCACTTGACTTTCCTTCTTTAGATTGATCCTGTTCCTGTGGAAGACTCAAGGAAGATTCATCAAATACGACATGAGGTGATTCTTCCACGATTAGGGTTTTACAGTTGAACACCCTGTAAGCTTTGCTTGATGTGGAATATCCTAAGAATATTCCTTCATCAGCTTTGCTTTCAAAGGCTTTCAACTGCGACTTCCCATTGTCATGGATGAAGACCCTACAACTAAAAATATGGAAATAAGATAAGTTAGGAATTCTTCCTGTCCATATTTCATATGGTGTTTTGTCGTGCCGTTTGCAGAGAAGCGTTCGATTCTGCGTGTAGCATGCTGTATTGGCAGCTTCAGCCCAATACTTCATTGGAAGCTTCGAGTCTGCAATCATGGTTCGAACGGCTTCTTTGATGATTCGATTTCTTCTTTCAGCAACTCCATTCTGCTGAGGTGTACGTGCTGAGGAGGTTTGATGAGCTATGCCATGCTCCGTGCAGTATGCTTCGATGGTAGAGTTCAAGAACTCTGTGCCTTTGTCAGAGCGGATGGTCACGATCGCTTGATTCTTCTCCACAGCCAATCGCTTGAGCAGTTGTGGTAGCTTGGTCAGAGTCTCCTTCTTGCTGTAGAGAAATACGACCCAAGTGTAGCGAGAGAAGTCGTCGACTACAACTAGAGTGTATTTCCTTCCGTTCACACTAACTGGAGTAACTGGACCAAACAGATCCATGTGAAGCAGCTCGAGCACTCGCTTTGATGAAGCTTCTTCGAGACTGGCGAAGTGCTTCTTCGTCTGCTTCCCTCGTTGGCATGGTGAGCATGGATGGTCTTTGATGAAGACTTCATTTGGTATGCCTTGCACCAAACCCTTACGAGCTAAGCTATTGATTGCTTTGAAATTGAGATGGTTCAAGCGTCGGTGCCATAGCCATCCTATTTCTGTAGCACTCCTTCCTACTAAGCACGTTTCCTCTTTGCAGCTGTCCCATTGTGCGATGTAGACATTCCTTTGTCTAATTCCAGTGAGCACAATCTGGGATGTAAGCTTGCTCTTCACAATGCACTTGTTGGAAATAAATTCCACCTTGTATCCTTTGTCACAAAACTGTGAAATGGATAGCAAGTTGTGCTTGAGTCCTTCCACGTAGGAGACTTCTTCAATTGTGAGCTTTCCAACTTTCAGTGCGCCGTACCCTTTGGTGCTTCCTCGAGAGTTGTCACCAAATGTAAGTGTGGACCCTTCTTCTCTATGTAGTCTTGAAGTAGAGCTCTCATGCCGGTCATGTGTCTTGAACATCCACTGTCCAAGTACCAGATTTGTTGACCCTCACATGGCATGGGATCCACGGCGCTCACCTGCATTTAGACAGATTTTGGTACCCAAATCAGTTTGGGTCCTTGCAGGTTAGTTCCCTTAGGTACCCACACTTGCTTCAGTTTCTTTTGAAAGGAAGCTTGTGCTTTGGGCTTCTCGACCTTTGAAAACAGTGACTTCTGCCTTGAAGCAGCTTCACATGTGCAGCAGTGTGTGCAAGAGGGGTAGCGGCTCGCTTCTGGCATACCCAAGCTCTTACCCTTTGGCTTGTATCCTGAAGCGACTCGCTTCGGATTAACTATGGGCTTAGAGACTGACTTGGGTTTTACAGTCTATCGAAGCGGCTCGCTTGGTTTTCTCGAAGCGGTCCAACTAGGGTTTCGACCCTGACTCGCTTGAGTAACCTTGGGAATCTGAAGCGACCTAGTGGAAGCTTCAAAGTCTCCCCCCTCAACGTTAGTCCGGTTGGACCATCTCCAGTCCGGATAACATGACACATAGACATTACTCCTTTTTTTGAAAGGGAGATCCTTTGTCTCTGGTGTCTTGGTCTGAGATTTAGAAGCTACAACTGGTTTCCCTTTACCTTTGAATTGGTAAGCTTTAGCATTGTGAGTGCTAGGGATAGTTGTATTTTGCTTGCCCTTAGATTCAGTCCTTAAAGATATAGACATCTTCATTGGCTTCTTCTTAGGGTTCTCAGCCATTTTGCCTTTGTCTTTGTTAGTGGTCGCTTTGGATGCAATGGGCATTTCCAAAGTGACTGATGGTGTCGTGTTTGAAGCACCAACAAAGACAGTCGGCTTGGAAGGTCCACCCTCATATCCAAGTCCTCCCTTTCTACCAAAAGGTAGAAGAGAACTCTCTAGTGCCTGTCTAGCGTATGAAGCTTTGTTTAAGTTGGCGACTAGAGTGGATTGGGCTTCATACCTTCCTTCCAAGCTTTGATGTCTCGCGAAGAGATCCTCGAACTTACTAGTCATAGCCCTTAAGTTGAGTTTGACTTGGTCAAGCTCAGTGGCTAGCTTTCGGTTCTCCTTCTTGCTTTGAGACAAAGCTTGTTGCAGCACTACGTGGTCACTTGACAATTTAACGTGCTTGTCAAGCAACTCACTCCATGTTGAGGAATTGGATTCCTCTTGGTGCGTGTGTGCGAGTGTAATTGAACTAGATGAGGGATAGATGAATACCTCTCCGGTCTCTTCGTCGGTGAGCGCCATGAGTCCAAGATCCTCACCTTCACTAGAGTTGGGATCTGTGAATGCATCGGAGTCACTTGCTGGATCTTCAGTTGAAGCGACCGGCGCTTCACTCGCTACGAGCGCTCGCCTTGGAGCATCCCTCTTTGCTTTCAGTTCCTCTCGCTCCTTCGCACTCAGCTTTGGGCAATCGGATTTGTAGTGGCCCATCTTGTGGCAGTGGTAGCATTCCACTTCCATCATGTCCCTTGAGATCGGCTTGGTCGTCTCTTCTCTCTTCCCTTTTCCTTCTCGAGCATCAGTGCTTCTCCTTTGTATTGCTTGTAGAATCTTTTGTATTTTCCCACTCGAGAGTTCATCTTGTTGAAGTTCTTGGATAAGAACGCAATGTGTTCTTCCAACTCTTCCCTCGTCATCTTGGCTAGCGACTGGTCACTTGGCCCTTCAGCAGCTTTGAATGCTACTCCTTTTGACGTAGTGGGCGCTTCATCCTCTTCGTCGAGGTTCATTCGATTCAGATCGAATTCATGAGCTTTGAGTTCGGAGAACAGAATCTCCGGTGTGAGTTTTGATAGATCCTTGGTGGCTAGGTATAACTCCTTCATGGTTTGCCACTTCCTTTTGAGAGCTCGGACAATCTTCAGGTTGACTTCCTTGTCTGTGAGTTCCTTCCCAAGTGAGTT
Organism: Thymus mandschuricus; assembly: GCA_029379335.1. Taxonomy (NCBI): domain Eukaryota; kingdom Viridiplantae; phylum Streptophyta; class Magnoliopsida; order Lamiales; family Lamiaceae; genus Thymus; species Thymus mandschuricus. Next base: position 13,746,406 of record CM057074.1, on the reverse strand, counting down.
GAGAGTTGCAATGATGTTTGTAACTCTCAGCTCGAAGGTGTCGATGGACTCTCCTGGCTTCATTATCAGACTCTCAAAAACCCCGCATCTGAACATCGAGCTTGTTTTCCTTGATTTTGTCTGTGCCTTGAGAAATGAAGGCTAGTGTTTCCCACATTTCTTTCGCCGTTGCACATTTCCTTATCCGTGGTAGATAGGCGTCCGACACGGTGCTCTGCATCGTGTGGCGTGCAATCTTGTCGAGGTTGGCAACTTTGAAGTCATTCGGAGTGTACTCATCTTTATCCTTTTCAACATACGTTTGTCGAACATGAGCTTCGCGTCCTTCAGCAGCTGCGACGTTCACAGATATGGCTTTCTTGATTTCGATTGGTCCGTCCTCTATGACTTCCCACATCCGGTCGTGGATGGAGCATAGGAAGCTCTCGACTCGGAAACTCCATGTCTCGTATCCTTCGATCGAGAACTGTGGAAGAATCGATGCACTGTATGTAGACATAGCAAACTATCAGCAGTAAATGCAATATGCGTGAGTGAGGTTTTGATGCACTTAGGAAAATAGGATCCGGTTCAGTGAGACAACATGAAGCGAGTGGGGACTCGCTTCGGATATGCAAAGCAAAGGCTCGAAAGAACCTGGCTCTGATACCACTTGTTGGTCCCGGTTTGTTAATAGGGGAAATACGTAGAGGGGGGGGGGGTGAATACGTATTTCAAGTTTTCCAACTTTTTCCCTTTAACTCAGAGTGACAAGTAAAGAGCTCGTTTGATACTTAAGACTTAGCTGAAGCTAGATCTACAGTACGTAGCTTGCCTGCTTGACCGAAGTAAGGACTTGATCAAGAGGGAGTCTTTACTCGTGAATTCGGAAATTCGGTGAGCTAAAATTTTTTCCTAAGTAATTAAAAATCCAAGTTATGTTTGTTTATATGCACGTGCAATGTATAATCAAATACGATAAAGAGATTAGGGTTAGAAAGATACGACACCGAGATTTATAGTGGTTCGGAGATAAAGCTCCTACGCCCACTTCGTTGCACGATGGCAACTGTTCTCTTCATTCAAGAACTTGAAGGTTACGGGTCCTTCAAAAACCTAGTCGAGATCGGGCTTCACTCGCCTGGATCTGACAAACAACGCATTGATTACGGGTTCACTACTAAGACCTAAACTGGACAAGAAGCTTCACTTGCTTCTGTCCGAACAACAGGGAGATTGCGGGCTCTCCTTACAGCCTAGCTTCGATCGAGCTTCACACGAACGATGTAAGTGCAAGCTTGGATCTAGACTCTATGATCGAGGCTTCTTCAATCGGTGAAAGAAGGGCCTTGGATCGAAACATCCTAACGACGACTCAAAAACCTAACAGACAAAGTATAGGGTTTTTGGTTGACGGACACATTATGAAGAACTCTTTACAGTAGATGCAAAGATTGGCTAGAGTTCTTCTTCAAAGCTTAGATATTTGAAGTGGGCTTAGACTCTAAGTGTGAAGGTTGAGAAGACGAGTTCCGATGAACTGGAAACTCGGAGAACACTTAAAACAAAGACTCGAAGATTTGCTCGAAGGCTTGGGAGTGTTTGTTTGCTGTATGCGCTCGAATGCTCAAGTAGTGTTCTCTTTTTTCTTCGTCTTCATCCTTCACTATTTATAGGCGGAGGGATGCCGAGATCCGTTGCTTGGTAGGTGGCTTTGTCCCTCCTCCTCTCGACAGTACTTTGCGCAGGCAGTTGCTTTTGCAGGAGCACAGTTTGTCTCTTTGCCGAAAATGGCTAAGTTACAAGACTAACAGTAACTGGAGCGAGCCAGTACTGTAGCGGCGCCCTGTCGGCCTGGCAGTCAACTCCTCTGCTCCTCTCCGCGTTCGACACGTGGAGATCTCGCAATTAATGCGAAGATCTCTAGTTGACTGGAGTTCAAAATATGGGCGGGAGTTGTGCTGTCGCTTTCTGGTAGGTAGTGGCTCGCTTCGCTATGAAGTTGTAGCGTCTGCTTTAGTTGAGTCACTTCGTAGTCATTCTGTAGTGAGCCGCTTCAGGAGATAAAGTTCCCTAGTGACTACTTTGGAAATTGCTGACTATAATTGACTAGCTTTGACTTTACACTGTAGCGCTCGCTTCGCTTCGCCTTGGCAGACTCGCTTTGAATCTACTGTAGCGCTCGCTTCGTTACACTATTCTTCAGCACGCTTCACTTCGGCTTGCTAGACTTGCTTCGCTTCGAAAAACACACTCAAGCGAGTGGCCTGTTGGGGTTGTTGTATACCTAAAGCAAAACCGGTTGTTTTAGTGGTTACGACACCGGTCCACTGTTAACAATCCCTATCTGGAAGAATATGTTTAAGCAAGAATAAAGTCCATTATCTCATGTTTTAGACCATGTGTCGATCTGAGTTCGGAGAGGATCACGAAGGTCGTTAATAATGGTGAGATATAAACAGTTCACAGTCGAGACAGCTTGGGCTGAGATGTCGGTCTTGACTGCAGCTTAATGGTAGTGATGAGTCCTAATCACTTGTTATGCTGGTACGGTGGAACGTATTGAAGGATCAACAGAGATAATGCTCTTCTGATACTGACCCTATATCAGAGGTGATATAGGTGAAGAGCTATAGATCTCAGGCTCTAGCTCGATCTTAACCTTGGTAAACTATTAGATGTATATGTATTCTTCGATGTTACTTTGATTTACGATGATATGAACTTCTCGTTAGTTCATCTTAATCATGTCGTACTTTGGGTAACACGGAGATGCATAGTATGTCTAATAAGTGTTATCAATAAGCCGTGTCCTGTGTGAGTGCAGGCTGACGTTATCCCCTCAAGGGAGTTCACAATGTTTATTATACCAAGTCATGCATGCTGATTAAGTTCAGGTATAATAATGAGGAGTGAACGGGTACTACCTGAGGAATAGATGTTAACAATTAGGAGCAGTCATGGTAGCTCTAATTGGTTAACGGATATGGAAGGTCTTAAACACGGGGGTCGAACTATACAAAATACCTACCCAATCTACATAATTGGGACAGAGCGGTGATTCAGCTATGACACTTTAGTGGAGTGCGTCATAGTTCTAATGAGATACATGTTCAGGGGTGGACATGGAAATATCGAATTAGATAAGGCCCAACTCTGTCTGGTATCCGATCCCTAGGATGGCCCAAACAGACCTCGGGAATCGATCTAAATTGTATTATTGAGTATGGACTCAATAATTGTACTCAGGCCCAGTATATGATATATATTGGATTTATATCCGGTGAATGGATAATAAATATAATTAATTGAGATTTATATCCTATGGGATTAAATCTAATTATTTATTATTTAGTTATTCACGGATAAGATTAAATCTAATAAGATAAGATTTATTTAATTAAATCTTATGGGGATAAATATCATATATATAAATATATTTTGTATATATTTATTTATTTATTCTTCTACTGGAATTAGAATAAATTCTATTTGTTAGAATTAATTCCGGATATACAGTTGCATAACTGAACAGATTAATTCCTTATTAATTCCGTATTAATAAAGGAATAGGATTTGTAAGTTATGGAAAGAGAATAAATATGGGATGGCAAAGATATGGTTGGAGATAAATAAGGAATCATATCTCCTTATTTATGAACCATATATATATATACTCTCAAGTCTCTCATAAAACCCTAGTTCTCATAATCTGACCTAGCCACCAGAATTCTCTGTGTGAGATTGGTGCAGAAATCGAGGGTGAGAGAGAGAGAGTCGGCCGAGTCTGAGTGTGAAGAAGATCGAGGTTCCAGTGATCTCGAGACGCCCACCAAGTCTCGGATTTCAAGGTGTGGGATCACATCCTAGAAGATTAGAACCGTAGATCGATCAGACACGACTCAGATTGCACGTTCTTCATAATCAAGGTATGTACTCGAACCGTTGCATGAATTTATGTGCACGATCGAATCAACACATCCGAACCAAGATCTGGGTCGGGGCGGCTTTCAAGCAGCCGTTTCCCAACATTCACTTGAAAATTTGAAGCCTAAAATCTAAGCCAATTAAAGAGCCATCCTAACAGAGTAGGCATAGAAAAATTCTAACCTGTTAACTACATCAAAATGGGTCGCTTGGGAATAGGACACTTGGGGTTTTGGGATCCAATCAAAACAAATGACTTCGTTTATCAAGTATCCCACATAGTTCCCCCTTAACAAATTGGTCCATAACAATTCCCAACACGCTTGTTAGGCTTTGAGCCAATAGTATCGTTTTACAAGTGCTAAACAGGGAGCTACATGTAGGTGTAACTTTGTTGTTGTTGTGGTAAAATGGTGTCAAGTTTGTTGGATTCCATCTGCCCGATTTGAAAAGGGTTTTAGTCGAATGTGAGCTATAGGGTGAGTTTGTTCATGATGAAGGCTAGGAGAGGATGGACTAAGTAGATTGTAGTGCTAAAGCTCAACTGTTGGGAATTGTTAAGGATACAACATATGTTAAGGGGGAACTCAAGTGGGACACTTGAAAATCTATGTTTTGATTTGATCCCAAAACCCCTAAGTATCCTATTCCCAAGCGACCCAATATGATGTAAAATAGGTTAGAAAATTTTCTAAGCCTATAATGTTAGGATGGCTCTTTTATTGCTTTAGTCGCTTAGGTTTTAGACTGCAGATATTTCAAAGTAAAGGGCACTCGCTTGAGTGAGTTTTCCAAGCGAAGCAAGTCTAGCAAGCCGAAGTGAAGCATGCCGAAGAATAGCGAAGCAAAGCGAGCGCTACAGTAGATTCGAAGCGAGTCCACTAAAGCGAAGCGAAGCGAGCGCCACAGTGAAAAGCCAAAGCGGGTCAACACGGGTCAACAACTACTAAAGCAGTTACTCAGGAAATTCATTTTCCAAGTACTCGCTACAGTATGACCTTGAAGTGACTCAGTTGAAGCGAACGCTACAATTCTAAAGCGAAGCGAGCTCCTACCTAATAGATTGCGACAGCACAATTCCCGCCCAGAATTTAAACTCCAGTCAAACTGAAGATCACCGCATTGAATGCAAGATCTCCACGTGTCGAATGAGGAGAGGAGCAGTGGAGTTGACTGACAAGCCGACAAGGGCGCCGCTACAGTACTGGCTCGCTCCAGTTACTGCTGTATTTGTAACTTAGCCATTTTTAAGAAAGGGACAAACTGGCGCTCCTGGAAAAGCAAAAGCCTGTGCAAGTACTGTCGAGAGGAGGAGGGACAAAGCCACCTACCAAGCAACGGATCTCGGCCAACCCTCCGCCTATAAATAGTGAAGGATGAAGATGAAGAGAAGTAGAGCACTACTTGAGCATTCAGCGCCTACTGCAAACAAATACTCCCAGCTTACAAGCATTCTTTCGAGTCTTTGTTTCAAGTGTTCTCCGAGTTCCAGTTTCATCGGAACTCGTCTTCGCAACCTTCAAACTTAGAGTTCTAAGCCTACTTCATATCCAAGCTTAGAGAAGAGCTCTAGCCATCTTTGCATTCACTGTAAAGAGCTCTTCTTTAGTGTGTCTATCGAGAAACCAAAAACCCTAACCCTAAAGTTCTGTTAGGTTTTGTGTGTTCGTCGAGAGGTTAATTTCGATCCAAGGCTCTACTTTCCTCGATAGTAGAAGCCTCGATCATAGAGTCTAGATCCAAGCTTACACTTTCCTCGATTGTGTGAAGCTCGATCGAAGCTAAGGTTGTAAGGAGAACCCGTAATCTCCCTGTCGTCGGACTGAAGTGAGTGAAGCTTCAAGTCCAGTTTAGGTTTTGTGTGGTGAACCCGTAATCACCCTGTCGTCGTCAGATCCAAGCAAGTGAAGCTTGATCTTGACCTAGGTTTTTGAAGAACCCGTAATCTTCAAAGTTCTTGAGTGAAGAGAACTAGTTGCCTAGTGCAACAAGTGGACGTAGGTGTTTTATCACCGAACCACTCTAAATCGCGGTGTCGTATCTCTAACCCTAAACTCTTGTATGTTTACTGTTACTCATTGCACAAGCATTTAAACAAATTTAAATGTTGGTCCCGGTTTGTAAGAGGAAAAACACGTAGGGGGGGGGGGGGGGTGAATACGTGTTTTGAAGTTTTTCAACTTCTTTTCCTTTTACTCAGAGTACTAAGTAAAGTGTTCGCTTGAACTACTATGACCTAGCCGAGAGCTAGATTGACAGAATTCGCAATTCTCTTGACCTAAGCTTAGAGCTTGACCAAGAGTGAGACTTTACTCTATATGCGGAATTTCGGTGAGCTAAATCTTGCCTAAGTAATTGAAATCTCAGTTTGTGTTGTTTAAATGTTTGTGCAATGGATAATCAAACAATAAGCAAATAGAGAGATTAGGGTTAGAGATACGACACAGAGATTTATAGTGGTTCGGAGATGAAACTCCTACGTCCACTTGTTGCACTAGGCAACTCGTTCTCTTCACTCAAGAACTTGAAGATTACGGGCTCTTCAAAAGCCTATGTCAAGATCGAGCTTCACTTGCTTGGATCCGACGACAACTGGGTGATTACGGGTTCACCACACAAGACCTAGAACTGGGCTGGAAGCTTCACTCGCTTCAGTCCGACGATAGGGATATTACGGGTTCTCCTTACAACCTAGTTTTGATCGAGCTTCACAATCAATGAAAGTGTAAGCTTGGATCTAGACTCTATGATCGAGGCTTCTACAATCGAGGAAAGTAGAGCCTTAGATCGAACACAACCTAACGACGAACACACAAAACCTAAAACTTTAAGGTTAGGGGTTTTCTGTTTCGACAGAGACACACTAATGAAGAGTTCTTTACAACAGGTGTAAAGATGGCTAGAACTCTTCTTCTAAGCTTGGATATGGAATGGGCTTAGAATTCTGAGTGTGAAGGTTGCGAAGACGAGTTCCGATGAAGCTGGAACTCAGAGAACACTTGGAAACATAGACTCGAAGAAATGTTCAAAGGCTGGAAGTGTTTGTTTGCAGTAGGCGCTCAATGCTCAAGTAGTGTTCTAATTCTCTTCATCTTCATCCTTCACTATTTATAGGCGGAGGTTTGGCCGAGATCCGTTGCTTGGTAGGAGGCCTTGTCCCTCCTCCTCTCGACAGTACTTGCGCAGGCAGTGCTTTTTCAGGTGCGCCAGTTTTGTCACTTTGCCTAAAATGGCTAAGTTACAAACTTAACAATAACTGGAGCGAGCCAGTACTGTAGCGGTGCCCTGTCGGCCTGGCAGTCAACTCCGCTGCTCCTCTCTGCATTCGACACGTGGAGATCTCGCATTTAATGCGACAATCTTCAGTTGATTGGAGTTCAAAATAGGAGCGGGAATCGGGCTGTCGCTTTCTGTTAGGTAGCAGCTCGCTTCGCCTTAGTCTCTTAGCGTCCGCTTCGAATCGAGTCGCTTCACGGTCAACTGTAGCGAGTACTTGGCAAGTGAGTGTACCAAGTGACTGCTTTAGTAAGTGTTTACCTGCGTTGACTCGCTTTGGCTTTTCACTGTAGCGCTCGCTTCACTTCGCTTTGGCAGACTCGCTTTGAATCTACTGTTGCGCTCGCTTCGCTTCGCTATTCTTCGGCACGCTTCACTTCGATGTGGTAGACTCGCTTCGATTGGAAAACACACTCAAGCGAGTGGCCTTCACTTGAAATTTCTGTAGTCTAAAAACCTAAGTGACTAAAGCAAAAACAAAGCCATCCTAACAGTATAGGCATTGAAAAATTTCTAACCTATTTTCTACACCAACTTGGGTCGCTTGGGAATAGGATGCTTGGGGTTTTGGGATCAAATCAAAACAAGTATTTCACTCACTTCAAAGTGTCCCATATGAGTTCCCCCTTAACATGTAATCCATAACAATTCCCAACAATTTCCCCCATTTTGATGATGCCAAAACCCAATAACTAGACTAAAAATCTAGCCTACCTAACCGTGGAAGGAACTTCAAGCGACTGCTTCCTTTGCAGGCTTTGTTTGAAAATTTTCTTTTAAGTTCTTTTCCCCTTATTTTTTCGGTTAAACTGTTTGAGTTTTGTAGCATTAAATAAATCATTCACAAAGCATGTAAATGACACAATTCAGATAGAAATTAAAATAGGATTGATATGAACAAGCAGTTCACATAAATGGATAATGAAATCAAGAGTCTTCTGTGGGATTGTTCTTCTCTTCCTCTTCCTTCTTCTCCTCTTTCTCTTCTTCCAGATAATATGCAGAGAGAACCTTCACTTCCATCGTCTTCAGATCATACTGATTTGGTCTGAAGTGGCTTTCCATCCTGAGAGCTTCGTCCACTTCTTCATCAATTATCCTCCGATCAGGAACGCTTGAGTTGGGTTGAAATGGCATGGGAAATTCCTTCACTGCGGGTACTTTGATTATGAGAGATTTAGGATAAGCAAGCTCCGCTTGTGTGAAGATTTCTCGTCGCAGCTTCTCGTTGCAATAGCATAGGAAGTTGTTAAGCGCCTCCATCCTTGAGCATATATCTTGGTAAGGCACTACTTGCCAGTAGTAGTAGGCCTTGATGAACATCTCTTTGCAGAGAAGCCACATATCAAGTAGCTCATCAGAAATGAATTGCTCGATCTCTCTCGCATCTGGATGATTGTTTCTGCGCACTTCCAGTTCATCTTCAGTTCTGCTTGTCAACTCTTTCATGACCTTCTTGAACTTCGCATTTATCTCAATGTTGAACTGTGGCAGCCTCAAATTCAACTGCTTTCGAATGAAGTCACCCTCATCACCAGGATAGCGTCTCGAATCGATCATCTCCTTGAGTGTGACACTGCAAGTGTCAATTAATGCCTGAGTTTGGCACGCTTCGGACTCCTCTGAAGTGAATGGTATGTAGGTGCTTCTGGTAATGGCAGATTGGATAAGTCTCACTTCATTGAAGTGTTCCTCAATCCTCTCTTCGACTTTCTTCAATCTCCGTGCCTTTACTTCCTTCTCCCTCTCAGCTTCACTCCTCTTCTCCTCTCCTCTCTTCCTCCTTCTCTCCGTGCGACCGGCCTTAGCAGCAACTGTCCTTTGGCGCTTAGCCGCAGGATCTTCTTCTCTCGTCTCCGGTACTGTGCGCTTCAGTTGAGATTTAGGCGCAGGAGGTGGTGGGGGAGGCATCTGCTCCTTTTGAGAGTGCACAATAATTTGGCTTGCAGAAGCGGCGCCAACAGTCGTTGAAGCAGGAGCAGCAGCTGTAGCGGGTGCACCTGAAGCGCCTGCTTGGGAGCTTTCAGCCAATTTCTTCTGAGGAAGTTCAAATTCTTGCTCTAGGACACGGGCAAGGGCCTCATCTGCTGCAATTTGTTGCTCCTTCTACTCCTTGGTCAAAGTAGCAGCAGCAGGATGGGCAGCTATGGAAGAAGCAAGCAGCTTCCCAGATGTTGGCTTGCGGGGTTCCTCAAGAACCTTGTCCTTCCCTTTCTTCCTAGCAAGCTCTACCCGAGATTCATCCAATTCTTCCTCCTGGCCTCTACTTCCTTCATCAATTCCTCTTCCCCCTACGATCAAGCCACTGGCTTCGATCCTTCTCTCTCCTGCTCCACTTCCTCCTTCTCCATCTATCCTCAAGGTTTCAGTTGGTTTCACAATCATTTCCCCCTTTTTGGCATCATCAAGACTGTCGGGGGTGGTAGCGATCACCTTTCCTCTGATGGATTGGTGCATTTCATTGACAGAGTTGAGGACGGCATGGAGCAACCTCTCAGCTCACTCTGCGAAAACATGCTCTTGGGAGAGCACGAGTTCTGCCGTCTTGGCTGATATCTCTTCCAATAGGAACTTGCACTGATTTTCCCTCTCCTTCACAGAGATCATCAGGCTTTCCAGAGGCTCTACCGCTTTGAAGCGAACGTCCAGCTCCACCTCAACTTCTTTTGTTATCTTCTTTCTCTCTTCTTGCAAGACGAGGTCAAAGTGGGTTTGGGACGCTTCAAATTCAGCTCTAGCGGTGGCCAGGTTCCTTTCCCTTCTGTTCAACGTAGCATGAAACATAGCATATGTGGAGATCTTGACAGCGAAGTCTCCTGCTATTTTCTGAGCTTTTGCGATTTGAATGGCAAGCTCAGCCTGCTTCAAATCAACTTTTTTTGGCATTCTTTCGTCTGTTTTCCAGTTCACTGAGCTCCTCATCACATTCAGATTTCAGAATTTTATGCTCCTTTTGCGAGGTGTCAAGAGCCTTCTTCGTTCTAGTCAACTTGCTCCCGAGCTTGACTAGTTCATTGTTTGTCTTCTCCACTTGCTTCCTCTCCTTCTCTAGCTTCTCCATCAATTTCTTCTTTTCATCCTCCAATGCCACAAGCTTGGCATTCACATCCTTCAACCTGCTCCTCTCAGCCTCAAGCGACTGCTTGAGCTCTTGAGCACTCTTTTCTTTTTCTTCTGATAGCTTCACCTTCTCCTCTAGCAGCTTCTCCTTCTCAACCAGCAGTTTCCCTTTCTCTTCAACTTTTCCTTCCAACTCAGCCTTCTTTTTGTCAAAATCTACTCTCAGATTCTTGACATCTTCCGCCTTTCTCTCCAACTCCTCAGTCTTCTTAGTGATCTCAATTTGAAGACTGGCAATCTCAGTATCTTTTACCTCCACCTCTGCCTCATGCTCCTTCATCAACCGTTGTTCATGCTTGGACGACATTCGCTCCGGGATTGAAGCATCTAGATATTCTCGCTTCACCTTGGCGTCAAGCATCTCCCAGTAATTGGTCTCATTGATGAATTTGTGAAACCCATCAACTCCGATAAAGTCGAGCATCTCTACCTCCTTCGCTTCAATCGTCTCCTCTGTGAAAGCCTTACGGAGATAAAAGATTTTATAATACTCTGTTCCTCTATACTCAATGTATGTGAGGAAGTCGACAGCTTTGGTGAAGAATTCGTCTGTCGTCTCCACAGAGGGGTAGCGATTACGGGTTGTCTCTGCAGCTTGCTCTCTGTCCCATGCGTACCGGGTTAGAGCCCTCTTTTATGCAGATGGAGGCGGGGGTTGAGTTGGTGGGATAATGGCGAGATCAGTGTTGGCTGTTTGGGCGGTTTCAGCAGTTTCAGCTGAAGTGGATGGAGAATTGGGGGTTGAGTCTTGATTGGTTTCGGCTGGGATGGTGATTTGAGTGATTAGAGGCTGGATCTTTTGAGTGGCTGGGGTGAAGAGGGTGTACATGTCCTCAACGTCTGTACTGAGGAATGGAACTTTGGGTAAGGGAATTGAAGAAGTAGACTCTTGGGGTGATGATTGTTTTTGAGTGAGAGGTTGGGCAGTAGTTGACGTTTGCGGCTCTTGAGGTGGATGGATTTGAGTTTGTGCTGGGGGAGTTTGGGCTTGTTGAGGTGTTTGATCTTTGGCTGGTGAGGGTTGGGGTTGAAGTTCTTTTGCTGGGGAAGGCTGGGGTTGTTCCTCTTCTGTTTCTTTTTCCTTCTCGAGCGGCTGCACCTCAGCCTCGCTCGTTCTGATTATGGTGGCTACGCGCCTCACTTTCTGTGGTTGCTTTGACCTTGCTCGCTTCGGAGCAGCACGCTTCGCTGGTGAAGCGGCTTCCTTTCCCTCTTCCGCCTCGCTACGTCTTTCAGCGACTGGAGCGACTGTGGGTATTCTAACATTAACGATTCCCAGATCGATTGGGATTTTCTCCGACTTCCATGTGTCATAGAATATAGTATTCCTCTTGTATTCTGCCGTGCCTGTCCAACTTCTATTTTTGAACAGTCTCTCCAGGGCATAGGAGATTCTAGAGAAGAACTTCAGTCTTCCCTTGCGGAGGATTTTGTCGTCACTTTCCTTCTCAAACTTGAAGTTCTTCACGACTTCGTGGATTTGTTTGATGAACCAGCCGTGCCAGTTGAATTTTGTTCTGGTCAAGCTGTCGACTATGACCGAGGTGGCGAAGATTTTAGTGTTGGATAGTTGGCTCAGCGAATCGACACCGCACAACACGGATTTTGTATATAGTTCGCAGATGTAGATGAACGGAACTAGCAAATCCGATCTGATGTTGCTGTGCTTTGGATCATCAAACACTTCGTCCTTCTTGGTGGCGAACCGGGCATACTCGACATTGACAGATAACTCCAGATCCGTCAAAGAGTCCGGTCCCTCCTCCGGCAGGTTGAATATACCAGCAATGGCACTCAACTCGACCTCCACAGGCTTCTCGTCCTGTGGGTCTGTAAAAGTTGAGGAGTTCTCTCCCTCCCTCATGTTTAACAGAATCTCGGCGACAGCTTTTGCCAGAATCTGCTCCGGCTTCGCCGTTACGAACTTCCACAAGCCGGCCGTGGTCACGGCCTTGCAGAAGAATCCTCTTGGATCTACCACCTTTTCGTCGAGATGGGGCTCGACGTTGATATTGGCATCAAGTTTGGTTAGAAACTCCTACATAGGATGTGATGCTTCCTTCATTCCCATGGTGAATATATAAAGAGTTTGAGTATAGATTTGAGAACGGGGGGGGGGGGGGGGGGGGGGGGGGGGGTTGAGACTCGTGAGTTGCAGAGAAACGCAGATCTAGCTCGAGAATGGCAATTTTTGAGAGTGATGAAAGGTTCTGCAGATCTCCGTCGTTGCACTTATATAGAACTAGGGTTCAGCTGACGTGGCGGGGGCAGTTTGGTAACTTCCCAAAAACTCCTGTTTGTATACGGCGGATATCATCGATGTGATTGACGTGTCCGGCGTCATCACAGTGAAAAGTGAACTGCCAACTTGACTTGGCACTCCACGTGGCCGTCTGTTATTCATCTCTCCAATCGGCATCGATCCAACGTCAAGCACAATTAAATCGGCAAGAACTTGAATTCCTCTCACAAGTAAAGCAACGTCTTCCACAATCCCCAAGGGTCGACTCAAAGGACCGTCGGCTACCTCGGTGCAAAAATTGGATCCCTTGAACCCATTCTCTCAAAAATCGAGTATGGCATCAAGTTCACGGCTGCCCCGAAATCCAACATACCCGGCACACTATCTCCATTATCCAAAACAACATCTAATTTGAAACTTCCGGGATCACCTTGTTTCGTTAGAGATGAGAGATGACCAGCTGGGGTGGGTGAGGCGTGAAGACGTTGTTGGCTCGCTTTGATGGCAGCCACGGTGCGACTTCTCCATTTATTTTTTGCCATTGCTTCGAGCTCTCGTCTTCTTCTACCTTATTCACGGTTAAGAGCGTCTTTTTCCTATTGATGTCGTCGATGTGAGGTGTCAACTTCCTTTAGAGACTTCAACAACCTAGCATACACAACACTCAACAAACGGATTAAACGCACCGAGTGGAAGGGAAAAGAAATCTAACAAAAATAAAAATAAAAATAAAATAAATAAATAAAATACTACACAATTAAATAGCCTAAAGTTTTCCCCGGCAACGGCGCCAAAATTTGTTTCACCAAAAAGTGTTCGCAATAGAACGAAATCCTATCGTAGCACTAGCAAGTAAAACCTAAGTATCGAATCTCAAGAAAAACTTAACAGGGCAATTAATTATGTAGTAAATCCTAATCTAGCCTAAATCTAGGAAAGCAAGTAAATAAGATTTTTGGGTTTTTGTTTTAAATCCTAGGCAAATAAAATAAATCAAAGCAATAAATAAAAGCAAGTAAATAACTAATCTAGAACTAAAGAAATAAATCTAGAATTAAACTAAATAAAATGATTAATCTACCTAGGCAAGAATCGAAAAGAAAGCAATAAAGAAAGCAACGAAGGAAGCATAAACTACTCTAGACATGATGAATGAAATCTGGAAATTAAAAGAAAATAAATCTAACTTTGAAAGCTTTAAAAACGAGAGAATTGAAACTTGAGAAAAACGAATCTAAACTTTAAACTAGAAATCGAATGAACGAAATTAAACTAAGAAAGTTAAAAGAAGCAATTAAGAAATCGAATCTAAAACTAAGTAAAGCAATTAAGACAAGTAAACGAAAGCAATAAATAACTTACGAGAATTAAACGAAGAACGAAGAACGCAAAGTAAAAGAAAAGTTTTGAATTAAATTGCAACGAACTAAGAATTCGGATCTGTACAAAATAAATCTAAACTAGAGTATTTGAGTGCATAAAACTAAAGCTAAAAGAGGGTAAAAGTTGTAGAATTCGTGTACAAGGGGCAGTATTTATAATAGGTATGAAAACCTAGTTATAAAAGGAAAGGAAAGCTGGCCGCCGGGGTTGGACGGCCGTCCAACTTAAGTTGGACGGCGTCCAGATCCTGGTTCTGGTCACTTTGCGGATCTTTCTTGTTTCGGCCGTATCTTCCTTGTCCGAACTCCAAATTGACCTCCGTTTTCGCCTACGTGCTCCTATCGAACCCCTCTTCGATATAATGCTTCTTTCTTCTAATTTTCTTCTCGTTTCCGCCCTTTTCATCCTACAATACCAAAGACTCCAAAACAACCAAATCATAGCCACAAACAACGAAAACACATGAAAACTAAGGGAAAACGGACACGAAAAGACAACGAAAAACCTAACATCTAGACACCAATCAGTATGTACGCGCTGCTGCATTAAATGCTAAAGTAAAAAGTGAAATTTGCACTCGAGTGCAGACAGCTCATACTCGCTTCGTACCCGTTCACTTCGAGTTTAGCCGCTTGGCTTTTACTTGCTTGCGAATTACTCACTTGGAGTGACTGTTCTGCACTCGCTTGCGATGGCTTGCTTGAGTGACGTAGCACTCGCTTGGCCATCCGAAGCGACTGGAATAAGAAATGAAATTTCTTTGACATTATTTAAAATGTTTCTGACTTACATACTTCGAGGATAAACAAGAGTGTTTTCCTCTTTGTATTTGTGTCAGATTCAATTCATATTTTCCACATAGTAGGTGAAGGTTTCTAGCACGTTTCACATTACTTAGTGTACTTGAATTGAAACACTTACCAGTCAATCTCACATTGTAGGAGATAGATACCACTTATTGAAGTATTTGACACTACTTGTTGAATTTTTTTTTTTTTTCAAGCTTGGTCTTCAAGGCATTCATCTCTTCCATCTTCCTCTACGAACTAGAGACTCCTCCATCGAAGGAATGGGGGGAGAATGAATAATGTACACAAGCTTACTACAACCCAGAGGGGAGCTTCACGTAAGTGTACTTATTCACGATGAATGGGAGATGAGTACAAGTCCTTATCTTAGGGCGGAATAGGACAGGATGACAATGAGAATGCTCTGGCAAGACAATCTCATATTTTACGCAAGGACATGTCACCAGTCATGCAACCTTTAGAAGTAAAAGGTAACTCTTCAAGCTTCCTCCTATGAACTACAGAATGAATTTGCTGTTGACTCGCTTGACCCAAACTAGGGTTAATTGAAGCGATGCAAAATTCAATGAGGGGGAGGAATGGATAGACATTTGGCAGCTCAACTCAGTGAAGAGTGAGTAGGGAAAGAACATTTATCCACGATGAAGGAGATGGGAAGGCTTGCTCCTCTTCGGCGGAAAGATGGGAAGAGGACGCAAGGTCTAGGTGCCAGCCCTGCCTAAGCTTTCACCATTTTTACGGGGGAAGGCCCGATACAAGACCCCTGTTGGGAATTGTTAAGAACCACATGTTAAGGGGGAACCTATAAGGGATATCTTATTGTTTTGATTTGATCCCAAAACCCCAAAGCGTTCTGTTCCCAAGCGACCCATTTTTGATGTAAATAATAGGTTAGAATTTTTCTAAGCCTAAACTGTTAGGATGGCTTTGTTTTGCTTAGGTTTAGACTGCAGGAATTCCAAGTGAAGGCCATTCACTTGGGTGAGTTTTCTAAGTGAAGCGAGTCTACCAAAGCTGAAGTGAAGCGTGCCGAAGCCAGCGAAGCGAAGCGAGCGCTACAGTGGAATCAAAGTGAATCCACGAAAGCGAAGCAAAGCGAGCGCTACAAAGAAAAGACGAAGCGAGTCAACGAGGGTCAACACTTACTTTAGAAGTCTCTCGGGAAATTTATTTCTCAAGTGACTCACTACAAATATGACCGTGAAGCGACTCACTTCAGAGCGGCCGCTACAACTTCAAAGCGAGGCGAGCCACTACCTACCAGAAAGCGACAACGCGACTCCCGCCCATATTTTGAACTCCAGTCAACAGGAGATCGTAGCATTAATTACAAGATCTCCACGTGTCGAAAGCAGAGTGGAGCTGAGGAGTTGACTGCCAGGCCGACAAAGGCGCCGCAACAGTACTGGCTCGCTCCAGTTACTGTTAGCCTTGTAAGTTAGCCAATTTTGGCAAAATGCCAAAAACTGGACGTCTGAAAAGGTGCCAGCCTGCGCAAGTACTGTCGAGAGGAGGAGGGACAAGGCCACCAACCAAGCAACAGATCTCGCCAATCTCTCCGCCTATAAATAGTGAAGGACCAAGACGTGAAGAAGCAGAACACTACTTGAGCATTCGAGCCTACTGCAAACAAACACTCCCAAGCCTTCGAGCAAATCTTCGAGTCTATGTTTTAAGTGTTCTCCGAGTTTCCAGTTCATCGGAACTCGTCTTCACAACCTTCACACTTAGAATCTAAGCCCATTCCATATCCAAGCATAGAAGAAGAGCTCTAGCCATCTTTGCACTTACTGTAAAGAGCTCTTCATAGTGTGTCGTCGTAAACCAAAAACCCTAAATCTGTTCATTAGGTTTTTGAGTTCGTCGTTACGTTGTTTCTATCCAAGGCTCTTCTTTCATCGATTGAAGAAGCCTCGATCATAGAGTTTAGATCCAAGCTTGCACTTACATCGTTTGTGTGAAGCTCGATCGAAGCTAGGCTGTAAGGAGAGCCCATAATCTCCCTGTCTGTTTGACTGAAGCGAGTGAAGCTTCCAGTCGTGTCTAGGTCTTTGGTGTGAACCCGGAATCACCCAGCGTTTGATAGATCCAAGCAAGTGAAGCTCGATCTTGTCACAGGCTTTTGAAGAGCCCGAAATCTTCAAGTTCTTGAGTGAAAAGAACAGTTGCCGTCGTGCAACAAAGTGGACGTAGGAGCTTTATCTCCGAACCACTATAAATCTCTGTGTGGTATCTCTCTATCCCTTATCTCTTTACCATATTTGATTATCCATTGCACGTGCATCTAAACAAACATAACTTGGATTTTTAATTACTTAGGAAAAGATTTTAGCTCACCGAATTTCCGCATATACGAGTAAAGACTCCCTCTTGATCAAGTCCTTACTTCGGTCAAGTAGGCAAGCTACATACTGTAGATCTAGCTTCAGCTAGGTTTTAAGTATCAAGTGAGCTCTTTACTTGTTACTCTGAGTTAAGGGATTTGAAGTTGAAAAACTTCAAAATACGTATTCACCCCCCCCCCCCCCCCTCTACGTATTTTTCCTATTAACAAACCGGGACCAACAACCCCACAACCGTTACTAGAAACGGCACTTGCGAGTGTTTATACCCACTCGCTAGGAATCCTAGGCTAGGTAGCAACTTTCCTTGCTCGCTTTGGAAGTAGCTTGCTTCGAGAGCAAACAATAGTTCCCCTTTAACCAATGGCTTAACAATTCCTGTAAGCAGGTAAGGAACGTCTTCCAACACTCCACCTTTCTCCACCTTATTTCTCCTTCATCAAGCGAGTGGAAATTTTGGAAGTGACTCGCTTGAGTTGGTGAAGATCCGAAGCGAGTGACGCTTGAAGACAAGCAACCACTCCTTCGTGCATCCTGGAACTAGCACTCTTCACCAGGGTCTAGCAACCCTAATTCCATGCATAGCTGATTGAAACGAGACTCAGCTAGAGGCTTGATGAGGATATATGCTCGCTGGAGATCGGTATGGATTTTCTCGAGCTTGATATCTTTCTTCTCAACATGATCACGAATGAAGTGATGTTGGATTTCCACGTGCTTGCATCTGGTGTGAAGCACTGGATTCTGCGAGATGCATATAACTCTGTTGTTGTCGCAAAAGATTGGAATTTCATTTGCTTCATCTCTGTAGTCCTTCAACTGCTGACGAAGCCATAGAATTTGAGAACAGAAGCTTCCAGCGGCCATGTACTCAGCTTCAGTCGTTGAAGTAGCTACACTGGTTTGCTTCTTTGAGAACCATGAGATCAGCTTACTTCCCAAGAACTGACAAGTGCCCGACGTTGATTTCCTATCAACACGGCATCCTCCATAGTCAGCGTCTGAATATCCAGTGACCTCCAAATTATCTTCAGCTGGATACCACAGCCCCATGTTGATGGTGCCTTTGAGATAGCGAAGGATTCGCTTGGCAGCTTCAAGATGGCTGTGCTTGGGATAACTTTGGAAGCGAGCACATACTCCAACTGCAAAAGCTATATCTGGCCTGCTTGCAGTGAGATATAGAAGGGATCCGATCAAGGCTCGGTAGTCTGTAGCATCCACAGACTTCCCATCTAGGCCTGGCTCCATCTTCCAGTTGGTGTTCATAGGGATCTTTACTACCTTAACATGCTGAACACCGAACTTGGTAAGCATATATCGAGTATACTTGGCTTGATTGATGAAGATTCCATCATCCTGTTGCTTCACTTGAAGACCTAGGAAGCAACTCATCAAACCAATCATGGACATCTCATATTTGGTCTTCATCATCTCTCCAAACTTCTCGCTAAGCGACTGGTTTGGTGACCCAAATATGATGTCATCTACATAGATCTGGACCCATAGCATGTCTTCTCCATGATTGATGGTGAAGCGAGTCCGATCTATATATCTTCCCTTTGTGGAATCCATTATCCACTAGGAATTGAGATAGGGTATCGTACCATGCTCTAGGCGCCTGCTTCAACCCATACAGGGCCTTCTTCAATCGATACACCTTATCTCCTTGCTCGAAACCCGGTGGCTGTTCCACATACACTTCTTCCTTCAGTTCGCCATTGAGAAACGTGCTCTTGACATCCATCTGATTGACCTTGAACTTCTTAGCCGCTGCATAGGCAAGAAATAATCTGATCACGTCAAGCCGTGCCACTGGAGCGAAGGTCTCATCGAAGTCGATTCCTTCCTCTTGGCGGTAACCTTTGGCGACGAGTCGAGCCTTGTTTCTCACAACGTTGTGGTCCTCGTCCGTCTTGTTCTTGAACACCCACTTGGTGCCAATAACATGCTGAAATTTGGGACGATCCACAAGGTACCATACGTCGTTCCTGGTGAACTGATTTAACTCTTCTTGCATGGCGATCACCCAATTTGAATCAGCTAGGGCTTCCTCCACGCTTGATGGCTCAATGTTTGAGAGAAAACAACTGAACATGGCACTTTCTCCAAACACTTGACTTCTGGTCACTACGCCTTTGGATGGATCTCCAATGATTTGACTTGGTGAGTGATCCTTGAGCCACGCACGCTTGGATCCTCCAGCTCCATCTTCATCTTCTTGGGGGTCGCTTGCTTCTTCATCTGAAGCGACTGGAATGGGTGCTTGACTTGCACTCGCTTCAGGAGTCCTGGGGGCAGCTTCAACCTTTTCTTGGACAATCTGCTCGCTTAAATCCTTGATTTCTTCATCATCTTCAAGCATGTCCCAAGTTAGTGAATTGATGGGTTCCTCGCTTGACTTTCCTTCCCTTGTTTGAACCTGTTCCTGTGGAAGGCTCAAAGAAGATTCATCAAATACGACATGGGGTGATTCCTCTACAATTAGGGTTTTACAATTGAATACCCTGTAAGCTTTGCTTGATGAAGAATATCCTAAGAATATTCCTTCATCAGCTTTGCTTTCAAAGGCTTTCAATTGCGACTTCCCATTATCATGGATGAAGACCCTACAACCAAAGATATGGAAATAAGAGATGTTAGGAATTCTCCCTGTCCATATTTCATACGGTGTTTTGTCGTGTCTTTTATTGAGGAGCGTCCGATTCTGTGTGTAGCATGCTATATTGACAGCTTCAGCCCAATACTTCGTTGGTAGCTTTGAATCAGCAATCATAGTGCAGACAACTTCCTTGATAATTCGATTTCTTCTTTCAGCAACTCCATTCTGCTGGGGTGTGCGTGCTGAGGATGTCTGGTGTGCTATGCCATGCTCCGTGCAGTATGCTTCAATGGTTGAGTTTAGGAACTCAGTGCCTTTGTCGGGGCGGATGGTGGCAATCGCTTGATTCTTCTCCACAATAAGTCGCTTGAGCAGTTGTGGTAGCTTGGCCAGTGTCTCCTTCTTGCTAAAGAGAAATACGACCCAAGTGTAGCGAAAGAAGTCGTCGACTACAACTAGAGTGTATTTTCTTCCATTTACACTAACTGGAGTAACTTGACCAAACAGATCCATATGAAGCAGCTCGAGCACTTGCTTGGATGAAGTTTCTTCAAGACTGGCGAAGTGTTTCTTCATCTGCTTCCCTCGTTGGCTTGGTGAGCATGGATGATCTTTGACAAAGACTTCATTTGGTATGCCATGCACCAAGCCTTTTCGAGCTATGCGGTTGATTGTCTTGAAATTGAGATGGTTCAAACGTCAGTGCCATAGCCATCCCATTTCTGTAGCACTCCTCGCGACTAAGCACATATCCTCCTTGCAGCTTTCCCATTGTGTTATGTAGACGTTCCTTTGTCTAATTCCAGTGAGCACAATCTGGGAAGTGAGCTTGTTCTTCACAATGCACTTATTGGAGATAAATTCCACCTTGTATCCCTTATCACAGAATTGTGAGATGGATAGCAAGTTTTTCAATCTTGATCTTTCCGATCTTCAGTGCGTCGTATCCCTTGGTACTTCCTCGAGAGTTGTCACCAAAGGGTACGTGTGGACCCTTCTTATCAATATAATCTTGAAGTAGAGCTCTCATGCCAGTCTTGTGTCTCGAACATCCACTGTCCAAGTACCAAATTTGTTGACCTTCACTTGGCATGGGGTCCATGGCGCTCACCTGCAATTAGACAAGTTTTGGTACCCAAATCAGTTTGGGTCCTTGTAGATTAGTCCCTTTTGGTACCCATACTTGCTTCACTTTCTTTTGAAAGTTAGCTTGTGTCTTGGGCTTTTCGACTTTCTTAAATTGTGACTTCTGCTTAGAGGCAGCTTAGCAAGAGGGGTAGCGGCTCGCTTGAGACATACCTATGCTCTTACCATTTTGCTTATATCCTGAAGCGACTCGCTTCAGATTAGCTACAGGCTTAGAGACTGACTTAGAGTTTACAGTCTTTCGAAGCGGCTCGCTTGGTTTCCTCGAAGCGGTCAAACTAGGGTTTTGACCCCGACTCGCTTGAGTAACCTTGGAAGTTTAAAGCGACCTCCTTGGTGCTTCGAATACTTCCCCCTCAACATGAGTACGGTTGGACCATCTCCAATCCGGCTCAAGTGACATATAGACATTACTCCTTTTCTTGAAAGGGAGATCCTTTGTCTCTCGTGTCTTGGTCTGAGACTTAGAAGCTTCAACAGGTTTCCCTTTACCCTTGGATTGGTATGTTTTAGCATTGTGAGTGCTAGGGACTGTTGAATTTTGCTTACCCTTAGATTCTTCCCTTGAAGATATAGACATCTTCATTGGCTTCTTCTTAGGGTTCTCAACCACTTTGCCTTTGTCCTTGTTGGTGGTTAGTTTGGAGGCAGTGGGCGCATCCAAAGGAACTGATGGTGTCGTGTTTGAAGCACCAACAAAGATAGTAGGCTTGGAAGGTCCACCCTCATATCCGAGTCTTCCCTTCCTACCAAAAGGTAGAAGTGAGCTCTCTAGTGTCTGCCTTGCATAAGAGGCTTCGTTCAAATTGGCCACTAGATTGGATTGGGATTCATACCTTCCTTCCAAGCTTTGATGTCTAGCAAAGAGATCCTCGAACTTACTAGTCATAGCCCTTAAGTTAAGTTTGAAAGAGATCCTCGAACTTACTAGTCATAGCCCTTAAGTTAAGTTTGACTTGGTCAAACTCAGTGGCTAGCTTTCGGTTCTCCTTCTCACTTTGAGACAAAGCTTGTTTCAACATTTTGAGGTCACTTGACAGTTTGAGGTGTTTGTCAAGCAACTCACTCCATGTCGAGGAATTAACTTCCTCTTGGTGAGTGTGTGCGAGTGTAATTGAACTAGATGAAAGATAGAAAAATACCTCCCCAGTATCTTCGTCGGTGAGCGCCATGAGTCCAAGATCCTCTCTCTCACTGGATTTGGATCAGTGAATGCATCTGAGTCGCTTGAGACATCTTCAGTTGAAGCGACTGGCTGCTCACTTGCTACAAGCGCTCGCCTGGGAGCTTCTCTCTTGACCTTCAGTTCCTCTCGCTCTTTTGCACTCAACTTTGGGCAGTCAGATTTGTAATGGCCCATCTTGTGGCAGTGGTAGCACTCCACTTCCATCATGTCCCTCGAGATCGGTTTAGACGTCTCTTCTCTCTTTCCTTTGCCTTCACGAGCATCGGTGCTCCTTCCCTTGTACTGCTTGTAGAATCTCTTATACTTGCCCACACGTGAGTTCATCTTGTTGAAGTTCTTGGATAAGAACGCAACATGCTCTTCCAGCTCTTCTTTTGACATCTTAGCGAGTGTCTGGTCGCTTGGCCCTTCAGCAGCTTTGAAAGCAACGCCTTTTGATGTCGTGGGAGCTTCATCTTCATCATCGAGACTCATTCTGTTCAGATCGAATTCGTGAGCCTTGAGCTCGGAGAATAGGATCTCCGGCGTGAGCTTTGATAAGTCCTTGGTGGCTAGGTACAACTCCTTCATGGTTTGCCACTTTCGGGTGAGAGCTCGAACGATCTTGAGGTTCACCTCCTTGTCTGTGAGTTCCTTCCCGAGTGAGTTGAGAGTAGCTATGATGTTGGTGACTCTCAGCTCGAAGACATCTATGGACTCTCCTGGCTTCATTATCAGACTTTCAAACTCCCGCATCTATACGGCGAGCTTGTTTTCCTTGATCTTGTCCGTTCGTTGAGAAATGAGGGCTAGGGTTTCCCAAATTTCTTTCGCCTTTGCACACTTCCTGATCCTTGGTAGATAGGCATCCGACACAGTGCTCTGCATCATATGGTGTGCGATTTTATCAAGGTTGGCGATCTTGAAGTCGTTGGAGTTGTACTCGTCCTTGTCCTTCTCGACATATGTCTGTCTGACGTGAGCTGGACGGCCTTCTGCAGTTGGAACATCCACAGAGATAGCTTTCTTGATTTCGATTGGTCCTTCCTCTATCACTTCCCACATGCGATCGTGGATTGAACTGAGGAAGCTCTCGACTCGAAAGCTCCATGTCTCGTATCCTTTGATAGAGAATTGTGGAAGATTTGATGCACTGTATGTAGACATAGCAAACTATCAGCAGTAATGCAGTATGCGTGAGTGAGGGTTTTTATGCACTTAGAAAAAAGGATCCGATTCAGTGAGACAACTGAAGCGAGAGGGAACTCGCTTCGGATATGAAAAGCAGAGGCTCGAAAGAACCGCTGCTCTGATACCACTTGTTGGTCCCGGTTTGTAAGAGGAAAAACACGTAGGGGGGAGGGGGGGGTGAATACGTGTTTTGAAGTTTTTCAACTTGTTTTCCTTTTACTCAGAGTACTAAGTAAAGTGTTCGCTTGAACTACTATGACCTAGCCGAGAGCTAGATCGACAGTATTCGCAATTCTCTTAACCTAAGCTTAGAGCTTGACCAAGAGTGAGACTTTACTCTATATGCGGAATTTCGGTGAGCTAAATCTTTCCTAAGTAATTGAAATCTCAGTTTGTGTTGTTTAAATGCTTGTGCAATGGATAATCAAATTGTGGTTCGGAGATGAAACTCCTACGTCCACTTGTTGCACTAGGCAACTCGTTCTCTTCACTCAAGAACTTGAAGATTACGGGCTCTTCAAAAGCCTATGTCAAGATCGAGCTTCACTTGCTTTGATCCGACGACAACTTGGTGATTACGGGTTCACCACACAAGACCTAGAACTGGGCTGGAAGCTTCACTCGCTTCAGTCCGACGACAGGGAGATTACGGGTTCTCCTTACAACCTAGTTTCGATCGAGCTTCACAATCGATGAAAGTGTAAGCTTGGATCTAGACTCTATGATCGAGGCTTCAACAATCGAGGAAAGTAGAGCCTTAGATCGAATACAACCTAACGACGAACACACAAAACCTAAAACTTTAAGGTTAGGGGTTTTCTGTTTCGACAGAGACACACTAATGAAGAGTTCTTTACAACAGGTGTAAAGATGGCTAGAACTCTTCTTCTAAGCTTGGATATGGAATGGGCTTAGAATTCTGAGTGTGAAGGTTGCGAAGACGAGTTCCGATGAAGCTGGAACTCGGAGAACACTTGGAAACAAAGACTCGAAGAAATGCTCAAAGGCTGGGAGTGTTTGTTTGCAGTAGGCACTCAATGCTCAAGTAGTGTTCTACTTCTCTTCGTCTTCATCCTTCACTATTTATAGGCGGAGGTTTGGCCGAGATCCGTTGCTTGGTAGGTGGCCTTGTCCCTCCTCCTCTCGACAGTACTTGCGCAGGCAGTACTTTTTCAGGTGCGCCAGTTTTGTCACTTTGCCTAAAATGGCTAAGTTACAAACTTAACAGTAACTGGAGCGAGCCAGTACTGTAGTGGTGCCCTGTCGGCCTGGTAGTCAACTCCGCTGCTCCTCTCCGCATTTGACACGTGGAGATCTCGCATTTAATGCGACGATCTTCAGTTGACTGGAGTTCAAAATAGGGGCGGGAATCGGGTTGTCGCTTTCTGTTAGGTAGCAGCTCGCTTCGCCTTAGTCTCTTAGCGTCCGCTTCGAATCGAGTCACTTCACGGTCAACTGTAGCGAGTACTTGGCAAATGAATTTCCCAAGTGACTGCTTTAGTAAGTGTTGACCTGCGTTGACTCGCTTTGGCTTTTCACTATAGCGCTCGCTTCGCTTCGCTTTGGCAGACTCGCTTTGAATCTACTGTTGCGCTCGCTTCGCTCGCTATTCTTCGGCACGCTTCACTTCGGCTGGGTAGACTCGCTTCGATTGGAAAACACACTCAAGCGAGTGGCCTTCACTTGAAATTTCTGTAGTCTAAAAACCTAAGTGACTAAAGCAAAAACAAAGCCATCCTAACAGTATAGGCTTACAAAAATTTCTAACCTATTTTCTACATCAACTTGGGTCGCTTGGGAATAGGATGCTTGGGGTTTTGGGATAATCAAAACAAGTATTTCACTCATTTCAAGGTGTCCCATATGAGTTCCCCCTTAACATGTAATCCTTAACAATTCCAAACATTAAACTATATTTTCAAATACTTAGGAAAGAATAGCTCACTGAATTTTCGCATCTAGAGTAAAGTCTCTCTCTTGATCAAGCCTGTGCTTAGGTCAAGAGATCAGCTTATACTGTAGATCCAGCCTTTGGCTAGGTCTTAGTTTTCAAGCGAGCACTTTACTTAAAACTCTAAGTTATTGGAAAAGAAGTTGAAAAACATCAAAACACGTATTCACCCCCCCCCCCCCCCCCCCCCCCTACGTGTTTTTCCTCTAACAAACCGGGACCAACAAGTGGTATCAGAGCAATGGTTCTTTCGAGCCACTGCTTTGCATATCGGAAGCGAGTCCCCTCTCGCTTCACGTTGTCTCACTGAACCGGATCCATTTTTCCTATGTGCAACCCTCACTCACGCATACTGCATTACTGCTGATAGTTTGCTATGTCTACATACAGTGCATCGAATCTTCCGCAGTTCTCTATTGAAGGCTAGGAAACATGGAGCTTTCGTGTCGAGTGTTTCCTATGCTCTATCCATGACAGAATGTGGGAGGTCATAGAGGATGGACCGGTCGAGATTAAGAAAGCCATCTCTGTGAATGTTCCAGCCGCTGAAGGCCGCGAAGCTCATGTCAGACAAGAGTATGTCGAAAAGGACAAGGACGAATACAATGCCAACGACTTCAAAATCGCCAACCTCGACAAAATCGCACGCCACACGATGCAGAGCACCGTGTCGGGCGTCTATCTGCCAAGAATCAGGAAGTGTGCAACGGCGAAGGAAATGTGGGAAACCCTAGCCCTCATTTCTCAAGGAACGGACAAGATTAAGGAAAACAAACTTGCCGTACAAATGCGGGAGTTTGAAAGCCTTATAATGAAGTTGGGAGAGTCCATCGACGCCTTCGAACTGAGAGTCACCAACATCATTGCCACTCTCAATTCACTCGCGAAGGAACTCACAGACAAGGAGGTGAACCTCAAGATCGTTCGAGCTCTCACACGAAAGTGGCAAACCATGAAGGAGTTGTACCTGGCAACGAAGGACTTGTCAAAACTCACGTCGGAGATCCTGTTCTCCGAGCTCAAGGCTCATGCTGGTCCCGGTTTGTTATAGGAAAAATACGTAGAGGGGGGGTGAATACGTATTTTGAAGTTTTTCAACTTCTTTTCCTTAACTCAGAGTATGAAGTAAAGTGCTCGCTTGAAACACTAAGACCTTGCCGAGAGCTAAATCTAAAGTATTCACGGTTCTCTTGACCTAAGCATAGAGCTTGATCAAGAGTGAGACTTTACTCTTAATGCGGAATTTCGGTGAGCTAAATCTTTCCTAAGTATTTAAAGTTCCAAGTTATGTTTGTTTAGATGCAAGTGCAATGAATAATCAAACAAGGAATTAAAGAGTTTAGGGTTTAGAGAGATACGACACAAGATTTATAGTGGTTCGGAGACGAAGCTCCTACGTAAGCTTACTACAACCCGAAGGGAGCTTCACGTAAGTGTACTAATTCACGATGAATGGGAGATGAGTACAAGTCCTTATCTCAGAGCAGAATAGGACAGCATGACAATGAGAATGCTCTGACAAGACAATCTCGTATTTTACGCAAAGACATGTCACCAGTCATGCAACCTTTTCAAGTAAAAGGTAACTCTTCAAGCTTCCTCCAACGAGCTACAGAATGAATTTGCAATCGACTCGCTTGACCCAAACAAGGGTTAGTTGAAGCGATGCAAAATTCAAGGTGGGGGAGGAATGGATAGACATCCGGCAGCTCAACTCAATGAAGAGTGAGTAAGGAATGAATATTTATCCACGATGAAAGAGATGAGAGGTGTAGGGAATTGTTAAGGATCAAATTGTTAAGGGGGAACTACATGGGACATTTTACCAATGAAGCAATTTGTTTTGATTAGATCCCAAAACCCCAAGTGTCCTGTTCCCAAGTGACCCATTTTGATGAAGAAAATAGGTTAGAATTTTTCTAAGCCTACTCTGTTAGGATGGCTTTTTATTAGATTTTTAGACTGCAGGAATTCCAAGTGAAGGCCACTCACTTGAGCGTGTTTTCCAATCGAAGTGAGTCCACCAAGGCAAAGCGAAGCGAGCGCTACAGTGGAATCGAAGCGAGTCCACCAAGGCAAAGCGAAGCGAGCGCTAAAGTGGAATCGAAGCGAGTCCACCAAGGCAAAGCGAAGCGAGCACTACAGTGGAATCGAAGCGAGTCCACCAAGGCAAAGCGAAGCGAGCGCTACAAAGAAAAGCCGAAGCGAGTCAACGATGGTCAACATTTATTATAGCAGTCACTTCGGAACCCCACTTCCCAAGTGACTCACTACAAATTGATCTTGAAGCGACTCACTTCAAAGCGGTCACTACAACTTCAAAGCGAAGCGAGCCATCACCTACCAGAAAGAGACAGCGCAACTCCGGCCCATATTTTAAACTCCAGTCAACTAGAGATCTCTGCATTAATTGCGAGATCTCCACGTGTCGAACACGGAGAAGAGTAGAGGAGTTGACTGCCAGGCCGACAGGGCGCCGCTACAGTACTGGCTCGCTCCAGTTACTGTTAGTCTTGTAACTTAGCCGTTTTCGGCAAAGAGACAAACTGCGCACCTGCAAAAGCAACTGCCTGCACAAGTACTGTCGAGAGGAGGAGGGACAAGGCCACCAACCAAGCAACGGATCTCGCCAATCTCTCCGCCTATAAATAGTGAAGGATCACAACGTGAAGAAGCAGAACACTACTTGAGCATTCAAGCGCATACAACAAACAAACACTCCCAAGCCTTTGAGCAAATCTTCGAGTCTTTGTTTCCAAGTGTTCTTCGAGTTTCCAGTTCATCGGAACTCGTCTTCACAACCTTCACACTTAGAGTCTAAGCCCACTTTAAATATCCAAGCTTAGAAGAAGAGCTCTAGCCTACTTTGCACCTACTATAAAGAGCTCTTCATAGTGTGTTCTACAACCAAAAACCCAAACCTCTGTCTGTTAGGTTTTTGAGTATTGTCGTTAGGTTGTCTCGATCCAAGACTCTTCTTTCATCGATTGAAGAAGTCTCGATCTTAGAGTTTAGATCCAAGCTTGCACCTACATCGTTTGTGTGAAGCTCGATCGAAACTAGGCTGTAAGGAGAGCCCGTAATCTCCCTGTCTGTGTTTGACTGAAGCAAGTGAAGCTTCCAGTCTTTGTTAGGTTTGTGTAGTGAACCCGCAATCACTACGTCTGTCGTCGGATACAGGCAAGTGAAGCCCGATCTTGACCAGGCTTTTGAAGAGCCCGAAATCTTCAAAGTTCTTGAGTAAAGAGAACAGTTGCCGTCGTGCAACAAGTGGACGTAGGAGCTTTATCTCCAAACCACTATAAATCTCTGTGTCGTACATTTCTCTAACCCGTATCTCTTTACCGTATTTGATTATCCATTGCACTTGCATATAAACAAATGAACTTGGATTTTTAATTACTTAGGAAAAGATTTTAGCTCACCGAATTTCCGCATATACTAGTAAAGACAAGTAGGCAAGCTACGTATTGTAGATCTAGCTTCAGCTAGGTCTTAAGTTTCAAGCGAGCTCTTTACTTGTCACTCTGAGTTAAAGGGAAAAAGTTGAAAAACTTGAAATACGTATTCACCCCCCCCCCCCCCTTCTACGTATTTCCCTTTTAACAAACCGGGACCAACAAGTGGTATCAGAGCAGCGGTTCTTTCGAGCCTCTGCTTTGCATATCCGAAGCGAGTCCCCACTCGCTTCACGTTGTCTCACTGAACCGGATCCTATTTTCCTAAGTGCATCAAAACGTCACTCACGCATACTGCATTTACTGCTGATAGTTTGCTATGTCTACATACAGTGCATCAAACCTGCCACAGTTCTCTATCGAAGGATACGAGACATGGAGTTTCCGAGTCGAAAACTTTCAATGCTCCATCCACGACCGGATGTGGGAAGTCATAGAGGACGGACCAATCGAAATCTAGAAAGCCATATCTGTGAACGTCCCAGCTGCTGAAGGACGTGAAGCTCATGTTCGACAAACATACGTAGAAAAGGACAAAGATGAGTACACTCCGAATGACTTCAAAGTCGCCAACCTCGACAAGATTGCACGCCACACGATGCAGAGCACCGTGTCAGACGCCTATCTACCACGGATAAGGAAATGTGCAATGGCGAAGGAAATGTGGGAAACCCTAGCCCTCATTTCTCAAGGAACGGACAAGATCAAAGAGAACAAACTCGCCGTTCAGATGCGGGAGTTTGAGAGTCTGATAATGAAGCCAGGAGAGTCTATCGACGCCTTCGAACTGAGAGTTACAAACATTATTGCAACTCTCAACTCGCTTGGGAAAGAACTCACAGATAAGGAAGTCAACCTGAAGATTGTCCGAGCTCTCACAAGGAAGTAGCAGACAATGAAAGAACTGTACCTAGCTACCAAGGATCTTTCAAAGCTCACACCGGAGATTCTGTTCTCCGAACTCAAAGCTCATGAA
Source organism: Thymus mandschuricus (assembly GCA_029379335.1). NCBI lineage: Eukaryota > Viridiplantae > Streptophyta > Magnoliopsida > Lamiales > Lamiaceae > Thymus > Thymus mandschuricus. Next base: position 13,716,839 of record CM057074.1, on the reverse strand, counting down.
TTCGATCTGAATCGAATGAATCTCGACGAAGAGGATGAAGCTCCCACGACATCAAAAGGTGTAGCATTCAAAGCTGCTGAAGGGCCAAGCGACCAGTCGCTAGCCAAGATGACGAGGGAAGAGCTGGAAGAACATGTTGTGTTCTTATCAAAGAACTTCAACAAGATGAACTCACGAGTAGGCAAACACAAAAGATTCTACAAGCAGTACAAGGGGAGGAGCACTGATGCTCGAGAAGGAAAAGGGAAGAGAGAAGAGACGACCAAGCCGATCTCAAGGGACATGATGGAAGTGGAGTGCTATCACTACCACAAGATGGGGCACTACAAATCCGATTGCCCAATGCTGAGTGCGAAGGAGCGAGAGGAACTGAAAGCAAAGAGGGATGCTCCCAGGCGAGCGCTCGTAGCGAGTGAAGTGCCGGTCGCTTCAACTGAAGATCCAGCAAGCGACTCCGATGCATTCACAGATCCCAACTCCAGTGAGGGTGAGGATCTTGGACTCATGGCGCTCACCGACGAAGAGACCGGAGAGGTATTTATCTATCCCTCACCTAGTTCAATTACACTCGCACACACTCACCAAGAGGAAGCAAATTCCTCGACATGGAGTGAGCTGCTTGACAAGCACATTAAATTGTCAAGTGACCACGAAGTGTTGAAGCAAGCTATGTCTCAAAGCGAGAAGGAGAACCGAAAGCTAGCCACTGAGCTTGACCAAGTCAAACTTAATCTAAGGGCTATGACTAGTAAGTTCGAGGATCTCTTCGCTAGACATCAAAACTTGCAAGGAAGGTATGAAACCCAATCCGCGCTAGTTGCCAACTTGAACAAAGCCTCATATGCTAGGCAGGCACTAGAAAGCTCACTTCTACCTTTTGGTAGAAAGGGAGGACTCGGATATGAGGGTGGACCTTCCAGGCCTACTGTCTTTGTTGGTGCTTCAAACACCACACCATCAGTTACTTTGGAAATGCCCACTGCATCCAAAGCGACCACTAACAAAGACAAAGGCAAAGTGGCTGAGAACCCTAAAAGGAAGCCAGTGAAGATGTCTATATCTTCAAGGGTGGAAACTAAGGGCAAGCAAAATTCAACATTCCCTAGCACTCAAACTGCTAAAGCTTACCAATCAAAGGGTAATGGGAAAAATGTTGAAGCTTCTAAGTCTCAAGCCAAGACACGAGAGACAAAGGATATCCCTTTCAAGAAAAGGAGTAATGTCTATGTGTCACGTTATCCGGACTGGAGATGGTCCAACCGGACTAGCATTGAGGGGGAAGAATTCGAAGCATCAAGAAGGCCGCTTCGAACTCCCAAGTTAACTCAAGCGAGTCGGGTTCAAAACCCTAGTTGGACCGCTTCGAGAAAACCTAGCGAGCCGCTTCGACAGACTGTAAAACCTAAGTTAGTCTCTAAGCCCGTAGCTAATCTGAAGCGAGTCGCTTCAGGATACAAGCCAAAGGGTAAGAGCATAGGTAGGACTGAAGCGGGCCGCTACCCCTCTTGCACACACTGCTGCACCTGTGAAGCTGCTTCAAGGCAGAAGTCACAGTTTTCGAAGGTCGAGAAACCCAAGACACAAACTTCATCTCAAAAGAGAGTGAAGCAAGTGTGGGTACCTAAGGGAACTAACCTGCAAGGACCCAACTGATTTGGGTACCAAAATCTGTCTAATTGCAGGTGGGCGCCGTGGATCCCATGCCAAGTGAGGGTCAACAAATCTGGTACTTGGACAGTGGATGTTCAAGACACATGACCGGCATAAGAGCTCTACTTCACGACTACATTGAGAAGAAGGGTCCACACGTCACTTTTGGTGATAATTCTCGAGGAAGCACCAAAGGGTACGGCGCACTGAAGTCGGAAAGCTCACGATTGAAGAAGTCTCCTACGTGGAAGGACTCAAGCACAACTTGTTATCCATTTCACAATTCTGTGACAAGGGATACAAGGTGGAATTCATTTCCAACAAGTGCATAGTGAAGAGCAAGCTCACATCCCAGATTGTGTTAACTGGAATTAGACAAAGGAACGTCTATATAGCACGATGGGATAGCTGCAAAGAGGAGACGTGCTTAGTAGCAAGGAGTGCTACAGAAATAGGATGGCTATGGCACAGACGCTTGAACCATCTCAACTTCAAAGCCATCAATCGCTTAGCTCGAAAGGGTTTGGTGCAAGGCATACCGAATGAAGTCTTCATCAAAGACCATCCTTGCTCACCATGCCAACGAGGGAAGCAGACGAAGAAGCACTTCGCCAGTCTCGAAGAAGCTTCATCAAAGCGAGTGCTCGAGCTGCTTCACATGGATCTGTTTGGACCAGTCACTCCAGTCAGTATAAATGGAAGGAAGTACACTCTAGTTGTAGTCGACGACTTCTCTCGCTACACTTGGGTTGTATTTCTCTTTAGCAAAAAGGAGACACTGACCAAGCTACCACAATTACTCAAGCGATTGGCTGTGGAGAAGAATCAAGCAATCATGACCATTCACTCCGATAAAGGGACAGAGTTCTTGAACTCTACCATTGAAGCTTACTGCACGGAGCATGGCATAGCACTCCAGACCTCCTCAGCACGCACACCTCAGCAGAATGGAGTTGCTGAAAGAAGATATCAAATCATCAAAGAAGCCGTTCGAACCATGATTGCAGACTCGAAGCTTCCGAGGAAGTATTGGGCTGAAGCTGCCAATACAGCATGCTACATGCAGAATCGAACGCTTCTCTGCAAACGGCACGACAAGACACCATATGAAATATGGACAGGGAGAATTCCTAACATATCTTACTTTCATATTTTTGGTTGTAGGGTCTTCATCCATGACAATGGGAAGTCGCAGTTGAAAGCCTTTGAAAGCAAAGCTGATGAAGGAATATTCTTAGGATATTCAACATCAAGCAAAGCTTACAGGGTGTTCAACTGTAAAACCCTAATCGTGGAGGAATCACCCCATGTCGTATTTGATGAGTCTTCTCTAAGTCTTCCACAGGAACAAGCTAACGCGAATGAGAAGAATCCAAGCAAGGAACCCTTAAGCTCACTCACTTGGGACATGCTCGAAGAAGATGATGAAATCAAAGATTCAAGCGAGCAAAATCCCAAAGGAGAAGGTGAAGCTGCCCCAAAGATTCCAGAAGCGAGTGCTGGCCAAGCACCCAATCTAGTCGCTTCAGATGGTGAAGCGAGAGACCAGGAAGAAGATGGAGATGAAGTTGGCGGATCCAAGCGTGCATGGCTCAAGGATCACTCACCAAGTCCAATCATTGGAGATCCATCCAAGGGTGTAATGACCAGAAGTCAAGTATTTGGAGAAAGTGCCATGTTCAGTTGCTTTCTCTCAAACATCGAGCCGTCATGCGTGGAAGAAGCCCTAGCCAATTCAAATTGGGTGATTGCCATGCAAGAAGAGCTGAATCAGTTCACCAGAAACGACGTATGGTACCTCGTGGATCGTCCCAAATTTCAGCATGTGATTGGCACCAAGTGGGTGTTCAAGAACAAGACGGACGAAGATCACAACGTTGTGTGGAACAAGGCGCGTCTCGTCGCTAAAGGCTACTGCCAAGAGGAAGGAATTGACTTTGATGAAACCTTCGCTCCAGGGCACGGCTTGAAGCGATCCGACTATTTCTAGCCTACGCAGCAGCCAAGAAGTTCAAAGTCTATCAAATGGATGTGAAGAGCGCGTTTCTCAACGGTGAATTGAAGGAAGAAGTGTATGTGGAGCAGCCACCGGGTTTCGAGCAAGGAGATAAAGTGTATCGATTGAAGAAAGCCCTATATGGATTAAAACAAGCTCCCAGAGCTTGGTATGATACCCTTTCTCAATTCCTAGTGGATAATGGTTTCCACAAAGGGAAGATAGATCGAACTCTATTCACCATCAATCATGGAGATGATATGCTATGGGTTCAGATCTACGTGGATGACATCATATTTGGATCACCAAACCAGTCGCTTAGCGAGAAGTTTGGAGAGCTTATGAAGACCAAATATGAAATGTCAATGATTGGATTGATGAGCTGCTTTCTAGGTCTTCAAGTGAAGCAGCAGGATGATGGTATCTTCATCAATCAAGCTAAATATACTCGAGATATGCTTGCCAAGTTCGGTGTTCAGCATGCCAAAGCTGTGAAGATTCTGATGAACACGAACTAGAAGATGGAGCCAGACGTAGATGGGAAGTCTGTGGATGCTACAGACTACCGAGCCTTGATCGCATCTCTTCTATATCTCACTGCAAGTAGGCCAGATATAGCTTTTACAGTTGGAGTCTGTGCTCGATTCCAAAGCAACCCCAAGCACAGCCATCTTGAAGCTGCCAAAAGAATTCTTCGATATTTGAAGGGCACTGTCAATATGGGGCTGTGGTATCCAACGGAGGACAATTTGGAGCTCACTGGATATTCAGACGCTGACTATGGAGGGTGCCGAATTGATAGGAAGTCAACTTCGGGCACTTGTCAGTTCTTGGGAAGCAAGCTGATCTCATGGTTTTCAAAGAAGCAGACGAGTGTAGCTACTTCAACGACTGAAGCCGAATATATGGCCGCTGGAAGCTGCTGTTCCCAAATTCTATGGCTTCGTCAGCAGTTGAAAGACTACAATGTTGAAGCAAATGAAATTCCTATATTCTGCGACAACAACAATGCAATCTGCATCTCTCAAAATCCAGTGCTACACACCAGATGCAAGCACGTGGAAATCCGACATCACTTCATTTGTGATCATGTTGAGAAGAAGGATATCAAGCTCGAGAAAATTCATACCGATCTCCACCGAGCAGATATCCTCACCAAGCCTCTAGCTGAGTCTCGTTTCAATCAGCTATGCATGGAATTAGGGTTATTAGACCCTGGTGAAGAGTGCTAGATTCAGGATGCACGAAGGAGTGGTCGCTAGTTTTTCGTAGCGTCACTCGCTTCGGATCTTCACCAACTCAAGCGAGTCACTTCAAAATCTCACTCGCTTGAAGAGGGAGAAATAAGGTGGAGTAAGGTGGAGTGTTGGAAGACGTTCCCTACCCGCTTACAGGAATTGTTAAGTAATTGGTTAAGGGGGAACTAGTGTTTACTCTCGGAGCAAGCTACTTCCAAAGCGAGCAAGGATGCTGCTATCTTTAATTTTGCATCGCTTCAATTTGCCCTAGCATGGGTCAAAGCGAGTCGATTGCAAGTTCATTCTATAGCTTGTAGGAGGAAGCTTGAAGGTTTACCTTTTTCTACAAAAGGTTGCAGGGCTGGTGACATGCTTCTGCGTAAAATACGAGATTATCTTGTCAGAGCATTCTCATTGTCATCCTGTCCATTTCTGCTCTGAGATAAGGACTTGTACTCATCCCCCATTCGTCGTGAATATGTACACTTACGTGAAGCTCCCCTCTGGGTTGTAGTAAGCTTGTGTACTATATTCATTTCCTCCCTCATTCATTTCGATGGAGGACTCTCTAATTCGTAGAGGAAGATGAATGCCATGAAGATGAAGTACTCTATAGGTGGTATCAACAAGCTTCAAAGCGAGTACATTCTTCAAAAAGTGGTATCAATCTCCTACGAAGTGAGATTGACTGGTAAGCGTTTCAATTTTTAAGTACACTAAGTGAGCTGAAGCGTGCTAGAAACATTCACTCACTTTGTGGAAAATATGAAATGAATCTGACACAAATACAAAGAGGAAAACACTCTTGTTTATCCTCGAAGTATGTAAGTCAGAAACATTTTATATTAAGCAAAGAAATTTTATTCCAGTCACTACACATGACGAAGCAAGTGCCACGTCACTCAAGCAAGTCATCGCAAGCGAGTGCGGAGCAGTCACGCCAAGCGAGTACTTCTCAAGCGAGTAGAAGCCAAACGGTTACTCTCGTAGCGAGCGGATACGAAGCGAGGCGTATGAGCTGTCAGCACTCGAGTGCAAAATTTCACTGTTTACTTTAGCATTTAATGCAGCGGCGCGTAGAAAGAGGAATGACAGGCGCGTGGACGCCAAGCCGAGAAAAGCAGGAAAATCGCACTCAATCCAGCCGTTGAATCAGAACCGTTTTTAAATCCCAACCGCAGGATTGACGCCTATTGGAGAGATGAATCAAAGGCTGCCATGTGGCAACGCCAAGTCAGTTTGACGGTTCACTTTTCCTGTGATGACGCCGGACACATCAGATCCATCACCGAGTGTCCGCCGCCTCCGCACAGGATCTTCAAAGATATTACTGTCTCGCCCCTGCCTCGTCAGCCGAACCCTAGAAAAATTTACAACTCTCCAAAATTGCCATTCTCGTGCAAGATCTGCGCTCCTGCAATTCACGAGTCTCAAACCCCCCAAAGCCTTAACCTTTTCTCAAATCTCTCTTCAAATAAACCATGGGAAAGAAAGAGAAAACCGAACAGTGGAGGATTTTCTAAAAACCTTCAACGACAATGTCTTCATAGAACCGCATCTTGACGAAGATGTGGTAGTGGAAAACGGTTTCTTCCGCAGGGCTGTGACCACGGCCGGTCTGTGGAAGTTTGTAACGGCGAAGCCAGAACAGATTCTGGCCAAAGCCGTTGCCGAGATTCTCTTGAATCTCAACGAAGGCGAAGAAATGTCAACTTTCTCTCATCCATTGAGAGGAACATCAGTGGAGATCGAGCTAAACAGAATAGCCCGAGTATTCGATTTGCCGATGACCGGACCAGTATCCCTGTCAGAACTGGGCATGTCAACCCTGGTGGAATATGCTCGCTTCGCCAAACGAAGAGGTGTGAAGTTTGGGAATCCAAAGTTGAGCAACATCAGAAACGACTTGAAGGCTCCATTCAACCTGATCTGCGAGCTGTACACGAAGTCCATTCTCTGTGGAGTTGGTTCGCTCAGCCAACTGTCAGACACCAAGATCTACGCCACCTCTGTAATTGTTGACAGCTTAACAGGGACGAAATTCAACTGGCATCGCTGGTTTATCAACCAGATTCATGAAGTCGCGGCGGATTTCAAGTACGAGAAGGGAAGTACTAGTGAAATCGTCCGCAAGGGAAAATTGAAGTTTTTCTCCAGGATCTCCTACGCCCTGGAGAAACTGTTCGAAGACATGCCGTGGACAGATACTGCTCCATACAAGAAAAACACTCTTTACTTCGATTTGTGGAAATCTGAGAAGCTCCCGATGGACCGGGATTGTGTTGATGTGATAGTCCTTCCTTCCGCTCCAGTCGCTGAATCCTGTAGCGAGGCGGAAGAGGAAATCGAAGCTCCTTCTCAATTGAAGCGAGTATCAAGGAAAGCGAGGTCGAGGCGACCTCAAAGATTGAGAAGCGTGACTACCATTATCGGAACGAGCGAGGCTGAGGAGCAGCCGCTCGAGAAGATAGCAGAGGAAGGAAATCCCCAACCCTCACCGGAAAAAGAGCTACCCCAGCCCTCACCAACCAAAATCCAAACACCTCCTACCCAAATTCAAACCCAATCCCAGCCTCTACCGGAACCTCAAACGTCAACCACCGCCATTCCCACCACTCAAACACCATCCTCACCACAAGAATCAACCCACTCATCCTTTCAAATTCCCAACTTACCTTTTCTAGGCACGGACCTCACCGATGCCTACAAGCTTTTCTCTGCCCCACTTAATCCTCGAACTGAAACCAGCCAACCCGAAGCTACTGAAGCTTCCACCCCCAACTCACAGTCCTCATCAGCCGAAAGCGCTGATACCGCCCAAACAGCCAAGACAGCCGAAACCATCCCCATCCCAGAAACTCCCTCATCTCCAACCGAGGAAGAGAAGATTCTCGAACGGTACTCTAGAGACCGGGAGGAAGCGGCAGAGCGCATCCGCAAACGCTACCCCTCTGTGGAGATGGCCGATGACTTCTTCACCAGCGCAGTAGACTTCCTCACGTACATCACGTACAGAGGAACTGAGTACTACAAGATCTTCAACTTGCACAAGGCAATGGAAGAAGAAGTGATCGAGGACAAGGAAGTTGAAGTGCTCAAGTTTGCCAAAATTGATGGTTTCCACACCTTCATCAACGAAGCTAACTACTGGGAAGTGCTCGACGCAAAGATGAAGAAGGAGTACCCTGATGCACCCATCCCGGAACGTGAGCCTTCACAGCGTGAACTCCAGTTGATTAAGGAGCGGGAAGCCAAAGTGGGTGTGAAGGAGGCGGTGATCTCTAACTTGCAGAGTGAGATCACCAAGAAGGATGATGAGCTGACTACGAAGGTGTTGGAGGTCACAAATCTACGTGAAGAGGTTGATAAGAGGAAGAAGGATCTAGAGGAGAAGTTGCAGAGGGTAGAAGAATTGGAAAGGAGTAACAGGGAGATCAAACAATCCCTAGATGCTGAAAGGAGCAGGCTTAGGGAAGTAAACGCGAAGTTGGTAGAAGTGAGTGGAGAGAAGGAGAAGCTAGAGAAGGAGGTGGAGACAGAGAAGGAGGAGAAGAGGAACATGAGAAACAAGTACAGAGAGAATATCAACAAAGCAACTGGTAATGTTGAGAAGATGGAGAAGCAGATCTCCAATAATGAGGAAAAGATAAGGAAGCTGGAGAGCGAGCTGACGAGAGGAAAAATGAAAACTCTCGGTCTTGAAAAAGAAATTGAAATCCTCAACATCAAGCTTGACGAAGCAAATGCCGAGTTGAAGAGCCGGAGGAAAGCAGGTCTCGATGTAGCTCTCAAGCAGGCTCAACTTGCTAGCGACATCGAAAAGGCACAGAAGTTGGCAGGAGATTTTTCAGTTAGAATGGCCGGCGCTGCTCAAGTCTATGTCATGCTGAAACAAAGAGAGAGTGTTGTTGCAACTGAAAAAGCAGAGCTTGCTACTTCCAAAGACTTCTGGTACTTCAACTTGCAAGAAGAACGAAAGAGGATGAAGGATGAAATTGAAGCGGAGCTGGATGCTCGCTTCAGAGAAGTAGAGCCGTTGGAGAGCTTGATGAGGCCAGTAAAGGAGAGAGAGGATCAGTGCAAATATCTCCTTGAAGAAATCTCTATGAAGACGGCAGAGCTCGTCCTCTTCCAGGAAAACGTGTTTGCAGCACGATCTGAAAAGATGCTTGATGATGTGCTGAGCAAGCTAACAGACATCCACCAATCCATCAGCGGAACGGTGATTACAACCACCCCAGGCAGTCTTGATGATGCCAAAAAGGGGGAAAACATTGAGAGAACAATCATTCAAACCAAGGAAGTTGGAGGATCAAGCAGTGCAGGAAGAGCGATCGAAGCCAGTGGCTTGATCGGAGAAGGTGTTGGAGGAACTGGAGGAAGTGAAATTGTTGGAATTGAGAAGATGTTGGAGGGAGGAAGCAGTGCTGTGGAGGAAGTGGTCGATGAAGCCAGAGCCGAACTAGCAAGAAAGAAAGGCAAAAACAAGTTAACGGAGGAGCCCCGTTTACCGTCGGCCGGAAAACTGTTAGGTTCATCAATCGCCACTCATCCCGTTGTTCCCGGTGTTCCTTTATCCAAAGAACAAAGGGAGCGACAGATTGCAGAGGATGAGGCCTACGCACGTTCCTTGGAAGTGGAGCTTGAGCTCAAAAGAAATACCACTCAAGCTGGTGCATCTTCGCATACACACGCTTCATCTTCACGAACGGTTGCTTTGGCCCCTGCCCCTGTTTCAGCACAGGCACTTACTTCAGCTTTGGCCAGAATTGTTCCAGCCAGTGAAGCTGCCACACAGATGCCACCACCGCCACCTCCCGCTCCGAAAGCGTCCTTGAAGCGATCGACGCCTGAAACAAGGGAAGAAGACCCTGCTGCCAAACGTCAAAAAATGCAGCAAGTGGTCAAAGAGAAGGCAAGTCGCTTCGAGAAGAAGCAGAAGAAGAAAGAGGAGAAGAAGAGGAGAAGGGAGAAGGATGAGGAAGTAAAGGAGAAAAGGTTGCTGAAATTGGATGAAAGGATCGAGTCCCACTGGAATGAAGTAAGGCTCATCCAATCTGCCATCGCGCGCAGTGCATTCATTCCTCACTTGCCTGAAGAGTCCGAAGCCGTCAATCTCCAAGCCTGGATGGATATTGGCAAAGTCACATTGAAAGAGATGATCAATTCAAGTCGCTACCCGCCCGAAGAGCATGATTTCATTCGGAATCGAATTAACGATATGCTTCCGAAGTGGAGCGGTGACGCCAGTACCCGATTCAACTCAATCATGAAGGAGTTGAAAAGCAGGACAGAAGAGGAGCTGGCTATGCGGAGAGATCATCATCCGGACTCCAGAAAAATCGAGGATTTCATCCCGAGAGATCTCCTCGACACTTGGCTAATTCTCAAGGATAAGTTCATAAAGGCCTACTACTGGTGGAAGGTAGTGCCGTACCAAGACAAGTGCTCAAGGATGGAGGCTCTCAATAACTTCTTGCATCAATATAACGAGAGGTTGCGCCGAAAGATCTTTACGCTGGCAGAAGAAGCAAAACCCCTTCCACTCATTGTCAAAGTGCCAGCTGTGAAAGACTTTCCTATGCCCCTGCAACCGAATTCAGAGATCCCTTACCGGAAGGTAATTGATGCAGAAGTGGATGAAGCACTTAGATTGGAGAAAAGATGGAGAGAGAACCAATACAACATCAGGACGATGGAGTCGAATGTTCTGTCTGCATACTATTTTGTGAAGGAGAAAGGAGAGGAGAAGAAGAAAGAAGAGGAGAAGAAGGAACGCGATGAAACTGCAGGAAACCGTTGAGTTTCAAGTTTCATATTTTTGCCTTGTATGAACTACTTGTTCATATATCCAAATTTCAATTTCTGTCACATCGTGTCATTTACTTGCTTTGTGAATGACTTTATTCTTTTGCTACAAACTCAACACATTTAACCGAAAAAAAAAAAAAAAAGAAAAGGAAAGGAACTTAAAAGAAAAATTCAAACGAAAACTGCAAAGGATGCAGTCGCTTGAAATTCCCTTCACGGTTAGATAGACTAGATTTCAATAATCTTAAGTCTTTGGGTTTTGGCATCATCAAAAAGGGGGAAATTGTTGGGAATTGTTAAGGACCAAATTGTTAAGGGGGAACTACATGGGACATTTTACCAATGAAGCAATTTGTTTTGATTAGATCCCAAAACCCCAAGTGTCCTGTTCCCAAGCGACCCATTTTGATGAAGAAAATAGGTTAGAATTTTTCTAAGCCTACTCTGTTAGGATGGCTTTTTATTAGATTTTTAGACTGCAGGAATTCCAAGTGAAGGCCACTCACTTGAGCGTGTTTTCCAATCGAAGCGAGTCCACCAAGGCAAAGCGAAGCGAGCGCTACAGTGGAATCGAAGCGAGTCCACCAAGGCAAAGCGAAGCGAGCGCAACATTGGAATCGAAGCGAGTCCACCAAGGCAAAGCGAAGCGAGCACTACAGTGGAATCGAAGAAAGTCCACCAAGGCAAAGCGAAGCGAGCGCTACAAAGAAAAGCCGAAGCGAGTCCACGATGGTCAACATTTATTATAACAGTCACTTCGGAACCCCACTTCCCAAGTGACTCACTACAAATTGATCATGAAGCGACTCACTTCAAAGCGGTCACTACAACTTCAAAGCGAAGCGAGCCATCACCTACCAGAAAGCGACAGCGCAACTCCCGCCCATATTTTAAACTCCAGTCAACTAGAGATCTCCGCATTAATTGCGAGATCTCCACGTGTCGAACACGGAGAAGAGCAGAGGAGTTGACTGCCAGGCCGACAGGGCGCCGCTACAGTACTGGCTCGCTCCAGTTACTGTTAGTCTTGTAACTTAGCCGTTTTCGGCAAAGAGACAAACTGCGCACCTGCAAAAGCAACTGCCTGCACAAGTACTGTCGAGAGGAGGAGGGACAAGGCCACCAACCAAGCAACGGATCTCGCCAATCTCTCCGCCTATAAATAGTGAAGGATCACAACGTGAAGAAGCAGAACACTACTTGAGCATTCAAGCGCATACAGCAAACAAACACTCCCAAGCCTTTGAGCAAATATTCGAGTCTTTGTTTCCAAGTGTTCTCCGAGTTTCCAGTTCATCGGAACTCGTCTTCACAACCTTCACACTTAGAGTCTAAGCCCACTTTAAATATCCAAGCTTAGAAGAAGAGCTCTAGCCTACATTGCACCTACTGTAAAGAGCTCTTCATAGTGTGTTCTACAACCAAAAACCCAAACCTCTGTCTGTTAGGTTTTTGAGTATTGTCGTTAGGTTGTCTCGATCCAAGACTCTTCTTTCATCGATTGAAGAAGTCTCGATCTTAGAGTTTAGATCCAAGCTTGCACCTACATCGTTTGTGTGAAGCTCGATCGAAACTAGGCTGTAAGGAGAGCCCGTAATCTCCCTGTCTGTGTTTGACTGAAGAAAGTGAAGCTTCCAGTCTTTGTTAGGTTTGTGTAGTGAACCCGCAATCACTACGTCTGTCGTCGGATCCAGGCAAGTGAAGCCCGATCTTAATCAGGCTTTTGAAGAGCCCGAAATCTTCAAAGTTCTTGAGTAAAGAGAACAGTTGTCGTCGTGCAACAAGTGGACGTAGGAGCTTTATCTCCGAACCACTATAAATATCTGTGTCGTACATTTCTCTAACCCTTATCTCTTTACCGTATTTGATTACCATTGCACTTGCATCTAAACAAACGAACTTGGATTTTTAATTACTTAGGAAAAGATTTTAGCTCACCGAATTTCCGCATATACGAGTAAAGACTCCCTCTTGATCAAGTCCTTACTTCGGTCAAGTAGGCAAGCTACGTACTGTAGATCTAGCTTCAGCTAGGTCTTAAGTTTCAAGCGAGCTCTTTACTTGTCACTCTGAGTTAAAGGGAAAATGTTGAAAAACTTGAAATACGTATTCACCCCCCCCCCTCCACCCCCCCCCCTCTACGTATTTCCCTTTTAACAAACCGGGACCAACAAGAGGACTTGCTCCTCTTCGGCGGAAGGATGGGAAGAGGACGCAAGGTCTAGGTGCCAGCCCTGCCTAAGCTTTCACCATTTTTACGTGGGAAGGCCCGATACAAGACCCCACAACCGTTACTAGAAACGGCACTTGCAATTGTTTATACCCACTCGCTAGGAATCCTAGGCTAGGTAACAGCTTTCCTTGCTCGCTTTGGAAGTAGCTTGCTCCGAGAGCAAACAATAGTTCCCCCTTAACCAACGGCTTAACAATTCCTGTAAGCGAGTAGGGAACGTCTTCCAACACTCCACCTTTCTCCACCTTATTTCTCCTTCTTCAAGCGAGTGGAATTTTGAAGTGACTCGCTTGAGTTGGTGAAGATCCGAAGCGAGTGCCGCTCAAAGGACAAGCGACCACACCTTCGTGCATCCTGGATCTAGCACTCTTCACCAGGGTCTAGCAACCCTAATTCCATGCATAGCTGATTGAAATGAGACTCAGCTAGAGGCTTGGTGAGGATATCTGCTCGCTGGAGATCGGTATGGATTTTCTCGAGCTTGATATCCCTCTTCTCGACATGATCACAAATGAAGTGATGTCAGATTTCCACGTGCTTGCATCTGGTGTGAAGCACTGGATTTTGCGAGATGCATATTGCACTGTTGTTGTTGCAGAATATTGGAATTTCATTCGCTTCAACTCTGTAATCCTTCAACTGTTGACGAAGCCATAGAATTTGAGAACAGCAGCTTCTAGCGGCCATATATTCGGCTTCAGTTGTTGAAGTAGCTACACTCGTCTGCTTCTTCGAAAACCAGGAGATCAGCTTGCTTCCCAAGAACTGACAAGTGCCCGAAGTTGATTTCCTATCAATTCGGCACCCTCCGTAGTCAGCATCTGAGTATCCAGTGAGCTCCAAATTGTCCCCCGCTGGATACCACAACCCCATATTGACAGTGCCCTTCAAATATCAAAGAATTCTTTTGGCAGCTTCAAGATGGCTGTGCTTGGGATTGCTTTGGAAGCGAGCACATACTCCAACTGCAAAACCTATATCCGGCCTGCTTGCAGTGAGATATAGAAGGGATCCGATCAAGGCTCGGTAGTCTGTAGCATCCACAGACTTCCCATCTAGGTCTGGCTCCATCTTCCAGTTGGTGTTCATTGGAATCTCCGCAGCTTTGGCATGCTGAACACCGAACTTGGCAAGCATATCTCGAGTATACTTAGCTTGATTGATGAATATTCCATCATCCTCACTACAAAAAAAACAGTGTGTAGTGACGACTTTCGTTTTGACAATAATAAAATTGTCACTATAATAATGGTTGTTGTGACAATACTTTTCATTGTCACATTATTGTGTATCTGCGACAAAGTTTTTTGTTGTCACTATGTTGCATCACTATAGATCAGCGACGATGTTTTGGTTATCACTACAAACACAAGTGTAGTGACAAAGATGTTGTATGTCACAAATTAATAAAATAGTGACATATTGTGTTGTTGTCAAAATATGTCATCACTATATGTTAGTGACAAACCCGATTAATTAGTGACTATTATTTTTTTAGTCACAAAAAAAATAATAATTTGACAAATTATATTTTCATCACTACATATTGTCACTATATATTTGCATCAACAATAAAGTTGTCACTGTATACACAAAATATTATGACAATATTTTACACCGTGACAAAAAAATTGAGTAGTGATACATATTATTGTTGCCACTAGATTGTGTCACTATAACATAGTGACGCTAGTATATGTGTCACTTTAAATAGAATATATGACGATAGTTTTTATGTTGTCGCTAAAACAAAATTAGTATTGATGCATGTTATTGTTGTCTGTATTTATCATCGCTATATAATAGTGACAACTATATATTTGTCACCAAAGATGTACACTAACATGGCAATAATATATTTTGTCATATAATACTAAATATTATTGTGTAGGTATAAAAATATTATTAAGGTATATGTTTTATGACCAAAAATATAGTTTTATGTACCACGTTAAATGTCAAAAAGTTTGTTGCATAAACTTATTAAAAATAATCAGTACTTTTTGTTTTAAGCGTGATCACACCAGATATCAAATAGTCTACTGTTTTTTTACTTATCAATAATTTTCATTTTAAGCGTGGTCACGCTAAATGTCAAATAGTCTACTGCATAAATCAATTAAAAACAACCACGAAGTTTCAATGATTTTCGCTTTGTGCCTGATCAAGCCAAATGTCAAATATTATTTTACATAAATTGATAAAGAATCACCATGACTGTGGTGATCAAGACTAAACTTTGAAAATGCTTACACTTTGAACATCTCTATAACATGATGGAAGAAGAATAAATAATTAAAATAAACATAATACACATATGAAGCAAAAACACTACTTAGATTTTTGATACAACATAAGAACTACAAAATAAACATGTCCACGTCAAAAAAATCTTACTTTGTTCTAAAATCTCTTGGTTTTCCTCACCAATTCCATAATAATATTTATAAACTACAAAATATATCTATATACTCAAGCTAATAATTTAACTATCTTAATTAACATGCCTTCGTTTTGATCTCACTTCATATCAATTCTGGCAAGATAAATGAGTAATTTTTAATCAACCATTATAATTGTAAAATTAAATAACAATAAACTATAACATCTAATCAAACGAAAAAAACCAAATCATTTACCTTAGTTATTTGACGGGGCAGAGTGAGACTTTTGTGCTGCAAGAAGGCTATTGAGTTCTGACTGAACCTTAGTTATTTCGTCAACTTTATCTGAGAGCAGTTTAATTTTTTTATCGACATTTTCCATCATATCTTTAGAAATTTGATCGACCTTTCCCAACAAACCTGTGCCAAATTGATCGATCATATCAATCGCATTTGTCAAGTTGCAGGCAAGATTCTCGGCTTCTTCACGAAGGTTAGTGCTCCGTGATTTCTTACGCTCTTTGGCAGATGACGGCTTAGAACTATACCCATCCCTATTATTTCCTTCATTTGTATTTTATTGATAATCATTAGATTATCAATCTTGTTAATATCGTTAGATTATTAACTAGAATTAATAATCATTTTGGCTAATGTTTAGCTCTTTATTTACTTATATAACTTCAATAAATTATTTAATTGAATTACGCCTTGTTGAGTTATTAAAAGTTGAGGTTCATCATTATTCTTCGAATTTAATCGACTAAGTGAAGTTCAACAAATAATCGAACCTGATTAACTAACTCGAGTTAATCGAGTAATTTTACCAATTAATTTAATTTAAATTTTGGTACTTAAACTAAATCTTGATTCTTAAATTAGATACTAATAATATTTATAAAATTAAACAAAATGGCTCAAACAATAGGTCCAAAATTAAAACGAACGGCTCAAGTAACTCATCCCGATTCGCGGCTCGAAGCCCGGAACCCAGAATCCGAAAATCGCAACCCGACCTACCAACTATCATCTAGATATTAGACCCCCATTCCCCCCCGTTCACTCCCACTAACCCTAATTTCTCTCACCCCTCTCCTCTCGCTCAACCTCTGTCTTCCCATGGCTACCGCCGGTGCCGCTTCCCTATTCGCCAGCGGCTGATTCCACCGGCCTCTTTCTCCAATTGCTCCAAAACCTTGCTCTCTTCTCTGTCTCAGACACGCCATCGGTCAAGCAACAATGGCCGGCGCCGAGCGCTGCAGACGCCGTCGGAATCGCCACCGACAACGTCTTTCATCTCCCCTTCCTTCACTCTATCTTTCTCTCTGTCTCCCTCTCACTCTCTGACTAACTCCGTTTCTGCTGCAGGTTTGGAGGATTGGCATGAACGCCGTCGAGCCCGTCAACGAGGTTCGATGCTGCCATTCTGCCTGCAACAGGTCGCCATTTTATTTGGGATGAAAACTCCAGCAGGGCAATCTTATGCCTTGAGTCGGATACTTCGTCTCCTAAATATTTTTGCTTCTGATTATCACGAAGAGAAACTAACTTTTCTCTTTTGCTGGGACTGATTACGAAGGGGAAATCGCTGTCCTCCAGCGTCAGAAGCTCTGCTGGTGAAAAGTATGGTCGAGACAGCCACTATCATCTCACTGCGAATTCGCCGTCGAGCCGAACTCCCTCTCCTTGAGTTGAGCTCTCTTTCCCTCTCAAACTATGGTTGAAATTTATCCTGCCTATATCTCTTTCGTATTATTCTAGGTTATGGTTAGATTCCGCCAAGGATCCTGAGAGGGAAAAGTTTCATTCTTCTATATTTTGTCTTAGTTTGTTATGCTAAGCTAGGGCTGTTTATTATGAAGGGGCTTGCGTAAGTTCTTCAGTCTTATGCTCTTATTGATAGGTCAACATTTTGGTGATTTATGAATCGTGTTGATAGGCCTACATTTTGGTGATTTATGTAACTATGTATGTTTGAGG
This sequence comes from Thymus mandschuricus, assembly GCA_029379335.1. NCBI lineage: Eukaryota > Viridiplantae > Streptophyta > Magnoliopsida > Lamiales > Lamiaceae > Thymus > Thymus mandschuricus. Next base: position 13,699,547 of record CM057074.1, on the reverse strand, counting down.
GCTTATTATCCGTTCACAAGACTGGATATGACTTAAGTCTTCGTGTTAAATTCTTGATCAGTTTGGTTGGTAATTTCTTAGCTTAACTATGGAATCTTTTCATGCATTTGTTCATTTATCTTGAACAAGATGAAGAACTGACATCTCGCTTTGAGTCCTTGCAAGCTCAAGTCAATAGCCATGAAATCAATCTGCAAAGTCAAGTGGAAGCTTCTTTGAGAGTTCAACTCCCAAATCCCATCCAAAGCATCAACCAAAATAGCGATACTTAGAATTTGGAGTTATTATTAGAATTAAGTTTTTTTCGTTAGTTATTTCATTTTAAGTTGTAAACAATCTATCCTTTAGCTTTTAATTTGGTATTACATGTTTAGATTGAACTTATATTGTTTTATATTAATTTCAATTATTGATGAATTGATTTAGTGGAATTATTTATTATTTTATTATGTGTTCGTATTTTTAATGATTTATAAATACTCATTATAATATATGCATTATTTAGATTATATAAATACATTTTTTTAAAATACAAATATTATTTTAGTGACAAAATAAATATAGTTATTTTATAAGATTTGTGATGACCTTAAAATCTTATGTTGTTGCTATATGATTTATTACGACAACCAATGTTCGTGAGTATAATATACTATTGTAGTGACTCTTGGAAAATCATGGCTACAAGTCAAGAATTTTAGTGTCAAAAATAAGGTATGACTATTTTGTGGGCAATCTGTGACGATAAAATTATGTTGCTAATTCATGACGTATTAGTGACAATACAAACTTGTGACTACAATACGTTGTATATCGTGACGACAAAATTATGTGACTAAAACAAGAAAATATAGTGACAAAAATCACATGTGACTAAAAGCATCGAATACAGTGACAATAATCACATGTCACAAAAAATACGAAATATTGTGATAACATAATCTTGACACAACAATACCTCCAATAGTGACAATATCGTCTGTCACCATAAATTGATATGTTGTGTCGATATTCACTCGTCATCGCTATAACTTATAGTGTCGGCACATATAGCTGCAACTTGACGACAACAACAAAAGTTGTCACTAAGTACTTTTAGTGACAACTTAGGCATGTATAGTGACAACAACCGTCGCCACTACACACTGTTTTTTTTTTTAGTGCCTGCTGCTTCACTTGAAGACCTAGAAAGCAGCTCATCAAGCCAATCATTGACATTTCATATTTGGTCTTCATGAGCTCTCCAAACTTCTCACTAAGCGACTGGTTTAGTGATCCAAATATGATGTCGTCCACGTAGATCTGAACCCACAGCATATCCTCTCCATGGTTGATGGTGAATAGGGTTCGATCTATCTTTCCTTTGTGGAATCCATTATCAACTAGGAATTGGGATAGGGTATCATACCAAGCTCTGGGAGCTTGCTTCAACCCGTATAGGGCTTTCTTCAATCGATACACCTTATCTCCCTGCTCGAAACCTGGTGGCTGCTCCACATACATTTCTTCCTTCAATTCACCATTGAGAAACGCGCTCTTGACATCCATCTGATAGACTTTGAATTTCTTGGCCGCTGCATAGGCAAGAAATAGTCTGATCGCTTCAAGCCGTGCCACTGGAGCGAAGGTCTCATCGAAATTGATTCCTTTCTCTTGGCAATAGCCCTTAGCAATGAGACGCGCCTTGTTCCTCACAACGTTGTGGTCCTCGTCCGTCTTGTTCTTGAACACCCACTTGGTGCCAATAACATGCTGGAATTTGGGACGATCTACGAGGTACCATACGTCATTCCTGGTGAACTGATTCAGCTCCTCTTGCATAGCAATTACCCAATTGGAATCAGCTAGGGCTTCCTCCACGCTTGATGGCTCAATGTTTGAGAAAAAGCAACTAAACATGGCACTTGGTGAGTGATCCTTGAGCCACGCACGCTTGGATCCACCAGCTTCATCTTCATCTTCTTCCTGGTCGCTTGCTTCTCCATCTGAAGCGACTGGAATGGGTGCTTGGCTAGCACTCGCTTCAGGAGTCTTGGGGGCAGCTTCAACTTTTCCTTGGACAATCTGCTCACTTGAGTCCTTGATTTCTTCATCATCTTCAAGCATGTCCCAAGTCAGTGAGTTGATGGGTTCCTCGCTTGACTTTCCTTCTTTTGATTGAACCTGTTCCTGTGGAAGACTCAAGGAAGATTCATCAAATACGACATGGGGTGATTCCTCCACAATTAGGGTTTTACAATTGAATACCCTGTAAGCTTTGCTTGATGTAGAATATCCTAAGAATATTCCTTCATCAGCTTTGCTTTCAAAGGCTTTCAATTGTGACTTCCCATTATCATGGATGAAGACCATACAACCAAAGATATGGAAATAAGATATGTTAGGAATTCTCCCTGTCCATATTTCATATGGCGTCTTGTCGTGCCGTTTGTTGAGAAGTGTCCGATTTTGCGTGTAGCATGCTGTATTGGCAGCTTCAGCCCAATATTTCATCGGAAGCTTCGAGTCAGCAATCATGGTGCGAACGGTTTCTTTGATGATCCGATTCCTTCTTTCAGCAACTCTTTTTTGTTGAGGTGTGCGTGCTGTGGATGTTTGATGTGCAATACCATGCTCCGTGCAGTAAGCTTCAATAGTAGAGTTTAGAAACTCTGTGCCTTTGTCGGAGCGGATGGTGGCAATCGCTTGGTTCTTCTCCACAGCTAGTCGCTTGAGCAGTTGTGGTAGCTTGGTTAGTGTCTCCTTTTTGCGGAAGAGAAATACAACCCAAGTGTAGCGAGAGAAGTCGTCGACTACAACTAGAGTGTACATTCTTCCATTTACACTAACTGGAGTAACTGGACCAAACAGATCCATATGAAGCAGCTCGAGCACTCGCTTGGATGAAGCTTCTACAAGACTGGCGAAGTGCTTCTTCGTCTGCTTCCCTCGTTGGCATGGTGAGCATGGATGTTCTTTAACAAAGACCTCGTTGGGAATGCCTTGCACCAAGCCTTTGCGAGCTAAGCGATTGATGGTCTTGAAGTTGAGATGTGACAAACGTCTGTGCCATAGCCATCATATTTCTGTAGCGCTTCTTGCAACCAAGCACGTCTCTTCCTTGCAGCTTTCCCATTGTGCTATGTAGACATTCCTTTGTCTAATTCCAGTGAGCACAATCTGGGTCGTGAGCTTGCTCTTCACAATGCACTTGTTGGAAATAAATTCCACCTTGTATCCTTTATCACAGAATTGTGAAATGGATAGCAAGTTGTGCTTAAGTCCTTCCACATAGGAGACTTCTTCTATTGTGAGCTTTCCAATCTTTAGTGTGCCGTATCCTTTGGTGCTTCCTCGAGAGTTATCACCAAATGTAACGTGTGGACCCTTCTTCTCTATGTAGTCATGAAGTAGAGCTCTCATGCCGGTCATGTGTCTTGAACAGCCACTGTCCAAGTACCAGATTTGTTGACCCCTCACTTGGCATGGGATCCACGGCGCTCACCTGCAATCAGATAGATTTTGGTACCCAAATCAGCTAGGGCTTCCTCCACACTTGCTTCACTTTCTTTTGAAAGGTAGCTTGTGTCTTGGGTTTCTCGACCTTTGAAAACTGTGAGTTCTGCCTTGAAGCAGCTTCACACGTGCAGCAGTGTGTGCAAGAGGGGTAGCGACACGCTTGAGTCTTACCTATGCTCTTACCCTTTTGCTTGTATCCTGAAGCGACTCGCTTCGGGTTAGCTACAGGCTTAGAGACTGACTTAGGGTTTACAGTCTATCGAAGCGACTCGCTCGGTTTTCTCGAAGCGGTCAAACTAGGGTTTTGACCCCGATTCGCTTGAGTAACCTTGGAAGTTTGAAGCGACCTCCTTGGTGCTTCAAGTTCTTCTCCCTCAACGTTAGTCCGGTTGGACAATCTCCAGTCCGGATAACGTGACACATAGACATTACTCCTTTTTCTTGAAAGGGAGATCCTTTGTCTCTGGTGTCTTGGTCTGAGACTTAGAAGCTTCAACAGCTTTCCCATTACCCTTGGATTGGTAAGCTTTAGCATATTGAGTGCTAGGGGCTGTTGAACTTCGCTTACCCTTAGGATCTGCCTTTAAAGATATATTCATCTTCATTGGCTTCCTTTTAGGGTTCTCAGCCACTTTCCCTTTATCCTTGTTGGTGGTTGCTTTGGAGGCAGTGGGCACATCCAAAGGGACTGATGGTGTGGTGTTTGAAGCACCAACAAAGACAGTAGGCTTGGAAGGTCCACCCTCATATCCAAGTCCTCCCTTTCTACCAAAAGGTAGAAGCGAGCTCTCTAGTGCCTGCCTAGCATATGAAGCTTTGTTCAAATGTGCAACTAGAGCGAACTGGGTTTCATACCTTCCCTCCAAGCTTTGATGTCTAGCAAAGAGATCCTCGAACTTACTAGTCATAGCCCTTAAGTTAAGTTTGACTTCGTCAAGCTCATTGGCTAGCTTTCGGTTCTTCTTCTCGCTTCGAGACATAGCTTGTTTTAACATTTCGTGGTCGCTTGACAATTTCTTGTGTTTGTCAAGTAACTCACTCCATGTCGAGGAATGAACTTCCTCATGATCAGTGTGTGCCAGTGTAATTGAAGTGATTGAAGGGTAGAACAATACCTCCTTAATGTCTTCGTCGGTGAGCGCCATGAGTCCCAGATCCTCTCCCTCACTTGAGTTAGGATCTGTAAATGCATCGGAGTCGCTTAATGGATCTTCAGTTGAAGCGACCGGCATTTCACTCGCTACGAGCGCTCGCCTGGGAGCATCTCTCTTGGCGTTCAGTTCCTCACGTTCTTTGGCACTTAGCTTTGGGCAGTCTGATTTGTAGTGGCCCATCTTGTGGCAGTGATAGCACTCCACATCCATCATGTCGCGTGGGATTGGCTTTGTCGTCTCTTCTCTTTTTCCTTTTCCTTCTCGAGCATCAGTGCTCCTCCCTTTGTACTGCTTGTAGAATCTTTTGTACTTGCCTACACGCGAGTTCATCTTGTTGAAATTTTTTGATAGAAATGGAACATGCTCTTCCAGCTCTTCCCTTGTCGTCTTGGCTAGTGATTGGTCGCTTGGCCCTTCAGCAGCTTTGAAAGCTACACCCTTTGACGTCGTGGGAGCTTCATCCTCTACGTCGAGGTTCATTCGATTTAGATTGAATTCGTGAGCTTTGAGTTCGGAGAACAAAATCTCCGGCGTGAGCTTTGACAGATCCTTGGTAGCTAGGTACAGCTCCTTCATGATTTGCCACTTCCGGGTGAGAGCTCGGACAATCTTGAGGTTCACCTCTTTGTCTGTGAGTTCCTTTCCAAGTGAGTTAAGAGTAGCAATGATGTTGGTGACTCTCAGCTCGAAGGCGTCGATGGACTCTCCTGGCTTCATTATCAGACTTTCAAACTCCCGCATTTGTACGGGGAGCTTGTTCTCTTTGATCTTGTCCGTTCCTTGAGAAATGAGAGCTAGGGTTTCCCACATTTCTTTCCCCGTCGCACACTTCCTAATCCTTGGAAGGTAGGCATCCGACACAGTGCTCTGCATCGTGTGGCTTGCGATTTTATCCGGATTGGCGATTTTGTAGTTAGCATTGTAGTCGTCTTTTTCCTTTTCGACATACTCTTGTCTAACATGAGCTTCGCGGCCTTCGGCGGCTGGACTGTTCACAGAGATGGCTTTCTTGATTTTGATTGGTCCATCCTCTATAACTTCCCACATCCGGTCGTGGATGGAGCAGAGGAAACTCTCGACTCGAAAGCTCCATGTCTTGTATCCTTCGATAGAGAACTATGGAAGATTTGATGAACTATATGTAGACATAGCAAACAGTCAGTAGTAATGCAATATGCGTGGGTGAGATTTTGATGCACTTAGGAAAATAGGATCCGGTTCAGTGAGACAACGTGAAGCGAGTGGGGACTCGCTTCGGATATGCAAAGCAGAGGCTCGAAAGAACCGCTGCTCTGATACCACTTGTTGGTCCAGGTTTGTTATAGGAAAAATACGTAGAGGGGGGGGGGGGGGGGGGTGAATACGTATTTTGAAGTTTTTCCAACTTCAAATTCCTTAACTCAGAGTATAAAGTAAAGTTCTCGTTTGAACAACTAAGACCTAGCCGAGAGCTAGATCCAGAGTTTTCACAAATCTCTTGACCTAAGCTTAGAGCTTGATCAAGAGTGAGACTTTACTCTAGATGCGGAATTTGGTGAGCTAAATCTTTCCTAAGTACTCCCTCCGTCCCGCCAAAGACGTTACATTTCTTTTTGTCAATTTCTGGCACGTTTTTCAACGCTTCTTGATGAAGTGTTTTAAAATAGATTTTTGAAGAATTTTTTCTTTTGCGGGATGATACAACTATCATAGTATCCCGTAAAAGAAAAAAATCTTCAAAAATCTATTTTAAAACGCATCATCAAGAAGCGTGAAAAAACGTGCCAGAAATTGACAAAAAGAAATGTAACGTCTTTGGCGGGACGGAGGTAGTATTTAAAGTTCCAAGTTGTGTTTGTTTAGATGCAAGTGCAATAAATAGTCAAACAAGGAAATAAAGAGTTTTAGGGTTTGGAGAGATACGACACCAAGAGTTATAGTGGTTCGGTGGCAAAGCACCTACGTCCACTTGTTGCACAAAGCAACTGTTCTCTTCACTCAAGAACTTGAAGGTTACGGGTCCTTCAAAACCTAGTCGAGATCAAGCTTCACTTGCTTGGATCTGATGACAGACGCAGTGATTGCGGGTTCACTACTAAAACCTAACTGAACTGGAAGCTTCACTAGCTTCAGTCCGACAACAGGGAGATTGTGGGCTCTCCTTACAGCCTAGCTTCGATTGAGCTTTACACAAACGAGGTAAGTGCAAGCTTGGATCTAGACTCTATGATCGAGGCTTCTACGATCTATGAAGGTAGAGCCTTGGATCGAAACAACCTAACGACGAACACAAAAACCTAACGAACAGAACTTAGGGTTAGGGTTTTTGGTTTACGACGAACACACTATGAAGAGCTCTTTACAGTAAGTGTAAAGTGGGCTAGAGCTCTTCTTCTAAGCTGAGGTATGGTATGGGCTTAGAATTCTCCGTGTGAAGGTTGCGAAGACGAGTTCCGATGAGGCTGGAACTCGGAGAACACTTGGAAACAAAGACTCGAAGATTGCTCGAAGGATGGGAGTGTTTGTTTGTAGTAGGCGCTCGAATGCTCAAGTAGTGTTCTACATCTTCACGTCTTGATCCTTCACTATTTATAGGCGGAGAGATGGCCGAGATCCATTGCTTGATTGGTGGCCTTGTCTCTCCTCCTCTCGATAGTACTTGCACATGCAAACAGCTTTTTCAGGCGTGCAGATTTGGCACTTTGCCGAAAATGGCTAAGTTCCAAATCTAACAGTAACTGGAGCGAGACAGTACTGTAGCGGCGCCCTTGTCGGCCTGGCAGTCAACTCCTCTGCTCCACTCCGCATTCGATACTTGGAGATCTTGTAATTAATGTTACGATCTCAAGTTGACTGGAGTTTGAAATAGGAGCGGGAATTGGGTTGTCGCTATCTGGTAGGTAGTGGCTCGCTTCACTTTGAAGTTGTAGCATCCGCTTCAAGTGAGTCGCTTCAAGGTCATACTGTAGCGAGTACTAGGAAAATAAATTTCCCGGGTGTCCGCTTTAGTATTTATTGACTCGCGTTGACTCGCTTTAATTCTTCAGTGTAGCGCTCGCTTCGCTTCGCTTTAGTGGACTCGCTTCGAATCAACTGTAGCGCTTGCTTCGCTTCGCTATTCTTCGGCACGCTTCACTTTGGCTCGGTAGACTCGCTTCGCTTGAAAAACACACTCAAGTGAGTGGCCTTCACTTGGGATTTCTGCAATCTAAAAACCTAAGCAAAATTTGAGCCAACCTAACAGAGTAGGCTTAGAAAATTTTCTAACCTATTATCTACATAAAAAATGGGTCGCTTGAGAATAGGACACTTGGGGGTTTTGGGATCAAATAAAAACAATACTTTATTTCTTAAAATGTCCCTTATAGGTTCCCCCTTAACATGTTTGTCCTTAACAATTCCCAACAAGTCTTCCACAGGAACAGGTTCAAGCGAGCGACAAGAATTCAAGCGAGGAACCCATCAACCCTCTGACTTGGGACATGATTGAAGATGATGAAAAATCAAGGATTCAAGCGAGCAGATTGCCCAAGAAAAAGTTGAAGCTGCCCCAAGGCTCATGAAGCGAGTGCAGGTCAAGCCCCCGAGTCCAGTCACTTCAGAAGGAGAAGCAAGCGACCCGGAAGCTGGTGGATCCAAGCGTGCATGGCTCAAAAATCATTCACCAAGCCAGATTATTGGAAATCTATCTAAGGGCGTGGTGACCAGAAGTCAAGTGTTTGGGGAGAGTGCCATGTTCAGTTGCTTTCTCTCAAACATTGAGCCAGCAAGCGTGGATGAAGCCTTAGACGATTCAAATTGGGTGATTGCCATGCAAGAAGAGCTGAATCAGTTCACTAGAAACGACGTATGGTATCTCGTGAATCGTCCCAAATTCCAGCATGTGATTGGCACTAATTGGGTGTTCAAGAACAAGACAGACGAAGACCACAACATCGTGAGAAACAAGGCTTGACTCATCGCCAAAGGCTACTGCCAAGAGGAAGGGATCGATTTTGATGAGACCTTCGCTCCAGTGGCCGGACTTGAAGCGATTAGACTATTTCTTGCCTATGCAGCGTCTAAGAAGTTCAAGGTCTACCAAATGGACGTCAAGAGCACGTTTCTCAATGGAGAACTCAAGGAAGAAGTGTATGTGGAGCAGCCACCGGGTTTCGAGCAGGGAGATAAGGTGTATCGATTGAAGAAGGCCCTGTATGGATTGAAGCAGGCGCCTAGGGCATGGTATGATACCCTATCTCAGTTCTTAGTGGATAATGGTTTCCACAAAGGAAAGATAGATCGAACTCTCTTCACCATCAATCATGGAGAAGATATGCTATGGGTCCAGACCTACGTGGATGACATCATATTTGGGTCACCAAACCAGTCGCTTTGCGAGAAGTTTGGAGAATTGATGAAGACCAAATATGAAATGTCATTGATTGGCTTGATGAGTTGCTTCCTAGGTCTTCAAGTGAAGCAGCAAGATGATGGAATCTTCATCAATCAGGCTAAGTATACTCGAGATATGCTTGCCAAGTTCGGTGTTCAGCACGTTAAAGTTGTGCAGATCCCAATGAATACCAACTGGAAGATGGAGCCAGACCTAGATGGGAAGTCAGTGGATGCTACAGATTACTGTGCCTTGATCGGGTCCCTTCTATATCTCACTGCAAGCAGGCCGGATATTGCATTTGCAGTTGGAGTCTCTGCTCACTTCCAAAGCAATCCCAAGCACAGCCATCTTGAAGCTGCCAAGCGAATCCTTCGCTATCTCAAAGGCACCATCAACATGGGGGTGTGGTATCCAGCTGAAGATATTCTGGAGTTCACTGGATATTCCGATGCTGACTATGGAGGATGCCGTGTTGATAGGAAATCAACGTCGGGCACTTGTCAGTTCTTGGGAAGCAAACTGATCTCATGGTTTTCAAAGAAGCAAACCAGTGTAGCTACTTCAACAACTGATGCCGAATATATGGCCGCTGGAAACTGCTGTTCTCAAATTCTATAGCTTCATCAGCAGTTGAAGGACTACAAAGTTGAAGCGAATGAGATCCCAATCTTCTGCGACAACAACAGTGCAATATGCATCTCGCAAAATCCAGTGCTTCTGTAATAACCCGTATTTTTAAATACTAGAAAATAGAAAATAAATAGTTTCCTTTAATATAATAAGCTTTTCATAATTTATATAGTAAAATGATAAAAGAATTTAAAATTTAAAAGCTTAGATATTATTAGTTATGTAAATTTTTTAATAAAAGAATCTTAGAATATTTAATTTAATTAGAATTTGTTAACTAAAAATATTATTTCTAACTTAATAAAACTTAAAAAATGTAATGTTAATATATTTAACCTAGTTTTGACATTAAAAGAATTATGAAAGAAGTTAGGTATTTTTCGGATAAACGGTTAAGAAAACCCGAGTCGCCGTTTGTCTATTTTCGATCTTTTCGTTTCTTTAAAAATCTTCGAGCTATCAAATTCCTTCCGAAAATTCTATAACCTATATCGTTGTGTTCGATATTTTTTGTGGATTCCATAAACCTTTTGAAATCTTAAATCGGAATTCGTTGCCGGAAAAATATCTTTTCGTCGGGAAACGAGACGTTCGATCGGAGATGGGATGACCCCTATAAATAGAGGCCATCACCGCCTCACTTGTGCATATCCTATCCATTTCCACTTTCTTCATCTTGAGGAAATCACCACCAACTCCTACCAACTCTCTCTCTCTAACCGACCCTCTCCACCTCCGCCTTCCCCCTTCCGCCGGCGACCCCCTCCATCACTTCCGATCATCACCTCCGCCACTCCACCACCTCCACCGATCATCATCCTCTCCATCTCCCTCACTCCATCGATCATCACCACCAGCCACCACCTTCGTCTCTCTATCTAAAGAAGCCGAAGGAGAGCAGCCAGCAGCAGCCCCACCTCCGATCATCCGCCACCGCCGCCGTTCAGCTTTCCGATCCAGCAGCAGCTGCTGCCACCGTGTTCTTCATCTTCTTCAGCACCACCTTTCATCGCCATCTTCTTCTTCAAGCCAAGAACAGCTCGATCATCACCGATCATCTTTTCGAGCATATCTTCTTCCCCGATCATCGGAAAGGTATGTCGTTCGTTTCTTTGAACTCGTAGGAAGATTTCGATCCTAGGGATGTTGGTTGATCGTCGATACGAGCTTCCGAGTTTGGACATGCATCGCCATCTTCATATGCATCATCTCTCTTCTTCTCCGTGCCGTGCAATCGCCCTTTCTTTGGTGGTTGCCGGTATTCCTTTTTGCATCCATATAACCGAATTAAAGTTGTTCGTAACCTAATAATTAACCTTTTAATCGGAATGAATTTTGTGAAAATGAATTGTAGTTGGTATACTTTCTTGTTCATGGATAATGATCCCTGCATGTCGAGACTCTGTCCAAATGTTTTGAAAATATTAATATAGTTTCGAAATGAGATTACCTAGCACCCTATAAAATTTGGTAACAATCGGAATCACCGTTAATTTTCTAAAAATGAAACTGTGTTCATTTCGAGTCGAAGGACCCTTACCCGTTTTGCATGTCTAATAATTTTGCACCAAAATATTCCTAATGATTAGTTGAACAACTTTTGTGTTGAAGTCTAAGCCATGCAAACGACGAAAACATAAGAAAATAATTATAGAAGGTTAATAAGTTATATATATAATTTTAGGAAATATTAATAATTAAAAAGGAAGGTTATGTTAGAAAATTCTAAAGAATGAAATTACGAACGTAACTTAACTTCAAGAAATATTTGTAGGAAGACTCTCCGAAGAAGCTGACTAAGATTCGAACCAAAGAATCGAGTAACCGGTAAAGGTGGGGATCTATTTATTCGAACTTGTTAAAATCCTTGGGGATTCTTGTTTCTTAATAACTCTTGAGCTAGTAAGCTCTATATTCTTCAAGTGCAGGCTTTGTTTCAGGATTAAATTGTGAATCACAGGTTTCCCAGGTTTAATGCTCTAATCTTTTACGATATCGGGTTGACATCGTTAGGTCTAACACACCAACGACCAACTGGTGTACACCGGGATCGGGAGTGGGGTTTACCACGGAAATCTCAATCCCTAGCCAATAGACTTGCATATAACTTATTTATGCCGTCTAGCATAGCTGATGGGTTCATATACACTTTATGTATGTCACCCTGCAAATGTTCTTATAATCCGACAGGTGGTTTAACCGGGATTCGATTACGAGTAACCTTGGGAATACTTAAATGGACGTCTAAATGGTTTGGTCATATGGGATCAAGACCTATTCTTTCTCTTCTCTCTTTTGAAATCCTGAAAGCCCTGCTTTTGTTTTCCTTTGATTGGCAATGATTCCCACTGAGTGCTAGTTGTACTCAGCCCTGTGAAACTTTCTTTGTTTTGCAGATTGGGAGCCGGAGGCATAGTGACGGGACGAGAAGAGAGAGAAAAGGAAAGGAGGAATAAACAAGAGACGAGGATAATAAACTTAAACCGTTAGACTCTTTCCCGTTTTTTAAACTTTTGTTTTGGTTATAAACAATTTACGTATGCTTTAAATCGTTAAACAATTTCCCTTTTGTTACTTAGATAACCGAATCATCATACTAATATTCGAAATGGGAATTATGGTTAAGTTAACTTAGAAAGTTAATATTCGTTAAAGTTTATTTCGTTATTCATTTATTAGTTTAAAACTCGACGTTTTAAAAATATGAATTCATATAACGAAAACTTAAACGAATTTATAAAAACTATAATGGTTGTTAAATGAATGTTTGTTTATTTCGTTTCCGCTATTTAAACGTAACTCTGATGTAATATATTCTGGATCCAACTGTAGTGCGGTCTGGTCCGCCACGGTTGTTATGCTTTCGATATGTATTCTGGATCCGATGATAGCGCGGTCTGGTCCGACCTCATCGTTATGGTTTATGTACTTGTTTAGCTGATGTTTAAGTCTTTGGTATTTACTACGACTTGATCCTGGTTATAAGGGAGATGCTGCCCAAATTTCTGGGCTAAACTAAATGAATTATAATTAGAATTAATTAAAATGAATTGAATTATAATTTCTCCCTTTTTATTTTACCCTTCGTTGCATCCCGATTTAATTGGTTATATTTAAAATTGAATATTTTTAGAGTTAGGAAAATCGGGGTGTGACAGCTTCATACTAGATGCAAGCACGTGGAAATCCGACATCACTTCATTCGTGATCATGTCGAGAAGAAGGATATCAAGCTCGAGAAAATCCATACAGATCTCCAACGAGCTGATATTCTCACCAAGCCTCTAGTTGAGTCTCGCTTCAATCAGCTATGCATGGAATTAGGGTTACTAGACCCTGGTGAAGATTGCTAGGTCCAGGATGCACAAGGGAGTGGATGTTTGTCCTCAAGCGACCCTCGCCTTGGATCTTCACCAACTTAAGCGAGTCGCATCAAAATTCACTCGCTTGAAGAAGGAGAAATAAGGTGGAGAAAGGTGGAGTGTTGGAAGATGTTCCCTACCCACTTACAGGAATTTTTAAGCCATTGGTTAAGGGGGAACTATTGTTTGCTCTCGGAGCAGGCTACTTCCAAAGTGAGCAAGGAAAGCTGTTACCTAGCCTAGGATTCCTAGCGAGTGGGTATAAACATTCGCAAGTGTCATTTCTAGTAACAGTTGTGGGGTCTTGTATCGGGCCTTCCCACGTAAAAATGGTGAAAGCTTAGGCAGGGCTGGCACCTAGACCTTGCGTCCTCTTCCCATCTTTCCGCCGAAGAGGAGCATGTCTTCTCATCTCCTTCGTCGTGGATAAACATTCACTCGTTACTCACTCTTCATTGAGTTGAGCTGCCGAATGTCTATTCATTCTTCTCCCACCTTGAATTTTGCATCGTTTCAATTTTCCCTATTTTGGGTCAAGCGAGTCGAATGCAAATTCATTCTGTAGATCGTAGGAGGAAGCTTGAAGAGTTACCTTTTACTTCAAAAGGTTGCAGGGCTGGTGACATGCCTCTGCTTAAAACCGAGATTGTCTTGTCAGAGCATTCTCATTGTCATCCTGTCCTATTCTGCTCTGAGATAAGGACTTGTACTCATCCCCCATTCATCATGAATAAGTACACTTACGTGAAGCTCCCTTCGGGATGTAGTAAGCTTGTGTTCTCTATTCATTCTTCCCCCCATTCCTTCGATGGTGGAATCTCTAATTCGTAGAGGAAGATGGAAGAGATGAATGCTAAGAAGATCAAGCTCCTTGTTGGTAGAAGAAGCAAAATAAAGTCTACATATGTGGTATCAATCTCCTACAATGTGAGATTGACTGGTAAGCATTTCAATTTTAAAGTACACTAAGTAAACTCAAGCGTGCTAGAAACCTTCATTTACTATGTGGAAAATATTAAATGAATCTGACACAAATACAAAGAGGAAAACATTCTTGTTTATTCTCGAAGTATGTAAGTCAGAAACATGTTAAATAATGTCAAAGAAATTTTAATTTCTTATATCAGTCGCATCAGATGGCAAGCTAGTGCTTCGACACTCAAGCGAGCCATTGCAAGCGAGTGTGGAACAGTCACGCCAAGCGAGTACTTTGCAAGCGAGTAAAAGTCAAGTGGCCACACTCGAAGCGAGCGAGTACAAAGTGAAGCGTATGAGCTATCCGCACTCGAGTGCACTTTTTACCTTTTGCTTTTGCATTAAATGCAGATTCACGTACAAGGCCGAAATAACGGGCACGTGCACTTCAATTCAAATTAGAAGCGGGAATTCCGCACAAGATCCAGCCATCGAATCTCAACAGTTCTTGATTCTCAGCCGCTGGATCGACGCTGTATGGAGAGACGAATCGCAGAAGGCCACGTGGAGTTCCAAGTCAACTTGACGGCTCACTTTTTACTGTGATAACGCCGGACACGTCAATCACTTCGCCGTTGGCCGCCGTATACAAATAGGATTCTCGGCGATATTACTGTCTTGCCCCTGCCACGTCAGCCAAACCCTAAGTCTATAAAAGGGCGTCGATACAGAGTGCAGAAACTTTCATCACTTTCAAAAATTGCCATTCCCGTGCAAAATTTCTGCAATCTCTCAGCAACTCACGAGTCTCAAACCCCCCATCTTAAATCTTCACTCCAATCTCACTAAATATTCAACCATGGGAAAGAAACTAAAATCACAGACTATGGAGGAGTTTCTGTCCAAAGTCACCGATCACATAAACATTGAGCCCCACCTCGATGCAAATGTTGTAGAAGCCGATGGCTTCTTCCGCAAGGCTGTGACCACGGCCGGCTTGTGGGAGTTCGTCACGGCGGTACCACAGAAAATTCTGGCCAAGGCTGTAGCAGAAATATTACTGAACTTGATGGAGGGTCAGAACTCTTCAATGTTCACAGATCCATAGAACGAAAGGCCGGTGGAAGTGGATCTGAGTGCTATCGCCGGAGTTTTTAACATGCCGGAAGAGGGAGCGAACTCTTTACTGGATCTGGAGCTGTCCGTCGACATAGAGTTTGCAAGATTTGTCGTCGACAAAGAAGCAGTGTTCGATGAAAAGCACAACAGTATAATAGCGGATCTGGGACCTCCTTTCAACTTGATCTGCAAGCTATTCTCCAAATCCATAGCTTGCTATGTCGGAAACTTGGGCCAACTTTCCGATACGAAGATCTTCGCTCTGAGTGTCATCGTCGACAGCCTCACCGGAGCTAAATTTAACTGGCATGGTTGGTTTTTCAACCAAATTCATGAGGTTTCCAAGGACTTCAAGTTCGTGAAAGGAAGCGTCGATCAAATTCTTCGCAAAGGAAAACTCAAGTTTTTCTCCAGAATTTCATATGCTCTGGAGAAATTGTTCAAGAACAAACGATGGACAAACACAGTCGACTACAAGAAGAACACTGTGTTTTTCGAATTATACAAGACTGAGAAGGTTCCAGTGGATCTGGGAATTGTCGATGTTGAAGTTCCTCCCCCGGCACCCGTCGCCGAAAGGTGAAGTGAAGAGAAGAAGGGCAAACGAACCGCTTCACCAGCGAAGTGAGTGGGTTCGAAGCGACCCAAGAAAGTCAAGCGAGTAGCTGCATTATTTGAAGCGAGTGAGGATGAGAAGCAGCCGCTCGAGAAAGAAGTTGAATTAGACCAACCCATTCCCTCTCCAGCCAAAAATCAAACAATACCCCAAACTTCAACCACTCAAAACCAAACCCAAACACCCCCAGCACAAATCCAGCCACCTCAAGAACCCCAAGCCTTATCCACTGCCAAACCACACATTCAACCCCAGCCTGAAGCATCCACTACACAAAAACAAGCGTCACCCCCATTCTATATATGAAGAGGTATCCACTTCTTCTTCACACATTCCTGAAATCCCTCTACTCAGCACAGACCCTGATGCTGCTTTCACTCTCTTCAACCCACCCCAAACCACCCAAGCTGAAACTACACAAGCCTCAACACCCAATTCACCATCAGAATCGGCCACTTCAGTCGACACCGCCCAAACAGCCGATACTGATCTCACCATCATTCCACCACCAACTCAACCCCCGCCCCCATCCGCAGAAGAGAAGGCTCTGACCCAGTACTTGAGGGACAGGGAGCTGGCTGCGGAGACCATCCAAAACCGCTATCCCACCGTGGAGATGTCTGAGGACTTCTTCACCAAAGCCGTCGACTTCCTTACGTACATCGCGTACCGAGGAACGGAGTATTATAAGATCTTCAATCTCCGAAAAGCCTTTAAGGAGGAGGTGATTGAAGCAAAAGAGGCGGAGCTGCTCAACTTTATTGGAGTCGATGGATTCCATGTATTTATCAACAAGGCCAGCTACTGGGAGATGCTTGATGTCAAAGTGAAGCGAGCGTATCCAGACGCTGTCATTCCAGAGCGAGTGCCATCCATTCATGAGCAAAGCCTGTTGAAGGGGCATGCGGCGGAGATGGAGGTTAAGGAGGAGGAGATAGCCAGTCTTCAAAGTATGATTACTAGGAAGACTGAGGAGTTGGAGAAGAGAGTGGAGGAGGTCAAGAATCTGCGTGCAGATTTTGACAAGACAAAGTCCGAGTTGGAGGGAAAACTCGAGGAGAAGGCAAAGTTGGTGGATGAGAAGGAGAAGTTGTTGGAGGAGAAGGTGAAGCTAGTGGAGGACAAGGAGAAGAATATTTATGAGCTCAAGCAGTCGCTTGAAGCTGAGAGGAGATGCTTGAAGGATGTCAACTCCAAGCTAGTGGGTGTGGAGGAAGAGAAAAAATAAGGTGTCTAAGGACCTAGAGAGGAAGAGGAAGGTTGTGGAGGAAAAAGACGTGGAACTGATCAAGCTCGGGAGCGAGTTGACCAGGACCAAGAAGTCTCTCGAAACGCTTGAGAAAGAAATGAAAATTCTAAAACTCGAGCGTGGAGAGGAAAAGGGCGAGCTAGAAAGTCGAAGGAGGAGTGCTCAAGCCACTGACTTGAAGCAGGCAGAACTGGCCATAAAAATAGATCAAGTACAGAAGTTGGCGGGAGATTTTGCCGTCAGGATGGCCGGTGCTGCACAAGTTAGAGTGTCATTGAACAGACAAGAAAGAGCCATTGCCAATGCTCAGGCTGATCTTGAAGCAGCCTAGAATCACTTCGGGTTCGTCTTGCAGGAAGAGCGCAAGCAAATCCGTGCTGAAATTGAAGCGGAGCTGGACGCTCGCTTCAAGGAAGTGGAGCCGCTTGAGAGCCCAATGGCTTCAGTAAAAGAGAGAGAGAAGCAGTGCCAATATCTATTGGAAGAGATCTCTACCAAGACGGCAGAAATCGTGCTATCTCAGGAGCACGTTTTCGCGAAGCGAGCAGAGTAGATGCTTCATGACGTCTACAACAAGTTTGACAAAATTCATCAATCCATCAGCGGAAAGATGATTACCACCACCCCCGGCCGTCTTGATGATGCCAAAAGGGGGAAGATATTGAGAAAAGAAAGGAGGAAGGAGAAATAATAGTTAAGGGAGAAGGTGGTAGAGTTGGAGAAGAGAGGAGGACTGAAGGAGTAGAGTTGATTGAAGGGGGAAGGGTAGCTGAAGAAGAGGAAGTGATGGAATATTTTGATCTGGGAAGAGCTTGCTCGTAAGAAAGGTATGAAGAGCTTGCTCGTAAGAAAGGACTGATGGAATATTTTGATCTGGGATGTGATGGATGAAGAGGTATGGGAAGAGCTTGCTCGTAAGAAAGGGAAAGATAAGGTAGACTTCGAGGAGCCCTGCAAGCCACTAGCTGGGAAGCTGCTAGCTTCCTCAATGGCTGCTCATCCCGTTGTTTCTACTGCACAAACCAAGAAGCAAACCGAGGAACAGATTGCAGCAGACGAAGCTCTTGTCGTGGCTCTGCCACAATATTTTGATCTGAGAAAGATATCCCAAGCAGGCGCTTCAGGTTTATCAATTCAAGCCCCCGCTTCTACTGTTGCCCTCGCTTCAGCCACTGTTGGCGCTGCTTCAGTTAGCCAAGCGATCATTCCTTCTGAAGCAACAGAAAAGAAGAAGCAGATGCCACCACCTCCAGCACCAAAAGCTCCATTGAAGCGGACTGCACCTGAACTGAGAGAAGAGGATCCCACGGCCAAGCGCCAAAAGATCAAACAGTCAGTTGCTTCAAGATCTGGTCACTTGGAGAGAAGGAGGAAGAGAGGAGAAGAGAGGAAGAGTGAAGCCGAGAAGGAGAAGAGACTTAAACTCAAGCGAGTTAAAATCATAGAAGGCCGGATTAAGTCCCACTGGAATGAAGTGAGGCTCATCCAGTCTACTATCTCTCGGAGTTCATACATTCCCTTCACGCCTGAAGAGTCTGAAGCGTGCCAAGCTCAAGCCATGTTGGACACTTGTCGGGTTACCATCAAGGAATTGTCAATGCAAAGCTGCCTCAGTTCAACTCTGCAGCAAGTGCCAAATTTCACTCGGTTATGAAGGAGCTGACTAGCAGAACGGAGGAGGAGCTAGTTGTACGAAGAGGAAATCATCCCGATGCTCGAGAGATCGAAGACATCATTTCCAGAGATCTTCTTGAGATGTGGCTCATCTGTAGAGAAAGGTTCATCAAGGCCTACTACTTCTGGCAAGTAGTGCCTTACCAAGATGAGTGCTCAAGAATGGATGCTCTCAACAACTTCTTATGCTACTACAATGAAGAGTTGCGGCAGAGAATCTTCACACAGGCGGAGGAAGCTGATCCTAAACCCATCATTGTCAAAGTGCCCGCAGTGACAGATTTTCCCATGCCGTTTCTGCCAAACTCAAGCATGCCAAACCGGAGAATTATAGACGAAGAAGTTGATGAAGCTCTGAGATTGGAGAGCAGCTTCAGACCAAACCAGTTCAACATCAAGACTATGGAAGAAAAGGTTCTTTCTGCCTACTACCTGGAAGAAGAGAAGGAGGAGGAGCAGAAGCCTGCAGAAGACCCTTAAATTCCATATATCATGTGAACTGTTTGTTCATCTATTCTATTTTTAATTTCTGTCAACTTGTGTCATTTACAAGCTTTGTGAATGATTTATCTTTATGCTACAAAACTCAACTGCTTAACCGAAAAAAAAGGGGAAAAGGAACTTAAAAAAAAAATTCTAACAAGTCTGCAAAGGAAGCAGTCGCTTGAAGTTCTTTCCACGGTTAGCTAAGATAGATAATCTAGTTTTAAGTTGTTTTTAAGTTGGGTTTTGGCATCATCAAAAAGGGGGAAATTGTTGGGAATTGTTAAGGATACAACATATGTTAAGGGGGAACTCAAGTGGGACACTTGAAAAATCTATGTTTTAATTTGATCCCAAAACCCCTAAGTATCATATTCCCAAGCGACCCAATTTGATGTAAAATAGGTTAGAAATTTTTCTAAGCCTATAATGTTAGGATGGCTCTTTAATTGCTTTAGTCACTTAGGTTTTAGACTGCAGATATTTCAAATTAAAGGCCACTCGCTTGAGTGAGTTTTCCAAGTGAAGCAAGTCTAGCGAGCCAAAGTGAAGCATGCCGAAGAACAGCGAAGTGAAGCGAGCGCTACAGTAGATTTGAAGCGAGTCCACTAAAGCAAAGCGAAGCGAGCGCCACAGTGAAAAGCCAAAGCGAGTCAACACAGGTCAACAACTACTAAAGCAGTTACTCGGGAAATTCATTTTCCAAGTACTCGCTAAAGTATGACCTTGAAGTGACTCACTTGAAGCGAATGCTACAATTCTAAATCGAAGCGAGGTCCTACCTAACAGATTGCGACAACACAATTCCCGCTCCGAATTTGAACTCCAGTCAAACTGAAGATCACCGCATTGAATGCAAGATCTCCACGTGTCGAATGAGGAGAGGAGTTGCGGAGTTGACTGCAAGGCCGACAAGGGCGCCGCTACAGTACTGGCTCGCTCCATTTACTGTTGTATTTGTAACTTAGCCATTTTTAGCAAAGGGACAAACTGGCACGCCTGGAAAAGAAAAAGCCTGCGCAAGTACTGTCGAGAGGAGGAGGGACAAAGCCACCTACCAAGCAACGGATCTCGGCCAACCCTCCGCCTATAAATAGTGAAGGATGAAGACGAAGAGAAGCAGAACACTACTTGAGCATTCAGCGCCTACTGCAAACAAATAATCCTAGCTTACAAGCATTCTTTCGAGTCTTTGTTTCAAGTGTTCTCCGAGTTCCAGTTTCATCGGAACTCGTCTTCACAACCTTCACACTTAGAGTTCTAAGCCTACTTCATATCCAAGCTTAGAGAAGAGCTCTAGCCATCTTTGCATTCACTGTAAAGAGCTCTTCATTAGTGTGTCTAACGAGAAACCAAAAACCCAAACCCTAAAGTTCTATTAGGTTTTCTGTGTTCATCGAGAGGTTGTTTTCGATCCAAGGCTCTACTTTCCTCGATAGTAGAAGCCTCGATCATAGAGTCTAGATCCAAGCTTACACTTTCCTCGATTGTGTGAAGCTCGATCGAAGCTAAGGTTGTAAGGAGAACCCATAATCTCCCTGTCGTCGGACTGAAGCGAGTGAAGCTTCAAGTCCAGTTTAGGTTTTGTGTGGTGAACCCGTAATCACCCAGTCGTCGTCAGATCCAAGCAAGTGAAGCTCGATCTTGACCTAGGTTTTTGAAGAACCCGTAATCTTCAAAGTTCTTGAGTGAAGAGAACTAGTTGCCTAGTGCAACAAGTGGACGTAGGTGTTTTATCACTGAACCACTCTAAATCGCTGTGTCGTATCTCTAATCCTAAACTCTTGTTTGTTTACTGTTACTCATTGCACAAGAATTTAAACAAATTTAAACTGTATTTTCAAATACTTAGGAAAGAATAGCTCACCGAATTTCCGCATCTAGAGTAAAGTCTCACTCTTGATCAAGCCTGTGCTTAGGTCAAGAGATCAGCTTATACTGTAGATCCAGCCTTTGGCTAGGTCTTAGTTTTCAAGCGAGCACTTTACTTAAAACTCTGAGTTATTGGAAAAGAAGTTGAAAAACTTCAAAACACGTATTCACTCCCCCCCCCCCCCCCCCCCCCCTCTATGTGTTTTTCCTCTAACAAACCGGGACTAACATCAACTTCTACCAGACTTCTATGAGCTCTTCCAGATAAAGTGTAGGTACATCGAGTTTGCCCGCTATAGTCATCGACACTATTACGAACTCAGATTGCAAGTTTATGAATGAAAAATTGATAGGGACCGGCCCTATACTGTACTGTATTGTTTTGTAAATTGGATTGCTTCATGGCTTTTCATTGATTTATTAGTTGGTTCAGACTGGCACATCGAGTTTGCCCGCTATAGTCATGGCTTTTTCTACTATCTTTTTGATTTCTGATCTATCTGCATAATATTTAAGTGAGGAACACATTTAGACCCTCTTTACAGCTTTTTGCACAGAGCTACACCATTAATACCTTAAGCTACTCATGCATCCTGTTAGGTGCTTAGTTTACTTTATTATGCTACCATATCATTAATATGCTTACTTCTCATGAATATAATAGTTTAGGTGGATTTTGAAGCAGATCTTTCATCTAGTTATGTTTTATGTCTAATGCCATAGTTCAACCTAACAACACATATTGTTGTACATTTTCATCTGTGATATTGCTTGATGCATTCATATGTGATATTGCTTGATCAATTATAAAAGTAAAATAACTACTGCTGGCAGCAGCTGTAGTCATTAAATTAGGAGTATATTTTGATTTTGCAACAAAGGCTAAGGCTTGAGTTTGTTCATGTTGTAATGAATTTTGCATATTTTCAAAATATTATTAGCGGTTTGGTAAAACATGAAAAATTTATGATCTTAGTCCTTTTTTTTTTTTTTTTTAAATTACTATAAATTTTTTTATTTGATATAAATTGCCCTCTTATATATATATATATATATATATATATATATATATATATATATTTTTTTTTTTTTTCTAATTGCAACAGGTTAAAGAACACCATGGATGGGGAAGAAGGTGGTAGAATGGTGAAGATTAGATTTTAATTTGGTTCAAAGTAGAAGTAATTACATTTTTCTTATAATTATAATTGTAAACAATATTAATATTGTAGTATGAATATTATTCAAATGGTAATGAATATTGCATATTTTGTTTTATTTATTGCTATTGCAATTTTCTTGTATTTAGATTAGAAATAAATATTATTATAAATCTTAATTATGCATTTTTGCATAAATAAAAAAAATTCAATTATTTGTTAAGCATAGACTACGGTTTAAAACCGTAGTGTATGTGAAAAAGTTTTATCTACGGAACCTATCTCTACAGTTTGGGACGCTCATACACTACGGTTTAAAACTGTAGAGAATAGTCAGAATACACTACGGTTTAAAACCGTAGTGTATACCTTTAAACCGTAGAGAATAGTCAGAATACACTACGGTTTAAAACCGTAGTGTATACCCTGCACCTTTTACTACACCACCAGTCTCTACAGTTTTGAACGCTAAAACCGTAGTGTATGACCTTTTTTCTAGTAGTATGGAACCCCGAGAGCTTTGCTTAGCGATGGGGGGAGCCACTTCAACAATCGTTGGTTAGGATCGCTTCTTGCAAAATACAGAGTCAAGCACAAGGTGACGACGCCCTACCACCCTCAAGCCAACGGTCAAGCCGAGCTAGCTAATCGAGAGATCAAGCAAATCTTGGAGAAGACCGTAAAAACAAGAAGGAGTGGGCGAAGTACTTGGACGACGCACTTTGGGCCTATAGGACGGCCTTCAAGACGCCAATCGGAAGATTTCCATATCAATTACTTTTTGGCAAATCTTGCCATTTACCACTGGAGTTGGAGCATAAAGCTTATTGGGCGACGAGAAGGATCAATTTCGAGTTCAAGGAGGCCATGGGTCAAAGGTATGACGATTTGCTAGAGCTTGATGAATGGAGAAACGAAGCGTTCGAGAATTCAAGGATTTACAAAGAACGAACCTCAAGATTCCACGACTTGAGCATTAAAAAGCGTAAGTTCGAAATTGGTGATGATGTTCTGGTATTTAATTCTTGACTTCGTTTGTTTCTAGGAAAATTGCAAAGCAAGTGGTCCGGGCCATTCGTTATTTACAAGGATTTGAAAAATGGAGCGTTTGAAGTGTTGAAGAACGACGGTGAAAAATTCGTGGTGAATGGACATCGACTCAAGCATTACTTCAAGCCGTTGCTTCTTTATCCAACAAAAGCTATCGTTAATCTTGAGGATCCGAGCTAGAAACGAGGTATCGTCGGGCTAAAGACGTTAAACGTAGCACTTGTTGGGAGGTAACCCAATATTCGTGTTAGATCTGGGTCAAAGATCCACAACAATTATGCAATTATTTATGGATTAGCAAAGAGTATTCATGCACAAGTGATTACAAATGTAGATATAGAAGAGACTCGTGAGATTTGTTGGTCTTAACAGCTCGACTTCCATAGAACGCCTCTTTTCCATGTAAAAAGGGGGATTAAGATAGGGGTCAAGCACAAGGCGTTTGAGCTATCGATCCAGCCAAATCCAAAAAGAACAGAGCTCGTTTAGGAAAGAGAAAAAGGAAGAAGAAGGCGAAGTAGAGAACGCAAGGCGCCTTCATACTCGTCCTCTCTTGGCAACAAGAATTATACCTTTGAATTAAACTGGTGAGAATGTTTTCCCCCCACGAAGTGAAGATGGGAGAAATGATGGAGGATGCTCCTTGAAGAAGGATCTCGGTTGCTCTAGTTCGAGAGAAAGTTCTGAGTAGAGCATGAATGAAAATAGTATGCAAAGTGTCCTTGGAGTGGTGAGATCACCCTCTATTTATAGGTGTAGGAAAGGACGAAAAGGTGAATGTACATACATGGGGAGGACAAGAGAGGAATTTTTAGGGGGACAAGATTCCCTTCGTCATTAATTTTGTGGTCCTCACCCTAGGGTATGTAGAGTCATGCAAAGGGCGTGTGTTGGCAGATCCTTAGGTGCGTGCAGATGCTTAAGGATCTGGGAAGCCTTCTAGAGGACGGCTTCTTTATGAGGGTGGGGTCTACATAAATCCTTATTGCTTCTGTAGATGAGCATGACATCTACTTCAAACGCAGCACCAACCTCTTCTAATTCATGGGTCTACGTGGCACTTAAAGGTGCCCCGTGGCAGAGCTGATATTGGTCCCTATCAGCTACTCCCCCCTCAGGTCCAAAAGCGTGTGCTATAAGCTTCTGCTTGGCGCCTAGGCGGAAATGATTTCCTTGCTGACGTCATAAGGGTCTTGTTGCGTGGAAAAAGCGATGCGACGGATGGTTTTCCAAGGGCAGGGAGATATAAGATTCTTTTCTTCTTCTCTCCTCTATTATTTTCCACACTATCTATAAAGAAAAGGAAGGTGACTCCTTCACCTCTCTCATTTATCTCATATTTAGCAAGACTATCGTCTTCCTCCTTCTAATCCGTCAAAGTTAAACAGGTAACCCTCTTATCACCTTTTTTCTCTCTCTTTTTCTTCTTTTTAAATTAATGATTTTTAGGGCTAGAAAGTCGTTCCTCCTACTCTTACCAAATGAAAGTGGAGAAATCAAATTTCTAGGGGTTTCTGCAACTTCGTCTTTGACAATACTATATATTACCTCTAGTTAATGTTTCATAGATTACGGGTGAAGTAGTTAGTTTTTGCGTCGAATTAGCTTCCTTTTCCTCTATAGGTATCCTTCGCCGACTTTACTGGTTTTATTGTTTCTGACTTATGCCATTCATGTTTACTTGCTACCGTTCCAGGTAAGTCTTTCGATTTCGTCCGCCAGAAAATCTGCGAGTTGGCCTACTCGGAGGATATCCCTGATTTTCTCCGATTCCGACTACTCAGTTACCTAACCAGGAGGGAAATGGATTTCGTGGAGTTTGACGATTTTCCTAACATGCGGTCATATCTTCGGAGATTGAAGAATCATTTTACTCAATACGAGATGTATGATGGGTATTTGACAGAGAAAGAGAGATGTAAGATATTCTTGCACCCTTATTGGACGGGTTTTTAACATCCGAGGACGTAGTCCTCAATAACCCAGAATTTCACGAGCATGTTTCTACTTTAATGGACGAGTTGCTCACGGTTGAAAGGGCCAAGAGGCCGAGGTAGCCGTACAGGCTAGGAGTGAGAGGAGACCTTCCTTTGGGGAAGTCTATGAGAGGAGGAACAAAAAATTGAAGCTAGATGGAGGTACATTATACCTTTGTAATTTGACCATTAGGTTTGTTTGAGAGGTGCTAATTTTCTTATTTACCTCCTCCTTTGTAGGTTCAGTTGCAGAGAATGGCAATAACTCTTCCTCTTCCTCTTCCTCTCAGAGCTCTACGGATTCCTCGTCTGACTCATAATAGATCATAGGATATAAGGGGAGGTTCCCCCTACTCCCCCCCCCCCCCCCCCCCCCACCCAAGTGGGTCATAAGAAAACGAATGAATTATAACTCATTATAGATATGTATTCCCTGGAGAACATATTCCTTTTCTAATACCTCATAGTGTAGACTGGTGAATTAGCTTGCCTCCACCTTCCTTGCCTCTTTAGGTGTAATATTTTTTCAGATTATTAATATTCTAGGGTCGGGGCAGTGCCCTTCCTTCTCCATCCTGTAGTTCATAGGCCCCTCCTATTAGTACTTTTTTTACAATATATGGTCCTTCCCAGTTAGCATCTAACTTTCCCATGGGCTTGAGGGCATCTGCTCTCTTCAACACCAGATCCCCTTTGCAGAACCTTCGGATCTGTACTTTTTTGTTGTATGCATCTCGCACTTGCTGCTTATACCTTTCTGCCTTTTGGAGGGCTCTGGCTCTGAGTCCTTCAACCATATCTATGTTTTCCCTCATTAGCGAGGGGTTCAAATTCTCGTCGTATGTCATCAGTCTTAGTGACTTAAGTTCCGCCTCCACTGGGGTTACTGTTGTTGCCCCATAAACTAGATTGAACGGAGCTTCCCCTGTAGCTGTTTTGGGGCTAGTTCGATATACCCATAATACTGAATCTAGTTCGTCAGCCCAATTCCCCTTGGCCTTCTCTAATCTAGCCTTGATGGCATTTACTATGGTTCTGTTGGTTACCTCAACTTGTCCGTTAGCTTGAGGATGTGCTACAGCCACAAATCTTTGCTCGATTCCAATCTCCTTACACCAGGTTCGCACAAGAGACCCTGTGAATTGGGTATGTTTCACCAAAAAGTGTTCGCAATAGACGAATCTATCGTAGCACTAGCAAGTAAAACCTAAGTATCGAATCTCAAGGAAAACTTAACAGGGCAATGAATTATGTAGTAAAAACCTAATCTAGCCTAAATCTAGGAAAACAAGTAAATAAGATTTTTGGGGTTTTTGTTTTAAATCCTAGGAAAATAAAATAAATCAAAGCAATTAAAATCAAAGCAAATAAATCTAATCTAAAAAGTTGGAAATAAATCGAACTAAATAAACTTAGAAAATTAAACTAGAAGAAAGCAATAAATCTACCTAGGCAAAAATCGAAAAGAAAGCAATAAAGGAAGCAAAGATAGAAGCATAAATAAATCTAGACATGATGAAATAAATCTGGAAATTTAAAAGAAAATTAATCTAACTTTGAAAGCTTTAAAAACGAGAGAATTGAAACTTGAGAAAAACGAATCTAAACTAGAACTTGCAAAACGAACGAACGAAATTAAACTAAGGAATTTAAACGAAGCAATTAAGAAAACGAATCTAAAACTAAAGAACTCAAGTAAAGCAATTAAATAAAAGCAATAAAGAACTTACGAGAATTGAACGAAGAACGAAGAACTCGAAATAAAAGAAAAGTCTTGAATTAAATTGCATGAACTAAGAATCCGGATCCGAACAAAGTAAAACTAATCTAAAGTGTTTAAGTGCTGGAAACTAAAGCTAAAATATGATAAAAGATGATCCAAATTCGTCCCAAGGTACTAGTATATATATTAGGAAGAAAACCTAATTAAATAAGGAAACAACAGCTGGATGCGGACTTCTGGCCGATCGGCCAAATGCTGAAGGAATTCTGGCCGGTCGGCCAGATCAGGAACTGTTAAACCTCGATCACAGGTACTTGGCCGATCGTCCAGATTCCTAAGGAAATCTGGCCGATCGGCCAGATCAGGTACTGGCTATCTCACGATTCTTCCTTCTCTTCGTGCACTTTTCGCCCCGTTTTCTTCCAATTCATCACCTTTTGCTCCTACGATAACCAAATCTCCAAACAACCGATCATAGCCAAAAGACACACTAAAAGACATGAAAACACAATGAAAACAAACACGAAAACACAACGAAAAACCTAACAACTAAACACCAATCAAAATCCCCCACACTTAGACCTTTGCTTGTCCTCAAGCAATATAAATACACAACTTAGATTCAATCCAAACAATTCAAATCATAGAGCATTTAATCATCGGAATCGACAAACTCAAACGAGGTCACTTTAATCCCAACTTACGATCAATCATCATCAACGAACTATGTGGCTTATAAATCAACCCAAGCAAGAGGAAAAGCAATGATACACACATCTCTCAACTATCTAGATCACCACAACTTTAGACGTCTAGCCTACTTCCCCTTTTTATTCAATACATAAACAACTCTCTTTTTTTCTCTTTTTTTTTTTTTTTTTTTTTTTTTTTTTTTTTTTTTTTTTTTTTAACACGTGAACGTTTTTGGCACATAATTCACTAGGTTTAATCATCGATGGGTCACATCGAGCCTCCTAGTGCGGTTTCCCGTACCCATTGTCAAGAGGGGTAGAATGCCTACGAACACTTTACTCTAATATACACGAGTATCATCTAGGACATAGGTCATGAAATGTGATCATTCGAGGGTCCCTCGAAGCGTTTTCATGTGGTTTCCCATGGTCATTACTCTAGTATTTTCATATGTTACAAGTAAGAGGAGCAGAATCCTATCAACTCTTTTATTCACATAAACACAACTTTTTTTTTTTTCTAACATAAGGGGGGAAGTAATCTAGCAATCCAAGTCGTAACAATCTAGATTTATCACTCAACCAAAAATCATAAATCATTTTCCTCAAAACTCAAATCAATTCATGCCCCACAACTCATCGAATCATAATCAACAACAACTCAAGATTAAACCAACCTAATTTATGCTCAAATCAATTCCAATAACTAAAGATTCCATCATTGAATCATTCACATTGATCCTAAGTTACAAGCTTATAGGGCTCAAAATCAAACAAATTCCTAAGTGAGGGAACATGAAGACTCGATCAACTAGACTCAATCAAACCAAATAAGACTCGATCAAGACACAAACACAAACACTTCATGCCAAAAGTTTCAAGCCTCCCCCCCACACTTAAAATCTAGCAATGCCCTCATTGCAAGAAAATAAAATAGAGAAGAGATAAGAGAAACTTATCGCACGAAGCCAACCATAACACTTGTAATCCCGAGAGACTCCAAGTAGCACCTACAAAACAAACACAACACAAAACACAAAAGCGTAAAATCGAACAAAATAAAGAAATCAAAATAAAAGACTCAAAACAAAATGAAAAAGACACAAATCAAGGCTACGATTAATTGAAAGGACCTCCGAACCGTGGGTCTTGCCAATGGGGATCATGGGGAGACCAATAGCGGGGATCATTCGGGTTTGGTGGAGCGGAGGTGGAGCCAATGGAGAAGTCGGTGTACCGCATCAAGTGGTGGCCCTCGATGTTTGACACCCTCCTATCCAAGCCCGTGACTTGGGTCGACAAAGAATCGAACCGATCAAACACACCTTGTTGAAAGTGTGTAAAATCAGCCCTAAAGTCAGCCCAATAAGGTGGAACCTCGGCCTCCATATTCTGACGAGCCCGGATGCGATCTCTCCTAGTGTAGTAGTGAACTAATCGCTCGTTGTCGCCCGGGACGTGCTGCTGCTCCTCCTCGTCTCCATTCCCTTCAGCTTCTTCTTCTTCCTCTTGTTGCTCGGCTTCTTCCTCCTCTCCCTCTTCTTGCCCGGCTCTTCGGATACGATGCGGGTTAGCATGATATGCACGAACCGAGGCTCGGTCCTCGACGCGAGTGAACTCCGTATCACTTCTCATCAAGTGGGCGTTAATCAACTCGGTTGAATTCATCTCCACACTCTGTACCGATCCTTCAGCTTCTGAGATATCCACTCCAAAATGACGAGCTAGAGCCGTCGCGACATATCCAAGTGTGGGATGGGCGCCTTTCTTCGATTGCACGTTCGAAAGCTGTGTCCATATGAAAGGAGCCAAGCACACCTTCCTATTGAACCTAGCACACCACAACAAATAAACCTCCATGCTCATTACCTTACTGACCTCCTTTTTACCGGAGATCATGTTAGATATAAAGCGGTGGAGTATGCTCAAAGCATCATCGCGTAAAAAGGCACTAGACACACCCGAAGTTTTGAAATTATTAACACCAGACAATTCCAACCAAGCCTCATTAACATTGAAATCTGAAGGCACACAATCAGAATTATTCGGATTCGCACGAAAACCAAACACCATTTTCATTGTCTCCTTAGAAACTTCCCACAAAACACCATGAAAAGTGCACTCCATAACAGGCTCATTATCACGTCTAGACAATCGAAAGCTACAACACATCTCCATACACAAACTATCATGCGCATCCCATTCCCTAGACATGCATTGCATCAAACCTAAACGTAGAGCATACTCTCGAATAGTATCAAAACAAGGCAAACGCCGCAAGAAATCCATATTATAATGTCTAGGGGGACGTATAGCAAGACCTCTCAAACGAAGGTAAAGATTTGTAGTAGCGTACCTATCGGTCTCAAAAGGAATCCGTTGGCGACGCCCATACACTTGTTCATTCAGGCCCGGTGTGTGGCGATCGAGACTCGCAACAAAGGGAGTACGATTCATGGTGATGGTGTGAGGAAGTTGATGAAGAATAGCAAACGAACGGAGCACGAACGACGAAGACGAAAACTGGGCAGCCTCCTATCTGGCCGGTCTTCCAGAAAATTTTCTGGCCGGTCGCGGAAATCTGGCCGAGCGCGGTGGTGCGGCGGCGAAGGTGGTGCTGAGAGACGGCGACGCGGTTATGGCTGAAGATGGAGAGCTGCGACGGCGGCGTTGGCGGCTAACGGCGGCGGTGTGGCAATGAGACGGCGGCGGGGCTGACGGCGGCGATAGCTGACGGCGAAGGTGCGGCGGTGGATGGCTGCAGTGCGGCTGGTCTTGTGAGCTGTGGGAGAAAATAGACAAGAGAAGAGAAGAGAGGTGGGGGAAGGTAGGTTAAAAAGACAATTAATTGGCCTAAAATCGGCAAAAGAGTAGGGCCCACACTTCTGGCCGATCGTCCAGATTTCCTAAGGAATCTGGTCGATCGGCCAAATGTGATACTGATGTTGACTTGGTTGCACCAATCTGGCCGATCGGCCAAATGAGGGACTGAGTGCCCGACGCCAATTCCTGCAAAACACACAAACTCCACGAAAAAAAATCAAATAATAACAAGAAATATTACGAAAAAAATCTAAATTTTTTTTTATATTTTTTTTACGTGGGTTGCCTCCCACCAAGCGCTTGTTTAACGTCATTAGCTTGACGAAGGATACGATCAACCCAAGCCCGTAGCACCAAACGACGTTTTGATGCTCCTTGCGACACACTCACACCCCCTTCTCGAACAATCTCGAGGATTCAGAACGTGGTCAATAACAACTCTCGACTCCCCCACACTTGGTTCAAACTCCTTTTCCAACATCTTTGAGTTAAACTCTGCAAAGAAAGATGTTTCACAAATGGTGAGGTTAGAAAGAAAAGAGTTAATGATCACTTCCTCATTCGATGCATATGTCGAGCTTTCCTCTTCCACTTCATCAACCTCCTCCAAATTCCGTAGAAATTCTTCGATTATGTCCTCTTCTTCATTCGGCGCAAGTGTCGATCTTTCCTCTTTCACCTCATCAACCTCCTCCAACTTTTGTAGAAATTCCTCGATAATGTCCTCTTCTTCATCCACACAACTAAAGAATTCGTCATCTTCAAGAGCTGCGACCCTATCGGAAACCTCACAAATATTTACCTCAACATGAGGGTTAGCAAGCTTAACAAAAGAGCATGAATGAAGAGAAGAAGTTGGAATAGAAGGTGAATTTCCAAAAACCCGAAAAGGTTACCGAGCCTCCTTCACCGGCCATGCTCAATGTGCCGGTACCTACATCAATCCGAGCTCGAGTAGTGGCCATAAACGGTCGTCCCAACAAGAGTAAATGTCCGGTTGCGCTCTTAGCTCCCTTGCCTTCATGAAGCACGACGAAGTCGGTAACGACTCGAATTCCACTAACGAGGACAGGGACATCTTCCACAACTCCCAATGGACTACTCACGGTGCCGTCTGCTAGCTCAATGCGCATGTCGGTAGCTTGAAGGGCTCTTGAGTTCATCTTCTTGAAAATAGAATACGGCATTAGGTTCATCACAGCTCCTAAATCCATCAATCCCGAAACGGTCTCTCTGCTATCCAAGATAATACTCAAGTCGAAACCTCCCGGATCCCCTCTTTTAGGAAACGAATTGATAGGCTCAAAATCCTTCTTCTCCTTTTTCGCGATACTCCGGATAGGTGGAACATAAGGGTTGCACGTTTGCTTCTTGTTCTTCACTCTACTCGGGAATGGAATAGGGGGGACGTACGGATCGGGCATCTTGTAGAGAACGGGAGCATCCTTCTTATCATCCTTGGAATCCTCGCTGCTGTCGCCGGATTTGGCCGATCGGCCAGAGTCGAGGTGACTTGGCCGATCGTCCAAATTGGACGCTGAGTTGTTGCGTGCATTGAAGGTTTTGGCCGAGCGGCCAGAATCTGGCCGACCGGCCAAATCACCTCCAGGACGAGGTTGGCCGAAGGGTGTTGTCGGGGTTCCCGGGCCGTTCCATCCAGGGCTCGGGCCCCGTCTATCTCCCATGGGCCCTTGAGGAAGCATCGGAACTCCATTGCGTTGTAACACCGTGATTGCATGAGCTTGATGAGGTGGAACGGGAGGGAAATATGGAGGATATGGGGCTTGCACCTCGTTGGCTTGTTGTGGTTGAATCCCTTGGCTCGGAATTCGCCCCGGTTGTTGCATCAGTTTCATGGAACCAGAAATTTGGCCAATGGCCAACTCGAGCCTCTTTATGTTAGCATCTTGAGCCTCTCGAGCCAATTTAGCCTCATGTAGGAATGTAGAGTGGCTCTCATCGACGGGAGGCTTTTGTGGAGGTCCTTGAGGACGAGAATTTGGGTATGATGGTGGCGGTGTAGGAGTAGGTTGAGGAGGGTAGTATGGAGGTGGTGAATAATAGGGATTTGGAGGGTATTGAGGAGGTGGATAATATGGTGGAGGTTGAGAGTAGTAGGGGTTTGGTGGAGGAGGATAGGGGTTATTATATGGTGGAGGACGCCTATTAGGATAGGTAGGAGGATTACCTTGCCCTTGTGTCGGCCTCGAATTTTGATAGTATCCTCCTTGATATCCTTGAGGTGGAGGCACTTGAGGCGGGTATCCTTGAGCGGCATAGACCTCGGCTCCTCCTTCGTATGGAAACTCCCCCATGTTATCCTTGAGCATGAACTTCTCGCACACTGCATTCCATGTGGCAAGAGAGTTGGCCGGGAGCGCCAGATACCACGACTTTGCTCGATCCTTGAGGGTGTACGGGAAGCACTTCATCTTCAAGTTATCCTCCGTAAGTCCCGAGAGTGGGAAAGTCTCGGATGAACGTCAAAGCATCCTCGTTGGGCAGCCCTAGGTAGGATGGGAGCAACGCCATATGATGAGGTTTAAGCTCATGATTCCTGACCGCTTCCGTCAGGACAATCGCCGAAGTGGTGATTGTGAATGTGGGGCGAGCAAAATCGCCCATGACTCTAGCTGCCATGGCTTCGGGCTCTGCAAACAACAAGACTAAACCAAAGTCTTGAGAATCGATCTCCTCCTTCTCCTTCGCGGCTAAAATCGCTTTCCTTTGATGGATGTTGTCAAAGTAGGGCGCTAAACTCCTTTGAAGACTTTGGCGACCATGCATAAACAACACTCAACAAAAGGGTTAAACGCACCGAGTGGGAGAAACAAGAAAATCGAAGAAACACAAATATAAATAAAAATAAAACAAATAAAAATACTACACAATAAATCGCCTAAAGTTTTCCCCGGCAAAGGCGCCAAAATTTGTTTCACCAAAAAGTGTTCGCAATAGAGGAAATCTATCGTAGCACTAGCAAGTAAAACCTAAGTATCGAATCTCAAGGAAAACTTAACAGGGCAATGAATTATGAAGTAAAAACCTAATCTAGCCTAAATCTAGGAAACCAAGTAAATACGATTTTTGGGGTTTTTGTTTAAATCCTAGGCAAATAAAATAAATCAAAGCAATTAAAATCAAAGCAAATAAATCTAATCTAAAAAGTTGGAAATAAATCGAACTAAATAAACTTAGAAAATTAAACTAGAAGAAAGCAATAAATCTACCTAGGCAAAAATCGAAAAGAAAGCAATAAAGGAAGCAAAGATAGAAGCATAAATAAATCTAGACATGATGAAATAAATCTGGAAATTTAAAAGAAAATTAATCTAACTTTGAAAGCTTTAAAAACGAGAGAATTGACTCTTGAGAAAAACGAATCTAAACTAGAACTTGAAAATCGAACGAACAAAATTAAACTAAGGAATTTAAACGAAGCAATTAAGAAAACGAATCTAAAACTAAAGAACTCAAGTAAAACAATTAAATAAAAGCAATAAAGAACTTACGAGAATTGAACGACGAACGAAGAACTCGAAATAAAAGAAAAGTCTTGAATTAAATTGAACAAACTAAGAATCCGGATCCGAACAAAGTAAAACTAATCTAAAGTGTTTAAGTGTTGGAAACTAAAGCTAAAATATGATAAAAGACTATCCAAATTTGTCCCAAGGTACTAGTATATATATTAGGAAGAAAACCTAATTAAATAAGGAAACAACAGCTGGACGCGGACTTCTGGCCGATCGGCCAAATGCTGAAGGAATTCTGGCCGGTCGGCCAGATCAGGAACTGTTAAACCTCGATCACAGGTACTTGGCCGATCGTCCAGATTCCTACGGAAATCTGGCCGATCGGCCAGATCAGGTACTGGCTATCTCACGATTCTTCCTTCTCTTCGTGCACTTTTCACCCCGTTTTCTTCCAATTCATCACCTTTTGCTCCTACGATAACCAAATCTCCAAACAACCAATCATAGCCAAAAGACACACTAAAAGACACAAAAACACAATGAAAACGAACACGAAAACACAACGAAAAACCTAACAACTAAACACCAATCAGGGTACCATTGTCGGCTACTAAGATCCTTGGGATTCCATATCGGCAGCATATGTTTTTCCAGATGAATTTCTTCACTACTTGTTCTGTAATTTTTACTACGGCCTCAGCCTCCACCCATTTGGTGAAGTAGTCTACAGCCACAATTAAGAATATCCTTCCACCTGTAGCCATAGGAAATTTTCCTACTATATCGATCCCCCATTTATCAAAGGGGCATGGTGCAAACATAGCTCCCAATTCCTCAGCAGGCCTATGGATAAGCCTCCCATTCATCTGACAACTATCACACCTTTAGACCAGATCTTTGGCATCCTTTTCCATCGTAGGCCAGAAGAAACCTGCTCTGAGGAGTTTCCTAATTAGATCTTTAAACCCAGTGTGTGCCCCTGCGGCGCCTTCATGAATTTCACGCAAAGCGTACTCCCCCTCGGGTTCTGATAGACATCTGAGATAAGTGTGCGTAAACGCCCTCTTATACAATTTTTCTCCTATTAGACAGAATTCGGCTTTGAAAGCGCGTGGTAATCTGCCGTCATTCGTGAGGGCTGTGATCTCTGCCTTTTCAGGAAGTTCCTTTAGGGCCTTAATGATCGAAACTCTCTAATCATTCATTAGCCCAATGGCCTGTACTTCAGCTCTAATCCATTTAGTATCTTAGTTGCACAACACGATTTCATCCATCCATGTTCCTTCAATTGAGCTAGTTATACGTGCCAGCTTATCAGCTTCTGTATTCCCTTCACGAGGGATCTGGATTACCTTGGCTCTGGAAAAACAGCTCAGTAGTTGTTTTACAGTATTGGCATATGCCACCATTCGTTCTTCCCTCTTCTCGTAGGTCCCTAGGACCTGATGTGTCACCAGCTGGGAATCTGAGTGCACTGTTATATGCCTGGCACCCATATCCTGCAATAGACTTAGGGATCTGACCATGGCTTCGTATTCTGCCTCATTATTGGAGACGAGGTAATTTAGCTTAATGGCAAATTTGTAAGTATGGCCCTCGGGATCCTGGATAAAGATCCCTACTCCTGCTCCTTCCTTGGTTACCGAGCCATCCACATGAGCTTGCCATAGCAGGGATTCCTCCTCTGATCCTCTAGTGGTTTCTTGTAAGAAGTCGGCCAATGCTTGAGCTTTAATAGCCACCCTTGGCTCGAAATCCACATCATGTTCACTCAATTCTATTGCCCACTTAACCAGCCTCCCTGATAGGTCTGGTTTATCCAGGATCTGCCTTAGTGGCTCATTTGTCCTGACTACTACTTTATGAGATAAAAAGTAAGGTCTCAATTTCCTCGCCTTGATCATTACGGCTAATGCTGCTTTCTCGATGCTTGGGTATCGAACCTCTGCACCCTGTATCATCTTGCTCATATAATAAATGGGCTTCTGCACCTGCCCCTCCTCTCTCAGGAGTACCGAACTAATGGATTCTTCCCCCACAGCTATGTATAAATATAAGGTTTCTTGTGGGAGCGGTTTAGTGAGCAAAGGTAGCTTGGCCAGATGTTCCTTTAGCTCTTCAAAAGCCCTCTGACATTCGTCCATCCAATCAAACTTGCTCCCTTTTCTTAGAATTTTGAAGAAAGGTAAGCTTCTGTCCACCGACCTAGAAATGAAACGACTTAAGGCGGTAATCCTTCCGTTAAGCCTCTGAATTTCCCGAACATTCTGTGGGGGTGTCATGTCCAATACCGCCTGCACCTTGGCTTGGTTAAACTCTATTCTTCTGGGGGTAACCACGTACCCTAAGAATTTTCCGGCTTGTACACCAAATGAGCATTTGGCGGGGTTTAACTTAAGATGATAGAACCTGGCCACAACAAACACCTCTTCCAGGTCCTGTATGTGATCCTGAGCTTTAACGCTTTTGGCCAATATGTCATCGACATACACTTCCATATTCTTACCAATTTGGTTCTTAAAAATTTTGTCCATCATCATTTGATAAGTAGCACCAGCATTTTTCAAACCAAAGGGCATACTTTGGAAACAAAATGTTCCAGCGCAGACCCCAAAAGCTGCTTTCGGGACATTTGACGGATTCATTTTTACTTGGTGATAGCCCTGATATGCGTCCATCATGGAAAACAACTTACATCCTGACGTAGAATCCACCAGTTGATCAATTCTTGGTAAAGGATAATGATCCTTGGGGCAGGCCTTGTTCAGATCCCTGAAGTCAATACACATTCTCCAGGTGACTGTGTTTCCTTTGGCTACCATTACCGCGTTTTATAGCCATTCTGGGAATTGTATTTCCCTGATGAGTTTGGCCTCTAATAATTTTGCAACTTCTTCTCTGATGATCCTGTCCTTCTCGGGACCGAATTGTCTTAATTTTTGTTTTACCGGTTTTGCCGTGGGATCAACATTCAAATAGTGCAAGGCCACAGTCGTATCCACCCCCACCAAATCGGATGATCCAAAGGCAAAGACATCCGCATTCCTCTGCAGACACTGTACCAGCTTGTGTGATAAGTCCTTAGGCATCTGAGTACCAATTTTGGTAGTGAAACCACTTTTGCCAGAGATTAATTCTACCTCTACCAGCTGCTTCGCAAGGACTATCAAATTTTGTCCCTTTTTAAGGGTGTCAGTGGTTTTGAGTCCTTTCTTTTCACCCTCTATCTTCTGTCTAAGGGTGATGGGTTCAGTTACCGCCCATTTTTTAGTTTCCCCTACCTTGACAGATTGAATGTATCATTTTCGTGAGGTCATTTGATCCCCCGACACCTGACCTACTTGATTTCCAATAGGGAATTTCATTATCAGGTGGTAAGTGGATACTATCGCTTGGAAAGAGTTTAGGGCAATTCTCCCCAGGATAACATTGTAGGATGATTTCTGACTAACCACCCAAAAGGTGACTGGCCTTGATGCTTTAATAAATCCTTCACCCAGTGTCAGTATCAGATCCACAGATCCTATTGTCATAACGGACTTCTGCGAAAAATCGTGCAGGGCCACTCTGGCCGATTTAAGGGACTTTCCCTGAATCATTTGATTGAAACAATCCTCCAGGATTATGTTAACAGATGCTCCTATGTCAATGAAAACCCTTTGAACTTGATATCCTTCTATTTCCACTGTTACCACAAGGGCATCGTCGTGCTGGTGCAGAATGGCCTTGTTATCTTCGGGGCCAAAGCATATTCTTGGGCAATACGGCATCCTCTGCTTCCTACAGGTGCAGGGGCCGCTTCATGTAGTTCCCTATAGTTCCTGTTAGAGCCAGATGCATTAGGGTCCCTGTGTATCATTTGAATCAATCCATCAGGCCCTATATTCTTCGTCCAGGCCATGGTTGTGAATGATAAACTACAGGCCCTCTTTGGGACCTTATGTGTGTCTCTTGACTCGGGCTCTTGAGTACTGAGGGTAATTGCGTTTTCCAAAATTTCCTGGGTTTTTTGCGGAGGGTCTGATCTTCCGAGATTCATCCCAGAACATGGAGTCTTTTTTCCACAGCTCCGTCGACCGCACCCTCTATGAGTTCTTTCATTTGCAGGAGTATAGCAGGAGAAAACTGAGCCTCCGCGCAGACACTAGCTTCTGTCACCAGGGTGCCTTTTCCCTTATTCCCCTGTGGAGAATTTCCTAAACCTCCAGGAGTTTGGAGAGCTTCTTTTGAAGCAGCATCTGAATTGGCAGTCATTTTTGCAAGGTTTCGCATATTTTTCGAGAGTTTTCAGTATATGTCACGACCCCACCACTCTAGGACTAGCCAAGCAAGGTCGCGACGCAAGAAAAGGGAAAACAAAATGAAATAAATGAATGACATGAGGTGAAATGATGCGAAGACACAACATTAGATTAAATTTGAACTCCCCATCACTCATCGAGAATGAATGGAGGGAAAATATTGTTCAACAAAAGAAGAGTGTAACATGAAATACATGGAAGCGTTGTTCATGAAAGAAGTCATTGTCTATGATGGGGCCATTACATTGCAACGATACAGAAAACAGAGATGAGTTGCAACGATACACAAAACAGAACTGAGTTTAGCTACATAACAATCATTGCGGAAGAACGTCAGATGCATGTATGGAGACATGCACCACCAAGAGGCTTCAACACTTTCATGCTCGACAAAAGCCCTTCCGACTGCTTCACTTCGTCCCGATCAACCTGCACATAGAAAATATGTACAGGGCTGAGTACAAAGTACTCAGTGAACACATGCGAAAACATTTAATTGTCAGTCATTCAAGTGAGACATAGGGGTTTTCGGAAAGACCTATGCTCACTAAAACATTTACATTAAAGGAACTTGCAGGCTAAGTTGTTTGGCGTAATCCGTCATATCTGAGCTGTGAGTGTATCCGGTAAGGGTGGCCACCCTACCCGGATACCTGACCGGCCAACTTATATCAGCTCACGGTCCTTTAGTGCACTTAACCCATCGAGGTGCGACCCCGATAGGCTCGAATTCATCTTTGTTAACATTTGGCCGAAGCCCTTTCACAGATAGACTTCATATAAAACAAAACATTTATGGCATGATAATTCTTTTAAAAGAAAGAACTTTAGCGTAAATAAACATTTTAGTTGTATGAAAGCCCACCTTGATAGCTTTCCCTGATTGGCTCAATAACCCTGATTGCCGCCTTAGTCTCGGCCTTTCCCTTCGCCTAACCTCGTTCAAAGAACGTAAAATGAGAGACTTGGAATGAAAATCGATAATCTTATCGATCTATACGAATGTTGTCTTTTATCGAGACTATGATCTTTTTTACTGATAGTGCTATCGAGGATATTCTTTTAATCGAGGGTTTCTTGATTATTATCTGAAATCGATAACTTCGATCGATTCTTGTGTCTTATAGTCTTTTCATCCTTGACAGAAATTGCAGGATGCTTGATTAAGCCATTAATGAGGCTTCGTGATTTTATTACGTGATATAAGTGGTCTACAATTATAAGGTTGTTATGATTGGGCTCGGTTGATTAAATCAAACGTTATTAATTATTAGGGGCCCAATAGAATTATTAGGGGCCCAGTAGAATTATTAGGGGTTTAAGCCCAATTATTTGGGCTCGGGAAATTATTAAATCATACCCGGAAAGTTGTCACGATTGGCTCTCGTCTCTTGATTTAAATATCGGCCCAATTAATTAAATAAATTCAGCCCAATTGAATAATAATTATCGGCTCGATTATTATGTATTTTTTGGCCCAATTAAATAAATAGAGTTCGGCCCAATTTACTACTTCAGCCCATTATGTCTCGGCCCGTCTGAGAAATAAATCCAGCCCAATTGTTAGCCCGGCCCGAGTCCGGACCGGCCCGCCCGGACCAGTTTTACTTAACAAACCCCCCCCCCCCCCCCTCCTCTCATTCTCTCACAATCGCGATCTTCTCCCTCTCCTCTTCATCTTCGTGGAAATTCCCTTCTTTTCTCTCGGCAATCCGCCGTCGTGCATTCCTCGCTTCCGCCGGCGATCGTTACCCGGCGGCCTCCTCTGCCGTCGGCTAGTACTCTCTCTCCTTTCAATTTTGATTTCTCCCCAAGGGATAAATGCCCTAATTTGACTTCGGGGATTTGGGGAAAAACTCTTTGATTCAATTTCATCGACGGGGTGGCCATCGATACACGCCTCCTCCGTTATCCGTGCCACCGTGGTGAGACGGCGCTGGTGCGGCATCGCCGTCCTTCTCGATTGCTTCCGCCTCCGGCGGTTTGTGCTCCTCTGTTTGTCTCCGTTGCCAGAGCAACTCCCACGGCGGTTCCCGTCCGGCCAGTCGAGCCTATAATGAAACCCTAACCCTACGGTTTAGGGGACAGTTTCCTCTCGGCTTAAACGCCATCGCCGTTGCTATTGCCGCCATCTGCTGTCATCTCGGTGATGGCCGGCGATGCCTCGCCGTCGTCTGCTCTCTCTTTCTTCCTCTCTTTGTTCTCTTTCTCTCTCTGACCTTCCTCTCCTTCTTTTGCAAGTGATGGTGGCTCCTGCCGGCGACATCCGATGCCATTGTGGCCTTCCTCCGATTCTACCGAAGCTCCTCCGGCCTTGCTTCCAACTCCGGCAGCCTCCTGCTGCTGTCGCTCGAACCGATGCTAAGCTCTCTCTTTCTCTCTCGGTTTTACTTACTATATTCGATTCTCGGAGTTCAAGTGATTATAGTAGGTGGTTTTGATGTGAATATGTTGATGGTTGTTGAGGAAGATTTCCAGATTTAAGGTATGTTGTAGTTGGTTCTATGGTTAGATTGAAGGGCTCATTTGGTGAACTTGTCTTGTCTTATGGATTTGCTTATTAGACCATGGTTATTAAGCTTAAATTGAAGGCACAAATCTGATTTTTGGCAGCCTATATGATACATTGTTCACTCTAAATCATCATCTATGTTTGCATGCTCGATTTAATGGGGTAACTATGTCACTCATGCTTGGTTTTAAAGGTTTTGCACTTATTTGAAACATGCTTTGGAGTCTCCCTAACTAGGCAGCCTCTAACTTGAGTTTTTGGGCCATTCTTAAGGTGAAATCATGCTTGGTTAATCTCTATGTCTTAGGGAAAAAAAATGTGGGGGTACTTACTTGTTTCAACACAAGGTAGAGAATTGAAGTTCTTGGCTTGGATAGGGACTGTCCTCTTTTGTCCTTGCTTTGTTGCTTCCTTTCTCCTTCTTTCCTCTCTTTGAGCCAACTACTTGTAACCTAAAAATGTAGGTTTAAGTCTCTATGTGTCTCAAGGTGTTGTTCATCATTCTAATGGGAAAAAGGGGATCGAGTTCTTACTTGTTGGGAGTTTCTTCAGCCCGAACGCACTCGATAAGATTAATGACTCGCGGGCTGTCCGGTTCGCCTTCTCCAATGGGCTTCTTCATCAATTCTTGAGCCCAAACTTCTTGGATCAATCCTTGCAAGCCTTCCTTGAACTTCTTAGCTCGAGCTCTCGTCACCGGCCCTTCGGGAACACGAATAGGATCTTGATTCATCGAACCTTGGACTCCATCATTCCCCGAGGATTTGTCCTCAAATCCAAGGCGTCACCTACATCAAAAGGACTCAAATCAGCCACATTGAATGTAGCACTTACATTATACTCACCGGGTAAGTCCATTTGTAGGCATTATCATTAATGCGCTCCAACACTTGAAAATGTCCATCGCCTCGAGGTAGCAACTTCGAACGCCTTTGCAATGGAAACCTCTCCTTGCGCATATGCAGCCATACCTAATCTCCGGGCTCAAACATTACTTGACGCCTCCCCTTGTTGGCTTGCTTGGCGTACTGCTCCGTTTGTCTCTCAATATTCAACCTCGCCTTCTCATGAATCTGTTTCACAAAATCAGCCTTTTTCTGGCCATCAAGGTTAGTATGCTCATGTTCAGGCAATGGAGATAAATCTAAAGGAGTTAAAGGATTAAACCCATAGACAATCTCAAAAGGCGAAAACATAGTAGCAGAATGAACAGAACGATTATATGCAAACTCAACATGTGGCAAACATTCTTCCCAAGACTTAATGTTCTTCTTAATTATAGCCCTAAGCAATGTAGACAAAGTCCTATTGACTACTTCAGTTTGACCATCAGTTTGTGGATGACAAGTAGTAGAAAACAACAGTTTAGTACCTAACTTACCCCACAAAGTCTTCCAAAAGTAACTCAAGAACTTCGCATCCCTATCCGAAACAATAGTCCTGGGCATTCCATGCAATCTAACAATCTCTCGAAAGAACAAATCAGCAACATGCGATGCATTATCAAATTTATGACATGGAATAAAATGCGCCATCTTAGAAAATCTATCAACCACCACAAAAACAGAATCACTACCATGCTTAGTCCTAGGCAACCCTAACACAAAATCCATAGAAATGTCAATCCAAGGAGCAGTAGGAATAGGCAATGG
Organism: Thymus mandschuricus; assembly: GCA_029379335.1. Lineage (NCBI taxonomy): Eukaryota > Viridiplantae > Streptophyta > Magnoliopsida > Lamiales > Lamiaceae > Thymus > Thymus mandschuricus. The sequence goes on along the minus strand of CM057074.1, from coordinate 13,657,253 downwards.
CGTATACAAACCATGGGAACTCACTCTAGACTTAGCTTGTTTACAAGTGACACATCTACCACAAATTCGTTCAACATCTCTCTTCATATGAGGCCAAAAGAAGTGTTCATGCAAAACAGCTAAAGTCTTAGCAACACCAAAATGTCCCATCAAACCCCCACCATGAGATTCAAGCAATAACAATTCACGAAGAGAACACTTAGGAACACACAACCTATTTTTCTTAAACAAATAGTCATCATGCCTAAAGTACTCTTCAAAACCAGATTTCTCACATACTCGATAAATCTCACCAAAATCAGCATCATTCACATACAAACTCTTCAAACACTCGAAACCAAGCAACTTAGCATCTAAAGTAGAGATCAAGGCATACCTCCGTGAAAGTGCATCAGCCACTACATTCTCTTTACCTTGCTTGTACTTGATGATGTAAGGAAACGTCTCTATGAACTCCATCCACCTAGCATGCCTCTTGTTCAACTTGTGCTGCCCCTTCAAGTGCTTCAAGGACTCATGATCGGTGTGAATGATGAATTCCTTGGTCCACAAGTAGTGCTGCCACGTTTTCAAGGCTCTCACCAATGCATACAGCTCCTTATCGTACGTTGGATAGCTCAACGTTGCTCCGTTTAGCTTCTCGCTGAAGTACGCCACCGGCCGTCCTTCTTGCATCAGAACTGCACCAATTCCAACACCAGAAGCATCACATTCAATCTCAAAAGATTTAGAAAAGTTAGGAAGAGATAATACCGGGGCGTGTGTCAATTTGTACTTCAAAAGCTGAAACGCCTTCTCTTGTTCTTCTCCCCAATTAAACTCCACATTCTTCTTGATGATTGCCGTCAATGGTGCTGCAACACTACTGAAATGAGGCACGAATCTCCTATAAAAGCTAGCAAGTCCGTGGAAACTTCTAACTTCTCCAATGCTCTTTGGACTCGGCCACTCTTGAATAGCTCGTATTTTCTCATCGTCAACCTGTACACCCTGTGCACTAACAACAAATCCAAGAAACACAAGCTTGTCCGTACAAAAGATGCACTTCTTTAAGTTAGCAAATAGCCTCTCCTTCCTAAGTACATCTAAAACAGACCTCAAATGATCAACATGCTCATCATGACTCTTGCTATACACTAGGATATCATCAAAGTAGACAACTACAAATCTGCCAATAAAAGCTCGTAAAACATGGTTCATAAGACGCATAAACGTACTAGGTGCATTAGTCAAACCAAAAGGCATAACCAGCCACTCATACAAACAAGTTTAGTTTTAAAAGCAGTTTTCCATTCATCCCCTTCCTTAATCCTAATCTGATGATATCCACTACGCAAATCAATTTTCGAAAACACACAAGAGCCATGCAATTCATCAAGCATATCATCTAAACGAGGGATAGGATGTCGATACTTTACCGTGATGTTGTTTATGGCTCGACAATCGCAACACATCCTCATCGTTGAGTCCTTCTTGGGTACGAGTAACACCGGAACTGCACAAGGACTCAAACTCTCCCTCACATGCCCTTTCGCCAACAACTCTCCAATCTCCCTCTCCAACTCCTTCGTCTCCTCGGGATTGGTGCGATAGGCTGGCCTATTTGGAAGTGTTGCTCCAGGCACAAAATCAATTTGATGTTCTATCCCCCTAATTGGTGGTAAGCCAGCTGGTGTATCCTCGGGAAAGACATCATCAAATTCCTGCAAAACAGAAGAGATAGAAGGGGGTAGAGAATCGAGATCGTTAGTAGATAGAAAGTTCCCCTTGTACAGAAGTACGATCAAGGCCCCCTCCTCCTGCACCGCCAACTTCAGATCGCTCGCCTTTGCAAAGCACGATTTGTGTACTACACCCTTCTCCTTATCTCCCTTCTCCTTATTCTCCACCTTCTGCTCCTCCAACTTCATCTGCTCAGCCTCCTTTTGCAGCAACACTTGATCCTCATACACTTGTTTGGGAGTAAGAGGAACAAGCGACACCTTCTTCTGCCTATACTCGAACGAATATTTGTTGGTGAAGCCATCATGTGTCACTCGTCGATCAAACTGCCACGGTCTCCCCAACAAGATGTGACTCGCTTGCATCGGAACAACATCACACAAAACCTCATCCTCATACTTCCCAATGCGAAACGACACTCTCACTTGCTTATTAACCTTCACCACGCCAGCATCGCTCAACGATTGCAGCCGGTATGGTTTGGGGTGCTGCGAAACTGGAAGCCCTAATTTTTGAACCATGGCCACGCTAGCAACGTTGGTGCAGCTCCCTCCGTCAATAATCACGCTGCACAGTTGATCCTTCACCTGACATCTCGTGTGAAAAATGTTTTCGCGCTGCACCAATTCGTCGACATGATTCTGGACGCTTAATGCTCTTCTGGCCACACAGATGCGTCCTATAGGTGGCTGAATCTCTTCTTCTTCGTCCTCAGACTCCTCTAAACCAGGCATCTCCGGATCAACTTCATCATCAGTCACGACCTCTCCATCATCTCTCATGATCATCACTCTCCGATTTGGACAGTCACTCATGATATGTCCGAATCCTTGACACTTGAAGCACTTACGATCACGATTACGACCCTCAGGCACTGCTGTTTTGCCTTGGTTGTTAGAGCTCGTCAAATCTGATTGCATCTTCACGAATGGTTTCCTCTCATCTTTCGGCGACTCCTCCTTCTTCCATTGATTCCCTCTCGAAAAGGAACCACTAGCAGCAGGCTGAGATTGCTTCCAATTGGACTGGTTCTGCTTATTGTAGCCATTGTTGCCCCTCCTCTTGAGCTGATTCTCTATCTTCACAGCCATGTGCACAATGTCCTCTATCTCGACATAATGCTGCAGCTCCACTCCATTCCGAATCTCCCAATTCAGACCAGCCAAGAATCTCGCCATCGTCGCCTCATTGTCCTCCACAACATTAGCTCGAATCATGGCTACCTCCATCTCCTTGTAGTATTCATCCACGCTCTTAGATCCCTGTCTCAAGCTTTGGAGCTTGTTGTGCAGTTCTCTATAGTAGTGAGCTGGAATAAATCGTTTCCTCATGATTCCCTTCATCTCGTTCCAAGTCTGAACTGGAGGCTCCCCATTCCTTCTCCTACTCTTCTCCAATTGATCCCACCAAACTAGAGCGTAATCGGAGAACTCTATCGCTGCCAACTTCACCTTCTTCAGCTCGGAGTAATTGTGACAGTCGAACATGAGGTCAAGCTTCCTCTCCCACTCAATATACGCATCTGGATCATTCCTCCCTTGGAATGAAGGAATATTCAGCTTGATGTTGCCCAAATAATTATTAGGCCTGTTCCTTGGTTCCTCCCATTCCTCTTCTCCTTCGACATCAAACTCCTCCTCAAACGGCCCATAGTCTCGATTGTTTGGACGACCTCGGCCACCTCGAAATCCTCTTCCATTTCGATGATGCTGAAGCTGTTTGGAAGCTGACTCTACTTCACCAAGTCTATCATAAACTCCGTCCAGTTTGGATTCCATAACCTTCCCCAACTCGGACTTCAATGCTTCAAACATGAACTTCAACTTGGGGTCCAACGTCTCTTGTTCTTCGGCCATACCTGCAATTTTTATTTTTTTTTTTCAAAAGAAACAAACGAAAGTTAGTAAAAATAGAATCCTCACTACCTCACAATCACTCGTGTATCCCTCAATAAGGTTCACACTCAGCACTCGTGTATCGCTCAATAGTAATGGCTTTTACCCTCTAATAATCTCACCTCTCTTGCCTTATTCCACTCAAATCTCTCTCAAGAGGCTCAAATTCCCTTAATCTACCACAGAAATCACTATTAACGAACCAAGAGTACTGAAAGTAGGAAGACAAGATGACTGAACTAAGAAACCCTAAATCGGAAGACACGAAAAATTTATCGAAAACTTCGACAGACGATTTGACCCTTTAAACGACCTTTTTTGGCAAAAATAACGAACCGATTGTGACTTAGTCGGAACCACCGTATAGATCTTTTCGAGGGCTTTCCGAAAAGTTATTATGGAGCAAAATCGGAGTTCGTATGCAAAAGTTATGGCCGTTTTAGTGCTGGCCGACGAAAAAGACGAGAAAAAGATGAAAACTCACAGAAACGAATACACAACTGATATCCCAATGAAGAAACACGCTAGAACCAACCCAGAAAGCACAATGACACACTAGGGCTTCGAATATATCCTTTTTTTTTTCGAAACTTTTTTTTTTTTTTTAAACGAAACTAATCGAAACTTTTTGCCCCTAGTATGTCACGACAACAGGTAGAAGACACACCCTAAGACGTGTTATGTAAGGTATGGGATATATATATGAATAAGTTTCCTATTCTTATAAGGAAAGAAATCTTCTACTCCTTAATTACCAAGGACAAATCTGAGGGTGTATCAAAACGAATCTGACTATTTGACACGAACGAAAAGCTACAAAAGACGACTCTATGACCAGATACGATTTTTTTTTTTTTTTGACACAGAAACGACTCGAACGAACGAAGAACAGAACAAGACACGAAGAGAACTACACGAAAGACACGAACAGGAAGCAACACAAGACACGAAATTCAAGGCTAAAAGGATGATAGAACCTGGATGACGTAAGCCTGGCTCTAGTGCCAAATGATACGATCCTTGGCGAGAATCGTAGAACTCACGCACGCGGAAGACTGAAACTAACTAAAGATGGAAATCCTGATACGTCAATGGACTAAACCCTCCTAAGTACTATAGATAAACCGAAGTCTCTATAACCCAAAGAAACGGTCGCCAAGCCACACGGGGACGATGAATGACACACAACGAGGTTTGATTTACTCGCTGATTCGCCGGATAATGAATTCGTCTTGGAATAATCAAGAGGAATTCGAAGAACTCTCAAGAGAGAAATAACTCAATAATATTAATGAATAATCTGTCTAATTTTCGTCCACAAAGGCCCCCTTATATAGAGAGGCAAATAAAACCATCTAAACCTAATCTAACTAGGAAATAACTGATCCAAAGTCATTGGCATGGCCCAACCCATTAACCAACATGATAAAAATCCAAAAACAAGTCTTTTAAGGCCCAAAAACGTGGCCTGACTCAAAACACACGAAAATTAAAATAAAGTCTTCATTCTTCAGCCCGAACGCACTCGATAAAATTAATGACTCGCGGGCTGTCCGGTTCGCCTTCTCCAATGGGCTTCTTCATCAATTCTTGAGCCCAAACTTCTTGGATCAATCTTTGCAAGCCTTCCTTGAACTTCTTAGCTCGAGCTCTCGTCACCGGCCCTTCGGGAACACGAATAGGATCTTGATTCATCGAACCTTGGACTCCATCAGTTGGCCAAGCTCCTGGATACCTAACCGTGCCAACTTGCGTTAGCTAACGGTATCCGAGTGCACTAACTCACCGAGATCTTGACCTCGGTGAGCCCGAATCATTATGATAAACTGAGGCATAAGCCTTTCAACTGAGGCATAAGCCTCCTCAGATAGATCTCATACAAAACAAAAACATTTTATGGTCTGACAATTCTTTTAAAAAAAGATAAAGAATTTTTCATAAGAAAACATTTTAGTTTTTCTGAAAGCCCACCTCGATAGCTTTCCTTTCCTGGTCATACTTTATATAACTCTGAGCACCGCCTTAGTCTCTGCCTCTTTCCATCGCCTGATCTCGTTCAAAGAACGTAAGATGAGAAACTTGAAATGAACTTGATAATCTTATCGATCTATGCGAAGGTTGTCTTTTATCGAGATTATACTCTCTGTTACTGATAACGTTATCACGGTTATTCTTTTAATCGAGGTTTCTCGATTCTCATTTGAAATTGATCACTTCGATCGATTCCTGTGTCTTATACTCTTTTCATCCTCGACAAAATCGCAGTATGCTTGATTTAGCCATTAATGAGGCTTCGTGATTTTATTACATGTTATAAGTGGTCTACACTTATAAGATAAATATAACTGGGCTAAATCTTATTGATGGATATAAGTGGTCTACACTTATAAGATTAACATAACTGTTGTTACTGGGCTTAATTTAATCATTGATAGAGTTTCGTGATTTTTATCACGTGTTATAAGTGGTCTACACTTATAAAGCTGTTATATTTGGGCTCAATTGATTAATTCAACGTTAATAGTCGTTAGAGGCCTGATAAAAGCATTAGAGGTTTAAGCCCAATTATTGAAGCTCGGGAATTATGACATCAATCCGATAAATTATTACGTTTTTGTTTCTTGATTTAATTATCTGCTCATTTAAATATTTTATCGGCCCATTAAATAAATAATTCTCGGCCTATGAATAAAATTTGGCCCGTCTGATCTTGAAGCTTCGGCCCTACTGAAAAATAGATCCGGCCCGATATCTAAAGTCCGGCCCGACAACATATTAATCTCAGCCCAATTGAGTACTGCTTCTGGCCCAACAAATAATTATTTCTCGGCCCAACTAGTAAATGGTTCTTGGCCCAACAATTAATAAATCTGGTTCGTGAGTAAAATTCGGCTCGTCTAATCCCGTCTAGTCCTGCCCAATTTAATCTCTACGGCCCATCAAAGTAATTAATTCGGCCCAACGATTCTCCCGGCCCGAGTCCATATCGGCCCGAAAGCCCGGCCCGGTCCCATACTTGACACAGCACCCCCCCTTCTTTATCTCTCCCTCGAACGCGTACTCTCTCCCTCTCTCTCGGCATCCTTTCCCTCTCGGCAGTTCTCCGTCGCCCGCCTTCCCGCCGGTGTACATCAGCCGGCGGTCCTCTCTGTCGTCGACTCTCCCCCGCCAATCTCCATTTAATTGCAAGGTACACCCCAATTTCAGGAATTAGGGCAACGGGGGAAAAATTGGGAAACCTGTCGGCTCCGTCTCCTCCGACGCCGGCCTCGCCTTCGTCAATGCGGTGCGCCGGCGCGGCTCCCTCTCTTCGTCGCTGATTTTCCGGCCAGAACTGCTGCTCCTCCCTCACGCGTCTGCCGCGAATCGCGTCGCCACCGCTACTGCTGTCTTTCGCCGTGGCATTCGCTGCCGGCGGCGCTCCGACTTTGCTCTGCGTGGCTCGCCGTCCTCCTTTTCTCCTAGCGTCGTTGCTCTAGCCCTCGTGGCTAGGGTACGACTTCCCATCGGCCACTGCCATCCTCCACCTCCCCTCTCTTTCTGCGTTCTGCTCCTTCGGTGCCGGCGGTGACGCCGTCGCCGTTACCTTCTCCTACTTCTTTTCATACTCCCTCTTCTGAACTCTCTCTTTTCTCTCATTTTGCAGGTGAATGCAGGCGATTCCGGTGCTGCAATAGCCTCAATCGAGGCCGTCGTCGGCCGAGCAATCTCCGGTAAGGCTCGGGAGAAGGCTGCCATGCTCCGGCGTCGCCTCAACTCCCATCCTCGGCCTTCTTTGCTCTTCCGACAGGTTCGGTTCTTCACCCTTTCCCATCGTTTCTCTTTCAATTCGATTATGAGCTGTACTAGTTTATTTAGGGGCTTATGGGGCTTGATTAGGAGGCATTTTAGGGGCTGATTTTGCCTTGGTAATTTATGTATTACTTGGAAAAAAATTTCCAGATTTTTGGTATGCTTGTTGTTGATCTCTTTGTTGGATTGAAGTGTTTAATTGAAGACTTATTATGCATGCAATGTCTTGGGCTTGTTAGAGGAGGTTCTATGTGGTTTGAACATGCTTCAAAAACTGATTTTGAGCTTCCAAACATGCATTGCTTCTAAATAATTGCTTTACTTCTTATGTTTCAATCTTAATGGTTTTTAACTATGTTTTTATGCTTGAGTGGGTGATAGAGTGATGGATTTGTATACTAGAAAGCAGGCCTTTTAGCTTGTATGCATGTGTTGTCCACAGCCACTAACAATCTCCTATCTGATTAAGTATGAATTGTTATCTATGCATCAAACATCTATCCATTATCTCAAAGTTGTAGGCTTTACGGTGTGTTGTAGATCACAGAAGACCATAGTTGCCGGTTCCTCACGAGATATAAAAGGGTATCACAGTTGAGACAGTTCTGGATATAACTGTCGATTTAGGCTGTAGTATAGGCTGCATAAGTAGCTTGTCTTGGCTACTTGTCTATACTAGTACGTGCGTGTACTGATAGGATCACGGTGAGGTGTATTCTTCTATTCTGACCAGATGTAGAAAGAATCAAGACCTCGGTGACTTAAGAAGAACCTTAACTCTAGTTGAGTCCTAAGGGTGTATAGTTGTAGTCTGCTTCTTTGATTTACCATGGGTGAGAGTTCTGAGTATCTGCAACTCAATATGCTCCGTATCTTGGGAAGCAACTACAACTAGTACGACTCTTAGTGCAACTGCAACAGAGCACCATATACTAGTAGAACAGGTTGATCACATCCCCTGAGGAATTCATTAAGGATTATCATACCAAACCCTGCAGGTGGATTAATTTCCGGTATGATGAATAAGGAATGAATGGTACTACTCAGGAATAAAGAAGTTGAATAACACGAGCAGTCAGAAGCTCTAAGTTAATCAACGGATGTGGGATATCTTAAATATGGGGGTCGTTAAGTCTAATACTAGCCCTGAACTCAACAGGGGTAAAACAGGTAATTCAGTACTATTACTCTAGTGGAATGTTTTAGTACTTATGGACTAAATTATACTCTGGGCTGAGTATGGAGAATTTAGCCATTGGGAGGCCTCGGTTTTACCAGCTAGTAGATCCCTGATCTGGCCCAAAAAGCTCAACAGGCCACAGTACAAGGAATAAGTGGGCCACCACATAATTGGGCCCAGTGAGGGCGCCAATACTGCTATGGACGGCTAGTCCATGTGTTGCAGGCCTGGCCTGCAACTTAAGCCCAAGTCTCACTTGGTCTCCTCTATATATACCACCTCAAGGTCTTGTTTAACCTAATGATCAGAATAATCGAGTGCACTTAAATATTCTGAACAAGAAAGGGAGGCTAGGGTTAGAGAGAGAGAGACGCGCGGCCGGGCGAGTAGCAGTTCGGTGGTTCCCGTTTTCCGTGGCTGATTCCGAGGTTCGTTGTCCATCCAACGTCAGAATCGAGCAGGGATACAGATCAGAAGATCTATTCGCGAGTTCTCTACTTCTTCAGGTAATCGATCTATAAACCCCCTATGATTCCGCACTAAATTCATAGGAGCATGATAGGTTTAATTCGATAGTTAGATATCCGAAATAGATCCTCGGGCGAACCGATCTTCACCGATCAGATATGGTTCCTTTAGTTGGTATCAGAGCCAAGGATCAGATTTTTGGCTCTATCTGAGTAATTATCGATTATTATGCATGTTAGATCGATTAGGATGTCGCTTTTCGTGGTGTTTGTCGTTTTTCGGGGCCGATTTGGCAATCTATGTAATTTTTGATCGCGAGATAATAAGGTGCGATCTAGAATAGGATTAGATAGATATTTTTTGTTGTTTTTCATTTGTACCTGCTGGACGAGATGAAGAACACGAAGAATGAGGAGACGAACACCAAAGGACGACCGCCGCACGCGGCGGCGCGTGAGAGCCACGCGCCAGCGCACGTGCGCGTGCAGCCGCCCAACGGGCTGTCTCCCCGTTTCCGGTGATCGACGGGGCTCCAGCAGGCTGCTGGAGCCTGCACGTCGTCGGAGGGAGGTGGAGCAGGTCGGGAATGGCGGCGAGAAGCACGACAGCGAGAGAGAGAGCCGCGGCGGAACCCTAGTTAGGGCTCGACGCCGCGGCAGCCTCTGTGGCCTGCATGGTCGCCGGAGACGACGGCCACGGAGTCCGGTGACGGACTCCACGTGGTCGCCGTCGTTGATGGTGGCAGCAGGCGGCGCCGGAGCGAGCAGCAGCGGCGGCAGAACCCGCGAGGGTTTTCTGCCGCGGGAAACGCGGCTGAAGGCGACGGCGATGGCGGCAGAGGCAGCGTCCAGGATGGCGGAGCACACCGGCGACATCAACACCGGCAGCAGGAGCCACGGCGGACGTCGCCGGCGGCAGAATCGGCGGGAGCAGGCGGGGGGTTTCCGCGGCGGAACCTTATCAAGGGATTCACGCCGCGAGCTTCGCCGGAGAGGGCTGCCGGCCGTGTCACCGGCAGGGATCGATGGCCAGCAGCAGCAGCGGCGCCAGGGAGGCGGAGGCGGCCGGCGGCAGGGCCTCACGCCGTCGGCTGCGGCGCGGGCAGCCTTGTGCGCCCGTGCCCAAGCCCGTGGACGGGCCTAGGGTTTCCAACCTGGCCCGTTCGCGTTTACGGGCTGCCTCCAGCGTTCGGGCTCGGGCCCAGTCACGAATTCGGGCCATGTTAGGTTCGGTTTCGGGTTCGTAGGCCTATGAGAGTGAAACGAGCGCGGTTTGGGTCTTTTCGAGAGTTTTGGGTCACGTGGTGTGGGCCCAATTTCGGTTAGAGAAGCCCAATGGCAACGAAAATTAGAGAATAAATTATTTAATTAATTTATTTATTTTCGGGGAGAAACGGGAGATCAACTCGGAGGACTTATTCAAGACCGAAGCCTGTTTCGGATTTTATTATTTCATGTAATAGTTTAGACGGGTCGTCACACCACGAAAAGCGAGTTTTATTTTTGTTTTTATCTCATTTTTCTTAAGCATGCTATGGATGCAATTTAAATTATTATAGCATGTCTTGCCTGTCAAGGTGAACTAAATTGCGCTTAGTCGAGCATGTTTTAGGATTGTCAATATAAGCATGTTTTAATTTTCTGCGAGCATGGTTTATTTGCTGCGTTTAGAAAATTATGCTTAGGATTATGTGACAACGTGATCGAGCATGTCGAAAACCTTTTGAAAGAAAAATACTAAGCAGATAAAAACGTTTTTTGGTATAGAAAAATGTTAAGACCTCCACAACTGACCTTAAGGTGAAGTTTGGTGCGAGTGTGTAAACGTCCACACGAACGTGGCTTGCACATCGTATCGGACGAGTTCACCAGATTTAGGGTTTCTTAACAAAAATGTTCTAACCAAAATGAGAAGTGGGAGCTTTTCTGAGTAAACATCCACACGAACGTGGCTTGCTCGGAATAGTAACTGCGGTTTTCTCTGGAGTTGGTTTTTGAACAAAGATAGCTTAAGGAAAACAGTGTTTTTTCCGAGTTAGGCTAAGATTGTGGTTAAAAGCTTAGATATTAGTTAGAATACAACTCCCCAACGGAGTCCCTTTTCTAATCTAATATGGTCTAGTAAGGTTCAACTGTTAGCTCTATTTGCCATAAGGATAGGTTGGCAAGATAAGTAGAGTTAAAGATCCGAGTATCTGGTCGAACAGTGGGAGCGTAAACGTCCACACGAACGTGGCTTGCGAACCGCATTGTTTGGGCTGTTGAAGGTTTCGAAATTATTGGTTTATCAAAAGGTTACAATAATTTTCGTTACGAATTGATGCATGATCTTTTCTTACTTGTGTCTACGTGTTTATTGCTTTTTCAGATATGACTTTAGGCCCGTTGATAAACATTCTCACTTCGAGTCCTCTCACGGATTCCAACTACATGGAGTGGAGGAAGAATCTCGATGCTGTCCTAGCTGCAGGCGAGTATACTGATATGCTCGCGAGTCTAGCTTCTCCTATCCTTACAGATTCGGCATCACAAGAAGAGAGAGAGGTTCATGAGATTTGGCGCAAGAAAAATGACGAGGCTATGAAAATAGTCTTGTCGTCTGTGTCAGATGGGATGCAGTATATGATTAAGCATATGGTGACTGCATACAGCATGATAGAGACTCTGGAGTCCTTCTTGGTTGATGAAGTGGTGTCGAAGGCCGAACCAGTTGCAGAGTTTATTCAAGCTGTGAATAAAGCAACAGGAGTTACTCTGACGTCGGAAGACGTTAGAAAGATGATTCGGAATGCAAGGGGAGCTGCGAAGGTGCCTCTCGGTGTTGTAAGGAAACCGAAGTTCAAGGGCAAGTGCTTCATTTGTGGCAAGAAAGGACACTGGAAGGCTGACTGCCCTCTAAAGAAGAAGAATACTGGTACGTCATTCGCATACGTAACTGAAACATGCTTAGCTGCAAGTTCTACCCAGACTTGGGTAGTAGATACGGGAGCAACTGACCATGTATGTTACTCCTTGCAGGGGTTTCTGCGGACAAGGGAGCTGAGTGATGACGAGATTACCATCTCCATGGGCGATGCATCGAGAGTTGCAGCTGTCGCAATTGGAGATATTCATTTATCGTTTGATAGTACTGTTTTGGTTTTGAGAGACGTTTTGTATGTGCCTGCTTTTAGGCGAAACTTGATTCTGTTTCAAAACTATTTATTTATGGATATTCAGTTGTTTTTTATAGAGGCGTTTCTATCATGAAAGACAATGAAGTTATAGTTTCTGGCACATTGTCCCGGTCTCTCTATACCATTACTTGTCCTATGAATGATTCTTCTTCTTATAATGCTTCCTCATCATTGAATACTAAAAAGAGGAAGAATCCGTCTCAAACGAACCAAACTCTATTATGGCACTTACATTGGGTCACATCAACCAAAAGAGGATTCAAAGGTTGATAAAAGAAGGTGTTTTGGATTTCCAAATAGAACCTTTATCACTGTGTGAATCGTGTTTGGAAGGTAAGATGGTGACCAGACCTTTCAAGTCCATAGGATATCGAGCCCAAGAGCTCTTGGAGTTGGTTCATTCTGACTTGTGTGGACCGATGTCCGTTCAAGCTCGAGGAGGTTACGAGTATTTCGTCACGTTTATTGATGACTACTCGAGATACTGTTATATCTACCTGCTCCACAGGAAGTCCGAATGCTTTGATCAATTCAAGGAATTCAAAGAGGAAGTGGAGAAGAGAACGGGTAGAAGTATCAAGTCACTTCGCTCTGATAGAGGTGGCGAGTACCTCGGAACTGAGTTTCAAACTTTCTTGTCAGAAAATGAGATTTCATCTCAGTTAACTACGCCCGGTACTCCCCAACAGAACGGTGTAGCTGAGAGACGTAATTCTACTCTTTTAGACACAGTTAGATCGATGATGAGCTATGCATCCTTGCCAATTTCGTTCTGGGGATATGCCTTGGAAACAGCAGGTTATCTCCTCAATCTAGTACCTACAAAGTCGACGGTTAAAACTCCTTCCGAATTATGGACAGGGCGCAAGCCTAGCTTGGGTCATATTCGGGTTTGGGGATGCCCAGCACACGTGCTGACGAAGGAGGCCGACAAATTGAGGTCTAAGACTGAGGTTAGGTTGTTTGTAGGATATCCAAAGGGAACGAAAGGAGGTTATTTCTATAGTCCCCAGGATCAGAAGGTCATTGTGAGCACTAATGCCCGATTCCTAGAGGAGGACTTTATTAGTAACCATCGGTCAAGGAGTGAAATAATGCTCGATGAGTTGCGAGCATCAGCAGTAGCCAGTATTCTAGAATAGCCGAGTGTACAAGAGGTCATACCACTAACTGCACCCTTATCCGATACTGTATCTCCACCATCGCTTCGTCGCAGTGGGAGGGTTGTTCGTCAACCGGACCGTTTCATGTTCGTGGGAGAATCCACTGAACTACTCTCGGGTATCGAACATGATGAGATCGACCCCTGGACTTACAAGGAAGCGATGGAGGACGAGGATGCAGATTCCTGGAGAGTTTCTATGGATTCGGAGATAGAATCCATAGTTAACATGGATGTGTACGACCTTGCGGAGCTGCCGGATGGGGTAAAACCCATCGGTTGCATGTGGGTGTACAAGAGAAAGAGAGGACCTGACGGGAAGGTTTTAGCCTTCAAAGCTAGATTGGTGGCGAAAGGATTCACTCAGAGAGAGGGAATCGACTATGATGAGACATTTTCGCCGGTTGCCATGCTTAAGTCCCTCAGAATACTCTTATCCATGGCGGCACATTTAGACCTAGAGGTTTGGCAAATGGACGTCAAGACTGCGTTCTTGAACGGGTACCTTGAAAAAGGTAGGGACATATATATGCGCCAACCAGAAGGTTATGTGAGAGATGGCCAGGACCATCTCGTATGGAAGCTTAAGAAGTCCTTATACGGACTTAAGCAAGCATCCAGGTCCTTGAACATTCGTTTTGATGGAGTGATTAAATCATACGGATTTGTCCAGTGCTTAAACGAAAGCTGTGTTTACAGGCTCAGTTCGGACGGAAGCGTGGTATTCTTGGTACTGTACGTAGATGACATACTTCTCATTGGCAACAATGTGAACGTGTTATCAGGCGTAAAGGATTGGTTGTCTGAACAGTTTCAGATGAAAGACTTGGGAGAAGCAGGTTACATCCTAGGGATCAAGGTGATCAGAGATCGCCGTAAGAGGATGTTAGGCTTAAGCCAAGCTTCATATATAGATACTGTGATCGCCCGTTTCAGCATGCAGAATGCCAAGAAGGGTTTTCTTCCCTTCAGACATGGCATACCTCTATCTAAGGACATGTGTCCGAAGACACAAGAGGAGATAGAGGGCATGAAGACTATACCGTATGCTTCCGCGGTTGGAAGTCTCATGTATGCAATGCTGTGTACTAGACCGGATATCTGCTATGCGGTTGGCATAGTGGCAAGATATCAGTCTAACCCTGGTCAGGGACATTGGACGACTGTTAAGCACATTTTGAAGTATCTCAAGAGGACAAGAGATCATGTGCTTGTTTATCAGTCCAATGAGATGATCCCGATAGGGTATACGGACTCAGACTTCCAGGCTGATCGAGATGAGAGGAAATCTACCTCAGGCTATGTGTTTACCTTGGGAAGTGGAGCCGTCACTTGGAAGAGTGTGAAGCAGAAGTGCATCGCAGACTCGACCATGGAGGCCGAATATGTGGCTGCTTGTGAGGCTGCTAAAGAGGCTGTGTGGCTCCTGAACTTCCTTAATGAGCTAGATCTAGTTCCCAGTTTGCCCAGACGTATCACATTATATTGTGATAATGCTGGAGCAGTTGCAAACTGCAAGGAACCTAGAGCTCACATGGCAAGCAAACACATAGAGAGAAAGTACCATCTCGTACGAGCAATCGTCGAAAGAGGAGAAGTAGAAGTGAAGAAAATCCCTTCAGCGGATAATCTGGCTGATCCGTTCACAAAGAGCTTACCAGTCAAGGTGTTCGACAAGCATGTCGAAGAAATGGGACTGGGGCGCCTCCCACACTAGTAAACTTTGAGTATAAGTGGGAGAAGATGTGTAATAGATGCTAGATTGTAGACACTTAGCCTTTTGTCACATGATATACTAAA
Organism: Thymus mandschuricus; assembly: GCA_029379335.1. Classification (NCBI taxonomy): domain Eukaryota; kingdom Viridiplantae; phylum Streptophyta; class Magnoliopsida; order Lamiales; family Lamiaceae; genus Thymus; species Thymus mandschuricus. Next base: position 13,642,059 of record CM057074.1, on the reverse strand, counting down.
AGTTTGCTTTAGTATAAGTGGGAGATTGATGGATTTTTATACTAGAAAGCAGGCCTTTTAGCTTGTATGCATGTGTTGTCCATAGCCACTAACAATCTCCTATCTAATTAAGTATGAATTGTTATCTATGCATCAAACATCTATCCATTATCTCAAAGTTGTAGGCTTTATGGTGTGTTGTAGAACACAGAAGACCATAGTTGCCGGTTCCTCACGAGATATAAAAGGGTATCACAGTTGAGACAATTCTGGATATAACTGTCGGTTTAGGCTGTAGTATAGGCTGCATAAGTAGCTTGTCTTGGCTACTTGTCTATACTAGTACGTGCGTGTACTGATAGGATCACAGTGAGGTGTATTCTTCTATTCTGACCAGATATAGAAAGAATCAAGACCTTGGTGACTTAAGATGAACCTTAACTCTAGTTGAGTCCTAAGGGTGTATAGTTGTAGTCTACTTCTTTGATTTACCATGGGTGAGAGTTCAGAGTATCTGCAACTCAATATGCTCCGTATCATGGGAAGCAACAACAACTAGTACGACTCTTAGTGCAACTGCAACAAAGCACCATATCCTGGTAGAACAGGTTGATCACATCCCCTGAGGAATTCATTAAGGATTATCATACCAAACCCTGCAGGTGGATTAATTTCCGGTATGATGAATAAGGAATGAATGGTACTACTCAGGAATAAAGAAGATGAATAACACGAGTAGTCAGAAGCTCTAAGTTAATCAACGGATGTGGGATATCTTAAATATGGGGGTCGCTAAGTCTAATACTAGCCCTGAACTCAACAGGGGTAAAACAGGTAATTCAGTACTATTACTCTAGTGGAATGTTTTAGTACTTATGGACTAAATTATACTCTGGGCTGAGTATGGAGAATTTAGCCATTGGGAGGCCTCGGTTTTACCAGCTAGTAGATCCCTGATCTGGCCCAAAAAGCTCAACAGGCCACAGTACAAGGAATAAGTGGGCCACCACTTAATTGGGCCCAGTGAGGGCACCAATACTGCTATGGACGGCTAGTCCATGTGTTGCAGGCTTGGCCTGCAACTTAAGCCCAAGTCTCACTTGGTCTCCTCTATATATACCCCCTCAAGGTCTTGTTTAACTTAATGATCAGAATAATCGAGTGCACTTAAATATTCTGAACAAGAAAGGGAGGCTAGGGTTAGAGAGAGAGAGACGCGCGGCCGGGCGAGTAGCACTTCGGTGGTTCCCGTTTTCCGTGGCTGATTCCGAGGTTCGTTGTCCATCCAACGTCAGAATCGAGCAGGGATACAGATTAGAAGATCTATTCGCGAGTTCTCTACTTCTTCAGGTAATCGATCTATAAACCCCCTATGATTCCGCACTAAATTCATAGGAGCATGATAGGTTTAATTCGATAGTTAGATATCCGAAATAGATCCTCGGGCGAACCGATCTTCACCGATCAGATATGGTTCCTTCATAGAGCACTAAATCGATGTCACTAGTTGGTTCTTTTGGGTTCTAATGGGGAGGATTACATGCTTATGGTTTCATAGTTCTTAGAGAAAATAACGAGGGAGTCTTATTTGAATCTTAGTGGATGGAAATCGGTTTTCTCGAGCTAGAATGGGGCAGCCCGCTGTTCTTCGTTGCTCCCCTCCTCTTTCGTTCCTTCTCTCCACCGATGGTAACTTGAAACCTAGAGTGTAGGTTTAATTTCTAAGTATTAGGGCCTTGATAATCATGCTAGGGGAGAGTGGGGTTCCTTCTTACCGTCAAGGGGCTGAAAATGGGTTCCGATCTTCCGATTAAGGGTTGTCTCCTATTCGATCTTGCTCCGAAGGTCTCCCTCTTCCTCCGTTCTTCTTCCTAGGGGTAGAGGTTGGGGCTTTAGTTAGTGCATGCAAGCTAGGCCTTTGAGGGAGAAGAGTTAGAGGGATTACCTAGAGAAAAATGTAGAGGATTCCATGCTTGAACAAGCGATTCGAGGCTGAACTCCGGCTGTTTCTTGGCTGGAAATATGCTTCTCTCACTAGTTTTCACTCTCCTCACTTGCTTTCTCTCTCTCTCTATGTTGTATGTTGTGTGAATGTTTGATTGTGTTGAGTTTGGTGCAGGTAATGGGGAGCTTTGTGGGGATTGAAGGCTGTTTTCTCTCTCTTTGTGTAGGTGGTATCGATTCCAATGGGGAGAGAGGCTTCATCATTACATTGGAGGATGTGATTGCATGTCTTGTGTGTGTGTGGAGGCAAAGGATGAGTATACGTGTATGCTTGGGAGAGTTCTACAACTTTCCATGATTAATCTCCCTCTAATTGTAATTTTAGGAGTGTTAACAGTTCTCTAATTGTGCTTAGGAGGGGTTAATAGAGTTGAAATCCAGATTTGCTGGAAATTATGGGCGCCTACTGTATTGCCGCTTCTTCCTGTTTTCCTTTCTTTTCTTTTCTTTTCTTTTCTTTTTCTTTTTATTTAATCAATATGTATACATAATTTATTTTATCCACATGTATATGTCACACTTGAAATTATATCATAATTCTTGGGCCTTTATCCTTTATTGCTTAAATTCATCCGTCGTGGCTTTTCTTATTGGGCCGAAATAATTTGTGTAATAAATCTTGAAATGGGCCTTCGGTCTTTAAGTGGGCCTCGGCCCCTTGAATAATAATAATTAATCGTTGTGCTTTTATTGGGCCTTTCTTTAAACAATTCGACTTTTGTTTGGGCAATATTTAATTACCAAATATAACATTACTATTTGTAGTACTTTAAATTTGTTATACTAATAATAGTAATAACACTCTTAATATTAAAATAATGCCGAAATTTTATTTACTCACTAAATAAAACTGCGGCTATTACATATATGATATATATTGGATTTATATCCAGTGAATGGATATTAAATATAATTAATTCAGATTTATATCCTATGGGATAAGATTAAATCTAATTAGTTATTATTTAATTATTCAAGGATAAGATTAAATCTAATAAGATAAGATTTATTTAAATCTTATGGGGATAAATATCATATATATAAATGTCACATCCCGCCCGCCACAACTTGGCCAAGCGAGGTCGCGACTTAAGAAAAAGGGAAACGAATAGAATAACGAACGACTGGTGGTGAAACGATGCGAAAACATAGCATTTGGAATACATTCAACTCTCCATCATTCGTCGAGAATGAATGGAGGAAAGTGTTGTTAATCTACGGAAGCGTTTTACATGAGATAAGCGGAAGCGTTGTTCATTAAAAGAAAGCAATGTCTATAATGGGGCTGATACGTTGCAACGATACACAAAATGGAGATGAGTTGCAACGATACACTAAATGGAATCTAGTCTAACTTCATAATGATCACAGCGGAAGAACGTGTGATGCATGTATGGAGACATACACCACCAAGAGGCTTCAACACTTTCCATGCTCGACAAAAGCTCTTTCCGGCAACTTCACTTCATCCTTGCTTAACCTGCACATGGGAAATATGTACAGGGCTGAGTACTTTGAAGTACTCAGTGGGCACGTGCCAAAACATTTTAATTGCCAGCCATTCAAGTGAATCATAGGGGTTTTCGGAAAAGACCTATGTTCACAAAAACATTTTAATTTCAAAGAGTGCCTGCGCAGGCTATTTTCTGGTGTAATCCATCATATCTGAGCTGTGGGTGTATCCGTGAGGTTGGCCACCCTCCCGGATACCTAACCGCGCCACTTGCGTAGCTAACGGTAATCTGAGTGCACTAACTCACCGAGGTCTTAACCCCGATGAGCCCGAATCGTTCTGATAATTGAGGCATAAGCCTCCTCAGATAGATCTCATACAAAACAAAAACATTTTATGGCATGACAATTCTTTAAAGAAAGGAACTATAGCATAAATAAACATTTTAGTTTTTCTGAAAGCCCACCTCGATAGCTTTCCTTTCCTGGTCATACTTTATATAACTCTAAGCGCCGCCTTAGTCTCGGCCTTTTCCTTCGCCTGATCTCGTTCAAAGAACGTAAAATGAGAGACTTGAAATGAAATCGATAATCTTATCGATCTATGCGAAAGTTGTCTTTTATCGAGGTTATGCTCTCTTTTACTGATAGATTTCTTTTAATCGAGAGTTTCTCGATTCTCATTTGAAATCGATCACTTTGATCGAGTCTGGTGTCTTACTGTCTTTTCATCCTCGACAGAAATCGTAGGATATGCGATTAAGCCATCGATGAGGCTTAGTGATTTTATTACACGTTATAAGTGGTCTACACTTATAAGAAAAATATTACTGAGCTAAATCTTATCGAAGGATATAAGTGGTCTACACTTATAAGATTAACATAACTGTTGTCACTGGGCTTGATTTAATCATTAATAGGGCTTCGCGTTTTTATTACGTGTTATAAGTGGTCTACACTTATAAAGCTGTTATATTTGAACTTGGTTGATTAGATCAACATTAATAATTAATAGAGGCCCAATAGAATTATTAGGGGTTTAAGCCCAATTACTTAAGCTTGGAAATTAATAAATCAATCCCGATAAATTATTTCGTTTGGCTTTCGTTTCTTGATTAAATTATCTGCTCATTTAAATAATTATCGGCCAATTAAGTAGTCGTCAACCCGTCTAATCTTGAAGCTTCGGCCCAACTAAATAATAAATCCGGCCCCTCTGTTCTTTAATTTTGGCCCGACTGGTTTCGAGCTTCGATCCAACTAAATATTAATTCCGGCCCATGTAATTTGTTTATTTTGGCCCAGGCATCCTTGAGCCCAAATTACAAATCAAGCCCGAAAATCTAGCCCGGTTCTATACTTGGCAACACACTCTCCCTCTCTTTCTTCCTCTCACTCCCTACGCGTCTCTCTCTCTCTGCAGCTTCTCCGTTCGCGGCTTCTGCCGCCGGTGTTTTGCTTCCGCCGTTGTCCATCGGCGGTGAGCCTTCCCTCGAGGAGCCACTGTCCGATCCCCTCGTATTTCCTTCAAGATTCTCCCAATTATTGATTGATTGAAGGGGAAACCTAATTTTGCAGATTTGGGGAAAATCGGAGAGACCCGTCGGGCTTCATCTTCTTCGGCGCCGGCCTCGCCTCCGTCAATGCAGTGCGCCGGCGCGCCCTTCTTCCCAGTTCACGGCTCCTCTCCTGGCTCGCGGTTTGCCCCGTGTCATCGCGTCGCTGTGCCCCTGCTGCTGTCGTCCGAAGCCGTCGCGCCGTCTCTGGCCGGCGGCGTTCCGCATGTCCTGCCGTGGCTCGCCTGCCCCGTTCACGTCATTGTCCTAGCCTTCGTGGCTAGGGCATACTCCCGTCGTCCACTGCCTGCTTCCGCCCCTCGCTTTCTCTCTCTGATCTGTTTCCCGGCGGCGGTGGTGATGCCGTCGGCGACTTCTCCTCCTCCTCTCCTCCTCCTCTCTCTGATTTGCAGGGTATCCTCGGGCATCCGCCGGTGCTGCAGCTGCTCTGTGAAGGCCGTCGCCGGCCGGGCAGTCTCCGGTAAGGCTCGGGAGATGCTCAGGTGCCCCGGCGTTGCCTCCAGTCACTCCCGGTCTCTCTCCTTCTTCCGGGCAGGTTCGATTCTTCTCCCTTCCCTCCGTTTTCGATTCGCAATTCGAATATGAGTTATACTTGTTGATTTAGAGGGTTAGGGTTTGATTAGAGGCATTTAGAGACTGATTTTGTCTTGAATGTTTTATGCCTTAATTGGAAGCAAACTTCCAGATTTTGTATGCTTGAAATTGGTGTCTTTGTTGATTTGAAGTGTTAGATTGAGGATTATTATACATGCAATGTCTTAGGCCTTCTAGAGGAGGTTCTTATGTGATCTAAACATGCTTCAATTTCGATTCTTAGCCTCCAACATAACATGCTTTGTCTCTAGGTGATTGATATGCTTCTCATGTTTCAATTTTTGAGGTTTTAACTATGTTTCATGCTTGAAAGGGGTGATAGAGTACTAGATTATGCTTCTAGTTTGTTTTTGGTGGTTCTAATGGGGTTGCATGTTTAAAGGCTTATAGTTCTTAGAGAGAGTGATGAGGGGAGTCTTACTTGTAAATCTTAGAGGTTGAAATCTGAGTTCTTGAGCTAGATGGTGGTTGTCCCCTTTCTCCTTGTTGCTTCCTTCCCCTTGTTCCTTCTCTATATTGATTTAATTTGAAGCCTACATTTGCATGTTTGATTTCTAAGTGTTAGGGGCCTTGATACTCATGCTAGGGGAAGATCAGTGGGGGTTCTTTCTCACCTTTAGAAACTGAAATCGGGTCTTGAGCTTCCGATTAGAGGGCTGTCCTCTTCAAATTCTTGCTTGAATACCTTCCCCTTCCTTCTTTCTTCACTCCTAGAGATAGGGATTTGGTTCTTGAGTTAGTGCATGTTAATGCTAGGTTCTAGAGAGAGGTTAGAGGGGTTACCGTAGGTGTGTTGGTGTTCGAAAAGGGCTGCCGGTGGCTGCTTTCCGGCGACTCTCCTGCTGGAAATCGGCTGCTTCTCTTTACTCTCTAATTTCTCCCTTGTTGTGATTACTTGGTTGAATGCTTATGGACTGATTTTTGTGACTTCTTTGGTTAGGTAATGGAGGCTATTGTGAGAATTGGGGGCTGCTCTTTCTCTCGCACAAGGAAGAAGGAAATGGTGAGTAGGCGCTCTTCTCTACTTGCTTTCTTTCTCTCTCTATGTTGTTTGAGTGATGTGTGTGTGTTGTGCAGGGGAATGGAGTGTTTTTGGGAGGCTTGGAGTGTTTCCTTCAAGAGTGAGTATTGCATGGGTGACACGTGTATGCTTGGGAGATTTCTACAACTCCACATGTAGCAATAATGATTAGTCTCCCTCTAATTGTAATTGTAGAAGTGCTAAGGATCCTCTAATTGTGCTTAGGAGGAATTAATTGAGTTGAAATCTAGTTTTGCGTTGGAAGATATGGGCGCCTACTGTATTGCCGCTTCTTCCTGTTTTCTTTTCTTTTCTTTTTCTTTTCTTTTGTTGTAATAATATATATACATGGATTATATTGTGGGCTTAGAGCCATTAATCTTGGGCCCATTTTATATTTTGTTGTTGGGTATTAAATCTGAAATGGGCTCTCTCCCTCTTGGCTAATAAAATCAAACATTCGAGTAATTACTCGTGAAGTGGGCTTCGATAATTAACTGGGCCTTGAACAATTAACTGGGCCTTGTACTTATCAAATGGGCCTCGGCCCAAAAATTAAATACTGAATTTTTCTTTTACCGATTCGTTTTATCGGCTTTTCTTAATTAGTTCGGTTCTCGTTTCGGGAATTTCTGATGTTACTAAACGTAACACTACTAACAGTAGTACTTAAAATTTTATTTTACTCATAATATTAATAATAATAACACTCTAAATTTTAAAATAATGCCGAAATTTTATTTACTCACTAAATAAAACTGCGGATATTACATACTACACCCCTTACGAAAAATTTCATCCCGAAATTTACTTACCTTCTACAACCAAATCAGGGTATTTCTCTTTCCTTTTGTCTTCCGACTCCCACGTGCCTTCCTCCTGTCCGTGGTGCTTCTACCGCACTTTTATTAGAGGGATTTGCTTATTCCTAAGCTGCTGAATTTCCCGATCTACGATGGCTTCAGGTTCCGTCTCGTAGCTCAAATCGGGTTCTATAACTGCTTCCTCCTATCGAATCACGCGTTTGGGGTCGAACACGTATTTCCTTAGTTGTGATACATGAAATACGTTGTGAACGCTTCCTAGGTTTGGAGGTAACGTTGACCTGTACGCCACAAGTCCTACCTTTCCTAGAACTTCGTAAAGTTCGATGAAACGGGGTTTCAATTTGCCTTTGATTCTGAATCTGGTCATTCCCTTGGTAGGGAAATTTTCAAGGAGGCCTTATCTTCTACTTCGAGGTGTAACTCGAATCTATATCGTCATCGTAAGACTTTTGTCTACTATAAGATTCTTTTATCATATCTCTAATTGGTTGCGTTTCTCAACTATTTCTTTGATCATACACCGATCCTAATTCTTTCTCATCTCCCACATTATCTCATAGAGTGGTGGTCCACACTTTATTCTTTGCGGTGCATTTCACGATACTGTGCCTATGGTGTATGGTGGGTTTAAGTAACTGAGCTGGGGTAATATCGTTTTCCAGTTTCCACTCCACCGAGTACCTACCTCCTCAAAAGATCCTCGAGGTTTGACGGAACTGATATGTTAACCCTCACGATGCTAGTCTTATCTTCTCTAGACACTCGTGGGGTCCATATAGACTGTTGTTGGTTTTCCTTTCGTACTAACTATAGCTATTGTATAATATGTGGAACTCTGGGGAGACTTGTCTCCTAGTTCGTATCGTGATTCAACTTGTCGGTGTTAGTAGATGACTCATGTTCATCTTAAGATTCTTCTATTCCATCTCCGATTGATCTTATGTACTAGTTCTTCATGTAGCAATATTCCTTTAGTCGGTCTGTTTTAACCTCATTACCTTTAATCCACATGCTCGTCATGATTCCGATCGTTTATGAGATAAATGTCTTTGGGATACACTGATCTAATCTGTATCGGTACTAGGCATTCTGTGATTTCACAAGTTGCTATTTGCGTTAGAGCACTAGCGCTTCGGTGGACCGTACGAACTTGTCCAATTGTTAGGTGATAGCATTAGTCTACGAGCGTCTAGACCTTCTTCGTCGGCCATAGGCATTTTCCCACATTTTAATATACCTTAGTTATATACTTAAATCCATGTACCCTTCTACCTACTCCATTTGAGTGTAATCGTGCGTCACTGATAATACTAGGGTCAGGATATTGATTGTTTCAAATTTAGTACTCCGTTCGAGTCTATTTCCTCTTTGGTCATTACGCTAGTGTAGCCATGACCGGCCCTACGTACTGTAGTCGGCTTTATAAATCGAGGTATTGACAACTGTCAAACAATTACTCATGCTTTAACTCGTTGGTTGAGGTCAATCATTTCTGGACCGCTTGAAGTATTGTGCATCTTTATTCACCCTTGTCTGTGTAAGGTAGATTTAGGTACCGTGCTTATACTCGCAAATCGTGTTATATCGGCAATCTTGATATTTGCCATAGAGGTATCACATAACTATTTCCCTACTGTAGGAATATGGCATATATATATATCAGTCGTTTCTCTCTCGAGAATTCGTAGTATACATTCTTCGGCCTATGTAGTTCCTCTTACTGATTGTTGGTTCTGAGTGTCGCTCGAGTAACATCAGACCAAGTGTTTTCATTTCCTTTTTGCAGTCGTTTATGAATCTGGTGTATCTGGATGTAATGCCTCATAAGTCCGGCTGATGTCATACTTAACTGATCAATTATTCTTGGTCGTGAAGGTGATAACGATTCGCTTGTTATTAATCCACGTATAACTATAGTACTTTTAAGGCATATGCGTGGGTGTCTGTCTCTGGGGAGATCTCATGGATTCTTATTGTCTATCCTTCTTGATGTATTGTCTTATCTTTCATAAGTTGTAAAGAGGTATTCTTGATTAATAGTAGGTTTCTTCCTTTCTAAGTGTTACTCAAGGCTTTCAAGGTTTCATTTTTAGGGTTCTAGCTCATCTGTCTTCCTTCATACTGCTTACATGACTACTTGAGTCGATTTCTTAACCCATATAGGGTCTCTACTCATTATCGTGAATACACTACACGACTGTGATTTTTCCTTTTGGCGGAACATTCTGGGTTGAGCATAATCTCATACTCAAACTTCATGATATACCTGACTCGAAATTTTATCTTTAGTCGTCTATTGTATGCACTAATGCACTTTGATGTTACCTTGGACCGAAAATTCTAACTTCTATTACTATCCTTCTCGAGGCTGACTTACGTATCTGTCAGGGATTTTAGAAGTTCTAGTTAGGTAGCGAGAAGCTTTGACGACGGTGTTAATAACTACCTCTCTGTGATGGAACAAAATGTTTCAGTCGTATAGTTTTTTTTCATCTAATAAAACACTTTCTGATTTATTCGATTAACATTCCTTCTATATGTTCCAACGATCTCGTGTATTTGTACCTCGCATACCAATAATTCTATTTTCGCGACACTTAGGATATGGGTTATTATTATCGCAAGGGATTTACGAAGATAATACTATGGTTTTAAGTATCCACTCGAAGTTTCAATATTTATGAAGTAATTTGACACATCGAAGGCTCGCCTTCGTTCCTGTTTATGAATCTGATCTAGACGGCTGTCGTTCGACTTTTACAAACCTGAGGATTCTAGGATAAATTTATCTTCCATTAACATCTTTTCTTATGATGCGATCTAGTTACTCAAAACAAAATAAATTCGTCCTAATTTATTGTTCCTTACAACTCGTTGGTTAATGATTACAGTCACATCCCAAACCATTTTACATCTGAGTTAACCGACTTCTTAGACAACCATGGCTTCTTCTTAAATGAAATTTGTCCCTCGTATATGCTATTAGGTCACCTCTTCACTAGTCCCTCGTCCAATTTGATTCCATCGCGCAATATTTACTATCGGGGTACTTTTATTCACTTCTATTATTAACTCGTTTTCCCTCCATTGTCCCATAACCATGTCTAGATCCTTTAGGCTTATGCCTCATTCAATGTTTATCCTTACTAGCGTTTCCTTCGCTCAATTATCTATCTTGTACACTTCTCGTGAAGGGAGCTACATTAACTTGCAATAATTGCAAATCTTATATTATTCACTCGAAGGTAGTACTTATGGTTGTGTTATCTATTATATGAGCATCGCTCATACTGCTGTGGTGCTTCAAGGTCTTATGTCTATGTATGGTTACAAAGTTAAAAATTTTACCCTGATTTACTTGTGGTTTAGTCTCGGTGGTCACGATCTTAGTGCACTTATCCTTTGATTCTTTCAAAGGTATGAGACATACGGTGGTCTCGTTCTGTACTCTTCTTGACAACTTTTCCTAACTCGTGCTCTACACCAATTTTATTTATGACTTCTTCAAGGCTCTCTCGTTTCATATTACCTTCTATGGGAAAATCTCTTCCAACATTACCTCCCTTAGCATCCTTCAATATCTCGTATTTCGTAGTCTGCTACAATTCATTACTATGTCTGGCCGACTAATGTCATACTATAATTATTCCTCTCTGGGTGAATAACTTATGTCTCACTATTTTCACATAACTTATGTCTAGTGAGAATTTATATTCTAGTCTGGCCCACGTCAATATTCTAAGAGGTTTCTGATCCTCGAGCTGGGAGAAATCCCAAATAACGTCAGGTCACCGACCTCAATCATGGGATACTGTCATTCCTTTAGTTGCTGGTTTATTCTGTATCTTAGGAATGATAACACGTCGTGTATTTGACAAGTATAGTAATCGACCTTGGGTCGTTTATGTTCTGATATTCTTATTATTTTCAATCCATCGGAGGATTCTAAACTTTCATGTCCACGGGGATCTCATCTGTTCGAGCTTTTTCTACTCATGGTTTTACTATCTTGGGTCTAAATTAGACTCTAATATTGTTAGCTCTTAGTGTTGGATTTATGGATCATCGGTATACTTTTCTTGATGAACTTCCTTTAACTCATGAGTTTTGCATTTCGTCATTGTATTTCTGTTTCTGGACTTGTTGGGGAGTCTGACTAGCTTTATGCCACTTACTATTGCGTGCATCGCGATGCTTGTTTCTATCCTCTGAATTCTGGCTTCACTCAACATGTCTCTTAATTTCACTATTAAGCTTTCCTCCTCTGAGTTATGATATACAAAATCTTGCTGGGGAGGTTGCGGAGTCTCTATTTTACGGTCACATGTAAAACTAGTTAGCACCGCATTGTCAACTCGAGTCTTGTGCAATACCTTTAACAGTTTGTCTATCATACACCCCTTTTATGCGTAAACATTCGACAACTCAAAAGAGTGTGTAACCTTAAGTCATACTCTATAACTTGCAGTTGAACTAATCCTCACAGTCTTATCACTCTAGGGTGACAAACATGATCAAGAGGGGATAAGAACATTGTGGGTTGATTCTGGAAAACAATCGTGTAAGGGTCCAAGTTGGAATGTCAATCACCCAAAATAGCTCATCAAGGAATCACCAGACAAGTTTAGAAGAAATAACCAGAGGGTAGAAATGAATTGACAGGGTCATGGGAGGGGAACCCCTTTTTGTCGATACCCATCCGATTTCTTGTCTGATAGTGACGCTACCGAAAAAGAGATTATGTGAGGTGGCCAGTCCCACACAAGCATCCTTCCGGTCACATGAAAGAAATTTTGATTCTCATACACTGGTGACTCTTGATTCAAAAGAATACAGATGATCAAATAAGGCTCGATAAACTATTCTTTGGATCTGGAATTCCTCGACTCTACGTTTATTACAAAAAGGTCTTTCTGGTGTCGAGAGGTTCAAAAGGGGGTTTCGAAGATACAATGCATTAGAACGTAGGGTCTTCTTTAGTCTACGTACCTTCGTGAACACCCTAGTACTTCGCACTGGCGTAAAGGACCTCGACATATGAAATTGCAATTTACTCGTTAGCGTTAGTAACGTAAAGTTGTTTCTAAGGACAATCATATTGCTTGTCTTCTGATATCCTAACAAAATAGTTGCTAGATCACGATCCGAATAGATACCACTTTTTTTTCGATAGTCTCTTAGTCCTCGGCGTGAGGTTCCTCTACGTCCTCACGTCGTACTGGAACGTAATTAGGCTAATGGTTCGCTGTTTTTGTCATTTAATACCACGCCTTAGTCTCCTTTATCGTATAGTCTAGTCCCATCACCCATGAAAATTAAGCATATTATATCGTTTTAGCTTCTAACTGATCTTGGATATCAATATCCAATCTTACGAGTTCATCCTTAGGCGCGGCTACTGATCTCACTTTTCTACACTCTTCGAGCATGATTTTCTACTCAGGAAAGTAGAGGCTAACACGTTCTATCATAATTATTCTCATGAGTACAACATCGGGGAAACTGAGATTCTAACGTTTATATACCTGAGAGCTCTAAGTTGGACAAGACCTTAACCTTTCTTTGATTTCTTTCTTCAGTTTCTAGTAATGTTTTCTTCCTTTAACCATGGATGCGGAAACATCCAGGAAATTCTAGTGGACTTATCTTTTATTGTGCCACCATATGAAACTTTTATTCCTGTTTAAGATTCTGGTATCATCTCTTACCATCTTTTAGGAAGCGTAATTGAATACGTTTCGTTTCTTTCCGCACAGAGGCGGAAAAGTTAGAGGCTCATGTCATTGATTTAAATGACACTCGTTCAGATCTTCTTGCACTTCTTGGCTTGATTTTCCTTGATCTGACGTATCCCTTTTTCATGGAATAGCTTTCCAGGGAGTTATCACTGCTTCATTGAGTTGGCATTTCGTGTAAAGCTTCACTCGCTTCCTCGTCTCATCATCCTTCTCGTGCCATAATCGAGGCTGGAATAATTCCTGTGCTCAAGCACTATCCTAGTATGTGATTGAGGGAAAGCACCTAGTTCAAGCGAGCTATGTTCTCTAGAAAGGCCTTGGCTTTTCTAATATATGTGAGCTCTATGTTATCTTGACTATGTTCTCGTACTGGCATGTGAGAGTTACCTCTTCTCTTCCTTGGTCGAGCATGATGTCGTGAAGTGCCGAGCTTTTGTCGAAGGACTTTACAAGTCTAGCGAATCAAGTCTAGACTTTACTTAGAAGAAGAAGACTCTTGGATTTCAGAGCGAACCAAGTGCTCTGATACCACTCTGTCACATCCCACCCGCCACAACTTGGCCAAGCGAGGTCGCGACTTAAGAAAAAGGGAAACGAATAGAATAACGAACGACTGGTGGTGAAACGATGCGAAAACATAGCATTTGGAATACATTCAACTCTCCATCATTCGTCGAGAATGAATGGAGGAAAGTGCTGTTAATCTACGGAAGCATTTTACATGAGATAAGCGGAAGCGTTGTTCATGAAAAGAAAGCAATGTCTATAATGGGGCTGATACGTTGCAACGATACACAAAATGGAGATGAGTTGCAACGATACACTAAATGGAATCTAGTCTAACTTCATAAAGATCACAGCGGAAGAACGTGAGATGCATGTATGGAGACATACACCACCAAGAGGCTTCAACACTTTCCATGCTCGACAAAATCTCTTTCCGACAACTTCACTTCATCCTTGCTTAACCTGCACATGGGAAATATGTACAGGGCTGAGTACTTTGAAGTACTCAGTGGGCACGTGCCAAAACATTTTAATTGCCAGCCATTCAAGTTAATCATAGGGGTTTTCGGAAAAGACCTATGTTCACAAAAACATTTTAATTTAAAAGAGTGCCTGCGCAGGCTATTTTCTGGTGTAATCCATCATATCTGAGCTGTGGGTGTATCCGTGAGGTTGGCCACCCTCCCGGATACCTAACCGCGGCACTTGCGTAGCTAACGGTAATCTGAGTGCACTAACTCACCGAGGTCTTAACCCCGATGAGCCCGAATCGTTCTGATAATTGAGGCATAAGCATCCTCAGATAGATCTCATACAAAACAAAAAAATTTTATGGCATGACAATTCTTTAAAGAAAGGAACTATAGCATAAATAAACATTTTAGTTTTTCTAAAAGCCCACCTCGATAGCTTTCCTTTCCTGGTCATACTTTATATAACTCTAAGCGCCGCCTTAGTCTCGGCCTTTTCCTTCGCCTGATCTCGTTTAAAGAACGTAAAATGAGAGACTTGAAATGAAATCGATAATCTTATCGATCTATGCGAAAGTTGTCTTTTATCGAGGTTATGTTCTCTTTTACTGATAGATTTCTTTTAATCAAGAGTTTCTCGATTCTCATTTGAAATCGATCACTTTGATCGAGTCTGGTGTCTTACTGTCTTTTCATCCTCGACATAAATCATAGGATATGCGATTAAGCCATCGATGAGGCTTAGTGATTTTATTACACGTTATAAGTGGTCTACACTTATAAGATAAATATTACTGAGCTAAATCTTATCGAAGGATATAAGTGGTCTACACTTATAAGATTAACATAACTGTTGTCACTGGGCTTTATTTAATCATTAATAGGGCTTCGTTTCTTGATTAAATTATCTGCTCATTTAAATAATTATCGGCCAATTAAGTAGTCGTCAACCCATCTAATCTTGAAGCTTCGGCCCAACTAAATAATAAATCCGGCCCCTCTGTTCTTTAATTTTGGCCCGACTGGTTTCGAGCTTCGATCCAACTGAATATTAATTCCGGCCCATGTAATTTGTTTATTTCGGCCCAGGCATCCTTGAGCCCAAATTACAAATCCAGCTCGAAAATCTGGCCCGGTTTTATACTTGGCAACACACTCTCCCTCTCTTTCTTCCTCTCACTCCCTACGCGTCTCTCTCTCTCTGCAGCTTCTCCGTTCGCGGCTTCTGCCGCCGGTGTTTTGCTTCCGCCGTTGTCCATCGGCGGTGAGCCTTCCCTCGAGGAGCCACTGTCCGATCCCCTCGTATTTCCTTCATGATTCTCCCAATTATTGATTGATTGAAGGGGAAACCTAATTTTGCAGATTTGGGGAAAATCGGAGAGACCCGTCGGGCTTCATCTTCTCCGGCGCCGGCCTCGCCTCCGTCAATGCAGTGCGCCGGCGCGCCCGTCTTCCCAGTTCACGGCTCCTCTCCTGGCTGCGCAGTTTGCCCCGTGTCATCGCGTCGCTGTGCCCCTGCTGCTGTCGTCCGAAGACGTCGCGCCGTCTCTGGCCGGCGGCGTTCCGCATGTCCTGCCGTGGCTCGCCTGCCCCGTTCACGTCATTGTCCTAGCCTTCGTGGCTAGGGCATACTCCCGTCGTCCACTGCCTGCTTCCGCCCCTCGCTTTCTCTCTCTGATCTGTTTCCCGGCGGCGGTGGTGATGTCGTCGCCGACTTCTCCTCCTCCTCTCGTCCTCCTCTCTCTGATTTGCAGGGTATCCTCGGGCATCCGCCGGTGCTGCAGCTGCTCTGTGAAGGCCATCGCCGGCCGGGCAGTCTCCGGTAAGGCTCGGGAGATGCTCGGGTGCCCCGGCGTTGCCTCCAGTCACTCCCGGTCTCTCTCCTTCTTCCGGGCAGGTTCGATTCTTCTCCCTTCCCTCCGTTTTCGATTCGCAATTCGAATATGAGTTATACTTGTTGATTTAGAGGGTTAGGGTTTGATTAGAGGCATTTAGAGACTGATTTTGTCTTGAATGTTTTATGCCTTAATTGGAAGCAAACTTCCAGATTTTGTATGCTTGAAATTGGTGTCTTTGTTGACTTGAAGTGTTAGATTGAGGATTATTATACATGCAATGTCTTAGGCCTTCTAGAGGAGGTTCTTATGTGATCTAAACATGCTTCAATTTCGATTCTTAGCCTCCAACATAACATGCATTGTCTCTAAGTGATTGCTATGCTTCTCATGTTTCAATTTTTGAGGTTTTAACTATGTTTCATGCTTGAAAGGGGTGATAGAGTACTAGATTATGCTTCTAGTTGGTTTTTGGTGGTTCTAATGGGGTTGCATGTTTAAAGGCTTATAGTTCTTAGAGAGAGTGATGAGGGGAGTCTTACTTGTAAATCTTAGAGGTTGAAATCTGAGTTCTTGAGCTAGATGGTGGCTGTCCCCTTTCTCCTTGTTGCTTCCTTCCCTTTGTTCCTTCTCTATATTGATGTAACTTGAAGCCTACATTTGCATGTTTGATTTCTAAGTGTTAGGGGCCTTGATACTCATGCTAGGGGGAAGAGTGGGGGTTCTTTCTCACCTTTAGAAACTGAAATCGGGTCTTGAGCTTCCGATTAGAGGGCTGTCCTCTTCAAATTCTTGCTTGAATACCTTCCCCTTCCTTCTTTCTTCACTCCTAGAGATAGGGATTTGGTTCTTGAGTTAGTGCATGTACATGCTAGGTTCTAGAGAGAGGTTAGAGGGGTTACCGTAGGTGTGTTGGTGTTCGAAAAGGGCTGCCGGTGGCTGCTTTTCCGGCGACTCTCCTGCTGGAAATCGGCTGCTTCTCTTTACTCTCTAATTTCTCCCTTGTTGTGATTACTTGATTGAATGCTTATGGACTGATTTTTGTGAGTTCTTTGGTTAGGTAATGGAGGCTATTGTGAGAATTGGGGGCTGCTCTTTCTCTCGCACAAGGAAGAAGGAAATGGTGAGTAGGAGCTCTTCTCTACTTGCTTTCTTTCTCTCTCTATGTTGTTTGAGTGATGTGTGTGTGTTGTGCAGGGGAATGGAGTGTTTTTGGGAGGCTTGGAGTGTTTCCTTCAAGAGTGAGTATTGCATGGGTGACACGTGTATGCTTGGGAGATTTCTACAACTCCACATGTAGCAATAATGATTAGTCTCCCTCTAATTGTAATTGTAGAAGTGCTAAGGATCCTCTAATTGTGCTTAGGAGGAATTAATTGAGTTGAAATCCAGTTTTGCGTTGGAAGATATGGGCGCCTACTGTATTGCCGCTTCTTCCTGTTTTCTTTTCTTTTCTTTTTCTTTTCTTTTGTTGTAATAATATATATACATGGATTATATTGTGGGCTTAGAGCCATTAATCTTGGGCCCCTTTTATATTTTGCTGTTGGGTATTAAATCTGAAATGGGCTCTCTCCCTCTTGGCTAATAAAATCAAACAATTCGAGTAATTACTCGTGAATTGGGCTTTGATAATTAACTGGGCCTTGAACAATTAACTGGGCCTTGTACTTATCAAATGGGCCTCGGCCCAAAAATTAAATACTGAATTTTTCTTTTACCGATTCGTTTTATCGGCTTTTCTTAATTAGTTCAGTTCTCGTTTCGGGAAGTTCTGATGTTACTAAACGTAACACTACTAACAGTAGTACTTAAAATTTTATTTTACTCATAATATTAATAATAATAACACTCTAAATTTTAAAATAATGCCGAAATTTTATTTACTCACTAAATAAAACTGCGGCTATTACAATAAATATATTTTAATATATATTTATTCTTTTAATGGTATTAGGATTAATTCTATCTGTTAGAATTTGTTCCGGTAATACAATTGCATAACATAACAAATTAATTCCTTATTAATTTTGTATTAATTAAAGGAATAAGATTTGTAGTTATGGAAAAGAATAAATAAGGGATTGGCACAGATATGGTATAGAGATAAATAAGGAATCATATCTTCTTATTTATTTTCCATATAAATACTCTCTAGTCTCTCAATCAAAACCCCAGTTCACTAGAGTCGTCATTGTGAGTTTCACGCGAAACCTAGACGAGAGAGAGAGAGTAGCCGCCAGGTTTTCTGAGAAAGGAGATCGAGGTTCCAGGGATCTCGAGACGTCCACCAAGTCTCGGATCTAGAGGTGTGGGATCACATTCTAGAAGATCAGAACCGTAGATCGTTCAGATTCGTCTCAGATTCTTTGTCTACGATAATCATAAGGTATGTACTCGAACCATTGTATGAACTTGTGTGCATGATCGAATCACCACACCCAATCCAAGATCTTGGATTCGGGTGGCTTTCAAGTAGCCAACTCAACAATTGGTATCAGAGCCCGAGGTTCTCGGATTGGCTCTGTGTTGATTCGAATATATTTTGTTCATGCATTCGAGTCGATTATGATTATATGTGCATGCTGCTGTCCGGGAAATTATGTGCGTTATTTTATCGTTTTTTGTGTTTTCGTTGTTCATTTTTTATTAAATCGGTGAGATATGAAGGTGCCGATTAGAATAGGATTTGTTTTTCGTTGTATTTTTTTGATTTTGTATTGTTGCTGGAAAATCGAAGAGTTGTGGAGAATTGAGATTCGAGGACGAACACGAGACGAGACGACGATGGCCGCAGGCGGCGGCGCGTCGGGACGCACGACTGTGATGGCGGCGTAGTCTGCCGCATTTCGACGCGGCTGCCCCTTCATCGTTCACGGCGGCTGAACCCCTAGGGTTCATCCTAGGGTTCAGGCGGCGCCAAGACAAAGGCCGGCAGCGGCAGAAACGGCGGCGGACGGCAGGACGGGCTGAAGCAGCGGCGGCAACGTGAAACCCTTAGGGTTTTTGGCTCGCGCGCGCTACTGGCCTAAACCGTGGCCTGCCCGGCGGTCCAGCGCCCGGTTCGATGTCGGGATGGAGCCGTGACGGCGCCTGACGACCGGTGGCGGCGCGGTAGGGGCTGCGGCGGCGAGTTGCAGTAGCGGCGGCCGAAACCCTAACGGGTTCTTGGCTCGCGCACTGCTGGGCTCAGGCCCATGGCCTGACGGCGGTCAGTCGATGAAGGGGAGGCGCGGACGGTGGCAGGAGGAGGTCCGGTGGTCACCGGACCACCGGCGGCGGTGGCTGTGGCGAGTCCAGACGGCAGCAGTGGCGGCTAGGGTTTTACCCAGCGTGCGCACCACTGCCGGAGCTCATCCACGGCGTCGGGCTCGAGCCCAGCACCTCCGGTGGTGCTAGGGACGCCGGCGAGCCAGTGGGAGCGACCGGTGGAGTTCTTGCCACCGGCGGCGGCTCGCGGCGGCGGTGCTGCGTTTCGCAGCGCAAAGACGGCGATGGCGAGGGCGTCTCAGGCATCAGCGATGAGCAGTGGCTCGGGCTGGGCTGCAACGAACGCACCCAGCCCGGACCACCCATGTCAGGCTCGTCGTGGAGCCAAGACGGCAGCCCCGGTGCGTGCCGCGGCGGCGCGTGAGTTGCACGCGTGGCTCGGCGGCGGCGCATGGCCTGTTATTTCGAACGACGAGGGTTGTTCCTTTCTCGACGTTCAGCCAATGACGTTGATGACGGCTCGGGTTTTCCGAAACCTTGGCATGATCGTCGACGCCTAGGGTTTTCGTACCCTAGTTTCTTTGAAATTAAATCGCTTTCCATTTTTGGTAATTAGGGTTTTCTGCACCCTAGTTAATTCGAGCAGTTACTATTTTGGAAGGTGGACTTGAAGACCGGGGTTGACTTCCAATTGAAGATTGAAGACCGGAGCTTGTTCCGGGATTTATTTAATTAAATGTAATAGATAGGGCTTTCTATTCCCGGTCGGCAGCCTATTTATTTATTTAATTTTGCATGCTATCGATGATTTAAATTACGTAATGAGATGATTAGCATGATTTGCATGTTATAGTTGATTTTCATTATTTGCGTAATAGAAATAACATGCATAGGGGTCATAACATGTCGGTTTTATGATTTCAATACGAGCATGTTTTATTACTTGCGCTTAGAAATCATGTGATAGGACTTAATTGTCTATGTGCTACGTTGTCACATAAACCCTTAAAAAGACTAAGCGGTAAAGTTAATCAATTATTTGTTAATTGATTTAGAGAACCTCCGTATTTGGTTTAAAGATGAAATAATTAGCATTCGTGCTGACCATGGGTCTTCCTCCCTATAGGAGATGCTAGTTATGGATTTCATTGGTTTAGACTTCAAAAGCATAATTTGATTTAAAATGAAATAATTAGCATTCGCGCTGACTGACTCGGCTATTTCTAGCCTATCAATAATACAATAACCGAACTAGCTAGTAGTCCGGGTCGAACCACAAGGAGTGAATATGGCAATAGAAAATCAAGTAGTTTATGTTGTCTCCATCATACTATCTAAGCACACATTCATGATTTGGTTTTTTCTAACCTAGGCAAAGAGTAAAGTAGATTGTAAACTTAACAATGTAAAACAAACAAGACTAGTAAAATGTAAATGGAGAATATCAACAATAAAAGACATGGATCCAAGTGATTTCCGATATGATTATGATGAAGGTTTTAGAATCTAGATGCTTCAAACCAATTTAATCCACCTTGAATGGTTTTGTATATCATATATGCTAACCTACCTTACTAGGGTGATTAACAAGTAGATCAATAGAACAATAAATGCTTTCTAAGCCTTTAAATGCTCTACCAACTCCAAATAGATCAAATTAGTCTAAGATAACCTACCAACTCTCATCCAACCCATCTAATTCTTTCTAGGAACTATATGAGATGAAATCAAGTGATATGGGTATGAATTGATGCCAAGTGCTATGAATGGAAGCTTCCTAGGCATTCCATCAAACACCTTAGATGCACTCCTAGTGATCAAGTAGTCATGCATTCAAATTAAAGTCCCAATCCATAGGCGATCCAAGGGGAAGGTAGATCAACATTCTAGACTCTAACACCTATCATCTACATCAAATCATCCATCACTTGGAGCCATATACAAGCTTAGCTAGCCATAGATCTAGCCATCAAACCAACAAAAATAAGAGAATTCATAGTAGAAAGAACAAAGAAAGTAAAAGGAATTGAAATGCTCCAATAATATTTAATATCCAAGCTTGATCATCCAACAAAATTCAAATTCGCCAAAAAGGAAAGAGGAAAATAGCTAGGGTTCTAAAGTAGTAGTGCAAGAGTGAATTACAAGTGTTAAAAGATGCCAAATGAGGAAAATAACTAAGTATTTATAGTTTTTCCACAAGTTGGGGTCAAATTGCAATTAACAGAAATTTGAGTTGAGAAGGTGGGGTAAAATCTGTAATTTCCGGAAAGTAGTCCAAGGGTGTGTGTTGTGCATTTCCGCCCACATTTGTCATTTCGCGCACTCCCACGGTTTTGGCTCGTTCTCTCTCGTCCGGCATCGGAAAAATAATCCGCAAAGTGTCACAGCTTCCTGTTTCGATCCTCTTCGACATAGGATAACTCAAACGTGCCCAGAAAATTTTCACAGCACCTGAAATTAGCACGAAAATCGAGAAAAAACGTAAAGCATATAGAAAATGCATAAATTGTAAAAACCTATCATTTCCTATCCATTTAAGCACATATCCTACCCAAAACACGCATCGAGATGCACTCTAAAACATGCTAAATATGTGGTTATCAAACTCCCCCAAACTTAAGTCATTGCTCGTCCCGACAATGGAACGAACAATCAAAGAACATAAGCACATATGGGTATGCCAATTAAGATCCTCGATGCCTCAAAGCTCACACAATAAAGCATTTTCAAGCATGGAACTCCCAAGGTGCATTGAACAATCCACGATCACACAACACTCTCAACTAAGAAATCAATCACTCAAGCATAATGAAACTCCAAACCACTCTAGATGTAAGTGTATCACTCTTTCTCTCAAGTGTATGGAAGGAAGTTTACACTCATCGAACTCATGCATGCATCGTTCTTACCATAAGCTTGCCCTAAATCACAAGATCTCCATCGCTTGATTGTGCACTAAAACTAAGATCAATTAGGTCTTTTATTTAGGCTTGTAATGTGGGGACATTGGTTTAGGTAGGGATTTTTAGGCTAAGTGACTAAGAAATA
Organism: Thymus mandschuricus; assembly: GCA_029379335.1. Lineage (NCBI taxonomy): Eukaryota > Viridiplantae > Streptophyta > Magnoliopsida > Lamiales > Lamiaceae > Thymus > Thymus mandschuricus. The sequence continues at coordinate 13,619,794 of CM057074.1, read as the reverse complement.
TCTTAAATACTTTCACCTTCTCTTTTCCACTCTAAGTGTGAATTTCTCCACCTTCTACCTTCACCATTTCACCTCTTTACACTCTTTAGTACACAAGCTTTGATCGAAGCTTCTTGAATATTCATGAATAACTCCTTTATGCTCTCATTCACAACTATCTTTATTCAAACTCTTTCTTTTCTTTTTCATTCATTTTTTTTTCTTTGCTCTCTCTCTCTCTCTCTCTCTCTCTCTCTCTTTTGTGAGAATTCCATTCCCATTTCTTTCATTTTTTTTTTTTTAGAGCTCATAGGAGTATTCTCATCTCAAAACTACCTCTTCAATCAAGCTTCTCAAACCTCGTTATCTCACAACTTCACACCCTCTCAATAGATTCCCTTAACCAACCTTCACCCCCTTTCATCCGGTTTAGCAACAAGGGCTTTAAAGGCTTAAGGGGGACCACAAAGTTAACATTTTATTTTGTGAGTGTTTAGGGAATAATGAGGCTAACAAGTGATGGCCTAAAATCCTTTCTAAGTTCTAGTAGCACATATAGCAATCTCAATCGAGATTAAAGGCAAGTTCTAGAAGATAACAATGCAATACATGGCAAACTCTCAAGAAAGAAAAATAACGTTATCAATTCAACGTTTTGGCTCAAACCTTACAAGCTCTTGTTTAGAGTTCATGTGCCTAAGGTCAATCATTCCTAGTTAATCATGTTATGCAACCATTTCATGCTCAATACACACATGAGAAATTCCAAAAAATATGATGCAATTTCCGCTCAAATCATCATCGACATCTCCCTTGAAAGCAAATGAGTGATAACCACAATATCTAACCATGAAAACAAGAAGCACTACAACTCAAGTGATGCTCTTAAAATGGAACTTGAAAAATTTTGCACCTACGCAACTAAGCACCCTTATAAAGCATGGAAACATCACTTGAATCATTTGCACACACCCTTTCAAATTCTAAATTTTCTTATCCTCACTACTCCACCACACACAACCCATCCTACACACTCTCATCCCATCAACAAGCAACATCCACCAACCACATCATAGCAATATTCCACAAACAATTCCAACAAGTAGAAAACACCAAAAATAAAAATAAAGTGATTTAAACATTTTATACAACCCCACTCCCCCAAACTTATTCTAGAAAATTATTCTAGAATGAGTTTGGGAGGAAGAATAAATAAAAGGCTTAAATCACACTCACAAATATTTGAGGGCTTCTACGAAGGTGGAGGCCTCGGCCACGGAAGGCCTTGGCTCACATGGAAATCTCGGAATTGCTCAAATAAGGTCACCATTGAGTTCATACTACGCTCAACGCAGTTGACTTGAGTGGCCATGGTGGTGAAGTGTCTTTCCATGTTTGCTTCCATGGTGTTGAACCTTCGATCAAAAGTAGAATGCATGGTGGATAATCTATCCTCCATGGTTGAGACTCGAACTCCCAATGCTTCAAAATCACCATGAGCGGAAGTGTGAGTAGCATCCTCGTCCTCTTGTCTTGCACTTTCACTCTCATCCACTCCTCCAAATTCGAATATCTTCTCAAGGATAGCCCTCGTATGAGAAGGCAAGTTCAAATTCCAATTCGTTGTATCATGGATGAATTGGGAAAATGCCTTTCTTTTAAATCTTTATCATGAAAGAGAAAGAAGTAAGGAGCTTTCGTGCTAAGGATGAATTGGATGAAGCAAAGCTTCTTAATGTCAAGGAGGTACTTCTCATCCAAGTGAGGGCAACCATCTAGGCCAACACGAAACCTCTTCGCCCAAGGAGTCAACATTCCCCCAATATTAACTTTGCCGGTTGGACCACTAGATTGCTTCCTCACTTGTGGCAAGAAAAGGTGGCAAAAATTGATGTGTGTACCCGTGAGCATTGCATCAAGAATGAAATGATCATCGGGCCTCACCGACGTGTTCTCCTTTCGAGCGACAACCGTGTGAGATATGATTTTCAAGGCCATCCTTAGAACCGGGTTGCAAACCTCATTCGCCTTTGAGTAGCCGGATCGAAAAATACTCGTGGTGTTAGAAATACGATCCCACAATTGAAAAGGACAATAGACATTCTTGTACAAGCGAAGCCCTCCATGAGGAACACCATAGCAATCATCAATCTCCTCCAAGGAAAGTGCACATCGATCACCAAATAGTTGAAACGACACATCTTTTTTGGTGAGAATAGGCCCTATCTCGATGGAGCTCAACATCTCAAGGGTGATCTTCTCATAAGTTCTTCTATCCTCTATTGTATCATCAAGAAAAGCCCCCCATCCAATGTTATCAAACAAACACTTCAAGTTGTCATAAAGCCCCAAACTCACCAACACTTCCTTCGAAGGAAAACGTGTAGACTCAATCCCCCTCGTCACTAAGTTAGCCAATGTTTCTCTTTCATCCCCATCCTCAATGAAAATGCCATGAGTCTCCGGACGAGTAGGATCATCCTCAAGTGCTCTCAATGATGAACTAGTGCCTTTCCTCTTCTTGTTAGCACAAGAGGATTCTTGGACGGGTTCCTTCCCTTTTTTAGAGTGTCCCCTATGACTAGGCTATTTCTAACCTAGCAATAATATCAAACTAGAGAAGTCCGAGTATTGAACACGAGGAGTGAATGTGTTGAGAGATAATCAAGTAGTCCGTCTTGTCTCTATTATCCTATTTGAGCACATAGACTTGGTTTGTTGTTTTCTATAAACTAGGCAATGAAGTAAGTAAATGACAAGCTTAATATGCAATAGGTAAATGAAACTTGCAAGTAAACAAATGTAAAGAACAAGTAATAAAGGAACAAGTAAAGAAGATAATGTCTCAAACGATTTCTGATGCAATTAGGCTAAGGATTAGGCATTTGATATATCAAACAATATTAATTCCTTTGAGTGGCATTATTACATAAATCAAGCTATCTCATCCTCCTAAGACTTGATAACTAGTGGATTGAATAACATGCTTACCATTCTAAACATATTACCAACTCCTAAAAGCACAATGCCTACTAATCTAACATCAATTCACATAATTCTTTCTAGGAGCAATGCAAATCAATACTAGATAATATGAGCAAGGATTCATGCCAAGTGCTATGAATGGTAGCTTCCTAGGCATTCCATCAAACACCTTGTATGCACTCATGGTTGTCAATCATTCATGCAATTAAATCCAATCAAATCCAAGGGCAACTCAAAGGAAAGGTAGATCCACATCAAAAACCATTAAATCCTAGCCTAATTCACATCATCCATCATTTGAAACCTCAATCTATCTAGCCTAGCATGGATCTAAGAATCAAACCATCAACAACAAGCAAAAACTTAATGAAAATGACAAGGAAAGAAAAGTAGAGAAGAAATCTTCAACAATCTCTTCAAACTCCAAGCATAATCTTCAACAATATTTGAAAATACTAAAAAGGAAAGAGGGAAAGCTAGGGTTCTAAAGTTGTTGTGCACAAATGAATTACAAGTGTTAAAAGTTGCCAAATGAGGCAAACAACAAGGTATTTATAGATCTCCCATAAGTTGGGGTCAAATTGCAATAAAGAGAAACTTGAGTGAGAAGATGGGGTAAATTTTGTAATTCCTGGAAAGTTGACCAAAGGTTGACTTGTGCATTTCCGCCCACATTTGACAGTTTGCGCGCTCTCACGGTTTTGGCTCGTTCTCTCTCGTCCGGCATCGGAAAATTAATCCACAAAGTGCTACGGCTTCCTCTTTCGATCCTCTTCGACATAGGATAAGTCAAACATTCCCAGAAAATTGCCACGGAACCTGAAATAGGCACAAAAATCAAGAGAAAACGCAAAGCATATAGAAAACGCATAAGTATAAAAACTTATCATTTCCTATTCATTTTAGCACACATATCAAAGCCAAAACCTACCAAAAATATCTTGAAATGCATATAAAATATCGGTTTGTCAACTCCCCCAAACTTAAGCCATTGTTCGTCCCTGATGGGATAAGGCCCCCACTACCCCCACTAAGGGAGTAGTTAATGAACATGGGATCATGGGTGTGATAACCGACACCCCATGATCGAAGGCCATTACTCCGGTAGTTATTAGGCCATACTTGTGATAGTTATATATAGAGGGACACTCTCTTTGTAAACGATACGCAAAGTCTAATAAAAATACCGAAGCCTCCTTTCTCTCCGTGGACGTAGATCGAAAGATTGAACCACGTAAATCTCTCGTGTTGTTCTTCCTTCGTTTCGATTATTGCCTTACGAAAATATGATTCATCACTGGCGCCGTCTGTGGGAATCGAAAAATTCGTGTTTTGAATCACTATTTTCCGAGTCAATTAATTGGTTGCGAAGAACACACGAAGGGAAGAAGAAGCAAGTAGAAACGGACCTTTACTATTGGTGGATGTCCATGGCTACTGCATCAATTACTCCCAATTCGCATGCGAAGTTCGCATGTGAATTCCCAATTCTTATTGCCAAATTTGCATGCGACATCAACATGCGAAATCCCAATCCCAGCCTCGACGTTGCCGACAATTCGCCGTTGCGGAGTGCCGAGCCGGCTACATCGATTACGCTAAGATATTCCGGCGAATGCCACCGCCATCCCTGTGGAAGCGCGTGTGCTGCCTTGTAGCCGTGATGGTGAAATTCCACTATCTCTGCTCACTCCATTCTCCTCCCACCCACCTCGGCAACCTCCTAGAGAGACACTCCACCTCGGTAACCTCCTAGAGAGAGAGACTCCAGCTCGGCCCCTCGCTGCCTTGCTCCAGTTCAGCCCCTCCTCTGCCGAGCTCCAGTTCGGCCCATTCAACCGTCGAGCTCCGTGCTCCGGCCTCCCTCCGCCTTCGAGCTCCGTGCTCCGGCGCCCTCCGCCGTCGAGCACCATGCTCCGGCGCCCTCCGCCTTCGAGCTCCGTGCTCCAGCCCACTCTGCCGCCGAGCTCCGTGCTCCAGCCCACTCTGCCGCCGAGCTCCGTGCTCCTCCGGCCCACTTCGTACTCAAGCTGTGCTCCGGCCGAATTCGCCGTCGAGCTCCGCTCCGCACGAATCCACTGCCGAGCTCCGTGCTCCGCACCCCTCTGCTGCCGAGCTCCGTGCTCCAGCCCACTCCGCTGCCGAGCTCCGTGCTCCAGCCCCCTCCGCCGCCGAGCTCCGTGCTCCGGCCCCCTCCGCCGTCGACACACCCGTAATCCCATGTCTTTTGGGAGGGGATATGATGGGATAAGGCCCCCACTACCCCCACTAAGGGAGTAGTTAATGAACATGGGATCATGGGTGTGATAACCGACACCCCATGATCGAAGGCCATTACTCCGGTAGTTATTAGGCCATACTTGTGATAGTTATATATAGAGGGACACTCTCTTTGTAAACGATACGCAAAGTCTAATAAAAATACCGAGGCCTCCTTTCCCTCCGTGGACGTAGATCGAAAGATCGAACCACGTAAATCTCTCGTGTTGTTCTTCCTTCGTTTCGATTATTGCCTTACGAAAATATGATTCATCAGTCCCGAAAATGGAACAAAAAAATCAAAACACTCAAACCGGATGGGTATGCAATTCAAGATCATCGATGTCTCAAAATACTCACTCAACAAAGCATTTTCAAGCATGGAACTCCCAAGGTGCATCGAACAACCTCTCTAAGTGTAAGTGTATCGCTCTTTCTCTCAAGTGTATGGAAGGAAGTTTACACTCATCGAACTCATGCATGAATCGCTCTTACCATAAGCTTGCCCTAAATCTTAAGATCTCCATCGCTTGGTTGTGCACTAGAACTAAGATCAATTAGGTCTTTTATTTAGGCTTGGAATGTGGGGACATTGGTTTAGGTAGGGATTTTTAGGCTAAGTGACTAAGAAATCTCCTAAGTACTCTCACCTTCTCTTTTCCACTCTAAGTGTGAATTTCTCCACCTTCTACCTTCACCATTTCACCTCTTTACACTCTCTAGTACACAAGCTTGATTGAAACTTCTCAAGTATTCATGAGTAACTCCATTATGCTCTCATTCACTCTAACTTTATTCAAAAAAAAAAAAAAAATTCAACTTCTTTCTCCCCCTTTTTTTTCTTTTCTCATCACTTTTTTTCACTTTCAACTTTTGTGAGAATTCTATTCTCATTTTTTTTCTCTTTTTTTTTTCATTAGAGCTCATAGGAGTATTCTCATCACAAAACGGCTTCTTCAATCAAACTTCTCAAACCTCGTTTCTTCACTTACTTCACAACCTCTCGATAGATTCCCTTAACCAACCTTCACCCCCTTTCATCCGGTTTAGCAACAAAGGCTTCAAAGGCTCAAGGGGGACCACAACGTTAACATTTTATTTGGTTAGTGTTTAGGGAATAATGAGGCTAACAAGTGATGGCCTAAAATCCTTTCTAAGTTCTAGTGGCACATATAGCAACCTCGATCGAGATTAAAGGCAAGTTCTAGAAGATAACAATGCAATACATGGCAAACTCTCAAGAAAGAAAAGAACGTTATCAATTCAACGTTTCGGCTCAATCCTCACAAGCTTTTGTTTAGAGTTCATGTGCCTAAGATCAATCATTCCTAGTTAATCATGTTATGCAATCATTTCATACTCAATGCACACATGAGAAATCCCAAAAATATGATGCAATTTCTGCTCAAATCATCATAGACATCTCTCTTGAAAGCAAAGGAGCGATAACCACGATATGAAAACCAAGACTTCAAGTGATTCATTCGAAATAAGTTTTAAATTTTGCAAATTTTGCAAGTAAGCACACATTTACACACATATGAATCACTTGAATCACATTCCAACTTATTCACTCTCATCATATACCAAACTCACTCAAACAAATTCATCACTTTCAAGCATCCAAATCAAACACCATCAACTTTATCAAGCAAATACAAGCTTATAAATCACTAAGCACACGATTATGAAAAACCGAAGAGAGAAAAGTAGTTTAAAGACCTTATCTTACCCCCTCCCCCAAACTTATTTTAGTAACAAAGTCTAAAATGAATTTGGAGGGAAAAATAATAAGGAATTTAAACTACACTCACAAAGGTCCAAGCTTTGGATGGATATCACGTTCAATGCTACCCATTCCGGTACGTGCTCGATTAATTTGAATCCTTTCCTTCGTCATGCTTAGCTCCTCTCGACTTTTTAATTTCAAGAATATGGTCATCTATCTCAAGAGAAATAAATGAATAGGTAAGAGTAATGAGGTATAAGAGAGGTAAAAGACAAGAAATAACATCAAAAAGAAAATAGAAAAACAAATTGAAAAATAGTTGGGAAAGACAAAACGAAAAAAAAAAAATTTGAAAGTGAAAAGTGGGGAAAAACCATGGTCAACGGGCTGGAAGCTGCCGTTGACCGTGGTCAACGGGCGTTGACCGTGGAAATCATCCTCACAAAAACCACGACCTAGCCAGGCTGTGGTGTGGGTCGTGGAACTTGCTGACTTTCCGGCCAGCCGCCATGCTCCGGCCGGTACTTGAGGCCGGCCATGATCCTCCCCCCTTCTCTCGGGTCTTACGAACTCATTCCAATTGGCAGAATCGAATTCCAAAGAGTTTTACTATTTCTTTTTGATTTTACCGCCGGACTGCGCTAAACTGAAATTTACACCCTCAAAATTTTTCTAAGTGTTGGAATACAAGAACTTGAAAATTCTCAAAAATTTTCTAAGGCATGAAGTTGCCAACTTGAAAAATCTCAAAAATTTTCTAAGGCATAGGAAAACATCCAACACTTAGAAATTCCTTTCCATAACATATTAACCCACTTCTCAACTCTTATTCGAATAAAACGACTCAACCTAAACTTAAAGAAAACGAGAAAATAAAGGATACGTGTTGGGGTGCCTCCCAACGAGCGCTTTGTTTAACGTCGCTAGCTCGCCGATACCTCAAAAGTTGAATCAAGGGACATCAAACGAGGTCCTCTCTTGATCTCCAAAACTTGTAAACCTCTCACGTGAAGGATCGGCAATCTTTTCTTGGAACTTCACGCCTCCTAGGTTTTTGAAACCTCCTCCACGATATGGGAATGCATCAACAAACATTGAATGAGGTGAGTCTTCAAGCTTAAGGCCCTCATCCTTGGTTGGAATTTTCAATCCATTCTCAACTTCCGGTTCGTAGAATGTCATCTCTTCTTCATCAACTCGGAAAGTGAGACTTCCATCACAAACATCTAGTATAGCTCGGCTTGTGGACAAGAAAGGTGATACGATCCTTGATGACCGATGGTAGACGCACGCGGAAGAAAACAAAACTATCTAACGAATGGAAATCCCAATACGTCAAAGGACTAAACCCTCCTAAGTACTATAGATAAACCAAAGTCTCTATAACCCAAAGAAACGGTCGCCTAGCCACACGGGGACGATGATTGACACACAAACGAGGGTGATGAACTCGATTGATTCGCCGGATAAAGAATTTCTTGGTCACACCATAAGAAATTCGATCATAAATCTCATAAGAGAAATAAACTGAAGTATTATTGATGAATAAAAGTGTTATTTTCGTCACCTATGAATGAGCCTTATTTATAGGCTTCAAAAAGTCCTAATTCCACAAGGAAACTACTTAAAAACTTATCCTAAAAGATATCAAACCAAATCCTAGTCTAAAAAGGAATAAAATCCTTAAAATAATGCTGAAAATTAACCTACCAACTATAGTACTCATAAAAAACGAAAATTAATAAAAATAAACTACTAAATAAACTAGTAAATAATATCTTCCATCTTTATCCCATATCATCTATAATTCTGGGCCTCCGGGCTTCGAACCATGACTTACGGGCTCCATCATTGCAAATGATACGATCCTTGATGACCGATGGTAGACACACGCGGAAGAAAACAAAACTATCTAACGAATGGAAATCCCAATACGTCAAAGGACTAAACCCTCCTAAGTACTATAGATAAACCAAAGTCTCTATAACCCAAAGAAACGGTCGCCTAGCCACACGGGGACGATGATTGACACACAAACGAGGGTGATGAACTCGATTGATTCGCCGGATAAAGAATTTCTTGGTCACACCATAAGAAATTCGATCATAAATCTCATAAGAGAAATAAACTGAAGTATTATTGATGAATAAAAGTGTTATTTTCGTCACCTATGAATGAGCCTTATTTATAGGCTTCAAAAAGTCCTAATTCCACAAGGAAACTACTTAAAAACTTATCCTAAAAGATATCAAACCAAATCCTAGTCTAAAAAGGAATAAAATCCTTAAAATAATGCTGAAAATTAACCTACCAACTATAGTACTCATAAAAAACGAAAATTAATAAAAATAAACTACTAAATAAACTAGTAAATAATATCTTCCATCTTTATCCCATATCATCTATAATTCTGGGCCTCCGGGCTTCGAACCATGACTTACGGGCTCCATCAAAAGGCATACCTATCAAAGGAATGTTATGCTCCTCATCAATGTCAAGAACAAAGAAGTCCACCGGAAAGATGAACTTTCCAACCTTGATAAGCACATTGTCGACCTTTCCCCATGGAATTATAATAGAGCGATCTGCCAATTCAAGTATAGTCATGGTGGGCATAAGAGTTCCAATCTTCAAACTTTCAAAGATAGGAAGGGGCATCACGTTCACTCTTGAGCCCACGTCACACAAGACATTTTTAAGCGTTTGGCCTCCAATCTCACAAGGAATTGTGAAATCTCCAAGATTGCTTTCCTTTTTGGGGAACTCTCCTTGTAGTTTAGCACTACATCTCTTCGATAGCTCAATGGTCATGTCATCATCCATCTTCATCTTTCTCTTGTCCACATCCTCCAAGAACTTCTCATGATTTGGCATAGTTCTCAACAACTCGACCAAAGAAGAATTGACATCCAACTTCTTGAACTCTTCCAACCTATCAATGCTCATCTCTACAACTTCTACATGAGGAGTACTCTCTACAAGATCATCTCTCTTCTCTCCCCCAAACTCATCATGATCCTCACATCTTAACTCAAGAGGAAGTGATGTATTATCCATGATATCACCATTCCGCTCACTCAAATCACCATTCTCTATAGAAGTTTGGGAAGGAAAAGTAAGAGAGATACCTTTATCCTCCATTGAGTTTGGTAAAATAGGGTCTAACTCCTCTTGAAGCTCATGAATAGGCATGGAAGATGGAAGTATCGATGGAGCTTCATAACTCCAAGATTGGAGACGATTCTCATCCACAAGTTGTTGAGAAACTGAAAGAAGTTGTTGGTTGATGTGAATCGCCTCTTCTTGGCCAAGAATTCCTCCATTCTTAGGTCTTTGCCAAGCTCGTGCTTCTATCAACGCCTTTTTAATCTCTTCATGCTCCTTCTTGAGGTTGGTAATTTGGGAAGCGAGCTCTTCATATTTATCATCCATCATGGAGATAGCTTTCTTTGAATTCACCCTTTCCATAGGCCATTGAAAAGAATTGGAAACCATTTCTTCGAGAATCCTCATGGCTTCCTTCACATCTTGATTTAGCAAGCAACCTCCGAAAGTAGCATCTACAATAGTTTACGTTTGTGAACTCAAACCGCCATAGAAGAAGAAAATTTGTCGACTCTCATCTAGGCCATGTGGGGGCATTTCCTTAAGAGCTCAAGGAATCTCTCCCAAGCATCAAATATCGTCTCATCCTCATGTTGGGCAAATTGATAAATCTCCTAGATTAGGCGTTGTACCTTGGAAGGTGGAAAGTATCTCGAGAGAAAAGCTTTGCATAAATCCTCCCACGATTTGATTGACTTCCCATTGAGACCTTTGAACCACTCTTTAGCCCGGTCACGAAGTGAAAATCCGAAGAGTCTCATCCGGATTGTGTAATTTGGCACTCCTTCGATCTTGAGGGTATCACAAATTTCGAGGAATGAGTATAGATGATCATTTGGGTCCTCGTTGACTTCTCCTCCAAATTGATTTGCTTGAACCAAACGAATCAAACTTGGTTTGAGCTCAAAGCTAGGTGCATCTACCGTGCCCCATTCTCTTCCTCGATAACTTTCCTTTGGAGGTTGGAATATCTCAATTATAGGAGTTAATTGAACCTCTTGAGTTCTCCTCCTTTGCTCATCCAATCTTGCTTCCATAACCTACAATTGCTTCCTAAGAACTTCCACTTCTCGATTGATTTCAACATCTTGCTCTTTGGAAGGTCTTTCTCTCTTCTCATAATCCAAAACAAAAGATTCCACATGTTTAACCTTGGATCTATGAAGTGTGTACCTATCAAGCACACCAATAAAGAAATCAAAGATAGTCCAATAAAATGCTTGAATCAACAAGCACAATACCATCCTAACTATAAAAATAAAAACAAGCTCAAATTAGCAACAAGAAACTAAACAATCTATTGATCATCAATCTATTCACTCCCCGGCAATGGCTCCAAAAATTGACTAGGCTATTTCTAACCTAGCAATAAAATCGAACTAGAGAAGTCCGAGTATCGAACACGAGGAGTGAATGTGTCGAGAGATAATCAAGTAGTTCGTCTTGTCTCTATTATCCTATTTGAGCACATAGACTTGGTTTGTTGTTTTCTATAAACTAGGCAATGAAGTAAGTAAATGACAAGCTTAACATGCAATAGGTAAATGAAACTTGCAAGTAAACAAATGTAAAGAACAAGTAATAAAGGAACAAGTAAAGAAGATAATGTCTCAAACGATTTCCGATGCAATTAGGCTAAGGATTAGGCATTTGATGTATCAAACCATTTTAATTCCTTTGAGTGGCATTATTACATAAATCAAGTTATCTCATCCTCCTAAGACTTGATAACTAGTGGATTGAATAACATGCTTACCATTCTAAACATATTACCAACTCCTAAAAGCACAATGCCTACTAATCTAACATCAATTCACATAATTCTTTCTAGGAGCAATGCAAATCAATACTAGATAATATGAGCAAGGATTCATGCCAAGTGCTATGAATGGTAGCTTCCTAGGCATTCCATCAAACACCTTGTATGCACTCATGGTTGTCAATCATTCATGCAATTAAATCCAATCAAATCCAAGGGCAACTCAAAGGAAAAGTAGATCCACATCAAAAATCATTAAATCCTAGCCTAATTCACATCATCTATCATTTGAAACCTCAATGGATCTAGCCTAGCATGAATCTAAGCATCAAACCATCAACAACAAGCAAAAACATAATGAAAATGACAAGGAAAGAAAAGTAGAGAAGAAATCTTCAACAATCTCTTCAAACTACAAGCATAATCTTCAACAATATTTGAAAATACTAAAAGGGAAAGAAGGAAAGCTAGGGTTCTAAAGTTGTGGTGCACAAATGAATTACAAGTGTTAAAAGTTGCCAAATGAGGCAAATAACAAGGTATTTATAGATCTCCCATAAGTTGGGGTCAAATTGCAATAAAGAGAAACTTGAGTGAGAAGGTGGGGTAAAATTTGTAATTTCTGGAAAGTTGACCAAAGGTTGACTTGTGCATTTCCGCCCACATTTGACAGTTTGCGCGCTCTCACGGTTTTGGCTCGTTCTCTCTCGTCCGGCATCGAAAAATTAATCCGCAATGTGCTACGGATTCCTCTTTCGATCCTCTTCGACATAGGATAAGTCAAACATTCCCAGAAAATTGTCACGGCACCTGAAATAGGCACGGAAATCAAGAGAAAACGCAAAGCATATAGAAAACGCATAAGTATAAAAACTTATCATTTCCTATTCATTTAAGCACACATATCAAAGACAAAACCTACCAAAAATATCTTGAAATGCATATAAAATATCGGTTTGTCACCCTACAAGCAAGAATTATGCATATCAAACTCCATAGTTTAGAATTCAATGCAAACATAATCACACATCACTCCTTGGTATATCCAAGCTCAATACACACATATGAAACTCCAATCAACTCACAATATTGCCAACTAAACAAAATCATGCTTCCATTCATGCATTGTCCACCATTCATCTCAAACTACAAGAATACAAGACTAACCAAGCATTCCTAACATACTACAAATCTCAATTAGCATGCTAAATTAAGAAAAGAGAAGAGATATCTCTATAAAACCATGCTAGGACAATGTGAGAAGCTTCTTACCTCATGATTCTCGGCAAAGTTGGACAACATTGAGCAATTTACACCAAAAAGTTCACAACACCCAAATTTTTGTTTTTCACCTTAATGAGCATGAAAAAGGGAAGTTTTGGTCTTAAAAGAAAGCTTATGTGTTGAAAAACAACTCTATTGTGGGGTTTGGCAAGATTCAAAGAGGATTCAGAGATATGAGAGAAAGAAAATTCAAATATTTTCATGTTCTTGAGGTAGTTCTTGAAGATAGAGATATAAAGTAGTAGATGGGTGGAGTAATGAGGAAGAAGACAAATACATAGCACAAAAAGAAAATAGTGGGGAAGGAGAGTTGGCGGTCAACGCCGAGGGAGGGCCGTTGACCGCCGGAAAATAGGCTGAAAACCACCGGATTTCGGCGGTTGAAGTTGAGCCGCCGGCGGCCTACCTGGCGGGTGAAGCTTCAGTCGCCAGCTCACCCGCCAAAATCACTGTTCTCCGATTCTTGTTGGGCCCTCCCGGGCCCTCCCGGGACGGGCAAAGGTCCTACCCCCTACTCTCGGGTCTTACGAACCCAATGCAATTGACGGAATCGAATTCTGACTAGTTTTGCTATTTTTTCCGATTTTACCGCCGAACTGCGCAAAGTTAGAACTTAGACCCCCAAAATTTTCTAAGTGTTGGAATTCAAGAACTTGGAAATACTCAAGATTTTTCTAAGGCATGAAATTGCCAACTTGAAAAATCTCAAAAATTTTCTAAGGCAAAGGAAAGCACCCAACACTTAGAAATTCCTTTCTATAGCATATAAACCCACTCTCACTCTTATTCAAATAAAACGACTCAAACTAAACTTAAAAAAAACGAGTAAATAAAGGATACGTGTTGGGGTGCCTCCCAACGAGCGCTTTGTTTAATGTCGCTAGCTCGACGATACCTCACTTTTCATCAAGGATCTTGAAGCAACGAGACCGTGGCCTCTTCTACATCCGCACGAAAGTAATGCTTGATTTAGTGGCCATTAACCTTGAAAGTCGTGCCATCATCCTTCAATAGCTCGAATGTTCCATTCGGATAACCTCTATAGATCGCATAAGGCCCGGTCCATTTTGAACGAAGCTTTCCGGGGTATAACTTCAAACGAGAGTTAAAGAGGAGAACGACATCTCCCGGACTAAACTCACAGCTTCGGATTCCACGATCATGAAACTTCTTGGCTCTCTCCTTGAAAATCCTTGAGTTCTCATAAGCTTCATTCCTCCATTCATCTAGCTCTACCAATTGATCTTGCCTTACAAAACCGGCTTCCTTGAACTCAAAATTGATTCTTCTTGTTGCCCAATAGGCCTTATGCTCTAATTCAACCGGGAGATGGCATGATTTGCCAAACACCAATTGATATGGAGACATACCGATGGGCGTCTTGTATGCCGTTCGATACGCCCATAGAGCATCATCGAGCCTATTTGCCCAATCCTTTCGGTTTGCAACCGACTTCTCAAGGATTTGCTTGATCTCTCGATTGGCTAACTCGGTTTGGCCATTTGCTTGAGGATGATACGGCAACGTGACCTTGTGCTTCACTCCATACTTAGCCAAGAGGCTACCAAGCCAACGATTGTTGAAATGTGACCCCCCATCGCTAAGAAGTGCCCTCGTGGTTCCAAACCGAGATAAGATATTCCTCTTAAGAAACTTAAGCACCACTTTAGAATCATTGGTAGCCGTAGGAATGGCTTCCACCCATCTCGAGACATAGTCCATCGCAAGCAAGATGTAAGAGTAACCATTAGAGATAGGGAAAGGTCCCATGAAATCAATCCCCCAAACGTCGAAGAGCTTTACCTCAACCATGAAGTTTTGAGGCATCTCATCACGTTTGGTGATTGTGCCCAAACGTTGGCATCTATCACAACTCTTCACATATGCAAGGCAATCTTTGGAAATCGAAGGCCAATAGAATCCGCTTTGAAACACTTTCATTGCGGTTCGATTCGCCCCAAAATGCCCTCCACATGGTGAGCTATGGCATTCCTCTATGATCTTCTTCCATTCATTTTGGCCTACACATCGTCGGATAATGCCATCCGCACATCTCCTCCACAAATATGGTTCTTGCCAATAGTAGAATTTGACCTCATGAAGGAACTTCTTCTTCTCATATGACTTAAAATTCGGAGGTAACTCATGGATGACCAAGAAATTTGTAATATCGGCATACCATGGAGTATAAAGCTTTAAAGCAAGAAGTCTCTCATCCGGAAAACCATCCACAATCTTAGATTCCTCGGAATCTCCCTCAATAGGGTTTTCAAGTCGAGACAAGTGATCCGCTATCACATTTTCACAACCTTTTCGATCTCTTATCTCCATATCAAACTCTTGTAAGAGAAGAATCTATCGAATGAGTCGAGGTTTCGCATCCTTCTTTGCAATGAGATGTCGAATTGCGGTGTGATCTGAATAGACAATGGTGTGGTTGCCAACAAGATAGGGCCGAAACTTCTCAAAAGCAAACACCACCGCTAAAAACTCTCTCTCCGTGGTTGTGTAATTCTTTTGAGCCGAGTCTAGAGTTTTGCTTGCATAATGTATAACTCGGAACAAGTTATCCCTCTTTTGGCCCAAAACCACTCCTATCGCCCAATCACTTGCATCACAATCCATGATAAAAGGCTCTTCCCAATTTGGAGTAATCAAAACCGGAGTGGAGATTAAAGCCTTTTTCAACTTCTCAAAAGCAACTAGACACTCATCATCAAACACAAACTTGGCATCTTTCTCAAGGAGATGGCAATCTTGGCTTCGTGATTTTAGAGAAATCCTTGATGAATCTTCTATAAAAACCCGCATGCCCCAAGAAAGTCCGAATGCTCTTGATATTAGTAGGTGGAGGTAACTTTTCAACTGCCACAATCTTGACTCTATCCACCTCCAATCCTTCACTCGAGACTCGGTGTCCAAGGACAATGCCTTCCTTAACCATGAAGTGGCATTTTTCCCAATTAAGCACAAGAGAGGTCTCCTCACATCTTTGAAGAACTTGAGTCAAATTGTCAAGACAATTATCAAAGCTTGACCCAAAAACTGAGAAATCATCCATAAAGACTTCCATGATATTTTCAATCAACCCATGGAATATTGCCATCATACACCTTTGAAAGGTGGCCGGTGCATCGCATAAACCAAAAGGCATCCTCCGATAGGCAAAAACACCATAAGGACAAGTAAATGCTGTCTTGTGTTGATCTTCGGGGCAATTGTGATTTGGTTGTAGCCCGAGTATCCATCAAGGAAACAATAATACTCATGCCCCGCCAATCTATCAAGCATTTGATCAATGAAAGAAAGAGGAAAGTGATCCTTCCTTGTCACCGAATTCAAAGCTCTATAGTCGATGCAAACCCTCCATTTAGAAGCCACTCTAGTAGATATCACCTCGTTGTTCTCATTCGTGATAACGGTCATACCTCCCTTCTTCGGAACAACTTGGGTAGGGCTTACCCATTCACTATCGGAAATAGCCCAAATCATACCCGCATCTAGAAGTTTTAATACCTCTTTTCTAACCACTTCTTGAAGAACGGGGTTCAATCTCCGTTGTGGTTGCCTTTTAGGCCTTGCATCCTCTTCCAACAAGATCCGGTGCATACATACACTAGGGCTTATACCCTTTATATCATCAATGGTCCATCCAATCACCGATTTATATTGCCTCAAGACTCTTAGCAACCTCTCCAATTCAGACTCTGAGAGGATGTTCAACACTATAATAGGAAAAGTTTCATTATCACCAAGAAAGGCATACCTCAAGTGCTCCGGTAGTTCCTTCAACTCAAGGGCCGGAGTTGAAGTTTGACCTTTAGCTTCTCCCTTTGCACTTGCTCGGTCATCCTCTGTTCTTAGCTCTAAGAATCCCACTTCTTTCTTTGGAGAAAATGACTTTTGAGACTCCAAAAAGGCTAGAGTACTCAAGAGCTCGTCACAAGCTTCATCTATTTCGGTGTAGGAATAAATGGAGTTTTGGATAACATCCTCCAAATGATCTTCCTCTCTAGATGATGGAACCACTTCTATCAAGTTGCATTCCTCAAAATCGTGGTCACTTGACTTCTTCATGGCATCATAGATGGAGATAGTGAGAGTTTCATCATTTACACGAAAGGTGAGATTACCCTCATGAACATCTATCAATGCCCTTCAGGTTGCCAAGAATGGTCTTCCAAGTATAAGAGGCATCTCTCTATCCTCCGGCATATCCAAGACTACAAAATCCACCGAAAAATTAAAGGTCTCTACCTTCACTAGAACATCTTCCTCAATCCCTTGTGCATAAGTGATAGAACGGTCCGCCATTTGTAGGCACACCGGAGTAGGATGAAGATTTCCAATATCAAGCCTCTTAAAAATGGAGAGAGGCATCAAGTTTATAGAAGCTCCGAGATCACAAAGAACATTACCAAATTCTTTACCCCCAATGAGGCAAGCTATAGTGAATGATCCGGGATCCTTCTTTTTCAATGGAAGTTTCCTTTGGAGGACAGCACTAACCTCCTCCGTCATGTCAATGGTCTCAAGCAAATCAAACTTCCTTTTGTTAGAAACGGCCTCCTTCAAGAATTTGACATATCCGGGCATGTCCCTCAAAGCATCCAACAAAGGAATGTTAATCTTGCTAAACATAGCTAGGAACCTTTTCATCTTTTCATCCATCTTCGGCTTTGCTAAACGATGGGGGAACGGTGCCTTGGTGATGACATCTTTTGTAGGTAAAGGAACTTCAACCACATCATTTTTCTTGTGAAGTTCTCTCTCAAGAATAGGATTCCTTACTTCCTTCTTCTTCTCTTTAACCTTGTGGTCTTTCTCCTCATAGGATAAATCTTCAACAAAAGGCTATTCATCAACCTCTACAACCTCATCTTTGTTTCCACAAACTTTCTCACTTCTTGTAGTAATAGCACTACAATTCTTCTTGGGATTCAGTTCCGTATTACTAGGGTATTGCCCTTGCTTATATTGAGAAGCAACATGGTTAGCCATTTGGCTCATTTGACCCTCAAGCATCTTGATATGCTTGTCCATGGAAGAAACCGTGTTCTCCAAGGTGGTGACCTTTTGCCCCGTTTGAGCAATGAAAGTGCTTTGTTGAGTGGCCATTTGTTGGATGATGCTTTCCAACCCCGGTTGAAGAGGCTTCTTTTCTTCAACCACTTGATGTGAAACACCAAATCCGGGAGGAGAAGATTGAGGAGCATTAAGAGCATTTTGTGGATTTCCATAGGAGAGGTTTGGATGATTATTGAAGGTAGGATTACCATAATTCCTTTGATAATTACCTTGTTTCCATCCACCCCTTTGGTTAATGTACTTCACCTCTTCTTCACTCAAGACTTCACCATTCTCGAATTTCTTGATGGCTAACATCTCTTTCATGTCCCTTTGGCCCTTATCATAGTCACTCTTTAGAGTAGTGATTAGTGAAGTCAATTCATCATATCTCTCATCCGATAGAGAGGCAACCCTCTTTGTGGAAGTCCGTTCCATAGGCCATTGGTAGGCATGAGCGGCCATCTCCTCAATTATCCTCAATGCTTCCTTAGCATGCTTGTTCAACAAACAACCCCCCGCAGTGGCATCAACTACACTTCTTGTGTGAGAAGTGAGTCCACTATAGAAGTGAGTTACTTATTGATCCTCACTCAAACCGTGTTGAGGACATTTCCGGATAAGCTCTCTATACCTTTCCCAAGCTTCAAATAAGGTTTCATCCCCATGTTGAGAGAAATGGGAAATCTCCGAAATCATCTTGTGAGCCTTTGAGGGAGGGAAATACTTTGATAAGAAAGCTTTGCAAAGATCTTGCCAAGTGTATATCTCCGACCTATTCAATCCCTTGTACCAATCCTTGGCTCTATCCCTCAAATAGAAACCAAACATCCTTAGTCGAATGGCATCACAAGAGACACCATTTAGCTTAACGGTGTCACACATCTCCAAGAAGGAAGTGAGATGTGCATTTGGATCCTCTAGGGGGCTTCCTCCGAATTGAGCATTCATCATCATTTGAATCAAGCCGGTCTTCAACTCGAAATTATTGACATTGATCGTGCCCCACTCCCCTCCTTGATATTGTTCCGTTGGAGCTTGATACATAAAGTTGATGGGGGGTGGTGGCACCTCATTAGCCTTCCTCTTTTGCTCATCAATTTCCGCTTGCATTTCTTCCATCCTTCTCATGATGGCCTCCATATTTGGGTTTTGATCTCCCATTTCTTGTTCTTCTCTAGAATTTCTTCTTCTATGTCTCCTTCCAAATTCCAAGACAAGTGGCTCTTCAAGTCTCCCTTTAGACCTTGTGAGCATGTACCTTCAAAACAAAAAAGAAAAAGAAATTCAAAACAAGCTTAGATTAGTAACAAGTGACTAAACAAACTATTGAAATGTCTATCTAATCACTCCCCGACAACGGCGCCAATAATTGACTCGGCTATTTCTAGCCTATCAATAATACAATAACCGAACTAGCTAGTAGTCCGTGTCGAACCACAAGGAGTGAATATGGCAATAAAAAATCAAGTAGTTTATGTTGTCTCCATCATACTATCTAAGCACACATTCATGATTTGGTTTTTCTAAACTAGGCAAAAAGTAAAGTAGATTGTAAACTTAACAATGTAAAGCAAACAAGACTAGTAAAATGTAAATGGAGAATATCAACAATAAAGGCATGGATCCAAGTGATTTCCGATATGATTATGATGAAGGTTTTAGAATCTAGATGCTTCAAACCAATTTAATCCACCTTGAATGGTTTCTTATATCATATATGCTAACCTACCTTACTAGGGTGATTAACAAGTAGATCAATAGAACAATAAATGCTTTCTAAGCCTTTAAATGCTCTACCAACTCCAAATAGCTCAAATTAGTCTAAGATAACCAACCAACTCTCATCCAACCCATCTAATTCTTTCTAGGAACAATATGAGATGAAATCAAGTGATATGGGTATGAATTGATGCCAAGTGCTATGAATGGAAGCTTCCTAGGCATTCCATCAAACACCTTAGATGCACTCCTAGTGATGAAGTAGTCATGCATTCAAATTAAAGTCCCAATCCATAGGCAATCCAAGGGGAAGGTAGATCAACATCCTAGACTCTAACACCTATCATCTACATCAAATCATCCATCACTTGGAGCCATATACAAGCTTAGCTAGCCATAGATCTAGCCATCAAACCAACAAAAATAAGAGAATTCATAGTAGAAAGAACAAGGAAAGTAAAAGGAGTTGAAATGCTCCAATAATCTTCAATATCCAAGCTTGATCATCAAACAAAATTCAAATTCACCAAAAAGGAAAGAGGGAAATAGCTAGGGTTCTAAAGTAGTAGTGCAAGAGTGAATTACAAGTGTTAAAAGATGCCAAATGAGGAAAATAACTAAGTATTTATAGTTTTCCCACAAGTTGGGGTCAAATTGCAATTAATAGAAACTTGGGTTGAGAAGGTGGGGTAAAATCTGTAATTTCCGGAAAGTAGTCCAAGGGTGTGTGTTGTGCATTTCCGCCCACATTTGTCATTTCGCGCACTCCCACGGATTTGGCTCGTTCTCTCTCGTCTGGCATCGGAAAAATAATCAGCAAAGTGCCACGACTTCCTCTTTCGATCCTCTTTTACATAGGTTAACTCAAACATGCCCAGAAAATTGCCACAGCACCTGAAATTAGCACGGAAATCGAGAGAAAACGCAAAGCATATAGAAAATGCATAAATTGTAAAAACATATCATTTCCTATCCATTTAAGCACATATCCTACCCAAAACACGCGTCGAGACGCACTCTAAAACATGCTAAATATGTGGTTATCACTGACCATGGGTCTTCCTCCCTATAGGAGAAGCTGATTATAGAATTCATTGGTTAATTCAAATTGATAATATAGGAAAAATGATTTTATAAAGGTAATTCCTCCCTTCGGTATGGTTACTCTTCATAGAATTAATTTTTCGGTATATTAAAATATGGTTATAGCTTAGCTGCTAATTGATGAATCCTCCTGAAGAGGTCACTTCTCGATTTAGCAGGGTCCTGAGGCACGGGTTATTATTTCTTTGTTTCACAAAGGTCCATGAGATGGGATAGGAAATAAAATGATTGTGGTCATGGTCGAGAAATTTATAGGTAGCATCCGCCTGAAGTGGACTATTTGTAAATAGTATCGGGCTACTCGTTTGTTGGTTCAATGTTATTTTAGGGTTTTTAAAATTGATAACATAAATTATTTTTACTTACGAGTTGTTTATTTACTTGTCATTATTTCAGATATGTCTATTGTTTCTATTCGTGCGAAGATTTGTCGTTTAGCTTATTCAGATAATGTTCCGGATTCCTTTCAATTTCGACTACTGGTCTTCCTGGCACGGAAAGAGATAAGTTTCTTAAGGTTTGAGAATTTCCTCAACTTGAAGAAATTTCTTAGGAGATTTAAGAACCTTGTGTTGATGTATGTGTCATATGGTGGCGTTATGTCGGGAAGGACAGTTTGTGAGGTTCTCCTTACATGTTTCCCAAGATGGTTCCTGGCTCTGAGAGAAGCAGTAATCCAGAACCATGTCATTCACGAGGATCCAATTGCTCTTATGGAGGAGTTGCTCGTGGTTGACAGGGAGAGGATTGACCAGATGCAAGCTGCTTATGAGATGGAAATGATCTTCTAAGATCGTTCTCTTGATGAAAATGTGGATGTTAATCAGCGTTTTTCGGCTGAGGATAACGAGACCATCATAGATGACTATCTTCAATCACTTAGAATCGTTGATTTTGGTTTTGAAGGACTCATTCATGATGTGAATGAGCTAAACACTGATCAACACATTCAGGAGGTGGATCATGTTAGGAAGAAGAGACCTCCAATAGTGAAGGTCTATGAGAGGAGGAACAAGAAGTTAAAGATAGATGGAGGTATGTCACACTCTTGTAACATGAAAAACCAAATTATACTAGTTCAGTCCTTGCGGACGGATTTAACTGGTGGATATTAATTATGGTTTGTTGCAATCTTTATAGGTTCAGCTACGAGGAAAGAATAGGACGACTTCAAGATCTTGAGCTCGACAAGCATCATTCAGTTGATGCAGTTGTCCAGAAGACTTGGAGATTTTCATCTTACGTTTTATCTTGGTTTTTGGATATTAGATTCTGACTTATTACCTTTTCACTACATTAGTTGCCTTATTTTGGCGGATACTTATGTTTTGGATATTGATGGATGATTGATTTCTTACATTGTATTAGGGATTTATTTCTTTAATACTGGTTGTTTTGATATATCATTCGTAGTGGGAGTAATAACTGTGAATCTTGAGAATATTCCAAAAGGTGTTATGATAAAAGTTAAACTTCTTGTTCAAGATTGTCTTTTAATAAAGTACTACTTCACTATGTCCAAATCTATTTCTTCTCCTTATTTGAAATGAAATGATCAGCATTCATGTTGATCATAGATTTCATTGTGGTTTAAAATGAATTAATTAGCGTACACGCTGACCACGGGTCTTCCTCCCTATAGGATACGCTAATTATAGATTTTATTGGTTAAAATCTATTCGGAAATAAGGATAATTTGCACACATTGTGTCGCAAGTTTAATATTAGATTTAGTGATAAGTTGGATAAGTAGTCACTTTGAAGAAAAAGACAGGTATTTATTCTTGATTAACGTCCAAGAATAAAAGGAATTTATGGATTGGAACATTATAAGGCCGGAAGTACAAGACAGATAACCACAAGGATCTGCACAAGATTATTTAAGGATCCTTGTCACAGTGGGGGTATTTTCGGGTGTGTCTCGAAAATTGTAAATTGTTCATCGAGAAATCTAATTTCTTGGATCATGAACAAACCAGGTTGACTGATAGGGATTAGTTAGATGAAAGTGGTTGCATATAATTGATTAGTCTATGAGTTTCATACTCGGAAGACTTGTAAGTTGTATGCTCATATTCGTTGAGGACATACATAAGGGAACGTGGATGGAGTTTGAGAAAAGTATGTCTTTCTCTCAAAAGTTCTATGCTTCGGGGCAAACACATTGAAATTTGTAGTAATGATTAAAGCACTCATTTGTCAGACAACACAGATAAACTCTTTTATGAAATGTGTTGACAAATGGTATATCTTTCATCTACAAAAGACGTTGAAGTGGTTGTCTTGTACATTGATTGATAATATTACTAGCACTTGGCAACAATGTGAAAGTATTATCTGACACAATAGGTGGTGATTATTCGAACAGTTTAGAATGAAGGTTAGGAGTAATGTTGGATATATCCTATGGATAGTATAACATTATTCAAGTACTCTTCATAGACTACTGTTTTTGGCAAAGTTTGCAATACACCTGGATATTGCATAAAGGGCCAGATATATGTTAATGCTCAGTGCATGTTAACTAATATAGTCCATCATTCTTAAACGTTTGAGGACACGGATAATCGAATGGTAGCTAGAAACGACATTATCGACCTTATACTATGTATTCACGTAGAAAGCAGAATCATCTTGAGGATTCTCACACAGTAAAATGCTGAGAGGGAGCTAGATAATTCAGGGCTTGGCTTCGTGAATTGGCAGTAATCTTAAATTTGCTAGAATTCTTACACCCCTGGAAGAATTCTAAGTGCAGTAGTAAATTTCCGAGATTTGGAAATGCCGGTTTTAACATAGTGAGTACCGAATATTAAGGCGATATTGCAGGACAAATAGAAACACTAGAGGAATGTACGATGACGGTTCCTTCACTAAGTGTCACATGTTAGGTATACCGTAGCAGGTGGCTGACATTGTCTTAGTGAGCCTCCCACCGTAAAATCTTTAAGTATAAGTGGGAGAAATTTTATGTTGGTTGTTAACGATTGCGATTGTTAACATTGTACATGGATGAAGTCATATGGTTTCCTGTAGACGCATTGGTATACTAAAAGATTTTACTTTAGTATAAGTGGGAGATTGTTGGGGTCGTTGTATATCTAAAGCAAAATCGGTTGTTTTATTAGTTACGACGCTGGTCCACTGTTAACAATCCCTATCTGGAAGAATATGTATAAGCAAGAATAAAGTCCATTATCTCATGTTTTAGACCACGTGTCGGCCTGTTCGGAGGGGATCACAAAGGTCGTTTGACAATGATGAGATATAAACAAATCACAGTCGAGATAGATTGTGCTGAGCTATCGGTCTAGACTGCAGCTTAATGGTAGTGATGAGTCCCAATCACTAATTATGCTGGTACGGTGGAACGTATTGAGGATCAAGGGAGATAATGCTCTTCTGATACTGACCATGTATCAAAGGTGATATAGGTGAAGAGCTACATATCTCAGGCTTTAGTAACTCGATCTTAACCTTGGTAAACTATTAGATGTGTATGTATTCTTCAGTGTTACTTTGATTTACAAAGATATAAACTTTTCGATAGTTCATAAAACTCATATTGTACTTTGGGTAACACAGAGATGCATACTATGTCTAATGAGTGATATCAATAAGTCGTGTCCTATTGTGTATTGGCTGACATTATCCCCTTAGGGAGTTCACAAGGTTTATTATACCAAGTCTTGCATGCTGATTAAGTTAAGGTATAATAAGAAGGTGTGAACGGGTACTACCTGAGTAATAAGAGGTTAATTAATTAGGAGCAGTCATGGTAGCTCTAATTAATTAATGGATATAGAAGTTCTTAAACATGGGGGTCGAACTAAACAAAATACCAGCCCCAATCTACATAATTGGGACAGAGCGGTGAATCAGTTATGACTTTTAGTGGAGTGCGTCATAGCTCTAATGAGATACATGTTCAGGGGTGGACATGGAAATATCTTATTAGATAAGGCCCAACTATGTCTGGTATCCGATCCCTAGGATGGCCCAAACAGACCCCGGGAATCGATCTAAATTGTATTATTGAGTTTTGACTCAATAATTGTACTCAGGCCCAGTATATGATATATATTGGATATATATCCGGTGAATGGATATTAAATATAATTAATTCAGATTTATATCCTATGGGATAAGATTAAACCTAATTAGTTATTATTTAATTATTTAAGGATAATATTAAATCTAATAAGATAAGATTTATTTAAATCTTATGGGGATAAATATCATATATATAAATATATTTTAATATATATTTATTCTTCTACTGGTATTAGAATTAATTCTATCTGTTAGAATTTGTTCAGGTAATACAATTGCATAACAGAACAAATTAATTCCTTATTAATTTTGTATTAATTAAAGGAATAAGATTTGTAGTTATGGAAAAGAATAAATAAGGGATTGGCACAGATATGGAAAAGAGATAAATAATGAATCATATCTTCTTATTTATTTACCATATAAATACTCTCTAGTCTCTCAATCAAAACCCCAGTTCACTAGAGTCGTCATTGTGAGTCTCACGTGAAACCTAGACGAGAGAGAGAGAGTAGCTGCCAAGTTTTTTGAGAAAGGAGATCGAGGTTCCAGGGATCTCGAGACGTCCACCGAGTCTCGGATCTAGAGGTGTTGGATCACATTCTAGAAGATCAGAACCGTAGATCGTTCAGATTCTTCTCAGATTCTTTGTCTACGATAATCATAAGGTATATACTCGAACCGTTGTATGAACTTGTGTGCACGATCGAATCACCACACCCAATCCAAGATCTGGGATTCGGGTGGCTTTCAATTAGCCAATCCAATAACGGGACATATCCTCTCTAGAACTTCATAAGGTCCGATGAAACGAGGTTTCAGTTTGCCCTTGATTCCAAATCTGGTTAGTCCTTTGGTAGGGGAAACTTTCAGGAAAACCTTGTCTCCTATCTCAAAATACAATTTGGATCTTCAGTTGTCGGCATACGACTTTTGTCTGCTCTGAGCCTCTCGTATCCTATCTCGGATTTTGCGCACTATCTCCACCATTTCATCGACCGCTTCGAGACCTAAGCTCTTTGTTTCTCCTACTTCGTCCCAATAAAGTGGGGACCTACATTTTCTTCAGAACAATGCTTCATACGGGGCCATACCTATGGTCGATTGATGGTTATTGTTGTAAGCAAACTCAGCTTTAGGCAAAATGTTCTCCCATTCTCCACCCCTATCAAGTATTACTGCTCTTAGCATGTCTTCGAGAATCTATATGGTCCTTTCGGATTAACCATCGGTCTGGGGGTGAAAAGCAGTGCTAAAGTTCAGTCGGGTGCCTAGTTCTCTTTGCATACTCATCCAAAATTTCGAGGTGAACTTCGCATCTCGATCCGATGTAATAGACAGTGGTACTCCATGGAGACGTACGATTTCTCGAACGTACAGTTGTGCTAGCTTCTCTGAGCCGTAGGTGGTAGGAATAGGAATGAAATGAGCACACTTTGTCAGTCGATGTACTATCACCCAGATGGCCGTGTTTCCTCTTCTAGTTCGAGAAAGATCTGTTACGAAATCCATGGTGACGTGCTCCCACTTCCACTACGGAACTTCCAAGGGTTGTAACTTCCCATGTGGCCGTTGGTGCAATGCTTTCACTTGTTGACACGTCAAGCAGCGCTCAACGAATGAGACTATGTCTCTCTTCGTGCCTTCCCACCAGAATTTTCCTTTCAAATCTTGATACATCTTGGTGCCTCCAGGGTGTGCGGTGTATGGGGTGTCATGAGCCTCGCTCAAGATTTCATTTCGGAGCTCGTTATTACACGGTTTGCATAATCTTCCTTTGAATGTGAGTGCGTTGTCGCCCTCTTCCCGGTAATCTCCGGTCCCATTTGTCCTTACACCTAGGCGGATCTTTTCTAACACTTCATCCTTCCTCTGCTCATGCATAATCCTGCTTCTCAAGTCGGACTCTATGGTAATAGTGGCAACGATTCCCTCGATCGTCTTAGGTGGGGATACTACCTCTAGTCTTAGTTTATCGAACTCTCGGATAAGCATCTCTTCGGACGTGAGAACATGAGCTAATTCTAGTCGAGTCTTTCGGCTCAAGGCGTCAGCTACAACATTAGCCTTGCCTGGGTGGTAGTTAATGCTATAGTCGTAGTCCTTAACCAATTCGAGCCATCGTCGTTGCCTCATTTTGAGGTGTTTCTGTTCGAAGAAGTACTTAAGGCTCTTGTGGTCAGTGAAGATCTCGCATTTCACCCCATAGAGGTGATGTCTCCAGATTTTCAACGCATGTACTACAGCAGCTAATTCAAAATCATGGGTCGGGTAATTCAGTTCGTGAGGCCGGAGTTGTCGCGAGGCATATGCTATCACTCATCCGTCTTCCATCAATACACATCCGAGTCCATTTTTCGAGGCATCGGTGTAAATTGTGTAACTCTTGTCGGGTTTTGGAACTGCTAGGATTGGGGCGGTGGTTAGTTTCTCCTTGAGTATTTGAAAACTCGCTTCGCATTCCGTGGTCCAAACGAATTTGATCCCTTTTCGAAGCAATTGCGTCATTGGTCTTGCTATCTTAGAGAATCCTTCGATGAACCTTCGATAGTAACTAGCCAATCCTAAGAAGCTTCGGACCTTGTTCGGAGTCATTGGGGACTTCAAGTTTTGTACAGCTTCTACCTTTTCAGGATCTACCTTGATCCCTTCTAAGGATACGATGTGTCCTAAAAAGATCACTTCTCTGAGCCAAATCTCGCACTTGCTGAATTTCGCGTAAAGCCTTTCCTTTCTGAGGGTTCCTAGGATCGTTCTCAAGTGTTCTCTGTGTTCTTCCTTGCTTCTTGAGTAAACTAGTACGTCGTCTATAAAGACTAAGACAAACTTATCGAGATAAGGGTGGAACACGCGGTTCATGAGGTCCATAAACACTGCCGGGGCATTAGTGAGTCCGAATGGTACAACTACAAATTCGTAGTGGCCGTATCGAGTTCGAAAGGCAGTGTTGGGTATATCGCTGGTTGAATTTTTAACTGATGGTTTCCTGATTTCAAGTCTATCTTCGAAAATACACTAGCGCCTCTGAGTTGATCGAATAGATCGTCGATTCTAGGCAGGGGGTACTTATTCTTAAGAGTGAGCTTGTTCAGTTCTCGATAATCTACACACATTCTCATCGATCCGTCTTTCTTCCTCACGAAGAGGACATGTGCTCCCCAAGGTGACACACTAGGTCTAATGAATCCTAATTCTAGGAGTACTTGCAGTTGAATTTTAAGTTCCTCCAATTCCTTAGGCGCCATACGATACGGTGCTTTGGACACCGGAGCTGCCCCAGGCTCAAGTTCGATGGTGAATTCTATCTCTCGGTCAGGTGGTAGTCCTGGTAAAGTTTCGGGGAACACATCGGGAAATTCTCGCACAATTTCTACATTTTTTACCTTCGTTTCTTCCTTGGTTTCTCCGTATACGTGAACGAGGTATGTTGGGTATCCCTTCTTGACTAAAATGGCGGCTTGAAGTATTGAGATGATCGTCTTTCTTTGGTTCATGGAGATTCCGTAGATGTTCGTTGGTTCCTCCCCGGGTGGATGGAATGAGATTCGCCTCTCATTGCACAAAATAGTGGCATGGTGTTGGACTAGCCAGTCCATTCCTAGGATCACATCTACGTCTTTCATAGCCATAACACTTAAGTTGTTCGCTGAGAGTTTGAGTGATCCTAACTCGAGTTCTAGATTAGGGCAACAGTGTGTGAGAACCTTAGTTCCTCCTATAGGAGATGTGATACCTAAATCAGCTCTTAGTGGTTTTGCCTCTAAGTTCAGCTCCTCTACACATGCTTGGGATATGAATGAATGCGAAGCGCCCGTATCAAACAAAATTATCATAGGTATTCCAAGGAGTTGGCCCATACCTGCTAAGTTTCCCGGGTTCTTCTCAAGCTGCATCTGTTTGAGCGCGTATGCCCTAGCGTTTTGCTGCTCTTGAATGTGCTGCTGAAACTGCTGATGTTGGGAGGGCAAAGGGGTTTGTTGCTGCGGCTGAAGGGGCCGTGGCTGTGCCTGGATGGCATGCAGTTGCTGATTCTTTCCGGAGGGTTGAGGTCCCATGCCTGTCCTCGGTTTCCTATGCGGGCAATTTCTAGCGAAGTGGCCCTTTTGATCGCAGGCGTAGCACACGTCGCTTCCTAACCTACAGACGCCTCCATGTCTTCTGTTACACTTTGGGCAAAGGTGATCTTGTGGGGGACGGTTTACTGCCTGTGCTTGGGTCGGAGTAGGTCTGGGGTTTGGTAGGCGGGGCGGTCCTTGCCACAGTTTCTTGTCACGTTGGCCACTCGGGTTTCCTTCCCACTTACGCTTTCCTTTGTCAGCCGAAGGCTGAGAGTTTGGTTGAGCCGGAGGGTTCACAGGGGCTGGTTTCTCGGCCGGCATTGCTGCTTCAACATCCAGGGCGCGGCTTAGTGCATCGGGGTAAGTGAGTGCACCCAAACTTGCAAGAGTCGTCCTAATTTCGGGCCACAGACCGGCTCGAAACTTTTCCAACATCTTCTCATCGGTGTCAACCTAATCGGGCGCGTAACGAGACATATCGCAGAAGGCACGGTCGTACTCAGTCACTGTCAGCCTACCCTGCTTGAGGTTATAGAAGTCCGCCTCTTTCTTCTTGCGGTAACTCTTCGGAATGTACTTGTCGTACAACCTAGTTTTGAACTCCTCCCAAGTAAGGCCCTCTCGTTATTCGGGCGTCATGATCTTCTGTCGGGCTTCCCACTAGAAGTCAGCCGATCCAGTCAGTTGGAACGCCACACAAGTCAAGCGTTCCCGGTCGGTACATCCTAAGAAGTTGAAAATGCTCTCTAAAGCGCGCACCCAGGTTTCGGCCTCCGAATGGATCTCCCATCCCATTGAAGACGGGTGGATTCTGACGCAGAAAGAGTTCTTCGATCCTTCGTGGCTGTGGGGGAGGTGGTGAAGGCGGTGGTGGAGGTGAAGGTGCTCGGTCACGTCTACCCGCGGCTCCTCTCCTATTTCTTGGCGGCATTCTGATAAACGAAGAAATAAAGTTACAATTCGTCAAACTTTCGCAATGGTTATTCGCATAGGTGATATCGTAAGTCATGCTTGGCTTTCCACTTATCATATTGTACTTTCTCGATTTTCATGCTGTGTTGACTTGTCATAATATAAATCAAAAGAACGGTTTCGTAATTAGATATTGTAAATAGCGCAAATAGGGAAAATTGCCTCGTAGAGGTCTTAAATGTCATGATAAAGTCGAAAGAAAAACATATCAAATCGTCTTACGGCCCACCTAACATTTTGTGGCTCCGTACTACCATATCAAAACAGAATATCCGAAATCGAGAAGTTCTAACGCAAAACAAGTCAGGACGGTCTAAAAGGATCCGTTACTGACACTAACTACGGCCACTCTAGCCCTCTAGGGAACTCTCGGTACTCATACACGACTCAGCGTCGGAGTCGGCGTCCGGTCCTCCTCCTATGTCCTCATCGGAGTCTGGGTCGACCTCCAGGTCAACGAACAGTCCCTCCTGTTGGATCCGTGAAGATCGTTCGTGTTGGTCCCGGTTTGTTCTAGGAAAAATACGTAGAGGGGGGGGGGGGGGGGGGGGTGAATACGTATTTTGAAGTTTTTCAACTTCAAATCCTTAACTCAGAGTATGAAGTAAAGTGCTCTTTGAAATACTAAGACCTAGCCGAGAGCTAGATCTAAAGCAATCACGAATCTCTTGACCTAAGCTTAGAGCTTGATCAAGAGTGAGACTTTACTCTTTAATGCGGAATTCGGTGAGCTATAATCTTTCCTAAGCAATTAAAAATTCCAAGTTATGTTTGTTTAGATGCACGTGCAATGGATAATCAAACAAGGAAATATAAAGAGTTTAGGGTTAGAGAGATACGACACGAGACTTATAGTGGTTCAGAGATAAAGCTCCTACGTCCACTTGTTGCACGAAGCAACTGTTCTCTTCACTCAAGAACTTGAAGATTACGGGCTCTTCAAAAGCCTGGTCAAGATCGAGCTTCACTCGCTTGGATCTGACAGACGCTGGGTGATTCCGGGTTCACACCAAAAACCTAAACTGGACTGGAAGCTTCACTCGCTTCAGTCCGACGACAAGGAGATTCCGGGCTCTCCTTACAGCCTAGCTTCGATCGAGCTTTACACAAACGATGTATGTGCAAGCTTGGATCTAGACTCTATGATCGAGGCTTCTACAATCGATGAAAGTAGTGCCTTGGATCGAAACAACCTAACGACGACGAACTCAAAAACTTAGGGTTTTTGGTTTACGACGACACACTATGAAGAGTTCTTTACAATAAGTGCAAAGATGGCTAGAGCTCTTCTTCTAAGCTTGGATATGGAATGGGCTTAGACTCTAAGTGTGAAGGTTGCGAAGACGAGTTCCGATGAGACTGGAACTCGGAGAACACTTGAAACAAAGACTCGAAGAATGCACTAAGGCTGGGAGTGTTTGTTTGCAGTAGGCGCTCGAATGCTCAGGTAGTGTTCTACTTCTCTTCGTCTTCATCCTTCACTATTTATAGGCGGAGGGATGCCGAGATCCCTTACTTGGTTGGTGGCCTTGTCCCTCCTCCTCTCGGCAGTACTTGCACAGGCTGGCTGCTTTTCAGACGCGCAGTTTTGGCTTTTTGCCGAATTTGGCTAAGTTCCAATTTTAACAGTAACTGGAGCGAGCCAGTACTGTTGCGGCGCCTTGTCGTCCTGGCAGTCAACTCCGCTGCTCCTCTCCGCAATCGACACGTGGAGATCTCGTAATTAATTCGAAGATCTCTAGTTTGACTGGAGTTCAAAATCGGAGCGGGAATTGGGTTGTCGCTTTCTGGTAGGTAGTGGCTTGCTTTGCTTTGGAGTTGTAGCATCCGCTTTGATTTGAGTCACTTCGTAGTCTTTCTGTAGTGAGTCGCTTGGGAAGTAAAGTTCCCTAGTTACTGCCTTGGAAAAAGTTGACCAGAGTTGACTCGCTTTGACTTTACACTGTAGCGCTCGCTTCGCTTCGCTTTGGCAGACTCGCTTTGAATCTACTGCAGCGCTCGCTTCGCTACGCTATGCTTCGGCACGCTTACTTCAGCTCGCTAGACTTGCTTCGCTTTGGAAAACACACTCAAGCGAGTGGCCTCCACTTGAATTTTCTGCGGTCTAAAATCTAAGCAAAATAAAGCCATCCTAACAGAGTAGGCTTAGAAAAATTTTCTAACCTATTATCTATATCAAAAAGTGGGTCGCTTGGGAACAGAACGCTTGGGGGTTTTGGGATCAAATCAAAACAATAGAATGTCCCTTATAGGTTCCCCCTTAACACTTTGTTCTTAACAATTCCCAACAATTTCCCCCTTTTTGATGATGCCAAAACCCAAAACAAATTCTTAGACTAAGAGATTTAGCCTACCTAACCGTGGAAGGAACTTCAAGCGAATGCTTCCTTTGCATGTTCGTTTGAATATTTTCTTTTAGGTTCCTTTCCCCTTTTTTTTCGGTTAAGTTATTTGAGTTTTGTAGCATAAGGATAAAATATCCACAAAGCTAGTAAATGACATATGAGAGACAGAAAATAAAATGGGATAGATTGAACAACAGTTCACAAAAATTATGAAGCTTGAAACTCAAAGGTTTCCTGCAGCTTCATCCTTCTTCTCCGTCACCTCCACATCCTTCTCTTCTTCCTCTGCCTCCAAGTTCGCCTTTATCATCTCCTCTGGAACAACATATGCACTGAAGACCTTCACTTCCAATGTTCCGACACTGTGAATACTTGGTCTCCTCCAAGTTTCTTCCAGTTTGAAGGCTTCATCAACTTCTGCATCAACGATACTACGATCTGGAACGCTTGTGCCGGGCAGGAAGGGCATAGGGAAGTCCTTCTTAGCTGGCACCTTGATGATTAGAGGCATGGGCTCTGCAAGCTCTGCAAGAGAGAAGACTTTCCGCCTGAACTTCTCATCATAGGAACTTAGGAAGTTGTTGAGCGCGCTGATCCTTGAGCATACGGTCTGCAGTGGCACTACCTCCCAATAGTAATATGCTTTGATGAATTTATCCTTGTAGTATAGCCGCAGCTCAAGTAAATCATCAGGGATGAACTGCTCGATCTCTCGGGCATCAGGATGCTCATTCCTGCGCACAACCAACTGATAACCACATATTTAGCATGCTTTAGAGTGCGTCTCGATGCGTGTTTTGGTTCGGATTTGTGCTTAAATGAATAGAAATGATAGGTTTTTACCATTTATGCCTTTTCTATATGCTTTGCGTTTTTCTCTCGGTTTCCGTGCTGATTTCAGGTGCTGTGGCAATTTTCTGGGCAAGTTTAACTTAGCCTATGTCGAATAGGGTCGAAAGAGGAAGCCGTAGCACTTTGCGGATTAATTTTTCGATGTCGGACGAGAGAGAACGAGCCAAAACCGTGAGAGCGCGCAAACTGGAAATGTGGGCGGAAATTGCACGGGTCAACCGGAAATGAAATAGTCAACTCCTCAATTAACTTTCCAGAAATTACAGATTTTACCCCACCTACTCAACTTAAGTTTCTAGTATTTGCAATTTAGCCCCAATGCTTGGGAAAACTATATATAGCTAGATATTTTCCTTATTTGCTATGTAATTTCACTTGTATTTCATATGCACAACTTCTCTTAGAACCCTAGCTATTTTCCCTCTTTCTTCTTTGGGATTTTCAAATATTGTTGGATGATCAAGCTTGGATATTGAAGATTATTGAAGAATTTCCATTCCTTTTCATTTCCTTGTTACTTTTATCATGTTTTCTCTTATTTTCCATGGTTTAATTGCTAGATCTATGGCTAGCTAATTTTGCATATGGCTCCAAGTGATGGATAATTTGATGTAGATGATAGGTATTAGATTCTAGGATGTTGATTTACCTTCCCCTTGGATTGCCTATGGATTGGGACTTTAATTTGTATGCATGAATAATTGATCACTAGGAGTGCATCTAAGGTGTTTGAGGGAATGCCTAGTAAGCTTCCTTTCATAGCACTTGGCATCAATCCATACCCATATCACTTGATTTCATCTCTTATAGTTCCTAGAAAGAATTAGATGAGTTGGATGAGAGTTGGTAGGTTATCTTAGACATAATTTGTGCTATTTGGAGTTGATTAATAGAGCATTTGTTGCTCTATTAATCAACTTGTTAATCACCCTAGTAAGGTAGGTTAGCATATATGATATAAGAAACCATCCAAGGTGGATTAAATTGGCTTGAAACACCTAGATTCTAAGACCTACATCATCATCATATTGGAAATCACTTGGATCCATGCCCTTTAATATTGTCGATTCTTCATACTTGCATTCTACTTGCCTTGTTTACTTTACATTGTTGAGTTTACATTCCATTTTACTCCTTGCCTAGTTAAGTAAAAAACCAAACTATGATCATGTGTTTAGATAGTATAATGGAGACGATATAGACTACTTGATTTGCTATTGCCATTTCACTCCTTGTGGTTCGACTCGGACTACTAGCTAGTTCGGTATTATTGCTAGGCTAGAAATTAGCTCTAGTCAATTTTTGGCGCCGTTGCCGGGGAGTGATTAGATAGACATTTCAATAGTTTGTTTAGTCACTTGTTACTAATCTAAGCTTGTTTTTAATTTCCTCTTTCTTTGTGTTTTGAAGGTACATGCTCACAAGGTCTAAGGGGAGAATTGTAGAGCCACTTGTCTTGCAATTTGAAAGAAGACATAGAAGAAGGAATTCTAGAGAAGAGCAAGAAATGGGTGATCAAAACCCGAATATGGAGGCTATTATGAGAAGGATGGAAGAGATGCAATTAGAAATTGATGAGCAAAAGAGGAAGGCTAATGAGGCACCCCCACCTCCCATCAACTTTATGTATCAAGCTCCAACGGATCAATATCAAGGAGGAGAGTGGGGCACTATCAATGCCAACAATTTCGAGTTGAAGACCGGTTTGATTCAAATGGTGATGAATGCTCAATTTGGAGGAAGTCCTTTGGAGGATCCAAATTCACATCTTACCTCTTTCTTGGAGATATGTGACACCGTTAAGCTCAATGGTGTCCCTTGTGATGCCATTCGGCTAAGGATGTTTGGTTTCTCTTTGAGGGATAGAGCCAAAGATTGGTACAAAGGATTGAACAAGTCGGAGATTCACACTTGGCAAGATCTTTGCAAGGCCTTCTTATCAAAATACTTCCCTCCCTCAAAGGCTCACAAGATGATTTCGGAGATTTCTCATTTCTCTCAACATGGAGATGAGACTTTATTTGAAGCTTGGGAAAGGTATAGAGAGCTCATCCGAAAATGTCCTCAACATGGTTTGAGTGAAGATCAACAAGTAACTCACTTCTATAGTGGACTCACTTCTCACACAAGAAGTGTAGTTGATGCCACCGCGGGGGGTTGTTTGTTGAACAAGCATGCCAAGGAAGCATTGAGGATAATTGAGGAGATGGCCGCTCATGCCTACCAATGGCCTATGGAGCGAACTTCCACAAAGAGGGTTGCCTCTCTATCGGATGAGAGGTATGATGAGTTGACTTCATTAATCACTACTCTAAAGAGTGATTATGAGAAGGGCCAAAAAGACATGATGGAGATAAGAGCCATTGAGAAGTATAAGAATGATGAGGTCTTAAATGAGGAGGAGGTGAAGTACATCAACCGTTGGAATCAAGGTAATTTTCAAAGAAATTATGGAAATCCTACCTTCAACAATCATCCAAATCTCTCCTATGGAAATCCGCAAAATGCTCTTAATGCTCCTCAATCTTATCCTCCCGGATTTGGTGTTCTACATCATGTTGTCGAAGAGAAGAAGCCTCTCCAACCGGGGATGGAAAGCATTATTCAACAAATGGCCGCTCAACAAAGCACTTTTATTGCTCAAACGGGGCAAAAGGTCACCACATTGGAGAACACGATTTCTTCTATGGACAAGCACATTAAGATGCTTGAGGGTCAAATGAGCCAAATGGCTAATCATGTTGCTTCTCAACACAAGCAAGGGCAATACCCTAGCAATACGGAGGTGAATCCCAAGAAGAATTGTAGTGCTATCTTTACAAGAAGTGGAAGAGCATATGGAAGCAAAGAGAAAGTTGTGGATGTCGATGAAGAGCCATTAGTTGAGGATTTGCCATATGAAGAGGAAGACCACGTGGTTGAGACAAAAAATGAGGAAGTGAGAAATCCTATTCTTGAGAGGGAGTTTCTTAAGAGGAATGATGTGGTGGAAGTTCCTTTACCTACAAAAGATGTCATCACCAATGCACCTTTCCCCCATCGTCTACCAAAGCCCAAGATGGATGAGAAGATGAAGAGGTTCTTGGCCATGATTAGCAAGGTGCAAGTTAATATTCCTTTGTTGGATGCATTGAGAGATATGCCCGGATATGTGAAATTCTTGAAGGATGTCGTTTCTAACAAAAGGAAGTTTGATTTGCTTGAAACCATCAATATGAGTGAAGAGTGTAGTGCGGTTCTCCAACGAAAGCTACCTCTCAAGCAAAAGGATCCGGGATCGTTTACCATTCCTTGCTTTGTTGGAGGTCAAAAATTTGGTAATGTTCTTTGTGATCTTGGAGCTTCGATTAATTTGATGCCTTTGTCTATCCTCAAGAGGCTTGACATTGGAAATCTTCGTCCCACTCCGGTTTGCCTACAAATGGCGGATCGGTCTATCACTTATGCACAAGGAATTGTTGAAGATGTGCTAGTGAAGGTAGAATCCTTCATATTCCCGGTAGATTTTGTTGTTCTTGATATGCCGGAAGACAAAGAGATGCCTCTCATTCTTGGGAGACCGTTTTTGGCAACCGGGAGAGCCTTGATTGATGTACATGAAGGGAGTCTCACTTTTCGAGTCAACAATGAGACCCTCACCATCTCGATCTATGATGCAATGAAGAAATCAAAGGATCATGACTTTGAGGAGTGCAATGTCATAGGGGTTGTATCACCATCTCAAAGAGAGGATCGTTTGGAATTCAAAGACTCTGCATACTCCGAGCTCGATGAGGCTTGTGATGAACTTTTGAGCGCCCTAGCTCTTATGGAGTCTCAAGAGTCTTCGTCTCCTATTGACCCACAAATTCTCTCGTCTTCTCAACATGAGCATGACACCGAAGAGAATCCACTCCAAGATTGGAGCTCTAAGGATGAAGGTATTTCTCATACTCTAACTCTTAAGGACTCTCTAGGAAGTGTCGATTTGCTTGAGCCGAAAGAGAATAGCATGGAAGATGTGGAAATTGCTTTTGAGTTGGAAGTTGAAGAAGATTGTGAGAAGCATGCTAAGTTTGGGGGTGTTACCCCTCATAAAGAAGTTGTGAAGTTCTTTGAGGGTGTAGATGAAAGAAAGGAGGAAATGGATGACGGTGATCCTTTGATCCTTGGTTTGTCTTTCGTGCCTACAAGTCGAGTTTTGGGGGAATTGTGTAATGAAAGCCTCACTTTTCGAGTTAATGGAGATGAGACGATGTTTCATAAGCCGGAAGTTGAGATTGAATTGCAAATTCCGAGTGAAGAGAAGTGCTACAAGATCGGGGTCGAGTCTCGGGTGAAGCTTGTGTATCCGTTTCATGGAGGAGGTACAAGGATGAATGAAGCAAAGCCTCCTTGGAAGATAGGAGATCCAATTCACGACGAATGTGGAGACGTCAAATTTCGAGGCAAGGATTCGCTTGATGTACCATGAGCTCCCTTGAGGTATCGTCGAGCTAGCGACGTTAAACAAAGCGCTCGTTGGGAGGCACCCCAACACGTATCCTTTATTTCTCGTTTTCTTTAAGTTTAGTTTGAGTCGTTTTAGTCGAATAAGAGTTGAGAGTGGGTTTATATGATATGGAAAGGAGTTTCTATGTGTTGGATACTTTCTTTTGCCTTAGAAAATTTTTGAGATTTTTCAAGTTGGCAATTTCATGCCTTAGAAAAATTTTGAGAATTTTCAAGTTCTTGTATTCCAACACTTAGAAAAATTTTGAGGGTCTAAGCTCTACTTTTGCGCAGTCCGGCGATAAAATCGAAAAAAATAGCAAAACTTATCGGAATTCGATTCCGTCGATTGCGTTGGGTTCCTAAGACTCGGGAGTAGGGAGAGGACCAACTTCCGTCTCGGACCGGCCCGAAAACGTCCGGGCCCGAATCCGAGGACAGACTGGACCACGACCAATTTGGCGCCCTTCCGTCGGTCGCCAATGGGCAATGGCGCCCTTCCCATCGGTCGCCAATGGCTGAGCCATTTTAGTTGATTCATTGGCGGTCAACCCTTGTGCCTTGGGTTTGACCGCCAAACCTCCTTGTTCCTCTTTACTCCACCCATTTACCACTTTCTCTCTCTATCTTCTAACACTTTTTCATGCACATGAAAAATTTGAATTTTCTTTCTCTCATATCTCTTAATCCTTTTTGAATCTTGCAAAACCCCACCATAGAACTGTTTTTCACTACATAAGCTTTCTTTTAAGACCAAATTTGTTCATTTTCGTGCTCATTAGCTTTTTGGTGTAAATTTTCAATGTTGTCCAACTTTGCCAAGAATCATGAGGGGGTAACAAAGAGAAGCTATGCATGAAGAAAGGAACGGATTCAACTTAATCGAGCACGTACCGGGATGAGCAACATTGAACGTGATATGCATCTCATGCTTGGACCTTTGTGAGTGTAGTTTAAATTCCTTATTATTCTTCCCTCCAAACTCATTTTAGACTTTGCTTCTAAAATAAGTTTGGGGGAGGGGGGTAGGATAAGGTCTTTAAACTACTTTTCTCTCTTCGGTTTTTCATTAAAGTTGCGATTTTTAAGCTTGTATTTGCTTGATGAAGTTGATTGGATGCTTGAATGGGATGAGTTTGTTGAGTGTGTGGAATGGATTGTGTATGGTGGAGTATTGAGGAGAATAAAATTTGGAAAGAAAATTTGGAATTTGGAAGGGTTTGTGCAAATAATTCAAGTGATGTTTTCATGCTTTATATGGGTGTTTAATTGCGTAGGTGCAAAATTTTCAAATTTCATTTTAAAAGCATCACTTGAGTTATAGTGTTTTTCGTTCACATGGTTAGATATTGTGGTTATCGCTCCTTTGCTTTCAAGAGAGATGTCGATGATGATTTGAGCGGAAAATGCATCATATTTTTGGGATTTCTCATGTGTGTATTGAGTATGAAATGATTGCATAACATGATTAACTAGGAATGATTGATCTTAGGCACATGAACTCTAAACAAAAGCTTGTGAGATTTGAGCCGAAACGTTGCATCAATAACGTTACTTTTTCTTTCTTGTGAGTTTGCCATGTTTTGCATTGTTTCTTCTAGAACTTGCCTTCAATCTCGATCGAGGTTGCTACATGTGCTACGAGAACTTAGAAATGATTTTAGGCCCTCACTTGTTAGCCTCATTATTCCCTAAACACTAACCAAATGAAATGTCAACTTTGTAGTCCCCCTTGAGCCTTTAAAGCCTTTATTCTTGAACCGGATGATAGGGGTGTGAAGGTTGGTTAAGGGAATCCATTGAGAGGTGGTGAAGTGAGTGAGAAACCGTGGTTGGAGTAGTTTGATTGAAGAGGTCGT
Organism: Thymus mandschuricus; assembly: GCA_029379335.1. Taxonomy (NCBI): domain Eukaryota; kingdom Viridiplantae; phylum Streptophyta; class Magnoliopsida; order Lamiales; family Lamiaceae; genus Thymus; species Thymus mandschuricus. The sequence continues at coordinate 13,580,192 of CM057074.1, read as the reverse complement.
TGAGAGATGATATACTCCTATGAGCTCTAATGAAAAAGAAAAATGATGAAAAAGAAAAAAAAAAGGAAAAAATAAAAGAAATGAGGATGGAATTCTCATGGAAAAAAAAGAAAAGAGTTGAAAAGAAAGAAAAAGTTTGAATAAAGTTAATTGTGTATATGAGAGCATAAAGGAGTTATTCATGAATATTTAAGAAGCTTCAATCAAACTTGGGTATTAAAGAGTGTTAAGTGGTGAAATGGTGAAGGTAGAAGGTGGAGAAATTCACACTTGGAGTGGAAAGAGGAGGTGAAAGTACTTAGAAGATTTCTTAGTCACTTAGCCTAAAAATTCCTACCTAAACCAATGTCCCCACATTACAAGCCTAAATTAAAGACCTAATTGATCTTAGTTCGAGTGCACAACCAAGCGATGGAGATCTTGAGGTTTAGGGCAAGCTTATGGTAAGAGCAATGCATGCATGAGTTCGATGAGTGTAAACATTTCATACCATACACTAGAGAGAAAGAGTGATACACTTGCATCTAGAGAGGTTTGGAGTTTCATTGTGCTTAAGTGATTGATTTCTTGGTTGAGAGTGTTGTGTGGTTGTGGATTGTTTGATGCACCTTGGGAGTTCCATGTTTGAAAATGTTTTATTGAGTGAGCTTTGAGGCATCGATGATCTTGACTTGCATGCCCATATGTGCTTATGTTCTTTGATTGTTCGTTCCATTGTCGGGACGAGCAATGGCTTAAGTTTGGGGGAGTTTGATAACCACATATTTAGCATGCTTTAGAGTGCGTCTCGATGCGTGTTTTGGTTCGGATTTGTGCTTAAATGAATAGAAATGATAGGTTTTTACCATTTATGCCTTTTCTATATGCTTTGCGTTTTTCTCTCGGTTTCCGTGCTGATTTCAGGTGCTGTAGCAATTTTCTGGGCAAGTTTGACTTAGCCTATGTCGAAGAGGGTCGAAAGAGGAAGCCGTAGCACTTTGCGGATTAATTTTTCGATGTCGGACGAGAGAGAACGAGCCAAAACCGTGAGAGCGCGCAAACTGGAAATGTGGGCGGAAATTGCACGGGTCAACCGGAAATGAAATAGTCAACTCCTCAATTAACTTTCCAGAAATTACAGATTTTACCCCACCTACTCAACTTAAGTTTCTAGTATTTGCAATTTAGCCCCAATGCTTGGGAAAACTATATATAGCTAGATATTTTCCTTATTTGCTATGTAATTTCACTTGTATTTCATATGCACAACTTCTCTTAGAACCCTAGCTATTTTCCCTCTTTCTTCTTTGGGATTTTCAAATATTGTTGGATGATCAAGCTTGGATATTGAAGATTATTGAAGAATTTCCATTCCTTTTCATTTCCTTGTTACTTTTAACATGTTTTCTCTTATTTTCCATGGTTTAATTGCTAGATCTATGGCTAGCTAATTTTGCATATGGCTCCAAGTGATGGATAATTTGATGTAGATGATAGGTATTAGATTCTAGGATGTTGATTTACCTTCCCCTTGGATTGCCTATGGATTGGGACTTTAATTTGTATGCATGAATAATTGATCACTAGGAGTGCATCTAAGGTGTTTGAGGGAATGCCTAGTAAGCTTCCTTTCATAGCACTTGGCATCAATCCATACCCATATCACTTGATTTCATCTCTTATAGTTCCTAGAAAGAATTAGATGAGTTGGATGAGAGTTGGTAGGTTATCTTAGACATAATTTGTGCTATTTGGAGTTGATAGAGTATTTAAAGGCTTAGAAAGCATTTGTTGCTCTATTAATCAACTTGTTAATCACCCTAGTAAGGTAGGTTAGCATATATGATATAAGAAACCATCCAAGGTGGATTAAATTGGCTTGAAACACCTAGATTCTAAGACCTACATCATCATCATATTGGAAATCACTTGGATCCATGCCCTTTAATATTGTCGATTCTTCATACTTGCATTCTACTTGCCTTGTTTACTTTACATTGTTGAGTTTACATTCCATTTTACTCCTTGCCTAGTTAAGTAAAAAACCAAACTATGATCATGTGTTTAGATAGTATAATGGAGACGATATAGACTACTTGATTTGCTATTGCCATTTCACTCCTTGTGGTTCGACTCGGACTACTAGCTAGTTCGGTATTATTGCTAGGCTAGAAATTAGCTCTAGTCACCAACTCCTCTTCAGATCGGCTGGACATTTGAGCTATGACAGCATTGAACTTAGCACTTAGCTCTGTGTTCCACTTCGGGAGCATATCAGACAGTCGCCTCCGGATATATTGTTGCTCCTCTCTGCGTGGGTAGCGACCGGACTCGATCATCTCCGTAGTGGTCACATTGCAAGCGTCTATCCAGGCTTGCTTCACACATGCTTCTGATTCTTCAGGCAGAAACGGGATGAAGGCGCTTCGAGTAAGAGCGGTCTGGATGAGTCTCACTTCATTGAAGTGTTCCTCGATCTGTCCCTCGATGATCTGTATACGCCTTTCATTGATCCTTTTCTCTTTCTCAGCTTCCTCCTTCTTCTTTTCTCCTCGCTTCCTTCTCCTCTCCATCTCACCAGCTCTTGAAGCGATCGTTTGCTTGATCTTTCGGCGCTTGGCCTCAGGATCATCATCTCTTGCTTCGGGGGCTGTTCGCTTCAAGGCTTGCTTTGGTGCTGGTGGTGGAGGCATCTCCTTCTTCTTCTTTTCTGCTTCAGTAGGAGGGATGACTGCGGAGGCACTTGGAGTAATGGCTTTACTGGATGAGGTGGCTCCAACAGTCGATGAAGTAGCTCCTGCAAGATCAGAAATTAATGCAAGAGTTGAAGCGGCCAGAGGTGAAGCGGGCGCTTGGAACTGGGCAAGAGCCTTCAGATCGAATTGCGTCTCCATGTCGCGAGCTAGAGCCTCATCTGCTCGGATTTGTGCCTCCCTCTGTTCCTTGGTAAGCACAACGACAGGAGGGTGAGTAGCAATCAAAGAGGCAAGCACCTTCCCCTCAAGTGTCCTGCGAGGCTCTTCGGGCTTCTTAGCGAGTTCTTCTTCTGTAAGCTTTACTTTGCCCTTCTTTGCACGCTTCGCCCTCGCTTCATCATCCATTTCCTCCTCTTCAATCTCCTTCTCTAGTTCACTTCCTCCTCCAACTCCACTTGATCCTCCTTCCAACATTCTCTCTACTCCAATTCCTCTTTTTCCGCCTTGTATCTCCATAGTTTCAACACTCTTCTGCATAATACCTTCCCCCTTTTTGGCATCATCACTGCCGGGGGTTGGTGTGATCAACTTTACAGTGACAGTCTTGCGAAGCTCCTCAAATTTATCAAACACGGCATGGAGAATCCTTTCAGTCCGTGTCGCGAAGACATGCTCTTCGGACAGTACCATCTCCGCCATTTTGATCGAGATCTCTTCCAGCAAGTACTCGCACTGTTTCTCTGACAGAGGCCATCAGCCTCTCTAGCGACTCCACGTTCCTGAAGCGAGCAGCAAGCTCCGCTTCGATCTCAGCACGAATTTCCTTGCGCTCCTCCTCGATCGTGAGATTTAGGAAGTCTTGAGAAGCTTCAAGCTCCGCCTTTGCAGTAGCCAAAGCGCTTTCTTAGCTGTTAAGAGTCACACGAAGCTGGGCAGCTTCGATGATTTTGTAGGCAAGTTCACTGGCCTTCTGTTTGGCTTCATGAACTTGGATGGCCAGCTCTGCATGCTTCAGATCCATGGCTTGAGCACTCCTTCGGCGACTCTCAAGCTCCTTCAAATTTATCTCATGCTCCAGCTTGAGATCTTTCATCTCTTGTTTGAGCTTGTCAAGGGCTGTCTTGGTCCTTGTCAGCTCACTTCCCTTCATCACTAGATCACCATCCTTCTTCTCAATCTCCTCCTTCAGCTCCTTCACCTCCTTCTCCAGCTTTTCCTTTTCTTTGCAAACTGTCACAAGCTTGGCATTTGCCTCCCTCAAGCGACTCCTTTCCGCATCAAGCGAGTCCTTGAGTTCGGTGAGATTTTTCTTCTGGTCTTCCACCAGCTTCACTTGTACCTCCAACACCTTCTCCTTCTCCTCCACTAGCTTCGCCTTCTCCTCCACCTTTCCCTCCAGCTCACCCTTTTTCCGGTCAAAATCTGCACGCAGATTATTGACTTCTTCCACCTTCTTCTCTAACTCCACATCTTTCCTGGTGATCTCGCTTTGCAGGCTTGAGATCTCCGCATCCTTTACCTCCACCTCCTCCGCGTGCTCCCTCGTCAATCTCTGCTCGTGGATGGTTGGGACGTGCTCGGGGACTGAAGCGTCCGGGTAGGCTTGCTTGCCCTTTGCATCCAGCTTATCCCAGAAGCTGGTCCCAATGAGAAAGGCGTGGAAGCCATTCTCACCAATGAAGTCGAGGAGCTTTCCCTCCATCTTGATTAGGTCTTCTTCTGAAAAGGCTTTTAGCAGCTTGAAGACCTTGTAGTACTCAGTGCCGCGGTATGTGATGTATGTCAAGAAATCGACGATCTTAGTGAAGAAGTCGTCGGTCATCGGCACTGAGGAGTAGCGGGTCCTGAGGGTTTCTGCGGCTTGCTCTCTGTCTCTCGCATATCTTGTGAGAGCATCCAGCTGTGCAGGGGTTTTGGAGATTTGGAATTGAGGAATGATGGTTGTTGCTGTAGTTTGGGCGGTATCGGCTGTAGCTGCCGATGAGGTAGGTGATTGGGATGATGATGGGGTTTGGGTTTCGGAGAGTTGGATAGGATCTGTAGCTGGCTGTTGGGTTTGGATAGGCTGGTATAGAGTGAACTCATCAGTGGGGTCGGTGCTGAGAAGTGGCATAGGGGGGATTTGAAAAGAAGAGCTTGATTCTTCTTCATGAGGAGAGAGGGGGGATTTTTGTGAATGGGGTTGGGCTGATGAAGAGGCTTGGGGTTCTGGTGGTTGGGTTGTTTGTGTTTGAGTTTGTGGTGGGGGAGTTTGGGATTTGATAGGTGAAGGCTGGGGTTGAGTCACTTCAACATCCTCAAGCGGCTTCTCCTTCGCCTCGCTTGACAGGATGAGTGAAGCGACTCGCTTCAACTTTTTCTTCCCGCGCTTGGGCGCAGCACACTTCCCGGGTGAAGCGGCTCGCTTGGCTTGGGTCGCTTCTGCTCGCCTTTCGGCAACTGGTACTGCAACGGGCACTTCAACCTCGAGAAGCCCCAAATCTATCGGAATTTTGTTTTTCCTCCACTTGTCATGGAACACCGTGAGCTTGTTGTAAACGGCGACATCAGATTCCGGCCATACTTTGTCCGGATACCGTTCCTCCAGTGCAACGGAGAGTCTGGAGAAGAATTTCAGCTTCCCCTTGCGGAGAATCTGATCGGCGCTACCTTTCACGAACGCGAAATCATCTGCAGCTTCGTGAATTTGGTTGAGAAACCAACCATGCCAGTTGAACCTAGTTCCGGTAAGGCTGTCGAAGATGATGGTGGTGGCGAACAGCTTCATTTCGGAGAGCGTGTCCAAGGTTCCGACATAGCATGCGACGCACTTCGAAAAGAGCTCGCAGATATGGTTGAAAGGAGCCTTCAAATTTGAATGGATACTGGCCTCCTTGAAGTTTGGTTCTACTCCGTCGACGGCAAATCGACCATATTCGACTCCGGCCGAAAAACCTAACTCCAGCAAGGAGTTTCCACCTTCCCTCGACAAGTCGAACACGCCGATGAGGTTGCTCAGGTCCACCTCCACCGGCTTTCCGGTCTGTGGATCGGTGAATGCGGATGTATTTTGCTCTTTCCTCAAGTTCAGAAGGTTTCACCCACTGCCTTGGCCAAAATCTTTGACGGCACCGCCGTCACGAACTTCCATAGGCCGGCCGTGATCAAGGCCCTACGGAAGAATCCATCTTCCTCGATGACGACTGGGTCGAGATGAGGCTCGACGTTGATGTGCTTGTCGACCTCCGTGAGAAATTCCTCCATCGTCTCGGTATTTTGCTTCTTTCCCATGGTAAAATATTTGAGAGAGTTTTTGAACGGAGATTTTAAAGAGCAAACACAGAGGTGAGACTCGTGAGTTGCAGAGAGTTTCAGTTCTTGCACAAGAATGGCAAAGATTGAGAGTTGTGAAATTTTTCTCAGTTCTGCACAGCGTCCTTAAATAGAGGTAGGGTTTGTCTGACGTGGCAGGGGCAAGACAGTAAAATCGGCGAAGATCCTGTAGGTAGGCGGCGGACGCACGGTGATGGATCTGATGTGTCCGGCGTCTTCACAGTAAAAAGTGATCCGCCAACTTGCTCGGCATCTCCACGTGGCCTGCTGTGATTCGTCACTTTACACGGCGTCGGATCCAACGGCTAGAAATCAGGGACTGTTAGGATTCGATGGTTGGATCTCCTCCGTCCTTTCCCGCTTTGAATTCAAAGTGTGAACCACGCGCCCGTTATTTTCGGCTGTACATGAACCTGCATTTAATGCAAAGTAAAAAGTAAAATTGCACTCGAGTGCAGACAGCTCATACTCGCTTCGTACCCGCTCGCTTCGAGTTGGGCCGCTTGGCCTTGACTCGTTGGAGAGGTACTCGCTTGAGTGACTGTTCCGCACTCGCTTGCGATGGCTCGCTTGGAGTGACGTAGTACTCGCTTGGCCATCTGAAGCGACTGGAATAAGAAATAAAATTTCTTTACTTAATTTAAAATGTTTCTGACTTACATACTTCGAGGATAAACAAGAATGTTTTCCTCTTTGTATTTGTGTCAGATTCATTTCATATTTTCCACATAGTGAGTGAAGGTTTCTAGCACGCTTCAGCTCACTTAGTGTACTTAAAATTGAAACACTTACCAGTCAATCTCACTTCGTAGGAGATTGATACCACTTATTGAAGACTTCATTTTGAGGATTTGAACAGCAAAAACCACTTGTTAGTTGCTTCATTTTCTTGGCATTTATCTTCACGGCATTCATCTTCATGGCATTCATCTTCCTCTACGAATTAGAGCGTCCTCCATCGAAGTGAATGGGGGAGAGAATGAATATAGTACCCAAGCTTACTACAACCCAGAGGGGAGCTTCACGTAAGTGTACTTATTCACGACGAATGGGGGATGAGTACAAGTCCTTATCTCAGAGCAGAAATGGACAGGATACCAATGAGAATGCTCTGACAAGACAATCTCGTATTTTACGCAGAAGCATGTCACCAGCCCTGCAACCTTTTGAAGAAAAATGTAACCCTTCAAGCTTCCTCCTACGAGCTACAGAATGAACTTGCAATCGACTCGCTTTGACCCAGGCTAGGGTTAATTGAAGCGATGAAAAATTCAAAGTGGGGGAGGAATGAATAGACATCCGGCAGCTCAACTCAATGAAGAGTGAGTAAGGATTGGATGTTTATCCACGATGAAGGAGATGAGAAGACTTGCTCCTCTTCGGCGGAAAGATGGGAAGAGGACACAAGGTCTAGGTGCCAGCCCTGCCTAAGCTTTCACCATTTTTACGTGGGAAGGCCCGATACAAGACCCCACAACCGTTACTAGAAACGGCACTTGTGAGTGTTTATACCCACTCGCTAGGAATCCTAGGCTAGGTAGCAGCTTTCCTTGCTCGCTTTGGAAGTAGCTTGCTCCGAGAGCAAACAATAGTTCCCCCTTAACCAATGGCTTAACAATTCCTGTAAGCGGGTAGGGAACGTCTTCCAACACTCCACCTTTCTCCACCTTATTTCTCCTTCTTCAAGCGAGTGGAATTTTGAAGTGACTCGCTTGAGTTGGTGAAGATCCGAAGCGAGTGACGCTCAAAAGAACAAGCGACCACTCCTTCGTGCATCCTGGATCTAGCACTCTTCACCAGGGTCTAGCAACCCTAATTCCATGCTTAGCTGATTGAAACGAGACTCAGCTAGAGGCTTGGTGAGAATATCTGCTCGCTGGAGATCGGTATGGATTTTCTCGAGCTTGATATCCTTCTTCTCGACATGATCACGAATGAAGTGATGTCGGATTTTCACGTGCTTGCATCTGGTGTGAAGCACTGGATTTTGTGAGATGCAGATCGCACTGTTGTTGTCGCAGAATATAGGAATTTCATTTGCTTCAACATTGTAGTCCTTCAACTGCTAACGAAGCCATAGAATTTGAGAACAACAGCTTCCAGCGGCCATATATTCGGCTTCAGTCGTTGAAGTAGCTACACTCGTCTGCTTCTTCGAAAACCATGAGATCAGCTTGCTTCCCAAGAACTGACAAGTGCCCGAAGTTGATTTCCTATCAATTCGACACCCTCCATAGTCAGCATCTGAGTATCCAGTGAGCTCCAAATTGTCCTCCGTTGGATACCACAGCCCCATATTGATAGTGCCCTTTAAATATCAAAGAATTCTCTTGGCAGCTTCAAGATGGCTATGCTTGGGATTGCTTTGGAAGCGAGCACAGACTCCAACTGCAAAAGCTATATCCGGCCTACTTGCAGTGAGATATAGAAGGGATCCGATCAAAGCTCGGTAGTCTGTAGCATCCACAGACATCCCATCTAGGTCTGGCTCCATCTTCCAGTTCGTGTTCATTGGAATCTTCACAGCTTTGGCATGCTGAACACCGAACTTGGCAAGCATATCTCGAGTATACTTAGCTTGATTGATGAAGATTCCATCATCCTGCTGCTTTACTTGAAGACCTAGAAAGCAGCTCATCAAGCCAATCATTGACATCTCATATTTGGTCTTCATGACCTCTCCAAACTTCTCGCTAAGCGACTGGATTGGTGACCCAAATATGATGTCATCCACGTAGATCTGAACCCATAGCATATCCTCTCCATGATTGATGGTGAATAGGGTTCGATCTATCTTTCCTTTGTGGAATCCATTATCCACTAGGAATTGGGATAAGGTATCATACCAAGCTCTGGGAGCTTGCTTCAATCCATATAGGGCTTTCTTCAAGCGATACACCTTATCTCCCTGCTCGAAACCCGGTGGCTGCTCCACATACACTTCTTCCTTCAATTCACCATTGAGGAACGCGCTCTTCACATCCATCTGGTAGACTTTGAATTTCTTGGCCGCTGCATAGGCTAGAAATAGTCTGATCGCTTCGAGCCGTGCCACTGGAGCGAAGGTATCATCAAAATCAATTCCTTCCTCTTGGAAGTATCCCTTAGCGATGAGTCGCGCCTTGTTCCTCACAACGTTGTGGTCCTCGTCCGTCTTGTTCTTGAACACCCACTTGGTGCCAATAACATGCTGAAATTTGGGACGATCCACGAGGTACCATACGTCGTTTCTGGTGAACTGATTCAGCTCTTCTTGCATGGCAATCACCCAATTGGAATCAGCTAGGGCTTCCTCCACTCTTGATGGCTCAATGTTTGAGAGAAAACAACTGAACATTGCACTTTCTCCAAACACTTGACTTCTAGTCACTACACCCTTGGATGGATCTCCAATTATTCAACTTGGTGAGTGATCCTTGAGCCAGGCACGCTTGGATCCACCAGCTTCGACTTCATCTTCTTCCTGGTCGCTCGCTTCACCTTCTGAAGCGACTGGATTGGGTGCTTGGCCTGCACTCGCTTCAGGAATTTTGGGGGCAGCTTCAACTTTTCCTTGGACATTCTGCTCACTTGAGCCCTTGATTTCTTCTTCATCTTCAAGCATGTCCCAAGTTAGTGAGTTGATGGGTTCCTCGCTTGACTTTCCTTCTTTAGATTGAACCTATTCCTGTGGAAGACTCAAAGAAGATTCATCAAATACGACATGGGGTGATTCCTCCACGATTAGGGTTTTACAGTTGAACACCCTGTAAGCTTTGCTTGATGTAGAATATCCTAAGAATATTCCTTCATCAGCTTTGCTTTCAAAGGCTTTCAATTGTGACTTCCCATTGTCATGGATGAAGACCCTACAACCAAAAATATGGAAATAAGATATGTTAGGAATTCTCCCTGTCCATATTTCATATGGTGTCTTGTCGTGCCATTTGCAGAGAAGCGTCCGGTTCTACGTATAGCATGTTGTATTGGCAGCTTCAGCCCAATACTTCATTGGAAGCTTCGAGTTTGCAATCATGGTTCGAACGGCTTCTTTGATGGTCCGATTCCTTCTTTCAGCAAATCCATTCTGCTGAGGTGTGCGTGCTGAGGAAGTCTGATGCGCTATGCCATGCTCCGTGCAGTAGGCTTCAATGGTAGAGTTCAGGAACTCTGTGCCTTTTTCGGAGCGAATGGTGTCAATCGCTTGATTCTTCTCCACAGCCAATCGCTTGAGCAATTATGGTAGCTTGGTCAGTGTCTCCTTCTTGCTGAAGTAAGTCGTCGACTACAACTAGAGTGTACTTCCTTCCATTCACACTAACTGGAGTGATTGGACCAAACAGATCCATATGAAGCAGCTCGAGCACTCGCTTGGATGAAGCTTCTTCAAGACTTGCGAAGTGCTTCTTCGTCTGCTTCCCTCGTTGGCATGGTGAGCATGGATGATCTTTGATAAAGACTTCATTTGGTATGCCTTGCACCAAACCTTTTCGAGCTAAGCGATTTATGGCTTTGAAGTTAAGATGGTTCAAGCGTCGGTGCCATAGCCATCCTAATTCTGTAGCACTTCTTGCAACCAGGCACGTTTCCTCTTTGCAGCTGTCCCAATGTGAAATGTAGACATTCCTTTGTCTGACTCCAGTGAGCACAATCTGGGACGTGAGCTTGCTCTTCACAATGCACTTGTTGGAAATATATTCCACCTTGTATCCCTTGTCATAGAATTGTGAAATGTATAGCAATGCTTGAGTCCTTCCATATAGGAGACTTCTTCAATCGTGAGCTTTCCAACTTTCAGTGCGCCATATTTGGTGCTTCCTCGAGAGTTATCACCAAAAGTAACGTGTGGACCCTTCTTCTCTATGTAGTCATGAAGTAGAGCTCTCATGCCGGTCATGTGTCTTGAACATCCACTGTCCAAGTACAAGATTTGATGACCCTCACTTGGCATGGGATCCACGGCGCTCACCTGCAATTAGACAGATTTTGGTACCCAAATCAGTTTGGGTCCTTGCAGGTTAGTTCCCTTAGGTACCCACACTTGCTTCACTCTCTTTTGAGAGGTAGCTTGTGCTTTGGTTTCTCGACCTTTGAAAACAGTGACTTCTGCCTTAAAGCAGCTTCACACGTGCAGCAGTGTGTGCAAGAGGGGTAGCGGCTCGCTTGAGACATATCTAGGCTCTTACCCACTTGCTTGTATCCTGAAGCGAATCGCTTCGGATTAGCTACGGGCTTAGAGACTGACTTAGGTTTTACAGTCTGTCGAAGCGGCTCGCTTGGTTTTCTCGAAGCGGTCCAACTAGGGTTTTGAAACCGACTCGCTTGAGTAACCTTGGAAGTTTGAAGCGGCCTCTTTGGTGCTTCAAATTCTTCCCCCTCAACGTTAGTCCGGTTGGACCATCTCCAGTCCGGATAACGTGACACATAGACATTACTCCTTTTCTTGAAAGGGAGATCCTTTGTCTCTGGTGTCTTGGTCTGAGACTTAGAAGCTACAACTGGTTTCCCTTTACCTTTGGATTGGTATGGTTTAGCATTGTGAGTGCTAGGGACAGTTGGTCTTTGCTTGCCCTTAGGTTCTGCCCATGAAGATATAGACATCTTCATTGGCTTCTTCTTAGGGTTCTCAGTCACTTGGCCTTTATCTTTGTTGATGGTCGCTTTGGATGCAGTGGGCATTTCCAAAGTGACTGATGGTGTCGTGTTTGAAGCACCAACAAAGACAGTCGGCTTGGAAGGTCCACCCTCATATCCGAGTCCTCCCTTTCTACCAAAAGGTAGAAGTGAGCTCTCTAGTGCCTGCCTAGCATATGAGGCTTTGTTCAAGTTGGCAACTAGAGCGGATTGGGTTTCATACCTTCCTTCCAAGCTTTGATGTCTAGCGAAGACATCCTCGAACTTACTAGTCATAGCCCTTAAGTTAAGTTTGACTTGGTCAAGCTCAGTGGCTAGCTTTCGGTTCTCCTTCTTGCTTTGAGACAGAGCTTGTTGCAACACTTCGTGGTCGCTTGACAGTTTGATGTGTTTGTCAAGCAACTCACTCCATGTCGAGGAATTAGCTTCCTCTTGGTGAGTGTGTGCGAGTGTAATAGAACTAGGTGAGGGATAGATAAATACCTCTCCTGTCTCCTCGTCGGTGAGCGCCATAAGTCCTAGATCCTCTCCATCACTGGAGTTGGGATCTGTGAATGCATCCGAGTCGCTTGAGACATCTTCAGTTGAAGGGACTGGCTGCTGGCTCGCTACAAGCGCTCGTCTTGGAGCATCCCTCTTAGCCTTCAGTTCCTCTCGCTCCTTCGCACTCAGCTTCGGGCAATCGGATTTGTAGTGGTGGCCCATCTTGTGGCAGTGGTAGCACTCCACATTCATCATGTCGCGGGGGATCAGCTTTGTCGTCTCTTCTCTTTTCCCTTTTCCTTCTCGAGCATCAGTGCTCCTCCCTTTGTACTGTTTGTAGAATCTTTTGTACTTGCCCACCCGAGAGTTCATTTTGTTGAAGTTCTTGGATAAGAACGCAACATGTTCTTCCAATTCTTCCCTAGTCATCTTGGCTAGCGACTGGTCGCTTGGCCCTTCAGCAGCTTTGAAAGCTACGCCCTTTGATGTCGTGGGAGCTTCATCCTCTTCGTCGAGGTTCATCCGATTCAGATCGAATTCATGAGCTTTGAGTTCGGAGAACAGAATCTCCGGTGTGAGCTTCGATAGATCCTTGGTAGCTAGGTACAACTCTTTCATTGTCTGCCACTTCCTCGTGAGAGCTCGAACAATTTTCAGGTTCACTTCCTTGTCTGTGAGTTCCTTCCCACGTGAGTTGAGAGTTGCAGTGATGTTGGTTACTCTCAGCTCGAAGGCGTCGATGGACTCTCCTGGCTTCATTATTAGACCTTCAAACTCCCGCATTTATACGGCGAGATTGTTCTCTTTGACCTTGTCCGTTCCTTGAGAAATGAGGGCTAGGGTTTCCCACATTTCTTTGGCTGTCACACACTTCCTGATCCTTGGTAGGTAGACATCTGACACAGTGCTCTGCATCGTGTGGTGTGCGATCTAATCAAGGTTGGCGATCTTGAACCTTTTTCGACATACTCTTGCCTAACGTGAGCTTCGCGGCCTTCGGCGGCTTGGACGTTCACAGAGATGGCTTTCTTGATCTCGATTGGTCCATCTTCAATGACCTCCCACATCTGGTCATGGATGGAGCACAAGAAGCTCTCAACGCGAAAGCTCCAGATCTCATAGCCTTCAATGGAGAACTGTGGAAGACTAGAAGCATTCATAGCAAACTATTAGTAGTATATGTAGTACGCGTGGGTGAGGTTTTGATGCACTTAGGAAATAGGATCCGGTTCAGTGAGACAACGTGAAATGAGTGGGGACTCGCTTCGGATATGCAAAGCAGAGGCTCGAAAGAACCGCTGCTCTGATACCACTTGTTGGTCCCGGTTTGTTATAGGAAAAATACGTAGGGGGGGGGGGGGGGTGAATACGTATTTTGAAGTTTTTCAACTTCAAATCCTTAACTCAGAGTATGAAGTAAAGTGCTCTTTGAAATACTAAGACCTAGCCGAGAGCTAGATCTAAAGCAATCACGAATCTCTTGACCTAAGCTTAGAGCTTGATCAAGAGTGAGACTTTACTCTTTAATGCGGAATTCGGTGAGCTATAATCTTTCCTAAGCAATTAAAAATTCCAAGTTATGTTTGTTTAGATGCACGTGCAATGGATAATCAAACAAGGAAATATAAAGAGTTTAGGGTTAGAGAGATACGACACGAGACTTATAGTGGTTCGGAGATAAAGCTCCTACGTCCACTTGTTGCACGAAGCAACTGTTCTCTTCACTCAAGAACTTGAAGATTACGGGCTCTTCAAAAGCCTGGTCAAGATCGAGCTTCACTCGCTTGGATCTGACAGACGCTGGGTGATTCCGGGTTCACACCAAAAACCTAAACTGGACTAGAAGCTTCACTCGCTTCAGTCCGACGACAGGGAGATTCCGGGCTCTTCTTATAGCCTAGCTTCGATCGAGCTTTACACAAACGATGTAAGTGCAAGCTTGGATCTAGACTCTATGATCGAGGCTTCTACAATCGATGAAAGTAGTGCCTTGGATCGAAACAACCTAACGACGACGAACTCAAAAACTTAGGGTTTTCGGTTTACGACGACACACTATGAAGAGCTCTTTACAATAAGTGCAAAGATGGCTAGAGCTCTTCTTCTAAGCTTGGATATGGAATGGGCTTAGACTCTAAGTCTGAAGGTTGCGAAGACGAGTTCCGATGAGACTGGAACTCGGAGAACACTTGAAACAAAGACTCGAAGAATGCACTAAGGCTGGGAGTGTTTGTTTGCAGTAGGCGCTCGAATGCTCAGGTAGTGTTCTACTTCTCTTCGTCTTCATCCTTCACTATTTATAGGCGGAGGGATGCCGAGATTCGTTGCTTGGTTGGTGGCCTTGTCCCTCCTCCTCTCGACAGTACTTGCACAGGCTGGCTGCTTTTCAGACGCGCAGTTTTGGCATTTTGCCGAATTTGGCTAAGTTCCAATTTTAACAGTAACTGGAGCGAGCCAGCACTGTTGCGGCGCCCTTGTCGGCCTGGCAGTCAACTCCACTGCTCCTCTCCGCAGTCGACACGTGGAGATCTCGTAATTAATGCGAAGATCTCTAGTTTAACTGTAGTTCAAAATCAGAGCGGGAATTGGGCTGTCGCTTTCTGGTAGGTAGTGGCTTGCTTTGCTTTGGAGTTGTAGCGTCCGCTTTGATTTGAGTCACTTCGTAGTCTTTCTACAGTGAGTCTCTTGGGAAGTAAAGTTCCCTAGTGACTGCCTTGGAAAATGTTGACCAGAGTTGACTCGCTTTGACTTTACACTGTAGCGCTCGCTTCACTTCGCTTTGGCAGACTCGCTTTGAATCTACTGTAGCGCTCGCTTCGCTACGCTATGCTTCGGCACGCTTTACTTCAGCTCGCTAGACTTGCTTCGCTTTGGAAAACACACTCAAGCGAGTGGCCTCCACTTGAATTTTCTGCGGTCTAAAATCTAAGCAAAATAAAGCCATCCTAACAGAGTAGGCTTAGAAAAAATTTCGAACCTATTATCTATATCAAAAAGTGGGTCGCTTGGGAACAGAACGCTTGGGGGTTTTGGGATCAAATCAAAACAATAGAATGTCCCTTATAGGTTCCCCCTTAACACTTTGTTCTTAACAATTCCCAACAGTTCGGATGTTAATCGATTAAATAAAAATCATATCATGCAATTTCCTAGATCCTAAAGCGGAAACAGATCTAGATTACATACCTTATCGGGCAGATCCAGCCGGTATAATGAGTTTTGGTGAAGAATTCCTCGCACTAGATCTCTGCACACGAGATCTAGCTCTTCTCGTAAACCTCGAGATCTTCTAGAGTATTCCCAATCACAAATAAGAATTCTGGATGGACGGAAATCTTTCTTCTCTCCCTCACAGTAAAACCCTAGCCGTTACACTATTCTCGTATGTGTACTTGTGTACGGAATCCCATCTCACCATCTATATATATATAGAGAGGCAGATTAGGGTTAGGGTTTTCCTTACTGGGCCAGGCCTGCTTCTGTTGGGCTACACTAGGGATCTTAAGGAGGATATGGACTGGGCCTCCCAATATAATTAATAATCCAAGTATTCTCTAGGTCCGAATACTTTACTTAATTATATTAATATTATTTCACTCCATTAAAGAAATAATATTGCACTGCCGTCCATTTCCCATATTATTACATACCGGGCTCCTTTTTGAATTATATTATTTCCCGTGTTTAAGATATCGCATGTCCATTAATTTGGAAACCGAAATAAGGTTCCTTGTAAAACCAGGTACTAACAAAACGTCTCTCAAAACCAATGTTTTATCCAAAAACGGTAAACTGACAACTCCCACTGCAGAAACCGCCACGTGCGTAGCATTCCCCATGGTGACGGTAATCTCTCTAGCATTAAGCCTTCGGGTTTGACAAAACCCCTGCAAGTCAAAACATACATGATCAGTGGCTCCCGTATCTACAACCCAAGTACATGTAGAACGAGCCGCTAAACAAGCTTCGACAACTAATGCACAAGATATACCTTTAGGATTGCCTCTTAACTGAGGACAAGCCGCCTTGTAATGTCCCTTCTGTCCGCAATGGAAACACTTCCCTTTAGGATTCTTTATGCCACCCTGAGGTCCTCCCACTCTTTTATTTGCTCCCTTTTAAGCTTGGCCACCCTGTTTCTTCTTCTTCTTAATTCCACCTTTCGGTTTAGAAGATGTAGAAGCGGTGGCTACATGCACCTAAGGTTCAACCCTAAGAACATCCTCAGCCTGCACAAGCTCATTGAGCAATTCGGATAACGTGTACAACTTCTGAGTCATGTTATAGTTCATCCGAAACTGATCAAAAGATCTAGGAAGGGACTCTATGATGATATCGACCTGGGTTTCCCCATAGATCTCAGCACCTAGGACCTCAAGTTCATTGAGATGACCAATCATCTTTAGAACATGATCCTTCATAGAATCACCATCAGCCATGCGCATAGTCATAATGGCTCTCATAGCCTTCTGACGCGCTTGGCGACCATGGTGCCCAAACATTTCCGTAAGGCTATAGATCATATCAGCTGCAGTTTGGACATTCTGATGTTGATGCTGCAGAATGCTTGACATTGAAGCCAATATATAGCACTTTGCCATCTCATCTGCCCTCTTCCAGCTGGTATAAGCCTCACGCTGTTCTGGCGTGGATTCCTGAGTAGGTTCAGGGGGGCAAGCCTGAATGAGGACGTATTTGTGTCCGTTAGCAGTAAGAACAATATCCAAGTTTCTTTTCCAATCAATATAATTGGAACCCTCGAGTTTGTTTTCTTTGAGAATCGTAGCAAGCGGATTAAGAGACATAGTGAAGCTGAAATAAATAAATAAACATCACATTAACAGAGCAAATTATATTGATAAGCCTTGAAACAATATAAAAAGCATCCCCCAACACCTTAAGGTTTTATACATAAGCCACTATAGGTGGACAATACATATAATCCCTTAAGTAGATTTTTACATCTTTAACCTTATTATCCAATCAACCTTAGCCTTCTAATTGATAAAGTTAATAGTTGGTCCTCCTAGCCATGTAAAATAATTAATTACCTTTCCTTCAGAGAAATAATCAATTAGTTCACATCTAAGTGAATACCATTAATATTCCGAAAAATTACTTCTATAAAGAGTAACCCTACCGAAAGGAGAAGTTACCTAAATAAAACATTTTCCCAATATTATTAACTTGATTTAACCAATGAATTCTATAATTAGTGTCTCCTATAGGGAGGAAGACCCGTGGTCAGCGCGAACACTAATTATTTCATCTCAAATCAAATTATCCTTTTGAAGTCTAAACCAATGAAATCTATAACTAGCATTTCCTATAGGGAGGAAGACCCGTGGTCAACGCGAATGCTAATTATTTCATCTTTTAAACCAATTATGGAGGCTAGATTATTATAATCTCTCGAATTAAATCGAAAAATAATAATAATATTGTCACACTTAGTAATTTTTAATCAAGGTTTTTACCATTTTCAAGCATAGCGTATAAATAATTATCGCGAATAATTAAACAACATGCTATCCACCACATCGAATAAAAATAACCATGAAAAATAAAATAAAATTTATCCAATCATCATGGTCTTCAATTTTTTTCGAACGAGCTTGAAAATCTGGAATCTCCGAGTAACGGGCTGATCTTCACGAGAAAAAAAAACGGGCCCAAGATTCGGCCCGCAGGGTTTCGGCCCGTTAGAGTTTCGAGAAACCCTATTCCGCTAACCCTAGCTGCCGAAATCAGCTGCCGTTGTCGCCCTTCTGCCACCGCCGCCGTGCCATGTCCGCCTAGAGCCGGAGGGGACCTCGCCGGAGGTCTCCCACTGGACGCCGCCGCTGCCGGTCGCTGGAAGAATGGAGGACAGCAACAAAAACGTTGTTGCCACCGCTGCACAGTCGCGGGTGCGACTGTCGCGGTCAGCAGCTGCTGCCGCCGTCTTCCCTCCGCCTCCACGCCACCGTCCGTCGTCCTGGAGTCGCCGGCGTTCAAGGAGAACGCCGGCCAGCAGCCACCAGTAGCCCGCCGCAAGTCGCTGGGGTTCCGAGAAACCCCAGCTTGTGCTGCCGTCGGGCAACAGCGATTCCGCCGCCGCCGTTGCGCCTGCCGCCGTCTGGGGAGTCGCCGCCGGCCTGGGTAGAGGCCGGACGCCTGTCCAGCGCCACCAGCAGCCGTCGCGACTTGCTAGGGTTTTGAAAAACCTTAGCCGCGCTACTGCTCCTTCACGGCGTCGCTGCCGCCGTCGCCTGCACCTCCGGACGCCGCTGCTCCCTCCTCCGACCAGTCCTCGTCGTCGAGGAGGTCGAGCGGTGGCTCCCACCGGCGTCTCCGAGTTGCAACAGCCGCGATAGGGTAAAACCCTAGCGCGTTGCACTCGTCACCGTCGAGCCGCCGCAGCCGTCTCGATTTCCGACAAGACTTTCGTCTCCTCTCCTCCCAATTTGATCGGTTACATTGATAGGAAATTTTACATTGAAATTACATCGTAAAACGAAAAATAAAATCCTAATCTAACACTATCAACCCTAGTGTTTTACAAATGTGGCCACAAACAGACCGATTTTAATACAAAATTAAAACCGAAAAACATTCATATTAACCATGATAATTGGATATCTGCAAAACACAAAATTCGCATCCAAGAACAAATAATATGAAATTTATAATCTTAATTAATCAATCAACAGAGCCGAGTTGGCTCTGATACCAATTGTTGGATCCGTGAAGATCGCTCGGATGTTAATCGATTAAACAAAAATTATATCATGCAATTTCCTAGATCCTAAAGCGGAAACAGATCTAGATTGCATACCTTATCGGGCAGATCCACCCGGTATAATGAGTTTTGGTGAAGAATTCCTCGCACTAGATCTCTGCACACGAGATCTAGCTCTTCTCGTAAACCTCGAGATCTTCTAGAGTATTCCCGAGCACAAAGAAGAATTCCGGATGGACGGAAATCTTTCTTCTCTCCCTCACAGTAAAACCCTAGCCGTTACACTATTCTCGTATGTGTACTTGTGTACGGAATCCCATCTCACCATCTATATATATATAGAGAGGCAGATTAGGGTTAGGGTTTTCCTTACTGGGCCAGGCCTGCTTCTGTTGGGCTACACTAGGGATCTTAAGGAGGATATGGACTGGGCCTCCCAATATAATTAATAATCCAAGTATTCTCTAGGTCCGAATACTTTACTTAATTATATTAATATTATTTCATTCCATTAAAGAAATAATATTGCACTGCCGTCCATTTCCCATATTATTACATACCGGGCTCCTTTTTGAATTATATTATTTCCCGTGTTTAAGATATCGCATGTCCATTAATTTGGAAACCGAAATAAGGTTCCTTGTAAAACCAGGTACTAACAAAACGTCTCTCAAAACCAATGTTTTATCCAAAAACGGTAAACTGACAACTCCCACTGCAGAAACCGCCACGTGCGTAGCATTCCCCATGGTGACGGTAATCTCTCTAGCATTAAGCCTTCGGGTTTGACAAAACCCCTGCAAGTCAAAACATACATGATCAGTGGCTCCCGTATCTACAACCCAAGTACATGTAGAACGAGCCGCTAAACAAGCTTCGACAACTAATGCACAAGATATACCTTTAGGATTGCCTCTTAACTGAGGACAAGCCGCCTTGTAATGTCCCTTCTGTCCGCAATGGAAACACTTCCCTTTAGGATTCTTTATGCCACCCTGAGGTCCTCCCACTCTTTTATTTGCTCCCTTTTAAGCTTGGCCACCCTGTTTCTTCTTCTTCTTAATTCCACCTTTCGGTTTAGAAGATGTAGAAGCGGTGGCTACATGCACCTAAGGTTCAACCCTAAGAACATCCTCAGCCTGCACAAGCTCATTGAGCAATTCGGATAACGTGTACAACTTCTGATTCATGTTATAGTTCATCCGAAACTGATCAAAAGATCTAGGAAGGGACTCTATGATGATATCGACCTGGGTTTCCCCATCGATCTCAGCACCTAGGACCTCAAGTTCATTGAGATGACCAATCATCTTTAGAACATGATCCTTCATAGAATCACCATCAGCCATGCGCATAGTCATAATGGCTCTCATAGCCTTCTGACGCGCTTGGCGACCATGGTGCCCAAACATTTCCGTAAGGCTATAGATCATATCAGCTGCAGTTTGGACATTCTGATGTTGATGCTGCAGAATGCTTGACATTGAAGCCAATATATAGCACTTTGCCATCTCATCTGCCCTCTTCCAGCTGGTATAAGCCTCACGCTGTTCTGGCGTGGATTCCTGAGTAGGTTCAGGGGGGCAAGCCTGAATGAGGACGTATTTGTGTCCGTTAGCAGTAAGAACAATATCCAAGTTTCTTTTCCAATCAATATAATTGGAACCCTCGAGTTTGTTTTCTTTGAGAATCGTAGCAAGCGGATTAAGAGACATAGTGAAGCTGAAATAAATAAATAAACATCACATTAACAGAGCAAATTATATTGATAAGCCTTGAAACAATATAAAAAGCATCCCCCAACACCTTAAGGTTTTATACATAAGCCACTATAGGTGGACAATACATATAATCCCTTAAGTAGATTTTTACATCTTTAACCTTATTATCCAATCAACCTTAGCCTTCTAATTGATAAAGTTAATAGTTGGTCCTCCTAGCCATGTAAAATAATTAATTACCTTTCCTTCAGAGAAATAATCAATTAGTTCACATCTAAGTGAATACCATTAATATTCCGAAAAATTACTTCTATAAAGAGTAACCCTACCGAAAGGAGAAGTTACCTAAATAAAACATTTTCCCAATATTATTAACTTGATTTAACCAATGAATTCTATAATTAGTGTCTCCTATAGGGAGGAAGACCCGTGGTCAGCGCGAACACTAATTATTTCATCTCAAATCAAATTATCCTTTTGAAGTCTAAACCAATGAAATCTATAACTAGCATTTCCTATAGGGAGGAAGACCCGTGGTCAACGCGAATGCTAATTATTTCATCTTTTAAACCAATTATGGAGGCTAGATTATTATAATCTCTCGAATTAAATCGAAAAATAATAATAATATTGTCACACTTAGTAATTTTTAATCAAGGTTTTTACCATTTTCAAGCATAGCGTATAAATAATTATCGCGAATAATTAAACAACATGCTATCCACCACATCGAATAAAAATAACCATGAAAAATAAAATAAAATTTATCCAATCATCATGGTCTTCAATTTTTTTCGAACGAGCTTGAAAATCTGGAATCTCCGAGTAACGGGCTGATCTTCACGAGAAAAAAAAACGGGCCCAAGATTCGGCCCGCAGGGTTTCGGCCCGTTAGGGTTTCGAGAAACCCTATTCCGCTAACCCTAGCTGCCGAAATCAGCTGCCGTTGTCGCCCTTCTGCCACCGCCGCCGTGCCATGTCCGCCTGGAGCCAGAGGGGACCTCGCCGGAGGTCTCCCACTGGACGCCGCCGCTGCCGGTCGCTGGAAGAATGGAGGACAGCAACAAAAACGTTGTTGCCACCGCTGCACAGTCGCGGGTGCGACTGTCGCGGTCAGCAGCTGCTGCCGCCGTCTTCCCTCCGCCTCCACGCCACCGTCCGTCGTCCTGGAGTCGCCGGCGTTCAAGGAGAACGCCGGCCAGCAGCCACCAGTAGCCCGCCGCAAGTCGCTGGGGTTCCGAGAAACCCCAGCTTGTGCTGCCGTCGGGCAACAGCGATTCCGCCGCCGCCGTTGCGCCTGCCGCCGTCTGGGGAGTCGCCGCCGGCCTGGGTAGAGGCCGGACGCCTGTCCAGCGCCACCAGCAGCCGTCGCGACTTGCTAGGGTTTTGAAAAACCTTAGCCGCGCTACTGCTCCTTCACGGCGTCGCTGCCGCCGTCGCCTGCACCTCCGGACGCCGCTGCTCCCTCCTCCGACCAGTCCTCGTCGTCGAGGAGGTCGAGCGGTGGCTCCCACCGGCGTCTCCGAGTTGCAACAGCCGCGATAGGGTAAAACCCTAGCGCGTTGCACTCGTCACCGTCGAGCCGCCGCAGCCGTCTCGATTTCCGACAAGACTTTCGTCTCCTCTCCTCCCAATTTGATCGGTTACATTGATAGGAAATTTTACATTGAAATTACATCGTAAAACGAAAAATAAAATCCTAATCTAACACTATCAACCCTAGTGTTTTACAAATGTGGCCACAAACAGACCGATTTTAATACAAAATTAAAACCGAAAAACATTCATATTAACCATGATAATTGGATATCTGCAAAACACAAAATTCGCATCCAAGAACAAATAATATGAAATTTATAATCTTAATTAATCAATCAACAGAGCCGAGTTGGCTCTGATACCAATTGTTGGATCCGTGAAGATCGCTCGGATGTTAATCGATTAAACAAAAATTATATCATGCAATTTCCTAGATCCTAAAGCGGAAACAGATCTAGATTGCATACCTTATCGGGCAGATCCACCCGGTATAATGAGTTTTGGTGAAGAATTCCTCGCACTAGATCTCTGCACACGAGATCTAGCTCTTCTCGTAAACCTCGAGATCTTCTAGAGTATTCCCGAGCACAAAGAAGAATTCCGGATGGACGGAAATCTTTCTTCTCTCCCTCACAGTAAAACCCTAGCCGTCACACTATTCTCATATGTGTACTTGTGTACGGAATCCCATCTCACCATCTATATATATAGAGGCAGATTAGGGTTAGGGTTTTCCTTACTGGGCCAGGCCTGCTTCTGTTGGGCTACACTACGGATCTTAAGAAGGATATGGACTGGGCCTCCCAATATAATTAATAATCTAATATAATTAATAATCCAAGTATTCTCAGGGCCCGAATACTTTACTTAATTATATTAATATTATTTCACTCCATTAAAGAAATAATATTGCACTGTCGTCCATTTCCCATATTATTACATACCGGGCTCCTTTTTGAATTATATTATTTCCCGTGTTTAAGATATCGCATGTCCATTAATTAATTAAGCTACTGATAGCTTTATTAATTAATATCTCAACCGAGAGTAGTACCCGTTCGACCTTATTAATATATCGGAACTTAATCCACCTGCAGGGTTTGATATAATAATCTTTGGAGCGCCTCAAGGGGACATCATCAACTCGGACTCCGCCGAGACACGATTTCTAGCTATAATATTAATTATCATATTTATAATATTATTACCCAAGATATCGAGATACATTGAGTTTTAATAACTCGTACTCATTGATAAATCAAAGTAATAATTGTCATAAATATATAATTCAATATTATACAACTAGAATTAAGAAATAATAATCGTCCGAGATCTTAAATCCTTTATTAAATCAGTATAAAAGGATTTATCTCACCGCGATACTGTTCAATGCAACTGGATGCATTAGTATAAGCTAATAGCCAAGATCAGCTAATATCAAGCATTATACTACAACCTTAACAAGTAATTTGTCCATGATTACTTAGGTTGCGAACACCATTTAAGTATATAAGAAACCGATAATATGATCTTCCGTATGACCACCCACACCATATTATCTATAATATATACTACATGACACTTATTTGCATAACCATAACACGAATAAATATGCAAAATATATGACTCCATTTATTTCATTAAACAGGAAGAAGTAGTATACAACTAAGCATAAAAAGTATGCTTTTCAGTATATAGTCCCAACAATCTCCCACTTATACTCAAAAGCATGCTTTCAAGTATACTACTACACTACTATCTCTCCCACTTATACTCAAAGCAGTGTTGTCATGCATCGAACTCCCATGCCTCCAACATGCCTTTCGAACACCTTGACAGACAAGGCCTTCGTGAAAGGATCAGCCAGGTTTTCCTCTGAAGCAATCTTTGACACCACGACCTCTCCTCTTTTCAAATACTCTCATATGAGGTTGTACTTTCTTTCAATGTGTTTACTGGCATTATGGGTTCGTGGTTCCTTTGAATTTGCCACTGCACCAGAATTGTCACAATAAATTGTGATCGACTGAGGAAAATTCGAAATCACATCCAAATCCATCAAGAAGTTCCGGAGCCATACAGCCTCTTTGGCTGCTTCCGAGGCTGCGACATACTCAGCCTCCATTGTTGAGTCAGCAATGCATTTCTGCTTTATGCTTCTCCAACAAATGGCTCCACCTCCCAGTGTAAAAACACATCCTGAGGTAGACTTTCGAGAATCCCTATCTGATTGGAAATCAGAATCAGTATATCCCAGAGGAAGTAGACTGTCAGAATGAAAGACCAACATATAATCCCTAGTCCTTCTCAGGTACTTGATTATATTCTTTACAGCAGTCCAGTGTCCTTTTCCTGGGTTAGACTGATATCTGGCAACCATGCCTACATAATAGATATCCGGTCTAGTGCAAAGCATAGCATACATGAGGCTTCCAACAGCTGAAGCATATGGAAATGCCTTCATGTCATCTATCTCTTCTTGTGTCGTTGGACACATCTCTTTCGACAGATGAATTCCACTATGGAGAGGTAGAGATCCCCTCTTGGAATTTTCCATGCTAAACCGCTTTACAACCGTATCAATGTAGGTTGCTTGGGAAAGACAAAACATTCTCTTCATTCGATCTCGAAAGATCTTAATCCCAAGAATGTGTCCTACTTCTCCCAAATCCTTCATCTTGAATTGGTTGGACAGCCACATCCGTACGTCCGATAACATATCCACGTTGTTGCCAATTAGTAGAATGTCATCCATATACAGTACTAGAAACACCAAGACATTTCCTTCACACTTCTTGTAAACACAACTCTCTTATACACACTGCGCGAATCCATATGATTGGATTACCTCGTCAAACCGTGTGTTCCAAGACCTAGATGCTTGCTTAAGTACATAAATGGATCGCTTAAGCTGCATGCAAGATGCTCACTTCCTTCGGCAATGTAACCATCTTGTTGGCGCATGTAAATGGGCTTATCAAGACTACCATTCAGGAAATCAGTTTTGACATCCATTTGCCAGATCTCCAGATCCATATGGGCCGCAATGGCCAAGAGAATCCGGATCGACTTAAGCATGACGACAGGCGAAAAGGTTTCATCATAATCGATGCCCTCTTTTTGAGTGAAACCTTTTGCCACGAGTCTAGCTTTGAAGGTTTCAACCTTCCCGTCAGGTCCTCTCTTACATTTGTAGACCCACTTACACTCGATGGGTTTAACCCCTTCAGGAAGTTCTACAACATCATATACATCGTTTCCATGCGTGGATTGAATTTCAGAATCCATTGCAACTTGCCAAAGCTGTGCATCTTTGTCTTGGATTGCCTCTTTGTACGTCCAGGGGTCAGAGTCATCTTCACCAGGTAAGTTGTCCGAAGACTCTCCCAAACACAACCATCTTTCAGGTTGAATGATGACCCTCCCACTGCGACGAGGCTTATTCTGAGATTGTGTACTAGTGTCAACACGTGGTGCAGTAGATGGTGCAACATCTAGTACGGGTGGTTTAGGTGGGTTTGTATCCCTCATCTCTTCTAAGACGACCTCACTCATGGGTTTGTGATTGTTCATGTAGTCCTCTTCCAAAAATTGAGCATTAGTGCTAACAATGATCTTTTTGTCCCTCGGACTATAGAACAATCCACCTCTTGTTCCCTTAGGGTATCCTACAAACAGCCGTAATTCAGTTCGTGATTCCAACTTATCAGCATCCTTGCGCAATACATGTGCAGGTGAACCCCAGATCCGAATATGTTTAAGATTGGCCTTTCGGCCTGACCACAATTCCAAGGGAGTTTTGGGTACTGATTTAGAAGGAACTAAGTTTAGAATATACGTCGCCGTTTCTAAGGCATAGCCCCAAAACGAAGTAGGTAGCTCAGAATAGCTCATCATCGACCGAATCATATTAAGTAATATCCGGTTCCTGCGTTCTGCCACACCATTCTGCTGTGGTGTTCCTGGCGCAGTAAGCTGGGACGTGATCCCGGCTTGTGACATGTATTCCAAGAATTCAGCGCTAAGGTACCCTCCACCTCGATCAGATCGAATGGACTTAATGGATCTATTATGCTGATTTTCCACTTCCGCCTTAAAAACTTTGAATTTATCAAAGGATTCAGACTTCCGTTTCATCAAATAAATGTATCCAAACCGTGAGTAATCATCAATAAAAGTGATGAAATACTCAAAACCACCTTTAGCCTGAATTGACATTGGACCACACACATCTGTATGAATCAAATCCAACACATTCCCTGATCTGTTGCCCTTGGATTTAAATATCCTTTTCGTCATTTTACCTTCCAAACAAGATTCGCAAGTTGGTAGTGGTCCTATTTGGAGTTTATCCAAAGGCCCATCTTTCACCAACCTTTGAATTCGCTTGAGGTTAATGTGACCTAGCCTCAGATGCCAGAGATATGTTTGATTCACACTTGAAGAAACCTTTCGATTCCTCGAACTCGATGATACGCTATAAATAGCAGGTACAGTACAGTTAATTGTATAGAGATTGTTAGACATAATACCTGAACAAATGACATCATTGCTACGAAAAATAGTAACGTCATTCAAACCAAAAGTAACCGAATATCCATCCAAATACAATTTGGAAACCGAAATAAGGTTCCTTGTAAAACCAGGTACTAACAAAACGTCTCTCAAAACCAATGTTTTATCCAAAAACGGTAAACTGACAACTCCCACTGCAGAAACCGCCACGTGCGTAGCATTCCCCATGGTGACGGTAATCTCTCTAGCATTAAGCCTTCGGGTTTGACAAAACCCCTGCAAGTCAAAACATACATGATCAGTGGCTCCCGTATCTACAACCCAAGTACATGTAGAACGAGCCGCTAAACAAGCTTCGACAACTAATGCACAAGATATACCTTTAGGATTGCCTCTTAACTGAGGACAAGCCGCCTTGTAATGTCCCTTCTGTCCGCAATGGAAACACTTCCCTTTAGGATTCTTTATGCCACCCTGAGGTCCTCCCACTCTTTTATTTGCTCCCTTTTAAGCTTGGCCACCCTGTTTCTTCTTCTTCTTAATTCCACCTTTCGGTTTAGAAGATGTAGAAGCGGTGGCTACATGCACCTAAGGTTCAACCCTAAGAACTTCCTCAGCCTGCACAAGCTCATTGAGCAATTCGGATAACGTGTACAACTTCTGATTCATGTTATAGTTCTTCCGAAACTGATCAAAAGATCTAGGAAGGGACTCTATGATGATATCGACCTGGGTTTCCCCATCGATCTCAGCACCTAGGACCTCAAGTTCATTGAGATGACCAATCATCTTTAGAACATGATCCTTCATAGAATCACCATCAGCCATGCGCATAGTCATAATGGCTCTCATAGCCTTCTGACGCGCTTGGCAACCATGGTGCCCAAACATTTCCGTAAGGCTATAGATCATATCAGCTGCAGTTTGGACATTCTGATGTTGATGCTGCAGAATGCTTGACATTGAAGCCAATATATAGCACTTTGCCATCTCATCTGCCCTCTTCCAGCTGGTATAAGCCTCACGCTGTTCTGGCGTGGATTCCTGAGTAGGTTCAGGGGGGCAAGCCTGAATGAGGACGTATTTGTGTCCGTTAGCAGTAAGAACAATATCCAAGTTTCTTTTCCAATCAATATAATTGGAACCCTCGAGTTTGTTTTCTTTGAGAATCGTAGCAAGCGGATTAAGAGACATAGTGAAGCTGAAATAAATAAATAAACATCACATTAACAGAGCAAATTATATTGATAAGCCTTGAAACAATATAAAAAGCATCCCCCAACACCTTAAGGTTTTATACATAAGCAACTATAGGTGGACAATACATATAATCCCTTAAGTAGATTTTTACATCTTTAACCTTATTATCCAATCAACCTTAGCCTTCTGATTGATAAAGTTAATAGTTGGTCCTCCTAGCCATGTAAAATAATTAATTACCTTTCCTTCAGGGAAATAATCAATTAATTCACATCTAAGTGAATACCATAATTTAATATTCCGAAAAATAACTTCTATAAAGAGTAACCCTACCGAAAGGAGAAGTTACCTAAATAAAACATTTTCCCAATATTATCAACTTGATTTAACCAATGAATTTATAATTAGTGTCTCCTATAGGGAGGAAGACCCGTGGTCAGCGCGAACACTAATTATTTCATCTCAAATCAAATTATCCTTTTGAAGTCTAAACCAATGAAATCTATAACTAGCATTTCCTATAGGGAGAAAGACCCGTGGTCAACGCGAATGCTAATTATTTAATCTTTTAAACCAATTATGGAGGCTAGATTATTATAATCTCTCGAATTAAATCGAAAAATAATAATAATATTGTCACACTTAGTAATTTTTAATCAAGGTTTTTACCATTTTCAAGCATAGCGTATAAACAATTATCGCGAATAATTAAACAACATGCTATCCACCACATCGAATAAAAATAACCATGAAAAATAAAATAAAATTTATCCAATCATCATGGTCTTCAATTTTTTTCAAACGAGCTTGAAAATCTGGAATCTCCGAGTAACGGGCTGATCTTCACGAGAAAAAAAAAAAAGGGGCCCAAGATTCGGCCCGTAGGGTTTCGGCCCGTTAGGTTTTCGAGAAACCCTATTCCGCTAACCCTAGCCGCCGAAATCAGCTGCCGTTGTCGCCCATCTGCCACCGCCGCCGTGCCATGTCCGCCTGGAGCCGGAGGGGACCTCGCCGGAGGTCTCCCACTGGACGCCGCCGCTGCCGGTCGCTGGAAGAATGGAGGACAGCAACAAAAACGTTGTTGCCGCCGCTGCACAGTCGCGGGTGCGACTGCCGCGGTCAGCAGCTGCTGCCACCGTCTTCCCTCCGCCTCCACGCCGCCGTCCGTCATCCTGGAGTCGCCGGCGTTCAAGGAGAACGCCGGCCAGCAGCCACCAGTAGCCCGCCGCAAGTCGCTGGGGTTCCGAGAAACCCCAGCTTGCGCTGCCGTCGGGCAACAGCGATTCCGCCGCCGCCGTTGCGCCTGCCGCCGTCTGGGGAGTCACCGCCGGCCTGGGTAGAGGCCGGACGCCGGTCCAACGCCACCAGCAGCCGTCGCGACTTGCTAGGGTTTCGAAAAACCTTAGCCGCGCTACTGCTCCTTCACGGCGTCGCTGACGCCATCGCCTGCACCTCCGGACGCCGCTGCTCCCTCCTCCGACCAATCCTCGTCGTCGAGGAGGTCGAGCGGTGCCTCCCACCGGCGTCTCCGAGTTGCAACAGCCGCGATAGGGTAAAAGCCTAGCGCGTTGCACTCGTCACCGTTGAGCCGCCGCAGCCGTCTCGATTTCCGACAAGACTTTCGTCTCCTCTCCTCCCAATTTGATCGGTTACATTGATAGGAAATTTTACATTGAAATTACATCGTAAAACGAAAAATAAAATCCTAATCTAACACTATCAACCCTAGTGTTTTACAAACGTGGCCACAAACAGACCGATTTTAATACAAAATTAAAACCAAAAAACATTCATATTAACCATGATAATTGGATCTCTGCAAAACACAAAATTCGCATCCAAGAACAAATAATATGAAATTTATAATTTTAATTAATCAATCAACAGAGCCGAGTTGGCTCTGATACCAATTGTTGGATCCGTGAAGATCGCTCGGATGTTAATCGATTAAACAAAAATTATATCATGCAATTTCCTAGATCCTAAAGCGGAAACAGATCTAGATTGCATACCTTATCGGGCAGATCCAGCCGGTATAATGAGTTTTGGTGAAGAATTCCTCGCACTAGATCTCTGCACACGAGATCTAGCTCTTCTCGTAAACCTCAAGATCTTCTAGAGTATTCCCGAGCACAAAGAAGAATTCCGGATGGACGGAAATCTTTCTTTTCTCCCTCACAGTAAAACCCTAGCCATCACACTATTCTCATATGTGTACTTGTGTACGGAATCCCATCTCACCATCTATATATATAGAGGCAGATTAGGGTTAGGGTTTTCCTTACTGGGCCAGGCCTGCTTCTATTGGGCTACACTACGGATCTTAAGAAGGATATGGACTGGGCCTCCCAATATAATTAATAATCTAATATAATTAATAATCCAAGTATTCCCAGGGCCCGAATACTTTACTTAATTATATTAATATTATTTCACTCCATTAAAGAAATAATATTGCACTGTCGTCCATTTCCCATATTATTACATACCGAGCTCCTTTTTGAATTATATTATTTCCCGTGTTTAAGATATCGCATGTCCATTAATTAATTAAGCTACTGATAGCTTTATTAATTAATATCTCAACCGAGAGTAGTACCCGCTCGACCTTATTAATATATCGGAACTTAATCCACCTGCAGGGTTTGATATAATAATCTTTGGAGCTCCTCAAGGGGACATCATCAACTCGGACTCCGCCGAGACACGATTTCTAGCTATAATATTAATTATCATATTTATAATATTATTACCCAAGATATCGAGATACATTGAGTTTTAATAACTCGTACTCATTGATAAATCAAAGTAATAATTATCATAAATATATAATTCAATATTATACAACTAGAATTAAGAAATAATAATCGTCCGAGATCTTAAATCCTTTATTAAATCAGTATAAAAGGATTTATCTCACCGCGATACTGTTCAATGCAACTGGATGCATTAGTATAAGCTAATAGCCAAGATTAGCTAATATCAAACATTATACTACAACCTTAACAAGTAATTTGTCCATGATTACTTAGGTTGCGAACACCATTTAAGTATATAAGAAACCGATAATATGATCTTCCGTGTGACCACCCACACCATATTATCTATAATATATACTACTCCCTCTGTCCCTTTGGAGTTGTTACATTTCTTTTCAGCATTTGTCTCAAGCATTTTCGAGCGTCTTGATAATAAGTTTCAAAATATATTTTTGTGAAAATTTTAAATTTACGAGATACTACAAGTGTTTTAGTATTTCATAAAAGGAAACAATATTTAAAAAGCTATTTTAAAACTTATCAATAAAATTCTCGAAAACGCTTGGGACAAATGTTAAAAAGAAGTGTAACAACTCCAAAGGGACGGAGGGAGTACATGACACTTATTTGCATAACCATAACACGAATAAATATGCAAAACATATGACTCCATTTATTTCATAAAACAGGAAGAAGTAGTATACAACTAAGCAAAAGTATGCTTTTCAGTATATAGTCCCAACACCTCCTCCTCGGGCTCCTCCTCTGGGTCCTCCTTGAGCTCTGGCTCGGGTGCTGGCTGTGGCTCTGGCTCTGGTGCGTTCTCCCATTCCTCCACACTCTGGGCGAAGTCGTCCAAGCGACGCCCATCCTCGGTCATCGCCCGACTGTTCTCCTCGATGCTCCGTCTAGTCTCTGCCATCCACTTCTCGTGGTCGGAAAGTATGTGGCTGACGCTGCTGCTGCTACGGGCCAGTCTCGGTGAGCTACGGGAAGTGAGGCGGGGGTCGTAGGCTGTTGTAACTCTGCCTCTACACGGAGTAGCTCCTCCGTGGAAGTCCCTGGACCAAGTGGACGGGAAGGCGAGGGACGGGGTGCCTCCCTCTCAGGGATGACGTCCACTATCGGGGCCTTGCCCCGGTTGGCTATCGAGTACCTCCCTCGCCTGACAAGGGAGTGGGTGCGGTAGGCACGCTGGGAGTGCGTCGGAAACGGGCCACTGAAATCCTGGTCTCAAAGTCCTCGCGGTCTCGGCGACCTAGGACGGAAGTGGGAGGTGCCGGAACCTCCGTCACTGCCGGTACTCCGTCCGGCTGGGGCCACACTGAGGTTAGAAGGTCGGCCTCGGGAGCAAAACGTCTCGGGTACGGTCCGTCAGGCGGTCCACGGTACATCGTGAACTGGTGCTGGAGGGCTGACAGGAACCCTCGGAAGTTGGCCAACAAGTCGTGAAATCCTGGGAAAGGGTCCATGCCCAACTCTGCCAACTACGGGGTTGGTGCACGATCACTCGCATAACACCGTCGTAGCTGGAAACTCCCGAGTGCTGGTGTACCTCCTCCCAGAGTCCTCCGAAGTGAGCTAAGTACTCACCCACGTCGTGCTCTACGCGTCGCCGGTAGTTCAGGTAAGAGTCAAGGAGTGCCGCCATCTACACGAGACAGCGAATTCTAGTCAGGTTCTATTCAAAAGGTTGGGATAGAAAAACGACATTCATAAATAAGTTGGTGAAAAGGGAATATCTCTTCTATTCGTATGATCTATGGTTCAAAATGGCCTTAACTAGGTTATAACTATGTTTCATGCAAGCGTGGGAGTGGTTATATACTAAGTAAGTTCTTGGTTTAGAAACCAACGTTATGTTACTCTTACTAGGTTCTCGTTGGGTTAGGTTAGAGGCGGTCAGGGAACTCGCCTTGCATCCCTTATAAGGTCGACGACACCTCATTTGTCCCATTTTTGAGACGTCGTTCTTGATTATGAATTCTAATCGCTTCCTTGCGAATCCTTTCTTCCGAGCTTGGAAACGCGCCTCGTAGCTTCCCGCGATCTAACCTGTTACAATGAAGGGAAAGAACCCTAGTTCAAGCGAGCTACGTTCTCTAAAAGTCCTTGATCTTAACACCTTATGTAATCCCTACGAGTTGCCTCATCTAGGTTCTCATAGTGATGATAAGCAACCTATCTCTTGGTCGATCGTGACGTCATGAAGAGTCGAGCTTTTGTCAGGAGCTTTGAGAAGTCTAGCGAAGCAAGTCTAGACTTTACGATAAAGAAGAAGACTCTTGGATTTCAGAGAGAACCAAAGCTCTGATACCACCCTGTCACGACCCCACCCCGCTAGGACTAGCCAAGCGAGGTCGCGACGCAAGAAAAGGGAAAACAAAATGAAATAAACGAACGACATGAGGTGAAACGATGCGAAGACATAGCATTAGATTAAATTCGAACTCCCCATCACTCGTCGAGAATGAATGGAGGGAAAATATTGTTCAACAAAAGAAGAGTGTAACATGAAATACACGGAAGCGTTGTTCATGACAGAAGTCATTGTCTATGATGGGGCCATTACATTGCAACGATACACAAAACGGAGATGAGTTGCAACGATACACAAAACAAAACTGAGTTTAGCTACATAACAATCATTGCGGAAGAACGTGAGATGCATGTATGGAGACATGCACCACCAAGAGGCTTCAACACATTCATGCTCGACAAAAGCCCTTCCGACTGCTTAACTCCGTCCCGATCAACCTGCACATGGGAAATATGTACAGGGCTGAGTACAAAGTACTCAGTGAACACATGCCAAAACATTTAATTGTCAGCCATTCAAGTGAGACATAGGGGTTTTCGGAAAGAGCTATGCTCACTAAAACATTTACATTAAAGGCGCTTGCATGCTAAGTTCTTTGGCGTAATCCGTCATATCTGAGCCGTGAGTGTATCCGGTAAGGGTGGCCACCCTACCCGGATACCTGACCGGCCAACTTACGTCGGCTCACGGTCCTCTAGTGCACTTAACCCATCGAGGTGCGACCCCGATAGGCCCAAATTCGTCTTTTTTAACATTTGGCCGAAGCCCTTTCACAGATAGACTTCATACAAAACAAAACATTTATGGCATGACAATTCTTTTAAAAGAAAGAACTTTAGCGTAAATAAACATTTTAGTTGTATGAAAGCCCACCTCGATAGCTTTCCCTGATTGGCTCAATAACTCTGAGTGCCGCCTTAGTCTCGGCCTTTCCCTTCGCCTAACCTTGTTCAAAGAATGTAAAATGAGAGACTTGGAATGAAAATCGATAATCTTATCGATCTATGCGAAGGTTGTCTTTTATCGAGACTATGATCTCTTTTACTGATAGTGCTATCGAGGATATTCTTTTAATCGAGGGTTTCTCGATTATTATCTGAAATCGATAACTTCGATCGATTCTTGTGTCTTATAGTCTTTTCATCCTTGACAGAAATCGCAGGATGCTTGATTAAGCCATTAATGAGGCTTCGTGATTTTATTACGTGATATAAGTGGTCTACACTTATAAGGTTGTTATGATTGGGCTCGGTTGATTAAATCAAACGTTATTAATTATTAGGGGCCCAATAGAATTATTAGGGGTTTAAGCCCAATTATTTTGGCTCGGGAAATTATTAAATCAAACCCGGAAAGTTGTCACGTTTGGCTCTCGTCTCTTGATTTAAATATTGGCCCAATTGATTAAATAAATTCAGCCCAATTGAATAATAATTATCGGCTCGATTATTACGTATTTTTCGGCCCAATTAAATAAATAGAGTTCGGCCCAATTTACTACTTCGGCCCATTACGTCTCGGCCCGTCTAAGAAATACTACCTCCTTCCCACCATACTTGTCCCAATTTGACTTGCACACAAACCAATATCTAGTCAAACCTAGGATTAAGCAGAATAATTAAGGATAATTAAGCTGAATTAGTACTGTAGAAATGGTACTGTAGCGGGGTTTACTGTTCCTCATTTAACTATTCATGGAATACAATATACAGAAAAAATCAAAAAATTTCAAATTTTTACAGTTTGGTGCCAAAAATCATTGGCACCAAAAATCATCTAGTTTACTGCCTATTCTCATTCTATAAAGTGCATAATCCTGCAGAATCCCACCCAACTTCTTCTTCTTCTCTTCTACCTTCTGCTCTCCTCTGCTCTCTGCTCATTCTTTCTGCTCTGCTTCTTCTACTTTCTGCTTATACTGGTCTCTTTAGTAAAGGAAACAGCTTATACTGTGTTCTTTCTCGACTGCTGGCAATCGAAGAGCAATCATAGCTAAGAAACGAAACGAGGAACCTAATTTCTTTCTCTTCGTGGTTCGATCACATTCAGAATAAATCATGTTTGTCAACCATGAAGAAGAAAGCTACAAATATTCCATTACTATCAAGTAGGATTATTCGAAACAATCTGCATTCTCAAAATCATCACCATCTCTCATCCATTAAATGGCATTCAAACAAGGCTATTAAAATCAGGGGATGGAAGCATTCACAGCCACATTTATTCGTGAATTATTATTGAGAAAGCAGTGAAATCAAAGGAGTAGCAGGGGAAATCATTGATCAATTAACAATATACAGAAGAATCGAGCAGTGAAAGACGCAGAGATCAATTAATCAAAGCATAATAAACTGGAGCAGAAGAAGAGGATGAAGATGGTGGTGAGGTTGAAGATGAAGACGAAGACTTACTGTTTTGGGGAGTGGATTTCACGCGCTTGAGGTTGTCGAGGGTGACCTGAGTTCTGAGAATTTCCAAATCCTTGGCCGTTCTGAGAAGCAGCCCTAGAACCACAGATATAGAAACAATGACCGCATTTTAGCATAAAAATAGCACCAACCAAATTTCACTTTCATCAAGCTACACAACAAAAACTAAAATATCCTCCATTTTCTTTCTTCAATGAAAAGCTCAACTATTGCAAAGTCCACCCTTCTAAACAACCCAAATTTGCTCAATCTCAAATTAGATATAAACACTAAAATTAACTCAAAGTAATCAAGATTAAACCCCACAAATTTGCTTAACCACAGCAATAAATCCCAGTTCATGAACTCACCTCATATTTCCCCTTTCTCCCTACTTGAAAAAATCTTCCCAGCTATCGAGCACAGATCAGCACGTTTCGAGATCTGGGCCGCGATCTAGAAGAACAATCTAGCATCGCTCATCAACAATCGCTAACCATAAACAAGTGAAACGCGAACCCCTATAGCTACAGAATTCCCCGGAGTTAGAGAAACTTAGAGAGAGAGAGAGAGAGAGAGAGAGAGAGAGAGAGAGGGGAAGTGGGGATTGAGATTGGGGTTCCTGTTGTGGTGGCCGTTGGAGGCGGCGGCGGGTCTGGGGCTTGGAGTAGGAGCCGCCGATGAGGGTGTCGAGGCTCTCGTAGTGCGGCCACGATGAGGACGACCCACAGAAGCCGGCCGCGGGACGCCGAGAGGCAGGGGAGAAAGGGGCGGCGGTGAAAGAGGCGGTGGAGAACCAGATCTCTGCAGAGAAGGAGATCTAGGGTTTTACTCCGGCGGAGAAGGAGATCTAGGGTTTTCCTCCGCCGCGACGGCCGCCGCCAGGCGAGACATCGGGAAACTGGGGAGGCGGAGGGAGACGGTGGCGGCGAGATGGAGAGTACCGGAGAGGCAGAGAGAATGAGAGAGAGAGATGAAAATGGTGAGGCAGGGAGGCGGAGAGAATGAGAGAGTTAATCGCGGAGGAAATGAGAGAAAAATGAGAGTTCGAGAGTGAGGCGGAGAAAAT
This sequence comes from Thymus mandschuricus, assembly GCA_029379335.1. Classification (NCBI taxonomy): domain Eukaryota; kingdom Viridiplantae; phylum Streptophyta; class Magnoliopsida; order Lamiales; family Lamiaceae; genus Thymus; species Thymus mandschuricus. Next base: position 13,543,857 of record CM057074.1, on the reverse strand, counting down.
GAGAGAGTGAGAGTGTCAATAATTGAGGGGTGGGGGAAAACCCTAATGAAAGTGAGTTGGGTTAATTGGGTTGGGTTAATTTGGGTTGGGCTGGGTTAGTGTTAATTGGGCCAGAAAACAAGGATAATTTTTTACTATAAATGGAAATGAGACTAGTATAGCGGGACGTCCCAAAACGGAAACGGGACAAGTATAATGGGAAGGAGGTAGTAAATCCAACCCAATTGTTATCCCGTCCCGAGTCCAGATCGGCCCGCCCGGCCCGGAACCTGGCCCGGTTTTACTTGACAAACCCCCCCCCCCCCCCCCCCCCCTCATTCTCTCACTATCGCGATCTTCTCCCTCTCCTCTTCTTCTTCGCGGAAATCCCCCTCTTTTCTCTTGGCAGTCCGCCGCCGTCCATTCCTCGCTTCCGCCGGCGATCGTTAGCCGGCGGCCTCCTCTACCGTCGGCTAGTACTCTCTCTCCTTTCAATTTTGATTTCTCCCCAAGGGAGAAATGCCCTAATTTGACTTCTGGGATTTGGGGAAAAACTCTCCGATTTAATTCCGTCGATGGGGTGGCCGTCGATACACGCCTCCTCCGTGCCGCCGTGGTGAGACGGCGCTGGTGCGGCATCGCCGTCGTTCTCGATTGCTTCCGCCTTCGGCGGTTTGAGCTCCGCTGTTCGTCTCTGTTGCCAGGGCAACTCCCACGGCGGTTCCCGTCCGGCCAGTTGAGCCTATATTGAAACCCTAACCCTACGGTTTAGGGGACAGTTTCCTCTCGGCTTAAACGCCGTCCGTCACCGTTGCTACTGCCGCCGTCTGCTGCCATCTCGGTGATGGCCGGCGATGCCTCGCCGTCGTCTGCTCTCTCTTTCTTCCTCTCTTCGTTCTCTTTCTCTCTCTGACCTTCCTCTCCTTCTTTTGCAGGTGATGGTGGCTCCTGCCGGCAACTTCCAACGCCATTGTGGCCTTCCTCCGATTCTGCCGAAGCTCCTCCGGCCTTGCTTCCGACTCCGGCAGCCTCCTGCTGCCGTCGCTCGAACCGGAGCTAAGATCTCTCTTTCTCTCTTGGTTTTACTTACTATATTCGATTCTCGGAGTTCAAGTGATTATAGTAGGTGGTTTTTGATGTGAATATGTTGTTGATGGTTGTTGAGGATGATTTCCAGATTTAAGGTATGTTGTAGTTGGTTCTATGGTTAGATTGAAGGGCTCATTTGGTGAACTTGTCTTGTCTTATGGATTTGCTTATTAGACCATGGTTATTAAGCTTAAATTGAAGGCACAAATCTGATTTTTGGCAGCCTATATGATACATTGTTCACTCTAAATCATCATCTATGTTTGCATGCTCGATTTAATGGGGTAACTATGTCACTCATGCTTGGTTTTAATGGTTTTGCACTTATTTGAAACATGCTTTGGAGTCTTCCTAGCTAGGCAGCCTCTAACTTGAGTTTTTGGGCCATTCTTAAGGTGAAATCATGCTTGGTTACTCTCTAGGTCTTAGGAAAAAAAAATGTGGGGGTACTTACTTGTTTCAACACAAGGTAGAGAATTGAAGTTCTTGGCTTGGATAGGGGCTGTCCTCTTTTGTCCTTGCTTTGTTGCTTCCTTTCTCCTCCTTTCCTCTCTTTGAGCCGACTACTTGTAACCTAAAAATGTAGGTTTAAGTCTCTATGTGTCTCAAGGTGTTGTTCATCATTCTAATGGGAAAAAGGGGAGTTCTTACTTGTTGGGAATACCTTGAAATGTATCTTGTTTGTGGAATGGAGGTTGTCCTCCTTGAGTTGCTTCGGTTCCCTCTCTTCTCCCTCTTGTTCTTGCTCCTAAAGGTGGGGTGAGGGCTCTTAGTTAAACTATACAAATGGGGCTTGAGAGGGAGAGGATTTGAGGTCTTACCAAAGTGTTTTTGGTGCTTGATAGGGCTGGAAATCTGCTGCCCTTCTTCAGCTCGTTCCTCTCTTGCTCTCTACTTGCTCTCTACTCTTTTGTGAGTGTTTGAATGTATGTTGTGTGAATGGAGTTGACTTTGGGGTGTTTTGTGTAGGTTCTTGGGCTCAATCATAGCATGGAGGGAGAGAGAGAGAAAGGGGTGGATTGGTGGTGTTCTTTCTCAAGAGATATGGGGATGGAGTGTTGCAGATTTTTGAGTGAAAAGAGAGGCAAAGAGGGGGTTGTCGTCGCATGCTTGATTTTTGGAGAGTTCCCATGCAAAGCAATGATGATGGGGTTGATTAACCCTCTCTAATCTCACTTATGGGGGTGTTTAGCCTCTCAAATTGCGATTAGGGATACTAATCTGAGCTTATCTTGGGAAAGAGAGAGAGACGCCTGGAGCTTCTGCCGCTGCTCAATCTTTTTTTTTTTTTTTTTTTTTTTTATGTATATATATTGTTGTATAAGAATGTATTTTTATTTATCTACATGGAAATATTATTATGGACTAGTAATATTGGTCTTGGGCCTTTTTATGTTGTTGAACAATTTCGAACGAGTGTGGGCTTCTTTTCTTGGGTCGAAACAAATCGTACAAATAAATCGTGAAATGAGCCTCGATCACTAAGTGGGCCTCGACCCTTAAATAAATAAAATTAACCGATTTGTTTTATCGGGCCTTTCTAAAATAATTCGACTCTGTTTGAGCAGTATTAATATTACCAAATATAACACTACTATTAGTAGTACTTAAAATCGTTATACTAATAATAGTAATAATACTCTTAATACTAAAATAATGCCGAAGTTTTTATTAATCACTAAGAAAACTGCGGCCATTACAGTATATTAGTCTCGAGTGGTTATAAACTGCGGCCATTACAGTATATTAGTCCCGAGTGGTTATAAAATGGGACGTAGAATAGAGATTGTTTATTATTCATGGAGTCTTTATAAGTGTTACCTACTTATGTAGGGCTTGATGAATGATGCCTACTTATATAGGGCTTATGAGTTTTTTGCCTATTCATATAGGGCTTTTCAAGGGTTCTGCCTATTAAATAGGGCTTACGAAGTTTATGCCTATTAGATAGGGCTTTTTTGGAGGGTTTTGCCAATCAAATAGGGCTTACGAGATTTTTGCCTATTAGATAGGGCTTTTCGAAGGGTTCTGCCTATTAAATAGGGCTTATGAGATTTTTGCCTATTAGATAGGGCTTATGAGAGCATTTTAGCTCAATTGCAGAGGATTTATGCCTTCCAATGTGGGGCCCCCTCATCAGGGTGAGGGGGGTGACCTCGTCATTTTCGGCTCTCTATTTTTAGTGTTTGCTCTGTGTGGTTGTCGGTTCATAATAATACAGGGGCTTATGATTAGATCATAGTGCTTCCTCTGTATTTACTAATTCCTCATAACCCACAGGCTAATTTCGTGATTTATGACTTCCAACTAAACTTTTAAACTCACCAATTGTCAAAGATGAATCGAATATGCTTCGGGATTGCTGCAACCTTGATTCAACTTTCCTTCATGATAGGGACTAATATCAGCCTTGCCACGTGGTATTCTTCGGTGCTGACTAGACCATCCTTCCAAGAACCTCAGATGGCCTGTTCAGTACAGATGCCTAGGCTGCGCAGAGGCTATGAGGTTCTGGGCAGATCCTGGCTTACGTAGAAGTTGTCTCAACCCTGCTGGCATCTGCTAGGACTCAAGGATCTGCCTAACACGCAGTCCGCATGACTCTACGTACCTTAGGGTGAGGACCACTAAATTGATGACGAAGGGAATCTTGTCTCCTTAGAAATTCCTCTCTTGTCCTCCCCTGACAAGGGCATTCACCTTTTTGTCCTCTCAACACTTATAAATATCGAGTGATCACACCACTCCAAACATCTCAACTCTACACACACGTACTATTTCATTCATACTCTGCTTTCACAAGCTAGAGCAACGGGAATCCTTCTTCAAGGATTTCTCTTCTTTCATTACCCCTATTTGTGTTCTCCTCGGAAAAGAAGGGGCACTCCCAACAACTTAAGCCGAAGGTATAATTCTCGTTGTAGATAGAGGACGAAGCACGACGACGCCTTGCGTTCTCTATCTTCACCCTCTTCTTTCTCCTTTATTTTTCGGTCCAAACGAGCTTCGCGCTTCATGGATTTAATTGATTCTATGGTTAAAAGCATCCTTTGTTTAACACGTAGCTCAATCCTCTCTTTTATGTCTAAAGGAAGAGGCTCCGTAGAAAATGAGTTGTTACGGCTAATGAATCGTGTGAATCTCTTACTTATTGTTGTTATAATCCTTTATATGTGAATACTCCTTACAAACTTGATGAATAATCACATAATTGTTGTAGATCTCCAACCCGGATCTATCAATTCAAATTCTTCAAAACCTTTGAATTAAGCAGAGAATACAATTCAGTTATCACAATTTCTATTATGAGGAGAACATAATCTTAAGATCGCCTCCTATTTCGTAGCTCGACACCATGAAAGACTCAACAGAAATTAATTCATAATATTCACATCGAAATTTTCTGGGAAACTACTTAACTAACACAAAATATCCATTCATTCTAGCATCCCTCTCTTGGATGTTTCTTGCATAAGGAAATAATAGAGAAAACCCATAACAACATTGCAAAAACAAGCTAAAATTCCAATAATACAGAAGAGATCGACGTCTTAAACTCAAATTTTCCTACAGACGGCGCCAGTTGTTAGATCCGGGTCAAAAATCCACAACAATTATGCAATTATTTATGGATTAGCAAAGAGTGTTCATGCACAAGTGATTACAAATGTAGACATAGAAGAGACTCATGAGATTTGTTGGTCTTAACATCTCGACTTCCATAGAACGCCTCTTTTCCATGTAAAAAGGGGGATTAAGATAGGGGTCAAGCGCAAGGCGTTTGAGCTATCGATCCAGCCGAATCCACAAAGAACAGAGCTCGTTTAGGAAGGAGAAAAAGGAAGAAGAAGGCGAAGTAGAGAACGCAAGGCGCCTTCATACTCGTCCTCTCTTGGCAACAAGAATTATACCTTTGAATTAAACTGCTAAGAATGTTTTCCGCCCACGAAGTGAAGATGGGAGAAATGATGGAGGAGGCTCCTTGAAGAAGGATCTCAGTTGCTCTAGTTCAAGAGAAAGTTCTGAGTAGAGCTTGAATGAAAATAGTATGCAAAGTGTCCTTGGAGTGGTGAGATCACCCTCTATTTATAGGTGTAAGAAAGGACGAAAAGGTGAATGTACATGCATGGGGAGGACAAGAGAGGAATTTTTAGGGGGACAAGATTCCCTTCGTCATTAATTTTTTGGTCCTCACCCTAGGGTATGTAGAGTCATGCAAAGGGCGTTTGTTGGCAGATCCTCAGGCGCGTGCAGATGCTTAAGGATCTGGGAAGCCTTCTAGAGGACGGCTTCTTTATGAGGGTGGGGTCTAGATAAATCCTTATTGCTTCTGTAGATGAGCACGGCATCTGCTTCAAAGGCAGCACAGGCCTCTTGTAATTCATGGGTCTACGTGGCACTTAAAGGTGCCCCGTGGCAGAGCTTATATTGGTCCCTATCAATTCGTATCCCGTTTTTTATTTTATTTTTAGAGTCGTAGTTAGATTTTTCGTATTTTAGAGTCATGCCCCTTAATATGCTAACAAATTTGAAGTTTATGTGTAGAAAACAAATTTTGAGCATGCCTCTCGACATCACTCTCGATCGAGAGGTGAGAAACTGTCTTCCAGTAAGGTCCTCTCGACACCTCTCTCGATCGAGAGGTGTATTGAGAAGATTTTACAAAAATATGCCAGGTTATTCACAAGAAGCCTCTCGATCGAGACCCCCGTGTTTTCGATCGAGAGGCCCGTTGACGGCACAAAAATCGTTTGACCAGGTTTTTCTACCCCTTTAAATATACCATATACACACAATTTACATACCAAACACATACAACTCACTAATTCTCTCCAAGAACACAAACACTCTTCAATTTCTCTCTTCGATTCATCAAGATGTACTCAATTTCTTGCCCCTCTCTTATTAATTCTTGATTCTCTACATGAATTCGCGTGTTTTGACCGATTAAAATTCGATTTTGATGGTTAAATTCTTGGATTGATGGATAGGGTGTAGAATTGAAGATTGTGGATTGAATTCATGAATTGTATTGATATATTTGTATGAATTGGATTAATTGATGATTGTGGAGATGAATGCATGTTGATTTTCAATTGGGTCTTTGAATTTGTCTATGAATTGTTGAAGATTCATTGATATTTATATGCATGAGGTTGAGAATGTATTGATTGTTCATGAGTTGGGAGGAATAATGTGTTGAATGTGTGGATATGTTGATGAAAAATTTAGTTGATAATGGGGGAGTATTGAATTTGGTTGAAGTTTGGGGGGAAGATTGGTTTGAAAATGCCATACTCTTGTAATTCTTGTACTAACTTGTTAAAAATTTAGGTACTAGAATGGCAAGAGATAAGGGAAAGAATGTTGCTTCGACCTCTTCAAGCACATGCAAGGGAAAGGAGGAGGTCAAGGAGAAGTTCAAGAACGACAAAACCATTCCGGAGAATCGAACACCGGTGGCAAAGCCTATCCCCACCAACTTGGACCCAAAAGCATTCAAGTTGAAGCTCACCACGGCGGAGGCCAAGAGGAGGTTTTCCCATCTTGTGCACCTCAAGCACATACATTGTCGTTTCCTTCACCAAGAGACGATAGCGGCCAAGGGGATAGCGGACGAGATCATACACCTCATGCAATGAGGAGGCTTCACCAACATATTCCAAGGAAACCACTTGGCATACCATATCTTGACGGTGGAGTTTCTCTCGACATTGGTGGTGGAACGAGTCAACCAAGTGCCGACCGCTATTCGGTTTCAATTGGGTGGACAACCGAGGATGCTAACTATGGAGGAGCTTGATGATATCATTAGAGAAGATAAGAATGGCAATTACTTGGGTAATCATAGCCCCGACCTCCAAAACTTGTGGAAGCACTTTGTGGATTATGAAGAGGAAGTGAAGAAGTCCGACAATCCGGTGACCGCAAAAGCGACTTTACTCCGGAATCCCACAATTCGTTACTTCCATCGGTTGATATCAAGCACCATCCACTCCCGCCACGACTCCGGCACTTTCCTTACCACCGACGCATATCTCCTTTGGGCGGCTTATAGAGGATTTCCACAAGATGCAGCCCTCTACCTGAAGGAACCATATACTGATCGGTGAAGATTGGTTCACCCGAGGATCTATTTCGGATATCTAACTATCGATATAATCCTATCATGCTCCTATGAATTAAGTGCAGAATCATAGGGGGTTTAGATCGATTACCTGAAGGTAGAAGAGAACTCGCAAATAGATCTTCTAATCTGTATCCCTGCTCGATTCTGACGTTGGATTGACAACGAACTTCGGAATCAGACACGGAAAACGGGAACCCACCGTTCTGCTATGAAGCCGGCCGCGCGTCTCTCTCTCTCTAACCCTAACCTCCCTTTCTTGTTTAGAATATTTAAGTGCACTCGTATATTCTAACTGTTAGGTTAAACAAGACCTTGAGGGGGTATATATAGAGGAGACCAAGTGAGACTTGGGCTTAAGTTGCAGGCCAGGCCTGCAACACATGGACTAGCCGTCCATTAGCAGTATTGGCGCCCCATACTGGGCCCAATAATGTGGTGGCCCACTTATTCCTTATACTGTGGCCTATTGAGCTTTTTGGGCCAGATCAGGGATCTACTGGCTGGTAAAACTGAGGCCGCCCAATGGCTAAATTCTTCATACTCAGCCCAGAGTATAATTTAGTCCATAAGTACTAAAACATTCCACTAGAGTAATAGTACTGAATTACCTGTTTTACCCCTGTTGAGTTCAGGGCTAGTATTAGACTTAGCGACCCCCATATTTAAGATATCCCACATCCGTTGATTAACTTAGAGCTTCTGACTGCTCGTGTTATTCAACTTCTTTATTCCTGAGTAGTACCATTCATTCCTTATTCATCATACCGGAAATTGATCCACCTGCAGGGTTTGGTATGATAATCCTTAATGAATTCCTCAGGGGATGTGATCAACCTGTTCTACCAGGATATGGTGCTCTGTTGCAGTTACATTAAGAGTCGTACTAGTTGTAGTTGCTTCCCAAGATACGGAGCATATTGAGTTGCAGATACTCTGAACTCTCACCCATGGTAAGTCAAAGAAGCAGACTACAACTATACACCCTTAGGACTCAACTAGAGTTAAGGTTCATCTTAAGTCACCGAGGTCTTGATTCTTTCTACATCGGTCAGAATAGAAGAATACACCTCACCGTGATCCTATCAGTACACGCACGTACTAGCATAGACAAGTAGCCAAGACAAGCTACTTATGCAGCCTATACTACAACCTAAACCGACAATTATATCCAGAACTGTCTCGACTGTGATACCCTTTTATATCTCTTGAGGAACCGGCATCTATGGTCTTCTGTGATCTACAACACACCATAAAGCCTACAACTTTGAGATAATGGATAGATGTTTGATGCATGGATGACAATTCATACTTAATCAGATAGGAGATCGTTAGTGGTTATGGACAACACATGCATACAAGCTAAAAGGCCTGCTTTCTAGTATACAAATCCACCAATCTCCACTTATACTAAAGCAAACTTTTAGTATATCATGTGACAAATAGGCAAAGTGTCTACAATCTAGCATCTATTACACATCTTCTCCCACTTATACTCAAAGTTTACTAGTGTGGGAGGCGCCCCAGTCCCATCCCTTCGACGTGCCTGTCGAACACTTAGACTGGTAAGCTCCTTGTGCATAGATCCGCTAGATCTACTGTTGAAGGGATTATCTCAACTTCCACTTCTCCTCTTTAGACGATTGTTTCACTAAAAAGTGTTCGCAATAGACGAAATCTATCGTAGCACTAGCATGTAAAACCAAAGTATCGAATCTCAAGGAAAACTTAACAGGGCAATTAATTATGTAGTAAACCTAAAACTAAGAAAGCAAGTAAAGAATATTTTGGGTTTTTGTTTTAAATCCTAGGCAAATAAAATAAATCAAAGCAATAAATAAAGGCAAGTAAATAACTAATCTAGAACTCAAGAAATAAATCTAAGAATTAAACTAAATAAAACGATTAATCTACCTAGGCAAAAATCGAAAAGAAAGCAATAAAGAAAGCAATGAAGAAAGCATAAACTACTCTAGACATGGTGAATGAAATCTGGAAATTTAAAGGAAAATAAATCTAACTTTGAAAGCTTTGAAAAACTAAAGAATCGAAACTAGAAAAACGAATCTAAACTTTAAACTAGAAATCGAAAGAACGAAATTAAACTAAGGAAATTAAAAGAAGCAATTACGAAATCGAATCTAAAACTAAAGTAAGCAATTAAAAGCAAGTAAACGAAAGCAATAAAGAACTTACAAGAATTAAACGAAGAACGAAGAACGCGAAGTAAAAGAAAAACTTGAATTGAATTGCACGAACTAAGAATCCGGATCCGAACAAAGTAAAACTAATCTAGAGTATTTGAATGCTGAAAAACTAAGCTAAAAGATGATAAAGATGATATCAATTCGTGTACAAGGATGATATATATATACTAGGTAAAAACCTAGATGAAAAAGGAAAGAACAGCTGGACGCCGACTTTTGGCCGATCGGCCAGATGCTGAAGGAATTCTGGCCGGTCGGCCAGATCAGGAACTGGATAACCTCTTCGCAGGTGTTTGGCCGATCGTCCAGATTGTGAAGGAATTCTGGCCGGTCGGCCAGATCAGGGACTGGTGAATCCTTGCGTAGGCATTTGGCCGATCGTCCAGATTCCTAAGGAAATCTGGCCGATCGGCCAGATCAGGTTCTGGTCTCTCACGGCTTTTCCTTCTCTTCGTGCACTTTTCGTCCCGTTTTCTTCCAATTTCTCACCTTTTGCTCCTACGATACCCAAAGCTCCAAACAAACAATCATAGCCAAAAGACACACTAAAAGACACAAAAACATCATGAAAACGAACACGAAAACGCAACGAAAAACCTAACAAATAAACACCAATCAAACTCCCCCACACTTAGACCTTTGCTTGTACTCAAGCAAAACAAAACAAACAATAGACTCAAGTATTGTGAACTATATAGGCCTCAAAACTTTTCAAAAACAAACTCTCATGTTCATGATCAAAACTATGCACACAACCTTAGCATCAATCAACACAATCTACTCAACTAATTCAAAGTATGCTAATCCATCAAAGAACACTCTCCAACATGTGAAAGTTTGTATATGAAAGTGAACACTCAACTCTCTCAAAGAAAAGATGTAATATAATGCACATCAAGAGGGTTCACTCAACATCAATGCAATGCAACATGTTTACCATAAGCTTGCCTTTAATCTCAACATCTCCACCTAATGTAATACCTACAAACTAGGATCAAAAAGGTCTTTATATAAGCTTGTAATGTAGGGACATTGGTTAAGGTAGGGAATATAGAGGCTAAGTGACTCAAAATGCTCTAAATCATCAACCTCTTTTTCAACTCCAACCAAAGTATGGATTTTAATCTCCATCTTCTACCCTCCAACATACCAATTACAAACTCAAAGATGCTAAACTATACAAATCAAAGCTAACTATCCCCTTATGCTTATTTTTTTCTTTTTCTTTTCTTTTCTTTTTTCTAGAGCTCAACTAATACATGTTCTTTCTAATTTGAACAAAGGCTCTATTTTTTTTTCTTATCACTTTTTTTTTTCTTTTCTTTTTTTTTTCTAAGCTCATAGGGATAGCTAACTACTCTTAAACAAGCATCTAAAATATCTTCTCTTTCTCTCCTTCTACACCACAACAAATATTTTCCAATTATCTCCTTCCATATCACCAACTACAACTAAGGATACCCATAATCATCCAAACCTCCTATCATCCGGTTTCACAAAGAACGGCTAATAAAGGCTCAAAAGGGGTAAACAAAGGATTATGAACAAGGTTAGTGTATAGGAATCATGTGGCTACGAAAGAATGGCCTAAGATCATCTCCTAGTTCGTAAATATACTAAGGTCTTGATGGAGAAACAAGGCAAGTTCTAGAAACAACGAAGCATGCATGATCACTCAATCAAAGAATGGGCATAAATATGCACAAATAGCTCAAATCTCACGGGTTCAAACTAACTAGTTCCCGACATCATAGCATACATCAAATTCATCGAATAAAATGCGTCGCTTCGCCAAGGTTCCATGCATAATAAAGATCATGATTTTTTTTCAAAAATCAACAATTCTCTATCATTGGCCAAGTCCACAATACTATCATCACATGCTCATTTGACTCAATTAACACCTAAGACTCAACAAAATTAAAAACTTCATGCCAAAAGTTCAAAGACCCCCCCCCCCCCCCCCCCCCCCCCCCCACACACTTAAAATCAAGCAATGTCCCCATTGCGAGAAAATTCAAAGGAAAGGGATAGAAAAACTTATCGCATGAAGACAACCAACACACTCGAAATCCCAAGAAGGTTCCAAGTGAGTACCTACAAAACAAACACAAAACAAAATACCAAAGCATAAAATTGCACAAAATAAAGAAAAACAAAAGACTCAAAACAAAAATAAAAAGACACAAAACAAAGCTATGATCAATTGAATGGACCTCCGAACCGTGATTCATTCCATCGGGGATCGTGCGGAGACCAATAACGGGGGTCATTCGGGTTTGGTGGAGCGGAGGTGGAGCCAATGGAGAAGTCGGTGTTCCGCATCAAATGGCTCTCGATGTTCGACACCCGCCTATCCAAGCCCGTCACTTGGGTCGACAAAGAATCGAACCGATCAAACACACCTTGTTGAAAGTGTGTAAAATCAGCCCGAAAGTCGGCCCAATAGGACGGGACCTCGGCCTCGATATTCTGACGAGCCCGGACGCGATCTCTCCTAGTGTAGTAGTGAATTATTCGCTCATCATCGTCCGGGACATGCTGCTGCTCCTCCTCGTCTCCGTTCCCGTCGTCCTCGTCTTCCTCTTCCCCTTCTTCTTCCCCTTCTTCTTCCTCTTCTTCCTCGTCAGCGTCTTCCTCCTCTTGGTGCTCGGCTTCTTGCCCGGTTCTTCGAATACGACGCGGGTCAGCAAAGTATGCACGAACAGAGGCTCGGTCCTCAACCCGAGTAAACTCGGTTGGACTCCTCATCAAGTGGGCATTGATCAACTCGGTGGATGACATCTCCACACTCTGCACCAACCCTTCGGCCTCCGAAATATCCACTCCAAAGTGACGAGCTAGAGCCGTCGCGACATATCCAAGAGTGGGATGGGCAACTTTCTTCGACTGCACGTTCGAGAGCTGCGTCCATATGAATGGGGCCATGCACACCTTCCGATTGAACCTAGCACACCACAACAAGTAAACCTCCATGCCCGTTACCTTACTAGCCTCATTTTTACCGGAGACCATGTTAGATATGAAGCGATGGAGTATGATCAAAGCATCGTCGCGTAAAAAGGCACTAGACACACCCGAAGTTTTAAAATTATTAACACCCGTCAATTCCATCCAAGCCTCATTAATATTAAAATCCGCAGGCACACAATCAGAGATATTAGGATGAGCACGAAAACCAAATACCGTTTTCATCGTTTCCTTAGAAACTTCCCACAAGACACCACGAAAGGTGCATTCCATCACAACCTCATTACCACGTCTAGATAAGCAAAAACTACTACACATCTCTAAACACAAACTATCATGCGCCTCCCATTGTCTAGACATACATTGCATTAATCCTAATCGAAGAGCATATTCGCGAATAGTCGGAAAAATAGACAAACGCCTCAAAAAATCCATATTGTAATGCCTAGGAGGACGTATATCAAGACTCTTCAAACGGAGGTAGAGATTGGTAGTGGCGTACCTATCGGTTTCAAAAGGAACCCGTTGGCGACGCCCGTACTCTTGCTCATTGTCACCCGGTGAGTGGCGATCGAGACTCACAATAAAGGGAGTACGATTCATGGTGATGGTGAGAGGATGTTGACGAAGGATGGCACACGAACGGAGCACGAACGACGAAGATGAAAAACGGGCAGCCTCCAATCTGGCCGGTCGGCCAAATTCTTCTGAATTCTGGCCGGTCGGCCAACTTAGCTTCTGGCCGGTCGCGGGAAACTTGGCCGAGCGCGGTGCTGCGACGGCGACGGCGAGTGCTGAGCGTCGGCGAGGGAGCTGTGCGAACGTCCTCGTCGGGGCTGGCGGCGACGGCTGATGCGGGTACTGCCGGCGGCGGTGCGGGTGGCTGAACGGCGGCGGCGAGTGGTGAACGGCTGGTGGCGGCGGCGAGTGGTGAACGGCGAAGGTGAGTGGATCTTGTGTGCTGTGGGAGAAATTGGTGGAGATAGGAGAAGAGAGGTAGGTTAAAGTAGAAAAATAGGTCAAAAACAATGGGCCTGAAATTCGAGTTTGAGTCGGCAAGGAGTGGGGCCCACGGGTTTTGGCCGATCGGCCAGAATTCGTAAAGAATCTGGCCGGTCGGCCAGATCAGCTACTGGCCGCGATCTGATTTGCTCAGTTCTGGCCGATCGTCCAGAATCCTTAGGGAATCTGGCCGATCGGCCAGATCAGCTGCTGGACAATCGACACCTATTCCTGCAAAAACACACTAACTAACACGAAAATCGAAGATTAACAAGAAATACTGTGAAAATTACTAAATGAAATATTTTTTTTTTTTTACGTGGGTTGCCTCCCACCAAGCGCTCGTTTATCATCATTAGCTTGACGTACCAAATACTCAAGAGGAGAGTGGGGGGTCGGAGATGAGAATCGTCTCCACCGTGTGAGGAAGTGTCGTCCCTTCGATGTACGGCTTCAATCGTTGCCCGTTGACCGAGAAGATGTATCCCAAATCCTCGTTCTTGATTTCTACCGCGCCATGGGGGAAGACTTGTACCACCGTGTATGGACCTCCCCACCTAGATTTAAGCTTACCCGAAAATAATCGAAGTCGAGAGTGAAAGAGAAGTACCTTCATTCCGGGTTTGAACTCCTTGTAAGCTATGCGTCTATCATGTAGACGTTTCACCTTGTCCTTGTAGATCTTGGCATTGTCGTAGGCTTCGTTCCTTAGCTCGTCGAGCTCCTCCATTTGCAAAATCCTCCGATCATGAGCATCGTCGAGGTCGAAGCGCTTGAGAGCCCAATATGCCTTGAACTCGATCTCAACGGGCAAATGGCACGACTTACCATAGACGAGCCTATAGGGACTCATCCCAAGCACGCCTTTGTAAGCTGTACGATATGCCCAAAGAGCGTCGTTCAACTTGTCGGCCCAATCCTTCCTCGATGGCTTGACAGTCTTCTCTAAAATCCCCTTGATTTGGCGATTGCTCGTCTCCGCTTGTCCCGAGGTTTGTGGATGATAAGGGGTCACCACCTTGTGAGTGATGGCGTTCTTCTTCATGAGCTTGGCGAACAATTTGTTGCAAAAATGCTTTCCCCCATCACTAATGATCACACGAGGGAAACCAAACCTACACAAAATATTTTCCTGCACAAACTTCAAGACAACGTGAGAATCGCACGTCCTTGTGGGGATGGCTTCAACCCACTTGGACACATAATCAACCGCAAGTAAAATGTATTCAAAACCATGGGATTTAGGAAAAGGTCCCATAAAGTCGATGCCCCACACATCAAAAATCTCAACCACTAAAATAGGATTAAGGGGCATCTCATTACGGCGACCTATAGAACCTGTGCGTTGGCAACGATCGCATGCAAGGTAGAAGGCTTGAGCATCCTTGAACAAGGTAGGCCAATATAATCCACTTTGTAGCACCTTATGAGCAGTCTTTTGGCCTCCAAAATGTCCTCCACTCGGCTCCTCGTGACAATGTCGCAACACCTCGGTTTGCTCGTGGTCGGGAACGCACCTTCGAATCACCTCGTCCTTCCCAAGCTTGAACAAGTGAGGATCCTCCCAATAGTATTGCCTACACAAACGAAGAACCTTTTCTCTTCTTGAGCGTTAAGGACAGGTTTAGTGTCCTTATCGGCCAAGTAATTAGCAATATCGGCAGACCAAGGAGTAGCATTCACTTCATTAACATTCTCAAAGGGAAAGGAATCACAAATATCATCAAGAGAAGCATAAGGGGGAGGTGAATCGAGACGAGAGAGATGGTCGGCCACAAGATTGTCACTACCTTTCCTATCACGAATTTCAATATCAAATTCTTGCAATAATAAGACCCATCTAATTAACCTAGGTTTTGCTTGGGCTTTAGTCAAAAGATGTTTAAGAGCACCATGATCTCTATAAATAATCACCTTAGACCCTATGATGTATGATCTAAATTTATCTAAGGCAAAAACAACAACAAGCATCTCTTGTTCGGTGGTGGTGTAATTCACTTGAGCAGGATTAAGAGTTAAACTA
The DNA here is from genome assembly GCA_029379335.1 of Thymus mandschuricus. Classification (NCBI taxonomy): domain Eukaryota; kingdom Viridiplantae; phylum Streptophyta; class Magnoliopsida; order Lamiales; family Lamiaceae; genus Thymus; species Thymus mandschuricus. Next base: position 13,528,460 of record CM057074.1, on the reverse strand, counting down.
GCATAGTAAATCACACGAAGCATCTTATCGACTCTTTGACCCAAAACAGCCCCTACGGCATTATTCGACGCATCACACATAATCTCAAAAGGCAATGACCAATCGGGACCAACTACAACGGGAGCAGAGATGAGTTTTTCTTTTAAAGTGAGGAAAGCATTCATACAAGAATCATCAAAGTGGAAAGGCACATCTTGAGCAAGCAACCGACAAAGAGGTTGGCTAATTTTAGAAAAATCCTTAATGAATCGTCTATAAAAGCCCGCATGACCAAGGAAACTCCTAATACCTTTGACATCACTAGGTGGTGGCAATTTTTCAATCACCTCCACTTTCGCTTTGTCGACCTCTATGCCCTTACTCGAAACTATATGGCCTAAAACAATTCCACTTCTAACCATAAAATGACTCTTTTCCCAACTCAAAGTAAGACCACTCTCAATGCATCTCTTAAGGACTCTCTCTATTTTCATCAAGCAATCATGGAAAGACGACCCGAAAATAGAAAAATCATCCATAAAGATCTCTACAAAATCACCGATAAATTCCGAAAAAATAGACATCATGCATCTTTGGAACGTACCCGGTGCGTTGCAGAGACCAAATGGCATCCTCCTATAAGCGTAGGTCCCAAAAGGGCTAGTGAAAGCCGTCTTCGCTTGATCCTCCGGAGCTATCGCTATTTGGTAGTAACCTGACAAGCCATCTAGAAAACAATAAAATTCTTGCCCGGCTAACTTATCAAGCATTTGATCAATAAAAGGGAGAGGAAAGTGGTCCTTCTTGGTGGAAGCATTACGCTTCCGATAATCGATGCACATCCTCCAACCGGTAACCGGGCGCGAGGCGACCAACTCGTCCTTCTCGTTCTTCGACATCGTGATACCTCCCTTCTTTGGAACGACGTGCACCGGGCTAACCCACTCACTATCGGCGATGGCATAGATAATACCCTCCGCCAATAGCTTGTAGATCTCCTTGCGCACGACCTCCATGAGCATTGGGTTGAGCCTCCTTTGTCCATCTCGTTTGGGGCGAGCGCCTTCTTCGAGATTGATGCGATGCATGCATGTGGCCGGGCTAATTCCTCGGATATCCGCCAAGCTCCATCCAAAAGCGAGCTTGTTCTCCTTGAGTATGCCCACCAATGCTCCTTCCTCTGCAAGAGACAAAGAAGAAGAGATGATTACGGGTTTTTGATTGCCTCCCTCTAAAAATATATACTTCAAATGCGATGGCAGCTCTTTCAACTCCAACGGCTCCGGAATCTTCGAGCCGGGCTCGGGATCTTGAGGTGGAAACGGTAGCTTGATTCCAATATCCCTCTCCATTCGCTCCCATTCCATTTGATCTCCGGATCCCCAACATACTTCCTCGGTATTGAAATCCTGCACAAAAGAGCACTCGGCCAAGGCATCAACCTTATCGATGAAAGAACAATTATCAATCAAATTAACCGATGACATAGGCCGACTCTTATGCACAGAAAACGAAACATCCTCTCCTAAAACATACATCTTAATCACACCACTCTTTACATCAATCAAAGTGTTAGTAGTAGCCATGAAAGGACGACCTAGCAAGAGTGTGTGCTCAATACCATTCTCTTGCACCTCACCTATCTCTAAAACCACGAAATCAACGGGAACTATCAAACCCCCTACGCGAACAAGAATATCCTCAATAATACCTCTAGGGTACCTAATAGACCTATCCGCCAATTGAAGGCTCATGCGAGTGGGTTTAAGTTCTCCTAACTCTAATTTCTTAAAGATAGAATAAGGCATGAGATTAATACCGGCACCCAAATCAAGCATACCACATGCTTCCTTACCATTACCTAAAGAGATAGTGATAACGAAAGAACCTGGATCTCGTTGCTTAGGTGGAAGAGAGTGTTGCATAATTGATGTCGCCACCTCCGATACCGCAATCGTCTCCATCTCATCGAACGGCTTCTTCCTCGATGTCAACTCCTTCACGAACCTCACGAATGGCGGCACGTTGCGAATAACATCAAGGAGAGGCAAGTTCACGTCCACCTTTGAAAGAAGCTTGTATAGATCGGCGAATTGTTGATCGCGCTTCTTGTTCTTTACACGACTTGGATAAGGAATGGGAGGAACATAAGGATTGGAAGTCTTGTGTAGAGGTGGGGACTCCTTCTCGGGCTCATCGGACTCCGTGTGCTGCTCGCCTGATTTGGCCGATCGGCCAGAGTCGGGGTGACTTGGCCGATCGTCCAGATTGGGTGCTGGATGCTCGGGCGAGTTTGGCATTCTGGCCGAGCGGCCAGAATCTGGCCGACCGTCCAGATCAGCTACTGGACGGGGCTCGAGCGCCTGCGTTTTGGCCGATCGGCCAACATCTGGCCGACCGTCCAGATTGGGGGCTGGACGGACGTGTTGATGTGGAGGTGCCGCCGGCGTCTTCGGCCCATTCCAACGGGGACTCGAGACCCATCTATCTCCCATGCGTCCTTGAGGTGGCATTGTCACTCCATTATCCACGTGCCTCCCGCTCCGCAACACCGAGACAGCTTGGGCTTGATGCGGTGGAAAAGGAGGAACATATGGGGGATATTGCACCTCGTTAGCTTTTTGTGGTTGAATCCCTTGGCTCGGAATCCGCCCCGGTTGTTGCATCAAGTGCATAGATCTAGAAATTTGGCCAATGGCCGTCTCGAGCCGCTTTATGTTTGCATCAAGTGCATGGAAACGATCCTCATCGGCGGGAGGCTTTTGTGGAGGTCCTTGAGGACGGGAGTTTGGGTATGGTGGTGGTGGTGTAGGATTAGATTGAGGAGGGTAATATGGAGGTGGTGGATAATATGGATTTGGAGGGTATTGAGGAGGTGGATAATATGGTGGAGGTTGAGGGTAGTAGGGATTTGGTGGAGGAGGATAGGGGTTATTATATGGTGGAGGACGCCTATTCGGATAAGTAGGGGGGTTACCTTGCCCTTGTATCGGCCTCGGATTTTGGTATCGTCCATTGTATCCCCCTTGGTATCCTTGAGGTGGTACTTGAGGTGGGTATCCTTGAGCGGCGTAGACCTCGGCTCCTCCTTCGTATGGAAACTCCCCCATGTTGTGGCACACCTCCTTGATGTGACCAAGTTCTCCACAGATCTCGCATTGGTCGGGCTTCCTCTCTTCCTCCTTCGGGGCCGGTGCACTTTGCTTAATCTTCAAATTCTCGAGATCCCTATACATGTCGGCAATTTGCTTCTTCAAGTCGGGGCTCATCGAAATTGCACTCGCCTCCACTTTCCTCGGTCTAGCTGATTTTTGTTGAGAACTCGCAGCGAGCGTCTCGAAAATTTCCTTCAATTCCTCAGCTGTCTTGACCGCTATGTTGCCTCCGGCCGAACTATCCACCATGAATTGACAAGTCTGGTTGAGGGAGTCGTAGAAATATTGCCAAAGCAACTCCGGTGCCATTTGATGATGAGGGCATTGTTGGAGTAGCTCTTGGAACCTCTCCCATGCTTCGTGAAACGGCTCATCGTTGTCTTGGGAGAAATTCATAATCTTTGACCGCACCTCTTGAGTCTTGCGGTTGGGATAGTGTTTGAGCATGAACTTCTCGCACACCGCATTCCATGTGGCGAGAGAGTTGGCCGGGAGCGCCAAATACCATGACTTTGCTCGATCCTTGAGGGTGTACGGGAAGCACTTCATCTTCAAGTTGTCCTCCGTGAGACCCGAAAGTGGGAAAGTCTGAACCACCGTGCAAAACTCTCGGATGAACATCAAGGCATCCTCGTTGGGCAGCGCGTGGTAGGATGGGAGCAACGCCATGTGGTGAGGTTTAAGCTCATGATTCCTGACCGCTTCCGTCAGGACAATCGCCGAAGTGGTGGCTGTGAATGTGGGGCGAGCAAAATCGCCCATGACGACTCTAGCTGCCATGGCTTCGGGCTCTGCAAACAACAAGACTAAACCAAAGTCTTGAGAATCGATCTCCTCCTTCTCCTTCGCGGCTAAGATCGCTTTCCTTTGATGGATGTTGTCGACGTAGGGCGCTAAATTCCTTTGAAGACTTCGGCGACCATGCATAAACAACACTCAAAAAACGGGTTAAACGCACCGAGTGGGAGAGATAAGAAATCGAAATAAACACAAATAAAAATAAAACAAATAAAAATACTACACAATAAATCGCCTAAAGTCTTCCCCGGCAACGGCGCCAAAATTTGTTTCACTAAAAAGTGTTCGCAATAGACCAAATCTATCGTAGCACTAGCAAGTAAAACCAAAGTATCGAATCTCAAGGAAAACTTAACAGGGCAATTAATTATGTAGTAAACCTAAAACTAAGAAAGCAAGTAAAGAATATTTTGGGTTTTTGTTTTAAATCCTAGGCAAATAAAATAAATCAAAGCAATAAATAAAGGCAAGTAAATAACTAATCTAGAACTCAAGAAATAAATCTAAGAATTAAACTAAATAAAACGATTAATCTACCTAGGCAAAAATCGAAAAGAAAGCAATAAAGAAAGCAATGAAGAAAGCATAAACTACTCTAGACATGGTGAATGAAATCTGGAAATTTAAAGGAAAATAAATCTAACTTTGAAAGCTTTGAAAAACTAAAGAATCGAAACTAGAAAAACGAATCTAAACTTTAAACTAGAAATCGAAAGAACGAAATTAAACTAAGGAAATTAAAAGAAGCAATTACGAAATCGAATCTAAAACTAAAGTAAGCAATTAAAAGCAAGTAAACGAAAGCAATAAAGAACTTACAAGAATTAAACGAAGAACGAAGAACGCGAAGTAAAAGAAAAACTTGAATTGAATTGCACGAACTAAGAATCCGGATCCGAACAAAGTAAAACTAATCTAGAGTATTTGAATGCTGAAAAACTAAGCTAAAAGATGATAAAGATGATATCAATTCGTGTACAAGGATGATATATATATACTAGGTAAAAACCTAGATGAAAAAGGAAAGAACAGCTGGACGCCGACTTTTGGCCGATCGGCCAGATGCTGAAGGAATTCTGGCCGGTCGGCCAGATCAGGAACTGGATAACCTCTTCGCAGGTGTTTGGCCGATCGTCCAGATTGTGAAGGAATTCTGGCCGGTCGGCCAGATCAGGGACTGGTGAATCCTTGCGTAGGCATTTGGCCGATCGTCCAGATTCCTAAGGAAATCTGGCCGATCGGCCAGATCAGGTTCTAGTCTCTCACGGCTTTTCCTTCTCTTCGTGCACTTTTCGTCCCGTTTTCTTCCAATTTCTCACCTTTTGCTCCTACGATACCCAAAGCTCCAAACAAACAATCATAGCCAAAAGACACACTAAAAGACACAAAAACATAATGAAAATGAACACGAAAACGCAACGAAAAACCTAACAAATAAACACCAATCAACGATTTCTAGTACAATGGTACTTCTCTATGTTGTTACTTACCTTGTGAGCTCTGAGTTCCTTGCAGTTTGCAACTGCTCCAACATTATCACAACACGGTGTGATACCTTTGGGCAAACTGGGAACCAGATCTAGCTCATTCAGGAAGTTCAGGAGCTTCACAAACTTTTAGTAGCGCTACAAAAAGCTACGTACTCGGCTACATGGTAGAGTCCACGGCGCCCTCCTGCGTCACACCCTTCCAAGTGACAGCTCCACCTCCCAAGGTGAACACATAGTCTGAGATAGATTTCCTCTCATCTCGATCACAGCCTGGAAGTCTAAGTCCGTATACCCTATCGGGATCAATTCATTGGACCGATAAACAAGCACATGATCTCTTGTCCTCTTGAGATACTTAAGAATGTGCTTAACAGCCGTCCAATGTCCCTGACCAGGGTTAGACTGATATCTAGCCACCATGCCAACCGCATAGCAGATATCCGGTCTAATACACAGCATCACATACATGAGACTCCCAACCGCGGAAGCATACGGTATATTCTTCATGTCCTCTATCTCCTCTTGTGTTTTCGGACACATGTCCTTAGATAGAGGAATGCCATGTCTGAAGGGAAGAAAACCCTTCTTGGCATTTTGCATGCTGAAACGGGCGATCACAGTGTCTATATATGAAGCTTGGCTTAAGCCTAACATCCTCTTATGGCGATCTCTGATCACCTTTATCCCTAGGATGTAACCTGCTTCTCCCAAGTCTTTCATCTGAAACTGTTCAGACAACCAATCCTTTACGCCTGATAACACGTTCACATTGTTGCCAATGAGAAGTATGTCATCTACGTACAGTACTAAGAATACCACGCTTCCGTCCGAACTAAGCCTGTAAACATGACAAACCAATATTTTATATGCATTTCAAGATGTTTTTAGTAGGTTTTGGCTTTGATATGTGTGCTTAAAGGAATAGGAAATGATAGGTTTTCATACTTATGCGTTTTCTATATGCTTTGCGTTTTCTCTCGAGTTCCGTGCCTATTTCAGGTCCTGTGGCAATTTTCTGGGAATGTTTAACTTATTCTATGTCGAAGAGGATCGAAAGAGGAAGCCGTAGCACTTTGCGGATTAATTTTCCGATGCCGGACGAGAGAGAACGAGCCAAAACCGTGAGAGCGCGCAAACTGTGAAATGTGGGCGGAAATGCACAAGTCAACCTTTGGTCAACTTTCCAGAAATTACAAATTTTACCCCACCTTCTCACTCAAGTTTCTCTTTATTGCAATTTGACTCCAACTTATGGGAAGTCTATAAATACCTTGTTATTTGCCTCATTTGGCAACTTTTATCACTTGTAATTCACTCTTGCACTATTACTTAGAACCCTAGTTTTTCCCTCCTTTCCTCTTTAGTATTTTCAAATATTATTGAAGATTATGCTTGGAGTTTGAAGAGATTGTTGAAGATTTCTTCTCTACTTTTCTTCCATGTCATTTACATTATGTTTTTGCTTATTGTTCATGGTTTGATGCTTAGATCCATGCTAGGCTAGATTCATTTGGGTTTCAAATGATGGATGATGTGAATTAGGCTAGGAGGTGGAGGGCTATTGATGTGGATCTACCTTTCCTTTGAGTTGCCCTTGGATTTGATTGGATTTAATTGCATGAATGATTGACAATCATGAGTGCATACAAGGTATTTGATGGAATGCCTAGGAAGCTTCCATTCATAGCACTTGGCATGAATCTTTGCTCATATTATCTAGTATTGATTTGCATTGCTCCTAGAAAGAATTATGTGAATTGATGTTAGATTAATAGGCATTGTGCTTTTAGGAGTTGGTAATATGTTTAGAATGGTAAGCATGTTATTCAATCCACTAGTTATCAAGTCTTAGGAGGATGAGATAGCTTGATTTATGTAATAATGCCACTCAAAGGAATTAAAATGGTTTGATACATCACATGCCTAATCCTTAGCCTAATCACATCGGAAATCGTTTGAAACCTTATCTTCTTTACTTGTTCCTTTACTTGTTCTTTACATTCCTTGCCTTTATTTTTGCTTGTTATTTCATTTACTTATTGGTTGCCTAGTTATAAAACACCCAAACCAAGTCTATGTGCTCAAATAGGATAATAGAGACAAGACGAACTACTTGATTATCTCTCGACACATTCACTCCTCGTGTTCGATACTCGGACTTCTCTAGTTTGATATTATTGCTAGGTTAGAAATAGCCTAGTCAATTTTTGGCGCCGTTGCCGGGGAGTGAATAGATTGATGATCAATAGTTTGTTTAGTTTCTTGTTGCTAATTTGAGCTTGTTTTTATTTTTATAGTTAGGATGGTATCTTGCTTTTTAATTCAAGCATTTTATTGGATTATTTTTTATCTCTTTGTTGGTGTGTTTGATAGGTACACACTTAAAGATCCAAGGTTAAACATGTGGAATCTTTCGTTTTGGATTATGAGAAGAGAGAAAGAACTTCCAAAGAGCAAGATGTGGAAATCAATCGGGAAGTGGAAGTTCTTTGGAAGCGATTGGAGGTTATGGAAGCAAGAGTGGATGAGCAAAGGAGGAGAACTCAAGAGGTTCAATTACCTCCTATAATTGAGATATTCCAACCTCCAAAGGCTAGTTATCAAGGAAGAGAATGGGGCATGGTTGATGCACCTAGCTTTGAGCTCAAACCGGGTTTGATTCGTTTGGTTCAAGCAAATCAATTTGGAGGAGAAGTCACCGAGGACCCAAATGATCATCTATACTCATTCCTCGAAATTTGTGACACCATCAAGCTACAAGGAGTGCCAAATGACACAATCCGGATGAGACTCTTCGGATTTTCACTTCGTGACCGGGCTAGAGAGTGGTTCAAAGGTCTCAATGGAGCCAATCAAATCATGGGAAGACCTATGCAAAGCATTTCTCTCAAGATACTTTCCACCTTCCAAGGTACAACGCCTAATCTCGAAGATTTATCAATTTGCCCAACATGAGGATGAAACGATATTCGATGCTTGGGAGAGATTCCGTGAGCTCTTGAGGAAATGCCCTCCACATGGCTTAGATGAGAGTCGACAAATCTTCTCTTCTATGGTGGTTTGAGTTCACAAACAAGAACTATCGTAGATGCTACCTCCGGAGGTTGTTTGCTTAATAGTAATGTGAAAGAAGCTATGAGGATTCTTGAAGAGATGGTCTCTAACTCTTTTCAATGGCCTATGGAAAGGGTGCATTCCAAAGAAGTTGCCTCCATGTTGGACGATGAATATGATAAACTCGTTCTCCAATATGCCAACCTCAAGAAGGAGCATGAAAAGGATATAAATGAATTGATGGAAGCACGAGCTTTTAAAAATTAAAGAATGGAGAGATTCATAGCCAAGAAGAGATGCTTCAAATCAACCACCAACCTTTCTCGGGTTCTAAACAACTTGTAGAAGAGCCCAAAAAGACTCTGAGTCCTATGGAGCAATTGATGATGCAAATGGTCGAAAGTCAAACCCAAATGACCACTCAACAAGGCACCTTTATAGCTCATATGAGTGAACAAGTGTCTACATTGGAGGATAGGGTGTTGGACATGGGGAAGCACGTCGGAATGCTCGAAGAACAAGTGAGTCGAATGGCCAATCAAGTGGATTCCCAACACAAGCAAGACCTATTCTTGAGCAACATGGAACAGCATCCACTCCAACCTTGGGATTATGAAGTTGCATTGATATCTCCACTTTCCATGCCTATTCATGAGCATCAAGAGAAGATAGAGCCCTATTTGCCATATACAATGAACGATGGAGGTGCCTCTCTTACTCTTATTCCCCAAACTTCTATTGAGAATGATGAGTTTGGGGGTGAGAAGAGGGATGATCTTGTAGAGAGTACTCCTCATGAAGAAGTTGTAGAGATGAGCATTGATAGGTTGGAAGAGTTCAAGAAGTTGGATGTCAATTTTTCTTTGGTTGAGTTGTTGAGAACTATGCCAAATCATGAGAAGTTCTTGGAGGAAGTGGACAAGAGAAAGATGAGGATGGATGATGATATGACCATTGAGTTATCGAAGGGATGTAGTGCTAGACTACAAAGAGAATTCCCCAACAAGGAAAGCGATCTTGGAGATTTCACAATTCCTTGTGAAATTGGTGATCAAGTGCTAGAGAAGGTCTTGTGTGACATGGGTTCAAGAGTGAACGTGATGCCTCTTCCTATCTTTGAACGTTTGAAGATTGGAACCCTTATGCCCACAATGACTATATTTCGAATGGCGGATCGCTCTATCATAATTCCATGGGGAAAGGTCGACAATGTGCTTATCAAGGTTGGAAAGTTCATCTTTCCGGTGGATTTCTTCGTTCTTGACATCGAAGAGTAGCACAACATTCCTTTGATCCTTGGTATGCCCTTTTTGTCTACAAGCCGAGCTTTGATGGATGTTTGTGACGGAAGCCTCACTTTCCGAGTTGATGAAGAGGAAGTGACATTCTATAAGCTAAAACTTGAGAATGAATTGCCAACTCCAAGAGAAAAGGTTCTAGTTCCAAGTCCCGAGAGAGGTGGCATGATGATGAATGAAGTGAAGTTCCAAGAAAAGAGTGTCGATCCTTTACATGTGAGGTTTACAAGTTTTGGAGGTCAAGAGGGAGCCTCGTTTGATGTGCCATGAGCTCAATTGAGGTATCGTCGAGCTAGCGACGTTAAACAAACGCTCGTTGGGAGGCACCCCAACACGTATGCTTCATTTTCTCGTTTTCTTTAAGTTTGGTTGAGTCGTTTTGTTTGAATAAGAGTTGAGAAGTGGGTTAATATGTTATGGAAAGGAATTTCTAAGTGTTGGATGTTTTTCTATGCCTTAGAAAAAAATTTGAGATTTTTCAAGTTTTTAAGCTCCAACACTTAGAAAAAAATTTCGGAGGTGAAATTTCAGCTTTGCGCAGTCCGGCGGTAAAATAAAAAAGAAATAGTAAAACTCGTCGGAATTCGATTCCGCCAATTGGAATGAGTTCGTAAGACCCGAGAGTAGGGGGGAGTGCCATCGCCGGCCGAAAATTCCGCCGGAATCCGTCGGCCGGCCGGCTGAACAGACTCGTCTGCGACCTAAGCTGGTACCGAGCCCTAGGTCGCAGTTTTGGTCACAAACTGCTAGGTAGACTGCGACCTAGCCTTTGGTCACAAACCACGATGCTTCCGAAGGCTTGTCAATTGCGGTCAACGGGCGTTGACCGCAGTTCCTCCTTCCCCCCCTATTTTTCAATTTGTTTTTCCATTTTCTTTTTGATGTTATCTCTTATATCCTACACCTGTCTTACCTCATTTCTCTTACTTATTCATTTCTTTTTCTTGAGATGATGAACATGTTCTTAAAATCAAAAAGTCGAGAGGCGCAAAGCATGACGAAGAAAAGGATTCAACTTAATCGAGCATGTACCGGAGTGAGCAACATTGAACGTGATATGCATCGCAAGCTTGGACCTTTGTGAGTGTTGTTTAAATTCCTTATTATTCTTCCCTCCAAACTCATTTTAGATTTTATTTATAAAATAAGTTTGGGGGAGGGGGGTAGGATAAGGTCTTTAAACTACTTTTCTCTCTTCGGTTTTTCATTAAAGTTGCGATTTTTAAGCTTGTATTTGCTTGATGAAGTTGAGTATGCTTGATTGGATGCTTGAAAAGGATGAATTTGTTTGAGTGTGTTTGGTATATGACGAGAGTGTATAAGTTGGAATGTGATTCAAGTGGTTTATATGTGTGTAAATGTATGCTTACTTGCAAATTTTGCAAAATTTTTAAAATTTCTTTCGAATGAATCACTTGAAGTATTGGTTTTCATATCGTGTTTTTCACTCCTTTGCTTTCAAGAGAGATGTCGATGATGAAGTTGAGCGAAAAAATGGTATCATATTTTTGGAGTCTTTCATGTGTGTATTGAGCATGAAATGGTTGCGTGACACGATTAACTAGGAATGATTGATCTTAGGCACATGAACTCTAAACAAAAGCTTGTGAGGTTTGAGCCAAAACGTTGAATTGATAACGTTCTTTTCTTTCTTGAGAGTTTTCCATGTATTGCATTGTTATATTCTAGAACTTGCCTTTAATCTCGATCGAGGTTGCTATATGTGTCACTAGAACTTAGAAATGATTTTAGGCCCTCACTTGTTAGCCTCATTATTCCCTAAACACTAACCAAATAAAATGTTAACTTTGTGGTCCCCCTTGAGCCTTTGAAGCCGTTGTTGTTAAACCGGATGAAAGGGGGTGAAGGTTGGTTAAGGGAATCCATTGAGAGGTTGTGAAGTAGTGAGGAAACGACGAGAAGTTTAATTGAAGAGGTCGTTTTGAGATAAGAATACTCCTATGAGCTCTAATGAAAAAAAAATGATGAGAAAAGAAAAGAAAGAGTTTGAATAAAGATAGTTGTGAATGAGAGCATAAAGGAGTTATTCATGAATATTTGAGAAGCTTCAATCAAAGCTTGTGTATTAAAGAGTGTAAAGAGGTGAAATGGTGAAGGTAGAAGGTGGAGAAATTCACACTTGGAGTGAAAAGAGAAGGTGAAAGTACTTAGGAGATTTCTTAGTCACTTAGCCTAAAAGTCCCTACCTAAACCAATGTCCCCACATTACAAGCCTAAATAAAAGACCTAACTGATCTTATTTCGAGTGCGCAATCAAGCGATGGAGATCTTGAGATTTAGGGCAAGCTTATGGTAAGAGCGATGCATGCATGAGTTCGATGAGTGTAAATTTCCTTCCATACACTTGAGAGATAGAGCGATACACTTATACCTAGTGAGGTTTGGAGTTTCATTATGCTTGAGTGATTGATTTCTTGGTTGAAAGTGTTGTGTGATTATGGATTGTTCGATGCACCTTGGGAGTTCCATGATTGAAAATGTTTTGTTGAGTGAGTATTTTGAGACATCGATGATCTTGAATTGCATACCCATTCGGTTTGAGTGTTTTGAGTGTTTTGTTCCATTTTCGGGACGAATAATGGCTTAAGTTTGGGGGAGTTGACAAACCGATATTTTATATGCATTTCAAGATGTTTTTAGTAGGTTTTGGCTTTGATATGTGTGCTTAAATGAATAGGATAATAGAGACAAGACGAACTACTTGATTATCTCTCGACACATTCACTCCTCGTGTTCGATACTCGGACTTCTCTAGTTCGATATTATTGCTAGGTTAGAAATAGCCTAGTCAAAACACAACTTTCGTTTATGCACTGGACAAATCCAAAGGATTTTATCACTCCATCAAAACGAACGTTCAAGGACCTGGATGCTTGCTTAAGTCCGTATAAGGACTTTTTAAGCTTCCAAACGAGATGCTCCTGGCCATCTCTCACATAACCTTCTGGTTGGCGCATGTAAATGTCCCTACCTTTTTCAAGGTACCCGTTCAAGAACGCAGTCTTGACGTCCATTTGCCAAACCTCTAGGTCTAAATGTGCCGCCATGGACAAGAGTATTCTGACGGACTTAAGCATGGCAACCGGCGAAAAAGTCTCATCATAATCGATTCCCTCTTTCTGAGTGAATCCTTTCGCCACCAATCTAGCTTTGAAGGCTAAGACCTTCCCGGCAGGTCCTCTCTTTCTCTTGTACACCCACTTGCAACCGATGGGCTTTACCCCATCCGGCAGCTCTGCAAGGTCGTACACGTCCATGTTAACTATGGATTCTATCTCCGAATCCATAGAAACTCTCCAGGAATCTGCATCCTTGTCCTCCATCGCTTCCTTGTAAGTCCAGGGGTCGATCTCATCATGTTCGATACCCGAGAGTAGTTCAGTGGATTCTCCCACAAACATGAAATGGTCCGGTTGACGAACAACCCTCCCACTTCGACGAAGCGATGGTGGAGATACAGTATCGGAAATGGGTGCAGTTTGTGGTATAACCTCTTGTACTCTCGGCTGTTCTGGAATACCGGCTGCTGCTAATGCTCGCAACTCATCGAGCATTATTTCACTCCTTGTCCGATGGTTACTAATAAAGTCCTCCTCTAGGAATCGGGCATTAGTGCTCACAATGACCTTCTGATCCTGGGGACTATAGAAATAACCTCCTTTCGTTACCTTTGGATATCCTACAAACAGCCTAACCTCAGTATTAGACCTCAATTTGTCGGCCTCCTTTGTCAGCATGTGTGCTGGACATCCCCAAACCCGAATATGACCCAGGCTGGGCTTACGCCCTGTCAATAATTCGGAAGGAGTTTTAACCGTCGACTTTGTAGGTACTAGATTGAGGAGATAACCTGTTGTTTCCAAGGCATATCCCCAGAACAAAATTGGCAAGGATGCATAGCTCATCATCGATCTTACTGTATCTAAAAGAGTACGATTCCGTCTCTCAGCTACACCGTTCTGTTGGGGAGTACCCGGCGTAGTTAACTGAGATGAAATCCCATTGTCTGACAAGAAGGTTCGAAACTCAGTTCCGAGGTACTCGCCACCTCTATCAGAGTGAAGTGACTTGATACTTCTACCCGTCCTCTTCTCCACTTCCGCTTTGAATTCCTTGAACTTATCAAAGCACTCGGATTTCTTGTAGAGTAGGTAGATGTAACCGTATCTCGAGTAGTCATCGATAAACGTGACGAAATACTCGTAACCTCCTCGAGCTTGAACGGACATCGGTCCACACAAGTCAGAGTGAACAACCTCTAAGAGCTCTTGAGCTCGATATCCTAAGGACTTGAAAGGTCTGGTCACCATCTTTCCTTCCAAACACGATTCACACGTCGATAAAGGTTCTATTTGGAAATCCAAAACACCTTCTTTTATCAACCTTTGAATCCTCTTTTGGTTGATGTGACCCAATCGTAAGTGCCATAATAGAGTTTGGTTCGTTTGAGAAGGATTCTTCCTCTTTTTAGTATTCAATGATGAGGAAGCATTATAAGAAGAAGAATCATTCATAAGACAAGTAATGGTATAGAGAGACCGGGACAATGTGCCAGAAACTATAATAACTTCATTGTCTTTCATGATAGAAATGCCTCTATCAAAAGCAACTGAATATCCGTAAATAAATAGTTTCGAAACAGAAATCAAGTTTCGCCTAAAAGCAGGCACATACACGTCTCTCAAAACCAAATCAGTACTATCAAAAGATAAATGAATGTCTCCAACTGCGACAGCTGCAACTCTCGATGCATCGCCCATGGAGATGGTAATCTCGTCATCACTCAGCTCTCGTTTGCAGAAACCACTGCAAGGTGTAACACATATGATTAATTGCTCCCGTATCTACTACCCCAACCTGGGTAGAACATGCAGTTGATCATTTCCCAGTATGACATACCAAAATTCTTCTTCTTGACTCGCAAGTTCCAAATCATCCAATTTCTAGAATATTTCCAGGAGTTCTGGGATTTCTGCAATATCTGCCAAGTGAGAACACAAGGCTTGCAACCCTGGTGTCTAATCCTTTTGTAGAGTGTTGTGTATGCATGGTCGCCGAAGTCTGCAAAGGAAGTTAGCGCCACTCATCGACAACATCAATAAGAGGAAGGTGATTTTAGCCGCGAAGAAGGAGGAGGAGATTGACTTTCAAGACTACGACCTAGTCTTGATGTTTGATGAGCCCGAAGTAATGGCATGAGTTATGGGCGATTTTGCTCGCCCCACCTTCACTGCCACCACTTCGGCGATTGTCCTGACCGAGTAGGTCAGGAATCATGAGCTGAAACCTCACCACATGGCGTTGCTCCCTTCCTACCACGGGCTGCCCAACGAAGATGCACTGACCTTCATTTGAGAGTATTGCACCATGGCACAATCTTTTCCACTAGCAGGCCTCATGGAGGACAACCTGAAGATGAAGTGCTTTCCCTACACTCTGAAGGACTGGGCAAAGTGATGGTACATGTCGCTCTCGGCCAACTCTCTCGAAACTTGGAATGTAGTGTGCGAGAAGTTTATCCTGAAGTACTATCCCAACCGCAAGACTCAGGAGGTGCGGTCACAAGTCATGAATTTCTCTCAAGACCACGATGAGCCTTTTCATGAAGCTTGGGAGAGATTCCAGGAGCTACTTCAGCAATGTCCTCACTATCAGATGGCTCCTGAGTTACTCTGGCATTACTTCTACGATGCATTGAATTAGAACTGCCAGTTTATGGTGGATAGCTCGGCCCCGATAATATGATCTTCCGTGCGACCACTCACACCATATTATGTATAATATATACTACAGGACATTTATTTGCATAACCATAACACGAATAAATATGCAAAACATATAACTTTATTTATTTCATAAAACAAGAAGATGTAGTACATAACTAAGCATAAAAAGTATGTTTTTCAGTATATAACCCTAACAATCTCCCACTTATACTCAAAAGATGCTTTAAAGTATACTACTACATTACTATCTCTCCCACTTATACTCAAAGAAGTGTTGTCATGCATCGAACTCCCATGCCTTCAACATGCCCTTTGAACACCTTAACAAACTAGGCCTTCGTGAAGGGATCGGCCAGGTTATCTTCCGAAGCAATCTTTGACACCACAACGTCTCCCCTTTTCACGTATTCTTGACTGAGATGGTACTTCCTTTCAATGTGTTTACTGGCCTTATGGGATCGTGGTTCCTTTAAATTTACCACTGCACAGAATTGTCACAATAAATTGTGATCGACTGAGGTAAATTTGGAATCACATCCAAATCCATAAAGAAGTTCCGGAGCCATACAACCTCTTTGGCTTCTTCCAATGCTGCGACATACTCAGCCTCCATAGTTGAATCAGCAATGCATTTCTGATTTATGCTCCTCCAACTAATGGCTCCACCTCCCAGTGTAAAACACATCCTGAGGTAGACTTTTGAGAATCCCTATCTGATTGGAAATCAGAATCAGTATACCCCAAAGGAAATAGACTGTCAAACTGAAAGACTAACATATAATCCCTAGTCCTTCTCAGGCACTTGATTATATTCTTTACAGCAGTATAGTGTCCTTGTCCTGGTTTAGACTGATATCTGGCAACCATGCCTACAGCATAACAGATATCTGGTCTATTGAAAAGCATAGCATACATGAGGCTTCCAATTGCCGAAGCATATGGAACTGCCTTCATGTTATCTATCTCCTTTTGTGTCGTCGGACACCTCACTTTAGACAAATGAACTCCAATTTGGAGAGACAAAGTTCATCTCTTGGAGTTTTCCATTCTAAACCGCTTGACAACCGTATCAATGTAGGTTGCTTGGGACAGACACAACATTCTCTTCTTTCGATCTCGAAAGATCTTAATACCCAGAGTGTGTCCTGCTTCTCCCAAATCCTCCATCTTGAATTGTTTGGACAACCACATCCGTATGTCCAATAACATATTCACGTTGTTGCCAATCAGTAGAATGTCATCCACATACAATACTAGAAACACCAAGACGTTTCCATCACATTTCTTGTAAACACAACTCTCATATACACACTGCGTAAATCCATATGACTGGATTACCTCATCAAACCGTGTGTTCCAAGACCTAAATGTTTGCTTAAGTCCATAAATGGATCGCTTAAGTTTGCATGAAAGATGTTCACTTCCTTCGACAATATAACCCCTGGTTGGCGCATGTAAATGGGCTTATCAAGACTTCCATTGAGAAAAGCAGTCTTGACATCCATTTGCCAAATCTTCAGATCCATGTGGTGCCACAATGGCCAAGAGAATCCGGATCGACTTAAGCACGACGACAGGCGAAAAAGTTTCATCATAATCGATGTCCTCTTTCTGAGTGAAACCTTTTGCCACGAGTCTAGCTTTGAAGGTTTCAGCCTTCCCGTCAGGTCCTCTCTTACATTTGTAGACCCACTTACACCCGATGAGTTTAACCACTTCTGGAAGCTCTACAACGTCATACACATCATTTTCATGCATGGATTGAATTTCTGAATCCATCGCAACTTGCCAAAGTTGTGCATCTTTGTCTTGGATTGCCTCTTTGTAAGTCCAGGGGTCTGAGTCATCCTCACCAGGTAAAATGCCCGAAGACTCTCCCAAACACAACCATCTTTCAGGTTGTATGATGACCCTCCCACTACGACGAGGCATATTCTGAGATTGTGTACTAGAGTCAACACGTGGTGCAGTAGATGGTGCAACGTCTAGTACGGGTGGTTCAGGCGGATTTGTATCCCTCATCTCCTCTAAGATGACTTCACTCATGGGTTTGTGATTATTCATGTAGTCCTCTTCCAAATATTGAGCATTTGTGCTAACAATAATCTTTTGGTCCCTAGGATTCTAGAATAATCCACCTCTCATTCCTTTAGGGTATCCTACAAACAGCCGTAATTCAGTTCGTGATTCCAACTTGTCAGCATCCTTGCGCAATACACGTGCAAGACACCCCCAGATCTGAATATGTCCAACATGGGCTTCTCGACCCGTCCATAATTCCAAGGGAGTTTTAGCTACTGACTTAGAAGGAACTAAGTTTAGAATATACGTCGTCTTTTCTAAGGCATAACCCCAAAACGAAGTAGGTAATTCAGCATAGCTCATCATCGCCTGAATCATATCAAGTAATACTCAGTTCCTGTGTTCTGCCACACCATTATGCTGTAGTGTTCCTGGCGTAGTGAGCTGGGATGTAATCCCGACTTTTGATGTGTATTCCAAAAATTCAGTGCTAAGGTATTCTCCACCTCGATCAGATCGAATGAAATTAATGGATTTATTATGTTGATTTTCCACTTCCGCCTAAAAATCTTTGAATTTATCAAAGGATTCAGACTTCCGTTTCATCAAATAAATATATCCAAAACGTGAGTAATCATCAATAAAAGTGATAAAATACGCATAGCCACCTCTAGGTTGAATTGACATTGGACCACACACATCTGTATGAATCCCAACACATTCCTAGATCTGTTGCCCTTGGATCTAATGACCCTTTATGCCATTTTACCTACCAAGCAAGATTCACAAGTTGGTAGTGGTTCTGTTTGATTCACACTTGAAGAAACCTTTCGTTTCTTCGAACTCGATGATGTGCTATAAATAGCTGGTAGAGTACAGTTAATGGCATAGAGATTATTAGACATAATTCCTGAACAAATGACATCATTATTATGAAAAAATAGTAACGTCATTTGAACCAAAAGCAATCGAATATCCATCCAAATAAAACTTGGAAACTGAAATAAGGTTCCTTTTATAACCAGGTACTAACAAAACGTCTCTCAAAACCAATGTTTTATCTAAAAACGGTAAACTAACAACTCCCACTGCAGAAACCGCCACATGCGTAGCATTCACCATGGTGACTGTAATCTCTCCAGCATTAAGCCTCCAGGTTTGACTAAACCCCCGCATGTCAAAACATACATGATCAGTGGCTTCCATATCTACAATCCAAGTACATGTAGAACGAGCCGCTAAACAAGTTTCGACAACTAATGCACAAGATATACCTTTAGGTTTGCCTCTTAGCTGAGGACAAGCCGCCTTGTAATGTCCATTCTCTCCGCAATGGAAATACTTCCCTTTAGGCTTCTTTATGTCACCTGAGGTCCACCCACCTTCTGATTGCCACCCCTTTGAGCTTGGCCACCCTGTTTCTTCTTCTTCTTCTTAAGTCCACCTTTCTGTTTAGAAGATGTAGAAGCAGTGGCTACATGTACCTAAAGTTCAGTTTTTAGAACTCCCTCAGCCTGCATAAACTCATTGAGCAATTCGGACAACGTATAGAACTTTGGGTTCATATTAAAGTTCATCCGAAATTGATCAAACGTTCTAGGAAGCGATTCTATGATGATATCGACCTGTGTTTCCCCATCGATCTCAGCAACTAGAACCTCAAGCTCATTAAGATGACAAATCATCTTGAGAACATGTTCCTTCGCAGAATCACCCTCAGCCATGTGTGGCCTTCATAGCCTTCTGACGCGCTTGCCGACCGTGGTGCCCAAACATCTCGGTGAGGCTAAAGATCATATCAGTTGCAGTAGGGACGTTCTGATGTTAATGTTGCAAAATGTTTGACATTGAAGCCAAATGTAACATTTTGCCATCTCATCTGCCCTTTTCCAGTTGGTATAAACCACACGCTGTTCAGGCGTAGATTCTTCAATGGGTTCAGGGGGGCACACCTGAGTAAGGACGTATTTGTGTCCGTCAGCAGCAAGAACACTGTCCAAGTTTATTTTCCAATCAATATAATTGGAACCCTCGAGTTTGTTTTCTTTGAGAATCGTAGGAAGTGGATTAAGAGACATAGTGAAGCTGAAATAAATAAACAATACATTAAAAGTCATATTATTTTAAAGCAACACCTTAAGTTTTTATACATAAGCCACTTCAGGTGGACAAATACATATAATCCCTTAAGTAGATTTTTACGTCTGTAACTTTATTATCCGATCAACCTTAGCCTTCTGATTGATAAAGTAAATAGTTGGTCACCCCTAGCCTTGCAAAATAATTAATTACCTTTCCGTAGGGAAATAACTAATTAATTCACATCTAAGTGAATACCATAATTTAATATCCCGAAAAATTAATTCCATAAAGAATAACCCTACCGTAGGGAGGTGTTACCGATATAAAATCATTTTTCAATATTATCAATTTTGAATTAACCAATGAATTCCATAATTAGCACCTCCGTATAGAAGAAGACCCGACGTCAGAGCGAATGCAAATTATTTCATTTTAAATCAAATTATGTTTTAGGAAATCTAAGCCAATGAAATCCATAACTAGCATCTCCGTAGGGAGGAAGACCCGAAGTCAGCGCGAATGCTAATTATTTCATTTTTTTAACCAATTATGGAGGCTAGATTATTATAATCTCTCGAATTATATGAAAAACAATAATAATACTATCTCACTTAGTAATTTTTTTAATCAAGGTATTTAACATTTTCAAGCATAGCATAAAAATAATTATCGCGAATAATTAAACAATATGTCATCCATCACATTGAATAAAATAACCATGAAAAGAAAATAAATATTCAATCATCATGGTCTTCAATTTTCTTCGAACGAGCTTGAAAATCTGGAATCTTCGAGTAACGGGTTGATCTTCACGAGAAAACGGGTCCGAAATTCTGCCCGTAGAGTTCGGCTCGCTAAGGTTTCGAGAAACCTTAGCCGCCGCAAACCCTAGCCGCCAAAGTCAGTCGCCGTTGTCACTCCTCCACCGTTGTTGCCGTGCCCACGCCTGCCTGGAGTCGGGGAGACCTCGCCGGAGGTCTCTCACTGGATGTCGCTGCCGCCAGTCGTCGAAAAAACGAAGAATAGCAGCAAATCTGTTGTTGCCGCTGCCTTTTTTTCCCTCCATGTACACCGTCCGTCACCCTGGAGTCACCGGCGTTCAAGGAGAACGCCGGTTAGTCGCCACCGTCGTCGTCAGCCTGCCACGATCCGCTAGGGTTCCGAAAAGCCCTAGCTCATGTTGCCGCTACTGCCGCGTTTGACCGTCGATAAAGTTGTTGCTTCCTCCTCCGACATGTCCCCGTCGTTGAGAAGGTCGAGCGGTGGCTACCGCCGACGTCCACGAAAACGCAGCAGCCGCTAAGGCGGAACCCTAGCGAGCTAACGCTCGTCGCCGTCTCGTCGCCGCCACCGTTTTCCTCGAATTCCAACGAGATCGTCGTCTCCACTCCACCGTGGTTCAATCGATTACATAGATAGGAACTATTTTACATCGAATTTACATTGAAAATGAAAAATAAAACATAATCTAACTCGATCAATCCTCGTGTTTTACAAACGCGGCCACAAACAAACCGATTTCAATACATAATTAAAACTGAAAAATATTCATATTAACCATGATAATTGGATCTCTGCAAAACACACAATTTGCATCCAAAAACAAATAATACAAATTTTATGATTTTAATTAATTAAATCAATAGAGCTGAGTTGGCTCTGATGCCAATTGTTGGATCCGTGAAGATCTCTCGGATGTTAATCTAATTAAACCAAATTATAAACATACAATCTCCTAGATCCTAAAGCGAAAGTAGATCTAGAATTGTATACCTTGTTTGGCAGATCCAGCCGGAATAAGGGATTTCGGTGAAGAATTCCACGCACTAGATCTCTGCACACGAGATCTAGCTCTTCTCGTAAACCCCAAGATCTTCTAGAATATTCCCGAGCACGGAGAAGAATTCCGGATGGACGGAAATCCTTCTTCTCTCCCTCAGAGTGTCACGACCGGACTTTACTAAGGATAGTGAAGTCGGGGTCCCGTGACTAGGGATGGGATTAAAGGAGCTGGAATAGAAAGGGGGGGTATAATTATAAAGCTAGAAACCACCCAAACAAGTGTGGGAAGTAATTATTATATCAATTGGCGTAGAGCCTTTAAGGGAAAGATATACATGTGTTCGAAACGCTTACACGACTCGAATAGTCAACAAGAATTTATCGACATTTTACAGCGGAAGTCTTACAGAATGCATGTATGAAGACACACATTACCGAGAGCCTTAATCTAAGAACTAATATGATTCATGATGACAAAAGCTTGGGCCGGCTCTCCATTCCATCTCGTTCAACCTGCACATTTAGAAATATATATGCAGGGCTGAGTACAAAGGTACTCAGTGGGCACATTGCCGAAAACATACATATATAATTGTCAAGCCATTAATAGTAAATCATAGGGATTTTGTTGAAAATATCCTATGCTTACAAAAAGATCTTGTGATTCTAAAAGCGTCTGCAGACTAAGTTCTTTAGTAATCTACCATATCTGTTCCTATGGTATCGAGAGACTGGCCACTCTCACGATACCTTGACCGGCCAACCCGAAGATGACACACGGTCACAATGTGTACACTAGTCCAAGTAAGATAGCTATCTTACTAGGACCCGAATTCGATTAATAAATTGGCAAAGCTAACACAGATAGGTATCATACAAAAATCAAAACATTTATGGCATGACAATATTTCAAAATAACACACATATATTTTCATAAATATCATATTTATTTTGAATAGAAAGCCCACCTCTTGAAGCGTAGAATATGCCCGGTCTTGATAGGCGAACAACGTCAAAAACCTTGTCGAGTCACGCCTATTCATAAAGGTATAATAAAAATCTACTTTCTTACAATAAAACTTCCTACGGGAAAATAATCGTCTAGTATATTTTCATATCTTATAAATCTGTTAGGGTTAACAGATTGATTTGAATCCTTTAAATCTTTTCATAATAGAATAATCTTTTATTATTCAGAATCGTTTCTTCCATGATTCGAGACCATTTATTTGTCGAATTAATTCCCAAAAATTATGCAAATCTTCAGGACATATTTTAAAGCTAAGCATAGCTTAATACTTAATTAATCTTAATTAATTAAATTCATAAATTGAATAATCTCAATCATTTCTATTAATCTCAAACGAATCCGATTTTAATAGTCGGGCCGTCCTTATTAATTAATTAACTAATTAATCTCGTGAGTATTTTACGAGAATATAATCCTTCGAAAATTAATTGAACATTCAATTAATAGAATTAAATCCGGACAAGTTAAGTCCGAAGATTAATTGTATTGAATCGGGCCAGTATATTAAATTCTCGGCCCAAGTTACTGGACTCGGCCCAAATCACGAATCTGATTCGGACCCGCGGGTTTTGGCCCGAGACCCGACCCGAAACCGAACCCGACCCGGTTCGATATATATATATATATATATAGGATGGATCAAATAGAAATAAGTCCTGGTGTGAGAAATAGGAATAGATCTGGACTATTGATCTTAATTTGATCTATGGTTGTAATTGATTTAAGCATGATTATAAGGTATCATAAGCATGACTAGGTTTAAGCATGAATTTGTACATTAAAAAGCATAATGGTGTTGTAAGCATAAATATATACTGATTTAAACATGATTTTGTATAGTTTTAAGCATCTTTCGCATTTTAGCACGCAAGGATTTATTTGCATACGAACCATTCCCTATATATATATATATATATATATATATATATATATGTACAGAAACCCTAACCCTCTCTTCATTCTACGCCTCTCTCTCGATTTCTGCCGAACGTAGCCGGTGTCGAGGGCTGTCGGCGACGTCGACTACACCCACTCTTCTATCTCTCGGATTTCTGGTATGCTGGAGGAAAGGACAGAGGCGTCGTCGCCATAGCTGTCCTCGTCGTCGGTCCTCGGCTCGCCGCCTGGAGCTCGCCGTCGCCATAGCTACGCGACTTGCCGTCGCCGTTGATGCTGCTGGGTTCCACCGTCGCCATTGCTGCCGAAAGAAGCCTCGCCGGCAGTTGCTGCTGTCCAGCAGCTTCACCTTCTGCCGTCGTCGATCACTGCCGGAGGTGAGGGTTCGATTCTCTTTTCTGCATTTCCTTCCTCTCCCCTCTCTTATGTTGATTTTATGCCCCTTTTATTTTATCTAGTCAATTAATTGTTTGTTTGATTTATTATTGTGCAGTTACCTCCCGTCCTCGACGATAGCTCCGTCATCGGAGTCGGAGGGTTCCAACCGGAGGTGGTCAGTCCGAAGCTAAGCTAAGCTTCTCTGCCCCTTTTGTATTTATTTGCTTTTAGATTATCTTGCTTATTAGGGTTAATTAGTGTGGCCGCAGGGGATTCATTTGACTTGTTGTGAATGAGTATTCCCTGATTCTCTTAAGAGCAAAATATATCTACATAGCTTAGATTTCAGATTTCAGTTTTGGAATACGAAAATTTGTGGTGATTTATGGCTGTTGATCGATTCTTGTTAACTGAAACACACACATGTCGTAGCAACTAGGTGTTTAATACATGTTCTGAGCTATCATTGAAATTGTGACATTACTTGAACTCATTTTATGTTTCTTAGTATGCTTTGAACTCATGCTTGGTTTTCACTACTATGTTCATAGGTAAATACTCAGTTTTAGCATGCTTGTGAACTGAAATTTTCATATTCTTGTTCAAGTGGTTAAGTTTAAATCATGTTTGATTTTACTTACTTACTTAGAGTTAGTAGTGCTGTTGTTGCTAGCTCACCACACTCCTTCCTTCTTCTTCTGTCCTCTGCTGCTTCTTCTCTACTGTTTCTCCCTTCTCTAGTGTGTTTTATGGTGAGTTGAGAGTGAAAGAAAAGGAACTGAAATGGGTTGGGGTGTGGAGGTATTTATAGGGCTGATCTTGTGAGGACTGTAGCAACTTCATGTGATGGTAAGGGTTGGAGGAAAATCTGCTTTCCCCCATCCTTTTGTCGGAACGGCTGCTTGAAAGCCGCCCATTACCCAGATCTTGGTTCGGTTGTGTCGATTCGACCGTGCACATAAGTTCATGCAAGGGCACGAGTACATACCTTATGATTATGAAGAACGTGGAATCTGAGTCGTGTCTGGTCGATCTACGGTTCTGATCTTTTAGGATGTGATCCCACACCTTGAGATCTGAGACTTGGTGGACGTCTCAAGATCACTGGAACCTCGATCTCCCTCACTCAGAACCGCGGCCGACTCTCTCTCACGCATAGAGATTCGCGTGAATTCCTTTCTCACAAATCTCGTGTGTGATGTAAGAACTAGGGTTTAGATGAGAGACTTGAGAGTATTTATATGGTACATAAATAAGGAGATATGATTCCTTATTTATCTCTAACCATATCTTTGTCAATCCCATATTTATTCTCTTTTCCATAACTTACAAATCTTATTCCTATATTAATACGGAATTAATAAGGAATTAATTTGTTCAGTTATGCAACTGTATATCCGGAATTAATTCTAACAAATAGAATTTATTCTAATTCCAGTAGAAGAATAAATAAATAAATATATACTAAATATATTTATTTATATGATATTTATCCCCATAAGATTTAATTAAATAAATCTTATCCTATTAGATTTAATCTTATCCATGAATGATTAAATTATAACTAATTAGATTTAATCTTATCCCACATGATATAAATCTAAATTAATTATATTTAATATCCATTCATCGGATATAAATCCAATATATATCATATATCGGGCCTGAGTACAATTATTGAGCCCACACTCAATAATACTATTTAGATCGATTCCCGAGGTCTGTTTGGGCCATCCTAGGGATCGGATACCAGACAGAGTTGGGCCTTATCTAATTCTATATTTCCATGTCCACCCCTGAACATGTATCTCATTAGAACTATGACGCACTCCACTAAAGTGTCAAAGCTGAATCACCGCTCTGTCCCAATTATGTAGATTGGGGCTGGTATTTTGTTTAGTTCGACCCCCGTGTTTAAGACCTTCCATATCCGTTAATCAATTAGAGCTACCATGACTGCTCCTAATTGTTAACATCTATTCCTCAGGTAGTACCCGTTCACACCTCATTATTATACCTAAACTTAATCAGCATGCATGACTTGGTATAATAATCCTTGTGAACTCCCTGAGGGGATAACGTCAACCTACACTCACATAGGACACGGCTTATTGATAACACTTATTAGACATACTATGCATCTCCGTGTTACCCAAAGTACGACAAGATTGAGATGAACTAACGAGAAGTTCATTTCTTCGTAAATCAAAGTAACATCGAAGAATACATATACATCTAATAGTTTACCAAGGTTAAGATCGAGCTAGAGCCTGAGATGTGTTGCTTTTCACCTATATCACCTTTGATACATGGTCAGTATCAGAAGAGCATTATCTCCCTTGATCCTTCAATACGTTCCACCGTACCAGCATAATTAGTGATTAGGACTCATCACTACCATTAAGCTGCAGTCTAGACCAATAGCTCAGCCCAAGCTATCTCAACTGTGAACTGTTTATATCTCATCATTATTAACGACCTTCGTGATCCTCTCCGAACTCAGATCGACACGTGGTCTAAAACATGAGATAATGGGCTTTATTCTTGCTTATACATATTCTTCCAGATAGGGATTGTTAACAGTGGACCTGTGTCGTAACCACTAAAACAACTGGTTTTGCTTTAGTTATACAACAACCCCAACAATCTCCCACTTATACTAAAGTAAAACCTTTTAGTATACCAACGCGTCTACAGGAAACCATATGACTTCATCCATGTACAATGTTAACAATCGCAATCGTTAACAACCATCATACACTTTTTCTCCCACTTATACTCAAAGATTTTACCTTGTCGTGTACCTTGCCGTGGGAGGCTCACTAAGACATGTCAGCCACGTGCTACAGTATACCTGACATGTTGCACTTAGTGAAGGAACCGTCATCGTACATTCCTCTAGTGTTTTTATTTTTCCCGCGAAATCGCCTTAATATAAGGTACTCACTATGTTGTTACCGGCATTTCCAAATCTCAAAAAATTTGCCACTGCACTTAGAATCCTTCCAGGGGGTGTAAGAATTCTAGCAAATTTGAGATTACTGCCAATTCACGAAGCCAAGCCCTGAATTATCTAGTTTCCTCTCAGCATTTCACTGCGTGAGAATTTTCAAGACAAATCTGCTTTCTACGTGAATCCATAGTAAAAGGTCGATGATGTCGTTTTTTCTAGCTACCATTCGATTATCCGTGTCCTCAAACGATTAAGAATGATAGACTATATTCGTTACCATGCACTAAGCATTAACATATATCTGGCTCTTTATGCAACATCCAAGTGTATTGCAAACTTTGCCATAACAGTAGTCTATGAAGAGTACTTGAATAATGTTATACTATCCGCAGATATATCTAACATTACTCCTAACCTTTATTCTAAATTGTTCGGATAATCACCACCTATTGTGTCAGATAATACTTTCACATTGTCTCCAAGTGCTAGCAATATTATCACACAATGTACAAGACAATCATTTTAACGTCTTTTGTAGATGAAAGATATACCATTTGTCAACACATTTCATAAACGAATTTATCTGTGTTATATGACAAAATGAATGCTTTATATCATTGAACTACACATTTCAATGTGTTTGTCCCGAAACATGGAACTTTTGAGAAAAACTTACTTTTCTCAAACCACATCCACTTTCCCATATGTATGTCCTCAACTAATATGAGCATACAACTTACCAGTCTTCCGAGTGTTAAACTCATAGACTTATCAATGATATGCAAACACTTTCATCTAACTCATCCTTAATAGTCAACTTGGTCTGTTCATTGTCCAAGAAATTAGATTTCTTGATGAACAATTCACAATTTTCGAGACACACCCGAAAATACTCCCACTGTGACAAGGATCCTTAAATAATCTTGTGCAGATCCTTTTGGTTATCTGTCTTGTACTTCCGGCCTTATGATGTTCCAATCCATAAATTTCTTTTATTCTTGGACGTTAATCAAGAATAAATACTTGTCTTTTCTTGAAGAAAACTACTTTTCCAACTAATCACTAAATCTAACATTAAACTTGTGACACTTCGTGTGCAAATTATCCTTATTTCCGAACAGATTTAACCAATGAATTAATAATTAGCTTCTCCGTAGGGAAGAAGACCCGAAGTCATCGCGAATGCTAATTAATTTCATTTTAAATCACAATGAAATCCATGATCAACACGAATGTTTAATCATTTCATTTCAAATAAGGAGAAGACATAGATTTGGATATAGTGAAGTAGTACTTTATTGAAAGACAATCTCGAACA
Source organism: Thymus mandschuricus (assembly GCA_029379335.1). NCBI lineage: Eukaryota > Viridiplantae > Streptophyta > Magnoliopsida > Lamiales > Lamiaceae > Thymus > Thymus mandschuricus. The sequence goes on along the minus strand of CM057074.1, from coordinate 13,500,477 downwards.
AGAAGTGCAACATTTATCATAACACATTTTGGAATATCTCTTAAGATTCAAAATTATTACTCCCACTACGAATGATATATCAAAACAACTAGTATTAAAGAAATAAATCTCTAATACAATGTAAGAAATCTCAAAACAACTAGTATTAAAGAAATAAATCTCTAATACAATGTAAAGAGATCTATCATCCATCAATATCCAAAAACATAAGTATCCGCCAAACAAGGCAACTAATGTAGTGAACAAGTAATAAACCAAATCTAATATCCAAAAACCAAGATAAAACTAAGATAAGAAATCTTCAAGTCTTCTGGACAACTGCATCATCGGAATGACGCTTGTCGAGCTCAAGAACTTGAAGTCGTCCTACTCATTCTTCATAGCTGAACCTACAAAGATTGCAACAAACCATAATTAATATCCACCAGTTAAATCCGTCCGCGAGGACTGAACTAGTATAATTTGGTTTTTCATGTTACAAGATTCTGACATACCTCCATCTATCTTTAACTTCTTGTTCCTCCTCTGATAGACCTTTATTATCGGAGGTCTCTCCTTCCTGGCATCATTCACCTCCTGAGTAGGTTGATCAGAGCTCAGCTCATTCACATCGTGAACGAGTCCATTATGCTCAAAATCGCCCACTTCCTGAATGGATTTATCATAGTTCAACTCATTCACATCGTGAACGAGTCCGTCATACTCAAGATCATCAATCCTCAGTGATTGGAGGTACTCGTCTATGATGGTCTCGTTATCCTGAGCCGTGAATCGCTGATTCACATCAACGTTCCTATCAACAGGACGATCCCAGAAGTTCCTCTCCGCCTCATAGGCAGTCTGTAAAATATCGATCCTCTCCCTATCAACCACGAGCAACTCCCCTATAAGGGCAATTGGATCCTCATGAATGATGTGGTTAGGGACGACTGCTTCCCTAAGAGCCAGGAACCAACTCGGAAAACGTGCAAGGAGAACCTCGCAAACAGACTTTCTCGACATAACGCCACCATATGACACATGTATACAAGGTTCTTAAACCTCATAATAAATTCCTTAAAGTTGAGGAAATCCTCAAACCTCAGGAAACTTATCTCCTTCCGTGCCAGGAAACTGAGTAGTCGAAATCGAAAGGAATCCGGAACACCATCGGAAAAAGCAAAACGACAAATCTTCGTGCGAATAGAAACAATAGACATATCTGAAATAAATAACAAGTAAATAAAATTCGTAAGCAAAAACAATTTATGTTATAAATGTTATAAACCCTAAAATAACATTGAACCAACAAACGAGTAGCCCGATACTATTTACAAATAGTCCACTATAGGTGGATGCTACCTATAAAATTATCGACCATGACCGCAGTCTATTTTATTTTTTATCCCATCACACGGACCATAGTGAAACAAAGAAATAATAACCCGTGCCTCAGGACCCTGCTAATTCGAGAAGTGACCTCTATAGGAGGATTCATCAATAAGCAGCTAAGCTACAACCATATTTTAATATCCCGAAAATGATTCTATTAAGAGCAATCCTACCGAAAGGAGGAAATACCTTTATAAAATCATTTTTCCCATATTATCAATATTTGAATTAACCAATGAATTCCATAATTAGTATCTCCTATAGGGAGGAAGTCTCATTGTCAACGCGAATACTAATTATTTCATTTTAAATCAAATTATCCTTATATGAAGTCTAAACCAATGAAATCCATAACTAGCATATTCTATAGGGAGGAAGACTCATTGTCAACGCGAATGCTAATTATTTCATTTTTAAACCAAATATGGAGGTCCTTTAAATCAATTAACAAATAATCGATTAACATTACCGCTTAGTCTTTTTAAGGGTTTGTGTGACAAACGTAGCACATAGACAATTAAGTCCTATCACATGATTTCTAAGCGCAAGTAATAAAACATGCTCGCATTGAAATCATAAAACCGACATGCTATGACCCCTATGCATGTTATTTCTATTACGCAAACAATGAAAAGCAACTATAACATGCAAAACATGCTAATCATCTCATCGCGTAATTTAAATACATTCATAGCATGCATAATAACTAAATAAATAGATAGGCTGCCGACCGGGAATAGAAAGCCCTATCTATTACATTTAATTAAAATAAAATCCCGGAACAAGCTCCGGTCTTCAAGCTTCGATTTGGAAGTCACCCCGGTCTTCAAGTCCACCTTCCAAAATTAGCAACTGCTCGAAACAACTAGGGTGCGGAAAACCCTAATTACCAAAAATGGAAAGCGAATTATTTCGAACGAACTAGGGTACGAAAACCCTAGCCGTCGACGATCGTGCCAAGGTTTCGGAAAACCCTAGCCGTCGTCAACGTCATGGGCTGAACGTTGAAAAACGAACAGCCCTTCGTTCGAAAAAACGGCCACGCGCCGCCGCCGAGCCGCGCGTGCAAACCACGCGCCGCCGCGGCACGTGCCGGGGCACCGTCTCGGCTCCGCGATGAGCCTGACTTGGCTGGGTCCGGGCTGGGTGCGTCCGTTGCAGCCCAGCCTGAGCCACTGCTCGCCGCCGTCGCCTGAAACGCCTTCGCCGTATCCGTATCCGCTGCACGAAGCAGCGCCGCCGCCGCGAGCCAACGCCGGTGGCTGGAACGCCACCGGTCACTCCCACTGGCCTCGCCGGCGTCCCCAGCACCACCGGTGGTGCCGGGTTCGAGCCCGAGCAGCCGTGGCTAGGTCAGGCAGTAGCGAGCGCGCAAGGGAAAAAAACCTAGCTGTCGCTGCCGCCGTGTGACCATGCCTCAGCCGCCGCCGCCGGTGGTTCCTGTTTCACCAAAAAGTGTTCGCAATAGAACGAAATCCTATCGTAGCACTAGCAAGTAAAACCCAATGTCGAATCTCGAAGGAAAACTTTGCAGGGCAATTAATTATGTAGTAAATCCTAAACTAGCCTAAATCTAGGAAAGCAAGTAAATAAGATTTTTGGGGTTTTTGTTTTAAATCCTAGGCAAATAAAATAAATCAAAGCAATTAAAATCAAAGCAAATAAATCTAATCTAAAAAGCTGGAAATAAATCGAACTAAATAAACTTAGAAAATTAAACTAGAAGAAATCAATAAATCTACCTAGGCAAAAATAAAAAAGAAAGCAATAAAGGAAGCAAAGATAGAAGCATAAATAAATCTAGACATGATGAAATAAATCTGGAAATTTAAAAGAAAATTAATCTAACTTTGAAAGCTTTGAAAAACTAGAGAATCGAAACTAGAAAAATGAATCTAAACTTTAAACTAGAAATCGAAAGAACGAAATTAAACTAAGGAAATTAAAAGAAGCAATTAAGAAACGAATCTAAAACTAAAGCAAGCACTTAAAAGCAAGTAAACGAAAGCAATAAATAACTTACAAGGATTAAACGAAGAACGAAGAACTTGAATTAAATAAAGCGTCTTGAATTAAATTGCAACTACGAAGAATTCGGATCCGAACAAAGCAAAACTAAACTAGAGTATTTGAGTGCTGAAAAACTAAGCTAAAAATATGATAAAAGATGATACAAGATGATACAAATTCGTCCCAAGGTACTAGTATATATATTAGGAAGAAAACCTAATCACAAAAGGAAACTAACAGCTGGACGCGGACATCTGGCCGATCGGCCAGATTTGTTAAGGACTTGGCCGATCGGCCAAATCAGGCACTGGACGATTTGCGCGCGACTCTCTTGTTTCGACCGTATCTTCCTCATCCGAACTCCAAATTGACCTCCGTTTTCGCCTATGTGCTCCTATCGAACCCCTCTTCGATATAATGCTTTAATTACATCCAAAATGAATCTTCAATAAAATCATGAGAGGTTAGAACTCGAGGTCAATGATTGCTCAACAACCTTTCTTCTCGTTTTCTTCTCGTTTCCGCCCTTTTCATCCTACAAGTACCAAAAACTCCAAATAAACGAATCATAGCCAAAAGACACACTAAAAGACACGAAACACAATGAAAACGAACACGAAAACACAACGAAAAACCTAAAAACTAAACACCAATCAGTTCCCAGACCACCGGACCTGCTATCCACCGTCGTCCGCGCCTCCCCGTCGTCGTCTGACCGCCGTCGAGCCGCGGACTTGAGCCCAGCAGCGCGCGAGCCACGTACCCATTAGGGTTTCGGCCGCCGCTGCTGTAACTCGTCGCCGCAGCCCTCCCCGCGCCGCCACCTGTCGTCCGGCGCCGTCACGGCTCCGTCCCGACGTCGAGCCGGGTGCTAGACCGCCGGGCAGGCCGCGGTTCAGGCCCAGCAGCACGCGCGCGAACCAAAAACCCTAGGGGTTTCACGTCACCGCCGCTGCCTTCGCCCGTCCCGCCGTCCGCCGCCGATTCTGCCGCTGCCAGCCCTCGTTCCGGCTTCACCTGAACCCTAGGATGAACCCGAGGGGTTCAGCCGCCGTGAAACGACGAGGGGGCAGTCGCGCGAATAGCGGCAGATTACGCTGCCCGCCGCCGTGCGCTGGCCGACGCGCCGCAGCCTGCGGCCGTCGTCGCCTTCGTCTCGTGTTCGTCCCTCGGATCTTGATCTTCCACAATTCTCCCGATTTCCAGCAACATTACAATGCAAAAATCGAAAAAAATACAAGAAAACAAATCCTAATCTAACCGGCACCTTATTATCTCGCCGATTTAAAAAAAACGAACAACGAATAACACGAAAACGATAAATAATGCACATAACTTTCCCGGACAGCAGCATGCACACATAATCATGATGACTCGAATGCATGAACATTAATTTCGAATCAACACAGAGTCGATCCAAAAACCTCGGGCTCTGATACCAATTGTTGGAACGGCTGCTTGAAAGCCGCCCATTACCCAGATCTTGGTTCGGTTGTGTCGATTCGACCGTGCACATAAGTTCATGCAAGGGCACGAGTACATACCTTATGATTATGAAGAACGTGGAATCTGAGTCGTGTTTGATCGATCTACGGTTCTGATCTTCTAGGATGTGATCCCACACCTTGAGATCTGAGACTTGGTGGACGTCTCAAGATCACTGGAACCTCGATCTCCCTCACTCAGAACCGCGGCCGACTCTCTCTCTCACGCCTAGAGATTCGCGTGAATTCCTTTCTCACAAATCTCGTGTGTGATGTAAGAACTAGGGTTTAGATGAGAGACTTGAGAGTATTTATATGGTACATAAATAAGGAGATATGATTCCTTATTTATCTCTAACCATATCTTTGCCAATCCCATATTTATTCTCTTTTCCATAACTTACAAATCTTATTCCTATATTAATACGGAATTAATAAGGAATTAATCTGTTCAGTTATGCAACTGTATATCCGGAATTAATTCTAACAAATAGAATTTATTCTAAATCCAGTAGAAGAATAAATAAATAAATGTATACTAAATATATTTATTTATATGATATTTATCCCCATAAGATTTAATTAAATAAATCTTATCCTATTAGATTTAATCTTATCCATGAATGATTAAATTATAACTAATTAGATTTAATCTTATCCCACAGGATATAAATCTAAATTAATTATATTTAATATCCATTCATCGGATATAAATCCAATATATATCATATATCGGGCCTGAGTACAATTATTGAGCCCATACTCAATAATACTATTTAGATCGATTCCCGAGGTCTGTTTGGGCCATCCTAGGGATCGGATACCACACAGAGTTGGGCCTTATCTAATTCGATATTTCCATGTCCACCCCTGAACATGTATCTCATTAGAACTATGACGCACTCCACTAAAGTATCATAGCTGAATCACCGCTCTGTCCCAATTATGTAGATTGGGGCTGGTATTTTGTTTAGTTCGACCCCCGTGTTTAAGACCTTCCATATCCGTTAATCAATTAGAGCTACCATGACTGCTCCTAATTGTTAACATCTATTCCTCAGGTAGTACCCGTTCACACCTCATTATTATACCTGAACATAATCAGCATGCATGACTTGGTATAATAATCCTTGTGAACTCCCTGAGGGGATAACGTCAACCTACACTCACATAGGACACGGCTTATTGATAACACTTATTAGACATACTATGCATCTCCGTGTTACCCAAAGTACGACATGATTGAGATGAACTAACGAGAAGTTCATTTCTTCGTAAATCAAAGTAACATCGAAGAATACATATACATCTAATAGTTTACCAAGGTTAAGATCGAGCTAGAGCCTGAGATGTGTTGCTCTTCACCTATATCACCTTTGATACAGGGTCAGTATCAGAAGAGCATTATCTCCCTTGATCCTTCAATACGTTCCACCGTACCAGCATAATTAGTGATTAGGACTCATCACTACCATTAAGCTGCAGTCTAGACCAATAGCTCAGCCCAAGCTATCTCGACTGTGAACTCTTTATATCTCATCATTATTAATGACCTTCGTGATCCTCTCCGAACTCAGATCGACACGTGGTCTAAAACATGAGATAATGGGCTTTATTCTTGCTTATACATATTCTTCCAGATAGGGATTGTTAACAGTGGACCTGTGTCGTAACCACTAAAACAACTGGTTTTGCTTTAGTTATACAACAACCCCAACACCTTTCTCTACTGATTTTCTGTTATTTGCAGGTTTATGTTGCTTTCCTCAATCTTATCCTACTAATTGTCCTTTTTAGTCTAGGTTGATTGTAAGAGATAGGGTCTTTTTTTCTGATTTCTTCTCTAATCTCATCTCTTTGCAGTATGCAAGTTGAGTCTTTGCAGGTTGCAAGTTGAGGGAAAGGTTGAGGAAGGTGACATTTCTTTCTTGTGGCTCAAGAAGGTGTAAGGGGGAGGAATGAAGCTGGAAATTTGGAAGGAATATGCTCTGTTGCTGCTGTCCCTTCTCTGCCACTTCTTTGTTTTTCTTGTGGCTCAAGAAGGTTTAGGGGTGAAGAATGAAGCTGGAAAACTGGAAGGGATTTGCTCTACTGCCGTTGTCCCTTCTCTGCCAACTGGAAGGGATTTGCTCTACTGCTGCTGTCCCTTCTCTGCCACTTCTCTGCTTTTCTTTTTCTTCTTTTTTTTTTTTCTTTCTTTTGATTCAAGCAACGAATACACTGTTGCATGTAATCCTTTTAATTATTTAAAATATTATTATTATTGACATGTGAGTGTATTGTTATTATAATATTTACTGTTTTTGATTCATTAATGTATTAATCGAATGTTTGGTTCGATTATTATTTAACGGTTCGATTATGAACCGATGGACTTGGCCCATATCATACGTTATAATTCCTAATTTTATAATTAATCATGGAACTTAAAATGGATGTTATCGTAAACCTTCACGATATAATCAACATGGAATGATTTATCAAATTACTATTTGATTCCTCGTTGAAACTCTAATTACTGAAAGTAAGTAATCACATTCTTTATTTAATCGACCAATTATAAAGGACATTCTTTTAACTAAACCGACTAATAAGATAAGTCTTTCATCCGAAAATTCTATCTTCGTCGAGAATAGAATTTTTAGTCATTAAGGTTTAAACTATTTATCTAATTTACGAATTTTACTACTGATGTAGAGTTATGAAAATGCGGGGCGTTACATCATATCCTCCTTAAATTAAATTTCATCCCGAAATTTGCTTGTCTTGTGTAAATAACTTTGGGCACTTTTCTTTCATTTTACTTATCGCGTTTTCACATCAATCTTTGTTGCTCGTGGTGTCCCTACAAGACCTTTACCGAGGCGATCAACTTATGTATATATATTTATTTGGATGCAGTTTCATAGTTTAACGTTCGAACGTTCATTTCTTCGGATATCGTCCTCATCTCAGTGTCGAAGTGGGTTTCGGATATCCTAACCGCGGTTATCTTATATTTTCGCTGAAGGATCTAGATCCGTCGTATGTATATGCCGAGCACTGACTATTCGGCATCTCGTTCATTTCAAGTTTTCGCGTCTGAAATTTATTCTATCGTCCCAACGTATATGATATAATTCTACTATCTTTAGAAATTAACTTCTTGGACTCGTGACTTATTCGGTTCACGAATTTTACTTATCCTGAAATAATAATTAAATCTTTGAGAACGTAAGTCTCTTCTTTATGCCATCATACCTAGAGTATCCATGTCTCCACCTCTCAGAGAGTTCTCACATTCGTTGATCTTTTTGACTCTCTTCCGAGTCCTGCATATTTTCTTATCTGTTTTCTGACTCCGGATGATTGAATTATACAATTACTAACCAGTAATAACTGGTGTGCTAAGTATAGCACTGAGATTTCTAAATCCCACATTTTTTTTTAAAATAGATCATAATTAATCTCCTATCTTACTATGAGTACAAATATGCATACATCTCTTGTATCTTTCTGATGAAGATATTCTTGAAGAAGTTTTTCTCTTTCTCAATACTCATAGTATTTCATCATAATTTATTATATGTTCTTCTGGCGTATCATATATCGTGTCATATTATATACGCTTACTCGCACTCTCGCGACAATCTCCTTTCTTTATTTCTAGCACTCAACTTAGTTCGGTGCCATTAACTTATAATTAACTCAGAATCTAGGAAAGGATATTGTTTTTGCCCCAAATCTGGATGACTTTTCGGTTTATCATTTTCATCTTTATCCTTTCTCAAGAATTTGACTGATGTTGCCTTTACTGCCATTGACTCTTGGAATCTTTATCAAAAACATTTGCCCCTTTCTTAAAATCTTGTTTTCTTTGAACCTTCGTGGTTCCTGAATCGGCGGTATTTCAATTCCACTTGCCGCCATGCTTATTTCCATATCATGAGCCCTAGTAGCCAATTCTTCGAATGTTTTGGGCTGGATTCCCCGTAAAATATACTATAGGCCCCAATGCATGCCTTGAATGCACATCTGAATAGCTGACGATTCAGAGAGACGATCTTTACAGTTTAAGCAAAGGTTTCTCCATCAATTAATATAATCGATCACTGCCTCTTCCTTCCATTGACGAGTACTTGTGAGTTCTACCATGCTAACAGTTCTCCTAGTACTATAGAAGCGGTTGAGGAATTCATGCTCTAGTTGTTCCCAACTATCAATTGAACTTGGCTCTAAATCTGTATACCAATCAAATGCATTGCTCTTGAGGGAACGAACGAATTGTTTCACCAAGTGATCCCCATAAGTGCCAGCATTATTACAAGTTTCAATGAAATGAGCTATGTGTTGTCTCGGATTACCCTTTCCATCAAATTGTTGAAATTTGGGGGGTTGGTAACCGAGGGGCATTTTTAGACAGTCAATCCTTCGAGTGTATGGCTTAGAGTATGCCAATGATTTAGAACTCCCATCATATTTAGTCTTGATAGTCCCTTCAATGAATTCCTTCAATTGATCTACTTGAATAAAGCCATCGGCAGAAACATGGATATGAGACTTTTCATCTTCATGTTTGGGTCGTTCCTCATCTTTGTTTTCGTCTTCTTCTTCGTCTTCTCCATTTTGACCCGATCTTTCTTTCGTGAGTTGTGCAATCTTTGCATCTTGCATTGTTATTTGATGACTCATTCCTTCGATCATTTTTGTTAGAGTGGCCAATTGCTCTTCTATGGTAGAAGCACTTGTCGTCATAGCAGGGGCTTCCAACAGAGGATTTAAAGGGTTATTCGAAAAACTGATATGCGTCTCCTTAAAAGCCGTAAATGGCGACACATTTTCCGTGGCGGATAAGGACCCAACGTTTTCTTTTGCCCTTCTCGCCATGTTTCGTGTGAGAATTCCGAAGCTCTCCAAATGATTTTCTGAAGAGGACTTACTTGGAGGTAACATCGTTCGAGTGAAGAGAAGGGATGAGAGGTAGAGAGGTCCCACCGGGCGTGCCAAAATTTGTAAACACAAATTTTATTGTATTTAAAAAAATAAATACAATTTCGTTTACAAATCCAAATTTATGGATTAATCGAAATTAATGCGGGTTGCGATCTCTATTCTTCCTCTGATTCTTCTCTTCAACTTGATGTTTGAACGATGTTTGAACAGCTTCCGAGATTTATGGAGAATTTGTCTCTCCTTGATCTCCTTGGCTTTAGCACTTGAATTTTTATAACGTTTATTCGGAGGGCTTCCGCCTTATTTCCGGATCAAACGCTAATTTTATTGACTTCTTCGAAGAACGCAATCGGTTCTACGAAGAACACTTTGAATATTGGTGGAATTTCGGAGCTTTCTACGAAGAACGATATTGGTTTTACGAAGAACGCTTGAATATTTGAGAGAAGTCGTAGTAAATTCCAATTCTTGTTTTGAGTTGGAACTTATGAATTCTGGTGTGTTTTTTTAGCTCTCATTTGACCCCTATTTATAGGTGTAGAAGTAGCAGGCTTGATGGGCTTTTGGGCTCCAAATTGGGCCTCTATGATGAGGTGTCACAATCTGATTGGTCCTTAATATTTCGTATTTATCTCCATCAAATAATTAATATTATGTGTAGATTTTGACACATGTCAACTTCTTATTGGTCGAGAATCTCCATATTTTAAATATCAATATCTAATTATTTAATTCAAGAATTATCTTTAATTTAAATTCCTAAAATATAAATAATAGATATATTTGATATTTCATATATTTAATTTTATGTGATATAATTTATATCCATAAATTAAATATTTTAGACGTAAAATTTATATGTCTACAGTAATATATATTCTTATAGTAGAATGAAATTTCGTGTATACTTTTTCTATACTTATGTATCAATTTTTATTCCAAATAAGATTATAAGAATGTATAATAATCTATTTGTTCTCATTTATTCTCCAAATTATCGTTCTAGCTATAGAAAAGAAGATGTAAAAATAATTTATGCTTCAAGTTTTCAATTTATGCCAACAATATACTGTATAATTTTTTTTTAAATACATTTTAAGAGAATATTTCATTTTATCCCGTGCGTCGCACGGGTGGAAATAACTAGTTCAACTAATATTACCCACTGATCACGTAAGATTGACGGATAAGATTACTTCTTATTTGGCAAAACACATATCCAGGTCCTTGTACTTTTATTTTTTCTTTCATCAGGTCCCTTTACAATTTTTTGTTTTAATAGATCCTTATACTTTCACTTTCATATTTTATTAAATCCTTAGTTAACGGTCGTAAAAAATCAGTTAAGTTTTTTGTTACTCAAATTCCACGTCACAATTAATTTTTAAAATGAGTTTCATGATTTTCCACATAATATCCTTACTCGTATGCAAACTTAAAAGGGGTTTCCCCTTCTCCGAATTAGCCCTAATTATCAAATGTGAAGTCCCTCGCCATTCGCCGTCGCCGTATCTCAAGTCAAATTTGAAGTCTATCTCTCCTATGCTTGCATCTCTCATTTCTATTTTTTTTTTCCATGTTCTTTTCGCATTCAATGCAAGAGGGAAGGGCAATGGAAGCAGTAATTATGCATAGGTTTAGATATTGAATCGTAGAATCCCCTTTCTTATCGGAATCTTGAATCAAAAACACAATCAAGCTTAATGGCACCACTAATAAACTTCTTACGATAATTAATTCCAATCGCAGCCACCGGCTTCGCGGGATCGTCATACGAGAAGTCCAGTTCCGTCCTTTGAGCTACTATCGACCTTTGTGAGAGAAATAGTGAAGTCATGATTAACATCAGCATTGAGATCAATTGGACTCAATATCAGTCTGCATATGAACTTTAGAGACTCAATCAGATGAATCCCGTAAAGCCTATTCGATAGCTGCCTAAGAGAGCATCACAAAAGTGAGCTTCGATTTTCTCTTCTGCCATTTTGATTTGATTCCTGTTGTTTGATGGAATTGATTTTTCGGTTTTTAAGTTTGCATTATGAGTAGGATATTATGTGGAAAATCATTAATATCATTTTGAAAATAAGTGATGACGTGGAATATGAGTAACAGAAAACTTAACTGATTATTCGCAACCGTTAACTAAGGATCTAATAAAATTTAAAGAGATAATAGTTAAAAATACCTATTTTTATAAAAAGTATAACTTCTATACCCACATTATAAGAAGTAGTACTTCTATACCCATTTTCAAATGAAATGTCAAATATACCCTCAACTTATCAAATAAAACAAAATTGTTATTCAAAAAAACAAAATAAAAATTTATGACGTGGGACCCACCCCTAATAAATCCAAAAATAAAGATTCATCTACCCCACCCTCCCCTCTCTCTCTCACACACGATTCCTAATCCTAACCGTGTACCCTTCGAACGAAAATTACCCCCAAATCGGAAAAAAAAATTACCGTCACCGTCGCCGTCGCCGATATGTCGAACCAAGACGAAGCAGGGGCCTCCAACCAAGCCCCTCCACGCCGACGGGGCGCCTCCCGTCGTCGGCAGCAACAGCCGCCGCCGCAGCAGCAGTCGGCGGAGGAGGAGCAGCCGCCGGCGGCCCTCCGGATTTACCCCGACCCCCCACCTCCGGTATGTCATTTTCTATATTTGTTTACGTTCAATGTAAAGAAGCATGAAGCATGTTATGGTTTCGAGCACTTTGTTTAATAAGCATGAAGCATGTTATGGTTTGAATCGAATTTTATTTCTGAAAAATTGAAAATTTTACTGTTATTGTTCATAGGTACACGACTGAAATTGCATTTCAGTCGTGTACTACACGGTTGAAAGTGCATTTCAACCGTGTAGGGTCAACGATTTTGACTTTTCAGTCAAAATTGTTGACCGTAGTAGTACACGACTGAAATTGCATTTCAGCCGTGTACTTGGCCGAATAAAATGCATGAAATTTTCAATTTTTTTTTTTGATTCGTTTTGTTGCTTCTCGATTTGCAGCCTAGGTTTCAATGGATGCGGGGCCGAATGCAAGGGTTTAGAGGGCAAATAAACCTCTACATACGGGACGACGTGGTTCGATCGATTCCGCGCGTGTTGCATCGCGTAGGCTGCCAACGCTTGGTTGATAGATTTGTTACGGAAGGCCCGTTCGGATACCTCCTCGAAATTCGAAGGAGCGGGAGTGCGAACAACGCCCTCCACGAGCTTCTAGCCCGAGAGCTCGAGGATGAGTCGATTCCCGAGATGGAGAGGTGGTTCCACGTAGGTGGGCATGACATACGCTTCCGTGCCCAAGAGTACGCCCTCGTGACGGGCCTGGCTTTCGGGGAATCGGCTTTCAACCCTAAAGGCCGTCATGACCCTCCCAAAAGGAGCCTCCTCTACACGAAGTACGGGGGCGAATCCCCTAAGATAAATAAGTTGAAGGCGGACTTCAACGACGACAAGAATGTACTGGGAGATGCCGACCAGTATCTGAAGGCGGCCAACCTGCTCATGTACTATCTCATGCTACTCGGCCACGACAACCCGACGATCGAGGACTGGGCATGGCACCTGGTGGAGTTCGAGGAGCAGTGGAGGGCATTTCCGTGGGGAGCGTGGTCGTTCCAGATCATGCTCTACCAGCTGCACGTGATGAAGAGGGACCCCGCCCTCATAACGGGCGTGCGACCCGCCTATCACCTGTACGGGCCGGTCTGGGCCCTGAACATTTGGGCCTACGAGGCGATCCCCCGAATGGGGCAAGCATGCGGGGTACGGGATCGTCCGACACTGTCCCCCCGCCTCAGAAGATGGGCCACGTCCTCCTCTTCGTGCAACTTCAGGGGATTCTTCGATAATCCCGAGGTAATTGATTTAGTATTTTTTTACCTTGTTTGATTTATTTCACGTTCGATTTCTGTAAATTTGCTTTAAACCTCAAAGTCAACCTTTTTAAAATCCAATTCAGTCGTGTACGGTCAACAATTTTGACTTTAAAGTTAAAATTGTTGACCGTACACGACTGAAATTGTAATTCAGCCGTGTACAACACGGTTGAAATTGCAATACAGTCGTGTAAGGTCAACAATTTTGACTTTAAAGTCAAAATTGTTGACTTTACACGACTAATTAGCAATTTCTACCGTGTAGTACACGGCTGAAATACAATTTCAGTCGTGTACTATGCTTAGTGTTTTTTAAAAAAAAAAAAAAAAAAAAAAAATGATTCCTAACACCTCTTGTTTTATTTTTCGTTGTAGCTCGAGGTTCATCCGACACTGGAGGCGGGATGAGTACGATGTTCTCGATTATGGATTCCATAGTCTCGAGAGCATCGAGCCGATAGGCGTGGCCTACGTTCCCTCCAAGCGCCACGAACAAACCAATCTCCCGCCCGAGAGAAGGGAGTCGAAGGCGAAGCGCGACATGGCGAGGGCGATGGACAAGCTGAAGTGCAAGGGCGCGTCTGAGGTAGTGGCCCCTCGACGTCGTGCTCCACGGGCGGAGCGAGCTCATTCCGACGGCGGGATCCAGATGCCGAGACCGAGGGTTGAGAGGAGGCCCGAATCATGGGCCTCGAAGAGGCCTCGGAGTGAGCACGCTGACCCCCGGCCCTCCGGATTGATCTGCTGTGCACACGGAGATCCGTGCGAGCGCGGTCCCCTCGGTGACGACTTCTTGGACCGATTCGGGGACCGTCTGGTGTCCCGATGGGAGCAGGATCGCTCAGGGACCGGATTTCTGGGTCGCCTTGCTAGAGCTATTACCGGGGAGCTGAAGAAGTTCATGGGGAAGAGTCCGAGCCGCAGCCGTTCTTCCTCCGGGGGTGAGGGACAATCCCGTGTAGGTGAGCAGCCGTTTGCGGGGCTCCGGGATGTCCACGTCAGTGAGCACTCGCTTGGGGGGCTCAGGGATATCCCGATCGAGACGGCTGACGTCGCAGACCGTCCTTTCGACAAGCCTGAGCCCTCCCAAGGCTCCCATCACTCTCGGTTGAGTGAGTTTGTTGCCGAGATAGATAGGATGGGAGCGAGCTCAGATGAGGAAGTCACTCGTGTCTCGACTAGGGAGACACGCCCCTCAGCCTCTCTACTATCTCCATATGTCGTAGAGCGTCCCAAAAAGCGATCCTCTCCGTAGAGGTTTAGGGAATCGGGACATCCCCACGTGGAGATGAGCCGAACCGGGTTCTACCTCACACAGGAGATCTTCTCCACGATCGAGGACACGACGAAGTGCCTCACTGCTCTGGTAATTTTTTTACATGTTTTGTTTTGTTACTTTTACGGTTGATTTTGTTCTAACTAGGGTACTAATAAGATTATTTTGAAATGAATACAGGAGATAGACCTGTACACGGTCTACTGGCAACATAGACTCCAACAAGGGTACCGTCTTCTCGATGGTGTTAACAAACTTCACCACATAGTTCTGCCCCTTACGTTTTACGTAAGTTCGTTTTCTCATTTTCCGTTTTCATTTGTTTCAATTTCCATATTCATGTATTTCAATTTGATAAAAAACCTAATAAAAACAATGTTTCAATTTCAAATAAATAAAGACACAACTCCGAGACGAGTACTTGAAGTTTCACCCCCACTCTACGACTTGGGGGTTGGCAAACGAGACTTTGAAGTACACGAAATGGGAGATCCCCTACGATTTCATCGCGGGCTGGGAGGGGATTAACACGTTGTAATGGCCCGCAATTTCATTAGTCTTAAATCTATGTTACGGTAGTAAATTACGAGCAATACACGTATTCATAGACATATATATATATATACATACACAAGTACTCAAGCTTGATTTAGAATGTTATGATGAAAGGTAGATAATCGGATTGATTATCGAGTGGATAGCGTAATATTAAGCGATGACAATTTAAATAATTGATTATCATTGGGTCAAGCCCAAAGATTATTAAAATTGGGCCAAGCCCATAAACTTATAAAGGGCCCAAGCCCATAAATTGATAAATTGGGCCGAGCCCAATTAGTAGAAGTCTGTTGATTTAAGAAACGAAAAATCGAAGGAGTTGCGTAACGAAAAATATGTAATAGATGTATATAGAAATACATGCGACTAAGTGAACAAGTAATCAAATAATACATCTAACTAGTACATAAGGAATATATTAATACACATTCAATGTATTGTTAATGTACAAGAATTAATGCACATTTGGAGTAAGACAAGGGAAAGAAACGGCTGCTACTTGGCTGCCAATTCCACAGCAGCTTCTTCTTCTAGCCATCACCATCATCCCTTCCATAGCCTTTTGAAAAATGGGTACCCTGCAAAACCATTCCCTAAAACAAGGGAAAGCCTGCATCAAATAAAGAAAAGAGGGGATATTGGCAGAAATCATACACTCGTGTTCACACTAATTTCACAACCAAGAAGTAGTATAAATACTACCTCATAAACAGAAAATCAATTTCAACCTCACAAAATACTCATCACTCAAAGAATAGAAGTTATGAGAAGAAGAAGAGGACTAAGGAAGAGGAAGGGAAGCAAGCAACAACAGCTCTTCTATATTACAACTCGTAAGACTCCTAATAACCCTTCTAAGTAAACCATTAAGCAAACAAAAGCATGTTAATTTTAGACCTCTCTCATAACAAGCAAGCATATTCTAGCTCGATTTCAGACCAAGCAAGAGTCACATATTGTGGAATTCAATTTCCAGATTTAAGAGTTCCTCAAAACACATAATGATAGAAAACATGCTATTAACTCAAAGAAATCAATTCATGCTCATTGCTAAACAAGAGAAAAATAGGGACAGAGCTACTGTGAATTCTCACAGACATACAAACATCAAATCTGGAAATCTAACTCAAGATTAAGGAGTCATTAAGCACTAGATTAATTCATATCTCGAAGGAGATAAAGAGAGGGATGAAAGTCGAACCTCCGTCAAAGCATGCCTCCCCTGGAAAGGAGCTGGAAAGCAGTTGGGGCGGCAAAGGCGGCCCCGAGTCGAGCTTCGACGGCGCCCTCCTCCGGGAACAGGGGCTGTCCCAAAACCCCTGCTTAATAAAAAGAAAAGGCAAACATTAATACATATATATACATGTGTATGTGTACCGAGAGAAAGAGAGAGTTAAATGGAGGAGAAACAGAGGGTTAGAGTCGTGGAGAGGAGAGGAGGAAGAACGGGAGAGGGAGGGGACGACGTGGCCAGCGAGGGCGAGCCTAGCCGCCGGCAACGGCGGCGTCGACTTCAAGCTGCCGCGTCCAGCCGATAGAGAGAGAGACGGAGAACAGAAAATAGAGAGAGAGAGATGAGGGAGAAGAACGAGGGAGGAAGGAGAAGACGGCAACGCCGGTGACGGCGGTGCTCTCGCCGCCGGCGGCGGTGGCGTTGGCTGGGCAGATACAGTCCGAGAGAGGGATGGGGGTGAGTGGCTAGGTCTTGTGAGAGAGATGAGAGGTGAGGGAAATGAGGGTGAGGGTGAAGGTTGGGGTTTTTATACTTAGGGTTTAAACCGGGTCGGGTTTCGGGTCGGGTCCTGGGTCAGTTTTTGGGTTGGGATCAGTTGGGCTTATGGGTTGGGATCAGTTGGGCCGGGAATGGGCTCAGGTTGGGCCGATTAATTTACGGCCCAACTATTTAATTTATTTAATATCTTCGTGTAATTAAAACCCGTAAAATTAAGACGAGAAGGATGTTATAAATTACCGAGAAATGTTTTATTGATTCTAATAAAGCCACTCGAGTAATATGAGTTTATTATCGAAGCTTGAGAAATTCTCGAGCCTAAAATAGCCTATTATTTGATTCATGGAAATGAATTATGAAAGGAATATTAGATTTAACAATCTAATATATATAACTGCAAATAAATTATTATTCGAAGCTTACAAGGACAATTAACGAAGCTCGATTCATTTCCGAGTCTAAAGTAGTTTTATTTAATTCATAGAATTATAATAAAACTTTGGATTTAATAATCCAACAAGATTTAACTCAATTAATTATTAATTGAAGTACGTGAGAATAATTAATGGCTACCACTAGCCGTATGATTTATTAACTCCGGTTAATAATCTCGCGATATATTAACGGAACATAAGTCAAAACGAGAAGTTAGAAATAAAGAATTATAATATTCTTTATAAGGAATTATTAGATTTTATAAGAATGGAAATTCTTATATTGTCGTTTCTAAATAGGTGAAAATCGACCGGAAGGTTGACGTTGCGATTCTATCAGGATTGACACTTTTCACGCTACTTAAGGTGGGCTTTCTTATACAAGAAAAGTTATAGAATGTTTAGATGAAAATGTTTATTTTCAAGTATTGTCATGCCATAAATGTTTCAATTTATGTATGACGCCTATCTGCATTGGCTACGCCAATTTAAAGTTAATCGAATTCGGGTCCTCGTTAAGATTTGATATCTTACTTGGGCTAGTGTACACAGGACCGTGAGTCATCTTCAGGGTTGGCCGGTCAGGTGTCGTGTGAGGTGGCCACCTCCTCGACACCACAGTTTCAGATATGGTAGATTACGAAAGAACTTAGCATGCATGCACTTTTAGATCACAAGAACAGTTTTAGTAAGCATGGGCTCTTTTCAATAAAACCCCTATGTCTTACAGTTGAATGGCTTGACAATTATTATGTATAGTTTTCGGCATGTGCCCACTGAGTACTTTCGTACTCAGCCCTGCATGTATTTCTAAATGTGCAGGTTGAGCAATATGATGTGAAGTGGCGAGTGGAGCTTTTGTCGTTATAGATTAGGACTCTCGGTAATACGTGTCTTCATACATGTATTCAAGTATTCTTCCGCTGTGCAAACTCTTGAGTTTTCGAGAATTGTTT
Source organism: Thymus mandschuricus (assembly GCA_029379335.1). Classification (NCBI taxonomy): domain Eukaryota; kingdom Viridiplantae; phylum Streptophyta; class Magnoliopsida; order Lamiales; family Lamiaceae; genus Thymus; species Thymus mandschuricus. The sequence goes on along the minus strand of CM057074.1, from coordinate 13,481,833 downwards.
CAAGTCATGTAATAGATTATGACAAGTATCCTTGTATTCTCATTTGAGATCCCGAGTTGAGACACTCAATGGTATAAAGTGTTGTTCAAATAGCTATACGAGTCATATTCCACACCCAATCTTATACCCCCTTTCTTTCCCCTACTCTTAATTCCCATCCCTAGTCATGGTTCCCGGCTTAACTATCCTTAGTGAAGTCCGGTCGTGACAGAGTGGTATCAGAGCAACGGTTGCTCTGAAACCCGAGAGTCTTCTTCAGAGTTTAGTCGAGTATTGATTCACTTGACTAATTGAGTCAGTCGACAAAGCTCTGCACTTCACTACATCGCGCTCAACGAGGAAAGGTAAGACTTTCACGAGATTGGAAGTTGAAGAATAGAAAGGACATAGTGGATTTAAGATCACATATAGAAAAGAACAAGGCTTGCTAGAGAACATAGCTCACTCGAACTAGTTGTTTTCCTCGGAGAACTTAGAAATAGACATTGAGGGAATGAAATTTCCTTCCTCTTCGTAAGAAGAGAAGAAGAAGAAAAGGCGATGAAGATGCACGAGTGCAAAGGAATCGAGGCAAGAGAAACAATGAAGATAAGATGTCATTCGATGACATGGGCTTAGCCTTTTAACGGCTTTTCAAGACATACGAACAACGTTAGTCCACTAACGTTTTTACATAATGAAGTGTCTATAAGTTAACAAAGATACTGTGGCACAATAAAGATAAGACCACCACAAAACCATAGATGTACCACATCATGGTTAGACAAAAGAATATAACAGCAGTCAAACGAAAGATTAAAATAAAGTTAAAAAAGAATGACGGTAACAATAGTTTACCTATTTGGAAACATATCCACGAGCATATAAGCATTAATTGATCTCTAATTCTTAGAGTTCGAATATTAGAACATGTCAATCAGAACCTAATTAAAGTTAGGCCTGAACAAGGTTCACCAAAAGGAAGAAGCAACTCGGTGCTTCGACACCAGAGATAGTTCGATCATAACGAATTTATCAGTTCTTTTTCAAGAATGATTTAGATAAGTTGATATCCCATTTTGGTCACTTTAGAATATTCCAGGGTGTAAGACGTGACGTTATTACGAGATTGAAAATCTACCGCCAACAAACTAGTAAGAAATGATTATATATGTGGTTAGTGATATAAAGGGAGACTTATCATGTTAGCGCCTTGCGTCGTGATATCCTACGTGAGCCCCTTGAAGCCCAGAAAAATGTATTATGAAAATATAGAGTTCAGAAAAATTATGAGTTAAAAGAGCTAGCCAAACTTTGCAAAAGCTTCTTTTCACCGCCCAAAAAGTTGAAGAGTCAACAAAGTACTAGAACTTCGTGTGACTGAGATTGTGTCTATGCGGGACTGATCACCCCACATAATATCAATCTCGGTAGCGTTACCATCAGACAAGAAATCGGACGGGTATCGACAAAATGGGTCTCCTCCCCCTGGCCTTTGTCATTTCATTTCTACCCTCTGATTATTCTTTCCTAGCTTGTCAGATGATTTATTGATAACATATTTTGGTTACTTGTTGTGCCAAAATTGAACCAAGGTCATTATACCTTCCAGTATCGTGTAACTATATTCTCATTCCACTTTGATACAATTAGCTATCCAAGCAATGGAGTTTACTAAGCCCAATTGCAAGTCACGAGTATGACTTAAAGTATGATACCGTCAGGGATTACCCAAAACATGGAAATGAAATAGAACAAGATAGAAATAAAGAGACTTACAATTAGTGGAAGGAAATTTAAGATGAAAAATGTTTAAGGACAATGAGATGATCTTAGTATGTTACAAAATGGTTCAGGGGTTGATAATTGAGTAAAAATATTGATACAAGACTCAAGTGGATAATGGTGTGAGGAGAGATAGTTAATAAAGACCTTTTAGGAATTCCCAGAAATTTTTTTTTTTGTATTCAAGGAAAGAGATACTAGATAGTAAAGTAAGAAGCATGTTCGAAACTACGAGAATGGTAAGACATATTAAGAGAATAAGTAAAGAGGAGAAATGAGTACATAAGAGGAATATATATATATATATATTTAAGTGGATGCATGCATTAAAGCAAGAGATAACTCAGTACCCATAAAAACATAGTAAGGGATCAAGGTGTAGTCGACGTCCACGTCGACAGAAGTAGTAACTAGTGGTATGAGTATGAGTTGATAACTAAATCTAGATTAAGATTTCTCCTACATCACGAGTGATACACCCTTAGAACATTCGTATGGACCAGATGATAGATTTCCCACTGGAAATAAAGTAAGTTTCGAATGGTAAGGTTTAAGGTTGGTCATCCACGAGAGTGTGACTACAATAATAAAATATTACAAGAGATATTGTGAATGCAAGTTAGCAATGTAGTGTAACAGAGTAAGAAATGCAGAGAGTTAGTCTATGCCAAGGAACCTGATCCTCAAGGAACTCCTCCGGTTAAGAAACTATATGAAATAATGAGCATTTGAGATATGGACCAAGAGTTACAGTAAATCCTCAATCTAAAAGATTGATTGGAAATACTAGGTAGACAAAACCATCAAAAAGAGTATAAAGTAAAATGATTATGTATAATTAAAACTTCCATAGCGGAGACAATGAAACATAAATAAAATAGGTGGGTTATGACTTTATGGAATAACCAATAGTTTTATGGATCCGAAAATTGATACAGGTTCAAACCTATTTTAAGTAATTAGCCCTATTCCAAGGAGAGGATGTCAAGGAGACAGAAAGTCTTGCCAAGGTCCCTTAAATATTAAAAGTCGAACGAAGGTGATATAGAGAAGGAAGAATTGGTAGAGATAAAGTATATGCAATTAGCATATCAAAGGACCATCCATGTAAAACTCATATGAATTGAGCAAGTAAAGGATAGATGAATACACGAACTCAAATAAATTTCAGTGTAAGGAACCATACGAATCCTTGCTAGTAAATCCTTTTAAGAGAAAAGAATTTAAGTTTCAACTACAATGAGAAATAAAAAGTAAAGAGTTGGAAGATGTAGCATTGCTACCAGAGGTAATTATTTTTACCCCTCATTGAAACGTATAAATTGAGCAATCGAAACGACCTGCCCAATTATTTATAAATCTCTACTCTATAGTGTATCCAATGTCACCTATACACGGGCAATTAAGGTTAAAAAGAATAGTACAAGGGAAATGCTTATACGTATGAAAATAAGAGAATATGTGTTCTAGCTTAACAAAGTGACATTACTTGGACATATTGTGTCGTCAGACGGAATTAAGTAGACCCAGCAAAAGTGGAAGCTTTACAAGGGTGAGAATCATCTACACTAAATAAAATACGTAGCCTCTTAGGAGTGACTCGTTATTACCAGAGATCCGTCAAGAATTCTCCAAGATAGTAAGGCCAACAACATGATTGTAAAGCGAGTGATCCAGTGTATGTGGACCTTTAAGTGTCACTCATGCTTTCAATAGTTGACATGGAAGTCGATAGTTGCGCTAATTCTGATAGTTCTAGAACTACAAAAGAAATAAGCAAAACACATAGATGCCTCAGAGAATGGGATCATCCCAGTACCAATGAAAGGAAAGAAATGTAACAATTTATACACCACGTTGGTTATACCACAACCCTAACCACAACTTAAAATTTCAGTTGTGCACGCCCTGAAAATTTAGAAGCATCAACCTTATAGAGTTAATGCAAAATCTCACGGATTACAAGAACAAATTCGAACAGTGAGCTTTTATATGTGTCGAATAAGGTGGGTAGAACTAGTAGGGAATTATGATTGTAGTATCAACTACCAATGCAAAGGTAAATATAATAGCCAATGCTTTAAGTCGTAAACCACGCTTTAAGTGGATACTTCTTCTCACTAGTGAGAAGACAATTGTCAGTGATTTTAAGAATATAAATTTAAAGGTAGTGCCTCGCCCAAGGCGGTAGAAAAGTTTATTTCTACTTTGACTATAACGTCAACGAGAGGCATAAAGCAAAGGAATGAAGTTAAAGAGGATACATATGTTAAGAATAATAATACCGAAGAATATTGTTAGGAGGATGTGCATACCACACGATGATGAGCTCAAGAATGAAATCTTAAGTTAAAACTAAAGATACACTATAAACCTCTCACATGGGAACACAAGATGTATCAAGACCAAGAAAGGAAGTTGTGGTAAAAGACGCGAAGAAATATATAACCTCAACTACCTGAAGGTGCTTTAGTATGTCAAACAAGTGAACTTGTTTCAGGATATGGTTAACCACCATGTTATTTAATTGATTATGATAAATTGGATCATAACCAAAACATTAATGGAATCTACAACCCTCGGAGATCTTGTAGTAAAACTACGAGCATGTTATAGTGAAATTGTGACAAGATTACCAAAACTAAGAAAGAAAACAAAGTTGTATATTAGAAGTTATTGACCGACTTACAAAGGGGTCCTATTTGATTCCCATTTCGATCAATCATGGATAAAAGTTAGTTAATTATGTGTTTAAGAGATCGTGCATAGTGTAATTGTCTTTAATCACTAAAGATCAAGACATTAAGTTACGTCCAAGTTCTGGAATAGTTACAGAAAGATTTAGGCACTAAGCTAATCATTAGCACAACTTGCCATCACCAAGCCAATAGGCAATAAGAATGGAAGATTCAGAGCCTATCAAGCAGGTCGAGAATAGTCGTACTCGTTAAAGAAAGAAATAGACTTGCTAATTATAATTATTAGCCAACAATAGGTATGACGTCATATGACGTATTATAAGGGTAACAGTGTAGATTACCCTTGATAAAGACAAGATAAGTAAAAGAAAGATTTAAGGTCTTGATACGATAAATAAAAGGATCGAGATGATAGTAAATGTTGTAAGAAAGTGAGAGAAGCTAGAATGGACATAAGTCCTAACCCGACAAATGTCGAACAAGGATAAAGCTTGAAATAATAGATATAGTTTTCTTGGAGGTAACACCTTCCAAGTGAATAATGAAGTTCAAAATTTAAGTAAAGCCGAGAACTTGTCTTATTAAGACCTTATGAGATTTCGAGGGAATAAAATATGCTAAAATAGCATACTAGTTAGCAGCACCTCCAAATTTAGAGCGTATACATAATGTGATACCTTACGTATGCAAGTAAGAAAGTACGTGTTTGAGAACACGCGCGAAATTTATTAAGATAAATTGTCTTAAATTTATAGTTCAGTTGCAAGAATAAAGTAAAAGAAGTTTTGGACTGAAAGGTGCAACATCTTAGAAAGAAGTCTTTTATTTCATTCAAGGTTTGGTGGAAACACCACGAAAAAGAGGAATCGATGTGGAAACTCGATGTTAAGAGAAAGAGAAGTACCCTGAGCGGTTCAATTAGAAGTACGCAAATTTCGGGACGAAATTTTTTTTAAGGTGGGTAGAATGTAATGGCCCGCAATTTCATTAGTCTTAAATCTATGTTACGGTAGTAAATTACGAGCAATACACGTATTCATAGACATATATATATATATACATACACAAGTACTCAAGCTTGATTTAGAATGTTATGATGAAAGGTAGATAATCGGATTGATTATCGAGTGGATAGCGTAATATTAAGCGATGACAATTTAAATAATTGATTATCATTGGGTCAAGCCCAAAGATTATTAAAATTGGGCCAAGCCCATAAACTTATAAAGGGCCCAAGCCCATAAATTGATAAATTGGGCCGAGCCCAATTAGTAGAAGTCTGTTGATTTAAGAAACGAAAAATCGAAGGAGTTGCGTAACGAAAAATATGTAATAGATGTATATAGAAATACATGCGACTAAGTGAACAAGTAATCAAATAATACATCTAACTAGTACATAAGGAATATATTAATACACATTCAATGTATTGTTAATGTACAAGAATTAATGCACATTTGGAGTAAGACAAGGGAAAGAAACGGCTGCTACTTGGCTGCCAATTCCACAGCAGCTTCTTCTTCTAGCCATCACCATCATCCCTTCCATAGCCTTTTGAAAAATGGGTACCCTGCAAAACCATTCCCTAAAACAAGGGAAAGCCTGCATCAAATAAAGAAAAGAGGGGATATTGGCAGAAATCATACACTCGTGTTCACACTAATTTCACAACCAAGAAGTAGTATAAATACTACCTCATAAACAGAAAATCAATTTCAACCTCACAAAATACTCATCACTCAAAGAATAGAAGTTATGAGAAGAAGAAGAGGACTAAGGAAGAGGAAGGGAAGCAAGCAACAACAGCTCTTCTATATTACAACTCGTAAGACTCCTAATAACCCTTCTAAGTAAACCATTAAGCAAACAAAAGCATGTTAATTTTAGACCTCTCTCATAACAAGCAAGCATATTCTAGCTCGATTTCAGACCAAGCAAGAGTCACATATTGTGGAATTCAATTTCCAGATTTAAGAGTTCCTCAAAACACATAATGATAGAAAACATGCTATTAACTCAAAGAAATCAATTCATGCTCATTGCTAAACAAGAGAAAAATAGGGACAGAGCTACTGTGAATTCTCACAGACATACAAACATCAAATCTGGAAATCTAACTCAAGATTAAGGAGTCATTAAGCACTAGATTAATTCATATCTCGAAGGAGATAAAGAGAGGGATGAAAGTCGAACCTCCGTCAAAGCATGCCTCCCCTGGAAAGGAGCTGGAAAGCAGTTGGGGCGGCAAAGGCGGCCCCGAGTCGAGCTTCGACGGCGCCCTCCTCCGGGAACAGGGGCTGTCCCAAAACCCCTGCTTAATAAAAAGAAAAGGCAAACATTAATACATATATATACATGTGTATGTGTACCGAGAGAAAGAGAGAGTTAAATGGAGGAGAAACAGAGGGTTAGAGTCGTGGAGAGGAGAGGAGGAAGAACGGGAGAGGGAGGGGACGACGTGGCCAGCGACGGCGAGCCTAGCCGCCGGCAACGGCGGCGTCGACTTCAAGCTGCCGCGTCCAGCCGATAGAGAGAGAGACGGAGAACAGAAAATAGAGAGAGAGAGATGAGGGAGAAGAACGAGGGAGGAAGGAGAAGACGGCAACGCCGGTGACGGCGGTGCTCTCGCCGCCGGCGGCGGTGGCGTTGGCTGGGCAGATACAGTCCGAGAGAGGGATGGGGGTGAGTGGCTAGGTCTTGTGAGAGAGATGAGAGGTGAGGGAAATGAGGGTGAGGGTGAAGGTTGGGGTTTTTATACTTAGGGTTTAAACCGGGTCGGGTTTCGGGTCGGGTCCTGGGTCAGTTTTTGGGTTGGGATCAGTTGGGCTTATGGGTTGGGATCAGTTGGGCCGGGAATGGGCTCAGGTTGGGCCGATTAATTTACGGCCCAACTATTTAATTTATTTAATATCTTCGTGTAATTAAAACCCGTAAAATTAAGACGAGAAGGATGTTATAAATTACCGAGAAATGTTTTATTGATTCTAATAAAGCCACTCGAGTAATATGAGTTTATTATCGAAGCTTGAGAAATTCTCGAGCCTAAAATAGCCTATTATTTGATTCATGGAAATGAATTATGAAAGGAATATTAGATTTAACAATCTAATATATATAACTGCAAATAAATTATTATTCGAAGCTTACAAGGACAATTAACGAAGCTCGATTCATTTCCGAGTCTAAAGTAGTTTTATTTAATTCATAGAATTATAATAAAACTTTGGATTTAATAATCCAACAAGATTTAACTCAATTAATTATTAATTGAAGTACGTGAGAATAATTAATGGCTACCACTAGCCGTATGATTTATTAACTCCGGTTAATAATCTCGCGATATATTAACGGAACATAAGTCAAAACGAGAAGTTAGAAATAAAGAATTATAATATTCTTTATAAGGAATTATTAGATTTTATAAGAATGGAAATTCTTATATTGTCGTTTCTAAATAGGTGAAAATCGACCGGAAGGTTGACGTTGCGATTCTATCAGGATTGACACTTTTCACGCTACTTAAGGTGGGCTTTCTTATACAAGAAAAGTTATAGAATGTTTAGATGAAAATGTTTATTTTCAAGTATTGTCATGCCATAAATGTTTCAATTTATGTATGACGCCTATCTGCATTGGCTACGCCAATTTAAAGTTAATCGAATTCGGGTCCTCGTTAAGATTTGATATCTTACTTGGGCTAGTGTACACAGGACCGTGAGTCATCTTCAGGGTTGGCCGGTCAGGTGTCGTGTGAGGTGGCCACCTCCTCGACACCACAGTTTCAAATATGGTAGATTACGAAAGAACTTAGCATGCATGCACTTTTAGATCACAAGAACAGTTTTAGTAAGCATGGGCTCTTTTCAATAAAACCCCTATGTCTTACAGTTGAATGGCTTGACAATTATTATGTATAGTTTTCGGCATGTGCCCACTGAGTACTTTCGTACTCAGCCCTGCATGTATTTCTAAATGTGCAGGTTGAGCAATATGATGTGAAGTGGCGAGTGGAGCTTTTGTCGTTATAGATTAGGACTCTCGGTAATACGTGTCTTCATACATGTATTCAAGTATTCTTCCGCTGTGCAAACTCTTGAGTTTTCGAGAATTGTTTCAAGTCATGTAATAGATTATGACAAGTATCCTTGTATTCTCATTTGAGATCCCGAGTTGAGACACTCAATGGTATAAAGTGTTGTTCAAATAGCTATACGAGTCATATTCCACACCCAATCTTATACCCCCTTTCTTTCCCCTACTCTTAATTCCCATCCCTAGTCATGGTTCCCGGCTTAACTATCCTTAGTGAAGTCCGGTCGTGACACACGTACCAACCGTGGATCACCGGCCAATATGTAAGTTTTTAATATCCTATATTGATTATATCGAATTTAATTCTTCGTATTGCTAAATCGTGTTTTTTTTTTTTTTCAGTTTCTCGTCGTTTGCCATGTCTCCTCCTCCCATTGGATCCTATGTCGGGTGAACGTTCCTTGTTGGTGCATCGAGGTGTACGATTCCCACTATTGGATGTACGAGGGAAATGAAAACCATCCACTCAGGCAATCACGGATCATCCAATGCTTGCCCTTGTCTCGCCTCTTCTCACGCCTCTTGGAGTACAATCCCCAATACTTCACGCGTGTCAACTCAAATGTCAAAAACTGGAAGACACGATTCATGGACATCCAGTTCGCCCCTCGGGAGTATCAATTCGTCCAAAACGATGGCGTGAGTTGTGGCGTGTACGCGTGCATGTATTTGGACTTGCTCCTTGGGAACCATAAGATATACCATGGCGACGAGAAATTGGTCGTGAGACGATTTCGAAATAAGATGGCTTCGAGAATTTTCATGATTTCGAAGGGATAGAGGAATTGGTGACAAATTGTATTTTTTTTCGAATATTGAATGATTTTGATGCTTATTTAGATTTGTAAATTGTTGAATTCGAATGATGTTTCTTGTTAATTAGATTTGTTTGAAATTGATTTTGTTCGAATGATGTAGATTTTGGTTATTACTAGTGAAGAAATGAAAAATGTCAAATGGGGGAAAAATTGTATTTAACATTTTTTGGCCAATTTTCCACAAACCCTGCGGCAGAGTACACGGTTGAATTAGCAATTCAGCCGTGTACTCAAGAACCCTGATCGTGTACCCTAGCCGTGTACATAAGAACCCCCTTGTTTTTTTTTTTTTTTTTTTTTTTCAATTTTTTCAATTTGTGGGCCTTATTTGAGTTGGAACCACTGTTACTTTCATACATTGTGCAATTTTATGATTCGAGCACGTTACGTGAATTACACGTTTGAAAGAACATTACGTTCGTAAGTTAGTTCTAGATCAAACGTAACCTTAGTAGTTAGACTATATAAGTGACACTCACTCTATACTTCATACTTACATACTTCATCCTTTGTTTCAATTGATTTTTGGCTTAATTATGACATAACTTGCGTTATTACACATTTGCGAAACTTAATACACTCGAGATACACGAGAAAATCAAATCAAATACGAGAATTTCGCAAATTTTGGCTTAATTTTGACTTTTTAGGCTTAATTTTGACTTCTCACGACAAGGGTACACGCTATTTTTCAATTTAAATCGTGTAGAGTCAACATTCGTGTAGAGGGCATTGACTTTTATTTAATTTTGACTTTGTTGACCTTACACGGTTGAATTAGATTTCCAACCGTGTATACACGATCAAAATTTACATTTGACCGTGTATGGTCAATTTAAAATTTGACTTTTTTTTGTTGACTTTACACGATTAATAGGATAATTAAACCGTGTATACACGTTTAAATCAAGTATATTGTCGTGTACTTGGCCGAAGGTATCCATTTTTTAACACAAAAAACCTCAAAATTTTCACCAAATGCTCAAATCAAACACAATTTGATAAAATTACATCCACTAACATTCTTAAACATCCAAAAACGTTCATTAACATCCAAAAACGTCAATTTGTGTAAAATAAAATTAAAAATATAATTAAGCATCGGTATCGTACGGACATCGAGGCCTAGTATGCTCCTCGCTCTTGCAAATGCTACATTTTTTCTTACCTCTTGGACGTCGAGGGGGAGCGTTTAGATCAACTCCGCAAATGGGAAGCGAGGCTTGGCAACTCCGTCGCTTGTGCCCGTATTGTCCGCATCTTGAACACCTTTGCTTGTTCGTTGAGGATTCTCCTTCAACGGCCGATCGAGCTCTTGCCATCGGTGGTCGTCCGGCTTGCCTAGGTACAAGAGGGGGTAGCACCCTCCATCGTGAAATGAATTCAGGAACACTCCACGTCTCGGGATGACGAACCGGTTGAATCTGAGGAGAATACGTAGCAACTAACGTGGATTGCCTGAAATAATGGCTCACGTAGTCAGTTGCCCGCCCACCGGAGTGCCTGTAACAACATACAAAAACGTTTAGAAATCCGATTGAAATACGACAAGCATGAAACTAAAATAAAACGAGAACTAGTCGTACCTTATCGCCGCACAAGCGTGTCGACAAGGGATGCCGTCTAACTCAAACTCACGGCATTCGCAAGTCGAGTTTTGGAGGTCGACGAGGTAAGTCTGTTTTTCACCTTCGACTCTCCAAAGGGTGGGCGTAGGCGTTCCTCTAACGGAGTAGCGACGGCCCCATTCCGACGATGCCGACATCTTCGTATATGCCTTCTCCGTGAGTTCATGTTGGCGAGCTAGGGCACTAGTCCGATGTTCGTCGAACCACTTCTCGATGACTATCCGATACACCTCAATCATGGCACAGATCGGGAGTCTCCGAGCCCACAACAACCGAGCATTCATGGTCTCGGCGGGATTCGACGTCATGAAGCTCGTACGTCGGACGGGACACTTGCACCTCGCCCACCTCGGGAGGCCAATGTCGCTCAACCGCCTGTAGATCCCGCCTCACTCCCTGCTTAGGTCCCTCAGATTCCCCCAATATTCATCGAATTGGGAATCTCGATAGGCATAGGCTGCAGACTCGAATATAGCCCCCGCATGCCTCCCGTACCTAACGAAATTTCTCTGGAGGTGAACGAAGCAGAGGCCGTGAGCAGCATGCTGAAAGACGGAGTCGATCGCATTTGCGATGCTCACGCGCTGATCGGATACGATCAACAAGTCCGAGGGCGCCCCGAAACTCTCTCGGACTTTGGCCAAGAACCACGTCCAAGATTCGTCGTTCTCTATGGGACCGAATCCAATGGCAAGGGGGAACACTTGCTCGTTCCCGTCTTTCGTCACCGCCACAAAGAGCGTCCCCTTATTCTTCCCCTTCAAGTGCGCCCCGTCTACTACGATCACGGGGCGTAGCAAACCATTTCCCCACGCCTCGATGGACGGACCAAAGGCGAGGTAGAAGTAGGTCAGACGGTCGGTGACGTGGGAGGTGTGGATGTCGTACTGGGTGCCCGGATTCATCTCCTTCAAAAGGTAGAGGTAAGAAGGGAGCCTCTGATAAGACTCGTCGAAGGCACCGTACGTCATCTCTATAGCGACGTTCCTCGCACGGAGAGCGAACGGGTAGTCAATCTGAATGCCGTACTCACTCCGTAGCTCGTCCACCATCTCCTTTGGCTTCAACACTGCGCCCTCGGTGATCAATCGACGAGCGTAGAATGCTCCTAATACCATGGCCGACACCTGTCGTTTGTTGTTCGAATTTAAATCAACTAGGCACGTGTGATCGGCCTCGTACTTCTTGATCACCCAAATCCCGCCTTGCTGCGTGGCATTCAACTTGAACTCGCAATCCTTCCCCGAAGTGCACCTAAAACCCACACGGCCTTTGTCGGAACGAGGGATACAATACTCCTTCCGGAGATCCATGTGAAGCAATCCGATGGCTATATGCAAGTCATCCTTCTTCTTGAAGTATCCGTCCTTTCGCAACTGACCCAAGGCCGGTGCCAAGTCGGGATCGATCCATCCTAAAGGGAGCGCGGTGTCTAGATCGACGTGTGGTATCAACCAATGGCGAACCGCCTCCTCGTTAGCGCGAGCACGAGCTTCGTCGTCGCGGGGCTCTTGGTTTTGTGAGTGCATGCTACGAAGCCCGATAACCCTATCAATATGGCCGGGCTCGCGGATCCATGCTCCGAATTCAGCCGTTAGGCTCTCAAGTAATTGGGATCGTTCTTCCACATTCCTTGCTTCCTCGCCCTCGGACTCGAGAGACTCTTCTTCCGACTCCGGCTCTTCTTCGTCGCGTACTTCGGATTCAAATGCATTCGATCTCGGGATCGGCTCCTCTTAGACGCTATAGTTCTGAAAAATCGTCGATCGTTGGGTAGTATGGGCTGCCCGATTTGCTCTACTAATGACGTAGATCGTCGACATCTCCCTTCTCGCGATGCACATTCTAAGCAAATCCCCGGTGCTCTTTAAAACGGCCTTCACCGTCTCCTGCTCGTTGAGGTTCGTCAAGTGGAATAGCAAGTGCTCCGATTCATCACCCAAGTAAAGTTGAATGTCTCGTACTACGTTTTCATAGCTCAAACTCGCTATGGGATAAGTGACGAGAAAAGAGTCTCCATTTACATACGATATCCCTTCCCAACGACCGCTATGACGGATAAGAATTCTCTGATCACCCATGTCGATCTGTACCAAAAAAAAAAAGAAAATTAATAATCTGAAAAAATTTTGTTCTTAAGTACACGGTTGAATGGTTAATTCAACCGTGTATACACGGTAAAATTACACAATTTATCGTGTAAAGTCAACAATTTTGACTTTCAATAGTTGACTTTACACGACTTATTGTGTTATTCTACCGTGTATACACGGTTGAATTAACCATTCAACCGTGTACTTTAGAACAAAAAAATTTTCTATTTTTTTTTTTGCATATTATAAATAATAAATACAGAAAATCGAATATTACCTTGGTATTTGTCTCGAAAAAACGTCTTGAATCGATTCCAAAATTTCCAGAAATTAGAGAATGCCTACAAATATTCTCTCAACAATTTTTTCAAATTTAGTGTTGTGATGAAATGAATTATGTCTATGCTATTGCTATTGTTTTCTCACTTTTTCTGATTTTTCAATTAATGAAGTGCTAACAACCTCTACTTTTAATCAATTTCACAGATTTGGTTGTTGAAAGTAAATAAATGCAATTTCCTGTTTTTTAAAAAGTATAACACGCCAATCTCCTATCCAATTTTTGGTGGTCGTGTATGTGTTATTCGTGACCTCCATATTATTATTATTATTATTATTTTTTTAATTTCCACGTCATATATGGATTGAAATTTTCCCGGAGCACGAAATTTCAATCGTGAATTGAGAGGTAAATCGTGTACAACACAAATTGAATTGAATTTTATGGTGGGCCCCACGTTTGATTTATATATTTAGTTGATTTTTGGTTTTATTAGACAAGTGGGCCCAAATAGTAAGGGTATTTAAGACATTTCAATTGAAAATGGGTATAGAAGTTATACTTCTTAAAAAGTGGGTATAAAAGTACCACTTCTTATAAAAGTGGGTATTTTTAAACTTGACCCAAATTTAAAAGTGAATGTATAAGGATCTATATATTAAAACAAAAAATTGTAGAGGGACCCGATGAAATAAAAATTAAAAGTACAGGGACCTGCATATGTGTTTTGCCTTCTTATTTCTCACTGAATATGACTTTTTTAATATATATATATATATATATATATATATATATATATATATATATATATATCACATACAAAAGACAGGTTCTGTAAGAAATGAGAAATGATCTGGACCATTGATCTGTGTGATCTACGGTATAGATTAACTGGTGCATTATAATTTTACTAAAATGCATTATAATTGTATAGAAAATGCATTGTGCATTATAATTATGTGCATCATGCATTATAATTATATGCATAAAATGAATCATTTTTTATTTTTTACGATAATCCTATTTTGTACAAGATCTCACCCATATATATATATATATATATATATATATAGTGGATCATATGAAAACTAGTCACTCTAGATCGTAAAAGATAAATTTTAGCCACTAACTTAAAAATTATAAATTCTAATCATTTTTTAAATAAATAGACAAATATACCCTTAAATGGAAAATTAATAAAAAATAACTAAAAAATTCATAGACCTGCTACTTCACGCCGACCTTTTCTTCCCTCTCTCCTCTACTATTTCATAATTTCATTCTCTCTCTCTCTCTTTTTCCTTTTTTTTTTTCCGTCACCCTCCATGACTGCCTCCCCCCCCCCCCCCCCCCCCCCGCTCTCTCTCTCTCTCTCTCTCTATCCATTTCTTTTTATTTCGACTCCTAACTCCGACCGACAACTCTGACTCGATTACACTTACAATCATCGTCTTTCGAGGGCAACACCACAAACGCCATCGTCACTATCGTCGTCGCCACCATCTCTCTTTCTCTATGTTTTCAGTGTCATTGATACGTGATTCAAATGAAATCCTAATCGAGTCTTAGATCTATTTATGCCCCCTGCAACCGCGGTGGTAATAGGACGAGAGCCCGGTAGGCTAGATCGATCGAGCACGCCTGCCTCAACCTCGATCGAGCTTTAGTGTAAACTTACATTAAGGCTCAATTGATCATAAGGAGTTAGATCAAAACTCACGTGCTCGGTCGGACCTTCGTATGACAAAGCATGGCTCAACCGAACATAGGTTATTCATTAGGGTTTAGGGTTTACTTCTTAGGGGTCGGCTGGTATGCAGGAATGGATATGTGTGGGAAATGAATATACTTAGTAATGGAATAAAGATGGGAATGGAATGAATTATTGAATAAAATTCATATGGCTGGTGTGGAAAGGAATGGAATTACTATTGCTTCATTGAATCCATTCATACGGCTGGCAGTAGATAATGGAAGTGTCAAATATTTTTTTATTTTTTTTAAAAAAAATTGTTACTGGCCTTTTTAATTATCCAATTCTAACTCCCTCATTAATCTAACTTAAATCAATGAACAACTTTAGCAAGCCAAACAACTTTACATCATTTTTATTTATTTAAAACAATCACTCATTAACACCATCAATTTATTAACTATACATCATAATAATATAATATCAAACCATATTTGCAAGAAAAGAGACACGAATAGATAAAAAATAATAATATTCATTTGAACGGCAAAAATCTCTACTCATTATGCTTTTTATGTTATGCTTAGGTTCATTCAAATAAATAAGAACAGAGACACCAATCTAAATGGCTTCATTCAAATAAATTTCATTAAAATAAATAAGAACACAGAAACCAATCTCTACCAGTAGTACCTACATGTCTCAATGGCTGAGAACAACTTTTCACCAATCAATAAACACAACTAAATTAATAGAATTAACTCTAAATTCGTTAAATATCATTAATCAATGCAATATCACCTTAAACTATTATTAACCCAATCAAAGAGCATAAAGATCGTGCTCCCAAAAATTTACAATTAACACATAAAGGAGAAGATAGTTTAAAGATTAGGAGAACTAACCTTAACACTGAAGTTGCGATGAAAAAGGATTTAACCTAGAAGACGTAGAACACAACTTTTTTTCCTTTTCTCCAGCGCCGCAGGGATGAACAAAGATGATCGATTTTTTTTGTTAATGAGTTTGTTATTTTATTAGGTTAAATTGTGTTAAATTTGTATTATGTCCCTGATAATCCAGTAATAATTGTAATCCCCCGTAATTTGGAATGGCTAATACCATGGGGGTGTGATGGAATGATTAATCCCATTAATAAGGGATTAATGATTCCCAATGGAATGACGATTCCAGATAATAAAATATACCAGCCATAGGATTAGTAATCGACATAGGTTTAGTGATTCCATTCCTTCCCATTCCTGCACACCAGCCGACCCCTTAGGGGTTTAGGGTCTATACTTAGGGTTTAGCTTCACAGTTTCCTTTCCATTTCTTTTATCCGGCTTAAACGAGCCCTATTGTAACGAGTGCTAACGGGCTCAATCGAGCCATGCATGTGTTCTTGATCAAGCTGTTATTCAATTCACACAGCAAGCTCGATCAAGCCTTGATGAGATCTCGATCGAGCCAGAAGGAGTAAAACTGTTTTCTCAATCGAGCCTGATGGCGTCGATGGTTTGAATCTCCGGTGGACAACACGAGGGGCGGAAGGTTGTGTTTGAACATAGAAGGTGTGAATTCAAGCGAAGGTGACACGATCGGGTTTGAACGGGGCTCGATTGGTGCCCACGGCTCGAATCTCCGGCGGTGGGGAGTTGCCGGACTGCGGCAGCGGCGACGACGACAATGGAGTTGTTTGACCATCGAAGGTGGAAGAGGGAAAGATAGAAAGAGAGAAAGAAAGAGAAGACAAATAGGAGTTCGATTTTTCTTTTTTTTAGGTATTAATTTTTTATAAAGGGTAAATTTGTCTATTTAAATACTAAATGGCTAGAATTTATAATTTTTAAGTTAATGGCTAGATATTATCTTTTACTATCTATAAAGGCTAGTTTACATTTCCCACCATATGTGTGTGCACAATCAAATGTAAAATACTTAATTACCACCTTTGACTAGATTTCATTCACTGCCCTAATATTTTTTCTGTTTTTCTATATATTTCTACCGTATAAAATGGTTGGACAATCGTCTTTCTTCAATGATCTTCAACAAAATGGAAAGAAACACACAAAAAGGAGGAAAAAAAACACACGATATTTTCAAACATTTTACAACAAAATTTAGGACTTATTTAATGGGACAAATAGAGCATTTGGAATTCATGATACATTATTTGAACTTATATAAATATATTACCTCAATCTCTTCCTTAGTGACTCAATAAATAATAATATATCAGGTATATTAAAATAAAAGAAACCACTTAGGAAGTGATGGAAGGAATATAATACTACAAATTATATTCTTCTAATCTATGACGCTTATTATTTTGAACTACGTTTTACTTAAAAAATTGAAAAATTACTTTTTGTACTACTTATACGATGAAAAATTCTTTTCCATAATGTCCCGTGCATCACATGGCGCACCGTAATAGTGGTGAAATAAATAGGACGATTCAACAGAGATAGACCTGAGTATTTATTTATTTATTTATGGAAAAAATGCATTTAAAATCGTGAACTTTACCTGACATGCCGTTTTAACCGTTAACTTTCAATTTTTTTCTATAAAATCGCAAACTTTTTAATTTTGTTCAATTTTCACTTAATTTCTAATTTTTCCCAAATCAAAGCTGACTTGGCATTGATGTGTCAGTTTGGAAACTGATATGTCATCCACATAGCTTCCATGTAGATTTTATAAGACACATATACATCCACATAATTATTTTTATTTAAATAATAGTATATGCAATTAATAAAGTCCCCCGAAAAGGCCTAACATCATATTTGGATACGACCACTGCATCGCCTCCCACATTGATGTTTGGCTCGATTTTGCAGTGAAAAGCAAGGCCAGGGAAATAGATCTGCACCTGGAACTGATCGGATGGCCGTATTTTAGCGAGGGAGGAGATAAATCTAGAAAAAAAATAAAATTAATTGCATATATTATTTAAATAAAAATAATTATGTGGATGTATATGTGTCTTATAAAATCTACGTGGAAGCTATGTGGACGACATGTCAATTTCCAAACTGACACATCAACGCCACATCAGCTTTGATTTGGGGGAAATTATAAATTAAGGGAAATTGGACAAATTAAAAAGTTTATGATTTTAGGGAAAAAATTGAAAGTTAACGGTTAAAACGGTATGTCAAATAAAGTTTACGATTTTAAATACATTTTTTCCTTTATTTATTTATTTTTTTGAGAGTTTTAATTCTAAATTTTGGAAAACATTCAAAACCTAAGAAAAGCGAGAAAGGAAAAAGTGCTAGTGCGGCGCCGTTTCATGGTTTAGCAGCAGGCAATCTGGATCCCTTCGTTTGACTTTCATATTCTACCTCATCGCCCATCGCTCAACTCTCTCTCTCTCTCTCGCGTTCGCTGCGAAGGTACGGATATTCTCCTAGCTCATCTATATAATTTCTCATGATTGTGTTTGTCATTCAGTGCATGATTTATGCCTAATTTACGTAATTTCCTTTATTATTATTATTTTAATTTTGATTTGAGAAAGTTAGGTGTTGGACGTTGTCCGTTAATGGTTTGAGGGGGCTCAGTGGATGATCAAGTGGCCGTGTGTAGTAGGAGTGTGAATTCATTGTTCTCCTTTAGATATGAACTGTTCCTGCTAGCTTGGTTTCGGGTCTTATGCAGTAACAATTTAGATTAAACTTTTGACACAAGAATTCTTGAATAAGAAGTTATATTCCAAGAGACGATAGATTGATATTGTGATTTCTTTTCAATTGGTTGTTTTCTTCTTCAAGCTATAACTAGATCTTAATAATGATGCTATCCTTTTGTTGATTTAGGCTTGATATTGCGCAGATCTTTGATTATTTTTGTAGATTCATGTGTAACGAGAAGTGAGTTTACGTGAAAGATATATGGCCCTTGTTTTTATTTTTGGACAGCAACAGTTTCATAACTTGGAACTCAATTTTGACGTGTTTTTCGCTTCAAATTAGGAATGATGCAACAAATGAAAGTTGTACTTGTTCACTTGGCTTTCTTGATATTGGTTGAATGACGTGAGTATCAATTCTGCAAAGAGAGATAAGTCTATAATAACAAATATTTTTGGGCTTGCTTTCAGCAATTTTGGCTGTGAACGTATTCTTATATTTCTGTTCATGGCCCATTGCTCACACTATCTTCTTTATTGGGAAAGTGCTGTGGAAACTTGTGGACTTTTGCTTAATCAATTGTTTTAACTGTTGCTGTTGGTAGTGTGAGCTTTTTATATTGCTTCATTTTTTTGCACATCTTCTGACCAGTGACTCTGGTATTCAGACTTTCTCCACCCTCTGTGATGGCCTTGTTTCTTTAAGTCAAAACCCAAGGTACAGTGTACACGACCGTTTTCGTTGTACTATTGGTGGTGAATTGGTTGTTAAGCATTGATCAAGTTGGGAACTATGAACGCAAAGTTCGAAAAGGTATTGGGTAGTGGAAGAAGTGTTGTCGTTGATCTGAAAAGAAAGCGGTCAGAACGATGGATCACCCCTTCCCAGGGAGCTACCCATGTGCCATTCCCTCTGCAATGCCTTCCGACATCATCCATGCAGATGATTGACAAGCGAAGGAAACTGGATCGATCAATAAACAAGTGCGGCAGTTGTACCTTTCCATCTGGGAAGCGTCTGCTTAAATATTATTCCAACTTTAAGAAAAGTGGGACTCTGCAGCGCTTGATGTATCATGATAATGATGAGTGGAATGATTTTTCCTCAGATATCATTGATCATGTTAACAAGGATCTACTTTCTGACAAACCTGCAATTGAAGTAGAGGTTAATCAGACAAAGATTTTGCTGAATTTCTTGCATATGATGCAGTTGGACCTGGAAACTGGCTTGTGTCGGCCTATTGCTTGGATTGATGTCTCTGGGAACTGTTTTTTCCCCGAAATATTTAGTGAATATGGTGAAGAAAATAGTTACTCCAATGAATTTGCTGAAGCCGATGTACATATGGGAAATGAGCCTCAGGCTTTCAATGATATAAACTTGCATTTGGAGATTGCTATACATGGAATAGATAATGAGTCGAGTGGGGAATCCAATGTGGATGTCGAGCAAGTACGTGCTCATGAGAATGCTGCTCCTAGAAATTTTGATGATGGAACCAACGATAGTTGTGCCAAGGCATCATATAAAAAAGGTGATGTGAAATTTGAGGATGATCAGCTAATTGATGGAAAAATGATTCAAGTGGTTGATAATGGGCCTAGGTCATTGGCTTGTGACATTGCCAAGGAGCTGTTCCTTAAAAGTATTAGCTCATCTGCAGCAGAGATTGTTGAGATACACCGTTGCACAAGCATTCTAACTAAAAGTCGGTTGGAACTATTCGAGAAACAGGCTGAAATAACAAAAAGGTACCGTGGAGATGCAAATATCCAATACGCGTGGCTTCCTTGTTTGAAAGAATCTGTTTCAACTATACTACAGTATGGGTTTGGGCTTTACAAGTCCTTGAATATTAAGCCCCTGAAGGACATGGGGATACATCTGTTCCCAGCGTATGGCAATCAGATCAGGTTGGTTTACATTCATCTTATCTTCATATATTTAAGTATTGTGTCGGTTACATAACTATATAAAGATATGATGCAGCTTTGGCTCTTCTCAAGTGAATATCTTGCTTTACATTCATCTTATCTTCATATATTTAAGGATTGTGTCGGTTACATAACTATATAAAGATATGATGCAGCTTTGGCACTTCTCAAGTGAATATCTGTCCACCTATTTTTTTTTTTTTTTTTTTTCTTCCTTCCATTTAAGTATGTTTTGCTCTTCCATTGAACTAAATGCTTGGGAAACCTGTTATGATCTAGATTATGTCATGTGAGTTCTGGTTACAATACTTCATGTTTTATGTTTCAGGAGTTCACCATTTAAAATTTGAAGCATAATAAGATTCTGATTGGAAATAAAGTGTTTATATGTTGAGTTCCATTCTTGTTCTATATATATTTGGTCTGGACTATTTTGTGCACAGTTCTATATCCTTTGTTTTTTCAGTACCGATTGTTTTGATGTTGACGAAAATGATGTACGACATTTGGTATTGTGCCGTGTTGTAATGGGAAATATGGAGCTTGTTTGCTCAAGTCAATTCCGTCCCAGTAGTGAGGAATTCGATAGTGGTGTCGACAAACTTCCGAATCCAAATCGTTATATTGTATGGGACATGAATGTGACTTCTCATATCTTTCCTGAATGTGCGATCAGTTTCAAGATGACTTCTGATGTTGAAGGTAATTGTATACCTCTGCTCTTGATTTTCTTTTTCTTTTTCCCTTTTTTTTTGTTAACAAGCTATTGATTTTTTCGTTTGGTGGTATTTTCAGCAATAATCATATGTAGTTAGTTAACATGTTTCATATATTGGCACATTCTATATGTGGCTCTGTTATTTGCATGTTGTTACGTACTTTTCGAATTCGTTGTGATGGTTAATCCAAAGATATATATTCGCCGATCTCTTATAGCTAGAAAAATAATTTTCATATCTTGATCAATATGTTGGATATGCCAGTGAAAGCCATATTATTGGCTTTTACTCTACTTCAGTGTGAAACCCAGCCTCATAAATCATTCATGATACAGAATTTAAGGGGCTTTTATATAGTATTAATATTAACAGACCCTTGATGAAACCCATAAATAAAAAAATAAAAAATCTCATTTGTAGACTCAGTATTATGGTAAAAGGAGAAGTTCCTTAATTACCTGTTGAGCTTTTCATGTTCGTTTAAACTATACAGTGCTTGAATGGATCATTCAATTCTTCTACAGAGCATGTTTTCGGAAAAGAGAGCATGGTTGATCATCCTGCCTATGATTCATGTAATGAAGTACCTCAAGAGCAGGTATGTTGGTCTAGTTTATTCATGGGAACATACATAATAAAAAATCATTCTTGTTTTTGATTCGGTCTTCTCTTTTCTACTCATGCCACAACACAACTGACAAGAGCCATGCATGAAATATTATAGATACTTACTAGCGTTGTACCCCACGATGCAGGGGTTCGATGTGATCAATACACAACACTAAAAATAACTAATTTTTTTAATACTCTGTAGTTAATAATTCCAATTTTGTTTCATTAATCATGAAAACTTATTTCTTGTATATGCATTAATACACTCGTATGTCGTGTACGATTATTTATGTATCTGTAAATTCTATATACATTGGTAGATTTATAACTCATTTATATAGATTATTCAACTTAACATCCAAGTATAGATATGAATTACATAATACTAATAATTTAAAGGATTCCTAACATTATTAATTGAATTGCTCATACATTATCTATTGTTGTATAATTTATTTGTGTGAAAATGAAAAATGAACATGCATAAAAAATATTATATAGTAATACTATATTGTATTTAAATAGTCAAAAGAATAAAAATAATTCAAAACAAAATATTATATAAAATTGAGAGGTGTTGAGTTGATAAAAAAAATTGAGATCACCATTTCTTGGTTATATTATTATTAAACAGGTTATTTAAAAAAAATACATTTAAAGAAAAAAGAAATGAAAAAATTTAGTTGGTAGAAATTAATATTGATGATTGAAATTTAATTAATATGTTCACATTTAATGATTAAAAATCAATTTTTATAGGAATGGATGGATTAAAAAGTTCCATGGAAAATAATATAATATATAAAAGGAAATTATTAATTTAGCACAAACATCAAAAAATATGGAGGGAATGCTACTATTTTACTTTAGTGTGTATATATAGATATTGCTTACTAGAATCACACATCTACTCTTCCTTTGATTTCAAATACACTGTTAACATATAAGTATTTCCACTCCCATAATGAATTTGGCAATTCCATGTATTATTTGTACCCATATGGTTACTGCTTCCTGTATGGGAATTGCCTTTTTTAGTTTGAGTGGAGTTATTAGTTTTTATTGCACATTCTGTGGTCTCCGGTGAAAGTTCTTTGATGAAGAACTTATCTGATTAGGAGTAGAATCCAAATTTTATACCCCCTCCGTCTGACTCAGAATGACCAATGTCTTAAATATATATGAGTGTAAAATAGTAGAAACGAGTCATTTTAAGTGGGACAGAGGGAGTATCATTGAAGCGCTCTAGGAATCTATGTATGTTATTCAAGCTAAGAAGTGACAGTCATATACGATTCCACGAGTTATTGTTCTTCTGGTACAGTTAACACTTAACCTATTAAATGAGATCATGAAGATTTTGCATTGTGTCTATCATAACTACTTTCAATATTTGATAATTTGAAACCCAGACCAAAAAACAAGTTGCAAGTTGTCGAAGAGGTTAGAAAACCCAGAAAATGGGCATAAACAGTTTCATGAATTGAGAAATTTAAATTGATCAGATAAGATCTCTTTTCAGGAACTTGGCCCCAACCCTGCTAATCTGTCGAAACAACAATACAAAAGGATCTCATCCAAGAATCCAAACGTTGCTTGATAGTGAAAATAAAGATAACACCACATGAACATAAAAGAATGATTCAGTCTACCTGAAGCCAAATCAAGGGGAAAATACAAATTCAACTAACTTGGTACATAATTATGGTTATTATAAGTACTGCTTGAGAAAGAAGCCACATCCTTCAGAGTGTCAGCATATAGTGGAAGATAGGAAATGATGATTCTTGAACACTAGTCAGGAGGTTGAGCTGTCTTCCAAAATATCAGGATCACGCAATCATCATCTTGTGAAGTCTTCCATGTCGGCAAATCTGTTTAAGTACAGTCAGCATGCTTCTTCGCATCATTTGTAGTACTTTTTCACACCTGTATGTAGCCTCTCTTCTGTGGTTAGTCGGAGATGGTTTCATAATTTTCTTAGCCTAAGAGGATGCTAATTGCTCCGTAGTGTTGTTCGTTTCATGTAATATCTCATCTACTTTCTGTTCCGACATAACTATCTACCAGGCTGTCTGCATCATAAAATATCCCCATCTTGAGTGATGAACAACACTGCTGGATCAGTCTTTTTACAGTTGGATGCTTTTACTTAATTTTGTTTGTAAACTCTTAAGGGAAATTCGTGCCTTTTGAGATTTTGGATTCGATGAATCTGTCTGATCCATCCCCGAGCTCAGTCTTAGCACCACCCCCTTACTCAATTTCAGCATCCTTTTACAAGGTTCTCAGCTGCTCTTTGGTACCTGCTGGGAGATATACTCAATCATCATTGCTGCCTTCCTGGGGGAAAGAGTTCTTGATAATGGATGGTGACATAACATCAAAAGAGTAGTCAAGAGCTCCTCCTGTTTTTCTAAATTTGTCCGATTATGCCATCTGGTTTTTTTAATGCTTGGTCAACTTAGCCTGAATAGCCTTGCGGCCCTTTGATTCTCCAACTGTGTGGTGTTTGTGAAGATTTTGGGATGGACTATTCTCCAACTGTGTGGTGGTAGAGTTTTAGTGTTGGAAAGCCTTGAGCTAGTCTCAAATTGTGGCAGGTGAATATCAAATCAGAAAAATAGTGGGGATATTTACCAGGAATAATCCATGTCAGGAACTAAGCTAATGCACATAACAACTATTGCAAGTGAGGACTTGCTAATAACATCATTCTTACTTTGTACTAAAGGACTCTCAAGTGCTAAACAACCATCATAACATCAATAAATTGAGAAACTATAAATGAATAGATATATAGATGAATCAGATCTTCCTCTTGATGCCAATTCAATCAAATCAATTGATTAACACAAAATATTCAATTTCGGTAACTCCATAAGCATGATCACTTGTTTCTGTTTCATTTCATAATGGATCTAATATACATCATTATGGATCTTCTCATATTTTCGAGTTATCATACCATAATGTTGCTCGGCCCTGAAATCATGTTTGACGAGCTGGCATAAGAAGTTTGTTGTGCTATGGTTTTTTTACTCGTTTCTGCTTTCATCCAGTGAGGTACCTGTTTGGTTAATGTATGGAACTTCCAGCATATTTTGTAACATTCGCGATGATAACTTCAAAGCAGAAGGGCGCGGTTTTTCAAATGTTGTTGAAATCTTCAGACCTATTTTCAGTTTGAAGTAAAATCTTACATTTGTTGACACCTGGCATGCTCTTTCAACTTTTTGATGGGGGGTGCTTTTCACTTTCAATATCCTTCCATCAATTACATGGGTCCCTTGAGACTTGTTTTTTAGCTATGATCTAACAAGGAATGATTATGAGTAGTGAGTGTAAATTTTTCAGTTTCTCTACTTATAAACGGTATTGATACCAGGCTGTGGGAAAAATAATTCAAAGTAGGACTCCTAAAAGCCCTTGGATGCCTTTTCCTATGCTGTTTGCTGCCATTTCAAACAAAGTATCTTCTCAGCACATGGACATGGTGAAGGCCAACTATGCATTGTTCAAAGTATGCTGACTGACACTTCAAAATATTTTTTTCACTGCAACTGTGTTTTGCTATACTGATTGTATTCTGCTTCTTTGACAGCATAAGAAGATAAGTCGAGATATCTTTGTGAAGAAACTGAGGACGATTGTTGGCGATAATTTACTGAAGTCGGCAATAACAACTCTTCAATGCAAGGGAAGGCCTATATAATATCCTAAGTACAAGGTATGGTTGCGTGTCTGGATATATTTTTTGCCATGTTTTTTTTTCCTTGTCTCACCGGTATTGGTAAAAGTATCTCGATAGTTAATGTGAATGTTATTTCCAAGTGTGCCTTTGCTTATAACGTCTTTTAACTCAGTTATCTATGTGAATGTCATCTCCAAATATTTCTACTTCCGATGAGATGTTAACTTTGGCTTTCTACAGGTCTCGTCAAACTCCAACATCGAAACAGTGTGCAGCTAAGCATTACTGCCAGAAAGTTTGAATTATCGTAAAGTATGTGAATGTATTGTCAAATAAGTTTCAATTTTCTCTTACCCAACCTTTTTCCAGTAGTTTTTTGCTTTCTGAAAGCTTTAGAAGTAATGCTATTTTTGCTATTCGCCAATAACAATTATTGGAAATAAAGAAGACCTGTGTGTTTTGAATGATGATACGGGGATGTTTTATGTCGGATGCTTGGCAACAAACTTCATCTAATATTACTTGCTCTCATCTGTCAAAAAAGTGCATTGTTTTTGAATTTTTTTGCGTGAAATGTAGTGAAACACAGTCATGAAGATTACATTAAATTATCTTAGCAGTGAAGGAATTTAATGATACGTGCAACCATCAGCATTGGTGTTATGATGATGCAGTAGACGGATCCCAGCCAGGAGCTTTAATCTCAGGCCAGTCGCCTCGACATCCTAGCCTTACATACAAACTTTTCCTGCCTTTAAGGATCAAAGAGAGAGAAAAAAACATCACAAACTATTTATTAGCCTACAAAGGCAATCAAGGAGATGAGCTGTTACCTGTAATGCTTTTATCAGATAAAACCAATTGTTTCAGAGCACTGAGGGAATGCTGAGCCACGGTTTTGCTGCGAGTGGCATCCCAGCAGCCTTGGAGCTTCACTATTACTTCAGCGTTAGTGTAGCCTTGAAGATAATTTTCGAAGTTCTTCTCCGCCTCTTGTTTTGCTGACTCTTCATCTGGTATTTTCGGATTGTCAAAATATATCAATATGCACGGTCCCAATCTCATACTGTCTAAAAAGCATGGTATTTATGAAGAAAATCATTGCAAGGAGAGTTATCTGTTGCAGCAAATTTGCACAGGAAGTGAGGAGACGAAGTAAACAAGGCCAGAAACACAAACAACATTTTTTAATAATCAACAGACATATAAAAGGAATGACCGTAAGGTGACAATGAAAAATACATAACATGCCCGTTTCAATGTACCAGGATGGAGAGACCTAAGTACGGCTGTAATTTATGATGCATAAACTTGATCACGAATCATTAGAACATAGACAGATGTGCGTCTACAGACGGTGATTTCCAAATAAGGAAAAAAAACGTTGGGATGTTTTCAAAATCCAGGATACAGAAAGCACATTGTGGTCATTGTCACACATGGAACCCAACATATGCCCTATCAAATATATATATCTATTCAGATGTTTAATATTTTCAAGTTAAATCACTTAATAAACTTGCTCAGGAAAGCTAATGGATGTACTGCAAGCTCAAACTCAACTCTTTAACTAATGAGCTCGAACAAGCTTTTATCAATCTGAGATCCAAGTAGTTCAGCTTATATACAACCCTGGTTATGCTTGAGAAATATGTTTGACATCTATGAAAAGTTAGCAAATTGAAACTTAAGCAAGAAAAGGCGTTATCTCTTACTGGAATGCAAGTCACATTAACACCAAAAGAAAAACCAAGCAAGAAAATGCACCAGCTTCAAGCTTTCCCCATTAATGGGACAAGCCCGACTCCCCAGGTAGACTAGTACGATCTTGGTTCAAAAGAAGATGATATAGAATACTTCTATGGTTTAAAAGAAGATGCCCCTTCAACTAATGTTAGTAAGGTCTTGCAATCCATCTCCGAAACTTGAGAAATTATCCTGTCAGCTGAGGGGGTAGAATTTAGAATTGAGGCCTAATTCGACACACTATCTTGAGTACTCTCTATATTCACTTGCCAAGAGCAACAACTATTATCAATTAAATTCTATCAATGGTAATGAAAACCTCGCGAAACAGGATTTATGTTCCTGCAGGCTACCTTTGGTGTACTGAAAGACAATGAAAACTCAAGAAACCAAACATCCTCATTTTTAGCAAGAAAGATAGCAGCAACATGAAAATTTCAATGTCAAATTCAAATACACTGCACTTAGAAAACAGATCATAAACTTTCAAATACACAGTTAATGCTTCTCTATGCTACAATATGATATGTTCTTTAATTCTTTTCAAATAAGAAATCATAAACTTCCAATTCATATGAAAAGAATACAAAAAACAGAGCTTTTATAACAGTTTTTCAGACACTAACTCTTGCAAGAAAGCATACAACTTAATCATATACAATACTAGACTTAGGGAATTATATCACCTGTGGCTTCAGATTGGGACAGCCAAACTGTAAAGCCAGCAAACATATGTTGCCATTTATTGGGCCTCCTCGCAGCACCATGCTTCCCTCCCAGTGTTGCAACAACTACTCTTGCTTGACTGGAAATCAGTCATTTGTGATACAGTTAGGCTTGCATAATAAGTTATTGTAGAAGATGCGCAGTGTTCAACCATTACTGTAAATGCAAACATGTGAAAGAACTTTACCTACTAAGACTTTCTAATATAGACGCTTCTGCTTCGGCGATTGAATCAGATCCCTCTTCAGTTTTCCCTGGAATTGATTTGAATATCTAATTACTCTCTCTGTCCTATAGATAGCAGCATCCTCCTGTCCCAATTGGATTGACTCATAGATAGTCATTTCCCTTTTCGGGTTAACTCTTCAAAATATGGACCCTACCCCTTTTACGACTTTTACGACGCTCTTAATGGGATGGAGGGAGTATATAGCAAAAAGGGTGGTAAAACATGTTTAACAAATTTTAGGATTATATATGATAATGCAACTAGATGCTCACAATAGATCAAACAATGTATCCTAAAGTTATATCTTGTCTATGGGCTAGATCGGCATTTCAATATCTCAAAAATCATTTACAAGATGTTAAGAACTAGGAAATTCTGAAGTTAAAGAATGGGAAAGGAATCAATAACCCAGAGGAAAAAATGTGGAAAATTTGAATCTAGAATGAACTATTGGGATAGACAACAGAGTATTATATTTGACGAAATGATAAATCAGATGCTAGTCTTGTTTCCCAGTAAGGAATCAAAGAAACAGAAATAATAGTTCTTTTAGCTTGTTGCTAGTCTCCCCTATTTGCAGGACACATGAAAGACACACATAGCTGATTTGCTACAATGTTACCCGATCCAGACACAGAAGTTTGAATATCTAAAGAAAAATATATCAGAGATTGCTGCCCATGGTCACCTGCTCCCAAAGAGAGGGATTTCCTGGTTGCCTAACTATTAACTAGGCCATGATTATAAAAAGAAACATGGACCTTCATTTCCGAATTATTGGGGGTTAAATAACGGTTATTTTTCTATAGCATAATTGCATACGACTGAATGCATGTCCCAATCAAAAGAAAGCTTGTCAGACATGTATCACACTTTGTGATATTGAAAAGCAAACCCACATAAACGAGTCAAAGCATCTGAGCATTTTCATCAGAGCACTTGTTTATAGTGCTGTATTGTCAACTGTATGTGGTCTCAGCGGAATATTTAGGGAAGGAAGGAACAATAAAAAGGCACTTCAAACAACACTTATTTGTGCAGTTCAACCCATTTCCCCATATGCAAACAACAGATTCGTATACGTACTCATTCCAGAGTACCAATTTCACTCGTGCAGCTTGATAACATAGTAGATGTTTCATCTTCTACTCATATTACATGAACTTTGCATAAGTCAATTTAGATCACCAGGCTGCACACACACACACACACAGACAGAGAGAGAGAGAGAGAGAGAGAGAGAGAGAGAGAGAGAGAGAGAGAGAGAGAGAGAGAGAGAGAGAGAGAGAGAGAGAGAGAGAGAGAGAGAGAGAGAGAGAGAGAGAGAGTCTCCACATACATGAATCGATAGTTTGATTGGTGTATGATTCAAGAAGCTCCTTTGAGCTAAATGGAGTATATCTATCACAAAGAAACACGAAACTCTTCATGAACATAATGAAATCAGGCCAAGCCACCAGCTATAACTATAATAGTTAACAAGGAATTTGAGACAATGCAACAAATACATTAAAAAACTAATAAGACGCAATTAGAACAGCAAACACATTCTTCTACTTCTTTATATTTCCACTGTTCCTATATTTGGTTTCAATGGAGAAGGTGGATTAGATGGTATCAAAGATTTGAATTTAAGGACATCATACAGTCCATCGAGTAATCATACACACAAAACCATATGGGGAATTTGATGATTGATAACGATTAGGATAAGATATGGGTTCAGATGGGATAAAAGTCACAGCATGTGTTTGGTGGGATTCATATCCATGGAATAGTCCCACACCAAGGATATAGAGTGGGTCTATCATGGGCCTAGGGATATCCCTCTCTGTAACTTAGTAATTATGGCACTAGTGGAATAAAGTTAGCTAATTCACCACTTAATAACCACCGAGGTTCACATTTCCGCTTCAACTTAATAACCAAATCAACATTTTCTAGTTAAAACAAATGTGGATCATACCCAAGACCGACTGCTAACTCTCGAGCAACAGTGTTGTTTATTTCTGTTGATTCTCCAACTAAAAAGATTGATGTTCCTTTCAGTAGTTGGATGAGACCTGCAGTTAATGACTCCCAAGATTCCGTGATGTCATGCCATTTTAGTTCTGGATCTTGCTTTTTCATGCTAAGTACCAGTTGAGTGTCATCTATATACCTGTTCAAGATGATATTTTTGCATTCAGCATGCTATGCTATTGTAGACATTGGGGTTCAGTTATCCATAGTAAATACCATATTGTTTCAGAAGGTTTTATCGTTCCATATAAGCTATCAGTATCCAAGAGAGTTTTTGTGCATCCAGAATGCTGCACTCTAATTACCAAAGAGTTCTCCTTTGCATCCACACAAACTTCCCCTGGACATATGCTTTCGTCTCCGAGTTCCAATTTCAACTCTACGTCGGCTGAATCATCATAAAACTGCAATTAAGCACCTCTCATCTTAGTCAAATACAATAGTCATGGATTCATACATTAAAGACAGATGACAAAGTTAAAAACGGTAGAAAACATTGATAGACAGCTAATATCGGAGCTTTACAAAAAACTTTGCTATAAGACTTATTTAAAGCTTATGTGGAAGTGTTCAGACATTACAAGAAAAGATAAGCCATAGAGAAAAAATATTTAGAATTGGACTGTCTAATTGGATATTGGGGGAAAATTCCAGCACAATTGTAGATCACTTCGCCCAAGCATTATTCCGTTTTTACTAACACTAGAATCAATTCCAACCTACTGCAATATAAGGAACAAAAAGATAACTCAAGGTCTAAGTAATTTTCATGATACAAAATAAATATGTTAAGTTGACTTAGTTGTTTATACTAGCACAAAATTAGATAATGTCAGCTAATTATTCGGTATTCAGTCTTCTGTTCGACCCACTGCCATGATAACTGAGGAGGACATGTAAATTGGGATCAGAATTCATTCAACAATTTATATAAACAGTAAGAGATTATCCAAGCCATTGACTGTTGACATCAAAGAGTTCTCCAATTGCGAAGTGAGACATATAACACTCCTCTTTGAACATATAAAAGTAAATTTAAGCTGCCAAACAACTTCAACACTTTGCTTTTCTGAGGAAGTTGGATCTGGTTGGACAGAGATGTTAATTTTCATCATTGCAGTACCTTGTTCTCTATCATTTTTACAAGTAAATTATTTCGATTTTTATGAAACATTAAAATGTGGATTGCTCTATCTACAATATTCATGGAAGGAGAACCGACGAAAGGTACAAGATAGAATTAATCTTATAAATTGTACAAAATATCCTATTGAGTTCAAGTATTTTTCACAGAAATCTGTCAGAGAGCTACCATGAAATCAGCACAGAATCCTGAATGAGAATGGAATCTCCGAATTAATGCAAGTCAGATAACATTTCCAGTTACATGTAAGCATAATTATTAACTTAACCATGGAAAAAGACTAGGAGTTGCCAAGTTCCCAGCCATTGATTAAGTACCTCATAGTGAGTTGCATTTATGGAGACGGTGGAGCTGATAATACAGGGGAGCGTGCGACGATGATTCTGCCAACTTGGTGAAAGGGAAGAAGGGGGGAAATAATGGGTTCTAAATGAAAATAAGTTTTGTGTAGAGAGACAATTCGGGAGAGAGGGAGTCAGTGTTGTGGCCATCTGTTCTTGTGCTTTTTGTGTTGTGTTCGACAAGATAAAATGTGTGTGCTGTGTTGGGAAACTATATTGATCCGGACTTCCTGATTGTCGAACTTGCAAACCTTTAATTGTTTGCAACGGCAAACCCAACCCCCTAATCTAACCGTTTGTGGATTCCACTATTAGCCGTTCAAAATTGGGGTGCTAATTATTTTTAACATTTATAATATTTTATAGTGAAATTTATTTTAAAGGTCAAATATGCAAATCTACCCCAAACTATTATTTTTGTTGCAAATCTATCCCGAACTTTCAGTTTTAAGTAGATCTATCACAAACTATTCAAAATTGCTCAAATATATCCCGTACCAAGATTTCGGCTGTGAGACGCTGACTAGATCAACCGGAAAGTTGATGTGTAATTTTTAAAAATAAAAAATTACAAGTAATGTGCCACATATAGGGGGGAAAGGTGCCTTGGTGATGACATCCTTTGTAGGTAAATGAACTTCCACCACATCATTTTTCTTAAGAAACTCCCTCTCAAGAATATGATTTCTCACTTTCTTCTTCTTTTCATCAACCATGTGGTCTTCCTCTTCAAATGGCAAATCCTCAACTAATGGCTCTTCATCAACATCTACAACTTTCTATTTACTTACATATGCTCTTCCACTTCTTGTAATGATGGCACTACAATTTCCTTTGGGGTTCACCTCCGTATTGCTCTGATATTGCCCTTGCTTGTGTTGAGAGGCAACATGGTTAGCCATTTGACTCATTTGACCCTCAAGCATCATATGCTTGTCCATGGAGGAAACCGTGTTCTTCAAGGTAGTGACATTTTGCCCCATTTGATCAATGAAAGTGTTTTGTTGATTTGCCATTTGAGATTGTTGATTGGCCATTTGTGATTGTTGAGCGGCCATTTGTTGAATGATATTCTCCAACCCAGGTTGAGGAGTGTTGGTCCCGGTTTGTTAATAGGAAAAATACGTAGAGGGGGGGGGGGGGGGGGGGGGGGTGAATACGTATTTTGAAGTTTTTCAACTTCAAATCCCTTAACTCAGAGTAACAAGTAAAGAGCTCACTTGATACTTAAAACCTAGCTGAAGCTAGATCTACAGTACGTAGCTTGCCTGCTTGACCGAAGTGAGCACTTGATCAAGAGGGAGTCTTTACTCGTGTACGCGGAATTTGGTGAGCTAAAATCTTTCCTAAGTAATTAAAAGTCCAGGTTAAGTTTGTTTATATGCACGTGCAATGGATAATCGAAACTGTAAAGAGATTAGGGTTAGAGAGATACGACACCGAGATTTATAGTGGTTCGGAGATAAAGCTCCTACGTCCACTTCGTTGCACGACGGCAACTGTTCTCTTCACTCAAGAACTTGAAGGTTACGGGTCCTTCAGAAACCTAGTCGAGATCGGGCTTCACTCGCCTGGATCTGACAAACAACGCAGTGATTACGGGTTCACTACTAAGACCTAAACTGGACAAGAAGCTTCACTTGCTTCTGTCCGAACAACAGGAAGATTGCGGGCTCTCCTTACAGCCTAGCTTCGATCGAGCTTCACACGAACGATGTAAGTGCAAGCTTGGATCTAGACTCTATGATCGAGGCTTCTTCAATCGGTGAAAGAAGGGCCTTGGATCGAAACAACCTAACGACGACTCAAAAACCTAACAGACAGATTAGGGTTTTTGGTTGACGAACACACTATGAAGAGCTCTTTACAGTAAGTGCAAAGATGGCTAGAGCTCTTCTTCTAAGCTTGGATATGGAATGGGCTTAGATTCTAAGTGTGAAGGTTGTGAAGACGAGTTCCGATCAACAGGAAACTCGGAGAACACTTAAAACAAAGACTCGAAGATTTGCTCGAAGGCTTGGGAGTGTTTGTTTGTTGTATGCGCTCGAATGCTCAAGTAGTGTTCTGCTTCTTCACGTTGAGATCCTTCACTATTTATAGGCGGAGGGTTGGCTGAGATCCGTTGCTTGGTTGGTGGCCTTGTCCCTCCTCCTCTCGACAGTACTTGCGCAGGCTGGCACCTTTTTCAGACGTCCAGTTTTGGCAATTTGCCAAAATTGGCTAACTTACAAGGTTAACAGTAACTGGAGCGAGCCAGTACTGTTGCGGCGCCTTTGTCGGCCTGGCAGTCAACTCTTCCGCTCCACTCCGCTTTCGACACGTGGAGATCTTGTAATTAATGCTACGATCTCCTGTTGACTGGAGTTCAAAATATGGGCGGGAGTCGCGCTGTCGCTTTCTGGTAGGTAGTGGCTCGCTTCGCTTTGAAGTTGTAGCGGCCGCTCTGAAGTGAGTCGCTTCACGGTCATATTTGTAGTGAGTCACTTGAGGAATAAATTTCCCGAGAGACTTCTTAAAGAAGTGTTGACCCTTGTTGACTCGCTTCGTCTTTTCTTTGCAGTGCTCGCTTTGCTTCGCTTTGCTTCGCTTTAGTGGATTCACTTTGACTCCACTGTAGCGCTCGCTACGCTTCGCTTAGTGGATTCACTTTGATTCCACTGTAGCGCTCGCTTCGCTTCGCACTTCTTCGGCACGCTTCACTTCGGCTTGCTAGACTTGCTTCGCTTCGAAAAGCACACTCAAGCGAGTGGCCTTCACTTGAACTTTTGAAGCCTATAATCTAAGCAAAACAAAGCCATCCTAACAGTTTAGGCTTAGAAAAATTCTAACCTATTAACTACATCAAAGTGGGTCGCTTGGGAACAGAACGCTTTGGGGTTTTGGGATCAAATCAAAACAATGAAGTGTCCCTAATAGGTTCCCCCTTAACATGTTGTTCTTAACAATTCCCAACAATTTCCCCCTTTTTGATGGTGCCAAAACCCATAAGACTTAGATAAATAAATCTAGTCTATCTAACCGTGAAGGGAACTTCAAGCGACTGCTTCCTTTGCAGTTTCGTTTTTCTTTTAAGTTCCTTTTCCCTTTTTTTTTCGGTTAAGATGTTTGAGTTTGTAGCAAAATGTAAAGTCATTCACAAAGCGAGTAAATGACACAGAAGAGACAGAAATTGAAATGAGATAAATGAACATCAGTTCACAAAATATGAAGCTTGAAATTCAAAGATTTCCTGTAGCTTCATCCTTCTCCTCTTCCTTCTTCTCTCCTTCATCAGCAATATCAACAACATAGGCTGATAGAACTCTCGATTCCATAGTGCCCACGGTGTGAATGCTTGGCCTTCTCCATGCACTCTCCAGTTTGAAAGCTTCATCCACCTCCTCATCAGTGACTCCTCTGTTAGGAACGTCCGTGCCTGGATGATAAGGCATGGGGAAGTCCTTCACTGCTGGTACCTTGACGACAATTGGCTTGGGTTGAGCTTGTTCAGCCATAGTAAAGATTTTTCGTCGCAATCTGTCATCATAGGTGGCGAGAAAGTTGTTGAGAGCACTTATCCGAGAACATTGATCCTGCAGCGGCACTACCTCCCAGTAATAGTAGGCTTTGATGAACAAGTCCTTGTAGTATAGCCACAGCTCGCGCAGATCTCTCGGAATAAAGTCCTCGATTTCCCTTGCATCAGGATGCTCGTCCCTCCGCTTGGCCAACTCCTCTTCTGATCTCTTCGACAGTTCAGTCATGGTCTCTTTGAACTTCTTTCCTGATTCGCTGCTCCACAATGGACGCTTTTCATTTAGTCACTTACGAATGTAGTTTTGTTCATCCATGTGGGGGTAGCGACCAGACTCAACCATCTCCTTTGTTGTCACGTCGCATGCATCAGATATGGCTTGTGCTTCGCATGCTTCGGACTCATCTGGCATGAAAGGAATGAAGGCACTGCGCACTAAGGAAGACTGGATGAGTATCACTTCACTGAAGCGTTCCTCGATCCGTGCGTCAATTACTTGGAGTCGCCTGACATTTATCCTCCTCTTCCTCTCGCCTTCACTTCTCCCTTCTTCTCTTCCCTTCCTCTTTCTTTCCTCCTTCTCTGCCCTAGAAGCAACTGCTTGCTTGACCTTTTGGCGCTTGGCCGCGGGGTCATCTCCTTTTGTCTCCGGAGCAGTTCGCTTCAAAGGAAGTTTCGGTAGTGGGGGAGGTGGCATGTCTTTCTTTGTAGCAGCACTTGAGGGGACAACTGCAGATGAGGTGAGTGTGGCAGTAGTCGAAGTGAGTGCGGCTGACGAAGCTGGCGCGGCGGCTGAAGTGGGCGCTTTGGGTGAAGCGGCCGCTTTGGAACTAGACGAAGCACCTGCAGCAACAGATTGTTTTGTTAGTTCAAACATGCGCTCCATCTCCCACGCCATGGCAGCATCCTGCTCCACCTGCTTCCGCTTCTCCTCCTTCGTTATCACGGTCACCGGAGGATGCCGTGCGATTGAAGCACTCAGCACTTTTTCCTGAAGCGGCCTGCTAGGCTCTTCGGGCTTCTTCATCAGCTCCTCCTCGGTGAGCTTAATTTTGCCCTTAGCAAGAGAGGCCCTCGCTTCATCATTCATCACTTCCTCCTTATCTCCATCACCACTGCCTCCCTCCAACATTCTTTCTACTCCAACTCTGCTTCCCCCTGAACCTCCAACTCCTCCTAGCTTCATCTGTCCTTCCCCCTTTTTGGCATCATCACTGCCAGGGGTTTGGATGAATGATTTTCCGGAGATGGATCGATGGAGTGAGTTGACTGTGTTGAAGATGGCCTCCAACATCCTCTCGGTTTTTCCCACGGTGGGAGCCACCAGTTCAGCTGTTTTGATGGAGATTTCCTCCAGCAAGTACTCACATTGTTTCTCTCTCTCAACAACAGAAGCCATCATCCTCTCCAACGGTTCCACTTCTCTGAAGCGAGCCTCCAGCTCCGCTTCAACTTCACTCCTCATATCCTTCTTTTCTTCTTGCAAATTAAAGTACCAGAACTCTTGGGCAGCTTCAAGTTCTGCCTTCATTGATTCAAGCCTCCTCTCTCTCTGATTTAGAGAGAGATGAAATTCAGCACTTGCAGCAACTTTTTCTGTGTAAGCTTCTCCCAGTTCCTTGACTTTCTTCAATAGAATTGATAGTTCTGCCCTTTCCAAATCCAGATCATGTGCACTCCTCCTTCGACTCTCAAGCTCCTTTTTATCAAGCTCACTTTCTTGCTTGAGCTCCTTCATCTCATTTCTGAGAGAGTCCAGGGTCTTTTTGGTGCTTAGCAGCTCGCTTCCCTTCATCACCAACTCTCCTTCTCTATTTTCCACTTTCTCCTTCAACTTCCTTATCTCCTTCTCCAGCTCCTTGTTCTCTTTGCCAAGAGCGATCAAATTGGCATTAACCTCCCTCAAGCGGCTCCTTTCTGCATCAAGCGAGCCCTTAAGTTCGGTGATTGTTGTTGATTGTTCTCCTACCAACTTCACCTGCGCCTCCAGCGCCCTCTCTTTCTCCTCTAGTAACCTCTCCTTCTCCTCCACCGTTCCCTCCAATTCTTTCTTCTTTCTGTCAAAGTCTTCTCTAAGACTGATGACCTTCCCTGCCTTTTTCTCCATCTCCTCACTCATTTTTGTAATCTCGCTATGAAGGCTAGCGATTTCCGCATCCTTTACTTCCACCTCCTCCTTATGCTCCCTGATAGCTTCCTTTCATGGGAAGAGGGCACTCGCTTTGGAATTATAGCGAGTGGATAAGCTTCTTTCACCTTTGCATCCAACTTCTCCCAGAAGCTGGTCCCTTCAAGGAAGGCATGGAAGCCGTTTTCGCCAATAAAGTTGAGTAGTTTGGCCTCCATTTGGATCAGTTCCTCCTCTTTGAATGCTTTGAGAAGCCTGAAGATTTTATAGTACTCCGTTCCACGGTAGGTGATGTACGTCAGGAAATCGACGACATTGGTGTAGAACACGTCTGTCCATGGAACGTTAGAGTAGCGGAGATTAATTGTCTCTGCGGCTTGTTCTCTATCCTTGACATAGCGTTCGAGAGCCTGCTTTTGTATGGTGAGGGCAGGAGGTACGAACTGTGGAATGATGGGGAGTTCACCGACAGTTTGGGCGGTATCGGCTGTAGCTGCCGATGTCGAGAGGGATTGGGAAGGTGATGAGGCTTCTTGGGTTTCGGATATTTGGACGGCTTCAGTGTGTGGTGGTTGTATTTGCTGGGATTGGAAGGGTTGAAAAGTAGTGAAAGCTTCGACTGGATCAATATCGAGCAGTGGCATTTTGGGTATATGAAAAGAAGATGCAGATTCTTCTTCGCGGGGAGAGAGGGGGGTTATCTGTGTGAGTGGTTGTTGGGTTGATGAAGATTGAGGTTCTGGTATTTGGGTGGTTTGGGTTTGTATTTGTAGTGGGGTAGATTTGGCTTTGATTGGTGAAGGCTGGGGTTGAGTCACTTCAATGTCCTCAAGCGGCTTCTCCACCGCCTCGCTTTCTTGGACAAGCGAAGTGACTCGCTTCATCTTCTTGCCTCGCTTCGGCGCGGCTCGCTTCCCGGGTGAAGCGACCCGCCTCGCTTGGCTTTCTTCATCTTGCCTTTCGGCAACTGGTCTTGCAACGAGCACTTCAACTTCTAGAAGTCCCAAATCCATCAACGTTTTTGTTTTCCTCCACTTGTCGTAGTAGATGGACTGTTTGCTGTAGACTGTAACATCGGACTCCGGCCAAACCTTGTCCAGATACTTTTCCTCCAAGGCAGCAGACAGCCTAGAGAAAAATTTCAGTTTCCCCTTGCGGAGAATCTGATCGGTGCTTCCCTTCACGAACGCGAAGTCATCAGCGGCTTCGTGAATCTGTTTGAGAAACCAGCCATGCCAATTGAAGCTGGTTCCGGTGAGGCTGTCGACGATGACTGCAGTGGCGATCAGCTTCGTCTCGGAGAGAGTATCCAGGGTTCCGATGTAGCATGCGACACTCTTCGAGAAGAGTTCGCAGATATGATTGAAGGGGGCCTTCAGACTTGAACGGATACTGGCCTCCTTGTAATTCGGATCTGCTTTGTCGGTTGCAAATCGACCGTACTGAAATCCGGCCGAAAGACCCAAATCGAGCAGTGAGTCTCCTCCTTCTCTCGGCAAGTCGAACGCGCCGATGAGTTCACTCATATCCACCTCCACCGGCTTCCTGGTCTGTGGATCAGTGAATGAGGATGTATTCTGCTCCTTCCTCAAGTTTAGCAAGAGCTCACCCACCGCTTTTGCCAGAATTTTTGACGGAACCTCCGTCACGAACTTCCATAGACCGGCCTTGGTCACGGCCCTACAGAGAAATCCATTTTTCTCGATGATTGAAGAATCGAGATGAGGCTCGACATTGATGTGATTGTCGACCTCCGTGAGAAACTCCTCCATTGTCTCTTTCTTCTGCTTCTTGCCCATGGTGAGTTTTTGAGAGATTTTGAATTGAATTTGAAAGTTTAACGACGAAAAGCTGGGGATTTTTAGGACCCGTGAATTGCAGAGAGTTTTTGCATGAAGATGGCAAAGATTGAGATTTATGAAGGTTTTTACAATCTGCAATTCCACCCTTAAATAGAGGTAGGGCTTTGTCGACGTGGCAAGGGCAAGACAGTAATATCGCCGTAAATCCTGTAGGTAGGTGGCGGACGTGCGGTGATGGGTCTGATGTGTCCGGCGTCACCACAGTAAAAGTGAACCGCCACTTGCTCGGCGTCTCCACGTGGCATGCTGCGATTGGCTTGTCGTATACGGCGTCAATCTAACGGCTACGGATTGGAGACTGTTAAGATTCGATGGCTGGATCTTCTCCGTCTTTTCCCGCTTCGAATTCGAAGTGTAGTCCACGCGCCCGTTATTTTTGCCGTACGTGAACCTGCATTAAATGCTCGGCAGAAAGTGAAATTTGCACTCGAGTGCAGACAGCTCATACTCGCTTCGTGTCCGCTTGCTTTGAGTTGGGCCGCTAGGCCTTGACTCGCTTGAGAGGCACTCGCTTGAGTGACTGTTCCGCACTCGCTTGCGATGGCTAGCTTTGAGTGACGTAGCACTCGCTTGGCCATTTGAAGCGACTGGAATAAGAAATTGAATTTCTTTGCTTAATTTTAAAATGTTCTGACTTACATACTTCAAGGATAAACAAGAGTGTTTTCCTCTTTGTATTTGTGTCAGATTCATTTCATATTTTCCACATAGTGAGTGAAGGTTTCTAGCACGCTTCAGCTCACTTAGTGTACTTAAAATTGAAATGCTTACCAGTCAATCTCACTTCGTAGGAGATTGATACCACTTGTTGAAGACTCCATTTTGTTGTTGAAATGGATAGCACTTGATGAGTCCACTTGTTGATATTGCTTTGATGCTTGTTGATATCACCTGTAGAGAACTTCATCTTCTTGGCATTCATCTTCATGGCATTCATCTTCCTCTACGAATTAGAGAGTCCTTCATCGAAGTGAATGGGGGAGAAAGTGAATATAGTACACAAGCTTACTACAACCCAGAGGGGAGCTTCACGTAAGTGTACATATTCACGACGAATGGGGGATGAGTACAAGTCCTTATCTCAGAGCAGAAATGGACAGGATGACAATGAGAATGCTCTGACAAGACAATCTCGTATTTTACGCAGAAGCATGTCACCAGCCCTGCAACCTTTTGTAGAAAAAGGTAAACCTTCAAGCTTCTTCCTATAAGCTGCAGAATGAACTTGCAATCGACTCGCTTTGACCCAAGCTAGGGCAAATTGAAGCGATGCAAAATTCAAGATAGCAACATGCTTGCTCGCTTTGGAAGCAGCTTGCTCCGAGAGTAAGCACTAGTTCCCCCTTAACCAAATACTTAACAATTCCTGTAAGTTGGTAAGGAACTTCTTCCAACACTCCACCTTTCTCCACCTAACTTCAATTTCTTCAAGCGAGTGAGATTTTGAAGTGACTCGCTTGAGTTTGGTGAAGATCCGAAGCGAGTGACGCTACGAAAAACTAGCGACCACTCCTTCGTGCATCCTGGATCTAGAAATCTTCACCAGGGTCTAATAGCCCTAATTCCATGCATAGCTGATTGAAACGAGACTCAGCTAGAGGCTTGGTGAGGATATCTGCTCGCTGGAGATCGGTATGAATTTTCTCGAGCTTGATATCCTTCTTTTCGACATGATCACGAATGAAGTGATGTCGAATTTCCACGTGCTTGCATCTGGTGTGAAGCACTGGATTCTGTGAAATACATATGGCACTGTTGTTGTCGCAGAAGATCGGAATTTCATTTGCTTCAACCTTGTAGTCCTTCAACTGCTGACGAAGCCAAAGAATTTGGGAACAGCAGCTTCCAGCGGCCATATATTCGGCTTCAGTCGTTGAAGTAGCTACACTCGTCTGCTTCTTTGAAAACCATGAGATCAGCTAGCTTCCCAAGAACTGACAAGTGCCCGAAGTTGACTTCCTATCAATTCGGCACCCTCCATAGTCAGCGTCTGAATATCCAGTGAGCTCCAGATTGTCCTCCGTTGGATACCACAGACCCATGTTGACAGTGCCCTTCAAATATCGAAGAATTCTTTTGGCAGCTTCAAGATGGCTGTGCTTGGGGTTGCTTTGGAAGCGAGCACAGACTCCAACTGCAAAAGCTATATCC
The DNA here is from genome assembly GCA_029379335.1 of Thymus mandschuricus. NCBI lineage: Eukaryota > Viridiplantae > Streptophyta > Magnoliopsida > Lamiales > Lamiaceae > Thymus > Thymus mandschuricus. The sequence continues at coordinate 13,440,294 of CM057074.1, read as the reverse complement.
GGCCTACTTGCAGTGAGATATAGAAGAGATCCGATCAAGGCTCGGTAGTCTGTAGCATCCACAGACTTCCCATCTATGTCTGGATCCATCTTCCAGTTCGTGTTCATCGGAATCTTCACAGCTTTGGCATGCTGAACACCGAACTTGGCAAGCATATCTCGAGTATACTTAGTTTGATTGATGAAAATACCATCATCCTGCTGCTTCACTTGAAGACCTAGAAAGCAGCTCATCAAGCCAATCATTGACATCTCATATTTGGTCTTCATAAGCTCTCCAAACTTCTCGCTAAGCGACTGGTTTGGTGATCCAAATATGATGTCGTCCACGTATATCTGAACCCATAGCATATCATTTCCATGATTGATGGTGAATAGAGTTCGATCTATCTTCCCTTTGTGGAAGCCATTTTCCACTAGGAATTGAGAGAGAGTATCATACCAAGCTCTGGGAGCTTGCTTCAACCCGTATAGGGCTTTCTTCAAGCGATACACCTTGTCTCCGTGCTCGAAACCCGGTGGCTGCTCCACATACACTCCTTCCTTCAGTTCACCGTTGAGGAACGCGCTCTTCACATCCATTTGATACACTTTGAATTTCTTGGCCGCTGCATAGGCCAGAAATAGTCGAATCGCTTCAAGCCGTGCCACGGGAGCGAAGGTCTCATCAAAGTCGATTCCTTCCTCTTGGCAGTAGCCTTTAGCAACGAGACGCGCCTTGTTCCTCACAACGTTGTGGTCCTCGTCCGTCTTGTTCTTGAACACCCACTTGGTGCCAATCACATGCTGAAATTTGGGACGATCCACGAGATACCATACGTCGTTTCTGGTGAACTGGTTCAGTTCTTCTTGCATGGCGATCACCCAATTTGAATCGGCTAGGGCTTCTTCCACGCATGACGGCTCGATGTTTGAGAGAAAGCAACTGAACATGGCACTTTCTCCAAACACTTGACTTCTGGTCACTACACCCTTGGATGGATCTCCAATGATTTGACTTGGTGAGTGATCCTTGAGCCATGCACGCTTGGATCTGCCAGCTTCATCTTCATCTTCTTCCTTGTCACTCGCTTCACCATCTGAAGCGACTGGATTGGGTGCTTGGCCAGCACTCACTTCAGGAATCTTTTGGGCAGCTTCACTTTCTCCTTAGGGATTTTGCTCGCTTGAATCTTTGATCTCATCATCTTCTTCGAGCATGTCCCAAGTGAGTGAGTTTAAGTGTTCCTTGCTTGGATTCTTCTCATTCGCGTTAGCCTGTTCCTGTGGAAGACTTAAAGAAGACTCATCAAATACAACATGGGGTGATTCCTCCACGATTAGGGTTTTACAGTTGAATACCCTATAAGCTTTGCTTGATGTAGAATATCCTAAGAATATTCCTTCATCAGCTTTGCTTTCAAAGGCTTTCAACTGTGACTTCCCATTGTCATGGATGAAGACCCTACAACCAAAAATATGAAAGTAAGATATGTTAGGAATTCTCCCTGTCCATATTTCATATGGTGTTTTGTCGTGCCGTTTGCAGAGAAGCGTTCTATTCTGCATGTAGCATGCTATATTGGCAGCTTCAGCCCAATACTTCATCGGAAGCTTCGAGTCTGCAATCATGGTTCAAACGGCTTCTTTGATGATCCGATTCCTTCTTTCAGCAACTCCATTCTGCTGAGGTGTGCGCGCTGAGGATGTCTGATGTGCTATGCCATGCTCCGTGCAGTAAGCTTCAATGGTAGAGTTTAAGAACTCTGTGCCTTTGTCGGAGCGAATGGTCACAATTGCTTGATTCTTCTCCACAGCCAATCGCTTGAGCAATTGTGGTAGCTTGGTCAGTGTCTCCTTTTTGCTGAAGAGAAATACAACCCAAGTGTAGCGAGAGAAGTCGACGACTACGACTAGAGTGTACTTTCTTCCATTCACACTAACTGGAGTGACTGGACCAAACAGATCCATGTGAAGCAGCTCGAGCACTCGCTTTGATGATGCTTCTTCGAGACTGGCAAAGTGCTTCTTCGTCTGCTTCCCTCGCTGGCATGGTGAGCATGGATGGTCTTTGATGAAGACTTCATTCGGTATGCCTTGCACCAAACCCTTTCGAGCTAAGCGATTGATGGCTTTGAAGTTGAGGTGGTTCAAGCGTCTGTGCCATAGCCATCCTATTTCTGTAGCACTCCTTGCTACTAAACACGTCTCCTCTTTGCAGCTATCCCATAGTGCTATATAGATATTCCTTTGTCTCATTCCAGTGAGCACAATCTGGGATGTGAGCTTGCTCTTCACTATGCACTTGTTGGAAATGAATTCCACCTTGTATCCCTTGTCACAGAATTGTGAAATGGATAACAAGTTGTGCTTAAGTCCTTCCACGTAGGAAACTTCTTCAATCGTGAGCTTTCCGACTTTCAGTGCGCCGTATCCTTTGGTGCTTCCTCGAGAGTTATCACCAAAAGTGACGTGTGGACCCTTCTTCTCTATGTAGTCGTGAAGTATAGCTTTCATGCCGGTCATGTGTCTTGAACATCCACTGTCCAAGTACCAGATTTGTTGACCCTCACTTGGCATGGGATCCACGGTGCTCACCTGCAATTAGAAAGATTTTGGTACCCAAATCAGTTTGGGTCCTTGCAGGTTAGTTCCCTTAGGTACCCACACTTGCTTCACTCTCTTTTGAGATGAAGCTTGTGTCTTGGGCTTCTCGACCTTTGAAAACTTGGTGTTCTTCTTTGAAGCAGCTTCACACGTGCAGCAGTGTGTGCAAGAGGGGTAGCGGCTCGCTTCAGTCCTACCTATGCTCTTACCCTTTGGCTTGTATCCTGAAGCGACTCGCTTCGGATTAGCTACGGGCTTAGAGACTGACTTAGGTTTTACAGTCTGTCGAAGCGGCTCGCTAGGTTTTCTCGAAGCGGTCCAACTAGGGTTTTGACCCCGACTAGCTTGAGTTACCTTGGGAGTTCGAAGCGGCCTTCTTGGTGCTTCGAATTCTTCCCCCTCAGCGTTAGTCCGGTTGGACCATCTCCAGTCTGGATAACGTGACACATAGACATTACTCCTTTTCTTGAAAGGAAGATCCTTTGTCTCTCGTGTCTTGACTTGAGACTTAGAAGCTTCAACATTTTTCCCATTACCCTTTGATTGATAAGTTTTAGCAGTTTGAGTGCTAGGGAATGTTGAATTTTGCTTGCCCTTAGTTTCCACCCTTGAAGATATAGACATCTTCATTGGCTTCCTTTTAGGGTTCTCAACCACTTTGCCTTTGTCTTTGTTAGTGGTCGCTTTGGATGCAGTGGGCATTTCCAAAGTAACTGATGGTGTCGTGTGAGAAGCACCAACAAAGACAGTCGGCTTGGAAGGTCCACCCTCATATCCGAGTCCTCCCTTTCTACCAAAAGGTAGAAGTGAGCTCTCTAGTGCCTGCCTAGCATATGAGGCTTTGTTCAAGTTGGCAACTAGCGCGGATTGGGTTTCATACCTTCCTTGCAAGTTTTGATGTCTAGCGAAGAGATCCTCGAACTTACTAGTCATAGCCCTTAGATTAAGTTTGACTTGGTCAAGCTCAGTGGCTAGCTTTCGGTTCTCCTTCTCGCTTTGAGACATAGCTTGCTTCAACACTTCGTGGTCACTTGACAATTTAATGTGCTTGTCAAGCAGCTCACTCCATGTTGAGGAATTAGCTTCCTCTTGGTGAGTGTGTGCGAGTGTAATTGAACTAAGTGAGGGATAGATAAATACCTCTCCAGTTTCTTCATCGGTGAGCGCCATGAGTCCAAGATCCTCACCCTCACTGGATTGGGATCAGTGAATGCATCGGAGTCGCTAGCTGGATCTTCAGTTGAAGCGACCGGCACTTCACTCGCTACGAGCGCTCGCCTTGGAGCATCCCTCTTTGCTTTCAGTTCCTCTCGCTCCTTTGCACTCAGCTTTGGGCAATCGGATTTGTAGTGGCCCATCTTGTGGCAGTGGTAGCATTCCACTTCCATCATGTCCCTTGAGATCGGCTTGGTCGTCTCTTCTCTCTTCCCTTTTCCTTCTCAAGCATCAGTGCTCCTCCCTTTGTATTGCTTGTAGAATCTTTTGTATTTGCCCACTCGAGAGTTCATCTTGTTGAAGTTCTTGGATAAGAACGCAATGTGTTCTTCCAACTCTTCCCTCGTCATCTTGGCTAGCGACTGGTCGCTTGGCCCTTCAGCAGCTTTGAACGCTACACCTTTTGATGTTGTGGGACCTTCATCCTCTTCGTCGAGATTCATTCGATTCAAATCGAATTCATGAGCTTTGAGTTCGGAGAACAGAATCTCCGGTGTGAGCTTTGAAAGATCCTTGGTAGCTAGGTACAACTCCTTCATTGTCTGCCACTTCCTTGTGAGAGCTCGGACAATCTTCAGGTTGACTTCCTTATCTGTGATTTCCTTCCCAAGTGAGTTGAGAGTTGCAATGATGTTTGTAACTCTCAACTCGAAGGCGTCGATGGACTCTCCTGGCTTCATTATCAGACTTTCAAACTCCCGCATCTGAACGGCAAGCTTGTTTTCTTTGATTTTGTCTGTGCCTTGAGAAATGAGTGCTAGGGTTTCCCACATTTCTTTCGCCGTTGCGCACTTCCTTATCCGTGGTAGATAGGCGTCCGACACGGTGCTCTGCATCGTGTGGCGTGCAATCTTGTCAAGGTTGGCGACTTTGAAGTCATTCGGAGTGTACTCATCTTTGTCCTTTTCTACGTATGTTTGTCGAACATGAGCTTCGCGTCCTTCAGCAGCTGGGACGTTCACAGATATGGCTTTCTTGATTTCGATTGGTCCGTCCTCTATGACTTCCCACATCCGGTCGTGGATGGAGCATAGGAAGCTCTCGACTCGAAAACTCCATGTCTCGTATCCTTCGATCGAGAACTGTGGAAGATTTGATGCGCTGTATGTAGACATAGCAAACTATCAGCAGTAAATGCAATATGCGTGGGTGAGGTTTTGATGCACTTAGGAAAATAGGATCCGGTTCAGTGAGACAACGTGAAGCGAGTGGGGACTCGCTTCGGATATGCAAAGCAGAGGCTCGAAAGAACCGCTGCTCTGATACCACTTGTTGGTCCCAGTTTGTTAATAGGAAAAATACGTAGAGGGGGGGGGGGGGGTGAATACGTATTTTGAAGTTTTTCAACTTCAAATCCCTTAACTCAGAGTAACAAGTAAAGAGCTCACTTGATACTTAAAACCTAGCTGAAGCTAGATCTACAGTACGTAGCTTGCCTGCTTGACCGAAGTGAGCACTTGATCAAGAGGGAGTCTTTACTCGTGTACGCGGAATTTGGTGAGCTAAAATCTTTCCTAAGTAATTAAAAGTCCAGGTTAAGTTTGTTTATATGCACGTGCAATGGATAATCGAAACTGTAAAGAGATTAGGGTTAGAGAGATACGACACCGAGATTTATAGTGGTTCGGAGATAAAGCTCCTACGTCCACTTCGTTGCACGACGGCAACTGTTCTCTTCACTCAAGAACTTGAAGGTTACGGGTCCTTCAGAAACCTAGTCGAGATCGGGCTTCACTCGCCTGGATCTGACAAACAACGCAGTGATTACGGGTTCACTACTAAGACCTAAACTGGACAAGAAGCTTCACTTGCTTCTGTCCGAACAACAGGAAGATTGCGGGCTCTCCTTACAGCCTAGCTTCGATCGAGCTTCACACGAACGATGTAAGTGCAAGCTTGGATCTAGACTCTATGATCGAGGCTTCTTCAATCGGTGAAAGAAGGGCCTTGGATCGAAACAACCTAACGACGACTCAAAAACCTAACAGACAGATTAGGGTTTTTGGTTGACGAACACACTATGAAGAGCTCTTTACAGTAAGTGCAAAGATGGCTAGAGCTCTTCTTCTAAGCTTGGATATGGAATGGGCTTAGATTCTAAGTGTGAAGGTTGTGAAGACGAGTTCCGATCAACAGGAAACTCAGAGAACACTTAAAACAAAGACTCGACGATTTGCTCGAAGGCTTGGGAGTGTTTGTTTGCTGTATGCGCTCGAATGCTCAAGTAGTGTTCTGCTTCTTCACATTGAGATCCTTCACTATTTATAGGCGGAGGGTTGGCTGAGATCCGTTGCTTGGTTGGTGGCCTTGTCCCTCCTCCTCTCGACAGTACTTGCGCAGGCTGGCACCTTTTTCAGACGTCCAGTTTTGGCATTTTGCCAAAATTGGCTAACTTACAAGGTTAACAGTAACTGGAGCGAGCCAGTACTGTTGCGGCGCCTTTGTCAGCCTGGCAGTCAACCCTTCCGCTCCACTCCGCTTTCGACACGTGGAGATCTTGTAATTAATGCTACGATCTCCTGTTGACTGGAGTTCAAAATATGGGCGGGAGTCGCGCTGTCGCTTTCTGGTAGGTAGTGGCTCACTTCGCTTTGAAGTTGTAGCGGCCGCTCTGAAGTGAGTCGCTTCACGGTCATATTTGTAGTGAGTCACTTGAGAAATAAATTTCCCGAGAGACTTCTTAAGGAAGTGTTGACCCTTGTTGACTCGCTTCGTCTTTTCTTTGTAGTGCTCGCTTTGCTTCGCTTTAGTGGATTCACTTTGACTCCACTATAGCGCTCGCTACGCTTCGCTTAGTGGATTCACTTTGATTCCACTGTAGCGCTCGCTTGGCTTCGCACTTCTTCGGCACGCTTCACTTCGGCTTGCTAGACTTGCTTCGCTTCGAAAAGCACACTCAAGCGAGTGGCCTTCACTTGAACTTTTGAAGCCTATAATCTAAGCAAAACAAAGCCATCCTAACAGGCTTAGAAAAATTCTAACCTATTAACTACATCAAAGTGGGTCGCTTGGGAACAGAACGCTTTGGGGTTTTGGGATCAAATCAAAACAATGAAGTGTCCCTAATAGGTTCCCCCTTAACATGTTGTTCTTAACAATTCCCAACAAGGAGGCTTCTTTTCTTCAACTACTTGATGAGAAACACCGAATCCGGGAGGAGAAGATTGAGGAGCATTAAGAGCATTTTGTGGATTTCCATAGGAGAGGTTTGGGTGATTATTGAAGGTAGGATTTCCATGATTTCTTTGAAAATTACCTTGATTCCAACGGTTAATTTACTTCACCTCCTCCTCATTTAAGACCTCGTCATTCTCATATTTCTTGACGGCTCTTATCTCCATCAAATCTTTTTGGCTCTTGTCATAGTCTCTCTTGAGAGTAGTGATTTGTGAAGTTAACTCATCATACTTCTCATCCGATAGAGAAGCAACCTTCTTCATGGAAACAAGTTCCATAGGCCATTGATAGGCATGAGCGGCCATCTCTTCAATTATCCTCAAAGCTTTCTTAGCATGCTTGTTCAACAAACAACCCCCCGCGGTGGCATCGACTATACTCCTTGTGTGAGAAGTAAGTCCACTATAGAAATGGGTTACTTGTTGATCCTCACTAAAACCATGTTGAGGACATTTCCGAATGAGCTCTCTATATCTTTCCCAAGCTTCAAATAAGGTTTCATCCCCATGTTGAGAGAAATGGGAAATCTCCGAAATAATCTTGTGAGCCTTTGAAGGAGGAAATACTTTGATAAGAAGGCTTTGCCAAGTGTGTATTTCCGACTTATCCAAGTCCTTGTACCAATCCTTGGCTCTATCCCTTAGAGAAAATCCAAACATCCTTAGTCGAGTGGCATCACTAGGGACACCATTTTGCTTAACGGTGTCATACATCTCCAAGAAGGAAGTGAGATGTGCATTTGGATCCTCTAGGGGGCTTCCTCCAAATTGAGCATTCATAACCATTTGAATCAAGCCGGTCTTCAACTCAAAATTATTGGCATTGATCGTGCCCCACTCCCCTCCTTGATATTGTTCCGTTGGAGCTTGGAACATGAAGTTGATAGGAGGTGGTGGCACCTCATTAGCCTTCCTCTTTTGCTCATCAATTTCCGCTTGCATTTCTTCCATCCTTCTCATGATGGCCTCCATATTTGGGTTTTGATCACCCATTTCTTGTTCTTCTCTAGAATTTCTTCTTCTATGTCTCCTTCCAAATTCCAAGACAAGTGGCTCTTCAAGTCTCCCTTTAGACCTTGTGAGCATGTACCTTCAAAACAAAAAGAAAAAGAAATTAAAAACAAGCTTAGATTAGCAACAAGTGACTAAACAAACTATTGAAATATCTATCTAATCACTCCCCGGCAACGGCGCTAAAAATTGACTAGGCTATTTCTAACCTAGCAATAATATCGAACTATGGAAGTCCGAGTATCGAACACGGAGAGTGAATGTAGAAATAGAAAATCAAGTAGTTTATGTTGTCTCTATCATACTATCTAAGCACACATTCATGGTTTTGGTTTTTTTAACTAGGCAAAGAGTAAAGTAAATGGTGAACTTAACAAAGTGAAATAAGCAAAGACTATAGTAAAATGCAAGGAAGAAATACCACTAGTAAAAGACATGGACCCAAGTAATTTCCGATATGATTATGATGAGGGCTTTAGAATCTAGATGCTTCAAACCAATTTAATCCACCTTGAATGGTCTCTTATACTCCCTCCGTCCACCTATTTCTGACACGCTTTCCTTTTTGGGCCGTCCCCCTATTTCTGACACGTTTCCTTATTCGGAAAGAATTAGCCACTAAGTAGGTTGATTAGTAAATCCCTTATTACAATTAAATTTACTAATTAATGTTTCCTAATTTTTTGATTTAATAAAAAAAAAAATGGCAAAATCATTTATACCACAACTACCCACAATTAATTACTCTCCCAAACCCTAAATCCCTAAATCTATTACTCACTCTCACTCTCACTCTTCGATTCTTGCCCTGTTCTTGCGAGGAACCCTAATTTTCCAGATTCAAACTTGCTCTTGCTATGGATTCTCCATCTCCATCTCGTGAGAGCCCCTCTCCCCCGTGGATTTCTACTCATAGCCCCCCCGCCGCCGGGCGTCGCGGCGGTCGTAGACGCCGTGCCGTTCCCCGTGTTCCCCGTCGCGGCGGGTCCGCTGGCCGCGAGGAACCTTCCCTCTACAATCGAGACGACCGCGGGGAGCCTACTCTCTATAGTCGAACCCCGTCTCCGGTTAGGAGGCGGGGGACCGATCCGAATCGATATGGATCTGTTCGAGATACATATCCACCTGTTCGCGACACGTATCCATTCCGATTGCCATGGGCAACCCCTCTGCCGCGATTTGACATGCCCTTGTGCCCCCCCAGCTGAGATTTTCAGTCGCCGGATCAGTCGCCGGCGCAATCGCCGGAGCCAATTGCGGTAGAGGAGGAAGGCCCCGATACATCGGCTCCATCTGACTCGAATTCCGATTAGGATTGCGAGTTCGGTGAGATCTTTCTGTTTACTCTCATTTATGGTATGGAATTTCAGTTGCTGAATCTGGTGCTCTTGTTTGATCATTTCCCTACTGCAAAATGGATACTTCACTTGATCTGTGATTTTGCCTCTGTGTCCCCCTATTTCTGACATGCTTGTTGTGATCTGTTGAGCTTGGTTGCTGTGATTTTCATTGTGTTGTGGAATTTCAGCATGGTGTGTTTGCTGTGATTCTTTAATGTGCTGTGGAAATGAGACTTGATCTGTTTATGGTGCCCCTATTCGATCATTTCTCTACTGCATAATGGATACTACACTTGATGTGTGATTTTTCCCCTATGTCCCCCTACTGCATAATGGATACTACACCTGATCTATATAGGTTGCCCTTGTTTGTTGTGCTTCTCTGTTGTGATTGATATGGATACTACACTTGTTCTACACATAATATCACTGCAGAGATATAGTAACAAAAAAGTGCATTTTTTTGATTCAAAAGATGTTGAGTACACACTTTTGAAAGTGAAAAATGCATACATTGGCCATGCATTAACAAAAACTGAATTTTAGAGCTGTGTTTATGGTTGCTGAACTAGTACTAATCTATGTCCATGCATTAACAAAAAGTGGGAGTTAGTTAATCTGCACAAAAGTAATTACCTATGTGGAAGTTGAAGTACTTGCTGCTCCATCCCCTTCAATACCTGTCAGCTGTTGCATTCCTAACCTGTGTACTAAATGCTCAATGCCCCTAATCTGGCCATTTTCAATGAGGTATTGTATGGTGTTCATAGCCAGTTTATGTGGCACATCTAGGCTGATAGGCAATGTCCCCTCTCTGATCATTCTGTCCTTTCCCATATGTGGGATCTTGTACTTGTTGTGGCCTTGTACTTTCATGATTTCTGTGAGACATCCTTGAAGTGTGAGAAAAACCTTGTTAAGTGTGGTGGGAGCTAGTTGGTAGAATGCTGCTCTCACTGCATTCACTAAATCTTGTACATTCTTGCATGTTGTCTGCTGTTGAATTGACTGAATAACATTGAAGAATCCTAGATCATTTATGTTGGTGTCTGGACTGTTGGGAGGCTGTTGTATGAGCTTCATATTGAAACCATGTGATGTTGCTGCCACTCTAAAATCTGCATCACTGTCCATTATGTGTGGTTTGGCATTGTCTTGCTGAATTAGGATGTCCTTGCTTGCATTTTCTGGCCATTTCCTTCTGATGGCTGGTATTACCTATATTTGGCATGCAAGCTTTAATATTCTTGGTAATGAAACAGGTGCATACAGTTAGAGTAGTGACATGCTGGTACCTCAGAGATCAAGGCTGTTTTAATTACTTCCCTAGTTATGCAATCCACTGCCTTGATCTCTATGGTGCCCCTGTCCCTATGCTTGCTCTTTCTTTTTGCTTCCACTTCTTTTAAGAATGGAAAGATGCCTATTTTACCATCAAAGAGAGTAGTCCCATCCTCTCTTAATATAGGCCTACTTACTGCACAAAGGAACATGATTTTTCCTATGAACTTTTTAGATTGGCATGCTCTATATGGCTCTTCCTCATCTGGACACAAGTAGTACCTGGAAAACAGAAAATAAATTGACCAATGATGCATCTAAATATAGACTGAGGTCAAAATCAGTTTTAAAAAATCAAATGGCATAAAAACATCTCACCTGTTATTCCCCTTTGTAATATAGAACCATTTTTCATCTATGTGTACTATGTTATGCATGGTTGAGTACCTAAGTTTGTTCATTGCTCTGTCTAACTCAAGAAATTTTAATGAGAATCTCAACCTCAAAAACTTGTTATCTGAGGTGAGTAAGGGTTTCATGCAAGAGGAATGGGCTCTTAAAAGGCCTGATTTTACCCATTTGTGCAGTGTGCTCTTGCTCACATCTAGAAAGGCCTCCATTTTCCTTAAACTGCCTCTACTACTAACACCCAAACCCTTTATCTTGTTATAATCAGGTAGAATCCTTGTGTTTCTTGCCCTCCCTGGTTTTGCAGAAACTGAAAATATTGCTAATCCATGCTCTTGTTGATGATTTGCAGATTTCCATAGCCTAAAACAAGTAGATCGTGAGATGTTGAAGCGTCGTTGAGCTTCTGCAAGTCGGCCGTGCTTGGGCTTGCCATTCTTGGATTCTTCAAGGATGAATTGCACAATGACGTTCCTCTCTTCGGTTGACAGATTCTTCGGCCTCCCCACCATTTTTTCTGGTTTTGTTTGAGTAGTGAAAGAGTGGATTATGTGGTGTGTGATGTGGAAATGAGAAGTTGTTGTGTATTTCCCCCTTCTTTTTATAGGTTTGTGTGAACAAGTGGCCTGATTTTGGGATTCAAACTTGCCGCCTTTGTTTTTTAGAGGAGTTTTCCCTCAATTTTTTTTAGGTGTCTAGTGTTTGACAAGATGGATATTTGAGTGTAGCTTCATTTTGGTTCTAATGAAATGGAAGTTCTAGTTTGATCATTTTTCTCTTGTTTTGATTTTATGAAATCTGCATATTTGATGAATGGAACAATACCAAAAAAACTGGAACAAAAGCTGAGCAAAAAAAAAAAACGAAAAAAAAAAAATTTAATTATAATTACAGAAATTAAGTATATAAGTTAATCTGCAAAAAAAAAAAAAAAAAAAATTTACTATTTTTCAGATTTTAATTTTATAAATTATTTATTTAATTCAAAAATCTAAACAACAAATAAACCACACTACATCCATAAACACAATACACTTTACACACTAATCACTTCCGTCTTAAATCCCGTGCAAAAAGCAAACGTGTCAGAAATAGGTGGACGGAGGGAGTATCATTTATATCAACCTACCTTACTAGGGTGATTAACAAGTAAATCAATAGAACAATAAATGCTTTCTACAATAATCTAAAAATTGGGATCAGCCCAAGCCCATTAGGTTTATAGACCTAGGTCAATCTAGGCTTACTAATAGAGTAGGTCGATCTTGAATTGAGTTTGGATTGGACCTATGTTAAAGCCTAAAATAAATCCAAATATAACAAAATTTCATGAGAATGTTTCCAACCCGACTCATATGTATAATTTAGTCGAGCATGTCTAAGCCTATATCAGGCCCAAGCCAGTTATGCCGGTCTAACCCACCTATCGTTTATCCCTACCCCACCGGTCGATCTCAGGACATATCGACTATTTCTAATATTTTACCAACATTATTAGGTACGTATATATAGGTAAAAAAATCACTAAATAATTATTTAGAAAAGGTTTCTTCATTTGGCCCAATGGGCCCACATCCGTCAGCCCAACCTAACTCGACTTAGACCATACGAAATTCCCCACAAAGTTTAATAAGTCAAATGTAAATCATAAGTAAGGTTAATTTTTCTTCACCAACTGAAGTAAATTTCATTCCTGATAACAAGGATTAGGTAATACCAAGAAAATGGGAGTAATGGTTAATCCCATGCTCATGGGATTACTGATTACTGAAGGAATGATCATTACTGATTATATTTCTGTACCAACCATAGGATAAGGAATGGACACAAGAATGGTCATTCCATTCCTGACCCATTCTTGAGGAAAACTTAAATTTGAGCAAAACTTAAAAAAAACACAAGTTTTACCCAATTTATAGGTAATGTGTCTAAAATATCCCCAACGTGATGTCACATTCATCTTTCACTTTTCTCTCCATTTTCTCCCATTTTCTGCGTGCACTCCTCTCTCTCTCACTCAGTCAATTTTTATCTCACTTCCTTCTCCCTTTCTCTCACCCCCCTCCATGCGTTTATTTCCGACGACGGTTAGGTTTTCGCCGACAGCGATGGCGACGACGGCTAGGTTTTCGGCTAGGATTTCGAAGACGGCGACGGCGACGACGGTGATGAGGGTTATCCCCCCTCTCTCTATCTCTCTTTTTCGTATCCCACTCTCCTTCGCTACTACTCCATCTCTTCCCTCGTCTTCCACTTCCATAGGACAGCGACGACGACTGGAACGGCGAACACTTATTTTACGGGCCACTGGGTTTATGGCGACGACTCTTGATCACTTGGTTTAAGAGCTTCGACGGCGGGATTAGGGTTTCAACGGCGGGATTAGGGTTGCGGCGACGGCTAGGTTTGCACCTCCCCCCCCCCCCCCCCCCCCTTCCCCCTCCCCCCCCCACCGATCTAGGGTTTCGAAGACAACGGCGACGACGAAGGTTTCCGCACCGCCCCCACTGAGGTCGAAGACCTTCATCGGTTACGGTGACGATGGGTCTTGGGGATGAGGTCGAAGCCCCTCGTCGGCCGCCGTTGCCGAAGTTGATTGATTTGGTTTCCCTTACTTCCCCCCCCCCCCCCCCCCCCCCCCCCCCTCTTCTCGCCTCCTCTATTTTGTTTAATTTCTATTTCTCCTTCCCCTCATTCTTGATTCTACTTTCCTTCCTCATTCTTGAAATGTTGTAAACATAATGTTTTACGTAAAATGTTGTAAACATAATATCTTACAAGCAATTATTATTTCTTACTTGTTGATGCTATAAAAACTTGATTAAAATTTGAGTGAATTTGTGAAGTTGAATTTGGAGCATTAGAAATCTTGAATATTGATGATACTCTCCTTCAATTAAATGATATACAAAGTTATCAGAAGACAATGATAGATATGGTGAGTATTAGATTTTATAGCAAACAATAGGTAAGATATTTGAAATATCTTACACAGATATATATTATAATTAATAAATACAAATTCGTATTAAATAATAGATAAGAATCGTAAGAAATGTGAATAATATATAAGAAAGTGTAATAAATCATATAAAATCTTACCAGATAATAGGAATATTGGGGAAATATTGAGAGATATTAGGAAATAATATCTTTTTTTCATTTTCACTTTTTTTGTTGTGGGAATATTTGGAGAAATATGATTAATCTTTTGTTTTTGTTTTTGTTTCCCCCCTATTTGAACTGAAATTAATTATAGGGGGGAAAAACAATCAAGAAGAGTGTGTGTGTGTGTTTGTTTGTTTTTCGCTTTTTGTGGTTGGTTGGTTTTGTATTGTTTCGTTAAAGAAATGTGAAATATATTATGCTGATATGGATTATAATTAATAAATACAAATACGTATCAAATATAAGATAAGAATCGTAAGAAATGTGAATAATAGATAAGAAATTGTAATAGGAATATTGGGGGAATATTGGGGACGGTTGTGGGGTTAGTTTCTATTTGAAATATATTACACTGATATTGATTATAATAAATTAATACAAATCCGTATCAAATAATAGATAAAAATGGTAAGAAATGCGAATAAATAGATAAGAAATTGTAATACAAATTGTATATTCTTACAAGGTAATAGGTGAGAAATTACCACCAATAAAATGTTGTAAACATAATATCTTACTTAATAAAGATTTGAAATATAACTACTAATGGATTCTATAAATTCTTACAACCCATTAACACTAATGTAATATTTTTGGTCGTATTAATATATTTACGTATGGTTTATGGAAATTTCGTATAAGTTATATAACATATATGAAGTACTACTAATGGTTTCCGTAATATCTTACTTCTCTTAACACTCATAATATCTTACTTTTTATAAATATTTATGTTTACCTTTCATTGTTTAAGTTATATCTTACCTCTCTTTATTATCTTTAGCTTGTATCTTATTATGTATTGTTATAATATGTTATCAGCAAACATTATTTTCTTACGTAAAGTGGTACAAACATAAGATCTTACTTCGTAAGCAAATATCAAATTTGATTCGTATCTTATTAGCATTGGCATCTGTGAAATATAGGTCCTAGTAGTCCCACATCAATTTGTCTTTTCAATGATCTTCTAATCAATCAGAAATAATAAGATACAACTTTAAAAGACAAATCGATTAGGACTACCAGGACCTATATTTCACAGATGTCCATGCTAATAAGATACGAATCAAATTTGATATTTGCTTACGAAGTAAGATCTTATGTTTGTACCATTTTTACATAAGAAATAATATTTGTTGGTAACATATTATAACAATAGATAATATGATATAACTTGAACACAATTAAAGAGATAAGATATTACTTAAACAATGAAAGATATTACAAGCAAGATACTATAGGAGTATTAGCAGTAAGATATTACTGAAACAATTAGTAGTACTTCATATATGTTATATAACTTACACGACATTTTCGGTAAACCATACGTAATATATTACTATGTTCTAATTTTTCATTGGATAATATTACTTACGACCTAAGATATTACATTAGTGGTAGTAGGCTGTAAGATATTACAGAAAACTAATAGTAGTTATATTACAAATCTTTAATTCCAGTCAAATTTTCTCGTTGATTAGAAGATCATATTATTTCCTAATCGCATCTATGAACTCAATTGACATCTCTTTGCGCAGATCACTCATTTTGAGCTCCACGAAACCTGAACATCTTCACCTTTCTACTTCCATCATCTTTGACACAAACCACCCAAAGTGGACTGTCTCTTGGTGTATCTACACCATAATCTTCACGGGGTCTTTTTTTCGACTTTATGGGTGGTGTCATTTAGGATTATCAGAATCTTCACCGGGTCTTATGTATTGTTATAATATGTTACCAAGTTCTACATTAAATAAAAAGTAATTATGTATGAGAAATAATACATCGTTAAGATGGAATGAAGTCACACATTTCTCACCAAACATTATGGTATAATAGGTAAGATAACACAACTTCAGAAGAATACATCAAATGAATACATCAGGTAAGATATTACTAACGTTTCATGAGAAACTATAAGCAATTTTTAAGATTTTCTTATATAATACAAATTGAGTGACAAGAAATTATAATCCAGAGGAATAAGATATATTACTTAATCTCAATAAGAGTAGTAAAATATTACATAAACTAGTTATTATACAAGTTATAACGGGTGATAAGATCGTATATCATTAACTTATGGTTAGAAATTATAATAGATGGTAATATATTATACGAATTCTTGGCAAGGAACTATATGAATTGGCAAGTTTTCACAGAACGTATGAATCAATTCTTAGTACCAAATCTTAACACTGTAAATGAAAATCCTAAAAATACGAATACTAATTCATATTACTAGTCAACAAATTCTTACAAATTAATCTTATTTTGAAACAAACACAATTCCTCAACCAAAACAAAGGTTTATAAACAAACAACCATATTAGTCATGCATTCAAACAAAACAAAGGCTTATAAACAAACAACCAACAAAAATCAAACAAATTTGGCTATGCAAATGAAATTTGTACAATAAAAAACCCTAATTTCCTTACCTCGTCATTAATGAAGAGTTTGCCGTTAGGTTCACGAGCCTCGTCGCCGAAACCCTAACAGTCGTTGATGTCGTTGTTGTCGCCGTCGCTGAAACTCTAGCAGTCGTGTCGCCCTCATCGTTGTTGCGTCGCCCTCCTAGCGGTCGTCGTCGCCCTCCTAGCGGTCGTCGTCGCCCTCGTCCCCGAAATAGCGGTCGTCGTCGTCTTCCTCGTCGGCCTCGCTGTCGCCAAAACCCTATCGATCGTCGAAGATAGAAGCAGGGAGGGGGATGAAAGAAGGGTTAGAGATAGAGAAGGGTTTCGCCGAGAGAGAAGGGTTAGGGAGAGAAAGAAAGGTTAGAGAGATAGAGATGGGGGGGGGGGGGGGGGGTGTTTGTGTGGACGTGAATGCGGCTGATATTGGGTTTTTTTTTTTTTTTTTCCCTCCCCTAATTTTTGAATTGAGTTGAGGGGTATTTTGGACTCAATACCCCAAAATTGGGTAAAGTAGTAGATTTTTAAGTTTGGGTTATTGGCATTTAAATACATGAACTATAGGCCTATTCTGGTTTTTCCCACAAACTTTAAAAAGTGTCAATTAATACACGAGTTTTTGATTTTGTGCGATTTTTCCACGATTTTAATTTTCCGGCCAAATTAGTCTGACATGGCAAAATTCCGATTTGATGTGGCAAAATGGACGATAACTTAAACGACGTCGCTTACAAATATAAAAAACGACATCGTTTTATTTCCTCTGTCTCCCTCTTCCTCTCAACTCCTTGGGGAAACGCTTTTGACAACGTGTGTAAGATCGCCTTCGTTTACGATCCGGAGCACCTCTCGCCGTCTCCGATCGAGGAGAAATTTGCAGTCAATTTCGAGAAATCGGTGCTTCTCTCCTGCAGCAGATTCGTCTCTTTCGTCCCCTACTTATGGAAAATTGAAAAGAACTAAAAATTGGACCGGAGAAGGAGCTCAGAATTGCAGCCGAAGGAGTTCGAGGTTTTGCTAAACAAACCGTCCAACAGAAAAAACAGAGGATTTCATCCGCAAAGTCCATCGACGACGAAGATCTCCTCTCTAGATTCATGAGCTCCGGCCACTCCAATGAAGATTTCTTCACCGATATAGTGATTAGTTTCATCCTCGCCGGCAGAGCCACCAAGAAGTCTTACTCAAGGTCCATTGTTGTGTTGGTGCCACTTTGGAAGTGATTCAAAAGAAGAGAAGCGAGAAACAAGAGGTTCGTGATGCTGCCCGTGAAGCTACTCTACGTGAAATCAAGGAGAGAATCAAGAAGACCAAGGATGAGAAGAAAGCAAAGAAGGCAGAACAAGTCTCGAAGCATCAGATGGGGCGAATCTTGATGATGGTGGAGATGGGGATCAGGCGACTGTGAGGAGTAATGGTATCGGTGGCGGCATGGATTGTTGAGAGAGAGTGAGCGAGAATGGCATGAGAGGGAGAGGGTTCAAGAGAGAGCGGGGAGATGGTGAGTTTTGTTGTGGAATTTGAGAGGGGTGACGACATGGATTGTTGATGGTGTCAACTGATGTCCTGGACCTTCCGATTGAGGCGACAGTGACGGCGACGGCATGATGCAGAGGGCTGGTGAAGAAGACGATTAGGTTGTGGTAGATGCGACGACGTCGTTTTCTATATGTTGGGCCATGTACACATGCTACATCTTCTAATTTGAGCCACGTGGATGCTTTATCAAAGAATTTTTGCCACGTCGTATAATTTTTGCCACATCAGATTCAATTTGGCCGGAAAATTGAAATCGGGGAAAACTCACACAAAATCAAAAATTCGTGTATTAATTGACACTTTTTAAAGTTTGTGGAAAAAACCAGAATAGACCTATAGTTCGTGTATTTAAATGCCAATATCCCTTTAAGTTTTGTATATTATTAGCGTTTTCTTATGATACTTAGGTAGTTTAGTTTTTGCCCCAAATATATAATAATAATGCAAATTCGGAGCACCACATTTGTTCACATGCCTATGTGACACTTCCTATACTCTTCATTCCTATTTATCTAAAAATTCATTTTATTTAAAATAAAATATTATTTTAGGTATTATATAGTTATTATTATATTATATATTTAACAATTATCTTTAATTAATAGATTTAATATATTATTTTTTGCGTATAATCTTTATAATTGTAGTGGACAAAATTCGCCTAAACGGCCCAACGGGCTAAACAGACCAAACGGGCTAGCCTAATCATCAGTATTGAGGCCCATTTACGCATCCGGCCCACAAGAAGCATAAAGGCCCAGTTTAAAGATCTCACTCAGGTCAAACGGAGTAAGCGGAACAAGCGACTCCCGCACAAGCGGAAGAAGACGGTCAAATTGAGGGTTTCCACGAATATCGGAACCAACCAGAAGAGGCGGACCTAGCAGATACGCCTGGAGAGATGAAGAGAGAAAACCCTAGACGGTCCAAGCCGTCCTATAAATACATGAAACCCTACCCGTTGAAGACACGATCACACACACGAACTCTCCATTCTACTTGCTCTCTCCATCTTCTCGTTACACTCTAACTGCTTCCACCTAGGGTTTCCGGCCGTCAACCAAGCAGGCTAGCCCAAGCAAGCAGTCTAGCCTGAAGAGACCGTCGCTCCGTCACCCTTACTCTCACTTCTGTTACTCTTGCTTTTATCATTCCGGCTGCATTATTGCTATTCGTTATTATTTCCGTTTGCTTTATTTACGTTTCATACATACGTTTATAGCCCAACTGACTTGAGCGTCGGAGGCCCTTCGCCGGACACCCCCACCGGTGCTCTCGAAGGGTTCTTACGTTTGCTGCTAGTGTTGACAGGTTGCTAGTGCCCAACCCGTTCAACCGGACGAACCCGTCGAGCCGGTCCAAACCGTGATTGTAGAATTCACCCTCTACAATAATAAATATTACGTATAATAACAATAATAACAATCAATCTTTATAATAAAATAATTCATATATAATTTAATACTATAATTATCTTTAATACTATTATATTCATACATGAATAGATTATATATTATATTTATTTAATTTATCATGATCATCATACTACATAAAACAAATCAAATTCGACACTCCATCTTTAAAGCAATATTCCCCATTATCATTTGAATATATTTTGAATAATATATTTTATCTATATGATTGAATTTATCTACTATATTTCTAATAATGACAAAGTTGAAATATTTAAGGTTCAAAAACTATTAATATGAACAAATAGACGAATTAATATTTTTATAACTTAAGCTCAGGCAATATATTCTATATATCAATCCTACGTGAATTATTTTAATATTTCTTGATTATTATTATTCTAAATTATTATAGCTTTTCCTAAACAACATATATTTAAACAAAACAAAAAAAAAAAGAGCTTCCACATTAATATAATTTTATTTATTTTATATAATATTTTTTATTTGGATATAGTTTCTAATTATTTTTATATTACGAGCTACCACATTAATTTACTGCAAATTGTTGCCTTATTAACCACCTAATTTTCAATTACCATGAACAACAACCATACGTCAATCAAAATTTTAATGAATATTCGAGAAAAATATTCACTAATTGATATAATTACATGATAAATTGTTTCTGTTGGAAATTGTTAAGGATAACATGTTAAGGGGGGACTCAAATGGGATGCTTTTAAAATAAATCCATATGTTATGATTTGATCCCAAAACCCCTAAATATCCTATTCCCAAGCGACCCTACTTGATGTAGAATAGGTTAGAATTTTTCTAAGCCTATACTGTTAGGATGACTTTTAATTTTGCTTTAGATGCTTAGGTTTTAGACTGCAGGATTTTCAAGTGAAGGCCACTCACTTGAGTGTGTTTTCCAAGCGAAGCGAGTCTACCGAGCCGAAGCGAAGCGTGCCGAAGAATAGCGAAGCGAAACGAGCGCTACAGTAGATTCAAAGCGAGTCTGCTGAAGCGAAGCGAAGCGAGCGCTACAGTGAAAGTCAAAGCGAGTCAACACCAGTTAAGTAAATACTCGGGAAATCTATTTCCTAAAGTATATGCTACATTATGACTTGAAGCGACTCACTTTGAAGCGGACGCTCCAAATCTGAAGCGAAGCGAGCCCCTACCTAACAGAAAGCGACAGCACAATTCCCGCTCCAATTTAAACGACGAGTTCAAACTTCAGTCAAGTGAAGATCGCCGCATTAATTGTAGATCTCCACGTGTCAATAGGAGAATGGAGCAACGGAGTTGACCGCCAGGCCGACAAGGACGCCGCAACAGTACTGGACCGTTCCAGTTACTGTTAGAATTGGCTCGTAGCCATTTTCGGCAAATAGACAAACTGGCGCGTCTGAAAAGCAGCAGGCCTGTGCAAGTACTGTCGAGAGGAGGAGGGACAAAGCCACCAACCAACAACGGCTCTTGCCCATCCCTCCGCCTATAAATAGTGGAGGTTGAAGACGGAGAAGAGGAGAACACTACTTGAGCATTCAGCGCATACAGCAAACAAAAACTCCCAACCTTCGAGCAATCTTCGAGTCTTTGTTTAAGTGTTCTCCGAGCTTATGTTTCATCGAAGTTCGTCTCCGCAACCTTCACACTCTAGATCTAAGCCCATTCCATATCCAAGCTTAGAGAAGAACTCTAGCCTTCTTTGCATCTGTTGTAAAGAGTTCTTCATTAGTGTGTTTGTCGAAAACCAAAAACCCTAACCCTAGTTTGTCTGTTAGGTTTTGTGTTTGTCGAAAGGTTGTCACGATCCAAGACTCTACTTTCCTCGATAGTAGAAGTCTCGATCATAGAGTTTAGATCCAAGCTAACACAGTCCTCGATTGTGTGAAGCTCGTTCGAAACTAGGTTTGTGTGGAGAACCCGTAATCTCCCGGTCGTCGGACTGAAGCGAGTGAAGCTTAGTCCAGTTAGGTTTTGTGGTGAACCCGTAATCACCCAACTGTCATCGTCAGATCCAAGCGAGTGAAGCTCGATCTTGACTTAGGTTTTTGAAGAACCCGTAATCTTCAAGGTTCTTGAGTGAAGAGAATCAGTTGCTTCGAGCAACAAAGTGGACGTAGGTGTTTTACCACCGAACCACTATAAACCCTTGTGTCGTATCTCTCTAACCCTATTTTTCCAATTGTTTATTGCTTTGATTATACATACTGCACAAGCATCATAAACAACTTAAACTGTGTTTTTACATACTTAGGAAACATTAGCTCACCAAAATTCCGCATCTCGAGTAAAGCCTCACTCTTGATCAAGCATTCGCTTAGGTCAAGAAGTTTGCTAGCACTGTAGATCTAGCTTCCTGCTAGGTCTTAAGTATTTGAAGCGAGCGCTTTACTTGTCACTCTGAGATAAAGGAAAAAGAAGTTGAAAAACTTCAACACACGTATTCACCCCCCCACCCCTACGTGTGTTTCCTCTATCAAACCG
This sequence comes from Thymus mandschuricus, assembly GCA_029379335.1. NCBI lineage: Eukaryota > Viridiplantae > Streptophyta > Magnoliopsida > Lamiales > Lamiaceae > Thymus > Thymus mandschuricus. Next base: position 13,418,237 of record CM057074.1, on the reverse strand, counting down.
GGACCAACAGTTTCTAACATAGACAAAGTTGAAATATTTAGTGTTTCAAAACTGTCAATATTATGAATAGATAGATCATAAACAAATTAATATTTTAATAAGTTAAACTCGAACAATATATTCTAGTTTTCAATCCTATGTGAAATTATCTGAATTATTCTTGATATTTTTCTAAATTATCGTAGTTTTGCCATATATTTAAAATAAACGATGGGTGACTTGACTTATTTTAATGTAATGAATTGAAATATATTTTAATTAAAAAACAACATGAGTTGAACATCAAATTTTGACGTGACAAGAAAATCGATTATACCGTCATTGACATTTTCTTTTTATTAGCATAAACAAAGGGCGGCTTGACTTATTTTAATATAATGAATTAATTTTTTTTTAATTAAAAAATAACAACATGAAATTATCAACATCGAATTTAGACCTGAGAGGATAAATTGAGTATACGCTCTTTGATATTTTCTTTTTTATTAGAATAAACAACGTGCGGCTTGACTTAATTATCTTAATATACCTCTTTCCAGTTGCTTCAAAATAACACTACGAATTATTCATGTCGAATTTTGACGAGATACAATGCACCTATAATTGAAATATTTTTCTTATTAACCTATTCTTTTACTATAATAATTAATAGACGGTTTGAAATCACCAAGTTGCTTTTTAAGACTTCAAAGGTCGAAGATTTAAATATAATATTAATCTGAAATTGAATTGGATCTTCACATTTATAAATAAATAGAAATCGATGATCATAGTTGAAATTATTTTAAAATAGGCCAAATACGCAAATCTATCCCAAACTATTATTTTTGTTGCAAATCTATCCTGAACTTTTAGTTTTAAGCAGATCTATCATAAACTATTCAAAATTGCTCAAATATATCCCGTACCAAGATTCCAGCTGTGAGATGCTGACTAGATCAACCGGAAAGTTGATGTGGAATTTTTAAAAATAAAAAATTACAAGTAATGTGCCACATAAGAATCAAACACAACATTAATTACTTCAACCCTTAAAAAAAATAATAATAATAATTTTAAAAAAAAATTAACGCCTAACTAAACCTAATTATTTTAGCCACCAAAACTCTACGTCGACAAATCTCTCTCAACGGTGCGGTGACCACCACTTTGACAGAAGCCTGCCTCGACCAACGTTGCCGCCTACCACCGTTGTTGCAATTGCAACCGGCGACATTAAATTCAAGATACATAGATGGATAAAGGTTAGTATGGAGACGTAAACATTAATATTGGAAATTCTATTCAAGAATTTTTGACCGCATCAATCCTATAGATTACTTCAATTGAATATGTTTATTGTTTATTGTTTTTTTTTTTTTTTTTTTAATTTTTATTTTTTATCTCAATTGGTATTTGCAACCAATGGAAATAATACGCAAATATTAACTTTCATTCTCTATTATATAGTGACTTCGTGTTTGTTTGTATCTTTTGGTCGGGGCGGTTGCCACTTGAAGTTTCGATCACCGTCGATAAAAAATTGTTGGTGTAGAGTTTTGGTGGGAAGGGTTAGGCGTGAATTCTTTTCTTTTCTTTCTTTTTTTATTTCTTTTTTTTTTCTTTCTTGCAAGGGTTGTAGTAATTAATGTTGTGTTTAATTCTTATGTAGCTAGGGATGGGAATTCGGGTTCGGGGTTTCGGGTACGTACTAAAATTCCCGAACCCGATCGGAACTTCGGATACCCAAACCCGAAAATTTCGGGTCCGGGTTCGGGATCGGGAATGGAATTTTGAAAATTTTGGGTTTTGGGAATTCCCAAACCCGAAATAATATTCCCGAATACCCGAACAACAACAACAACAACAACAACAACAACAACAACAACAACAACAACAACAACAACAACAACAACAATTAACATGAGAATTAGGGTAGTGAACATTTTTGCATTTTGCACTTTGATTTTAAAGTTGTTGTTTTTGTTGTTTGAACTTTTGAATTGTGACTATTTGTTTCCAATGTTTATTTAGCTTGACACAACAAAAACAACAACAACAACAACAACAACAACAATTAACATGAGAATTAGGGTAGTGGACGTTTTTGCATTTTGCACTTTGATTTTGATGTTTAGTTTTTGTTGTTTGAACTTGTGAATTGTGACTATTTGTTTCCAATGTTTATTTAGCTTGACACAACAACAACAACAACAACAGCAATTAACATGAGAATTAGGGTAGTGAACGTTTTTGCATTTCACACTTTGATTTTGAAGTTGTAGTTTTTGTTGTTTGAACTTTTGAATTGTGACTAATTTTTTCCAATATTTATTTAGCTTGACATTTGGCGAAATTTTTGTGCAATTTTTCTTTGATATTGAATGAATCAAAAATTTTATTTCAGAAAAAAAAATCGGGAATTTTTAGGGTACCCGAATACCCAAACGGGATACCCGAATGAGTTTTCGGATACCCAAAAACATTTTCAGGGTTGGGAACGGGAAGTGAATTCATGAATTTTCGGGTTCGGGTACCCAAAAATTTCGGGAAGGGTACCCGACCCGTCCCGAATTCTTATCCAACGGCTAGTGTGCTCAAAAGTTCATCACAAGCTTCATCGAGTTCGGAGTACGGGTAGAAGGAGTCTTGGAATTCCAAGTGATCCTCTCATTGAGATGGTGATACAACCCCTATAACATTGCATTCCTCAAAGTCATGACCCTTTGATCTCTTCATTGCATCATAGATCGAGATGGTGAGGGTTTCATTGTTGACTCGAAAGGTAATATTCCCTTCATGCACATCAATCAAGGCTCTTCCGGTTGTCAAAAACGGTCTCCCAAGAATGAGAGGCATCTCTTTGTCTTCCGGCATATCAAGAACAACAAAATCCACCTGGAATATGAAGGATTCAACCTTCACTAACACATCTTCAACAATCCCTTGTGCATAAGTAATAGAACGGTCCGCCATTTGTAGACAAACCGGAGTAGGACGAAGATTCCCAATTTCAAGCCTCTTGAAGATAGACAAGGGCATCAAATTAATAGAAGCTCCAAGATCACAAAGAACATTACCAAATTTTTTACCCCCCACAAGACAAGGAATGGTAAACGATCCCAGATCCTTTTGCTTGAGAGGTAGCTTTCGTTGGAGAACCGCACTACACTCTTCACTCATATTGATGGTTTCAAAGTAATCGAACTTTCTCTTGTTAGACACGACATCTTTCAAGAATTTCGCATACCCGGGCATATCTCTGAATGCATCCAACAAAGGAATGTTAACTTGCACCTTGCTAATCATGGCCAAGAACCTCTTCATCTTCTCATCCATCTTGGGCTTTGGTAAATATGATGAGGGTGAATAAGTTGGAGTCGTTCAAGTGATTCGTATGTGCTTAAATGTGTGCTTACTTGCAAATTTTGCAAAATTTTTAAAATTTCTTTTGAATGAATCACTTGAAGTCTTGGTTTTCATATCGTGTTTATCACTCCTTTGCTTTCAAGAGAGATGTCGATGATGAAGTTGAGCGAAAAATGATATCATATTTTTGGAATTTCTCATGTGTGTATTGAACATGAAATGGTTGCATGACATGATTAACTAGGAATGATCGACCTTAGGCACATGAACTCTAAACAAAAGCTTGTAAGGTTTGAGCCAAAACGTTGTGTTGATAACGTTCTTTTTCCTTCTTGAGAGTTTGCCATGTATTGCATTGTTATCTTCTAGAACTTGCCTTTAATCTCGATCGAGGTTGCTATATGTGCTACTAGAACTTAGAAAGGATTTTAGGCCCTCACTTGTTAGCCTCATTATTCCCTAAACACTAACCAAATAAAATGTTAAGGTTGTGGTCCCCCTTGAGCCTTTGAAGTCTTTGTTGCTAAACCGGATGAAAGGGGGTGAAGGTTGGTTAAGGGAATCTATTGAGAGGTTGTGAATTAGTGAGACAACGAGGTTTGAGAAGTTTGATTGAAGAGGTCGTTTTGTGATGAGAATACTCCTATGAGCTCTTACGTAAAAAAATGAGAATATTATTCTCACAAAAAAAAAAAAGAAGAAAGAAAGAAAAAAAAAAGAAAAAAAAAAATGAATAGAAAAGAAAAGAAAAGAAAAGAAAGAGTTTGAATAAAGATAGTTGTGAATGAGAGCATAAAGGAGTTATTCATGAATATTTGAGAAGCTTCGATCAAAGCTTGTGTACTGAAGAGTGTAAAGAGGTGAAATGGGTGAAGGTAGAAGGTGGAGAAATTCACACTTAGAGTGGAAAGAGAAGGTGAAAGTACTTAAGAGATCTCTTAGTCACTTGGCCTAAAAATCCCTACCTAAACCAATGTCCCCACATTACAAACCTAAATAAAATACCTAATTGATCTTAGTTCGAGAGCACAATCAAACGATGGAGATATTGAGATTTAGGGCAAGGTTATGGTAAGAACGATGCATGCATGAGTTCGATGAGCGTAAACTTCCTTCCATACATATGAGAGAAAGAGCGATACACTTACACCTAGAGAGGTTTAGAGTTTCATTATGCTTGAGTGATTGATTTCTTAGTTGAAAGTGTTGTGTGATTGTGGATTGTTCGATTCACCTTGGGAATTTCGTGCTTGAAAACGCTTTGTTGAGTGAGTATTTTGAGACATCGATGATCTTGGATTGCATACCCATTCAGTTTGTTGTTTTGTTCCATTGTCGGGACGAACAATGGCTTAAGTTTGGGGGAGTTGAGAAAAAGATATTTTATATGCATTTCAAGATGGTTTTTGGTAGGTTTTGTCTTTCATATGTGTGTTTAAGTGATAGAAATGCTAAGGTTTTCATACTTATGCATTTTCTATACGTTTCGCATTTTCTCTCAATTTCCGTGCCAATTTCAGGTGTTGTGGCGATTTTCTGGGAATTTGCAAGTAGTCCTATGTCGAAGAGGATCGAAAGAGGAAGCCGTAGCACTTCGCGGATTATTTTTCCGAGGCCGGACGAGAGAGAACGAGCCAAAACCGTAGGAGTGCGCAAAGAGACAAAGGAGGCCGAAAATACACACTCACCCTTGAGCTGAAATTCCGAAAATTACACTTTTTACTCCACCTTCTCAACTCTATTTTCTACTTATTGCAATTTAGCCCCAAACTTGTGTGGAGACTATAAATACTTGTTTCTTTTCCTCATTTGGGATGATGAACCACTTTGTAATTCACTTTTAACATCTACTTTAGAACTCTAACATTTTCCCTCTTTCCTCTTTAGTATTTTCAAATTATGTTGAAGATTATGCTTGGAGTTTGAAGAGATTATTGAAGATTTCTGCTCTATTTTCCTTCCTTGTATTTTCCATTATGATTTCTATTATTTTTGTTGGTTTGATTGCTAGATCTATGGCTAGCTAAGCATTTATATGGCTCCAAGTGATGGATGATTTGATTTAGATGATGGGTGTTAGAGTTTAGGATGTTGATCTACCTTCCCCTTGAATCGCCTATGGATTGGGACTTTAATTTGAATGCATGACTAATTGATCACTAGGAGTGCATCTAAGGTGTTTGATGGAATGCTTAGGAGGCTTCCATTCATAGCACTTAGCATCAATTCATACTCATATCACTTGATTGCATCTCATATGATTCCTAGAAAGAATTAGATGGGTTGGATGATAGTTGGTAGGTTATCTTAGACTAGAATGAGCTATTTGGAGTTGATAGAGCATTTAAAGGCTTAGAAAGCATTTATTGTTCTATTGATCTACTTGTTAATCACCCTAGTAAGGTAGGTTGACATAAATGATATAAGAGACCATTCAAGGTGGATTAAATTGGTTTGAAGCATCTAGATTCTAAAGCCCTCGTCAGAATCATATCAAAAATTACTTGGGTCCATGTCTTTTCTAGTGGTATTTCTTTCTTGCTTTTTACTATAGTCTTTGCTTATTTCACTTTGTTATGTTCACCATTTACTTACTCTTTGCCTAGTTTAAAAAACCAAAATCATGAATGTGTGCTTAGATAGTATGATAGAGACAACATAAACTACTTGATTTTCTATTGCTACATTCACTCTCCGTGTTCGATACTCGGACTTCCATAGTTCGATATTATTGCTAGGTTAGAAATAGCCTAGTCAGCTTCAAAGGCAAGGGATGCTATCCCATGAAGACGGTTACATTTGGAGGCTCCACGAGAAGAATGCCCAAATGATCCTTCGTCTTCCTTGCCCACACTTGACGAGTGTTCTTGCGGAGGGAGATAAAACACGAGGGAATTGGAGTATGAGCTCAGGGGAGCACTTGAGAATGATAACGGAACCGGGCCGACGACCACCACGATTTTAGGAAGAGGAGGATGAGCAAGAAGAACAAGCTTACGAGCAAGGGGGAGATATGCAAGGAGGGTACGAAGAAGCACCTCAACCCGGTTTTCACATGAGAGCTCCGGAGTTTTCCACCATGCATGATTGGCATACGGAGACGATGGAGGCAATGGATAACTACCATTGGGATGGTAGAATGTTCGTTGAGTCTCAAGTGGGAGGAGTCCGAGAAGAAATCCAAACATTGAGGGCGGAGGTAGGTGAGCTTCGCACCTATATTGGAGGCCGTTTTGATACAATCGACACTCACTTTGAGAATGAGCGGCGATATCGGGAGGCGGAGAGGAAGAGACAAGAGGAAGAAAGAGCCTACATGGAGAGGTACAGCCGAATGGTGCATGAGATGCACTACTTCTATCCTCACTATCCACCTCACCATCAACGGTACGACCCCAACAACCCCGACAACCCTCCCTTCCCTCCACCATTTCAATGAGGTAAGTTTGTTAACTTAGTTCCTTCTTCTTTTTGCAAACTTATTCCTTAATCTTTGATTTCGAAATAAGTTTGGGGGAGGGGGAAGAGTAACTAAAGTTAACAATCTTTTGGGTATGTTTTTATTGCTTTAGTAGTTGTTTTATTTTGGGGTATGTTGAGTCTTTAGCTGCTTTGAGTCTTAGGAGTTAGTTGATCGAGTCAAGCATGATTTATGAGTATTGTGGATTGGCCGATGATAGTATGGATTTTTTATTGTGAAAATTTTGATTGGATTTATACATGGAACCTTGGCGAAGCGACGCATTTATGTGACGAATTCTATGTCATGTTTGGATATTGGGAATCATGTTGTTACCTTGGTTAGGATTTGAGCCTTTGGATATATTGATGTCAATTTATTTGTTGAGTGATCATGCATTGCTTTGAATTTCTAGAACTTGCCTTTGTTCTCCATTAAGACCTTAGTATGTGTATGATCTTAGAAAGGATTTTAGGCCATCTTTCTTTAGCCACATTTTCCCTATACACTAACCTTTGATATTAATCTTTGTTTACCCAATTTGAGCCTTCATATGCCTTTCTTTTCTAAAACCGGATGATAGGAGGTTTGGATGGATATGGGTATCTTTTGGTGGTTAGTTATATGGTGTAGTTGAAGATTAGAGAATATTTGATAAGATGTGGAGGAAGAAAAGAAAAAAATTTAGATGCTTTGTTTAAGTTATTAGCTATCCCTATAAGCTTAGAAAAAAAAAATGGAGAGAAAAGGGGAAAAAAAATAAAAATAGAGCTTTTGATTATCATTAGAGAGAATATCTTTAGATGAGCTCTATGAAAAAAAACAAGAAAAAAAAGAATAAAAGAGAATAAAAGCATAAGGGGATAGTTGATAGTGTTTTGAGTTGTATATATTTAACATCTTGTTGATTATGTAGTTGGTGTTAAGTATGGTAGAAGATGGATTGAAAAATTCATACTTTGGTTGGAGTTGAAAAGATGTGAATGATTTGGAGTTATTTTTGAGTCACTTAGCCTATAATTTTCCTACCTTAACCAATGTCCCTACATTACAAGCTATATTAAAGTCCTAATTGATCTTAGTGAATATGCATGACATTTGGTAGAGATGTGAGAAAAAGGGCAAGCCTATGGTAAGTTCATTGCATTGCATTGATAATTGAGTGATCCCTTGATGTGCATTGTACTTCACATCTTATTCTTTAAGAGTGTTGAGAGATCACTTATATTCTATCTTCACATGTTTGAAAGGATTTCCCAATTGATATTCATGATTTAGGATTTGTGGTATGATTTGTGTTGTGGAGTTTTGAGGTTGTTTGCATAAATTTGATCTTAGGATTTATTTTTGAGAATCTATGAGGCTATATAGTTCACAATGCTTATGTTGATTGCTTTATTTCGTTTTCTTTATTGTTCGGGACGAACAATGTTTAAGTTTGGGGGATTTTGATAGGTTAGAAATTTACATGTTTTTATAAGTGTTTAGGAGTCGTTTTTATGTCTCGTTTCGTGATTTAGTTCGTGTTTTGTATGGTTTTATGACTTTTTGAACTATATTACGCTTGGGGTATTTTGTTGTATTTTCAGGCATTTTTCGTGTGGAAATAACCCAAATTGAAACGAGGATCGAGAAAGCCAAGAAACGGAGTGTCGAAAGACGAAGAATGGAGTTCGAGTAGGGTGACTCAACCATGCGCGCGACCGCGCCATGGGTCAAGCTAGCCCCACTGAAGGCTAAGCTCGATCGAGCCACTTTTCCTATAGGCGCGACCGGACGCGCGACCGCATAGGCGGTCGAGCGCGTGGGCGAGCCGCCGGTCGAGGTGAGACCCGAAATTCGTCAATTTGCGGGCTTTTCGACTTTTTATCGAGTTCTATTACACTTATGTTTTCTTTGTAAATTTCTACTCTATAAATACCTTAGATTTTGCATTGTGAACCCTAGTTCATATAGTTTTCCCTAGTTTTTCATAGTCCTTTTAAGTCTTCTTCAATTTCCAGCTTTTGTTATTGTTCAACATTGGAGTTTATTCAAGTTTTATTCAAGATTCAAGATTCAAGTTCTTCGAGAGTTCACGATTCAATTCCAAGTTAATCTCACTCTACTTTTTAATTATGTTCTTTCAATATATTTTGTTTATGTTTGCTTTAATTATGTCTAGCTAAATTCCTTAGTTGATTTTAGGGATTGAATGCCTAATTGAATTTTATGTAAGTTCTTTTGATTACAATTAGCCTTCCAATCTAGATGCATGTTTTCATGGTGCTTATTTTCATGCATGATTAACTGGCCATTAATTGTGTATGCATAGTTATGTTTTTATGCTTAATTGGATAATTGCATAATTGATCTCATGAATATATGATATGATGATTTAATTGTCTTAGCCGAAATTAGGTTATCATATGTCTTGCATATAGTCGATATAGGTGTCATAGTTGAACCTTATTGATTGTATTTATCGACTTGTTTTATTTGTATTCGATTTAATTTCTATGAGTCTGAGAGGATATTAGGATTTTATCGAGTAAAGATCTACATTGCCTTAGCCGGAGTGTTAGGTTATTTTAGTGTATCGCGTCTAGATTTGGATTAAATTGGATAATTGGATTCATTGTTACTTGCATAGATTTGATTTGGTAGGCTTCCCTAGAATCAACACTTTGTCCTTATTTGATTTTTCCTTATTTGATTATTTGCTTATTTGTTCTTTGCTTTGTTTGATTAATTACTTTCTTATTTATTTATTTCCTTATTTGTTTAATTGAGTCCTTTATTTATTTGCCTAGGATCTAAATACCACATTCCTTAAATTTCTAATTGCTTAAACATCAGTTTAGTTCTAGAGTAAAGGTATTGTGTGTGGTTTCGATTTGTCAGTCCCTGTGGATACGATACTCGCACTTTTTTATACTATACCTATTTTGTGTGGTAGAAAATAGTGCGATCAAAGGACTATAAAATACGAGACCAAGGTTTATAAGGGATGCGAAGAATTGCCCCGGCCTCAAGCCGTCTACACAAGCATGCACTTTCAATTTCGGCTCTACCCTGGGTATCTCCAGATCAACTTCATTGAAGAGGGTCATGTAGTCCCTTAGGCTTTCATTGGGACCCTCCTTGATCATTGTCGGATGTAAGGAATTCCTGGTGGTTCTTTTAGCACTCACGAATTGTTGTAGGAATACTTCCCTTAGGTCCTGGAAGGAGTAAATAGAGTATCTTGGTAGTTGTTTGAACCAGTGTTGGGCCGTTCCAGACAGGGTGGTGAGAAACACTCTGCATTTAACGCCCTCGGAATATTGATGCAAGAGGCACAAGCTCTCAAATTTCATTAGGTGCTCCTCGGGGTCACCATTTCCTTGGTATTCACAAGAAATCGTCTTAAAGTTCCTGTTGGGAATTGTTAAGAACAACATGTTAAGGGGGAACCTATAAGGGATAATTTTATTGTTTTGATTTGATCCCAAAACCCCAAGTGTTCTATTCCCAAGCGACCCATTTTGATGTAGTTAATAGGTTAGAATTTTTCTAAGCCTACTCTGTTAGGATGGCTCTTTATTTTGCTTAGATTATACGCTTCAAAAGTTCAAGTGAAGGCCACTCGCTTGAGTGTGTTTTTCAAAGCGAAGCAAGTCTAGCAAACTGAAGTGAAGCGTGCCGAAGAACAGTGTAGCGAAGCGAGCGCTACAGTAGATTCGAAGTGAGTCTGCCAAAGCGAAGCGAAGCGAGCACTACAGTTCAAAGCCAAAGCGAAGCAAAGCGAGCGCTACAGGGTAAAGTCAAAGCTAGTCAACTCTAGTCAGCAATTTCCAAAGTAGTCACTAGGGAACTTTATCTCCCGAAGCGGCTCACTACAGAATGACTACGAAGTGACTCAACTAAAGCAGACGCTACAACTTCAAAGCGAAGCGAGCCACTACCTACCAGAAAGCGACAGCACAGTTCCCGCTCCGAATTAGAACTCCAGTCAACTGGGGATCTCCGCATTTATTACGAGATCTCCACGTGTCGAACGCGGAGAGGAGCAGAGGAGTTGACTGCCAGGCCGACAAAGGCGCCGCAACAGTACTGGCTCGCTCCAGTTACTGTTAGGTTTGTAAGTTAGCCATTTTTGGCAAACAGACAAACTGGCGCGTCTGTAAAAGCATCCGCCTGCGCAAGTACTGTCGAGAGGAGGAGGGACAAGGCCACCAACCAAGCAACGGATCTCGCCAATCTCTCCGCCTATAAATAGTGAAGGACCAAGACGTGAAGAAGTAGAACACTATTTGAACATTCGAGCGCATACAACAAACAAACACTCCCAAGCCTTTGAGCAATCTTCGAGTCTTTGTTTCCAAGTGTTCTCCGAGTTTCCAGTCCATCGGAACTCGTCTTGACAACCTTCACACTTAGAGTCTAAGCCCACTTCAAATATCCAAGCTTAGAAGGAGAGCTCTAGCCTACTTTGCATCTACTGTAAAGAGCTCTTCATAGTGTGTTCGTCTACCAAAAACCCTAAACTCTGTCTGTTAGGTTTTTGAGTCGTCGTTAGATTGTCTCGATCCAAGACTCTTCTTTCATCGATTGAAGAAGTCTCGATCATAGAGTTTAGATCCAAGCTTGCACCTACATCCTTTGTGTGAAGCTCGATCGAAGCTAGGCTGTAAGGAGAGCCCGCAATCTCCCTGTCTGTGTTTTGACTGAAGCAAGTGAAGCTTCCAGTCTTGTCTAGGTTTGTGTAGTTAACCCGTAATCACTACGTCTGTCGTCGGATCCAGGCAAGTGAAGCCCGATCTTGACCAGGCTTTTGAAGAGCCCGAAATCTTCAAGTTCTTGAGTGAAGAGAACAGTTGCCGTCGTGCAACAAGTGGACGTAGGAGCTTTATCTCCGAACCACTATAAATCTCTGTGTCGTATATCTCTCTAACCCTTATCTCTTTACAGTATTTGATTATCCATTGCATGTGCATCTAAACAAACGAACTTGGATTTTTAATTACTTAGGAAAAGATTTTAGCTCACCGAATTTCCGCATATACGAGTAAAGACTCCCTCTTGATCAAGTCCTTACTTCGGTCAAGCAGGCAAGCTACGTACTGTAGATCTAGCTTCAGCTAGGTCTTAAGTTTCAAGCGAGCTCTTTACTTGTCACTCTGAGTTAAAGGGAAAAAGTTGAAAAACTTGAAATACGTATTCACCCCCCCCCCCCCTCTACGTATTTCCCTATTAACAAACCGGGACCAACAAGTGGTATCAGAGCAGCGGTTCTTTCGAGCCTCTGCTTTGCATACCTGAAGCGAGCCCCCACTCGCTTCACGTTGTCTCACTGAACCGGATCCTATTTTCCTAAGTGCGTCAAAACCTCACCCACGCATACTGCATTGCTACTAACTGTTTACCATGAATGCTTCTCGTCTTCCACAGTTCTCTATCGAAGGATATTGATGGAGCCCAAGGTTCGTCAAATCAAGATCCTGTTCGTGTTCCCAAAGGGCCGGTGACGAGAGCTTGAGCTAAGAAGTTCAAGGAAGGCTTACAAGGATTGATCCAAGAAGTTTGGGCTCAAGAATTGATGAAGAAGCCCATTGGAGAAGGCGGACCGGACAGCCCGCGAGTTATTATTTTCATCGAGTGCGTTCGGGCTGAAGATTGAAGACTTTATGTTTATTTTCGTGTGTTTTGGTTCAGGTCACGTTTTTGGGTCTTAAAAGACTTGTTTTTGGGTTTTTATCATGTTGGTTAATGGGTTGGGCCATGCCAATGATTTTGGGTCAGTTATTTCCTAGTTAGATTAGGTTTAGATGGTTTTATTTGCCTCTCTATATAAGGGGGCCTTTGTGGACGAAAATTAGACAGATTATTGATTAATATTATTGTGAGTTTATTCTCTCTTGAGAGTTCTTCGAATTCCTCTTGATTATTCCAAGACGAATTCATTATCCGGCGAATCAGCGAGTAAATCAAACCTCGTTGTGTGTCATTCATCGTCCCCGTGTGGCTAGGCGACCGTTTCTTTGGATTATAGAGAGTTCGGTTTATCTATAGTACTTAGGAGGGTTTAGTCCTTTGACGTATTGGGATTTCCATTCGTTAGTTAGTTTCGTTTCTTCCGCGTGCGTCTACCATTCGGTCATCAAGGATCGTATCAGATATGAGATCTGGAGCTTCCGTGTGGAGAGCTTTCTATGCTCCATCCATGACCGGATGTGGGAGGTCATTGAGGACGGACCAATCGAGATCAAGAAAGCCATATCTGTGGATGTTCCAGCCGCTGAATGTCGTCCAGCCCACGTTCGTCAACAGTACGTGGAGAAGGATAAGGATGAGTATACTCCAAATGACTTCAAAGTCGCCAACCTTGACAAGATCGCACGCCACACGATGCAGAGCACCGTGTTGGACGCATATCTACCAAGAATTAGGAAGTGTGCGACTGCCAAAGAGATGTGGGAAACCCTAGCTCTCATTTCTCAAGGCACAGACAAAATCAAAGAGAACAAACTCGCCGTACAAATGCGGGAGTTTGAAGGTCTGACAATGAAGCCTGGAGAATCCATCGACGCCTTTGAGCTGAGAGTTACCAACATCACCGCAACTCTCAACTCACTTGGGAAGGAACTCACAGACAAGGAAGTGAACCTGAAGATAGTTCGAGCTCTCACAAGAAAGTGGCAGACCATGAAGGAGCTCTATCTAGCAACTAAGGATCTGACAAAGCTCACGCCAGAAGTGCTGTTCTCCGAACTCAAAGCTCATGAATTTGATCTAAATCGAATGAACCTCGACGAAGAGGATGAAGCTCCCACGACATCAAAAGGTGTAGCGTTCAAAGCTGCTGAAGGGCCAAGCGACCAGTCGTTAGCCAAGATGACGAGGGAAGAGCTGGAAGAACATGTTGCGTTCTTATCCAAGAACTTCAACAAGATGAACTCTCAAGTGGGCAAATACAAAAGATTCTACAAGCAGTACAAGGGGAGGAGCACTGATGCTCGAGAAGGAAAAGGGAAGAGAGAAGAGACGACCAAGCCGATCTCAAGGGACATGATGGAAGTGGAGTGCTATCACTGCCACAAGATGGGCCACTACAAATCCGATTACCCAAAGCTGAGTGCGAAGGAGCGAGAGGAACTTAAAGCGAAGAGGGATGCTCCAAGGCGAGCGCTCGTAGCGAGTGAAGTACCGGTCGCTTCAACTGAAGATCCAGCAAGCGACTCCGATGCATTCACAGATCTCAACTCCAGTGAGGGTGAGGATCTTGGACTCATGGCGCTCACCGACGAAGAGACCGGAGAGGTATTTATCTATCCCTCACCTAGTTCAATTACACTCGCACACACTCACCAAGAGGAAGCTAATTCCTCGACATGGAGTGAGTTGCTTGACAAGCACATTAAACTGTCAAGCGACCACGAAGTGTTGAAGCAAGCTATGTCTCAAAGCGAGGAGGAAAACCGAAAGCTAGCCACTGAGCTTGACCAAGTCAAACTTAATCTAAGGGCTATGACTAGTAAGTTTGAGGATCTCTTCGCTAGACATCAAAGCTTGGAAGGAAGGTATGAAACCCAATCCGCTCCAGTTGCCAACTTGAACAAAGCTTCATATGCTAGGCAGGCACTAGAGAGCTCGCTTCTACCTTTTGGTAGAAAGGGAGGACTCGGATATGAGGGTGGACCTTCCAAGCCTACTGTCTTTGTTGGTGCTTCAAACACCACACCATCAGTCACTTTGGAAATGCCCACTGCATCCAAAGCGACCACTAACAAAGACAAAGGCAAAGTGGCTGAGAACCCTAAAAGGAAGCCAATGAAGATGTCTATATCTTTAAGGGTGGAAACTAAGGGCAAGCAAAATTCAACATTCCCTAGCACTCAAACTGCTAAAGCTTACCAATCAAAGGGTAATGGGAAAAATGTTGAAGCTTCTAAGTCTCAAGCCAAGACACGAGAGACAAAGGATCTTCCTTTTAAGAAAAGGAGTAATTTCTATGTGTCACGTTATCCGGACTTGAGATGGTCCAACCGGACTAACGTTGAGGGGGAAGAATTCGAAGCACCAAAGAGGCCGCTTCGAAGTCCTAAGGTTACTCAAGCGAGTCGGGGTCAAAACCCTAGTTGGACCGCTTCGAGAAAACCAAGCGAGCCGCTTCGACAGTCTAGAAATCCTAAGTCAGTCTCTACACCCATAGCTAATCTAAAGCGAGTCGCTTCAGGATACAAGCAAAGTGGGAAGAACATAGGTAGGACTGAAGCGAGCCGCTACCCCTCTTGCACACACTGTTGCACGTGTGAAGCTGCTTCAAAGCAGAACACCAAGTTTTCAAAGGTCGAGAAGCCCAAGACACATGCTTCATCTCAAAAGAGAGTGAAGCAAGTGTGGGTACCTAAGGGAACTAACCTGCAAGGACCCAAACTGATTTGGGTACCAAAATCTGTCTAATTGCAGGTGAGCGTCGTGGATCCCATGCCAAGTGAGGGTCAACAAATCTGGTACTTGGACAGTGGATGTTTAAGACACATGACCGGCATGAGAGCTCTACTTCACGACTACATAGAGAAGAAGGGTCCACACGTCACTTTTGGTGATAACTCTCGAGGAAGCACCAAAGGATACGGCGCACTGAAAGTTGGAAAGCTCACAATTGAAGAAGTCTCCTACGTGGAAGGACTTAAGCACAACTTGTTATCCATTTCACAATTCTGTGACAAGAGATACAAGGTGGAATTCATTTCCAACAAGTGCATAGTGAAGAGCAAGCTCACATCCCAGGTTGTGTTAACTGGAACTAGACAAAGGAACGTCTACATCGCACAATGGGACAGCTGCAAAGAGGAAACGTGCTTAGTAGCAAGGAGTGCTACAGAAATAGGATGGCTATGGCACAGACGCTTGAACCATCTCAACTTCAAAGCAATCAATCGCTTAGCTCGAAAAGGTCTGGTGCAAGGCATACCAAATGAAGTCTTCATCAAAGACCATCCATGCTCACCATGCCAACAAGGGAAGCAGACGAAGAAGCACTTCGCCAGTCTCGAAGAAGCTTCATCAAAGCGAGTGCTCGAGCTGCTTCACATGGATCTGTTTGGTCCAGTCACTCCAGTTAGTGTGAATGGAAGAAAGTACACTCTAGTTGTAGTCGACGACTTCTCTCGCTACACCTGGGTTGTATTTCTCTTCAGCAAGAAGGAGACACTGACCAAACTGCCACAACTGCTCAAGCGATTGGCTGTGGAAAAGAATCAAGCTATTGTAACCATCCGCTCCGACAAAGGCACAGAGTTCTTGAACTCTACCATTGAAGCTTACTGCACGGAGCATGGCATAGCACATCAGACTTCCTCAGCACGCACACCTCAGCAGAATGGAGTTGCTGAAAGAAGAAATCGAATCATCAAAGAAGTCGTTCGAACCATGATTGCAGACTCGAAGCTTCCAATGAAGTATTGGGCTGAAACTGCCAATACAGCCTGCTACACGCAAAATAGAACGCTTCTCTGCAAACGGCACGACAAAACACCATATGAAATATGGACAGGGAGAATTCCTAACATATCTTATTTCCATATCTTTGGTTGTAGGGTCTTCATCCATGACAATGGGAAGTCACAGTTGAAAGCCTTTGAAAGCAAAGCTGATGAAGGAATATTCTTAGGATATTCTACATCAAGCAAAGCTTATAGGGTGTTCAACTGTAAAACCCTAATTGTGGAGGAATCACCCCATGTCGTATTTGATGAGTCTTGTTTGAGTCTTCCACAGAAACAGGCTAACTCGAATGAGAAGAATTCAAGCAAGGAACCCTCAAACTCACTCACCTGGGACATGCTCGAAGAAGATGATGAGATCAAAGATTCAAGCGAGCAAAATCCCAAAGGAGAAGGTGAAGCTGCCCCAAAGATTCCGGAAGCGAGTGCTGGCCAAGCACCCAATCCAGTCGCTTCAGATGATGAAGCGAGTGACAAGGAAGAAGATGGAGATGAAGCTGGCGGATCCAAGCGAGCATGGCTCAAGGATCACTCACCAAGTCAAATCATTGGAGATCCATCCAAGGGTGTAGTGACCAGAAGTCAAGTGTTTGGAGAAAGTGCCATGCTCAGTTGCTTTCTCTCAAACATCAAACCGTCATGCGTGGAGGAAGCCCTAGCCGATTCAAACTGGGTGATAGCCATGCAGGAAGAGCTGAACCAGTTCACCAGAAATGACGTTTGGTATCTCGTGGATCGTCCCAAATTTCAGCATGTGATTGGCACCAAGTGGGTGTTCAAGAACAAGACGGACGAAGACCACAACGTTGTGAGGAACAAGGCGCGTCTAGTCGCTAAAGGCTACTGCCAAGAGGAAGGAATCGATTTTGATGAGACCTTCGCTCCAGTGGCACGGCTTGAAGCGATCCGACTATTTCTAGCCTATGCAGCGGCCAAGAAATTCAAAGTGTATCAGATGGATGTGAAGAGCGCGTTCCTCAACGGTGAATTGAAGGAAGAAGTGTATGTGGAGCAGCCACTGGTTTCGAGCAAGGAGATAAGGTGTATCGATTAAAGAAAGCCCTATATGGATTGAAGCAAGCTCCTAGAGCTTGTTATGATACTCTTTCTCAATTCCTAGTGGATAATGGATTCCACAAAGGAAAGATAGATCGAACCCTATTCACCATCAATCATGGAGATGATATGCTATGGGTTCAGATCTACGTGGATGATATCATATTTGGGTCACCAAATCAGTCGCTTAGCGAGAAGTTTGGAGAGCTTATGAAGACCAAATATGAGATATCTATGATTGGCTTGATGAGCTGCTTTCTAGGTCTTCAAGTGAAGCAGCAGGATGATGGAATCTTCATCAATCAAGCTAAGTATACTCGAGATATGCTTGCCAAGTTCGGTGTTCAGCATGCCAAAGCTGTGAAGATTCCGATGAACACAAACTGGAAGATGGAGCCAGACATAGATGGGAAGTCTGTGGATGCTACAGACTACCGAGCCTTGATCGGATCCCTTCTATATCTCATTGCAAGTAGGCCGGATATAGCTTTTGCAGTTGGAGTCTGTGCTCGCTTCCAAAGCAACCCCAAGCACAGCCATCTTGAAGCTGCCAAAAGAATTCTTCGATATTTGAAGGGCACTGTCAATATGGAGCTGTGGTATCCAACGGAGGACAATTTGGAGCTCACTGGATATTCAGACGCTGACTATGGAGGGTGCCGAATTGATAGGAAGTCCACTTCGGGCACTTGTCAGTTCTTGGGAAGCAAGCTGATCTCATGGTTTTCGAAGAAGCAGACGAGTGTAGCTACTTCAACGACTGAAGCCGAATATATGGCCGCTGGAAGCTGCTGTTCTCAAATTCTATGGCTTCGTCAGCAGTTGAAGGATTACAATGTTGAAGCAAGTGGAATCCCTATATTCTGCGACAACAACAGTGCGATCTGCATCTCTCAAAATCCAGTGCTTCACACCAGATGCAAGCACGTGGAAATCCGACATCACTTCATTCGTGATCATGTCGAGAAGAAGGATATCAAGCTCGAGAAAATTCATACCGATCTCCAGCGAGCAGATATCCTCACCAAGCCTCTAGCTTAGTCTCGTTTCAATCTGCTATGCATGGAATTAGGGTTATTAGACCCTGGTGAAGAGTGCTAGATCCAGGATGCACGAAGGAGTGGTCGCTAGTTTTTCGTAGCGTCACTCGCTTCGGATCTTCACCAACTCAAGCGAGTCACTTCAAAATCTCACTCGCTTGAAGAAGGAGAAATAAGGTGGAGTAAGGTGGAGTGTTGGATGACATTCCCTACCCGCTTACAGGAATTGTTAAGTTATTGGTTAAGGGGGAACTATTGCTTGCTCTCGGAGCAAGCTACTTCCAAAGCGAGCAAGGAAAGCTGCTACCTAGCCTAGGATTCCTAGCGAGTGGGTGTAAACACTTGCAAGTGCCGTTTCTAGTAACGGTTGTGGGGTCTTGTATCGGGCCTTCCCACGTAAAAATGGTGAAAGCTTAGGCAGGGCTGGCACCTAGACCTTGTGTCCTCTTCCCATCTTTCCGCCGAAGAGGAGCAAGTCTTCTCATCTCCTTCATCGTGGATAAATGTTCATTCTCTACTCACTCTTCATTGAGTTGAGCTGCCGGATGTGTATTCATTACTCCCCCACGTTGAATTTTGCATCGCTTCAATTTGCCCTAACTTGGGTCAAAGCGAGTCGATTGCAAAGTTCATTCTGTAGCTTGTAGGAGGAAGCTTGAAGGTTTACCTTTTTCTACAAAAGGTTGCAGGGCTGGTGACATGCTTCGGCATAAAATACGAGATTGTCTTGTCAGAGCATTCTCATTGTCATCCTGTCCATTTCTGCTCTGAGATAAGGACTTGTACTCATCCCCCATTCGTCGTGAATATGTACACTTACGTGAAGCTCCCCTCTGGGTTGTAGTAAGCTTGTGTACTATATTCAATTCCTCCCTCATTCACTTCGATGAAGGACTCTCTAATTCGTAGAGGAAGATGAATGTCATGAAGATGAATGCCAAGAAGATGAAGTACTCTACAGGTGGTATCAACAAACTTCAAAGCGAATGCATTCATCAACAAGTGGATTCAACAACTTGAAGTCCAAATCAAATGATGTCTTCAAAAGTGGTATCAATCTCCTACGAAGTGAGATTGACTGGTAAGCGTTTCAATTTTAAGTACACTAAGTGAGCTGAAGCGTGCTAGAAACCTTCACTCGCTATGTGGAAAATATGAAATGAATCTGACACAAATACAAAGAGGAAAACATTCTTGTTTATCCTCGAAGTATGTAAGTCAGAAACATTTTAAAATTAAGCATAGAAATTCAATTTCTTATTCTAGTCGCTTCAGATGGCCAAGCGAGTGCTACGTCACACAAAGCTAGCCATCGCAAGCGAGTGCGGAACAGTCACTCAAGCGAGTGCCTCTCAAGCGAGTCAAGGCCTAGCGGCCCAACTCAAAGCGAGCAGGCACGAAGCGAGTATGAGCTGTCTACACTCGAGTGCAAATTTCACTTTCTGCCAAGCATTTAATGCAGGTTCACGTACGGCAAAAATAACGGGCGCGTGGAATTCACTTTGAATTCGAAGCGGGAAAAGTCGGAAAAGATCCAGCCGTCGAATCCCAACAGTCCTCAATCCATAGCCTTTGGATTGACGCCGTATAAGACAAACCAATCACAGCAGGCCACGTGGAGACGCCGAGCAAGTGGCGGTTCACTTTTACTGTGATGACGCCGGACACATCAGACCCATCACCGCACGTCTGCCGCCTACCTACAGGATTTTCGACGATATTACCGTCCTGCCCTTTGCCACGTCAGCCGAGACCTAGCTCTATAAATATGAAACTTCGCAGAACGGCAGAACCTTTCACAACCCTCAAATATTGCCATTCTCGTGCTTAGATCTGCAACATCTGCAACTCACGAGTCTCAACCATTTTTCGTCGTTAAAACTCCGTTCAAAATCTCTCTTTTTACACCATGGGAAAGAAGCAGAAGACAGAGACAATGGAGGAGTTTTTGACGGAGGTCGATAAACACATAAATGTCGAGCCCCATCTCGACCCTGTCATCGTAGAAGCGAACGGGTTCTTCCGTAGAGCCGTGAACACGGCCGGGCTATGGAAGTTCGTGACGGCGGTTCCGTCAAAGGTTCTGGCGAAGGCCGTTGGAGAACTCCTGCTAAATTTGAAGAAGGAACTAAATACATCATCGTTCACAGATCCACAAACCAGGAAGCCGGTGGAAGTGGATTTGAGCGAGCTCATCGGCGTGTTCGATCTGCCGAAGGAAGGAGGAAACTCCCTGATGGAGTTGGGCCTTTCGGCCGGAGTTCAATATGGTCGATTCGCAGTCGACGGAGCTGAACCAAATTTCAAGGAGGCCAGTATCCGTTCCAACTTGAAGGCCCCCTTCAACCTTATTTGCGAACTCTTTTCGAAGAGCATCGCGTGCTACATCGGAACGCTGGATACTCTTTCTGAACCAAAGCTGTTCGCCACCGCTGTGATCGTCGACAGCCTCACCGGAACAAAATTCAATTGGCACGGCTGGTTCCTCAATCAAATCTATGAAGCCGCAGAGGATTTTGCATTCATGCAAGGAAGCGCCGACCAGATTCTCCACAAAGGGAAGCTGAAATTCTTCTCTAGGCTCTCTGTTGCATTGGAGAAGAAGTTTCCCGGCAAAGTGTGGCCGGATTCCGACGTTACTGTCTACAACAAACAGTCCATTTTCTACGACAAGTGGAGGAAGACAAAGGTTCTAATGGATCAGGGACTTCTAAATGTAGAAGTGCCCGCAGCAAGGCCAATTGTTGAAATTCAGGCTGAAGCGTCCCAAGCAAAGCGAGCCGCTTCACCCTTGAAGCGTGCGACGCCGAAGCGAGGGAAAAAGAAGATGAAGCGAGTCACTTCACTCGTCCAAGAAAGCGAGGCGGTGGAGAAGCCGCTTGAGGACATTGAAGTGACTCAACCCCAGCCTTCACCAATCAAAACCCATACTCCCCAACCCCAAATACAAATCCAAACACCTCAAACCCATACCCTGCCACTACTTGAAACTCAAACATCCTCAACTGCCCAACACCAATCCCAGAAATCACCCCTATCCCAACAAGAAGAAGAAACTGGATCTTCTTTTCAAATCCCTGAAATCCCCCTACTCCATGTCGATCCAGTCGAAGCCTACACCACTTTCCAACCATTCCAATCCCAACAAACACAACCACCACCTACTGAAGCCATCCAATTAACAGAAACCACAGAAGCCTCATCATCATCCCTATCCACATCGGCAGTTACAGCCGATACCGCCCAAACTACAGGAGAACTCACTATCATCCCTCAGTTCGCACCTCCCGCCGTCACCACGGAAATGCAGGCGATCGATCGCTACCTTAGGGATCTAGAGCAAGCAGAAGAAATCATCAAACTTCGCTACTCCAACGTCCCATGGACGGCCGAGTTCTTTACTCAGACCGTCGATTTCCTCACATACATCACGTATCGTGGGACGAAGTATTACAAAATTTACAGACTCATGAAGGCCTTCAAAGAAGCAGAATTGATCCAGTTGGAGGCCAAGTTGCTGAACTTCATTGGAGTAAACGGCTTCCACGACTTTCTTGATGGCACCAGCTTTTGGGATAAGCTGGATACGAAAGTAAAGGAGGCCTACCCAACCGCTTCATTCCTGAAGCGAGAGCCGACACTTCACGAGAAGTGGCTATTAAGAGAGCATGCGGAGGAGTTGGAAGTAAAGGACGCGGAGATCGCTAGCTTACACAGCGAGATAACTAGAATGAGTGAGGAGATGGAGAAGAAGGCGGAGGAGGTTATTAGTCTTCGAGAAGACTTTAATAGGAAGAAGGAGGAATTGGAGGGAAAGGTGGAGGAAAAGGAGAGATTGCTAGAAGAGAAGGAGAAGGCGCTGGAGGCGCAGGTGAAGTTGGTGGGAGATCAATCAAAAACTATCACCAAACTCAAGGGCTCGCTTGACGCAGAAAGGAGCCGCTTGAGGGAGGTTAATGCCAACTTAATTGCTCTTGACAAAGAGAAGAAGGAGCTGGAGAAGGAGATAAGGAAGTTGAAGGAGAAAGTGGAGAGTAGAGAGGGAGAGTTGGTGATGAAGGGAAGCGAGCTGCTCAGCACTAAAAAGATCCTCGACTCACTTCGAATTGAAATGAAAGAACTCAAACAAGAAAGTGAGATAGACAAGAAAGAACTGGAGAGCCGTAGGAGGAGTGCGCAGGCTCTAGATCTGCAAAATGCTGAATTGACTATTCTGCTGGAGAAAGTCAAGGCTATGGGTGAAGCTTACACCGAGAAGGTTGCTGCCGGTGCTGAATTCCATCTCTCTCTAAATCAGAGAGAGAGGAGCCTTGAAACCATGCAGGCAGAACTTAAAGCGTCCCAGGATTTCTGGTACCTAAACCTGCAGGAGGAAAGGAGGGTGATGAAGGAGGAGATTGAAGCGGAGCTTGATGCTCGCTTCAGAAATGTAGAGTCGTTGGAGAGGCTGATGGTGTCTGTCGTGGAAAGGGAGGAGCAGTGCAAGTATCTGCTTGATGAAATCTCATCGAAAACAGCAGACATTGTGCTATCCGAGGAGCATATTTTTGCTATAAAGGCTGAAAAGATGCTTCACGCCTTGTTCAATAAATTCGACGATCTTTGCCAATCTCTTTCTGGAAAAACAATCATTCCAACCCCCGGCAGTGATGATGCCAAAAAGGGGGAAGGACAAGTGAAGCAAGGAGGAATTGGAGGTGCTGGAGGAAGTGGAGTGTTGATGGGACTGATCGAAGGAGGAAGGAGTGATGAAGGTGCGGAGGAAGTGGTAGATGATGAAGCGAGGGCTCTGAGCACAGCGAAGGGCAAAATTAAGCTCACTGAGGAGGAGCTGATGAAAAAGCCAGAAGAGCCCAGCAGGCCACTGGAAGAGAAGGTGCTTGCCGCTTCAATCGCACGGCATCCTCCAGTGACGGTGATAACCAAGGAGGAAAGGCGGAAGCAGGTGGAGCATGATGCAGCCATGGCGTGGGAGATGGAGCGTCTATTTGATCTAACAAAAAAATCTGCTGCAGGTGCTTCTTCTAGTTCCAAAGCGCCCGCTTCAGCCATAGCGCCCGCTTCAACAGCCGCGCCCGCTTCAACAGCTGCACTCACTTCATCCGCAGTTGTCCCTTCTAGTGCAGCTACGAAGAAAGACATGCCGCCTCCCCCACCACCGAAGCAGCCACTGAAGCGAACTGCTCCAGAGACGAAAGGAGATGACCCCGCGGCCAAGCGCCAAAAGGTCAAACAAGCAGTTGCTTCAAGGGCAGAGAAGGAGGAGAGAAAGAGGAAGGAAAGAGAGGAAGGAAGGAATGAAGGAGAAAGGAAGAAGAGAATTAAGGCAAAGCGACTACAGATAATTGATGCCAGGATCGAGGAACACTTCAGTGAAGTGATACTTATCCAGTCTTCATTAGTGCGCAGTGTTTTTATTCCACATATGCCTGATGAATCCGAAGCTTGCGAAGTCCAAGCCATAGCTGATGCATGTGATGTAGCGACTAAGGAAATGACTGAGTCTGGTCGCTATCCTCGCAAGGATGAACAAGATTACATTCGCAAACGACTCAATGAGAAACGTCCAACGTGGAACAGCGAGTCGGGAGCAAAATTCAAGCAGATCATGGCTCAACTATCAAGCAAGTCAGAAGAGGAATTGGCCAAGCGGAGGAATGAGCATCCGGACGCCAGAGAAATTGAAGACTTCATCCCGAGAGATCTGCGCGATCTGTGGCTTGACTACAAGGATTTATTCATTAAAGCATACTACTATTGGGAGGTAGTGCCACTTCAGGATCGTTGCTCTCGGATGCGCTCTCAGCAACTTCCTTTGCACGTATGATGAGAAGCTGCGAAGGAAGATCTTCACCACGGCAGAATTGGCACAGCCCAAGCCTCTGGTCGTCAAGGTTCCAGCGCTAAAGGATTTCCCCATGCCTTATCATCCAGGCACGGACATTCCAGACACAGGAATCATAGATGAGGAAGTTAGTGAAGCTTTCAAGCTGGAAAGTGCATGGAGAAGACCGAGTATTCACACAGTAGGTTCTATGGAGACAAGAGTTCTATCCGCCTACGAGGATACTGCGGAGAAGAAGGAGGAGGAGGAGGAGAGAAAGAAGGAGGAGGAGGAGAGAAAGAAGAAAGAGAAAGAGGATGAAGCTGCAGGAAACCTTTGAGTTTCAAGCTTCTTATTTTGTGAACTATCGTTCAGTTATCCCATTTTATCTTCTGTCTCTCTTGTGTCATTTACTCGCTTTGTGAATGACTTTATTTATTTTTTTGCTACAAACTCAACCAATTTAACCGAAAAAAAAAAAAATTGGAAAGGAACTTAAAAGAAAAATTACAAACGAAGCTGCAAAGGAAGCAGTCGCTTGGAGTTCCCCTCACGGTTAAATAGGCTAGATTTATTTTTTCTAAGTCTTATGGGTTTTGGCATCATCAAAAAGGGGGAAATTGTTGGGAATTGTTAAGAACAACATGTTAAGGGGGAACCTATAAGGGATAATTTTATTATTTTGATTTGATCCCAAAACCCCAAGTGTTCTATTCCCAAGCGACCCATTTTGATGTAGTTAATAGGTTAGAATTTTTCTAAGCCTACTCTGTTAGGATGGCTCTTTATTTTGCTTAGATTATAGGCTTCAAAAGTTCAAGTGAAGGGAGCGAAGCGAGCGCTACAGTAGATTCGAAGTGAGTCTGCCAAAGCGAAGCGAAGCGAGCACTACAGTTCAAAGCCAAAGCGAAGCAAAGAGAGCGCTACAGGGTAAAGTCAAAGCTAGTCAACTCTAGTCAGCAATTTCCAAAGTAGTCACTAGGGAACTTTATCTCCCAAAGCGGCTCACTACAGAATGACTACGAAGTGACTCAACTAAAGCAGACGCTACAACTTCAAAGCGAAGCGAGCCACTACCTACCAGAAAGCGACAACACAGTTCCCGCTCCGAATTTGAACTCCAGTCAACTGGGGATCTCCGCATTTATTACGAGATCTCCACGTGTCGAACGCGGAGAGGAGCAGAGGAGTTGACTGCCAGGCCGACAAAGGCGCCGCAACAGTACTGGCTCGCTCCAGTTACTGTTAGGTTTGTAAGTTAGCCATTTTTGGCAAACAGACAAACTGGCGCGTCTGTAAAAGCATCCGCCTGCGCAAGTACTGTCGAGAGGAGGAGGGACAAGGCCACCAACCAAGCAATAGTGAAGGACCAAGACGTGAAGAAGTAGAACACTATTTGAACATTCGAGCGCATACAACAAACAAACACTCCCAAGCCTTTGAGCAATCTTCGAGTCTTTGTTTCCAAGTGTTCTCCGAGTTTCCAGTCCATTGGAACTCGTCTTCACAACCTTCACACTTAGAGTCTAAGCCCACTTCAAATATCCATGCTTAGAAGGAGAGCTCTAGCCTACTTTGCATCTACTGTAAAGAGCTCTTCATAGTGTGTTCGTCTATCAAAAACCCTAAACTCTGTCTGTTAGGTTTTTGAGTCGTCGTTAGGTTGTCTCGATCCAAGATTCTTCTTCCATCGATTGAAGAAGTCTAAATCATAGAGTTTAGATCCAAGCTTGCACCTACACCGTTTGTGTGAAGCTCGATCGAAGCTAGGCTGTAAGGAGAGCCCGCAATCTCCCTGTCTGTGTTTTGACTGAAGCAAGTGATGCTTCCAGTCTTGTCTAGGTTTGTGTAGTGAACCCGTAATCACTACATTTGTCGTCGGATCCAGGCAAGTGAAGCCCGATCTTGACCAGGCTTTTGAAGAGCCCGAAATCTTCAAGTTCTTGAGTGAAGAGAACAGTTGCCGTCGTGCAACAAGTGGACGTAGGAGCTTTATCTCCGAACCACTATAAATCTCTGTGTCGTATATCTCTCTAACCCTTATCTCTTTACAGTATTTGATTATCCATTGCACGTGCATCTAAACAAACGAACTTGGATTTTTAATTACTTAGGAAAAGATTTTAGCTCACCGAATTCCCGCATATACGAGTAAAGACTCCCTCTTGATCAAGTCCTTACTTCGGTCAAGCAGGCAAGCTACGTACTGTAGATCTAGCTTCAGCTAGGTCTTAAGTTTCAAGCGAGCTCTTTACTTGTCACTCTGAGTTAAAGGGAAAAAGTTGAAAAACTTGAAATACGTATTCACCCCCCCCCCCCTCCTCTACGTATTTCCCTATTAACAAACCGGGACCAACAGTTCCCTGGGATGGGATCTGTTTGGATATCAGCTGAGAAAGGGCTATTTTCATCGATATAAGCATGAGAGAACTCTGGTTTGTGTCCTCTGTTCTTTTGGGATATGAAGTGTTTCAGGTTTCTGCCCTCATCTGAGATATGAATTTCTCCTTCATTTGCTTCTACCTCTTTTGAGGCCCTTTCTGGGATCTGCTTCTGCTTCTTTAGCTTTTCTAGCTCTTCCGTCAGAAGCTTCATTCGCTCCTGCTGTTGGGCACATTTTTTGGCCCATGCGTCAGTAGTGCCTTCCTCGAGTTCATCTATGAGATCTTTGGGATCTTCGTCCTTTGGTGATGGAGTCTAAGGTTCGTTGATTCAAGATCCTATTCGTGTTCCCGAAGGGCCGTGACGAGAGCTCGAGTTAAGAAGTTCAAGGAAGGCTTGCAATGATTGATTCAAGAAGTTTGGGCTCAACAATTGATGAAGAAGCCCATTGGAGAAGGCGGACCGGACATCCCGCGAGTTGTTAATCTTATTATGTGCGATCGGGCTGAAAATTGAAGATTTTAGAGTTATTTTCGTGTGTTTATTTTCAGCCCATGTTTTCGGGCCTTAAAAGACTTGTTTTTAGGTTTTTATCATGTTGGTTAATGGGTTGGGCCATACCTTTGACTTTAGTTCAGTTATTTCTTAGTTTGATTAAGTTTAGATGGTTTTATTTGCCTCCCTATATATAGGGGTCTTTGTGGACAAAAATTACATCATCTTATCATTAATATTATTGTGAGTTTTATTCTCTCTTGAGAGTTCTTTGAGTTCTTCTTGATTTTTCCAAGACAAACTTTTATCCGGCGAATCAGCGAGTAAATCAAACCTCGTTGTGTGTCATCCATCGTCCCCGTGTGGCTTAGCGACCATTCTCTTTGGGTTATAGAGACTTCGGTTTATCTATAGTACTTAGGGAGGTTTAGTCCGTAGACGTATTGTGATATTCCATCGTTCTGTTCGTTTCGTTTTTCAGTCTTTCGCGTGCGTGAGTTCTACGATTCTCACAAGGATTGTATCATTTGGCACCAGAGCCAGGTTCAATTCGTCATCCCGGCGTTCAGGTTTATCTATTCCTTTTCGTTTTTTGTTCGTGTCGTGTTGTCAGATTCGTTTTTCGTTCGTTCTTGTCAAAAAAAAAAATTGTATCTATGTTGTGTTTGCTCGTTTTTCGTTATTCATAGAGTCGTCAATTTTTTTTTTTTCTTTGCAACTTCTCATTTCGTGTTGTGTGATTGCATCGAGTATTCGGATCAGATTCATTTTGAGTATTCATTCAGATCTGTTTTCTTTGTGATTAAGGAGTAGTCGATTTCTTTCCTTACAAGAATAGGAAACTTATTTATAATATATATCCCATACCTTATATAACACGTATTAGAGTGTGTCTTCTACACGTTGTCGTGACATATTAGGGGGCAAAAGTTTCGACTAAAAAAAAAAAAAAAAAGAAGATATATTCGAAGGCCCTAGTGTGTCACTGTGTTTTCTGAGTTGGTTCTTGCGTGTTTCTTTAGTGGGATATCAGTTGTGTAGTCGTTTCGGTGAGTTTTTGTCTTCGTTTTCGAGTTTCTGTCGGTAGAACTTAAAACGGCCATAACTTTTGATCCGTTGGGACAATTTTGCTCCATAATACCTTTTCGAAAACGTCTTGAAGAGATCTATACAAAATTACGGCTTTGCCGTAATCAGTTTCTTATTTTGGCCAAATTCGATCGTTTTAAGTGTCAAATAGCTCACTGAACTTTTTGGGGTTTTTCGTGTTCTTCCGATTTCAAGTTTTTGTCATTCCGATATCTTTCCTTCCTACTTTTGTGCTCCTGATTCGTTTGTTGAGGGTTCAACTGGTAGATTGAGGGAATTTGAGAGCTTTCAGAGAGATTTGAGTGGAAAAAGGCAAGAGAGGGGAGATTATTAGAGGGTAAAACCCATTGATTTTGAGTGATACACGAGTGCTGAGTGATTCAACCTTGAGCGATACACGAGTGCTGGTGAGGTGGTGAGGCCTTGTTTTAACTAACTTTTTTCTTGTTTATTTGTTTATTTGTTTCTTTGTTTCTTTGTTTCTTTGTTAAAAAAAAAAAAAAAAAAAAAAAAAAAAAAAACAGGCATGGCGAATTACGGAGGAGATCAATCCGGTAACAACAAACCGGAAGATCAATTCAGTAAGATGCTAACAGCTATGACAACGCAGTTCGACATGATTAACACCAAGCTAGAATCGATAAATGAGAGGATCGCAGCTGTCGAAGGAACGAAACAGTTGGAGTTCGAAGTTCCCCAAGGCTTTGGAAGTAGAGGACATTTTGGAGACAGGGGTAGGGGAACTGGACGTGGACGTGTTTCTCCAAGGACCTCGTCGAGACCCTCGGATTGATCGTCATGATAGAGAAACAGAGATGGGTTTCTATGAGGAGGAACAAGAGCTTGATGTGGTAGAAGATGGCCACGGTGGGTATAGAGGTCGGAGGAGGCAAGAGAATGATCTGGGAAACATCAAGATAAATATTCTCTCGTTCCATGGAAGGACTGATCCCGATCCATACTTCGAGTGGGAACGAAAAGTTGAGCAAATGTTTGATTGTCAAGAGTATTCTGAGCAGAAGAAGGTGAAGTTGGCAGCAATAGAGTTCTCTGATTATGCTCTTATTTGGTGGGATCAGTT
This sequence comes from Thymus mandschuricus, assembly GCA_029379335.1. NCBI lineage: Eukaryota > Viridiplantae > Streptophyta > Magnoliopsida > Lamiales > Lamiaceae > Thymus > Thymus mandschuricus. The sequence goes on along the minus strand of CM057074.1, from coordinate 13,388,992 downwards.
AGTCAAGAGTAGGCAACGGAATGGAGAACAGCCTATTCAGAGTTGGTCGGAGATGAAGGCGGTTATGAGACGAAGATTTGTACCTGCTCATTACCACATGGAGATGTACAATAAGCACCATATTCTGAGGCAAGGTTCGAGAAGCGTAGATGAGTATTTCAAGGAGATGGAGATGATCATGATCCGAGCCAACATTCAGGAAGATATGGAAGCGACAATGGCAAGATTCGTGGCTGATCTAAATTGGGAGATCAGAAACGGAGTGGAGCTGCAGCATTATTTTGAGTTGGAAGATCTGGTGCACTTGGCCATCAAGATAGAGAACCAGGTCAAGGGGAGGGGTGCTGCGAGGCAGAATTCTTCCAATTATAGACAGTCTCCAGTTGCTAGAGGACCTTCATCGAGAACACCTCAACAATGGAAGAAGGAGGAGTTTTCGAAAGATGAGAGGAAACCGTTTGTGAAAGGACGGACAGATTCGGCGAGTGTTGCTCCTCAAGGCAAGCCGGCAGAGTCTGAGCCTCGTAGTCGTGATCGGAGGTGCCACAAGTGTAACACCCCACTTTTTATTATTATTATTATTATAAAAAAAAAAAATAATAAGGGCTTGAATTGGGAGTTGACGACTTGAAGTGGGGATAAGCTTAAGATTAATCTTCTAATAATTAATTAACCTAGTCCATTTGCATTATTCCTTCGAACTCAGCGAGTGTACGGAAGAGATAAGAATTCTAGTTCTACCGAACCAATTCTCCGTTTTTCAAGTTCAAAAGATATACCATGATCCTATTCAAACTCTTCTCAAATTTCCGATATATTCAGCCTTCTCTCTCTCAAAGATTAGTCATACAAGATTCGCAAGCCCTTCGTTTGAACTATCGTTTCTTTCTTTCTAAAGAACATCTCGAAGGTGAGGAAGAAAGCCCGCATTCGGAAGTTTGTTTGATTGTTTCTCTTCTTCCTTCAATTAGTCGTCTCGTGAAGCTTATGCGGAGATAGAAAACTGACCTTTCTTGTACGCTCCTTCTCGCTTCTTCCTCGACGTTTTCTTTTCAGATTCGGATACGCATTCGGCAAGTCGATTTCAGCTCGAAAGTTCTTTGGACTCTCAAACATTCGAAGGTGAATTTCAGACGTTTTTCCTTTTATTTCTCAGCCTAGGAATTCATGATCTAAATCTATCGCCTTACTTTTGACAAAGACTTAAAGTTCTTCCCCTACGTTGATCGTTAATTTGCTTTTAGTTGATAACACCTTTAGGAAATCAATTTCTCTACGCTAATTAAATGTAAAAGATTGTTATGTTAGAGGTTATACATATCTATATATAATTGTGAGATACGGAATGAGTTTCAAATACAGTAGCTAATAAGATACACTTACGGTTTCACGAGAAGAAGGTAGACAAGGAGGGCAGTAGCGATCCTTTTCGTAATTCATGAACTTGTTTATTTTATTCTTCTTAATTCCTTACGTTAGCAAATTAGTAGTAGATGGGATCGGTTGGGATTATTTTACAGTAGGAGAAATATATAAATTTTTGTATACAATATTATACGTATGATAGAATGTGTGTGAGTGTTTGTATCATAGCAAAGAGAGGTAGAATACGTTAGTAATGGAACTTGTAGTATTTGACTTTGCTTCTCATTAATCAAAGGTGCATGGCGGGGGATACGTAAGTAATTATTTATGGTCGTTGTTATTTAATCATGGTTAATATAGGTTTGACTACTTGGGATTAAAGGTGTATTTGTAATATTTTTTTTATATTTAATATATAGATAGATATATTAAGAATGAAGATAAAAGAATTAGTAGGATTTTTAGTTCTGTATTTATAATTTTTGAATATCAGTTGTGGCATGTTTTGCTAATGGAACTCACAGACGAGAATGGAAGAATAATCATCAGAATGTGAATTAACAATTCTTTAGATTTGTATAACAGAAATCGAGTTTAGATGAGTACTCGTAATAATTTTGGTTAGACAGAGGAGATAGCTTATTTACTTACTATAGTAAATTATACGTGTTTAGGTGTGGAGCAATTAGGACCCTCACCTACGGCTTGAACTCCCGAATTATTTGTGATCTACTTCGAGGTGGGTAAAACTTCTTTCAAATGAAAATGGTTTACGATGCATTGTGGGTAACTCTTTTCAAGTAAATGCTTTTTTTTTAAATGTATATGCAATGTGGATTGAGAAAGAAAATGATTTTTATGAAAATGTTTTATGTCCAACATGTTTTTATCGATGTGGATTGTGATACATGTAATAAGAATGAATGCATATAGCTATATGCCTATGTCCTGTGCACAGTTGACTGTTTATGATGACCCTGACGTTAAGAGTCTTGTGTATCTAAACCATGAATGAATGTACGGTTTATGATGACTTTGACGTTAAGAGTCTTGTGTATCTAAACTACGAATGAAGGAATGTATTGTTTATGATGACCTTGACGTTAAGAGTCTCGTGTATCATGAATGAATGAATGAATGAATGAATGAATGAATGAATGTACATGTTATTCCCTTTCCTGCGATGATATGTGTTGGACAAAAGAATGAAAGATCCACATCCCTAACCACTAAGTGCATTTTTGTGTACTCACCCCCACTTTTATAAAAAAAATTTCAGGTTAGTAGTTGGAGTTGGAGCTGCGCGGAGGAATCGGTGGTGTTAGGATTTCTTTTAAATAAAAATTGATGAACTTATGCTCTTTTCCATTAGCTCAAATTATTTTCCGTTGTTGGATTATTTTCCCATGCATTGAACTTGAGTCTTTTAGTAAGTTTCGCATTTTCTTTTAACAATTCGAAAGTCGTTTTGGTTTGGATAAACAGTTATGTTATCTTTTAAATTTTAGTAAGACATTATTTAGATGTTTTTTTCTCATTGAGTTTAATGTTAATTTCCGCATTAAGTTATGTAAAGAGTAGCATTTTAAATTAGACATTTAGGGTGTTACAACAAGTGTCAGGGATATGGACACATTATGAGCGAGTGTCCCAATCGTCGACTGATGGTCTTGAGAGATGGAGAAGTAGTGAGTGAAGACGAGGTAGATCCTGATATGTCCGCGTTGGAGGATCCGGAGGACGTAGATGGTAGTGACGAGGAAATTGAACCACCTTCGGGACTCATCGGTGTTGCAAGAAGGGCTTTGAGCATCCAAAATCAAGTGGTCTTTCACACGAGATGTCAAGTGAAGGATAAATTGTACAGTTTGATCGTCGATGGAGGCAGCTGCACGAACGTAGCTAGTCAAGCCATGGTTCAGAAATTAGGACTTCCAGTTTTGCAGCATCCCAAACCGTACCGGCTGCAATGGTTGAGCGATACTGGTGTGGTGAAGGTTAATAAGCAAGTGAGAGTGATGTTTCGCATTGGGAAGTATGAGGATGAGGTTTTGTGTGACGTAGTTCCGATGCAAGCGAGTCACATCTTGTTGGGGAAACTGTGGCAGTTTGATCGACGAGTCATTCATGATGGCTTCACCAACAAGTATTCCTTTGAGTACAAGAAGAAGAAGGTGTCACTTGTTCCTCTCACTCCAAAACAAGTTTATGAGGATCAGATTTTGCTAAAAAAGGAGGCAGAGGAGATGAAGTCGAAGGAGCAGAAGGGGACAAAGGAGGAGAATAAGGAGAACGGATTGGTGCAACACACTTGTTTTGCAAGGGCGAGAGAGTTAAAGTTGGCTGTGAATGAGGAGAGGAATCTGATTGTACTTTGGTACAAGGAGGCCTATTTATCTACTAACGATCTCGATTCTCTACCCCCTTCGATTTCTTCTGTTTTGCAGGAATTCGATGATGTTTTTCCCGAGGATACACCTTCTGGCTTACCACCAATTCGGGGAATTGAGCATCAAATTGATTTTGTGCCTGGAGCAACACTCCCAAACCGACCAGCCTAACGAACGAACCCGGATGAGCGAAGGAGTTGGAGAGGCAGATTGGAGAATTGTTGGCGAAAGGGCACGTGAGGGAGATTCTGAGTCCTTGTGTAGTTCCGGTGCTTTTAGTGCCGAAAAAGGATTCGACGATGAGGATGTGTTGCAATTGCCGATCTATTAACAACATCACGGTAAAGTATCGACATCCCATTCCTCGATTAGATGATATGCTTGATGAATTGCATGGCTCGTGTGTGTTTTCTAAGATTGATTTGCGTAGTGGGTATCATCAAAGTAGGATTAAAGAGGGAGATGAATGGAAAACTGCTTTTAAGACTAAACTTGGTTTGTATGAATGGTTGGTTATGCCTTTTGGTTTGACTAATGCTCCTAGCACATTTATACGTCTTATGAACCATGTTTTGCGTGCTTATATAGGTAGGTTTGTGGTTGTCTATTTTGATGATATACTCATTTATAGCAAGAGTCATGATGAACATGTTGAGCATTTGAAGTTGGTTTTAGATGCACTTAGGAAAGAGAGGTTGTTTGCTAATCTAAAGAAGTGCGTCTTTTGTACGGACAAGCTCGTTTTTCTTGGTTTTGTTGTTAGTGCACAGGGTGTATAGGTTGACGAAGAGAAAATACGAGCGATCCAGGAGTGGCCGACCCCGAAGAGCATTGGAGATATTAGGAGTTTTCATGGACTTTGCTAGCTTCTATAGGCGGTTTGTGCCACATTTTAGTAGTGTTGCAGCAACATTGACAGCCGTGATCAAAAAGGGTGTGGAGTTTCGTTGGGGAGAAGAGCAAGAAGAGGCATTTCAGCTTTTGAAGTACAAGTTGACTCACGCCCCGGTATTATCTCTTCCTAACTTTTCTAAATCTTTTGAGATTGAAAGTGATGCTTCTAGTGTTGGAATTGGTGCAGTTTTGATGCAAGAAGGAAAGTCGGTTGCATACTTCAGTGAGAAGCTGACTGGACCTACGTTGAGCTATCCAACGTATGACAAGGAGTTGTACGCTTTGGTGAGGGCTTTAAAAACGTGGCAACACTATTTGTGGGCCAAGGAGTTCGTCATTTACACCGATCATGAGTCGTTGAAGCACTTGAAGGGGCAACACAAGCTGAACAAGAGGCATGCTAGGTGGATGGAGTTTATTGAGACGTTTCCATACGTCATCAAGTACAAGCAAGGTAAGGAGAATGTGGTGGCTGATGCACTTTCTCGGAGGTATGCCTTGATCTCTACTTTAGATGCTAAGTTGTTTGGATTTGAGTGAATCAAGAGCTTATATGTGAGTGATTCTGATTTTGGTGAGATATATCAAGCTTGTGAGAAATCTGCTAGTGGAGAGTATTTTAGGCATGATGATTATCTGTTTAGGAAGAATAAGTTGTGTGTTCCTAAATGCTCTTTGCATGAATTGTTGTTGCTTGAGTCTCATGGTGGGGGTTCGATGGGACATTTCGGAATTGCTAAGACTTTAACTATTTTTCATGAACATTTCTTTTGGCCTCATATGAAACGTGATGTTGAGAGGATTTGTGGTAGATGTGTTACTTGTAAGCAAGCTAAGTCTAGAATGAGTTCCCATGGGTTGTATACACCATTGCCTATTCCTAATGCACCTTGGATTGATATTTCTATGGATTTTGTGTTATGACTGCCTAGGAGTAAGCGTGGTTGTGATTCTGTGTTTGTGGTTGTGGACAGATTTTCTAAGATGGCACATTTTATTCCATGTCATAAATCTGATAATGCGTCTCATGTTGCTGATTTGTTCTTTCGAGAGATTGTTAGATTGCATGGAATGCCTAGGACTATTGTTTTGGATAGGGATGCTAAGTTTTTGAGCTACTTTTGGAAGACTTTGTGGGGTAAGTTAGGTACTAAAATTTTGTTTTCTACTACTTGTCATCCACAAACTGACGGTCAAACTGAAGTAGTGAATAGGACTTTGTCTACTTTACTTAGAGCTATAATCAAGAAAAACATTAAGTCTTGGGAAGAATGTTTGCCACATGTTGAGTTTGCATATAATCGTTCTGTTCAATCTGCTACTAAGTTTTTGCCTTTTGAGATTGTCTATGGTTTTAATCCTTTAACTCCTTTGGATTTATCTCCTTTGCCTGAACATGAGCATATTAATCTTGATGGCCTATAAAAAGGCTGATTTTGTGAAACAGATTCATGAGAAGGCAAGACTGAATATTGAGAGACGAACAGAGCAATACGCCAAACAACCCAACAAGGGGCGTCGTCAAGGAGTGTTTGAGCCCGGAGATTGGGTGTGGTTGCATATGCGCAAGGAAAGGTTTCTGTTGCAAAGGCGTTTGAAGTTGTTACCTAGAGGCGATGGACTTTTTCAAGTGTTGGAGCGCATCAATGATAACTACTACAAATTGGACTTACCTGGTGAGTATAATGTTAGTGCTACTTTCAATGTGGCTGATTTGAGTCCTTTTGATGTAGGTGGCGACTTGGATTTGAGGACAAATCCTCTTCAAGAGGAGGGGAATGATGGAGTCTAAGGTTCATTGATTCAAGATCCTATTTGTGTTCCCGAAGGGCCGGTGACGAGAGCTCGAGCTAAGAAGTTCAAGGAAGGCTTACAAGGATTGATCCAAGAAGTTTGGCTCAAGAATTGATGAAGTAGCCCATTGGAGAAGGCGGACCGAACAACCCGCGAGTTGTTAATCTTATTATGTGCGATCGGGCTGAAGATTGAAGATTTTAGAGTTATTTTCGTGTCTTTATTTTCAGCCCACGTTTTCGGGCCTTAAAAGACTTGTTTTTAGGTTTTTATCATGTTGGTTAATGGGTTGGGCCATACCTTTGACTTTAGTTCAGTTATTTCCTAGTTTGATTAGGTTTAGATGGTTTTATTTGCCTCCCTATATATAGGGGTCTTTGTGGACGAAAATTACATCATCTTATCATTAATATTATTGTGAGTTTTATTCTCTCTTGAGAGTTCTTCGAGTTCTTCTTGATTTTTCCAAGACAAACTTTTATCCGGCGAATCAGCGAGTAAATCAAACCTCGTTGTGTGTCATTCATCGTCCCCGTGTGGCTTGGCGACCATTCTCTTTGGGTTATAGAGACTTCAGTTTATCTATAGTACTTAGGGGGGTTTAGTCCGTAGACGTATTGGGATATTCCATCGTTCTGTTCGTTTCGTTTTTCAGTCTTCCGCGTGCGTGAGTTCTAAGATTCTCACAAGGATCGTATCATTTGGAGATTCCCAATCAGTGAGGAATCCCTCCTCTTGGACCGTGGTCATTAAAGGTAATCTGGTGGTCAGCTCCTGGACCACACTTGAGTCTTTAAGCTTCTGCTTGTACGCAATAGGGGTACTTTTGCTTCCCCCACCTTCCTGGGCCTCATGCTGGGCATCTGAGCTTCTGGGTTCATCCCTAAAGCATGCAGTTTTTTATCTACGACTCCGTCAATTACCCCTTCTATGAGTGTCCTCATTTGCAGGAGCATTGCAGGCGAAAAATGAGCTTCAGCGTTAACACTGGCTTCCGTTACCAGAGTGTTTCTTCTTTCATTCCCCGGTGGAGAATGTTCTGTGCTTCCAAGAGCTTGTGATGCCTCCTTTGGAACAGCATCTGAGTCGGCAGTTATTTTTGCAAGGTTCTGCATATTTTTGAAGAGTTTTTAGATCATTAGTCCCAGGTGCCTATCAAATAGGGCTTGAATAAATGCTTGCCTACTTAGGTAGGGCTTTGATGCGTGTTGCCTATTTATATATATAGGGCTTAATGGATGTTTTTTTGCCTATTTGCATAGGGCTTGATGAGTGTTGCCTATTTGCATAGGGCTTGATGGATGGTGCCTATTTACATAGGGCTTTTTGAGTTTTTGCCTATTAGATAGGGCTTGATGAGTGTTGCCTATTTGCATAGGGCTTGATGGATGGTGCCTATTTACATAGGGCTTTTGAGTTTTTGCCTATTAGATAGGGCTTTTTGAGAGTTCTGCCTATTAGATAGGGCTTACGAGGTTTTTGCCTATTAGATAGGGCTTATGAGGGTTCTGCCTATTAGATAGGGCTTACGAGATTTTTGCCTATTAGATAGGGCTTACGAGATTTTTGCATATTAGATAGGGCTTACGAGGTTTTTGCCTATTAGATACGGCTTATGAGGGTTCTGCCTATTAGATAGGGCTTACGAGATTTTTGCCTATTAGATAGGGCTTTTTGAGAGTTCTGCCTATTAGATAGGGCTTACGAGGTTTTTGCCTATTAGATAGGGCTTATGAGGGTTCTGCCTATTAGATAGGGCTTACGAGATTTTTGCCTATTAGATAGGGCTTATGAGAGCATTTTAGCTATTTACAGAGAATTTATGCCTTCCAATGTGGGGCCCCCTCATCATGGTGAGGGGGGTGACCTCATCATTTTGGGCTCTCTGTTTTTTGTGTTTGCCTTTTGTGGTTTTCGGTTCATGATAATACAGGGGCTTATGATTGAATCATAGTGCTTCCTCTGTATTATCAATTCCTCCAACCCGCAGGCTGATTTCATGATTCATGACTTTCGGCGGAACTTTAGACTCACCGATTATCAAGGATGGATTTGAGTGTGCCTCGGAATTGCTCGAAATTTGATTCAACCTTTCTGGAATTCTTCACCACTTCAATACAAGGGGAACGCAGTTTAGCTATCACAAATTTTACCGTAAAGAAAGCATAATCTAAGATCACGTCATATTTTGTAGTTCGAAATCATGAAGGACTCAACAGAGATCGATCAGTAGTATTCACATCCAGATTTTTGCAAACTACTCAGCAAATACAGTATACCCATTCACTCTAGCATCAATTTTTCTTGTATTTCTCACATAAGGAAATGATAAGGAAATTCATCAACAACATTATAACGACGAGCTAAGATTCCGTTTATAAAGAGGAAATCGATGTCTTAAACTCAAGTTTCCCACAAACGGCGCCAGTTGTTAGATCCGGGTCAAAGATTAACAACAATAACATCATTATTCATCATATTCATAGATTTACAAGAGATACACAAGCCTACATGACCATAAACAGAAATACAAAGAGGACTAGTGCTAGTCACCAATCTTCACAGCTTAGCTCCTATGAAGCACCACTCCTTCATGAAAGGGGATTAAGATAGAGGCAAAACGCAAGGCGTCCAAACTATCAATCCAGCCGTGTTCATGAGAAACAGGATGCGACAAGGAAGAATGAGCACGGAATGGTAAACGCAAGGCGTTCTTCTATTCGCCCCTGTAGGATGGCAAGGAAATACCTTCAAGCTTCGTTATCGTGGCCACCGAACGCCTGCAAAACAGAGTCGGAGGAACAAAGGGGGAGGTTCCTCTGGGAAGGACCTCCGACGCTCAAGTCAGTAAGTGTACGAAAAAATTCTAAGGAAGAGTGTAAATGGAACAGCGTGAAAATGTGTAGAACTCGTACCTCAGAATGGTGAAATCACTATCTATTTATAGGCATAAAAAGGGTTGAGAAGGTGAATGTACCTGTACAGGGAGGACATAAAAGGAATTTTTTGGGGGACAAGATTCCCTCTGTCATTAATTTAGTGGTCTTCACCCTAAGGTACGTAGAGTCATGCGGACTGCGTGCTCGGCAGATCCGTGTGCCTCAGCAGATGCTGACAAGTCTGGGATAGTTTCTGCACGGTGATGGATCTGCACAGAACTTTGCAGCTTCTGCACCGGGCGCGGCATTTGCCACGAGGGCGGCATCTGAGGCTCCTGGAACGCAGGTCCAGTCAGCACTAAAGTGTGCAACGTGGCAAGGCTGATATTGATCCCTATCACACCTCTATATATAGATGGTGAGATGGGATTCCGTCATACGTGACATATGTGATTCATATGAGAATCGAGAGTGACGGCTAGGGTTTTACTGTGAGGAAGAGAAGAAAGTTTTCCGTCCATCCGGAATTCTTCTCCGTGCTCGGGAATACTCTAGAAGATCTTGGGGTTTACGAGAAGAGCTATAGAAGATCTTGGGGTTTACGAGAAGAGTTAGATCTCGTGTGTAGAGATCTAATGCGTGGAATTCTTCACCGAAATCTCATATTCCGGCTGGATCTGCCCAACAAGGTATACAATTCTTGATCTACTTCCGCTTTAGGATCTAGGAGATTGTATGTTTATAATTTTGTTTAATTGATTAACATCCGAGTGATCTTCACAGATCCAACATAACACTACTTCTATTGTCAGACACAATAGTAGTACTACCTTCATCTCACTAAATTAACAACATTTCCTTTATTGACTTTTTCGGCACGCGTTTCCACCGAAACCTAGTACGGGTTTAAAGGTATAATTTCGAACTATTTTTTTACAGTATAGCCCGACACTTGTAGTATCCGTAAAAGAACAAATAATTTCAAATTATATTTCAAAACTCGTACTAAGTTTCGGTGGAAACGCGTGCTGAAAAGTTAATAAAACAAATATTACTAACTTAGTGAGATGGAGATAGTAATAAACAATTGAAAAAGCAGAAGAACACGAAGATAGACAAGCAAAAGTCAACTCCACCACATGCTCTTCACACACAAATACCATAAACGTATAGTGTTAAAAAAAAAATTAAAAAAAAAATAATAATCAGAGGAAAAATTCACGAGTGAAGGCTGCGGAAGAACTCCTGGAGAATGAAGAGGAGGAACGACACTCCTAGAGAATGAGGATCGGAGGAGCGGCAGTGTGAAAAGGTTTTTTTCTTCTGATTTTTTTAGGTGACCTTTCGTCTTCAAAGATGTACGAGAGATACGTAAAATCTCTTCTTGTTAGAATTGATTTTGGGAAGTGATTTTCTTTTATGTTTTTGAAAAAGAATGAACGAAAATCCATAGACTTATAAAATCAATAGACTATTCAATACCTGAAAATTTTAATGGACTTTTAAAAATCTAGATTGAATACCTTTGAATTTTAATGGACTTTTAAAAATTCAGATTGAATACCCCTAGATTTTAAAAATTTTAAAAAAAAATCATATAAACTCTACAACCAATACACCCCTTAGTTTATTATTACCTTCATCTCACGAAAGTAGTCCAATTTGAATTTTGACTTTTTGGGCACGTGTTTCCACCGAAATCTAGTACGGGATTTAAAACATAATTTTAAAGTATTTTTTCTTTTATGATATAATACGAGTGTCTAGAATCTCGCGAAAGAAAAAATACTCAAAAATTATATTTTAAAACCCATACTAGGTTTTGGTGGAAACACGCGCTCAAAAAGTTAAAAGTCAAACTGGACTACTTTCGTGAGATGGAGGTAGTAATTGCTAATAGATTTACTTAAATTAAAATATTGTTTTTTTAATATTGAAATTCAGACATGAAAATCAAAGAAATAAAATAAAGGTTGTACACACTGAATCGAACAAATAGCCAAACAAGAAATAGAAGAAACAGGTAAGGATGAATATCAACAGTTTGAAGAAAAGAAAAAGAAATAAAGGAATCCACGTGTAGAATTAGGTGGTTTGTGGTTTGCACTTGCAAACTATTGCAAGGGTTTTGCTAGATCGACCCTAGTCCCTACCTAGTCCATCATCCCTTATTTAAACAAAAAAAAAAAAAAGAGAAAGAAAGAAGTGAGAGAGAGAGAGAGAGAGAGAGAGAGGAAGAAGAACGTCGATCTCGTCTCCAAAACTTTCCCCAATTCAAAAGACCAAATTGATTTACCACCAACTCTGGATTGTAGGCCGATTGTAGGTGCTTCGAATGTAAATTGCCGTACAACTGGTTATTGCAGTAATGGAGAATCTCACTGAAGATGAAAAAATGGTTGAAATAACTCTGCGAACCATCGGCCCTTCACCTCGCTCCCGCCTCACCCTCCCCTCTACGCTCAAGGTATCTACTTCTATGCTTTTCGGTGATTTTCAATTCTTTATGAGTTTAATTATCTCTCGTCCTTTTCTGCTTTCAATTATTTGAATTCCTTCTTTCGGGGGTTTGGGCGTAAGGGAACAGTGCCTATTGATGGTAAATTTACATAATACAACAAAAGAATCATCTGTTTCATGGTGATGACTGCATTTTTCTTGATCAGCCCTATGTGCCATGTGATATATCAGTAACGATTATGATGTGAACGCAGTCTTCTAATGATGATTGGATTATCAATTATGTACAAATGAGATCTTTTACTATTAAGATACAATTGATTACTATGCACCATGAAAACAAGAAGACTACTCATGACTTTGAACTAAGCAGCACTTCACTTAACTGCATTATCGTTTTGAAAGCCGAAAGCTTTCGTCTTTCAAATCATGATTATAAATACAAAAGCGGATTCCAACATAACCTTGAAGGTTGGTTATTAATTGAATGAAAGTCTCCTCTTTGTGGGGAATAATTCGATCTTCCCTACAACTTATCCATTCCCTCCCTCAAAGATTATAGTTGTATAGTAAAAAAATTATAATAAAGATATTTTTATATCTTTTTTGGCTGACAAATAGGTTAAAGAGTTGAGGAAACTTGTTACTCAGACTACTCACTTGCCCCTGGAGAATATGACGCTTGTATTATGTGGAAAGGTGTTGCACGATTGCACAAATGGTGAAGACTCATTGGTCCAACTCCACGATGAAGGTATGCACACTGTCTTCAAATCTAGTTGTTTCTTGCCTGCTCAAGTGTTTCTTGTAAGATGATCAGGGACATGATTTGATTGTTGATTTCAAATTTATGCATGGTTAAGCATTATATTTGTGACACACATTTCATTGACTATTTTATCTCGTGAATGGTTGGATAAAGGAAATATATACTATTAGCTGTTGGAAATAATTGCGTGATCCATCATTGTGGAAAATATGTTGCTTTATAATATGTTTACATAATTATGTGATCCGTCATGGTGTCACTTCGAATTTTCTAGTGTCTTATGTTTCCTACGGAGCTAAAGATGTTCTTATTGAAAAAGATAGACCCCTCTAGTGTCACTTCGAATTTTCCAGCATTTATATGTGTGTGTGTGTGTGTGTGTGCGCGTGCGCGTGTGTGTGGTGTGTGTGTGTGTGTACATAATATGCTGCTTTTCTTGTCTCGTATATATGCAGCGAGGATAAAATAGTCATTCATCATTGGCAGAACACATCCTCAACTCGCTGTTAAAGCTTGTTTGAACAAGTCCTTGTACAAATTTTTGATTAGATTCCTTTACTTATTTTTGGTTTCAATAGACCCCTCTATTTCTTTGCCATCCCAACAATCCCTTCATTAACACATGTGCCAAAACCATTAATTTATACAGTTTAAAAAGAACCTATTGGATTACAAATTAGAAGCATAAATATTCAAAAAAAATTATGGCATGGTTTAAGAAGGAATTATTGTGAGATGGAGGAAACCTAAAATATATTAGTAATTTGGAGAACAGAGTACAAAATCTTATGACAAATGCTATACATGAGGTATTCATATTCAATGGCAGCGAGTCTGTGATAATGTACTATTCCGTTATATGATAAACTGTTTGCCAATGCTCCACTGGCGAATTTTGTCTGCTAGATTGTTTCACAATTCTTAAAATTTAATATATATTTCATTTATATATCATGCTTTACAGATGCTTTCATGGAAAATATTTATTACGTATTATTTTTTGGCGTTGTATGTGCTTACAATCGACATATTAATTGCAATAAGATTTTCTATATGTTAACTTTAATTTTTTTGTAAATATTTGTATTTGAGATTAAATATTGAAGTGTTAGGTCACACTGAAACAAAATAAATAGCACAAGGATCTGTGGAAACAATTTTTGTTTCATACGGGAAGGACCTAAGGATAAGTTTCACCGATAATAAGTTGACAAAATATATAGCAGAAAGGATAACTTGGGGCTGTGGTGGTAAGATGAAAAATCCTCATCCCAGAAATTTTACTTAGAAAGCCTAGAGTAACTTATCAAGTGTATCAAATGCTTAATAGACTTTGAGGAGATGAAAATCTGTTTGGATAATTAAACTATGCTTTATTTTGATTTGCTTATTTATGATGATATGCAATATTAATCTTCCTCTATCTCTAACGAAGATTTAAAATATCATTTTTAGAAACCGTGACTGTTGCCGTCAAACCAAAGCCACCAGCTAAGCATACCCAGGACAGTTTTGATGACGATGATGGAGAAGATCTCGTAAGTTTTAAGTTATTTGTTGAAATCTCTATTATCTTCCTAGCTGTCTGATATTATTTCATTTTTTCTATGTAGAGATTCCAGCTCCCCGAATCAACTAGCTGGTGGAAGAGGAGGCTTTTCGTCATACTACATGACAAGTTCAAGCTCCCCGGTGAGGCTTAGTTTCACCATTCATTTTTGTAATGCAAATTGGAAACATTCTAATCTTTCTTGTTGCTGTTGTAGATGTGCTTTTGATGGCAATTTTATCCCTCAGAACAAAGACTTGGGCAGTCATTTTAATATGGTTCATCCTGGCACCTGTTGCCCATAGATTGGACCTTGGACCTTTATATGTGAGTTTCATTGTTCTTCTCGACATGCATATTCCTGTGCTCAGCTGATCATTGCTTCTATATTTACATAATTTAAAAAAAAAAAAAATTATCTTACAGTGTGCCAACCATGTGATAGTTGGTAGCTAAGTCATTAGAAATACTTGAGTGATCATAAGACAATGCAAGAAACATCTTAGCTGATCTTTTTTGACGTGTTCACTGTCCTTTACTTTCGTATGTCAACACAATCCATCATGAAGATAATAGAATGTCATATTTCTACATGGCTGCATGGAGTTTCTTAATAAGTTAAATTCTCGCTTCATATGCTAATTTCTTTAGTATTTTTTTATTTTTTCTGAATTATTTTGGACTAGTAGTTTTCTATTGTCTAGGCTTTTCGTAGGATATTTCCAGTACCGCTTGTGACACTGTGACAAGGCATTTGCTCCAATTTTATTAAATGGTTATGTTGATTCTAGAAAGTCTTATTGATACAACGAACAAGAGCTTGTCATTTTCTGCATTGTTATAAATCTTATACCTCGAGGATTATATCAATTTACTTTACCATTATCACCAGATACTTGGAACTGGCTTCTTCATCATTTTCTACAATCTTGGACATCGACAATCCGGTGATGTTAGGTATGTGCACAAACCAGGAAATGTCTTAAATGGGTACATGTCATTTTGTTACCAATATGTGGTGATACTACTCAATTCTTTTGAACATAGACTGGAAAATATTATATCTGGGATTTTGAACATTTTAGGCTATAATCAATATTTTCAATCTTTTGTAATATTATTGAAGAAATTGAGAATTCTTTCTTAGATTATTGAAACCGTAGGTACAAAGTATAGTCTCGGGAAAAAACAGAGTTCCACTATAGTATCCGAGTAGATATTATTACATTGAATTAAAGAGAATTTTCTAGCAATAACTTGGTTCCTGCAAAAAAATAACTCCTACAATTTACTGATGTAGAATTTTATAAAGAATTTTCCCTCTGCTCGATAAGACAAATCCTGGAATCAGATACTAGAAAAGATACTTAAACACAGTCCTAATATGAGTAGATAACATCCACTGTTCTTGATATGATAATTCTCGGCTTGTGTAGTATCTCACAACATTTTGACATGAGAAAATGGTACTCAAAAATAGAACAAGCTTTTGTGATTACATGATTGAATATTGGTTGATACATCCTTACCGTATCTTGTCCCTGATATTTCTAAATAATCTCTGGCATTCCTTTCTTGAGAAAAATCACAAGCTTATTGCAAATTGATGGTTCCTTTGCTGCTCATAAGTACTGATTATGCTTTTATGCATATTCAGTGCATATTCTGTATTCAATGAAGATTTTAGAGAGCTTCCTGGCACTCTTAACGCGGATCGACTCGACAGAGACATTAGACATGGGCAGTTTTGACGGCAAGGTTTCACAATTGGAACACAGTCCAATTTTGTCAGTCTCACTATATGATGTTTTGCTGCAAACAGCTCCGGGTACTCAACCCACCCATCCCACATTTTCATCATTGAATTTCTCCCCATTGGATAGATGGAGAAGACCCATTCCTCCCGGTATGATTCATGTTACGGGCACAGGGAGTAGTCAAATATTTGTGGGATTTGCTGCAAGAAATTTCATAACTTTACTGGTGCTATGGAAGTTGGGACACCACTGTATTTGACATGGATTGTGTAAGTTGTAAAGAAACGCATATATGCAATAAATCGTCATTCTTCTCTTCGTATACAGGAAACTTAATGATGCTTTTCTAATGTATTGGCTCCCCTGTTGCGAGGACCATAGTTTGCACAAAAAATTAATTCATAGACTAAATTGCACAGTTTTTATGCTGTTGTGTATATTAATTACACTTTTTAGTTCACTACATTCTGAATTGTTCTCTTTAGCGAGGGACTCAGTTTTTATGCTGTTATGTGTTTGTTCCACTTTTGTGTCATTTAAGTGCATTGGACTTATTGTACACTTTTTCGTGAGTAATCATTTGCTTTGATAAGTAAGGTTCACATTACTTGATTTCTTTTATAACAATTAACAGGGTGGATTCGAACCAGGGACCTTCAGTGCTGAAACTCAACCCCCTACTGGCTACTGCTAGACCAATACGGGTAGAGTGGTTCATTAATCGTATCCCCCCATCTATGTGTGTTTAGCCTATCATCTTGGAGCTGTGGCAGGCCAGGTTGTTAGTCCCAGGAAAAAAAAAAAATTATTGAAGTTGAACACACGTTGGGGGGGAAGGGTTGGGTGAATAATTGTAAAGTTCAACAGACGTTGGGGGGGAGGGTTGGGTGAATAATTGTGTGGGAGGTTTTTAACTCCTCTTTCAACTTTTCTCAGCGTGAGCTTTTAAAGCGAGTGTATTCAAAGTACGAGCTTTGAACAGGACATTTCATTTTACAGCGTGCGGAATTTAGTGAGCGTCGATTATTTCTTGCTTTATAAAAACCCGGGTTTACACCTTATTTGAGATATGTAGTATGAATAATCAAAGCAATATACAATTAGATAATAAACAATAAAGAATTAAAAAGCGAAGGGATAGAGAATACGACTTAACGAGTTATAGTTGTTTGAAGTAACGAATCTCCTACGTCCACTTTATTCTACAATGGAACAAATTTTCCTTCACTAGAAAATTCCTTGTTTTATACTTCCAATGAAAGTGACTAAAGCGTGCAGTAACAAATTTGGGCTTAGATCCCCGAGGGAATCACGACGGGCTCCCGAGTGGCCTTGACTAGAACCTCAAATAACTAAGGGAATTACGACGGGCTCCCTTAAGCCTGACTGTGATCTACCCTTCCAAAATCTAGTATTATGGAGAATGAGATTTTAAAACACAAACACAAACTAAACACGGTAGAAACTTGAGTTTAAGTTAGGTTTGGTGAGAACACTCTAACTGAAAAATCCTTTACAAAGTTAGAATCTTTTGAATCTAAACATGCCGAACTACGTCAAGTTTCTTAAGGATGTCGTTGCAAGCAAATGGAAGTTGGCTAAGTTCGTCATAGTTCGTCATTTGTAGATTAAAAGGTATTCAACTTTAATAAATTTAACATGTCCATTCTCACGTAACAACTTTGGACTTCATAAATTAAATATATACTGTAGATAACAAAAAAGTCCACCTTATGAGATCCTTTGCCTTACATATTGCTTTAGATTTATATACTACTTCCTCCGTCCCAAACTATTAGTCTCATTTGCTTTCGGTATAGGAACCGAATGGAGAATATGTGATTGTAATTAATTCTGAGAAGAGAGAGTGAATTGTGGCCAAGTATTCTTTGTCATTTTAAGAAACGAGACAAATAAATGGAACAAACAAAAATGACAAGTGAAACTAATAGATTGGAACGTTGGGAATGTGATAGGATTCGGAGTCCTATCAAAGAAGATACGCGGCAGACGCGAGAAAACGAGCTCGACGTTCACGCCAAACAAATAAACTTGCGAGAATAAAAGATAGAAATTAGGGTTTCATATATCATGCCTTGATCGATACACCCCTCTCTCTATATATACTAGACCCCTAGGGTTGGTTCGGACTTACGTTATCGGGAAAGAACCAACAAGAAAACCCGTAACGGAGCTCATAAAACGCTCGACACGAAAAAATAAAGAATGGGCTAGGCCCAACATTATCCAACGAAATAATAAAGAATTAATGATAAATAATATAATCATCTAACTTCCTCGGGCCTCTCGTCTTGCGTTTAGCTCGACCCGACCACGCCTCCACGTCCTCTTCGTCTTTCCCGACGTTAGTGTCATATGTCGCAGTCTCCTCCTCCCTAACGGCCTCGGGTGTGGCCATTAGTTCTCTCGTCGGCATAGGACTCGTAACAACTCCCCCCTCGTTAGAAACATCCTTGTCCTCAAGGATGAGAGACGGGAATCGACGTTTAATCACGTGCATGGGTTCCCAAGAAGGCGTACGTCCTTCGTCATCGTCCCACTGCACCAAACCTTCCTCCTCCGCCCCGCCTTGCTTCCATACGCGACGGCGCTCCAGCAAACACACAGGCCGAGAAACCACGCGACCACGAGCAAAGAAAGTCGGAAAGTCCGACGGCAACGGCTCTCGGCCCTCCACAAACGGTCGTAGAAGGCTGACATGAAAGACATCATGAATGCGGCTGCCCGCCGGCAATTGAAGACGATAAGCCACCGCCCCGATCCTCTCCGTGACTTCGAACGGCCCGTAGTAGCGACGCCCAAGCTTCTGAGATAATGGCCGTGCCACAGAATGCTGCCGGTACAACTGGAGTTTGAGAAGCACTTTATCCCCGACCTTGAACTCCACATGGCGGCGGTGCTGGTTGGCTTCGTTCGTCATCCGTCGCTGCGCCTTCTCGAGGTTCTTCTTCAACCACACCATAAATTCACTTCGTTGGCGAATCACCGACGCTACATCCGGAGGACAAGCTGCCGGCGGAGAGATAGACACCAAGGGAGGGGGCTCACGGCCATATAGAGCCATGAAGGGAGATGTCCCCAAGCCTTCGTGGTGCGTACAGTTTAGCGCGAGCTCCGCCCATGGAAGAAATGCCGTCCACTTCGTCGGCCGGTCCGCAACGAACACCCGGAGATATTGTTCTAACCCCCGGTTTCGCACTTCCGTTTGTCCATCGGACTGCGGGTGATAGGCTGTGGTGAAATGTAATTTCGTCCCGCTCAACTTGAGCATATTCTCCCACACGGCGTTCAAGAACACCGAATCACGATCGGACACCAACTTCGTAGGGAAACCGTGGTGTTTCACTACCGTCTCCACAAATAAGTTCGCCACACGCCAAGCGTCGAACTTAGTAGGCAATGGCGCGAAGTGTGAGTACTTAGAAAATCGATCCACGACCACCATAATGGCCGTATATCCCCGAGATTGAGGTAATCCCGTGATGAAGTCCATGGAAACCTCGTCCCACACTTGTGAAGGAATCGGCAGCGGTTGTAGCAGGCCTCCGGGTTTCTGTGTCGAATATTTCGTGGTTTGGCAATCCACACAAGCCGACACAAATTGCTTAACATCACGACGCAAACCCGGCCAATAGAATGTCGTCGCTAACCTCCGAATTGTGCGATCTACACCCGGGTGGCCAGCTGAGGGAGTCGAATGGTACTCGTATAATAGGGCCTGCTTAGCCAAGGAAGACGAAGCCACCACGATCTGCCGCCCCCGGTAGATCAGCCCGTCAACAACACTCCACGCGGCAGTAGCCTTCCCGTCCTCAATTTTGGCCTTCAAAGTCCGCATCTCGTCATTCGATTCCACATCCTCCCGAATGATCTCCATGATGTCGGGCAACGGCTGAGAAACCGTGGTGAACAACGTTGCCACGTCCGTACTCGACTCATCATCACCATCGCGACGGGAAAGAGCGTCCGCCACCTTATTCGAAGCTCCCGTTTTGTACTCGATAATAAACTTATAACCCATAAGTTTTCGCACGTACAACTGTTGATCCGGGGTTTGGATCACCTGTTGAAGCAACTCCCGGAGACTCTTCTGATCAGAGCGAATGATAAACTCTCGGCCCAATAGGTACTGACGCCACTTCTGTACGGCCTCCACGATCGCATATAACTCCTTGTGATACGTGGAAGTCACGCGCCGCCGAGGACCCAACTTTTTGCTGAAAAAAGCGATCGGAAGGTTATCCTGTAATAACACCGCTCCAATCCCAAAATCAGAGGCGTCCGTCTCCACACAGAATGGCTTCGAAAAATCCGGCAAACGCAGTATTGGGGCCGAACTCATGGCTGCCTTCAGTTTCTGGAAACTCGCCTCAGCCGCTTCGGACCAATCGAAGGAGTCCTTCTTGAGCAGGTCGGTGAGAGGAGCCGCGAGCATGGCGTACCCGGCGATGAACCTCCGATAGTACCCCGTAAGGCCCAAGAATCCACGCAACTTTTTCACCGAATTCGGGGTCGGCCAGTTCACCATGGCCTCAATCTTAGAGGTGTCCGCCTTCAGGTTCCCCTCCGAGATAATATGCCCTAGATATTCCACCGTTACACAAGCAAAAGAGCACTTTGATAATTTAATAAAGAAGTTGTGACGGAGGAGGATAGAGAAGACCTCTCGAAGATGCTCGGCGTGCTCGTCGACGGTGCGGCTGTAGATTAATATATCGTCGAAGAACACAATCACAAAACGACGAAGGAGCGGTTGGAAGATCTCGTTCATAGCCGCCTGAAACGTCGACGGGGCATTCGTGAGGCCGAACGGCATCACTAAGAATTCGAAATGGCCGTCGTGTGTTCGGAAGGCCGTCTTATAGACATCTTCCTCATGCATTCGGATTTGGTGGTATCCCGAACGGAGATCTAACTTCGTGAAGATTCGGGCCGCTCCCAATTCATCGAACAACTCATCCGCGGTCGGGATGGGGAAATGATCGGCCACTGTGACATTGTTGAGGGCCCGGTAATCAATACAGAATCGGAAGGTCCCATCTTTCTTCCGAATCAACAAAACCGGGGAAGAGAAAGCGCTCGAGCTCCTCCGAATAATCCCAGCGTCCAACATTTCCCGTACTTGCTTCTCGATCTCGTTCTTCTGGAAGTACGGGTACCGGTACGGGCGCACGTTGACCGGTTTTGTCTCGGGGAGCAGGTGGATACGGTGATCGAAGGCACGGGATGGCGGTAATCCCGACGGGATGGAAAACACCTCCTTATGCCCAAGGAGGACGTCGTGAACTACTTTGGGCAATGAGGAAGGAAATTCGAGCTCGGCACCCTCTCCCCCACTCGGCTCGGCAACGGGAATGATTTCAAAACACTGAGCTGCGTCTTGGTGGAGCATAATTGCAGCGAACGTGCGCGCCGAGACCTGCTGTGGGACTCTCGCCGTCATCTTCAAGCTAACGGGACGCCCTCGATTCCGGAATTCCAACGTCCCGGCCGTGTAATCGCTTGTCACCCGTTGCAAGGAGCTTAACCACGGAAGACCGAGAATCACGTCGGGGCCGTGGATCGGGAGCACATGTAAGTCGACCGTCAATGCATGGCCCTGAATTCTCATCTCCGCTGTCGAAGCTAACTCGGAGCACACCAACTGTTGCCCGTTACCAACGTAGACGCGCAAGGGCCGAATGGCCGTGAGAGCTAGCCGCGCCTCCTTCGCGATACGGGGATGTACAAAATTATGGGTACTCCCCGTATCCACCAATACCCGGACTGCCGAGGTCCCCAGAAAGCCATGGAACTCTAATGTCGTCGCCCTTGTCTGGCCGTCCATGCGCAAAACATGAGAGATATCTGCGGCCACCACCTCCGGGGCACCCGTCGGTTCCCCCGTTTGTTCCTCGGACTCGTCCTCATCGTCGTCCGGTCCCATGTAGGCCAAGAACCGTCCCTTACACGCGTGGCCCGCTACCCACTTTTCCGGGCAATACCAGCATAACCCAAGCTTGGTCTTCTCCGCACGTTCGGCAGCCGACAAGCGAACAACGGGAAGTTTGGAGTAATCCCGGGGGCGCGCCGAGGAGCCCGTGGATGAAGCCGAAGGCGGCTGCTCAAGAGATGGCCCCGACGTCCCCGAGGTACGGGTGTCGCGAGGCTGCCACTGCCGGCGTTGGGCTGCTCCCCTATCATTCCCGACATCTAACTCAACCCCCAACGCCATAGCGGACGCCACGGATGAAGGGTGCTAAAACCGGACCTGATTTCGGAGTGGTTGGCGCAACCCACTCAAGTAAATGGCCAATAACGTGTCCTCCGAAACGCCCTGAATATGGTTCATCATTCGTTCGAACTCTCGGTTGTAATCCACAAGAGGGCCAGTTTGCGACAATTTCGAAATCAATTCCACATAGTTAACAAAATATTGAGGATCGAACCTCCGGCGAACGTCATCAAGGAATTGACGCCAAGAAACAGTCGGATTGCTCTCGCGATATGAAAATATCCAGTCCGTGATTGCCGGCGCGAACAACATCACTACATAGTGTAGGCGATGTTCCTCGGGAACGAGGATATGATCGAAGTA
Organism: Thymus mandschuricus; assembly: GCA_029379335.1. Taxonomy (NCBI): domain Eukaryota; kingdom Viridiplantae; phylum Streptophyta; class Magnoliopsida; order Lamiales; family Lamiaceae; genus Thymus; species Thymus mandschuricus. The sequence goes on along the minus strand of CM057074.1, from coordinate 13,366,537 downwards.
GTATTGGACCCTCGTCACCCAATTATGAGCCTCGGTTCCGTCAAACATCGGAGGCTCTAGTTTGAAGAGTCGGGCCGGTTCACTCCCATGAGGCGACGGGCCCCCACGGTGGGCTGGATGGTCCCAACCGGTGCTGGGTGGGCCTAGTTCCCACGTCGAGTGTTGATGTGGGCCCCCACTAGGATTTTGGCGGAACCCTAATTGTAGGTTATTACTCCCCGAAGCCTTGCCGTCCCGGACCCCCTGCATGGAAGTCTGTTGCGTAGCCTGTGTCGTCACCCCACGTCCAGACTCCGGTCTCGTCACCGTCGGCCCCCCGGGAACCCACGCCGGCGATTTCCATAGGGGCGGCATGCCATATGGTGGGTCGGGCTCTGGTCGTTGATAGCCTCCTCCACGAGATTCCTCACCGCGGCCGTCCTCATCCGCGAATCGCGCCTCCAGCCGCTCTAGCCTTTCCAACAGCTTCTCCATCGAAGCCGTCGATGACGACGCCTCCAAAACAGGCGGCGTTTGGTCCCCAAACGAAACGCCCTTGCGGCCTCCATTAGGGCGGAAATTCGCCATGGTTCAGCAATGAAAGCACCAGTTGATAGGATTCGGAGTCCTATCAAAGAAGATACGCGGCAGACACGAGAAAACGAGCTCGACGTTCACGCCAAACAAATAAACTTGCGAGAATAAAAGATAGAAATTAGGGTTTCATATATCATGCCTTGATCGATACACCCCTCTCTCTATATATACTAGACCCCTAGGGTTGGTTCGGACTTACGTTATCGGGAAAGAACCAACAAGAAAACCCGTAACGGAGCTCATAAAACGCTCGACACGAAAAAATAAAGAATGGGCTAGGCCCAACATTATCCAACGAAATAATAAAGAATTAATGATAAATAATATAATCATCTAACTTCCTCGGGCCTCTCGTCTTGCGTTTAGCTCGACCCGACCACGCCTCCACGTCCTCTTCGTCTTTCCCGACGTTAGTGTCATATGTCGCAGTCTCCTCCTCCCTAACGGCCTCGGGTGTGGCCATTAGTTCTCTCGTCGGCATAGGACTCGTAACAGAATGCTTGGTTTTAAAGTTATTTTGAAGGTTTACTAGTTCATTTAGGATATATATTTTTAGCATTTAATTTCATATTATAAGTTAAATTATGTTTTAAAGATTCAAATTAAGTTTATGAATTTTCAAATTGAAATATTTATCATAATAAAAAGTCTTTGAAATTAAAATCTTCAAAAATAATTAAATATATTCCTTCCGCGTAACAACCCAATTCAATTCGAGAGATTCAATTTCTCTTTCTTATGAAAGTAGTCGGGCTACCATACCATCGTCAACATTTTAAAAATAGAAATAGATTTTTCATATGGTCTGAATTGTAATTTATCCATGGCCTCAAGGGTAGTTAGTTACTCCTATATATACCTCCATCAATCCTTCTTAAACAACTCGATTTCAATTCAACCGACTGCCATCCCTTCTCTGGTATACTCTCTCTCTAAAGCTTTGTCAATTCGGTTGACCTTTTACTCCATTCCTTATGATGCAAATTGGATCAACTCTCCCGGCGCACAATCTTCAAGTTTTTCGAGCTCGGCGCGCCGTATTCGAATCCTCCGGCTCACCTCTCAACCCCCTCAACCGGAATGCAAGTCGCAGACCGGCGGAGAGTTTGTCGACTGAGGCGACAAAGAAGCATCTCTCCAACCTTGAAAGGCTGTTGCAAAAGAAACCGAATCCGCCGCCCGACCCGGATTCGGCCGGAAACACCGATGGAGAAACGCGCACTAGTAGCATCTTGGAAGGCCTAACCTTGGCGAGGGTTTGGCCGGAGATGAAGGCGGCGGAGGAGATGTCGCCGCGGCATCTCAACCGCCTGCAGCGCCTCCTGTCTATGTCGGCGGAACGCTCACCTCGCGGCAGCCTCGGCAGCCGGTGGCGCGAGTACCACGGAAGCAACGACTGGGCCGGCATGCTCGAGCCTCTCGATGAGAATCTCCGGCGGGAGGTGATCCGCTACGGCGAGTTCATACAGGCTGCCTACCACGGCTTTCACTCGAAACCCGCCACGTCAGCGGACGAGACGCAGCGGCCCCGGCGCGTGGCCCTTCCCGACCGGTCCTACCGCGTGACGAAGGGCCTCTACGCCACTGCCTCGGTCGGGCTGCCCAAGTGGGTCGATGACGTGGCACCGGATCTCGGGTGGATGACCCAGAGGTCCAGCTGGGTCGGGTACGTCGCCGTGTGCGACGACCCCAGGGAAATCCAACGGATGGGAAGGAGGGACATCGTCATCGCCCTACGCGGTACCGCCACGTGTCTCGAGTGGGCCGAGAATATTAGAGATGTACTGGTCCCACTACCCTCCAACGAGGAAACGACGAATCATGACGGTGCGGTTAGTCAGCAGCAGCCATCCAGGGTAGAATGTGGGTTCCTAAGTTTGTTGAAAACACGTGGGGAGCACGTGCCTAGCCTAGCCGAGTCTGCCGTCGTAGAGGTCAAAAGATTAATGGAGAAATACAAAGGAGAATCTTTGAGCATAACCATAACCGGACACAGCTTGGGCGCTGCCCTAGCCCTATTGGTCGGTGACGAGCTTAGCACGTGCGCGCCCAACATGCCTCCCGTATCCGTCTTCTCGTTCGGTGGCCCTCGGGTAGGCAATCGTGGCTTTGCCAACCGTCTCGACTCCAACAAAGTCAAAGTGCTACGGATTGTCAATTCTCAAGATTTGGTTACTCGAGTTCCTGGGATGTTTGTGAATGAGGACATCGACAAGAAGTTGCGCTTGACGGGGGGCGGAAGGAAGCTGCTCGACACTCTCGACCGTAGCTTGCCATGGGCGTATACGCATGTCGGGACCGAATTGAGAGTCGATACTAAGATGTCACCGTTCTTGAGGCCGGATGCAGACGTGGCATGTTGCCATGATTTGGAGGCGTATTTACATTTGGTTGATGGGTTTTTGGCATCAAATTGCCCGTTCAGATCTAATGCTAAGAGAAGTTTGTGGAAATTGCTAAATGAACAGAGATCAAATGTGAAGAGATTGTACACTAGCAAGGCCAAGGCTTTGACGTTGAATAATGTGGAGAGAAGTGGAATGGCTATGTCTAACTGTTTGCCAAGTCCATCGTGATTATTGTATTATTCTCTCTTACGCGGAGTTGTGGAATAGGACTTGTTGTAAAGTTGAATATCAAGCTATGGACCTATGGTTTGAAATTGCACATAAAGAGTTAGTACAGTAAATACCATTATTCGATTTTATTTCAAAGCTTATTTGGTAGTGACCACTTATTGGAGAAGTGATTTTACTCATTACCGTGAGTAGTGCCTTAAACTTGGAGGATAATCATAATTTTCTTTCATTTTCATGGCTTAATTTCCCACTCCACCAAGATATGTAATTGTCACTACCTAATTAATCGATGAGGTAAATGGTAAAATAGCAACTTGCTTGAAATCCCAATCGATTACATTTTTGAATAATTCTATATGATTTTGTTTGATATCATGAAGTTTATTAATACCAGCAGACATTGTGTGTGTGTGTTGCGCACAATCCATTAAATATTAGTAAAAAAAAAAAAAAACATTGATAATTATATTTGGGGGCACACTCCTGTCAGCCCGGCCTCACCGTGAGGCCGGATTAAGATTGACATTTTTGTTTATAAAGATTGGCACTTTGAAACATTGACACTTTTGTCTACAAAGATTGACACTTTCGAAACATTGACACTTTTGTCTACAAAGATTGACACTTTCGAAACATTGACACTTTTATTCATAATAATTGACACTTTTACGAAAAATACGTTAATAATGAATATTAATTTCATGTTATGGAAATAAATAATATATATATATATATATATATATATATATATATATATATATATATATATATATATATAATACTATAAACCATAATATCAAAACATTATAATAACAAGTCGATAAAAAAATATAAAATTTTCGATATCGAATAGATTGACACTTTCATTCAGAACAATTGACTCTTTTTTTTTTCTTTTTTTTCTTTTTTTTTTTCGGGCAAATGTTAGTTGTTAGATTAGATGTTAGTACACCAAGTTCCCAATAACTCCTAAAATATCTCCAAGTCCACCTTATATCTCCCAAATTCGCTCCCACAAGGGATCGAACCCGGGTCACTCCTTCAAGGGAGGAGCCCGGTGGCCAGGTGCGCTAAGTCACCTGGTTAACAGTTGACACTTTTATTCATGAAGATTGACACTTTTGCTGGAGAATTATATATCATAAGTTTCAATTTATAATCCATATTCAACCTTATAAAATTGAAGTTAAATACTAAACAATAATTATAAAACCCTAAATTGATATACGAACCCTATAAAGTAATTTTAAAATTACTACATACATATAAATTACGTATAAATTTTTATTTATAAGATTGACACTTTTGTTCATAAAGATTAGCACTTTTATTAACAAAGATTGACAATTTACCTAAACGGGTCGGGTCAACACGGACCGGGTCGGGTTCATCCGAACCGAAATCGAATCAACCGGGTCGTGTTAACCCAAGTCAAACCGGGTCGGGTCGGGTCAACGGGTCCAGCCGCACCCAAGTTTTTGCCATTATCTAGACATCAAGCAAATAATCGACCATTATAATTTATTAATTATGACAAATAAATACAAAAATGATGGAATTTTCAACATACCCACTCCACTAATATTATGAAACAATTTCCACCATTAAGTTAAGGAATGCACTTCTATTTCATTAGCTGATACGCAACTACCAACATCCAACTTTCAATTTTTGTTTTTAGGGCAAATGTCAATTAAAAGCCCAAACTTTCCCCTCTTTCCCAAATATATCTCAAATTATTAATAATTTTAATTAAAAGCCTAAACTATTATCTATTTCCCAAATATGTCCTAACCTACATTTTCGGGCAAACAGAAACATGACGTGGCAACCGACTGCCACGTCAGATTAAAAGATTTTTTTTTTCACAAATCAGCAACATTAATCTTTGAATTAAAAAAATAATGCAACACCAACAACATTAAAAAATGCAAATAATTATTTGAATTAAGAAAGCCGAATTGATATTACCTAGCTACACCTTCTTCCAATTTTTTCATCGTTAAATAATTAAATATCATCTCTAAATTCAAAACATGAATAATAACTCTCATAAAACCAACAAAGCCCTTGAAAATTAAGTCATTTTCGGCATAATTAAATAAGAAAATCAATAACAAACGAAACCTACACATATCCGAATATCGACAAACATCATTATCCAACTTTCATTCTGAAAGCTACCAAAAACATCATATCTTTATAAGATAATGACTCATTAGTGAGTTGCATGACCATCTGAAGTTGTATCCCTTGAAATATGCAAAGTTCTTTCGGTTGACACATATACATTTCCAGATTCACCAACTAGTCTTCCAAACCCATGTCTGGCCTAAAGGATGTAAACATATTTCAAGAACGCGATATAATTAAAATAATCGATTAATGAATGAAACAAAAATATGAAGCAATGTATACAGGTGTTACCATATTGATCTCTCTTGTAATAATCTCTCCTGTAATACTGCCTCTCAAGCTGATTGTCGGCCTTAAAGTCGTAGTTGATGCATCTCAAGATCTCCATCGCTTGATTGTGCACTCGAACTAAGATCAATTAGGTCTTTTATTTAGACTTGTAATGTGGGGACATTGGTTTAGGTAGAGATTTTTAGGCTAAGTGACTAAGAAATCTCTCAAGTACTTTCACCTTCTCTTTTCCACTCTAAGTGTGAATCTCTCCACCTTCTACCTTCACCATTTCACCTCTATACACTCTGTTGGGAACCCCTTGCAGTTTGATTTTGATGATGTTTTTCGAAACCACACTTAGGCATATTTTCACTTGTTTAGGGTCAAGGCCGATAGATCGACCTGCTACCTGTTAGTGCAGGTCGATGCCCTCTAAAGTTTAAATACAAGTTCGATCCACTCTGTAAGAGAAAGGTTGTTTATCGACCTGCCTCATTCGGATCGAGCTGGCATATCTACCTGTCTATCGACCTTCCTTATCAAGCTTCCAGCCTGCTTTGACTTAGAAGATTTCAAGAGCTGGATTATCATATCAAGGTCGATGCTCTGCCTTCATGGAGCTACACGACCTGATCCTTGCCACGTGGTGTGCCAGCAAGGACGAATCTTCCCAACGGCTAGAAGTGAGTCATCCTCCAACGGCTAGTGCCACATCATCCTGACTCCAACGGCTAGTTTTCAAAAACTGCCTATATATACTTCAAGCCATTATCGGATTCAAGTACGGAAAACTCAAGCTATCAACGCAAATACTCTGCCAAAATCTCTCTCAAAGTTCATATCCTTTCAAGTGTTCGAAATTCCATTAGTTTCCCAAACACTTGACGAAGAGAGATTTTCGACTCCGATAAAAGCCCCAACGACGAAGCGTTCACTGCTGCTTGTCGTTGATTCAAACAACTTCTTCTCCGACTAGTTCGAAGTTAGAAAGTTTGTTTTGTGTTCTTCGCCATTATAGAGTTAGTCAAGCTCTGTAATTCGTGAAAGGTTGTTTGTACGTTTTTGTGCGAAAGGTTGTAAGGGTCACGACCCAAAACTCGTGTCTAGATATATTCAAGTTAGAGTGTATTTAGAACTGATACTCAGTCAGTATAAATAAGAGAGAAGTTGGATCCGAAGGTAAAGGGATTCTCAGGTCGAGTCGACCTGACGTGGACGTAGGAGGGTTTCTCCGAACCACGCTAAATTGCGGCCTCTCTCTCTCTCTCTCTCTCTCTTTATTTATCGCTCTTTCAATATTTTATCAATCTGACGAGCATCAACCTGCATTTCATAAAACAACCTGCATTTGCCTAACGACTTAGATTTTTCAAAGAGTAATCAACCTCCACCAACTTCCGCATAAGCACAGTTTGACAAATCAAGCTTGTTCCCAAACGAGCTTGATAGATCAATCTGCCTCTGATAGGATCGACCTTGACAGTAGACCTTCTTATCGACCTGATTTTCAAAAACGTCAAAAACGGTTGGTATTGGTGTATTCCCCCCCCCATACACCAATTACTCTTTTCCGGGACCAACAAGTGGTATCAGAGCAGTGGTTCTTTTGACCGCTGCTTTGCATACTAAATTATCAAACTTTTGGTCATTTTGAACCGATCCTTTTGAAAAATCTTTTCATTCATTCATATCATATTATTTGCAATGGAGGCTTCTCTTCTCAGGGTTTGTGAAGATTTCTCCATACAAGGCTATGAAGACTGGAGCTTCAGAATCAAGATGTGTCTCAAGGCACATCACGTCCTTATGTGGGAGATCATCGAAAATGGCCCCTCTGCCATTTATGAAGCGAAGATCATCGTTGAAGGAACGTCCCCCGGGGAGGCCACGTACGAGAAGATCCTCAAAAAACCTCGCGACTACACAACCGAGGAAAGGAAGGAGGCCAGTCTCGATGATTATGCAAAGGGACTCATCTCTAGCACTGTGAAGGGCGTCTATCTTGCCAAGATCCGAAATCTTGAGACTGCCAAAGAGATGTGGGACACCCTCCGGTCCATCAGCCTGGGCTCAGAAGAAATGAAGGAGAACAAGCTGTCCATGGCGTGCAGCAAGTTCGATGACTTCAAGATGATTTCGGGTGAAACCATATAAGCAATGAAGATTCGCTTCACCGAAATAATTCTCGAGATCGCTGCAATCAACCCTCTCAAATATACGCAGCGCGAGAAGAATCTTAAAGTGATGCGTGCCCTACCCGCAAACTGGCACGTATACACCGCCATGCATCCAGCTCGTTCCGACTTCAACTCTCTCACCACTGAAGATCTTTTCGACATTCTTGTCGGAAATGAATATGAGATGATCCGCATCCACGGATCAGCACAGCCTTCCACCAGCAAGAAGGCCGATGAAAAGAATGACAAGGAGGTAGCCTTCAAGGCCGAGTCAGCCTCTGCTGCTACCCCAGGCTCGATTGACGAATCCATCGTCAAAAAGTTCGAGAAGATGACTCTCGACTATGCTCTCGCTGCTAGGAGAAATGAGAAGCTCCTAGGAAAAGTTGTCAAATACAATAAATTCTACCGTGACAACAAGCGAAATTTCTCAAACCGCAACCACGACCGCCCTGACAAAAAGGGAGAAGGTAAACCCTCAACCTTCAATTCTTCTAACACACCCGAGGGTGGTTGTTTTAGTTGTGGCAGGCCGGGTCACTACAAGACCGATTGTCCCGATTTGACAAAGGCCGAGAGAGACGAGCTCCGTGCAAAGCGTGATAAGAAGCTCAAGGATCAACGAGCTGCCATGATCGCCGAAGAATCAAAGGAAGCTCACCTCTCAGACAGCTCGTCAAGTGATGACGAGGGTTACATCGCTTTCGATGAAAGTGATGATGAAGAATGTTTTGTTGGAGAACACCAACCAACCGAGGGAACCTCAAAGGTAGATCCTCAATCCATTTCACTTTCTTTCACTGACGATGAATGTGCAGAAGAAGGTGAAGAACTATCCGAGGCTGTGTCTTGGGAAGAAATCAAGAAACAGCTCGATGATTATGCCGACCTCGTGGATACACTCAAAGAGGTCGTTGAAGATAATGCTGAGCTGATGAGCAAGAATGAAAAATACAAGCTGGCATTAGAAGAAAAATTCACTCCCTATGATGAAGAAAAGGAAAGGGAGATCGAAGCCCTAAAGTCAAAAATTGAAAAATTGACTTTCCAAGTAAAGGAGTTCGATATCAGGGCGCTCGAGAAGGACGAGTCCCTAAAAATCAAAGATGCCGAAATTCACAGCCTTACATCAAAGTTGGCTGACTTGGTTATTCGACACGAACTCCTCGTGGAAAAAGAAGGAAAGCTTCAACTCACCTTGAGTCAGTTGAAGAAAAGCGGAAAGAAATTGGAAGAGGTCCAATCCATGCAACGCAATCCGCGCGATCACTCTGGTATTGGATTTAGTGGAAAATCCAAGGAAAGCAAGGATAAAGATTGCGAGATTAAGTTTGTGAAGACGCAGTCAAAATCAAAGAATATCAGGAAAGCTCATCAAGCTCTCCCAGATAAGATGGTCAAGCTGAAGAATCCAGTTCGACAGCCCCAAGCCATCCTTTTAAAGCAATACAAGAAGGAACAGCCCGTTCCTCAAAAGAAAGTGAGTCGACCTGCCCAGCATCGTCGACCTGCCCCCACTCATCAAAAACAGGCTGTTCATCAAGGGCGTTACGAAGGCCAGTACTATCAAAGGCCGTATCACCCTCAGTTCTTCTACCCGGCTCATCAAGGTTGTCACTGCCACTATCCTCAACAGACAAACTCTCAAGACTGGCAGTATCAACCTGGCTTTTATGGAGAACAGTATTATCAGCCTCGCCGCCCTCGCTCAAAGAAATCGAAGGCTCCCAAGCCCAAGACCGCCTCTGCCTCGTCCTCAACCTCGGATAGAAGCAAACCGGCGAAACAAATCTGGGTCCCAAAGGCCGTTCCCGCAACCGATGTAGCACCCAATCTCAAATGGGTTGCTAAGTTTAATTATGTGCAGGTCGGGAAGGCTCAAAGAAGGAGCCAAGCAGCTCGTGGAGATGTATGGATCATTGATAGTGGATGCTCCAAGCACATGACGTGTGACAAAACGCTACTATCAAATTATCAAGAAAGAGACGGGCCACTTGTAACCTTTGGAGGAAGTTCAAAGGGTCTCACAAGAGGCCAGGGCGATCTAAAAGTTGGAAAAACAACTATTTCTAATGTCTCGTATGTTGAAGGTCTTAATCATAATTTATTCTCTTTGTCGCAATTTTGCTCGAATGGTAAACGAGTAGAATTCACTACTAACAAATGTCTCGTGAGAAATGAGGAAGGAGAAATACTTCTTACCGGAATCTTGCAGGATAGACTCTACATAGTCCAATGGACTGATGGGATAGAGACCTGCCTGATCACAAAGGCTGATTCCGAGACAAGCTGGTTATGGTACAAGAGGCTGAGTCACTTAAACTTCAAGGCCACCAACAAGCTCGCACGCAACAAACTGGTGAACGACCTGCCAGATCAAGTCTTCGATCGTGATCACATTTGCAAAGCCTGTCAAGCTGGAAAGCAAATGATAACCACATATTTATCATGCTTTAGAGTGCGTCTCGATGCGTGTTTTGGTTGAGATATGTGTTTAAATGATTAGGAAATGATAGGTTTTTACAATTTGTACATTTTCTATATGCTTTGCGTTTTCTCTCGGTTTCCGTGCTGATTTCAGGTGCTGTGGAAATTTTCTGGGCAAGTTTGATTTATCCTATGTCAAAGAGGATCGAGAGAGGAAGCCGTAGCACTTTGCGGATTAATTTTCCGATGCCGGACGAGAGAGAACGAGCCAAAACCGTGAGAGCGCGCAAACTGTCAAATGTGGGCGGAAATGCACAAGTCAACCGAAAATGCACAAGTCAAACCTCTACTCAACTTTCCAGAAATTACAGATTTTACCCCACCTTCTCAACTTAAGTTTCTAATATTTGCAATTTGACCCCAATGTGTGGGAAAACTATAAATAGCTAGTTCTTTTCCTTATTTGGCATCTAATTTCACTTGTATTTTCACTTGAACAACTTCCCTTAGAACCCTAGCTACTTTCCCTCTTTCTACTTTAGTATTGTCACGGCCCGCCTTAGAATAAAGATGACCAACCCGGAAAAACCGTGACTTAAGAAAATATAACAAAATTTAAACAAAACCTGCTCGAAACACGTGCTAAAGCCGAAAGCCTGAAAACGAATTAATCTCATTTATATACCTCCATTCAAGTGAAATAAGTAAACTGCTCCGTACACAAAGAATTTCAAGGCTCAATCATCTAAACCAACGAGAATTCAAGGTTGGAAATAGCTTTTCAATAAAATCCAAGCTGTCAAGATTTAACAACCTTTTATACATTAATATTACTGAAAATTCCCAGACAAAAGTTGGAGTTCAGGTACAAGTGATAACCAAAGTAAGTGTAACTTCGAGTCCTCGAACTATTTACAACAACTTTCAAGTGTCGCAGCGGAAAGGATCGACTAAAGGAATTACATGTATGCAGACACATAACCCTAGAACTCAAACTACCGACATTACTATATGTACAAATAATATACAATGTCGACTCCCAACAAAAGCTCCGCTCAGCACACTCCCATCCTCCATCATAGCTTAGCCTGCACATTTTAGAAATAACATGCAGGGCTGAGTATAAACATACTCAGTGAACACATGCCAAATCCTTGAAACTTGCTACTTAGAGCTATAGATTAAACTTGCCTCAATAAGCATGTCACAAGCAATTTACTTTAAATAACTCAAGGCATGCTAAAATAATATTACTTCCTCCAACATCAAACATTAATGACTGCAATCCATTTTTATGTATGAATAACATCTACTACATCTAGTGTGTCGAGAAGTAGGCCTCCTTCTCAAACACCATGACTGGCCGAGCAAGAGGACGGCTCACAGTCACTTCCGTATACACATATCATGCATTAAAACATGACCGAATTCGTCTTCCATCAAGTAGATTATCATACAAAAACTTAAAATTGGCAAGTTAATAATTTTCTTAAATATCACGTTTTATAAACGTATAAACATCGCATCATCATTTAGATAGATTGCCCACCTGACTCCGTCTATCTTCTACTTATTAACTCGTCCTCCTCAGTTATTTCCTGTCCTTGGATTACTGCTCGCTCCTTCAATGAGATAATAAAATAACTATAATCAATAAGAGTCAGAGAAGTAATGGGCAATATCTATATATACTCGACTCCTAATTCTCTAAACTTCTCTCAACAATCTTCAGCTGGACCTATCACTACAAGAAAAATGGTGATAGACAACAGCTAAAATCCGTTGTCTATTAAGAATTCGGGTGTTGTCTATGGCGGTGTTGTCTATTAGGGGCGGTTATAGACAACATGTAATTACCCGTTGTCTATGAGTTAATAGACAACAGGTTTTTTGTGTTGTCTATTAGCGAAAATTTCGTGTTGTCTATTTTATTAAAGAGAACACAAGTTATGGCCGTTGTCTATTACCTTGTTTGTATATATATATATATATATATATATATATATATATATATATATATATATACATTTCTCTTTTTTTTTTTTACCAATAATCTGCTACATTTTTGTAAATATTAATTAAGTTGTATTATTTTGCTAACAAAAAAGTAAATATGTATTAGATACAGTACTAAAGGATTTCATAAACCAATATCTCTATATTCAAAGTACAATCATAATGTATGAAACCATATACAAAATACTCTAAAACTAAATACTAGATTTGTCGACAAAAAAGAAAACATATTATTTTAAATCTAAAATTTGGTGCAATCTCCTATATCTTCCACTCACCAACACAACTTCCATAGAATATTCATTGAAAAATCTTTGACCTGCAAAACCAAAATATATACAACACATTAATAAAGATTAAAAATATAAGTATTGCACATAAATTAATAAGACAACAATATGGATGAGAATATCATAAAATGTACATGCATAATGGAAGCAGAAGGTGGAAACATAGTAATCTTCAGAAAAGGTGAAATAAGAATGACTCAAATTGCAAGGATGGGAAGAAGGCAGGTAACTATATGGATAAAATCATAAAAGGTATGCATATGCTAGCAGAAGGTAGGAGATGTAGAAACATTAAACTATATAAGTAAATATATATGTAACAAACTGATATCCTAATCTCAGAAGTGCAAGAGGACATACCAACAAAACTCAAATTTACAGCCTAGCGTGCATGTAAAATGCTTGCAGCCTTGGTTCTTCTCAATTGGCTGCTTGCACTTGGGACAAGGTTTAGAATTGGCCAGTATCCTGTGATAACATTGTGTGGATACAAGTAGAAATTAGACTACATAGATAAGAACATCTAACCACACTATAATCAGATCTATTTTAATTTAGATGGACATAAGGAAGATCAATATCAATCCTCCTAGCAAAATCAACATACCAACTCATATTAAAGCAAAAAATAAGATAAAAGGGAGAAAAGAGAAAATGGAAAAAGAAGTGGTGAAACTCACGTTCCAGCAAAAACTATTGGGGGGGGGGGGGGGGGGGGGGATGATAGCATAACCACAGTTCCCGACACCAACAGAAAAATCCACAGCATAATCATAGCCTGGTGCTAGACACCACTTTGTATATCTAGAGGGAGGGGGGGGAGGGGGTGATAGCAATGAGCAAATACTTCTGAAGCAAAACGAATGTAAAATTATGCTCTAATCAGGACCCAAACTATGAAATAGAATTTTTCAGATTCTGAGTTCATGTTGATACAGAGGACAAGAGCTAGAGGAATGTTATGCATAAGGGAGCAGAGACAATGCAAGATAAGATACTATATATAAAAAAAAACATGATAATGAGTTTTCATATCTTGTTTAGACTGTGCTTCTTTTGGATGGAGCTCATTTCTTACAAATGTTACTGAATTCCTGTAGATTCCTATTATCTTCAATAAACGATCTCAAAAAGTAGTTTTTCAAAATATATTCCTAAATCAGTCCTCAATATCCAAGATGCAGATTTTTGCCCAAACTTACCTTCTCAACTTTGCAATAATTTGATTACCACGGATCTCTACTTTTGGCTCTTCATCCACAAATCACGAGGGAATAGCGGGAACCTTTGTTAGGGAGGAGAGAGTATCAGAAAGGCTAGTTAGTTTGATGTCAATAATCTCCATAAGTTAAACTCTCTCAGCAATTATATCTCCATACTTTCATAAAGTCTCAAAAGACAAAATTCATTTCAAACTGAAAATAAAGCAGCAGTCAATAACACCTTAACAACGAAACCATACCAATTCTACTGACAAAGGAAGGATTAAATAAACCTGGTAAAAGTAAGCAATCCCTTGCTGAGTCCAATAACCGAAAGTAGAGCTAAGAACAGCAAATCTGGAGAGTAGAAGAAGAGGATCATGTCCGTCTCTTACCCTTCCGTTTGTCCCCTCCTCAAATCGAACACACACAATCGCATTACCTCCTCAACATAAGTCTCAAATGTTAGCCCCATTTCGACTTTTTTTGCCTAAAATTCACCCAACAATATACAAATTGTATCAGTACAGTGAAGTGATATTATGCTAAGTGATATTCTCGGATGTTCCAAGTAATTGAAAAGTTTAATCTGAGCAATTCTCCGAAATTTCGGATTAATGTACTCTGAGAGACGAAAGTAACTAATCAACTAACGAAAAAAAAATAGTATCAATTTGAAATAATTGAACGCTCCAATCAAATAAGTAAAATCTAAGATCTCATATTCAATTTTCATCGCAATCAAAAAGAAGCTGGAAACAAAATGTAGAACCTAGGGTTAGCATTTCCCGACGGAGGAGGTGTAACCAGTACCGATGTTGGCTTTGATTGGAGATTCGATCTTCTACCCAAAGATCTGCTCACTCACCTCCCACTGCCGTTGACGGCTCTTTCTCGGCTTCTCGACCGCTGCTGCGCCGCCTGGTATCTTTCTCTTTTCCTGCTCGGCGTCCTCCGCTTGGTCTCTTTCCGTTTCCTTGGTCGGCGTCCTCCGTTGCACCTGAGACCAGCAACGCTCCCTTCGCCGGTTCTCCTCTCTTCGACCACCGCCTCGTCATCTTCTTTGTTGTCGTCGCACCTATGCAGTGAAATCGCACAAGTGAGACGCTAGAAACAGATGGAATTGGGGATTTAAGTCTTTTCAATTTCACGATGGAAAATTTCATGTTCTCTATTTAATATAAAAATAACAGTATGTATGTAAATTCATTGTTTAGTAATTAAAAAAACGGATTTAAAGATACAAAAAGAATGCGGCTATAGACAACACGGACAACAAATGTTGTCTATATAAATTAGGCGGCGATAGACCACGGTTTCTATGACCTGTTGTCTATAGTAATATAGACAACGGGTTTCTTACTGTTGCGAAACAAAACAACACAAAAATGAAATGAGAGACAACAGATCCAACCTAAACCGTTGTCTATAAAATTATAGACAACAGAACTACAAAACCCGTTGTCTATATCCTGTTGTCTATAACCAAAATTCTTGTAGTGTATTCAAAGAATTCTCCTATTAAGAGAGTTTAAATTATCATCTTCACCTTTTCTATGAGTAAAAGTGATACAAACTTATATACTCAACTCGTAATATTCATACCATTATTCTTCTTCATGTTTAACTCCTGTTTATGCAGCTCAGAATTTAAGAAAAATTCTCATAGTTTATAGTTAATAACTCATCTTAGTTATATATGCTCATTCCTCCCATTCGGTTACTCTAACTCAACTACGATCCAACTCAGAAAATAGTAGGAAAATAGAAAAGTATATAAGACTTATATATATGATAACTCTAATGAATTCAGATGAACTCAAAGTAGATTAAGTAATATTTCCCAAGCTTTATTATGAACATATAGCCCTTTAAACTTAAAATCCCCAATTACCTGAATCTGCAATCCTCATTTTTAACATAAGGGTTCCAAAAGTTTATCAAAACCTCACCTTGAGCATCAAATAATATCAACTTTATATCCCCCCTTATCGATTTTAAGAAATCAAATCAGAATATAAATCCCTATCTTCACCTAGAACTCAAATTTCTAGAATTAATAAATTGGTTTCCAGAAATCCTCTTCAGCTCAGTTCAGGTTCTTATAAAATCCCTATGATCTTATAATCAAGCTTAATTCCTCCAAGAAAATTCGAAATGAAAAACCCCCAAATTTAACCTCACCAAATTCGAACTTAAATCTTGAAAGAAAAGGGGTTTTTCTTAATTCATCATCACTATTAATCCTATGGCAGGTTTAACTCAAGAGAAAATTAAGAGTTCAAATCCCTAAGTCATCACAAGAAGAATCGAGACCCGCACAGCTACTGCGTTTCTATTCCCTCTATTTTCTTCAATATTTAAACCACAAGATTACCCTAATTAAAATAGAGCAGCTAATTTGAGCTTCTTTACCTAATCTCTTGACCTTCTTGTAGCATATACTGATGGTGACTTGTGTATTCGACTGTAGGAGTTAAGGTGAAAGGAAGAAAGAAAAAGAAAGAAGGAAGAGGACAGTGAAGATGACGGCTGGGAAGATGAGGGAAAGAAAGGGAGAAAAAAAATTGAGGCACACGTGCCCTTCAAGTCTTCAACCCAATCCTTCCCATTTTCTTTTCTTTTTATTTTTTATTTTCTTTTCTTCTTATCCTTTCCTTCTTATTCTTTTCTTTTTTGTATTAACAAATTTATTCCAAACTCTTAAACTTAATAATATCACTTATAAAAGTTGATATTTTTGAACTTGATCTCCATAATACCTAATGTTTTCCCCAAAATACTCCTCAAATCCTACAAAAATAATAATTAATACTCTATAGTTGAAGATAAACGAAAATAAATATATTTCGTGGTGTTTTTCCGTCTTCCTTCTTACCTCAATGTCCTCTCTTATTAAAGATTATTATAGGTTATTACTATTATAACAATCTATAATATCACTTAATTTAACTAATTAAATTACAGGATATTACATCCTCCTCCTCTTAAAAAAATTTCGTCCCGAAATTTAGTTACCTCGAAGAGCTCTGGATACTTTTCTCTTATCTTGTCTTCGAGTTCCCACGTCGATTCTTCTATACCATGATGTATCCACTGTACTCTAACTAGAGGTATCGATTTATTTCTCAATTGCTGAATTTTTCGATCTAATATCGCCTGTGGTCTTTCTTCGTAACTCAGGTCAGGTTCTAGAGTCACTTCTTCTTGACGGATAACATGTTTGGGGTCATGTATATACCGTCTTAATTGTGAGACGTGGAATACGTTATGAGTGTTTCCAAAGCTCGGTGGCAAGGCTAATCAGTATGCTACAGAACCTATCTTTTCAAGGACTTCATAAGGCCCTATAAATCTAGGCTTAAGCTTGCCTTTAATTCCAAATCGGTGAATCCCTTTTGAAGGTGAAACCTTAAGAAAAACTTTGTCACCTATTTCAAAGGCTAACTCTGTTCTTCTTACATCAGCATAGGATTTTTGACGATCTTGAGCTTCTTTAATTCTCTGCTTGATATGTCGCACACTTTCAATCATCTCCCCAACAGCATCAGGCCCTAATACTTTTCGTTCGCCAACTTCATCCCAATAGAGGGGTGATCGACACTTTCTACCATAAAGAGCTTCGTAAGGTGCCATGTTAATCGTTGCTTGGTAGCTATTATTATATGCAAACTCCATAAGTGGTAGAATCTTTTCCCATTGGTCTCCTCGATCTAACACAACTGTTCTAATCATATCTTCCAAAATCTGAATGGTCCTTTCAGTTTGCCCATCTGTTTGTGGGTGAAATGATGTGCTGAAATTCAACTTAGTTCCCAACTCATTCTGCAAACTTGTCCAGAAACGAGAGGTAAACTTTGGATCTCGATCTGATGTAATCGTCTGAGGTACTCCATGTAGTCGTACAATCTCACGAACGTATAATTGGGCTAGCTTGTCAGATCCATAAGTAGTTGGAATTGGAATAAAATGAGCACACTTTGTAAGCGTATCAACAACTACCCAAATGGCTGTATTTCCTCTCTTTGATTTTGGCAATCCAGTCACAAAATCCATAGTAATCTTATCCCATTTCCATTGTGGAATTTCAGATAGCTGAAGCTTTCCATATGGTTGTTGATGTAATGCTTTCACCTGTTGACATGCCAGACATCGATCTACGTACAGAGCTATGTCACGCTTCATTCCTTCCCACCAAAAATTTCGTTTTAAATCTTGATACATCTTCGTGCTTCCTGGATGGGCTGTATAAGGAGTATCGTGGGCTTCACTCAAGATTTCCTTCTTTAACTCTTCGTCATTAGGTATGCAGATTCATTCTTTGAACAGTAGTGCATTATCTCCAGCTTCCTTGAAACTATCAACACCCTCAGTTCGGGCCTTTAGTCGTAATTTTTCCATTTTTTCATCTTTTCTTTGAGCACTAATGATTTTAGTTCTCAAATCTGAAGTTATTACTAATGATGCCACGACTTTCTCATGGAGGTTGGACGGTATAACTGCTTCTATGTTGATCTCCTCTAGCTCCTCCCTTGATATTTTCTTTTGAGCAAAAAGAACTCCTAAATCTACCCAACTTTTTCTGCTCAATGCATCTGCAACCACATTAGCTTTCCCTGGGTGGTAGAAAATTTTACAATCATAATCTTTGACCAACTCAAGCCACCTTCTTTGTCGCATATTTAACTCCTTTTGTTCGAAGAAGTATTTCAAGCTTTTATGATCTGTAAAAATTTCAGACTTAGCTCCATAAAGATGGTGCCTCCAAATTTTTAAAGCATGAACTACGGCTGCCAATTCTAGGTCATGGGTTGGGTAATTCAACTCGTGAGGTTGAAGTTGTCGCGAAGCATATGCGATGACTTTTCCTTCTTGCATTAATACACAACCAAGACCATTCTTCGATGCATCCGTAAATATTGTATAAACTTTATCGGCTTCCGGGACGGCTAATACTGGAGCTGCAGTCAATTTTTCCTAAAGCTCTTGAAAGCTTTTCTCACATTCTCTGGTCCATTGAAATTTTGCATTCTTTTGGAGTAACTGGGTCATCGGTTTCGCTATCTTAGAAAATCCTTCAATAAATCGGCGGTAGTAACCTGCTTGACCTAAGAAACTCCGGATTTCATGCGGTGAGGTAGGTGTTCTCCATTCCTGCACTGCTCGTACTTTTGACAAATCAACTCTGATCCCTTCAGAAGAGACAACATGTCCAAGAAAATTCACTTCGTTCTGCCAAAATTCACATTTACTAAATTTGGCATAAAGTTTTTCTACCCTCAACTTATCCATGACAGTTCTAAGATGTTTTTCGTGTTCCTATTCGCTCTTCGAGTAAATTAGAATGTCATCTATGAACACTAACACAAACTTATCTAAGTATTCATGAAAAACTCGATTCATGAGGTCCATAAACACGGCTGGGGCGTTTGTTAACCCGAAAGGCATCACGATGAACTCATAATGACCATACCTTGTTCGAAAAGCGGTTTTTGGTATATCCTCCTGCCGAATTTTTAATTGGTGATAACCAGATCTCAAATCAATTTTTGAGAATACCTTCGCTCCCTTAAGCTGATCGAATAGATCATCTATCCTAGGTAAAGGATATTTGTTCTTCAATGTCAGAACTTATTAAGTTCACGGTAATCTATGCACATCCTCAACGTAACGTCTTTTTTCTTAACAAATAAAATTGGAGCTCCCCACGTAGAAACACTAGGTCGGATGAAACCTAAACTAAGTAGCTCCTGTAATTGAATCTTCAGTTCTTGCAGTTCCTTTGGACCCATTCTGTATGGAGCCTTTGATACTGGAGCTGCACCAGGTTCGAGATCAATGGTAAACTCAACTTTCCTATCAGGTGGTATCCCTGGTAACGATTCTGGAAAGACATCCTTGTACTCACAAACTACAGGTACATCGTCGAACTTCTTCTCCACATCAACTTCTTTATTCAAATAAACCATATAAGCTTGCACATCTCTTTTCTTTATCAGTTTCTCCGCTTGAATTGCTGAGATTATTGGTATTCTCCTGTTGCTTCTTTGAATTCCATGAATTCTAGTTGGTTCTCCTCCTGGCGGAAGAAAGAAATTTCTCTTTGCTCGCATCGAATTATTGCAAAATTCTCAATTAACCAGTCCATCCCTAATATGATATCCACATCCCACATGTGAATTATGTTCAGAACCTTAGCTATCATTTTAAGAGATCCAAACCCAAATTCTAGGCTGGGACAAATATGAGTAACGGTAGTGAATTTTCCTAAGGGAGTAGTCACTTTTAAGTCATGTCTAGATTTCTCTATATCAAGTTCAAAAGTATCTACGCAACTACTTGATATAAAGGAATGAGATGCTCCCGTATCAAATAGGATAATAATAGGAGTTTCGTTTATTTGACCCATACCTGCAAGGTTTCCTTGTTCTTTATCATGAGATTTCTGCTCAAGTGCAAAGGCTCGTTGATATTGTTGCTGTGGTTGGTTTTGCTGAGAAGGTCCCCCGCGCTGAGATTGTTGACCCTGAGAACGTTGCAGTTGGCACTGCTGTGGGTGAACTCCTTCCATGGCTCTCAAATTCGGATTCTGAGCTTGTCCTGATTTTCCCCCATTTCCTCCTCGTTGTTTGTTTGGACAATGATAAGAGAAGTGACCAATTTGTCCACATGTAAAACAAACGTTGCTCCCAGCTTTGCAATTTCCTTTATGCATTTTATGGCAATTAGGACAAGGAGGAATCCCTTGTGGCCCTGTAGATGTTCCAGATTGCACCATAGTCTGCGATTTAGGATTTCCTTGATTAAATCGTTGTTGGTTCTGCCCTTGCCAAGGTCGCTTGTTGCCTTGGTTCTTGTCGTCCCACTTCCTCTTTCCCTTATTATTTTGCCCGTGATCAGAGAACGGCTGATTTGCTGCACTGGGATTCTGAGATTGAGGTGGAATAAAAACAGGAACTTGTGGGGTTTTCTCTGGTTGCATAGCCATCTCCATATCCAGCGCTCGATTGAGTGCTTCCGCATAAGATAGGCCGTATTGACTAGCTAGAACTACCCGGATATCTTGCCTCAACCCAGCACGGAAAAGTTCAGACATTTTGTCATCGGTATTAACCTTATCTGGTGCATAACGTGCTAGATCACAGAACATACGGTCATACTCTGACACAGTTTTCTTGCCTTGCTTTATGTTTGAAAATTCAGCTTCCTTCTGCTTGCGATAACTTCTCGGAATAAACTTCTCTTTCAAAACATCTTTAAACTGCTCCCAGGTAAGATTCTCGAGTTGTTCTTGAGTATATATTTTCTGTCGTGTTTCCCACCAATAATCAGCTGAACCCTTTAATTGGAAGGACATACACGACAACCTTTCTTTATCATTACAACGAAGGAATTTGAAGATTCGCTCTAACGCACGAATCCACTCCTCAGCTTCACATGGATCTCCTTTACCGTCGAAAATAGGTGGGTTTTGTCGAAGAAAAAGTTCTTCGATATTTCTCCCGGGTGGTGGAGGTGGAAGTGGAATCTGCTCTCTATCATCCTCCCCACCCTCGTTTCCATTTCTTCGTCTATGATCCATTCTGGAAGCGAATAAATATAAATAATGAATACTCATATAAATATATGTAACATATCTTATACTTATGCATATATTCATATGGCATTATTTTAGTAAATATCATCAGTATATTTCTCAAGTAACAAGTTACATAAAATCTTAAGGCATCATTTATGTTATTGTAGTCTTCATTATCTCATATTCAGCTTCTCATCTCAACTTATTAGTGCATATACTATAATAAAAATGATAATAATAATAGAACTCATCATAATATAAAATGGCTACTTTGGTCATCTTTCATATATACGCTGGAAAATTGCCTCTCCGAGGACTTCTTGTACAAAATATCGGGATTATGTACAGCAAAAATCCCTACTCTAGCCCAGAGCTATTTACGTCAGCATCACTATGAAATCTAGGCTATAGCTTGGCAACTACTACCTGCTGCAAGCTGTCAAAAAGATATATACATATATTATATGCATCTCTAGCTATATACACGTACATATATATATATATATATATATATATATATATATATATATATATATATATATATATATATATATATATATATATATATAAGAGTCTAATACAACATCTCACATCACTCGGGGTCACCCTCGCTCGGGTCCTCCTCTTCGTCATCCCCATTCTGCTCTTCCTTCTCGTTCTCAAGAGGTTCCTCCTCATCATCTATCATGCCCTCTGGATTCAGCCCCTCATCTGCCCCACCATCGGCAATACCCTCACCCTCGCTCTCCATCTCATCATCTGCTGTAACATAGCCCACCGGATCCTCTGCCTTATCTGATGGTGAGCAAGCTAGATTTTCCGGTCGACTAACAGCCACTGGAAAACTCAGGGAATTAGGATAAATGCGTTGTATCTTCCCTCTACCTGCTGTAACTTCTTTAGCTGGTTCCTCGTCTTCCTTATCATCATCACTATTCTCCCTGGCACGTCGAGAACAACCAGCTTTAAACTCCTTAGACACTGGTATGTGTCTGAGAAACTCGGGGTGCGAAGGATCTAAAACTGAATGTGCTCTCTGAACATCGGGACTGTAAGATATAGGCTCTATTGGTGGCTCGGGAGTCAGTGATGACATTGGAATACCGGAAACTACCTCTGTTAATGTCCCAAACCGAAGATATGGAGGAGTAGAGTTCTCAGTAGGAGTATTAAATGGTGCTATGTAGGAATCCGTGTCTTCCTGCTCCGAAAAGAGGGTTGAAAGGGTCTCAGAAGATAACTCGAATATAGGCTCAGGCTCCGGAATTTGCTCGAAAGCAGGCTCTGGTTCTGGTTCTGGAGCAGGAACTATTGGGGCTGGCTCATCTGGCTCAAACACAAAAGGGACTGGATTCAGGGGAGGCTCATACTCTATTAATATCCCAAGAGCTTCATAACCATGTGGTATCTCATGTGGTCCAGGTGGTGGTGTACCATCACTCAAGTACCGATGGCTGAGGGCAGCTATAAAACATCGACAATCACCATAGAGATGTCCATGGAGATAAACACGATCAACAAACTAAGGTATAAGTGAAGCAGCCCACCTTCGCCACTCCGCAGGCAATAACGGAATCAGATGGAGAATGCCCTCGACCCCCACAACACCATGATCACTGGCATCTACATATAGCTTGTGGTAATGGGCAAGAAATTCTCCCAACGTGTCCCGATAACTCTTACGTATAAACTGAAACTCTTGGAGTATTTGATGGGGAGTTGGCTCGTCCATTCCTATTTTAAACCATAAAAATAGGAATAAATATATATAAATAAATAAGTGAGCTACTAAATAAATAAGCATAATCACTTATATAGAAATGATATGCACGTTTCTAGCTCCAAAGTTCAGAACATACTTCCATAGCAACATAAACTCCTATTACTTGCTACACTTGATATCAGCGTCTAACAGGCCAACATTTTCACAAAACAGGACATTGGAAGGTCTGGTGTAAATATACTCCTTTTATACTATACTATAAGTCTCCACATCTCAAGTTCAAGATAATTTACATCTTAATCACCAACTAATATACTAAAATACATACCTGATATGGCTGGATGAGAGAGTGCATGTTGAGCTTTTGTTGTTCAAACTCGACTAGTCTAAGAATGCAAATTAGACTAGACTCAAAAGAAGTTTAAGTTCAGAGCAAACAATTGCTCTGATACCAATCTGTCACGGCCCGCCTTAGAATAAAGATGACCAACCCGGAAAAACCGTGACTTAAGAAAATATAACAAAATTTAAACAAAACCTGCTCGAAACACGTGCTAATAAGCCGAAAGCCTGAAAACGAATTAATCTCATTTATATACCTCCATTCAAGTGAAATAAGTAAACTGCTCCTTACACAAAGAATTTCAAGGCTCAATCATCTAAACCAACGAGAATTCAAGGTTGGAAATAGCTTTTCAATAAAATCCAAGCTGTCAAGATTTAACAACCTTTTATACATTAATATTACTGAAAATTCCCAGACAAAAGTTGGAGTTCAGGTACAAGTGATAACCAAAGTAAGTGTAACTTCGAGTCCTCGAACTATTTACAACAACTTTCAAGTGTCGCAGCGGAAAGGATCGACTAAAGGAATTACATGTATGCAGACACATAACCCTAGAACTCAAACTACCGACATTACTATATGTACAAATAATATACAATGTCGACTCCCAACAAAAGCTCCGCTCAGCACACTCCCATCCTCCATCATAGCTTAGCCTGCACATTTTAGAAATAACATGCAGGGCTGAGTATAAACATACTCAGTGAACACATGCCAAATCCTTGAAACTTGCTACTTAGAGCTATAGATTAAACTTGCCTCAATAAGCATGTCACAAGCAATTTACTTTAAATAACTCAAGGCATGCTAAAATAATATTACTTCCTCCAACATCAAACATTAATGACTGCAGTCCATTTTTATGTATGAATAACATCTACTACATCTAGTGTGTCGAGAAGTAGGCCTCCTTCTCAAACACCATGACTGGCCGAGCAAGAGGACGGCTCACAGTCACTTCCGTATACACATATCATGCATTAAAACATGACCGAATTCGTCTTCCATCAAGTAGATTATCATACAAAAACTTAAAATTGGCAAGTTAATCATTTTCTTAAAATATCACGTTTTATAAACGTATAAACATCGCATCATCATTTAGATAGATTGCCCACCTGACTCTGTCTATCTTCTACTTATTAACTCGTCCTCCTCAGTTATTTCCTGTCCTTGGATTACTGCTCGCTCCTTCAATGAGATAATAAAATAACTATAATCAATAAGAGTCAGAGAAGTAATGGGAAATATCTATATAAACTCGACTCCTAATTCTCTAAACTTCTCTCAACAATCTTCAGCTGGACCTATTCAAAGAATTCTCCTATTAAGAGAGTTTAAATTAGCATCTTCACCTTTTATATGAGTAAAAGTGATACAAACTTATATACTCAACTCGTAATATTCATACCATTATTCTTCTTCATGTTTAACTCCTGTTTATGCAGCTCAGAATTTAAGAAAAATTCTCATAGTTTATAGTTAATAACTCATCTTAGTTATATATGCTCATTCCTCCCATTCGGTTACTTTAACTCAACTACGATCCAACTCAGAAAATAGTAGGAAAATAGAAAAGTATATAAGACTTATATATATGATAACTCTAATGAATTCAGATGAACTCAAAGTAGATTAAGTAATATTTCCCAAGCTTTATTATGAACATATAGCCCTTTAAACTTAAAATCCCCAATTACCTGAATCTGCAATCCTCATTTTTAACATAAGGGTTCCAAAAGTTTATCAAAACCTCACCTTGAGCATCAAATAATATCAACTTTATATCCCCCCTTATCGATTTTAAGAAATCAAATCAGAATATAAATCCCTATCTTCACCTAGAACTCAAATTTCTAGAATTAATAAATTGGTTTCCAGAAATCCTCTTCAGCTCAGTTCAGGTTCTTATAAAATCCCTATGATCTTATAATCAAGCTTAATTCCTCCAAGAAAATTCGAAATGAAAAACCCCCAAATTTAACCTCACCAAATTCGAACTTAAATCTTGAAAGAAAAGGGGTTTTTCTTAATTCATCATCACTATTAATCCTATGGCAGGTTTAACTCAAGAGAAAATTAAGAGTTCAAATCCCTAAGTCATCGCAAGAAGAATCGAGACCCGCACAGCTACTGCGTTTCTATTCCCTCTATTTTCTTCAATATTTAAACCACAAGATTACCCTAATTAAAATAGAGCAGCTAATTTGAGCTTCTTTACCTGATCTCTTGACCTTCTTGTAGCATATACTGATGGTGACTTGTGTATTCGACTGTAGGCGTGAAGGTGAAAGGAAGAAAGAAAAAGAAAGAAGGAAGGGGACAGTGAAGATGACAGCTGGGAAGATGAGGGAAAGAAAGGGAGAAAAAAATTTGAGGCACACGTGCCCTTCAAGTCTTCAACCCAATCCTTCCCATTTTCTTTTCTTTTTATTTATTTATTTTTCTTTTCTTCTTATCATTTCCTTCTTATTCTTTTCTTTTTTGTATTAACAAATTTATTCCAAACTCTTAAACTTAATAATATCACTTATAAAAGTTGATATTTTCGAACTTGATCTCCATAATACCTAATGTTTTCCCCAACATACTCTTCAAATCCTACAAAAATAATAATTAATACTCTATAGTTGAAGATAAACGAAAATAAATATATTTCGTGGTGTTTTTTCGTCTTCCTTCTTACCTCAATGTCCTCTCTTATTAAAGATTATTATAGGTTATTACTATTATAACAATCTATAATATCACTTAATTTAACTAATTAAATTACAGGATATTACAAGTATTTTCAAATATTTGTGGATGATCAAGCTTGGAGATTGAAGATTATTGAAGATTTTCAATTCCTTTTCATTTCCTTGTCATTCCTATTATGATTTCTCTTATTTTCCATGGTTTGATTGCTAGATCTATGGCTAGCTAAGCTTGCATATGGCTCCAAGTGATGGATAATTTGATGTAGATGATAGGTATTAGATTCTAGGATGTTGATCTACCTTCCTCTTGGATTGCCTATGGATTGGGACTTTAATTTGTATGCATGAATAATTGATCACTAGGAGTGCATCTAAGGTGTTTGAGGGAATGCCTAGTAAGATTCCTTTCATAGCACTTGGCATCAATCCATACCCATATCACTTGATTTCATCTCTTATAGTTCCTAGAAAGAATTAGATGAGTTGGATGAGAGTTGGTAGGTTATCTTAGACTAATTTGAGCTATTTGGAGTTGATAGAGTATTTAAAGGCTTAGAAAGCATTTGTTGCTCTATTGATCCACTTGTTAATCACCCTAGTAAGGTAGGTTAGCATATATGATATAAGAAACCATCCAATGTGGATTAAATTGGTTTGAAGCATCTAGATTCTAAAGCCTTCATCATCATCATATTGGAAATCACTTGGATCCATGCCTTTTACTATTGTTGAATCTTCATATTTGCACTTTACTTGTCCTGTTTACTTTACATTGTCAAGTTTACAATCTACTTTACTCTTTGCCTAGTTAAGAAAATCCAAACCATGAATATGTGCTCAAATAGGATAATAGAGACGAGACGAACTACTTGATTATCTCTCGACACATTCACTCCTTGTGGTTCGACCCGGACTACTAGCTAGTTCGGTTATTGTATTATTGATAGGCTAGAAATAGCTTAGTCAGCAAACAAGATCATCCATTCCAAGTGTGACGGCACAAGCTTCAAATCGAATTCTTGAACTTCTCCATCTCGACCTCTTTGGTCCAGTCACTCCCTTGAGTATAAACGGTAGAAAATACGCTCTCGTTATTATAGATGATTATTCTAGATTTACGTGGGTTATTTTCATGTACAAAAAGAAGGAGACTTTGGAGAAGCTACCCGTGTTGCTGAGCAAATTGTACAATCAAAAGGAGAAATCCATCATCTCCATTCGATCTGATCGAGGCACCGAATTTATCAATGCAATGATCGAAGAATATTGCACAAAGAGTGGAATTCATCATCAAACCTCAGCAGCTCGTACACCTCAACAAAACGGCGTTGTGGAGCGCCGTAACAGGTCGCTGAAGGAAGCAACTCGTACCATGTTGGACGAAACCAACCTTCCAAAGAAGTTTTGGGCAGAGGCCGTTAACACAGCCTGCTACACCCAAAACAAGTCGATCATCACTACCCGACATGGGAAGACTCCTTATGAGCTGTGGAACAACAAGCTCCCCAGGTTAAAGTATTTTAAATCTTTTGGATGCTTGTGTTACATCCATAACAATGGGAAATCTTAATTAAAAACTTTTGATAGCAAGGCCGATCCAGGAGTATTTCTAGGATACTCAGAGGTTAGCAAAGCTTATAGAGTTTTTAATAAGAAACCCTAGTTGTGGAGGTAACACCTCATGTTGTGTTTGATGAATCTACTTGTCTGTACAGAGAGTTAAGTACAGGTCCAGATCACTCCGTTACTAACAGGCCGTTCAACTCACCCATCGACGACCTGGTAGTATGGACTCCAACTGATCTAGAGGAAGAGGATCAATCTGATCCGAAGGTCACACAGCAAGGGGGAAATGATGCAAGTGATGTTCCTACATCTAGCTGTAATACATCAGCCGGAATTAACCAGGCTGATCTCCCATTCTCAGTTCCCCAGACTGATGCTGTTCACGACCTTACAACTCAAATCGAGCAGCTCGATGACTCAATGGAGCAGCTCGACATTCAGTCCGATCAGCAGCTTGATCAACAGCCCGAGCAACAGCACGTGCTCACTGATCAACCTTCAACTCACCCAAAGTTTGACGAACCTATTAATGAGCCCGATCCAATTATTGCAAACGAAGAAAGATCTCGACGCAGACGATGGATCGATGATCATCCTAAAGAGCTCATTATTGGGAACCCAAACCAAAGAGTGCGGACAAGAAGAATGATTGGTGAAAGTGAACTACTAAGCTGCTATCTCTCTCGTATAGAACCTAAAGATGACATTGAAGCTCTTCGTGATGCTGACTGGATTGAAGCCATGCAAGAAGAACTCAATGAATTCAAAAGAAATGAAGTATGGTCTCTAGTTGATCGTCCTTATCATCAGGGCGTCATTGGAGTCAAATGGGTCTACAAAAACAAGAGAGACGAATCTGGAGAAGTTGTCAGAAATAAAGCCCGATTGGTAGCAAAGGGTTACTGTCAACAAGAAGGAATCGATTATGATGAGACGTTTGCCCCTGTCGCAAGATTAGAAGCTATAAGGCTGTTTCTAGCTTATGCCGCTCATCAACGATTCAAAGTCTACCAGATGGATGTAAAGAGCGCGTTCCTCAATGGCGTTCTCGAAGAGGAAGTCTATGTGGAACAGCCTCCAGGATTCGAGGAGGGTGATTCGAACAAAGTCTACAAATTACACAAGGCCGTCTACGGACTCAAGCAAGCTCCTCGAGCTTGGTATGAGACGCTATCATCCTTTCTCATCGAATCTGGGTTCAAGCGTGGTTCAGTCGACAAAAAGCTATTCACTATCAAAGTGAATGAACATATCCTTTCAGTACAAATTTATGTTGATGACATTATTTTTGGATCTAAATCTCCCATATTATGCGAAAAATTTTGTAACCTCATGACAGACAAATACAAAATATCTATGATGGGGGAAATGAATTTCTTTCTAGGGTTGCAGGTCAAGCAGTCCGATGAAGGAATCTTCATAAGCCAAACAAAGTACGCACACGAGCTGGTCGATAAGTTTGGTGTCAAAGACAGCAAGCCCGTCAAAATACCAATGCTCTCTGGTGGGAAGATCGACCCGGATCCCGAAGGAAAACCTGCCAACATAACACAAATAGGGGTATTATTGGTTCATTACTTTATCTAACTGCGAGTCGACCTGATATCACTTTTGCAGTTGGAGTGTGTGCTCGATATCAAGCCAATCCAAAGGAATCTCACTTGGAAGCGGCAAAGAAAATTCTTCGATACATCAAAGGAACCGTAAATTTAGGTCTTTGGTATCATTGTGATGATAATTTGCAGCTTACAGGTTATTCAGATTCTGATCATGCAGGGTGCAAGCTCGATAGGAAATCTACCTCGGGTACTTGCCAATTTCTCGGAAACAAGCTGATATCATGGTTTTCAAAGAAGCAAACTTCAGTAGCCACCTCCACCACAGAGGCCGAGTATATGGCCGCAGGGAGTTGTTGTGCACAAATCTTGTGGCTCAAACAACAACTCAAAGATTATGAAGTTGAAGTCAGTGAAGTACCAATATTCTGCGACAGCTCGAGTGCTATCGCCATTACTCATAATCCGGTTCTTCATACAAGATGCAAACACGTGGATATTCGACATCACTTTATTCGTGATCACGTGGAAAAGAAGAACGTGGTTATTGAGAAGATACACACTGATATTCAACGGGCTGATATCCTAACCAAACCACTAGCCGAAGAAAGATTCAAAATGCTGTGTGGAAAGTTAGGGTTATTAAATGTTGAGCCAACAGGCCGTTCATGAACCAACAGGCCGTCACCGTTTGAACAGGTCGTTTCTCTCAACAGATCGTCATCTATTCAACATGCCGATAGTCAAACGCCAGACCGTTCCCTATCATCAGGCCGACGACTAATCAACAGATCGACCTGAGTTCCTCAAATTGAGGGGGAGCACTTAACCAAGTGATCCATCATTTGAGGGGGAACAAAAGGCCGATATCTACCACCAGGTCGATATCACAAGTTCAGGCCGTTCTCACAAGTCCAGGCCGCTATCAACCTGAATGCAACCCCGCATTAATGAAGGGGGAATCAAAGGGAGGAATCAAAAGGGCAGTATCACCCTTTTGTCTTTTACTAAACTTCTTTAATACGCATTGAATTCTCTATTTATTATTGATATTTATTTCTCAATGTGTTACATTGTTTAAGGCTCTGTTGTGTTGCAGAAATTAAGGAAAAAGGGAATAATCATTGCTATTTTTTGCAACCCATCTAGTCAAGTGTCAAATATTGACACATTGACCGAGGTCGCATTTAATTCCCTCCCACCCTTTCTGAAAAGGTGCAAGTATACGCACGTTTTCCTTATCTCACGCGCGGATGTGAACCGTTTCACATTCCACGCGCTTTCATCGCGCGGACGAGAATTAAAGGGAGAACTTTAACCCTTTCAAATTCGAATGATCCCAACCATTCAAATTGTCTATATATATCATGGGATTTTCTATTTGAAATGTTACTTACTTCACTATCTGCAACCCTAATTTTCTTCAGTTTCTGCCAAAAACACCAGCCGCAGTTGTGTCTATTCGCCATTTCTCTTCCATTTTCCGTCAAACACTCTTACATATCTACTCTAAAATGGCAGGAAAATCATCTTCCAGCCCTAAGGAAATGAAGTGGGATGCAATCACTGCGTATTTGAACTCCCGCATCAAATACGAGCCGTTCATGGTTCGTGAAACCTTCGGTTTTCGTGATCGGGAATCGATGTACGCATTGGTGGAGACCTGCCTTCCGTTCCACCGGATTATCTCCGCCCGGCCGCCGAAGCTTCTCACAAAGATCGTGAGTGCCTTTTTCTATAACTGGAATAAGGGCAATTCCGTCTCCACCCACACCGTGTCTCTCGGAACTCAGAAGGCCGTCCACCACATCAACGTCCTCGACGCTGTGAAGGCCGCCTTCAGCATTGGGGAGGGTGGGACGCTGCAACTCTCCGAGATCTCACGCGATCAGTTGCAGGAGGTTTCCGACCGTGTTCTAATAGAGCCAAGGCCGTTCTTGGCAAGCACGTTCAAGAGGAACGAGCTCCGCCCCAAATACCGGCTTCTAATGGATTTTGTGCAGAAGTGTTTCCTAGGGCATCTCGGGAATCACGACCAGATCACGCCGTTGAAATTCCAAATAATGACGGCCGTGATTCTCAATCTGCCAATCAGCTGGGCCAAGCTGGTGGTCACCCTGCTATGGGAAGAGGCCAGGCAGATTGACTGCAAAATGGATGGAGAGGCCGTGGTGGAAGTGCGCCTCCACAGCGAGAAGAGGCCGCTTCGTCTTGGGACGAAGGCGACCTGCATCATCACCTCTTTCTTCAAAAATAGGAAGTGGACAGACGAGCCGGCCTTCCCCCACATCTTCATTCCAAAAGATCTCCATCAGATGGAGATGGCTTTGGGAGTTTCGCCGCAAATCTTCTACGGGTCGCCAGACCACGTAAGGGCGCACCTTGTCAAGACTGGTGAGTCCAAGGTTGGGTGGAGGGTGCCGCCTCGCCCTGTGCAGAAAAAGAAGCGAAAGGCCGCCGACGAGCCGTTGCCCTCTCGCCCTGCCAAGAAGACTCCCCCTGCGAAGAAGTCTTCCCCTTGTAGGACGCAATCGGCCTCTACAGAACCGGTCAGGCCGTTGCACCGTATTCTTCCTATGGAGGTCGAAGAGCCAGTTTCCCGCAGGCCGCCTTCGCCCTCCCCATCGCCCTCGCCCTCACCGGAACGGACTCCCTCTCCAGTCCGTACTGAAATCGAGCCGTCCGCCTCGCAGCATCGACCTGCATCTCCCCCTCCGCAGGTTGTTGTCGTTCCTTCTCCTACAGGCTCTCCCGCAGTCCGACGCGCTGGCTCGGTGGAGATCGAGGATCTCACAGAGGACGATCCCTAACCTTCCCCCTTCCGGCATGTCGCCGTGGAGGAAGACGTCGTCCTGCCCCTCCAGCCTATCGTCGAGCAGCCCGTGTCTGCGGCTCACTCCATGGTGGCCTCGATGAAGGCCGAAGCCAGGCTGAGGGTGATCGACCTCATGCACCTTCTTTGGCTCATCCCCCTCCTCCTCCGCCTCCGCCGCCAAGGAAGACCGTTTCCGAGGCCGCCGCCTCCAAGCCCGATTCCGAGGTCGCCGCTGCCAAAGCTCGTTTGGCCAAAGAGGCCGAGCTTATCACCGCCATGCATCTGGCCGGAGCGACTCCGGAGCAGGCCGTGAATCCAAGCGAGCAACGGCGCTTCATTGCAGAGCGCCGGGCTGCCGAAGCAAGGAGAAGGCCGAAGAGGACTGGATCAGCCAGTCGGCCTCCGAACTGATTTTAGAAGCTGGAGTCTAGCAACAGGCCGTGGAGTGGCTCGACGAGAGCCAGAACGCCCTGTTGAGGGAGCTCAACAGCTGTTTCATCCTCCTTTTCTACCGGATCAATGACCCCTCCCTCCCTGAAGATGCCGATGCGGCCTATGCAGCCTACATGATGAAATTTCCTCACCAACAGTTTGTTGGTGAACTGCGTAGGAAGGCTGCAGAGGTCGGTGCGATTGTACGGGCTCCAGCCAAGCAATATTTCACGCCCTTGACGATCGGTGATTCGGGCTACTTGGACTATTCCCGAATCGACCGGTACATCGCACTGACGGCTATCGGCATGAACGTCAACGTCTCAAATTCCGATCCCGACTATTGCCGAATCAGGGATGGAATTTATGCAAGTATGAAGGCCAAGTCCAGGGAGCAGATACAGGAAGAGCGAGTGGCAGCCCGTGCCCAGCAGAAGAAGTAGAATAGATGATTTTGTGTAAATTATTTATATTCATTTAAGTTCATAGCTTGGTTTGTAAATTCCCTATGTAATTTCGCTATCGAGCTGAATGAAGCAAAAATCATCTATTCGACCTGACGACAATATCTCTTTGTCCAGGCAAACTGCCTTTACTGCTTTATTTTCATTATGTCTCTTTAACTGCCTTAATTATAATTCCGTATCAACCTTCATGGTTAATCGAACTTTCATCGTTTTATATTATTAGGAATTATTTGTAAAGTGTATGGTTTCGACATCATCAAAAAGGGGGAAATTGTTGGGAACCCCTTGCAGTTTGATTTGATGATGTTTTTCAAAACCACACTTAGGCATATTTTCACTTGTTTAGGGTCAAGGCCGATAGATCGACCTGCTACCTGTTAGTGCAGGTCGATGCCCTCTAAAGTTTAAATACAAGTTCGATCCACTCTGTAAGAGAAAGGTTGTTTATCGACCTGCCTCATTCGGATCGAGCTGGCATATCTACCTGTCTATCGACCTTCCTTATCAAGCTTCCAGCCTGCTTTGACTTAGAAGATTTCAAGAGCTGGATTATCATATCAAGGTCGATGCTCTGCCTTCATGGAGCTACACGACCTGATCCTTGCCACGTGGTGTGCCAGCAAGGACGAATCTTCCCAACGGCTAGAAGTGAGTCATCCTCCAACGGCTAGTGCCACATCATCCTGACTCCAACGGCTAGTTTTCAAAAACTGCCTATATATACTTCAAGCCATTATCGGATTCAAGTACGGGAAACTCAAGCTATCAACGCAAATACTCTGCCAAAATCTCTCTCAAAGTTCATATCCTTTCAAGTGTTCGAAATTCCATTAGTTTCCCAAACACTTGACGAAGAGAGATTTTCGACTCCGATAAAAGCCCCAACGACGAAGCGTTCACTGCTGCTTGTCGTTGATTCAAACAACTTCTTCTCTGACTAGTTCGAAGTTAGAAAGTTTGTTTTGTGTTCTTCGCCATTATAGAGTTAGTCAAGCTCTGTAATTCGTGAAAGGTTGTTTGTACGTTTCTGTACGAAAGGTTGTAAGGGTCACGACCCAAAACTCGTGTCTAGATATATTAAAGATAGAGTGTATTTAGAACTGATACTCAGTCAATATAAATAAGAGAGAAGTTGGATCCGAAGGTAAAGGGATTCTCAGGTCGAGTTGACCTGACGTGGACGTAGGAGGGTTTCTCCGAACTACGCTAAATTGCGGCCTCTCTCTCTCTCTCTCTCTCTCTCTTTATTTATCGCTCTTTCAATATTTTATCAATCTGACGAGCATCAACCTGCATTTCATAAAACAACCTGCATTTGCCTAACGACTTAGATTTTTCAAAGAGTAATCAACCTCCACCAACTTCCGCATAAGCACAGTTTGATAAATCAAGCTTGTTCCCAAACGAGCTTGATAGATCAATCTGCCTCTGATAGGATCGACCTTGACAGTCGACCTTCTTATCGACCTGATTTTCAAAAACGTCAAAAACGGTTGGTATTGGTGTATTCCCCCCCCCCCCCCCCCCCCCATACACCAATTACTCTTTCCCGGGACCAACACACTCTTTAATACCCAAGCTTGATTGAAGCTTCTCAAATATCCATGAATAACTCCTTGATGCTCTCATTCACAACTAACTTTATTCAAACTCTTTCTTTTCTTTTCAACTTTTTTTTTTTTCTTTTCTCATCATTTTTTTTTCTTTTTTTTTCTAGAGCTCATAGGAGTATTCTCGTCTTAAAACGACCTCTTCAATCAAACTACTCAAACCTCGTTTCCTCACTTACTTCACAACCTCTCAATAGATTCCCTTAACCAACCTTCACCCCCTTTCATCCGGTTTAGCAATAAAGGCTTCAAAGGCTCAAGGGGGACCACTAAGTTAACGTTTCATTTGGTTAGTTTTTAGGGAATAATGAGGCTAACAAGTGAGGGCCTAAAATCATTTCTAAGTTATAGTGGCACATATAGCAACCTCGATCGAGATTGAAGGCAAGTTCTAGAAGATAACAATGCAATACATGGCAAACTCTCACGAAAGAAAAAGAACGTTATCAATTCAACGTTTTGGCTCAAATATCTCAAGCTTTTGTTTAGAGTTCATGTGCCTAAGATCAATCATTCCTAGTTAATCATGTTATGCAATCATTTCATGCTCAATACACACATGAGAAATCCCAAA
The DNA here is from genome assembly GCA_029379335.1 of Thymus mandschuricus. Taxonomy (NCBI): domain Eukaryota; kingdom Viridiplantae; phylum Streptophyta; class Magnoliopsida; order Lamiales; family Lamiaceae; genus Thymus; species Thymus mandschuricus. The sequence continues at coordinate 13,331,494 of CM057074.1, read as the reverse complement.
AAATATGATACCATTTTCCGCTCAAATCATCATCGACATCTCTCTTGAGAGCAAATGAGTGATAACCACAATATCTAAGCATATAAGCAAGAAGCACTACAACTCAAGTGATGCTTTTAAAATGGAACTTGAAAATTTTTGCACCTACGCAACTAAGCACCCTTATAAAGCATGGAAACATCACTTGAATCACTTGCACACACCGAATCAACTCATCCTTCAATATACACAAATTCCACCACCAATTCACTCCAAACAAAACATAAAAATTTAAAACAACAAAGAAAGAAATGCGATAAAAATAACTTGAAGAAATATGAAAAAGTAACTTGAATATCTTATCCCATCCCCCTCCCCCAAACTTATTTTTGAAAATAAAATCAAAAATAAGGTTGGAGGGACGAATATACATAAGATATTTAAGTTACTACTCACAAATGTCTAAGCTATTGAAGTGAGGGACGAGGCGGGGAATGATTCCCGTTTCCATGTGATGAGCCTCAAGATGGACCCCTCAATCGCAATTACTCATTCGATGGCGAATCTCCCGTCTCCTCCTTGATACTCCCCCTTTCGTCACCCCACAAATCTTCGTCCTCTTTACTATAAGCAACAAAATCACAAGGAATTTTTGAAACTCTACAATTTTTGCACAAAAAATTAGAAGAAAAGAGGGTGAGAGAGGAGACATTATTCATTCAAAAATTGTAAAATATTTGTAATTTTTTTTTTAAATGCTTTAGAATATTTATAATATTTTTCAGAATATTTTTAATTTTTTTTTTCAATTTTAAAATTTTTTTTCAATTGGCAAAATTCGGCCAGGCCCGGCAGAATCGGCCCAGCCCGTCAAATCCGGCCCAGACCTAGATCTGGGCCCGAAATGAGCCCAGCCGCCTTCGCCGGAGTAGGAGCCCTCGCCGGAATCTTCTGGAGATTGCTGCTATCTTCTCGTCGCCGGAAACTGCTTCTGGAAGCTGCTGGGTTGCTGCTCTCGCCGGTGTTGCTGCTTTCCGAAGTCGCGAATGGGCAGGAAGCTGCTCCCGATGTCGCCGTCGGAGCTGTTGCTCGAGCTCGCCTCCGGAATCTGCTGCTGCTCGTCGGACAGCAGCCGTGAATGGCTGAACCAGTTCCAGCGCCGGTCGCGAATAGATGCCTGCGATTAGGGGCTGCTCCTCTCGTCGCCGGCGCCGCGAATGGGATAGGGGCTGCCCGTCGGGAGGACTCGCTGGCGCGGGTAGGAATGGAAAGCCTCCGAGCGTCGCCGGAATCGCGAAGGAGAGGGCTGCTCCAGATCTGCTCCAGCGCTCACCGCCGTCGGGAACGGAATGGTGTAGAAAACCCTAGTTTTCTCTATCTACCATTAACTGAATGCAAGCAGAAATGTAAATGAAAGCAAGTAAAGGAAAAATCTTAGCTCAGATTCATTCAACCAAGTTTCCCAATCGTACAGTAGCTACTATTTATAGAGATGCAGAAGTAGTAAGTCGCGGTTATGAAAATAAGCGCGACTCCACTCTCCTCCGTAGATCTCAATCTAATCCTACGGCTAAGAATCACACTCGCATACTAATCCAGCTGTCACGCCACATTGGCAACAGTTACACCGACTTTACACGTGTTATAACCTGATTGGTTAAAATCAAATGAAAGCTAACGGCTAGTGCAAAAGAAAAGAAAACAAAAATAAACTGCTGCTCTTCTCCTTCATTGATCCAGTGCTGATCCAGTGCTACTGGTCTTCATCTTCACCTTCATTTTCCACACCCCTCCTCAAGATTAGCCTGGTGGAGATCAACAAGGCCAATCTTGCACAACAGAAACTTGAAACGCGGACCAGCAAGAGATTTGGTAAACAAATCTGCCAACTGCATGGTTGAAGAAATAGGAGTTGGAATCAAGAAACCATCTTTGAACTTATCACGCACCCAATGACAATCAATCTCTATATGTTTAGTCCTCTCATGGAAGACTGTATTGCGTGTGATATGGATAGCAACTTTATTATCACAATGCAGGGGAATGGGTAAATCTGTGACACAACCAAAATCCTTAAGCATAAAAGAAATCCAATATAATTCCCTAGAAGTTGTGCTCAAGCTTCTGTATTCTGCTTCTGCCGAGGATGTAGAAACTGTGGCTTGTTTCTTACATCTCCAAGAAATAAGGGAACCTCCCATAAAAACACAATACACTGTTAAGGATCTTCTTGAATCAGAACAGGTAGCCCAATCAGCATCTGAAAACCCCTGTATATGAGTAGTATCATCTGTTTTATAGAACAGACCTAAAGAAGGACACCCCTTAAGATATTTCAGAACATGAAGGGTTGTATCCCAGTGTGCAGTGCAAGGCCTTCCAACAAATTGGCTAAGTTGTTGGACTGAGTGAGCCAAGTCAGGTCTAGTTAGATTCAAATAGAGGAGTTTCCCTACCAATCTTCTATATGGTTCAGGATCAACTAACAATGAATCCTTTGATTCAACCAAAGTGATACCTGGAGGCAGAGGAGTTCCAACACTTTTACACCCCACTAATCCTGCTGAAGCAACCAAGTCTAAGACATACTTGCGTTGATTTAAAGCAATACCATCCTCCCCTCTAGCTATTTCCATCCCCAGAAAATAATGTGCAGCACCCAAGTCCTTGATTGTGAAAAGCTTATGAAGTGTAGATTTAATGCTCTCTATGGATGCAAGAGAAGGACTAGCAATTAACACATCATCTACATAAACCAACAAACATATGAACTCCCCTCCTGAACCCCTTGTGAACAAACATGAATCCCCAACAAAAGATGTAAAACCCAATTTTGTGAGCTGTGTACTGAACTCTAAATTCCATTCCCTTGAAGCTTGTTTTAGCCCATACAGACTTTTGACTAACTTACAAACTTCCCCTGACTTTGCTTTAGTATATCCCTCAGGTGGTTTCATATAAATTTCTTCATGAATAAAACCATGTAGGAAAGCATTATTAACATCTATTTGGTGCAAATGCCAAGATTTATGAGCTGCCAAGGCAATCAACATTCGAACAGAGACTAATTTGGCTACTGGGGAAAACACTTCATCATAATCAATACCATAAGATTGATTATACCCTTTTGCTACCAACCGAGCCTTATATCTTTCTATAGTACCAGAGGGTGTGAGCTTTACCTTGTAGACCCATTTGCATCCAATTGCTTTCTTCCCAGGTGGTAGCTTCACCAGTTCCCAAGTTTGGTTATCCTCCAATGCCTTGATTTCCTTATCCATAGCCTCCATCCACTCAGTATGTGCACTTGCCTCTTTGTATGTCCCTGGCTCTTGCACAACAGCAGCTAAATTAAATAGAAACTCAGTATAGGCTGAGGTTAATCCTTGTGAGATCACATAAGGAAAAGTAGGTGGTGATCCACTTGCACACTCACCCACTGTTATATTAGCTGCTACACTCCCTGTATAATCATTCATCCAAACAGGTTGCCTTCTAGGCCTCTTTCCAGCTCTCTCCAGTTCTTGACAAGGTGTGGTAGATGACTGAGCATCATCTGGTATGTGATCTTCTGTGTGTGACACATCACTATCTCCCACACTGTCCTCATCTTCATTAAACTCCTCTGTTTCTTCCAGTACTGGTGGTCCAGCATCTGTAGCTGACAAATATGGAAGATTAGATACTTGTGTGTGATCAGAGGGAGTTACATTAGTATCAGAAAAGGGATAAGCTGAATCAACAAATTTAACATCCCTTGATACTAATGTCTTGGAATGAGCAAGATCATATAGGAGATATCCTTTATGAATCCCATCATATCCAAGGAAAATACACTTCTCACTTCTTGACTCAAATTTTCCCTTACCAGGATGTGTATTAGCTGCATAAGCCAAACATCCAAAAGGCCTTAGAACACTGAAGTCTGGCTCTTTCCCATACATCACTTTGTAAGGTGAATCCCAATTCAACACTCTGCTTGGAAGTCTGTTTATCATCCAAGTAGCAGTGAGGAGTGAATAGGGCCAGAACTTCTCTGGTAATGAACTCTGATACATCAGAGCTCTTGAGGTAGAAAGAAGATTCCTATGTCTTCTTTCTACTACCCCATTCTGTTCTGGGGCTCTCACACAGGATCTTTGGTGTATTATTCCAAAAGAACTCAACATATCTATTACATGCCTATTCACAAACTCAGAACCATTGTCTGACCTCAACTTCTTTATGCATTTGCCAAACTGATTCCTTATCATCAGTATATAAGTTCTGAGAATGGAACATACTAGATCCTTTGAATTCATCAGAAAAGTCCATACCATCCTACTGTGATCCTCCACTATGGTTAACACATACCTGGTATTACAGACACTTTCACAGTCATATGGACCCCAAACATCAATGTGTATCAGCTCAAAAAGCTCTTCAGTCCTTCTATTCAACACTGGATATGGATCCTTGCAATGCTTTGCTTTTATACATATTTCACAGTTCTTGATACTCTCCAACATATCATGTGTAAACTGCCCACTAAGTCCTTGCATGTGTTTCAGAGTGCTTAATGATGGATGGCCCAAAAATATGTGCCACTTCTCCATGGTCATCTCATTTGGATTGAAGAAGTTGCAAAAATGGTTCTCCATAGTGGACTGCAACACATAAAGTTTCTTATCCATCTTCCCTATTCCCAGTATATGGTCTGAGTTCTTCCTTTGTATCAAACAACGTGTCTTATAAAACGTGCATCTCACATCCAATTCATCTATCAATTGGGCAACTGACAGAAGGTTATGAGTAAACCCCTGTACATATAATACATTGTAGAGAGTTATGTCATTGTTAACTCTCACAGTTCCTGAATAATACACCATCTTATTACTCCCATCTGGTAAGTGCACTTTAACTGGCCTATCAAGTTTACTGTAAGTCACCATCATGTTTCTGTTACTACACACATGAGCACTTGCTCCTGAGTCCACTATCCAACACACTCCTTCCATACTAGGAACCACACTGAATGCATAATGCCCATCAAACTCTTCCACTTTATCCACTGACTGATGCACCATATTAATATCTGTATTTGTTACTCCACTGGTACTTGCTCCTTTGTTCATCATTCCTTCAAGGTATTTTGCTAACTCATTCTGTATCATCTTTCCAAAATCCTGACCAGTTTCTCCAGCACTCATCCTTCCTTCTTCTGAGCTAGTATCTCCCTCATTCTCTACACAATTCACTCTGTTCTTTTCCTGTCCTCTCTTCAGTTCCTTGTACCAATCTGGGTATCCAGTTAGCTTGAAACACTCATTTACTTCATGCCCTACTCCATTACAGTGACTACATCTCATTTTCTGCTTGTCTTCCTTGCTCACTCTTTTCTTAAAACCAGTATTTGCTGCATTCTTGTACTTTAGTGTATTTCCAATCTGCATTGCCAACCTGGTATCAAAACCTGCCACATCCTGTGTAATTCCTTTCAGATCTCCCACTTGTACCACCATTGAATAGGCCTCATCCACAGTTGGCAATGGATTCATTAAGAGTATCTGACTCCTGACTTGGTCATAGCCATCATGTAATCCCACCAGAAATTGCATCAATCTTTATTTCCTGCTCTCTCCTGTTAGATCTTTCTCTAGCTTCACACACACATCCCAGTGGTGGTAACACCATGTCCAATTCATCCCACATAGTTGTTAATTCATTGAAGTACGTCAACACTGAAAGATTACCCTGCCTATGATTCACAATTTCCTTTTGAATCTTATAAACATTTGGTCCATTCCTCCTTCCAAACCTCTGATTAAGTGCTTCCCACAACCTTCTAGTACTATTAATGTGTGAAAAAGCACTCACTAATTCCTTTTAAATTGAATTAATGATCCAACATGAAATCATGTAATCTGCCTTCACCCATGCTTTATAGTACGTACAAGTCATGCTCGGTTTAGATAGAAAACCATCCAGTATTTCAAGCTTACTCCTAGCTCCTAGAGCTCTTCTAATCGAACGACTCCAATGCAAAAAATTTGTACCAGTCAAGGGAGTAGTTACAAGCATCATACCTGGATGATCTGAAGTCTGTAGAAAAAGCATCTCCTCTACCTCTTTTGGAGAGAACATGTAGTATCCATTTCTGTCCTTTGGAGGTTCACGAACTCCACTGTATCCTTCATTGTATCTCCCCACAGTAGCTCCTGCTCCAATTCCTCTAGCATCACCTATCCTCACTCCACTCTGCGCCGACTGTAGAGGCGGTGGAGTTCCACCAGATCCGAACGTCCCGAACACCGGCTTCTTCCCTTCCGACTTATCACCAACAGAGGAGCTCTCACCTCTCTCAAAACTGAACTCATTCCTACCATCATCCTTCGCCATGCCTTTCTTCTTCTTTCCTGAAATCAGATCTCAACCTGTAGCTCTCGATACCATGTAGAAAACCCTAGTTTTCTCTATCTACCATTAACTGAATGCAAGCAGAAATGTAAATGAAAGCAAGTAAAGGAAAAATCTTAGCTCAGATTCATTCAACCAAGTTTCCCAATCGTACAGTAGCTACTATTTATAGAGATGCAGAAGTAGTAAGTCGCGGTTATGAAAATAAGCGCGACTCCACTCTCCTCCGTAGATCTCAATCTAATCCTACGGCTAAGAATCACACTCGCATACTAATCCAGCTGTCACGCCACGTTGGCAACAGTTACACCGACTTTACACGTGTTATAACCTGATTGGTTAAAATCAAATGAAAGCTAACGGCTAGTGCAAAAGAAAAGAAAACAAAAATAAACTGCTGCTCTTCTCCTTCATTGATCCTGTGCTGATCCAGTGCTACTAGTCTTCATCTTCACCTTCATTTTCCACAAATGGGCAGCAGCTGCTGCTCGCCGGAATCGCGACATCTGCTCGCTGCTCACCGTCGGACTGCAAATCGCGAACAGGGGCTGCTTCATCTTCGAACTCCAGCCGGCGACCCACCAGTCGCCGTTTTGGTTGCCGTTTCGGACAGAAGCTCCAACGGCGACCTGCAGCTCGCCATTTTGGTCGCCGTTTTCGGACAGAAGCTCCAACGGCGACCTGCAGCTCGCCGTTTTCGTCGCCGTCTGAACAGGGGCAGCTGCACGCCATCTCCCTCGCCGGAATCTGCTCGCCGGAGGCTGCTGCTGGGAATTCAATTCACGTCTCCCCTGCGTGCGAAGAAGACGAGCACTGTTCATGGTTTTTGTTTTTGTTTTTTTGTTTTTTGATTTTTTTGTTTTTAATATATATATATATTCTATTTCTATTAATATTTGTTTTTCTCTTCTTACTAAAAAATTACTAAGGAAATCACTCCCAATTTTCTAATTAAAGAAAATTAAAGAAAATTAAAACGAAACGAAATAAAATGACTAAAAATAAATGAAAATAAGAACGATAAAAAGGATACGTGTTAGGGTGCCTCCTAACGAGCGCTTTTTTAACGTCGCTAGCTCGACGATACCTCAAATTTCGACTCATGGCACATCAAACGAGGCCTTCTTGCCTAGACATTGAACTCTTCTACAATTTTCATGGAATGGATCGACAATATTTTCTTTGAACTTCACTTCATTCATCCTCAAGTCACCTCTCTTGGGACTTGGAACTTGAACCTCTTCTCTTGGAGTTGGCAATCCACTCTCAAGTTTCGGCTTATAAAATGTCACTTCCTCTTCATCAACTCGGAAAGTGAGGCTTCCATCACATACATCCATTAAAGCTCGACTTGTAGACAAGAAGGGCATACCAAGGATCAAAGGAATGTTGTGCTCTTCTTCAATGTCAAGAACGAAGATATACACCGGAAAGATAAACTTTCCAGCTTTGATAAGCACATCTTCGATCTTTCCCCAAGGAATTGTGATTGAACGATCCGCCAATCGAAATATAGTCATTGTGGGCATAAGAGTTCCAATCTTCAATCCTTCAAAGATAGGAAGAGGCATCACGTTCACTCTTGAACCCATGTCACACAAGACCTTCTCCAGCACTTGATCACCAATTTCACAAGGAATTGTGACTACTCCAAGATCGCTTTCCTTATTGGGGAATTCTCTTTGTAGTCTAGCACTACATCCCTCCGATAACTCAATGGTCATATCGTCATCCATTTTCACCTTTCTCTTGTCTACCTCCTCCAAGAACTTATCATGATTTGGCATACTACTCAACAAATCAACCAAATGAGCATTGATATCCAACTTCTTCAACACTTCCAACCTATCAATGCTTTTATCTACAACTTCCTCATGAGGGATACTCTCTACAAGATCATCTCTCTTCTCACCCCCAAACTTAGCATGATTCTCATATCCAAACTCAAGAGGAAATGATATATCGTTCATGATGCCATCATTCAACTCACTCACATCATCATTCTCTATAGAAGTTTGGGGAAGATGAGTAAGAGAAATACCTCCATCCTTTTTTACACATGGTTTTTCCTCTTGTTGAATCTCATGGAAAGGCATTGAAAATAGAGGCATCGATGGAGCTTCATAGCTCCGAGGTTGGAGTGGATCATCTTCTACAAGTTGTTGAGAAACCGAGAGAGGTTGTTTGTTGATATGAATCACCTCTTCTTTGCCAAGAATTCCTCCATTCTTAGGTCTTTGCCAAGCTCGTGCTTCCATCAACGCCTTTCTAATCTCTTCATGCTCCTTCTTAAGGTTGGTAATTTGGGAAGCAAGCTCTTCATATTTATCATCCATCATGGAGGTATCTTTCCTTGAATGCACCCTTTCCATAGGCCATTGAAAAGAGTTAGAGACCATTTCTTCAAGAATCCTCATAGCTTCTTTCACATTACGATTAAGCAAACAACCTCTAGAGGTAGCATCTACGATAGTTCTTGTTTGTGAATTCAAACCACCATAGAAGATGAAGATTTGTCGACTCTCATCTAGGCCATGTGGAGGGCATTTCCTTAAGAGCTCACGAAATCTATCCCAAGCCTCAAATATCGTCTCTTCTTCATGTTGGGCAAATTGATAAATCTCCGAGATTAGGCGTTGTACCTTTGAAGGTGGAAAATATCTCGAGAGAAAAGCTTTGTATAAATCCTCCCACGATTTGATTGACTTCCCATTGAGACCTTTGAACCACTCTTTAGCCCGGTCACGAAGTGAAAACCCAAAGAGTCTCATCCGGATTGTGTCATTTGGCACTCCTTCGAGCTTGAGGGTATCACAAATTTCGAGGAATGAGTATAGATGATCATTTGGGTCCTCGGTGACTTCTCCTCCAAATTGATTTGCTTGCACCAAATGAATCAAACCCGGCTTAAGCTCAAAGTTGGGTGCATCTATCGTGCCCCATTCTCTTCCTTGACAACTTTCCTTTGGAGGTTGGAATATTTCAATTATAGGAGTTAATTGAACCTCTTGGGTTCTCCTCCTTTGCTCGTCCACTCTTGCTTCCATAGCCTCCAATTGCTTCCTAAGAACTTCCACTTCTTGATTGATTTCAACATCTTGCTCTTTGGAAGTTCTTTCTCTCTTCCCATGATCCAAAATGAAAGGTTCCACATGTTTAACCTTGGATCTATGAAGTGTGTACCTATCAAGCACACCAATAAAGAAATAAAAAATAATCCAATAAAATGCTTGAATTAACAAGCAAGATACCATCCTAACTATAAAAATAAAAACGAGCTCAAATTAGCAACAAGAGACTCAACAATCTATTGATCATCAATCTATTCACTCCCCGACAACGGCGCCAAAAATTGATTAAGCTATTTCTAGCCTATCAATAATACAATAATCGAACTAGCTAGTAGTCCGGGTCGAACCACAAGGAGTGAATATGGCAATAGCAAATCAAGTAGTTTATGTTGTCTCCATCATACTATCTAAGCACATATTCATGATTTTGGTGTTCTATAACTAGGCAAGCAATGAGTAAGTGAAATAACAAGCAAAAATAAAGGCAAGTAATGTAAAGAACAAGTAGTGGAAATTCAATTAAAACAAGCAAGGATTCAAATGATTTCCGGTGTGATTAGGCTAAAGACTAGGCAAGTGATGTATCAAACCATTTTAATTCCTTTGAGTGGCATTATTACATAAATCAAGCTATCTCATCCTCATAAGACTTGATAACTAGTGGATTGAATAACATGCTAACATTCTAAACATATTACCAACTCCTAAAAGCACAATGCCTACTAATCTAACATCAATTCACATAATTCTTTCTAGGATCAATGCAAATCAATACTAGATAGTATGAGCAAGGATTCATGCCAAGTGCTATGAATGGAAGCTTCCTAGGCATTCCATCAAACACCTTGTATGCACTCATGGATGTCAATCATTCATGCAATTAAATTCAATCAAATCCAAGGGCAACTCAAAGGAAAGGTAGATCCACATCAAAAACCATTAAATCCTAGCCTAATTCACACCATCAGAGATCTAGCCACTCATAGATCTAACAATCAAACCAACAAAAAGAAGGAAATTCATGGTAGAAATAACAAGGAAAGTAAAAGGAAATAAAATGCTTCAATGATCTTCAATATCCAAGCTTGATCATCCACAAATATTTGAAAATACCAAAAAGGAAAGAGGGAAATAGCTAGGGTTCTAAGAGAGTAGCACAAAAGTGAATTACAAGTGATAAAAATTGCCAATTGAGGCAAATAAGAAGGTATTTATAGTTTTCCCACAAATTGGGGTCAAATTGCAATTAACAGAAACTTGAGTTGAGAAGGTGGGGTAAAATTTGTAATTTATGGAAAGTTGACTAGAGGTTTGACTTGTGCATTTTCGGTTGACTTGTGCATTTTCCGCCCACATTTCACAGTTTGCGCACTTTCACGGTTTTGGCTCGTTCTCTCTCGTCTGGCATTGAAAAATTAACCCGCAAAGTGCTACGGCTTCCTCTCTCGATCCTTTTCGACATAGGATAAGTCAAACGTGCCCAGGAAATTTCCACAGCACCTGAAATCAGCATGGAAAACGAGAGAAAATGCGAAGCATATGGAAAATGCATAAATTGTAAAAATCTATCATTTCCTATTCATTTAAGCACATATCTTAACCAAAACACGCATCGAGACGCACTCTAAAGCATGCTAAATATGTGGTTATCAGTGAGCTAGTCTTTCCTAAGTATTTAAAACTCCGTTTTAGGGTTTGATTAAATGCAAGTGCATTGTGATAAACAAAGCAGGAAATATATGAAAGCTTAAGTATAAGAAATACGACACCAGAGATTAGAGTGGTTTGGTGATAAAACACCTACGTCCACTTTGTTGCACGCTGCAATAGTTTCTTCTCACTAAGAAACCTTGAGGATTACGGGTTCCTCAAAAACTTGAACTAGATCGAGCTTCACTAGCTTGGATCCGAAACAACGACGATGAGGAGATTACGGGTTCTCCACTAACCTAGCTATGATCGAGCTTCACACAATCGAGGAAAGTGTAAGCTTGGATCTACACTTTATGATCGAGGTTTCCACTATCGAGGAAAGTAGAACCTTAGATCTTTACAACACAACCTTCTTACAATAGCACAAAACCTAACAGACTTGACGAAACAAGGGTTCAGGGTTTTGGTTTGAAAACTCTCTAAGTGAAGAACTCTTTACAGTGAGTAAAGGATAGAGTTCTTCTCTAAGCTTGAATATATGAAGTGGCTTAGAATCTAGGAGAGTGAAGGTTGCAGAGACAAGCTTCGGTGATGCTGAAGCTTGGAGAACACTTAAACAAGAACTCGAAAGATGGCTGGAAAGTTTGAGTGCTTGTTTGCTGTATGCGCTGAAATCTCAGGTAGTGTTCTACTTCTTCTCGTCTCTGGCCTCCACTATTTATAGTGTGAGAAGATGGACTGGAGCCGTTTGAAGGTTGGTGTCTTTGTCCCTCCACACTTGACAGTACTTTGCTTTGACCTGCAACTTTTCAGACGCGCGCTTGTCTTCTTTCCGAAAATGGCTAAAAGCCAAGTTCAACAATAACTGGAGCGTCCAGTGCTGTAGCGGCGGCTCTGCTGGTCTGGCGGTCAACTCCCGTGCTCCATTCTTCTTGTGCCACGTGGAGATCCACAATTAATGCTTTGATCTTCACTTGACTCGAGTTTGAACTTCGAGTTTGAACGGGGAGGGAATCTTGAACTGTCGCTTTCAATTAGGAAGTGGCTTGCTTCGCTTTAGTTCTTGAGCGTCTGCTGTAGCGTAGTCGGGTTGACTCGCTTTGACTTTATTGTAGCGCTCGCTTCGCTTCGCCCGGTAGACTCGCTTCGCTTGGAAACACACTCAAGTGAGTGGTCTTCTCGCTTTGCTTGAAAAACCTGCAGTCTATCTAAAGCGACTAAAGCTAAAAGTTAAGCCTTCCTAACATAAATAGGCTTGAAAAATACTAACCTATCTAATCAAAATAGGGTCGCTTGGGAATAAGATTTACATAGAGGGTTTTGGGATCTAATCAAAACATGTAACACATTTATTTAAAGCATACCGTTAAGTTCCCCCTTAACACATGAATCTTTAATAATTCCAACACTATCTCTGAACTTTAGAATGTAGCTATTGAATGTTTCACATATATTGTTATGAATTGTATCAACCTTATTGAAGGACATGATCAGGTACTTACAAAAGCTCTTAGGATTTTGGCTCTCAAAATCTATTGCAGCATCATTTGACTCCACCCTCAGTAGATTCATGTGATAGTCATATTTAGGCTGAGAAGTACAATTTACCAAATTCCAAAATAAGCCTTTAAATTCATTACCACTATGTTTTTTCCTCCAATTGGCAAAAATATGTCGAGCACAATGCATGTGTTCGGCACTAGGAACTAGTATTTGCATTGCATTGATCAATCCCTACATGTGGAAAAAAATAAATTTAAGAAAGATAAAGTATTATAAGTAAACTAAAATAAATCAATTATAAGCAATGTTAACACGGGTACCTATTGTTTATCACTCATAAAGGTCAATCCAAGCCCATTTGATATGCCAAGATCTTCAAATAACAACTCTATAAACCATTTCCATTTATCTTGAGTTTTCTTTTACACAACAGCTAATGCAATCGGGTACATTTTTTGGTTACAATCTTTAGAAACTGCAGCAAGTACAGTTCCTCCTAGCTGAGTCTTAAGAAAGCATCCATCAAACCTAATGAACCTTCGACAGCCGACAAAAAAAACGTGTCGAAGAGTAGAAAATCCTATGTAAACACACTGGAACATACATCTGCCTTCTAAATTGAGGTTTGTTTTTGCAAGAAACTTTCCTTCCTTGTCCTTCGACTGCAATTCAGTATGATATGGAACAAGCTTACTGTAATGAGACTCTAAAGTTCCTCTCAATCGTTCCAATGCTCGATCCTTTGCTCTGTAGCATATCATTCTTTCTACAACAACCTTATACTTTTTCTTCAAAATACTGTTGAGTTCTTGAGCTTTCATCGTAGGGTTAGTCTTCAAAAGCTCCATGAAATTTTTTGATATCCATGCAGAATTGACTTATCTATACCGAACTGGCCTCTCAAACATTCATGTTTACCAACATATGCCCTAATAACACATGTTGGTTCATGTTTTTGCTTACGTGCATATAGTAACTAAGGACAAACCCTTTTCACATTTTGCTTGTATTCTATCTTTCACAGACTTTGTCCATCTAATGTTGTAACCTTTAAGAATTGCCCAGAGCTTGACCGCCTCTTTACACTCACTGACATCTTCAAACATCATACCAAACTTAAATTTTATTTTCTTATGATCACAATCTTTATCTGTTGGTCCCGGTTTGTAAAGAAGATTACACGTGGAGGGGGGGGGGGGGGGGGGGGGGGGGGGGGATGAATACGTGTAATAGAAGTTTTTCAACTTCTTTTTCAACTTTACTCAGAGTAGCAAGATTCGGGTCGCTTCACAACTTAAGACCTAGCCGTAAGCTTGATCTACAGTATAAGCTTAACTCTGGACCTAAGCGTACACTTGATCACAGAGCGACTCGCTTGCAAATGCGGAATTAGGTGAGCTAGTCTTTCCTAAGTATTTAAAATGCCATTTTAGGGTTTGTTTAAATGCAAGTGCAATATGATAATCAAAACAGTAAATAAGTGAAAGCTTAAGTAAAAGAAATACGACATCAGTGTTTAGAGTTGTTCGGTGATAAAACACCTACGTCCACTTTGTTGCATGCTGCAACAGTTTCTTCTCACTAAGAAACCTTGAGGATTACGGGTTCCTCAAAAACCTAAACTGGATCGAGCTTCACTCGCTTGGATCCGAACACAACAATGACTGGGAGATTACGGGTTCTCCACAAAACCTAGCTAAGATCGAGCTTCACACAATCGAGGAAAGTGCAAGCTTGGATCTACACTCTGTGATCGAGGTTTCTACAATCGAGGAAAGTAGAACCTTGGATCTTTACAACACAACCTTTCTACAACACTCAAAACCTAACTGACTTGACAAAACAAGGGTTTAGGGTTTTTGTTTGAAAACTCTCTAAGTGAAGAACTCTTTATAGTAGGTAAAGGATAGAGTTCTTCTCTAAGCTTGGATATATGAAGTGGCTTAGAATCTAGGAGAGTGAAGGTTGCAGAGACAAGCTTCGGTGGTGCTGAAACTTGGAGAACACTTAGACAAGGACTCGAAACATGATTGAAAGTTTGAGTGCTTGTTTGCTGTATGCGCTGAAATCTCAGGTAGTGTTCTTTTTCTTCTCGTCTCTGGCCTTCACTATTTATAGTGTGGGAAGATGGACTGGAGCCGTTGAAGGTTGGTGGCTTTGTCCCTCCACACTCGACAATACTTGCCTTTGACCGGCAGCTTTTCAGACGACTGCTTTGTCTTCTTTCCGAAAATGGCTAAGAGCCAACTTCAACAATAACTAGAGCACCCAGTACTGTAGCGGCGGCTCTGTCGGTCAAGCAGTCAACTCCCGTGCTCCATTCTTCTTGTGCCACATGGAGATCCGCAATTAATGCTTCGATCTTCACTTGACTTGAGTTTGAACTCTGAGATTGAACGGGGCAGGAAATTTGAACTGTCACTTTTAATTAGGAATTGGCTCGCTTCGCTTTAGTTCTTGAGCGTCCACTTTAGTGTGTGTTGACTCGCTTTGACTTTATTGTAGCGTTCGCTTTGCTTCGCCTGGTAGACTTGCTTCGCTTGGAAACACACTCAAGCGAGTGGTCTTCTCGCTTCACTTGAAAAACCTGCAGTCTAACTTAAAGCGACTAAAGCAAAAAGTTAAGCCTTCCTAACATTAATAGGCTTGAAAAATTCTAACCTATCTAATTAAAATAGGGTCGCTTGGGAATATGATTTACATAGAGGGTTTTGGGATCTAATCAAAACATATAACATATTTCATTTAAGCATTCCGTTAAGTTCTGTCACGACCGGACTCTGCTAAGGATAGCTAATCCGGGGAACCGTGACTAGGGATGGGGGTTAAGAAGTGGGGAAAGAAAGGGCAGATGAAATAAATGCGGATCATGACTCGTAGAAAGACTTAGAACGTAGATTTGATCATTAAGTTTAGCCCAAGGCTCGAAGAAGAAGCATGATAATTTGTCTGATTCATTACATCAACTGAATAAATGCATAAAGCACTTGAATAACACTAAAGAGTGTACACAGCGGAATAATTACGTGAATATATGTATGAAGACATGTATTACCGAAAGTCTAATCTATGACATAAATAACATTGCAAAAAGCTCTGCTCGTCACTTCACTTCCATCATGCTCAACCTGCACATTTTGAAATACATGCAGGGCTGAGTACAGAGTACTCAGTGGACACAGTGCCGAAAACTATACAATATAATTGTTCATGCCATAACGAGTGAAGCATAGGGATTTTATTGAAAGGAACCTATGTTCACTAAATCATTTCTAGTTCATAAAAGTCTGCAGACTATGTTCTTTTAGTACTCTACCATATCTGATACTATGGTGTCGAGGAGGTGGCCACCTCACACGATACCTGACCGGTCAACCCGGAGGATGACTCACGGTCATGTGTACACTAGTCCAAGCAAGATAGCGAATCTTAACAGGGACCCGAAATCGATTAACATAAATTGGCAAAGCCAATACAGATAGGTGTCATGCACAAAACGAAAATGTTTATGGCATGACAAGCTAAAATAACTAGAACTTAATCATATAAATGAAGAGTTTATTTAGAAGAAAGCCCACCTCAAATACCGAAAGAATTGGTATTAAGGATTACACGTTGCTCGCCTTCCGTTCGGCTCCTGCCTATTTAGAAGATAAATAATAAGAATTTCCATTCTTATAAACTATATAAATCATATTAAGAATATTCCTATTCTTAAGCTCCTATTTTCTCGTTTCGACTAACGTTCCGTAAAATGAGTCGGAAGACAATTATTCGGAATCAAATGAATGATACGACTAGGGATAGTCGTAAATTATCCTTGTATATACTTCAATTAATAATTTTTAATTGAAGTATAATTGTTAAATAAAATCCCGGAGGATTAATAATCTATGATTATTAATAATCGCAAATTTAAATATTAATAATATAAGTTCGATAGAAATCGAACTTTGATTAATGATTCGAGCTATTCGAATTAATCATCTAATGATAGCCTTAACGTACCATTCCTCGTTTCGAAAAATAATTAAATAAATAACGAACGAATTAAATAAACAAAATTGGGCCGAAGAATTAATCCGGCCCACTCTCGCGGCCCAACCCAAACCCAATCTCAAACCCAAACCCGACCCGGACCTAACCCAATCCCCCAAATTCAGTTAAGTCAAAATCCCTAATTCTCCCCCTTTCCTCACAACGCACACACTCCTCTCTCTCCCTCACTCGACAGTCACCCCCCTCCGTCGCCGACGCCGCTCCCGCCGACGGTGAGGGCTTGCGCTGCCGGCGACGCTTCTCTCTCTCTCTCTCATCTCATCTCATCTCCCCCCCTCCCTTCTCTCTCTCACTCGGTTACATCTCTCTCTACTCTCTGTCTCTCGGCCTTTCTCTCTTCCTTCCCTAACCTTTCCCTCTCGGACTTTTCAGGTTAGAAGACAACGACGCCGACGGAAACAGCCGCTGCCGGGATCCCGGGGCCGCCTCCGCTGCCCCGTCGGTGCCCCTGGCCTCCAGTCCAGCCTCTATTAATCCCGTCGGGGCTTTGTGCCTCGACGGAGGTTCGCTCTAACCCTCCTTCTCCCGTTTATTCTTTTAATCGATTCGTTTTAGATTCAAATTATGATTAAATCCAGATTATGAGATCTCATGCTATGGTTTGATACATACAATATAGAGCATGCTGGGTTTTTGGTTCGCGCGCATGCTGCTGGGCCTGAACCGCGGCCTGCCCTGCGGTCCAGCGCCCGGCTCGATTTCGGGACGGAGCCATGACGGCGCCGGACGATAGGTGGCGGCGTGGGGAGGGCTGCGGCGACAAGTTACAGCAGCGGCGGCCGAAACCCTAATGGGTACGTGGCTCGCGCTCTGCTGGGCTCAAGCCAGTGGCTGGACGGCGGTCAGACGACGACGGGGAGGCACGGACGACGGTGGACAGCAGGTCCGGTGGTCTGGGAACCACCGGCGGCGGCGGCTGAGGCATGGTCACACGGCGGCAACGGCGGCTAGGTTTTTCCCTTGCGTGCTCGCTGCTGCCTGACCTAGCTACGGCTGCTCGGGCTCGAACCCGGCACCACTGGTGGTGCTGGGGACGCCGGCGAGTCAGTGGGAGCGTTCGGTGGCGTTCGAGCCACCAACGGTGGCTCGCGGTGGCGGCGGTGCAGTTTCTTGCAGTGAAAAGACGGTGACGACAAAGGCGTTTCAGGCGACGGCGGCGAGCAGTGGCTCGGGCTGGGCTGCAACGGATGCACCCAGCCCGGACCCAGCCACGTCAGGCTCGTCAAGGAGCCGAGACGGTGCCCCGGCACGTGCCGCGGCGGCGCGTGGTTTGCACGCGCGGCTCGGCGGCGGCACGTGGCCGTTTTTTTGAACGAAGGGCTGTTCGTTTTTTTCAAACGTTCATCCCATGACGTTGACGACGGCTAGGGTTTTCCAAATCCTTGGCATGATCGTCGACGGCTAGGGTTTTCGTACCCTAGTTCGTTTGAAATAAATTGTTTTCTGTTTTTGGTAATTAGGGTTTTCCGCACCCTAGTTGTTGGTCCCGGTTTGTTAATAGGGGAAATACGTAGAGGGGGGGGGGGGTGAATACGTATTTCAAGTTTTTCAACTTTTTCCCTTTAACTCAGAGTGACAAGTAAAGAGCTCGTTTGACACTTAAGACCTAGCTAAAGCTAGATCTACAGTACGTAGCTTGCCTGCTTGACCGAAGTAAGAACTTGATCAAGAGGGAGTCTTTACTTGTGTATGCGGAAATTCGGTGAGCTAAGATCTTTCCTAAGTAATTAAAAATCCAAGTTATGTTTGTTTATATGCACGTGCAATGAATAATCAAATACTGTAAAGAGATTAGGGTAGAGAGATACGACACAGAGATTTATAGTGGTTCGGAGATAAAGCTCCTACGTCCACTTGTTGCACGACGGCAACTGTTCTCTTCACTGAAGAACTTGAGGGTTACGGGTCCTTCAAAAACCTGGTCGAGATCGGGCTTCACTCGCCTGGATCCAACGACAGACGTAGTGATTGCGGGTTCACTACTCAAACCTAGACAAGACTGGAAGCTTCACTTGCTTCAGTCAAACACAGACAGGGAGATTACGGGCTCTCCTTACAGCCTTGTTTCGATCGAGCTTCACACAAACGATGTAGGTGCAAGCTTGGATCTAAACTCTATGATCGAGACTTCTTCAATCGATGAAAGAAGAGTCTTGGATCGAGACAACCTAACGACGACTCAAAAACCTTACAGACAGAGTTTAGGGTTTTTGGTAGACGAACACACTATGAAGAACTCTTATACAATAGATGCAAAAGATGGCTAGAGCTCTTCTTCTAAGCTTGGATATGGAATGGGCTTAGACTCTAATGTGAAGGTTGTGAAGACGAGTTCCGATGAACTGGAAACTCGGAGAACACTTGGAAACAAAGACTCGAAGATTTGCTCAAAGGCTTGGGAGTGTTTGTTTGCTGTATGCGCTCGAATGCTCTAGTAGTGTTCTACTTCTTCACGTTGTGATCCTTCACTATTTATAGGCGGAGAGATGGCGAGATCCGTTGCTTGGTTGGTGGCCTTGTCCCTCCTCCTCTCGACAGTACTTTGCCCAGGCAGTTGCTTTTGCAGGAGCGCAGTTTGTCTCTTTGCCGAAAACGGCTAAGTTACAAGACCAACAGTAACTGGAGTGAGCCAGTACTGTAGCGGCGCCCTGTCGGCCTGGCAGTTAACTCCTCTGCTCCTCTCCGCGTTCGACACGTGGAGATCTCATAATAAATGCGGAGATCTCCAGTTGACTGGAGTTCAAATTCGGAGCGGGAATTGTGCTGTCGCTTTCTGGTAGGTAGTGGCTCGCTTCGCTTTGAAGTTGTAGTGTCCGCTTTTAGTTGAGTCACTTCGTAGTCATTCTGTAGTGAGTCGCTTCGAGAAATAAGGTTCCCTAGTGACTGCTTTGGAAATTGCTGACTAGAGTTGACTAGCTTTGACTTTTCACTGTAGCGCTCGCTACGCTTTACTAGCTTCGGCACGCTTCGCTTCGCTTTGGCAGACTCACTTTGAATCTACTGTAGCGCTCGCTTCGCTACATTGTTCTTTGGCACGCTTCACTTCAACTTGCTACTCTTGCTTCGCTTCGAAAAACACACTCAAGCGAGTGGCCTTCACTTGAACTTTTGAAGTCTATAATCTAAGCAAAATAAAGAGCCATCCTAACAGAGTAGGCTTAGAAAAATTCTAACCTATTAACTACATCAAAAACGGGTCGCTTGGGAACAGAATGCTTTGGGGTTTTGGGATCAAATCAAAACAATAGAATATCCCTTATAGGTTCCCCCTTAACATGTTGTTCTTAACAATTCCCAACAATTTCCCCCTTTTTGATGATGCCAAAACCCAAAGACTTAAGATTATTGAAATCTAGTCTATCTAACCGTGGAAAGAACTTCAAGCGACTGCTTCCTTTGCAGGCTTCGTTTGAATTTTTCTTTTAAGTTCCTTTCCCCTTTTTTTTTCGGTTAAATTTATTGAGTTTGTAGCAAAGGAATAAAGTCATTCACAAAGCAAGTAAATGACACAATTTGACAGAAATTGAAATTTGGATAAATGAACAAGCAGTTCATCAAAACAAATGTGAAACTTGAAACTCAAAGGTTTCCTGCAGTTTCATCATGGTTCTTCCATCTTCTCTCTCTCCTCCTCCTTCTTCTCATCCTTCTTTTCCACTTTCTCCTCCTCTTTCATGAAGTAAGCCGACATGAAATTCGGCTCCATTGTCCTGATATTGAATTGATTTTCTCTCCACTTTCGCTCCAATCTAAGAGCTTCATCCACTTCTGCGTCAATCACCCTTCTGTTGGGAATATCTTGTAGAAGGGGCATGGGAAATTCTTTTACTGCTGGCACTTTGATGATAAGAGGTAGGGGCTTTGCTTGCTCTGCCAGAGTAAAAATTTTCCGTCTCAATCTCTCGTTGTAATGACGCAGAAAGTTGTTGAGAGCTTCCATCCTCGAGCACTTGTCTTGGTGAGGCACTACCTGCCACCAGTAGTATGCCTTGATGAATTTTTCTTTCAGATTTAACCAAGTGTTGAGGAGGTCTCTTGGGATGAAGTCCTTGATTTGCCTCGAATCGGGATGATGGTCTCTCCGAATTGCAAATTCCTCCTCCGTTCTGCTCTTCATTTCTTTCATGATGGAGTTGAATTGAGCACTGGCGTCACTGCTCCACTTCGGATTCATATCATTCACTCGCTTCCGAATGAAATCATGCTCTTCGGGTGGATAACGACCTGAATCGATCATTTCTTTCAGTGTGACCTTGCCAGTTTCCATCCAAGCTTGGAGTTGGACGGCTTCAGATTCTTTAGGCGTGTGAGGAATCCAGGCACTACGCGTGATAGCGGATTGGATGAGTCTTTCTTCATTCCAGAGAGACTCGATCCGTTCATCCAACTTTCTCAGCCTCTTCTCCTTCACTTCCTCATCCTTCTCCTTCCTTTTCTTCTTCTCCTCTTTCTTCTTCTGCCTTTTCTCGAAGCGACTAGCCTTCTCTTTGACCACTTGCTGCATTTTTTGACGTTTGGCAGCAGGGTCATCTTCTCTGGATTCAGGCATCGACCGCTTCAAAGACGCTTTCTGAGCAGGGGGTGGCGGTGGTGGCATTTGAGTGGCAGCTTCATCAGCAGGAACAATTTCGGCCAAAGCTGAAGTGAGTGCCTGTGATGAGACAGGGGCAGAAGCATAAATGGGCGCTTGGGAGGATGTGCCTGCACGAGTAGCTGCTCTTTGAAGCTCGAAATCTTTCTCCATAAAGCGGGCCAGGGCCTCATCCTCAGCAATTTGTCGTTCCTTCTGTTCCTTAGTTAAAGGAACTCCGGGGACAACGGGATGAGCGGCGATTGAGGAGCCTAGAAGTTTTCCGGCCAGCGGCAAGCGGGGTTCCTCCGTTACCTTTCCTTTGCCCTTTATCCTTGCTAGCTCGGCTCTAGCTTCATCAACCACTTCATCGACTGCACTGCTTTCAATACCTCCAGTTCCTCCTGCGATCAAGCCACTGGCTTCAATCGCTCTTCCTCCACTACTTGATCCTCCAACTTCTCCTGATTGAATGGTTAATCTTTGCATATTTTCCCCCTTTTTGGCATCATCAAGACTGCCAAGGGTCGTTGAAATCACCATTCCGCTGATGGATTGGTGGATGACTGTCAATTTGTTCAGCACATCATGAAGCAACTTCTCTGACCGTGCTGCAAACACATTTTCCTTGGAAAGGACAAGCTCTGCCGTCTTCACAGAGATTTCGTCGAGTAGATAGCTGCATTGCTTCTCCCTTTCCATCACAGACCGCATCAAATTCTCCAACGGTTCTACTTCTCTAAAGCGAGCGTCCAGCTCCGCTTCAATCTCATCCTTCATCCTCTTTCTTTCTTCTTGCAGGTTGAAGTACCAGAAGTCTTTGGAAGCAGCAAGTTCTGCTTTTCAGTTGTAACAGCATTCTCTCTTTGTTTCAGCATGACATAGACTTGAGCAGCGCCGGCCATTCTGACTGAAAAATCTCCTGCCAACTTCTGTGCCTTTTCGATGTCGCTAGCAAGTTGAGCCTTCTTGAGAGCTACATCGAGGCCTGCTTTCCTCCGGCTCTTCAACTCAACATTTGCTTCGTCAAGCTTGCTGTTGAGGATTTCAATTTCCTTCTCAAGACCGAGAGATTTCAGTTTACCTCTCGTCAGCTCGCTTTCCAGCTTCCTTATCTTTTCTTCATTGTTGGAGATCTGCTTCTCCATCTTCTCAACATTTCCAGTTGCATTGTTGATATTTTCTCGGTACTTGCTCCTCATATTTATCTTTTCCTCCTTCTCTGTCTCTATCTCTTTCTTCACTTTCTCCAACTCCTCCTCTAACTTCTTCTTCTCTCCACTCACTTCCACCATCTTCGTGTTCACTTCCCTAAGCCTGCTCCTCTCAGCATCTAGGGATTGTCGAAGATCTTGGGTACTTCTCTCCAACTCCTCTACCCGCTTTGATTTCTCCTCTACCAAGCTTGCCTTCTCCTCCACAAGCTTGGCTTTTTCCTCCACTATCTCCTCTAGTTCCTTCTTCTTTCTGTCAAACTCTTCACGCAAATTCGTGACTTCCACACCTTCGTAGTCAGCTCAGCATCCTTTTTGGTGATCTCACTCTGCAGATTTGAGATCACCGCCTCCTACACTCCCATTTCGGCTTCCTGCTCCTTGATCAACTGGAGTTCACTCTGTGAAGGCTCACGTTCTGGGAGGGGCGCATCAGGGTACTCCTTCTTCACCCTTGCGTCAAGCACATCCCAGTAGTTGACCTCGTTGTTGAAGGTGTGGAATCCATCAACTCCGACGAATGTGAGAGCCTCTATCTCCTAGGCTTCGATCACTTCCTCCTTCATTGCTCTGCGCAAATTGAAAATTTTGTAGTACTCTGTTCCTCTGTACGTGATGTACGTGATGAAGTCTACAGCGCTGGTGAAGAAGTCGTCTGACATCTTCAAGGAAGGGTAGCGATCATGGATGATTTCAGCTGCTTGCTCTCGATCCTTAACATATCCTTCTAGGATCTTCTCTTCCTCGGTCGGAGATTGGGGAGTTCCAGGGATGGCAGAGGGGATGGTTTCGGCTGTCTTGGCTGTTTGGGCGGTATCAGCGCTTTCGGCTGATGAGGACTGTGAGTTGGGGGTGGAAGCTTCAGTAGCTTCGGGTTGGTTGGATTCTGTTTGAGGATTGAGTGGGGCGGAGAAAAGTTTGTAGGCATCGGTGAGGTCCGTGCCTAGAAATGGAATATTTGGAATCTGGAAGGATGATGATGATTCCTGGGGTGAGGTAGGAATTTGAGTGGTTGGAATGGTGGTGGTTGGTTGAATTTGGATTTGGGTAGGGGGTGTTTGGACTTTGGATGGTGAAGGCAGGGGTGGCTCTTTTTCCGGTGGGGGTTGGGGTTGTTCTTCTTCAGCTATCTTCACGAGCGGCTGCTCCTCAGCCTCGCTCGTTTTTAATTATTGTGGTAACGCTTCTCAATCTCTGAGGTCGTCTTGACCTTGCTTTCCTCGACACTCGCTTCGATGGTGAATGAGCTTGAACTTCTTCTTCCGCCTCGCTACAGGATTCAGCGACTGGAGCGGAAGGGAGGACTATTACATTGACGCAATCCCGGTCAATCGGGAGCTTCTCAGATTTCCATGAATCAAAATAGAGAGTGTTTTTCTTGTACGGTGCCGTATCCCTCTTGCCTGGCCACCGCATGTTTTCGAACAGCGTCTCCAGAGCGTAGGAGATTCTGGAGAAAAACTTCAACTTTCCCTTGCGAACGATCTCACTGGTACTTCCCTGTTCGTACTTGAAGTCCGCCGCAACTTCGTGTATCTGGTTGATGAACCAGCGGTGCCAGTTGAAGCTCGTCCCTGTCAAGCTATCAACAATGACAGAAGTGGCGTAGATCTTGGTGTCTGACAGTTGGCTCAGCGAACCAACTCCACACAGTACAAACTTCGTGTACAGCTCGCAGATCAAGTTGAACGGACCCTTTAAGTCGTTCCTGATGTTACTCAACTTTGGATTCCCAAACTTTACTCCTCTTCGTTTGGCAAAACGAGCATACTCCACTTGGGTAGACATACCCAGTTCTGACAGTGACACCGGTCCGACCATCGGCAGATCGAACACACTGGCTATTCTGCTTAGCTCGATCTCCACCGATGTTCCTTTCTGTGGATGAGTGAAGGTTGACGATTATTCTCCTTCTTTGAGATTCAAGAGAATCTCGGCAACGGCTTTGGCCAGAATCTGCTTTGGCTTCGCCGTTACAAACTTCCACAGGCCGGCCGTGGTCACAGCCCTGCGGAAGAGTCCGTTTTCAGTCACCACATGTTCATCAAGATGCGGTTCCACATTGATGTTATCATTGAGGGTTTGCAGAAAATCCTCCATCGTTTCGGTCTTCTCCTTCTTGCCCATGGTATATGTGTAGAAGGATTTGAGAAAAGTTTGAGATTTTGAGGGGTTTTAGACTTGTGAATTTGCAGAGGTGCAGAGATTTCACGAAAATGGCAGTTTTTGAGACTTGTAAATTTTTTTCTGCAGGCCTTCAGTGTTACATATATATAGAACTAGGGTTCGGCTGACGAGGAAGGGGCAAGACAGTAATATCTTCAAAGATCCTGTGCGGAGGCGGCGGACTCTCGGTGATGGATCTGATGTGTCCGGCGTCATCACAGGAAAAGTGAACCGTCAAACTGACTTGGCGTTGCCACGTGGCAGCTTTTGATTCGTCTCTCCAATAGGCTTCAATCCAGCGGTTGAGATTTAAAAACGGTTCAGATTCGACGGCTGGATTGAGTGCGATTTTCCAACTTTTCTCGGCTTGGCGTCCACGCGCCTGTCATTCCTCTTTCTACGCGCCGCTGCATTAAATGCTAAAGTAAAAAGTGAAATTTTGCACTCGAGTGCTGACAGCTCATACGCCTCGCTTAGTATCCGCTCGCTACGAGAGTAACCGTTTGGCTTCTACTCGCTTGCGAAGTACTCGCTTGGCGTGACTGCTCCGCACTCGCTTGCGATGACTTGCTTGAGTGACGTGGCACTCGCTTCGTCATGTGTAGTGACTGGAATAAATTTCTTTGCTTAATTTAAAATGTTTCTGACTTACATACTTCGAGGATAAACAAGAGTGTTTTCCTCTTTGTATTTGTGTCAGATTCATTTCATATTTTCCACATAGTGAGTGAAGGTTTCTAGCACGCTTCAGCTCACTTAGTGTACTTAAAATTGAAACGCTTACTAGTCAATCTCACTTCGTAGGAGATTGATACCACTTATTGAAGACATCATTAGATTTGGACTTCAAGTTGTTGAATCCACTTGTTGATGAATGCTCTCGCTTGAAGCTTGTTCATACCACCTGTAGAGTACTTCATCTTCTTTGCATTCATCTTCATGGCATTCATCTTCCTCTACGAATTAGAGAGTCCTCCATCGAAGTGAATGGGGGAGGAAATGAATATAGTACACAAGCTTACTACAACCCAGAGGGGAGCTTCACGTAAGTGTACATATTCACGACGAATGGGGGATGAGTACAAGTCCTTATCTCATAGCAGAAATGGACAGGATGACAATGAGAATGCTCTGACAAGACAATCTTGTATTTTACGCAGAAGCATGTCACCAGCCCTGCAACCTTTTGTAGAAAAAGGTAAACCTTCAAGCTTCCTCCTACAAGCTACAGAATGAGCTTGCAATCGACTCGCTTTGACCCAAACTAAGGTAGATTTGAGGCGATGCAAAATTCAAGATAGCAGCATTCTTTGCTTGCTTTGGAAGTAGCTTGCTCCGAGAGTAAGCACTAGTTCCCCCTTAACCAAATACTTAACAATTCCTATAAGTTGGTAAGGAACTTCTTCCAATACTCCACCTTTCTCCACCCAACTTCAATTTCTTCAAGCGAATGAGATTTTGAAGTGACTCGCTTGAGTTGGTGAAGATCCGAAGCGAGTGACGCTACGAAAAACGAGCGACCACTCCTTCGTGCATCCTGGATCTAGCACTCTTCACCAGGGTCTAATAACCCTAATTCCATGCATAGCTGATTGAAACGAGACTCAGCTAGGGGCTTGGTGAGGATATCTGCTCGCTGGAGATCGGTATGAATTTTCTCGAGCTTGATATCCTTCTTCTCGACATGATCACGAATGAAGTGATGTCGGATCTCCACGTGCTTGCATCTGGTGTGAAGCACTGGATTTTGAGAGATGCAGATCGCACTGTTGTTGTCGCAGAATATCGGAATTTCATTTGCTTCAACATTGTAGTCTTTCAACTGCTGACGAAGCCATAGAATTGGAGAACAGCAGCTTCCAGCGGCCATATATTCGGCTTCAGTCATTGAAGTAGCTACACTCGTCTGCTTCTTCGAAAACCATGTGATCAGCTTGCTTCCCAAGAACTGACAAGTGCCCGAAGTTGACTTCCTATCAATTCGGCACCCTTCATAGTCAGCGTCTGAATATCCAGTGAGCTCCAAATTGTCCTCCGTTGGGTACCACAGCCCCATATTGACAGTGCCCTTCAGATATCGAAGAATCCTCTTGGCAGCTTCAAGATGGCTGTGCTTGGGGTTGCTTTGGAAGCGAGCACAGACTCCAACTGCAAAAGCTATATCCGGCCTACTTGCAGTGAGATATAGAAGGGATCCGATCAAGGCTCGGTAGTCTGTAGCATCCACAGACTTCCTATCTATGTCTCGCTGCATCTTCCAGTTCGTGTTCATTGGAATCTTCACAGCTTTGGCATGCTGAACACCGAACTTGGCAAGCATATCTCGAGTATACTTCGCTTGATTGATGAAGATACCATCATCTTGCTGCTTCACTTGAAGACCTAGAAAGCAGCTCATCAAGCCAATCATTGACATCTCATATTTGGTCTTCATAAGCTCTCCAAACTTCTCGCTAAGCGACTGGTTTGGTGATCCAAATATGATGTCATCCACGTAGATCTGAACCCATAGCATGTCATCTCCATGATTAATGGTGAATAGAGTTCGATCTATCTTCCCTTTGTGGAATCCATTATCCACTTGGAATTGAGAAAGTGTATCATACCAAGCTCTGGGAGCTTGCTTCAACCCGTATAGGGCTTTCTTCAATCGATACACCTTATCTCCTTGCTCGAAACCCGGTGGCTGCTCCACATATACTTCTTCCTTCAATTCACCGTTGAGGAACGCGCTCTTCACATCCATCTGATATACTTTGAATTTCTTGGCCGCTGCATAGGCCAGAAATAGTCGAATCGCTTCAAGCCGTGCCACTGGAGCGAAGGTCTCATCAAAATCGATTCCTTCCTCTTGGCAGTAGCCTTTAGCGACTAGACGCGCCTTGTTCCTCACAACTAGGGGTGTCAGCGGGTGGGTAAAACCCGGACCCGGACCCGCTCAAACAATAAAGGACCCGGACCCGGACCCGACCCGGCCACATTGGACCCGGACCCGGACCCGGACCCGGAAACTTAGTTGTTACCCGGACCCGGACCCGACCCGTTACAGTGGACCCGGACCCGACCCGGACCCGGAAATTAAAATTGCTACACCTTTACATTTTTTTTTTTTTAATTTTTTAATTTAATGGCCCAAATTCATCAAATTTGGACTCGCTCTTCCGCCGGGAAGTGTTGAACCCCTCTTCTCCGCCGCCGCTTTCTCTTATCTCCCTCTCTCCTTCGCACCGCCGGGAATCTGAAGCCGAGCTTTTCTTGATTATTATATAATGTTACGATTATATTCTTAAAAAATAGTTGGAAAATTGGCTCTAGATCCATCGGGTCCAAAACATTGAGATCCATGTCCAGATCCGGATGATCCACGGGTTTATGGATCTGGACCCAGATCCGTAGCATTTATTTCTAAATTAAAATTTTAAAAATAAAAATTACAATAAAATTTTTGCAAGGTCCATATTCAATTTTCGGATCCGATCTACCGGATCTGGACCGGGTCCTGGATCCATTGCCATACCTAGTGGCTAGTGACGTGCAAATCGAAACTTTAATCTATCTTAATATATAAAAATATACAAAATTGATAAGTTGAAAAAACTAAATGGTTGAATTAATTTATAAGAAAGAAAAGAATTTATTTAAAAAAAAAAATCGGACCGGGTCGGACCCGGACCCGGAAGTAACGGGTCGGGTCGGATCGGGTCTGCTGCTGTTACGGGTCTGACCGGGTTGGACCCGGACCCGGAAGTTAATTAAGGAGTGGGTTTTGAGCGGGTCCGGACCGGGTCCGGGTTTTACCCACCCGTTGACACCCCTACTCACAACATTGTGGTCCTCGTCTGTCTTGTTCTTGAACACCCACTTGGTGCCAATCACATGTTGAAATTTGGGACGATCCACAAGGTACCATACGTCGTTTCTGGTGAACTGATTCAGCTCTTCTTGCATGGCGATCACCCAATTTGAATCGGCTAGGGCTTCCTCCACGCATGACGGCTCGATGTTTGAGAGAAAGCAACTAAACATGGCACTTTCTCCAAATACTTGACTCCTGGTCACTACACCCTTGGATGGATCTCCAATGATTTGACTTGGTGAGTGATCCTTGAGCCATGCACGCTTGGATCCGCTAGCTTCATCTCCATCTTCTTCCTGGTCACTCGCTTCACCATCTGAAGCGACTGGATTGGGTGCTTGGCCTGCACTCGCTTCAGGAATCTTGGGGGCAGCTTCACCTACTCCTTTGGGATTTTGCTCGCTTGAATCTTTGATCTCATCATCTTCTTCGAGCATGTCCCAAGTGAGTGTGTTTAAGGGTTCCTTGCTTGAATTCTTCTCATTTGAGTTAGCCTGTTCCTGTGAGAAACTTAAAGAAGATTCATCAAATACGACATGGGGTGATTCCTCCACGATTAGGGTTTTACAGTTGAACTTTCTATAAGCTTTGCTTGATGTAGAATATCCTAAGAATATTCCTTCATCAGCTTTGCTTTCAAAAGCTTTCAACTGTGACTTCCCATTGTCATGGATGAAGACCCTACAACCAAAAATATGGAAATAAGATATGTTAGGAGTTCTCCCTGTCCATATTTCATATGGTGTTTTGTCGTGCCGTTTGCAGAGAAGCGTTCGATTCTGCGTGTAGCATGCTGTATTGGCAGCTTCAGCCCAATACTTCATTGGAAGCTTCGAGTCTGCAATCATGGTTCGAATAGCTTCTTTGATGATTCGATTTCTTCTTTCAGCAACTCCATTCTGCTGAGGTGTGCGCGCTGAGGATGTCTGATGTGCTATGCCATGCTCCGTGCAGTAAGCTTCAATGGTAGAGTTCAAGAACTCTGTGCCTTTGTCGGAGCGAATGGTTACAATTGCTTGATTCTTTTCCACAGCCAATCGCTTGAGCAATTGTGGCAGCTTGGTCAGTGTCTCCTTCTTGCTGAAGAGAAATACGACCCAAGTGTAGCGAGAGAAGTCGTCGACTACAACTAGAGTGTACTTCCTTCCATTCACACTAACTGGAGTGACTGGACCAAACAGATCCATATGAAGCAGCTCAAGCACTCACTTTGATGAAGCTTCTTCGAGACTGGTGAAGTGCTTCTTCGTCTGCTTCCCTCGTTGGCATGGTGAGCAAGGATGGTCTTTGATGAAGACTTCATTTGGTATGCCTTGCACCAAACCCTTTCGAGCTAAGCGATTGATGGCTTTGAAGTTGAGATGGTTCAAGCGTCTGTGCCATAGCCATCCTATTTATGTAGCACTCCTTGCTACTAAGCACGTCTCCTCTTTGCAGCTGTCCCATTGTGCTATATAAACGTTCCTTTGTCTGACTCCAGTTAGCACAATCTGGGCAGTGAGCTTGCTCTTTACTATGCACTTGTTGGAAATAAATTCCATCTTGTATCCTTTGTCACTGAATTGTGAAATGGATAACAAGTTGTGCTTAAGTCCTTCTACGTAGGAGACTTCTTCAATTGTGAGCTTTCCAACTTTCAGTGCGCCGTACCCTTTGGTGCTTCCTCGAGAGTTATCACCAAATGTAACGTGTGGACACTTCTTCTCTATGTAGTCTTGAAGTAGAGCTCTCATGCCGGTCATGTGTCTTGAACATCCACTGTCCAAGTACCATACTTGTTGACCCTCACTTGGCATGGGATCCACGGCGCTCACCTGCAATTAGACAGATTTTGGTACCCAAATCAGTTTGGGTCCTTGCAGGTTAGTTCCCTTAGGTACCCACGCTTGCTTCACTTTCTTTTGAAAGGTAGCTTGTGCTTTGGGTTTCTCGACCTTTGAAAACTGTGACTTCTGCCTTAAAGCAGCTTCACACGTGCAGCAGTGTGTGCAAGAGGGGTAGCGGCTCGCTTGAGGCATACCCATGCTCTTACCCTTTGGCTTGTATCCTGAAGCGGCTTGCTTCAGATTAGCTACGGGCTTAGAGACTGACTTAGGTTTTACAGTCTGTCGAAGCGGCTCGCTAGGTTTTCTCGAAGCGGTCCAACTAGGGTTTTGACCCCGACTCGCTTGAGTAACCTTGGGAGTTCGATGCGGCCCCTTTGGTGCTTCGAATTCTTCCCCCTCAACGTTAGTCTGGTTGGACCATCTCCAGTCCGGATAACGTGACACATAGACATTACTCATTTTCTTGAAAGGGAGATCCTTTGTCTCTCGTGTCTTGGCTTGAGGCTTAGAAGCTACAACTGGTTTCCCTTTACCTTTGGATTGGTAAGCTTTAGCATTGTAAGTGCTAGGGACAGTTGGTCTTTGCTTGCCCATAGTTTCGGCCCTTGAAGATATAGACATCTTCATTGGCTTCTTCTTAGGGTTCTCAGCCATCTGGCCTTTATCTTTGTTGGTGGTCACTTTGGATGCAGTGGGCATTTCCAAAGTGACTGATGGTGTCGTGTGAGAAGCACCAACAAAGACAGTCGGCTTGGAAGATCCACCTTCATATCCGAGTCCTCCCTTTCTACCAAAAGGTAGAAGTGAGCTTTCTAGTGCCTGCCTAGCATATGAAGCTTTGTTCAAGTTGGCAACTAGAGCGGACTGGGTTTCATACCTTCCTTCCAAGCTTTGATGTCTCGTGAAGAGATCCTCGAACTTACTAGTCATAGCCCTTAAGTTAAGTTTGACTTGGTCAAGCTCAGTGGCTAGCTTTCGGTTCTCCTTCTCGCTTTGATACAATGCTTGTTTCAACACTTCATGGTCACTTGACAATTTAATGTGCTTGTCAAGCAACTCACTCCATGTCGAGGAATTTGCTTCCTCTTGGTGAGTGTGTGCGAGTGTAATTGAACTAGGTGAGGGATAGATGAATACCTCTCCAGTCTCTTCGTCGGTGAGCGCCATGAGTCCAAGATCCTCTCCCTCACTGGAGTTGGGATCTGTGAATGCATCCGAGTCGCTAGCGATTTCTTCAGTTGAAGCGACCGGCATTTCACTCGCTACGAGCGCTCGCCTTGGAGCATCCCTTTTTGCTCTCAGTTCCTCTCGCTCCTTTGCACTCTGCTTCGGGCAATCGGATTTGTAGTGGTCCATCTTGTGGCAGTGATAGCACTCCACTTCCATCATGTCTCGCGGGATCGGCTTGGTCGTCTCTTCTCTCTTCCCTTTTCCTTACGGGCTCCATCAACTGCTCCTCCCCTTGTACTGCTTGTAGAATCTTTTGTATTTGCCCACTCGAGAATTCATCTTGTTGAAGTTCTTGGATAAGAACACAATATGTTCTTCCAACTCTTCCCTCGTCATCTTGGCTAGCGACTGGTCACTTGGCCCTTCAGCAGCTTTGAACGCTACACCCTTTGACGTCGTGGGAGCTTCATCCTCTTCGTCGAGGTTCATCCGATTCCGATCGAATTCATGAGCTTTGAGTTCGGAGAACAGAATCTCCGGTGTGAGCTTTGATAGATCTTTGGTAGCTAGATACAACTCCTTCATTGTCTGCCACTTCCTCGTGAGAGCTCGGACAATCTTCAGATTGACTTCCTTATCTGTGAGTTCCTTCCCAAGTGAGTTGAGATCGAGTTGCAATGATGTTGGTGACTCTCAGCTCGAAGGTGTCGATGGACTCTCCTGGCTTCATTATCAGGCTTTCAAACTCCCGCATCTGAACGGCAAGCTTGTTTTCTTTGATTTTGTCTGTGCCTTGAGAATTGAGGGTTAGGGTTTCCCACATTTCTTTCGCCGTTGCGCACTTCCTTATCCGTGGTAGATAGGCGTCCGACACGGTGCTCTGCATCGTGTGGCGTGCAATCTTGTCGAGGTTGGCGACTTTGAAGTCATTCGGAGTGTACTCATCTTTGTCCTTCTCTACGTACCATTGTCGAACATAGGCAGCCCGACCTTCGGCAGCTGGGACGTTCTCAGAGATGGCTTTCCTGATTTCGATTGGTCCGTCCTCTATAACTTCCCACATCCGGTCGTGGATGGAGCATAGGAAGCTCTCGACTCAGAAACTCCATGTTTCGTATCCTTCGATCGAGAACTGTGGAAGGTTTGATGCACTGTATGTAGACATAGCAAACTATCAGCAGTAAATGCAATATGCGTGGGTGAGGTTTTTGATGCACTTAGGAAATAGGATCCGGTTCAGTGAGACAACGTGAAGCGAGTGGGGACTCGCATCGGATATGCAAAGCAGAGGCTCGAAAGAACCTGGCTCTGATACCACTTGTTGGTCCCGGTTTGTTAATAGGGGAAATACGTAGAGGGGGGGGGGGGGGTGAATACGTATTTCAAGTTTTTCAACTTTTTCCCTTTAACTCAGAGTGACAAGTAAAGAGCTCGTTTGACACTTAAGACCTAGCTGAAGCTAGATCTACAGTACGTAGCTTGTCTGCTTGACCGAAGTAAGAACTTGATCAAGAGGGAGTCTTTACTTGTGTATGCGGAAATTCGGTGAGCTAAGATCTTTCCTAAGTAATTAAAAATCCAAGTTATGTTTGTTTATATGCACGTGCAATGGATAATCAAATACTGTAAAGAGATTAGGGTTAGAGAGATACGACACAGAGATTTATAGTGGTTCGAAGATAAAGCTCCTACGTCCACTTGTTGCACGACGGCAACTGTTCTCTTCACTCAAGAACTTGAAGGTTACGGGTCCTTCAAAAACCTGGTCGAGATCGGGCTTCACTCGCCTGGATCCAACGACAGACGTAGTGATTGCGGGTTCACTACTCAAACCTAGACAAGACTGAAAGCTTCACTTGCTTCAGTCAAACACAGACAGGGAGATTACGGGCTCTCCTTACAGCCTAGTTTCGATCGAGCTTCACACAAACGATGTAGGTGCAAGCTTGGATCTAAACTCTATGATCGAGACTTCTTCAATCGATGAAAGAAGAGTCTTGGATCGAGACAACCTAACGACGACTCAAAAACCTAATAGACAGAGTTTAGGGTTTTTGGTAGACGAACACACTATGAAGAACTCTTTTACAATAGATGCAAAAGATGGCTAGAGCTCTTCTTCTAAGCTTGGATATGGAATGGGCTTAGACTCTAAGTGTGAAGGTTGTGAAGACGAGTTCCGATGAACTGGAAACTCGGAGAACACTTGGAAACAAAGACTAGAAGATTTGCTCATAGGCTTGGGAGTGTTTGTTTGCTGTATGCGCTCGAATGCTCAAGTAGTGTTCTACTTCTTCACGTTGTGATCCTTCACTATTTATAGGCGGAGAGATGGCGAGATCCATTGCTTGGTTTGTTGCCTTGTCCCTCCTCCTCTCGACAGTACTTTGCGCAGGCAGTTGCTTTTGCAGGAGCGCAGTTTGTCTCTTTGCCGAAAAATGCTAAGTTACAAGACCAACAGTAACTGGAGCGAGCCAGTACTGTAGCGGCGCCCTGTCGGCCTGGCAGTCAACTCCTCTACTCCTCTCCGCGTTTGACACGTGGAGATCTCATAATAAATGTGGAGATCTCCAGTTGACTGGAGTTCAAATTCGGAGCGGGAATTGTGCTGTCGCTTTCTGGTAGGTAGTGGCTCGCTTTGCTTTGAAGTTGTAGCGTCCGCTTTTAGTTGAGTCACTTCGTAGTCATTCTGTAGTGAGTCACTTCGGGAAATAAGGTTCCCTAGTGACTGCTTTGGAAATTGCTGACTAGAGTTGACTAGCTTTGACTTTACACTGTAGCGCTCGCTACGCTTTACTAGCTTCGGCACGCTTCGCTTCGCTTCGCTTTGGCAGACTCACTTTGAATCTACTGTAGCGCTCGCTTCGCTACATTGTTCTTCGGCACGCTTCACTTCAACTTGCTAGACTTGCTTCGCTTCGAAAAACACACTCCAGCGAGTGGCCTTCACTTGAACTTTTGAAGTCTCTAATCTAAGCAAAATAAAGAGCCATCCTAACAGAGTAGGCTTAGAAAAATTCTAACCTATTAACTACATCAAAAACGGGTCGCTTGGGAACAGAACGCTTTGGGGTTTTGGGATCAAATCAAAACAATAGAATATCCCTTATAGGTTCCCCCTTAACATGTTGTTCTTAACAATTCCCAACACTAGTTATTTCGAGCAGTTGCTAATTTTGGAAGGTGGACTTGAAGACCGGGGTTGACTTACAAATCGAGGATTGAAGACCGGAGCTTGTTTTGGGATTTGTTTTTAATTAAATGTAATAGATAGGGCTTTCTATTCCCGGTCGGTAGCCTATTTATTTGTTTTAATTATTTGCATGTCATGGATGGATTTAAATTACGCAATGAGATGAATAGCATGTTTTTTGCATGTTATAGTTGCTTTTCATTGTTTACGTAATAGAAATAACATGCATAGGGGTCATAGCATGTCGGTTTTATGATTTCAATGCGAGCATGTTTTATTACTTGCGCTTAGAAATCATGTGATAGGACTTAATTGTCTATGTGCTACGTTTGTCACACAAATCCTTAAAAAGACTAAGCGGTATAGTTAATCGATTATTTGTTAATTGATTTAAAGGACCTCCATATTTGGTTTAAAAATGAAATAATTAGCATTCGCGTTGACAATGAGTCTTCCTCCCTATAGGAGATGCTAGTTATGGATTTCATTGGTTTAGACTTCATAAAAGGATAATTTGATTTAAAATGAAATAATTAGTATTCGCGTTGACAATGGGTCCTCCTCCCTATAGGAGATACTAATTATAGAATTCATTGATTAATTCAAATATTGATAATATGGGAAAAATGATTTTATAAAGGTAATTCCTCCTTACGGCAAGGTTGCTCTTAATAGAATTAATTTTTCGGAATATTAAAATATGGTTGTAGCTTAGCTGCTTATTGATGAATCCTCCTTTAGAGGTCATTTCTCGAATTAGCAGGGTCCTGAGGCACGGGTTATTATTTATTTGTTTCACTAAGGTCCGTGTGATGGGATAAGAAATAAAATAGACTGCGGTCATGGTCGATAATTTTATAGGTAGCATCCACCTATAGTGGACTATTTGTAAATAGTATCGGGCCACTCGTTTGTTGGTTCAATGTTATTTTTGGGTTTATAACATTGATAACATAAATTATTTTTGCTTACGAGTTTTGTTTACTTGTTATTTATTTCAGATATGTCTATTGTTTCTATTCGCACGAAGATTTGTCGTTTTGCTTTTTCCGATGGTGTTCCGGATTCTTTTCGATTTTGACTACTCAGTTTCCTGGCACGGAAGGAGATTAGTTTCCTGAGGTTTGAGGATTTCCTCAACTTTAAGGAATTTATTATGAGGTTTAAGAACCTTGTATATATGTACATATCATATGGTGGCGTTATGCTGGGAATGTCTGTTTGCGAAGTTCTCCTTGCACGTTTTCCGAGTTGGTTCCTGGCTCTTAGGGAAGCAGTCGTCCCGAACCATATCATTCATGAGGATCCAATTGCCCTTATAGGGGAGTTGCTCGTGGTTGACAGGGAGAGGATTGGTATTTTACAGACTGCCTATGAGGCAGAGAGGAACTTCTGGGATCGTCCTGTTGATAGAAACGTTGATGTCAATCAGCGTTTTACGGCTCAGGATAACGAGACCATCATAGATGAGTACCTCCAATCACTGAGGATTGATGATCTTGAGTACGACGGACTCGTTCACGATGTGAATGAGCTGAACTCTGATCAATCCATTCAGGAAGTGGGTGATTTTGAGTATGACGGACTTGTTCACGATGTGAATGAGCTGAGCTCTGATCAACCTACTCAGGAAGTGAATGATGCCAGGAAGGAGAGACCTCCGATAATAAAGGTCTATCAGAGGAGGAACAAGAAGTTGAAGATAGATGTAGGTATGTCAGACTCTTGTAACATGTAAAACCAAATTATACTAGTTCAGTCCTCGCGGACGGATTTAACTGGTGGATATTAATTATGGTTTGTTGCAATCTTTGTAGGTTCAGCTGCGAAGAATGAGTAGGACGACTTCAAGTTCTTGAGCTCGACAAGCGTCATTCCGATGATGCAGTTGTCCAGAAGACTTGAAGATTTCTTATCTTAGTTTTATCTTGGTTTTTGGATATTAGATTTGGTTTATTACTTGTTCACTACATTAGTTGCCTTATTTTGGCGGATACTTATGTTTTTTGATATTGATGGATGATAGTTTTCTCACATTGTATTGGAGATTTATTTCTTTAATACTGGTTGTTTTGAGATTTCTTACATTGTATTAGAGATTTATTTCTTTAATACTGGTTGTTTTGATATATCATTCGTAGTGGGAGTAATAATTTTGAATCTTGAGAGATATTCCAAAATGTGTTATGATAAATGTTGCACTTCTTGTTCGAAGTTGTCTTTTAATGAAGTACTACTTCACTATGTCTAAATCTATTTCCTTTCCTTATTTGAAGTGAAGTGATTAGCATTCATGTTAATCATAGATTTCATTGTGATTTAAAAGGAATCAATTAGCATATACACTGACTTTTGGGTCTTCCTCCTTACGGAGATGCTAATTATTGATTTCATTGGTTAAATCTGTTCGGAAATAAGGATAATTTGCACACGAAGTGTCGCAAATTTAATGTTAGATTTAGTGATTAGTTGGATAAGTAGTTACCTTTTCAAGAAAAGGCAAGTATTTATTCTTGATTGACGTCCAAGAATAAAAGGAATTTATGGATTGGAACATCATAAGGCCGGAAGTACAAGACAGATAACCAAAAGGATCTGCACAAGATTATTTAAGGATCCTTGTCACAGTGGGAGTATTTTCGGGTGAGTCTCGAAAATTGTAAATTGTTCATCAGGAAATCTAATTTCTTGGACAATGAACAGACCAAGTTGACTGTTAAGGATAAGTTAGATGAAAGTGGTTGCATATCATTGATGAGTCTATGAGTTTAACACTCGAAAGACTTACAAGTTGTATGCTCATATTCGTTGAGGACATACATAAGGGAAAATGGATGTAATTTGAGAAAAGTGTGTCTTTCTCTCAAAAGTTCCATGTTTCGGGACAAAGTGGTATATCTTTCATCTACAAAAGTGGTATATCTTTCATCTACAAAAGACGTTGGATTGGTTGTCTTGTACATTGTGAGATAATATTACTAGCACTTGGAGACAATGTGAAAGTATTATCTGACACAATAGGTGGTGATTATCCGAACAGTTTAGAATGAAGGTTAGGTGTAATGTTGGAAATATCCTACTCATACGGATAGTATTACATTATTCAAGTACTCTTCATAGACTACTGTTACGGCAAAGTTTGCAATACACTTGGATATTGCTTAAAGAGCCAGATATATGTTAATGCTTAGTGCATGGTAACGGATATAGTCTATCATTCTTAATCGTTTGAGGACACAGATAATCGAATGACAGCTAGAAAAACGACATCATCGACCTTTTACTATGGATTCACGTAGAAAGCAGAATTGTCTTGAAGATTCTCATGCAGTGAAATGCTGAGAGGGAGCTAGATGATTCAGGGCTTGGCTTTGTGAATTGGCAGTAATCTCAAATTTGCTAGAATTCTTACACCCTCTGGAAGGATTCTAAGTGCAGTGGCAAATTTAGAGATTTGGAAATGCCGGTAACAACATAGTGAGTACCGAATATTAAGGCGAATTCACGGGAAAAATAGAAACACTAGAGGAATGTACGATGACGGTTCCTTCACTAAGTGCAACATGTCAGGTATACCGTAGCACGTGGCTGACATGTCTTAGTGAGCCTCCCACAGGCAAGGTAAAATCTTTGAGTATAAGTGGGAGAAAAAGTGTATGATGGTTGTTAACGATTGCGATTGTTAACATTGTACATGGATGAAGTCATATGGTTTCCTGTAGATGCGTTGGTATACTAAAAGGTTTTACTTTAGTATAAGTGGGAGATTGTTGGGGTTGTTGTATAACTAAAGCAAAACCAGTTGTTTTAGTGGTTACGACACATGTCCACTGTTAACAATCCCTATCTGGTAGAATATGTATAAGCAAGGATAAAGCCCATTATCTCATGTTTTGGACCACGTGTCGATCTGAGATCGGAGAGGATCACGAAGGTCGTTAATAATGATGAGATATAAACAGTTCACAGTCGAGATAGCTTGGGCTGAGCTGTCGGTCTAGACTGCAGCTTAATGGTAGTGATGAGTCCTAATCACTAATTATGCTGGTACGGTGGAACGTATTGAAGGATCAATGGAGATAATGCTCTTCTGATATTGACCCTGTATCAAAGGTGATATAGGTAAAGAGCAACACATCTCAGGCTCTAGCTCGATCTTAACCTTGGTAAACTATTAGATGTATATGTATTCTATGATGTTACTTTGATTTACGATGATATGAACTTCTCGTTAGTTCATCTCAATCATGTCGTACTTTGGGTAACACGGAGAAGCATAGTATGTCTAATAAGTGTTATCAATAAGCCGCGTCCTACGTGAGTGTAGGTTGACGTTATCCCCTCAGGGAGTTCACAAGGATTATTATACCAAGTCATGCATGCTGATTAAGTTCAGGTATATAATAAGGTGTGAACGGGTACTACCTGAGGAAAGAGATGTTGATTAATTAGGAGCAGTCATGGTAGCTCTAATTAATTAACGGATATGGAAGGTCTTAAACACGGGGGTCGAACTATACAAAATACCAACCCAATCTACATAATTGGGACAGAGCGGTGATTCAGTTATGACACTTTAGTGGAGTGCGTCATAGCTCTAATGAGATACATGTTCAGGGGTGGACATGGAAATATCGAATTAGATAAGGCCCAACTCTGTCTGGTATCCGATCCCTAGGATGGCCCAAACAGACCTCGGGAATCGATCTAAATAGTATTATTGAGTTTGGACTCAATAATTGTACTCATGCCCAGTATATGGTATATATTGGATTTATATCCGTTGAATGAATATTAAATATAATTTAGATTTATATCATGTGGGATAAGATTAAATCTAATTAGTTATTTAATTATTCATGGATAAGATTAAATCTAATAGGATACGATTTATTTAATTAAATCTTATGGGGATAAATATCATATAAATAAATATATTGAGTATATATTTATTTATTTATTCTTCTACTGGTATTATAATAAATTCTATTTGTTAGAATTAATTTCGGATATACAGTTGCATAACTGAACAGATTAATTCCTTATTAATTTCGTATTAATAAAGGAATAAGATTTGTAAGTTATGGAAAAGGATAAGTATGGGATTGACATAGATATGGTTAGAGATAAATAAGGAATCATATCTCCTTATTTATGTACCATATAAATACTCTAAGTCTCTCTTCAGAAACCCTAGCCACACTAGAATTGTGAAAGGGATTTCACGCGAATCCCTAGGTTCGAGAGAGAAAGAGAGCCGCGAGTTTGAGTGAGGGAGATCGAGGTTCCAGTGATCTTGAGACGTCCACCAAGTCTCGGATCTGAAGGTGTGGGATCACATCCTAGAAGATCAGAACCGTAGATTCGATCAGACACGACTCAGATTCCACGTTCTTCATAATCATAAGGTATGTACTCGTGCCCTTGCATGAACTTATGTGCACGATCGAATTGACACAACCGAACCAAGATCTGGGTCATGGGCGGCTTTCAAGCAGCCGTTCCAACAAGCCCCAGATGACTTATTCGACACAGATGCCTAGGATATTCAGAGAATGTAAGGTTCAGGACAGATGTCTCAAGAACCATCCTTGGAGCAGATGCCCTGGCTAGGGCAGAAACTATGAGGTTCCAAACAGATCTGGGCCTATGCGGAAGATATCTAGATCATGCTGGCATCTGTTAAGATGCAGGGATCTGCTTAGCACACGGTCCGCATGACTCTATACACCTTAGGGTGAGGACCACAAAATCGATGACGAAGGAAATCTTGTCTCCCTAGAAATTCTTTTCTTGTCCTCCCTCGGCAGGGGCATTCACCTTTTTGTCCTTTCATCACCTATAAATATCAAGTGAACACACCCCTTCATATAACTCAACTCTTCATACACACACTATTCCATTCATACTCTGCTTCGCACCTCTGCGAACTAGAGCTACCGAAATCCTTCTTCAAGGATTTCCTCCCTCGCATCACTCTCATCTACATTTTCCTTGATAAAGAAGGAGACTCTTCACAATTCAAGTCAAAGGTATAATCCTCGTTGCTAAGAGAGGACGAAGCGTAAAGACGCCTTGCGCTCTCCACTTCGCCCTCTCCTTCCCTCTTCATTTTTCTGCTTGAATGAGCTCTAAGCTCCATGGATTTGGTTGATTCTCTAGTTATAAACACCCATTGCTTAACATTTAGCTCGATCTCTTCTTTTAAGCCTTGATGAAAGATGCTCTGTATAAAATGAGTTGTTATGGCTAATAAATCACATGAATCTCTCGCTCTTTATCGTTATAATGCTCTTTACCTATGAATGCTCTTTACGAATATGATGAATAATCACACAATTGTTGTAGATCTTCAACCCAGATCTATCAACTGGCGCCGTCTGTGGGAAATTTGAGTTTAAGACATTGATTTCCTTTCTTATATGCAGATTTTTAGCTTGCTATTTGTAATACTATTGAAGTTTTTGAATTCGAAGTGTAAATCTCTTCGGTATCACTGAAATTCTAGTTGGTTGCGATAATATTGTTATGAATTTTCTCTGTTATTTCCTCGTGCATGAGACGCACGGAAAAGGGAGGTTAGCATGAATGTATACTCTGTGTTAGTTAAGTAGTTTTCTTAGGAAAACCTAGGTATGCATATTGTAAATTGATCTTAGTTGAATCTTTCATGGTGTTGAGTGGCGAAATCGGAGGTGATCTTAAGATTATG
Organism: Thymus mandschuricus; assembly: GCA_029379335.1. Taxonomy (NCBI): domain Eukaryota; kingdom Viridiplantae; phylum Streptophyta; class Magnoliopsida; order Lamiales; family Lamiaceae; genus Thymus; species Thymus mandschuricus. The sequence goes on along the minus strand of CM057074.1, from coordinate 13,290,126 downwards.
TTCTCCTCATATGAATTGTGATAACTGAATTATATCTTGTGTTTGGTCCAAAGGTTGTGGAGAATTTGAGGGAAAGCCGAATCAAAATTTCAGCAATCTTAGAGTGCGTTCAACTCATCTCTTATAATTGGTGAGTTTAAAATTCTGTTATGTTGGTCTCGGTTTGTTATAGGAAAAATACGTAGGAGGGGGGGGGGGGGGGGGTGAATACGTATTTTGAAGTTTTTCAACTTCAAATCCTTAACTCAGAGTATGAAGTAAAGTGTTCTGTTGAAATACTAAGACCTAGCCGAGAGCTAGATCTAAAGCAATCACGAATCTCTTGACCTAAGCTTAGAGCTTGATCAAGAGTGAGACTTTACTCTTTGTGCGGAATTCGGTGAGCTAATATCTTTCCTAAGTATTTAAAATTCCCAAGTTATGTTTGTTTAGATGCACGTGCAATGAATAATCAAACAAGGAAATATAAAGAGTTTAGGGTTAGAGAGATACGACACGAGATTTATAGTGGTTCGGAGATGAAGCTCCTACGTCCACTTGTTGCACGAAGTAACTGTTCTCTTCACTCAAGAACTTGAAGGTTACGGGTCCTTCAAAAACCTAGTCGAGATCGAGCTTCACTCGCTTGGATCTGACAGACGCTGGGTGATTCCGGGTTCACACCAAAAACCTAAACTGGACTGGAAGCTTCACTCGCTTCAGTCCGACGACAGGGAGATTCCGGGCTCTCCTTACAGCCTAGCTTCGATCGAGCTTTACACAAACGATGTAAGTGCAAGCTTGGATCTAGACTCTATGATCGAGGCTTCTACAATCGATGAAAGTAGGGCCTTGGATCAAAACAACCTAACGACGACGAACTCAAAAACCTAACGAACAGATTTAGGGTTTTTGGTTTACGACTACACACTATGAAGAACTCTTTACAGTAGATGCAAAGATGGCTAGAGTTCTTCTTCTAAGCTTGGATATGGAATGGGCTTAGACTCTAAGTGTGAAGGTTGTGAAGACGAGTTCCGATGTGACTGGAACTCGGAGAACACTTGAAACAAAGACTCGAAGAATGCTATAAGGCTGGGAGTGTTTGTTTGCAGTAGGCGCTCGAATGCTCAGGTAGTGTTCTTCTTCTCTTCGTCTTCATCCTTCACTATTTATAGGCGGAGGGATGTCAAGATATGTGCTTGGTTGGTGGCTTTTTCCCTCCTCCTCTCGACAGTACTTGCACAGGCTGGCTGCTTTTCAGACGCACAGTTTTGGCTCTTTGCCGAATTTGGCTAAGTTCCAATTTTAACAGTAACTGGAGTGAGCCAGTACTGTTGCGGCGCCCTTGTCAGCCTGGCAGTCAACTCCGCTACTCCTCTCTGTGTTTGACACGTGGAGATCTTGCAATTAATGTGAAGATCTCTAGTTGACTGGAGTTCAAAATCGGAGCGGGAATTGGGTTGTCGCTTTCTGGTAGGTAGTGGCTTGCTTCGCTTTGAAGTTGTAGCGTCCGCTTTGGGTTGAGTCACTTCATAGTCTTTTTGTAGTGAGTCGCTTGGGAAGTAAAGTTCCCTAGTGACTGCCTTGGAATGTTGACCAGAGTTGACTCGCTTTGACTTTACACTGTAGCGCTCGCTTCGCTTCGCTTTGGCAGACTCGCTTTGAATCTACTGTAGCGCTCGCTTCGCTAAGCTATCATTCGGCACGCTTCACTTCAGCTCGCTAGACTCGCTTCGCTTTGGAAAACACACTCAAGCGAGTGGCCTCCACTTGAAATTTTTGCGGTCTAAAATCTAAGCAAAATAAAGCCATCCTAACAGAGTAGGCTTAGAAAAAATTTCTAACCTATTATCTATATCAAAAAGTGGGTCGCTTGGGAACTGAGCGCTTGGGGGGTTTTGGGATCAAATCAAAACAATAAAATGTCCCTTATAGGTTCCCCCTTAACACTTTGTTCTTTACAATTCCCAACAATTTCCCCCTTTTTGATGATGCCAAAACCCAAAACAAATTCTTAGACTAAGAGATTTAGCCTACCTAACCGTGGAAGGAACTTCAAGCGAATGCTTCCTTTGCATGTTCGTTTGAATATTTTCTTTTAGGTTCCTTTCCCTTTTTTTTTTTTCAGTTAAGTTTTTTGAGTTTTGTAGCATAAGGATAAAATATCCACAAAGCTAGTAAATAACACATGAGAGACAGAAATTAAAAATGGGATAGACGAACAACAGTTCACAAAATAAGAGACTTGAAACTCAATGGTTTCCTGCAGCCTCGTCCTTCTTCTCCTTCTCTTCCTCTGTCACTTCCTCTCCCTTCTCCTTCTCCTCTGCCTCCAAATCCTTCTCGATCATCTCCCCTGGAACAGTATATGCACTGAAGACCTTCACTTCCAATGTTCCGACATTGTGAATACTTGGCCTCCTCCAAGTTTCCTCTAGTTTGAAGGCTTCATCAACTTCCGCATCAATGATGCTACGATCTGGAACGCTTGTGCCGGGCAGGAAGGGCATAGGAAAGTCCTTCTTAGCTGGCACCTTGATGATTAGAGGCATGGGCTCTGCAAGCTCTGCAAGAGAGAAGACCTTCCGCCTGAACTTCTCATCTTAGGCACTTAGGAAGTTACTGAGCGCGCTGATCCTTGAGCATGCAGTCTGCAGTGGCACTACCTCCCAGTAGTAATATGCTTTGATGAATTTGTCCTTGTAGTATAGCCATTGCTCAAGTAAATCATCAGGGATGAACTGCTCGATCTCTCGGGCATCAGGATGCTCATTCCTGCGCACAACCAACTCCTCTTCAGATCGGCTAGACATCAGAGCTATGACAGCATTGAACTTAGCACTTAGCTCTGTGTTCCACTTCGGGAGCATATCAGACAGTCGCCTCCGGATATATTGTTGTTCTTCTCTGCGCGGGTAGCGACCGGACTCAATCATCTCCGTAGTGGTCACATTGCAAGCGTCTATCCAGGCTTGCTTCACACTTGCTTCCGATTCTTCAGGCAGAAACGGGATGAAGGCGCTTCGAGTAAGAGCGTTTTGGATGAGTCTCACTTCATTGAAGTGTTCCTCGATCCGTCCCTCGATGATCTGTATACGCCTTTCATTGATTCTTTTCTCTTTCTCAGCTTCCTCCTTCTTCTTTTCTCCTCGCTTCCTTCTCCTCTCCATCTCACCAGCTCTTGAAGCGATCGTTTGCTTAATATTTCGGCGCTTGGCCTCAGGATCATCATCTCTTGCTTCGGGGGCTGTTCGCTTCAAAGCTTGCTTTGGTGCTGGTGGTGGAGGCATCTCCTTCTTCTTCTTTTCTGCTTCTGTAGGAGGGATGACTACGGAGGCACTTGGAGTAATGGCTTTGCTGGATGAGGTGGCTCCAACAGTTGATGAAGTAGCTCCTGCAAGATCAGAAATTAATGCAAGAGTAGAAGCGGGCGCTTGGAACTGGGCAAGAGCCTTCAGATCGAATTGCTTCTCCATGTCGCGAGCTAGAGCCTCGTCTGCTCGGATATGTGCCTCCCTCTGTTCCTTGGTAAGTAAGCACAACGACAGGAGGATGAGTAGCAATCGAAGAGGCAAGCACCTTCCCCTCAAGCGGCCTGCGAGGCTCTTCGGGCTTCTTAGCGAGTTCTTCTTCTGTAAGCTTTACTTTGCCCTTCTTTGCATGCTTCGCCCTCGCTTCATCATCCATTTCCTCCTCTTCAATCTCCTTTTCCACTCCGCTACCTCCAACTCCACTACTTCCTCCTTCCAACATTCTCTCTACTCCAATTTCTCCTTCTCCGCCTTGTATCTCCAGAGTATCAACACTCTTCTGCATAATACCTTCCCCCTTTTTGGCATCATCACTGCCGGGGGTTGGTGTGATCAACTTTCCACTGACAGTCTTGCGAAGCTCCTCAAATTTATCAAACACGGCATGGAGCATCCTTTCAGTCCGTGTCGCGAAGACATGCTCTTCGGACAGTACCATCTCCGCCGTTTTGATCGAGATCTCCTCCAGCAAGTACTCGCACTGCTTTTCTCGTTCCTTAACAGAGGCCATCAGCCTCTCTAGCGACTCCACGTTCCTGAAGCGAGCGGCAAGCTCCACTTCGATCTCAGCGCGAATTTCCTTGCGCTCCTCCTCGATCGTGAGATTTAGGAAGTCCTGAGAAGCTTCAAGCTCCGCCTTTGCAGTAGCCAAAACGCTTTCTTGGCTGTTGAGAGTCACGCGAAGCTGGGTAGCTTCGATGATTTTGTAGGCAAGTTCACTGGCCATCTGTTTGGCTTCATCAACTTGGATGGCCAGCTCTGCATGCTTCAGATCCATGGCTTGAGCACTCCTTCGTCGGCTCTCAAGCTCCTTTAGATTTATCTCATGCTCGAGCTTCAGATCTTTTATTTCCTGTTTGAGCTTGTCAAGGGCTGTCTTAGTCCTTGTCAGCTCACTTCCCTTCATCACTAGATCTCCATCTCTCTTTTCTACTTCCTCCTTCAACTCCTTCACCTCCCTCTCTAACTTCTTCTTTTCTTTGCCAACTTCCACCAGCTTGGCATTGACCTCCCTCAAGCGACTCCTTTCGGCATCAAGCGAGTCCTTGAGTTCGGTGAGATTTTTCTTCTGGTCTTCCACCAGCTTCATCTGTTCCTCCAACACTCTCTCCTTCTCCTCGACTAGTTTTGCCTTCTCCTCCACCTTTCCCTCCAACTCACTCTTCTTTTTGTCAAAATCTTCTCTAAGATTCTTGACCTCCTCAATCCTCTTCTCCATCTCCACCTCCTTCCTGGTGATCTCACTTTGTAGACTGGAGATCTCCGCATCTTTCACCTCCACCTCCTCCGCATGCTCCCTTATCAATCGCCGCTCGTGGATGGTCGGGACGTGCTCGGGGACTGAGGCGTCCGGATAAGCTTGCTTCACCTTCGCATCCAGCTTATCCCAGAAGCTGGTCCCGGTGAGAAATGCGTGGAAGACATTCTCACCGATGAAGTCGAGCAGCTTTCCCTCCATCTGGATGAGGTCTTCCTCTGAGAAGGCCTTGAGAAGTTTAAAGACCTTGTAGTACTCAGTGCCGCGATATGTGATATACGTCAGGAAATCGACGATCTTGGTGAAGAAGTCGTCGGTCATCGGCACTGAGGAGTAGCGGGTCCTGAGGGTTTCTGCGGCATGCTCTCTGTCTCTCGCATATCTTTTGAGAGCATCCAACTGTGCAGGGGTTTTGGGGATTTGGAACTGGGGAATGATGGTTGTTTCTGTAGTTTGGGCAGTATCGGCTGTAGCTGCCGATGAGGTAGGTGACTGGGTTGGTGATGAGGTTTGGGTTTCGGAGAGTTGGATGGGTTCTGTTTGTTGCTGGGATTGGATGGGTTGAAATTTATCAGTACTTAGAATAGGTATTACGGGTAGTTGGAACGAAGATGCAGATTCTTCTTCCTGTGGAGAGAGGGGTGATTTCTGGGTATGTGGTTGGGCTGATGAAGAGGCTTGGGGTTCTGGTGGTTGGAATGTATGTGTCTGAATTTGTAGTGGGGGAGTTTAGACTTTGATGGATGAAGGCTGGGGTTGTGTAGCTTCGGTCTCCTCAAGCGGCTGCTCCTCAGCCTCGCTTGATTTGACCAACGAAGCGACCAGCTTCGTTTTCTTCTTCTTGCCTTGCTTCGGCGCAACACGCTTCTCGGGTGAAGCGGCTCGCTTTGCTTGGCTCGCTTCAGCTTGCCTTTCGGCAACTGGTACTGCAACGGGCACTTCAACCTCGAGAAGTCCCAAATCTATCGGAATTTTGTTTTTCCTCCACTTGTCATGGAACATCGTGAGCTTGTTGTAAACGGCGACATCAGATTCCGGCCACACTTTGTCCGGATACTGTTCCTCCAGTGCAACGGAGAGTCTGGAGAAGAATTTCAGCTTCCCCTCGCGGAGAATCTGATATGCGCTACCTTTCACGAACGCGAAATCATCAGCAGCTTCGTGAATTTGGTTGAGAAACCAACCATGCCAGTTGAACCTAGTTCCGGTAAGGTTGTCGACGATGATGGTGGTGGCGAACAGCTTAGTTTCAGAGAGCGTGTCCAGGGTTCCGACGTAGCATGCGACGCACTTCGAAAAAAGCTCGCAGATATGGTTGAAAGGAGCCTTCAAATTTGAACGGATACTGGCCTCCTTGAAGTTTGGTCTTGCTCCGTCGACGGGAAATCGACCATATTCGACTCCGGCCGAAAATCCCATCTCCAACAAGGAGTTTCCACCTTCCCTCGGCAAGTCGAATACGCCGATGAGGTTGCTCAGGTCCACCTCCACCGGTTTTCCGGTCTGTGGATCGGTGAATGCGGATGTATTCTGCTCTTTCCTCAGATTCAGAAGGATTTCACCCACCGCCTTGGCCAAAATCTTTGACGGCACCGCCGTCACGAACTTCCATAGGCCGGCTGTGATCACAGCCCTACGAAAGAATCCATCTTCCTCGATGACGACTGGGTCGAGATGAGGCTCGACGTTGATGTGCTTGTCGACCTCCGTGAGAAATTCCTCCATCGTCTTAGTGTTCTACTTCTTTCCCATGGTATGAAATGTGAGAGAATTAGAACGGAGATTTAAAGACGAAAGACTGGGATTTAGACTCGTGAGTTTGCAGAGAGTTTCAGTTCTTGCACAAGAATGGCAAAGATTGAGAGTTGTGAAAATTTTCTCTGTCTGCAACGACGTCTTTAAATAGAATTTGGGTTCAGCTGACGTGGCAGGGGCAAGACAGTAAAATCGGCGAAGATCCTGTAGGTAGGCGGCGGACGCATGGTGATGGATCTGATGTGTCCGGCGTCATCACAGTAAAAAGTGAACCGCCAACTTGCTCGGCGTCTCCACGTGGCCTGCTGTGATTCTTTACTTTACACGGCGTCGGATCCAATGGCTATAAATCGGGGACTGTTAGGATTCGATGGTTGGATCTCCTCCGTCCTTTCCCACTACGAATTCAAAGTGTAAACCACGCGCCCGTTATTTTCGGCTGTACATGAACCTGCATTTAATGCAAAGTAAAAAGTAAAATTGTACTCGAGTGCAGACAGCTCATACTCTCTTCGTACCCGCTCGCTTCGAGTTGGGCCGCTTGGCCATGACTCGCTTGAGAGGTACTCGCTTGAGTGACTGTTCAGCACTCGCTTGCGATGGCTCGCTTGGAGTGACGTAGCACTCGCTTGGCCATCTGAAGCGACTGGAATAAGAAATGAAATTTCTTTACTTAATTTAAAATGTTTCTGACTTACATACTTTGAGGATAAACAAGAATGTTTTCCTCTTTGTATTTGTGTCAGATTCATTTCATATTTTCCACATAGTGAGTGAAGGTTTCTACCACGCTTCAGCTCACTTATTGTACTTAAAATTGAAACATTTACCAGTCAATCTCACTTCGTAGGAGATTGATACCACTTATTGAAGACTTCACTTTGAGGATTTGAACAGCAAAAACCACTTGTTAGTTGCTTCATTTTCTTGGCATTTATCTTCATGGCATTCATCTTCCTCTACGAATTAGAGAGTCCTCCATCGAAGTAAATGGGGAAGAGAATGAATATAGTACACAAGCTTACTTCAACCCATAGGGGAGCTTCACGTAAGTGTACATATTCACGACGAATGGGGGATGAGTACAAGTCCTTATCTCAGAGCAGAAATGGACAGGATGACAATGAGAATGCTCTGACAAGACAATCTCGTATTTTACACAGAAGCATATCACCAGCCCTGCAACCTTTTGAAGAAAAAGGTAACCCTTCAAGCTTCCTCCTACAAGCTACAGAATGAACTTGGAATCGACTCGCTTGACCCAAGCTAGGGTTAATTGAAGCGATGCAAAATTCAAAGTGGGGGAGGAATGGATAGACATCCGGCAGCTCAACTCAATGAAGAGTGAGTAAGGAATTAATATTTATCCACGGTGAAGAAGATGAGAAGACTTGCTCCTCTTCGGCGGAAAGATGGGAAGAGGACACAAGGTCTAGGTGCCAGCCCTGCCTAAGCTTTCACCATTTTTACGTGGGAGGGCCCGATACAAGACCCCACAACCGTTACTAGAAACGGCACTTGCGAGTGTTTATACCCACTCGCTAGGAATCCTAGGCTAGGTAGCAGCTTTCCTTGCTCGCTTTGGAAGTAGCTTGCTCCGAGAGCAAACAATAGTTACCCCTTAACCAATGGCTTAACAATTCCTGTAAGCGGGTAGGGAACATCTTCCAACACTCCACCTTTCTCCACCTTATTTCTCCTTCTTCAAGCGAGTGGAATTTTGAAGTGACTCGCTTGAGTTGGTGAAGATCCGAAGCGAGTGACGCTCAAAAGAACAAGCGAACACTCCTTCGTGCATCCTGGATCTAGCACTCATCACCAAGGTCTAACAACCCTAATTTCATGCATAGCTGATTGAAACGAGACTCAGCTAGAGGCTTGGTGAGGATATCTGCTCGCTGGAGATCGTTATGAATTTTCTCGAGCTTGATATCCTTTTTCTCGACATGATCACGAATGAAGTGATGTCGGATTTCCACGTGCTTGCATCTGGTGTGAAGCACTGGATTTTGCGAGATGCAGATCGCACTGTTGTTGTCGCAGAATATTGGAATTTCATTCGCTTCAACATTGTAGTCCTTCAACTGCTGACGAAGCCATAGAATTTGAGAACAGCAGCTTCCAGCGGCCATATATTCGGCTTCAGTTGTTGAAGTGGCTACACTCGTCTGCTTCTTTGAAAACCATGAGATCAGCTTGCTTCCCAAGAATTGACAAGTGCCCGAGGTTGATTTCCTATCAATTCGGCACCCTCCATAGTCAGCATCTAAGTATCCAGTGAGCTCCAAATTGTCCTCCGTTGGATACCACAGCCCCATGTTGACAGTGCCCTTCAAATATCGAAGAATTCTCTTGGCAGCTTCATGATGGTTGTGCTTGGGATTGCTTTGGAAGCGAGCACATACTCCAACTGCAAAAGCTATATCCAGCCTACTTGCAGTGAGATATAGAAGGGATCCGATCAAAGCTCGGTAGTCTGTAGCATCCACAGACTTCCCATCTAGGTCTGGCTCCATCTTCCAGTTCGTGTTCATTGGAATCTTCACAGCTTTGGCATGCTGAACACCGAACATGGCAAGCATATCTCGAGTATACTTAGCTTGATTGATGAAGATACCATCATCCTGCTGCTTCACTTGAAGACCGAGAAAGCAGCTCATCAAGCCAATCATCGACATTTCATATTTGGTCTTCATAAGCTCTCCAAACTTCTCACTAAGCGACTGGTTTGGTTATCCAAATATGATGTCGTCCACGTAGATCTGAACCCATAGCATATCCTCTCCATGATTGATGGTGAAGAGAGTCCGATCTATCTTCCCTTTGTGGAATCTGTTGGGAATTGTTAAGGACCAATCTGTTAAGGGGGAACTACATGGGACATTTGATAAATGAAGTAATTTGTTTTGATTTGATCCCAAAACCCCAAGTGTCCTGTTCCCAAGCGACCCACTTTGATGTGAAAATAGGTTAGAATTTTTCTAAGCCTAAACTGTTAGGATGACTTAAATTTTCTTAGGTTTTAGACTGCAGAAATTCCAATTGAAGGCCACTCACTTGAGTGTGGTTTCCAAGCGAAGCGAGTCTACCGAAGCTGAAGTAAAGCGTGCCGAAGCTAGCAAAGTGAAGCGAGCGCTACAGTGGAATCAAAGCGAGTCCACCTAAGCAAAGCGAAGCGAGCGCTACAAAGAAAAGCCGAAGCGAGTCAACGCGGGTCAACATTTATTAAAGCAGTCACTACGGAACCTCATTTCCCAAGCGACTCGCTACAAATTGACCCTGAAGCGACTCACTTCGAAGCGGCCACTATGACTTCAAAGCGAAGCGAGCCATCACCTACCAAAAAAGTGACAGCACAACTCCCGCCCAGATTTTGAACTCCAGTCAACTAGAGATCTTCGCATTAATTGCGAGATCTCCACGTGTCGATTGCGGAGAGGAGCAGCGGAGTTGACTGCCAGGCCGACAGGGCGCCGCTACAGTACTGGCTTGCTCCAGTTACTGTTAGTTTTGTAACTTAGCCATTTTCGGCAAAGAGACAAACTGTGCTCCTGCAAAAGCAACTGCCTGCGCAAGTACTGTCGAGAGGAGGAGGGACAAGGCCACCAACCAAGCAACGGATCTCGTCCAACCCTCCGCCTATAAATAGTGAAGGATGAAGACGAAGAAAAGAAGAACACTACTTGAGCATTCGAGCGCCTACTGCAAACAAACACTCCCAGCCTTAGAGCAAATTCTGAGTCTTTGTTTCCAAGTGTTCTCCGAGTTCTAGTCTCATCGGAACTCGTCTTCACAACCTTCACACTTAGAGTCTAAGCCCATTCCATATCCAAGCTTAGAAGAAGAGCTCTAGCCATCTTTGCACTTATTGTAAAGAGCTCTTCATAGTGTCTCATCGTAAACCAAAAACCCCAAATCTGTTGCTAGGTTTTTGAGTTCGTCGTCGTTAGGTTGTTTCGATCCAAGGCCCTTGTTTCATCGATTGAAGAAGCCTCGATCATAGAGTCTAGATCCAAGCTTGCACCTATATCGTTTGTGTGAAGCTCGATCGAAGCTAGGCTGTAAGGAGAGCCCGCAATCTCCCTGTCTGTCTGTGTCGGACTGAAGTGAGTGAAGCTTCCAGTCCAGTTTAGGTTTGTGTAGTGAACCCGCAATCACTACGTCTGTCGTCAGATCCAGGCAAGTGAAGCCCGATCTCGACCAGGTTTTTGAAGGACCCGTAACCTTCAAGTTCTTGAGTGAAGAGAACAGTTGCCGTGTGCAACAAAGTGGACGTAGGAGCATTATCTCCGAACCACTATAATCCCTGTGTCGTATCTCTCTAACCCTAAACTCTTTACTTCGATTATTCATTGACGTGCATATAAACAAACATAACTTGGATATTTTAATTACTTAGGAAAAGACATTAGCTCACCGAATTCCGCACAAGAGTAAAGTCTCACTCTTGGTCAAGCTCTAAGCTTAGTTCAAGAGATTGTTGATTGCTTTAGATCTAGCCCTCAGCTAGGTCTTAGTATTTCTACGAGCACTTTACTTAAAACTCTGAGTTAAGGATTTGAAGTTGAAAAACTTCAAAATAAGTATTCACCCCCCCCCCCCCCTACGTATTTTTCCTATAACAAACCGGGAACAACAAGTGGTATCAGAGCAGCGGTTCTTTCGAGCCTCTGCTTTGCATATCTGAAGCGAGCCCTCACTCGCTTCACGTTGTCTCACTGAACCAGATCCTATTTCCTAAGTGCATCAAAACCTCACTCACGCATACTGCATATACTACTAACTGTTTGCTATGTCTACATACAATGCTTCCAGTCTTCCACAGTTCTCTATCGAAGGATACGAGACATGGAGTTTCCGAGTCGAGAGCTTTCTATGCTCCATTCACGACCGGATGTTGGAAGTCATAGAGGACGGACCAATAGAGATCAAGAAAGCCATATCTGAGAATGTCCCAGCTGCTGAAGGTCGGGCTGCCTACGTTCGACAAACATACGTCGAGAAGGACAAGGATGAATACAATGGCAACGACTACAAAGTCGCCAACCTCGATAAGACCGCACGCCACACGATGCAGAGCACCGTGTCAGATGCATATCTTCCTAGGATCAGGAAGTGGGCGACGGCGAAGGAAATGTGGGAAACCCTAGCCCTCATTTCACAAGGAACGGACAAGATCAAAGAAAACAGGCTCGTCGTACAAATGCGAGAGTTTGAAAGTTTGATAATGAAGCCAAGAGAGTCCATCGACGCCTTCGAGCTGAGAGTCACCAACATCATTGCAACTCTCAACTCACTTGGGAAGGAACTCACAGATAAGGAAGTCAACCTGAAGATTGTCCGAGCTCTCACAAGGAAGTGGCAGACAATGAAGGAGCTATATCTAGCTACCAAGGATCTATCAAAGCTCACACCGGAGATTCTATTTTCCGAACTCAAAGCTCATGAATTCGATCTAAATCGGATGAACCTCGACGAAGAGGATTAAGCTCCCACGACGTCAAAGGGCGTAGCGTTCAAAGCTGCTGAAGGTCCAAGCGACCAGTCGCTAGCCAAGATGACGAGGGAAGAGCTCGAAGAACATGTTGCGTTCTTATCCAAGAACTTCAACAAAATGAACTCTCGAGTGGGCAAATATAAAAGATTCTACAAACAGTACAAGGGGAGGAGCACTGATGCTCGAGAAGGAAAAGGGAAGAGAGAAGAGACGACCAAGCCGATCTCAAGGGACATGATGGAAGTGGAATGCTACCATTGCCACAAGATGGGCCACTACAAATCCGACTGTCCGGAGCTGAGTGCGAAGGAACGAGAGGAACTGAGAGCAAAGAGGGATGCTCCAAGGCGAGCGCTTGTAGCAAGCGAGCAGCTGGTCGCTTCAACAGAAGATATCTCAAGCGACTCGGATGCATTCACAGATCCCAACTCCAGTGAAGGAGAGGATCTTGGACTAATGGCGCTCACCGACGAGGAAACCGGAGAGGTATTTATCTATCCCTCACCTAGCTCAATTACACTCGCACACACTCACCAAGAGGAATCTAGTTCCTCAACATGGAGTGAATTACTTGACAAGCACATTAAATTGTCAAGCGATCACGAAGTGTTGCAACAAGCTTTGTCTCAAAGCAAGAGGGAGAACCGAAAACTAGCCACTGAGCTTGACCAAGTCAAACTTGACTTAAGAGCTATGACTAGTAAGTTCGAGGATCTCTTCTAGAAATCAAAGCTTGGAGGGAAGGTATGAAGCCCAATCCGCTCTAGTTGCCAACTTGAACAAAGCTTCATATGCTAGGCAGGCACTAGAGAGCTCACTTCTACCTTTTGGTAGGAAGGGAGGACTCGGATATGAGGGTGGACCTTCCAAGCCTACTGTCTTTGTTGGTGCCTCACACACTACACCATCAGTCACTTTGGAAATGCCCACTGCATCCAAAGCGACCACCAACAAGGACAAAGGCCAAGTGGCTGAGAACCCTAAGAAGAAGCCTATGAAGATGTCTATATGAACCTGTTATCTTAAACGTAAAACATCAAAGAAAGGGGAAAATCTCAATATCATTAACTGAACGAGAGCACATATATATACACAAATGTCGGGCCTAATAAGATGGGCTTAATAACCCTAATGCTAACTACCATATATATTATAACACTCCCCCTCAAGCTGGAGCATAGATGTTAACTATGCCAAGCTTGTTACAAAGATAATCAATCCTAACCCCATTCAAAGCTTTCGTGAACAAATCTCCTAACTGATCTTCAGTCTTCATATGTCCAGTAGTAATCAGCCCATTCTTGATCTTCTCACGAACAAAGTGGCAGTCTATCTCAATATGTTTGGTTCGCTCGTGAAAGACAGAGTTAGAAGCAATATGAAGAGCAGATTGGTTATCACACCACAACTTAGCCGGCATTGAGACTTTTATTCCTACCTCACTCAGAAATTTAAGAATAGACAAAATCTCACATGTCGACTTAGCCATTGCTCTATACTCAGATTCTGCACTTGAGAGTGAAACTACCTTCTGCTTCTTGCTCTTCCATGAGATCAAATTTCCACCAAAGAACACACAATATCCTGAAGTAGATCTTCTATCCTCTTTTGCTCCTGCCCAATCTGCATCACAAAAGCTCTCAATTCTATCATGGCCATGATCACCATACACAATCCCACGTCCTGGTGCTCCCTTCAAATAACATAAAATCTGTTTTACCGCCTTCCAATGGTCTACAGTAGGAGACGACATATACTGACTCACCACACTAACTGAAAACGCAATGTCAGGACGTGTTACCCTCAAATAATTCAACTTACCAACCAATCTCCTATATCTCTCAGGATCCTCAAATGGCACACCGTCTTTGGTAAGCCGCATATTAGGAATCATTGGAGTGCTACATGGCTTAGCACCCAAATTACCTGTTTCAGATAACAAGTCAAGTACATATTTCCTTTGAGACAAGAATATACCCTTCTTGCTTCTGAGCACTTCAACACCAAGAAAGTACTTGAGTTCACCCAAGTCCTTAGTATTGAATCGAGTAGGCAGAAAAGCTCGCAAAGATGCAATCCCTCCATAATCACTGCCAGTAATCACAATATCATCAACATACACCACCAATAAAATAAGACCACTATCAGAACGCTTGTAGAAAACAGAATCATCAGACACTGATTGCTTCAAGCCAAACGCCTCAGCTGCACGTGCAAATGTGCCAAACCACGCACGAGGACTTTGCTTCAAACCATATAATGACTTACGAAGGTGACACACCTTATGAGACTCCCCCTGAGCAACAAATCCCGGCGGTTGCTCCATATATATTGTGTCACTGAGATCGCCATGAAGAAAAGCATTCTTCACATCCAACTGATATAAAGGCCAGTGATGGCTCGCCGCTAAGGATATCACAAGACGAATAGAAGTAAGTCTAGCAACTGGAGAAAACGTCTCAGAATAGTCAACACCATATGTCTGAGCATATCCTTTGGCCACAAGACGAGCTTTTAAGCGAGCAACAGAACCATCAGGATTGACTTTAACAGTAAACACCCACTTGCAACCAATCGAGCGCTTACCAACAGGAAGATCTACCAACTCCCATGTACCATTCGCCTCTAAAGCTTGCATTTCCTCGATCATAGCAGCTCGCCAACCAGAATGAGCTAAGGCTTCGGGGACAGATTTAGGGACAGACTCAAGTGTGGAAACAAAAGCTTTAGATGAAGCAGATAAACGATCATATGACACAAACGAAGAAATGGGATAAGTACATGAACGTTTACCTTTACGAAGGGCAATAGGAAGATCATCTGTCGGTACAGGATCAGACGATGAAGCTATTGGCGCATCAGGACCGGAATCAGGCGAAGTACGAACCACGGTATCAATAGCAGGTGCAGTAGCAGGAGTGGGATGACGACGTGTATACTGGTGTATAATAGGAGGACGAGGTGTAGCGGAGCGAGATGGAGACTCAATGTAGACTAAGAAATCCAAATTCGGTTCCTCATCCGTAGGTAGAGTACCCGAATCCGGAGTGAAAGGTGTATGTTCAAGAAAAGCGACATCCCTAGACACCAGATACTTATTCAAACTTGGACAGAAACACCGATACCCCTTTTGAACCCGAGAATACCCTAAGAATATGCACTTAATAGATTTCGGATCAAGCTTAGTGACCTGAGGCCGAACGTCACGAACAAAACAAGTGCTACCGAACACCTTGGGATCGATAGGGAACAAAGACTTAGACGGAAACAAAACGTGGAAAGGAGTCAAATCAGAGAGGACAGACGATGGCATACGGTTAATGAGAAAACAAGCAGTAGACACAGCATCAGCCCAAAAATGTTTAGGGACTTTCATGGTGAACAATAAGGCTCTGGCTGTTTCAAGGAGGTGCCGATTCTTTCTTTCGGCCACTCCATTTTGAGCCGGTGTGTCAACACAAGAAGTTTGATGAAGGATGCCATTGGTAACCATATAAGATCGAAAGGTATCAGATAAATACTCTTTAGCATTATCACTTCTAAGTATTTGGACAGGCACACGAAACTGAGTTTGAATTTCAGCACAGAAGGCAGAAAAATGAGAAAATAACTCAGAGCGATTTTTCATAAAATAAAGCCATGTCATACGAGAATGATCGTCGACAAACGTAACAAAATACCTATAACCACCCTTAGAAGTAATGGTACAAGGACCCCAAACATCGGAATGAACTAACTCAAACGGAGCATCAGCTCGCTTATTGACTCGAGGACTAAGACTAACACGATGATGTTTAGCAAAATGACAAGACTCACAATCCAAAGAAGACAACTCAGAAAACTGCGGACACAGTTTCTTTAACAAAGAAAGAGACGGATGACCTAACCGACAATGTGCTTCCATCGGAGTGACGATACCCGCACATGCTACTGAAGACGGTGATGGCGTATCAAGAATGTATAGACCGCCCGATTCATGCCCTTTACCAATAATTTGCTTCGTCGTTAGATCCTGAAACAAACAATAACCAGGGAAAAATGAGGCACTACAATTCAACTGACGAGTAAGTTTACTAACAGATATCAGGTTATACGAGAGATTGGGAAGGTGTAGAACAGAAGACAAGGATAACGAAGGTGTAGGCTGGACAGTGCCCGATCCACGAACAAAAGACTGTGAACCATCAGCTAGGGTAACTGGATGAGTGTGACGATGTGACTCATATGTGGAAAATAAACTACGATTACCTGTCATGTGATCTGTAGCACCCGAATCAATTACCCATTTGGTTGATGAGGAAACTACGCAGGAAATAGAGTCAGCCAAGGCCGTGACCACATCCATAAATTTACCCTCCTCAGACATGCTAAACAGAATCAATAATCAAAACAACACGCAAGAACACGAAACCGAAAACTGTACCCAAACTGATCTCACACCGTCGCTCGATGCAGACCGAAACCACCCTAGAGATGAAGAGGAGACAGAGACGAGTTGACGGAGACCGACCGGAGCAAATTCCGGCGCCGGACGCGCTCTCACGCGCCGGGAAGATACCGGAGGGCGAAACTGCCCAGAAAACGTCCGCCGGCGCGTGGGACTCACACGCGCGGCCGCCGGCGACGAAACTTCCGGCGAAGAAGCGCCTGAGGATGGCGCACCTAACTGTGCCGGCGGTGTTGACCGGAGGTGGCCGGAAACGGAGTAGGCGGCGCCGCCGTTTTCAAGCCCAAAAAACCCTAATTTTTTTTTTTTTTTTTTTTAATAACTATACGAAATCAGCCCCCCCAAAAAACGAAAACCCTAGAACCTAGAGCTCATGATACCATGTTATCTTAAACGTAAAACATCAAAGAAAGGGGAAAATCTCAATATCATTAACTGAACGAGAGCACATATATATACACAAATGTCGGGCCTAATAAGATGGGCTTAATAACCCTAATGCTAACTACCATATATATTATAACAGAACCTAAGGGCAAGCAAAGATCAACTGTCCCTAGCACTCACAATGCTAAAGCTTACCAATCCAAAGGTAAAGGGAAACCAGTTGTAGCTTCTAAGTCTCAGACCAAGACACAAGAGACAAAGCATCTCCCTTTTAAGAAAAGGAGTAATGTCTACGTGTCACGTTATCTGGACTGGAGATGGTCCAACCGGGCTAACGTTGAGGGGGAAGAATTTGAAGCACCAACGAGGACGCTTCAAACTTCCAAGGTTACTCAAGCGAGTCGGGTTCAAAACCCAAGTTGGACCGCTTCGAGAAAACCTAGCGAGCCGCTTCGACAGACTGTAAATCCTAAGTCTGTCTCTAAGCCTGTAGCTAATCCGAAGCGAGTCGCTTCAGGATATAAGTATAAAGGTAAGAGCATAGGTAAGTCTCAAGCGAGCCGCTACCCCTCTTGCACACACTGCTGCACATGTGAAGCTGCTTTAAGGCAGAAATCACAGTTTTCGAAGGTCGAGAAGCCCAAAACACAAGCTCCCTTTCAAAAGAAAGTGAAGCAAGTGTGGGTACCTAAGGGAACTAACCTGCAAGGACCCAAACTGATTTGGGTACCAAAATCTGTCTAATTGCAGGTGAACGCCGTGGATCCCAAGCCAAGTAAGGGTCATCAAATCTGGTACTTGGACAGTGGATGTTCAAGACACATGACAGGCATGAAAGCTCTACTTCATGACTACATAGAAAAGAAGGGTCCACACGTTACTTTTGGTGACAACTCTCGAGGAAGCACCAAAGGATACGGCGCACTGAAAGTTGGAAAACTCACGATTGAAGAAGTCTCCTACATGGAAGGACTCAAGCACAACTTGCTATCCATCTCACAATTCTGTGACAAGGGATACAAGGTGGAATTTATTTCCAACAAGTGCATTGTGAAGAGCAAACTCACATCCCAGATTGTGCTCACTGGAGTTAGACAGAGAAATGTCTACATAGCACAATGGGACAGCTGCAAAGAGGAGACGTGCTTAGTTGCAAGGAGTGCTACAGAAATAGGATGGCTATGGCATCGACGCTTGAACCATCTCAACTTTAAAGCCATAAACCGCTTAGCTCGAAAGGGTTTGGTGCAAGGCATACCAAATGAAGTCTTCATCAAAGACCATCCATGCTCACCATGCCAACGAGGGAAGTAGACGAAGAAGCACTTCGCCAGTCTCGAGGAAGCCTCATCCAAGCGAGTGCTCGAGCTGCTTCATATGGTACTGTTTGGTCCAGTCACTCCAGTTAGTGTAAATGGAAGGAAGTACACTCTAGTTGTAGTCGACGACTTCTCTCGCTACACTTGGGTTGTATTTCTCTTCAGCAAAAAGGAGACACTGACCAAGCTACCACAACTGCTCAAGCGATTGGCTGTGGAAAAGAATCAAGCGATTGTGACCATTCGCTCCGACAAAGGGACAGAGTTCTTGAATTCTACTATTGAAGCTTATTGCACGGAGCACGGCATAGCACATCAAACTTCCTCAGCACGCACACCTCAGCAGAATGGAGTTGCTGAAAGAAGGAATCGAATCATCAAAGAAGCCGTTCGAACCATGATTGCAGACTCGAAGCTTCCAATGAAGTATTGGGCTGAAGCTGCCAATACAGCATGCTACACGCAGAATCGAACGCTTCTCTACAAACGGCACGACAAAACACCATATGAAATATGGACAGGGAGAATTCCTAACATATCTTATTTCCATATTTTTGGTTGTAGGGTCTTCATCCATGACAATGGGAAGTCACAGTTGAAAGCCTTTGAAAGCAAAGCTGATGAAGGAATATTCTTAGGATATTCTACATCAAGCAAAGCTTACAGGGTGTTCAACTGTAAAACTCTAATCGTGGAGGAATCACCCCATGTCGTATTTGATGAATCTTCTTTGAGTCTTCCACAGGAACAGGTTCAATCTAAAGATGGAAAGTCAAGCGAGGAACCCATCAATTCTCTTACTTGGGACATGCTTGAGGATGATGAAGAAATCAAGGACTCAAGCAAGCCAATTGTAAAAGGAAAAGATGAAGCTGCCCCCAAGACTCCTGAAGCAAGTACTGGCCAAGCACCCAATCCAGTCACTTCAGAAGGTGAAGCGAGCGACAAGGAAGAAGATGGAGATGAAGCTGGCGGATCCAAGCGTGCATGGCTCAAGGATCACTCACCAAGTCAAATTCTTGGAGATCCATCCAAGGGTGTAGTGACCAGAAGCCAAGTGTTTGGAGAAAGTGCCATGTTCAGTTGCTTTCTCTCAAACATCGAGCCATCAAGCGTGGAGGAAGCTCTAGCTGATTCAAATTGGGTGATCGCCATGCAAGAAGAGCTGAATCAGTTCACCAGAAACGACGTATGGTATCTCGTGGATCGTCCCAAATTCCAGCATGTTATTGGCACCAAGTGGGTGTTCAAGAACAAGACGGACGAGGACCACAACGTTGTGAGGAATAAAGCGCGACTCGTCGCTAAAGGCTACTGTCAAGAGGAGGGAATCGATTTTGATGAGACCTTCGCTCCAGTGGCACGGCTTGAAGCGATCTGACTATTTCTAACCTATGCAGCGGCCAAGAAATTCAAAGTCTATCAGATGGATGTGAAGAGCGCGTTCCTCAACGGTGAATTGAAGGAAGAAGTGTATGTGTAGCAGCCACCGGGTTTCGAGCAGGGAGATAAGGTGTATCGCTTGAAGAAAGCCCTATATGGGTTGAAGCAAGCTCCCAGAGCTTGGTATGATACCCTTTCTCAATTCCTAGTGGATAATGGATTCCACAAAGGAAAGATAGATCGAACCCTATTCACCATCAATCATGGAAACGATATGCTATGGGTTCAGATCTATGTGGATGACATCATATTTGGATCACCAAACCAGTCGCTTAGCGAGAAGTTTGGAGAGCTTATGAAGACCAAATATGAAATGTCAATGATTGGCTTGATGAGCTGTTTTCTAGGTCTTCAAGTGAAGCAGCAGGATGATGGAATCTTCATCAATCAAGCTAAGTATACTCGAGATTGCTTGCCAAGTTTGGTATTCAACATGCTAAAGCTGTGAAGATCCCAATGAATACCAACTGGAAGATGGAGCCAGACGAAGAAGGAAAATCTTTGAATGCTACAGATTATCGTGCCCTAATCGGGTCACTCTTATATCTCACTGCAAGTAGGCCGGATATAGCTTTTGCAGTTGGAGTCTGTGCTCGCTTCCAAAGTAATCCCAAGCACAGCCATCTTGAAGCTGCCAAGAGAATTCTTCGTTATTTAAAGGGCACTGACAATATGGGGCTGTGGTATCCAACGGAGGACAATTTGGAGCTCACAGGATATTCAGATGCTGACTATGGAGGGTGCCAAATTGATAGGAAATCAACCTCAGGCACGTGTCAGTTCTTGGGAAGCAAGCTGATCTCATGGTTTTCGAAGAAGCAGACGAGTGTAGCTACTTCAACGACTGAAGCCGAATATATGGCCGCTGGAAGCTGCTGTTCTCAAATTCTATGGCTTCGTCAGCAGTTGAAGGACTACAATGTTGAAGCAAATGAAATTCCAATATTCTGCGACAATAACAGTGCGATGTGCATCTCTCAAAATCCAGTGCTACACACCAGATGCAAGCACGTGGAAATCCGACATCACTTCATTCGTGATCATGTCGAGAAGAAGGATATCAAGCTCGAGAAAATTCATACCGATCTCCAGCGAGCAGATATCCTCACCAAGCCTTTAGCTGAGTCTCATTTCAATCAGCTATGCATGGAATTAGGGTTGCTAGACCCTGGTGAAGAATGTTAGATTCAGGATGCACGAAGGAATGGTCGCTAGTTTTTCGTAGCGTCACTCGCTTCGGATCTTCACCAACTCAAGCGAGTCACTTCAAAATTCCACTCGCTTGAAGAAGGAGAAATAAGGTGGAGAAAGGTGGAGTGTTGGAAGACGTTCCCTACCCGCTTACAGGAATTGTTAAGCCATTGGTTAAGGGGGAACTATTGTTTGCTCTCGGAGCAAGCTACTTCCAAAGCGAGCAAGGAAAGCTGCTACCTAGCCTAGGATTCCTAGCGAGTGGGTATAAACACTCGCAAGTGCCGTTTCTAGTAACGGTTGTGGGGTCTTGTATCGGGCCTTCCCACGTAAAAATGGTGAAAGCTTAGGCAGGGCTGGCACCTAGACCTTGCGTCCTCTTCCCATCTTTCCCCCGAAGAGGAGCAAGTCTTCTCATCTTCTTCATCGTGGATAAACATCCATCTCTTACTCACTCTTCATTGAAGTTGAGCTGCCGGATGTCTATTCATTCCTCTCCCACTTTGAATTTTGCATCGCTTCAATTTGCCCTAACTTGGGTCAAAGCGAGTCGATTGCAAGTTCATTCTGTAGCTTGTAGGAGGAAGCTTGAAGGTTTACCTTTTTCTACAAAAGGTTGCAGGGCTGGTGACATGCTTCTGCGTAAAATACGAGATTGTCTTGTCAGAGCATTCTCACTGTCACCCTGTCCATTTCTGCTCTGAGATAAGGACTTGTACTCATCCCCTTTTCGTCGTGAATATGTACACTTACGTGAAGCTCCCCTCTGGGTTGTAGTAAGCTTGTGTACTATATTCATTCTCTCCCCCATTCACTTCGATGGAGGACTCTCTAATTCGTAGAGGAAGATGAATGCCATGAAGATGAATGCCAAGAAGATGAAGTATCCATCAAGTGGAGTGGTACTCAACAGGTGGTATCAACAAGCTTCAAAGCAAATCAACAAATGCACTCATCAACAAGTGTTTTTAACAAATGAAGTCCAAATCAAATGATGTCTTCAATACGTGGTATCAATCTCCTACGAAGTGAGATTGACTGGTAAGTGTTTCAATTTTTAAGTACACTAAGTGAGCTAAAGTGTGCTAGAAACCTTCACTCACTATGTGGAAAATATGAAATGAATCTGACACAAATACAAAGAGGAAAACATTCTTGTTTATTCTCGAAGTATGTAAGTCAGAAACATTTTAAATTAAGCAAAGAAATTTCATTTCTTATTCCAGTCGCTACACATGACGAAGCGAGTGCCACGTCACTCAAGCAAGTCATCGCAAGCGAGTGCGGAGCAGTCACGCCAAGCGAGTACTTCGCAAGCGAGTAGAAGCCAAACGATTACTCTCGTAGCGAGCGGGTACGAAGCGAAGTGTATAAACTGTCAGCACTCGAGTGCAAAATTTCACTTTTTACTTTAGCATTTAATGCAGCGGAGCGTAGAAAGAGGAATGATAGGCGCGTGCACGTCAAGCCGAGAAAAGCGGGAAAATCGCCCTCAATCCAGCCGTCGAATCTGAACAGTTTTTAAATCTCAACCACTGGATTGACGCCTATTGGAGAAACGAATCAAAAGCTGCCGCATGGCAACGCCAAGTCAAGTTGGCGGTTCACTTTTCCTGTGATGACGCCTGACACATCAGATCCATCACCGAAGGTCCGCCGCCTCCGCACAGGATCTTTGAAGATATTACTGTCTTGCCCCTGCCTCGTCAGCCGAACCCTAGTTCTATATATATGAAACGCCGAAGACCTGCAGAAAAATTCACAAGTCTCAAAAATTGCCATTTTCGTGAAATTTCTGCACCTCTGCAAATTCACAAGTCTAAAATCCCTCAAAATCTCAAACTTTTCTCAAATCCTTCTTCAAATAAACCATGGGCAAGAAGGAGAAAACCGAAACAATGGAGGACTTCCTAAAAACCCTCAACGACAACGTCTTCATCGAACCGCATCTTGATGAAGATGTGGTAATGGAGAATGGTTTCTTCCGCAGGGCTGTGACCATGGCCGGCCTGTGGAAGTTCGTAACGGCAAAGCCACAACGGATTCTGGCCAAGGCCGTTGCCGAGATTCTCTTGAATCTCAAAGAAGGAGAAGAAACGTCAACCTTCACCGATCCGCAGAAGGGAAAGCTTGTGACGATCGAGTTGGACCGTCTAGCCCGTGTGTTCGAACTACCGATGGTCGGACCAGTGTCACTGTCAGAACT
Source organism: Thymus mandschuricus (assembly GCA_029379335.1). Lineage (NCBI taxonomy): Eukaryota > Viridiplantae > Streptophyta > Magnoliopsida > Lamiales > Lamiaceae > Thymus > Thymus mandschuricus. The sequence goes on along the minus strand of CM057074.1, from coordinate 13,267,111 downwards.
GGGCATGTCAACCCAAGTGGAGTATGCTCGGTTTGCCAAACGAAGAGGCATGAAGTTTGACAACCCGAAGCAAAGCAACATCAGAAATGACTTGGTGGCTCCGTTCAACTTGATTTGCGAGTTGTTCACGAAGTCTGTACTATGTGGAGTTTGTTCGCTGAGCCAACTGTCAGACACCAAGATCTACGCCACCTCTGTCATTGTTGACAGCTTAACAGGAACAAATTTCAACTGGCACCGCTGGTTCATCAACCAGATACATGAAGTTGCGGCGGATTTCAAGTACGAACAGTGAAGTACCAGTGAAATCGTTCGCAACGGAAAGTTAAAGTTCTTCTCCAGAATCTCCTACGCCCTGGAGACACTGTTCGAGAACATGCGGTGGACAGGCAAGATGGATACGGCACCATACAAGAAAAATACCATCTATTTTGATTCTTGGAAAACTGACAAGCTTCCAATGGATCGGGACTGCATCAACGTGATAGTCCTCCCTTCCGCTCCAGTCGCTGAATCCTGTAGCGAGGCGGAAGAAGAAGTTCAAGCTCCTTCACCATCGAAGCGAGTGTCGAGGAAAGCAAGGTCGAGGCGACCAAAGAGACTGAGAAGCATCACCACAATAATCGGAGCGAGCGAGGCTGAGGAGCAGCCGCTCGAAAAGATAGCAGAGGAAGAGCTACCCCAACCCTCACCAGAAAAAGAGCTACCCCAACCTTCACCATCCAAAGTCCAAACACTCCCTACCCAAATCCAAATCCAACCAACCACCATTCCAACCACCCAAATCCCAACCTCACCACAGGAATCATCATCATCCTTCCAGATTCCTAACATTCCATTCTTAGAAACGGATCTCACCGATGCCTTCAATCTCTACACCATCCCACCCATCTCTCAAACATAAACCACCCAACCTCAATCCATCCAACCTGAAGCCACTGAAGCTTCCACCCCCAGCTCTCCATCCTCATCAGTTGAAACTGCTGATACCGCCCAAACTGCCAAAACATTCGATACAAACCCCACCATCATCCCTGGAACTCCCCAATCTCCGACCGAGGAAGAGAAGATCTGAGAACGGTATGTTAAGGATCGAGAGCAAGCGGCCGAAATTATCCGAGATCGCTACCCCTCCGTGAAGATGTCAGAGGACTTCTTCACCAGCGCTGTAGATTTCCTCACGTACATCACGTACAGAGGAATAGAGTACTACAAAATCTTCAACCTGTGCAGAGCAATGAAGGAGGAGGTGATCGAGGCCAAGGAGATAGAGGCTCTCACGTTTGTCGGAGTTGATGGATTCCACACCTTCATCAATGAGGTCAACTACTGGGATGTGCTTGACGCAAGGGTGAAGAAGGAGTACCCTGATGCGCCCATTCTAGGACGTGAGCCTTCACAGCATGAACTCCTATTAAACAAAGAGCATGAAGCCGAAGTAGGAGTAAAAGAGGCGGTGATCTCGAATCTGCAGAGTGAGATCACCAAGAAAGATGATGAGCTGACAACGAAGGTGTTGGAGGTCACCAAGCTGCGTGAAGAGTTTGACAGGAGGAAGAAGGAACTAGAGGAGAAAGTAGAGGAAAAAGCCAAGCTTGTGGAGGAGAAGGCAAGCTTGGTAGAGGAGAAATCGAAACAGGTAGAGGAGTTAGAGAGGAGTAACAAGGAAATCAAACAATCCCTAGATGCTGAGAGGAGCAGGCTTAGGGAAGTAAACACTACCATGGTGGAAGTGAGTGGAGAGAAGAAGAAGTTAGAGACGGAGCTGGAGACAGAAAAGGAGGAGAAGAGGAACATGAGAAACAAGTACCGAGAGAACATCAACAAAGCAACCGCTAATGTTGAGAAAATGGAGAAGCAGATCTCCAACCATGAGGCAAAGATAGTGAATTTGGACGGCGAGCTGACGAGAGCTAAACTGAAAATCCACGGTCTTGAGAAGGAGATTGAGATCCTCAACAGCAGACTTGATGAATCAAATGTTGAGTTGGAGAGCAGAAGGAAAGCAGGAAAAGATGTAGCTCTCAAGCAAGCTCAACTTGCAGTCAAAATTAACAAAGCAGAGAAGTTGGCTGGAGAATTTTCAGTCAGAATGGCTGGCGCTGCTCAATTCTATGCCGTGTTGAAATGAAAAGAGAACGCCGTAGCTACTGCCAAAGCAGAACTTGCAGCTTCTCAGGATTTCTGGTATTTCAATCTGCAAGAGGAAAAGAAGAGCATGAAGGATGAGATTGAAGCGGAGCTGGACGCTCGCTTCAGAGAAGTAGAGCCGTTGGAGAGCTTGATGCGGTCAGTAAAGGAGAGAGAGGATCAGTGCAAATATCTTCTTGAAGAAATCTCTGTGAAGACGGCAGAGCTCGTCCTCTTCCAGGAAAATGTGTTTGCAGCACGATCAGAAAAGATGCTTCATGATGTACTAAGCAAGCTGACAGACATCCACCAATCCATCAGCGGAACGGTGATTACAACCACCCCGACAGTCTTGATGATGCCAAAAAGGGGGAAATCATTGAGAGAGCAACCATTCAAACTAGAGAAGTTGGAGGGTCGAGCAGTGAAGGAAGAGCGATCGAAGCCAGTGGCTTGATCGTAGGAGGAACTGAAGTTGGAGGAACTGGAGGTATAGGAAGTAGTGCAGTGGAGGAAGTGGTCGATGAAGCTAGAGCCGAGCTAGCTAGGATAAAGGGCAAAGGAAAGGTAACGGAGGAGCCCCGCTTGCCGTTGGCCGGAAAACTTCTAGGTTCCTCAATCACCACTCATCCCGTTGTTCCCGTTGTTCCTTTAACCAAGGAATAGAAGGAACGACAGATTGCAGAAGATGAGGCCCTGGCCCGCTCTATGGAGATAGAATTCGAGCTTCAAAGAGCAGCCACTCAAGCAGGCGCATCCTCCCAAGCGCCCATTTCTGCTTCTGATCCTGCTTCATCACAGGCACTCACTTCAGCTCCTGCCGGAACTATTCCAGTCAGTGTAACTGCCGCTGTGATGCCGCCTCCGCCACCTCCTGTTCAGAAAACGTCCATGAAGCGGTCGATGCCTGAATCCAGGGAAGACGATCCGGCTGCCAAACGCCAAAAATTGCAGCTAGTGATCACAGAAAGGGCTAGTCGCTTTGAGAAGAGACAAAAGAAGAAAGAGGAGAAGAAGAAAAGGAAGGAGAAGGATGAGGAAGTGAAGGAGAAGAGGCTGAGGAAACTGGATGAACGGATCGAGTCCCACTGGAATGAAGTGAGGCTCATCCAATCCGCCATCGCGCGCAGTGCTTTCATTCCTCACACGCCTGAAGAGTCTGAAGCCGTTTCACTCCAAGCCTGGATGGACACTGGCAAAGTAACACTGAAGGAGATGATCGAATCCGGTCGCTATCCACCCGAAGAACATGACTTCATTCGTAAGCGATTGAATGATATGTGTCCCAAGTGGAGTAGTGACGCCAGTGCCCAATTCAACTCCATCATGACAGAAATGAAGAGCAGGACAGAGGAGGAGCTGGCAACTCGAAGAGAAAATCATCCCGATTTGAGGCAAATGGAGGACTTCATTCCGAGAGACCTCCTCGACACTTGGCTAATCCTGAAAGACAAATTCATCAAGGCGTAATACTGGTGGCAGGTAGTGCCTTACCAAGACAAGTGCTCGCGGATAGAAGCTCTCAACAACTTCTTGCGTCATTACAACGAGAGATTGCGGCCAAAGATTTTTACTCTGGCAGCGGAAGCAAAGCCCCTACCTCTTATTGTCAAAGTGCCAGCAGTAAAAGAATTTCCCATGCCCCTTCTACAAGATATTCTTAACAGGAGGGTAATTGACGCAGAAGTGGATGAAGCTCTGAGATTGGAGCGAAAGTGGAGAGAAAATCAATTCAACATCAGGACGATGGAGCCGAATGTCATGTCGACTTACTTCATGAAGGAAGAAAAGAAGGAGGAAAAGAAGGAAATGGAGAAGGAGGAGGAGAGAGAGAAGATGGAAGAACCAGGAGAGGCTGCAGGAAACCTTTGAGTTTCAAGTCTCTTTACTTTTGTGAATTGCTGTTCATAAATCCCAAGTTTTATTTTCTGTCCATATTGTGTCATTTACTTGCTTTGTGAATGACTTTATCCTTTTGCTACAAACTCAATTAATTTTAACCGAAAAAAAAAGGGGAAAGGAACTTAAAAGAAAAATTCAAACGAAGCCTGCAAAGGAAGCAGTCACTTGAAGTTCTTTCCACGGTTAGATAGGCTAGATTGGTTTAATCTTAGTCGTTGGGTTTTGGCATCATCAAAAAGGGGGAAATTGTTGGGAATTGTTAAGGACCAATCTGTTAAGGGGGAACTACATGGGACATTTGATAAATGAAGTAATTTGTTTTGATTTGATCCCAAAACCCCAAGTGTCCTGTTCCCAAGCGACCCACTTTGATGTAGAAAATAGGTTAGAATTTTTCTAAGCCTAAACTGTTAGGATGACTTAAATTTTCTTAGGTTTTAGACTACAGAAATTCCAATTGAAGGCCACTCACTTGAGTGTGGTTTCCAAGCGAAGCGAGTCTACCGAAGCTGAAGTAAAGCGTGCCGAAGCTAGCAAAGCGAAGCGAGCGCTACAGTGGGATCAAAGCGAGTCCACCAAAGCAAAGCGAAGCGAGCGCTACAAAGAAAAGCCGAAGCGAGTCAACGCGGGTCAACATTTATTAAAGCAGTCACTACGGAACCTCATTTCCCAAGCGACTCGCTACAAATTGACCCTGAAGCGACTCACTTCGAAGCGGCCACTACGACTTCAAAGCGAAGCGAGCCATCACCTACCAAAAAAGCGACAGCACAACTCCCGCCCAGATTTTGAACTCCAGTCAACTAGAGATCTTCGCATTAATTGCGAGATCTCCACGTGTCGATTGCGGAGAGGAGCAGCGGAGTTGACTGCCAGGCCGACAGGGCGCCGCTACAGTACTGGCTCGCTCCAGTTACTGTTAGTTTTGTAACTTAGCCATTTTCGGCAAAGAGACAAACTGTGCTCCTGCAAAAGCAACTGCCTGCGCAAGTACTGTCGAGAGGAGGAGGGACAAGGCCACCAACCAAGCAACGGATCTCGTCCAACCCTCCGCCTATAAATAGTGAAGGATGAAGACGAAGAAAAGAAGAACACTACTTGAGCATTCGAGCGCCTACTGCAAACAAACACTCCCAGCCTTAGAGCAAATTCTGAGTCTTTGTTTCCAAGTGTTCTCCGAGTTCCAGTCTCATCGGAACTCGTCTTCACAACCTTCACACTTAGAGTCTAAGCCCATTCCATATCCAAGCTTAGAAGAAGAGCTCTAGCCATCTTTGCACTTATTGTAAAGAGCTCTTCATAGTGTGTCATCGTAAACCAAAAACCCCAAATCTGTTGTTAGGTTTTTGAGTTCGTCGTCGTTAGGTTGTTTCGATCCAAGGCCCTTATTTCATCGATTGAAGAAGCCTCGATCATAGAGTCTAGATCCAAGCTTGCACCTACATCGTTTGTGTGAAGCTCGATCGAAGCTAGGCTGTAAGGAGAGCCCGCAATCTCCCTGTCTGTCTGTGTCGGACTGAAGTGAGTGAAGCTTGCAGTCCAGTTTAGGTTTGTGTAGTGAACCCGCAATCACTACGTCTGTCGTCAGATCCAGGCAAGTGAAGCCCGATCTCGTCCAGGTTTTTGAAGGACCCGTAACCTTCAAGTTCTTGAGTGAAGAGAACAGTTGCCGTGTGCAACAAAGTGGACGTAGGAGCATTATCTCCGAACCACTATAATCCCTGTGTCGTATCTCTCTAACCCTAAACTCTTTACTTCGATTATTCATTGCACGTGCATATAAACAAACATAACTTGGATATTTTAATTACTTAGGAAAAGACATTAGCTCACCGAATTCCGCACAAGAGTAAAGTCTCACTCTTGGTCAAGCTCTAAGCTTAGGTCAAGAGATTGTTGATTGCTTTAGATCTAGCCCTCAGCTAGGTCTTAGTATTTCTACGAGCACTTTACTTAAAACTCTGAGTTAAGGATTTGAAGTTGAAAAACTTCAAAATACGTATTCACCCCCCCTCTACGTATTTTTCCTATAACAAACCGGGACCAACAGAATCCATTATCCACTAGGAATTGGGATGGGGTATCATACCAAGCTCTGGGAGCTTGCTTCAACCCGTATAGGGCTTTCTTTAATCGATACACCTTATCTCCTTGCTCGAAACCCGGCGGCTGCTCCACATACACTTCTTCTTTCAATTCACCGTTGAGGAACGCGCTCTTCACATCCATCTGATAGACCTTGAATTTCTTGGCCGCTGCATAGGCTAGAAATAGTCTGATCGCTTCGAGCCGTGCCACTGGAGCGCAGGTCACATCAAAATCGATTCCTTCCTCTTGGCAGTAGCCCTTAGCGAGGAGTCACGCCTTGTTCCTCACAACGTTGTGGTCCTCGTCCGTTTTGTTCTTGAACACCCACTTGGTGCCAATAACATGCTGGAATTTGGGACGATCCACGAGGTACCATACGTCGTTTCTGATGAACTGATTCAGCTCTTCTTGCATGGCAATCACCCAATTGGAATCAGCTAGGGCTTCCTCCACGCTTGATGGCTCAATGTTTGAGAGAAAACAACTGAACATTGCACTTTCTCCAAACACTTGACTTCTGGTCACTACACCCTTGGATGGATCTCCAATGATCCGACTTGGTGAGTGATCTTTGAGCCATGCACGCTTGGATCCACCAGCTTCGACTTCATCCTCTTCCTGGTCGCTCGCTTCACCTTCTGAAGCGACTGGATTGGGTGCTTGGCTTGCACTCGCTTCAGGAATCTTGGGGGCAGCTTCAACTTTCCCTTGGACAATCTACTTGCTTGAGTCCTTGATTTCTTCATCGTCTTCAAGCATGTCCCAAGTTAATGAGTTAATGGGTTCCTCGCTACTCTTTCCTTCCTTTGATTGAACCTGTTCCTGTGGAAGACTCAAAGAAGATTCATCAAATACGACATGGGGTGATTCCTCCACGATTAGGGTTTTACAGTTGAACACCCTATAAGCTTTGCTTGATGTAGAATATCCTAAGAATATTCCTTCATCAGCTTTGCTTTCAAAGGCTTTCAGCTGTGACTTCCCATTGTCATGGATGAAGACCCTACAACCAAAAATATGGAAATAAGATATGTTAGGAGCTCTCACTGTCCATATTTCAAATGGTGTCTTGTCGTGCCGTTTGCAGAGAAGCGTCCAGTTCTGGGTATAGCATGCTGTATTGGCAGCTTCAGCCCAATACTTCATTGGAAGCTTCGAGTCTGCAATCATGGTTCGAACGGCTTCTTTGATGATTCGATTCCTTCTTTCAGCAACTCCATTCTGCTGAGGTGTACGTGCTGAGGAAGTCTGATGTGCTATGCCATGCTCCGTGCAGTAAGCTTCAATGGTAGAGTTCAGAAACTCTGTGCCTTTGTCGGAGCTAATGGTGACAATCGCTTGATTCTTCTCCACAGCCAATCGCTTGAGCAGTTGTGGCAGCTTGGTCAGTGTCCCCTTCTTGCTGAAGAGAAATACAACCCAAGTGTAGCGAGAGAAGTCGTCGACTACAACTAGAGTGTACTTCCTTCCATTCACACTAACTAGAGTGACTGGACCAAATAGATCCATATGAAGCAGCTCGAGCACTCGCTTGGATAAAGCTTCTTCAAAACTTGAGAAGTGCTTCTTCGTCTGCTTCCCTCGTTGGCATGGTGAGCATGGATGATCTTTGATAAAGACTTCATTTGGTATGCCTTGCAACAAACCTTTTCGAGCTAAGCGATTGATTGCTTTGAAGTTGAGATGGTTCAAGCGTCGGTGCCATAGCCATCCTATCTCTGTAGTACTCCTTGCAACTAAGCACGTCTCCTCTTTGCAGCTATCCCATTGTGCTATGTAGACGTTCCTTTGTATTATTCCAGTGAGCACAATCTGGGACGTGAGCTTGCTTTTCACAATGCACTTGTTGGAAATAAATTTCACCTTGTATCCTTTATCACAGAATTGTGAGATGGATAGCAAGTTGTGCTTATGTCCTTCCACATAGGAGACTTCTTCAATCGTGAGCTTTCCAACTTTCAGTGCGCCATATCCTTTGGTGCTTCCTCGAGAGTTATCACCAAAAGTAACGTGTGGACCCTTCTTCTCTATGTAGTCATGAAGTAGAGCTCTCATGCCGGTCATGTGTCTTGAACAGCCACTGTCCAAGTACCATATTTGATGACCCTCACTTGGCATGGGATCCACGGCGCTCACCTGCATTTAGACAGATTTTGGTACCCAAATCAGTTTGGGTCCTTGCAGGTTAGTTCCCTTAGGTACCCACACTTGCTTCACTTTCTTTTGAAAGGTAGCTTGTGCTTTGGGTTTCTCGACCTTTAAAAACTGTGATCTCTGCCTTAAAGCTGCTTCACACGTGCAGCAGTGTGTGCAAGAGGGGTAGCGGCTCGCTTGAGACTTACCTATGCTCTTACCCATTTGCTTGTATCCTGAAGCGACACGCTTCGGATTAGCTACGGGCTTAGAGACTGACTTAGGTTTTACAGTCTGTCGAAGCGGCTCGCTTTGTTTCTTCAAAGCGGTCCAACTAGGGTTTTGACCCCGACTCGCTTGAGAAACTTTGGAAGATTGAAGCGGCCTTCTTGGTGCTTCAAATTCTTCCCCCTCAGTGTTAGTCCGGTTGGACCATCTCCAGTCCGGATAACGTGACACATAGACATTACTCCTTTTCTTAAAAGGGAGATCCTTTGTCTCTGGTGTCTTGGTCTGAGACTTAGAATCTACAACTGGTTTCCCTTTACCTTTGGATTGGTAAGCTTTAGCATTGTGAGTGCTAGGGACAGTTGGTCTTTGATTGCCCTTAGGTTCTGCCCTTGAAGATATAGACATCTTCATTGGCTTCTTCTGAGGGTTCTCAGCCACTTGGCCTTTATCCTTGTTGGTGGTCGCTTTGGATGCAGTGGGCACTTCCAAAGTGACTGATGGTGTCGTGTTTGAAGCACCAACAAAGACAGTAGGCTTGGAAGGTCCACCCTCATATCCGAGTCCTCCCTTTCTACCAAAAGGTAGAAGCGAGCTCTCTAGTGCCTGCCTAGCATATGAAGCTTTGTTCAAGTTGGCAACTAGAGCGGACTGGGTTTTATACCTTCCTTCCAAGCTTTGATGTCTAGCGAAGAGATCCTCGAACTTACTAGTCATAGCCCTTAAGTTAAGTTTGACTTGGTCAAGCTCAGTGGCTAGCTTTCGGTTCTCCTTCTCGCTTTGAGACAAAGCTTGTTGCAACACTTCGTGGTCGCTTGACAGTTTGATGTGCTTGTCAAGCAACTCACTCCATGTCGAGGAATTAGCTTCCTCTTGGTGAGTGTGTGCGAGTGTAATAGAACTAGGTAAGGGATAGATGAATACCTCTCCGGTTTGCTCGTCGGTGAGCGCCATGAGTCCAAGATCCTCTCCATCACTGGAGTTGGGATCTGTGAATGCATCCGAGTCGCTTGAGACATCTTCATTTGAAGCGACTGGCTGCTCGCTTGCTACAAACGGTCGCCTTGGAGCATCCCTCTTTGCTTTCAGTTCCTCTCGCTCCTTCGCACTCAGCTTCGGGCAATCGGATTTGTAGTGGCCCATCTTGTGGCAGTGGTAGCACTCCACATCCATCATGTCGCGGGGGATCGGCTTTGTCGTCTCCTCTCTTTTCCCTTTTCCTTCTCGAGCATCAGTGCTCCTCCCTTTGTACTGCTTGTAGAATCTTTTGCACTTGTCCATCCGAGAGTTCATTTTGTTGAAGTTCTTGGATAAGAACGCAACATGTTCTTCCAACTCTTCCCTTGTCATCTTGGCTAGCGACTGGTCACTTGGCCCTTCAGCAGCTTTGAAAGCTACGCCTTTTGATGTCGTGGGAGCTTCATCCTCTTCGTCGAGGTTCATCCGATTCAGATCGAATTCATGGGCTTTGAGTTCGGAGAACAGAATTTCCGGTGTGTGCCTCGATAGATCCTTGGTCGCTAGGTACAGCTCCTTCATAGTCTGCCACTTCCTTGTGAGAGCACGAACTATCTTCAGATTTACTTCCTTGTCGGTGAGTTCCTTCCCAAGTGAGTTGAGAGTTGCCGTGATGTTGGTAACTCTCAGCTCGAAGGCGTCGATGGACTCTCCTGGCTTCATTATCAGACTTTCAAACTCCCGCATTTGTACGGCGAGCTTGTTCTCTTTGATCTTGTTCGTTCCTTGAGAAATGAGGGCTAGGGTTTCCCACATTTCCTTTGCAGTCACGCACTTCCTTATCCGTGGTAGATAGGTGTCCGACACAGTGCTCTGCATCGTGTGACGTGCAATCTTATCAAGGTTGGCAATCTTGAAATCATTGGCATTGTAGTCGTCCTTTTCTTTTTCGACATACTCTTGCCTAACGTGAGCTTCGCGGCCTTCGGCGGCTGGAACGTTCACAGAGATGGCTTTCTTGATCTCGATTGGTCCATCTTCAATGACCTCCCACATCCGGTCATGGATGGAGCATAGGAAGCTCTCGACGCGAAAGCTCCAGATCTCATAGCCTTCAATGGAGAACTGTGGAAGACTAGAAGCATTCATAGCAAACTATTAGTAGAGATGCAGTATCCGTGGGTGAGGTTTTGATGCACTTAGGAAAATAGGATCCGGTTCAGTGAGACAACAGAAGCGAGTGGGGACTCGCTTCGGATATGCAAAGCAGAGGCTCGAAAGAACCACTTGTTGGTCCCGATTTGTTATAGGAAAAATACGTAGAGGGGGGGGGGGGGGGGGTGAATACGTATTTTGAAGTTTTTCAACTTCAAATCCTTAACTCAGAGTATGAAGTAAAGTGTTCTGTTGAAATACTAAGACCTAGCCGAGAGCTAGATCTAAAGCAATCACGAATCTCTTGACCTAAGCTTAGAGCTTGATGAAGAGTGAGACTTTACTCTTTGTGCGGAATTCGGTGAGCTAATATATTTCCTAAGTATTTAAAATTCCAAAGTTATGTTTGTTTAGATGCACGTGCAATGAATAATCAAACAAGGAAATATAAAGAGTTTAGGGTTAGAGAGATACGACACGAGATTTATAGTGGTTCGGTGATGAAGCTCCTACGTCCACTTGTTGCACGAAGCAACTGTTCTCTTCACTCAAGAACTTGAAGGTTACGGGTCCTTCAAAAACCTAGTCGAGATCGAGCTTCACTCGCTTGGATCTGACAGACGCTGGGTGATTCCGGGTTCACACCAAAAACCTAAACTGGACTGGAAGCTTCACTCGCTTCAGTCCGACGACAGGGAGATTCCGGGCTCTCCTTACAGCCTAGCTTCGATCGAGCTTTACACAAACGATGTAAGTGCAAGCTTGGATCTAGACTCTATGATCGAGGCTTCTACAATCGATGAAAGTAGGGCCTTGGATCGAAACAACCTAACGACGATGAACTCAAAAACCTAACGAACAGATTTAGGGTTTTTGGTTTACGACTACACACTATGAAGAACTCTTTACAGTAGATGGAAAGATGGCTAGATTTCTTCTTCTAAGCTTGGATATGGAATGGGCTTAGACTCTAAGTGTGAAGGTTGTGAAGACGAGTTCCGATGAGACTGGAACTCGGAGAACACTTGAAACAAAGACTCAAAGAATGCTCTAAGGCTGGGAGTGTTTGTTTGCAGTAGGCGCTCGAATGCTCAGGTAGTGTTCTTCTTCTCTTCGTCTTCATCCTTCACTATTTATAGGCGGAGGGATGCCGAGATCCGTTGCTTGGTTGGTGGCTTTGTCCCTCCTCCTCTCGACAGTACTTGCACAGGCTGGCTGCTTTTCAGACGCGCAGTTTTGGCTCTTTGCCGAATTCGGCTAAGTTCCAATTTTAACAGTAACTGGAGTGAGCCAGTACTGTTGCGGCGCACTTGTCGGCCTGGCAGTCAACTCCGCTACTCCTCTCCGTGTTTGACACGTGGAGATCTTGCAATTAATGTGAAGATCTCTAGTTGACTGGAGTTCAAAATCGGAGCGGGAATTGGGCCGTCGCTTTCTGGTAGGTAGTGGCTTGCTTCGCTTTGAAGTTGTAGCGTCCGCTTTGGGTTGAGTCACTTCATAGTCTTTTTGTAGTGAGTCGCTTGGGAAGTAAAGTTCCCTAGTGACTGCCTTGGAATGTTGACCAGAGTTGACTCGCTTTGACTTTACACTGTAGCGCTCGCTTCGCTTCGCTTTGGCAGACTCGCTTTGAATCTACTGTAGCACTCGCTTCGCTACGCTATCCTTCGGTACGCTTCACTTCAGCTCGCTAGACTCGCATCGCTTTGGAAAACACACTCAAGCGAGTGGCCTCCACTTGAATTTTTTGCGGTCTAAAATCTAAGCAAAATAAAGCCATCCTAACAGAGTAGGCTTAGAAAAATTTTCTAACCTATTATCTATATCAAAAAGTGGGTCGCTTGGGAACAGAACGCTTGGGGGTTTTGGGATCAAATCAAAACAATAAAATGTCCCTTATAGGTTCCCCCTTAACACTTTGTTCTTAACAATTACCAACACGTTAAATATTGCAAAACATGAAGTTAGCTCGTGGGTTATGAGGTATTGGCAGTTACAGAGGAAGCACTGCGACTCAAATCCAGTCGTAGGCCCCTGTATTGCCATGAACCAAAAACACACAGAGTGAGAACGCTGAAAACAGAGGGCCGAAAATGACGAGGTCACCCCATTCACCTTGATGAAGGGGCCCCACATTTGAAGGCAGAACCTCCCATAAGCCCTATCTAATAGGAAACATTCTCGTAAGCCCTATATAATAGGCAGAACTCCCATAAGCCCTATCTAATAGGCAACATTCTCATAAGCCCTATATAATAGGCAGAACCCCCAGAAGCCCTATCTAATAGGCAACATTCTCGCAAGCCCTATATAATAGGCAAAATCTTCAAAAGCCCTACAAAGTAGGCAGAACCCTCAAAAAGCTCTACCCCGTATGCAGAACCATACAAAAAGCCCTACACAGTAGGCAACATACATAAAGCCCTACATGGTTAGGCACCATACATTAAGCCCTATGAAAATAGGCGCCATGCATTAAGCCCTATGAAAATAGGCACCATAACATTAAGCTCTATGAAAATAGGCATCATACCTTAAGCCCGTCCAAGACAGGTACTACGCATTAAGCCTTGTGAAAACAGGCGTCACCCATTCCAGCCCTATATAAGCAGGCGCTACCCTTTAAAGCTTTGCATAAGCAGGCGATATCTATGAAAGCTCGTACAGATGATCCCCAATCATAAAAGACTTGTCAAAAGCAAACCATATCTATTTTAAGCCTCTTTTAAAGAGCATCTGGAACTAATTCTCTAAAAATCTTCAAACATTTGTAGAACTTCACAAAGATGAATACTAGCTCAGATGTTGATTCAAAAGAAGCCGGCCAAGCTACTAGAAATCCAGAAAATTCTCTACTCGGGAATAAAGGAAAAGGCACTGTGGTAACAGAGGCCAGTGTCAACAAGGAAGCTCACTTTTCCCCAACCATGCTCCTCCAGATGAAAGCGCTTGTAGAGGGCGTAGTCGAGGGGGCTGTCGAAATAAGACTTCATATTTTGGGAATAAACTCCCAAAACGCAAATCCCCCGGGTGAAACCCAAGAAGGTGGAGGAAGTAAGAGCACCCCCACGGTGCATAAGCAGAAGCCTGTAACCCCGGGCATAGCCCAAGAATTGGCTGCAAAACCGTCATTAATAGCGATGGGACAAGAGGAGGGATTCTTCACTGATTGGGAATCCCCGGATGAAGAATGTACTGAGGAACTCGAGGAAAACCTCAACGAGGACACCGACAACGTATGGGCCAAGAAATATGCCCAGTAACAAGTGCAGATGAGACTCCTAGCAAAAGAGGTTGAAAAGCTGAAAAAGCAGAAGCCAGCCCCAGAGAGGGCCTCAAAGGAAACGGAAGCAAGTGAAAGAGGAATTCTCTACGCAAATGAAGAAAGGAACCTAAAGCACGTTCCAAATAATAAAAGCGAGGGACACAAGTCAGAACTCTATTATGTATATATCGACGAGAATAGCCCATTCTCAGTAGATATTCAAACAGATCCTGTTCCTGGTAACTTCAAAACAATTTCCTTTGAATATCAGGGGAAAGGGGATCCTGAGGAACATTTAATGAAATTTGAAAGCTTATGCCTCCTCCACCAATATTCGGAAGGTGTCAAGTGTAGAGTATTTCTCACAACTCTGTCTGGGACTGCTCAACATTGGTTCAAGCAGCTACCAAAAGCCTCTATTCACTCCTTCATGGATCTGAGGGAAGGTTTCCTACAGCAGTTCGTCAGCGCTAAGAGGACTACTAGAAATTCCCTACACCTAACAACTATTAAGCAAGGTGCCAATGAAAGTTTGAGGGATTATTTGACACGCTTTAATGTCCTGAAAATCCCGGGAGTAGAGCTGAAGCTGAAAGTACATGCCTGTGTACATGGTTTAAAACCAGGGCAATTCTTTGCCTCTCTCATCAAGAAAGAAGCTACTTCTTTCGAAGAACTGCTGACAAGAGTCCAAAAATATATCCACATGGAGGAAGCTCTAAGCAGCAAGAGGTCCGAGCTGGCCTCTCAAAAGGAAAAGAAGCCAGAAGAAAAGAAAAGGCCGGCTCTAGAGGCCAAGAAAACTGATAAGAATGAACGATTCTTGAGATCCTTCACTCCACTCACCAAGCAGCCTGTTGATCTGCTGGAAGTAGTCATGAGAAAATCGGGGGTCCAGGTCCCCGTGGGACACAGACAACCGCCTAGAAACCCACCCTCTGAAAAATTCTGCAAATTTCATAATGACTTTGGTCACATGACGAACGACTGTAGAAATTTGAGAATCACTATCGAGAAGTTGATCCAAGAAGGGGAACTCTTGGAATATGTCAAGAGAGAGACAAAACAAAATAAAAAGTGCAAAGAAGCTCCTGAGAAAACACCTGATGCTGGCCAGGGATCAGAACCCAAAGGCGTCATTAAAATGATATATGGAGAACCGGCTGTAGGGGACTCCAACAGAAGCAGAAAGGCATCTGCTAGAGAGTTGCATATGCACGAGAGACATGGGGTCTGGAAAGTTGAAAAGGGCTTACCTACACCAGAAATTTCATTTGGGCCAGAGGACAATCAAAATGCGGTTCATCCACATGATGACGCATTGGTCATCACGGTGGAGATAGAAAGATACCAAGTCCAAAGGGTCTTTGTAGATACAGGAGTTGCGGTTAACGTCATATTTGAAAACTGTTTCAACAAAATGAGCCTTCAGAAGCCTCTAAACGGGGTAGCCACGGCCTTACACGGATTCTCAGGAGATCCCGTGATGTCATTGGGATCAATTGATCTAATGCTTACTCTAGGTGTAGGACCCATGCGGGTATCGAAACCAGTCACTTTTCTAGTGGTGCGACAACAATCTTCTTACAACATTATCTTGGGGAGAACTGCCCTGAACCCGTTCCAAGCTGTAGTTTTCACTTACCATCTGATGATGATATTCCCGGTAGGAAGCCGGGTGGGACAAGTATCTGGAGACCAGGCAATCTCACAAAAATGTTATATCCAATCAGTACAGGCAGGAGAAGCCAGGAAAAGGTCAACGGCAGAACTCGCCGATGATAAGGCTGAAGCAAAGCCTGATGGAAAAAGACTTAAAGCTACAACTACTGCAAAAGAGAGCCAGGATCTCTCCACTCCAATGGAACACCTGATGATTACCGACACCAATTCCTCAGAAAATCTCACGCTACTCAAAGACTCAAACAAACAGTCACTTGGACAGAATGACAAAAGCAAAGGATTTGGGGCCGAAATGATAGGTACATGCAACACCCCAATTGTGAAGGGGCACTGGGAAACTCTGATAGCCAAAGCAAGGGCGAAAGTCAAGGATGCAACCAAAATGCAAGATCAAGAGAAAATTAAGCGTTGTTCTTAAAAAGAAGGAGAGTACGGTTGGTCATAACCTTTACTTACCTTAAAACTTTTTATCTTATAATAAGTCAATGTGTGGGAAGCACAGGATCATGTATCCTTGCCCTCAAAGTAAAATTCCTTCAGTTTCTTATACCCCGCTCGGGGGGGGGGGGGGGGGGGGGGGGTACGGAGTACCCTACATTGATACGATCCTTGGCGACCGAATTGAAGACGCACGCGGAAGGAATTAACAAGAACGAACGAAACTGATGGATATTCCAATATACCTAAGATCTAATCCTATAAATGATATAAGTCAGTTCTATGAAGAGCCTATACCCCAAATAGCGATCGTCTTAGTCACACGGGAACGATGATTGACACACAACGAGGGATGATTGACTCGCTGATTCGCCGGATAATGAATTTGTCTTGGAATAATCAAGAGGAATTCGAAAACTCTCAAGAGAGAATAAACTCACAATAATATTAATGATCAAAAGCTAACTAATTTTCGTCCACAAAGACCCCCTTATATAGAGAGGCAAATAAAACCATCTAAACCTAATCTAACTAGGAAATAACTGACCCAAAGTCATTGGCATGGCCCAACCCATTAACCAACATGATAAAAACCCAAAAACAAGTCTTTTAAGGCCCAAAAACGTGGCCTGACTCAAAACACACGAAAATTAAAACTAAAATAAAGTCTTCAATCTTCATCCCATATCATCTATAATTCTGGGCCTCCGGGCTTCGAACCATGACTTACGGGCTCCATCATTCCCCTCCTCTTGAAGAGGATTTGTCCTCAAATCCTGGCCGTCTCCTATGTCAAAAGGAAAGAAATTTTGTTTCTTGATCTCTTCACATTTCTCCAACTCATTCAGTCCTTCGAAATCGATTTGATGTTCACTTCCTGTAATTGATAATACGCCATAAAATGTATCTTTGGAAGAAACATCATCGTATACCTGCACAAATGAATTAGTAGAAGAGAATAGATAATCAAGAGACGAAACATTTCCCTTTTTCCACTTTGCCTCCATGGACTTCTCCTCATTCACGATCCACTCCAAAGCACTACTCTGATCAAGTAGAGACTCATGCATCAATCCATACTCGCCTTCCTCTACTTTCTCCTCCTTGGACTTCACTATCTCCACCTCATTTGACAGCTGCACTTGATCATCCTCATCCACTTGTATTGGAGTTAGAGAAGCAGTCGACACTTCAACCTCATGAATGACATCTTCTTGCGGCTTTCCATCATACTCTTTATTCTGCACACTCAGAGCAATATCATCGAATAAAGTAAGCGGTCCAGAAGGTGCTTCGATTTCTTCCACCTCTTCATTATGTTCTTCCAAGACCGTCACTTTCGGATCTCCTCTCTCATTTTTGGTCACAATTCCGTCATCATCACAGGTTGTAATGGAAAAACTAGAAGAATCTGACCTTGGCTTCACAAATGGACATATGTACCTCTTCTTCGGTTGCTCTTCTTTCTCCCAAAAACTTCTCTTCGAATATGAAAGAGTAATAGCTTGGGACTGCCTCCAACTATTCTGATTCCCACAATAGAAATGGTAAGGTGCAAAATGTTTCCTCATCACCGCCTTCATCTCTTTCCAACTCATGATTGGCTCCACTCCATTCCTTCTTCTACTCTTAGCCAATCGATCCCACCAAGTTAGAGCATAGTCCGATAACAACCTGGATGCCAAGTTCACCTTCCTGAACTCAAAATAGTTATGATGATAAAACGCTAGCTCCATATTTCTCTCCCATTGAAGATACAACTCTGGATCATATTTCCCTTGAAAGTAGGTAATTTCCCCTTCTTCGTCCTCACCAAGATGACCACATTCGTTGTATTTTCGGGCATTGTCTTTGTATCGACCTCCACTCTTCGAACAATTTAACACCGACTCAGACCTCATCTCCTCGCCCCATAGTTTCACCATCGCCTCTATCATGGATTTCGTTTGTGAATCAATCTCTTCATCCGACATACCTGCAAAAGGTTAGTAGAATAGGATCCTCACAACCTCACAAGCACTCGTGTATCCCTCAATACCGTTCACACTCAGCACTCGTGTATCGCTCAATAACAATGGCTTTTACCCTCTAATAATCTCACCTCTCTTTCCTTTTTCCACTCAAATCTCTCTCAAGAGGCTCAAATTCCCTTAATCTACCACAGAAATCACTACTAAGGAATCAGGAGTACTGAAAGTAGGAAGCAAAGATGACTAAACTAAGAAAACCCTAAATTCGAAGACACGAAAAATTTACCGAAAACATCGACGGACGATTTGACCCTTTAAACGACCTTTTTGGCAAAAATAATAAACCGATTCTGATGTAGTAGGAACCACCGTATAGATCTTTTCGAGAGCTTTCCGAAAAGGTATTATGGAGCAAAATCGGAGTTCGTATGCAAAAGTTATGGCCGTTTTAGTGCTGGCCGACGAAAAACACGAGAAAAAGACGAAAACACACCGAAACGAATATATAACTGATATCCCAATGAAGAAACACGTAATAACCAACTCAGAAAACACAGTGACACACTAGGGCTTCGAATATATCCTTTTTTTCTTTTTTTTTCTTTTTTTTTTTTTCCGAAACTTTTTTTTTTTTTTTTTTTTTTGATCGAAACTTTTGCCCCTAATATGTCACGACAACGTGTAGAAGACTCACCTAAGACGTGTTATATAATATAAGGTATGGGATTTATATTCTGAGTATGTTTCCTATTCTTGTAAGGAAAGAAATCTTCTACTCCTTAATGACCAAGAAAACAACTTTGACTGAGTATCAAAACGAATCTGAATCTTGACACGAAAGAAAAGCTACCAAGAACGACTCTATGAACAGATACGACTCTATGAGCAGAACGAAATATATATATATATATATATATATATATATATATATATATATATATATATATTTGACACAGAAACAAATAGACGAAGACTCAAACGAACGACTGACACGAACAGAATGCAAGAACACGAAGAAACGAATACTAAGACGAAAGAAAGATAAAACCTGGATGACGTAAACTCTGGCTCTGGTGCCAAATGATACGATCCTTGACGACCGAATTGAAGACGCACGCGGAAGGAATTAACAAGAACGAACGAAACTGATGGATATTCCAATATACCTAAGATCTAATCCTATAAATGATATAAGTCAGTTCTATGAAGAGCCTATACCCCAAATAGCGATCGTCTTAGTCACACGGGAACGATGATTGACACACAACGAGGGATGATTGACTCGCTGATTCGCCGGATAATGAATTTGTCTTGGAATAATCAAGAGGAATTCGAAAACTCTCAAGAGAGAATAAACTCACAATAATATTAATGATCAAAAGCTAACTAATTTTCGTCCACAAAGACCCCCTTATATAGAGAGGCAAATAAAACCATCTAAACCTAATCTAACTAGGAAATAACTGACCCAAAGTCATTGGCATGGCCCAACCCATTAACCAACATGATAAAAACCCAAAAACAAGTCTTTTAAGGCCCAAAAACGTGGCCTGACTCAAAACACACGAAAATTAAAACTAAAATAAAGTCTTCAATCTTCATCCCATATCATCTATAATTATGGGCCTCCGGGCTTCGAACCATGACTTACGGGCTCCATCATACATCCCAACACCTGTAGTCCATTATCTCAAAATGCTCTAGCCTGTATTCTATTACCTCAAAATGCTTTAGCAGGAAAGACGTAGCAGCAGATGGAAATAAAATGAAAAGGCACACAAACATTAAACAGAAAAATAACAGGCCAAGATGGTAGGGAATAGCAGAAGGCATGACAAAGGCGAGATCTTAAAAAGCATCTTACCCAAGACAAAAGAAAATAAATTGGTTTTTGCCCCATTGGCATGATTCAGGGGCCATAAAAAAGCACCCCATTACAAATACAAAAAGAAGTAAGATGTTTTAAAACATTCCACCTAGATCAAAATAATTAAAGAAAGGGATCTGAGACAGAAATAGGATCTTCAGAACCAGACGAATAAGAAGATAAGGCCCGATTCCCAGAAGCGAGAGGAGCTTTAGCTGAATACAAAGGAAGATCACCCTCGGGTTGATCTGTTGAAATACTCAGAACCTCCTTTTCCCCAGAACCGCCCTCCATGACCATCGGAGTATGCACAGAAGAAGTAGTTTCTTTGTTTAAAGAAGAACCTAGAACATTCTCTTCTCCTAGCTCCTAGCAGGAAAAAAGAATCGCTAAGCAAACAATGATAAATGGCAAGTAGGCAAGCTTAACCATAAAAAAACAAAAAAAAAAGGGGGCACCTTGTCGAAGGCCATTTTCATAAACCTCATAACCATAGTGTTAAGAGGAAAAAGAGGAAAGGAGGGAGCATCCCAAGCAGGAAGATCCTCAGGGGATCGAGCCGGTTGATAAAGGGCCTCGGAGGCTTCCCTCAATATAGGCATAAACCAAGGCTCTCCGGTAGGTAGGAAACAGTTCCTCTTAAGAGCATCGGATCTCATCTCAAACATCCTTACTATAGGCCCTAAGTTGATAACGGAAGCTTGCTCGGGGAAGCCCAACTGTTGGCAGCACTCAAAGATAACAGAGGCTGCCCAATCTGTGAGGGGGTCTGTTGGGTTGGCTACTTGAAAGCCACCCGAATCCCAGATCTTGGATTGGGTGTGGTGATTCGATCGTGCACACAAGTTCATACAATGGTTCGAGTACATACCTTATGATTATTGTAGACGGAGAATCTGAGACGAATCTGAACGATCTACGGTTCTAATCTTCTAGAATGTGATCCCACACCTCTAGATCTGAGACTCGGTGGGCGTCTCGAGATCCCTGGAACCTAAATCTCCTTCCTCATAACTGTGCGGCCGCTCTCTCTCTCTCTCTCTCTCTCTCTCTCTCTCTCTCTCTCTCTCTCTCTCTCTGTCAAGGGTTTCACGTGAAACTCTATTCTGACAACTCTAGTGAACTAGGGTTTTAGATGAGAGACTTAGAGAGTATTTATATGGTACATAAATAAGAAGATATGATTCCTTATTTATCTCTAACCGAATCTGTGCCAATCCCTTATTTATTCTTTTCCATAACTACAAATCTTATTCCTTTAATTAATAGAAAATTAATAAGGAATTGATTTGTTTAGTTATGCAAGTGTATTACCAGAATTAATTCTAACAAATAGAATTAATCCTAATACCAGTAGAAGAATAAATAAATAAATATATATTAAAATATATTTATTTATATGATATTAATCCCCATAAGATTTAAATAAATAATCTTATCTTATTAGATTTAATCTTATCCTTGAATGATTAAATAATAACTAATTAGATTTAATCTTATCCCACAGGATATAAATCTAAATTAATTATATTTAATATCCATTCACCGGATATAAATCCAATATATATCATATACTGGGCCTGAGTACAATTATTGATTCCAAACTCAATAATACAATTTAGATCGATTCCCGAGGTTTGTTTGGGCCATCATAGGGATCGGATAACAGACAGAGTTGTGATGGATTTGTATACTAGAAAGCTGGCCTTTTAGCTTGTATGCATGTTGTTGGGAATTGTTAAGGATTACATGTTAAGGGGGAACTCATATGGGACACTTTGAAGTGAGAGTAATACTTGTTTTGATTTGATCCCAAAACCCCAAGTATCATGTTCCCAAACGACCCAATTTGATGTAGTGAATAGGTTAGAAAATTTTCTGAGCCTATAATGTTAGGATGGCTTTATTTTGCTTTAGTCACTTAGGTTTTAGACTGCAGAAAATTCAAGTGAAGGCCACTCGCTTGAGTGTGTTTTTCAATCGAAGCAAGTCTACCCAGCCGAAGTGAAGCATGCCGAAGAATAGCGAAGCGAAGCGAGCGCTACAGTAGGATTCGAAGCGAGTCTGCCAAAGCGAAGCGAAGCGAGCGCTACAGTGAAAAGCCAAAGCGAGTCAACGTGGGTCAACACTTACTGAAGCAGTCACTTGGAGAACTCACTTCCCAAGTATTCGCTACAGTAGGACCTTGAAGCGACACGATTTGAAGCGGACGCTACAACATCTAAAGCGAAGCGAGCCACTACCTACCAGAAAGTGACAACACAATTCCTGCTCTTATTTTGAACTCCAGTACTGAAGATCGTCGCATTAATTGCGAGATCTCCACGTGTCGAATGCGGAGAGGAGCAGCGGAGTTGACTGCCAGGCCGACAGGGCGCCGCTACAGTACTGGCTCGCTCCAGTTACTATTAAGTTTGTAACTTTGCCATTTTCGGCAAAATGACAAACTGGCGCGCCTGCAAAAGCACTGCCTACGCAAGTACTGTCAAGAGGAGGAGGGACAAGGACACCTACCAAGAAACGGATCTCGGCCAACCCTCCGCCTATAAATAGTGAAGGATGAAGACGAAGAGAGGATAGAACACTACTTGAGCATTGAGCGTTTACTGCAAACAAACACTCCCAGCTTTCAAGCATTCATCGAGTCTTTCTTTCCAAGTGTTCTCCGAGTTCCAGCCTCATCGGAACTCGTCTTCGCAACCTTCACACTTAGAATTCTAAGCCTACTTCAAAATCCCAGCTTAGAAGAAGAGTTCTAGCCATCTTTGCATCATTGTAAAGAACTCTTCAATACTGTGTCTCTGTCGAAACAGAAAACCCTAACCCAAAAAGTTTTAGGTTTTTTGTGTTTGTCGTTAGGTTGTGTTCGATCCAAGGCTCTACCCTCATCGATAGTTGAAGCTTCGATCATAGAGTCAAGATCCAAGCTTACACTTTCATTAAGTGAAGCTCGATCGAAACTAGGTTTTAAGGAGAACCCGTAATCTCCATGTCGTCGAACTGAAGTGAGTGAAGCTTCCAGTCCAGTTTTAGGTTTTTGGTGTGAACCCGGAATTACCCAGCTTCCGACAGATCCAAGCGAGTGAAGCTCGATCTTGTCATAGGCTTTTGAAGAGCCTGTAATCTTCAAGTTCTTGAGTGAAGAGAACGAGTTGCCTAGTGCAACAAAGTGGACGTAGGAGCTTCATCTCCGAACCACTATAAATCTCTGTGTCGTATCTCTTACCCTAATCTCTCTTTACTTGTTGTTTGATTATTCATTGCACAAAGCATCTAAACAAACACAAACTGAGATTTCAATTACTTAGGAAAAATTTAGCTCACCGAATTTCCGCATATAGAGTAAAGTCTCACTCTTGGTCAAGCTCTAAGCTTAGGTCAAGAGAACGGTGAATACTCTAGATCTAGCTCTCGGCTAGGTCTTAGTTGTTCAAGCGAGCACTTTACTTAGTACTCTGAGTTTGAGGAATTTGAAGTTGAAAAAAACTTCAAAACACGTATTCACCCCCCCTCCCTCTACGTGTTTTTCCTCTTACAAACCGGGACCAATAAGTGGTATCAGAGCAGCGGTTCTTTCGAGCCTATGCTTTGCATATCCGAAGTGAGTCCCCACTCGCTTCACGTTGTCTCATTGAACCGGATCCTTTTCCTAAGTGCATAAAACCCTCACCCACGCATACTGCATTACTGCTGATTGTTTGCTATGTCTACATACAGTGCATCAAATCTTCCACAGTTCTCTATCGAAGGATACGAGACATGGAGCTTTTGAGTAGAGAGCTTCCTCTGTTCCATCCATGACCGGATGTGGGAAGTGATAGAGGAAGGACCAATCGAGATTAAGAAAACTATCTCTGTTGATGTTCCAGCTGTAGAAGGCCGTCCTGCTCACGTCAGGCAGACATATGTCGAGAAGGACAAGGACGAGTATAATCCTAACGACTTTAAGATCGCGAACCTTGATAAAATTGCATGCCACACGATGCAGAGCACTGTGTTGGATGCCTATCTACCAAGGATTAGGAAGTGTGTGACGGCGAAAGAAATGTGGGAAACCCTAGCCCTCATTTCTCAAGGAACGGACAAAATCAAAGAAAACAAGCTTGTCGTACAAATGCGGGAGTTTGAAAGCTTGATAATGAAGCCAGGAGAGTCCATCGATGCCTTCAAGCTAAGAGTTACCAACATCATTGCTACTCTCAACTCACTTGGGAAGGAACTCACAAACAAGGAAGTGAATCTGATGATTGTTCGAGCTCTCACGAGGAAGTGGCAGACAATGAAGGAGTTGTACCTAGCTACCAAAGATCTGTCAAAGCTCACGCTGGAGATCCTGTTCTCCGAGCTCAAAGCCCATGAATTCGATATGAATCGAATGAGCCTCGATGATGAGGATGAAGCTCCCACGACATCGAAAGGGGTCGCCTTCAAAGCTGCCGAAGGACCAAGCGACCAGACACTCGCTAAGATGTCAAGAGAAGAGCTGGAAGAGCATGTTGCGTTCTTATCCAAGAACATCAACAAGATGAACTCGCGTGTGGGCAAGTACAAGAGATTCTACAAGCAGTACAAGGGAAGGAGCACTGATGCTCGTGAAGGCAAAGGAAAGAGAGAAGAGACGACCAAACCGATCTCTAGGGACATGATGGAAGTGGAATGCTACCACTGTCACAAGATGGGCCACTACAAATCTGACTGCCCGAAGCTGAGTGCAAAAGAGCGAGAGGAACTGAAGGCCAAGAGAGATGCTCCCTGGCGAGCGCTTGTAACAAGCGAGCAGCCAGTCGCTTCAACTGAAGATGTCTCAAGCGACTCGGATGCATTCACTGATCCCAACTCCAGTGAGGGAGAGGATCTTGGACTCATGGCGCTCACCGACGAGGAGACTAGAGAGGTATTTATCTATCCCTCATCAAGTTCAATTACACTCGCACACACTCACCAAGAGGAAGCTAATTCCTCGACATGGAGTGAGTTGCTTGACAAACACATCAAACTGTCAAGTGACACAAAATGTTGAAACAAGCTTTGTCTCAAAGCGAGAAGGAGAACCGAAAGCTAGCCACTGAGCTTGACCAAGTCAAACTTAACTTAAGGGCTATGACTAGTAAGTTCGAGGATCTCTTTGCTAGACATCAAAGCTTGGAAGGAAGGTATGAAACCCAATCCAATCTAGTGGCCAACTTAAACAAAGCCTCGTATTCAAGGCAGGCACTAGAGAGCTCACTTCTACCTTTTGGTAGAAAGGGAGGACTCGGATATGAGGGTGGACCTTCCAAGCCGACTGTCTTTGTTGGTGCTTCAAACACGACACCATCAGTTCCTTTGGATGTACCCACTGCTTCCAAAGTAACCACTAACAAGGACAAAGTCAAAGTGGCTGAGAACCCTAAGAAGAAGCCAATGAAGATGTCTATATCTTCAAGGGCGGAATCTAAGGGCAAGCAAAGTTCAACAGTCCCTAGCACTTACAATGCTAAAAATTACCAATCCAAAGGTAAGGGGAATCCTGTTGAAGCTTCTAAGTCTCAGACCAAGACACGAGAGACAAATGATCTCCCTTTCAAGAAAAGGAGTAATGTCTATGTGTCACGTGAGCCGGATTGGAAATTGTCCAACCGTACTCATGTTGAGGGGGAAGAATTCGAAGCACCAAGGAGGTCGCTTCAAACTTCCAAGGTTACTCAAGCGAGTCGGGGTCAAAACCCTAGTATGACCGCTTCAAGGAAACTAAGCGAGCCGCTTCGAAATACTGTAAACCCTAAGTCAGCCTCTAAGCCTGTAGCTAATCCGAAGCGAGTCGCTTCAGGATACAAGCAAAAGGATAACAGCATAGGTATGTCTCAAGCGAGCCGCTACCCCTCTTGCACACACTGCTGCACTTGTGAAGCTGCCTCTAAGCAGAAGTCACAATTTAGAAAGGCCGAGAAGACCAAGACACAAGCTCACTCTCAAAAGAAAGTGAAGCAAGTGTGGGTACCAAAAAGGACTAACCTGCAAGGACCCAAACTGATTTGGGTACAAAAATCTGTCTAAATGTAGGTGAGCGCCATGGACCCCATGCCAAGTGAAGGTCAACAAATCTGGTACTTGGACAGTGGATGTTCAAGACATATGACTGGCATGCGAGCTCTACTTCAAGATTATGTTGAGAAGAAGGGTCCACACGTAACCTTTGGTGACAACTCTCAAGGAAGCACTAACGAATACGGCGCACTGAAGATCGGGAAGATCAAGATTGAAGAAGTCTCCTACGTGGAAGGACTGAAGCACAACTTGCTATCCATCTCACAATTTTGTGACAAGGGATACAAGGTGGAGTTTATCTCCAACAAGTGCATTGTGAAGAACAAGCTCACTTCCCAGATTGTGCTCACTGGAATTAGACAAAGAAACGTCAACATAGCACAATGGGAAAGCTGCAAGGAGGATACGTTCTTAGTCGCAAGGAGTGCTACAGAAATAGGATGGCTATGGCACAGACGCTTGAACCATCTCAATTTGAAGACTATCAACCGCATAGCTCGTAAAGGCTTGGTGCAAGGCATACCAAATGAAGTTTTTGTCAAAGACCATTCATGCTCACCATGCCAACGAGGAAAGCAGACGAAGAAGCACTTCGCCAGTCTTGAAGAAGCTTCATCCAAGCGAGTGCTCGAGCTGCTACATATGGATCTATTTGGTCCAGTCACTCCAGTTAGTGTACGGAAGAAAATACACTCTAGTTGTAGTCGACGACTTCTCTCGCTACACTTGGGTTGTATTTCTCTTTAGCAAAAAGGAGACAATGGCCAAGCTACCACAACTGCTCAAGCGACTGGCTGTGGAGAAGAACCAAGCGATTGCCACCATCCGCTCCGACAAAGGCACTGAGTTTCTAAACTCAACCATTGAAGCATACTGCACGGAGCATGGTATAGCACACCAGACGTCCTCAGCACGCACACCTCAGCAAAATGGAGTTGCTGAAAGAAGAAATCGCATCATCAAAGAAGCTGTCTGCACTATGATTACTGATTCAAAGCTACCAACGAAGTACTGGGCTGAAGCTGCCAATACAACATGCTACACACAGAATTGGACACTTCTCAATAAACGTCACGACAAAACACCATATGAAATATGGACAGGGAGAATTCCTAACATCTCTTATTTCCATATCTTTGGTTGTAGGGTCTTCATCCATGATAATGGGAAGTCGCAATTGAAATCCTTTGAAAGCAAAGCTGATGAAGGAATATTCTTAGGATATTCTACATCAAGCAAAGCTTACAGGGTGTTCAATTGTAAAACCCTAATTGTGGAAGAATCACCCCATGTCGTATTTGATGAATCTTCTTTGAGTCTTCCACAGGAACAGGTTCAATCAAAGGAAGGAAAGAGTAGCGAGGAACCCATTAACTCATTAACTTGGGACATGCTTGAAGACGATGAAGAAATCAAGGACTCAAGCAAGTAGATTGTCCAAGGGAAAGTTGAAGCTGCCCCCAAGACTCCTGAAGCGAGTGCAGGCCAAGCACCCATTCCAGTCGCTTCAGATGAAGAAGCAAGCGACCAGGAAGAAGATGAAGACGAAGCTGGTGGATCCAAGCGTGCGTGGCTCAAGGATCACTCACCAAGTCAAATAATTGGAGATCCATCCAAGGGCGTAGTGACCAGAAGTCAAGTGTTTGGAGAAAGTGCCATGTTCAGTTGCTTTCTTTCAAACATTGAGCCATCAAGCGTGGAGGAAGCCTTAGCTGATTCTAATTAGGTGATCGCCATGCAAGAAGAGCTAAATCAGTTCACCAGGAATGACGTATGGTACCTCGTGGATCATCCCAAATTCCAGCATGTTATTGGCACCAAGTGGGTGTTCAAGAACAAGACGGACGAGGACCACAACGTTGTGAGAAACAAGGCGTGACTCGTCGCTAAGGGCTACTGCCAAGAGGAAGGAATCGACTTTGATGAGACCTTCGCTCCAGTGGCACGGCTTGAAGCGATCAGACTATTTCTTGCATATGCAGCAGCTAAGAAGTTCAAAGTCTATCAGATGGATGTCAAGAGCGCGTTTCTCAATGGCGAATTGAAGGAAGAAGTGTATGTGGAGCAGCCACCGGGTTTCGAGCAAGGAGATGAGGTGTATCGATTGAAGAAGGCCCTGTATGGATTGAAGCAGGCGCCTAGGGCATGGTACGATACCCTTTCTCAATTTCTAGTGGATAATGGATTCCACAAAGGGAAGATAGATCGGACTCTTTTCACCATCAATCATGGAGAAGACATGCTGTGGGTCCAGATCTACGTAGACGACATCATATTTGGGTCACCAAACCAGACGCTTAGCGAGAAGTTTGGAGAGCTTATGAAGACCAAATATGAGATGTCCATGATTGGTTTGATGAGTTTCTTCCTAGGTCTTCAAGTGAAGCAACAGGATGATGGAATCTTCATCAATCAAGCCAAGTATACTAGAGATATGCTTGCCAAGTTCGGTGTTCAGCATGCTAAAGCTGTGAAGATCCCAATGAACACCAACTGGAAGATGGAGCCAGACCTAGATGGGAAGTCTGTGGATGCTACAGACTACCGAGCTTTGATCGGATCCCTTCTATATCTCACTGCAAAGAGGCCGGATATATATAGCTTTTGCAGTTGGAGTATGTGCTCGCTTCCAAAGCAATCCCAAGCACAGCCATCTTGAAGCTGCCAAACGAATCCTTCGCTATCTCAAAGGCACCATCAACATGGGGCTGTGGTATCCAGCTGAAGATAATTTGGAGCTCACTGGATATTCAGATGCTGACTATGGAGGATGCTGTGTTGATAGGAAATCAACGTCGGGCACTTATCAGTTCTTGGGAAGCAAGCTGATCTCATGGTTCTCGAAGAAGCAAACCAGTGTAGCTACTTCAATGACCGAAGCTGAATATATGGCCGCTGGAAGCTAATGTTCTCAAATTCTATAGCTTCGTCAGCAGTTGAAGGACTATAGAGTTGAAGCTAATGAGATCCCAATCTTCTGCGACAATAACAACGCTATATGCATCTCGCAGAATCCAGTGCTTCACACCAGATGTAAACACGTGGAAATCCGACATCACTTCATTCGTGATCATGTCGAGAAGAAGGATATCAAGCTCGAGAAAATCTATACCGATCTCCAGTGAGCAGATATCCTCACCAAGCCTCTAGCTGAGTCTCGTTTCAATCAACTATGCATGGAATTAGGGTTACTAGACCCTGGTGAAGAGTGCTAGATCCAGGATGCACGAAGGAGTGGTCACTTGTCTTTAAGCGTTACTCGCTTCGGATCTTCACCAACTCAAGTGAGTCACTTCATAATTCCACTCGCTTGAAGAAGGAGAGACAAGGTGGAGAAAGGTGGACTGTTGGAAGATGGTCCCTACCCGCTTACAGGAATTGTTAAGCCATTGGTTAAGGGGGAACTATTGTTTGCTCTCGGAGCAAGCTACTTCCAAAGCGAGCAAGGAAAGCTGCTACCTAGCCTAGGATTCCTAGCGAGTGGGTATATACACTCGCAAGTGCCGTTTCTAGTAACGGTTGTGGGGTCTTGTATCGGGCCTTCCCACGTAAAAATGGTGAAAGCTTAGGCAGGGCTGGCACCTAGACCTTGCGTCCTCTTCCCATCTTTCCGCCGAAGAGGAGCAAGTCCTCTCATCTCCTTCATCATGGATAAATATTCATTCCTTACTCACTCTTCATTGAGTTGAGCTGCCAAATGTCTATCCATTCCTCCCCCACTTTGAATTTTGCATCGCTTCAATTAACCCTAGTCTGGGTCAAGCGAGTCGATTGCAAATTCATTCTGTAGTTTGTAGAAGGAAGCTTGAAGAGTTACCTTTCACTTGAAAAGGTTGCATGACTGGTGACATGTCTTTGCGTAAAATAAGAGATTGTCTTGTCAGAGCATTCTCATTGTCATCCTGTCCTATTCCGCCCTGAGATAAGGACTTGTACTCATCTCCCATTCATCGTGAATAAGTACACTTACGTGAAGCTCCCCTCTGGGTCGTAGTAAGCTTGTGTACTCTATTTATTCTCCCCCTCATTCTTTCGATGGAGGAGTCTCTAATTCGTAGAGGAAGATGGAAGAGATGAATGCCATGAAGTCGAAGCTTGAAGACGGATCCATCAAAAGGATTCAACAAGTGGTGCCAAGTAACTTCAGCAAGTGACTTCAATAAGTGGTATCAATCTCCTACGAAGTGAGATTGACTGGTAAGTGTTTCAATTCAAGTACACTAAGTAATGTTAAGCGTGCTAGAAACCTTCAGTTACTATGTGGAAAATATAAATGAATCTGACACAAATACGAAGAGGAAAACATTCTTGTTTATCCTCGAAGTATGTAAGTCAGAAACATTTTAAATAATGTCAAAGAAATTTCATTTCTTATTCCAGTCACTACAAATGACGAAGCGAGTGCCGCATCACTCAAGCAAGTCATCGCAAACGAGTGCGGAGCAGTCACGCCAAGCTAGTACTTCGCAAGTGAGTAGAAGCCAAGCGGCTACACTCAAAGCGAGCGGGTACGAAGCGAAGCGTATGAGCTGTCAGCACTCGAGTGCAAAATTTCACTTTTTACTTTAGCATTTAATGCAGCGGCGCGTAGACAGAGAAAAGACAGGCGCGTGCATTTCAATTCAAAGAGAAGCGGGAAAATCGCCCTCGATCCAGCCGTCGAATCTGAACAGTTTCAAAATCCTAACCGTTGGATTGACGCCGATTGGAAAGACGAATCATAGAAGGCCACGTGGAGTGCCAAGTCAAGATGGCGGCTCACTTTTACTGTGATGACGCCGGACACATCAGATCCATCACCGAGGGTCCGCCGCCTATGCACAGGATTCTCGAGGATATTACTGTCTTGCCCCTGCCACGTCAGCCGAACCCTAGTTCTATATATATGCAACGACAGAGATCTGCTGAAATTTTCACAACTCTCTAAAATTGCTATTCTCGTGCAAGATCTGCGTCTCTGCAACTCACGAGTCTCAAACCCCCCAAATTCTTAAATCTTTCTCAAATCTCTCTCTACAAAATCAACCATGGGAAAGAAAGAGAAGACTCAAACAATGGAGCAATTCCTGACCTCCATTGATGACAACATCAACGTCGAACCACATCTTGATGATATCGTGGTGGAAGAGAATGGATTCTTCCGCAGGGTCGTGACCACGGCCGGCCTGTGGAAGTTTGTGACGGCAAAACCACAGCAGATTCTGGCCAAGGCCGTCGCTGAGATTTTACTGAATCTGAAGGAGGGAGAAGAAACATCAACTTTCACCAATCCACTGGACGAGAAGCCTGTGGAGATCAAGTTGAGCAGGATTGTCGGTGTATTCGACCTGCCAAAGATAGGACCGGACTCCTTGACAGAACTCGAACTGTCTGTCAATGTGGAGTATGCACGATTTTCAAAGAGGAAAGGCGAGATGTTTGAAAATCCGAAGCAGAGCAACATCAGAAATTAAATGATCTATTGACTCCGTTCAACTTTATCTGCGAGTTATACACGAAGTCAGTGCTTTGCGGTGTTGGTTCACTGAGCCAACTGTCCGACACCAAGATCTTCGCCACCTCTGTCATAGTCGACAGCTTGACAGGGACAAGCTTCAACTGGCACCGCTGGTTCATTAACCAAATTCATGAAGTCGCGAAAGATTTCAAGCTCGAGGAGGGAAGTGACAACAAAATCCTTCGCAAGGGAAAACTAAAATTTTTCTCCAGAATTTCCTACGCCCTGGAGAACCTGTTCGAGAATAGGGAGTGGAACGGCACGGCTGAATACAAGAAGAACACCATCTACATCGATTCATTGAAATCGGAGAAGCTCCCGATCGACCGGAGATTCATCAATGTGATAGTTCCCCCACCCGCTCCAGTCGCTGAAACTTGTAGCGATGCGGGAGAGGGAAAGCAAGCTCCTTCACCAGCGAAGCGAGCTGCTCCGAGGAAAGCACAGTCAAAGCGACCACAAAAAGTGAGGCGTGTAGTCGCCATAATTGAAGAGAGCGAGGCTGAGGTGCAGCCGCTCGAGAAGGAAAAGGAAACTGAAGAGAATCAACCCCAGCCCTCACCAGAAAAGGAACAACCACCCCAGCCATCACCACCCAAAAACCAAACACCCCAAACTCCCTCAGCTCAAATACAAACTCAAACCCAACCACCACCCGAACCTCAAACTTCCACAACTGCACAACCCCAACCCCAAAAATCTCCATACTCCACACATGAAGAAGAATCCACATCTTCTTTCAAACTTCCAGATACACCCTTCCTCTCCACAGATATTGAGGGGATGTACACCCTCTTCACCCCAACCGCTCAACAAATCCAACCCCAAATCACCCAACCAGAAACCACCCAAGCTTCCACCCCCAACTCTCCATCCTCATCAGCTGAAACTGCTGAAACCGCCCAAACAGCTGACACCAATCTCACCATAATCCCACCAACACCACCACCTCCAACTGCAGAAGAGAGAGCTCTGGAACGATACATCAAGGACCTGGAGCAAGCTGCAGAGTTAATCAAGAGACGATACCCCTCCGTGGAGATGACTGATGAGTTCTTCACCAGAGCCGTCGATTTCCTCACGTATATTACATACAGAGGAACATAATACTACAAGATCTTTAATCTTCTGAAAGCTTTAAAGGAGGAGTTGATCAAAGCGAAAGAGGTGGAAGTGCTCAATTTCATTGGAGTTGATGGTTTTCACGTGTTCATCAACGAGACTAATTACTGGGAGATGCTCGACGCCAGAGTGCTGCGTGAATATCCAGATGCATCAGTCCCAGAGCGAGTGCCGTCCAAGCATGAACTACGGCTGATGAAAGAGCACGAAGCTGAGATGGAGGTGAAGGATGCGGAAATCTCCAGTCTTCAAAGCGTTCTCACGTAGAAGACTGAGGAGTTGGAGAGAAAGGTGTTGGAGATCAAGAATCTACGTGAAGATTTTGACAGGAAGAAGGGTGAATTGGAGGAGAAAGTTGAGGAGAAATCCAAGCTGGTGGATGAGAAAGAGAGTTTGATGGGAGAGAAGGTGAAGCGAGTGGAGGAGTTGGAGAAAAACGCTCAAGAGCTCAAGCAGTCGCTTGAGGCTGAGAGGAGCAGGTTGAAGGAGGTGAATGCCAAGCTTGTGGAATTGGAGGATGAAAAGAAGGAGTTGAGGAGGAAGCTGGAGAAGGAGAGGAAGCAAGTAGAGAAGAAGGAGGAGGAAGAAATCAAACTTGGAAGCGAGTTGACCAGAGTCAAGAAAGCTCTTGACACGCTCGAAAAGGAAATGAAAATCCTTAAGCTCGAGTGTGAAGAAGAGAAAGGCGAACTTGAGAGCCGGCGAAGGAGTGCTCAAGCCATGGACTTGAAGCAAGCAGAGTTGAGCATTATACTTACCAAAGTTAAGAAGATAGCAGGAGATTACGCTGTCAAGATCTCCACAGACGCTATGTTCCATGCTTCGCTGAACAGAAGAGAAAGAAGCCTGGCCACCACTAAAGCCGAACTTGAAGCATCCCAAGCTCACTTCGACCTCGTCTTGCAAGAAGAGAGGAAGAAGATAACCAGAGATGTCGAAGCGGAGCTGGACGCTCGCTTCAAAGCGGTGGAGCCTTTGGAAAGCTTGATGATTCTGTGAAGGAGAGGGAGAAGCAGTGTCAGTTCCTGCTTGAGGAAATCTCTATCAAGACTTCATAAATCGTGCTCTCCAAAGAGCATGTCTTTGCAAAGCATGCCGAGAGGATGCTCCATGCCGTCCTGAGCAAAGTCAATGATCTACACCAATCCATCAGCGGAAAGGTGACCATCCCCACCCCGGCAGTCTTGATGATGCCAAAAAGGGGGAAATGATTGTGAAACCAATCGAAACAAAAAGAACAGGTGGAGAAGGAGGAAGTGGAGTTGGAGAGGAGAAGCTGATCGAAGGAGGAAGCGTTGAGAGGATTGAAGCTGGTAGCTTGATCCTAGGGGGAAGTGGAGTCGGGAGTGGAGGAGTGGAGGAAAAGTTGGATGAAGCTCGGGCAGAGCTTGCTAGGAGGAAAGGGAAGGACAAGGTGCTAGAAGAGCCCCGGAAGTCTCATGCCGGGAAACTACTTGGTTCTTCCATAGCCACTCATCCCCCAGTTGCTCCATTGACAAGGAGCAAAGAGAGCTGCAAATCACGGAGGATGAAGCCTTGGCCCGTGCTCTGGAGCTGGAGTTTGAAATTCCTCAAAAGAAACTGGCTAAAAGCTCCCAGGCAGGCGCTTCAGGTGCGCCCGCTACAGCTGCTGTTGCTCCTGCTCCAACGGATGTTGGCACTGCTTCTGTAAGTCAGGCCATTGTGCCTCATCAATCGATGCAGATGCCACCCCCGCCACCTCCTACTAAAAAACAACCCTTGAAGCGGACTGCACCTGAGTCCAGGGAAGGGGACCCTGCAGCCAAGCGCCAGAAGATGCAGCAAGCTATCACTGAAAAGTCCAGCCGCTTCGAGAGGAGACAGAAAAAGGCAAAAGAGAAGAAGAGGAGGAAGGATAAGGACGAGGAGGTGAAGAAGAAAAGGCTGAAGAAGATAGATGAACGAATCGAGTCGCACTGGAATGAAGTGAGACTCATTCAATCCTCCATCGCACGTAGCGCCTACATTCCTCACACTCCTGATGAGTCTGAAAGGTGTCCAAACCCAAGCCTGGATGGACACCTGCCGAGTCACAATGACGGAGATGATCGATTCCGGCCGCTACCCGCCCGAAGAACATGACTATATCCGCAAGCGAGTCAATGAGAAGCTTCCAAAGTGGAACATTGACTCCAGTGCTAAATTCAACTCAGTCATGAAAGAATTGACGAGCAGGACGGAGGAGGAGCTGGCCACGCGAAGGGAACATCATCCTGACTCAAGGCAAATCGAAGACTTCATCCCGGGAGATCTTCTTGAGACATGGCTCATCCTAAAGGACAAATTTATCAAGGCCTACTACTACTGGCAAGTAGTGCCTTATCAGGATAAGTGCTCAAGAATGGATGCTCTCAACAACTTCTTGTGCCAATACAATGAACGGCTGCGGCGGAGGATCTTTACACTGGCGGAGGAAGCTGAGCCTTTACCTCTCATCATCAAAGTGCCCACAGTGAAGGAGTTTCCCATGCTGTTTCAGCCAAATTCTTTGGTTCCTAACCAAAGGATTATCGATGAAGAAGTTGATGAAGCTCTAAGATTGGAGGGCAGATGGAGAGAGAATCAGTACAACATCAGGACGATGGAAGTGAATGTCCTGTCTGCCTACTACATCGAAGAGGAGACAGAGGAGAAGAAGGAGGAAGAGGAGGAGGAGGAGAAAGAGGAAGAGGAGAAGAACAAGCCCGCAGCAGAATCTTGAATTTCACTATCTCATATCTTGTGAATTGCTGTGTTCATATGTCCCATTTTTACTTTCTGTCTAAACTTGTGTCGTTTATAAGCTTTGTGAATGACTTACTTTTTATGCTACAAAACTCAAAACAATTTAACCGAAAAAAAAAAAGGGAAAGGAACTTAAAAGAAAATTTTTCAAACAAGCATGCAAAGGAAGCAGTCGCTTGAAGTTCTTTCCACGGTTAAAAAGGCTAATTTTCCTATAGTCTAAGTCGTTGGGTTTTGGCATCATCAAAAAGGGGGAAATTGTTGGGAATTGTTAAGGATTACATGTTAAGGGGAAACTCATATGGGACACTTTGAAGTGAGTGTAATACTTGTTTTGATTTGATCCCAAAACCCCAAGTATCCTGTTCCCAAGCGACCCAATTTGATGTAGTGAATAGGTTAGAAAATTTTTTGAGCCTATAATGTTAGGATGGCTTTATTTTGCTTTAGTCACTTAGGTTTTAGACTGCAGAAAATTCAAGTGAAGGCCACTCGCTTGAGTGTGTTTTTCAATCGAAGCAAGTCTACCCAGCCGAAGTGAAGCGTGCCGAAGAATAGCGAAGCGAAGCGAGCGCTACAGTAGGATTCGAAGCGAGTCTGCCAAAGCGAAGCGAAGTGAGCGCTACAGTAAAAGCCAAAGCGAGTCAACGCGGGTCAACACTTACTAAAGCAGTCACTTGGAGAACTCACTTCCCAAGTACTCGCTACAGTATGACCTTGAAGCGACTCGATTTGAAGCGGACGCTACAACATCTAAAGCGAAGCGAGTCACTACCTACCAGAAAGCGACAGCACAATTCCCGCTCTTATTTTGAACTCCAGTCAACTGAAGATCGTCGCATTAATTGCGAGATCTCCACGTGTCGAATGCGGAGAGGAGCAGCGGAGTTGACTGCCATGCCGACAGGGCGCCGCTACAGTACTGGCTCGCTCCAGTTACTATTAAGTTTGTAACTTAGCCATTTTTGGCAAAATGACAAACTGACGCACCTGCAAAAGCACTGCCTGCGCAAGTACTGTCGAGAGGAGGAGGGACAAGGCCACCTATCAAGAAACGGATCTCGGCCAACCCTCCACCTATAAATAGTGAAGGATGAAGACTAAGAGAGGATAGAACACTACTTGAGCATTGAGCGCCTGCTGCAAACAAACACTCCCAGCTTTCAAGCATTCATCGAGTCTTTGTTTCCATGTGTTCTCCAAGTTCCAGCCTCATCGGAACTCGTCTTCGCAACCTTCACACTTAGAATTCTAAGCCTACTTCAAAATCCCAGCTTAGAAGAAGAGTTCTAGCCATCTTTGCATTCATTGTAAAGAACTCTTCAATAGTGTGTCTCTGTCGAAACAGAAAACCCTAACCCAAAAAGTTTTAGGTTTTGTGTGTTCGTCGTTAGGTTGTGTTCGATCCAAGGCTCTACCTTCATCGATAGTTGAAGCCTCGATCATAGAGTCAAGATCAAAGCTTACACTTTCATTAAGTGAAGCTTGATCGAAACTAGGTTTTAAGGAGAACCCGTAATCTCCCTGTCGTCGGACTGAAGCGAGTGAAGCTTTCAGTCCAGTTTTAGGTTTTTGGTGTGAACCCTGAATCACCCAGCGTCCGACAGATCCAAGCGAGTGAAGCTCGATCTTGTCATAGGCTTTTGAAGAGCCCGTAATCTTCAAGTTCTTGAGTGAAGAGAACGAGTTGCCTAGTGCAACAAAGTGGAGGTAGGAGCTTCATCTCCGAACCACTATAAATCTCTGTGTCGTATCTCTTACCCTAATCTCTCTTTACTTGTTGTTTGATTATTCATTGCACAAAGCATCTAAACAAACACACACTGAGATTTCAATTACTTAGGAAAAATTTAGCTCACCGAATTTCCGCATTTAAAGTAAAGTCTCACTCTTGGTCAAGCTCTAAGCTTAGGTCAAGAGAACGGTGAATACTCTAGATCTAGCTCTCGGCTAGGTCTTAGTTGTTCAAGCGAGCACTTTACTTAGTACTCTGAGTTTGAGGAATTTGAAGTTGAAAAAACTTCAAAACACGTATTCACCCCCCCCCCCCCCCCCCCCCCCCCCCCCCCTCTACATGTTTTTCCTCTTACAAACCGAGACCAACACATGTGTTGTACATAACCACTTACAATCTCCTATTTGATTAAGTATGAATTGTCATCCATGCATCAAACATCTATCCATTATCTCAAAGTTGTAGGCTTTATGGTGTGTTGTATATCATAGAAGACCATAGTTGCCGGTTCCTCTAGAGATATAAAAGGGTATCACAGTTGAGACAGTTCTGGATATAACTGTCGGTTTAGGCTGTAGTATAGGCTGCATAAGTAGCTTGCCTTGGCTACTTGTCTATGCTAGTACGTGCGTGTACTGATAGGATCACGGTGAGGTGTATTCTTCTATTCTGACCTGTGTAGAAAGAATCAAGACCTCGGTGACTTAAGATGAACCTTAACTCTAGTTGAGTCCTTAGGGTGTATAGTTGTAGTCTGCTTCTTTGACTTACCATGGGTGAGAGTTCAGAGTATCTACAACTCAATATGCTCTGTATCTTGGGAAACAACTACAACTAGTACGACTCTTAGTGTAACTGCAACAGAGCACCATATCCTGGTAGAACAGGTTGATCACATCCCCTGAGGAATTCATTAAGGATTATCATACCAAACCCTGCAGGTGGATTAATTTTCGGTATGATGAATAAGGAATGAATGGTACTACTCAGGAATAAAGTAGTTGAATAACACGAGCAGTCAGAAGCTCTAAGTTAATCAACGGATGTGGGATATCTTAAATATGGGGGTCGCTAAGTCTAATACTAGCCCTGAACTCAACAGGGGTAAAACAGGTAATTCAGTACTATTACTCTAGTGGAATGTTTTAGTACTTATGGACTAAATGATACTCTGGGCAGAGTATGGAGAATTTAGCCATTGGGAGGCCTCGGTTTTACCAGCTAGTAGATCCCTGATATGGCCCAAAAAGCTCAACAGGCCACAGTATAAGGAATAAGTGGGCCACCACACAATTGGGCCCAGTTTGGGCGCCAATTCTGCTAATGGACGCCTAGTCCATGTGTTGCAGGCCTGGCCTGCAACTTAAGCCCAAGTCTCACTTGGTCTCCTCTATATATACCCCCTCAAGGTCTTGTTTGACCTAACAGTCTAGAATATACGAATGCACTTAAATATTCTAAACAAGAAAGGGAGGCTAGGGTTAGAGAGAGAGAGACGCGCGGCCGGCATTAAGCAGCGGCGGTTCCCGTGTTCCGTAGCTGATTCTGAGGTTTGTTGTCCATCCAACGTCAGAATCGAGCAGGGATACAGATCAGAAGATCTATTCCCGAGTTCTCTTCTACCTTGAGGTAATCAATCTAAACACCCTATGATTCCGCACTTAAATTCATAGGAGCATGATAGGTTATATCTATAGTTAGATATCCGAAATAGATCCTCGGGACGAACCGATCTTCACCGATCAGTATATGGTTCCTTCAGTTGGTATCAGAGCCAAGGATCAGATTTTTGACTCTATCTGATTAATTATCGATTATTATGCATGTTAGATCGATTAGGATGTCGCTTTTCGTGGTGTTTTTCATTTTTCGGTGCCGGTTTGGCAAATCTATGTAATTTTTTATCGCGAGATAATAAGGTGCGATCTAGATTAGGATTAGATAGATTTATTTTCGTTTTGTACCTGCTGGATGAGACGAAGATGAAGAACGAAGGAGATGAACACCGGTGGACGACCGCCGCACGCGGCGGCGCGTGAGCGACACGCGCCATCGCTCATGCGCGTGCAGCCGCCCAACGGCGCGTCTCCCAGTTTTCCAGTGAGCGACGGGGCTCCAGCAGGCTGCTGGAGCCTGGACGTCGTCGGAGAGCAGGGGCAGAGGCGGGACGGGTGGCGGATTAATGGCGGCGCGCGAGGAAGAGCCGCGGCAGAACCCTAGCTAGGGCTCAACGCCGCGGCAGTCTTTGCAGCCTGCATGGTCGCCGGAGACGACGACCACGGAGTCCGGCAACGGACTCCACGTGGTCGTCGTCGTTGATGGTGGCAGCGGGCGGCGCTGGAGCGGGCAGCAGCGGCGACAGAATCCGCGAGGGTTTCTGCCGCGAGAATGGCAGCTGAAGGCGACGGCGGCGGAGGAGCGTCCAGCAACAGCGGAGCACACCGGCGACATCAACGCCAGGAGCGGCGGCTGCGGCGGACGTCGCCGGCGGGTGGAACAGTGGCAGCGGGGTGAAGGGTTTCCGCGGCGGAACCCTAGTTAGGGTTTCACGCCGCGGGCTTCACCGGGGAGGCTGAGGCGGCCGGCAGCAGCGCCTCACGCTGCCGGCCGCGGCGCGGGCAGCCTTGCGCGCCCGTGCCCTAGCCCGCGATCTGGCCTAGGGTTTCCAACCCGGCCCGTTCGCGTTACGGGCTGCCTCCTGCATTCGGGCTCGGGCCCAATTACAAACTCGGGCCATTTTAGGTCCGGTTTCGGGTTCGTGGGCCCATGAGAGTGAAACGAGCGCGGTTTGGGATTATTAGAGAACATTGGACCATGTGGTGTGGGCCCAATCTCGGTTAGAAAAGCCCAATGGCAACGAAAATTGGATAATAAGTTATTTAAATAATTTATTTATTTTTGGGGAGAAACGGGAGATCAAGACGGAGGACTTATTCAAGACCGAAGCCTGTTTCGGATTTTATTTCTATTTTGTAATAGATTAGACAGGGTCGTCACACCACGAAAAGCGAGTTTTATTTTTGTTTTTATCTCGTTTTTCTTAAGCATGCTATGGATGCAATTTATTTAATTATAGCATGTCTTGCCTGTCGAGGTGAATTAAATTGCGCTTAGTCGAGCATGTTTTAGGATTGTCAATATAAGCATGTTTTAATTTTCTGCGAGCATGGTTTATTTGTTGCGTTTAGAAAATTATGGTTAGGATTATGTGACAACGTGATCTAGCATGTCGACAACCTTTTGAAAGCAAAATACTAAGCAGATAAAAACATTTTTGGGTATAGAAGATGTTAAGACCTCCACAACTGACCTTAACGTGAAGTTTGGTACGAGTGTGTAAACGTCCACACGAACGTGGCTTGCACATCGTATCGGACGAGTTCGCCAGACTTAGGGTTTCTTAACAAAAATGTTCTAACCAAAATGAGAAGTGGGAGTTTTTCTGAGTAAACATCCACACTAACATGGCTTGCTCGGGATAGTAACTACGGTTTTCTCTGGAGTTGGTTTTTGAACAAAGATAGCTTAAGGAAAATAGTGCTGTTTCCGAGTTAGGCTAAGATTGTGGTTAAAAGCTTAGATATTAGTTAGAAACAACTCCCCAACGGAGACCCTTTTCTAATCTAATATGGTCTAGTAAGGTTCAACTATTAGCTCTATTTGCCATAAGGATAGGTTGGCAAGATAAGTAGAGTTAAAGATCCGAGTATCTGGTCGAACAGTGGGAGCGTAAACGTCCACACGAACGTGGCTTGCGATCCGCATTGTTTGGGCTGTTGAAGGTTTCGAAATTATTGGTTTATCAAAAGGTTACAATAATTTTCGTTACGAATTGATGCATGATCTTTTCTTATGAGTGTCTACGTGTTTATTGCTTTATCAGATATGACTTTAGGCCCATAGATAAATGTTCTCACTTCGAGTCCTCTCACGGATTCCAATTATTTGGAGTGAAGGAATTATCTCGATATTGTCCTTGTTAATGAAGAGTACAAGTTAGTACTCACTACACCTTATCTGAAAGATCTAGTATCATCGGTTGAAGATAGAGAGTTACACAAGTTGTGGCATGAGAGTAACGATTCGACTAAGATTAGTCAAATACTCTCTGACGCCAAGGTTGCAAGCCTTGTGTTCTAACTTGGCAGATATTGCAGATATCCCAGAACTCCTGGAAATCTTCTAGAAATTGGATGATATGGAACTTGGGAGTCAGGAAGCTTGTGTGCTTATGTTTGCTCCTCAGACGGCATCGAAAGATGAAAGTGAGGAAGAAGGTGTCAAACACTAGCAAGTTAACAAGAGCTTGGGAGAAGATAAAGGTGTTGAGCCTACCGATGGCAAGAAAAGCCAAAGGGGAAGGGCAAGTGCTTCATATACAACAAGAAAGGACACTGGAAGGCTGACTGCCCTCTAGAGAAGAAGAATTTTGGTAAGTCATTGACTCGGCTATTTCTAGCCTATCAATAATACAATAACCGAACTAGCTAGTAGTCCGGGTCGAACCACAAGGAGTGAATGTATCGATAGACAATCAAGTAGTTCGTCTTGTCTCTATCATACTATCTAAGCACATAGTCATGAGTTTGGGGTTTTATAACTAGGCAAGTAATGAGTAAGTGAAATAACAAGCAAAAGTAAAGACGAGTAATGTAAAGAACAAGTAAAGGGAACTCAATGAAAAGCAAGCAAGGATTCAAATGATTTTCGGTGTGATTAGGCTAAGGACTAGGCAAGTGATGTATCAAACCATTTTAATTCCTTTGAGGGGCATTATTACATAAATCAAGCTATCTCATCCTCCTAAGACTTGATAACTAGTGGATTGTATAACATGCTTACCATTCTAAACATATTACCAACTCCTAAAAGCACAATGCCTACTAATCTAACATCAATTCACATAATTCTTTCTAGGAGCAATGCAAATCAATACTAGATAGTATGAGCAAGGATTCATGCTAAGTGCTATGAATGGAAGCTTCCTAGGCATTCCATCAAACACCTTGTATGCACTCATGGATGTCAATCATTCATGCAATTAAATTCAATCAAATCCAAGGGCAACTCAAAGGAAAGGTAGATCCACATCAAAAACCATAAAATCCTAGCCTAATTCACACCATCCATCATTTGAAACCCAAATGGATCTAGCCTAGCATGGATCTAAGCATCAAACCATGAACAATAAGCAAAAACATAATGTAAATGACAAGGAATGAAAAGTAGAGAAGAAATCTTCAACAATCTCTTCAAACTCTAAGCATAATCTTCAACATAATTTGAAAATACTAAAGAGGAAAGAGGGAAATAGCTAGGGTTCTAAAGTAGAAGTGCAAGAGTGAATTACAAGTCTTAAAAGATCTCTCAAATAAGGCAAATAAAGGAGTATTTATTGTCTTCCCCACATTTGGACTAAATTGCAAATACTAGAAACTTGAGTTGAGAAGGTGGGGTAAAATCTGTAATTTCTGGAAAGTTAAATGGAGGGTTGACTATTTCATTTTCGGTTGACCGTGTGTTTTCCGCCCACATTTGACAGTTTGCGCGCTCTCACGGTTTTGGCTCGTTCTCTCTCGTCCGGCATCGGAAAATTAATCCGCAAAGTGCTACGGCTTCCTCTTTCGATCCTCTTCGACATAGGATAAGTCAAACATTCCCAGAAAATTGTCAGAGCACCTG
Source organism: Thymus mandschuricus (assembly GCA_029379335.1). Classification (NCBI taxonomy): domain Eukaryota; kingdom Viridiplantae; phylum Streptophyta; class Magnoliopsida; order Lamiales; family Lamiaceae; genus Thymus; species Thymus mandschuricus. Next base: position 13,224,490 of record CM057074.1, on the reverse strand, counting down.
AAATAGGCACGGAAATCAAGAGAAAACACAAGGCATATAGAAAACGCATAAGTATGAAAACCTATCATTTCCTATTCGTTTAAGCACACATATCAAAGCCAAAACCTACCAAAAACATCTTGAAATGCATATAAAATATCGGTTTGTCAACTCCCCCAAACTTAAGCCATTATTCGTCCCGAAAATGGAACAAAACAATCAAAACACTCAAACCGAATGGGTATGCAATTCAAGATCATCGATGTCTCAAAATACTCACTCAACAAAGCATTTTCAATCATGGAACTCTCAAGGTGCATCGAACAATCCATAATCACACAACACTTTCAACTAAGAAATCAATCATTCAAGCATAATGAAACTCCAAACCTCACTAGGTAAAAGTGTATCGCTCTTTCTCTCAAGTGTATGGTAGAAATGTTTACACTCATCGAACTCATGCATGCATTGCTCTTACCATAAGCTTGCCCTAAATCTCAAGATCTCCATCGCTTGGTTGTGCACTCGAACTAAGATCAATTAGGTCTTTTATTTAGGCTTATAATGTGGGGACATTTGTTTAGGTAAGGATTTTTAGGCTAAGTGACTAAGAGATCTCTTAAGTACTTTCACCTCCTATTTTCCACTCTAAGTGTGAATTTCTCCACCTTCTACCTTCACCATTTCACCTCTTTACACTCTTTAATACACAAGCTTGATTGAAGCTTCTAAATATTCATGAATAACTCCTTTATGCTCTCATTCACATCTAACTTTATTCAAACTCTTCTTTTTTTTTCTTTTTTTTTTCCTTTTCAACTCTTTTCTTTCCCTTTTTTTTTTTTTTTTTTTCTTTTCACTAGAGCTCATAGGAGTATTCTCTTCTCACAACGACCTCTTCAATCAAACTACTCCAACCTCGTTTCTCACTCACTTCACAACCTCTCAATGGATTCCCTTAACCAACCTTCACCCCCTTTCATCCGGTTTAAGAACAAAGGCTTCAAAGGCTCAAGGGGGACCACAAGGTTAACGTTTCATTTGGTTAGTGTTTACGAAATAATGAGGCTAACAAGTGAGGGCCTAAAATCCTCTCTAAGTTCTTGTGGCACATATAGCAACCTCGATCGAGATTAAAGGCAAGTTCTAGAAGACAACAATGCAATACATGGCAAACTCACAAGAAAGAAAAAGAACGTTATTGATTCAACGTTTCGGCTCAAACCTCACAAGCTTTTGTTTAGAGTTCATGTGCCTAAGATCAATCATTCCTAGTTAATCGCATCATGCAACCATTTCATGTTCAATACACACATGAAAGATTCCAAAAATATAATGCAATTTTTCACTCAACTTCATCATCGACATCTCTCTTGAAAGCAAAGGAGTGAAAAACACGATATGAAAACCAATACTTCAAGTGATTCATTCGAAAGAAATTTTAAAAATTTTGCAAGTAAGCATACATTTATACACATATGAACCACCTGAATCGCATTCCAACTTATACACTCTCATCATATACCAAACACACTCAAACAAATCCATCTCTTTCAAGCATCCAATTAAGCACAATCACTTCATCAAGCACATACAAGCTTAAAAATCGCAACTTTAATGAAAAACCAAATAGAGAAAAGTAGTTTAAAGACCTTATCCTACCCCCCTCCCCCAAACTTATTTTAGAAGCAAAGTCTAAAATGAGTTTGGAGGGAAGAATAATAAGGAATTTAAACTACACTCACAAAGGTCCAAGCTTGCGATACATATCACGTTCAATGTTGCTCATTTCGGTACATGCTCGATCGAGTTGTATCCTTTCCTCGTCATGCTTTGCTCCTCTCGACTTTTCATTTCCACGAATACGTTCATCAATCTCAAGAAAAAGAAATGAATAAGTACGAGTAATGAAGTATAAGAGAGGTAGAGATAGCATCAAAAAGAAAATAGAAAAACAAATTGAAAAATATGGGGGAAGGGGAAATGGCGGTCAACGCCGAAGGAGGGCCGTTGACCGCCATTTTTAGCCTTGAAAACACCGGAAAATGGCGGCCTACGGCTAGGTGGCTGGCTGGAAAATGGCGGCCTACGGCTAGGTGGCTGGTTAGGCCGCCATTCTTACTGACCTTCAGTTCGTGTCGGGCCCTCCCGGGCCCTTTCGGCCCGGGCCAATGTCCTACCCCCTACTCTCTGGTCTTACGAATCCAATTCAATTGACGGAATCGAATTCCGAAAAGTTTTGCTATTTTTTCTCGATTTTACCGCCGGACTGCGCAAAACTGGAATTTCACCTCCGAAAATTTTCTAAGTGTTGGAAAACAAACTTGAAAATTCTCAAAATTTTTCTAAGGCATGGAAATGCATCCAACACTTAAAAATACCCTTTCTAAAGCATACTAACCCACTTCTCAACTCTTATTCGAATAAAACGACTCAACCAAAACTTAAAGAAAACGAGAAAACAAAGGATACGTGTTGGGGTGCCTCCCAACGAGCGCTTGTTTAATGTCGCTAGCTCGACGATACCTCTAATTTCGACTCATGGGACGTCAAACGAGGTCCTCTCTTGACCTCCAAAACTTGTAAATCTCTCACGTGAAGGATCGGCAATCTTTTCTTGGAACTTCACGCCTCCTAGGTTTTTGAAACCTCCTCCACGATATGGGAATGCATCAACAAACATTGAATGAGGTGAGTCTTCTAGCTCAAGGCCCTCATCCTTGGTTGGAATTTTCAATCCATTCTCAACTTCCGGTTCATAGAATGTCATCTCTTCTTCATCAACTCGGAAAGTGAGACTTCCATCACCAACATCCAATATAGCTCGGCTTGTGGACAAGAAAGGCATACCAAGTATCAAAGGAAAGTTATGCTCCTCATCAATGTCAAGAACGAAGAAGTCCACCGGAAAGATGAACTTTCCAACCTTGATAAGCACATTGTCGATCTTTCCCCATGGAATTATCATAGAGCGATTCGCCAATTTAAGTATAGTCATGGTGGGCATAAGAGTTCCAATCTTCAAACTTTCAAAGATAGGAAGGGGCATCACGTTCACTCTTGAACCCATGTCACACAAGACTTTCTCTAGCACTTGATCACCAATTTCACAAGAAATTGCGAAATCTACAAGATCGCTTTTCTTATTGGGGAATTCTCTTCGTAGTCTAGCACTACATTCCACCGATAACTCAATGGTTATATCATCATCCATCCTCATCTTTCTCTTGTCCACATCCTCCAAGAACTTCTCATGATTTGGCATAGTTCTCAACAACTCGACCAAAGAAGAATTGATATCCAACTTCTTGAACTCTTCCAACCTACCAATGCTCATCTCTACAACTTCTTCATGAGGAGTACTCTCCACAAGATCATCTCTCTTCTCTCCCCCAAACTCATCATGCTCCTCACATCTTAACTCAAGAGGAAGTGATGTATTATCCATGATATCATCATTCCGCTCACTCAAAGCACCATTCTCCATAGAAGTTTGGGAAGGAAAAGTAAGAGAGATACCTTTATCCTCCATTGAGTAAGGCAAAATAGGGTTTAACTCCTCTTGAAGCTCATGAATAGGCATGGAAGATGGAAGTATCGATGGAGCTTCATAACTCCAAGATTGGAGTCGATTCTCGTCCACAAGTTGTTGGTTGATGTGAACCGCCTCTTCTTGGCCAAGAATCTCTCTATTCTTAAACCTTTGCCAATCTTGCCAATCTTGTGCTTCCCTCAATGCCATTCTTGTCTTTTCATACTCCTTCTTGAGGTTGGTAATTTGGGAAGCAAGCTCTTCATATTTATCATCCAACATGGAGGTATCTTTCTTTGAATTTACCCTTTCCACAGGCCATTGAAAAGAATTAGAAACCATATCTTCAATAATCCTCATGGCTTCCTTCACATCTCGATTTAGCAAGCAACCTCCGGAGGTAGCATCTACAATAGTTCTTGTTTGTGAACTCAAACACCATAGAAGAAGAAGATTTGTCGACTCTCATCTAGGCCATGTGGAGGGCATTTCCTCAAGAGCTCACGAAATCTATCCCAAGCCTCAAATATCGTCTCTTCTTCATGTTGGGCAAATTGATAAATCTCCGAGATTAGGCGTTGTACCTTGGAAGGTGGAAAGTATCTTGAGAGAAAGGCTTTGCATAGGTCTTCCCATGATTTGATTGATTTTCCATTGAGACCTTTGAACCACTCTCTAGCCTGGTCACGAAGTGAAAATCCGAAGAGTCTCATCCGGATTGTGTCATTTGGCACTCCTTCTAGCTTGAGGGTATCACAAATTTCAAGGAATGAGTATAGATGATCATTTGGGTCCTCGGTGACTTCTCCTCCAAATTGATTTGCTTGAACCAAACGAATCAAACCCGGTTTAAGCTCAAAGCTAGGTGCATCAACCGTGCCCCATTCTCTTCCTTGATAACTTTCCTTTGGAGGTTGGAATATCTCAATTATAGGAGTTAATTGAACATCTTGGGTTCTCCTCCTTTGCTCATCCACTCTTGCTTCCATAACCTCCAATTGCTTCTTAAGAACTTCCACTTCCCGATTGATTTCCACATCTTGCTCTTTGGAAGTTCTTTCTCTCTTCTCATAATCCAAATCGAAAGATTCCACATGTTTAACCTTGGATCTATGAAGTGTGTACCTATCAAGCACACCAGTAAAGAAATCAAAAATAGTCCAATAAAATGCTTGAATCAACAAGCACAATACCATCCTATCTAAAAAAAACAAGCTCAAATTAGCAACAAGAAACTAAACAATCTATTGATCATCAATCTATTCACTCCCCGGCAACGGCGCCAAAAATTGACTCGGCTATTTCTAGCCTATCAATAATACAATAACCGAACTAGCTAGTAGTCCGGGTCGAACCACAAGGAGTGAATGTATCGATAGACAATCAAGTAGTTCGTCTTGTCTCTATCATACTATCTAAGCACATAGTCATGAGTTTGGGGTTTTATAACTAGGCAAGTAATGAGTAAGTGAAATAACAAGCAAAAGTAAAGACGAGTAATGTAAAGAACAAGTAAAGGGAACTCAATGAAAAGCAAGCAAGGATTCAAATGATTTTCGGTGTGATTAGGCTAAGGACTAGGCAAGTGATGTATCAAACCATTTTAATTCCTTTGAGGGGCATTATTACATAAATCAAGCTATCTCATCCTCCTAAGACTTGATAACTAGTGGATTGTATAACATGCTTACCATTCTAAACATATTACCAACTTCTAAAAGCACAATGCCTACTAATCTAACATCAATTCACATAATTCTTTCTAGGAGCAATGAAAATCAATACTAGATAGTATGAGCAAGGATTCATGCCAAGTGCTATGAATGGAAGCTTCCTAGGCATTCCATCAAACACCTTGTATGCACTCATGGATGTCAATCATTCATGCAATTAAATTCAATCAAATCCAAGGGCAACTCAAAGGAAAGGTAGATCCACATCAAAAACCATAAAATCCTAGCCTAATTCACACCATCCATCATTTGAAACCCAAATGGATCTAGCCTAGCATGGATCTAAGCATCAAACCATGAACAATAAGCAAAAACATAATGTAAATGACAAGGAATGAAAAGTAGAGAAGAAATCTTCAACAATCTCTTCAAACACTAAGCATAATCTTCAACATAATTTGAAAATACTAAAGAGGAAAGAGGGAAATAGCTAGGGTTCTAAAGTAGAAGTGCAAGAGTGAATTACAAGTCATAAAAGATCTCTCAAATAAGGCAAATAAAGGAGTATTTATAGTCTTCCCACACATTTGGACTAAATTGCAAGTACTAGAAACTTGAGTTGAGAAGGTGGGGTAAAATCTGTAATTTCTGGAAAGTTAAATGGAGGGTTGACTATTTCATTTTCGGTTGACCCGTGTGTTTTCCGCCCACATTTGACAGTTTGCGCGCTCTCACGGTTTTGGCTCGTTCTCTCTCGTCCGGCATCGGAAAATTAATCCGCAAAGTGCTACGGCTTCCTCTTTCGATCCTCTTCGACATAGGATAAGTCAAACAATCCCAGAAAATTGTCAGAGCACCTGAAATAGGCACGGAAATCAAGAGAAAACACAAGGCATATAGAAAACGCATAAGTATGAAAACCTATCATTTCCTATTCGTTTAAGCACACATATCAAAGCCAAAACCTACCAAAAACATCTTGAAATGCATATAAAATATCGGTTTATCAGTCATACTGAGAAATGATCAACTGCATGTTCTACCCAGGTTGGGGTAGTAGATACGGGAGCAATTGATCATATGTGTTACACCTTGCAGTGTTTTCTGCGGATAAAGGAGTTAAGTGATGACGAGATTACCATCTCCATGGGCGATGCATCGAGAGCTGCAGCTGTTGCAGTTGGAGACATTCATTTATCGTTTGATAGTACTATTTTGGTTTTGAGAGACGTTTTGTATATGCCTGCTTTTAGGCGAAACTTAATTTCTATTTCGAAACTATTTGTTTACGGATATTCAGTTGTTTTTGATAGAGGGGTTTCTATCATGAAAAACAATGAGGTTATAGTTTCTGGCACATTGTCCCGGTCTCTCTATACCATTACTTGTCCTATGAATGATTCTTCTTCTTATAATGCTTCATCATCATTGAATACTAAAAAGAGGAAGAATCCGTCTCAAACGAACCAAACTCTATTATGGCACTTACGACTGGGTCACATCAACCAAAGGAGGATTCAAAGGTTGATAAAAGAAGGTGTTTTGGATTTCCAAATAGAACCTTTATCAACATGTGAATCGTGTTTGGAAGGAAAGATGGTGACCAGACCTTTCAAGTCCATAGGATATCGAGCTCAAGAGCTCTTAGAGTTGGTTCACTCTGACTTGTGTGGACCGATGTCCGTTCAAGCTCGAGGAGGTTACGAGTACTTCATCACTTTTATTGATGATTACTCAAGATACGGTTTTATCTACCTACTCCACAAGAAATCCGAATGCTTTGACAAGTTCAAGGATTTCAAAGCAGAAGTGGAGAAGAGGTCAGGTAGAAGTATCAAGTCACTTCGCTCTAATAGAGGTGGCGAGTACCTGGGAACAGAGTTTCAAAAATTCTTGTCAGACAATGGGATTTCTTCTCAGTTAACTACGCCGGGTACTCCCCAACAGAACGGTGTAGCTGAGAGACAGAATCGTACTCTTTTAGATACAGTGAGATCGATGATGAGCTATGCATCCTTGCCAATTTTGTTCTGGGGATATGCCTTGGAAACAACAGGTTATCTCCTCAATCTAGTACCTACAAAGTCGACGGTTAAAACTCCTTCCGAATTATGGACAGGGCGCAAGCCCAGCTTGGGTCATATTCGGGTTTGGGGATGTCCAGCACACGTGCTGACGAAGGAGGCCGACAAGTTGAGGTCTATGACTGAGGTTAGGCTATTTGTAGGATATCCAAAAGGAACGAAAGGAGGTTATTTCTATAGTCCCCAGGATCAGAAGGTCATTGTGAGCACTAATGCCCGATTCCTAGAGGAGGACTTTATTAGTAACCATTGGACAAGGAGTGAAATAATGCTCGATGAGTTGTGAGCATCAGCAGCAGCCGGTACTCCAGAACAGCCGAGAGTACAAGAGGTTCTACCACAAACTGCACCCATTTCCGATACTGTATCTCCACCATCGCTTCGTCGCAGTGGGAGGGTTGTTCGTCAACCAGACCGTTTCATGTTCGTGGGAGAATCCACTGAACTGCTCTCGGGTATCGAACATGATGAGATCGACCCCTGGACTTACAAGAAAGCAATGGAGGAAGAGGATGCAGATTCCTGGAGAGTTTCTATGGATTCGGAGATAGAATCCATTGTTAACATGGACGTGTATGACCTTGCGGAGCTGCCGGATGGGGTAAAGCCCATCGGTTGCAAGTGGGTGTACAAGAGAAAGAGAGGACCTGACGGGAAGGTTTTAGCCTTCAAAGCTAGATTGGTGGCGAAAGGATTCACTCAGAGATAGGGAATCGCTTATGATGAGACATTTTCGCCGGTTGCCATGCTTAAGTCCGTCAGAATACTCTTGTCCATGGCGGCACATTTAGACCTAGAGGTTTGGCAAATGGACGTCAAGACTGCGTTCTTGAACGGGTACCTTGAAAAAGGTAGGGACATTTACATGTGCCAACCAGAAGGTTATGTGAGAGATGGCCAGGAGCATCTCGTTTGGAAGCTTAAGAAGTCCTTATACGGACTTAAGCAAGCGTCCAGGTCCTGGAACATTCGTTTTGATGGAGTGATAAAATCCTTTGGATTTGTCCAGTGCATAAACGAAAGTTGTGTTTACAGGCTCAGTTCGGAAGGAAGCGTGGTATTCTTAGTATTGTACGTAGATGACATACTTCTCATTGGCAACAATGTGAACGTGTTATCAGGCGTAAAGGATTGGTTGTCTGAACAGTTTCAGATGAAAGACTTGGGAGAAGCTAGTTACATCCTAGGGATCAAGGTGATCAGAGATCGCCGTAAGAGGATGTTAGGCTTAAGCCAAACTTCATATATAGATACTGTGATCGCCCGTTTCAGCATGCAAAATGCCAAGAAGGGTTTTCTTCCATTCAGACATGGCATTCCTCTATCCAAGGATATGTGTCCGAAGACACAAGAGAAAGTAGAGGACATGAAGACTGTACCGTATGCTTACGCGGTTGGGAGTCTCATGTATGCGATGCTGTGTACTAGACCGGATATCTGCTATGCGGTTGGCATGGTGGCTAGATATCAGTCTAACCCTGGTCAGGGACATTGGACGGCTGTTAAGCACATATTGAAGTATCTCAAGAGGACAAGAGATCATGTGCTTGTTTACCAGTCCAATGAGTTGATCCTGATAGGGTATACGGACTCAGACTTCCAGGCTGATCGAGATGAGAGGAAATCTACCTCGGACTATGTGTTCACCTTGGGAGGTGAAGCTATCACTTGGAAGGGTGTGACGCGGGAGGGCGTCACGGAGACTCTACCATGTAGCCGAGTATGTGGCTTCTTGTAACGCCACAAAAAGGTTGTGAAGCTCCTGAACTTCCTGGATGAGCTAGATTTGGTTCCCAGTTTGCCCAAAGGTATCACACCGTGTTGTGATAATGTTGGAGCAGTTGCAAACTGCAAGGAACACGGAGCTCACAAGGCAAGTAACAACATAGAGAGTACCATATAATACGAGAAATCGTATAAAGAGGAGAAGTGGAAGTTGAGATAATCCCTTCAACGGTATATCTAGCGGATCTATGCACAAGAAGTTTACCAGTCAAAGTGTTCGACAAGCATGTCGAAGGGATGGGACTGGAGCGCCTCCCATACTAGTATACTTTGAGTATAAGTGGGAGAAGATGTGTAATAGATGCTAGATTGTAGACACTTTGCCTATTTGTCACATGATACACTAAAAGTTTGCTTTAGTATAAGTGGGAGATTGATGGATTTGTATACTAGAAAGCAGGCCTTTTAGCTTGTATGCATGTGTTGTCCATAACCACTTACAATCTCCTATCTGATTAAGTATGAATTGTCATCCATGCATCAAACATCTATCTATTATCCCAAACATCTATCCTTTATGGTGTGTTGTAGATCACAGAAGACCATAGTTGTCGGTTCCTCTAGAGATATAAAAGGGTATCACAGTTGAGACAGTTCTGGATATAACTGTCGGTTTAGGCTGTAGTATAGGTTGCATAAGTAGCTTGTCTTGGCTACTTGTCTATGCTAGTACGTGCGTGTACTGATAGGATCACGGTGAGGTGTATTCTTCTATTCTGACCTGTGTAGAAAGAATCAAGACCTCGGTGACTTAAGATGAACCTTAACTCTAGTTGAGTCCTAAGGGTGTATAGTTGTAGTCTGCTTCTTTGACTTACCATGGGTGAGAGTTCAGAGTATCTTCAACTCAATATGCTCCGTATCTTGGGAAGCAACTACAACTAGTACGACTCTTAGTGTAACTGCAACAGAGCACCATATCCTGGTAGAACAGGTTGATCACATCGCCTGAGGAATACATTAAGGATTATCATACCAAACCCTGCAGTTGGATTAATTTCCGGTATGATGAATAAGGAATGAATGGTACTACTCAGGAATAAAGAAGTTGAATAACACGAGCAGTCAGAAGCTCTAAGTTAATCAACGGATGTGGGATATCTTAAATATGGGGGTCGCTAAGTCTAATACTAGCCCTGAACTCAACAGGGGTAAAACAGGTAATTCAGTACTATTACTCTAGTGGAATGTTTTAGTACTTATAGACTAAATTATACTCTGGGCTGAGTATGGAGAATTTAGCCATTGGGAGGCCTCGGTTTTACCAGCTAGTAGATCCCTGATATGGCCTAAAAAGCTCAACAGACCACAGTATAAGGAATAAGTGGGCCACCACACAATTGGGCCCAGTTTGGGCGCCAATTCTGCTAATGGACGCCTAGTCCATGTGTTGCAGGCCTGGCCTGCAACTTAAGCCCAAGTCTCACTTGGTCTCCTCTATATATACCCCCTCAAGGTCTTGTTTGACCTAACAGTCTAGAATATATGAGTGCACTTAAATATTCTAAACAAGAAAGGGAGGCTAGGGTTAGAGAGAGAGAGAGACGCGCGGCCGGCATTAAGCAGAATGGCGGTACCCGTTTACCGTGGCTGATTCCGAGGTTCGTTGTCCATCCAACGTCAAAATCGAGCAGGGATACAGATCAGAAGATCTATTCGCGAGTTCTCTTCTACCTTGAGGTAATCGATCTAAACACCCTATATATGATTCCGCACTTAAATTCATAGGAGCATGATAAATATCGATAGTTAGATATCCGAAATAGATCCTCGGGACGAACCGATATTCACCGATTAGTATATGGTTCCTTCAAGTTGGGCCTTATCTAATAAGATATTTCCATGTCCACCCCTGAACATGTATCTCATTAGAGCTATGACGCACTCCACTAAAGAGTCATAACTGATTCACCGCTCTGTCCCAATTATGTAGATTGGGGCTGGTATTTTATTTAGTTCGACCCCCGTGTTTAAGACCTTCCATATCCAGTAATTAATTAGAGCTACCATGACTGCTCCTAAATAATTAACCTTTTATTCCTCAAGTAGTACTCGTTCACACCTTATTATTATACCTGAACTTAATCAGCATGCATGACTTGGTATAATAAACATTGTGAACTCCCTGAGGGGATAATGTCAACCTACACTCACATAGGACACGACTTATTGATAACACTCAATAGACATAGTATGCATCTCCATGTTACCCAAAGTACAACATGAGTTTGATGAACTATCGAGAAGTTCATATCTTTATAAATCAAAGTAACACTGAAGAATACATACACATCTAATAGTTTACCAAGGTTAAGATCGAGCTACTAAAGCCTGAGATCTGTAGCTCTTCACCTATATCACCTTTGATATAGGGTCAGTATCAGAAGAGCATTATCTCCCTTGATCCTCAATACGTTCCACCGTACCAGCATAATTAGTGATTGGGACTCATCACTACCATTAAGCTGCAGTCTAGACCGATAGCTCAGCCCAAGCTATCTCGACTGTGATATGTTTATATCTCATCATTGTCAAACGACCTTCGTGATCCCCTCTGAACAGGCCGACACGTGGTCTAAAACATGAGATAATGGACTTTATTCTTGCTTATACATATTCTTCCAGATAGGGATTGTTAACAGTGGACCGGCGTCGTAACCACTAAAACAACCGGTTTTGCTTTAGATATACAACGACCCCAACAATCTCCCACTTATACTAAAGTAAAACCTTTTAGTATACCAACGCATCTACAGGAAACCATATGACTTCATCCATGTACAATGTTAACAATCGTAATTGTTAACAACCATCATACATTTTCTCCCACTTATACTCAAAGATTTTACCGTTCCGTGGGAGGCTCACTAAGACAATGTCAGCCACGTGCTATGGTATACCTGAAATGTTACACTTAGTGAAGGAACCATCATCGTACATTCCTCTAGTGTTTCTATTTGTCCCTCAATATCGCCTTAATATTCGGTACTCACTATGTTGATACCCGCATTTACAAATCTCAGAAATTTGCTACTGCACTTAGAATTCTACCAGGGGTGTAAGAATTCTAGCAAATTTAGGATTACTGTCAATTCACGAAGCCAAGCCCCGAATTATCTAGCTCCCTCTCAGCATTCTACTGCGTGAGAATCCTCAAGATAATTCTGCTTTCTACGTGAATACATAGAATAAGGTCGATAACGTCGTTTCCAGCTACTATTCGATTATCCGTGTCCTCAAACGTTTAAGAATGATAGACTATATCCGTTACCATGCACTGAGCATTAACATATATCTGGCCCTTTATGCAATATCCAGATGTATTGCAAACTTTGCCAAAAACAGTAGTCTATGAAGAGTACTTGAATAATGTTATACAAACCGTTTGAGTAGGATATATCCAACATTACTCCCAACCTTCATTCTAAACTGTTCGGATAATCACCACCTATTATGTCAGATAATACTTTCACATTGTTGCCAAGTGCTAGTAATATTATCACAGAATGTACAAGACAACCACTCCAACGTCTTCTGTAGATGAAAGATATATCATTTGTCAACACATTTTATATACGAGTTTATCTGTGTTGTCTGACAAATAATTGCTTTAATCATTGAACTACACATTTCAATGAGTTTGCCCGAAACATAGAACTTTTAAGAGAAAGACATACTTTTCTCAAACTCCATCCATGTTTCCTTACGCATGTCCTCAACGAATATGAGCATACAACTTGCAAGTCTTCCGAGTCTGAAACTCATAGACTAATCAATGATATGCAACCACTTTCATCTAACTAATCCTTAACAGTCAACCTGGTTTGTTCATTATCCAAGAAATTAGATTTCTCGATGAACAATTTACAATTTTCGAGACACACCCGAAAATACTCCCAGTGTGACAAGGATCCTTTAATAATCTTTGTGCAGATCCTTGTGGTTATCTATCTTGTACTTCCGGCCTTATAATGTTCCAATCCATAAATCCCTATTTTATTCTTGGACGTTAATCAAGAATAAATACTTGTTTTTTCTTGAAAGTGACTACTTATCCAACTAATCACTAAATCTAATATTAAATTTGCAATACGACTTGTGCAAATTATCCTTATTTTCGAACAGATTTAACCAACGAAATATATAATTAACATCTCCGTAGGGAGGAAGACCCGAAGTCACCGCGAATGCTAATTAATTCATTTTAAATCACAATGAAATCTATGATCAACATGAATGCTAATCATTTCATTTCATATAAGGAGAAGAAATAGATTTAGACATAGTGAAGTAGTACTTCATTAAAAAACAATCTTGAACAAGAAGTACAACATTTATCATAACACATTTTGGAATATTCTCAAGATTCAAAGGTTTTACTCCCACTACGAATGATATATCAAAACAACCAGTATTAAAGAAATAAATCCCTAATACAATGTAAGAAATCAATCATCCATCAATATCCAAAACATAAGTATCCGCCAAAATAAGGCAACTAATGTAGTGAAAAAGTAATAAGTCAGAATCTAATATCCAAAAAACAAGATAAAACCTAAGACGAGAAATCTTCAAGTCTTCTGGACAACTGAATGATGCTTGTCGAGCTCAAGAACTTGAAGTCGTCCTACTCTTTCCTTGTAGCTGAACCTACAAAGATTGCAACAAACCATAATTAATATCCACCAGTTAAATCCGTCCGCAAGGACTGAACTAGTATAATTTAGTTTTGTATGTTACAAGAGTGTGACATACCTCCATCTATCTTCAACTTCTTGTTCCTCCTCTCATAGACCTTCACTATTGGAGGTCTCTTCTTACTACTATCTTCCATAGCACGATTCACCTTTTGAACACGTTGATCAAAGCTAAGCTCATTCACATCATGAACGAGTCCTTCAAAACCAAAGTCAACGATTCTCAGTGATTGAAGATAGTCATCTATGATGGTCTCGTTATCCTCAGCCGAAAAACGCTGATTAACATCCACATCTTCATCAAGAGAACGATCCCAGAAGATCCTTTCCATCTCATAAGCAGCTTGCAACTGGTCAATCCTCTCCCTATCAACCATGAGCAACTCCTCTATAAGAGCAATTGGATCCTTGTAAATGACATGGTTCTGGATGACTGCTTCTCTTAGAGCCAGGAACCATCTCGGGAAACATGCAAGGAGAACCTCACAAACTGTCCTTCCCGACATAACGCCACCATATGACACATACATCAACACTAGGTTCTTGAACCTCTTAAGAAATTTCTTTAAGTTGAGGAAATCCTCAAACCTTAAGAAACTTCTCTCTTTCCGTGCCAGGAAGCCAAGTAATCGAAATCGAAAGGAATCCGGAACATTATCGGAATAAGCTAAACGACAAATCTTCACGCGAATAGAAACAATAGACATATCTGAAATAATAACAAGTAAATAAACAACTCGTAAGCAGAAATAATTTATGTTATCAATGTTAAAAACCCTAAAATAACATTGAACCAACAAACGAGTAGCCCGATACTATTTACAAATAGTCCACTATAGGTGGAAGCTACCCATAAATTTCTCGACCATGACCGCAGTCATTTTATTTCCTATCCCATCACATGGACCTTTGTGTAACAAAGAAATAATAACCTGTGCCTCAAGACCCTGCTAAGTTGAGAAATGACCTCTTCAGGAGGATTCATCAATTTGCAGCTAAGCTATAACCATATTTTAATATACCGAAAAATTAATTCCATGAAGAATAATCCTACCGAAGGGAGGAATTACCTTTATAAAATCATTTTTCCTATATTATCAATTTGAATTAACCAATGAATTCTATAATTAACATCTCCTATAGGGAGGAAGACCTGTGGTCAGCGCGAATGCTAATTATTTAATTTTAAATCAAATTATGTTTTATGAAGTCTAAACCAGTGAAATCCATAACTAGCATCTCCTATAGGGAGGAAGACCCAAGGTCAACACGAACGCTAATTATTTCATTTTTAAACCAAATACGGAGGTCCTCTAAATCAATTAACAAATAATCGATTAACTTTACCGCTTAGTCTTTTTAAGGGTTTGTGTGACAACGTAGCACATAGACAATTAAGTCCTATCACATGATTTCTAAGCGCAAGTAATAAAACATGCTCGCATTGAAATCATAAAACCGGCATGCTATGACACCTATGCATGTTATTTCTATTACGCAAATAATGAAAAGCAACTATAACATGCAAAACATGCTAATCATCTCATTGCGTAATTTAAATCATCGATAGCATGCAAATAATTAAATAAATAAATAGGCTGCCGACCGGGAATAGAAAGCCCTATCTATTACATTTAATTAAAAAATAAAAATCCCCGAACAAGCTCCGGTCTTCAATCTTCAATTGGAAGTCAACCCCGGTCTTCAAGTCCACCTTCCAAAAATAGTAACTGCTCAAATTAACTAGGGTGTGGAAAACCCTAATTACCAAAAACGTAAAGCTAATTAATTTCGAACGAACTAGGGTACGAAAACCCTACCCGTCGACGATCATGCCAAGGTTTCGGAAAAACCTAGCCGTCGTCAACGTCATGGGCTAAACGTCGAGAAACGAACTGCCCTCGTCGTTCGAAATAACCGGCCACGCGCCGCCGCCGAGCCGCGCGTGCAACGCACGCGCCATCGCGACGCGCACAGGGACTGCCGTCTCGGCTCACGACGAGCCTGACGTGGCTGGGTCCGGGTTGGGTGCGTCCGTTGCAGCCCAGCCCGAGCCACTGCTCGTCGCCGTTGCCCGAGAAGCCCATCGCCGTTTTTCGCTGCACGAACCAGCACCACCGCCGCGAACCGCCGCCTGTGGCTGGAACGCCACCGGTCGCTCCCACTGGCCTCGCCGGCATTCTAGCACCACCGGAGGTGCTGGGTTCGAGCCTCAGTCACCATAGGGACGTCCGGCAGCGGCGTGCGCGCTGGGTAGAACCCTAGCCACCGCTGCTGCCGTCTGAAACCGCACAGCAGCCGCCGCCAGTGGTCCCCCGACCACCGGACCTCCTGTCCACCGTCGTCCGCACCTCCTCGTCATTGTCTGACCCCCGTCGGGCCACGGTCCTAAGCCCAGCAGCGCACGAGCCAAAACCCGCTAGGTTTTCGGCCGCCGCTGCTCCAACTCGCCGCCGCAGCCCTTGCCGCGCCGCCACTGCTCGTCCGGCGCCGTCACGGCTCCGTCCCACGTCGAGCCAGGCGCTGGACCGACTGGCAGCCGCGGTTCAGGCCTACAGCAGCGCCGGCAGGCTCGAAAAACAATAGGGTTTCTCGCCGCCGCGCTGCACCAGCCCTCCCGCTGTCCGTCGCCATTTCTGCCGCTGCCGGCCTTCGTTCCGGCAACGCCTGAACCCTAGGATGAACCCTGTGGTTCGGCCGCCGTGAACGACGAAGGAGGCAGCTGCATCGAACCGCGGCAGACTACGCCGCCGTTGTCGCCGCCGTGCATCCCGACGCGCCGCCGCCTGCGGCCGTCGTCGTCTCGTCTCGTGTTCGTCCTCGGATCTCGTTTCTCCAAAACTCTTCGATTTTCTAGCAACAATACAAAATCAAAAAATACAACGAAAAATGAATCCTAATCTAATTGGCACCTTATTATCTCGCCGATTTAAAAAAAAATGAACAAAACACGAAAAACGATAAAATAACGCACATAATTTCCCAGACAACAGCATGCACATATAATCATAATTGACTCGAATGCATGAATAAAATATTCGAATCAACACAGAGCCAATCCGAGAACCTGGCTTTGATACCAATTGTTGGGTTGGCTACTTGAAAGCCACTCGAATCCCAGATCTTGGATTGGGTGTGGTGATTCGATCGTGCACACAAGTTCATACAATGGTTCGAGTACATACCTTATGATTATTGTAGATGGAGAATCTTAGACGAATCTGAACGATCTACGGTTCTGATCTTCTAGAATGTGATCCCACACCTCTAGATCTGAGACTTGGTGGGCGTCTCGAGATCCCTGGAACCTCGATCTCCTTCCTCAGAACTGGGCGGCCGCTCTCTCTCTCTCTGTCTAGGGTTTTGCGTGAAACTCTATTCTGACAACTCTAGTGAACTAGGATTTTAGATGAGAGACTTAGAGAGTATTTATATGGTACATAAATAAGAAGATATGATTCCTTATTTATCTCTAACCATATCTGTGCCAATCCCTTATTTATTCTTTTCCATAACTACAAATCATATTCCTTTAATTAATACAAAATTAATAAGGAATTAATTTGTTTTGTTATGCAAGTGTATTACCGGAATTAATTCTAACAAATAAAATTAATCCTAATACGAGTAGAAGAATAAATAAATAAATATATATTAAAATATATTTATTTATATGATATTAATCCCCATAAAATTTAAATAAATAAATCTTATCTTCTTAGATTTAATCTTATCCTTGAATGATTAAATAATAACTAATTAGATTTAATCTTATCCCACATGATATAAATCTAAATTAATTATATTTAATATCCATTCACCGGATATAAATCCAATATATATCAATCACTGGGCCTGAGTACAATTATTGAGTCCAAACTCAATAATACAATTTAGATCGATTTCCGAGGTCTGTTTGGGCCATCATAGGGATCAGATACCAGACAGAGTTGGGCCTTATCTAATAAGATATTTCCATGTCCACCCCTAAACATGTATCTCATTAGAGCTATGACGCACTCCACTAAAGAGTCATAACTGATTCACCGCTCTGTCTCAATTATTTAGATTGGGGCTGGTATTTTGTTTAGTTCGACCCTCGTGTTTAAGACCTTCCATATCCATTAATTAATTAGAGCTACCATGACTGCTCCTAATTAATTAACCTCTTATTCCTCAAGTAGTACCCGTTCACACCTTATTATTATACCTGAACTTAATCAGCATGCATGACTTGGTATAATAAACCTGGTGAACTCCCTGAGGGGATAATGTCAACCTACACTCATGTAGGACACGGCTTATTGATAACACTCATTAGACATATTATGCATCTCCATGTTACCCAAAGTACAACATGAGTTTGATGAACTATTGAGAAGTTCATATCATTGTAAATCAAAGTAACACTGAAGAATACATACACATCTAATAGTTTACCAAGGTTAAGATCGAGCTACTAAAGCCTGAGATCTGTAGCTCTTCACCTATATCACATTTGATATAGGGTCAGTATCAGAAGAGCATTATCTCCCTTGATCCTCAATACGTTCCACCGTACCAGCATAATTAGAGATTGGGACTCATCACTACCATTAAGCTGCAGTCTAGACCGATAGCTCAGCCCAAGCTATCTTGACTGTGATATGTGACTAGGCTATTTCTAGCCTATCAATAATACAATAACCGAACTAGCTAGTAGTCCGGGTCGAACCACAAGGAGTGAATATGTCGAGAGATAATCAAGTAGTTTGTCCTGTCTCTATTATCCTATTTGAGCACATAATCTTGGTTTGGTGTTTTTATAACTAGGCAAGTAATAAGTAAATGAAATAACAAGCAAAAATAAAGGTAAGTAATGTAACGAACAAATAAAGGAACAAGTAAAGAAGATAAGGTTTCAAACGATTTCCGATGTGATTAGGCTAAGGATTAGGCATGTGATGTATCAAACCATTTTAATTCCTTCGAGTGGCATTATTACATAAATCAAGCTATCTCATCCTCCTAAGACTTGATAACTAGTGGATTGAATAACATGCTTACCATTCTAAACATATTACCAACTCCTAAAAGCACAATGCCTACTAATCTAACATCAATTCACATAATTCTTTCTAGGAGCAATGCAAATCAATACTAGATAGTATGAGCAAGGATTCATGCCAAGTGCTATGAATGGAAGCTTCCTAGGCATTCCATCAAACACCTTGTATGCACTCATGGTTGACAATCATTCATGCAATTAAATCGAATCAAATCCAAGGGCAACTCAAAGGAAAGGTAGATCCACATCAATAGCCCTCACATCCTAGCCTAATTCACATCATCCATCATTTGAAACCCAAATGGATCTAGCCTAGCATGGATCTAAGCATCAATCCATAAACAATAAGCAAAAACATAATGTAAAATAACAAGGAAAGAAAAGTAGAGAAGAAATCTTCAACAATCTCTTCAAACTCCAAGCATAATCTTCAATAATATTTGAAAATACTAAAAAGGAAAGAGGGAAAGCTAGGGTTCTAAAGTTGTTGTGCACAAATGAATTACAAGTGTTGGATCATATGCCAAATGAGGCAAATAACAAGGTATTTATAGACTTCCAATAAGTTGGGGTCAAATTGCAATAAAGAGAAACTTGAGTGAGAAGGTGGGGTAAACTTTGTAATTTCTGGAAAGTTGACTCAAGGTTTGACTTGTGCATTTTCGGTTGACTTGTGCATTTCCGCCCACATTTCACATTTTGCGCGCTTTCACGGTTTTGGCTCGTTCTCTCTCGTCCGGCATCGGAAAATTAATCTGCAAAGTGCTACGGCTTCCTCTTTCGATCCTCTTTGACATAGGATAAGTCAAAAATTCCCAGAAAATTTCCACAGCACCTGAAATAGGCACGGAAATCAAGAGATAATGCAAAGCATATAGAAAACGCATAAGTATGAAAACCTATCATTTCCTATTCATTTAAGCACACATATCAAAGCCAAAAACTACCAATATCATCTTGAAATGCATATAAAATATCGGTTTGTCAACTCCCCCAAACTTAAGCCATTATTCGTCCCGAGAATGGAACAAAACAATCAAAACACTCAAACCGAATGGTATGCAATTCAAGATCATCGATGTCTCAAAATACTCACTCAACAAAACATTTTCAATCATGGAACTCCCACGGTGCATCGAACAATCCATAATCACACAACACTTCCAACTAAGAAATCAATCACTCAAGCATAATGAAACTCCAAACCTCTCTAAAGTGTAAGTGTATCGCTCTTTCTCTCAAGTGTATGGAAGGAAATTTACACTCATCGAATTCATGCATGCATTGCTCTTACCATAAGCTTGTCCTAAATCTCAAGATCTTCATCGCTTGATTGTGCACTCGAACTAAGATCAATTAGGTCTTTTATTTAGGCTTGTAATGTGGGGACATTGGTTTAGGTAGGGATTTTTAGGCTAAGTGACTAAGAAATCTCTCAAGTACTTTCACCTTCTCTTTTCCACTCTAAGTGTGAATTTCTCCACCTTCTACCTTCACCATTTCACCTCTTTACACTCTTAAGTACATAAGCATGATTGAAGCTTCTCAAATATTCATGAATAACTCCTTTATGCTCTCATTCACAACTACCTTTATTCAAACTCTTTCTTTTCTTTTCTCATCTCTTTTTTTTTTTTCCTTTTTTTCTTTTTTTTCCTTTTTTTTCTCTCTCTCTCCCTCCCTCTCTTTTTTTTTTTTTTTTCTATTAGAGCTCATAGGAGTATTCTCATCTCAAAACGATCTCTTCAATCAACCTTCTCAAACCTCGTTATCTCACTACTTCACAACCTCTCGATGGATTCCCTTAACCAACCTTCACCCCCTTTCATCCGGTTTAGCAACAAAGGCTTCAAAGGCACATGGGGGACCACAAAGTTAACATTTCATTTGGTTAGTGTTTAGGGAATAATGAGGCTAACAAGTGATGGCCTAAAATCCTTTCTAAGTTCTCGTGGCACATATAGCAACCTCGATCGAGATTAAAGGCAAGTTCTAGAAGATGACAATGCAATACATGACAAACTCTCAAGAAAGAAAAGAACGTCATTAATTCAACGTTTTGGCTCAAACCTCACAAGCTTTTGTTTAGAGTTCATGTGCCTAAGATCGATCATTCCTAGTTAATCTTGTCATGCAACCATTTCATGCTCAATACACACATGAAAGACTCCAAAAATATGATACCATTTTTCGCTCAACTTCATCATCGACATCTCTCTTGAAAGCAAATGAGTGAAAAACGCGATATGAAAACCAATACTTCAAGTGATTCATTCGAAAGAAATTTTAAAAATTTTGCAAAATTTGCAAGTAAGCACACATTTACACACATATGAATCACTTGAATCGCATTCCAACTTATACACTCTCATTATTTACCAAACACACTCAAACAAATTCATCCCTTTTCAAGCATCCAATTAAGCACAATCAACTTCATCAAGCAAATGCATGCTTAAAAATCGCAACTCGCAACTTTAATGAAAAACTGAAAAGAGAAAAGTAGTTTAAAGACCTTATCCTACCCCCCTCCCCCAAACTTATTTTAGAAACAAAGTCTAAAATGAGTTTGGAGGGAAGAATAATAAGGAATTTAAACTACACTCACAAAGGTCCACGCTTGCGATGTAAATCACGTTCAATGTTGCTCACTCCGGTACATGCTCGATTAAGTTGAATCCTTTTCTTCTTCATGCTTTGCTCCTCTTTGTCACCCCCTAGCAACATTCAATCTCAATTAACATATTAGTAATCA
Source organism: Thymus mandschuricus (assembly GCA_029379335.1). NCBI lineage: Eukaryota > Viridiplantae > Streptophyta > Magnoliopsida > Lamiales > Lamiaceae > Thymus > Thymus mandschuricus. The sequence goes on along the minus strand of CM057074.1, from coordinate 13,202,938 downwards.
CATATCAAAGCATAGCTCAAGGGGTGAACAATAAGCTCATGTAAGGGGATGATTTGAGATACCTTCCTCCTCATGTTCCAGCCCTAATTTGACCACTTATTTACACCAAAAAAACAAACAACAAAATTACTCAAAACTATCCTATGTTGTAGAGGGTCGAAATAGGAATCTATATCAAAAGACGGAATGCAATTCGGAGTTCGTATGAGGGAGAACGAGGCGAAATGGCAAGACTGCGCATAGGGGAGGAGGAGCTCCGTGGACTGCGACCTAACCAGCGACCCGAGCCTCGGTCGCAGACGAGTCTGTTCAGCCGGCCGGCCGCCGGATTCCGGCGGAATTTTCGGCCGGTGATGACATTTCCCCCTACTCTCGGGTCTTACGAACTCATTCCAATTGGCGGAATCAAATTCCGACGAGTTTTACTATTTCTTTTTTATTTTACCGCCGGACTGCGCAAAGCTGAAATTTCACCTCCGAAAATTTTTCTAAGTGTTGGACTTCAAAAACTTAAAAATTCTCAAAAAATTTCTAAGGCATGGAAAAACATCCAACACTTAGAAATTCCTTTCCATAACATATTAACCCACTTCTCAACTCTTATTCGAATAAAACGACTCAATCTAAACTTTAAGAAAAACGAGTAAATAAAGGATACGTGTTGGGGTGCCTCCCAACGAGCGCTTGTTTAACGTCGCTAGCTCGACGATACCTCAATTGAGCTCATGGCACATCAAACGAGGCTCCCTCTTGACCTCCAAAACTTGTAAACCTCACATGTAAAGGATCGACACTCTTTTCTTGGAACTTCACTTCATTCATCATCATGCCACCTCTCTTGGGACTTGGAACAAGAACCTTTTCTCTTGGAGTTGGCAATTCATTCTCAAGTTTTGGCTTATAGAATGTCACTTCCTCATCATCAACTCGGAAAGTGAGGCTTCCATCACAAACATCCATCAAAGCTCGGCTTGTAGACAAAAAGGGCATACCAAGGATCAAAGGAAAGTTATGCTCCTCATCAATGTCAAGAACGAAGAAGTCCACCGGAAAGATGAACTTTCCAATCTTGATAAGCACATTGTCGACCTTTCCCCATGGAATTATGATAGAGCGATCCGCCAATTTAAGTATAGTCATGGTGGGCATAAGAGTTCCAATCTTCAAACTTTCAAAGATAGGGAGGGGCATCACGTTCACTGTTGAGCCCATATCACACAAGACATTTTTAAGCATTTGGCCACCAATCTCACAAGGAATTGTGAAATCTCCATGATTGCTTTCCTTTTTGGGGAACTCTCCTTGTAGTTTAGCACTACATCCCTTCGATAGCTCAATGGTCATGTCATCATCCATCCTCATCTTTCTCTTGTCCACATCCTCCAAGAACTTCTCATGATTTGGCATAGTTCTCAACAACTCGACCAAAGAAGAAATTACATCCAACTTCTTGAACTCTTCCAACCTACCAATGCTCATCTCTACAACTTCTTCATGAGGAGTACTCTCTACAGGATCATCTCTCTTCTCTCCCCCAAACTCATCATGATCCTCACATCTTAACTCAAGAGGAAGTGATGTATTATCCATGATATCATCATTCCGCTCACTCAAATCACCATTCTCTATAGAAGTTTGGGAAGGAAGAGTAAGAGAGATACCTTTATCCTCCATTGAGTACGGCAAAATAGGGTCTAACTTCTCTTGAAGCTCATGAATAGGCATGGAAGATGGAAGTATCGATGGAGCTTCATAACTCCAAGATTGGAGTCGATTCTTGTCCACAAGTTGTTGAGAAACCGAAAGATGTTGTTGATTGATGTGAACCGCCTCTTCTTGGCCAGGAATCTCTCTATTCTTAAACCTTTGCCAATCTTGTGCTTCCCTCAATGCCATTCTAGTCTCTTCATACTCCTTCTTGAGGTTGGTAATTTGGGAAGCAAGCTCCTCATATCTATCATCCAACATGGAGGTAGCTTTCTTTGAATTTACCCTTTCCATAGGCCATTGAAAAGAATTGGAAACCATATCTTCAAGAATCCTCATGGCTTCCTTCACATCTCGATTTAGCAAGCAACCTCCAGAGGTAGCATCTACAACAGTTCTTGTTTTTGAACTCAAACCACCATAGAAGAAGAAGATTTGTCGACTCTCATCTAGGCCATGTCGAGGGCATTTCCATAAAAGCTCACGGAATCTCTCCCAAGCATCAACTATCATCTCATCTTCATGTTGTGAAAACCGATAAATTTCCGAGATTAGATGTTGTACCTTAGAAGGTGGAAAATATCTCGAGAGAAAAGCTTTGCATAGGTCTTCCCATGATTTGATTGACTTCCCATTGAGACCTTTGAACCACATTTTAGCCCGATCACGAAGTGAGAATCCGAAGAGTCTCATCCGGATTGTGTCATTTGGCACTCCTTGTAGCTTGATGGTGTCACGAATTTCGAGGAATGAGTATAGATGATCATTTGGGTCCTCGGTGACTTCTCCTCCAAATTGATTTGCTTGAACCAAACGAATCAAACTCGGTTTGAGCTCAAAGCTAGGTGCATTTATCGTGCCCCATTCTCTTCCTTGATAAATTTCTTTTGGAGGTTGGAATATCTCAATTACAGGAGGTAATTGAACCTCTTGAGTTCTCCTCCTTTGCTCATCCACTCTTGCTTCCATAACCTCCAATCGCTTCCAAAGAACTTCCACTTCCCGATTGATTTCCACATCTTGCTCTTTGGAAGTTCTTTCTCTCTTCTCATAATCCAAAACGAAAGATTCCACATGTTTAACCTTGGATCTTTTAGATGTGTACCTATCAAACACACCAACAAAGAGATCAAAAAGAATTAACAAGCAAGATACCATCCTAACTATAAAAATAAAAACAAGCTCAAATTAGCAACAAGAAACTAAACAATCTATTGATCATCAATCTATTCACGCCCCGGCAACGGCGCCAAAAATTGACTAGGCTATTTCTAGCCTATCAATAATACAATAACCGAACTAGCTAGTAGTCCGGGTCGAACCACAAGGAGTGAATATGTTGAGAGATAATCAAGTAGTTCGTCTTGTCTCTATTATCCTATTTGAGCACATAATCTTGGTTTGGTGTTTTTATAACTAGGCAAGTAATAAGTAAATGAAATAACAAGCAAAAATAAAGGCAAGTAATGTAAAGAACAAATAAAGGAACAAGTAAAGAAGATAAGGTTTCAAACGATTTCCGATGTGATTAGGCTAAGGATTAGGCATGTGATGTATCAAACCATTTTAATTCCTTCGAGTGGCATTATTACATAAATCAAGCTATCTCATCCTCCTAAGACTTGATAACTAGTGGATTGAATAACATGCTTACCATTCTAAACATATTACCAACTCCTAAAAGCACAATGCCTACTAATCTAACATCAATTCACATAATTCTTTCTAGGAGCAATGCAAATCAATACTAGATAGTATGAGCAAGGATTCATGCCAAGTGCTATGAATGGAAGCTTCCTAGGCATTCCATCAAACACCCTGTATGCACTCATGGTTGTCAATCATTCATGCAATTAAATCCAATCAAATCCAAGGGCAACTCAAAGGAAAGGTAGATCCACATCAATAGCCCTCACATCCTAGCCTAATTCACATCATCCTTCATTTGAAACCCAAATGGATCTAGCCTAGCATGGATCTAAGCATCAATCCATAAACAATAAGCAAAAACATAATGTAAAATAACAAGGAAAGAAAAGTAGAGAAGAAATCTTCAACAATCTCTTCAAACTCCAAGCATAATCTTCAATAATATTTGAAAATACTAAAAAGGAAAGAGGGAAAGCTAGAGTTCTAAAGTTGTTGTGCACAAATGAATTACAAGTGTTGGATCATATGCCAAATGAGGCAAATAACAAGGTATTTATAGACTTCCCATAAGTTGGGGTCAAATTGCAATAAAGAGAAACTTGAGTGAGAAGGTGGGGTAAACTTTGTAATTTCTGGAAAGTTGACTCAAGGTTTGACTTGTGCATTTTCGGTTGACTTGTGCATTTCTGCCCACATTTCACAGTTTGCGCGCTCTCACGGTTTTGGCTCGTTCTCTCTCGTCCGGCATCGAAAAATTAATCCGCAAAGTGCTACGGCTTCCTCTTTCGATCCTCTTCGACATAGGATAAGTCAAAAATTCCCAGAAAATTTCCACAGCACCTGAAATAGGCACGGAAATCAAGAGAAAATGCAAAGCATATAGAAAACGCATAAGTATGAAAACCTATCATTTCCTATTCATTTAAGCACACATATCAAAGCCAAAAACTACCAATATCATCTTGAAATGCATATAAAATATCGGTTTGTCAATATGTTTATATCTCATCATTGTCAAACGACCTTCGTGATCCCCTCCGAACAGGCCGACACGTGGTCTAAAACATGAGATAATGGACTTTATTCTTGCTTATACATATTCTTCCAGATAGGGATTGTTAACAGTGGACCGGCGTCGTAACCACTAAAACAACCGGTTTTGCTTTAGATATACAACGACCCCAACAGGATCCCGCATCCGTACCCAGAAATCAGGCGAGTGAAGGTATGCTTCTGGTAATCGCTTCACCAAAGAATCCAAAAAGGCCTGGCCATAAGGGGTCATCAAGAAATTAGACCGGCAATCTCGTATCCCCATGGAAATGCCTTGATCTAAACCTATCTTCCTCCCCTCAGTGAAAGAGGAAGTCCGGGTACGCTCTAGCTCTTGCTCATGTGCAAGCGTCACCTGCTTTACTTCTGCGGCAAAAGTTTCTTGCACCTGCATTACTCGTTTTGATGAGGCCTCCAAGGTCCTCTCCAACTCCTCCACCTGCTCTGACAGGGAGGACACACGTTGTTCGAGAACATAGCAGTATCTCTTTCTATCGCATAGACAATCCCGAAGGTCACGGATCTCAACTTGGAACTGATCTCTACTTTGCTCTGCCTGGGATAGAATCTCCAGTAACTGATCAAGGGTTGAGGCCTGGACACCAGGGGGAGATCCCGGAATTTGGCTTACCTTTGTGAAGGAAGGAGGAGAGAAATCGTTCTGCCTCTTTGAAGAAAAAATATGGGCACCTGCATCGGTTAAAGACAATGGCGAAGGGTAGGCCCTATCATGTTCTTCAAAACAGCCAACCCAGAGTGAGTTGGGAAAATAAGGCTTCAAAGGAGGTTTCACTGCCATTGTTTCCGGAGGATCTCCCTGGGGAGGTTCCAAAATCCCAGTGGTTGGAATGGAAGCGCCACTTGGAAGGGGAAGGGACCCGAGATTAGCAGCTCTTGCTTCCATCATTTTATGCACTAACTTTTCCTGGATTTTTCGTCCCAGGCTCTGTTCGTCTATCCATAGCTAAAAAAAACAAAATTAAATTAAAAATTAAATGTCGTTAGACAGACCTAGTCGAAACCAACGTGCAAGCCCTAACAGTCAGCCGTCAGACACATGGTAGGATCTCTATCTTAGGTTTCCACAATCAAAGGTGCCAGGACTACTAGCAAAGAATAACAGAACAATAGAGAAAATACCTGGGAGAGAAGAGGAGCGAAATAATCGCCGGAACAACTGTAATAAGGTAGAAGAACATGAATATTGTTGTTAATCTTTGAAGATATAGTGTGGAGAATGAAAGGGAAACAGGGAGAAAGGAAGGAGTTAAAAAGTTAAGGGGAAAAAGAGAGTGAAACGGTACCCCACTTACTGCTCCACGTTGGCTTGCTAAAAGGGAATAGAAGCCTTTTTCGCTTACAAATAATAATAAAACTTTCGAATGGAAAAAGCAATAATAATGCACCTTTCGAAATACATCCCCTATAAATCTCTCTATTCTAGAAAAGAGAGCAATGAAGAGTAGAAGAAAGTAGGTCCAACTTTTACCCTCGGGAAACCAACCGTCGCACCCATCTTCCACCGGACAAGACGTTTATAGCTTTAACCCAAAAAAGCAGTTTTCCCGCTAATACACCCGGCAGAAGCTAAACAAAGTGTGCTTCTGGACTTGGGGGGGAGGGGGAGTAGCTGATAGGGATAAATATATCAGCCTGGCCACGTGGCATTTTTCAATGCTGATCAGACCATTCTTCTAAGGGCCCCAGATGACTTATTCGGCACAGATGCCTAGGATATTCAAAGAATTTAAGGTTCGGGACAGATGTCTCAAGAACCATCCTTGGAGCAGATGCCCTAGCCAGGGCAGAAACTATGAGGTTCCAAACAGATCTGGGCCAATGCGGAATATGTCTAGATCCTGCTGGCATCTGCTAAGATGCATGGATCTGCCTAGCACATGGTCCGCATGACTCTATACACCTTAGGGTGAGGACCACAAAATCGATGACGAAGGAAATCTTGTCTCCCTAGAAATTCCTTTCTTGTCCTCCCTCGGCAGGGGCATTCACCTTTTTGTCCTTTCATCACCTATAAATATCAAGTGAACACACCCCTTCATATAACTCAACTCTTCATACACACACTATTCCATTCATACTCTGCTTCGCACCTCTGTGAACTAGAGCTACCGAAATCCTTCTTCAAGGATTTCCTCCCTCGCATCACTCTCATCTACATTTTCCTTGATAAAGAAGGAGACTCTTCACAATTCAAGTCAAAGGTATAATCCTCGTTGCTAAGAGAGGACGAAGCGTAAAGACGCCTTGCGCTCTCCACTTCGCCCTCTCCTTCCCTCTTCATTTTTCTGTTTGAATGAGCTCTAAGCTCCATGGATTTGGTTGATTCTCTAGTTATAAACACCCTTTGCTTAACATTTAGCTCGATCTCTTCTTTTAAGCCTTGATGAAAGATGCTCTGTATAAAATGAGTTGTTATGGCTAATAAATCACATGAATCTCTCGCTCTTTATCGTTATAATGCTCTTTACCTATGAATGCTCTTTACGAATATGATGAATAATCACAAAATTGTTGTAGATCTTCAACCCGGATCTATCAGAGTGATGCATTTTTATGCATAAACTGTTGCATGAAAAATATATATTATTTTATTAATGTAATAATAATAAAATAATATATATTTTCATGCAACAGTTTATGCATAAAAATGCAACAGATTATGTATGAAATGCATGGTTTACAGATTTAACAGAAAATTGAGTTTTCACCATAGTGTATCCCTATATATATATATATATATATATATATATATATATATATATAGGATGGATCTTATAGAAATAAGTCCTGGTGTGAGAAATAGGAATAGATCTGAACCATTGATCTTAATTTGATATGTGGTTGTAATTGATTTAAGCATGATTATAAGGTATCATAAGCATGACTAGGTTTAAGCATGAATTTGTACATAAAAAGCATAATGGTGTTGTAAGCATAAATATATACTGATTTAAGCATGATTTTGTATAGTTTTAAGCATCTTTCGCATTTTAGCACGCAAGGATTTATTTGCACACGAACCACTCCATATATATATATATATATATATATATATATAAAAACTTATGAACAATTCAAAACTTATGGTGGATTTTGTTTGGTAAGGTTTTGGCTCAATATCTTAACCCAAAATTTGTGGGGATTATGCTTATAAGTTCCTAAAATTTACAAAGGATAAGATATTCATGATAATGTTTGACAATATGAGATTGTCAAAATTATTTCACAATTTGGTTGAGATAAATGTATAAAGAAACATTGTAAGGATAAATTATTTCAACATTTGATTGCAACAACAATTCTACTTATGGTAGAGTATATGTATTGACAAAATCCTTATAAGAAAGATTCTCAAGATTATCTTTAAATAGAAGTTTAAATTAATGGGAGTTGCATCTACTACTTAGTAGATAAACACTTGTAATTATATGTGTACATGTATTCTAAAGATCGTTTAGAATAAATGAATATGAATGAGATGTTTGATTAGGAGTTACCTTGATGAATTAATATATTATTGATTATTACATGAAAGCTGGGGTAAAGAAGTAATAACCCTTGAAGCTAATCAATCCCGAAAATTCATCTAAGCCACAAAGTGAAGTAATAAAGGCATCTTAGTGGTCTATCTCGTTACATTCAATGTGGGGGTTTCAAGAAATGAATACCTTGAACACATTTAAACGTAGTAATTTTGAAAGATCGTTAAACGCGTGATCTTACAAGCAAAAGACATATAAGATGCAAAGTCCATTTAATTGATTAACTTATAATAGAATAAACTAGGACAATATTAATAATTATCTAGTGGAATTGGAAAGGTTACAAAGAAATGTAACATAATTTAGTACACTTACATTTGATAGAGTATTACTATGACGGAGAAATTGATATCTAGTAAACTTGATTGTTAGAAAATGTGATACTAAGAAAGAAATGATTTGAGGAAGCATAAGACTGTTCTCAAAACAATTGATCACAAAGGTAGATGAACATCAACAATTGAAAAGTAAAAGTTCACAAGCTCAACCGATTATATAGATTGTATGATCAATTGTGAAGTATGGGGAACGGATTGAAAATCAACAATAAAAGGACATTCATAGAGGTAACTCAACCATGATGATAGAAGATCTCAAGAACTTGGTTCAATGAGATAACTATGTTATGAATGTTCAATTATGCACTTGAAACTCAATTCAAAATCCATTCTCGAAGCTGCTCAAGTGATAATGTGCAGTGGTAAGGGTAAGCTACAAAGCCTTTAATGATTCCTACAAAGTATGTAACGATACCTTGATAGGAGATCACCTATATAAGTGTGAAGTGGGTCCGCTTCATATAATAACACTTATGAATCCAAGATATGGTCCAAGGCCAAAATGGACACAACATGAGAACGAAAGATAGTGTATCTATTATTGTGTATATGTTATTGCTTGGTCTACACAAAAGTAGTTAGGTTCAAGACATCGTGTTCACCAATTAACAAGTAAATTAATCCGATAGCATTAGACTAGGAAAAATTTAAAGCCAAAAGCTATCTATCCCGATGCAATGATAGGTCTTCGAGACTATGTAGATTCCTGCACATGCATTAATTTCATTCATGCGGGGGATTGTTTGAAAAACTGGAGTTATAATGAAGAGGTATAAATTTTGAAAGTTGATCTTATAGAGGTGCAACTTCTCAAAAGTTGTTTTGTGTAGCTTTTCTTCTATTGAAGATTTGAAGAAGATCCATTTAGCGAATAATAAGCTAATTATATATTCGAAAAATATGTTTGAGAAGATTAATTTAGTGTGCTAATTCTCTAAGTTCCAATTTCGGATGAATGATAAATTAATGCATTAAGTTAAAGTAAATTATGAAAAGGTGCTTTGAAATATGAAGTGGTGCTTCATATCCAAAAGTTGCAGTCAATAACCATATGATTATGTCTTTTATGAAATGCACGATCCAACCATCCAGATTCATTCGGAGGAAAGGATGTCATCTTTTCATGAACAAGCATCACAATTATTCATTTATCATATATAGTCCTCCTACAATTTATTTGAGGATACAATGATATACAAATAGAGATTTCATTCTCAAATTCATTTCTTATTACATAGTGTTGAACTATTGAGTAGTTTGCCCGAACGTCGATTCAAAGTGCATCGATTCAAGTTCATGAACCGTTGTTTCTTGGAGACAATTGCTATAGTCCGGTTACACTATATTGAGCAATATTGTCTTACGGAGATAGAGTCTAACTCTAGCCTCGGTTCTCCTCATTTCTACATCTTCAATACACATCTCATATAACAAAATCAATGTGATCAACTATAAATAGGGGCTAGAATAGATTGAGGGGAAAACATCTTTGTAATCAATATTCATATTACTCAATGAAGATCCATACTCTTGCTCCGTGAACGTTGTTGGAAATCGAGCTTTACTGATGAGGAATGAGGGAAAATTGCAAATGAAGCGAGAGAGAAGAGGAACAAATTTTGGAAAAAAAATTTATTGAATTACATTGTGAAAAAACTTAATCCAAAATACAAAAGAATGTGACATTTTATACTAAAGAAAGAAAACGTGTTTCCTAACTGCAGCAACATCAACCAACTAGCAACTAATCTACAAAAATAAAAGGACATATTTCTCTTCATTTTTCACACTCCTCCTCAAGATGGAAAGCAAAACAATGGCGACCATCTTGCAAACAAGGAGCAAGAACTTTGAAACTGAATCGTCGTCATTCAATCCTCAAGAGGTAAATTGGAAACTGAGATAGACTCAAGCAAAGAGATGGTGAACAAAATCATAACAACTAACACCAAGCTTGATTGTTGAGCCAATCATCACCACATAAGAAATCTGATAATCTAAACTCCCCCTCACTATGGGAGCCAATCAATAGACAATCAAGACATAAGATGCTAAAACATTCTCCAAATGATTTGAACTAGGGTAACTAAGAGAGACCAACTGAGATCTTAAGAAATCGAGAAACAATCCCATCAACTAAAAGACAAGAACATACAATCTATACTCTCCCTCACCGAGAGGACAACAACAAATGTGCGATTCTGAGAATAAACTTTCTCAAATAGAGATAGAAGACAAACTGAAAAAGAGATTAGATCTAAATGTTGAAGATCTTAGATTAGAGAAGAGAGTGACATCGCAACTCGCGATCTCAGAGATTTTTGTAACAAAAACAAATAAAGGAAATCAAAATTTGCAACTCGCAAATTTGAAGAGAGAGACATATTTGAATCAACACAAATTCAGAGAAAGAAAGATTGATCTAATTTAGACCACGACAATAAGATCCAGACAGATCTGAAGGAAGACAAACAATCATAGGTTGGAGCAAAAGACAAACAACAGATATAATCGGCAAAACCGAAGAGAAATCAATATCCAATGATATAAATCAATGATAGAGAAGGTAGAGTAAAACACTACACCAGAGGCAACAACATCACAATTGTTAGCGAACACCATACTAAGCGAGATTTAATCTGAAAATATGAAGAACACTATAAAAACCTAACGGAGAAACAGAGAAGATGCAGCAACGCGGCATCTCCAGACAAATCAACGAAGATCGAACAATACATCACCGAAAATTGAATAAGAACAGAAAAATCATAGAGAATTCTTGAGGGAAAGAGTATAATCGATAGAAAATCGAGAAATGCAGAGGATTCTTAGAGAGAGAAAATGTAGATCAGAGACTCAATGAGAATCGAGAGATAGAGAATTGAGTAAACCTCACAAACTGCGAAAAACCGCAACAGAGAAGTTGAAGAGATTTGAAACCACCGATCGACCGAGGAAGAAGAACACATCGATAACCTGGGCTCTTGGATACCATGTTGGAAATTAATCGAGATTTACTGATGAGGAATGAGGGAAAATTGCAGAAGAAGCAAGAGAGAGGAGGAACAAATTTGGGAAAATCTTCTATTGAATTACATTGTGAAAAAACTTAATATTATATTAAAGGAAGAAAACATACTACCTCAATCTCATTAAATTAACAACATTTGTCATTTTGGTCCATCTTATTTATTAGATACATTTTCTATAATGATAAAAAATATCATATTTAATTATAGTCACACATTATTTCTTTCTTAGTACTAGTGCCATTTTGAAATGTTGTTTATTTAGTGAGATAGGGGTAGTATTTCCTAACTACAGGAACATCAACCAACTAGCAACTAATCTACAAAAATAGGACATATTTCTTCTTCATTTTTCACATACGTAGGTCTATTCTATTAAATTAAACCACATTATTTTCTTGTATTCTTTACATTATTGCGTTACGCCTTCTGTTACCTATGAAAATCTTCTATTACCTATGAAAATAAGATCAAACTTCAACCAACTAGCAACTAATCTACAAAAATAGAAGGACATATTTCTTCTTCATTTTTCACATACGTAGGTCTATTCTATTAAATTAAACCACATTATTTTCTTGTATTCTTTACATTATTGCGTTACGTCTTCTGTTACCTATGAAAATCTTCTATTACCTATGAAAATAAGATCAAACTCATGGACGTTGATAAGATCCATCCATTTAGCAGCACCTTAGGATGGCATAGCCTTATTTATAATTTATAATTATAATTTATAAGGGCGAGGTTCAAACGAGGAAAGGCTTACGGTGGATACCTAGGCACCCAGAGACGAGGAAGGGCGTAGTAATCGACGAAATGCTTCGGGGAGTTGAAAATAAGCATAGATCCGGAGATTCCCGAATAGGGCAACCTTTCGAACTGCAATCAACCAACTAGCAACTAATCTACAAAAATAGGACATATTTCTTCTTCATTTTTCACATAGGTCTATTCTATTAAATTAAACCACATTATTTTCTTGTATTCTTTACATTATTGCGTTACGCCTTCTTACCTATGAAAATCTTCTATTACCTATGAAAATAAGATCAATCATTGACGAATCATTCTGCTCTAGCATGAGTATCCTTAATTCTGCTCTAGCATCGAGTGAGTGAGTTCTACTTGCCGATTTGCTTTCAAAACCGATTTAACTTAAGCATCTAAATTGGATCACAGATCACGATCAGAAGTTGGACCGAACAATCCCAGTAAAACCACCACTAGATCCTATAAAAATAGGCACTCCGCCGCCCGCATTCCATTAAAAGTCAGCACCTGTAATTAATACACAGAGCGTATTCAAATTAAGAGTCACCCCCGTGATTAATCCATCGGCATTAATTGCCTTGTGCAAGATTGATTTTATCACGTTAGATCAAAATTAGAATATTGTAGATAGTCATACGTTGGACCCCTAAATAAATTCTGAATTCCGTTTCTCCCTTGTATTTGATCCAATTAAATACAACAAACGTCAGTCAAATTCTCTCCCAATAAACATAATGTTAAATGATATGATTACATAAAAATTACTAAAAGTTCTCTCTCCCATAACAATTATTCATACAAGAGTATTACAAGGGAAATATAACGTACGGCAAAAACTAGGAACAGAAAAATTAGCACAAATCATGAATTAACAGCAAGAGATACGAACACACACACACATCGACAGATAACAACAGGAAAACAAGAAAATTAACACGAGGATACATTTTTATCGCAACATTAAGTTCCCTGGCCTCCCCTAACGTTGTGCTGTCCGTACTGCTCGGCCTTCTCCTTAACATCATGCGCCGCGTGGGCGATCTTGTCCCTCGCACGGTCGATCTGCTCCGCACCGATCGGGTGCTTCCCGGTCGCATATCGATACATCCAGTAGAAGACGAAGCTTGCAACCACTCCGAACCCCCCTGAGGTCACCAAACCGGCCATGATGGCAAAGACGGTGATGGCCGCAGGTACGAGCACAGGGCTGAATATGACGAGCAACGGCGTTGCCAGCACAAGGCCGATGACGGTGGCCGCGAGCGTGAGCCCGGAGAGGACCATCAGGGAACCGCCAAGGGTGACGGCAGTGGTGGTCTTGGCCACCTGGTGCGAGAGCTGCTGCCGGTGCGGGTCGTAACGGGGCTGAACATGAGCCATTTTTCAGTTCTTTTTGTTGGGGAAAGAGAGAGATAGAGTGACTAAGATCAGGAGACGGGGTGATGGTGCGTGTTTATATTAACAAGATAATTGCATGGCGGTGGAACGTGAGGGATGGGAGAAGCTGTCACGTGTTGAAAATATACAATTGTGCAGTATTTGTGTGACACGGAGCTCTTTTGGGGTAGACACGTATTGATTCTGGTTTTTGTAGCAAAGGAGGGGAAAGAGGGGGTGGTTTCTTTATTATAAATGGATTTCTTTGGAAGCGGCAACCGGACAGTGCGCTGCGATCTTTAGTAGAATTTCCTAATGATTTTTGTTCTAATATATACTAGTGCAGTGTCCGTCGAAATTCGACGGGATTCAAATTATTTTATAATTATAAATAAAAGTTTTGATAAATATTAAATAATTTTGTATATTAATTATTTCAAGTAGCTCGTTACTCGTAGTAAATATGAAAATGGGTTAGGAAATTAATATTTTTACGATATATATATACAGGGGCGGGGCAACGATAATCTGGGCCCTGTGCAAATTCTTAAAATCGGGCCCTTTTATATAATTTATGTATTTAAAAATATGTTTTTTTTCTTCTTTAAAAAATACTCCCTATGTTCCATTTAATTAGTCATGTTTTTTTCGTCACACGAATTTATGCACAAATGTTAAAAGTACGTAAAAAGTAAAGGGTACATATTAAAAATGAAGGGTTAATTCTTTCTATTTTATAAAATAAAACTAGTAAAATGAGACGATTTAAAATAACAAATGGGAATAAGGAAATGAGACGCACTGAGTATGTTTTTTATAAGGTTATGGATGCTATAGATATAGAAGAAATCTAACACGTATTTATAAATATGGTCTTTTTTAAGGTTATAGGCCCCATAATTATAGAAGAAATGAAAAAAATAATAATAATAATGTAAAAAGAAATGAAGAGGAATGGAAAAGGGAAGTTGATGAGATGTAATACGTATTTATAAATATGTTTTTTTTTTTTTAATGTTATGGGCCCATAATTATAAAAGAGATGAAAAGAAAAGGACGAGAACGGGTTTCGAACTCTCGCCAACATACTTTGAACCTGCAAAATTCCCATCTGCTCCAAGTCAATTGGGAAAGAATTTCCGTAAAATGTAGTTATATATACCTGTACAGTGGACCCAAAAGTTTGGGGCCCCCATTTTTCGGGGGCCCTGTGCGGTCGCTCACCCCGCACGTGCTTCAGAACCGCCCCTGTATATATATATATTATATTTTATCTCGTCAAATTTTAACATGAAAATGTTATTTTAAAACAAAATTTAAAATAAAATAAAAATATATTATGCCTCCCGTTGTTTATTTTATCTAAAGACCATTCAAATGGATCTTTTTTGAAGAAATAAAAAGGGTTAACATTTCTTAAAGAACTATATATTTTAAGTCACGTCAAAATTTGATGTGAATCACTTAATAAGAATGTCCATAATTAATATCAATTTTCGACGGGATTTAATTATTTTGCAATTGCACATAAAATTTTTAATCTAAAATACATAATCATCTATATTAATTATTGCAATCCGTCCGTTACTTGTAACAATAAAAAAAATATGTTAAAACGTAATATTATAATCTCATGTTAGCCCGTTATTCGACATAACATTAGCATGAATAGTGCAAATCTACCCGTTAATTTTTTCCGTTAGCCCATTCGATATAACGTTAGCATCTATATTTAATTATTGCAATCCGCCCGTTACTTGTAACAATAAAAAAAAATGCTAAAGCGTAATATTATAATATCTTGTTAGCCCGTTGTTCAACATAGCGTTAACATAATTAGTGCAAATCTACCCGTTAATTTTTCCATTAGCCCGTTCGAGGCTTTTTAGAATATTTCATTTTTGAGATTTCTACATTAATATAATGTAGTTCCTCAAATCAATATTTTGATGAACATATATAATCTATTTATATATGTACTTTGTCACTAAGTTCTTGTGAAAATTCGATGTGGGACGGGAATCCTAATTATAATATAATTGAAGTAAATTATCGATGAACATATATAATCCTTATTTATAATATTGATTTTTCATATGTAGGGATAAAAATTGAAGATAAATTATTTGAGGGCATATAGAATAATCGTAATGTATATCAATTAATGTATGTGATATGTTTAATTAAATTTTAATCTTTAATAAGCCAAATCAATGAGAATATTGGAAAATATTCATAAAAATCATACGTGATGCCACGTAGGACAAAGATCCATAACGCTATTATATATATATTGATACTCCCTCTGTAGATAATTTACTGTCCCATTGAGCGTCGATATCAAATCGTTAAAATATCATGTTGATATTTCTTCAAACCCGTGTTAATTGTCTCGTTTCATTTCAACATAAGATTTTTTGCACAATGTTAAAAGTAAAAAGTAAGTGGTCTATATTAAAAAGCTATGATTAATTCTTTCCATTTTAGCAAACAAATCAATTGAAGTGAGATATCTCAATCAGATCAGGAAGTCAAGTGAAGTGAGACGAAAGGAGTAAAAAATAAACTTTTGATATTACATAGATTGACCTTTTTATTCAGAAAATGTGACACTTTTATTCATAAAAACTATCACTTTCGCTGAAATGTGTTTTTTAAAGATGTACATCTTATTTCAAGTCAAGTCAAATGTTACACGACCCTGACCTGGTTGCACGGTCAACCCGACTTGCATGGTCAACCAACTACTTCATAAGAGTTTTTGTCAAAATTAAATTATGGAAATCAAGTTATTTCTATTTTTTTTTAAATTACTTCATACTTGGTAATTGACGGATTCCAAGGTTAGTTGATTCAAGATCATATTCGTGTCCCCGAAGGGCCAGTGATAAGAGCTCGAGTTAAGAAATTTAAGGAAAACTTATAAGGCTTAATTCAAGAAGTTTGGGCTCAAAAGTAGATGAAAAAGCCCATTGGAGAAGGCGGACCGGACAGCCCGAGAGTTATTAATCTTATCATTGTAATCGGGCTGAAAATTAAAGACTTTGTATTTATTTTCGTATTTTAATTTTGTAGTCCACGTTTTTGCGCCTTAAAGGTTTATTTTTAGGCTTTTATCATGTTAGTTAATGGGTTGGACCATACCTTAGACTTTAGTTCAGTTATTTCCTACTTTGATTAGGTTTAGATAGTTTTATTGTCTTCTTATATATAGGGGTTATTATGGACGAAAATCATAGTAGTTTTATCATTAATATTATTGTGATTTTATTCTCTCTTGAGAGTTTCTCGAATTCTTCTTGATTATTCCGAGACGAATTCTTTATCTGCCGAATCAATGAGTTCATCTCCCTCATTGTGTGTCATACATCGTTCCTCAGTTGTTGAGTCAATCGTCTTCTTAGGGTTTAGGGAGTTTCTTGCCTTTTTTCAATTTGGAGGATTAGATTCAAAGTTTTAGGAATATCCATCTTTATTCAGTTTACAGTCGAGTCGAATTATTTCAGTCTTTCGTTTGCATTTCGGTCGTCAAAGATCGATCACTTGGCACCTGAGCCAGAGTTTACGTCATCCAAACTCTTTGTTCTTTCTCTTTTCGTATCTTAGTCTTTTGCATTTCTGTTTCTATTGTTCTTTTGAGTCGTCGTTTTCGTGTCCTTCTTTGTTCGTGTGTTCGAGTTCATTGTATGTGAGTTCGAGTCTATTTCGTTAAAAAAATAATCAAAAAATAAGCTATCATATTTGTTTGTAAGTTTGTATTGATCATAATACCTAGATTTCGTTGATTTGAGTTCGTCATGAATATCCTTATTGATTGAGTCGGATTCTGTCAAATTCATAGATTCGTTTTAAGGTATCTCACAGTGTTAATTTGGGTTCGTAATCTACGTACCGCAGATTTAAATAAAAATGGTTTTCTAAGTTCCTGAACTGCCATTTTTCTCCATTATAACTTTTCGGAAACGTCTCGACAAGCCGAATTCCTTTATCAAATAGCCCATTGAAGTTCCTGCATAACAATTTTCCAAAAAAAAATAAAATTGCATATAAATTGGTTTTCTGAGTTCTTGAGCCGTTTAGAGTCATCCTAGTCAGTTTCTGTAATCTTTTGTCCTCTCTTAATGCTCACGATTCATTGGTATTGAGTTTTGTGGTAGATTGAGAGGATTTGGGGATTTCTGAGAGATATTTGAGTGGAAAAGGGCAAGAAAGACGAGAGTATTAGAGAGTAAAAATCATTGATATAAAGTGATACACGATTGTTTAGTGAATCATTGTGAGTGATACATGAGTGCTTGTGAAGTGGTGAGGATCCTGTTTTAATAACCTTTTCATTTTTTTTTTGTTTATTATATATATATATATATATATATATATATATATATATATTTATATAGCGGAGAGATCACATACAAAAGACAGGTTCTGTAAGAAATGAGAAATGATCTGGACCATTGATCTGTGTGATCTACGGTGTAGATTAACAGGTGCATTATGATTTTACTAAAATGCATTATGATTGTATAGATAATGCATTATAATGCATTGTGCATTATAATTATGTGCATCATGCATTATAATTATATGCATAAAATGCATCATTTTTTATTTTTTACGATAATCCTATTTTGTACAGGATCTCACCCCTATATATATATATATATATATATATATATATATATATATATATAAGAATGGCCGCAGAAAAGATAAACAATAGTGATGTTTTTTATCCCAAGGTCATGTTCGAGGTTTTGAAGTCAGAATTGGGAAAGATAATGGAATCGAAGCTAGAAGCAGTATATCATAGGATCAAAGAAGTAGAATCTTCCAAGAATTCACAGCCTACTCAAGGTAATGGTGGACGAGGAGGACAAGTTGGTAGAGGAGGTCGTCCCAATTATCGAGATTATGAGGAATATGAAGAAGAATTTGAATGCAATGAGGAAGCGGAAGAGTCTTTCCTAGAGGGGGAACAAGGAACAAACAAGACAATAATCACGGAAACATGAAGCTGAATATTCCTTCCTTTCAACGGAGGAACGATCCAGATATGTATCTTGAATGGGAGAGGAAGATCAATCTTATGTTCGAATGTCATAATTATTCCGAGCTGAAGAAGGTGAAGTTTGGGGAGATAGAGTTTTCTGATTATGCTCTCGTTTGGTGGGATCAGTTGGAGAAGAGTAGGTAGAGAAATGGGGAGCAACCCATGCAGAGTTGGGGTGAGATGAAGGCGATCAAGTGGAAGAGATTTGTATCATCTTATTACCACAAAGAGCTGTACAATAAACTTCAGAGTTTGAGACAAGGGTCTAGGAGTGTGGATGAATACTTTAAGGAGATGGAAATAGCCCTAATTCAAGCTAATATTCTGGAGGATAGTGAGGCAACGATGGCAAGGTTCTTAGCTGGTCTGAATTGGGAGATTTGGAATGGAGTGGAGTGGAGCTGCCACATTATGTTGAGCTGAAGGAGATGGTGCACATGGCCATAAACATAGAGAATTAGCTCAAGAGGAGGGGTAACAACAGGCAGAATCATAACAATTTGAGGCAGTCTCAACCTGCTGTTAGATGTTCCTCCTCGAAAAGGAACCAACGGAAGAAGGAGGAGTCGCCGAGAGATTAGAGGAAGTCGTTCGTGAGGGGCGCGTCAGATTTGGCGAGTTCCACCTATCAAGGCAAACCAACAGTGCCTGATGCTCATAATTGTGATCGGAAGTGCTTCAAGTGTCAAGGTTTCGGACATATCATGAGTGAGTGCTCAAATCGGAGAGTGATGGTTATAAGAGATGGAGAAGTGGTGACCAATGATGAAGGAGTCAATCTAGAGATGCCAGCCTTAGAAGATCCTGATGACAAGGAAGAATTGGAGGATATTGAGCCACCTAACAACCCCATATATGTTGCTAGAAGAGTTTTGAGCATCTAAAATCTAGTAGATGAGTAGGAGCAACGAGAGAACATCTTTCACACGAGATGTCAGGTGAAGGACAAGATTTTCAGTGTAATCATCGATGGAGGGAGTTGCACCAAAGTGGCTAGTTTAGCCATGGTTGAGAGATTAAGGCTTGCACATGACGAAGCATCCCAAGCAATGTTTTAAAAACCAAACCGGAGATCGAACCGGTAAAGCTCTCGGGTCACGGTTTAATTGGTTGAACCCATTGAATCATGGTTGAACCGTTCTTTAATTAAATTAATAATAATAATAATAATAATAATAATAATAATAATAATAATAATAATAATAATAATAATAATAATAATAATAATAATAATAATAATAATAAATAAGTACATAATATATGTAAAAATATGTATAAAATCATAACTTATAAGATAAAAAAAAACATATTAAAGTCATAACAAAGAAATTTATTCTTAAAATATATTAAGAGAATATATATATGTTTTTACCCACTTCTAAGTTACTAAATCAATATTAGCTTTGGAAGTTAAAAAATACAAATAATACCCACTTTTTGGTTCGGTGGACAAAAACGCTCTTACTTTTTAGGTTATGAGCAATTTTTCTCTTTTTATTCCCACTCTCTTATTCAGACGGCGCAATTAACGCAACCTCTCTTTCTCTCTTCCTCCTTCATAGCCTTTCTCTCTTTCCCTCTCTCTCATCTGTTTCTCCCGTAACTTCCATCGCCATGTTTGCTGAATCCGAGAACATCGCCGCCGCCGCGGAATCCGAGAGCCTTGCGCCGCTATGGAATCCAAGTGCACCGCCGCCGCTGTCAGGTGTATCTGTTGTTCGCCGCCGTCGGAGTGGCGGTGAGGATTTGACGAAGTCGTCGAGCGGGAGCGAAGCGGAGTGAGAAACGACTGCCCCGGCCCTGCCTCCAGCAGCCGCTGCAGGATCCCGGTCGCCACCGGCATCATCATCATCGCCGCCACCACGTTGTGCATCCACGGCGTGGGATGCGAAGGGCTAATGACGCCATCGTTGTGAAAAAACCAGGTGAGCGATTCACTCATTGGCTGCGTACGAGTGTAATATGATAGTTGTTGAAATCTATGTATTTTGCTATCCGATTTGAAGGTTTTTGTGTGTGTTTTTGGTTTGTGTGAATTTTTGGAGGTTTGGGGCGTTTAATCGTTTGAGCTCCATGCAATTATTGGCGTAACTGCCGTGTGTGATTCACCATGATTGGGATTCTGGTTTTGACTCTTTGTTTCTAGTGATCTGGAGTTCCATTCACTGCCTTCATATTTTTTACCTTTGTTGTCGAATCGTTTAATTTGCTTAAATTCTTGTTATGGGTTGTCTGTGGATTTTAAATCACCTTGTTATTTTTTCCTACATGTTTTGTTGATGGGTTATTTTTGTAAAAATGATGTTATTTTTCGATTGTTTTATTATTATTTTATTTTTCAGTTCATACATTCTGCATTTTTTTTGCAGGTTCATCGCTTGTGGTGGTGGATCGGAGGTGCGAGGAGAACTCATAGTTCAACATTCAATTACTCCCTCTCTTTCTCTCTCACACACATGAAAATATATTATGAAAATCTTACTTGATTTTTTCAGTACGATTTTAATACTTTTCGTACTCCTTTGTTATAGTTCTTCTATATATAAAATTGTGGATTTTTATTACTTTCGATCCATGTACTTATGGATACAATACTATTTTTACACTTTCGTATTTATTTGTATGGATCATAGTACGAAACTTACAAAATCTTATTAGAGAAGTGAAAAAGTTTTTATCAATTCGCTCTATGTACTTAGGAACACAGTACGAAACTTACAAAATTTTACTACAAACGTTCATAATTTTTATTACGTCATACATGCATTTAAGAACACAGTACGAAACTTAATAAATCTTACTAGAAAGTGTAGAATTTTTGCCAATTCTCTATACGCTACGAAACTATAAAATCTTATAACCAACATCCAGTACGAAACTTACAGAAAACGTACCATAATATAAATTCGTATTGTGTTATATAAAAAATTGAAAAAAAATATATATTAAAAATAAATAAAAAACGAAAAGGAGAAAAAAAAGGGAGAGAGAGAGTGTGTGTCTCAGTGGAAAATGAGAAACGTGAAGAAGAGAGAGAAAGATAAAAAAAATAAAAATGTGTCAGAGAGAGAGAGGGAGATGGATTAGAAAAAAGAGAGAAAATAGGGGGAAAATAGAGAAAGTGAAGAAGAGAGAGAAAGAGAAAAAAATAAAAATGTGTCAGAGAAGAGAGAAGAGAGAGAGAGGGAGATGGGTTAGAAAAAAGAAGAAAATGGGGGAAAAAGAGAGAAAGTGGAGGAGGAGAAACGTGTGAGAGGAGAGAGGAGCGAGTTGTGATAAATTTGAAAATATGGCTATTATTTGTGTTTTTTAACTTTCAAACCTACTATTGATAATTAAACTTCAAAGTGGGTAAATATTTTTTTGCCTCATATATTAATGTAATTTTTACAATAAAAGGTTCTTAGTTATACTTAATTTTTTTTATTATATAGTTGTGTTATCAATAAATAAATGTAGACAAACTTAACATTATTTTTATTATAGTATATACAGTGTTCTAAAAGACGCCGCCTAGGTCCGCCTAGGCGCTAGTCAGTACCTGGCCGCCCGACTTATATGTAATCTTCCTAGGCTCTATGCGATACCCAACGAGCCGCTCTTGAAACTTAATCAATAGTCTATATGTGCTAATTAATCTATGTTTAGGCAAACTATGCTACTCTATGTATGATTTTGGATTTATAATTATAAAACTAACCTATCAATTGTCATAGTATGTGTATTTATTATAAATTTGGCAACAATTTTGTAAGAATAGTAAAAATAAGCATTATAGTCACCCCTCCGCCGCCCGACTAGCGCCTAGCGCTTTTTAGAACATTGAGTATATAACAAGAATAGTTAATTTTAATAGATACTAGTAAATGTAACGTGCGTTGCCGTTTGACCTATATTTTAATTTGAATTATATTCTTAAGAATCAGAACTGATACGTGCACCTGCTATTTTGTAAATATATCATTAATAATGATTGCTATTACTTTGATTCATGCCATTATTAGTTCTTTCGTCCCGTACAAAAACTTATAATAAGTTAACCACCAAAAATAAAGGAACTACTCTAGTAATGGAAAACATGCTCAAAATATTAGATGAAAATTTTATTTCTTCAACTTTTATATGAAACATTAGAAAAAATATTTATGTTTTATGTAACGCCCCGCATTTTCCTAACTCTTCATTAGTAGTTTAATTCGTAAATTAGAAAAATAGTTTAAACATTAATGACTAAAAATTCTATTCTCGACGAAGATAGAATTTTCGTAAGAAAGACTTATCTTATTAGTTGGTTTAATTAGAAGAATGACCTTTATAAATTGATGGAATGCGATTATTTACTTTAAGTAATTAGTTAATTGAGTAGTAATTTCAACGAGGAATCAAATAGTAATTTGATTAATCATTCCATGTTGATTATATCGTTGAATTTACAATAGTATCGATTTTACATTACATATTGATTTGTATAATTAGGAATCGATAACAGAAGTTGTGGTCCAAACTAATTAAATTATAATATGGGCCAAGCCCATCGGTTCATAACGATCTTATATTATGGGCCAAGCCCATCGGTTCATAACCGAACCATTAGATAATAATCGAACCGGACATTCGATTAATACTTTTATTAAATCAAAATCAGTAATTAATAATAAAAGAAAGAAATTTAAGTGAATAATAATGATACATATATTATGGGCCAAGCCCATAACCGAACCATTAGATAATAATCAAACCGGACATTCGATTAATACTTTTATTAAATCAAAATCAGTAATTAATAATAAAATAAAGAAATGTAAGTGAATAATAATGATACACTTACAATGATAATAATAATAGAATCATAAATAATATAATGATTACATTAATAAATAAAAGAAAAGGGAATAAAACCGGCAACAACAATAGTCGTTGCATGATCAAAAAAGAAAACAAAGAAAAGAAAAAGGAAAGAAAAGAGAAGAAGATCAGAAAAGCACAGCAGCAGCAGCAGGCAGCAGGCCAAGGAAATCTGGCCTTCACCCTTTCCCTCAGCCTAAACCTAAACCTGCAGAAAAGAGAAACAACAAAGGGAATCTGCAGAAGAGAAACAAAGATGGAGGAGGCCCTTCCCATCATATGACATAAGCTGTGCAGTAATTCAAATGTCATCACAAAAACAACCCAAAGACAAACTCTATAAATACCCAACCCATTGCAGTTTTGTTCTTCACTCACAACACACCATATACACAAAATAGAGAAGGAAGGAGCAGTAGAAAAGAGAAGGGAAAACAAGAAGAAGAAGGAAGGAGTGTGGTGAGCTAGCAACAACAGTACTTCTAACTCTAAGTAAGTACATAAAAACCTAGTATATTCAAGCATGAATTAAGCTTAAAACACCTAACAAGAATATGAACAAGTCAGTTTTTCGTTCTCTTCACAAGCATGCTAAAGCTCAAGATATAGATACACCAAATCAAATGTACAAGAACGAGTCAACTATAATGTCACGATTTTAATGCTATAACTCATAACATAAATTAAATAGCTAGTTACTACAGCATATGTGTTCTTCCCTTCAACCAAAGAGAATAAACCGAAAGCTATTTGTAAATCTGAGCTATAGATATACTGCTCTTGAGAAAACAGGGTATACTTGTTCTTTTGCATAATCAAACAACCTACTGCCACTAATCTTAATAAGAAAGAAAGTCATAAATGAAAGAAATTCACAAAAAAAAAAGGAGAAGGGGTCAGAGAGGCTTAGCTTAGCTTAAGAACTGGCCACCTCTAGTCGGAATCCATCGGAGCCGCTGCCGTCGACCGGAAAGTCGACGCTACACTATGATAATCGAACAAATTAATTAATTAAATGATATAGTAAAATATTTAAAAAGGGCAGAGGAGATATGAGAAAAGAGAGGAAGAAGGGGAATGAAGAGAAAGGGGAATCGGACCCTTACCTTCGGCCGGCGACGGTGATTCCAGCGGCGAGCAGAGGAACGCCGGCGGAGCTCCCTCCGACAGCAGCGGCGACGGCAAGCTCCATGGCAAGGTCCAGCAGCGACAGCGAATCCCACCACAACTGCTGGCGAAACCCTTTCGGCAGAAGCGGCGACGGCGAGTCCAGCGGCGACGACGCCTCTGCCTTTCCTCCAGTGCCGAAAATCCGAGAGAGAGAAGGTTCGGAAATCCGAGAGAGAGAAAGGGTAATTATAGTACTACACGAAGAGAGAGAGAGAGAGAAAGGGGAGAAGAAGAAGGGGCTGCCGCCGACGAAGAGATCGCCGGAGCCGGCAGCCCTCGACGCCGGTGACAGCCGTGCGGCAAGAAGGGGGGTCAGAGAGAGAGAGGGGTTGGGTTGATGAGCAGAGATGAGGAAATGAAGAGAGGGTTAGGGTTCTGGAAATATTGAAGGAACCATTGATCAATGAAGATCGGTTCCTCCCGAGGATCTATTTCGGATATCTAAGTTATCGATATAAAAACCTATCATGCTCCAATGAATTTAAATGCGGAATCATAGGGTGTTCAGATCGATTACCTTAGGGTGAAGAGAACTCGCGAATATATCTTCTGATCTGTATCCCTGCTCGATTCTGACGTTGGATGGACAACGAACCTCGGAATCAGCCACGGAAACGGGAACCGTCGTTCTGCTCTAAACGGCCACGCGTCTCTCTCTCTCTAACCCTAACCTCCCTTTCTTGTTAGAATATTTCAAGTGCACTCGTATATTCTCAACTTTTGTTAGGTCAAACAAGACCTTGAGGGGGTATATATAGGAGAGACCAAGTGAGACTTGGGCATAAGTTGCAGGCCAGGCCTGCAACTTATGGACTAGGCGTCCACTTAGCAGATTGGCGCCCAAACCGGGCCCAATTAGGTGGCGGCCCACTTATTCCTTATACTGTGGCCTATTGAGCTTTTTGGGCCAGATCAGGGATCTACTAGCTGGTAAAACCGAGGCCTCCCAATGGCTAAATTCTCCATACTCAGCCCAGAGAATAATTTAGTCCATAAGTACTAAAACATTCCACTAGAGTAATAGTACTAAATTACCTGTTTTACCCCTGTTGAGTTCAGGGCTAGTATTAGACTTAGTGACCCCCGTATTTAAGATATCCCACATCCATTGATTAACTTAGAGCTTCTGACTGCTCGTGTTATTCAACTTCTTTATTCCTGAGTAGTACCATTCATTCCTTATTCATTATAACGAAAATTAATCCACCTGCAGGGTTTGGTATGATAATCCTTAATGAATTCCTCAAGGAATGTGATCAACCTGTTCTACCAGGATACAGTGCTCTTTTGCAGTTACACTAAGAGTCGTACTAGTTGTAGTTGCTTCCCAAGATACGGAGCATATTGAGTTACAGATCCTCTGAACTCTCACCCATGGTAAATCAAAGAAGCAGACTACAACTATACACTCTTAGGACTCAACTAGAGTTAAGGTTCATCTTAAGTCACTGAGGTCTTGATTCTTTCTACATAGGTCCGAATAAAAGAATACACTTCACTGTGATCCTATCAGTACACGCACGTACTATCATACACAAGTAGCCAAGACAAGCTACTTATGCAGCCTATACTACAGCCTAAACTGACAGTTATATCCAGAACTGTCTCAACTGTGATACCCTTTTATATCTCTAGAGGAACCGGCAACTATGGTCTTATGTGATCTACAACACACCATAAAGCCTACAACTTTGAGATAATGGATAGATGTTTGATGCATGGATAACAATTCATACTTAATCAGATAGGAGATTGTAAGTGGTTATGGACAACACATGCATACAAGCTAAAAGGCCTGCTTTCTAGTATACAAATCTATCAATCTCCCACTTATACTAAAGCAAACTTTTAGTATATCATGTGACAAATAGGCAAAGTGTCTACAATCTAACATCTATTACACATCTTCTCCCACTTATACTCAAAGTTTACTAGTGTGGGAGGCGCTCCAATCCCATCCCTTCGACATGCTTGTCGAACACTTTGACTGGAAGGCTCTTTGTGAATGGATCCGCCAAATTATCCGCTGAAGGGATTTTCTTCACTTCTACTTCTCCTCTTTCGACGATTGCTCGTACGAGATGGTATTTTCTCTCTATGTGCTTGCTTGCTGATCGCACTATTTCTACCACACAAAATAGGTGTAATATAATGAAGCACGAGTATCGTATCCACAGGGACTGATAAACCGAAAACGCACACAATACCTCTACTCAAGAACTAATGTGATGTCTAGGCTTTTAAGGGTTTAGTGAATGTGGTATTTATACTAGGCAAATAATAACAAGAACTCAAGTAATCATATAAGGAAATAGACAAGTAAAGAAATAAGTAGTCAAATAAAACAACTTAAGGCACAAGCAATTAAGTAAATAAGGAAAGTGAACAATTAAGGAAAATTGTTGATTCTAGGGAAGCCTACCTAATCAAAAATATGCAAATAATTAATGAATACAATTAACCACTTTAATCCAATCTAAATGTGATACATGCAAAAATAACTTACACCCTAATTAAAGCAATGCAAGTAGTCACCCAACGAGATCCTAATATTCTTTCGAATTGTAAGAATCGAATCAAGTGCAAAATAGAACAAGTACCAATAATATAATCAACTAGGTTCAACTAAGACACCAAATCAATTATATATGAACATATAATAATTCAATTATCAATTAAGACAAATCAAACTATCATATCATGTATTCATGAGATCTATTATGCAATATCCTAATCAAGGCATATGAACATAACTATGCATACACAATTAGTGATCAAGTAATCATGCATGAGAATAAGCACCATGAAAACATGCATCTAGATTGGAAGGCTAATTGTAAACAAAAACACTTACATAAATTCAATTAGGCATTCAATCCCTAAAATCAACTAAGGAATTTAGCTAGACATAATTAAAGTAGACATGAACACAAAAGATTGAAAGAACATAATTAAAAAGTAAGAGTAAGAAAAACTTGGAATTGAATCTTGAACACGAAGAACTTCAAAACTTGAATCTTGAATAAACTTGAAAAGCTCCAATGTTGAATACAAAACTCTAAAATAAAAGTGTGCTAGAAAGTATGTAAAATAATAAGATGCTAGATAATAAGGTGTTAGGGTTTACAATGCTAGACTAGGAGTATATATAGGAGAAATTTACATAAGGAAAGCCTAAACCAAAAAGGAGTCAAATTAAATAAGGAGAAAAATTCCCGGCTGGACACCTCTCGACAGACCTCTCGATCGAGAGGTCGATCGAGAGGGTATCATTTTTGCTCTCGATCGAAAGCTGCGGCAGAAGGCACCTCTCGACACCTCTCTCGATCGAGAGGTCGATCGAGAGGCCTTCACTCGAACTCAAATCTTGGATTTTTCAGCTTCGATCTTCACGCCTTTTCTCATCTCGGGGTTTTATCATCGATTTATCATCAATTTATGCCCGAAAACACAGAAAAAAACCTACAAGCATAATATTGTCCCATATACTAAAAACCATATAAAACATAGACAATACTATAAAATCGAGACACAAAATCGACTCTTTTTGGCTATGAAAACAAGGTAAATTTCACCTATATCAAATCCCCCAAACTTAAACATTGTTCGTCCCGAACAATACCAAAACATAAACAATAGACTCTAGCATTGTGAACTATATAGGCCTCAAAAACTTTTCAAAACCAATACTCATGATCATGATCAAAACTATGCATACAACCTTAGCATCAATAACACAACCTATCCAACAAATTCGAAACATGTCAATCTATCAAAGAACACTCTCCAACATGTGAGATTATGTATATAAGTGAACTCTCAACTCTCTCAAAGAAAAGATGTAATATAATGCACATCATGGGGTTCACTCAACATCAATGTAATGCAACACGTTTACCATAGGCTTGCCCCTAATCTCAACATCTCCACCTAATGTAATATTCACAAACTAAGATCAAAAAGGTCTTTGTAAAAGCTTGTAACGTAGGGACATTGGTTAAGGTAGGAAATATATAGGCTAAGTGACTCAAACTGCTCCAAATCATCAACCTCTTTTTTTTCAACTTCACCCAAAGTATAGATTTTACTCCAACTTCTACCATCCAACACCAACTACAAAACTCAATCATAGATGCAACATATACAATCCAAGCTAACTATCCCCTTATGCTTATTTTTGTTTGTTTGTTTGTTTTTTTTTTTTTTTTTTTTGTTTTTTTTTTTGTTTTTTTTTTTTTGTTTTTTTTTGTTTTTTTTTGTTTTTTTTTTTTCCAAAGCTCATAGGGATAGCTAACTATACTTAATCAAGCATCTCAAATCTTTTCTTTTTCTTTTCATACCACACCAAGATAATCTACTCAACTCCTTCCCACATCATCAACTAACTCCACTAAAGATACCCTTATCCATCCAAACCTCCTATCATCCAAGCTCAAGAAAGAAAGGCTCATAACAAGGCTCAAAGAGGGTAAACAAAGATAATGATCAAGGTTAGTGTATGGGAATCAAGTGGCTACGAAAGAATGGCCTAATGTCATCTCCTAGTTCATAAATATACTAAGGTCTTGACGGAGAAATAGGGCAAGTTCTAGAAACAATGAAGCATACATGATCACTCAATCAAGAAAATAGGCATCAATATGCACCAATAGCTCAAAACTCACGGGCTCAAACTAACTAGTTCCCGACTTCATGACATGCTTCAAATTCATCAAATAAAATCGTGTCGCTTCGCCAAGGTTCCATGCATAATAAAGATCATGAATTTTCTCCAAAAATCAACAAACTTTTTCTATCATCGGCCAAATTCACAACACTATCATCACATGCTTACTTGACTCAATTTAAAACCTAAGACTCAAAACAATAAAAGACTCTAACATACCCCAAAATAATACTAACAAATAAAAGACTCTCAAAGCAAGAAAACAATAAAAGTAATTAACTTAGACAATCTTTCCCTCCCCCAAACTTATTTCAAAGCATAGCAACGAAATAAGTTTAAAGAAAAGAAGTAGGCTAAGTTAAAAACTGACCTCATTGAAATGGCGGTGGGAAGGGAGGGTTGTCGGGGTTATTGGGGTCGAATCGTTGATGGCTCTCCGGGTAGTGAGGATAGAAATAGTGCATCTCATGCACCATCCTATTATAATTCTCCAAGTATGCTCGTTCATCCTCACGCCTCTTCGCCTCCTCTTCTCGAAATTTCCTCTCATTCTCAATGTAAGCGTCGAGAGTATCAAAACGACTTCCAATAAATGTACGAAGATCCCCCACCTCAGTTCTCAACGTTTGTACCTCTTCGCGAACTCCTCTTACTTGGGATTCAACAAACTCCCTACTATCCCAATGATAGTTGTCCATTGCTTCCATTGACTCCGTGTGCCAATCCCGCATCATAGAGAAATCCGGAGCTCTCATATGAAAACCGGGCTGTGGAACACCCTCGTATCCTTGCTCAAAAGCATCTTCCCCTTGATCAAATCCCTGCTCATATTGCTCAGCCTCGTCTTCCTCTTCTTCCTCCTCATCATCATCACCACCTTCGTCGGGTTTTGGACCTCCCTCAGCCCACATAAGCTCCTTGTGTTGAGGAGAATCCATCTTTCCATTCCCTCTCCGCAGCTTCTCGTTCCCGATCACCTCCGTCAAATAACTGTTCGGAAGCGGAAAGAGATAAATGCCACTCATCCCATGTAACTTAAAGAACCACCCGGACGTGTCATACGAGATCATCCTTGCAAGCTCCAACGTCCGTCTATCTACAAAGATGGACGTAGATACGGGCTGCTCTCCAATCGGAATGTTGAAGTGTTGGGCAATGGGAGTGACGAAAGCTCCTATCCCGATCTTTTGTCCCCCGAACAAGTATGCTTGGTTCTCCATATGATCGACGAGGTAAAGGGCTGCACATTGTGAATGTCCTCGCAAAGAAGTCCAAATAAGATGAGCGTCGGTGGCAAGGAAGGTGCCGGAGTCATGACGGGAGTGGATGGTGCACGAGATCAGCCTATGGAAGTAGCGAATCGTGGGATTCCGAATTGATGCCTTTGCTTTCGCCTGGTTGTAGGATCTCATTCTTTCCTCCTCAAAATCCACGAAGTGTGCCCTCAAATCTTGCAAGTTCGGATGATTGTTGCCAATATATTAACCATGCTTGTTTCCTCCGATGACATCGCTAAGTTGATCCATATCAAGCTCTCTCGGTTGACCACCAAGTTGGAAACGAATGACATGGGGCACTTGGTTGACTCGCTCCACTACCAACGTTGAGAGGAACTCCACCGTGAGAATGTGGTAGGTGAAGTGATTCCCTTGAAATATGTTGGTGAAGCCTCCTCGTTGCATCAATTGGGTGATCTCGTTAGCTATCCCCATCGCCGCCACCGTCTCTTGATGTAGGAAACGACAATGCTTGTGCTTGAGTTGCACAAGGTGGGACCATCTCCTCTTTGACTCCGCCGTCGTGAGCTTGAGTTTGAACGCCTTGGGCTCCAAACTTGAGGGCATCGACCTCGCCGGCGGTATTCTAGTCTCCGGGATAGTCTTGTC
This sequence comes from Thymus mandschuricus, assembly GCA_029379335.1. NCBI lineage: Eukaryota > Viridiplantae > Streptophyta > Magnoliopsida > Lamiales > Lamiaceae > Thymus > Thymus mandschuricus. Next base: position 13,171,830 of record CM057074.1, on the reverse strand, counting down.
ATTCTTCCATGTCTCCTTTCCCTTGCTCGAAGAGGTGACCTTTTCTTTTCCCTTGCCTTTGCCCGAAGAGGTTGAAGCAACATTCTTGCCCTTGTCTCTTGCCATCGTTAGTACCTAAAAATATCACCAATTAATACAAGGAAGGCAAGAATAGAGCAATATAGATCATCATCCCCCAAACTTCAACCAAACTCAATTCTCCTCCATTATCAACTCAATTTCATCACCAATTTATACAATCACCACAATACTCCTCCATAATCATGAACTTATAATCACACAATCTCAATCTCATGTATATAGATACCAACGAATCTTCAACAATTCATAGACAAATATAAAGACTCATTCGATTATCAATACACAATTCTCTCCACATTCATCCATGAAAATAATTCAATGAATTCCGTGAATCCAATCTATCATGCTCAATCTAATACCCAATCTATCAATTCAACAAATTTAACCATCAAAATTGAATTTTAATCGGTCAAAACATGAGAAATCATGTAAAGAATCAAGAATTGATATTTAGAGGGCAAGAAATCGAGTACCTTTTGACGAATCGAAGAAAGAAATCGAGAGTATTTGTGTGTGCTTGAGAGAATTTGTGAGTTATGAGAGAATGGTATGTGAGTTGTGTGCAAAAGGTGTATTTAAAGGAGTAAATAAACCTGGTCAAAGTCGGAATGTGCGCCGTCAACGACCCTCTCGATCGACCTCTCGATCGAGAGACCTGTCGAGAGGTAGCTACTGGAATCTGAAATTTGACCTCTCGATCGACCTCTCGATCGAGAGTGGTGTCGAGAGGTGCTGCACTGTACGTTCTGACCTCCCCTCTCGATCGAAAACACGGGGGTCTCGATCGAGAGGCTTCACGTGACACACCTGGGAAATCAAAAATTCAAAACCTCTCGATACACCTCTCGATCGAGAGAGGTGTCGAGAGACCCCTACTGTATGCCAAAATTTCACCTCTCGAACGACCTCTCGATCGAGAGAGGTGTCGAGAGGTCCTGCTCGATTTTGTTTTCTACACAACTTTTTAACATTCGTTAGTATATTAAGGGGTTCGACTCTAAAATACGAAATTTGACTCAAACCTACGAAAAATAAACTACCTAAGACTCTAAAACGTAAAACGAAACAAAATAAAAAACGGGATACGAATATTGGGTTACCTCCCAACAAGTGCTACGTTTTACGTCTTTAGCCCGACGATACCTCCTTTCTACTTTGGGTCATCGAGGTAAGTGTCCGCTTTCTTAGGGAATAGAGGCATCGGCTTGAAGTAGTGCTTGAGGCGATGTCCATTTACTACGAATTTCTCACCGTCGTTCTTCAACACCTCGAATGCACCATTCTTCAAGTCCTTGTAAATGACGTACGGCCCCGACCACTTACTTTGCAATTTTCCTGGAAATAAACGAAGTCGAGAATTAAAAACAAGAACATCATCACCAATTTCGAACTTACGCTTTTTGATGCTCAAGTCGTGGAATCTTGCAGCTCGTTCCTTGTAGATCCTCGAATTTTCAAATGCTTCGTTTCTCCATTCATCAAGTTCCAACAAGTCGTCACATCTTTGGCCCATGGCTTCCTTGAACTCGAAGTTGATTCTTCTCGTCGCCCAATAAGCTTTATGCTCCAACTCCATTGGTAAGTGGCAAGATTTGCCAAATAGCAATTGATATGGCGACCTCCCGATTGGTGTCTTGAAAGCCGTCCTATAGGCCCAAAGTGCGTCATCCAAGTACTTCGCCCACTCCTTTTTGTTGGTGACGGTTTTCTCCAAGATTTGCTTGATCTCGCGATTAGCTAACTCGGCTTGACCGTTTGCTTGAGGGTGGTAGGGCGATGTGACCTTGTGCTTGACTCCGTATTTTGCAAGAAGCGATCCTAACCAACGATTGTTGAAGTGGCTCCCCCCATCACTAAGCAAAGCCCTCGGAGTTCCAAACCGAGTCAAAATATTTCGCTGGAGGAATTTGATCACCACCTTCGAATCGTTGGTCGTAGTCGGAATGGCCTCGACCCATCTAGAAACATACTCCACCGCAAGTAAAATGTAGGAGAACCCTTGAGACTTGGGAAAAGGACCCATGAAATCAATCCCCCAAACATCGAAGAGCTCCACTTCCATGATAGTTCGTTGCGGCATCTCGTCCCTTTTCGTGATATTCCCCATCCTCTGGCATCGATCACATGACTTGATGAACTCATGGCAATCCTTGTAGATCGACGGCCAATAGAAACCACTATGAAAGATCTTGAAGGCGGTCCTATTCGCTGCAAAGTGTCCCCCATTCGGAGCGCTATGGCAATCTTCGATGATCTTCTTCCATTCCGATTGTCGAACACATCGCCTTATGACTCCATCGGCACACCTCCTATACAAGTATGGATCATCCCAATAATAGAACTTACAATCGTGGAGGAACTTCTTCTTATGGTGAGACGATAGATCCTTGGGCACATGATGGATCACCAAATAGTTGACGATGTCGGCGAACCAAGGTATCAAATCGTCCATCTGAAAAATCTGCTCATCGGGGAAGCTCTCCTTGATTGCAATTTTCGAATCCTCTCCTTCCACGGGCTGCTCGAGTCTCGAGAGATGGTCGGCCACCACGTTCTCGCATCCTTTCCTATCCTTGATCTCCATGTCGAACTCTTGAAGAAGCAAAATCCAGCGAACTAACCTTGGCTTCGAGTCCTTCTTGTTGAATAGATAGCGAATGGCGGCATGGTCGGTGTGCACAATCGTGTGAGATCCCACCAAATAAGGTCTAAACTTGTCGAAAGCGTAGACCACAGCAAGTAACTCCTTCTCCGTGGTGGTGTAATTCCTTTGAGCCGAGTCCAACGTCTTACTAGCATAGTAGATCACTCGGAATAGCTTCTCCCTTTTCTGCCCCAAAACTGCTCCTACCGCCCAATCGCTTGCATCGCACATGAGCTCGAACGGGGCACTCCAATCCGGCGACACTAAGACGGGAGTAGAGATAAGCGCCTTCTTCAATGTCTCGAAGGCTTCCAAGCACTCATTATCGAACACGAACTTGACATCTTTCTCGAGCAATCCACATAACGGCTTCGTAATCTTTGAGAAATCCTTTATGAATCTCCTATAGAAGCCGGCATGTCCTAAGAAACTTCTCACCGATTTGACATTGGTTGGCGGTGGCAACTTCTCGATGGCTACAACTTTGGCTCGATCCACCTCCAATCCATATGAAGACACCTTGTGACCAAGTACAACTCCTTCTTGAACCATGAAGTGGCACTTCTCCCAATTGAGAACGAGGTTCGTCTCTTCGCATCTTTGAAGTACCGTGGCAAGATTCTCCAAACATTGATCAAAAGAAGGACCAAAGACTTAAAAATCATCCATAAACACCTCCATGATATTCTCGATCAATCCATGGAAGATGGCCATCATGCACCGTTGGAAAGTGGCCGGTGCATTGCATAATCCGAACGGCATCCTCCTATAAGCGAAAACCCCATATGGGCATGTGAATGCCGTCTTGTGTTGGTCCTCCGGAGCGATGGCGATTTGATTGTAGCCGGAGTATCCGTCGAGAAAGCAATAATACTCATGGCCGGCTAGACGATCAAGCATTTGATCTACGAACGGGAGGGGAAAGTGATCCTTCCTTGTTGCTGCGTTGAGAAGACGATAATCAATGCACACTCGCCATCCCGTGACGAGCCTTGTCGCGATCAGCTCTCCTTTCTCGTCGTTGATGACCGTCATGCCTCCTTTCTTTGACACCACTTGAGTAGGACTCACCCACTCACTATCCGAAATAGCATAGATCATGCCGGCATCAAGCAATTTCAGCACCTCCTTCCTCACAACTTCTTGCATGGCTGGGTTCAATCGTCTTTGGGGTTGGACTCTTGGGCGATGGCCTTCCTCGAGCAAGATCCTATGCATGCAAATCGTAGGACTTATACCTTAGATGTCGGCCATCGTCCATCCAATTGCAGATTTGTGCTCCCTTAACACCCTCAATAGCTTGTCTGTGTTTGACTCCGTGAGATGAGAAGATACGATCACCGGGTACGTCTCTTCTTCTCCTAACAACTTGTACTTGAGGTGCTCGGGTAATGGCTTCAATTCCACCTTAGGGGCTGCATCCTTCTTCTCTTCCTCTTCGAAAAATCCGTCGTCCACCTTCTTGTTGATGTCGAGATATGAAACCTCCTTGTGGTGACTCGATGGTCGATTAGCCTCCAACTGATTGAGATACTCGAGTATCTCGTCGCAAGCTTCATCCAACTCCTCGTAGGCATAGAGAGAATTCGAAATACAATGGTTAAGTGCCTCCTCCGAAGTAGGTGGTGTCAATGTCTCGATGGAGAAGATATCCTCACGTTGATCGTCGGGTCTCTTCATGGCTTCGTAGATAGAAATTTTCAGTTCCTCCCCGTTGACTCGAAATGTGAGGTCTCCATCTTGAACATCGATCAATGCTCTTCCCGTTGCTAAGAATGGCCGTCCCAAGATCAAAGGTTGATTTGTATCCTCGGGCATGTCCAAGACTACGAAATCTGCCGGAAAGACGAGGTTGTGCACTTGAACGAGAACGTCCTCTACTATCCCCCTTGGATAAGAAACTGATCGGTCCGCCATAAGTAGAGAGATGGTGGTTGGCTTCATCTTCCCGATCTTGAGCCGGTTGAATATAGGGAGAGGCATCAAATTTATGCTAGCACCAAGATCACATAGCACATTTTGGAAGATTTGATCACCAATCTTGCATGACAAAGTGAATCTTCCGGGATCCTTTTGCTTCAATGGTAGCTTCCTTTGGATCACCGCGCTGCACTCCTCCGTGAGATTGATCGTCTCGAACTTCCCCCACTTCTTCTTCCCCGAAACCGCATCCTTGATGAACTTCATGTGGTTGGGCATGTCTCGGAGAGCATCGAGAAGTGGTATGTTGATGTTGACCTTTTGTAGTATCTCCATGAAGCGTTGATACTTCTCGTCTTGCTTCGTCTTGGTCAATCGTTGCGGGAAGGGGGCCTTCGGAGTGTAAGTTGGAAGTTGGTGCGGCTGCTGGGCCTCTCGACCGACCTCTCGATCGAGAGAGGTGTCGAGAGGTCCCTTCTGACCTTGCTTTTTGACCTCTCGATCGACCTCTCGATCGAGAGAGGTGTCGAGAGGGTCAATTTGAATTTCCTCGTCGTATACCTCTCGATCCTCCTCTCGATCGAGAGAGGTGTCGAGAGGTGGATTCTGACCTCCAGTATGGACCTCTCGATCGATCTCTCGATCGAGAGGGGTGTCGAGAGGCCCTCGCCTCGGCTCTTGGATCCTCGTTTCCTCGAGCACCACGTTCTTGAAGTTCCCGACTCCTTTCTTCTCAGCTTCCAAGGATGGATTTGTGTACGTAGTGCCGCTCCGAAGCTCGATAGCATGAACGTGATGGTTGTTCTTTGGGTTTTGCTCCGTGTTGCTTGGGAATTGGCCGGGCTTATGGACTCCTCCTTGAGCGTTGGCTATTTGACTCATTTGCGTCTCCAACATTTGCATTTGCTTGGTCAACGCATTGATGCTACTAGCCAAGTTGTTGGTTGATGTACTTTGAGTGAGCTCCAACGTCCTCAACTTTGCATCTTGTTGTGTCATCCTCATCTCCGATTGAGCCATATATTGACGAATCAAATCATCGGTTGACAATTCCTTCTTGGGCTCTTGGATGACTCCGTTCTCAACATGGAAGCCGGGAGGTGGTTGCAATGCGTTGCTTGGATTGGCATAGGAGAAGTTCGGATGATTTCGGTTGTTGGGAACATATGGCTTCTTATACCCTCCTTGGTAGTTCGAACCTCCTTGTCCTCCTTGCCCTCCTTGCCACTTGTTTCCTTGATTCGGTTGCCACTTGCCCCCTTGTTGCACAAAATTGGCATCTTCCTCTTCGGTTGGGTTTGCTTGATCGTCCGTGATAGCATCGCACCGAAGTACTCCTTTCTTGATATAATCCAACTCATTTGCTGTTTTTGTATACTTCTCCATCAAGTCCTCGTAAGCATCGATCCCAATGTTGGCAACTCTCCTTCTTCCAAGCCGTCGATCGGTAGCCTCTTCATAGCTCGAATTTACGGTCAGCTCAATAATCTCCATAGCCACTTCATACTCATTGTTCAAGAATCCTCCCTTCGAAGCGTAATCGAGCTCCTTCCTACACAACTTGTTCAAACCACGATAAAAGCACGTGATTTGATCCTCCTTACTAATCCCATGATTCGGGCATGCTCGAAGTAACTTCTTGAATCTCCCCCACGCCTCATAAAAATGCTCATCCTCATATTGTTGAAATTGGTTGATCTCATTGATGAGCTTTTGAGCCCTCGAAGGTGGGAAGAACTTGTTGAGAAACTTTGTGCACATCTCAGCCCAAGTAGTGACCTCCTTCTTGTCCAATCCATCCAACCACTCTCTTGCATCGTCCTTGAGAGACCACACGAAGAGGCTAAGCTTGAGGTAGTCTGAAGATACTCCATTGGCCTTGTATGTAGCACATATGTCCAGAAATTGCTTCAAGTGCGCGTTGGGATCCTCCGCCGGTGATCCTCCGTATTGATTGTTTTGCACCATGTTGATGAGGGACGTCTTGAACTCGTAGTTGTTAGCTTCCGTGGTCCCCCATCCTCCTTGCTGAAATTGGTCCACGACCGGTTTGAACCGATCGTTCAAAGTCCTCCTCACTTGATCCGCCATTGAATCGAAACTCCTTGGTGAATCGGGTGGTGAAGAGAGGGGTGTATCGATCTTCTTTGCCTCCTTTCCTCGCCTCAATGCTCGAAGAGAGCGCTCTAACTCCAAGTCTATAGGAATAGGATTTATCCCTTTAGACCTTGTGGTCATGCACTACCTAAAACCAAAGAGAAGAGAAGAAAAACGTTAGATCAATAACCCGAAAACAGAAAATTAAAGCGCCTAAATCACCTATTAATTCTATTTCAAATATGTGTATGAAATCTAATCAGTCCCCGGCAACGGCGCCAAAATTTGATCGCACTATTTCTACCACACAAAATAGGTGTAATATAATGAAGCACGAGTATCGTATCCACAGGGACTGATAAACCGAAAACGCACACAATACCTCTACTCAAGAACTAATGTGATGTCTAGGCTTTTAAGGGTTTAGTGAATGTGGTATTTATACTAGGCAAATAATAACAAGAACTCAAGTAATCATATAAGGAAATAGACAAGTAAAGAAATAAGTAGTCAAATAAAACAACTTAAGGCACAAGCAATTAAGTAAATAAGGAAAGTGAACAATTAAGGAAAAGTGTTGATTCTAGGGAAGCCTACTTAATCAAAAATATGCAAATAATTAATGAATACAATTAACCACTTTAATCCAATCTAAATGTGATACATGCAAAAATAACTTACACCATAATTAAAGCAATGCAAGTAGTCACCCAACGAGATCCTAATATTCTTTCGAATTGTAAGAATCGAATCAAGTGCAAAATAGAACAAGTACCAATAATATAATCAACTAGGTTCAACTAAGACACCAAATCAATTATATATGAACATATAATAATTCAATTATCAATTAAGACAAATCAAACTATCATATCATGTATTCATGAGATCTATTATGCAATATCCTAATCAAGGCATATGAACATAACTATGCATACACAATTAGTGATCAAGTAATCATGCATGAGAATAAGCACCATGAAAACATGCATCTAGATTGGAAGGCTAATTGTAAACAAAAACACTTACATAAATTCAATTAGGCATTCAATCCCTAAAATCAACTAAGGAATTTAGCTAGACATAATTAAAGTAGACATGAACACAAAAGATTGAAAGAACATAATTAAAAAGTAAGAGTAAGAAAAACTTGGAATTGAATCTTGAACACGAAGAACTTCAAAACTTGAATCTTGAATAAACTTGAAAAGCTCCAATGTTGAATACAAAACTCTATAATAAAAGTGTGCTAGAAAGTATGTAAAATAATAAGATGCTAGATAATAAGGTGTTAGGGTTTACAATGCTAGACTAGGAGTATATATAGGAGAAATTTACATAAGGAAAGCCTAAACCAAAAAGGAGTCAAATTAAATAAGGAGAAAAATTCCCGGCTGGACACCTCTCGACAGACCTCTCGATCTAGAGGTAGATCGAGAGGGTATCATTTTTGCTCTCGATCGAAAGCTGCGGCAGAAGGCACCTCTCGACACCTCTCTCGATCGAGAGGTCGATCGAGAGGCCTTCACTCGAACTCAAATCTTGGATTTTTCAGCTTCGATCTTCACGCCTTTTCTCGTCTCGGGGTTTTATCATCGATTTATCATCAATTTATGCCTGAAAACACAGAAAAACACCTACAAGCATAATATTGTCCCATATACTAAAAACCATATAAAACATAGACAATACTATAAAATCGAGACACAAAATCGACTCTTTTTGGCTATGAAAACAAGGTAAATTTCACCTATATCAAATCCCCCAAACTTAAACATTGTTCGTCCCGAACAATACCAAAACATAAACAATAGACTCTAGCATTGTGAACTATATAGGCCTCAAAAACTTTTCAAAACCAATACTCATGATCATGATCAAAACTATGCATACAACCTTAGCATCAATAACACAACCTATCCAACAAATTCGAAACATGTCAATCTATCAAAGAACACTCTCCAACATGTGAGATTATGTATATAAGTGAACTCTCAACTCTCTCAAAGAAAAGATGTAATATAATGCACATCATGGGGTTCACTCAACATCAATGTAATGCAACACGTTTACCATAGGCTTGCCCCTAATCTCAACATCTCCACCTAATGTAATATTCACAAACTAAGATCAAAAAGGTCTTTGTAAAAGCTTGTAACGTAGGGACATTGGTTAAGGTAGGAAATATATAGGCTAAGTGACTCAAACTGCTCCAAATCATCAACCTCTTTTTTTTCAACTTCACCCAAAGTATAGATTTTACTCCAACTTCTACCATCCAACACCAACTACAAAACTCAATCATAGATGCAACATATACAATCCAAGCTAACTATCCCCTTATGCTTATTTTTGTTTGTTTGTTTGTTTGTTTTTTTTTTTTTTTTTTTTTTTTTTTTTTTTTTTTTTCAAAGCTCATAGGGATAGCTAACTATACTTAATCAAGCATCTCAAATCTTTTCTTTTTCTTTTCATACCACACCAAGATAATCTACTCAACTCCTTCCCACATCATCAACTAACTCCACTAAAGATACCCTTATCCATCCAAACCTCCTATCATCCAAGCTCAAGAAAGAAAGGCTCATAACAAGGCTCAAAGAGGGTAAACAAAGATAATGATCAAGGTTAGTGTATGGGAATCATGTGGCTACGAAAGAATGGCCTAATGTCATCTCCTAGTTCATAAATATACTAAGGTCTTGACGGAGAAATAGGGCAAGTTCTAGAAACAGTGAAGCATACATGATCACTCAATCAAGAAAATAGGCATCAATATGCACCAATAGCTCAAAACTCACGGGCTCAAACTAACTAGTTCCCGACTTCATGACATGCTTCAAATTCATCAAATAAAATCGCGTACTCACAGTAAATTAACTAGTTCCGGAGGACATAATTATTTTATGGCTCTGCACGTTTGCAATGGCTACGGTATTGAATTTTGATTGAACCTGGCTCTAAAACATACGAAAATTAAAACTAAAATAAAATCTTCAATCTTCATCCCATATCATCTATAATTCTGGGCCTCCGGGCTTCGAACCATGACTTACGGGCTCCATCATTCCCCTCCTCTTGAAGAGGATTTGTCCTCAAATCCTGACCGTCTCCTACGTCAAAAGGAAAGAATTTTTTTTTTTTGGTCTCTTCACATTTCTCCAACTTATTCAGTCCTTCGAACTCAATTTGATGTCCACTTCCTTTGATTGATAATACGCCATGAAATGTATCTTTGGAAGAAACATCATCGAATGCCTGCACAAATGAATAAGTAGAAGAGAATACACAATCAAGATCATTAGTGGACGAAACATTCCCCTTGTTCCACTTTGCCTCCATGGACTTCTCCTCATTCATCATCGTGTGATCATCTCCATCATCTTTAACGTCAACTTCTTCTTCAACTCTGATCACCATCTCCCTTGGACATTTCTCATCTCTCGAATCAGCTACATCAATTTCGAGCACCAACTCCCTTGGACAATCCTCATCCTTGGAATCAACCACGGTTTCAAGTTCAACGATCTCCTCTTGCTGATTCGGAGCTTCCGCATCTTTGACATCAAATACGGCTTTAAATGCAGCCATGATCTCACTCAATTGTTGTTGTGGCAGCGGCTGATTCTCCTTATTAATCCAAGGATCCGACTTCTCTCCAAGTAACGATTTATGATTGTGTTTCTTCTGGATTGATGGCGTACTTTGCAACTTGATAGCCTCTCGATCCCATGCTCCATCCCGCCTTAATTTGCTGCCATGGTGTCGAGAAGCTTGCTCGAAGTTCTCCTCATAAGATGTCTCTTCTCTCATCAATCGCTTTTGAGGATATGTGATTGGATGAAGCAAATTCTGACTTTCTCTTATCCGAGAATGCTTGAGTCGATCTAACCTCTCATGGATAGGTTTAAATGCATCCTCTACCATACTCCGCATCTCTTCCATAAAATTTGTAATCAAAGCTTCTTCAACCATACTTACGGAAACTTATGGATAAGATGGAACAGAAACAGTGTCGGTCGGCCGCAGTAATCGTCGCCGGGGGAAACTGCAAAAATCACAGAAAATCACAGAATTGATGAAAATGGCTGAAATTTGATGGAGAGCTTCGTACTGAGGTGTAAAAGGACTCCAAGAAAAATCGGCCAAATCAAACGGGTGAATCGCTGGGAATATGGTGGAACAGTAACAGCTCCGGTGACCGCAGGGCGCCAGATTTGCAGAATCGCTGTCAAGAATTGAAAAATCGATCCCAGAAGTCTGGCTCGATGGATGGGTCCGATACTTTGCAGAGACCTTCAGGTATGAGAGGAGAGTCCCCACACAAAAATTCGACCAAATCTCACGGTTGGATTTGGCTGGAATCGATCCAACAGGGTCGCCGCTGAGGGAATCTGCACTCGCGATTTGCAGATTCGCACTGAAACTTTGAAAAATTGCTCCGAACAAACGGCTCAATAGAAAGGGCTGAAACTTTGTGGAGAGCGTCGCCTTGATGAGGGGAGACACCAGGAAAAGTTTCAGACCAAACCGACGGCCAGATTCGCCGGAAAAGGATGAACAGCGCAGTGATTCGCAGACTCACCCTGAAACTTTGAAAGATTGTTCCGAACAAACGGCTTAATAGAAAAGGCTGAAACTTTGTGGAGAGTGTCACCTTGATGAGGGGAGACACCAGGAAAATTTTCAGACCAAACCGCCGGCTAGATTCGCCGGAAAAGGATGAACAGCGCGTGAACCCTAATGAACGCCGCCGGCGATCCGACCGTTGGATCGCCGTGAAATTCAAACCGAATGTCGCTGGGGGCCTTCCCGTCACGACCACCAAGTTTTGTGGTGATCAGATGGCTGGATTTGCCGGAAAAGAGGCGGCGGCGCCATGAACCTGGCTCTGGTGCCAAATGATACGAAAATTAAAACTAAAATAAAATCTTCAATCTTCATCCCATATCATCTATAATTCTGGGCCTCCGGGCTTCGAACCATGACTTACGGGCTCCATCAGCTTCGCCAAGGTTCCATGCATAATAAAGATCATGAATTTTCTCCAAAAATCAACAAACTTTTTCTATCATCGGCCAAATTCACAACACTATCATCACATGCTTACTTGACTCAATTTAAAACCTAAGACTCAAAACAATAAAAGACTCTAACATACCCCAAAATAATACTAACAAATAAAAGACTCTCAAAGCAAGAAAACAATAAAAGTAATTAACTTAGACACTCTTTCCCTCCCCCAAACTTATTTCAAAGCATAGCAACGAAATAAGTTTAAAGAAAAGAAGTAGGCTAAGTTAAAAACTGACCTCATTGAAACGGCGGTGGGAAGGGAGGGTTGTCGGGGTTATTGGGGTCGAATCGTTGATGGCTCTCTGGGTAGTGAGGATAGAAATAGTGCATCTCATGCACCATCCTATTATAATTCTCCAAGTATGCTCGTTCATCCTCACGCCTCTTCGCCTCCTCTTCTCGAAATTTCCTCTCATTCTCAATGTAAGCGTCGAGAGTATCAAAACGACTTCCAATAAATGTACGAAGATCCCCCACCTCAGTTCTCAACGTTTGTACCTCTTTGCGAACTCCTCTTACTTGGGATTCAACAAACTCCCTACTATCCCAATGATAGTTGTCCATTGCTTCCATTGACTCCGTGTGCCAATCCTGCATCGTAGAGAAATCCGGAGCTCTCATATGAAAACCGGGCTGTGGAACACCCTCGTATCCTTGCTCAAAAGCATCTTTCCCTTGATCAAATCCCCGCTCATATTGCTCAGCCTCGTCTTCCTCTTCTTCCTCCTCATCATCATCACCACCTTCGTCGGGTTTTGGACCTCCCTCAGCCCACATAAGCTCCTTGTGTTGAGGAGAATCCATCTTTCCATTCCCTCTCCGCAGCTTCTCGTTCCCGATCACCTCCGTCAAATAACTGTTCGGAAGCGGAAAGAGATAAATGCCACTCATCCCATGTAACTTAAAGAACCACCCGGACGTGTCATACGAGATCATCCTTGCAAGCTCCAACGTCCGTCTATCTACAAAGATGGACGTAGATACGGGCTGCTCTCCAATCGGAATGTTGAAGTGTTGGGCAATGGGAGTGACGAAAGCTCCTATCCCGATCTTTTGTCCCCCGAACAAGTATGCTTGGTTCTCCATATGATCGACGAGGTAAAGGGCTGCACATTGTGAATGTCCTCGCAAAGAAGTCCAAATAAGATGAGCGTCGGTGGCAAGGAAGGTGCCGGAGTCATGACGGGAGTGGATGGTGCACGAGATCAGCCTATGGAAGTAGCGAATCGTGGGATTCCGAATTGATGCCTTTGCTTTCGCCTGGTTGTAGGATCTCATTCTTTCCTCCTCAAAATCCACGAAGTGTGCCCTCAAATCTTGCAAGTTCGGATGATTGTTGCCAATATATTAACCATGCTTGTTTCCTCCGATGACATCGCTAAGTTGATCCATATCAAGCTCTCTCGGTTGACCACCAAGTTGGAAACGAATGACATGGGGCACTTGGTTGACTCGCTCCACTACCAACGTTGAGAGGAACTCCACCGTGAGAATGTGGTAGGTGAAGTGATTCCCTTGAAATATGTTGGTGAAGCCTCCTCGTTGCATCAATTGGGTGATCTCGTTAGCTATCCCCATCGCCGCCACCGTCTCTTGATGTAGGAAACGACAATGCTTGTGCTTGAGTTGCACAAGGTGGGACCATCTCCTCTTTGACTCCGCCGTCGTGAGCTTGAGTTTGAACGCCTTGGGCTCCAAACTTGAGGGCATCGACCTCGCCGGCGGTATTCTAGTCTCCGGGATAGTCTTGTCATTCTTCCATGTCTCCTTTCCCTTGCTCGAAGAGGTGACCTTTTCTTTTCCCTTGCCTTTGCCCGAAGAGGTTGAAGCAACATTCTTGCCCTTGTCTCTTGCCATCGTTAGTACCTAAAAATATCACCAATTAATACAAGGAAGGCAAGAATAGAGCAATATAGATCATCATCCCCCAAACTTCAACCAAACTCAATTCTCCCCCATTATCAACTCAATTTCATCACCAATTTATACAATCACCACAATACTCCTCCATAATCATGAACTTATAATCACACAATCTCAATCTCATGTATATAGATACCAACGAATCTTCAACAATTCATAGACAAATATAAAGACTCATTCGATTATCAATACACAATTCTCTCCACATTCATCCATGAAAATAATTCAATGAATTCCGTGAATCCAATCTATCATGCTCAATCTAATACCCAATCTATCAATTCAACAAATTTAACCATCAAAATTGAATTTTAATCGGTCAAAACATGAGAAATCATGTAAAGAATCAAGAATTGATATTTAGAGGGCAAGAAATCGAGTACCTTTTGACGAATCGAAGAAAGAAATCGAGAGTATTTGTGTGTGCTTGAGAGAATTTGTGAGTTATGAGAGAATGGTATGTGAGTTGTGTGCAAAAGGTGTATTTAAAGGAGTAAATAAACCTGGTCAAAGTCGGAATGTGCGCCGTCAACGACCCTCTCGATCGACCTCTCGATCGAGAGACCTGTCGAGAGGTAGCTACTGGAATCTGAAATTTGACCTCTCGATCGACCTCTCGATCGAGAGAGGTGTCGAGAGGTGCTGCACTGTACGTTCTGACCTCCCCTCTCGATCGAAAACACGGGGGTCTCGATCGAGAGGCTTCACGTGACACACCTGGGAAATCAAAAATTCAAAACCTCTCGATACACCTCTCGATCGAGAGAGGTGTCGAGAGACCCCTACTGTATGCCAAAATTTCACCTCTCGAACGACCTCTCGATCGAGAGAGGTGTCGAGAGGTCCTGCTCGATTTTGTTTTCTACACAACTTTTTAACATTCGTTAGTATATTAAGGGGTTCGACTCTAAAATACGAAATTTGACTCAAACCTACGAAAAATAAACTACCTAAGACTCTAAAACGTAAAACGAAACAAAATAAAAAACGGGATACGAATATTGGGTTACCTCCCAACAAGTGCTACGTTTTACGTCTTTAGCCCGACGATACCTCCTTTCTACTTTGGGTCATCGAGGTAAGTGTCCGCTTTCTTAGGGAATAGAGGCATCGGCTTGAAGTAGTGCTTGAGGCGATGTCCATTTACTACGAATTTCTCACCGTCGTTCTTCAACACCTCGAATGCACCATTCTTCAAGTCCTTGTAAATGACGTACGGCCCCGACCACTTACTTTGCAATTTTCCTGGAAATAAACGAAGTCGAGAATTAAAAACAAGAACATCATCACCAATTTCGAACTTACGCTTTTTGATGCTCAAGTCGTGGAATCTTGCAGCTCGTTCCTTGTAGATCCTCGAATTTTCAAATGCTTCGTTTCTCCATTCATCAAGTTCCAACAAGTCGTCACATCTTTGGCCCATGGCTTCCTTGAACTCAAAGTTGATTCTTCTCGTCGCCCAATAAGCTTTATGCTCCAACTCCATTGGTAAGTGGCAAGATTTGCCAAATAGCAATTGATATGGCGACCTCCCGATTGGTGTCTTGAAAGCCGTCCTATAGGCCCAAAGTGCGTCATCCAAGTACTTCGCCCACTCCTTTTTGTTGGTGACGGTTTTCTCCAAGATTTGCTTGATCTCGCGATTAGCTAACTCGGCTTGACCGTTTGCTTGAGGGTGGTAGGGCGATGTGACCTTGTGCTTGACTCCGTATTTTGCAAGAAGCGATCCTAACCAACGATTGTTGAACTGGCTCCCCCCATCACTAAGCAAAGCCCTCGGAGTTCCAAACCGAGTCAAAATATTTCGCTGGAGGAATTTGATCACCACCTTCGAATCGTTGGTCGTAGTCGGAATGGCCTCGACCCATCTAGAAACATACTCCACCGCAAGTAAAATGTAGGAGAACCCTTGAGACTTGGGAAAAGGACCCATGAAATCAATCCCCCAAACATCGAAGAGCTCCACTTCCATGATAGTTCGTTGCGGCATCTCGTCCCTTTTCGTGATATTCCCCATCCTCTGGCATCAATCACATGACTTGATGAACTCATGGCAATCCTTGTAGATCGACGGCCAATAGAAACCACTATGAAAGATCTTGAAGGCGGTCCTATTCGCTGCAAAGTGTCCCCCATTCGGAGCGCTATGGCAATCTTCGATGATCTTCTTCCATTCCGATTGTCGAACACATCGCCTTATGACTCCATCGGCACACCTCCTATACAAGTATGGATCATCCCAATAATAGAACTTACAATCGTGGAGGAACTTCTTCTTATGGTGAGACGATAGATCCTTGGGCACGTGATGGATCACCAAATAGTTGACGATGTCGGCGAACCAAGGTATCAAATCGTCCATCTGAAAAATCTGCTCATCGGGGAAGCTCTCCTTGATTGCAATTTTCGAATCCTCTCCTTCCACGGGCTGCTCGAGTCTCGAGAGATGGTCGGCCACCACGTTCTCGCATCCTTTCCTATCCTTGATCTCCATGTCGAACTCTTGAAGAAGCAAAATCCAGCGAACTAACCTTGGCTTCGAGTCCTTCTTGTTGAATAGATAGCGAATGGCGGCATGGTCGGTGTGCACAATCGTGTGAGATCCCACCAAATAAGGTCTAAACTTGTCGAAAGCGTAGACCACAGCAAGTAACTCCTTCTCCGTGGTGGTGTAATTCCTTTGAGCCGAGTCCAACGTCTTAATAGCATAGTAGATCACTCGGAATAGCTTCTCCCTTTTCTGCCCCAAAACTGCTCCTACCGCCCAATCGCTTGCATCGCACATGAGCTCGAACGGGGCACTCCAATCCGGCGACACTAAGACGGGAGTAGAGATAAGCGCCTTCTTCAATGTCTCGAAGGCTTCCAAGCACTCATTATCGAACACGAACTTGACATCTTTCTCGAGCAATCCACATAACGGCTTCGTAATCTTTGAGAAATCCTTTATGAATCTCCTATAGAAGCCGGCATGTCCTAAGAAACTTCTCACCGATTTGACATTGGTTGGCGGTGGCAACTTCTCGATGGCTACAACTTTGGCTCGATCCACCTCCAATCCATATGAAGACACCTTGTGACCAAGTACAACTCCTTCTTGAATCATGAAGTGGCACTTCTCCCAATTGAGAACGAGGTTCGTCTCTTCGCATCTTTGAAGTACCGTGGCAAGATTCTCCAAACATTGATCAAAAGAAGGACCAAAGACTGAAAAATCATCCATAAACACCTCCATGATATTCTCGATCAATCCATGGAAGATGGCCATCATGCACCGTTGGAAAGTGGCCGGTGCATTGCATAATCCGAACGGCATCCTCCTATAAGCGAAAACCCCATATGGGCATGTGAATGCCGTCTTGTGTTGGTCCTCCGGAGCGATGGCGATTTGATTGTAGCCGGAGTATCCGTCGAGAAAGCAATAATACTCATGGCCGGCTAGACGATCAAGCATTTGATCTACGAACGGGAGGGGAAAGTGATCCTTCCTTGTTGCTGCGTTGAGAAGACGATAATCAATGCACACT
This sequence comes from Thymus mandschuricus, assembly GCA_029379335.1. NCBI lineage: Eukaryota > Viridiplantae > Streptophyta > Magnoliopsida > Lamiales > Lamiaceae > Thymus > Thymus mandschuricus. The sequence goes on along the minus strand of CM057074.1, from coordinate 13,154,562 downwards.
CGCCATCCCGTGACGAGCCATGTCGCGATTAGCTCTCCTTTCTCGTCGTTGATGACCGTCATGCCTCCTTTCTTTGACACCACTTGAGTAGGACTCACCCACTCACTATCCGAAATAGCATAGATCATGCCGGCATCAAGCAATTTCAGCACCTCCTTCCTCACAACTTCTTGCATGGCTGGGTTCAATCGTCTTTGGGGTTGGACTCTTGGGCGATGGCCTTCCTCAAGCAAGATCCTATGCATGCAAATCGTAGGACTTATACCTTAGATGTCGGCCATCGTCCATCCAATTGCAGATTTGTGCTCCCTTAACACCCTCAATAGCTTGTCTGTGTTTGCCTCCGTGAGATGAGAAGATACGATCACCGGGTACGTCTCTTCTTCTCCTAAGAACTTGTACTTGAGGTGCTCGGGTAATGGCTTCAATTCCACCTTAGGGGCTGCATCCTTCTTCTCTTCCTCTTCGAAAAATCCATCGTCCACCTTCTTGTTGATGTCGAGATATGAAACCTCCTTGTGGTGACTCGATGGTCGATTAGCCTCCAACTGATTGAGATACTCGAGTATCTCGTCGCAAGCTTCATCCAACTCCTCGTAGGCATAGAGAGAATTCGAAATACAATGGTTAAGTGCCTCCTCCGAAGTAGGTGGTGTCAATGTCTCGATGGAGAAGATATCCTCACGTTGATCGTCGGGTCTCTTCATGGCTTCGTAGATAGAAATTTTCAGTTCCTCCCCGTTGACTCGAAATGTGAGGTCTCCATCTTGAACATCGATCAATGCTCTTCCCGTTGCTAAGAATGGCCGTCCCAAGATCAAAGGTTGATTTGTATCCTCGGGCATGTCCAAGACTACGAAATCTGCCGGAAAGACGAGGTTGTGCACTTGAACGAGAACGTCCTCTACTATCCCCCTTGGATAAGAAACTGATCGGTCCGCCATAAGTAGAGAGATAGTGGTTGGCTTCATCTTCCCGATCTTGAGCCGGTTGAATATAGGGAGAGGCATCAAATTTATGCTAGCACCAAGATCACATAGCACATTTTGGAAGATTTGATCACCAATCTTGCATGACAAAGTGAATCTTCCGGGATCCTTTTGCTTCAATGGTAGCTTCCTTTGGATCACCGCGCTGCACTCCTCCGTGAGATTGATCGTCTCGAACTTCCCCCACTTCTTCTTCCCCGAAACCGCATCCTTGATGAACTTCATGTGGTTGGGCATGTCTCGGAGAGCATCGAGAAGTGGTATGTTGATGTTGACCTTTTGTAGTATCTCCATGAAGCGTTGATACTTCTCGTCTTGCTTCGTCTTGGTCAATCGTTGCGGGAAGGGGGCCTTCGGAGTGTAAGTTGGAAGTTGGTACGGCTGCTGGGCCTCTCGACCGACCTCTCGATCGAGAGAGGTGTCGAGAGGTCCCTTCTGACCTTGCTTTTTGACCTCTCGATCGACCTCTCGATCGAGAGAGGTGTCGAGAGGGTCAATTTGAATTTCCTCGTCGTATACCTCTCGATCCTCCTCTCGATCGAGAGAGGTGTCGAGAGGTGGATTCTGACCTCCAGTATGGACCTCTCGATCGATCTCTCGATCGAGAGGGGTGTCGAGAGGCCCTCGCCTCGGCTCTTGGATCCTCGTTTCCTCGAGCACCACGATCTTGAAGTTCCCGACTCCTTTCTTCTCAGCTTCCAAGGATGGATTTGTGTACGTAGTGCCGCTCCGAAGCTCGATAGCATGAACGTGATGGTTGTTCTTTGGGTTTTGCTCCGTGTTGCTTGGGAATTGGCCGGGCTTATGGACTCCTCCTTGAGCGTTGGCTATTTGACTCATTTGCGTCTCCAACATTTGCATTTGCTTGGTCAACGCATTGATGCTACTAGCCAAGTTGTTGGTTGATGTACTTTGAGTGAGCTCCAACGTCCTCAACTTTGCATCTTGTTGTGTCATCCTCATCTCCGATTGAGCCATATATTGACGAATCAAATCATCGGTTGACAATTCCTTCTTGGGCTCTTGGATGACTCCGTTCTCAACATGGAAGCCGGGAGGTGGTTGCAATGCGTTGCTTGGATTGGCATAGGAGAAGTTCGGATGATTTCGGTTGTTGGGAACATATGGCTTCTTATACCCTCCTTGGTAGTTCGAACCTCCTTGTCCTCCTTGCCCTCCTTGCCACTTGTTTCCTTGATTCGGTTGCCACTTGCCCCCTTGTTGCACAAAATTGGCATCTTCCTCTTCGGTTGGGTTTGCTTGATCGTCCGTGATAGCATCGCACCGAAGTACTCCTTTCTTGATAGAATCCAACTCATTTGCTGTTTTTGTATACTTCTCCATCAAGTCCTCGTAAGCATCGATCCCAATGTTGGCAACTCTCCTTCTTCCAAGCCGTCGATCGGTAGCCTCTTCATAGCTCGAATTTACGGTCAGCTCAATAATCTCCATAGCCACTTCATACTCATTGTTCAAGAATCCTCCCTTCGAAGCGTAATCGAGCTCCTTCCTACACAACTTGTTCAAACCACGATAAAAGCACGTGATTTGATCCTCCTTACTAATCCCATGATTCGGGCATGCTCGAAGTAACTTCTTGAATCTCCCCCACGCCTCATAAAAATGCTCATCCTCATATTGTTGAAATTGGTTGATCTCATTGATGAGCTTTTGAGCCCTCGAAGGTGGGAAGAACTTGTTGAGAAACTTTGTGCACATCTCAGCCCAAGTAGTGACCTCCTTCTTGTCCAATCCATCCAACCACTCTCTTGCATCGTCCTTGAGAGACCACACGAAGAGGCTAAGCTTGAGGTAGTCCGAAGATACTCCATTGGCCTTGTATGTAGCACATATGTCCAGAAATTGCTTCAAGTGCGCATTGGGATCCTCCGCCGGTGATCCTCCGTATTGATTGTTTTGCACCATGTTGATGAGGGACGTCTTGAACTCGTAGTTGTTAGCTTCCGTGGTCCCCCATCCTCCTTGCTGAAATTGGTCCACGACCGGTTTGAACCGATCGTTCAAAGTCCTCCTCACTTGATCCGCCATTGAATCGAAACTCCTTGGTGAATGGGGTGGTGAAGAGAGGGGTGTATCGATCTTCTTTGCCTCCTTTCCTCGCCTCAATGCTCGAAGAGAGCGCTCTAACTCCAAGTCTATAGGAATAGGATTTATCCCTTTAGACCTTGTGGTCATGCACTACCTAAAACCAAGGAGAAGAGAAGAAAAACGTTAGATCAATAACCCGAAAACAGAAAATTAAAGCGCCTAAATCACCTATTAATTCTATTTCAAAATATGTGTATGAAATCTAATCAGTCCCCGGCAACGGCGCCAAAATTTGATCGCACTATTTCTACCACACAAAATAGGTGTAATATAATGAAGCACGAGTATCGTATCCACAGGGACTGATAAACCGAAAACGCACACAATACCTCTACTCAAGAACTAATGTGATGTCTAGGCTTTTAAGGGTTTAGTGAATGTGGTATTTATACTAGTACTAGGCAAATAATAACAAGAACTCAAGTAATCATATAAGGAAATAGACAAGTAAAGAAATAAGTAGTCAAATAAAACAACTTAAGGCACAAGCAATTAAGTAAATAAGGAAAGTGAACAATTAAGGAAAAGTGTTGATTCTAGGGAAGCCTACCTAATCAAAAATATGCAAATAATTAATGAATACAATTAACCACTTTAATCCAATCTAAATGTGATACATGCAAAAATAACTTACACCCTAATTAAAGCAATGCAAGTAGTCACCCAACGAGATCCTAATATTCTTTCGAATTGTAAGAATCGAATCAAGTGCAAAATAGAACAAGTACCAATAATATAATCAACTAGGTTCAACTAAGACACCAAATCAATTATATATGAACATATAATAATTCAATTATCAATTAAGACAAATCAAACTATCATATCATGTATTCATGAGATCTATTATGCAATATCCTAATCAAGGCATATGAACATAACTATGCATACACAATTAGTGATCAAGTAATCATGCATGAGAATAAGCACCATGAAAACATGCATCTAGATTGGAAGGCTAATTGTAAACAAAAACACTTACATAAATTCAATTAGGCATTCAATCCCTAAAATCAACTAAGGAATTTAGCTAGACATAATTAAAGTAGACATGAACACAAAAGATTGAAAGAACATAATTAAAAAGTAAGAGTAAGAAAAACTTGGAATTGAATCTTGAACACGAAGAACTTCAAAACTTGAATCTTGAATAAACTTGAAAAGCTCCAATGTTGAATACAAAACTCTATAATAAAAGTGTGCTAGAAAGTATGTAAAATAATAAGATGCTAGATAATAAGGTGTTAGGGTTTACAATGCTAGACTAGGAGTATATATAGGAGAAATTTACATAAGGAAAGCCTAAACCAAAAAGGAGTCAAATTAAATAAGGAGAAAAATTCCCGGCTGGACACCTCTCGACAGACCTCTCGATCGAGAGGTAGATCGAGAGGGTATCATTTTTGCTCTCGATCGAAAGCTGCGGCAGAAGGCACCTCTCGACACCTCTCTCGATCGAGAGGTCGATCGAGAGGCCTTCACTCGAACTCAAATCTTGGATTTTTCAGCTTCGATCTTCACGCCTTTTCTCGTCTCGGGGTTTTATCATCGATTTATCATCAATTTATGCCTGAAAACACAGAAAAACACCTACAAGCATAATATTGTCCCATATACTAAAAACCATATAAAACATAGACAATACTATAAAATCGAGACACAAAATCGACTCTTTTTGGCTATGAAAACAAGGTAAATTTCACCTATATCAAATCCCCCAAACTTAAACATTGTTCGTCCCGAACAATACCAAAACATAAACAATAGACTCTAGCATTGTGAACTATATAGGCCTCAAAAACTTTTCAAAACCAATACTCATGATCATGATCAAAACTATGCATACAACCTTAGCATTAATAACACAACCTATCCAACAAATTCGAAACATGTCAATCTATCAAAGAACACTCTCCAACATGTGAGATTATGTATATAAGTGAACTCTCAACTCTCTCAAAGAAAAGATGTAATATAATGCACATCATGGGGTTCACTCAACATCAATGTAATGCAACACGTTTACCATAGGCTTGCCCCTAATCTCAACATCTCCACCTAATGTAATATTCACAAACTAAGATAAAAAAGGTCTTTGTAAAAGCTTGTAACGTAGGGACATTGGTTAAGGTAGGAAATATATAGGCTAAGTGACTCAAACTGCTCCAAATCATCAACCTCTTTTTTTTCAACTTCACCCAAAGTATAGATTTTACTCCAACTTCTACCATCCAACACCAACTACAAAACTCAATCATAGATGCAACATATACAATCCAAGCTAACTATCCCCTTATGCTTATTTTTGTTTGTTTGTTTGTTTGTTTGTTTGTTTGTTTGTTTGTTTTTTTTTTTTTTTTTTTTTTTTTTTTAAAGCTCATAGGGATAGCTAACTATACTTAATCAAGCATCTCAAATCTTTTCTTTTTCTTTTCATACCACACCAAGATAATCTACTCAACTCCTTCCCACATCATCAACTAACTCCACTAAAGATACCCTTATCCATCCAAACCTCCTATCATCCAAGCTCAAGAAAGAAAGGCTCATAACAAGGCTCAAAGAGGGTAAACAAAGATAATGATCAAGGTTAGTGTATGGGAATCATGTGGCTACGAAAGAATGGCCTAATGTCATCTCCTAGTTCATAAATATACTAAGGTCTTGACGGAGAAATAGGGCAAGTTCTAGAAACAATGAAGCATACATGATCACTCAATCAAGAAAATAGGCATCAATATGCACCAATAGCTCAAAACTCACGGGCTCAAACTAACTAGTTCCCGACTTCATGACATGCTTCAAATTCATCAAATAAAATCGCGTCGCTTCGCCAAGGTTCCATGCATAATAAAGATCATGAATTTTCTCCAAAAATCAACAAACTTTTTCTATCATCGGCCAAATTCACAACACTATCATCACATGCTTACTTGACTCAATTTAAAACCTAAGACTCAAAACAATAAAAGACTCTAACATACCCCAAAATAATACTAACAAATAAAAGACTCTCAAAGCAAGAAAACAATAAAAGTAATTAACTTAGACACTCTTTCCCTCCCCCAAACTTATTTCAAAGCATAGCAACGAAATAAGTTTAAAGAAAAGAAGTAGGCTAAGTTAAAAACTGACCTCATTGAAACGGCGGTGGGAAGGGAGGGTTGTCGGGGTTATTGGGGTCGAATCGTTGATGGCTCTCTGGGTAGTGAGGATAGAAATAGTGCATCTCATGCACCATCCTATTATAATTCTCCAAGTATGCTCGTTCATCCTCACGCCTCTTCGCCTCCTCTTCTCGAAATTTCCTCTCATTCTCAATGTAAGCGTCGAGAGTATCAAAACGACTTCCAATAAATGTACGAAGATCCCCCACCTCAGTTCTCAACGTTTGTACCTCTTCGCAAACTCCTCTTACTTGGGATTCAACAAACTCCCTACTATCCCAATGATAGTTGTCCATTGCTTCCATTGACTCCGTGTGCCAATCCCGCATCGTAGAGAAATCCGGAGCTCTCATATGAAAACCGGGCTGTGGAACACCCTCGTATCCTTGCTCAAAAGCATCTTCCCCTTGATCAAATCCCCGCTCATATTGCTCAGCCTCGTCTTCCTCTTCTTCCTCCTCATCATCATCACCACCTTCGTCGGGTTTTGGACCTCCCTCAGCCCACATAAGCTCCTTGTGTTGAGGAGAATCCATCTTTCCATTCCCTCTCCGCAGCTTCTCGTTCCCGATCACCTCCGTCAAATAACTGTTCGGAAGCGGAAAGAGATAAATGCCACTCATCCCATGTAACTTAAAGAACCACCCGGACGTGTCATACGAGATCATCCTTGCAAGCTCCAACGTCCGTCTATCTACAAAGATGGACGTAGATACGGGCTGCTCTCCAATCGGAATGTTGAAGTGTTGGGCAATGGGAGTGACGAAAGCTCCTATCCCGATCTTTTGTCCCCCGAACAAGTATGCTTGGTTCTCCATATGATCGACGAGGTAAAGGGCTGCACATTGTGAATGTCCTCGCAAAGAAGTCCAAATAAGATGAGCGTCGGTGGCAAGGAAGGTGCCGGAGTCATGACGGGAGTGGATGGTGCACGAGATCAGCCTATGGAAGTAGCGAATCGTGGGATTCCGAATTGATGCCTTTGCTTTCGCCTGGTTGTAGGATCTCATTCTTTCCTCCTCAAAATCCACGAAGTGTGCCCACAAATCTTGCAAGTTCGGATGATTGTTGCCAATATATTAACCATGCTTGTTTCCTCCGATGACATCGCTAAGTTGATCCATATCAAGCTCTCTCGGTTGACCACCAAGTTGGAAACGAATGACATGGGGCACTTGGTTGACTCGCTCCACTACCAACGTTGAGAGGAACTCCACCGTGAGAATGTGGTAGGTGAAGTGATTCCCTTGAAATATGTTGGTGAAGCCTCCTCGTTGCATCAATTGGGTGATCTCGTTAGCTATCCCCATCGCCGCCACCGTCTCTTGATGTAGGAAACGACAATGCTTGTGCTTGAGTTGCACAAGGTGGGACCATCTCCTCTTTGACTCCGCCGTCGTGAGCTTGAGTTTGAACGCCTTGGGCTCCAAACTTGAGGGCATCGACCTCGCCGGCGGTATTCTAGTCTCCGGGATAGTCTTGTCATTCTTCCATGTCTCCTTTCCCTTGCTCGAAGAGGTGACCTTTTCTTTTCCCTTGCCTTTGCCCGAAGAGGTTGAAGCAACATTCTTGCCCTTGTCTCTTGCCATCGTTAGTACCTAAAAATATCACCAATTAATACAAGGAAGGCAAGAATAGAGCAATATAGATCATCATCCCCCAAACTTCAACCAAACTCAATTCTCCCCCATTATCAACTCAATTTCATCACCAATTTATACAATCGCCACAATACTCCTCCATAATCATGAACTTATAATCACACAATCTCAATCTCATGTATATAGATACCAACGAATCTTCAACAATTCATAGACAAATATAAAGACTCATTCGATTATCAATACACAATTCTCTCCACATTCATCCATGAAAATAATTCAATGAATTCCGTGAATCCAATCTATCATGCTCAATCTAATACCCAATCTATCAATTCAACAAATTTAACCATCAAAATTGAATTTTAATCGGTCAAAACATGCGAAATCATGTAAAGAATCAAGAATTGATATTTAGAGGGCAAGAAATCGAGTACCTTTTGACGAATCGAAGAAAAAAATCGAGAGTATTTGTGTGTGCTTGAGAGAATTTGTGAGTTATGAGAGAATGGTATGTGAGTTGTGTGCAAAAGGTGTATTTAAAGGAGTAAATAAACCTGGTCAAAGTCGGAATGTGCGCCGTCAACGACCCTCTCGATCGAGAGACCTGTCGAGAGGTAGCTACTGGAATCTGAAATTTGACCTCTCGATCGACCTCTCGATCGAGAGAGGTGTCGAGAGGTGCTGCACTGTACGTTCTGACCTCCCCTCTCGATCGAAAACACGGGGGTCTCGATCGAGAGGCTTCACGTGACACACCTGGGAAATCAAAAATTCAAAACCTCTCGATACACCTCTCGATCGAGAGAGGTGTCGAGAGACCCCTACTGTATGCCAAAATTTCACCTCTCGAACGACCTCTCGATCGAGAGAGGTGTCGAGAGGTCCTGCTCGATTTTGTTTTCTACACAACTTTTTAACATTCGTTAGTATATTAAGGGGTTCGACTCTAAAATACGAAATTTGACTCAAACCTACGAAAAATAAACTACCTAAGACTCTAAAACGTAAAACGAAACAAAATAAAAAACGGGATACGAATATTGGGTTACCTCCCAACAAGTGCTACGTTTTACGTCTTTAGCCCGACGATACCTCCTTTCTACTTTGGGTCATCGAGGTAAGTGTCCGCTTTCTTAGGGAATAGAGGCATCGGCTTGAAGTAGTGCTTGAGGCGATGTCCATTTACTACGAATTTCTCACCGTCGTTCTTCAACACCTCGAATGCACCATTCTTCAAGTCCTTGTAAATGACGTACGGCCCCGACCACTTACTTTGCAATTTTCCTGGAAATAAACGAAGTCGAGAATTAAAAACAAGAACATCATCACCAATTTCGAACTTACGCTTTTTGATGCTCAAGTCGTGGAATCTTGCAGCTCGCTCCTTGTAGATCCTCGAATTTTCAAATGCTTCGTTTCTCCATTCATCAAGTTCCAACAAGTCGTCACATCTTTGGCCCATGGCTTCCTTGAACTCGAAGTTGATTCTTCTCGTCGCCCAATAAGCTTTATGCTCCAACTCCATTGGTAAGTGGCAAGATTTGCCAAATAGCAATTGATATGGCGACCTCCCGATTGGTGTCTTGAAAGCCGTCCTATAGGCCCAAAGTGCGTCATCCAAGTACTTCGCCCACTCCTTTTTGTTGGTGACGGTTTTCTCCAAGATTTGCTTGATCTCGCGATTAGCTAACTCGGCTTGACCGTTTGCTTGAGGGTGGTAGGGCGATGTGACCTTGTGCTTGACTCCGTATTTTGCAAGAAGCGATCCTAACCAACGATTGTTGAAGTGGCTCCCACCATCACTAAGCAAAGCCCTCGGAGTTCCAAACCGAGTCAAAATATTTCGCTGGAGGAATTTGATCACCACCTTCGAATCGTTGGTCGTAGTCGGAATGGCCTCGACCCATCTAGAAACATACTCCACCGCAAGTAAAATGTAGGAGAACCCTTGAGACTTGGGAAAAGGACCCATGAAATCAATCCCCCCAAACATCGAAGAGCTCCACTTCCATGATAGTTCGTTGCGGCATCTCGTCCCTTTTCGTGATATTCCCCATCCTCTGGCATCGATCACATGACTTGATGAACTCATGGCAATCCTTGTAGATCGACGGCCAATAGAAACCACTATGAAAGATCTTGAAGGCGGTCCTATTCGCTGCAAAGTGTCCCCCATTCGGAGCGCTATGGCAATCTTCGATGATCTTCTTCCATTCCGATTGTCGAACACATCGCCTTATGACTCCATCGGCACACCTCCTATACAAGTATGGATCATCCCAATAATAGAACTTACAATCGTGGAGGAACTTCTTCTTATGGTGAGACGATAGATCCTTGGGCACATGATGGATCACCAAATAGTTGACGATGTCGGCGAACCAAGGTATCAAATCGTCCATCTGAAAAATCTGCTCATCGGGGAAGCTCTCCTTGATTGCAATTTTCGAATCCTCTCCTTCCACGGGCTGCTCGAGTCTCGAGAGATGGTCGGCCACCACGTTCTCGCATCCTTTCCTATCATTGATCTCCATGTCGAACTCTTGAAGAAGCAAAATCCAGCGAACTAACCTTGGCTTCGAGTCCTTCTTGTTGAATAGATAGCGAATGGCGGCATGGTCGGTGTGCACAATCGTGTGAGATCCCACCAAATAAGGTCTAAACTTGTCGAAAGCGTAGACCACAGCAAGTAACTCCTTCTCCGTGGTGGTGTAATTCCTTTGAGCCGAGTCCAACGTCTTACTAGCATAGTAGATCACTCGGAATAGCTTCTCCCTTTTCTGCCCCAAAACTGCTCCTACCGCCCAATCGCTTGCATCGCACATGAGCTCGAACGGGGCACTCCAATCCGGCGACACTAAGACGGAAGTAGAGATAAGCGCCTTCTTCAATGTCTCGAAGGCTTCCAAGCACTCATTATCGAACACGAACTTGACATCTTTCTCGAGCAATCCACATAACGGCTTCGTAATCTTTGAGAAATCCTTTATGAATCTCCTATAGAAGCCGGCATGTCCTAAGAAACTTCTCACCGATTTGACATTGGTTGGCGGTGGCAACTTCTCGATGGCTACAACTTTGGCTCGATCCACCTCCAATCCATATGAAGACACCTTGTGACCAAGTACAACTCCTTCTTGAACCATGAAGTGGCACTTCTCCCAATTGAGAACGAGGTTCGTCTCTTCGCATCTTTGAAGTACCGTGGCAAGATTCTCCAAACATTGATCAAAAGAAGGACCAAAGACTGAAAAATCATCCATAAACACCTCCATGATATTCTCGATCAATCCATGGAAGATGGCCATCATGCACCGTTGGAAAGTGGCCGGTGCATTGCATAATCCGAACGGCATCCTCCTATAAGCGAAAACCCCATATGGGCATGTGAATGCCGTCTTGTGTTGGTCCTCCGGAGCGATGGCGATTTGATTGTAGCCGGAGTATCCGTCGAGAAAGCAATAATACTCATGGCCGGCTAGACGATCAAGCATTTGATCTACGAACGGGAGGGGAAAGTGATCCTTCCTTGTTGCTGCGTTGAGAAGACGATAATCAATGCACACTCGCCATCCCGTGACGAGCCTTGTCGCGATCAGCTCTCCTTTCTCGTCGTTGATGACCGTCATGCCTCCTTTCTTTGACACCACTTGAGTAGGACTCACCCACTCACTATCCGAAATAGCATAGATCATGCCGGCATCAAGCAATTTCAGCACCTCCTTCCTCACAACTTCTTGCATGGCTGGGTTCAATCGTCTTTGGGGTTGGACTCTTGGGCGATGGCCTTCCTCGAGTAAGATCCTATGCATGCAAATCGTAGGACTTATACCTTAGATGTCGGCCATCGTCCATCCAATTGCAGATTTGTGCTCCCTTAACACCCTCAATAGCTTGTCTGTGTTTGCCTCCGTGAGATGAGAAGATACGATCACCGGGTACGTCTCTTCTTCTCCTAAGAACTTGTACTTGAGGTGCTCGGGTAATGGCTTCAATTCAACCTTAGGGGCTGCATCCTTCTTCTCTTCCTCTTCGAAAAATCCGTCGTCCACCTTCTTGTTGATGTCGAGATATGAAACCTCCTTGTGGTGACTCGATGGTCGATTAGCCTCCAACTGATTGAGATACTCGAGTATCTCGTCGCAAGCTTCATCCAACTCCTCGTAGGCATAGAGAGAATTCGAAATACAATGGTTAAGTGCCTCCTCCGAAGTAGGTGGTGTCAATGTCTCGATGGAGAAGATATCCTCACGTTGATCGTCGGGTCTCTTCATGGCTTCGTAGATAGAAATTTTCAGTTCCTCCCCGTTGACTCGAAATGTGAGGTCTCCATCTTGAACATCGATCAATGCTCTTCCCGTTGCTAAGAATGGCCGTCCCAAGATCAAAGGTTGATTTGTATCCTCGGGCATGTCCAAGACTACGAAATTTGCCGGAAAGACGAGGTTGTGCACTTGAACGAGAACGTCCTCTACTATCCCCCTTGGATAAGAAACTGATCGGTCCGCCATAAGTAGAGAGATAGTGGTTGGCTTCATCTTCCCGATCTTGAGCCGGTTGAATATAGGGAGAGGCATCAAATTTATGCTAGCACCAAGATCACATAGCACATTTTGGAAGATTTGATCACCAATCTTGCATGACAAAGTGAATCTTCCGGGATCCTTTTGCTTCAATGGTAGCTTCCTTTGGATCACCGCGCTGCACTCCTCCGTGAGATTGATCGTCTCGAACTTCCCCCACTTCTTCTTCCCCGAAACCGCATCCTTGATGAACTTCATGTGGTTGGGCATGTCTCGGAGAGCATCGAGAAGTGGTATGTTGATGTTGACCTTTTGTAGTATCTCCATGAAGCGTTGATACTTCTCGTCTTGCTTCGTCTTGGTCAATCGTTGCGGGAAGGGGGCCTTCGGAGTGTAAGTTGGAAGTTGGTGCGGCTGCTGGGCCTCTCGACCGACCTCTCGATCGAGAGAGGTGTCGAGAGGTCCCTTCTGACCTTGCTTTTTGACCTCTCGATCGACCTCTCGATCGAGAGAGGTGTCGAGAGGGTCAATTTGAATTTCCTCGTCGTATACCTCTCGATCCTCCTCTCGATCGAGAGAGGTGTCGAGAGGTGGATTCTGACCTCCAGTATGGACCTCTCGATCGATCTCTCGATCGAGAGGGGTGTCGAGAGGCCCTCGCCTCGGCTCTTGGATCCTCGTTTCCTCGAGCACCACGTTCTTGAAGTTCCCGACTCCTTTCTTCTCAGCTTCCAAGGATGGATTTGTGTACGTAGTGCCGCTCTGAAGCTCGATAGCATGAACGTGATGGTTGTTCTTTGGGTTTTGCTCCGTGTTGCTTGGGAATTGGCCGGGCTTATGGACTCCTCCTTGAGCGTTGGCTATTTGACTCATTTGCGTCTCCAACATTTGCATTTGCTTGGTCAACGCATTGATGCTACTAGCCAAGTTGTTGGTTGATGTACTTTGAGTGAGCTCCAACGTCCTCAACTTTGCATCTTGTTGTGTCATCCTCATCTCCGATTGAGCCATATATTGACGAATCAAATCATCGGTTGACAATTCCTTCTTGGGCTCTTGGATGACTCCGTTCTCAACATGGAAGCCGGGAGGTGGTTGCAATGCGTTGCTTGGATTGGCATAGGAGAAGTTCGGATGATTTCGGTTGTTGGGAACATATGGCTTCTTATACCCTCCTTGGTAGTTCGAACCTCCTTGTCCTCCTTGCCCTCCTTGCCACTTGTTTCCTTGATTCGGTTGCCACTTGCCCCCTTGTTGCACAAAATTGGCATCTTCCTCTTCGGTTGGGTTTGCTTGATCGTCCGTGATAGCATCGCACCGAAGTACTCCTTTCTTGATAGAATCCAACTCATTTGCTGTTTTTGTATACTTCTCCATCAAGTCCTCGTAAGCATCGATCCCAATGTTGGCAACTCTCCTTCTTCCAAGCCGTCGATCGGTAGCCTCTTCATAGCTCGAATTTACGGTCAGCTCAATAATCTCCATAGCCACTTCATACTCATTGTTCAAGAATCCTCCCTTCGAAGCGTAATCGAGCTCCTTCCTACACAACTTGTTCAAACCACGATAAAAGCACGTGATTTGATCCTCCTTACTAATCCCATGATTCGGGCATGCTCGAAGTAACTTCTTGAATCTCCCCCACGCCTCATAAAAGTGCTCATCCTCATATTGTTGAAATTGGTTGATCTCATTGATGAGCTTTTGAGCCCTCGAAGGTGGGAAGAACTTGTTGAGAAACTTTGTGCACATCTCAGCCCAAGTAGTGACCTCCTTCTTGTCCAATCCATCCAACCACTCTCTTGCATCGTCCTTGAGAGACCACACGAAGAGGCTAAGCTTGAGGTAGTCCGAAGATACTCCATTGGCCTTGTATGTAGCACATATGTCCAGAAATTGCTTCAAGTGCGCGTTGGGATCCTCCGCCGGTGATCCTCCGTATTGATTGTTTTGCACCATGTTGATGAGGGACGTCTTGAACTCGTAGTTGTTAGCTTCCGTGGTCCCCCATCCTCCTTGCTGAAATTGGTCCACGACCGGTTTGAACCGATCGTTCAAAGTCCTCCTCACTTGATCCGCCATTGAATCGAAACTCCTTGGTAAATCGGGTGGTGAAGAGAGGGGTGTATCGATCTTCTTTGCCTCCTTTCCTCGCCTCAATGCTCGAAGAGAGCGCTCTAACTCCAAGTCTATAGGAACAGGATTTATCCCTTTAGACCTTGTGGTCATGCACTACCTAAAACCAAAGAGAAGAGAAGAAAAACGTTAGATCAATAACCCGAAAACAGAAAATTAAAGCGCCTAAATCACCTATTAATTCTATTTCAAAATATGTGTATGAAATCTAATCAGTCCCCGGCAACGGCGCCAAAATTTGATCGCACTATTTCTACCACACAAAATAGGTGTAATATAATGAAGCACGGGTATCGTATCCACAGGGACTGATAAACCGAAAACACACACAATACCTCTACTCAAGAACTAATGTGATGTCTAGGCTTTTAAGGGTTTAGTGAATGTGGTATTTATACTAGGCAAATAATAACAAGAACTCAAGTAATCATATAAGGAAATAGACAAGTAAAGAAATAAGTAGTCAAATAAAACAACTTAAGGCACAAGCAATTAAGTAAATAAGGAAAGTGAACAATTAAGGAAAAGTGTTGATTCTAGGGAAGCCTACCTAATCAAAAATATGCAAATAATTAATGAATACAATTAACCACTTTAATCCAATCTAAATGTGATACATGCAAAAATAACTTACACCCTAATTAAAGCAATGCAAGTAGTCACCCAACGAGATCCTAATATTCTTTCGAATTGTAAGAATCGAATCAAGTGCAAAATAGAACAAGTACCAATAATATAATCAACTAGGTTCAACTAAGACACCAAATCAATTATATATGAACATATAATAATTCAATTATCAATTAAGACAAATCAAACTATCATATCATGTATTCATGAGATCTATTATGCAATATCCTAATCAAGGCATATGAACATAACTATGCATACACAATTAGTGATCAAGTAATCATGCATGAGAATAAGCACCATGAAAACATGCATCTAGATTGGAAGACTAATTGTAAACAAAAACACTTACATAAATTCAATTAGGCATTCAATCCCTAAAATCAACTAAGGAATTTAGCTAGACATAATTAAAGTAGACATGAACACAAAAGATTGAAAGAACATAATTAAAAAGTAAGAGTAAGAAAAACTTGGAATTGAATCTTGAACACGAAGAACTTCAAAACTTGAATCTTGAATAAACTTGAAAAGCTCCAATGTTGAATACAAAACTCTAAAATAAAAGTGTGCTAAAAAGTATGTAAAATAATAAGATGCTAGATAATAAGGTGTTAGGGTTTACAATGCTAGACTAGGAGTATATATAGGAGAAATTTACATAAGGAAAGCCTAAACCAAAAAGGAGTCAAATTAAATAAGGAGAAAAATTCCCGGCTGGACACCTCTCGACAGACCTCTCGATCGAGAGGTCGATCGAGAGGGTATCATTTTTGCTCTCGATCGAAAGCTGCGGCAGAAGGCACCTCTCGAAACCTCTCTCGATCGAGAGGTCGATCGAGAGGCCTTCACTCGAACTCAAATCTTGGATTTTTCAGCTTCGATCTTCACGCCTTTTCTCGTCTCGGGGTTTTATCATCGATTTATCATCAATTTATGCCTGAAAACATAGAAAAACACCTACAAGCATAATATTGTCCCATATACTAAAAACCATATAAAACATAGACAATACTATAAAATCGAGACACAAAATCGACTCTTTTTGGCTATGAAAACAAGGTAAATTTCACCTATATCACTTGCCTTGTGAGCTCTAGGTTCCTTGCAGTTTGCAAGTGCTCCAGCATTATCACAATACAATGTGATACCTCTGGGCAAACTGGGAACTAGCTCTAGCTCTCATTCAGGAAGTTCAGGAGCCACACAGCCTCTTTAGCAGCCTTACAAGCAGCCACATATTAGGCCTCCATGGTAGAGTCTGCGATGCTTTTCTGCTTCACACTCTTCCAAGTGACAGCTCCACCTCCCAAGGTAAACACATAGCCTGAGGTAGATTTCCTCTCATCTCGATCAGCCTGGAAGTCTGAGTCCGTATACCCTATCGGGATCAACTCATTGGACTGATAAACAAGCACATGATCTCTTGTCCTCTTGAGATACTTCAATATGTGCTTAATGACTCGGCTATTTCTAGCCTATCAATAATACAATAACCGAACTAGCTAGTAGTCCGGGTCGAACCACAAGGAGTGAATATGGCAATAGAAAGTCAAGTAGTTCACGTAGTCCCTATCATACTATCTAAGCACATAATCATGATTTTGGTGTTTTATAACTAGGCAAGTAATGAGTAAGAGAAATAACAAGCAACAATAAAAGCAAGTAATGTAAAGAACAAGTAGAGGAAATTCAATTAAAACAAGCAAGGATTCAAATGATTTCCGGTGTGATTAGGCTAAGGACTAGGCAAGTGATGTATCAAACCATTTTAATTCCTTTGAGTGGCATTATTACATAAATCAAGATATCTCATCCTCCTAAGACTTGATAACTAGTGGATTGAATAACATGCTTTCCATTCTAAACATATTACCAACTCCTAAAAGCACAATGCCTACTAATCTAACATCAATTCACATAAATCTTTCTAGGAATGATGTAAAATCAATGTTAGCTAATATGAGCAAGGATTCATGCCAAGTGCTATGAATGGAAGCTTCCTAGGCATTCCATCAAACACCTTGTATGCACTCATGGTTGTCAATCATTCATGCAATTAAATCCAATCAAATCCAAGGGCAACTCAAAGGAAAGGTAGATCCACATCAATAACCCTTAAATCCTAGCCTAATTCACACCATCCATCATTTGAAACCTCTATGGATCTAGCCTAGCATGGATCTACGCATCAAACCATGAACAATAAGCAAAAACATAATGTAAATGACAAGAAAAGAAAAGTAGAGAAGAAATCTTCAACAATCTCTTCAAACTCCAAGCATAATCTTCACAAATATTTGAAAATACCAAAGTAGAAAGAGGGAAAATAGCTAGGGTTCTAAGAGAAAGTGCCAAAAATGAATTACAAGTGTTGTTGGATGACAAATAAGGAAAATAACTAGCTATTTATAGTTTTCCCACAAATTGGGGTCAAATTGCAAATACTAGAAACTTGAGTTGAGAAGGTGGGGTAAAATCTGTAATTTCTGAAAAGTTGAGTAGAGGTTTGACTTGTGCATTTTCGGTTGACTTGTGCATTTCCGCCCACATTTCGCAGTTTGCGCGCTCTCACGGTTTTGACTCGTTCTCTCTCGTCCCGCATCGGAAAATTAATCCGCAAAGTGCTACGGCTTCCTCTCTCGATCCTCTTCGACATAGGATAAGTCAAACTCGCCCAGAAAATTGCCACAGCACCTGAAATCAGCACGGAAACCGAGAGAAAACGCAAAGCGTATAGAAAACGCATAAGTATGAAAACCTATTTTTCCTATTCATTTAAGCACACATATCAAAGCCAAAACCTACCAAAAACATCTTGAAATGCATATAAAATATCGGTTTGTCACTTAACAACCGTCCAATGTCCCTGACCAGGGTTAGACTGATATCTAGCCACCATGCCAACCGCATAGCAGATATCCGGTCTAGTACATAGCATCGCATACATGAGACTCCCAACCGCGGAAGCATACGGTACAGTCTTCATGTCCTCTACTTCCTCTTGTGTCTTCGGACACATATCCTTAGATAGAGAAATGCCATGTCTGAAGGGAAGAAAACCCTTCTTAGCATTTTGCATGCTGAAACGGGCGATCACAGTATCTATATATGAAGCTTGGCTTAAGCCTAACATCCTCTTACGGCGATCTCTGATCACCTTGATCCTTAGGATGTAACCAGCTTCTCCCAAGTCTTTCATCTAAAACTGTTCAGACAACCAATCCTTTACGCCTGATAACACGTTCACATTGTCGCCAAAGAGAAGTATGTCATCTACGTACAGTACTAAGAATACCACGCTTCCGTCCGAAATGAGCCTGTAAACACAGCTTTCGTTTATGCACTTGACAAATCCATAGGATTTTATCACTCCATCAAAACGAATGTTCCAGGACCTGGACGCTGGCTTAAGTCCGTATAGGGACTTCTTAAGCTTCCATACAAGATGCTCATGGCCATGTTGGTCCCGGGAAAGAGTAATTGGTGTATGGGGGGGGGGGGGGGGGAATACACCAATAACCAACCGTTTTTGACTTTTTAAAATTCAGGTCGATCTGCAGGTCGATTGTCAAGGTCGACCTTATCAGAGGCAGTTTGATCTATCAAGCTCGTATGGTATCAAGCTTGATTTATCAAACTGTTGTTTAATGCGGAAGTTGGTGGAGGTTGATTACTCTTTGAAAAATCTTAAAGGCTGAATATGGATAGCAGGTTGATTCGTGTAATGCAGATTGATGCTCGTCAGTTAGATAATAAAATGTAAGTGTAATAAATAAAGAGAGAGAGAAACACCGCGATGTAGCGTGGTTCGGAGAAATCCTCCTACGTCCACGTCAGGTCGACTCGACCTGAGAATCCCTTTTCTTTTGGATCCACCTCTCTCTTATTTATACTGACTGAGTATCAGTTCTAGCTACAATCTAACTTGAGAGTAACTAGACACGAGTTTTGGGTCGTGACCCTTACAACCTTTGTACTGGAACGTACAAACAAACTTACGCTGTTACAGAGCTTGACTAACTCTATAATGGCGAAAATAAAAACAAGCTTTCTAACTTCGAACAAGTCGGAGAAGAAGTTGTTTGAACAATCGACAAGCAGCAGTGAACGCTTCGTCGTTGTGGTGTTTTTCGGAATCGGAAACCTCTCTTCTTCAAGTGTTTGGGAAACTAATCGGATTTCGAACACTTGAATGGATATGAGCTTTGAGAGAGATTTGGGCAGATATGGCGTTGATAGCTTGTGTTTCCCGTACTTGAATCCGAAAAATGGCTGAAGTATTTATAGGCAGTTTTGAAAAACTAGCCGTTGGAGTCGGGCTGACGTGGCACTAGCCGTTGGATGCTGACTCACTTCTAGCCGTTGGGAATATTCGTCCTTGCTGGCACTCGACGTGGCAAGGATCAGGTCGTGACGCTCCATGAAGGCGGAGCATCGACCTTGATTGATAATCCAGCTCTTGAAATCTTCTAAGGCAATGCCAGCTGGAAGCTTGATAGGGGAGGTCGATAGACAGGCTGATGATCCAGCTCGATCCAATTGAGGCAGGTCGATACATCGACCTTTCTCTTACAGGGTGGATCGAACTTGATACTAAACGTTATAGGGCATCGACCTGCACTAACAGGTAGCAGGTCGATCTATCGGCCTTGACCCAAAACAAGTAAAAATATGCCTAAGTGTGGTTTCGATAAACATCATCAAAATCAAACTGCAAGGGGTTCCCAACAATTTCCCCCTTTTTGATGATGTCGAAACCAAACACTTTACAAATAATTCCTAAGATAAAACACTGAAAGGTGGTATCAGAGCTTAAACATTTTTCAATCATGAAGATTGATAAGGAATTAAATGAAAGGCAAATAAGAACATAATTAAAATAAAGCAGTAAAGGCAGATGCCTGGACAAAGAGATATTGTCATCAGGACGAAGGATGATTTTGTTTCATTAAGCTCGATAGCATAATACATGGAGAATTTACAACCAGCTGAGAGCATAAATGAAAAACAAGATTGCAAAATCATCTATCTACATAGCCTGGATCTTGGCACGGGCTGCAAGGCGCTCTTCCTGGACCTGCTCCCTTGACTTCGACTGCATGCTCGCGTAGATTCCATCCCTGATACGACGATAGTCGGGATCGGAATTCGATACGTTGACGCCTAGGCCAATGGCAGTTTGGGTGATGTACTGGTCGATTCGAGAGTAATCCAGATACTCCGAAACACCAAGACACAAGGGCTCAAAATATTGAAGAGCAGGGGCCCTTATCGTCACACCAGCCTCTGCAGCCTTTTTCCGTAGATCACCAATGAATTTTTGGTACGGAAACTTGCGCATATAGGCAGCATACGCTTCGTCGGCATCGGCAGGCAGGGAGGGGTCCTTGATGAAGTAGTGCAGCAGGATGAAGCAAGAGTTGAGCTCCCGCAGCAGGTTGTTCTGAGATTCATCAAGCCAATCAACGACCTGCTGCAATCCTCCTGCATTCAAAACAAGAGCGGACTGGCTGATCCAGTCCAACTCTCTCTTCCTCCTAGCTTCAGCAGCACGGCGCTCGGCCTTGAAACGCTGCTGCTCTTCTTGATTTGCAGCCTGCTCCGGCGTAGCACCAGCCAGAACCATGGCGGAAATAAGATCGGCCTCGGCTGCCAATCGAGCTTTGGCGGCAGCAGCCTGCTCCGCACCAAGCTGGGAGATGGGATCGGCATGAGCAGCAACGGCCTTGGGTGCAACGGCCTGGGAGGGCTTCTTTTGAGAAGGAGGAGGAGCCACGGAAGTTGAAGCAGATTTGGTTTTGATGGGCTTCTTCTTCTTCGCGGCGGCGGCTCTTTCTTCTTCCCCCTTTTCGACATCATCAGTCAGGGCCTTGATAAGGGAAAGAAGAGTCGCATCCTCTTGCTGCAGCTTGACCACAGCATCCTTCAACTCCATTTGCCCATTGAGAAGGGAGGAGATGGTGCCGTGGATGGCGTTGATCTGTTCATTGGAGGTCGATGCCGAGTTTGAGATAGAGGAATTCAGATTTTCTACTCGCTCATCGACCTTGGCCAAATCTTCCAATACCTCCGCGATCTGGTCACGGGACGCCATGTTGAGCTCATCGAGCTGGCCCGGCAAGAGCTTATCGGTATATTCTTTCAAAAGCTTCACGGCAAAGTCCGTGACGCGCTCCCTTGCAGCTTCATCGGCCTGGGCTTTGGCATCTTTTATTATATCAGCCCGGGCCTCTGCTACGGCCTGCTTGATTTGCTCTGGGAGGCTGGTGATGATGGACTCGAGCTTGGCAGAAATTTCATCCAACACAGCCTCCACATCAATTTTTGGAGACGGAGCAGCAGCAACAAAAGGCTGATCATCACCCTCAATCCTGGGTGATGATTGCTCCGGAGTTTGAATCCTATCAAACTTGTCTCCGGCTTCTGCGGCGGAGTTGAAGAGGGCGCGAGAGTGCGCATAGAGGGGGCGAAGGTCGATGCCCAAAATTTTGGCTTCGACCTTCATGCGGCGGAGCACCAGCTGACGGAAATTGGAGGCCGCATCCCCCACGGTGTAGAAACCGAACTCCGATTCAAGAGCCAGCTCCTCGACCTTCAGGTCGTCGAGAGTGACGACCTGCAGCAACGCCTCGAACATATAGTAATAACTCGACTTACAATCCAGGTAGAACTGGAGGCGAGTGGCGAGGTCGAGAGACTTGGGGAGTTGGGCAATCCCCGGCATCAGGTCGATGACCTTCAGCCTGGCCTCCGCCTTCTTGGCAGCGACCTGGGAGTGAGCAGCAGACATTGGCTGCTCAACGAACGGCTGGACCTCCAGCACGACGTCCTCCTCCACCGGTGCATCCCGAACTGGAGCATCCCGAACTGGGGAAGACAGAGATTCTTCCGCAGTGAGATCCTGGATCTCAACAGATCCAGCTCGATGGACGAGGGGGGACCTCGCTGGCGAGGGAGCAATGACCTGCTGAGAGGATGCAGGGCGTTGCGGCGAGGCGGACGGCTCGGCGGCGGAACGGACTGGAGATGGAGTCCGTTCGGCTGAGAGAGAGGGCGATGAAGCGGGCGAGGACTCCCTGGGAGGTGCAGATACCTCGAAATCCAGGGGGAGGATCTTGTGGAACGGCCTGGGAGGATCACCGGAGGCCGACTGCGTCCTCCGTGGAGGAGTCTTCTTTACAGGAAGAGCCTTCTTAGCAGGGCGAGCGGGAACCAGGTCGACATCGGCCTTCCTCTTCTTATGGACAGGTCGATCTGGGATCCTCCATCCAACCTTGGATTGCCCGGTTCTGGCGAGATGCTCCCTGACAGAGTCTGGGGAGTTGTGATAGATTTGTGGTGCCACCCCAATCGCCATCTCAAGCTGATGGAGATCTTTTGGTATAAACAGGGGGGGAAAGGCCGGATCATTGGACCATTTCCTATTCTTGAAGTAAGAAAGGATAATACAGGTGGCCTTCGATCCGAGGCGCATCGGCCTTTTCTCGTTGTGAAGATAGACTTTCACAATGGCCTCTCCCTCCGTCTCGCAGACGATCTGTCTGGCCTCCTCCCAGAGCAGCGAGACCATCAGTTTTGCCCAACTGATCGGTAGATCGAGAATTACGGCCGTCAAAATCTGGAATTTGAACGGGGTGACCTGGTCGTAATTCCCGACGTGCCCTAGAAAGCACTTTTGGATGAAGTCCATAAGGAGGCGGAATTTGGGGCGCAGCTCGCTCCTTTTGAAGGCCACTGGAACGAACTGCCTCTGCTCAATCAAGACCCGATCTGCAACCTGCTGCAGTTGGTCTTGAGAAATCTCCGATAATTGCATCTCCCCTCCGTCACCAATACCGAAGGCGCCCTTCACCGCATCAAGAATGTTGATGGTGACCATGGATTTCTGGGTTCCGAGGGTGACTGTGTGGGAAGACACGGACTCGCCCTCGTTCCAGTTATAGAAGAAAGCGCATACCATCCTGGGCAAATTCTTCGCCGGCCGGTGGGAGATAATCTGGTGGAATGGGAAGCATCTCTCCACCAGAGTGAACATGGAGTCTAGATCGCGAAAACCGTAGTTTTCACGCACCATGTAGGGCTCATACTTGATACGAGCGGACAGGTAGGCCTCGATTTCCGACCACTGCTTCTCTTTGCGACCGGAAGTAGAGGTTTGAGCCATGGTTGTTGGTTTTCTGCAACGATATAGATAGATAAGTAAAAAATACTTAAAAGAGATTAAAAGCAGAGAAGAAATAAAATACAAACCACGGTGAAATCTTTGTGCGATTGAGTGAAAAGTTGAAAACCAGTAGTGAAAAATAAACACGACGGCGGCAGTTTTTGCAGAGACAAGTTTTAGGTTTTTCGAAGAAGATGAAGAAGACAAGTAAGAATGAGAGAAAAACTGCATGCCATATTTATAGAATTTTCGAACGGTTGAGATCGTTCGAATTTGAAAAGGTGAAAATATCTCTTTAATTCTCAACCACACGATGTGTGCGCGTGAAATGTGAAACGTTACACATTCGCGCGTGAGATATGAGAACGTGCGATAACTTGCACTTTTTGCAGAGAGAAGGCAGTGAATTAAATGCATTCTCGGTCAATGTGTCAAAACTTGACACTTGACTGGATGTTTTACAAAAATGGTAATCATTATCCCTTTTTCCTCATTTTCTGCAAGTTATCAGAACCTTAACTAATGAAACACATTGAGAAATAAATAACATTAATAAATGAAGGAATCAATGCGTATTGAAGAAGTTATAAGACAAAAGGGTGATACTGCCCTTTTGATTCTTCCTTTATAAATGTAGTTGCATTCAGGTTGATATCGGTCTGATGATATCGGCCTGGTGACGGAGAACGGCCTGTCGAGATGAACGGCCTGTATTTGTGATGTCGGCCTGGACATATGACATCGACCTGGCAAGGTGGAACTGCCTGGACTTAAGATGTCGGCCTGGCGAAATAAACGCCCTGGAGATGGACATCGGCCTTTGTTCCCCCTCAAATGATGGATCACTTTGGCTAAGTGTTCCCCCTCAATTTGAGGAACACAGGTCGATCTGTTGAATAGTCGACGGCCTGATGATGAACACGGCCTGTTGATAGATACGGCCTGTTGTCAGACACGGCCTGTTCAAATGGTAACGGCCTGTTGAGAGTTGACCGCCTGTTCCCCCTTAATATCTGCCTGCATGTAAAGAGACGGCCTGCTTGTTGGTCCCGATTGTTGGTCCCACACAAGCTTTTGAAAGATGTGGCAGGTCGATGAGGAGATAACGGCCTGTAGGCTTACGATCGGCCTGATGTCTCAACGTTTAGTAACCCCAGCTTTCCACATAGCATTTTGAATCTTTCTTCGGCTAGGGGTTTGGTTAGAATATCAGCTCGTTGAATGTCAGTGTGTATCTTT
The DNA here is from genome assembly GCA_029379335.1 of Thymus mandschuricus. Lineage (NCBI taxonomy): Eukaryota > Viridiplantae > Streptophyta > Magnoliopsida > Lamiales > Lamiaceae > Thymus > Thymus mandschuricus. The sequence goes on along the minus strand of CM057074.1, from coordinate 13,129,998 downwards.
TCAATAACCACGTTCTTCTTTTCCACGTGATCACGAATAAAGTGATGTCGAATATCCACGTGCTTGCATCTAGAATGAAGAACTGGGTTTTGAGTAATGGCGATGGCACTCGAGCTGTCGCAGTATATTGGCACTTCACTGACTTCAACTTCATAATCCTTAAGTTGTTGTTTGATCCACAAGATTTGTGCACAACAACTTCCTGCGGCCATGTACTCGGCCTCTGTGGTGGAGGTGGCTACTGAAGTTTGCTTCTTTGAAAACCACGAAATCAGCTTGTTTCCGAGAAAGTGGCAAGTGCCCGAGGTAGATTTCCTATCGAGCTTGCATCCTGCATGGTCAGAATCTGAATAACCTGTAAGCTGCAAATTATCATCACAAGGATACCAAAGACCTAGATTTGTGGTTCCTTTGATGTATCGAAGAATTTTCTTTGCTGCTTCCAAGTGAGATTCCTTCGGATTAGCTTGAAATCGAGCACACACTCCAACTGCAAAAGTGATGTCAGGTCGACTAGCAGTTAGATAAAGTAATGAACCAATTATACCTCTGTACTGTGTTATGTTGGCAGGTTTTCCTTGGGGATCCGGGTCGATCTTCCCACCAGAGAGCATCGGTATTTTGACAGGCTTGCTGTCTTTGACACCAAACTTGTCGACCAGCTCGTGTGCGTACTTTGTTTGGCTAATGAAGATTCCTTCATCGGACTGCTTTACCTGCAACCCTAGAAAGAAATTCATTTCCCCCATCATAGACATTTTATATTTTTCGGTCATGAGGTTACCAAATTTTTCACACAAAATGGGAGATTTAGATCCAAAAATGATATCATCAACATAAATTTGTACTTAAAGGATATGTTCATTCACTTTGATAGTGAATAGTGTCTTGTCGACTGAACCACGCTTGAATCCCGATTCGATGAGAAAGGATGATAGCGTCTCATACCAAGCTCGAGGAGCTTGTTTAAGACCGTAGACGGCCTTGTGCAGTTTGTAGACTTTGCTTGAATCACCCTCCTCGAATCCAGGAGGCTGTTCCACATAGACTTCCTCTTCGAGAACGCCATTGAGGAACGCACTTTTAACGTCCATCTGATAGACTTTGAATCGTTGATGAGCGGCATAAGCTAGAAACAGTCTTATAGCTTCTAATCTTGCAACGGGAGCAAACGTCTCATCATAGTCGATTCCTTCTTGTTGACAGTAACCCTTTGCAACCAATCGGGCTTTATTTCTGACAACTTCTCCAGATTCATCTCTCTTGTTCTTGTAAACCCATTTGACTCCAATGACGCCCTGATGATAAGGACGATCAACTAGAGACCATACTTCATTTCTTTTGAATTCATTGAGTTCTTCTTGCATGGCTTCAATCCAATCAGCATCTTGAAGAGCTTCAATGGCATCTTTGGGTTCTATGCGAGAGAGATAGCAACTTAATAGTGCACTTTCACCAATCGTCCTTCTTGTTCGCACTCCTTGGTTTGGGTTCCCAACAATGAGCTCTTTCGGATGATCATCGATCCATCGTCTGCGTCGTGATCTTTCTTCATTTGAAATGATTGGCTCGGGCTCATTAATGGGTTCGTCAAACTCCGGATGAGTTGAAGGTTGATCAGTGGGCACATGCTGTTGCTCGGGCTGTTGATCAGACTGCTGTTCGGCCTGGATGTTGAGCTGCTCCATTGTGTTATCGAGCTGCTCGATTTGAGATGTAAGGTCGTGAACAGCATCAGTCTTGGGGACTGAGGGAGGGGGATCAGCTTGGTTAAGTCCGGCTGATGTATTACGGCTCGTATTATCATTTGCATCACTTCCCCCTTGTTGTGTGACCTTAGGATCAGATTGATCCTCTTCCTCCAAATCATTTGGAGTCCATACTAGCAGGTCGTCAATGGGGGAGTTAGACGGCCTGTTAGCAGCGGGCTGTTCTGTACCTGTACTTGAATCTCTGTACAGACAAGTAGATTCATCAAACACAACATGAGGTGTTACCTCCACAACTAGGGTTTTCTTATTAAAGACTCTATAAGCTTTGCTAACCTCTGAGTATCCTAAAAATACTCCTGGATCGGTCTTGCTATCAAAAGTCTTCAATTGAGATTTCCCATTGTTATGAATGTAACACAAACACCCAAAAGCTTTAAAATACTTTAACCTGGGGAGCTTGTTGTTCCACAGCTCGTATGGAGTCTTTCCATGTCGGGTCGTGATGATCGACCTGTTTTGGGTGTAGCAGGCTGTATTGACGGCCTCTGCCCAAAACTTCTTTGGAAGGTTGGTTTCATCCAACATGGTACGAGCTGCTTCCTTCAGCGATCTGTTACGACGTTCCACCACGCCGTTTTGTTGAGGTGTGCGTGAAGCTGAAGTTTGATGATGAATCCCACTCTTTGTGCAATATTCTTCGATCATTGCATTGATAAATTCGGTGCCTCGATCTGATCGAATGGAGATGATGGATTTCTCCTTTTGATTGCACAGCTTGCTCAGCAACGCAGGTAGCTTCTCCAATGTCTCCTTCTTTTTGTACATGAAAATAACCCACGTAAATCTAGAATAATCATCTATAATAACGAGAGCATATTTTCTACCGTTTATACTCAAGGGAGTGACTGGACCGAAGAGGTCGAGATGGAGAAGCTCAAGAATTCGATTTGATGATTGTGCCGTCACGCTTGGAAAGGATGATCTTGTTTGCTTTCCGGCTTGACAGGCTCTGCAGATGTGATCACGATCGAAGACTTGGTCTGGCAGGTCGTTCACCAGCTTGTTGCGTGCGAGCTTGTTGATGGCCTTGAAGTTTAAGTGACTCAACCTCTTGTGCCATAACCAGCTTGTCTCGGAATCGGCCTTTGTGACCAGGCAGGTCTCTATCCAATCTGTCCATTGAACAATATAGAGTCTATCCTGCAAAATTCCGGTAAGAAGAATTTCTCCTTCCTCATTTTTCACGAGACATTTGTTAGCGGTGAATTCTACTCGTTTACCACTCGAGCAGAATTGCGACACAGAGAATAAATTATGATTAAGACCTTCAACATAAGAGACGTTAGAAATAGTTGTTTTACCAACTCTTAGATCGCCCTGGCCTCTTGTAAATCCCTTAGAATTTCCTCCAAAGGTTACAAGTGGCCCGTCTCGTTCTTGGTAATTTGAAAGTGGCGTTTTGTCACACGTCATGTGCTTTGAGCATCCACTATCAATGATCCATACAGCTCCTCGAGCTGCGTGGCTCCTTCTTTGAGCCTTCCCAACCTGCAATTAGTTAAACTTAGCAACCCATTTGAGATTGGGTGCTACATCGGTTGCGGGAACGGCCTTTGGAACCCATATTTGCTTCACCGGTCTGCTTCTATCCGAGGCTGAGGACGAGGCAGTAGCGGTCTTGGGCTTAGGAGCCTTGGATTTCTTCGAGTGAGGGCGACGAGGCTGATAATTTTGTTCTTCGTAAAACCCAGGTTGATACTGCCAGTTTTGAAAATTTGACTGTTGAGAATAGTGGCAGTAGCACCCTTGATAATCCGGGTGGAAGAACTCAGGGTGATATGGCCTTTGATAGAACTGGCCTCCGTATCGCCCTTGATGAACGGCCTGATTTTGATGATAGGGGGCAGGTCGACGTTGCTGAACAGGTCGACTCTCTTTCTTTTGAGAAACAGGTTGTTCCTTCTTTTGTTGCTTTATGAGGATGGCCTGGGGCTGTCGAGCTGGATTCTTCAGCTTGACCATCTTATCAGGGAGAGCTTGATTAGCTTTCCGAGCATTCTTCGATTTAGGCTGCGCTTTCACGAACGTGATCTCGCAGTCTTTGTTCTTGCTTTTCTTGGATTCTCCGTTAAATCCAATCCCAGAGTGATCGCGCGGATTGCGTTGCATGGATTGGACCTCTTCCAGCTTCTTTCCACTTTTCTTCAACTGACTCAATGTGAGTTGAAGTTTTTCTTCCTTTTTCACGAGGAGTTCGTGTCGGATTACCAAGTCAGCCAGCTTTGAGGTAAGGCTGTGTATTTCGGCATCTTTGGTCTTGAGGGACTCGTTCTTCTCGAGCTCCCTGGTATCGAACTCCTTGACCCGTAAAGTCAATTCGTCAACCTTTGACTTTAGGGCTTCGATCTCCCTTTCCTTTTCTTCATCGTAGGGAGAGAATCTTTCTTCTAATGCTAGCTTGTATTTTTCATTTTTATCCAATAGCTCAGCATTGTCTTCAACGACCTCTTTGAGTGTATCCACGAGATCGGCATAGTCGTCGAGCTGTTTCTTGATTTCTTCCCAAGACACAGCCTCGGATAGGTCTTCATCACCTTCTTCTGCACAATCATTGTCAGAAAAAGAAAGTGAAATGGGTTGAAGATCTACCTTTGAAGATCCCTCGTTTTGTTGATGCTCTCCAACGAAGCATTCTTCATCATCACTTTCATCGAAAGCGATGTATCCTTCGTCATCACTTGACGAGCTATCCGAGAGGTGAGCTTCCTTTGTTTCTTCGGCAATCATTGCAGCTCGTTGATCTTTGAGCTTCTTATCACGCTTTGCACGGAGCTCGTCTCTCTCGGCCTTGGTAAGATCCGGACAGTCGGTCTTGTAGTGACCTGGCCTGCCACAGTTGAAACAACCACCCTCGGGTGTGTTAGAAGAATTGAAGGTTGAGGGTTTACCTTCTCCATTTTTGTCAGGGCGGTCGTGGTTGCGGTTTGAGAAGTTTCGTTTGTTGTCACGGTAGAATTTCTTGTATTTGACAACCTTCCCTAGGAGCTTCTCATTTCTCCTAGCGGCTAGAGCGTAGTCGAGAGTCATCTTCTCGAACTTCTTGACGATGGATTCGTCAATCGGACTTGGGGTAGCAGCTGAGGCTGAGTCGGCCTTGAAGGCTACCTCCTTGTTCTTTTCCTCAGCCTTCTTGCTGGTGGAAGGCTGAGTTGATCCATGGATGCGGATCATCTCATACTCATTTCCGACAAGAATGTCGAAAAGATCTTCAGTGGTGAGGGAGTTGAAATCCGATCGGGCTGGATGCATGGCGGCGTATACGTGCCAATTTGCAGGGAGGGCACGTATCACTTTGAGATTCTTCTCGCGCTGTGTATACTTGTATGGATTGATGGCAGCCACTTCAAGAACAATCTCGGTGAAGCGAATTTTCATCGCTTCAATGGTTTCTCCCGAAACCATCTTGAAGTCATCGAACTTGCTGCACGCCATGGACAGCTTGTTCTCCTTCATTTCCTCTGAGCCAAGGCTGATGGACCGGAGGGTGTCCCACATTTCTTTGGCCGTTTCAAGATTTCTGATCTTGGCCAGGTAGACGCCCTTCACGGTGCTGGAGATGAGTCCCTTTGCGTAGTCATCGAGACCGGCCTCCTTTCTTTCCTCAGTTGTGTAATCGCGAGGATTCTTAAGGACTTTCTCGTATGTAGCCTCCCCGGGGGCTGTTCCATCCACGATAATCTTTGCAGCATAAATGGGGGAGGGTCCGTTCTCGATGATGTCCCACATAAGGACGTGATGTGCCTTGAGACACATCTTGATTCGAAAGCTCCAATCTTCATAGCCTTGAACGGAGAAGTCTTCACATACCCTGAGAAGAGAAGCCTCCATTGCAAAATAATATGATATGAAATGAATGAAAAGATTTTTCTAAGGATCGGTTCAAAATGACCAAAAGTTTGATAAGGAACTTTTAGTATGCAAAGCAGCGGTCAAAAGAACCACTGCTCTGATACCACTTGTTGGTCCCGGGAAAGAGTAATTGGTGTATGGGGGGGGGGGGGGGGGGGAATACACCAATAACCAACCGTTTTTGACTTTTTAAAATTCAGGTCGATCTGCAGGTCGATTGTCAAGGTCGACCTAATCAGAGGCAGTTTGATCTATCAAGCTCGTATGGTATCAAGCTTGATTTATCAAACTGTTGTTTAATGCGGAAGTTGGTGGAGGTTGATTACTCTTTGAAAAATCTTAAAGGCTGAATATGGATAGCAGGTTGATTCGTGTAATGCAGATTGATGCTCGTCAGTTAGATAATAAAATGTAAGTGTAATAAATAAAGAGAGAGAGAAACACCGCGATGTAGCGTGGTTCGGAGAAATCCTCCTACGTCCACGTCAGGTCGACTCGACCTGAGAATCCCTTTTCTTTTGGATCCACCTCTCTCTTATTTATACTGACTGAGTATCAGTTCTAGCTACAATCTAACTTGAGAGTAACTAGACACGAGTTTTGGGTCGTGACCCTTACAACCTTTGTACTGGAACGTACAAACAAACTTACGCTGTTACAGAGCTTGACTAACTCTATAATGGCGAAAATAAAAACAAGCTTTCTAACTTCGAACAAGTCGGAGAAGAAGTTGTTTGAACAATCGACAAGCAGCAGTGAACGCTTCGTCGTTGTGGTGTTTTTCGGAATCGGAAACCTCTCTTCTTCAAGTGTTTGGGAAACTAATCGGATTTCGAACACTTGAATGGATATGAGCTTTGAGAGAGATTTGGGCAGAGATATGGCGTTGATAGCTTGTGTTTCCCGTACTTGAATCCGAAAAATGGCTGAAGTATTTATAGGCAGTTTTGAAAAACTAGCAGTTGGAGTCGGGCTGACGTGGCACTAGCCGTTGGATGCTGACTCACTTCTAGCCGTTGGGAATATTCGTCCTTGCTGGCACTCGACGTGGCAAGGATCAGGTCGTGACGCTCCATGAAGGCGGAGCATCGACCTTGATTGATAATCCAGCTCTTGAAATCTTCTAAGGCAATGCCAGCTGGAAGCTTGATAGGGGAGGTCGATAGACAGGCTGATGATCCAGCTCGATCCAATTGAGGCAGGTCGATACATCGACCTTTCTCTTACAGGGTGGATCGAACTTGATACTAAACGTTATAGGGCATCGACCTGCACTAACAGGTAGCAGGTCGATCTATCGGCCTTGACCCAAAACAAGTAAAAATATGCCTAAGTGTGGTTTCGATAAACATCATCAAAATCAAACTGCAAGGGGTTCCCAACAGGCCATCTCTCACATAACCTTCTGGTGGCGCATGTAAATGTCCCTACCTTTTTCTAGGTACCCGTTCAAGAACGCAGTCTTGACGTCCATTTGCCAAACCTCTAGGTCTAAATGTGCCGCCATGGACAAGAGTATTCTGACAGACTTAAGCATGGCAACCGCCGAAAATGTCTCATCGTAATCGATTCCCTCTTTCTGAGTGAATCCTTTCGCCACCAATCTAGCTTTGAAGGCTAAAACCTTCCCGTCAGGTCCTCTCTTTCTCTTGTACACCCACTTGCAACCGATGGGCTTTACCCCATCCGGCAGCTCCGCAAGGTCGTACACGTCCATGTAAACTATGGATTCTATCTCCGAATCCATAGAAACTCTCCAGGAATCTGCATCCTCGTCCTCCATTGCTTCCTTGTAAGTCCAGGGGTCGATCTCATCATGTTCGATACTCGAGGGTAATTCAGTGGATTTTCCCACGAACATGAAACGGTCTGGTTGACGAACAACCCTCCCACTGCGACGAAGCAACGGTGGAGATACAATATCGGAAATGGGTGCAGTTAGTGGTATGACCTCTTGTACTCTCGGCTGTTCTGGAGTACTGGCTGCTGCTGATGCTCGCAACTCATCGAGCATTATTTCACTCCTTGTCCGATGGTTACTATTAAAGTCCTCCTCTAGGAATCGGGCATAAGTGCTTACAATGACCTTCTGATCCTGGGGACTATAGAAATAACCTCCTTTCGTTCCCTTTGGATATCCTACAAACAGCCTAACCTCAGTCTTAGACCTCAATTTGTCAACCTCCTTTGTCAGCACGTGTGCTGGACATCCTCAAACCCGAAAATGACCCAAGCTGGGCTTCCGCTCTGTCCATAATTCGGAAGGAGTTTTAACCGTCGACTTTGTAGGTACTAGATTGAGGAGATAACCTACTGTTTCCAAGGCATATCCCCATAACGAAATTGGCAAGGATGCATAGCTCATCATCGATCTAATTGTATCTAAAAGAGTACGATTCCGTCTCTCAGCTACACCGTTCTGTTGGGGAGTACCCGGCGTAGTCAACTGAGACGCAATCCCATTATCTGACAAGAACTTTCGAAACTCAGTTCTGAGGTACTCGCCGCCTCTATCAGAGCGAAGTGACTTGATACTTCTACCTAACCTCTTCTCCACTTCCGCTTTGAAATCTTTGAACTTGTCAAAGCACTCAGATTTCTTGTGGAGTAGGTAGATAAAACCGTATCTCGAGTAATCATCAATAAAAGTGACGAAATACTTGTAACCTCCTCGAGCTTGAATAGACATCGGTCCACATAAGTCAGAATAAACCAACTCTAAGGGCTCTTGAGCTCGATAACCTATGGACTTGAAAGGTCTGGTCACCATCTTTCCTTCCAAACACGATTCACACGTTGATAAAGGTTGTATTTGGAAATCCAAAACATCTTCATTTATCAACCTTTGAATCCTCTTTTGGCTAATGTGACCCAATCGTAAGTGCCATAATAGAGTTTGGTTCATCTGAGACGGATTCTTCCTCTTTTTAGTATTCAATGATGAGGAAGCATTATAAGAAGAAGAATCATTCATAGGACAAGTTATGGTATAGTGAGACCGGGATAATGTGCCAGAAACTATAACTTCATTGTTTCTCATGATAGAAACGCCTCTATAAAAAACAACTAAATATCCAAAAATGAAAAGTTTGGAAACAGAAATCAAGTTTCGCCTAAAAGCAGGCACATACAATACGTCTCTCAAAACCAAAACAGTACTATCAAAAGATAAATGAATGTCTCCAACTGCGACAGCTGCAACTCTCGATGCATCGCCCATGGAGATGGTAATCTCGTCATCACTCAGTTTCCTTGTCTGCAGAAACCCCTGCAAGGAGTAACATACATGGTCAGTTGCTCCCGTATCTACTACCCAAGTCTGGGTAGAACTTGCAGCTAAGCATGTTTCAGTTACGTATGTGAATGACGTACCAAAATTCTTCTTCTTTAGAGGGCAGTCAGCCTTCCAGTGTCCTGTCTTGTTGCATTTGTAGCACTTGCCCTTCCCCTTAGGCTTTTCACCGCCTTTGGTAGGCTTACTACCTTTGCTCCCACTGGTGCTGGTCGCTTTCTTTCGATTCCACAGTTTCTTCTTGATCCCACCTTTTGGTGCAAAAGAAGAGGCCCTTACAGATGACAGTGTCGTGGCACCCTCGCTCATCATGGCTTCGGCAGTCACCAAGTCATTAAGAAGTTCATTCTGAGTATACTCTTTCTTATTCATGACTACGTTCAGACGGAAATTCTCGAAGGACTTTGGAAGCGCATGGAGTATCATATCGATCTTTGCTTCACCATCGATACCTCCATCGAGCTCTTCCAACTCGTTCTGTGCGTTCATTAGACTCAGAACATGATCACGCACAGAAGTGCCTTCCGTCATCTTTGTGGTCATGAGTTTCCTCATGGCCTCAAAACGAACAGCCTTGTCCTTCTCTCCAAAGAGTTCCTTGAGATTGAACATTATGTCAGATGCTTTCACAAAATTCTTGTGTTCCAATTGCATCTGACTTGATATAGAAGTCATGATGAAACACCTTGCCATATCATTGGCCTTGTGCCATCTCTTATGTTCTTCCCTATCAACATCAGTGGAGTCCTCTGTCAAGGGAGCAGGTTCAGGAGTTGTGAGTACAAAATTGTACTCCTCCGCGACCAAGACATACTCAAGATTTCGTTTCCATTCCAAATAGTTGGAACCAATGAGAGGCTTTGAAGTGAGAACATTTATCAACGGGACTAAAGCAATATCTGAAAAAGCAATAAACACGTAGACACAAGTAAGAAAAGATCATGCATCAGTTCGTAACGAAAATTATTGTAACCTTTTGATAAACCAATAATTTCGAAACCTTCAACAGCCCGTACAGTACGGATCGCAAGCCACGTTCGTGTGGATGTTTACGCTCCCACTGCTCAACCAGATACTCATATCTTTAACTCTACTTATCTTGCCAACCTATCCTTATGGCAAATAGAGCTAACAGTTGAACCTTACTAGACCATATTAGATTAGAAAAGGGACTCCGTTGGGGAGTTGTATTCTAACTAATACCTAAGATTTTAACCACAATATTAGCCTAACTCGGAAAAAGCACTATTTTCCTTAAGCTATCTTTGTTCAAAAACCAACTCCAGAGAAAACAGTAGTTACTATTCCAAGCAAGCCGTTCGTGTGGACGTTTACTCAGAAAAGCTCTCACTTCTCATTTTGGTTAGAACATTTTTGTTAAGAAACCTAAGTCTGGCGAACTAGTCCGGCACATGTGCAAGCCACATTTGTGTGGACGTTTACACACTCGCACCCAGACTTCACCTTAAGGTCAATTGTGGAGGTCTTAACATTTTTTATACCAAAAATGTTTTTATCTGCTTAGTATTTTTCTTTCAAAAGGTTGTCGACATGCTAGATCACGTTGTCACATAATCCTAAGCATAATTTTTTAAACGCAGCAAATAAACCATGCTCGCAGAAAATTAAAACATGCTTATATTGACAATCCTAAACATGCTCGATTAAGCGCAATTTATTCACCTTGGTAGGCAAGACATGCTATAATAATTAAATAAATTGCATCCATAGCATGCTTAAGAAAAACGAGATAAAAACAAAAATAAAACTCGTTTTGCGTGGTGTAACGACCCTGTCTATTTTATTACAAAATAGAAATAAATCAGAAACAAGCTTCGGTCTTGAATAAGGCCTTCGTCTTGATCTCTCGTTTCTCCCTGAAAAATAAATAAAATTTTAAAAATTTATTATCCAATTTTTCGTTGCCATTGAGCTTTTCAAATCGAGATTGGGCCCACACCACACGGCCCAATTCTCTCGAAAAAGTCAAAACCTCGCTCGTTTCACTCTCATGGGCCCACGAACTCAAACCGGACCTAAAAACGGCCCGAGTTCGCAACTGGGCCCGAGCCCGAACGTAGGAGGCAGCCCGTAACGCGAACGGGCCCGGGTTCGAAACCCTAGGCCCGATCGCGGGCTAGGGCACGAGCCGCAAAGTTGCCCGCGCCGTGATCGGCCGACGGAGGATTCCCCGCCGATCGCCCCCATCTCCCCGGCGCCGCTGCTGGTGGTGGTGGTCGGCTCCCGCCGGCGGCACCGCCGGCAGCCCTCTCCAGCGCAACCCCGCTGCGTGAAACCCCTCCTAGGGTTCCGCCGCGAAACCCCATCGCCCGCTGCCGCCATTCCAGCCGCCGTCGCTGCTGGCGTGATATTGCCGGTCTGCTCCGCTGCTAGACGCTCCCTCCGCCGCCTCGCCGTCGCTGCCCGCCGCGAAGACCCGCGGCAGAAACCCTCGCGGGTTCTGCCGCCGCCGCTGCTCGCTCCGGCGCCACCCGCTGCCACCATCAACGACGGCGACCGCGTGGAGTCCGTTTCCGGACTCCGTGGTCGTCGTCTCCGGCGACCATGCAGGCTACGGCTGCTGCCGCGGCGTTGAGCCCTAACTAGGGTTCCGTTGCGGCGCCGTTCGCGCGTCCCGGTGCTGCCGCCGTCTGTCCAGGCCCTCCCCGACCTCCTCCGGCGACGCTCGAGCTCCAGCAAGATGCTGGAGCCATGTCGATCGCCGGCGAAGAGGAGAAATCGCTGTTGGGCGGCTGCACGCGCGCGTGCGATGGCGCGTGTCGCTCACGCGCCGCCGCGTGCGGCAGTCGTCCATCGGTGTTCGTCTCCTTCGTTCTTCATCTTCGTCTCGTACAGCAGGTACAAAACGAAAAATAAACCTATCTAACCCTAATCTAGATTGCAACTTATTATCTCGCAATCAAAATTACATAGATATTGCCAAATCGGCACCGAAAAAAGAAAAACACCATGAAAAGCGATATACATAATCGATCAACATGCATAATAAATAAATTACTTAATCTGATAGAGCCGAAAAACTGATCCTTTGCTCTGATACCAACTGAAGGAACCATTGATCAATGAAGATCGGTTCGTCCCGAGGATCTATTTTGGATATCTAAGTTATCGATATAAAAACCTATCATGCTCTTATGAATTTAAGTGCGGAATCATAGGGTGTTCAGAACGATTACCTTAGGGTGAAGAGAACTCGCGAATAGATCTTCTGATCTGTATTCCTGCTCGATTCTGACGTTGGATGGGCAACGAACCTCGGAATCAGCCACGGAAACGGGAACCGCCGTTCTGCTCTAAACGGCCGCGCGTCTCTCTCTCTCTAACACTAGCCTCCCTTTCTTGTTAGAATATTTCAAGTGCACTCGTATATTCTCAACTTCTGTTAGGTCAAACAAGACCTTGAGGGGGTATATATAAGAGAGACCAAGTGGCCTATTGAGCAGATTGGCATCCACTTAGCCTTCTGGCCTGCAACTTATGGACTAGGCGTCCACTTAGCAAATTGGCGCCCAAACTGGGCCCAATTAGGTGGCGGCCTACTTATTCCTTATACTGTGGCCTATTGAGCTTTTTGGGCCAGATCAGGGATCTACTAGCTGGTAAAACCGAGGCCTCCCAATGGCTAAATTCTCCATACTCAGCCCAGAGTATAATTTAGTCCATAAGTACTAAAACATTCCACTAGAGTAATAGTACTGAATTACCTGTTTTACCCCTGTTGAGTTCAGGCCTAATATTAGACTTAGCGACCCCCGTATTTAAGATATCCCACATCCGTTGATTAACTTAGAGCTTCTGACTGCTCGTGTTATTCAACTTCTTTATTCCTGAGTAGTACCATTCATTCCTTATTCATCATACCGGAAATTAATCCACGTGCAGGGTTTGGTATGATAATCCTTAATGAATTCCTCAGGGGATGTGATTAACCTGTTCTACCAGGATACGGTGCTCTGTTGCAGTTACACTAAGAGTCGTACTAGTTGTAGTTGCTTCCCAAGATACGGAGCATATTGAGTTACAGATCCTCTGAACTCTCACCCATGGTAAATCAAAGAAGCAGACTACAACTATACACCCTTAGGACTCAACTAGAGTTAAGGTTCATCTTAAGTCACCGAGGTCTTGATTCTTTCTACATAGGTCAGAATAGAAGAATACACCTCACTGTGATCCTATCAGTACACGCACGTACTAGCATAGACAAGTAGCCAAGACAAGCTACTTATGCAGCCTATACTACAGCCTAAACCGACAGTTATATCCAGAACTGTCTCAACTGTGATACCCTTTTATATCTCTAGAGGAACCGGCAACTATGGTCTTCTGTGATCTACAACACACCATAAAGCCTACAACTTTGAGATAATGGATAGATGTTTGATGCATGGATAACAATTCATACTTAATCAGATAGGAGATTGTAAGTGGTTATGGACAACACATGCATACAAGCTAAAAGGCCTGCTTTCTAGTATACAAATCCATCACATATAAAATATGTCCGAACCGGGTTGGGTTCGGGACTGGGCCAAACTCGCGGGTCCAACCCGGATTCATGACTTGGGCCGAGTCCAGTAAGTCTTGGGCCAAAAATTTGTGTTGGGTCAAGATTTAACTTATTCTGGCCTGACTCGATTAAATATACGAGCTTATATTGTCCGATTTTAATTCTATTAATCGAATGCTCGACTAATTTTCGAAGGGATTATATTCTCGTAAAATACTCACGAGATTAATTATATTAATTAATTAATATAAAATACTTGTAAGTGATTTCAAGAAATGAAATCACATAAAATGACTAATTATTAGTCGACTCAATTTGGAAAATATTCTCGAATATTGAGAAATAACAATAACATCAATAATCGAAGCCGATTAATTAAGGACACAGACTTATGATAAATTATCAAGACGGCTAACCTTAGCCAGTAATCGCTTTGGTATTAGTAGGATCGATAGTTAGATAATTATCGATAAAACCTCAAGGGAAGAATCTAAGGGTAAGCCTAAATCAACAGTCCCTAGCACTCACAATGCTAAAGCTTACCAATCAAAAGGTAAAGGGAAAAATGTTGAAGCTTCTAAGTCTCAAACCAAGACACTAGAGACAAAGGATCTTCCTCTCAAAAAGAGGAGTAATGTCTATGTGTCACGTGAGTCGGATTGGAGATGGTCCAACCGCACTTACGTTGAGGGGGAAGCATTTGAAGCACCCAAGAGGTCGCTTCAAACCCCAAAGGTTTCTCAAGCAAGTCAAGGTCAATACCCTAGGTTGACCGCTTCAAAGAAACCAAACGAGACGCTTGCAAAGACTAGAAACCCTAAGTCAGTCTCAAAGCCAACGGCTAATCCAAAGCAAGTTGCTTTAGGATATAAGCAGAAAGGCAAGAGCGTAGGTGTGTCTCAAGCAAGTCGCTATCCCTCATGCACACACTGCTGCATATGTGAAGCTGAATCTAAGCAGAAGTCACAATATAAAAAGGTCGAGAAGCCCAAAGCACAAGCTAACTCTCAAAAGAGAGTGAAGCAAGTGTGGGTACCTAAAGGGACTAACCTGCAAGGACCCAAACTGATTTGGCTACCAAAACTGGCCTAATTGCAGGTGAGCACCGTGGATCCCATGCCCAGTGAAGGTCAACCAATTTGGTACTGGACAGTGGATGTTCAAGACACATGACTGGCATGAAAGCTCTACTTCAAGATTATACAGAGAAGAAGGGTCCACATGTAACCTTTGGTGACAACTCTCGAGGAAGCACTAAAGGATACGGCGTGTTGAAGATAGGAAAGCTCAAGATTGAAGAAGTTTCCTATGTGGAAGGACTGAAGCACAACTTGCTATCCATCTCACAGTTCTGTGATAAAGGATACAAGGTGGAGTTCATCTCCAACAAGTGCGTGGTGAAAAACAAGCTCACATCCCAGATTGCACTCACTGGAATTAGACAAAGGAACGTCTATGTGGCACAATGGGATAGCTTCAAAGAGGAGACGTGCTTGGTCGCTAGGAGCGCTACTGAAATTGGATGGTTGTGGCACCGACGCGTGAACCATCTCAACTTCAAGACGATCAATCACTTAGCTCGGAAAGTCTTGGTGTAGGGCATACCTAATGAGGTCTTTGTCAAAGACCACGCTTGCTCACCATGCCAACGAGGCAAGAAGACGAAGAAGCACTTTGCCAGCTTAGAGGAAGCATCTTCCAAGCGAGTGCTAGAGCTACTACACATGGATCAATTTGGACCAGTCACTCCAGTAAGCGTCAACAGAAGAAAATACACTCTCGTGGTAGTTGACGACTTCTCTCACTACACTTGGGTTGTATTTCTCTTTAGCAAGAAAGAGACGCTGTCCAAGATGCCTCAATTGCTCAAGCGTCTTGCTGTGGAGAAGAACCAAGCGATCGCCACCATTCGCTCCGACAAAGGCACAAAGTTTCTAAACTCAACAATCGAAGCTTACTGCACGGAGCATGGGATTGCACATTGACAAACTGATATTTTATATGCATTTCAAGATGTTTTTTTGGTAGGTTTTGGCTTTGATATGTGTGCTTAAATGAATAGGAAATGATAGGTTTTCATACTTATGCATTTTCTATATGCTTTGCGTTTTCTCTCGTTTTCCGTGCTAATTTCAGGTGCTGTGGCAATTTTCTGGGAACGTTTGTCTTATCCTATGTCGAAGAGGATCGAAAGAGGAAGCCGTAGCACTTTGCGGATTAATTTTCCGATGCCGTACGAGAGAGAACAAGCCAAAACCGTGAGAGCGCGCAAACTGGCAGATTTGGGCGAGAATGTACAAGTCAACCTTTGGTCAACTTTCCAGAAATTACAAATTTTACCCCACCTTCTCAACTCAAGTTTCTGTTATTTGCAATTTGACCCCAACTTGTGGGAGATCTATAAATACCTTGTTATTTGCTTCATTTGGCAACTTTTATAACTTGAATTCACTCTTGCATTATTGCTTAGAACCCTAGCTTTTCCCTCCTTTCCTTTTATTACTTTCAAATTTTGTTGGATGATGAAGCTTGAAGATTGAGGATTATTGAATCATTTCTTCTCCTTTTACTTTCCTTGTTATTTCTATTATGAATTTCCTTCTTTTTGTTGGTTTGATTGTTAGATCTATGATGAGTGACTAGTTTTCTTAGAGGTTTCAAATGATGGATGGTGTGAATTAGGCTAGGATTTGGTGGTTATTGATGTGGATCTACCTTTCCTTTGAGTTGCCCTTGGATTTGATTGGATTTAATTGCATGAATGATTGACAACCATGAGTGCATATAAGGTGTTTGATGGAATGCCTAGGAAGCTTCCATTCATAGCACTTGGCATGAATCCTTGCTCATATTATCTAGTATTGATTTGCATTGCTCCTAGAAAGAATTGTG
The DNA here is from genome assembly GCA_029379335.1 of Thymus mandschuricus. NCBI lineage: Eukaryota > Viridiplantae > Streptophyta > Magnoliopsida > Lamiales > Lamiaceae > Thymus > Thymus mandschuricus. The sequence continues at coordinate 13,113,662 of CM057074.1, read as the reverse complement.
TGAATTGATGTTAGATTAATAGGCATTGTGCTTTTAGGAGTTGGTAATATGTTTAGAATGGTAAGCATGTTATTCAATCCACTAGTTATCAAGTCTTAGGAGGATGAGATAGCTTGATTTATGTAATAATGCCACTCAAAGGAATTAATATGGTTTGATACATCACTTGCCTAGTCCTTAGCCTAATCACACCGGAAATCATTTGAATCCTTGCTTGCTTTTATCGAATTTCTACTACTTGTTCCTTTACTTGTTCTTTACATTACTTGCCTTTAATTTTGCTTGTTATTTTTACTTACTCATTACTTGCCTAGTTATAGAACACCAAAATCATGAATATGTGCTTAGATAGTATGATGGAGACAACATAAACTACTTGATTTGCTATTGCCATATTCACTCCTTGTGGTTCGACCCGGACTACTAGCTAGTTCGGTTATTGTATTATTGATAGGCTAGAAATAGCCGAGTCACACATCAAACATCCTTAGCACGCACACCTCAGCAGAATGGAGTTGCTGAAAGAAGAAATCGAATCATCAAAGAAGTCGTTCGTACTATGATTGCTGATTCGAAGCTTCCGATGAAGTATTGGGCTGAAGCTGCCAATACTGCATGCTACACTATAAATCGGACGCTTCTCAACAAACGGTTCGACAAAACACCATATGAGATATGGACAGGGAGAATTCCTAACATTTCCTATTTCCATATATTTGGTTGTAGGGTCTTCATTCACAATAATGGGAAGTCACAATTGAAAGCCTTTGAAAGCAAAGCAGATGAAGGAATATTTTTAGGATAATCTACATCTAGCAAAGCTTATAGAGTATTCAATTGTAAAACCCTAATTGTGGAGGAATCACCCCATGTTGTATTTGATGAATCTTCTTTAAGTATTCCACAGGAACAGGTTCAAGCGAATGACAAGAATTCAAGCGAGGAACCCATCAATCCACTAACTTGGGACATGCTTGAAGATGAATAAGAAGTCAAAGATTCAAGCTATCAAGTTGCCTAAGAGAAGGTTGAAGCTGCCCCCAAGACTCAAGAAGCGAATGCAGGCCATGCACCCATTCCAGTCGCTTCAAATGGAGAAGCAAGCGACCCGCATGAAGATGAAGAAGAAGCTGGTGGATCCAAGTGTGCATGGCTCAAGAATCATTCACCAAGCCAAATCATTGGAGATCTATCCAAAGGCGTGGTGACCAAAAGCCAAGTGTTTGGAGAAAGCGCTATGTTTAATTGCTTTCTGTCCAACATCGAGCTAGCAAGCGTGGAGGAAGCCCTAGCAGATTCCAATTGGGTGATTGCCATGCAAGAGGAGTTGAACCAATTCACCAAAAACGACGTAAGGTATCTCGTGGATCGTCCTAAATTCCAGCATGTGATTGGCACCAAGTGGGTGTTCAAGAACAAGACGGACGAGGACCACAACGTCGTGAGAAACAAAGCTCGACTCGTCGCCAAGGGCTACTGTCAAGAGGAAGGGATCGATTTCGATGAGACCTTCGCTCCAGTAGCCAGACTTGAAGCGATTAGACTATTTCTTGCCTATGCAGCGGCTAAGAAATTCAAGGTCTATCAAATGGACGTCAAGAGCGCGTTTCTCAATGGAGAGCTCAAGGAAGAAGTGTATGTGGAGCAGCCGCCGGGATTTGAGCAAGGAGATAAGGTGTATCGATTGAAGAAGGCCCTGTATGTGGATTGAAGCAGGCGCCTAGAGCATGGTATGATACGCTATCTCAGTTCCTAGTGGACAATGGATTAATTCCACAAAGGAAAGATAGTCGGACTCTCTTCACCATCAATCATGGAGAAGATATGTTATGGGTCCAGATCTACGTGGATGACATCATATTTGGATCACCAAACCAGTCGCTTAGCGAGAAGTTTGGAGAATTGATGAAGACCAAATATGAGATGTCAATGATTGGCTTGATGAGTTGCTTCCTAGGTCTTCAAGTGAAGCAGCAAGATGATGGGATTTATATCAATCAAGCTAAGTATACTCGAGATATGCTTGCCAAGTTTGGTGTTCAACATGCTAAAGCTGTGAAGATCCTGATGAACACCAACTGGAAGATGGAGCCAAATCTAGAAGGGAAGTCTGTGGATGCTACAGACTACCGTGCTTTGATCGGATCCCTTCTCTATCTCATTGCAAGCAGGCCAGATATTGCGTTTGCAGTTGGAGTGTGCGCTCGTGATAAGGTTTTCACCCTATCAAAAGAAAGGAAAGGTAGACGCGAGCTTGGGCCCGTCGTACACACCGGAGCGAGCAACAAAGAACGCCAATGAAATAAGAGAATTAGGGTATATTTCTTCAATACGTAGAAACAACACAATCCTCCTATAAATACTAGGGACCCTAGGGTTGATTCGACCTACGATCCGGGAAAGAATCAACAAGAAAACCCAGAAAGGAGCATTTATGGGCTCGACTCGATAAAAAGATGATCGGGCTAGGCCCGATCAATTATTCGATCAATTACAATATTTAACGATAAAAAATAAAATCTTCATTCCGCTTGGGCTCACGAATCTTGCGTTTGGGCCTGCCACGGTCTTCTTCCTCATTCCTTTCGGCCATAGCTTCCCTTATGTCGCACAACACCTGCTCGACCTCCCCATCAACCCTTGCACCATTGGTGGTCACGTCGGGAAGTGTGATACTCGTATCAACTCCCCCCGGGATAGGAACGTCCTTGTCCTCAAGGACCAACGAAGGAAATCGGCGCCGAATGACCTCAACAGGCTCCCATGACGGATGCTCCCCGTTATCATCGTCCCAAGACACCAAGCCCTCCTCCACCGCGGCTCCATTCCGCCACACAGTACGCATCGCCGTCCACTTAACCGGCCTCGATACCACACGGCCACGAGCAAAGAAGGAAGGAAAAGACGACGGGTCCACACCCCCACCCTCAACAAAAGGACGCAACAAGCTCACATGAAACACGTCGTGAATGCGACTTCCCTCCGGCAACACCAATCGATAAGCAACCGGACCCACACGCTCCGAAATCTCAAAGGGCCCATAGAAACGACGGCTTAACTTCGTGGACAAGGGACTCGCCACCGAATGCTGCCGATAAAGCTGTAGTTTCAGCAAAACCCTATCACCTACGTTGAATTCCACATGCCGATGATGGCGATTCACAACGTCCCTCATACGTTGCTGTGCTCACTCCAGATTACCCCGTAACTCAACCAACAACTCACTCCTCTTTCGAACAAGATCCGCCACGGCCGGGGGGCACAACGCCGCCGGATGAACCGACACCAACTCCGGCGGGTCTCGGCCATACAAAGCCTTAAAAGGCGACATGCCCAAACCCTCATGGTGAAAGCAATTGAGCGCAAGCTCTGCCCATGGAAGGAAATTTGCCCATTTCGTCGGACGGTCGGCAATCAACGCCCGTAAATACTGCTCGAGCCCACGATTTCGGACCTCGGTCTGGCCATCGGACTGAGGGTGATACGTGGTGGTGAAGTGAAGCTTCGTACCACTCAAGCTCAAGAGATTCTCCCAAACTTCATTTAAAAAGACAGAGTCGCGATCGGACACCAAGGATCCGGGAAAGCCGTGGTGTTTAACTACCGTGTCCACAAACAAATTTGCTACTCTCCAAGCATCGAATTTAGTGGGCAAAGCCGCGAAGTGGGCATACTTCGAAAGGCGGTCGACCACCACCATTACCGCCGTGAATCCTCGCGACTGTGGAAGCCCGGTTATAAAATCCATAGTGACATCTTGCCAAACCTGCGTCGGGATCGGCAACAGCTGTAACAACCCGGCCGACTTTTGCGTCAAATACTTGGTGGTTTGGCAATCCACACAACTCGCTACAAAGTCTTTCACGTCTTTGCGCATCCCGGTCCAATAAAACGTTGAAGCTATCCTTCGTAGCGTGCGCTCCACACCCGGGTGGCCCGCTGCCGGAGTTGAATGATGCTCATAAAGGAGAGCTATCTTAGCCGCCGAGGTGGTGGCCACCATGATTTGCCGCCCTCGGTATAATAGGCCATCATGCAACATCCACTTTGCCGAGGCCGTCCCTCCATGCACTTGATCCGCCAACTCCTTAAGCTCCGGGTCCGAACGAACATCCTCCCGGAGAATCTCTAAAATATCGGGCAACGGGTGAGAAACCGTGACAAATAGCGAAGCCTCACACTCGGCCGAAGATTCGGGTTCCTCACGTCAGGATAGGGCGTCCGCCACGCGATTAGAAGCGCCCGTTTTATACTCTATCCGAAATTTATACCCCATCAATTTCCGCACATAGAGTTGTTGATCGGGCGTTTGGATCACTTGTTGTAAAAGGTCCTTTAAACTCTTCTGATCTGAACGAATGACGAATTCTCGACCCAACAAGTACTGACGCCATTTCTGCACGGCCTCGACAATCGCATATAACCCCTTGTGATATGTCGAAGAGACCCTGCGCCTCGGCCCCAACTTCTTACTAAAAAATGCGATCGGATGCCCTTCTTGTAAGAGGACAGCCCCTATTCCGAAGTCCGATGCGTCCGTCTCAACATAAAACGTCTTTCCAAAATCAAGCAATCGAAGGATAGGCGCCGTAGTCATCGCTCTCTTCATCGCCCCAAAGCTGTCCTCCGCTTGCTCCGTCCAAACAAACGCTTCCTTCTTTAGAAGGTCCGTTAATGGGGCCGCAATCATTGCATAGCACGCCACAAAGCGTCGGTAATACCCCGTCAAGCCAAGAAACCCACGAAGTTGTTTCACGGACGTGGGCCGAGGCCAAGCCACCATAGCTTCGATCTTGGCCACATCGGCCTTGAGTTGCCCCTCAGAAATCACATGGCCCAAATACTCCACTGTGGAACACGAGAACGAGAACTTCGATAATTTAATGAAGAAGTGGTGTTGATGAAGGATCGCGAACACCTCTTGAAGATGGTTGGAGTGCTCCGGAATAGATCGGCTATAAATTATAATATCGTCGAAGAATACTATCACAAAGCGGTGGAGGCACGGACGAAAGATCTCATTCATTGCGGCTTGGAAAGTTGATGGCACATTCGTGAGGCCGAACGGCATCACCAAAAACTCGAAATGACCATCGTGGGTGCGAAACGCCGTCTTATACACATCCTCTTCATGCATTCGGATTTGATGATAACCCGAACGCAAATCTAACTTCGTGAAGACTCTGGCCGACCCGAGCTCATCAAACAACTCATCAGAGGTGGGAATCGGGAAGTGATCTGCCACAGTCACAGCATTCAGCGCACGGTAATCTATACAAAAACGGAATGAACCGTCCTTCTTTCTGATCAATAACACCGGTGAGGAGAAAGCACTGCAGCTGCGACTAATAATCCCGGAATCCAACATCTCCTGCACCTGACGTTCTATCTCGTTTTTCTGGAAATAAGGATAGCGGTAAGGACGAACATTTACCGGCTTCGTTTGCGGTAACAAATGAATTCGGTGATCAAAAGGACGGGCCAGAGGCAGACCCTTAGGAACCTCGAAAACCGCAGCGTGGCACTGCAACACCTCTCGAATCGGGGTCGGCACCTCGGGGGGAAAACTCAGCTCGGCAGGTGACTCCGACGAGGGCGACGGGGCTGGAATGATCTCAAAACAATCCATCTCCTCTTGGTGCATGAAGAGAGAAGCGAATTGGTGAAGCGAGATCTGGCGAGGCTTGCGAGGCGTCACCTTGAGACAAACCGGCCGGCCATTACTCTGAAATTCAACCGTTCCCGCATCGTAATCGCTGGTGACCTGATGTAAAGATCGAAGCCAAGCCGTGCCCAAGATAATGTCTTGTCCATGCAACGGCAGGACATATAAGTCCATGACAAAAGAATGGCCCTGGATACGAAGATCCGTCCTCGCACACATATAAGAGCAAGTTAGTGACTGTCCATTCCCAACGTAGACATTAAATGGACGAATCGAAGTAAGAGGTAACTTAACTTTCTCAACGATGCGAGGATGGACGAAATTATGTGTGCTGCCTGTGTCCACCAAAATAAATACCTCCATCGAAGCGAGGACCCCCTGAAACTCCAAGGACGTGGCCTTTGCTTTCCCATCCATCCGATACATATGGGAAATATCGGCCTCCACCACGTCCGCCACCAGTGGCTGCTGCTCGGGTTGTGGCGTGTCATCCTCCTCATCATCGGACCCCATATAAGCAAGAAACTTGCCCTTGCACACATGACCTTTGATCCACTTCTCAGAGCAATACCAACAGAGCCCCAGTCGGCTCTTCTCCGCTTTCTCAGCCGACGACAAGCGAACCACGGGAAGCTTTGAATAATCCCGTGTGCGTTGGGAGGTCGTGGGATTCGGCTGTGGTGTAGTAGCCTCGGGTTGAGAGGATGCTGAACTCGGTGACGCGGACGGCCGCACCTCCCTACTCGGCCATGGACGCCTCAACACCGGCGCGGTGCGTTCCACTGAAGAATCAAATTCCAACGCTAGCGCCATCGCCGCCGCCACGGACGTGGGATGTTGGAAGCGCACCTGACTACGCACCGGATTGCGTAGACCTCCCATATACATAGGTAATAACGTAGACTCCGGAACGCCACGAATCTGAGTAAGCAACCTCTCAAACTCCTTATTGTAATCCAGGAGCGTCCCCGTTTGTGATAACTTGGAAATTAGCTCGATGGAATTCACGAAATAGTTCCTATCGAAACGGCGACGCACGTCCTCCAAAAATTGACCCCAAGACGCCGAAGGATTATTCGCACGATATGCGAACGCTCAATCGGAAGCCGGCGGAAGGAAAAGCATCACCACATAGTGTAGCCGCTGCTCCTCCGCTAACATTATGTGATCGAAGAAGTAGTTGATCCTCGTCACCCAACTCTGAGCATCAGAGGCGTCGAAAGTAGGGGGGTCCATCTTGATCAATCTAGACAAATCCGGGACAGCGTGAGATAGGCCCGGGCGAGTCCACGACTGCTGGAAACTCGGACGTGAGGAGGGTGGTTCCCATGTGTTGGACGGCTCAAATCTAGGGTTTGCATGCTCATGGGAAAACCCTAGATCATGGGAGAAAGAAGGCTGCTCCCGACTCCATCCCCCGTAATCAAAGCGTTGAGAGGATGGCAGCTGGTTCCATCACGGCGGGAACGACGGCGGCGCAGTCGACGACGAAACCGGCAGACTACCGGACGACCCCCACACCGTTGAGGAAATCTGAAGCGCCGAAGAAGGCGGTGGTGGTGGGAAAGACAGTGGCTGCGAAGACTTCGATCCACTCGGCACCCAACCCGACTCTTTCCATCCCGGCGGCATCCCGTAGGGTGAGTCCGGATCTGGACGGGACCCTGTAGGCGTGGGACCTGCTTGCGAGTCGCCCACATCCAATCTAGCCAACATCCGGCGTAAAAACGCCAACTCCTCCGACGACAGCGGCGACCCCGCTGCAAGACTCGAACTCTAGGGCGACGACGAGACAACGATCGGAGTCTGGGAGACCGGTGGAGTCGACGTCGACTGCGAAGATGAAGATGCGGATGTCATCGTTCAACAATGAAAGCACCAGTTGATAAGGTTTTCACCCTATCAAAAGAAAGGAAAGGTAGAAGCGAGCTTGGGCCCGTCGTACACACCGGAGCGAGCAACAAAGAACGCCAATGAAATAAGAGAATTAGGGTATATTCTTCAATACGTAGAAACAACACAATCCTCCTATAAATACTAGGGACCCTAGGGTTGATTCAACCTACGATCCGGGAAAGAATCAATAAGAAAACCCGGAAAGGAGCATTTATGGGCTCGACTCGATAAAAAGATGATCGGGCTAGGCCCGATCAATTATTCGATCAATTACAATATTTAACGATAAAAAATAAAATCTTCATTCCGCTTGGGCTCACGAATCTTGCGTTTGGGCCTGCCACGGTCTTCTTCCTCATTCCTTTCGGCCATAGCTTCCCTTGTGTCGCACAACACCTGCTCGACCTCCCCATCAACCCTTGCACCATCGGTGGTCACGTCGGGAAGTGCGATACTCGTATCAGCTCGCTTCCAAAGCAATCCCAAGCACAGCCATCTTGAAGCTGCCAAGCGAATCCTTCGCTATCTCAAAGGCACCATCAATATGGGGCTGTGGTATCCTGCTGAAGACAATCTGGAGCTCACAGGATACTCCGATGCTGACTATGGAGGGTGCCGAATTGATAGGAAATCAACTTCGGGCACGTGTCAGTTCTTGGGAAGCAAGCCGATCTCATGGTTTTCAAAGAAGCAGACAAGTGTAGCTACTTCAACGACTGAAGCCGAGTACATGGCCGCTGGAAGCTGCTGTTCTCAAATCTTATAGCTTCGTCAGCAGTTGAAGGACTACAGAGTTGAAGCGAATGAGATCCCAATCTTTTGCGACAACAACAATGCAATATGTATCTCGCAGAATCCAGTGCTTCACACCAGATGCAAGCACGTGGAAATCCGACATCACTTCATTCGTGATCATGTCGAGAAGAAGGATATCAAGCTCGAGAAAATCCATACCGATCTCCAGTGAGCAGATATCCTCACCAAGCCTCTAGCTGAGTCTCGCTTCAACCAGCTATGCATGGAATTAGGGTTACTAGACCCTGGTGAAGAGTGCTAGGTCCAGGATGCACAAGGGAGTGGACGTTTGCCCTCAAGCGACCCTCGCCTTGGATCTTCACCAATTCAAGCAAGTCGCTTCAAAACTCACTCGCTTGAAGAAGGAGAAATAAGGTGGAGTGTTGGAAGACGTTCCCTACCAACTAACAGGATTGTTAAGGCTATGGTTAAGGAGGTACTATTGATTGCTCTCGGAGCAGTCTACTTCCAAAGCAAGCAAGGGAAGCTGCTACCTAGCCTAGGATTCCTTGCAAGTGGGTATAAACACTTGCAAGTACCTTTTCTAGTAAAGGTTGTGGGGTCTTGTATCGGGCCTTCTTTCTTTTAGGCAGGGCTGGCACCTAGACCTTGCGTCCTCTTCCCATCTTTCTGCCGAAGAGGAGCATGTCTTCTCATCTCCTTCGTCGTGGATAATCACTCACTTTTTACTCACTCTTCATTGAGTTGAGCTGCCGGGTGTTTATTCATTTATCCCCCACCTTGAATATTGCATCGCTTCAATTTTCCCATTTTGGGTCAAGCGAGCCAAATGCATATTCATTCTGTAGATATTAAGAGGAGTGCTTGAAGAGTTACCTTTTACTTCAAAAGGTTGCAGGGCTGGTGACATGCTTCTGCTTAAAACCGAGAATGTCTTGTCAGAGCATTCTCATTGTCATCCTGTCCTATTCCGACCTGAGATAAGGACTTGTACTCATCTCCCATTCGTCGTGAATAAGTACACAAAAGTGAATCTCCCTTCGGGTTGTAGAAAGCTAGTGTACTCTATTCATTCCCTCCCCCATTCACTTCGATGGAGGACTCTCTAGTTCGTAGAGGAAGATGGAAGAGATGAATGCCAAGAAGATCAAGCTCAAAAGGAAACCTAAGAGGTCTACATATGTGGTATCAATCTCCTACAATGTGAGATTGATTGGTAAGCATTTCAATTCAAGTACACTAAGTAAAGTGAAGCGTGATAGAAACCTTCATTTACTATTTGGAAAATATGAAATGAATTTGACACAAATATAAAGAAGAAAACATTCTTGTTTATCCTCGAAGTATGTAAGTCAGAAACATTTTAAATAAAGTCAAAGAAATTTAATTTTCTTATACCAGTCGCTTCAGATGGTCAAGCGAGTGCTTCGTCTGTCACACCCCGATTTTCCTATATCTAAAATAATCAATTTAAATATAACCAATTAAACCGGGATGCGACGAAGGGTAAAATAAAAAGGGAGAAATCACAATTTAATTAATTTTAATTAGTTTTAATTAAAATTTATATAGTTTAGCCCGAAAATTTGGGCAGCATCTCCCCTATACCAGGATCAAGTCGTAGTGAATACCGAAAACTTTTCTCATCAGCTAACCAAGTACATAAACCGTAACGATTGGGTCGGACCAGACCGCGCCATCATCAGATCCATAATATTAAATAAAATGTAACTACCGAGGCGGACCAGACCGCACTACAGTAGGATCCATAGTATTTAAGAAATCATAACAACCGTGGCGGACCAAACCGCACTACAGTTGGATCCAAAATATTTACGAAAGCGTAACAACCGTGGCGGACCAGACCGCACTACAGTTGGTTCCAATTTAATCGAATTATGTAACACACATCAGAATTACATTTAAATAGCGGAAGCGAAAGAAGTAAATGAATTTTCATTTATAAAACGTTATAGTTTTTATTTTAAAATCGTTAAGGTTTTCATTATATAAATTCGTATGTTCAACGTCACGTTTTTATAAAGAGAATGAATTCTTAAAGTTTATTTAGAAAAGTTATGTTTTTAAACGAATAACGAATTAGAGAATATAACGAAATTAAACTTAACGTAAATAAAACTATAACCTCAATTTCATTTATTAGGAAATTCATAACTTAAGAGTTTATAAAGAAGGATAGGCTATGTTTTATGAAATGGCTCGAAACAACTTTCACGATTCTCGTCAGCTCCAACTATGCCGCCGGCTTTCAACCTGCAAAACATTTGGAAAGGAATTGCAGGGCTGAGTACTAATGCACTCAGTGGTCTCATGCCAAAAGAAAACAGATATCAAACAGTTTAAAGATAATATCCACGCTGCAAGTAAAATTAGGAGGGTTTGAAAAGTATTTGACTCCTAATTGTACTTAAAACTTATTTTATGGCTCAAGCACTTGTCACGAAACTACGACCGTTACTTCACCACCAATACCTCGGGACGCTAACCCAGCCAGGCAAGCTGAAAAGTAGAAACCCGGGACGCTGACCCAGACATTCCTTTCATCCAACAGAAGCCGATGGTGATCAACCCACCGCACTTCTGAGCTAAGTGTACACAAGTCCCCAGCTAGTGTGTTAGACCAACTTAAGAACCACGACGTTAACTGGTTGAAGCATTAAACAGGTAGTCTGCACAAAAATATTTTCATGGATAATATCGATTTACACAAATATCAGAGCTCAATAACTCAAAGATAGATTTAAAAATAGAGTAACCCCACCTTTACCGTTTACTCGTTTCCTCGATTCTCGGGTTCGAAACCTAAGACAGATCCTTCTGACAATACTCCTACAAATATGTTTATGACGTCAAGGTACATCCAAATCTTTACTTAGAATTTCCTAATATTAATTTCTTTTGACTTTTATATTTTCTAAAATTATAAAATGAATATTAAATCTTCAAAGAATATTTTAATATGTTTTCGATGTTCGCATGACTTAAGTTCCAACATGAAAGTTGATTAAATTATTATTTAGAATATTTTGATGCAAAAACATTTGACATGCAAAGGGGCTTGGGTTCCTACAAATCAAAATGAACCTATTTTCATTTTTAGAAAATTAACGGTGAACCCGATTGTTACCAAATTTTATAGGATGCTAGTTAATCTCATTTTGAAACCATATTAATAATTTCAAAACATTTGGACAGAGTCTTGACATGCAGGGAAACATTATCCGTGAAAAAAAGGGGTATACCTACAACAGTTCATTTTCAAAAATTCATTCCGATTAAGTGGCTAATTATTAGGTTACGAACAACTTTAATTCGGGGAAGGGGATGAAAAGAAGCACCGGCAGCCGCCAAAGAAAGGGCAGCTGCGGCGGTGATGGAGAAGAAGAAGAAGATGATGATGATGGTGATGCATGTCTCTCCCGGGAGTTCGTGGCGACGATCAGCCACTACTCCTAGGATCGAAATCTCCCTACGAGTTCATAGGATCGAACGGCATACATTTTGGATGATCGGATGAGAAGATATGCAAGAGGAATGAAACGATGGCGATCGGAGGATGCTTGCGGCTTCCTTCGTCTTGAAGGAGAAGGGATGGCGGAGGAGGATGGTGGCGGCAGAGGGCTGAAGAAGACAAGGCAGCAGCTGCTGCAGCTGTTCGGAGAGAGTGACGGCGTCGGGATGGTGGATGAGTGCGAGAGAGGGAGGGAGCCGCTGCTCTTGCAGCTCTTAGGGAGGGATGGCGAGTGATGGAGGCTGGTGGATGATCGAGTGAAAGAGGGAGATGGGGGAGAGGGGCCGATCGGCGAGGGAGAGAGAGGTGGGGGAGAGGCTGTCGGCGAGGGGGAGATAAGGGGAGAGAGTCGGTAGTGGGGAGTTTTCCCTTGGAGAGGGGAAATGAAAATGGGGCTGTACGAGTGAAATGGGAGGCGGTGGTGGATTTCCTTGGGAGTAAGGAAATGAAAAGGGGAGTCGGTGGGGAAAATTAAGAATGGGGGCTGATGTGAAGAGATATGAGGCGGTGATGGCCTCTATTTATAGGGGTCATTCCGTCTCCGGTTCGACGTCTCGCTCCCAGATGAAAAGATTCCCCTCCGGTAACGAGTTTCGATTTTAGATTTCGAAGTGTCTACGGGATTCAAATAAAATATCGAACTCAACGATATAGGTTAAAGATTTTTCGGAATGAGTTTGATAGCTCAAAGAATTTTAAAGGAACGAAAAGGATCGAAATGGACAAAAGGTGACGCGGGTTTTCTTAACCGTTTATCCGAAAAATGCCTAGCTTCTTTCATAAATCTTTTAATGTCAAAACTAGATTAAAGGTACTAACATTGTATTTTTAGAATTTTCATTGAGCTAGATATAATATTTTAGTTAATAAATGTTAATTAAATTAATATTTCTAAATTCTTTTATTAATTATTTTATATTACTAAAATTCTTAAGGATTAAATTTTTGAAATCTTTTATCATTTTTAATATATATTTTTAGGAAAAGCTTATTTTAATAAAGAAAACTATTTATTTTCTATTTTCTAGTATTTTAAAAATGCGGGTTATTACACTACCACCCCCTTAAAAGAAATTTCGTCCCGAAATTTAAGTACGTAGATGACTAACATAACGACACTAGGTTCAATTCATCACACAAACTTTCTCAATTTTATTAGGCTTCACTTAGATAACTTATAATTTATTTTTATGATCCTTGGACCGACTACGCACAACTTCATGGCCAATCCTAAGTTAGGATGTAAATCAAACTTCTAAACAAGTAGAAAAGGTTATTACTAAAAACCAAGAAGGTCATTGTGACACATTTTTATTTCTATTACATATATATTTTATGCTTCTTTGTTTTATTATCCCAACCTATACTATCCAACTTGAACATGTGTCAACCTCCGGTCAGATGATAACCAATGGGCTTACGAACTCAAGCTAACCTTCCAAATCTTGTTGATCCTCATTTCTTTGTGCTTGGTTTAAAGCGTATGTCCAAGCTTGATATGGTTGCCTTTGATTCGGCCTCTGATTTCCGAACGGTCTCTGATTCTGTCTTTGCACCGGCCCATTGTTTCCTCTGAGAGTTGGGCATTGTCTCACGAAGTGCCCTAGTTGCCCATAGTTAAAGCAACCATTTAAACCTTGCTTGCAGTTGCCTGTGTGACGTTTCCGACATCGCGTGCATATAGGTATGCTCAAAATCTGCATTTGTTGCGGATATCGGTCCCCTTCCCAGAGTTTCCTTTCCTTCCCTGTATATTCCATGTCTTGATCCTCCTGCCTGCGTTTTCCTTTTGAAGATTGGTGATGTGATACTAACTCTTCTTTCTTTGGCGGCAATAGTGACTCGATGTCAAGAGCTCGACTGAGCGTCTGAGCGTATGTCATCGTTCCTTGACTTGCTAAGCACATTGCGATCTCGTAACGAAGACCGCTGCGAAACTTGTCTGCACGCTCCTTGTCTGTACTAACCAGATGTGTAGCATATCGTGAGAGTTGATTGAATATACGGTCATATTCAATGACTGTTCCATCGCCTTGCTTTAAGTTCAAAAACTAGTTTTGCTTTTCCTGTCTATAACAATCTGGATTGTATTTCCCGTATAACTCATGCTTGAAGTCCTCCCAAGTAAAATCCTCCCATTCCTCGGTTGTGATGGTTCGTCTGACTGATTCCCACCAGAAGTCTGCTTCATCTTCAAGTTGGAATATTGCGCATGCCACTCTTTCTTTGTCGTTGCAGCCAATGTAGTTAAAAACATTTTCAATTGCTCGTACCCATTTCTCGGCATCCATCGGGTTGCCAAGGCCATTAAACTTTGGTGGATTCTGCTTCCGGAACCTATCTTCTGTTGTACGCATTGGGTGAAGATCTTGTGGTAGTCTGTTAACATGAGTTTCCCCTTGGTTATCCCCTGACCTGGTTGTTGGTCCCATCTTCTGTCACTCCTATAGTTTATTACATATTATATATGTTGTAACCTTTCCTTATTTTTTTTTTTCAATAAAAATCCTAAATAACTACATAATAATTTTTTTTTTCCAAAGATAATATTTTCCGAACGTATATTCTTTTCTTCTTACCCTCTCTAAGCATAATGGTTTCCACGACTTGTACCCAACTAGACTTATTATGGTGATGGATGTATCAAATTAATCGGTCCTAACAATTTATCACAATATATACACATAGACATGATAATATTTCCTTGTTTCGTATCATTGTATCATTATAAAATTACTTCCATGATCTAAGTACTTTAAAATTTTCAATTAGCCATATATATCATATTATTCCTTCTGAATATCTCTAGCTAACAAAATTCAAATCATATATCACATTATCTCACATATCATATCATAATATTTCTTCTTTCATATGACATCACGACATAATAATATTAATAATATTTCCGTACTACATTTATCATACATGCAATTATTCCAATAGTCAAATATAACAGACCAAATAAATCATTTGCAACAAGTAATACACATATATAGGTTAGAAAACGTACCTTTCTTGCTGAGCTCGGGGGCGATAGCGACTGAGAGAAGTCGTGAAACGAACGGGAGTTTAGGTTAAAATGTTTTTCATTTTAGGACACTAATAGGTTTCACATGGTCCGTGCACCTATGGGAACCTAAGGCATGATCCGTATGTGTGAAGTGAAAATCAAGTTTTACATTAGAAGCATGGTCCGTGCTCAGTGTACAAATTTCCAAAATTTAAAATTTTAAGTTACGAAAAAGTTTTTGGTATTCAGAACGACTACGCTCTGATACCATGCTGTCACACCCCGATTTTCCTAACTCTAAAATAATCAATTTAAATATAACCAATTAAACCGGGATGCGACGAAGGGTAAAATAAAAAGGGAGAAATCACAATTTAATTAATTTTAATTAGTTTTAATTAAAATTTATATAAAGCCCGAAAATTTGGGCAGCATCTCCCCTATACCAGGATCAAGTCGTAGTGAATACCGAAAACTTTTCTCATCAGCTAACCAAGTACATAAACCGTAACGATGAGGTCGGACCAGACCGCGCCATCATCGTATCCATAATATTAAATAAAATGTAACTACCGAGGCGGACCAGACCGCACTACAGTAGGATCCATAGTATTTAAGAAATCATAACAACCGTGGCGGACCAGACCGCACTACAGTTGGATCCAAAATATTTACGAAAGCGTAACAACCGTGGCGAACCAGACCGCACTACAGTTGGTTCCAATTTAATCGAATTATCTAACATACATCAGAATTACATTTAAATAGCGGAAGCGAAAGAAGTAAATGAATTTTCATTTATAAAACGTTATAGTTTTTATTTTAAAATCGTTAAGGTTTTCATTATATAAATTCGTATGTTCAACGTCACGTTTTTATAAAGAGAATGAATTCTTAAAGTTTATTTAGAAAAGTTATGTTTTTAAACGAATAACGAATTAGAGAATATAACGAAATTAAACTTAACGTAATTAAAACTATAACCTCAATTTCATTTATTAGGAAATTCATAACTTAAGAGTTTATAAAGAAGGATAGGCTATGTTTTATGAAATGGCTCGAAACAACTTTCACGATTCTCGTCAGCTCCAACTATGCCGCCGGCTTTCAACCTGCAAAACATTTGGAAAGGAATTGCAGGGCTGAGTACTAATGCAATCAGTGGTCTCATGCCAAAAGAAAACAGATATCAAACAGTTTAAAGATAATATCCACGCTGCAAGTAATATTAGGAGGGTTTGAAAAGTATTTGACTCCTAATTGTACTTAAAACTTATTTTATGGCTCGAGCACTTGTCACGAAACTACGACCGTTACTTCACCACCAATACCTCGGGACGCTAACCCAGCCATGCAAGCTGAAAAGTAGAAACCCGGGACGCTGACCCAGACATTCCTTTCATCGAACAGAAGCCGATGGTGATCAACCCACCGCACTTCTGGGCTAAGTGTACACAAGTCCCCAGCTAGTGTGTTAGACCAACTTAAGAACCACGACGTTAACTGGTTGAAGCATTAAACAGGTAGTCCGCACAAAACTATTTTCATGGATAATATCGATTTACACAAATATCAGAGCTCAATAACTCAAAGATAGATTTAAAAATAGAGTAACCCCACCTTTACCGTTTACTCGTTTCCTCGATTCTCGGGTTCGAAACCTAAGACAGATCCTTCTGACAATACTCCTACAAATATGTTTATGACGTCAAGGTACATCCAAATCTTTACTTAGAATTTCCTAATATTAATTTCTTTTGACTTTTATATTTTCTAAAATTATAAAATGAATATTAAATCTTCAAAGAATATTTTAATATGTTTTCGATGTTCGCATGACTTAAGTTCCAGCATGAAAGTTGATTAAATTATTATTTAGAATATTTTGATGCAAAAACATTTGACATGCAAAGGGGCTAGGGTTCCTACAAATCAAAATGAACCTATTTTCATTTTTAGAAAATTAACGGTGACCCCGATTGTTACCAAATTTTATAGGATGCTAGTTAATCTCATTTTGAAACCATATTAATAATTTCAAAACATTTGGACAGAGTCTCGACATGCAGGGAAACATTATCCGTGAAAAAGAGGGGTATACCTACAACAGTTCATTTTCAAAAATTCATTCCGATTAAGTGGCTAATTATTAGGGTACGAACAACTTTAATTCGGGGAAGGGGATGAAAAGAAGCACTGATCGCACTATGTTCTACCACACAAAATAGGTATAGTATAGAATAAGTACGAGTATCGTATCCACAGGGATTGATATACCGAAACCACACACAATACCTCTACTCTAGAATTAAACTGATGTTCAAGCAATTAAGGATGTAAAGATTGTAGTATTTATAATTTAAGCAAATAAATAAAAGGACAAAATTAAATAAACAAGGAAATAAACAAATAAGGAAACAATTAAACAAATAAGGTAACTAACAAGTAAGCAAATAATTAAATAAGGAAAAGTGTTGATTCTAGGGAAGCCTACCTAATCAAATATATGCAAGTAATTAATGAGTAAAATTAACCAATTTAATCCAATCTAGACGTGATACATGAAAAATAACCTACACCCCCGATTAAAGCAATGCAAGTCGTCACCTAATAAGATCCTAATATCCTCTCGGACTCGTAGATATCAAATCAAGTGCAAAATAGAAAAAGTATCAATAACACAATCAACTAGGTTCAATTATGACACCTAAATCAATTATATGCAAACATATGACAATTCAAATTCAATTAAGACAAATCAAATTATCATACCATGTATTCATGAGATCTATTATGCAATATCCTATCAAGGCATAAACACATAATTATGCATACACAATTAGTGATCAATTAATCATGCATGAGAATAAGCACCATGAAAACATGCATCTAGATTGGAAGGCTAATTGTAAACAAAAGCACTTACATAAATTCAATTAGGCATTCAATCCCTAAAATCAACTAAAGAAATTTAGCTAGATTAAAAGAAAGGTAGAAGGAAGAATAAACATAATTAAAAGCATAAAGTAAAAGCACAAGGGATAGAAAAACTCTTGAATCTTGAATAAATCTTCAATCTTCAATGGTCTTCATGCATAAAATAAATCTAAATCTAAAGTATAAAAGTATGGAGAAAAGAAAAACTAATCTAAAAGTATGGGAGAACTAATGTTGGCTCCTATGTTGTTGGTTCCTATGTTGTTGGCCTTACAATGATAAGTTTAGAGGTATTTATAGGGTGGAAGTTTACATCCAATACCTAATTGTACAAGGAAACCAAGAAAAAGTCAAAAATTGCCTTTTAGGAAAAATCCCGGCTGGAAAACAGAAGCTACCTCTCGACACCTCTCTCGATCGAGAGGGTGGTCGAGAGGGTCGAGAGAGTTCTGCGCAACTTTCTTGTTTCGGCCATATCTTCCTCATCCGAACTCCGAATTGATCTCCGTTTTCGCCTACATGCTCCTATTGAACCCCTCTTCAATGCTATGCATTCATATTTCCAAAATAACACTTCCAAAAAATCGTGAGAAGTCAGAACTTGGGATCAATACTTCATCTCTTCCTTGGTTTCATCGTCTCTCATCTCTTCTTGGGTTTTCTCGACATAAAAGCCCTAAAAACACTCAAAACAACCCAAAAGCGTAATCTAGCTCGAAATAACGTAAACAATACAAAACATGAGCTAAACTATCAGAATAAGACAAGAAAACGATAATATAACACTTAGAAAATAAGGTAAAAATACACCCTATCAAAATCCTCCAAACTTAAACATTGTTCGTCCCGAACAATAAACTAAAGAATAAACAAATCAAGACAAACACAACATACAAGCATAATGAACTCTAAGGGCCTCATTGATATTCAAAGAAGCATCAATCAACATCATATAAGCAACCTCAAAGTTTCGACTCTACGAAAGTACAACAAAATCAAACCATGCTTCAAAAGGGAAACTCACTCAAGACATGTGAAGATAAGTGTATAAGTGAACTCTCAACTCACAATGAAAGAATTAAAAGTGTATAGGCTCACTCATAATCAATACAATGCAAAAGACTTACCATAGGCTTGCCCTTTATCTCAACATCTCCACCACTTAATTGTATGTAAGAACTAAGATCAATTAGGTCTTTTTCAAGGTTGTAATGTAGGCACATTGGTTTAGGGTAGGGAATATATAGGCTAAGTGACTTAGACGCCTCCAAGTACCAACCATTTAGCAACTCCAAACTAGTATGGATTTAACTCCATCTTCTACTCATCAACTCATTCTCAAATATCAACCTTATCTCTTCTTAACCTTCTTCTATTCAACTCCCAAAATACTAAAAATTCTATCCATCCCTTTATGCTCTTTTCTTTTCTCTTTTCTTTTCTTTTTTTTTTTTTTTTTTTCTTTCGAACTAGGACTCTCTATATATATATTTTTTCTTTTCAAAACTGTTTTTCTAAGTCCTTTATTCACACTCTTTTTTTTTTTCTCTTTCATTTTTTTCTCTTTCTTTTTTTATAGAGCTTATAGGGATCTAAAATTCCTTTCTTTCAAAGGAGCTTACTAAAAAGACAACTCTCCAAACATAATCCCTCACAAAACAATTCCCAAGATACCCATAATTCCTCCTTTACCTCCTTTCATCCGGTTTAAGAAACAAATGGCTATAAAGGCTCAAAAGTGGCTAGCAAAGGAATATATGTAAAGGATAGTGTTTAGGAAAGATATGGCTAACAAAAGATGGCCTAAAATCACTTCTAAATTCTTACACACATATGTAGTCTTGATGGAGAACAAAGGCAAGTTCTAGAAGTACAAATACATGTATGATACTCTCATGAAAGAAAATAGGCATAAATATGCACCAAAGGCTCAAATCCTCACGGGTAATAACAAAACGTTTCCCAAAATCAAAGCATAATCCAATTTTATCACACACATGCATAATCTCCACCAAGGTTCAAAACATAATATCAACCAATTATTCAAAGAAAATCATGCTATCATTGGCAAATTCATATACTCATAAATCATGCTTGACTCAATCGTCTAAACTCCTAAGACTCTACTAATATCCAAAATTAAACTAATATCCAAGAACGCATGCAAACGAGTTAACGAAGCCACACTTCCCCCTCCCCCAAACTTATTTCGAATCATGATGAAGGAATAAGTTTCAAAAGGAAGAAGTGGATAAGTTAACGAGCGTACCTTTCACCGAAGCTAGTTTACTATCGATCTTCTCCTCTTAGTCGAAACCTTGTCGAGAAAACCTACAACTCACAAACTTCGAGAATTCTTGGATAAAAAGCTAAATAAAAGATAAGACTCAAAGAAAAACAAAAACAAAGATAAATAAAACAAAAACTGAAAATTAAAGATAGAGTTGGGTTACCTCCCAACAAGTGCTACGTTTAACGTCTTTAGCCCGACGATACCTCTTATCAAGGTGGATAAAAATGAAAGTTCTTTTCTCCCCCATCTTCGAGTTTCCTTCTTTTTGCTCCTAAAACTGAAATCTTGAGCTCTTCTCCGTGCACTCGAAATGTGAGATCACCACTTTCCATGTCAAAACAAGCTCCACTCGTAGCTAAGAATGGACGTCCCAAAATCAATGGTTGTTTGACGTCTTCCTTCATCTCCACGATCACGAAGTCAGGTGGAAAGTCGAACCCTCGAACTCGAACACGAACATCTTCAACTGCTCCTCTAGTGTGTATGGACTCTTCATCGGGCATGGAATCGAACAAATATCGAAGGGAAAGGCCATCGGAGAAGAAATCGCACATTTCGATCGAAAGAGGGACCTCTCGACCAGCCTCTCGATCGAGAGAGGTGTCGAGAGGGTCATCTTGAAGCTCCTTGTCGAACAGGTCTCGATCCCCCTCTCGATCGATAGGGGTGTCGAGAGGTGGCTTCTGTACTCCAGTGTTGACCTCTCGATCCCCCTCTCGATCGAGAGAGGTGTCGAGAGGCCCTTGCCTCGGCACTTGGTTCCTCGTCTCCTCGTGATGGTTGTCCTTCGGGTTTTGCTCGATGTTGCTTAGGAATTGGCTGGGCTTGTGGACTCCTCCTTGAGCGTTGGCTATTTGACTCATTTGCGTCTCCAACATTTGCACTTGCTTGGTTAAGGCGTTGATGCTACTCGCCAAGTTGTTGTTCGAGGTGTTTTGAGTAAGCTCCAACGTCCTAAACTTTGCATCTTGTTGCGCCATCCTTGCCTCCGATTGAGCCATGTAGTGTCGAATCAAATCGTCAGTTGACATCTCCTTCTTTTCTTCCAAGGGTTGTTCTTCAGGGTAGAGTTGATAGTACCGAACTTTGAGGGGCCTCTTTGGTTGTGGATCTCCCATGGTGGATGGTGGTGATTGATCAATCTCAACTTCTTCTCGATCCTTCTTCACTACCTTCGAAGTAAAAGATAAGACCAAAAAAAACGTTAGATCAATCAAATAAAAACAGAAAAAATAAAAGTACCTAAATCACCTATTAATTATATTTCAAAATATGTATGTGAAATCTAATCAATCCCCGGCAACGGCGCCAAAAATTTGATCGCACTATTTTCTACCACACAAAATAGGTATAGTATAGAATAAGTACGAGTATCGTATCCACAAGGATTGATATACCGAAACCACACACAATACCTCTACTCTAGAATTAAACTGATGTTCAAGCAATTAAGGATGTAAAGATTGTGGTATTTATAATTTAAGCAAATAAATAAAAGGACAAAATTAAATAAACAAGGAAATAAACAAATAAGGAAACAATTAAACAAATAAGGTAACTAACAAGTAAGCAAATAATTAAACAAGGAAAAACCAAATAAGGAAAAGTGTTGATTCTAGGGAAGTCTACCTAATCAAATATATGCAAGTAATTAATGAGTACAATTAACCAATTTAATCCAATCTAGACGTGATACATGAAAAATAACCTACACCCCCGATTAAAGCAATGCAAGTCGTCCCCTAATAAGATCCTAATATCCTCTCGGACTCGTAGATATCAAATCAAGTGCAAAATAGAACAAGTATCAATAATACAATCAACTAGGTTCAATTATGACACCTAAATCAATTATATGCAAACATATGACAATTCAAATTCAATTAAGACAAATCAAATTATCATACCATGTATTCATGAGATCTATTATGCAATATCCTATCAAGGCATAAACACATAATTATGCATACACAATTAGTGATCAATTAATCATGCATGAGAATAAGCACCATGAAAACATGCATCTAGATTGGAAGGCTAATTGTAAACAAAAACACTTACATAAATTCAATTAGGCATTCAATCCCTAAAATCAACTAAAGAAATTTAGCTAGACATAATTAAAAGAAAGGTAGAAGGAAGAATAAACATAATTAAAAGCATAAAGTAAAAGCACAAGGGATAGAAAAACTCTTGAATCTTGAATAAATCTTCAATCTTCAATGGTCTTCATGCATAAAATAAATCTAAATCTAAAGTATAAAAGTATGGAGAAAAGAAAAACTAATCTAAAAGTATGGGAGAACTAATGTTGGCTCCTATGTTGTTGGTTCCTATGTTGTTGGCCTTACAATGATAAGTTTAGAGGTATTTATAGGGTAGAAGTTTACATCCAATACCTAATTGTACAAAGAAACCAAGAAAAAATCAAAAATTGCCTTTTAGGAAAACTCCCGGCTGGAAAACAGAAGCTACCTCTCGACACCTCTCTCGATCGAGAGGGTGGTCGAGAGGGTCGAGAGAGTTCTGCTCAACTTTCTTGTTTCGGCCATATCTTCCTCATCCGAACTCCGAATTGACCTCCGTTTTCGCCTACATGCTCCTATTGAACCCCTCTTCAATGCTATGCATTCATATTTCCAAAATAACACTTCCAAAAAATCGTGAGAAGTCAGAACTTGGGATCAATACTTCATCTCTTCCTTGGTTTCATCGTCTCTCATCTCTTCTTGGGTTTTCTCGACATAAAAGCCCTAAAAACACTCAAAACAACCCAAAAGCGTAATCTAGCTCGAAATAACGTAAACAATACAAAACATGAGCTAAACTATCAGAATAAGACAAGAAAACGATAATATAACACTTAGAAAATAAGGTAAAAATACACCCTATCAAGCACCGGCAGCCGCCAAAGAAAGGGCAGCTGCGGCAGTGATGGAGAAGAAGAAGAAGATGATGATGACGGTTATGCATGTCTCTCCTGGGAGTTCGTGGCGACGATCAGCCACTACTCCTAGGATAGAAATTTCCCTACGAGTTCATAGAATCGAACGGCATACATTTTGGATGATCGGATGAGAAGATATGCAAGAGGAATGAAACGATGGCGATCGGAGGATGCTTGCGGCTTCCTCCGTCTTGAAGGAGAAGGGATGGCGGAGGAGGATGGTGGCGGCAGAGGGCTGAAGAAGACAAGGCAGCAGCTGCTGTAGCTGTTCGGAGAGAGTGACGGCGTCGGGATGGTGGATGAGTGCGAGAGAGGGAGGGAGCCGCTGCTCTTGCAGCTCTTAGGGAGGGATGGCGAGTGATGGAGGCTGGTGGATGATCGAGTGAAAGAGGGAGATGGGGGAGAGGGGCCGATCGGCGAGGGAGAGAGAGGTGGGGGAGAGGCTGCCGGCGAGGGGGAGATAAGGGAGAAAGAGTCGGTAGTGGGGAGTTTTCCCTTGGAGAGGGGAAATGAAAATGGGGCTGTACGAGTGAAATGGGAGGCGGTGGTGGATTTCCTTGGGAGTAAGGAAATGAAAAGGGGAGTCGGTGGGGGAAATTAAGAATGGGGGCTGATGTGAAGAGATATGAGGCGGTGATGGCCTCTATTTATAGGGGTCATTCCGTCTCCGGTTCGACGTCTCGCTCCCAGACGAAAAGATTCCCCTACGGTAACGAGTTTCGATTTTAGATTTCGAAGTGTCTAAGGGATTCAAATAAAATATCGAACTCAACGATATAGGTTAAAGATTTTTCGGAATGAGTTTGATAGCTCAAAAAATTTTAAAGGAACGAAAAGGATCGAAATGGACAAAAGGTGACGCGGGTTTTCTTAACCGTTTATCCGAAAAATGTCTAGCTTCTTTCATAAATCTTTTAATGTCAAAACTAGATTAAAGGTACTAACATTGTGTTTTTAGAATTTTCATTGAACTAGATATAATATTTTAGTTAATAAATGTTAATTAAATTAATATTTATAAATTCTTTTATTAATTATTTTATATTACTAAAATTCTTAAGGATTAAATTTTTGAAATCCTTTATCATTTTTAATATATATTTTTAGGAAAAGCTTATTTTAATAAAGAAAACTATTTATTTTCTATTTTCTAGTATTTTAAAAATACGGGTTATTACACTACCACCCCCTTAAAAGAAATTTCGTCCCGAAATTTAAGTACGTAGATGACTAACATAACGACACTAGGTTCAATTCATCACACAAACTTTCCCAATTTTATTAGGCTTCACTTAGATAACTTATAATTTATTTTTATGATCCTTGGACCGACTACGCACAACTTCATGGCCAATCCTAAGTTAGGATGTAAATCAAACTTCTAAACAAGTAGAAAAGGTTATTCCTAAAAACCAAGAAGGTCATTGTGACACATTTTTATTTCTATTACATATATATTTTATGCTTCTTTGTTTTATTATCCCAACCTATACTATCCAACTTGAACATGTGTCAACCTCCGGTCAGATGATAACCAATGGGCTTACGAACTCAAGCTAACCTTCCAAATCTTGTTGATCCTCATTTCTTTGTGCTTGGTTTAAAGCGTATGTCCAAGCTTGATATGGTTGCCTTTGATTCGGCCTCTGATTTCCGAACGGTCTCTGATTCTGTCTTTGCACCGGCCCATTGTTTCCTCTGAGAGTTGGGCATTGTCTCACGAAGTGCCCTAGTTGCCCATAGTTAAAGCAACCATTTAAACCTTGCTTGCAGTTGCCTGTGTGACGTTTCCGACATCGCGTGCATATAGGTATGCTCAAAATCTGCATTTGTTGCGGATATCGGTCCCCTTCCCAGAGTTTCCTTTCCTTCCCTGTATATTCCATGTCTTGATCCTCCTGCCTGCGTTTTCCTTTTGAAGATTGGTGATGTGATACTAACTCTTCTTTCTTTGGCGGCAATAGTGACTCGATGTCAAGAGCTCGACTGAGCGTCTGAGCGTATGTCATCGTTCCTTGACTTGCTAAGCACATTGCGATCTCGTAACGAAGACCGCGGCGAAACTTGTCTGCACGCTCCTTGTCTGTACTAACCAGATGTGTAGCATATCGTGAGAGTTGATTGAATATACGGTCATATTCAATGACTGTTCCATCGCCTTGCTTTATGTTCAAAAACTCGTTTAGCTTTTCCTGTCTATAACAATCTGGAATGTATTTCCCGTATAACTCATGCTTGAAGTCCTCCCAAGTAAAATCCTCCCATTCCTCGGTTGTGATGGTTCGTCTGACTGATTCCCACCAGAAGTCTGCTTCATCTTCAAGTTGGAATATTGCGCATGCCACTCTTTCTTTGTCGTTGCAGCCAATGTAGTTAAAAATCTTTTCAATTGCTCGTACCCATTTCTCGGCATCCATCGGGTTGCCAAGGCCATTAAACTTTGGTGGATTCTGCTTCCGGAACCTATCTTCTGTTGTACGCATTGGGTGAAGATCTTGTGGTAGTCTGTTAACATGAGTTTCCCCTTGGTTATCCCCTGACCTGGTTGTTGGTGCCATCTTCTGTCACTCCTATAGTTTATTACATATTATATATGTTGTAACCTTTCCTTATTTTTTTTTTCAATAAAAATCCTAAATAACTACATAATAATTTTTTTTTTCCAAAGATAATATTTTCCGAACGTATATTCTTTTCTTCTTACCCTCTCTAAGCATAATGGTTTCCACGACTTGTACCCAGCTAGACTTATTATGGTGATGGACGTATCAAATTAATTGGTCCTAACAATTTATCTCAATATATACACATAGACATGATAATATTTCCTTGTTTCGTATCATTGTATCATTATAAAATTACTTCCATGATCTAAGTACTTTAAAATTTTCAATTAGCCATATATATCATATTATTCCTTCTGAATATCTCTAGCTAACAAAATTCAAATCATATATCATTATCTCACATATCATATCATAATATTTCTTCTTTCATATGACATCACGACATAATAATATTAATAATATTTACGTACTACATTTATCATACATGCAATTATGCCAATAGTCAAATATAACAGACCAAATAAATCATTTGCAACAAGTAATACACATATATAGGTTAGAAAACGTACCTTTCTTGCTGAGCTCGGGGGCGATAGCGGCTGAGAGAAGTCGTGAAATGAACGGGAGTTTAGGTTAAAATGTTTTTCATTTTAGGACACTAATAGGTTTCACATGGTCCGTGCACCTATGGGAACCTAAGGCATGATCCGTGTGTGTGAAGTGAAAATCAAGTTTTACATTAGAAGCATGGTCCGTGCTCAGTGTACAAATTTCCAAAATTTAAAATTTTAAGTTACGAAAAAGTTTTTGGTATTCAGATCGACTACGCTCTGATACCATGCTGTCACACCCCGATTTTCCTAACTCTAAAATAATCAATTTAAATATAACCAATTAAACCGGGATGCGACGAAGGGTAAAATAAAAAGGGAGAAATCACAATTTAATTAATTTTAAAGTTTTAATTAAAATTTATATAAAGCCCGAAAATTTGGGCAGCATCTCCCCTATACCAGGATCAAGTCGTAGTGAATACCGAAAACTTTTCTCATCAGCTAACCAAGTACATAAACCGTAACGATGAGGTCGGACCAGACCGCGCCATCATCGTATCCATAATATTAAATAAAATGAAACTACCGAGGCGGACCAGACCGCACTACAGTAGGATCCATAGTATTTAAGAAATCATAACAACCGTGGCGGACCAGACCGCACTACAGTTGGATCCAAAATATTTACGAAAGCGTAACAACCGTGGCGAACCAGACCGCACTACTGTTGGTTCCAATTTAATCGAATTATCTAACATACATCAGAATTACATTTAAATAGCGGAAGCGAAAGAAGTAAATGAATTTTCATTTATAAAACGTTATAGTTTTTATTTTAAAATCGTTAAGGTTTTCATTATATAAATTCGTATGTTCAACGTCACGTTTTTATAAAGAGAATGAATTCTTAAAGTTTATTTAGAAAAGTTATGTTTTTAAACGAATAACGAATTAGAGAATATAACGAAATTAAACTTAACGTAATTAAAACTATAACCTCAATTTCATTTATTAGGAAATTCATAACTTAAGAGTTTATAAAGAAGGATAGGCTATGTTTTATGAAATGGCTCGAAACAACTTTCACGATTCTCGTCAGCTCCAACTATGCCGCCGGCTTTCAACCTGCAAAACATTTGGAAAGGAATTGCAGGGCTGAGTACTAATGCACTCAGTGGTCTCATGCCAAAAGAAAACAGATATCAAACAGTTTAAAGATAATATCCACGCTGCAAGTAAAATTAGGAGGGTTTGAAAAGTATTTGACTCCTAATTGTACTTAAAACTTATTTTATGGCTCGAGCACTTGTCACGAAACTACGACCGTTACTTCACCACCAATACCTCGGGACGCTAACCCAGCCAGGCAAGCTGAAAAGTGGAAACCCGGGACGCTGACCCAGACATTCCTTTCATCCAACAGAAGCCGATGGTGATCAACCCACCGCACTTCTGGGCTAAGTGTACACAAGTCCCCAGCTAGTGTGTTAGACCAACTTAAGAACCGTTAACTGGTTGAAGCATTAAACAGGAAGTCCGCACAAAAATATTTTCATGGATAATATCGATTTACACAAATATCAGAGCTCAATAACTCAAAGATAGATTTAAAAATAGAGTAACCCCACCTTTACCGTTTACTCGTTTCCTCGATTCTCGGGTTCGAAACCTAAGACAGATCCTTCTGACAATACTCCTACAAATATGTTTATGACGTCAAGATACATCCAAATCTTTACTTAGAATTTCCTAATATTAATTTCTTTTGACTTTTATATTTTCTAAAATTATAAAATGAATATTAAATCTTCAAAGAATATTTTAATATGTTTTCGATGTTCGCATGACTTAAGTTCCAACATGAAAGTTGATTAAATTATTATTTAGAATATTTTGATGCAAAAACATTTGACATGCAAAGGGGCTTGGGTTCCTACAAATCAAAATGAACCTATTTTCATTTTTAGAAAATTAACGGTGACCCCGATTGTTACCAAATTTTATAGGATGCTAGTTAATCTCATTTTGAAACCATATTAATAATTTCAAAACATTTGGACAGAGTCTCGACATGCAGGGAAACATTATCCGTGAAAAAGAGGGGTATACCTACAACAGTTCATTTTCAAAAATTCATTTCGATTAAGTGGCTAATTATTAGGTTACGAACAACTTTAATTCGGGGAAGGGGATGAAAAGAAGCACCAGCAGCCGCCAAAGAAAGGGCAGCTGCGGCGGTGATGGAGAAGAAGAAGAAGATGATGATGATGATGGTGATGCATGTCTCTCCCGGGAGTTCGTGGCGACGATCAGCCACTACTCCTAGGATCGAAATCTCCCTACGAGTTCATAGGATCGAATGGCATACCTTTTGGATGATCGGATGAGAAGATATGCAAGAGGAATGAAACGATGGCGATCGCAGGATGCTTGCGGCTTCCTTCGTCTTGAAGGAGAAGGGATGGCGGAGGAGGATGGTGGCGGCAGAGGGCTGAAGAAGACAAGGCAGCAGCTGCTGCAGCTGTTCGGAGAGAGTGACGGCGTCGGGATGGTGGATGAGTTTGAGAGAGGGAGGGAGCCGCTGCTCTTGCAGCTCTTAGGGAGGGATGGCGAGTGATGGAGGCTGGTGGATGATCGAGTGAAAGAGGGAGATGGGGGAGAGGGGCCGATCGGCGAGGGAGAGAGAGGTGGGGGAGAGGCTGCCGGCGAGGGGGAGATAAGGGAGAGAGAGTCGGTAGTGGGGAGTTTTCCCTTGGAGAGGGGAAATGAAAATGGGGCTGTACGAGTGAAATGGGAGGCGGTGGGGGATTTCCTTGGGAGTAAGGAAATGAAAAGGGGAGTCGGTGGGGGAAATTAAGAATGGGGGCTGATGTGAAGAGATATGAGGCGGTGATGGCCTCTATTTATAGGGGTCATTCCGTCTCCGGTTCGACGTCTCGTTCCCAGACGAAAAGATTCCCCTACGGTAACGAGTTTCGATTTTAGATTTCGAAGTGTCTACGGGATTCAAATAAAATATCGAACTCAACGATATAGGTTAAAGATTTTTCGGAATGAGTTTGATAGCTCAAAGAATTTTAAAGGAACGAAAAGGATCGAAATGGACAAAAGATGACGCGGGTTTTCTTAACCGTTTATCCGAAAAAATGCCTAGCTTCTTTCATAAATCTTTTAATGTCAAAACTAGATTAAAGGTACTAACATTGTATTTTTAGAATTTTCATTGAGCTAGATATAATATTTTAGTTAATAAATGTTAATTAAATTATTATTTCTAAATTCTTTTATTAATTATTTTATATTACTAAAATTCTTAAGGATTAAATTTTTGAAATCCTTTATCATTTTTAATATATATTTTTAGGAAAAGCTTATTTTAATAAAGAAAACTATTTATTTTCTATTTTCTAGTATTTTAAAAATACGGGTTATTAAATCGTCACTCAAGCGAGCCATCGCAAGCGAGTGTGGAACATTCATGACAAGCGATCGAGTACTTCGAAAGCGAGTAAAAGCCAAGCGGCCACACTCAAGCGAGCAACTATGAAGCGAAGCGTATGAGTTGTACACACTCGAGTGCAAATTTCTCTTTTGCTTTGCATTAAATGCAGTTGAAGTACAGGGCAGAAATTTCGGGCGCGTGGTGCACACTTCAAATTTGAAGCAGGAAGTTCGCACAAGATCTGGCCGTTGAATCTCAACAGTTTTTGAATCACAGCCGCTAGATATACGCGTTTGAACAAGCAAATCGCGGAAGGCCACGTGGAGTGCCAAGTCAACTTGACGGCTCACTTTTACCGTGATGACGCCGGACACGTCAGTCACATCGCCGATAGCCGCCGCCTACGCACAACATTTTCGGGGAAATAACCGACTCACCCCTGCCACGTCAGCCAAACCCTAAATCTATATAAAGGGTCGTCGCAGAACTGCAAAAGCTTCATCACCCTCAAAAATTGCCATTCTTGTGAAATTTCTGCAACCTCTGCAATTCACGAGTCTCAAACCCTCCCTTGTTATATTCTTCACTTAAATCTCTCTAAATCTCAACCATGGTGAAGAAAGCAGCAACACAGACGATGGAGAAATTTCTAGCCACCATCGGAGATAATATAAATGTCGAGCCCCATCTCGACGCGAAGGTTGTAGAGCCCAACGGCTTCTTCCGCAAGGCCGTGACCAAGGCCGGCTTGTGGGAGTTTGTCACTGCAAAACCCAAGAAGATCTTAGCCAAGTCTGTGGCTGAATTTATGTTGAACTTGAAGGAAGGACAGACTACTTCCACATTTACAGACCCAGAGGATGATAAGCCGGTGGATGTAGATCTAGACGCC
Source organism: Thymus mandschuricus (assembly GCA_029379335.1). Classification (NCBI taxonomy): domain Eukaryota; kingdom Viridiplantae; phylum Streptophyta; class Magnoliopsida; order Lamiales; family Lamiaceae; genus Thymus; species Thymus mandschuricus. The sequence goes on along the minus strand of CM057074.1, from coordinate 13,083,168 downwards.
ATCTCCGGAGTATTCAACTTGCCGAAGGAAGGAGTGGATACTCTTTCGGACTTGGAGTTGTCTGTCGACATCGAGTTTGCTCGATTAGCCGCCGACAAAAATGCAGAATTCACGGTGAAACACAGCAACATGAGGACGGACCTCAAAACGCCCTTCAACCACATTTGCGAACTATACACTAAGTCTGTAGTGTGTAGTATCGGAACCTTGGGACAGGTTTCCGACACGAAGATCTTCGCCGTAACAGTCATCGTCGATAGCTTGACTGGGACTAAGTTTAATTGGCACAGTTGGTTCATCAACCAACTGCATGAGGTCACCAAGGACTTCATGTACGAGAAGGGAAGCACCGAAGAAATCCTTCGGAAGGGGAAGCTTCGCTTTTTCTCCAGAATATCGTTTGCACTGGAACGGTTGTTCCCGAACAGAAGATGGACAAACACTGTGGAGTACAAGAAGAACACCATCTTCTATGATTTGTACAAGACCGAGAAGATCGTGGTGGACGAAGGGATCTTCGAGGTGGAGGTACTTCCAGCAGTTCCCGTCGCTGAAAAGCGGAGTGGGAAGAAATCCAAGCGAGCCGCTTCACCTGTGAAGCGAGCGGCTCCCAAGCGTGCGAGAAAAGTGAAGCAAGTCGCTTCACTGGTGGAGGCAAGCGAGGAGGAGGAGCAACCGCTTGCCAAGGAAGCCGAAGTTGATCAATCCCAACCCTCACCAGCCAAAGAACAACACCAACCCCAAGCCTCTCCCACTCATATTCAAATCCAAACCCAACCACCCCAAGAACCGCAAGCTTCATCAACCGCACAACCACTAACTCAACCCGAACCCCGCTCACCATACGAGGAAGAATCCACTTCCTCAATCCCCATTCCTAAATTACCATTCCTAAGTACCGACCTTGATGCCGCCTATACCCTGTTTGAACCAATCCAACAAACACAACAACAAACAACCCAAGCAGCCCAAACCATACAAGCATCAACACCCAACTCCCCCACAGATACAGCCACTACAGCCGACACCACCCATACCGCAGACACTGAAATAACCATTAAACCACCAACAAAACCCCCACCCCCAACCACGGAGGAGAGAGCCCTACGCCGCTACTTGGCGGATAGGAAGATAGCCGCAGAGGAAATCGAGAACCGCTACCCCAACCTTGAGATGTCTGAAGACTTTTTCACTAAAGCCACCGATTTCCTCACATACATTACTTGCCGTGGTACAGAGTACTACAAAATTTTCAACCTCCGCAGAGCCTTCACAGAAGAAATTATTGAAAAGAAGGAGGCGGAAATGCTCCATTTCATAGGAGTCGATGGCTTCCATGTTTTCATCAATGAAGCTCGCTACTGGGAATTACTTGATGTCAAAGTGAAGCGTGCGTATCCCGATGCTGTGATCCCAGAGCGAACACCATCTGCTCACGAGCAGAGATTGATGAAGGAGCACGAGGCAGAGATGCAAGTGAAGGAGGAGGAGATCGCTAATCTCCAAGATGTTATTACCAGGAAGTCAGAGGAGATTGTGAAGAAGGAGGAGGAGGTCAAGAATCTGAGGGCAGATTTTGACAAAAAGAAGACCGAGCTGGAGGGTAAGCTCGAGGATGAAGTGAAGCGAGTGGAGGAAAAGGAGAAGTGAGTGGAGGAGCTCAAGCAGTCGCTTGAGGCTGAGAGAAATAGGTTCAAAGATTTCAACTCCAAACTGATCACCATGGAAGAGGATAAGAAGAAGGTCTCCACATACCTTGACAAAATGAGGACGGTTGTGGAGGAGAAGGATGGAGAGTTGATCAAGCTCGAGAGTGAGCTAACCAGGACGAAGCTCCAACTCGACGCACTTGAGAAAGAAACGGAATTACTCAAACTCAAGCGTGCGGAAGAGTTGAGTGAGTTGGAGAGCCGAAGAAGGGTTGCCAAGGATGTTGATCTGAAGCAGGCAGAGCTAGCTATCAAGCTTGATGAGACGAACAAAATGGCGGGAGATTTTGCCGTCAAAATAACTGTTGTGTCCAAGATCCACACCAGCCTCGCGACTCAATGGGTCGAGCTTGAAGCGACTCAAACTCACCTTGATTTGGTTTTGCAGGAGGAGCAGAGGAAAACTCGTGTTGAGATTGAAGCGGAGCTGGACGCTCGCTTCAAGGCTGTTGAACCACTCGAGAAGCTGATGGCTTCTATGAAGGAGAGAGAGGAGCAGTGCCAGTATCTGCTCAAAGAAATCTCGGAGAAAACGGCGGAAATTGTGCTATCTCAAGAGCACACGTTTGCAAAGCGAGCAGAAGGGATGCTGCACACCGTTTACAACGAGTTCTCCTCCATCCGCCAAGCTCTAACCGGAAAGTCACTTATTACCATTCCCTCTGGCAGTCTTGAAGATGCCAAAACGGGGGAAGGTAAAATGGAAGAAAGGATTGAAGTGGAAGGAAGGGTCGAAGGGGGAAGCATGGTTGAAGGATAGGAGAAGATGTATGAAGAGGTGCGAGCGGAGCAGGCTCGCAAGAAAGGGAAGGAAGTAGCGATCTTTGAAGAGAAGCGCAAGCCGCTAGCCGGAATATTGCTAGCCTCCTCTCTTGCCGCTCAAACAGTCTCTGCTGCTCATACCCAGAAACAGATCGCAGAGGACGAAGCTCTTGCCTTAGCCTTACAGCAGGAATTCAACATTCGCGAGGGGATCACTGAAATTCCACTGGTCAAGCCGCTTCAGGCTGTGGCTTCCCAAGCAGGCGCTACAAGTTCATATGTTCAAGCGGCCGCTTCAACCCTGGCTCTCACTTCAACTACAGTGGCCGCCGCTCCAGCGAGCAAAGCAATTATCCCTTCTGCACCTACTGAGAAGAAGCAGATGCCACCCCCTCCTGCACCTCCGGCACCGAAAGGCCAATTGAAGCGAGCTGCACCAGAAGCTAGGGAGTTGGATCCCGCGGCTAAACGCCAGAAGATCCAACAGTCCCTAACCACTAGAGCCTCGCGCATCTCACAGAAGAAGAAGGAGGAAGAGGAGAAGAGGGAATGAGCAGAGAAGGAGGAGAAGCTGCGAATTGCTAGAATTTGCAAGGTTGAAGAAAGGGCTGCGAATCACTAGGAAGAAGTGAAAGTGATCCAATCTGCACTAGTCCGAAGTGCTTTCATCCCGTTCACCCCGGAAGAGTCCGAGGCATGCGAAACACAGAGGGATATCGATACATGCCGAGTCACCATCAAAGAGATGATGGACTCCGGGCGCTACACCGAGGATGAATATGACATCATCCGAAAAACCGTCAACCAGAGACTTCCAAAGTTCAATACTGCAATGAGCGAAAGCTTTAATCGAATGATGAAGGAGTTGTCGGAAAGGACGGAGGAAGAGCTTGAGATGAGAAGAGCAGAACACCCAGACGCGTGCGAGATTGAGAAGTTCATCTCCGATGATCTGTTGGAGGAATGGAGCATCTGCAAAGAGAAATTTATTAAGGCCTACTACCTCTGGCAAGTAGTGCCTCTCCAGGAAAACTGTTCAAGATTGGACGCTCTCAATAACTTCCTATGCTTCTACAACGAGGAGTTGCGCAGGAAGATTCTCACACAGGCGGAGCTCTCGGAACCCAAACCCAAAGTCATCATTGTGCCAGCAATAAAGCAATTTCCAATGCCGCTCTTGCCGAATTCATGCGTTTCAGATTGGAGGTTGATTGAGGACGAAGTGGATGAAGCACTGATGGTGGAAAGCAGTCACAGAGAAAGCATTAACAATATCAAGACCATGGAAGAGAAGGTTTTATCTGCTTACTTTAGCAAGGAAGAGGAGGAGAAGCCAACAGATGATCTTTAAATCCTATATCTTGTGAACTGCTTGTTCATATATCTATCTTTATTTTTCTATCAAAATTGTGTCATTTACAAGCTTTGTGAATGATTTATCTTTATGCTACAAAACTCACAATATTAACCTCAAAAAAAATAGGGAAAGGAACTTAAAAAAAAAATATGCAAGTCTGCAAAGGAAGCAGTCGCTTGAAGTTCTTCTCACGGTTAAGTTTAGTTGGGTTTTGGCATCATCAAAAAGGGGGAAATTGTTGGGAATTGTTAAGGATAACATGTTAAGGGGGAACTCAAATGGGACACTTGAAAATAAAGATATATGTTTTGATTTGATCCCAAAACCCCCAAGTATCCTATTCCCAAGCGACCCTAATTGATGTAGAATAGGTTAGAATTTCTCTAAGCCTATGCTGTTAGGATGGCTCTTTAATTTTGCTTTAGTCGCTTAGGTTTTAGACTGCAGGATTTCCAAGCGAAGGCCACTCGCTTGAGTGTGTTTTTCAAGCGAAGCGAAGCGAGCGCTACAGTAGGATCGAAGCGAGTCTACTAAAGCGAAGCAAAGCGAGCACTACAGTAAAAGTCAAAGCGGGTCAAAGATCACTTAAGTAATACTCGGGAATTCTATTTCCAAAGTATACGCTATAGTATGACCCGAAGCGACTCATTTGAAGCGGACGCTACAAATCTAAAACAAAGCGAGCCCCTACCTAATAGATTGCGATAGCTCGATTCCCGCTCCAATTCAAACGAAGAGTTCAAACTCCAGTCAACTGAAGATCGCCGCATTAATTGCAAGATCTCCACGTGTCGATTGAAGAGAGGAGCAATGGAGTTGACCGCCAGGCCGACAAGGGCGCCGCAATAGTACTGGATCGCTCCAATTACTGTTGAAATTGGAACTTAGCCATTTTCGGCAAAGTGACAAATCTGCGCGTCTGAAAATCAGCAGGCATGTGCAAGTACTGTCGAGAGAAGGAGGGACAAAGCCACCAACCAAGCAACGGATCCTGGCCAACCCTCCGCCTATAAATATTGGAGGTAGAAGACGGAGAAGATTAGAACACTACTTGAGCATTCAGCGCATACAACAAACAAACACTCCCAGCTTTCAGCATTCTTCGAGTCTTTGTTTAAGTGTTCTCCGAGCTTCTGTTCCATCGAAGCTCGTCTCCACAACCTTCACACTCTAGATCTAAGCCCACACTGCATTCACTGTAAAGAGTTCTTCATTAGTGTGTTCGTCGAAAACCAAAAACCCTAACCCTAAGTTGTCTGTTAGGTTTTGAGTTCGTTGAGAGGTTGTCACGATCCAAGACTCTGCTTTCATCGATAGTAGAAGTCTCGATCATAGAGTCTAGATCCAAGCTAGCACAGTCCTCGATTGTGTGAAGCTCGATCGAAACTAGGTTGTGTGGAGAACCCGTAATCTCCCGGTTGTCGGACTGAAGCGAGTGAAGCTTAGTCCAGGTAGGTTTTGTGGTGAACCCGTAATCACCCAACTGTTGTCAGATCCAAGCAAGTGAAGCTCGATCTTGACTTTGGTTTTTGAGGAGCCTGCAAGTCCTCAAGGTTCTTGAGTGCAGAGAATCAGTTGCCTTATGCAACCAAGTGGACGTAGGTGTTTTACCACCGAACCACTATAATCCCTTGTGTCGTATCTCTCTAACCCTAATCTTTCACTTTGTTTACAGTTTTTGATTATCCATTTGCACAAGCATCGTAAACAACTTAAGCTGAAATTTTAATTAATTAGGAAAGACTAGCTCACCAAATTCCGCATCTCGAGTAAAGCCTCACTCTTGATCAAGCATTAGCTTAGGTCAAGAGATTTGCTAGCACTGTAGATCTAGCTTCAAGCTAGGTCTTAATTAAGTATCTGTAGCGAGCGCTTTACTTGCCACTCTGAGATAAAGGAAAAGAAGTTGAAAAACTTCAAAACACGTATTCACCCCCCCCCCCCCCCCCCCCCCCCCCCCCCCTACGTGTTTTTCCTCTATCAAACCGGGACCAACAAGTTATTTTAGAATTTTCTAATTTTTTATATTTTTAAATCGATAGTTAGATGGAAATTCATTGAAATTAAGTCCATCACGTGAATTTAAAAACTAACTAAATAAATAAACAAAATCATCTCATCTGTACACATATATTATTTTATATACTGGTTTACTACCCGTCGAAAATCGACGGGTGCTAATTATTTTTAACATTTAGATATTTTATCAGCGAAATTTATTTTAAAATAATTCATACTATAATCCTCGATATTTATATACTTACAAACAACATCAAAATAAGTCAAGTTGCCCGTTGCTTATTTAATAAATAAAATATGTCAAAGAGAGTCCACATAGTTATAATCAATTTTAACAGCAATATTCGATATGAATCACTTTATATTTTCACTTTTAGGTAACCCGTTGTTTATTGTAATTATGAAAAAATGTCGTTACATCGAAAATAAGTCAAACCGCCCGTTGTTTTTTTTTAATAAAAAAAAATGTCAAAGAGAGTCTCACATAGTTATACTCAATTTTAACTCAATATTCGATATGAATCACTTTATATTGTTACTTTTAGTTAACCTGTTGTTTATTGAAATAAAAATAAAATGTCGTTACATCAAAAATAAGTCAAGCCATCCGTTGTTCATTTTAATTATAAAAAAATATGTCATAGAGAGTCTCACATAGTTATAATCAATTTTAACGTTAATATTCGATATGAATCACTTTAGTATATTATTTTATATACTAGTTTACTACCCGTCGAAAATCGACGGGTGCTAATTATTTTTAACATTTCGATATTTTATCAGCGAAATTTATTTTAAAATAATTCATACTATAATCCTCCATTTTTATTTACTTACAAACAACATCACAATAAGTCAAGTTGCCCGTTGTTTATTTTAATAAATAAAATATGTCAAAGAGAGTCTCACATAGTTATAATCAATTTTAACAGCAATATTCGATATGAATCACTTTATATTGTCACTTTTAGGTAGCCCGTTGTTTATTGTAATTATGAAAAAAATGTCGTTACATCGAAAATAAGTCAAACCGCCTGTTGTTTTTTTTATTAAAAAAAATGTCAAAGAGAGTCTCACATAGTTATACTCAATTCTAACTCAATATTCGATATGAATCACTTTATATTACTACTTTTAGGTAACCCGTTGTTTATTGAAATAAAAATAAAATGTCGTTACATCAAAAATAAGTCAAGACGTCCGTTGTTCATTTTAATTATAAAAAAATAGAGGCAGAAATTATCCTATCTAAGTAGCTTAGTAGAAACAAAATGTTGTTGGAAACTTAAAAAAACACAAAATGTGTCTAAATTTGAGGTAAACTCCCCAAATTGCCCCCCAACACCACCCCCCACCCCACCCCACCCCACGTGCACTTGTACTTCCCCTATCACTTTATTTTTTAATTTTTTTTGAATTCACCTCTCACATTCAAAAAAAAAAAAAACTGACAAAATATTTGTTTTTAATTTTTCATTTTCATTTTATTCTCTTAATTCGAGTTTTTATTTTATTATTATTATTTTTGATACAACTTACTAAATATAATAGAATTTCTTACCCATATTTGATATATATACAAATTTAAGATATTCTAACCATCATCCTGTCGTAATAAGTAAGAATTCATAAATTCTAACCAGACATTAAGTCCACACATTAGAAATACCAACTTTTCTACGTTATAATCGTATTTTCCAAGTTAGAATATAGTATATTCTAACCTGTGTCGTGCATTCCCAACAGGTTCAGTCCACCCGTTAGAAATACCAACTTTCCTACGTTATAATCGCATATCGTGAGTTAGAATGTAGTATATTCTAACATGTGTCGTAGCATTCCCAACAGGTTCAGTCCACCCGTTAGAAATACCAACTTTCCTACGTTATAATCGCATATCAATGGTTAGAATTTAGTATATTCTAACCTTAGTCGTAGCATTACCAACAGGTTCGATCCACCCATTAGAAATACCAACTTTCTTACGTTATGATCGGATATCGCGAGTTAGAATTTATTATTTTCTAACCTGTGTCGTGGCATTCCCAACAGGTTCAGTCCCTCCCGTTAGAAATACCAACTTTCCTACGTTATAATCGCATATCCCAAGTTAGAATTAAGTATATTCTAACCTGTGTCGTGGCATTCCCAACAGGTTCAGTCCACCCGTTAGAAATACCAACTTTCCTACGTTATAATCGCATATCAATGGGTAGAATTTAATATATTCTAACCTTAGTCGTGGCATTCCTAACAGGTTCAATCCACCCATTAGAAATACAAACATTCCTACGTTATGATCGCATATCAATGGTTAGAATTTAGTATATTCTAACCTTAGTCGTGGCATTCTCAACAGGTTCAATCCACCCGTTAGAAATACCAACTTTCTTACGTTATGATCGCATATCGCGAGTTAGAATTTATTATTTTCTAACCTGTGTCGTGGCATTCCCAACAGGTTCAGTCCACCCGTTAGAAATACCAACTTTCTTACAATATAATCGCATATCAATGGTTAGAATTTAGTATATTCTAACCTTAGTCGTGGCATTCTCAACAGGTTCAATCCACCCGTTTGAAATACCAACTTTCTTACGTTATGATCGCATATCGCGAGTTAGAACTTATTATTTTCTAACCTGTGTCGTGGCATTCCCAACAGGTTCAGTCCACCCGTTAGAAATACCAACTTTCATACGTTACAATCACATATCCCGAGTTAGAATTTAGTATATTCTAACCTTTTGTCGTGGCATTCCCAACAGGTTCACTCCACCTGTTAGAAATACCAACTTTCTTACAATACTCTGTCAATAGTTAGTAAGAGTTAACACATTATAATCAACCATTTCTGGTTGAGATGTACATGTTGCATATATACGAATTTAATAAGTAAGAATTCATAAATTCTACCAACCCAATGAATTTTGTATAACGCGATTAGTTAGAATTAGTGGATTTATTATTTTGGTGAGAATTTGTTATTTTGGCCAAATCACGAGAGAGTGTATTCAATTTCGGAATAAGATAACTATATATACAATACAACCAGTTAGAATTATTGAAATAACAAAGAATGTGTATTCAATCATATATACAATCTGGCAAAATTACAAAAAATGAGTTAGCCGAACCCCGTCTCCTATTTTCCATTGAATAAGAATTTTCAATTTCTAACAATTTCTAATTTGTATGGTAAGAATTTACTAAATTCTGACCATACATTTATGAAGAGTCCGACAAAGCCACCCCTTATTGTGTATGCCAATTAGGCTCGGAGCCGTCACTACGAGCAAGATCAGCGATCCAGGCATTTCAAGCCAGTCTACACCAATCAGAGACAGAGAATAATGTTAACAATCAATTCCAGGTTTCGAGAGTTGAACTGAGTTACTGAAATGTGAATGGTGGATCATATCCATACCTGGGAAATGCTTGGGAAAGAAGAGGCGTAAGACGATAGCTACGAAAGCAATCCACTTTCCTATCTCACCACTGCATTGTAGAATACATATGAAATCCTCAAGATCTCCTTCCCATTCAAAGGCCTCAACCGCACCGACACATAAATCCTCTCCTCACTCCCCCTAACCACCTCCCCTCCTTCCATTTCCACCCCCAAAACTCGTGGAAAATTACACAAACACCCCAGGAAACCTCACTCTACAACCACATGAGCTGAGCAGAGAGAGAGAGAGAGAGAGAGAGAGGACAAAAGCAACAAGATTCAGAAAAACTACAAACAAAAGAAAGAAAATGAAGCAACCAATGATGAAGAAAAAATCGTCAATGGAAATTTACTAATCCTTCAATCATATATACTGTGGCCACCCCCTTTGTCTCATGCATTAAATTAGGGATTTTTTTAAGCAAAAATTTCTTCGCCAAAGGGGGTTGTGTGGTCCAAATCTACAGACTGTCAAATGTCTTGATTCTCATGAATGTTTCCGAACTCAAAGGCTTCGAAGCTTATAATAATGGAGGGATTAGGTTGTAATGCTTCGAATCTTAGGAATCAACAGAGTCAACACGGATAAAGAAAAACTAACCGAACACCTAAATCGACGACAGATCTTCATACACGGTCTTGATCCCGGGCCTCTTCGACACCGATCGAATGCACCGGAGAGCGATTCCGAGCACCTCCTTCATCCCTTTATCAACTGCCAGAATCTTCATCTCCTCCACCAACGCAGCATCGAAACACTCTGATCCCGAGCCTCTCCGTAAGAGTCGACTAGGAAGACGAGCTCGCATTTGCAGTCGTAAGCGGTGAAGCCATCGCCGGAGAAGAAAAGCGAGGTTTTCCGCACGGTGAGATGAGTTTCCTCCTCGATGAGGTAGCCTTCCTCCACAATCGCGTCGTTCTTCATCATTGCTTCTGGTGCAGCAGAGATTCCGGCGCCGTCGTCGTCATCTTGTCTCCACCGTCTCCGCCGTCGTCGCCGGATAGTATGACCGGGATCGCCTGCGCTTGAACCAGCGTCGGAGCTTCGAACTCCAGCCTCTCTAATCATAAACAAAAATTTCATTTACACACACACACATTTACACAAAACGATTACAGTCTCAATCAGTAAAAAAAACAAAAAAAAATGCAGAGATGTGTAAGAAAGATGGATCGCAGAAGTGTAATAACCCGTATTTTTAAATACTAGAAAATAGAAAATAAATAGTTTCCTTTAATATAATAAGCTTTCATAATTTGTATAGTAAAATGATGAAAGGATATTTAAATTTAAAAGCTTTAATATTATTAGTTATGTAAATTTCTTAATAAAAGAATTTTAGAATATTTAATTTAATTAAAGATTTGTTAACTAAAAATATTATATCTAACTTAATAAAACTTCAAAAATGTAATGTTAATATTTTTAACCTAGTTTTGACATTAATAGAATTATGAAAGAAGTTAGGTATTTTTCGGATAAACGGTTAAGAAAACCCGAGTCGCCGTTTGTCTATTTTCGATCTTTTCGTTTCTTTAAAAATCTTCGAGCTATCAAATTCCTTCCGAAAATTCTTTAACCTATATCGTTGTGTTCGATATTTTTTGTGGATTCCGTAAACCCTTTGAAATCTTAAATCGGAATTCGTTGCCGGAAAAATATCTTTTCGTCGGGAAACGAGACGTTCGATCGGAGACGGGATGACCCCTATAAAAAGAGGTCATTTGATACGATCCTTGATGACCGAATGGTAACGCACGCGGAAGAAACGAAACTAATTAACGAATGGTGATCCCAATACGTCAATGGACTAAACCCTCCTAAGTACTATAGATAAACCGAAGTCTCTATAACCCAAAGAAACGGTCGCCAAGCCACACGGGGACGATGAATGACACACAACGAGGTTTGATTGACTCGCTGATTCGCCGGATAATGAATTCGTCTTGGAAAAATCAAGAGGAATTCGAAAACTCTCAAGAGAGAATAACTCACAATAATATTAATGATCAAAAGCTAACTAATTTTCGTCCACAAAGACCCCCTTATATAGAGAGGCAAATAAAACCATCTAAACCTAATCTAACTAGGAAATAACTGACCCAAAGTCATTGGCATGGCCCAACCCATTAACCAACATGATAAAAACCCAAAAACAAGTCTTTTAAGGCCCAAAAACGTGGCCTGACTCAAAACACACGAAAATAATAATAAAGTCTTCATTTTTCAGCCCGAACACACTCGATAAAGTTGATGACTCGCGGGCTGTCCGGTTCGCCTTCTCCAATGGGCTTCTTCATCAATTCTTGAGCCCAAACTTCTTGAATCAATCCTTGCAAACCTTCCTTGAACTTCTTAGCTCGAGCTCTCGTCACCGGCCCTTTGGGAACACGAACAGGATCTTGATTTGACGAACCTTGGACTCCATCATTCCCCTCCTCTTGAAGAGGATTTGTCCCCAAATCCAAGTCGTCACCTACATCAAAAGGACTCAAGTCAGTAACATTGAATGTAGCACTAACATTATACTCACCAGGTAAGTCCAATTTGTAGGCGTTATCATTGATGCGCTCCAACACTTGAAAAGGTCCATCGCCTCGAGGTAGCAACTTCGAACGCCGTTGCAATGGAAACCTTTCCTTGCGCATATGCAGCCATACCCAATCTCCGGGCTCAAACACAACTTGACGCCTCCCCTTGTTGGCTTGCTTGGCGTACTGCTCCGTTCGTCTCTCAATATTCAGCCTTGCCTTCTCATGAATCTGTTTCACAAAATCAGCCTTTTTCTGGCCATCAAGGTTAGTACGCTCATGTTCAGGCAATGGAGATAAATCTAAAGGAGTTAAAGGATTAAACCCATAGACAATCTCAAAAGGCGAAAACTTAGTAGCAGAATGAACAGAACGGTTATATGCAAACTCAACATGTGGCAAACATTCTTCCCAAGACTTAATGTTCTTCTTAATTATAGCCCTAAGCAATGTAGACAAAGTCCTATTGACTACTTCAGTTTGACCATCAGTTTGTGGATGACAAGTAGTAGAAAACAACAGTTTAGTACCTAACTTACCCCACAAAGTCTTCCAAAAGTAACTCAAGAACTTCGCATCCCTATCCGAAACAATAGTCCTAGGCATTCCATGCAATCTAACAATCTCTCGAAAGAACAAATCAGCAACATGCGATGCATTATCAGATTTATGACATGGAATAAAATGCGCCATCTTAGAAAATCTATCAACCACCACAAACACGGAATCACTACCATGCTTAGTCCTAGGCAGCCCTAACACGAAATCCATAGAAATGTCAATCCAAGGAGCAGTAGGAATAGGCAATGGCGTGTACAAACCATGGGAACTCACCCTAGACTTAGCCTGTTTACAAGTAACACATCTACCACAAATTCGTTCAACATCTCTCTTCATATGAGGCCAAAAGAAGTGTTCATGCAAAACAGCTAAAGTCTTAGCAACACCGAAATGTCCCATCAAACCCCCACCATGAGATTCAAGCAACAATAATTCACGAAGAGAACACTTAGGAACACACAATCGATTTCTCTTAAACAAATAATCATCATGCCTAAAGTACTCTTCAAAACCAGATTTCTCACATGCTCGATAAATCTCACCAAAATCAGCATCATCCACATACAAACTCTTCAAACACTCGAAACCAAGCAACTTAGCATCTAAAGTAGAGATCAAGGCATACCTCCGTGAAAGTGCATCAGCCACTACATTCTCTTTACCTTGCTTGTACTTGATGACGTAAGGAAACGTCTCTATGAACTCCATCCACCTAGCATGCCTCTTGTTCAACTTGTGCTGCCCCTTCAAGTGCTTCAAGGACTCATGATCGGTGTGAATGACGAATTCCTTGGTCCACAAGTAGTGCTGCCACGTTTTCAAGGCTCTCACCAACGCATACAGCTCCTTATCGTACGTTGGATAGCTCAACGTTGCTCCGTTTAGTTTCTCGCTGAAGTATGCCACCGGCCGGCCTTCTTGCATCAAAACTGCACCAATTCCAACACCAGAAGCATCACATTCAATCTCAAAAGACTTAGAAAAGTTAGGAAGAGATAGTACCGGGGCGTGTGTCAGTTTGTACTTCAGAAGCTGAAACGCCTTCTCTTGATCTTCTCCCCAATTAAACTCCACATTCTTCTTGATGATTGCCGTCAATGGTGCTGCAACACTACTGAAATGGGGCACGAATCTCCTATAAAAGCTAGCAAGTCCGTGGAAACTCCTAACTTCTCCAATGCTCTTTGGACTCGGCCACTCTTGAATAGCTCGTATTTTCTCATCGTCAACCTGTACACCCTGTGCACTAACAACAAATCCAAGAAACACAAGCTTGTCCGTACAAAAGATGCACTTCTTTAAGTTAGCAAACAGCCTCTCCTTCCTAAGTACATCTAAAACAGACCTCAAATGATCAACATGCTCATCTTGACTCTTGCTATACACTAAGATATCATCAAAGTAGACAACTACAAATCTGCCAATAAAAGCTCGTAAAACATGGTTCATAAGTCGCATAAACGTACTAGGTGCATTAGTCAAACCGAAAGGCATAACTAGCCACTCATACAAACCAAGTTTAGTTTTAAAAGCAGTTTTCCATTCATCCCCTTCCTTAATCCTAATCTGATGGTATCCACTACGCAAATCAATCTTCGAAAACACACAAGAGCCATGCAGTTCATCAAGCATATCATCTAAACGAGGGATAGGAGGTCGATACTTTACCGTGATGTTGTTTATGGCTCGACAATCGCAACACATCCTCATCGTTGAGTCCTTCTTGGGTACGAGTAACACCGGAACTGCACAAGGACTCAAACTCTCCCTCACATGCCCTTTCGCCAACAACTCTCCAATCTGCCTCTCCAACTCCTTTGTCTCCTCGGGATTGGTGCGATAGGCTGGCCTATTTGGAAGTGTTGCTCCAGGCACAAAGTCGATTTGATGTTCTATCCCCCTAATTGGTGGTAAGTCAGCTGGTGTATCATCGGGAAAGACATCATCAAATTCCTGCAAAACAGAGAAGATAGAAGGGGGTAGAGAATCGAGATCGTTAGTAGATAAAAAGTTCCCCTTGTACAGAAGTACGATCAAAGTCCTCTCCTCCTGCACCGCCAACTTCAGATCACTCGCTTTTGCAAAACACGATTTGTGTACTACACCCTTCTCCTTATCTCCCTTCTCCTTATTCTCCACCTTCTGCTCCTCCAACTTCAGCTGCTCAGCCTCCTTTTGCAGCAACACTTGATCCTCATACACTTGTTTGGGAGTAAGAGGAACAAGCGACACCTTCTTCTGCCTATACTCGAACGAATATTTGTTGGTGAAGCCATCATGTGTCACTCGTCGATCAAACTGCCACGGTCTCCCCAACAAGATGTGACTCGCTTGCATCGGAACTACATCACACAAAACCTCATCCTCATACTTCCCAATGCAAAACGGCACTCTCACTTGCTTATTAACCTTCACCACGCCAGCATCGCTCAACCATTGCAGCCGGTATGGTTTGGGGTGCGGCAAAACTGGAAGCCCTAATCTTTGAACCATGGCCACGCTAGCAACGTTGGTGCAGCTCCCTCCGTCAATAATCACGCTGCACAGCTGATCCTTCACCTGACATCTCGTGTGAAAGATGTTTTCGCGTTGCACCAATTCGTCGACATGATTCTGGACGCTTAGTGCTCTCCTGGCCACACAAATGCGTCCTACAGGTGGCTGAATCTCTTCTTCTTCGTCCTCAGACTCCTCCAAACCAGGCATCTCCGGGTCAACTTCATCATCAGTCACGACCTCCCCATCATCTCTCATGATCATCACTCTCCGATTCGGGCAGTCACTCATGATATGTCCGAACCCTTGACACTTGAAGCACTTACGATCACGATTACGACCCTCAGTCACTACTGGTTTGCCTTGGTTGTTAGAGCTCGTCAAATCTGATCGCGCCTTCACGAACGGTTTCCTCTCTTCCTTCGGCGACTCCTCCTTCTTCCATTGATTCCCTCTCGAAAAGGACCCACTAGCAGCAGGCTGAGATTGCTTCCAATTGGACTGATTCTGCCTGTTGTAGCCATTGTTGCCCCTCCTCTTGAGCTGATTCTCTATCTTCACAGCCATGTGCACCATGTCCTCTATCTCGACATAATGCTGCAGTTCCACTCCATTCCGAATCTCCCAATTCAAACCAGCCAAGAATCTCGCCATCGTCGCCTCACTGTCCTCCCAAATATTAGCTCGAATCATGGCTACCTCCATCTCCTTGTAGTACTCATCCACGCTCCTAGATCCCTGTCTCAAGCTTTGAAGCTTGTTGTGCAGTTCTCTATAGTAGTGAGCTGGAATAAAACGTTTCCTCATGATTCCCTTCATCTCATTCCAAGTCTGAACTGGAGGCTCCCCATTCCTTCTCCTACTCTTCTCCAATTGATCCCACCAAACGAGAGCGTAATCGGAGAACTCTATCGCTGCCAACTTCACCTTCTTCAACTCGGAGTAATTGTGACAGTCGAACATGAGGTCAAGCTTCCTCTCCCACTCAACATACGCATCTGGATCGTTCCTCCCTTGGAATGACGGAATGTTCAGCTTGATGTTGCCCAAATTATTGTCAGGCCTGTTCCTTGGCTCCTCCCATCCGTCTTCCCCTTCGTCAACAAACTCCTCCTCGAACGGCCCATAGTCTCGATAGTTATGCTGACCTCCTCTGCCACCTCGTCCTCCTCTTCCACCTCGATGATGTTGAAGTTGTTTGGAGGCTGACTCAACTTCACCAAGTCTATCATAAACTCCATCCAGTTTGGATTCCATCATCTTTCCCAACTCGGATTTCAATGCCTCAAACATGAACTTCATCTTGGGATCCAACGCCTCTTCTCCGGCCATACCTGCAAATTTTTTTTTTTTTTTTTTTTTTTTTTCAAAAGAAACAAACGAAAGTTAGTAAAAACAGAATCCTCACTACCTCACAATCACTCGTGTATCCCTCAATACGGTTCACACTCAGCACTCGTGTATCGCTCAATAGTAATGGCTTTTACCCTCTAATAATCTCACCTCTCTTGCCTTTTTCCACTCAATCCTCTCTTAAGAAGCTCAAATTCCCTTAATCTACCACAGAAATCACTATTAACGAATCAAGAGTACTGAAATTAGGAAGGAAGGATGATCGGACTAAGAAAACCCTAAACCGAGACACGAAAAAAGACACGAAAATTTTACCGAAAACTTCGACGGACGATTTGACCCTTTAAACGACCTTTTTTTGCAAAAATAATGGACCGATTCCGACATAGTCGGAACCACTGTATAGATCTTTTCGAGAGCTTTCCGAAAAGGTATTATGGAGCAAAATCGGAGTTCGTATGCAAAAGTTATGGCCGTTTTAGTGCTGGCCGACGAAAAATACGAGAAAAAGACGAAAACACACCGAAACGAATATATAACTGATATCCCAATGAAGAAACACGTAATAACCAACTCAGAAAACACAGTGACACACTAGGGCTTCGAATATATCCTTTTTTTTTTTTTTTTTTTTTTTTTTTTTTTTTTTTTTTTTTTTGATCGAAACTTTTGCCCCTAATATGTCACGACAACGTGTAGAAGACTCACCTAAAACGTGTTATATAATATAAGGTATGGGATTTATATTCTGAGTATGTTTCCTAATCTTATAAGGAAAGAAATCTTCTACTCCTTAATGACCAAGAAATCAACTTTGACTAGGTATCAAAACGAATCTGAATACTTGACACGAAAGAAAAGCTCCAAGAACGACTCTGAAATTTGACACAAACGAATCTGAAATTTTTTTTTTTTTTTTTTGACACAGAAACGACTCGAACGAAGAAACAGAACAAGACACGAAAAATACGAACAAGAAAGACACGAAAGATACGAACAAGACTCAACACAAGATACGAAATTCAAACGAAAAGGATGATAAAACCTGGATGACGTAAACCTGGCTCTGGTGCCAAATGATACGATCCTTGATGACCGAATGGTAACGCACGCGGAAGAAACGAAACTAATTAACGAATGGTGATCCCAATACGTCAATGGACTAAACCCTCCTAAGTACTATAGATAAACCGAAGTCTCTATAACCCAAAGAAACGGTCGCCAAGCCACACGGGGACGATGAATGACACACAACGAGGTTTGATTGACTCGCTGATTCGCCGGATAATGAATTCGTCTTGGAAAAATCAAGAGGAATTCGAAAACTCTCAAGAGAGAATAACTCACAATAATATTAATGATCAAAAGCTAACTAATTTTCGTCCACAAAGACCCCCTTATATAGAGAGGCAAATAAAACCATCTAAACCTAATCTAACTAGGAAATAACTGACCCAAAGTCATTGGCATGGCCCAACCCATTAACCAACATGATAAAAACCCAAAAACAAGTCTTTTAAGGCCCAAAAACGTGGCCTGACTCAAAACACACGAAAATAATAATAAAGTCTTCATTTTTCAGCCCGAACACACTCGATAAAGTTGATGACTCGCGGGCTGTCCGGTTCGCCTTCTCCAATGGGCTTCTTCATCAATTCTTGAGCCCAAACTTCTTGAATCAATCCTTGCAAACCTTCCTTGAACTTCTTAGCTCGAGCTCTCGTCACCGGCCCTTTGGGAACACGAACAGGATCTTGATTTGACGAACCTTGGACTCCATCATTCCCCTCCTCTTGAAGAGGATTTGTCCCCAAATCCAAGTCGTCACCTACATCAAAAGGACTCAAGTCAGTAACATTGAATGTAGCACTAACATTATACTCACCAGGTAAGTCCAATTTGTAGGCGTTATCATTGATGCGCTCCAACACTTGAAAAGGTCCATCGCCTCGAGGTAGCAACTTCGAACGCCGTTGCAATGGAAACCTTTCCTTGCGCATATGCAGCCATACCCAATCTCCGGGCTCAAACACAACTTGACGCCTCCCCTTGTTGGCTTGCTTGGCGTACTGCTCCGTTCGTCTCTCAATATTCAGCCTTGCCTTCTCATGAATCTGTTTCACAAAATCAGCCTTTTTCTGGCCATCAAGGTTAGTACGCTCATGTTCAGGCAATGGAGATAAATCTAAAGGAGTTAAAGGATTAAACCCATAGACAATCTCAAAAGGCGAAAACTTAGTAGCAGAATGAACAGAACGGTTATATGCAAACTCAACATGTGGCAAACATTCTTCCCAAGACTTAATGTTCTTCTTAATTATAGCCCTAAGCAATGTAGACAAAGTCCTATTGACTACTTCAGTTTGACCATCAGTTTGTGGATGACAAGTAGTAGAAAACAACAGTTTAGTACCTAACTTACCCCACAAAGTCTTCCAAAAGTAACTCAAGAACTTCGCATCCCTATCCGAAACAATAGTCCTAGGCATTCCATGCAATCTAACAATCTCTCGAAAGAACAAATCAGCAACATGCGATGCATTATCAGATTTATGACATGGAATAAAATGCGCCATCTTAGAAAATCTATCAACCACCACAAACACGGAATCACTACCATGCTTAGTCCTAGGCAGCCCTAACACGAAATCCATAGAAATGTCAATCCAAGGAGCAGTAGGAATAGGCAATGGCGTGTACAAACCATGGGAACTCACCCTAGACTTAGCCTGTTTACAAGTAACACATCTACCACAAATTCGTTCAACATCTCTCTTCATATGAGGCCAAAAGAAGTGTTCATGCAAAACAGCTAAAGTCTTAGCAACACCGAAATGTCCCATCAAACCCCCACCATGAGATTCAAGCAACAATAATTCACGAAGAGAACACTTAGGAACACACAATCGATTTCTCTTAAACAAATAATCATCATGCCTAAAGTACTCTTCAAAACCAGATTTCTCACATGCTCGATAAATCTCACCAAAATCAGCATCATCCACATACAAACTCTTCAAACACTCGAAACCAAGCAACTTAGCATCTAAAGTAGAGATCAAGGCATACCTCCGTGAAAGTGCATCAGCCACTACATTCTCTTTACCTTGCTTGTACTTGATGACGTAAGGAAACGTCTCTATGAACTCCATCCACCTAGCATGCCTCTTGTTCAACTTGTGCTGCCCCTTCAAGTGCTTCAAGGACTCATGATCGGTGTGAATGACGAATTCCTTGGTCCACAAGTAGTGCTGCCACGTTTTCAAGGCTCTCACCAACGCATACAGCTCCTTATCGTACGTTGGATAGCTCAATGTTGCTCCGTTTAGTTTCTCGCTGAAGTATGCCACCGGCCGGCCTTCTTGCATCAAAACTGCACCAATTCCAACACCAGAAGCATCACATTCAATCTCAAAAGACTTAGAAAAGTTAGGAAGAGATAGTACCGGGGCGTGTGTCAGTTTTTACTTCAGAAGCTGAAACGCCTTCTCTTGATCTTCTCCCCAATTAAACTCCACATTCTTCTTGATGATTGCCGTCAATGGTGCTGCAACACTACTGAAATGGGGCACGAATCTCCTATAAAAGCTAGCAAGTCCGTGGAAACTCCTAACTTCTCCAATGCTCTTTGGACTCGGCCACTCTTGAATAGCTCGTATTTTCTCATCGTCAACCTGTACACCCTGTGCACTAACAACAAATCCAAGAAACACAAGCTTGTCCGTACAAAAGATGCACTTCTTTAAGTTAGCAAACAGCCTCTCCTTCCTAAGTACATCTAAAACAGACCTCAAATGATCAACATGCTCATCTTGACTCTTGCTATACACTAAGATATCATCAAAGTAGACAACTACAAATCAGCCAATAAAAGCTCGTAAAACATGGTTCATAAGTCGCATAAACGTACTAGGTGCATTAGTCAAACCGAAAGGCATAACTAGCCACTCATACAAACCAAGTTTAGTTTTAAAAGCAGTTTTCCATTCATCCCCTTCCTTAATCCTAATCTGATGGTATCCACTACGCAAATCAATCTTCGAAAACACACAAGAGCCATGCAGTTCATCAAGCATATCATCTAAACGAGGGATAGGATGTCGATACTTTACCGTGATGTTGTTTATGGCTCGACAATCGCAACACATCCTCATCGTTGAGTCCTTCTTGGGTACGAGTAACACCGGAACTGCACAAGGACTCAAACTCTCCCTCACATGCCCTTTCGCCAACAACTCTCCAATCTGCCTCTCCAACTCCTTTGTCTCCTCGGGATTGGTGCGATAGGCTGGCCTATTTGGAAGTGTTGCTCCAGGCACAAAGTCGATTTGATGTTCTATCCCCCTAATTGGTGGTAAGCCAGCTGGTGTATCATCGGGAAAGACATCATCAAATTCCTGCAAAACAGAGAAGATAGAAGGGGGTAGAGAATCGAGATCGTTAGTAGATAAAAAGTTCCCCTTGTACAGAAGTACGATCAAAGTCCTCTCCTCCTGCACCGCCAACTTCAGATCACTCGCTTTTGCAAAACACGATTTGTGTACTACACCCTTCTCCTTATCTCCCTTCTCCTTATTCTCCACCTTCTGCTCCTCCAACTTCAGCTGCTCAGCCTCCTTTTGCAGCAACACTTGATCCTCATACACTTGTTTGGGAGTAAGAGGAACAAGCGACACCTTCTCCTGCCTATACTCGAACGAATATTTGTTGGTGAAGCCATCATGTGTCACTCGTCGATCAAACTGCCACGGTCTCCCCAACAAGATGTGACTCGCTTGCATCGGAACTACATCACACAAAACCTCATCCTCATACTTCCCAATGCAAAACGGCACTCTCACTTGCTTATTAACCTTCACCACGCCAGCATCGCTCAACCATTGCAGCCGGTATGGTTTGGGGTGCGGCAAAACTGGAAGCCCTAATCTTTGAACCATGGCCACGCTAGCAACGTTGGTGCAGCTCCCTCCGTCAATAATCACGCTGCACAGCTGATCCTTCACCTGACATCTCGTGTGAAAGATGTTTTCGCGTTGCACCAATTCGTCGACATGATTCTGGACGCTTAGTGCTCTCCTGGCCACACAAATGCGTCCTACAGGTGGCTGAATCTCTTCTTCTTCGTCCTCAGACTCCTCCAAACCAGGCATCTCCGGGTCAACTTCATCATCAGTCACGACCTCCCCATCATCTCTCATGATCATCACTCTCCGATTCGGGCAGTCACTCATGATATGTCCGAACCCTTGACACTTGAAGCACTTACGATCACGATTACGACCCTCAGTCACTACTGGTTTGCCTTGGTTGTTAGAGCTCGTCAAATCTGATCGCGCCTTCACGAACGGTTTCCTCTCTTCCTTCGGCGACTCCTCCTTCTTCCATTGATTCCCTCTCGAAAAGGACCCACTAGCAGCAGGCTGAGATTGCTTCCAATTGGACTGATTCTGCCTGTTGTAGCCATTGTTGCCCCTCCTCTTGAGCTGATTCTCTATCTTCACAGCCATGTGCACCATGTCCTCTATCTCGACATAATGCTGCAGTTCCACTCCATTCCGAATCTCCCAATTCAAACCAGCCAAGAATCTCGCCATCGTCGCCTCACTGTCCTCCGAAATATTAGCTCGAATCATGGCTACCTCCATCTCCTTGTAGTACTCATCCACGCTCCTAGATCCCTGTCTCAAGCTTTGAAGCTTGTTGTGCAGTTCTCTATAGTAGTGAGCTGGAATAAAACGTTTCCTCATGATTCCCTTCATCTCATTCCAAGTCTGAACTGGAGGCTCCCCATTCCTTCTCCTACTCTTCTCCAATTGATCCCACCAAACGAGAGCGTAATCGGAGAACTCTATCGCTGCCAACTTCACCTTCTTCAACTCGGAGTAATTGTGACAGTCGAACATGAGGTCAAGCTTCCTCTCCCACTCAACATACGCATCTGGATCGTTCCTCCCTTGGAATGACGGAATGTTCAGCTTGATGTTGCCCAAATTATTGTCAGGCCTGTTCCTTGGCTCCTCCCATCCGTCTTCCCCTTCGTCAACAAACTCCTCCTCGAACGGCCCATAGTCTCGATAGTTATGCTGACCTCCTCTGCCACCTCGTCCTCCTCTTCCACCTCGATGATGTTGAAGTTGTTTGGAGGCTGACTCAACTTCACCAAGTCTATCATAAACTCCATCCAGTTTGGATTCCATCATCTTTCCCAACTCGGATTTCAATGCCTCAAACATGAACTTCATCTTGGGATCCAACGCCTCTTCTCCGGCCATACCTGCAAATTTTTTTTTTTTTTTTTTTTTTTTTTCAAAAGAAACAAACGAAAGTTAGTAAAAACAGAATCCTCACTACCTCACAATCACTCGTGTATCCCTCAATACGGTTCACACTCAGCACTCGTGTATCGCTCAATAGTAATGGCTTTTACCCTCTAATAATCTCACCTCTCTTGCCTTTTTCCACTCAATCCTCTCTTAAGAAGCTCGAATTCCCTTAATCTACCACAGAAATCACTATTAACGAATCAAGAGTACTGAAATTAGGAAGGAAGGATGATCGGACTAAGAAAACCCTAAACCGAGACACGAAAAAAGACACGAAAATTTTACCGAAAACTTCGACGGACGATTTGACCCTTTAAACGACCTTTTTTTGCAAAAATAATGGACCGATTCCGACGTAATCGGAACCACTGTATAGATCTTTTCGAGAGCTTTCCGAAAAGGTATTATGGAGCAAAATCGGAGTTCGTATGCAAAAGTTATGGCCGTTTTAGTGCTGGCCGACGAAAAATACGAGAAAAAGACGAAAACACACCGAAACGAATATATAACTGATATCCCAATGAAGAAACACGTAATAACCAACTCAGAAAACACAGTGACACACTAGGGCTTCGAATATATCCTTTTTTTTTTTTTTTTTTTTTTTTTTTTTTTTTTGATCGAAACTTTTGCCCCTAATATGTCACGACAACGTGTAGAAGACTCACCTAAAACGTGTTATATAATATAAGGTATGGGATTTATATTCTGAGTATGTTTCCTAATCTTATAAGGAAAGAAATCTTCTACTCCTTAATGACCAAGAAATCAACTTTGACTAGGTATCAAAACGAATCTGAATACTTGACACGAAAGAAAAGCTCCAAGAACGACTCTGAAATTTGACACAAACGAATCTGAATTTTTTTTTTTTTTTTTTTTTGACACAGAAACGACTCGAACGAAGAAACAGAACAAGACACGAAAAATACGAACAAGAAAGACACGAAAGATACGAACAAGACTCAACACAAGATACGAAATTCAAACGAAAAGGATGATAAAACCTGGATGACGTAAACCTGGCTCTGGTGCCAAATGATACGATCCTTGATGACCGAATGGTAACGCACGCGGAAGAAACGAAACTAATTAACGAATGGTGATCCCAATACGTCAATGGACTAAACCCTCCTAAGTACTATAGATAAACCGAAGTCTCTATAACCCAAAGAAACGGTCGCCAAGCCACACGGGGACGATGAATGACACACAACGAGGTTTGATTGACTCGCTGATTCGCCGGATAATAAATTCGTCTTGGAAAAATCAAGAGGAATTCGAAAACTCTCAAGAGAGAATAACTCACAATAATATTAATGATCAAAAGCTAACTAATTTTCGTCCACAAAGACCCCCTTATATAGAGAGGCAAATAAAACCATCTAAACCTAATCTAACTAGGAAATAACTGACCCAAAGTCATTGGCATGGCCCAACCCATTAACCAACATGATAAAAACCCAAAAACAAGTCTTTTAAGGCCCAAAAACGTGGCCTGACTCAAAACACACGAAAATAATAATAAAGTCTTCATTTTTCAGCCCGAACACACTCGATAAAGTTGATGACTCGCGGGCTGTCCGGTTCGCCTTCTCCAATGGGCTTCTTCATCAATTCTTGAGCCCAAACTTCTTGAATCAATCCTTGCAAACCTTCCTTGAACTTCTTAGCTCGAGCTCTCGTCACCGGCCCTTTGGGAACACGAACAGGATCTTGATTTGACGAACCTTGGACTCCATCATTCCCCTCCTCTTGAAGAGGATTTGTCCCCAAATCCAAGTCGTCACCTACATCAAAAGGACTCAAGTCAGTAACATTGAATGTAGCACTAACATTATACTCACCAGGTAAGTCCAATTTGTAGGCGTTATCATTGATGCGCTCCAACACTTGAAAAGGTCCATCGCCTCGAGGTAGCAACTTCGAACGCCGTTGCAATGGAAACCTCTCCTTGCGCATATGCAGCCATACCCAATCTCCGGGCTCAAACACAACTTGACGCCTCCCCTTGTTGGCTTGCTTGGCGTACTGCTCCGTTCGTCTCTCAATATTCAGCCTTGCCTTCTCATGAATCTGTTTCACAAAATCAGCCTTTTTCTGGCCATCAAGGTTAGTACGCTCATGTTCAGGCAATGGAGATAAATCTAAAGGAGTTAAAGGATTAAACCCATAGACAATCTCAAAAGGCGAAAACTTAGTAGCAGAATGAACAGAACGGTTATATGCAAACTCAACATGTGGCAAACATTCTTCCCAAGACTTAATGTTCTTCTTAATTATAGCCCTAAGCAATGTAGAAAAAGTCCTATTGACTACTTCAGTTTGACCATCAGTTTGTGGATGACAAGTAGTAGAAAACAACAGTTTAGTACCTAACTTACCCCACAAAGTCTTCCAAAAGTAACTCAAGAACTTCGCATCCCTATCCGAAACAATAGTCCTAGGCATTCCATGCAATCTAACAATCTCTCGAAAGAACAAATCAGCAACATGCGATGCATTATCAGATTTATGACATGGAATAAAATGCGCCATCTTAGAAAATCTATCAACCACCACAAACACGGAATCACTACCATGCTTAGTCCTAGGCAGCCCTAACACGAAATCCATAGAAATGTCAATCCAAGGAGCAGTAGGAATAGGCAATGGCGTGTACAAACCATGGGAACTCACCCTAGACTTAGCCTGTTTACAAGTAACACATCTACCACAAATTCGTTCAACATCTCTCTTCATATGAGGCCAAAAGAAGTGTTCATGCAAAACAGCTAAAGTCTTAGCAACACCGAAATGTCCCATCAAACCCCCACCATGAGATTCAAGCAACAATAATTCACGAAGAGAACACTTAGGAACACACAATCGATTTCTCTTAAACAAATAATCATCATGCCTAAAGTACTCTTCAAAACCAGATTTCTCACATGCTCGATAAATCTCACCAAAATCAGCATCATCCACATACAAACTCTTCAATCACTCGAAACCAAGCAACTTAGCATCTAAAGTAGAGATCATGGCATACCTCCGTGAAAGTGCATCAGCCACTACATTCTCTTTACCTTGCTTGTACTTGATGACGTAAGGAAACGTCTCTATGAACTCCATCCACCTAGCATGCCTCTTGTTCAACTTGTGCTGCCCCTTCAAGTGCTTCAAGGACTCATGATCGGTGTGAATGACGAATTCCTTGGTCCACAAGTAGTGCTGCCACGTTTTCAAGGCTCTCACCAACGCATACAGCTCCTTATCGTACGTTGGATAGCTCAACGTTGCTCCGTTTAGTTTCTCGCTGAAGTATGCCACCGGCCGGCCTTCTTGCATCAAAACTGCACCAATTCCAACACCAGAAGCATCACATTCAATCTCAAAAGACTTAGAAAAGTTAGGAAGAGATAGTACCGGGGCGTGTGTCAGTTTGTACTTCAGAAGCTGAAACGCCTTCTCTTGATCTTCTCCCCAATTAAACTCCACATTCTTCTTGATGATTGCCGTCAATGGTGCTGCAACACTACTGAAATGGGGCACGAATCTCCTATAAAAGCTAGCAAGTCCGTGGAAACTCCTAACTTCTCCAATGCTCTTTGGACTCGGCCACTCTTGAATAGCTCGTATTTTCTCATCGTCAACCTGTACACCCTGTGCACTAACAACAAATCCAAGAAACACAAGCTTGTCCGTACAAAAGATGCACTTCTTTAAGTTAGCAAACAGCCTCTCCTTCCTAAGTACATCTAAAACAGACCTCAAATGATCAACATGCTCATCTTGACTCTTGCTATACACTAAGATATCATCAAAGTAGACAACTACAAATCTGCCAATAAAAGCTCGTAAAACATGGTTCATAAGTCGCATAAACGTACTAGGTGCATTAGTCAAACCGAAAGGCATAACTAGCCACTCATACAAACCAAGTTTAGTTTTAAAAGCAGTTTTCCATTCATCCCCTTCCTTAATCCTAATCTGATGGTATCCACTACGCAAATCAATCTTCGAAAACACACAAGAGCCATGCAGTTCATCAAGCATATCATCTAAACGAGGGATAGGATGTCGATACTTTACCGTGATGTTGTTTATGGCTCGACAATCGCAACACATCCTCATCGTTGAGTCCTTCTTGGGTACGAGTAACACCGGAACTGCACAAGGACTCAAACTCTCCCTCACATGCCCTTTCGCCAACAACTCTCCAATCTGCCTCTCCAACTCCTTTGTCTCCTCGGGATTGGTGCGATAGGCTGGCCTATTTGGAAGTGTTGCTCCAGGCACAAAGTCGATTTGATGTTCTATCCCCCTAATTGGTGGTAAGCCAGCTGGTGTATCATCGGGAAAGACATCATCAAATTCCTGCAAAACAGAGAAGATAGAAGGGGGTAGAGAATCGAGATCGTTAGTAGATAAAAAGTTCCCCTTGTACAGAAGTACGATCAAAGTCCTCTCCTCCTGCACCGCCAACTTCAGATCACTCGCTTTTGCAAAACACGATTTGTGTACTACACCCTTCTCCTTATCTCCCTTCTCCTTATTCTCCACCTTCTGCTCCTCCAACTTCAGCTGCTCAGCCTCCTTTTGCAGCAACACTTGATCCTCATACACTTGTTTGGGAGTAAGAGGAACAAGCGACACCTTCTTCTGCCTATACTCGAACGAATATTTGTTGGTGAAGCCATCATGTGTCACTCGTCGATCAAACTGCCACGGTCTCCCCAACAAGATGTGACTCGCTTGCATCGGAACTACATCACACAAAACCTCATCCTCATACTTCCCAATGCAAAACGGCACTCTCACTTGCTTATTAACCTTCACCACGCCAGCATCGCTCAACCATTGCAGCCGGTATGGTTTGGGGTGCGGCAAAACTGGAAGCCCTAATCTTTGAACCATGGCCACGCTAGCAACGTTGGTGCAGCTCCCTCCGTCAATAATCACGCTGCACAGCTGATCCTTCACCTGACATCTCGTGTGAAAGATGTTTTCGCGTTGCACCAATTCGTCGACATGATTCTGGACGCTTAGTGCTCTCCTGGCCACACAAATGCGTCCTACAGGTGGCTGAATCTCTTCTTCTTCGTCCTCAGACTCCTCCAAACCAGGCATCTCCGGGTTAACTTCATCATCAGTCACGACCTCCCCATCATCTCTCATGATCATCACTCTCCGATTCGGGCAGTCACTCATGATATGTCCGAACCCTTGACACTTGAAGCACTTACGATCACGATTACGACCCTCAGTCACTACTGGTTTGCCTTGGTTGTTAGAGCTCGTCAAATCTGATCGCGCCTTCACGAACGGTTTCCTCTCTTCCTTCGGCGACTCCTCCTTCTTCCATTGATTCCCTCTCGAAAAGGACCCACTAGCAGCAGGCTGAGATTGCTTCCAATTGGACTGATTCTGCCTGTTGTAGCCATTGTTGCCCCTCCTCTTGAGCTGATTCTCTATCTTCACAGCCATGTGCACCATGTCCTCTATCTCGACATAATGCTGCAGTTCCACTCCATTCCGAATCTCCCAATTCAAACCAGCCAAGAATCTCGCCATCGTCGCCTCACTGTCCTCCGAAATATTAGCTCGAATCATGGCTACCTCCATCTCCTTGTAGTACTCATCCACGCTCCTAGATCCCTGTCTCAAGCTTTGAAGCTTGTTGTGCAGTTCTCTATAGTAGTGAGCTGGAATAAAACGTTTCCTCATGATTCCCTTCATCTCATTCCAAGTCTGAACTGGAGGCTCCCCATTCCTTCTCCTACTCTTCTCCAATTGATCCCACCAAACGAGAGCGTAATCGGAGAACTCTATCGCTGCCAACTTCACCTTCTTCAACTCGGAGTAATTGTGACAGTCGAACATGAGGTCAAGCTTCCTCTCCCACTCAACATACGCATCTGGATCGTTCCTCCCTTGGAATGACGGAATGTTCAGCTTGATGTTGCCCAAATTATTGTCAGGCCTGTTCCTTGGCTCCTCCCATCCGTCTTCCCCTTCGTCAACAAACTCCTCCTCGAACGGCCCATAGTCTCGATAGTTATGCTGACCTCCTCTGCCACCTCGTCCTCCTCTTCCACCTCGATGATGTTGAAGTTGTTTGGAGGCTGACTCAACTTCACCAAGTCTATCATAAACTCCATCCAGTTTGGATTCCATCATCTTTCCCAACTCGGATTTCAATGCCTCAAACATGAACTTCATCTTGGGATCCAACGCCTCTTCTCCGGCCATACCTGCAAATTTTTTTTTTTTTTTTTTTTTTTTTTTTTCAAAAGAAACAAACGAAAGTTAGTAAAAACAGAATCCTCACTACCTCACAATCACTCGTGTATCCCTCAATACGGTTCACACTCAGCACTCGTGTATCGCTCAATAGTAATGGCTTTTACCCTCTAATAATCTCACCTCTCTTGCCTTTTTCCACTCAATCCTCTCTTAAGAAGCTCAAATTCCCTTAATCTACCACAGAAATCACTATTAACGAATCAAGAGTACTGAAATTAGGAAGGAAGGATGATCGGACTAAGAAAACCCTAAACCGAGACACGAAAAAAGACACGAAAATTTTACCGAAAACTTCGACGGACGATTTGACCCTTTAAACGACCTTTTTTTGCAAAAATAATGGACCGATTCCGACAAAGTCGGAACCACCGTATAGATCTTTTCGAGAGCTTTCCGAAAAGGTATTATGGAGCAAAATCGGAGTTCGTATGCAAAAGTTATGGCCGTTTTAGTGCTGGCCGACGAAAAATACGAGAAAAAGACGAAAACACACCGAAACGAATATATAACTGATATCCCAATGAAGAAACACGTAATAACCAACTCAGAAAACACAGTGACACACTAGGGCTTCGAATATATCCTTTTTTTTTTTTTTTTTTTCCGAAACTTTTTTTTTTTTTTTTTTTTGATCGAAACTTTTGCCCCTAATATGTCACGACAACGTGTAGAAGACTCACCTAAAACGTGTTATATAATATAAGGTATGGGATTTATATTCTGAGTATGTTTCCTAATCTTATAAGGAAAGAAATCTTCTACTCCTTAATGACCAAGAAATCAACTTTGACTAGGTATCAAAACGAATCTGAATACTTGACACGAAAGAAAAGCTCCAAGAACGACTCTGAAATTTGACACAAACGAATCTGAAATTTTTTTTTTTTTTTTTTTTGACACAGAAACGACTCGAACGAAGAAACAGAACAAGACACGAAAAATACGAACAAGAAAGACACGAAAGATACGAACAAGACTCAACACAAGATACGAAATTCAAACGAAAAGGATGATAAAACCTGGATGACGTAAACCTGGCTCTGGTGCCAAATGATACGATCCTTGATGACCGAATGGTAACGCACGCGGAAGAAACGAAACTAATTAACGAATGGTGATCCCAATACGTCAATGGACTAAACCCTCCTAAGTACTATAGATAAACCGAAGTCTCTATAACCCAAAGAAACGGTCGCCAAGCCACACGGGGACGATGAATGACACACAACGAGGTTTGATTGACTCGCTGATTCGCCGGATAATGAATTCGTCTTGGAAAAATCAAGAGGAATTCGAAAACTCTCAAGAGAGAATAACTCACAATAATATTAATGATCAAAAGCTAACTAATTTTCGTCCACAAAGACCCCCTTATATAGAGAGGCAAATAAAACCATCTAAACCTAATCTAACTAGGAAATAACTGACCCAAAGTCATTGGCATGGCCCAACCCATTAACCAACATGATAAAAACCCCAAAACAAGTCTTTTAAGGCCCAAAAACGTGGCCTGACTCAAAACACACGAAAATAATAATAAAGTCTTCATTTTTCAGCCCGAACACACTCGATAAAGTTGATGACTCGCGGGCTGTCCGGTTCGCCTTCTCCAATGGGCTTCTTCATCAATTCTTGAGCCCAAACTTCTTGAATCAATCCTTGCAAACCTTCCTTGAACTTCTTAGCTCGAGCTCTCGTCACCGGCCCTTTGGGAACACGAACAGGATCTTGATTTGACGAACCTTGGACTCCATCATCATTACCGCCTCATTGATCATTATCCTTATCTCCTTTCTTCATCTTGAGGAAATCACCACCAACTCCTACCAACTCTCTCTCTCTCTAACCGACCCTCTCCACCTCCGCCTTCCCCCTTCCGCCGGCGACCCCCTCCATCACTTCCGATCATCACCTCCGCCACTCCACCACCTCCACCGATCATCATCCTCTCCATCTCCCTCACTCCGTCGATCATCACCACCAGCCATCATCTTCGTCTCTCTCTAAAGAAACCGAAGGAGAGCAGCCAGCAGCAGCCCCACCTCCGATCATCCGCCACCGCCGCCGTTCAGCTTTCCGATCCAGCAGCAGCTGCTGCCACCGTGTTCTTCATCTTCTTCAGCTTCATCCTCCGTCATCATCTTCTTCTTCAAGCCAAGAACAGCCCGATCATCACCTATCATCTTTTCGAGCATATCTTCTTCTCCGATCATCGAAAAGGTATGTCGTTCGCTTCTATGAACTCGTAGGAAGATTTCGATCCTAGGGATATTGGTTGATCGTCGATACGAGCTTCCGAGTTTGGACATGCATCGCCATCTTCATTTGCATTCTCTCTTCTTCTCCGTGCCGTGCAATCGCCCTTTCTTTGGTGGTTGCCGGTATTCCTTTTTGCATCCATATAACCGAATTAAAGTTGTTCGTAACCTAATAATTAACATCTTGATCGGAATGAATCTTGTGAAAATGGATTGTTGTTGGTATACTTTTCTTGTTCATGGATAATGATCCCTGCATGTCGAGACTCTGTCCAAATGTTTTGAAAATATTAATATAGTTTCGAAATGAGATTACCTAGCATCCTATAAAATTTGGTAACAATCGGAATCACCGTTAATTTTCTAAAAATGAAACTGTGTTCATTTCGATTCGAAGGACCCTTACCCGTTTTGCATGTATAATATTATGGTACCAAAATATTCCTAATGATTAGTTGAACAACTTTTGTGTTGAAGTCTAAGCCATGCAAACGACGAAAACATAAGAAAATAATTATAGAAGGTTAATAAGTTATATATATAATTTTAGGGAATATTAAATATTAAAAAGGAAAGTTATGTTAGAAATTTCTAAAGATGAAACTACGAACGTAACTTAACATCAGAAAATATTTGTAGGAAGACTCTCCGAAGAAGCTGACTAAGATTCGAACCAAATAATCGAGTAACCGGTAAAGGTGGGGATCTATTTATTCGAACTTGTTAAAATCCTTGGGGATTCTTGTTTCTTAATAACTCTTGAGCTAGTAAGCTCTATATTCTTCAAGTGCAGGCTTTGTTTCAGGATTAAATTGTGAATCACAGGTTTCCCAGGTTTAATGCTCTAATCTTTTACGATATCGGGTTGACATCGTTAGGTCTAACACACCAACGAGCAACTGGTGTACACCGGGATCGGGAGTGGGGTTTACCACGAAAATCTCGATCCCTAGCCGATAGACTTGCATATAACTTATTTATGCCGTCTAGCATAGCTGATGGGTTTATATACACTTTATGTATGTCACCCTGCAAATGTTCTTATAATCCGACAGGTGGTTTAACCGGGATTCGATTACGAGTAACCTCGGGAATACCTAAATGGACGTCTAAATGGTTTGGTCATATGGGATCAAGACCTATTCTTTCTCTTCTCTCTTTTGAAATCCTGAAAGCCCTGCTTTTGTTTTCCTTTGATTGGCAATGATTCCCACTGAGTGCTAGTTGTACTCAGCCCTGTGAAACTTTCTTTGTTTTGCAGATTGGGAGCCGGAGACATAGTGACGGGGCGAGAAGAGAGAGAAAAGGAAAGGAGGAATAAACAAGAGACGAGGATAATAAACTTAAACCGTTAGACTCTTTCCCGTTTCTTAAACTCTTATCTTGGTTTTAAACAATTTACGTATGCTTTGAATCGTTAAACAATTTCCCTTTTCGTTATTTAGATAACCGAATCATCATATTTAATAATTGAAATGGGAGTTATGGTTTAGTTAACTTAGAAAGTTAATATTCGTTTAAAGTTTATTTCGTTATTCATTTGTTAGTTTAAAATTTGACGTTTTAAAAATATTAATTCATATAACGAAAACGTAAACGAATTCATAAAAACTATAACGGTTAATAAATGAATGTTTGTTTATTTCGTTTCCGCTATTTAAACGTAACTCTGATGTAATATATTCTGGATCCAACTGTAGTGCGGTCTGGTCCACCACGGTTGTTATGCTTTCGATTTGTATTTTGGATCCGATGATGGCGCGGTCTGGTCCGACCTCATCGTTATGGTTTATGTACTGGTTTAGCTGATGTTTAAGTCTTTGGTATTTACTACGACTTGATCCTGGTTTTATAAGGGAGATGCTGCCCAAATTTCCGGGCTTAACTAAATGAACTTTAATTAAAGTTAACTAAAATGAATTGAATTATGATTTCTCCCTTTTTATTTTACCCTTCGTTGCATCCCGATTTAATTGGTTATAATTAAAAATGATTATTTTTAGAGTTAGGAAAATCGGGGTGTGACAGCATGGTATCAGAGCGTAGTCGTTCTGAATACCGAAGACTTAATGAACTTAAAATTTGGAATTTGTTAGGAAATTTTATCCTAAGTGTAAATCATGTATGGACCTAAAAGGACTTTGAATATTATGGACTTAAGAAAACATTGGACCTATGCATTCTCTCTCTCTCGATCACTATTGCTCCGAGCTCATCGTCGAGGTACATTTCGAACTCTTTGATTATATGAGACTAACGAATTGGTGGTGTGATTATGTGAAACGTTATGTGAAACGTGGTGTTAAACGTATGTGAACTTATGTGATAATATGGCCTATATGTTGTTATATTCGAAGGATGATTATAAGATGTGGAATAAGTGTAACTAACGTGAGAACTATATTGAAAACCTAGGAATTTGAAAATTGAAAAATCGAACCTTAATCTTCGTTTGATTATTGTTATGAACTAACTTCTCGTGTTTTGTGAATGCATTGAAAACGTTTGCATTAGATTAAGAAATTTTGTGTTGCATTATTTGTGTGCATTGCATGCATTTGATCATGAGCATAACAGGGTGACTTCTTCTCGGGAACTCACGACCCGAGTGGAATGGGAAAAGGAGTCTTGCACAAATTGAATTTCTATTGGAATATTGGTGACCCGTATTTGATTTCAGGCGATATGGATCCGAAAGGTTACTTCGTGGAGAAATATAGAATGGAGGAGGCAAGGCAGGCTTTTCTGAGATGTTTTCGAAGAGAATGGGAGTCCGTAGGTGGATGGATACCTTAGCAGATTGTCAGAGATTTTCAGAGAGGCATATCCTGGCGGGATAACCAATACACAAGCAGTCAGACATCTCATTACCCACCTACCGGATGATTGGGCGATTTGTGCCGAGCAGACGCGCGAGTATTGGGGAAGGCCACATTGGGGCGACACCGATCAGTATATCGAGTTCTCAGCACTGTCAGCTTTCTTGTTTTCACAGTGGATGATGTACGGCTCACCCCCAGTAAATCCAGTTCCATTTCAGACTCCACTTCCGACCGAGCCGCGGTATCCCCGCTTCCGAACAGGCGCACCCGATGACATGGATCTTTTCAGGACCTGGACGCTCCCGTCTATCCCAGGTGTTGATCTACCACAGTACACCTCGACGGGAGTTGTGCCACATTCAGTTGCCGAGCCATCCCTTGTGCCTATATAGAGGACGGCCCAGTATGCTGCCGAGCCATCACCCGTCCCCCTCGAAAGACCGACGCCCGCTAGGCCGCGCCTGAGCTACTATGAGGATCGCGAGGGGTTCGCGCCATCACTCCCGCCACTTATCCGACGCCATGATCACGAGGCAGGTCCATCCGGGACGAGAGACGCAGCCGGACCTTCGGAGGTCAGAGAGGAGCGCAGACAGGTGACCGTTGTGGACGAGCTACGCACGATCGTGCACGGAAACAGGTTGACACCCGAGGAGGTCGAGAGGCGAGTTCGGGAGCGCACTCCACCACGACGCCCCGGGCCTATCTTCGGTAGACCGCCACCAGCCCAACGTAACCAGCGCCGACGACCCAAGATCCTTCGCAGCGGACCATTGAAGTACAGACGTCGAGTCAGGGCTTGGACAGGACATTCAGAGTCAGATTCAGATTCGGATGATGATAGCGATGATGATGATGATGAGGCCGAGGATTCGAGCCGAGAGGGGAGTGACATGGATATTAGTGACGAGGAAGGAGGAGGCAGCGAGCCTTCGGTTGGGAACTAGTAGGAGTAAGGCAAGTGTATGCAGATGGAGATGCTGACGAAGCCATAGATGACGACGCTTCGCAAGCCGGGATTTTTGGTGTAGGCCTACAAAGCCGCCCCGACTTCATCTTTGCATCTGCATTTGCATGTTTACTATATATGTTATGGGGGAAAGTCCTCGTGGAGGCAAACTTCTTATGATACTATGTTATTATCTTGCTTGGTAGGGATGACATACGTTATATATGATATGTATGACATGATATGGGCAGGTTGAGATTCGTTTCTAAACGAATCAATTTTGGGGCAACATATATATATGATTATGGCTATGATGATGGTTATGCTTATATGATTTTGTGAGTTGGTGATCTTATGATTATTTGCAAGGGTTATGTGATTAAATGCGAAAGGTGAACTATATGAAAAACGAAACGTGAGAATTTACGAAATGTGAAAGTGCGCATTGTTTGTTGCAAAATGTGAAGTTATATGTTAAGAATTGTAAATTGTTATAATCCGGGCAGGGATTTATTTTTGAAACATGAATTGTGACAGGTTTAGTATCGAGATATGATACGAATTGAAATATTATCATCCGGGGAGGGATTGATATTTGAAACCGAATTATTATCATCCGGGGAGGGATTGATATTTGAAACCGAATTATTATCATCCGGGGAGGGATTGATATTTGAAACCGAATTATTATCATCCGGGGAGGGATTGATATTTGAAACTGATTATTATCATCCGGGGAGGGATTGATATTGGAAACTTGACGATTGATATGGTTTTGAAATTTTGTGATTATATCGGGTTTACAATATATATGTGACTTATGTGATTATATCGGGCTTACGATATATGTGTGAATTATGTGGATATGTTTTTCTACTTGAAAGAATGAGTATATTTTGAAATATTGAATCCCCTTAATCAAAATGCTATTTATGGATATAGCATAAATTTTTTCTTTTAACAAAACTTATGCTGTTATGGATATGGCATAAACTCTTGATAAAGATTACTAACGTTTCTTTGACAACTATATCAATTCAGCTTCTCAAAAGAGAACAACATCAACCAAACCTAGCAAAACAAAATGGTACGTGGAAGGAACGGTAATATAGGTGAGCCCCTAGATCGAGTTCAGGTGCCTAGGAATGATGAGAGTTTCCGTAGGCAGAATCCTCCGACTTTTAATGGGTTAGGTGAACCAGCCGATGCTGAGAGATGGGTTAGAGCTATGGACAAGATCTTCAACTACCTCAAATGCACCGAGGCCGACAAACTTGATTATGGTCTTCATCAACTGGTCGATGAAGCTGATTTCTGGTGGGAGTCAGTCAAAAGGACTCTCACAGCTGCTCAATGGGAACGATATACATGGGAAGACTTCAAGGACGAACTTCTTGAGAAGTACATTCTGGGATGTTACCGCCAGCGTCGCCAGAATGAGTTCTGGAACTTGCAACAGGGAAAGAGGACGGTCGCTGAATATGATCGTTTGTTCAACCAACTCTCTCGATATGCTCCTCAACTCGTGGAGATAGACCTTGCTCGTGCCGACAGATTCAGACGCGGTCTTCGACATGAGATTGGCATATCCCTTGCCAGTCATGGTTCTCTCACTTATGCACAGACACTGAGCCGAGCCATGGAGTTCGATGTTATCTTGGGAATGGATTGGTTGGAAAAGAATGGAGCCACTATCAACTGTCAGAACCGAGAGATATCTTTCAGAAGTGATGCCAAAGATGCCACCAGAGTGCACGGTGTTCGTATTGGAGGAAAGGTGCCGATCATTTCCGCCATGAAAGCCATTTCAATGTTACGCAAGGGCGATAGCCAATGCTTTTGGGTAACGCTTGAAGAACCACCAAAGACAGCAAGATCAATTCAAGAAGTGCCAGTCGTTCAGGAATTTGAAGATGTGTTTCCAGAAGTGTTGCCAGGTTTACCACCAGATAGACAGATTGAATTCTCTATCGATCTGGAGCCAGGAGCCGCCCCGATGTCCAAAGCACCTTACAGAATGGCGCCAAAGGAACTACAAGAGCTTAAAGTTCAGCTGCAAGAGTTACTCGACCTAGGTTTCATCCAACCTAGCGTGTCGCCATGGGGAGCCCCAGTGTTGTTCGTGAAAAAGAAAGATGGAAGCATGAGGATGTGTATTGATTACCGAGAGCTCAACAAACTCACAATCAAGAACAGGTACCCGTTGCCAAGGATTGACGATCTCTTCGATCAACTCAAGGGAGCGTGTGTGTTCTCCAAGATCGATCTCAGATCAGGATACCATCAGCTGAAAGTCAGAAAGGAAGACGTGCCAAAAACAGCTTTCAGGACCCGTTACGGCCATTACGAGTTCACAGTGATGCCGTTCGGACTGACCAACGCACCCGCAGTATTCATGGATTTGATGAACAGAATCTTTCATCAATATCTAGATGGATTTGTTCTCGTGTTCATTGATGACATTCTCATCTACTCAAAGACTCAGAAAGATCACGAGGAGCATCTCAGAACCGTGCTCGAGACGTTGCGAACAGAGAAGTTATACGCTAAGTTTAGCAAGTGCGAGTTTTGGCTACGAGAAGTAATGTTTCTTGGCCATATCGTCTCTGCCGATGGAATCAAAGTCGACCCAGCAAAAGTGGAAGCAGTTAGTCAATGGAAGACTCCAACAAGTGTAACTGAGATCCGAAGTTTCCTAGGACTCGCAGGTTACTATCGAAGATTCATCGAAGGATTTTCAAAGTTATCCAAACCAATGACTTCACTTTTGAAGAAGGGTACCAAGTACGTATGGACGGAGGAATGCGAGAAAAGTTTTCAGGAGCTCAAGAAACGACTTACAACCGCACCGATACTGACAGTTCCAGAAGGCAATGAAGGATATGTGATCTACACCGATGCATCAAAGCAAGGTTTGGGATGTGTCTTGATGCAAAATGGAAAGGTGATCGCCTACGCATCTCGACAACTAAAACCACATGAAAAGAATTATCCTACTCATGATCTCGAGCTAGCAGCGGTAGTTTATGCCTTGAAGATATGGAGGCATTACCTTTATGGAGCAAAGTGTGAAATCTTCACCGATCACAAGAGTTTGAAATATTTCTTTGAACAGAAAGAGCTCAACATGAGACAAAGGCGATGGCTTGAGTTAGTCAAGGATTATGATTGTAAAATCGACTATCACCCAGGAAAAGCCAACGTTGTTGCCGACGCCTTAAGCCGAAAGACCCGAGGGAATCTCGCTTATGTGGTTACAAATGAAGAGGAACTTGCTCGAGAATTTGCCAAGTTGAATCTGACCATTCTTTGCCCGCCAGCAACAACAAATGGATGCATTGCTACAATTGTTGCAAAGCCCGACCTTCGAGGACGAATCATTGCTGGCCAGCAAACCGATGCACGCATGGAAAAGCTACGATCACAGGTTGGCTCTGAAGGATGCAACGACTTCGTGAAGGATTGCAAAATCAGCACCGACGGTGCGTTACTCTATGGAGACAGGTTATGTGTGCCAGACGACAAAGCATTGAAAGAAGAGATTATGTACGAGGCTCACAATACACCCTACACAGCTCATCCAGGTAGCACCAAAATGTATCGAGATTTACGACAGAAATTTTGGTGGGAGTCCATGAAGAAAGACGTCGCTTCGTTTGTAGAACGATGCTTGGCATGCCAACAAGTGAAAGCTATACATCAGAGGCCATATGGAACCTTGCAACCGTTGCCTATTCCAGAGTGGAAGTGGGACCACATCAACATGGATTTTGTGGTGAGTTTTCCGAAGTCATCCAAGGGAAACACCGCAATTTGGGTTATCATCGATCGACTCACAAAGTCAGCTCACTTCTTGCCGATTAAAATGACATTTGGATTAGAGAAGTTGGCCAAACTCTATGTCAAGGAGATAGTGAGACTTCACGGAATTCCGATCTCTATCACTTCAGATCGCGACTCCCGTTTCACGTCAAAGTTCTGGACAAGTTTGCAAAAGCCATGGGTACTCAGTTAAAGTTCAGTTCTGCTTTTCACCCTCAGACCGACGGACAGTCAGAACGTATGATCCAAATCTTAGAAGACATGCTGAGAGCAGTTGTTGCCGACAGAGGAGATAATTGGGAAGAAATTTTGCCATTGGTGGAATTTGCCTACAACAACAGTTTTCAATCTACTATCGGAATGGTGCCATACGAAGCTCTGTATGGAAGGAAGTGCCGTTCACCTCTCTATTGGGACGAAGTCGGAGAACGAAAGCTTTTGGGACCAGACGTAGTTCAAGAGATGGTAACTATTGTCGACACAATTCGGCAGCGAATCAAAGAAGCACAAGATCGAGAAAAATCTTATGCCGACAAGAGAAGGACCGAATTGGAGTTTGAAGTTGGAGACAAAGTGTTCTTGAAGATCAGTCCAACCCGAGGAGTCATTAGATTCGGAAAACGAGGGAAGTTGAGGCCGAGATACGTTGGACCGTTCGAAATCCTAGAGAAGATCAAGAATGTAGCATATCGCCTAGCACTACCTCCCAGCCTAGCAAATGTTCACGATGTCTTCCACGTATCCATGCTTAGGAAGTACGTGTTTGACCCCAAGCACGTGATTAGGTATGAAGAGGTAGAACTTAACCCTGATTTACATTATATAGAAAAACCTGTTAGAATTTTGGATCGAAAGATCAAGGTCCTTAGGAACAAGGAGATTGCCACAGTTAAGGTGTTGTGGAACCACCACGACTTGGAAGAGGCCACGTGGGAACCGGAGGAAAAGATGAGAGCCCAATACCCCGACCTAGTATATGAAGGTACTTAAATTTCGGGACGAAATTTCTTTTAAGCGGGTGGTAGTGTAATAACCCGTATTTTTAAATACTAGAAAATAGAAAATAAATAGTTTCCTTTAATATAATAAGCTTTCATAATTTGTATAGTAAAATGATGAAAGGATATTTAAATTTAAAAGCTTTAATATTATTAGTTATGTAAATTTCTTAATAAAAGAATTTTAGAATATTTAATTTAATTAAAGATTTGTTAACTACTAATATTATATCTAACTTAATAAAACTTCAAAAATGTAATGTTAATATTTTTAACCTAGTTTTGACATTAATAGAATTATGAAAGAAGTTAGGTATTTTTCGGATAAACGGTTAAGAAAACCCGAGTTGCCGTTTGTCTATTTTCGATCTTTTCGTTTCTTTAAAAATCTTCGAGCTATCAAATTCCTTCCGAAAATTCTTTAACCTATATCGTTGTGTTCGATATTTTTTGTGGATTCCGTAAACCCTTTGAAATCTTAAATCGGAATTCGTTGCCGGAAAAATATCTTTTCGTCGGGAAACGAGACGTTCGATCGGAGACGGGATGACCCCTATAAAAAGAGGTCATTACCGCCTCATTGATCATTATCCTTATCTCCTTTCTTCATCTTGAGGAAATCACCACCAACTCCTACCAACTCTCTCTCTCTAACCGACCCTCTCCACCTCCGCCTTCCCCCTTCCGCCGGCGACCCCCTCCATCACTTCCGATCATCACCTCCGCCACTCCACCACCTCCACCGATCATCATCCTCTCCATCTCCCTCACTCCGTCGATCTCACCACCAGCCATCATCTTCGTCTCTCTCTAAAGAAACCGAAGGAGAGCAGCCAGCAGCAGCCCCACCTCCGATCATCCGCCACCGCCGCCGTTCAGCTTTCCGATCCAGCAGCAGCTGCTGCCACCGTGTTCTTCATCTTCTTCAGCTTCATCCTCCGTCATCATCTTCTTCTTCAAGCCAAGAACAGCCCGATCATCACCTATCATCTTTTCGAGCATATCTTCTTCTCCGATCATCGAAAAGGTATGTCGTTCGCTTCTATGAACTCGTAGGAAGATTTCGATCCTAGGGATATTGGTTGATCGTCGATACGAGCTTCCGAGTTTGGACATGCATCGCCATCTTCATTTGCATTCTCTCTTCTTCTCCGTGCCGTGCAATCGCCCTTTCTTTGGTGGTTGCCGGTATTCCTTTTTGCATCCATATAACCGAATTAAAGTTGTTCGTAACCTGATAATTAACATCTTGATCGGAATGAATCTTGTGAAAATGGATTGTTGTTGGTATACTTTTCTTGTTCATGGATAATGATCCCTGCATGTCGAGACTCTGTCCAAATGTTTTGAAAATATTAATATAGTTTCGAAATGAGATTACCTAGCATCCTATAAAATTTGGTAACAATCGGAATCACCGTTAATTTTCTAAAAATGAAACTGTGTTCATTTTGATTCGAAGGACCCTTACCCGTTTTGCATGTATAATATTATGGTACCAAAATATTCCTAATGATTAGTTGAACAACTTTTGTGTTGAAGTCTAAGCCATGCAAACGACGAAAACATAAGAAAATAATTATAGAAGGTTAATAAGTTATATATATAATTTTAGGGAATATTAAATATTAAAAAGGAAAGTTATGTTAGAAATTTCTAAAGATGAAACTACGAACGTAACTTAACATCAGAAAATATTTGTAGGAAGACTCTCCGAAGAAGCTGACTAAGATTCGAACCAAAGAATCGAGTAACCGGTAAAGGTGGGGATCTATTTATTCGAACTTGTTAAAATCCTTGGGGATTCTTGTTTCTTAATAACTCTTGAGCTAGTAAGCTCTATATTCTTCAAGTGCAGGCTTTGTTTCAGGATTAAATTGTGAATCACAGGTTTCCCAGGTTTAATGCTCTAATCTTTTACGATATCGGGTTGACATCGTTAGGTCTAACACACCAACGAGCAACTGGTGTACACCGGGATCGGGAGTGGGGTTTACCACGAAAATCTCGATCCCTAGCCGATAGACTTGCATATAACTTATTTATGCCGTCTAGCATAGCTGATGGGTTTATATACACTTTATGTATGTCACCCTGCAAATGTTCTTATAATCCGACAGGTGGTTTAACCGGGATTCGATTACGAGTAACCTCGGGAATACCTAAATGGACGTCTAAATGGTTTGGTCATATGGGATCAAGACCTATTCTTTCTCTTCTCCCTTTTGAAATCCTGAAAGCCCTGCTTTTGTTTTCCTTTGATTGGCAATGATTCCCACTGAGTGCTAGTTGTACTCAGCCCTGTGAAACTTTCTTTGTTTTGCAGATTGGGAGCCGGAGACATAGTGACGGGGCGAGAAGAGAGAGAAAAGGAAAGGAGGAATAAACAAGAGACGAGGATAATAAACTTAAACCGTTAGACTCTTTCCCGGTTCTTAAACTCTTATCTTGGTTTTAAACAATTTACGTATGCTTTGAATCGTTAAACAATTTCCCTTTTCGTTATTTAGATAACCGAATCATCATATTTAATAATTGAAATGGAAGTTATGGTTTAGTTAACTTAGAAAGTTAATATTCGTTTAAAGTTTATTTCGTTATTCATTTGTTAATTTAAAACTTGACGTTTTAAAAATATGAATTCATATAACGAAAACGTAAACGAATTCATAAAAACTATAACGGTTAATAAATGAATGTTTGTTTATTTCGTTTCCGCTATTTAAACGTAACTCTGATGTAATATATTCTGGATCCAACTGTAGTGCGGTCTGGTCCGCCACGGTTGTTATGCTTTCGATATGTATTTTGGATCCGATGATGGCGCGGTCTGGTCCGACCTCATCGTTATGGTTTAATCGTTATGGTTTATGTACTTGTTTAGCTGATGTTTAAGTCTTTGGTATTTACTACGACTTGATCCTGGTTTTATAAGGGAGATGCTGCCCAAATTTCCGGGCTTAACTAAATGAACTTTAATTAAAGTTAACTAAAATGAATTGAATTATGATTTCTCCCTTTTTATTTTACCCTTCGTTGCATCCCGATTTAATTGGTTATAATTAAAATTGATTATTTTTAGAGTTAGGAAAATCGGGGTGTGACAAGAAGATTGAGAATGGTGCAGGTGGTGAGCGTGGAGATGGAGATGGTGTACGTGCAGAGAAGGCATGATTCTTAGGCATTACTGATGTGGCATTGCATTATCCAGTTGGCATTGCTTTATCCAGTTGGCATCATTTTATTGGTTTATTCATTAGTTAGCAAGTTTATGTCATGTCCGTTAGATTCAGATGACGTGTACGGCGTAGATTATTTTTGCCTTTACTTTCCTTTCAAGTCATTCTAGTTAGATATAAATAGAGTAAAATGGATGTAACAGTTTTCTTCTTCTTTGAGGTGAATGAGAATAATATCTCCATTAATCTGAAACTCGATTTCTCGTGAAAACATACTATACTTCTTCATCCTTTTTACATGGTATCTAGAGCCTAGGTTACGATCTAATGGCTCGAGGACGAAGGAAAAGCTATACGCAAGCTGTTAGTGGAGAAGCTTCAAGCTCTGCTGCACAGCGAGCTGGTGGTCGCCGGAACGGGAAAGATCCGGTCACGGCGGATACAGAAGATGCAGATCCAGTACCGACGGAGCTTCCGCAGAAGAAAATGGAGGAGTATCTGAAGTTACAGCCCTCCGATCATCCGGGGATGCAGCTTGTTGCAGCTCCTTTAACTGCAACAAATTTTTTGCAATGGTCGCGATCGATCCGGCGCGGACTTGGAGCTCGCAGCAAGCTCGCATTCATTGACGGTACGTTTCCAGAACCTGATGAGGATAAGGATTTTTACAATGAATGGATTAAGACAGATTCTATGGTTGCTCAATGGATGATCAATTCTATGTCTAAGGATGTTGTTAATGCATTTTCACACTATGAAACT
Source organism: Thymus mandschuricus (assembly GCA_029379335.1). Classification (NCBI taxonomy): domain Eukaryota; kingdom Viridiplantae; phylum Streptophyta; class Magnoliopsida; order Lamiales; family Lamiaceae; genus Thymus; species Thymus mandschuricus. The sequence goes on along the minus strand of CM057074.1, from coordinate 13,039,527 downwards.
AGTGAGAAATTATGGAATGCTTTGATGCATCGTTTTGGTAGGAGCAATGGACCTAAGACATATAAATTGCAGAGGGAAATTATGCAGTTTAAGCAAGGAAATCAAAATGTGTTTACTTATTATAGTAACCTCACAAACTTATGGAATGAATTGGATTTGTTGCTACCTCCTATAACCTGTGTTTGTGATGCTGAGGACAGTTACATCATTAGAGAAGAACACCAGAGATTAGTTCAGTTCTTAGTTGGATTGAATGAGATTTTTGAACAGACAAGAAGGCAGATCATGCTGCTTGAGCCACTTCCTTCAGTGGAGCAAGCATAAGGGATGATAGTGCAGGTAGAAGATCAGATGGAGCTAGTGGAGGAAACTAGTGGTGGAACTGAAAGTAGAATGGTTATGCAGGTTGGCAGGCAAGGGCAGAATTATGGTGGGAATAAAGGATATAATTCCAATCAAAGAAGGCTGACTAAAGAGGACAGGGCAAAATTGAAGTGCTCTCATTGTCAAGCTAATGGACATGAAGTTGGGGAGTGCTTCAAGTTACATGGTTATCCGGATTGGTATAAGAAACTGAAGGAAGGCAAGAATGCAAGGATTAACTATGTTGAGGATGATGATGATACAAGATCTAGGTCTGATAATGGCAGGATTGTGCAGAATGATACAGCCACAGATATTGGGAAGGTTGTACAAATGGAAATAGCAAAGTACATAGGACAGTTAATGCAGAAGGGACAAGGACAAATAACTGGGGGAGATATCAATTTGGTGCATAAAGATCTGCACATAGATGAGGTAACTCAGAATCCTTTTGACATTCAGTATACATTCAGTGTTTTATCTAGCATGGAAAAGAATGTATGGATAATTGATTCAGGGGCAAGTTCCCATGTATGTTGTGATGTTGATTTGATGGTATCCACATACAAGTATGATAAACCTCTATTAGCTAGATTACCTGATGGAACTGCCAAAGAGGTCTATTGTGGGGGTAGTGTGAGGATTAACAAAGATATATATCTTGAGGATGTGATGCTGGTTCCTGAATTCACCCATAACCTGCTGTCAGTATCACATTTGGTAAAGGATTCACAAGCAAAGTGTGTGTTCTTACCACAGAGATGCATTATACAGAAGCAAGGGACAGATGTTGTCTTGGGCATAGGAAAGATGGTGAACAACTTATATGTAATGGAGATAGCAATGGAGAACCACTTCTGTTATGTATATAATCCAAATCCAAGGGATATGACACTGGAGACATGGCATATATTTTTAGGACATGCCTCAATCACTGCTATGAGGCATATGTCAATGTTTAAAGGTCTGTTCACAAGTGAAGCAGTAGCAAATATTGAGAAGTGTGAGGTTTGTTTACTGGCTAAACAAAGTAGGAATGAGTTTCCAACTTTGAATAGTAGATCAGATGAGTTGTTTGATATGATACATGCAGATATATGGGGTCCATATGGGGAGGATAACATAGATAATGCAAGATATGTATTAACCATTGTGGAAGACCATAGCAGGTGTATTTGGACATATTTACTGAAGTCTAAAGAACAAGTTCAGTCTACAATGAGGAAGTATTTCAAGCTTATACAGACTCAATTTGGTAAGACTGTTAAAGTGTTGAGAACAGATAATGGATCAGAATTTATCAACAAACAGATGAAGCAACTGCTAGATGAATTGGGTATGGTACATCAGAGGTCATGTCCCTATACTCCTCAACAGAATGGAGTGGTAGAGAGAAGACACAGGATGTTACTCAACTCAGCAAGAGCATTAATGTTTCAGAGTTCACTGCCTTTGAAATTTTGGCCTTACTCCATTTTGACAGCAACTTGGTTGATAAACCGAGTGCCAAGCCAGGTGTTAGATTGGAAAACACCACATGAGATTTTGTTTGGAACAGAGGCAGATCTATCCATATTAAAACCTTTTGGATGTTTGGCTTTTGCAGTGAATCTTTCACCACACAAAGATAAGTTTGATGCAAGGAGTAATAAGTGTGTATTTCTTGGCTTTGTGGCATCTCACAAAGGGTATTTGTTATATGATTTAAGTGCTGAGAAACTGCTTATCTCAAGAGATGTCAAATTTGTGACTGATAAATTTCCATTTGCTAGTCCTCAAGCTACTGTGGTAGAGAATAATACCACATCTGTAGATCACAGATTGAGTACTGAACAAGAACAGGGAGTTGTGGACATGCAAATGGAGAACAATCTTGCTGATACAGAGATTCCTACTGTAAGAGTTGAGCAGACTGTTGCACCATCAGTTCAGCATTCTACTCCTCTTGTGGTGGATGATTCTGCTCCTCATAGGAGGAGCACAAGGGTGAGGAAAGCACCAGACTGGATGCAGGACTTTGTTGGCCATATTAACACAGATGTGTTACCACCATTTCCTGCAGGTGCTTCTTCACCCCCTACCTTTCCATTTCTTCTATCCCCTTCCATAAGTGAGACCTATGTTGGGTTTCTTTTCAATATTACTACCACACATGAGCCCAAGAATTATAAAGAAGCTTGTAAAGTACAACAGTGGGTTGATGCAATGCAAGCAGAATTGGAAGCTTTAAAGCAGAATCAGACATGGGATTTGGTGCCTTTACCTCAGGGCAAAAGGGCTATTGGCAGCAAGTGGGTCTACAAGCTTAAGCTCAAACCTAATGGGGAAGTGGAGAGATACAAAGCATGGCTAGTGGCTAAGGGGTATGACCAAGAGTATGGTATAGATTACCAAGAAGTTTTCTCTCCAGTGGCCAAATTTATGACAGTGAGAATTCTGTTTGCTGTGGCTTCAATGCAGAACTGGTGTATCCAACAAGTGGATGTCAATAATGCGTTTTTACATGGGTATCTACATGATGAGATATACATGGAGCCACCTAAAGGTTACTTAGATGCACAACCAGGTGAAGTGTGTAGATTAGTAAAGAGTCTCTATGGGTTGAAGCAAGCTTCTAGAGAATGGAATCAAGAGTTTTGCAAATCTGTTTTTGGTCAGGGTTTCAATCAATCTATACATGATCACTGCTTGTTTCACAGGGGAGCTGGAGATTCTTTCAGTTGCATTCTTGTCTATGAGGATGATGTTCTTATATGCAGTCCATCTGAGCATCTTATCAAAGAGCTAAAACATGTACTTCACACAGCTTTTACTTTCAAAGATCTGGGAATTGCTCACTACTTCATTGGTATGGAAATTGCTAGAGGGTCTTCTGGTGTGGCCTTGAATCAGCGCAAATATATTCTTTATCTTGTGGATACAGTGGGTTTATCGGCATGTAAATCAGTTTCCACACCACTTCCACCAGGTATTCATCTATGTCAGACTACAGATTCTCTACTCACTGAGCCTGAAACCTACAGAAAGCTAGTGGGGAGACTACTTTATCTGAATTTAACACGGCCAGACATTACTTATGCCGTACAGCAGCTAAGCCAGTTTGTGGCCAAGCCTGCCAAATCTCACATGGATGCTGCTCTCCATGTTGTCAAATACTTGAAAGGGTGTCCTTCTTTAGGCCTTTTCTTCCCTGCCAATGGATCTCTCACTCTACAGGCATTCTGTGATGCAGATTGGGGTTCTTGCCCAGATTCAAGGAGATCTCTTACAGGCTATTGTGTATTTTTGGGAAGTTCCTTAATCTCCTGGCATTGCAAGAAGCAAAATACTGTATCTTCATCTACTGCTGAAGCAGAGTACCGAGCCATGGGGTTTACAGTGAGGGAGCTGCAATGGATTTCTTATGTGTTGCAGGATTTTGGTGTTCAAGTTCCAACTCTCCGATCAATCTTTACTGTGACAATTCTGCTGCATTACACATCACACGCAATCCAGTCTTCCATGAGCACACCAAACACCTTGAGATGGATTGCCACATTGTGCGTGATCAATATCTAGCAGGTTTCATTCACCCTCATCATCTTTCTTCTTCTCGACAGCTCGCAGACCTGTTTACAAAGTCATTGTCCCATGCTCGTTTTCGAGTTCTGTTGTCCAAGATGAGTCTTGCAGATTTCACCACTCTCATCTTGCGGGGGGGTGTAAGAAGGATGGATCGCAGAAGATTGAGAATGGTGCAGGTGTTGAGCGTGGAGATGGAGATGGTGTACGTGCAGAGAAGGCATGATTCTTAGGCATTACTGATGTGGCATTGCTTTATCCAGTTGGCATTGCTTTATTCATCATTTTATTGGTTTATTCATTAGTTAGCAAGTTTATGTCGTGTCCATTAGATTCAGATGACGTGTACGGCGTAGATTATTTTTGCCTTTACTTTCCTTTCAAGTCATTATAGTTAGATATAAATAGAGTAAAATGGATGTAACGGTTTTCTTCTTCCTTGAGGTGAATGAGAATAATATCTCCATTAATCTGAAACTCGATTTCTCGTGAAAACATATTATACTTCTTCATCCTTTTTACATGGTATCTAGAGCCTAGGTTACGATCTAATGGCTCGAGGACGAAGGAAAAGCTATACGCAAGCTGTTAGTGGAGAAGCTTCAAGCTCTGCTGCACAGCGAGCTGGTGGTCGCCGGAACGGGAAAGATCCGGTCACGGCGGATACAGAAGATGCAGATCCAGTACCGACGGAGCTTCCGCAGAAGAAAATGGAGGAGTATCTGAAGTTACAACCCTCCGATCATCCGGGGATGCAGCTTGTTGCAGCTCCTTTAACTGCAACAAATTTTTTGCAATGGTCGCGATCGATCCGGCACGGACTTGGAGCTCGCAGCAAGCTCGCATTCATTGACGGTACGATTCCAGAACCAGATGAGGATAAGGATTTTTACAATGAATGGATTAAGACAGATTCTATGGTTGCTCAATGGATGATCAATTCTATGTCTAAGGATGTTGTTAATGCATTTTCACACTATGAAACTAGTGAGAAATTATGGAATGCTTTGATGCATCGTTTTGGTAGGTGATTGGTGTGTAAATGTTAGGATTTTCGTAGTGTTGTCGAGTCCGTTTCGTTATGTTTTGCGTCTTTTTTGTTTGTATTTTGCTATGATTTGGTTGTTTGGAGTTTGGTTCGTGTAGGATCGTTAGGTGGAAGAAACGGAAGGAAACGGCTCGAAAAAGGCAAAGAATTGAGGAAATATCTAGTTTGGAGCGAGCAAGACGCTGGACGATCGTCCAAGGCTCTGGACGAGCGCTCACTGCGGTGGACGAGCGTCCAGAGTAGAAAAGCAGCGCACAGCGAGTGCGACGTTGGACGAGCGTCCAACGTACGTTGGACGACCGTCCAACGCTCCGGCCAGCTATCCTTTCCTTATTTATCTAGGTTTTTACCTAGTATATATATATATCATCCTTGTACACGAATTAGAACCATCTTTTATCATTGTTTAGCTTTAGTTTTCAGATTCAAATACTTTAGTTTAGCTTTCTATTGTTCGGATCCGGATTCGTTCTTCGTTTATTTCAATTTAATTCAAGGCGTTTATTTAATTCAAGTTCTTCGTTCTTCGTCTCAATTTTCGTAAGTTCTTTTATTGCTTTCGTTTATTCGTTTTAATTGCTTGCTTTCGTTTTAGATTCGTTTTCTTAATTGCTCCGTTTAAATTCCTTAGTTTAATTTCGTTGATTCGATTTCTAGTTTTAAGTTTAGATTCGTTTTCCTTCGATTCCAATTCCTTCGTTTTTCAAAGTTTTTAGAGTTAGATTTATTTATTTAATTTCCAGATTTTCAGATTTAGTTCAATTATGTCTAGATTCATTTTCGTTTTCTTTATTGCTTTCTTTATTGCTTTCCTTTCGATTTTTGCCTAGGTAGATTTATTGTTTTCTTTAGTTTAATTCTTAGATTAATTTCCAGCTTTCTAGATTAGATTTATTTGCTTTGATTTATTGCTTTGATTTATTTTCTTGCCTAGGATTAAAAATCAAAAACCCAAAATATTATTTACTTGCTTTCTTAGTTTTAGGCTAGATTAGGTTTACTACATAATTGATCGCCCTGTTAAGTTTTCCTTCGAGATTCGACATTGGGTTTTACTTGCTAGTGCTACGATAGGATTTTGTTCTATTGCAAATACTTTTTAGTGAAACAAATTTTGGCGCCGTTGCCGGGGAAAACTTTAGGCTTTTGATTGTGTAGTATTTTTATTTGTTTTATTTTTATTTGTGTTTATTTCGATTTCTTATCTCTCCCACTCGGTGCGTTTAACCCGTTTGTTGAGTGTTGTTTATGCATGGTCGCCGAAGTCTTCAAAGGAATTTAGCGCCCTACTTCGACAACATCCATCAAAGGAAAGCGATCTTAGCCGCGAAGGAGAAGGAGGAGATCGATTCTAAAGACTTTGGTTTAGTCTTGTTGTTTGCAGAGCCCGAAGCCATGGCAGCTAGAGTCATGGGCGATTTTGCTCGCCCCACATTCACGGCCACCACTTCGGCGATTGTCCTGACGGAAGCGGTCAGGAATCATGAGCTTAAACCTCACCACATGGCGTTGCTTCCATCCTACCACGGGCTGGCCAACGAGGATGCGTTGACGTTCATCCGAGAGTTTTGCACGGTGGTGCAAACTTTCCCACTCGCGGGACTCACGGAGGATACCTTGAAGATGAAATGCTTCCCGTACACCCTCAAGGATCGAGCAAGGTCGTGGTATTTGGCACTCCCGGCCAACTCTCTCGCCACATGGAATGCGGTGTGCGAGAAGTTCATGCTAAAGTACTATCCCAACCGCAAGACTCAAGAGGTGCGGTCAAAGATTATGAATTTCTCCCAACACAACGATGAGCCATTTCACGAAGCATGGGAGAGGTTCCAAGAGCTGCTCCAACAATGCCCTCATCATCAAATGGCGCCGGAGTTGCTTTGGCAATATTTCTACGACGCCCTCAACCAAACTTGCCAATTCATGGTGGATAGTTCGGCCGGAGGCAACATAGCGGTCAAGACAGCTGAAGAGTTGAAGGATATTTTCGAGACGCTTGCTGCGAGTTCTCAACAAAAATCAGCTAGACCGAGGAACGTGGAGGCGAGTGCAATTTCGATGAGCCCCGACTTGAAGAAGCAAATTGCCGACATGTATAGGGATCTCGAGAATTTGAAGGTTAAGCAAAGTGCACCGGCCCCGAAGGAGGAAGAGAGGAAGCCTGATCAATGCGAGATTTGTGGAGAGCTTGGACACATCAAGGAGGTGTGCCACAACATGGGGGAGTTTCAATACGAAGGAGGAGCCGAGGTCTACGCCGCTCAAGGATACCCACCTCAAGTACCACATCAAGGATACCAAGGGGGATACAATGGACGCTACCAAAATCCGAGGCCGACACAAGGGCAAGGTAACCCCCCTACCTATCCGATTAGGCGTCCTCCACCATATAATAACCCCTATCCTCCTCCACCAAATCCCTACTACCCTCAACCTCCACCATATTATCCACCCCCTCAATACCCTCCAAATCCATATTATCCACCACCTCCATATTACCCTCCTCAATCTAATCCTACACCACCACCACCATACCCAAACTCTCGTCCTCAAGGACCTCCACAAAAGCCTCCCGCCGATGAGGATCGTTTCCATGCACTTGATGCAAACATGAAGCGGCTCGAGACGGCCATTGGCCAAATTTCTGGATCTATGCACTTGATGCAACAACCGGGGCGGATTCCGAGCCAAGGGATTCAACCACAACAAGCTAACGAGGTGCAATATCCCCCATATGTTCCTCCCTTTCCACCACATCAAGCCCAAGCCGTTTCGGTGCTACGGAGCGTGTTGGTCCCGGTTTGCTATAGGAAAAATACGTAGAGGGGGGGGGGGGGGGGGTGAATACGTATTTTGAAGTTTTTCAACTTCAATTCCTTAACTCAGAGTATAAAGTAAAGTGCTCTTTGGAAATACTAAGACCTAGCCGAGGGCTAGATCAAAAGCAATCACGAATCTCTTGACCTAAGCTTAGAGCTTGATCAAGAGTGAGACTTTACTCTTTGTGCGGAATTTGGTGAGCTATAATCTTTCCTAAGTAATTGAAAATCCAAGTTAAGTTTGTTTATATGCACGTGCAATGGATAATCGAATACTGTAAAGAGATTAAGGTAAGAGAGATACGACACAGAGATTTATAGTGGTTCGGAGATAACGCTCCTACGTCCACTTTGTTGCACGACGGCAACTGTTCTTTTCACTCAAGAACTTGAAGGTTACGGGTCCTTCAAAAACCTGGTCGGGATCGGGCTTCACTTGCCTAGATCAAACGACAGACGTAGTGATTGCGGGTTCACTACACAAACCTAACAAAGACTGGAAGCTTCACTCGCTTCAGTCAGACAGACAGGGAGATTACGGGCTCTCCTTACAGCCTAGCTTCGATCGAGCTTTACACAAACGATGTAAGTGTAAGCTTGGATCTCAACTCTACGATCGAGGCTTCTTCAATCGATGAAAGAAGGGCCTTGGATCTGGACAACCTAACGACAACACTCAAAACCTAACAGACGAAGTTTAGGGTTTTTGGTTGACGACACACTATGAAGAACTCTTTACAGTGAATGCAAAGATTGGCTAGAGTTCTTCTTCTAAGCTTGGATATATGAAGTGGGCTTAGAATCTAAGTGTGAAGGTTGTGAAGACGAGTTCCAATGAACTGGAAACTCGGAGAACACTTGAAAACAAAGACTCGAAGATTGCTAGAAAGCTGGGAGTGTTTGTTTGCTGTATGCGCTCGAATGCTCAAGTAGTGTTCTACTTCTTCACATCTTCATCCTTCACTATTTATAGGCGGAGGGTTGGCTAAGATCCGTTGCTTGGTTGGTGGCCTTGTCCCTCCTCCTCTCGACAGTACTTGCGCAGGCAGAAGCTTTTGCAGACGCTCAGTTTTGGCATTTTGCCAAAATTGGCTAACTTCCAAGTTTAACAGTAACTGGAGCGAGCCAGTACTGTTGCGGCGTCTTTGTCGGCCTGGCAGTCAACTCCGCTGCTCCTCTCCTCGTTCGACACGTGGAGATCTCGTAATTAATGCGGAGATCTCCTGTTGACTGGAATTCAAATTCGGAGCGGGAATTTGTGCTGTCGCTTTCTGGTAGGTAGTGGCTCGCTTCGCTTTGAAGTTGTAGCGGCCGCTCTGAAGTGAGTCGCTTCGCGGTCATATTTGTAGTGAGTCACTTGGGAATAATTTTCCCGAGAAACTTTTTAAGTGAATATTGACACGCGTTGACTCGTGTTGACTCGCTTCGGCTTTTCTTTGTAGCGCACGCTTCGCTTCGCTTTACTTTGAACTGTAGCGCTCGCTTCGCTTCACTTTGGCAGACTCACTTTGAATCTACTGTAGCGATCGCTTCGCTTCGCTGTTCTTCGGCACGCTTCACTTCAGCTTGCTTGACTTGCTTCGCTTTGGAAAACACACTCAAGCGAGTGGCCTTCACTTGAACTTTTGAAGCCTAATCTAAGCAAAGTAAAAGAGCCATCCTAACAGTGTAGGCTTAGAAAAATTCTAACCTATTAACTACATCAAAATGGGTCGCTTGGGAAAAGGACGCTTGGGGTTTTGGGATCTAATCAAAACAAATGACTTCATTTATCAAAATGTCCCATGAAGTTCCCCCTTAACAATTTAGTCCTTAACAATTCCCAACAATTTCCCCCTTTTTGATGATGCCAAAACCCATACGACTTAGATAAAAATAAATCTAGTCTATCTAACCGTGAAGGGAACTCCAAGCGACTGCTTCCTTTGCAGTTTCGTTTGTAATTTTCTTTTAAGTTCCTTCCCCTTTTTTCGGTTAAATTAATGAGTTTGTAGCAGAAATATAAAGTCATTCACAAAGCGAGTAAATGACACAGAAGGGACAGAAATTGAAATTTGGATATATGAACAAGAAGTTCACAAAAAATATGTAAGGAACTTGAAACTCGGAGGTTTCCTGCAGTTCCTTCCCAGTCATCCTCCTTTCCTTCTCTTGTCACTTCCCTTCTTCCTCCTTCTCCTTCTCTTCTACATCTGCCTCCAAATCCTTTGCAATCATATCTTCGGGTATGGTGTATGCACTGAAAACCCTTGCTTCCATCGACTCAGCACTGCGGATACTTGGCCTCCTCCAAGTCTCTTCCAATTGGAAGGCTTCATCCACCTCAGCGTCGATGATGCTGCGATTGAGGATACTGGTGCCAGGTAGGAATGGCATGATGAATTCCTTCTTGGCTGGTACCTTGATGATTAATGGTGTAGGCTCTCCAAGCTGTGCAAGAGCGAAGATTTCTTGCCTAAATTTCTCATCATAGATACTAAGGAAGTTGTTGAGCGCAGTGACCCTTGAGCATTCAGTCTGCAATGGCACTACCTCCCAATAGTAGTAAGCTTTGATAAACTTCTCCTTGTAGTGTAGCCATTGCTCGAGTAGTTCGTCAGGAATGAACTGCTCAATCTCACGGGCATCAGGGTGCTCATTTCTGCGTACAGCCAACTCCTCTTCCGACCTGCTTGACATCTGTGCTATGATTGTTTTGAACTTCTTTCCTGATTCGCTGCTCCAGAAAGGAAGCTTCTTGTTGAGTTGCTTGCGAATGTAATTGCGTTCTTCTCTGAGAGGGTAGCGGCCAGAGTCAATCATTTCTTTTGCAGTCTTGTGACAAGTGTCGATCATAGCCTGATCTAGGCATGCATCGGATTCTTCTGGCGTGATTGGTACAAAGATACTTCTGACCAAAACGGACTGGATGAGTTTCATTTCATTGAACTGTTTCTCAATTCGTTCGTCAATGATTTGCAGTCGTTTTGTCCTTATCCTCTTCTCCTTCTCTGCCCTTGGAACAACTGCCTTCTCAACTTTTTGACGCTTGGTCGCTGAATCATCTCTCTCAGTTTCTGGATCTGTTCGCTTCACTATTGATGATGGGGGAGATGAAGTGGGTGCTTCGTCTGAAGTGGGCGCTTGAGAGCTTGAAGTACCTGCAAGAGTTTTCAAGTTAAACTGGCGCTCGCTCTCCCAAGCCATAGTCTCGCTCGCCTCTGCTAACTTCCGCCTCTCCTCCTTTGTTAGCACAGTAACTGGAGGATGTCGAGCAATGGAAGAGGCAAGCACTTTATCTCCAAGTGGCTTGCGGGGTTCTTCAGGCTTTTTCAGCGGTTCCTCCACAGTGAGCTTTTCTTTGCCTTTCTTTGCAGACTTCGCCTCTCTCTCCTCTTCTCCAGTACCACTACACTCCTCCAACAGTTTCTCTACTTCAACAGCTCCAACAGCTCCACCTTGTGGCTCCAAGAGATTGAAATTTTTCTGTACCATCCCTTCCCCCTTTTTGGCATCATCAAAACCAGGGGTTGGGACGCTTGTCTTTCCAGTAAGAGACTTGTGAAGGACCTCAATCTTGTCAAGTACAGTATGAAACATCTCTTCCGTTCGAACCGCGAAGACTTGCTTTTCCGACAATTCAGCATTTTTCCTTAGACTTTCAAGCTCTCTCTTGTCAATGGCACTCTCCTCTTTGACTTTCTTCAATTGGGTTCGAAGTAAGTCAAGAGTCTTCTTGGTACTGAGGAGTTCGCTTTCTTTCATCACCAACTCTCCCTCCTTATTCTCCAGTTTCTTTTTCAACTCCTTCACCTCCTTTTCCAACGTCTCCTTCTCTTTACCAACTGTGACCAGTTTGGTATTCACCACTCTCAAGCGGCTCCGTTCTGCGTCACGCGAGTCCTTGAGATCATTCACCAGATTTACTTGTGCCTCCAACACTTTCTCCTTCTCCTTCAACTCCATCTTCTTTTTGGTGATCTCGTCTTGTAAACTTAAGATCTTCGCGTTCTTAACCTCCATCTCCTCTGCGTGATCCCTCATTAGCTTCTTCTCATGCATGGTTGGGGTGTGCTCAGGGATATGGGTAGTTTCAGTAGGTGAGGATTGAGATTTGTTAACTTCAATGTCCTCAAGCGGCTTCTCCACAGCCTCGCTTTCTTGGACAGGTGAAGTGTCTTGCTTCACTTTCTTCTTCCCTTGCTTTGCAGCCACTTGCTTCAAAGATGAAGCGGCTTGCTTTGCTTGGGACACTTCAGCTTGTGCTTTCACACCTTGCCTTGCTGCGGGCACTTCTACAACTAGAAGTCCCTGATCCATTGGGATTTTTGTTTTCTTCCACTTGTCGTAGAAGGTGGTGTGCTTGTTGTAGATGATCGTGTCAGATTCTGGCCATATCATCTCTGGATACTTCATTTCCAGAGCAACAGACAGCCTTGAGAAGAATTTCAATTTTCCTTTGCGCAGAATCTTATCTGGAGTTCCTGGTACGAAAGCAAAATCGTCAGCAGCTTCGTGGATTTGCTTGAGAAGCCACCCGTGCCAGTTAAACTTTGTTCCGGCGAGACTGTCGACGATCATGGCGGTTCCGATCAGTTTCGTCTCCGACAGCGTATCAAAGGATCCAACATAGCATGCGATGCTCTTCGTAAAGAGTTCGCAGATGAGATTGAACGGTTTCTTCAAACTTTTGCGAATGTTGGCTTCCTTGAAATTCGGGTCGGCTTCGGCGGTTGCAAAGCGACCGTACTGAACTCCGGCCGAGAGACCCAAATCTAGTAATGAGTCTCCTCCTTCTCTCGGCAAGTTGAACGTGCCGATCAGTTCATTCATGTCTACCTCCACTGGCCTTCTCGACTGTGGATCGGTGAAAGATGATATGTTTTGCTCCTTCCTCAAATTTAGCAGGAGCTCTCCGACAGCTTTGGCCAAAATCTTTGACGGGACCGCAGTCACAAACTTCCATAGGCCGGCCTTGGTCACGGCCCTACGGAGAAAACCATTCTTCTCGATGATGGCTGGATCGAGATGAGGCTCGACATTAATGTGTTTGTCGACCTCCACGAGAAACTCCTCCATCGTCTCGGTATTCTTCTTCTTTCCCATGGTGGATTTTGAAAGAACTTTGAAGAAAATTTTTAACAATGAAGTAGAAAGGGTTGAGACTCGTGAGTTGCAGAGTAATTGCAGATCTAACACGAGAATGGCAAATTTAGAAGGCTGTGAAAGGTTTGCAGTTCTGCCTCGTCCCATATATATAGAATTAGATTATGGCTGACGTGGCAGGGGTAGGACGGTAATAACGCCGAAAATCCTGTAGGTAGGCGGCGGACGTGCGGTGATGGATCTGATGTGTCCGGCGTCATCACAGTAAAAGTGAACCGCCACTTGCTCGGCGTCGCCACGTGGCCTTCTTTGGTTGGCTTGTCGTATACGGCTTTGATCGAACGGCTCCAGATTGGGGCCTGTTGAGATTCGACGGCTGGATCTTCTCCGCCTTTTCCCGCTTCAAATTCAAGCGTGTGAACACGCGCCCGTTATTTCCGTCGTTCCTGCACCTGCATTAAATGCACAGCAGAAAGTAAAATTGCACTCGAGTGCAGACAGCTCATACTCGCTTCATGCTCGCTCGCTTCGAGTTGGGCCGCTATGGCTTGATTCGCTTGAGAGGCATTCGCTTGAGTGACTGTTCTGCACTCGCTTGCGATGGCTAGCTTTGAGTGACGAAGCACTCGCTTGGCCATCTGAAGCGACTGGAACAAGAAATTGAATTTCTTTGCTTAATTTAAAATGTTTCTGACTTACATACTTCGAGGATAAACAAGAATGTTTTCCTCTTTGTATTTGTGTCAGATTCATTTCATATTTTCCACGTAGTGAGTGAAGGTTTCTAGCACGCTTCGGCTCACTTAGTGTACTTAAGATTGAAATACTTACCAGTCAATCTCACTTCGTAGGAGATTGATACCACAAATCGAAGACTTCATTTGAATTAGATACCACCTGCTGAATGCTACACGTTGAGTTAGATCTTCATGGCATTCATCTTCATGGCATTCATCTTCCTCTACGAATTAGAGAGTCCTCCATCGAAGTGAATGAGGGAGAAAATGAATAAAGTACACAAGCTTACTACAACCCGAAGGGAGCATCACGTAAGTGTACGTATTCACGACGAATGGGGGATGAGTACAAGTCCTTATCTCAGAGCAGAAATGGACAGGATGACAATGAGAATGCTCTGACAAGACAATCTCGTATTTTACGCAGAAGCATGTCACCAGCCCTGCAACCTTTTGTATAAAAAGGTAAACCTTCAAGCTTTCCTACATTCTAAAGAATGAATCTGCAGTTGGTTCGCTTTGACCCAAGCTAGGGCAAATTGAAGCAATGCAGAATTCAAGATTGCAGCATTCTTGCTCGCTTTGGAAGTAGCTTTCTCCGAGAGAAGCATTAGTTCCCCCTTAACCATATACTTAACAATTCCAATAAGTTGGTAGGGAACTTCTTCCAATACTCCACCTTTCTCCACCTAACTTCATTTTCTTCAAGCGAGTGAGTTTTGAAGTGGCTCGCTTGAGTTGGTGAAGATCCGAAGCGAGTGACGCTCATGAGAACAAGCGAACACTCCTTCGTGCATCCTGGAACTAGCATTCTTCACCAGGGTCTAATAACCCTAATTCCATGCATAGCTGGTTGAATCGAGACTCAGCTAGAGGCTTGGTGAGGATATCAGCTCGCTGGAGATCGGTATGAATTTTCTCGAGCTTGATATCCTTTTTCTCGACATGATCACGAATGAAATGATGTCGAATTTCCACATGCTTGCACCTGGTGTGAAGCACTGGATTCTGCGAGATACATATGGCACTGTTGTTGTCGCAGAAGATCGGAATTTCATTCGCTTCAACTTTGTAGTCCTTCAACTGTTGACGAAGCCATAGGATTTGAGAACAGCAGCTTCCTGCGGCCATATATTCAGCTTCCGTTGTTGAAGTGGCTACACTTGTTTGCTTCTTTGAGAACCATGAGATTAGCTTGCTTCCCAAGAACTGACATGTGCCCGACGTTGATTTCCTATCAACTCGGCAGCCTCCATAGTCAGCATCGGAATATCCAGTGAGCTCCAAATTGTCTTCTGCTGGATACCACAGCCCCATATTGATAGTGCCCTTCAAATATCGAAGAATCCTTTTGGCAGCTTCAAGATGGCTGTGTTTGGGATTGCTTTGGAAGCGAGCGCAGACACCGACTGCAAAAGCAATATCTGGCCTGCTTGCAGTGAGATAGAGAAGTGACCCAATTAGGGCACGATAATCTGTAGGATCTACAGATTTTCCTCCTTCGTCTGGCTCCATCTTCCAGTTGGTATTCATAGGGATCTTCACAGCTTTAGCATGTTGAACACCAAACTTGGCAAGCATATCTCGAGTGTACTTGGCCTGGTTGATGAAAATTCCATTATCCTGCTGCTTCACTTGAAGACCTAGAAAGCAGCTCATCAAGCCAATCATCGACATCTCATACTTGGTCTTCATTAGCTCTCCAAACTTCTCGCTAAGCGACTGGTTTGGTGACCCAAATATGATGTCGTCCACGTAGATCTGGACCCATAGCATATCTTCTCCATGATTGATGGTGAAGAGAGTCCGATCTATCTTTCCCTTTTGGAATCCATTTTCCACTAGGAATTGAGATAATGTATCGTACCAAGCTCTGGGAGCTTGCTTCAACCCATACAGGGCTTTCTTCAAGCGATACACTTTATCTCCCTGCTCGAAACCCGGTGGCTGCTCCACATACACTTCTTCCTTGAGTTCACCGTTGAGGAATGCGCTCTTCACATCCATTTGGTACACTTTGAATTTCTTGGCCGCTGCATAGGCTAGAAATAAACGGATCGCTTCAAGACGTGCCACTGGAGCGAAGGTCTCGTCAAAGTCGATTCCTTCCTCTTGGCAGTAGCCTTTGGCAACTAGTCGCGCCTTGTTCCTCACTACGTTGTGGTCCTCGTCCGTCTTGTTTTTGAACACCCACTTGGTGCCAATAACATGCTGAAACTTGGGACGATCCACGAGGTACCATACGTCGTTCCTGGTGAACTGATTCAGCTCTTCTTGCATGGCGATCACCCAGTTAGAATCGGCTAGGGCTTCCTCCACGCTTGATGGCTCAATGTTTGAGAGAAAGCAACTGAACATGGCACTTTCTCCAAACACTTGACTTCTGGTCACTACACCCTTGGATGGATCTCCAATGATTTGGCTAGGTGAGTGATCCTTGAGCCACGCTCGCTTTGATCCGCCAGCTTCATCTTCATCCGCTTCCTTGTCGCTCGCTTCACCGTCTGAAGCGACTGGATTGGGTGCTTGGCTTGCACTAGCTTCAGGAATCTTGGGGGCAGCTTCGACTTCTCCTTTGGGATCCTGCTCGCTTGAGTCCTTGATCTCATCATCTTCATCAAGCACGTCCCAAGTGAGTTGATTTGAGGGTTCCTTGCTTTGATCCTTTTCATTCGCTTGGGCCTGTTCCTGTGGGAGACTTAAAGAAGATTCATCAAATACGACATGGGGTGATTCTTCCACAATTAGGGTTTTACAGTTGAATACTCTGTAGGCTTTGCTAGATGTAGAGTATCCTAAGAATACTCCTTCATCTGCTTTGCTTTCAAAGGCTTTCAACTGTGACTTCCCATTGTTGTGAATGAAGACCCTACAACCAAAAATATGGAAATAAGAAATGTTAGGAATTCTCCCTGTCCATATTTCATATGGTGTTTTGTCGTGCCGTTTGTTGAGAAGCGTCCGATTCTGTGTGTAGCACGCCGTGTTGGCAGCTTCAGCCCAATACTTCATTGGAAGCTTCGAGTCAGCAATCATGGTGCGAACGGCTTCTTTGATGATTCGATTTCTTCTATCAGCAACTCCATTCTGCTGAGGAGTGCGTGCTGAAGAAGTTTGATGTGCTATGCCATGCTCCGTGCAGTACGCTTCAATTGTAGAGTTCAGGAACTCTGTGCCTTTGTCGGAGCGAATGGTCACTATAGCTTGATTCTTTTCCACCGCCAATCGCTTGAGCAGTTGTGGCAGTTTGGTCAGTGTCTCCTTCTTGCTGAATAGAAATACAACCCATGTGTAGCGAGAGAAATCGTCGACTACAACTAGAGTGTACTTCCTTCCATTTACACTAACTGGAGTAACTGGACCAAACAGATCCATGTGAAGCAGCTCGAGCACTCGCTTTGATGAGGCTTCTTCGAGACTGGCGAAGTGCTTCTTCGTCTGTTTCCCTCGTTGGCATGGTGAGCATGGATGGTCTCTGATGAAGACTTCATTCGGTATGCCTTGCACCAAACCTTTTCGAGCTAAGCGATTGATAGCTTTGAAATTGAGGTGGTTCAAGCGTCTGTGCCATAGCCATCCAATTTCTGTAGCACTTCTTGCAACTAGACAAGTTTCCTCCTTGCAGCTGTCCCATTGTGCTATGTAGACATTCCTTTGTCTAACTCCAGTGAGCACAATCTGGGATGTGAGTTTGCTCTTCACAATGCACTTGTTGGAGATGAACTCCACCATGTACCCTTTATCACAAAACTGTGAAATAGATAACAGGTTGTGCTTGAGTCCTTCCACATAGGAGACTTCTTCAATTGTGAGCTTTCCAATTTTCAGTGCGCCGTATCCCCTGGTGCTTCCTCGAGAGTTGTCACCAAAGGTTACGTGTGGACCCTTCTTCTCTATGTAGTTGTGAAGTAGAGCTTTCATGCCGGTCATGTGTCTTGAACATCCACTGTCCAAGTACCAAACTAGTTGACCCTCACTTGGCATGGGATCCACGGCGCTCACCTGCAATTAGACAGATTTTGGTACCCAAATCAGTTTGGGTCCTTGCAGGTTAGTTCCCTTAGGTACCCACACTTGCTTCACTCTCTTTTGAGATGAAGCTTGTGTCTTGGGCTTCTCGACCTTCGAAAACTTGGTGTACTGCCTAGAAGCAGCTTCACACGTGCAACAGTGTGTGCAATTAAGAGGGGTAGCGGCTCGCTTCAGACCTACCTATGCTCTTCCCACTTTGCTTATATCCTGAAGCGACTCGCTTCGGATTAGCTCTGGGTTTAGAGACTGACTTAGGGTTTCTAGTCTGTCGAAGCGGCTCGCTTGGTTTCCTCGAAGCGGTCCAACTAGGGTTTTGACCCCGACTCGCTTGAGTAACCTTGGAAGTTTGAAGCGGCCTCTTGGGTGCTTCAAGTTCTTCCCCCTCAACGTTTGTCCGGTTGGACCATCTCCAGTCCGGATAACGTGACACATAGACATTACTCCTTTTCTTGAAAGGGAGATCCTTTGTCTCTCGTGTCTTGGCTTGAGACTTAGAAGCTTCAACAGTTCTCCCTTTACCCTTGGATTGGTAAGACTTAGCATGTTGAGTGCTAGGGATTGTTGAATTTTGCTTGCCCTTCGGATCTGCCCTTAAAGATATAGACATCTTCATTGGCTTCCTTTTAGGGCTCTCAGCCATTTTGCCTTTGTCTTTGTTGGTGGTCGCTTTGGATGCAGTGGGCAATTCCAAAGTGACTGATGGTGTCGTGTTTGAAACACCAACAAAGACAGTTGGCTTGGAAGGTCCACCCTCATATCCAAGTCCTCCCTTTCTACCAAAAGGTAGAAGAGAACTCTCTAGTGCCTGTCTAGCGTATGATGCTTTATTTAAGTTGGCGACTAGAGTGGATTGGGTTTCATACCTTCCCTCCAAGCTTTGATGTCTAGCGAAGAGATCCTCGAACTTACTAGTCATGGCCCTTAGATTAAGTTTGACTTGGTCAAGCTCACGGGCTAGTTTTCGGTTCTCCTTCTCGCTTTGAGACAGAGCTTGTTTTACCACATCGTGGTCGCTTGACAATTTTTGGTGCTTGTCAAACAACTCACTCCATGTAGAGGATTGTTCTTCCTCATTGACAGTGTGTGCTAGTGTAATTGAAGTGATTGAAGGATAGAAGAATACCTCTCCTGTTTCCTCGTCGGTGAGCGCCATAAATCCAAGATCCTCACCATCACTGGAATTTGGATCGGTGAATGCGTCTGAGTCGCTTGGTGGATCTTCAGTTGTAGCGACCGGCACTTCACTCGCTACGAGCGCTCGCCTTGGAGCATCCCTCTTGGCCTTCAATTCTTCGCGCTCTTTGGCACTTAGCTTTGGGCAATCGGATTTGTAGTGGCCCATCTTGTGGCAGTGGTAACACTCCACTTCCATCATGTCGCGCGGGATCGGCTTGGTCGTCTCTTCTCTCTTTCCTTTTCCTTCTCGAGCATCAGTGCTTCTCCCTTTGTACTGCTTGTAGAATCTTTTATACTTGCCCACTCGAGAGTTCATCTTGTTGAAGTTCTTGGATAAGAATGCAATGTGTTCTTCCAATTCTTCTCTTGTCATCTTGGCTAGCGACTGCTCGCTTGGCCCTTCGGCAGCTTTGAATGCTACTCCTTTTGACGTAGTGGGCGCTTCATCCTCGTCGTCGAGGCTCATTCGATTCAGATCAAACTCGTGAGCTTTGAGCTCGGAGAACAGCACTTCTGGCGTGAGCTTCGTTAGATCCTTGGTAGCTAGGTATAGCTCCTTCATGGTCTGCCACTTCCTTGTGAGAGCACGGACTATTTTCAGATTTACTTCCTTGTCTGTGAGTTCCTTCCCAAGCGAGTTGAGAGTTGCAGTAATGTTGGTAACTCTCAGCTCGAAGGCGTCGATGGACTCTCCTGACTTCATCACTAGATTTTCAAACTCCCGCATCTGAACGGCGAGCTTGTTTTCCTTGATTTTGTCTGTTCCTTGAGAAATGAGGGCTAGAGTTTCCCACATCTCCTTTGCTGTTGCGCACTTCCTAATTCTTGGAAGGTATGCGTCCGACACGGTGCTCTGCATCGTGTGGCGTGCAATCTTGTCGAGGTTGGCAACTTTGAAATCATTTGGAGTATACTCATCCTTATCCTTCTCCACGTACTGTTGTCGAACGTGGGCTGGACGACCTTCAGCGGCTGGAACCTCCACAGATATGGCTTTCTTGATTTCGATTGGTCCGTCCTCAATGACTTCCCACATCCGGTCGTGGATTGAGCATAAGAAGCTCTCGACTCGGAAACTCCATATCTCGTATCCTTCGATCGAGAACTGTGGAAGATTTGATGCACTGTATGTAGACATAGCAAACTATCAGCAGTAAATGCAATATGCGTGGGTGAGGTTTTGATGCACTTAGGAAAATAGGATCCGGTTCAGTGAGACAACGTGAAGTGAGTGGGGACTCACTTCGGATATGCAAAGCAGAGGCTCGAAAGAACCGCTGCTCTGATACCACTTGTTGGTCCCGGTTTGCTATAGGAAAAATACGTAGAGGGGGGGGGGGGGTGAATACGTATTTTGAAGTTTTTCAACTTCAATTCCTTAACTCAGAGTATAAAGTAAAGTGCTCTTTGGAAATACTAAGACCTAGCCGAGGGCTAGATCAAAAGCAATCACGAATCTCTTGACCTAAGCTTAGAGCTTGATCAAGAGTGAGACTTTACTCTTTGTGCGGAATTTGGTGAGCTATAATCTTTCCTAAGTAATTGAAAATCCAAGTTAAGTTTGTTTATATGCACGTGCAATGGATAATCGAATACTGTAAAGAGATTAAGGTAAGAGAGATACGACACAGAGATTTATAGTGGTTCGGAGATAACGCTCCTACGTCCACTTTGTTGCACGACGGCAACTGTTCTTTTCACTCAAGAACTTGAAGGTTACGGGTCCTTCAAAAACCTGGTCGGGATCGGGCTTCACTTGCCTAGATCAAACGACAGACGTAGTGATTGCGGGTTCACTACACAAACCTAACAAAGACTGGAAGCTTCACTCGCTTCAGTCAGACAGACAGGGAGATTACGGGCTCTCCTTACAGCCTAGCTTCGATCGAGCTTTACACAAACGATGTAAGTGTAAGCTTGGATCTCAACTCTACGATCGAGGCTTCTTCAATCGATGAAAGAAGGGCCTTGGATCTGGACAACCTAACGACAACACTCAAAACCTAACAGACGAAGTTTAGGGTTTTTGGTTGACGACACACTATGAAGAACTCTTTACAGTGAATGCAAAGATTGGCTAGAGTTCTTCTTCTAAGCTTGGATATATGAAGTGGGCTTAGAATCTAAGTGTGAAGGTTGTGAAGACGAGTTCCAATGAACTGGAAACTCGGAGAACACTTGAAAACAAAGACTCGAAGATTGCTAGAAAGCTGGGAGTGTTTGTTTGCTGTATGCGCTCGAATGCTCAAGTAGTGTTCTACTTCTTCACGTCTTCATCCTTCACTATTTATAGGCGGAGGGTTGGCTAAGATCCGTTGCTTGGTTGGTGGCCTTGTCCCTCCTCCTCTCGACAGTACTTGCGCAGGCAGAAGCTTTTGCAGACGCTCAGTTTTGGCATTTTGCCAAAATTGGCTAACTTCCAAGTTTAACAGTAACTGGAGCGAGCCAGTACTGTTGCGGCGTCTTTGTCGGCCTGGCAGTCAACTCCGCTGCTCCTCTCCTCGTTCGACACGTGGAGATCTCGTAATTAATGCGGAGATCTCCTGTTGACTGGAATTCAAATTCGGAGCGGGAATTTGTGCTGTCGCTTTCTGGTAGGTAGTGGCTCGCTTCGCTTTGAAGTTGTAGCGGCCGCTCTGAAGTGAGTCGCTTCGCGGTCATATTTGTAGTGAGTCACTTGGGAATAATTTTCCCGAGAAACTTTTTAAGTGAATATTGACACGCGTTGACTCGTGTTGACTCGCTTCGGCTTTTCTTTGTAGCGCACGCTTCGCTTCGCTTTACTTTGAACTGTAGCGCTCGCTTCGCTTCACTTTGGCAGACTCACTTTGAATCTACTGTAGCGATCGCTTCGCTTCGCTGTTCTTCGGCACGCTTCACTTCAGCTTGCTTGACTTGCTTCGCTTTGGAAAACACACTCAAGCGAGTGGCCTTCACTTGAACTTTTGAAGCCTAATCTAAGCAAAGTAAAAGAGCCATCCTAACAGTGTAGGCTTAGAAAAATTCTAACCTATTAACTACATCAAAATGGGTCGCTTGGGAAAAGGACGCTTGGGGTTTTGGGTTCTAATCAAAACAAATGACTTCATTTATCAAAATGTCCCATGAAGTTCCCCCTTAACAATTTAGTCCTTAACAATTCCCAACAGAGCGGGAGGCACGTGGATAATGGAGTCACAATGCCGCCTCAAGGCCGTTCGAATGATAGGTGGAGCCCGAATTCGCGATGGGGATCGAGCAAAAACCTGGCAGCACAGCACGCTGGACGACCGTCCAGCGTTTCTGGACGACCGTCCAACGTTGGACGGCTGCCCACCGTCACGCGTGCCCCTGGACGAGCGCCAGACAACTTTTCAGCGAAGCCCGCTCTGGATGAGCGTCCAGCGCACACTGGACGACCGTCCAACGCTGAACAAGAGCAGAGTGCGAGCCTTTCCTTGGACGAGCGTCCAGCCGACACTGGACGACCGTCCAGCGCCCAGAATGCACATACGGAGTCCGAGGAAGCTGAGAAAGAGTCCCAACCTCTCCACAAGACGTCCAATCCTTATGTTCCTCCCATTCCTTATCCAAGTCGTGTGAAGAACAAGAAGCGCGATCAACAATTCGCCGATATCTACAAGCTTCTTTCAAAGGTGGACGTGAACTTGCCCCTCCTTGATGTTATTCGCAACGTGCCACCGTTCGTGAGGTTCGTGAAGGAGCTGACATCGAGGAAGAAGCCGTTCGATGAGATGGAGACGATTGCGGTATCGGAGGTGGCGACATCAATTATGCAACACCCTCTTCCACCTAAGCAACGAGATCCAGGTTCTTTCGTTATCACTATCTCCTTAGGTAATGGTAAGGAAGCATGTGGTATGCTAGATTTAGGTGCCGGTATTAATCTTATGCCTTATTCTATCTTTAAGCAATTAGAGTTAGGAGAACTTAAACCCACTCGCATGAGCCTTCAATTGGCGGATAGGTCTATTAGGTACCCTAGAGGTATTATTGAGGATATTCTTGTTCGCGTAGGGGGTTTAATTGTTCCCGTTGATTTCGTGGTTTTAGAGATAGGTGAGGTACAAGAGAATGGTATTGAGCACACACTTTTGCTAGGTCGTCCTTTCATGGCTACTACTAATACTTTGATTGATGTGAAGAGTGGTGTGATTAAGATGTCCGTTTTAGAAGAGGATGTTTCGTTTTCTGTGCATAAGAGTCGGCCTATGTCATCGGTTAATTTAATTGATAATTGTTCTTTCATCGATAAGGTTGATGCCTTGGCCGAGTGCTCTTTTGTGCAGGATTTTGACACCGAGGAGGTGTGTTGGGGATCCGGAGATCAAATGGAATGGGAGCGAATGGAGAGGGATATTGGAATCAAGCTACCGTTTCCACCTCAAGACCCCGAGCCCGGCTCGAAGATTCCGGAACCTTTGGAGTTGAAGGAGCTGCCATCGCATTTGAAATATATATTTTTAGAGGGAGGCAATCAAAAACCCGTAATCATCTCTTCTTCTTTGTCTCTTGCAGAGGAAGGAGCTTTTGTGGGCATACTCAAGGAGAACAAGCTCGCTTTTGGATGGAGCTTGGCGGATATACGAGGAATTAGCCCGGCCACGTGCATGCATCGCATCAATCTCGAGGAAGGCGCCCGCCCCAAACGAGATGGACAAAGGAGGCTCAACCCAATGCTCATGGAGGTCGTGCGCAAGGAAATCTACAAGCTATTGGCGGAGGGTATTATCTATGCCATCGCCGATAGTGAGTGGGTTAGCCCGGTGCACGTCGTTCCAAAGAAGGGAGGAATCACGGTGTCAAAGAACGAGAAGGACGAGTTGGTCGCCTCGCGCCCGGTTACCGGTTGGAGGATGTGCATCGATTATCGGAAGCTCAACGCTTCCACCAAAAAGGACCACTTTCCTCTCCCTTTTATTGATCAAATGCTTGATAAGTTAGCCGGGCAAGAATTTTATTGTTTTCTAGATGGCTTTTCAGGTTACTACCAAATAGCGATAGCTCCGGAGGATCAAGCAAAGACGGCCTTCACAAGCCCTTTTGGGACCTACGCTTATAGGAGGATGCCATTTGGTCTCTGCAACGCACCGGGTACGTTCCAAAGATGCATGATGTCTATTTTTTCGGAATTTATCGGTGATTTTGTAGAGATTTTTATGGATGATTTTTCTGTTTTCGGGTCGTCTTTCCATGATTGCTTGTTGAAAATAGAGAGAGTCCTTAAGAGATGCATTGAGAGTGGACTTACCTTGAGTTGGGAAAAGAGTCATTTTATGGTTAGAAGTGGAATTGTTTTAGGCCATATAGTTTCGAGTAAGGGCATAGAGGTCGACAAAGCGAAAGTGGAGGTGATTGAAAAATTGCCACCACCTAGTGATGTCAAAGGTATTAGGAGTTTCCTTGGTCATGCGGGCTTTTATAGACGATTCATTAAGGATTTTTCTAAAATTAGCCAATCTCTTTGTCGTTTGCTTTCTCAAGATGTGCCTTTCCACTTTGATGAGTCTTGTATGAATGTTTTTCTCACTTTAAAAGAAAAACTCATCTCTGCTCCCGTTGTAGTCGGTCCCGATTGGTCATTGCCTTTTGAGATTATGTGTGATGCGTCTAATAATGCCGTAGGGGCTGTTTTGGGTCAAAGAGTCGATAAGATGCTTCGTGTGATTTACTATGCTAGTTTAACTCTTAATCCGGCTCAAGTGAATTACACCACCACCGAACAAGAGATGCTTGCCGTTGTTTTTGCCTTAGATAAATTTAGATCTTACATCATAGGGTCTAAGGTGATTATTTATAGTGATCATGGTGCTCTTAAACATCTTTTGACTAAAGCCCAAGCAAAACCTAGGTTGATTAGATGGGTCTTATTATTGCAAGAATTTGACATTGAAATTCGTGATAGGAAAGGTAGTGATAATCTTGTGGCCGACCATCTCTCTCGTCTCGATTCACCTCCCCCTTATGCTTCTCTTGATGATATTTGTGATTCCTTTCCCTTTGAGAATGTTAATGAAGTGAGTGCTACTCCTTGGTTTGCCGACATTGCTAATTACTTGGCCGATAAGGACACTAAACCCGTCCTTAACGCTCAAGAAGAGAAAAGGTTTCTTCGTTTGTGTAGGCAATACTATTGGGAGGATCCTCACTTGTTCAAGCTTGGGAAGGACGAGGTGATTCGAAGGTGCGTTCCCGACCACGAGCAAACCGAGGTGCTGCGACATTGTCACGAGGAGCCGAGTGGAGGACATTTTGGAAGCCAAAAGACTGCTCATAAGGTGCTACAAAGTGGATTATATTGGCCTACCTTGTTCAAGGATGCTCAAGCCTTCTACCTTGCATGCGATCGTTGCCAACGCACAGGTTCTATAGGTCGCCGTAATGAGATGCCCCTTAATCCTATTTTAGTGGTTGAGATTTTTGATGTGTGGGGCATCGACTTTATGGGACCTTTTCCTAAATCCCATGGTTTTGAGTACATTTTACTTGCCGTCGATTACGTGTCTAAGTGGGTAGAAGCAATACCCACGAAGACATGTGATTCTCACGTTGTCTTGAAGTTTGTGCAGGAAAATATCTTGTGTAGGTTTGGTTTCCCTCGTGTGATCATTAGTGATGGGGGAAAACATTTTTGCAACAAGTTGTTCGCCAAGCTCATGAAGAAGAACGCCATCACACACAAGGTGGCGACTCCTTATCATCCACAAACCTCGGGACAAGCGTAGACGAGCAATCGCCAAATCAAGGGGATTTTAGAGAAGACGGTCAAGCCATCGAGGAAGGATTGGGCCGACAAGTTGAACGACGCTCTTTGGGCATATCGCACGGCTTACAAAGGCGTGCTTGGGATGAGTCCCTATAGGCTCGTCTATGGTAAGTCGTGTCATTTGCCCGTTGAGATTGAGTTCAAGGCGTATTGGGCCCTCAAGCGCATCAATTTCGACCTCGACGATGCTCATGATCAGAGGATTTTGCAAATGGAGGAGCTCGACGAGCTAAGGAACGAAGCTTACGACAATGCCAAGATTTACAAGGACAAGGTGAAACGTCTACATGATAGACGCATAGCCTTCAAGGAGTTCAAACCCGGAATGAAGGTACTTCTCTTTCACTCTCGACTTCGATTATTTCCGGGTAAGCTTAAGTCTAGGTGGGGAGGTCCATACACGGTGGTGCAAGTTTTCCCCCATGGTGCGGTGGAAATCAAGAACGAGGATTCGGGATACATTTTCTCGGTCAACGGGCAACGATTGAAGCCATATATCGAAGGGACGACATTGCCTCACACGGTGGAAACAATTCTCATCTCCGACCCTCCACTTCTCTCTTGAGTTTTTGGTACGTCAAGCTAATGACGTTAAACAAGCGCTTGGTGGGAGGCAACCCACTTTCTCTATTTTATTTTTGTAGAATAGGATGTATTTTCTTTTTATTTTCATTATTTTTCGTGTGTTTTTCTTTAAGTGTTTGTGCAGGGAATGGTTCTTAAGGATTGCAATGGCACGGAAGGCTTCGAGAGGGAGAAAAATGGAGAATTTGAGCACAATTCCGCGAGGGCCACTCTGGACGGGCGTCCAGCGCACGCTGGGCGACCGTCCAGCGTATTTTTGAGTTGCCAGAAATTTTCAGCGAGGGTCGCGTTGGACGAGTGTCCAACGCACGCTGGACGAGCGTCCAACGTAATTCAGCCCTTCAATTTTCTGCGAACGCCGCGCTGGACGGGCGTCCAACGTACATTGGACGAGCGTCCAGCGCAAGACGGGCCCCAATTCGATTTTGAATCTGATTTTTCACTAGGTTTTACTTAACCCTCTTCTCCTCTCTTCTCTTTCTCACGCCTCCCTCTCTAAGTTTGCAGATTGAACACCCCAGAACCGCCGTCGTTTGAAGCTTTCGCCTCAATCGCCGGAATCCGACGTTGCCACTGCCGCCGCCACCAGCCGCGCCGCACAGCCGCCGCGTTCTGTCAGCACGTCTCCCTGCTCTCGCCCTGCCCTCGTCGTCGTTCGCCACACAACCACCGTCGTCCTGCCCTCGCCGTCGCTCACCGCCGACGAGCCCACGTCCAGCGCTCGCCCAGCATCAAATTCACCTTGGACGAGCGTCCAAGGTGCAGTGGACGACCGTCCAGTGCGAGCTGCGTTTCCGGCCCGTTTTTCGCCGTCAATTTCCCCGTCTCATTCCCGTTTCGTTCCTGTCGCTACCATGGTTCGTGGAGAGCTCGGAGAAGCCCGCCCTCTCACCGATGCACGCATTCCGTTGCATCGCCGCCCCGACTACCACCCGTCCGGAGTTTCTCCGGAGCTTTATGGCCGTCAACAGCACGTTCCCTTCCTGACGGAGAGATTCGAGACCACAAATTTTTATAGCCGTCTACGAGGTAAGGAAATTCGACCTCCTAGGCACTTCAATATGGATTTTCTTCGTCGTTTACCTATGTGGGATACACTTAGAGGATACATAGATTGTTTAGGACTTATGAATTTAATTACACGTGCTTGGGATGGACACGAGAGTTTATGTATTGAAATGTGTTCTAGCTTTAGGTTAGAACGTAATGAGGAGAATGAGCTTTGTATGTATGCGACTTTTCGGGGTGAGTTGTGGGAAATTCCTAGGCGAGTGATGCATGAAGCATTTGGTTTTCATATGGGTGATGGTTTGTCTGAGTTCGTGCCGTCTGATTTTAATGTGTCTAATGCTTGGTTTGCGTTGACGGGTGTTACTAATTATAAAGCTTCTGGAGTGCCGAGTGCTTTCATCAAAGATCATGCTTTATTAATTCTTCATCGTTTTCTGTCTTGCATGATTACTGGTAAGAAAGAGCATAACAAGGTGAATGCGTTAGAAATTTATTTGCTCCATTGTGCCTCTAACAATATTAGGGTGTGTATGGCTCCGTTTATATGGTCCCAACTTACTAATGTGCAAACCAAGAGTGGAGCACACCCTACTTTGAGTTATGTGGCTACAGGTTTGGCACGCCATTTGCGAGTGGATATTTCTCAAAGCGCCGGCTTAACTCGAAGCAAGGAGATTACCCTCAACGAGCTTATCAACGCTCATCTCATGCGAGGGGCGACCGAGTTCTTCCCGTTCGGGAGAGAGCGTCTGTTATTGCCTATCATGCAGCTCGTCGTCTCCTTGGTCTCCCAAGTCAAGAGTCGGAGGATGAGGAGGAGGAGTATGAGGACGGAGACGATGATGAGGAGCAAGAGGATGATGAGGAGCACAACGAGGACGAAGATGAGGATGGAGACGAGGAGGAGGAGCAGCACGTCCCGGACGACAACGAGCGTTTGATTCACTACTACACTAGCCGAGATCGCGTCCGGGCTCGTCAAAATATGGAGGCCGAGGTTCCCCCTTATTGGGCCGACTTTAGGACCGATTTTACACAATTCCAAGAGAATGTGTTTAATCGGTTCGATGATTTGTCGACCCAAGTGACGGGGTTGAATAGTCGGGTGTCCCACATGGAGAGTCACTTGACTCGTTTTACCGACTTCTCGGTGGCTTCTACCTCTACCTCTACTCCACCGGACCCGAACGACCCTCGTTGGTGGTCTCCTTACGATCCCCGGTGGAATGATCCACGTTTCCGAGGTTTCTTCAACCCATAGCTTGTTTGTGTCTTTTATTTTTGTTTGAGTCTTTTATTGTTTTCTTTTTTATTTTGTTCGATTTTACGCTTGGGTATTTGTGTTTTGTGTTTGTTTTGTAGGTGATACTTGGAGTCTCTCGAGATTTTGAGTATTTGTGTTCGTCATATTGCGATAAGTTCTCTTTATCCCTTTCCTTTTTATTTTCTCGCAATGGGGACATTGCTTGATTTTAAGTGTGTGGGGGGGGGGGGGGGGGGGTCTTTGAACTTTTGGCATGTAGTTTTTAATTTTGTTGAGTCATTAGGTGTTAATTGAGTCAAGTAAGCATGTGATGATAGTATTGTGGACTTGGCCAATGATAGAGAATTGTTGATTTTTGGAAAAATTCATGATCTTTATTATGCATGGAACCTTGGCGAAGTGACGCATTTTATTCGATGAATTTGATGTATGCTATGATGTCGGGAACTAGATAGTTTGAACCCGTGAGATTTGAGCTTTTTGTGCATATTTATGCCTATTCTTGATTGAGTGATCATGCTTGCTTCGTTGTTTCTAGAACTTGCCTTGTTTCTCCATCAAGACCTTAGTATATTTACGAACTAGGAAATGATCTTAGGCCATTCTTTCGTAGCCACATGATTCCTATACACTAACCTTGTTCATAATCCTTTGTTTACCCCTTTTGAGCCTTTATTAGCCGTTCTTTGTGAAACCGGATGATAGGAGGTTTGGATGATTATGGGTATCCTTAGTTGTAGTTGGTGATATGGAAGGAGAAAATTTGAAAATATTTGTTGTGGTGTAGAAGGAGAGAAAGAAAAGGAATTTTAGATGCTTGTTTAAGTGTAGTTAGCTATCCCTATAAGCTTAGAAAAAAAAAAAAGAAAAGGAAAAAAAAAAAAGAGATAAGAAAAAAAAAAATGAGAGCCTTTGTTCAAATTAGAAAGAACATGTATTAGTTGAGCTCTAGAAAAAAAAAGAAAAGAAAAAGAAAAAAATAAGCATAAGGGGATAGTTAGCTTGATTTGTATAGTTTAGCATCTTTGAGTTTGTAATTGGTGTGTTGGAGGGTAGAAGATGGAGATTAAAATCCATACTTTGGTTGGAGTTGAAAAAGAGGTTGATGATTTAGAGCATTTTGAGTCACTTAGCCTATATATTCCCTACCTTAACCAATGTCCCTACATTACAAGCTTATATAAAGACCTTTTTGATCCTTGTTTGTAGATATTACATTAGGTGGAGATGTTGAGATTAAAGGCAAGCTTATGGTAAACATGTTGCATTGCATTGATCTTGAGTGAACCTTCTTGATGTGCATTATATTACATCTTTTCTTTGAGAGAGTTGAGTGTTCACTTTCATATACAAAATTTCACATGTTTGGGAGTGTTCTTTGATGGATTAGCATACTTTGAATTAGTTGAGTAGATTGTGTTGATTGATGCTAAGGTTGTGTGCATAGTTTTGATCATGAACATGAGAGTTGTTTTTGAAAAGCTTTGAGGCCAATATAGTTCACGATACTTGAGTCTATTGTTTGTTTTGCTTTGCTTGAGGACAAGCAAAGGTCTAAGTGTGGGGGAGTTTGATTGGTGTGTAAATGTTAGGATTTTCGTAGTGTTGTCGAGTCCGTTTCGTTATGTTTTGCGTCTTTTTCGTTTGTATTTTGCTATGATTTGGTTGTTTGGAGTTTGGTTCGTGTAGGATCGTTAGGTGGAAGAAACGGAAGGAAACGGCTCGAAAAAGGCAAAGAATTGAGGAAATATCAAGTTTGGAGCGAGCAAGACGCTGGACGATCGTCCAAGGCTCTGGACGACCGTCCAGAGTACTCTGGACGAGCGCTCACTGCGGTGGACGAGCGTCCAGAGTAGAAAAGCAGCGCACAGCGAGTGCGACGTTGGACGAGCGTCCAACGTACGTTGGACGACCGTCCAACGCTCTGGCCAGCTATCCTTTCCTTATTTATCTAGGTTTATACCTAGTATATATATATCATCCTTGTACACGAATTAGAACCATCTTTTATCATTGTTTAGCTTTAGTTTTCAGATTCAAATACTTTAGTTTAGCTTTCTATTGTTCGGATCCGGATTCGTTCTTCGTTTATTTCAATTTAATTCAAGGCGTTTATTTAATTCAAGTTCTTCGTTCTTCGTTCTTCGTCTCAATTTTCGTAAGTTCTTTTATTGCTTTCGTTTATTCGTTTTAATTGCTTGCTTTCGTTTTAGATTCGTTTTCTTAATTGCTCCGTTTAAATTCCTTAGTTTAATTTCGTTGATTCGATTTCTAGTTTTAAGTTTAGATTCGTTCCTTCGACTCCAATTCCTTCGTTTTTCAAAGTTTTTAGAGTTAGATTTATTTATATAATTTCTAGATTTTCAGATTTAGTTCAATTATGTCTAGATTCGTTTTCGTTTTCTTTATTGCTTTCTTTATTGCTTTCCTTTCGATTTTTGCCTAGGTAGATTTATTGTTTTCTTTAGTTTAATTCTTAGATTAATTTCCAGCTTTCTAGATTAGATTTATTTGCTTTGATTTATTGCTTTGATTTATTTTCTTGCCTAGGATTAAAAATCAAAAACCCAAAATATTATTTACTTGCTTTCTTAGTTTTAGGCTAGATTAGGTTTACTACATAATTGATCGCCCTGTTAAGTTTTCCTTCGAGATTCGACATTGGGTTTTACTTGCTAGTGCTACGATAGGATTTTGTTCTATTGCAAACACTTTTTAGTGAAACAGTAGGAGCAATGGACCTAAGACATATAAATTGCAGAGGGAAATTATGCAGTTTAAGCAAGGAAATCAAAATGTGTTTACTTATTATAGTAACCTCACAAACTTATGGAATGAATTGGATTTGTTGCTACCTCCTATAACCTGTGTTTGTGATGCTGAGGACAGTTACATCATTAGAGAAGAACACCAGAGGTTAGTTCAGTTCTTAGTTGGATTGAATGAGAATTTTGAACAGACAAGAAGGCAGATCATGC
Source organism: Thymus mandschuricus (assembly GCA_029379335.1). Taxonomy (NCBI): domain Eukaryota; kingdom Viridiplantae; phylum Streptophyta; class Magnoliopsida; order Lamiales; family Lamiaceae; genus Thymus; species Thymus mandschuricus. Next base: position 13,008,102 of record CM057074.1, on the reverse strand, counting down.
TGCTTGAGCCACTTCCTTCAGTGGAGCAAGCATATGGGATGATAGTGCAGGTAGAAGATCAGATGGAGCTAGTGGAGGAAACTAGTGGTGGAACTGAAAGTAGAATGGTTATGCAGGTTGGCAGGCAAGGGCAGAATTATGGTGGGAATAAAGGATATAATTCCAATCAAAGAAGGCTGACTAAAGAGGACAGGGCAAAATTGAAGTGCTCTCATTGTCAAGCTAATGGACATGAAGTTGGGGAGTGCTTCAAGTTACATGGTTATCCGGATTGGTATAAGAAACTGAAGGAAGGCAAGAATGCAAGGATTAACTATGTTGAGGATGATGATGATACAAGATCTAGGTCTGATAATGGCAGGATTGTGCAGAATGATACAGCCACAGATATTGGGAAGGTTGTACAAATGGAAATAGCAAAGTACATGGGACAGTTAATGCAGAAGGGACAAGGACAAATGACTGGGGGAGATATCAATTTGGTGCATAAAGATCTGCACATAGATGAGGTAACTCAGAATCCTTTTGACATTCAGTATACATTCAGTGTTTTATCTAGCATGGAAAATAATGTATGGATAATTGATTCAGGGGCAAGTTCCCATGTATGTTGTGATGTTGATTTGATGGCATCCACATACAAGTATGATAAACCTCTATTAGCTAGATTACCTGATGGAACTGCCAAAGAGGTCTATTGTGGGGTTAGTGTGAGGATTAACAAAGATATATATCTTGAGGATGTGATGCTGGTTCCTGAATTCACCCATAACCTGCTGTCAGTATCACATTTGGTAAAGGATTCACAAGCAAAGTGTGTGTTCTTACCACAGAGATGCATTATACAGAAGCAAGGGACAAATGGTGTCTTGGGCATAGGAAAGATGGTGAACAACTTATATGTAATGGAGATAGCAATGGAGAACCACTTCTGTTATGTATATAATCCAAATCCAAGGGATATGGCACTGGAGACATGGCATATATTTTTAGGACATGCCTCAATCACTGCTATGAGGCATATGTCAATGTTTAAAGGTCTGTTCACAAGTGAAGCAGTAGCAAATATTGAGAAGTGTGAGGTTTGTTTACTGGCTAAACAAAGTAGGAATGAGTTTCCAACTTTGAATAGTAGATCAGATGAGTTGTTTGATATGATACATGCAGATATATGGGGTCCATATGGGGAGGATAACATAGATAATGCAAGATATGTATTAACCATTGTGGAAGACCATAGCAGGTGTATTTGGACATATTTACTGAAGTCTAAAGAACAAGTTCAGTCTACAATGAGGAAGTATTTCAAGCTTATACAGACTCAATTTGGTAAGACTGTTAAAGTGTTGAGAACAGATAATGGATCAGAATTCATCAACAAACAGATGAAGGAACTGCTAGATGAATTGGGTATGGTACATCAGAGGTCATGTCCCTATACTCCTCAATAGAATGGAGTGGTAGAGAGAAGACACAGGATGTTACTCAACTCAGCAAGAGCATTAATGTTTCAGAGTTCACTGCCTTTGAAATTTTGGCCTTACTCCATTTTGACAGCAACTTGGTTGATAAACCGAGTGCCAAGCCAGGTGTTAGATTGGAAAACACCACATGAGATTTTGTTTGGAACAGAGGCAGATCTATCCATATTAAAACCTTTTGGATGTTTGGCTTTTGCAGTGAATCTTTCACCACACAAAGATAAGTTTGATGCAAGGAGTAATAAGTGTGTATTTCTTGGCTTTGTGGCATCTCACAAAGGGTATTTGTTATATGATTTAAGTGCTGAGAAACTGCTTATCTCAAGAGATGTCAAATTTGTGACTGATAAATTTCCATTTGCTAGTCCTCAAGCTACTGTGGTAGAGAATAATACCACATCTGTAGATCACAGATTGAGTACTGAACAAGAACAGGGAGTTGTGGACATGCAAATGGAGAACAATCTTGCTGATACAGAGATTCCTACTGTAAGAGTTGAGCAGACTGTTGCACCATCAGTTCAGCATTCTACTCATCTTGTGGTGGATGATTCTGCTCCTCATAGGAGGAGCACAAGGGTGAGGAAAGCACCAGACTGGATGCAGGACTTTGTTGGCCATATTAGCACAGATGTGTTACCACCATTTCCTGCAGGTGCTTCTTTACCCCCAACCTTTCCATTTCTTCTATCCCCTTCCATAAGTGAGACCTATGTTGGGTTTCTTTTCAATATTACTACCACACATGAGCCCAAGAATTATAAAGAAGCTTGTAAAGTACAACAGTGGGTTGATGCAATGCAAGCAGAATTGGAAGCTTTAACGCAGAATCAGACATGGGATATGGTGCCTTTACCTCAGGGCAAAAGGGCTATTGGCAGCAAGTGGGTCTACAAGCTTAAGCTCAAACCTAATGGGGAAGTGGAGAGATACAAAGCACGGCTAGTGGCTAAGGGGTATGACCAAGAGTATGGTATAGATTACCAAGAAGTTTTCTCTCCAGTGGCCAAATTTGTGACAGTGAGAATTCTGTTTGCTGTGGCTTCAATGCAGAACTGGTGTATCCAACAAGTGGATGTCAATAATGTGTTTTTACATGGGTATCTACATGATGAGATATACATGGATCCACCTAAAGGTTACTTAGATGCACAGCCAGGTGAAGTGTGTAGATTAGTAAAGAGTCTCTATGGGTTGAAGCAAGCTTCTAGAGAATGGAATCAAGAGTTTTGCAAATCTCTTTTTGGTCAGGGTTTCACTCAATCTATACATGATCACTGCTTGTTTCACAGGGGAGCTGGAGATTCTTTCATTTGCATTCTTGTCTATGTGGATGATGTTCTTATTTGCAGTCCATCTGAGCATCTTATCAAAGAGCTAAAACATGTACTTCACACAGCTTTTACTATCAAAGATCTGGGAATTGCTCACTACTTCATTGGTATGGAAATTGCTAGAGGGTCTTCTGGTGTGGCCTTGAATCAGCGCAAATATATTCTTGATCTAGTGGATACAGTGGGTTTATCAGCTTGTAAATCAGTTTCCACACCACTTCCACCAGGTATTCATCTATGTCTGACTACAGATTCTCTACTCACTGAGCCTGAAACCTACAGAAAGCTAGTGGGGAGACTAGTTTATCTTAATTTAACACGGCCAGACATTACTTATGCCGTACAGCAGCTAAGCCAGTTTGTGGCCAAGCCTGCCAAATCTCACATGGATGCTGCTCTCCATGTTGTCAAATACTTGAAAGGGTGTCCTTCTTTAGGCCTTTTCTTCCCTGCCAATGGATCTCTCACTCTACAGGCATTCTGTGATGCAGATTGGGGTTCTTGCCCAGATTCAAGGAGATCTCTTACAGGCTATTGTGTATTTTTGGGAAGTTCCTTAATCTCCTGGCATTGCAAGAAGCAAAATACTGTATCTTCATCTACTGCTGAAGCAGAGTACCGAGCCATGGGGTTTACAGTGAGGGAGCTGCAATGGATTTCTTATGTGTTGCAGGATTTTGGTGTTCAAGTTCCAACTCCGATCCGATCAATCTTTACTGTGACAATTCTGCTGCATTACACATCACACGCAATCCAGTCTTCCATGAGCGCACCAAACACCTTGAGATGGATTTCCACATTGTGCGTGATCAATATCTAGCAGGTTTCATTCACCCTCATCATCTTTCTTCTTCTCGACAGCTCGCAGACCTGTTTACAAAGTCATTGTCCCATGCTCGTTTTCGAGTTCTGTTGTCCAAGATGAGTCTTGCAGATGTTCACCACTCTCATCTTGCGGGGGGGTGTAAGAAAGATGGATCGCAGAAGATTGAGAATGGTGCAGGTGTTGAGCGTGGAGATGGAGATGGTGTACGTGCAGAGAAGGCATGATTCTTAGGCATTACTGATGTGGCATTGCTTTATCCAGTTGGCATTGCTTTATCCAGTTGGCATCATTTTATTAGTTTAATCATTAGTTAGCAAGTTTATGTCGTGTCCGTTAGATTCAGATGACGTGTACGGCGTAGATTATTTTTGCCTTTACTTTCCTTTCAAGTCATTCTAGTTAGATATAAATAGAGTAAAATGGATGTAACAGTTTTCTTCTTCCTTGAGGTGAATGAGAATAATATCTCCATTAATCTGAAACTCGATTTCTCGTGAAAACATACTATACTTCTTCATCCTTTTTACAAGATGTGAATAATACCTTTGAGCTGGTCGAGCAGAGAAAGGAGAGAAAAAGAGAGAGAGAGGAGAGAAGGGAGAGAGATGCACATGTTGGAAGAAAGGTGAATAGTGGTTAGGGGTATTTTTGTCCACTCACTTGAAAGTTAGATAGATTTTGTGTTTTATTAAGTTTGAAATAAATATTTGTTTCTCTTAAGCTACTTAGACAAAGGGGTATATTTTCTCAAAAAAATATGTCATAGAGAGTCTCACATAGTTATAATCAATTTTAACGTTAATATTCGATATAAATCACTTTATATTTGCTATTTATATTGCTACTTTTAGGTAAAATATGTAGGATTCTATTATATTTTTCTATTATATGGTACATAGAATTCTCACCCGTTGTTTATTTTAATAGAAAAAAAATGCAAAATGTCGATAAAGCAAAATAAGTCAAGTCGCCCGTTGTTTATTTTAATAAATAAAATATGTCAAAAAGAGTCTAACATAGTTATAATCAATTATAACAGCAATATACGATATGAATCACTTTATATTGTCACTTTTAGGTAGCCCGTTGTTTATTGTAATAAAAAAATGTCGTTACATAAAAAATAAGTCAAGTCGCCCGTTGTCTATTTTTTTTTTTATATAAAAAAAATGTCAAAGTGAGTCTCACATAGTTATACTCAATTCCAACTCAATATTCAATATGAATCACTTTATATTGCTACTTTTAGGTAACCCGTCGTTATTGAAATAAAAATAAAATGTCTATACATCAAAAATAATTTAAGTCGTCCGTTGTTTATTTTAAATAAAAAATTTGTCATAGAGAGTCTCACATAGTTATAATCAATTTTAATGTTAATATTCGATATGAATCACTTTATATTTGTTTATTTTAATAAATAAAATATGTCAAAGAGAGTCTAACATAGTTATAATCAATTTTAACTGCAATATACGATATGAATCACATATATTGTCACTTTTAGGTAGCCCGTTGTTTATTGTAATTAAAAAAATATCGTTACATAAAAAATAAGTCAATCCGCCCGTTGTCTATTTTTAATAATAAAAAAAATGTCAAAGAGGGTCTCACATAGTTATACTCAATTCTAACTCAATATTCAATATGAATCACTTTATATTGCTACTTTTAGGTAACCCGTCGTTTATTGAAATAAAAATAAAATGTCTATACATCAAAAATAAGTCAAGCCGTCCATTGTTTATTTTAATTAAAAAAATATGTCATAGAGAATCACATAGTTATACTCAATTTTAATGTTAATATTCGATATGAATAACTTTATATTTGCTATTTTATATTGCTTCTTTTAGGTAAAATATGTAGGATTCTATTATATTTTTCTATTATATAGAATTGTCACCCGTTGTTTATTTTAATAGAAAGAAAATGTCATTATATCAAAATAAATTAAGACTGTTTCGAACCACCACGTTGATCGACATGCATACGTGTCAATTCCTACATCCGTCATTCTTATTTATCTAAAATACATGTATTTGTAAATGTTAATTATATAAAATATTATGATATATTTTACTCTCACACAATATCATTCTTATATTTAGTTTTATATTGTATACTACTGTCTATGTTTATCATATACGTATTAGCTATAATTTTAAATTAAATTAGTAGAAGAATACTTAATTATATAAAGTTGCCCGTTACTCGTGTTTGTAAGAAAATAATTTAAATGAAAATATTTTGATGATAGATACATTTGTCTCCCGTTAAAATTCGACACGAATCACTTTATAATGTTATCTTTAAAAAAATATATAAATAAAATTATTAAAATACATAGAAGAAGAATATTTTATTAATATATTCTTCTTCTATATGTATAATAATTAGGAGAAGTATATTTTATTATAATTAATTATAAAGGTTAAACGTGAAATTATTAAATTACATAGAAGAATAATATTTTATTAATATATTCTTCTTCTATGTGTGTAATAATTAGAAGAAGTATATTTTATTATAAATAATTATAAAGGTTAAACGTATCTTCTATCTTCTATATTATTAGGGGTGTCAACGGGTGGGTAAAACCCGGACCCGGTCCGGACCCGCTCAAAACCCACTCCTTATTTAACTTCCGGGTCGGGTCCGGGTCCGGGTCCAATGTGGCCTGGTCGGGTCCGGGTCCGGGTCCTTTGTTGTTTGAGCGGGTCTGGGTCCGGGTTTTACCCACCCGCTGACACCCCTATATATTATTATATATAATATAATATTTAGAAGAATTATATTTTATTATATTTATAAATAAATTGAATTTTTAGATAAATAGGAACAGAGAGCATATGGAGCACCACTAGGGGTGAAAACGGGTCGGATATTTCCCGCCCGATCCGGAGCCGAATCCGGTCGGATTCGAATTCGGGTAAAAAAATCAGTATCCGATCGGATCCGGATTCGAATCCGGATAGTTGAGTTCGGATTCGGATTCGGATTCGGATTAGCTAATATCCGCCCGTATCCGAAGTTTTCCCGTATTTTTTCGGATACTACCCGGATTACAAATCCGGATATCCGGATTTTTCAAAAAAAAAAAAATTCGTTTTTTTTTTATTTTGAATTTTTCTTATTTTTTTAATATACATTATTTTATATAGTAAAACATTAATTTTGCATGGATGGGGGATTGAACCCTTGACCTCCCGGATGAAAGACAAGAAACATAACCAACTTGTCTACAACAAACATTGCATTAATTTTTCTTAGTTTTATATATATTACATAAAACACAATAAAAACATGCATTACCATCTAATTATTATTCTTTTCTATCATACTATATAATATGTAGCATATACTTTTTAATAGCTGCAATTTTATTTAATAAATTCAAGAATAATCTTATTACACTAATTTTTATCTCATGTGTTGAATTTTTTTTGGGCACAACTTTTATAAGTAAACTTAATATATAAGTACACATATCGAGTTATTAAATACATAAATAAGTCCACATATCAGACAATTTTTGTATGAAACATATTATCCGATTATATTATTCGAATCCGGTCCGTATTCGTCCTATATCCGTCCCGTGTCCGTATCCCGAATATTCCGAATTCGTATTCGGATCCGGCTTTCCCGTATCCGATTCCGAATCCGAGAAAAAAATATGGGATAGGATACGGGAATAGCACTATCCGACCGTATCCGATCCGTTTTCACCCCTAAGCACCACGTTAATTCATTATTCTTCTTCTATATGTATAATAATTAGAAGAAGTATATTTTATTATAAATAATTATAAAGGTTAAACGTGAAATTATTAAATTACATAGAAGAATAATATTTTATTAATATATTCTTCTTCTATATGTGTAATAATTAGAAGAAGTATATTTTATTAGTAATAATTATAAAGGTTAAGCGTATCTTCTATATTATTATATATAATATAATATTTAGAAGAATTATATTTTATTATAATTATAAACAAATTGAATTTTTTGATAAATAGGAACGGAGAGCATATGGAGCGCCACGTAGGCATGTGAATTAACGTGGTGCTCCGAATCCCCATTGCTATTATATATAGATGATGTTACATATTTTAAGTATATAATTAAGTATATTGTACAATTATTTTTTAGCTATAAATAAAGTTACATATTTATGATATTTTAAATTAGGTATAAATTATATTTTATATTATTTTTGTATCTTTAATTTAATTTAGGTAAATATAATTATACTTTTTACCTTAATTATATTTATACTTTATTACTTAATTATCCTTGATTTTAGGTAAGTTTGAAAGACATTATAGGCAATACATTATTTTGTAACATAAGACTCTTTTTAGTATAGATATAGATAGATTTTGGAGAATAATAGTTATGCGATTATTGAGACTTTAAAGGAATGATGCAATTTTGAGAGAAAAATATCATGAAACATATTTTAAGTGTGTCAAATGTATTATACTATACAATAAAATCTTAAGTGATATGTAATTAATTATGATAGGAAAGATGACAAAGTACTTAGGAAAGATGACAAAGTACTTATGCACACAAACAATAGATTCAGGGTTGAATTCTCCATTAAAACAATTTTTTTTATAAGAAACAAAAACCGGGCGGTTTTTTATAATTGCATTCGGTTCACCGATTCGTCCGATTCCGACCGGTTCGAGCCGGTTTTATAGGACCTCCGGTTTAATGGTCCAAACCGGACCGGTACCATTGCCGTTCCCAGTTGAACCGGGCGGTCTGGTGCGATTTTAAAACATTGATCCCAAGCCATAAGGATACTGTGTTTAATGATAGTTGCGTCATCAAAGTTACAAAGAGAGTGAAGGTTCCATTTTGCATTGGAATGTATATGGATACTGTGTTGTGTGATGTGATTCCAATGCATGCGATGATGGAGTAGTTAATTGAAAACTATCCAATTCCCATATTTGGATTGGATGTGACGGTTTGAGATACGAACAAGTCCATACAATAAGATTCGAAATTATACCTTTTGCTTATTGCAGACAGATGATGGAGACGATCTACCGGTTCTGATCTTCTAGGATGTGTCCCACTCCTCTAGATCTGATGACTTGGTTGGCGTCTCGCCGATCTCAGAACCCCGATCTTCACACTCAAGAATGACGGCTCTCTCTTCAATTTTTCAACTATGGTTTCAAGAAAAACATTTGTTAAAATAAGAAAGTTAATGAGGATTATTCATACGAAATTTCTCTCCTTATTTCTACTCTAAACCGCCGCCCCCCTCCTCTACAATAGCTCTAATTTTATTTTTTTAATTAATACACAATTAATTAGGAATTAATCTGTTCAATTATTCAATTGAATTACCGAGACAAACTCTATTAAATAGAATTAATCCTAATATAAGTAGAGGAGATACATATATATTAAAATATATCTATGTATGGTATTATAGATATACTCAAATATGTATCTCCTTATGATTTAAATTAAACCTTATCTTATTGGATTTAATTTTACACTTGAATAAATAATCAATAATCAATTAGATTTAATCTTATCCAAAAGGATATAAATCTTAATTAATTATATTTAATTTCATTCATAGGATATCAATACATTATCTATCATATATATTGGGCCTGAATACAATTATTGAGCTCAAGCTCAATAATACCATTAGATCCATTCCCGTTGAATATTGGGCCATTCTAGGGATCCAGATACCAAACAGAGTTGGACCTTATCTAATGAGATAATTACCATGTTTCCCCATGAACATTTATCACCATTAGAGCTATGATTCATTCCACTAGAGAATCATAATTGATTCACCGCTCTGTCTCAGTTACGTAGATTGTGACTGATATTTTTTTTAGTGCAACCCCCGTGTTTAAGACTTCTCATATCCATTAATTAATTAGAGCTACCATGACCGCTCCTAATTAATTAGCCTCTTTATCCTCAAGTAGTATTGCTCAAACCTTTTTATTATACATGAACTTAATCAGCATGAATGACTTGGTATAAAAACCTTGTGAAATCCTTGAGGGGATATGTCAACCATAATATATAGTGTTGGGGTCGTTGTATATCTAAAGCAAAACCGTTGTTTTAGTACTGGTATACGACACATGTCCACTGTTAACAATCCCTATATGAAAGAATATGTATAAGTAAGAATAAAGCCTAATATCTCATGTTTTAGATCACGTGTCGATCTGAGTTCGGAGGGGATCACGAAGATCGTTTGACAATGATGAGACGTAAACATATCACAGTCGACATAGCTTGGGCTGAGCTATCGGTTTAGACTGCAACTTAATGGTAATGATTAGTCTCAATCACTAATTATGCTGGTATGGTGGAACGTATTGAGGATCAAGGGAGATAATGCTCTTCTAATACTGACTCTATATCAAAGGTGATATGGGTGAAGAGATAGAGATCTCGTGCTTTAGTAGCTCGATCTTAAACTTGATAAGCTATTAGATGTGTATGTATTCTTCAGTGTTACTTTGATGATTTTCCTAACATGAGGGCTTATCTCAAGAGGTTCAAAAATCTCTTTACTCATCATGAGATGTATGGTGAATACATAATAGAAAGGCGAAAGTGCGAGATTGTCCCTACATCTTTACCGGAATGTTACCTAACATTCAGAAATGAAGTTTTCTAGAACCAAGTAGACCATGAGCATGTCTCTACTCTGGTAAACGAGTTGCTTAAGGTTGAAAAGGTTAGGGATAACATGATCGAGGTTGCTCATCAATGGCAGAAAGGGTTAGAGTTTGATCGACTCCTTCGGAATGTGAACGGCGTTATAGGTGCTAAGAGTAAGAGTAGACTTAAAATCAACAAAGTCTACGAAAGAATGAACAAGAAGATTAAGGTAGATGGAGGTACGTCATACTTTTTGTAACATGAAAAACCTAATTATACTAGTTTAGTCCTTTTGGACGGATTTAACTGGTGGATACTAATTATGGTTTGTTACAATGTATCTTTGTAGGTTCAGCTACGAGAGTGCTGCAGACGTTTGTTGACAGACCTTTTGAAGAAACAGAAGAGAGAAGAGCACAACATCCGGACGCTCGAAACATTGAAGACTTCATTGCTGAAGAATTGAAAGAGAGATGGATGAAGTGTAGAGTGAAGTTTATCAAGGCCTACTACTTCTGGGAAGTAGTCTTCAACCAAGCGACCTGCTCGAAGGTTGATGCACTGCACAACTTCATGGTTGTGTATGATGAGGAGCTCTGGAGGAAGATTTTGATCACTGCAGAGGGTGCTGAGCCAAAGCTTATCATCAAGATCCCAGAGAGAGTAGAGAGAGAGTTGTTCGCTAGACCAAAGATTGGAGAAACGATCATCATTGATCGAGGAATTATGAGCGTGAAACCAAGGAAGCTCTACTGTAATACCCCGACTTTCGTAATATATATATATATATATATATATATATATATATATATATATATATATATATATTGCAAGGAAATTCGAAACTTTTATAGTTTCACAAGAATGGAAGGACCACTTAGATGATTTATGTGAGGTTTGCAATTTTATTAGCAAATTAGAGATAAAAGATTATCTCTCGTGATATTTAAATCATGTAAAACGATAATCGAACTTTCGTATTTTATTACGATTGTTATAAAGGCTAAAACGATTAATTATAAACCTATAATTAAATCGTAATGTATATGGGCCGATGTAATATTTAAAAGTCACTGGGCCGAACCCATTATGTATACCATATAATAAAATGGTAGCCCAAAACATTTATTAATGAGAGGCCCAACTAAAGGCCCTATTACATCGATAATTATATTATCGACATTAAAAGAACATGGATAAAGAAAAGAAAAGATTTAAAGCACAGCAGCCAGAGAACTCGTTTGCAGCAGAGGGAAATCCCATCAAATCTGAATTTACACCCCAAACATTTAAGGAACCTTCAACCAACCCTTGACTTCAATTCCATCTCCCAACTGCAACATTTAAACCTTCCAAAATATCTTCTTCATCATCATTTGTTGGAAAATACAAGTTGCGTTCAACAATGAATCCGGGTAAACACGTTCGATAATCTTGACATAAAAATTACAAGATCTGAACTATAACACACTCGTTAGAAATTACAATACAATAAACTAAATTGAATGCATAATTAAAAAGGTAAAACCGAGTCGAGTAGAACTCTTCCCGCAAGAAGCTTTACGCCCCGGTAGTGCTCTCGGAACTGGCGCAGCTTCCCAAAAGGTAAAACGGTTTTCGTCTTGATAGTAGTAGCACCACAAACTATCAAGCTCCGGCGAACTGGATGTACACAAGGAACTGAGCTCGAAGGAAAAATAATGCAACGAGATGTTCGTTCAATGTTGGTGTGTTAGAATGCGTCTAAACACGTCTATTTATAGGCTACGTCTCAACCGAGAAATTGATGAGCCATAATGTGTCGGTGGAGGTTACGTGAGTAACTCCTGGCTCATGAATGCCTCGTTGGGGGTTACGGGATAACTCCTAGCGGTTATTCCCGACTCATCATGGAGTTGGTGGTTATGAGCGTAACTCCCGGGGTTACTCTCAACGTATTAATATCGTTGGAGGTTACAGGTGTAACTCCTAGTAGTTACTCCCGAATGTACCTAGACACGGCACTTACGGACGCACCTGGACGAGATGCTCACGTAGATTCGTTCGAGAGATGTATCTATACGACTTCTCCAACCTCCAAAATAATTATATCTCACTCACCGGAAATTGGTCTTGAGCATATAAATATATCACGATATTCTACTCCCGGAGTAGATTAATAATCTATCATTTAATTATATAAATTAAATATAAATTATTTTCCATTTGATCAAAAGACCAAATTTCCAACATCATTTTCCTCCCTACACAAATCGAAACACCGCACAAAGAAAACGAACTAAGGCAGGAGAGGATTTCACAAGGAAGCCGGAGAAGAAACGTGAAGGAAGAACGTGGAGATTGCAGCCGTTCCACCTGGTACTAACGCACCCGATCCTTAACACTCGTAAGCTCTCACTAAACTTTACCCTTTTTCCCTTCCATGTACCTTAGCTTGAATCAAGAAAGAGGATAAGAATATATAATAATACGTATACATCAATGAAGAGGATTCACAAACCCAACATGATGAACATTCATGAGCTTAATCATAATCGATTCCTTTATAATCGAAATCATAAAACGTATACTCAACGATGAATGAACGGAAGCTAGGAATTGAGGGTTTTACCGATTCGGAGGATGGCAGAGCCGCATTCGGTTCATTGGCAGCAGACTCGGCGGTGGCAGAGTTCCCTTCCAGAACGATGCCGTGTTGACGATGGAGAAGCCGACGACGATGGGCGCCGGCAGAACAACGAGATGAGGGAGAAGAGAGAGATGGGCGTGTGTGTATTGTAAGAAACAACAACAATAATGGCTATGGTGACAACGTTCGCGAGCGAGAAGCGATGAAGCTTGGCGACGGGTCTGTGAGCATGAGCTTGGAGGCAGCCGAGAGTGTGAGAGATGGTGAAACTAGAGAAAGGAGGAAGGAGACTAAGCTAACGCTTGAGCTTGGAGGATGTCAAGCGAGAGGGAGAGAGATGAAGCTTGATTGACGATGAAGTTCGGGCGAGAGAAAAGCTGAAGCGAGAGGTAGATGGTGAAGCGAGGCGATGCCGAAGCGTGACGAGGGTCGTGAGCGAGGCGAGTGACGAGGCGCGACTTCTGACAGCGAAGCTTGAACAATAGTGAAGCTTGAACGACGGTGAAGCGAGGCGATGGAGAAGCGTGCGATTCGGGAAGAGAGAGAAGCTTGAGGATAAGAGAGCGAAGCTTGGGAGAGAAGCTTGAGGAAGAAAAGCTTAAGGAATTCAAGCGAGGCAAGAAGCTTGAAGGATAAAGAAGCTCGAGTGAAGCAAGAAGCTTGACGGATAAAGCTCGAGCGAAGCGAGAAGCTTGACGAATAAAGAAGCTCAAGCGAAGCGAGAAGCTTGAGGGAGGAAGAAGTTGAACGACGAAGAAGGAAGTGTCAACGTACGTTGGGCTATGCTTCAAGCGAGAAAGAGGAGGAAAGCTTAATGGATTGAGGATTTATTTAAGCTATGGATTTTATTAAAACGGATTAAAATTTAATTAACATTTCAGCTTTAATTAGCTCAAAATATGTTCCGAAGATTTCCTAATTTTTGGAAATTATTCAACGAATAAATGGACGCAAATGGTTAAAGAAATGATTTCCCGAATGATAAAAGATTATCCTTTCATAAAGGATTTAAAGGAATCAATCAATCTGTTAACCTTAACAGATTTATAAGATAGGAAAATATACTAGACGATTATTTTCCCTTAAGAGGTTTTATTATAAGAATTTAGATTCTTATTATAACTTTATTAATAGGCATGACTCGACAAGGATTCTGACGTTGTTGGCCTATCAAGATCGGCCATATTTTACGCTACAAGAGGTGGGCTTACTTTCCAAAAGTATATGAGCCACGTATGCTCAATGGTTTCAAAAATGCAAAACTTATTATCCATAAAATGTTTAATGTGTCCTCTACATGTTAAATGCTCTGAAAAGTTAATCGATCGAGGTTCATTGCTTGTCTAACACACTAGCTTTGAATTGTGTATACACCCCTGATAGTAATGCGGAGGTTGATCTCTGTCGTGTTCTATCTTTGACAGGGATTCTCTGGGTTTCGGCCCGAAATCCAAATGATGAATGATGAATGGATCCGACGGTGGCTAGAGGTCCGGGATCAAAGTAAGAGTAACTGTAGAGTGCGACATAAGGGCCCAAATGAAATGTTTTGGCATGCTTAGATGTATTTGTTTTCTAAAACCTTCTAAGTCATGCTTATAAAGATGGATAATATGCTATGTCTTCGACTGTTGACAAAATGCGTAGCCCACTGAGTACATTAGTACTTAGCCCAAAATGTTTAAAATGTTTACAGGTTGATGGGGATTGTGATGACGAAGGCGGAGCCGAGGCAACGTGTTTCTTCTATTAAGCTTCCGTTATTCGTTCTTCTTTTGTTAAGTACATTGTACTCTGAATTTATTCACTATCTACTATCGAGAACTTGAACTCGTTGTTTTGTAATGATGGCCTTATGTTGATTCGTTGAGCCATCAAATTTTATGCGATCCTATGATGATTGATATAAATGTTATGTTGGGTTATTGCCGCTTGATTTTATTCCGGTTTATTCCCTCTTTCAAACGAGATGTTGCCCAACTTTTCGGGAACATCATTAAATGGTTGAATAGTAATGATCCCCTTTCTATCCCCACTTCTTTATTCCAACCCCTAGTCACGCCCTTGGCACGTGCGCCTTCCTTCGGGAATTGGGGTGTGACAGATTGGTATCAGAGCACAAGTTTTTCATGGCTCTGATAATTAAAGATTATTGAGGTCGAGTCTAGAATTGTTTCTCTAGACTCATAAATGTTATTCAAAGTCCTCAGCTCTTCATCACAGTACCATCAACACGGGTAAGTTGAATTCTTCAACTTTTATTTGAACATGGGAATTATGTATTACTGCTTATTGCATATTACTTG
Source organism: Thymus mandschuricus (assembly GCA_029379335.1). NCBI lineage: Eukaryota > Viridiplantae > Streptophyta > Magnoliopsida > Lamiales > Lamiaceae > Thymus > Thymus mandschuricus. Next base: position 12,992,854 of record CM057074.1, on the reverse strand, counting down.
CGAATGTCAAAGAATGAACTGGACTGTGTACCACATGGAAAGGAAATGAAAGATGAATGATGATGTTGCGTTGGATTCCCCGAATCCATGCCCAAAAGAAATGTTTCGTATTTGGTTTCACGACCATACGATTATGAATGAAGTTTTATGATCCCACGAGGTAGGGACTAAGACATCAATAACGTTAATGATAGTTATTCTCGACTCACGTCAAATTAACTATAAAAAGGAATGAGAAAAAGGGTTTTCATGAAGGATTTCAACGAGGAGAAAAGGAACATGATGATTTCAACGAGACAATGGATCAAGTTGAAAGAAACAAAGGTGTTACTAACATGCAAGATCAAGGATCGTTGCAAATGAAGGTCGTTTAGAGCGATAATTACCTCTCGACCTAAGATAGAAATGATAAACACCTTTAGAATGTTATGGTTTAAGTATATGTACTTGAACATAGAAAGAATGCTTTAAGATAAGTTTCTCACGTAGAGATTATGAAAGTCTAAGGTTTGTTATGATTAACGAACATAGATGATGATTTCACATAGAGGGATTCACTATGGTTAAAGGTTAAAGGATATCCAAGATGAGGGATGGTTAAGTTATATATGTAATGGTTTCACATGAAGGGATCCACTATGGTTAAGGTTAAGGACGTAGTTAAAATAATGGTTATGACTTTTACGTAATCAATCCTCGAGCCTTGGTATTGATTAGAACGTGTTACGTTAAGATGGAGGTACTAAATAGAGCGCCCAAGAGGTGTAAGACGAGGGAGTCCGCAGAGGACGAAAAGTGATACGAACCTAGGTAGGTCCGAACGACTCACTCACGCGGAAGACTCAAGATACCGATGGAAATCCCAAAACCTCCTAAATCGAACACGAAAGTGTTGTCTAGGCAACTCGGGGACGATGATTGACACACAACGAGGGATGATTGACTCGCTGATTCGCCGGATAAAGAATTTCTTGGTCACACCATAAGAAATTCAAAGATAAATCTCATAAGAGAAATAAATTGAGGTAATATTAATGAATAAAAGTCTAATTTTCGTCACCCTTATGAGAGCCATATTTATAGGCTTCATAGAGTCCTAATTCCACAAGGAAACTAGTTAAAAACCTACCCTATGATATACCAAACCAAATCCTAGTCTAAAAAGGAATAAAATCACTAAAATAATGCTGAAAATTAACCTACCAACTATACTACTCATAAAAAACGAAAATTAATTAAAATAAAGAACTAAATAAACTACTAAATAATATCTTCCATCTTCAGCCCATATCATCTTTAATTCTTGGCCCATGAAGTGAAATCCATGATCTACGGGCTGCATCATTCCCCTCCTCTTGAAGAAGATTTGTCCTCAAATCTTGGTCGCCTCCTACAGCAAAAGAAACGAATTTATTCTTCTTTTTCGTCTCATCCAATAGCATGGACTCCAATGCTTTCATCCCCTCCAACTCAATTTGATGTTCACTTCCTTGAATGGATAATAAGCCAGAAAATGTATCATGAACAACATCCTCAAAATCCTTCTTTGAAAATTCCTCTTGATCCTCCTCTTATGCTTGTGTTGGAGTAAGAGGAACAAACAACGCCTTATCCTCTACATGAAAGATGTTCACTTGCTGCTCTCCATCATCCACTTCATTCTGCACATCAAGATCACTATCATCGAATAAAGTAAGCGGTCTGGAAGGTGCTTCGATTTCTTCCACCTCTTCATTTTGTTCTTCCAAGACCGTCACCTTTGGATCTTCCCTCTCTTCTTTGGTCACAACTCCTCCATCATCACAAGTTTTAATGGAAAAACTAGAAGAGTCTGACCTTGGCTTCACAAACGGACGTACGTACCTCTTCTTCGGCTGCTCTTCTTTCTCCCAAAAACTTCTCTTCGAATATGAAAGAGTAGTAGCTTGGGACTGCCTCCAACTATTCTGATTCCCACAATAGAAATGGTAAGGTGCAAAATGTTTCCTCATCACCGCCTTCATCTCTTTCCAAGTCATGATTGGCTCCACTCCATTCCTTCTTCTACTCTTAGCCAATCGATCCCACCAAGTTAGAGCATAGTCCGATAACAACCTGGATGCCAAGTTCACCTTCTTGAACTCAGAATAGTTATGATGATAAAACGCTAGCTCCATATTTCTCTCCCATTGAAGATACAACTTTGGATCATATTTCCCTTGAAAGTAGGTAATGTCCACATCTTCGTCCTCACCAAGATGGCCACGTTGGTTGTATTGTTGGACTTTGTCTTTGTATCGACCTCCACTCTTCGAACAAATTAACACCGACTCAGACCTCATCTCCTTGCCCCATTGTTTCACCATCTCCTCAATCTTGAATTTTGTTTGTTGATCAAGTTCCTCATACGACATACCAGCAGAGTACTGATACTTTTAGATCTCATCGAGACCTTTTCGAAAAGGTATTATGGAGAAAAATCGGAGTTCGTATGTGGATTCTACGACCGTTTTAAGGCTGGCCAACAAAAAAGGGTTTTTTTTTTTTTTTTTTTTTTTTTTTTTTTTCCGGTGAATAAACAAGACGAACAAAACGAATCTAGAAAACTAAGACACGAATGAAAGAATGATAAGGGATGAATAACCTAGAAACGAATCTAAGGAGACAAGAAAAACGAATCTGATTTTTTTTTTTGACACAGAAACGAATCTGACGAACGATTAGACGAAGACTCGAACGAACGACACGAATTAGAACGACACAAATAAAAACGATACGAAAACGAAAAAGACAAAAGGACAGATAGAACCTGGATTACGTAAACTCTGGCTCTGGTGCCAAATGATATGAACCTTGGTAGGTCCGAACGACTCACGCACGCGGAAGACTCAAGATACCGATGGAAAATCCCAAAACCTCCTAAATCGAACACGAAAGTGTTGTCTAGGCAACTCGGGGACGATGATTGACACACAACGAGGGATGATTGACTCGCTAATTCGCCGGATAATGAACTCAACTTGATAAACAAGAGGAATTCGAAAATTCTCATAAAAGAGAGAGAGTAAAAATTCAAGAAAATATATTAATGAATAATGATCTAATTTTCGTCCATGATGTATGAGCCATATTTATAGGCTTCATAGAGTCATAATTCCACAAGGAAACTAGTTAAAAACCTATCCTATAATATACCAAACCAAAACCTAGTCTAAAAAGGAATAAAATCACTAAAATAATGCTTAAAATAACCCTATCAACTAAAAAACCAAATTAAAACGAAAATTAATAAAATATTAATAAAAACTCAACTAAATAAACTACTAAATAATATCTTCAATCTTCATCCCATATCATCTTTAATTCCGAGCCTCCGGGCTTCGAACCATGACTTACGGGCTTCGAACCAACGCAAGTGGATGAAGATGATCAAATGCAACTGTCAAAGGAGGTGGAGATGGTGAAGTCCAAGGAAGAGAAAGTAGAGACAAACGAGAATGGATTGATGCATGAGTCTCTACTTGATCAGAGTAGTGTTTTGGAGTTGATAGTGAACGAGGAGAAGTCCATGGAGGCAAAGTGGAACAAGGGGAATGTTTCGTCCACTAATGATCTTGATTGTCTATTCTCTTCTACTTATTCATTTGTGCAGGTATTCGATGATGTTTCTTCCAAAGATACATTTTATGGCGTATTATCAATCGAAGGATTGAATGAGTTGGAGAAATGTGAAGAGATCAAGAAACAAAATTTCTTTCCTTTTGATGTAGGAGACGGCCAGGATTTGAGGACAAATCCTCTTCAAGAGGAGGGGAATGATGGAGCCCGTAAGTCATGGTTCGAAGCCCGGAGGCTCGGAATTAAAGATGATATGGGATGAAGATTGAAGATATTATTTAGTAGTTTATTTAGTTGACTTTTTATTAATATTTTATTAATTTTCGTTTTAATTTGGTTTTTTAGTTGATAGGGTTATTTTAAGCATTATTTTAGTGATTTTATTCCTTTTTAGACTAGGTTTTGGTTTGGTATATTATAGGATAGGTTTTTAACTAGTTTCCTTGTGGAATTATGACTCTATGAAGCCTATAAATATGGCTCATACATCATGGACGAAAATTAGATCATTATTCATTAATATATTTTCTTGAGTTTTTACTCTCTCTCTTTTATGAGAATTTTCGAATTCCTCTTGTTTATCAAGTTGAGTTCATTATCCGGCGAATCAGCGAGTCAATCATCCCTCGTTGTGTGTCAATCATCGTCCCCGAGTTGCCTAGACAACACTTTCATGTTCGATTTAGGAGGTTTTGGGATTTTCCATCGGTATCTTGAGTCTTCCGCGTGCGTGAGTCGTTCGGACCTACCAAGGTTCGTATCAAAAAGGTAGCTCGGTTCAGGAACTATCGGTTTTGTTCATGACCGTCCTCTAGAAGCGAGCTTAGCAGAGTACTTCAAGCTTTGACGTTTTATCTATGATCTCGTCTATAATGTTCGAATCACTATACAATGCTTAAGTGTATATGCTTAATGCGTTAACCCTCCTAAGTTGAATTGTTATTGAACGAATTCCGGATGGCACCAAACCGTCGAGGAAGACAACCTGAAGGAGGTGATGATGAACCGATACCGAACCACCCAGTGCATTCGGCGGTTGAGAAATTTAAGAAGGAAAGGCCGCCTACTTTTGACGGTACCGGCGAGCCTGCAGATGCTGAAAAATGGATTCGAGCTATTGAAAAGATCTTCGACTATGTCGGATGCGATGATGAGGAGAATCTCACTTGTGCTATCTACCAACTAGTAGAGGAAGATGACTATTGGTGGCAGTCTGTAAGGCGCACCATGACTGAGGAACTATGGGGGCACTTCACTTGGGACATGTTCAAGGATGAACTGTTAGAGAAGTACATACCCGGATGCTATCGCCAGAAGAAGCAGAATGAGTTCTGGAACCTCAAGCAGAGGAAAATGACAGTGATGGAATACGACCGGGCTTTCGCCCAACTATCACGCTATGCTCCACATCTGGTGGACACAGACGCTTCAAAAGCTTTGAAGTTCAGAAATGGTTTACGCCATGAGATTTCTGTTTCCCTCGCTAGTCAGGGCCCACTGACATACACACAGACACTGAGCAGGGCTATGACTATAGAGTCTCTGTTGCCTCAAGAGAGGAACCCTGGTCAAGCTCCATCTCAGAATGATGGAAAAGGGAAGAGGAAATGGGAGGACCGGAGCGGAGGAAGCTTTGGTAAAGAGAAGAAGCCTTGGGTGGGAAATCAGAATCAAAGCTTTCAACAACGACAACAACCACCTCGACCACGACCCCTACAACAAGTCCCGACTTATATAAAATAATCATTCTCATGCATTATACGCATTATATAAAAATTCGGCTGTGCATTTGAGAATTTTTTTGTGGCATTTTATTTTTGCCATGGTTGAATATTACTATAAACTTAGAGAAAACAGTAAAATCCAATTCTTTTAATAGATAATTATCTTCTTATAATTATACGTTAACGGATTTCTTAAATATAAAAATATATTGCGAAATTCCCCTAACAGCCAAAAATGCATTATTATATTTCTTGTGTTGCATTATAAATTTTCCATTCAATGCATTATTTCATTTGGTGCGATAACAGTCTTTTATATTGAAAAAAATAAAATAGAGTTATTATAAAAAATAAAAAATGATACATTTTATGCATAACTGTAATGCACGGTATCCATAATTATAATGCATGGTCTATACTATTATAATGCATCAACCATCATAATGATTTTTTTTTTTTTCAGTATAATCTTAATGCACTAGTTAATTTGGACCATAGATCACATTGAGATCAATGCATTATATTCAATGCATTATTATAGTTTATTCAATGCATTATGTTATTTCACATAATGGATCGTTTCAATTTCATCCAAATTAAATATTTTTTACCCATTTCTTGTCCCTGCATTATATTCACATAATGCATTATATCGGTTGTTGTCCTTGCATTACATCGTTTCACACATTGCATTGATTATACATTGCACAATGCATATTGCATATTACTTGACATGCAATTTATCAATATTTTGTTAGGCAAATCCACGAATTCCCACAGCTTTTTCGGAAGATGGAAATTGTTTAAACAATCAAAATAATCACCGATCAGTTAGAAATTTGTGGGGTCAGAAAAATCGTGGAAATTCGGAGAAACGTTTACCATGGAAATACCCATTATAAAAAAATTTGTAGATGAGATTTTTTTTTTTTTTTTTTTTTTATTTCAGCAAAATAACAATTAACGAGAGGGGGAGTTTGAATAGAATAGAGAATGAATAATCATTCATCTATTTTAATTATAACATTCGTTCATATCCCTTGATTTAAGGATAAACAATTACGCTATGCATAAAAATACATATTTGCCCTCCTCCTACCATATTCAGAAAATTTAAATAAAATTGTAGGACAAGTATGAACCATTGATCACAATAAATGGACGCACATGATTATTTCTTATTTCTTACTGAATTTGAGTTTTTTATTTGATCTCTCCTCTATATATATATATATATGAAATAATCAATATGAAATAGTAAACACAAAACTTACCCACTATATTTAAAACACATAAAAACTACCTACTAATTAAAAAGTGGGAAAAAAATACCCCTCCTACTTATTTCAGCTTTCTTCCATAAAATAAATCTAATTTGATTTCTCACCTCCTCCAAAAAAAAAATAAGAAACGTACTCTCTCTCTCTCTCTCTCTCTCTCTCTCTCCCTCTCTCTCTCTCTCTCTCTCTCTCTCTCTCTCTCTCAAAATGCGGCATTCTCTTCCTCTCTCTTCAGAAAACCGCCGCTGCCACCGCCACCACCAGTCGTTCTTGCGCGGTCGTCGTCATTCTTCTTCTACTTTCTTCCCCTTCCGTATTCTTCCTTCGTACCAGTCGCACGAAACCATATCGATGGGTCCTTCCAAGAGGCGCTGAACGGAATAACGTTCAACCACTGCGACGGATCCGGCAGAGACCTTGTCGGAAAGAGGCGACGAAAAGGATAAATATCGGTTCGAAATTAATTTTTGGTGGTTTGTTTGTGTTCAAACATTTTAGGTTTATGATTTGATTTAGGGTTCATGTTTGAAGAGGGTTTATGTCTGATCTTTTGGTTTGAAATTATGCCTAATTTTTGGTTGTTTGTTTGTTCAAGCATTTAGGGTTTGTGATTTGATGTAGGGGGTTTATGCCATCTGATTTTTTGGTATGAAATTGTGCCTCATGATATTGAAGGATTTTTTTTTTTTTTAAAAGCAATAGTGTTTGTGTTCCAAATGTTGTGTGTTTTAGGATTTGAATTATTGGATTTTATTGGTACGTAATTGGTGAAATCATACTAGTTTAGTGTTTGTGTTCCAATTATTATGTGTTTTCTAGTTCTTGTGCTTTATTGGTACGTAATTGGTTAAATCATATTAATTTATAGTTTGTGTTCCAACTGTTATTTGTTTTATGGTTCGAATTATTGTGTTTTATTGGTACGTAATTGGTTAAATCATACTAATTTAGAGTTTGTGTTCCAATTGTTGTGTGTTTTGAGGTTTGAATTATTGAGTTTTATTGGTATGAAATTGGTGAAATCATACTAAGTAATGGTTTTGCTTATGAGTTTCGTACAAAATTAGTGTAAATTATTTAAAATCATACATGCTGCTAGCTAATTTAGTACAAAATTAGTGAAAATTGTATTGTTTTCTTACAAACTATAGTGCAGTGTGGATAATATGGAAACAAAATTGCAAGGCTCTTTGGTTGTTTGATATGAATTAATCATTTCTTTTAATTTATTTATTTTATTTTAGGTTGAGTGGATATACACCCGATACGACATGGAGGGTAGGACGCAAAGAAAATCAACATGCTCCACTATATCGTTTTCCGAGAGGTCGAGTCATCTCAGAACTTTGACACGATCTACTTCAAAGTAAAAGCAATGCTGCATTTTGTTGGGAAACGGCTGCTTGAAAGCCGCCCCGACCCCCAGATCTTGATTCGGTTGTGTGATTCGATCTTGCACATAATGTCATACAAGGGCTCGAGTACATACCTTACGATTATGAAGAACGTGCAATCTGAGTCGTGTCTGATCGATCTACGGTTCTGATCTTTTAGGATGTGATCCCACACCTTGAAATCCGAGACTTGGTGGGCGTCTCGAGATCACTGGAACCTCGATCTCCCTCACTCAGAAGCCGGCGGCCGCACTCTCTCTCTCGCCCTAGGGATTCGCGTGAATCTCTTTCTCACAAGTGACGACTTATGAATAAGGGTTTTTTGTGTGAGAGATGGAGAGTATTTATATGGTACATAAATAAGGAGATATGATTCCTTATTTATCTCCAACCATATCTATGCCATATCCCATATTTATTCCTTTCCATAACTTACAAATCTTATTCCTTAATTAATACGCAAGTAATTAGGAATTAATCTGTTCCGTTATGCAACTGTATATCCGGAATTAATTCTAACAAATAGAATTTATTCTCTTATCAGTAGAAGAATAAATAACTAAATATATACCAAATATATTAAGATATGATATTTATCCCCATAAGATTTAATTAAATAAATCTTATCTTATTAGATTTAATCTTATCCGTGAATAACTAAATAATAAATAATTAGATTTAATCCCACAAGATATAAATCTCAATTAATTATATTTATTATCCATTCACCGGATATAAATCCAATATATATCATATACCGGGCCTGAGTACAATTATTGAGTCCAAACTCAATAATACAATTTAGATCGATTCCCGAGGTCTGTTTGGGCCATCCTAGGGATCGGATACCAGACAGAGTTGGGCCTTATCTAATTCGATATTTCCATGTCCACCCCTGAACATGTATCTCATTAGAACTATGACGCACTCCACTAAAGTGTCATAGCTGAATCACCGCTCTGTCCCAATTATGTAGATTGGGTAGGTATTTTGTATAGTTCGACCCCCGTGTTTAAGACCTCCTTATCCGTTAATCAATTAGAGCTACCATGACTGCTCCTAATTGTTAACATCTATTCCTCAGGTAGTACCCGTTCACTCCTCATTATTATACCTGAACTTAATCAGCATGCATGACTTGGTATAATAAACATTGTGAACTCCCTTGAGGGGATAACGTCAGCCTGCACTCACACAGGACACGGCTTATTGATAACACTTATTAGACATACTATGCATCTTCGTGTTACCCAAAGTACGACATGATTTAGATGAACTAACGAAGTTCATATCTTCGTAAATCAAAGTAACATCGAAGAATACATATACATCTAATAGTTTACCAAGGTTAAGATCGAGCTAGAGCCTGAGATCTATAGCTCTTCACCTATATCACCTCTGATACAGGGTCAGTATCAGAAGAGCATTATCTCTATTGATCCTTCAATACGTTCCACCGTACCAGCATAATTAGTGATTAGGACTCATCACTACCATTAAGCTGCAGTCAAGACCGACAACTCAGCCCAAGCTGTCTCGACTGTGAACTGTTTATATCTCACCATTATTAACGACCTTCGTGATCCTCTCCGAACTCAGATCGACACGTGGTCTAAAACATGAGATAATGGACTTTATTCTTGCTTAAACATATTCTTCCAGATAGGGATTGTTAACAGTGGACCTGTGTCGTAACCACTAAAACAACCGGTTTTGCTTTAGGTATACAACAACCCCAACAATCTCCCACTTATACTAAAGTAAAACCTTTTAGTATACCAACGCGTCTACAGGAAACCATATGACTTCATCCATGTACAATGTTAACAATCGCACGATCGCAATCGTTAACAACCAATACACTTTTTCTCCCACTTATACTCAAAGATTTTACCTTTACCTTGTACCTTTTAGTGGGAGGCTCACTAAGACATGTCAGCCACGTGCTACAGTATACCTGACATGGTGCACTTAGTGAAGGAACCGTCATCGTACATTCCTCTAGTGTTTCTATTTTCTCCACGAAATCGCCTTAATTTAAGGTACTCACTATGTTGTTACCGGCATTTCCAAATCTCAGAAATTTGTTACTGCACTTAGAATTCTCCAGGGGGTGTAAGAATTCTAACAAATTGAGATTACTGCCAATTCACGAAGCCAAGCCCTGAATTATCTAGCTCCCTCTCAGCATTTCACTGCGTGAGAATCTTCAAGACAATTCTGCTTCTTACGTGAATCCATAGTATAAGGTCGATGATGTCGTTTTTCTAGCTACCATTCGATTATTCGTGTCCACAAACATGATGGACTATATCCGTTACCATGCACACAGCACTAACATATATTTGGCTCCTTATGCAACACGCAAGTGTATTGCAAGCTTTGCCAAGACAGTAGTCTATGAAGAGTACCTGAATAATGTTATACTATCCGACTGTAGGATATATCTAACATTACTCCTAACCTTCATTCTAAACTGTTCGGATAATCACCACTTATTGTGTCAGATAATACTTTCACACCTTATTCAAGTGCTAGTAATATTATCACACAATGTACAAGACAACCATTTCAATTTCTTTTGTAGATGAAAGATATACCATTTGTCAACACATTTTATGAACGAATCTATATGTGTTGTCTGACAAATGAATGCTTTAAATCATTGAACCACACATTTCAATGTGTTTGTCCCGAAGCATAGAACTGTTGAGAAAATTCTTCCCTTTTCTCAAACTACATCCATGTTCGCTCATGTATGTCCTCAACGATTATGAGCATACAACGTGTAAGTCTTTCGAGTGTTAAACTCATAGACTAATCAATGATAGGCAACTACTTTCATCTAACTTATCCTTTACCAGTCAACTTGGTCTGTTCATTGTCCAAGAAACTAGATTTCTTGATGAACAATTCACAATTTTCGAGACACACCCGAAAATACTCCCACTGTGACAAGGATTCTTAAATAATCTTGTGCAGATCCTTTTGGTTATCAGTCTTGTACTTCCGGCCTTATAATGTTCCAATCCACAATTTCTTTTTATTCTTGGACGTTAATCAAGAATAAATGCTTGTCTTTTCTTGAAAAATAACTACTTTGTCCAACTAATTACTAAATCTATCATTGAAATTGCGACACATCGTGTGCAAATTATCCTTATTTCCGAACAGATTCAACAAATGAAACTTACAATTAGCATCTCCGTAGGGAGGAAGACTCATTGTCAACGCGAATGCTAATTAATTCATTTTAAATCACAATGAAATCTATGATCAACATAAATGCTGATCACTTCATTTCAAATAAGGAAAGGAAATAGATTTAGATATAGTGACGTAGTATTTTGTTAAAAGACAATATCGAACAAGAAGTACCACATTTATCGTAACACATTTTGGAATATCCTTCAAAATTCACAGTTTATTACTCCCACTACGAATGATATATCAAAACAACCAGTATTAAAGAAGTAAATCTCTAATACAATGTCAGGAAGTAATCATCCATCAATATCTGAAAACATAAGTATCCTGCCAAAATAAGGCAGCTAATGTGGTAAAAAGAGTAATAATCCAGAATCTAGTATCCAAAAACTAAGATAAAACGTAAGATAGAAATCTCCAAGTCTGCTGGACAACTGCATCAACTGAATGTTGCTTGTCGAGCTCAAGAACTTGAAGTCGTCCTACTCATTCCTTGTAGTCGAACCTACAAAGATTGCAACAAACCACAATTAATATCCACCAGTTAAATCCGTCCGTGAGGACTGAACTAGTATAATTTGGTTTTTGATGTTACAAGAGTCTGACATACCTCCATCTATCTTCAACTTCTTGTTCCTCCTCTGATAGACCTTTATAATCGGAGGTCTCTCCTTCCTGGCATTATTCACTTCCTCAGTAGGCTGATCAGAGCTCAGCTCATTCACATCGTGAACAAGACTTACAGACTCGGAATCGCCCACTTCATCAATGGATTGATCAGAGCACAACTCATTCACATCATGAACGAGTTCCTCAAAATCAAAATCATCAATCCTCAGTGACTGGAGGTACTCATCAATGATGTTTTCGTTGTCCCGAACCGTGAAACGTTGATTGACATCAACATTCCTTATTGGACGGTCCAAGAACTTCCTTTCCTCCTCATAAGCAGTCTGCAGAATATCAATCCTCTCCGCATCTACCACGAGTAACTCCGCAATGAGAGCCATTGGGTCCTCGTGAACGATGTGGGTCGGGACGACCGCTTCTCTGAGAGCCAGGAACCAAGTCGGGAAACATGCAAGTAGAAGCTCGCAAACAGTCTTTCCCGACATAACACCACCATAGAACACGTACATCCGTACAAGGTTTTTAAACCTCATGAGAAATTTCTTTAGGTTAGGGAAATCAGGGAAATCCTCATACCTCAAGAAACCTATCTCTTTCCGTGCCAGGAAACCGAGTAGTCGAAATCGAAAGGACTCCGGAACACCATCGGAATAAGCTAAACGACAAATCTTCGTGCGAATAGAAACAATAGACATATCTGAAATAAATAACAAGTAAACAACTTATAAGCGCAAATAATTTATGTTATCAATGTTAGAAACCCAATAATAACATTGAACCAACAAACGAGTAGCCCGATACTATTTACAAATAGTCCACTATAGGTGAAGGCTATCCATAAAATTATCGACCATGACCGCAGTCTATTTTATTTCTTATCCCATCACACGGACCATAGTGAAACAAAGAAATAATAACCCGTGCCTCAGGACCCTGCTAAATCGAGAAGTGACCTCTAAAGGAGGATTCATCATTAAGCAGCTAAGCTACAACCATATTTTAATATTCCGAAAAATTAATTCTATTAAGAGTAACCCACCTGTTAAGGAGGAATTACCTTTATAAAATCATTTTTCCATATTATCAATTTTGAATTTAACCAATGAACCATAATCAGTGTCTCCTATAGGGAGGAAGACTCATTGTCAACGCGAACACTAATTATTTCATTTTAAATCAAATTATCCTTTTGAAGTCTAAACCAATGAAATCCATAACTAGCATCTCCTATAGGGAGGAAGACTCATCGTCAACGCGAATGCTAATTACTTCATTTTTAAACCAAATATGGAGGTCCTTTAAATCAATTAACCAATAATCGATTAATAATACCGCTTAGTCTTTTTAAGGGTTTGTGTGACAATCGTAGCACATAGACAATTAAGTCCTATCACATGATTTCTAAGCGCAAGTAATAAAACATGCTCACATTGAAATCATTAAAACCGACATGCTATGACCCCTATGCATGTTATTTCTATTACGCAAACAATGAAAAGCAACTATAACATGCAAAACATGCTAATCATCTTCATCGCGCAATTTAAATCCATCCATAGCATGCATAATAATTAAATAATTAAATAGGCTGCCGACCGGGAATAGAAAGCCCTATCTATTACATTTAATTAAATAAAACAACCCCGGAACAAGCTCCGGTCTTTAATCTTCAATTTGGAAGCCAATCCCGATCTTCAAGTCCACCTTCCAAAATTAGCAAGCGCTCGAAATAACTAGGGTACGGAAAACCCTAGTTTCCAAAAACGGAAAGCAAATTAATTCCGAACGAACTAGGGTACGAAAACCCTAGTCGTCGACGATCATGCCTAGGTTTCGGAAAACCCTAGCCGTCGTCAACGTCATGGGCTGAACGAACAGCCCGTCGTTCGAAAAATTCGGCCACGCGCCGCCGCCGAGCCACGCGTGCTGCACACGCGCCGTCGCGGAGCGTGCCGGGGACACCGTCTCGGCTCCACGACGAGCCTGACGTGGCTAGGTCCGGGCTGGGTGCGTCCGTTGCAACCCAGCCCGAGCCACTGCTCGTCACCGTCGCCAAAACCCCGTCGCCGTCGCCATTTTCGCTGCAAACTGCAGCGCCGCCGCCGCGAGCTGCCGCCGGTGGCTGGCATGCCACCGGACGCTCCCACTGAGCTCGCCGGCATCCCAGCACCACCGGAGGTGCTGGGTTCGAGCCCGGGCAGCCGTGGCTAGCTCCGGCAGCAGCACGCGCGCAGGGAACAAACCCAGCCGCCGCCGCTGCCGTTTTCGCCGCTACAGCCGCCGCCGCCGCCGGTGGTCAGGGGACCACCGGACCTGCTGTCCGCCTCCGTCCGCGCCCCCATCGCCGTCGAGCCATCATCGAGCCGCGGGCTTGAGCCCAGCAGCGCGCGAGCACGAAAAACCCGTTAGGGTTTCGTCCGCCGCCGCTGCAACTCGCCGCCGCAGCCGCTGCCGCGCCTCCACCGTCCGTCTGGCGCCGCCATGGCTCGTCTCCGACGTCGAGCCAGGCGCTGGACCTGCGTGCAGCCACGGTTCGAGCCTGAGCAGCGCCGACAGGCCCGAAAACCCGCTAGGGTTTTCAGCCGCCGCGCTGCACGAGCCATCGCCGCCGTCCGCCGCCGATTCTGCCTCCGCCAGCCCTCGTTCCGGCATCGCCTGAACCCTAGGATGAACCCTAGGGGTTCAGCCGCCGTGAACGACGAGGGGGCAGCCGCGCGAGTCGCGGCAGACTACGCCACCGCCGTCGTGCGTCCGACGCGCCGCCACGTGCGGCCGTCGTCGTCTCGTCTCTTGTTCGTTCCTCGGACCTCGTTCCTCAGCAATTCTCCGATTTACAGCATACAATATAATACGAAAATCGAAAAATACAAGAAAAACGAATCCTATTCTAATCGGCACCTTATTATCTCGCCGATTCAAAAACAAACGAACAACGATAAATCGAAAAAACGATAAAACAACGCACGTAATTCCCGGACAGCAGCATGCACACATAATCATAATTACTCGAATGCATGAACATTAAATTCGACTCAACACAGAGCCGATCCAAAAACCTCGGGCTCTGATACCACTTGTTGGGAAACGGCTGCTTGAAAGCCGCCCCGACCCCCAGATCTTGGTTCGGTTGTGTGATTCGATCGTGCACATAATGTCATACAAGGGCTCGAGTACATACCTTACGATTATGAAGAACGTGCAATCTGAGTCGTGTCTGATCGATCTACGGTTCTGATCTTCTAGGATGTGATCCCACACCTTGAAATCCGAGACTTGGTGGGCGTCTCGAGATCACTGGAACCTCGATCTCCCTCACTCAGAAGCCGGCGGCCGCACTCTCTCTCTCGCCCTAGGGATTCGCGTGAATCTCTTTCTCACAAGTGACGACTTATGAATAAGGGTTTTTTGTGTGATAGATGGAGAGTATTTATATGGTACATAAATAAGGAGATATGATTCCTTATTTATCTCCAACCATATCTATGTCATATCCCATATTTATTCCTTTCCATAATTTACAAATCTTATTCCTTAATTAATACGCAATTAATTAGGAATTAATCTGTTCCGTTATGCAACTGTATATCCGGAATTAATTCTAACAAATAGAATTTATTCTCTTATCAGCAGAAGAATAAATAACTAAATATATACCAAATATATTTAGATATGATATTTATCCCCATAAGATTTAATTAAATAAATCTTATCTTATTAGATTTAATCTTATCCGTGAATAACTAAATAATAAATAATTAGATTTAATCCCACAGGATATAAATCTCAATTAATTATATTTATTATCCATTCACCGGATATAAATCCAATATATATCATATACCGGGCCTGAGTACAATTATTGAGTCCAAACTCAATAATACAATTTAGATCGATTCCCGAGGTCTGTTTGGGCCATCCTAGGGATCGAATACCAGACAGAGTTGGGCCTTATCTAATTCGATATTGACTCGGCTAATTTCTAGCCTATCAATAATACAATAACCGAACTAGCTAGTAGTCCGGGTCGAACCACAAGGAGTGAATGTATCGATAGACAATCAAGTAGTTCACATAGTCTCTATCATACTATCTAAGCACATAGTCATGAGTTTGGTGTTTTATAACTAGGCAAGTAATGAGTAAATGAAATAACAAGCAAAATATGAAGACAAGCAATGTAAAGAACAAATAAAAGAGCAAGTAATAGAAATTCGATAAAAGCAAGCAAGGATTCAAATGATTTCCGGTGTGATTAGGCTAAGGACTAGGCAAGTGATGTATCAAACCATTTTAATTCATTTGAGTGGCATTATTACATAAATCAAGCTATCTCATCCTCCTAAGACTTGATAACTAGTGGATTGAATAACATGCTTACCATTCTAAACATATTATCAACTCCTAAAAGCACAATGCCTACTAATCTAACATCAATTCACATAATTCTTTCTAGGAGCAATGTAAATCAATACTAGATAGTATGAGCAAGGATTCATGCCAAGTGCTATGAATGGAAGCTTCTTAGGCATTCCATCAAACACCTTATATGCACTCATGGTTGTCAATCATTCATGCAATTAAATCCAATCAAATCCAAGGGCAACTCAAAGGAAAGGTAGATCCACGTCAAAAGCCATTAAATCCTAGCCTAATTCACACCACCCATCATTTGAGGCCTCAATGGATCTAGCCTAGCATGGATCTAAGCATCAAACCATCAACAACAAGTAAAAGCATAATAAAAATGACAAGAGAAGAAAATAGAGAAGAAATCTTCAACAATATCTTCAATCTCCAAGCATAATCTTCAACAATATTTGAAAATACCAAAAAGGAAAGAGGGAAATAGCTAGGGTTCTAAGAGAAAGTGCTCAATTGAATTACAAGTGTTGTTAGATGACAAATAAGGAAAATATCTAGCTATATATAGTTTTCCCATACATTGGGGTCAAATTGCAAATACTAGAAACTTAAGTTGAGAAGGTGGGGTAAAATCTGTAATTTCTGGAAAGTTAAATGAAGGGTTGACTATTTCATTTTCGGTTGACTCGTGTACTTTCCGCCCACATTTGACAGTTCGCGCGCTCTCACGGTTTTGGCTCGTTCTCTCTCGTCCGGCATCGGAAAATTAATCCGCAAAGTGCTACGGCTTCCTCTTTCGATCCTCTTCGACATAGGATAAGTCAAACTTGCCCAGAAAATTTCCGCAACACCTGAAATCAGCACGGAAACCGAGAGAAAACGCAAAGCATATAGAAAATGCATAAATTGTAAAAACCTATCATTTCCTATTCGTTTAAGCACAAATCCGAACCAAAACACGCATCGAGACGCACTCTAAAGCATGCTAAATATGTGGTTATCAAACTCCCCCAAACTTAAGCCATTGCTCGTCCCGACAATGGAACGAACAATCAAAGCACATAAGCACATATGGGTATGCTAATCAAGATCATCGATGCCTCAAAATACTCACTCAATAAAGCATTTTCGAACATGGAACTCCCAAGGTGCATTTAACAATCCACAATCACACAACAATCTCAACCAAGAAATCAATCACTCAAGCACAATGAAACTCCAAACCTCTCTAGATGCAAGTGTATCACTCTTTCTCTCAAGTGTATGGTTGAAAATTTACACTCATCGAACTCATGCATGCATTGCTCTTACCATAAGCTTGCCCTAAATCTCAAGATCTCCATCGCTTGGTTGTGCACTCGAACTAGGATCATTTAGGTCTTTTATTTAGGCTTATAATGTGGGGACATTGGTTTAGGTAGGGATTTTTAGGCTAAGTGACTAAGATATCTCCTAATTACTTTCACCCTCTCATTTCCACTCTAAGTGTGAATCTCTCCACCTTCTACCTTCACCATTTCTCCTCTTTACACTCTTTAATACCTAAGTTTGATTGAAGCTTCTTAAATATTCATGAGTAACTCCTTTATGCTCTCATATACATGACTAACTTTATTCAAACTTTTTCTTTCTTTCTTTTTTTCTTTTTTTTTTTTTCTTTTCTCATCATTTTTTCTCCTTTTTTTTAGAGCTCATAGGAGTATATTCATCTCAAAACGACCTCTTCAATCAAACCACTCAAACCTCGTTTTCCCACTTACTTCACAACCTTTCAATGGATTCCCATAACCAACCTTCACCCCCTTTCATCCGGTTTAGCAACAAAGGCTTCAAAGGCTCAAGTGCGACCACAAAGTTAACGTTTCATTTGGTTAGTGTTTAGGGAATAATGAGGCTAACAAGTGAGGGCCTAAAATCATTTCTAAGTTCGAGTGGCACATATAGCAACCTCGATCGAGATTGAAGGCAAGTTCTAGAAGATAACAATGCAATACATGGCAAACTCACAAGAAAGAAAAAGTAACGTTATTAATGCAACGTTTTGGCTCAAATCTCACAAGCTTTTGCTTAGAGTTTATGTATGTGCCTAAGATCAATCATTCCTAGTTAATCATGTTATGCAACCATTTCATGCTCAATACACACATGGAAGACTCCAAAAATATGATACCATTTTTCGCTCAACTTCATCATCGACATCTCTCTTGAAAGCAAAGGAGCGATAACCACAATATCAAACCAAGACTTCAAGTGATTCATTCGAAAGAAGTTTTAAAAATTTTGCAAAATTTGCAAGTAGGCATACATTTACACACATATGAATCACTTGAATCACATTCCAACTTATTCACCCTCATCACATACCAAACACACTCAAACACATTCATCACTTTCAAGCATCCAAATCAAGCACAATCAACTTTATCAAGCAAATACAAGCTTAAAAATCACTAAGCACACAACTTAATGAAAAACCAAAGAAAGAAACGTAGTTTAAAGTCCTTATCTTACCCCCCTCCCCCAAACTTATTTTAGAAACAAAGTCTAAAATGAGTTTGGAGGGAAGAATAATAAGGAATTTAAACTACACTCACAAAGGTCCAAGCTTTGGATGGATATCACATTCAATGCTACCCATTCCGGTACGCGCTCGAGTAAGTTGAATGACCTCCCTTTCTTCATGCATTGCTTCTCCTTGTCACCCCTAGCAACATTCAATCTCAATTCACAAATTAGTAATCACATATCAAAGCATAGCTCAAGGGGTGAACAATAAGCCCATGTAAGGGGATGATTTGAGATACCTTCCTCCTCATGTTCCAGCCCTAATTTGACCACTTATTTACACACACAAAAAAAAAAAAAAAAAAAAAAAAAAAAAAAAAAAAACAAACAAACAACACAATTAGTCAAAACGATTCTATGTTGTAGAGGGTTGAAAGAGGAATCCATAGCAAAAAACGAAATGCAATTCGGAGTTCGTATGAGGGAGAACGAGGCGAAACGGCGAGAGTGCGCATAGGGGAGGAGGAGCTGCGGTCAACGCAGCGTTGACCGCCGTTGAGAAGGCATCCGACGGCGAGTGGACTGCGACCCAAGCTGGACCGCCGGCGGGCTGGACTGCGACCCACAGCTGGGTCGCGCGCTGGGTCGCGTTTAAGTCTGGCCTCCGGGCTTGGCCCGGGCGTTTCCGGGCCGGACCGGGACGGGAGTTGGTCCTCCCCCCTACTCTCGAGTCTTACGAACTCAATGCAATCGACGGAATTGAATTCCGACAAGTTTTGCTATTTTTTTCGATTTTACCGCCGGACTGCGCAAAAGTAGAACTTAGACCCTCAAAATTTTTCTAAGTGTTGGAGTACAAAACTTGAAAATTCTCAAAATTTTTCTAAGGCATGAAATTGCCAACTTGAAAAATCTCAAAAATTTTCTAAGGCATAGGAAAACATCCAACACTTAGAAATTCCTTTCCATAACAAATTGACCCACTTCTCAACTCTTATTCGACTAAAACGACTAAACTTGAAGAAAACGAGAAAATAAAGGATACGTGCTGGGGTGCCTCCCAACAAGCGCTTGTTTAACGTCGTTAGCTCGACGATACCTCAATGTAGCTCATAGAACATCAAACGAGGCCCTCTCTTGACCTCCAAAACTTGTAAACCTCTCATGTAAAGGATCGGCACTCTTTTCTTGGAACTTCACTTCATTCATCATCATGCCACCTCTCTTGGGACTTGGAACTAGAACCTTTTCTCTTGGAGTTGGCAATTCATTCTCAAGTTTTGGCTTATAGAATGTCACTTCCTCTTCATCAACTCGGAAAGTGAGGCTTCCATCACAAACATCCAATATAGCTCGGCTTGTGGACAAGAAAGGCATACCAAGTATCAAAGGAAAGTTATGCTCCTCATCAATGTCAAGAACGAAGAAGTCCACCGGAAAGATGAACTTTCCAACCTTGATAAGCACATTGTCGATCTTTCCCCATGGAATTATCATAGAGCGATCCGCCAATTTAAGTATCGTCATGGTGGGCATAAGGGTTCCAATCTTCAAATGTTCAAAGATAGGAAGAGGCATCACATTCACTCTTGAACCCATGTCACACAAGACATTTTTAAGCATTTGGCCACCAATCTCACAAGGAATTGTGAAATCTCCATGATTGCTTTCCTTTTTGGGGAACTCTCCTTGTAGTTTAGCACTACATCCCTTCGATAGCTCAATGGTCATGTCATCATCCATCCTCATCTTCCTCTTGTCCACATCCTCCAAGAACTTCTCATGATTTGGCATAGTTCTCAACAACTCGACCAAAGAAGAATTGACATCCAACTTCTTGAACTCTTCCAACCTACCAAAGCTCACCTCTACAACTTCTTCATGAGGAGTACTCTCTACAAGATCATCTCCTTTCTCTCCCCCAAACTCATCATGATCCTCAATAGAAGTTTGGGGAATAAGAGTAAGAGAGGCACCTCCATCGTTCATTGTATATGGCAAATAGGGCTCTATCTTCTCTTGATGCTCATGAATAGGCATGGAAAGTGGAGATATCAATGGAACTTCATAATCCCAAGGTTGGAGTGGATGCTCTTCCATGTTGCTCAAGAATAGGTCTTGCTTGTGTTGGGAATCCACTTGATTGGCCATTCGACTCACTTGTTCTTCGAGCATTCCGACGTGCTTTCCCATGTCCAACACCCTATCCTCCAATGTAGACACTTGTTCACTCATATGAGCTATAAAGGTGCCTTGTTGAGTGGTCATTTGGGTTTGCCTTTCGACCATTTGCATCATCAATTGCTCCATAGGACTCGGAGTCTTTTTGGGCTCTTCTACAAGTTGTTTAGAACCCGAGAAAGGTTGGTGGTTGATTTGAAGCATCTCTTCTTGGCTATGAATCTCTCCATTCTTTAACTTTTTAAAAGCTCGTGCTTCTATCAATTCATTTATATTCTTTTCATGCTCCTTCTTGAGGTTGGCATATTGGAGAACGAGTTCATCATATTCATCGTCCAACATGGAGGCAACTTCTTTGGAATGCACCCTTTCCATAGGCCATTGAAAAGAGTTAGAGACCATCTCTTCAAGAATCCTCATAGCTTCTTTCACATTACTATTAAGCAAACAACCTCCGGAGGTAGCATCTACGATAGTTCTTGTTTGTGAACTCAAACCACCATAGAAGAAGAAGATTTGTCGACTCTCATCTAAGCCATGTGGAGGGCATTTCCTCAAGAGCTCACGGAATCTCTCCCAAGCATCGAATATCGTCTCATCCTCATGTTGGGCAAATTGATAAATCTCCAAGATTAGGCGTTGTACCTTGGAAGGTGGAAAGTATCTTGAGAGAAATGCTTTGCATAGGTCTTCCCATGATTTGATTGACTTTCCATTGAGACCTTTGAACCACTCTCTAGCCCGGTCACGAAGTGAAAATCCAAAGAGTCTCATCCGGATTGTGTCATTTGGCACTCCTCGTAGCTTGATGGTGTCACAAATTTCGAGGAATGAGTATAGATGATCATTTGGGTCCTCGGTGACTTCTCCTCCAAATTGATTTGCTTGAACCAAACGAATCAAACCCGGTTTGAGCTCAAAGCTAGGTGCATCAACCGTGCCCCATTCTCTTCCTTGATAACTAGCCTTTGGAGGTTGGAATATCTCAATTATAGGAGGTAATTGAACCACTTGAGTTCTCCTCCTTTGCTCATCCACTCTTGCTTCCATAACCTCCAATCGCTTCCAAAGAACTTCCACTTCCCGATTGATTTTCACATCTTGGTCTTTGGAAGTTCTTTCTCTCTTCTCATAATCCAAAACGAAAGATTCCACATGTTTAACCTTGGATCTTTTAAGTGTGTACCTATCAAACACACCAACAAAGAGATCAAAAATAATCCAACAAAATGCTTGAATTAACAAGCAAGATACCATCCTAACTATAAAAATAAAAACAAGCTCAAATTAGCAACAAGAAGCTAAACAAACTATTGATCATCAATCTATTCACTCCCCGGCAACGGCGCCAAAAATTGACTCGGCTAATTTCTAGCCTATCAATAATACAATAACCGAACTAGCTAGTAGTCCGGGTCGAACCACAAGGAGTGAATGTATCGATAGACAATCAAGTAGTTCACATAGTCTCTATCATACTATCTAAGCACATAGTCATGAGTTTGGTGTTTTATAACTAGGCAAGTAATGAGTAAATGAAATAACAAGCAAAATATGAAGACAAGCAATGTAAAGAACAAATAAAAGAGCAAGTAATAGAAATTCGATAAAAGCAAGCAAGGATTCAAATGATTTCCGGTGTGATTAGGCTAAGGACTAGGCAAGTGATGTATCAAACCATTTTAATTCATTTGAGTGGCATTATTACATAAATCAAGCTATCTCATCCTCCTAAGACTTGATAACTAGTGGATTGAATAACATGCTTACCATTCTAAACATATTATCAACTCCTAAAAGCACAATGCCTAGTAATCTAACATCAATTCACATAATTCTTTCTAGGAGCAATGTAAATCAATACTAGATAGTATGAGCAAGGATTCATGCCAAGTGCTATGAATGGAAGCTTCCTAGGCATTCCATCAAACACCTTATATGCACTCCTGGTTGTCAATCATTCATGCAATTAAATCCAATCAAATCCAATGGCAACTCAAAGGAAAGGTAGATCCACATCAAAAGCCATTAAATCCTAGCCTAATTCACACCACCCATAATTTGAGGCCTCAATGGATCTAGCCTAGCATGGATCTAAGCATCAAACCATCAACAACAAGTAAAAGCATAATGAAAATGACAAGAGAAGAAAATAGAGAAGAAATCTTCAACAATATCTTCAATCTCCAAGCATAATCTTCAACAATATTTGAAAATACCAAAAAGAAAAGAGGGAAATAGCTAGGGTTCTAAGAGAAAGTGCTCAATTGAATTACAAGTGTTGTTAGATGACAAATAAGGAAAATATCTAGCTATATATAGTTTTCCCATACATTGGGGTCAAATTGCAAATACTAGAAACTTAAGTTGAGAAGGTGGGGTAAAATCTGTAATTTCTGGAAAGTTAAATGAAGGGTTGACTATTTCATTTTCGGTTGACTCGTGTACTTTCCGCCCACATTTGACAGTTCGCGCGCTCTCACGGTTTTGGCTCGTTCTCTCTCGTCCGGCATCGGAAAATTAATCCGCAAAGTGCTACGGCTTCCTCTTTCGATCCTCTTCGACATAGGATAAGTCAAACTTGCCCAGAAAATTTCCGCAACACCTGAAATCAGCACGGAAACCGAGAGAAAACGCAAAGCATATAGAAAATGCATAAATTGTAAAAACCTATCATTTCCTATTCGTTTAAGCACAAATCCGAACCAAAACACGCATCGAGACGCACTCTAAAGCATGCTAAATATGTGGTTATCAGATATTTCCATGTCCACCCCTGAACATGTATCTCATTAGAACTATGACGCACTCCACTAAAGTGTCATAGCTGAATCACCGCTCTGTCCCAATTATGTAGATTGGGTAGGTATTTTGTATAGTTCGACCCCCGTGTTTAAGACCTCCTTATCCGTTAATCAATTAGAGCTACCATGACTGCTCCTAATTGTTAACATCTATTCATCAGGTAGTACCCGTTCACTCCTCATTATTATACCTGAACTTAATCAGCATGCATGACTTGGTATAATAAACATTGTGAACTCCCTTGAGGGGATAACGTCAGCCTGCACTCACACAGGACACGGCTTATTGATAACACTTATTAGACATACTATGCATCTTCGTGTTACCCAAAGTACGACATGATTTAGATGAGCTAACGAAGTTCATATCTTCGTAAATCAAAGTAACATCGAAGAATACATATACATCTAATAGTTTACCAAGGTTAAGATCGAGCTAGAGCCTGAGATCTATAGCTCTTCACCTATATCACCTCTGATACAGGGTCAGTATCAGAAGAGCATTATCTCTATTGATCCTTCAATACGTTCCACCGTACCAGCATAATTAGTGATTAGGACTCATCACTACCATTAAGCTGCAGTCAAGACCGACAGCTCAGCCCAAGCTGTCTCGACTGTGAACTGTTTATATCTCACCATTATTAACGACCTTCGTGATCCTCTCCGAACTCAGATCGACACGTGGTCTAAAACATGAGATAATGGACTTTATTCTTGCTTAAACATATTCTTCCAGATAGGGATTGTTAACAGTGGACCTGTGTCGTAACCACTAAAACAACCGGTTTTGCTTTAGGTATACAACAACCCCAACACATTTTTCATACCAAATATTAGTGTGTAAAATATAGTTACAAATTGTAAAGATATTGGTGTTGTTAATACTAGTTTTGGTATGACACGTATTGTTCGTAATCATGGATGAATATTTGTCAATTCACAATGATTATTGGTTGAGAATATGAGTTAGTTCGTAACAATCACTTATAACATAGTACGATATATGTAAACAAGTATGAAATTGTTGGTACGAATATGAGTCTATTCGTACCACTCGCATATAAAAACTAGACAATGATGTAGAAATCTAAACACAAGTGAAAAAAACATATCCCTATCAGGAAAATTAAAACCCTGTTAGAGAAATCATGTAGAAGAATTTTAAACCATGTAGAAAAAATCTAAAGCATAAAGGGAAAAAACTACACCATCATTGTAAAAGCTAAACCCTATATGGAAAATCTAAATTTTATCTTGCCTCTTAATCATGTACGAAATGTGAACTGCGTACCAAATTCATTTGCACGAAATAACAAATTTGTCATCTATTTGCATGTATAGTCATACATTTGATATGATGTTCAAAATTTAATTATCGTATTGATATTATTCATACCATGATTCGAAATTGGTTACGCCTCTGTACCCGGTACGAAGTGCAAATTACGTACCAAAATACCAAATAAGGTGTGTACGAAATGTAATATTTCATACCTTGTCAAACCAACAAATGACAGTGTATTTCTTATATTATAATACATTATTAACGATCTCATTTAACTAAAAAATAAAACACATGCTTATATACATGTACTAGGTACGAAAAAAAAGAATTTCATACCAAATCACTATGCACTAACAAGTACAGAAAATATAAAAAATGTAACCATAACAAACATTAGATACAGAAGCTATGAAGAACATATATTTCAGAAAAATAAGTACCAAAATAAGATAATAATTTATAACTCAACGAGATTAAAATGCAGCAGCGACTTGCTATAGACTGTGATATTTCGTATATTATTGAGTCAAATGCATGATAAGATCCTCACTAAAAACAAAACAAACATATATTTACTTTCATACAAATGATTAGCAGTAAAATGACATATGCTATTAACATGTGAAGGTACAAAATATATATTTCATACCAGAACAAACATTAACACGAAGTAACAATCGAAAAAAGAAGATTCAACAAAAGGACTCGGTAAATTAATACAAACATAAGTATTCATCTGAAACAAGCACCACCGTTGTCGACTACGACAAACTTCGGCGACGCTAGGCTTTCGGCACGCTAGTCTGGAGCAATTCATGACAGATCCGAGGGAGCTTCTAATTCATCAGAGAGAGAGAGAGAGAGAGAGAGAGAGAGAGAGAGAGAGAGTTGTAGAAATTTGGATAATGAGATCTCGATTGCCGCCGTTGTCTTGAACACGGATTTCGAACATAAAACTCTTCACCTTTAAGCAACGAAAGAGCGCACAACCATAGAACTCTTCTTACTTCCCTTTTGGTTCTAGATCTGAAAGAGGTTACCACTTGACGACGTCGTTTTCAAGGCTTCAAGTGGTGGCTTCCGTAGCGGACGACGTCGCAGATCATGGTGGTTCTGCGGCAACTCCGATGGAGGATTGTGAGGTCGGGAGGGAGATGAGAGAGAGAGAGAGAGAGAGAGAGAGAGAGAGAAAACATAAAATAAAAATTAAAGATAGAGATAGAGAATGTGCAGAGAAGGGGATAAATTGTTGAGGAGAAGGAATATTCTAAAAGTAAGGGTACTTTGGTACTTTTAGACTCCAATTGACTCCAATTGGGTAGTATTTTAACTTTTAAATGTGGTGGGTAGAATTTGTGTTTACAAAGTCAAATTGACTACTTTTATATATTAACTCTATATATATATATATATATATATATATATATATATATATATATAGAGGATGGATCATATAGAAATAAGTCCTGGTGTGAGAAATAGGAATAGATCTGAACCATTGATCTAAATTTGATCTATGGCTGTAATTGATTTAAGCATAATTATAAGGTATCATAAGCAAGACTAGGTTTAAGCATGAATTTGTACATTAAAAAGCATAATGGTGTTGTAAGCATAAATATATACTGACTTAAGCATGATTTTGTATAGTTTTAAGCATCTTTCTCATTTTCTCACACAAGGATTTATTTGCACACGAACCACTCCCTATATATATATATATATATATATATATATATATATATATATATATATATATATATATATATATAGGGGTGAGATCCTGTACAAAATAAGTTTATCGTAAAAAATAAAAAATGATGCATTTTATGCATAATTTATAATGCATGATATACATAACTATAATGCACAATGCATTATATGCATTATCTATACAATCATAATGCATTTTCAGTAAAATCATAATGCACCAGTTAATCTACACCGTAGATCACACAGATCAATGGTCCAGATCACTTCTCATTTCTTACGGAACCTGTCTTTTGTATGCGATATCTCCGCTATATATATATATATATATATACATATATATATATATATATATATATATATATAGGGGTGAGATCCTGTACAAAATAGGATTATCGTAAAAAATAAAAAATGATGCATTTTATGCATATAATTATAATGCATGATGCACATAATTATAATGCACAATGCATTATAATGCATTATCATACAATCATAATGCATTTTAGTAAAATCATAATGCACAAGTTAATCTACACCGTAGATCACACAGATCAATGGTCCAGATCATTTCTCATTTCTTATAGAACCTGTCTTTTGTATGTGATCTCTCCGCTATATATATTTATATATATCTTTAGAATAACAATAATTAGAAACACTGCCTACCCACCGTTGACAATCTTAATGTATATACCGCGGACAGTGTTCTAAAAAACGGCCTAGGCGCTAGGCGGCGCCGTGCCATCCCGATTTTGGGCTAGGCGGCCCGGGCTAGGCGCCGCCTAGACGCCCAAGTCGGCCCAGGCGTTAAAAAATCGGGCTAGGCGGGCTGGGCGGCGGGCTGGGAACAATAATATTAGGGTTCAATTTAATTACAATTATATTTTAAAATTTATCTCCTTCCTTCAGCCTACCTTACTGTTCCCGTCGGCGTCTCTTCCAGTGTTCTAAAAAATGGCCTAGGCGGCCGCCTAGGCGCTAGGCGGCGTCGTGCCGTCCCGATTTTGGGCTAGGCGGCTGCAGACTAGGCGTCGCCTAGGCGCCCAAGTCGGCCCAGGCGTTAAAAAATCGGGCTAGGCGGGCTGGGCGGGCTGGGAACAATAATATTAGGGTTCAATTTAATTACAATTACATTTTAAAATTTATCTCCTTCCTTCAGCCTACCTTACTGTTCCCGTCGGCGTCTCTTCCCTTCTTCCCCTCTTCTTCTCCTCTTCTTCTCCTTCCCATTCGTCGCCGTCGAGCCATCACCGTCGCCGGCTCGCGAGCCGCCTGTTGCGTCGCCGTCGAGCCGCCTGAAATTGCAGGTAATTCCGAATAGAGCTCCTTTCTTTTGTTTAATTTCTGAGTTAATTTATTATAACATAGAAGAATTGTTGGATTGGGAGAGATTAGTTAATTAAAGTTTAATAAATCTCATAATTTCTGATGTGCATTCACTTCCTATATTTGAGTTGATTCTGAAATTGATTTCTCATTTACAATATTTATTCATTGTTGAATTACATTAGGATTATATGTTGGTCGGAAATGGGTGGAAATTCTTGTTAATTGCAGTTGCAATGGACTAAGGAATTGATGTCAATAAGCTTGAGAATAAGATGTTTGATTAAATTATTTGTTAATTCTTTAGCTAGGGCGTGTAAATGTAGAAGCATGCAACTGTAATTTAACTGTTAAAGTTAGAGTTCAAATTTCAAAGTAGACATGATCCTTTCTGAAGGGGTTATGAACTTGGTGTTTGTGTGTGTATCGGTGCACGAGCTATCTTGCAAGCTTCTAATGCTTTATCCTCTAATTTCTTTAATTGGTGATTTTGCTTCTTTATGTAGGAATGTTATCATGTCACAAGAACCACCAACAAATCAAGCTTCATCAATGGCTTCTAATTCCGATTCAATCCCAATCTTGCCCAAAGCAAAAAGGAATAGTGGTGATATCGGATGGGACTATGCTATTCTTTGCGATCCCAATAATCAAGATAGGTGGCAATGTCTCAAATGTGGTGGAGTATATAGTGGGGGAGTATACCGAGTCAAGCAACATATTGCTCAAATCAAAGGAGCTGTTACAAAATGTCCGAGATCATCGGAAGAAGATATTAAACGATGTAGTGAAGCACTTCTTGCATCAAAGGGAAAGAAGAAGAAGAAAAAACAAGAGGATGCAAATGTTAGAAGTGAAGTCGAAGTTAGTGAGTTGGAAATCATAAAGGAGTTTGAAGAAAGGGAAGGCGAAGAAACCCAAAAGGCGTCTCGTACTCTTGGAGCTATGGATAAATATGTCTCAACCATCGAGGTTGATGACAACACTTTAAGTGAGATCAAAAAGAAAAGGCAACAAAATATCAATGGTGTTCTTTTTAAGCAACGAACTATTCAAGTGCACCAATACTTGGCTAGGTGGGTGTATGAAAACGGCATTGCTTTTCATGCGGTGGACAATGATAGTTTCAAAAGATTGTTGAAGCGGTTGGACAATATGGCCCGGGTTATCAACCACCTAGTCAATATCTTCTTAGAGAGCCACTCTTGAAGGGGGAAGTGGAGAAAGTGAAGACATCACTCAAGACTCAAGAGGAAGAATGGGAAATAAATGGTTGCTCTATTATGACCGATGCTTGGAGTGATAGGAATAGGAGAAGCATTATGAACTTGTGCGTGAATTGTAGGATTGGGACTACTTTTCTTAGTTCCAAAGAGGCCTCATTAGATGCACATACGGGTGAATACATATTTCAATATGTGGATGATTGCATTGAAAAACTTGGTGAAGAAAAAGTGATTCAAGTGGTGACCGATAATGCTTCAAACAATATGGCGGCGGCAAACATGTTGTTTGTGAAGAGGCCTCGGATTTTTTGGACCCCATGCGCTACTCACTCTATCAATCTAATGCTTCAAGCTATTGGTAAGCTTCCTATTTTCAAGAATACAATTACAAAAGCTAAGGCTTTTACCATGTTTGTCTACTCTCATCACAAAACTTTGGCATTGATGAGAAAGCGTACACGGAGGAATATAATTCGACCGGGGGTGAATCGATTTGCCACGACTTTTTTAACATTGCAAAGTTTGATTGAAAAGAAAGAGGAGTTGAGGCAAATGGTAAACTCTAAAGAGTGGGAAGAGACGAAATGGTCAAAAAGCGCGAAGGGAAAAGTCGCTTATGCTACCATAGTCTCTCCAAGTTTTTGGATGGGTGTGGTTATGTGTTTGAAGGTATTCACGCCATTGGTGAAGGTGCTTAGACTCGTTGATGGAGATGTGAAGCCGGCTATGGGTTTTGTGTATGGTGAAATGAAGAAGGCAAAAGAAGAAATTAAGAGTGCCTTGAAACATAAAGAGGCGCGATATGGGCCAATACTTGATATAGTTGAGGCAAAAGGAAATGGACGTATCAATACTCCACTCCATTTGACCGCCTACTTGTTGAATCCATATTTCTACTACAACACTCGGTCTACATGGTCCGTCGAAGAAAATGCGATTATAATGGAAGGGTTCTTCTCATGTGTAGAAAGATTCTATCCGAACATAGATATACAAAGTAAAGTAGTAAATGTGGAGTTGAGCAAGTAAAAAAGCAAGGAAGGTGCATTTGGAAGAAACTTGGCAACGAAAGGATGTGAGCTAAATGATGATAGTTATGATCCGGGTATTATTCTTTTTCCTTAGT
The DNA here is from genome assembly GCA_029379335.1 of Thymus mandschuricus. Taxonomy (NCBI): domain Eukaryota; kingdom Viridiplantae; phylum Streptophyta; class Magnoliopsida; order Lamiales; family Lamiaceae; genus Thymus; species Thymus mandschuricus. The sequence goes on along the minus strand of CM057074.1, from coordinate 12,962,491 downwards.
CCCTCTTAATTTCAATTTTCATACATAATTTGATATTTTCATTTTCTTATGATTTTAATATATTCTTTTAATATATAGTTTCATGGTGGTCAAACTATGGCATAGCCGTACCTAATCTCCAAAAGTTTGCACAAAAAATTCTTTCTTTGACAACGAGCTCATCCGGATGTGAAAGAAATTGGAGTGTCTTTGAAGGGGTAAGTAATTTTCTATGTCAATTATATACTAGTATTGTAATTTGGTATTTATAAATTATTGATTTTAGCATTCTAAATGTGTTTACTTCGTAATTATAGATTCATACAAAGCAAAGGAATAGACTAGATACCGATCGGATGAATAAGCTAGTGTATGTCCAATTCAATGCAAGATTGATGAACAAGAAAAAGAAGGGTAAGAAAGTTGATGTGCTTTTAGCCGACGAAGCTACTTATGCACAAGGGTGGATGGTTGATGGAGTAGGTGATGATGAAGATGAAGAGATTACGAGTCAATCGTCAAATGAGCCAAGAAGGAATGTTTTATTGGAGGAAGTGAGGGAAGTTGATGAAGATGATTTCTTATCCGAAGGTTCCGAAGATGAAGGGGGTTATGATGATGATGAGTTGTTCGAGCTTGATGATTCAAGAAAAGAGCATGATGTTGATTTTCTTGATTATGGGAATGAAGAATTTGAAGATTAGATTATATGTAATAGACTAATTTATCGATTTTATGTTTAAATTTGTGGTAATGTTTCGACTATGAATTTTATTTTAATGACTATTGATTTATGAATTTTGAACTATATTAGTTTGCAATTGTATATTTGCATTGTTGAGAATTGAGATGAAATTAGATAATATGTAATTGGAATATTGGATAATGAAAATTTTAATATTTTTATTTAGGAATATTAGTAAAAAAATAAAATTTTAATAAAAAATACGAATCCGCCTAGGCGGCTAGGCGCTAGTCGGCTCTCCGCCGCCCGACTAGCGCCTAGCGTTTTTTAGAGAACATTGACCGCTGAATGTAACAATTGTAAGGTTTACTTTTTTAGATATGTCAATGTATACATTTTAATTATTTTATTCATTAACAGTATGTCACAATCATACGTGAACATATTAAGAATGTTCACGTTATATTGGGAAGCATTCATCTAACAATAATACATATAATATGCATCAACTTAGTTTAGATTTGACAATTTCTTGAAACATTATATCTTCAAAACCTAATTTTATCAAACATAATGTAAAAAAGCCAAAAAAAACAAAAAAACAAAAAAAACAACCAATCTCGTGCGTCGTACGGGTGTTAATACTGGCATTAACAAAATTTAAAATTCGTGAAGGCACTTTTGTGCTTTTTGACTTATCAATTTCATTTTGAATTATTTTTTTTTTCACCAAGTCCATTATAAATTTTCAAAGATATAGATAAAAATCTTAAATATAAAGTTAATACATACGATTTGCATTAACTTAATTTAGATAGTACATTTTTTTAAACTACAAATATTATACTCTACATGTCCACCACTTTTCGTGTGTTGATTTTTTTGACACACATTTTAATGTGTCGAAAAGTTGACATTGCGATGAAGTTTAGGTTGAATTTGATATAGTGGGTTATTACACACTATGTAAGCATAATATACATCAAGCTCAACCTAAACATTATCGAACATCTATATTAAATGCATTGAAATGTGTGTCAAAAAAATCAAAGTAAAAGATGATAAAAGGATAGAGTATAATGTACATAGATTTGTGGTACATAAATATATGATTCAAAAATTAATATTATGCAATATATTGTAAACAAACAAATTCATATAATACAGTCAAATCCCGTGCGTCGCACGGGTGTGATACTAGTTATCAAAATACAAACAACATTCAATACCACCAATTTTCATACAAACAAACATTACTTCTTATCAAATAATCCTCACATTCTTACGAGCAACACATTCATCACATAATATGATCAGTATTATCGAAACACAAACAACATTCTTACCACCAACACAAACATTCTTACAATGAACTGATATCATATACCACTCCGGTTCTAGTTAGTTGAACCATTTGCTTTTTGACTTTTTCGGCACGCGTTTCCACCGAGACGTAGTACGGGTTTTACGATATAATTTTGAAATATTATTTCTTTTACGGGATAATATGACACTCATAGTATCCCGTAAAAGAAATAATATTTCAAAATTATATCGTAAAACCCGTACTACGTCTCGGTGGAAACGCGTGCCGAAAAAGTCAAAAAGCAAATGGTTCAACTAACTAGAACCGGAGTGGTAGTACAAGCAAATATCAGCAATACCCGCAATTTTCTTACAAACAAACATTAATTCTCATAAAAAAAACTCCCATATTCTTACTAGCAACACATTCAGCACATAATATGATCAATCATTTATAACCCCTACATTTTAATCAATTTTTGTACACTCCCACTTTCTTATGAACAATATCATCAGTTTTTATCAAAACATAACAACATTCTTACCACCACCAACACATTCTTACAAGAAATCAATATCATATACAAGCAAATATTTTAGCAATACCAGCACTTTTCTTAAAACAAACATTATCATCAGTATTAGCACTATCAACACAGTTAAGTAAGAATCTTACTATATGTAAATAGCACGACAAACACACCAAAATAAAGTTAGAATTTGGAATCAAGAACTAGAACATATTCTTACTAGCAACCACACAGTATTACTAGCAACTTTACTAATTCATATTAAAAAATAGTTTGAATCACTGCTAGAACTTAACAAGGGGGATAATGTACTGTAAGGATTAGGAAACTTACTACATGCAATTAGCACAGAGAAACCCCCACACAAATCTGTATATATCAAAATCAAAACAGTCAAACATAACACATTCTTACCCTCACATAGCCCCCTAAAAACACTAGAATGAACGAAAAGGGGGGTGATGTACAGTAAACCCTAGGTTATGTATCGATTAGAGTCAATCGATAACAAGAAAACAAAAATAGGTCGAATCCACAAAAAAATATGAACATTCGACTACAGTTTTGATGTTAAAAACCCTAGTTTATTACCTCTTTGTCTGTAAACGGGTGGCCGCTTGGTTTGTGGACCACCGCCGCCGTCGCTGGACTCGATGGTTCAATTTCCTCCGGTGGCTGCTCGACTTCTTCAGCATCTTCAGCATTCCGCTTCCTTTTATTGCTACGAGTTCCTGGTGCCGTATTAAACGAGAGGGATGGAGGGAGAGAGAGTGACGGGGGAAACGAGAGGGATGGGGGGGAATGTTCCGGTGACTGCGACGGGGAGAGAGAGTGACGGGGTAGTCGACGGTGGTGGAGAACAGTGGGGAGAGAGGAGAGGAGAGGAGAGGAGAGGAGAGGTTGAGACATGAAATGAAACGTGAGTAGTTTAGTTTTCACCTCTTAAATTTCGGATGAGATCCTCTGTCCCAAACTCTGTGTACCAACCGTATCCCAAATCTCGATTTCTATTAGTTTTTTACATTTTTTTTTCAAATTTTTTAATTTATAATGATTTATTTAATTTTATGATTATTTCTAGGGTTCGCTAATCCAAATTAGGGTATATAATTATTTTTTAACATTTAATGTCACTTTTATTGGTTATATAATGATTGAAAAATTCAAAACTAGGGCATATTACCTTTAAAAAATCTAATTTTCCCCATAAATGTGTATTACAATTTGTTATATAATGCAATTTTTATTTTTTTACAATATAATATTTAACTAGTAGAAATCGAGATTTGGGACACGGTTGGTACACAGAGTTTGGGACACAGGATCCCATCCGCTTAAATTTACGTATTTATATATAACTTATTCTAGGGTAATAACTCTATCTAAGCGGCCTATCAAAAACGGCCTTAGAAAACCCCGGATCAAAACGACACCATTGACCGAACCCAGTTGATAAATCTTGTTTAAACCCTTCCGCCACTGAACTGAACAAACATCAAAATCCTCTAGTTCCCTCTCGTTCTCGCCATTTACTGGTAGAGTGAGAGATATATATTTGCTTCTTAGTATAATTTAGTCCTTTTTCATTAGAAGCGTATCAGGAAATGGTTGGTCGGAAGTTCGACGAACACACCGCATCTCGAATCCAGGTAATCGTTTGTTCCTTGTTCACTTCCGCCAACATTCAAAATTGTGGAGTTTTCACATGATTTTTATTTTTATTTTTTTATATATACTATTGTTGGAGCGTTTGTTTGAAATTCTTGGTGTTTTTGAAACGATTTTAGAAGGCATTAGTTCGTCTGGCGTCGATTGATCCGATCGAATTGTGCAATGAAGCTAAAGTAGAGCGATGCAGGGCGACTAGGGATTTGAGATGCTGCGGTCGAAATGTACAAAGGGTTCTTATTCCCTGCTCCCATGCTGCTTTGTGTGAGGAATGCAGTCAAAGGTGTGAGGTTTGCCCTATCTGTCGGTTGGCCCTACCCAAGGGTGGGAATGTGCTTCCCCTTCGTCTTTTCTATGAATGTATTGAGGCGGGTCTTATTTCTAAGAGGCATGATGATAGATTAAGAGATAAAGATGATACCGATATTCAAATCGATGCTGATGTTCAACGGCTATATTCACTCTTCGACGTCTCCTTGGAGAACAACCTAGTTTCCTTGGTTTGCCATTGTATCCTGCGTGTTGTGAGTTGTTATAGGTGTCTTTAAGGTTGAATTAGTATATTTTATCCAACGAATCCATCCCTTCCTTCTCTTATCTAGGATCACTGAGATGTATTTTTATTTGCTTCATGTTTATGTTGGAATAAATGTCTTAACTTACTAACTTTAACTTCAAGGGCCCTGGCAAAACTTTTCCTTGTTCATTCTCTTACGGATGCACATAATTGAGGTGTTCTGAGTTGTCGAAAGTTGAAGAAAAGTGGTTTGATGATTATCTTTGATCTGTGTTTCGGTTAACTTGTGATGTTCCATGTTCCTCCTTAATAGTAGCTATCAGATGTTACGGACGTTTGCATGGATGAGAGTGCTGTATCAAGTGATCCAGTTATTGCATTTTTGCTGGATGAGAAGGTTGTCAAAGATTGGTGCAGGCGGACATTCGAAAGTATTTTAATAGACCTCAATGAAATATGTATCCTAAAGTATAAATTCTGACTATTGATTAAATGATGATTGACGCCTGAAGTTCTTGAGAACCTTGACATTCATGATAGATAGTCTTACAGTATCAGAGATGACTCAAAAGTTAAGTGCTCTCCTGAAAATTTCTTCAAAGTTAGCAGGTGTGTCCAATGTTCTTGATGTATTGGAGTCTTCTTTCAAAGGCTCTATTTCGGCAATGCTTCAGGATCTTCATCACCTTCAAGAGAGCATATTAAAGACAAAACAGGTAAATTTTCAGCACCATGCTCTCTTGTGATTGTTTTAATTCACTTTTAGGATTGTTTTTTGGAGGATTTTCTGTTCAATGTTGTCGCAAGTCATGTATATTTGTATTACATCTTGTTCAGTTTTCCTGGCATTCATTGGTCTTATACCCAAACTTACAGAATTATTATGTACTTCATCCAAGCTGTTTAGTATTATCTATTTATCTGAAAACTTGTGTTATCTGGCTAAACTTCTTCAACAGTTATTGAGTTATATTACTGAATTAATCTGTCCAGATGCAATAATCCATGTATTTAACATTTGTAGTCTTGAATGCCTGCCGTATGTCTTAGCATTTATTGATCGATTTTGTATGTTACAATCTACAGCACCTCGAGATCATGGCTTGGTGCATTAGACATCAATTTTTGGATAGTATAAGATCTAGATTTTCAGATTTTGCATCATGGAGATCATCAGTTAGTGAAAGGAAAGATGCAGCAATTTGCCGAGCATGGCCCGAACCAGTGGGGGGTGTCTTGGAGCCTAGTGAACAAATTACATCTAGCCTCTTTATTGAAGATGCACTTTCCAACCTAGAAACAGAGCAGGGATATGGTCATGATGATGAAGGGGAATTAGCAATTTCATCATCTCTGGCTAGTGACAAAAGTTCATTTTATCTATCTAAGTTACAGGGATTGGCAGGACGTTACCCTTTTGAAAGTGTCCGTGCTGCTGTTGACTTGCTCTTTCTACAAGGAAACTCTAACTTGGTTCTTGCCAAGCAAGCTATTGTATCCTATCGAATTTAGAACTCGGCATGTTTTAATAATTCCACATTTTAGAAAAATTAAACATAGCATCATTGAAGCTTCTCTTTATTGTACATGAAAAAATATGTCACTCCTTAACCTGTTCCACAGTTCCTATATTTTCTTTTTGATCGGCACTGGACAGTCCCTGAAGAAGAGTGGAGGAACACTGTGGACGATTTTGCTGTCACATTTTGCATAACCAGGCATTCTTTGCTTGAATCTTTTGTCTTCTATCTTTTGGATGACCACACTGATGAAGCTTTAAAGGTAGACAATCATCTTCCGATTTTTTGAGGTTTTATCATGTTCTATTCAGATACTGTAAGTATATAGAGGGGGACCTGATGATGTTTCACCATCAGAATTGTTGAGTGACACCATAATTTGGATGTATGCGTTGAAGATGTTTGCATGTGTGTCAGTTAATTTTACCATACCCTTTTCTCATTACCTCATTTTTTCTCTGTTTTTTGAAGATATGAATTGTTGATTCTGGCCTTGGTTTCTTGGGCTTCTCAGAACTAATTGACGGTGACTGTCCGGCTTGTACTTATCTGCTAAGGTCATTGGAGAAGTGATTTATAATTTTATGTGTTCCTTCATTGGAAAAAGTGAACTGTGAATGAAAGAGAGAGATAGGATAGACTGTTGCTCTCAACGGTTGTAGCTAGAATGCAGTAATGGGGTACAAGCTGACTGGTAATTACGATTTAGAGTCTGTCCCATTCCATGTCAAATTTATTAAAAAAAATTTAAAAACAAATCACTTTCTTCATCAAATCATCAGAACAGATTTCAAAAGATGAAAACAATCAATCTACTCAGTTTTTGAAACTAACAATCAAAGAGTAGAAACCATGTTTTGTGTGCCTTTTTTTAGAAATACTCCCTCCATCTCATAAAAGTGGTCTTGTTAGGCAGAACAAGGATGATAAGAAATGAAGTATTTTATGATATAACCGAAAAGAAAAATTGATTTTTACCAAAGAGTGTATCAGAGAGAACTGAGTTTGCAGTTTTGTTGTGGCTCACAATGACATTGTGTAATTTAATAATATGTTCGAGTGTGGTTATGAATAGTTTCATTTCGGGTATGAGATTATATTCTTGGGATGTTAAGACAATTTTCTTGTGAAGAAGAGAGTACTGTTTCTAATGAATAATCCTCATTGATTCTCTATTTGTAAATTTTGAATCCTCTATTGACAGTATATTGTAAAATTTGAATTTTAGATATTTCAATCGACTATATTGTGAAATTAAAATCGTCACTGAGCTCACTACATTGTAAAATTTGAATCTTAGATTGACAGTTTCTGTCACTTTGCTCGTAAATGATAATAGTTTCATGGATGAATAGCTGATCTATGAGGGCCCTAGTGGTCGAGAACTTTCTATTTTGTCTTGTTATAGTATCTTTCTCAAACTAATATTGTTATATTTTCAATCATGTCCATATCTTTTGCTACTTTGGATGTATACTGATTGTACTATTTTTTTTTTCCCTTGTTATTTTTCTAGGAAGCATGCCGCCTCCTTCCTGAAATCGCAGGCCCATTTACCCATCCTAAAGTTGCAAAGTCACTGCTAGAGAGGCAGTATCCTGATGCAGGTCTTATGACAATGAGGTGGTCAGGGCGAGATGGGGGAACATCATTAGTTTCACTTGCGGAAGCTGTCACTGCTGTTCGGGTTTCGGTAGAGTGTGGACTTCTGACTGAGGCATTTATGTATCAGAGGATGATTTGTACTAAAGTCAAGGATAAGAAACTGAAAGATGCTGATGAGAAAGTAACTGAACAGTTAAACAATTGGAAAATCTGGTTGGAGATTTTAGTCTCTGAGATTTGCGGTGTTAGCATTAAAAGGGGTGTAGTCGATCGAATTATCGAGTTGCCCTGGAATGCTGATGAGGAGAAGCATCTTCATAAAATCTTGTTTGATGTAGCCACAACTGATCCTTCATCACCGGTTGGAAGTCTTCTTGTGGTTTTCCTTCTACAGGTACTTGAATTGTTTATTGTAGTTGTGGGTGCTATTAATCTTTGTTAACTTATCTTGGTACTTATATATGCAGCAGTCACAATTCAAGGCTTTTTGCTTGTGTATCTTAAGCTCAAGTAGAAAGTAGTTTTTATCTTACTTCCGTCCTTTTGGCAATCGCAAAACATATATGGTCAAGTCTTGGATATGAGGAGTCCTGCATGGCTTGGACACTTAAAAGTTTATTTTGAAAATACTTATGATTGCTTTGTTTCCTTTTTAGTTCCTTATGCATGAATTTCCATGTCCTATCTGTCAACTTGTTATTGTTTTTTCCTATTTGTTGAATTCAAATGTTCTGATATGAGAATTTAAAGCAGTCACTAACTACTTAGCATGAGCTCTCCTGTCTAAAACATGTATATCTCTTGTGGAGCTGTAGGGTAGTCTAACATCATCGATAAAATGATCTTGCATAGTTTTACAGTCTTACCTTCTACCTAAAATATTTTCACTTCTCCTATCTCATTAGTTAATTTTTGTATTGTTTGGTGGATTAATTGGTGTAAGAATTGCTATACTCAATTTGTTTAAAAGAGTTGCTTAATCATGATGAAGAAGGAATAATTTTATGTTTAATAATCCTTAGAAAGTTTATTCTGCCAAATTCTGGTGCAGAAGGGGAAGAAAACGGATTTCATGTTTTCAGTTCAACCATAAGTCTTGTTTTTGTGTTGTGGAGAAAGGTGGTGCATTATTTTTATCAGACATCGTGAAAGTTTAAGCGAAGGGGTAGAACTCATGTTTATATCCCAATATTCTTTTGCTACTCCACATTTGAAGGGATTGGAGATCATATTTGCCAGTGCCCAACCTCCTGGAGAATGTCTCTAGCTCCATCATCAAATGATGTCTTGCAGTCTACCTAATCTGGGTTCTTTGACTTTTGAAACAAAATCAATCCATTTTGAGTTTGGGTCGGAATTCTGATTACCATTAAGCTTGCCCAACCCCCAGGAGTTCTTTTCGTCATTTTTTTTGTTTACCAAGTTAAATGAAGACTCATGTAGCACTACTTGGCTGTCTAGCCAGCACCTCTACTCCCAGGAGGGGGATCTAGACGCCCTTAGCCTGCATTTAAAAATTATTGATGACAAGGTTTTTTATTTTTGAAAGAATATTATGTTGGTGGGTTTGCTTCGTATTGTTTATTTTGGTAGCTGTGAAAGTTTTATAGCTTAACTAACAACCACTAATTAGTTTCATTCTCGTATTCCAGCGGTATCGATATATTGAAGCATTCCAAGTGGACTCAAAACTTCAAAAGCTGGAGGAAGATTTCATCTCAATGAAACAAAATGAAGAAATTTCTTATAAAGTAAAATCATTGACTCATTGGAGAAAGAAATTGGTTGTAAGTAATCTCCATCATTTAATTTCTTAAACAAAATAATGTTATGTTTATCAGTTAGACCGACAGGAGCTGGAAAAACTGCAACTCTTTGTGCTTTGCTTGCATGGAAATGCTCTTCATACATGGTATAAAATTTATTTCAAATCTAACATGTTTCGAGGATAGATAATTGATTGATGACTGAAGATGAATATCTGGAAATTACCTTGTTATCGTCATCTGGTTTTCATATGGTAAAATAGCTAATTTGCTAGTAGGACTAACATCTGAATGATGATAGAATTTATATTCCAAGTAGTTTCGCCAATTGTTTATTCAGATATTAAATCATTAAATGTTGGAAAAGGTTCTGGATGGTACATAGTCCGCACAGCACAATATATCACGGTTAAGTAGGTTCCCCTTGTGAAGGAAAGGGGGAGTCCCTTAAGATTGTTTTTTTTTTTTTTTTTTTTTTTTTTTTTTGTGGATATATCTCAAACTCTGATTTAGTACTCCCACCGTCCCAGTTCAATTGTCTTGTTTCTTTTTTGTACAAGATTTTAGGCGCAGTGTTAAAAGTGAAAAGTAAGGGGTCTATATTTAAATGTAAGGGTTAATCTTTTCCATTTTAGAATACATGACAATTCGTGTGGGATGACCTGATTAGAAAAACAAGACAATTGAAATGAGATGGAGGGAGTATAATCATTGTAGTTAGAACATGAAGAAAGATTATAATTACTTTCATAGGTTTGTGTGGTTTAACTATGGCTGCTGCTTTTGATTTCGATCATTACCTACCTAAATTAACAATGCATTTTTCTCGAATCTTCTAAGATTGACTCATAATAAATACTGTATTAGACTATTTTGGGTGCACAGATGGTGGCAAATATATTGAAAGATGTGTCTCTTAAATAGTGATTGCTGAACCATTCCCGAAATAAATTTGTAAATTTTACTTCTAAAAGAGATTCAGCAAGCTTTGAGGTGTCCATTGCCATATTTTGTTCTAGGGGTATAGTTGTTCTTTACTTGGGCTAACATTATCTACTAGGTATGATGCAACTATCTTACCTGTTTCCTTTTGTTTTTGGTTACATTCGACGATACAGATTATCTGATCCAGTGTAGGATCGTGTTTTTCCAGTTTAATGCTTATTCTTCTCTAATTGCATGTTCTACTCTGGTTTTGCTCTTGTGACCTAGCTTACACAGGTGAAATTGGGTGATTTAATATTGGTTATGATGATTGTCATAACCTTTTTTTCTTATTTTCCTCCAGGAACGAAGTGTTGATTTGTTGCCAGAAGTTCTCCAGCAACAACTCAAGACTGGAACCTTGCCTGAAGTTGCAGATTTCAGTGGTGATGAAGGCATTCCACCAAAATCGAATCTCGGGACAATTCAAGAACCAGTCTTGGGTAATTTGTTGTTTAGAGTTCCGTAGCAATGGGAGGCTCATGGCTTTGTGCATTCTCAGCCTTAAATCAGAACTGCCAACTTTGTCCAATATTTGGATGCGGTTCCGCCTTCTTTGTATTATATGCTTTAGTTACTCAGGGATTGAGGCTTAACAAAGAAAACCATGCCCCGGGTGCTGTTTTGTAGTTTCGAGATTAACATTCTGTAATGTTGAATACATCGTTTAACCCTTTCAGCAACTGATATATTTGTTATGTTAATGATTAAAAAATGAGTTGGGGAATTCAGTGCGCTGCTAACATCTCTTCTTAAGTTTGTTCAGTGGCAGAGTTTTAGGATTGATTTTAGGGGCACATTCTTTAGCATGGCCTCAACCGTGTGGCGGATCTTGATTGACACCTTTATTTGTTTTGATTGACACTAAATATAATTGACACTTTTATTCATAATAATTGACACTTTTGCTAAAAATATGTGAATAATGAATATTAATTTTATCTTGGGAAAATAGCTAATATGCATGACGACACACACACACACACACACACACACACACACACACACGCACATATATATAGAGGGGAGATCAAATAAAAAATACATATCCAGTAAGAAATAAGAAACATTTTAAGCCGTTGAAATTGACCGATCAATGGTCATGATTATTAGGTAATTTCTAAATAAAATAAGGTGCCACGGGATCTGATATAGCGTAGGCTTCTGCCCAGAGTACGGATCTGCGCAAGGCTAATAGCTTCTGCCATGTATGGGGCATCTGCCCTTATAGCGGCATCTGAAGGTACGAGGGAGCAGGTCCAGGTGGCATTAGCGGGAGCCGCATAGCAAAGTTGATACTCCCTATCATGGTGTATGAAAGTTTCCTTCGCTGGGAAATCTCTACTTTTTCTAGTTGAGAATTTTTAGAAGTTTGCTGTTACTCTTTGTTTATTTCCTACGGCTTGTTGAATGTTTATTGACATATTTTATTTAAAAAAAATAATCACGTTTTGTTCCATTAATTATTTTATATGATGCTATATAAAAGTAGATTTCTAATATTTATATTATTGATAGATAGATCTCTAGAAATGCTTGTCGAAACCAATGGTTTAGCTATGTTAAATGATTTCGCTCCATTAAAAAAAAAAAAAAAAAAAAAAACTTATCCACAAAAGATTTGAGCCATTAGAATCTTTTTCTTGAATCTGCACAAATTATATATCAGTACTAACTAAAAAGTAAATCTAATTATTCTGCAAATGATGTACAGTTCAAGCTCTTATTTTGTTTAGTTTGAAGATTATTTTGGCTAAACTTGAGTATGATTCGTTTGCAAGTTTATGATGTTTGGGCTTCTTTACAACCCGATTGGAGTAAAAGTTAGCATTTTATAATACTACTTACGTCCCACTTAATCAGTCCCATTGAAATGTTATATACATCACATATAAATATTCAATGAGACTAATTAAGTGGGACGGAGGGAGTAGAAGAAAGGATTTTGGTTGCTCAAAGTTAGTTTCTTTTTTTATGATTAATGTGTTTTTTTTCTATGTTAAGGCTCAATGTTCTTTTCTTAATTTGAATTCCTATAATGCATTTGGTAGCATCATGTAATGCATTATATATGTTTAATTCAAATTTATTATTTGTGTTTTTTTAACTATAAGTAGAGTAAAACTCTTTACCTTTTATCTCAAAGGTGATTAAAAAAATAGGTAAGCTTGTCATAATAATAATAAAAATATATCACGGAAAACTCCATATGTTTTCTTATTAAAATACAAAAATAAAAATTTGTTAATAAAAACCACAAAATTATTATATACTCCCGCTATCCCGTAGAGTATGACAAGTTTCATTATTCTATATCTCACATATATTTAAGTAACGAGTCAAACTTGGCGGGATGGAGTGAATATGTTGGATTGCATCACAATTCTTGGTCCCAGAAAGAGTTAATTGGTTTTAGGGACGCGGGGGGGGGGGGGGGGGGGGGGGGGGGGATACACCAATAGCCAACCGTTTTTGAATTTTATAAAACAAACTGTTTTCGAGGAACTAGCTGGTCAAGCAGTCCGATACATAGTGGAACAGATTGATCTATCAAGCTCGTTGTGATCAACAAGCTTGATCTATCAAACTGCTAAGTGCGGAATATGGTGGAGAGGTTGAGCAGAATAACTCTTGAAGTAAAATCTTTTACAGCCTTGAAGGTGAGAGGTTGAGAGGTTGAGCGGAATATGGTGGAGACTGTTGTATGCAGTAAATAACACAAGGAGATTTTTACGTGGTTCGGATGTAACTATCCTACTTCCACGGTTGATCAAGCTAGATCTACGAATCCCTTTACTTTTGTATTCTACTTCTCTCTTGTTTATACTGACTGAGTATCAGTTTCATACAACATACAATCTTTCGATTTACAATCGAATCAGCAGCGTACAATCTCAACTATACTAGTTTGCAACTAAAATATATGAGAGAGAGAGTACAGGAAGCTTGATGCAGCAGTAAACGCAACAAGCTTGAAGTATGACAATGGTGAAATTCTCTATCTTCAACACTTGGGAAAGCTCTAGGTTTTTCGAGTGTTGACTGAATGTGAACTTAGTGAGAGAATTTCTTGCAGCGATTTGGCTTGTAAGATTAATGAGTTTCCCGTACTCACACCATTGTTGATGAAGGCTTTATATAGGCATAGTTCAAAAACTAGCCGTTGTGAGTCCTGCAAAAACTAGCCGTTAGAAAACAGCTGACTTGGCATATAGCCGTTGCAGTAATGACTCAGCACTTCAGGTGGGTCCAGACAGCTGGCAACAGAGGTGGCAACTATGTGGAATCAGGTTGATCTATCTGAACTGATCAACCGCCTGTCTTCGGCAGCTAGATGAATGAGCTCGAAGAGCCTGGCCGAAGAACCTGCAGGGCATTAACAGTGAGAGCTAACCGTCCTTTAATAGGTGAGGCTGTTATAGACAACTGCCTCATTCTTTAAGGAGAGCAGTCTCAATTAGAATAGATAAACATAAAATTGAGCCTTGCAATGCCTAAGTGTGGTTTTGAAAAACATAATCAAAACAACTGCAGAGGGTTCCCAACAATTTCCCCCTTTTTGATGATGCCAAAACCCAACACTTTACAAAGATCCTAAAGAAATAAAGGACCTGTTTTAACAAGTCTGTTAAACCAGTTTGATTAGATCATGTTAGGCAGATTGATAATAACAGCTGTAAAGCAGTTTATGAAGCCTAGACAAAGTGAGTTTGTCATTTTGGGCACAGAAAATATATCTTTTATTTATGACTAGCTGGAAGATGGAGATGTACAGATACAAGCTTGGTCAATAAATAAAAATTAATAATCAGCTACTTAGATGATCCAGCAGCTGATTGAGCTTCTTCTCTTCTGGGCAGCAGTCCCATACTTGTATAGATTCCATCTTCTATATGCCTGTAGCGAGGATCTGAAGGAGGAATGTCGAAGTTCAGAGTGGAGGTCCGAACACCCTCATTGATGGCAGTGTAATCCACGGTTTTTCCATCGGATAGAAGAGGACAGCAGAAGGTTTCTTTTGCAGGGACGGGAAGACCAATGCCTACTTCACTAGCCAGCTTCACAACTCCGTTGATAAGAATACAATCCCAAAAATGCCTTACAATGAGATTAAAGGCCTCACCGTGATTCTCTTGATCGTATGGAGGGAGTTTGATCCAGTAGTGCTGCAGAATGAATGAACTGGTAAGCTCTTCCCATTGAGGCTGAAGATCCTTGCCAAGCCAGTCTCTTCCTTCAATATCAGCTTGTGCTTTCCTCTTTAGATACTTTTTGTTGAGCTGGAGAGGTTGGCCTGCTTCTGCCTCATGACACGGTCTACTTCTGCCTGGGCTAGAGAAGCCCGCTTCTCATCTTCCTTCATCTTCCTCAAGGCATCGGCCTCGGCAGCATCAAGCTTTAAAAGTTCAGCCTTCTTCTCAGCTTGAATTCTCTTCTGAACATTTGGATCAATAGCTTGATCTGCATTTGCACCCATTAGCACAGCTTCTGTGATACGACGAGCTTCTTCTGCTGTGCCTGATGAGGAACCGCCTTGCTGATCAGAGACACCTCTATCAGTCTGATCGGCAAATGAGGGAGATTGAGATGGCCTTTCGGTAGTAGAACCTTCCCTGGATTTCTTCTTTTCTTTCTTCTTCTGCTTCTTTTCAGCTTTCTTCTCCTTCTCACCTTCCCCCTTTTTGACATCATCAGAAAGGGCTGTGATGATGCCAGTCAGATTCTTCACTTCAGCCTGGAGGGCTTCGATCTGGGAAGAGAGAGTCTCTCGAGAAGAGTAGAGAGCCAAAATGTCTCCACTATCAGCTGTTTCTCTCTGATTGGCTGCAAATGCTGAGGTGGTTATAAGAGTGTTGAGACTCGACAACTTTTCTTCCACCTCCTTTACCAGCCTGTTAGATATACGGAGATCGGTGCTGGTGGCCACATCTTCATCCTTTAGCAACGAGCCAAGAAATGGCTTGACATGATCTTTAAGATAAACCTGGGTGAAATTTCCAATCTCCTTGGAGACGGTAGCTTCTGCAATTTCCTTAGCTGTCGCAACAGCCTGTGAAGTGACCTCGCTCACTTCTTTCGACAGCCTTTCATCCGTGGTCTTCAGGTTGGTCAGAACATCATCCACGGATTTCGTCAGGTTATCCTCCAACTGACCCATTCTTGAATCCAGCCGCTTCTCAAGATCGGATAAATGAGATTTGACACCTTCAAGCTCTGTGTTTACCCTCTTCGAGATAAGATACCTCAGCTGGTGAGTGGTCAGGAAGGTCTCCAAATTTTCTTCCTTGTCCTCCTCTTTATCTTCATCATCATGGAACAGATCGTCCATGTTGATACCAGAACGGGCTGGAGTCACGGCCTCTTGCCTGATTGGACTCAGTCCATTCTCGTTTTCCTGGACAGCTGAATTGTAAAACTCAGCTTCTTCCAGGTAGAGCGGCTTCAAGTCCATGCCCATGGACTTGGCTTCTACCTTCATGGAGGTAAGGACTAGCTGGCGGAAGCCTGCACGAGCTTCCGAGATAGATGAGTAATGGAACTCATCCTTGAGTAAGGCCTCCTCCGCCTTGAGCTTGTCAATTAAGATCCTTCAGCACGAACAAGGACTGCATCACATGATAATCAGCATCCTTGATGTCCAAGAACAGGCGAAGGCGAGTGGCCATACGAAATGCCACAGGAATCGATCTGATCCTGGGCAGCAGTTCTTCAACGGCCTTCTTTGCCGCGAACTCCATGTCATCGTAGAGCTGAAGAGCTTGCTCTATTGCCAGTCTACGAGCATCTTCCTCAGCCTTCTTCAGATAAAGGCTGGCAGATTCGTCATTATCGTCATCATCATCACTGAGAACGACCTCGATGGAAGTGTTATCAAACACTTGAGGAGTGATGAGTGGATTGAAATGGTATAATCCACCCTGAGGCGCATCAAGATCTGCCTTGGTGGATACAGCCTCTGTGGGAATGGACTCATCTCTCTGGTAGACAAGCCGATGCTCCGGGGAGACAAGCTGATACTCCGAGGAGAGAGGTTGTTGTTCTTTGGAGAGAGGCTGTTGCTCTTCCCCAGCAGCAGAAGATGAGCACACTACTTTGGCTGACGGGGTTGAGCTAACTACCGCAGCAACAAAATGTTGCTTCTTCGAGGGCCTTTCCTCGGCGGCCGTCTCACTCCTCTTCTTTGGTTTCTCCACCGGCAGATCCTTGCCCTTGGTGGAAGAAGATTGTAATATCCCGTATTTTTAAATAATAGAAAATAAGAAAATTAAATAGATTTCCCTTAAGAAAATAATTTTCCTTAGTTATTAAGATTTAAGATGATAAAAATTTTAATTTAAATAATTGAAATCCTAACTAAAGAATTTTAGAATAATAAATAACTAATATATTCACTACCTAGAACCCTTATAGCTTGCTCAATAAAATTCCTAAAAATATTAAGTTAACTCCTTTAATCTAAGTTTAGACATTAAAAGATTTATAGAAGAAGCTAGGAATTTTTCCGATTTACGGTTAAGAAAATCTCCGTCGCCATTTGTCTATTTTAAACCTTTTCGTTCCTTTAAAATTATTTGAGCCATTAAACGAACTCCAAAAATTCTTTAGCATATGTTGTTGAGTCCGATATTTTATGTAAAGTCCGTAGGCACTCGAATTTTTAGAATCGGAATTTATTTTCATAAATAGCATCTTTTCATCGGGAACGAGACGTCGAATCGGGGACGGGATGGCCCCTATAAATAGAGGCCACCACCGCCTCAATCCTTCATCAGCCCCATTTTATTCCTTCACCTTGAGGAAACCTCCACCATCATCTCCACCGACTCCCTCACCTCCCTTGTCGGCAGCCACCTTCTCGCCAATCATCACCTCCGCCATCCTCCATCGCCGGCAGCCTCCCCACCACCACCACCGATCATCATCATCTCTCCACCACTCTCCATCAATCAGCCCCCTCTCCTCCATCTTCTCCACCGATCATCCACCAGCCCTTATCACTCTCGCTCTCTCTCTAAAGATTGCAAGGAGCAGCAGCCCCACCTCCGATCGCCACCACCGACGCCACCATCCGCTCCGATCAGCTGCAGCAGCCGCTGCCTTCATCTTCTTCAGCCTCTGCCGCCACCATCTTCATCACCATCTCCTTCCTTTCAAGCTAAGAGCAGCCCCCGATCATCACCGATCGTCTTTCGTGCATATCTTTCTCTCCGATCATCGAAAAGGTATGCCGTTCGTTTCTATGCACTCGTAGGGAGATTTCGATTCTATGGGTAGTGGCTGATCGTCGCCACGAGCTTCCGAAATGAGACATGCATCACCTTCTCTTCTTCTCCATCGCCGTTGCAGCCGTCCTTTCTTTGGTGGTTGCCGGTGTTCCTTTTTGCATCCATATAACCGAATTAAAGTTGTTCGTAACCTAATAATTAACCACTTTTAATCGGTCGGTTTTTAATTAAAAATGGATAATCTCGTTTTCAGCCTAAATGATGTCCCAAAATTTTGAAATTTTAAAGATAGGTTCCTGTTAGTATATTTAACATGTCCGTAAATTTTCGTGTCATTCCGAGTCACCGTTTGCACGTAATTAAAGAAACTATGTTAAGTCGGTATTAGGTCAAAAGTCAAAATCTTTGCATGACTAATTTCTCATCACTAATCCCTCTAGAAAATTATTCTAAACAACTTTTCCTTCTTTGCCAAAGCCATACGATCATCCGAAAATTTAATAATAATTTATTTATAATAACTTTTTAATAAAAACTTTACTTAAGGATTAAGTTCTTAGGCTTAGGAATTTCCGTTAGAAATTCTGAGAACACCTTAGTAACTAAAAAATTATTGTAGGAACAAGTCAAGAAGGGCCTGAGATAGGATTCTAAGTCGAGAGCGCATTTTAGGAGAAACGAAGTTAACGGTAAAGGTGGGGTTCCTATTCCTTGATAAATACTATTCTCGAGCTAGTGAGCTCAAACTCTTTATGCAGGCTTGTTACAGGGGAGACTTGTGCTGTCTCTGTCTATTTGAGTTTAACGCTCTTATTAAATTACGATCGGACTCCCCGGCTGCACTAGGTGCTGGTGCCGGAAGAGTTGTACGCATGCAGGTCAAGTGATTGTGGGCTGACCCCACCACTTGTACCATAGAGAGGGAGGTTATCCCGCGATTCCGTTATCATAATTGGACGGTTTTCGTTTCAGAGAGGGAGGTTATCCCGACGGCCATAAGATCCTAGGGAGGTTATCCCGATGGGTCGATAAGAGTAACCAAATGACAGAGTGGATCCAAACATTTATTTCTCTTCTTCCTTTTTACTCCTGTTTACCTGCATATTCTTTTCGTGGCAATGAACCCACTGGGTACACTAGTACTCAGCCCTGCAGAACTTTCTTTGTTTTGCAGATTACGAGCCGGAGGCATAGACGGGCTGGGAGTGGAAAGGGGTGGAAGACGTGGAGAATCGAAAGACTCAAACTCTACTGTTCTTTTTCGATTGAACTTTTTGATAAGTCACTATCTCGTTTTGTGAGAAGGTTGGACCTAATAAAATTTGGCCTAAAACGCTTAATAAGAAAACTCTTTACTTGCTTTCATATTTTCTCGTCTTTTGTTTCTGTATTTACTTTCTCGTATTTTGCTTCCGCTTTTACTTACGCAACTCTGGTCCTATCCAGAATATATATAACTATATATGTTTTTACTTATATATTCAGGCTATGCGTCCTATAGACGCTATCTATAACCTTTACATTATGCAGATCCAACTGTAGTGCGGTCTGGTCCGCCACGGTTGTTACATTATGTAGATCCGACTGTAGTGCGGTCTGGTCCGCCACTGTCGTTATTTTTCGTACTTTATACTTGGATCCAACGATGGCGCGGTGTGGTCCGACCTCGTTGTTATGCTTTGAATTCAAAGAAACTTAAACGAATTAAACGATAATAAAATTTGGTAGAAAGATTTAGCTGTTGTTGAGATTGGCTTATTGGTTGCCCCAGCGAATAGATCCTGGTATAGGGGAAATGCTGCCCGAATTACTTGGGCAATAAATGAGATAAACGAGATTAACCCCTAAATGAGCCCTTTTAACCCTACCCTGTCCATCCCGGTACTTAAGACTACTGTAGTGAAATCGGGATGTGACAAAGATCCTGAAGACTTCTTGGACTGGGGAGGGGCAGCTAGTTCCCCCTTGGCCACGGGACGAGGGTTCTTCCACTTAGGATTGGACCTCGCCATGGCCTCAAGGAACGGTCTGATCGCAGGATCAGAGGTTATGAGAGATGCTTCATTAATACCCAGCGACATGTTAAACTGTCGCGGATTCGAGGGGAGTTTGATGGATTCGTTGAACGGGATAGAATCTTCCCATTCAGCACGTTCAACAACGAACTGAAAGATCAGCGAGATCTTCAGACAGAAGTTGAACTTCTTCTTGATGGTCAGCAGGGTGTCACAATCCTCATCCACGGAGGTCTTGACCTTCATTGCTTCTCCTTTCATTCCAAGGACCAACAGCCTCCCCCAATTTACTGGGAGGTTGTGGTAGACAACAATCATGATCTTGAACTTGTCGTGGGTCAGCCTGTCATTCGTCCCTTTCTGTGATAGTAGGACCTTGTGGATGACATCAAATAGCAAGCGAAACTCCGGCCTTAACCAAGTTCGTTGCATCCCTTTAAGATCATAGGACACGGCCTGCTTCCCAATCGCCGATAGAGTCATAGCTTGGAATGACTCTTCAATAAGCTGAGAGGACATGTCGGGAAAAATGTCCTTGCCGGAATCCTCCAAATCATACGTCTTCAACACAGCTTCGAGAAGGTTGAAGGAGTCGTCAGCAATGACGTTGTCGGAGGCCCGAACGGAGATGGAGTCGAGAGAATCCCCCTCGCCATCGTCCCAGAAAGCGTAGAACGCTAGGGTTTACAGCGGCAAGAACCTCTCCGGAACTTGGGTAATGATGCGGTGGAAGGGACTGCATCTCTTCATCCTCGCAAAGATATCGTCAAGGCCGGAGTGGCCTTGGTTGTTGTAGATGAAGAACGGCTCCTGTACGACTAAAGAGTAGTATTACCTGTTAGCATCTTGCCATTTGAAAGAAACTTCTTGACCGGAAGTAGAGGTTTGCTCGTCGGCGGCCATTATTCTCGTAAGAAAGTGGAGAAAAAAAAAATGAAGTTAGGGTTTTGATATAGTGTTTTTACAGAGAAAATGTGATAAATATGGCGGATGCAGGGATTATGTCAATGAAAGGGATGGAGGAGTCCCTATTTATAGAGAGTGAAGAACGGCCTTGATCATTTTGATCGAATGGCCGAGATGAAGGAGTGTGCCGTCATCCACCTTTTTAAAAAGAGGTGATTTGACTGCGCGCACCTTTTCGAGGCGCGTGGAGGCGAAGCGTCGCGCGTGTGCAGTTGGACGCGACAGTCAATGCCCAGTCGCGACTTTTCGCTTCTCACGTTCAGTCCTCACATTAATGCATCTCGATTGTCGAAGTATAAAACCCCAAAAGGAAGTTTTGTTACACAAAAAGAGTAATCATTGCTTCTGACAATATTTTCTCCAATATCAGTGTTTAGCTATATTAGGAATCTATAGAAATAAAATGAAACATGCAAAACATATTAAATACCAATAATTGAAATAAATGCACTAGGGAAAGATTAGATAAATGAAGAGTCAGTGAGTGATACAACTCACTGCCTTTACTTCCCCCTTGAGTGAGCAAGGTTGTTGTAATTTCTTACAACAACCTTCTACACGTGTCTTGTAGATCAGCCCGTAGAGATGGCAGATTGTTGTACTGGTCAGGTAGTTGAGGGAGCAGTGTTAACAGTCTGGTTGCAATTTAACATACCGAGCTTGACACACAACATTTTGAAGCGCTCTTCTTGTAAGGGCTTTGTCAAAATGTCAGCTCGTTGAATGTCTGTGTGGATATTCTCCACTATGACATTTTTCTTTTCAACATGATCACGTATGAAGTGATGTCTCACTTCAACATGCTTGCAACGAGAGTGAAGAATGGGATTTTGAGTGATGGCAATAGCACTCGAGCTATCACAGAAGATGGGTACTTCTTTGACAATGACCTCATAATCCTTGAGCTGTTGCTTCAGCCATAGGATTTGTGCACAGCAGCTACCAGCTGCCATATATTCGGCCTCTGTTGTTGATGTTGCCACGGATGTCTGTTTCTTTGAGAACCAAGATATCAGCTTGTTCCCTAGAAATTGACAAGTACCTGATGTTGACTTCCGATCTAGCTTGCATCCAGTAATCAGAATCTGAGTAGCCAGTCAGTTCTAAGTTGTCATCTCGAGGGTCATAATCCAAGATTAGCAGTCCCTTTGACATATCTTAGAATCTTTTTGGCAGCTTCCATGTGAGATTCCTTTGGATTGGCCTGATAGCGAGCACAAACACCAACTGCAAAAGTAATATCAGGCCTACTAGCAGTTAGATATAATAGAGAGCCAATAATACCCCTGTATTGAGTTATTTTGGCAGGTTTTCCTTCGAGATCTTGATCAATCTTCCCATTTGCCAGCATTGGAATCTTGACAGGCTTGCTGTCTTGAATTCCAAATTTTGTGATCAGATCATGAGTATATTTGGTTTGACTAATGAACATTCCTTCACCTGACTGCTTCACCTACAATACTAGAAAGAAATTCATTTCCCTCATCATGGACATTTTATATTTGTCCTTCATGAGGTTACCAAATTTTTCACATAGCTTGGGGGATTTAAATCCAAAAATAATGTCATCAACATAAATTTGAACTAAAAGGATATTATCATTCACTTTGATAGTGAAGAGAGTCTTGTCAACAGAGCCGCGCTTGAATCTAGATTCTATGAGAAAGGTGGACAGCGTCTCATACCAAGCTCGTGGAGCTTGTTTGAGTCCATACACGGCTTTGTGTAGGCGATAGACCTTGCTGGAATCACCTTCTGTGGTTGCTCGACATAAACTTCTTCTTCTAGAATTCCATTTAGGAATGCGCTCTTTACATCCATCTGGTAAACCTTGAACTGTTGGTGAGCTGCATAAGCTAGAAACAGTCTGATTGCTTCCAATCTTGCAACTGGGGCAAACGTTTCATCGAAATCAATTCCTTCTTGTTGACAGTAGCCTTTAGCAACTAAACGAGCTTTATTTATGACAACTTCTCCAGATTCATCTCTCTTATTCTTGAATACCCATTTGACTCCAATGACACCTTGGTGATGAGGTCGATCTACAAGAGACCAAACTTCATTTCTTTTGAATTCATTTAATTCCTCTTGCATGGCTTGAATCCAATCAGCGTCTTGTAGTGCTTCATATGCATCTTTTGGTTCAATGAGAGAGAGATAGCAGCTTAGAAGGGCACTTTCTCCATGCATCCTTCTTGTTCTTACTCCTTGGTTTGGGTTCCCAACAATGAGCTCCTGTGGGTGATCATCCACCCAGCGTCTTCTTCGAGTTTGTTCTTCTTCTGCTATGACGAGCTCTTGTTCTGTAGTGGGTTCCTCAAACTCGGGATGATAGGTGGATTCCAATCGTTGGGCCAAAAGATTAAGCTGCTCCATTTGTTTTTCCAGATCAGCAACAGCCTCAGGTTGAGGTACTGAGTTAGAGGGATCAGCTTGGTTATTTCCAGCTGATGTATTACAGCCTGATGTAGGAACATCACTTGCATCACTTCCCCCTTGCTGTGTGATCTTTGGATCAGATTGATCCTCTTCGTTTTGATCGGTTGGGCTCCAGATCAACAGGTCTTCTATGAGATCGTTCTTTGATCTGTTGAGCTCATTCATTTTTCCTGTTTGTGTGTCTCTGTACAAGCAAGTAGATTCATCAAACACAACATGAGGTGTTACCTCCACAGTGAGAGTTCTCTTATTATAGACTCGAAAGGCCTTGCTGATCTCTGAGTATCCTAAAAATACTCCTGGATCTGCCTTGCTTTCAAAGGTCTTAAACTGAGATTTCCCATTATTGTGAATGTAACACAAGCACCCAAAAGCCTTGAAATATTTTAACCTGGGGAGCTTGTTGTTCCACAACTCATATGGAGTTTTCCCATGCCTGGTAGTAATTACTGACCGGTTCTGAGTGTAGCAGGCTGTGTTGACAGCTTCTGCCCAGAACTTCATTGGGAGCTTAGTCTCTTCAAGCATAGAGCGAGCTGCTTCTTTCAACGAACGATTCCTTCTTTCAACAACTCCATTTTGTCAAGGAGTTCTTGCTGCTGATGTCTGATGATGAATTCCGTTTTTGGTGCAATATTCCTCGATCATTGAATTGAGAAATTCCGTTCCCCTATCTGATCGAATGGATATGATAGATTTTTCTTTTTGATTGCACAGTTTGTTGAGCAGCGCTGGCAGCTTCTCTAAGGTCTCCTTCTTTTTTAATAAGAAAATAACCCACGTAAATCTAGAATAATCATCTATAACTACGAGAGCATATTTTCTACCGTTTATACTCAGAGGAGTGAATGGTCCAAATAGATCCATGTGGAAAAGCTCCAATATTCGATTTGAAGCTTGAGAGCTTATGCTGGGAAAGGAGGCTCTTGTTTGTTTCCCATCTTGACATGCATTGCATATATGGTCTTTGTCGAATATCTGGTCAGGAAGATCGTTGACCAGTTTGTTGCATGCCAGCTTGTTGATAGCCTTGAAATTCAAATGGCTCAGTCTCTTGTGCCACAACCAACTTGCTTCAGAGTTGGCCTTTGACACTAAGCAGGTTTCTTTTTCATTTTCCCATTGGACTATATAGAGCTTGTCCTGCATAATACCGGTAAGGAGGGTTTCTCCTTCCTCATTTTTCACAAAACACTTATTAGTAGTAAATTCTAATCGTTTACCATTCGAGCAGAATTGAGAGACTGAAAATAGATTGTGATTAAGACCTTCAACAAAGGAAACATTTGTTGGGATTATATACTAAAAAGCATACTTTTTATGCTGAGTTGTATGGTACTTCTTCCTGTTTTATGAAATAAATAAAGTCATATGTTTTGCATATTTATTCGTGTTATGGTTATGCAAATAAACGTCCTGTAGTATATATTATAGATAATATGGTGTGGGTAGTCACACGGAAGATCATATTATCACTTTCTTATATACTTAAATGGTGTTCGCAACCTAAGTAATCATGGACAAATTACTTGTTAAGGTTGTAGTATAATGCTGGATATTAGCTGATCTTGGCTAAGTAGCTTATACTAATGCATCCAGTTGCATTGAACAGGATCGCGGTGAGATAAATCCTTTTATACTGATTTAATAAAGGATTCAAGATCTCAGACGATTATTATTTCTTAATTCTAGTTGCATAATATTGAATTATATATTTATGATTATTATTACTTTGAGTTATCAATGAGTGAGAGTTATTGCAACTCAAAACATCTCGATATCTTGGGTGATAATATTATAAATATGATAATTAATATTATAGCTAGAAATCGTGTCTCGGCGGAGTCCGAGTTGATGATGTCCCCTTGAGGCGCTCTAAAGATTATTATATTAAACCCTGCAGGTGGATTAAGTTCCGATATAATAATAAGGTCGAGCGGGTACTACTCTCGGATTGAGATATTAATTAATAGAGCTATCAGTAGCTTAATTAATTAATGGACATGCGATATCTTTAACACGAGAAATAATATAATCCAAAAAGGAGCCCGGTATGTTATAATATGGGACATGGATGGCAGTGCAATATTATTTCTATAGTGGAGTGAAATAATATTAATATAATTAAGTAAAGTATTCGGACCCAGAGAATACTTGGATTATTAATTATATTGGGAGGCCTAGTCCATATCCTCCTCAAGATCCCTAGTGTAGCCCAACAGAAGCAGGCCTGGCCCAGTAAGAGAAACCCTAACCCTATTCTGCCTCTATATATATAGATGGAGATTAGGGATTCCGTCATAAGTGAAAAACGGTTCACATGACGGCTAGGGTTTTACTGTGAGGAAAAGAAGAAAGATTTCCGTCCATCCGAAATTCTTCTTTGTGCTCTGGAATACACTAGAAGATCTTGAGGTTTACGAGAAGAGCTAGATCTCGTGTGCAGAGATCTAGTGCGAGGAATTCTTCACCGAAATCTCATTACTCCAGCTGGATCTGCCCCGGCAAAGGTATGCAATCTAGATCTGTTTCCGCTTTAGGATCTAGGAAATTGCATGATATGTGTTTGTTTAATTAATTAACATCCGAGCGATCTTCACGGAACCAACAATTGGTATCAGAGCCAACTCGGCTCTGTTAATTGATTAATCAAAATATATGTTTCATATTATTAGTATTGGATGCGAATTTTGTGTTTTGCAGAGATCCAATTGTCATGGTTAATATGAATGTTTTTTTTTTTTCGGTTTTAATTGTGTATTAAAATCGGTCTGTTTGTGGCCGCGTTTGTAAAACACGAGGGTTGATCGTGTTAGAATAGGTTTTATTTTTTGTTTTCCATGTAAATTCGATGTAAATATTTCCTATCATGTAATCGATCAATTCCGGAGGAGAGGAGATGAAGATTTCGTCTGATATCGAGGCGGCAGTGGCGGCGGCTCGACGGCGACGAGCGCAGTGCGCTAGGGTTTCACCCTATGCAGCGTTTGCGGCTCGGCTTCGCCGGTGGGAGACACCGCTCGACCCCCTCGACGACGGGAGCAGGTCGGAGGAGGGAGCAGCGGCAGCCCAGCGCGACGGCGGCGGCGGAAACTCTGCTGACCAGCGGCAGCGCGAGCTAGGGTTTCTCGGAACCCTAGCTGTTTCACCAAAAAGTGTTCGCAATAGACGAAATCTATCGTAGCACTAGCAAGTAAAACCTAAGTATCGAATCTCAAGGAAAACTTAACAGGGCAATCAATTATGTAGTAAAAACCTAATCTAGCCTAAAACTAGGAAAGCAAGTAAAGAAGATTTTGGGGTTTTTGTTTTAAATCCTAGGCAAATAAAATAAATCAAAGCAATAAATAAAAGCAAGTAAATAACTAATCTAGAACTCAAGAAATAAATCTAAGAATTAAACTAGAAGAAAGCAATTAAATCTACCTAGGCAAGAATCGAAAGGAAAGCGATAAAGAAAGCAACGAAGAAAGCATAAACTACTCTAGACATGATGAATAAAATCTGAAAATTAAAAGGCTAATTAATCTAACTATGAAAGCTTTGAAAATCTAGAGAATCGAAACTAGAAAAACGAATCTTAACTTTAAACTAGAAATCGAAAGAACGAAATTAAAACTAAGCAAATTAAACGAAGCAATTAAGAGAACAAATCTAAAACTAAAGCAAGTAATTAAAGCAATTAAACGAAAGCAATAAAATAACTTACGAAAATAACGAAGAAACGAAGAACTTGAATTAAACTGCAGCGAACTACGAATCCGGATTCGAACAAAAGAAAGCAATAAAAACTAAAGCTAAAGTATTTTGAACTGAAAAACTACGGTAAAAGCTTGTCCAAATTCGTGCCCTAATGGCCTATATATAATAAGGTAGAAGTTCGATTCCAACAAGGAAACAAGTAAGAAAACACGCCAGACGTGGAGCGGGCGCTCCAAAGGATGGGAGCGGGCGCTCCATATTGGCTTCGCAAAAATCCTTCAACTGCTGAACTGGAGCGGGCGCTCCAAACACCTGGAGCGGGCGCTCCAACGCTCATGTGCAAATCCCCAAGTATTGTCCAGGAGCGAGCGTTCCAACTCATCCTCGCACTGTATGCATTTTTGCACTCTTTTTCCGTCCTTTTCTCGTTCTTTCTCCTTCTTTCGGCTCCCATGATCCCTAACAAGTAAAATACTCGAAACACCCAAATCATAGCTATAAAGACACAAAACGACTCCAAAACGACACAAAAACAAATAATAAATAAAGACTAAAACCTAACAAAATGACACCAAACACTAGCGACTCGTGGCAAACTGCTGGACAGCGAGGCTGCTGGCCGGTGTTCTCCCTGAACACCGGCGAGTCCCGGGCGACAGACGACTGCGTGGAAGGCGGGGGAAAGGCGGCGGCAGCTGCTACTGTCCGCGGTAGTCGCTCAGCGACTGTGCAGCGGCGGCAGCAGGGATTTAGCTGCTGCCCTTCGTTTTTTCGGCGACCGGCGGTGGTGGCGTCTAGTGGGAGACCTCCGGTGAGGTCCCCTCCAGCTCCAGGCGGCGGCAGCAGAGGAAGGGCGACGGCAGCGTCGGCTCGAGCGGCTAGGGTTTGCGGTTAGGGTTCCTCCAAACCCTAACGGGCCGACTCGTAGGCCCGTTTTTTTTTCTCATGAAGATCAGCCCGTTACTCGAAGATTCCAGATTTTTTCAAGCTTGTTCGAAGAAAAATGAAGAACATGATGATTGGATAATTTATTTTATTGTTCATGGTGTTTTTTATTCGATGTGGTGGATAGCATGTTTAAATTATTCGCGATAATTGTCTATGTGCTATGCTTGAAAATGGTAAAAACCTTGATTAAAAAATTACTAAGTGTGAAAATATTATCATTATTCGATTTAATTCGAAAGATTATGATAATCTAGACTCCATAATTGGTTTAAAAATGAAATAATTAGCATTCGCGTTGAAAATGAGTCTTCCTCCCTATAGGAGATGCTGGTTATGGATTTCATTGGTTTAAACTTCGTAAAACAAAATTTGATTTAAGATGAAGTAATCAGTGTTCGCGTTGACAATGAGTCTTCCTCCCTATAGGAGACACTGATTATGGAATTCGTTGGTTAAATCAAGTTGATAATATTGGTAAAATGTTTTATTTAGGTAACTGCTCCTTTTGGTAGAGTTACTCTTCATATAAATCATTTTTTGGTATATTAAATTATGGTATTCACTTAGATGCAAATTAATTGATTATTTCCCTATAGGAAAGGTGATTAATTAATTTCAGATGGCTAGGAGGACCAACTATTAACTTATCAATCAGAAGGCTAAGGTTGATTGGATAATAAGTTAAAGATGTTAAGATCTACTTAAGGGATTATGTATATTGTTCACCTATAGTGGCTTATATATAAAAACTTAAGGTGTTGGGGGATGCTTTTATATTGTTTCAAGGCTTATCAATATAATTTGCTTCAAATCTTATATGACTGTTGATGTGATGTTTGTTTATTTATTTCAGCTTCACTATGTCTCTTAATCCACTTGCTACGATTCTCAAAGAAAACAAACTCGAGGGTTCCAATTATATTGATTGGAAAAGAAACTTGGATATTGTTCTTACTGCTGACGGACACAAATATGTCCTCATTCAGGCTTGTCCCCCTGAGCCCACTGATGAATCCACGCCAGAACAGCGTGAGGCTTATACCAGCTGGAAAAGGGCTGATGAGATGGCAAAATGCTATATACTGGCTTCAATGTCAAGCATTTTGCAGCATCAACATCAACATGTCCGATCTGCAGCTGATATGATCTATAGCCTTATGGAAATGTTCGGGCACCATGGTCGCCAAGCGCGTCAGAAGGCTATGAGAGCCATTATTACTATGCGCATGGTCGATGGTGATTCTGTAAAGGAACATGTTCTAAAGATGATTGGTCATCTCAATGAACTTGAGGTCCTTGGTGTTGAGATCGATGGGGAAACCCAGGTCGATATTATTATTGAGTCCCTTCCTAGATCTTTTGATCAGTTTCGGATGAACTACAACATGAATCAAAAGTTGTACACGTTATCCGAATTACTCAATGAGCTTGTGCAAGCTGAGGAAGTTCTACGGGTTGAACCTCAGGTACATGTGACCACTGTTTCTGAACCTTCTAAACCAAAAGGTAGAATTAGAAAGAAGAAGAGACAGGGTGGCCAAGCTCAGAAGGAAGCAAATCAAAGAGTGGGAGGACCTCAGGGTGGGATAAAGAAGCCTAAGGGGAAATGTTACCGTTGTGGAGAGAAGGGACATTACAAGGCGGTTTGTCCTCAGTTAAGAGGCAACCCTAAAGGTAAATCTTGTGCATTAGTAGTCGAAGCTTGTTTAGCTGCTCGTTCTACACATACTTGGGTTGTAGATACGGGAGCCACTGATCACGTGTGTTTTTTTCACAAACCCGAAGACTTAATGCTAGAGAGATTACCGTCACCATGGGGAATGCTACGCACGTGGCGGTTTCTGCAGTGGGAGTTGTCAGTTTACCGTTTTTGGATAAAACATTGGTTTTGAGAGACATTTTGTTAGTACCTAGTTTTAAAAGGAACCTTATTTCGGTTTCCAAATTGTATTTGGATGGATATTCGGTTACTTTCGGTTTGAATGACGTTACTATTTTTCGTAACAATGATGTCATTTGTTCGGGTATTATGTCTAACAATCTCTATACCATTAACTGTACTGTACCTGCTATTTATAGCACATCATCGAGTTTGAAGAAACGCAAGGTTTCTTCAGATGTGAATCAAACACTTCTCTGGCATCTGAGGCTAGGTCACATTAACCTCAAGCGAATTCAAAGGTTGGTGAAAGACGGTCCTTGGATAAACTCCAAATCGGACCGATACCAACTTGCGAATCTTGCTTAGAAGGTAAGATGACGAAAAGGATTTTCAAATCCAAGGGCAACAAATCAGAGAATGTGTTGGACTTGATTCATACAGACGTGTGTGGTCCAATGACTATTCAAGCTAGAGGTGGTTTTGAGTATTTCATCACCTTCATTGATGATTACTCGCGATTTGGATACATTTATCTGATGAAACGGAAGTCTGAATCCTTTGATAAATTCAAAGTTTTTAAGGCAGAAGTTGAAAATCAGCATAATAAATCCATTAAGTCCATTCGATCTGATCGAGGTGGAGAGTACCTTAGCGCTGAATTCTTGGAATATATGTCGTAAGCCGGGATCACGTCCCAGCTTACTGTGCCAGGAACACCACAGCAGAATGGTGTGGCAGAACGCAGGAACCGAATATTGTTGAACATGATTCGGTCGATGATGAGCTATTCTGAGCTACCTACTTCATTTTGGGGCTATGCCTTAGAAACAGCGGCATATATTCTAAACTTAGTTCCCTCCAAATCAGTACCCAAAACACCCTTGGAGTTGTGGTCAGGCCGAAAGGCCAACCTTGAACACATTCGGATCTGGGGTTGTCCTGCACATGTGTTGCGCAAGGATGCTGATAAGTTGGTGTCGAGAACTGAATTACGACTGTTCATAGGGTACCCCAAGGGTACGAGAGGTGGATTGTTCTATAGTTCAAGGGACCAAAAGATCATTGTCAGCACCAATGCTCATTTCTTGGAAGAAGATTATATGAACAATCACAAACCCATGAGTGAGGTCATCTTAGAAGAGATGAGGGATACAAACCCGCCTGGACCACCCGTACTAGATGTGGCACCATCAACTGCACCACGTGTTGACACTAGTACACAACCTCAGAATATGCCTCGTCGCAGTGGGAGGGTCATCATCCAACCTGAAAGATGGTTGTGTTTGGGAGAGTCTTCGGACAACTTACCTGGTAAAGATGACTCTGACCCCTGGACATATAAGGAGGCAATCCAAGACAAGGATGCACAGCTTTGGCAAGTTGCAATGGATTCGGAAATCGAATCTATGCATGAGAACGATGTGTATGACGTTGTAGAACTTCTTGAAGGGGTTAAACCCATCGGGTGTAAGTGGGTCTACAAACGCAAGAGAGGACCTGACGGAAAGATTGAAACTTTCAAGGCTAGACTTGTGGCGAAAGGTTCCACTCAGAAAGAGGGCATCGATTATGATGAAACCTTCTCGCCTGTCGTCATGCTTAAGTCGATCCGGATTCTCTTGGCCATTGCGGCCCATATGGATCTGGAGATTTGGCAGATGGATGTCAAGACTGCTTTTCTTAATGGTAGTCTTGATAAGCCCATTTACATGCGCCAACCAGAGGGTTATATTGCCGAAGGAAGTGAGCATCTTGCGTGTAAGCTTAAGAGATCCATCTATGGATTAAGCAAGCATCTAGGTCTTGGAACACACGATTCGACGAGGTAATCCAGTCATATGGATTCACGCAGTGTGTATATGAGAGTTGTGTTTGTTGGGAAACGGCTGCTTGAAAGCCGCCCCGACCCAGATCTTGGTTCGGATGTGTTGATTCGATCGTGCACATAAATTCACCCAACGGTTCGAGTACATACCTTGATTATGAAGAACGTGCAATCTGAGTCGTGTCTGATCGATCTACGGTTCTGATCTTCTAGGATGTGATCCCACACCTTGAAATCCGAGACTTGGTGGGCGTCTCGAGATCACTGGAACCTCGATCTCCCTCACTCAGAAGCCGGCGGCCGCACTCTCTCTCTCGCCCTAGGGATTCGCGCCAATCTCGTTCTCACAAGTGACGACTTATGAATTAGGGTTTAGGTGAGAGACATGGAGAGTATTTATATGGTTCATAAATAAGGAGATATGATTCCTTATTTATCTCCAACCATATCTTTGTCATCCCATATTTATTCTCTTTCCATAACTTACAAATCTTATTCCTTTATTAATACGGAATTAATAAGGAATTAATCTGTTCAGTTATGCAACTGTATATCCGGAATTAATTCTAACAAATAGAATTTATTCTAATTCCAGTAGAAGAATAAATAACTAAATATATACTAAATATATTTAGATATGATATTTATCCCCATAAGATTTAATTAAATAAATCTTATCTTATTAGATTTAATCTTATCCGTGAATAACTAAATAATAAATAATTAGATTTAATCCCATAGGATATAAATCTCAATTAATTATATTTATTATCCATTCACCGGATATAAATCCAATATATATCATATACCGGGCCTGAGTACAATTATTGAGTCCAAACTCAATAATACTATTTAGATCGATTCCCGAGGTCTGTTTGGGCCATCCTAGGGATCGGATACCAGACAGAGTTGGGCCTTATCTAATTCGATATTTCCATGTCCACCCCTGAACATGTATCTAATTAGAACTATGACGCACTCCACTAAAGTGTCATAGCTGAATCACCGCTTTGTCCCAATTATGTAGATTGGGTATGTATTTTGTATAGTTCGACCCCCGTGTTTAAGACCTTCCATATCCGTTAATCAATTAGAGCTACCATGACTGCTCCTAATTGTTAACATCTATTCCTCAGGTAGTACCCGTTCACTCCTCATTATTATACCTGAACTTAATCAGCATGCATGACTTGGTATAATAAACATTGTGAACTCCCTGAGGGGATATCGTCAGCCTGCACTCACACAGGACACGGCTTGTTGATAACACTTATTAGACATACTATGCATCTTCGTGTTACCCAAAGTACGACATGATTTAGATGAACTAACGAGAAGTTCATATCATCGTAAATCAAAGTAACATCGAAGAATACATATACATCTAATAGTTTACCAAGGTTAAGATCGAGCTAGAGCCTGAGATCTATAGCTCTTCACCTATATCACCTCTGATATAGGGTCAGTATCAGAAGAGCATTATCTCTGTTGATCCTTCAATACGTTCCACCGTACCAGCATAACAAGTGATTAGGACTCATTGATAACCACATATTTAGCATGCTTTAGAGTGCGTCTCGATGCGTGTTTTGGTTCGGATTTGTGCTTAAATGAATAGGAAATGATAGGTTTTTACAATTTATCCATTTTCTATATGCTTTGCATTTTCTCTCGGTTTCCATGCTGATTTCAGGTGTTGCGGCAATTTTCTAGGCAAGTTTGACTTATCCTATGTCGAAGAGGATCGAAAGAGGAAGCCTTAGCACTTTGCGGATTAATTTTCCGATGCCGGACGAGAGAGAACGAGCCAAAACAGTGAGAGCGCGCAAACTGTGAAATGTGGGCGGAAAATGCACGGGTCAAACGAAAATGGACTAGTCAACCCTTCATTTAACTTTCCAGAAATTACAGTTTTTACCCCACCTTCTCAACTTAAGTTTCTAGTATTTGCAATTTAGCCCCATTGCTTGGGAAAACTATAAATAGCTAGTTATTTTCCTTATTTGTTATCTTTTATGACTTGTAATTCACTCTTGCACTTCTACTTTAGAACCCTAGCTATTTCCCTCTTTCCTCTTTAGTATTTTCAAATTATGTTGAAGATTATGCTTAGAGTTTGAAGAGATTGTTGAAGATTTCTTCTCTACTTTTCATTCCTTGTCATTTACATTATGTTTTTGCTTATTGTTCATGGTTTGATGCTTAGATCCATGCTAGGCTAGATCCATTTGGGTTTCAAATGATGGATGGTGTGAATTAGGCTAGGATTTTATGGTTTTTGATGTGGATCTACCTTTCCTTTGAGTTGCCCTTGGATTTGATTGGATTTAATTGCATGAATGATTGACAACCATGAGTGCATACAAGGTGTTTGATGGAATGCCTAGGAAGCTTCCATTCATAGCACTTGGCATGAATCCTTGCTCATATTATCTAGTATTGATTTGCATTGCTCCTAGAAAGAATTATGTGAATTGATGTTAGATTAGTAGGCATTGTACTTTTAGGAGTTGGTAATATGTTTAGAATGGTAAGCATGTTATTCAATCTACTAGTTATCAAGTCTTAGGAGGATGAGATAGCTTGCTTTATGTAATAATGCCACTCAAAGGAATTAAAATGGTTTGATACATCAAATGCCTAATCTTTAGCCTAATCACATCGGAAATCGTTTGAAACCTTATCTTCTTTACTTGTTCCTTTACTTGTTCTTTACATTCCTTGCCTTTATTTTTGCTTGTTATTTCATTTACTTAATGCATGCCTAGTTATAAAACACCAAACTCATGACCATGTGCTTAGATAGTATGATAGAGACTACGTGAACTACTTGATTGTCTATCGATACATTCACTCCTTGTGGTTCGACCCGGACTACTAGCTAGTTCGGTTATTGTATTATTGATAGGCTAGAAATAGCTCGAGTCACTCATCACTACCATTAAGCTGCAGTCAAGACCGACAGCTCAGCCCAAGCTGTCTCGACTGTGAACTGTTTATATCTCACCATTATTAACGACCTTCGTGATCCTCTCCGAACTCAGATCGACACGTGGTCTAAAACATGAGATAATGGACTTTATTCTTGCTTAAACATATTCTTCCAGATAGGGATTGTTAACAGTGGACCGGTGTCGTAACCACTAAAACAACCGGCTTTGCTTTAGTTATACAACAACCCCAACAATCTCCCACTTATACTAAAGTAAAACCTTTTAGTATACCAACGCGTCTACAGGAAACCATATGACTTCATCCATGTACAATGTTAACAATCGCACGATCGCAATCGTTAACAACCATCATACACTTTTTCTCCCACTTATACTTAAAGATTTTACCTTTACCTTGTACCTTTTAGTGGGAGGCTCACTAAGACATGTCAGCCACGTGCTACAGTATACCTGACATGGTGCACTTAGTGAAGGAACCGTCATCGTACATTCCTCTAGTGTTTCTATTTTCTCACGAAATCGCCTTAATTTAAGGTACTCACTATGTTGTTACCGGCATTTCCAAATCTCAGAAAATTTGTTACTGCACTTAGAATTCTCCAGGGGGTGTAAGAATTCTAACAAATTGAGATTACTGCCAATTCACGAAGCCAAGCCTTGAATTATCTAGCTCCCTCTCAGCATTTCACTGCGTGAGAATCTTCAAGACAATTCTGCTTCTTACGTGAATCCATAGTATAAGGTAGATGATGTCGTTTTTTCTAGCTACCATTCGATTATCCGTGTCCACAAACATGATGGACTATATCCATTACCATGCACGCAGCACTAACATATATTTGGCTCCTTATGCAACACGCAGGTGTATTGCAAGCTTTGCCAAGACAGTAGTCTATGAAGAGTACTTGAATAATGTTATACTATTCGACTGTAGGATATATCTAACATTACTCCTAACCTTCATTCTAAACTGTTCGGATAATCACCACTTATTGTGTCAGATAATACTTTCACACCTTATTCAAGTGCTAGTAATATTATCACACAATGTACAAGACAACCATTTCAACGTCTTTTGTAGATGAAAAATATATCATTTGTCAACACATTTCATGAACGGACTTATATGTGTTGTTCGACAAATGAATGCTTTAATCATTGAACTACACATTTCAATGTGTTTGTCCCGAAGCATAGAACTGTTGAGAAAATTCTTCCCTTTTCTCAAACTACATCCATGTTCGCTCATGTATGTCCTCAACT
This sequence comes from Thymus mandschuricus, assembly GCA_029379335.1. Taxonomy (NCBI): domain Eukaryota; kingdom Viridiplantae; phylum Streptophyta; class Magnoliopsida; order Lamiales; family Lamiaceae; genus Thymus; species Thymus mandschuricus. The sequence goes on along the minus strand of CM057074.1, from coordinate 12,926,712 downwards.
ATTATGAGCATACAACGTGTAAGTCTTTCGAGTGTTAAACTCATAGACTAATCAATGATAAGCAACTTCTTTCATCTAACTTATCCTTTACAAGTCACCTTGGTTTGTTCATTATCCAAGAAAACTAGATTTCTTGATGAACAATTTACCATTTTCGAGACATACCCGAAAAAGCTCCCACTGTGACAAGGATCCTAAAATAGTCTTGTGCAGATCCTTTTTGGTTATCAGTCTTGTACGTCCGGCCTTATAATGTTCCAATCCACAATTTCTATTTATTCTTGGACGTTAATCAAGAATAAATGATTGTCTTTCCTTGAAAAATAACTACTTGTCCAACTAATTACTAAATCTATCATTGAAATTGCGACACTTCGTGTGCAAATTATCCTTATTTCCGAACAGATTTAACCAATGAAATCTGTAATTAGCATCTCCTATAGGGAGGAAGACTCATTGTCAACGCGAATGCTAATCAATTTCATTTTAAATCACAATGAAATCCATGATCAACATAAATGCTAATCACTTCATTTCAAATAAGGAAAGGAAATAGATTTAGACATAGTGACATAGTATTTTGTTAAAAGACAATATTGAACAAGAAGTACCACATTTATCACAACACATTTTGGAACATCCTTCAAAATTCACAGTTATTACTCCCACTACGAATGATATATCAAAACAACCAGTATTAAAGAAATAAATCCTTAATACAATGTAAGAAAATAATCATCCATTAATATCCAAAACATAAGTATCCTGCCAAAACAAGGCAACCAAATGTGGTAAAAGAGTAATAAACCAGAATCTAGTATCCAAAAACTAAGATAAAACGTAAGATAGAAATCTCCAAGTCTGCTAGACAACTGCATCAACTGAATGTTGCTTGTCGAGCTCAAGAACTTGAAGTCGTCCTACTCGTTCCTTGTAGTCGAACCTACAAAGATTGCAACAAACCACAATTAGTATCCACTAGTTAAATCCGTCCGTGAGGACTAAACTAGTATAATTTGGTTTTTAATGTTACAAGAGTCTGACATACCTCCATCTACCTTCAACTTCTTGTTCCTCCTCTGATAGACCTTTATAATCGGAGGTCCCTCCTTCCTGGCATCATTCACTTTCTGAGTAGGCTGATCGGAGTTCAGCTCATTCACATCGTGAACAAGACTTACAGACTCGGAATCGCCCACTCCCTCCATGGATTGATCAGAGATCAGCTCATTCACATCGTGAACGAGTCCGTCAAAATCAAGATCATCAATCCTCAGTGACTGAAGGTACTCATCAATGATGGACTCGTTGTCCCGGGCCGTAAAATGCCGATTAACATCGACATTCCTAATAGGACGATCCCAGAACTTCCTCTGCGCCTCATAAGCAGTCTGCAATATATCAATCCTCTCCGCATCTACCACGAGTAACTCCGCAATGAGAGCCATTGTGTCCTCGTGAACGATGTGGGTCGGGACGACCGCTTCTCTGAGAGCCAGGAACCAAGTCGGGAAACATGCAAGTAGAAGCTCGCAAACAGTCTTTCCCGACATAACACCACCATAGAACACGTACATCCGTACAAGGTTTTTAAACCTCATGAGAAATCTCTTTAGGTTAGGGAAATCAGGGAAATCCTCATACCTCAAGAAATCTATCTCTTTCCGTGCCAGGAAACCGAGTAGTCGAAATCGAAAGGAGTCCGGAACACCATCGGAATAAGCTAAACGACAAATCTTCGTGCGAATAGAATCAATAGACATATCTGAAATAAATAACAAGTAAACAACTTATAAGCGCAAATGATTTATGTTATCAATGTTAGAAACCCAATAATAACATTGAACCAACAAACGAGTAGCCCGATACTATTTACAAATAGTCCACTATAGGTGAATGCTATCCATAAAATTATCGACCATGACCGCAGTCTATTTTATTTCTTATCCCATCACACGGACCACAGTGAAACAAAGAAATAATAACCCGTGCCTCAGGACCCTGCTAATTTGAGAAGTGACCTCTATAGGAGGATTCATCAATAAGCAGCTAAGCTACAACCATATTTTAATATTTCGAAAAATTAATTCTATTAAGAGTAACCCACCCGTTAAGGAGGAATTACCTTTATAAAATCATTTTTCCATATTATCAATTTTGAATTTTAACTAATGAACCATAATCAGTGTCTCCTATAGGGAGGAAGACTCATTGTCAACGCGAACACTAATTATTTCATTTTAAATCAAATTATCCTTTTGAAGTCTAAACCAATGAAATCCATAACTAGCATCTCCTATAGGGAGGAAGACTCATCGTCAACGCGAATGCTAATTACTTCATTTTTAAACCAAATATGGAGGTCCTTTAAATCAATTAACCAATAATCGATTAATATTTACCGCTTAGTCTTTTTAAGGGTTTGTGTGACAATCGTAGCACATAGACAATTAAGTCCTATCACATGATTTCTAAGCGCAAGTAATAAAACATGCTCGCATTGAAATCATTAAAACCGGCATGCTATGACCCCTATGCATGTTATTTCTATTACGCAAACAATGAAAAAGCAACTATAACATGCAAAACATGCTGATCATCTTCATCGCGTAATTTAAATCCATCCATAGCATGCATAATAATTAAAACAAATAAATAGGCTGCCGACCGGGAATAGAAAGCCCTATCTATTACATTATTTAATTAAAATAAAACCCCGGAACAAGCTCCGGTCTTTAATCCTTGATTTGGAAGTCTGCCCCGGTCTTCAAGTCCTCCTTCCAAAAATAGCAAGTGCTCGAAATAATTAGGGTGCGGAAAAACCCTAATTACCAAAAACGGAAAGCGAATTAATTTCGAACGAACTAGGGTACAAAAACCCTAGCCGTCGACGATCATGCCTAGGTTTCGGAAAACCCTAGCCGTCGTCAACGTGATGGGCCGAACGTTGTAAAAATGTGCAGCCCGTCGTTCGAAATTCGGTCACGCGCCGCCGCCGAGCCGCGCGTGTAGCACACGCGCCGCCGCGGTGCGTGCCGGGGACCCCGTTTCGGCTCCACGACGAGCCTGACGTGGATGGGTTCGGGCTGGGTGCGTCCGTTGCAACCCAGCCCGAGCCACTGCTCGTCACCGTCGCAAAAACCCTGTTGCCGTCGCCGTTTTCGCTGCAAACTGCAGCGCCGCCGCCGCGAGCCGCTGCCGGTGGCTGGCATGCCACCGGACGCTCCCACTGAGCTCGCCGGCGTCCCAGCACCACCGGAGGTGCTGGGTTCGAGCCCGGGCAGCCGTGGCTGAGTTCGGCAGCAGCGCGCGCGCAGGGGACAAACCCAGCCGCCGCCGCTGCCGTTGATCAACGCCATAGCCGCCGCCGCCGGTGGTCAGGGGACCACCGGACCTGCTGTCCACCTCCGTCCGCGCCCTCGTCGCCGTTGAACCATCATCGGGCCGCGGGCTTGAGCCCAGCAGCGCGCGAGCATGAAAAACCCGTTAGGGTTTCGGCCGCCGCCGCTGCAACTCGCCGCCGCAGCCGCTGCCGCGCCTCCACCGTCCGTCTGGCGCCGCCATGGCTCGTCTCCGACGTCGAGCCAGGCGCTGGACCGCCGGGCAGGCCACGGTTCAGGCCCAGCAGCCCGCGCGCGAACCAAAACCCTTAGGGTTTCAGTCGCCGCCGCTGCCTTCGCCCGCCCCGCCATCCGCCGCCGATTCTGCCGCCGCCATCCCTCGTCTCCGGCTCGCCTGAACCCTAGGATGAACCCTAGGGTTCGGCCGCCGTGAAAACAACGAAGGAGGGAGCCGCGTGAAGCGCGGCAGATTACGCCGCCCGCCGCCGTGCGCTGGCCGACGCGCCGCCGCCTGCGGCCGTCGTGCCTCCGCCTTCGTCTCGTGCTCGTCTCGGACCTCGTTCCTCAGCAATCTCTCGATTTCCAGAATACAATACAATACGAAAATCGAAAAATACAAAAAAAATGAATCCTATTCTAATCGGCACCTTATTATCTCGCCGATTCAAAAACAAACGAACAACGATAAATCGAAAAATGATAAAACAACGCACGTAATTTCCCGGACAGCAGCATGCACACATAATCATAATGACTCGAATGCATGAACATAATATTCGATTCAATCACAGAGCCGATCCAAAAACCTCGGGCTCTGATACCACTTGTTGGGAAACGGCTGCTTGAAAGCCGCCCCGACCCAGATCTTGGTTCGGATGTGTTGATTCGATCGTGCACATAAATTCACGCAACGGTTCGAGTACATACCTTGATTATGAAGAACGTGCAATCTGAGTCGTGTCTGATCGATCTACGGTTCTGATCTTCTAGGATGTGATCCCACACCTTGAAATCCGAGACTTGGTGGGCGTCTCGAGATCACTGGAACCTCGATCTCCCTCACTCAGAAGCCGGCGGCCGCACTCTCTCTCTCGCCCTAGGGATTCGCGCCAATCTCGTTCTCACAAGTGACGACTTATGAATTAGGGTTTAGGTGAGAGACATGGAGAGTATTTATATGGTTCATAAATAAGGAGATATGATTCCTTATTTATCTCCAACCATATCTTTGCCATCCCATATTTATTCTCTTTCCATAACTTACAAATCTTATTCCTTTATTAATACGGAATTAATAAGGAATTAATCTGTTCAGTTATGCAACTGTATATCCGGAATTAATTCTAACAAATAGAATTTATTCTAATTCCAGTAGAAGAATAAATAACTAAATATATACTAAATATATTTAGATATGATATTTATCCCCATAAGATTTAATTAAATAAATCTTATCTTATTAGATTTAATCTTATCCGTGAATAACTAAATAATAAATAATTAGATTTAATCCCATAGGATATAAATCTCAATTAATTATATTTATTATCCATTCACCGGATATAAATCCAATATATATCATATACCGGGCCTGAGTACAATTATTGAGTCCAAACTCAATAATACTATTTAGATCGATTCCCGAGGTCTGTTTGGGCCATCCTAGGGATCGGATACCAGACAGAGTTTGGCCTTATCTAATTCGATATTTCCATGTCCACCCCTGAACATGTATCTAATTAGAACTATGACGCACTCCACTAAAGTGTCATAGCTGAATCACCGCTTTGTCCCAATTATGTAGATTGGGTAGGTATTTTGTATAGTTCGACCCCCGTGTTTAAGACCTTCCATATCCGTTAATCAATTAGAGCTACCATGACTGCTCCTAATTGTTAACATCTATTCCTCAGGTAGTACCCGTTCACTCCTCATTATTATACCTGAACTTAATCATCATGCATGACTTGGTATAATAAACATTGTGAACTCCCTGAGGGGATATCGTCAGCCTGCACTCACACAGGACACGGCTTGTTGATAACACTTATTAGACATACTATGCATCTTCGTGTTACCCAAAGTACGACATGATTTAGATGAACTAACGAGAAGTTCATATCATCGTAAATCAAAGTAACATCGAAGAATACATATACATCTAATAGTTTACCAAGGTTAAGATCGAGCTAGAGTCTGAGATATATAGCTCTTCACCTATATCACCTCTGATATAGGGTCAGTATCAGAAGAGCATTATCTCTGTTGATCCTTCAATACGTTCCACCGTACCAGCATAACAAGTGATTAGGACTCATCACTACCATTAAGCTGCAGTCAAGACCGACAGCTCAGCCCAAGCTGTCTCGACTGTGAACTGTTTATATCTCACCATTATTAACGACCTTCGTGATCCTCTCCGAACTCAGATCGACACGTGGTCTAAAACATGAGATAATGGACTTTATTCTTGCTTAAACATATTCTTCCAGATAGGGATTGTTAACAGTGGACCGGTGTCGTAACCACTAAAACAACCGGTTTTGCTTTAGTTATACAACAACCCCAACAGTGTTTACAAGAAGTGTCAAGGAAACGACTTGGTGTTTCTAGTACTGTATGTAGATGACATTCTATTGATTGGCAACAACGTAGATATGTTATCGGACGTACGGATGTGGCTGTCCAAGCAATTCAAGATGAAGGATTTGGGAGAAGCAGGACACATTCTTGGGATCAAGATCTTTAGAGATCGTAAGAAGAGAATGCTGTGTCTCTCCCAAGCAACCTATATAGATACGGTTGTAAAGCGGTTCAGCATGGAAAATTCCAAGAGGGGGTCTCTGCCTCTCCAGTGGAATCCATCTATCAAAAGAAATGTGTCCGAAGACATAGGGTGAGATAGATGACATGAAGGGTGTTCCATATGCTTCGGCAGTTGGAAGCCTCATGTATGCTATGCTTTGCACTAGACCGGATATCTGTTATGCTGTGGGCATGGTTGCCAGATATCAGTCTAACCCAGGAAAAGGACACTGGACTGCTGTAAAGAATATAATCAGTACCTGAGAAGGACTAGGGATTATATGTTGGTCTTTCAGTCTGACAGTCTACATCCTCTGGGATACACTGATTCTGATTTCCAATCAGATAGGGATTCTCGAAAGTCTACCTCAGGATGTGTTTTTACACTGGGAGGTGGAGCCATATGTTGGAGGAGCGTAAAGCAGAAATGCATTGCTGACTCCACAATGGAGGCTGAGTATGTGGCAGCCTCGGAAGCAGCCAAAGAGGCTGTATGGCTCCGGAACTTCTTGATGGATTTGGATGTGATTCCGAATTTGCCTCAGACGCTCACAATTTATTGTGACAATTCTGGTGCAGTGGCAAATTCGAAGGAACCACGAACCCATAAGGCTAGTAAACACATCGAAAGGAAGTACCACCTCATACGAGAGTATGTGAAAAGAGGAGAGGTCGTGGTGTCAAAGATTGCTTCGGAGGATAACCTGGCTGATCCTTTCACGAAGGCCTTGTCTATCAAGGTGTTCGAAAGGCATGTTGGAGGCATGGGAGTTCGAAGCATGACAACACTGCTTTGAGTATAAGTGGGAGAGATAGTAGTGTAGTAGTATAATTGAAAGCATGCTTTTGAGTATAAGTGGGAGATTGTTGGGATTATATACTGAAAAGCATACTTTTTATGCTGAGTTGTATGGTACTTCTTCTTGTTTTATGAAATAAATAAAGTCATATGTTTTGCATATTTATTCGTGTTATGGTTATGCAAATAAACGTCCTGTAGTATATATTATAGATAATATGGTGTGGGTAGTCACACGGAAGATCATATTATCACTTTCTTATATACTTAAATGGTGTTCGCAACCTAAGTAATCATGGACAAATTACTTGTTAAGGTTGTAGTATAATGCTGGATATTAGCTGATCTTGGCTAAGTAGCTTATACTAATGCATCCAGTTGCATTGAACATGATCGCGATGAGATAAATCCTTTTATACTGATTTAATAAAGGATTCAAGATCTCAGACGATTATTATTTCTTAATTCTAGTTGCATAATATTGAATTATATATTTATGATTATTATTACTTTGAGTTATCAATGAGTGAGAGTTATTGCAACTCAAAGCATCTCGATATCTTGGGTGATAATATTATAAATATGATAATTAATATTATAGCTAGAAATCGTGTCTCGGCGGAGTCCGAGTTGATGATGTCCCCTTGAGGCGCTCTAAAGATTATTATATTAAACCCTGCAGGTGGATTAAGTTCCGATATAATAATAAGGTCGAGCGGGTACTACTCTCGGATTGAGATATTAATTAATAGAGCTATCAGTAGCTTAATTAATCAATGGACATGCGATATCTTTAACACGGGAAATAATATAATCCAAAAAGGAGCCCGGTATGTTATAATATGGGACATGGACGGCAGTGCAATATTATTTCTATAGTGGAGTGAAATAATATTAATATAATTAAGTAAAGTATTCGGGCCCAGAGAATACTTGGATTATTAATTATATTGGGATGCCCAGTCCATATCCTCCTTAAGATCCCTAGTGTAGCCCAACAGAAGCAGGCCTGGCCCAGTAAGAGAAACCCTAACCCTATTCTGCCTCTATATATACAGATGGAGATTAGGGATTCTGTTATAAGTGAAAAACGGTTCACATACGAGATTCTTAGTGACAGCTAGGGTTTTACTGTGAGGAAAAGAAGAAAGATTTCCGTCCATCCGGAATTCTTCTTTGTGCTCGGGAATACACTAGAAGATCTCGAGGTTTACGAGAAGAGCTAGATCTCGTGTGCAGAGATCTAGTGCGAGGAATTCTTCACCGAAATCTCATTACTCCGGCTGGATCTGCCCCGGCAAAGGTATGCAATCTAGATCTGTTTCCGCTTTAGGATCTAGGAAATTGCATGATATGTGTTTGTTTAATTAATTAACATCCGAGCGATCTGCACGGATCCAACAACATTATGGATAGTAGTTTTACCAACATTCAAATCTCCATATCCTTTTGTTTTTCCTTTGGAGCTTCCTCCAAAAGTAACTTGAGGTCCATCTCGCTCAAGGTAGTTTGACAGCAACATTTTGTCACACGTCATGTGCTTTGAGCATCCGCTGTCAATGATCCATATAGCTCCTCGAGCTGCTTGGCTCCTTCGTAGAGCCTTTCCTACCTGCAATTAGTTGAGCTTAGCAACCCACTTGAGATTGGGTGTTACATCTGTCGCTGTTGTGGTTGTTTGAACAGCCTTGGGTACCCAGACTTTGGTCACAGGCTTGCTTCTATCCGAGGCAGTGGAAGCGGCAGTCTGTTTCTTTGTGCTGGGTCTGGTGGCTCTTTTACTCTTCTTGGCATGATGAGTGCTGCTATACCGAGGTTGGTAGTATTGCTCATCATAGTAGAATGGTTGATAATGCCACTGTTGATGATATGCAGGCTGTGGATAGCACATACATCCTTGTGATCTGGTGGGATGGTAGTATTGTGGATGGAAGACCTTCTGATGTTTTGCCTTCCTGGTTCTTTTCTGGCGATCAACTGGTTTGTTTCCAGGAACCTCCTTTTTGAATTGTGGAGCTCCTTCATTCTTCTTTTCTGCCAGCTGATTGATTTTGTGTCCCTTTAGAAGAACGACCTGTGGTTGATTTGAGGGATTCTTCAAGCTCACAACCTTGTCTGGAATCGCCTTGTGATTCTGATCTGGTATCTTCACATGTGGTTTTGTGAAGATTACTTTCTTGCTTATGGGGGCTTATTCTAGTAGATCCAGTATATCCTAGCCCACTTTTATTCTTTGAACTTCTCTGCATGGCCTGCACTTCTTGCAGCTTCTTTCCACTCTTCCTTAGTTGACTCAGAGTGATTTGCAGCTTCTGTTCCTTGATAACTAGTGATTCATGTCGAATGACTAGATCTGCAAGCTTGGAGGTAAGATTATGTATCTCGGCATCTTTCGATTTTAGAGCTTCATCCTTTTCAAGCTCTTTGTCCTCCAGCTCCTTTTCTTTTAGAGTCAGAATATCAATTTTTGATTTCAGATATTCCATCTCCCTTTCCTTTTCAGCATCATAGGGAGCAAATCTTTCTTCTAGAGCAGTCTTGAATTTCCCGTTTTGAGCTATGAGCTCTGCATTATCCTTAACAACCTCCTCAAATAGCTCAGCTAGTTCAGCATATTCCTTCATCTGTTCTTTGATTCTTTCCCAAGACTTTGCCTCGGATAGATCTTCTTTCTCATCTGCACTTTCATTGTCAGAAAAAGATAATTGAACAGTTTGAGGAATTACCTTTGATGATTCAGTTACTGAGGTTGTTCCAGATATGTCTCCCATGAAGCTTTCTTCATCATCCTCATCTTCAAAAGCAATATATCCCTCATCGTCGCTTGTTGAGCTGTCAGAGAGGTGAGCTTCTTGAGTGGCTTCTTCGGCCAGCAAGGCAGCTCGTTGTTCTTTGAGCTTCTTGTCTCGCTTAGCACGAAGTTCTTCTCTTTCTGCTTTGGTTAGGTCAGGGCAATCTGTTTTATAATGACCTGGCCTACCACAACCAAAGCAAGCACCCTCTGGTGTATTAGTAGAATTGAATTTTGAGGGTTTTGCATCGCTCTTCTTCCCAGAGCGTCCATCATTGCGATTTGAGTAACTTCGCCTGTTATCTCGGTAGAGTCTCTTGTATTTTGAGACTTTACCAAGAAGCTTTTCATTGCTTTTTGAGAACATGGCTACATCAATAGCCAGCTGGTCAATTTTCTTGACCAAAGCCTCATCAATGGAAAATGCAGTTGTTTCTTTAGTCTCATCTGCCTTGAAGGCACCATCTTTCTCTTTCTTATCATCATTTTTTTAGATGATTGAGGCTGTGATGATCCATGAATTCGAATCATCTCATATTCATTTCCGATTAGAATATCGAATAGTTCTTCTGTAGAGAGATTGTTAAAATCAGATCGAGATGGGAGTAGGGCTGAGTATACATGCCAGTTGGCAGGTATGGCTCTTGTTACTTTCAAATTCTTCTCTCGTTGAGAATATTTGTTTGATTTTAATGCCTCTACTTCGAGTACAATTTCAGTGAATCGAGTTTTCATTGATTCTATATTTTCGTTGTGCAGCATTTTGAAGTCATCAAATTTGCTGCATGCAATTGAGAGCTTGTTCTCTTTGATCTCTTCGGATCCCAGGCTGATTGCCTTGAGAATATCCCACATCTCTTTTGATGTTTCGAGATTTCTGATTTTAGAAAGGTAGATACCTTTCACAGTACTAGAAATGAGACCTTTGGCAAAATTGTTAAGCCCAGCCTCTTTTCTCTCTTCAGTGGTATAATCACGGGGGTTTTTGAGTTTCTTTGTGTAACCAGCTTCACCAGGTGAAGTCCCTGTAATTTCAACTTTATCATCATAGATAGGAGAAGGTCCTTCCTTAATGACCTTCCACATGTGAATATGATGTGCTTGTAGGCACATCCTAATACGAAAGCTCCAGTCCTCATAGACTTGGATTGAGAAGTCCTCACACACTCATATCAATGAAGACTCCATGATAATGATATGTCGTGAATGAAAAAGATTTACTAAGGATCAATTCTAATTGACCAAAAACTTTGAAGGAGTTTTTAGTATGCAAAGCAGCGGTCAAAAGAACCACTGCTCTGATACCACTTGTTGGTCCCAGAAAGAGTTAATTGGTGTAGGGGGGAGGGGATATACCAATAGCCAACCGTTTTTGAACTTTATAAAACAAACTGTTTTCGAGGAACTAGCTGGTCAAGCAGTCCGATACAGAGTGGAACAAATTGATCTATCAAGCTCGTTGTGATCAACAAGCTTGATCTATCAAACTGCTAAGTGCGGAATATGGTGGAGAGGATGAGCAGAATAACTCTTGAAGTAAAATCTTTTACAGCCTTGAAGGTGAGACTTTTGTATGCAGTTTAATGTATGAACATTTTATCAATTAGAGAGATTAAGATAAAACAGTAAATAACACAAGGAGATTTTTACGTGGTTCGGATGTAACTATCCTACTTCCACGGTTGATCAAGCTAGATCTACGAATCCCTTTACTTTTGTATTCTACTTCTCTCTTGTTTATACTGACTGAGTATCGGTTTCATACAACATACAATCTTTCGATTTACAATCGAATTAGCAGTGTACAATCTCAACTATACTAGTTTGCAACTAAAATATATGAGAGAGAGAGAGTACAGGAAGCTTGATGCAGCAGTAAACGCAACAAGCTTGAAGTATAACAATGGTGAAATTCTCGGGAAAGCTCTAGGTTTTTCGAGTGTTGACTGAATGTGAACTTAGTGAGAGAATTTCTTGCAGCGATTTGGCTTGTAAGATTAATGAGTTTCCCGTACTCACACCATTGTTGATGAAGGCTTTATATAGGCATAGTTCAAAAACTAGCCGTTGTGAGTCCTGCAAAAACTAGCCGTTAGAAAACAGCTGACTTGGCATATAGCCGTTGCAGTAATGACTCAGCACTTCAGGTGGGTCCAGACAGCTGGCAACAGAGGTGGCAACTATGTGGAATCAGGTTGATCTATCTGAACTGATCAACCGCCTGTCTTCGGCAGCTAGATGAATGAGCTCGAAGAGCATGGCCGAAGAACCTGCAGGGCATTAAAAGTGAGAGCCAACTGTCCTTTAATAGGTGAGGCTATTATAGACAACTGCCTCATTCTTTAAGGAGAGCAGTCTCAATTAGAATAGATAAATATAAAATTGAGCCTTGCAATGCCTAAGTGTGGTTTTGAAAAACATCATCAAAACAACTGCAGAGGGTTCCCAACAACAATAATAATTATAATGCATAAAAAAATTATGCATATTATCACCACACAACTAGTTCATCAACCTAAAGACATATCAAATCTCAATCAAGTCTATCAACAAAACAAGAGTATTTTATAACATCCTATAGAAATTGGTGATTCAAAACAATCTTTCTACCAATATTCTTCATTCAAATAAAAGCTCGTCAATGTTCAACTCTGTAGTACTGCAAATTTTTGGTAAAGTTGGTCAGCCATGCTTAAGTTCCTATCACGAAGCTCATTCTTCTCCCAGCCAAGAATAGAAGCACAATATCTAACCCTCATTACCCTCATTTGCTTTTTTGACTTTCGCGATAATCTACAACTCCATTTGCCTGATGGTGTTGACATAAAAGTCTCCATGTGTCGCTTGACGTATACACCACAATCATTATTAGGTTGTGTGTCAACCCAAGCTAATTCTTCGATGATCACAGTCGCCTTTTCCAATTTGGATACTCTGTTTCTAAGTCCCTTTTGCATCATAAAATCACTTAACATGTCTCTCTGCATCAATAATTGAGAAGGAAAATGAAAAATTAAGGATAATGTTGAGCTAAGAATATTAAATACTCCATATTTGAAACTATAATCAAATGATTGCTTACAAGCATGACTGGCATACTACCATACTTGCTCGTGTTGTCCTCAGATGGATAAGTATTCATATTGTCTATCACAAATATCTTTCCCTTAATTACATCTATGCAAATAAAAAAGAAATGCAATGTTCGATATATAGGAAAGAAGAACTACTTTTAATTAAAAATAAATAAATTAGTAACACAGTTAGATCAATCCTTATTCTAATAATTTTAACTGTATCATATATATACCAGATCGATTTTCTCCAATGCGACGTGACTGAATTTGGTTAATTCTTCTTCCAACTTGTCATGAAAAGAGGTAAAACATCTTTTTATAATCCAGTCATTAGGTGGACTAACTATTGCTCGTAGCTAGTAAATATTGAACAATTTTGCATTTAAATTCAGCCACATATATTTATTATCTTATTTTCAATTATATATAAGTAGTCTTATAGATTGAGATAACTTACAGAAGGGTTGGTTGTGGCAAAGAACCGTGAAGGTGACTTGTCTGATCGTGCTACCTCGTTGTAATTTTGTATTATGCTCCACACATCAATGACAACAATGCTTTTCCCCATCAACCTCCAACCTCATTAACCCATTCCTTTAAAGAACAATATCTCCAAACTTGAACAAATTTTCGTTGTTGCATCAATAAACTTATGGTGAATGTTTTCCGAAAATGAAAATTTAGAATTATAATTACACCATCATGTTAGGACATACTCATCGACCACTAGATTATGCAATGCATACAATCCCAATGCCTTCTCAGTTTTATTTAACTTCAGAGTTGTGTTGACAGTTCTCTTAACAAAGGGTGAGAAAAACAGTGCAGTTTTTTTTAGCTTGGTCCTGTAACGACAACTTCTCTTCTCGAGGGCTGGTGCAACCTGTGAATTTGAAAGCAGCCAAAATTTACGTTATAACATGGTAGGATACCTTCACATCTTCATCGCATGCTGCATCACCCAATCCATAATAAACATATCAATGACGCATACAAATAATATTGAGTATAGAATCATTATTAGGCATATATCACAATTAATTTTGCATTAGATATCACGTGATTCATGATTTACCTTTGATCCAATATCCTTGTTATCACACCTTGTAAGACATGGTGAGTTATTTTTTCCAATTAAAACTGGACTTTCAAGATTGGTTACCTGTACGGATGTGAGCAATAATAATTATACTAAGATACAATAATCTCACTATTATGCAAGTAAATCTCAAAAATATCATTCATTTTATAGGTGCGTTTGAGACAACCATCAAGTTTCTATGAGCATGATCGCACTATTTTCAACCACACAAAATAGGTATAGTATAAAACAAGTACGAGTATCGTATCCACAGGGATTGATATGCCGAAATCACATAAAGTACCTCTACTCTAGAATTAAACTGATGTCTAGGCAATAAGGAATTAAGATTGTGGTTTTCTAAAATCTTAGGCAAAGAAATTAAACAAATCAAATCACTCAAATAAAGAAACAAATAAGCAAATAAATCAAATAAAAGACTCAAGGAAAAACAAACGTTGATTCTAGGGAAGTCTATCTAATCAAATATGTTGATCCCGGAATGACAAGTAGGAACACACGTGGGGGGGGGGGGGGGGGGGGGGAGGGGTGAATATGTGTGTTAGAAGTGTTTCAACTTCTTTTCAAACTTGCCTCAGAGTAAGCAAAGTGAGTCGCTTTTAAACTTAAGACCAAAGCCGAAGATAGATCTACAATAAAGCTTTCCAGAGACCAAAGCGAGAGCTTGATCTCTAGAGATACCTACTTGCTTGAATGCAGAATTTAGTGAAGTATTCTTTCTCAAGTAATTAAAATCTCGGTTTAAGTTTGTTTACATGCAAATGCAAATATGATAATCAAAGCGAGTAAACAATAACTGAAAGACTAAGGGTATGGGCGATACTGCACACGGAGATTTATAGTGGTTCGGAGATAAAGCTCCTACGTCCACTTTGTTCAAACACTGGAACAATTTCTCTTCACTCAAGAAACTTTCAGAGATTACGGATTCTCTGAAAAACCTAAGCAAGAATCGAGCTTCACACAATCGATGAAGGTGTAAGCTTGGATCCCTACGACAACGACGACAACCTTTCGATCGAGGTTTTCGTAATCGATGAAAGCGAAACCTTGGATCTTACAACAACCTTAAAACGAACACAAACAACACTAACACGCTTGACACAACAAGGACAAGGGTTTTGGGTTGGTTTGTGAACACACACACTCTAAGTGAAGAATCCTTTACAATGAAATGCAAAGGCTAGGATTCTTCTTCTAAGCTTTGGATATACATGTCAGCTTAGATTTTAGAGTGTAAGGTTGTAGAAAGCAAGCTTCGATGAAACTGAAGCTTGGAACACGTCTTCAAGAACTCGAGAAAATGTAAGCTGGAAAATCGCGAGAATTTGTTGTTTTGAGCTCTGGAAATTTTTAGAGAAAGTGTTGAATTGTTCTTGGTTCTGCATTCCTCTATTTATAGTGGTAGAGACGGGTTGAAGCCGTTTGAAAGTTGGTGGCTTTGTCTCTCCACACTCGACAGTACTTGCCTTGACCGACAACTTTTCAGAGGGTGGCTTTGTCTTCTTTCCCAAAATGGATAAAAGCCAAGCGTAACAGTAACTGGCCTGGGCAGTACTATAGCGGCTACTTTGTCGGTCTTCCGAGTCAACTCTCACATCCAATCCTTACTCTCCACGTAAAGATCTGCATTAATTGCGGTGGATCTTAGCTTAACTGGAGTTTGAACAAGGGATGGTAGTTGAATTGTCGTTTTCAAGCTTCGTATCGTAGTCGCTTCACTTTTTAAAAGAACTCACTTCAGCTTTGTCGGGTAGACTCGCTTTAGCTTTATCGAGAGCACTCACTTCCGCTTTATCGGGTGGGCTTGCTTCAGCTTCAAAACACACTTAAACGAGTGGCCTTCTCGCTTTGCTTGAAACCTGTATGCTAGATCAAAAGCGACTAGAAAGAAATAAGCTTTCCTAACATTACAAGCTTGAAAAATTCGAACCTATTGTACTAATCAAATAGGGTTGCTTGGAATAGGATTATCATAGAGGGTTTTTGTTGGTCCCGGAATAACAAGTAGGATCACACGTAGAGGGGGGGGCGGGGGGAGGGGGGGGGGGGAGGGGGAGGAATACGTGTGATAGAAATTTTTAACTTCTTTTTCAAACTTGCCTCAGAGTAAGCTAGTGAGTCACTTGAAACTTAAGACCAAAGCGTATGCTTGATCTATAGTTAAGCTTTCTAGAGACCCAAGCGAATGCTTGATCCCTAGAGTGGCTCGCTTGCTAAAATGCGGAATGTAGTGAGCTATTCTTTCCCAAGTAATTAAAATATCGATTTAAGTTTGTTTATATGCACGTGCAAGGATGATAATCAAAGCAAGTAAAGTATTGAAAAGAGTAAAAAATACGACACCGGGATTTATAGTGGTTCGGAGATAAGACTCCTACGTCCACTTTGTTCCACTCCAGAACAATTTCTCTTCACTCAATAAACTTGAGGATTACGGGTTCCTCAAAAACCTAACACACAGATTGAGCTTTACACAGTCGATGAACGTGTAAGCTTGGATCCTAATAACATGGAGATTATGGGTTCTCCACTAACCTAAACTCTGATCGAGCATTACGGAATCGATGAAAGCGCAAGCTTGGATCTTACAACAACCTTTACAACAACACAAAATCTAACACACTTGATAGACCAAGGGTTTTTGGTTGGGTTTGTGAATAAGACACTTTAAGTGAAGAATCCTTTACAGTAGATGCAAACGTTAAGATTCTTCTTTCTAAGCTTGGATATGTATGATGGCTTAGAATCTAGAGAGAGTAAGGTTGCAGAGAGCAAGCTTCGATGGAACTGAAGCTTGGAACACTTCTTTAAGAACTCGAGAGTATGAAAGCTGAGAGATCACGAGTGCTTGCAAGTATGAGCGCTGGAATTTTGCGGAAGTGTTGAAATGTTCTCTCTACTGCAGGCCTCTATTTGTAATGTGAGAGACAGGTAGAAGCCATTTGAGGGTTAGTGGCTTGGTCTCACCATGCTCGACAATACTTGGGCTTGACCTGCAGCTTTTCAGAGACTCTCTTTGT
Organism: Thymus mandschuricus; assembly: GCA_029379335.1. NCBI lineage: Eukaryota > Viridiplantae > Streptophyta > Magnoliopsida > Lamiales > Lamiaceae > Thymus > Thymus mandschuricus. The sequence goes on along the minus strand of CM057074.1, from coordinate 12,909,774 downwards.
CTTCTTTCCCAATTTGGCTAAAAGCCAAGCGTAACAGTAACTGGCTTGGGCCAGTACTGTAGCGGCTGCTTGTCGATTTTGCCAATCAACTCTTGCGTCCAATCCTCTTATGCCATGTGGAGATCTTCATTAATTACGACTAATCTTCACTTGACTAAGTTAAAACTTGAGTTTGAACAGAGGTTGGTAGTTGAGCTGTCATTTTCAAGCTTTGCATCGTACTCGCTTCGCTTGGTCGGAGTACTCGCTTTTAGTTTAGTCGGGTTGACTCGCTTTGACTATATCAAGAGCACTCGCTTCGCTTGTCGGATAGACTCGCTTGGATTTTGTCGAGAACACTCGCTTCGCTTTATTAGGTAGACTCTCTTAAACTTCAAAACACACTCAAGCGAGTGGTCTTCTCGCTTCTTGAATCCTGCAGTCTAGTCCTAAAGAGACTAAAGCAAAACTAGCTTTCCTAACATTATAAGCTTGAAAAATTCTAACCTACCATGTTAATCAAATAGGGTCACTTGGGAATAGGATTAACACAGAGGGTTTTGGGATCGACTCAAAATACACAACATAATTTTATTCAGTGTCCCAATAGGTTCCCCGTTAACAAGTGAATCCTTAACATCTCCCAACAATTTCCCCCATTTTGATGATGCTAAAACCCAACACTTACCACTGTAAGAACTTCTAAGCGACTGAATCCTTCTCAGTCGTATCATTTAACTTTTTTTTAAAAGTTCTTCTGGTTTGTGTAGATTTGTAGCATAAAGATAAAAATACATAAAGATTGTAAAAGCTATAAGTAAAGAAGGCACGACGCTTGACACAAAATAAATTTCCATAGATGTTCAAGCATAGATGACAGAGAGATTAGAGAGGGTTACTCCATATGGTAAGCTGAAAGCACTCGTTTCCTCATGGTCTTGAAGTCTACGGTGCTTGGCTTGTTGATTCTTTCGATATGCATGGCTTCCCTGGTTTCCTGATCAAGCAGTCCACGATCAATGATGGCTGTATCTGCAATTTTTGGCTTGGGAAACTTCTCTCTCTCTGGAATCTTGATGATGAGCTTTGGATCGGCAAGCTCTGCTGTTATCAAGATAGTCCTCCAAAGATCTTCATCATACACAACCATGAAGTTGTGTAAGGCATCAAGCTTCGAGCAGGTCGTTTGATTGAAGATCACTTGCCAAAAGTAGTAAGCTTTAATGAACTTCACTCGGTACGCCATCCATCTGTCCTTCAGATCATCAGCGATGAAATCTTCAATATTTCTAGCGTCCTGACGATTTGCCCTTCTTTCCTCAGTTTGATCAAAAGGCTTGTAGGCAAGCTTTTGCAACACTTGGGTGAATCTCTCACTTAACTCATTGTTGAAGAGGGGCCTCCGGCTGTTGATGAGTTTCCTCATGAAATTAAAGTCTTCACTGGAATAGCCCTTCAGCTTCTCTATTACTATCAGGGATTTCTTGCAAGCTTGCACGATTGCCTCGAGCTCGCACATCTCGGATTCCTCTAGGGTTAGAGGAATGTAGCCACTTCTGATTAGGCTACGTTGGACAAGCACGTTCTCCTCGACTAGTTGAAAAGTCTTGTCCCTGATCCTTTCAATCCTTGCTTTCCTCTTAGCATTAATCCTCTCTGCTCTTTGAATTCTACCCCCCTTCTTTTTCTTCTCAAGTTCGACCCGACTCGCTTTCATAGCAAGGTCCTCTTTCACCTTTTGGCACTTGGCCGCGGGGCCCGCTTCCTCAGCAGTTGGTGCGGGTCACTTGGTGATAGGTTTGGACGACTTCTCTTGGGCAGCTTGAGCAACAACTTGAGCAGGAGCAACAGCAGCTTCCGTTGGGACAAATTAGAGAGGGTCCACTTGATGGAGTTCTACTAGGCCTTGCTCCATCAGCTCGAAAGATTGCAATATTTCTAGGGTCGTTTCGATGGGAATTGACCCTCTTGAAGCGGCACTGTGGTAAGCTGATGTAGATGAAGCGAGTAGCTTGGTGGATTGCTCGGCATATTGGACTGCGGAGGAGACTGGCTTCTTCTGGTACTCAACCACCTGCTTTCCTTTATCGGTTATGCTTGAAGGGGTTTTGTCTTCCCCCTTTTTGGCATCATCGCCAGCGGGTGTAGAAATTACGCCTCTTTCATTGATGGCATGGTGCAAGCTCGCGAACTCCTTTGTCAAGGCTTTTAGGGCTCCTACAGTGCGATATGAGAATGAGCCATCTTGAATCAACACAAGCTCCGCCGTCTTCTTGGAGATCTGCTCCATCAAAATGAAAGACTGCCTCTCTCGCTCGGCTATGGCGTATTCTCTCTCGGCTACTTCTCTCATCAAGCTCTCAAGCGGCTCAACGTCTTTCTCCCTCGCTTCGATAGCAGTGAAGCGATCATCGAGCTCCGCTTCGATTTCCGCCCTTAACTCCTTTTTCTTTTCCTGCAAATTAAGAAAGGAGAAATCCTGAGACGCAATAATTTTCAGCTCAAGCAGCGTTAGATTGGACTGTTTGGCAGTGAGCTCAGCCGACAGTTCATTGAGCTCCATCTCCTTCATGGCAATATCCACAGCTGCCAAGGTCACACGATGAGCTTTTGTTGGGAATTGTTAAGGATAATATGTTAAGGGGGAACTCAAATGGGACGCTTTAAAATAAATGTATATGTTTTGAATTGATCCCAAAACCCTTATGTATCCTATTCCCAAGCGACCCTATTTTGATTTAGATAGGTTAGAATTTTTCTAAGCCTATAATATTAGGAAGGCTTGTTTTTTTTTTTTTTTTTTTTTTTTTTTTTTTTTATGCTTTAGATGCTTAGGTTTTTAGATTGCTAGAAGTTCAACGTGAAGGCCACTCGCTTGAGTGTGTTTTCCAAGCGAAGCGAGTCTACCGAGCAGAAGTGAAGCATGCCGAAGAATAGCGAAGTGAAGCGAACGCTACAGTAGAATCAAAGCGAGTCTGCTGAAGCGAAGCGAAGCGTAGCGAACGCTACAGTAGAAATCAAAGCGGGTCAACGTTACTTAAGTAGATACTTGGAAAATCTATTTCCTAAGTATACGCTACAGTATGACTTGAAGCAACTCACTTAAAGCGGACGCTCCAAATCTGAAGCGAAGCGAGCCTCTACCTAACAGAAAGCGACAGCTCAATTCCCGCTCCGATTCAAACCACGAGTTCAAACTTCAGTCAAGTGAAGATCGACGCATTAATTGCGGATCTCCACGTGGCGATAAAGGAATGGAGCAACGGAGTTGACCGCCAGGTTGACAAGGACGCCTCAACAGTACTGGCCGCTCCAGTTACTGTTGAAATTGGCTCTTAGCCATTTTTGGCAAAGAGACAAATTGGCGCGTCTGAAAAGCAGTTGGCCTGAGCATGTACTTTTGAGAGGAGGAGGGACAAAGCCACCAACCATCAAACGACTCTTGCCCATCCCTCCGCCTATAAATAGTGGAGGTTGAAGACGGAGAAGTGTAGAACACTACTTGAGCTTTCAGCGCCTACTGCAAACAAATACTCCCAGCCCTCGAGCAAACTTCTGAGTTTTTGTTTAAGTGTTCTCCGAGCTTCAGCAACTTCGAAGCTCGTCTACGCAACCTTCACACTCAAAGATCTAAGCCCATTCCATATTCAAAGCTTAGAGAAGAACTCTAGCCATCTTCGCATCTATTGTAAAGATTTCTTCATTTAGAGTGTTCGTCGAAACCAAAACCCTAAACCGTAGCTCTGTGTGTTAGGTTTTGTGTTAGAAGAAAGGTTGTCGTGTTGTAAGATCCAAGATTCTACATTCCTCGATAGTAGAAGTCTCGATCATAGAGTCTAGATCCAAGCTAGCTCAGTCCTCGATTGTGTGAAGCTCGATCGAAGCTAGGTTTGTGTGGAGAACCCGTAATCTCCCAACTGTTGTCGGATCCAAGCAAGTGAAGCTCGATCCAGACTTGGTTTTTGAGGAACCTGCAATCCTCAAGATTCTTGAGTGAAGAGAATCTGTTGCTACGTGCAACAAAGTGGATATAGGTGTTTTATCACCGAACCACTATAAACCTCGGTGTCGTATCTCTCTAACCCTAGCTTTCATTTGTTTATTGCTTCGATTATTCATATTGCACAAACATCGTAAACAAACTTAATACGAAGCTTTAATTACTTAGGAAAGATTAGCTCACTAAATTCCTCATTGCAAGTAGCCCTCACTCTTGTTCAAGCGTCTGCTTAGATCAAGTAGCAAGCTTCCACTGTAGATCTAGCTTGAAGCTAGGTCTTAGATATTTGAAGCAAGCGCTATAACTTGCTAACTCTGAGATAAAGGAAAAAGAAGTTGAAAAACTTCAACACACGTATTCACCCCCCCCCCCCCCCCCCCCCCCCTCTATGTGTGTTTCCCTTATCAAACCGGGATCAACAAGTGGTATCAGAGCAGGGGTTCTTTCGAGCCACTACTTCGCATACCTGAAGCGAGTCCCCTCTCGCTTCACGTTGTCTCACTGAACCGATCCAGTTTTCCTAAGTGCATCAAAACCCTCACTCACGCATACTGCATTACTACCGACGTTTCATCATGTCTACATACAGTGCATCCAATCTTCCTCAGTTCTCGATTGAAGGATACGAAACATGGAGTTTTCGTGTTGAAAGCTTTCTATGCTCCATCCACGATAGGATGTGGGAGGTCATAGAAGAAGGACCTATCGAGATCATTAAGACCATCTCAGTGAACGTCCCAGCTGCCGAAGGCCGAGAAGCTTATGTCAGACAAGACCTTGTTGAAAAGGCAAAGGAAGACTACACTGCCAACGACTTCAAGATTGCACATCTTGACCGTGTAGCACATCATACAATGCAGAGCACATAGTCGGATGCCTACCTTCCCAGAATAAGAAAATGTGCTACTACGAATGAGATGTGGGAAACCCTAGCTCTAATCTCCCAAGGCACTGACAAAATAAAGGAGAATAAGCTTGACGTGCTGATGAGAGAGTTCGAGAGCCTAACAATGAAGACGAGAGAATCAATAGACGCCTTTGAGCTGCGCGTCACCAACATCATTGCCACTCTCATCTCTCTTGGCAAGGAATTCACTGACAAAGAAGTCAACCTCAAGATTGTTCGAGCTCTTACACGGAAATGGCAGACCATGAAGGAGTTGTACTTGGCAACAAAGGACTTATTGAAGCTCTCACCAGAGATCCTGTTCTCCGAGCTTAAGGCTCACGAATTCGATCTCAATCGAATGAGCCTGGACGATGAAGACGAAGGTCCTACATCATCAAAGGGAGTCGCTTTCAAAGCTGCAGAAGCCCCAAACGACCAGACGATTGCCAAAATGACAAGAGAGGAGTTGGAAGAGCACTACGCATTCTTCTCAAAGAATTTCAACAAGATGAATTCATGGGAAAATACAAGAGATTTTACAAGCAATATAAAGGAAAGAGCACTGATGCTCGAAGATGGAAAAGGAAAGCGAGAAGAAACATCAAAGCCGATCTCTAGGGATATGATGGATGTGGAGTGCTACCACTGCCACAAAATGGGCCACTACAAGTCTGACTGCCCAAAGCTGAGTGCCAAGGAACGTGAAGAATTGAAGGCCAAAAGGGAAGCTCCCCGACGAGCGCTAGTTGCAAGCGAGTCACCAGACACTCCAAGCGAGGAGATCTCAAGCGACTCAGATGCCTTTACTGATCCTAACTCAAGCGAGGGAGAGGATCTAGGGCTAATGGCGCTCACCGATGAAGACACGGGAGAGGTATTTTTCTACCCGCCTATCGATTCAATTACACTGGCACACAAGCACGAAGAGGAAGTTCATTCCTCGACATGGAGTGGGCTGCTTAACAAGCATCACAAATTGTTAAGTGACCACAAAGTGTTGAAACAAGCTATGTCTGATAGCGAGAGAGAAAACCGAAAGCTAGCCACTGAACTTGATAAAGTCAAGATTAACTTAAGGGCTATGACTAGTAAGTTTGAGGACCTCTTCGCTAGACACAAAAGCTTGGAAGGAAGGTATGGAACCCAATCCATTCTAGTTGCTAATCTAAACAAAGCCTCATTCGTTAGGCAAGCACTAGAAAGCTCGCTTCTACCTTTTCGTAGAAAGGGAGGCCTTGGATATGAGGATGGACCTTCCAAGCCTACAGTCTTTGTTGGTGCTTCTAACACAACACCATTAGTTCCTTTGGACGTGCCCACTGCCTCCAAAGTAACCACTAACAATGATAAGGGCAAAGCTTTTGAGAACCCTAAGAAGAAATCCATGAAGATGTTTATATCTTTAAGGGAAGAATCTAAGGGTAAGCCTAGTTCAACAGTCCCTAGCACTCAAAATGCTAAAGTTTATCAATCAAAAGGTAAAGGGAAAAACCAAGACAAAGGATCTTCCTCTCAAAACCAAGACACTAGAGACAAAGGATCTTCCTCTCAAAAAGAGAAGTAATGTCTATGTGTCACGTGAGCCGGATTGGAGGTGGTCCAACCGTTCTTACGTTGAGGGGAAGTGTTTGAAGCGACCATGAGGAAGCTTCAAACCCCAAAGGTTTCTCAAGCGAGTCAGGGTCAAAACCCTAAGTTGACCGCTCAAAAGAAACCTAGCGAGACGCTTGCTAAGACTAGAAACCCTAAATTAGTCTCAAAGTCTACGGCTAATCCGAAGCGAGTCGCTTCAGGATATAAGCAAACAGGCAAGAGCATGGGTTGGTCCCAAGCGAGCCGCTCTCGAAACTTCCCTCAATGCACACACTGCTGCACATGTGAAGCTGCATCCAAGCAGAAGTCACACTTTAAAAGGGCCGAGGAACCTAGTGCACAAGCTAACACTCAGAGGAGAGTGAAGCAAGTGTGGGTACCGAAGAAAGCTAACCTGCAAGGACCCAAACTGATTTGGGTACCAAAAATTGTTTAAATGCAGGTGAGCGCTGTGGATCCCATGCCCAGTGAAGGTCAACCAATATGGTACTTGGACAGTGGATGTTCAAGGCATATGACGGGCATGAAAGCTCTACTTCAAGATTATACAGAGAAGAAGGGTCCACAAGTAACCTTTGGTGACAACTCTCGAGGAACCACCAAGGAATACGGCGCACTGAAGATAGGAAAGCTCAGAATTGAAGAAGTTTCCTATGTGGAAGGTCTAAAGCACAACATGTTTGGTCGCTAGAAGTGCAACTGAAACTGGATGGCTATGGCACCAACACTTAAGCCACCTCAATTTCAAGACGATCAATCGCTTAGCTCGTAAGGGTTTGGTGAAGGGCATACCAAATGAGGTCTTCATCAAAGATCATACTTGCTCACCATGCCAACGAGGGAAGCAGATGAAGAAGCACTTTGCCAGCTTAGAAGAAGCATCTTCCAAGCGAGTGCTGGAGCTACTTCAAATGGATATGTTTGGACCAGTCACTCCGGTAAGCGTCAATGGAAGAAAATACACTCTAGTGGTAGTCGACGACTTCTCCCGCTACACATGGGTTGTATTTCTCTTTAGCAAGAAGGAGACGCTGTCCAAATTGCCTCAATTGCTCAAGCGCCTCGCTGTGGAGAAAAATCAAGCGAACGCTACCATCTACTCTGATAAAGGCACAAAGTTTCTAAACTCTACAATTGAAGCATACTGCACGGAGCATGGGATAGTACACCAAACATCTGCAGCTCGTACACCTCAGCAGAACGGAGTTGCTGAAAGAAGAAATCGAATCATCAAAGAAGCCGTTCATACAATGATTGAAGATTCAAAGCTTCCGATGAAGTATTGGGCTGAAGCGGCTAACACCGCATGCTATACTCAGAATCGGACGCTTCTCAACAAACGCTTCGACAAGACACCATATGAAATATGGACAGGGAGAATTCCTAACATTTCCTATTTCCATATATTTGGTTGTCGGGTCTTCATTCACAACAATGGGAAGTCACAATTGAAAGCCTTTGAAAGCAAAGCGGATGAAGGAATATTCTTAGGATATTCAACATCTAGCAAAGCTTATAGGGTATTCAATTGTAAAAACCTAATTGTGGAGGAATCACACCATGTTGTATTTGATGAATCTTCTTTAAAGTCTTCCACATGAACAGGCTCAAGCGAATGACAAGACTTCAAGCGAGGAACCCATCAATCCACTGACATGGGATATGCTTGAAGAGGATGAAGAAATCAAGGACTCAAATGATCAGGTTGCTCAAGAGAAGGTTGAAGCTGCCCCCAAAGTAAATGAAGAGCATGCAGGCTAAGCACCCATTCCGGTCGCTTCAGATGGTGAAGCAAGTGACCCGCTTGAAGAAGAAGCAGAAGCTGGAGGATCCAAGCGTGCGTGGCTCAAAGATCATTCACCAAGCCAAATCATTGGAGATCTATCCAAAGGCGTGGTGACCAGAAGCCAAGTGTTTGGAGAAAGCGCCATGTTCAGTTGCTTTCTATCTAATATCGAGCTGGCAAGCGTGGAGGAAGCCCTAGCTGATTCTAATTGGGTGATTGCCATGCAAGAAGAGCTGAATCAATTCATCAGAAACGACGTATGGTATCTTGTGGATCGTCCCAAATTCCAGCATGTGATTGACACCAAGTGGGTGTTCAAGAACAAAACGGACGAGGATCACAACGTCGTAAGAAACAAAGCTCGACTCGTCGCCAAGGGCTACTGTCAAGAGGAAGGGATCGATTTCGATGAGACCTTCACTCCAGTGGCCAGGCTTGATGCCATTAGACTATTTCTTGCCTATGCAGCGACTAAGAAATTCAAAGTCTATCAAATGGACGTCAAGAGCATGTTTCTCAATGGAGAGCTCAAAGAAGAGGTGTATGTAGAGTAGCCACCGGGATTTGAGCAAGGAGATAAGGTGTATCGATTGAAGAAGGTCCTATATGGATTGAAGCAGGTGCCTAGAGCGTGGTATGATACGCTATCTCAGTTCCTAGTGTATAATGGATTCCACAAAGGAAAAATAGATCGGACTCTCTTCACCATTAATCATGGAAAAGATATGCTATGGGTCCAAATCTATGTCGACGACATTATATTTGGTTCGCCAAACCAGTCGCTTAGAGAGAAGTTTGGAGAGCTGATGAAGACCAATTATGAGATGTCGATGATAGGCTTGATGAGTTGCTTCCTAGGTCTCCAAGTGAAGCAACAAGATGATGGGATATTCATCAATCAAGCGAAGTATACTCGAGATATGCTTGCCAAGTTTGGTGTTTAGCATGCTAAAGCTGTGAAGATCCCGATGAACACCAACTGGAAGATGGAGCCAGACCGAAGGGAAGTCTGTGGATGCTACAGACTACCGTGCTTTGATCGGATCCATTCTCTATCTCACTGCAGGCAGGCCAGATATAGCGTTTGCAGTTGGAGTGTGCGCTCGCTTCCAAAGCAATCCCAAGCTTAGCTACTTTGAAGCTGCCAAGTGAATCCTTCGCTATCTCAAAGGCACTGTCAATATGGGGCTATGGTATCCTGCTGAAGATAATTTGGAGCTCACAGGATACTCAGATGCTGACTATGGAGGATGCCGAATTGATAGGAAATCAACTTCAGGCACGTGTCAGTTCTTGGGAAGCAAGCTTGTCTCGTGGTCCTCGAAGAAGCAGACAAGCGTAGCCACTTCAACGACTGAAGCAGAGTATATGGCCGCCGGAAGCTGTTGTTCTCAAATCTTATGGCTTTGTCAGCAATTGAAGGACTATCGAGTTGAAGCGAATGAGATTCCAATCTTCTGCGACAACAATAGTGCTATTTGTATTTCGCAAAATCTAGTGCTTCACACCAGATGCAAGCATGTGGAAATCCGACATCACTTCATTCGTGATCATGTCGAGAAGAAGGATATCAAGCTCGAGAAAATCCATACCGATCTCCAGCGAGCAGATATCCTCACCAAGCCTCTAGCTGAATCTCGCTTCAACCAGTTATGCATGGAATTAGGGTTACTAGACCCTGGTGAAGAGTGCTAGTTCTAGGATGCACAAGCGAGTGGAAGCTTGCCGTCAAGCGACCCTCGCCTTGGATCTTCACCAATTCAAGCGAGTCGCTTCAAAACTCACTCGCTTGAAGAAGGAGAAATAAGGGAGAAAGGTGGAGTGTTGGAAGATGTTCCCTACCAACTAATAGGATTGTTAAGGCTATGGTTAAGGGGGAACTATTGATTGCTCTCGGAACAGTCTACTTCCAAAGCGAGCAAGGAAAACTGCTACCTAGCCTAGGATTCCTAGCAAGTGGGTATAAACACTTGCAAGTACCTTTTCTAGTAAAGGTTGTGGGGTCTTGAATCGGGCCTTCCCACGTAAAAACGGTGAAAGCTTAGGCAGGGCTGGTACCTAGACCTTGCGTCCTCTTCCCATCTTTCCGCCGAAGAGGAGCATGTCTTCTCATCTCCTTCGTCGTGAATAATCACTCATTCATTACTCACTCTTAATTGTGTTGAGCTGCCAGGTGCTTATTCATTTATCTCCCTCTCTGGATAATGCATCGCTTCAATTTTCCCTAGTTTGGGTCAAGTGAGTCGAATGCTTATTCATTATGTAGATCTTAAGTGGAGAGCTTGAAGGGTGGGTTCCCTTTACTTCTAAAGGTTGCATGACTGGTGACATGTCTTTGCGTAAAAATCGAGAATGGCTTGTCAGAGCTTCTCATTGTCATCTTGTCCTATTTCGACCTGAGATAAGGACTTATACTCATCTCCCATTCATCGTGAATAGCACTCTAATTAAGCGAGTCTCTCTTCGGGTTGAAGAAAGCTTAAGTGTCTTATTCATTCTCCCCCTCATTCACTTCGATGGAGGACTCTCTAGTTCGTAGAGGAAGATGGAAGAGATGAATGCCAAGAAGATCAAGCTTATAAAGGTCTACATATATGGTATCAATCTCTTACAATGAGAGATTGACTGGTAAGTGTTTCAATTTAAGTACACTAAGCAAAGTGAAGCGTGCTAGAAACCTTCACTTGCTATGTGGAAAATATAAATGAATCTGACACAAATACATAGAGGAAAACATTCTTGTTTATCCTCGAAGTATGTTAGTCGGAAACATTTTAAATTAAGTCAAAGAAATCTCAATTTCTTAAACCAGTCGCTTCAGATGGTCAATCGAGTGCTTCGTCACTCAAGCGAGCCATCGCAAGCGAGTGTGGAACAGTCACGCCAAGCGAGTACTTCGCAAGCGAGTAAAAGCCAAGCGGCTACACTCAAGCGAGCAAGTACAAAGCGAGCCGTATGAGTTGTACACACTCGAGTGCGAATTTTACTTTTACTTTGCATTAAATGCAGTTGAAGTACAGGATCGAGAATCCAGGCGCGTGGTGCACACTTCAAATTTGAAGCGCCAAATTCGTGAGAGATCCAACCGTCGAATCGCAACAGTACTTAAATCACAGCCGCTGGATCTACGTCGTTTGAAAAAGCAAATCGCGGGAGGCCACTTGGAGTGCCAACTCACTTTGACGGTTCACTTTTTACTGTGGTGACGCCGGACACGTCAGTCACATCGTCGATAGCCGCCGCCTACTAAGAACTTTCGGGGAAATTACCGCTCCTCCCTCCCCACGTCAGCCAAACCCTAAATCTATATAAAGGGATTGAAGCAGATCTGCAGAAACTTTATCACCTCCCTATATTTGCCATTCTTGTGAAAGTATTTCTGCACCTTCTGCAAATTCTCACAAGTCTCAAACCTTTAAATCTTTACCAAATCTCTCTCAAATTATCAACATGGTGAAGAAAACTGCAAATCAAACCTTCGAGCAGTTCATGGCCACAGTTGAAGACAACATCAATGTCGAGCCCCATCTCGACGAAGCCACGGTGGAGAAGAAAGACTTCTTCCGCAGGGCCGTGACCAAGGCCGGACTGTGGAACCTCGTCACTGCAAAACCAACAGAAGTCTTAGCCCAGACTGTTGCTGAACTTCTACTAAATCTAAGGGAAGGACAGACTGTATCGGCCATTACACATCCAGAGGATGGAGAGCTAGCAGAAGTGGATCTGGCCGACATTGCAGAGATTTTTAAGCTTCCGAGAGAAGGAGTTGATGCTCTCTCGAAGCTGGAGTTATCGGTGGGTCGAATTCGCTCGATTCGCCGCCGATAAGAATGCTGATTGGAAAGTGAAGGGAAGCAACATGCGGACTGACCTGGAAAAACCCTTCAATTACATTTGCAAATTGTATACCAAGGCAGTGGTGTGCAACATCGGAGCTTTAGGGCAACTTTCCGATTAAAAAATCTTCGCCGTCAGCGCCGTCGTTGACAGTCTCATCGGAACAAAATTCAACTGGTTCGATTGGTTTATCAACCAAATACAGGAAGCTGCCAAAGATTTTGAATACCAGGCTGGAAGCACCACTACAATCGTGCGTCAAGGAAAGCTGAATTTTTTTGGGAAGCTTTCCTACGCACTGAAGGAGTTGTTCACAGGGCGGAAGTGGCCAGAGAAAAAGGAGTACAAGAAGGGGAGCGTATTCCTTGACATATACAAATCCAACAATAAGGTCGTGATCGACAAAGGCATTCTGCAGAAGGACGTGCTTCCGTCCGTGGAACAGAGTACTATAAAATTTTTGCTCTTTGCCATGTTTTCTCGAAAAACACTCTTGCGATAAAGGAGGCGGAATTACTCTAGTTCATAGGAGTAGATGGCTTCAACGCCTTCATCAACAAAGAGAAATACCTGGAGCTGCTCAATGCCAAAGTAAAGCATGTGTATCCACAAGCAGAGCTCCCAGACCACAAACCCTCAGCCCAAGAACAGAAATTGGTTGAGAAGCATGATGCGGAGATGATGGCGAAGGAGGAGGAGATCGCCAATCTCCAGGAGGAAATAAGGAGGAGGTCAGAGGAGGTGGAGAAGAAGGAAAAGGAGGTTGAAAGTCTGCGAGGAGACTTCAACAAGAAGAGATCCGAGCTGGAGGGAAAGCTCGAGGCGCAGGAGAAGCGAGTGGAGGAAGCGAAGTAGTCGCTTGAGGAAGAAAGAAGCCGGTTGAGAGAGTTCAACTCCAAATTGGTTGCTTTGGAGGGCGAACTTAAAACCAAGCAAGAAGAGAAAAGGTCCATGAGGGACAGATACAGAGAGAACATCAATAAGGTCACTGGCAATATTGAAAAGATGGAAAAGCAGATGGGAAACTATGAAGGGGAAATCATCAAGCTAGGAAGCGAACTGAATCGAAACAAACTTCAACTCACTGCACAAGAAAGGGAGAATCAAATTCTCCAAAGCAAGCTTGATGAAGCTAACTGTGAGCTTGAAATCCGTCGAAGGGAAGCTCATGCTTTTGACTTGAAGCATGCTGAGCTGATCGCTACACTGGCGAGAGCGAGCAAGGATGCTGACAGTCTAGCATTTAAGATGGGTGATGTTGCCCAAATTCACACAAAGCTTAGCGAGCGAGAGAGGAGTCTGAGTGCTCGAGAAGCCGAACTCGAGGCTGTTAAAACTCACTTTGATCTCGTTTTGCAGGATGAAAAGAGAAAGATGAGAGCTGAAATTGAAGCGGAGCTGGACGCTCGCTTCAGAGCAGTGGAGCCTCTGGAGAATGTGATGGCTAAAGTCGTCCGGAGGGAAGCTTCAGTTGTTGAGCGTGAAGAGCAATGCAAGCATCTTCTAGAGGAAATCTCCATCAAAACTGCGGAGATTGTCCTAGTGAAGGAGGAAACTTTTGCGAAACGTGCCGTGGGAATGCTTCATGCTGTGTTCAACGAATTTTCCTCCCTCCGCCAAGCTATCGCCGGGAAATCCCATGTTCCAGTTCCCTCTGGCAATGATGATGCCAAAAAGGGGGAAGGAGAAGGTAAAGGAAGGGAGATTGTAGCTTTTGAGGAAGCTACACACAAGGGGGAAGAAAATATTGAAGAGGATGTGACGCAAGCGCGGATGGAGGAAGCGCGCAGAAAGGGCAAGCAGATTGCAGTCTATCAAGAGCAGCGAAAGCTGCAATCGGAGAAGCTGCTAGGTTCATCTCTTGCACCACACGCCGTCTCCACCGCTCATGTTCAACAACAGATTGCAGAGGATGCTGCCATTGCTTTGGCTATGGAGACGGAGCAAGATTTTGGACTGAGTGGGACGGAAGTGACTAAAATTCCAATGGCAAGCCACTTCAAGCTATGCCTTCTCAAGTCGGCGTTTCATCCTCAGCTACTCAAGCGCCCGCTCCGGCTCTTACCCTCGCTACTCCCTCTGCAACCGCTCCTACAACAAAGAAAACTACTTCACCTCCAGCACCGAAGAAGTCAATGCCACCACAAAGTGAACCGCTCCAATGGAGAAGGAGTTGGATCCCGCGGCTAAGCGCCAGAAGATCCAACTGTCCATCACTGCAAAATCCAGCCGCTTGGAGCAGAGGAAGAAAAACTCAGAGTCGCTCGAGTAAAGAAAGTGGAAGAGCGATCCGCCAACCTATGGGAAGAAGTGAAGCTCATCCAATCGTGTCTCGTCCGAAGCGCCTTCATTCCATTTACTCCAGAGGAATCTGAAGCATGCACTACTCAGGCTCACATAGATGCGTGCAGAGTCACAATCAAGGAGATGATTGACTCCCGCCACTACACTGAGGATGAGTACGACATAATCCGCAAGTGCATCAACCTAAGGCTTCCTAAGTTCAACTCCGAGATGGGTGATAAGTTCAACAAAAAGATGAAGGAGTTGTCGGAGAGGTCGGAGGAGGAAATTGAAGAGAGGAGAGCTCAACATCCAGATGCCTGCGAGATTGAGAAGTTCATCTCAGATGATCTGATGAATGAGTGGAATGAGTGCAAGGAGAAGTTCATTAAAGCGTATTACTTCTGTCAAGTTGTGCCACTTCAAGAGGATTGCTCCAAACTTGATGTGCTAAACAACTTCATGTGCATGTGCTATGAGGAGCTGCGCAGGAAGATCTTCATACAGGCGTAGCTCGTGGAGCCCAAGAAGAAGATCATCATAGTGCCTGAGAAGAAGCAGTTCCCCATGCCACTCATGCCATAATCAAGCGTACCAAACAAAAGACTCATTGAAGCAGAGGTGGATGAAGCATTGCTGTTGGATAACTCTCACAGAGTAAGCAAAGAAAATATCAAGACGATGGAGGTAAAGGTCTTATCTGCTTACTTCACCAAGGATGATTCGGAGAAGCCCACTGAAGAATCTTAAATCTGCATATATAATTTGTGATCTGCTCGAACAATCTATCTATCTTTACTTTTTCTGTCAAGCTCGTGTCATTTTACAAGTTTTGTGTATGTTCATCCTTCTGCTACAAACTCACAAAACCATAAAAGAACTTTTAAAAAAAAAATGAAGTAAACTGCAAGGGAAGCAACCGCTTGAAGTTCTTAGTACTGGTTAAAATTAGTGGGTTTTGGCATCATCAAAAGGGGGAAATTGTTGGGAATTTGGGAATTGTTAAGGATAATATGTTAAGGGGGAACTCAAATGGGACGCTTTAAAATAAATGTATATGTTTTGAATTGATCCCAAAACCCCTATGTATCCTATTCCTAAGCGACCCTATTTTGATATAGATAGGTTAGAATTTTTCTAAGCCTATAATGTTAGGAAGGCTTTATTTATTTTTTTTTTTATTTTTTTTTTTTTGCTTTAGATGCTTAGGTTTTTAGACTGCTAGAAGTTCAAAGTGAAGGCCACTCGCTTGAGTGTTCCAAGCGAAGCGAGTCTACCGAGCCGAAGTGAAGCGTGCCGAAGAATAGCAAAGTGAAGCGAATGCTACAGTAGAATCAAAGCGAGTCTGCTGAAGCGAAGCGAAGCGAACGCTACAGTAGAATCAAAACGAGTCTGCTGAAGCGAAGTGAAGCGAAAGCTACAGTAGAAGTCAAAGCGTGTCAACGTTACTTAAGTAGATACTTGGAAAATCTATTTCCTAAGTAAACGCTACAGTATGATTTGAAGCGACTCACTTAAAGCGGACGCTCCAAATCTGAAGCGAAGCGAGCCTCTACCTAACAGAAAGCGACAGCTCAATTCCCGCTCCGATTCAAACCACGAGTTCAAACTTCAGTCAAGTGAAGATCGATGCATTAATTGCGGATCTCCACGTGGCGATAAAGGAATGGAGCAATGGAGTTGACCGCCAGGTTGACAAGGACGCCTCAACAGTACTGGCCGCTCCAGTTACTGTTGAAATTGGCTCTTAGCCATTTTTGGCAAAGAGACAAACTGGCGCGTCTGAAAAGCAGCTGGCCTGAGCATGTACTATCGAGAGGAGGAGGGACAAAGCCACCAACCATCAAACGACTCTTGCCCATCCCTCCGCCTATAAATAGTGGAGGTTGAAGACGGAGAAGTGTAGAACACTACTTGAGCTTTCAGCGCCTACTGCAAACAAATACTCCCAGCCCTCGAGCAAACTTCTGAGTTTTTGTTTAAGTGTTCTCCGAGCTTCAGCAACTTCGAAGCTCGTCTACGCAACCTTCACACTCAAAGATCTAAGCCCATTCCATATTCAAAGCTTAGAGAAGAACTCTAGCCATCTTTGCATCTATTGTAAAGATTTCTTCATTTAGAGTGTTCGTCGAAACCAAAACCCTAAACCATAGCTCTGTGTGTTAGGTTTTGTGTTAGAAGAAAGGTTGTCGTGTTGTAAGATCCAAGACTCTACTTTCCTCAATAGTTGAAGTCTCGATCATAGAGTCTAGATCCAAGCTAGCACAGTCCTCGATTGTGTGAAGCTCGATCGAAGCTAGGTTTGTGTGGAGAACCCGTAATCTCCCAGTTGTCGGATTCAAGCGAGTGAAGCTTGGTCCAGTTTAGGTCTTGTGGAGAACCCGTAATCTCCCAACTGTTGTCGGATCCAAGCGAGTGAAGCTCAATCCAGACTTGGTTTTTGAGGAACCTGCAATCCTCAAGATTCTTGAGTGAAGAGAATCTGTTGCTACGTGCAACAAAGTGGACGTAGGTGTTTTATCACCGAACCACTATAAACCTCGGTATCGTATCTCTCTAACCCTAGCTTTCATTTGTTTATTGCTTTGATTATTCATATTGCACAAACATCGTAAACAAACTTAATACGAAGCTTTAATTACTTTGGAAAGATTAGCTTACTAAATTCCTCATTGCAAGTAGCCCTCACTCTTGTTCAAGCGTCTGCTTAGATCAAGTAGAAAGCTTCCACTGTAGATCTAGCTTGAAGCTAGGTCTTAAGTATTTGAACCACTCTGAGATAAAGGAAAAAGAAGTTGAAAAACTTCAACACACGTATTCACCCTCCCCCCCCCCCCCCCTTTACGTGTGTTTCCCTTATCAAACCGGGACCAACAGCTTCATTTCTCCTGCTCGTTAGCTCACTTTCTGCTCTATCAAGCGAGGACTGGAAGGTCGCTTGATTATCCTCCAGCTTGAACTTAGCAGCTACAACTTGGTTAAGCTCTCCATTGATTTTCATCAGCTCATTCAGTTTCTCATCCTCGGGCTCTTTTCTTTTTCTCCTCTCAGTGTTCAATTCCTCATCGTGCTTCTCCACAAGCGAGGCAACTTCCTTCTCCTTCTCCTTCTCCTTCACCTCCTTCTCCTTCTCAGTAAACTTGGATGTCACTACATCCAGCTTCTTCTTGTGAAGACAGATCGCTTTCCCTTTCTTTGTTCGCCCTTTTCTGTCCGGCAAGCTCCTCGCTTAGCTGGAAATTCTCCTCTTCGCCCTTTCGGATGGCCTCTGCCAGGTCAATGATTTCCTAGTTTAATCCGCTCACCACTTCCTCATGTTTGGCCTTCAAGGCAAGCTCATGCTCCCACAACTTCCTCTCTGGCAGCTCCGCATCGGGATACTCTCGCTTGACGATGGCGTCAAGCAGTTCTAAATATATAGGCTTGTTTATCAATGCTTTGGAGCCATCAACGCCTATATACTGTAGTTGAATAGCTTCCTGCTCCGCAACCGTTTGCTCTGTGAAGGCCTTGATTAAGCAAAAATTTTTGAAATACTCCGTACATCTGTACGCGACCTATGTGAGAAAGTTGGCTGCATTCTCAATAAATTCATTGGATAGGGGGACGAAGGGGTATTTTTTCTTCACCTTTTCCACGGACTGCTCCCAGTCCTCGTGGAAAATTTCGAGAGCTTCGGTTTGGGGTGTTTTGGTGGGGGTTTCTTGGGCTTTTTGTGGGGTGATTATCTTTGGTGGGTTGGAGGTGGTGGGAATATCTAGGATGGATGAATCAGCTGTTTGTGAGGGTGATGGTTCAAAGATTTCATATGCGGCAGTCTCATCAGGTTGAAGGAAGGGAATATCTGGAAGGGGTGGTGTGGTTGCAGAATCCTCATCATCAAGATGACTCTTCTGCTTACAAGGAGAGCTTGGGTGGTTTGGGTTTGGGTAGCTTGGGTTTGGGTTTGGATTTTCTCCACCTCTTCTCCATCTGGTTAAGCGCCTCACTTCTCTCCGGAGGTGTCGAGCTCTGTGATACCCAAGGATGTCGAAAGCGAGGCATCCTTCTCACTTGGTTTAGCAAGCGACTTGACTCGCTTGGTCTTCTTGGAAGGTTTAGCTGGCGCTTGCTTCCATTTCTTTCCTGGCGAGGGAGAAGTGGCTCGCTTCTTTTCCTTGCCTCCCTTCTTCTTCTTGGTGGTGGCCACTGCGGGGCGCACGTCCACCTCCACCAAACCAGCATCTACAAGTGGTCTGTCCTTCTTGATTAAGTCTGAGAAGACACTATTCTTCTTGTATGCTTGGGTATCCGTCCAAGCTCGCCCTGGATACATATTCTCCAGTGCAAAGGAAAGCTTCCCTAAAAGGTGAAGCTTGCCTTTCCTCACAATCTTGTGAGGGTTCTTTGGTTCTCTCTCAAATTCCTTTGCGGCTTCTTGGATAAGTTGGATGAACCATCTACTCCAGTTAAATTTGAAGCCAGAGAGACTATTCACGATAGCTGAAATCGTGAATATCTTTGAATTTGTGATCTGTCCTAGCCCTCCGATGTGGCATGCGACATTTTTGGTGTAGAGCTCACCAATATAATTAAAAGGACTCTGTAAGTCCTCTCGAATGTTGCTCCCCCGTTGGCTCCAGATGGCATTTTCCTTTGCTGCGTATCGTCGGTATTCGGCCTCCACTTTCAGGCCGACGTTTTATAGGTTTTCCTCTCCTTCAGTTGATAGTCGAAGGCTTTAGCGACCTCGATCAAGCTTACGTACATTGCTTCTCATGTGCTTGGGTCTGTGATACTCGTCGTGAGTTCTTTTTCACGGAGAATCAGGAGGAACTCTGCTACAGATCTAGTGAGAATTTTAGATGGCTTGGCAGTGACAAAGCTCCACAATCTGGCAGCAGTCACGGCCCTTCTGAAAAATCCGGAAGCTTCGATGAGAGACTCATCGAGGTGAGGTTCCACAGAGGTGAGATTTTCAGAATTGGCTAGGAAGATTTCCATGGTGATGACTTCCTTTTTATTTCCCATTATATATGAGGATAAATGGAGTTGAAAGAGATATATAAGAGTTTCTTGTGAGAGGTGAGAGTATTTGAAGGTTTGCAGAAGATTTGCAGAGAGTTTTCACAAGAATGGCAATTTGGGGGTGATGAGTTTCTGCAGTGCACACAGTTCCCATATATATAGGTGTAGGGTTTGGTGCTGACGTGACAGGGCTAAGTGGGTAAAAAATGACATGGTGTGTAGCGAGTGGAGTCGTGGCTGACGTGTTGCAGTAATAAACAGTGTCACCATGGTTACAAGTTGAACCACACTGGTGATCAAGCTTAGCACATGCCATGCTACGGTTCGTTCCTACCCTCGCCCATGATCTAACGGTTGTGGTTTAGAGACTGTTGTGATTCAACGCTTGAGATTGATTTGCTTTTGGCGCTTCAACTTGGCGGTGCAGTACACGCGTCCGGTTAATAGCGCCCTAGTACTGTGCGCATTAAATGTAATGTAAAAAGTGAGATAGGCACTCGAGTGTACCCAGCTCGTACGACTCGCTTGACTTGGATTCGCTTGCGATGGTAGCCGCTTGGCTATTCTGCTCGCTTGCAAATCTAGTCGCTTGGCGTGACTGGAGCACACTCGCTTGCGATGGTGAGTTCGAGTGACAAAGAACTCGCTTGACCATCTTCAAGGCTTTAAATTACAAAAATAAAATTTCTTACTTAATTTAAAATCTTTCCGACTTACATACTTTGAGAATAAACAATAGTGTTTACCTCTTAGTAATTGTGTCAGATTACATTTATATTTTCCACTTAGCAAGCGAAGGTTTCTAACACGCTTCGCTTTGCTTAGTGTACTTAGAATTGAAACACATAATTGTCAGCCTAGCTTCGTAGTAGACTGATACCTCATTTTATACTTTAAGCTTGAAATCTTCATGGCATTCATCTCTTCCATCTTCCTCCTCGCTTGGAGAGTCCTCCATCAAAATAATGAGTGGAGAAAGAATGAATAAGCATCTTGAACCGCTCGACCCTTATGGGGAGTATATGACAATGCTTATCCATGATGAATGGGATGAGAGAAATGAATAAACACTTGGCAGCTCTACCCGAAGGTAAGTAAAAAGTGTTTATCCATGATGAATGGGAGATGAGAGACGTGCTCCTTTTCAACGGATCGTGGGAAAAGGATGCAAGGGTCATTGTGAAGGCTCTGCCAAGCGTTCACGTTTTATGTAGGGATATGACACTTACCCTACAACCCTTACTAGTAAAGGTACTTGCAAGCGTCTGTATCCACTTGTGGGAATCCAAAGCTAGGTAGCAATATTCTTTGCTCGTTTTGGAAGTAAACCATTCCTAGAATGACCAATAGTTCCCCCTTAACCATAGACTTAACAATTCTGTTAGTTGGTAGGGAACATCTTCCAATACTCCACCTAACTCCAACTTATATCTTCTCAAGTGAGTGAATGATAGAGTGACTCGCTTGGGCTTGGTAAAGGTTCAAAGCGAGGGTTTTCCCCTTGCTTAGTGCTTCCATTTCTAGTTGTCGTCACTAGGATCTAATAATCGTAATTCCATGCATAGCTGGTTGAAGCGAGTTTCAGCTAGAGGCTTGGTGAGAATATCGGCTCGCTAGAGATCGGTATGAATCTTCTCGAGCTTGATATCCTTCTTCTCAACATGATCACGAATAAAGTGATGCCTTATCACCACATGCTTTCACCTGGTGTGAAGCACTGGGTTTTTCGAGATGCATATAGCACTGTTGTTATCACAGAATATTGGAATCTCCTTCACTTCAACTTTGTAGTCCTTCAATTGTTGACGAAGC
Organism: Thymus mandschuricus; assembly: GCA_029379335.1. NCBI lineage: Eukaryota > Viridiplantae > Streptophyta > Magnoliopsida > Lamiales > Lamiaceae > Thymus > Thymus mandschuricus. Next base: position 12,888,588 of record CM057074.1, on the reverse strand, counting down.
CACAATATTTGAGAATAGCAGTTTCCTGCAGCCATGTACTCAGCTTCAGTCATTGAAGTCACTACGCTTGTCTGCTTCTATGAAAACCACGAGACAAGCTTGCTTCCCAAGAATTGACATGTGCCCGAAGTTGATTTCCTATCAGTTCGGCATCCTCCATAATCAGCATTGGTAAATCCTATAAGCTCCAAATTGTCTTCGCTTGGGTACCAGAGACCCATATTCACTGTGCCTTTGAGGTAGCGAAGGATCCTCTTGGTAGCTTCATAGTGACTAAGCTTGGGATTACTCTGGAAGCGAGCGCACACTCCAACAGCGAAAGCGATGTCTGGCCTACTCGTTTTGAGGTAGAGAAGGGACCCAATCAAAGCTCTATAATCAGTAGCATCCACGGCCTTCCCTTCAAGATCTGGCTCCATCTTCCAGTTGGTGTTCATGGGGATTTTCATAGCTTTAGCATGTTGAACACCAAACTTTGCAAGCATATCTCGAGTATACTTTGCTTGGTTGATGAAAATTCCATCATCTTGCTGCTTCACTTGAAGACCTAGAAAGTAGCTCATCAACCCAATCATAGACATCTCATCTTTTGTCTTCATAAGCTCTCCAAACTTCTCGCTAAGCGACTGGTTTGGTGATCCAAGTATGATGTCATCAACATAAATCTGAACCCATAACATATATTCACCATCATTGATCGTGATGAGGGTTCGATCTATTTTTCCTTTGCGGAATCCATTATCCACAAGGAATTGGGAAAGTGTATCATACCAAGCTCTTGGGGCCTGCTTCAATCCGTAGAGAGCTTTCTTCAAGCGATACACCTTATTTCCCTGCTCAAATCCAGGTGGCTGCTCCACATAGACTTCTTCTTTGAGCTCTCCATTGAGGAACACACTCTTCACATCCATTTGATAGACTTTGAATTTCTTGGCCGCTGCATAGGCTAGAAATAGTCTGATCGCTTCGAGCCTTGCCACTGGAGTGAAGGTTTCATCAAAATCAATACCTTCCACCTGACAGTAGCCCTTAGCGACTAGTCTCGCTTTGTTCCTTACGACGTTATGATCTTCATTAGTCTTGTTCTTGAAGACCCACTTGGTACCTATGACATGTTGAAACTTGGGGCAATCAACTAGGTACCAAACGTCGTTCCTGGTGAACTGGTTGAGCTCCTCTTGCATGGCCAGAATCCAGTTTGAGTCAACTAAGGCTTCTTCCACACTTGATGGCTCGATATTGGATAGAAAGCAACTGAACATGGCGTTTTCACCCATAACTTGACTCCTCGTCACCACTCCTTTGGTTGGAACTCCAAGACTAAGGCTTGGTGAGTGATCTTTCAGCCATGCTCGCTTGGATCCATCAGCTTGTTGGGGGTCGCTTGACTCATCTTCTGAAGAAACTTGGATTGGCACTTGGCTAGCTTCATCTTCTTGAGTCTTGGGGGCAACTTTCAACTCTTTATCTTGAGCAACTTGGTCGCTTGACTCCTTGATTTCTTCATCATTTTCAAGCGTGTCCCAAGACAGTAAATTGATGGGATCTTTGCTTGAAACTTCTTCGTTCGCTTGTGGTTTTTCAACTTGTTCCTGAGAAAACTTCAAAGTAGATTCATCAAATAAAACATGGGGTGATTCCTCCACAATCAGGGTTTTTACAATCGAAAACTCGATAAGCTTTGCTTGATGTGGAATATCCTAAGAAGATTCCTTCATCAGCTTTGCCCTCGAAAGCTTCAACTGAGTTTTCCCATTATTGTGGATGAAGACCCGACAACCAAATATATGGAAATAAGATATGTTAGGAATTCTCCCTGTCCATATTTCATATGGTGTCTTGTCGAAGCGTTTGCTGAGAAGCGTCTGATTCTGGGTATAGATTCTGGGTATAGCAAGCAGTGTTGGCCGCTTCAGCCCAGTAATTCATTGGAAGCTTTGAATCAACTATCATGGTACGAACATCTTCTTTGATGATCCGGTTCCTCCTTTCAACTACTCCATTTTGTTGGGGTGTACATGCTGCGGAAGTTTGATGTGCAATCCCATGCTCGGTGCAGTAAGCTTCAATTGTAGAATTGAGGAATTTTGTGCCTTTGTCCGAGCGAATGGTTGTTATCTCTTGGTTCTTCTCCACTGCGAGTCGCTTGAGGAGTTGTGGAAGCTTGGACAATGTCTCCTTCTTACTGAATAGAAATACTACCCAAGTGTAGCGAGAGTAATCATCGACTACTACGATAGTGTATTTTCTTCCGTTGACACTGACGGGGGTGACTGGTCCAAATAGATCCATACGCACAAGCTCCAGTACTTGCTTGGATGAGGCTTCTTCTAAGCTTTGGAAGTGCTTCTTTGTCTGCTTCCCTCGCTGGCACGATGAGCATGTATGATCTTTGACAAAGACCTCATTCGGTATGCCTTTCACCAGTCCCTTGCGAGCTATGCGGTTGATAGTCTTGAAATTGAGATGACTCAATCGGCGATGCCAAAGCCATCTTATTTCAGTAGCACTCCTCGCAACCAAGCATGTGTCTTGCTTGCAGCTCTCCCATTGAGCTATGTACACGTTCCTCTTTCGTTTGCCAGTCAAAGCGACTTGGGAGGTAAGCTTGTTTTTCACAACGCATTTGTTGGAAATGAACTCCACATTATATCCCTTATCACAGAATTGTGATATGGACAACAAGTTGTGCTTGAGTCCTTCCATGTATGAAACGTTGTCGATGCTTAGCTTCCCTATCTTCAGCACACCATAACCTTTGGTGGTGCCTCTTGAGTTGTCACCAAAAGTTACTTGTGGACCCTTCTTCTCTATATAATCTTGTAGTAGAGACTTCATGCCCGTCATATGTCTTGAACATCCACTGTCCAAGTACCATATAGCTTGACCATCTTTGGGCATGGGATCCACGGTGCTCACCTGCAATTAGAACAATTTTGCTACCCAAATCAGCTTGGGTCCTTGCAGGTTAGTGTTTTTGTGTACCCACACTTGCTTGACTCGCTTTTGAGCAGTCGCTTGTGTATCGGGTCCCTTAACCTTTCCAAAGCGTGGACTCTGCTTAAACGTAGCTCCATATGTGCATTGGTGTGTGTGAGGTGGGAAGGTTCGTGATGAGCTCGCTAGGGCAGTTCCCATGCTCTTGCTTTTAAGCTTATGTCCTTAAGCTTGATGCTTTGGTCTAGCTATAAGCTTATAGTCTGACTTGGGAATACTTGCCTTTGCAAGCTTCTCGCTTGGTTTCCTCTGCGAAGTCAAATTTGGCTTTGGGCCTTGACTCGCTTTGGAAACATTGGGATTTTGAAATTTCCTCTTGGGAAGTTCAATTCCTTCCCCCTCAACGTAAGTACGCTTGGATCATCTCCAATCGGACTCACTTGATACATGAACATTAATTCCTTTTGACTAAAGAACGTCCTTTGTTCTTGGTGTCTTAGATTGAGAGCTTGAAGCCTCAACAGTTTTCCTTTCACCCTTTGAATGGTGAGTTTTAGCATTTTTTGTTCTTGGAACTGTCGTCATTGGCTTTCCATTAGACATTTCCCTTAAAGATATAGACATCTTCATAGGACATTTATTAGGGATCTCAATCTTTCCCTTATCTTTGTTAGTGGTCACTTTGGAGGCAGTGGGCTCATCCAAAGTGATTGATGGTTGTGTGATAGGTGCACTAACAAAGACTGTGGGTTTGGAAGGTCCACCCTCATATCCAAGGCCTGCTCTTCTACCGAATGGTAGTAGCGAGCTTTCTAGTTCTTGCCTAGCGAATGACGCTTTGTTCAAGTTGGCAACTAGAATGGATTGGGTTTCATACCTTTCCTCCAAGCTTTTGTGTCTTGCAAAGAGGTCCTCGAACTTACTAGTCATAGCCCTTAGATTGAGTTTGACTGAGTCAAGCTCAACGGCTAGCTTTTCGTTCTCACTCTTGCTTTTAGACAAAGCTTGTTTCAACACTTTGTGATTACTTAACAAATCATGGTGTTCGTTAAACAATTCACTCCATGTTGAGGAATATACTTCCTCATCGTGCTCGTGTGCGTGTGGAATTGAAAGAAGTGATGGATAGAAGAATACCACTATAGTGTCTTCATCGGTGAGAGTCATCAGTCCTAGATCATCTCCCTCGCTTGAGTTGGGATCTGTGAAGGCATTCGAGTCGATTTCCACTTCCTCGCTTGGGTTGGATGGTGACTCGCTTGCCACTAGCGCTCGCCTTGGAGCGTCCCTTCTTGCTTTCAATTCTTCTTTCTCCTTCGCACTGAGCTTTGGGCACTCGGATTTGTAGTGGCCCAATTTGTGGCAGTGGTAGCACTCCACATCCATGATGTCCTTGGCGATCGGCTTTGATGTGTCCTCACACTTTCCTCTGCCATCACATGCTTCATCTTTCTTTCCTTGGTACTGCTTGTAGAACCGCTTGTATTTTCCAACTCTGGAATTCATCTTGTTAAAGTTTCTGGATAGGAACACGTAGTGCTCTTCAAGCTCATCTTGGCTATGGATGAGTCGCTTGAAGGCTCAGCGGCTTTGAATGCAACACCTTTGCTGGTTGTGGGAACTTCATCCTCATCATCTAGAGACATACGATTGAGATCAAACTCGTGTGCTTTGAGCTCTGAGAACAGAATCTCCGGAGAAAACTTTGACAAGTCCTTCGTGGCCAGATAGAGTTCTTTCATAGTCTGCCACTTCCTAGTGAGGGCTCTCACTATCTTTAGATTAACTTGTCAGTTAGCTCCTTCCCAAGCGAGACAAGCGTCGAGATGATGTTAGTTACTCGAAGCTCGAAAGCATCTATGCTTTCACTTGGTTTCATGGTCAAGCTTTGAAAATCTCCGATGAGCACAGCAAGCTTGTTCTCCGTGATTTTCTTTGTCCCTTGTGAGATCAAAGCTAGAGTGTCCCACATCTCCATTGCAGTGGCACACTTTCTGATCCTTGGTAGATACGCATCTGAGACGGTGCTTTGCATAATGTGCCTTGTAACTCTATCCAGATTTGCAACTTTGAAATCATTTGCAGTGTAGTCATCCTTCGTTTTCTCAACGTACTCGTCTTTAGTTGTGGCTGGACGTCCTTCAGCAGCAGGTACGTTGACGGCGATGATCTTCATGATTGAAATAGGTCCTTCCGTCACGACCTCCCACATTCTATCATGCACGGAGCTGAGAAAGCTTTCCATACGAAAGCTCCATGTCTCATAACCTTCGATAGAGTATGGGGAAAGTTTCGAAGCACTGTGACTAGACATTTTCAAACGTTAAATAAATGCAGTATGCGTGAGTGAGATTTTAATGCACTTATGAAAACGGATCAGTTCTGGTGAGACAACGTGAAGCGAATGACTCGCTTCCAGTATACAAAGCAGTGGCTCATTAGAACCCCTGCTCTGATACCACTTGTTGGTCCCAAAATGACAAGTAGGATCACACGTAGGAGGGGGGGGGGGGGGGGGGGGGGCGGTGAATACGTGTGATAGAAGATTTTAACTTCTTTTTTCAAACTTGCCTCAGAGTAAGCTAGTGAGTCGCTTGAAACTTAAGACCAAAGCGTAAGGTTGATCTATAGTTAAGCTTTCTAGAGACCTAAGCGAACGATTGATCCCTAGAGTGGCTCGCATGCTGAAATGCGGAATTTAGTGAGCTATTCTTTCCTAAGTAATTAAAATCTCGATTTAAGTTTGTTTATATGCACATGCAAGGATAATAATCAAAGCAAGTAAAGTATTAAAAAGAGTAAGAAATACGACACCGGGATTTATAGTGGTTCGGAGATAAGACTCCTACTTCCACTTTGTTCCACTCCGGAATAGTTTCTCTTCACCCAAGAAACTTGAGGATTACGGGTTCCTCAAAAACCTAACATACAGATCGAGCTTTACACAGTCGATGAACGTGTAAGCTTGGATCCTAATAACTTGGAGATTACAGGTTCTCCACTAACCTAAACTTTGATCGAGCTTTACGCAATCGATGAAAGCGCAAGCTTGGATCTTACAACATCCTTCACAGCAACACAAAATCTAAAACACTTGACAGACCAAGGGTTTTGGGTTGGGTTTGTGAATAAGACACTCTAAGTTAAGAATCCTTTACAGTAGATGCAAAGTTTAGAAGTGTTCTCTCTACTGCATGCCTCTATTTATAGTGTGAGAGACGGGTAGAAACTGTTTGAGAGTTGGTGGCTTTGTCTCTCCATGCTCGACAGTACTTGGGCTTGACCTGCAGCTTTTCAGAGACTCGATTTGTCTTCTTTCCCAATTTGGCTAAAGCCAAGCGTAACAGTAACTGGCTTGGTCCAGTACTGTAGCGACTGCTTTTCGGTCTAGCCAATCAACTCTTGCGTCCAATCCTCTTATGCCATGTGGAGATCTTCAAAAAAGTGCGGGTGATCTTCACTTGACTATGTTCAGTTTGAACTAGGTTGGTAGTTAAGCTATCATTTTTAAGCTTTGCATCGTACTCGTTTCGCTTGGTCGGAGTACTCGCTTTTAGTTTAGTCGGGTTGACTCGCTTTGAGTTTATCGAGAGCACTCGCTTTGCTTGTCGGATAGACTCGCTTGGATTTTTGCGAGAGCACTCGCTTCGCTTTATCGGGTAGACTCGCTTAGACTTCAAAACAAACTCAAGCGTGTGGTCTTCTCGCTTCGCTTGATCCTATAGTGTAGTCCTAAAGCGACTAAAGCAAAATAAGCTTTCCTAACATTATAAGCTTGAAAAATTCTAACCTATCATGCTAATCAAATAGGATCGTTTGGGAATAGGATTAACACAGAAGGTTTTGGGATCGAATCAAAATACATAACATAAATTTATTAAGTGTCCCAATAGGTTCCCCCTTAACAAGTGAATCCTTAACAATTCCCAACAGTTTTGGGATCGAATCCAAACATAACAAATAATTTTATTAAGTGTCCCAATAGGTTCCCCCTTAACATGTGAATTCTTAACAATTCCCAAGAATTTCCCCCTTTTTGATGATGCCAAAACCCAACACTTTACCATAGTAAGAACTCCAAGCGACTGAATCCTTCACAATCTTATCAATTTTTTTTTAAGTTCTTATGGTTGTGTAGGTTTGTAGCAAAAAGGATAAAATCACAAAGCTTAGTAAAAATAAAATTGTAGAGCAAGACGTTTGACAAAAAGTAAAGCTTCATAGATGGAGAGACATGTAATATAGATCACAGAGAAGGTTAGAAAGAGACTACACTACAAGGTAGGCTTTAAACACTCACTTCTTCATCATCTTCTGGTCTGCAGAGTTAGGCTTGTCGATTCCAAGCAAGTGTAAAGCTTCCCAGACCTCACGATCAATGACACCTCGGTCAATGATGATCGAATCTCCAATCTTTGGCCGGACGAACATCTCTCTCCCTGGAATTTTGATAATAATCTTGGACTCTGCACACTCTGCAATTATCAAGATTCTCCTCCAAAGCTCTTCATCGTACACAACCATGAAGTCGTGTAGAGCATCGAATCTCGAGCAAATATCTTGTTTGTGGACTACTTCCCAGAAGTAGTAAGTCTTGATGAATTTAACCCTGCATTCCATCCACCTATCCTTTATCTCATCAGGGATGAATTCTTCAATGAGTCGGGCATTGGGATGGTCTGCTCGTCTTTGCTCGATTTCTTGGGAGGGCCTGTCCTTAAGCGTCGTCAAAGCTTTGTTGAATCTGTCGCTCATCTCACTATTGAACCTTGGCTTTGTCTCATGGAAGAGGTTCCTCATTATTTCAACATCCTCCACAAAGTAACCTTCAAGCCCTTCAACATATACCAGCGACTGTTTGCAATCTCGGATCCCAGCTTCAAGCTTGCAAGCTTCTGATTCTTCAGGTGTGAGCGGAATGTATGAACATCTTACCAAACTTCGTTGAACCAAAAGTTTATCATCAACTAAAGTAATTGTCTGCTCTTTGAGTAGTTCAAGCTTGGCGATCTTGGTCGCTTCAGCTCTTGCCTCTCACTTCTTGTCATCCTCTTTCCTTTTCTTCTTAAGCTTTGCTCTACTTGCTTTCGATGTGAGAGTCTCCTTCACCTTTTGACACTTTGCTGTAGGATCAGCTTTTTCGATAGTTTGGGCACTTCGCTTTGTGGACTGTGAGGGATTTGATTGTGCAGGCACCACTTAAATCAGCTTCGCTTGATGGATCTCCACGATGTCCTTCGTCTGCAACTCCACAGATTGGGTTGCTTCCAGAGTCGTTTCAAAGGGAATTGACCTTCTCAACTCAACACTCACGAGAGCGGAGGAGGAGGAAGCGAGTTGCTTCCCAGTAGGCTTGGTAGCATGGGCTACGAAGGGAGAGGAGGTGCCTTGAGTGAGAAGAAGCTTTCCTTTGTCTTTGCTGGCTTCGCTTGGAAGGGGTGTGTGTCGTGACCGTCGTTTAGCCGCAATCAATAAATTTATAAAGCCTATGCCTTAACTACTACAACTAGTATAGCAGTGGTAAGCACAGGGTCGATCCCACGAGGAGTTGGAGTAGCAATCTTTCCAGAAACAATTGTCACCTTTGGGGGTGGGCGTTGCCCAAGACAGAACATAAAGTAACAGGGAAAAGTAAAGACGGTGTAATTAAAAGATTTGAAAACATTAATGAAAGGAAAACCCAGCCTGGGCAAGTACCATGAATTACAACATGACTCTACTCGTTCATCGATCTTAATATTTTCATACATGCATATGTAATCGATTATAAGCAAGTCACTAGGCAGGACCCCTTAGTGTCATGTGTAACGTGCCCCGCCAATTTGTGCCCAATCCACCCTAACAGTTTAGAAACATACGTCTCCCTAACTTATATAATCCACACGCAAGGACCAGTTGTCATGCATCATGCCCAAGCAGCATTACCGATTATTTGTGGTGGACCCGAATAGACATGGAATCAGGCCTAACGTTGACCTACGACCACACTCCGTTGCTAGTTCATACTATATGGCGTGAGGAGCCATCCTACACGTTTTGCCCATGTACTATTTGTAATCATGCTTAACTCGATATGATCTTGGCCACATACCCGACCAAGACTAACATGAATTGTAGAACAGAACCTAGCCAACTCGGAAACACATGCATGCATTATTAAGTCCAACCATTCTAACCTCACGAGTATTGAGTTACATTATAATTACGACATCTTGCCCAAGTTTGGTTTAGACGACTACTCTAGCATGTTTGGAATGTAAATAACATGAATGTAAATGGAAGACATAATTAAACTAAGTACTGGAATTATTATAAAACTGAATCCAAAAGGGCGGACACCAACGTCAGCCAAGCAAAATACTAAAAGCATAATAGTGTTTACCCGTAGGACTTATTCATTCCTCCCCACTCTCAAATGAAAAGTAAAAACATAAATGGAAAAGTATGAAGCAGTTCCGGTGAAAGCTCGTGTGTCCGAAGATGATATCTTCATGAAATGATGCTGCTTTTATACTTGTTGATGAATCGTGGACCAGGCCCATCAATCGACTGCTAGGGTTTGAGCTCAGGAAGACTTGCCTTTACTGCGTAGATTTGTTGCCTTGTTGATCATCGCAAAGATTTGGAAAGAATCTAGGTTGGATTCTTTCCTTCTTCGCGTCTCCTCCTCTGCTGAAAAATCCTTGTCCTAGCTCGATTTGGTCGTCGTACGACCCATGATCACTCTTTAAGCTCGGTCCATTATGCTTGAACTTTATCTTGCCCAGCCAGTTTCCCAGATTGTCTTGCCTGCTCCAGATCCTTCCCAAGCTTCCCTGAAACCAAAATGTGCCCTCCCAAGCACAAGACCCGTGCAAAGACTCGACTAATACACCTATATGCAGACACAACATGATACAAAATACGAGCAAAATATGGGCTCGTCAGTGTGCTTTCCCCCTTTTTGGCATCATCGCTAGCAATCTTTGTAATCACAGCTTCTTCCGCCAGTGGAGGGATGAGCTCACATCTTTGCTTGATTACACTCCGGAGGCACGACAGCTGGCCGGTCAGTAGCTTTACGACATCGATGGTCCAGTTTGCAAGCGATTCTGGTTCGCTTCGCGACATCATCTACCAAGATCAAGGCTTGGCGCTCTCTCTTCACTATAGCTCGCTCTCAGTTGTCCACGGCCAGCTCATTCTCTTCGACTGCTTTCAAGCGAGCTTCAAGCTCAGCATCGACTTATTCTCTGAGCATCCTCTTGAGTTTCTTACTCACGGAGGTCATAAACAACATTTGCACTGGAAAGCTCAACTTCAAGACTTGCCAAGCGTGTCTCTTTCTCTGCCAGCTCAGCCGCTTGGGCAGTAAGAGCATCCTTCTGAATTGCTAGCTCGGCAGCTTGAGGGTTTCAAGCTCACCCTCCAACATAAGCTTAGCAGCTTGACTGCGAGTAAGCTCTCCCGATAGCTTCATCTTTTTGTTGAGGTTGTTGGTCCCGGATTGTTAGAGGAAAAACACGTAGAGGGGGAGGGGGGGTGAATATGTGTTTTGAAGTTTTTCAACTTCTTTTCCTTTAACTCAGAGTGACAAGTAAAGCGCTCGCTTCAACTACTACGACCTAGCCGAGAGCTAGATCTACAGTGTTAGCTAATCACTTGACCTTAGCTTAGAGCTTGATCAAGAGTGAGGCTTTACTCGAGATGCGGAATTTGGTGAGCTAATATTTCCAAAGTATTTAAAAATTCAGATTAGGTTAGTTTACTATGCTTGTGCAAATGTATAATCGAAACAGTAAACAAGTAGAGAGATTAGGGTTTAGAGATACGACATAGAGATTAATAGTGGTTCGGTGATAAAACACCTACGTCCACTTGTTGCACAAGGCAACTGATTCTCTTCACTCAAGAACCTTGAGGACTTGCAGGCTCCTCAAAAACCAATGTCAAGATCGAGCTTCACTTGCTTGGATCTGACGACAACTGGGTGATTACGGGTTCACCATAAAAACCTAGACTGGACTTAAGCTTCACTCGCTTCAGTCCTAACCTAGGAGATTACGGGTTCTCCACTAAGACCTAGTTTCGATCGAGCTTCACACAATCGAAGATTGTGCTAGCTTGGATCTAGACTCTATGATCGAGGCTTCTACTATCGAGGAAAGTAGGGCCTTGGATCTAAACAACCTAACGATGAACTCAAAAACCTAACGAACAGAACATAGGGTTAGGGTTTTTGGTTTACGACGAACACACTAATGAAGAACTCTTTACAACAAGTGCAAAGTAGGCTAGAGTTCTTCTCTAAGCTTGGATATGGAATGGGCATAGATTTCTAAGTGTGAAGGTTGCGGAGACGAGCTTCGAATGGAACCGAAGCTCGGAGAACACTTGAAACAAAAACTCGAAGAATGCTGAAAGCTGGGAGTATTTGTTTGCTGTATGCGCTGAATGCTCAAGTAGTGTTCTACTCTTCTTCGTCTTCATCCTTTACTATTTATAGGCGGAGGATTGGGCAGGAGCCGTTGCTTGGTTGGTGGCTTTGTCCCTCCTCCTCTCGGCAGTACTTGCGCAGGCCTGCTGCTTTTTAGACGCGCAGATTTGGCACTTTGCCAAAAATGGCTAAGTTCCAAGTGTAACAGTAACTTGAGCGATCCAATACTGTTGCGGCGCCCTTGTCGGCCTGGCAGTCAACTCCGTAGCTCCTCTCTTCAATCGACACGTGGAGATCTTGCAATTAATGCGGCGATCTTCAGTTGACTGGAGTTCAAATTCGGAGTGGGAATTGAGATGTCGCAATCTGTTAGGTAGGAGCTCGCTTCGCTTTAGAATTGGAGCGTCCGCTTCAAATGAGTCGCTTGGGGTCATACATGAAGCGTATACTTTGGAAATAAAATTTCTGAGTATAACTTAAGTGAACTTTTAACCCGCTTTGACTTTTACTGTAGCGCTCGCTTCGCTTCGCTTTTTTTCGGCACGCTTCGCTTCGGCTCGCTAGACTTGCTTCGCTTGAAAAACACACTCAAGCGAGTGGCCTTCACTTGAAATTCCTACAGTCTAAAACCTAAGAGACTAAAGCAAAAATAGAGAGCCATCCTAACAGTATTGGCTTAGAAAAATTCTAACCTATTTCTACATCAATTAGGGTCGCTTGGGAATATGATACTTGGGGGTTTTGGGATCAAATCAAAACATACATTTTTCAAGTGTCCCACTAGAGTTCCCCCTTAACAGGTTATGTCCTTAACAATTCCCAACAATTTCCCCCTTTTTGATGATGCCAAGAACTTCAAGCGACTGCTTCCCTCGCAGACTTGCTTGTCAATTTTTTAAGTTCCTTTCCCTTTTTTTCGGTTAATATGTGAGTTTGTAGCATAAGGATAAATCATTCACAAAGCTTGTAAATGACACAATTTTGACAGAAAAATAAAATTGGATATATGAACAAGTTCACAAAATATGGAAATTAAGATTCGTCAGCAGCCTTCTCCTCCTCTTCCTCGCTGAAATAGGCTGACAAAACCTTCTCTTCCATGGTCTTCACATTGTGCAATCTTTTTCCTTGGCTTCTCTCAATCAACAGAGCTTCATCAACTTCATCTTCAATCAGTCTGCGGTCAGGAACTCTTGAGTTCGGCAAGAGTGGCATTGGAAACTGCTTCAAGGCTGGCACTTTGACAATGATAGGTTTGGGCTCAGCTTCCTCAGCCTGTGTGAAGATCTTCTGACGCAACTCCTCGTTGTAGAAGCAGGGAAAATTATTGAGAGCGTCCAATCTCGAGCACTCATCTTGCAGAGGCACTACTTGCCAGAAGTAGTATGCCTTGATGAACTTGATACTACAGATTCTCCACATCTCTAGCAGATCATTGGAGATGAAGTCCTAGATATCTCGTGCATCAGGATGATTCGCCATTCTCACATCCATCTCCTCCTCTGTTCTGCTGGCCAACTCCTCCATGATCTGATGAAATTTAGCATTAGCGGCAGTGTTGAACTAAGGAAGTCTTTCATTGACTCGCTTGCGAATATAATCGCATTCTTCGGTGGAGTAGCGGCGCGAATCTGTCATCTCCTTTATGGTCACTCTGCATGTGTCAATCCAAGCTTGAGTCTGGCAAGCTTCTGACTCATCAGGCGTGAAGGGGATGTAGGAGTTTCGTGAAATGGCAGATTGGATGAGCCTCACTTCATTCCAGTGGGTCTCGATCCGTTCATCCACCTTCCTGAGTCTGGCAATCCTGACCATCTCCTCCTTCTCGGCCTTTCTCTTCCTCTCCTCTTCACTCTTCTTCATCCTCTCCAAGCGACCGAATTTCGCAGCGACTGTCTGTTGAATCTTTTGGCACTTCGCCGTGGATCCAACTCTCTCGATTCAGGAGCAGTACACTTTAATGGAGCTTTTGGTGCTAGAAGTGGTGGCATATGCTTCTTCTTTTATGTGGGAACAGAAGGAATAATGGCTTGGCTGGCTGAAGCGGCGCCAACAGTAGTTGAAGCGAGAGCAGCAGATGAAGCGGGCGCTTGAATGGAAGAACCTGTAGCGCCTGCATGGGATTTCCTCTTCAGGTTAAACTCTTGCTGCAGGGCAACGGCGAGAGCTTCGTCCTCCGCAATTTGTTTCTCAGTCTGTGCGGCAGAGACGGCCGAAGCTGCAAGTGAAGAAGCTAGCAACTTCCCGGCTAGCGCCTTGCGAGGCTCTTCGTAGATAGCTTTGTCCTTCCCTTTCTTTCTCGCTAGCTCAGCCCTTGCTTCATCCATTTCCTCCTCTTGTCCTCCACTTCCTTCTCCAACTCCACTTCCTCCTTCGATCAAGATTCCTGCTTCGATCCTTCTCTCTTATCCAATCTTTCCCCCTTGTTCCTTTCCTTCTCCAATTCTTTCCCCGTTTTTGGCATCATCAAGACTGCCGGGGGTGGTGGTGACGATTCTTCCACTGAGAGCATGGCGAATGGTAGCAAACTCATTGTAAACTGCATGGAGCATCTCCTCTACTCGCTTTGCGAAAATGTGCTCTTGAGATAGCACAATTTTTGCCGTTTTCGCCGATATTTCCTCGAGCAGATACTGACACTGCTCCTCCCTTTCCTTCACCGATGCCATCAATTTTTCAAGCGGCTCAACTTCCTTGAAGCGAGCGTCCAGCTCCGCTTCGATTTCGGCGGGAATTTTCTTGCGCTCCTCCTGCAAGACAAATCCGAAGTGAGTCTGAGCTGCTTCAAGTTCGGCCCTTGACGTGGCGATGCTCCTCTCTCTTTTGTTCAGTGCCACATTGACTTGAGCAGCAGCAGCTATCTTGACGGCAATGTCTCCTGCCAACTTCTGTGCTTGATCTATCTTGATAGCCAGTTCTGCCTGCTTCAAGTCAACAGCTTGGGCACTTCTCCTTCTGCTTTCTAACTCGCTCAACTCCTCAGCTCGCTTGAGTTTTAATATTTCAAATTCTTTCCCAAGCGAGTCAAGTTGGAGCTTGGATCTTGTCAACTCGCTCCCGAGCTTGATCAACTCACAATCTTTCTCTTCTACCTCCTTCCTCTTCCTCTCAAGATGCCTGTACACTTTCTTCTTTTCCTCTTCTACTGCTAAGTGCTATCAGTTTGGTGTTGAATTCACTCAACCTACTCCTCTCAGCCTCAAGCGACTGCTTGAGCTCTACCACGCTCTTCTCCTTCTCCTCCTCTTCCTTCACCTTCTCCTCGAGCTTTCCCTCCAGCTCGGCCTTTGATTTGTCAAAATCTGCTCTCAGATTCTTGATCTCCTTTACCTTCTTCTCCAACTCCTCAGTCTTCCGTGTGATCACGCTTTGAAGACTGGCAATTTCTTCTTCCTTCACCTCCATCTCCGCCTCATGCTCCTTCAACAACCTTTGCTCATGGATAGACGGCGTTCGCTTCGGGATCACAGCGTCGGGGTACGCTCGCTTCACTTTAGCATCCAGCTTCTCCCAGTAGCTGGCTTCATTAATGAAGACTTGGAAGCAGTCTACACCGATGAAGTTGAGCAGCTCCGCCTCCTTCGTTTCAATCACTTCCTCTGAAAAGGCTCGGCGGAGGTTGAAAATTTTGAAGTACTCCGTTCCCTGGTACGTGATGTACGTGAGGATGTTTGTAGCCTTTGTAAAGAACTCCTCCGACATCTCCACGTCGGGATAGTGATTGTTGATTGTTTCAGCGGCAAGATCCCTATCCATCAGATATCGCTTTAGGGCTCTCTCTTCCGCGGATGGGGGTGCGGGTTTTGTTGGTGGAGGGATGATGGTGATTTCGGTGTTGGCTGTTTGTGTGGTGCCGGCTGAGGTGGTTGTTTCTGAGGGGGAGTTAGGTGTGGAAGCTTGGATTGTTTTAGCTTTGGTGGCTTGGGGTGATGCATGTTGCTGTGTTTGTTGGGTTGGATTGAACAAGGTAAAGGCAGCATCAAGGTCGGTATCTAGGAATGGTATTTTGGGAATGGGGTTTGACGAAGTAGATACGTCTTCGTAGGGTGAGTGAGTGGAAGTTTGGGGTTGGGGTTGAGTTTGGGGTTGTGCGGTGGATGAGGTTTGTGGTTCTTGAGGTTGCTGGGTTTGGATTTGAATATGAGCGGGAGAGGCTTGGGTTTGGTGTTGTGCTTTGGCTGAAGAGGGGAGGGGTTGATCAACTTCTGCATCTTTTTCAAGCGGCTGCTCCTCAGCCTCGCTTGACTTTATCAGTGAAGCGACTCGCTTCACCTTTTTCACTCGCTTCGGGGCCGCTCACTTCGTAGGAGAAGCGGCCCGCTTCGATTTCTTCTTCTCACTTCACCTTTCGACGTCAGGGGTTGCGGGAAGTACATCCACTTCGAAAATTCCCAAATCCACCACTATTCTGTCGGTTTTGTACAAGTCGAAGAAGATGGTGTTCTTCTTGTACTCGACCGTGTTTGTCCATCTTCTGTTAATGAACAGTTTCTCCAGTGCATAGGAGATCTTGGAGAAAAATTTGAGCTTTCCCTTGGGGAGGATTTCTTCAGTGCTTCCCTTCTCGTACTTGAAATCCTTGGCAACCTCGTGAATTTGGTTGATGAACCAACCATGCCAGTTGAATTTCGTGCCGGTCAAGTTGTCCACGATAACAGTGACGGCGAACAGCTTCGAGTCGGAAAGTTAGCCCAGTGTTCCGATACTGCAAGCCACAGTCTTGGTGTAGAGTTCACATATGTAGTTGAACGGAGTTTCTAAATCCATCCTTATGTTGCTGTGCTTCGGCTCAAATTCTGCATTCTTATCGGCGGCGAAGCGTGCGAACTCGACATCAACGGACAACTCCAAGTCCGAGAAGGAATCCGCTCCTTCCTTCGGCAAGTTAAAAACTCCGACGATGGCGTCTAGGGTCACCTCTACCGGCATACCATCCTGTGGGTCGGTGAATGTGGATGAAGTCCATCCTTCTTCCAGATTGAGTAGAATTTTTGCCACAGCCTTGGCCGAAATCTTCTCCGGCCTCGCCGTGACGAACTCCCACAAGCCGGCCGTAGTCACAGCCTTGCGGAAGAAGCCATCGGCCTCTACAACTTTCTCATCGAGGTGAGGCTCGATGTTGATATTCTCAGTAATGGAGGTTAGAAACTTCTCCATAGTCTGCATTGCTGCCTTCTTTAGCATGGTTGAATATTTAGAGAAATTAGAGTGAAGATTTAAAAACAGGGGGGGATGAGACTCGTGAATTGCAGAGAGATGCAGAGTTTGCACGAGAATGGCAAATTTAGGGAGTGATGAAAGGTTCTGCAAGTCTTCGTCGGCCCTTTATATAGATTTAGGGTTCGGCTGACATGGCAGGGGCGAGACAGTAATTTCCCCGAAAGTGCTGTTCGTAGGCGGCGGCCATCGGCGATGTGACTGACGTGTCCGGCGCCATCACAGTAAAAGTGAGCCGCCAAGTTGACTTGGCACTCCACGTGGTCTTCTGCAATTCGTCTCTCCAAACGGCGTCGATCCAGCTGCTGGGATTTAAAAACTGTTGAGATTCAACGGCTGGATCGTGTGCGAAATTCCCGCTTCAATTGGAAGTGAGTTGCACGCGTCCGAGATTTTTGCCTTGTACATGAACCTACATTAAATGCAAAGTAAAAAGGTAAAATTTGCGCTTGAGTGTGTACAGCTCATACGCCCACTTCGTACCCGCTCGCTTCGAGTGTAGCCGCTTGGCTTTTACTCACTTGCGAAGTACTCGCTTGGCGTGACTATTCCACACTCGCTTGCGATGGCTCGCTTGGGTGACAAAGCACTCGCTTAACCATCTGAAGCGACTAGTATAAGAAATTGAGATTTCTTTGACTTTATTTAAAATGTTCTGACTTACATACTTCGAGGATAAACTAGAATGTTTTCCTCTTTGTATTTGTGTCAGATTCATTTCATATTTTCCACATAGCAAATGAAGGTTTCTAGCACACTTCACTTTACTTAGTGTACTTGAATTGAAACACTTACCAGTCAATCTCACATTGTAGGAGATTAATACCACATATGTAGACCTCTTTTTGTTAGACTTCTTTGAGCTTGGTCTTCTTGGCATTCATCTCTTCCATCATCCTCTACGAATTAGAGACTCCTCCATCAAAGGGAATGGGGGAGGAAATGAATAGAGTACACAAGCTTTCTACAAACCGAAGGGAGACTCACTTAAGTGTACTTATTCACGATGAATGGGAGATGAGTACAAGTCCTTATCTCAGAGCAGAATAGGACAGGATGACAATGAGAATGCTTTGACAAGACATTCTCGGTTTTAAGCAGAAGCATCTCACCAGCCCTGCAACCTTTTGAAGTAAAAGGTAACTCTTCAAGCTTTCCTCTTAATATCTACAAAATGAATATGCAATCGACTCGCTTGACCCAGACTAGGGAAAATTGAAGCGATGCAATATTCAAGGTGGGAGAAGAATGAATAGACATTCGGCAGCTCAACTCAATGAAGAGTGAGTAGGATTGAATGTTTATCCACGACGAAGGATATGAGAAGTCATGCTCCTCTTCGGCGGAAAGATGGGAAGAGGACGCAAGGTCTAGGTGCCAGCCCTGCCTAAGCTTTTGCCATTTTTACGTGGGAAGGCCCGATACAAGACCCCACAACCGTTACTAGAAATGGCACTTGCTAGTGTTTATACCCACTAGCTAGGAATCCTAGACTAGGTAGCAGCTTTCCTTGCTCGCTTTGGAAGTAGACTACTCTGAGAGCAATCAATAGTTCCCCCTTAACCATAGCCTTAACAATCTTGTTAGTTGGTAGGGAACATCTTCCAACACTCCACCTTTCTCCACCTTATTTCTCCTTCTTCAAGCGAGTGATTTTTGAAGCGACTCGCTTGAATTGGTGAAGATCCAAGGCGAGGGTCGCTTGAGGGCAAGCGTCCACTCCCTTGTACATCCTGGATCTAGCACTCTTCACCAGGGTCTAGTAACCCTAATTCCATGCATAGCTGATTGAAGCGAGACTCAGCTAGAGGCTTGGTGAGGATATCTGCTCGCTGGAGATCGGTATGGATTTTCTCGAGCTTGATATCCTTCTTCTCGACATGATCACGAATGAAGTAATGTCGGATTTCCACGTGCTTACATCTGGTGTGAAGCACTGGATTCTGTGAGATACATATGGCACTGTTATTGTCGCAGAAGATTGGGATCTCATTTGCTTCAACTTTGTAGTCCTTCAACTGCTGACGAAGCCACATAATTTGAGAACAGCAGCTTCCAGCGGCCATATATTCGACTTCAGTCGTTGAAGTAGCTACACTGGTTTGCTTCTTTGAAAACCATGAGATCAACTTGCTTCCCAAGAACTGACACGTGCCCGATGTTGACTTCCTATCAACACGACATCCTCCATAGTCAGCGTCGGAATATCCTGTGAGCTCCAGATTATCTTCAGCAGGATACCACAGCCCCATGTTGACGAGCCTTTGAGATAGCAAAGAATTCGCTTGGCATCTTCAAGATGGCTGTGCTTGGGATTGCTTTGGAAGCGAGCACATACTCCAACTGCAAATGCTATATCTGGCCAGCTTGCTGTGAGATATAGAAGGGATCCGATCAGAGCACGGTAGTCTGTAGCATCCACATACTTCCCTTCTAGGTCTGGCTCCATCTTCCAGTTGGTGTTCATCGGGATCTTCACAGCTTTAGCATGCTGAACACCAAACTTGGCAAGCATATCTCGAGTATACTTAGATTGATTGATGAAGATTCCATCATCTTGCTGCTTCACTTGAAGACCTAGGAAGCAACTCATCAAGCCTATCATTTACATCTCATATTTGGTCTTCATCAACTCTCCAAACTTCTCGCTTAGCGACTGGTTTGGTGACCCAAATATGATGTCATCCACATAGATCTGGACCCATAGCATATCTTCTCCATGATTGATGGTGAAGAGAGTCCGATCTATCTTCCTTTTGTGGGATCCATTATCCACTAAGAACTGAGATAGCGTATTATACCACGCTCTAGGCGCCTACTTCAATCCATACAGGGCCTTCTTCAGTCTATACACCTTATCTCCTTGCTCGAAACCCGGTGGCTGCTCCATATATACTTCTTCCTGGAGCTCTCCATTGAGAAACACGCTCTTGACGCCCATTTAATAACGCGCTCTTGACGTCCATTTAATAGTCCTTGAATTTCTTAGCTGCTGCACAGGCAAGAAATAGTCTAATCGCTTCAAGCCTGGCCATTGGAGCGAATATCTCATCAAAATCGATCCCTTCCTCTTGGCAGTAGCCCTTGGCGACGAGTCGAGCCTTGTTTCTCACGACGTTGTGGTCCTCGTCTGTCTTGTTTTTAAACACCCACTTGGTGCCAATCACATGCTGGAATTTGGGACGATCCACGAGATACCATACGTCGTTCCTGGTAAACTGGTTCAGCTCCTCTTGCATGGCAATCACCCAATTGGAATCTGCTAGGGCTTCCTCCACGCTTGCTGGCTCGATGTTGGACTGAAAGCAACTAAACATAGCACTTTCTCCAAACACTTGGCTTCTGATCACAACTCCTTTGGATAGATCTCCGATGATCTAGCTTGGTGAATGATTTTTGAGCCATGCACGCTTGGATCCACCAGCTTCTTCTTCTTCTTCATGCGGGTCGTTTGCTTCTCCATCTGAAGCGACCTGAATGGGTGCTTGGCCAGCACTCGCTTCTTGAGTCTTGGGGGCAGCTTCAACCTTCTCTTGGGCAGCTTGATCGCTTGAATCCTTGATTTCTTCATCATCTTCAAGCATGTCCCAAGTCAGTGGATTGATGGGTTCCTCGCTTCGAATCTTGTCATTCGCTTGGACCTGTTCCTGTGGAAGACTTAAAGAAGATTCATCAAATACGACATGGGGTGATTCCTCCACAATTAGGGTTTTGCAGTTGAATACTCTGTAAGCTTTGCTAGATGTAGAATATCCTAAGAATATTCCTTCATCTTCTTTGATTTCAAAAGCTTTCAACTGTGACTTCCCATTGTTGTGAATGAAGACCCTACAACCAAAGATATGGAAATAAGGGATGTTAGGAATTCTCCCTGTCCATATTTCATATGGTGTTTTGTTGAACCGTTTGTTGAGAAGCGTCCGATTTTGAGTGTAGCATGCAGTATTGGCAGCTTCAGCCCAATACTTCATCGGAAGCTTCGAGTCGGCAATCATGGTGCGAACAACTTCTTTGATGATCCGATTTCTTCTTTCAGCTACTCCGTTCGTCTGAGGTGTGCGTGCTGAGGACGTCTGATGTGCTTTGCCATGCTCCGTGCAGTATGCTTCAATGGTTGAGTTTAGAAACTTTGTACCTTTGTCGGAGCGGATGGTGGCGATTGCTTGATTCTTTTCCACAGCAAGACGCTTGAGCAATTGTGGCAACTTGGACAGTGTATCCTTTTTGCTATAGAGAAATACAACCCCAGTGTAGCGAGAGAAATCATCGACTACAACAAGAGTGTACCTCCTTCCATTGACGCTTACTAGAGTGACTGGTCCAAACAGATCCATGTGAAGCAGCTCGAGCACTCGCTTGGAAGATGCTTCATCTAGACTGGCGAAGTGCTTCTTCATCTGCTTTCCTCGTTGGCATGGTGAGCATGGATGGTCTTTGATAAAGACCTCATTAGGTATGCCCTGCACCAAGCCTTTCCGCGCTAAGCGATTGATCGTCTTGAAGTTGAGATGGTTCAAGCTTTGGTGCCATAGCCATCCAATTTCAGTAGCACTCCTAGCGACCAAGCACGTCTCCTCTTTGCAGCTATCCCATTACACAATGTAGACATTCCTTTGTCTAACTCCAGTGAGTGCAATCTGGGATGTCAGCTTGTTCTTAACAATGCACTTGTTGGAGATGAACTCCACCTTGTATCCTTTATCACAGAACTGTGAAATGGATAGCAAGTTGTGCTTTAGTCCTTCCACGTAGGAAACTTCTTCAATTCTGAGATTTCCTATCTTCAGTACGCCGTACTCTTTGGTGCTTCCTTTAGAGTTGTCACCAAAGGTTACATGTGGACCCTTCTTCTCCATATAATCTTGAAGTACAGCTTTCATGCCAGTCATATGTCTTGAACATCCACTGTCCAAGTACCAAATAGGTTGACCTTCACTTGGCATGGGGTCCATGGCGCTCACCTGCAATTAGACAAGTTTTGGTACCCAAATCAGTTTGGGTCCTTGCAGGTTAGTCCCTTTCGGTACCCACACTTGCTTCACTCTCTTTTGAGAGTTAGCTTGTGCTTTGGGCTTCTCGACCTTCTTAAATTGTGACTTCTGCTTAGATACAGCTTCACATGTGCAGCAGTGTGTGCATTGAGGGAGGTTTTGAGAGCGGCTCACTTGAGACCAACCCATGCTCTTTCCAGTTTGCTTATATCCTGAAGCGACTCGCTTTGGATTAGCTGTTGGCTTAGAGACTGACTTAGGGTTTTGATTCTTAGCAAGTGACTCGCTTGGTTTCCTTGAAGCGGTCATCCTAGGGTTTTGACCCTTTCTCGGTTGAGAAACCTTTGGGGTTTGAAGCAACCTCTTGGGTGCTTCAAGTACTTCCCCCTCAACGTAAGTTCGGTTGGACCATCTCCAATCCGACCCACGTGACATATAAACATAACTTCTCTTTTTGAAAGGAAGATCCTTTGTCTTTAGTGTCTTAGTTTGAGACTTAGAAGCTTCAACATTTTTCCCTTTACCCTTTGATTGGTAAGTTTTAGCATTGTGAGTGCTAGGGATTGTTGATTTCAGCTTACCCTTAGATTCTTCCCTTGAAGATATAGACATCTTCATTGGTTTCTTCTTAGGGTTCTCAAACATTTTGCCCTTGTCTTTGTTAGTGGTTACTTTGGAGGCAGTGGGCACATCCAAAGGAACTGATGGTGTTGTGTTAGAAGTACCAATAAAGACTGTAGGCTTGGAAGGTCCACCCTCATATCCAAGTCCTCCTTTTCAACCAAAAGGTAGAAGCGAGCTCTCTAGTGCCTACCTAGTGAATGAGGCTTTGTTCAAGTTGGCCACTAGATTGGATTGGGTTTCATACCTTCCCTCCAAGCTTTTATGTCTAGCGAAGAGATCCTCGAACTTACTAGTCTTAGCCCTAAGATTATTCTTGACATCATCAAGTTCTGTGGCTAACTTTCGGTTCTCCTTCTCGCTATTAGACATAGCTTGTTTCAACATTTCGTGGTCGCTTAACAGTTTGTAGTGTTTGTTAAGCAACTCACTCCATGTTGAGGAATGAACTTCCTCTTGGTGAGTGTGTGCCGGTGTAATTGAACTAATTGAAGGATAGAAGAATACCTCTCCTGTATCTTCATCGGTGAGCGCCATCAATCCAAGATCCTCTCCCTCGCTGGAGTTGGGATCAGTGAATGCGTCCGAGTCGCTTGAAACTTCCACATTTGAAGCGACTGGTGTCTCGCTAGCGACTAGCGCTCTCCGGGATCCTTCTCTCTTTGCCTTCAGTTCATCACGCTCCTTGGCACTGAGTTTTGGGCAGTCAGATTTGTAATGGCCCATCTTGTGGCAGTGGTAGCACCCCACATCCATCATGTCTCTGGGGATCGGCTTGGACGTCTCTTCTCTCTTTCCTTTGCCTTCACGAGCATCAGTGTTGTTTCCCTTGTACAGCTTATAGAACCTCTTGTACTTTCCCACGCGTGAATTGATTTTGTTGAAGTTCTTTGATAGAAACGCACAGTGCTCTTCCAGTTCCTCCCTTGACATCTTTGCAAGAGTCTGGTCGCTTGAAGCTTCAGTAGCTTTGAAAGCGACCCCCTTGGATGTCGCAGGGCCTTCATCTTCGTCGTCAAGACTCATCCGGTTGAGATCGAACTCGTGAGCCTTGAGTTCGGAGAATAGAATCTCTGGTGTGAGCTTAGATAGATCCTTAGTTGCCAGATACAACTCCTTCATGGTTTGCCACTTTCGTGTGAGAGCTCGGACGATCTTGAGATTCACCTCCTTGTATGTGAACTCTTTGCCGAGTGAATTAAGAGTAGCAATGATGTTGGTGACTCTTAGTTCGAAGGCGTCGATCGATTCTCCGGACTTCATTGTAAGACTTTAAAACTCCCGCATCTGTACGACAAGTTTGTTTTCCTTAATCTTGTCGGTGCCTTGAGAAATGAGGGCTAGGGTTTCCCACATTTCCTTTGCCGTTGCGCACTTCCTGATCCTTGGGAGATAGGCGTCTGACACAGTGCTCTGCATTGTGTGGCGTGCGATTTTGTCAAGGTTGGAAACATTGAAGTAATTGGAATTGTATTCGTCCTTGTCCTTCTCGACGTATTCTTGTCTGACATGGGCTGCGCGGCCTTCGGCGGCTGGCACATTCACAGAGAAGCTTTCTTGATCTCGATCGGTCCTTCCTCTATGACCTCCACATTCTGTCGTGGATGGAGCATAGGAAACTCTCGACACGAAAGCTCCATGTTTCATAACCTTCTATAGAGAACTGCGGAAGATTCAATGCACTGTAGGTAGACATGGTAATCTATAAGTAGCAAAATGCAGTATGCGTGAGTGAGGGTTTTATGCACTTAGGAAAACTGGATCCGGTTCAGTGAGACAACGTGAAGCGAGAGGGGACTCGCTTCCGATATGCAAAGCAGTGGCTCGAAAGAACCGCTGCTCTGATACCACTTGTTGGTCCCGGATTGTTAGAGGAAAAACACATAGAGGGGGGGAGGGGGGGTGAACACGTGTTTTGAAGTTTTTCAACTTCTTTTCCTTTAACTCAGAGTGACAAGTAAAGTGCTCGCTTCAACTACTAAGACCTAGTCGAGAGCTAGATCTACAGTGTTAGCTAATCACTTGACCTAAGCTTAGAGCTTGATCAAGAGTGAGGCTTTACTAGAGATGCGGAATTTGGTGAGCTAATATTTCCAAAGTATTTGAAAATTCAGATTAGGTTGTTTACGATGCTTGTGCAAATGTATAATCGAAACAGTAAACAAGTAGAGAGATTAGGGTTTAGAGATACAACACAGAGATTTATAGTGGTTCGGTGATAAAACACCTACGTCCACTTGTTACACAATGATTCTCTTCACTCAAGAACCTAGAGGACTTGCAGGCTCCTCAAAAACCAATGTCAAGATCGAGCTTCACTTGCTTGGATCTGACGACAACTGGGTGTTTACAGGTTCACCACAAAAACCTAGACTGGACTTAAGCTTCACTCGCTTCAGTCCTAACCTGGGAGATTACGGGTTCTCCACTAAGACCTAGTTTCGATCGAGCTTCACACAATCGAAGACTGTGCTAGCTTGGATCTAGAATCTATGATCGAGGCTTCTACTATCGAGGAAATTAGGGTCTTGGATCGAAACAACCTAACGACGAACTCAAAAACCTAACGAACAGAACTTAGGGTTAGGGTTTTTGGGCTTAGATTTCTAAGTGTGAAGGTTGTGGAGACGAGCTTCGAATGGAACAGAAGCTCGGAGAACACTTGAAACAAAAACTTGAAGAATGCTGAAAGCTGGGAGTATTTGTTTGCAGTATGCGCTGAATGCTCAAGTAGTGTTCTACTCTTCTCCGTCTTCATCCTTTACTATTTATATGCGGGGGTTGGGCAGGAGCCGTTGCTTGGTTGGTGGGTTTGTCCCTCCTCCTCTCGACAGTACTTGCGCAGGCCTGCTGCTTTTCAGACGCGCAGATTTGGCACTTTGCCAAAAATGGCTATGTTCCAAGTGTATCAATAACTGGAGCAATCCAGTACTGTTGCGGCGCCCTTGTCGGCCTGGCAGGCAACTCCGTAGCTCCTCTCTTCAATCGACACGTGGAGATCTTGCAATTAATGCGGTGATCTTCAGTTGACTGGAGTTCAAATTCGGAGCGGGAATTGAGCTGTCGCAATCTGTTAGGTAGGAGCTCGCTTTAGTTTAGAATTGGAGCGTCCGCTTCAAATGAGTCGCTTTGGGTCATACTTGAAGCGTATACTTTGGAAATAAAATTTCCGAGTATAACTTAAGTGAACTTTTGACCCGCTTTGACTTTTATTGTTGCGCTCGCTTCGCTTCGCTTTTCTTCGGCACGCTTTGCTTCGGCTCGCTAGACTTGCTTCGCTTGAAAAACACACTCAAGCGAGTGGCCTTCACTTGAAATTCCTACAGTCTAAAACCTAAGAGACTAAAGCAAAAATAGAGAGCCATCCTAACAGTATAGGCTTAGAAAAATTCTAACCTATTTCTACATCAATTAGAGTCGCTTGGGAATAGGATACTTGGGGGTTTTGGGATCAAATCAAAACATACATTTTTCAAGTGTCCCACTTGAGTTCCCCCTTAACAGGTTATATCCTTAACAATTCCCAACAGAGGTGATCATCTCTAAGCTTTTGTCTTTTTTTCCTTTTCAACATCAAAGTCCTTCTTATACTTCTCAATTAACGAAGCAATTTTGGTCTGTTTGTCATGCAATCATTTCTCGGCATCTGAAAGTCTGAGTTCTACTGCCTCAATCTCTCTCTCCAATCTGTCAGCTTGAGCCTTCGGCTCACTCTCTCTCTTTTCTCCGTCGCTTCTTATTTCTGCAAGCTCAGCAGCGTGCTTTGTTTTATCCTCATTCGCCTTTTCCACGGATTTGAGAAGCTCTTCAATATCAGATGCAAGCTCCGTGGCCATGCCTTCATGCTTCTGTTTTAAGGCCAACTCAAAATCTGTGAGCTTCCTTTCTGGCATTTGGGCATCGGGGTACTTACGCTTCACAATGGCATCCAACAGCTCATAATACTTTGCTTTGTTGATTAAGGCTTTGAAGCCATCAACACCAATAAATTGTAGCTGCTTTCCCTCTTGTTCCGCAACAACATTTTCCCTGAAAGCTTTGATCAGCTCGAAGACCTTGTAGTATTCCGTACCTCTGTACGCGACATACATAAGGAAATCAGGTCCTTTCTCGATAGATTCTTCAGTCAATGGGACTGAAGCGTATATTTCTTTTCTTCATGTTCTCCACGAACTTCCCCCAGTCCTCGTGGTAGATGTTCAAGGCTTTGCCTTGGGTCGTTTTGGATTTTATGGGGGTGGTTTTATGGGTTCTTTGAGGGGTTGGGTTGGACATGGTGGGTATATCTGGGATGATGGGTTCTATTGTTTGAGAGGGTGAGGAGCTTTGTGTCAAGGGGGATGAAATTTTCTGGTTGAAGGAATGGAAGGGTGGAAATAAGTGTTTCTGTGAATGGGGGAGTGGCTTCCAAATCCTCATCGTCAAGGATGACTGTTCTCATGATACGAGGTTGTTCCACCTCTTCTCCTTCGGGTGTAGCAACTCGTTCATCTTCCTCAGTATTAAGTTCAGTGATATCAAGCGACACGGTGGGTGAAGCTTCCTTCTCGCTTGGCTTGGCAAGCTTCCGGACTAGCTTCGCTTGCTTGACTGAAGGGGGAGATGCAACTTTCTTCTTTCCTTTTCCACCTTTCTTCTTCTCCACAGTCTTGCCTCCGGGGCGAGTGGCAACATCGATTAAGCCTTTGTCTATGATTGGTGTGTTCCTCACTAAGTCATAGAATATACTTCTTTTCTGGTAGGCCTTCGCTTGAGACCACTCTCTGCCAGGATAGAGCGTCTCCTGTGCATAAGAAAGCTTCCCGAGAAAGCGAAGCTTGCTTTTTCGCACAATGCTATCAGGATCCTGCTCATCAGGCTTGAAGTCCTTGGCAGCATCTTGGATCATCTAAATAAACCAATTATTCCGGTTGAATTCTACTCCCGCAAGGTTGTCCACGATCGTTGTGATGGCATAGATCTTGGTATCGATAATCCCTCCAAGACCACCAATATGGCAAGCTATCGTCTTTGTGAAGAGCTAGCCAATGAAATTGTACAGTTTCATCAGATCTTCATGAATGTTGTTTCCCTTCCTACTCAATTCAACATTTTTCTTCTTGGCAAAGCACCTATACTCTTCCTCGTAGTGGAGCCCTACGCTTGACAAGCCTGTCTCACCAGCGTTTGGTAGATTAAAAACTCCGGCAATCTCTACCAAACTCACAGAGACTGGAAGCTCCGTGCTGGGACCGGTGAAGCTTGTGACAATCTTGATAGATCCGGGTTAGAGATCCACAACAATTTAAGAGATTATTCATCATGTTTTGCAAATAGCATTCATGGGTAAAGCGTTAGAACAGTGAAGAGCAAGAGATTCATGCATATAGAAAAACCATAGCCAAGTATTTTGTATAAGGCAAGAGGCGCATAGCAAAGACGAGTAATAGCTGAGTTATAGGCAACAGAGGGCGTATTTAGCCACAAACTTGCAAGATTCATGGAGTTTTGCATTCATACAAGTGGATAACGAAGAAACAAAGTAGGAGAAAGAGAGAACTGAGGAGCGCGGAGCTCCGTTGAGCTTCATTCCCCTTTAGATAATGAGGGTTTTACCTTAAGCTCAAGGTAGTATGTGTAAGAGAGAGACTCTTCCCGGTGTTGAGAAGAGCGGGTGGATGTGAAAACGGGCTACAGCTTCCCGGAAGAAGGTCTCGTCCGCCTCGGCTGGCCTGAGCTCAGAGGAGTCTATGAGGAGAGTATTGAACTGAATGGAACAGTACGCTGAGGAGCGTGTTTTTTTCGTAGAGAATGTGTCGAGAGTGATGATGTTGTTGTGAGTTCACTTAGTATTTATAGGTGTAGGGAGGGTAAAAACGGAATTCCCATAAAGACAGTATTCTTTCCTGCCATTAATGCTGTGGTCCTTGCGCTAAGAGGACTAGAGTCACGCCAATTTCATGTTTAGGCAGATCCCTAGGTCTTGGGGAAAACCTAATAGGATCAAGACGACTTCTGCGTAGACTGGCTCCTGTGTAGAAGCCTTGGCATGGGTTAAGTTAGGCGCTAGCTCCTTATTAGTGAAGTTGGTATTCCTCTCTTATCAAGAGATATTATTTAATACTGGTTCTTATTTAGGGGTGATACTCTTAACGTTTAGGGAGTGATTTTCTCCAGTATTTAGATTTACTTACACGAGGGAAAGCTGATATTGGTCCCTATCAGCTACTCCCCCCCCTCAGAAGCGTATTTGACAAGCTTCTGATTTAATGCTTGGGCTGGAGCTGATAATGTTTCCCTTTCTCTTCTTATTTAATATTCATTATTTCTTTCGACGACGTCACCCAAGTCTTATCCTATGGAAAAGTAGAGCGACGTTTAGTTTTCCAAGGGAGCAGAGATATAAAATTTCTTTCTTCCCCTTTTCTTTCTACCATCCTGTCGACATATCATCAAAAGAGAAAGGGCGGAGAGCGCAACCTTCTCACTCCTTCTGCGAATTCCTTCTTCGGTAAGGCCGCCATTCCTATTCTTTTTCGATCTGTCGAGACCAAAGGGGTAATCCTTTTATCGACTAACGCTCTTGTTATTATAACCAGAGGGAGAAAAATCCTTCTTCCCCTTTTCGCCAAATGTGCGAATTATTTTTTAGCTTATGCCATTTATGTTTTGTTGTTCAGACATGTCGCTTGACTCTCTTCGTAAAAAAATCTGTGACCTGGCATACTCGGAAGACATTTCCGACTCTCTCCGATTCCATCTACTCAGATTTCTAACTAGGAGGGAGATGGATTTCCTGGAATTCGAGGATTTTCCTAATATGAAAGCTTATCTCCAACGGCTGAAGAATCTCTTTGTTCAATACGAGATGTATGATGGGTATTTATCGGAGGAAGCAAAGTGCGAAGCCATTCTCGCCCCCTTAATAAGTGGATTTCTCTCGCCAGGGGATGCCATTGTTCATGACCCTGTCCGCAATGGTCGTGTGATTACCTTGATGGCTGAACTACTCTCTATTGAGGAAGGTAAGAAGACGGAGAGGGCAAATGAGGCTGAAGAGGTAGTTGAGCCCTCAGCTAGTCAGATCCCTCAAGGGGGAAATGTAAGACAGAGGACAGGCGAGGGTAAGCCATATAATCCTTTGGCTATATTGGTCTTATTCTGCCCTCCTTGGTGCGATTTTGAACTGATTAACATATATGTGCTTGCTTCCCTTTTTCTTTTTCTTCTTCTTCTTCTTCTTCTTCTTCTTCTTCTTCTTCTTCTTCTTCTTCTTCTTCTTCTTCTTCTTTTTTTTTTTTTTTTTTAAAGGTTCAACTACAGGAGAGGATAGCAACTACAGTGATTCCCATTCCTTTCCCCGAGGTTCTGCAACCCCATCATCTGGCTCGTGCTCTTCTGCCTTAGCTTAATTTCGTCACATTGCGATGCTTGTGTAGTGACTTTCTTTTCTTTTTATGTTTTTTGCTGGGATATATGCTTCAAGACTTAGAGGCTCTTTTTGCACCTTTTCTACTGTAACCAAAATAGACTGTATGCCTTGCTGTTTATTGGATGTTCTGCTTTCTTGGGCATGTAATATTTTGAAATAGTAGGATATTTGCTTCTTCAGATGCTGTGCCCTGATTAAGAATGATTTCTTTTTATGTTTTCTTTAATAATTGCTTAACGTGTAGGATCTGACGTTTTAAGATAGTAAAATATGAGAAAGCATTTTAAGATAATGGGATATGGGGGGATAAGATAATGGGATATGGAGGGCATCCCCCTACTCCCCCCCCCCCCCAAGCGGGTTATGAGAAATCGAGTGAATCATAACTCATTTAGTGCATGCTTTCATACTAAGCATAATATTTCTTTAGGTTGTTAACATTCCAGGGCCGAGGTAGCACCCTTCCCTCTTCATCTTGAAGTTCATAGGCTCCTCCTTTTAATACCTCCTTTACCAGGTAAGGTCCTTCCCAGTTTGCGTCTAGCTTTCCCATGGGCTTGAGAGCATCTGCCCTTTTTAGGACTAGGTCCTCCTTGCAGAACCTTCGGATCTGCACTTTTTTGTTATATGCATCCCGCACCTGCTGCATGTATCTTTCTGCCTTCTGAAGAGCTTCGCTCCTGATCTCCTCGACCATGTCTAGGTTCTCCCTCATCAAGGATGAATTTTGATTTTCATCATAAGCCATTATCCTTAATGACTTGAGCTCTGCCTCTACTGGCGTTACCGCTGTTGCTCCATAAACTAAGTTAAATGGAGCCTCTCCTGTGGCTGTTTTAGGACTGGTGCGATATGCCCATAGCACCGAATCTAACTCATCAGCCCAGTTTCCTTTAGCTTTTTCTAGCCTGGCTTTGATGCCACTTACGATGGTCCTGTTTGTGACTTCGACTTGCCCATTAGCCTGGGGATGAGCCACAGCTACAAACCTTTGTTCGATGCCAATTTCTTTGCACCAAGCTCGTACCATGGATCCCGTGAACTGAGCACCATTGTCAGCGACCACTATCCTTGGGATTCCATATCGGCAACATATATTTCTCCATATGAATTTCTTTATCACCTGTTCCGTGATTTTTACTACGGCTTCGGCCTCAACCCATTTGGTGAAGTAGTCTACAGCTATGATTAAGAATACTCTTCCTCCCGTAGCTGTGGGGAATTTTCCCACTATATCAATTCTCCACTTATCAAAGGGACAGGGTGCCATCATGGCCCCTAGTTCTTCAGCAGGCTTGTGAATGAGCCTCCCATTTCTTTGACAGCTATCACATCTTTTAACTAGGTTTTTAGCGTCTTTTTCCATTGTAGGCCAGAAGAACCCAGCCCTGAGTAGCTTCCTGACCAAATCTTTAAATCCGGTGTGTGCTCTTGCAGCGCCTTCATGTATTTCTCGCAGTGCATATTCTCCCTCAGGTTCTAATAGGCACTTGAGATAAGGATGCGTGAACGCCCTTTTGTACAGTTTATCCCCTATTAGACAGAATTTAGCTTTAAATGCACGGGGCAATCTTCCTCCATTGGCTGGAGCTACAGCTTCTGGTTCTCCATGAAGCTCTTTTAAGGCTCGGATGATTGGAGTTCTCCAATCTTCCATTATTTCGATGGCCTGCATTTCGGCTTTGACTAACTTGGCATCTGCATTGCACAGCTCAATTTCATCTGTCCATGTTCCTTCTGCCGCGCTGGCTATTCGAGCCAGTTTGTCGACTTCAATATTTTCTTCCCGAGGGATCTGGATCACCTCAGCTTTGGCAAAATGCCCCATTAATTCATCCACAACTTTTGCATATGCCACCATCATCTCTTCTCGCTTTTCACAAGTCCCTAGGACCTGATGCGTTACTAATTGGGAATCTGAATGAACCATTACATGGGCAGCGCCCATGGTTCGTAGCAAGTCTAGGCATCTAATCAGAGCCTCATATTCTGCCTCATTATTGGAGACATGATAGTTTAACTTGATAGCAAATTTATAGGTGTAGTTTTTGGGGTCCTGGATGAAGATCCCTACCCCTGCACCATCTCTAGTGACCGAGCCATCCACATAGGCTTTCCACCATTGGAATTCCTCTTCTTCTCCTCTGGTGGTTTCTTGCAGGAAATCGGCTAGAGCTTGGGCCTTGATAGCCACTCTCGGCTCGAAATCTACGTCGTATTCACTCAGCTCTATGGCCCATTTAACTAATCTTCCCGACAAATCGGGCTTACCTAGTACTTGCTTCAACAGCTCATTCGTCGTAACTATAACTTTTGTGATAGAAAGTAAGGCCTCAGTTTTCTAGCCGTTACCATTACTGCTAGGGCAGCCTTTTCGATACTAGGATACCGTATCTCTGCTCCCTGTATCATCTTACTTGTATAGTAGATAGGCTTCCGCACCGACTTTTCCTCTCTCAAGAGTACTGAGCTGATGGATTCTTCTCCCACAGCTATATATAGATATTGAATTTCCTGTGGTAGTGGCTTAGTGAGCAAAGGTAGTTCTGCCAGATGCCCTTTTAGTTCTTCAAAGGCCTTTTGGCACTCATTAGTCCATTCGAATCTACTACCCTTCCTCAATATTTTGAAGAAGGGGAGACTTTTATCTGCTGATCGGGAAATGAAGCGACTGAGCGCGGTGATTCGCCCATTGAGCCTTTGGATTTCTCAAATATTTCGAGGAGGTGTCATGTCTAATACTGCTTGTACTTTGGCTTGATTTACTTCAATCCCTCTGGGAGTAACCATGTATCCTAGGAACTTCCCAGCTTGCACGCCGAATGAGCATTTAGCTGGGTTCAGCTTAAGATGGTATAATCTGGCTACAATAAACACTTCTTCCAGATCTTGTATGTGATTCTGAGCATACACGCTTTTGGCTAGTATATCATCAACATATACTTCCATATTTCTGCCTATTTGGCTTTTGAAGATCTTATCCATCATTCTTTGATAAGTAGCCCCCGCATTTTTTAGACCAAAGGGCATGCTTTGAAAACCAAATGTCCCTGCACAAACTCCAAATGCAGCTTTCGGGACGTCTGATGGATTCATTTTTACTTGATGGTAACCTTGATATGCGTCCATCATGGATAGCAATTCGCAACCTGACGTGGTCTCCTAATTGATCGATCCTAGGCAGAGGGTAATGATCTTTTGGGCAGGGTTTATTCAAGTCTCTGAAGTCAATACACATCCTCCAGGTGCCTGTGTTTCCCTTAGCCACCATTACTGCGTTGGATAGCCATTCCGGGAATTGTATTTCCCTGATGTGTTTAGCCTCCAATAATTTGGCGACCTCCTCCCTGATGATTTTATCTTTCTCAGGGCCAAATTGCCTTAACTTTTGTTTTACCGTCTTCACCGAGGGGTCTACATTCAGACAGTGTAGTGCCACGGTTGCATCTACCCCCACCAGGTCAGATGATCCGAAAGCGAAGATATCTGCGTTCTTCCACAAACACCTTATCAGTTGTCTGATATGTCTTGAGGCATCTGAGTGCCAATTCTTGTGATGAAGCCCTTCCGATCCGGGATCAATTCTATTTCTATCAGTTCCTCTGTGGGGACCATTAGGCTCTGTCCTTCTTTGACAGTATCGGCCTCTTTGATCTTGCCCTCTTCATTTTCTGGTTTGTGTCGAGGGGCTACAGGTTCTGGGACAACCCATTTTTTGGTCTCTCCCGTTTTAACGGATTGAACGTAGCAGTTTCTTGAGGTCGTTTGATTCCCTAATACCCATCCTACTTGATCTCCCACAGGGAATTTCATCATCAAGTGGTAGGTGGATACGATTATTTCAAAGAGTTCAGAGCAGCTCTTCCTAGAATAGCGTTATAAGATGACTTCTGGTCGACCACCCAGAAGGTAGTCTCTTTTGATGTTTTAATATGTCCTTCTCCCAGAGTAAGTGCAAGATCCACTGATCCGACTATCATAATAGGCTTCTGCGAGAAGCCTTGGAGGGATTCCCTGGCGGGTTTCAGGAGCTTCTTCTGAGGCATCTGATTAAGACAACTCGTGAGGATCACGTTGATAGGAGTCCCGGTGTCTATAAAAATTCTCCGCACTTGGTACCCTTCTATTTCAGCTGTTACTACAAGGGCGTCATTGTGTCGATGCATGATGGCCTTGTTATCTCCCAGTCCGAAGGATATTTGTGGCGCTGTATTGCTAGGTCCTGATTCCTCGGGAGGATTGGGGACCCTGTCATCTGTCCTTTCCAGATGGACTTCTAAACCAACCATCATCCTTACAAGGTTCTGCAAAGAGTTGAAGATGTTTTAGAGAATTAATCCCGTAGGCTTTTGAAAAGAGATTTGGGATGTATGCAATTTGCTATTGGCAGATTTCCTGCGTTTGAGCATCATTTATGATAGCTTTAGTAAGTATAGCTTATTTGTTATAAGATTCTTGGAAGGGGGTGGCCCTTGCCTGTATAGGATGAAGGTAAGTAACGATTTGAAGATAGGAATTAGATTATGATAGAGAGTTTTAATACAGTTTCTTCCTCTTGACATGAGGCATCTGATCATATGAGATTTAGTCGTAATATATTGCCAATTTAGCAGATCCTTTTATAACCGTCAACCATATAAGGTGGCTTTAACAAGCGTGGTTTACTTAATATAGGGCTTTTCAAGGATGGCTTTCGCCCGAATGAAACTGAGGTCGATGACACCTGTTTTTACAGGGCCTGCTTTATTAAGGCGTTTGTTTTCCTAGAGCTCTCTTTATGAAGCTCCTAGAAGGGATCTGATCATGAAGGGAGGTTTTAAAGAATTTGTGTGGCATCTTATTCTATTGGGCTCAATATGAGAGGCCTTCGGCCATATGGGCCTTTCTTATATTTGGTGCCTATTTTATAGGATTTTCTTATAAGGTGTTCCCTGTCAGCCAAGGACTGTGAGGGTGATATCTTTTAGGCAGGATTTATGAGAGCATTACTTGATGGTCTGAGCTTACAAGAGTTTGGTCTATTTTATAGGGCTTACAGAAGCGCTACTTATCAGATTGGGCTTATGAGAGTAATATCCCCCTTACAGGTTTATGGAGGTATTGTCTATCAAATAGAGTTTTTCGAGAATACCCCTTATGGAGCGGGTTTTTCGGTGAGATGTTACCCGCCGGGAAATAATGGGTAAAACATACGAGGGTGATGCACAAAGACGCCACTTTTAGAGCAAGGCTTAAGTGCGCACTGCCCATTCAGCGGGGCTTATAAGGGTGTTGTCTACTGAGTAAGTGCTTAGGAAAAGTTTTGCCCCCTGTATGGGCTTGCAAAGGAGTTGCCTAGTTGATAGGGCTTTGTAGAGGGTTCTGCCCATTGAATGGGGCTTACGAAAGAGGTGCCTATTAGATAGGGCCTTGTGCGAGGGTTGCCTATTAAATAGGGCTTATGAAGTGTTCTGCCCATTATATGGGGCTTACGATGATGTTGTCTGTTTAAACAGGGCTTTTTGAGAAGGTTGCCTATTAAATAGGGCTTATGAAGTGTTCTGTCCATTGTATGGGGCTTACGATGGTGTTGCCTGTTAAACAGGGCTTTTTGAGAAGGTTTTGCTTGTTGTACAGGGCTTATGAGTAAGGGTTCTGCCCGTTATGCGGGGCTTACGAGAGAGTTGCCTGTTGGACAGGGCTTATGAGAAAGGGTTCTGCCTGTTATACGGGGCTTATGAGAGAGTTGCCTACTGGGTAGGGCTTATGAGAGAAGGTTCTGCCCGTTATACGGGGCTTACGAGAGAGTTGCGTACTAGGTAGGGCTTATGAGAGAAGGTTCTGCCCGTTATACGGGGCTTACGAGGATATTGCCTACTAGGTAGGGCTTATGAGAGAAGGTTCTGCCCATTATACGGGGCTTACGAGGAGATTGCCTACTAGGTAGGGCTTTTGAGAGAATTGCCTGTTAGACAGGGCTTCTGAAAGATGTTTGCCTGTTAGACAGGGCTTCTGAGGGGTTTGCCCATTATATGGGGCTTATGGGAAGTTCTGCTTCCAGATGCAGGGCCCCTTCATCAAGGTGAATAGGGTAACCTTGTCATCCTCGGCTCTCCACTTCTTTAATGTTTATATTATTTCATGGGTTTTTAAGTTAGGGTGATTCAAGGGGCATTCAACTAACTTTAGTAGTGACACTTATTCAGTAATCACCAATCTTTTGCAACTCATAAATGGGTTTCATATTGAGCAGATGATAGACAGAATTGTTTGCTCACCAAGTACACAAGGTGAATCAAATGTGTTTGGAGATTGTTGCAGTCTGTGACCCGGCTTTCCTCCGGATCCTTCACAACCTTAAGTTTTTCACAAAACAACAACATATTAGCCATCGTAATTCATGTTATGAAGGGGATATGGCCTTGAGACCGCTTTTAACTATCGTATTGACGTGCTATGAGCAATGTAGTCAAAACAAATTCAGGGCATACATGCTAAAATTCTCCAGGAATAATATAAATCTTACATTCAATACATATTCCTTCTATTAGACAGCCACCATCTTAGGTGATCACCGCGATAGAGTAAATGACAAGGCAAGTTTATGCACACATCATCAGAGTCAATTTAAAACTTCGAGGGTAAACAGGGGATTAGCCCTCTGAATCCATGGATTTTTATAGCACTTACAGATATCAACTCTCAATTCACATTCAAGGAGAGAAAATCACATTCAAGGAGAGAAAATCAGCCTTTCAAAACACGGATTCTCCCTCAATCGACATGTTTATCACTGTTGGTCCCGGTTTGTTAATAGGGGAAATACGTAGAGGGGGGGGGGGGGGGGGTGAATACGTATTTCAAGTTTTACAACTTTTTCCCTTTAACTCAGAGTGACAAGTAAAGAGCTCGCTTGAAACTTAAGACCTAGCTGAAGCTAGATCTACAGTACGTAGCTTGCCTGCTTGACCGAAGTAAGGACTTGATCAAGAGGGAGTCTTTACTCGTATATGCGGAAATTCGGTGAGCTAAAATCTTTCCTAAGTAATTAAAGATCCAAGTTATGTTTGTTTATATGCACGTGCAATGGATAATCAAATACTATAAAGAGATTAGGGTTAGAGAGATATACGACACAGAGATTTATAGTGGTTCGGAGATAAAGCTCCTACGTCCACTTGTTGCACGATGGCAACTGTTCTCTTCACTCAAGAACTTGAAGATTTCGGGCTCTTCAAAAGCCTGGTCAAGATCGGGCTTCACTTGCCTGGATCCGACGTCAGACGTAGTGATTGCGGGTTCACTACACAAACCTAGACAAGACTGGAAGCTTCACTTGCTTCAGTCAAAACACAGACAGGGAGATTACGGGCTCTCCTTACAGCCTAGCTTCGATCGAGCTTTACACAAACGATGTAGGTGCAAGCTTGGATCTAGACTCTATGATCGAGACTTCTTCAATCGATGAAAGAAGAGTCTTGGATCGAGACAACCTAATGACAACACTCAAAAACCTAACAGACAGAGGTTTGGGTTTTTGGTTGTAGAACACACTATGAAGAGCTCTTTACAGTAGATGCAAAGTAGGGTAGAGCTCTCCTTCTAAGCTTGGATATTTGAAGTGGGCTTAGACTCTAAGTGTGAAGGTTGTGAAGACGAGTTCCGATGAACTGGAAACTCGGAGAACACTTGGAAACAAAGACTCGATGATTTGCTCAAAGGCTTGGGAGTGTTTGTTTGCTATATGCGCTCGAATGCTCAAGTAGTGTTCTACTTCTCTTCGTCTTCATCCTTCACTATCTATAGGCGGAGGGTTGGCTGAGATCCGTTGCTTGGTTGGTGGCCTTGTCCCTCCTCCTCTCGACAGTACTTGCACAGGCTGGCTGCTTTTCAGACGCGCAGATTTGGATTTTTGCCGGAAATGGCTAAGTTCCAACTTCAACAATAACTGGAGCGACCCAGTACTGTTACGGCGCCTTGTCGGCCTGGCAGTCAACTCCTCTGCTCCTCTCCGCGTTTGACACGTGGAGATCTCGTAATAAATGCGGAGATCCCCAGTTGACTGAAGTTCAAATTCGGAGCGGGAACTGTGCTGTCGCTTTCTGGTAGGTAGTGGCTCGCTTCGCTTTGAAGTTGTAGCGTCCACTTTAGTTGAGTCACTTCGTAGTCATTCTGTAGTGAGCCGCTTCGGGAGATAAAGTTCCCTAGTGACTACTTTGGAAATTGCTGACTAGAGTTGACTAGCTTTTACTTTACCCTGTAGCGCTCGCTTTGCTTCGCTTTGGCTTTGAACTGTAGCGCTCGCTTCGCTTCGCTTTGGCAGACTCACTTCGAATCTACTGTAGCGCTAGCTTCGCTACACTGTTCTTCGGCACGCTTCACTTCAGTTTGCTAGACTTGCTTCGCTTTGAAAAACACACTCAAGCGAGTGGCCTTCACTTGAACTATTTGAAGCCTATAATCTAAGCAAAATAGAGAGCCATCCTAACACAGTAGGCTTAGAAAAATTCTAACCTATTGACTACACCAAAATGGGTCGCTTGGGAATAGAACACTTGGGGTTTTGGGATCAAATCAAAACAATAAAATTATCCCTTATAGGATCCCCCTTAACATGTTGTTCTTAACAATTCCCAACAATCACAATTTTCGTTTCAGAGGAGATGTAATCCTAGAATCACACCACTTTCAACAGCTCATAATTGTGGAGAGCTTAGCACATATCAAACAGCCGCATACCCATCTATGTTTCCGCTACTCGGACCACAAACAGGGTATTTTCAACCAATATAACATCAGATTTTCTCATATTCTCCTCATAAGTACAGAATAAAGGGAAATCTCAAACAACATTATAACAAGGAGCTGGAATTTCACATAAAAAGCAGAGGAAATCGACATCTTAACTCAAGAAATTCCCACAGACGGCGCCAGTTGATAGATCCGGGTTAGAGATCCACAACAATTTAAGAGATTATTCATCATGTTTTGCAAATAGCATTCATGGGTAAAGCGTTAGAACAGTGAAGAGCAAGAGATTCATGCATATAGAAAAACCATAGCCAACTATTTTGTATAAGGCAAGAGGCGCATAGCAAAGACGAGTAATAGCTGAGTTATAGGCAACAAACAGAGGGCGTATTTAGCCACAAACTTGCAAGATTCGTGGAGTTTTGCATTCATACAAGTGGATAACGAAGAAACGAAGTAGGAGAAAGAGAGAACTGAGGAGCGCGGAGCTCCGTTGAGCATCATTCCCCTTTAGATAGTGAGGGTTTTACCTTAAGCTCAAGGTAGTATGTGTAAGAGAGAGACTCTTCCCGGTGTTGAGAAGAGCGGGTGGATGTGAAAACGGGCTACGGCTTCCCGGAAGAAGGTCTCGTCCGCCTCGGCTGGCCTGAGCTCAGAGGAGTCTATGAGAAGAGTATTGAACTGAATGGAACAGTACGCTGAGGAGCGTGTTTTTTTCGTAGAGAATGTGTCGAGAGTGATGATGTTGTTGTGAGTTCACTTAGTATTTATAGGTGTAGGGAGGGTAAAAACGGAATTCCCATAAAGACAGTATTCTTTCCTGCCATTAATGCTGTGGTCCTTGCGCTAAGAGGACTAGAGTCACGCCAATTTCATGTTTAGGCAGATCCCTAGGTTTTGGGGAAAACCTAATAGGATCAAGACGGCTTCTGCGTAGACTGGCTCCTGTGCAAAAGCCTTGGCATGGGTTAAGTTAGGCGCCAGGTCCTTATTAGTGAAGTTGGTATTCCTCTCTTATCAGGAGATATTATTTAATACTCGTTCTTATTTAGGGGTGATACTCTTAAAGTTTAGGGAGTGATTTTCTCCAGTATTTAGATTTACTTACACGAGGGAAAGCTGATATTGGTCCCTA
The DNA here is from genome assembly GCA_029379335.1 of Thymus mandschuricus. Classification (NCBI taxonomy): domain Eukaryota; kingdom Viridiplantae; phylum Streptophyta; class Magnoliopsida; order Lamiales; family Lamiaceae; genus Thymus; species Thymus mandschuricus. The sequence continues at coordinate 12,849,130 of CM057074.1, read as the reverse complement.
TCAAATCTCTCCATCACGGAGGTTGAGCATAAGTTGTGCAAGTGCGATGGTTAGAACTTTAGAAGGTTTAGCAGTGACAAGCTTGCATAATCCGGCGGCTGTGATAGCCTGTCGGAAAAAGCCATTGACTACTAATATGGATTCATAGAGGTGAGGCTCGATGGAGATATGGGGTTCTGGCTTGGTTCTCATCTCTTCCATGGTAAGATAGTTGGTAATCTTGCCCATAATGATGTTGAAGACGTGAAGTGAAGGTTATATAGAAGAAGAGAATAAATCTGAAAGATTTACAGAGATTTGGAGTTGCAGGAGCTTTCACGAGAACGGAAATTTTGGGGGTGATGAATTCTGCAGTGCTCACAGTTGCCCTATATATAGATTTAGGGTTTCGGGTGATGTGGTAAGAAAGTGTTGGTGGAAAGCGACGTGGCGACGAGTGGGACACGGATGTGGCTGACAAGCCGCAGTAACTTCTTCAATTACCGTGGTTAAGCATGAACCACAGTGGTGAATCGTGCAGTATGTTTCAAGCCGAGAGAGGTCCACGCTTCGCCCACGATCGCACGACTGTGATGAAGCGCCTTCTCAGCTCCAGATTGCTCCTTTTTGGTGTTCTTTTTTGGCGGTGAAGTACACGCACCCGGTTAATAGAGCCCTAGTCCTGTAGGAACTAAATGCAAAGTAAAAAGTGAAACATGCACTCGAGTGTACCCAGCTCGTATGACTCGCTCGACTGGAACTCGCTTGCGATAATAGTAGCTTGGCTATCCCACTCGCTTTCACTTCCAGTCGCTTGGCGTGACTGGTGTAAACTCGCTTGCGATGGTGAGTTCGAGTAATGAAGTGTTGGTCCCGGTATGTTATAGGAAAAATACATAAAGGGGGGGGGGGGTGAATACGTATTTTGAAGATTTTCAACTTCAAATTCCTTAACTCAGAGTTTTAATAAAGTGCTTGTAGAAATACTAAGACCTAGCCGAGAGCTAGATCTAAAGCAATCAACAATCTCTTGACCTAAGCTTAGAGCTTGATCAAGAGTGAGACTTTACTCTTGTGCGGAATTTGGTGAGCTAATGTCTTTCCTAAGTAATTAAAAAATCCAAGTTTCGTTTGTTTAGATGCACGTGCAATGAATAATCAAAGTAAAGAGTTTAGGGTTAGAGAGATACGACACAGGGATTATAGTGGTTCGGAGATAACGCTCCTACGTCCACTTTGTTGCACTCGGCAACAGTTCTCTTCACTCAAGAACTTGAAGATTACGGGCTCTTCAAAAGCCTGGTCAAGATCGAGCTTCACTTGCTTGGATCTGACGAACGACGCAGTGATTACGAGTTCACTACAAAGACCCAAAACTGGACAGGAAGCTTCACTCGCTTCAGTCCGAACGACAGAGAGATTGCGGGCTCTCCTTACAGCCTAGCTTCGATCGAGCTTCACACAAACGATGTAGGTGCAAGCTTGGATCTAAACTCTATGATCGAGGCTTCTTCAATCGATGAAAGAAGGGCCTTGGATCGGAACAACCTAACGACGACGAACTCAAAAACCTAACAACAGATTTAGGGTTTTTGGTTTACGATGACACACTATGAAGAGCTCTTTACAGTAAGTGCAAAGATTGCTAGAGCTCTTCTTCTAAGCTTGGATATGGAATGGGCTTAGACTCTAAGTGTGAAGGTTGTGAAGACGAGTTCCGATGAGACTGGAACTCGGAGAACACTTGGAAACAAAGACTCGAAGAATGCACTAAGGCTGGGAGTGTTTGTTTGCAGTAGGCGCTCGAATGCTCAAGTAGTGTTCTACTTCTCTTTGTCTTCATCCTTCACTATTTATAGGCGGAGGGATGCCGAGATCCGTTGCTTGGTTGGTGGATTTGTCCCTCCTCCTCTCGACAGTACTTGCACAGGCTGGCTGCTTTTCAGATGCGCAGTTTTGGCTCTTTGCCGAATTTGGCTAAGATCCAATATTAACAGTAACTGGAGCGACCCAGTACTGTTGCGGCGCCCTTGTCGGCCTGGCAGTCAACTCCGCTGCTCCTCTCCGCAATCGACACGTGGAGATCTCGCAATTAATGCGAAGATCTCTGGTTGACTGGAGTTCAAATTCGGAGCGGGAATTGTGCTGTCGTTTTCTGGTCGGTAGTGGCTCGCTTCGCTTTGAAGTTGTAGCGTCCGCTTTAGTTGAGTCACTTCGTAGTCATTCTATAGTGAGTCGCTTGGGAAGTGAAGTTCCCTAGTGACTGCGTTGGAAAGTGCTGACCAGAGTTGACTCGCTTTGACTTTGCACTGTAGCGCTCGCTTCGCTTCGCTTTAGCAGACTCGCTTTGAATCTACTGTAGCGTTCGCTTCGCTACACTATTCTTCGGCACGCTTCACTTCAGCTCGCTAGACTCGCTTCACTTCGGAAAACACACTCAAGTGAGTGGCCTTCACTTGAACTTTTGAAGTCTATAATCTAACCAAAATAAAGAGCCATCCTAACAGAGTAGGCTTAGAATAATTCTAACCTATTAACTACATCAAAATGGGTCGCATGGGAACAGTACGCTTTGGGGTTTTGGGATCAAATCAAAACAATGAAATGTCCCTTATAGGTTCCCCCTTAACACTTTGTTCTTAACAATTCCCAACAATTTCCCCCTTTTTGATGATGCCAAAATCCAACGACTTATATTTAAAACAATCTAGCCTATCTAACCGTGAAGGGAACTTCAAGCGACTGCTTCCTTTGCAGGCTTCGTTCGAATTTTTCTTTTAAGTTCCTTTCCTTCTTTTTTTTTTTTTGGTTAAATTAAGTGAGTTTTGTAGCATAAGGATAAAATATCCATAAAGCTGTTAAATAACACAAGAGGGACAGAAAGTAAATTGGATAGATTTGAACTTGAAACTCAGAGGTTTCCTGCAGCTTCTTCCTTGTCTTTCTCCTTCTCCTCCGTCACCTCCTCCTTCTTCTTCTCCTTTTCTTCAGTAAAGTAAGCAGATAGAATGTTCAACTCCAAAGAACCAACAGTGTGGATAGTTGGTCTTCTCCATGCGCTCTCCAATCTGAATGCTTCGTTCACTTCCGCATGTGTGACGCTGCGATCAGGAATTCTTGTGCCTGGGAGGAATGGCATTGGAAACATCTTCACTTCAGGCACCTTGACAATAAGAGGTTTGGGCTCTGCAAGCTCTGCCATTGTGAAAATTTTCCTCCGCATCTTCTCATCGTATGCGCATAGGAAGTTGTTGAGAGCACTCATCCGAGAGCACTCATCCTGCAGTGGCACTACTCCCCAGAAGTAGTAGGCTTTGATGAAGAGTTCCTTGTAGAGTAGCCACTGGTCGCGGAGATCTCTTGGAATGAATTCCTCAATCTCCCTTGCGTCAGGATGATCATTCCTCCTAGCTGCCAGTTCCTCCTCTGATCTGTTGGCTAATTCCTTCATGACAGCATGGAATTTGGCACTCGACTCTGTGCTCCAGATTGGACGCTTCTCGTTGAGACGCTTGCGAATATGATCTTGTTCCTTCTTGAGAGGGTAGCGTCCGGAGCCGACCATTTCCTTCCCAGTCACGTCGCATGCATCGATTATGGCTTGGGTTTCGCATGCGTCGGACTTGTCAGGCATGAAGGGAATGAAGGCACTTCGGCAGATGGCGGATTGGATGAGTTTCACTTTGCTGAAGTGTTCCTCGATCCGGCCATCAATGACTTCGAGTCGCTTGGCCCTTATCCTCTTCTCCTTCTCCTCCTTCTCCTTCCATTCCTCTCCTCTCTTCCTCCTTCTTTCCTGCTTCTCAGCCCTTGAAGCAACTGCATGTTTGACCTTTTGACGCTTGGTCGCGAGGTCATCTACTTTTGAGTCTGGTGCAGCTCGCTTCAGTGCTTGCTTTGGTGGTGGGGGAGGCGGCATGTAGCGAGTGCGGCAGTTGAAGTGGGCGCGGCGGCTGAAGCGGGCGCTTTAGAACCTGAAGCACCTGCAAGTGTTAGCCTTCCCAGTTCAAAATCACGCTCCATCTGCCATGCCAAGGCCTCGTCCTCCGCAATCTGCCTCTCCCTTTGCTCCTTGGTCATCACCACCACTGGAGGATGACGTGCGATTGAGAAGCTAAGGATTTTCTCCTCTATTGGCCTGCTGGGCTCCTTGGGCTTCTTCAAAAGCTCCTCCTCTGTGAGCTTTACCTTCCCTTTCTTTGCACGCAAAGCCCTCGCTTCATCGTCTAATTCCTCTTCCTCATCTCCAGCACTACTGCCTCCCTCAAGCATCCTCTCCACTCCAACAGCTCCACTTCCTCCTGCACCTCCAACACCTCCTTCCTTCACTTGTCCTTCCCCCTTTTTGGCATCATCACAGCCAGGGGTAAGGGTGAGTGTCTTTCCGGTAATGGATTTTTGTAGATTGTTGACGGCGTTAAATACGGCGTGCAGCATCCGCTCGGTCTTTCCAGCAAAGGTGTGCTCCTGGGCGAGCAACAACTGTGCGGTTTTGACACTGATCTCCTCGAGCAGATACTCACACTGCTTTTCCCTCTCCTTCACTGAGAGCATCAACCTCTCCAGTGACTCCACCGACTTGAAGCGAGCCTCCAGCTCCGCTTCAACTTCACTCCTTATATCCTTCTTTTCCTCCTGCAGGTTGAAGTACCAGAACTCTTGGGCCGCTTCAAGTTCTGCCTTCATCATTTCAAGGCTCCTCTCTCTCTCTGATTTAGAGAGAGATGGAATTCGGCACCTGCAGCAACTTTCTCAGTATAAGCCTCTCCCAGTTCCTTGACTTTCTGCAGTAGGATGGATAGTTCTGCACTCTTTAGATCGAGAGCCTGCGCACTCCTCCTTCGGCTCTCAAGCTCTTTCTTGTAAATCTCACTTTCATGCTTGAGTTCTTTCAACTCGTTTCTGAGTGAGTCGAGGGTCTTTTTGGTGCTGAGCAGTTCACTTCCCTTCCTTATCAACTCTTCATCCCTCTTCTCAACTGCCTCCTTCAGCTTCTTCACCTCCTTCTCCAAATCCTTCTTTTCCTTGCCAATTAAGACAAGTTTGGCATTAACCTTCCTCAAGGGACTCCGTTCCGCATCAAGCGAGTCCTTGAGTTCGGTGATAGTTGACGTCTGGTCTCCCACCAGCTTCACCTGCGCTTCCAACGCCTTCTCCTTTTCCTCCAACAGCCTTCCCTTCTCCTCCACCGTTGCCTCCAAAACTCCCTTCTTCTTGTCAAAGTCTTCACGAAGACTCTTGACCTCCAGTACTCTCCGGTTCACCTCTTCCTCCTTTTTGGAGATCTCGCTTTGGAGATTTGAGATCTCCACCTCCTTCGCCTCCATCTCCTCCGCATGAGCATTGATCAGCTGCTGCTCGTTAGGGGTTGGCACTCGCTTGGGTACCACAGCATCTGGGTATATTTGTTTGATCTTAGCATCCAGCTTGTCCCAGAAGCTGGTCCAATCAAGAAAGGTGTGGAAACCTTCCACGCCAATAAAGTTGAGCAGCTTGGCCTCCAGTCGAATCAGTTCATCTTTCTTGAAGGCCTGCATGAGATTGTAGATCTTGTATTACTCCGTTCCGCGGTACGTAATGTACGTCAGGAAGTCGACGGTCTGGGTGTAGACCACGTCGGACCACGGAACGTTAGAGTAGCGGAGGGCGATGGTCTCTGCAGCTTGCTCTCGATCCTTGACGTAGCGATCAATGGCCTGCATTTCTGCAGTGACGGCAGGAGGTAGGAATGGTGAGATGATTGGGAGTTCACCGGCTGTTTGGGCGGTATCGGCTGTGGCTGCCGATGTCGAAGGGGATGGGGATGATGATGAGGTTTCAGGTGTTTGGGTTTCGGATAGTTGGATAGGTTCTGTAGCTGGCTGGGTTTGCTGGGTTTGGATAGGTTGGAATGTGGTGTAGGCTTCGGTTGGGTCTATATGTAGTAGAGGCATTTTGGGTATTTGGAAAGAAGATGCAGATTCTTCTTCCTGGGGAGAGAGGGGGGTTGTCTGTGTGAGTGGTTGGTTGGTTGATGAGGCTTGTGGTTCTGGGATTTGGGTTGTTTGGGTTTGGATTTGTAGTGGGGGAGTTTGGGCTTTGATTGGTGAAGGCTGGGGTTGAGTTACTTCAACATCTTCAAGCGACTTCTCCTCCGCCTCGCTTGACAAGATGAGTGAAGTGACTCGCTTCATCTTTTTCTTCCCTCGCTTTGGCGCCGCACGCTTCCCGGGTGAAGCGGCTCGCTTTGCTTGGGACGCTTCAGCTTGTCTTTCGACAACTGGTCTTGCTGTGGGCACTTCTACAGTTAGAAGTCCCAGATCAATGGGGATCTTTTTCTTCCTCCACTTGTCATGGAAAATTGATTGATTGTTGTAGACAGCCGTGTCAGATTCCGTCCACTCTTCGCCCGGAAACTTCTCCTCCAAGGCAACAGAGAGTCTAGAGAAGAATTTCAGCTTCCCCTTGCTGAGAATCTGGTCGGCGCTACCTTTCACGAATGCAAAGTCTTCAGCGGCTTCGTGAATTTGGTTGAGAAACCAACCATGCTAGTTGAATTTTGTTCCGGAGTGGCTGTCGATGATAACAGATGTGGCGAACAGCTTCGGTTCCGAGAGCGTGTCCAGAGTTCCGACATAGCATGCGACGCTCTTCGAATAGAGCTCGCAGATGTGGTTGAACGGAGCTTTTAAGTTGGAATGGATACTGGCCTCCTTGAAGTTTGGTTCTGCGTTACTGGTGGCGAATCGAGCATAATCGATTTCGGCAGAAAACCCCAACTCCATCAAGGAATTTCCACCTTCCTTTGGCAGATCGAACATGCCGATTAGATCGCTCAAATCCACCTCCACCGGCTTCCTGGTCTGTGGATCTGTGAACGAAGATGTGTTTTGCTCCTTCCTCAAATTTAGCAGGAGCTCACCCACTGCCTTGGCAAGAATTTTTGACGGAACCGCCGTCACGAACTTCCATAGTCCGGTCATGATCACGGCTCTACGGAAGAAACCATCTTTCTCGATGACGATTGGGTCGAGATGGGGCTCGACGTTGATGTGTTTATCGTCCTCCGTCATAAACTGCTCCATCGTCTCGGTGTTTAGCTTCTTTCCCATGCTGAAATGTGAGAGGGTTTGAATCGGAGATTTTAAAGATGAAAAACTGGGGATTTTTAGGACTCGTGAGTTGCAGAGAGTTTTTGCACAAGAATGGCAAATGTTGAGATTTGTGAAAGTTTTCACAGTCTGCAACTCCACCCTTATATAGAGGTAGGGCTTGGCTGACGTGGCAGGGGAAAGACAGTAAAATCGGCGACGATCTTGTAGGTAGGCGGCGGACGCGCGGTGATGGATCTGATGTGTCCGGCGTCATCACAGTAAAAGTGAACCGCCACTTTCACGTTGTCTCCACGTGGCCTGCTGTGATTGGTTTGTCTTATACGGCGTCAATCCAACGGCTACAGATTAGGGACAGTTAGGATTCGACGGCTGGATCTTCTCCGTCTTTTCCCGCTTCGAATTCAAAGTGTGGTGCACGCACCCGTTATTTTCGCCAGTACGTGAACCTGCATTAAATGCAAAGCAGAAAGTAAAATTGCACTCGAGTGCAGACAGCTCATACTCGCTTCGTGCCCGCTCGCTTCGAGTTGGGCCGCTTGGTCTTGACTCGCTTGAGAGGCACTCGCTTGAGTGACTGTTCCGCACTCGCTTGTGATGGCTCGCTTGGAGTGACGTAGCACTCGCTTTGCCATCTGAAGCGACTAGAATAAGAAATTGAATTTCTTTGCTTAATTTTAAAAATGTTTCTGACTTACATACTTCGAGGATAAACAAGAGTGTTTTCCTCTTTGTATTTGCGTCAGATTCATTTCATATTTTCCACATAGTGAGTGAAGGTTTCTAGCACGCTTCAGCTCACTTAGTGTACTTAAAAATTGAAACACTTACCACTCAATCTCACTTCGTAGGAGATTGATACCACTTATTGAAGACATCATTTGATTTGGACTTCATTTGTTGATACCACTTGTTGATAAATGGTACAACTTCATGGCATTCATCTTCATGGCATTCATCTTCATGGCATTCATCTTCCTCTACGAATTAGAGAGTCCTCCATCGAAGTGAATAGGGGAGAAAATGAATATAGTACACAAGCTTACTACAACCCAAAGGGGAGCTTAACGTAAGTGTACATATTCACGACGAATGGGGGATGAGTACAAGTCCTTATCTCAGATACCACTTGTTGGTCCCGGTATGTTATAGGAAAAATACGTAGAGGGGGGGGGGGGGGGGGGGGGGGGGGGGGGAGGGGGGGTGAATACGTATTTTGAAGTTTTTCAACTTTGAGCAGAAATGGACAGGATGACAATGAGAATGCTCTAACAAGACAATCTCGTATTTTACGCAGAAGCATGTCAACAGCCCTGCATCCTTTTGTAGAAAAGGATAAACCTTCAAGCTTCCTCCTACAAGCTACATAATGAACTTGCAATCGACTCGCTTTGACCCAAACTAGGGCAAATTGAAGCGATGCAGAATTCAAAGTGGGGGAGGAATGAATAGACATCCGGCAGCTCAGCTCAATGAAGAGTGAGTAATGAATGGATGTTTATCCACGATGAAGGAGATGAAAAGACTTGCTCCTCTTCGGCGGAAAGATGGGAAGAGGACACAAGGTCTAGGTGCCAGCCCTGCCTGAGCTTTCACCATTTTTACGTGGGAAGGCCCGATACAAGACCCCACAACCATTACTAGAAACGGCACTTGCAAGTGTTTATACCCACTCGCTAGGAATCCTAGGCTAAGTAGCAGCTTTCCTTGCTCGCTTTGGAAGTAGCTTGCTCCGAGAGCAAACAATAGTTCCCCCTTAACCAATGGCTTAACAATTCCTGTAAGCGGGTAGGGAACGTCTTCCAACACTCCACCTTACTCCACCTTATTTCTCCTTCTTCAAGCGAATGGAATTTTGAAGTGACTCGCTTGAGTTGGTGAAGGCCCGAAGCGAGTGATGCTACGAAAAACTAGCGACCACTCCTTCGTGCATCCTGAATCTAGCATTCTTCACCAGGGTCTAGCAACCCTAATTCCATGCATAGCTGATTGAAACGAGACTCAGCTAGAGGCTTGGTGAGGATATCTGCTCGCTGGAGATCGGTATGAATTTTCTCGAGCTTGATATCCTTCTTCTCGACATGATCACGAATGAAGTGATGTCGGATTTCCACGTACTTGCATCTGGTGTGTAGCACTGGATTTTGAGAGATGCAGATCGCACTGTTGTTGTCGCAGAATATAGGAATTTCATTTGCTTCAACATTGTAGTCCTTCAACTGCTGACGAAGCCATAGTATTTGAGAACAACAGCTTCCAGCGGCCATATATTCGGCTTCAGTCGTTGAAGTAGCTACACTCGTCTGCTTCTTCGAGAACCATGAGATCATCTTGCTTCCCAAGAACTGACACGTGCCCGAGGTTGATTTCCTATTAATTTGGCACCCTCCATAGTCAGCATCTGAGTATCCAGTGAGCTCCAAATTGTCCTCCGTTGGATACCACAGCCCCATATTGACAGTGCCTTTTAAATAACGAAGAATTCTCTTGGCAGCTTCAAGATGGCTGTGCTTGGGATTGCTTTGGAAGCGAGCACAGACTCCAAGTGCAAAAGTTATATCCGGCCTACTTGCAGTGAGATATAGGAGTGACCCGATTAGGGCACGATAATCTGTAGCATTCATAGATTTTCCTTCTTCGTCTGGCTCCATCTTCCAGTTTGTATTCATTGGGATCTTCACAGCTTTAGCATGCTGAATACCAAACTTGGCAAGCATATCTCGAGTATACTTAGCTTGATTGATGAAGATTCCATCATCCTGCTGCTTCACTTGAAGACCTAGAAAGCAGCTCATCAAACCAATCATCGACATCTCATACTTGGTCTTCATAAGCTCTCCAAACTTCTCGCTAAGCGACTGGTTTGGTGATCCAAATATGATGTCGTCCACATAGATCTGAACCCATAGCATATCATCTCCATGATTGATGGTGAATAGGGTTCGATCTATCTTTCCTTTGTGGAATCCATTATCCACTAGGAATTGAGATAGGGTATCATACCAAGCTCTAGGAGCTTGCTTCAACCCATATAGTGCTTTCTTCAAGCGATACACCTTGTCTCCCTGCTCGAAACCCGGTGGCTGCTCCACATACACTTCTTCCTTCAATTCACCGTTGAGGAACGCGCTCTTCACATCCATCTGATAGACTTTGAATTTCTTGGCCGATGCATAGGCTAGAAATAGTCTAATAGCTTCAAGCCGTGCCACTGGAGCGAAGGTTTCGTCAAAGTCGATTCCCTCCTCTTGGCAGTAGCCTTTAGTGACGAGTCGCGCCTTGTTCCTCACAATATTGTGATCCTCGTCTGTCATGTTCTTGAACACCCACTTGGTGCCAATAACATGCTGGAATTTGGGACGATCCACAAGATACCATACGTCATTTCTGGTGAAGTTATTCAGCTCTTCTTGCATGGCGATCACCCAATTTGAATCAGCTAGGGCTTCCTCCACGCTTGATGGCTCGATGTTTGAGAGAAAGCAACTGAACATGGCACTTTCTCCAAACACTTGACTTCTAGTCACTACACCCTTGGATGGATCTCCAATGATTTGACTTGGTGAGTGATCCTTGAGCCATGCACGCTTAGATCCGCCAGCTTCATCTCCATCTTCTTCCTTGTCGCTTGCTTCACCATCTGAAGCGACTGGATTGGGTGCTTGGCCAGCACTCGCTTCAGGAATCTTGGGGGCAGCTTCATCTTTTCCTTTGACAATTGGCTCGCTTGAGTCCTTGATTTCTTCATCATCCTCAAGCATGTCCCAAGTTGATGAAAGGATGGGTTCCTCGCTTGTCTTTCCTTCTTTAGATTGAACCTGTTCCTGTGGAAGACTCAAAGAAGATTCATCAAATACAACATGGGGTGATTCCTCCACGATTAGGGTTTTACAGTTGAACACCCTGTAAGCTTTGCTTGATGTGGAATATCCTAAGAATATTCCTTCATCAGCTTTGCTTTCAAAGGCTTTCAACTGCGACTTCCCATTGTCATGGATGAAGACCCTACAACCAAAAATATGGAAATAAGATATGTTAGGAATTCTCCCTGTCCATATTTCATATGGTGTTTTGTCGTGCCGTTTGCAAAGAAGCGTTCGATTCTGCGTGTAGCATGCTTTATTGGCAGCTTCAGCCCAATACTTCATCGGAAGCTTCGAGTCTGCAATCATGGTTCGAACGGCCTCTTTGATGATTCGATTCCTTCTTTCAGCAACTCCATTCTGCTGAGGTATGCGTGCTGAGGAAGTTTGATGTGCTATGCCATGCTCCGTGCAGTAAGCTTCAATGGTAGAGTTCAGAAACTTTGTGCCTTTGTCGGAGCGGATGGTGACAATTGCTTGATTCTTTTCCACAGCCAGTCGCTTGAGCAGTTGTGGTAGTTTGGTCAGTGTCTCCTTCTTACTGAAGAGAAATACAACCCAAGTGTAGCAAGAGATGTCGTCGACTACAAATAAAGTGTACTTCCTTCCATTCACACTAACTGGAGTGACTGGACCAAACAAATCCATTTGAAGCAGCTCGAGCACTCGCTTTGATGAAGCTTCTTCAAGACTGGCGAAGTGCTTCTTCGTCTGCTTCCCTCGTTGGCATGGTGAGCATGGATGATCTTTAATAAAGACTTCATTTGGTATGCCTTGCACCAAACCTTTTCGAGCTAAACGATTTATGGCTTTGAAGTTAAGATGATTCAAGCGTCTGTGCCATAGCCATCCTATTTCTGTAGCACTTCTTGCAACTAAGCACGTCTCCTCTTTGCAGCTGTCCCATTGTGCGATGCAGACATTCCTTTGTCTAACTCCAGTGAGCACAATCTGGGATGTGAGCTTGCTCTTCACGATGCAGTTGTTGGAAATAAATTCCACCTTGTATCCCTTGTCACAGAACTGTGAAATGGATAGCAAGTTGTGCTTAAGTCCTTCCACGTAGGAGACTTCTTCAATCGTGAGCTTTCCAACTTTCAGTGCGCCGTATCCTTTGGTGCTTCCTCGAGAGTTATCACCAAAAGTAACGTGTGGACCCTTCTTCTCTATGTAGTTATGAAGTAGAGCTTTCATGCCGGTCATGTGTCTTGAACATCCACTGTCCAAGTACCAGATTTGATGACCCTTACTTGGCATGGGATCCACGGCGCTCACCTGCAGTTAAACAGATTTTGGTACCCAAATCAGTTTGGGTCCTTGCAGGTTAGTTCCCTTAGGTACCCACACTTGCTTCACCTTCTTTTGAAAGAAAGCTTGTGTTTTGGGCTTCTCGACCTTCGAAAACTGTGATTTCTGCCTTAAAGCAGCTTCACATGTGCAGCAGTGTGTGCAAGAGGGGTAGCGGCTCGCTTGAGACTTACCTATGCTCTTACCTTTATACTTATATCCTGAAGCGACTCGCTTCGGATTAGCTACACGTTTAGAGACTGACTTAGGGTTTTGTTCCCGACTCGCTTGAGTAACCTTGGAAGTTTGAAGCGTCCTCTTTGGTGCTTCAAATTCTTCCCCCTCAACGTTAGTCCGGTTGGACCATCTCCAGTCCGGATAACGTGACACGTAGACATTACTCCTTTTCTTAAAAGGGAGATCCTTTGTCTCTTGTGTCTTGGCCTGAGATTTAAAAGCTACAACTGGTTTCCCTTTACCTTTGGATTGGTAAGCTTTAGCATTGTGAGTGCTAGGGACAGTTGATCTTTGCTTGCCCTTAGGTTCTGCCCTTGAGGATATAGACATCTTCATAGGCTTCTTCTTAAGGTTCTCAGCCTTTTGGCCTTTATCTTTGTTGGTGGTCGCTTTGGATGCAGTGGGCATTTCCAAAGTGACTGATGGTGTCGTGTTTGAAGCACCAACAAAGACAGTCGGCTTGGAAGGTCCACCCTCATATCCGAGTCCTCCCTTCCTACCAAAAGGTAGAAGTGAGCTCTCTAGTGCCTGCCTAGCATATGAAGCTTTGTTCAAGTTGGCAACTAGAGCGGATTGGGCTTCATACCTTCCCTCCAAGCTTTGATTTCTAGCGAAGAGATCCTCGAACTTGCTAGTCATAGCCCTTAAGTTGAGTTTGACTTGGTCAAGCTCAGTGGCTAGCTTTCGGTTCTCCTTCTCGCTTTGAGACAAAGCTTGTTGCAACACTTCGTGATCGCTTGACAATTTAATGTGCTTGTCAAGCAACTCACTCCATGTCGAGGAATTAGATTCCTCTTGGTGAGTGTGTGCGAGTGTAATTGAACTAGGTGAGGGATAGATAAATACCTCTCCAGTCTCCTCGTCGGTGAGCGCCATTAGTCCAAGATCCTCTCCTTCACTGGAGTTGGGATCTGTGAATGCATCTGAGTCGCTTGAGACGTCTTCAGTTGAAGCGACCGGCTGCTCGCTTGCTACAAGCGCTCGCCTTGGAGCATCCCTCATTGCTCTCAGTTCCTCTCGCTCCTTCGCACTCAGCTTCGGACAGTCGGATTTGTAGTGGCCCATTTTGTGGCAATGGTAGCATTCCACTTCCATCATGTCCCTTGAGATCGGCTTGGTCATCTCTTCTCTCATCCCTTTTCCTTCTCGAGCAACAGTGCTCCTCCCCTTGTACTGTTTGTAGAATCTTTTGTATTTGCCCACTCGAGAGTTCATTTTGTTGAAGTTCTTAGATAAGAACGCAACATGTTCTTCCAACTCTTTCCTCGTTATCTTGGCTAGCGACTGGTCGCTTGGCCCTTCGGTAGCTTTGAACGCTACGCCTTTTGACGTTGTGGGCGCTTCATCCTCTTCGTCGAAGTTCATCCGATTCAGATCGTATTCATGAGCTTTGAGTTCGGAGAACAGAATCTCCGGTATGAGCTTTGATAGATCCTTGGTAGCTAGATATAGCTCCTTCATTGTCTGCCACTTCCTTGTGAGAGCTCGGACAATCTTCAGATTGACTTCCTTGTATGTGAGTTCCTTCCCAAGTGAGTTGAGAGCTGCAATGATGTTGGTAACTCTCAGTTCGAAGGCGTCAATGGACTCTCCTGGCTTCATTATTAGACTTTCAAACTCCCGCATTTGTACGGCGAGCTTGTCCTCTTTGATCTTGTCCGTTCCTTGTGAAATGAGGGCTAGGGTTTCCCACATTTCCTTCGCCGTCGCACACTTCCTGATCCTAGGAAGATAGGCATCCGACACGGTGCTCTGAATCGTGTGGTGTGCGATTTTGTCGAGGTTGGCGACTTTGTAGTCGTTGGCATTGTATTCGTCCTTGTCCTTCTCCACGTAGGTTTGTCGGACGTAGGCAGCCCGACCTTCAGCAGCTGGGACGTTCTCAGAGACAGCCTTCTTGATTTCAATTGGCCCGTCCTCTATGACTTCCCACATCCGATCGTGGATGGAGCATAGGAAGTTCTCGACTCGGAAACTCCATGTCTCGTATCCTTCGATAGAGAACTGTGGAAGACTAGAAGCATTGTATGTAGACATGGCAAACAGTCAGTAGTATATGTAGTATGCGTGAGTGAGGTTTTGATGCACTTAGGAAATAGGATCCGGTTCAGCGAGACAACGTGAAGCGAGTGGGGACTCGCTTCGGATATGCAAAGCAGAGGCTCGAAAGAACCGCTGCTCTGATACCACTTGTTGGTCTTGGTATGTTATAGGAAAAATACGTAGAGGGGGGGGGGGGGGGGTGGTGAATACGTATTTTGAAGTTTTTCAACTTCAAATTCCTTAACTCAGAGTTTTAAGTAAAGTGCTCGTAGAAATAATAAGACCTAGCCGAGAGCTAGATCTAAAGCAATCAACAATCTCTTGACCTAAGCTTAGAGCTTGATCAAGAGTGAGGCTTTACTCTTGTGCGGAATTTGGTGAGCTAATGTCTTTCCTAAGTAATTAAAAAATCCAAGTTTCGTTTGTTTAGATGCACGTGCAATGAATAATCAAAATAAAGAGTTTAGGGTTAGAGAGATATGACACAGGGATTATAGTGGTTTGGAGATAACGCTCCTACGTCCACTTTGTTGCACTTGGCAACAGTTCTCTTCACTCAAGAACTTGAAGATTACGGGCTCTTCAAAAGCCTGGTCAAGATCGAGCTTCACTTGCTTGGATCTAACGAACGACGCAGTGATTACGGGTTCACTACAAAGTCCTAAAACTTGCCAGGAAGCTTCACTCGCTTCAGTCCGAACGACAGGGAGATTGCAGGCTCTCCTTACAGCCTAGCTTCGATCGAGCTTCACACAAACGATGTAGGTGCAAGCTTGGATGTAAACTCTATGATTGAGGCTTCTTCAATCGATGAAAGAAGGGCCTTGGATCGGAATAACCTAACGACGACGAACTCAAAAACCTAACAACAGATTTAGGGTTTTTGGTTTACGACGACACACTATGAAGAGCTCTTTACAGTAAGTGCAAAGATGGCTAGAGCTCTTCTTCTAAGCTTGGATATGGAATGGGCTTAGACTCTAAGTGTGAAGGTTGTGAAGACGAGTTCCGATGAGACTGGAACTCGGAGAACACTTGGAAACAAAGACTCGAAGAATGCACTAAGGCTGGGAGTGTTTGTTTGCAGTAGGCGCTCGAATGCTCAAGTAGTGTTCTACTTCTCTTCGTCTTCATCCTTCACTATTAATAGGCGGAGGGATGCCGAGATCCGTTGCTTGGTTGGTGGCTTTGTCCCTCCTCCTCTCGACAGTACTTGCACAGGCAGGCTGCTTTTCAGACGCGCAGTTTTGGCTCTTTGCCGAATTTGGCTAAGATCCAATATTAACAGTAACTGGAGCGACCCAGTACTGTTGCGGCGCCCTTGTCGGCCTGGCAGTCAACTCCGCTGCTCCTCTCCGCAATCGACACGTGGAGATCTCGCAATTAATGCGAAGATCTCTAGTTAACTGGAGTTCAAATTCGGAGCGGGAATTGTGCTGTCGCTTTCTGGTCGGTAGTGGCTCGCTTCGCTTTGAAGTTGTAGCATCCGCTTTAGTTGAGTCACTTCGTAGTCATTCTGTAGTGAGTCGCTTGGGAAGTGAAGTTCCCTAGTGACTGCGTTGGAAAGTGCTGACCAAAGTTCACTCGCTTTGACTTTGCACTGTAGTGCTCGTTTCGCTTCGCTTTAGCAGACTCGCTTTGAATCTACTGTAGCGTTCGCTTCGCTACACTATTCTTCGGCACGCTTCACTTCAGCTCGCTAGACTCGCTTCAGTTCGGAAAACACTCTCAAGTGAGTGGCCTTCACTTGAACTTTTGAAGTCTATAATCTAACCAAAATAAAGAGCCATCCTAACAGAGTAGGCTTAGAAAAATTCTAACCTATTAACTACATCAAAATGGGTCGCTTGGGAACAGAACGCTTTGGGGTTTTGGGATCAAATCAAAACAATGAAATGTCCCTTATAGGTTCCCCCTTAACACTTTGTTCTTAACAATTCCCAACACGAAGCATTCGCTTGACCATTTCCGAAGCTATTGATAATAAGGAATTAAATTAACTAACTCAATTTAAAATGTTTCTGACTTACATACTTTGAGAATAAACAATAGTGTTTATCTCTTAGTATCTTGTGTCAGATTGAATTTTTGTTTTCCACTTAGCAAGCGAGGGTTTCTACCACGCTTCGCTTTGCTTAGTGTACTTGAATTGAAACACATACCTGTCAGTCTAGCTTCATAGTAGATTGATATCTCATTGTAGACTTTTAGGCTTGAACATCATAGCATTCATATCTTCCATCTTCCTCCTCGCTTGGAGAGTCCTCCATCGAAAGAATGGGGGGGAGAAAGAATGAATAAGCATCTTGAACCGCTCAACCCTTATGGGGAGTACACGGCAATGCTTACGCACAATGAATGGGGGAAGAAGAATGCATAAACACTTGGCAGCTCGACCCAAGGGTGAGCAAAAAGTGTTTATCCACGATGAATGGGAGATGAGAGACGTGCTCCTTTTCACAGATCGTGTGAAAAGGATGCAATGGTCATAGTGAAGGCTCTGCCAAGCCATTCACGGTTTTACGTAGGGACCTGATGCACACCCTACAACCTTTACTAGTAAATGTACTTGCAAGCGTTTATACCCACTTGCGGGAATCCTAAGCTAGGTATCAACTTTCCTTGCTCGCTTTGGAAGTAGATTTTTCCGAGAAAAATCAATAGTTCCCCCTTAACCACAGACTTACCAATTTTGTTAGTTGGTAGGGAACATCTTTGTTGGAAATTGTTAAGAACAAAATGTTAAGGGGGAACTCATATGGGACACTTCAAAGTGAGACAAATATTTGTTTTGATTTGATCCCAAAACCCCCAAGCGTTATGTTCCCAAGCGACCCATTTTGATGTAGATAATAGGTTAGAAATTTTTCTAAGCCTATACTGTTAGGATGGCTTTATTTTGCTTAGATTTTAGACCGCAGAAAATTCAAGTGAAGGCCACTCGCTTGAGTGTGTTTTTCCAAGCGAAGCGAGTCTACCGAGCCGAAGTGAAGCGTGCCGAAGTATAGCGAAGCGTAGCGAGCGCTACAGTGGAATCAAAGCGAGTCTGCCAAAGCGAAGCGAAGCGAGCGCTACAGTGTAAAGTCAAAGCGAGTCAACTCCGGTCAACATTTTCCAAAGCAGTCACTAGGGAACTTTACTTCCCAAGCGACTCGCTACAAAAAGACTACGAAGTGACTCAACTCAAAGAGGACGCTACAACTTCAAAGCAAAGCGAGCCACTACCTACCAGAAAGCAACAGCCCAATTCCCGCTCCGATTTTGAACTCCAGTCAACTAGAGATCTTCGCATTAATTGCGAGATCTCCACGTGTCGATTGCGGAGAGGAGCAGCGGAGTTGACTGCCAGGCCGACAAGGGCGCCGCAACAGTACTGGCTCGCTCCAGTTACTGTTAAGTTTAGATCTTAGCCATTTCCGGCAAAGAGCCAAAACTGCGCGTCTGAAAAGCAGCCAGCCTGTGCAAGTACTGTCGAGAGGAGGAGGGACAAGGCCACCAACCAAGCAACGGATCTCGGCATCCCTCCGCCTATAAATAGTGAAGGATGAAGACGAAGAGAAGTAGAACACTTCCTGAGCATTCGAGCGCCTACTGCAACAAACACTCCCAGCTTTAGAGCATTCTTCGAGTCTTTGTTTCAAGTGTTCTCCGAGTTCCAGTCCCATCGGAACTCGTCTTCACAACCTTCATACTTAGAGTCTAAGCCCATTCCATATACAAGCTTAGAAGAAGAACTCTAGCCATCTTTGCATCTACTGTAAAGAGTTCTTCATAGTGTGTTCGTCGTATACCAAAAACCCTAACCCTAAGTTCTGTTGTTAGGTTTTTGTGTTCGTCGTTAGGTTGTATCGATCCAAGGCCCTACTTTCATCGATTGTAGAAGCCTCGATCATAGAGTCTAGATCCAATCTTGCACTTACATCGTTCGTGTAAAGCTCGATCGAAGCTAGGCTGTAAGGAGAGCCCGCAATCTCCCTGTTGTCGGACTGAAGCGAGTGAAGCTTCCAGTCCAGTTTAGGTTTTAGTAGTGAACCCGTAATCACTGTGTCGTTCGTCAGATCTAAGCGAGTGAAGCTCGATCTTGACCAGGCTTTTGAAGAGCTCTTAATCTTCAAGTTCTTGAGTGAAGAGAACAGTTGCCGAGTGCAACAAAGTGGACGTAGGAGCTTTATCTCCGAACCACTATAAATCTCGTGTCGTATCTCTCTAAACCCTAACTCTTTATTTTCCTTGTTTGATTATTCATTGCACTTGCATCTAAACAAACATAACTCGGAATTTTAAATACTTAGGAAAGATTTAGCTCACCGAATTCCGCACTAAGAGTAAAGTCTCACTCTTGATCAAGGAATTTGAAGTTGAAAAACTTCAAAATACGTATTCACCCCCCCTCCCCTCTACGTATTTTTCCTATAACAAACCGGGACCAACAAGTGGTATCAGAGCAGCGGTTGTTTTGAGCCTCTGCTTTGCATATCCGAAGCGAGTCCCCACTCGCTTCACGTTGTCTCACTGAACCGGATCCTATTTTCCTAAGTGCATCAAAACCTCACCCACGCATACTGCATCTCTACTGACGGTTTGCTATGTCTACATACAATGCTTCTAGTCTTCCACAGTTCTCCATTGAAGGCTATGAGATATGGAGCTTTCGCGTTGAGAGCTTTCTGTGCTCCATTCATGACCGGATGTGGGAGGTCATTGAAGATGGACCAATAGAAATCAAGAAAGCCATCTCTGTGAACGTTCCAGCCGCCGAAGGCCGCAAAGCTCATGTTAGACAAGAGTATGTCGAAAAAGAAAAGGACGACTACAATGCTAACGACTTCAAGATCGCCAACCTCGACAAGATCGCACGCCACACGATGCAGAGCACTGTGTCGGATGCCTACCTTCCAAGGATCAGGAAGTGTGCGACGGCAAAAGAAATGTGGGAAACCCTAGCCCTCATTTCTCAAGGAACGGACAAGATCAAAGAGAACAAGCTCGCCGTACAAATGCGGGAGTTTGAAAGTCTGATAATGAAGCCAGGAGAGTCCATCGACGCCTTCGAGCTGAGAGTTACCAACATTACTGCAACTCTCAACTCACTTGGGAAGGAGCTCACTGACAAGGAGGTGAATCTGAAGATTGTTCGTGCTCTCACGAGGAAGTGGCAGACAATGAAGGAGCTGTACCTAGCTACCAAGGATCTATCAAAGCTCACACCGGAGATTCTGTTCTCTGAACTCAAAGCTCATGAATTCGATCTAAATCGAATGAACCTCGACGATGAGGATGAAGCTCCCACGACATCAAAGGGCGTAGCTTTCAAAGCTGCTGAAGGGCCAAGCGACCAGTCGCTAGCCAAGATGACGAGGGAAGAGCTGGAAGAACATGTTGCGTTCTTATCCAAGAACTTCAACAAAATGAACTCTCGAGTGGGCAAATACAAAAGATTCTACAAGCAGTACAAAGGAAGGAGCACTGATGCTCGAGAAGGAAAAGGGAAAAGAGAAGAGACGACGAAGCCGATCCCACGCGACATGATGGATGTGGAGTGCTACCACTGCCACAAGATGGGCCACTACAAATCTGACTGCCCAAAGCTAAGTACCAAAGAACGTGAGGAACTGAAGGCCAAGAGAGATGCTCCCAGGCGAGCGCTCATAGCAAGTGAAATGTCGGTCGCTTCAACTGAAGATCTATCAAGCGACTCCGATGAATTTACAGATCCTAACTCAAGTGAGGGAGAGGATCTGGGACTCATGGCGCTCACCGACGAAGAAACTGGGGAGGTATTCTTCTACCCTTCAATCACTTCAATTACACTGGCACACACTGATCAAGAGGAAGTGCATTCCTCGACATGGAGTGAGTCACTTGACAAACACAAGAAATTGTCAAGCGACTACGAAATGTTGAAACAAGCCTTGTCTCAAAGTGAGAAGGAGAACCGAAAGCTAGCCACTGAGCTTGACCAAGTCAAACTTAACTTAAGGGCTATGACTAGTAAGTTCGAGGATCTTCGAGGATCTCTTCGCTAGACATCAAAGCTTGGAAGGAAGGTATGAAACCCAGTCCGCTCTAGTTGCCAACTTGAACAAAGCTTCATATGCTAGGCAGGCACTAGAGAGCTCGCTTCTACCTTTTGGGAGGACTCGGATATGAGGGTGGACCTTCCAAGCCGACTGTCTTTGTTGGTGCTTCAAACACAACACCATCAGTCACTTTGGATGTGCCCACTACCTCCAAAGCGACCACCAATAAGGATAAAGGCCAAATGGCTGAGAACCCTAAGAAGAAGCCAATAAAGATGTCTATATCTTCAAGGGCAGAACCTAAGGGCAAGCAAAGACCAACTGTCCCTAGAACTCACAATGCTAAATCTTACCAATCTAAAGGTAAAGGGAAACCAGTTGTAGCTTCTATGTCTCAGACCAAGACACCAGAGACAAAGGATCTCCCTTTCAAGAAAAGGAGTAATGTCTATGTGTCACGTTATCCGGACTGGAGATGGTCCAACCAGACTAACGTTGAGGGGGAAGAATTCGAAGCACCAAGGAGGTCGCTTCAAACTTCCAAGGTTTCTCAAGCGAGTCGGGGTCAAAACCCTAGTTGGACCGCTTCGAGAAAACCAAGCGAGCCGCTTCGAAAGACTGTAAATCCTAAGTCAGTCTCTAAGCTTGTAGCTAATCCGAAGCGAGTCGCTTCAGGATACAAGCAAACAGGTAAGAGCATAGGTAAGCCTCAAGCGAGCCGCTACCCCTCTTGCACACACTGCTGCACGTGTGAAGCTGCTTCAAGGCAGAACTCACAGTTTTCAAAGGTCGAGAAACCCAAAGCACAAGCTACCTTTCAAAAGAAATTGAAGCAAGTGTGGGTACCTAAGGGAACTAACCTGCAAGGACCCAAACTGATTTGGGTACCAAAATCTGTCTAAATGCAGGTGAGCGCCGTGGATCCCATGCCAAGTGAGGGTCAACAAATTTGGTAATTGGACAGTGGTTGTTCAAGACACATGACCGGCATGAGAGCTCTACTTCATGACTACATAGAGAAGAAGGGTCCACACGTTACATTTGGTGATAACTCTCGAGGAAGCACCAAAGGGTACGGCACACTGAAAGTTGGAAAGCTCACAATAGAAAAAGTCTCCTATGTGGAAGGACTTAAGCACAACTTGCTATCCATTTCACAATTTTGTGATAAAGGATACAAGGTGGAATTTATTTCCAACAAGTGCATTGTGAAGAGCAAGCTCACGTCCCAGATTGTGCTCACTGGAATAAGACAAAGGAGCGTCTACATAGCACAATGGGAAAGCTGCAAAGAGGAGACGTGCTTAGTCGCAAGGAGTGCTACAGAGATAGGATGGCTATGGCACCGACGCTTGAACCTTCTCAACTTCAAGACCATAAATCGCATAGCTCGCAAAGGCTTGGTGCAAGGCATTCCCAATGAGGTCTTTGTTAAAGATCATCCATGCTCACCATGCCAACGAGGGAAGCAGACGAAGAAGCACTTCGCCAGTCTTGAAGAAGCTTCATCCAAGCGAGTGCTCGAGCTGCTTCATATGGATCTGTTTGGTCCAGTCACTCCAGTTAGTGTGAATGGAAGGAAGTACACTCTAGTTGTAGTCGACGACTTCTCTCGCTACACTTGGGTTGTATTTCTCTTCAGCAAGAAGAAGACACGGACCAAGCTACCACAACTGCTTAAGCGTCTAGCTGTGGAAAAAAATCAAGCGATTACCACCATCCGCTCCGACAAAGGCAAAGAGTTTCTAAACTCTACCATCGAAGCTTACTGCACGGAGCATGGTATTGCACACCAGACTTCCTCAGCACGCACACCTCAGCAGAATGGAGTTGCTGAAAGAAGGAATCGGATCATCAAAGAAGCCGTTCGAACCATGATTGCTGACTCGAAGCTTCCAATGAAGTATTGGGCTGAAGCTGCCAATACAGCATGCTACACGCAGAACCGGACGCTTCTCTGCAAGCGGCACGACAAGACACCATATGAAATATGGACAGGGAGAATTCCTAACATATCTTATTTCCATATCTTTGGTTGTAGGGTCTTCATCCATGATAATGGGAAGTCACAATTGAAAGCCTTTGAAAGCAAAGCTGATGAAGGAATATTTTCAGGATATTCTACATCAAGCAAAGCTTACAGGGTAATCAATTGTAAAACCCTAATTGTGGAGGAATCACCCCATGTCGTATTTGATGAATCTTCTCTGAGTCTTCCACAGGAACAGGTTCAATCTAAGGAAGGTAAGACAAGCGAGGAACCCATCAATTCATTAACTTGGGACATGCTTGAGGATGATGAAGAAATCAAGGACTCAAGCGAGCAGAATGTCCAAATAAAAGTTGAAGCTGCCCCCAAGACTCCTGAAGCGAGTGCTGGCCAAGCACCCAATCCAGTCGCTTCAGAAGGTGAAGCAAGCGACCAGGGAGAAGATGAAGACGAAGCTGGTGAATCCAAGCGTGCGTGGCTCAAGGATCACTCACCAAGTCAAATTATTGGAGATCCATCCAAGGGTGTAGTGACCAGAAGTCAAGTGTTTGGAGAAAGTGCCATGTTCAGTTGCTTTCTCTCAAACATTGAGCCATCAAGCGTGGAGGAAGCCCTAGCTGATTCGAATTGGGTGATCGCCATGCAAGAAGAGCTGAATCAATTCACCAGGAACGACGTATGGTACCTCGTGGATCGTCCCAAATTCCAGCATGTTATTGGCACCAAGTGGGTGTTCAAGAACAAGACGGACGAGGACCACAACGTTGTGAGGAACAAGGCGCGACTCGTCGCTAAGGGCTACTGCCAAGAGGAAGGAATCGATTTCGATGAGACCTTCGCTCCAGTGGCACGGCTTGAAGCGATCAGATTATTTCTAGCCTATGCAGCGGCCAAGAAATTCAAAGTCTATCAGATGGATGTCAAGAGCGCGTTTCTCAACGGTGAATTGAAGGAAGAAGTGTATGTGGAGAAGACACCGGGTTTCGAGCAGGGAGATAAGGTGTATCGATTGAAGAAAGCCCTATACGGATTGAAGCAAGCTCCCAGAGCTTGGTATGATACACTATCCCAATTCCTAGTGGATAATGGATTCCACAAAGGGAAGATAGATCGGACTCTCTTCACCATCAATCATGGTGAAGACATGCTGTGGGTCCAGATCTATGTAGATGATATCATATTTGGATCGCCAAACCAGTCGCTTAGCGAGAAGTTTGGAGAGCTTATGAAGACCAAATATGAGATATCAATGATTGGCTTGATGAGCCGCTTTTTAGGTCTTCAAGTGAAGCAGCAGGATGATGGAATCTTCATCAATCAAGCTAAGTATACTCGAGATATGCTTGCCAAGTTCGGTGTTCAGCATGCCAAAGCTGTGAAGATTCCGATGAACACCAACTGGAAGATGGAGCCAGACCTAGAAGGGAAGTATGTGGATGCTACAGACTACCGAGCTTTGATCGGATCCCTTCTATATCTCACTGCAAGTAGGCCAGATATAGCTTTTGCAGTTGGAGTATGTGCTCGCTTCCAAAGCAATCCCAAGCACAGCCATCTTGAAGCTGCCAAAAGAATACTTCGATATTTGAACGGCACTGTCAACATGGGGCTGTGGTATCCAACGGAGGACAATTTGGAGCTCACTGGATACTCAGATGCTGACTATGGAGGGTGCCGAATTGATAGGAAATCAACTTCGGGCACTTGTCAGTTCTTGGGAAGCAAGCTGATCTCATGGTTTTCAAAGAAGCAGACGAGTGTAGCTACTTCAACAACTGAAGCTGAATATATGGCCGCTGGAAGCTGTTGTTCTCAAATTCTATGGCTTCGTCAGCAGTTGAAGGACTACAAAGTTGAAGCGAATGAAATTCCAATATTCTGCGACAACAACAGTGCTATATGAATCTCGCAAAATCCAGTGCTTCACACCAGATGCAAGCACGTTGAAATCCGACATCACTTCATTCATGATCATGTCGAGAAGAAGGATATCAAGCTCGAGAAAATTCATACCGATCTCCAGCGAGCAGATATCCTCAACAAGCCTCTAGCTGAGTCTCGTTTCAATCAGCTATGCATGGAATTAGGGTTGCAAGACCCTGGTGAAGAGTGCTAGATCCAGGATGCACGAAGGAGTGTTCGCTTGTTCTTTTGAGCGTCACTCGCTTCGGATCTTCACCAACTCAAGCGAGTCACTTCAAAATTCCACTCGCTTGAAGAAGGAGAAATAAGGTGGAGGAAGGTGGAGTGTTGGAAGACGTTCCCTACCCCCTTACAGGAATTTTTAAGCCATTGGTTAAGGGGGAACTATTGTTTGCTCTCGGAGCAAGCTACTTCCAAAGCGAGCAAGGAAAGCTGCTACCTAGCCTAAGATTCCTAGCGAGTGGGTATAAACACTCGCAAGTGCCGTTTCTAGTAACGGTTGTGGGGTCTTGTATCGGGCCTTCCCACGTATAAATGGTGAAAGCATAGGCAGAGCTGGCACCTAGACCTTGCGTCCTCTTCCCATCTTTCCCCCGAAGAGGAGCAAGTCTTCTCATCTCCTTCATCGTGGATAAATATTCATTCCCTACTCACTCTTCATTGAGTTGAGCTGCCGAATGTCTATCCATTCCTCCCCCACTTTGAATTTTGCATTGCTTCAATTAACCCTATTCTGGGTCAAGCGAGTCGATTGCAAATTCATTCTGTAGCTTGTAGGAGGAAGCTTGAAGGGTTACCTTTTTCTTCAAAAGGTTGCAGGGCTGGTGACATGCTTCTGCATAAAATACGAGATTGTCTTGTCAGAGCATTCTCATTGTCATCCTGTCCTATTTTGCTCTGAGATAAGGACTTGTACTCATCCCCCATTCGTCGTGAATATGTACACTTACGTGAAGCTCCCCTCTGGGTTGAAGTAAGCTTGTGTACTATATTCATTCTCTCCCTCATGCACTTCGATGGAGGACTCTCTAGTTCATAGAGGAAGATGAATGCCATGAAGATGAAGTATCCAACAAGTGGAGTGGTATTCAAGAAAGGTGGTATCAAAAAGCTCCAAGCAATATCACCTAGTGGATTCATTAAGTGCTGTCCAAATCCACAAAATGAAGTCTTCAATAAGTGGTATCAATCTCCTACGAAGTGAGATTGACTGGTAAGTGTTTCAATTTTAAGTACACTAAGTGAGCTGAAGCGTGCTAGAAACCTTCACTCACTATGTGGAAAATATGAAATGAATCAAACACAAATACAAAGAGGAAAACATTCTTGTTTATTCACGAAGTATGTAAGTCAGAAACATTTTAAATTAAGTTAAGAAATTTCATTTCTTATTCCAGTCGCTTCAGATGGCCAAGCGAATACTACGTCACTCCAAGCGAGCCATCGCAAGCGAGTGCGGAACAGTCACTCAAGCGAGTACCTCTCAAAGCGAGTAAAGGCCAAGCAGCCCAACTCGAAGCGAGCGGGTACGAAGCGAGTATGAGCTGTCTGCACTCGAGTGCAATTTTACCTTTTACTTTACATTTAATGCAGGTTCACGTACAGCCGAAAATAACGGGCGCGTGCACTGCACTTTGAATTCGAAGCGGGAAAGGACGGAGAAGATCCAACCATCGAATCCAAACAGTCCCCAATTTATAGCCGTTGGATCTGACGCCGTGTAAAGTGACGAATCACAGCAGGCCACGTGGAGACGCCGAGCAAGTTGGCGGTTCACATTTTACTGTGATGACGCCGGACACGTCAATCACTTCGCCGTTGACCGCCGTATAGAAACAGGATCTTCGGTGATATTACTGTCTTGCCCTTGCCACGTCAGCCGAACCCTACCTCTATTTAAGGACGTCGTTGCAGACTGAGAAAACTTTCACAACTCTCTATTTTTACCATTCTTATGCAAGAACTAAAAATCTCTGCAACTCACGAGACTCAATCCCGTTTTTCGTCTTTAAATCTCCGATCAATCTCTCCCAAATTTTTCAACATGGGAAAGAAGCAGAAAACTAAGACGATGGAGGAATTTCTCACAGAGGTCGACAAGCATATCAACGTCGAGCCTCATCTCGACCCGACCATCATTGAAGAGGATGGTTTCTTCTGTAAGGCCGTGATCACGGCCGGCTTATGGAAGTTCGTGACGGCGGTGCCGTCGAAGATTTTGGCCAAGGCGGTGGCCGAAATCCTTCTGAATCTGAGGAAAGGACGAAACACTTCGTCCTTCACTGATCCACAGAACGGAGAGCCGGTGGAGGTGGACCTGAGCAATCTCATCGGTGTATTCGACTTGCATAGGGAAGGTGGAGACTCCCTGTTGGGGAGGGAGTTATCAGCGGAGTTGAATACGCTCGATTTGCCACCGAAGAAGCAGAGCCCAACTACAAGGAGGCCAGTATTCGTTCAGATATGAAGGCTCCTTTCAATCATGTATGCGAGCTCTTTTCGAAGTGCGTCACATGCTACGTCGGAACATTGGGCACGCTTTCAGAAACAAAGCTCTTCGCCACCACTGTCATCGTCGACAGTCTCACAGGAACAAAATTCAATTGGCATGGTTGGTTTCTCAACCAGATTCACGAAGATGCTGATGATTTCAAGTTCGTGAAGGGGAGCACCGATCAGATTCTCCGCA
The DNA here is from genome assembly GCA_029379335.1 of Thymus mandschuricus. NCBI lineage: Eukaryota > Viridiplantae > Streptophyta > Magnoliopsida > Lamiales > Lamiaceae > Thymus > Thymus mandschuricus. The sequence goes on along the minus strand of CM057074.1, from coordinate 12,822,008 downwards.
AAGGGAAGCTGAAATTTTTCTCCAGACTCTCCGTCGCACTGGAGGAACGGTATCCCAACAAAGTATGGCCAGAATCTGACGTCGCCGTCTACAACAAGCTCACGGTGTCCCATGACCTGTGGAGGTCAAACAAAATTCCAATTGATTTGGGACTTCTTGAGGTTGAAGTGCCCGCTGCAGTACCTGTTGCCGAAAGGCAAGTTGAAGCCCCCCAAACAAAGTGAGCCGCTTCATCCGGGAAGCGAGCGGCGCCGAAGCGAGCCAAGAAGAAACTGAAGTTGGTCGCTACATTAGTCAAGTCAAGCGAGGCTGAGGAGCAGCCACTTGAGGAGACTGAAGAAACTCAACCCCCGCCATCACCCATCAAAATCCAGACTCCCCCACCTCAAACACAGTCACCACCAATCCAATCCCATACTCAGCAACCACCAGAACCCCAAGCCTCCTCATCCGCCCTACCACATACACAGAAATCCCCCCTCTCTCCACATGAAGAAGAATCCACTTCTTCATTCCAACTACCCCATATCCCACTCCTCAGTGCAGATCCATCTGCTGCATTCACCCTATTCCAACCATCTCAAACCCAGCAACCAGCCACTGAACCCATCGAAATAACTGAAACCTCCCAAACCTCATCATCAACTCAGTCCCCCTCCTCATCGGCAGGTACAGCCGATACCACCCAAACCACCATCATTCCCCGATTCCAATTCTCCAAGGCCCCTGCACTGGTGGAAGCTCGAGAGAGATATGCAAGAGATAGAGAGCAGGCCGCAGAGATAATCAGAACCCGCTACTCCTCCGTGCCAATGTCCGACGATTTTTACACCAAGATCGTCGACCTCCTCACCTACATCACATACCGCGGCACTGAGTACTATAAGGTCTTCAGACTCCTAAAAGCCTTCACAGAGGAAGAGCAAATCCAGATGGAGGGAAAGCTGCTGGATTTCATCGGCAAGAATGGCTGCCATGCATTTCTCGAGGGCACCAGCTTCTGGGATAAGCTGGATGCGAAGGTGAAGCGAGCATATCCAGACGCTTCAGTCCCGGAGCATGTACCGACCATTCTTGAGGAGAGATTGATGAGGGAGCATTCGGAGGAGGTAGAGGTGAAGGATGCGGAGATCTCAAGCTTGCAGAGTGAGATCACCAGGAAGGATGTGGAGTTGGAGAAGAAGGTGGAAGAAGTCAAGAATCTTAGAGAAGATTTTGACAAGAAGAAGAAAGAGTTGGAGGGAAGGATTGAGGAGAAGGCGAAGCTTGTGGAAGAGAAGAAGAAAGCTTTGGAGGAGAAGTCAAAGCTGGTTGGAGACCAGGAGAAAACCATCACTGAGCTCAAGCAATCGCTTGAGGCTAAGAGGAACAGGCTAAAGGGCATGACTGCCAAGCTAGTAGCCGTGGAGAAGGAGAAGACCACTCTTGTGGCAAATCACAAAGAAGAGATAGAAAAGATCTCTGGACATGTTGAGAAGTTGAGGAAAGTGGCGGAAGATAAGGTTGGAGAAGTCATCAAAATGAACTGTCATATGGCTCGAGCTGCAATTCAGATAGCGGCTCAAGCAAAAGAGATTGATTCGGTCAATCTAAAGAAGTCAGAGCTGGCAAAGCAAATTGATCAAGCACAGGAGAGGGCTAGTGAATTTGCAGTTAAGATTGCCGAAGCTGCCCAAATTCGTGTAACTCTCAACAACCAAGAAAGCGCCATAGCTACTGCAAAGGCCGAACTTGAAGCTTCTCAAGACTTCCTCAACTTTACTATCGAGGAAGAGCGCAAGCAAATTCGTGCGGAGATAGAAGCGGAGCTAGAGGCTCGCTTCAAGTCTGTTGAGTCGCTTGAGAGGCTGATGGCCTCTGTCAGAGAGAGAGAAAAGCAATGCGAATATCTGCTGGAAGAAATTTCAATCAAAACGGCGGAGATTGTACTGTCCAAAGAACATGTCTTCGCGACATGGACCGAAAAGATGCTCCACGCTATGTTTGATAAATTTGAGGAGCTACGCAAGACTGTAACTGGAAAGCTGATCACCCCAACCCCCGGCAGTGATGATGCCAAAAAGGGGGAAGGTACTGAGAAGAAGAGTGTTGAAACTCTGGAGTTACAAGGTGGAGTTGAAGGAAGTAGTGGTGTTGGAGTGGAGAGAATGTTGGAAGGAGGAAGCAGTGGAGTTGGAGGTGCTGAAGAGGAGGAATAGGATGAAGCTTGCGCCGAGCGTGCGAGGAAACTGGGCAAAGAGAAACAAACAGAAGAGCCTCGCAGGCCGATTGAAGGGAAGTTGCTTGCCTCTTCGATTGCTGCTCACCCTCCGGTGGTTGTGCTAACCAAGGAACAAAGGGAGGCGCAAATCCAAGCAGATGAGGCCCTAGCCCGCGAAATGGAGATGCAATTTGATCTAAAAGCACTTGAGGCTCTTACCGCTTTCCAAGCGCCCGCTTCACCTCTAGGCGCTTCAACCCTTGCACCAATTTCTGATACTGCAGGAGCCACTTCATCAACTGCAGGAGCCACTTCATCAACTGCTGGAGCCACTTCATCCAGTAAAGCCATTACTCCAAGTGCCTCCGCAGTCATCCCTCCTAAAGAAGCAGAGAAGAAGGAGATGCCTCCACCGCCAGCACCTAAACAGACATTGAAGCGTACCACACCGGAAGCAAGAGAGGATGATCCTGAGGCCAAACGCCAAAAGATCAAACAAACGGTCGCTTCAAGAGCTGGTGAGATGGAGAGGAGAAGGAAGCGAGGAGAAAAGAAGAAAGAGGAAGAAGAGAAGGAGAGAAAAATCAATGCAAGGCGCATGGAAATCATTGAAGGTCGGATTGAGGAACACTTCAATGAAGTGAGACTCATCCAGTCCGCTCTTACTCGAAGCGCCTTCATCCCTTTTCTGCCTGAAGAATCTGAAGCGTGTATGAAGCAAGCTTGGATGGACGCTTGCTATGAGACCACGAAGGAGATGATCGACTCCGGTCGCTACCCGCGCAGAGAAGAGCAACAATTCATCCGCAGGTGACTGATCGAGATGCTGCCGAAATGGAGCACTGAGCTAAGTGCAAAGTTCAAAGCTATCATGACTGAGATGTCCAGCCGATCAGAAGAGGAGTTGATTGTGCGCAGGAATGAGCATCCTGATGCCCGAGAAATCAAGCAGTTCATCCCCGACGATCTACTTGAGCGGTGGCTATACTACAAAGAGAAATTCATCAAAGCGTACTACTACTGGGGAGTAGTGCCACTTCAGAATGAATGCTCAAGGATAAATGCGCTGAACAACTTCTTAAGTGCCTATGACGAGAAATTCAGGCGGAAGGTCTTCACCCTTGCAGAGCTTGCAAAGCCTATGCCTCTAATCATCAAAGTGCCTGCTTCGAAGGACTTCCCCATGCCCTTCCTGCCCGGCACAAGCGTTCCAGACCGTCGAATCATAGATGCAGAGATTGATGAAGCTTTCAAGTTGGAGGAAACTTGGAGGAGACCAAGCATCTACAACGTTGGAACGTTGGAAGTAAAGGTTCTCAATGCCTATGTTGTTCCAGAGGAGATGATCGAGAAGGAGATGGAGACTGAGGAGAAGGAAAAGGAAGAGGAGGTCACAGAGAAAGAGAAGGAAGAGAAGGATGAAGCTGCAGGAAACCCTTGAGTTTCAAGCTTCATATTTTGTGAACTGTTGTCCATCTATACCATTTTAATTTCTGTCTCTCCTGTGTCATTTACATGCTTTGTGAATGGTTTAATTATGCTACAAAACTCAAACATCTTAACCGAAAAAAAGGGAAAGGAACCTTAAAAAAAAAATTCAAACGAACATGCAAAGGAAGCAGTCGCTTGAAGTTCCTTCCACGGTTAGGTAGGCTAAATCTCTTAGTCTAAAAGTTGGTTTTGGGTTTTGGCATCATCAAAAAGGGGGAAATTGTTGGGAATTGTTAAGAACAAAATATTAAGGGGGAACTCATATGGGACACTTCAAAGTAAGACAAATATTTGTTTTGATTTGATCCCAAAACCCCCAAGTGTTCTGTTCCCAAGCGACCCATTTTGATGTAGATAATAGGTTAGAAATATTTCTAAGCCTATACTGTTAGGATGGCTTTATTTTGCTTAGATTTTAGACCGCAGAAAATTCACGTGAAGGCCACTCGCTTGAGTGTGTTTTTCCATGCGAAGCGAGTCTACCGAGCCGAAGTGAAGTGTGCCGAAGTATAGCGAAGCGTAGCGAGCGCTACAGTGGAATCAAAGCGAGTCTGCCAAAGCGAAGCGAAGCGAGCACTACAGTGTAAAGTCAAAGCGAGTCAACTCCGGTCAACATTTTCCAAAGCAGTCACTAGGGAACTTTACTTCCCAAGCGACTCGTTACAGAAAGACTACGAAGTGACTCAACTCAAAGCGGACGCTACAACTTCAAAGCAAAGCGAGCCACTGCCTACCAGAAAGCGACAACCCAATTCCCGCTCCGATTTTAAACTCCAGTCAACTAGAGATCTTCGCATTAATTGCGAGATCTCCACGTGTCGATTGCAGAGAGGAGCAGCGGAGTTGACTGCCAGGCCGACAAGGGCGCCGCAACAGTATCGGCTCGCTCCAGTTACTGTTAAGTTTGGATCTTAGCCATTTCCGGCAAAGAGCCAAAACTGCGCGTCTGAAAAGCAGCCAGCCTGTGCAAGTACTGTCGAGAGGAGGAGGGACAAGGCCACCAACCAAGCAACGGATCTCGGCATCCCTCCGCCTATTAATAGTGAAGGATGAAGACGAAGAGAAGTAGAACACTTCCTGAGCAATCGAGCGCCTACTACAAACAAACACTCCCAGCTTTAGAGCATTCTTCGAGTCTTTGTTCAAGTGTTCTCCGAATTCCAGTCCCATCGGAACTCGTCTTCGCAACCTTCACACGTAGAGTCTAAGCCCATTCCATATCCAAGCTTAGAAGAAGAACTCTAGCCATCTTTGCATCTAGTGTAAAGAGTTCTTCATAGTGTGTTCATCGTATACCAAAAACCCTAACCCTAAGTTCTGTTGTTAGGTTTTTGTGTTCGTCATTAGGTTTGATGGATTTGTATACTAGAAAGCAGGCCTTTTAGCTTGTATGCATGTGTTGTCCATAACCACTAACAATCTTCTATCTGATTAAGTATGAATTGTTATCTATGCATCAAACATCTATCCATTATCTCAAAGTTGTAGGCTATATGGTGTGTTGTAGATCATAGAAGACCATAGTTGCCGGTTCCTCACGAGATATAAAAGGGTATCACAGTCGAGACAGTTCTGGATATAACTGTCGGTTTAGGCTGTAGTATAGGCTGCATAAGTGGCTTGTCTTGGCTACTTGTCTATACTAGTACGTTCGTGTACTGATAGGATCACGGTGAGGTGTATTCTTCTATTCTGACCAGATGTAGAAAGAATCAAGACCTCGGTGACTTAAGATGAACCTTAACTCTAGTTGAGTCCTAAGGGTGTATAGTTGTGGTCTGCTTCTTTGATTTACCATGGGTGAGAGTTCAGAGAATCTGTAACTCAATATGCTCCGTATCTTGGGAAGCAACTACAACTAGTACGACTCTTAGTGTAACTGCAACAGAGCACCATATCCTGGTAGAACAGGTTGATCACATCCCCTGAGGAATTCATTAAGGACTATCATACCAAACCCTGCAGGTGGATTAAATTCCGGTATGATGAGTAAGGTATGAATGGTACTACTCAGGAATATAAAAGAAGTTGAATAACACGAGCAGTCAGAAGCTCTAAGTTAATCAACGGATGTGGGATATCTTAAATATGGGGGTCGTTAAGTCTAATACTAGCCCTGAACTCAACAGGGGTAAAACAGGTAATTCAGTACTATTACTCTAGTGGAATGTTTTAGTACTTATGGACTAAATTATACTCTGGGCTGAGTATGGAGAATTTAGCCATTGGGAGACCTCGGTTTTACCAGCTAGTAGATCCCTGATCTGGCCCAAAAAGCTCAATAGGCCACAGTATAAGGAATAAGTGGGCCACCACACAGTTGGGCCCAGTATGGGGCGCCAACTATGCTCATGGACGTCCAGTCCATGTGTTGCAGGCCTGGCCCGCAACTTAAGCCCAGTCTCTCTTAGTCTCCTCTATATATACCCCCTCAAGGTCTTGTTTAGACCTAACAGTCAGAATAAATCGAGTGCACTTAATATTCTGAACAAGAAAAAGGAGGCTAGGGTTAGAGGAGAGAGAGACGCATGGCCGAGCAGTAGCATTCGGTGGGGTTCCCGTTTCCGTGGCTGATTCCGAGGTTCGTTGTCCATCCAACGTCAGAATCGAGCAGGGATACAGATCAGAAGATCTATTCGCGAGTTCTCTACTTCTTCAGGTAATCGATCTATAAACCCCCTATGATTCCGCATTTAATTCATAGGAGCATCATAGGTTTATTCGATAGTTAGATATCCGAAATAGATCCTCGGGCGAACCGATCTTCACCGATCAGATATGGTTCCTTCAGTTGGTATCAGAGCCAAGGATCAGATTTTCGGCTCTATCTGAGTAATTATTGATTATTATGCATGTTAGATCGATTAGGATGTCGCTTTTCGTGGTGTTTTTCGTTTTTCGGGGCCGTTTTGGCAAATCTATGTAATTTTTGATCGCGAGATAATAAGGTGCGATCTAGAATAGGATTAGATAGATTTTTCTATTGTTTTTCGTTTGTAACTGCTGCATGGAGATGAGGAACACGAAGAACGAGGAGACGAACACCATTGGACGACCGCCGCACGCGGCGGCGCGTGGGAAACACGCGCTAGCACACGCGCGCGTGCAGCCGCCCAACGGCGCGCCTCCTCCATCTCCGGTGAACGACGGGGCTCCAGCAGCTTGCTGGAGCCTGGACGTCGTCGGAGGGCAGAGGCGGAGGCAGGACGGGCGGTGGATTCACGGCAGCGCGCGAAGGAGAGCCGCGGCGGAACCCTAGTTAGGGCTCGATGCCGCGGCAGTCTCTGCAAGCTGCATGATCGCCGGAGACGACGACCACGGAGTCCGGTGACTGACTCCACGTGGTCGTCATCGTCGACGGCAGGTGTAGGCGGAGCCGGAGCGAGCAGCAGCGGCGGCGGAACCCGCGAGGGTTTCTGCCGCGGGTTAACGCGGCTGAAGGCGACGGCGAGGGCGGCGGAGGTAGCGTCCAGGGAGGCGGAGCACACCGGCGACATCAACACCAGCAGCAGGAGCCGCGGCGGACGTCGCCGGCGGCTGGAACGGCGGCAGCCAGGTGAGGGGTGCCTCGGCGGAACCCTGGTTAGGGTTCAACGCCGCGAGCCTCGCCGGGACGGTTGCCGGCCGTGCCACCGGAAGGGATCGACGGCCAGCAGCAGCAGCGGCGCCAGGGAGGCGGAGGCGGCCGGCGGCAGGGCCTCACGCCGTCGGCTGCGGCGCGGCCAGCTTTGCACGCCCGTGCCCTAGCCCGTGGACGGGCCTAGGGTTTCAAACCCGGCCCGTTCGCGTTTACGGGCTGCCTCCAGCGTTCGGGCTCGGGCCCAGTCGCGAATTCGGGTCGTGTTAGGTCGGTTTCGGGTTCGTGGGCCCATAAGAGTGAAACGAGCGCGGTTTGGGCCTTTTCGAGAGAATTGGGTCACGTGGTGTGGGCCCAAACTCGGTTAGAGAAGCCCAATGGCAACGAAAATTAGAAAATAAATTATCTAAATAATTTATTTATTTTCGGGGAGAAACGGGAGATCAACTCGGAGGACTTATTCAAGACCGAAGCCTGTTTCGGATTTTACAATTTTATGTAATAGATGAGACGGGTCGTCACACCACGAAAAGCGAGTTTTATTTTTGTTTTTATCTCGTTTTTCTTAAGCATGCTATGGATGCAATTTATTATTATAGCATGTCTTGCCTGTCGAGGTGATTAAATTGCGCTTAGTCGAGCATGTTTTAGGATTGTCAATATAAGCATGTTTTAATTTTCTGCGAGCATGGTTTATTTGCTGCGTTTAGAAAATTATGCTTAGGATTATGTGACAACGTGATCGAGCATGTCGACAACCTTTTGAAAGAAAAATACTAAGCAGATAAAAACGTTTTTGGTATAGAAAATGTTAAGACCTCCACAACTGACCTTAAGGTGAAGTTTGGTGCGAGTGTGTAAACGTCCACACTAACGTGGCTTGCACATCGTATCGAACGAGTTCGCCAGACTTAGGGTTTCTTAACAAAAATGTTCTAACCAAAATGAGAAGTGGGAGCTTTTCTGAGTAAACGTCCACACTAACGTGGCTTACTCGGAATAGTAACTACGGTTTTCTCTGGAGTTGGTTTTTGAACAAAGATAGCTTAAGGGAAATAGTGTTTTTTCCAAGTTAGGCTAAGATTGTGGTTAAAAGCTTAGATATTAGTTAGAATACAACTCCCCAACGGAGTCCCTTTTCTAATCTAATATGGTCTAGTAAGGTTCAACTATTAGCTCTATTTGCCATAAGGATAGGTTGGCAAGATAAGTAGAGTTAAAGATCCGAGTATCTGGTCGAACAGTGGGAGCGTAAACGTCCACACGAACGTGGCTTGCGATCCGCATTGTTTGGGCTGTTGAAGGTTTCGAAATTATTGGTTTATCAAAAGGTTACAATAATTTTCGTTACGAATTGATGCATGATCTTTTCTTACTTGTGTCTACGTGTTTATTGCTTTATCAGATATGACTTTAGGCCCGTTGATAAACATTCTCACTTCGCGTCCTCTCACGGATTCCAACTATTTGGAGTGAAGGAATAAATCTCGTTATTGTCCTTGTTGATGAAGAGTACAAGTTAGTACTCACTACACCTTATCTGAAAGCTCTAGTATCATCGATTGAAGATAGAGAGTTACACATGTTGTGGCATGAGAGTAACGATTCGACTAAGATTAGTCAAATACTCTCTGATGCCAGGGTTGCAAGCCTTGTGTTCTCACTTGGCAGATATTGCAGATATCCCAGAACTCCTGGAAATCTTCTAGAAATTGGATGATATGGAACTTGCGTGTCAAGAAGCTTGTGTGCTTATGTTTGCTCCTCAGACGGCATCGAAAGATGAAAGTGAGGAAGAAGGTGTCAAACACTAGCAAGTTAACAAGAGCTTGGAAGAACATAGAGGTGTTGAGCCTACCGATGGCAAGAAAAGCCAAAGGGGAAGGGCAAGTGCTTCATATACAACAAGAAAGGACACTGGAAGGCTGACTGCCCTCTAAAGAAGAAGAATTCCGGTACGTCATACTGAGAAATGATCAACTGCATGTTCTACCCAGGTTGGGGTAGTAGATACGGGAGCAATTGATCATATGTGTTACTCCTTGCAGGGGTTTCTGCGGACAAGGGAGCTGAGTGATGACGAGATTACCATCTCCATGGGCGATGCATCGAAAGTTGCAGCTGTCGCAGTTGGAGATATTCATTTATCGTTTGATAGTACTGTTTTGGTTTTGAGAGACGTTTTGTATGTGCCTGCTTTTAGGCAAAACTTGATTTCTGTTTCGAAACTATTTATTTACGGATATTCAGTTGTTTTTGATAGAGGCGTTTCTATCATGAAAGACAATGAAGTTATAGTTTCTGGCACATTGTCCCGGTCTCTCTATACCATTACTTGTCCTATGAATGATTCTTCTTCTTATAATGCTTCCTCATCATTGAATACTAAAAAGAGGAAGAATCCGTCTCAAACGAACCAAACTCTATTATGGCACTTACGATTGGGTCACATCAATCAAAAGAGGATTCAAAGGTTGATAAAAGAAGGTGTTTTGGATTTCCAAATAGAACCTTTATCAACGTGTGAATCATGTTTGGAAGGAAAGATGGTGACCAGACCTTTCAAGTCCATAGGATATCGAGCCCAAGAGCTCTTGGAGTTGGTTCATTCTGACTTGTGTGGACCGATGTCCGTTCAAGCTCGAGGAGGTTACGAGTATTTTGTCACATTTATTGATGACTACTCGAGATACGGTTTTATCTACCTACTCCACAAGAAATCCGAGTGCTTTGACAAAAATTCAAGGAATTCAAAGCGGAAGTGGAGAAGAGAACGGGTAGAAGTATCAAGTCACTTCGCTCTGATAGAGGTGGCGAGTACCTCGGAACTGAGTTTCGAACCTTCTTGTCAGAAAATGGGATTTCATCTCAGTTAACTACGCCCGGTACTCCCCAACAGAACGGTGTAGCTGAGAGACGGAATCGTACTCTTTTAGACACAGTTAGATCGATGATGAGCTATGCATCCTTGCCAATTTCGTTCTGGGGATATGCCTTGGAAACAGCAGGTTATCTCCTCAATCTAGTACCTACAAAGTCGACGGTTAAAACTCCTTCCGAATTATGGACAGGGCGCAAGCCTAGCTTGGGTCATATTCGGGTTTGGGGATGCCCAGCACACGTGCTGACTAAGGAGGCCGACAAATTGAGGTCTAAGACTGAGGTTAGGCTGTTTATAGGATATCCAATGGGAACGAAAGGAGGTTATTTCTATAGTCCCCAGGATCAGAAGGTCATTGTGAGCACCAATGCCCGATTCCTAGAGGAGGACTTTATTAGTAACCATCGGACAAGGAGTGAAATAATGCTCGATGAGTTGCGAGCATCAGCAGCAGCTGAAATTCCAGAACATCCGAGAGTACAAGAGGTTATACCACTAACTGCACCCTTATCCGATACTGTATCTCCACCATCACTTCGTCGCAGTGGGAGGGTTGTTCGTCAACCGGACCGTTTCATGTTCGTGGGAGAATCCACTGAACTACTCTCGGGTATCGAACATGATGAGATCGACCCCTGGACTTACAAGGAAGCGATGGAGGACGAGGATGCAGATTCCTGGAGAGTTTCTATGGATTCGGAGATAGAATCCATAGTTAACATGGACGTGTACGACCTTGCGGAGCTGCCGAATGGGGTAAAGCCCATTGGTTGCAAGTGGGTGTACAAGAGAAAGAGAGGACCTGACGGGAAGGTTTTAGCCTTCAAAGCTAGATTGGTGGCGAAAGGATTCACTCAGATAGAGGGAATCGACTATGATGAAACATTTTCGCCAGTTGCCATGCTTAAATCCGTCAGAATACTCTTGTCCATGGCGGCACATTTAGACCTAGAGGTTTGGCAAATGGACGTCAAGACTGCGTTCTTGAACGGGTACCTTGAAAAAGGTAGGGACATTTATATGCGCCAACCAGAAGGCTATGTGAGAGATGGCCAGGAGCATCTCGTATGGAAGCTTAAGAAGTCCTTATACGGACTTAAGCAAGCGTCCAGGTCCTGGAACATTCGTTTTGATGGTGTGATTAAATCCTACGGATTTGTCCAGTGCTTAAGCGAAAGCTGTGTTTACAGGCTCAGTTCGGACGGAAGCGTGGTATTCTTAGTACTGTACGTAGATGACATACTTCTCATTGGCAACAATGTGAACGTGTTATCAGGCGTAAAGGATTGGTTGTCTGAACAGTTTCAGATGAAAGACTTGGGAGAAGCAGGTTACATCCTAGGGATCAAGGTGATCAGAGATCGCCGTAAGAGGATGTTAGGCTTAAGCCAAGCTTCATATATAGATACTGTGATCGCCCGTTTCAGCATGCAGAATGCCAAGAAGGGTTTTCTTCCCTTCAGACATGGCATACCCCTATCTAAGGACATGTGTCCGAAGACGCAAGAGGAGATAGAGGGCATGAAGACTATACCGTATGCTTCCGCGGTTGGAAGTCTCATGTATGCAATGCTGTGTACTAGACCGGATATCTGCTATGCGGTTGGCATGGTGGCAAGATATCAGTCTAACCCTGGTCAGGGACATTGGACGGCTGTTAAGCACATTTTAAAGTATCTCAAGAGGACAAGAGATCATGTGCTTGTTTATCAGTCCAATGAGATGATCCCGATAGGGTATACGGACTCAGACTTCCAGGCTGATCGAGATGAGAGGAAATCTACCTCAGGCTATGTGTTTACCTTGGGAGGTGGAGCCGTCACTTGGAAGAGTGTGAAGCAGAAGTGCATCGCAGACTCGACCATGGAGGCCGAATATGTGGCTGCTTGTGAGGATGCTAAAGAGGCTGTGTGGCTCCTGAACTTCCTTAATGAGCTAGAACTAGTTCCCAGTTTGCCCAGAGGTATCACATTATATTGTGATAATGCTGGAGCAGTTGCAAACTGCAAAGAACCTAGAGCTCACAAGGCAAGCAAACACATAGAGAGAAAGTACCATCTCGTACGAGCAATCGTCGAAAGAGGAGAAGTAGAAGTGAAGAAAATCCCTTCAGCGGATAATCTGGCGGATCCATTCACAAAGAGCTTACCAGTCAAGGTGTTCGACAAGCATGTCGAAGGGATGGGACTGGGGCGCCTCCCACACTAGTAAACTTTGAGTATAAGTGGGAGAAGATGTGTAATAGATGCTAGGTTGTAGACACTTTGCCTTTTGTCACATGATATACTAAAAGTTTGCTTTAGTATAAGTGGGAGATTGATGGATTTGTATACTAGAAAGCAGGCCTTTTAGCTTGTATGCATGTGTTGTCCATAACCACTAACAATCTTCTATCTGATTAAGTATGAATTGTTATCTATGCATCAAACATCTATCCATTATCTCAAAGTTGTAGGCTATATGGTGTGTTGTAGATCACAGAAGACCATAGTTGCCGGTTCCTCACGAGATATAAAAGGGTATCACAGTCGAGACAGTTCTGGATATAACTGTCGGTTTAGGCTGTAGTATAGGCTGCATAAGTGGCTTGTCTTGGCTACTTGTCTATACTAGTACGTGCGTGTACTGATAGGATCACGGTGAGGTGTATTCTTCTATTCTGACCAGATGTAGAAAGAATCAAGACCTCGGTGACTTAAGATGAACCTTAACTCTAGTTGAGTCCTAAGGGTGTATAGTTGTGGTCTGCTTCTTTGATTTACCATGGGTGAGAGTTCAGAGAATCTGTAACTCAATATGCTCCGTATCTTGGGAAGCAACTACAACTAGTACGACTCTTAGTGTAACTGCAACAGAGCACCATATCCTGGTAGAACATGTTGATCACATCCCCGGAGGAATTCATTAAGCACTATCATACCAAACCCTGCAGGTGGATTAAATTCCGGTATGATGAGTAAGGTATGAATGGTACTACTCAGGAATATAAAAGAAGTTGAATAACACGAGCAGTCAGAAGCTCTAAGTTAATCAACGGATGTGGGATATCTTAAATATGGGGGTCGTTAAGTCTAATACTAGCCCTGAACTCAACAGGGGTAAAACAGGTAATTCAGTACTATTACTCTAGTGGAATGTTTTAGTACTTATGGACTAAATTATACTCTGGGCTGAGTATGGAGAATTTAGCCATTGGGAGACCTCGGTTTTACCAGCTAGTAGATCCCTGATCTGGCCCAAAAAGCTCAATAGGCCACAGTATAAGGAATAAGTGGGCCACCACACAGTTGGGCCCAGTATGGGGCGCCAACTATGCTCATGGACGTCCAGTCCATGTGTTGCAGGCCTGGCCCGCAACTTAAGCCCAGTCTCTCTTAGTCTCCTCTATATATACCCCCTCAAGGTCTTGTTTAGACCTAACAGTCAGAATAAATCGAGTGCACTTAATAATCTGAACAAGAAAAAGGAGGCTAGGGTTAGAGGAGAGAGAGACGCATGGCCGAGCAGTAGCATTCGGTGGGGTTCCCGTTTCCGTGGCTGATTCCGAGGTTCGTTGTCCATCCAACGTCAGAATCGAGCAGGGATACAGATCAGAAGATCTATTCGCGAGTTCTCTACTTCTTCAGGTAATCGATCTATAAACCCCCTATGATTCCGCATTTAATTCATAGGAGCATGATAGGTTTATTCGATAGTTAGATATCCGAAATAGATCCTCGGGCGAACCGATCTTCACCGATCAGATATGGTTCCTTCAAGGTTGTATCGATCCAAGGCCCTACTTTCATCGATTGTAGAAGCCTCGATCATAGAGTCTAGATCCAAGCTTGCACTTACATCGTTCGTGTAAAGCTCGATCGAAGCTAGGCTGTAAGGAGAGCCCGCAATCTCCCTGTTGTCGGACTGAAGCGAGTGAAGCTTCCAGTCCAGTTTAGGTTTTAGTAGTGAACCCGTAATCCCAGCGTCGTTCGTCAGATCCAAGCGAGTGAAGCTCGATCTTGACCAGGCTTTTGAAGAGCCCATAATCTTCAAGTTCTTGAGTGTAGAGAACAGTTGCCGAGTGCAACAAAGTGGACGTAGGAGCTTTATCTCCGAACCACTATAAATCTCGTGTCGTATCTCTCTAAACCCTAACTCTTTATTTTCCTTGTTTGATTATTCATTGCACTTGCATCTAAACAAACAAAACTCGGAATTTTAAATACTTAGGAAAGATTTAGCTCACCGAATTCCGCACTAAGAGTAAAGTCTCACTCTTGATCAAGCTCTAAGCTTAGGTCAAGAGAATCGTGATTGCTTTAGATCTAGCTCTCGGCTAGGTCTTAGTATTCCTTACGAGCACTTTACTTCATACTCTGAGTTAAGGAATTTGAAGTTGAAAAACGTCAAAATACGTATTCACCCCCCCCCCCCCCCCCTCTACGTATTTTTCCTATAACAAATCGGGACCAACAATCTTTCAATATTCCACCTAGATCCACCTTATATCTTCTCAAGCGAGTATAAAATGAAGTGACTCGTTTGGGCTTGGTGAAGACTCAAAGCGAGGGTTTCCCCTTACTTTATGCTTCCTTCATCTAGCTTTCATCACCTGGATCTAGTAATCCTAACTCCATGCATAGCTGGTTGAAGCGAGTTTTAGCTAGAGGCTTGGTAAGGATGTCAGCTCGCTGAAGATCAGTATGAATTTTCTCAAGCTTGACGTCCTTCTTCGCAACGTGATCTCGAATAAAATGATGCATTATTTCCACATGCTTGCACCTTATGTGAAGCACTGGATTTTGTGATATGCATATGGCACTGTTGTTGTCACAAAATATTAGAATCTCCTTCGCTTCAACTTTGTAGTCCTTCAACTGTTGACAAAGCCACAAGATTTGAAAGCAGCAGCTTCCAGCGGCCATATACTCAGCTTCCGTCGTTGAAGTCGCTACGCTTGACTGCTTCTTTGAGAACCATGAGAAAAGCTTGCTTCCCAAAAATTGGCAAGTGTCGGAAGTTGATTTCCTATCAATTCGGCATCCTCCATAATCAGCATCGGAATATCCAGTGAGCTCCAGATTATCTTCACTTGGATACCAAAGTCCCATATTGATTGTGTCTTTGAGGTAGCGAAGGATTTGCTTGGCGGCTTCATAGTGGCTCTGCTGGGATTGCTTTGAAAGCGAGCACAAACTCCAACAGCGAATGCAATATCTGGCCTACTCGCTGTGAGATATAGAAGTGATCCAATCAAAGCCCTATAATCCGTAGCATCCACCGATTTTCATTCAAGATCCGGCTCTATCTTCCAATCGGTATTCATGGGTATTGTGTAATATCCCGTATTTTTTTTAGTTTACATAGTGGAGATTATTATAACAATAAACTACAACAATTGGTAATAATAAAGAATGTGGGAATAAAAGAATTTTTTTTTAATTTAAAAAAAAAGACTTAAAACGAAAAGGAAGAAAAAAATGGTTGCATCACAATTAGGATAAACAAAAAAGAAATAAACTGAGAAATTAAGCTTTATCCTACCAATAAAAAAAGGGGGGATTAAAAAGTTAAATGGGTTAGTCACAAGCCACTCGGCACTTTCTCCCCTTCCCTCAAAAGCCACCGTCGATTTCTTCTTCTTCACTTTCTCTGTTTTTCTTCTTCTTTCTGTATCACACAACACACACCGCCATTCCTCTTTCATTCTGGACGCTTGAGAAATCAAGAAGAGAAGGAAACACCAGGATTTAAGTTAAGCTTTTGATCGAGGTAAGCTTTCTTTGAAATTAAACCTGGAATTTAAAGGATTAAGAGACGAAATCACTATTGGAGAAATACTAAATTGAATTGGGAGTTGATATATATAGAGTGTATGATCTAGGTATCTTCTGAATGAATTTATAAAACCCTTAGGATGGTTAGACAGTAGCTCAGGAAACTGATTTTGTTTGTTTGTTTTGTCTTCCCTTTCTTTCCTGTAAGACTATCAATATTTGGATGCTTTAGTGAAAATTAGGGGTTTCCAAGTTTTGAATTTCCTACTGAAGAACTGTGTTTTGATTAGGGGTTTTATGGTTATAAGTAGCCGGGAGAAATCTTGGGGAATTATATATTTGAGTTTTTATGCAACAACTTGAATTGGAATCGGGAGTGTTTTGCTGCTGGCTCAATTAACATATAGACTTGTTAGAGAATAAAGTCAGTATTAAAACTCTATACTTTAAATTGTAATCTGTTTAGTGGTAGAAATTTTGGTTAGAAAAGAAAAGGTTAAGAGTGATATTATAAGTTGGGCCACCGTTAGAAATTACAGTCTACCTAAGAAAGTTAATGAAAGATAGATTAACCTTTGATTGCTTCCAAGTTCGATCAAGTACAGTAATTGTTTATGTGTTTCCTTGGTTATTCTTGGTTAAGCCGTGTATGGTATGAGCATCTAGAGTCGATATGATGAGGTGTTCGATCAAAGCTCTCAAAGAAAACCATTCTCTTTGTTTTCTGAAAATTCAGCTAACTTACGGCCTTTGCTATGAACAAACTCTTTATAATCTGAGTTTGAAACATTCTCCATGTTAAATTATTCCCTCTTAGCTTTCCGTGGACATTTTATTTGTCTAAAACGGAATTCGTATGAATTTATTATGATTTTTCAAAGAATAGGTGTCCAGATTCAAAATCTGCCGAGGCAGCTTCTGCACCAGTTTTGATGTTCGGTTTTGAACCCCTTCTCTTGCTAATTCCCGAATGTAAATTGAATTAAAGTTACTCTATGTAGTCTGGGCTTTCCAAAACATCTTGAATCATTTAAATTCATCAAGTAATGAAGGATTTATGGCTGTTCAAAGTTAGACCCTTGAGTCTGTGTGATCTCTGCTTTCCAGAATTCAGATATGTTTTCAAAAGCCTATGGTTTTTAACTCCTTTAAGAGAAAAATATGGAATTTTAAAATGTTATAGCTTGAGATGTTAGATTTCCATAACTTCAAGCCATTCCTCAATCCTAGATGTATTCGTTCCAGAACAATTATTTTGCTAGAGCCTCGCAAATTAAAGTATCATCTTTTGCTCATATAGTGAGGATACTTGATCCATACCTCATGAAGCACTCCAGTCTAGGAACTCTAAGTTGATATTTTTGTAAAGCATGTCCCTAGATTTCTATCCTTGTGTTTTGCTTCTTCTGATTTTATGATCGTATGATCAAGTATAAGAGACGAGCATATAGATCAGTTGGATTGTAGCTATAGGAGTTATTCTTAAGTTTTGGGATTCTTAATCAAGAGTTGAATGAACATGATGAAAGATAATCACATATATGCACATAGGTGTATATAAATGATATACGTTCGTGTGAATGTTACACGTGAAGTTTATAATGTTATATCCCTTTAGTCAAAGTGAAAGAAGGAGAAGATGAGTTAAAATTTTCCTTATTCAGTGAACTCTTATAAAGATTAAGGTTAAGATTATCGGGAGAAGTTTAAAGAATAAGATAAAAGTATAAGCTAAGTACATACAGTTATTTCCAATAAATTCTCAGTTTCTTATTGTTTATAGTTATACTCTTTTTTTCAATGAAGAAATGAAAGGTAGTTCAAGACTTGGAAAGAACTAAGGAAATGGAGTAGTAAGTGAAAGGCTAGCTGAAATCAGGTGGGCTTTCGAACTAAAATGAAATGAATATGCCTCTGTATGTATATGAGGATTATGCTTTCAAATATTGACTTGCCAATGTTTAATGTTTTTGTGTGATACCACCTACTAAAGAAGGACGATATCGGGTCCTGTGTGATGCAGGATTTGTGTACACGTTATGATTGTGTGCTTTCCAATTATTTTGGTTAGCCGATCATAGTGATTGAGAGGGAGGCCTACCTCTCAACACATAAGTTTATGAGATAGTAGTTGTGGTGCATGCATAATGAGAATGATTATATGATAAAAGACAACTGTCTATGAAGTAAAAGTATTTTAGCAAGGCACATGGTATGTTTTACATAAGAAATCTATTGTGCTAAGCTTAAAAATGGCAAGTTCAATGTATAGCCCTAAGAGGCAGCTTTCAATGATTTGGCATATGTTCACTGAGTACTTAGTTAGTACTCAGCCCTGCATGTTATTTCTAAAATGTGCAGATTATAGAAGATATGCTGGGATGAAGATGAGAGTGTGCACAGGAGAGCTTTTCTTGTCATTTTGGAAGTGTCTTCTTGTGTATATGACAATGTTAGTAGTTCGAGTTCTAGGATTATATGTCTTCATACATGTAGTCCATTTTGACGATCCATTCCGCTGCAACACTCTTGATGTTATTGTTGATTTTTCTTATGAGCTTGAAGTTGATATGTAAATTATTATCTTCACCGGAACTCTGAGATAGCTTTATTTTATTGGAAGTTATCTAATGTTTCAAATGTATAAATGTTATTTCTACACGACTTTTGTCATTGCTGAAAAGTTGTCTTCAAACTTTGTTTATCCTTGACTCGGACCCTCGAACCCTTGAATATTCGTGAGTACAAATTAATTGAATTTTCTAGATCTCTTGGTACACAAATATCATTGTCTCGTTATCAGGGTTCATTTGGTTTCTGATCGATTGAGTAAACACAAGTTGTCGAGAATATTATTTTGTTCGGTTCACTTTTCCCTAAGTCGCAGCCTGTACGGTCTAGTTATCTTCACTCTAAACCGGGCTGTGACAGAGTGGTATCAGAGCAATTGTTTGCTCTGAACTTGAGCTTCTTTCGAGTCTAGTCTAATTTGTATTCTTAGACTAGTTTAGTTTGTACAACAAAAGCTCAGCACTCCATCTCATCCAGTTAAGTCAGGTACGCGTTCTAATTCTTGTATTGATGTTGGAGATTGAGTTAGAATTTATGTTATGTTTGAAGGTCAGATTAAAATGAGATATCAAAATGTTGATAAGAGATTTCAATGTTTTTGGTTGTTGTGGATTAGCCTGTTAAATGAATGTTAGCACTAATGTGCACAAGCTAGACAATTGTTTATTATTGAAGAGTACCATAAGAATGTAATTTTATCCATGAAATCTGATATTGAGAATTTACGGGCTTATACCCTAAGAAGTAATTTACAAGTTTTGGCTTTATCGCGTGAGTTATCAAGATACATTCGGAGAATTTCTAGCTGAATAGCGTAGGTTGTGGTTGAAATGCTAGTGTACATACGTGGTGTCATGAAAGTTGAGAGCATACTTTAACTCAACTCGTTATTGCCTTGAGATAGGCGAATGTAGACAGCCTTACTTATTCTCGGTTTGTTGATAGTGTCATATTCAATTAAAACCTTTACGGTGATGCGCAAAATCTTATGGAAGTTGTTAGTCGAAACATGTTTCTTACACTTTGTTTGTTCAGGGAGATCTTATGCTTCTAAACCTATTGCTCTCGTCATACCCTGATTTTTTTTTTTTTAGGTACATATTAGTGCCTAGAAATGAGCTTGTAGCTAGTGCTTTTAGACCTGCAAAGGAAGATAGTGATGCTGAAGATGACAAGGACATTGTCGAGTTGGTCTCGATAAGTAGAATGAACGATACAACGCATAGTTAGTAATTCTTTGAGTTTTCGAATCACTTTTCATTTGCTAGAGTACTTAGACCGTGTATCATCATATCAAGATGAGCATTCAGTAGGCTATAATATAGTTGATGAGAAGATCATGAACAAAGAAAAGGGCACCATTAGACGTGCGAGGACATAGATGAGGACAAAGACTAGTAATACGATGAAGAGGAGCTTTGAGAACGAGGAGTATGAGGCACTTTTAAATGAAGAGAAGGATTTAAGTGATGTGGGATGATAGTACCAGATAACACTTATATATATATGATGGCATAGATGTATAGGCAGCTTTTGATAACTAGCAGTAGATAGTAAATAGTAGTTTCACCGCTATAACCTCGGATATATTTTGATACTAGTGAAGATAAACCATGAAAGGAACATGGAAGGAGCATGGATTTTTTTAGAAGATGGCAAAAGTGGTCATTTATGTTATGATGATCTCTTATTTACGTGCTTTTAAGCTAAGAAGAAGAAGATGATAAATTGAGATGATGAAGATTGAGGATAGAGTTAATGCTTTAAGATGTCATGTAAATTGTTAGCGGAGAAGTATATACTTAATGTTCCCATGTAAGAATGAAGCTATATGAGATATGTTATCTATATTTACGTAGATATTTAGATACTCCGTATATTTCTTTTAAATACTTCCTAGATGAAGAAATGGAATCGGGAATGCGATTGGAGAGGATGGTAGAGAATCTACCCCACCCCCACCACCTCCACCGAGAGAAGAATCGAAGAGCTTTTTCTTCAAGAAAACTCACTCACGTTTGATGGTGGAGGAAATCCATTGGAAGTTAAAGAATTGATTCGTGCATTCGAGCGAATCTTTAATTTTCTCCGATATAATGATTCGGAACATTTGTTAGTTAGTTAACGGTTGGTAGTAGTGGGATAGAAAACTTATACTCACTTGGGATGAATTTAAAGAAGCTTTGAACGAGAGTAAATTCTCATAAGTTACTGCAAGTAGAAAGAAAGCTGAATTACATAACTTGAAGCAAGGCAGGAAGACAGAGTTAGAGTACAATCGTGCATTTTGTGGTATAACTTGTTTCGCGCTGAATAAGGTTAACACGAACAAGTAAATATCTAAACTTTTCCAGGCTAGCTTAAGGTAAGATATTCGGGTAGTTTTGGCCGGTCATGGGCACCTATTATATGCTGAAGTATTCGATCGAGATACAAAGATGGCGAAAATTTATAAGTTTTATTTTTTTTGTGTTACTTTAGTCCTAGAATACCATCATGGATATGCAAGCTCCGAAATCGTAAGGAATGAAGAATAAGTTGAATTCTTGTCTTCCTTGTGGTAAATCCTTCTCCCTCCGGATGATATGAGTATAACTTCAAGTCATAGATGAGAGCTTGAACCCCATTCACGATGTGTCTAGATTCGGTTCCTGTGAAGAATGATCGTATATGTTGTTGAAATCCTGATATTCATCGTCTCCATCTTTGATGAGGATTTATGAGTGGATTGTTGAAACTCTTTAGACTTCCTTCATGATCGAGTCTGTAAAGCTCTTGTATGTGCCTCCCTTTGATGTTCTTCACGTGTTCATACCCATATGATAGTTTGAAAGGTAGCGAAGTTGAATTCTTGAATTTTGTTGCGAATTCAGCTCAGGCACTTCATCGAGCATCTTCTGTGTATACGTTGATCTGTGTTTTCGAGCCCTTTCCATTTGTTAAAATCAAATGGTTTCTGAATAAAAGTTTTAGCTCGTTTCTGAATAAAAGTTTTAGCTCCTTGTTTCAGCTTTCCATGGCTATATTATAGGCCAAAATCCAAGCTCATATGTGAACGTGGTGATGTTTTGAAGTTAGTATGGCAAATCTGCCAATTTTCAGAGAAATTATTCAGCAACAATTTTGAATACCGTTCTTATTGGGTTTCCCTGCTCCAATCCATAAGTTTCACACATGAAAAATGTTCCCTGTTGTTCCAGCTTTAAACTCATAACTCGCACTTTGAAAATGAATTCATATTTACATGTGATTTATTCGTATTCATCTTGGTTAATACAAAGCTTAGTTCCTAATCCAAGACCCTTTGAAAGTGAATTCATGTTTTTGAAACTGGAAGGAACTCATTCTCTTTAGTTCTGGAAATTCAGTCTACTTGCGAGCCACTTCTAGAATGACTCGTTTAGAATTTGACCTTGATTCCTTTTCCATGTGGAATTTCGTTTCGTTGTCTTTCCATACATATTTTGTTCACTCAAAACAGAGCTCGTATCAATTTATTGTGATTTTTCAAAATTTGTATGGCCAATCTGCAAAGTCTGACGAACAGCTTTTGCTTCTCACTTTCATCGATGTTTCCAAGATCTTTCCTTAGCTTTGAATGATGAGAGCTTTTGGAGAAAGATTGTTCTAATATGTCTGAACTCTATTTTTCTAGCTAGTACGTTTTCAAACTCCAAGTAATGAGAGAGTGATGGTTGTTCAGTGTTTGAGCTGTGAATCTGCCACACCTCCTCTTTCCAAAATCAGTTTGTACTTCGAGTCCTTACAACTTTCAATCCCCTCATAGGAAAAATAAGAGATTTTAACATGATGTATCCTCGAATGTCAGCTTTCCAGAACTTTAAACCATTCTCCGATTTGATCTATTATGAGTAAGAAATAAATTACTTATTGAAGCATCGTTGTGTTTGATTTCGTATACCAACAGCCAAGTTATTTAATCTTCAGCTCATGAATCATTTCAGAATGGAGCTTATTTGTTCAAAAGTCTCATTTATTGAACTTATACCTTTCAGTTTTGATGTTTGTTTAAGCTCCAATGGTTGAATTTTTGTAATCAAATGGCACGTTGAAGCTCCTTGAATCCTCTTTCATGATCAAGACGTATATCTTAACTTCCTTCAAAACTTTAGAAGCCATTACTTGATCAACATTTGATGCCTCTATAATCAATTTGTTGGATCATGATCAATCTGCCATTTGGCTAAGCTTATAAATTTGAAGTTCAAGCTCCTTGATAGCTTGGATTCTTATCCTTTTGAATCAATAGTCTCCTATCATCCATTTGATACATGTTATCTAATAGAGGATGAGCATAAGAGAGTAATGGATTAAGATAGGAATGAGGCCATGTTATTTGGCGATCAAGTTAGACATAAGTGTAGGTGCAAGCATACTTAGAAAGTTAAGCTAGTATTAATCCTTTGTAGGTAAGTGGGTTGCTAGCTTTAACGACAAAGTGACAAGGAGAGCCGAAGATTGCGTACTTGCTTGCTTACTTGTGCTTATTTAGAGAGTGATCGAGCTTTATTTTCCTAAAGTTGGAAAAGTTACAATTAAGAGTTCAAGCTGAGAGAGATGATAATCTCAAGGAAGCTGGAAATAACATTTCATTATTCAAAGAATGGTTTTGCATGCCTAATAGCGAAAAATCGAAGGACTTATACAACACCTTTAAAAAGTACTAGTAAGGAGTGAAGCGCGATGCAGCTTTGTACGTCAAAATATTCTCTTCACATTACAAGCATGAGGGGGTTGACAACAATATACTTTACCTATTGTGGATGATCAATAGGTATATGGCTCTTCAATATATGTAGTTTGACGACCTCGCTTGCGACTAGAGTCATGAAGAAAGTAGTAAGTAATTATCCAAATTTGCTAATTCATCGCTCTGTTCAACGAGCATAGCTATTCCCTCTTCTCATATAAAAGCAATCAAATGAGTTGGTTTAGTCGTATATCCATGAGATTGCATGAATACATGGAGTACCCGTGACATTTACACCAAATTGAAACCCAATGATCGCTTGTCGATACTGGATTACCACAAGCGGATGGACAATTGAAGAGAACCATCAAAATTTTAGAAAATATAGTATGACTGTTGTGTAAGATCAAGAAGACCAGTGGGAGCAAACTCTACTACATATGGGATTTGCGTATAATATAATATTTAAGTGACTATCAATGTAGCACCTTATGAAGCTGGTGATGGAAGAAAATCTGAGTCACCCCTCTACAGAGATAAAGTTAGTAGAATAAAAAAAAAAAAAAAAAAAAAGGTGTCAGGACACTGGAAAGATAAAATCCTCCTCAAGTTTTAACTTCAAAAAGAATTTAGGGATTCAGAATTAAAGGGAAGATTAAATCTAGATTTGTTAGGCCTTTTGAAATCCTTGAAGTCAAATGTTTTATTGCATATAGATGAGCTTTGGCAATATCTATAAGGTATTTCCCCATGTCACAATTAAGGGAGTATATGCATAACCACGAACAGGTCATTCACCAAAAAGAAGTGATCTCTTACCTGATATGAATTATGAAAAGAAAATAGAAACGATATTAGATCGAAAAATCTTAGAGTTGAGAAATAAGTCGATCGTGTTGGTAAGAATCCAGTGGAAACATAAACGAAGAAGAGTCGACTTGGAACTTGAAGATAAGATGCGAGAAAAATATACGGAACTCTTCGAGGTAATTAAATTTCGGGACGAAATTTATTTTAAGGGAGGAAGGATGTAATATCCCGTATTTTTTTTCAGTTTACATAGTGGAGATTATTATAACAATAAACTACAACAATTGGTAATAATAAAGAATGTGGGAATAAAAGATTTTTTTTTATTTTAAAAAAAAAAAGACTTAAAACGAAAAGGAAGAAAAAAATGGTTGCATCACAATTAGGATAAACAAAAAAGAAATAAACTGAGAAATTAAGTTTTATCCTACTAATAAAAAAAGGGGGGATTAAAAAGTTAAATGGGTTAGTCACAAGCCACCCGGCACTTTCTCCCCTTCCCTCAAAAGCCACCGTCGATTTCTTCTTCTTCTTCACTTTCTCTGTTTTTCTTCTTCTTTCTCTATCACACAACACACACCGCCATTCCTCTTTCATTCTGGACGCTTGAGAAATCAAGAAGAGAAGGAAACGCCAGGATTTAAGTTAAGCTTTTGATCGAGGTAAGCTTTCTTTGAAATTAAACCTGGAATTTAAAGGATTAAGAGACGAAATCACTATTGGAGAAATATTAAATTGAATTGGGAGTTGATATATATAGAGTGTATGATCTAGGTATCTTCTGAATGAATTTATAAAACCCTTAGGATGGTTAGACAGTAGATCAGGAAACTGATTTTGTTTGTTTGTTTTGTCTTCCCTTTCTTTCCTGTAAGACTATCAATATTTGGATGCTTTAGTGAAAATTAGGGGTTTCCAAGTTTTGAATTTCCTACTGAAGAACTATGTTTTGATTAGGGGTTATATGGTTATAAGTAGCCAGGAGAAATCTTGGGGAATTATATATTTGAGTTTTTATGCAACAACTTGAATTGGAATCGGGAGTGTTTTGCTGCTGGCTCAATTAACATATAAACTTGTTAGAGAATAAAGTCAGTATTAAAACTCTATACTTTAAATTGTAATCTGTTTAGTGGTAGAAATTTTGGTTAGAAAAGAAAAGGTTATGAGTGATATTATAAGTTGGGCCACCGTTAGAAATTACAGTCTACCTAAGAAAGTTAATGAAAGATAGATTAACCCTTGATTGCTTCCAAGTTCGATCAAGTACAGTAGTTGTTTATGTGTTTCCTTGGTTATTCTTGGTTAAGCCGTGTATGGTATGAGCATGTAGAGTCGATATGATGAGGTGTTCGATCAAAGCTCTCAAAGAAAACCATTCTCTTTGTTTTCTGAAAATTAAGCTAACTTACGGCCTTTGCTATGAACAAACTCTTTATAATCTGAGTTTTAAAAATTCTCCATGTTAAATTATTCCCTCTTAGCTTTCCGTGGACATTTTATTCGTCTAAAACGGAATTCGTATGAATTTATTATGATTTTTCAAAGATTAGGTGTCCAGATTCAAAATCTGCCGAGGCAGCTTCTGCACCAGTTTTGATGTTCGGTTTTGAACCCCTTCTCTTGCTAATTCCCGAATGTAAATTGAATGAAAGTTACTCTATGTAGTCTGGGCTTTCCAAAACATCTTGAATCATTTAAATTCATCAAGTAATGAAGGATTTATGGCTGTTCAAAGTTAGACCCCTGAGTCTGTGTGATCTCTGCTTTCCAGAATTCAGATGTGTTTTCAAAAGCCTATGGTTTTTAACTCCTTTAAGAGAAAAATATGGAATTTTAAAATGTTATAGCTTGAGATGTTAGATTTCCATAACTTCAAGCCATTCCTCAATCCTAGATGTATTCGTTCCAGAACAATTATTTTGCTAGAGCCTCGCAAATTAAAGTATCATCTTTTGCTCATATAGTGAGGATACTTGATCCATACCTCATGAAGCACTCCAGTCTAGGAACTCTAAGTTGATATTTTTGTAAAGCATGTCCCTAGATTTCTATCCTTGTGTTTTGCTTCTTCTGATTTTATGATCGTATGATCAAGTATAAGAGACGAGCATATAGATCAGTTGGATTGTAGCTATAAGAGTTATTCTTAAGTTTTGGGATTCATAATCAAGAGTTGAATGAACATGATGAAAGATAATCACATATATGCACATAGGTGCATATATATAAATGATATACGTTCGTGTGAATGTTACACGTGAAGTTTATAATGTTATATCCCTTTAGTCAAAGTGAAAGAAGGAGAAGATGAGTTAAAATTTTCCTTATTCGGTGAACTCTTACAAAGATTAAGGTTAAGATTATCGGGAGAAGTTTAAAGAATATGATAAAAGTATAAGCTAAGTACATACAGTTATTTCCAATAAATTCTCAGTTTCTTATTGTTTATAGTTATACTCTTTTTTTCAATGAAGGAATGAAAGGTAGTTCAAGACTTGGAAAGAACTAAGGAAATGGAGTAGTAAGTGAAAGGCTAGCTGAAATCATGTGGGCTTTCGAACTAAAATGAAATGAATATGCCTCTGTATGTATATGAGAATTATGCTTTCAAATATTGACTTGCCAATGTTTAATGTTTTTGTGTGATACCACCTACTAAAGAAGGACGATATCGGGTCCTGTGTGATGCAGGATTTGTGTACACGTTATGATTGTGTGCTTTCCAATTATTTTGGTTAGCCAATCATAGTGATTGAGAGGGAGGCCTACCTCTCAACACATAAGTTTATGAGATAGTAGTTGTGGTGCATGCATAATGAGAATGATTATATGATAAAAGACAGCTGTCTATGAAGTAAAAGTATTTTAGCAAGGCACATGGTATGTTTTACATAAGAAATCTATTGTGCTAAGCTTAAAAATGGCAAGTTCAATGTATAGCCCTAAGAGGCAGCTTTCAATGATTTGGCATATGTTCACTGAGTACTTAGTTAGTACTCAGCCCTGCATGTTATTTCTAAAATGTGCAGATTATAGAAGATATGCTGGGATGAAGATGAGAGTGTGCACAGGAGAGCTTTTGTTGTCATTTTGGAAGTGTCTTCTTGTGTATATGATAATGTTAGTAGTTCGAGTTCTAGGATTATATGTCTTCATACATGTAGTCCATTTTGACGATCCATTCCGCTGCAACACTCTTGATGTTATTGTTGATTTTTCTTATGAGCTTGAAGTTGATATGTAAATTATTATCTTCACCGGAACTCTGAGATAGCTTTATTTTATTGGAAGTTATCTAATGTTTCAAATGTATAAATGTTATTTCTACACGACTTTTGTCATTACTGAAAAGTTGTCTTCAAACTTTGTTTATCCTTGACTCGGACCCTCGAACCCTTGAATATTCGTGAGTACAAATTAATTGAATTTTCTAGATCTCTTGGTACACAAATATCATTGTCTCGTTATCAGGGTTCATTTGGTTTCTGATCGATTGAGTAAAAACAAGTTGTCGAGAATATTATTTTGTTCGGTTCACTTTTCCCTAAGTCGCAGCCTGTACGGTCTAGTTATCTTCACTCTAAACCGGGCTGTGACATATTGTTTCACTAAAAAGTGTTCGCAATAGAACGAAATCTATCCTAGCACTTAGTAAGTAAAAACCCAATGTCGAATCTCAAGGAAAACTTTGCAGGGCAAATAACTGTGTAGCAAACAATCCTAAACTAGCCTAAATCTAAGAAAGCAAGTAAAAAGAATTTGGTTTGGTTTTAGGTTTTAAATCCTAGGCAAGAAAATAAATCAGTGCAAGTAAATAAATCTAATCTAAAAAGCAAGGAATAATCTAAACTAATTAATCTAGAGAAATTAAATAAAAGCGATTAAACTACCTAGGCAAAAATCGTAGAGAAAGCTATAAAGAAAGCAACAAAGAAAACGAATCTAGACATAATAATTAAATCTTAAAATTAAGCAAATAAATCTAACTACGAGAACTTGAAAGCGAAAAAATTGAAAACTAAGAAAAACGAATCTAATCTAAGAACTTGAAAATGAACGAACGAAATTAAACTAAGCAATTACGAAAACAAATCTAAAACTAAGGAAAGCAATAAATCAAATAAAAGAAAGCATTAAAGAACTTACGAATTTAAACGAAGAACGAAGAACACGAACTAAAAGAAATAGTCTTGAATTAAAACGAAAGAAACAACGCATCGGATCGAACAAAGGAGAACTAAACTAGATTGTAATGTGTTGAAAACTAGAGCTAAAATTAATGTACAAGTTGTTCAAAATCGTTCACAAGGAGTAGTATTTATACTAGGTATAAAAACCTAGTTATACAAGGAAAGGAGAGATGGCTGCCGAACTCGACGTGCAACCAAAACAAGTTGGACGCCCGTCCAACTCTTGGTTCTGGACGATTGCGCGTCTTTCTTGTTTCGGCCGTATCTTCCTCGTCCGAACTCCAAATTGACCTCCGTTTTCGCCTACATGCTCCTATCGAACCCATCTTCGATATAATGCTTCCATTATATCAAAAATAATCTTCAATAAAATCATGAAAGGTTAGAACTTGAGGTCAATGATTGCTCAACAACCTTTCTTCTCGTTTTCTTCTCGTTTCTGCCATTTTTATCCTACAATACCAAAGACTCCAAAGCAACCCAATCATAACCACAAATAATGAAAACACACAAAAACTAAAGGATAACGGACACGAAAAGACGACTAAAAACCTAACAACTAGACACCAATCAAAACCCTCAAACTTAAACATTGTTCGTCCCGAACAATAAACTTAAGAATAGACAAATCAAGCAAACACAACATACAAGCATAATTAACTCTAAGGGCCTCATAGATCTTCAAAGAATCATTAACCAACATTATATAAACAACCTCAAAGTTTCAACTCTACGAAAGTACAATTAAATCAAATCATGCTCCAATAAGGAAAACTCACTCAAGGCATGTAAAGATATAAGTGTATAGGTGAACTTTGAACTCACAATGAAAGCATTAAAGTGTATAGGCTCACTCATAATCAATACAATGCAAAGACTTACCATAAGCTTGCCCTTTATCTCAACATCTCCACTACTTGATTGTATGTAAGAACTTAGATCAATTAGGTCTTTTTCAAGGTTGTAATGTAGGCACATTGGTTTAGGGTAAGAAATATAGGCTAAGTGACTTAGACGTCTCCAAGTACCAACCTTTTAAGGAACTCCAAACTAGTATGAATTTTACTCCATCTTCTACTCATCAACTCATTCTCAAATATCAACCTTATCTCTTCTTAACCTTCTTTTATTCAACTCCCAAAATACTAAAAACTCAATCCATCCCTTTATGCTCTTATTTTTCTTTTCTTTTCTTTCGAACTTGGACTAATATATATATATATATATATATATATATATATATATATATATATATATAGGGTTGGGATATGGTGAAAACCCAACTTTTGGTGAAATCGTGAAAACCATGCATTTTGTGCATAACACGATAGATATATATATATATATATATATATATATATATATATATATATATATATATATATATTTTCAAAACTGTTTTTCTAAGCCCTTTTTCCCTTTTTTTTTTTTTTTTTAGAGCTTATTGGGATCTAAATTTCCTTTCTTTCAAAGGAGTTTACTAAAAAGACAACTCTCCAAACATTATCCCTAACAAAACAACTCCCATGATACCCACAATTCCTCCTTTACCTCCTTTCATCCGGTTTAAGAAACAAACGGCTATAAAGGCTCAAAAGTGGCTAGCAAAGGAAATATATGTAAAGGATAGTGTTTAGGAAAGATGTGGCTAACAAAAGATGGCCTAAAATCACTTCTAATCCCTACACACATACGTAGTCTCGATGGAGAACAAAGGCAAGTTCTAGAAGTACAAATACATGTATGATACACTCACGAAAGAAGATACGCTTAAATATGCACCAAAGGCTCAAATCCTCACGGGTCATAACTTAACGTTTCCCAAAATCAAAGCATAATCCAATTTCATCACACACATGCATAATCTCCACCAAGGTTCCAAACATAATATCAATCAATTATTTAAAGAAAATCATGCTATCATTGACCAATTCATATACTCATAAAGCATGCTCGACTCAATCGTCTAAACTCCTAAAGACTCTACTAATATCCAAAATTAAACTACTATCCAAGAACGCATGCAAACGAGTTAACGAAGCCACAATTCTCCCTCTCCCAAACTTATTTCGAATCATGATGAAGGAATAAGTTTAAAGAAGATGAAGTGGATAAGTTAACGAGCGTACCTTTCACCGAAGCTAGTTTACTATCGATCTTCTCCTCTTAGTCAAAACCTCGTCGAGAAAACCTACAACTCACAAGCTTCGAAAGTTCTTGGATAGAAAGCTTAATAAAGGATAAGACTCAAATAAGAACAAGAACGAAAACTGAAAAACGAAAACTAAAAATAAAGATAGAGTTGGGTTACCTCCCAACAAGTGCTATGTTTTACGTCTTTAGCCCGACGTTACCTCTTTTCAAGGCGGATAAAAATGAACGCTCTTATCTCCCATAGTGGGTGGAGCTGTTTGATCAACCTCAACTTCTTCTCGATCTTTCTTCCCTACATCTAGATTGGCAGACTAAAATCGCCTTCCTCTGGTTGATGTTGTCGATGTGTGGTGCTAATTTCCTTTGAAGACTTCGGCGACCATGCATAAACATCACTCAACAAAAGGATTAAACGCACCGAGTGGAAGAAACAAGAAATCGAATAAAAACAAACTAAGATAAAATAAATAAAAATACTACACAATTAAATAGCCTAAAGTAATCCCCGGCATCGGCGCCAAAATTTGTTTCACTAAAAAGTGTTCGCAATATTACGAAATCTATCCTAGCACTTAGTAAGTAAAAACCCAATGTCGAATCTCAAGGAAAACTTTGCAGGGCAAATAACTGTGTAGCAAACAATCCTAAACTAGCCTAAATCTAAGAAAGCAAGTAAAAAGAATTTGGTTTGGTTTTGGGTTTTAAATCCAAGGCAAGAAAATAAATAAACAATAAATCAAAGCAAGTAAATAAATCTAATCTAAAAAGCAAGGAATAATCTAAACTAATTAATCTAGAGAAATTAAATAAAAGCGATTAAACTACCTAGGCAAAAATCGTAGAGAAAGCTATAACGAAAGCAACGAAGAAAACGAATCTAGACATAATAATTAAATCTGAAAATTAAGCAAATAAATCTAACCTTGAGAACTTGAAAGCGAAGGAATTGAAAACTAAGAAAAATGAATCTAATTTAAGAACTTGAAAACGAACGAACGAAATTAAACTAAGCAATTACGAAAAAAAATCTAAAACTAAGGAAAGCAATAAATCAAATAAAAGAAAGCATTAAGGAACTTACGAATTTAAAAGAAGAACGAAGAACACGAACTAAAAGAAATAGTCTTGAATTAAAACGAAAGAAACAATGATCCAGATCGAACAAAGGAGAACTAAACTAGAATATAATGTGCAGAAAACTAGAGCTAAAAGTAAGGTAAAAGTTGTTCAAATTTGTTCACAAGGAGTAGTATTTATACTAGGTATAAAAACCTAGTTATACAAGGAAAGGAGAGCTAGCCGCCGAACTCCAAATTGACCTCCGTTTTCGCCTACGTGCTCCTATCGAACCCCTCTTCGATATAATTCTTCCATTACATCAAAATAAAATCTTCAATAAAATCATGAAAGGTTAGAACTTGAGGTCAACGATTGCTCAATAACCTTTCTTCTCGTTTTCTTCTCGTTTCCGCCCTTTTTATCCTACAATACCAAAGACTCCAAAGCAACCCAATCATAGCCACAAATAACGAAAACACACGAAAACTAAAGGAAAACGGACACGAAAAGACAACTAAAAACCTAACAACTAGACACCAATCAGGTATCTTCACAACCTTTGCATATTGAACACTGAACTTTGTGTTGGTCCCGGTTTGTTAGAGGAAAAACATGTAGAGGGGGGGGGGGGGGGGTGAATACGTGTTTTGAAGTTTTTCAACTTCTTTTCAATAACTCAGAGTGTTAAGTAAAGTGCTCGCTTGAAAACTTAGACCGAGCCAAGGGCTGGATCTACAGTATAAGCTAGTCTCTTGACCTAAGCAAATGTTTGATCAAGAGTGAGACTTTACTCAAGATGCGGAAAATTGGGTGAGCTAATCTTTCCTAAGTATTTGAAAACACAATTTTGAGTTTGTTAGTATGCTTGTGCAATGAATAACCAAAATAGTAAACAAATAGAGAGTTTAGGGTTAGAGATACAACACAGCGATTTAGAGTGGTTCGGTGATAAAACACCTACGTCCACTTGTTGCACTAGGCAACTAGTTCTCTTTACTCAAGAACTTTGAAGATTACGGGTTCTTCAAAAAACCTATGTCAAGATCGAGCTTCACTTGCTTGGATCTGACGATGATTGGGTGATTACGGGTTCACCACACAAAACCTAAACTGGACTTGAAGCTTCACTCGCTTCAATCCGACAACCGGGAGATTACGGGTTCTCCTTAAGACCTAGCTTCGATCGAGCTTCACACAATCGAGGACTGTGTAAGCTTGGATCTAGACTCTATGATCGAGGCTTCTACTATCGAGGAAAGTAGAGCCTTGGATCGAAAACAACCTCTCGACGAATACAAAACCTAACAACAAAACTTAGGGTTAGGGTTTTTGGTTTTTGGTTTTTCGACAGACACACTAATGAAGAGCTCTTTACAGTAAGTGTAAAGAAGGCGAGAGCTCTTCTCTAAGCTTGGATATGGAATGGACTTAGAACTCTAAGTGTGAAGGTTGTGAAGACGAGTTTCGATGAGACTGAAACTCGGAGAACACTTGAAACAAAGACTCGAATGTATGCTGAAAGCTTGGGAGTATTTGTTTGCAGTAGGCGTTGAATGCTCAAGTAGTGTTCTACTTCTCTTCGTCTTCATCCTTCACTATTTATAGGTGGAGGGTTGGCCGAGATCCGTTGCTTGGTAGGTGGCTTTGTCCCTCCTCCTCTCGACAGTACTTGCGCAGGCTTTTTGCTTTTCCAGGCGCGCCAGTTTGTCCCTTTGCCAAAAATGGCTAAGTTACAAACATAACAGTAACTGGAGCGAGCCAGTACTGTTGCGGCGCCCTTATCGGCCTGGCATTCAACTCCGTTGCTCCTCTCGTTGATCGACAAGTGGAGATCTTGCAATTAATGCAGCGATCTTCAGCGGACTTGAGTTTGAACTCGACATTCAAATTGGAGCGGGAATTGTGCTGTCGTAATCTGTTAGGTAGGGGCTCACTTTGCTTTAGAATTGTAGCATCCGCTTCAAGTGAGTCGGTTCAAGGTCTTACTGTAGCGAGTACATCGAAAATAAATTTCCCGAGTAACTGTTTTAGTAATCGATGACCCGCGTTGACTCGCTTTAACTTGTCCCTGTAGCGCTCGCTTTGCTTTGCTTTAGTGGACTCGCTTCGAATCTACTGTAGCGCTCGCTTCGCTTCGCTATTCTTCGGTACGCTTCACTTTGGCTCGCTAGACTTGATTCACTTGAAAAACACATTCAAGCGAGTGGCCTTCACTTGAAATTTCTGCAATCTAAGATCCAAGCGACTAAAGCAAAATTAAGAGCCATCCTAACAGTATAGGCTTTAGAAAATTCTAACCTATTTCTACATCAATTAGGGTCGCTTGGGAATAGGATACTTGGGGGTTTTGGGATCTAATCAAAACATACATTTTCAAGTGTCCCACTTGAGTTCCCCTTTAACAAGTTATATCCTTAACAATTTCCCCCTTTTTGATGATTCCAAAACCCAACTAAAACTAAATTTTCTAACTTAACTAAAAGTGGAAAGAACTTTAAGCGACTGCTTCCTTTGTAGACTTGTTCGAATTTTTTTTTTTTTTTTTTTTTTAAGTTCCTTTCCCCTTCTTTTTTCGGATTCGGTTAAAGCGTTGAGTTTTGTAGCATATAGATAAGTCATTCACAAAGCTTGTAAACGACACAAATTGACAGAATTAAATGATAGATAGATGAACGAGCAGTTCACAAGATATATGGAAATCAAAGGTCTTCTGCAGGCTTCTTCTGCTCCTCATCCTTCTCCTCTTCCAAGTAGTAGGCAGAAAGAACCTTTTCTTCCATGGTCTTTACGTTATACTGGTTTGGTCTGAAGCTGCTCTCCAATCTCAATGCTTCATCAACTTCTTCATCAATAACCCTTCTGTTTGGAACGTTTGAGTTCGGCAGAAGCGGCATAGGAAAATCTGTTATTGCAGGCACTTTAATAATGATGGGTTTAGGCTTCCTCCGCCTGCGTGAAGATTTTCCGACGCAACTCTTCATTGTAATAGCACAAGAAGTTATTGAGAGCCTCCAGTCTTGAGCACTCATCTTGATAAGGCACTACTTGCCAAAAGTAGTAGGCCTTGATGAACCTTTCTTTGCAGATGAGCCACATCTCAAGAAGATCACTAGAGATGAAGTTCTCAATTTCTTGAGCATCTAGATGATTCCCTCTTCGCAAAACAAGCTCCTCCTCCGTTCTGCTGGTCAGCTCCTCCATAATTTTGTTGAATTTTGCACTTGCTGCAGAGTTGAACTGAGGCAGCTTTGCATTGACTAGCTTGCGCATTAGCTCACATTCATCATCAGTGTAGCGCTTGGAGTCAACCATTTCCTTGATTGTAACCCGGCAAGTGTCAATCAAGGCTTGAGCTTGGCAAGCTTCTGACTCTTCGGGTGTGAAAGGAATGTAGGAGCTCCGAGAGATAGCAGATTGGATGAGCCTCACTTCATTCCAGTGGGACTCAATCCAACCTTCCACAACTTTAACTCTGGCAAGTTTAAGTCTCTTCTCCTTCTCGGCATGTCTCTTCTTACCTTCTTCACTCCTCTTCCTCCTCTCGTAGCGACCGGTTTTTGCAGCGACTGTTTGCTGCATCTTTTGGCGCTTAGCCGCAGGATCTTCTTCTCTAATTTCCGATGCTGTACGCTTCAAATGAGTTTTCGGCGCTGGAGGTGCAAGAGGTGGTGGCATCTGCTTCTTTTCTACAGGCACAATCGCTTGGCTGACTGAAGCGGCGGCAACAGTGGTTGAAGCGAGAGCCAGTGTCGAAGCGGGCGAACCTGAAGCGCCTGCTTGGGAAGAAGACACAGCTTGCAGTGGCTTCACTTGAGGGATTTCGGTTACTCCCTGCCTTTTCAAGTCAAACTCTTGTTGTAAGGCAACAGCTAGAGCTTCGTCTGCCGCAATCTGTTCCTTGGTCTGTGCGGCAGCAGTGGCAAGTGAGGATGCTAGCAGCTTCCCGGCTAGCGGCTTGCGCGGCTCTTCGACCATCTTGTCCTTCCCTTTCTTTCGATCTAACTCTGCTCGTGCTTCCTCCTCCATCTGCTCCTCCTGACCACCATTTCCTCCTTCGATCAAGCTACCAGCTTCGATCCTCCTCTCTCCTTCAATACTTCCCCCTTGAACTGCAATCATTTCTCCCTTTCTTTCTACAATATCTTCCCCCTTTTTGGCATCATCAAGACTGCCGGGGGTGGTGGTGATCATCTTTCCGCTGATAGATTGATGAATGGCATCAAATTTGGTGTAGACGGCATGAAGCATCTGCTCTGCTCGCTTCGCGAAAACGCGCTCTTGGGATAGCATGATTTCTGCCGTCTTTGCTGAAATTTCCTCAAGCAAGTATTGACACTGCTTTTCCCTTTCTTTCACTGAAGCCATTAAGTTCTCCAGTGGCTCCACTTCCTTGAAACGAGCATCCAACTCCGCTTCAATTTCAGCGCGGATTCTCTTGCTCTCCTCTTGCATGACAAATCCGAAGTGATTATGGGCTGCTTCAAGTTCGGCCCTTGCAGTGGCAATACTCCTCTCTCTTCTGTTCAATGTCACGTTGACTTGAGCAGCACCGGCTATCTTGACGGCAAAATCACCCGCCAATTTCTGTGCTTTATCAATTGAGATAGCAAGTTCTGCCTGCTTCAAGTCAACGGCTTGAGCATTTCTCCGTCGGCTTTCCAGTTCACTTAATTCCTCCGCACGCTTGAGTTTTAAAATTTATGTTCCTTTCTCAAGCGTGTCGAGTGCCTTTTTGGTCCTGGTCAGCTCGCTCCCTAGCTTAATCAGTTCATCATCTTTCTCCTCCACTAACTTCCTCTTCCTCTCTAGGTGCTTAGTCACCTTCTTCTTCTCTTCCTCCACAACCACTAGCTTGGAGTTGACATCTTTCAAGCGACTCCTCTCAGCTTCAAGCGACTGCTTGAGTTCTTCAACATTTTTCTCCTTCTCCTCTACTAGCTTCACCTTCTCCTCCAGCAGCTTCACCTTTTCCTCGAGTTTTCCCTCCAACTCGGTTTTCACTTTGTCAAAATCTGCACGCAGATTCTTGACCTCCTTCACCTTCTTCTCCAACTCCTCAGTCTTCTGTGTGATAACTCTTTGAAGACTGGCAATTTCCTCCTCTTTAACCACCATTTCCTCTTCATGTTCCTTCACCAACTTCTGCTCATGTACAGACAACACTCGCTCTGGGATTGAAGCGTCTTTATACACTCGCTTCACTTTCGCGTCCAGCTTTTCCCAGTAGCTGGCCTCAACAAAGGCATGGAATCCATCTACGCCAATGAAACTGAGCAGCTCCGCCTCCTTTGTTTCAAGCACATCCTCTGAAAAGGCTTTGCGGAGATTGAATATCTTGTAATACTCAGTTCCCCGGTACTTAATGTATGTGAGGAAGTCAGTGGCTTTTGTGAAGAAGTCCTCTGACATCTCAACGTTGGGGTAGCGACTCTGAACTTCCTCTGTAGCTATCTCTCTGTCCCTCAAATATCGGGTTAGAGCGATCTGTTCTGAGGATGGGGGCGGGGTTTTTGTTGGAGGTTTAATGGTGATTTCGGTTTCAGCAGTATGGGTGGTGTCGGCTGATGTGGCTGTTTCTGAGGGGGAGTTGGGTGTAGAGGCTTGAATTGTTACGGTTTGGGTGGTTTGGGGTGCTTGAGTTTGGGTTGGTTGGAAAAGTGTATATACAGCATCTAGATCAGTATCTAGGAATGGAACTTTGGGAATGGGGTTTGATGAGGTAGATACGTCTTCGTAGGGTGAGTGGGGTGAGGTTTCTTTCTGGGTAGTAGAAGCTTCAGGTTGGGGTTGAGTGTGGGGTTGAGCGGTAGATGAAGTTTGGGGTTCTTGGGGTGGCTGGATTCGTGTTTGGACTGGGGGAGTTTGAGTTTGGACTTGAGTGGTTGAAGGTTGGGGAATGGTTTGTTCTTTGGCTGGAGAGGGGAGAGATTGATCAACTTCAACTTCTTTTTCGAGCGGCTGCTTCTCAGCCTCGCTCGCTTCAAACAATGAAGCTACTCGCTTTACTTTCTTCGGTCGCTTCGCACCCACTCACTTCACTGGTGAAGCGGTTCGCTTGGCCTTCTTCGCCTCACTTCGCCTTTCGGCGACGGGTGCTGCGGGGAGCACTTCAACGTCAAGGATCCCCAGATCCACTGCAGTTTTGTACAAGTCGAAGAAGAGAGTGTTCTTCTTGTACTCCACTGTATCTATCCACTTCCTGTTCTTGAATAATTTCTCCAGAGCATAAGAAATTCTGGAGAAAAATCTCAGTTTTCCCTTGCGAAGGATCTCCTCTGTGCTACCCTTCTCGTACTTGAAGTCCTTTAATTTGCAACTTCATGCATCTGGTTGATAAACCAACCATGCCAGTTAAACTTCGTGCTGGTCAAGCTGTCCACGATGACAGTGACGGCGAACAGTTTTTTGTTGGAAAGTTGGCCTTGAGTTCCGATACTGCAAACTATCGCTTTGGAGTAGAGTTCACAGATATAGTTGAAAGGAGTAACTAGATCTGTTCTGATGTTGTTGTGCTTTGGTTTGAACTCTGCATCCTTATCGACGACGAAACGGGCAAACTCCACGTCTACGGACAACTCTAAGTCCGAAAAGGAATCTGCTCCTTCCTTCGGCAGATTGAAGACTCCGACAATGGCATCTAGGGTAACCTCCACCGGCATACCATTTGCTAGGTCGGTGAATGTGGAAGATGTACGTCCTTTCCTCAAATTCAATAGAATTTCGGCCACAGCCTTGGCCAAAATCTTCTCCGGCTTCACCGTGACGAACTCCCACAAGCCGGCCGTAGTCACAGCCTTGCAGAAGAAGTCGTCGGCTTCTACAACCTTCTCATCGAGGTGAGGCTTGATGTTGATGTTTTCGATGACGTTGGACAGGAACTTCTCCATAATCTGGGTTGCAGCTTTCTTCACCATGACTGAGTTTTTAGGGAGATTAGAGTGAAGATTTAAAAATTGGGGTTGAGACTCGTGAATTGTTGAGAGACGCAGAAATTGCACGAGAATGGCAAATTTGGGGGGTGATGAAAGTTTCTGTAAGTCTTCGTCGGCCCTTTATATAGAATTAGGGTTCGACTGACATGGTAGGGACAAGACAGTAATATCCCCGTAGATGCTGTGCATAGGCGGCGGCCATCGGCGATGTGACTGATGTGTCCGGCGTCATCACAGTAAAAGTGAGCCGCAAAGTTGACTTGGGACTCCACATGGCCTTCTGCAATTCATCTCTCCAAACGGCGTCGATCACGCGCCCGAAATATCTGCCTTGTACGTGAACCTGCATTTAATGCAAAGCAAAAAGGTAAAATTGCACTCGAGTGTGTACAGCTCATACGCTTCACACTTTGTACTCGCTCGCTTGAGTGTGGTCGCTTGGCCTTTACTCGCTTGTGTAGTACTCGCTTGGCGTGACTGTTCCACACTCGCTTGCGATGGCTCGCTAGAGTGACGAAGCACTCGCTTTACCATCTGAAGCGACTGGTAAAAGAAATTGAAATTTCTTGACTTTATTTAGAATGTTTCTGACTTACATACTTCGAGGATAAACAAGAATGTTTTCCTCTTTGCATTTGTGTCAGATTCATTTCATATTTTCCATATAGCAAATGAAGGTTTCTAGCACGCTTCAATTTACTTAGTGTACTTAAAATTGAAATTCGTACCAGTCAATCTCACGTTGTAGGAGATTGATACCACATATGTAGATATTTCTTCAAGCTTGGTCTTCGTGGCATTCATCTCTTCCATCTTCCTCTACGAACTTGAGACTCCTCCTTCGAAGGAATGGGGGGGAGAATGAATAGAGTACACAAGCTTACTACAACCCGAAGGGAGCTTCACTATAGTGTACTTATTCACGACGAATGGGAGATGAGTACAAGTCCTTATCTCAGAGCAGAATAGGACAGGATGACAATGAGAATGCTCTGACAAGACAATCTCAGTTTTAAGCAGAGGCATGTCACCAGCCTTGCAACCTTTTAAAGTAAAAGGTAACTCTTCAAGCTCTCCACTTAGAATCTACAGAATGAATTTGCATTCGACTCGCTTGACCCAAAATAGGGTAAATTGAAGCGATACAAAATTCAAGGTGGGAGAAGAATGAACAAACATTCGGCAGCTCAACTCAATGAAGATTGAGTAATGATTGGATGTTTATCCACGACGGAGGAGATGAGAAGACATGCTCCTCTTCGGCGGAAAGATGGGAAGAGGATAATAACCACATATTTAGCATGCTTTAGAGTGCGTCTTGATGCGTGTTTTGATTCGGATTTGTGCTTAAATGAATAGGAAATGATAGGTTTTTACAATTTATCCATTTTCTATATGCTTTGCATTTTCTCTCGGTTTCCGTGCTGATTTCAGGTGTTGCGGCAATTTTCTGGGCAAGTTTGACTTAGCCTAGGTCGAAGAGGGTCGAAAGAGGAAGCCGTAGCACTTTGCGGATTAATTTTCCGATGTCGGACGAGAGAGAACGAGCCAAAACCGTGAGAGCGCGCAAACTGGAAATGTGGGCGGAAATTGTACGAGTCAAACGAAAATGGACTAGTCAACCCTTCATTTAACTTTCCAGAAATTACAGTTTTTACCCCACCTTCTCAACTTAAGTTTCTAGTATTTGCAATTTAGCCCCATTGCTTGGGAAAACTATAAATAGCTAGTTATTTTCCTTATTTGTCATCTTTGGATGACTTGTAATTCACTCTTGCACTTCTACTTTAGAACCCTAGCTATTTCCCTCTTTCCTTTTTAGTATTTTCAAATTATGTTGAAGATTATGCTTAGAGTTTGAAGAGATTATTGAAGATTTCTTCTCTACTTTTCATTCCTTGTCATTTACATTATGTTTTTGCTTATTGTTCATGGTTTGATGCTTAGATCCATGCTAGGCTAGATCCATTTGGGTTTCAAATGATGGATGGTGTGAATTAGGCTAGGATTTTATGGTTTTTGATGTAGATCTACCTTTCCTTTGAGTTGCCCTTGGATTTGATTGGATTTAATTGCATGAATGATTGACAACCATGAGTGCATACAAGGTGTTTGATGGAATGCCTAGGAAGCTTCCATTCATAGCACTTGGCATGAATCCTTGCTCATATTATCTAGTATTGATTTGCATTGCTCCTAAAAAGAATTATGTGAATTGATGTTAGATTAGTAGGCATTGTGCTTTTAGGAGTTGGTAATATGTTTAGAATGGTAAGCATGTTATTCAATCTACTAGTTATCAAGTCTTAGGAGGATGAGATAGCTTGCTTTATGTAATAATGCCACTCAAAGGAATTAAAATGGTTTGATACATCAAATGCCTAATCTTTAGCCTAATCACATCGGAAATCGTTTGAAACCTTATCTTCTTTACTTGTTCCTTTACTTGTTCTTTACATTCCTTGCCTTTATTTTTGCTTGTTATTTCATTTACTTAATGCATGCCTAGTTATAAAACACCAAACTCATGACCATGTGCTTAGATAGTATGATAGAGACTACGTGAACTACTTGATTGTCTATCGATACATTCACTCCTTGTGGTTCGACATTCGGACTTACCTTGTTCGATATCATTGCTAGGCTAGAAATTAGCCCTAGTCAATTTTTGGCGCCGTTGCC
Source organism: Thymus mandschuricus (assembly GCA_029379335.1). NCBI lineage: Eukaryota > Viridiplantae > Streptophyta > Magnoliopsida > Lamiales > Lamiaceae > Thymus > Thymus mandschuricus. The sequence continues at coordinate 12,780,991 of CM057074.1, read as the reverse complement.
GGGGAGTGATTAGATAGACATTTCAATAGTTTGTTTAGTCACTTGTTACTAATCTAAGCTTGTTTTTATTTTTATAGTTAGGATGGTATCTTGCTTGTTAATTCAAGCATTTTATTGGATTATTTTTGATCTCTTTGTTGGTGTGTTTGAAAGGTACACACTTCATAGATCCAAGGTTAAACATGTGGAATCTTTCGTTTTGGACTATGAGAAGAGAGAAAGAACTTCCAAAGAGCAAGATGTGGAAATCAATCGGGAAGTGGAAGTTCTTAGGAAGCAATTGGAGGTTATGGAAGCAAGAATGGAAGAGCAAAGGAGGAGAACTCAAGAGGTTCAATTACCTCCTATAATTGAGATATTCCAACCTCCAAAGGCTAGTTATCAAGGAAGAGAATGGGGCACGGTTGATGCACCTAGCTTTGAGCTCAAACCGGGCTTGATTCGTTTGGTTCAAGCAAATCAATTTGGAGGAGAAGTCACCGAGGACCCAAATGATCATCTATACTCATTCCTTGAAATTTGTGATACCCTCGAGCTCGAAGGAGTGCCAAATGACACAATCCGGATGAGACTCTTCGGATTTTCACTTCGTGACCGGGCTAAAGAGTGGTTCAAAGGTCTCAATGGGAAGTCAATCAAATCATGGGAAGACCTATGCAAAGCTTTTCTCTCAAGATACTTTCCACCTTCCAAGGTACAACGCCTAATTTCGGAGATTTATCAATTTGCCCAACATGAGGATGAGACGATATTCGATGCTTGGGAGAGATTCTGTGAGCTCTTAAGGAAATGCCCTCCACATGGCCTAGATGAGAGTCGACAACTCTTCTTCTTCTATGGTGGTTTGAGTTCACAAACAAGAACTATGGTAGATGCTACCTCCGGAGGTTGTTTGCTAAATCGAGATGTGAAGGAAGCCATGAGGATTGTTGAAGATATGGTTTCTAATTCTTTTCAATGGCCTATGGAAAGGGTAAATTTGAAGAAAGATACCTCCATGTTGGATGATAAATATGAAGAGCTTGCTTCCCAAATTACCAACCTCAAGAAGAAGCATGAAGAGATTAAAAAAGCGTTGATAGAAGTACGAGTTTGGCAAAGACCTAAGAATGGAAGAGTTCTTGGCCAAGAAGAGGCGATTCACATCAATCAACAACCTCTCTCGGTTTTTCAACAACTTGTAGAAGATGATCCACTCCAACCTTGGAGCTATGAAGCTCCATCGATGCCTCTATTTTCAATGCCTTTCCATGAGACTCAACAAGAGGAAAAAACATGTGTAAAAAAACATGAAGGTATTTCTCTTACTCATCTTCCCCAAACTTTTATAGAGAATGATGATGTGAGTGAGTTGAATGATGGTATCATGGATGATATATCATTTCCTTTTGAGTTTGGATACTGATAACCACATATTTAGCATGCTTTAGAGTGCGTCTCGATGCGTGTTTTGGTTCGGATTTGTGCTTAAATGAATAGGAAATGATAGGTTTTTACAATTTATGCATTTTCCATATGCTTTGCGTTTTCTCTCGGTTTCCGTGCTGATTTCAGGTGTTGCGGCAATTTTCTGGGCAAGTTTGAGTTATCCTATATCGAAGAAGATCGAAAGAGGAAGCCGTAGCACTTTCCGGATTAATTTTCCGATGCCGGACGAGAGAGAACGAGCCAAAATCGTGAGAGCGCGCAAACTGTGAATTGTGGGCGGAAAATGCACGGGTCAAACGAGAATGAACTAGTCAACCCTTCATTTAACTTTCCAGAAATTACAGATTTTACCCCACCTTCTCAACTTAAGTTTCTAGTATTTGCAATTTGACCCCAATTTGTGGGAAAACTATATATAGCTAGATATTTTCCTTATTTGTCATCTTTTATCACTTGTAATTCACTTTGACACTTTCTCTTAGAACCCTAGCTATTTTCCCTCTTTCTACTTTAGTATTTTCAAATATTGTTGAAGATTATGCTTGGAGATTGAAGATATTGTTGAAGATTTCTTCTCTATTTTCTTCTCTTGTCATTTTCATTATGCTTTTACTTCTTGTTGATGGTTTGATGCTTAGATCCATGCTAGGCTAGAACCATTGAGGTTTCAAATGATGGATGATGTGAATTAGGCTAGGATTTAATGGTTTTTGATGTGGATCTACCTTTCCTTTGAGTTGCCCTTGGATTTGATTGGATTTAATTGCATGAATGATTGACAACCATGAGTGCATACAAGGTGTTTGATGGAATGCCTAGGAAGCTTCCATTCATAGCACTTGGCATGAATCCTTGCTCATATTATCTAGTATTGATTTGCATTGCTCCTAGAAAGAATTATGTGAATTGATGTTAGATTAGTAGGCATTGTGCTTTTAGGAGTTGGTAATATGTTTAGAATGGTAAGCATGTTATTCAATCTACTAGTTATCAAGTCTTAGGAGGATGAGATAGCTTGCTTTATGTAATAATGTCACTCAAAGGAATTAAAATGGTTTGATACATCAAATGCCTAATCTTTAGCCTAATCACATCGGAAATCGTTTGAAACCTTATCTTCTTTACTTGTTCCTTTACTTGTTCTTTACATTCCTTGCCTTTATTTTTGCTTGTTATTTCATTTACTTAATGCTTGCCTAGTTATAAAACACCAAACTCATGACCATGTGCTTAGATAGTATGATAGAGACTACGTGAACTACTTGATTGTCTATCGATACATTCACTCCTTGTGGTTCGACCCGGACTACTAGCTAGTTCGGTTATTGTATTATTGATAGGCTAGAAATAGCCGAGTCAATTTTTGGCGCCGTTGCCGGGGAGTGATTAGATAGACATTTCAATAGTTTGTTTAGTCACTTGTTACTAATCTAAGCTTGTTTTTATTTTTATAGTTAGGATGGTATCTTGCTTGTTAATTCAAGCATTTTATTGGATTATTTTTGATCTCTTTGTTGGTGTGTTTGAAAGGTACACACTTCATAGATCCAAGGTTAAACATGTGGAATCTTTCGTTTTGGACTATAAGAAGAGAGAAAGAACTTCCAAAGAGCAAGATGTGGAAATCAATCGGGAAGTGGAAGTTCTTAGGAAGCAATTGGAGGTTATGGAAGCAAGATTGGACGAGCAAAGGAGAAGAACCCAAGAGGTTCAATTACCTCCTATAATTGAGATATTCCAACCTCCAAAGGCTAGTTATCAAGGAAGAGAATGGGGCACGGTTGATGCACCTAGCTTTGAGCTCAAACCGGGTTTGATTCGTTTGGTTCAAGCAAATCAATTTGGAGGAGAAGTCACCGAGGACCCAAATGATCATCTATACTCATTCCTTGAAATTTGTGATACCCTCAAGCTCGAAGGAGTGCCAAATGACACAATCCGGATGAGACTCTTCGGATTTTCACTTCGTGACCGGGCTAAAGAGTGGTTCAAAGGTCTCAATGGGAAGTCAATCAAATCATGGGAAGACCTATGCAAAGCTTTTCTCTCAAGATACTTTCCACCTTCCAAGGTACAACATCTAATCTCGGAGATTTATCGGTTTTCACAACATGAAAATGAGATGATAGTTGATGCTTGGGAGAGATTCCGTGAGCTCTTAAGGAAATGCCCTCCACATGGCCTAGATGAGAGTCGACAAATCTTCTTCTTCTATGGTGGTTTGAGTTCACAAACAAGAACTATTGTAGATGCTACCTCCGGAGGTTGTTTGCTTAATCGTAATGTGAAAGAAGCTATGAGGATTCTTGAAGAGATGGTCTCTAACTCTTTTCAATGGCCTATGGAAAGGGTGCATTCCAAGAAAGTTGCCTCTATGTTGGACGATGAATATGATGAACTCGTTCTCCAATATGCCAACCTCAAGAAGGAGCATGAAAAGAATATAAATGAATTGATGGAAGCACGAGCTTTTAAAAAGTTAAAGAATGGAAAGATTCATAGCCAAGAAGAGATGCTTCAAATCAACCACCAACCTTTCTCGGGTTCTAAACAACTTGTAGAAGAGCCCAAAAAGACTCCGAGTCCTATGGAGCAATTGATGATGCAAATGGTCGAAAGCCAAACCCAAATGACCACTCAACAAGGCACCTTTATAGCTCATACGAGTGAACAAGTGTCTACATTGGAGGATAGGGTGTTGGACATGGGAAAGCACGTCAAAATGCTACAAGAACAAGTGAGTCGAATGGCCAATCAAGTGGATTCCCAACACAAGCAAGACCTATTCTTGAGCAACTTGGAAGAGCATCCACTCCAACCTTGGGATTATGAAGTTCCATTGATGTCTCCACTTTCCATGCCTATTCATGAGCATCAAGAGAAGATAGAGCCCTATTTGCCATATACAATGAACGATGGAGGTGCCTCTCTTACTCTTCTTCCCCAAACTTCTATAGAGAATGATGATGTGAGTGAGTTGAATGATGGTATCATGAATGATATATCATTTCCTCTTGAGTTTGGATATGAGAATCATGCTAAGTTTGGGGGTGAGAAGAGGGATGATCTTGTAGAGAGTACTCCTCATGAAGAAGTTGTAGAGATGAACATTGATAGGTTGGAAGAGTTCAAGAAGTTGGATGTCAATTTTTCTTTGGTTGAGTTGTTGAGAACTATGCCAAATCATGAGAAGTTCTTGGAGGAAGTGGACAAGAAAAAGATGAGGATGGATGATGATATGACCATTGAGTTATCGAAGGGATGTAGTGCTAGACTAAAAAGAGAATTCCCCAACAAGGAAAGCGATCTTGGAGATTTCACAATTCCTTGTGAAATTGGTGATCAAGTGCTAGAGAAGGTCTTGTGTGACATGGGTTCAAGAGTGAACGTGATGCCTCTTCCTATCTTTGAACGTTTGAAGATTGGAATCCTTATGCCCACAATGACTATATTTCGAATGGCGGATCGTTCAATCATAATTCCATGGGGAAAGGTCGACAATGTGCTTATCAAGGTTGGAAAGTTCATCTTTCCAGTGGATTTCTTCGTTCTTGACGTCGAAGAGGAGCACAACATTCCTTTGATCCTTGGTATGCCCTTTTTGTCTACAAGCCGAGCTTTGATGGATGTTTGTGATGGAAGCCTCACTTTCCGAGTTGATGAAGAGGAAGTGACATTCTATAAGCCAAAACTTGAGAATGAATTGCCAACTCCAAGAGAAAAGGTTCAAGTTCCAAGTCCCAAGAAAGATGGCATGAATGAAGTGAAGTTCCAAGAAAAGAGTGTCGATCCCTTACATGTGAGGTTTACAAATTTTGGAGGTCAAGAAAGGGCCTCGTTTGATGTTCCATGACTCACCTTTTGAGGTATCGTCGAGCTAACGACGTTAAACAAGCGCTCGTTGGGAGGCACCCCAACACGTATCCTTCATTTTCTCGTTTTCTTTAAGTTTTGGTTGAGTATTTTTTATTCGAATAAGAGTTGAGAAGTGGGTTAATATGTTATGGAAAGGAATTTCTAAGTGTTGGATGTTTTTCCATGCCTTAGAAAAATTTTGAGAATTTTCAAGTTTTTGAAGTCCAACACTTAGAAAAAATTTTCGGAGGTCAAATTCCAGTTTTGCGCAGTTCGGCGGTAAAATAAAAAAGAAATAGTAAAACTCGTCGGAATTCGATTCCGTCGATTGCATTGCGTTCCTAAGACTCGAGAGTAGGGGGGAGAGTCATCATCGACCAAAAATTCAGCCGGAATCCGGCGGCCGGCCGGATGAACAGTGCAAATGGCGACCTATGAGGGAAATAAGGGCTAGGTCGCCGTCAACTTTCCGACCTAATTTAGGTCGCCGCCGGTGACCCATTTTTACCCTTCCCCACGGCGGTCAAACCTTGTTTGACGGCGGTCAACCCTTGTTTGACCGTGGTCAACCCTTCCTCCTATTTGTCAATTTGTTTTTCTATTTTCTTTTTGATGTTATCTCTTATCTCCTACACCTTTCTTACCTCATTTCTCTTACTTATTCATTTCTTTTTCTTGAGATGATGAACATGTTCTTGAAATCGAAAAGTCGAGAGGCGAAAAGCATGATGAAGAAAAGGAATCAACTTAATCGAGCACGTACCGGAATGAGCAATATTGAACGTGATTTACATCGCAAGCTTGGACCTTTGTGAGTGTAGTTTAAATTCCTTATTATTCTTCCCTCCAAACTCATTTTAGACTTTGTTTCTAAAATAAGTTTGGGGGAGGGGGGTAGGATAAGGTCTTTAAACTACTTTTCTCTCTTCGGTTTTTCATTAAAGTTGCGATTTTTAAGCTTGTATTTGCTTGATGAAGTTGATTGTACTTAAATTGGATGCTCGAAAAGGATGAATTTGTTTGAGTGTGTTTGGTATATGATGAGAGTGTATAAGTTGGAATGCGATTCAAGTGGTTCATATGTGTGTAAATGTATGCTTACTTGCAAATTTTGCAAAATTTTTTTAAAATTTCTTTCGAATGAATCACTTGAAGTCTTGATTTTCATATTGTGGTTATCGCTCCTTTGCTTTCAAGAGAGATGTCGATGATGACGTGAGCGGAAAATGCATCATATTTTTGGGATTTCTCATGTGTGTATTGAGCATGAAATGATTGCATAATATGATTAACTTGGAATGATTGATCTTAGGCACATGAACTCTAAACAAAAGCTTGTGAGGTTTGAGCCAAAACGTTGAATTGATAACGTTCTTTTTCTTTCTTGAGAGTTTGCCATGTATTGCATTGTTATCTTCTAGAACTTGCCTTTAATCTCGATCGAAGTTGTTATATGTGCCACTAGAACTTAGAAATGATTTTAGGCCCTCACCTGTTAGCCTCATTATTCCCTAAACACTAACCAAATGAAACGTTAACTTTGTGGTCCCCCTTGAGCCTTTGAAGCCTTTGTTGCTAAACCGGATGAAAGGGGGTGAAGGTTGGTTAAGGGAATCTATTGAGAGGTTGTGAAGTAAGTGAGAAAACGAGGTTTGAGTAGTTTGATTGAAGAGGTCGTTTTAAGATAAGAATACTCCTATGAGCTTTAGTGAAAAAAAAAAAGGAAAAAAAAGAGAAAATGAAAGAAATGAGAATGGAATTCTCATAGAAAGAAGAAGTGAAAAAAAAAGTGATGAGAAAAGAAAAAAAAAAAAAAGAGAGAGAGAGAAAGAAGTTGAAAAGAAAAGAAAGAGTTTGAATAAAGATAGTTGTAAATGAGAGCATAAAGAAGTTATTCATGAGTATTTGAGAAGCTTCAATCAAGCTTATGTGTTTAAGAGTGTAAAAGAGGTGAAATGGTGAAGGTAGAAGGTGGAAGTACTTGAGAGATTTCTTAGTCACTTAGCCTAAAAATCCCTACCTAAACCAATGTCCCCACATTATAAGCCTAAATAAAAGACCTAATTGATTTTAGTTCGAGTGCACAACCAAGCGATGGAGATCTTGAGGTTTAGGGCAAGCTTATGGTAAGAGCAATGCATGCATGAGTTCGATGAGTGTAAACATTTCTACCATACACTTGAGAGAAAGAGTGATACACTTACATCTTGAGAGGTTTGGAGTTTCATTGTGTTTGAGTGATTGATTTCTTGGTTGAGAGTGTTGTGTGGTTGTGGATTGTTTGATGCACCTTGGGAGTTCCATGCTTGAAAATATTTTATTGAGTGAGCTTTGAGGCATCGATGATCTTGATTTGCATACCCATATGTGCTTATGTTCTTTGATTGTTTGTTCCATTGTCGGGACGAGCAATGGCTTAAGTTTGGGGGAGTTTGATAACCACATATTTAGCATGCTTTAGAGTGCGTCTCGATGCGTGTTTTGGTTCGGATTTGTGCTTAAATGAATAGGAAATGATAGGTTTTTACAATTTATGCATTTTCCATATGCTTTGCGTTTTCTCTCGGTTTCCGTGCTGATTTCAGGTGTTGCGGCAATTTTCTGGGCAAGTTTGAGTTATCCTATATCGAAGAAGATCGAAAGAGGAAGCCGTAGCACTTTCCGGATTAATTTTCCGATGCCGGACGAGAGAGAACGAGCCAAAATCGTGAGAGCGCGCAAACTGTGAATTGTGGGCGGAAAATGCACGGGTCAAACGAGAATGAACTAGTCAACCCTTCATTTAACTTTCCAGAAATTACAGATTTTACCCCACCTTCTCAACTTAAGTTTCTAGTATTTGCAATTTGACCCCAATTTGTGGGAAAACTATATATAGCTAGATATTTTCCTTATTTGTCATCTTTTATCACTTGTAATTCACTTTGACACTTTCTCTTAGAACCCTAGCTATTTTCCCTCTTTCTACTTTAGTATTTTCAAATATTGTTGAAGATTATGCTTGGAGATTGAAGATATTGTTGAAGATTTCTTCTCTATTTTCTTCTCTTGTCATTTTCATTATGCTTTTACTTCTTGTTGATGGTTTGATGCTTAGATCCATGCTAGGCTAGAACCATTGAGGTTTCAAATGATGGATGATGTGAATTAGGCTAGGATTTAATGGTTTTTGATGTGGATCTACCTTTCCTTTGAGTTGCCCTTGGATTTGATTGGATTTAATTGCATGAATGATTGACAACCATGAGTGCATACAAGGTGTTTGATGGAATGCCTAGGAAGCTTCCATTCATAGCACTTGGCATGAATCCTTGCTCATATTATCTAGTATTGATTTGCATTGCTCCTAGAAAGAATTATGTGAATTGATGTTAGATTAGTAGGCATTGTGCTTTTAGGAGTTGGTAATATGTTTAGAATGGTAAGCATGTTATTCAATCTACTAGTTATCAAGTCTTAGGAGGATGAGATAGCTTGCTTTATGTAATAATGTCACTCAAAGGAATTAAAATGGTTTGATACATCAAATGCCTAATCTTTAGCCTAATCACATCGGAAATCGTTTGAAACCTTATCTTCTTTACTTGTTCCTTTACTTGTTCTTTACATTCCTTGCCTTTATTTTTGCTTGTTATTTCATTTACTTAATGCTTGCCTAGTTATAAAACACCAAACTCATGACCATGTGCTTAGATAGTATGATAGAGACTACGTGAACTACTTGATTGTCTATCGATACATTCACTCCTTGTGGTTCGACCCGGACTACTAGCTAGTTCGGTTATTGTATTATTGATAGGCTAGAAATAGCCGGCGAGTCAGATACGAGAACCATGCTAAGTTTGGGGGAGAGAAGAGGGAAGATCTTGTGGAGAGTACTCTTCATGAAGAAGTTGTAGAGATGAGCATTGATAGGTTGGAAGAGTTCAAGAAGTTGGATGTCAATTCTCATTTGGTTGGTTTGTTGAGTAGTATGCCAAATCATGAGAAGTTCTTGGAGGATGTAGACAAGAGAAAGGTTAAAATGGATGATGATATGACCATTGAGTTATCGGAGGGATGTAATGCTAGACTACAAAGAAAATTCCCCAACAAGGAAAGCGATCTTGGAGATTTCACAATTCCTTGTGAAATTGGTGATCAAGTACTAGAGAAGGTCTTGTGTGACATGGGTTCAAGAGTGAACGTGATGCCTCTTCCTATCTTTGAACGATTGAAGATTGGAACCCTTATGCCCACAATGACTATATTTCGAATGGCGGATCGTTCAATCACAATTCCTTGGGGAAAGATTGACAATGTGCTCATCAAGGTTGAAAAGTTCATCTTTCCGGTGGATTTCTTCGTTCTTGACATCGAAGAAGAGCACAACATTCCTTTGATCCTTGGTATGCCCTTCTTGTCTACAAGTCGAGCTTTAACGGATGTGTGTGATGGAAGCCTCACTTTCCGAGTTGATGAAGAGGAAGTGACATTCTATAAGCCAAAACTTGAGAATGAATTGCCAACTCCAAGAGAAATGGTTCTAGTTCCAAGTCCCAAGAGAGGTGGCATGATGATGAATGAAGTGAAGTTCCAAGAAAAGAGTGTCGATCCTTTCCATGTGAGGTTTACAAGTTTCGGAGGTCAAGAGGGAGCCTCGTTTGATGTGCCATGAGCTCAATTGAGGTATCGTCGAGCTAGCGACGTTAAACAAGCGCTCGTTGGGAGGCACCCCAACACGTATCCTTCATTTTCTCGTTTTCTTTAAGTTTGGTTGAGTCGTTTTATTCGAATAAGAGTTGAGAAGTGGGTTAATATGCTATAGGAAGGAATTTCTAAGTGTTGGATGCTTTCCTATGCCTTAGAAAAATTTTGAAATTTTTCAAGTTTTGTTTTCCAACACTTAGAAAAATTTTGAAGGTGAAATTTCAGCTTTGCGCAGTTCGGCGGTAAAATCGAGAAAAAATAGTAAAACTTGTCGGAATTCGATTCCGTCGATTGCATTGAGTTCCTAAGACTCGGGAGTAGGGGGAGGACCATCTTTCGTCCCGGACCGGCCCGAAAACGCCCGGGCCAAGTCCGGGGACAGCACCAACCACGACCAAAACCACGCCCGTTCCTTGGTCGCAAATGGCAAACCACGACCATTGCTTGGTCGCAAATGGGGAGACATTTCATGCCCACTCATTTGCGGTCAACCCTCCTCTCCCGGGTTTGACCGCAAAAGTTCCTTTCCCCCTATTTTCATTTTGTTTTTCCATTTTCTTTTTGCTATTATATCCTATCTCCTACACTTCTCTTACCTCATTTCTCTTACTTATTCATTTCTTTCTCTTGAGATGATGAACATGTTCTTGAAATCGAAAAATCGAGAGGAGCAAAGCATGACGAAGGAAAGGATTCAACTCAATCGAGCAAGTACCGAAATGAGCAACATTGAACGTAATTTACATCGCAAGCTTGGACCTTTGTGAGTGTAGTTTAAATTCAATTCCTTATTATTCTTCCCTCCAAACTCGTTTTAGACTTTGCTTCTAAAATAAGTTTGGGGGAGGGGGGTAGGATAAGGTCTTTAAACTACTTTTCTCTCTTCGGTTTTTCATTAAAGTTGCGATTTTTAAGCTTGTATTTGCTTGATGAAGTTGATTGGATGCTTGAAGGGGATGAGTTTGTTGAGTGTGTGGAATGGATTGTGTATGGTGGAGTATTGAGGAGAAGAAAATTTGGAAAGAAAATTTGGAATTTGGAAGGGTTTGTGCAAATAATTCAAGTGATGTTTTCATGCTTTATATGGGTGCTTAATTGCGTAGGTGCAAAATTTTCAAATTTCATTTTAAGAGCATCACTTGAGTTATAGTGCTTTTCGTTCACATGGTTAGATATTGTGGTTATCGTTCCTTTGTTTTCAAGAGAGATGTCGATGATGATTTGAGCGGAAAATGCATCGTATTTTTGGGATTTCTCATGTGTGTCTTGAGCATGAAGTGATTGCATAGCATGATTAACTAGGAATGATTGATCTTAGGCACATGAACTCTAAACAAAAGCTTGTGAGATTTGAGCCGAAACGTTGCATCAATAACGTTACTTTTTCTTTCTTGTGAGTTTGCCATGTATTGCATTGTTATCTTCTAGAACTTGCCTTTAATCTCGATCGAGGTTGCTATATGTGTCATGAGAACTTAGAAATGATTTTAGGCCCTCACTTGTTAGCCTCATTATTCCCTAAACACTAACCAAATGAAACGTTAACTTTGTGGTCCCCCTTGAGCCTTTGAAGCCTTTATTCTTGAACCGGATGAAAGGGGGTGAAGGTTGGTTAAGGGAATCTTTTGCGAGGTTGTGAAGTAGTGAGGAAATTATGTTTGAGTAGTTTGATTGAAGAAGTCGTTTTAAGATGAATATACTCCTATGAGCTCTGGTGAAAAGAAAAAAAAAATGAAAGAGATGAGAATGGAATTCTCACAAAAGAAAAAAGTGGAAAACATGATGAAAAGAAAAAAAAAAAAACAAAAAAAAAAAAGAGTTTGAATAGTTGTGAATGAGAGCATAAGGGAGTTATTCATGAGTATTTGAGAAGCTTCAATCAAGCTTGGGTATTAAAGAGTGTAAGAGGTGAAATGGTGAAGGTAGAAGGTGGAGAAATCCACACTTAGAGTGGAAAAGAGAAGGTGAAAGTACTTAGGAGATATCTTAGTCACTTAGCCTAAAAATCCCTACCTAAACCAATGTCCCCACATTACAAGCCTAAATAAAAGACCTAATTGATCTTAGTTCGAGTGCACAACCAAGCGATGGAGATCTTGAGGTTTAGGGCAAGCTTATGGTAAGAGCAATGCGTGCATGAGTTCGATGAGTGCAAATTTCATACCATACACTTGAGAGAAAGAGTGATACACTTACACTTTGGTAGGTTTGGAGTTTCATTGTGTTTGGGTGATTGATTTCTTGGTTGAGAGTGTTGTGTGGTTGTGGATTGTTTGATGCACCTTGGGAGTTCCATGTTTGAAAATATTTTATTGAGTGAGCTTTGAGACATCGATGATCTTGATTTGCATACCCATATGTGCTTATGTTCTTTGATTGTTCGTTCCATTGTCGGGACGAGCAATGGCTTAAGTTTGGGGGAGTTTGATAACCACATATTTAGCATGCTTTAGAGTGCGTCTTGATGCGTGTTTTGGTTCGGATTTGTGCTTAAATGAATAGGAAATGATAGGTTTTTACAATTTATCCATTTTCTATATGCTTTGCATTTTCTCTCGGTTTCCGTGCTGATTTCAGGTGTTGCGGCAATTTTCTGGGCAAGTTTGACTTAGCCTAGGTCGAAGAGGGTCGAAAGAGGAAGCCGTAGCACTTTGCGGATTAATTTTCCGATGTCGGACGAGAGAAAACGAGCCAAAACCGTGAGAGCGCGCAAACTGGAAATGTGGGCGGAAATTGTACGAGTCAAACGAAAATGGACTAGTCAACCCTTCATTTAACTTTCCAGAAATTACAGTTTTTACCCCACCTTCTCAACTTAAGTTTCTAGTATTTGCAATTTAGCCCCATTGCTTGGGAAAACTATAAATAGCTAGTTATTTTCCTTATTTGTCATCTTTGGATGACTTGTAATTCACTCTTGCACTTCTACTTTAGAACCCTAGCTATTTCCCTCTTTCCTTTTTAGTATTTTCAAATTATGTTGAAGATTATGCTTAGAGTTTGAAGAGATTATTGAAGATTTCTTCTCTACTTTTCATTCCTTGTCATTTACATTATGTTTTTGCTTATTGTTCATGGTTTGATGCTTAGATCCATGCTAGGCTAGATCCATTTGGGTTTCAAATGATGGATGGTGTGAATTAGGCTAGGATTTTATGGTTTTTGATGTAGATCTACCTTTCCTTTGAGTTGCCCTTAGATTTGATTGGATTTAATTGCATGAATGATTGACAACCATGAGTGCATACAAGGTGTTTGATGGAATGCCTAGGAAGCTTCCATTCATAGCACTTGGCATGAATCCTTGCTCATATTATCTAGTATTGATTTGCATTGCTCCTAGAAAGAATTATGTGAATTGATGTTAGATTAGTAGGCATTGTGCTTTTAGGAGTTGGTAATATGTTTAGAATGGTAAGCATGTTATTCAATCTACTAGTTATCAAGTCTTAGGAGGATGAGATAGCTTGCTTTATGTAATAATGCCACTCAAAGGAATTAAAATCGTTTGATACATCAAATGCCTAATCTTTAGCCTAATCACATCGGAAATCGTTTGAAACCTTATCTTCTTTACTTGTTCCTTTACTTGTTCTTTACATTCCTTGCCTTTATTTTTGCTTGTTATTTCATTTACTTAATGCATGCCTAGTTATAAAACACCAAACTCATGACCATGTGCTTAGATAGTATGATAGAGACTACGTGAACTACTTGATTGTCTATCGATACATTCACTTCTTGTGGTTCGACATTCGGACTTACCTTGTTCGATATCATTGCTAGGCTAGAAATTAGCCCTAGTCAGAGGACGCAAGGTCTAGGTGCCAGCCCTGCCTAAGCTTTCACCATTTTTACGTGGGAAGGCCCGATACAAGACCCCACAACCGTTACTAGAAACGGCACTTAGTAGTGTTTATACCCACTTGCTAGGAATCATAGGCTAGGTAGCAGCTTTCCTTACTCGCTTTGGAAGTAGGCTGCTCAGAGAGCAATCAATAGTTCCCCCTTAACCAATGGCTTAACCACTACTACAAAAACGCACATAGACAACACATCTACGACAACGGTTCCGTGTTTTTCCTGTTGTTGTATCCCTAAAAAGTGTTGTCGTTTTAAAAACTGTTGTCTATGAGCGACCGGAGTACGCTCATAGACAACAGTGTTTTATGAACTGTTGTTGTATAGTGTTGTTGTATATAAATTTCACAACAGTGTATAAAATTGTTGTCGTTTAGTGTTGTCGTAGTTTATAACAACGTGTGCTTTTTTAACTGTTGTTGTATGCTATGTTGTTATTGATATAAAAAAAATACTTACTTAATTAAATTTTCCCCCAATTTTCAAAACCCCCCAAATTATCAGCGCGCGAGACCCCCACTCCAAACGTCTCTCAATTTCTCAAGCCGCACCACTCCAATCGTTCGCCGCCCTCCGTCGTTCGCCGTCCGCCGCCGTCTGCAGCGGCTCTTCACTGAGTTCACTCACTCTCTCTCTCTCACTCACTCACTCTTGCTCCCCCAGCCCGCATTCTCGACCAGCCTTTCCCCCAAACAAAATCGGCATCGCCGCCGCCGCCGCGGCTCTTTCTCAACCTCTCTGATTAAGGATTAGCATCTCAGGTAGCATCTCTCTCTCTTTCACTATATAAGCATAAATCTGGATTTGATTGCAATTGATTATCTGAAGAATTGTTGCTGGGAATTTCTTTACTCCTCCTTTTTCTAGGTTTTAGCATTTAATCGTTGATTTTTACTGGCTAACAAGTGGCGAAAAATGCTAGTTCTTTCTGTAAATTGAATAGCGAGATTTTTGGAGTGTTTGAGCGGTTATTTAGTTGCAGAGTGTATGATTTGATTTGATTTCCACTTATGCTTTAGTTTGCCGATTACAACTTTTGATCATTGTATATATTTGTATGTAAGTGTAGCGGATTTGTGTTTGGAGATTTTTGCTTTCTTTTGGCCTATTTTGCACGTTTCATTGATGTTGAGATGGAATCGAGGTGACTTTGGGGGTCCTTTTTGAACTTCTATCTCAGAAAAGGAATATCTTGGCTCTGAAATATGCTGAGGTTAGTCAAGAGATTTGAAATTATTGATGTTGAGTTACTTTTATCACGCTGAAAATCGAGAAAGTCATACTTGATGAACCTCCAGATTGCCTTTTAATGTTGTTCTCTTTAATTTCTGGTGATGTAATTTTCAGTTGATTTTGAGTGCCTTCGCTTTTCATACGAAGCATAATTTTACTTGACCTGGGGTCTTTCTGAGTGCCTTTGCTGATTTCCACCCCCTCCCCGAATTTTCTGGCCCCTGTCTTTGGGTGTGTGCGTGTTGCCTAATTATTCATAAGTGTGTAGCATACCTTGTCGTGTACTTAAGTTGGATTCCCGGTTCATCTTGGATACTGTTGAGGTTTTATGTTTACTTGGCTTTGCATCCATGGGTTATAGTATATAGTAAGCATGCTCTTATTGTGGAGGGAAAATTCATAACTTGCCAAAGTAGTGCTAAATGAAATTGAATTCGATTCATCTTTGATTCTGTGAAACTTTTGTCTACTGCTTTCACTTGGCTTGCATTTATGGGTTCTATATATATATACTAAGCTTGCTCTTATTGTTTGATGTTTATTTGTTTCCAGCAGTTTTTAGGCTTTCAGTGAGGTTCTTCTACAGACTCGTTTTGAAGTTCCAGCTAAACTAGAGCATATCATCATCTTATCGTATTTTACCTGTGCAAAATGCACGGTGTTAAGAAATCTGCCTCAGCTAATACCAGGCGCCCTCTTAATATGCCTTCTACTAATCCTTTCGATTCTGATGATGAACTGGAAAACAAGCAACCCCTTGAAAAATCTGGAAGAACATCTTCGGAACCGTCTCTCTTCAAGTCAAATTTGAGCACAAATCCTTTTGATGATGAAGAGAGAAATGCAGGCTCTTCTTCACAAAGAAATCTTTCTTCGGCATCCGAAACCAGATTCAAGGATGATTTCCGCAACTCTGGAGGACTAGAGAACCAGTCTGTACAGGAATTAGAGAATTATGCTGCGCATAGAGCTGAAGAGACTACAAAGACTGTGAAAAATTGCCTCAAGATTGCCGAGGACATAAGAGAAGACGCGACTAACACTTTAGCTACTTTGCATCAGCAGGGAGAGCAGATTTCGAGAACTCACATGGTTGCAGCTGAAATGGACCATGATCTTAGTATGGTATGTCTTATCATGTTATTAGCTGTTACTCCAGAGTTGAAAGCAAGAGAGAAACAGATTGATGATAAAAAAGCAGAGGTATGTTTTACTGCAATTTTGAACAACTGCCTGGTGGATGGTCTAGTAACATCTGGTCTTCTGTTTCAGGTTATGGCTTCCTTGGCTGATACTGAAAGTAAGCTTCAGGAGGCCAGAAAGGAATATGATCATATGCTAGAAAGCAAACACTCAGAACTATCCAAGCATTTGAAGGAAATATCTCAAAGAAATGATCAGGTCTGCTTTTTTTTCCCCCCCTTCACAATTTTAACTTCTAAGGATTATGCATATCCTTGTTACTTTCTAGATCCATCAAGATGACCATTTGTTGGAATTTGATCAGGCCATTAACGATATTCGAATGAAGTATGAGGTGGAGAAGCAGGAGACTGTTAATCTTGAGAAAGAAAAGGTTCATTTCGGTTACTTTTCCGTTATGAGTTACTGCATTCCAGTTCCTGCATCGTTTAAATATCATCCTATCAACTTTCAGGCAGATAAAATTGTCCAAGATGTGGAGAAAAGGTGTGAGCAAAAAATTGAAGAATTCAAGGAAGAATCTCGGCAACACTTGGCGAGGGTAAAGGAAGAACATGCTGCAGCGGTAAGGACTCAAACCTCTTAAATTCAGATTTCATACGCGAACCAATAGTTCCAGTTTCAGAATATTATTTAGAGAAAAATAGAGAAGCCAAGGCAAAACTAAAGAGCACTTGAAGATGAATTCACTATTTTCATTAGTTCTAGATAAACTATAGCCCAACTCCTGAAATGCAGTTGAAAATATCTTCGACTGATTCTTGAATACAACCATATGTGTGTTAGGAAAGAGCTAAGTATGGTTTCCTCTGTCCAGAACCATATATGACAGAAGTGAAATTAATATCATCTGTCCTCTACTTACCCAACATTCTGAAACAGAACTAAAATATCCTTCGTAGTTCATAGTTACAACCTTTTAACGTGTTTAAAGAGTGGGGCATGCAAGTCCTCATCCCATAAACTCTTCAAGGACAGAGCCAATATCGTGTAGATGATCTGCTGGGAGTCTTTAGCGATCTTCAATCAGCTATTAGGAGAGTCTGACAATTGATGTGGTGGTGCTCGAAGAGCAAGTGCACCAGATGCTTCGGGAATGGAAATTTGAACTTAATAAGCCCTTGTCAGCTTCTTCTTTGCAGCAGGTAATCCATCTTAACTAGAGTGCCTAGATTTATGCCTATACTATAGTTGCATTGATAGTTCATGGAGAAGTCTCCTCTTGAATTCTGTGTTATAGCTTGATGAGAATGTAGATTCAAATTATGATTGTAGGACCCATAGAATCATATTGCTCAGCTGTGGTTATTTATTGGAAGTGTAATTTGTGCTTTAGATTACTTTTTGAATGTCCAAGATCATTCTTAAATGCTTGTTAAATAGTAGGATATTTAGATACCTTAAGGATGAAGGTTTCGGTGTATTAGAATTGGCTTTACAGCCTTTACTCATTGGGATATTGATTGTTCAAGATTTTGGCAAACTTATATGAAACTACCCTATGTTTTATTTAACAAACAAATGATACATTTTACCTTGTTCGATTATTTGGCGACTAATTTTATTTTACTTGTTCTATTCAGGCTGTGATTACAGAACAGTATGGTTCACATGGATGCAATGTTAGAGAAGATGGCGGATTTGCTCCCAATATATCCTGGTAAGTTTTCTCACTGGTCTCTTTTGTACAATGTGGATCTGTATCTGTTTTCTTAAGTTTTTACTCGTGCAGCTTGAAAGAAGGCTTGGATTTTGTAAAGGAGGCTATTGAAAGAACGGGATACAGTGAGAAAATAAAGATTGTAATTCGTGCTGCAGCCACTGAATTTTGCATAGGAATTAAGAGAAGAAATTCAAGGTCGGATGTCCATGTTACTTTTAGATTAGTGTTAATTTTGGCTACTATTGGATCTCTTAGACTTGAAATCCTTTGAGGATTTTTTTAATTTTTTTTTTTTTAATTGATCATGACTAGAACTTAGAGACCTTGTAATGGATAGTTGTATTAATTTGATATTCTTATTTATAATATTTGAAATTTATATAATCTGGTTTAATTTTAATATTAATTTTGTTGTTTTAATTATTTATATATAAAAATAGGTGTAATAATTAATAAAAACAACAACATTAAAATACACATATACGACAACAGTTGAACTACTGTTGTAGTAATTCACAACAACAACACGTCTACGACAACAGTTGAAACACTGTTGTGGTAATACATAACAACAACAGTTCAACATACTGTTGTCTATGAGCGCGTATCTACGACAACACAGCCTACGACAACAGTACGAAATTGAGAAAGACAACGGGTATTAACTGTTGTCGAAGACCTTTTTTGTAGTAGTGAACAATTCCTATAAGCGGGTAGGGAACGTCTTCCAATACTCCACATTTCTCCACCTTATTTCTCCTTCTTCAAGCGAGTGAATTTTGAAGCGACTCGCTTGAGTTGGTGTAGATCCAAGGCGAGGGTCGCTTGAGGGCAAACGTCCATTCCCTTGTGCATCCTGGATCTAGCACTCTTCACCAGGTTCTAGTAACCCTAATTCCATGCATAGCTGATTGAAACGAGACTCAGCTAGAGGCTTGGTGTGGATATCTGCTCGCTGGATATCGGTATGGATTTTCTCGAGCTTGATATCCTTCTTCTCGACATGATCACGAATGAAGTGATGTCGGATTTCCACGTGCTTGCACCTGGTGTGAAGCACTGGATTCTGCGAGATGCATATTGCACTGATGTTGTCGCAGAAGATTGGAATCTCATTCGCTTCAACTTTGTAGTCCTTCAACTGCCGACGAAGCCATAGAATTTGAGAACAGCAGCTTCTAGCAGCCATATATTCGGCTTCAGTCGTTGAAGTAGCTACACTGGTTTGCTTCTTAGAAAACCATGAGATTAGCTTGCTTCCCAAGAACTGACAAGTGCCCGACGTTGATTTCCTATCAACGCGGCATCCTCCATAATCAGCATCGGAATATCCTGTGAGCTCCAGATTATCTTCAGCAGGATACCACAGCCCCATGTTGATTGTGCCTTTGAGATAGCAAAGAATTCGCTTGGCAGCTTCAAGATGGCTGTGCTTGGGATTGCTTTGGAAGCGAGCACATACTCCAACTGCAAATGTTGTATCCGGCCTGCTTGCAGTGAGATATAGAAGGGATCCGATCAAAGCACGGTAGTCTGTAGCATCCACAGACTTTCCTTCTAGGTCTGGCTCCATCTTCCAGTTGGTGTTCATTGGGATCTTTACAGCTTTAGCATGTTGAACACCAAACTTGGCAAGCATGTCTCGTGTATACTTAGCTTGATTGATGAAGATTCCATCATCTTGCTGCTTCACTTGAAGACCTAGGAAGCAACTCATCAAGCCTATCATTGACATCTCATATTTGGTCTTCATCAACTCTCCAAACTTCTCGCTGAGCGACTGGTTCGGTGACCCAAATATGATGTCATCCACATAGATCTGGACCCATAGCATGTCTTCTCCAAGGTTAATGGTGAAGAGAGTCCGATCTATCTTCCCTTTGTGGAATCCATTATCTACTAAGAACTGAGATAGCGTATCATACCACGCTCTAGGGGCCTGCTTCAATCCATACAGGGCCTTCTTCAGTCTATACACTTTGTCTCCTTGCTCGAAACCCGGTGGCTGCTCCACATACACCTCTTCCTTGAGCTCTCCATTGAGAAACGCGCTCTTGATGTCCATTTGATAGACCTTGAATTTCTTAGCCGCTGCATAAGCAAGAAATAGTCTGATCGCTTCAAGTCTGGCCACTGGAGCGAAGGTCTCATCGAAATTGATCCCTCCTCTTGGCAGTAGCCCTTGGCGATGAGTCGAGCCTTGTTTCTCACGACGTTGTGGTCCTCGTCCGTCTTGTTTTTGAACACCCACTTGGTGCCAATCACATGCTGGAATTTGGGACGATCCACGAAATACCATACATTTTTCCTGGTAAACTAGTTCAGCTCCTCTTGCATGGCGATCACCCAATTTGAATCTGCTAGGGCTTCCTCCACGCTTGCAGGCTCGATGTTGGATAGAAAGCAACTAAACAAAGCGCTTTCTCCAAACACTTGGCTTCTGGTCACCATGCCTTTGGATAGATCTCCGATGATCTGGCTTGGTGAATGATTTTTGAGCCATGCACGCTTGGATCCACCAGCTTCTTCTTCTTCTTCATGCGGGTCGCTTGCTTCGCCATCTGAAGCGACCTGAATGGGTGCTTGGCCTGCACTCACTTCTTGAGTTTTGGAGGCAGCTTCAACCTTCTCTTGGGCAATCTGTTCGCTTGAATCCTTGATTTCTTCATCATCTTCAAGCATGTCCCAAGTCAGTGGATTAACAGGTTCCTCGCTTGACTTTTCTTCATTCGCTTGAACCTGTTCCTGTGGAAGACTTAAAGAAGACTCATCAAATACGACATGGGGTGATTCCTCCACAATTAGGGTTTTACAATTGAACACCCTGTATGCTTTGCTTGATGTAGAATATCCCTAAGAATATTCCTTCATCAGCTTTGCTTTCAAATGCTTCTCAACTTTTGAATTTCCCGAGTAACTGTAGAACACCCTGTAGCGAGTACTTCGAAAATAAATTTCCCGAGTAACTGTTTTAGTAATCGATGACTTGCGTTGACTCACTTTAACTTGTCACTGTAGCGCTCGCTTTGCTTTGCTTTAGTGGACTCGCTTCAAATCTAATGTAGCGCTCGCTTCGCTTCGCTATTCTTCGGTACGCTTCGCTTTGGCTCGCTAGACTTGATTCGCTTGAAAAACACATTCAAGCGAGTGGCCTTCACTTGAAATTTCTGCAGTCTAAGATCTAAGGGACTAAAGCAAAATTAAGAGCCATCCTAACAGTATAGGCTTTAGAAAATTCTAACCTATTTCTACATCAATTAGGGTCGCTTGGGAATAGGATACTTGGGGGTTTTGGGATCTAATCAAAACATACATTTTCAAGTGTCCCACTTGAGTTCCCCCTTAACAAGTTATATCCTTAACAATTCCCAACACTTTGCAAGCATATCTCGAGTATACTTAGCTTGGTTGATGAAGATTCCATTCTCTTGCTGCTTCACTTGAAGTCCTAGAAAACAGCTCATCAACCTAATCTTAGACATCTCATACTTGGTCTTCATAAGCTCTCCAAATTTCTCACTAAGCGACTGATTTGGAGATCCAAATATGATGTCATCCAAATAGATTTGAACCCTTAACATGTCTTCACCATCATTCATTGTGAAGAGAAGTCTATCTATCTTCCCTTTGCGGAATACATTATCCACTAGGAATTGCGAAAGTGTATCGTACCATGCTCTTGGGGCTTTCTTTAATCCGTATAGAGTCTTCTCCATGCGATACACTTTGCTTCCTTGCTCAAAGCCAGGTGGCTACTCCACGTAGACTTCTTCCTTGAGCTCGCCGTTAAGGAGTGCACTCTTCACGTCCATTTGATAGAATTTGAACTTCTTGGCTGCGCCATAGGCTAGAAACAATCTGATCTCTTCGAGTCTTGCAACTGGAGCGAAGGTCTCATCAAAATTGATACCTTCCTCTTGGCATTATCCCTTAGCGACTAGCCTGGCTTTATTCCTTATGACGTGATCTTCATCAGTCTTATTTTTGAACACCCATTTGGTGCAAATAACATGCTGAGATTTGGGATGATCCACTAGGTACCAAACATCATTCCTTGTGAATTGATTAAGCTCTTCTTGCATGGCCAGAATCCAATTTGAGTCGGCTAAAGCTTCCTCCATGCTTGAAGGCTTGATGTTGGATAGAAAGCAACTGAACATGGCGCTTTCTCCCATAACTTGACTCCTTGTCACAACACCTTTGGATGGATCTCCAAGAATGAGATTGGGTGTGATCTTTGAGTACTGCTCGCTTGGATCCTTCAGCTTGGTTCTTCTAGGGGTCGCTTGACTCATCTTCAGAAGAAACTTGAATTGGTTCCTCGCCAGCTTCATCTTCTTGAGTCTTGGATGCGGCCTTCACTTCATTATCTTGAGCGACTTGGTCGCTTGGCTCCTTGGACTCTTAATCATCTTCAAGCGTGTCCCAAGATAGTGAATTGATGGGATCCTTGCTTGAAGCTTCTTCATTCGCTTGGGTTTCTTCAACCTTCCTGAGAAGGCTTAAAAATAGATTCATCAAAAATAATATGCGGTGATTCCTCCACAATTAGGGTTTTTCAATTGAAGACTCGGTAAGCTTTGCTTGATGTGGAATATCCTAAGAATATTCCTTCATCATCTTTGCCCTCCATAGCTTTCAATTGTGTTTTCCCATTATTATGGATGAAGACCCGACAACCAAATATATGGAAATAAGAAATGTTAGGAATTCTCCCTGTCCATATCTCATCTGGTGTCTTGTAGAAGCATTTGTTGAGAAGCGTCTGATTTTGAGTGTAGCAAGCTGTGTTGGCAACTTCATCCCAGTACTTCATCAGAAGCTTTGAATCGGCTATCATTGTGTGAACAACTTCTTTGATGATCCAATTCCTCCTTTCAGCTACGCCATTCTGTTGTGGTGTGCGAGCTGAAGAAGTTTGATGTGCGATGCCATTCTCGTAGCAGTAAGCTTCACTAGTGGAGTTTAGAAACTCTGTGCCTTTGTCCGAGCGAATGGTTGTTATCATTTGGTTCTTCTCCACAGCGAGACGCTTTAGTAGTTGTGGAAGCTTGGACAGCGTCTCCTTCTTGCTGAATAAA
The DNA here is from genome assembly GCA_029379335.1 of Thymus mandschuricus. NCBI lineage: Eukaryota > Viridiplantae > Streptophyta > Magnoliopsida > Lamiales > Lamiaceae > Thymus > Thymus mandschuricus. Next base: position 12,757,978 of record CM057074.1, on the reverse strand, counting down.
AATACTACCCAAGTATAGCGAGAGTAATCATCGACTACCACTAGAGTGTATTTTCTTCCGTTGACGCTCATCGGAGTGACTGGTCCAAACAAAACCATATGCAGAAGCTCTAGTACTTGCTTGGATGAAGCTTCTTCTAAGCTCTGGAAATGCTTCTTTGTTTGCTTCCCTCGCTGGCATGGTGAGCATATGTGATCTTTGACAAAGACCTCATTCGGTATGCCTTTCACCAGTCCCTTGCGAGCTATGCGGTTGATAGTTTTGAAGTTAAGATGGCTCAAGCGTCGATGCAATAGCTATCCAATCTCCGTGGCACTTCTAGCAACCAATCATGTGTCTTGCTTGCAGCTCTCCCATTGAGCAATGTACACATTCCTCTTTCGTTCCCCAGTCAAAACGACTTGGGATGTAAGCTTGAACTTCACAACGCATTGTTGGAAATGAACTCTACACAGTATCCCTTATCACAAAATTGTGAAATGGCCAATAAGTTGTGCTTGAGTCCTTCCACATACAAAACATTGTCTATGCTTAGCTTTCCAATCTTCAACACGCCATAACCTTTGGTAACTCCTTTTGAGTTTTCACCAAACGTCACTTGTGGACCCCTCTTCTCAACATAGTCTTGTATTAGAGACTTCATGCCCGTCATGTGTCTTGAACATCCACTGCCCAAGTACCATATAGCTTGATGACCTTTTTGGGCATGGGATCCACGGCGCTCACCCGCAATTAGTATAATTTTGGTATCCAAATCAGCTTGGGTCCTTGCAGGTTAGTGTTTTTGGGTACCCACACTTGCTTGACTCTCTTTAGAGCAGTCGCTTGTGTCTTGGGTCCCTCAACCTTTCCAAAACATGGACTCTGCTTGAACGCAGCTCCACATGTGCATTTGTGTGTGCAAAGTGGGAAGGTACGAGAGGAGCTCGCTTGGGCAAAACCCATGCTCTTGGTTTTATGCTTATGTCCTGAAGCTTGAAGCTTTGGACTAGCTGTAAGCTTGGAGTCTAACTAGGGGTTTCTTGCTTTTGCAAGCTTCTCGCTTGGTTTCTTCTGCGAAGTCAAACTTGGCTTTGGGCCTTGACTTGCTTTGGAAACACTTGGGGCTTGAATATTCCTTATGGGAGATTCAATACCTTCCCCCTGAACGTAAGAACGATTGGACCATCTCCAATCGGACTCACTTGACACATGAACATTAGTTCTTTTTGGTAAAAGAACGTTCTTTGTTCTTGGTGTCTTAGACTGAGAGTTTGAAGCCTCAAAAGTTTTTTTCCACCCTTTGAATGGGGTGATATAGCATGTTTAGTGCTAGAAACGGTGGTCATAGTCTTACTCTTTGATTCTTACCTTAAAGCTATAGAAAACTTCATTGGATTTCTCTTGGGTATCTCAATCTTTCCCTTTTCTTTGTTAGTGGTCGCTTTGGGGGCAGTGGGCTTGTCCAAAGAAACTGATGGTTTTGTGTTAGAGGCACTAACAAATACTTAAGGTTTGGAGGGTCCTCCCTCATATCCGAGGCCAGCTTTTCTACCAAAAGGTAGTAGCGAGCTCTCTAGTGCTTGTCTGGCGTAAGATGCCTTATTCAAGTTAGCAACTAGTTCGGATTGAGTGTTGTACCTCTCCTCCAAGCTTTTGTAACGAGCAAAGAGGTCCTCGAACTTACTAGTCATAGCCCTGAAATTAAATTTGACTGTGTCAAGCTCAGCGACTAGCTTTCTGTTCTCACTCTTGCTTTTTGCCATCGTTTGTTTCAACACTTCGTGACTCCTTAACAACTAATGATGATTTTTAAGCAGTTCACTCCATGTCGAGGAATAAAATTCCTCTTCGTGCTCGTGTGCTAGTGTAAATGAAAGAGGTGAGGGATAGAAGAATATCTCTCCAGTATCCTCGTCGGTGAGCGCCATCAGTCCAAGATCATCACCTTCGCTCGAGTTCAGAGAAAGTGTCTGAGTCGCTTTCCACATCCTCGCTTGGCTTGGACGGTGACTCGCTTGCCACCAGCGCTCGCCTTGGAGCGTCTCTCCTCGCTTTGAGCTCTTCTCTTTCTTTAGCACTAAGCTTTGGGCATTCGGATTTTTAGTGGCCCATTTTGTGGCAGTGATAGCACTCCACATCCATGATGTCCTTTGCGATCGGCTTAGACTGTTCTTGGATCGCACTATTTTCTACCACACAAAATAGGTATAGTATCGTATCCACAGGGACTGACAAATCGAAAACACACACAATACCTCTACTTTAGAACTAAACTGATGTTTAAGCTTTTAAGAGTTTATGAATGTGGTATTTATACTAGGCAAATAAATAAAAGGACTCAATAAATCAAGTAAGGAAATAAATAAATAATGGTAAAAAGATAATCAAATAAAATAACTTAGCAAACAAGCAAAGAAATAAACAAGGTAAAAAACTTAATTAAGGAAAAGTGTTGATTCTAGGGAAGCCTACCTAATCAAATCTATGAAAGCAATTAATGCATACAATTAACCAATTTAATCCAAACTAAATGTGATATATGAAAAATAACCTACACCCCGATTAAAGAAATGCAATTCGTCACCTAATGAGATCCTAATATCCTCTCGAATTATAAGAATCAAATCAAGTGCAAAATAAAACAAATATCAATGATATAATCAACTAGGTTCAATTATGACACCCAAATCAATTATATGCAAATATATGATAATTCAATCATCAACTAAGAAAATCAAACTATCATATCATGTATTCATGAGATCTATTATGCAATTATCCTATCAAGGCATAGACACATAACTATGCATACACAATTAGTGATCAAGTAATCATGCATGAAAATAAGCACCATGAAACATGCATCTAGATTGGAAGGCTAATTGTAAACAAAAATACTTACATAAATTCAATTAGGCATTCAATCCCTAAAATCAACTAAGGAATTTAGCTAGACATAATTAAAGTAAACATAAACACAAAGCATTGAAAGAACATAATTAAAGATTAAGAGTAAGAAAAACTTGAACACAAACGAAGAACTTCGAATCTTGAATCTTGCATAAACTTGAATAATCTTCAATGTCGAATACAAGAATAAAAACTCTAAAGTAAAATATAAAAGTGCTAGAAAAGTATGAAAGATGTTGGGAACCCCTTGCAGTTTGATTTTGATGATGTTTTTCGAAACCACACTTAGGCATATTTTCACTTGTTTAGGGTCAAGGCCGATAGATCGACCTGCTACCTGTTAGTGCGGGTCGATGCTCTCTAAAGTTTAAATACAAGTTTGATCCACTCTATAAGAGAAAGGTTGTTTATCGACCTGCCTCATTCGGATCGAGCTGTTATATCTAGCTGTCTATCGACCTTCCTTATCAAGCTTCCAGCCTGCTTTGACTTAGAAGATTTCAAGAGCTGGATTATAATATCAAGGTCGTTGATCCACATTCATGGAGCAACACGACCTGATCCTTGCCACGTGGTATGCCAGCAAGGACGAAACTTCCCAACGGCTAGAAGTGAGTCTCGCCCCAACGGCTAGTGCCACATCATCCAGACTCCAACGGCTAGTTTTCAAAAACCGCCTATAATACTTCAAGCCATTATCAGATTCAAATACGGGAAACTCAAGCTATCAACGCAAATACTCTGCCAAAATCTCTCTCAAAGTTCATATCTTTTCAAGTGTTCGAAATTCCAATAGTTTCCCAAACACTTGACGAATAGAGATTTTAGACTCCGATAAAAGCCCCAACGACGAAGCGATCACTGCTGCTTGTCGTTGATTCAACAACTTTTCTCCGACTCGTTCGAAGCTAGAAAGTTTGTTTTGTGTTTTTCACCATTATAGAGTTAGTCAAGCTCTGTAGTATGTGAAAGGTTGTTTGTACGTCTTTGTACAAAAGGTTGTAAGGGTCACGACCCGAAACTCGTGTCTAGATATATTCAAGTTAGATTGTATTTAGAACTGATACTCAGTCAGTATAAATAAGAGAGAAGTTGGATCCGAAGGAAAAGGGATTCTCAGGTCGAGTCGACCTGACGTGGACGTAGGAGGGTTTCTCCGAACCACGCTAAATTGCGGTGTTTATTTCTCTCTCTTTATTTATCGCTCTTCCTTATTTTATCAATCTGACAAGCATCAACCCGCATTTCACGAAACAACCTGCATTTGCTTATCGACCTTAGATTTTTCAAAGAGTTAATCAACCTCCAACTTCCGCATAAGCACAGTTTGATAAATCAAGCTTGTTATCTAACGAGCTTGATAGATCAATCTGCCTCTGATAGGATCGACCTTGACAGTCGACCTCTTTATTGACCTGATTTTCAAAAACGTCAAAAACGGTTGGTTATTGGTGTATTCCCCCCCCCCCCCCCCATACACCAATTACTCTTTTCCGGGACCAACAAGTGGTATTAAAGCAGTGGTTCTTTTGACCGCTGCTTTGCATACTAAAAGTTTTTATCAAACTTTTGGTCATTTTAAACCGATCCATTTGAAAAATCTTTTCATTCATACATATCATATTATTTGCAATGGAGGCTTCTCTTCTCAGGGTTTGTGAAGATTTCTCCATACAAGGCTATGAAGACTGGAGCTTCAGAATCAAGATGTGTCTCAAAGCACATCACGTCCTCATGTGGGAGATCATCGAAAATGGCCCCACTCCCATTTATGCAGCGAGAATCATCGTTGAAGGAACATCCCCCGGGGAGGCCACATACGAGAAGATCCTCAAAAATCCTCGCGACTACACAACCGAGGAAAGGAAGGAGGCCAGTCTCGATGATTATGCAAAGGGACTCATCTCTAGCACTGTAAAGGGCGTCTATCTTGCCAAGATCCGAAATCTTGAGACTGCCAAAGAAATGTGGGACACCCTCCGGTCCATCAGCCTGGGTTCAGAAGAGATGAAGGAGAACAAGCTGTCCATGGCGTGCAGCAATTTCGATGACTTCAAGATGATTTCGGGTGAAACCATAGAAGTGATGAAGATTCGCTTCACCGAAATAATTCTCGAGGTCGCTGCAATCAACCCTCTCAAATATACGCAGCGCGAGAAAAATCTTAAAGTGATGCGTGCTCTACCCGCAAACTGGCACGTATACACCGCCATGCATCCAGCCCGTTCCGACTTCAACTCTCTCACCACTGAAGATCTTTTCGACATTCTTGTCGGAAATGAATATGAGATGATCCGCATCCACGGGTCAGCACAGCCTTCTACCAGCAAGAAGGTCGATGAAAAGGATGACAAGGAGGTAGCCTTCAAGGCCGAGTCAGCCTCTGTTGCTACCCCAAGCTCGATTGACGAATCCATCGTCAAAAAGTTCGAGAAGATGACTCTCGACTATGCTCTTGCTGCTAGGAGAAATGAGAAGCTCCTAGGAAAAGTTGTCAAATACAAGAAATTCTACCGTGACAACAAGCGAAATTTCTCAAACCGCAACCACGACCGCCCTGACAAAAAGGGAGAAGGTAAACCATCAACCTTCAATTCTTCTAACACACCCGAGGGTGGTTGTTTTGGTTGTGGCAGGTCAGATCACTATAAGACCGATTGTCCCGATCTGACAAAGGCCGAGAGAGACGAGCTCCGTGCAAAGCGCAATAAGAAGCTCAAGGATAAACGAGCTGCCATGATCGCCGAAGAAACAAAGGAGGCTCACCTCTCAGACAGCTCGTCAAGTGATGACGAGGGTTACATCGCTTTCGACGAAAGTGATGATGAAGAATGTTTTGTTGGAGAACACCAACAAACCGAGGAATCTTCAAAGGTTGGGAAGGCTCAAAGAAGGAGCCAAGCAGCTCGTGGAGCTGTATGCATCATTGATAGTGATAGGGTGCATTTTTACCTTATCATCTAAGTGTTATATTATCGTTTTCTTGTCGTATTTTGATAGTTTAGCTCATGATTTATATTGTTTATGTTATTTCGAGCTAGATTACGCTTTTGGGTTGTTTTGAGTGTTTTTAGGGCTTTTATGTTGAGAAAACCCAAGATGAGACAAGAGACGATGAAACCAAGGAAGAGATGAAGTATTGATCCCAAGTTCTGACTTCTCACGATTTTTTGGAAGAGTTATTCTGGAAAATTGAAAGCATAGAATTGAAGAGGGGTTCAATAGGAGCACGTAGGCGAAAACGGAGGTCAATTCGGAGTTCGGATGAGGAAGATACGACCGATTCAAGAAAGTTGCGCAGAACCCTCTCGACCCTCTCGACCAACCTCTCGATCGAGAGAGGTGTCGAGAGGTGCCTCCTGTTTTCCAGACGGGATTTTCTCTAAAAGGCTATTTTTGACTTTTTCTTGGTTTCCTTGTACAATTAGGTATTGGATGTAAACTTCTACCCTATAAATACCTCTAAACCTATCATTGTAAACAAGTTCCTCCACTCTCCTACATTCTTTAGATTAGTTTTTATTCTTTTCTCTACTTTTATAATTTAGATCTAGATTTATGAAGACCATTGAAGATTGAAGATTTATTTAAGATTCAAGAGTTTTTCTATCCCTTTCTTTTTACTTTATGCTTTTAATTATGTTTAATCTTCCTTCTACCTTTCTTTTAATTATGTCTAGCTAATTTTCTTTAGTTGATTTTAGGGATTGAATGCCTAATTGAATTTATGTGATTGTTTTTGTTTACAATTAGCCTTCCAATCTAGAGCATGTTTCATGGTGCTTATTCTCATGCATAGTTAACTGGCCATTAATTGTGTATGCATAATTATGTGTTTATGCCTTGATCGGATAATTGCATAATCGATCTCATGAAAGCATGATATAATAGTTTGATTCTCTTGATTGATAATTGAATTGTTATATGTTCATATATAATTGATTTGGTGTCGTAGTTGAACCTAGTTGATTATATTATTGGTACTTGTTCTATTTTGCACTTGATTCGATTCTTACAATTCGAAAGAATATTAGGATCTCGTTGGGTGACTACTTGCATTGCTTTAATCGGGGTGTAAGTTATTTTTGCATGTATCACATTTAGATTGGATTAAAGTGGTTAATTGTATTCATTAATTATTTGCATATGTTTGATTAGGTAGGCTTCCCTAGAATCAACACTTTTCCTTATTTGAGTTTTATCCTTATTTGTTTATCTGCCTTATTTGTTATTTGCTTTATTTATTATTTGCTCTATTATTTGTTTATTTCCTTATATGTTTAATTGTGTCTTTTATTTATTTGCCTAGTTATAAATACCACAATCTCAATTTCTTATTTGCCTAGACATCAGTTTAATTCTAGAGTAGAGGTATTGTGTGTGGTTTCGGTATATCAATCCCTGTGGATACGATACTCGTACTTCTTTATACTATACCTATTTTTTGTGGTAGAAAATAGTGCGATCAAATTTTGGCGCCGTTGCCGGGGATTGATTAGATTTCACATAGATATTTTGAAATAGGATTAATAGGTGATTTAGGCGTTTATTTTTCTGTTTTATTAAACTAACCGTTTCCTTTCTTTGTCGAGGACTAAATTCTTATGGCGGACTCGGTAGTGAAAAAGACTCTCAACGATCGGTTCAAGCCGGCTGTTGATCAATTCCAGAATGGAGGATGGGGGACTGTTGAGGCTACCGATTACGAGATCAAGGCTTCCCTCATCAACATGGTGCAAGCAAATCAATATGGAGGCACACCGATGGAGGATCCTAATGCTCACCTGAAGCAATTTCTCAATATCTGTGCCACCTACAAGGCAAATGGAGTGCCTGCAGACTACATCAAGCTCACTCTCTTCGAGTGGTCTCTCAAGGATGATGCTAAAGAGTGGCTTGAGGATATAGAGAATCGAGCCGAGATAAAGACATGGAGCGAGATGTGCAAACTGTTCTTAAATAAGTTCTTCCCACCTTCGAGGGCTCAGAGGCTTCTAAACGAGATCAAAACATTCCAACAATTTGAAGATGAGTACCTTTACGAAGCATGGGGGAGATTCAGAAAGATGCTTCGTGTATGCCCCAATCATGGTATGGACAAGGGGGAACAAATCTTCTGCTTCCATCAAGGATTGAACAAGCAATGCAAGAAGGAGCTCGATTATGCATCTAAAGGAGGATTCTTAAATAACGATGTAGAGACGGCATGGGAGATCATCGAGCTCAACGTCAATACAAGTTATGAGGAGGCTACCGATAGAAGAGTTGGGAGAAGGAAGGTTGCCGCCATTGGATCCGAAGCTTATGATGATTTGATGGAGAAATACACCAAGACGGCAACGGAGTTGGATGCTTTCAAGAAGACTTATGAGGAGAATAGAGTTGTCCAAGAGCCGAAGAAGGAACCTTCATTGGAGGAGTTGATAAAGACTCTCATATCAACGACGACAAATAAAATTGGAGCCTTGGAGTCTAGTGTAGCAAATTTGACCAAGCACATGAATATGTTGGATGCTCGAGTTGATCAAGTAGTCAATGCTCAAGGAGGAGTACATACGCCCGACCATCAAGTTCATGCTATCGAGCTTCGGAGCGGTACTCGGTACACGAATTCATCTTTGGAAGCTGAACATAATGGAGAAAGAAGGCACAAGGATTTGGAGTTCGAGGAGACGAGAAGACGAAGTCTGAAACGAGGACCTCTCGACACCTCTCTCGATCGAGAGGTCGATCGAGAGGTCAATACTGGAGGTCAAAATCCACCTCTCGATACCTCTCTCGATCGAGAGGCCCACGACGAGCTTATGCAGAATCCACCTCTCGATACCTCTCTCGATCGAGAGGTGGATCGAGAGGTCAAAAACCGAGGTCAGAAGGGACCTCTCGACACCTCTCTCGATCGAGAGGTCGGTCGAGAGGCCCAGCATCCGCCCCAATTTCCGACTTACACTCCGAAGGCCCCCTTCCCGCAACGATTGACCAAGACGAAGCAAGACGAGAAGTATCAACGGTTTTTGGAGATGCTTCAAAAGGTCAACATCAACATCCCACTTCTAGATGCACTACGAGACATGCCCAATCACATGAAGTTCATCAAGGATGCGGTATCGGGAAAGAAGAAGTGGGGGAAGTTTGAGACGATCAATTTGACGGAGGAGTGTAGCGCGGTCCTACAAAAGAAGCTTCCATTAAAGCAAAAGGATCCCGGGAGGTTCACATTAGCTTGTAAGATTGGTGATCACGTCTTCCAAAATGTCCTTTGTGATCTTGGTGCTAGCATCAATTTGATGCCCCTCTCCATCTTCAAGAGGCTCAAGATTGGGAAGATGAAGCCGACTACTATTTCCCTACTTATGGCGGATCGTTCAGTTTCTTATCCAAGGGGGATAGTTGAAGATGTGCTCGTACAAGTTCAGAATCTTGTGTTTCCAGCGGATTTTGTAGTGTTGGATATGCCCGAGGATGAGAATCAACCATTGATCTTAGGACGGCCATTTTTAGCTACGGGGAGAGCTTTGATCGATATTCAAGATGGAGATTTGACATTTAGAGTCAATGGAGAGGAATTGAAGATTTCCATCTATGAAGCAATGAAGAGACCCGATGATCATCGAGAGGATGTTTTTGCCGTTCAAGTCTTGAAACCACCTATACCGCCGGCACCGGATGGAGCTTGCGAGGAGATTCTCGAGTTCTTAAATCAGTTGGAAGCCATTCCACCATTGAAGTTAGCCGAATTCAAGAGATCAATTGATGGAGCCATGAAGAAACTCGATGATGGGGGAGAGACGAACTTTTATTTTGATCCACCTTGATAAGAGGTATCGTCGGGCTAAAGACGTAAAATGTAGCACTTGTTGGGAGGTAACCCAACTCTATCTTTAATTTTCAGTTTTTGTTTTATTTATTTTTGTTTTTGTTTTTCTTTGAGTCTTATCTTTTATTAAGCTTTTTATCCAAGAATTTTCGAAGCTTGTGAATTGTAGGTTTTCTTGACGAGGTTTCGACTAAGAGGAGAAGATCGATAGTAAGCTAGCTTCGGTGAAAGGTACGCTCGTTAACTTAACCACTCCTTCTTCTTAAACTTATTCCTTCATCATGATTCGAAATAAGTTTGGGGGAGGGGGAAGTGTGGCTTTGTTGACTCGTTTACATGGGTTCTTGGATTGTAGCTTAATTTTTGGATATTTCATTAGTAGTAGTTTTTATTTTTGTTGAGTCTTAGGTTTAAGTTGAGTCGAATAAGCATGTGATGATAGTATTGTGAATTTGGCCGATGATAGAAAATTTTTGTTGATTTTTGGAGAAAATTCATGATCTTTATTATGCATGGAACCTTGGCGAAGCGACGCAATTTGTTTGGTGAATTTGAATTATGCTATGATATCGGGAACTAGTTAGTTTGAACCCGTGAGATTTGAGCTTTTTGTGCATATTTATGCCTATTCTTTGATTGAGTGATCATGCATTCTTCATTGTTTCTAGAACTTGCCTTATTTCTCCATCAAGACCTTAGTATATTTATGAACTAGGAGATGATCTTAGGCCATCTTTCTTTAGCCACATGATTCCTATACACTAACCTTGTTCATAATCCTTTGCTTACCCCTTTTGAGCCTTTATTAGCCGTTCTTTGTAAAACCGGATGATAGGAGGTTTGGATGATTATGGGTATCCTTTGTTGTGGTTGGTGGTATGGAAGGAGTTGAAAAAAAAATATATTTGTTGTGGTGTAGAAGGAGAAAAAGAAAAGAAAACCTAGATGCTTGTTAAAGTATAGTTAGCTATCCCTATAAGCTTAGAAAAATAGTTGTGAAAAGAAAAAAATAGAGCCTTTGTTCAATATTAGAAAGAACATTCATTAGATGAGCTCTAAGAAAAAAAAAAGAGAAAAAGAAGAGAATGAGAATAAAAGCATAAGGGGATAGTTAACTTGAATTGTATTATGTGCATCTATGATATAGATGTTTTGTAGTTGGTGTTGGATGGTAGAAGATGGAGTTGAAAAACCATATTTTGGTTGGAGTTGGAAACAGGTTGATGATTTGGAGTATTTTGAGTCACTTAGCCTATATATTCCCTACCTTAACCAATGTCCCTACATTACAAGCTTATATAAAGACCTTTTTGATCTTAGTTTGTGAATATTACATTAGGTGGAGATGTTGAGAAAGGGGGCAAGCCTATGGTAAACATGTTGCATTGCATTGATATTGAGTGAACCCTTATGATGTGCATTATCTTATACATCTTTTCTTTGAGAGAGTTGAGTGTTCACTTATACACATATAATTTCACATGTTTGAGAGTGTTCTTTGATTGAATAGCATGATTTGGATTTATTGAATAGGTTGTGTTATTGATGCTAAGGTTGTATGCATAGTCTTGATCATGATCATGAGCTTGTTTTTGAAAAAAGTTTTGAGGCCTACATAGTTCACAATGCTTGAGTCTATTGTTTATTTCATTTTTGTTATTGTTCGGGACGAACAATGTTTAAGTTTGGGGGATTTTGATAGGGTGCATTTTTACCTTATCATCTAAGTGTTATATTATCGTTTTCTTGTCGTATTTTGATAGTTTAGCTCATGATTTATATTGTTTATGTTATTTCGAGCTAGATTACGTTTTTGGGTTGTTTTGAGTGTTTTTAGGGCTTTTATGTTGAGAAAATCCAAGATGAGACAAGAGACGATGAAACCAAGGAAGAGATGAAGTATTGATCCCAAGTTCTGACTTCTCACGATTTTTTGGAAGAGTTATTCTGGAAAATTGAAAGCATAGAATTGAAGAGGGGTTCAATAGGAGCACGTAGGCGAAAACGGAGGTCAATTCGGAGTTCGGATGAGGAAGATACGACCGATTCAAGAAAGTTGCGCAGAACCCTCTCGACCCTCTCGACCAACCTCTCGATCGAGAGAGGTGTCGAGAGGTGCCTCCTGTTTTCCAGACGGGATTTTCTCTAAAAGGCTATTTTTGACTTTTTCTTGGTTTCCTTGTACAATTAGGTATTGGATGTAAACTTCTACCCTATAAATACCTCTAAACCTATCATTGTAAACAAGTTCCTCCACTCTCCTACATTCTTTAGATTAGTTTTTATTCTTTTCTCTACTTTTATACTTTAGATCTAGATTTATGAAGACCATTGAAGATTGAAGATTTATTCAAGATTCAAGAGTTTTTCTATCCCTTTCTTTTTACTTTATGCTTTTAATTATGTTTAATCTTCCTTCTACCTTTCTTTTAATTATGTCTAGCTAATTTTCTTTAGTTGATTTTAGGGATTGAATGCCTAATTGAATTTATGTGATTGTTTTTGTTTACAATTAGCCTTCCAATCTAGATGCATGTTTCATGGTGCTTATTCTCATGCATAGTTAACTGGCCATTAATTGTGTATGCATAATTATGTGTTTATGCCTTGATCGGATAATTGCATAATCGATCTCATGAAAGCATGATATAATAGTTTGATTCTCTTGATTGATAATTGAATTGTTATATGTTCATATATAATTGATTTGGTGTCGTAGTTGAACCTAGTTGATTATATTATTGGTACTTGTTCTATTTTGCACTTGATTCGATTCTTACAATTCGAAAGAATATTAGGATCTCGTTGGGTGACTACTTGCATTGCTTTAATCGGGGTGTAAGTTATTTTTGCATGTATCACATTTAGATTGGATTAAAGTGGTTAATTGTATTCATTAATTATTTTCATATGTTTGATTAGGTAGGCTTCCCTAAAATCAACACTTTTCCTTATTTGAGTTTTATCCTTATTTGTTTATTTGCCTTATTTGTTATTTGCTTTATTTATTATTTGCTCTATTATTTGTTTATTTCCTTATATGTTTAATTGAGTCTTTTATTTATTTGCCTAGTTATAAATACCACAATCTCAATTTCTTATTTGCCTAGACATCAGTTTAATTCTAGAGTAGAGGTATTGTGTGTGGTTTCGGTATATCAATCCCTGTGGATACGATACTCGTACTTCTTTATACTATACCTATTTTGTGTGGTAGAAAATAGTGCGATCAATAGTGGATGCTCCAAGCACATGACGTGTGACAAAACGCTACTATCAAATTATCAAGAACGAGACGGGCCACTTGTAACCTTTGGAGGAAATTCGAAGGGTCACACACGAGGCCAGGGCGATCTAAAAGTTGGAAAAACAACTATTTCTAATGTCTCGTATGTTGAAGGTCTTAATCATAATTTATTCTCTGTGTCGCAATTCTGCTCGAATGATAAACGAGTAGAATTCACCACTAACAAATGTCTCGTGAGAAATGAGGAAGGAGAAATACTCCTTACCGGAATTTTGCAGGACAGACTCTACATAGTTCAAGGGACTGATGGAATAGAGACCTGCCTGATCACAAAGGCTGATTCCGAGACAAGCTGGTTATGGCACAAGAGGCTGAGTCATTTGAACTTCAAGGCCATCAACAAGCTTGCACGCAACAAACTGGTGAACGACCTGCCAGATCAAGTCTTCGATCGTGATCACATTTGCAAAGCCTGTCAAGCTGGAAAGCAAACAAGATCATCCTTTCCAAGTGTGATGGCACAAGCTTCAAATCGAATTCTTGAGCTTCTCCATCTCGACCTCTTTGGTCCAGTCACTCCCTTGAGTATAAACGGTAGAAAATACGCTCTCGTTATTATAGATGACTATTCTAGATTTACGTGGGTTATTTTCATGTACAAAAAGAATGAGACTTTGGAGAGGCTACCCGCGTTGTTGAGCAAACTATGCAATCAAAAGGAGAAATCCATCATCTCCATTCGATCCGATCGAGGCACTGAATTTATCAATGCGATGATCGAAGAATATTGCACAAAGAGTGGAATTCATCATCAAACCTGATACGATCCTTGACGACCGAATTGAAGACGCACGCGGAAGGAATTTAACAAAAACGAGCGAAACTGATGGATATTCCAATATACCTAAGATCTAATCCTATAAATGATATAAGTTAGTTCTATGAACAGCCTATACCCCAAATAGCGATCGTCTTAGTCACACGGGAACGATGAATGACACACAACGAGGGATGATTGACTCGCTGATTCTCCGGATAATGAATTCGTCTTGGAATAATCAAGAGGAATTTGAAAACTCTCAAGAGAGAATAAACTCACAATAATATTAATGATAAAACTAACTGATTTTCGTCCACAAAGACCCCCTTATATAGGGAGGCAAATAAAACCATCTAAACCTAATCTAACTAGGAAATAACTGACCCAAAGTCATTGGTATGGCCCAACCCATTAACCAACATGATAAAAACCCAAAAACAAGTCTTTTAAGGCCCAAAAACGTGGCCTGACCCAAAACACACGAAAATTAAAATAAAGTCTTCAATCTTCAGCCCGAACGCACTCGATAAAATTAATAACTCGCGGGCTGTCCGGTTCGCCTTCTCCAATGGGCTTCTTCATCAATTCTTGAGCCCAAACTTCTTGGATCAATCCTTGCAAGCCTTCCTTGAACTTCTTAGCTCGAGCTCTCGTCACCGGCCCTTCGGGAACACGAACAGGATCTTGATTCATCGAACCTTGGACTCCATCATTCCCCTCCTCTTGAAGAGGATTTGTCCTCAAATCCAAGGCGTCACCTACATCAAAAGGACTCAAATCAGCCACATTGAATGTAGCACTAACATTATACTCACCGGGTAAGTCCAATTTGTAGGCATTATCATTAATGCGCTCCAACACTTGAAAAGGTCCATCGCCTCGAGGTAGCAACTTCGAACGCCTTTGCAATGGAAACCTCTCCTTGCGCATATGCAGCCATACCCAATCTCCGGGCTCAAACACCACTTGACGCCTCCCCTTGTTGGCTTGCTTGGCATACTGCTCCGTTCGTCTCTCAATATTCAACCTCGCCTTCTCATGAATCTGTTTCACAAAGTCAGCCTTTTTCTGGCCATCAAGGTTAGTATGCTCATGTTCAGGCAATGGAGATAAATCTAAAGGAGTTAAAGGATTAAACCCATAGACAATCTCAAAAGGCGAAAACTTAGTAGCAGAATGAACAGAACGATTATATGCAAACTCAACATGTGGCAAACATTCTTCCCAAGACTTAATGTTCTTCTTAATTATAGCCCTAAGCAATGTAGACAAAGTCTTATTGACTACTTCAGTTTGACCATCAGTTTGTGGATGACAAGTAGTAGAAAACAACAGTTTAGTACCTAACTTACCCCACAAAGTCTTCCAAAAGTAACTCAAGAACTTCGCATCCCTATCCGAAACAATAGTCCTAGGCATTCCATGCAATCTAACAATCTCTCGAAAGAACAAATCAGCAACATGCGATGCATTATCAGATTTATGACATGGAATAAAATGCGCCATCTTAGAAAATCTATCAACCACCACAAAAACAGAATCACTACCATGCTTAGTCCTAGGCAGCCCTAACACGAAATCCATAGAAATGTCAATCCAAGGAGCAGTAGGAATAGGCAATGGCATGTACAAACCATGGGAACTCACTCTAGACTTAGCTTGTTTACAGGTGACACATCTACCACAAATTCGTTCAACATCTCTCTTCATATGAGGCCAAAAGAAGTGTTCATGCAAAACAGCTAAAGTCTTAGCAACACCAAAATGTCCCATCAAACCCCCACCATGAGATTCAAGCAATAACAATTCACGAAGAGAACACTTAGGAACACACAATCGATTTCTCTTAAACAAATAATCATCATGCCTAAAGTACTCTTCAAAACCAGATTTCTCACATGCTCGATAAATCTCACCAAAATCAGCATCATTCACATACAAACTCTTCAAACACTCGAAACCAAGCAACTTAGCATCTAAAGTAGAGATCAAGGCATACCTCCGTGAAAGTGCATCAGCCACTACATTCTCTTTACCTTGCTTGTACTTGATGACGTAAGGAAACTTCTCTATGAACTCCATCCACCTAGCATGCCTCTTGTTCAACTTGTGCTGCCCTTTCAAGTGCTTCAAGGACTCATGATCTGTGTGAATGACGAATTCCTTGGTCCACAAGTAGTGCTGCCACGTTTTCAAGGCTCTCACCAATGCATACAGCTCCTTATCGTACGTTGGATAGCTCAACGTTGCTCCGTTTAGCTTCTCACTGAACTACGCCACCGGCCGTCCTTCTTGCATCAGAACTGCACCAATTCCAACACCAGAAGCATCACATTCAATCTCAAAAGATTTAGAAAAGTTAGGAAGAGATAATACCGGGGCGTGTGTCAATTTGTACTTCAAAAGCTGAAACGCCTTCTCTTGTTCTTCTCCCTAATTAAACTCCACGTTCTTCTTGATGATTACCGTCAATGGTGCTGCAACACTACTGAAATGAGACACGAATCTCCTATAAAAGCTAGCAAGTCCGTGGAAACTTCTAACTTCTCCAATGCTCTTTGGACTCGGCCACTCTTGAATAGCTCGTATTTTCTCATCGTCAACCTGTACACCCTGTGCACTAACAACAAAGCCAAGAAACACAAGCTTGTCCGTACAAAAGATGCACTTCTTTAAGTTAGCAAACAGCCTCTCCTTCCTAAGTACATCTAAAACAGACCTCAAATGATCAACATGCTCATCATGACTCTTGCTATACACTAGGATATCATCAAATTAGACAACTACAAATCTGCCAATAAAAGCTCGTAAAACATGGTTCATAAGACGCATAAATGTACTAGGTGCATTAGTCAAACCAAAAGGCATAACCAGCCACTCATACAAACCAAGTTTAGTTTTAAAAGCAGTTTTCCATTCATCCCCTTCCTTAATCCTAATCTGATGATATCCACTACGCAAATCAATTTTCGAAAACACACTAGAGCCATGCAATTCATCAAGCATATCATCTAAACGAGGGATAGGATGTCGATACTTTACCGTGATGTTGTTTATGGCTCGACAATCGCAACACATCCTCATCGTTGAGTCCTTCTTGGGTACGAGTAACACCGGAACTGCACAAGGACTCAAACTCTCCCTCACATGTCCTTTCGCCAACAACTCTCCAATCTGCCTCTCCAACTCCTTCGTCTCCTCGGGATTGGTGCGATAGGCTGGCCTATTTGGAAGTGTTGCTCCAGGCACAAAATCAATTTGATGTTCTATCCCCCTAATTGGTGGTAAGCCAGCTGGTGTATCCTCGGGAAAGGCATCATCAAATTCCTGCAAAACAGAAGAGATAGAAGGGGGTAGAGAATCGAGATCGTTAGTAGATAGAAAGTTCCCCTTGTACAGAAGTACGATCAAGGTCCTCTCCTCCTGCACCGCTAACTTCAGATCACTCGCCCTTGCGAAACACGATTTTGTACTACACCCTTCTCCTTATCTCCCTTCTCCTTATTCTCCACCTTCTGCTCCTCCAATTTCAGCCGCTCAGCCTCCTTTTGCAGCAACACTTGATCCTCATACACTTGTTTGGGAGTAAGAGGAACAAGCGACACCTTCTTCTGCTTGTACTCGAACGAATATTTGTTGGTGAAGCCATCATGTGTCACCCTCCTATCGAACTGCCATGGACGCCCCAACAGTATATGGCTCGCTTGCATCGGCACCACATCACATAATATCTCATCCTCATATTTTCCGATGCTAAACGGGACCTTCACCTGCTTCGTTACTTTGACCACACCAGTTTCGTTGAGCCACTGCAACCGGTACGGTTTGGGATGCTGTATCACAGGTAGCCCTAATTTTCGAACCATGGCCATGCTAGCAACGTTGGTGCAGCTCCCTCCGTCGATAATCACGCTGCACAGCTGATCCTTCACCTGACATCTCGTGTGAAAGATGTTTTCGCGCTGCACCAATTCGTCGACATGATTCTAGACGCTTAATGCTCTTCTGGCCACACAAATGCGTCCCACAGGTGGCTGAATCTCTTCTTCTTCGTCCTCAGACTCCTCCAAACCAGGCAT
Source organism: Thymus mandschuricus (assembly GCA_029379335.1). Taxonomy (NCBI): domain Eukaryota; kingdom Viridiplantae; phylum Streptophyta; class Magnoliopsida; order Lamiales; family Lamiaceae; genus Thymus; species Thymus mandschuricus. The sequence goes on along the minus strand of CM057074.1, from coordinate 12,740,123 downwards.
CTCCGGGTCAACTTCATCATCAGTTACGACCTCTCCATCATCTCTCTTGATCATCACTCTCCGATTTGGACAGTCACTCATGATATGTCTGAATCCTTGACACTTGAAGTATTTACGATCACGATTACGACCCTCAGGCACTGCTGGTTTGCCTTGGTTGTTAGAGCTCATCAAATCTGATCGCGCCTTCAAGAATGGTTTCCTCTCATCCTTCGGCGACTCCTCCTTCTTCCATTGATTCCCTCTCGAAAAGGAACCACTAGCAGCAGACTGAGATTGCTTCCAATTGGACTGATTCTGCTTATTGTAGCCATTGTTGCCCCTCCTCTTGAGCTGATTCTCTATCTTCACAGCCATGTGCACCATGTCCTCTATCTCGACATAATGCTGCAGCCAGTGTTCTAAAAAACGGCCTAGGCGGCCGCCTAGGCGGCGCCTAGGCGCTAGGCGGCGCCATGCCGTCCTGTTTTTTGGCTAGGCGGCCCGGGCTAGGCGGCTGCAAGCTAGGCGCCGCCTAGGCGGCCAAGTCGGGCTAGGCGGCCGCCTAGGCGCCCAAGTCGGGCTAGGCGGCTGCAAGCTAGGCGCCGCCTAGGCGGCCAAGTCGGGCTAGGCGGACGCCTAGGCGCCCAAGTCGGGCTAGGCGGGTTGGGTTGTCTAGGCGGGCTGGGAAAAAAGTTAGGGTGTATTACAAATTTACAATTACATTTAAAAATTAAAAATCAACTCTCATTCATCCATCTTGTGTATTACGGAGTACAAATTATAAGAATGACAAAATTGAAGATTAGATTACATGTAATAGACTAATTTATCGATTTTATGTTTAAATTTGTGGTAAAGTTTCGACTATACATTTTAATTGAATGACTATTGATTTATGAATTTTGAACCATATTAATTTGCAATTATATATTTGCATTGTTGTTGAAATTAGATAATATGTACTTTGGATAGTGAAAATTTTAATATTTTTATTTGGGAATATTAAGAAAATAATAATAAATAAGTATAAAATACGAATCCGCCTAGGCGGCGCCTAGGCGCCGCCTAGGCGGCTAGGCGCTAGTCGGCCCTTCGCCGCCCGACTAGCGCCTAGCGTTTTTTAGAACACTGGCTGCAGCTCCACTCCATTCCGAATCTCCCAATTCAGACAAGCCAAGAATCTCGCCATCGTCGCCTCACTGTCCTCCAAAACATTAGCTCGAATCATGGCTACCTCCATCTACTTGTAATATTCATCCACGCTCCTAGATCCCTGTCTCAAGCTTTGGAGCTTGTTGTGCAGTTCTCTATAGTAGTGAGCTGGAATAAATCGTTTCCTCATGATTCCCTTCATCTCGTTCCAAGTCTGAACTGGAGGCTCCCCGTTCCTTCTCCTACTCTTCTCCAATTGATCCCACCAAACTAGAGCGTAATCGGAGAACTCTATCGCTGCCAACTTCACCTTCTTCAGCTCGGAGTAATTGTGACAGTCGAACATGAGGTCAAGCTTCCTCTCCCACTCAATGTACACATCTGGATCATTCCTCCCATGGAATGAAGGAATATTCAGCTTGATGTTGCCCAAATTATTATCAGGCCTGTTCCTTGGTTCCTCCCATTCCTCTTCTCCTTCGGCATCAAACTCCTCCTCAAACGGCCCATAATCTCGATGGTTATGATAACCTCCTCTGCCACCTCGTCCTCCTCTTCCACCTCGATGATGCTGAAGCTGTTTGGAAACTGACTCTACTTCACCGATTCTATCATAAACTCCTTCCAACTTGGATTCCATAACCTTTCCCAACTCGGATTTCAATGCCTCAAACATGAACTTCATCTTGGGATCCAACGTCTCTTCTCCGGCCATACCTGCAAATAATTTTTTTTTTTTTTTCAAAAGAAACAAACGAAAGTTAGTAAAAACAGAATCCTCACTACCTCACAATCACTCGTGTATCCCTCAATACGGTTCACACTTTCAGTACCCTCTAATAATCTCACCTCTCCTGCCTTTTTCCACTCAAATCTCTCTCAAGAGGCTCAAATTCCCTTAATCTACCACATAAATCACTATTAACGAACCAAGAGTACTGAAAGTAGGAATACAAGATGACTGAACTAAGAAAACCCTAAATCGGAAGACACGAAAAATTTACCAAAAACTTCGGCGGACGATTTGACCCTTTAAACGACCTTTTTTGGCAAAAATAACGAACCGATTCCGACATAGTCGGAACCACCGTATAGAACTTTTCGAGAGCTTTCCGAAAAGGTATTATGGAGAAAATCGGAGTTCGTATGCAAAAGTTATGGCCGTTTTAGTGCTGGCCGACGAAAAAGACGAGAAAAGACGAAAACTCACAGAAACAACTACACAACTGATATCCCAATGAAGAAACACGCTAGGACCAACCCAGAAAGCACAATGACACACTAGGGCTTCGAATATATCCTCCTTTTTTTTTTTTTTTTTTTTTTTTTTTTTTTTTTGCCCCTAGTATGTCACGCGACAACAGGTAGAAGACACACCCTAAGACGTGTTATATAAGGTATGGGATATATATAAATAAGTTTCCTATTCTTATAAGGAAAGAAATCTTCTACTCCTTAATTACCAAGGAACAAATCTGAATGTGCATCAAAACGAATCTGACTATTGACACGAACGAAAAGCTACAAAAGACGACTCTATGACCAGATACGAATTTTTTTTTTTTTTTTGACACAGAACGACTCGAACGAACGAAGAACAGAACAAGACACGAAGAGACGACACGAAAAAAAGACACGAACAGAAAGCAAAAAAAGATACAAAATTCAAGACGAAAAAGGATGATAGAACCTGGATGACGTAAGCCTGGCTCTGGTGCCAAATGATACGATCCTTGACGACCGAATTGAAGACGCACGCGGAAGGAATTTAACAAAAACGAACGAAACTGATGGATATTCCAATATACCTAAGATCTAATCCTATAAATGATATAAGTCAGTTCTATGAACAGCCTATACCCCAAATAGCGATCGTCTTAGTCACACGGGAACGATGAATGACACACAACGAGGGATGATTGACTCGCTGATTCGCCGGATAATGAATTCGTCTTGGAATAATCAAGAGGAATTCGAAAACTCTCAAGAGAGAATAAACTCACAATAATATTAATGATAAAACTAACTGATTTTCGTCCACAAAGACCCCCTTATATAGGGAGGCAAATAAAACCATCTAAACCTAATCTAACTAGGAAATAACTGACCCAAAGTCATTGGTATGGCCCAACCCATTAACCAACATGATAAAAACCCAAAAACAAGTCTTTTAAGGCCCAAAAACGTGGCCTGACCCAAAACACACGAAAATTAAAATAAAGTCTTCAATCTTCAGCCCGAACGCACTCGATAAAATTAATAACTCGCGGGTTGTCCGGTTCGCCTTCTCCAATGGGCTTCTTCATCAATTCTTGAGCCCAAACTTCTTGGATCAATCCTTGCAAGCCTTCCTTGAACTTCTTAGCTCGAGCTCTCGTCACCGGCCCTTCGGGAACACGAACAGGATCTTGATTCATCGAACCTTGGACTCCATCAAAACCTCAGCAGCTCGTACACCTCAACAAAACGGCGTAGTGGAGCGCCGTAACAGGTCGCTGAAGGAAGCAGCTCGTACCATGTTGGACAAAACCAACCTTCCAAAGAAGTTTTGGGCAGAGGCCGTTAACACAGCCTGCTATACCCAAAACAGGTCGATCATCACTACCCGACATGGAAAGACTCCTTATGAGCTGTGGAACAACAAGCTCCCCAGGTTGAAGTATTTTAAATCTTTTGGATGCTTGTGTTACATCCATAACAATGGGAAATCTCAATTAAAAACTTTTGATAGCAAGGCCGATCCAGGAGTATTTTTAGGATATTCGGAGGGTAGCAAAGCTTATAGAGTTTTTAATAAGAAAACCCTAGTTGTGGAGGTAACACCTCATGTTGTGTTTGATGAATCTACTTGTCTGTACAGAGAATTAAGTACAGGTCCAGATCATTCCGTTACTAACAGATCGTTCAACTCCCCCATCGACGACCTGCTAGTGTGGACTCCAACTGATCTAGAGGAAGAGGATCAATCTGATCCGAAGGTCACACAGCAAGGGGGAAATGATGCAAGTAATGTTCCTACATCGAGCTGTAATACATCAGCCGGAATTAACCAGGCTGATCCCCTATTCTCAGTTCCCCAGACTGATGCTGTTAACGACCTTACATCTCAAATCGAGCAGCTCGATGATACAATGGAGCAGCTCAATATTCAGTCCGATCAGCAGAGTGATCAACAACCTGAGCAACAGCACTTGTTCACTGATCAACCTTCAGCTCACCCAGAGTTTGACGAACCTATTAATGAGCCCGATCCAATTGTTTCAAACGAAGAAAGATCACGACGCAGACGATGGATCGATGATCATCCAAAAGAGCTCATTATTGGGAACCCAAACCAAAGAGTGCGGACAAGAAGAACGATTGGTGAAAGTGCGCTACTAAGCTGCTATCTCTCTTGTATAGAACCCAAAGATGCCATTGAAGCTCTTCGTGATGCTGACTGGATTCAAGCCATGCAAGAAGAACTCAATGAATTCAAAAGAAATGAAGTATGGTCTCTAGTTGATCGTCCTTATCATCAGGGCGTCATTAGAGTCAAATGGGTCTACAAAAATAAGAGAGACGAAGAAGAAGCGCGTTCCTCAATGGCGTTCATCAACGATTCAAAATCTACCAGATGGATGTAAAGAGCGCGTTCCTCAATGGCGTTCTCGAAGAAGAAGTCTATGTGGAACAGCCTCCAGGATTCGAAGAGGGTGATTCGAGCAAAGTCTACAAACTACACATGGCCGTCTACGGACTTAAGCAAGCTCCTCGAGCTTGGTATGAGACGTTATCATCCTTTCTCATCGAATCCGAATTCAAGCGTGGTTCAGTCGACAAAACGCTATTCACTATCAAAGTGAATGAACATATCCTTTTAGTACAAATTTATGTTGATGACATTATTTTTGGATCTAAGTCTCCCCTATTATGCGAAAAATTTGGTAACCTCATGACAGACAAATATAAAATGTCTATGATGGGGGAAATGAAGTTCTTTCTAGGGTTGCAGGTCAAGCAGTCCGATGAAGTAATCTTCATTAGCCAAACAAAGTACGCATACGAGCTGGTCGATAAGTTTGGTGTCAAAGACAGCAAGCCCGTCAAAATACCGATGCTCTCTGGTGGGAAGATCGACCCGGATCCAGAAGGAAAACCTGCCAACATAACACTGTATAGGGGTATTATTGGTTCATTACTTTATCTAACTGCGAGTCGACCTGATATCACTTTTGCAGTTGGAGTGTGTGCTCGATATCAAGCTAATCCGAAGGAATCTCACTTGGAAGCGGCAAAGAAAATTCGTCGATACATCAAAGGAACCGTAAACTTAGGTCTTTGGTATCCTTGTGATGATAATTTGCAGCTTACATGTTATTCAGATTCTGATCATGCAGGGTGCAAGCTCGATAGGAAATCTACCTCGGGTACTTGCCAATTTCTCGGAAACAAGCTGATATCATGGTTTTCAATGAAACAAACTTCAGTAGCCACCTCCACCACAGAGGCCGAGTATATGGCCGCAGGGAGTTGTTGCGCACAAATCTTGTGGCTCAAACAACAACTCAAAGATTATGAAGTTGAAGTCAGTGAAGTGCCTATATTCTGCGACAGTTCGAGTGCTATTGCCATTACTCAAAATCCAGTTCTTCATACAAGATGAAAACACGTGGATATTCGACATCACTTTATCCGTGATCACGTGGAAAAGAAGAACGTGGTTATTGAGAAGATACACACTGATATTCAACGGGCTGATATCCTAACCAAACCACTAGCCGAAGAAAGATTCAAAATGTTGTATGGAAAGTTAGGCTTATTAAACGTTGAGTCAACAGGCCGTTCGTGAGTCAACAGGCCGTCACCTTTTAAACAGGCCGTTTCTAGTCAACAGGTCGTCATCTAATCAACAGGCCGATAGTCAAATGACAGATCGTTCCCTATCAACAGGTCGTCGACTAGTCAACAGATCGACCTGTGTTCCTCAAATATTTGATCAAGAGATCCATCAATTGAGGGGGAACAAAGGCCGATATCTACCACCAGGTCAATATCACAAAGTCCAGGCCGTTCTCATTTCATCAGGCCACTATCAACCTGAATGCAACCCGCATTATTGAAGGGGGAATCAAAGGGGTAGTATCACCCTTTTGTCTTTCATTTAACTTCTTTGATATGCAATAAATTCTCTCTATTATTGAAATTTATTTCTCAATGTGTTACATTGTTTAAGGCCCTGTTGTTTTGCAGAAATTAAGGAAAAAGGGAATAATCATTGCTATTTTTGCAACCTATCTAGTCAAGTGTCAAATATTGACACATTGACCGAGGTCGCATTTAATTCCCTGCTATCCCTTCTGAAAAAGTGCAAGGATACGCACGTTTATTTTTTTTTAACTCACGCGCGGATATGAATCGTTTCGCATTCCACGCGCTTTCAATCGTGCGGACGAGAATTAAAGTGGAAGTTTTAAACCTTTCAAATTCGAGTGATCCCAACCATTCAAACTGTCTATATATATCATGAAGTTTTCATTAGAAACGTTACTTACTCTTTTCACTCATCGCTTTCTGCGAAAACCTAATTTCTTCATTCTCTGCTAATACATCAGCCGTTGTCGTGTTCTTTTCGCCATTTTCTCCCTTCTCCGTCAACATTCTAACACATCTACCCTTATATAATGGCAGAAAAATCATCTTCCGGTCTTCCGGAAATGGAATGGGATACGATCGCTGCTTATTTGAATTCCCGCATCAAATACGAGCCATACATGGTTCGTGAGACCTTCGGGTTTCGCGATCTGGAGTCGATGTACGCCCTGGTGGAAACTTGTCTTCCTTTCCACCGGATTATCTCTGCCCGACCGCCGAAACTTCTTCCAAAGGTCGTGAGTGCGTTCTTTTACAATTGGAACAAGAGCGACTCCGTCTCCACCCATTCTGTGACTCTCGGGAGTCAGAAATCCACCCACCACATCAACGTCCTCGACGCCGTGAAGGTCGCCTTCAGCATTGGGGAGGGTGGGCGGCTGCAACTTTCCGAGATATCTCGCCCTCAACTGCAGGAGGTTCTTGACCGCGTTCTCATAGAGCCAAGACCGTATTTGGCAAGTACGTTCAAGAGGAACGAGCTCCGTCCCAAGTACAGGCTACTTATGGACTTTGTGCAGAGGTGCTTTCTTGGGCACCTCGGGAATCACGACCAGATCACGCCGTTAAAATTCCAAATTATGACGGCCATGATTCTCAACCTGCCCATCAGCTGGGCCAAGCTGATGGTCACCCTGCTATGGGATGAGGCCAAACAGATCGATTGCTCCATGGAGGGAGAGACCATGGTGGGAGTGCGTCTCCACAGCGAAAAGAGGTCGCTTCGTCTTGGGATGAAGGCGACCTGCATCATAACTTCCTTTTTCAAAAATCGGAGGTGGACAGACGAGCCGGCCTTCCCCCACAACTTCATTCCAAAAGATCTCCATCAGCTGGAGATGGCATTGGGTGTCGCGTCGCAAATATTTTACGGGTCGCCAGACCACGTAAGGCCGCATCTTATCCGGACTGGAGAGTCCAAGATTGGATGGAGGGTGTCGCCTCGCCCTGTGCAGAAGAAGAAGCGAAAGGCCGACGATGAACCGTTGCCCTCTCGCCCTGCCAAGAAGACTCCCCCACCGAAGAAACCATCTGTTTCTTCAGATCAGGTCAGGTCGTTACACAGTGTTTTTCCCATGGAGGCCGAGGAGCCAGTACCCAGCAGGCTGCCTACGCCCTCCCCATCGCCCTCACCTTCGCCGGAACGGACTCCTTCGCCAGTCCGTGCCGCAATCGAGCCGTCCGCCTCGCAGCATCGACCTGCACCTTCTCCTGCAGGCTCCCCCGCAGGCCGTCGCGCTGGTTCGGTGGAGATCGAGGATCTCACCGAAGACGACCCCCATTCTTCCCCCTTCCGGCAAGTCATCATGGAGGAAGATATCATCCTGCCCTTCCAGCCGATTGCCGAGCAGCCCGTGTCTGCTGCTCACTCTCTAGTGGCTTCTATGAAGGCCGAAGCCAGGCTGAGGGTGATCAACCTGATGCCGGGGATTGAGCAACTCCCCAAGTCCCTAAATCTAGCAGCTCGCCTCCAGTTTTATCTGGCTTGTAAGTCGAGTTACTACTACGTGTTTGACGCGTTGCTGCAGGTAGTCTCCCTCGACGATCTGAAGGTTGAAGAGCTGGAGCTAGAGGCCGAGTTCAATTTCTACAGTGTAGAGGATGCTGCCGCCAACTTCCAATCCCTCGTGCTGCGGCGCATGAAGGTTGAAGCCAAAATTTTGGGCATCGACCTTCGCCCCCTCTACACCAACTCACGTGTCCTCTACAACTCCGCCGCTATTCTCGGAGATGAGTTTGATGCCATTCAAACTTCGGAGCAATCGCCACCCAGGAATGAGGGTGGTGATCAAGCTCTTGCTGTTGCTGCTGCTCCATCTCCCGACGTATCAAAGGTTGATGTTGAGACCGAGCTCAATTCCCTCTCTGCCAAGCTCGAGTCTCTCAACATCAGTATATCGGAGCAGATCAAGAAGGCCGTAGCAGAGGCCCGGGTCGACATTTTGAAAGAAGCCAAGACCCAGGCCGATGAAGCTGCCAGGGAGCAGGTCACGAAGTTTGCCGTGGAAAATTTGAAGGAATACACGGACAAGCTTCTGCCGGACCAGCTCGAGTCGAATAACATGGCGTCCCTGGAGCTGATCGGGGAAGTGAAGGAGGACGTGGCCAAGGTCGATCAGCGAGTGACCGACCTGATTTCATCTATCTCAAACTCGGCATTGGCCTCCAACACTCAAATCAACGCCATCCTCGACACCCTCACCAGCCTGCTCAACGGCCAACAGAAATTGAAGGATGCCGTATCCAAGCTGCAGGAGGAGGACGCCTCTCTTCTTTCGCTCGTCAACTCCCTTTCTGATGATGTCGAAAAAGGGAAGAAGCAAAGACCGGAGCCAAAAAGAAGAAAGCCAGCAAAGCCAAATCCCCTCAATCTTCTTTGGCTCATCCCCCTCCTCCTCCGCCTCCGCCGCCAAGATAGCCCGATTCCGAGGCCGCCGCTGCCAAAGCTCGATTGGCTCACGAGGCCGAGCTTATAACCGCCATGCATCTTGCCGGAGCGACTCCGGAGCAGGCCGTGAACCCAAGTGAGCAAAGGCGTTTCATTGCAGAACGCCGGGCTGCAGAAGCAAGGAAGAAGGCAGAAGAGGACTGGATCAGCCAGTCTGCCTCCGAGCTTATTTTGGAAGCTGGACTCCAGCAGCAGGCCGTGGAGTGGCTCGACGAGAGCCAGAACGCCCTGTTGATGGAACTGAACAGCTGTTTCATCCTCCTCTTCTACTGGATCCATGACCCCTCCCTCCCAGAAGATGCCGATGCTGCCTATGCGGCCTACATGATGAAGTTTCCTAACCAACAATTTGTTGGTGAACTACGTAGGAAGGCTGCAGAGGCCGGTGCGATCTTGCGGGCTCCTTCCAAGCAATACTTCACGCCCCTGCTGATCCGTGAATCGTCCTTTTTTGATTATTCGCGAATCGACCGATACATCGCACTGACGGCTATCGGCATGAACGTCAATGTCTCCAATTCCGATCCCGCTTATTGCCGAATCAGGGATGAAATCTATGCGAGTATGAAGTCGAAGTCTAGGGAGCAGATCCAAGAGGAAAGAGTGGCAGCCCATGCCCAGCAGAAGAAGTAGTAGAATAGATGATTTTGCATAAGTTTTTGATATTCATTTAAGCTCATAGCTTGTCTTATAAAATCCCTATGTAATTTCGCTATCGAGCTGAATGAAGCAAAAATCATTTATTCGACCTGACGACAATATCTCTTTGTCCAGGCAAACTGCCTTACTGCTTTATTTTTATTATGTCTCATTAACTGCCTTTCCTATAATTTCGTATCAACCTTCATGGTTAATCGAACTTTCAACGTTTTATATACTTAGGAATTATTTGTAAAGTGTATGGTTTTGACATCATCAAAAAGGGGGAAATTGTTGGGAACCCCTTGCAGTTTGATTTTGATGATGTTTTTCGAAACCACACTTAGGTATATTTTCACTTGTTTAGGGTCAAGGCCGATAGATCGACCTGCTACCTGTTAGTGCGGGTCGATGCTCTCTAAAGTTTAAATACAAGTTTGATCCACTCTGTAAGAGAAAGGTTGTTTATCGACCTGCCTCATTCGGATCGAGCTATTATATCTAGCTGTCTATCGACCTTCTTTATCAAGCTTCCAGCCTGCTTTGACTTAGAAGATTTCAAGAGCTGGATTATAATATCAAGGTCGTTGATCCACCTTCATGGAGCAACACGACCTGATCCTTGCCACGTGGTATGCCAGCAAGGACGAAACTTCCCAACGGCTAGAAGTGAGTCTCGCCCCAACGGCTAGTGCCACATCATCCAGACTCCAACGGCTAGTTTTCAAAAACCGCCTATAAATACTTCAAGCCATTATCGGATTCAAATACGGGAAACTCAAGCTATCAACGCAAATACTCTGCCAAAATCTCTCTCAAAGTTCATATCTTTTCAAGTGTTCGAAATTCCAATATTTTCCCAAACACTTGACGAATAGAGATTTTAGACTCCGATAAAAGCCCCAACGACGAAGCGATCACTGCTGCTTGTCGTTGATTCAACAACTTCTTCTCCGACTCGTTCGAAGCTAGAAAGTTTGTTTTGTGTTTTTCACCATTATAGAGTTAGTCAAGCTCTGTAGTAAGTGAAAGGTTGTTTGTACGTCTTTGTACGAAAGGTTGTAAGGGTCACGACCCGAAACTCGTGTCTAGATATAATCAAATTAGAGTGTATTTAGAACTGATACTCAGTCAGTATAAATAAGAGAGAAGTTGGATCCGAAGGAAAAGGGATTCTCAGGTCGAGTCGACCTGACGAGGACGTAGGAGGGTTTCTCCGAACCACGCTAAATTGCGGTGTCTATCTCTCTCTCTTTATTTATCGCTCTTCCTTATTTTATCAATCTGACAAGCATCAACCTGCATTTCACGAAACAACCTGCATTTGCTTATCGACCTTAGATTTTTCAAAGAGTTAATCAACCTCCAACTTCCGCATAAGCACAGTTTGATAAATCAAGCTTGTTATCTAACGAGCTTGATAGATCAATCTGCCTCTGATAGGATCGACCTTGACAGTCGACCTCTATATCGACCTGATTTTCAAAAACGTCAAAAACGGTTGGTTATTGGTGTATTCCCCCCCCCCCCCCCCCCCATACACCAATTACTCTTTTCCGGGACCAACAAAAGATGTTAGGGTTTACAATGCTAGGCTATGAATATATATAGGGGAAATTTACACAAGGAATTATAAACCAAAAAAGGGATTTAATTAATAAAGGAAGAAATTCTTGGCTGGAACACCTCTCTCGACACCCCACCTCTCGACAGACCTCTCGGTCGAGAGAGGTATCGAGAGGTGGTAGAAACTGCTCTCGATCGATAGCTGATACAGAAGGTTCCTCTCGATAGACCTCTCGATCGAGAGAGGTATCGAGAGGTCTTCTCTCGAACTCAAAACTTGAACTTCAAACTACGATCTTCAAGCCTTGTCTCGTCTCGGGGTTTTATCATCAAAATATACCTAAAAACATAGAAAAACACCCACAAGCATAATATTGTCCAATATAATAAAAACCATATAAACTATAGACAATACTACACAATCGAGACTCAAAATCGACCCTTTTTGGTTATAAAAACAAGGTAAATTTCACCTATATCAAATCCCCCAAACTTAAACATTGTTCGTCCCGAACAATACCAAAACTTAAACAATAGACTCTAGCATTGTGAACTATACAGGCCTCAAAGTTTTTCATGATCATGATCAAAACTATGCACACAACCTTAGCATCAATAGCACAATCTATCCAACAAATTCAACTCATGCCAATCCATCAAAGAACACTCTCCAACATGTGAGATATTTATATGTAAGTGAACACTCAACTCTCTCAAAGAAAAGATGTATGAAACAATGCACATCATATGGGTTCACTCAACATCAATGTAATGCAACATGTTTACCATAGGCTTGCCCCTAATCTCAACATCTCCACCTAATGTAATATCCACAAACTAAGATCAAAAAGGTCTTTATATAAGCTTGTAATGTAGGGACATTGGTTAGGTAGGGAATGTATAGGCTAAGTGACTCAAATAAATTCAAACCATCAACCTTTTTTCAATTCCAACCAAAGTATGGTTTTCAACTCCATCTTCTACCATCCACCACCTCTACAAAACACAAAATCTTAGAGATGCAAAGTATGTAATTCAAGCTAACTATCCCCTTATGCTTTTATTCTCTTTTTTTTTTTTTTTTCCTTTCTTTTTTCTTAGAGCTCATCTAAAGACATTCTTTCTAATGATAATCAAAAGCTCTAATTTCTTTTCTTTTCACAATTATTTTTCTAAGCTTATAGGGATAGCCAACTATACTTAAATCAAGCACCTAAAATTTCTTTTCTTTTTCTTCTTCCATACCACAACAAATATTCTTTTCAACACCTCCCACATCACCAACTAAATCCACTAAAGGTACCATTATCCATCCAAACCTCCTATCATCCAAGCTTAAGAAAGAAAGGCTCATAAAAAGGCTCAAATGGGGTAAACAAAGATTATGATCAAGGTTAGTGTATGGGAATCATGTGGCTAAAGAAAGATGGCCTAAGATCATCTCCTAGTTCATAAATATACCAAGATCTTGATGGAGAAATAGGGCAAGTTCTAGAAACAATGAAGCATACATGATCACTCAATCAAAGAATAGGCATAAACATGCACAAATAGCTCAATTCTCACGGGTTCAAACTAACTAGTTCCCGATATCATAGCATGCTTCAAACTTATCAAATAAATATGCGTCGCTTCACCAAGGTTCCATGCATAATAAAGATCATGAAATTTTTCTCCAAAAATCAACAAAAAGTTTCTATCATCGGCCAAATTCACAATACTATCATCACATGCTTATTCGACTCGATTTAACCTAAGACTCTTAAGACTCAAAGCAATAAAAGACTCAACATACCCCAAAATAAACCAACTACTAAAGCAATTAAAAATACTCAAAAAGATTGTTAACTTTAGTTACTCTTCCCCCTCCCCCAAACTTATTTCGAAATCAAAGATTAAGGAATAAGTTTGCAAAAAGAAGATAAGTTAACAAACTTACCTCATTGAAATGACGGAGGGAAGGGAGGGTTGTCGGGGTTATTGGGATCGAATCGTTGATGGTGAGATGGGTAGTGAGGATAGAAGTAGTGCATCTCATGCACCATCCTATTGTAATTCTCCATGTAAGCTCTCTCATCCTCACGCCTTTTCGTCTCATTCTCTCGTCTTTTCGCTTCATTATCAAAATAAGTATTGAGAGTATCGAAACGACCTCCAATGTATGTACGAAGATCGCCCACCTCGGTTCTCAAAGTTTGAACTTCTTCTCGAACTCCTTGCACTTGAGATTCAACGAACTCTCTACCATCCCAATGGTAGTTGTCCATCGCCTCCATTGTTTCCGTGTGCCAATCTTGCATTGTAGAAAATTCCGGATCTCTCATGTAGAAACCGGACTGTGGAACACCTTCATACCCCTGCACGTAAGCATCCTCCTCTTGATCATATCCTTGCTCATATTGCTCGGCCTCTTCTTCATCGCCTTCGTCCTCATCATCATCGCCTCCTTCATCGGGCCTTGGACCTCCCTCGGCCCACATGAGTTCCTTGTGTTGGGGAGAGTTCATCTTCCCATTCCCTCTACGTAGCTTCTCATTCCCAATCACCTCGGTCAAATAGTTGTTCGGCAGCGGGAAGAGATGAACACCACTTCTCCCATGTAGCTTCAAGAACCACCCGGACGTATCGAATGAGATCATCCTTGCAAACTCCAAAGTGCGTCTATCCACAAAGATGGACCTAGACACCGGCTGCTCTCGAATCGGAATGTTGAAGTGTTGAGCAAGTGGAGTGACGAATGCTCCTATCTCAATCTTTTGTCCTCCGAACAAATAAGCTTGATTCTCCATATGATCTACGAGGTAAAGGGCTGCATTCTGGGAGTGGCCTCGATAGGAAGTCCAAATGAGATGTGCATCGGTGGCAAGGAAGGTGCCGGAGTCGTGGCGGGAATGGATGGTAGATGAAATCAGCCTATGGAAGTAGCAAATCATGGGATTCCGAATCGAGGTGGCCTTTGCAATTGCCGGGTTGTAGGAATTCTTCCTCTCCTCGTCGTAATCCACAAATTGGCCCCACAAATCTTGAAGATTAGGATGGTTTTTGCCAATGTACTCGCCATTCTTGTCTCCTCCGATAACATCGTTGAGTTGATCCATGTCAAGCTCCCTTGGTTGACCACCGAGTTGGAAACGAATGGTATCGGGCACTTGGTTGACTCGCACCACCTCCAATGTTGAGAGAAACTCCACCGTTAGAATGTGATAGGTCAAGTGGTTTCCTTGGAATATGTTGGTTAAGCCTCCTCTTTGCTTCATTTGGGTGATCTGATCGGCTATCCCCATTGCCACTATCGTCTCTTGATGGAGGAAACGACAATGCTTGTGCTTGAGTTGCACAAGATGGGACCATCTCCTCTTCGACTCTGCTGTGGTGAGCTTCAATTTGAACGCCTTGGGCTCCAAATTCGTGGGCAACGACCTTGCCGGCGGCATTCGGTTCTCCAGGATAGTCTTGTCATTTTTCCACGTCTCCTTGGCCTTCTCCTTCCCCTTGCCCTTGCTTGAAGAAGTCGAAGCAACATTCTTCCCCTTGTCTCTTGCCATTTTAGTACCTAAAAATTTCACAAATTAAACCAAGAGGTGCAAGAATATAGCAATATGAATCATCTTCCCCCAAACTTCAACCAAATTCAATCCTCCCCCATTATCAATGCAATTTTCACATCACAAATCCACACATTCAACACCACAAATCTCCAAACATAATACTCTTCATAGCCCAACTATCAATTCAATGCATATAAATCAATGAGTTTCATCAAATTCATAGACAAATTCAAATACCCATTCAAAAATTCACATGCATCCATCTTTTCAATCCGCAATGAATCCAATTTATTCAAATAATGCAAAACAATTCATAGATTCAATCTAAAATTCTCAATCTAATACCCAATCCATTAATCCACGAATTTAACCAACAAAAACGAATTTCAATCGGTCAAAACATGCGTATTCATGTAGAGAATCAAGAATTAATAAGAGAGGGGCAAGAAATCGAGTACCTTGAGATGAATTGAAGAGAGAAAATTGAAGAGTGCTCTTGTGTTCTTGAGAGAATTTGTGTTTGTGTGTGAATGGTATGTGAATTGTGTGTATATGGTATATAAATAGGGAAAATAAAACCTGGTCAAAGTCGGTTTAGGGTTCGTCAACGACCCTCTCGATACACCTCTCGATCGAGAGAGGTGTCGAAAGGTACTTACTGGACTCCGTAATTTGACCTCTCGACAGGCCTCTCGATCGAGAGAGGTGTCGAGGGGTTTTGCGCTGAACACACTGTCCTCCCCTCTCGATCGAAAACATGGGGGTCTTGATCGAGAGGCTTCACGTGACAAAACCTGGGCACAATTTTCAGAATATCTCGATACCCCTCTCGATCGAGAGAGGTGTCGAGAGACCCCTACTGGACAATATTTTTTCACCTCTCGATAGGCCTCTCGATCGAGAGAGGTGTCGAGAGGTCCTGCCCGATTTTTCTTTCTACACAACACTTTAGCATTTGTTAGTATATTAAGGGGTTTCGACTCTAAAATACGAAAAAAATTAAAATCTACCTACGACTTTAAAATAAAATGAAACAAAAATAATAAAAACGAGATACGAATATTGGGTTACCTCCCAACAAGTGCTACGTTTAACGTCTTTAGCCCGACGATACCTCCTTTCTAACTTGGGTCATCGAGATAAGTGGCCGCTTTCTTGGGCTATAGAGGCAACGGCTTGAAGTAGTGCTTGAGTCGATGTCCATTCACCACGAATTTTTCACCGTCGTTCTTCAACACTTCATATGCACCATTCTTCAAGTCCTTGTAAATAACGAACGGCCCTGACCACTTACTTTGCAATTTTCCTGGAAACAAACGAAGTCGAGAATTAAAAACAAGAACATCATCACCAATTTCGAACTTACGCTTTTTAATGCTCAAGTCGTGAAATCTTGCGACTCGTTCTTTGTGAATCCTCGAATTCTCGAATGCCTCGTTCCTCCATTCATCAAGCTCCAATAAGTTGTCATACCTTTGGCCCATGGCTTCCTTGAACTCGAAATTAATCCTTCTAGTCGCCCAATAAGCTTTGTGCTCCAACTCCATTGGTAAATGGCAAGATTTGCCAAATAGCAATTGATATGGGGACCTTCCAATTGGCGTCTTGAAAGCCGTCCTATAAGCCCAAAGTGCATCATCTAAATACTTCGCCCACTCCTTCTTGTTGGTGACGGTCTTCTCCAAAATTTGCTTGATCTCTCGATTAGCTAGCTCGGCTTGACTGTTTGCTTGAGGGTGGTAGGGCGTTGTAACCTTGTGCTTGACTCCATATTTTGCAAGAAGCGATCCTAACCAACGATTGTTGAAGTGACTCCCCCCATCGCTAAGCAAAGCTCTCAGAGTTCCATACCGAGTCAAGATATTTCGCTGGAGGAATTTGATCACCACCTTCGAATCGTTGGTTGTAGTAGGAATGGCCTCGACCCATCTTGAAACATACTCCACCACAAGTAAGATGTACGAGAACCCTTGAGATTTGGGAAAAGGACCCATGAAGTCGATTCCCCAAACATCAAAAAGCTCCACCTCCGTGATAGTGCGTTGCGGCATCTCGTCCCTCTTCGTGATGTTCTCCATCCTTTGGAATCGATCGCATGACTTGATGTACTCGTGGCAATCCTTGTAGATCGAAGGCCAATAGAAACCACTATGAAATATCTTGAGGGCGATGCGATTTGCAGCGAAGTGTCCCCCATTCGGAGCACTATGGCAATCTTCTATGATCTTTTTCCACTCCGATTGACGAACACATCGTCGTATGATTCCATCGGCACACCTCCGGTACAAGTAAGGATCATCCCAATAATAGAACTTACAATCATGGAGGAACTTCTTCTTTTGATGAGATGAGAGATCCTTGGGCACATGATGAATCACCAAATAGTTGACGATGTCGGCGAACCAAGGATTCAAATCGTCCACCTCAAAAATCTGCTCATCGGGGAAGCTTTCCTTGATAGCAATCTTCGAATCTTCTCCATCCACGGGCTGCTCAAGTTTCGAGAGATGGTCGGCCACCACATTCTCGCATCATTTCCTATCCTTGATCTCCATATCGAACTCTTGAAGAAGCAAAATCCAGCGAACTAACCTTGGCTTCGAGTCCTTCTTGTTGAATAGGTAGCGAATGGCGGCATGGTCAGTGTGCACAATCGTGTGAGATCCCACCATATAAGGTCTAAACTTGTCGAAAGCATAGACCACAGCGAGTAACTCCTTCTCCGTGGTGGTGTAGTTCCTTTGAGCCGAGTCCAATGTCTTGCTAGCATAGTAGATCACTAGGAAAAGCTTCTCCCTTTTCTGCCCTAAAACTGCTCCTACCGCCCAATCGCTTGCATCGCACATGAGCTCGAACGGGGCACTCCAATCCGGTGACACCAAGACGGGAGTAGAGATAAGCGCCTTCTTCAATGTCTCGAAAGCTTCCAAGCAATCCCCATCGAATACGAACTTGACATCCTTCTTGAGCAATCCACACAACGGCTTCGTGATCTTTGAAAAATCCTTGATGAACCTCCTATAGAAGCCGACATGTCCTAAGAAACTCCTCACCGATTTTACGTTGGTTGGGGGTGGCAACTTCTCGATGGCTACGACTTTGGCTAGATCCACCTCCAATCCATGTGAAGACACCTTGTGACCAAGAACCACTCCTTCTTGCACCATGAAGTGGCACTTCTCCCAATTGAGAACGAGGTTCGTCTCTTCGCACCTTTGAAGCACCGTGGCGAGATTCTCCAAGCATTGATCAAAAGAAGAGCCAAATACTGAAAAATCATCCATGAATACCTCCATTATGTTCTCAATTAATCCATGGAAGATGGCCATCATGCACCGTTGAAAAGTAGCCGGCGCGTTGCATAACCTGAACGGCATCCTCCGATAAGCGAATACTCCATATGGACAAGTGAATGCTGTCTTGTGTTGGTCCTCCGAAGCGATGGCGATTTGGTTGTAGCCGGAATACCCATCGAGGAAGCAATAGTACTCATGGCCGGCCAATCGATCGAGCATTTGATCCACAAATGGGAGGGGAAAGTGGTCCTTCCTAGTTGCTGCGTTGAGAAGGCGGTAATCAATGCAAACTCGCCATCCCGTGACAAGCCTCGTTGCTATAAGCTCCCCATTCTCATCATTGATGACCGTCATGCCTCCTTTCTTTAACACCACTTGAGTAGGGCTCACCCACTCGCTATCCGAAATAGCATAGATCATGCCGGCATTAAGCAACTTCAACACCTCCTTCCTCACAACTTCTTACATGGCCGGGTTCAATCGCCTTTGAGGTTGGACTCTTGGGCGATGACTATCTTCGAGCAATATCCTATGCATGCAAATCGAAGGACTAATACCTTTGATGTCGGCAATCGTCCATCCAATTGCAGATTTGTGCTTCCTTAGAACCCTCAATAACTTGTCCGAATTTGTCTCCGTGAGATGAGAGGACACGATCACCGGGTACGTCTCTTCTTCTCCTAGGAACTTGTACTTGAGGTGCTCGGGTAGTGGCTTCAATTCCACCTTAGGGGCTGCATCCTTCTTCTCTTCCGCTTCGAAAAACCCATCATCCACCTTCTTGTTGATGTCGAGGTATGAAACTTCCTTGTGGTGACGTGATGGTCGATTTGCCTCCAATTGATTAAGATACTCGAGAATCTCATTGCAAGCTTCATCCAACTCCTCGTAGGCATAAAGAGAATTTGAGATGCAATGGTTAAGGGCCTCCTCCGGAGTAGGTGGTATCAATGTCTCGATGGAGAAGATATCCTCACGTTGATCGTCGGGTCTCTTCATGGCTTCATAGATAGAGATTTTCAATTCTTCCCCGTTGACTCGAAATGTGAGGTCTCCATCTTGAACATCGATCAATGCTCTCCCTGTGGCTATGAATGGTCGTCCTAAGATCAACGGTTGATTTGTATCCTCGGGCATATCCAAAACTACAAAGTCCGCCGGAAAGACAAGGTTGTGCACTTGAACGAGAACGTCCTCCACTATCCCCCTTGGATAGGAAACCGACCGGTCCGCCATGAGTAGAGAGAAGGTGGTTGGCTTCATCCTCCCGATCTTGAGCCGGTTGAATATAGAAAGAGGCATCAAATTGATGCTAGCACCGAGATCGCATAGCACATTTTGAAAGACGCGATCACCGATCTTGCATGCCAATGTGAACCTCCCGGGATCCTTTTGCTTCAATGGTAGCTTCTTTTGGATCACCGCGCTACACTCCTCCGTGAGATTGATTGTCTCGAACTTCCCCCACTTCTTCTTTCCCGAAACCGCATCCTTGATGAACTTCATATGGTTGGGCATGTCTCGAAGAGCATCTAGAAGTGGTATGTTGATGTTGACCTTTTGTAGTATCTCCAAAAAGCGTTGATACTTTTCATCTTGCTTCGTCTTGGTCAAGCGTTGTGGGAAAGGGGCATTCGGAGTGTACGTCGGGAATTGGGGCGGCTGCTTTGCCTCTCGATCCCCCTCTCGATCGAGAGAGGTATCGAGAGGTACCTTCTGACCTCGGTTTTTGACCTCTCGACCCCTCTCTCGATCGAGAGAGGTGTCGATAGGGTCAATTTGAATCTCCTCATCGTAAACCTCTCGATCCTCCTCTCGATCGATAGAGGTATCGAGAGGTGGATTCTGACTTCCAGTAGCGACCTCTCGATCCCCCTCTCGATCGAGAGAGGTGTCGAGAGGTCCTCACCTCGGCACTTGGATCCTCGTCTCCTCGAGCTCCGCATTCTTGAGTCTCCCGTCTCCTTTCTTCTCAGCTTCCAAGGATGGATTTGTGTACTTTGTGCCACTCCGAAGCTCAATAGCATGAACATGGTGGTTGTTCTTCGGGTTTTGCTCGGTGTTGCTTGGGAATTGGCCGGGCTTATGGACTCCTCCTTGAGCGTTAGCTATTTGACTCATTTGCATCTCCAACATTTGCATTTGCTTGGTCAAGGCGTTGATGTTACTCCCCAAATTGTTGCTCAAGGTGTTTTGAGTAAGCTCCAACGTCCTCAACTTAGCATCTTGTTGTGTCATCCTCATCTCCGACTGAGCCATATATTGACGAATCAAATCGTCAGTAGACATCTCCTTCTTTGGCTCTTGGATGACTCCGTTCTCAACATGGAAGCCGGGAGGTGGTTGCAAGGCATTGTTTGGATTGGCATAAGAGAAGTTCGGATGATTTCGGTTGTTGGGAACGTAAGGCTTCTTGTATCCTCCTTGGTAGTTCGAACCTCCTTGTCCTCCTTGCCACTTGTTTCCTTGATTGGGTTGCCACTTGCCCCCTTGTTGCACAAAATTGGCATCCTCCTCTTCGGTTGGGTTTGCTTGTTCGTCTGTGACCACATCGCACCGAAGTACTCCTTTCTTCATAGTATCCAACTCACTTGCTGTTTTTGTGTACTTCTCCATCAAGTCTTCGTAAGCCTCGATTCCAATGTTGGCAACTCTCCTTCTTCCAACGCGACGGTCAGTAGCCTCCTCATAGCTCGAATTCACGGTCAGCTCAATAATCTCCATAGCCACATCGTACTCATTGTTCAAGAATCCTCCTTTCGAAGCGTATTCGAGCTCCTTCCTACACAACTTGTTCAAACCACGATAGAAGCACGTGATTTGATCTTCCTTGCTAATTCCATGGTTCGGGCATGCTCTCAATAGCTTCTTGAATCTCCCCCACGCCTCGTAGAAATACTCATCCTCGTATTGTTGGAATTGGTTGATCTCGTTGATGAGTTTTTGAGCTCTCGAAGGTGGGAAGAACTTGTTTAAAAATCTGGTGCACATCTCGGCCCAAGTCCTTATCTCCGTCTTGTCCAATCCATCGAGCCACTCCCTCGCATCGTCCTTGAGAGATCACACGAATAAGCTGAGCTTGAGGTAGTCCGAAGATACTCCATTAGCCTTGTATGTTGCACAAATATCCAGAAATTGCTTCAAGTGAGCATTCGGATCCTCCATGGGTGTGCCTCCATATTGGTTAGATTGCACCATGTTGATGAGGGACGTCTTGATCTCATAGTTGTTCGCGTTCGTGGTCCCCCATCCTCCTTGCTGAAATTGGTCCACGACCGGCTTGAAACGGTCGTTCAAAGTCCTCCTCGCCGCTTGATCTCCCATCGAATCGAAACTCTTTGGTGAATCGGGTTGGTGAAGAGGGCGGTGTATCGATCTTGCTAGCTTCCTTCTCTCGTCTCCTTGCTCTAAGTGAGCGCTCCAACTCCAAGTCTATCGGAATAGGATTTATCCCTTTAGACCTTGTGGTCATGCACTACCTAAAACCAAAGAGAAGAAAAGAAAATGTTAGATCAATAAACCAAAAACAGAAAATAAAAGCGCCTAAATCACCTATTAATTTTATTTCAAAATATGCGTATGAAATCTAATCAATCCCCGGCAACGGCGCCAAAATTTGATCGCACTATTTTCTACCACACAAAATAGGTATAGTATAGAATAAGCGAGTATCGTATCCACAGGGACTGACAAATCGAAAACACACACAATACCTCTACTTTAGAACTAAACTGATGTTTAAGCTTTTAAGAGTTTATGAATGTGGTATTTATACTAGGCAAATAAATAAAAGGACTCAATAAATCAAGTAAGGAAATAAATAAATAATGGTAAAAAGATAATCAAATAAAATAACTTAGCAAACAAGCAAATAAATAAACAAGGTAAAAAACTTAATTAAGGAAAAGTGTTGATTCTAGGGAAGCCTACCTAATCAAATCCATGAAAGCAATTAATGCATACAATCAACCAATTTAATCCAATCTAAATGTGATATATGAAAAATAACCTAAACCCCGATTAAAGCAATGCAAGTCGTCACCTAATGAGATCCTAATATCCTCTCGAATTATAAGAATCAAATCAAGTGCAAAATAAAACAAATATCAATGATATAATCAACTAGGTTCAATTATGACACCCAAATCAACTATATGCAAATATATGATAATTCAATCATCAACTAAGAAAATCAAACTATCATATCATGTATTCATGAGATCTATTATGCAATTATCCTATCAAGGCATAAATACATAACTATGCATACACAATTAGTGATCAAGTAATCATGCATGAGAATAAGCACCATGAAACATGCATCTAGATTGGAAGGTTAATTGTAAACAAAAATACTTACATAAATTCAATTAGGCATTCAATCCCTAAAATCAACTAAGGAATTTAGCTAGACATAATTAAAGTAAACATAAACACAAAGCATTGAAAGAACATAATTAAAGATTAAGAGTAAGAAAAACTTGAACACAAATGAAGAACTTCGAATCTTGAATCTTGCATAAACTGGAATAATCTTCAATGTCGAATACAAGAATAAAAACTCTAAAGTAAAATATAAAAGTGCTAAAAAAGTATGAAAGATGTTAGGGTTTACAATGCTAGGCTAGGAATATATATATGGGAAATTTACACAAGGAATTATAAACCAAAAAGGAATCTAATTAATAAAGGAAGAAATTCTCGGCTGGAACACCTCTCTCGACACCCCACCTCTCGATAGACCTCTCGATCGAGAGAGGTATCGAGAGGTCTTCTCTCGAACTCAAAACTTGAACTTCAAGCTACGATCTTCACGCCTTGTCTCGTCTCGGGGTTTTATCATCAAAATATACCTAAAAACATAGAAAAACACCCACAAGCATAATATTGTCCAATATAATAAAAACCATATAAACTATAGACAATACTACACAATCGAGACTCAAAATCGACCCTTTTTGGTTATAAAAACAAGGTAAATTTCACCTATATCATTCTTCTCACTTTCCTCTTCTTCACGTGCTTCTGTGTTCTTCCCTTGGTATTGCTTGTAAAACCTCTTGTACTTTCCAACTCTTGAATTCATCTTGTTGAAATTCTTAGATAAGAACACGTACTGTTCTTCAAGCTCTTCTCGCGATATTTTGGAGATTGGCGAGTCGCTTGAAGTCTTAGCAGCTTTGAAAGCAACGCCTTTGCTTGTGGGAACTTCATCTTCTTCATCTAGTGACATGTGGTTGAGATCAAACTCGTGTGCTTTGAGTTCTGAGAATAAGATTTCTGGAGAGAATTTTAACAAGTCCTTCGTGGCTAGATAGAGTTCTTTCATGGTCTGCCATTTTCTGGTGAGAGCTCTAACTATCTTGAGGTTGACCTCTTTGTCAGTAAGCTCTTTCCCAAGTGAGACAAGCGTCGAGACTAGATTAGTGACTCGAAGCTCGAATGCATCGATGTTCTCGCTAGGCTTCATCATCAAGCTTTCAAATTCTCCAATTAGCACGGCAAGCTTGTTCTCTTTGATCTTTTCTATCCCTTGTGAGATCAAATCTAGTGTGTCCCACATCTCCATTGTAGTAGTGCACTTTCTGATTCTTGGTAGATAGGCATCCGAGACAGCGCTTTGCATGATGTGTCTTGCAACTCTGTCCAGGTTCGCGACTTTGAAGTCATTTGCAGTGTAGTCCTCCTTCAACTTTTCAACATACTCGTTCCGAGTAGTAGTTTCTCATCCTTCAGCAGCTGGAATGTTGACGGTGTTGATCTTCATGATGGCAATGGGTCCTTCCGTCACCACTTCCCACATCCTGTCGTGGACGGAGCTTAGGAAGCACTCGAGACGGAAGCTCCATGTCTCGTAGCCTTCAATGGAGAATTTCGGTAGGTTTGAAGCACTGTGACTAGAAGACATCTTAAAACGTTAAATTTATGCAGTATGCGTGGGTGAGATTTTGATGCACTTAAGAAAACGGATCGGTTCAAGTGAGACAACGTGAAGCGAGTAGCTCGCTTCCAGTATACAAAGTAGTGGCTCGTTAGAACCCCTGCTCTGATACCACTTGTTGGTCCTGGAATGACAAGTAAGAACACACGTAGAGGGGAGGGGGGTGAATACGTGTGTCAGAAGTTTTTCAACTTCTTTTCAAACTTGCCTCCGAGTAAGCAAAGTGAGTCACTTTTAAACTTAAGACCAAAGCTGAAGCCAGATCTACAGTAAAGCTTTCCAAAGACCAAAGCGAGAGCCAAATCTCTAGAGATACTTACTTGCTTGAATGCGGAATTTAGTGAGCTATTCTTTCTTAAGTTATTAAAATCTCGGTTTAAGTTTATTTGCATGCAAATGCAAATATGATAATCAAAGCGAGTAAACAATAAATGAAAGAGTAAGGGTAAGGGCGATACTGCACACGGAGATTTATAGTGGTTCGAAGATAATACTCATATGTCCACTTTGTTCCAACACTGGAACAGTTTCTCTTCACTCAAGAAACTTTCAGAGATTACGAGTTCTTCGAAAAACCTAAGCATGTATCGAGCTTCACACAATCAATGAATGTGTAATCTTGGATCCCTACGACAACAACGACAACCTTTCGATCGAGGTTTTCGCAATCGATGAAAGTGAAACCTTGGATCTTATAACAACCTTAAAACGAACACAAACAACACTAACACGCTTGACACAACAAGGAGAATGGTTTTGGGTTGGGTTTGTGAACACACACACTCTAAGTGAAGAATCTTTTACAATGAAATGCAAAGGCTAGGATTCTTCTTCTAAGCTTTGGATATATATGTGGGCTTAGATTTTAGAGTGTAAGGTTTCAAAAAGCAAGCTTCGATGAAACTGAAGCTTGGAACACTTCTTCAAGAACTCGAGAAAATATAAGCTAGAAAATCGCGAGAACTTGTTGTTTTGAGCGCTGGAAATTTCCAAAGAAGTGTTGAAGTGTTCTTGGTTCTACATTTCTCTATATATATTGGTAGAGACGGGTTGAAGCCGTTTGAAAGTTGGTGGCTTTGTCTCTCCACACTCAACAGTACTTGGCTTAACCGGCAGCTTTTCAGAGGGTGGCTTTGTCTTCTTTCCCAAAACGGCTAAAAGCCAAGCGTAATAGTAACTGGCTTGGGCAGTACTGTAGCGGCTGCTTTGTCGGTCTTCCGAGTCAACTCTAGCATCCAATCCTTACTCTCCACGTGGAGATCTGCATTAATTGCAGCGGATCTTCACTTGACTAGAGTTTGAACAAGGGATGGTAGTTGAACTATCGTTTTCAAGCTTCGTATCGTAGTCGCTTCGCTTTTCAAAAGAACTTGCTTCAGCTTTGTCGGGTAGACTAGCTTTAGCTTTATCAAGACCACTCGCTTCCGCTTTATCGGGTGGGCTTGCTTCAGCTTCAAAACACACTCAAGCAAGTGGCCTTCTCGCTTCGCTTGAAACCTGTACGCTAGATCTAAAGCGACTAGAAAGAAATAAGCTTTCCTAACATTACAAGCTTGAAAAATTCTAACCTATTGTACTAATCAAATAGGGTTGCTTGGGAATAGGATGTAACGCCCCGCATTTTCATAACTCTACATTAGTAGTTTAATTCGTAAATTAGATAAATAGTTTAAAGATTAATGACTAAAAATTCTATTCTCGACGAAGGTAGAATTTTCGTAAGAAAAGACTTGTTATATTAGTCGATTTTAATTAGAAGAATGACCTTTATAATTTATGGGTTATAGAATGTGATTACTTACTTTAAGTAATTTATTAACTAAGTATAATTCTAAAGAGAAATCAAATAGCAATTTGATTAATCATTTATTAAATAATTATATCGATAGTATCGATTTTACATTTCATATTGATTTGTATGATTCAAAATCTATCAAGATCAAAAGTTGTGGTACGAACTAAGTAATTTATATTATGGGCCAAGCCCATCGGTTGATAATCAAACCGTTAGATAATAATCGAACCAAGCATTCGAATAATACTTTTATTAAATCAAAATCAGTAATTATTGATAAAAGAAAGAAATTTTAAGTGTATAATACAATTAAAAAAAATAGAATTACAAATAATTAAATGACTACATTAACAAAAAAAAAAAAAAAAAAAAAAAAAAAAGGGAATGAACCTGCAGCAGCTATGCAGCAGCTACTGCTGTTGCGTGAAACAAAAAAATTAAAAAGGAATGAAAGAAATAAAAACAGAGCAGCAGCAGAGAGGGGACAACAGCAGCAGAGCAAACTCCTTTCCAATTTCCAGCCTCCTTCATCCCCCCTTACACCATTCTTGAGCCCCAAGAAAAACAGCACCTTCCTCAACCTTTCCCTCAACTTGCTCAACTTGCAACCTGCAGAAAAAGAAATGGCAGAAGATAGCAGCAGCTCCTGCTATGGTCTGTTTCGGGTCCGGGTCGGGTCTCGGGCTAAACCCGTGGGTCTGAACCGGGTTAATGGTCTTGGGCCGAGTCCAGTGATTTGGGCCGAATCCAGTAAAGCTTGGGCCGAGACATTAATTCATTCGGGCTGTTTCTAATAATTAATTACGGACTTAACTTGTTCGGATTTAATTTTATTAATCGAATGTACCATTAATTTTCGAAGGAGTATATTCTCGTAAAATACTCACGAGATTAATTAGTTAATTAATTAATAAGGACGGCCCGACTATTAAAATCGGTTTCGCTTGAGATTAATAAAAATGATTAAGATTATTCAACTTATGAATTTAATTAATTAAGATTAATTAAGTATTAAGCTATGCTTAGCTTTAAAATATGTCCTGAAGATTTGCGTAATTTTCGGGAATTAATTCAACAAATAAATGGTCTCGAATAATGGAAGAAACGATTCTGAATAATAAAAGATTATTCTATTATGAAAATATTTAAAGGATTCAAATCAATCTGTTAACCCTAACAGATTTATAAGATAGGAAAATATACTAGACGATTATTTTCCCATAGGAAGTTTTATTATAAGAATGTAGATTCTTATTATACCTTTATGAATAGACGTGACTCGACAAGGTTTTGACGTTGTTCGCCTATCAAGACCGGGCATATTCTACGCTTCAAGAGGTGGGCTTTCTTATACAAATAAAGTTATAGAATGTTTAGATTGAAAATACTATTTTTCAAATATTGTCATGCCATAAATGTTTTGATTTTGTATGATACCTATCTGTATTGGCTTTGCCAATTTATTTAATTGAATTCGGGTCCTAGTAAGATAGCTATCTTACTTGGACTAGTGTACACAATGTGACCGTGTGTCATCTTCGGGTTGGCCGGTCAAGGTATCGTGAGAGTGGCCACTCTCTCGATACCATAGGAACAGATATGGTAGATTACTAAAGAACTTAGTCTGCAGAATCACAAGAACTTTTTGTAAGCATAGGATCTTTTCAACAAAATCCCTATGACTTACTATTAATGGCTTGACAATTATATATGTATGTTTTCGGCAATGTGCCCACTGAGTACCTTTGTACTCAGCTCTGCATATATTTCTAAATGTGCAGGTTGAACGAGATGGAATGGAGAGCCGGCCCAAGCTTTTGTCATCACGAGTCAATTAGTTCAATAGATTAAGACTCTCGGTAATGTGTGTCTTCATACATGCATTCTGTAAGACTTCCGCTGTGAAATATCGATAGATTTTAGTTGAGAATTCGAGTCATGTAAACGTATCGAATACATGTCTTTCTTTTCCTTAAAGGCTCGACGCCAATTGATATAATAATTACATTCCCCTTTTCTATTCCCGCTTCTTTAATCTCATCCCTAGTCACAGGTTCCCGGCTTCACTATCCATAGTAAAGTCCAGTCGTGACATAGGATTATCATAGAGGGTTTGGGATCGAATCAAAACATAATAAATAATTTTATTAAATGTCCCAATAGGTTCCCCCTTAACATATGAATCCTTAACAATTCCCAACAATTTCCCCCTTTTTGATGATGCCAAAACCCAACACTTTACCACAATAAAAACTTCTAAGCAACTGAATCCTTCACAGTCTTATCATTTTTTATTTTTTTATTTTTTTATTATTATTTTTTTTAAGTTCTTATGGTTGTGTAGGTTTGTAGCAAAAAGTTTAAAAATCACAAAGCTTAGTAAAATAAAATTGTAGAGCAAGACGCTTGACAAAAAGTAAAGCTTCATAGATGGAGTGACATGGAATATAGATCACAGAGAAGGTTAGAAAGAGATTACTCTACATGGTAGGCTTTAAACACTCGTTGCTTCATCATCTTCTGGTCTGCAGTGTTAAGCTTGTCGATTCCAAGCAAGTGTAAAGCTTCCCTGACCTCACGATCAATGACACCTCGGTCAATGATGATCGAATCTCCAATCTTTGGCCTGACGAACATCTCTCTCCCTGGAATTTTGATAATAATCTTGGGCTCTGCACACTCTGCAATTATCAAGATTCTCCTCCAAAGCTCTTCATCGTACACAACCATGAAGTTGTGTAGAGCATCAAATCTCCAAAGTCTTGACTCCGGGGTGAGTGGCAACATCGATTAAGCCTCTGTCTATGATTAGTGTCTTTTTTTTTTTTCTTTTTCTTTTTTTCTAGATCTCAATTAAGAATGTTCTTTTCAATGATAATTAAAAACTTTATTTCTTCTTTTCTTATCTCTTCTCACAAATTTTTAAGCTCATAGGGATAGCTAACAACTTATGCAAGCATCTAAAATTCTTTTGTTCTCCCTCTACACCACAACAAAATATTCTTTTCAACTCCTTCCATACAACTAACTACCAAAAGATACCCATAATCATCCAAACCTCCTATCATCCGGTTTTACAAAGAATGACTAATAAAGGCTCAAAAGGGGTAAACAAAGGAATATGAACAAGGTTAGTGTATAGGAATCATGTGGCTAAAGAAAAATGGCCTAAGATCATCTCCTAGTTCATAAATATACTAAGGTCTTGATGGAGAAAAAAGGCAAGTTCTAGAAACAATGAAGAATGCATGATCACTCAGTCAAAAAATAGGCATAAATATGCACAAATAGCTCAAATCTCACAGGTTCAAACTAACTAGTTCCCGATATCACAACACAATTCAAATTTACCAAATAAATTGTGTCGCTTCGCCAAGGTTCCATGCATAATAAAGATCATGTTTTTCTTCAAAAATCACAAAAAAATACTATCATCGGCCAAATTCATAACACTATCATTACATGCTTATTTGACTCAATTTAAACCTAAGACTCAACAAATAAAGACTCAATAAAAATACTACTACTACTACAACTACTACCCCAAAACAAACTAAACAAATTAAAACTCTAAAAATAAGAATACACATAAAATTGAGTTAACTTAGACACTCTTTCCCTCCCCCAAACTTATTTCAAAGCAAAGCAACGAAATAAGTTTAAGAAAAGAAGTAAGGCTAAGTAAACACAATGCAATCAAGGAAAGGGAGGAGGGGGTGGGTTGTTTGGATCGTACCTTTGATAACCTTCTGGATAGAAGGGATAAAATTTGATGCATGTCGTGCATCATCCTCCGATATTGTTCTTGGTACATCCTCTCATCTTCACTTCTCTTCCTTTCCAATTTTCGAGCTTGTCTCTCCTAATCAAAGAATGTGGTGAAAGTGTTTCGGAGAGCTCCAACCTCCGTCCTCAAAGTGCCTACTTCTACTCGAATGACTTCCACTTGCTCACCAACATATTGTCGGTAAAGCAAGTGATAATTGTCGAAGAGCTGAGAATTTTCCTCATGATATTCTCTCATCGCCTCATGAAACTCCGGGCGGTCATGTGGAAGGCCGGTTGAGGTCCTCCTCCTTCTTCACCTTCATCTTCCTCTTGTTGCTCCTTGTGATGCTCCTCTTCTTGGTCTTCCTCCTCTTCTTTCTCTTGTTCGTCTCCATGATGGCCTCCTTGTTGCGGCATCTGTCTTCCTTCAGCCCAAATAAGCTGTTTATGGCCCGGGGAATTCATCTTCTCATTGCCTCGTAGGAGATACTCGTCCTTCATCACCATTGTGTAGTAGGCATTGGGTAAAGGAAAGAGACGAACTCCCCTCAACCCGTGAAGCTTGAAGAACCACCCGGATTGATCGTAAGATATGATCTTGGCTAACTCCAATGTTCTTCTATCCACATATATCAATATGGAAACCGGGGCTTCACGAATGGGCACGTTGAAGTGATTGGCAATTGGGGTGACAAATGCCCCAATCCCAATCTTTTGTCTGCCGTAGAGGTAGGCTTGATTCTCCATTGATCAACAAGGTAGAGAGCTGCGTCTTGAGAGAATCCTCGGTAAGATGCCCAGAGGAGATGAGCATCGGTGGCTAGGAAGGTGCCGGAATCATGACGGGAGTGAATGGTGCAAGAGAACAACCGGTGGAAGTATCGGATTGTGGGGTTCCGAATGGATGAGGCCTTTGCATGAGATGGATTGTAAGACTTGTTCACCTCCTCCTCGTAATCCACAAAATGCTTCCACGAGTCTTGGAGGTTCGGATTATGATCACCCAAGTAGTGACCGTTCTTGTCCCCTCCAATGATGTCGTTAAGTTGATCCATCGTCAACTCCCTCGGTTGTCCTCCCAATTGAAACCGGATCACTCGAGGCACTTGATTGGCTCTCTCCACCACCAAGGCCGAAAGAAACTCCACCGTTAGAATGTGATAGGTCAAGTAGTTTCCTTGAAATATGCTGGTGAAGCCTCCCATTTGCATTAAATCGATGATCTCATCCACGATCCCCATGGCCGCAATCGTCTCTTGATGTAGGAAACGGCAATGCTTGTGCTTGAGGTGCACAATATGAGACCACCGCCTCCTAGCCTCCGTTGTGGCGAGCTTCAACTTGTAAGCCTTCGGGTCCAAGTTGGATGGGATGGGCTTCGCGACGGGAGCTCGTTTCTCCGAGATAGTCTTGTCATTCTTCACCTTCTCCTTGCCTTTTCCTTTGCTCGAGGAAGTCGAGGCAACATTCTTTCCCTTGTCACGAGCCATTCTTGTACCTATAACAATAGCAAGTCAACACTAGAATTACAAGAGTTAAGCAAATTCGAACCAATATCCCCCAAACTTCAATCAAATTGAATTCTCCCCCATTATCAACTCAAACTTACACCAATAATTCCACACATCATATATATATGCTTTCTTCACAATCCATGAACAACACCATATAATCTCAATCTAATGCATATAAATTCCAACTAATCTTCACAAATTCATTGACACATTTGAAGACCCAATCGAAAACTAAGAGCATCTCCAACAATGCACTAAAATAGTGCTAAGCACTATTTTAGTGCAGAGTTTTGCTCCAACAGTCTGCACCAAAATAGAGTAATTATAGTGCAATGAACAGTGTTCCCTCAAATATAGAGTAACACTATTCATTGCACTATAATTTTGTGTTCATCATTTTGTGCTCTTTTTTGTTTGCGATTTTTATTTTGTTACGTAGTATTTCAATTTAGTTTGTTTTGTTGTATGAGTAATAATTTTATTTTTTTTTCTTTTCACAATTTAATTTGATATATGCTTATTTGTTTTGTGTGTATTAAATTTTTTATTATTTTTTGTTCTTTTCACAATTTATTACTCGTGAGTTACTTGTAATTTAACTACTTTCTTTTCTTTTTAAAATACTATGTATAATTTACGTGTGATACAAATATATATACAAAATGATTGGGTAAATTAATGAGTTAAAATTTTTATCATTACCATAACTTTTTTTTTTAATCATGTTTACATTTTATTAAAAAAAATAAATGAAAAGGGATATTTTGGAATATTCCTTTTCTGTTGTATTTTAGTGCGAACTGTTGGAGATGAGTTATTGTTTCTACATTATTTTAATGTTAGTGTTGCTGGAAAATAGGAAAAACTGTTGGAGATGCTCTAACATGCATACATGCTCACAATCACCATAGAATCCAATTCATGCAAATTTATCAATCCAATTCATGAATTCTATCTAAATTCCCAATTTACAACCCTATCTATTGACAAACCGATATTTTATATGCATTTCAAGATGTTTTTGGTAGGTTTTGGCTTTGATATGTGTGCTTAAATGAATAGGAAATGATAGGTTTTCATACTTATGCGTTTTCTATATGCTTTGCGTTTTCTCTCGAGTTCTGTGCCTATTTCAGGTGCTGTGAAAATTTTCTAGGAATGTTTGACTTATTCTATGTCGAAGAGGATCGAAAGAGGAAGCCGTAGCACTTTGCGGATTAATTTTCCGATGCCGGACGAGAGAGAACGAGCCAAAACCGTAAGAGCGCGCAAACTGTGAAATGTGGGCGGAAATGCACAAGTCAACCGAAAATGCACAAGTCAAACCTTTAGTCAACTCTCCAGAAATTACAAATTTTACCCCACCTTCTCAACTCAAGTTTCTGTTATTTGCAATTTGACCCCAATATGTGGGAGAACTATAAATAGCTAGTTATTTTCCTTATTTGGCATCTAACAACACTTGTAATTCATTTGTGCACAACAACTTTAGAACCCTAGCTTTCCCTCTTTCCTTTTTAGTATTTTCAAATATTGTTGAAGATTATGCTTGGAGTTTGAAGAGATTGTTGAAGATTTCTTCTCTACTTTTCTTTCCTTGTCATTTACATTATGTTTTTGCTTATTATTCATGGTTTGATGCTTAGATCCATGCTAGGCTAGATCCATTGGGGTTTCAAATGATGGATGATGTGAATTAGGCTAGGATGTGAGGACTATTGATGTGGATCTACCTTTCCTTTGAGTTGCCCTTGGATTTGATTGGATTTAATTGCATGAATGATTGACAACCATGAGTGCATACAAGGTGTTTGATGGAATGCCTAGGAAGCTTCCATTCATAGCACTTGGCATGAATCCTTGCTCATATTATCTAGTATTGATTTGCATTGCTCCTAGAAAGAATTATGTGAATTGATGTTAGATTAATAGGCATTGTGCTTTTAGGAGTTGGTAATATGTTTAGAATGGTAAGCATGTTATTCAATCCACTAGTTATCAAGTCTTAGGAGGATGAGATAGCTTGATTTATGTAATAATGTCACTCAAAGGAATTAAAATGGTTTGATGTATCACTTGTCTAGTCCTTAGCCTAATCACATCGGAAATCGTTTGAGACATTATCTTCTTTACTTGTTCCTTTATTACTTGAATTCTCATTTGTTTGCTTGCTATTTCCATTTCAATAATGCTATTTGGCCATAATGTGGCCGGCCACACAACGGCATTTTTCATAATATTCGTAATTTTAAAAATTGTAAATGATAACTATGATTTATTAGTTTAATATTTTGATTTAAAAATAATTTTTACCCAAAAATTGCATATTTTTCTCTTTTTTTCTAGATAAAAAGGGTAATAAATTCTTTAAAATAGTAAAAATTATCAAATAATTAAAGAATTAATTTTAAAAAATACGTAAAAAATACGGAGTATTGCTTTTTGAGTTTGTTATAATCCATAAAAGTTTGGCATAAATATATAAATTATTTGATACTAAAAAAAATAAAAAAAAAAGTTAAATTATGGCCGGTCACATTATGGCCGAATAGCATCACTCTTTCCATTTACTCATTGCATGTTTAAGTTTGTCATTTACTTACTTCCTTGCCTAGTTATAGAAAACACCAAAACCAAGTCTATGTGCTCAAATAGGATACAATAATGCTATTTGGCCATAATGTGGCCGGCCACACAACAATATTTTTCATATTTTTTGTATTTTTAAAAATTGTAAATGATAACAATAATTTATTAATTTCATATTTTAATTTAAAAATATTTTTTTTCCCCAAAAATTACATATTTTTTTCATTTTTTAGGTAAAAAAAGGTAAAAAAATACTTTAAATAGTAAAAATTATCAAATAATTAAAGGATTAATTTTAAAAAATACGTAAAAAATACAGAGTATCACTTTTTGAGTATTTTATAATCTAAAAAAGTTTGGCATAAATATATAAATTATTTGATATTATAAAAAATAAAACAAGTTAAATTATGGCCGGCCACATTATGGCCGAATAGCATCACTCAATAGGATAATAGAGACAAGATGAACTACTTGATTATCTCTCGACACATTCACTCCTTGTGGTTCGACCCGGACTACTAGCTAGTTCGGTTATTGTATTATTGATAGGCTAGAAATAGCTTAGTCATCTATCAATACAAGAATTTAACCATCAAAAACAAAATTCGATCGGTCAAAACATGTAAATTCATGTAGAGAATCAAGAATTAATAGAAAGAGGGCAAGAAATTGAGTACCTTTAGAAGAATTGAAGAGAGGAATTGAGAGTTGCTTGTGTTCTTGAGAAGAATGTCTGAGTTGTGTGTGTTTGGTGTGTAATTTTATGTATATGGTGTATTTAAAAGGGAAGAAAAAACCTGGTCAAAGAGAAAATTTGCGCCGTCAACGACCCTCGCTCTCGACCGGCCGTCCCATTTTTTATGCATTCCACAAAATCATTGTCATCTGCATGTTCGACTAAAATGGGCTGCTTGTCATGCTTGAACTTTGTTCGCGGTGCCATCAATAAAACAAGCGAAATAATTTCAGATGTTCATTTAGTTAGTGTAACATATCAGTTATTGGAACGCGCATATTAAAAGGTCAAACAGGGCAACCACCTTTCAAAGGATCGTGAAACTGCACTACTAAACAATTGAATATGCATTGCGAATTATAGCTGGGATAGATTATGATACAAGAATTAACGACCCAGCCATTAGTCATTTGCAAGACTCAATTGAAAATGGCCAAGAAATTGATGAACTATTTTCTGCATAAACTTTCTGCAGATGAGCCTACTTTGGTTATTAAACTGATTTTATGGGGAATTAACCAGTTCAGGAGTGACATACCATTGCGAAGCCCTACGTGTCTAGTTTCATATGCAAAAAACGGAGAGTCATTTGGAGTTATATACAAATAGTTAAGCCTGTTTCACTAGATAGTGACAGAAGCATACGGGAATATGCTAGAAATAGTATTTTTCATGTTTTCTTATGACTCTATAAGGGTATATAGCATATATATGTAATTAACAACAATAGAGAAGGTCTTGAAAGTACAAATATGTGTAAGATGGGAAAGGTTTAAAACCGTTGAGTACTAATGCATCGAATGATGATATATATTTCATTATATGCAATTAGAATCTGCATAATGAATATTTACATATTGGAAAAAACATGTACATACAGAATAAAATGTATGGTACAATGTTATATGCTGTATTAGAGCATCTCCATTCATACATCTCCAAACTCAGGATTTTGTTGACATCATCAAAGACACATCATCATATTTCTCATATCTTATTTTACACCCAACAATACTTCCCAAAATCAGGATTTTGCTGACATCACTGCAAACCTCATTTTCCACTTATTTCGTATTTATTTAACATTACTCGAAATTTATCCAATCTTATTTATATTTTTAACTTAATACTATAAATTAATTTGATAGTGCTTATTTTAATTTAATAAAAAAAAATAAAGAAAAAAAATGCAAATAATGTCATTAAGGGCTAAAAAAAATTAAAACAAAGAAGAAAAAAATAATAATGAAAGCACCGATTGAAATAAAGAAAAAGAAAATATATAAAAAAGTGTTTAGAAAATGGGCCTCAAAGAAAAGAAAAGAAAAGAAAAGAAAAGAAAAGAGAAAAGGGAGGAAAAGGCCAAAATTGAACAATAATTTTTTATTTTTTTACTGACAACAATAGACCACAACCGGGGATGCGTTTATGCATCCCCTCTCTCCCCCACCCCTTACCTCCCTCTCCCATGCATCCCCACAATGGTGGAAAGTGGGGATGCAACTCCTCATGCCTCCACCATTGAGGATGCTCTTATATAAGCTTGAGTTATGCATTATGAATATAGATATATAAAACAATTGACTTTTTCCCCTAAGATATAAAATAATATTTCTAGGTAGGACCACACAAGAGTGAAAAGGCAATACTACGTTTCAAAAACACTAAACCTTAGTCCACAGCCAAAGATTATCCAACTAACTCCTAAATTCTTTGGTTCTGCATAAATAATTAACTAGAAAATAAAATCAGAAAGTATTTCTTGAAAGTTTATTGCAGCCCTTCTCCATCAAATTTACAGTTAATTTTCTTCAATCATAAAATATAGCATAAAACCCATTCAAGTATATAGCAATGCAATCAAAATCAAATATTTATCGGACTACGTGAATTGAAGGAATTACAATAATACCTTCCTCCCATTGTTGTTTGTTTGATAGCTTCGTCGGACTCATTACCTCTTCAATGGAGTGTGTTCAGACGTAGCAAGAATTTGAAATATTATGTAATCAACGTCGTATCTTCAAGATAATGCACAAAATCTGCAGTTATGTCTGAAGAATATGATAGATTGCAGGAGAACACAATTTTAAGGATTTAGTTTATGTAATCCCATCGCATTCACTACTTCCATAAATAATTCTATAATCTTTACCCTTTTTACCCTTTGGCTTAATTCAATAACATTTCAATTAAAATTCTAACATGATGCAGCTTCCATTTCAAACCGTTAGATTCATTCTAATCTATGGCTCACAATATTTCTTATTTTTTTACTCAAAGGGGGCTTTTTACCATATATATATATAGGGGTGAGATCCTGTACAAAATAAGATTATCGTAAAAAATAAAAAATGATGCATTTTATGCATATTATTATAATGCACGATGCACATAATTATAATGCACAATGCATTATATGCATTATCTATACAATCATAATGCATTTTAGTAAAATCATAATGCACCAGTTAATCTACACCGTAGATGACAGAGATCAATGGTCCAGATCATTTCTCATTTCTTACCGAACCTGTCTTTTGTATGTAATCTCTCCTCTATATATATATATATATATATATATAGGGAACGGTTGCTAATAAGTTCCCCCGTGAGAAATGAGAATATATCTCCACCCTCCATCTATTATAAATTAATGGCTTAGATTTGAAATCTAAATTAAATATTTATGGATTGATTGATTTGTTAAACGACCTAAAGGGCAAATTTGGTAGCATATGTATTTTAGATTCGTGCGTTATCTCTCTCTCCCGTAATTAACGTTGTAACTTATAATCTCCAGAAATTGATTTCATTCTCGTCAGGATTCAGAACTCAGAAGTGGCTCCAGTAAAGTTACTTTCTACGCTTAAACTATTAGTGATAAGATTTCCTTAACGTTATTTAGTTGAAGGCGTAGAAACGATTTTCATATTGGCTAAGAGAATCGGAAGTGCAGTAAGAGATCAAAATTCCGATGAGATATTCGTGCGGTTCAAGAACTTTAGGCCCGGCAATGGCTCCTGCAAAGAGGATTAATTAATTTCGATGGTTGTACTTCCTCTTCTTTTTTTTTCTTCTTTTTTTTTTTTTTTTTTTTTCAGAATTTGTCATCCAAATTCCTTACTAATATTAATATATATATATATATATATATATATATATATATATATATATATATATATATATATATATATATATATATATATATATATATTCGCTTTATTCATGTTTAAATTGTCTTTGTATTTTTATAGTTGGTATATTTCTTGTGGTTTTTTGTCGTGACTTATTGATAGGAAATGGCCCATCTCCCTAGGCCCAAAGGCCCAAAACCTAGCAACAGGCCCGGATCGTCAAGCCCAGATCGGTGAAGGCCCAATAGGCCCAGGTCGGCAAGCCCAGCTCACACCAAATACAGGCCCAGGGAGTTGATCCCTAAATCCAGAACGTCGGTTGATGGAGAAGAAACCGGAGCTAGGAAAACTACCCATGCCTCCACGTTCTCACCTTCACAACCGTCGTTCCTTTGATCTATAAATATGAGAACTGATTGTATTGTACACAGTTACACTATTCTGAATACAAAGGATACACTTTTTCCCCGTGGACGTAGATCACATCGATCGAACCACGTAAACTCTGTGTTCTTTCATTCATTCTCGCATACCATTCATACACAAACCCCTACTCTAAATTGGGCCGCGAATCGAAGGTTTATCACTGGCGCCGTCTGTGGGAACGAAAATTTGTGTTTAAATTTTCGATTCTTGCTGCTCAAAACCACCAATCATGCCGAACGGAATGACGACGCTGCTAGGAACCCCTCGCCGTCGACGGAGTCGCCGACGACAACCGGAAGAACCAGTCTCGACAGTGGGCGCGGAGCAACCACGCAACGTTCCTGTGGATAACCAGACTGGAGCTGAAGAAATCCCGGAGATCCCAAACTCCGATCAACAGAACGCTGCCGAAAACACGGCGGCACAGCCATCTTCGCAGGCAGCCCAGCCGCGCCGAGCTCCCGTGAGCTCGCGCCTAGGGCCACAGGCTACACCGGAAGGCCATGTGGAGGGTCTCACAGCCAACCGAGAACGCGAGTTGTTCGGTCCGGGAGCAACTTTACGCTTGTCTCCAGTTATCCGACCGAGCTTAGCTGCTCGCCTCTCTCCAGTCATTCAGCCGAACTCGGCGGCCCCGCCGCCTCCACCGCCTCCAGGGATCGAGGAGTTGTTGAGAAACTATCTCACCACGACAGCAGGGCGTGAGTTCCTCAATCAATACACAGGCGCACAAGGTGCCCCCCAGTTCGGGCAAGGAGTCTCTCAGTTCGGTCAAGGACAGAGACCCGGACAGGACTTGCGACATTATCTCCAGCAAACCTGAGGACAGACTCAGGGAAGCCAGCAGCCGAACTCCCATTTGGTCCAGCCGAACTACACCGCTGCCCCACCCTACAACGCGCCTCACCAAGGGCATCCAGCCGGGGGAGCGCAGATCTTTGACGCGCTCGGAAGGATCATCAGTCCGCTCTCGGAGGAGATCCTCAATATGCCCATGCCCTTTGGGTACACGGTGCCAAAGATTAAGGCGTACAACGGAATCGGAAATCCATGTAATTTCCTTAGCCAGTTTAAGTATAGCATGCTGAACCAAAATTTGGGAAGTGTTCACATGTGCAAGCTATTCCCCGAACTGCTAATCGATAATGCGCGAGAGTGGTTCGACAGTCTGCCTCCCGGGTCGATCAGATCATATTCCGATCTGATGAATGTGTTCGCTAGGAGCTTTTCCCAGCGTGCCGAAGTGAGACACACTCCGGCCCATCTACTGACCGTGAAGCAGAGCCGGGGCGAATCGCTGCAAGACTTCATGACTCGGTTCGATAGGGAGTGCTTGTCAACTCGGTGTACTAACGATCTCCTCATCATTTCGGCATTCCAAAATGCCATCAGCTCGGACCATCTCTACAGAGAGATTCTGGCAAAGGAACCACAGACTACTACCGAACTGTGGGCTATAGCAGACAAGTTTGCCAAGATAGAGGAGGCGACCAGACGCCGAAAGGAAGTAGACCGAGGAGAAACCTCAAAGAGGAAAGATGATGCACCCCGGAAAGTGGTAATGGAGCGGATTCAGCGAGGTCCGATTGAGTCTCGTCTCGGGCCTCGGCAGAATCCAGCACAGCGAGGTCCGCCCACGTCCCAGTCCGCACAACGGTCAGCTCCACAGTTCACTCCGTTGAACAAACCGAGGACCGAGATTCTCGAGCTACATGCTAACCTGTTCGAGAGACCAAGGCCGATGAGGGAGGACGGGAAGCCGAGGACAAAGAACAAGTATTGCCAATTTCACGAAGACTACGGACATGAGACGGAGGATTGCAGGAACTTGGCTCAGGATATCGAGAGCCTAGTTAGCAATGGTCAGCTTAAAAAGTATCAAGATCGGAGCACGGGGGTCAATCAAGTGGATACCCCCCGAAGTCAAAAGAAGAAAAGACAGTATAGAGGAGGAAGTTGCAGCACGGAGGCTGAGAAAAAAACAAAGCACAATGAGGATGATGCCGATGAGGACGGAGATTACCAATACGATGGGGTAGTCGCTACGATTTCCGCTCTCGCCAAAGGACAGACTAAATCATCCCTCAAGAACGGAGCTCGGAACTCGCCGAGCAGAGAACCCGCTAACAAAAGGTTCAAGAAGGAGGAAGCCGTGACCTTCTCGGCCGAGGACCCGGTGCCCCCCATGGTGCCGCACTCCGATGCCATTGTGGTTGAGGCTGTGGTGGCCAACATGCTAATCAAGAGAATTCACATCGATACTGGGGCATCGGTGAATATCATGTTCAAACATTGCTTTGATAACATGGAGCTGGAGAAGTCGAAGATCATACCAACCACAAGGCCGCTGCGAAGTTTCGCGCAGGAAGAAACCCATCCCCTAGGGACGATCGAGCTGCCTGTCTGACTAGAGCTAATTTCTAGCCTAGCAATAATACCGAACTAGCTAGTAGTCCAAGTCGAACCACAAGGAGTGAATATGGCGATAACAAATCAAGTAGTCTATATCGTCTCCATTATACTATCTAAGCACATGATCATAGTTTGGTTTTTTACTTAACTAGGCAAAGAGTAAAGTAAAGTGGAATGTAAACTCAACAATGTAAAGTAAACAATACTAGTAAAATGCGAAATACGAAGAATCAACAAAAGGAAAGGCATGGATCCAAGTGATTTCCAATATGATGATGATGATAGTCTTAGAATCTAGATGCTTCAAGCCAATTTAATCCACCTTGGATGGTTTCTTATATCATATATGCTAACCTACCTTACTAGGGTGATTAACAAGTGGATCAATAGAGCAACAAATGCTTTCTAAGCCTTTAAATACTCTATCAACTCCAAATAGCACAAATTATGTCTAAGATAACCTACTGTTTCACTAAAAAGTGTTCGCAATAGAACGAAATCCTATCGTAGCACTAGCAAGTAAAACCAAAGTATCGAATCTCAAGGAAAACTTAACAGGGCAATTAATTATGTAGTAAACCTAAAACTAAGAAAGCAAATAAAGAATATTTTTGGGTTTTTGTTTTAAATCCTAGGCAAATAAAATAAATCAAAGCAATAAATAAAAGCAAGTAAATAACTAATCTAGAACTCAAGAAATAAATCTAAGAATTAAACTAGAAGAAAGCAATTAAATCTACCTAGGCAAGAATCGAAAAGAAAGCAATAAAGAAAGCAACGAAGGAAACGAAAGCAAAGAAAGAAGCATAAATAAATCTAGACATGATGAATTGAAATCTGGAAATTAAAAGCAAATTAATCTAACTTGAAAACTTGGAAAACGAAAGAGAATTGAAAGCAAGAAAAACGAATCTAAACTTTAAACTTGAAATCGAAAGAACGAAATTAAACTAAGGAATTTAAACGGAGTAATTAAGAAAACGAATCTAAAACGAAAGCAAGCAATTAAAACGAATAAACGAAAGCAATAAAAGAACTTACGAAAATTGAGACGAAGAACGAAGAACTTGAATTAAATAAACGCCTTGAATTAAATTGCAATAAACGAAGAACGAATCCGGATCCGAACAATAAAAGCTATAAAGTATTTAAGTGCTGAAAACTAAAGCTAAAAAGATGTCTAAGATGATGATAATTCGTGTACAAGGGATCATATATATATACTAGGTAAAAACCTAGATAAATAAGGAAAGAACAGCTGGGCGCCGACTTTTGGACGATCGTCCAGATTGTGGAGTGAAATCTGGACGGTCGTCCAGATGAGCTGCTGGATAACTGCTTCGCACGTGTTTGGACGCCCGTCCAAATGCTAGAGAAAATCTGGACGCTCGTCCAAATACTAGAGAAAATCTGGACGCTCGTCCAAATACTAGAGAACATCTGGACGCTCGTCCAGATCAGACACTGGTCTCTCACGGCCTTTCCTTCTCTTCGTGCACTTTTCGTCCCGTTTTCTTCCAATTTCTCACCTTTTGCTCCTACGATACTCAAAGCTCCAAACAAACAATCATAGCCAAAAGACACACTAAAAGACACAAAAACATAATGAAAACGAACACGAAAACGCAACGAAAAACCTAACAAATAAACACCAATCACCTACCAACTCTCTTCCAACTCATCTAATTCTTTCTAGGAACTATAAGAGATGAAATCAAGTGATATGGGTATGGATTGATGCCAAGTGCTATGAAAGGAAGCTTCCTAGGCATTCCCTCAAACACCTTAGATGCACTCCTAGTGATCAATTATTCATGCATACAAATTAAAGTCCCAATTCATAGGCAATCCAAGAGGAAGGTAGATCAACATCCTAGATTCTAATACCTATCATCTACATCAAATTATCCATCACTTGGAGCCATATGCAAGCTTAGCTAGCCATAGATCTAGCAATTAAACCATGGAAAATAAGAGAAATCATAATAGAAATGACAAGGAAATGAAAAGGAATTGAAAATCTTCAATAATCTTCAATCTCTAAGCTTGATCATCCAAAAATATTTGAAAATACCAAACTACAAAGAGTGAAAATAGCTAGGGTTCTAAGAGAAGTTGTTCAAGTGAAATACAAGTGAAAATAGATCACAAATAAGGAAAATAACTAGCTATTTATAGTTTTCCCACAAATTGGGGTCAAATTGCAAATACTAGAAACTTAAGTTGAGAAGGTGGGGTAAAATCTGTAATTTCTGGAAAGTTAAATGAAGGGTTGACTATTTCATTTTCGGTTGACTCGTGTACTTTCCGCCCACATTTGACAGTTTGCGCGCTCTCACGGTTTTGGCTCGTTCTCTCTCGTTCGGCATCAGAAAATTAATCCGCAAAGTGCTACGGCTTCCTCTTTCGATCCTCTTCGACATAGGATAAGCCAAACTCGCCCAGAAAATTTCGGCAACACCTGAAAACAGCACGGAAACCGAGAGAACATGCAAAGCATATAGAAAATGACTAAATTGTAAAAACCTATCATTCCCTATTCTTTTAAGCACAAATCCGAACCAAAACACGCATCGAGACACACTCTAAAGCATGCTAAATATGTGGTTATCACTGTCACAGTAGGGAAAGGGCCGAGGAGCACCACCAATATGACTGAGTTCATGGTGGTGGAAGCCAAATCCCCGTACAACATAATCCTAGGTCGTACTTGGATGAATACGGTGAGAGCGATCTGCTTCACGTACCATCTAGCTGTGA
Organism: Thymus mandschuricus; assembly: GCA_029379335.1. NCBI lineage: Eukaryota > Viridiplantae > Streptophyta > Magnoliopsida > Lamiales > Lamiaceae > Thymus > Thymus mandschuricus. Next base: position 12,696,779 of record CM057074.1, on the reverse strand, counting down.
AGATCCCAACTAAGGGAGGGATAGCCATGATCCGTGGCGATCAGAAGATGGCAAGAGAGTGCCTGCATGTGGCGCTCAAGGGGCTAGGGGCACCGCCCGAACTGCCCCAAGCATAGCAATTACCGAACTCCGAGGAGCCGAAGAGGGCGTCGCCTGCCGAAGAGAGAGAGGTGGCTTTGTATGAGGACGACCCCGCTAAGGTCGTCAAAGTTGGATTGACCGAACACCCTCACCTTCGCGAACAGGTTATTCGGCTTCTAAAGGAGTATAGAGACGTCTTTGCATGGTCCCCGTTAGATATGACAGGAGTATCGCCTGAGCTAATTACACATCGGCTCAAGATCGACCCCGAGGTCAGGCCAGTAAGACAGAAACAACGCTCTTTTGCAGCAGAGCGAAATCATGTTATAAAGACCGAAGTGACCCAACTGCTAGACGCCGGGATTCTATTCGAAGTCACTTACCCGACCTGGATAGCAAACCCGGTAATGGTCAAAAAGGCCGGGGGAGGGTGGCGCATGTACATCGATTATACCGATCTCAACAAACACTGCCCCAAGGATTGTTACCCTCTGCCCGACATCGACAAAAAGGTGGACTCACTGGTCGGTCATAAGATATTCAGTTTCCTTGACCTATACAAGGGATACCACCAAGTCCTAATGGATGCTGAGGACGCAGCTAAGACAACATTCATTACGGACTTCGGCATCTTTGCCTACCGCAAAATGCCATTCGGTTTGAAGAATGCAGGAGCTACCTACCAGAGGATGGTAGACAAGATATTGAAAGAACATATCGGAAAGGAGGTAGAGGTCTATGTCGATGACATAGTGGTGAAGAGTAAGGAAGAAAGCACAAGTGTCGCCGATCTCCGAACTGTGCTCTCCATCCTTCGCGAGGTCAACCTGAAGCTTAACCCCCAAAAATGTACCTTTGCTGTGACCTCGGGAAAATTTTTAGGTTGTTGGATTTCCCAAGAAGGGTTGAGGGCGAATCCATCAAAAGTTAAGGCTGTGATAGACATGAAGGATCCGAAGTCGATCAACGACGTGCACAGGCTTACAGGGTGTCTCGCCGCACTGAGCAGATTCCTATCCAAAGCCGCGGAGAAGCAGTTGCCCTTCTTCAAGATCCTGAAGAAAGCGCCCCAGTTTGACTGGAGTTCGGAGCATCATCACGCCTTAAACCAACTAAAGGAGTACCTCAGGGATCTGCCGACCTTGTCAGTACCGAAGGAGGGAGAAGTGCTCTTTCTGTACTTGGCTACTTCAGATGAAGCGATCAGTGCGGTGCTCGTGCGAGAAGAGGCAAGTCGCCAGTTGCCAGTTTACTTCATAAGCCGGTCACTAAAGGGACCCGAGGTCCGATATCAGCCATTAGAGAAACTGGCCTTAGCACTTGTCAATGCTGCTCGGCGATTACGCCCATATTTTCACGCGCACTCCATCCAAGTCCGAACAGACTCCCCACTTCGGCAGGTGTTGACGAAGCCTGAAGCATCAGGACGAATAGCGAAGTGGGCCATAGAATTGGGAGAGCATGATATCTCTTATGTCCCCCGCCAGGCCATCAAAGAGCAAGCCTTAGCGGATTTTTTAGTTGAAACCTCAATACCCGAAGTCCCGACACCGATACCAGAGCCAGTCTGTACAACGGTGGCGGAGCCTCAAGACTGTTGGCATATGTACGTGGATGGGGCTTCAGGAAAAACGGGAAGCGGAGCAGGAATTCTCCTTGTCAGCCCGGAAAGAAAGAGCTCACCTACTCACTTCGCTTTCAGTTTGCAACTACAAACAACGAGGTAGAGTACGAAGCGCTGCTAGCCGGACTCCGGATAGCCACGGATCTGAAGGTCACGGCCATAAAAGTACACAGTGACTCCCAAGTGATCGTGAATCATATGCTAGGAAAGTACGAGGCGAAAGGAGAAAGAATGAAGAAGTATTTGGCTAAGGCACGGGGCATGCAGAGGGTTTTCAAATACTTCCAGCTCGAGCGCATCCCCCGGACTCAGAATTCCCGGGCTGACGTTCTCAGCAAATTGGCAGCAGCACCTGGCACTTCACCAGTGGAAGATGTCCAGCATAGAAGCATAGACGAAGCCGAGGTCAACGATCTAGATGATGAGTCACAACCGACGTGGATGACGCCCATTCTTGCCTATCTGGCGAGAGGGGAGTTGCCTGAAGATAAAACAGAGGCTAGAAGGATATTGTCGAAGTCATTGAGATATGCCGTTCTGGACAATGTCCTTTACAAGAAATCGTACCTTCAACCCTTACTCAAGTGCGTCGGACCCAGCTCGGCAGACTACGTCATGCGAGAAATGCACGAAGGGTCATGTGGAAGCCACATCGGACCTCGGGCTTTGGCCAAGAAAATTATGAGATGGGGATACTATTGGCCCTCGATGCTCAAGGATTGTACTGAACTCGTGCAGAGGTGCGAGAAGTGCCAGTTACACGCAAATGTGACTAGGATGCCACAAACCGAGCTGACCGCGATGCAAAGTCCTTGGCCGTTCGCACAGTGGGGGATAGATATAGTAGGCCCATTCGATAAAGCACCAGGTCAGTTGCGACACCTCATAGTTGCAATTGATTACTTTACGAAGTGGGTGGAAGCAGAACCCCTATCTGCGATCACAAGCAAGAACGCCCGTAACTTTGTCTGGAAGAACATAGTATGCCGATTCGGCATACCTCATGTCCTAGTATCTGATAACGGAACCCAGTTCACGGACAGGTTTTTTAGGGAGTGGTGTGACGAGCTGCAAATTTAGCAGCACTTCACATCGGTGGCCCACCCTCAGGCAAATGGTCAAGCCGAAGTGACGAATCGAACACTCGTCAAAGGCCTCAAGACTCGATTGGAGAAAGCCAAAGGGTTATGGGTGGAAAACCTTCCAAATGTTCTATGGTCCTACAGAACAACGCCGCGAACAGTGAATGGCGAAACACCGTACAGTCTAGCATATGGAACAGAAGCTGTAATCCCGGTCGAAATCGGACTCCCTAGTCCGCGCACGACTCATTTTGTAGCCGAAGTGAATGACGAGAACCGGCGTGTGGATCTCGATCTATTGGAAGAAAAGCGGGATACAGCTTATATCAAAGAGGCCTGATACAAACAACTCATAGCCCGATATTACAATCGGCGAGTTCGGGACCGGCAATATTGCGTAGGAGACCTAGTTCTCCGAAACAATGAGGTCAGCAAGGCTTGTAAGCTCGGCAAGCGGGAGGCCACATGGGAAGGCCCATACCGAGTAGACGAGGACCTTGGTAGAGGCGCCTATAGGCTTTCCACTCTGTCCGGGGAGCCCAGACAGCGACCTTGGAATGTAATCCATCTGAAGAGGTATTATGCATAGATGTGGAGTATCATGTAGGGTAGTTCTGTCAGTTCAGTCTTTTGTCAGTTCAGTCTTTTGTCAGTTCGGTCTTATTCAGTCCAGTCTTGTTTTCCAAAAATTATTTTAAGTAATGAAAGTTTGAGATCTTATCTTTCATTGTGTTCACATTATTTTGCATTACTCCACTTATATGCATGTTACCTCTACCTCGAACACTATCCTGACGAGGACACGTGTTAATAAAATAAAAACAATCGTACGAACCAGGGGACCACCCCTACCGACTTAGTCGGCAGAACAGGAACCCGACTAGACCCAAGTGTCACCTCGGCCGTGGATAATAGGCGATATGCCGTCCCGAAACCGAGGGAAGACCCAAGTGTCACGGCGGAAGCCGAAGTCAGGCTCCCAAGCCACTTCGGAAGATTCGAATAATGACCTATGAGTCAGTTCGGAAACGAATAGAGCAGAAATGCCAATTCAAACAGGCAATAAGCCAACAATTACACTAACGCAAGATGTATCCAAAAAGATATTTATTATTTTGCAGGGTTTTACAAGTTATGTATTAGAAGGACCTCCCTCGTCCGGCCTCTTGCTACAGTTAAAGTAACTAGCCCATCCACTAGTTGGTGGGTTCAGCAAAAAATCAATATCTACAGTTTCCTTCTGACGAGAGTTCTGCCCCGAACTGCAACCACCACCGCGCCCGCCGCCACCTCGGCTCGTCCCGCCAGTTCGGCCTGACCCTGACCGGGCAGAACTCCGACCACGTGGAATTACAGGAGCACGGTAATTCCCATCTCCTCGGTTTGGGATCGGTCTTCGGTTCTGAGCAGGCAACAGCATGTCTAAACGCTCTTTAATCTACCGAGACGGAACTGTCGGGCTCAGGGCTCGAAAGCGAGGGGCATTTTGTTTAGAAGGCTGCACGTCAGGATATCTATCTAGCCATTTCTTCATTATTGAGTGGCGTGACAAAATTAATGGGAACAAATTTGTCAAGTACCGCAGTTCGGCTATATAATCAGCAACTTCCCATGAGTCTGAGCCGCGATTCTTGACCTCCCGCACCACCCCCCGCACAGCCTCTAAAGCCTCAGCTTCGACTTCGGAGATCGTCTTGCCACCGAGCTCATGGATAACTCTTTCATATTCGGTGTGCTCGGCTGCTATCTTCTCGGCATCTGCATAATCCTCTTTCAGCTGAAGATAGCGAGCTTTATTCGCATCTGCCTTAACCTGCAGCGCTTTATATTTAGCGTCGAACTCATTTTGGAGGTGTTCGTCGCGTTTGTCAAGCCGTCCGATCTCACCGTCTTTGACGTCAAGGAGAATTTTCAGATTTTTAATTTCATTCAGATACAGAGTTACGTCAAGTTCGGATGGATTCTACATGAATAAAGGGAAGATATAAGCAACATAACCAAACTTTCATTAATGGGAAAGTAAGTACATATTACAGTTCCAGTACGGAAAGTTACAAAAATAAAAGAGAAAATTTTAACAAGGGGATCAACTGACCCCTCCAGAAGCATTGGCCTCGGTGTTCGTTGGCGGCACTCCGGCAGTCCCCTCCACCTCGGCATCTGCTCCATCAAGGTCAACGTCGCCTTCATCTACTGCAGGAGGAGGCGTATTTGGGGAGAGTGGGCGACTTGCCAGCTCCTCGCGAAACGGGATGCACACCTCCTCAAAATCGACATCTATGTTGAACTGGCAAGCCTCCATATCGGCAGCCGACCACAGCGCCTGCCCTTCCGCCAAATGCCCCACCACGGGAAAGGGGGAGGCCTTCTTCAAAAGCTGGCGAAAATACACGCGCAGCATTTCCTCATCTTCGATCGGCTCGTAGCCATACTTCCCCTTATCAAGTGTGGGGACATCGGCAGCGACCCAATCTAGAACTCCAGCCACCGCCCGCTTCTCCATGGACTTGGTCAGAGAAGACACCAGTTTACCAAAACCCTTGCTGTATATTATTCTTTCAGCAAGGGCATGGAAAACACTACCCTGGGCGGCAGCAATCTCTGCCTCGCGAGCTCGGGCAACCGCAGCCTCCTCCTCGCTCTTCGCCGCTTTCTCCTTGACGGCAGTGAGCTCGGCAGAGACGGCCTCGAGCTGCTCTTTCATCCCGGCTTCCCAAGCAGCAGAAGCGGCAAATTCTTTAGTAATCTTGGCCTTGTCATTGGCCAAGACTTTATTCTTCTCAACTATCCGCTTGTATTTAGCCACCGAGCCCTTAAGAAGACTCTTAACCGTGTCATTTATGCGGTCATAATCTTCAAGAGTAGGCTCCACATCCTGCATGCATTACTAATATCAGTGCAAGCAGCAAAAAAAAAAAAAAAATCAAGGAATTGGGAAGGCTAGAATTTACCACTGGGAACACTGAGGTGGACTTCCTGACCTGGTTATCGCGAGATCGGGTTCGGAGGAGGCCGAACCCACCACCAGCTTACCCGCAGCCGCCGCATCGATATCTTCGGCGGCGAAAGCAGCAGTACCCCGAGATCGGGGAGTAGGGATACCGGACTGAGTCTGCTCGGAAGACTCAGTCGCCTGCCTTTTCGGCTCGGAAGGAGAACTGGTAGCACCACCCTTCCTCTTCTGGCCAGGCAATTTTTTGCCCCTCAATATATCCACTGCAAACGCCAAGAAGAAGGTTAGACCGAACTGAAAAAAAAAAAAAATCAGGAAAGGGGACCTCACCCCTCCCCGGCTCCACCGAAGTGGAAGGATCATCGGGGCTCGATACCGCCGTCTCGAGCGCGGCAAGCGACATCGGCATTTTGCCAAGACTGGCAAAACGCTCTGCCACTTTACCAAAATTTTTTCGCTTCGGCAACAGCATAACGGGACCGGAGTGCCACCCGACATCGGTGGCGCCCTCGAACTGGCAGTAAAAAAAAAATTTCTGTTGGTCCCGGGAAAGAGTAATTGGTGTATGGGGGGGGGGGGGGGGGGGAATACACCAATAACCAACCGTTTTTGACTTTTATAAAATATGGTCGATCTAAAGGTCGGTTGTCAAGGTCGACCCTATCAGAGGCAGTTTGATCTATCAAGCTCGTATGGTATCAAGCTTGATTTATCAAACTGTTGTTAATGCGGAAGTTGGTGGAGGTTGATTTACTCTTTGAAAAATCTTAAGGCTGAAAACAAATAGCAGATTTATGCGTGAAATGCAGGTTGATGCTCGTCAGTTTGATAAGAAAATATAGGGGCGATAAATAAAGAGAGAGAGAGAGAGAGAGAGAGAGAGAGACACCGCGATATATCGTGGTTCGGAGAAACCCTCCTACGTCCACGTCAGGTCGACTCGACCTGAGAATCCCTTTACCTTTGGATTCAAACTCTCTCTTATTTATACTGACTGAGTATCAGTTCTAGATACAATCTAACCTGAAAATATCTAGACACGAGTTTTGGGTCGTGACCCTTACAACCTTCGTACTGAAACGTACAGACAACCTTTCACTTTTACAGAGCTTGACTAACTCTATAATGGCGAAAACACAAACTAGCTTTCTAACTTCGAACTAGTCGGAGAAGAAGTTGTTGAACCAACGACAAGCAGCAGTGAACGCTTCGTCGTTGTGGTGTTTATCGGAATCGGAAACCTCTCTTTATCAAGTGTTTGGGAAACTAATCGGATTTCGAACACTTGAATGGATATGAACTTTGAGAGAGATTTGGGCAGAGATATGGCGTTGATAGCTTGTGTTTCCCGTGCTTGAATCCGATAATGGCTGAAGTATTTATAGGCAGTTTTGAAAAACTAGCCGTTGGAGTCAGGCTGACGTGGCACTAGCCGTTGGAAGCTGACTCACTTCTAGTTGTTGGGAAGGTTCGTCCTTGCTGGCACACCACGTGGCAAGGATCAGGTCGTGTTGCTCCATGAAGGCGGAGCATCGACCTTGATATTGAAATCCAGCTCTTGAAATCTTCTAAGTCAAGGCAGGCTGGAAGCTTGATAAGGAAGGTCGATAGACAGGCAGATAGCCAGCTCGATCCTAATGAGGCAGGTCGATACATCGACCTTTCTCTTACAGGGTGGATCGAACTTGCATTAGAACTTTAGAGGGCATCGACCTGCACTAACAGGTAGCAGGTCGATCTATCGGCCTTGACCCTAAACAAGTAAAAATATGCCTAAGTGTGGTTTCGATAAACATCATCAAAATCAAACTGCAAGGGGTTCCCAACAATTTCCCCCTTTTTGATGATGTCGAAACCATACACTTTACAAATAATTCCTAAGATTTTAAAACAATGAAAGATCGATAACCATGAAGGTTGATAAGGAATTATATGAAAGGCTGATAATAAAGCAATGCAAATAAAGCAGTAAAGGCAGATGCCTGGACAAAGAGATATTGTCGTCAGGTTGAAAGATGATTTTTGCTTCATTCAGCTCGTTAGCGTGCTTTACATTTGGAAATTACAAACTGTGCTACGAACTTAAATGAATACAGAAAATATACAAAATCATCTATCTATCTACCTCTGTTGGGCACGGGCTGCAATCCTCTCCTCCTGGACCTGCTCCCTCGACTTCGACTTCATGCTTGCGTAAATTCCATCCCTAATACAACGAAAGTCGGGATCGGAATTCGACACATTGACGTTCAGTCCGATGGCGGTCTGCGCGATGTATTGGTCGACCCGGGAGTAGTCCAAGTACCCCGAGTCACCAAGAAGCAAGGGCGTAAAGTATTGCTTTGCTGGGGCCCTTATCATCGCACCGGCCTCTGCAGCTTTCTTCCTTAGCTCACCAATGATGTCTTGGTAAGGGAATTTGAGCATATAAGCTGCATAGGCGTCATCGGCGTCGGCAGGAAGGGAGGGGTCCTTGATCCAATAATGCAGGAGGATGAAGCAACTGTTGAGCTCCCGCAGCAGGTTGTTCTGCCTTTCGTCGAGCCATTCGACGGCCTGCTGCTGGACTCCAGCATTCAAAACGAGGGAGGACTGGCTGATCCAGTCCATCTCCCTCTTCTTCCTTGCTTCATCAGCCCGGCGCTTGTCAACGAAGCGCTTCTGCTCTTCCGGATCAATGGACTGATCCAGGGTCGCACCGGCCAAAAGCATGGCTTCAATAAGCGCGGCCTCCTTTGCCAGACGGGCTTTGGCAGCGGCGGCCTAGGCAGCAGAGGCAGCAGCCATGGGGTCGTCCTGGGAAGAGACGGCCTTGGATGCGTCGGCCTTGGAGGCGGCAGCCTTGAGAATTTGAGATTTTGGCGGCGGAGAAGGAGGAGCCAAGGAAGATGAAGAAGATTTTGATTTTGGGGTCTTCTTCTTCCTTGAGGCGGCAGCAGCTGCTCTTTCTTCTTCCCCCTTTTCGACATCATCAGTCAGGGCTTTGATAAGGGAAAGAAGAGTCGCGTCCTCCTCCTGCAGCTTGGACACGGCATCCCTTAGCTCCTGTTGGCCATTGAGAAGGGAGGAGAGAGTGCCGTGGATGGCGTTGATTTGATCATTGGAGGCCGATGCCGAGGTTGAGATTGATGAGGTCAAGGAAGACACACGCTGATCAACCTTGGCAATGTCCTCCTTTACTTCCCCGATCTCATCGAGGGACGCCATCCTATTTGCCACGAGCTGGGCCGGTAGGAGCTTGTCAGTATACTCCTTCAAGAGATTGACAGCGAAGTCCGTGACTCGCTCCCTGGCAGCTTCATCGGCCTGGGTCTTGGCATCGTTCAAAATATTGACCCGGGCCTCTGCTACGGCCTGCTTGATTTGCTCGGGAAGGCTGATGATGATGGACTCGAGCTTGGCAGAAATGGTATCGAGCACGACCTCCACATCAACCTTCGAAATTTTGGGAGACGGGGCAGCAGCCTCAAGAAGCTGATCACCACCCTCATTCCTGGGTGGCGATTGCTCCGGAGTTTGAATCACTTCAAACTCGTCTCCAACATCGGCGGCGGAGTTGAATAGGGCACGAGAGGTGCGAGAGAGAGTGTAGAGAGGACGAAGGTCGATACCCAGAACCTTGGCCTCGACCTTCATGCGGCGCAGCACTAAAGATTTGAAATTTGAAGCCGCATCCTCCACACTGTAGAAGCCGAACTCCGCTTCTAGCGCCAACTCCTCGACCTTCAGGTCGTCGAGGGTAACGACCTTCAGCAAGGCCTCGAACACAAAATAATAACTCGACTTACAAGCCAGATAGAACTGGAGGCGAGTAGCAAGGTCGAGGGACTTAGGGAGTTGAGCTATCCCTGGCATCAGGTCGATGACCTTCAGCCTGGCCTCGGGCTTCATGGCGGCCACCTGAGAGTGAGCAGCAGACAACGGCTGCTCAATGAATGGCTGGATCGGCAAGATGGTGTCTTCCTCCACGGGCACATCCCGAAGGGGGGAAGACTGAGAGTCTTCAGCAGTGAGATCCTGGATCTCTACGGATCCAGCTCGATGGACTGGGGGGGATCTCACTGGTGAGGGAACAACGACCTGCGGAGAGGATGCAGGCCGTTGCTTCGAGGCGGACGGCTCGGCGGCGGAACGGACTGGAGATGGAGTCCGTTCGGCAGAATGAGAGGGCGATGGAGAGGGTGATGGCTCCCTGTGAGGAGGTGCAGAAACCTCGAAATCCAGAGGGAGAATCCTGTGAAACGGCCTGGGTGGATCACCGGAGGCCGACTGCGTCCTCCGTGGAGGACTCTTCTTCACAGGTAGAGCCTTCTTGGCAGGGCGAGAGGGAACCAGGTCGACGTCGGCCTTCCTCTTCTTTTGGACGGGTCGATCTGGAATCCTCCAACCGACCTTAGATTCGCCGGTTTTGGTGAGGTGCGCCCTGACATTGTCCGGAGACCCATAGAAGATCTGCGGCGCCACCCCTATCGCCATCTCCAGTTGGTGGAGATCTTTTGGAATAAACAGAGGGGGGAAGGCTGGCTCATTGGACCATTTCCTGTTTTTAAAGTAGGAAATGATGATACAAGTGGCCTTCGTCCCAAGGCGAATCGGCCTTTTCTCGTTGTGGAGAGACACTTTCACTACGGCCTCTCCTTCTGTCTCGCAGACGATCTGTCTGGCCTCGTCGCAGAGCAGGGAGACCATCAATTTTGCCCAACTAATAGGCAGGTCGAGGATTACGGCTGTCAATATCTGAAACTTGAACGGGGTGACCTGGTCGTAATTCCCAATGTGCCCTAGAAAGCACTTCTGCACGAAGTCCATTAGGAGACGGTATTTGGGACGCAGCTCGTTTCTCTTGAAGGATGTCGCCACGTACTGCCTTTGCTCAATCAAGACACGGTCTGCAACCTGCTGCAGTTGGTCTCGAGAGATTTCCGAGATCTGCATCTCTCCTCCTTCCCCAATACCGAAGGCAGCCTTCACCGCGTCAAGAATGTTGATGGTGATCAAGGACTTCTGGGTTCCGAGGGAGACGGTGTGGGAAGACACGGACTCGCCCTCGTTCCAGTTGTAAAAGAAAGCACCCACTAGCTTGGGTAGACTCTTCGCCGGCCGGTGGGAGATAATCTGATGGAAAGGAAAGCACGTCTCCACCAGGGCAAACTTGGAGTCTAGATCGCGAAAACCGTAGTTTTCGCGCACCATGTATGGCTCGAATTTGATGCGAGCGGTCAAGTAGTCCTCGATTTCCGACCACTGTAATTCCTTTCGGCCGGAGGTTGAAACTTTTTCTGCCATTGTTGTTTTTCCTGCAAGTTTTTCGAGAAAGATTAGAAAAAAAATAAAAACAGTGAAGAACTTGACAGAAAATTAAAACATAATCGGTGAAAAGAGCACAAACCACGGATTGTGATTTGAAACAGAGAGTGAGAATGTAGAAAACGAAGAACACGACGGCGGCAGTTCAGTTTTTGCAGAGAATGAAAATTAGGTTTTGCAGAGAAGTAAGAAGAAGGTAAGTAATTTTTGTGAAGAAACTGCATGATATATATAGAAAATTGAACGGTTGAGATCGTTCGAATTTGAAAGGGTTAAAGTTTTCCCTCTCACCCACGTCCACACGATTGAAGCGCGTAGAATGTGAGGCGTTTCACATCCGCGCGTGAGGTAAGGAAACGTGCGAAATATGGCGCTTTTTCAGAAAAGTGGCAGGGAATTAAATGCAATCTCGGTCAATGTGTCAATATTCGACACTTGACTGGATGTTTTACAAAAATGGTAATCATTACTCCCTTTTTCCGTATTTTCTGCAAATTAGCAGACCCTTAAATTATGTAAAGCATTGAGAAATAAATATCAATAATAAATGAAGAATTCAATGCGTATTAAAGAAGTTATAAGACAAAAGGGTGATACTGCCCTTTTGATTCTTCCTTCATAAATGCAGTTGCATTCAGGTTGATATCGGCCTGATGATATCGGCCTTGTGGCAGAGAACGGCCTGTCGAAGTTGACGGCCTGGGGGAAGGCATCGGCCTGGCGAAATAAACGCCCTGGACATGTGATATCGGCCTGGCGAAATAAACGGCCTGGACTTATAATATCGGCCTTTGTTCCCCCTCAAATGATGGATCATTTTGGCCAAGTGTTCCCCCTCAATTGAGGAACACAGGTCGATCTGTTGAATAGTCGACGGCCTGTTAACGGACACGGCCTGTTGACAGACACGGCCTCTTGATAGATACGGCCTGTAGATAGAGACGGCCTGTTGATCGACACGGTCTGTCATTTGAATCGGCCTGTAGGAAGGGATACGAGGCGACGGCCGATTCATCGATCTTGAAAAAGGCTATTACTATTTGCCATCTCTACATGACAAACGACCTGTTCAAATAGTAACTCCCTGTTCAAATGGTAACGGTCTGTTGAGTAGATGACGGCCTGTTCCCCCTTAATGTCGGCCTGTTCGTCCTTGTTGGTTCCGAACAAACTTTTGAAGGAGGTGGCAGACTGTTGAAGAAATGACGGCTTGTAGGCTTACGATCGGCCTGATGACTCAACATTCAATAACCCTAGCTTTCTACATAGCATTTTGAATCTTTCTTCGGCTAGGTGTTTGGTTAGAATATCAGCTCGTTGAATGTCAGTGTGTATCTTTTCAATAACCACATTCTTCTTTTCCACGTGATCACGAATAAAGTGATGTCGAATATCCACGTGCTTGCATCTTGAGTGAAGAACTGGATTGGATTTTGAGTAATGGCGATGGCACTCGAGCTGTCGCAGAATATAGGCACTTCACTGACTTCAACTTCATAATCCTTAAGTTGTTGTTTGATCCACAAGATTTGTGCACAACAACTCCCTGCGGCCATGTACTCGGCCTCTGTGGTGGAGGTGGCTACTGAAGTTTGCTTCTTTGAAAACCACGAAATCAGCTTGTTTCCGAGAAAATGGCAAGTACCCGAGGTAGATTTCCTATCGAGCTTGCACCCTGCATGATCAGAATCTGAATAACCTGTAAGCTGCAAATTGTCATCACAAGGATACCAAAGACCTAAATTTGTGGTTCCTTTGATGTATCGAAGAATTTTCTTTGCTGCTTCCAGGTGTGATTCCTTCGGATTAGCTTGAAATCTAGCACACACTCCAACTGCAAAAGTGATGTCAGGTCGACTAGCAGTTAGATAAAGTAATGAACCAATTATACCCCTGTACTGTGTTATGTTGGTAGGTTTTCCTTCGGGATCCGGGTCGATCTTCCCACCAGAGAGCATCGGTATTTTGACAGGCTTGCTGTTTAACACCAAACTTGTCGACCAGCTCGTGTGCATACTTTGTTTGGCTAATGAAGATTCCTTCATCGGACTGCTTGACCTGCAACCCTAGAAAGAAATTCATATCCCCCATCATAGACATTTTATATTTTTCCATCATGAGGTTACCAAATTTTTCGCACAAAATGGGAGATTTAGATCCAAAAATAATATCATCAACATAAATTTGTACTAAAAGGATATGTTCATTCACTTTGATAGTGAATAGCGTCTTGTCGACTGAACCACGCTTGAATCCTGATTCGATGAGGAAGGATGATAGCGTCTCATACCAAGCTCGAGGAGCTTGCTTAAGTCCGTATACGGCCTTGTGCAGTTTGTAGACTTTGCTTGAATCACCTTCCTCGAATCCTGGAGGCTGTTCCACGTAGACTTCCTCCTCGAGAACGCCATTGAGGAACGCACTTTTAACATCCATCTGGTAGACTTTGAATCGTTGATGAGCGGCATAAGCTAGAAACAGCCTTATAGCTTCTAATCTTGCAACGGGGGCAAACGTCTCATCATAATCGATTCCTTCTTGTTGACAGTAACCCTTTGCTACCAATCGGGCTTTATTTCTGACAACTTCTCCAGATTCATCTCTCTTGTTCTTGTAAACCCATTTGACTCCAATGACGCCCTGATGATAAGGACGATCAACTAGAGACCATACTTCATTTCTTTTGAATTCATTGAGTTCTTCTTGCATGGCTTGAATCCAGTCAGCATCTTGAAGAGCTTCAATGGCATCTTTGGGTTCTACTCTAGAGAGATAGCAACTTAAAAGCGCACTTTCACCAATCGTCCTTCTTGTCCGCACTCCTTGGTTTGGGTTCCCAACAATGAGCTCTTTTGGATGAGCATCGATCCATCGTCTGCGTCGAGCTCTTTCTTCATTTGAAATGATTGGCTCGGGCTCCTTAATGGGTTCGTCAAACCCCGGGTGAGTTGAAGGTTGATCAGTGGGCACGTGCTGTTGCTCGGGCTGTTGATCAGGCTGCTGTTCGGCCTGGATGTTGAGCTGCTCCATTGTGCTATCGAGCTGCTCGATTTGGGATGTAAGGTCGTGAACAGCATCAGTCTGGGGGACTGAGGGAGGGGGATCAGCCTGGTTATGTCCGGCTAATGTATTACAGCTCGAAGTATCATTTGCATCACTTCCCCCTTGCTGTGTGACCCTAGGATCAGATTGATCCTCTTCCTCCAAATCATTTGGAGTCCATACTAGCAGGTCGTCAATGGGGGAGTTAGACGGCCTGTTAGCAGCGGGTTGTTCTGTACCTGTACTTGATTCTCTGTACAGACAAGTAGATTCATCAAACACAACATGAGGTGTTACCTCCACAACTAGGGTTTTCTTATTAAAGACTCTATAAGCTTTGCTAACCTCTGAGTATCCTAAAAATACTCCTGGATCGGCCTTGCTATCAAAAGTCTTTAATTGAGATTTCCCATTGTTATGAATGTAACACAAGCACCCAAAAGCTTTAAAATACTTTAACCTGGGGAGCTTGTTGTTCCACAGCTCGTATGGAGTCTTTCCATGGCGGGTCGTGATGATCGACCTGTTTTGGGTATAGCAGGCTGTGTTAACGGCCTCTGCCCAAAACTTCTTTGGAAGGTTGGTTTCATCCAACATGGTACGAGCTGCTTCCTTCAGCGACCTGTTACGGCGTTCCACTATGCCATTTTGTTGAGGTGTACGAGCTGCTGAGGTTTGATGATGAATCCCACTCTTTGTGCAATATTCCTCGATCATTGCATTGATAAATTCGGTGCCTCGATCTGATCGAATGGAGATGATGGATTTCTCCTTTTGATTGCACAGCTTGCTCAGCAACGCAGGTAGCTTCTCCAAAGTCTCCTTCTTTTTGTACATGAAAATAACCCACGTAAATCTAGAATAATCATCTATAATAACGAGAGCGTATTTTCTACCGTTTATACTCAAGGGAGTGACTGGACCGAAGAGGTCGAGATGGAGAAGCTCAAGAATTCGATTTGATGTTTGTGCCGTCACGCTTGGAAAGGATGATCTTGTTTGCTTTCCAGCTTGACAGTCTCTGCAGATGTGATCACGATCGAAGACTTGATCTGGCAGGTCGTTCACCAGCTTGTTGCGTGCGAGCTTGTTGATGGCCTTGAAGTTCAAGTGACTCAACCTCTTGTGCCATAGCCAGCTTGTCTCGGAATCAGCCTTTGTGACCAGGCAGGTCTCTATCCAATCTGTACATTGAACAATATAGAGTCTATCCTGCAAAATTCCGGTAAGAAGTGTTTCTCCTTCCTCATTTTTCACAAGACATTTGTTAGCGGTGAATTCTACTCGTTTACCACTCGAGCAGAATTGCGACACAGAGAATAGGTTATGATTAAGACCTTCAACATAAGAAACGTTAGAAATAGTTGTTTTACCAACTTTTAGATCGCCCTGGCCTCTCGTAAGTCCCTTAGAACTTCCTCCAAAGGTTACAAGTGGCTCGTCTTGTTCTTGATAGTTTGATAGTAGCGTTTTGTCACACGTCATGTGCTTTGAGCATCCACTATCAATGATCCATACAGCTCCACGAGCTGCTTGGCTCCTTCTTTGAGCCTTCCCGACCTGCAATTAGTTAAACTTAGCAACCCACTTAAGATTGGGTGCTACATCGGTTGCGGGAACGGCCTTTGGGACCCAAATTTGTTTTGCCGGTCTGCTTCTATCCGAGGCTGAGGACGAGGCAGTGGCGGTCTTGGGCTTGGGAGCCTTGGATTTCTTTGAGCGTGGGCGACGAGGCTGATAATGCTGCTCTTCATGAAGACCAGGTTGATACTGCCAGTCTTGGAAGTTCGACTGTTGAGAATAGTGGCAGTGACAACCTTGAGGAGCAGGAGAGAAGAACTGAGGGTGATACGGCCTTTGATAGTACTGGCCCTGGTATCGCCCTGGATGGACAGCCTGCTTTTGATGTGAGGGGGCAGGTCGACGATGCTGGGCAGGTCGACTCTCTTTCTTTTGAGGAACAGGCTGTTCCTTCTTTTGTTGCTTTAAGAGGATGGCTTGGGGCTGTCGAACTGGATTCTTCAGCTTGACCATCTTATCTGGGAGAGCTTGATGAGCTTTTCGAACACTCTTCGATTTAGGCTATGCTTTCACGAACGTGATCTCGCAGTCTTTGTCCTTGCTTTTCTTGGATTCTCCTTTGAATCCAATCCCAGAGTGATCACGCGGATTGCGTTGCATGGATTGGACCTCTTCTAATTTCTTTCCGCTTTTCTTCAACTGACTCAAGGTGAGTTGAAGTTTTTCTTCCTTTTTCACGAGGAGTTCGTGTCGAATTACCAAGTCAGCCAATTTTGAGGTAAGGCTGTGTATTTCGGCATCTTTGGTCTTGAGGGACTCGTCTCTCTCGAGCGCCCTGGTATCGAACTCCTTAACCCGTAAAGTCAATTCATCAACCTTTGACTTTAGGGCTTTGATCTCCCTTTCCTTTTCTTCATCGTAGGGAGAGAATCTTTCTTCTAATGCTAGCTTGTATTTTTCATTTTTGTCCATAAGCTCAGCATTATCTTCAACGACCTCTTTGAGTGTATCCACGAGGTCGGCATAGTCATCGAGCCGTTTCTTGATTTCTTCCCAAGACACAGCCTCGGATAGGTCTTCATCACCTTCTTTTGCACAATCATCGTCAGAAAAAGAAAGTGAAATGGGTTTAGGATCTACCTTTGAAGATCCCTCGTTTTGTTGGTGCTCTCCAACGAAACATTCTTCATCATCACTTTCGTCGAAAGCGATGTAACCTTCGTCATCACTTGACGAACTGTCAGAGAGGTGAGCTTCCTTTGTTTCTTCGGCGATCATGGCAGCTCGTTGATCTTTAAGCTTCTTATCGCGCTTTGCACGGAGCTCGTCTCTCTCTGCCTTGGTAAGATCCGGGCAGTCGGTCTTGTAGTGACCTGGCCTGCCACAATTGAAACAACCACCCTCGGGTGTGTTAGAAGAATTGAAGGTTGAGGGTTTACCTTCTCCCTTTTTGTCAGGGCGGTCGTGGTTGCGGTTTGAGAAGTTTCGCTTGTTGTCACGATAGAACTTTTTGTATTTGACAACCTTCCCTAGGAGCTTCTCATTTCTCCTAGCAGCTAGAGCATAGTCGAGAGTTATTTTCTCGAACTTCTTGACGATGGACTCGTCAATCGGACTTGGGGCAGCAGCTGAGGTTGAGTCGGCCTTGAAAGCTACCTCCTTGTTCTTTTCATCAGCCTTCTTGCTGGTGGAAAGCTGTGTTGATCCATGGATGCGGATCATCTCATATTCATTTCCGACAAGAATGTCGAAAAGATCTTCAGTGGTGAGGGAGTTGAAATCTGAACGAGCTGGATGCATGGCGGCGTATACGTGCCAATTTGCGGGAAGGGCACGTATCACTTTGAGATTCTTCTCGCGCTGCGTATATTTGTATGGGTTGATTGCAGCGACTTCGAGAATAATCTCGGAGAAGCGAATTTTCATTGCTTCTATGGTTTCTCCCGAAACCATTTTGAAGTCATCGAACTTGCTGCACGCCATAGACAGCTTGTTCTCCTTCATTTCCTCTGAGCCAAGGCTGATGGACCGGAGGGTGTCCCACATTTCTTTGGCCGTTTCAAGATTTCGGATCTTGGCCAGGTAGACGCCCTTCACGGTGCTGGAGATGAGTCCCTTTGCGTAATCATCGAGGCTGGCTTCCTTCCTTTCCTCGGTTGTATAGTCACGAGGATTTTTGAGGACTCTCTCGTATGTAGCCTCCCCGGGGGCTGTTCCATCCACAATAATCTTCGCTGCATAAATGGGGGAGGGTCCATTCTCGATGATATCCCACATGAGGACGTGATGTGCCTTGAGACACATCTTGATTCGGAAACTCCAGTCTTCATAGCCTTGTACGGAGAAGTCTTCACATACCCTGAGAAGTGAAGCCTCCATTGCAAAATAATATGATATGCGTGAACGAAAAAGATTTTTCTAAAGGATCGGTTCAAAATGACCAAAAGTTTGATAAAGAACTTTTAGTATGCAAAGCAGCCGTCAAAAGAACCACTGCTCTGATACCACTTGTTGGTCCCGGGAAAGAGTAATTGGTGTATGGGGGGGGGGAGGAATACACCAATAACCAACCGTTTTTGACTTTTATAAAATCTGGTCGATCTAAAGGTCGATTGTCAAGGTCGACCCTATCAGAGGCAGTTTGATCTATCAAGCTCGTATGGTATCAAGCTTGTTTATCAAACTGTTTTTAATGCGGAAGTTGGTGGAGGTTGATTTACTCTTTGAAAAATCTTAAGGCTGAAAACAAATAGCAGGTTGATGCGTGAAATGCAGGTTGATGCTCGTCAGTTTGATAAGAAAATATAGGGGCGATAAATAAAGAGAGAGAGAGAGAGAGAGAGACACCGCGATATATCGTGGTTCGGAGAAACCCTCCTACGTCCACGTCAGGTCGACTCGACCTGAGAATCCCTTTACCTTTGGATTCAACCTCTCTCTTATTTATACTGACTGAGTATCAGTTCTAGATACAATCTAACCTGAAAATATCTAGACACGAGTTTTGGGTCGTGACCCTTACAACCTTCGTACTGAAACGTACAGACAACCTTTCACTTTTACAGAGCTTGACTAACTCTATAATGGCGAAAACACAAACAAGCTTTCTAACTTCGAACTAGTCGGAGAAGAAGTTGTTGAACCAACGACAAGCAGCAGTGAACGCTTCGTCGTTGTGGTGTTTATCGGAATTGGAAACCTCTCTTTATCAAGTGTTTGGGAAACTAATCGGATTTCGAACACTTGAATGGATATGAACTTTGAGAGAGATTTGGGCAGAGATATGGCGTTGATAGCTTGTGTTTCTCGTGCTTGAATCCGATAATGGCTGAAGTATTTATAGGCAGTTTTGAAAAACTAGCCGTTGGAGTCAGGCTGACGTGGCACTAGCCGTTGGAAGCTGACTCACTTCTAGCCGTTGGGAAGATTCGTCCTTGCTGGCACACCACGTGGCAAGGATCAGGTCGTGTTGCTCCATGAAGGCGGAGCATCGACCTTGATATTGAAATCCAGCTCTTGAAATCTTCTAAGTCAAGGCAGGCTGGAAGCTTGATAAGGAAGGTCGATAGACAGGCAGATAGCCAGCTCGATCCTAATGAGGCAGGTCGATACATCGACCTTTCTCTTACAGGGTGGATCGAACTTGCATTAGAACTTCAGAGGGCATCGACCTGCACTAACAGGTAGCAGGTCGATCTATCGGCCTTGACCCTAAACAAGTAAAAATATGCCTAAGTGTGGTTTCGATAAACATCATCAAAATCAAACTGCAAGGGGTTCCCAACATTTTCTGCCAGTCTTGAACTTTCGAGGGCACTTTGACGGAGAAGCCCTTGTGCCGATATGAGGAGTAATACCACCCCTCAGTCCTAGACTTAAAGGATATCATCCCCCCCAAGGTATCTATCGAATAGGGAATACCCAACCGAGAACAAGCAACCCCCAGCCCGGTTATTTGGCTGATGCTATTTGGGGAAATCTGGGCAGGGGATAGATCAAAGGTGCGGTGGATATCGGCATAGATAGCCGGAAACGGAACGCGCAGACCAGCCTTAAAATGGTCCACGTAAACGGTCACAAATCCCCGAGGAGGACGGTAAGCCCTATCGTGGGCATTTGGCCGGAGAAGAAGAGCAGAAGGGGGGAATTTAAATTTAACAGCAATCTGATAGAGGGTGGAGGTCGAAACCGTTGATTCAAGAGCACCCACACTCCCACTCACACCAGGAGTCTCGGGAAAAACAACCTCCTGCCCATACAGTTCCTCACAATCGGACCGAACACAAGCACGCTTATCGTCCGGGAAACTAACCGGAGGGGTATTAGACGAAGAAGCGACGGCGACTTCTTCATTCGCCGCCGGAGAATGTGAAGACGCTAGGGAATGAACATCCCAAACGGAAGAGTCGGAAACAGAAGTTGAAATAGGCATTAAATCAGACATAACTTACTTTTTGATAGACTTCTTGAAGAATCGGCGAGGAAATGAGTTTGGAGAAGATGAACAGAAGAGAGGATTTGTAGAGTTAGGGTTTCGTTTGGAAATGAAGAGAATGAATGAATGTTTTTTCCCAATCATCAGCATTAAGGGGGAAGGATTACGCGTATTCAATACGCCATGCAATGCGACGACGTTTCAAAAACGTCCAATCTGAACTTTATCGGTACCCCAAGCGTCGCATTAAATGCGGCTGACAACTTTTTAATTTGGGCGGGAGACGAGTTCGGCATCTCCCGGAGTCCGACCTCGCATATTTCAGAGGGAGTACGTCACTTCAGTTCGGCCTTCCTCACAAATTTCAGAGGGAGTACGTAAGTTCAGATCGGCCTTCCTCACAAATTTCAGAGGGGGTACGTAAGTTCAGTTCGGCCTTCCTCACAAATTTCAGAGGGGGTACGTAAGTTCAGTTCAACCTTCCTCACAAATTTCAGAGGGGGTATGTAAGTTCAATTCGGCATTTCTCACAAATTTCGACACGAACAATGGACGAAGACATCACCTCCATCACCCCACGCTTTTTTTTTTGGGGGGGGATGTGATAGGAAATGACCCATCTCCCTAGGCCCAAAGGCCCAAAACCTAGCAACAGGCCCGGATCGTCAAGCCCAGATCGGTGAAGGCCCAATAGGCCCAGGTCGGCAAGCCGAGCTCACACCAAATACAGGCCCGGGGAGTTGAGCCCTAAATCCAGAACGTGGGTTGATGGAGAAGAAACCGGAGCTGGGAAAACTACCCATGCCTCCACGTTCTCACCTTCACAACCGTCGTTCCTTTGATCTATAAATATGAGAACTGATTGTATTGTACACACTTACACTATTCTGAATACAAAGGATACACTTTTTCCCCGTGGACGTAGATCACATCGATCGAACCACGTAAACTCTGTGTTCTTTCATTCATTCATTCTCGCATACCATTCATACACAAACTCCTACTCTAAATTGGGCCGCGAATCGAAGGTTTATCACTTATCATCAAAGTTCATGCTTATGGCTTTACATTTCCATGCTTAATGTCCTATAATTTCACTCTTATAAACTGTTAATTAATACAAATTACAGCGTAGATTTCTTGTGGTTTTTCGTCCTGCCTTATCTAAGTCCATGCTTATGGCTTTACATTTCCATGCTTAATGTCCCACAATTTCACTCTTATAGACTCTTTAACACAAATCATAGAGTAGATTTCTTGTGGTTTTTCATCATGACTTATCATCAAATTTTCATGCTTATAGATTTACATTTCCATTCTTAATGTCCTATAATTTCACTCTTATATACTTCATAATACAAATTATAGTTTGAATGATCATGCTTACCAGTAAAGAGATTATGCATTCGATTATATAAGAAAAAATCTCAAATAAAATAAAATTTTAAGTTTATATGGAAATAAATATGCATACGAGCTATAATAAGTATGATAATGCTTTAAGCATAAAATTATATATAAAATTAAACTACTCTCTCTATCTCATCGGTTGATATACATTTCTTGAATACATGCAAGATATAAAATATAGAAATGCACATCACTCAGTGAGACAGTGGAAGTATAAAATTATGATTGTAGTATTTTTATAGTTAGTTTTGATGCTTAATGCTAACATAATGCATGCTTATTAGTTAAGCAAACAATGCTTAATACATACAATTAAACATTTTTGATTATTTTGATTTTTATAATTAATTTTGATGCTTAAAACAGAGTGCATGCATGCTTTTACTTAACCAAACAATGCTTAATACATATGAGTCTTGCATGACAACATGCATGCCTCACCTATTATACATATATTACACCTTGTTGGAAAAAACTAAACCTATGAGAAAACTATTTTCCAAGGGGGGAAAATAAACCCTAGTCAGGGTGAACTTAACCCAGGGAGAGAGTAATGAAAAACTAAACCCTAGCAAGAGAAAAGAAACCCTAGTTAGAAAATAAAATTTAATTAACCCTGGGGGAAGGTAAGAAAACCATGTCGGAAAAAACCCGAAGTGTGTCGAGAAAATACTAACTCTTGGGGAGGGGTGGGGGGAATCTTAACCATGTGGGAAGGTAAGTAAATCAAGTCGAGGAAAACAAAGCCTTGGGATAACAATAATTTTTTTTTTTTTTTTAAAAATAAATAAATATATATATATATATATATATATATATATATATATATATATATATATATATAGAGAGAGAGAGAGAGAGAGAGAGAGAGAGAGAGAGGATGGATCATATAGAAATAAGTCCTGGTGTGAGAAATAGGAATAGATCTGAACCATTGATCTAAATTTGATCTATGGCTGTAATTGATTTAAGCATAATTATAAGGTATCATAAGCATGACTAGGTTTAAGCATGAATTTGTACATTAAAAAGCATAATGGTGTTGTAAGCATAAATATATACTGACTTAAGCATGATTTTGTATATTTTTAAGCATCTTTCTCATTTTCTCAGGCAATGATTTATTTGCACACGAACCACTCCCTATATATATATATATATATATATATATATATATATATATATATATACTCTAGCTGCTGTAGTGGGGAAAATAAACCCCAAAGGAAAAGAAACACTTGAGTGAAAAGGATAACTCTAGTTGGAAAGCTAAACCCCATTGACAAAAGAATAAAGAAATGAAAGAAATACAAATTCTTTGGCGAACATTTTTGTTTGCATTGTTCAAAATTATTATTTGAATGTCTTAAGCAAAAAACGACTGTGTACTAAATGTGTATATGAGTTCATATTATTTACTTTTAGGGTTTTTTAATTTGTGTTCTTTTTTTTTTCCCCTTAGTGGTTTTTTCCTCCCAAACTTTAGTTTTGCATCCAAGGGTATCATTTCCACCCATAAGGTTTAGTTTTTCTAATAGGGTATATTTTCTGTAATTATCATGCTTATTATACTATTAAATATTATCATGCTTATTACATATTGTATGCATGCTTAAATACATGTCAAATCATGCTTTTGATTTATATAATCATGCTTATTGATGTACAATTTATGCAAGTGTTATCATATCTATTTCTCACTTGATTGACTTAATCCTATTCTTCATACTTAATATTTCACAAAAGGTTTTATGAGACCATCTATGCAAACAAAATTGATAAACCTTTAATTTATTCAACGGAAAAAAAAAAGGGAAAAGGAAAAAATATTATATACAAAAAGAAAAAAGAAAAGGAAAAAAAAAAGGAATAATATTAGTATATACAAAAGGCCTCACGTATTAAAAAAAATGAAATTTCCTCAATCATTAGTATTGGATCGCATTCAAAGGAATATTACCGATATATTTCTAGTTAGAAGATATAATCCCTTAATTTTAGGGATGCGAGAGATTAAGAAATGTTAATTAGACAAGTTTACCCCTAAATTAGTTAACTCAACGTGATTTTAATAATTTAGTCAATATTTTCTACATTCATCAATAACCGCAGATCAGAAAAAATGGATGGACTAGATATATTCTCATTTCTCACGTAGGAATTTATTTCTATATGTTACATTCTCTCTCTCTCTCTCTCTCTCTCTCTCTCTCTATATATATATATATATATATATATATATATATATGGAGATCAAATGGGATCTTTATCCTTAGGTAGTAAATAGGATCCGATCTAAACCATACATCATCTAAAATAAACGGCTATTATTTATTGATGATTTGGTGTTTTATTTTATTCTTTTTAATATAAAAGGGTAGTGGAGTAATTCATACCGTAATCAATTCCATAATTCAAGGGATGTTAATTAAGTTCACACTAATTTGTTCTCTCTCCTCCATGAATCACCCTACGGCCAAACGTTAAATTTATTCCTTTTTTTTTTTACTTCGTAGCATTTCACTTATAAAAAATATATGTATAAGAACAATAATTATAATTTGTTTATTTGAATTTTATTTTTATCGTCATTTCATTTTGCATGTTGTTTATTCATTAATTGGTTATTTCATAATTGTATAGTGCTTATATTTTGTTGTAAATATAATTTGATAGGGACACTGATGATAATAAGCATTGAGATAATAAGAACTTCAAATTGATATACTAATTAAGAGGCAAAAATTAAAGTACCTAATATGGGTAATAGAAAACAAAAGTAATACCCAACTATAATTTTACACAAAAGTTATCCACTTTTTCAACTTTCTTCCAAATTTACCCTTACTTTTCCCACTCTCCTTCTTTCTCTCTCCCCCACATGTACATGTCAACATCATCTTTTGTCTTTTCCCTTTTTTGTTTTTTAATTTCCACCAACAACATTTTCTTACTTCCTTTCTTTCTTTCTTTTGTCTAATTTTTTGTTTCAAAATTCGTATTCAGGTTTTTTTTTTTTTTTTTTTTTTTTTAAATAATTTTTAAGAACTGCAAAATTAATTTGGTTAGAAAATGGCTCATTCTTACCACATATGGTAAGAAACTATGTATAATCTTATAAATGTTGTGTAAGAAGTCATGTCCATTCTAACCTATCTATCTTATGAGTACCCCAGTAAGACTTGTTAGGTAAGAAACAAACTCATTATTACTTTCAATTTTATTATATATGGTAAGAATCAATGTACAATCTTATGACCTATTGTAAAAGATCATGTCTCATGTGCATGTGTATAATCTTATAACCAAGTGCTCGCGTAAAAC
This sequence comes from Thymus mandschuricus, assembly GCA_029379335.1. NCBI lineage: Eukaryota > Viridiplantae > Streptophyta > Magnoliopsida > Lamiales > Lamiaceae > Thymus > Thymus mandschuricus. Next base: position 12,672,000 of record CM057074.1, on the reverse strand, counting down.
TTGTTAGGTAAAGAAACAAACTCATTCTTACATTCTTAAATAAGAAACAAAATTGTCTCTACTTTTTACACTCTCAATCTTACAATTTGGTGTAAGAAAATATGTACAATCTTACGTTAAAAAAAACAATGTAACTTTTAGACATATTGTATAAGAAACAACCTCATCCTCACCATACTTTTTAAGAAATTAATCTACATTCTTACAATCATATTTAAGAAAAATCTTGTACCATCTAATTATCTAACTTAACAAAAAAAACAATGTAACATTTACAAATATTATATAAGAAACAACATCGTTCTTACGATACATTGTAAGAAACCGTATATAATTATATAAATTTGCGTAAGAAATCATATACAATCTAACTAACTTACTTACAAAAAAAAACAATGTAACATTAAAGACATGTTACGTAAGAAACGATATCATTCTTATCATACTTTGTGAAACATCGCTCACAATCTTACAAAGTAACTGAGATCTTACAAAGTAACTACGTTCGAATCTATCAACTTGTCGAACTTCTTTTTCCTATGGCCTTCGAAGTCTTCGAATCCTTCCATCTGAACATGATAAAGTAGTGGTGTAATGTTTTTAGACGTTTATCATATACATCGTTTACAATGTAACATTAAAAACATATTACGTAAGAAACGATATTATTCTTATCATACTTTGTGAGACATTATTTACAATCTTACAATCTTATGAAACCCAGATTCTACATTAGAAACAATCAAAGACAACAATATCATAAGAAACTAATCTACATACTTTTTAAGAAACTAATCTACATTCTTTGACTCTAACCCCTCCACCTCCACCGTCCCCGAATTCCTCTCGCGTCTCCTCCACCGCCTCACTCCTATCCATTCGCAGCTTTCCTAGCAAATCATAAGAAACATCCAAGTTGCTACATTCATCTTCAAAAAACACTTGTGTAAAAATCACTATAACATCTACACATATTATGTAAGAAACAACATCGTTCTTACAATACTTTGTAAGAACGTGAGCTATGTTTACGTTCAGCTTCCAACGAGTCGACTTCCATCCCAGTTGAATGTAAGTCCGGCAGCGAGCTCGTCGCCTGCCACCATTTCATGGTGACCCATTCTTATACTTAAAATTGCATCTATAACTAAACCCATACAAGAGAGAGAGGGAGGGAGAAAGCAAACAATTTTGAATGGAAATTGCTCCACAATTTCTAGAAAAGCTGAAACAGTAGATTAGAGTAAATAACAATCCCTCAAAGTGAAAAGGAAACCAAACAACAAAGCGACACTACCTCCAAAAATGAAATCTGAAGAAGAAATTAAACAAAAATAAGAAGAAACTCAACAAACCACCAAATCAAGAAGAAGCTAAGATCACCACAAAATTGAAAGGAAGGAGCCTAATAAAAAACCCTCAGAAACCACACAAACTTGAAATTCGCACCAGTGGCAATTATTCAGCACTTAAATTGTGTAAATCATTAAGCATAAAACATATTTAAACAAGAAAATCCAACACAACAAAAGAACGACGAGAAGAAGGAATGCATTTTCCATAAAATGATTTCATCTAAAGAGGACGACTTCAACTTCAATTGTGTTGATTAATAAGAGAATTAGAGAGAGAGAGAGAGAAACCTCTTTCAAGAATTTAGCATAATTAGCTAAAATCAGAGAGAGTTACCTCTTTCAAGAGAACGACCGCCGCCGCCCCGCGGAAAATAGCCGCCTCCTCCTCCACCGCCGTCGCCGCCTCGCCCAAGCCGAAGCTCGACAAGTAAAACGCCGCCGCCTCCCTCCTATCGTCGATCTTCACCTGATCCGTCGCCTTCGACGGCGTCGACGCCGGAGGCTTCAAGCTCTTCTCGAGCTTCTGCAAATCCGCATCTCACCTTCCGCATCTCGCATCTCGTCAGCCGCCGCCGACGAGGGAAGTCTTCCCCTTCCGCATCTCGCATTCCGACAGAAACCCTAGATCCAATTTCTCTCTTCACTACTTGTCTCTCTCTCTTAAGCTTGTGAAGCCGTCCACCGTCAAACCGCACAAATCCCATGTGTCGTCCGCCATTCGCCGGAGAAGAGAAGGTAGACAGAGGAGGGGGGGGAATCGCAGAATAGGGAGAGAGAAATGGGAGTGTGTTGTTTCACTAAAAAGTGTTCGCAATAGAACGAAATCTATCCTAGCACTTAGTAAGTAAAAACCCAATGTCGAATCTCAAGGAAAACTTTGCAGGGCAAATAATCGTGTAGCAAAACAACCTAATCTAGCCTAAATCTAAGAAAGAAAGTAAAATGAATTGTTTGGTTTTTGTTTTAAATCCTAGGCAAATAAAATAAATCAAAGCAATAAATAAAAGCAAATAAATAACTAATCTAAGAACGAGTAAATAAATCTAAGAATTAAACTAAAGGGAAACGATTAATCTACCTAGGCAAGAATCGAAAAGAAAGCAATAAAGGAAGCAACGAAGAAAGCATAAACTACCTTAGACATAATGAATAAAATCTGGAAATTTAAAGGAAAATAAATCTAACTTTGAAAGCTTTAAAAACGAGAGAATTGAAACTTAAGAAAAACGAATCTAAACTAGAACTTGAAAATCGAACGAACGAAATTAAACTAAGGAAATTAAACGAAGCAATTAAGAAAACGAATCTAAAACGAAAGCAAGTAATTAAAAACAAGTAAACGAAAGCAATAAAGAACTTACGAGAATTAAACGAAGAACGAGAACGCAAAATAAAAGAGAAGTCTTGAATTAAATTGCACGAACAAAGAATTCGGATCCGAACAATAGAATGCTAATAAAAAGTGTTTGAATGTAAAAACTAAAGCTAAAATATAGTAAAAGTTGTCTAGAATTCGTGCACAAGAATGTAATATATATAATAGGTAAAAACCTAGATAAATAAGGAAAGGAAATTTGGCCGCCTTAGTTGGACGGCCGTCCAGATAAGTTGGACGGCTCGTCCAACTCCTGGTACCATGATTAAGCTTGAAATGCTGGACGCCGTCCAGCTCTCCTTGGACGTCATATTGGACGGCCGTCCAGATGAGTTGGACGGCCGGTCCAACTCTCCAATCTGTCCTCCTCGTCCGAACATCGTCTTTTCCATCATTTTCAACCCGTTTCTGATCCTTTTCATCCATAAACACCTACAAGTACCAAAAACTCCAAACAACCAAATCATAGCCATAAACATACACAAAGACACGAAAACATAACGAAAACGGACTCGAAAACACTACGAAAATCCTAACACTAAAACACCAATCATGTGTGACTCGTGAGAGGGGGAGGGGAAAAGAGAAGATAGAAAAGAGAGATAGAGGGGTATTTTGGTCCAAAAGGGATAAAAGTGGGTAACTTTTAGTTTTTTTTAAAGTTGGGTACAAGAATTGAATTACTTTCTCTAGAATAGGTAAGGTAGTATATTACCACTACTAATTAAATACTTGAAAAATAAGCATTTAAAACTACGATAATAAGCGCTTGAAATTGAATAATAAGCATTTGGAAAATAAACACTTGAAACTGAGATGATAAACACTTGAAAAATAAGCACTTGAAATTAAAATAATTAACATTTGAAACTAGGATAATAATATGCACATGAAACTGAGATAGATAATAAGCACTTGAAATTAAAATAATAAACACTTGAAAATAAGAACTTGAAGTTAAAATAATTAACATTTGAAACTAAGATAATAAGCACCTGAAACTGAGATAACAAGCACTTGAAATTAAAATAATAAACACTTCAAGATAAGCACTTGAAATTAAAATAATTAACATTTGAAACTAAGATAATAAGCAATAATTACATACACACAAACATTCATCTAAATATCTGCAATAATTCTTCAAATTGAGCTTCATCCAAACAAGCAATAAATTTTAATAAATAATGCATTTAGAATATGTAAATAGGGATTAGAATTATGAAAATTCACTTGGTACACCAAATATGATTCTCATCCTATATTTTCGCCTAGGTTTTCGAAATTTGTTACTATTTAGTGGGTGTATTCAATTGAGATTTTGCTGGATTTTTTTAAACTTTGAAAAGTAGATAGATTTTTATAGACTTTTAAAATCCATAGACTCTATACAGAGTTTGACTGACTCTATTTATTGATTTTGATGGATTTTCATGGACTTGCAGTATTGTGAAATCTTTTTTTATACTTAATTTACATGGATTTCTAAACTCCGACGCTGAACTATCGTAACCATTCATTAAAATAAATAAATGTATACGAGTCACACTTATAAATAAATAAATAAATAAATAAATAAATAAATAAAATTATATATATTGTTTAGAAAAAAATACCAAATAACTTTATCCAAATTGTTTGAATATGTTTGTAGATGAGTATCAAAATTCATCAAATTATGTATCTTTCAAAACAAGAATCATACTTTAGAGAAAGTCCAATTAATGTATTTCTAATAAAAAAAATTAATTTTATTTTTTTTCACTCAAAACTTTAAAAAAACGTAGCAGTAATTTAACCATAAAAAATCAAAATGAAAGTTGAGATTTAAAAGTTACATGTTCGAATTTTATAAAAATGAGAATTTTTATGTGAAGATTGATTTTCATGTAAGCTCATATAGTAAACAAATTTTTAGTACAACCAGATAGTCATAATTTGGATGTTTTTAAGATAAACTATAATTGTTTGGAGAAAAAATAAATTATAATTGTTCGATTTTTATAACATATGAAGGTCGTTGAGGGTGGCGGAGGAGGGTGGCGAAAATGGTGATTTTGAGTTTTTTCAGAGAATCCCTAAAAATCTCTGATTTTTATAAAAGATTTTGAAGAGTGAAATCTATTTTTTTAAAGAGAATCCTGCAAAATCCACAGACTGTTAAAATCCATGGACTGTTGAATACCTGTAGATTTTTTAAGACTTTAAAAAGTCTGCATTGAATACCTCAAGATTTTTAAAGACTTTTTAAAATCTAAATTGAATACCTACAGATTTCTAAAATCCATAAAAATTCAGCAGAATCTAAATTGAATACACCCCCCTCCCCCCTAGTGTTTATATACATTTGTATCCTTCCATCAACAATAGTCTATATAATTAGTTTAAATATGAATCATCTGATTCTATTAGATCTAGGGTGATGGATGGATCCTAGTTACTACCTTAGGGTTGGTTTCTATTGGAACCGCTCCATATATATATAGGGATTGGTTCATATGCTAACCATATTAGTTAGTGAGAATTAAGAACCAATCTAGACCTTTCATCTTAATAGATTGATGGTTATGATTTATTCATGGAAATTAATTAAATAAGGCATATTTTGTTTAGAAAAAGGATATTAATGTAATCTTAATTAATTTTTCCATATTTTAAGGGATTAATTAATCACTCATTTAAAATTTCTCAGCCGTAATCTTCTTCTTCTTAATTCTTCTTCTTCTTCTTCTTCTTCTTCTTCTTCTTCTTGACATTTTCCTCTATGTTTTTATATTCTGTTTTATTCTGTTTTCTTTTTCTTTTTTTCTTTTCTTTTTTTCTTTTTTTGTAATTTTCTTACACAAATTAGTAAGCATAAATAAATAGGAAGATAGCATATAAACATGATAATTTAAGCATAGGAATAAATCTTAGTTGCATTCGAATATTCATCTATGTTTTTTAATTCTGTTTTTTGTAATTTTCATATACAAGTTATTAAACATAAATAAATAGGAAAATAGCATATAAATAAGATTATTTAAGCATAGAAATAGGTCTTAGTTGCATTCGAATATTCATCTATGTTTTTTTATTCTTTTTTTTTTTTTGTAATTTTCATATACAAGTTATTAAGCATAAATAAATAGGATAATAGCGTATAAATATGATTATTTAAGCATATGAATAGGTCTTAGTTGCATTCGAATATTCATCTATGTTTTTTTATTCTATTTTTTTTGTAATTTTCATATACAAGTTATTAAGTATAAATAAATAGGAAGATAGCATATAAAATGATTATTTAAGCATAAGAATAGGTCATAAATGCATTCGAATATTCATTGTCATTCACAATTTGTCATCGCCATTCACGATATTTAAACATGAATTGATATAAAAAAAGCATGTAATTTTCGTATACAGGTTATTAAGCATAAATAAATAGGAAAATAGCGTATAAATATAATTATTTAAGCATAGAAATAGGTCTTAGTTGCATTCAAATATTTATGTTAATTAATAGGATAATTAGTTATAGGAAGTGACGACAATCTTTGAACGCATAATCTTTTTCTCTTTTTTTCCCCTAAACTACCCTTTAAAATTAGAAAAAAATCATTAAATAAGTAAAATAGATAATTTGAGAATTAATATCCACCATTAGATTCTTTAAAAGGAGTGGATAGGAATGGTTCCTAGTTCTCAAGATTGATACCATCTCCCATAAGAACCCACCCCTATATATATATATATATATATATATATATATATATATATATATATATATGTGGGAGATCAAATGGGATCTCTATATTTAAGTAGTAACTAGGATCCAATCCTAACCTATCAATATATTTTTATTATTTTATTCTATTTCATAATATAAAAGGGCATAGGAGGAAAATCATACGAAGGTAACCGCAATTTCCATTATTATAGGGATTTCAATATAACCTCAATATTTTATCAATAAAATATATTTATTCACGTTTGTTGATTTGTGAATTGTGATTGACCATTGAAGCATATTATATATATTTTTTGTGGAGATATTAATTTTCAATTTTTTTAAATTCTAATTTTGAGCATTAATATATATGAGACTTGATAGATCAGGGTTGGAGATCCACAACAATTTAGGTGATTATTCATCATGGTTTACAAAGAGCATTCATGGATAAATCATCATAGCAGTAAAGAGCAAGAGATTCGTACATTCGAAGAGTGATAATCATGTATTTTGTACAGAGCATTGTTTCGAATAGAAATAACGAATAGTGATTAAGCTATATGCTTAAATAAAAGGTGTATTAAGCTATAAACTAGTAAAATCCGTGGAGTGTACCACTCTTTCAAGTAGATAATGAAGAAACGAAGTAAGGGGAAGGAGAGAAGCGAGGAGCGCAGAGCTCTGTTGAGTGTTACTCCCTCTAGATAATGAGGGTTTTTACCTTAGGTTTGAGCTGATGAGTGAAGGAAATTCTTCTCTGCACCGAGAAGAACTAATGGAGGTGATTGCGAGCAACGTTTCCTGGAAAGAGGCTTCGGGAGCCTGGACTGCTCAAACTCGGGAGAGCTCGAGGGGAATATGGATGAAACAGTACGCAGAGTGTGTGTTTTTTTATAAAGAGTTGTATGTTGTTGTGTTGATTGTGAAGTGTGCAATAGCCGGGTAGTTATAGGTTCAAGGAGGGTGAAAAAACGAGCATTCGTGTGGAGGAAGGACAGAAAAGGAATTCTCATAGAGGCAAGATTCCCTCCGTCCTGAATGCGGTGGTCCTCACTCTATAGTACGTAGAGTCATGCGGATTGTGTGCCGCGCAGAACCTATGGTTCTGTCAGATGCTTAGGGGTATTGATCAGATCCTTTGATCCTGACAGATGCCAATAAATCCCATATGGCTTCTGGGAGGTGATAAGGCTTCCGGCTTCTGCATAGAACGTGCCTTATATCTGTATTGAGCATCTGAAGCCTTTAAGAACCCATAGAATTTCTGGTAATATGCTACCATATGGAGCAGTTTCTGTTTGAGGCCTTATCAAGGTTAACAACTATCCTCCTTAATGGTGCTACCGGATCTAGTTCTAACTAAATCTTGCTATTCCTTTCATTTTGCCTTGTTCAGCATAAACATCCAATACTTTGGAGCAATGGACACAACCATAATTTGATATTGTGACACAGCATCATTAATATTAACCAACTCTTGAGACGATGTTCCCAAAATTATGGGAAGGGTGTCTTTCTAGCGGATTGATTTATTTGGATAATGAAGCTGATACTAGTCCCTATCAGCTACTCCCCCCCTGGTCCAGAAGTATTCGTATGAAGGCTTCTGACTAGGATTTTGGCGGGAAAAAACTACTTGTGCTTTGGCTACTGCTTCTTCTTCGCAGGCAGAGGAAAATTAAAGTAATATATTTTGATAGGAGAGGTGTATTACTTTTCAGAAACGAAAAGGCTTCTCCCCCTCTTTTATAAGCCGGGGTGAGACAATAAGTGAGATATCACTCCCCACTCCTTTTGTCCTTTCAACTTCCTCCTCCTATCGCATCTCCTAGACAAACAGTGACATTCTCATCCTTTGCTTTGCATTTTGAGCGATTATTCCGTTCTTCCTTTTTTACCAGGTAAATCCTTTATCATTACCTTCCTCTCTCGTATTTACATAGCCCATGCTTAACAGGGATTTTTTTTTTTTTTTTTTTTTTTTTTTTTTTTTTTTTTTTTTTTTTTTATGACGAAAATTTCCATGTATTTCTCAAGATCTCTAAAGATTGGGTTTCGTCGACAGTTACTTTCAATCATGAATCCTGATAATGAAGAGATGCTACGAAAAATCCAAGAGAAATTATCACAGAGGATGACTGAAGTTAGGGTCGCTAATCTTGGGCCTGTTTCCTCTTTGGAGGATACCCCTGAGCCGTCTTCTACAGACGACAGAGTCTCAAAATCTCCCCCAGAAATCTCCAGGAGATTATAATAATGAAACCTCGGCTGGGCTTTTGTCATACCGGCCCTCCTACATCTGGCCATTCCGAGAAGCATGGTAAACCCTATTTCCTTTCTTCCCCTTTGGCTGGAGTAGGCATCTGTACCTCTTTTTCAGAAAAACGGGCAATTTTGATTCCCCTGTGTTTGCAGAGGCGAACCGATTTTCAACACCCTCCTTTGGCGCTCAGGCTCTAGCTTTCGACCAGTTCTTAGAGATTCTATCCGATGTTGAACAAAGTAGGGACCGTTTTCAAGTTAAGGCTCGTGATCTTCGAGACTGTCTTCTTGATAATGAGAAATATTGCTCTGCTCTTGAGCTGCGCCTAGCTTCATTATCAGAGTGTGTGAGGGAATTAGATAAAGCCCTAGAAGCTTCATTAGAACGAGCGTTGGAAATGAAGGCAGACTTCACTATGCAAGCAGAACAACTAACTCTCACTCATGAGCAAGAGTTGGAACGTTCCCGGACTTCTTCTTTCATAGAAGGGATGAATAAAGGCTCTGATGAAGGCATTTCCATGGGGATACAAGCTTGCCGGTCTAATTTCTTAATGTCCCCGTATGGTCAAGCTTTCATAAATTCTTTAGTGAAGCAATTGCCTGAGGCGTTTATCAATTCTCCCTATTTTTGGGCACGAATGATAGACCCTCTCACGAGCTGGGCTGGTGATGTGGTCTTTGAATGCTGTGATCAATTGGGCGTCCCTGAGCGAGCTGCCTCTATCAATTTGGTGCCCATAATACATATGTTTGAAACGAAACCCGAGGCCCTCAAGAGGAACTGTTTCATTCCTACGGGGGAACCTTGGTTCATGCCTGTGCTGAGAAAGGCCTCTGCAGTCCTTCGGCAACCCGTTGAGCTTTCCGAGGATCTTCCTGCTTGGGATGCCCCCCTTTTCCCTCTTTTTTCTGTTGACACCACGATCATGAGGCTTATGAAAAAGGCCTTTGATAAGGTGCCCTTCTTCTCCTTGCTATGGCTATGTTTATCCGTTAAGGGTTTATTATTATTGCATATTCAACGGTTCTTTTTTCTTGTTAGGAATTAACAAGGGAGAAGATTTTATGCCCCTCCCTTTCTCAAGAAGCTATTCCTACCATGCACACCCTATCAAATAGGGAAGATGGGTCTGGGGCGGATGATGCTTTTACTATTTCAACGGGCTGTCCTAAGGACGACTGGATCTTGCATTCGGATAAAACTCCCCTTGTTCCCCAGGGCGAAGCTTCGTCCTCTCATTCATCTAGCTCTGAAGATCTGGCTTCCTCCTCGGATCCTGCTTTTTGATCCTGTTGTTTTTGATAAGATGCTTTTTAAAACAATCTATTTTTTTTGGTATTTGTGATGGGGTGCTTTTTATGACCCCGAGATCATGCTGGTGGAGCACAAACAATGTTATTTCTTTCTGTTCTCGGCCAGGTGCTTTTTAAGGCCTCGCCTTTAATGTGTTTATACTATCCATCATCAACTTTAGGACGTTATCCTTCCATTTTCATGTTTATATGACTTCTTGTCTCGTTTTTGCTTGCTATGCTCCTTTCACCGAAGCATCTTGAGGTAATGGAATGCAGGCTGGAAGCATTTTAAAATAATGGAATACGCGTATGAGGATGTGCTAAAAGCATTTTAAGATAATGGAGTACTAGCATTGGGATGTAGGGTATCCCCTACTCCCCCCCCCCCCCCCCCCCCCCCAAGTGAGGCGTAAGAAACCAAAGGAATTACTCCTCATTTGAGAGCTAAAAAAAAAAACTTGCAAAACGTACTAATTATAAATAAGGAGGCATGGTCATGTGTATTCCTCATATCGACTAATATAAAAAAGTTTTCAAAATGAGTAGAGGTCATAATCCCTCTGCATTTTCCCTTTTCCCAAGAACAGCTCCTAGCTCTTCCTGCATACTTCGAAGGTATTACCTTTTCCCTTGTTTATTGCCTCTTCGACATTCCCTTGACCTGACGTCTCGGTTAAGCCTCTGACTTTTGCCCTTGCTCTGGCCATCAAAGTTTCCCACTGCCCCTTCACAATTGGAGCGTGGTATGTGCTTGCTGTTTCGATTTTAGATCCTTTGCTTTCATTGATCTGTTGGAGCGACTGCTTGTTTGGGTCTTTGGATAGCAAGGACTCTCCAGAGGAATTGGTGCTGGTGATCAGCAAGTGCTCCATTGAAGTGGAGAGATACTGGCTTTCTTCTGCCGGAGTTAAGGCCTTGAGCCTCTTCTCTTCAGGTTTCATTTCATCTTTATCGCCAACAGGTTCTGCTATTGGCCTTTTCCTGGCCTCTCCTGCTTGCACCGATTGGATGTAGCATTTTCGCGAGACTCCTTGATCTCCCGACACCTGTCCCACCTGGCTTCCCACGGGGAATTTCATCATCAGGTGGTAAGTGGAAACCACTTCTTGGAATGGATTTAGGGCAGTTCTCCCTAGGATAATATTGTAAGAAGATGGTTTCCTCACCACCAGAAAGGTGACTAGCTTTGATACCCGCATAGGTCCTTCACCCAAGTTGAGCATCAAGTCGATTGATCCCAACGACATTACAGGGTCTCCTGAGAAACCATGCAGAGTTGTGGCTACACCACTCAAAGGCTTCTGGAGACCCATTTGATTGAAACAACTCTCAAATATAACATTAACTGCGGCCCATGTATCCACAAAGACCCTTTGGACTTGATACCTTTCTATCTCCACTGTGATGACCAAGGCATCGTCATGTGGATGAGTTACTTTTTGATTATCTTCGGGTCCAAATGAAATTTCTGGCGGGGGTAGGCCTTTTTCGACCTTCCAGACCCCATGTCTTTCGTGCATATGTAACTCTCTGGCAGATGCTTTTCTGCTTCTGTTGGAATCTTCCATGGTTGGTCCCCCATATATCATTTTAATAATGCCCTTAGGCTCCAGCCCTTGGTTAGCATCAGATGCCTTCTCCGGAGCATCTTTGCGCCTTTTGTTTTGTTTTGTCTCCCTCTTGACGTATTCCAAGAGTTCTCCTTCCTGGATTAGCTTCTCGATGGCAATCCTTAAATTTCTGCAGTCATTGGTCGTGTGGCCAAAGTCATTACGGAATTTGCAGAACCTTTCAGAAGGTGGATTCCTTGGTGGCTGCATGTGTGCAGCGGGGATCTGGACCCCTGGTTTTTTCATAACCACTTCTAGTAAGTCAACAGGTTGTTTGATGAGCGGAGTGGAAGATCTCAGAAATCTTTCATTTTTATCAGTTTTCTTGGCATCTGGGGATGGTCTTTTCCTTTCTTCTGGCTTTTTTTCCCTTTGAGATGCTAGTTCGGCCCTCTTGCTGCTTAGGGCTTCTTCCATATGGATATATTTTTGAACTCTTGTCAATAGTTCTTCAAAAGAGGTGGCTTCCTTTTTGATGAGAGAAGCAAAGAATTGCCCCAGTTTCAAGCCATCTACACAGGCATGCACTTTTAGTTTTGGCTCTACTCCTGGTATTTCCAAGACAGCCTCGTTGAATTGTGTCATGTAGTCTCTCAGACTCTCATTAGCACCTTGCTTGATGGTTGTCAGATGCAGTGAATTTCTGGTAGTTCTTTTAGCACTGTCAAATTGTTGGAGGAAGACTTCCCTCGGATCCATCAAGGAGTGGATAGAAGCTTTTGGTAGCTGTTTGAACCAATGTTGGGCGGTCCCTGACAGAGTTGTGAGGAACACTCGGCACTTGACACCCTCTGAATATTGATGGAGGAGGCATAAGCTCTCAAATTTCATCAAATGTTCTTCAGGATCTCCCTTTCCTTGGTACTCGCAAGAGATTGTTTTGAAGTTACTGGGATCAGGATCAGTTTGAATGTCCGCAGAGAATGGACTATTCTCATCGATATATAAGGAGAAAAGCTCCGACTTGTTCCCATTACTCTTGTTGTTGGGAAAGTGTTTATGGTTCTCTTCTTCATTTAGGTCGCGAATTTCTCTTTCGCTTGCCCCTGTGTCCTTTGAGGCCCTTTCTGCAGCCTGCTTTTGCTCTTTTAGCCTTTTTACTTCTTTTGCCAGGAGCTTCATCTGCTCTTGTTGCTGGGCATACTTCTTGGCCCATGTGTTATTGGTGTTCTCATTAGGGTTCCCTTCAATTTCCTCAGGTCCCTCTTCATCTGGGGATTCCCAATCAGTAGAAAATCCCTCCTCTGTCTCATTTACTATGGGAGGCAGCTTTGAAATCAGTTCTTGATTTGCGCTCGGATTTATAGGCTTCTGCTTGTGCACTGCGGGGGTGCTCTTGCTTCCTCCACCCTCTTGGTTTTCACCTGTTGGATCTGGGATTTGGGATTCCCAAGGTGTGAAGTCTTTTCTCGACAGCCCCTTCAACCACGCCTTCTATTAGCGTTTTCATTTGCAGGAGCATGGTGGGAGAGAACTGAGCCTCCATGTTGACACTGGCTTCTGTCACCACAGTGCCTTTCCCTTTATTCCCCAGTAGGGAATTTACTGGATTTCCAGTGGCTTGGCCAGCTTCTTTTGAAGCAGCATCTGAAGCGGCGTTCATCCTTGCAAGATTCTGCAAAGATTTGAGGATATTTAGAGAGGTAATTTCAGACGCTCCTTGAAGGAAGCTTAAGATGCACATAACTTATGTTGAATAGATTCTTTTGTAATCATAAACCTTTCACAGTAGTTTTGACGAACATAGTCTGTTTACTACAAGGCTTTTTAAGGGGTGGCCTTTGCCAATATTAGTTTGAAGTCAATAAAACCTGCTTTTGTGAAACCCATTACTGGGGTGTCCGTTTTCCTAAAGCATTCTTTATGAAGCTTTTGGAGAGGATGTGACTATGGTAGGATGTCCTTTAGGGCTCGTATGGCGTCCTATGTTATAAGACTCGATGCGAGGTGTCTGGCCATGCAGACCTTTTATGTATGATGCTTACTATGGAGAGCTTTTTTATGTGACGCCTATTTTATAGGACTTTTTTGGTGGGACGTTCCTTGTTAGACAATGTTTAATGAGAATAATATCCCTTGTACGGGGGTCATGAGAATACGGTCTTTTAAGTAAAGCTTGCAAGAATGGTGCCTATTGAGTAAGGCTTATGAAGGATTCTACCCATCATATGGGGCCTAAAAGAGTGTCGCCTATTAAATGAGGCTGGCAAAAATATCACCCGTTGAATAGGGTGTGTGCAGGGTTCTGCCCCTTATATGGGACTTATGAAAATATTGCCTATTGAATAGGTTTTTTGAAAATATTGCTTACTGAGTCATGCTTATGAAAGGTTTGCTCATTATGTGGGCTTAAGGAAATGTTGCCTAATGAATAGGGCTTTTGTGCGGTTCTGCCCATTATAGGGGGCTTACGAGGATGTTGCCTATTAAATAGGGCTTTTGAAAGGTTCTGCCCATTATATGGGGCTTATGAGGATGTTGCCTATTAGATAGGGCTTGATTGATGATGTTATGCCTATAATATAGGGCTTATGCTGCATATAAGATAGGGCTTATGCTAGTGTTGCCTATTGAATAGGGCTTACGAGGGATCTTGCCCATTATATGAGGCTTATGGTGGTGCTGCCTATCAGATAGGGCTTATGCGGATGTTGCCTGTTAGACAGGGCTTCTGATAGTGTTGCCTGTTAGACAGGGCTTCTAAGAGTGTTGCCTGTTAGACAGGGCTTCTGAGGGCTTATGGGAGGTTCTTTCAGATGCAGGGCCCCTTCTTCAAAGTGAATGGGATGACCCTGTCATCTTCAGCTCTCCGCTTTGTAATGCTTTTTTACAAGGGCATATATGAAAGGTTTGAGGAATGGTGCCTCTTCTATAATTACCAATCCCTTATAGCCCGCAAATAGATTTAGCATTTCGAGATAGTTACCGGAGTTGTAGACTCACCAATTACACGAGGTGAACCGAATGTGTTCTGAAATTGCAGTAACTTTTGACCCGGCTTTCCTTCGGATTCGCAGTAACCTTAGGATTTTGACAAACAAAACAGTTTAGTTGTCATATTTCATAATATGAAGGAAATACAGCCCCGAAACCCCTTCTGATTACTTGATTGATTTACTATGAGCAATGCAGCTAGAACAGATTCGCAATATATATGCTAGAATTATCTAGGAATAACATCAATCTTGATTTCAATATATACTCCTTCTATAATACGACCGCCATCTTAGTCATCTCTCATAACAGGGGAAATAACAGGATAAAGAACGCATCGTCGAAATTAGCTAGAGTTTCAAAGATAGGCAGGAGGTTAGCACTCCAGATTCATAGGCTTTTACAGCATTTACAATTAGCAAATCTAAACTCACATACGAAAAGAGAGAATCAATCATCTCAAATACAGGCTCCCCTTCAACGGGGTATCTATCATGATTTCTGCTAAAAAGGGGACGTAATTTTAAAGATCATACCACATTCTATAGCTTACAATCATGGAGATCTCAGCAAAACTCAAGCAATAACATACGTATCTGGGTTCTTGCCGATTAAACAACAAATACAGCACACCCATTCAATCTAGTATCAAGCTTTTTCACACTTTTCACATAAGGACACGACAAGCAAAATCATCTGCAACATTGCGACAGTGAGCTAGAATTTCATATAAAACAGGGGAAATCAACATCTTAAACTCAAATTTCCCACAGACGGTGCCAGTTGATAGATCCGGGTTGGAGATCCACAACAATTTAGGTGATTATTCATCATGGTTTACAAAGATCATTCAT
Organism: Thymus mandschuricus; assembly: GCA_029379335.1. Classification (NCBI taxonomy): domain Eukaryota; kingdom Viridiplantae; phylum Streptophyta; class Magnoliopsida; order Lamiales; family Lamiaceae; genus Thymus; species Thymus mandschuricus. The sequence continues at coordinate 12,656,596 of CM057074.1, read as the reverse complement.
GGATAAAGCATCATAGCAGTAAAGAGCAAGAGATTTGTACATTCGAAGAGCGATAATCATGTATTTTGTACAGAGCATTGTTTGAATAGAAATAACGAATAGTGATTAAGCTATATGCTTAAATAAAAGGTGTATTCAGCTATAAACCAGTAAAATCCGTGGAGTTTACCACTCGTTCAAGTAGATAATGAAGAAACGAAGTAAGGGGAAGGAGAGAAGCGAGGAGCGCAGAGCTCTGTTGAGTGTTACTCCCTCTAGATAATGAGGGTTTTTACCTTAGGTTTGAGCTGATGAGTGAAGGAAATTCTTCTCTGCACCGAGAAGAACTAATGGAGGTGATTGCGAGCAACGTTTCCTGGAAGGAGGCTTCGGGAGCCTGGACTGCTCAAACTCGGAAGAGCTCGAGGGGAATATGGATGAAACAGTACTCAGAGTGCGTGTTTTTTTATAAAGAGTTGTATGTTGTTGTGTTGATTGTGAAGTGTGCAATAGCCGGGTAGTTATAGGTGCAAGGAGGGTGAAAAAACGAGCATTCGTGTGGAGGAAGGACTGAAAAGGAATTCTCATAGAGGCAAGATTCCCTCCGTCATGAATGCAGTGGTCCTCACTCTATAGTACGTAGAGTCATGCGGATTGTGTGCCGCGCAGAACCTAGGGTTCTGTCAGATGCTTAGGGGTATTGATCAGATCCTTTGATCCTGACAGATGCCAATAAATCCCATATGGCTTCTGGGAGGTGATAAGGCTTCCGGCTTCTGCATAGAACGTGCCTTATATCTGTGTTGAGCATCTGAAGCCTTTAAGAACCCATAGAATTTCTGGTAATATGCTACCATATGGAGCAGTTTCTGTTTGAGGTCTTATCAAGGTTAACAACTATCCTCCTTAATGGTGCTACCGGTTCTAGTTCTAACTAAATCTTGTTATTCCTTTCATTTTGGCAAGATTTCCTTGTTCAGCAAAAACATCCAATACTTTGGAGCAATGGACACAACCATAATTTGATATTGTGACACAACATCATTAATATTAACCAACTCTTGAGACGATGTTCCCAAAATTATGGAAAGGGTGTCTTTCTAGCGGATTGATTTATTTGGATAATGAAGCTGATACTAGTCCCTATCAAGACTATGCACTATATATTCTATGGTAGAAATTAACAATTTTTTCATTTCCCATTTGAATGCAAATAAGCAATTCATAAATTGAAAATAAGCAAGTCAAAGATAAAATGATTTATATATACAAAATAAATATAAATAAGCTTAGTATAAATAAGCAGTTTGATGGCAGTACACAAGCAATTTAAAATGTACGGACAAGCAATTCAAAAGGTGACGTATATATAAACAAAATAAGCATAATTAAGCAATTTAATATGAGTAAATAAGCTATTCAAAATATGAAATATAAACATACACAAGACGCAAATTGAATCAAGATAAGCAAATACAATGGGTGACATATATGCACAATATAATCGCTATATGGGTGTAAATAAGCAATTGAAACCTTGTAATTAAGCATGTATTTACAACAAATAAGCATTTTATATATAGTGTATATATATTTAATGAAAATATTATTGCATTATCATTGTATCCTCCGTTGTAATCCACGTATTCCGATTATGGCGCAACATTCTAGTATTTGGGTTAGTTACTTTTTACTAATTTACATATTTATCTCTTACGTTAGTGTAGTAATTAACGGAATTAAATAATAACTGATTAATCAGATTAATTTGGAACGTCCGATTGCTCAAGATTGACGGTGTACATAGGTTTCTAGTTAACACCTAAGGGACGGTTCCTATTGGATCCGCTTGTTATATATATATATATATATATATAAACAAATTGTTGCTGAAAACCACACTACACTAGAAATATGTAAGTGTAATACAATTTAAAAAAAATAATTGAAAAACACTTTAGCCACAATTTAAAAAAAAACTTTAACCACACTACACCAGAAATATGTAAATCGTTTGATTCCATTTTTTTAGGATATCATTCGTCTTCCTAGGTTGTTCGGGTTTCTTCAACGCCCCTTGGCGCAGTTGATCTCGACTCCGAGAGCTCCAAAGAGTAAAGAAGGGTACGCTGCAATAGGAGGTGGTTCGCCTCTGCGCAGAATTACAGACGAGCAGTCGCGAGGGCGATTCGCTCCAACGGGGGAGGGGCTGCGATTTAAAATCCAGGTCGACGGAGATGAGAAACTCTCAGATCTGGGCAATGGGGATCCATGGCGTGTGAGAGAGAGACAGAGAAGTGGAAGAGATGCGAGTGAAGCGGAAGAGATGGAAGGAATTTTTTTTTTTATTTTTTTCTTTTTTTTTTATATTTATTTAATAAGGATGTTAATCGTAATAAAGGAGAACTAATTATGCAATTAGAAAGTTTATTATTTCCAAAAAAGGAAAGGGGTTAAGAATCGTGAGATAGTCCAAAAAGGAAAGTGGGTCAGTAATCTTGAGTCGAGGAAGTATATTCTTATCACTTTTGAGATATGTTCATTTGAATTCGTAGATATAAAAGAAATTAATAAAATTATTGGGAGTGGGACTAATAAATTTCCTTCCGTCTTCCTTCGGCAAATTCGATGCTAACTAATCTCTGCGTCTCTTTATACTAGTTACGTATTTCTTTTTAGTACGTCCTGCGGAAGACGTCACGTTTTCTTATTTGGTACGTAAAAAGTTATTAAAGGAAAAACATATTTTGCACATGAACTCACAACTTTAACACACAAATCCAACCTTTATTAATTCTCGTGCCCAAAAGAAAGGTAACAATATAAAGGTCCCTTTATACTAGTTACTTATTTCTTTTTAGTACGTCATGCGGAAGACGTTACGTTTTCTTATTTGATAAAAAGTTATTAAAGGAAAAATATTTTTTGCACATGAACTCATCACTTTATCACACAAATCTTACCTTTATTAATTCTCGTGCCCCAAAAGAAAGGAGGAGGGAAAATACATCTGACTCTTAAGCCCATCAATACCCTTTGTAAAGCAGTTTCCCATTCTTTTTTATTACTCCTGTAGAGGGTGAATTCTAAAATTACAGTTTGGACCGGCTCGACAGGTTCGTCCGGTTGAACGGGTTGGGCACTAACAACCTATCAGCACAAGCAGCAAACGTAAGAACCCTTCGAGAGCACCGATGGGGGTGTCCGGCGAAGGGCCTCCGACGCTCAAGTCAGTTGGGCTATAAACGTATGTATGAAACGTAAATAAAGCAAACGGAAATAATAACGAATAACAATAATGCAGCTGGAATGATAAAAGCAAGAGTAACGAGGGTGAGAGTAAGGGCGACGGAACGACGGTCTGTTCGGGCTAGACTGCTTGCTTGGGCTAGCCTGCTTGGTTGACGGCCGGAAACCCTAGGCAGAAGCAATTAGAGCGTAGAGAGAAGATGGAGAGAGCAAGTAGAGTGGAGAGTTCGTGTGTGAGATCGTGTCTTCAACGGGTAGGGTTTCATGTGTTTATAGGACGGCTTGGACCGTCTAGGGTTTTCTCTCTTCATCTCTCCAGGCGTATCCGCTAGGTCCTCCTCTTCCGGTTGGTTCCGATCTTCGTGGAAACCCTCAATTTGACCGTTTTCTTCCGCTTGTGCGGGAGTCGCTTGTTCCGCTTACTCCGTTTGACGTGAGTGAAATCTTTAAACTGGGCCTTTATGCTTCTTGTGGGCCGGAGGCGTAAATGGGCCCAATTATTGACGGTCGGGCTAGTCCGCTTAGTCTGTTTAGCCCGTTGGGCCATTAGATGAATTTTGCCCACTACAGTTTGTCCCCCACTCTTCAATTGAAATATTTCAATTGGAGAGTATGTATCGGTTAGATCTACGCTATACGTGAATCGAGTGAATGCGGATGAGATTTGATGAAGATGTACGTGAAGCATGGAAGAGTTGCAGTGCGTGAAGGAAGAAGATGAAGTTTTTACTGTTTTTGTTCTCAATGGGTTTCGAACCTTTTATCTCCTTTGTTAGTTATTTACTGTTGTTTTATCTCAACCGTTGGATCTTATCTTAAGATCCAACGGATGCTATCTCATTAGGGTTTGGTAGTTAGATAACTAGTCGCTGTTTTCCTAAAACACGACTTTCACTTTATTGCCTAGTATAAATGTAAAGAACTATCATCAGCCGCTGCATGGATTTTTCATCAATTAATGGAAACTATGCTCTCGTTTTTCCACTCTAATATGGTATCAAGAGCAAAGGTTAGATCCTGATTTATACATCAAGTTTTTATCTTTTTCGTTTCATTACATTCTATGGGAAAAGAGGATCAAGATGATGGTGGTTTCAAGCTGGAAACTCCCATTGATGGAGAAAGATCTAAAGAAGAAGCTGGAAACAAAGTTGATGCTGAAACTGGTCTCAAAATCAGACAAATCGAGGAGATCCTCTTCCTACCTGTCACTGATCATTCAGGGATGCAGCTTGTTGCAGCTCAGCTCACGGGTACCAATTTTCTGAACTGGAGTAAGTCTGTCAAACGCGCTCTAGCTGCAAGAAGTAAGATGGAATTACTTGATGGTACCTTTCCTGAACCGAATCCCGACTCTGTTTATTACAAACCTTGGCTTAAAGTTGATTATATGGTTTCTTCTTGGATCAGAGTTTGTGGATATTTTTTCTAGCATAGAAAATACTCAGAAATTGTGGACAGCTTTGAACCACAGATTTGGTACTAGTAATGGACCAAAAATATTGAAACTGCATAGAGATATTTTCTCTTTTAGGCAAGGAAATCTCAGTGTTTTCATGTATTTTAATCAACTAAATGCCTTATGGGAAGAGATGGACATGTTGTTGCCACCTCTTGAGTGTGTTTGTATTGCTAAGTCCAAGAATATGCAGAGGCAAGAGCAGATGAAACTAGTGGCTTTCTTGGCTGGTCTCAATGACATGTATGAGGCTACAAAGACTCAGATCTTGTTACAGAAACCTTGGCCTTCTCTTGATCAAGCATATGCAATGGTTGTTCAGGTGGAGGACCAGAAACAACTGAGTGATGGTGGAACAGACACAAAGAATTTGATGACATTGAATGTAAACAGAGATCCTCCTACTGCACCTGTACAGAATGGTGGACAGAAGCCACAATATCAAAAGCAATTTCAGGGGCCTTACAAGAAGAGAATCAGTAAAGAGGAGAAAAGGAAGCAAAAGTGTGCTCACTGCCAGGAAATGGGACATGGGATTGATGAATGCTTCAAGTTACATGGTGTGCCAGACTGGTACAAGAAATTAAAGGAAAATAAAGGACCATACAGAGCAAATTATGCAGAAGATGCTCCTGGAAATGATGTTACTGGAGGAACAGCACTGCAGAAGGAAGGACCTCAGGATATGGGAAAGATGATACAAGCAGAACTGATGAAGTGTATGGGCCAATTTGTCCAACAACACACAGCAGGGGGAAGCAATACTAAGAGTGATGCCAACTTAGTTCATCAATCAGCTAAGAAGGCAACACCATTTGATGGCCATTATGCTTTCTCAGTCTTGCCAAGTATGTTAGAAACAGAATGGGTGGTAGATTCAGGTCCAAGTAGGCACATATGCTCTAATCCAGAGCTTCTCTATACCACCTATCAAATGGATGCGCCTACCTTGATCTATTTGCCAGATGGATCATCTAAAAGTGTAGCATATGCTGGAAAGGTCAGAATAACCAAAGATATTGTGCTTGATAATGTATTGTATGTACCTGAATTCACTCACAACCTACTGTCTGTCTCTCAACTAGTGAAGAATGCTGATACTAGGTGTACTTTCCACCCATCTCACTGTGTTTTCCAGAGATCTGATAGTGAAGAAGTTATTGGAATTGCTAAGTTGAAAGGCTCTCTTTATGTTCTGGAAACAGTTACAGAGAAACTTTATTTCAGCTTCTATGATCCTAAAACTATTACAGTTGAGGAATGGCATGTGATTTTGGGCCATCCTTCAATCAGCACTATGCAACACATGAAGATAGCTGGTACTCAATTTCATAGGGATGCTTTGCAGGTCTTGGAGCATTGTGAGGTCTGCCAAAGAGCTAAACAAACAAGGGATCCTTTTCCTCTTTTACACAGAAGATCCAGTGTCTTATTTGAAATGGTGCATGGAGATGTCTGGGGTCCATATGGTGAGGAGAATATCTCACATGGGAAATATATTCTAACCTTGGTTGAAGACCACAGTAGAAACATTTGGACATATGTTCTTCAATCAAAGGAGCAGGTTGGTTCTGTTCTTAAATCATTCTTTGCTATGGTTAATACTCAGTTCAATAGTCAGGTGAAGATTTTTAGATTAGACCATGGCACTGAGTTTGTGAATTCCACAGTGAGTAGCTTGTTTTCATTCCTTGGAATCATACACCAAAAATCTTGCGTGTACACTCCTCAACAGAATGGTATAGTTGAGAGAAGGCACAGAACTCTGTTAAATTCAGCAAGGGCAATGATGTTTCACAGTGGTCTACCCCTTAAATTCTGGCCTTACTCAATTCTTACTGCTACATGGGTGCTAAACAGGGTTCCTAGCCAAGTTCTTGAGTGGAAGACTCCTCATGAGTTATTATTTAACTCAGTCCCTAATTATGCAATGGCCAAACCTTTTGGTTGCCTAGCATATGCTGCAAACTTGATTCCACACAAGAGTAAGTTCACTTCTAGATGCCTCAAGTGTGTCTTCATTGGTTATGATTCCTCTCACAAAGGATATTTACTCTATGATTTAGATAATCATAAGTTACTGATATCTAGAGATGTCCATTTTGTTACAGACTCATTCCCTTTTCTTAACCCATCTAAAGATGTACCAGAGAAGCCTATTATTTTTCCTAGCTTGTCCAATCCTGATATATTGTCTTCTCCTACAGACACTGCACCCATGGATGATCAAGCTTCTACCTCTGATCCTACTCCTACTTCTATATCTGTTCCCTCTCCATCACCACAGATTAATGATGCCCCAGTGTTGAGAAGGAGTACCAGGGTAACCAAACCTCCTGTTTGGATGGAAGATTATGTGGGGAACATTAACACTTCTGTTCCTATCACCCTTAGCACTGGAACATCACCACCTACTTTTCCATATATCATCAACACTGCCTTGAGCAAACCTCATGTCGAGTATTTGTTCAATCTCACCCTGAATACAGAACCAAAGAGTTTTAAGGAAGCATGCAAGTATTCAGAATGGGTGAAGGCCATTGATGCTGAATAGTCAGCTCTTCAACGCAATGAAACTTGGATCTTAACTGATCTTCCAAGAGGGAAGAGACCTATTGGTTGCAAATGGATCTTCAAAACCAAACTTCATGCAGATGGTTCTATTGAAAGGCATAAAGCCAGATTAGTGGCCAAGGGGTATACACAGGAATCAGGCATTGATTACCAAGAGGTTTTCTCCCCAGTTGCTAACTTGACTACTGTCAGAATGCTCATTGCAGTTGCTACAGCTCACAGTTGGCCTCTACATCAACTTGATGTAAACAATGCGTTTTTGCATGGGTATTTGAGGGATGAGATATATATGATGCCACCTCCTGGGCTTTCAGGTGTAAAACAGGGGCAGGTATGCAAGCTAATCAAGAGTTTATATGGCCTAAAGCAGGCCTCTAGAGAGTGGAATGCTGAATTTTCAAGGATATTGGTCTCACAGGGATTCACTTCATCCATTCATGATCCTTGTCTGTTTACTAAAGGGAGGAATGATACTTATATTGCTTTACTGGTGTATGTGGATGATGTTATTGTTACAAGTCCCTCTGAGTCTTTGATTCATGATTTGAAGGATTCTCTTCATGCTACCTTCACCATAAAAGATTTAGGTCCTGCAAAGTATTTTCTTGGCATGGAAATTGTGAGGGGAGCAGATGGCACTTCCTTAAGTCAAAGAAAGTATGTGCTAGATATTCTTGCAGCTCATGGCATGCTCTGCTGCAAGCCCGCTTCTACACCTCTGCCATCTGGTATTACTCTCCGCAAGGAAGATGAATCTCTTTTGAAAAATCCAGAGGAGTACAGACGCCTTGTGGGACAGCTCGTATATTTAAATCTGACTAGGCCTGATATTTCTCATGCTACACAACAATTAAGCCAGTTTGTTTCTGAACCTGCACTCCCACATTGGCATGCGGCTGTTCATGTTTTGAAATACTTGAAGGGATGCCCATCTCTAGGTGTTTTCTATCCTACTTCTCAGTCCTTCAAGCTCGAAGCCTATACTGATGCAGATTGGGGGACTTGCAGTGATTCTCGCAAGTCCCTCACTGGTTACTGTATTTTTCTGGGCTCTAGCTTGCTATCCTGGAAATGTAAGAAGCAAACTACAGTTTCTTCTTCTTCTACAGAAGCTGAATACAGGGCAATGGCTTCCACTACTCGAGAACTGTCCTGGCTTTACAAGCTTTTGCAGGAATTTCATGTGTCTGCTGATCTGCCCATACCTCTACATTGTGATAATCAAGCTGCGATTCATATCACACAAAATCCGGTTTTTCATGAAAGGACTAAGCACTTGGAGATTGACTGTCATGTGGTAAGAGAGAAGTACGTTGCAGGTTTCCTTACTCCACAAGCTGTTTCTTCTAGCGCTCAAATTGCAGATTTTATGACTAAGGCTTTGCCCGGCCCACGCTTTCGTACTCTTTTGGGCAAGATGGGCGTGATTGATCTCCATCAGCTCCATCTTGAGGGGGGTGATGAAGATGTACGTGAAGCATGGAAGAGTTGCAGTGCGTGAAGGAAGAAGATGATGTTTTTGCTGTTTTTGTTCTCAATGGGTTTCGAACCTTTTATCTCCTTTGTTAGTTATTTACTGTTGTTTTATCTCAACCGTTGGATCTTAAGATAAGATCCAACGGATGCTATCTCATTAGGGTTTGGTAGTTAGTTAACTAGTCGCTGTTTTCCTAAAACACGACTTTCACTTTATTGCCTAGTATAAATGTAAAGAACTATCATCAGCCGCTGCATGGCTTTTTCATCAATTAATGGAAACTATGCTCTCGTTTTTCCACTCTAATAAGATTAAATAATTACCACCACTTGGGTTAGTCTAAATTTGGACCATGTTGGACTCAGATGACACTTTAAAAATAGGTATCATCATTGTGAAAATTTACCATGGCATTGGCTTAAAAATAAAATGGCTTTCTTACCATATTATTTGGAAAGCCGAAATGTTTGGCTAGATAGGGCAACAATGCCCTTAATATTTCATTCTTGAATATTTAATTGTTGCTTCGGGTTGCGCCGCTTCGCCGGGTTAACCGGCTTGACTTTTGAGGAAGTTAACTTGTTAATAAAAAATACTCCCTCCTATTTTTAATAAGTGTCATTTTAGATTTTTCATTATTTGTTTAATATATGTCATTCTATTAATTTTTTCCAATATTACCCTTTGTCTTCATTTAATCTTCCAGGCTTTTATGAAGAGATAGATAGAAGTAGTCCACAACTTAATAAAAGAAAATAAAGAGTAAATAAGCATTTATTAAGGTTAATTTAGGCAAAAAAATTAGGGAGAAACTCACATATAGCCACTTTCACTATAAGTGTGAGTTTTATAGCCACAAGTATAAGACTATAAGTTTTATAGCCACTTTTGGTTGAAAGTACATAAATACCCTTAAAAAGTAATTGGGTCCCACCACTTATATTTTTCTTTTAAAATTTAGACTAATTATTAAATGAGTTTTCTCTTTCCCATCTCTCTCTCTTAATTCCTACCGTGTCATGACATGGAACACGGTAGGTTGTGTTCAATTTCTTGTTTTTTTTTTTCCTTTCATTTTTTATGAAAAATATTATATTAATTATTTTAATTTTCCAATTAATCCTTCTCCCTCTCTCTCCTTTTACCGTGTTCATGAGTTGAACACGGTCGAGTCTTTTAAAAAAATTCTTTTGTAATAGAAATTATATTTATTTAAAAAAAAATAATAACTAAATTATAATGCATTTATGACAACTACCAAATCTGTTTTTGATTCTCTTCATTAATTCAAAAGAGTAGATAGTAGTAATAAATGTGTCAAAAATTGAATTGAATACAACAATAGCAACAACATTTCATTCATTCGAACATAACAAAAAATTAGAGAGAGAGAGAGAATTTTTTTGCAAAAAATTCTATTTTTCGTATATTAATTTCTGGGAAATCGAGGGACTATTTTCGGCTGTGAAATTGGGAATATTCAAGGTTTTTCCGACTAATATAAAGGTACGATCGTAATTTCATTTCGTTTCGCATATTTTCGATTATTTTTTTGCTCAAAAAAATAAAAAATTGAAATTGTTCTTCGTGGCACTGTTGAGACCATAGTGACACTGTTGGATCATAGTGGCACGGTTGGGCAAACCATGCCCAAAATTTAATTTTTTTTTAAATTCGGTAAAGGCACGGTTGATTAGGTATTTCAACCGTGTCACACGGTTGAATTTCTAAACCAACCGTGCCTTAAATAATTTAATTTTTTTTTTAATTTTTTAATGATGACACGGTTAAATTGATATTTCAACCGTGTCACACGGTTGAAATCTCAATTTTACCGTGCCCATACAGAAAATCTAACAAAAAAAATCTTGTGTTTTTTCAGGATGTCGTATCAGAGAATCATCGTGCATCACAGTGGGCATTGGGAGAGGACCTCGTACGTGGGAGGTGATAGTTTCCTCGTGCACTTCCCCATATTAGGAATTACACGTGATAAGGTGCTTAGGGAGATCCGTGATCAATTGGGCTCCGAATCGGAGTACATATTGTACTACTTGACGGACCTAACCGATCATGGGAGGATGAAGGTTGTTCTGAAGAACGACACGGATTTGCTTAGGCTTATCGTCGAGCAGAACGATTCACCAACCGTGTATGTGATCGAGAAGACACAGAACATCAACTTTCGCACTCCTACGACACAACAATCCACGGTTTTTCAGAACTTGAATATTGGAGGTTCTAGTCATCAAGAATCCGAGTCTTCGGATGAGGAGACGGGGGATGAGGAGGCGAGGGATGAGGAGGCGAGGGCTGAGGAGGAGAGAAATGAGAGGGCTGAAGAGGCGATTGATGAACAACAGAGGGCAGACTTGTTTGAGTCGTTAACTACGGAGTTTAGAGCATGGATTCAGGAGCCGGGGCGTGTTGATAGGATCATCGGGCACCGAAGCATACATTCAGATAATCAAGACGGAAGATCCGATGATACTCGTGCCACTCACGAAGCCATAAGAAATTGGTTGATTCCGTACGTCGACCTAGATACGGCATTGCCTCTAGGCTTTATCGAGCCCGATTACAGCCCCTCACTTGGACAATTGCGTGTGGATGGCCTCTTCAAAGAGAAAGATGAATTGCAAATAGCCGTGGGCCTATATCACATGGAGAACCGACTGGAGTATACCACCGAACGCTCAAGCAGAACGCGTTTGAATTTTGTGTGCACCCAGGATGATTGTGCATATTTGCTGCGTGCACGACAGAAGGGCGGGATATGGAAGGTTGGGAAATATGAACCCAACCATACGTGTCAAGTGGTTATAGACGGAAACAAACCGCGACAGATTTGTGCCAAGGTTTTAGGAGCTTTCTTTGCACGTAGACTCGTCGTCGAGGGATCCGTGTTGAAGCCGAATGAGATGATGAACGAGCTACAAACTCAGTACGGCATTGAGATAGGCTACAGCTTTGCACTGCGCGCGAGAAACGTAGCGATCGAGAGCATGTACGGAAGTTACGAAAAGTCGTATCAGAGGCTACCGTCTTACCTCTACCTGCTGAAGGAGAGAAACCCGGGAAGTGTGTACGATATGGTGACATCGCGTGCTGACGATCGACTAGTGTACATGTTTCTTGCCCTTGGACAGTCCATCGAAGCCTTTCAAAGTGACTTGCTCCGTCACGTGATTGTTGTTGACGGGACACATCTGAAAGGGAAAAACAAGGGGACCCTCTTTGTAGCTGTGACTAAAGACGGGAATGAGCAGGTGTTTCCTCTTGCAATAGGATTAGGTCCGAAGGAATACGATGAATCATGGACATGGTTTTTGTCGAAGGTGAAGAGTTGTTTTGGGGCGCCGGACGATCTATTGATCGTTTCCGATCAACACGTGAGTATCATCAATGCCGTGAATGCCGTTTTCCCTAACCAAGCACACGGCCTCTGCTTCTACCACATCACGAAGAATCTGAAATCGTTCGGGCAACATGCCTTGGGAATTTTCAAAGAGGCGGCCTACGCAAATCAAGATTCAACGTTCGATGAAAACTTCAATGCCTTGAGATGCTTCGGCCGTGAAGGGGGCGGAATTTATAGAAGGTTGTGTGATATCGGCCCTCCGAAGTGGGCGAAGTCAAAGTGTCCCGTCCCACGCACGAGTTTCATGACTTCTAATCCGGCCGAGACAATGAATGCATGGCTACTATGGGCTCGTCGGCTGCCGATATGCTCGATGCTTGAGATGTATCGCACGATCGTAGAAAAGTTGTTTGACCAACACCGTCAAAGTGCCCTTTCTCGAGAGCACGATCTCACTCCGAAGGCGTACGAGAAGATGTCGGCAGCCCATGAATGGGGACGTCGCTACCCGTGTAGGACGACAGCGACTCCCAATTTGTATAGGGTAGAAGGCGAGAACGGCAATTACCTCGTGGACCTTCAAAACTCGACGTGCTCGTGCCGTGAGTTTGACTTGGACTTGATGCCTTGTCGACACGCCCACGCGGCTCTAAGGTACGACATATTCTTATGTGAGTTATACATAGACGAGATTGAATGGTACGACTGATTTATTTATTCGTGCTCAATCAGGTATTCAGGTGGACGAGCAAGTGATTACGTGAGTCACTATTTCAAACAGTCTACCTTGGTAGCCACCTATACACCAACCATCGAACCCGTCCCTCATCCGGAGTCGTGGGACGTGCCCGACTACGTGACCTCACGCGTTGTGCGTCCACCTCTAGTACCTAAGCAAGCCGGACGACCAAGCCTGTCACGTGCAAGAGCCATAGGCGAAGAAGGAACGTCAACATCGACGGCTCGACAAAGGTGCACTCGATGCGGACAAGCTGGGCACAACAGGAGAGTGTGTAGAGCTCCAATTCCGATTGCCGGTGTCGACTTGAATGTACCGCCCCAAGATGCGGAGCCTGGTAGAAGAAGGAAGAAAAAATGTAGCATATGTCAAAGCCAGGAACACACGAGACCTCGATGCCCCTTGCGAGTGGTAGAATAATTTTTCGATTATTTTTATTTCGATAGATTGAAACTCATGTTTGGATTGAATTGAATGTTTGGATTGGAATGAATTTCAAATGTCGATTGAATGTTGTACTAGGTATGGGAAATAAAATGGGGCATGGTTGATTGGGGGAGTTAGAAAAAAATTTTGGCAATTTTCCACCAAACTTTCGGTAGAGGCACGGTTGAAATGAATATTCAACCGTGCCTCACACGGTTAAATGAGCAAGTCAACCGTGTCTTGAGGGTTTGACTTCGAGGCACTGTTGACTTGAGGGTTTGACCGTGTACCCTAACAGTGTACCCTAACCGTGCCTACAGTCAAGGGGCAAATTTTGAAAGTCAACCTTCTAAAAATTCGTTAATTTCGATGTTAGTACGTAAATTAACCATCAATTACACATTAGTTAGTAACGATACATCAATTATATGCCGTTAACAACAACAACGAACCCAAACGAAGTTCGAATCTTTGGATAATGAGGTAGGGGACCATATACATTGTAGGAGTGTTTCATCTTAGGAAGTGGCGATGCATTAGATAGATTAGATTACGCTATTTTAATCATTAAAACCCAATGTTTCCGCTTTATTTGTTGTTTTTTTAATCAACTATGGCATATAAAAGTGACGTCACACGCAAATTACGATCCAAAAATCGAATTTTCTACAAATTGATGGTTTAGGCACGGTTGGGGTTCTAAGAGGCACTGTTGGGCACGGTCAAACTGAAAGTCAACCGTCTACAGTGTTAGGCACGGTTGACTTCACATTTTGACCGTGCCTGACACGGTTGAAACCTCCATTCAACCGTGTCTGTACCGAAGACAATGGGAAAAAATGGCCCAAAATTTTGCTAAGTCCAAATTTCCTCTAAGTCCTACTCTTTGCACATTTGATATTTGTTCGATGATTCCACATTTGATAATCTAATACGATAATTGCAAATTGACAACGATTACACATTCGATAATCTAATACGAGAAACGAATTCCATTAACAAGTTCGATAAATAAGAATCAACAAGGTTTTTTATAAATCTACATCAACCCTCGATAGATCGATCGGACCGTCGATAGGATACAACGAAAGACTAAAGATTCTCCTAGCCAATATCTTTCGTTGCCGCTTGATGAACTTCTCCTCATCAGTATTTCGTAGAGGAGCTGCACTCGAGGCGAGGATACGATCCAAGTACAAGCATGCGTATACGCCGCAGCTCACACCGTCGACTTGGATGTATTGTTGATCTTCAGGCATGAATTTTATTTCCATAAAGTCGGTCCTCTTCTTCCCTAAAGTAACCTGTTGGTTCCAAAAGTCGGTCTGGGCAAGGACTTTAGGGAAGAGGCGACTTATGCATAGGAGTTGTATCGTGCGATGATCTCCAGTCTCACCCTTTTCGAGGCGATACAATATTGAATCGTACACCTCAACCCTCCACTCTGGGACGCAGACGCGAGCGACCACGTAATGATCCGTGGAGACATGGCAAACCATGATAAACTGTAACAAGCTAGCTATAATTAGATGCACACTAAAGTCGGGAAAAGAGAGGAAACCACGTAATGAATCGTACTTACATATTTGGCATGCTTCCAAGGGATGTACGTATTTGTCCCTTCGAAAACCTCCAACAGGTCTTTTTTGGCCTTCCATCTCTGATACGTCTTGCCCGCGTTCAAGCCTAGCTCAGGATCGTTCTTGTGCTCCGCCACGAGGGCTCGATTCAACGCCTTCTGTATTTCCAACAACAAGTTACAATGTGAGCTAGACTTTGTATGTAATAAGGTAATTCAAAAAACGTTAATTAATAATACAACTTACGTAGTAATCACACCCCGCCAGTATGACATGACCTTGTCCTACTCCGGGAGCTAGGGATTTTCGACGGCGTAATCGAGCCCTCCAATACAGGATGTAGAGGTCAATAACCTGAAAATGCACAAACAAAACACAAATTAATGAACTCTCGAATTGTTTTCTAAACACACAAATATAAACGAATTCCATAAACACTTACCGGCGCTTCGATTAGAGTCTCCGGGTCCTCGATTTCATCAAAGAGTTTTTGCCCCAACTCGAATCCATTCTCTTGACAGGTGTACACTACGGCATCCTTCCCCGCAGCTCTATGTGCACGATAAGCTTGTTTCACAGTCCGCATAGAAAGCCATGAGTCTGTGTTCGCCATATACGGACTCTGGAGGAAGGCAGAAGGCTTGATTTGCCGGCCGGCTTGAGTAGAGATTAGCCTTTGCCCGGCTCTCGGATCAAACTCTAAGTCCGAACCCTCCGATTCGGGTGATTCTCGACCACCACGAACAGGCGAGGGGATATCTCGTTCAAGCCCTCGGATGTAGGATGAGTGAGAGGACGAGGCTTCCCCTCCTCGGACCGGTTCTTGAGTCGGTGTCCGACTCCTCGACCTCCTAACGGCCTCCTCGATCCTCTGACTGCCCCCGCCCACGTGCGAGTGATACGACGCCTCGGGAGACGGCCTCCTCGATCCTCGGCCCCCGAGAAGGCCCTTAGCACGTTCGACGACGGCCCTGGCGAAACGAGCAACAATGCTGTTCTCGTCTGTATCCCGAACCAGTCGATCACCGAACCTCTCGATGAACCGGTCCATCGACGCATCGTCTCCACGACATTCGAGCCGGCACGGATCCCCGTGGATGCAACAGACGACGTCGCTCGATTCCTCGTGACGAGATGGCTCGGCTCTCGGGCGCTTCGACCGTCCCTCGTCTCTACGGCGCCTCGACTGCGCCTCGTCAAGCGTGTCCCGATCCAGGGCTCTGAGACGGAGAGGACGGGTAGGCAACTGTCCCTCGGAAGAAGCCCGGGTCGCTCGACGGGGAATCACGACCTGTTCAGGGTCCCGACACATCAACCTCTCTACGACCCTGGCCATATCTCGGGCCGCCTTCGATCTCCTCTGCTCCGGCTCCTCTTTCTTGTGGGCGTGGCGTTTCGGAGCATCGTACTCCAACACCAGAGGGTTCGGGTTCTCAAGACTGAGGAGATAGGGCTGTCGTTGCTCTTCCTCGGATGGGCGGAGCCTCGCGTGTACCTCGAGCTGTATAAACGTATGAAATTCATTAGTTAACAACGTACGCATGAAACGACTAAATAAGTAAATAATTTTAATCCAAAGTGAAGTCATTAATTACCTCGGGGTTGTCGAAGAAACCGGCAAAGATCGAGTACGTCGAATAGGTCTCCCACCTCCTCAGTCGGGGCATCAACTCAGCTCTCTGTGGAGCTTTGTAGCCACAGGCTTGTCCCAAAGCCGGAATTGCCTCGTACGCCCATAAATTGAGCGCCCAAACCGGCCCGTACAAGTGGTATTTTTTTACCTTGTTTTCGATCTCCGATGGATCTTTCTTCACAACGTCCAACTAGTGGCAAAGGATTTGCCACGACCACGATCCCCACGGGAAATCCCTCCACTGCTCCTCGTTCTCTACTAGCGCCCAAGCCCAATCATCGATGGGCGCATTGTCACGGCATTGTAGAATCAACAAGTAGACGAGAAGGTTGGCGGCCTTCAAGTATTGCTCGGGCGTGCCTAGCCGACTTTCCCGGGGATGTTTCAAGAAGTCATCCCTCAATTGGTTCGACTTGATCTTCTTCTTCGAGCGTCCGTACTTCGTGTGGTACAGGCTCGACAACGGTATAATATGGTTTCGACCGTAGGGGTCGAAAGCGGAAGGCCCGAACTTTAATCCGGTCACAATGGCCCACTCTCGAGGGCCGCATATTATTTCACGCCCCCCAATCGAGAACCACCTCTCGTGCTCCGGGATCGACGAGTCTTTCAACTCCCGGGCTAGAAACTCGTGTGTGGCACTGATTGCCACATCTCTCCTGTTGAGCTCCATGATGTAACGGAAGGGGCTCTCCTCTAGAAATCGATCGAGGAGCGGCTGTCCCCCGACTTCTATCAATTGATCGTGGATATCTCGAAGAATGTGGACCCGTGTGTATAGGATTACTTTGCCGGCATATCCTTGCATTCGAGGTCTCATCCACTCAAACCTAGGCTGAAAATAATACAAACAAAACATTTTAGTATAGTTATAACAAAAAAAGATGAAAAACGGATCAAAAAAAAAAAAAATTCTGTAAGGGCACGGTTGAATTGGAAATTCAACCGTGTCACACGGTTGAATTCCCAATTCAACCGTGCCTGGTCAACAATTAGGCACGGTCAACGATCAGGCACGGTTGACTTCGAATTTCAACCGTGTCACACACGGTCGAAATTCAAATTCGACCGTGCCTCTACCGTGTTTCACACAGTCGCCGCCGTCGTCGATTTTCCGATTTCCACCGTGCATTATTTCGTGATTTATAAACCCATAAACCTAAACCTTTACTCAATCTTGTTCAATGAAAAATAACAACCAAGAACTAAACTAATCGAACAAGAAAATTCAAAAAAAAAAATTGAGAAATTTTCCTAAACTCACCGGCGTCGGAGGAGTAGCCCATTCTTGGTCGGAATCGGACCCCGACATATTCTTCGCTGGTGGAGGCGGTGGCGAAAGTGGGAGTCGACGGCGAAGGTGGTAGCGACGGCGACGGCGACGGCGACTGTGGGGTTTTTTTCTTCTTTTTTCCAGAAAAGGTCGACAGTGAAGGAGAGGGAGAGGGTGGTGGTTGTGTGGCATTAATGGCCCACAAAATCTCCCTTTTTGTTTTTTTTCCCATAATTCCTTTATTCCTTTTTTTTTTAATTTTGTCAAATGATGATGTGGACAAACTTTTTGAGGGTAAGGATGTCTTTTTACCCAAAAGTGGCTAAATAAGTTATAGTTTTAAAGTTGTGGCTAAATAAGTTATAGATATAGTGAAAGTGGCTATTTTTATACATTGAGACAAAAAATTATTCCTTAATATGTGTGAAAATGTCTAAAACGACACTTATTAAAAATAGGAGGGAGTATAATTCTTCCATTTTGCTGCTTGGATGGAGAATTGAGTGAGGTCTCGTCTGCTTGGGAAAATAAAATCAAATGGCCATCTAAATGTAGTGGCTGGCTTCAACCCAAGCATTAATTGCACAAGTCAACTTTCATAAAAAGTGGGGCCACTATTTACCGCTTTAAGGTTTGGAAGAGAACATCTGTATATTCAAGTTTTTTGTCTTCTACTGCTACTGCTCTGCCTTCTCGAGAATCTCTCCACACAGCCATTCGTCGATTGTAACGGGTCTGCCCGCTTCGTCCGTTTGAGGGATTTTGCAGTTGACACATCGTTCCCTTTACGCCCTAGCCATCGAAGAAAGGCAAAAAGCTAGCATCAGGTATATGAGAGAAAAAATGCCTGTTTCGACGGCTAGGTGGTAGGAGCTGTTACTACAGCTTACGGTTTACAGGTAGGGATTTTGCTTGCATAAGCCCCTTTTTGATAGTTGCTTGCTAATGTGATAGTTGGTTCTCTGCCTAATTTGAAAGAATTTTGCAATTTAGAAGGTTTCTTCCGTTTCGTCGGGCTTGGTAAGCTAATCTGGCACTATATCTGACTGGTAAAGCTTTATTTCTTTCTCATTGCAGTTTGAATTTTGGGGATGACCCAATTTGAATACTCGAACGAAGCGCGAGTGACGGGTTAATTTCCTTCCTCCTCAAAAACGCATACAGCTTGGGCTGCTGCCACAACTATAAGGAGCTTTCCTCTTCTACCTTTCAGTTTTGGTTTTACGGAGGCCTATACCCCTTCTCTATTCTTCGTTTCGTCCGCTTCGACAAGTCTATCTTCTCTCGAATGTGCAGCTGTAGCTGCGGTTATCTTCAACAGTATCATACACCGGTTGGGTCGCTAATATAGGACATGTATTTGTTCAAAAGCTTCCTCTTTTGTTCTCGTTTCATGGAGGTTTGTATTACAAAGGCTCGAAAGCTTGTTTAGTATGTTTCTTTTGAGCAGCTTGGGAACCCGTATGGAAGAGACAAGGGTGTGAACTCGTGCTTACTCCTTGTTTGTTCCTTTCACTTTGAATCTATTTTTTATCTTGTAATATGTCGTAAATGGAATTTGACTCATTCCTCTCCTTTGTAATTTTGAATTTCTAGAAGTAAATCACTGAAGTGAAGCCATAGAGGGGAAGTCTTGGAGAGCTTTTGAAGGTGCTTTAGAAGCATTTTGTAGGGTCTTCAAAGGTAACTTTTTCTTACCTTTTTATGGTGCGTTCTTCGTCGTTCTTCGCATATTTTTTACTTTGAGGCGTAGTAGTAAAATTTGATTCTCCGAATCTTGCGTTTCTATTTGATCTTTGGGGATAGTAAAAAATTAGTTTGTTACCGTTTTTGAGAATCATGCTTTGAATTTATGCACGTATGCTTGTTTCGACCGCTTGGTTTATTTAGTCGGTTTCATTGGTTATTCTTCTAGTACAAGTAGTTCCGCTTGAGCATGTTGGGTTAGCTATTTGCTATGCTTGGTTCTTCGATTGACTGTTTGACTTGCTTTGCTCTTTACGTCACACTTGAGCATGTTATGTTTGCTTCTTGAATCATACATGTTTCGTCATAGTTTGGTTGTTTGGTTCGGTTGGTCGGGTAGGACTTTCTTGAATCTATATCAGAGTACGTTTGTTAGTTCCATTGCATGTGTTCGTTGTCGTGCTTGTTTCATCCGCTTTGGTCATAGGAGTTATTGTGTGCCTTTTCTTTTTCAGCATGATTCGTTCTGGTTCGGTTAGTTCGTCTAGTGGAGCCGTAGAGTCTGGTAGTGAGGGTGATAGCAATGTTGAGTGTGATATACCTCTTGGTATCCCGGCTGTCAATTTGGTTAGTGCCGGACCAATTCGAGGTAGCAAACCCACATTCCTTCTTCAAGGTGGAGTCTATAGCAATCCAAAATCTTCAATCACGCTTAGCAAATTGGTAAAAATTCGCAAGAAGTATAACATCCCGATGCACATCCGCTTGCATGCTCCTTCAGAGGAGGTTCGAGCTGATTGGGACATTCCGGGAATGGTTTGTTTGTACGAGCTTCCTTTTGCTTCGGGTTTCCGATTTCCCTTACCTAGGCTTGTGAGAGATATATGTCATCTCTATTGTATATCACCTGGTCAGTTGATGCCGAATGCTTGGCGGGTCTTGATGGCTCTTGAAGTTCTTAGTGAATTGCGTGGGATTGATTTTTCTCTCGATGAAGTTCTCTATGCATTTTATTTGTAAGAGGGTAACAAAGATGATTGTAGGTTCCAGTTAAATGCTAGGTTGAAAAGGTGCCCTCCACTGTTGCAACAACTTAAGGATTGTTCAAAAACATGGAAGCAACGCTTCTTCTTTGTCCCGTTTAACTTGTTAGGGTTGCCCTCAGATTCTCATGTTTCACGCAAGTGGAGTGATGCGAGTGAGTGACTTGTTTGGATGTTTGATAAGTCTAACTTTTGTGGGTTTCTCTACTAAATTGCATTTGTTTACCATTCTTGCAGCTGGTCTTGGTCAGGAGTTTGTTCCTTCGAACAAGAATAGAACATATGCAAGGTTGAGGGATTTTTGTAAAGAACCGTGGGAAACTAGAAGTTGTGAAGCCATTGTTTCACCAAAAAGTGTTCGCAATAGACGAAATCTATCGTAGCACTAGCAAGTAAAACCTAAGTATCGAATCTCAAGGAAAACTTAACAGGACAAATAATTATGTAGTAAGAACCTAATCTAGCCTAAATCTAGGAAAGCAAGTAAATAAGATTTTTTGGGTTTTTGGTTTTTAAAATCCTAGACAAGAAAATAAATCAAAGCAATTAAAATCAAAACAAATAAATCTAATCTAGAAAGCTGGAAAATAATTGAACTAAGTAAACTAGAGAATTAAATTACAAGAAAATAATTAAACTACCTAGGCAAGAATCGAAAAGAAAGCAATAACGAATCTAAGCATGATTAAACTAAATTGAAAATCTGGAAATTAAATAAATAAATCTAACTCTAAGAACTTTGAAAAACGAGAGATTTGAAGACGAAATAAAAACGAATATAAACTAGACTTTGAAAACCGAACGAACGAAATTAAACTAAAGAAATTAAACGAAGCAATTAAGAAAACGAATCTAAAACTAAAGCAAGTAATAAAAGCAATTAAACGAAAGCAATAAAAGAACTTACGAAATTAAGACGAAGAACGAAAAACTTGAATTAAACGAACTAAACGAGGAATCCGGATCCGAACAAAAGAAAGCAATAAAAACTAAAGCTAAAGTATTTTGAACTGAAAAACTAAGGTAAAAGATTGTTCTAATTCGTGCCCTAATGGCCTATATATAATAAGATAGAAGTTCGACTCCAATAAGGAAACAATTAATAAAACACGCCGGGCGTGGAGCGGGCGCTCCATAATAGCTGCGCAAATCTGCTTGAATTGTTGAACTGGAGCGGGCGCTCCAACCATGCCATGCAAATCCTCGAACACTGTTCATGGAGCGAGCGCTCCAATGCCACGGAGCGGGCACTCCAACTGATCCGCGCTAATTGTCCAATTTGCACTCCTTTTTTCGTCCTTTTCTCGCTCTTTCTCCTTCTCTCGGCTCCCATGATCCCTATCAATAAAAATACTCGAAACACCCAAATCATAGCTACAAAGACACAAAACATAACGAAAACGGATTCGAAAACATGACGAAAATCCTAACATCTAAACACCAATCATCCATCTTCTCGGTTGATAATCTCAAGAAAAGTACTTTGTGGAAGTTTGTTGAGACCAACTTGACAGGTAACCTTTGTTTGGATACTTTCTACTTCTCTTTGTTAATATTTCGAAATATGTTATGTTGAAATCTTTGTGTTTTTGCAGATAAGGACATGGCACATCGTGGTGACATTCCGTTGGGGGGCGCCGATGCCTTCGAGCTTCTTCAAAAGAGGGAGGCTGACAGAGCTGCTAGGGCCGCTTCTAAAGACAAGGCTCCTGTCGTCCGCCTCTCTTCCTCTAGGTCTCAGAAAGCAAAAAAGAGGATTGTTGAGGATACTTCGCCTGGGTGGACTGGTGAAGACATAGTTCTCAAATTTCCGTCTTCCGCTTCTTCCTACTCTGAGTTTGCCCCCCACTACGAAGAGGCTAGCAAGCTACTTTGGCCAGAAGACGAAGCACGTTACCGAGAGCGTGGGTCGGTCTCTTCGGGCGTCTAGGAGTCCACCATGTTTTTCAGGTATTGCTTGTCTAGTTGCTTCTAGTCGCATTCTATGTTGTCTTCAATATTGACCATTTCATTTTTCCAATTTTGTAGGGTATGCAAACTCTTATGTTTATGACTAAGGAGGTGGAAGCATTGGACACGCAGCTTGCTTCTTTGAAGTTAGAGCGATCCAAATCACGTAAGGAGGTTTCAGCTCTTCAGGCCAGAAGGAAGAGATGAGAAAGACGATCACGGAGTTGCAGGATCAGCTTAAGACTTTCACTTCTGACGTTAGTCAGCTCCAGGCTATTCGTGCTGAGGCAGAGTCTCTTCGAGCCGAGGTCGAGTCACTTCGAGTAGAGGTTGCCAATGTGGAGGATAAGGTTGTTATCTCCGCTTTGAGGGCCGAGATCAAGCTCAGGGCTGAAATGTTGGATGCTTTTCGGAAGGGTATGACTCAGACCTGGATTGCCGAAGCTGACAAGGCAATCGAAGCACGCGACAAGCTGTTTGGGCAGGAGGGTCCGACAGACGGATCTGTTGGAATTCACGACTACGATGCTGATGGAGGACCGCATCTTGACTTTTCAGCCCTTCTAGGTGATGGGTCCACAGCTGACCTTGAGGATGGCCGCCTCGAGCAGGGCGACTGACTTTGCTTTATCTCATTTGGTTTGGTTGAACTTGTTTTGGTTATATCGCTTGACGATAGTTATTTTATTTGTTCGGGCGCATGTGCTCGCGTATTATGCCTGTATGGATGACTTTGATGTAGTTTCTCACTTGTAGGACAGGTACACTCCCATTTCGTCTATGGCCGAACTTACAAATTCGGCTTAGACTAATTTTGTAATTTAGGCGATCGTATCGTCTGGGTTGTACCCTCGTAATATCGAGTTTGTTCGTTGTGCTTATGCTTTTGCTTTTAGTTTATTTTCTGTGTATTGTACGACTTTCGATCTATCAGGGAAGACGTGTGCCGTTTCGTCGGTCTGGGCAGTCAAGTTTGCAAAAATAAGTTAGTCTTATTTTCGCATAGATAAAAAGATGGTGTTTCCACTTGGGAAGTTACATAAAGAATAGTTGCATGAATGAAAATTGCATTCTCTTGTAATAATGGCCTCACTTGGGTTTTACATTGCAACAATTGAGTCAGGCTGTACAGACGGCCTACAATGGTAAAATATGTTTTAGAATGAATCCAACATGTCAGGTTTGTCACCTTAGCCTGACTTACAACTGCTTCAAGTAGTAAGTCAGCTACAGCTTGCATGAGCGCTTGCGTCAGTTAGCTATATAATTCATATCCTTGTTACAACTAGGAGGATCAAGAGGGTTGTATCTTTGAGGGCTGCACTCGTTAGAGCTGCCTACATACCCTGTTTAAGGGATCAAGCCCGAATGTAGTTCTGACCTGCATATACGGTCAAGTATGGTCAGAACTTGTAAGAGTTTAACGATAGGGTGGTCTCGTAAGACTAATAAGATATTTGTATCTCTTACTTGAATGTGGGGA
Organism: Thymus mandschuricus; assembly: GCA_029379335.1. NCBI lineage: Eukaryota > Viridiplantae > Streptophyta > Magnoliopsida > Lamiales > Lamiaceae > Thymus > Thymus mandschuricus. Next base: position 12,632,684 of record CM057074.1, on the reverse strand, counting down.
CTTGTCCCTTGTTTTGTATCATTGTCCCCGTCTCACCCTTGGTCAAGTGAGGGAGACAGTATCGTTTGGTCAGGTTGCACTCCGTGGAGCTGAATGCCATTTTCTATGGTGCAAGGAGGCAGTGCCACTTGGTCGGGTTGCGCTCCTTGGAATCGACTGCCTATTTTGGTTGTAAAAAGGAGGTGATGCCGCTTGGTCGGGCTGTGCTCCTTCACTTAGAAAAAATGTGATTCGGAGGGAGGGGTAGGCTGAACTCCTTTTGAGCTGCCTACATACCCCTCATGGGGATCAAGCCTTAATGTAGTTCTGTCCTGCATTAAAGGTTAGAACCAACGTAGAAAAGAATAGTAGGCCTCGGAAGGCTGAACAAAATATTAAATCAAGAGTTTATGTTAGGAGTGATAATGCCTGAGGTGGATGGCGTTCCAGCTGTTTGCTATGTCACGCCCATCCATTGCTTGAAGTTTGTACGCTCCGTGGCCGACCACTTTGGTGATCAAGTAAGGGCCTTCCCATGTCGAGGCAAGTTTTCCAGCTCCAGCTTCCTTTGTGTTTTGAAATACTCTTCATAGCACCCGGTCTCCTACTTTGAACGCCCGGGTCCGTATGTGCTTGTTATACTGCTTGGCAATGCTTTGCTGGTAGGATGCAAGCCTCAACCTAGCCTTGTCCCTTTTTTCGTCAAGCGTATCAAGCTCGTGGTAAATGCCCTCAGAATTGTGCTGCTCTGATGTGAGCTCGAACCTTGCTGTAGGTACTTCACTTTCGGTAGGAATGACAGCTTCCATCCCGTAGGCTAAGGAAAATGGAGTTTCTCCGGTTGATGTTCGGGCAGTTGTCCTGTAAGACCATAGAACGCCGGGTAGCTCTTGCGCCCACATTCCCTTCGCTTTCTCGAGCCTCTTTTTCAGAGTGTTCATGATTGTCTTGTTTGATGATTCCACTTGCCCATTTGCCTGTGGGTATCTCGGAGTTGAGAAGCTCAGCTTGATATTCCAAAATTTGCAAAAGTCTTGGAAATCGGCACTAATAAACTGGGACCCATTGTCTGTGACGATCTCTTTGGGCACTCCAAACCGGCATATCACATTCCTCCATATGAAACCTTTGACTTCCTTATCTCGAACCTGGTGGAACGACTCAGCCTCTATCCACTTGGTGAAGTAGTCGGTAACGACTAGCATGTACACCTTTTGTCCGGGTGCGACTGGTAGCTTGCCTACTATATCCATCCCCCACTTCATGAAGGGCCATGGTGAAGTGATGGTCGTCAACGGTTCAGGGGGTAGGTGAGACACTTGGGCGAAGCGTTGACATTTATCGCATCGTCGAACGTACTCTTTTGAATCCGACTTCATGGTAGGCCAGTAGTATCCGCTTGTCAAGGCTCTGTGGGCTAGGCTTCTTCCACCGGAGTGGTTCCCGCATTCGCCTTCGTGTAATTCCGCAAGGATGTACTTTGCCTCTGCAGGGTTAACACATCTCAAGTATGGGCCAGAAAATGAACGCTTATAAAGTTTACCTCTTATGATAGAGAAACGAGCCGATTGAGCCTTGATTCGACGGGCTTCATTTTTATCGTCTGGTAGAGCGTCTTTCTCCAGGTAATCTTGTATAGGGGTCATCCAGGTCGGACTGTCTGAGATGTCGCAAACTTGTTCCTCTTCGTTCTTCCAAACAGCCGGCCATTGCATGTAAATTATGGGTACCGCCTTTGACTCTGTCGTCTGGATAGCTGAGCCCAAGTTTGCTAATGCGTCCGCATGGTTGTTTTCGCATCTTGGGACTTGGTTGATCACGAACTCTTCAAAATGAACTTGTAGCTCCTTTACCATGTTGAGGTAGGCGGTCATCTTGCTGTCTCGAGCTTGGTAGTTGCCTTGCATTTGGTTGACCACCAATTGGGAATCACTGGTAACATGGATTCGCTTGACGCCTAGCTCGTTGGCCAGTTTGAGTCCGGCTATCATTGCTTCGTATTCCGCCTCGTTGTTTGTGGCTCTGAATCCGCACCTTACTGCTTGCTCTATCATGTCCCCCTGTGGAGAGATTAGGACTAAGCCAAGTCCGCTTCCTTTGGTATTGCTTGATCCGTCTACGCTAAGTTTCCATGTACCAACTGGTTGGCCTTCCGTTAAGCAGCAAAACTCCTGTTCAGCCTGCACTTGTAGGTTAGGAGTAAAGTCAACAATGAAATCAACCAATACCTGCGACTTCAAGGAAGTCCTGGGCTTGTAGGTGATGTCGTATTCAGTGAGCTCTACCGCCCACTTGGTTAGCCTGCCTGATAGTTCCGGTTTATGGAGTATAGTCTTCAGAGGAAAGGTGGTGAGAACCACAATAGGGTGGCATTGAAAGTATGGGCGGAGCTTCCGGGCAGCATGCACGAGCGATAATGCTAACTTCTCAAGCTGACTATACCGAACTTCCGCATCTATCAGGGATTTGCTCACATAATAAATGGGAGATTGTTTCCCAGCATCTTCCCGAAAAAGAACTGCGCTGACTGCCGTTTCTGCTACGGCTAGGTACACATATAGAGTTTCACCATCCTTGGGTTTGGACAGCAATGGAGGGTTGGTCAGGTACTGCTTGAGCTGCTTCAAAGCTTCCTCGCATTCCGCAGTCCACTCAAATGTTTTTGATTTCCTCAACGTGTTGAAGAAGAGGTGGCACCGCTCCGAGGATTTTGATATGAAACGACTAAAGGCGGCTGTTTCACTAAAAAGTGTTCGCAATAGAACGAAATCTATCCTAGCACTTAGTAAGTAAAAACCCGATGTCGAATCTCAAGGAAAACTTAACAGGGCAATCAATTATGTAGTAAGCCTAAAACTAAGAAAGCAAGTAAAGAAGATTTTGGGGTTTTTGTTTTAAATCCTAGGCGAATAAAATAAATCAAAGCAATAAATAGAAGCAAGTAAATAACTAATCTAGAACTCAAGAAATAAATCTAAGAATTAAACTAGAAGAAAGCAATTAAATCTACCTAGGCAAGAATCGAAAAGAAAGCAATAAAGAAAGCAACGAAGAAAGCATAAACTACTCTAGACATAATGAATAAAATCTGGAAATTTAAAGACAAATAAATCTAACTACGAAAGCTTTAAAAAACGAGAGAATTGAAATCGAAGGAAAACGAATCTAAACTAGAACTAGAAATCGAAAGAACGAAATTAAACTAAGTAAATTAAACGAAGCAATTAAGAAAACGAATCTAAAACTAAAGCAAGCAATTAAAAGCAAGTAAACGAAAGCAATAAATAACTTACGAAATTAACGAAGAACGAAGAACTTGAATTAAACGAACTAAACGAAGAATCCGGATCCGAACAAAAGAAAGCAATAAAAACTAAAGCTAAAGTATTTAGAACTGAAAACTAAGCCTAAAAGATGATTAAAGATGTCTAGAATTCGTGTACAAGGGATAGTATATATAATAGGTATGAAAACCTAATTATATAAGGAAACAATAGCTGGCCGGAACGTTGGACGGTCGTCCAACGTACGTTGGACGCTCGTCCAACTCAGAGCTCGCATTCTTCTTCTTTTCTACTCTGGACGCTCGTCCACCGTACTCTGGACGGTCGTCCAACGCTGGACGATTGCGCGCCTTTCTTGTTTCGGTCATATCTTCCTCGTCCGAACTCCAAATCGACCTCCGTTTTCGCCTACATGCTCCTATCGAACCCCTCTTCGATATAATGCTTCTTTCTTCTCATTTTCTTCTTATTTCCTTCCTTTTTATCCTACAATACCAAAGACTCTAAAACAACCAAATCATAGCAAAAGACAAACGAAAGAGACACAAAACATAACGAAAACGGACTCGAAAACACTACGAAAATCCTAACACTTAAACACCAATCAAACTCCCCCACACTTAGACCTTTGTTCGTCCCGAACAATAACAAAAACGAAATAAGCAATAGACTCAAGCATTGTGAACTATATAGGCCTCAAAACTTTTCGAAAACAAACTCTCATGATCGTGATCAAAACTATGCACACAACCTTAGCTCCAATCAACACAATCTACTCAACTAGTTCAAAATATGCCAATCCATCAAAGAACACTCTCCAACATGTGGAATTTTGTATATGAAAGTGAACACTCAACTCTCTCAAAGAAAAGATGTAAGATAATGCACATCAAGTGGGTTCACTCAACATCAATGCAATGCAACATGTTTACCATAGGCTTGCCTTCAATCTCAACATCTCCACCTAATATAATACTTACAAATTAGGATCAAAAAGGTCTTTATATAAGCTTGTAATGTAGGGACATTGGTTAAGGTAGGGAAAGTATAGGCTAAGTGACTCAAATAAATCTAAATCATCAACCTCTTTTCAACTCCAACAAAAGTATGGAATTTTACTCCATCTTCTACCATCCAACACACCAAATACAAACTCAAAGATGTTAAAATATCAACTATATATATCAAAGCTAACTATCCCCTTATGCTTATATTCTTATTCTCTCTTTTTTTTTCTTTTTTTTTTTTTTCTAGAGCTCCACTAATAAACGTTCTTTCTAATGTTGAACAAAGGCTCTATTTTTTTTTATCACTTTTTTTTTTTTTTTTCTTTTCTCTTTTTTTTCTAAGCTCATAGGGGTAGCTAACTACATAAATCAAGCATCTAAACTCCTTTCTCCTCTCCTTCTTCACCACAACCAAATTTTTCTATTCAACTCCTTCCATATCACCAACCACAAATACTAAGGATACCCATAACCATCCAAACCTCCTATCATCCGGTTTTACAAAGAACGGCTAACAAAGGCTCAAAAGGGGTAAACAAAGGTTTATGAACAAGGTTAGTGTATAGGGATCATGTGGCTAAAGAAAGATGGCCTAACATCATCTCCTAGTTCGTAAATATACTAAGGTCTTGATGGAGAAACAAGGCAAGTTCTAGAAACAACGAAGCATGCATGATCACTCAATCAAAGAATAGGCATAAATATGCACAAATAGCTCAATTCTCACGGGTTCAAACTAACTAGTTCCCGACATCATAGCATACTTCAAATTCAATGAATAAAATGCGTCGCTTCGCCAAGGTTCCATGCATAATAAAGATCATGAATTTTTCTTCTAAAAATCAACAAAAATTTTCTATCATCGGCCAAATCCACAATACTATTATCACATGCTCATTCGACTCAATTAACTCCTAAGACTCAACAAAATTAAACACATCATGCAAAAGTTTCAAAGACCCCCCCACACTTAGAATCAAGCAATGTCCCCATTGCGAGAAAATAAAAAGGAAAGGGATAGAAGGAACTTATCGCAAGATGTCGACCCACACACTTGAAATCCCGAGAAATTCCAAGTAGTACCTATAAAACAAACACAAAACAAAATACCAAAGCGTAAAATTGCACAAAATAAAAGAAAACAAAACAAAAGACTCAAAACAAAAATAAAAGACACAAACAATGCTATGGGTTGAAGAGACCTTGGAACCGTGGATCTTGCCAACGGTGATCGTAAGGAGACAATTAACGAGGATCATTGGGATTCCGAGGCGGCTGAGTTGGCTGAGTTGGGGGCCCGTAATGCGTTGGACGCTCGTCCAGCGTGACGTTCGCTGGAAAAAACATTTGGGGCTGATTTACGTTGGACGCCCGTCCAACGCGACCCTCGCGAAATTTTGCTCGAATTCTCCCCTTTTTTCCCTCACGAAGCCTTCCGTGCCATTGCCATCCTTAGGAACTATTCCCTGCACGAATATCAAAACGAAAAACAAACGAAAATTAACAAAAATAAAAAGAAAATAATTCCTACTCTACAAAAATAAAATCGAGAAAGTGGGTTGCCTCCCACCAAGCGCTTATTTAACGTCATTAGCTTGACGAAGGATACGATCAACCAAAACCAGTAGCACCAAGCGACGTTTGGATGCTCTTTGCAACACACACACACTCCCTTCTCGAACAATCTCGAAGATCAAGCACGTGGTAATCATCAACTCTCGATTCCCCCACACTTAGCTCGTACTCCTCCTCAAACATCTTCGAGTTAAACTCTGCAAGAAAAGATGTTACATAATTGGTGAGGTTAGAAAGAAAAGAATTAACGACAACTTCCACTTTCGATGCATGTTTCGAGTTTTCGTCTTCCACTTCATCAACCTCCTCCAAATTCCCAAGATATTGCTCGATTGTATCCTCTTCCTCATCCACACAACTAAAGAACTCGTCATCTTCAATGGACTCCTCATCTTCAAAGAATTCTTCTAGAGCCGCTCCCTTGTTAAAAATCTCACAAATATTTTCCTCAACACAAGGGTTAGCAAGCTTAACATAAGAGCATAAATGAAGAGAAGAAGTTGGAATAGAAGGTGAATTTCCAAAAACCGAAAACGTTACCGAACCTCCCTCGCCGGCCATGCTCAATGTGCCGGTACCTACATCAATCCGGCCTCGGGTAGTGGCCATAAACGGTCGTCCCAACAAGAGTAGATGACCGGTTGCACTCTTGGCTCCCTTGCCTTCATGAAGTACGACGAAGTCGGTAACGACTCGAATTCCACCAACGAGGACTGTAACATCTTCCACAACTCCCAATGGACTACTCACAGTGCCGTCTGCTAGCTCAATGCGCATGTCGGTAGATTGAAGGACTCTTGAGTTCATCTTCTCGAAAATAGAATACGGCATTAAATTCACCGCAGCTCCTAGATCCATCAATCCCGAGACGGTCTCTCCACTATCCAAAACAATGCTCAAATCGAAACCTCCCGGATCTCCTCTCTTAGGAAACGAGTTGATAGGTTTGGGGTCCTTTGTCTCCTTCTTCACTATACGCCGAACAGGTGGAACATACGGGTTGAGCATTTGCTTCTTGTTCTTCACTCTACTCGGGAATGGAATAGGGGGGACGTACGGATCGGGCGTCTTGTGAAGAGGTTTGGCCTCCTTCTCGGCTTCCTCGAACTCCGTGCGTGCGTTCTGGGCGTTGGGCGCTCGTCCAATGCAGGCTGGACGCTCGTCCAAGGGTGGCTTTGCGGTTAGCTCCTCTTCAGCGTTGGACGGTCGTCCAACGTACGTTGGACGCCCGTCCAGCGCAGGCTTCGCTGGAGAAAAAGGGAAAGCTCGTCCAGGGGCTGGCGTGAAGGTGGGCGGCCGTCCAACGTTGGACGGTCGTCCAGAAACGTTGGACGCCCGTCCAACGTGATGTGCTGCATGGTTTTGGCTCGATTCCCAACGCGAATTCGGGCTCCACCTTTGGCTAGAATGGCTTTGAGTCGACAACGAGCCACCATTGCGTTGTAACACCGTGATTGCATGAGCTTGGTGAGGTGGAACGGGAGGAAAATATGGAGGATAAGGGGCTTGCACCTCGTTGGCTTGTTGTGGTTGAATCCCTTGGCTCGGAATTCGCCCCGGTTGTTGCATCAGGTGCATGGAACTAGAAATTTGGCCAATGGCCAACTCGAGCCTCTTTATGTTCGCATCAAGTGCATGGAGACGATCCTCATCGACGGGAGGCTTTTGTGGAGGTCCTTGAGGACGAGAATTTGGGTATGGTGGTGGTGGTGTAGGAGTAGGTTGAGGTGGGTAATATGGAGGTGGTGGATAATAGGGATGTGGAGGGTATTGAGGAGGTGGATAATATGGTGGAGAAGGGTAGTAGGGATTTGGTGGAGGATGATAGGGATTATTATATGATGGAGGACGCCTATTTGGATAGGTGGGGGGGTTACCTTGCCCTTGTGTCGGCCTCGGATTTTGGTAGCGTCCATTATATCCCCCTTGGTATCCTTGAGGTGGTACTTGAGGTGGGTATCCTTGAGCGGCGTACACATCGGCTCCTCCTTCGTATGGAAACTCTCCCATGTTGTGGCACACCTCCTTGATGTGACCAAGCACTCCACAAATCTCGCATTGGTCCGGCTTCCTCTCTTCCTCCTTCGGGGCCGGTGCACTTTGCTTAATCTTCAAGTTCTCGAGATCCCTATACATGTCGGCAATTTGCTTCTTCAAGTCGGGGCTCATCGAAACTGCACTCGCCTCCACTTTCCTTGGCCTAGCTGATTTTTGTTGAGAACTCGCAGCGAGCGTCTCGAATATATCCTTCAACACTTCAGCTGTCTTGACCGCTATGTTGCCTCCGGCCGAACTATCCACCATGAATTGGCAAGTTTGGTTGAGGGCGTCGTAGAAATATTGCCAAAGCAACTCCGGTGCCATTTGATGATGAGGGCATTGTTGAAGTAGCTCTTGGAACCTCTCCCATGCTTCGTGAAATGGCTCATCGTTGTCTTGGGAGAAATTCATAATCTTTGACCGCACCTCTTGAGTCTTGCGGTTGGGATAGTACTTGAGCATGAACTTCTCGCACACCGCATTCCATGTGGCGAGAGAGTTGGCCGGGAGCGCCAAATACCACGACTTTGCTCGATCCTTCAAGGTGTACGGGAAGCACTTCATCTTCAGATTGTCCTCCGTGAGTCCCGAAAGTGGGAAAGTCTGAACCACCGTGCAAAACTCTCGGATGAACGTCAAGGCATCTTCGTTGGGCAGCGCGTGGTAGGATGGGAGCAACGCCACGTGGTGAGGTTTAAGCTCATGATTCCTGACCGCTTCCGTCAGGACAATCGCCGAAGTGGTGGCTGTGAATGTGGGGCGAGCAAAATCGCCCATGACTCTAGCTGCCATGGCTTCGGGCTCTGCAAACAACAAGACTAAACCAAAGTCTTGAGAATCGATCTCCTCCTTCTCCTTCACGGCTAAGATCGCTTTCCTTTGATGGATGTTGTCGAAGTAGGGCGCTAAATTCCTTTGAAGACTTCGGCGACCATGCATAAACAACACTCAACAAAAGGGTTAAACGCACCGAGTGGGAGAAACAAGAAATCGAATAAACACAAATAAAAATAAAGCAAATAAAAATACTACACAATCAAACGCCTAAAGTTTTCCCCGGCAACGGCGCCAAAATTTGTTTCACTAAAAAGTGTTCGCAATAGAACGAAATCTATCCTAGCACTTAGTAAGTAAAAACCCAATGTCGAATCTCAAGGAAAACTTAACAGGGCAATCAATTATGTAGTAAGCCTAAAACTAAGAAAGCAAGTAAAGAAGATTTTGGGGTTTTTGTTTTAAATCCTAGGCGAATAAAATAAATCAAAGCAATAAATAAAAGCAAGTAAATAACTAATCTAGAACTCAAGAAATAAATCTAAGAATTAAACTAGAAGAAAGCAATTAAATCTACCTAGGCAAGAATCGAAAAGAAAGCAATAAAGAAAGCAACGAAGAAAGCATAAACTACTCTAGACATAATGAATAAAATCTGGAAATTTAAAGACAAATAAATCTAACTACGAAAGCTTTAAAAAACGAGAGAATTGAAATCGAAGGAAAACGAATCTAAACTAGAAGTAGAAATCGAAAGAACGAAATTAAACTAAGTAAATTAAACGAAGCAATTAAGAAAACGAATCTAAAACTAAAGCAAGCAATTAAAAGCAAGTAAACGAAAGCAATAAATAACTTACGAAATTAACGAAGAACGAAGAACTTGAATTAAACGAACTAAACGAAGAATCCGGATCCGAACAAAAGAAAGCAATAAAAACTAAAGCTAAAGTATTTAGAACTGAAAACTAAGCCTAAAAGATGATTAAAGATGTCTAGAATTCGTGTACAAGGGATAGTATATATAATAGGTATGAAAACCTAATTATATAAGGAAACAATAGCTGGCCGGAACGTTGGACGGTCGTCCAACGTACGTTGGACGCTCGTCCAACTCAGAGCTCGCATTCTTCTTCTTTTCTACTCTGGACGCTCGTCCACCGTACTCTGGACGGTCGTCCAACGCTGGACGATTGCGCGCCTTTCTTGTTTCGGTCATATCTTTCTCGTCCGAACTCCAAATCGACCTCCGTTTTCGCCTACATGCTCCTATCGAACCCCTCTTCGATATAATGCTTCTTTCTTCTCATTTTCTTCTTATTTCCGTCCTTTTTATCCTACAATACCAAAGACTCCAAAACAACCAAATCATAGCAAAAGACAAACGAAAGAGACACAAAACATAACGAAAACGGACTCGAAACACTACGAAAATCCTAACACTTAAACACCAATCAGCGGCTACCCTCCCTGTTAACTTTTGGACGTCTTTCACGCAAGTTGGGGAAGCTATCCATAGAATTGAATCGATTTGGGCCGGGTTAGCCTCTATCCCTCTTTGCGTCACTAAGTATCCGAGGAACTTCCCTGCGGTAACACCAAAAGAGCATTTAGTAGGGTTAAGTTTCATATTATATTTTCTAAGAATGTCAAAAGATTGTCTGAGATTGTCGATGTGGTCGTTTGCGTGGAGTGACTTGACTAGCATGTCGTCAATGTAGACTTCCATCGTCCTCCCAATCAAATCAGTGAACATCTTGTTAACCAAACGCTGGTAGGTTGCGCCTGCATTTTTCAAACCGAACGGCATGGCTTTGTAGCAAAATATGCCCAGGTTGGTCATGAACGCCGTCTTCTCTTGGTCTTCTGGGTGCATCAAGATCTGGTTGTATCCCGAGTAGGCGTCCATGAAGCTCAGCAACTCGTGTCCGGCCGTCGCGTCAACGAGCATGTCTATGTGGGGCAGTGGGAAGGAGTCTTTCAGGCACGCCTTGTTCAGGTCGGTGAAGTCTATGCACACTCGCCATTTGCCATTCTTCTTCTTTACGACCACCACGTTGGCTAACCAATCTGGGTAATGAACCTCTCTGACCAGCCCGTTGTCGAGCAGTTTCTGGACCTCTTCGTTGATGACTTTGTTCCTTTCGGGAGCGAACTTCCTTCTTTTTTGTTTTCTAGGGGGGTAGTCTGGATCAACCTGCAACCTGTGAACAATTACGTTTGGGTCAATGCCTGTCATGTCCGCATGGGACCAAGCGAAACAATCATAGTGATGAGATAAGAATTTGATAAACTCTTCTCTGAGGGTTGGAGTTAGTTGATCTCCAATTCTGACTGTGTTGTCTGGATGGTCTGGATGGATTGAAACTTCATCTAGTTCAACCATTTCCGGTTCGTCAGGTTGGACTGGCTTCTTCATATTGAGGTCAGGTGATCCAGGTTGCTGTAATTGCTATAAGGTAGCATGTTTGGCCTTCATGGTTGTTTGATAGCATGCTCGTGAATCCTTTTGGTCTCCTCTTATCTCATTCATTTCCCATTTGGTCGGGAACTTTAAGACTTGGTGGAAGGTTGAAGGTACGGCTTCCATCTCGTGTATCCATGGGCGTCCAAGTATAACGTTGTAAGCAGAAGGGGAGTCCACCACCAAGAAGCGGGTGCATAAGTTGACGCCTTCTGCATAGACAGGTAGTTCGATTTCTCCCACAGTGTTTTTGTGCTCCCCGCTAAATCCGATTAAGACCGTTGTCTTTTTTACTATCTTTGATTCTTCCAAGCCCATCTCCCTGAAAGCATCTAGAAATAGGACATTGGCAGAGCTACCGTTGTCAATTAGTATACGTTTGGTCAGACAATTAGCAATAAATAAAGAAATGACAAGAGCATCATGGTGAGGATTGAGTAGCCTGGTTGCTTCCGAAGTGGTAAAACTGATCGTTTGAGCAGGTGCGTCTGCTGCGCTTTCTTCCGAGTGGCTAGAGCTCATTTGCGTTCGGGTTGCTTGTCTCGTATGCCTCTTGGCTGCTGAGTGGGAGACTCCGCTCACTTCGGAACCGCCTGTTATAACATTAACGGTTCGCTCATGTACTGGAGGTATTGGTGGGGTAGGTTCCCTGCGGTTGTCTCGCCTGTCTCTTGCTTCATGAAGAGTCTGCTTCCCTTTGTCAGTGAGAAGGTCGGTTAGGTAACCTTGTTTCAGCATCTGAGCCACCTCCAGCTTCAAAGCGATGCAATCATCCGTCCGATGTCCATGATCAGCACGAAATTCGCACCACTTTGACCTGTCTCTTTGTTCTGGTGGGGTCCTCATCTTTTCTGGCCACTTGACTCGATTGCCCAATTGTTTGAGTGCTGCTACCGCCTTGACAGGTGAAATGGACAGATTGTATTCCGGCGCCTTAGCTCGTTCTCGGGGGCGCGTTTCAGATGTTGATCCATAGTCCCTTCTTTTGTTGTCGAATTTGCGTGGTACGAGGTAAGGATCAGAATGTCTATCATTGGACCGTCTGTCCGGCCTGGTATCCCTCCTCGAGCTCCCGTAAGGGGAGGACCTCTGGTTGTTGTATTGGTCCTCCTCCCATTTGATTTGTGCCCATGTTTTGGCTAGGACATCCTCCATCGTTTTGCACGGGTACTTTGTGAGCTCCTTGTAAAGGTCGGAATTAGGAAGGAGGCCTTTACGGAAGGCTGTTATGGCGGTTTGCGGGTTGCAGTTGGTTATCGAAACCTTCTCCCTATTGAAGCGTCCAACGTAGTCACGGAGAGGCTCTCCCTGTCGCTGGACTATCACGTACAAGTCTTCTGAGATCTTTTCTAGTTTCCTGCTACTAGCATATTGCTGCACAAACATATCAGTTAGTTGAGCAAAAGAATATATGGAATTATTGGGTAGATTGGTATACCACTGGAGGGCCGGTCCTATCAGACTAGAACCGAACCCCTTACACATGCAGGATTCCCTCGACTGACGAGAGATGGCCACCGTTAACATTCTCTGGCGGTACTGAGCGATATGGTCGTCCGGATCGGTAGTTCCATAAAATGGTTTCATGTGGGGGAAGTTGAACTTTGGAGGCATCTCAACCAACGCAATTTCGTCCACGAACGGCGAGTCGGCATAGCAACTTGCTGCGCTCTTCTTGATTGGTGCCGGCACTCCGGGGATACGTTGAATCATTGCCTCCATCTCGGCTAACTTTTAGGCCAGATCCGCATCAAGGTTCATGTAGGGTCCGACCGTGGCTGTCCGTACTGGTTCGCTAGTAATGAATTGGTTCTGATGGGCGAAGCCAAAGTTCTGTTCGGGTTGCATGGTTCCAGCCGTCGGGACCGCAGTAATGGTTGCACACTGAATTGGCTGTTGAACGCCCGCATGTGCCGTCAGACCCATTCCTCCAGTGACTGCTTGGTTCTGATGGATTGATTCGGTAGCACCGGCTGTCGGGACGGTCGGGCCAACTCCAGCAGATCGCATTGGCCGTGTCACGGTTCGTTGAGGTTCGAGATCAAGGGATACTGGGTTGCCTGTAAGGAAAGACACACGAGTACGATCAGGATTAAACTGATGAAAACTTTGATTTTTTACCAGACCGGTTGAATCTCCGGGCTGGACATCGTCGGGCTCGTCATCATCAGTGAAGTGGTCTTCAAACTCCAGGGATTGCATCGGATCAATCGGAGCCTTCAACCGAGAGGTAGGAGTCTTTTGGGTTTGATTCGCGGCCGCTTCGAGACGTTTGAGTAAATCGCTATTCTCCTTTTCAAGCCTCTCCCTAGCCTCCCGCTCTCGGTTCATCTGTTCGGTCAGGGCCGCAAGTTGAGCGGCGAAATCGGTCCCCACAGGCGCATCGGACATGTGGTGCTCGTCACCCATAGTCGGAAATTCAAAAGCTTTCGGATCGTGCTGATTCGCTTGATTGCTAGGGCCCCACGGTGGGCGCCAAATTGTAGAGGGTGAATTCTACAATTACAGTTTGGACCGGCTCGACAGGTTCGTCCGGTTGAACGGGTTGGGCACTAACAACCTATCAGCACAAGCAGCAAACGTAAGAACCCTTCGAGAGCACCGATGGGGGTGTCCGGCGAAGGGCCTCCGACGCTCAAGTCAGTTGGGCTATAAACGTATGTATGAAGCGTAAATAAAACAAACGGAAATAATAACGAATAGCAATAATGCTGCCGGAATGATAAAAGCAAGAGTAACGAGGGTGAGAGTAAGGGCGACGGAACGACGGTCTGTTCGGGCTAGACTGCTTGGTTGATGGCCGGAAACCCTAGGCAGAAGCAATTAGAGCGTAGAGAGAAGATGGAGAGAGCAAGTAGAGTGGAGAGTTCGTGTGTGAGATCGTGTCTTCAACGGGTAGGGTTTCATGTATTTATAGGACGGCTTGGACCGTCTAGGGTTTTCTCTCTTCATCTCTCCAGGCGTATCCGCTAGGTCCTCCTCTTCCGGTTGGTTCAGATCTTCGTGGAAACCCTCAATTTGACCGTTTTCTTCCGCTTGTGCGGGAGTCGCTTGTTCCGCTTACTCCGTTTGACGTGAGTGAAATCTTTAAACTGGGCCTTTATGCTTCTTGTGGGCCGGAGGCGTAAATGGGCCCAATTATTGATGGTCGGGCTAGTCCGCTTAGTCTGTTTAGCCCGTTGGGCCGTTAGACGAATTTTGCCCACTACAACTCCCTCTGTCCCACTGATATAGGGACCTTTTCCTTTTCGGGATGTCCCACGGATATAGAGACATTTTCCAAAATGGAAAATTCTAGTCCAATAAAATTCTGACACATCACTTTAACCCACTACCTTTCACTTTATCCCACCATCATCATTCTCGTCTTAATTCCCGCGCCGGAAAAAAAGGCCCCTATCCCAGTGGGATGGAGGAAGTATTAATTTTTATTAAGTTAAAATTGCTACGATGAAAATATTACTTGCAAAGCTACTTAGCAACTACCGGGACTGATTTTGAAAGTTGCATTTTGCAAGCATGGCATCATTGATAGATGTTAATGGGGGCGGAGCAAGAATAGTCGGAGCCCTGTGCAAAATTTTAAGGCCTCTTAATTGTACAAGTAAGAAAAATTGAAAAGCAAAAAAAGAAAAGAAAAGAAAAAAAGTTGTGCAAAATTTAAAAACATTTGGGGCCCCTTAATTGTAGAAGGAGAAAAAAAGGAAATATATATATATATATATATATAGAGGATGGATCATATAAAAATAAGTCCTGGTGTGAGAAATAGGAATAGATCCGGACCATTGATCTTGATTTGATCTGTGGCTTTAATTGATTTAAGCATGATTATAAGGTATCATAAGCATGACTAGGTTTAAGCATGAATTTGTACATTAAAAAGCATAATAGTGTTGTAAGCATAAATATATACTGATTTAAGCATGATTTTGTATAGTTTTAAGCATCTTTCGCATTTTAGCACGCAAGGATTTATTTGCACACGAATCACTCCCTATATAGAGGATGGATCACTCCCTATATATATATATATATATATATATATATATATATATATATATATATATATATATACTTGATTTCAAGTAAGAATTGATCCTTTGTCAAACAAAAAAAAATGTTGTTAATTTACCAACTATGCTACATAACACATATATGTAAGATTTTGAAATATTTGTATATATAAAATATACATGGACCCAAAAATTTGGGACCCCAATTCTTCGGGTGCCCTGTGCGGTCGCCCACCCCGCACATGTTATAGAACTGCCCCTTTTAATGGGCCCCACATTATAGAAATTATTTTTGGGTCCCCAATTTTTCGAGGGCCCTGTGCGGTCGCCCACCCTGCACATACTATAAAACCGCCCCTTTTAATGCCCCCCACCTTAAAGAAAAACATCCTTGGTACCTGCTAAATAGTTTTGCAAACGATACTTACTCTGTAAAATTTTTACCGTAACAACTAAATAAAAATTAATAAAAGTAAACGGAAACTACTTTACACGTGTTGGGTATAAATGGGCTTCGGCAGCATTAAAGATGTAGTTAGCATCAACCTTGCCGTCTTCCTCCTTACACTTTCTTTTATTAAAATAATATAAATAGGTATAAATCTACAGAACGATGGATGTAAATAAAAATATACTCCCTCCGTCCCACTTCAGTAGTCCTCTTTCTTTTCGGCACGGGCTTTTATGCGTAGTGTTAAATTTGAAAAAGTATGGGGTCCACATCAAAAGTAAGGGTTAATTTTTGCCTTTTAAGGAAAGAGGACAAGTGAAGTGGGACGGACGAAAATAGTATTGAGGACTACTGAAGTGGGACGGAGGGAGTTTATACTTAACATATACTACCTCCATCTCACAAAAGTAGTCCAACTTTCTTCTTTAGTCTATCTCATATATTAGTCCACTTTTCTAAAATAGTAAAAAATAATTGGCTACAATCAACTCTCTCTCCTCATAACTAATTACAACCACATATTCTTTTTTTCCTTGGTTCATGTGCCAAATCAATAGAGGACTACTTTCATGAGATGGAGGTAGCAGTTTACATCGGTTTGGATAGAAGGTACCTATAAGTATGTGGCAAAAATCAAACTTCTTATACAAGACAAGAAATATAAAATAAAAATACCAAAATGTATGCGTGTGTTGGCCTAGCGGTGGGGGTTAAGATTAAGGTATCTGACCTAAAAAGGTTAGTTCTCGAGTTCGAGTCCTCAGTGGTGCGACCTTTAAAATTAGAAATGTAAAGCTTCAAAATATATATATATATATATATATATATAGTTGGATCATATGAAAACCATATATTTCGTGAAAACTTGAAAACCATGCACTTTCATTCATAACATGATCCACTTTCATGCATATCATGTTGCACCAAAAATATAAATATTATTTTATTAAAAAAAAATGCATATATTTTTGGTGCAACATGATATGCATGAAAGTGCATCATGTTATGAATGAAAGTGCATGGTTTTCACGTTTTCACCAAAAGTAAGGTTTTCACCATATCCCAACCCTATATATATATATATATATATATATATATATATATATACCATAAAGGGGGGGTATGGCATGTTTTTTGGGGATACATGTTAATCCACATGAGATGAAATCTTACTGGTTTTTTGCTTTCCATTTTCTAGGCCAGCATTCCAGGTTGATTCCAGAGAGAATAGATATGCACAACGATCAGAAAAGGGGAAGCAGCAGATTTTTTTTTTTTTTTTTTTTTTTTTTTTTAATATATATGGGATATATTATACGAACTAGGAAGGGATAACTTAAAAACTAGAAACTAAGAAGGAGAGGAATTAGAAACTCATTGCTTTCATTGATCAAAAAGGGTGTGTGTGTGTGTTATCGGGTGTGTTTACAATGAAGAGTTTTTGCCTATTTATAGGCAAAATTACATGATAATTATGAAGAAAACTAAATACCTATAATGATAAGTATGAAGAAAAAATTGATACCACTAAACCTAAAAAGCACTAGCACTAAAACTTATTGTCGACGCCAAAATTTAAAAGGCTATGCTAGATTTTTAGGCCGACATAAAAAACTAGTCTAATATACATCATAACCCCTTTTTTCAAAAAGTAAAACTTTTTGACTATTTATAGTAACGATAAAATTTTTACATTCGTCACTACATTCGTCAGCATTTAGAAATCCCTGTGTGTGTCTGGAATTTCTTCATCATAATCGGTATTTCTGTCTTGATGTCCAAACACTTCTTCAGTGTTGATGATGTGTTCGTCATCTTCTAATTTTTCGCCTTCTCCACTGAATGCTAAAAGCATTTTCCAATTTTCTGTACCAAAATTTTGAGTGAAATGTCCTTCTCCGAGAAGTTTATACTGGGGCCAAAAGCGTGCTTCGAAGCCCAAATTCTGTTGATAAAATTTGTAAATTTCAGAATTTTCAATCTCTTTGAAATCAAATGTTGCACATTCTTGATGGTTATAATATTCCAAATAAAGATGGATTAATTAGTTTAATTCAAAACAAAAAGATCTTTAGTAAATTTGACTTAAAATCAGGATATAATCAATTAAAATTAGAAGAATGGTTTAAACCATGGACAGCTTTCACCTGTCCAGAAGGACATTTTGAATGGAATGTTTTAAGTTTTGGTTTAAAAAATGCTCCATCAGTTTTTCAAAGATTTATGGATTCTATATTTCTAAAATATGATTTCTGCTTAGTCTATATAGACGATATTCTTGTAGCAAGCGATAATATTAAAGAACATGAAAATCATTTAGAAATATTTTTTAAAGAAATAGAAAAACAAGGAATTGTAATAAGCAAAAAGAAAATGGAATTATTTAAAAGAAAAATATCTTTTTTAGGATTAGAAATTGGAAATGGAAAAATAGAATTACAACCACATATTGCAGAAAAACTGTTAAATTTTCCAGATAAACTAGAAGGTTTAAAACAAATCCAAGCATTTTTAGAAATCAAGAATGCGCAACATTTGATTTCAAAGAGATTGAAAATTCTGAAATTTACAAATTTTATCAACAGAATTTGGGCTTCGAAGCACGTTTTTGGCCCCAGTATAAACTTCTCGGAGAAGGACATTTCACTCAAATTTTTGGTACAGAAAATTGGAAAATGCTTTTACCATTCAGTGGAGAAGGCGAAAAATTAGAAGATGACGAACACATCATCAACACTGAAGAAGTGTTTGGACATCAAGATAGCAATACCAATTATGATGAAGAAATTTCAGACACACACAGGGATTTCTAAATGCTGACGAATGTAGTGACGAATGTAAAATTTTTATCGTTACTATAAATAGTCAAAAAGTTTTACTTTTTGAAAAAAGGGGTTATGATGTATATTAGACTAGTTTTTTATGTCGGCCAAAAACTCTAGCATAGCCTTTTAAATTTTGGCGTCGACAATAAGTTTTAGTGCTAGTGCTTTTTAGGTTTAGTGGTATCAATTTTTTCTTCATACTTATCATTATAGGTATTTAGTTTTCTTCATAATTATCATGTAATTTTGCCTATAAATAGGCAAAAACTCTTCATTGTAAACACACCCGATAACACACACACACACCCTTTTTGATCAATGAAAGCAATGAGTTTCTAATTCCTCTCCTTCTTAGTTTCTAGTTTTTAAGTTATCCCTTCCTAGTTCGTATAATATATCCCATATATATTTAAAAAATAAAAAATAAAAAATATGTTGCTTCCCCTTTTCTGATCGTTGTGCATATCTATTCTCTCTGGAATCAACCTGGAATGCTGGCCTAGAAAATGGAAAACAAAAAACCAGTAAGATTTCATCTCTTGTGGAATAACATGTATCCCCAAAAAACATGCCATACCCCCCCTTTATGGTATCAGAGCTTTTAAAGATTTTGAGGCCTAATAGGTCTGGACAGGCTTAGTTAAGGTTGCTATGAAAAGCGTAATTCCTGCTTATACTAAGAACCCGCCATAATGAAGGATGATTTTTCTTTAAAGGCACTAATACTAACTGGAAAAGTTAGTGTGTGTTTTTTGATTTTTTATCTTTAATTTTTTGTTTGTTTAAAATATTGGGATATGTTTTATCTTTAGAAAAGGAAGATAACTTTAAACTTAGAAACTAAGATTCTTTTAATCATTGATCAAAACTCTTTTAAACGACTTGAATTTCTTGATTTAGAATATTCAACAAAAGAAAGTAACTCTATTTCTATAGAAAACTTTAAGTTTAATTGTAAATTTAATAAAAAGGTTTATCATCATATTTTACACAGTGAAAATAATCACTTAAATAGTATTATTGATCTTATTTTAAATTTAGGTGTTGGTTTAGAAAAAGAAAATAATAAAAATTTAGAAATTTTAACAAAATTAATACAAAAAAGCTTGAAAGAGAAAAATATATAGATAAAATTACAAATAATTTAGACTTTATAAAAGATCAAAATAGTCAAATTCTTTTAGAATTAAAAAAGCTTAAAACAAAAGAAATAGAAGTTTTAGAACCCTTCGAGTTTTCTAAAGAACTTGATAAATTAACAAAAACAATAAAAAATTTAGATTTAGGTCCTACTGAAAAACCTAGAAAAGAAGTTACTCCACCTATTTACAAACATTGGAAAGCTAAAAAATGAATAATTTTATGGGAAGGACTAGAACTATACAAGAAGGAAGAAGTAGTACCTCAAATATAAATGACATAGTTTCAAATTCATTTTTTAATAAAATAACTACAAGAGGATCTGGAAGTAATTCTTCAGAAGATATTATTCAAATTGAAGATGAAATTAATATAGATAAAAATTTAGAATTATATAATAATCATCAGATTGATATTTTAAATCCAAGAATTTTATATCAAACAGGCATAATGAATATTAATACAGTATTATTAAGAAGTAGTAGAGAAGAAAGTCTAAGGGTAGTTGAAAATACTCAAATTATAGATTTAATCTCACCAGAAACAATAACAAAAATTAAAAGTTCTAAAAAACGATTTGTCCATATTGGATTAGTTGTTATAGGAATAAAAGGTTTAGGAAGAAAAGAATTAGGTACTAAAGTTTTAACAATTTTAATGGATAAATCATGGACCACTAATATGAAAAAAGCCACTATCTCTAGAATGGAAGTAGACATGAGCCAAAATAGTGCAATATTTTATTGTCTTCCAGCAATATTAAAAGATATAAATGATTTGAAAATTTTAAAAATAGGACTACAGACAAAAGGATATGATGACTATATAGGAAATAATCTAATCGTTAGTGTAGGAATTCTAGGAAAGGCCAGTAATAGATCTGGTATGAATTTTAAAGTAAATATAGATGGAATTGTAAAAAATATTAATAGTAAAGGAATAAAAATGATAGATCCTATAAAAATTAATCCCGAAGAACTTGCTGGGTTAGATTGGTCTTTAGAAAATTTTAATATAGACGAAAATAATAAAAGTTTTAGTTCCACAAAAAAGTATTATGTATGAAACAAGCACTGGGTCTTTTAATCTAAGATTTACAAATTACATTAAAAAAGAAAATGAAAACAGTGATGATGAAAATATTGAACATACATTAATGGTAGATATAGAAGAAGATTCTATTTACGATTCAGAACCTATATATGATACAGAAACTGAAGATTATGATAATATTGACTTAATTGGATATAGTAAATTTAGTGAAATAAATGATTATTCAGATAATGAATCAGAAATTGAAATTGAAACAGGTTTTAAAATAGAAGAAACAAAAACTCTATTGAAGAAATAATAAATAAAAAATTTACCGAACTAAATATACAAGAACAAGTGGATGATATGATAATTGAATGTATGACAGAATTAGGAATGAATTATGAAGAATCATACGTAGAATTAGAAAAATACTTTAACTTACCATTAGTAAGTGATATAATAAATGGAAAAAGTATGATTACAGATTTTTATAAAAAAGAAGCAAATTTTATGGATACAACTATAACTGGCTATAAAAGACCAAAAATGGAATTTTCACATACAGGACCAGGTACAACTGAAAATACAGGTAGAGAAAATTGGGCACCTTCTAATCTAAAATACGCAGGAGAATCGCAATTTAAAGGAAAAGGAAGTAGAATGCCTATAGGAAAATTATACAGTAATGTTGGGAATTGTTAAGAACAACATGTTAAGGGGGAACCTATTAGGGACACTTCATTGTTTTGATTTGATCCCAAAACCCCAAAGCGTTCTGTTCCCAAGCGACCCATTTTGATATAGTTAATAACTTAGAATTTTTCTAAGCCTACTCTGTTAGGATGGCTCTCTAATTTGCTTAGATTTTAGGCTTCAAATTTTCAAGTGAAGGCCACTCGCTTGAGTGTGTTTTTCGAAGCGAAGCAAGTCTAGCAAGCCGAAGTGAAGCGTGCCAAAGAAGTGCGAAGCGAAGCGAGCGCTACAGTGGAATCAAAGTGAATCCACTAAGCGAAGCGTAGCGAGCGCTACAGTGGAGTCAAAGTGAATCCACTAAAGCGAAGCAAAGCAAGCACTACAAAGAAAAGACGAAGCGAGTCAACAAGGGTCAACACTTCCTTAAGAAGTCTCTCGGAAATTTATTCCTCAAGTGACTCACTACAAATATGACCGTGAAGCGACTCACTTCAGAGCGGCCGCTACAACTTCAAAGCGAAGCGAGCCACTACCTACCAGAAAGCGACAGCGCGACTCCCGCCCATATTTTGAACTCCAGTCAACAGGAGATCGTAGCATTAATTACAAGATCTCCACGTGTCGAAAGCGGAGTGGAGCGGAAGAGTTGACTGCCAGGCCGACAAAGGCGCCGCAACAGTACTGGCTCGCTCCAGTTACTGTTAACCTTGTAAGTTAGCCAATTTTGGCAAAATGCCAAAACTGGACGTCTGAAAAAGGTGCCAGCCTGCGCAAGTACTGTCGAGAGGAAGAGGGACAAGGCCACCAACCAAGCAACGGATCCCAGCCAACCCTCCGCCTATAAATAGTGAAGGATCTCAACGTGAAGAAGTAGAACACTACTTGAGCATTCGAGCGCATACAGCAAACAAACACTCCCAAGCCTTCGAGCAAATCTTCAAGTCTTTGTTTTAAGTGTTCTCCGAGTTTCCAGTTCATAGGAACTCGTCTTCACAACCTTCACACTTAGAGTCTAAGCCCATTCCATATCCAAGCTTAGAAGAAGAGCTCTAGCCATCTTTGCACTTACTGTAAAGAGCTCTTCATAGTGTGTTCGTCAACCAAAAACCCTAAATCTGTCTGTTAGGATTTTGAGTCGTCGTTAGGTTGTTTCGATCCAAGGCCCTTCTTTCACCGATTGAAGAAGCCTCGATCATAGAGTCTAGATCCAAGCTTGCACTTACATCGTTCGTGTGAAGCTCGATCGAAGCTAGGCTGTAAGGAGAGCCCGCAATCTCCCTGTTGTTCGGACAGAAGCAAGTGAAGCTTCTTGTCCAGTTTAGGTCTTAGTTGTGAACCCGTAATCACTGCGTTGTTTGTCAGATCCAGGCGAGTGAAGCCCGATTTCGACTAGGTTTTTGAAGGACCCGTAACCTTCAAGTTCTTGAGTGAAGAGAACAGTTGCCGTCGTGCAACGAAGTGGATGTAGGAGCTTTATCTCCGAACCATTATAAATCTCGGTGTCGTATCTCTCTAACCCTAATCTCTTTACAGTTTTGATTATCCATTGCACGTGCATATAAACAAACTTAACCTGGACTTTTAATTACTTAGGAAAGATTTTAGCTCACCAAATTCCGCATTCACGAGTAAAAACTCCCTCTTGATCAAGTGCTCACTTCGGTCAAGCAGGCAAGCTACGTACTGTAGATCTAGCTTCAGCTAGGTCTTAAGTCTCAAAGCGAGCTCTTTACTTGTTACTCTGAGTTAAGGGATTTGAAGTTGAAAACCATGCAAGTGGTATCAGAGCAGCGGTTCTTTCGAGCCTCTGCTTTGCATACCTGAAGCGAGCCCCCACTCGCTTCACGTTGTCTCACTGAACTGGATCCTATTTTCCTAAGTGCATCAAAACCTCACCCACGCATACTGCATTTATTGCTGATAGTTTGCTATGTCTACATACAGCGCATCAAATCTTCCACAGTTCTCGATTGAAGGATACGAGACATGGAGTTTCCGAGTCGAGAGCTTCCTATGCTCTATCCACGACCGGATGTGGGAAGTCATTGAGGACGGACCAATCAAAATCAAGAAAGCTATATCTGTGAACGTCCCAGCTGCTGAAGGACGCGAAGCTCATGTTCGACAAACATACGTAGAAAAGGACAAAGATGAGTACACTCCGAATGACTTCAAAGTCGCCAACCTCGACAAGATTGCACGCCACACGATGCAGAGCACCGTGTCGGACGCCTATCTACCACAGATAAGGAAGTGTGCAACGGCGAAAGAAATGTGGGAAACCCTAGCCCTCATTTCCCAAGGCACAGACAAAATCAAAGAAAACAAGCTTGCCGTTCAGATGCGGGAGTTTGAAAGTCTGATAGCCAGGAGAGTCCATCGACGCCTTCGAGCTGAGAGTTACAAACATCATTGCAACTCTCAACTCACTTGGGAAGGAACTCACAGATAAGGAAGTCAACCTGAAGATTGTCCGAGCTCTCACAAGGAAGTGGCAGACAATGAAGGAGTTGTACCTAGCTACCAAGGATCTTTCAAAGCTCACACCGGAGATTTTGTTCTCCGAACTCAAAGCTCATGAATTTGATCTGAATCGAATGAATCTCGACGAAGAGGATGAAGCTCCCACGACATCAAAAGGAGTAGCGTTCAAAGCTGCTGAAGGGCCAAGCGACCAGTCGCTAGCCAAGATGACGAGGGAAGAGTTGGAAGAACACATTGCGTTCTTATCCAAGAACTTCAACAAGATGAACTCTCGAGTGGGCAAATACAAAAGATTCTACAAGCAATACAAAGGGAGGAGCACCGATGCTCGAGAAGGAAAAGGGAAGAGAGAAGAGACGACCAAGCCGATCTCAAGGGACATGATGGAAGTGGAATGCTACCACTGCCACAAGATGGGCCACTACAAATCCGATTGCCCAAAGCTGAGTGCGAAGGAGCGAGAGGAACTGAAAGCAAAGAGGGATGCTCCAAGGCGAGCGCTCGTAGCAAGTGAAGTGTCGGTCGCTTCAACTGAAGATCCAGCAAGCGACTCCGATGCATTCACAGATCCC
Source organism: Thymus mandschuricus (assembly GCA_029379335.1). NCBI lineage: Eukaryota > Viridiplantae > Streptophyta > Magnoliopsida > Lamiales > Lamiaceae > Thymus > Thymus mandschuricus. The sequence goes on along the minus strand of CM057074.1, from coordinate 12,608,345 downwards.
AACTCCAGTGAGGGTGAGGATCTTGGACTCATGGCGCTCACTGACGAAGAGACCGGAGAGGTATTTATCTATCCCTCACCTAGTACAATTACACTCGCACACACTCACCAAGAGGAAGTTAATTCCTCGACATGGAGTGAGTTGCTTGACAAGCACATTAAATTGTCAAGTGACCACGAAGTGTTGAAGCAAGCTATGTCTCAAAGCGAGAAGGAGAACCTGAAAGCTAGCCACTGAACTTGACCAAGTCAAACTTAATCTAAGGGCTATGACTAGTAAGTTCGAGGATCTCTTCGCTAGACATCAAAACTTGCAAGGAAGGTATGAAAGCTCACTAGAAAGCCTCACTTCTACCTTTTGGTAGAAAGGGAGGACTCGGATATGAGGGTGGACCTTCCAAGCCAACTGTCTTTGTTGGTGCCTCTCACACGACACCATCAGTCACTTTGGAATTGCCCACTGCATTCAAAGCGACCACTAACAAAGACAAAGGCAAACTGGCTGAGAACCCTAAAAGGAAACCAATGAAGATGTCTATATCTTCAAGGGTGGAAACTAAGGGCAAGCAAAATTCAACATTCCCTAGCACTCAAACTGCTAAAGCTTACCAATCAAAGGGTAATGGGAAAAATGTTGAAGCTTCTAAGTCTCAAGCCAAGACACGAGAGACAAAGGATCTTCCTTTCAAGAAAAGGAGTAATGTCTATGTGTCACGTTATCCGGACTGGAGATGGTCCAACCGGACTAATGTTGAGGGGGAAGAATTCGAAGCATCAAGAAGGCCGCTTCGAACTCCCAAGGTAACTCAAGCGAGTCGGGGTCAAAACCCTAGTTGGACCGCTTCGAGAAAACCTAGCGAGCCGCTTCGACAGACTGTGAAATCTAAGTCAGTCTCTAAGCCCGTAGCTAATCCGAAGCGAGTCGCTTCAGGATACAAGCCAAAGGGTAAGAGCATAGGTAGGACTGAAGCGAGCCGCTACCCCTCTTGCACACACTGTTGCACATGTGAAGCTGCTTCAAAGCAAAACACCAAGTTTTCAAAGGTCGAGAAGCCCAAGACACAAGCTTCATCTCAAAAGAGAGTGAAGCAAATGTGGGTACCTAAGGGAACTAACCTGCAAGGACCCAAACTGATTTGGGTACCAAAATCTGGTACTTGGACAGTGGATGTTCAAGACACATGACCGGCATGAAAGCTCTACTTCACGACTACATAGAGAAGAAGGGTCCACACGTCACTTTTGGAGATAACTCTCGAGGAAGCACCAAAGGATACGGCGCACTGAAAGTCGGAAAGCTCACGATTGAAGAAGTCTCCTACGTGGAAGGACTTAAGCACAACTTGTTATCCATTTCATAATTCTGTGACAAGGGATACAAGGTGGAATTCATTTCCAATAAGTGCATAGTGAAGAGCAAGATCACATCCCAGATTGTGCTAACTGGAGTCAGACAAAGGAACGTCTATATAGCACAATGGGATAGCTGCAAAGAGGAAACGTGCTTAGTAGCAAGGAGTGCTACAGAAATAGGATGGCTATGGCACAGACGCTTGAACCATCTCAACTTCAAAGCCATCAATCGCTTAGCTCGAAAGGGTTTGGTGCAAGGCATACCGAATGAAGTCTTCATCAAAGACCATCCTTGCTCACCATCCCAACGAGGGAAGCAGACGAAGAAGCACTTCGCCAGTCTCGAAGAAGCGTCATCAAAGCGAGTGCTCGAGCTGCTTCATATGGATCTGTTTGGTCAAGTCACTCCAGTTAGTGTGAATGGAAGAAAGTACACTCTAGTCGTTGTCAACGATTTCTCTCGCTACACTTGGGTTGTATTTCTCTTCAGCAAGAAAGAGACTCTGACCAAACTACCACAACTGCTCAAGCGATTGGCTGTGGAGAAGAATCAAGCAATTGTGACCATTCGCTCCGACATAGGCACAGAGTTCTTAAACTCTACCATTGAAGCTTACTGCACGGAGCATGGCATAGCACATCAGACATCCTCAGCACGCACACCTCAGCAGAATGGAGTTGCTGAAAGAAGGAATCGAATCATCAAAGAAGCCGTTCGAACCATGATTGCAGACTCGAAGCTTCCAATGAAGTATTGGGCTGAAGCTGCCAATACAGCATGCTACACGCAGAATCGAACGCTTCTCTCCAAACGGCACGACAAAACACCATATGAAATATGGACAGGGAGAATTCCTAACATATCTTACTTTCATATTTTTGGTTGTAGGGTCTTCATCCATGACAATGGGAAGTCACAGTTGAAAGCCTTTGAAAGCAAAGCTGATGAAGGAATATTCTTAGGATATTCTACATCAAGCAAAGCTTATAGGGTATTCAACTATAAAACCCTAATCGTGGAGGAATCACCCCATGTTGTATTTGATGAGTCTTCTTTAAGTCTTCCACAGGAACAGGCTAACGCGAATGAGAAGAATCCAAGCAAGGAACCCTTAAACTCACTCACTTGGGACATGCTCGAAGAAGATGATGAGATCAAAGATTCAAGCGAGCAAAATCCCAAAGGAGAAGGTGAAGCTGCCCAAAAGATTCCGGAAGCGAGTGCTGGCAAAGCACCCAATCCAGTCGCTTCAGATGGTGAAGCGAGTGACCAGGAAGAAGATGGAGATGAAGTTGGCGGATCCAAGCGTGCGTGGCTCAAAGATCACTCCCCTAGTCAAATCATTGGAGATCCATCAAAGGGTGTAGTGACCAGAAGTCAAGTGTTTGGAGAAAGTGCCATGTTCAGTTGCTTTCTCTCAAACATCGAGCCGTCCTGCGTGGAAGAAGCCCTAGCCTATTCAAATTGGGTGATCGCCATGCAAGAAGAACTGAACCAGTTCACCAGAAACGACGTATGGTATCTCGTGGATCGTCCCAAATTTCAGCATGTGATTGGCACCAAGTGGGTGTTCAAGAACAAGACGGACGAAGACCACAACGTTGTGAGGAACAAGGCGCGTCTCGTTGCTAAAGGCTACTGCCAAGAGGAAGGAATCGACTTTGATGAGACCTTCGCTCCAGTGGCACGGCTTGAAGCGATACGACTATTTCTGGCCTATGCAGCGGCCAAGAAATTCAAAGTGTATCAAATGGATGTAAAGAGCGCGTTCCTCAACGGTGAACTGAAGGAAGAAGTGTATGTGGAGCAGCCACCGGGTTTCGAGCAGGGAGACAAGGTGTATCGCTTGAAGAAAGCCCTATACGGGTTGAAGCAAGCTCCCAGAGCTTGGTATGATACACTATCTCAATTCCTAGTGGAAAATGGATTCCACAAAGGGAAGATGGATCGAACTCTATTCACCATCAATCATGGAGATGATATGCTATGGGTTCAGATCTACGTGGACGACATCATATTTGGATCACCAAACCAGTCGCTTAGCGAGAAGTTTGGAGAGCTTATGAAGACCAAATATGAGATGTCAATGATTGGCTTGATGAGCTGCTTTCTAGGTCTTCAAGTGAAGCAGCAAGATGATGGTATTTTCATCAATCAAGCTAAGTATACTCGAGATATGCTTGCCAAGTTCGGTGTTCAGCATGCCAAAGCTGTGAAGATTCCAATGAACACGAACTGGAAGATGGAGCCAGACATAGATGGGAAGTCTGTGGATGCTACAGACTACCGAGCCTTGATCGGATCCCTTCTATATCTCACTGCAAGTAGGCCGGATATAGCTTTTGCAGTTGGAGTCTGTGCTCGCTTCCAAAGCAACCCCAAGCACAGCCATCTTGAAGCTGCCAAAAGGATTCTTTGATATTTGAAGGGCACTGTCAACATGGGGCTGTGGTATCCAACGGAGGACAATTTGGAGCTCACTGGATATTCAGACGCTGACTATGGAGGGTGCCGAATTGATAGGAAGTCAACTTCGGGCACTTTTCAGTTCTTGGAAAGCAAGCTGATCTCATGGTTTTCGAAAAAGCAGACGAGTGTAGCTACTTCAACGACTGAAGCCGAATATATGGCCGCTGGAAGCTGCTGTTCTCAAATCCTAAGGCTTCGTCAGCAGTTGAAGGACTACAAGGTTGAAGCGAATGAAATTCTGATCTTCTGCGACAACAACAATGCCATATGTATTTCGCAGAATCCAGTGCTTCACACCAGATGCAAGCACGTGGAAATTCGACATCACTTCATTCGTGATCATGTCGAGAAGAAGGATATCAAGCTTGAGAAAATTCATACTGATCTCCAGCGAGCAGATATCCTCACCAAGCCTCTAGCTGAGTCTCGTTTCAATCAGCTATGCATGGAATTAGGGTTATTAGACCCGGGTGAAGAATGCTAGATCCAGGATGCACGAAGGAGTGGTCGCTAGTTTCTCGTAGCGTCACTCGCTTCGGATCTTCACCAACTCAAGCGAGTCACTTCAAGATCTCACTCGCTTGAAGAAAATGAAGTAAGGTGGAGAAAGGTGGAGTATTGGAAGAAGTTCCTTACCAACTTACAGGAATTGTTAAGTATTTGGTTAAGGGGGAACTAATGCTTACTCTCGGAGCAAGCTACTTCCAAAGTGAGCAAAGAATGCTGCTATCATGAATTTTGCATCGCTTCAATTTGCCCTAGCTTGGCTCAAAGCGAGTCGATTGCAAAGTTCATTCTGTAGCTTATAGTAGGAAAGCTTGAAGGTTTACCTTTTTATACAAAAGGTTGCAGGGCTGGTGACATGCTTCTGTGTAAAATACGAGATTGTCTTGTCAGAGCATTCTCATTGTCATCCTGTCCATTTCTGCTCTGAGATAAGGACTTGTACTCATCCCCCATTCGTCGTGAATATGTACACTTACGTGAAGCTCCCCTCTGGGTTGTAGTAAGCTTGTGTACTATATTCACTTTCTCCCCCATTCACTTCGATGGCAGGACGCTCTAATTCGTAGAGGAAGATGAATGCCATGAAGACCAAGTCCAACTAGAAAAGACCATCAAGTGGAATCAATTCAACAAGATAAAGTCTCCAACAAGTGGAATTCAAAATGAAGTCTTCAATAAGTGGTATCAATCTCCTACGATGTGAGATTGACTGGTAAGCATTTCAATTTTAAGTACACTAAGTGAGCCGAAGTGTGCTAGAAACCTTCACTCACTATGTGGAAAATATGAAATGAATCTGACACAAATACAAAGAGGAAAACACTCTTGTTTATCCTCGAAGTATGTAAGTCAGAAACATTTTAAAATTAAGCAAAGAAATTCAATTTCTTATTCTAGTCGCTTCAGATGGCCAAGCGAGTACTACGTCACTCAAAGCTAGCCATCGCAAGCAAGTGCGGAACAGTCACTCAAGCGAATGCCTCTCAAGCGAGTTAAAGCCTAGCGGCCCAACTCGAAGCGAGCGGGCACGAAGCGAGTATGAGCTATCTGCACTTGAGTGCCTATTTCACTCTCTGCCGAGCATTTAATGCAGGTTCACGTACGGTGAAAATATCGGGCGCGTGGTCTCACTTTGAATTCGAAGCGGGAAAAGACGGAGAAGATCCAGCCGTCGAATCTTAACAGTCCCAGATCTACAGCCCTTGGATCAACGCCGTATAAGACAAGCCAATCGCAGCATGCCACGTGGAGACGCCGAGCAAGTGGCGGTTCACTTTTACTGTGGTGACGCCGGACACATCAGACCCATCACCGCACGTTCGCCGCTCACCTACAGGATTTACGGTGATATTACTATCTTGCCCCTGCCACGTCGACAAAGCCCTACCTCTATTTAAGGGTGGAATTGCAGACTGTAAAAACCTTCACAAATCTCAATCTTTGCCAACTTCGTGCAAAAACTCTCTGCAATTCATGGGTCCTAAAAATTCCCAGCTTTTTATCGTTAAACTCTCAAATTCACTCAAATTCTCTCAAAATTCACCATGGGCAAGAAGCAGAAGAAAGAGACGATGGAGGAGTTTCTCACGGAGGTCGACAATCACATCAATGTCGAGCCTCATCTCGATCCCTCAATCATCGAGAAAAATGGATTTCTCCGTAGAGTCGTGACCAAGGCCGGTCTATGGAAGTTCGTGACGGCGGTTCCGTCAAAAATTCTGGCAAAAGCGGTGGGTGAGCTCTTGCTAAATTTGAGGAAGGAGCAGAATACATCCTCATTCACTGATCCACAGACCAGGAAGCCGGTGGAGGTGGATATGACTGAACTCATCGGCGCGTTCGACTTGCCGAGAGAAGGAGGAGACTCACTGCTCGATTTGGGTCTTTCGGCCGGAGTTCAGTACGGTCGATTTGCAGACGACAAAGCAGATCCGAATTACAAGGAGGCCAGTATCCGTACAAGTCTGAAGCCCCCCTTCAATCATATGTGCGAACTCTTCTCGAAGAGTGTCGCATGCTACATCGGAACCCTTGATACTCTCTCCGAGACGAAGCTGATCGCCGCTGCAGTCATCGTCGACAGCCTCACCGGAACCAGCTTCAACTGGCATGGTTGGTTCCTCAAACAAATTCACGAAGCCGCTGATGACTTTGCTTTCGTGAAGGGAAGCGCCGATCAGATTCTCCGCAAGGGGAAACTGAAGTTCTTCTCGAGACTCTCCTTTGCTTTGGAGAAGAAGTTTCCAGGGAAAGCATGGCCGGAAACTGACACCACCATCTACAACAAACAGTCCATCTACTACGACAAGTGGAGGAAAACAAAAACGTTGATGGATTTGGGACTTCTAGAAGTTGAAGTGCCCGTTGCAAGACCGGTTGCCGAAAGGCAAGCCGAAGTGAGCCAAGCGAGGCAGGTCGCTTCACCCGGGAAGCGAGCCGCGCCGAAGCGAGGCAAGAAGAAGATGAAGCGAGTCACTTCGCTTGTCCAAGAAAGCGAGGCGGTGGAGAAGTCGCTTGAGGACATTGAAGTGACTCAACCCCAGCCTTCACCAATCAAAGCCAAATCCCCCCTACTACAAATTACCCAAATCCCAGAACCTCAAGCCTCATCAACCCACCAACCTCTTATACAAACAACCCCCATCTCTCCCCAGGAAGAAGAATCTGCATCTTCTTTCCATATCCCTACTGTCCCTTTCCTCAGCACAGATCCTTCTGTTGCCTATACTACATTCCAACCTCTTCAATCCCAGCCAATCCAGCCAACCACAGAACCTACCTTGATCCCTGAAACTCCTGAAGTCACACCATCCCAATCCCCGTCGACATCGGCAGCAACAGCCGATACTGCCCATACATCCATTATTCCTGAATTTCAAATCTCCAAAACCCCTACCCAAGTTGATGCTCTCAAAAGATACAAAAGAGATAGAGAGCAGGCAGCTGAAACCATCAGAACCCGCTATTCCTCGGTGCCTATGTCAGATGACTTCTTCACCAAGGTTGTCGACTTCTTGACATACGTCACCTACCGCGGCACGGAGTATTACAAAGTGTTTAAGCTCCTGGATGCCTTCTCAAAGGATGATCTAATCCAGATGGAGGGAAAGCTCCTGGACTTCATCGGTGAGAATGGCTTCCATGCATTCCTCATCGGAACTAGCTTCTGGGATAAGCTGGACGCCAAGGTGAAGCGTGCCTATCCGGACGCCATAGTCCCTGAGCACACTCCTACCATTCATGAAAGGAGAATGATGAGGGAGCATGCGGAGGAGGTGGAGGTGAAGGAGGCAGAGATCTCGAGTCTGCAAAGCGAGATCACCAAAAAGGAGTTGGAGATGGAGAAGAAGACAGAGGAGGTCAAGAGTCTTCGTGAAGACTTTGACAAGAAGAAGAGGGATCTGGAGGCTAAGGTGGAGGAGAAAGAGAGGTTGATGGAAGAGAAGGAGAAGGCGCTGGAGGCGCAAGTGAAGCTGGTCAGAGACCAAAAGAAGACCATTGCTGAACTCAAACAGCTGCTTGATGCTGAAAGATGCAGGCTGAAAGAGTTGAACAGCAGAATGGTGAATCTGGAGAAGGAGAAGACTGCTCTAATCACAAGTCACAAGGAAGAGATGGAAAAAGTCTCTAAATATGCTGAGAAGATGATTAGGGCAGTGGAGGATAAGGATGGAGAAATGGTGATGATGAATTGCCGACTGACTCGTGCTGCAATTCAAATAGCTGCTCAAGCCGAAGAGATTGACTCAGTCAATCTGAAGAAAGCAGAACTAAATGAGCAGATCGATCAAGCGCAGAGAAATGCCAGTAAGCTAGCAGAGAAGATAATTGAAGCTGCTCAGCTCCGCACAACTCTCAACAGGCAAGAACGTGCCCTGGCTACAGCAAAAGCCGAACTTGAAGCTTCTCAAGAATTCCTCAATCTCACGATCGAAGAAGAGCACAAAGACATTCGCGCAGAAATTGAAGCTGAGTTGGCCGCTCGTGATTGGTGTTTATTTGTTAGGTTTTTCGTTGCGTTTTCGTGTTCGTTTTCATTATGTTTTTGTGTCTTTTTGTGTGTCTTTTGGCTATGATTGTTTGTTTGGAGCTTTGGGTATCGTAGGAGCAAAAGGTGAGAAATTGGAAGAAAACGGGACGAAAAGTGCACGAAGAGAAGAAAAAGCCGTGAGAGACTAGAACCTGATCTGGCCGATCGGCCAGATTTCCTTAGGAATCTGGACGATCGGCCAAATGCCTACGCAAGGGTTCACCAGTCCCTGATCTGGCCGATCGGCCAGAATTCCTTCACAATCTGGACGATCGGCCAAACACATGCGAAGCAGTTATCCAGTTCCTGATCTGGCCGACCGGCCAGATTTCCTTCAGCATCTGGGCGATCGGCCAAAAGTCGGCGGCCAGCTATCCTTTCCTTATTTATCTAGGTTTTTACCTAGTATATATATATCATCCTTGTACACGAATTTGTACAATCTTTTATCATCTTTTAGCTTAGTTTTTCAGCACTAAAATACTCTAGTTTAGTTTTGCTTTGTTCGGATCCGAATTCTTCGTTTTTGCAATTTAATTCAAGACGCTTTATTTAATTCAAGTTCTTCGTTCTTCGTCTCAATTTCGTAAGTTCTTTTATTGCTTTCGTTTACTTGTTTTAATTGCTTGCTTTCGTTTTAGATTCGTTTTCTTAATTGCTTCGTTTAAATTCCTTAAGTTTAATTTCGTTCTTTCGATTTCAAGTTCTAGTTTAGATTCGTTTCCCTTCGATTTCAATTCTTTCGTTTTTCAAAGTTTTCAAGTTAGATTAATTTGCTTTTAATTTCCAGATTTCAATTCATCATGTCTAGATTTATTTATGCTTCTTTCTTTGTTTTCGTTTCTTTCGTTGCTTCCTTTATTGCTTTCTTTTCGATTCTTGCCTAGGTAGATTTAATTGCTTTCTTCTAATTTAATTCTTAGATTTATTTCCTCGTTCTTAGATTAGTTATTTACTCGCTTTTATTTATTGCTTTATTTATTTTCTTGCCTAGGATTTAAAAACAAAAACCCCAAATTCTTCTTTACTTGCTTTCTAGGTTTTAGGTTTACTACATAATTAATTGCCCTGTTAAGTTTTCCTTGAGATTCGATACTTAGGTTTTACTTGCTAGTGCTACGATAGATTTCGTCTATTGCGAACACTTTTTAGTGAAACAGCTCGCTTCAGAAACGTTGAGTCACTGGAAAAATTGATGGCGTCTGTTGTTGAGAGAGAGAAGCAATGCGAACTCTTGCTGGAAGAAATCTCTATCAAAACAGCCGAAATAGTATTGTCGGAAGAACAAGTCTTCGCGACACGTGCTGAAAAGATGCTCCATGCTGTTTTTGATAAGGTCGAAGAGCTCCGCAAATCTCTTGATGGAAAGATAATCGTCCCAACCCCTGGCAGTGATGATGCCAAAAAGGGGGAAGGACAGATGAAGCTAGGAGGAGTTGGAGGTTCAGGGGGAAGCAGAGTTGGAGTAGAAAGAATGTTGGAGGGAGGCAGTGGTGATGGAGATAAGGAGGAAGTGATGAATGATGAAGCAAGGGCCTCTCTTGTTAAGGGCAAAATTAAGCTCACCGAGAAGGAGCTGATGAAGAAGCCCGAAGAGCCTAGCAGGCCGCTTCAGGAAAAAGTGCTGAGTGCTTCAATCGCACGGCATCCTCCGGTGACGGTGATAACAAAGGAAGAGAGGCGGAAGCAGGTGGAGCAGGATGCTGCCATGGCGTGGGAGATGGAGCGCATGTTTGAACTAACAAAGCAATCTGTTGCTGCAGGTGCTTCGTCTAGTTCCAAAGCGGCCGCTTCACCCAAAGCGCCCGCTTCAGCCACCGCGCCAGCTTCGTCAGCCGCACTCTCTTCGACTACTGCCACACTCACCTCATCTGCAGTTGTCCCCTCAAGTGCTGCTACGAAGAAAGACATGCCGCCTCCCCCACCACCGAAGCAGCCTTTGAAGCGAGTTGCCCCAGATTCGAAGAGAGATGACCCCGAGGCTAAGTGCCAAAAGGTCAAGGATGCAGTCGCTACAAGGGCGGAGAAGGAGGAAAGAAGAAGAAAGAGAGGAGAGGAAGGAAGGAATGAAGCTGAGAAGGAGAGGAGAATAAAGGCCAAACGACTCCAAGTGATAGACGGCCGGATCGAGGAACACTTCAATGAAGTGAGACTCATCCAGTCCGCTCTAGTTCGTAGCGCCTTTGTCCCACTCATGCCAGAGGAGTCTGAAGCATGTCTTGCTCAAGCCGTAATCGACACATGCCAGACAACGGCAAAAGAAATGATTGAATCTGGCCGCTACCCGCCTCAAGGAAGAACAGAACTACATCCGCAAATGACTCAATGAGAAGCTTCCTATCTGGAGTGGCGAGTCAGGAAAGAAGTTCAATGCAGTCATGGCACAGATGGCCAGCCGGTCGGAAGAGGAGTTGACTGTGCGCAGAAATGAGCATCTTGATGCCCGTGAAATTGAGCAGTTCGTGCCTGACGAGTTCCTTGAGCAGTGGCTACACTACAAAGAAAAATTTATCAAAGCATACTACTATTGGGAGGTAGTGCCACTACAGACCGAATGCTCAAGAATCAGCGCTCTCAACAACTTTCTCAGTGCCTATGATGAGAAGTTCAGGCGGAAGGTTCTCTCACTCGCACAGCTTGCAGAGCCCATGCCACTGATCATCAAGGTACCAGCCAAGAAGGAATTTCCCATGCCCTTTCTACCCGGTACATGCGTCCCAGACCGTAGCATCATCGATGCTGAAGTGGATGAAGCCTTCCAACTCGAGGAGACTTGGAGGAGGCCAAGTATTCGCACTATTGGGTCATTAGAAGCGAAGGTCTTCAGTGCTTACACTATCCCAGAAGAGATGATTGCGAGGGACTTGGAGGCAGAGGAAGAACAGAAGGAAATGGAGGTGACGGAGAAGAAGGAGGATGACAAAGAAGGGGCTGCAGGAAACCGTTGAGTTTCAAGCTCCTTAATATTTTTTTGTGAACTGCTTGTTCATTTATCCAATTTCAATTTCTGTCAAAATGCGTCATTTACTTGCTTTGTGAATGACTTTACTTTTTGCTACAAACTCAAAAATTTAACCGAAAAAAAGGAGGGGAAAAGTAACTTAAAAGAAAAACGAAAGTGCAAAGGAAGCAGTCGCTTGAAGTTCCCTTCACGGTTAGATAGACTAGATTTATTTTTATTTAAGTCTTTGGGTTTTGGCATCATCAAAAAGGGGGAAATTGTTGGGAATTGTTAAGAACAACATGTTAAGGGGGAACCTATTAGGGACACTTCATTGTTTTGATTTGATCCCAAAACCCCAAAGCGTTCTGTTCCCAAGCGACCCATTTTGATATAGTTAATAAGTTAGAATTTTTCTAAGCCTACTCTGTTAGGATGGCTCTTTAATTTGCTAGATTTTAGGCTTCAAAATTTCAAGTGAAGGCCACTCGCTTGAGTGTGTTTTTCGAAGCGAAGCAAGTCTAGCAAGCCGAAGTGAAGCGTGCCAAAGAAGTGCGAAGCGAAGCGAGCGCTACAGTGGAATCAAAGAGAATCCACTAAGCGAAGCGTAGCGAGCGCTACAGTGGAGTCAAAGTGAATCCACTAAAGCGAAGCAAAGCAAGCACTACAAAGAAAAGACGAAGCGAGTCAACAAGGGTCAACACTTCCTTAAGAAGTCTCTCGGAAATTTATTCCTCAAGTGACTCACTACAAATATGACCGTGAAGCGACTCACTTCAGAGCGACCGCTACAACTTCAAAGCGAAGCGAGCCACTACCTACCAGAAAGCGACAGCGCGACTCCCGCCCATATTTTGAACTCCAGTCAACAGGAGATCGTAGCATTAATTACAAGATCTCCACGTGTCGAAAGCGGAGTGGAGCGGAAGAGTTGACTGCCAGGCCGACAAAGGCGCCGCAACAGTACTGGCTCGCTCCAATTACTGTTAACCTTGTAAGTTAGTCAATTTTGGCAAAATGCCAAAACTGGACGTCTGAAAAAGGTGCCAGCCTGCGCAAAAACTGTCGAGAGGAGGAGGGACAAGGCCACCAACCAAGCAACGGATCCCAGCCAACCCTCCGCCTATAAATAGTGAAGGATCTCAACGTGAAGAAGTAGAACACTACTTGAGCATTCGAGCGCATACAGCAAACAAACACTCCCAAGCCTTCGAGCAAATCTTCGAGTCTTTGTTTTAAGTGTTCTCCGAGTTTCCAGTTCATCGGAACTCGTCTTCACAACCTTCACACTTAGAGTCTAAGCCCATTCCATATCCAAGCTTAGAAGAAGAGCTCTAGCCATCTTTGCACTTACTGTAAAGAGCTCTTCATAGTGTGTTCGTCAACCAAAAACCCTAAATCTGTCTGTTAGGTTTTTGAGTCGTCGTTAGGTTGTTTCGATCCAAGGCCCTTCTTTCACCGATTGAAGAAGCCTCGATCATAGAGTCTAGATCCAAGCTTGCACTTACATCGTTCGTGTGAAGCTCGATCGAAGCTAGGCTGTAAGGAGAGCCCGCAATCTCCCTGTTGTTCGGACAGAAGCAAGTGAAGCTTCTTGTCCAGTTTAGGTCTTAGTTGTGAACCCGTAATCACTGCGTTGTTTGTCAGATCCAGGCGAGTGAAGCCCGATTTCGACTAGGTTTTTGAAGGACCCGTAACCTTCAAGTTCTTGAGTGAAGAGAACAGTTGCCGTCGTGCAACGAAGTGGATGTAGGAGCTTTATCTCCGAACCACTATAAATCTCGGTGTCGTATCTCTCTAACCCTAATCTCTTTACAGTTTTGATTATCCATTGCACGTGCATATAAACAAACTTAACCTGGACTTTTAATTACTTAGGAAAGATTTTAGCTCACCAAATTCCGCATTCACGAGTAAAAACTCCCTCTTGATCAAGTGCTCACTTCGGTCAAGCAGGCAAGCTATGTACTGTAGATCTAGCTTCAGCTAGGTCTTAAGTCTCAAAGCGAGCTCTTTACTTGTTACTCTGAGTTAAGGGATTTGAAGTTGAAAAACTTCAAAATACGTATTCACCCCCCCCCCCCCCCCCCCCCCCCCACGTATTTTTCCTATTAACATACCGGGACCAACAAGTAAAGAAATGTTATTATTAGAACAACAAAGTCCCCAACTATGGCCAGATGAAATCTTAATTTGGGAACAAAATGTAGTAAGAAATTGGGAAACAAATAAAAGAACAGATATTGATATGTTTGCATATTTAGAAACAACTCTAGGACCAATTGCCTTAGGATTATGGCAAAGTAAAAAGAATCAAGCTCCTGAACAAATAAATCAAATTAAATCTTTAGGAGAAAACCCTTATAATTTTACAAGTCAAATTAGAATATTATTATTAGGAGTTGATCCTACAAAAGAAAATACTTTTATACAAGATACTGCAATTAGAAATTTAGAACAATTAAGTATTTCACATTTTAAATATATCAGAGAATTTAGTACAAATTTTACTAGAATAATATCACAAACTGGAAGAGCCATGGAAGATGAATTATGTGATAAATATTTTATAAAATTACCAGGAGATTTAGGAAAAAGTTTACATGAAGAATGGAAAAAACTTGATCCAAAACCTATAAATTTAGGAATAGGACCAAGAGTATCTTTTGTTTTTCATAAATTAGAAGAAAAATGTAAAGAAGCTGTAATGCAAGAACAAATTAAAAGCCAAGCATGGGCTTTCTGTAAAACAGCAATTTATACACCACAGGCATATGGATATTATGAAAAAACCTAAAAAATATAAAAAAAATCAGAAAGAGTACTAGTTTCGATAAAAATAAAAATTATGATAAAAATAAATATGTTAGAAAACCACAAAATAGAAATTGTAAATGTTTTATTTGCGGAGATCCAAGACATTTAGCTAATAGATGTCCTGATAAAAATAAAGATAATAGAAATAGAGAAAGAAATAATTTAGTAGAACAAATAGGAGATTTTGAAATAGAAGAAATTAAAACTGATTCAGATAATAATTCAGTATATAGTATATACAGTGAAGAAGAAAAATCACAAATAATTTACACATATATGAATATAGAAATAGAGTGTCAACATGATTGGATAAGATTTAAAGGAAATAATCATGTTAGCTGTTTTATTTGTAAATTATTCCCAGCTATTGATAAAAGATATCTATGTAATAAATGTTTTAAAGAAATATGTTTTTTATGTATACAAGAAAAATTCAACATTAATACTGAATTAAAAGGAAGAACGCCAAATATATTAGAACAAGATAAAAATTTAAATTTTTATAAAGAAAGGATAGATAAACATGAGTTGGCTATTAAACTTCTAGAACAGCAAATGCAACAATTAGAATTTAAGTATAATTTATTAGAAGAAAAAATTAATAAAGGAAAATATATACTTATAACAGAAACTGAATGTAGTAAAATGTCACAACAATTAGAAGAAAAACATGAAGTTATTTCTATGAACAATAAAAGTTTTGAAAGTATTAATAAAGGAACTCCAAATTTAATCACTTTACATTGTAAGGTTTGGTTAGATCAAAATACTTATATACCATTAGCAGCTACACTTGATACTGGAAGTACTAAAAGTTTAAAAGGATATAGTTTAATTCCAGAAAAATATCATAAAAAATTAAACTAAAATATACAGACAAGAACAGTTGAAAATAGAATAATGACAATTACACACGAAGAAAAATCAATAGGTATTCAATTTTTAGATTTTGCAGGAAATTTTGGTTATAAATATGAATTGCCACAAGTTATTATAAATCCAAAATCAGTAAAATTAGAAGATTTTTTGCTAGGATTAAACATTATTATAAGTTTACATGGATCAATTACAATAGCCCAAAACCACATTACACTTAGTAAACAGGTATATAATTTTCCAACAAATAGATACAGTCAGACATAAGAGTTTGCTCGAAAGCGTGGTGGAACTGGTGAATTAGATTTTTTAAAAACCCAAAAACATAGAATAAATCAAATAGAAAATGAAACAATTTTTCACCTAGGAAATTTCTTAAGTCACAGATTAGAAAAAGGACCAAATATTATAGACAGTATAAACTATCCTATAATCCAAAAACTTGAAAAAATGGGATTAATATGTGAGGATATTACTAAAACAATAATAAATTATATAATAAAACAAAAACTTAAAAACCCCGACATAAGAATAATAACAGCAAATATAGAATATTCTCCCCTTGATAGAGAAGAATTTAAAAAACAAATTCTAGAAATGATAGAACAAAAATTAATAAAAAGGTCAGAGAGTCCACATAGAACATCTGCTTTTATAGTAAGAAACCATTCAGAAATTAAAAGAGGAAAAGCAAGAATAGTTTATAATTATAAAAGATTAAATGATAATACAATTGATGATGGTTATAATATTCCAAATAAAGATGGATTAATTAGTTTAATTCAAAACAAAAAGATCTTTAGTAAATTTGACTTAAAATCAGGATATAATCAATTAAAATTAGAAGAATGGTTTAAACCATGGACAACTTTCACCTGTCCAGAAGGACATTTTGAATGGAATGTTTTAAGTTTTGGTTTAAAAAATGCTCCATCAGTTTTTCAAAGATTTATGGATTCTATATTTCTAAAATATGATTTCTGCTTAGTCTATATAGACGATATTCTTGTAGCAAGCGATAATATTATAGAACATGAAAATCATTTAGAAATAATTTTTAAAGAAATAGAAAAACAAGGAATTGTAATAAGCAAAAAGAAAATGGAATTATTTAAAAGAAAAATATCTTTTTTAGGATTAGAAATTGGAAATGGAAAAATAGAATTACATCCACATATTGCAGAAAAACTGTTAAATTTTCCAGATAAACTAGAAGGTTTAAAACAAATCCAAGCATTTTTAGGATTACTTAATTATGCTAGAAAATTTATACCAAACCTTAGTGTTGGGAACCCCTTGCAGTTCGATTTTGATGATGTTTATCGAAACCACACTTAGACATATTTTACTTGTTTAGGGTCAAGGCCGATAGATCGACCTGCTACCTGTTAGTGCAGGTCGATGCTCTCTTATTTCCTAATGCAAGTTCGATCCACCATGTAAGAGGAAGGTTGTGTATCGACCTGCCTCATTCGGATCGGCCTTGCTTATCTGCCTGTCTATCGACCTCCCCTATCAAGCTTCCAGCCTGCACTGATCTACATCTTTCCCCATAGCCCTGGGGCTTAGAAGATTTCAAGAGCTAGATTATCAATCAAGGTCGATGCTCCGCCTTCATGGAGCGTCACGACCTGATCCTTGCCACGTGGTGTGCCAGCAAGGACGAATCTTCCCAACGGCTAGAAGTGAGTCAGCTTCCAACGGCTAGTGCCACGTCAGCCTGACTCCAACGGCTAGTTTTTCAAAACTGCCTATAAATACTTCAGCCATTTTCGGATTCAAGCACGGGAAACTCAAGCTATCAACGCCATATCTCTGCCCAAAACCTCTCTCAAGTTCATATCCATTCAAGTGTTCGAAATCCGATTAGTTTCCCAAACACTTGACGAAGAGAGGTTTCCGATTCCGATAAAACCCACAACGACGAAGCGTTCACTGCTGCTTGTCGTTGGTTCAATAGCTTCTTCTCCGACTAGTTCGAAGTTAGAAAGCTTGTTTGTGTTTTCGCCATTATAGAGTTAGTCAAGCTCTGTAAAAGTGAAAGGTTGTTTGTACGTTTTAGTACGAAGGTTGTAAGGGTCACGAACCAAAACTCGTGTCTAGATATTTTCAGGTTAGATTGTATCTAGAACTGATACTCAGTCAGTATAAATAAGAGAGAGGTTGAATCCAAAGGTAAAGGGATTCTCAGGTCGAGTCGACCTGACGTGGACGTAGGAGGGTTTCTCCGAACCACGATATATCGCGGTGTCTCTCTCTCTCTCTCTCTCTTTATTTATCGCCCTTTATATTTTCTTATCAAACTGACAAGCATCAACCTGCATATCACGCATCAACCTTCTATCTGTTTTCAGCCTTAAAGATTTTTCAAAGAGTAAATCAACCTCCACCAACTTCCGCATTAACAACAGTTTGATAAATCAAGCTTGAAACCATACGAGCTTGATAGATCAAACTGCCTCTGATAAAGATCGACCCTGACAATCGACCTTTAGATCGACCTGATTTTCAAAAGTAAAAAACGGTTGGTTATTGGTGTATTCCCCCCCCCCCCCCCCCCCCCCCCCCCCCCCATACACCAATTACTCTTTCCCGGGACCAACAAGTGGTATCAGAGCAGTGGTTCTTTTGACCGCTGCTTTGCATACTAAAAGTTCTTTATCAAACTTTTGGTCATCTTGAACCGATCCTTAGAAAAATCTTTTCATTCATTTCATATCATACTATTTGCTATGGAGGCTTCTCTTCTCAGGGTATGTGAAGACTTCTCCATTCAAGGCTATGAAGATTGGAGCTTCCGAATCAAGATGTGTCTCAAGGCACATCACGTCCTCATGTGGGATATTATCGAGAATGGCCCCTCCCCCATTTATGCAGCGAAGATTATTGTGGATGGAACATCCCCCGGGGAGGCTACATACGAGAAAGTCCTCAAAAACCCTCGCGACTACACAACCGAGGAAAGGAAGGAGGCCGACCTCGATGATTACGCAAAGGGACTCATCTCCAGCACCGTGAAGGGCGTCTACCTGGCCAAGATCCGAAATCTTGAAACGGCCAAAGAAATGTGGGACACCCTCCGATCCATCAGCCTTGGCTCAGAGGAAATGAAGGAGAACAAGCTGTCTATGGCGTGCAGCAAGTTCGATGACTTCAAAATGGTTTCGGGTGAAACCATAGAAGCGATGAAAATTCGCTTCACCGAGATTATTCTCGAGGTCGCTGCAATCAACCCGTACAAATATACGCAACGCGAGAAGAATCTTAAAGTGATACGTGCCCTTCCCGCAAATTGGCACGTATACGCCGCCATGCATCCAGCCCGTTCAGATTTCAACTCCCTCACCACTGAAGATCTTTTCGACATTCTTGTCGGAAATGAATATGAGATGATCCGCATCCATGGATCAACACAGCCTTCCACCAGCAAGAAGGCTGATGAAAAGAACAAGGAGGTAGCTTTCAAGGCCGACTCAGCCTCAGCTGCTACCCAAAGTCCGATTGACGAATCCATCGTCAAGAAGTTCGAGAAGATGACTCTCGACTACGCTCTAGCTGCTAGGAGAAATGAGAAGCTCCTAGGGAAGGTTGTCAAATACAAAAAGTTCTATCGTGACAACAAGCGAAACTTCTCAAACCGCAACCACGACCGCCCTAACAAAAAGGGAGAAGGTAAACCCTCAACCTTCAATTCTTCTAACACACCCGAGGGTGGTTGTTTCAATTGTGGCAGGCCAGGTCACTACAAGACAGACTGTCCGGATCTTACCAAGGCAGAGAGAGACGAGCTCCGTGCAAAGCGCGATAAGAAGCTTAAAGATCAACGAGCTGCCATGATCGCCGAAGAAACAAAGGAAGCTCACCTCTCTGACAGTTCGTCAAGTGATGACGAAGGTTACATCGCTTTCGACGAAAGTGATGATGAAGAATGTTTCGTTGGAGAGCACCAACAAAACGAGGGATCTTCAAAGGTAGATCCTCAACCCATTTCACTTTCTTTTTCTGACGATGATTGTGCAGAAGAAGGTGATGAAGACCTATCCGAGGCTGTGTCTTGGGAAGAAATCAAGAAACAGCTCGATGACTATGCCGACCTCGTGGATACACTCAAAGAGGTCGTTGAAGATAATGCTGAGCTTATGGACAAAAATGAAAAATACAAGCTAGCATTAGAAGAAAGATTTTCTCCCTACGATGAAGAAAAGGAAAGGGAGATCGAAACTCTAAAGTCAAAGGTTGAAGAATTGACTTTACGGGTCAAGGAGTTCGATACCAGGGAGCTCGAGAAGGACGAGTCCCTCAAGACCAAAGATGCCGAAATACACAGCCTTACCTCAAAATTGGTTGACTTGGTAATTCGACACGAACTCCTCTTGAAAAAGGAAGAAAAACTTCAACTCACTTTGAGTCAGTTGAAGAAAAGTGGAAAGAAGCCGGAAGAAGTTCAATCCATGCAACGCAATCCGCGCGATCACTCTGGCATTGGATTTAATGGAAAATCCAAGGAAAGCAAGGATAAAGATTGCAAGATCACGTTCGTGAAGGCGCAGTCGAAGTCAAAGAGTGTTCGGAAAGCTCATCAAGCTCTTCCAGACAAGATGGTCCAGCTGAAGAATCCAGTTCGACAGCCCCAAGCCATCCTTGTAAAGCAACACAAGAAGGAACAGCCTGTTCCTCAAAAGAAAGAAAGTCGACCTGCCCAGCATCGTCGACCTGCCCCCTCTCATCAAAAGCAGGTTGTCCATCCAGGGCGATACCAAGACCAGTACTATCAAAGGCCGTATCACCCTCAGTTTTTCTATCCTGCTCATCAAGGTTGTCACTGCCACTATCCTCAACGGTCTAACTATCAAGACTGGCAGTATCAATCTGGCTTTCATGATGAGCAGTTCTATCAGCCTCGCCGTTCTCGCTCAAAGAAATCCAAGGCTCCCAAGCCCAAGACCGCCACTGCCTCGTCCTCAGCCTCGGATAGAAGCAGACCGGCAAAACAAATTTGGGTCCCAAAGGCCGTTCCCGCAACCGATGTAGCACCCAATCTCAAGTGGGTTGCTAAGCTTAACTAATTGCAGGTCGGGAAGGCTCAAAGAAGGAGCCAAGCAGCTCGTGGAGCTGTATGGATCATTGATAGTGGATGCTCAAAGCACATGACGTGTGACAAAACGCTACTATCAAACTATCAAGAACGAGACGGGCCACTTGTAACCTTTGGAGAAAGTTCTAAGGGACTTACGAGAGGCCAGGGCGATCTAAAAGTTGGTAAAACAACTATTTCTAACGTCTCTTATGTTGAAGGTCTTATTCATAACCTATTCTCTGTGTCGCAATTCTGCTCGAGTGGTAAACGAGTAGAATTCACAGCTAACAAATGTCTCGTGAAAAATGAGGAAGGAGAAACACTTCTTACCGGAATTTTGCAGGATAGACTCTATATTGTTCAATGGACAGATTGGATAGAGACCTGCCTGGTCACAAAGGCTGATTCCGAGACAAGCTGGCTATGGCACAAGAGGTTGAGTCACTTGAACTTCAAGGCCATCAACAAGCTCGCACGCAACAAGCTGGTGAACGACCTGCCAGATCAAGTCTTCGATCGTGATCACATCTGCAGAGCCTGTCAAGCTGGAAAGCAAACAAGATCATCCTTTCCAAGCGTGACGGCACAAACATCAAATCGAATTCTTGAGCTTCTCCATCTCGACCTCTTCGGTCCAGTCACTCCCTTGAGTATAAACGGTAGAAAATACGCTCTCGTTGTTATAGATGATTATTCTAGATTTACGTGGGTTATTTTCATGTACAAAAAGAAGGAGACTTTGGAGAAGCTACCTGCGTTGCTGAGTAAGCTGTGCAATCAAAAGGAGAAATCCATTATATCCATTCGATCTGATCGAGGCACCGAATTTATCAATGCAATGATCGAGGAATATTGCACAAAGAGTGGGATTCATCATCAAACCTCAGCAGCTCGTACACCTCAACAAAATGGCGTAGTGGAACGCCGTAACAGGTCGCTGAAGGAAGCAGCTCGTACCATGTTGGATGAAACCAACCTTCCAAAGAAGTTTTGGGCAGAGGCCGTTAACACAGCCTGCTATACCCAAAACAGGTCGATCATCACGACCCGACATGGAAAGACTCCATACGAGCTGTGGAACAACAAGCTCCCCAGGTTAAAGTATTTTAAAGCTTTTGGGTGCTTGTGTTACATTCATAACAATGGGAAATCTCAATTAAAGACTTTTGATAGCAAGGCCGATCCAGGAGTATTTTTAGGATACTCAGAGGTTAGCAAAGCTTATAGAGTCTTTAATAAGAAAACCCTAGTTGTGGAGGTAACACCTCATGTTGTGTTTGATGAATCTACTTGTCTGTACAGAGAATTAAGTATAGGTACAGAACAGCCCGCTGCTAACAGGCCGTCTAACTCCCCCATTGACGACCTGCTAGTATGGACTCCAAATGATTTGGAGGAAGAGGATCAATCTGATCCTAGGGTCACACAGAAAGGGGGAAGTGATGCAAATGATACTTCGAGTTGTAATACATCAACCAGACTTAACCAGGCTGATCCCCCTCCCTCAGTCCCCAAGACTGATGCTGTTCACGACCTTACATCCCAAATCGAGCAGCTCGATAACACTATGGAGCAGCTCAACATCCAGGCCGAACAGCAGCCCGATCAACATCCCGAGCAACAGCGCGTGTCCACTGATCAACCTTCAACTCACCCGGAATTTGATGAACCCATTAATGAGCCCGAACCAATCATTTCAAATGAAGAAAGATCACGACGCAGACGATGGATCGATGATCATCCGAAAGAGCTCATTGTTGGGAACCCAAACCAAGGAGTGCGAACAAGGAGGACGATTGGTGAAAGTGCACTACTAAGCTGCTATCTCTCTCGAACAGAACCCAAGGATGCCTATGATGCTCTTCAAGATGCTGACTGGATCCAGGCCATGCAAGAAGAACTCAATGAATTCAAAAGAAATGAAGTATGGTCTCTAGTGGATCGTCCTTATCATCAAGGCGTCATTGGAGTCAAATGGGTTTACAAGAACAAGAGAGATGAATCTGGAGAAGTTGTCAGAAATAAAGCTCGATTGGTAGCAAAGGGTTACTGTCAACAAGAAGGAATCGACTATGATGAGACGTTTGCCCCAGTTGCAAGATTGGAAGCTATAAGGCTGTTTCTAGCTTATGCCGCTCATCAACGATTCAAAGTATACCAAATGGATGTTAAAAGCGCATTCCTTAATGGCATTCTTGAAGAGGAAGTCTATGTGGAACAGCCTCCAGGATTCGAGGAGGGTGATTCAAGCAAAGTCTACAAACTGCACAAGGCCGTATACGGACTTAAGCAAGCTCCTCGAGCTTGGTATGAGACGCTATCATCCTTCCTCATCGAATCAGGATTCAAGCGCGGTTCAGTCGACAAAACGCTATTCACTATCAAAGTGAATTAACATATCCTTTTAGTACAAATTTATGTTGATGATATCATTTTTGGATCTAAATCTCCCATTTTGTGCGAAAAATTTGGTAACCTCATGACTGAAAAATATAAAATGTCTATGATGGGGGAAATGAATTTCTTTCTAGGGTTGCAGGTCAAGCAGTCCGATGAAGGAATCTTCATTAGCCAAACAAAGTACGCACACGAGCTGGTCGACAAGTTTGGTGTCAAAGACAGCAAGCCTGTCAAAATACCAATGCTCTCTGGTGGGAAGATCGACCCGGATCCCGAAGGAAAACCTGCCAACATAACACAGTACAGGGGTATAATTGGTTCATTACTTTATCTAACTGCTAGTCAACCTGATATCACTTTTGCAGTTGGAGTGTGTGCTCGATTTCAAGCTAATCCGAAGGAATCACACTTGGAAGCAGCAAAGAAAATTCTTCGATACATCAAAGGAACCACAAATTTAGGTCTTTGGTATCCTTGTGATGACAATTTGTAGCTTACAGGTTATTCAGATTCTGATCATGCAGGGTGCAAGCTCGATAGGAAATCTACCTCGGGTACTTGCCATTTTCTCGGAAACAAGCTGATTTCGTGGTTTTCAAAGAAGCAAACTTCAGTAGCCACCTCCACCACAGAGGCCGAGTACATGGCCGCGGGGAGTTGTTGTGCACAAATCTTGTGGATCAAACAACAACTTAAGGATTATGAAGTTGAAGTCAGTGAAGTGCCTATATTCTGCGACAGCTCGAGTGCCATCGCCATTACTCAAAATCCAGTTCTTCATTCAAGATGCAAACACGTGGATATTCGACATCCCTTTATTCGTGATCACGTGGAAAAGAAGAACGTGGTTATTGAGAAGATACACACTGATATTCAACGAGCTGATATTCTAACCAAACCCCTAGCCGAAGAAAGATTCAAAATGCTATGTGGAAAGCTAGGGTTATTGAATGTTGAGTCATCAGGCCGATCGTAAGCCTACAGGCCGTCATTTCCTCAACAGCCTGCCACCTCCTTCAAAAGTTTGTTCGGGACCAACAAGTGGCCTCGTATCCCTTTCTACAGACCGATTCAAATGACAGACCGTTCTCGATCAACAGGCCGTGTCCATCAACAGGCCGTCGACTATTCAACAGATCGACTTGAGTTCCTCAATTGAGGGGGAACACTTGCCCAAAGTGATCCATCATTTGAGGGGGAACAAAGGCCGATACCATCTTCCAGGGCGTTTACTTCGCCAGGCCGATATCTTAAGTCCAGGCAGTTTCACCTCACCAGGCAGATATCTTAAGTCCAGGCAGTTTCACCTCACCAGGCCGATATCTTAAGTTCAGGCAGTTCCACCTCGCCAGGCCGATGTCATATGTCCAGGCCGTTTGTATATCCAGGTCGATATCATCTGTCTTCAGGGTGTTTATTCGCCAGGCCGATATATTTCTAGGCAGTTTCACTTCGCCAGGCCGAGATCATCAGGCCGATATCAACCTGAATGCAACTGCATTTATGAAGGGAGAATCAAAAGGGCAGTATCACCCTTTTGTCCTATGACTTCTTTAATACGCATTGATTTCTTCATTTATTAATGTTATTTATTTCTCATTGTGTTTCATTATTTAAGGGTCTGATAATTTGCAGAAAATGAGGAAAAAGGGAGTAATGATTACCATTTTTGTAAAACATCCAGTCAAGTGTCAAATATTGACACATTGACCGAGGCTGCATTTAATTTCCTGCCGTCTCTCTGAAAAAGTGCAAGTGATCGCACGTTTTCAATATCTCACGCGCGAATGTGTAACGTTTCACATTTCACGCGCACCCATCGTGTGGATGAGAATTAAAGAGAGATATTCACCGTTCCAAATTCAAAAGATCTCAACCGTTCGGCATTTCTATATATGGCATGCAGTTTTCATTTAAGACGTTACTTCCTTTCATCATCTTCTCCATCAAAACCTAATTTTCACTCTCTGCAAAAAACTGCCGCCGTAGTGTTCTTTGTTTTCCACTTTCTCACTCTCTGTATCAAATCACAAGACGTGGTTTGTGCCCTTTTCACCGATTCAGTTTAAGTTTTCTGTCGAGTTCTTCATTCTTGTTTTCTAATTTTTTTCTCGAAAATTTTCAGGAAAAACAACAATGGCAGGAAAACCAACTTCCGGTCGAAAAGAAATGCAGTGGTCCGAAATCGAGGACTTCTTGAAGGCTCGCATCAAATTCGAGCCCTATATGGTGCGCGAAAACTTCGGTTTTCGTGATCTTGACTCTATGTTCGACATAGTGGAGAAATGCTCTTCCCATCAAATCATCACCACCCGGCCGGCGAAGAGTCTTCCAAAGATTGTAGCTGCCTTCTTCTACAACTGGAACGAGGGCGATTCCGTGTCTTCCCACACCGTCTCCCTCGGAACCCAGAATATTATGCACACCATCAACGTTCTTGACGCCGTGAAGGGCGCTTTCGGCATTGAGGATGGTGGGACTATGCAGCTCTCGGAGATTTCTCGAGATCAACTGCAGCAGGTTGCAGATCGAGTGCTGATTGAGCAAAGGCAGTACGTGCCAGTAGCCTTCAAGAGGAACGAGCTCCGTCCCAAATACCGCCTCCTGATGGACTTCGTACAGAAGTGCTTCGTAGGGCACGTCGGGAATTACGACCAGGTCACCCCTTTCAAGTTTCAATTAATGACGGCCGTAATCCTCGACCTACCCATTAGTTGGGCCAAGTTAATGGTCTCCCTGCTCTGGGAAGAAGCCAGGCAGATTGTGTGCGAGACAGAGGGAGAGGCCGTTGTGAAAGTGTCTCTCCACAACGAGAAAAGGCCGATTCGACTTGGGTCGAAGGCCACCTGCGTTGTCATTTCCTTTTTCAAAAATAGGAAATGGTCCAATGAGGCGGCCTTCCCCCCTCTGTTTATTCCGAAAGATCTCCACCAGCTGGAGATGGCGATTGGGGTGGCGCCGCAAATTTATTACAACTCCCCAGACTCTGTCAGGGCGCACCTCGCCAGGACCGGCCAATCCAAGGTCGGCTGGAGGATTCCAGTTCGACCTGTTCAAAAGAAGAGGAAGGCCGATGTCGACCTGGTTCCCTCACGCCCTGCCAAGAAATCTCAACCTGTGAAGAAGACTCCTCCACGGAGGACGCAGTCGGCCTCCGGTGATCCGCCCAGGCCGCTTCACAGGATTCTCCCCATAACCGAGGAATCTGCACCTCGCAGGGAGCCTTCGCCCTCTTCATCGCCCTCTCTCTCAGCCGAACGGACTCCATCTCCAGTCCGTTCCGCCGCCGAGCCGTCCGCCTCGCAGCAACGCCCTGCATCCTCTCAGCAGGTCGTTGCTCCCTCTCCAGTGAGGTCCCCCCCAGTCCAACGAGCTGGATCCGTAGAGATCCAGGATCTCACTGCTGAAGACTCCCTGTCTTCCCCCATTCGGGACGTGCCTGTGGAGGAAGATGTCGTGCTGCCGATCCAGCTATTCTCTGAGCAGCCGATGTCTGCTGCTCACTCCCAGGTCGCCGCCATGAAGGCCGAGGCCAGGCTGAAGGTCATCGACCTGATGCCGGGGATAGCTCAACTCCCCAAGTCCCTCGACCTCGCCACTCGCCTCCAGTTCTATCTGGATTGTAAGTTGAGTTATTATTTCGTCTTCGAGGCCTTGCTGCAGGTCGTTACTCTCGACGACCTGAAGGTCGAGGAGTTGGCGCTGGAAGCGGAGTTTGGATTCTTCAATGTGGGGGATGCGGCCTCAAACTTTCGATCTCTTGTGCTGCGCCGCATGAAGGTCGAGGCCAAAATTCTGGGCATCGACCTTCGCCCCCTCTACATCAACTCTCGTGCTCTCTACAATTCCGCCGCAGAAGCTAGAGACGAGTTTGAGTTGATTCAAACTCCGGAGCAATCGCCATCCAGGAATGAGGGTGGTGATCAGCTTCTTGAAGCTGCTGCTCCGACTAACCAAATTTCAAAGGCTGATGTGGAGGTCGTGCTTGATACCATTTCTGCCAAGCTCGAGTCGATCATCACCAGCCTTCCCGAGCAGATAAAACAGGCCGTAGCTGAGGCCCGGGTCGATATAGTCAAAGATGCCAAGATCCAGGCCGATGAAGCTGCCAGGGAGCGAGTCACGGACTTTGCCGTAAGGTTATTGAAGGAATATACTGACAAGCTCCTGCCTGGCCAGCTCGAGGAACTGAACATGGCGTGCCGCGACCAAATCGGGGAAGTGTTGGAAGATTTGGCCAAGGTCGATGAGCGAGTATCCAATCTGACTTCTTCAGTCTCCAACTCGGCATCGACCTCCAACACACAAATCAACGCCATTCACGGCACCATCTCCTCCCTTCTCAATGGTCAACAGGAGTTGAAGGATGCCGTGACCAAGCTGCAGGAGGAGGATGCGACTCTTCTTTCCCTCATCAAAGCCCTTTCTGATGATGTCGAAAAAGGGGAAGAAGAAAGAGCCGCCGCCGCCGCGAAAAAGAAGAAGCCCTCCAAATCCAAAATTCCTTCGACTTCCGTGGCTCCTCCTCCGCCTCCTCAAAAGAAGCCTGCTTCCCAGGCTGTATCCTCCCAGGCCGTTGCCTTTCAGGCCGATCCAATTGCCCAGGCCGCTGCTGCCGAGGCCGCCGTTGCCAAAGCCCGTCTGGCCAAGCATTCCGAACTTATTTCTGCCATGATTCTGGCCGGGGCGACGCCGGAGCAGTCCGTGGATCCTGAAGAGCAGAGGCGTTTCATTGCCGAGCGTCGGGCTGCTGAAGCAAGGAGGAAGAAGGAGATGGACTGGATCAGCCAGTCCGCCCTCGTTTTGAATGCTGGAGTCCAGCAGCAGGTCGTTGAATGGCTCGACGAATCTCAGAACAACCTGCTGCGGGAACTCAACAGCTGCTTCATCCTGCTGCACTATTGGATCAAGGACCCCTCACTTCCTGCCGATGCCGATGATGCCTATGCAGCCTACATGCTCAAATTCCCTTACCAAGACTTCATTGGTGAGCTAAGGAAAAAGGCTGCAGAGGCCGGTGTGATGATAAGGGCCCCAGCTCAACAATATTTCGCGCCCTTGCTTCTTGGTGATTCGGGGTACGTGGATTACTCCCGGGTCGACCAATACATCGCACAGACCGCCATCGGCCTGGGCGTAAATATTTCAAATTCCGATCCCGACTTTCGCCGTATCAGGGATGGGATTTATGCAAGCATGCAGTCGAAGTCGAGGGAGCAGGTCCAGGAGGAAAGAACTGCAGCCCGTGCCAAGCTGCAGCAGATGTAGTTAGATGATTTTGTAATTTTGTTATTCATTTATGCTCTCAGCCTGTTGTAAATTCTCTATGTATTTTGCTATCAAGCTTAATGAAGCAAAAAACATCTTCCGTCCTGACGACAATATCTCTTTGTCCAGGCATCTGCCTTTACTGCTTTATTTTAATTTTGTTATTATCTGCCATTCTTATAATTCCGTATTAACCTTCATGGTTATCGATCTTTCATTGTTTCAAATCTTAGGAATTATTTGTAAAGTGTTTGGTTTCGACATCATCAAAAAGGGGGAAATTGTTGGGAACCCCTTGCAGTTCGATTTTGATGATGTTTATCGAAACCACACTTAGGCATATTTTACTTGTTTAGGGTCAAGGCCGATAGATCGACCTGCTACCTGTTAGTGCAGGTCGATGCTCTCTTATTTCCTAATGCAAGTTCGATCCACCATGTAAGAGGAAGGTTGTGTATCGACCTGACTCATTCGGATCGGCCTTGCTTATCTGCCTGTCTATCGACCTCCCCTATCAAGCTTCCAGCCTGCACTGCCTTAGAAGATTTCAAGAGCTGGATTATCAATCAAGGTCGATGCTCCGCCTTCATGGAGCGTCACGACCTGATCCTTGCCACGTGGTGTGCCAGCAAGGACGAATCTTCCCAACGGCTAGAAGTGAGTCAGCTTCCAACGGCTAGTGCCACGTCAGCCTGACTCCAACGGCTAGTTTTTCAAAACTGCCTATAAATACTTCAGCCATTTTCGGATTCAAGCACGGGAAACTCAAGCTATCAACGCCATATCTCTGCCCAAAACCTCTCTCAAGTTCATATCCATTCAAGTGTTCGAAATCCGATTAGTTTCCCAAACACTTGACGAAGAGAGGTTTCCGATTCCGATAAAACCCACAACGACGAAGCGTTCACTGCTGCTTGTCGTTGGTTCAACAGCTTCTTCCCGACTAGTTCGAAGTTAGAAAGCTTGTTTGTGTTTTCGCCATTATAGAGTTAGTCAAGCTCTGTAAAAGTGAAAGGTTGTTTGTACGTTTTAGTACGAAGGTAGTAAGGGTCACGACCCAAAACTCGTGTCTAGATATTTTCAGGTTAGATTGTATCTAGAACTGATACTCAGTCAGTATAAATAAGAGAGAGGTTGAATCCAAAGGTAAAGGGATTCTCAGGTCGAGTCGACCTGACGTGGACGTAGGAGGGTTTCTCCGAACCACGATATATCGCGGTGTCTCTCTCTCTCTCTCTCTCTCTCTTTATTTATCGCCCTTTATATTTTCTTATCAAACTGACAAGCATCAACCTGCATATCACGCATCAACCTTCTATCTGTTTTCAACCTTAAAGATTTTTCAAAGAGTAAATCAACCTCCACCAACTTCCGCATTAACAACAGTTTGATAAATCAAGCTTGAAACCATACGAGCTTGATAGATCAAACTGCCTCTGATAAAGATCGACCCTGACAATCGACCTTTAGATCGACCTGATTTTCAAAAGTCAAAAACGGTTGGTTATTGGTGTATTCTCCCCCCCCCCCCCCCCCCCCATACACCAATTACTCTTTCCCGGGACCAACACTTAGTAAACTTGCAGGGCCATTATATAGTAAAACTACAAAAAATGGTCAAAGAAATTTTAATAAATAAGATATTAATTTAGTTAAAGAAATAAAAGAAGCAGTAAAAATAATTAAACCATTAGAATTACCTCTAGTAACAGATTACATTATTATAGAATGTGATGGCTCCAAAGAAGGATGGGGAGCTGTTATGTTGTGTAAAAGAAATAAATATTGCCCAAAAAATGAAGAAAGAATTGCTGCATATAGTAGTGGAAATTTTGGAAAAATTGGAAGTAATTGGACTTCTTTAGATTTTGAAATACAAGCATTAATAAATTCTCTAGAAAAATTTAAAATTTATCTAAATAATGAATTTACAGTAAGAACAGACTGCGAAGCAATTGTAAAATTTCTAAAAAATGATAATAGTAGAAAAGTAAATAGGACAAGATGGGTAAATTTACAAAATTTAATTCAAGGAAAAGGATATACTATAAATTTTGAACATATTAAAGGGAAAGATAATAATCTTGCTGATTTACTTTCTCGAAATATTTCTAAATATTTAAATGCAGGTGATGAATAATAAAAAAGTCATCAGACCAAAAGGAAAGGAGAAGGCTACTACAGAAATTTCTACAGAAATCTCTCCAATGGTGACGTCAAATAGCCCTAAATTTTCAAAATTGGGAAATACTTTGAATACGTCTCCCGGTTCTAAATTTACACAGACAGTAAATTATTCTCAAGGTTCTTTCAACTCTAAACTTACACAAGTGGGAAATTTTTCTCAGATCTCTCCTATTTCTAAAAATTCAAAAAAAGGAGAAAAAATTTCACAAATAAATTTTCAATTTGGATCGGTAGTTCTTTCTGTTTGTACAGATCCAAATAAAAAATTTAAGCCTTACACTGGACTTGAAATTGATTCAAAACAACAGTGTCTGCTAGACAACTTATGGCATATTCAAACTCTTCCAAATGCCACTTCTTTTAAAGTTCAAATTCTTAATGCCCTTTGTTTCTATTTTTCAGAATTAAAGGTAGAAAAGAATTTAATTCCAAAAAGAAAATTTTCTCATTATGTTATTTATAGAGGAACAAAGGTTGGTCTTTTTAATAATTTTGATACAGTTAGAAAATTTATAAATTGTCAAAATCCTATTTTTAAAGGATATTATACTTTTAAAGAAGCTCTAGATAGTGATAGAGAAAATTTAGGATTAAATTTTTTTATAGAACCAGAAGAAGTTAAAAGCTTTTCTCAAATTATAGAAGAAAACCCAAGTGGTTTTATTTCAGCTCAAGCAGAGGTAATTCATAAGTTAGAAAAACAGATCTCTGATTTGCAAAACCAACTTTCTCTCTCTAATTCAAAAATTCAAGAGAATGTTGAGGCTCTTAGTTTTAAAGATCAAACAATTTTTACAATGGAAAAAGGAATTTTAAACCTTAATAATCAGATTTTTTCACTGAATATTAAGATTAAAGATTTAAAAGAGAAAGATGATTCTTTTCCTAAAAGAAAATTTGAAAATTTTAAGGCATGGATGCTTGATCTTCCCTATCAAGAGGTTTTAAAACCACTTTTTGATAGAATTCCTGAATTAGATCAAATAATTTTGAAAAAAGCCTCAGAAGGAATAATTGAAGATTTTATTAATCTTCAGAGAGAAATAATAAAAAATTTATTTGAAGAAATAAAATTTAAAGGAGTAAGAGTAATTCAAAAAGAAAAATATTTCTGTGATCCCCGAGAATTTCCAGGTATCCCAGATGGAGGAGTTACAGGAATTTTCAAACTCCAAATTAATCTGAATACCACCGACATGAGCTGTGAAGATATTTTAAAATTTTATCACAATGGCATGGTGGATTATATTGATTTTCGCCTGGAACAAGAAAGTTCTAAAATTGAAGATATTTTGGAAAAACTTGGAGAAAAATTCTTACTCATAGGAGGAAATATGGCATCAAAATCTCTTAAAGTAAGAATTTTCTGCAAAATTCAAGCTACTCTTCCACAAGTGGTCAAAGGATCTTACATTCCAGCAAGGAAGAGAATATTTATGGAAGAAAGTGAAAAATTAAGAAATCAAGAATGTGCAACATTTGATTTCAAAGAAATTGAAAATTCTGAAATTTACAAATTTTATCAACAGAATTTGGGCTTCGAAGCACGTTTTTGGCCCCAGTATAAACTTCTCGGAGAAGGACATTTCACTCAAATTTTTGGTACAGAAAATTGGAAAATGCTTTTACCATTCAGTGGAGAAGGCGAAAAATTAGAAGATGACGAACACATCATCAACACTGAAGAAGTGTTTGGACATCAAGACAGCAATACCGATTATGATGAAGAAATTCCAGACACACACAGGGATTTCTAAATGTTGACGAATGTAGTGACGAATGTAAAAATTTTATCGTTACTATAAATAGTCAAAAAGTTTTACTTTTTGAAAAAAGGGGTTATGATGTATATTAGACTAGTTTTTTATGCCAAAAACTCTAGCATAGCCTTTTAAATTTTGGCGTCGACAATAAGTTTTAGTGCTAGTGCTTTTTAGGTTCAGTGGTATCAATTTTTTCTTCATACTTATCATTATAGGTATTTAGTTTTCTTCATAATTATCATGTAATTTTGCCTATAAATAGGCAAAAACTCTTCATTGTAAACACACCCGATAACACACACACACACCCTTTTTGATCAATGAAAGCAATGAGTTTCTAATTCCTCTCCTTCTTAGTTTCTAGTTTTTAAGTTATCCCTTCCTAGTTCGTATAATATATCCCATATATATTAAAAAAAAAAAAAAAAAAAATCCGTTGCTTCCCCTTTTCTGATCATTGTGCATATCTATTCTCTCTAAAATCAACCTGGAATGCTGGCCTAGAAAATGGAAAGCAAAAAACCAGTAAGATTTCATCTCTTGTGGATTAACATGTATCCCCAAAAAACATGTCATACCCCCCTTTATGGTATATATATATATATATATATATATATATATATATATATATATATATATATATATATATCTTTTTAGGTCAGATACCTTAATCTTAACCCCCACCGCTAGGCCAACACAGGCATACATTTTGGTATTTTTTTTATATTTCTTGTCTTGTATAAGAAGTTTGATTTTTGCCACATACTTATAGGTACCTTCTATCCAAACCGATGTAAACTACTACCTCCATCTCATGAAAGCAGTCCTCTATTGATTTGGCACATGAACCAAGGAAAAAAAGAATATGTGGTTGTAATTAGTTATGAGGAGAGAGAGTTGATTGTAGCCAATTATTTTTTACTATTTTAGAAAAATGGACTAATATATGAGATAGACTAAAGAAGAAAGTTGGACTACTTTTGTGAGATGGAGGTAGTATATGTTAAGTATATACTCCCTCCGTCCCACTTCAGTAGTCCTCAATACTATTTTCGTCCGTCCCACTTCACTTGTTCTCTTTCCTTAAAAGGCAAAAATTAACCCTTACTTTTGATGTGGACCCCATACTTTTTCAAATTTAACACTACGCATAAAAGCCCGTGCCGAAAAGAAAGAGGACTACTGAAGTGGGACGGAGGGAGTATATTTTTATTTACATCCATCGTTTCGTAGATTTATACCTATTTATATTATTTTAATAAAAGAAAGTGTAAGGAGGAAGACGGCAAGGTTGATGCTAACTACATCTTTAATGCTGCCGAAGCCCATTTATACCCAACACGTGTAAAGTAGTTTCCGTTTACTTTTATTAATTTTTATTTAGTTGTTACGGTAAAAATTTTACAGAGTAAGTATCGTTTGCAAAACTATTTAGCAGGTACCAAGGATGTTTTTCTTTAAGGTGGGGGCCATTAAAAGGGGCGGTTTTATAGTATGTGCAGGGTGGGCGACCGCACAGGGCCCTCGAAAAATTGGGGACCCAAAAATAATTTCTATAATGTGGGGCCCATTAAAAGGGGCAGTTCTATAACATGTGCTGGGTGGGCGACCGCACAGGGCACCCGAAGAATTGGGGTCCCAAATTTTTGAAATATGCATGTATATTTTATATATACAAATATTTCAAAATCTTACATATTTCAAAAATTTGGGACCCCAATTCTTCGGGTGCCCTGTGCGGTCGCCCACCCCGCACATGTTATAGAACTGCCCCTTTTAATGGGCCCCACATTATAGAAATTATTTTTGGGTCCCCAATTTTTCGAGGGCCCTGTGCGGTCGCCCACCCTGCACATACTATAAAACCGCCCCTTTTAATGGCCCACACCTTAAGGAAAAACATCCTTGGTACCTGCTAAATAGTTTTGCAAACGATACTTACTCTGTAAAATTTTTACCGTAACAACAAAATAAAAATTAATAAAAGTAAACGGAAACTACTTTACACGTGTTGGGTATAAATGGGCTTCGGCAGCATTAAAGATGTAGTTAGCATCAACCTTGCCGTCTTCCTCCTTACACTTTCTTTTATTAAAATAATATAAATAGGTATAAATCTACGGAACGATGGATGTAAATAAAAATATACTCCCTCCGTCCCACTTCAGTAGTCCTCTTTCTTTTCGGCACGGGCTTTTATGCGTAGTGTTAAATTTGAAAAAGTATGGGGTCCACATCAAAAGTAAGGGTTAATTTTTGCCTTTTAAGGAAAGAGGACAAGTGAAGTGGGACGGACGAAAATAGTATTGAGGACTACTGAAGTGGGACGGAGGGAGTATATACTTAATATATACTACCTCCATCTCACAAAAGTAGTCCAACTTTCTTCTTTAGTCTATCTCATATATTAGTCCACTTTTCTAAAATTGTAAAAAATAATTGGCTACAATCAACTCTCTCTCCTCATAACTAATTACAACCACATATTCTTTTTTTCCTTGGTTCATGTGCCAAATCAATAGAGGACTACTTTCATGAGATGGAGGTAGTAGTTTACATCGGTTTGGATAGAAGGTACCTATAAGTATGTGGCAAAAATCAAACTTCTTATACAAGACAAGAAATATAAAAAAAATACCAAAATGTATGCGTGTGTTGGCCTAGCGGTGGGGGTTAAGATTAAGGTATCTGACCTAAAAAGGTTAGTTCTCGAGTTCGAGTCCTCAGTGGTGCGACC
This sequence comes from Thymus mandschuricus, assembly GCA_029379335.1. Classification (NCBI taxonomy): domain Eukaryota; kingdom Viridiplantae; phylum Streptophyta; class Magnoliopsida; order Lamiales; family Lamiaceae; genus Thymus; species Thymus mandschuricus. The sequence continues at coordinate 12,573,920 of CM057074.1, read as the reverse complement.
TTTAAAATTAGAAATGTAAAGCTTCAAAATATATATATATATATATATATATATATATATATATATATATATATATATATATATATATATACCATAAAGGGGGGGTATGGCATGTTTTTTGGGGATACATGTTAATCCACAAGAGATGAAATCTTACTGGTTTTTTGCTTTCCATTTTCTAGGCCAGCATTCCAGGTTGATTCCAGAGAGAATAGATATGCACAACGATCAGAAAAGGGGAAGCATCGGATTTTTTTTTTTTTTTTAAATATATATGGGATATATTATACGAACTAGGAAGGGATAACTTAAAAACTAGAAACTAAGAAGGAGAGGAATTAGAAACTCATTGCTTTCATTGATCAAAAAGGGTGTGTGTGTGTGTTATCGGGTGTGTTTACAATGAAGAGTTTTTGTCTATTTATAGGCAAAATTACATGATAATTATGAAGAAAACTAAATACCTATAATGATAAGTATGAAGAAAAAATTGATACCACTAAACCTAAAAAGCACTAGCACTAAAACTTATTGTCGACGCCAAAATTTAAAAGGCTATGCTAGAGTTTTTGGCCGACATAAAAAACTAGTCTAATATACATCATAACCCCTTTTTTCAAAAAGTAAAACTTTTTGACTATTTATAGTAACGATAAAATTTTTACATTCGTCACTACATTCTTCAGCATTTAGAAATCCCTGTGTGTGTCTGGAATTTCTTCATCATAATCGGTATTGCTGTCTTGATGTCCAAACACTTCTTCAGTGTTGATGATGTGTTTGTCATCTTTTAATTTTTCGCCTTCTCCACTGAATGGTAAAAGCATTTTCAAATTTTCTGTACCAAAAATTTGAGTGAAATGTCCTTCTCCGAGAAATTTATACTGGGGCCAAAAACGTGCTTCGAAGCCCAAATTCTGTTGATAAAATTTGTAAATTTCAGAATTTTCAATCTCTTTGAAATCAAATGTTGCACATTCTTGATTTCTTAATTTTTCACTTTCTTCCATAAATATTCTCTTCCTTGCTAGAATGTAAGATCCTTTGACCACTTGTGGAAGAGTAGCTTGAATTTTGCAGAAAATTCTTTCTTTAAGAGATTTTGATGCCATATTTCCTCCTATGAGTAAGAATTTTTCTCCAAGTTTTTCCAAAATATCTTCAATTTTAGAACTTTCTTGTTCCAGGCGAAAATCAATATAATCCACCATGCCATTGTGATAAAATTTTAAAATATCTTCACAGCTCATGTCGGTGGTATTCAGATTAATTTGGAGTTTGAAAATTCCTGTAACTCCTCCATCTGGGATACCTGGAAATTCTCGGGGATCACAGAAATATTTTTCTTTTTGAATTACTCTTACTCCTTTAAATTTTATTTCTTCAAATAAAATTTTTATTATTTCTCTCTGAAGATTAATAAAATCTTCAATTATTCCTTCTGAGGCTTTTTTCAAAATTATTTGATCTAATTCAGGAATTCTATCAAAAAGTGGTTTTAAAACCTCTTGATAGGGAAGATCAAGCATCCTTGCCTTAAAATTTTCAAATTTTCGTTTAGGAAAAGAATCATCTTTCTCTTTTAAATCTTTAATCTTAATATTCAGTGAAAAAATCTGATTATTAAGGTTTAAAATTCCTTTTTCCATTGTAAAAATTGTTTGATCTTTAAAACTAAGAGCCTCAACATTCTCTTGAATTTTTGAATTAGAGAGAGAAAGTTGGTTTTGCAAATCAGAGATCTGTTTTTATAACTTATGAATTACCTCTGCTTGAGCTGAAATAAAACCACTTGGGTTTTCTTCTACAATTTGAGAAAAGCTTTTAACTTCTTCTGGTTCTAAAAAAAATTTAATCCTAAATTTTCTCTAGCACTATCTAGAGCTTCTTTAAAAGTATAATATCCTTTAAAAATAGGATTTTGACAATTTATAAATTTTCTAACTGTTATTAAAAAGACCAACCTTTGTTCCTCTATAAATAACATAATGAGAAATTTTTCTTTTTGGAATTAAATTCTTTTCTACCTTTAATTCTGAAAAATAGAAACAAAGGGCATTAAGAATTTGAACTTTAAAAGAAGTGGCATTTGGAAGAGTTTGAATATGCCATAAGTTGTCTAGCAGACACTGTTGTTTTGAATCAATTTCAAGTCCAGTGTAAGGCTTAAATTTTTTATTTGGATCTGTACAATCAGAAAGAACTACCGATCCAAATTGAAAATTTGTTTGTGAAATTTTTTCTCCTTTTTTTGAATTTTTAGAAATAGGAGAGATCTGAGAAAAATTTCCCACTTGTGTAAGTTTAGAGTTGAAAGAACCTTGAGAATAATTTACTGTCTGTGTAAATTTAGAACCGGGAGACGTATTCAAAGTATTTCCCAATTTTGAAAATTTAGGGCTATTTGACGTCACCATTGGAGAGATTTCTGTAGAAATTTCTGTAGTAGCCTTCTCCTTTCCTTTTGGTCTGATGACTTTTTTATTATTCATCACCTGCATTTAAATATTTAGAAATATTTCGAGAAAGTAAATCAGCAAGATTATTATCTTTCCCTTTAATATGTTCAAAATTTATAGTATATCTTCCTTGAATTAAATTTTGTAAATTTACCCATCTTGTCCTATTTACTTTTCTACTATTATCATTTTTTAGAAATTTTACAATTGCTTCGCAATCTGTTCTTACTGTAAATTCATTATTTAGATAAATTTTAAATTTTTCTAGAGAATTTATTAATGCTTGTATTTCAAAATCTAAAGAAGTCCAATTACTTCCAATTTTTCCAAAATTTCCACTACTATATGCAGCAATTCTTTCTTCATTTTTTGGGCAATATTTATTTCTTTTACACAACATAACAGCTCCCCATCCTTCTTTGGAGCCATCACATTCTATAATAATGTAATCTGTTACTAGAGGTAATTCTAATGGTTTAATTATTTTTACTGCTTCTTTTATTTCTTTAACTAAATTAATATCTTCTTTATTAAAATTTCTTTGACCATTTTTTGTAGTTTTACTATATAATGGCCCTGCAAGTTTACTAAGTGTTGGTCCCGGGAAAGAGTAATTGGTGTATGGGGGGGGGGGGGGGGGATACACCAATAACCAACCGTTTTTTACTTTTGAAAATCAGGTCGATCTAAAGGTCGATTGTCAGGGTCGATCTTTATCAGAGGCAGTTTGATCTATCAAGCTCGTATGGTTTCAAGCTTGATTTATCAAACTGTTGTTAATGCGGAAGTTGGTGGAGGTTGATTTACTCTTTGAAAAATCTTTAAGGCTGAAAACAGATAGAAGGTTGATGCGTGATATGCAGGTTGATGTTTGTCAGTTTGATAAGAAAATATAAAGGGCGATAAATAAAGAGAGAGAGAGAGAGAGACACCGCGATATATCGTGGTTCGGAGAACCCTCCTACGTCCACGTCAGGTCGACTCGACCTGAGAATCCCTTTACCTTTGGATTCAACCTCTCTCTTATTTATACTGACTGAGTATCAGTTCTAGATACAATATAACCTGAAAATATCTAGACACGAGTTTTGGGTCGTGACCCTTACAACCTTCGTACTAAAACGTACAAACAACCTTTCACTTTTACAGAGCTTGACTAACTCTATAATGGCGAAAACACAAACAAGCTTTCTAACTTCGAACTAGTCGGGAAGAAGCTGTTGAACCAACGACAAGCAGCAGTGAACGCTTCGTCGTTGTGGGTTTTATCGGAATCGGAAACCTCTCTTCGTCAAGTGTTTGGGAAACTAATCGGATTTCGAACACTTGAATGGATATGAACTTGAGAGAGGTTTTGGGCAGAGATATGGCGTTGATAGCTTGAGTTTCCCGTGCTTGAATCCGAAAATGGCTGAAGTATTTATAGGCAGTTTTGAAAAACTAGCCGTTGGAGTCAGGCTGACGTGGCACTAGCCGTTGGAAGCTGACTCACTTCTAGCCGTTGGGAAGATTCGTCCTTGCTGGCACACCACGTGGCAAGGATCAGGTCGTGACGCTCCATGAAGGCGGAGCATCGACCTTGATTGATAATCCAGCTCTTGAAATCTTCTAAGGCAGTGCAGGCTGGAAGCTTGATAGGGGAGGTCGATAGACAGGCAGATAAGCAAGGCCGATCCGAATGAGGCAGGTCGATACACAACCTTCCTCTTACATGGTGGATCGAACTTGCATTAGGAAATAAGAGAGCATCGACCTGCACTAACAGGTAGCAGGTCGATCTATCGGCCTTGACCCTAAACAAGTAAAATATGCCTAAGTGTGGTTTCGATAAACATCATCAAAATCGAACTGCAAGGGGTTCCCAACACTAAGGTTTGGTATAAATTTTCTAGCATAATTAAGTAATCATAAAAATGCTTGGATTTGTTTTAAACCATCTAGTTTATCTGGAAAATTTAACAGTTTTTTTGCAATATGTGGATGTAATTCTATTTTTCCATTTCCAATTTCTAATCCTAAAAAAGATATTTTTCTTTTAAATAATTCCATTTTCTTTTTGCTTATTACAATTCCTTGTTTTTCTATTTCTTTAAAAATTATTTCTAAATGATTTTCATGTTCTTTAATATTATCGCTTGCTACAAGAATATCGTCTATATAGACTAAGCAGAAATCATATTTTAGAAATATAGAATCCATAAATCTTTGAAAAACTGATGGAGCATTTTTTAAACCAAAACTTAAAACATTCCATTCAAAATGTCCTTCTGGACAGGTGAAAGTTGTCCATGGTTTAAACCATTCTTCTAATTTTAATTGATTATATCCTGATTTTAAGTCAAATTTACTAAAGATCTTTTTGTTTTGAATTAAACTAATTAATCCATCTTTATTTGGAATATTATAACCATCATCAATTGTATTATCATTTAATCTTTTATAATTATAAACTATTCTTGCTTTTCCTCTTTTAATTTCTGAATGGTTTCTTACTATAAAAGCAGATGTTCTATGTGGACTCTCTGACCTTTTTATTAATTTTTGTTCTATCATTTCTGGAATTTGTTTTTTAAATTCTTCTCTATCAAGGGGAGAATATTCTATATTTGCTGTTATTATTCTTATGTCGGGGTTTTTAAGTTTTTGTTTTATTATATAATTTATTTTTGTTTTAGTAATATCCTCACCTATTAATCCCATTTTTTCAAGTTTTTGGATTATAGGATAGTTTATACTGTCTATAATATTTGGTCTTTTTTCTAATCTGTGACTTAAGAAATTTCCTAGGTGAAAAATTGTTTCATTTTCTATTTGATTTATTCTATGGTTTTGGGTTTTTAAAAAATCTAATTCACCAATTCCACCACGCTTTCGAGCAAACTCTGATGTCTGACTGTATCTATTTGTTGGAAAATTATATACATGTTTACTAAGTGTAATGTGGTTTTGGGCTATTGTAATTGATCCATGTAAACTTATAATAAAGTTTAATCCTAGCAAAAAATCTTCTGATTTTACTGATTTTGGATTTATAATAACTTGTGGCAATTCATATTTATAACCAAAATTTCCTACAAAATCTAAAAATTGAATACCTATTGATTTTACTTCGTGTGTAATTGTCATTATTCTATTTTCAACTGTTCTTGTCTGTATATTATAGTTTAATTTTTTATGATATTTTTCTGGAATTAAACTATATCCTATTAAACTTTTAGTACTTCCAGTATATATATATATATATATATATATATATATATATATATAGAGGGATGATATGCTAGTCACCTTAGGGTGAGCACCTTCGTGGGCACCTTTGTCTTCGACATCATTTTGTTCGATTTTTTCAATTGTAATATATTCTAATACCTTATAAATTAATATTGAAATCACTAAATCTAAAAAAATATAAATATGAATGCTCGATTTGTTCATTTTTGCTTATAAGTTCAAAAAGTGTGTGATAAAATAAATCGAGCTTTGATTTTTATAGTTTTTTTGAATTTAGTGATTTCAATATTAATTTATAAGGTATTAGAATATATTGCAATTGAAAAAATCGAACAAAATGATGTCGAAGACGAAGGTGCCCACGAAGGTGCTCACCCTAAGGTGACTAGCATATCATTCCTCTCTCTCTCTCTCTCTCTCTCTATATATATATATATATATATATATATATATATATATATATAAGGGTGGGTTTTTATGGGAGATGGTATCAATCTTGAGAACTAGGAACCAATCCTATCCACTCCTTTTAAAGAATCTAGTGGTGGATATTAATTCTCAAATTATCTATTTTACTTATTTAACGATTTATTTCTAATTTTAAAGGGTAGTTTAGGGGAAAAAAGAGAAATAGATTATGCGTTCCAAGATTGTCGCCACTTCCTATAACTAATTATCCTATTAATTAACATAAATATTTGAATGCAACTAAGACCTATTTCTATGCTTAAATAATCATATTTATACGCTATTTTCCTATTTATTTATGCTTAATAACCTGTATACGAAAATTACATGCTTTTTTTATATCAATTCATGTTTAAATATCGTGAATGACGATGACAAATTGTGAATGACAATGAATATTCGAATGCATTTAAGACCTATTCTTATGCTTAAATAATCATTTTATATGCTATCTTCCTATTTATTTACACTTAATAACTTGTATATGAAAATTACAAAAAAATAGAATAAAAAAACATATATGAATATTCGAATGCAACTAAGACCTATTCCTATGCTTAAATAATCATATTTATACGCTATTATCCTATTTATTTATGCTTAATAACTTGTATATGAAAATTACAAAAAAAAATGAATAAAAAAACATAGATGAATATTCGAATGCAACTAAGACCTATTTCTATGCTTAAATAATCTAATTTATATGCTATTTTCCTATTTATTTATGCTTAATAACTTGTATATGAAAATTACATAAAACAAAATTAAAAAACATAGATGAATATTCGAATGCAACTAAGATTTATTCCTATGCTTAAATTATCATGTTTATATGCTATCTTCCTATTTATTTATGCTTACTAATTTGTATAAGAAAATTACAAAAAAAAGAAAAAAAGAAAAAAAGAAAAAGAAAACAAAATATAAAAACATAGATGAAAATGTCAAGATAGAAGAAGAAGAAGAAGAAGAAGAAGAAGATTACGGCAGAGAAATTTTAAATGAGTGATTAATTAATCCCTTAAAATATGGAAAAATTAATTAAGATTACATTAATATCCTTTTTCTAAACAAAATATGCCTTATTTAATTAATTTCCATGAATAAATCATAACCATCAATCTATTAAGATGGAAGGTCTAGATTGGTTCTTAGTTCTCACTAACTAATATGGTTAGCATATGAACCAATCCCTATATATATATATATATATATATATATATATATATATATACTCTCTCCGTCCTTCATTTAGTGACATTATTACTATATTGGGACGTCCTCCATTTACATACATATTCCGTTTTAGGACGTAGACCCCACAATCATTTTAACACTTTAACACTTTATACGTCTACTTTTTATTATTTTAACATTTTAATACTATTAAACAATTCAAATGGACCCACAATTATTCTACTTTAACACTTTAACACTTTAATTTATTATTATACCATAAAAATGCAAAAAAACGTGTGCCCAGAAAACAATGTCACTTATATATATATATATATATATATATATATATAGAGAGAGAGAGAGAGAGAGAGAGAGAGAGAGAGAGAGAAATAAGTCTTGGTGTGAGAAATAGGAATAGATCTGGACCATTGATCTTGATTTGATCTATGGTTGTAATTGATGTAAGCATGATTATAAGGTATTATAAGCATGACTAGGTTTAAGCATGAATTTGTACATTTAAAAGCATAATGGTGTTGTAAGCATGAAGATATACTGATTTAAGCATGATTTTGTACAGTTTTAAGCATCTTTCGCATTTTAGCACGCAATGATTTATTTGCACACGAACCACTCCCTATATATATATATATATATATATATATATATATATATATATATATATATATATATATATATATAGCGGAGAGATCACATACAAAAGACAGGTTCCGTAAAGAAATGAGAAGTGATCTGGACCATTGATCCGTGTGATCTACGGTGTAGATTAACTGGTGCATTATGATTTTACTGAAAATACATTATAACTGTATAGACAATGCATATAATGCATTGTGCATTATAGTTATGTATATCATGCATTATAGATTATGCATAAAAGACATCATTTTTTATTTTTTACAATAAACCTGTTTTGTACAAGATCTCACCCCTATATATATATATATATATATATATATATATATATATATATATAGGGTTACACTATGGTGAAAACTAATGTTTTAGTGAAACCTAGAAACTACTAATAACCATTGATTAGTGGTTAATCAAGGGCTGAGATTAAAATTAATTAATCTGAATTAAATATTCAAAATATCAAGATTAGGGACAAATTTGTCCAGCAACTTATAATTTTGACTAATTAAATAAAGAAAATATATCTTCTTCCATAATATTAGGAATATACCATAACTACCACACCCACTACCATATCACCTTAATTTTTCTCTGCAAAATTGCAGACGACATTTGCAGAAAAATAAAAACGAGAGAGAGAGAGTGCGACTGGAGTTTGGCGACGATTTGAAGAAGAAGAACGAGAGAGAATACACCAAAACGCGAAGACCAAGTAACCCACGAAGATGCAGAGGAAAGGGCGAGTAAATGCAGAGAAGGAAGTAGAAGGTTATATAGTTTCAGTATGTATAATTTTGAAATCAGTGTCGATTGTTCAGATTTAAAAATACAAATTAGGGTTCTTACCTAATCGCGATTGTGACTGGATTTAAACTAAAATTTGATAAATTATTGGTTATAAATGGTTATTATACGAGTTTTTGTAGAATATTGTAATGGAATCGATGAAAAAAAGTTCAAATTGGATACACTAATGAGGGGGTGTTTACGTGAGTTTTTGTGCTCATTAGTCGTTCGATAAATGTTCTAAAGGAAAAATGTGTTGCATATTTGTAAAAATGTGTTGCATTATTTGTCAGTTACATTGCACTGAATTATGTATCATACACATATTTGTATTTGTGCAGCAAAGTGAGGGGTGGACGGCACAACAACAAAGCATTATGTGTTCAAGATAAAGAGTCATCCGGCGACGACTTCATGGATGAACCATTGAGTAAAGTTTTCAAACGAATTAAAAGGTACGATTATAGTATATTTTCGAAAATTGAGGATATAACCCAGATAGATATGAAACTAGGGTTCTTACATATTTGCGTGTTAATGTTCAACTATTGATTTTAAGGTTTGTTACTTCATTTGTATCATATACTGTATTTCTCATTTATGAATTAACTAAATTAGCTTCGTATAGATAAGAAGTGACCGTATAATATATGTAATTTATAATTTTAAAGTAGTTTTGTCATGTATTGCATCAAATATGTTGCTTATTATAAAAATTTATCTAGATATTTTCATTGGTTTTAAAAAAATATGCTACATTTACGTTCTAGTATATAATCATTGCATATTTGAGAAATTTTATTGCACTTTTTAACACTTACATTGCATTTACATATATAAAGCTAAATATTTTTGTATTTGTGCAGCAAAGACGGGATCAGAGGAAAAAAAAAACAAAAATAAAAGCATCAGGTGTTCAAGATAAAGAATTATCCGACGATGGCTTCATGGATGAACCTCTCAACATGTGTTATTTTATCTAGAATTATGATGTGTAATTGAATTTTGAAGAATTTGGTGTGCTATCAAATATTATGTGAGATGTTCTATGTTGCACAATATTGAGAAACTGTTGCAATCCTCTTATAAAACAAGAAATAAAGAAAAGTTTAATTCATTGCACAAACTTTCTTAAATGTTGCAATATTCTTATAAAGAATTCGTATAAAATAAGGTTTCTTATCATTATCACACAAATGGACATGTTCACCATCTAAGATACTCGATTTTTGCTAAACGAACGTGTGTTTAAGACAATCATCATTAACATTTGTACCACATACAAAATATAATGCATCAAAATCTAATATAAATGCAGTAAAATATGTTTACTATGCATTCAGAAACATATAAAACAGAAAAACATAATACATAAAATTTGTTTAATGTGTATCGAAAATCGAAACTAAAACACTAACCCATTAGGGAAATCTAAACCCTAACTTGTATGAGAATCCAAAACCTAAGTTGTATAAAAAGCTAAACCCTAACTTGTAGGGGAAGCTAAACTCTAACCCATATGGGAAGATAAACCCTATTTTGGAAATCTATACCCTAACTTGTAGGAGAATCGATACCCTAACATGTAGGGAAAGTTAAACCCTAACTTGAATGGAAAACTAAACCCTAATATGAAAAGCTAGAGCGTAGTATAAAGTTGAAATGAAAATGCATCAGAATGATATCTAAAATGCAACAAAATCGACATAATATGCATATTCTAGTCATTTTAATGAATTTTTGATTGCTGTTATGCACTTTTGCCAATTTCAAACTCAAATCTCAATCAAATTGGATTGAACCACCCAGAAACATATTCTACTCTTCTAGAGGTTTCCAACGGTATGTCTCGTCCCATCTAAATCCGATCTCCGATGAGGCCGGAATCGCATTTGGATGTTTAAGTTGCTGTGGAAGTCGCAATTTTGCGGTTGGTTCGATTTTTCTGGCGAATATCGCCTTCGTTTCTCCACCAAAACGAGTGATCCATCCATCAATCTCTTCGTCTCTTCGAGTAGAATAAAACACAGTGGTCCATTTTTTTATTCTCGTTGGAATTTGGCCGGAAATCGACTTAATGTTAGAATGTATTTCAGCTTTGGAAAATCCCTAAAAATATGGAAAGAAAATAATTAAATATTACGAAATTAATAAATATTTAATTACAAATAAAAGAAAAAGTCAGAAATAACCTTATGACATCAGCAAAAACAATTAAAAAATCAGTTATCTATTTTTTTAATATTAAACAATATTAATTGACAACCGTTAGATCTCGCAAATCAACGGATATCATCGGTTTTTATATTTCACTGGATATTTAGTTTATATATGATTTATACTCTATATATATATATATATATATATCATTAACTAAATTAATTAATTTATCACAAAAAATTAATATTGAATTAAGAAGAATATTAATTTTTAATATTTATTCAGATATATATAAATATTGCATAATACATAAACAACACTCTATCCCTAAACAACACACTTAAAATACTAAACACTCTCGTCTTAAATCCCGTGCTGAAAAGAAAGGGTTCAGTAATCGTGAGCCAGAGGAAGTAAATCTTTATACTCCCTCCGTCCCATGGCAATTGTCCATGTTTCCTTATTGGGATGTCCCATTTAATTGTCCATTTACTTAAAGTGGAAAAGTTTTACTCTCACAACTAACATAATATTAAGTGTCAATTCCCCAAAATAGCCCAAATCAATATCTAAGGGAAAATAATAGTCCTTCATAAGTAAATGATACAATTATAGCCCTATTTTTAAAATTGGGACAAATATACCCTTATTTATTAAATTAATTGAAAAAAATAGATTAAAAAAATAAAAGAAAAGACAAAATACAAAATTAAATTAGCAGCCCTAATTAGCCCATTCGCAACCCAACCCCCGCACCCCCTCCTCCATCGACGAATCGACGCCGCCGCTCCTCCATCGCCGGCGCCGCCTTCTCAATCCTCCGTTGCCGACAGTGAACCCCCCCCCCCCCCCCCCTCTCATCTGCTCCTTCAATCTCCGAATCGGCGCCTCTCTCCTATCATCGGCGCCGCCCCTCCTTCGCCGTCGGCGCCGCCCCGCCGCACTATCCTTCGTCGCCGTCTACAATGAAGCACCGTTGCCAGCTCTGCTACGATCTCTTCTTCTTCTGCTGCTGCTTATTGCTTCAACCTCCTCTGCTTCTCCTCCAATATGAGCACACGGACCTATATTCGGCGTGGTAAACGGGCTGCTTCAGCTCCGTTAGAACACACTCCCTCCGTTCCACCTATTTCTGACACGTTTGCTTTTTGCACGGGATTTAAGACGGAAGTGATTAGTGTATTTTGTAGGGAATGTAATGTGGTTTATGTATTTAAACATATTTTAGAAACAGAGCATCATATATGCATAAAAACATGTTCTTGTCTGATCTTAAATGAAAGATCGTATAAAGACCTTTAATTTGATATAAAAATCATAAAATTCCGATAACAAACGAGCAAGTTATAATAATTTAAACTTTCGAAATTTAAATTATATTGAACTACGTGCAGAAAAATGAGTGGATGAGATTTAAGTATGGAATGTTAAGTGTAATAAGGGATTTACTAATTGTACTACTTAGTGGCTAATTCTTTCCGAAAAAGGAAACGTGTCAGAAATAGGGGGACGGCCCAAAAAGGAAAGCGTGTCAGAAATAGGTGGACGGAGGGAGTATTATCGAAGAAGAAGAAGAATTGCAGGAATCTGGAGGAATTTCACTGAACGAGGTCAGTTATGAGATGAACATCGATTCACCTAGAATGGAGCTTGAAGTCTCCGGTGACGCTACGAGAACCCAAAATACCGCACCAAATTCTGAGGTATTAACTTTGAATTTTTTAATTTCGCGCGTAAATATAGTCGTAGTTGTAGTCGTAGTCGTGTGTTTGAAAATGATAAGAATTATAGTCGTGTGCATTCAGAAGTTGTCGTGCGTTTGAGAAAATGGTTGTAGTCGTTGCAAAAATGGTTGTAGTCGTGCAATTAACGGGAGGTGCAGGGGTTCCAGTAGGTTCAAAAATTTGAATGAAAAATTTGAATGGTTGCAGGTCATTATGAAGGGAAGGGCTAATTCTTTAGACCTTAATCGGTTTCTATTAATTGTGGCAGACGTGTGTGTTTTACTGTGGTCATGTGTGTGTTTGTTTTGGTCGTGTGTTTGTGTGTTTGTGGTTGTGTGTGTATAATTGTGTGTGTTAGTAACATTGTATATTTATACTCTTTCACCTTTTATTTTCAAATAGGTTGCTTGGAGCTATACAAGACCTGCCATGCAAGATAAAAAGGTCCAAATTCAATTTTATTGCAAGATAAAATTGATTAAACAAATTAAGGATAGGCTTTTGAAGTTCGGTGAAGATATAGTGAAGCGATTTGAAAAGGGACCATTTCGTTCTATTTTAAAGCTTCCAGATGAAATGGGGAACTGCCCTCAAGTTATCCACTATGTCGTAAGTCGAGAGATGAAGTTTGAGGGCAAGGATGGGGTTGATGAGACGGAGATCTCATACTTCATAAACAACACCCAAATCAAATTTGGAAGGCATGAGTTTGCCCTCATCACAGGTTTAAAATTTGGAAAATCGGAGTTTGATCCAAACAACGAATATGAAGTGGAGGATAAGTTCTTGTGGCACATTTTGGACCATGCTTCCTAACATCCAAACGACAAGTGTGTTTGGGTTCCCAATCTGTAATCCTCCAAGCAGAATATTTGCATCTTGCTTGGAGTAAAAATGGACATTCGGGTGATAACTTGCAAACAGCTTTGTACCTAGTCCGAGATGAACGCTCAACATCAAACTGAAATCTATTATATAGGTGATGTAGTCCAAGAGTTAAAAACAAGGTCTCCTTATCACTGAACACTGAACCTACTATCAGTGGAGTACTGATTGCATCGGAGAGGCTTAACATCAATTGGTAGAGATGCATGATATGCTGCCCCGGGTATTACCCACTGCTGCCAACCACTATTGACCATTTCAGAGCCACCATGTGATGGAGGCACATCATTATCTAAACTTTCTATCTCAACATCTTCGTAATCACCACCATCATCCTCGATGTCATCCATTTCACTTGTATGCTCATTTGATCCACATGTTACAGACTCAACTGTCAGTTGTTTGCTGATCTCAGATTGATGTGAAACAAGGGTGTTCGGCAATCTTGGATCTATCACTACATAAAACTTAGGCGTGTCTGAGCACTCAACTATATAACTCAAGTCAGCATCATTCTTGATATCCATTCTCAAGCTTCCAGCATCAGGTGTCACAACAAATGCACTTATCAAAAAATAAAACTTGCTTCCATCGACAGTAGTGATCTCCTCAAGCTTATGCAACAAACCCTCAAAGTCGAAACCATTGGCAGGAATAAGTGTAAATCTTGATTCTCCCCCAACATAAGTCTGATTTTCCCATCTTCCTCCAAAACAAACAATCATCGATTTTATCGTCATCTGCAAAATTCAAGAAGAAATGTTCTGTTATTGGTCGTGTGAGTGTGTAAATTTGGTCGTGATCGTGGATAAAGTGGTCGTGGTCGTGTGTAATATGGTCGTGGTCGTGTGTGATTTGGTCGTGTGAGTATTTTTTTAAATCTAAATATCACAAGATCAAAACTGAGAAAAATATATAACAATTTGGTCATGTGAGTGTGATCATATTGGTCGTGTGAGTGTGTAAATTTGGTCGTGATCGTGGATAAAGTGGTCGTGGTCGTGTGTAATATGGTCGTGGTCGTGTGTGATTTGGTCGTGTGAGTATTTTTTTAAATCTAAATATCACAAGATCAAAACTGAGGAAAATATATAACAATTTGGTCGTGTGAGTGTGATCATATTGGTCGTGTGAATGTGTAAATTTGGTCGTGATCGTGGATAAAGTGGTCGTGGTCGTGTATAATATGGTCATGGTCGTGGTCGTGTGTGATTTGGTCGTGTGAGCGTTAAACCATAACAAGCTATAGAGATGATCTTGCCGGAATATGTCGCCGGAAACTGGACGAATAACTAGTTTCGAAGCTTGTATCATTCCTAAACCTCCCAATGGCACTTTATCCTCGTTTGTTACACCAATTCTAAATCGAATTTTCAGAAATTTAGAATTTTCCTTTGATTTTTATCAATAACTTGGTTGTAGATTAATACCTTGCCGGATTCGTCGCCGTCCGTTGCCGGAGTAGTCGCCGTCGCCGTCACTTTCCGGTGCCGGCGCAGTCCCTTGCCGGCGTCGCCGGTGCGAGCTTGCCGGAAAAGTATCTATCAAGCAAGTTTCTTCTTTCTTTGCCCGATTGGGCGATTCTCCTTTGTTCCCTTTTTTTTTTTTTTTTTTTTTTTTCCTTTTTTCCTTTATTTTGTCTTTAAGTAAATTATTAAGGGCATAATTGTCTTAAATTAAAAAAAAGGGCTACATTTGTACCATTTACTTATAAAGGGCTATTTTTTTCCTTTACTTATTATTTTGGGCTATTTTGGTCCTCACCTCTAATATTAACTCCACTAACTCATAAATCCTTGATTATTGTGTCATTTTCCTTGTGGACAATTGCTATGGGACAGAGGGAGTATTATGTTAGTCAGCATTTCTTTTTAAACTTGTCTATTTAATTATCAATTCCGGTTGTAACTTGTAAGTTATATACTCAACAATAATTTTTTCGATATTTCTTTTTTGTTTTAAAAGGCAAGGTTTATTATCAATTTTGTAGTATTTGGACTTCATGAGGTAATTATTGAGATTTACCCGATATGTCCGTGCTAGGTACACGTATTGAAATCAAAATTTTAATCAATTTTGAGCATACATGGGTATAGAAATTTTTAATGGGCTTGGATTCGATAAATATTAAGAGTTAATAGTTAAAAATACCCACTTTTATAAAAACTATAACTTCTATACCCATCATATAAGTAGTACTTCTATACCCATTTTGTATTGAAATGTCACAAATACCCTTACTAAATGGGCTCACTTATCTAATAAAACAAAAACAATTCAAATAAAACAAAATTAAGAATATTTGCTTGTGGGCCCACTGAATTTACTCCAAAATTTAATTTTCATCTACCACCCTCCCCTATCTCTCTCTCTCAACCGATTGTTCTCTCACAATCGTAAAATTGAAAAAAAAATTACCCTCGTCGGAAAAAAATTACTACTCACCGTCGCCGATATGTCTAACCAAGATGAAGCAGGGACCTCAAACCAAGCCCCCCCACGCCGACGGGCAGCCTCCCGTCGTCGGCCGCAGCAGCCGCCGGCGGAGGAGCCGGCGGAGCCCCGGGTATACTCCGACCCCCCACTGCCGGTAAGTTTGTTGTTTTCATATTTTATTGTTTTCGAATGCAAAGCATGAAGCATGTTATGGTTTCGAGCACATTGTTAATAAGCATGAAGCATACTATGGTTTACGTCGATTCGAAATTTTCTGAAATTTTTTTGAGTTCATATGTACACGGTTAAATCCTTCATTTCATCGTGTAGTATACGATATAAATACTAAATCAACCGTGTAAAGTCAACAATTTTGACTTTTGAAATTGTTGACTTTACACGGTCAAAATCAATTTTGACTTGTGATCGTGTGTAACAACGACAAAATTGTGTAATTTATCGTGTATATTGACTTTAATTGATTAAAATTGAATTTTGTCTTTGACTTTACACGATTTTTTGCTGAATTTAGGCGTGAATTGCACGATTTATAATTCAATTAGCCGTGTACAGTCAACGATTTTGACTTAAAAGTCAAAATCGTTGACCATACACGGTTGAAATTGAATTTCAACCGTGTAGTACACGACTGAAATTGCATTTCAGTCGTGTACTTGGCCGAGTAAAATGCATGAAATTTTCAAAAAAAAATTTTTTTGATTCGTTTTGTTTCTTCTCGATTTGCAGCCTAGGTTTCAATGGATGCGGGGCCGAATGCAAGGGTTTAGAGGGCAAATAAACCTCTACATACGGGACGACGTGGTTCGGTCGATTCCCCGCGTGTTGCGTCGAGTAGGCGGCCAACGCTTGCTCGATAGATTTACGGAAGGCCCGTTCGGATACCTCCTCGAGATTCGGAGGAGCGGGAGCGCGAACAACGCCCTCCACGAGCTTCTAGCCCGAGAGCTCGAGGATGAGTCGATTCCCGAGATGGAGAGGTGGTTCCACGTAGGTGGGCAGGTGATACGGTTCCGTGCCCAAGAGTACGCCCTCGTGACGGGCCTGGCTTTCGGGGAGTCGCCTTTCAACCCTAAAGGCCGTCACGACCCTCCCCAAAGGGGCCTCCTCTACACGAAGTACGGGGGCAAATCCCCTAAGATAAATAAGTTGAAGGCGGACTTCAACGACGACACGAGTGTACTGGGAGACGCCGACCAGTATATGAAGGCGGCCAACCTCCTCATGTACTACCTCATGCTACTCGGCCACGACAACCCGACGATCGAGGACTGGGCATGGCACCTGGTGGAGTTCGAGGAGCAGTGGAGGGCATTTCCGTGGGGAGCGTGGTCGTTCCAGATCATGCTCTACCAGCTGCACGTGATGAAGAGGGACCCCGCCCTCATAACGGGCGTGCGACCCGCTTATCACCTGTACGGGTCAGTCTGGGCCCTGAACATATGGGCCTACGAGGCGATCCCCCGAATGGGGCAAGCATGCGGGGTTCGGGATCGTCCCACACTGACCCCCCGCCTCAGAAGATGGGCCACGTCCTCCTCTTCGTGCAACTTCAGGGGATTCTTCGATAATCCCGAGGTAATTGATTTAGTAGTTTTTTACCTTGTTTAATTTATTTCACGTTCGATTTCTGTAAATTTGCTTTTAAAGTCAAAGTCAACCTTTTTAAAATCCAATTCAGTCGTGTAAGTCAACAATTTTGACTTTAAAGTCAAAATTGTTGACCTTACACGACTGAAATTGTAATTCAGCCGTGTAACACACGGTTGAAATTGCAATACAGTCGTGTAAGGTCAACAATTTTGACTTTAAAGTCAAAATTGTTGACCTTACACGACTGAAATTGTAATTCAGTCGTGTAACACACGGTTGAAATTGCAATACAGTCGTGTAAGGTCAACAATTTTGACTTTAAAGTCAAAATTGTTGACCTTACACGACTGTATTGCAATTTCAACCGTGTGTTACACGGCTGCATTGCAATTTCAGCCGTGTACCATTGAAAAATTGTTGACCTTACACGATTGAAAAATTAAATTTGACTCCTAACACCTCTTGTTTTATTTTTCGTTGTAGCTCGAGGTTCATCCGACACTGGAGGCGGATGATTACGATGTTCTCGAACTTGGATTCCAAAGTCTCGAGAGCATCGAGCCGATAGGCGTGGCCTACGTTCCCTCCAAGCGCCACGAACAAACCAATGTCCCGCCCGCGCAAAGGTTGTCGAAGGCGAAGCGTGATATGGCGAGGGCCGTGGAGAAGTTCAAATGCAGGGACGCTTCTCAGGCAGTGGCCCCTCGTCGTCGTGCTCCACGAGCTGAGCGAGCTCATTCCGACGGCGGGATCGAGATGCCGAGGCCGAGGGCTGATAGGAGGCCCGAATCATGGGCCTCGAAGAGGCCTCGGAGCGAGCACGCTGACCCCCGGCCCTCCGGCTTGATCTGTTGCGCACACGGAGATCCGTGCGAGCGCGGTCCCCTCGGTGACGACTTCTTGGACCGATTCGGGGACCGTCTGGTGTCCCGATGGGAGCAGGATCGCTCAGGGACCGGATTTCTAGGCCGATTGGCGAGGGCTATCGCCGGGGAGCTGAAGAAGTTCGTATCGAAGAGTCCGAGTCGGAGCCATTCTTCCTCGGGGGGCGAGGGACAGTCCCGTGTAGGTGAGCAGCCGTTTGCGGGGCTCAGGGATGTCCACGTCAGTGAGAAAGCTGATAATTATCACACCGTACACCGTGCCGAGAGTCAGAGACGGTCTGACGAACGGCACTCCGTGAGCCGTGCCTCCGGTGCTCACGTCGCAGACCGTCCTTTCGACAAGCCTGAGCCCTCCCAAGGCTCCCATCACTCTCGGTTGAGTGATTTTGTTGACGAGATAGAGCATATGGCAGCGAGCTCAGATGAGGAAGTCACTCGTGCCTCGACGAGGGAGACGACGAGGGAGACACGCCCCTCAAAAGCTCTACGATCTCCATACGTCGTAGAGCGTCCCAAAAAGCGACCCTCCACCCATTATCAGAGGTTTAGGGAATCGGGACAGTCCCACGTGGAGATGAGCGGGACCGGGTTCTACCTTACACAGGAGGTCTTCTCCACGATCGAGGACATTACGAAGTGCCTCGAAGCCCAGGTAATTTTATTACATGTTTCGTTATGTTACTTTTACAGTTGATTTTGTTCTTTGTTCTAATTAGGGTACTAATAAGATTATTTTGAAATGAATACAGGAGATAGACCTGTACACGGTCTACTGGCAACATAGACTCCAACAAGGGTACCGTCTTCTCGACAATGTTACCGCCAAGCACCACATAGTTCTGCCCCTTATGTTTTACGTAAGTTCCTTTTCTCATTTTCCGTTTTCATTTGTTTCAATTTCAATTTGATAAAAAACCTAATAAAAACAATGTTTCAATTTCAAATAAAAAAAGACACAACTCCGAGAAGAGTACTTGAAATTTCACCAAGACGACCCGACATGGGGGTTGGGAAACGAGACTTTGAAGTACACGAAATGGGAGATCCCCGACGATTTCATCAACGGCTGGAAGGGGATTAACACGTACCGACCGTGGATCACCGGCCGATATGTAAGTTTTAATATCCTATATTGATTATATCGAATTTAATTATTAGTATTGCTAAATCGTGTGTTTTTTTTTTTAGTTTATCGTCGTTTGCCATGTCTCCTCCTCCCATTGGATCGTGTGTCGGGTGAACGTTCCTTGTTGGTGTATCGAGGTGTACGACTCGCACTTTTACCTGTACGAGGGTGATAAAAATGAAGCACTCAAGCAATCACGGATCATCCAATGCTTGCCCTTGTCCCGCCTCTTCTCACGCCTCTTGGAGTCAAATCTATATTACTTCACGCGTGTCAACTCAGATGTGCCCAACTTAGGGACACGATTCATGGACATCCAGTTCGCCCCTCGGGAGTATCAATTCACACAAGAAGACTCCGTGAGTTGTGGCGTGTACGCGTGTATGTATTTGGACTTGCTCCTTGGTACCACTACGCTATACAAGGGCAACGAGAAACTGGTCGTGGCAAGATATCGAAAGAAGATGGCGAAGCGAATTTTCATGATTTCGAGGGGATGGAGGGATTGGTGAACAAATGTATTTTTTTTTCGAATATTGAATGATATTGAATTCTGATTTAGATTTTGTAAATGTAGATTTTGTTTGTTGATTTCGAAATGTTTTGTTAATGGTTTGTTGATTTCGTATTGTTATGTTAATGGTTAATGTGTTTTTATGTTAATTGAAAAAATGGTGGGGAGTGACATTTCTTGGGCAATTTCTCACAAACCCTCGGCAGGTTACACGGTTGAATGAGCATTCATACATTGTGCAATCTTATGATTCGAGCACGTTACGTGAATTACACGTTTGAAAGAACATTACGTTCGTAAGTTAGTTCTAGATCAAACGTAACCTTAGTAGTTAGACTATATAAGTGACACTCACTCTATACTTCATACTTACATAAAATATCCTTCATTTAAATTGATTTTTGGCTTAATTATGACATAACTTACGTTATTACACGTTTACAAAACTTAATAGACTCGAGATACACGAGAAAATCAAACGAAACACGAGAATTTCGCAAATTTAGGCTTAATTTTGACTTTTTAGGCTTAATTTTGACTTCTCACGAAAAGGGTACACGCTATTTTTCAATTTAAATCGTGTAGAGTCAACATTCGTGTAGAGGGCATTGACTTTTATTTAATTTTGACTTTGTTGACCTTACACGGTTGAATTGGATTTCCAATCGTGTATACACGATTGAAAACATCATTCAATCGTGTATAGTCAATGACAATTTTGACTTTTTTTTTTTTTGACTTCACACGATTAATACTCGAATTTAACCGTGTACACACGTTTAAATCAACAATAATGTCGTGTATTTGGCCGAAGGTTTCCCTTTTTTTAACACAAAAACATTCAATTTTCACCAAATGATCAACTCAAACAAAATCTAATATGTTTACATCCAATAACATTCTTAAACATCCAAAAACGTTCATTAACATCTAAAAATGTCAATTTGGTTAAAATAAAAATATAATCAAGCATCGGTATCGTACGGACATCGGGGCCTAGTATGCTCCTCGCTCTTGCAAATGCTACATTTTTTCTTACCTCTAGGACGTCGAGGAGGAGCATTTAGATCAACTCCGCTAATGGGAAGCGGGGCTTGGCAACTCCGTCGTTTGTGCCCGTATTGTCCGCATCTTGAACACCTTTGATGATTCGTTGAGGAGGATCCTTCAACAGCCGATCGAGCTCTCGCCATCGGTGGTCGTCCAGCTGGCCTCTCGACAAGCGGGGGTAGCACGATCCATCGTGAAATGAATTCGGGAACACTCCACGTCTCGGGATGAGGAACCGGCTGAATCTGAGGAGAATACGTAGCACCTAACGTGGATTGCCTGAAATAATGGCTCACGTAGTTAGTTGCCCGCCCACCGGAATGCCTGTAACAACATTCAAAAACGCTTAGAGATCCGATTGAAATAACACAAGCATGAAACTAAAATAATTGGAATCACTAGGCGTACCTTATCGCCGCACAAGCGTGTCGACAAGGGATGCCGTCTAACTCAAACTCATGGCATTCGCAAGTCGAGTTTTGGAGGTCGACGAGGTAAGTCTGTTTTTCACCTTCGACTCTCCAAAGGGTGGGCGTAGGCGTTCCTCTAACGGAGTAGCGACGGCCCCATTCCGACGATGCCGACATCTTCGTATATGCCTTCTCCGTGAGTTCATGTTGCCGAGCTAGGGCACTAGTCCGATGTTCGTCGAACCACTTCTCGACGACTATCCGATACACCTCGATCATGGCACATATCGGGAGTCTCCGAGCCCACAACAACCGAGCATTCATGGTCTCGGCGGGATTCGACGTCATGAAGCTCGTACGTCGGACGGGACACTTGCACCTCGCCCACCTCGGGAGGCCAATGTCGCTCAACCGCCTGTAGATCCCGCCTCCCTCCCTGCTTAGGTCCCTCAGATTCCCCCAATATTCATCGAATTGAGAATCTCGATAGGCATAGGCTGCAGACTCGAATATAGCCCCCGCATGCCTCCCGTACCTAACGAAATTTCTCTGGAGGTGAACGAAGCAGAGACCGTGAGCAGCATGCGGAAAGACGGAGTCGATCACATTTGCGATGCTCACATGCTGATCGGATACGATCAACAAGTCCGAGGGCGCCCCGAAACTCTCTTTCACTTTGGCCAAAAACCACATCCAAGAATCGTCATTCTCCTTGGGGCCGAATCCAATGGCAAGGGGGAACACTTGCTCGTTCCCGTCTTTCGTCACCGCCACAAAGAGCATCCCATTATTCTTCCCCTTCAAGTGCGCCCCGTCTACTACGATCACGGGGCGTAGCAAACCATTTACGAATGCCTCGATGGACGGACCAAAGGCAAGGTAGAAGTAGTTCAGACGGTTGGTGACGTGGGAGGTGCGGATGTCGTACTCGGTGCCCGGATTCATCTCCTACAAAAGGTAGAGGTAAGAAGGGAGCCTCTGATAAGACTCGTCGAAGGCACCGTACGTCATCTCTATAGCGACGTTCCTAGCACGGAGAGCGAACGGGTAGTCAATCTGAATGCCGTACTCACTCCGTAGCTCCTCCACCATCTCCTTCGGCTTCAACACTGCGCCCTCGGTGATCAATCGACGAGCGTAGAATGCTCCTAATACCATGGCCGACACCTGTCGTTTGTTGTTCGAATTTAAATCAACTAGACACGTGTGATCGGCCACGTACTTGTTGATCTTCCAAATCCCGCCTTTCTGCGTTGCATTCAACTTGAACTCGCAATCCTTCCCCGAAGTGCACCTAAAACCCACACGGTCTTTGTCGGAACGAGGGATACAATACTCCTTCCGGAGATCCATGTGCAGCAATCCGACGGCTATATGCAAGTCATCCTTCTTCTTGAAGTATCCGTCCTTTCGCAACTGACCCAAGGCCGGTGCCAAGTCGGGATCGATCCATCCTAAAGGGAGCGCGGTGTCTAGATCGACTTGCGGTATCAACCAGTGTCGAACCGCCTCCTCGTTAGCGCGAGCACGAGCTTTGTCGTCGTGGGGCTCTTGGTTTTGTGAGTGCATGCTACGAAGCCCGATAACCCTATCAATATGGCCGGGCTCGCGGATCCATGCTCCGAATTCAGCCGTTAGGCTCTCAAGTAATTGGGATCGTTCCTCCACATTCCTTGCTTCCTCGCCCTCGGACTCGAGAGACTCTTCTTCCGACTCCGGCTCTTCTTCGTCGCGTACTTCGGATTCAAATGCATTCGATCTCGGGATCGGCTCCTCTTCGACGCTATAGTTCTGAAAAATCGTCGATCATTGGGTAGTATGGGCTGCCCGATTTGCTCTACTAATGACGTAGATCGTCGACATCTCCCTCTCGCGATGCACATTCTAAGCAAATCCCCGGTGCTCTTTAAAACGGCCTTCACCGTCTCCCGCTCGTTGAGGTTCGTCAAGTGGAATAGCAAGTGCTCTGATTCATCACCCAAGTAAAGTTGAACGTCTCGCAATACGTTTTCATAGCTCAAACTCGCTATGGGATAAGTGACGAGAAAAGAGTCTCCTCCTACGTACGATATTCCCTCCCAACGACCGCTATGACGGATAAGAATTCTCTGATCACCCATCTCCATCTGTACCAAAAAAAATAAAAAAATTAATAATCTGAAAAAAATTTGTTCTTAGTTACACGACAATATTCAAACAAAATCGTGTATACACGATTAATTTGACAAAATGGTCGTGTAAAGTCAACAATTTTGACTTTCAATCGTTGACTATTTTGACTTTACACGACAAAAACATACAATATACCGTGTATACACGGTTGTTTTGGAAAAAATATCGTGTACTTAAGAACAATACTTTTTTTATAATTTTTTTGGAATATTACTAACAATAAATATACAAAATCATATATTACCTTGGTATTTTGTCTCGAATAAACCACTTGAATCTCTTCCGAAATTTCCAGAAATTCGAGAATGCGTACAAATCTACAAATTTTTACTCTCAATAATTATGTAGTGTAATGTTGTGATACAATTACGTCTATGCTATTGTTTTGTTCACTTTTTCTGATTTTTAATCAATGCTAACCACCTACCATATTCTATTTTTACTGAATTTTGCAGATTTGGTTGTTGTAGTTAATTAATGCAATTTTTTTTTTTTTTCCACGTTAAATTGAATTTTTATGGAATTGGTTCACGACAATTGAATCGTTAGAGGGAGAGGGAGAAATCAATCGTGAGAGGGAGGGCCCCACAATCCAATTGATTTTAATTGATTTTTTGGTTTTATTAGACAAGTGGGACCCAATTACTAAGGGTATTTATGTCTTTTAACTACAAAATGAGTATAGAAGTTATATTTCTTATATGATGGGTATAGAAGTATTAGTTTTTATAAAAGTGGGTATTTTTAAACTTGACCCAAATATTAAAGGGTCCTCCTACCCCGAGAAAGGGCAGTGGTTGAGTGAAGTGAGTACACAATCCATTGGCACCCATACATGTCAAACAACAGTGGTCAGACAAAAAACATGGTTACTAAAATTATTTATATTAAAAAATAATAATAAAAAAGAAAAAAGAAGAGCACAGCACCAACAAAACAAGCCGAAATAGATCCAAAGAACAAAGCAGCAACTAGTCAAGGATAAAAATATCATCATAAATTGTCAAGAACACAAGTAGCTCTCGCCTCCCATATATCGTTATCAGATAACATTTCCAGTATGTGATCTATGCTTCAGTTTTCTTCGAAATAGCAATTACATTAAAGTTGATTGAATCAGGGTTTTTCTGGATAATCTTTTGAATAACTTTAGCAGCATCCTGTAGTAAAACAAATGAAATGTTTAAACGTATATCAACAAACAGATCTAATGATGAATATAAGCACATAATAGTGAAAGTAGCATAAGTTGCTAGACCACAAGAGCTCATCATAGCATTTAGATAGCTGAAACCGTAAATGAAGCTGGATGCAATCAGATTTCCGTTACCACGTGCAAAGCAATGGGTTTACTTTTAGTGCCACCAAGAGGGCAGACAACAAAGGCAAGAAACAAAGAAAATGAATAAGAGAACAACTAGTTAGTAGAGGAAGGGAAACATCACCTGTAATATAGAGATAGTCGAAGATGCACCGTGAGAAATAGGTCCAGCTCTCCTTCCATCAAGCTCGTACAGTTGTCCTACAAAATTTTTGTGTTACAGTAGAGTAGATAAGCTTTCACCAAGTGTTCTCATCATTGCATCATAAGTGGGGGAAATACAATCTTAAGATGGAAAAGCATAACTTCGGCTTGCTATCTAACCGATCCAAGATTGTTGGTTGATGTATTCAATATACAATAACAATACTAATAGGACACTGCTCCCATTTAAATCACTAAATAGAATGTAGAACCTTGTCAACTGGCAATTGCATAAGGTGTGAAAGCCACGAGTAGTTTTGTTCTAGGAGCATGTCTTATTCAACGTCTAGATTTAGTCCCATGGAATACCGATACTAATTCAATTTAATGCACAACAAAGATTTCAAATAAGCAGGTCTAGTCTTCCCTAACTAAACTTGATTATCCACTTACACTGTGAGAACACAATTCTAACTCGCTGAATCTATAATAGAATGTGCCACTTGACATGATCACACACACACACACACACAAAACAGATGGAAGCTTACCATTTGCACATGTAAAGCATATGAAATGTGTGTCGACATTATCCGATGCCTGTCAAAATATAGTTGATAATAAAAAACGAAATTTAAAAAAAAAAAAAAAAAAAAAAAAAAAAAGAACAAAAAAAAAAAAAAAAGAACAAAAAGATAATGAGTTTCGTGATCCATATAATAAATTGATATAATACAAACACATCAATTAACAAGATCATAACAGTTAAGACATGACTTATATGAACTCCGGTACTCCACATACGACAAAATTATTACCATTATGGCTGTCTCCTAGAGTTTATTACACACGGCCAGGCCCTCTACTTAATAAGCCATCAGGTGAAGCAAATACAATAGGATGCCATTTGTACAACCACCGGAAACAATTCAACAAATAAAGATCCAATACTAATTTATTTGGAATATTACATTGGAACTTTTGTTACAATATTATTGATCGCAGAGAAAATAATATTCCAGAAATGGTTAGACTGAAATTGTAGAGTAGAGTCAAAGGTGGCCATATCAAATGTTCGAAAAAATACGAAGTTAACAACAAAAGAATAAAAATAAAAAAATTATAAATAAAAAAATAAAGCAGAAATAAGAAGGTTCCCACTGAAAATATTCTCGTACATCGTAAATCACTCCATAAAATATGCTTCTCTAACATGACATTACCAATATTTAAATAATAAATATTACCATTATTGTCAGTTTAGGTATAAAAAAAAGTATTCAGGAAGGGAGTAGGATATCCTATAATTAGCCTCGTGATTTGTAAAGATTATGTTTCCTCTAAATAAGGAAACAATAGTGTATTCGAATAAGCTCTGCAACCTTCAAATATATGCAGAATATAATCCGTATTCCTTAGACGAACATGGTACCTGAGCACCAGGGTTTTCTTTCCCTAAGGCTACTTTCTCCTTTTTTGTTATCCCGCATAGTGCACTGGTGGATTCTCTATCTCCTGCACTGTAATCTCCGGTTCTCTGGAGCTACTATTTTCCAGTCCAACTTCCTTTTCCCCCCAACTTTATCATGACCACAACCCCTAATACATCCATCCAACCGATTAATCAGTTGGACTATCACCTCGACTCTGACTAGATTAGATGGTGCTGCAGGCAAGTTGCAGACCACAGTGGTGAAATTTAACGGTTACATGTTTTTGGAATGGGCTCAACAAATTCGCCCCAGATGGCAGAAAAGAGCTTCGTGCTTGCTTGCCTAGAGAAGGACCAAAACACGCAGCAAACAACCCTACCTTCGCATTAGCCTTCCGCAAATTTTCTGATCGCGGTATGGTTCTTAAACTCCACGGAAGTACAGATTGTCATCCGCTTATGTACATGGATGCCAAAGAAATTTGGGAAGCCGTTACAGAGATCCACTCGAACTTTAGTGATTCCTCTCATGTGTTGGTTGAAAAAGAAATATGGCTCTCTAAACAAGAAAATGGAGATGTCAAGAATTTTATTTCAACAAAATGGTCTCTATTTGGCAAGAATCCTAATGATCTTGCAAGTGCAAGGAAAACAGGAGGATGCTCCTGTCACTGTGTTCCTTATCAGGACAACATTAAGGATCAGATTATTGGTCGCCAACCTAAACCTTCAGTTAGAGGTTCGTAATCTGAACTATGCTTAACGGAAGCCAGAAAAATGTGATGAACGAATTTGTTCACACAACGAAAGATGGAGATACCATGGAACTCATTTCCAAGGGTGGACGGTGGCAGGGACATGAAAAAAACAGTATTTTAAGATTTGTGTTGCAAGCCATGGCATACAAAGGATAAGTGCTAAGGCTCCATTGAAAGTCATTTTCAAACAAAACAAATGGTGAGAAAAAAGTTACGGCAGCTGTGGCTGGAACCTCTCAAGATCACAATACTACTTCAGACTTGCTGTTCCAACACTTGTATATGCTTTTGAAGTCCCCACAATTCTCTCTCAAATTGAAAATAATGAATCGCTTGTAAACAGATCTCTTGATGACACAAAACAGACTCCAAACCATGACAAGAAATTCAGACAAACATCGATAGCAGTTACTAAGTCTGGAGTTTAAATCTTTAAGTTTTATTCAATGTTTAAGTGTTATTTATTGGATTATAGTTAGGGTTAGTATAATAGTTGGATCTATGTTAACTACTTAGGCCAGAAGTCATAAGATTTATATGTTTGAGTCATGAAATAGGTCAGGATCGTATTACTGATATTAGGAATAGAAGTGTAGGATGTGGCTGCAGGATTAACCTCTCTTTGAGGTGCCTTTTTTTTTTTTCATTCAATCTATGTACTACCTCCATCCTATAGAAAACATCATTTTTTAGAAACAAGAATTAATAAAGAATGTGTAAATGTGAAAAGGTGGTAGGGTCCTCACGTTTTGAAGTGTTAATTTTGTTTTCCAAAAATAGAAACATGACGTTATCTATGGGGCAAAGGGAATATTATTTTTTTTCCATTCGCCTTAACTCTATCTAACATACTCTAAAAAGTGCCTATCCAAAGCAATGCAACCAGCCCTTAAAATGCATGGCCTGGGAGATGCCCTAGGTACATCTCTTGATCCCATTCCACTGAATCTTTGAGTCTAATTCCCATCATTCAAATTTTGATTTAGATCTACCAGTGGCTCTTTACCCGTGACTCTTAGAAAACTGAGTTCGAAAATGCACTGCCAAATATTGTATATGTAACTCTTCAATACAAATCTCCTTTTTCCTATTTTAACACACACCTTAATCATGAGGATATTCCAAAGTCTTTGACTAGGGTAGACGTAACTCTTCCTGCTAGGAAGGAATTTGTAGGATGTAATTGGGTGTTCACAGTCAAGGACATTAAAGATGGAAACTCACGTGATAGAAGGGATAAGTTGCAAAATGTTTTACTTATACTTATCGCATGGACTATACAGAAACATATGTTGCAGCGGTGAAACTCAATACAGTAAGGGTTCTATTGTCAGCTAAAGTGAATCTAGATTGTGCTCTACGTCTACTCGATGTGAATAGTGCTCTCCCTAATTGAAAGCGTGAGAAGTATTAATAATACCTTCTTCTAGTTTTGAGGCCGAGTATGGAACACAGGTATACTGTTAGAAAAAGGCTACATATAGTCTGAAGCAATCAACTCAAGTTTGGTTTATGAATTTCCCAGGGAATAACAAGGATATTATCATGGTAACATTGATCACACCTTATTCCTTAAAAGTAAGAGAAAAACAAAGATGATTGTTTTGCTGGTAATTATATGTGGATGAAATTATCATCACAAAAGATGACCATGAAGAAACCAACAACTTTTAAGTGAGGCTAGCACAAGCATTAGAGATCAACGTTTGGGGACCGTTGAAATTTTGACTGGGAGTGGAAATTGCAAGATCAAAGTAGAGGATCATGGTAAGACAACAAAAATATGTTGTTTAAATGCTTTCTGATACATGTATGAGTGGTTATAAGACAATTGACAAGTCTATAGATCCAATTAAAAACGTAGTCACGTTGAAGGCGATCCAATTGATGTTGACACGTCTCAGAAATTGATTGGGAAATTAACCTCACAAGTTGATAGAGATCAGTAAATTGCTGGCAGGCAGCAGTTAGTATTATTATAATTGAGTTATAGTTTTAGTTTGTTTATTATTTTATTTGGCTCAAATTAGAGTTAGGATTGGTTTAGGATTCTATTAGAGATAAGGATGAGATTTTTTTTAGGGTTTAGGATGCTTTTTATAAATAGGAGCAGCTTTTCTTTTGTCCAGCGTCCAGAATTTTAAGGTTGTAGTCAGCCTTGCCGTAGGCCTCGTTTCGAGGAATGTTCATTCAAGTTGAATAAAATTTACACCAACAGCTCAAGTAGGAGCAATCAAGTCAAACCGTGCCAAGTAGTGTTAAGCTCAAACATGACTCAATTACAGTTGAGTATATTCAAACCGTGCCAAGTAGTGTTAAGCTCAAACATGACTCAATTACAGTTGAGTATATTCTTTTGTTGTGATGCACTTTGAGGATCAAGAGCTTAATAAACTGGAAATACTAATAACTTATAGAAGTTATTGTTCTACTTAAATTCATCATTTGCTATGAACAAATACAATTTAATAAGGTGTTTACTGCACTTATTAACATGTAAGAATAGCACAATAAATTACATCAATTTAATATTTCTATACTTTAGAGCTGCCTCACTTAAAAATATTACTCATAAGCTACTGAGCCGAGTAATACAAAGCTCAAGTTTGGCACATTTGCATATGAGTTTCACTAAAAGAATTACGTTATTACTTATATCTATATTCGAAAGATATTCAACTGAATGCAACATAATAAATCATGCTAGCATTGTAATCATATTAACTTGTGTGCGCTCAGTGCATAACAGTTCCGATATAATATAAAAAGACACATTGTGAATAAAAATTCATCCTACCAAAAACCAAAAAGTCAACTAGCAAGTTACATTGTGAATTGAGATAAAACTGTTGATCAAATAGATGTTTTTAAGTTCATGCAAGTGTCCAAAACTAACCTCAGTTTCACCAGCAGTTGCTGCAACTGAATGGGCAACTTCCATTTCTCTATCATTTTCAAGAAATTTTGCACGCTGTGGATCAACCATTAAGTTTAGAAATATTTAATGGGAACAAAGACAGAAGAACAAAACTGGGAAGTGGAAGTGACCTCTGACGGATCCATATGGGCAGTGGCCTTGAAGAATTTGTCCAGGTAAGACCCCTCAACTGGAAAACAACATGAGGAAAAAAAGACAACTCACAGCATATACATGACAGACACAATTTACTGAAGAAACGTAAAGCATGCATGATCAACCAATAATCAAACAAACTTCAAGAAGATATTACACATTCTTGAACCCTAGTAGGGCCAGAGAGAGAAGAAAATGAAGCAAAGCATGAAGAATATTAACCACACAATCTACTCAAAAGTAATGACAACACTACAGATGTCAATTGAGCTAATACACTAGGTTTATGCTAGCCATATTGGCCTGTCAAGGCTAATCAGCTCGATGTTATCAGGCTAGACATTTTCCAGGACAAAAGATATTCGCCCTAATCCTGAAACTTTTGACTGAACCAGCCCCATCTTTAAATATTTTGTAATATTTCAAGAATAATATTAACATGCGAGCTCTTCAATAGTTATTTTAAAGCAGGCTATGTAGGCAAGGACACATTTGAAAAGGACAGGGGGTCATGGACCACAATAGCCACTAAAATTTAAGTAATTTTGCCCCCCATAAGGATATCCTAAGAAATCATAAAAGCAAAAGTGAACCTAAAACCTGATGAAATATCCACATTTCCACTCTGTGCACCTACGCATTTAATGTCAAGAGTGCACTCAAAGCAGATTACTCATGCAAAGTACTAAAAATATTAGGTTAGAAACTACAAATATTCTACGTACCGTACTGAGAATTCCTCATAATATGAAAATAATCACAAAGGGGCTATTTGGAACGTAAGAGCTTACCAAGTTTTATCTCAGATTTTATGTTACCAACAGCGTGAAGAAGTCCAATAGTTCCACAGGCATTTCCTACTGTTTGCTTCATAAAGTAAGGTCCACTACTGGACTCCTATACAAGGTCATATAAATCGCAGATATCATTTTTCTGAAAGTAACTGAAGCAGGACATAAGCTCAACCAAAACAATAGAGGCAGGATTAAATGTAAAATTTAATCTGCTGATGCAATAGATTTTACTCAGATAAACATACGTAAGTCTGTTGTGAGTTAATCACAAAAGCAATGTAACATATCTCTATTAATAAACATTGCAAACAAATAAGTGAATGTGAGTTTTACATAACTTGTGACTTGTTCAAATCCATAGTAGCATCACTTATAAGACTAAGTTTCTTGTGGTTTGCTAAAAAGAAAATCTCATTTGCAAGATAATCATCGGATACAAGCATTGCTCTTCTAATCAAAGTCGAAGGAAATTCATCTCTAGAGTCTATAATGCGTTCACAAATCAGTAAATGTCCTTGACTGAAGTAATCATAAAGTTAGATTCAGCCAGGATGCTTGGGGTTACCAAGTAGTCATCCTAATTCCTTCCTACCTTAAACGATACTTCTTCTCTCCAGCATAAACAAGTTTTTCCTTGTATGAAGGCTAGGTAATCGGAAAACAGTTCAATTATAATTAGGAAATGATTTCAAGAATAGCCTAAAGCATAGGATGAGAAAAACATGTATATGATTAAAAAACAGGACGGCTGAAACATGAGTGTTTCATGTGAAAAATCCTTCCAATCAGATACTTGTTAGATACAGCATTGAGAAATCACTGACCTTTAATGAAGCATCTTGCTGAACCCTCTCTTTCTCGCTCTGTAGAAACACAAAATTACCATAGATACACAAAAAATTGCATGAGCACTCTATGTTACTAATAGGCCAAATAATGGATTTAAGCAGGTGTCTGGGCTTGCAGAGGCAACGAATTAGTGGCACTTCCTTCCATTATCATGTCATTAGAAATCTCAATGTTTTTATAACAAAAAAATGTTGTAAGATTTTGAGGTTCATACTTACATTTTTGTTCAGAGAAATTAAACGCCTTATGTTAAAGAAATTAAAGGAAGAACAGAAAACAAGACTCGGCAGGAACTCAAACAACACGAGCAATTTTTGGCACAGATTACCTTTTCCGTTAAAGGGTAGAGGAACAGCACAGCGAGTACAGGCTGCGGAACCATTGCCAAGAGTTCTTCATCAAGTCCGTAAACGTCAAAGCACTCTGCCTCACCCGGGGAAACACCGAGTCCCCAAAGAAACTGTTCATCGCAACTAATTTTCTTCAATATCTCGCCATACAATCATAATCTCCATTATACTATTTCTCGATTCTTTTCTATTTTTTCGTAGTTTTACATCTATCCACAATTCACCCTTCGTGTTTTGGTGTTTACGATACATAAACAATCCACCATCAAAATCCATACTTGTTCACTCCCCCGTTTCCATTAAAAAAAAGGAAGAACAGTGAATCAAATGATAAAAATGTCGAACTATTATACATAGTGCCTACATAAAATTTCAGATGAAAATTCAAAAAAAAAAAAAAAAAAAAAAAAAAAAAAGAAAGGTGGGCACAAATGCAGCGGTACCTGGTTCATAATATCAGGGTTAGCTTCGAGAGGAAGCCATTTCTTCGTTGAAGCCATAATGGTTTTCAGGGTTTCTCCTCTCTTTCTCAGGTTTTTTGTTTTGCCTTGCTTTGGGTTTTTGGCGTCTAGAGTTATTGAGGTATAATCTATATATATATAATATATAAAAACAAAATACGAGGGGTATTTTTATATTTTCACTTCTATTAATAGGGTTATTTTTGTAATTTGCTAATTCAAATATATAAAAAGGCTTATACTATTAGTCGTAATTTTCTAATTCACATCACACCTCTTCACTCGGACTTGGTGCATGATGAACCCTACCGAAGCGGCGCCTCTATTCATAATCCATATATAAATATATATGCCCAATAACAAAAACTTTATCTGTGGTGCCGTCCCAAAATTAATTTGACACATCGCATTAGTAAAATTGGAAGAACGTACGCAAGATTATCGGTAATCTCTCTATCCTCCCTATTTAACTATTTAACATTTGCCTGTTATCATTCTTTTTTTCGACAAAGCCTGTAAACAAAAATTTTATTTGCAAATTCTACATGGTTGTAATCTATACATGTTCCTACGATGTGCGGATGCCATAGTGTTACTATTTTTGTTAAATCTTTTTTTTTAATTTTTATTTATTTTGTCACCCCAGTCAATCTGCATCTCAAAATTTGACGCAATGTGGTGATTGACCCTTTTAATTCTGTTAATCCTCTCATGCCTTTTTTCTTTGCTTTTTTGTTTTTATAGAACGAAAGATTGTTTTTTTCTTCTCAATTTTCAGATCTAGAATTTGGATTATTAAAATATAGAAGAAGAGGCGTGATCAGTGTTCTAAAAGACGCCGCCTAGGTCCGCCTAGGCGCCGCCTAGGCGCTAGTCAGTCCCTCGCCGCCCGACTAATAAGTAATCCGCCTAGGCTCTATGCGATACCCAACGAGCCACTATTGTAGCTTAATCAATAGTCTTTATGTGTTTATTAATCTATGTTTAGGCAAACTATGCAACTCTATGTATGATTTTGGATTTATAATTATGAAACTAACATATCAATTGTCATAGTATGTGTATTTATTATAAATTTGACAACAATATTGTAAGAATAGTAAAAATAAGCATTATAGTTCGAATCCGCCTAGGCGGCGCCTAGGCTCCCGCCTAGCGCCTAGGCGCTAGTCACCCCTCCACCGCCCGACTAGCGCCTAGCGCTTTTTAGAACATTGGGCGTGATGATAACCTGCCCATATAGTATATATATTCTGCATTTGAACGATAATACATTCATGCATTACCATCTGATCTCTCTCTTCTACATCTCACAATTCCATTCTATTTTTTTTTATTAATAAATTTAACACTTTATCGTTGATGCAATCCGTGACAAAAAATTGTTGTATATATTTTCTAATTTAAACAGTGATTTCCTGAACAATATCACCGTATTTCGGCTGAGATTGCTCCTTGAATATTAATTCGATTTGATTTTCCAAACAATGTCACCGTGTTTCGGCTGAGATTGCTTCTTAAATATTAATTCGATCAATTTTGATTCGAAATATATTTTAAATCTTGCCAATGGTATCTAATGTCAAGGATCATATTTGTTCCTTAATGTTTCGTTTTTCTAGGCTAATACTAAAATTTTGAACAGACCTTCGAGTTGCGAAATAGTTAGCTTCAATATTATGTGCTTTCGGTTACTATAGTCCTGCCTACATTAATTATATCTTGTAATTAGTTTACTTTTTATTTTTATCAATTCTTGAGTTTTCACTTCAAATTCTTTTTACATGCATATAGTTGATTTTTTGCAGGTATCTACTTCAAATTGTAGCTCAATCATAAATTTTGCAGTGATTTTCTTTTGACTTTGGACATAGTATATGATAATAGTATTGTAGTTTTTGGCTGCCCTTTTTTATGTGCGATAGTTTGGCTTTAATTTTCCTTTCGTAATTTAATTGGTTAGTTACATAAACATAGATATTTTGCAGTTAAAACAAATCTCAGCCGCAACCTAATAAATTAGAAAATATCTATCATTTATCTCATAAATACTAAAAAAACATATAATTATCAAATTACTATTTAGAAAATCATTCATTTGATGATATAAAATTGAATTTTAAAATATTTATACAGAGATTTATATGTTGTAATATAAAAATGATAAATAAGTACGAAATATACTTTCGATACATTTCACTTGGTATATGATTTATTGGTGTAGTAAAGTAAGTACGAAAGATTTGACCGCGCATCGTGCGAGTAAGTGTTCTAGTTCTTATAATAAAGACATAAATAAAAGAGTTAATATAATAAATTATCCCAATTTTAGTAAAATCAATAGTAGGTCACCCACTTAAAAAATTCAAAATTTACCAAATTTTGACGTAAAATGACACAAATGTCCCTAATGTATGACTAAGTCAACTTTTACCTTATTTTATTTGATTTCTCAACTCTTTTATTCTCTCTCCTTCAATTTGGGTTTGAATAACAGAATTCGATTCTCTCTCCCCGATTCTGTACAGACGATGGCGGCGCCGGCGTGAGAGCTTAGAAATTGAACTGGTAAATGTTTGTGTTGTCGTCGTTTATTTTTACATTCAATCACGTCGATTTTGTAAGAGTTTGTCGGCGTTTCAAGTTTTGGCCGGCGGCGTTTGTGTTGTCATCGGTTGATTCATCGGCGGCGTTTATATAGTTTGTCGTCGGTTGAGTCGTCAATGTCGAAGAAATTTTCGATTCAATTCGATTCAATCGTCGGCGTTTTGATAGGTTAGAAATTTACATGTTTTCATAAGTGTTTAGGACTCGTTTCTATGCCTCGTTTAGTGATTTAGTTCGTATTTTGTATGGATTTATGACTTTTAGAACTATATTACGCTTTGGGTATTTTATCGTATTTTCAGGCATTTTTCGAATGGAAATAACCCAAGTTGAAACGAGGGTCGAGAAAGCCAAGGGAAGAAGTGTCGAAAGACGAAGAAAGGAGATCGAGTGGGTTGACTCGACCCTGTGCTCGACCGAGCCAGGGGTCGAGCCAACTACACTGCATGGCTAGGCTCGACCGAGCCTGTTTTTCAAAGTGCGCGACCGGGCGCGCGACCTCGCCGTTGGTCGAGCGCGTGGTCGAGCCGAAACACGGGATTCGTCAATTCGTGGGCTTTTCGACTTTTTATCGATTTCTATTACACTTATGTTTCCTTTGTAAATTTTTACTCTATAAATACCTTAGATTTAGCATTGTGAACCCTAGTTTTTTCATAGTTCTCCATAGTTTTCTTTAGTTTTTAGTTCGTTCGTTTTATATTTTTCAGCTTTCGTTATTGTTCGACATTGGAGTTTTATTCAAGTTAATTCAAGATTCAAGTTCAAGTTCTTCATCGTGTTCAAGATTCAATTCCAAATTTTTTTTACTCTACTTTTTAATTATGTTCTTTCAATTCATTATGTTTATGTTTGATTTAATTATGTCTAACTAAATTCCTTAGTTGATTTTAGGGTTTGAATGCCTAATTGAATTTATGTGAGTACTTTTAATTACAATTAGTCTGCTAATCTAGATGCATGTTTCATGGTGTTTATTCTCATGCATGATTACTTGATCACTAATTGTGTATGCATAGTTATGTTTTTATGCCTTAGCCGAATAATTGCATAATTGATCTCATGAATACATGGTATGATGATTTAATTGTCTTAGCCGAAATTAGATTATCATAGGTCTACATATAGTCGATATAGGTGTCGTAGTTGAACCTTGTTGATTGTATTTATCAATACTTGTTTTATTTTGCACTTGATTTGATTTCTATAAGACCAAGAGGAGATTAGGATCTTATTGAGTGACGATCTATACTGCCTTAGCCGGAGTGTTAGATTATTTTCGTGCATCGCGTCTAGATTGGATTAAATTGGTTAATTGGGTTAATTGTTACTTGCATAGATTTGATTAGGTAGGCTTCCCTAGAATCAACGTTTGTTTCTTATTTGATTTTCCTTATTTGATTTATTTGCTTATTTGTTTACTTTGTTTTATTTGTTTATTTGCTTATTTAGTTATTTCCTTAATTATGTTCTTTATTACTTTTATTTATTTGTCTAGGATTATAAATACCACATCCCAAAATTCTTAATTGCTTAAACATCAGTTTAGTTCTAAAGTAAAGGTATTGTGTGTGTTTTCTATTTGTCAATCCCTGTGGATACGATACTCGTACTTTCCTCTTACTATACCTATTTTTGTGTGATAGAAATAGTGCGATAAAATTTTGGCGCCGTTGCCAGGGGTTGATTAGATTTCATATGCATATTTTGAAATAGAATTAATAGGTGATTTAGGCGTTTTTATTTTTCTGTTTTCGGTTTATTGATCTAAATTTTTCTTTCTCTCTTTTCTTTGTTTTTAGGTAGTGCATGTGCACTAGATCTAAAGGGATAGATCTTATTTCGATAGATTTGGAACTCGAGTGCTGACTAAGGTGGAAGAAGAGGAACGAGAAGGAGATGGTCAAGATTGATACACCACCCTCTTCACCACCGGATTCACCAAGGAGTCGAGATTCAATGGGGGATCGTGAAGTGAGGAGGACTTTGAACGATCGGTTCAAGCCGGTCGTTGATCAATTTCAGCA
Organism: Thymus mandschuricus; assembly: GCA_029379335.1. Classification (NCBI taxonomy): domain Eukaryota; kingdom Viridiplantae; phylum Streptophyta; class Magnoliopsida; order Lamiales; family Lamiaceae; genus Thymus; species Thymus mandschuricus. The sequence goes on along the minus strand of CM057074.1, from coordinate 12,536,346 downwards.
AGGAGGATCGGGGACCACGGACGCCAACAACTACGAGATCAAGACGTCCCTCATCAGCATGGTGCAATCTAACCAATATGGAGGCACACCGATGGAGGATCCAAACGCTCACTTAAAGCAGTTTTTGGACATTTGTGCAACCTACAAGGCTAATGGAGTTTCATCGGACTACCTCAACCTCAGTTTGTTCGTGTGGTCTCTCAAGGACGATGCGAGAGAGTGGCTCGATGGATTGGACAAGACAGAGATTAGGACTTGGACCGAGATGTGTACGAGGTTTCTCAACAAATTTTTCCCACCTTCGAGGGCTCAGAAGCTTATCAACGAGATCAATCAATTTCAACAATATGAGGATGAACACTTCTACGAGGCATGGGGAAGATTCAAGAGATTGTTGAGAGCATGCCCGAACCATGGCATTTGCAAGGAGGATCAAATCACGTGTTTCTACCGTGGTTTGAACTAGATGTGCAAAAAGGAGCTAGACTACGCTTCTAAAGGAAGATTTTTGAACAACGAGTATGATGTGGCGATGGAGATTATTGAGCTTACCGTTAACTCGAGTTATGAAGAGGCTACTGACAGACGCATTGGAAGGAGGAGAGTTGCCACTATTGAGATCGACGCTGACGATGACTTGATGGAGAAGTACACGAAAACAGCAAAGGAGTTTGATACCATCAAGAAAGGAGTGCTTCGGTGTGATGCTGTAATGGCCGCAGTTTTATTTAGTGATTAAATAAAAACTTCGGCATTATTTTGTTATTACTATTATTAGTATAACAAATTTTAAGTGCTACAAATAGTAGTGTTATATTTAGTAATATTAAAATTTCCAAACGAGAGTCGAATTATTTTAGAAAGGCCCGATAAAACGAATAGATTAATTTATTTAAGGACCAAGGCCCACTTAGTGATCGAGGCCCACTTCACGATTAATCGTACGATTTTATTCGACCAAGAAAGAGGCCCGTTCAGATTAAATATTCAACAACATTACAAAAGCCCAAGGCCCGAATATTGAGCCCATAGCATGTACACATATATTTAAAAAAATAATAAAAATAAATAAATAAAAATAAAAATAAATTGCAGAATCGCTCTACAGGCTAGGCGAGTTTTCCCGACACAATCTGGGAAATAAAACACCTCATTAGAGTCCCTAAGTACAATTAGAAACCTTAATCATCTCCCTAATTACAATTTGGGGGAGGATTACTTGAGCAATTAAAATCCCATCATCTCTTACATGAAGTAGTCGAGACACGCAGCCTCCTTCACTCCACCACCTGCCATTTCATCATTGAGGAAATAACCCACCAATGCATGCCCTCCATTAGTCTCCCTTGCAATAATGAGCCTCCAAACCCCTTAAAAGAGCAGCCATTCTCTGCATAACAATATTCACCCACATTACTCAAGATAACACAACATAGAGAGAGAAAGCAAGTAGGAAGGAGTGAAAACTAGTAAGACAACAAGTAAGGTGTAAGCAAAGAAGAAGGTAGGCTGATTTCCAGCAAAGGAGCAGCCGTTTCCAGCTCTTCGAGCACCATCACACCTACGATAAACCCCCTCTCACCCTCTCTAAGACCTAGCATGTACATGCACTAACTCAAGAACCAAATCCCTATCTCTAGGAGTGAAGAAAGAAGGAAGGGAAAGGTATTCAAGCAAGAATTAGAAGAGGGCAGCCCTTTAATCGGAAGCTAGAGACTCAATTTCAGTTTCTAAAGGTGAGAAAGAACCCCCACTCTTCCCCCTAGCATGAGTATCAAGACCCCTAACACTCAGAAATCAAACATGCAAGTGTAGGCTTCAAGTTGCATCGATATAGAGAAGGAACAAGAGGAAGGAAGCAACAAAGAGAAAGGGGACAGCCACCATTTTAGCTCAAGAACTCAGTTTTCAACCTCAAGGATTGCAAGTAAGACTTCCCTCATTACTCTCTCTAAGTACTACAAAGCCTTAAGCATAAAAAACCTCCCATTAAAACCACCAAAAACCAACTAGTGACACAATCTAATACTCTATCACCCTCTCAAGCATGGAAACATAGTTAAAAACATCAAGATTGAAGCATGAGAAACATAGCAATCCCTTAGAAGCAATGCATGTTACCTTTGAAGGCTAAAAATCAGTTTTAAGGCATGTTTAAATCACATAGAACCTCCTCTAACAAGCCTAAGGCATTGCATGTATAACGATCTCCCAAACTAACCATTCAACACAACAAACACACCAACTTTTAGAACACCAAAATCTGGAAATTTGTTTCCAAGTAATGCATAAACTAACAAGAAAAAATCAGCCTATAAATGCCTCCTAATCAAACCCCATAAGCCTCTAAATCAACTAGTATAGCTCATAATCGAATTGGAAGAGAAACGAGAGATTTCGGTGAGGATTCGAACCTGCCGGAGATGGAACGAAGGCGTGAGGAGACGACGGTGGAGCACGGCCCCTCCCTCGGCAACGGGGACCGCGTCCCGAGCAAATGGCAGCCTCGGTAGAGCCATCCCGGCTCCGGAAATCGCCGTTGGGGCATCGGGATTCACCGGGAGACAACCTGCAAGACAAAAGCGAGAGGAGAGAGGTCAGAAGGAGAAAGTACGGGGGGGGGGGGGGGGGGAAGAGGAAACACCGGCGGCAGCATCGCCGCCGGCACCGAGAAACAGAACGCAGAGAGAGGCGAAGGATGGCAGTGGCCGACGGAGCATGCCCTAGCCACGAGGGCTAGGGTACTGACGCAATCGGAGAAGCCGAGCCGCGGCCGGGCAAGCGGAGCGCCGTCGGCAGCAAACGACGGCGGGCGCGATGGCAGCAGAGACGCGGCGGCGGCTAACGCATGATAGAGGCGACGGCGCTGCTGGTCGGAGGAGCAGCAATGGAGAAGAGAGAGAGACGGCCGAGCCGGGGCCGGACGAGAGGAGCGCCGCCGGCAGCAGACAACGCGGCGGCGGCTGACGCGTAGACGGAGATGAGCGGCGCTGCACAGGGAAACCGCGAGTGGAGAGAACGACACGGCCGACGCCCCACATCGACGGGAGCAGGGCCGGCGCCGGAAGAGCCGGAGCCCGATGGACTCCTCAGTTTTTTTCCATAATTTCCGAATTAGGGCTTTCCCTTTTCAACTAAATGGGAAATCGACGAAGGTCGGGACGGGCCTCCCCCGGCCGACGCCAGCGGAGAAGGGCAACAACGGCAGCGGCAGAAGCTGCGGAGAACGGCGGCGGCGATGACCGCGAAGAGGAGGAGAAGTCGCGAACAAGAGAGAGAGAGAAGGAAGGGAATTGTGTTTGCCAAGTATTGGATCGGGCCGGGCGAGCTAGTGGGCCACGGAGTTGATTGGGCCGGACTTATTCAATTGGGCCGAGAATTAATATTCAAATGGGCCGAGAATTAATACTCAATTGGGCCGAGATAAATAAGTTGTCGGGCCGGACTTAATTTTCAGTTGGGCCGAAGCTTCCAGTAATATTTATCTTATAAATGTAGACCACTTATATCACGTAATAAAACCACTAAGCCTTATTAATAGCTTAATCGAATATCCTGTGATTTCTGTCGAGGATGAAAAGACTGTAAGACACAAAAATCGATCAAAGTGATCGATTTCAAAAGAGAATCGAGAAACCCTCGATTAAAAGAATAACCATGATAACGTTATCAGTAAAAGAGAGTATAACCTCGATAAAAGACATCCTTCTCATAGATCGATAAGATTATCGATTTCATTTCAAGCTTCTCATTTTACGTTCTTTGAACGAGGTTAGGCGAAGGAGCAAGCCGAGGCTAAAGAAGCACCTCAGAGTTACAGTTATATTCAGGAAAGCTATTGAGGTGGGCTTTCGTAAAACTAAAATGTTTCTTTATGCTATAACTCTTTTCTTAAAGAATTGTCATGCCATAAAATGTTTTGTTTTTGTATGAGATCTATCTGGGAAAGGCTTATGCCTCAGTTTATCAGAACGATTCGGGCTCATCGAGGTCAAGACCTCGGTGAGTTAGTGCAGTTAGCTACGCAAGTGGCGCGGTCAGGTATCCGGGAGGGTGGCCAACCTCACGGATACACCCACAGCTCAGATATGATGGATTACACCAGAAAATAGCCTGCGCAGGCACTCTTTTATAAAGAAAATGTTTTGTGAACATAGGTCTTTTCCGAAAACCCCTATGATTCACTTGAATGGCTGACAATTAAAATGTTTTGGCATGTGTCCACTGAGTACTTTTGTACTCAGTCCTGTACATATTTCCCATGTGCAGTTTAAGCAGGATGAAGTGAAGTTGCCGGAGGAGCTTTTGTCGAGCATGAAAGTGTTGAACCCTCTTGGTGGTGCATGTCTCCATACATGCATCTCACGTTCTTCCGCTGTGATCTTTATGTAGTTAGACTAAATTCTATTTTGTATACCGTTGCAACTCATCTCCATTTTGTGTATCGTTGCAATGTATTGGTTCCATTCTTATAAAATGATTCTTTTCATGAACAACGCTTCCGCACATTCCCTGTAAAACGCTTCCGTTGATGAACAATACTTTTCCTCCATTCATTCTCGACGAATGATGGGGAGTTCGAATGTAATCTAATGCCATGTCTTCACATCGTTTCACCTCATGTCGTTCGTTATTTTATTTCGTTTCCCTTTTCTTGAGTCGCGACCTCGCTTGGCTAGTCTTAGCGGGGTGGGGTCGTGACAGATGCTATAGTTGATGAACAAGTACCCCCAACTGAAGAAGAAGATGTTAATTTTGTGCAACAAGGTGACAAGTGGCAACCAAATCAAGGAAACAAGTGGCAAGGAGGACAAGGAGGCCAAGGAGGTTCGAATTATCAAGGAGAATACAAGAAGCCTTATGTTCCCAACAACCGAAACCATCTGAACTTTTCCTATGCCAACCCGAACAACGCCTTGCAACCACCTCCCGAATTTCATGTTGAGAATGGAGTTATCCAAGAGCCGAAGAAGGATATGTCAACTGATGATTTGATTCGGCACTTGATAACCACATATTTAGCATGCTTTAGAGTGTGTCTCGATGCGTGTTTTGGTTGAGATATGTATTTAAATGAATAGGAAATGATAGGTTTTTACAAGTTGTACATTTTCTATATGCTCTGCGTTTTCTCTCGGTTTCCATGCTGATTTCAGGTGCTGCGGCAATTTTCTGGGTAAGTTTGACTTATCCTATGTCGAAGAGGATCGAGAGAGGAAGCCGTAGCACTTTTCGGATTAATTTTTCGATGCCGGACGAGAGAGAACGAGCCAAAACCGTGAGAGCGCGCAAACTGTGAAATGTGGGCGGAAATGCACAAGTCAAACGAAATTGCACAAGTCAAACCTCTAGTCAACTTTCTAGAAATTACAAATTTTACCCCACCTTCTCATCTCAAGTTTCTAGTATTTTCAATTTGACCCCAATTTGTGGGAAAACTATAAATAGCTAGTTATTTTCATTATTTGATATCTAATTTCACTTGTAATTCACTTGAACACTTTCTCTTAGAACCCTAGCTATTTTCCCTCTTTCTTCTTTGGTATTTTCAAATATTGTTGGATGATCAAGCTTGAAGATTGAAGATTATTGAAGCATTTCTATTCCTTTTCCTTTCCTTGTTATTTCTATTATGAATTCTCTTATTTTCCATGGTTTGATTGCTAGATCTATGGCTAGCTAAGCTTGCATATGGCTCCAAGTGATGGATAATTTGATGTAGATGATAGGTATTAGAATCTAGGATGTTGATCTACCTTCCTCTTGGATTGCCTATGGATTGGGACTTTAATTTGAATGCATGAATAATTGATCACTAGGAGTGCATCTAAGATGTTTGATGGAATGCCTAGGAAGCTTCCATTCATAGCACTTGGCATCAATCCATACCCATATCACTTGATTTCATCTCATATAGTTCTTAGAAAGAATTAGATGGGTTGGATGAGAGTTGGTAGGTTATCTTAGACTAATTTGAGCTATTTGGAGTTGATAGAGTATGTAAAGGCTTAGAAAACATTTATTGCTCTATTGATCTACTTGTTAATCACCCTAGTAAAGTAGGTTAGCATATATGATATAAGAAACCATCCAAGGTGGATTAAATTGGCTTGAAGCATCTAGATTCTAAAACCTTCATCATCATCATATTGGAAATCACTTGGATCCATGCCTTTACTATTGTTGATTCTTCACATTCGCATTTTACTAGCCTTGTTTACTTTACATTGTCTACTTTACTCTTTGCCTAGTTTAGAAAACAAACCAAATCATGATCATGTGCTTAGATAGTATAATGGAGACGATATAGACTACTTGATTTGCTATTGCCATATTTACTCCTTGTGGTTCGACCCGGACTACTAGCTAGTTCGGTATTATTGCTAGGCTAGAAATTAGCTTAGTCAACACTATATGGCTCAATCGGAGACGAGGATGACGCAACAAGATGCGAAGTTGAGGACATTGGAGCTAACTCAAACTACTTTGAGTAACAATTTGGGGAGTAGCTTCAACGCTTTAACCAAGCAAATGTAGATGTTGGAGACGCAAGTGAGTCAATTAGTCAATGCTCAAGGAGGAGTCCATAAGCCCGGCCAATTCCCAAGCACAACCGAGCAAAACCCAAAGAACCATCAAGTCCATGCTATTGAGCCTAGGAGTGGCACTCGGTACACAAATCCATCCTTGGAAGGTGAAGTTGAAGTTGAAGTTGAAGATTTGGGAGATGGAAACAACTCGGAGTCGGAAATGGATGAAACGAAGGACGAAGGCACGGAGGGAGGAGTGCTCGACCGCGCATCCGGTCGAGCAAATGACGAAAAAGTTTCCCAGGCTGGCTCGACCAGGCGCGCGACCGAGCCACCGGTCGAGCCACCAACTAAGAAGGTGCGCTCGACCCGGCGCGCGACCGAGCCGCAGGTTGAGCCAATGTACGTGATGTTCGCCCAGATCCGCTCGACCGGGCGCGCGATCGAGCCGCCGGTCGAGCCAGCCCTGTTTTGGCCCCGACGAAGGATTCGACCCCGAAAGCTCCGTTTCCGCAACGATTGGCGAATACCAAGCAAGACGAGAAGTATCAGAGGTTCTTGGAGATCTTTCAGAAGGTCAATATCAACATACCACTTCTCGACGCACTCAGAGATATGCCCAATCATATGAAGTTCATCAAGGATGCAGTTTCGGGAAAGAAGAGATGGGCCAAGTTCGAGACAATCAACTTAACAGAGGAGTGCAGCGCGGTGATTCAAAAGAAGCTCCCATTGAAGCAGAAGGATCCCGGGAGGTTTATATTGCCGTGCAAGATTGGTGATCACATATTCCAGAATGTTCTTTGTGATCTTGGCGCTAGCATCAATTTGATGCCTCTATCTATCTTCAACCGGCTCAAGATTGGGAAGATGAAGTCAACTACTATCTCTCTACTCATGGCGGACCGTTCAGTTTCTTATCCAAGGGGGATAGTCGAAGATGTGCTCGTACAAGTCCATAACCTTGTATTTCCAGCAAATTTCGTAGTCTTGGATATGCCGGAGGATGCTAATCAACCATTGATCTTGGGACGGACATTCCTAGCTACGGGGAGAGCATTAATTGATGTTCAAGATGGAGACCTCACTTTTCGAGTCAATGGAGAGGAGATGAAAATTTCGATATATGACGCGATGAAGAGGCCCGACGATCATCGAGAGGACATCTTCTCCATCTAGACATTGACACCACCTACTTCGGAGGAGGCTCTAAACTATTGCATCTCCAACTCGGTATATTCATACTCGGAGATCGATGACGCTTGTGATGAGATTTTGGAGTATCTCAATCAATTGGAGGCAAATCAACCATCACCGAGCCAAAAGAAGGCATTCTACCTCGACATCAACAAGAAGGTGGATGATGGAGTCATCGAGGAGGAAGTGAAGAAGGATTCCGCCCCAAAAGTGGAGTTGAAGCCACTACCAGAGCATCTTGAGTACCAATTCTTGGGAGAGGTGGAGACATACCCGGTGATCGTCTCTTCTTACTTGACGGAGACGATCAAGGACAAGCTTTTGAGGGTGCTAAGGAAGCATAAATATGCGATTGGATGGACGATTGCCGACATCAATGACATTAGTCCTTCAATTTGCGTGCATAGGATACTCCTTGAAGACGAGCATCGGCCGAGAGTCCAACCTCAAAGACGATTAAATCCAGCCATGCAAGAGGTCGTGAGGAAGGAAGTTATGAAGTTACTCGATGCCGGCATGATCTATGCTATCTTGGACAGCGAGTGGGTGAGTCCTACTCAAATGGTATCGAAGAAGGGAGGCATGACAGTTATCAATGATGGTTGACCGAGACGAGGCTCGTTACGGGATGGCGAGTATGTATCGATTATCGACTTCTCAACGCAGCAACTAGGAAGGATCACTTTCCCCTTCCTTTCGTGGATCAAATGCTCGATCGATTGGCCGGACATGAGTACTATTGCTTCCTCGACGGATACTCCGGCTACAATCAAATCTCCATCGCTCCGGAAGACCAACACAAGACGGCATTCACATGCCCTTATGGAGTCTTTGCTTATCGGAGGATGTCGTTCGGGTTATGCAACGCTCCAGCCACGTTTCAAAGGTGCATGATGGCCATCTTCCACGGATTTTCGAGAACATCATGGAGGTATTCATGGACGATTTTTCAGTTTTTGGCTCTTCGTTTGATCAATGCTTGGAGAATCTAGCCACGGTACTTCAAAGGTGTGAAGAGACGAATCTCGTTCTCAATTGGGAGAAGTGCCACTTCATGGTGCAAGAAGGGATTGTACTTGGCCACAAGGTGTCGTCGCAGGGATTGGAGGTGGATCGAGCCAAAGTTGTAGCCATTGAGAAGTTTCCACCACCTACCAATGTCAAATCGGTGAGGAGTTTCTTGGGACATGCCAGCTTATATAGAAGATTCATCAAAGATTTCTCGAAGATTACAAAGCCGTTATGTGGATTGCTCGAGAAGGATGTCATGTTCGTGTTCAATGAAGATTGCTTGGAAGCCTTCAAGACGTTGAAGAAGGCGCTTATCTCTACTCCCATCTTGGTTTCACCGGATTGGAGTGCCCCGTTCGAGCTTATGTGCGATGCAAGCGATTGGGTGATAGGAGCGGTTTTGGGGCAGAAAAGGGAGAAGCTCTTTCGAGTTATCTATTATGCTAGCAAGACGTTGGACTCGGCCCAAAGGAACTACACCACCACGGAGAAGGAGTTACTTGCGGTGGTCTATGCTTTCGACAAGTTTAGACCTTATTTGGTGGGATCTCACACGATTGTGCACACCGATCATGCCACTATTCGCTACCTATTCACCAAGAAGGACTCAAAGCCGAGGTTAGTTCATTGGATTTTACTTCTTCAAGAATTCGATATGGAGATAAAGGATAGGAAGGGATGCGAGAATGTGGTGGCCGATCATCTCTCGAGACTTGAGCAGCCGGAAGAAGGAGATGATTCGAGAATCGTCATCAAGGAGAGTTTTCCCGACGAGCAGATTTTCGAGATAGATATGTACACCCCTTGGTTCGCCGACATGTGAATTATTTGGCGATCCAACATGTCCCCACAGGCCTCTCATCTCACCAAAAGAAGAAGTTCCTCCATGATTGCAAGTTCTACTATTGGGAGGATCCTTACTTGTACCGAAGGTGCGCCGACGGAATTATTCGGAGGTGTGTTCGACAAACGGAGTGGAAGAAGATCATCGAAGATTGCCATAGCGCTCCGAATGGGGGACACTTCGCCGCAAATCGCACCGCCCTCAAGATTTTCCATAGTGGATTTTATTGGCCATCGATCTACAAGGATTGCTATGTGATAAGGTGTATTTTTACCATATAATTAAGGTGTTATTTTATCGTTTTCTTGTCTTATTTTGATAGTTTAGCTCATGATTTGTATTGTTTATGTTATTTCGATCTAGATTACGCTTTTGGGTTGTTTTGAGTGTTTTTAGGGCTTTTGAGTCGAGAAAACCCAAGATGAGATAAGAGATGATGAAACCAAGGAAGAGATGAAGTATTGATCCCAAGTTCTGACTTCTCATGATTTTGTGGAAGATTTATTCTGGAAAATTGGAAGCATAGCATTGAAGAGGGGTTCGATAGGAGCACATAGGAGAAAACGGAGGTCAATTCGGAGTTCGGACGAGGAAGATACGGCCGAAACAAGAAAGTTGCGCAGGACCCTCTCGACCGACCTCTCGATCGAGAGAGGTGTCGAAAGGATACCCCTGTTTTCCGCCGGGATTTCTCCTATAAGGCAATTTTTAATTCCTTCTTGGTTTCCTTGTACAATTAGGTATTAGATGTAAACTTTTACCCTATAAATACCTCTAAACTTATCATTGTAAGGGGCCAACATGTAGAGCTCTCTAGTCTCCACCATACATTAGATTAGTTTTTATTCTTTTCTCTACTTTTATACTTTAGATCTAGATTTATTTTATGTATGAAGACAATTGAAGATTGAAGATTCATCAAGATTCAAGAGTTTTTCTATCTCTTTCTTTTTACTTTATGCTTTTCATTATGTTTATTCTTCCTTCTACCTTTCTTTTAATTATGTCTAGCTAATTTTCTTAGTTGATTTTAGGGATTGAATGCTAATTGAATTTATGTGAAAGTTTTCTTTTATTACAATTAGTCTTCTTATCTAGATGCATGTTTCATGGTGTTTATTCTCATGCATGATTAACTGGCCATTAATTGTGTGTGCTTAGTTATGTTTTTATACCTTAGCAGGATAATTGCATAATGAATCTCATGAATACATGCTATGATTATTTAATTGTCTTAGCAGAAGTTAGATTATCATAGGTCTACATATAGTCGATATAGGTGTCGTAGCTGAACCTTATTGATTGTATTATCGATACTTGTTCTATTTTGCACTTGATTTGATTTCTATGAGACCGAGAGGAGATTAGGATCTTATCTAGTGACGATCTATACTGCCTTAGCCGGAGTGTTAGGTTATTTTCGTGTATCGCGTCTAGGTTGGATCAAATTGGTTAATTGAGTCAATTGTAACTTGCATAGGTTTGATTAGGCAGGCTTCCCTAGAATCAACACTTTGTCCTTATTTGAGTTTTTCCTTGTGTGATTATTTTCTTATTTGTTATGTGCCTTATTTGATTATTTGTTTTGTTATTTGTTTATTTCCTTATTTGTTTAATTGAGTCCTTATATTTATTTGCCTAGATTATAAATACCACATTCCTAAATTCTTAAAAGCTTAAACATCAGTTTAATTCTAGAGTAAAGGTATTGTGTGTGGTTTCGATACATCAATCCCTGTGGATACGATATTCGTACTTCTTTATACTATACCTATTTTGTGTGGTAGAAAATAGTGCGATCAAATTTTGGCACCGTTGCCAGGGATTGATTAGATTTCATACGCATATTTTGAAATAGAATTAATAGGTGATTTAGGCGCTTTAATTTTCTATTTTTGGTTTATTGATCTAATTTCTTCTTTCTCTTCTCTTTGGTTTTAGGTAGTGCATGACCACAAGGTCTAAAGGGATAAATCCTATTCCGATAGACTTGGAGCTTGAACGCTCACTTAGGGCAAAGAGACGGGAGAAGGAGGCAAGCAAGATTGATACACCACCCTCATCAACACCCGATTCACCAAGGAGTCAAGAATCAATGGGGGATCGCGAAGTGAGGAGGACTCTTAACGCTCAATTCAAACCGATCGTTGACCAGTTTTAGCAAGGAGGATGGGGGACCACGGACGCTAACAACTACGAGATCAAGACGTCCCTCATCAACATGGTGCAATCCAACCAATATGGAGGCACACCCATGGAGGATCCAAATGCTCACTTGAAGCAATTTCTGGATATTTGTGCAACATACAAGACCAATGGAGTTTCTTCGGACTACCTCAAGCTTAGCTTATTCGTGTGGTCTCTCAAGGACGATGCGAGGGAGTGGCTTGATGGATTGGACAAGACCGAGATTAGGACTTGGACCGAGATATAGCGCGAGGTTTCTCAACAAGTTTTTCCCACCTTCGAGGGCTCAGAAGCTTATCAACGAGATCAATCAATTTCAACAATTTGAGGATGAGTACTTCTATGAGGCGTGGGGGAGATTCAAGAAGCTTGTAAGAGCATGTCCGAACCATGGAATTAGCAAGGAGGATCAAATCACGTACTTCTATCGTGGTTTGAACAAGATGTGTAGGAACGAGTTCGACTATGCTTCTAAATGAGGATTTTTGAACAACGAGTACGATGTGGCTATGGAGATAATTGAGTTTACCGTAAATTCGAGTTATGAGGAGGCTACTGACCGACGCATTGGAAGGAGGAGAGTTGCAACTATTGGGATCGACGCTTACGACGACTTGATGGAGAAGTACACAAAAACAGCAAAGGAGTTGGATACTATCAAGAAAGGAGTGCTTCGGTGCGATGCTATAGTTGATGAACAAGCACCCCCAACCGAAGGAGAAGATGCCAATTTCATGCAACAAGGTGGCAAGTGGCAACAAAATCAAGGAAACAATTGGCAAGGAGGACAAGGAGGTTCAAATTATCAAGGAGGCTACAAGAAGCCTTATGTTCCCAACAAGCGAAACCATCCGAACTTCTCATATGCCAACCCAAACAATGCCTTGCAACCACCTCCCGGCTTCCATGTTGAAAACGGAGTCATCCAAGAGCCAAAGAAGGAGATGTCTACCGATGACTTGATTCGACAATATATGGCTCAATCGGAGATGAGGATGACACAACAAGACGCGAAGTTGAGGACATTGGAGCTTACTCAAACTACTTTGAGCAACAATTTGGGGAGTAGCTTCAACGCTTTGACCAAGCAAATGCAGATGTTGGAGACACAAGTGAGTCAATTAGCCAACGCTCAAAGAGGAGTCCATAAGCCCGACCAATTCCCAAGAACAACCGAGCAAAACCCAAAGAATCATCAAGTTCATGCTATTGAGCTTCGGAGTGGCACTAGATACACAAATCCATCCATGGAAGCTGAAGATATTGGAGAAATAAGCCACAAGGATTCGGAGTTCGAGAAGACGAGAAGACGAATTCTGAAAGGAGGGCCTCTCGACACCCCTCTCGATCGAGAGGCCGATCGAGAGGTCAATACTGGATTCCAGAAGACCTCTCTCGATCGAGAAGGGGATCAGAGATCTGTTCGACGAGGAGCTCGAAGTTACCCCTCTCGACACCTCTCTCGATCGAGAGGTCGTTCCCGATACCCCTATCGATCGAGATGGGGGTCGAGAGGTCAAAACTCGAAGTCAGAAGGTACCTCTCGACACCTCTCTCGATCGAGAGGTCGGTCGAGAGGGTGCAACTCCGTCCCAATTTCCAACTTATGTTCCGAAGGCTCCTTTCCCTCAACAATTGGCCAAGACAAAGCAAGACGAGAAGTATCAACGTTTCATGGAGATACTTCAAAAGGTCAACATCAGCATCCTGCTTCTTGATGCTCTTCGAGACATGCCTAATCATATGAAGTTCATCAAGGATGCAGTATCGGGAAAGAAGAAGTGGGGGATGTTCGAGACGATCAACTTGACGGAGGAATACAGCGCGGTGATTCAAAAGAAGCTCCCATTGAAGTAAAAGGATCCCGGGAGGTTCACACTAGCATGCAAGATTGGAGATCACGTCTTCCAAAATGTCCTTTGTGATCTTGGTGCTAGCATCAATTTGACGCCTCTCTCTATTTTCAATCGGCTCAAGATTGGGAAGATGAAGCCAACTACTATCTCCTTACCCATGGCGGACCGTTCGGTTTCTTATCCAAGGGGAATAGTAGAAGACGATCTAGTTCAAGTTCATAACCTCGTTGATTGGTGTTTAGATGTTAGGATTTTCGTAGTGTTTTCGAGTCCGTTTTCGTTATGTTTTTGTGTCATTTCATTTGTCTTTTGCTATGATTCAGTTGTTTGGAGTTTGGTTCGTATAGGATCATTAGGTGGAAGGAATGGACAGAAACGGGTCAAAAAAGGTGAAAAATTAAGGAAGAATCGAGCACGGGGCGTGCATGGAGTTGGACGACCGTCCAAGGCAGTGGACGGCCATCCAGAGTACGCTGGACGAGCTCGCGTCTACACTAGACGAGCGTCCAGAGAAGAATTGAAGTGAAGAGCGAGTGCTACGTTGGACGAGCGTCCAACGTACGTTGGACGACCGTCCAACATTCCAGCCAGCTGTAGTTTCCTTATATAATTAGGTTTTCATACCTATTATAAATACTATCTCCTGTGCACGAATTCTACAACACTTTTACTATTATTTAGCTTTAGTTTTCAGCATTAAAATTGTTGGGAATTATTAAGGATCACATGTTAAGGGGGAACTCATATGGGACACTTTGAAGTGAGTGAAACATTTGTTTTGATTTGATCCTAAAACCCCTAAGTGTCCTATTTCCAAGCGACCCAATTTGATGTAGAAAATAGGTTAGAAATTTTTCTAAGCCTATACTGTTAGGATGACTTTGTTTTTGCTTTAGCCACTTAGGTTTCTAGATTGCAGAAATTTCAAGTGAAGTCCACTCGCTTGAGTGTGTTTTTCAATCGAAGCGAGTCTACCCAGCCAAAGTGAAGCGTGCCGAAGAATAGCGTAGCGAAGCGAGCGCTACAGTAGATTCGAAGTGAGTCTGCCAAAGCGAAGCGAAGCGAGCGCAACAGTGGAAGATGAAGCGAGTCAACACAGAGTCAACGAATACTAAAGCAATTACTCGGAAATTTATTTTTCAAGTACTCGCTACAGTATGACCTTGAAACAACTCGATTTAAAGCGGACGCTCCCACTCTAAAGCGAAGCGAGCCCCTACCTAACAGAAAGCGATAGCCCGATTCCCGCTCCTATTTTGAACTCCAGTCAACTGAAGATCGTCGCATTAATTGCGAGATCTCCACGTGTCGAAAGAAGAGAGGAGCAGAAGAGTTGACTGCCAGGCCGACAGGGCACCGCTACAGTACTGGCTCGCTCCAGTTACTGTTGAAATTGTAACTTAGCCATTTTTGGCAAAGGGACAAACTGGCGCGCCTGAAAAGTTATCCGCCTGTGCAAGTACTGTCGAGAGGAGGAGGGACAAGGCCACCTACCAAGCAACGGATCTCGGCCAAACCTCCGCCTATAAATAGTGAAGGATGAAGACGAAGAGAAGTAGAACACTACCTGAGCAATTGAGCGCCTACTGCAAACAAACACTCCCAGCATTCCAAGCATCTTTCGAGTCTTTGTTTCCAAGTGTTCTCCGAGTTCCAGTTTCATCGGAACTCGTCTTCGCAACCTTTACACTCAGAATTCTAAGCCCATTCCAGATCCAAAGCTTAGAGAAGAGTTCTAGCCATCTTTGCACTTGTTGTAAAGAACTCTTCATTCGTGTGTATCTGTCGAAACAGAAAACCCTAATCCTAAAAGTTTCAGTTAGGTTTTGTGTGTTCGTCGTTAGGTTGTGTTCAATCCAAGGCTCTACCTTCATTGATAGTAGAAGCCTCGATCATAGAGTCTAGATCCAAGCTTACACTTTCATCGATTGTGAAGCTCGATCGAAACTAGGTTGTAAGGAGAACCCGTAATCTCCCTGTCATCGGACTAAAGCGAGTGAAGCTTCCAGTCCATTTTTAGGTCTTGTGTGGTGAACCCATAATCACCCAGCCGTCGTCAGATCCAAGCAAGTGAAGCTCGATCTTGACATAGGTTTTTGAAGAACCCGAAATCTTCAAGTTCTTGAGTGAAGAGAACGAGTTGCCTAGTGCAGCAAGTGGACGTAGGAGTTTCATCTCCGAACCACTATAAATCTCTGTGTCGTATCTCTAACCCTAATCTATCTACTTTCTGTTTATTGTTTGTGATAGATCCGGGTTAGAGATCCACAACAATTTAAGAGATCATTCCTCATGTTTTACGAAGAGCATTCATGGGTAAAGCGTTAAAGCAGTAAAGAGCAAGAGATTCATGTGCGTATAGAACCATAGATGAGTATTTTACACAGAGCATGATTCGCGTAGTGATGACAAATAATAGTCGAGCTATGGGTAGGGCATAAAAGGCATGTTTAGCCATAAACTAACAAGATTCATGGAGTTTTACACTCATATAAGAAGATACTGAAGAAATGGAACAGGAAAAAGGAGGGAAACAAGGAGAACGGAGCCCCGTCGAGCCTCATTCCCTTTTGGCAATGAGGGTTTTACCTTAGGCTTAGGACAGGGTTTAAGATGGAGATTCTTCCCGGCGTCGAGAAAAGAGGATGGAGGTGAAGGGAAACTAGAGCTTCCCGGAGGAAGGCTTTGAACGCCTTGACCGCTTGAGCTCAGAGGAGCTCGTAGGAGGGAGTATGGAATTGAATGGAACAGTACGCCAAGGAGCGTGTTGTTCGCAGAGAGTGATGTGTTGTTGTGATTGTGCGTTCACTTAGTATTTATAGGTGTAAAGAGGGTAAAAAGTGAGCATTCGTGTCAAGGAAGGACAGAAAAGGGAATTCAGACGGAGGCAGAGTATCCTCCGTCATGAGTGCAGTGGTCCTCACCCTATAGTGCGTAGAGTCACGCGGACCGCATGTTATGCAGAACCTTGAGCTTCTGCTAAACACTCATAGGATCTGGTCAGATCCTTCCACCATTGCAGATGCCTGCAGATCCCACACGGCTTAAGGGAGAAGTTAGAACCTCACAGTTTCCTGTATGGCATATGATTCTTGATTATATTGCGTGTCTGGTGTGCATAACATCTCTCTGATATTATGCCACTACGCGAAATAGCGTATATCGATCATTATAGAAAAGTAATAGTCATCTACATTGATGGCGTCGTTGATGCTAGTTCCGTCTCAGATTTATTGTTCCTTTCATAGAGATAAGGTTCTGCACCTCTATTATGACATTTGATACACCAATTTCTTTAAGAACTGTAGCCTAAGGTTAAGGAAAGTATACTATCTACCGACTTGGGTTATTTAGGGGGTATGGCTGATATTAATCCCTATCAGCTACTCCCCCCCCAGGTCCAGAAGTGTTTATATGTCAGCTTCTGGCAAGTGACTTATTAGAGACATTATTATTTTATTTTGCCTTACCGAGGCTTTCCTCCGTATAGAGGGATATGATAGCAGATATGTTTGGTTAGGAGAAAAGGCGCGTTACCTTTTTGGAGAATAAGGAGAGACGTTTCCTATTCCTTCATAGGCTGACGTGGGGTAACAAGTGGGACATAGCTCTATTCCCTTTGGCCTTTTTAACTTCCCTCATTCTCTTCTTCTTCGCTTTTGCATCATACTTCTGGGAAAAGTGAGAGCCTTCGTGCTTTTCTGCTCAACGCTTCCATCGATTGTTTTGCCTTCCTGATTCACAGGTAGTTTATTTAGCGTTCATTATCTTGGTATATCTCTTTTTTGTGCCTGTGCAGTTTCTACCTATGAGGGAATTTTCTTCCCCTGTTTTTTTTTTTTTTTTTTTTTTTTTTTTTTTTTTTTTTAGGGAGGTCGTTAATATCAACTTTGGCTTTTGTAAACCTAGTTCAAGGGTGAATATGATGGGTGTTTTTACATAAAAATCTTAAGATTTCTTAGAAGATTGAGTTCTGTTTGCATTTACTCTCAGCCATGAATGCTGATGCGGGAGATTTACTACGAAAGATTCAGACGAAATTAGAACAAAGAATGGTTGAGGCCCAAATCCTCGATCCATAACCTATTTCCTCTATAGACGACGTCCCCGCATTACCTTCTACGGGCATTAGGGTTTTGGAATCGGACCAAGAAGACCCACAAGAGACGATAGTAATGAAACCTCGTTCAGAACCCTGCTCTCATGAACTGCCCTTGGTTGGCCACGGTAAGATCCTATTTCCTCTCTTCCCTTTGATTGAGGTAAGCATTGATGCTTCTTTTTCTGAAAAACGGGTGATTTTCATTCCCTTGCATTTACAGAAGTGAATCAGTTTTCAACACCCCTTTTCGGCGCTCAGGCTTTGGCTTTTGATCAGTTCCTGGAGATTCTATCAGAAGTCGAGCAGAGTAGGGACCGTGCTCAAGTCGAGGTTCGCGATCTTCAGGACTGTCTTCGCGCTAAAGAGAAATATAATTCTACTCTAGAGCTGCGCATTGCTTCGCAGTTGGGACGAGTAAGGGAATTTGATATAGCCCTAGAGGCTTCCTTAGAATGGGAGTTGAAAATGAAAGCAGACTTTGCTGTGCAAATGGAACGACTAACTCTTACTCATGAACAAGAGTTAGAACGTTCCCGGACTTCTTCTCACGCAGAAGGAATGAAACAGGGTTCCGATGAAGGCGTCTCTAGGGGGATACAAGTTTGCCGATCTAACTTTTTGATGTCCCCCTATGGTCAGGCTTTCATAGACTCTCTGGTGAGGCAATTGCCCGAAGTGTTTATCAATTCTCCTTATTTCTGGGCCAGAATGATAGATCCTCTCACCAGTTGGGCTGGCGATGTTGTTTTCGAATGTTGTAACCAGCTGGGTGTCCCAGAACGGGCTAACTCAATCAATCTGATACCTATAATACATTTGTTTGAGACAAAACCTGAGGCCCTCAAGAGGAACTATTTCATTCCTACTGGAGAACCTTGGTTCATGCCAGTCTTGAAGAAAGCTGCTGAAATGCTTCGCCAACCTATTGAAGCCCTTGAGAGCCTTCCTACCTGGGATGCTCCCCCTTTCCCTCTCTTTTCCGTCGATGCTACTGCCATGCAGCTTATGAGGAAAGTATTTGATGAGGTGCCTCCCTTTCTCTTTGCTAGAGCTTGGCCTGCCCGTCGCAGGTTTACCGTTATCTACTTAACGATTCCGTTTGTATTTTCAGGAGTTAGCGAGGAAGGAGATTGCGGGTCCTTCTTATTCTCAAGGGACCACTTCTTCCGTATGCAACCTATCCAGTAAGGAGGGTAGCTCGAGGGCGGAGGATATCTTTAATGTTCCCCTAGGCCGTCCCAGAGATAATTGGATCTTGGCTTCGACTGATATTTCCCCTGTTCCCGAGGGTGAAGCTCCAATCTCTTGTTCGTCCATCTCTGAGGACCTAACTTTTACTCGAAGTCCCTGTCCTTAATTTTGTTGCTTTGGCTAAGATATTTATTAAACAACCTATCTCTTGGTATTTGTGGTGGGATGCTTTTTATGATCCCGTAATCGTGCTGACTGCGGTATAAACAACTCTCACTTTTGATTAAGGCCAGATGCTTTCCCCTAGGCCTTGTTTATAATATATTTCTGTTATTAATTTAGGACGATGTCTCTCTTATTTTAAGATGGCGAAGTAGAGATATTCCCCCTGTTCTTAAGGTGACGGAACAAAATAGCGGAGTAATACCTTGGTGTGAAATAGCGCTTTAAGATGATGAAAGCTTTTTAAGATAACATTTTAAGCTAATGGGATATGGGCATATGGGTACCCTCCCTACTCCCCCCCAAGTGAGGTGTAAGGGACTAAAGGAATTATGCCTCATTTGAGGGCTAAATACATACAAAATATAAATACTTTAAAGATAAAGAGGTATGATCCAATGTTTCATACATCAGTTAATCATGGAATAAGAGTTTCCCAAAATGAATAAGGGGTGATAACCCATCATACTTTCTTCTTGAGAGTAATTCTCAATTTTCCTTGCATATTTCGAGGGTGATAACTTTTCCTTTACCTGTTGTCTCCTCGACATCTTCTTGGTCTAGCCTTTCCTTTGCACTTTTGACTTTAGTACTTGCCTGGGTTATCAATGCTTCCCACTGCCCTTTCACAATTGGGGCGTGGCATCTGCCTGTGGTTTCAGCTTCAGGCACTTTAGTTTCGTTTATCTGTTGCAGCAGTTGCTTGGCTGGGTCCTGGGATATCATCAGTTCCTCAGGAGGGTTGTTGCTAGTGATCCACAAGTGCTCCATTGAAGCGGAAAGGTTCTGACCTTCTCTTGCTGGAGTTGGGGTTTTGAGTCTTTTCCCCTCGAGTTTCATCTCATCCCCTTCGGTGGCAGGTTCTGCCATCGGCCTTTTCCTGGCCTCTCCTACCTGAACTGATTGGACATAGCATTTTCGCGAGACCTCTTGATCTCCCAATATTTGCCCTACCTGATTTCCCACGGGGAATTTCATCATCAGATAGTAAGTGAAAACCACTACTTGAAACGGGTTTAAAGCAGTTCTTCCCAGAATGATGTTATAGGAAGATGACTGTCGCACCACCAAGAAGGTGACTGGTTTTGACACTCGTGTAGGCCCTTCACCCAGAGTGAGCATTAAATCAATTGATCCTAGCGACATCACCGGGTCTCCTGAGAAACCGTGCAGTGCCGTAGCTACTCCATTCAATGGCTTCTGGAGGCTCATTTGGTTGAAACAACTTTCAAATATAACATTGACTGCGGCCCCTGTGTCTACAAAGACCCTTTGGACCTGGTACCTTTCTATTTCCACTGTGATGACTAATGCATCATCATGCGGATGAATTACTTTCTGGTTATCTTCTGGCCCAAACTAGATTTCTGGTGGAGGTAGGCCTGCTTCGACCTTCCAGACCCCATGCCTTTCATGCATATGCAATTCTCTGGCAGATGCCTTCCTGCTTCTGTTGGAGTCTCCCATGGTTGGCCTTCCATATATCATTTTAATAACGCCTTTGGGTTCTGGCCCTTGGCTGGCATCAGTTGTTTTTTCAGGAGCTTCCTTGCGCTTCTTGTTTTGTTCTGTTTCCCTTTTGACATATTCCAAGAGCTCTCCTTCCTGGATTAGCTTTTCAATGGCAATTCTTAGGTTCCTACAATCGTTGGTCATGTGACCAAAGTCATTGTGGAATTTACAGAATCTTTCAGAAGGTGGATTCCTTGGCGGCTGCCTATATCCGGCAGGGATCTGAACTCCAGGTTTCCTCAGGACCACTTCGAGCAGATGAACCGGTTGCTTGATTAATGGGGTGAAAGATCTTAGAAACCTTTCATTCCTATCAGTTTTCTTAGCATCTAGAGCCGGTCTTTTTCTTTCTTCCGGCTTCTTTTCTTTTTGAAAGGCCAATTCAGCCCTCTTGCTGCTCAGAGCTTCTTCCATATGGATGTACTTTTGGACTCTCGTCAGTAATTCTTCAAAAGAAGCAGCCTCTTTCTTGATGAGAGAGGCGAAGAATTGTCCGGGCTTCAGTCCGTCTACACAGGCATGCATCTTTAATTTCGGCTCTACTCCTGGAATCTCCAGGACGGCCTCATTGAAGCGTGTCATGTAGTCTCTCAGACTTTCGTTGGCACCCTGTTTTATGGTCGTCAGATGCAAGGAATTCCGAGTAGTCCTTTTAGCACTGACGAATTGCTGCAGAAAAACCTCTTTTAAGTCCATGAAGGAATGTATGGAGGCCTTTGGCAACTGTTTGAACCAGTGTTGAGCAGTCCCTGAGTTGTAAGGAATACCCTACACTTAACCCCTTCTGAGTATTGATGAAGGAGGCATAAGCTTTCGAACTTCATCAAGTGTTCTTCAGGGTCTCCCTTCCCCTGATACTCGCAAGAGATTGTTTTGAAGCTGCTTGGAACAGGATCCGTTTGAATGTCCGCTGAAAATGGACTGTTCTCGTCAATATATAAGGGAAAGAGCTCTGACTTGTCTCCTCCATTCCTATTGTTTAAAGAAGGTTTTGGATTCTTCCCTTCCTTCGAATTGTGGAGCTCTTTATCGCTTGTCTCCATTTCTTTTGAGGCCCTTTCCACGACCTGATTTTGTTCCTTCAGTTTTTTGACTTCCTTTGCTAAGAGCTTCATTTGCTCATGCTGTTGGGCATACTTCTTGGCCCATGCATTTTCAGGGTTCTCATTGAGATTTCCTTCAAGCTCTTCAGGACTTTCCTCGTCTGGGGATTCCCAATCAATAGACAATCCCTATTCCTCTTCGGCCACTGTCGGGGGTAGCCTTGAGACTAGCTCTCGAGTTACGCCTTGATGCATAGGCTTCTGCTTATGCATTGCGGGAGTACTCTTACTTCCTCCCCCCTCCTGGGTCTCGCCCAAGGGATCCGTGTTCTGAGGATTTGCTCCTAAACTGTGGAGTCTTTTTTCAACAGCCCCTTCTACTACTCCTTCGATAAGGGCTTTCATTTGCTGAAGCATAGCTGGAGAAAACTGAGCTTCCATGTTGACACTAGCCTCTGTTAGCATAGTGCCCGTTCATTTGTGTCCCATCACAGAGTTTTCCAGATTCCCGGTGGCTTGACCAGCTTCCTTGGAAACGGCATCTGATGTAACATTCATCCTTATAGAGATCTGCAAAGGTTTAAGTACGTGTAGAGGATTAACTCCAGTTGCTCTTTGAGAGAGACTTGAAGTATGTTGGTCCCGGTTTGTTAATGGGAAAATACGTAGAGGGGGGGGGGGTGAATACGTATTTTAAAGTTTTTCAACTTCAAATCCCTTAACTCAGAGTAACAAGTAAAGAGCTCGCTTGAAACTTAAGACCTAGCTGAAGCTAGATCTACAGTACGTAGCTAGCCTGCTTGACCGAAGTGAGCACTTGATCAAGAGGGAGTCTTTACTCGTATGTGCGGAATTTGGTGAGCTAAAAATCTTTCCTAAGTATTTAAAACTTCCAGATTAGGTTTGTTTAGATGCAATATGCAATGGATAATCAAACAAGTAAGAGTGTAGGGTTATAGAGATACGACACAGAGAATTATAGTGGTTCGGAGATAACGCTCCTACGTCCACTTTGTTGCACGACGGCAACCGTTCTTTTTCACTCAAGAACTTGAAGATTTCGGGCTCTTCAAAAGCCTGGTCAAAATCGAGCTTCACTCGCTTGGATCCGACAGACGCTGGGTGATTCCGGGTTCACACCAAAAACCTAACTAGACTGGAAGCTTCACTCGCTTCAGTCGGACAGACAGGGAGATTACGGGCTCTCCTTACAGCCTAGCTTCGATCGAGCTTTACACAAACGATGTAAGTGTAAGCCTGGATCTAAACTCTATGATCGAGGCTTCTTCAATCGGTGAAAGAAGGGCCTTGGATCGAAACAACCTAACGACGACTCAAAAACCTAACAGACAGATTTAGGGTTTTTGGTTGACGAACACACTGTGAAGAGCTCTTTACAGTAAGTGCAAAGATGGCTAGAGCTCTTCTTCTAAGCTTGGATATGGAATGGGCTTAGACTCTAAGTGTGAAGGTTGTGAAGACGAGTTCCGATGAACTGGAAACTCGGAGAACACTTGGAAAACAAAGACTCGAAGATTTGTTCGAAGGCTTGGGAGTGTTTGTTTGCAGTAGGCTCGAATGCTCAAGTAGTGTTCTACTTCTCTTCGTCTTCATCCCTCACTATTTATAGGCAGAGAGATGGCCGAGATCCGTTGCTTGGTTGGTGGCCTTGTCCCTCCTCCTCTCGACAGTACTTGCGCAGGCTGGCACCTTTTTCAGACGCGCAGTTTTGGATTTTTGCCGAAATTGGCTAAGTTCCAATTTCAACAGTAACTGGAGCGACCCAGTACTGTTACGGCGCCTTGTCGGCCTGGCAGTCAACTCTTCTGCTCCTCTCCGCTTTCGACACGTGGAGATCTCGTAATAAATGCTGAGATCTCCAGTTGACTGGAGTTCAAATTTGGAGCGGGAAGTATGCTGTCGCTTTCTGGTAGGTAGTGGCTCGCTTCGTTTTGAAGTCGTAGCGTCCGCTTTAGTTGAGTCACTTCGTAGTCATTCTGTAGTGAGCCGCTTCGGGGAATAACGTTCCCTAGTGACTGCTTTGGAAATAGCTGACTAGAGTTGACTAGCTTTGACTTTACACTGTAGCGCTCGCTTCGCTTCGCTTTGGCTTTGAACTGTAGCGCTCGCTTCGCTTCGCTTTGGCCTTGAACTGTAGCGCTCGCTTCGCTTCGCTTTGGCTTCGAACTGTAGCGCTTGCTTTGCTTCGAAAAACACACTCAAGCGAGTGGCCTTCACTTGAAATTTTGAAGCCTAAAATCTAAGCAAAATAAAGAGCCATCCTAACAGAGTAGGCTTAGAAAAATTCTAACTTATCAACTACATCAAAACGGGTCGCTTGGGAACAGAACGCTTTGGGGTTTTGGGATCAAATCAAAACACTAAGATATCCCTTTTAGGTTCCCCCTTAACATATTCGTTCTTAACAATTCCCAACAATTTCCCCCTTTTTGATGATGCCAAAACCCATAAGACTTAGATAAAAATAAATCTAGTCTATCTAACCGTGAAGGGAACTTCAAGCGACTGCTTCCTTTGCAGTTTCGTTTGTAATTTTCTTTTAAGTTCCCTTTTTTTTTCGGTTAAATTATTTGAGTTGAGTTTGTAGCATAAGGATAAAATATCCATAAAGCTGTAAAGCAACACAAGAGGGACAGAAAGTAAATCGATTGATGAATATTTGTTCCCAAAACAAGAAGCTTGAAACTCAGAGGTTTCCTGCAGCTTCATCCTTGTCTTTCTTCTTCTCCTCCGTCACCTCCTCCTTCTTCTTCTCTTCAGTAAAGTAAGCAGATAGCACATTCAACTCTAGAGATTCAACAGTGTGGACAGTTGGATTTCTCCATGCGCTTTCCAGTCTGAATGCTTCATTTACTTCCGCATCTGTGACGCTGCGATCAGGAATCCTTGTGCCTGGATGAAATGGCATTGGAAATCTCTTCATTTCTGGCACCTTGACGATAAGGGGTTTGGGCTCTGCAAGTTCAGCCATAGTGAAGATTTTCCTCCGCATCTTCTCGTCGTATGCACATAAGAAATTGTTGAGGGCACTCATCCGCGAGCACTCATCCTGTAGTGGCACTACTCCCCAGAAATAGTAAGCTTTGATAAAGAGCTCCTTGTAGAGTAGCCACTGATCGCGGAGATCTCTTGGAATGAATTCCTCAATCTCCCTTGCGTCGGATCTGCTGGCCAGCCCTTCATCACAACATGAAATTTGGCGCTCAACTCCTGGTTCCACATAGGTCTCTTTTCATTAAGACGTTTGCGGATGTGATCTTGCTCCTCCTTAAGAGGGTAGCGTCCCGAATTGACCATCTCCCTTCCCGTTACGTCGCAAGCATCGATAATGGACTGAGTCTCGCAAGCTTCGGACTCCTCGGGCATAAAGGGAATGAAAGCACTTCTGCAGATGGCGGATTGGATGAGTTTTACTTCACTGAAATGTTCCTCAATCCGGCCATCGATGATCTCGAGTCGCTTTGCCCTAATCTTCTTCTCCTTTTCTTCCTTCTCCTTCCAGTGTTCTCCTCTCGTCCTTCTCCTTTCTTGCTTCTCTGCTCTCGAGGCGACTGCTTGTTTGACCATTTGGCGCTTGGCCGCATGGTCATCTTTTGTATCTGGTGCAGCACGCTTCAAGGTTTGCTTCGGTGGTGGGGGAGGTGGCATGTCTTTCTTCGAGGTAGTTGAAGGAACGATTGCCGATGAAGCGGCTCCTACAGTTGATGTAGCGAGCGCGGCAGTTGAAGCGGGTGCGGCTGCTGAAGTGGGCGCTTTGGAACCTGAAGCACCTGCAATAGTTAGGCTTCCCAGATCAAAATCGTGCTCCATCTGCCATGCCAAGGCCTCATCTGCTGCAACCTGCCTCTCCTTTTCCTCCTTGGTCATCGGCACAACTGGAGGGTGACGAGCAATTGAGGATGCAAGGATTTTTTCCTCAATTGGCCTGTGAGGCTCTTCGAGTTTCTTTAAAAGCTCCTCCTTCGTGAGCTTCACTTTTCCTTTCTTCGCGCGCAGAGCCCTCGCTTCCTCGTCTAATTCTTCCTCCTCTTCTCCTGCACCACTTCCTCCCTCCAACATCAATTCCACTCTAACTGCACTTTCTCCAGAACCTCCAACTCCTCCATCTTTACTTTGACCTTCCCCCTTTTTGGCATCATCAATGCTGGGGGTTAGGATGATTGACTTTCCAGAGATGGATTGGTGAAGTGAGTTGACCGCATTAAAGACAGCCTGAAGCATCTGCTCGGTTTTTCCCATGGAGGGCGCCACTAGTTCGGCTGTTTTGATGCTTATTTCTTCGAGCAGAAACTCGCACTGCTTCTCTCTCTCCTTCACCGAGAGCATCAACCTCTCTAGTGGCTCCACCGTCCTGAAGCGATCCGCCAGCTCCGCTTCAACTTCCCTCCTCATTTCCTCCTTCTCCTCTTGCAGGTTAAAGTACCAGAAATCCTGGGCCGCTTTAAGTTCTGCCTCCATGGTGTCAAGCGACCTCTCTCTCTGATTTAGAGAGAGATGGAATTCGGCACCTGCAGCAACCTTGTCGGTGTAAGCTTCACTCAGAGCCTTGACTTTCTCCAGCAGAATGGTTAAATTTGCAGATCTAGAGCCTGCACACTCTTTCTACGGCTCTCCAGTTCTTTCTTGTCTAGCTCACTTTCTTGTTTGAGCTCCTTCATTTCAGTTCGAAGTGAGTCGAGGATCTTTTTGGTGCTTATCAGCTCACTCCCCTTCCTGATCAATTCCTCATCCTTCTTTTCTACTGCCTCCTTCAGCTTCTTCAGCTCTTTCTCCAACACCTTCTTCTCATTCCCAACGGCGATCAGTTTGGCTTTAACCTCCCTCAAGCGACTCCGTTCCGCATCAAGCGAGTCCTTGAGTTCGGTGATAGATGCTGTTTGATTTTCCACTAGTTTCGCCTGCGCCTCCAGCATCTTCTCTTTTTCCTCCAATAACTTTCCCTTCTCCTCCACCATAGCCTCCAACTCTCCCTTCTTCTTGCCAAAGTCTTCTTTAAGACTCTTGACCTCCAGCACCCTCCGGTTCACCTCTTCCTCCTTCTTGGAGATCTCGCTTTGGAGATTTGAGATCTCCACCTCCTTTGCCTCAATTTCCTCAGCATGGGCACTGATTAATTGCTTCTCATGTGAAGTTGGCTCTCGTTTGGGAATCACAGCATCTGGATATTCCCGCTTTATCTTAGCATCCAGCTTATCCCAGAAACTGGTCCCATCAAGAAAATTGTGGAAGCCGTCCACATCGATGAAGTTGAGCAACTTGGCCTCCAATTGTATCAGTTCTTCTTTCTTGAATGCTTGCATGAGGTTGTATATTTTGTAGTATTCCGTTCCGCGATACGTGATATATGTTAGGAAGTCGACGACTTTGGTGAAGAAGTCATCTGTCCACGGAACATTGGAATATCGGAGAGCAATGATCTCTGAGGCTTGCTTTCGATCCTTAACGTAGCGATCGATGGCCTGTATTTCTGCAGTGATGGCAGGAGGTATGAATGGTGGGATTATTGGGAGTTCACCGGCTGTTTGGGCGGTATCGGCTGTAGCTGCCGATGTCGAAGGGGATAGTGATGATGTGGCTTCGGGGGTTTCAGGAATTTGGATAGGTTCGGTTTGAGGTGCTTGTGTTTGCTGGGTTTGGAATGGCTGGAAAGTGGTGTAAGCTTCGATTGGGTCGACATGGAGTAGAGGGATTTCGAGCATATGGAAAGAAGAACCAGTTTCTTCTTCTCGTGGGGATTGAAGATGGGCAGTTGAGGATGTCTGGGTTTCAGGTAGTGGCTGGGTTTGGATTTGAAGAGTTTGTGTTTGGACTAGGGGTGGGGATTGGGGTTGAGTAACTTCAATGTCCTCAAGCGGCTCCTCCACCGCCTCGCTTTCTTAGACAATTGAAGCGACTCGCTTCATTTTCTTGCCTCGCTTCGGCGCGGCTCGCTTCCCGGGTGAAGCGACCGGCCTCGCTTGGCTCACTTCGGCTTGCCTTTCGGCAACCGGTCTCGCTACGGGCACTTCAACTTCCAGAAGTCCCAAATCCATCAACGTTTTGGTTTTTCTGCATTTGTCATAGTAGATGGACTGTTTGTTGTAGGCGATGGTGTCATCTTCCGGCCATGCTTTGCCCGGAAACTTCTTCTCCAAGGCAAAGGAAAGCCTTGAGAAGAACTTCAATTTCCCCTTGAGGAGAATCTGGTCGGCGCTCCCCTTCACGAACGCAAAATCGACAGCGGCTTCGTGAATTTGCTTGAGAAACCAGCCGTGCCAATTGAATCTGGTTCCAGTCAGGCTATCGACGATAACTGCGGTGGCGATCAGTTTCGTCTCGGAGAGAGTATCCAGGGTTCCGATGTAACATGCGATACTCTTTGAGAAGAGTTCGCAGACATGGTTGAAGGGGGCCTTCAAGCTCGAACGGATACTGGCCTCCTTGAAATTCGGATCTGCTTCGGCGGTTGCAAAACGACCGTACTGAACTCCGGCCGAAAGACCCAAATCGAGCAGTGAGTCTCCTCCTTCTCTCGGCAATTCGAATGTGCCGATGAGTTCACTCATATCCACCTCCACCGGCTTCCTGGTCCGTGGATCAGTGAAAGAAGACGTATTCTGCTCCTTCCTTAGGTTTAGCAAAAACTCACCTACCGCTTTTGCCAGTATTTTTGATGGAACCGCCGTCACCAATTTCCATAGACCGGCCGTGGTCACGGCTCTACGGAGAAAACCATTCTTCTCGATGATGGCTGGATCGAGATGAGGCTCGACATTAATATGCTTGTCGACCTCCGCGAGAAACTCCTCCATTGTCTCTGTCTTCTGCTTCTTGCCCATGGTGAAATTTGAAGGATTTTGAACGGAGTTTTATCGATGAAAAACAAGGGTTGAGACTCGTGAGTTGCAGATGTTGCAGATCTAAGCACGAGAATGGCAAATATTGAGGGCTGTGAAAGGTTCTGCAGTTCTGCATCGTCTCATATATATAGAGTTAGGTCTCGGCTGACGTGGCAAGTGTAGAATGGTAATATTGCCGTAAGTCCTGTAGGTAGGCGGCGGACGTGCGGTGATGGATCTGATGTGTCCGGCGTCACCACAGTAAAAGTGAACCGCCACTTGCTCGGCGTCTCCACGTGGCATGCTGCAATTGGCTTGTCGTATTCGGCGCTAATCCAACGGCTGCAGATTGGGGGCTGTTGAGATTCGATGGCTGGATCTTCTCCGCCTTTTCCCGCTTCAAATTTGAAGTGAGAACCACGCGCCCGTTATTTTCGCCGTTCCTGATTCTGCATTAAATGCTTGGCAGAAGGTAAAATAGGCACTCGAGTGCAGACATCTCATACTCGCTTCGTGCCCGCTCGCTTCGAGTTGGGCCGCTAGACCTTGACTCGCTTGAGAGGCACTCGCTTGAGTGACTGTTCCGCACTCACTTGCGATGGCTAGCTTTGAGTGATGTAGCACTCGCTTGGCCATCTTAAGCGACTGGAATAAGAAATTGAATTTCTTTGCTTAATTTTAAAATGTTTCTGACTTACATACTTCGAGGATAAACAAGAGTGTTTTCCTCTTTGTATTTGTGTCAGATTCATTTCATATTTTCCACGTAGTGAGTGAAGGTTTCTAGCACGCTTTGGCTCACTTAGTGTACTTAAAATTGAAATGCTTACCAGTCAATCTCACATCGTAGGAGATTGATAAGACAAGTTGAAGACTTCATTTGATTTGGACTTCAGGTTGTTGAATCCACTTGTTTGCTTTGAAGCTTGTTGATACCACCTGTTGGGTAATTCATCTTCTTGGCATTCGTCTTCATGGCATTCATCTTCCTCTACGAATTAGAGCATCCTCCATCGAAGTGAATGGGGGAGAAAATGAATATAGTACACAAGCTTACTACAACCCAGAGGGGAGCTTCACGTAAGTGTACATATTCACGATGAATGGGGGATGAGTACAAGTCCTTATCTCAGAGCAGAAATGGACGGGATGACAATGAGAATGCTCTGACAAGACAATCTCGTATTTTACGCAGAAGCATGTCACCAGCCCTGCAACCTTTTGTAGAAAAAGGTAAACCTTCAAGCTTTCCTACGATCTAGAGAATGAATCTGCAGTTGACTCGCTTTAGCCCAAGCTAGGGCAAATTGAAGCGATGCAGAATTCAAGATAGCAGCATTCTTAGCTCGCTTTGGAAGTAGCTTGCTCTGAGAGAAGCATTAGTTCCCCCTTAACCATATACTTAACAATTCCAATAAGTTGGTAGGGAACTTCTTCCAATTCTCCACCTTTCTCTACCTAACTTCATTTTCTTCGTGCGAGTGAGATTTTGAAGTGGCTCGCTTGAGTTGGTGAAGATCCGAAGCGAGTGACGCTACGAAAAACTAGCGACCACTCCTTCTTGCATCCTGGATCTAGCACTCTTCACCAGGGTCTAATAACCCTAATTCCATGCATAGCTGATTGAAACGAGACTCAGCTAGAGGCTTGGTGAGGATATCTGCTCGCTGAGATCAGTATGGATTTTCTCGAGCTTGATATCCTTCTTCTCGACATGATCACGAATGAAGTGATGTCGAATTTCCACGTGCTTGCATCTGGTGTGAAGCACTGGATTCTGCGAAATACATATGGCACTGTTGTTATCGCAGAAGTTCGGAATTTCATTCGCTTCAACTTTGTAGTCCTTCAATTGTTGACGAAGCCATAGGATTTGAGAACAGCAGCTTCCAGCGGCCATGTATTCAGCTTCAGTTGTTGAAGTGGCTACGCTTGTTTGCTTCTTTGAGAACCACGAGATCAGTTTGCTTCCCAAGAACTGACATGTGCCC
Source organism: Thymus mandschuricus (assembly GCA_029379335.1). Lineage (NCBI taxonomy): Eukaryota > Viridiplantae > Streptophyta > Magnoliopsida > Lamiales > Lamiaceae > Thymus > Thymus mandschuricus. The sequence goes on along the minus strand of CM057074.1, from coordinate 12,505,821 downwards.
GAAGTTGACTTCCTATCGACTCGGCACCCTCCATAGTCAGCATCTGAATATCCAGTGAGCTCCAAATTGTCCTCCGCTGGATACCACAGCCCCATATTGATAGTGCCCTTCAAATATCGAAGAATTCTTTTCGCAGCTTCAAGATGGCTGTGCTTGGGGTTGCTTTGGAAGCGAGCGCAGACTCCGACTGCAAAAGCAATATCCGGCCTGCTTGCAGTGAGATAGAGTAGTGACCCGATTAGGGCACGATAATCTGTAGGATCTACAGATTTTCCTCCTTCGTCTGGCTCCATCTTCCAGTTGGTATTCATTGGAATCTTCACAGCTTTAGCATGTTGAACACCAAACTTGGCAAGCATATCTCTTGTATACTTCGCTTGGTTGATGAAAATTCCATTATCCTGCTGCTTCACTTGAAGACCTAGAAAGCAGCTCATCAAGCCAATCATCGACATTTCATATTTGGTCTTCATCAGCTCTCCAAACTTCTCGCTAAGCGACTGGTTTGGTGACCCAAATATGATGTCGTCCACGTAGATCTGAACCCATAACATATCATCTCCATGATTGATAGTGAATAGAGTTCGATCTATCTTCCCTTTGTGGAAGCCATTCTCTATTAGGAATTGAGTTAGTGTATCATACCAAGCTCTGGGAGCTTGCTTCAACCCATACAGGGCTTTCTTCAAACGATACACTTTATCTCCCTGCTCGAAACCCGGTGGCTGCTCCACATACACTTCTTCTTTGAGTTCACCGTTGAGGAACGCGCTCTTTACATCCATTTGATAGACCTTGAACTTCTTGGCTGCTGCATAGGCTAGAAACAATCTGATAGCTTCAAGCCGTGCCACTGGAGCGAAGGTCTCGTCAAAGTCGATTCCTTCCTCTTGGCAGTAGCCTTTGGCAACAGGTCGCGCCTTGTTCCTCACTACGTTGTGGTCCTCGTCCGTCTTGTTCTTGAACACCCACTTGGTGCCAATAATGTGCTGGAATTTGGGACGATCCACGAGGTACCATACGTCGTTCCTGGTGAATTGATTCAGCTCTTCTTGCATGGCTATCACCCAATTAGAGTCGGCTAGGGCTTCCTCCACGCTTGATGGCTCAATGTTTGAGAGAAAGCAACTGAACATGGCACTTTCTCCAAATACTTGACTTCTGGTCACTACACCCTTGGATGGATCTCCAATGATTTGACTTGGTGAGTGATCTTTGAGTCATGCACGCTTGGATCCGCCAGCTTCATCTTCATCTTCTTCCTTGTCGCTCGCTTCACCATCTGAAGCGACTGGATTGGGTGCTTGGCTTGCACTAGCTTCAGGAATCTTGGGGGCAGCTTCGACTTCTCCTTTGGGATTCTGCTCGCTTGAGTCCTTGATCTCATCATCTTCATCAAGCACGTCCCAAGTGAGTTGATTTGAGGGTTCCTTGCTTTGATCCTTTTCATTCGCTTGAGCCTGTTCCTGTGGAAGACTTAAAGAAGATTCATCAAATACGACATGGGGTGATTCCTCGACAATTAGGGTTTTACAGTTGAACACTCTGTAGGCTTTGCTAGACGTAGAGTATCCTAAGAATACTCCTTCATCTGCTTTGCTTTCAAAAGCTTTCAACTGCGACTTCCCATTGTTGTGAATGAAGACCCTACAACCAAAAATATGGAAATAAGATATGTTAGGAATTCTCCCTGTCCATATTTCATATGGTGTTTTGTCGTGCCGTTTGTTGAGAAGCGTCCGATTCTGTGTGTAGCACGCCGTGTTGGCAGCTTCAGCCCAATACTTCATCGGAAGCTTCGAGTCAGCAATCATGGTGCGAACGGCTTCTTTGATGATTCGATTTCTTCTTTCAGCAACTCCATTCTGCTGAGGAGTGCGTGCTGAAGAAGTTTGATGTGCTATCCCATGCTCCGTGCAGTACGCTTCAATTGTTGAGTTCAAGAACTCTGTCCCTTTGTCGGAGCGGATGGTCACGATCGCTTGATTCTATTCCACAGCCAATCGCTTAAGTAGTTGTGTCAGTTGGGTCAGTGTCTCCTTCTTGCTGAAGAGGAATACAACCCAAGTGTAGCGAGAGAAGTCGTCGACTACAACTAGAGTGTACTTCCTTCCATTTACACTAACTGGAGTAACTGGACCAAACAGATCCATGTGAAGCAGTTCGAGCACTCGCTTTGATGAAGCTTCTTCAAGACTGGCGAAGTGCTTCTTCGTCTGCTTCCCTCGTTGGCATGGTGAGCATGGATGGTCTTTGATGAAGACTTCATTTGGTATGCCTTGCACCAAACCCTTTCGAGCTAAGCGATTGATGGCTTTGAAGTTGAGGTGGTTCAAGCGTCTGTGCCATAGCCATCCAATTTCTGTAGCACTTCTTGCAACTAGGCAAGTTTCCTCTTTGCAGCTGTCCCATTGTGCTATGTAGACGTTCCTTTGCCTAATTCCAGTGAGCACAATCTGAGACATGAGTTTGCTCTTCACAATGCACTTGTTGGAGATGAACTCCACCCTGTACCCCTTATCACAAAACTGTGAAATGGACAACAGGTTGTGCTTGAGTCCTTCCACATAGGAGACTTCTTCAATTGTGAGCTTTCCAACTCTCAGTGCGCCGTATCCCCTGGTGCTTCCTCGAGAGTTGTCACCAAAGGTTACGTGTGGACCCTTCTTCTCTATGTAGTTGTGAAGTAGAGCTTTCATGCCGGTCATGTGTCTTGAACATCCACTGTCCTAGTACCAAACTTGTTAACCCTCACTTGGCATGGGATCCACGGCGCTCACCTGCAATTAGACAGATTTTGGTACCCAAATCAGTTTGGGACCTTGCAGGTTAGTTCCCTTAGGTACCCACACTTGCTTCACTCTCTTGTGAGATGAAGCTTGTGTCTTGGGCTTCTCGACCTTAGAAAACTGTGACTTCTGCCTTGAAGCAGCTTCACACGTGCAACAGTGTGTGCAAGAGGGGTAGCGGCTCGCTTTAGACCTACCTATGCTCTTCCCATTTTGCTTATATCCTGAAGCGACTCGCTTCGGATTAGCTCTGGGTTTAGAGACTAACTTAGGGTTTCTAGTCTGTCGAAGCGGCTCGCTTGGTTTCCTCGAAGCGGTCCAACTAGGGTTTTGACCCTGACTCGTTTGAGAAACCTTGGGAATCTGAAGCGACCCAGTGGAAGCTTCAAAATCTTCCCCCTCAACGTTAGTCCGGTTGGACCATCTCCAGTCCGGATAACGTGACACATAGACATTACTTCTCTTTTTAGGAGGTAGATCCTTTGTCTCTCGTGTCTTGGCTTGAGACTTAGAAGCTTCAACAATTCTCCCTTTACCCTTGGATTGGTAAGACTTAGCATGTTGAGTGCTAGGGACTGTTGAACTTTGCTTGCCCTTATAGACATCTTCATAGGCTTCCTTTTAAGGTTCTCAGCCATTTCGCCTTTATCTTTGTTAGTGATCGCTTTGGATGCAGTGGGCAATTCCAAAGTGACTGATGGTGTAGTGTGTGATGCACCAACAAAGACAGTCGGCTTGGGAGGTCCACCCTCATATCCAAGGCCAGCTTTCCTACCAAAAGGTAGAAGCGAGCCCTCTAGTGCCTGCCTAGCATATGACGCTTTGTTCAAGTTGGCAACTAGAGTGGACTGGGTTTCATACCTTCCCTCCAAGCTTTGATGTCTAGCGAAGAGATCCTCGAACTTACTAGTCATAGCCCTTAAATTAAGTTTGACTTCGTCAAGCTCACGGGCTAGCTTTCGGTTCTCCTTCTCGCTTTGAGACAGAGCTTGTTTTACCACTTCGTGGTCGCTTGACAATTTCTGGTGCTTGTCAAACAACTCACTCCATGAAGAGGATTGTTCTTCCTCATTAACAGTGTGTGCTAGTGTAATTGAAGTGATTGAAGGATAGAAGAATACCTCTCCTGTTTCTTCGTCGGTGAGCGCCATAAATCCAAGATCCTCACCATCACTGGAGTTTGGATCTGTGAATGCATCTGAGTCGCTTGATGGATCTTCAGTTGTAGCGACTGGCACTTCACTTGCTACGAGCGCTCTGACTCGGCTATTTCTAGCCTATCAATAATACAATAACCGAACTAGCTAGTAGTCCGGGTCGAACCACAAGGAGTGAATGTATCGATAGACAATCAAGTAGTTCACGTAGTCTCTATCATACTATCTAAGCACATGGTCATGAGTTTGGTGTTTTATAACTAGACATGCATTAAGTAAATGAAATAACAAGCAAAAATAAAGGCAAGGAATGTAAAGAACAAGTAAAGGAACAAGTAAAGAAGATAAGGTTTCAAACGATTTCTGATGTAATTAGGCTAAAGATTAGGCATTTGATGTATCAAACCATTTTAATTCCTTTGAGTGGCATTATTACATAAAGCAAGCTATCTCATCCTCCTAAGACTTGATAACTAGTAGATTGAATAACATGCTTACCATTCTAAACATATTACAAACTCCTAAAAGCACAATGCCTACTAATCTAACATCAATTCACATAATTCTTTCTAGGAGCAATGCAAATCAATACTAGATAATATGAGCAAGGATTCATGCCAAGTGCTATGAATGGAAGCTTCCTAGGCATTCCATCAAACACCTTGTATGCACTCATGGTTGTCAATCATTCATGCAATTAAATCCAATCAAATCCAAGGGCAACTCAAAGGAAAGGTAGATCCACATCAAAAACCATAAAATCCTAGCCTAATTCACACCATCCATCATTTGAAACCCAAATGGATCTAGCCTAGCATGGATCTAAGCATCAAACCATGAACAATAAGCAAAAACATAATGTAAATGACAAGGAATGAAAAGTAGAGAAGAAATCATCAACAATCTCTTCAAACTCTAAGCATAATCTTCAACATAATTTGAAAATACTAAAGAGGAAAGAGGGAAATAGCTAGGGTTCTAAAGTAGAAGTGCAAGAGTGAATTACAAGTCATAAAAGATGACAAATAAGGAAAATAACTAGCTATTTGTAGTTTTCCCAAGCAATGGGGCTAAATTGCAAATACTAGAAACTTAAGTTGAGAAGGTGGGGTAAAAACTGTAATTTCTGGAAAGTTAAATGAAGGGTTGACTAGTCCATTTTCGTTTGACCCGTGCATTTTCCGCCCACATTTCACAGTTTGCGCGCTCTCACGGTTTTGGCTCGTTCTCTCTCGTCCGGCATCGGAAAATTAATCCGCAAAGTGCTACGGCTTCCTCTTTCGATCCTCTTCGACATAGGATAAGTCAAACTTGCCCAGAAAATTGCCGCAACACCTGAAATTAGCACGGAAACCGAGAGAAAATGCAAAGCATATAGAAAATGGATAAATTGTAAAAACCTATCATTTCCTATTCATTTAAGCACAAATCCGAACCAAAACACGCATCGAGACGCACTCTAAAGCATGCTAAATATGTGGTTATCAAACTCCCCCAAACTTAAGCCATTGCTCGTCCCGACAATGGAACGAACAATCAAAGAACATAAGCACATATGGGTATGCAAATCAAGATCATCGATGCCTCAAAGCTCACTCAATAAAATATTTTCAAACGTGGAACTCCCAAGGTGCATCAAACAATCCACAACCACACAACACTCTCAACCAAGAAATCAATCACCCAAACACAATGAAACTCCAAACCTACCAAAGTGTAAGTGTATCACTCTTTCTCTCAAGTGTATGGTATGAAATTTGCACTCATCGAACTCATGCACGCATTGCTCTTACCATAAGCTTGCCCTAAACCTCAAGATCTCCATCGCTTGGTTGTGCACTCGAACTAAGATCAATTAGGTCTTTTATTTAGGTTTGTAATGTGGGGACATTGGTTTAGGTAGGGATTTTTAGGCTAAGTGACTAAGATATCTCCTAAGTACTTTCACCCTCTCATTTCCACTCTAAGTGTGAATTTCTCCACCTTCTACCTTCACCATTTCACCTCTTAACACTCTTTAATACCCAAGTTAGATTGAAGCTTCTAAATATTCATGAATAACTCCCTTATGCTCTCATTCACAACTAACTTTATTCAAACTCTTTTTTTTTTTCTTTTTCTTTTCAACTTCTTTCTCTCTCTTTTTTTTTTCTCATCATTTTTTTTTCATTTTTTTTTTCTATGAGAATTCCATTCTCATCTCTTTCATTTTTTTTTTCCTTTTTACTAGAGCTCATAGGAGTATATTCATCTTAAAACGACTTCTTCAATCAAACTACTCGAACCTCATTTCCTCACTACTTCACAACCTCGCAAAAGATTCCCTTAACCAACCTTCACCCCCTTTCATCCGGTTCAAGAATAAAGGCTTCAAAGGCTCAAGGGGGACCACAAAGTTAACGTTTCATTTGGTTAGTGTTTAGGGAATAATGAGGCTAACAAGTGAGGGCCTAAAATCATTTCTAAGTTCTAGTAGCACATATAGCAACCTCGATCGAGATTGAAGGCAAGTTCTAGAAGATAACAATGCAATACATGGCAAACTCACAAGAAAGAAAAAGAACGTTATTGATGCAACGTTTTGGCTCAAATCTCACAAGCTTTTGTTTAGAGTTCATGTGCCTAAGATCAATCATTCCTAGTTAATCATGTTATGCAATCATTTCATACTCAATACACACATGAGAAATCCCAAAAATATGATGCATTTTCCGCTCAAATCATCATCGACATCTCTCTTGAAAGCAAAGGAGCGATAACCACAATATCTAACCATGTGAACGAAAAGCACTACAACTCAAGTGATGCTTCTAAAATGAAACTTGAAAAATTTTGCAAAATTTTCAAGTCAAGTTAGCATACATTTACACACGTATGAATCACTTGAATCACATTCCAACTTATTCATCACATTCAAGCATCCAAATCAAGCACAATCAACTTTATCAAGCAAATACAAGCTTATAAATCACTAAGCACACAACTTAATGAAAAACCGAAGAAAGAAACGTAGTTTAAAGTCCTTATCTTACCCCCTCCCCCAAACTTATTTTAGAAACAAAATCTAAAATGAGTTTGGAGGGAAGAATAATAAGGAATTTAAACTACACTCACAAAGGTCCAAGCTTTGGATGGATATCACATTCAATGCTACCCATTCCGGTACGCGCTCGATTAAGTTGAATGACCTCCCTTTCTTCATGCATTGCTTCTCTTTGTCACCCCCTAGCAACATTCAATCTCAATTCACAAATTAGTAATCACATATCAAAGCATAGCTCAAGGGGTGAACAATAAGCCCATGTAAGGGGATGATTTGAGATACCTTCCTCCTCATGTTCCAGCCCTAATTTGACAACTTATTTACACCAAAAAAAACAAACAAAAAAAAATTACTCAAAACAATTCTATGTTGTAGAGGGTTGAAAGAGGAATCCATACCAAAAAACGGAATGCAATTCGGAGTTCGTATGAGGGAGAACGAGGTGAAACGGCGAGATTGCGCATAGGGGAGGAGGAGCTTTGGCGGTCAACGCCGAAGGAGGGCCGTTGACCGCCATTTTTACACTGAAATTTGCCAAAAAATGGCGGGTGACGACTAGGTGGCTGGCGGGTGAAATGGCGGGTGAAGCCTAGGCCGCCATTTAGGCCGCCATTCTTGCTGACCTCCGTTTCTTGTCGGGCCCTCCCGGGCCCTTTCGGCCCGGGACAATGTCCTACCCCCTACTCTCGGGTCTTACGAATCCAATGCAATCGACGGAATCGAATTCCGACAAGTTTTGCTATTTTTTCTCGATTTTACCGTCGGACTGCGCAAAAGTAGAACTTAGACCCTCAAAATTTTTCTAAGTGTTGGAATACAAGAACTTGAAAATTCCCAAAATTTTTCTAAGGCATGAAATTGCCAACTTGAAAAAAACTCAAAATTTTTCTAAGGCATAAGAAAGCATCCAACACTTAGAAATTCCTTTCCACAACATTTTAACCCACTCTCACTCTTATTCGACTAAAACAACTAAAATTAAAGAAAACGAGAAAATAAAGGATACGTGTTGGGGTGCCTCCCAACGAGCGCTTGTTTAACGTCGCTAGCTCGACGATACCTCAATGGACGACTCATGGCACATCAAACGAGGCCTTCTTGCCTAGACATTGAACTCTTCTACAATTTTCATGGAATGGATCGACAATCTTTTCTTTGAACTTTACTCCATCAAATTTTGTGAAGCCTCCTCCTCGAAATGGCTCATTAACTTTCTCCTCAAGTTCCACTCCTACATATTTGTCATGGAATGGATCTCCAATTTTCAATGGAAACTTCACTTCATTCATCCTCATCTTTCTCTTGTCCACATCCTCCAAGAACTTCTCATTATTTGGCATAGTTCTCACAAACTCAACCAAAGAAGCATTGATATCCAACTTCTTCAACATTTCCAACCTATCAAATCTCATCTCTACAACTTCCCCGTGAGGGATACTCTCTACAAGATCATCTCTCTTCTCACCCCCAAACTTAGCATGATTCTCATATCCATCATTCATGATACCATCATTCAACTCACTCACATCATCATTCTTCATAAAAGTTTGGGGAAAACGAGTAAGAGAGATACCTTCATCCTTCATTGAATATGGCAAATAGGGCTTTATTTCCTCTTGAGGCTCATGAATAGGCATGGAAAGTGGAGACATCAATGGAGCCTCATAACTCTAAGATTGGAGTGGATCATCTTCTACAAATTGTTGAGAAACCAAGAGAGGATGTTGGTTGATGTGAATCACCTCTTCTTGGCCACGAATTCTTCCATTCTTTGGTCTTTGCCAAGCTCGTGTTTCCATCAACGCCTTTTTAATCTCTTCATGCTCCTTCTTGAGGTTGGTAATTTGGGAAGCAAGCTCTTCATATTTATCATCCATCATGGAGGTATCTTTCCTTGAATGCACCCTTTCCATAGGCCATTGAAAAGAGTTAGAGACCATCTCTTCAAGAATCCTCATAGCTTCTTTCACATTACGATTAAGCAAACAACCTCCGGAGGTAGCATCTACAATAGTTCTCGTTTGTGAACTCAAACCACCATAGAAGAAGAAGATTTGTCGACTCTCATCTAGGCCATGTGGAGGGCATTTCCTCAAGAGCTCACGGAATCTCTCCCAAGCATCGAATATCGTCTCATCCTCATGTTGGGCAAATTGATAAATCTCCGAGATTAAGCGTTGTACCTTGGAAGGTGGAAAGTATCTTGAGAGAAAGGCTTTGCATAGGTCTTCCCAAGATTTGATTGACTTCCCATTGAGACCTTTGAACCACTCTTTAGCCCGGTCACGAAGTGAAAATCCGAAGAGTCTCATCCGGATTGTGTCATTTGGCACTCCTTGTAGCTTGATGGTGTCACAAATTTCGAGGAATGAATATAGATGATCATTTGGGTCCTCGGTGACTTCTCCTCCAAATTGATTTGCTTGAACCAAACGAATCAAACCCGGCTTGAGCTCAAAGTTGGGTGCATCTATCGTGCCCCATTCTCTTCCTTGATAACTTTCCTTTGGAGGTTGGAATATCTCAATTATAGGAGTTAATTGAACCTCTTGAGTTCTCCTCCTTTGCTCGTCCAATCTTGCTTCCATAACCTCCAATTGCTTCCTAAGAACTTCCACTTCTCGATTGATTTCAACATCTTGCTCTTTGGAAGTTCTTTCTCTCTTCTCATAATCCAAAACGAAAGATTCCACATGTTTAACCTTGGATCTATGAAGTGTGTACCTATCAAGCACACCAATAACGAAATCAAAGATAGTCCAATAAAATGCTTGAATCAACAAGCACAATACCATACTATCTATAAAAAAAAACAAGCTCAAATTAGCAACAAGAAACTAAACAATCTATTGATCATCAATCTATTCACTCCCCGGCAACGGCGCCAAAAATTGACTCGGCTAATTTCTAGCCTATCAATAATACAATAACCGAACTAGCTAGTAGTCCGGGTCGAACCACAAGGAGTGAAAGTATCGATAGACAATCAAGTAGTTCACGTAGTCTCTATCATACTATCTAAGCACATAGTCATGAGTTTGGTGTTTTATAACTAGGCGAGTAATGAGTAAATGAAATAACAAGCAAAATAAGAAGCAAGCAATGTAAAGAACAAATAAAAAAGCAAGTAATAGAAATTCGATAAAAGCAAGCAAGGATTCAAATGATTTCCGGTGTGAGTAGGTTAAGGACTAGGCAAGTGATGTATCAAACCATTTTAATTCCTTTGAGTGGCATTATTACATAAATCAAGCTATCTCATCCTCCTAAGACTTGATAACTAGTGGATTGAATAACATGCTTACCATTCTAAACATATTACCAACTCCTAAAAGCACAATGCCTACTAATCTAACATCAATTCACATAATTCTTTCTAGGAGCAATGCAAATCAATACTAGATAGTATGAGCAAGGATTCATGCCAAGTGCTATGAATGGAAGCTTCCTAGGCATTCCATCAAACACCTTATATGCACTCATGGTTGTCAATCATTCATGCAATTAAATCCAATCAAATCCAAGGGCAACTCAAAGGAAAGGTAGATCCACATCAAAAGCCATTAAATCCTAGCCTAATTCACACCATCCATCATTTGAGGCCTCGATGGATCTAGCCTAGCATGGATCTAAGCATCAAACCATCAACAACAAGTAAAAGCATAATGAAAATGACAAGGAAAGAAAAGTAGAGAAGAAATCTTCAACAATCTCTTCAAACTCCAAGCATAATCTTCAACAATTATTTGAAAATACTAAAAAGGAAAGAGGGAAACTAGCTAGGGTTCTAACGTAGAAGTGCAAGAGTGAATTACAAGTCATCAAAGATTTCAAATAAGGAAAATAACTAGCTATTTATAGTTTTCCCAAGCAATGGGGCTAAATTGCAAATACTAGAAACTTAAGTTGAGAAGGTGGGGTAAAAACTGTAATTTCTGGAAAGTTAAATGAAGGGTTGACTAGTCCATTTTCGTTTGACCCGTGCATTTTCCGCCCACATTTCACAGTTTGCGCGCTCTCACGGTTTTGGCTCGTTCTCTCTCGTCCGGCATCGGAAAATTAATCCGCAAAGTGCTACGGCTTCCTCTTTCGATCCTCTTCGACATAGGATAAGTCAAACTTGCCCAGAAAATTGCCGCAACACCTGAAATCAGCACGGAAACCGAGAGAAAATGCAAAGCATATAGAAAATGGATAAATTGTAAAAACCTATCATTCCCTATTCATTTAAGCACAAATCCTAACCAAAACACGCATCACGACGCACTCTAAAGCATGCTAAATATGTGGTTATCACGCTCGCCTTGGAGCATCCCTCTTGGCCTTCAATTCCTCGCGCTCTTTAGCACTGAGCTTTGGGCAATCGGAATTGTAGTGGCCCATCTTGTGGCAGTGGTAACACTCCACTTCCATCATGTCGCGCGGGATCGTCTTGGTCGTCTCTTCTCTCTTTCCTTTTCCTTCTCGAGCATCAGTGCTCCTCCCTTTGTACTGCTTGTAGAATCTTTTATATTTGCCCACTCGAGAGTTCATTTTGTTGAAGTTCTTGGATAAGAACGCAATGTGTTCTTCCAACTCTTCCCTCGTCATCTTGGCTAGCGACTGCTCGCTTGGCCCTTCGGCAGCTTTGAATGCTACTCCTTTTGACGTAGTGGGCGCTTCATCCTCTTCGTCGAGGTTCATCCGATTCAGATCGAATTCGTGAGCTTTGAGTTCGGAAAACAGAATCTCCGGTGTGAGCTTGGATAGATCCTTGGTAGCTAGGTATAGCTCCTTCATTGTCTGCCACTTTCTTGTGAGAGCTCGGACAATCTTCAGGTTGACTTCCTTATCTGTGAGTTCCTTCCCAAGCGAGTTGAGAGTTGCAATGATGTTTGTAACCCTCAGCTCAAAGGCGTCGATGGATTCTCCTGGCTTCATTATCAGACTTTCAAACTCCCGCATCTGAACGACAAGTTTGTTTTCCTTGATTTTGTCTGTGCCTTGAGAAATGAGGGCTAGGGTTTCCCACATTTCCTTCGCCGTTGCGCACTTCCTTATCCGTGGAAGATAGGCGTCAGACACAGTGCTTTGCATCGTGTGACGTGCGATTTTATCAAGGTTGGCGATCTTGAAGTCGTTGGGATTGTATTCATCTTTGTCCTTCTCGACGTACTCTTGTCTGACATGAGCTTCGCGTCCTTCAGCAGCTGGGACGTTCGCAGATACGGCTTTCTTGATTTCGATTGGTCCGTCCTCTATGACTTCCCACATCAGGTCGTGGATGGAGCATAGGAAGCTCTCGACTCGGAAACTCCATGTCTCGTATCCTTCGATCGAGAACTGTGGAAGATTTGATGCACTGTATGTAGACATAACAAACTATCAGCAGTAAATGCAGTATGCGTGAGTGAGGTTTTGATGCACTTAGGAAAATAGGATCCGGTTCAGTGAGACAACGTGAAGCGAGTAGGGGCTCGCTTCAGGTATGCAAAGCAGAGGCTCGAAAGAACCGCTGCTCTGATACCACTTGTTGGTCCCGGTTTGTTAATGGGAAAATACGTAGAGGGGGGGGGGGGGGGGGGGGGGGTGAATACGTATTTTGAAGTTTTTCAACTTCAAATCCCTTAACTCAGAGTAACAAGTAAAGAGCTTGCTTGAAACTTAAGACCTAGCTGAAGCTAGATCTACAGTACGTAGCTAGCTTGCTTGACCGAAGTGAGCACTTGATCAAGAGGGAGTCTTTACTCGTATGTGCGGAATTTGGTGAGCTAAAAATCTTTCCTAAGTATTTAAAATTTCCAGATTAGGTTTGTTTAGATGCAATATGCAATGGATAATCAAACAAATAAGATTTTAGGGTTAGAGAGATACGACACAGAGAATTATAGTGGTTCGGAGATAACGCTCCTACGTCCACTTTGTTGCACGACGGCAATTCTTTTCACTCAAGAACTTGAAGATTTCGGGCTCTTCAAAAGCCTGGTCAAGATCGAGCTTCACTCGCTTGGATCTGACAAACGCTGGGTGATTCCGGGTTCACACCAAAAACCTAACTAGACTGGAAGCTTCACTCGCTTCAGTCGAACAGACAGGGAGATTGCGGGCTCTCCTTATAGCCTAGCTTCGATCGAGCTTTACACAAACGATGTAAGTGTAAGCTTGGATCTAAACTCTATGATCGAGGCTTCTTCAATCGATGAAAGAAGGGCCTTGGATCGAAACAACCTAACGACGACTCAAAAACCTAACAGACAGATTTAGGGTTTTTGGTTGACGAACACACTGTGAAGAGCTCTTTACAGTAAGTGCAAAGATGGCTAGAGCTCTTCTTCTAAGCTTGGATATGGAATGGGCTTAGACTCTAAGTGTGAAGGTTGTGAAGACGAGTTCCGATGAACTGGAAACTCGGAGAACACTTAAAACAAAGACTCGAAGATTTGCTCGAAGGCTTGGGAGTGTTTGTTTGCTGTAGGCTCGAATGCTCAAGTAGTGTTCTACTCTTCTTCGTCTTCATCCTTCACTATTTATAGGCGGAGAGATGGCCGAGATCAGTTGCTTGGTTGGTGGCCTTGTCTCTCCTCCTCTCGACAGTACTCGCGCAGGCTGGCACCTTTTTCAGACGTTCAGCTTTGGCATTTTGCCAAAATTGGCTAACTTACAAGGTTAACAGTAACTGGAGCGAGCCAGTACTGTTGCGGCGCCTTTGTCGGCCTGGCAGTCAACTCTTCCGCTCCACTCCGCTTTCGACACGTGGAGATCTTGTAATTAATGCTACGATCTCCTGTTGACTGGAGTTCAAAATATGGGCGGGAGTCGCGCTGTCGCTTTCTGGTAGGTAGTGGCTCGCTTCGCTTTGAAGTTGTAGCGTCCGCTTTAGTAGAGTCACTTCGTAGTCATTCTGTAGTGAGTCGCTTCGGGAAATAAAGTTCCCTAGTGACTACTTTGGAAATTGCTGACTAGAGCTGACTAGCTTTGACTTTTTACTGTAGCGCTTGCTTCGCTTCGCTTTGGACTGTAGCGCTCGCTTCGCTTCGCTTTGGCTTTGAACTGTAGCGCTCGCTTTGCTTCGCTTTGGCAGACTCACTTTGAATCTACTGTAGCGATCGCTTCGCTACACTTTTCTTCGGTACGCTTCACTTCAGCTTGCTAGACTTGCTTCGCTTCGAAAAACACACTCAAGCGTGGCCTTCACTTGAAAATTTGAAGCCTAAAATCTAAGCAATTTAAAGAGCCATCCTAATAGAGTAGGCTTAGAAAAATTCTAACTTATCGACTACATCAAAATGGGTCGCCTGGGAACAGAACGCTTTGGGGTTTTGGGATCAAATCAAAACACTAAAATATCCCTTATAGGTTCCCCCTTAACATATTCGTTCTTAACAATTCCCAACAGATTGGTTTGTCTTATACGGCGCTGATCCAACGGCTGTAGATCTGGGACTGTTAAGATTCGACGGCTGGATCTTCTCAATCTTTTCCCGCTTTGAATTCAAAGTGAGAACCATGCGCCCGATATTTTCACCGTACGTGAACCTGCATTAAATGCTTGGCAGAAAGTGAAATTTGCACTCGAGTGCAGACAGCTCATACTCGCTTCGTGTCCGCTCGCTTTGAGTTGGGCCGCTAGGCCTTGACTCACTTGAGAGGCATTCGCTTGAGTGACTGTTCCGCACTCGCTTGCGATGGCTAGCTTTGAGTGACGTAGCACTCGCTTGGCCATCTGAAGCGACTGGAATAAGAAATTGAATTTGTTTGCTTAATTTTAAAATGTTTCTGACTTACATACTTCGAGGATAAACAAGAATGTTTTCCTCTTTGTATTTGTGTCAGATTCATTTCATATTTTCCACATAGCGAGTGAAGGTTTCTAGCACGCTTCAGCTCACTTAGTGTACTTAAAATTGAAACGCTTACCAGTCAATCTCACTTCGTAGGAGATTGATACCACTTTTGAAGACATCATTTGATTTGGACTTCAAGTTGTTGAATAAACTTGTTGATGAATGCATTCGCTTTGAAGCTTGTTGATGCCACCTGTAGAGTACTTCATCTTCTTGACATTCATCTTCATGGCATTTATCTTCCTCTACGAATTAGAGAGTCCTCCATCGAAGTGAATGAGGAAGGAAATGAATATAGTACACAAGCTTACTACAACCCAGAGGGGAGCTTCACGTAAGTGTACTTATTCACGACGAATGGGGGATGAGTACAAGTCCTTATCTCAGAGCAGAAATGGACAGGATGACAATGAGAATGCTCTGACAAGACAATCTCGTATTTTACGCAGAAGCATGTCACCAGCCCTGCAACCTTTTGTAGAAAAAGGTAAACCTTCAAGCTTCCTCCTACAAGCTACAGAATGAACTTGCAATCGACTCGCTTTGACCCAAGTTAGGGCAAATTGAAGCGATGCAAAATTCAACGCGGGGGAGGAAAGGATAGACATCCGGCAGCTCAACTCAATGAAGAGTGAGTAATGAATGGACATTTATCCACGATGAAGGAGATGAGAAGACTTGCTCCTCTTCGGCGGAAAGATGGGAAGAGGACACAAGGTCTAGGTGCCAGCCCTGCCTAAGCTTTCACCATTTTTACGTGGGAAGGCCCGATACAAGACCCCACAACCGTTACTAGAAACGGCACTTGCGAGTGTTTATAACCACTCGCTAGGAATCCTAGGCTAGGTAGCAGCTTTCCTTGCTCGCTTTGGAAGTAGTTTGCTCCGAGAGCAAGCAATAGTTCCCCCTTAACCAATGGCTTAACAATTCCTGTAAGCGGGTAGGGAACGTCTTCCAACACTCCACCTTACTCCACCTTATTTCTCCTTCTTCAAGCGAGTGAGATTTTGAAGTGACTCGCTTGAGTTGGTGAAGATCCGAAGCGAGTGACGCTACAAAAAACTAGCGACCACTCCTTCGTGCATCCTGAATCTAGCACTCTTCACCAGGGTCTAATAACCCTAATTCCATGCATAGCTGATTGAAACGAGACTCAGATAGAGGCTTGGTGAGGATATCTGCTCGCTGGAGATCGGTATGAATTTTCCCGAGCTTGATATCCTTCTTCTCGACATGATCACGAATGAAGTGATGACGGATTTCCACGTGCTTGCATCTGGTGTGAAGCACTGGATTTTGAGAGATGCAGATTGTGCTGTTGTTGTCGCAGAATATCGGAATTTAATTTGCTTCAACATTGTAGTCCTTCAACTGCTGACGAAGCCATAGAATTTGGGAACAGCAGCTTCCAGCGGCCATATATTCGGCTTCAGTCGTTGAAGTAGCTACACTCGTCTGCTTCTTTGAAAACCATGAGATCAGCTTGCTTCCCAAGAACTGACAAGTGCCCGAAGTTGACTTCCTATCAATTCGGCACCCTCCATAGTCAGCGTCTGAATATCCAGTGAGCTCCAAATTGTCCTCCGTTGGATACCACAGCCCCATATTGACAGTGCCCTTCAAATATCGAAGAATTCTTTTGGTAGCTTCAAGATGGCTGTGCTTGGGGTTGCTTTGGAAGCGAGCACAGACTCCAACTGCAAAAGCTATATCCGGCCTACTTGCAGTGAGATATAGAAGGGATCCGATCAAGGCTCGATAGTCTGTAGCATCCACAGACTTCCCATCTATGTCTGGCTCTATCTTCCAGTTTGTGTTCATCGGAATCTTCACAGCTTTGGCATGCTGAACACCGAACTTGGCAAGCATATCTCGAGTATACTTAGCTTGATTGATGAAAATACCATCATCCTGCTGCTTCACTTGAAGACCTAGAAAGCAGCTCATCAAGCCAATCATTGACATCTCATATTTGGTCTTCATAAGCTCTCCAAACTTCTCGCTAAGCGACTGGTTTTGTGATCCAAATATGATGTCGTCCACGTAGATCTGAACCCATAGCATATCATCTCCATGATTGATGGTGAATAGGGTTCGATCTATCTTCCCTTTGTGGAAACCATTATCCACTAGGAATTGAGAGAGAGTATCATACCAAGCTCTGGGAGCTTGCTTTAATCCATATAGGGCTTTCTTCAATCGATACACTTTATCTCCTTGCTCGAAACCCGGTGGCTGCTCCACATACACTTCTTTCTTTAATTCACCGTTGAGGAACGCGCTCTTCACATCCATTTGATACACTTTGAATTTCTTGGCTGCTGCGTAGGCTAGGAATAGTCGGATCGCTTCAAGCCGTGCCATTGGAGCGAAGGTTTCATCAAAGTCGATTCCTTCCTCTTGGCAGTAGCCTTTAGTGACGAGACGCGCCTTGTTCCTTACAACGTTGTGATCTTCGTCCGTCTTGTTCTTGAACACCCACTTGTGCCAATAACATGCTGAAATTTGGGACGATCCACGAGATACCATACGTCGTTTCTGGTGAACTGGTTCAGCTCTTCTTGCATGGCGATCACCCAATTTGAATCGGCTAGGGCTTCCTCCACGCATGCCGGCTCGATGTTTGAAAGAAAGCAACTGAACATGGAACTTTCTCCATACACTTGATTTCTGGTCACTACACCCTTGGATGGATCTCCAATGATTTGACTTGGTGAGTGATTCTTGAGCCATGCACGCTTGGATCTGCCAGCTTTATCTCCATCTTCTTCCTGGACACTCGCTTCACCATCTGAAGCGACTGGATTGGGTGCTTGGCCAGCACTCGCTTCCGGAATCTTTGGGGCAGCTTCACCTTCTCCTTTGGGATTTTGCTCGCTTGAATCTTTGATTTCATCATCTTCTTCGAGCATGTCCCAAGTGAGTGAGCTTAAGGGTTCCTTGCTTGGATTCTTCTCATTCGCGTTAGCCTGTTCCTGTGGAAGACTTAAAGAAGACTCATCAAATACGACATGGGGTGATTCCTCCACGATTAGGGTTTTGCAATTGAACACCCTATAAGCTTTGCTTGATGTAGAATATCCTAAGAATATTCCTTCATCAGCTTTGCTTTCAAAGGCTTTCAACTGTGACTTCCCATTGTCATGGATGAAGACCCTACAACCAAAAATATGAAAGTAAGATATGTTAGGAATTCTCCCTGTCCATATTTCATATGGTGTCTTGTCGTGCCGTTTGCAGAGAAGCGTTCTATTCTGCGTGTAGCATGCTGTATTGGCAGCTTCAGCCCAATACTTCATCGGAAGCTTCGAGTCTGCAATCATGGTTCGAACGGCTTCTTTGATGATCCGATTCCTTCTTTCAGCAACTCCATTCTACTGAGGTGTGCGCGCTGAGGATGTCTGATGTGCTATGCCATGCTCCGTGCAGTAAGCTTCAATGGTAGAGTTTAAGAACTCTGTGCCTTTGTCGGAGCGAATGGTCACAATTGCTTGATTCTTCTCCACAGCCAATCGCTTGAGCAATTGTGGTAGCTTGGTCAGTGTCTCCTTTTTGCTGAAGAGAAATATAACCCAAGTGTAGCGAGAGAAGTCGTCGACTACAACTAGAGTGTACTTCCTTCCATTTACACTGACTGGAGTGACTGGACCAAACAGATCCATGTGAAGCAGCTCGAGGACTCGCTTTGATGAAGCTTCTTTGAGACTGGCGAAGTGCTTCTTCGTCTGCTTCCCTCGTTGGCATGGTGAGCAAGGATGGTCTTTGATGAAGACTTCATTCGGTATGCCTTGCACCAAACCCTTGATGGATTTGTATACTAGAAAGCAGGCCTTTTAGCTTGTATACATGTGTTGTCCATAGCCACTAACAATCTTCTATCTGATTAAGTATGAATTGTTATCCATGCATCAAACATCTATCCATTATCTCAAAGTTGTAGGCTTTATGGTGTGTTGTAGATCACAGAAGACCATAGTTGCCGGTTCCTCACGAGATATAAAAGGGTATCACAGTTGAGACAGTTCTGGATATAACTGTCGGTTTAGGCTGTAGTATAGGCTGCATAAGTAGCTTGTCTTGGCTACTTGTCTATACTAGTAGGTGCGTGTACTGATAGGATCACGGTGAGGTGTATTCTTCTATTCTGACCAGATGTAGAAAGAATCAAGACCTCGGTGACTTAAGATGAACCTTAACTCTAGTTGAGTCCTAAGGGTGTATAGTTGTGGTCTGCTTCTTTGATTTACCATGGGTGAGAGTTCAGAGTATCTGTAACTCAATATGCTCCGTATCTTGGGAAGCAACTACAACTAGTACGACTCTTAGTGTAACTGCAACAGAGCACCATATCCTGGTAGAACAGGTTGATCACATCCCCTGAGGAATTCATTAAGGACTATCATACCAAACCCTGCAGGTGGATTAAATTCCGGTATGATGAGTAAGGTATGAATGGTACTACTCAGGAATATAAAAGAAGTTGAATAACACGAGCAGTCAGAAGCTCTAAGTTAATCAACGGATGTGGGATATCTTAATTATGGGGGTCGTTAAGTCTAATACTAGCCCTGAACTCAACAGGGGTAAAACAGGTAATTCAGTACTATTACTCTAGTGGAATGTTTTAGTACTTATGGACTAAATTATACTCTGGGCTAAGTATGGAGAATTTAGCCATTGGGAGGCCTCGGTTTTACCAGCTAGTAGATCCCTGATCTGGCCCAAAAAGCTCAATAGGCCACAGTACAAGGAATAAGTGGGCCACCACACAGTTGGGCCCAGTATGGGGCGCCAACTATGCTCATGGACGTCCAGTCCATGTGTTGCAGGCCTGGCCTGCAACTTAAGCCCAAGTCTCTCTTGGTCTCCTCTATATATACCCCCTCAAGGTCTTGTTCAGACCTAACAGTCAGAATAAATCGAGTGCACTTAATATTCTGAACATGAAAAAGGAGGCTAGGGTTAGAGGAGAGAGAGACGCACGGCCGAGCAGTAGCATTCGGTGGGGTTCCCGTTTCCGTGGCTGATTCCGAGGTTAGTTGTCCATCCAACGTCAGAATCGAGCAGGGATACAGATCAGAAGATCTATTCGCGAGTTCTCTACTTCTTCAGGTAATCGATCTATAAACCCCCTATGATTCCGCATTTAATTCATAGGAGCATGATAGGTTTATTCGATAGTTAGATATCCGAAATAGATCCTCGGGCGAACCGATCTTCACCGATCAGATATGGTTCCTTCAGTTGGTATCAGAGCCAAGGATTAGATTTTCGGCTCTATCTGAGTAATTATCGATTATTATGCATGTTAGATCGAATAGGATGTCGCTTTTCGTGGTGTTTTTTGTTTTTCGGGGCCGTTTTGGCAAATCTATGTAATTTTTGATCGCGAGATAATAAGGTGCGATCTAGAATAGGATTAGATAGATTTTTCTATTGTTTTTCGTTTGTAACTGCTGCATGGAGACGAGGAACACGAAGAACGAGGAGACGAACACCATTGGACGACCGCCGCACGCGGCGGCGCGTGGGAAACACGCGCTAGCACATGCGCGCGTGCAGCCGCCCAACGGCGTGCCTCCTCCATCTCCGGTGAACGACGGGGCTCCAGCAGCTTGCTGGAGCCTGGACGTCGTCGGAGGGCAGCGGCGGTGGCGGGACGGGCGGTGGATTCACGGCAGCGCGCGAAGGAGAGCCGCGGCGGAACCCTAGTTAGGGCTCGACGCCGCGGCAGTCTCTGCAAGCTGCATGATCGCCGGAGACGACGACCACGGAGTCCGGTGACGGACTCCACGTGGTCGCCATCGTTGATGGTGGCAGCAGGCGGCGCTGGAGCAAGCAGCAGCGGCGGCAGAACCCGTGAGGGTTTCTGCCGCGGGTTAACGCGGCTGAAGGCGACGGCGAGGGCGGTGGAGGTAGCGTCCAGGGAGGCGGAGCACACCGGCGACATCAACACCAGCAGCAGGAGCCGCGGCGGACGTCGCCGGCGGCTGGAACGGCGGCAGCCAGGTGAGGGGTGCCGCGGCGGAACCCTAGTTAGGGTTCAACGCCGCGAGCCTCGCCGGGACAGTTGCCGGCCGTGCCACCTGAAGGGATCGACGGCCAGCAGCAGCAGCGGCGCCAGGGAGGCGGAGGCGGCCGGCGGCAGGGCCTCACGCCGTCGGCTGTGGTGCGGGCAGCTTTGCACGCCCGTGCCCTAGCCCGTGGACGGGCCTAGGGTTTCAAACCCGGCCCGTTCGCGTTTACGGGCTGCCTCCAGCGTTCGGGCTCGGGCCCAGTCGCGAATTCGGGCCGTGTTAGGTCGGTTTCGGGTTCGTGGGCCCATAAGAGTGAAATGAGCGCGGTTTGGGCCTTTTCGAGAGAATTGGGTCACGTGGTGTGGGCCCAATCTCGGTTAGAGAAGCCCAATGGCAACGGAAATTAGAAAATAAATTATCTAAATAATTTATTTATTTTCGGGGAGAAACGGGAGATCAACTCGGAGGACTTATTCAAGACCGAAGCCTGTTTCGGATTTTACAGTTTTATGTAATAGATTAGACGGGTCGTCACACCACGAAAAGCGAGTTTTATTTTTGTTTTTATCTCGTTTTTCTTAAGCATGCTATGGATGCAATTTATTTATTATTATAGCATGTCTTGCCTGTCGAGGTGATTAAATTGCGCTTAGTCGAGCATGTTTTAGGATTGTCAATATAAGCATGTTTTAATTTTTTGCGAGCATGGTTTATTTGCTGTGTTTAGAAAATTATGCTTAGGATTATGTGACAACGTGATCGAGCATGTCGGCAACCTTTTGAAAGAAAAATACTAAGCAGATAAAAACGTTTTTGGTATAGAAAATGTTAAGACCTCCACAACTGACCTTAAGGTGAAGTTTGGTGCGAGTGTGTAAACGTCCACACGAACGTGGCTTGCACATCGTATCGAACGAGTTCGCCAGACTTAGGGTTTCTTAACGAAAATGTTCTAACCAAAATGAGAAGTGGGAGCTTTTCTGAGTAAACGTCCACACTAACGTGGCTTACTCGGAATAGTAACTACGGTTTTCTCTGGAGTTGGTTCTTGAACAAAGATAGCTTAAGGAAAATAGTGCTTTTTCCAAGTTAGGCTAAGATTGTGGTTAAAAGCTTAGATATTAGTTAGAATACAACTCCCCAACGGAGTCCCTTTTCTAATCTAATATGGTCTAGTAAGGTTCAACTATTAGCTCTATTTGCCATAAGGATAGGTTGGCAAGATAAGTAGAGTTAAAGATCCGAGTATCTGGTCGAACAGTGGGAGCGTAAACGTCCACACGAACGTGGCTTGCGATCCGCATTGTTTGGGCTGTTGAAGGTTTCGAAATTATTGGTTTATCAAAAGGTTACAATAATTTTCGTTACGAATTGATGCATGATCTTTTCTTACGAGTGTCTACGTGTTTATTGCTTTATCAGATATGACTTTAGGCCCGTTGATAAATGTTCTCACTTCGAGTCCTCTCACGGATTCCAACTATTTGGAGTGAAGGAATAAATCTCGATATTGTCCTTGTTGATGAAGAGTACAAGTTAGTACTCACTACACCTTATCTGAAAGCTCTAGTATCATCGATTGAAGATAGAGAGTTACACAAGTTGTGGCATGAGAGTAATGATATGACTAAGACTAGTCAAATACTCTCTGACGCCAGGGTTGCAAGCCTTGTGTTCTCACTTGGCAGATATTGCAGATATCCCAGAACTCCTGGAAATCTTCTAGAAATTGGATGATATGGAACTTGCGAGTCAAGAAGCTTGTGTGCTTATGTTTGCTCCTCAGACGGCATCGAAAGATGAAAGTGAGGAAGAAGGTGACAAACACTAGCAAGTTAACAAGAGCTTGGAAGAAGATAGAGGTGTTGAGCCTACCGATGGCAAGAAAAGCCAAAGGGGAAGGGCAAGTGCTTCATATACAACAAGAAAGGACACTGGAAGGCTGTCTGCCCTCTAAAGAAGAAGAATTTTGGTACGTCATACTGAGAAATGATCAACTGCATGTTCTACCCAGGCTGGGGTAGTAGATACGGGAGCAATTGATCATATGCGTTACACCTTGCAGTGTTTTTCTGTGGATAAACGAGGTGAATGATGACGAGATTACCATCTCCATGGGCGATGCATCGAGAGTTGCAGCTGTCGCAGTTGGAGACATTCATTTATCTTTCAATAGTACTGTTTTGGTTTTGAGAGACATGTTGTATGTGCCTGGTTTTTAGGCGAAACTTGATTTCTGTTTCGAAACTATTTATTTACGGATATTCAGTTGTTTTTGATAGAGGCGTTTCTATCATGAAAGACAATGAAGTTATAGTTTCTGGCACATTGTCCCGGTCTCTCTATACCATTACTTGTCCTATGAATGATTCTTCTTCTTATAATGCTTCCTCATCATTGAATACTAAAAAGAGGAAGAATCCGTCTCAAACAAACCAAACTCTATTATGGCACTTACGATTGGGTCACATCAACCAAAAGAGGATTCAAAGGTTGATAAAAGAAGGTGTTTTGGATTTCCAAATAGAACCTTTATCAACGTGTGAATCATGTTTGGAAGGAAAGATGGTGACCAGACCTTTCAAGTCCATAGGATATCGAGCCCAAGAGCTCTTGGAGTTGGTTCATTCTGACTTGTGTGGACCGATGTCCGTTCAAGCTCGAGGAGGTTACGAGTATTTCGTCACGTTTATTGATGACTACTCGAGATACGGTTATATCTACCTGCTCCACAGGAAGTCCGAATGCTTTGATAAATTCGAAGAATTCAAAGCGGAAGTGGAGAAGAGAACGGGTAGAAGTATCAAGTCACTTCGCTCTGATAGAGGTGGCGAGTACCTCGGAACTGAGTTTCGAACTTTCTTGTCAGAAAATGGGATTTCATCTCAGTTAACTACTCCCGGTACTCCCCAACAGAACGGTGTAGCTGAGAGACGGAATCGTACTCTTTTAGACACAGTTAGATCGATGATGAGCTATGCATCCTTGCCAATTTCGTTCTGGGGATATGCCTTGGAAACAGCAGGTTATCTCCTCAATCTAGTACCTACAAAGTCGACAGTTAAAACTCCTTCCGAATTATGGACAGGGCGCAAGCCTAGCTTGGGTCATATTCGGGTTTGGGGATGCCCAGCACACGTGCTGACTAAGGAGGCCGACAAATTGAGGTCTAAGACTGAGGTTAGGCTGTTTGTAGGATATCCAAAGGGAACGAAAGGAGGTTATTTCTATAGTCCCCAGGATCAGAAGGTCATTGTGAGCACCAATGCCCGATTCCTAGAGGAGGACTTTATTAGTAACCATCGGACAAGGAGTGAAATAATGCTCGATGAGTTGCGAGCATCAGCAGCAGCCGAAATTCCAGAACAGCCGAGAGTACAAGAGGTTATACCACTAACTGCACCCTTATCCGATACTGTATCTCCACCATCGCTTCGTCGCAGTGGGAGGGTTGTTCGTCAACCGGACCGTTTCATGTTCGTGGGAGAATCCACTGAACTACTCTCGGGTATCGAACATGATGAGATCGACCCCTGGACTTACAAGGAAGCGATGGAGGATGAGGATGCAGATTCCTGGAGAGTTTCTATGGATTCGGAGATAGAATCAATAGTTAACATGGACGTGTACGACCTTGCGGAGCTGCCGAATGGGGTAAAGCCCATTGGTTGCAAGTGGGTGTACAAGAGAAAGAGAGGACCTGACGGGAAGGTTTTAGCCTTCAAAGCTAGATTGGTGGCGAAAGGATTCACTCAGAAAGAGGGAATCGACTATGATGAGACATTTTCGCCAGTTGCCATGCTTAAGTCCGTCAAAATACTCTTGTCCATGGCGGCACATTTAGACCTAGAGGTTTGGCAAATGGACGTCAAGACTGCGTTCTTGAACGGGTACCTTGAAAAAGGTAGGGACATTTATATGCGCCAACCAGAAGGTTATGTGAGAGATGGCCAGGAGCATCTCGTGTGGAAGCTTAAGAAGTCCTTATACGGACTTAAGCAAGCGTCCAGGTCCTGGAACATTCATTTTGATGGAGTGATTAAATCCTATGGATTTGTCCAGTGCTTAAACGAAAGCTGTGTTTACAGGCTCAGTTCGGACGGAAGCGTAGTATTCTTAGTACTGTACGTAGATGACATACTTCTCATTGGCAACAATGTGAACGTGTTATCAGGCGTAAAGGATTGGTTGTCTGAACAGTTTCAGATGAAAGACTTGGGAGAAGCAGGTTACATCCTAGGGATCAGAGATCGCCGTAAGAGGATGTTAGGCTTAAGCCAAGCTTCATATATAGATACTGTGATCGCCCGTTTCAGCATGCAGAATGCCAAGAAGGGTTTCTTCCCTTCAGACATGGCATACCTCTATCTAAGGACATGTGTCCGAAGACACAAGAGGAGATAGAGGGCATGAAGACTATACCGTATGCTTCCGCGGTAGGAAGTCTCATGTATGCAATGCTGTGTACTAGACCGGATATCTGCTATGCGGTTGGCATGGTGGCGAGATATCAGTCTAACCCTGGTCAGGGACATTGGACGGCTATTAAGCACATTTTAAAGTATCTCAAGAGGACAAGAGATCATGTGCTTGTTTATCAGTCCAATGATATGATCCCAATAGGGTATACGGACTCAGACTTCCAGGCTGTGATCGAGATGAGAGGAAATCTACCTCGGACTATGTGTTCACCTTGGGAGGTGGAGTTATCACTTGGAAGGGTGTGACGCGGGAGGGCGTCATGGAGACTCTACCATGTAGCCGAGTATGTGGCTTCTTGTAATGCCACAAAAAGGTTGTGAAGCTCCTGCACTTCCTGAATGAGCTAGATCTGGTTCCCAGTTTGCCCAAAGGTATCACACTGTGTTGTGATAATGTTGGAGCAGTTGCAAACTGCATGGAACTCAGAGCTCACAAGGCAAGTAACAACATAGAGAGTACCATTGTACGAGAAATCGTCTAAGAAGGTAAAGGGGAAGTTGAGATAATCCCTTCAACGGTAGATCTAGCGGATCTATGCACAAGGAGCGCCTCCCATACTAGTAAACTTTGAGTATAAGTGGGAGAAGATGTGTAATAGATGCTAGATTGTAGACACTTTGCCTATTTGTCACATGATATACTAAAAGTTTGCTTTAGTATAAGTGGGAGATTGATGGATTTGTATACTAGAAAGCAGGCCTTTTAGCTTGTATACATGTGTTGTCCATAGCCACTAACAATCTTCTATCTGATTAAGTATGAATTGTTATCCATGCATCAAACATCTATCCATTATCTCAAAGTTGTAGGCTTTATGGTGTGTTGTAGATCACAGAAGACCATAGTTGCCGGTTCCTCACGAGATATAAAAGGGTATCACAGTTGAGACAGTTCTGGATATAACTGTCGGTTTAGGCTGTAGTATAGGCTGCATAAGTAGCTTGTCTTGGCTACTTGTCTATACTAGTACGTGCGTGTACTGATAGGATCACGGTGAGGTGTATTCTTCTATTCTGACCAGATGTAGAAAGAATCAAGACCTCGGTGACTTAAGATGAACCTTAACTCTAGTTGAGTCCTAAGGGTGTATAGTTGTGGTCTGCTTCTTTGATTTACCATGGGTGAGAGTTCAGAGTATCTGTAACTCAATATGCTCCGTATCTTGGGAAGCAACTACAACTAGTACGACTCTTAGTGTAACTGCAACAGAGCACCATATCCTGGTAGAACAGGTTGATCACATCCCCTGAGGAATTCATTAAGGACTATCATACCAAACCCTGCAGGTGGATTAAATTCCGGTATGATGAGTAAGGTATGAATGGTACTACTCAGGAATATAAAAGAAGTTGAATAACACGAGCAGTCAGAAGCTCTAAGTTAATCAACGGATGTGGGATATCTTAAATATGGGGGTCGTTAAGTCTAATACTAGCCCTGAACTCAACAGGGGTAAAACAGGTAATTCAGTACTATTACTCTAGTGGAATGTTTTAGTACTTATGGACTAAATTATACTCTGGGCTGAGTATGGAGAATTTAGCCATTGGGAGGCCTCGGTTTTACCAGCTAGTAGATCCCTGATCTGGCCCAAAAAGCTCAATAGGCCACAGTACAAGGAATAAGTGGGCCACCACACAGTTGGGCCCAGTATGGGGCGCCAACTATGTTCATGGACGTCCAGTCCATGTGTTGCAGGCCTGGCCTGCAACTTAAGCCCAAGTCTCTCTTGGTCTCCTCTATATATACCCCCTCAAGGTCTTGTTCAGACCTAACAGTCAGAATAAATCGAGTGCACTTAATATTCTGACCAAGAAAAAGGAGGCTAGGGTTAGAGGAGAGAGAGACGCACGGCCGAGCAGTAGCATTCGGTGGGGTTCCCGTTTCCGTGGCTGATTCCGAGGTTCGTTGTCCATCCAACGTCAGAATCGAGCAGGGATACAGATCAGAAGATCTATTCGCGTAATCGATCTATAAACCCCCTATGATTCCGCATTTAATTCATAGGAGCATGATAGGTTTATTCGATAGTTAGATATCCGAAATAGATCCTCGGGCGAACCGATCTTCACCGATCAGATATGGTTCCTTCAACCCTTTCGAGCTAAGCGATTGATGGCTTTGAAGTTGAGATGGTTCAAGCGTCTGTGCCATAGCCATCCTATTTCTGTAGCACTCCTTGCTACTAAGCACGTCTCCTCTTTGCAGCTGTCCCATTGTGCTATATAGACGTTCCTTTGTCTAATTCCAGTTAACACAATCTGGGATGTGAGCTTGCTCTTCGCTATGCACTTGTTGGAAATGAATTCCACCTTGTATCCCTTGTCACAGAATTGTGAAATGGATAACAGGTTGTGCTTGAGTCCTTCCACGTAGGAGACTTCTTCAATCGTGAGCTTTCCGACTTTCAGTGCGCCGTACCCTTTGGTGCTTCCTCGAGAATTATCACCAAAAGTGACGTGTGGACCCTTCTTCTCTATGTAGTTTTGAAGTAGAGCTTTCATGCCGGTCATGCGTCTTGAACATCCACTATCCAAATACCAGATTTGTTGACCCTCACTTGGCATGGGATCCACGGCGCTCACCTGCAATTAGACAGATTTTGGTACCCAAATCAGTTTGGGTCCTTGCAGGTTAGTTCCCTTAGGTACCCACACTTGCTTCACTCTCTTTTGAGATGAAGCTTGTGTCTTGGGCTTCTCGACCTTTGAAAACTTGGTGTTCTGCTTTGAATCAGCTTCACACGTGCAACAGTGTGTGCAAGAGGGGTAGCGGCTCGCTTCAGTCCTACCTATGCTCTTCCCTCTTTGCTTGTACCCTGAAGCGACTCGCTTCAGATTAGCTATGGGTTTAGAGACTGACTTATGATTTCTAGACTGTCGAAGCGGCTCGCTAGGTTTTCTCGAAGTGGTCCAACTAGGGTTTTGAACCCGACTCGCTTGAGTTACCTTGGGAGTTCGAAGCGGCCTTCTTGGTGCTTCGAATTCTTCCCCCTCAACGTTAGTCCGGTTGGACCATCTCCAGTCCGGATAACGTGACACATAGACATTACTCCTTTTCTTGAAAGGGAGATCCTTTGTCTCTCGTGTCTTGGCTTGAGACTTAGAAGCTTCAACATTTTTCCCATTACCCTTTGATTGGTAAGCTTTAGCAGTTTGAGTGCTAGGGAATGTTGAATTTTGCTTGCCCTTAGTTTCCACCCTTGAAGATATAGACATCTTCACTGGCTTCCTTTTAGGGTTCTCAGCCACTTTGCCTTTGTCTTTGTTAGTGGTCGCTTTGGATGCAGTGGGCATTTCCAAAGTAACTGATGGTGTGGTGTTTGAAGCACCAACAAAGACAGTAGGCCTGGAAGGTCCACCCTCATATCCGAGTCCTCCCTTTCTACCAAAAGGTAGAAGTGAGCTTTCTAGTGCCTGCCTAGCATATGAGGCTTTGTTCAAGTTGGCAACTAGCGCGAATTGGGTTTCATACCTTCCTTGCAAGTTTTGATGTCTAGCGAAGAGATCCTCGAACTTACTAGTCATAGCCCTTAGATTAAGTTTGACTTGGTCAAGCTCAGTGGCTAGCTTTCGGTTCTCCTTCTTGCTTTGAGACATAGCTTGCTTCAACACTTCGTGGTCACTTGACAATTTAATTTGCTTGTCAAGCAGCTCACTCCATGTCGAGGAATTTGATTCCTCTCGGTGAGTGTGTGCGAGTGTAATTGGACTAGGTGAGGGATAGATAAATACCTCTCCTGTTTCTTCATCGGTGAGCGCCATGAGTCCAAGATCCTCACCCTCACTGGAGTTGGGATCAGTGAATGCATCGGAGTCGCTAGCTGGATCTTCAGTTGTAGCGACCGGCACATCACTCGCTACGAGCGCTCGCCTTGGAGCATCCCTCTTTGCTTTCAGTTCCTCTCGCTCCTTTGCACTCAGCTTTGGGCAATCGGATTTGTAGTGGCCCATCTTGTGGCAGTGATAGCACTCCACTTCCATCATGTCCCTTGAGATCGGCTTGGTCGTCTCTTCTCTTTTCCCTTTTCCTTCTCGAGCATAAGTGCTCCTCTCCTTGTACTGCTTGTAGAATCTTTTGTATTTGCCTACTCGAGAGTTCATCTTGTTGAAGTTCTTTGATAAGAACACAACATGTTCTTCCAGCTCTTCCCTCGTCATCTTGGCTAGCGACTGGTCGCTTGGCCCTTCAGCAGCTTTGAACGCTACACCTTTTGATGTCGTGGGAGCTTCATCCTCTTCGTCGAGATTCATTCGATTCAGATCGAATTCATGAGCTTTGAGTTCAGAGAACAGAATCTCCGGTGTGAGCTTTGAAAGATCCTTGGTAGCTAGGTACAGCTCCTTCATTGTCTGCCACTTCCTTGTGAGAGCTCGGACAATCTTCAGGTTGACTTCCTTATCTGTGAGTTCCTTCCCAAGTGAGTTGAGAGTTGCAATGATGTTTGTAACTCTCAGCTCGATGGCGTCGATGGACTCTCCTGGCTTCATTATCAGACTTTCAAACTCCCGCATCTGAACGGCAAGTTTGTTTTCTTTGATTTTATCTGTGCCTTGAGAAATGAGGGCTAGGGTTTCCCACATTTCTTTCGCTGTTGCGCACTTCCTTATCCGTGGTAGATAGGCGTCTGACACGGTGCTCTGCATCGTGTGGCGTGCAATCTTGTCAAGGTTGGCGACTTTGAAGTCATTCGGAGTGTACTCATCTTTGTCCTTTTCTACGTATGTTTGTCGAACATGAGCTTCGCGTCCTTCAGCAGCTGGGACGTTCACAGATATTGTTTTCTTGATTTCGATTGGTCCGTCCTCTATGACTTCCCACATCCGGTCGTGGATGGAGCATAGGAAGCTCTCGACTCGGAAACTCCATGTCTCGTATCCTTCGATCGAGAACTGTGGAAGATTTGATGCGCTGTATGTAGACATAGCAAACTATCATCAGTAAATGCAATATGCGTGGGTGAGGTTTTGATGCAATTAGGAAAATAGGATCCGGTTCAGTGAGACAACGTGAAGCGAGTGGGGACTCGCTTCGGATATGCAAAGCAGAGGCTCGAAAGAACCGCTGCTCTGATACCACTTGTTGGTCCCGGTTTGTTAATAGGGAAATACGTAGAGGGGGAGGGGGGGTGAATACGTATTTCAAGTTTTTCAAGTTTTTCCTTTTAACTCAGAGTGACAAGTAAAGAGCTCGCTAAAAACTTAAGACCTAGCTGAAGCTAGATCTACAGTACGTAGCTTGCCTGCTTGACCGAAGTAAGGACTTGATCAAGAGGAAGTCTTTACTCGTATATGCGGAAATTCGGTGAGCTAAAATCTTTTCCTAAGTAATTAAAAATCCAAGTTCGTTTGTTTAGATGCACGTGCAATGGATAATCAAATACGGTAAAGAGATAAGAGTTAGAGAGATACGACACAGAGATTTATAGTGGTTCGGAGATAAAGCTCCTACATCCACTTTGTTGCACGACGGCAACTGTTCTCTTCACTCAAGAACTTGAAGATTTCGGGCTCTTCAAAAGCCTGGTCAAGATCGGGTTTCACTTGCCTAGATCCGACGACAGACGTAGTGATTGCGGGTTCACTACACAAACCTAATAAAGACTGGAAGCTTCACTTGCTTCAGTCAAAACACAGACAGGGAGATTACGGGCTCTCCTTACAGCCTAGCTTCGATCGAGCTTTACACAAACGATGTAGGTGCAAGCTTGGATCTAAACTCTATGATCGAGACTTCTTCAATCGATGAAAGAAGAGTCTTAGATCGAGACAACCTAACGATGACTCAAAAACCTAACAGACAAAGTTTAGGGTTTTTGGTAAACGAACACACTATGAAGAGCTCTTTACAGTAGATGCAAAGTAGGCTAGAGCTCTTCTTCTGAGCTTGGATATTTGAAGTGGGCTTAGACTCTAAGTGTGAAGGTTGTGAAGACGAGTTCCGATGAACTGGAAACTCGGAGAACACTTGGAAACAAAGACTCGAAGATTTGCTCAAAGGCTTGGGAGTGTTTGTTTGCTGTATGCGCTCGAATGCTCAAGTAGTGTTCTATCTCTTCACGTTGTGATCCTTCACTATTTATAGGCGGAGGGTTGGCTGAGATCCGTTGCTTGGTTGGTGGCCTTGTCCCTCCTCCTCTCGACAGTACTTGCGTAGGCGGATGCTTTTACAGACGCACCAGTTTGTCTGTTTGCCAAAAATGGCTAACTTACAAACTTAACAGTAACTGGAGTGAGCCAGTACTGTTGCGGCGCCTTTGTCGGCCTGGCAGACAACTCCTCTGCCCCACTCCTCTTTCGACACGTGGAGATCTTGTAATAAATGCTACGATCTCCTGTTGACTGGAGTTCAAAATATGGGCGGGAGTCGCGCTGTCGCTTTCTGGTAGGTAGTGGCTCGCTTCGCTATGAAGTTGTAGCGTCTGCTTTAGTTGAGTCACTTCGTAGTCATTCTGTAGTGAGCCGCTTCGGGAGATAAAGTTCCCTAGTGACTACTTTGGAAATTGCTGACTAGAATTGACTAGCTTTGACTTTACACTGCAGCGCTCGCTTCGCTTTGCTTTGTCTTTGAACTGTAGCGCTCGCTTCGCTTCGCTTTGGCTTTGAACTGTAGCGCTCGCTTCGCTTCGCTTTGGCAAACTCACTTCGAATCAATTGTAGCGATTGCTTCGCTACACTTGTTCTTCGGCATGCTTCACTTCAGTTTGCTAGACTTGCTTCGCTTTGAAAAACACACTCAAGCGAGTGGCCTTAACTTGAAATTTTGAAGCCTATAATTTAAGCAAAATAAAGAGCCATCCTAACAGAGTAGGCTTAGAAAAATTCTAACCTATTAACTACATCAAAATGGGTCGCTTGGGAATAGAACACTTTGGGGTTTTGGGATCAAATCAAAACAATGAAGTGTCCCTTATAGGTTCCCCCTTAACATGTTGTTCTTAACAATTCCCAACAGGTAGCGTCCGGAGTCGACCATTTCCTTTCCTGTCACGTCGCATGCATCGATTATAGCTTGGGTCTCGCATGCTTTGGACTCTTCAGGCATGAAAGGAATGAAGGCACTTCGGCAGATGGCGGATTGGATGAGTTTCACTTCGTTGAAGTGTTCCTCGATCCGGCCATCAATGACCTGCAGTCTTTTGGCCCTTATCCTCTTCTCCTTCTCTACTCCTTCCTTCCAGTCCTCTCCTCTCTTCCTCCTTTTCTCCTGCTTCTCAGCCCTCGAAGCAACTGCTTGTTTGACCTTTTGGCGCTTGGCCGCGGGGTCATCATCTTTCGAATCCGGAGCAGTTCGCTTCAGTGCTTGCTTTGGTGGTGGGGGAGGTGGCATGTCCTTCTTAGTTTATGTGGCTTTTGGAGGGACGACTGCTTGAGCAGATGAAGTGGCTCCAGCAGTCGTTGAAGCGAGTGCGGCAGTTGAAGCGGGCGCTTTAGAACCTGAAGCACCTGCAAGTGTTAGCCTTTTCAATTCAAAATCACGCTCCAACTCCCAAGCCAAGGCCTCATCCTCCGCGATTTGCTTGTCCCTTTGCTCCTTGGTCATCACCACAACAGGAGGGTGACGTGCGATTGAAGAGACAAGAATTTTCTCCTCAGTTGGCCTGCGGGGCTCTTCGGGCTTCTTCATAAGCTCCTCCTCAGTGAGCTTTACTTTTCCCTTCTTTGCACGCAAGGCCCTCGCTTCGTCATCTAATTCCTCCTCCTCACCTCCAACGCCACTGCTTCCCTCCAGCATTCTCTCCACACCAACTCCATTTCCTCCCGATCCTCCAACACCTCCTTCCTGCACTTGACCTTCCCCCTTTTTGGCATCATCACTGCCGGGGGTTGGAATGATAGACTTTCCAGTGATTGTTTTTTGCATGCTGTTTACAGCATCAAAGACGGCATGCAGCATCCGATCAGTTTTGTCTGCGAAGGTATGCTCCTGGGCGAGCACCAACTGTGCAGTTTTGATGCTGATTTCCTCGAGTAAATACTCACACTATTTTTCCCTCTCCTTCACTGAGAGCATCAACCTCTCCAGTGACTCCACCGACTTGAAGCGAGCCTCCAGCTCCGCTTCAACTTCACTCCTCATTTCCTTCTTCTCTTCCTGCAGATTGAAGTACCAGAATTCCTGGGCCGCTTCAAGCTCTGCCTTCATCATTTCAAGACTTCTCTCTCTCTGATTTAGAGAGAGATGGAATTCGGCACCTGCAGCAACCTTCTCGGTGTAAGTTTCTCCCAGTTCCTTGACTTTTTGCAGTAGGATTGATAGCTCTGCACTCTTTAGATCAAGGGCTTGTGCACTCCTCCTTCAACTCTCAAGCTCTTTCTTATCTATCTCATTGTCTTGCTTGAGATCCTTCATTTAATTTTTGAGAGAGTCGAGGGTCTTTTTGGTGCTGAGCAACTCACTCCCCTTCATTATCAAATCTCCATCCTTCTTCTCAACTG
Source organism: Thymus mandschuricus (assembly GCA_029379335.1). Lineage (NCBI taxonomy): Eukaryota > Viridiplantae > Streptophyta > Magnoliopsida > Lamiales > Lamiaceae > Thymus > Thymus mandschuricus. The sequence goes on along the minus strand of CM057074.1, from coordinate 12,472,072 downwards.
CCTCCTTCAGCTGTTTCACCTTCTTCTCCAAATCCTTCTTTTCCTTGCCAATTGTGACTAACTTGGCATTAACCTCCCTCAAGCAACTCCTTTCCGCGTCAAGCGAGTCCTTGAGTTCGGTGATGGTTTTTGCCTGGTCTCCCACCAGCTTCACCTGCGCCTCCAACGCCTTCTCCTTATCCTCCAATAACCTTCCCTTCTCCTCTACACTTGCCTCCAAATCTGCTTTCTTTCTGTCATAGTCTTCACGAAGACTCTTGACCTCCAGTACTCTCCTGTTCACCTCTTCCTCCTTCTTGGAGATCTCGCTTTGGAGATTTGAGATCTCCACCTCCTTCGCCTCCACCTCTTCTGCATGGTTTATGATCAGTTGTTGCTCGTGGGGAGTTGGCTCTCGCTTGGGAATCACAGCATCTGGAAATTTTTGTTTTATCTTGGCATCGAGCTTGTCCCAGAAGGTGGTCCCATCAAGAAAGGTGTGAAAGCTGTTCACGCCAATAAAATTGAGCATCTTGGCCTCCAACTGAATCAATTCCTCCTTCTTGAAGGCCTGCATGAGATTGTAGATCTTATAGTACTCCGTTCCGCGGTACGTAATGTACGTCAGGAAGTCGACGGTCTGGGTGTAGAACTCGTCGGTCCACGGAACATTAGAGTAGCGGAGGGCGATGGTCTCTGCAGCTTGCTCTCGATCGCTGACGTAGCGATCGATAGCCTGCATTTCTGCAGTAACAGCGGGAGGTACGAATGGTGGGATGATTGAGAGTTCACCGGCAGTTTGGGCGGTATCGGCTGTGGTTGCCAATGTCGAGGGGGATAGGGATGAAGATGAGGCTTCAGTGGTTTCGGTTATTTGGATGGGTTCTGTAGATGGCTGTGTTTGCTGGGTTTGGAATGTGGTGTATGCAACAGATGGATCTGTGCTGAGAAGTGGGACAGTAGGAATTTGGAATGAAGAAGCTGATTCTTCTTCAAGAGGGGAGAGGGGGGATTTTTGAGTATGCGGTTGGGCTGTTGATGAGGTTTGGGTTCTGGTAGTGGCTGGGTTTCGATTTGGGTGGTGGGGGAGTTTGGGCTTTGATTGTTGAAGGCTGGGGTTGGGCAGCTTCGATCTCCTCAAGCGGCTTCTCCTTCGCCTCGCTTGATTTGACCAACGAAGCGACTAGCTTCGTTTTCTTCTTCTTGCCTTGCTTCGGCGTGGCTCGCTTCCCGGGTGAAGCGACTGGCTTAGCTTGGCTCGCTTCAGCTTGCCTTTCGGCAACTGGCACTGCAATGGGCACTTCGACATCGAGAAGTCCCGAATCGATAGGAGTCTTGTTCTTCCTCCACTTGTCATAGAACACAGATTGTTTGTTGTAGACAGCCGTGTCGGATTCCGGCCACACTTTGTTGGGGTAGCGTTCCTCCAGTGCAACAGAGAGTCTGGAGAAAAACTTCAGCTTCCCCTTGCAGAGAATCTGATCGGCGCTTCCCTTCACGAACGCAAAATCTTCAGCGGCTTCGTGAATTTGGTTGAGAAACCAACCATGCCAGTTGAATCTGGTTCCGGTGAGGTTGTCGACGATAACGGTGGTGGCGATCAGCTTTGATTCAGAGAGTGTATCCAGGGTTCCGACGTAGCAAGCGGCGCTCTTCGAATAGAGCTCGCAGATATGGTTGAACAGAGCTTTCAAGTTAGAACGGATACTGGCCTCCTTGAAGTTTGGTTATGCGTTCTTGGTGGCAAACCGAGCGTATTCGATTTCGGCGGAAAACCCCAACTCCAACAAGGAGTTTCCACCCTCCTTCGGCAAGTCGAACACGCCAATGAGCTCGCTCAAATCCACCTCCACCGGCTTTCTGGTCTGTGGATCAGTGAATGAGGATGTGTTTTGCTCCTTCCTCAGATTCAGAAGAAGCTCTCCCACCGCTTGGCCAAAATCTTTGACGGCACCGCCGTCACAAACTTCCATAGTCCGGCCGTGATCACGGCCCTACGGAAGAATCCATCTTCTTCGACGACGATCGGGTCGAGATGAGGCTCGACATTGATGTGCTTGTCGACCTCGGTGAGAAATTCCTCCATTGTTTCAGTCTTCTGCTTTTTGCCCATGTTAAGAAGTTTGAGAAAATTTGAACTGAGATTTAAAGAAGAAAACTGAGATTGAGGCTCGTGAGTTGCAGAAAATTTCAGTTCTTGCACAAGAATGGCAAAGATTGAGAGTTGTAAAAATTTTCTCAGTCTGCAACTCCACCCTTATATAGAGGTAGGGTTTGGCTGACGTGGCAGGGGCAAGACAGTAAAATCGGCGAAGATCCTGTAGGTAGGCGGCGGACGTGCGGTGATGGATCTGATGTGTCCGGCGTCATCACAGTAAAAGTGAACCGCCAACTTGCACGTCGCCTCCACGTGGCCTGCTGTGATTGGTTTGTCTTATACGACGCAGATCCAATGGCTACAAATCTGGGACTGTTGGGATTCGACGGCTGGATCTTCTCCGACTTTTCCCGCTTCGAATTCAAAGTGTAGACCACGCGCCCGTTATTTTCGCCAGTACGTGAACCTGCATTAAATGCAAAGTAAAAAGGTAAAATTGCACTCGAGTGCAGACAGCTCATACTCGCTTCGTACCCGCTCACTTCGAGTTGGGCCGCTAAGCTTTGACTCGCTTGAGAGGCACTCGCTTGAGTGACTGTTCCGCACTCGCTTTGCCATCTGAAGCGACTGGAAAAATAAATGAAATTTCTTTGCTTAATTTTAAAATGTCTCTGACTTACATACTTCGAGGATAAACAAGAATGTTTTCCTCTTTGTATTTGTGTCAGATTCATTTCATATTTTCCACATAGTGAGTGAAGGTTTCTAGCACGCTTTAGCTTACTTAGTGTACTTAAAATTGAAACACTTACCAGTCAATCTCATTTTGTAGAAGATTGATACCACTTATTGAAGACATCATTTGATTTGGACTTCATTTGTTGAATCCACTTGTTGATAAATGCATTTGTTGATTTCCTCATCTTCTTGGCATTCATCTTCCTCTACGAATTAGAGAGTCCTCCATCGAAGTGAATGGGGGAGAAAATGAATATAGTACACAAGCTTACTACAACCCAGAGGGGAGCTTCACGTAAGTGTACATATTCACGACGAACGGGGGATGAGTACAAGTCCTTATCTCAGAGCAGAAATGGACAGGATGACAATGAGAATGCTCTGACAAGACAATCTCGTATTTTACGCAGAAGCATGTCATCAGCCCTGCAACCTTTTGTAGAAAAAGGTAAACCTTCAAGCTTCCTCCTACGAGCTACATAATGAAATTGCAATCGACTTGCTTTGACCCAAGACTAGGGTAAATTGAAGCGATGCAACATTCAAGATGGGAGAGGAATGAATAGACATCCGGCAGCTCAACTCAATGAAGAGTGAGTAATGAATGGACATTTATCCACGATGAAGGAGATGAGAAGACTTGCTCCTCTTCGGCGGAAAGATGGGAAGAGGACACAAGGTCTAGGTGCCAGCCCTGCCTAAGCTTTCACCATTTTTACGTGGGAAGGCCCGATACAAGACCCCACAACCATTACTAAGTAGCAGCTTTCCTTGCTCGCTTTGGAAGTAGTTTGCTCCGAGAGCAAACAATAGTTCCCCCTTAACCAATGGCTTAACAATTCCTGTAAGCGGGTAAGGAACATCTTCCAACACTCCACCTTACTCCACCTTATTTCTCCTTCTTCAAGCAAGTGAGATTTTGAAGTGGCTCGCTTGAGTTGGTGAAGATCCGAAGCGAGTGATGCTACGAAGGCCCGATACAAGACCCCACAACCGTTACTAGGTAGCAGCTTTCCTTGCTCGCTTTGGAAGTAGTTTGCTCCGAGAGCAAACAATAGTTCCCCCTTAACCAATGGCTTAAAAACTAGCGACCACTCCTTAGTGCATCCCGGACCTAGCACTCTTCACCAGGGTCTAGCAACCCTAATTCCATGCATAGCTGATTGAAACGAGACTCAGCTAGGGGCTTGGTGAGGATATCTGCTCGCTGGAGATCGGTACGAATTTTCTCGAGCTTGATATCCTTTTTCTCGACATGATCACGAATGAAGTGATGTCGGATTTCCACGTGCTTGCATCTGGTGTGTAGCACTGGATTTTGCGAGATGCAGATCGCACTATTGTTGTCGCAGAATATAGGAATTTCATTTGCTTCAACATTGTAGTCCTTCAACTGCTGACGAAGCCATAGAATTTGAGAACAGCAGCTTCCAGCGGCCATATATTCGGCTTCAGTCGTTGAAGTAGCTACACTCGTCTGCTTCTTAGAAAACCATGAGATCAGCTTGCTTCCCAAGAACTGACAAGTGCCCGAGGTTGATTTCCTATCAATTCGGCAACCTCCATAGTCAGCATCTGAATATCCAGTGAGCTCCAAATTGTCCTCCGTTGGATACCACAGCCCCATATTGACAGTGCCCTTTAAATAACGAAGAATTCTTTTAGCAGCTTCAAGATGGCTGTGCTTGGGATTGCTTTGGAAGCGAGCACATACTCCAACTGCAAAAGCTATATCCGGCCTACTTGCAGTGAGATATAGAAGGGATCCAATCAAAGCTCGGTAGTCTGTAGCATCCACAGACTTCCCATCTAGGTCTGGCTCCATCTTCCAGTTCGTGTTCATCGGAATCTTCACAGCTTTGGCATGCTGAACACCGAACTTGGCAAGCATATCTCGAGTATACTTAGCTTGATTGATGAAGATACCATCATCCTGCTACTTCACTTGAAGACCTAGAAAGCAGCTCATCATGCCAATCATTGACATCTCATATTTGGTCTTCATAAGCTCTCCAAACTTCTCGCTAAGCGACTGGTTTGGTGATCTAAATATGATGTCATCCACGTAGATCTGAACCCATAGCATATCATCTCCATGGTTGATTGTAAATAGGGTTCGATCTATCTTTCCTTTGAGGAATCCATTATCCACTAGGAATTGGGATAGGGTATCATACCAAGCTCTGGGAGCTTGCTTCAACCCATATAGGGCTTTCTTCAAGCGATACACCTTATCTCCTTGCTTGAAATCCGGTGGCTGCTCCACATACACTTCTTCCTTCAATTCACCGTTGAGAAACGCGCTCTTCACATCCATCTGATAGACTTTGAATTTCTTGGCCACTGCATAGGCTAGAAATAGTCTGATCGCTTCAAGCCGTGCCACTGGAGTGAAGGTCTCGTCAAAGTCGATTCCTTCCTCTTGGCAGTAGCCCTTAGCGACGAGTCGCGCCTTGTTCCTCACAACGTTGTGGTCCTCGTCCGTCTTGTTTTTGAACACCCACTTGGTGCCAATAACATTCTGAAATTTGGGACGATCCACGAGATACCATACGTCGTTTCTGGTGAACTGGTTCAGCTCCTCTTGCATGGCGATCACCCAGTTGGAATCAGCCAGGGCTTCCTCCACGCTTTATGGCTCGATGTTTGAGAGAAAGCAACTGAACATGGCACTTTCTCCAAACACTTGACTTCTGGTCACTACACCCTTGGAGGATCTCAAATGATTTGACTTGGTGAGTGATCCTTGAGCCATGCACGCTTGGATCCGCCAGCTTCGTCTTCATCTTCTTCCTTGTCGCTCGCTTCACCATCTGAAGTGACTGGATTGGGTGCTTGGCCAGCACTCGCTTCAGGAATCTTGGGGGCAGCTTCATCTTTTCCTTGAACAATTGGCTCGCTTGAGTCCTTGATTTCTTTATCATCCTCAAACATGTCCCAAGTTGATGAATTGATGGGTTCCTCGCTTGACTTTCCTTCCTTCGATTGAACCTGTTCCTGTGGAAGACTCAAAGAAGATTCATCAAATACGACATGGGGTGATTCTTCCACGATTAGGGTTTTACAGTTGAACACCCTGTAAGTTTTGCTTGATGTAGAATATCTTAAGAATATTCCTTCATCAGCTTTGCTTTCAAAGGCTTTCAACTGCGACTTCCCATTGTCATGGATGAAGACCCTACAACCAAAAATATGGAAATAAGATATGTTAGGATTTCTCCCTTTCCATATTTCATGTTGTGTTTTGTCGTGCCGTTTGCAGAGAAGCGTTCGATTCTGCGTGTAGCATGCCGTATTGGCAGCTTCAGCCCAATACTTCATTGGAAGCTTCGAGTCTGCAATCATGGTTCGAACGGCTTCTTTGATGATTCGATTCCTTCTTTCAGCTACTCCATTCTACTGAGGTGTGCGTGCTGAGGAAGTCTGATGTGCTACGCCATGCTCCGTGCAGTAAGCTTCAATGGTAGAGTTCAAGAACTCTGTGCCTTTGTCGGAGCGAATGGTCACAATCGCTTGGTTCTTTTCCACAGCCAATCGCTTGAGCAGTTGTGGAAGCTTGGTCAGTGTCTCCTTTTTACTGAAGAGAAATACAACCCAAGTGTAGCGAGAGAAGTCGTCGACTACAACTAGAGTATACTTCCTTCCATTCACACTAACTGGAGTGACTGGACCAAACAGATCCATATGAAGCAGCTCGAGCACTCGCTTGGATGAAGCTTCTTCAAGACTGGCGAAGTGCTTCTTCGTCTGCTTCCCTCGTTGGCATGGTGATCATGGATGGTTTTTAATAAAGACTTCATTTGTTATGCCTTGCACCAGTCCTTTTCGAGCTAAGCGATTTATGGCTTTGAAGTTGAGATGGTTCAAGCGTTGGTGCCATAGCCATCCTATTTCTGTAGCACTCCTTGCAACTAAGCACGTATCCTCTTTGCAGCTGTCCCATTGTGCTATGTAGACATTCCTTTGTCTAATTCCAGTGAGCACAATCTGGGACGTGAGTTTGCTCTTCACTATGCACTTGTTGGAAATAAATTCCACCTTGTATCCCTTGTCACAGAATTGTGAAATGGATAGCAAGTTGTGCTTGAGTCCTTCTACGTAGGAGACTTCTTCAATAGTGAGCTTTCCAACTTTCAGTGCGCCGTACCCTTTGGTGCTTCCTCGAGAGTTATCACCAAATGTAACGTGTGGACCCTTCTTCTCTATGTATTCATGAAGTAGAGCTCTCATGCCGGTCATGTGTCTCGAACATCCACTGTCCAAGTACCAGATTTGATGACCCTCACTTGGCATGGGATCCACGACGCTCACCTGCAATTAGACAGATTTTGGTACCCAAATCAGTTTGGGTCCTTGCAGGTTAGTTCCCTTAGGTACCCACACTTGCTTCACTCTCTTTTGAGAGGTAGCTTGTGCTTTGGGTTTCTCGACCTTTGAAAACTGTGACTTCTGCCTTGAGACAACTTCATATGTGCAGCAGTGTGTGCAAGAGGGGTAGCGGCTCGCTTGAGGCATACCTATGCTCTTACCCTTATGCTTATATCCTGAAGCGACTCGCTTCGGATTAGCTACAGGCTTAGAGACTGACTTAGGTTTCACAGTCTGTTGAAGCGGCTCGCTTGGTTTCCTCGAAGCGGTCCAATTAGGGTTTTGAACCCGACTCGCTTGAGTAACCTTGGAAGTTTGAAGCGGCCTCTTTGGTGCTTCAAATTCTTCCACCTCAACGTTAGTCCGGTTGGACCATCTCCAGTCCGGATAACGTGACACGTAGACATTACTCCTTTTCTTGAAAGGGAGATCCTTTGTCTCTTGTGTCTTGGCTTGAGACTTAGAAGCTTCAACTGGTTTCCCTTTACCTTTGGATTGGTAAAACTTAGCATTGTGAGTGCTAGGGACAGTTGAATTTTGCTTGCCCTTAGATTCAGCCCTTGATGATATAGACATCTTCATTGGCTTCTTCTTAGGGTTCTCAGCCACTTGGCCTTTGTCCTTGTTGGTGGTCGCTTTGGATGCAGTGGGCATTTCCAAAGTGACGGATGGTGTCGTGTCTGAGGCACCAACAAAGACAGTAGGCTTGGAAGGTCCACCCTCATATCCGAGTCCTCCCTTTCTACCAAAAGGTAGAAGCGAGCTCTCTAGTGCCTGCCTAGTGTATGAAGCTTTGTTCAAATTGGCAACTAGAGCGGATTGGGTCTCATACCTTCCTTCCAAGCTTTGGTGTCTAGCGAAGAGATCCTCGAACTTACTAGTCATAGCCCTTAAGTTAAGTTTGACTTGGTCAAGCTCAGTGGCTAGCTTTCGGTTCTCCTTCTCGCTTTGAGACAATGCATGTTTCAACATCTCGTGGTCACTTGACAATTTGATGTGCTTGTCAAGCGACTCACTCCATGTCGAGGAATTAGATTCCTCTTGGTGAGTGTGTGCGAGTGTAATTGAACTAGGTGAGGGATAGATGAATACCTCTCCTGTTTCCTCGTCGGTGAGCGCCATAAGTCCAAGATCCTCTCCATCACTGGAGTTGGGATCTGTGAATGCATCAGAGTCGCTTGATGGATCTTCAGTTGAAGCGACCGGCACTTCACTCGCTACGAGCGCTCGCCTTGGAGCATCCCTCTTTGCTTTCAGTTCCTCTCGCTCCTTTGCACTCAGCTTTGGGCAATCGGATTTGTAGTGGCCCATCTTGTGGCAGTGGTAGCATTCCACTTCCATCATGTCCCTTGAGATCGATTTGGTCGTTTCTTCTCTCTTCCCTTTTCCTTCTCGAGCATCAGTGCTCCTCCCCTTGTACTGCTTGTAGAATCTTTTGTATTTGCCCACTCGAGAGTTCATTTTGTTGAAGTTCTTGGATAAGAAAGCAACATGTTCTTCCAACTCTTCCCCCGTCATCTTGGCTAGCGACTGGTCGCTTGGCCCTTCAGCAGCTTTGAAAGCTACACCCTTTGACGTCGTGGGAGCTTCATCCTCTTCGTCGAGGTTCATACGATTCAGATCGAATTCGTGAGCTTTGAGTTCGGAGAACAGAATCTCCGGTGTGAGCTTTGATAGATCCTTGGTAGCTAGGTACAGCTCCTTCATAGTCTGTCATTTCCTGGTGAGGGCTCGAACTATCTTTAGGTTCACTTCCTTGTCTGTGAGTTCCTTCCCAAGTTAGTTGAGAGTTGCAGTAATGTTGGTGACTCTCAGCTCGAAGGCGTCGATAGATTCTCCTGGCTTCATTATCAAGCTTTCAAACTCCCGCATTTGTACGGCAAGCTTGTTCTCTTTGATTTTGTCTGTGCCTTGAGAGATGAGAGCTAGGGTTTCCCACATTTCTTTTGCTATCGCACACTTCCTGATCCGTGGTAGATAGGCGTCCGACACGGTGCTCTGCATCGTGTGGCGTGCTATCTTGTCGAGGTTGGCAACTTTGTAGTCGTTGGCATTGTAGTCGTCCTTGTCCTTTTCCACGTAGGTTTGTCGAACGTAGGCAGCCCGACCTTCAGCAGCTGGGACGTTCTCAGAGACATCCTTCTTGATTTCGATCGGCCCATCTTGGATGACCTCCCACATCCGGTCATGGATGGAGCACAGGAAGCTCTCGACTCGGAAGCTCCAGATCTCATAGCCTTCAATGGAAAACTGTGGAAGACTAGAAGCATTGTATGTAGACATGGCAAACAGTCAGTAGTATATGCAGTATGCGTGGGTGAGGTTTTGATGCACTTAGGAAATAGGATCCGGTTCAGTGAGACAACGTGAAGCGAGTGGGGACTTGCTTCGGATATGCAAAGCAGAGGCTCGAAAGAACCGCTGCTCTGATACCACTTGTTGGTCCCGGTTTGTAATAGGAAAAATACGTAGAGGGGGGGGGGGTGAATACGTATTTCAAGTTTTTCAACTTTTTCCCTTTAACTCAGAGTATGAAGTAAAGTGCTCGTAGAAGTACTAAGACCTAGCCGAGAGCTAGATCTAAAGCAATCACGTATCTCTTGACCTAAGCTTGAAGCTTGATCAAGAGTGAGACTTTACTCTAGATGCGGAATTCGGCGAGCTAATATCTTTCCTAAGTATTTAAAATTCCAAGTTATGTTTGTTTAGATGCAAGTGCAATGTATAATCAAACAAGGAAAATAAAGAGTTTAGCGTTAAAGAGATACGACACAGGGTTTATAGTGGTTCGGAGATAAAGCTCCTACGTCCACTTTGTTGCACTCGGCAACTGTTCTCTTCACTCAAGAACTTGAAGGTTACGGGTCCTTCAAAAACCTAGTCGAGATCGAGCTTCACTCGCTTGGATCTGACAGACGCTGGGTGATTCCGGGTTCACACCAAAAACCTAAACTGGACTGGAAGCTTCACTCGCTTCAGTCCGACGATAGGGAGATTGCGGGCTCTCCTTACAGCCTAGCTTCGATCGAGCTTTACACAAACGATGTAAGTGCAAGCTTGGATCTAGACTCTATGATCGAGGCTTCTACAATCGATGAAAGTAGGGCCTTGGATCGAAACAACCTAACGACGATGAACACAAAAACCTAACAACAGATTAGGGTTTTTGGTATACGACGACACACTATGAAGAGCTCTTTACAATGAGTGTAAAGATGGGTAGAGCTCTTCTTCTAAGCTTGGATATGGAATGGGCTTAGACTCTAAGTGTGAAGGTTGTGAAGACGAGTTCCGATGAGTCTGGAACTCGGAGAACACTTGGAAACAAAGACTCGAAATTTGCTCTAAGGCTGGGAGTGCTTGTTTGCAGTAGGCGCTCGAATGCTCAAGTAGTGTTCTACTTCTCTTCGTCTTCATCCTTCACTATTTATAGGCGGAGGGATGCCGAGATCCGTTGCTTGGTTGGTGGCTTTGTCCCTCCTCCTCTCGACAGTACTTGCACAGGCTGGCTGCTTTTCAGACGCGCAGTTTTGGCTCTTTGCCGAATTTGGCTAAGTTCCAATTTCAACAGTAACTGGAGCGAGCCAGTACTGTTGCGGCACCCTTGTCGGCCTGGCAGTCAACTCCGCTGCTCCTCTCCGCGTTCGACACATGGAGATCTCACAATTAATGCGAAGATCTCCAGTTGACTGGAGTTCAAAATCGGAGCGGGAATAGTGTTGTCGCTTTCTGGTAGGTAGAGGCTCGCTTTGCTTTGAAGTTGTAGCGTCCGCTTTGGTTGAGTCACTTCGTAGTCATTCTGTAGTGAGTCACTTGGGAGGTAAAGTTCCCTAGTGACTGCCTTGGAAAATGCTGACCAAAGTTGACTAGCTTTGACTTTACACTGTAGCGCTCGCCTCGCTTGACTTTGGCAGACTTACTTTGAATCTACTGTAGCGCTCGCTTCACTTCGGCTCGCTAGACTTGCTTCGCTTCGAAGTCTATACTCTAAGCAAAATAAAGAGTCATCCTATCAGAGTAGGCTAAGAAAAATTCTAACCTATTATCTACATCAAAATGGGTCGCTTGGGAACAGAACGCTTTGGGGTTTTGGGATCAAATCAAAACAATTAAGTGTCCCTTATAGGTTCCCCCTTAACAAGTTGTTCTTAACAATTCCCAACATTCGTGCACAAGAGATAGTATTTATAATAGGTATGAAAACCTAATTATATAAGGAAACTACAGCTGGCCGGAACGTTGGACGGTCGTCAAACGTACGTTGGACGCTCGTCCAACGTAGCACTCGCTCTTCTCTTCAATTCTTCTCTGGACGCTCGTCCAGTGTAGACGCGCGCTCGTCCAGCGTACTCTGGACGGCCGTCCACTGCCTTGGACGGTCGTCCAACTCCATGCACGCCCATTACTCGATTTGTTCTCAATTTCTCTCCTTTTTTGACCCGTTTCCTTCCAATCCTTTCACCTAATGATCCTACAAGAAACAAACTCAAAACAACCATATCATAGCAAAAGACAGACGAAAAGACACAAAACACAATGAAAACGGACTCGAAAACATGACAAAAATCCTAACATCTAAACACCAATCAAAATCCCCCACACTTAGAGCTTTGCTTGTCCTCAAGCAATATAAACACACAACTTAGATTCAATCCAAACAATTCAAATCATAGAGCATTTAATCACCGGAATCGACAAACTCAAACGAGGTCACTTTAATCCCAAGTTACAAACAATCATCATCAACGAACTATGTGGCTTATAAATCAATCCAAAGTCACATGCTTATACACCCAATTTCAAACAAATTCCTAAGTGGGGAAATCATCATGACTCGATCACAAACTAGACTCGATCAAAACAAACAAGACTCGATCAAACCAAGAAAAATACGAAACAAAAACAAATACATCATGCCAAAGTTTCAAAGACCCCCCCCCCCCCCCCCCCCCCCCCCCCCCCCCAACACTTAAAATCAAGCAATGACCTCATTGCGAGAAAATAAAAAGGAAAGGGATAGAAGGAACTTATCGCAAAATGTCGACTAACACACATGAAATCCCGAGAGACTCCAAGTAGTACCTACAAAACAAACACAAAACAAAATACCAAAGCATAAAATTGCACAAAAATAAAAAGAAAGAAATAAAAGACTCAAACAAAAATTTAAAAGATACAAACAATGCTATGGGTTGAAGAAACCTCGGAACCGTGGATCTCGCCAACGAGGATCATAAGGGGACCAAAAACGAGGGTCGTTTGGGTCCGGTGGAGCGGAGGTAGAGCCAACCGAGAAGTCAGTAAAACGAGTCAAATGACTCTCAATGTGGGACACCCGAGATCCCAACCCCGACACTTGGGTCGACAAATCATCGAACCGATTAAACACATTCTGTTGGAATTGTGTAAAATCGGTCCCTAAAGTCGGCCCAATAAGGTGGAACCTCAGCCTCCATAGCCTGACGAGCCCGGACTCGATCTCTCCGAGTGTAGTAATGAACTAGACGCTCATTATCGTCCAGGACGTGTTGTTGCTCCTCCTCGTCTCCACCATCTTCATTGTGCTCCTCATCGCCTTCTTGCTCCTCATCGTCGCCTCCGGCTTCATATTCCTCCTCTTCATCCCCCGACTCTTGACTTGGAAGACCGCGTTGGCGACAAGATGCATGATAGGCTATAACAGAGCCTCTCTCCCGAACCGGAACGAACTCGGTCGCCCTCGCATGAGATGAGCATTAAGAAGCTCATTGAGGGTGATTTCCTCACTTGGGGTTAAACCGGTGCTCTGAGAAATATCAACTCTCAAATGTCGTGCCAAACCTGTAGCAACATAGCTCAAAGTAGGGTGTGCTCCCTTCTTGTTTTGCACATTATAAAGTTGAGACCAAATAAACGGAGCCATACACACCCTAATATTGTTAGTAGCACAATGGAGCAAATAAATCTCTAAAGCATTGACTTTACTATGTTTCTTCTTTCCACTAATCATACCAAACAAAAAGCGGTGAAGAATTAATAAAGCATGATCTTTGATAAAAGCACTCGGCACCCCAGAAGTTTTATAGTTCGTAACAACCGTTAAAGCAAACCAAGCATCGGAAATATTGAAATCAGCAGGCATGAACTCAGATAAACCATCACCCATATGAAATCCAAAAGCCTCATGCATAACTCGCCTAGAAATCTCCCACAACTCTCCCCTAAAAGTGGCATACATGCAAAGCTCATTCTCTTCGTTGCGTTCTAAACAAAAAATAGAACACATCTCAATGCATAGACTCTCATGACCATCCGAAGCATGTGTAATCAAACGCATAAGGCCTAAACAATTAATGTATCCCCTCAGTGGTATCCCAAACAGGCGATCGACGAAGGAAGTCCATATTGTAGTGCCTAGGAGGTCGAATATCTAAAGCACGTAAAAGTTGATAGAAGTTAGTGATTTCATACCTCTCCGTCGGGAATGGGACGCGCATACGACGCCCGTACTAGGCTTCGGAATCGGTGGATGGGTGGTAGCCGGGACGGCAATGCAACGGGATGCGTCCATCGGTGAGAGGTCGGGCTTCTCCAAGTTCCCCACGAACCATGGTAGTGAGATGGGTGGAATGGGGATGAGACAGGAAGGATTGACGTAGAAAACGAGGCGGAACGGGCGAGTACAAAACCGGGCAGCTCCCTGCGTTGGACGCTCGTCCACTGTACCTTGGACGCTCGTCCAAGGTATATTTGGGCTGGGCGCGAGCTTTGACGGCGGGCGACGGCGACGGTGGGGAAACAAACGGCGTCGATGTGCGGCTGTGCTGGTACTCGACTGACGGCGGCTGGAGAACGGCGGCAGCGACGGCGACTCACGGCGGCGGCGGTGACGGAAAACGATGGCGGCGGTGAAGGCGGCGAACGACGGCGGCGGTGAAGGCGGCAAACGACGGCGGCTGCACGGTGGTATTTGTCTGCAGATTTGAGAGAGAAATTGTGAGAGAGGGAGAGACAAGAAGGAGTTTAAGTATAAACCTAGGACATATTCAAGTTAGAATTGAATTGGGGGCCCGTCTTGCGTTGGACGCTCGTCCAACGTAGTTGGACGCTCGTCCAGCGCGACGTTCGCTAGAAATAAAATTGGAGCTGATATACATTGGACGCTCGCCCAACGTGCGTTGGACGCCCGTCCAACGCAGCCTTCTCTGAAAAATTTGCCAACTTAAAATACGTTGGACGCTCGTCCAACGCGAGTTGGACGCCCGTCCAACGCGGCCCTCGCGAAATTTTGCCCGAATTCTCCCTTTTTCTCCCTCTCGAAGCTTTCGATGCCATTGCAATCCTTAGGAACTATTCCCTGCACGAATATCAAAAAGAAAAAACGAACGAAAAATAACAAAAATAAAAAGAAAATAAATCCTACTCTACAAAAATAAAATAGATAAAGTGGGTTGCCTCCCACCCAGCGCTCGTTTAACGTCATTAGCTTGACGTACCAAATACTCAAGAGGAAAGTGGGGGGTCGGAGATGAGAATCGTCTCCACCGTGTGACGTAATGTCGTCCCTTCGATATACGGCTTCAATCGTTGCCCGTTGACCGAGAAAATGTATCCCGAATCCTCGTTCTTGATTTCCACCGCTCCATGAGGAAAAACTTGCACCACCGTGTATGGACCTCCCCACCTAGACTTAAGCTTACCCGAAAATAGACGAAGATGAGAGTGAAAGAGAAGTACCTTCATTCTGGGTTTGAACTCCTTGTAGGCTATTCGTCTATCATGTAGACGCTTCACCCTGTCCTTGTAGATCTTGGCATTGTCGTAGGCTTCGTTCCTTAGTTCGTCAAGCTCCTCCATTTGCAAAATTCTCCGATCGTGTGCATCATCGAGGTCGAAGTTGATGCGCTTGAGGGCCCAATATGCCTTGAACTCGATCTCAACGGGCAAATGGCACGACTTACCATAGACGAGCCTATAGGGACTCATCCCAAGCACGCCTTTGTAAGCCGTACGATATGCCCAAAGAGCGTCGTTCAACTTGTTGGCCCAATCCTTCCTTGATGGTTTCACCGTCTTCTCGAGGATCCCTTTAATTTGCCGGTTGCTCATCTCCGCTTGTCCCGAAGTTTGTGGATGGTAAGGAGTCGCCACCTTGTGAATGATGGCGTTCTTCTTCATGAGCTTGGCGAACAATTTGTTGCAAAAATGCTTTCCCCCATCACTAATGATCACACGAGGGAAACCAAACCTACACAAAATATTTTCCTGCACAAACTTCAAGATAACGTGAGAGTCACATGTCTTCGTGGGTATGGCTTCTACCCACATAGACATGTAATCGACGGCAAGCAAAATATACTCGAATCCATGAGACTTGGGAAAAGGACCCATAAAATCAATTCCCCATACATCAAATACCTCGACCACCAAGATAGGATTCAAGGGCATCTCATTGCATCGACTAATCGAGCCAACACGTTGACAACGATCACAAGAAAGGTAGAAGGCTTGGGCATCCTTAAAAAGAGTGGGCCAATATAGCCCACTTTGAAGTACCTTATGTGCAGTCTTTTGCCCACCAAAATGGCCTCCACTCGGTTCCTCGTGACAATGTCGCAACACCTCGGTTTGCTCGTGGTCGGGAATGCACCTTCGAATCACCTCGTCCTTCCCAAGCTTGAATAAGTGAGGGTCCTCCCAATAGTATTGCCTACACAAACGAAGAAACCTTTTCTCTTCTTGAGCGTTAAGGACGGGTTTAGTGTCCTTATCGGCCAAGTAATTAGCAATATCGGAAATCCAAGGAGTAACATCCACTTCATTAACATTCTCAAAAGGGAAAGAATCACAAATATCATCAAGAGAAACATAAGGGGGAGGAGAATCGAGTCGAGAGAGATGGTCGGCCCACAAGATTATCACTACCTTTCCTATCACGAATTTCAATATCAAAGTCTTGCAACAATAAGACCCATCTAATCAACCTAGGTTTTGCTTGGGCTTTAGTCAAAAGATGTTTAAGAGCACCATGATCACTATAAATAATCACCTTACACCCTATGATGTAAGATCTAAATTTATCTAAGGCAAAAACAACAGCAAGCATCTCTTGTTCGGTGGTGGTGTAATTCACTTGAGCAGGATTAAGCGTTAAACTAGCATAGTAAATCACACGAAGCATCTTATCGAATCTTTGACCCAAAACAGCCCCTACGGCATTATTAGAAGCATCACACATAATTTCAAAAGGCAATGACCAATCGGGACCAACAACAACGGGGGCAGAGATGTGTTTTTCCTTCAAGGTGAGAAAAGCATGCATACAAGAATCATCAAAGTGGAAAGGCACATCTTGAGCAAGTAAACGACAAAGAGGTTGGCTAATCTTAGAAAATCCTTAATAAATCGTCTATAAAAGCCCGCATGACCAAGGAAACTCCTAATACCTTTGACATCACTAGGTGGTGGCAATTTTTCAATCACCTCCACTTTCGCTTTGTCGACCTCTATACCCTTACTCGAGACTACATGGCCTAAAACAATACCACTTCTAACCATAAAATGACTCTTTTCCCAACTCAGAGTAAGACCACTCTCAATGCATCTCTTAAGAACTCTCTCAATTTTCATCAAGCAATCATGAAAAGACGACCCAAAAACTGAAAAATCATCCATAAAAATCTCTACAAAGTCCCCAATAAATTCCGAGAAAATAGACATCATACATCTTTGGAACGTACCCGGTGCATTGCAGAGACCAAATGGCATCCTCCTATAAGCGTAGGTCCCAAAAGGGCTAGTGAAGGCCGTCTTTGCTTGATCCTCCGGAGCTATCGCAATTTGATAACAGCCTGACAAACCATCAAGAAAACAATAAAATTCCTGCCCGGCTAATTTATCAAGCATTTGATCAATAAAAGGGAGAGGAAAATGGTCTTTTTTTGTGGAAGCATTGAGCTTCCTATAATCGATGCACATCCTCCAACCGGTAACCGGGCGCGAGGCGACCAACTCATCCTTCTCATTCTTTGACACCGTAATTCCTCCCTTCTTTGGAATGACGTGCACCGGGCTAACCCACTCACTATCGGCGATGACATAGCTTGTAGATTTCCTTGCGCACGACTTCCATGAGCATCGGGTTGAGCCTCCGTTGTCCATCTCGTTTGGGGCGAGCGCCTTCTTCGAGATTGATGCGATGCATGTACGTGGCCGGGCTAATCCCTCGAATATCCGCCAAGCTCCATCCAAAAGCGAGCTTGTTCTCCTTGAGTATGCCCACCAATGCTCCTTCCTCTGCAAGAGACAAAGAAGAAGAGATAATTACGGGTTTTTGATTGCCTCCCTCTAAAAACACATATTTCAAATGCGAAGGAAGGTCTTTCAACTCCAACGGCTCCGGAATCTTCGAGCCAGGCTCGGGGTCTTGAGGGGGAAACGGGAGTTTGATCCCGATGTCTCTCTCCATTTGCTCCCATTCCATTTGATCTCTGGATCCCCAACACACTTCCTCGGTGTCAAAATCCTGCACAAAAGAGCACTCGGCCAAGGCATCAACCTTATCGATGAAAGAACAATTATCAATTAAATTGACCGATGACATAGGCCGACTCTTATGCACAGAAAATGAAACATCCTCTCCTAAAACGGACATCTTAATCACACCACTATTCACATCAATCAAGGTATTAGTAGTAGCCATGAAAGGACGACCTAGCAAAAGTGTGTGCTCAATACCATTCTCTTGTACCTCACCTATCTCTAAAACAACGAAATCAACGGGCACAATCAAACCCCCCACACGGAAAAGAATATCCTCAATAATACCTCTAGGGTACCTAATAGACCTATCCGCCAATTGAAGGCTCATGCGAGTTGGTTTAAGCTCTCCTAACTATAATTGCTTAAAGATAGAATAAGGCATAAGATTAATACCGGCACCTAAATCTAGCATTCCACATGCTTCCTTACCATTACCCAAAGAGATAGTGATAACGAAAGAACCTGGATCTCGTTGCTTAGGTGGAAGAGGGTGTTGCATAATGGATGTCGCCACCTCCGACACCGCAATCGTCTCCATCTCATCGAACGACTTCTTCCTCGATGTCAACTCCTTCACGAACCTCACGAATGGTGGCACATTGCGAATAACATCAAGGAGAGGCAAGTTCACGTCCACCTTTGAAAGAAGCTTGTATAAATCCATGAATTGTTGATCGCGCTTCTTGTTCTACACACGACTTGGATAAGGAATGGGGGGAACATAAGGATTGGAACCCATGAAAAATTTTGCAGGTCTCTCACAACTTGGAATGCTGTGTGTGAGAAGTTCATGATGAAATACTACCCTAACCGCAAGACACAAGAGGTGCGGTCAAGATCATGAATTTTGCTCAAGGAGCCGATGAGCCTTTTCATGAGGCTTGGGAGAGATTCCAAGAATTGTTGCAGCAGTGCCCTCACCATCAAATGGCGTCCGAGATGCTTTGGCAATATTTCTACGATTGTCTAAATCAAACTTGCCAATTCATGGTGGATAGCTCGGCCGGTGGAAACATCGGAGTGAAGACGGCTGACGAGTTGAGGATGATCTTTGAGACTCTTGCTGCAAGCTCTCAACAAAAGTCATCTCGGCCGAGGATGATGGAGGCTAGTGTGGTCACTATTAGCCCGGATTTGAAGAAGCAATTGGCCGATATGATGAGGGATCTATAAAAGCTCAAGATGAAGACTCCACTTACACCTTCGGAGCCTTGTGGCATGTGTGGACTAGTTGGCCATGCCATCGACGTGTGCACTAGGAAGGTCGAGCTTACTTACGAAGGAGGAGCCGAAGTCTACACAGCACAAGGATACCCACCACCAACATGTGCTCAACAATTTCCTCACCAACAACCATTCTACCCTCCCCAACAGTCTTACTATCCACCGCCGCCACAGTTCTACCCACCTCCGCCTCAACAATCTCCACTTTATGAGGCTAGTTTCGCCGCATTTATGCATGAGAGCAAGTTGGCTCGTGAAGCGCAAGATGCTACGATTAGACGCCTTGAGACCACTATGGGGCAGATTTTTGGAGCAGTTAATGAGTTGAAGAAGCTACAAAATGGGAAGCCTAGCCAACCCAAACAAGCTCATGCATTAACGGTCATTGAAGAGGAGCAAGACAAAGGAAAGAAGTGGAGAAGTCATACCGTGGCTGCCATCAAAGCAAGCCGACAACGTTCTCACACCTTACCTACCTCAGCTGGCCATCTCTCATCTCTACCAAAACAAGATGATCCCGGAAGTTTCAAATTAGATGTTGTTTTGGACAATGGGAATAGTGTGCCGGGTATGTTGGATTTGGGGGGCAGCGGTGAACTTTATGCCATACTCGATTTTTGAGAGAATGGGTTCGAGGTATCTTAAGCCCACCAATTTTTGCATCGAGCTAGCCGACGGTTCTTTGAGTCGTCCCTTAGGGATTGTGGAAGACGTTGCTTTACTTGTGAGGGGTGTTCAAGTTCTTGCCGATTTTGTTGTGCTTGACGTGGGGCGAGGAGCTAGGAGTGGGAGTGAGAGAGGTCATCTTCTCTTGTTAGGGCGACCTTTCATGGCTACTACTCAAACTCGAATCGACGTTGGATCCGGCACATTGAGCATGGCCGGTGTAGGAGGTTCAGTAACTTTCTCAATTTTTGATAACTATTCTTCTTGTCCTAATTCTTTTATCCAAACATGTTCATATGTGCATATTACAAACGATTTGGATGAGAAAAGGATAGAGGAGAATTTTCAGGTTGCTATGCATGAGGAAGAAGCCATTATCGATGAGTTTTTGAGCAAATTGGATGAGGAAGAAATTGTGTAGGAGTTTTTGAGCAATGTGGAAGACATGGAGGATCACAATTGCATTATGGAGGAGTCGATTTTGAGCTCACAACAAGAGGAAGAAATCATGGACAACTTCTTGCCAATCTCGACGAGGAAGCACTTTTTGTGGAGAATCCATCATCAAGTTTTGAAGATCGTGATATTTCTTACATGGATTTTCACACAAGTGTGGGGGAGATGAGTGTCCCAAGATAACCCTCTTTTCGAGTTTCAAGCCGAAGAGAAAGAGGAGTCCACCTTTGCATCGAGAGTCGCCTATGTATGGTTAAAGACGTTGCTTGTTGCAACAGATTTTGGATGAGAATTTTTGGTACGTCAAGCTACTGATGATAAACAAGCGCTTGGTGGGAGGCAACCCATGTAAAAAAAATAAAAAATTAGAGTAGGATTTATTTTTATTCTTTTCGTTGTTTTCGTTTGTTTTTCTTTTTTATTTTCATGCAGGGAGTAGTTTCTAAGGATTGCAATGGCAAGGAATGCCTCAAGAGGGAGCAAAGGATCGAATTTGTGTGAAAATTTGCGAAGGCCGCGTTGGACGAGCGTCCAACGCACGTTGGACGAGCGTCCAATGTATTCTGAGTTTCTCCAATTTTCCCAGCGAAGGCTGCGTTGGACGAGCGTCCAACGTATACCAGTTCCCCATGACGGGCCCCCAACTCAGCTGCTCCACCGGACCCCAACGATCCTCGTTTTTGGTCTCCTCATGATCCCCATTGGCAAGATCCACGATTCCGAGGACTATTCAACCCATAGCCTTGTTTCTGTCCTTTTATTTTTGTTTTGAGTCTTTTATTTCGTTTTCTTTATTTTGTGCAATTTTACGCTTTGGTATTTTGTTTTGGTGTTTGTTTTGTAGGTACTACTTGGAGTCTTTCGAGATTTTAAGTATGTGGTTGTCGTCATGCGATAAGTTCCTTCTATCCCTTTCCTTTTTATTTTCTCGCAATGGGGACATTGCTTGATTTTAAGTGTGTGTGTGTGTGTGTGTGTGTGTGGGGGGGGGGGGGGGGGGGGGGGGGGGGGGTCTTTGAAACTCTTGGCATGATGATGTGTTTGTTTTTGCTTTGTATTTTGCTTGGTTTGATCGAGTCTTGTTTGGTTTGATCGAGTCTAGTGTGTGATCCCCCACTTAGGAATTTGTTTGAAATTGAGTATATAAGCATGTGACTAAGGATTGATTTGAATGATTGATGATGGAGTATTTAGTTGTTGGAATTGATTTGAGCATGAGTTAGGTTGGTTTAATCTTGAGTTGTGATATATTATGATTCGGTAAATTGTGGGGCATGATCGATTTAAGTTTTGAGGAATTGATTAATGATTTTCGATTATGAGTGATAAATCTAGATTGTTGCAACTTTGGATTGCTAGTTTACTTTCCCCTTATGTAAAAAAAAAAAAAGAAAAAAAAAGAGTTGTGCTTATTTGTGAAAAGAGTTGATAGGATTCTGCTCCTCTTACTTGTAACGTATGAAAATACTAAAGTAATGAGCATGGGAAACCACATGTAAAGGCTTCGAGGGACCCTCGAATGATTAAATTTCATGAATGATGTCCTAAATGATACTCGTATATGTGAGAATAAGTGTTCGTAGGTACTCTACTCCTCTTGACAATGAGTACGGGAAACCGCACTAGGAGGCTCGATGTGACCCATTGATGATTAAACCTAGTGAAATATGTACCAAATTGTTCACATGTAAAAATAAAAATAAAAAATGCTTGTGTTGAATAAAAGGGGAAGTAGGCTAGACGTCTATGTTGTGGTGATTTTAGATATTTGGTGAGATGTGTGTATCATTGCTTTTCCTCATACTTGGATTTGATTTATAAGCCACATAGTTTGTTGATGATTGATTGATCGTAACTTGGGATTAAGGTGACTTCGTTCGTTGCTTGTCGATTCCGGTGATTAAATGTTCTATGATTTGAATTGTTTGAATTGAATCTAAGTTGTGTGATTATATTGCTTGAGGACAAGCAAAGGTCTAAGTGTGGGGGATTTTGATTGGTGTCTAGATGTTAGGATTTTCATCATGTTTTCGTGTCCGTTTTCCCTTAGTTTTTGTGTGTTTTCGTTGTTTGTGGCTATGATTTGGTTGCTTTGGAGTCTTTGGTATTGTAGGATAAAAGGCCAGAAACGAGAAGATAATGAGAAGAAAGAAGCATTATATCGAAGAGGGGTTCGATAGGAGCATGTAGGCGAAAACGGAGGTCAATTTGGAGTTCGGACGAGGAAGATATGACCGAAACAAGAAAGGCGCGCAATCGTCCAGAGTTGGACGACCGTCCAAGGTTTTGAAGATACAATGCAAGTGCTACGTTGGACGACTGTCCAACGTTCCGGCCAACTGTCTTTTCCTTGTTTAACTAGATTTTCTTACCTATTATAAATACTACTCATTGTGAACGAATTCTACAACACTTTTACCTTAGTTTTAACTCTAGTTTAGCATTCAAATACTTTAGTTTAGTTTTCCTTTGTTCGATCCGGATCGCTACTTCGTTCCTCAATTAATTCAAGTTTTTACTTAGTTCTTCATTCTTCGTTTAATCTCGTAAGTTCTTTGTTGCTTTCTTTTATTTGATTTAATTGCTCCCTGGTTCCTTAGATTTAGTTCTTAATTGCTTAGTTTAATATCGTTCGTTCGTTTTCAAGTTCTTAGTTTAGATTCGTTTTTCCTAGTTTTTGATTACTTCGTTTTCCAAGTTCTTAGAGTTAGATTTATTTATTTAATTTTCAGATTTAGTTTAATTCATGTCTAGATTCGTTTTCGTTTCTTTCGTTGCTTTCTTATTTGCTTTCTTTCCGATTCTTGCCTAGGTAGTTTATTTGCTTTCATCTAGTTTAATTCTTAGATTAATTAGTTTGATTTATTTCTTTGCTCTCTAGATTAGTTAATTTACTTGCTTTGATTTAATTGCTTTCATTTATTTTATTGCCTAGGATTTAGAACAAAAATCCAAAAATATTCTCTACTTGCTTTCTTAGTTTTAGGCTAGATTAGGATTTTTGCTACACGATTATTTGCCCTGTTAAGTTTTCCTTGAGATTCGACTAAGGGTTTTGCTTGATAGTGCTACGATAGGATTTCGTTCTATTGCGAACACTTTTTAGTGAAACAAATTTTGGCGCCGTTGCCGGGGAAAACTTTAGGCTATTTAATTGTGTAGTATTTTTTTTTTTTTTAATTTCAACCACGTTAACAAATTTAATCTAGACACGAAACAAATTTTTGGTTGAGTGATAAATCTAGATTGTTGCAACTTTGGATTGCTACTTTACTTTCCCCTTATAAAAAAAAAAAAGAAAAAAAAAAGAGTTGTGCTTTATGTGAAAAAAGAGTTGATAGGATTCTGCTCCTCTTACTTGGGACGTATGAAAATACTAGAGTAATGAGCATGGGAAACCACATGAAAAGGCTTCGAGAGACCCTCGAATGATTAAATTTCATGAATGTTGTCCTAAATGATACTCGTATATGTTAGAATAAAAGTGTTCGTAGGTACTCTACTCCTCTTGACAATGAGTACGGGAAACCGCACTAGGATGCTCGATGAGACCCATCGATGATTAAACCTAGTGAATTATGTACCAAATCGTTCACTTGTAAAAAAAAAAAACAGAAAAAAGGGAAAAAAAAAAAAAAAAAAAAAAAAAAAAAAAAAAAAAAAAAAAAAAAAAGAGAAAAAAGAGTTATATTTGTGTTTGAGTTGAATAAAAGAGGAAGTAGACTAGACGTCTAAGTTGTGGCGATTTTAGATATTTGTGAGATGTGTGTATCGTTGCTTTTCCTCATACTTGGATTGATTTATAAGCCACATAGTTCATTGATGATTGATTGTTTGTAACTTGGGATTAAGGTGACTTCGTTCGTTGCTTGTCGATTCCGGTGATTAAATGTTCTATGATTTGGATTGTTTGAATTGAGTCTAAGTTGTATAATTATATTGCGTGAGGACAAGCAAAGTTCTAAGTGTGGGGGATTTTGATTGGTGTCTAGATGTTAGGTTTTTAGTTGTCTTTTCGTGTCCGTTTTCCCTTAGTTTTCGTGTGTTTTCATTTTTTGTGGCTATTATTTGGTTGCTTTGGAGTCTTTGGTATTGTAGGATAAAAAGGCGGAAACGAGAAGAAAATGAGAAGAAAGAAGCATTATATCGAAGAGGGGTTTGATAGGAGCATGTAGGCAAAAACGGAGGTCAATTTGGAGTTCGGACAAGCAAGATACGACCGAAACAAGTAAGGCGTGCAATCTTCCAGGGTTGGACGACCGTCCAAGGTTTTGAAGATACAATGCGAGTGCTACGTTGGACGAGCGTCCAACGTACGTTGGACGACCGTCCAACGTTCCGGCCAGCTGTAATTTCCTTCTATAACTAGGTTTTCATACCTAGTATATATACTACTCCTTGTACACGAATTCTACAACACTTTTACCTTAGTTTTAGCTCTAGTTTTCAGCACATTACATTCTAGTTTAGTTTTCCTTTGTTCGATCCGGATCGCTACTTCGTTCTTCAATTAATTCAAGTTTTTACTTAATTCTTCGTTCTTCGTTTAATCTCGTAAGTTCTTTATTGCTTTCTTTTATTTGATTTAATTGCTTTCCTTAGTTCTAGATTTATTTTCGTAATTGCTTTGTTTAATCTCGTTTGTTTACTTTCGTTAGTTCTTAGTTTAGATTCGTTTTTCTTAGTTTTCAATTCCTTCGCTTTCAAGTTTTCGTAGTTAGATTTATTTGCTTAGATTTTCAGATTAAGTTTAATTCATGTCTAGATTCGTTTTCTTCTTTCGTTGCTTTCTTTATTGCTTTCCTTTCGATTCTTGCCTAGGTAGTTTATTTGCTTTCATCTAGTTTAATTCTTTAAATTAATTAGTCCGATTTATTTCTTTGTTTTCTAGTTTAGATTATTTACTTGCTTTTATTTATTGCTTTGATTTATTTTCTTGCCTAGGATTTAAACAAAATCAAACCAAATTCTTTTTACTTGCTTTCTTAGATTTAGGCTAGATTAGGATTTTTACTACATAATTATTTGCCCTGCAAAGTTTTCCTTGAGATTCGACATTGGGTTTTTACTTACTAAGTGCTAGGATAGATTTCGTTCTATTGCCAACACTTTTTAGTGAAACAAATTTTGGAGGTCTTTGAAACTTTGGCATGATGTGTTTGTTTTTGTTTCGTATTTTGCTTGGTTTGATCGAGTCTTGTTTGTTTTGATCGAGTCTAGTGTGTGATTGAGTCTTGATTTATTTCCCCACTTAGGAATTTGTTTGAAATTGAGTGTATAAGCATGTGACTTAGAATTGATTTGAATGATTTGATGACGGAATATTTAGTTGTTGCAATTGATTTGAGCATGAATTAGGTTGGTTTAATCTTGAGTTGTGATTGATTATGATTCGGTGAGTTGTGGGGCATGAATTGATTTGAGTTTTGAGGAAAATGATTAACCTAATTCATGCTTAAATCAATTCCATCAACTAAATATTCCATCATCAAATCATTCAAATCAATTCTAAGTCACATGCTTATACACTCAATTTCAAACAAATTCCTAAGTGGAGAAATAAATCAAGACTCAATCACACACTAGACTCGATCAAAACAAACAAGACTCGATCAAACCAAGCAAAATACGAAACAAAAACAAACACATCATGCCAAAGTTTCAAAGACCTCCCCCACACTTAAAATCAAGCAATGTCCCCATTGCGAGAAAATAAAAAGGAAAGGGATAGAAGGAACTTATCGCAAGATGTCGACCAAAATGCTTGAATTCCCGAGAGACTCCAAGCAGTACCTACAAAACAAACACAAAACAAAATACCAAAGCGTAAAATTGCACAAAATAAAGAGAAAGAAATAAAAGACTCAAAACAAAAATTTAAAGACACAAACAATGCTATGGGTTGAAGAAACCTTGGAACCAGGGATCTTGCCAACGGGGATCATAAGGAGACCAAAAACGAGGATCGTTCGGGTCCGGTGGAGCAGCTGAGTTGGGGGCCCGTCATGGGGAACTGGTATACGCTGGACGCTCGTCCAACGTGCGTTGGATGCTCGTCCAACGCAGCCTTCGCTGGGAAAATTGGAGAAACTCAGATTACGTTGGACGCTCGTCCAACGCGGCCTATGCGAATTTTTGCACAAATTTGATCCTATGCTCCCTCTCGAGGCCTTCCTTGCCATTGCAATCTTTAAAAACTACTCCCTGCACGAAAAAAAAAAAAAAAAAAGAAAAGAGTTGTGCTTTATGTGAAAAAAGAGTTGATAGGAGTCTGCTCCTCTTACTTGGGACGTATGAAAATACTAGAGTAATGAGCATGGGAAACCACATGAAAAGGCTTCGAGAGACCCTCAAATGATTAAATTTCATGAATGTTTTCCTAAATGATACTCGTATATGTTAGAATAAAAGTGTTCGTAGGTACTCTACTCCTTTTGATAATGAGTACGGGAAACCGCACTAGGATGCTCGATGAGACCCATCGATGATTAAACCTAGTGAATTATGTACCAAATCGTTCACTTGTAAAAAAAAAAGAGAAAAAAAGGGGAAAAAAAAGAAAAAAAAAGAGTTATATTTGTGTTTGAGTTGAATAAAAGGGGAAGTAGACTAGACGTCTAAGTTGTGGCGATTTTAGATATTTGTGAGATGTGTGTATTGTTGCTTTTCCTCATACTTGGATTGATTTATAAGCCACATAGTTCATTGATGATTGATTATTCGTAACTTGGGATTAAGGTGACTTCGTTCGTTGCTTGTCGATTCCGGTGATTAAATGTTTTATGATTTGAATTGTTTGGATTGATTCTAAGTTGTGTGTTTATATTGCTTGAGGACAAGCAAAGGTCTATGTGTGGGGGATTTTGATTGGTGTCTAGATGTTAGGATTTTCGTCATGTTTTCGTGTCCGTTTCCCCTTAGTTTTTGTGTGTTTTCGTTGTTTGTGGCTATGATTTGGTTGCTTTGGAGTCTTTGGTATTGTAGGATAAAAAGGGCTGACATGAGAAGAAAATGAGAAGAAAGAAGCATTATATCGAAGAGGGGTTTGATAGGGGCATGTAGGCGAAAACGGAGGTCAATTTGGAAGTTCGGACGAGGAAGATACGACCGAAACAAGAAAGGCGCGCAATCGTCCAGAGTTGGACGACCGTCCAACGTACGTTGGACGACCGTCCAAGGTTTTGAAGATACAATGCGAGTGTTACGTTGGACGAGCGTCCAACGTACGTTGGGCGACCGTCCAACATTCCGGCCAGCTGTCTTTTCCTTGTTTAACTAGGTTTTTCATACCTATTATAAATACTACTCCTTGTTAACGAATTCTACACACTTTTACCTTAGTTTTAGCTCTAGTTTTCAGCACATTACATTCTAGTTTAGTTTTCCTTAGTTCGATCCGGATCGCTACTTCGTTCTTCAATTAATTCAAGTTTTTACTTAGTTCTTCGTTCTTCGTTCTTCGTTTAATCTCGTAAGTTCTTTATTGCTTTCTTTTATTTGATTTAATTGCTTTCCTTAGTTTTAGATTTACTTTCGTAATTGCTTCGTTTAATTTCGTTTATTTAATTCCGTTCGTTCGATTTCAAGTTCTTAGTTTAGATTCGTTTTTCCTTGTTTTCGATTACTTTGTTTTCCAAGTTCTTAGAGTTAGATTTATTTATTTAATTTCCAGATTTTCAGATTTAGTTTAATTCATGTCTAGATTCATTTTCTTTTCTTTCGTTGCTTTCTTATTTGCTTTCTTTTCGATTCTTGCCTAGGTAGTTTATTTGCTTTCATCTAGTTTAATTCTTTAGATTAATTAGTTCGATTTATTTCTTTGCTTTCTAGATTAGATTTATTTACTTGCTTTAATTTATTGCTTTTTTATTTTCTTGCCTAGGATTTAAAAACCAAAACTCAAAATTCTTTTTACTTGCTTTCCAAGATTTAGGATAGATTAGGATTTACTACATAATTAATTGCCGTGCCAAGTTTTCCTTAGAGATTCGACACTTAATAGTGCTACGATAGGATTTCGTTCTATTGCGAACACTTTTTAGTGAAACAAATTTTGGCGCTGTTGCCGGGGAAAACTTTAGGCTATTTAATTGTGTAGTATTTTGTTTATTTATTTTATTTTTATTTTATTTTTGTTCGATTTCTTTTCCGTTCCACTCGGTGCGTTTAATCCGTTTGTTGAGTGTTGTGTATGCAAGGTCGTCGAAGTCTCTAAAGGAAGTTGACACCTCACATCGACGACATCAATAGGAGAAGGCGCTCTTAATCGCGAAGAAGGAAGAAGAAGACGAGAGCTCAAAGCAATGGCACGAGAAAAAAAATGGAGAAGTCACACCGTGGCTGCCATCAAACCAAGCCGACAACGTTCTCACGCCTTCCCTACCTCAGCCGGTCATCTCTCATCTCTACCGAAACAAGGTGATCCCGGAAGTTTCAAATTAGATGTTGTTTTGGATAATGGAGATAGTGTGCCTGGTATGTTGGATTTGGGGGCAGCGGTGAACTTGATGCCATACTCGATTTTTGAGAGAATGGGTTCGAGGGATCTTAAGCCCACCAATTTTTGCATCGAGCTAGCCGACGGTTCTTTGAGTCGTCCCTTGGGGATTGTGGAAGACATTGCGTTACTTGTGAGAGGAATTCGAGTTCTCGCCGATTTTGTTGTTCTTGATGTGGGGCGAGGAGCTAGGAGTGAGAGAGGTCAACTTCTCTTGTTAGGGCGACCGTTCATAGCTACTACTCAAACTCGAATCGACGTTGGATCCGGCACATTGAGCATGGCCGGTGTAGGAGGTTCGGTAACTTTCTCAATTTTTGATAACTATTCTTCTTGTTCTAATTCTTTTATCCAAACATGTTCGTATGTGCATATTACTAACGATTTGGATGAGAAAAAGATAGAGGAGAATTTTCAGGTTGCTATGCATAAGGAAGAAGCCATTATCGATGAGTTTTTGAGCAAATTGGATGAGGAAGAAATTGTGGAGGAGTTTTTGAGCAATGTGGAAGACATGGAGGATCACAATTGCATTATGGAGGAGTCGATTTTGAGCTTACAACAAGAGGAAGAAATCATGGACAACTTTCTTGTCAATCTCGACGAGGAAGCACTTTTTGTGGAGGATCCATCATCAAGTTTTGAAGATCGTGATATTTCTTACATGGATTTTCACACAAGTGTGGGGGAGATGAGTGTCCAAGATAACCCTCTTTTCGAGTTTCAAGCCGAAGAGAAAGAAGAGTCCACCTTTGAATCGAGAGTCGCTTATGGATGGTTAAAGACGTTGCTTGTTGCAACAGATTTTGGATTATAATTTTATTGTCAAGCTAATGACGTTAAACGAGCGCTTGGTGGGAGGCAACCCACGTAAAAAAAAATAAAAAATTCTTTTTTCTAATTCTTTTATTTTTGTCTTTGTTTTGTAGGTTGCAATTTTTGGGATCGCTCGAGGTCTCGATTTTTGTGCCAAGTTGTGTCGTCAAAAGCGATAAGTTTTCTTTTTCCCTTCTTATTTATTTTCTTGCAATAGGGACATTGCATGATTTTAAGTATGGGGGGGGGGTTTGAAACTTTTGGCATGATGTGTTTGTTTTTGTTTTGTATTTTGCTTGGTTTGATCGAGTCTTGTTTGTTTTGATCGAGTCTAGTTTGTGATCAAGTCGTGATGATTTCCCCACTTAGGAATTTGTTTGAAATTGAGTATATGAGCATGTGACTTAGGATTGAATGAGCATGTGACTTAGGATTGATTTGAATGATTTGATGATGGAGTATTTAGTTGATGGAATTGATTTGAGCATAAATTAGGTTGGTTTAATCTTGAGTTGTGATTGATTATGATTCGGTGAATTGTGGGGCATGAATTGATTTGAGTTTTGAGGAAAATGATTAATGATTTTTGGTTGAGTGATAAATCTAGATTGTTGCAACTTTGGATTGCTAGTTTACTTTCCCCTTAAAAAAAAAAAGAAAAAAAAAAAAAAAAAAAAAAAGTTGTGCTTATATGTGAATAAAGAGTTGATAGGATTCTGCTCCTCTTACTTGTAACGTATGAAAATACTAGAGTATTGAGCATGGGAAACCACATGAAAAGGCTTCGAGAGACCCTCGAATGATTAAATTTCATGAATTATGTCCTAAATGATACTCATGTATGTTAAAATTAAGTGTTCGTAGGTACTCTACCCCTCTTGACAATGGGTACGGGAAACTGCACTAGGAGGATCGATGTGACCCATTGATGATTAAACCTAGTGAATTATGTGCCAAAAACGTTCACTAATTAAAATATAAAAAAAAAAAAAGAAAAAAAAAAGAGAGTTATATTTTGTACTTGAGTTGAATAAAAGGGGAAGTAGGCTAGACGTCTAAGGTTGTGATGATTATGGATTTTGGTGAGATGTGTGTATATCGTTGATTGAATCCTCATACTTGAATTGATTTATAAGCAACATAGTTCATTGATGTTTGATTGTCCTACTAAGTTTTCTTTAGAGATTCGACATTGGGTTTTACTTACTAGTGCTACGATAGGATTTTGTTCTATTGCGAACACTTTTTAGTGAAACACTTTCCTATGAGTATTTGTTCTTGAATTTGCTTGATTTGAGCGTGAATTAGAATAGGAGCAAATTTTAATTTGATGGGTTAAATGAGAAGTTGAGTATATTGAGGATTGAAAATTTGGATGTATTGGTGTTGTTGATGCTTGATGCTTGAATATGGGTGTATAATAGGGGAGAATTGGCTTGAATAAGTTAGGGGGATTGATTGATGTTGGTTTCAAAAGAATTTGAAGTAGTACCTTGTTTTGTAGGTACTATAATGGGTCGTGATAAGGGAAAGAACGTGGCATCGTCATCTACCTCTAACAAAGGAAAGGGGAAACAAAAGGAAGCACCACAAAGCCGAGCCCCACCCACTCAAGCCTTATTGACGAATCAAGAGCCAAAGGCGTACGGTGTCACTCTTAAGAAACCGGAGGCGAAAAGGAGATGGCCGCATTTGGTGGGCTTGAAGCACAAGCATTGTAGGTTCCTTGACCACGAGACGATTGCCGGAATGGGCATAGCCGATCATGTGGTTACTTTGATGGGGAACGACGGATTTACTAATGTTTTTCAAGCCAACCTATTGACGTACCATGGGCCAACGGTGGAGTTTCTCTCAACTGTGGAGATGCTTAGGTCCGGAAGAACCCCATCTATGCTCCGTTTTCAGTTGGGGAACGTCCAACGCACCCTCACTATGCTCCGTTTTCAGTTGAGTGGGTGTGTTTTTATTGCTTTAGTAGTTGTTTTATTTTGGGGTATGTTGAGTGTTTATTTGTTTTGAGTCTTAGGAGTTAGTTGATCGAGTCAAGCATGATTTATGAGTATTGTGGATTGGCCGATGATAGTATGGATTTTTTATTGTGGAAATTTTGATTGGATTTATGCATGGAACCTTGGCGAAGCGACGCATTTATGTGATGAATTCTATGTCATGTTTGGATATTGGGAATCATGTTGTTGCCTTGGTGAGGATTTGAGTCTTTGGACATATTGATGTCAATTTATCTGTTGAGTGATCATGCATGCTTCGAATTTCTAGAACTTGCCTTTGTTCTCCATTGAGACCTTAGTATGTGTCACGACCGGACTTTACTAAGGATAGTGAAGCCGGGAACCCGTGACTAGGGATGGGATTAAAGAAGCGGGAATAGAAAGGGGAATGTAATTATTAAGCAATAATCCACCCGAACAAACGTGGGAAGTAATTATTATATCAATTGGCGTCGAGCCTTTAAGGAAAAGAAAGACATGTGTTCGATTTGTTTACATGACTCGAATACTCAACTAAAATCTATTGATATTTCACAGCGGAAGTCTTACAGAATGCATGTATGAAGACACACATTACCGAGAGTCTTAATACAAGAAACTAATATGATCCATGATGACAAAAGCTTGAGTCGGCTCTCCATTCCATCTCGTTCAACCTGCACATTTAGAAATATATGCAGGGCTGAGTACAAAAGTACTCAGTGGGCACATTGCCGAAAACATACATATATAATTGTCAAGCCATTCAACAGTAAGACATAGGAGTTTTATTGAAAAGAGCCTATGCTTACTAAAATAGTTCTTGTGATCTAAAAGTTTGCCGGCCGGCTAAGTTCTTTAGTAATCTACCATATCTGTTCCTATGGTATCGAGAGAGTGGCCACTCTCACGATACCTAGACCGGCCAACCCGAAGATGACACACGGTCACATTGTGTACACTAGTCCAAGTAAGATAGCTATCTTACTAAGACCCGAATTCGATTTAATAAATTGGCGAAGCCAATACAGATAGGTATCATACAAAAATCAAAACATTTATGGCATGACAATATTTCAAAATAACACACATATATTTTCATAAATATCATATTTATTTTGAATGGAAAGCCCACCTCTCGAAGCGTAGAAAATGCCTGGTCTTGATAGGCGAACAACGTCAAAACCTTGTCGAGTCACGCCTATTCATAAAGGTATAATAAGAATCTACATTCTTATAATAAAACTTCATATGGGAAAATAATCGTCTAGTATATTTTCCTATCTTATAAATCTGTTAGGGTTAACAGATTGATTTAAATCCTTTAAATCTTTTTATAATAGAATAATCTTTTATTATTCAGAATCGTTTCTCCCATGATTCGAGACCATTTATTTGTTGAATTAATTCCCGAAAATCATGCAAATCTTCAGGACATATTTTAAAGCTAAGCATAGCTTTATACTTAATTAATCTTAATTAATTAAATTCATAAGTTGAATAATCTTAATCATTTTTATTAATCTTAAGCGAATCCGATTTTAATAGTCGGGTCGTCCTTATTAATCAGGCCCGATAGTCGAGCTCGTTTAAATTAATTCATGGCCCACTTGGAAAGCCCTATTTAATTAAATTCTCGGCCCAGCAATTCTAGCCCAACCTTCGGCCCAGCATTTAAGGCCCAATAATTAAGGTACGTGGGTCTAACCCACGACCCGAACCTGACCCGACTCATACACATTTAAATACTGAAACCCTAACCCCCATTCTTCATACGCCTCTCTCGACCCAACTCTCCCTCTCGGATCCTTCCTGCCGCGCCGATTTCGTCGGCGTCGAGGGTTGCCGGCGTTCCTCTCACCGGTGACAGCCCCTTCTTCTCCTCCCTTTTCTCTCTCTGAAAAAATACTCTAACTACTCTCTCTTTTCTCTCAATGCACAAATCGGCAGAGCTCTAGTCTCTCTCCCGATCTCCCCTGTTGTTGAAGGAAGCTTTGCCGTTACTGCGACTCACGACTCACAGCCGTCACCCCTCTCTTCACCGGTGGCTGATGCCGCCGGTTCTCCATCTCTCCCTCTATGCCAAACGCCGAGGAAAAGGCAGAGCTGCCGTCGCCGTTGACGCCAGAAACTCTGCCAGCAGCAGCTGCCGCTGAAGGGATCTCCGTCCGCCTCCGGTTCTCTACTTGCCGGAAGCTTGACGAGGTAAGGGTTCGACTCCACTTATACATTCCCTCCCTTCTCATTCTTATATATTTTTGCCCCAATTTATTTATTCAATTAATTAATTGTTTGATTGACTTAATATTGTGCAGTTTCATTCTCGATGATAGCTCCGTCATCGGAGTCGGAGGGTTCCGACCGGAGGTGGACAGTCCAAGCTAAGCTAAGCCTCTCTACCCTTTTTGTATTTACTTTGCTATGAAATTAATACAAGTATAAATCTTGTGGTCTGCCTTAGAGTTTCATTTTCATAGTTTTAAATGTATACTGTTGTTGAGTATGTCATACGAATCAAGTTCTTGTTGCTCAGTTTTGTATTATGCTTGTATTTTATGAATTCCAGCTTTCTTTGGTCAATACAGGCTTATAACTAGGACTGAATATTGTGCTAGATTCTAAGAGAAATTGAGTATTGTCTCTCTTTGCTAGATATGTGTATTTTGCAGATTTAGCTTTTAGACTTAAGGATTTGCACACGATGCTGTCACAATTTCATTTATCATACTGCTTGCTAGTACGTCAGTTTCTCATGGATTCTTAGTTTCATATCTATGTTTCACATTCATTCTTTGGTTTTCATTATCATGCTTGTGTGTAACTATTGAGTCTTAGCATGCTTGTTTAAAAGAATGAAAACTGGAATTCTCATATTCTTGCTCATGTGTGGAAGCTTAAAGATACTTGAGGCTTTTAGGTTACTTACTTAGTGTTGGTAGTGCTGTTGTTGCTAGCTCACCGCACTCCTTCCTTCTTCTTCTTGATCTGCTGCTTCTTCTCCACTGCTTCTCTCTTTTCTAGTGTGTTTTATGGTGAGTTGAGAGTGAAAGAAAAGGGACTGAAATAGTTGGGGTGTGGAGGTACTTAATAGGGCTGTTCTTATGAGAACTGTAGCAACTTTAAGTGATGGTAAGGGTTGAGTAAAAATCTGCTTTCCCCCAATTTTTCCCTACTGATTTTCTGTTGTTTGCAGGTTTATGTTGCTTTCCTCAATCTTATCCTACTAATTGTCCTTTTTAGTCTAGGTTGATTGTAAGAGTTAGGGTCTTATTTTCTGCTTTCTTCCCTAATCTGATCTTCTTCCTTGCAGGTTGTAAGTAGAGCAAGTTGAGGGAAGACTGATATTTTTCTTGGGGCTCAAGAATGGTGCAAGGGGGGATGAAAGAAGATGGAAAACTGGAAGGAATATGCTCTGCTGCTGCTGCTGCTGCTGCTGCCACTTCTCTGCCACATCTTGTGGCTCAAGAAAGTGTAGGGGTGAAGAATGAAGCTGGAAACTGGAAGGGATTTGCTGCTGTCCCTTCTCTGCCACTTTTCTGCTTTTCTTTTTCCTTCTTTGGGCTCAAGCAACGACTACATACACTGCTGCATGTAATCCTTTAATTATTTGTTGTTTTTAATTTGTATAATCATTAATTATTTAATATTTTATTTTATTTATTGTAATTGTAATATTATTATACACTGAAAATTTCTTTCTTTTATTAATAATTAATGATTTTGATTTAATAAAAGTATTAATCGAATGCTTGGTTCGATTATTATCTAACGGTTCGTTTATGAACCGATGGACTTGGCCATAATATAAATTAATTAGTTTGTTCCCCATCTTTTGCTCTTGATCGATTTTGAATCATACAGATCAATATGAAATGTAAAATCGATACTATCGTAAATCAAACGATATAATTACTTAATAAATGATTAATCAAATTGCTATTTGATTTCTCTTTAAAATTCTAATTACTTAAAAGTAAGTAATCACATTCTTTAATCAACAAATTATTAAGGTCATTCTTCTAACTAAACCGACTAATAAGATAAATCTTTCATACGAAAATTCTACCTTCGTCGAGAATAGAATTTTTAGTCATTAAGGTTTAAACTATTTATCTAATTTACGAATTTTACTACTAATGTAGAGTTATGAAAATGCGGGGCGTTACATCATATCCTCCTTAAATTAAATTTCGTCCCGAAATTTGCTTGTCTTATGTAAATAACTTTGGGCACTTTTCTTTCATTTGACTTAACACGTTTCCACATCACTATTTCTTGCTCGTGGTGTCCCTGCAAGACCTTTACCTTAGTGATTAACTTAGGTACATATTTATCTGGATATAGTTTCATAGTTTAACGTTCGAACGTTCATTTCTTCGGATATCATCCTTATCTCAGCGTCGAAGTGGGTTTGGGATATCCTAACCGCGGTTATCTTGTATTTTCGCTAAAGGATCTAGATCCGTCGTATATCTATGTCGAGCACTGACTATTAGGCATCTCGTTCATTTCAAGTTTTCGCGCCTGAAATTTATTCTATCGTCCTAACGTATACGATATACATCTACAACATTTAGGAATTAACTTTTCTAACTCATAATTTCTTTGGGTAATGACTTATACTAACACTTGAAGCAATAGCTAAATCTTTGAGAACATAAATCTTTTCTCTCTACTATCATGCATAGGAGATCCTTGTCTCCACCTCTTGGAGAATTCTTACATTCGTTGTCCCTTTTGACTTTCTTCCAAGTCCCACATATTTCCTCATCTCTTTTCTAATTCCGGATGATTAGAATTACACAACTAACCAGTATGAACTGGTGTGCTAAGTATAGCACTGAAATTTCTAAATCCCACATTTTCCCTAAATAGATCCTAACTAATCTCCTATCTTACTATGAGTATAAATATACATACATCTCTTATGTCTTTCTGATGAAGATATTTTGAAGAAATTTTCTTTTCTCACTGCTCATAGTATTTCCTCGTAATTTCCCATATGTTTTCCTGATGTAACATATACTGGGTTATATCATATGTGTTTTGTTGCATTCTCACGACAATCTTCTTTCTTTACTTCTAGCACTTATCTTAGTTTTGCACAATTAACTTATAACTATTGTTTATTCTAGAATCCTTTTATCATCTCTGTGGTTGATCTCATGATTTTAGAAATCCTTTAATTGTTTCTATACCTTCTATTGGGCCTTGGGTACTACCCTTTTCTTTTAACCCCATATTACTCTATCTTGACATTTATTTCATGCCATGGTAGGTTTGTACCAATTTCTATTTTATGTAGCTTCTTGACACCTCTATGGTTTCGTAAGTTACTACTCACATTTTGTAGCGTTATCATTTCTATAGATCTTTCAACCAAATTTAATTATTAGATGGAACGCTAGTCCATGAGTATTCAGACCTACTTTTCTTGGTCTTAGGTAATCTCTACCTTTGAGCTTACTCCTTCTTGGTCTTAGGTAATCTCTACCTTTGAGCTTACTCCTATAATTTGCTCAACTCTTGTACCATTATTTCTATCATCATTTTAACTCGTTAGACGAGGTAGTCATCTTGGGACCATTTAGGTACAAACATTTTTATTCCTATTTTCTTTATGTACGGTAAGGGTCTATACCTTACCTATATGTGTCATAACGTCACATTAACTATTTTGGTATTTGTCGTAGAATTATTTCTATGGTCCTCTTTTTTTTTATTTTTAAAATTTTAATTTCCTTCATGAGTCGATTTCTATCCTCCTAAAGTTCAAGTTAAGTCTTTTATGCTACCCATTCTTACTAATTCTTAATTTTGTGAACCATAATATAAATGTCTTATCTTTAACCCCCTTTATACTCATTTTTAAATATAGAGTTTCTAACTGAAATATCTCATATGTTTGCTATGACCGTTCTCAAATAGTTAACCGTCCTTTGGCAAGGTGGTGACAACATCTCACCATCGATATCCAAGGTATAACTATAAAACTTTTCAATGCCAGACATTTCCTGAGGGGTTACCTCTTGAGTAGAGATCCACTAGTGACTCATAATTTTCTTTCGTTCTTAACTTATAGCATTATACATATAATGTAAAGTGTTGTTCCTGAACAATTATATGTTTCTTTCTCTCAAATCATTCGAGGATTTATTGTAGGGCTTTTTTTTTAGCTCAATTGTCTTATTTCATATCGCTTCGGTCACTACATTAGTCGATCACATGATTTATATAGAACTTCTACTCATTATTACAACTAGAGTACATGATTCCACTAGCTTGTGCAAAGCACTTTAGTCGGAACTTAATCATGACTTATCTTAGATATCATGTACGTAATTTGACTTTAGTTTATTTACGTTAAGACAATAAATTTCTATATGCTATTAGCTTTTGTCTAACGAATAACCTTTTGTTTTAAAGTGATTTAGAAACTTTTGGGCATGTCGTTTTACACGCTTAATTTATGTCTTAATGACGGGGTAAGATAAATTACCTCTTATAGCAATGCAACATCCTTTAACTCCATTTTTTTTTTCTACGCATAATTGTCACCTTCTCCTTGACTTAGGAATAATTACGTCACTTAATATTCTCCTCTCGATAACCAATTCATGGTCGTTCTTTCTGTCTCTTCTAGCTATCTCATGTACTCACTCTCATGACATCTTTTACTTGAATGCTTATTTTTATAAACTCCTTTAATTTATTGCTTATTTCAAAGTTGTTGTCATTCATTAAAGCCATAACTCGACCTATATTACTATATATTATTGGTTACGTATCATTGTCTCCACTATGTGAATTCAAATTGTACATACCCTCTTCCTTTATATCCTTCTAGATAGCCTTGTCTATCGCGTATTTTTCATCAATCATTTAGCTTAGGGTATTATTATAACCCTTGGTCAATATCTCAAATGTTACTTGTCTCATATAGTCTCTCGACTGGAGAAGCTTCTCCTAGATTACCATCCTTAGCATAAGGTAACTATTCGCATTTCTTATTTTGCTACATTTCATTTCTATGTCTCGATAATTAACAAGATTTCTTACTCTTACCTCATGTCTATAGTTGTTGACGTGTATTCTCATTTTAATGTAACATGTAGTTACTCTCTTGTGGACAACTAACATAAATTTTGTTCTTCAAAGTTTACTATATTTCTATTGGAAGAATATTTCAGTATGCTCGACACTAAAATCCTACGAGGTGTCTAACACGTGATGTAGGAGAAATCTTAATCAGGATAGGTCATCAACCTATACCACTAGTTACTATATAGACTCATATTGTATTAGATGCTATATTTTATGGATATTGATTTATCCTCATGCTTTAAGGTTTATACCCACTTCAAAATTCATTTTGCTTACAGTATACTCTTCCTCTAATTTACTTCTTTTCTTGTTCTATCATAATTTGTCACCATTTTCCTATTTCGAGACAACATTACAAATGGCTCAATATACTTTTAATTCTATTTTAATCACACACTTAGTGTTCATAATTGGAGTCACATTCCAATGCTACTGATTTTGTATATGGTTAATATTTAACTCATGAACTATCAGTTATTGCGTGCTTTTATTTTCTTTTTCAAAGATCGAAATTACTATAGCCAATACTCCTTTCCTTGTGAACCCTCCATCTCTTTTCTTATCGAACAAGGTATTCTCACATAAATGTATATATTCCTTGTTTCCTCTTTCACATATCTTTAATACATTATCCCCTAAAGATCTTATTGTAATAATAATAATAATAATTATTATTATTATTATGTGTGTTGTTAAACAATCTTAACCTTGTTATCTAATATGATATTATTTCTTGGGGATAGTAGCTTTGTTTGAGTTTGATTCGACTGAACCCTTTTTAGACTCATATCCTCCTTAAATTAGGGATGATTTCGATTAAGACTAAGTCATTCCATCTATATCGTAGGTTACAACATCTTCTCAAACTATTTTTTTTTTTTTTTGTAGCCTCCAAGCTTTGGCACCTACCGTAACTCAATGTTTATTCTTGGAGGACTCTAAACCTATATTCTCTCGATTTTCATCTATTCAGACTTCTTTTACTCATGTCCTTGCTGCTTGTGGCCTAAGTTTTTTTTTTTTTTTTTTTTTTTTTTTTTTTTTTTTTTTTTTTTTTTTTTTTTTTTTTTTTTTTACGATATCTTTACTTGTTTATCAACCCTTGGTCTACTTTATAACATACTACGGGCCATATTGTCTCTCAATATTTCAAATCTTAAATCTCATTCCACCTATTGGAAGTCTCAATCTATTTTCCTCTAGTCTCATTTTTATACCTTTGGGTACCCTTAAGGGTATCATACATTAGGTCATGCTTATGACTTGCAAATGGACTAGTTAATCCTATTGCTTTCGAAAATAATTGGATCAAAGTGGAATGAGAATATATGTAAATGAAAGATATGAGCACGATGGTTCGTTTTGGCATATTACAAGTAATCAAAACGTGTTATCAATAAAACATCTGACAAGCTTGGAAGAATAATCAGAGGGTAGAAATGAAATGACAAGGGTTAGGGGGAGGCACCCATTTTTTGTCGATACCCATCTAATTTCTTGTCTGATAGTGACGCTACCAAGATTGACATCATGTGGGGTGATCAGTCCCGCATGAGCACAATATCAGTCACAAGAAATTTCCTTACTTTAGTGACTCATAAAATTTCTGGGTGATGAAAAGAAGTTTTTACAAGGTTGGACGAACTCTTATCCTGGCTCAGAATATTTTTGAACTCCAAATTTTCAGAATTTACTTTTCTTGGCTTCAAGGGGCTCATGTATGATATCAGGATATAATGCATTCTTAGCATGGTGGGTTTTTATCCTTACATTTATAACTCTTCTTAGTATAAGTACTCATGTACAACTTTTATAAGTTAATCTTCGAAGCCCTTTTATTTCTAAGGAAAACTTCATCTCTGAATAAATATATTGTCACTGCAATTTATACTCCTGCCAGGGAGAAATTTTTGCATTTTTATTCTGATTGTAAGTTACATCATTCAGGTTTTCCCCTTTGGGTAATGCCCTAACAATTAATCGAGGTGGCCTTATCATAATAAGGTTTCTCTTAAGTGGCACTATTATTATATTGAGTCTACGCACTAGGACGTTAGACTATGGTTTAATCTTAACCGACACTAAATTCTAAATTATTTTAGGTGTTGATCCCTTATGATAGTTGTACCATAGGCTGAAAATATAATTGTATTATATGGCACTATGGTTTGGTCTTTAGTAATAACTGTTGGTGGTCGGACATTTCCTTACGTTATCCTTTAAACTGATCTTGCAAATGTACTTCAATCATTATTGGCTAGTCAACTGACATCGTTGATGCTTTCACTTTCTTTATTCATTAAGAATAATTCCCTATTTAATGTAACATTATTATTCTTTATGTCTTCATTAACTCATGAGAGGTTCTCATGGTTATATTAACTACTATCGATGGTCTAGTGCTCTGCTTACTTGAATGTCTTAATTTGGAGCTTACTATATCCCTATATTCAATTTTCATGTCTATTCATGATTCCTCCAAGAAATTTATTTCAAAACTTTCGAGGAGTTCTAATGGGTATAATCTTATTATGAGACGGTGCTAGAATTTTAATCTTCGATGTATGGTTTATTACATCGTATATTGTGTACAATAGTAAACTTATGTCGTTTACTTTTCTTAAACAATTCAATAAAGGCTAGGCCCATGTCATTGACTCGAATGACATTTCTTTAAATATTCATGCACACATCTCTTGGAGTCATCCTTCTCGTGAGCAACGCCATCGTCTTCTTATCTTCATTTGCCGAAAGAAACTTTCGTTTCTTGATAATCATAAATTCTAAGTTAACTCAAGTAATCATTAATTCTAAGTTAACTCAAGAAGTAGCTATTTCGTGTGAGCTATGTTCTCAAGAAAAGCCTTGTGATCTAGATTCCGACATTAACTATGTTCTCTTCTATCTTAAAGCTTGATGTCTTATTAAATAAGAGAACTTACCGTTTTTCCCGTTGAACGCGATGTGATGGAGTGCCAAGCTTTTGTCAACTGATTAGACTCGACTAGTCTAGTGAATCAATACCAGACTAAGACTGAAGAAGACTCTCGGATTTCGGAGCAACCAAGTGCTCTGATACCACTCTGTCACGACCGGACTTTACTAAGGATAGTGAAGCCGGGAACCCGTGACTAGGGATGGGATTAAAGAAGCGGGAATAGAAAGGGGAATGTAATTATTAAGCAATAATCCACCCGAACAAACGTGGGAAGTAATTATTATATCAATTGGCGTCGAGCCTTTAAGGAAAAGAAAGACATGTGTTCGATTTGTTTACATGACTCGAATACTCAACTAAAATCTATTGATATTTCACAGCGGAAGTCTTACAGAATGCATGTATGAAGACACACATTACCGAGAGTCTTAATACAAGAAACTAATATGATCCATGATGACAAAAGCTTGAGTCGGCTCTCCATTCCATCTCGTTCAACCTGCACATTTAGAAATATATGCAGGGCTGAGTACAAAAGTACTCAGTGGGCACATTGCCGAAAACATACATATATAATTGTCAAGCCATTCAACAGTAAGACGTAGGAGTTTTATTGAAAAGAGCCTATGCTTACTAAAATAGTTCTTGTGATCTAAAAGTTTGCCGGCCGGCTAAGTTCTTTAGTAATCTACCATATCTGTTCCTATGGTATCGAGAGAGTGGCCACTCTCACGATACCTAGACCGGCCAACCCGAAGATGACACACGGTCACATTGTGTACACTAGTCCAAGTAAGATAGCTATCTTACTAAGACCCGAATTCGATTTAATAAATTGGCGAAGCCAATACAGATAGGTATCATACAAAAATCAAAACATTTATGGCATGACAATATTTCAAAATAACACACATATATTTTCATAAATATCATATTTATTTTGAATGGAAAGCCCACCTCTCGAAGCGTAGAAAATGCCTGGTCTTGATAGGCGAACAACGTCAAAACCTTGTCGAGTCACGCCTATTCATAAAGGTATAATAAGAATCTACATTCTTATAATAAAACTTCATATGGGAAAATAATCGTCTAGTATATTTTCCTATCTTATAAATCTGTTAGGGTTAACAGATTGATTTAAATCCTTTAAATCTTTTTATAATAGAATAATCTTTTATTATTCAGAATCGTTTCTCCCATGATTCGAGACCATTTATTTGTTGAATTAATTCCCGAAAATCATGCAAATCTTCAGGACATATTTTAAAGCTAAGCATAGCTTTATACTTAATTAATCTTAATTAATTAAATTCATAAGTTGAATAATCTTAATCATTTTTATTAATCTTAAGCGAATCCGATTTTAATAGTCGGGTCGTCCTTATTAATCAGGCCCGATAGTCGAGCTCGTTTAAATTAATTCATGGCCCATTTGGAAAGCCCTATTTAATTAAATTCTCGGCCCAACAATTCTAGCCCAACCTTCGGCCCAGCATTTAAGGCCCAATAATTAAGGTACGTGGGTCTAACCCACGACCCGAACCTGACCCGACTCATACACATTTAAATACTGAAACCCTAACCCCCATTCTTCATACGCCTCTCTCGACCCAACTCTCCCTCTCGGATCCTTCCTGCCGCGCCGATTTCGTCGGCGTCGAGGGTTGCCGGCGTTCCTCTCACCGGTGACAGCCCCTTCTTCTCCTCCCTTTTCTCTCTCTGAAAAAATACTCTAACTACTCTCTCATTTCTCTCAATGCACAAATCGGCAGAGCTCTAGTCTCTCTCCCGATCTCCCCTGTTGTTGAAGGAAGCTTTGCCGTTACTGCGACTCACGACTCACAGCCGTCACCCCTCTCTTCACCGGTGGCTGATGCCGCCGGTTCTCCATCTCTCCCTCTATGCCAAACGCCGAGGAAAAGGCAGAGCTGCCGTCGCCGTTGACGCCAGAAACTCTGCCA
This sequence comes from Thymus mandschuricus, assembly GCA_029379335.1. Classification (NCBI taxonomy): domain Eukaryota; kingdom Viridiplantae; phylum Streptophyta; class Magnoliopsida; order Lamiales; family Lamiaceae; genus Thymus; species Thymus mandschuricus. The sequence continues at coordinate 12,428,715 of CM057074.1, read as the reverse complement.
GCAGCAGCTGCCGCTGAAGGGATCTCCGTCCGCCGCCGGTTCTCTACTTGCCGGAAGCTTGACGAGGTAAGGGTTCGACTCCACTTATACATTCCCTCCCTTCTCATTCTTATATATTTTTGCCCCAATTTATTTATTCAATTAATTAATTGTTTGATTGACTTAATATTGTGCAGTTTCATTCTCGATGATAGCTCCGTCATCGGAGTCGGAGGGTTCCGACCGGAGGTGGACAGTCCAAGCTAAGCTAAGCCTCTCTACCCTTTTTGTATTTACTTTGCTATGAAATTAATACAAGTATAAATCTTGTGGTCTGCCTTAGAGTTTCATTTTCATAGTTTTAAATGTATACTGTTGTTGAGTATGTCATACGAATCAAGTTCTTGTTGCTCAGTTTTGTATTATGCTTGTATTTTATGAATTCCAGCTTTCTTTGGTCAATACAGGCTTATAACTAGGACTGAATATTGTGCTAGATTCTAAGAGAAATTGAGTATTGTATCTCTTTGCTAGATATGTGTATTTTGCAGATTTAGCTTTTAGACTTAAGGATTTGCACACGATGCTGTCACAATTTCATTTATCATACTGCTTGCTAGTACGTCAGTTTCTCATGGATTCTTAGTTTCATATCTATGTTTCACATTCATTCTTTGGTTTTCATTATCATGCTTGTGTGTAACTATTGAGTCTTAGCATGCTTGTTTAAAAGAATGAAAACTGGAATTCTCATATTCTTGCTCATGTGTGGAAGCTTAAAGATACTTGAGGCTTTTAGGTTACTTACTTAGTGTTGGTAGTGCTGTTGTTGCTAGCTCACCGCACTCCTTCCTTCTTCTTCTTGATCTGCTGCTTCTTCTCCACTGCTTCTCTCTTTTCTAGTGTGTTTTATGGTGAGTTGAGAATGAAAGAAAAGGGACTGAAATAGTTGGGGTGTGGAGGTACTTAATAGGGCTGTTCTTATGAGAACTGTAGCAACTTTAAGTGATGGTAAGGGTTGAGTAAAAATCTGCTTTCCCCCAATTTTTCCCTACTGATTTTCTGTTGTTTGCAGGTTTATGTTGCTTTCCTCAATCTTATCCTACTAATTGTCCTTTTTAGTCTAGGTTGATTGTAAGAGTTAGGGTCTTATTTTCTGCTTTCTTCCCTAATCTGATCTTCTTCCTTGCAGGTTGTAAGTAGAGCAAGTTGAGGGAAGACTGATATTTTTCTTGGGGCTCAAGAATGGTGCAAGGGGGGATGAAAGAAGATGGAAAACTGGAAGGAATATGCTCTGCTGCTGCTGCTGCTGCTGCCACTTCTCTGCCACATCTTGTGGCTCAAGAAAGTGTAGGGGTGAAGAATGAAGCTGGAAACTGGAAGGGATTTGCTGCTGTCCCTTCTCTGCCACTTTTCTGCTTTTCTTTTTCCTTCTTTGGGCTCAAGCAACGACTACATACACTGCTGCATGTAATCCTTTAATTATTTGTTGTTTTTAATTTGTATAATCATTAATTATTTAATATTTTATTTTATTTATTGTAATTGTAATATTATTATACACTGAAAATTTCTTTCTTTTATTAATAATTAATGATTTTGATTTAATAAAAGTATTAATCGAATGCTTGGTTCGATTATTATCTAACGGTTCGTTTATGAACCGATGGACTTGGCCATAATATAAATTAATTAGTTTGTTCCCCATCTTTTGCTCTTGATCGATTTTGAATCATACAGATCAATATGAAATGTAAAATCGATACTATCGTAAATCAAACGATATAATTACTTAATAAATGATTAATCAAATTGCTATTTGATTTCTCTTTAAAATTCTAATTACTTAAAAGTAAGTAATCACATTCTTTAATCAACAAATTATTAAGGTCATTCTTCTAACTAAACCGACTAATAAGATAAATCTTTCATACGAAAATTCTACCTTCGTCGAGAATAGAATTTTTAGTCATTAAGGTTTAAACTATTTATCTAATTTACGAATTTTACTACTAATGTAGAGTTATGAAAATGCGGGGCGTTACAGTATTTGTATGATCTTAGAAAGGATTTTAGGCCATCTTCCTTTAGCCACATTTTCCCTATACACTAACCTTTGATATTAATCTTTGTTTACCCAATTTGAGCCTTCATAAGCCTTTATTTTCTAAAACCGGATGATAGGAGGTTTGGATGGATATGGATATCTTTTGGTGGTTAGTTATATGGTGTAGTTGAAGATTAGAGAATGTTTGATGAGTGTAGAGGAAGATAAGAAAGAAAATGTAATGCTTCGCTTAAGTTGTTAGCTATCCTTATAAGCTTAAAAAAATATATTGAGAATAGAAAAAGGAAAATATAGAGCTTTTGATTTTCATTGAAAAGACTATTATTAGATGAGCTCTAGAAAAAAAAAAAAGAAAAAAAAAGAAAAAAAAAAAAGAGAATAAAAGCATAAGGGGATAGTTGATAGTGTTTTGAGTTGCATATGTTTAGCATCTTTTTGATTATGTAGTTGGTGTTGAGTATGGTAGAAGAAGGATTGAAGAATTCATACTTTGGTTGGAGTTGAAAAGGGGTGAATGATTTGGAGTTATTTTTGAGTCACTTAGCCTATAATTTCCCTACCTTAACCAATGTCCCAACATTACAAGCATTATTAAAGTCCTAATTGATCTTAGTGAATATGCATAACATTAGGTGGAGATGTGAGAAAAAGGGCAAGCCTATGGTAAGTTCATTGCATTGCATTGATAATTGAGTGATCCCTTGATGTGCATTATACTTCACATCTTATTCTTTGAGAGTGTTGAGAGATCACTTATATTTTATCTTCACATGATTGAGAGGATTTCCCAATTGATATTCATGATTTGGAATTTGTGGTATGATTTGTGTTGTGGAGTTTTGAGGTTGTTTGTATAAATTTGATCTTAGGATTTATTTTTGAGAATCTATGAGGCTATATAGTTCACAATGCTTATGTTGATTGCTTTGTTTCGTTTTCTTTATTGTTCTGGAAGAACAATGTTTAAGTTTGGGGGATTTTGATTGGATAGAAATTTACATGTTTTTATAAGTGTTTAGGAGTCGTTTCTATGCCTCGTTTAGTGATTTAGTTCGTATTTTGTATGGATTTATGACTTTTAGAACTATATTATGCTCTGGGTATTTTATCGTATTTTCAGGCATTTTTCGAATGGAAATAACCCAAGTTGAAATGAGGGTCGAGAAAGCCAAGGGAAGAAGTGTCGAAAGACGAAGAAAGGAGATTGAATGGGTTGACTCGAGCCTGTGCTCGACCGAGCCAGGGGTCTAGCCAACTACACTGCATGGCTAGGCTCGACCGAGCCTGTTTTTCAAAGTGCGCGACCGAGCGCGCAACCGCGCCTTTGGTCGAGCGCGTGGGCGAGCGCGTGGTCGAGCCGAAACACGGGATTCGTCATTCGTGGGCTTTTTGACTTTTTATCGATTCCTATAACACTTGTTTCCTTTGTAAATTTTTACTCTATAAATACCTTAGATTTAGCATTGTGAACCCTAGTTTTTTCATAGTTCTCCATAGTTTTCTTTAGTTTTTAGTTCGTTCGTTTTATGTTTTTCAGCTTTCGTTGTTGTTCGACATTGGAGTTTTATTCAAGTTAATTCAAGATTCAAGTTCTAGTTCTTCATCGTGTTCAAGATTCAATTCCAAGTTTTTTTACTCTACTTTTTAATTATGTTCTTTCAATTCATTATGTTTATGTTTGATTTAATTATGTCTGGCTAAATTCCTTAGTTGATTTTAGGGTTTGAATGCCTAATTGAATTTATGTGAGTACTTTTAATTACAATTAGCCTGCCAATCTAGATGCATGTTTCATGGTGCTTATTCTCATGCATGATTACTTGATCACTAATTGTGTATGCATAGTTATGTTTTTATGTCTTAGCCGGATAATTGCATAATTGATCTCATGAATACATGGTATGATGATTTAATTGTCTTAGCCGAAATTAGATTATCATAGGTCTACATATAGTCGATATAGGTGTCGTAGTTGAACCTTGTTGATTGTATTTATCGATACTTGTTTTATTTTGCACTTGATTTGATTTCTATGAGACCGAGGGGAGATTATGATCTTATTGAGTGACGATCTATACTGCCTTAGCCGGAGTGTTAGGTTATTTTCGTGTATCGCGTCTAGATTGGATTAAATCGGTTAATTGGGTTAATTGTTACTTGCATAGATTTGATTAGGTAGGCTTCCCTAAAATCAACGTTTGTTTCTTATTTGATTTTCCTTATTTGATTTATTTGCTTATTTGTTTGCTTTGCTTTATTTGTTTATTTGCTTATTTAGTTATTTCCTTAATTGTGTTCTTTATTACTTTTATTTATTTGTCTAGGATTATAAATACCACATCCCTAAATTCTTAATTGCTTAAACATCAGTTTAGTTCTAAAGTAAAGGTATTGTGTGTGTTTTCGATTTGTCAATTCCTGTGGATACGATACTCGTACTTTCCTCTTACTATACCTATTTTTGTGTGGTAGAAATAGTGCGCTCACGTTTCAATTTTTTGGTCAACGTTTCAATTTGATTCGATCGTCGGCGTTTCAATTTGATTTGATCGTCGGCGTTTTACATGTTGTTGTTGTCGGCGTTCTATTTTGATTTGATTTGTTTTTTTTTTTTTTTTCGATTTGTGATGAATGAGATTTTTAGTGATTTGCATGATTTGTTCACATACCAACAATTTAGTGATTTATTCATATTTTTGTTGAAGATACGAATTTCATTTATTTGTACCTAAATGTTTTTGTGAGGGGGGAATTTTTTGAAAAAAAAATAGTTTGTAAATTTGAACAGTACATATATGATTCGGGAACACAATTCTTAAATTCGTACCAGTTACTGTTTTTACTGATTTTTTTTTATAAAAATAAAAATAAAAATAAAAAGTAAAAAAAATTAGACGGCATCCTCCTTTGTTGTTGTTCATGGTGGAAGCTGGAATAAAGATAAATATGAAGATGTGTAACGCCCCAATTTTTCTAACATAAATTGGTACGTTAAAATCCTACTTTATTCCTTTATCAAAATAAATTAATACTAAAAGTCTGAATAATAACAACGAAAATCTAATAGTATTTATTTGAAAACTAAAATAAATTGTCTCATAGTTATATATGTAAAACAATTAATCTTTTATTAATCCTCCCTTAGACCACCATCAATCACCACGCTGTCATCGTCCGAGTCTACTCCTGAAAAGGGATAATAGTTTATGGGTGAGTCTATTAAGGCAGGGAAATAAAACGGTAGCTGAATATGACCGAGAATTTCGTGATTTGGCTCGCTATGAGACTGACAAGGTTGGCAATGATGAGAAGATGTGCGAACTTTTTCATGCCGGATTGAGGCAGGACATTAGGGTAGTGCTAGCAAGCCAAAGCGGACTAACTTATGCAGAAGCTTTAAATAGAGCCCTCGATATGGAGTTAGCTATGTAGCCTGAAAAGTCGAATCCGACTCCTGCACAACCCTCGTTTCAATCCAAGACTTCTATACCTTCGAATTCATATTTCGCTAACAAAAATCAGAAAGGAAAAAGAAAGTGGGATGGGAAGAATCAGTTTAATAAGAAACCATGGCAAGGTCAAGGTTTCCAGCAACAAAATTCGGGGAAATTTAGACCACCATTCACTGGGCAAGCTGCTCCATCTCAGAACTTTCAGGAAATTCCTCCATGCCCCAAATGTAATAAAAAGCACAAGGAAGTATGTAAAATGGGCAGCAACAATTGTTTTTCTTGTGGACAAACTGGCCATTTCGCCTATCAATGTCCAAATAAACAGCAAGGAGCAAACGGAGGAAGGCCTAAACAAAGTCAAACCCCACATCTGAGAGCTATAATGGCGTTCCCTCAGCAGCAGCAGCAGCCACGTGAGAACCAACCATTCCACCCTCAGCAACAGCAGCCGAGACAGCAGCCATCCCATCAACAACAACAGCAATATCAACGATTTTTCGCTCTTGATAAAAACTCGGGGAACTTAGCAGGTATGGGCCAATTGAATGGTGTATCTATTATCATCTTATTCGATACTGGTGCCTCTCATTCGTTTATATCAAATGCCTGCGTAGATAATTTTGACCTCCATATAGAACGAGCTAGTCAAAACTTAAGGGTAACCACTCCAATGGTGAACACTACCACGATTAAATATGTTTGTCCTAACTTAGATTTTGAGTTGGACTCCCTTAGATTGACTGCAAAGACTCTATATAGACTGCTTATGTCGGATATAGATATCATTCTAGGAATGGATTGGTTAACAGAGAACTTTACCACGATAAGGTGCGATCAGAGACAAATTTTTTTCAACCACCTGGCAAAGAGCCTACTTGTTTTTTTGGAATCGAAAGAAAGAAATGGAAGACACCCATTATTTCAGCTATGCAGACTAGGAAGTTATTGAAGAATGGAGGTGCACAAGCATATCTTGTGTATTTACACGATGGTGGTGACTCGAAAAAGAGTATTGATGAAGTGGCGATAGTACGAGAATATAAGGATGTTTTTCCTGAAGCTTTACCAGGGGTACCACCCGATAGACAAGTGGAGTTTACAATCGACCTTGAACCTGGATCTGCACCGATATCAAAAGCTCCTACCGTATGGCCCCGAAAGAATTGCATGAATTGAAAATTCAGATTCAATAGTTGCTTGACTTAGGATTTATCCGACCTAGTGTTTCTCCGTGGGGAGCACCAGTCCTATATGTCAAAAAAAAATATGGTAGTTTGAGGTTATGTATAGATTATCGTGAGCTGAATAAGTTGACATTGAAAAATAAATACCCACTACCTAGAATTGATGATTTATTCGATCAGCTCAAAGGAGCCGGTATCTTCTCTAAGATTGATTTAAGATCTGGATATCACCAGTTGAAGATTCGACATGAAGATATACCAAAGACCGCGTTTCGTACGAGATACGGTCATTACGAGTTTGTAGTGATGCCCTTTGGACTTACAAATGCTCCAGCAGTATTCATGGATCTCATGAATCGTGTTTTCCATGAATATTTAAACAAATTTGTGATAGTTTTCATTGATGATATCCTTGTATATTCGAGAAACGAGCCGGAACATGAGAAGCATCTTCGAATAGTCTTAGAAAAATTAAGAACCGAGAAACTTTACGCCAAATTTAGCAAGTGTGAATTTTGGTTAAAGGAAGTGAATTTTCTAGGACACGTTGTTTCGGGCGAAGGAATCAAGGTGGATCCGGCCAAAGTGCAAGCAGTTCAAGAATGGAAATCACCAACCACACCGAACGAAATTCAAAGTTTCTTAGGTCTAGCCGGTTATTATCGAAGATTCATTAGAGGGTTTTCCAAAATAGCAAAGCCAATGAATCAACTCCTTAGGAAGAATGTTAAATTTTATTGGACGGAAGAATGTGAGAAAAGTTTCCAGGAGCTTAAGAAAAGTTTAACCACTGCACCAGTCCTAGCGGTTCCTGAAGATGATCGAGACTATATCATTTATACCGATGCATCGAAGAATGGCTTAGGTTGTGTGTTGATGCAGAGAGAAAAAGTCATTGCTTATGCTTCTCGACAACTTAGGCCACATGAGTTAAATTACCCGACTCATGATTTGGAGCTAGCGGCAGTAGTGCACGCGCTAAAAATATGGAGACACCATCTCTATGGAACTAAGTGTGAGATATTCACAGACCATAAAAGCCTTAAATACTTTTTCGAGCAAAAGGATTTGAATATGAGGCAAAGAAGATGGCTTGAACTAGTAAAGGATTACGATTGCAAAATTAGCTACCATCCCGGAAAAGCCAACGTTGTAGCTGATGCTTTGAGTAGAAAAAGCATATCTGAATTAGGATTTATTCTTTCCCAGGAGGAGGAACTCGTAACGGACTTTGAGAAATTGCAGGTAGAAGTAGTTTATCCGCCTCAAACCATGGATCAAATAATCGCAACACTAGTACTAACTCCTGACTTAAGAACAAGAATTGTCGGTGCCCAAAGAGAAGATGAGAAGTTAGAAAAACTGCGTGTAAAAATCCGATCAGAAGGAGTTGATGATTACCACGAGGCCAGAGATAATGCTTTGTTATTCAAAGAAAGATTGATGATACCCAACAATAAGGAGCTGAGAGTTGAAATTATGCGAGAAGCTCATGACACCCCTTATACCGCTCATCCAGGAAGCACTAAAATGTATCAAGACTTGAAACAAAAGTTTTGGTGGTAAGGAATGAAGCGTGATATAGCTCTATTCGTAGAACGTTGTTTAGCGCGTCAACAAGTAAAGGCGTTACACCAACAACCTTATGGAAAACTACAGCCCATGGAAATTCAAGAATGGAAGTGGGATCATATAAATATGGACTTCGTAACCGGGTTACCAAAGTCTAACAAGGGAAATAATGCAATTTGGGTGATAGTGGATAGGCTCACAAAATGTGCACACTTTATTCCAATCCCTATCACGTATGGATCTGACTAGTTAGCTCACATTTATGTTCGTGAGGTTGTGAGATTGCATGGATTACCGATATCAATCACCTACGATCGAGATTCCAAATTCACCTCCCAATTTTGGAAAAGTTTACAAAGGGAGTTAGGTACTAAATTAAATTTTAGTACAACCTTTCACCCACAAACGGATGGGCAGTCTGAGCGAACCATCCAAACCTTGGAGGACATGCTTAGAACCATTGTGTTAGATCGGGGAAATCAATGGGAACGATTCCTACCACTTATAGAGTTTGCATATAATAATAGCTTCCAAGCAACAATTGATATGGCCCCATATGAAGCTCTTTATGGAAAGAAGTGTCGGTCCCCGCTTTACTGGGATGAAGTAGGTGAACGCAAAGTATTAGGACCTGATGTCGTGGAAGAGATGATTGAAATTGTTCGAAACAAAGAATCGAGGAAGCTCGAAATTGTCTTAAGTCCTACACGGATACGCGGAGAACGGAGTTGCAATTTCAAATAGGCGACAAAGTCTTCTTGAAGGTTTCACCATCTAAAGGAGTTCATAGGTTTGGAGTAAAAGGGAAACTTAAACCTCGATTTATAGGACCATATGAAATCCTTGAAAGGATAGGACCCGTTGCTTACAAACTAGCTTTGCCGCCAAGTTTTGGCAACACCCATGATGTATTCCACGTGTCACAATTAAGGAAATATGTATATGACCCCAAGCATGTCATCCATCAAGAAGAAGTGACTCTTGAACCGGATTTGAGTTACGAAGAGAGGCCTGAGGCAATATTGGATCTAAAGGTTCAACAATTAAGAACAAAATCAATTCCCTTAGTAAGGGTCCAGTGGAGACACCATGGTCAAGAAGAATCCACGTGGGAACCTGAAGATAAGATGCGAGAGAAATATCCGGAACTCTTCGAGGTAACTAAATTTCGGGACGAAATTTTTTTTAAGGGGGGAAGGATGTAATGTCCCACATTTTGTCAAGCTAATTAGTAAAAATTAGAGATAAAGGATGCTTAATAAAAAAAAAAAAAAAAAAAAAAAAAAAAAAAAAAAAAAAAAAAAAGAGGAACGAAAAAAAATGTAAATGTGTAGAAAACAATCTCTGCATCACAAATTAGATGAAAGAAAGAAATAAGAATAATAATAATTAAAAATATATATTATATATAAATATTATGTTAGCAATTAAGAGAAAAGGGATTAGGAATTAAATTGAGGTATATTAATTTAAATTCCTTTCTTCCCTTAGTCATCAACAAATCCACGCGTCACTCTTTCTCCTTTCCTCAAAAGCCACTGCGAGTTCTTCCTCTCCACTTCTTCTTCTTTTCTTCCTTTTTTCTGTATCACACAACACACGCACACCGCCATCCCTCCTTCAATCTGGAAGCTCTAAGAGATCGAGAAGAGAAGGGTACTAGGTTAAGCTTTTGATCAGGTAAGAGTTCTCTGGGATTAAACCTAGTATTTGGGAGATTTAAGGGATGAAATCACTATGGGGGGAAATACTAAACTGAATTGGGTGTTGATATATATATAGTGTATAATCTTGTTGTCTTCTAATTTTTGAATTTATAAAGCTATTAGGATGGTTTTCAGTAGCTCAAGAATCTAATTTTGTTTTTAATTTTGTTTTCTCTTTTCTTTTCTTCGAGACAGATGTTATTTGGATGATTTAGGGAAAAATTGGGGTTTAATTTAAAAGAATCTAATCTGACTTAATGATATTTCTGTCGATCAGCTGTAGAACTTGAGGTGGCTTTAAATTCTGAATTCACTTGTCGGTCCAATTGATTCCAAATTCGCAGTGGGGAACAAGGTTGAATCTATTGTAAACTAATATGTAGGAATTATATAATCTAGATTACTTAGAATCTGGGATTAGTACTACGAATGTTTATTCTAAAAATTTGTTGGGGTATAAAAACTCTATGCTGTTAGTTAAGCCTGTCTGCGATGAATTCTTGCAACTAAACTCTGTTTAGGCTTTAGTTATACAGTATCAACAATCATAATTAGGAAGGAAAAGGGTGGCATAGTTGCTAAGTGAAAAGTTTGAATATAGGGAATTTTATGTTCTGTTATTTATGGTAAAATTTAATTTAGTATGGAATATCTTGCTATTAACTGAGTTTGTTTACAATCTTAGAGGATTTAGGACATGAACTCTATTAAGATAAGTTCCTAGTACCTGTTATTGGAGATGTTTTGGAGTTAAATTCTGAAATGAAATATGAGGTTTACTCATTCAGGTAGTAGAACGTAGGTATAGATTTGAGTTGATTACTACAACATTGGAGCTAAGGTTTATAAGTAACGGTTGTGATAGAAGTTAAAGGTTAATAAGTCAAAGGGGAATTATATATATATCTGGATAACCAGGGAAACAGGAAGCATATGCTGGCTGAAAAGAAAAAAAACTTGAAGTTAAAATTAGCATATTATTTACTTTTCTTTCTCGGGTTCTTTTCTCGCTCTTACTTCAATTTTAATTTATAAAGGTACGAGCGGGAATGTGAAGTGAAGAGAGAAAGAAAAACCTATCTGTACAAAGACTACAAGGAGTTTGAGGTGAGCTTTCAAACCAAAACAACAATGAATATACCTCTATATGTATATGAGGATATTACTTTGAAACTATTGACTTGCCCAATTTTGATGTTGTGTGTGATACCACCTACTTAAGAAGGACAATATCGGGTCCTGTGTGATGCAGGATTTGTGTACACGTTGTGATTGTGTCATTGTGTGCTTTCCTTTTCTTTGGTTGGCCGATCACAGTGCTTGAGGGGGAGGCCTACCTCTCAAACACATAAGTTAAGTGATAGTAGTTGTGGTACATGCATGAAATGAATAATGATATGATGTAAGACTGCAGTGTATGAATTAAAGTATTTTGGCTGGCACATGTTATCATTTACAAAGAAATTACATGTGCTAAGCTTAAAACGGGCAAGGTCAATATATAGCTCTAAGTAGCAACATTTAACGTTTGGCACGTGTTCACTGAGTGCTTAGTTAGTACTCAACCCTGATATTGTTTTCTAAAATGTGCAGGTTAAGCATGGATAACTGGATGCTGATTGGAGTGTGGCGAGCAGAGCTTTTGTTGTTAATATTTGTACATAGGTGTTTAGGCTAGGTTATGTGTCTGCATACATGTAATCTTCCCATGTCTTCTGCTGCAACATTCTAGTCACTTTTTGGATTGTAAACTGCAGTAACAATTTGGTATATCCTTTCAGAAGTTGTATCTCACTTGAAGTCTTGGATATCTTTGGTTTGTTGATAATGTCCAGGTGAAATTCTATAATTATAGTTCCTTGAGTAAATTGTTGGCCTAACTTCTTTGAGAGTTGTTGAAATTCTTGTTCTTTCGATTGCTCATTTCAATCAGGCAACCAAATAAGATTTTAAAGTTCAGGTCACAAGTCGTCCTCCTTTAGCTTGATTATTATCGAGAATTTAAGGCTACATCATTTGCTATATGTATTGTTCATGGCTGCCCATTAATTCATGCTATATCTTGAAACATATTCTGTTGTCTATCCTTTTTATTTAATTTTATTTACTTAGTCGCATCTTCCTCGGCTTAAATAATCATTTATTTATTTCGGGCTGCGACAATTATACGTCTCGACTCGGGATCTCAAATGAGAATACAAGGATACTTGTCCTAATCTATTACATGACTTGAACAATGCTTGAAAGCATAAGAGTTTACACAACGGAAGAATACTTGAATACACAGTGGAAGATTGCTTGAATACATGTATGAAGACATGTATTACCGAGAGTCCTAATCTATAACGACAAAAGCTCCACTCGCCACTTCACATCATCTTGCTCAACCTGCAAATTTAGAAATACATGCAGGGCTGAGTACGAAAGTACTCAGTGGACACGTGTCGAAAACAATACATAATAATTGTCAAGCCATTCAACAGTAAGACATAGGAGTTTTGTTGAAAAGAGCCTATGCTTACTAAAACAGTTCTTGTGATCTAAAAGTGCCTGCAGGCTAAGTTCTTTAGTAATCTACCGTATCTGAATCTATGGTGTCGAGGAGGTGGCCACCTCACACGACACTCGACCGGTCAACCCTAAGGATGACTCACGGTCCTGTGTACACTAGTCCAAGTAAGATAGCACGTCTTAATGCGGACCCGAATTCGATTAACATAAATTGGTATAGCCAATGCAGATAGGCGTCATACATAAAACAAAACATTTATGGCATGACAATACTTGAAAATACAGTAAGCATTTTCATCATACATTCTATAACTTTACTTGTATAAGAAAGCCCACCTCAAATACTGAAACAAGAATTGGTATTAAGGATTTCGCGTTGTTCGCCTTCCGGTCGACTTCCGCCTATTTAGAAGATAAATTATAAGAATTTTCATTCTTATAAACTACATAAATCCTATTAAGAATATTCCTATTCTTAAGTTCCTATTTTCTCGTCTCGACTAACATTCCGTAAAATAAGTCGTAAGACTATTATTCGAAATAATAATTTATACGACTAGGGTTAGTCATAAATTATCCTCGTATATACTTCAATTAATTATTTTTAATTGAAGTATAATTGTTAAATAAAATCCCGGAGGATTAATAATCTAAGGTTAATTATAACCGCAATTTAAATATTAATAATATAAGTTCGATAGTTATCGAACTTTGATTAATGATTCGAGTTAATCGAATTAATCATATAATAATCGTTTCAACCTACCATCTGATAGATCCGGGTTGAAGATCTACAACGATTTAGGTTATGATCCATCACGTATTGCAAGGAGTGTTCATGGATAAAGCGTTATAGCGGTAAAGAGCAAGAGATTTGTACATTCAAGGAGCTATAAACATGTATTTTGTGTAGAGCATTGTTTGCGTAGAAATAATGAGTAGTAATCAAGCTACGTGATCAGATAAAAGGTATACTTAACCACAAACTAGTAAAATTCATGAGTTTAACACTCATTCAGGCGGATAATAGAAACATGACGTAAGGAGAAAGAGAGAAACGAGGAGCGCGGAGCCTCGTTGAGCGTCAGTCCCTCTGGATAATGAGGGTTTTACCTTAGGATCGAGGTGGTGAGCGAAGGAAACTCTTCTCGGCAACGAGGAGGGAGAATGGAGGTGAATGCGGGCGATATTTCCCGGAAGAAGGCTTTGGAAGCTTGGGCTACTTGAGCTCGGAAGAGCTCGTGAGAGAATGTAAATGAAACAGTACGCTAAGTGCATATGTGTGTGTGTGGAATTGGGTTATTGTGATTGTCATGAGGTGTGCGATAGCCAGGTATTTATAGGTGCAAGGAGGGTGAAAAAGCAAACATTCGTGTGGAGGAAGGACATAAAAGGAATTCTCGTAGAGGTAAGATTCCTTTCGTCATGAATGCAGTGGTCCTCACTCTAGAGTACGTAGAGTCATGCGGATGGCGTGCTACACAGAACCTAAGGTTCTGCCAGATGCTTGAGGGCATTGATCAGATCCTTTGATCCTGACAGATGCCAATAAATCCCATGTGGCTTCTGGAAGTAGATAAGACTTCTAGCTTCTGCGTAGGACGTGCCTTATGATTACACTGGGCCTTTGAGACCTATGAAATCTCTTTGTTAATACATTGTTATTCGGAGCAGCTTCTATAAATCATTGTCAGAATTAATGTTTATCCCCCTTAATGATATTATCAAGACTAAATCTGACCGAGACTTATAATGCCCTTCGTTTCAGTAAGATCTCTACATTTAGTGAGGCATCTGATGTGCAATTTTCCTTGGAAACGATATCCTAAGGCATAAGAAAATGTATTTCCTTATTAATTTGGGTTATTTATGGAGTATGGCTGATATTAGTCCCTATCAGCTACTCCCCCCCCCCCCAGGTCCAGAAGTACCAGTATGAGTGCTTCTGACGAGTATATATATATATATATATATATATATATATATATATATATATATATATACGAAGTAATATATATTTTTTATCGCAGATACCGGGTTGCAATAGGAAATCGAAACGGCGGTTATTCTCCCAAGAATAATGTTGGACCTATTTCCTTTGCTCATCATTACTCCTTCCTCTAGGGCAAGGGAATATGGGGTTATTTAAAATGCGTTTTGAAATATGTATTATTATTAATCTGTCTCATTTGCAGGCGAAAAGACGCTTTGCTTTTTTTCTAAAACGACGTGGGGCGATAAATCGGGAACTACTTCACTCTTCCCTTTTAACTTCTGCATTTCTCTCTCTTTGCATTGTGCTTTGGAAAGAGGAGGGCGATATTTCGAATCGTCGGCTGTCCCCAACGATTGCTGCGACGAACACCTTACTGCCGTCTTCTTTCAGGTACGGCATTACCTTTTTATTTTCCTATGCCCTTGCACAGGTTTCCTTTTGAATTCCTTAAGGTTAGGGCAACTTTTACTGTTTCCTCTGTTCTCGTTTTGTATATTTGAAAGAATATCGCTAGATCCAGTTTTCCTGGACTGTGAAATTGATCGCAATATGAATGTAGTTGATACTCTGTCCTTAAAACTATCAATCAGTTAAGGAATTCTTAGAAATTGGACTTATTCATATTTATCTGAGATTCCACTCTTTTACTTTCCCTTGCCGGTAGTTTTTTCTATTATGTAGCCATGGATACTGCAAAGCTGAACATGAAGCAGAAGATCCATGAAAAGCTGCTGAAGAGAATCCAACAAGCGGGAAACAGCGATCCCAACCCTGTTCGGTCAGGAGGCGATACACCTTCTCCAGTGCCTGCAGAGCCTGAAAGCCCCAGAGCTTCTTAGGAAGTTCTCCGAGAGGAGACTGCAAGACCTCGGTTGAAACCTTTCTATCCGCATTTGGTTGCTTCCAACCGGCCAACTTCATCTTCTCCTACGCTTATCGATGTGGATGCTGGTACCTCCACCCTGACTGCCCTAGAGCCTCACTATTCCTCCCTAAAAAGGAAAAGTGATTCTCCCTCTTTCCCAATCAGGAAGAAGGGTAATATGTTGGAGAATCCCCCTTCTGCCCAAGCGCTAAGCCTGGAACAAGTGAAAGAGAACCTTTCCTAGTCTGAGAAGAGTATAGAGCAACTCCAAGTTGAGGTTCATCAACTTCGATGCCTCCTGCGGGGTAAGGAGGAGCATTGTTCTATCATCGGGCAGAATGCACTTTCCCTTTCTGAATGAATAAAGGAACTTGAGGGAGCTATGAAAGCCTCATCAGATAGAGTTGAGCTATTACTGGAAATCTATGCGGCAGAAGTGGGGCAGTTAACGCTTACTCATGAGCGGGAGCTAGCACGAGCCCAAGTTTCCTCTTTCACCGAAGGAAAAAGGGCAGGGGTACATCAGGGCATTTCCTCTGGGATTAAGGACTGTAGATCCAATCTATTGATGACCCCTCATGGTCAAGCTTTCCTAGATTCTTTGATTAAGCGTCTGCCAGAAGCTTATCTCCGATCTCAGGATTTCTGGCTTCGAATGTTCGACCCCCTTACCGAGTGGACGGTCTCTGCCATCCATGAATGTTGTCAACAGCTAGGTGTTCCTGATCGCGCGGCCACCATCAATGCAGGGCCCATAGTAAGGATGTTTGACACAGAGCCTGATTCTCTTCAGAAGAATCGCCTCGCTTCTCCTAAGGAGCCTTGGTTTATGCCCGTGCTAAGAGAAGCATCTTAAATCCTCCGCCAGCCTGCTGGAGTCTTGGCAGATCTCCCTCCTTGGGATGCTCCTTTGTTTCCTCTTTCCCCTCATAATACTATGGTTATGAGATCGATACGGAAAGCTTTTGATCAGGTATCTTCCCCCCCCTTTTTTTTTTTGGTTGTCTCTTTTGCTGTTTTTAGAGTTTATTCACTTATTATGATATTTTCCCTTCTATTAGGAACTAAGAGAGAGAAAAGCTTCAGGCCCATCTGCCAGCGAGGAAGGTGCTTCCTTACTACCCACTTCTAAAGAGGTGAAGGATGGTTCTAACAAGGGGCGTGCTCTGCAAGTTCTCGCGAACTCTCCCAAGGGTGGCCCCTCTGTCTCTTCTACTTTAGCTGCTATCGAGGAATGGTCTTCTTCCTCCCATTCATCGAGCTCAGAGGATTTAGCTTCTGCTCCAGATCCCTCTCTTGAATTTTTTTGCTTTGGATAGGATGTTTTTAAACAATTTACTTTTTGGGTATTTGTGGTGGGGTGCTCATTTATGACCCTGAGATCATGCTGATGGTGTACAACAATTGTCCCTCTTTTCTGATTTTGGCAAGGTGCTTCTTTGAGGCCTCGCTTTTAACATGTTCCTGCTGTTTCTTAACAACTGAGAATATCATCCTCCTACTCTTGTGTTTATACAGGTTTTGTTTTTTACCCCATTTCTGCTTACTAGAGCATTTTAAGATGGCGAGATAGAGGTATCCCCAACATTTTTAAGATAATGAGATAAGACAATGGGATAGCATTTTAAGATAATGGGATATGGGTATCCCCCCCTCCCCCCCCCCCCCCCCCCCCCCCCCCCCAATGAGGTGTAAGGGACTGAAGGAATTACGCCTCATTTGAGAGAACATTTACGAAATATAACTATCTCAAAGGTAAAGAGGCATGATCCAGGGTTTCCACACATCAACTAATCATGAGATAAAAATATAAAAGGCAGATAAGGGGTTATAACCCATCGTACTTCCCTTCTTGAAAATAACTTCTAATTTTCCCTGCGTATTTCGAGGGTTATACCTTTTTCTTTGCTTGTCATCTCCTCAACATTTTCTTGATCCAGCATTTCCATTGCACTTTTGAATTTTGCCCTTGCCTGGGCTATCAAAGCTTTCCATTGCCCCCTTACAATTGGGGCGTGGCACATGTTTGTTGCTTCAGCTTCAAGTCCTTTGCTTTCACTGATCTGTTGGAGCGACTGCTTGTTTGAGTCTTTGGATAACGGAGACTCTCCAGAGGAATTGGTGCTTGTGATCAGCAGGTGCTCCATTGGAGTGGAAAGATTTTGACTTTCTTCTGCCGGAGTCAAGACCTTGAGCCTCTTTTCTTCAGGTTTCATTTCATCTTCATCACCAACGGGTTCTGCTATTGACCTTTTCTTGGCCTCTCCTGCTTGCACCGATTGAATATAGCATTTTCGAGAGACTCCCTGATCTCCCGACACCTGTCCCACCTGGCTCCCCACGGGGAATTTCATCATCAGGTGATAAGTAGAAACCACTGCCTGAAATGGGTTTAGGGCAGTTCTCCCTAGAATAATGTTGTAAGAAGATGGCTGCCGTACTACCAAAAAGGTGACTGGCTTTGATACTCGCATAGGTCCTTCGCCCAGGGTGAGCATCAAGTCAATTGATCCCAACGACAATATAGGGTCTCCTAAGAAACCATGCAGAGCTGTGGCTATGCCACTCAAAGGCTTCTGTAGACTCATTTGATTGAAGCAGCTTTCAAATATAACGTTAACTGCGGCCCCTGTATCCACAAAGACCCTTTGGACTTGATATCTTTCTACCTCCGCTGTGATGACCAAGGCATCGTCATGTGGATGAGTTACTTTCTGATTATCTTCGGGTCCGAATGAAATTTCTGGCGGGGGTAGGCCTCTTTCGACCTTCCAGACCCCGTGTCTTTCGTGCATATGTAACTTTCTAGCAGATGCCTTTCTGCTTCTGTTGGAGTCCCCCATGGTTGGTCCTCCGTATATCATCTTGATAACACCTTTAGGTTCTGGTCCTTGGCCAGCATCAGGCGATTTTTCAGGAGCCTCTTTGCGTCTTTTGTTCTGTTCAGTCTCTCTCTTGACGTATTCCAAGAGTTCTCCTTCTTGGATTAGTTTCTCGATAGCAATCCTCAAATTTCTACAGTCATTGGTCATGTGACCAAAGTCATTGTGAAATTTGCAGAACCTTTCAGAAGGTGGATTCCTTGGTGGCTGCCTGTGCCCAGCAGGGATCTGGACCCCTGGTTTTTTCATGACCACTTCTAGTAAGTCAACGGGCTATTTGATGAGTGGCGTAAAAGATCTTAAAAATCTTTCATTTTTGTCGGCTTTCTTGGCATCTGGGGCCGGTCTTTTCCTTTCTTCGGGCTTCTTTTCTCTTTGAGAAGCCAGTTCGGCCCTCTTGCTGCTTAGGGCTTCTTCCATATGGATATACTTTTGAACTCTTGTCAATAACTCTTCAAAAGAGGTAGCTTCCTTTTTGATGAGAGAAGCGAAGAATTGTCCCGGCTTCAAGCCATCTACATAGGCATGCACCTTTAGTTTTGGTTCTACTTCTGGTATTTCCAAGACAG
Organism: Thymus mandschuricus; assembly: GCA_029379335.1. Classification (NCBI taxonomy): domain Eukaryota; kingdom Viridiplantae; phylum Streptophyta; class Magnoliopsida; order Lamiales; family Lamiaceae; genus Thymus; species Thymus mandschuricus. The sequence continues at coordinate 12,409,931 of CM057074.1, read as the reverse complement.
CTTCGTTGAATCATGTCATGTAGTCTCGCAGGCTCTCATTAGCGCCTTGCTTGATAGTCGTCAGATGCAGTGAATTTCTGGTAGTTCTTTTAGCACTGACAAACTGTTGGAGGAAAACTTCCCTCAGATCCATGAAGGAGTGGATAGAAGCTTTTGGTAGCTGTCTGAACCAGTGTTGGGCGGTCCCTGATAGGGTTGTGAGGAACACTCGACACTTGACACCTTCTGAATATTGATGTAAGAGACATAAGCTCTCGAATTTCATCAAATGTTCTTCAGGATCTCCCTTTCCTTGGTATTCGCAAGAGATTGTTTTGAAGTTGCTGAGGACATGATCAGTTTGAATGTCCGCAGAGAACGGACTATTCTCATCAATATATAAGGAGAAAAGCTCCGACTTGTTCCCATTACCCTTGTTATTAGGGGCGTGCTTATGGTTCTCTTCTTCGTTTAGGTTGTGAATTTCTCTTTCACTTGCCCCTGTTTCCTTTGAGGCCCTTTCTGCAGCTTGCTTTTGCTCTTTTAGCTGTTTTACTTCTTTTGCCAAGAGCTTCATCTGCTCTTGTTGCTGGGCATACCTTTTGGCCCAGGTGTTATTATTAAGGTTCTCTTCAATTCCGTCAAGTCCCTCTTCATCTGGGGATTCCCAATCAGTCATAAATCCTTCCTCAGTCTCATCCACTATGGGAGGCAGCTTTGAAATCAATTCTTGATTTGTGTTTGGATTTGTAAGCTTCTGCTTGTGCACTGCAGGGGTGCTCTTGCTTCCTCCACCTTCTTGGTTTTCACCTGGGGGATCTGAAATTTGGGAATTCATTCCCAAGGCGTGAAGTCTTTTCTTGACAGCTCCTTCAACCACGCCTTCTACGAGCGTTTTCATTTGCAGGAGCATGGCTGGAGAGAACTGAGCCTCCATATTGACACTGGCCTCTGTCACCATGGTGCCTTTTTCCTTTATTCCCTTGTAGGGAATTGGCTAGATTTCCAGTAGCTTGGCCAGCTTCTTTTGAAGTAGCATCTGAGGCAGTATTCATTTTTGCAAGGTTCTGCAAATATTCAAGAATATTTAGAATAATTAGCTTTAGATGCTCCTTAAGGGAGGCTTAAAGTACGTATAATCTATGTTTAGTGTGATTCTTTTGCAATCATAAACCCTTCAAGGTAATTTTGACCAGCGTTGCCTGTTTATTACAAGACTTCTTACGGGATGGCTTTTGTCAATATATGATGAAGATAAATGATGACTTAATGATGAGAAACTAATTATGACGCAGGGCTTTTATATAGTTCCCTCTCCTATGGACCTCAGTACGAGGCATCTGGCCGTGCAAAATTCAGTTGTGGGATACTGCTGATCTAACAGATCCTTGCAAGCCATTTATGGTAGCCCTAACAAGCGTTATTTAATATAGGGCCTTTTCAAGGGTGGCTTTTACCAGAATGAGGTTGAGGTCAATGACACCCGCCTTTACAAAATCGACTATCAGAGTGTTTGTTTTCCCAAAGCTTTCTTTATGAAGCTTCTGAAAAGGATCTCATCATGAGGGGAAGTTATTTAGAATTTGTACGGCATCGTATTTTAGTAAGCTCAATGCGAGATGCTCGACCATATAGGCTTCTTTATGCCTAGTGCCTACTGTATAGGACTTTCCTGTAGGATATTCCCTATCAGCCAAGGACTATGAGAATGATATCCCTCATACGGGATTTATGAGAGTATTGCCTATTGAACAGAGCTTACAAGAGCTTGGTCTATTTTATAGGGCTTATAAAATTGTTGCCTATTAAATAGGGCTTATGAGGATAATGTCTTCTATAGGGGTTTATGAAGATATTGTCTACTAAATGGAGTTTTCGAAAATACCGCTTATGAGATGGGATTTAGGTAGGATTCTACACATCAAAATGCGATGAGTAAGGCTTATGGGAGTGATATAAAAATGTTGCCTTTAAAACAAAGCTTGGAGGTGCGTTGCCTATCTGATAGGACTTATGAGGGGCATTGCTCGTTATGTAGGGCTTGCGCGGATGTGGCCAACCGGGTAGGGCTTATGAAGGGTTCTGTCCTTTATAGGGTGCTTACGAGAGTGTTGCCAGTTAGACAGGGCTTTTGTACGGTTCCACCCATTATAGGGGGCTTGTGTGGATATTGCCTATTAAATAGGGCTTTTGAAAGGTCCTGCCCATTATATGGGGCTTACGCGGATGTTGCCTATTAGATAGGGCTTGATTAATGATGTGATGCCTATTATATAGGGCTTTTGAAGGTGTGCCTATTAGATAGGGCTTGTGCTGCCTATTAAATAGGGCTTACGAGGGATCTTGCCCATTATATGGGGCTTATGATAGTGCTGCCTATCGGATAGGGCTTATGCGGAGGTTGCCTGTTAGCCAGGGCTTCTGAATGTATTGCCTGTTAACCAGGGCTTCTGAAAGTATTGCCTGTTAGCCAGGGCTTCTGAGATTGTTGCCTGTTTAAACAGGGCTTCTGATGGTATTGCCTGTTAGCCAGGGCTTCTGAGATTGTTGCCTGTTTAAACAGGGCTTCTGATTGTATTATAGGAGGTTCTGCTTTCAGATGCAAGGCCCCTTCATCAGGGTGTAGGGGGTGACCTTGTCATCTTCAGATCTCCATTTTTTAATGTTTTTTACAGGGTTAATTTTTGATTCATCGCAATACAGGGGCATATTGAGAAATGAAGCTCCCTCTACAGTTACTAACCCCTTACAGCCCACAAGTATATTTAGCATTTTGAGATAGTTGCAGGAGTTGTATACTCACCAATTATGTTGGTCCCGGTTTTTTAATGGGAAAATACGTAGAGGGGGGGGGGGGGTGAATACGTATTTTGAAGTTTTTCAACTTCGAATCCCTTAACTCAGAGTGACAAGTAAAGAGCTCACTTGAAACTTAAGACCTAGCTGAAGCTAGATCTACAGTACGTAGCTTGTTTACTTGACCGAAGTGAGCACTTGATCAAGAGGGAGTCTTTACTCGTATGTGCGGAATTTGGTGAGCTAAATCTTTTCCTAAGTAATTAGAATATCCAGATTAAGTTGTTTAGATGCACGTGCAATGGATAAACAAAGTAAAGAGTTTAGGGTTAGAGAGATACGACACAGAGATTTATAGTGGTTCGGAGATAACGCTCCTACGTCCACTTTGTTGCACGACGGCAACTGTTCTCTTCACTCAAGAACTTGAAGGTTACGGGTCCTTCAAAAACTTGGTCGAGATCGGGCTTCACTCGCCTGGATCCAACGACTGACGTAGTGATTGCGGGTTCACTACACAAACCTAACTACGACTGTAAGCTTCACTCGCTTCAGTCGAACAGACGGGGAGATTACGGGCTCTCCTTACAGCCTAGCTTCGATCGAGCTTTACACAAACGATGTAGGTGCAAGCATGGATCTAAACTCTATGATCGAGGCTTCTTCAATCGATGAAAGAAGGGCCTTGGATCGGAACAACCTAACAACGACTCAAAAACCTAACAGACAGAGTTTAGGGTTTTTGGTTGACGACACACTAGGAAGAGCTCTTTACAGTAGATGCAAAGTAGGCTAGAGCTCTTCTTCTAAGCTTGGATATTTGAAGTGGGCTTAGACTCTAAGTGTGAAGGTTGTGAAGACGAGTTCCGATGAACTGGAAACTCGGAGAACACTTGTAAACAAAGACTCGAAGATTGCTAGAAAGCTGGGGAGTGTTTGTTTGCAGTAGGCTCGAATGCTCAAGTAGTGTTCTGTTTCTTCACGTTGTGATCCTTCACTATTTATAGGCGGAGGGTTGGCTGAGATCCGTTGCTTGGTTGGTGGCCTTGTCCCTCCTCCTCTTGACAGTATTTGCACAGGCTGGCTACTTTTCAGATGCGCAGTTTTGGATTTTTGCCGGAAATGGCTAAGTTCCAATTTCAACAGTAACTGGAGCGACCCAGTACTGTTACGGCGCCTTGTCGGCCTGGCAGTCAACTCCTCTGCTCCTCTCTTGAGTCGACACATGGAGATCTCGTAATAAATGCGAAGATCTCCAGTTGACTGGAGTTCAAATTCGGAGCGGGAATTTGTGTTGTCGCTTTCTGGTAGGTAGTGGCTCGCTTCGCTTTGTAGCGTCCGCTTTAGTTGAGTCACTTCATAGTCATTCTGTAGTGAGCCGCTTCGGGAAATAAAGTTCCCTAGTGACTGCTTTGGAAATTCCTGACTAGAGTTGACTAGCTTTGACTTTACACTGTAGTGCTCGCTTCGCTTCGCTTTGGCAGACTTGCTTCGAGTACTGTAGCGATCGCTTCGCAGCACTGTTCTTCGGCACGCTTCACTTCAGTTTGCTTGGCTTGCTTCGCTTTGAAAAACACACTCAAGCGAGTGGCCTTCACTTGAACTTTTGAAGCCTAATCTAAGCAAAATAAAAGAGCCATCCTAACAGAGTAGGCTTAGAAAAATTCTAACCTATTAACTAAATCAAAATGGGTCGCTTGGGAACAGAACGCTTTGGGGTTTTGGGATCAAATCAAAACACTAAGATATCCCTTATAGGTTCCCCCTTAACATATTCGTTCTTAACAATTCCCAACAATTTCCCCCTTTTTGATGATGCCAAAACCCATACGACTTAGATAAAAATAAATCTAGTCTATCTAACCGTGAAGGGAACTCCAAGCGACTGCTTCCTTTGCAGTTTCGTTTGTAATTTTCTTTTAAGTTCCTTCCCTTTTTTTTAGGTTAAATTAATGAGTTTGTAGCAAAAATGTAAAGTCATTCACAAAGCGAGTAAGTGACACAGAGGAGACAGAAATTGAAATGAGATAGATGAACAAGCAGTTCACAAAAAGAGATATGTTAAGAAGCTTGAAACTCAAAGGTTTCCTGCAGCTTCATCCTCCTTCTCCTTCTCCTTTCCTTCTTCCTCCTCCTTCATCTCTTCTTCAGCAGCAGTGTCCACATAAGCTGATAAAACTTTTGATTCCATAGAGTCAACTGTGTGGATACTAGGTCTTCTCCATGCACTTTCCAGCTTGAAGGCTTCAGTCACTTCATCATCTATGACCCCTCTATCTGGAATGTCAGTGCCTGGATGATAAGGCATGGGGAATTCCTTTAGAGCAGGAACCTTGACGACCAGAGGTTTGGGCTGAGCCAATTCAGCAGTGGTGAAGATCTTCCTTCGCAGCTTCTCATCATACGCGCAGAGAAAATTGCTGAGAGCACTCATCCGAGAGCAACGATCCTGAAGTGGCACTACCTCCCAAAAATAGTATGCTTTGATGAATAGGTTCTTGTAGTCAAGCCACAGATCGCGCAGATCTCTAGGGATGAATTCTTCAATTTCTCTGGCGTCCGGATGTTCATTCCTACGCTTGGCCAATTCCTCCTCTGACCTGCTTGACAGTTGAGCCATAGTCTGTTTGAATTTTGCTCCTGACTCGCTGTTCCACGATGGACGCTTCTCATTGAGTCGTTTGCGAATGTAATCTTGCTCCTCCTTGAGAGGATATCGACCAGACTCAACCATCTCCTTTGTAGTCACGTCGCATGCATCAAATATGGCTTGAGCTTCACATGCTTCGGACTCATCTGGCATGAAGGGAATAAAGGCACTGCGCACTAGTGAAGACTGGATCAGTATCACTTCACTGAAGTGCTCCTCGATCCGTGCGTCAATTACTTGGAGTCACCTTTCATTACTCCTCTTCTTCCTCTCGCTTTTGCTTTTTTCCTCTTCTCTTTCTTTCCTCTTTCTCTCATCTTTCTCTGCCCTTGAAGCCACTGCTTGCTTGACCTTTTGGCGCTTGGCCGCGGGGTCATCTCTTTTTGTCTCCGGAGCAGTTCGCTTCACTGGCAGCTTAGGTAATGGGGGGTGGCGGCATATCCTTCTTCGTAGCGGTAGCCGAAGTGAGTGCGGCTGACGAAGCTGGCGCGGCGGTTGAAGCGGGCGCTTTGGGTGTAGCGGCCGCTTGGGAACTGGATGAAGCACCTGCAGCAATAGAATTTTTGGTTAGTTTAAACAGCTGCTCCATCTCCCACGCCAAGGCAGCATCCTTCTCCACCTGCACCCTCTTTTCCTCCTTCGTTATTACAGTCACCGGAGGATGTCGTGCAATAGAAGCACTCAGCACTTTTTCCTGAAGCGGCCTCCTAGGCTCTTCGGGCTTTTTCATTAACTCCTCCTCCGTGAGTTTCGTCTTGCCCAGAGCCCTCGCTTCGTCTACTACATCCTCCTTTCCACCGGCAACACTGCCTCCTTCCAACATCATCTCCACACCAACTCTGCTTCCCCCTGAACCTCCAGCTCCTCCCAGCTTCACTTGTCCTTCCCCCTTTTTGGCATCATCACTGCCAGGGGTTAGGATCATTGATTTTCCGGAAAGGGTTTGGTGAAGTGAGTTGACTGTGTTTAAGATGTCTTGAAGCATCTGCTCGTTCTTTTCCATGGATGGTGCCACCAAATCAGCAGTTTTGATTGAAATTTCTATGAGTAGATACTCGCACTGCTTCTCTCGTTCCACAACTGATGCCATCATCCTCTCTAAAGGTTCCACTTCTCTGAAGCGAGCCTCCAGCTCCGCTTCGATTTCCCTCCTTATATCTGCCTTCTCCTCTTGTTGGTTGAAGTACCAAAATTCCTGAGCTGCTTGAAATTCAGCTTGCATTGTCTCAAGGCTCCTCTCTCTCTGGTTTAGAGAGAGATGGAATTCGGCACTTGCAGCCATCTTCTCTGTGTAAGCTTCGCCCAGCTCCTTGACCTTTTCCAGAAGTAGAGTTAATTCTGCATTCCTTAGGTCAATAGCTTGCGCACTCTTTCTCCTACTCTCCAACTCCTTTTTGTCGAGCTCACTTTCCTGTTTGAGCAGCTTCATCTCATTTCTGAGAGAGTCCAGAATCTTTTTCGTGCTCAGCAGCTCACTTCCCGTCCTTATCAGCTCCTCCTCTCTCTTCTCATATTTCTCCTTTAATTTCTTCAATTCCTTTTCCAACTCCTTCTTTTCTTTGCCAACTGAGACAAGTTCGGCATTGACCTTCCTCAAACGGCTCCTTTCCCCATCAAGCGAGCCCTTGAGGTCGGTGATTGTGATAGATTGATCTCCCACCAGCTTCACCTGCGCCTCCAGCGCCTTCTCTTTCTCCTCCAATAACTTCTCCTTCTCCTCCACCTTTCCCTCCAAATCCTTCTTCTTCTTGTCAAAGTCTTCTCTAAGACTGATGACCTCCCCCGCCTTCCTCTCCATTTCCTCACTCTTCTTCGTTATCTCGCTTTGAAGGCTAGCGATCTCCGCATCCTTCAACTCCACCTCCTCCTTATACTCCCTGATGAGCTTCCTTTCATGGGATGAGGGCACTCGCTTCGGAACTGTGGCGAGTGGATATGATTCTTTCACCTTAGCATCCAGCTTCTCCCAGAAGCTGGTCCCTTCAAGGAAGGCATGGAAGCCATTTTCGCCAATGAAGTTCAGAATCTTGGCTTCCATTTGAATCAGTTCCTCCTCTGTGAAGGCTTTGAGGAGCCTGAAGATTTTGTAGTACTCCGTTCCTCGATACGTGATGTACGTCAGAAAGTCGACTACATTGGTGTAAAACACGTCGCTCCATGCAACGTTCGCGGAACGAAGATTGTAGCGGAGATTGATTGTTTCAGCGGCTTGCTCTCTATCTAGGACATAGCGTTCGAGAGCCCGCTTGTGTTCGGTGAGGGCAAGGGTTATGAATTGAGGAATGATGGGAAGTTCTCCTACAGTTTGGGCGGTATCGGCTGTAGCTGCCGATGTCGAGAGGGATTGGGTAGGTGATGAGGTTTCTTGGGTTTCAGAAATTTGAATGGCTTCAGTGGGTGATGGTTGAATGGTTTCGGTGGGTGGTGGTTGTATCGGCTGGGATTGAAGTGGGGTGAATGTAGTGTAGGCAGCAGCTTCATCTGTGCTGAGGAATGGAACAGTGGGAATGTGAAAGGAAGATGCTGACTCTTCTTCATGGGGAGAGAGGGGTTTTGTCTGTGTGAGAGGTTGTTGGGTTGATGAAGCTTGGGGTTCTGGTATCTGGGTGATTTGGAGTTGTGGGGATTGGGCTTTGGTTGGTGAAGGCTTGGATTGGGTCACTTCGATGTCCTCAAGCGGCTTCTCCACCGCCTCACTTTCTTGGACAAGAGAAGTGACTCGCTTCATCTTTTTGCTTCGCTTGGATCTGGCTCGCTTCACGGGTGAAACGACCTGCCTCGCTTGGCCTTCTTCAGCTTGCCTTTCGGCAACTGGTCTTGCAATGGGCACTTCCACCTCGAGAAGTCCCAGATCCATCAGAATCTTCATTTTCCTCCACGTATCGTAGAAGATAGTCTGCTTGTTGTATATGGTCGTGTCGGAATCCGGCCATATTTTCTCTGGAAACTTCATCTCCAGTGTGACAGACAGTCTTGAAAAGAATTTCAATTTTCCCTTGCGGAGAATTTTATTTGGAGTTCCTGGCACAAACGCAAAATCTTCAGCAGCCTCGTAGATTTGCTTGAGAAACCACCCGTGCCAGTTAAATTTTGTTCCGGCGAGACTGTCGACGATCATGGTGGTCCCGATCAGTTTCGTCTCCGACAGCGTATCGAGGGATCCGACATAGCATGCGATACTCTTCGTAAAGAGTTCGCAGATGAGATTGAAGGGTTCCTTCAAACTTTTACGAATATTGGCCTCCTTGAAATTCGGATCTGCTCCGGCGGCTGCAAATCGACCATACTGCACTCCGGCCGAAAGACCCAAATCTAACAGTGAGTCTCCTCCTTCTCTCGGCAGATCGAACACACTGATTAAATCGTTCAAGTCCACCTCCACTGGCTTCTTGGACTTAGGATCTGTAAATGATGAAGTATTTTGTTCCTTCTTCAAGTTCAGTAGGATTTCTGCCACTGCTTTCGCCAGAATCTTCGTCGGCATCAACGTTATAAACTTCCATAGACCGGCCGTGGTCACGGCTCTACGGAAGAAACCATGTCTTTCGATGACGATAGGGTCGAGATGGGGCTCGACGTTTATCTGCTCGCCAACATTTGTCATGAACTGCTCCATCGTCTCTGTATTCTTTTTCTTGCCCATGGTGGATTTTGAAAGAGTTTGACTGAGGTTTTAACAATGAAAATCAAGGGTTGAGACTCGTGAGTTGCAGAATAATTGCAGATCTAAGCACGAGAATGGCAATTTTAGAAGGCTGTGAAAGGTTCTGCAGTTCTGCCTCGTCCCATATATATAGAGTTAGGTTATGGCTGACGTGGCAGGGGTAGGACGGTAATAACGCCGAAAATCCTGTAGGTAGGCGGCGGACGTGCGGTGATGGATCTGACGTGTCCGGCGTCAACACAGTAAAGTGAACCGCCACTTGCTCGGCGTCGCCACGTGGCCTTCTATGGTTGGCTTGTCGTATACGGCGTTAATCGAACGTCTCCAGATTGGGGGCTGTTGAGATTCGACGGCTGGATCTTCTCCGCCTTTTCCCGCTTCAAATTCAAACGTGTGAACACGCGCCCGATATTTACGTCGTTCCTGCACCTGCATTAAATGCACAGCAGAAAGTAAAATTGCACTCGAGTGCAGACAGCTCATACTCGCTTCGTGCCCGCTCGCTTCGAGTTGGGCCGCTTGGCCATGACTCACTTGAGAGGCACTCGCTTGAGTGACTGTTCCGCACTCGCTTGCGATGGCTAGCTTTGAGTGATGAAGCACTCGCTTGGCCATCTGAAGCGACTGGAATAAGAAATTGAATTTCTTTGCTTAATTTTAAAATGTTTCTGACTTACATACTTCGAGAATAAACAAGAATGTTTTCCTCTTTGTATTTGTGTCAGATTCACTTTATATTTTCCACGTAGTGAGTGAATGTTTCTAGCACGCTTCAGCTCACTTGGTGTACTTAAAATTAAAACGCTTACCAGTCAATCTCACTTCGTAGGAGATTGATACCACTAGATGGAGACTTCATTTGATTTGGACTTCAAGTTGTTGACTCCACTTGTTGATGAATGCATCTGTTGTTCGCTTTGAAGCTTGTTTATATCACCTGTTGGGTATCACTTGATGGGTAATTTATCTTCTTGGCATTCGTCTTCATGGCATTCATCTTCCTCTACGAATTAGAGAGTCCTCCATCGAAGTGAATGAGGGAGAAAATGAATAAAGTACACAAGCTTACTACAACCCGAAGGGAGCATCACGTAAGTGTACTTATTCACGACGAATGGGGGATGAGTACAAGTCCTTATCTCAGAGCAGAAATGGACAGGATGACAATGAGAATGCTCTGACAAGACAATCTCGTATTTTACGCAGAAGCATGTCACCAGCCCTGCAACCTTTTGTATAAAAAGGTAAACCTTCAAGCTTTCCTACATTCTAGAGAATGAATCTGCAGTCGGCTCGCTTTGACCCAAGCTAGGGCAAATTGAAGCGATGCAGAATTCAAGATAGCAGCATTCTTTGCTCGCTTTGGAAGTAGCTTGCTCCTAGAGTAAGCATTAGTTCCCCCTTAACCATATACTTAACAATTCCAATAAGTTGGTAGGGAACTTCTTCCAATACTCCACCTATCTCCACCTAACTTCATTTTCTTCAAGCGAGTGAGATTTGAAGTGTGTCGCTTGAGTTGGTGAAGATCTGAAGCGAGTGACGCACAAGAGAACAAGCGAACACTCCTTCGTGCATCCTGGAACTAGCATTCTTCACCAGGGTCTAATAACCCTAATTACATGCATAGCTGATTGAATCGAGACTCAGCTAGAGGCTTGGTGAGGATATCTGCTCGTTGGAGATCGGTATGAATTTTCTCGAGCTTGATATCCTTTTTCTCAACATGATCACGAATGAAATGATTTCGAATTTCCACATGCTTGCATCTGGTGTGAAGCACTGGATTCTGTGAGATACATATGGCACTGTTGTTGTCGCAGAAGATCGGAATTTCATTCGCTTCAACTTTGTAGTCCTTCAATTGTTGACGAAGCCATAGGATTTGAGAACAGCAGCTTCCAGCGGCCATGTACTCAGCTTCAGTTGTTGAAGTGGCTACGCTTGTTTGCTTCTTTGAGAACCACGAGATTAGCTTGCTTCCCAAGAACTGACATGTACCCGAAGTTGACTTCCTATCGACTCGGCAACCTCCATAGTCAGCATCGGAATATCCAGTGAGCTCCAAATTGTCCTCCGCTGGATACCACAGACCCATGTTGATAGTGCCCTTCAAATATCGAAGAATCCTTTTGGCAGCTTCAAGATGGCTGTGCTTGGGGTTGCTTTGGAAGCGAGCGCAGACTCCGACTGCAAAAGCAATATCTAGCCTGCTTGCAGTGAGATAGAGTAGTGATCCGATTAGGGCACGATAATCTGTAGGATCTACAGATTTTCCTCCTTCGTCTGGCTCCATCTTCCAGTTGGTATTCATAGGAATCTTCACAGCTTTAGCATGTTGAACACCAAACTTGGCAAGCATATCTCTAGTATACTTTGCTTGGTTGATGAAAATTCCATTATCCTGCTGCTTCACTTGAAGACCTAGAAAGCAGCTCATCAAGCCAATCATCGACATCTCATACTTGGTCTTCATCAGCTCTCCAAACTTCTCGCTAAGCGACTGGTTTGGTGACCCAAATATGATGTCGTCCACGTAGATCTGAACTCATAGCATATCGTCTCCATGATTGATAGTGAATAGAGTTCGATCTATTTTCCCTTTGTGGAAGCCATTCTCCACAAGGAATTGAGATAGTGTATCATACCAAGCTCTGGGAGCTTGCTTCAACCCATACAGGGCTTTCTTCAAGCGATACACTTTATCTCCCTGCTCGAAACCCGGTGGCTGCTCCACATACACTTCTTCCTTGAGTTCACCATTGAGGAATGCGCTCTTCACATCCATTTGATAGACTTTGAACTTCTTGGCTGCTGCATAGGCTAGAAACAATCTGATAGCTTCAAGCCGTGCCACTGGAGCGAAGGTCTCGTCAAAGTCGATTCCTTCCTCTTGGCAGTAGCCTTTGGCAACGAGTCGCGCCTTGTTCCTCACTACGTTGTGGTCCTCGTCGGTCTTGTTCTTGAACACCCACTTGGTGCCAATAACATGCTGAAACTTGGGACGATCCACGAGGTACCATACGTCATTTCTAGTGAACTGGTTCAGCTCCTCTTGCATGGCGATCACCCAGTTAGAGTCGGCTAGGGCTTCCTCCACGCTTGATGGCTCAATGTTTGAGAGAAAGCAACTGAACATGGCACTTTCTCCAAACACTTGACTTCTGGTCACTACACCCTTGGATGGATCTCTAATGATTTGGCTAGGTGAGTGATATTTGAGCCACACTCGCTTTGATCCACCAGCTTCATCTTTATCTTCTTCCTTGTCGCTCGCTTCATCGACTGAAGTGACTGGATTGGGTGCTTGGCCTGCACAAGCTTCAGGAATCTTGGGGGCAGCTTCGACTCCTCGTTTGGGATTTTGCTCGCTTGAGTCCTTGATCTCATCATCTTCATCGAGCACGTCCCAAGTGAGTTGATTTGAGGCTTCCTTGCTTTGATCCTTTTCATTCGCTTGAGCCTGTTCCTGTGGAAGGCTTAAAGAAGACTCATCAAATACGACATGGGGTGATTCCTCCACAATTAGGGTTTTACAGTTAAACACTCTGTAGGCTTTGCTAGATGTAGAGTATCCTAAGAATACTCCTTCATCTGCTTTGCTTTCAAAAGCTTTCAACTGCGACTTCCCATTGTTGTGAATGAGGACCCTACAACCAAAAATATGGAAATAAGATATGTTAGGAATTCTCCCTGTCCATATTTCATATGGAGTTTTGTCGTGCCGTTTGCAGAGAAGCGTTCGATTCTGCGTGTAGCATGCTGTATTGGCAGCTTCAGCCCAATCTTCATTGGAAGCTTTGAATCTGCAATCATGGTACGAACGGCTTCTTTGATGATTCGATTTCTTCTTTCAGCAACTCCATTCTGCTGAGGTGTACGTGCTGAAGAGGTTTGATGTGCTATGCCATGCTCCGTGCAGTACGCTTCAATTGTAGAGTTCAAGAACTCTGTGCCTTTGTTGGAGCGAATGGTCACGATAGCTTGATTCTTTTCCACCGCCAATCGCTTGAGTAGTTGTGGCAGTTTGGTCAATGTTTCCTTTTTGCTGAAAAGGAATACAACCCAAGTGTAGCGAGAGAAATCGTCGACTACAACTAGAGTGTACTTCCTTCCATTTACGCTAACTGGAGTAACTAGACCAAACAGATCCATGTGAAGCAGCTCGAGCACTCGCTTTGATGAGGCTTATTCGAGACTGGCGAAGTGCTTCTTCGTCTGCTTCCCTCGTTGGCATGGTGAGCATGGATGGTCTTTGATGAAGACTTCATTCGGTATGCCTTGCACCAAACCTTTTCGAGCTAAGCGATTGATAGCTTTGAAATTGAGATGATTCAAGCGTCTGTGCCATAGCCATCCAATTTCTGTAGCACTTCTTGCAACTAGGCAAGTTTCCTCTTTGCAGCTGTCCCATTGTGCTATGTAGACGTTCCTTTGCCTAATTCCAGTGAGCACAATCTGAGACGTGAGTTTGCTCTTCACAATGCACTTGTTGGAGATGAACTCCACCCTGTACCCTTTATCACAAAACTGTGAAATGGACAACAGGTTGTGCTTGAGTCCTTCCACATAGGAGACTTCTTCAATTGTGAGCTTTCCAACTTTCAGTGCGCCGTATCCCCTGGTGCTTCCTCGAGAGTTGTCACCAAAGGTTACGTGTGGACCCTTCTTCTCTATGTAGTTGTGAAGTAGAGCTTTCATGCCGGTCATGTGTCTTGAACATCCACTGTCCAAGTACCATACTTTTTGACCCTCACATGGCATGGGATCCACGGCGCTCACCTACAATTAGACAGAATTAGGTACCCAAATCAGTTTGGGTCCTTGCAGGTTAGTTCCCTTAGGTACCCATACTTGCTTCACTTTCTTTTGAAAGAAAGCTTGTGCTTTGGGCTTCTCGACCTTCGAAAACTGTGACTTCTGCCTTGAGGCAGCTTCACATGTGCAGCAGTGTGTGCAAGAGGGGTAGCGGTTCGCTTGAGACATACCTATGCTCTTACCTTTATACTTATATCCTGAAGCGACTCGCTTCGGATTAGTCATAGGCTTAGAGACTGACTTAGGTTTTACAGTCTGTTGAAGCGGTCCACTTGGTTTACTCGTAGCAGTCCAATTAGGGTGTTGAACCCGACTCGCTTGAGTAACCTTGGAAGTTTGAAGCGGCCTCTTGGGTGCTTCAAGTTCTTCCCCCTCAACGTTAGTCCGGTTGGACCATCTCCAGTCCGGATAACGTGACACATAGACATTACTCCTCTTTTTAGGAGGTAGATCCTTTGTCTCTCGTGTCTTGGCTTGAGACTTAGAAGGTTCAACAGTTCTCCCTTTACCCTTGGACTGGTAAGACTTAGCATGTTGAGTGCTAGGGACTGTTGAACTTTGCTTGCCCTTAGGATCTGCCCTTAAAGATATAGACATCTTCATTGGCTTCCTTTTAGGGTTCTCAGCCACTTTGTCTTTATCCTTGTTGGTGGTCGCTTTGGATGCAGTGGGCAATTCCAAAGTGACTGATGGTGTAGTGTGTGATGCACCAACAAAGACAGTCGGCTTGGGAGGTCCACCCTCATATCCAAGGCCAGCTTTCCTACCAAAAGGCAGAAGCGAGCCCTCTAGTGCCTGCCTAGCATATGATGCTTTGTTCAAGTTGGCAACTAGAGTGGACTGGGTTTCATACCTTCCCTCCAAGCTTTGATGTCTAGCAAAGAGATCCTCGAACTTACTAGTCATAGCCCTTAAATTAAGTTTGACTTCGTCAAGCTCACGGGCTAGCTTTCGGATCTCCTTTTCGCTTTGAGACAGAGCTTGTTTTACCACTTCGTGGTCGCTTGAAAATTTTTGGTGCTTGTCAAACAACTCACTCCATGTAGAGGATTGTTATTCCTTATTGACAGTGTGTGCTAGTGTAATTGAAGTGATTGAAGGATAGAAGAATACCTCTCCTGTTTCTTCATCGGTGAGCGCCATAAATCCAAGATCCTCACCATCACTGGAGTTTGGATCTGTGAATGCATCTGAGTCGCTTGGTGGATCTTCAGTTGTAGCGACCGGTACTTCACTTGCTACGAGCGCTCGCCTTGGAGCATCCCTCTTGGCTTTCAATTCTTCGCGCTCTTTAGCACTTAGCTTTGGGCAATCGGATTTGTAGTGGCCCATCTTGTGGCAGTGGTAACACTCCACTTCCATCATGTCGCGCGGGATCGTTTTGGTCGTCTCTTCTCTCTTCCCTTTTCCTTCTCGAGCATCAGTGCTCCTCCCTTTGTACTGCTTGTAGAATCTTTTGTACTTGCCAACTCGAGAGTTCATCTTGTTGAAGTTCTTTGATAAGAACGCAATGTGTTCTTCCAACTCTTCCCTCGTCATCTTGGCTAGCGACTGCTCGCTTGGCCCTTCGGCAGCTTTGAAGGCTACACCTTTTGACATAGTGGGCGCTTCATCCTCTTCGTCGAGGTTCATTCGATTCAGATCGAATTCATGAGCTTTGAGTTCGGAGAACAGAATCTCCGGTGTGAACTTTGATAGATCCTTGGTTGCTAGGTACAGCTCCTTCATAGTCTGCCACTTCCTTGTGAGAGCTCGGACAATTTTCAGGTTGACTTCCTTATCTGTGAGTTCCTTCCCAAGCGAGTTGAGAGTTGCAATGATGTTTGTAACCCTCAGCTCGAAGGCGTCGATGGATTCTCCTGGCTTCATTATCAGACTTTCAAACTCCCGCATCTGAACGACAAGTTTGTTTTCCTTGATTTTGTCTGTGCCTTGAGAAATGAGGGCTAGGGTTTCCCACATTTCCTTTGCCGTTGCACATTTCCTTATTCGTGGTAGATAGGCGTCCGACACGGTGCTCTGCATCGTGTGGCGTGCAATCTTGTCGAGGTTGGCAACTTTGAAGTCATTTGGAGTATACTCATCTTTATCCTTCTCCACGTACTGTTGTCGAACGTGGGCTGGACGATCTTCAGCGGCTGGAACATCCACAGATATGGCTTTCTTGATCTCGATTGGTCCGTCCTCAATGCCTTCCCACATCCGGTCGTGGATTGAGCATAGGAAGCTCTCGACTCAGAAACTCCATATCTCGTATCCTTCGATCGAGAACTGTGGAAGATTTGATGCGCTGTATGTAGACATAGCAAACTATCAGCAGTAAATGCAATATGCATGGGCGAGGTTTTGATGCACTTAGGAAAATAGGATCCGGTTCAGTGAGACAACGTGAAGCGAGTGGGGACTCGCTTCGGATATGCAAAGCAGAGGCTTGAAAGAACCTGGCTCTGATACCACTTGTTGGTCCCGGTTTGTTAATGGGAAAATACGTAGAGGGGGGGGTGAATACGTATTTTGAAGTTTTTCAACTTCGAATCCCTTAACTTAGAGTGACAAGTAAAGAGCTCACTTGAAACTTAAGACCTAGCTGAAGCTAGATCTACAGTACGTAGCTTGTCTACTTGACCGAAGTGAGCACTTGATCAAGAGGGAGTCTTTACTCGTATGTGCGGAATTTGGTGAGCTAAATCTTTTCCTAAGTAATTAGAATATCCAGATTAAGTTGTTTAGATGCACGTGCAATGGATAAACAAAGTAAAGAGTTTAGGGTTAGAGAGATACGACACAGAGATTTATAGTGGTTCGGAGATAACGCTCCTACATCCACTTTGTTGCACGACGACAACTGTTCTCTTCACTCAAGAACTTGAAGGTTACGGGTCCTTCAAAAACCTGGTCGAGATTGGGCTTCACTCGCCTGGATCCAGCGACTGACGTAGTGATTGCGGGTTCACTACACAAACCTAACTACGACTGTAAGCTTCACTCGCTTCAGTCGAACAGACGGGGAGATTACGGGCTCTCCTTACAGCCTAGCTTCGATCGAGCTTTACACAAACGATGTAGGTGCAAGCTTGGATCTAAACTCTATGATCGAGGCTTCTTCAATCGATGAAAGAAGGGCCTTGGATCGGAACAACCTAACAACGACTCAAAAACCTAACAGACAGAGTTTAGGGTTATTGGTTGACGACACACTAGGAAGAGCTCTTTACAGTAGATGCAAAGTAGGCTAGAGCTCTTCTTCTAAGCTTGGATATTTGAAGTGGGCTTAGACTCTAAGTGTGAAGGTTGTGAAGACGAGTTTCGATGAACTGGAAACTCAGAGAACACTTGTAAACAAAGACTCGAAGATTGCTAGAAAGCTGGGGAGTGTTTCTTTGCAGTAGGCTCGAATGCTCAAGTAGTGTTCTGTTTCTTCACGTTGTGATCCTTCACTATTTATAGGGGGAGGGTTGGCTGAGATCCGTTGCTTGGTTGGTGGCCTTGTCCCTCCTCCTCTTGACAGTACTTGCACAGGCTGGCTACTTTTCAGATGCGCAGTTTTGGATTTTTGCCGGAAATGGCTAAGTTCCAATTTCAACAGTAACTGGAGCGACCCAGTACTGTTACGGCGCCTTGTCGGCCTGGCAGTCAACTCCTCTGCTCCTCTCTTGAGTCGACACGTGGAGATCTCGTAATAAATGCGAAGATCTCCAGTTGACTGGAGTTCAAATTCGTAGCGGGAATTTGTACTGTCGCTTTCTGGTAGGTAGTGGCTCGCTTCGCTTTGTAGAGTCCGCTTTAGTTGAGTCACTTCATAGTCATTCTGTAGTGAGCCGCTTCGGGAAATAAAGTTCCCTAGTGACTGCTTTGGAAATTCCTGACTAGAGTTGACTAGCTTTGACTTTACACTGTAGCGCTCGCTTCGCTTCGATTTGGCAGACTTGTTTCGAGTACTGTAGCGATCGCTTCGCAGCACTGTTCTTCGGCACGCTTCACTTCAGTTTGCTTGGCTTGCTTCGCTTTGAAAAACACACTCAAGCGAGTGGCCTTCACTTGAACTTTTGAAGCCTAATCTAAGCAAAATAAAAGAGCCATCCTAACAGAGTAGGCTTAGAAAAATTCTAACCTATTAACTACATCAAAATGGGTCGCTTGGGAACAGAACGCTTTGGGGTTTTGGGATCAAATCAAAACACTAAGATATCCCTTATAGGTTCCCCCTTAACATATTCGTTCTTAACAATTCCCAACAAATTACAAGAGGAGAGTTGAATGCGTTCTGAAATGGCTGCAATTTGTGACTCGGCTTTCCCTCAGATTCTTCACAACCTTATGATTTTGACAGATAAAACAGTTTAGTTATCACAATTCGTATCATGAGGAAAATATGGCCTTGAAATTGCCTCTGATTCCTTGATTTGCTATTATGAACAATACAGCTGGAATTAATTAAGAGCATCGAACCGACATTCAATAAACATTTATTTTAACATCCCTCTCTTGGGCACCTTTCGCACTAGGGGAATAACATGGCAAGCTCATAAGCATAGCATTACAATCAGCTAGAACTTCAAAGATACCAGGGGAATAACAGAGCAAGCTCGTAAACATATCATTATAAAGAGTTAGGACTTCAAAGATACTGCGGAGGTTAACGCTCCAGATTCAACAGCCTCAACAACATTTATAAACGGAAGGTTTAAATTCACATATAAGGAAGAAAAATCAACATCTCAAACACGAGTTTCCCTTCAGCAGGGTATCAGACAGGCAATTTTGCTAAAAAGAGAGCATAATTTAATAGTCATGCCACATTCTGCTGCCCACAATTATAAAGGGGCTTAATAAGAATCAGGCAATAATATTCGTATCCAGATTTCCGTAGATTAAACAGCAAATATAGCATGCCCACTCACTCTAATGTCCAGTTTTCCCACAGTCTTCACATAAGGAAATGACAAGGAAAATCATCAACATCGTTACAACGACGAGCTAGAGTTTCGCATAAAACAGGGGAAATCGACATCTTAACTCAAATTTTCCCACAGACGGCGCCAGTTGATAGATCCAGGTTGAAGATCTACAACGATTTAGGTTGATAGATCCGGGTTGGAGATCCACAACAATTTAAGAGATTATTCATCATGTTTTGCAGGGAGCATTCATGGGTAAAACGTTTGAGCGATAAAGAGCAAGAGATTTGTACATTCAAGGAGCTATAAACATGTATTTTGTACAGAGCGTAGTTTGCGTAGAAAATGTCGAATAGTAATCAAGCTTTATGATTAGATAAGAGGTGTATTAAGGCACATTTGGCTATGAACTAGTAGCATTCATGGAGTATAATACCCCTTCAAGTAAACGATGAAGAAACGAAGCAACGAGAAGAAGAAAGAAGTGAGGAGCACGAAGCTCTGTTCGGCCTCATTCCCTTTGGAGAATGAGGGTTTTACCTTAAGCTCAAGGCGGTGAGTGAAAGAGACTCTTCTCGGTGTCGAGGAAGAGGGATGGAAATGAGTGCGAGTGATGATTCCCGGTGGGAGGCTTCGGAAGCCCGGATTGCTCGAGCTCAAAGGAACTCGTGGAGCAGGGTGTAAATGAATGAAACAGTACGCAAGAGTGCGTGCTTGTATGGAGAGTTGAGTTGTGATGATGATGTAGAATGATGGCGAAGTGTGCGATATTTATAGGTGCAAGGAAGATAAAAGAAACGAGCATTCGTGTGAAGGAAGGACAGAAAAGGAATTCTCATAGGGGTAAGATTACCTCCGTCATGAATGCAGTGGTCCTCACTCTAGGAGTATGTAGAGTCATGCGGATGGCGTGCTATACAGAACCTAAGGTTCTGCCAGATGTTTGAGGACATTGATCAGACCCTTCGATCCTGACAGATGCCAATAAATCCCATGTGGCTTCTGGAAGGAGATACGACTCCTGGCTTCTGCGTAGGTCATATCTTATATTTATATTAATTGTCTGAAGCTTCTAAGAACCTATAGGCCAGATTTCTGGTTGATATGTTACCGTACGGAGCAATTTTTGTTTGAGGCCTTATCAAGCTCGACAGTTGCTTTCCTTGATGGCGATATCGAGTCTAGTTCTATCTATATTTTACTATTCCTTTTGTTCTGGCTACATCTCCTTAATCGGCAGAAAACATCCAATACTTTGGAATTACGGACACAACCGTATTTTTATAATATGATGAAATAAGGAGACGACATTCTAAACTTATAGGAAAGGTGTCTTTCTAGTGGATTGATTTATCTGGACAATGAGGCTGATATTGGTCCCTATCAGCTACTCCCCCCCCAGGTCCAGAAGCATTCACATGAAGGCTTCTGACTGGGATTTTGGCGGGAAAAACCCACTCGCACGTTGGTTATTGCTTCTGCTTCACAGGCGGAGAAATATTAAAGTAATATATTTTGATAAGAGAGATGCATTATTTTTTAGAAACGAAAAGGCTTATTTCCCTCTTTTATAAGCCGGAGCAAGATACAACTCCCCACTCCTTTTGTCTTTTCGACTTCCTCTTTTATCGCCTCTCCTAGGCAGACGATAGCATTCTCACCTTTTGCTTTGTATTTTGGGAGAGCCTTTCGTTCTTTTTTTTTACCAGGTAAATCTTTTATCATTACCTTCCTGTCTTATTTTTACATATCCTACATTTAACAGGGATTCTTCTTTCCCCCTCTTTTCTTTTTTGACGGAAACTTCCATGTATTTTCTCAAGGTTTTTAAAGATTGGGCTTTATCAACAGCCACTTTCAGTCATGAATCCTACTAACGAAGAGATGCTATGAAAAATTCAAGCAAAATTATCACAAAGGATGGCTGAAGTGAGAGCCGCTAATCTTGGGCATATTTCCTCTTCGGGGGATGTCCCCGAGCCGTCCCCTACAGACGACAGCATCCCACAATCTTCTCAGGAAAATCTCCAGGAGATAATAATAATGAAACCTCAGCTAGGCTTTGGCCCCGCCGGTCCTCCCTCATCTAGCCATTCCGAGAGACATGGTAAATCCTACATCCTTTCTCCCCCTTTGACTGGGGTGGGCATCTGTACCTCCGTTTCTGAAAAACAAGCAATTTTCATTCCTCTGGGTTTGCAGGGGCGAACCGGTTTTCAACACCTTATTTTGGTGCTTAGGCTTTAACATTTGACTAGTTCTTAGAGATTCTATCCGAGGTTGAACAAAGTAGGGACCGTGCTCAAGTTAAGGCTCGTGATCTTCGAGACCGCCTTCGTGATAAAGAGAAATATTGTTCTGCTCTTGAACTGCGTCTGGCCTCATTGTCAGAGCGAGTAAGGGAATTAGATATAGCTCTAGAGGCTTCTCTGGAAAGAACGTTAGAAATGAAAGTAAATTTCGCTGTGCAATCAGAACAAGTAACTCTTGCTCACGAACAAAAGTTGGTGCGTGCTCGGACTTCTTCTTTCGCAGAAGGGATGAAGAAAGGTTCCGATGAAGGCATTTCCCTTGGGATACGAACTTGCCGGTCTAACCTCTTAATGTCCCCCTACGGTCAGGCTTTCATAGATTCCCTAGTGAAGCAATTCCCCGAGGCGTTCATCAATTCTCCCTACTTTTGGGCACGAATGATAGATCCCCTCACGAGCTGGGCTGCTGATGTGGTTTTTGAATGCTGCGATCAACTGGGCGTCCCTGAGCGAGCCGCCTCTATCAATTTGGTACCCATAATACATATGTTTGAAACGAAACCTGAGGCCCTCAAGAGGAATTGTTTCATCCCTACTGTAGAACCTTGGTTCATGCCTGTGCTAAGAAAGGCCTCTGGAGTCCTTCGACAACCTGTTAAGCCATCCGAGGATCTTCCTGCTTGGGATGCCCCTCTTTTCCCTCTCTTTCCTATTGATGCTACGATCATTCAACGGTTCTTCTCTCTCTCTTCTCTTTTTTTTTTTTTTTTTTTTTTTTTTTTTTTTTTTTTTTTCAGGAATTAGCAAGGGAGCAAACTTTATGTTCCTCCTCTTCCCAAGAAGCTACTCCTACCATGCATACTTCATCAGATAAGGAGGATGGGTCAGGGGCAAATGATGCTCTGACTATTGCAGCAGGCTATCCTAGGGATGACTGGATCTTGCATTCAAATGAAGCTCCCCTTGTTTCTCCAGGCGAAGCTTTATCTTCTCATTCATCTAGCACAGAGGATCTGGACTCCTCCTCAGATCCTGCTTCATAGAGCAGTTATCTTTAATAGGATGTTTTAAAACAGCTTATTCTTTTTGACGTTCATAGTGGGGTGTTTTTTTATGGTCCTACCCTCATGCTGATATGGTAGAAACAGTATTACTTCTTTTTGCTACCTGCCAATTGCTTAAAAAAACTAGCTTTTGGCATGCTTCTATTGCTTCCCATTAATTTAGAATATTATTCTTCTGTTTATGCGACCTCTCATTTTGTTTTTATTTGTTATGTTCTTCTTGCTAAAGCATCTAGAAGTAATAGAGTGCAGGCTAGAAGCATTTTTTTCCTTTTAAATAATGGAGTACACATATGGGGATGTGCTAAAAGCATTTTAAGATAATGGAATACGCGTGTTGGGATGGGATGTACCCCCCCCCCCCCCCCCCCCCCCAAAAGTGAGGCGTAAGGGAATGAAGGAAATACTCCTCATTTTAGAGCTAACAATTTGTAGAATACGATCTTAAAAACAAAGAGGCATGATTCTGTGTCTTTCGCATATCAATTAATTAAAAGGCAAGAAAACCTCAAAATAAATAGGGTTTATGGTCAGCCATACTTCCATCTTTTTAGGAATTTCTATCCTTTTCCTTGTGTGCTGTACCCTCAACCTCCTCTTGATCTGGCATTTCAATTGTGCCTTTGATTTTTGCTTTTGCCTTAGCCATCAAAATTTCCCACTGCCCCTTCTCAATTAGAGCGTGGTATGTGCTTGTTGTTTCGATTCCAGATCCTTTGCTTTCATCGATCTGTTGGAACAACCGCTTGTTTGAGTCTTTGGACAGTGGAGATTCTCCAGAGGAATCGGTGTTGGTGATCAGCAGGTGCTCCATTGGAGTGGAGAGATTTTAACTTTCTTCTGCCGGAGTCAAGGCCTTGAGCCTCTTTTCTTCAGGTTTCATTTCATCTTCATCACTAACGGGTTCTGCTATTGACCTTTTCTTGGCCTCTCCTGCTTGCACCGATTGGATATAGCATTTCCGGGAGATTCCCTGATCTCCTGACACCTGTCCCACCTGGCTTCCCACGGGGAATTTCATCATCAGGTGGTAAGTGGAAACCACTGCCTGGAATGGATTTAGGGCAGTTCTCCCTAGGATAATATTATAAGAAGATGGTTGCCGTACCACCAGGAAAGTGACTGGCTTTGATACCCGCATAAGCCCTTCACCTAGGGTGAGCATCAAGTCGATTGATCCCAATGACATTA
This sequence comes from Thymus mandschuricus, assembly GCA_029379335.1. Classification (NCBI taxonomy): domain Eukaryota; kingdom Viridiplantae; phylum Streptophyta; class Magnoliopsida; order Lamiales; family Lamiaceae; genus Thymus; species Thymus mandschuricus. The sequence goes on along the minus strand of CM057074.1, from coordinate 12,386,619 downwards.
TAGGATCTCCTGAGAAGCCATGCAGGGCTGTGGCTACGCCACTTAAAGGCTTCTGTAGACTCATTTGCTTGAAGCAGCATTCAAATATAACATTAACTGCGGCCCCTGTATCCACAAAGACCCTTTGAACCTGATACCTCTCTACTTCCACTGTGATGACCAAGGCATCGTCATGGGGATGAGTTACTTTCTGATTATCTTCAGGTCCGAATGAAATTTCTGGTGGGGGTAGGCCTTTTTCGACCTTCCAGACCCCGTGTCTTACATGCATATTTAACACTCTATCAGATGCCTTTCTGCTTCTGTTAGAGTCCCCCATGGTTGGTCCTCCGTATATCATTTTGATAACGCCCTTAGGCTCTGGCCCTTGACCGGCATCAGGTGCTTTTTCAGGAGCTTCTTTGCGCCTTTTGTTTTGTTCTGTCTCTCTCTTGACGTATTCCAAGAGTTCTCCTTCTTGGATTAGTTTCTCGATAGCAATCCTCAAATTTCTACAGTCATTGGTCATGTGACCAAAGTCATTGTGAAATTTGCAGAACCTTTCAGAAGGTGGATTCCTTGGCGGCTGCCTGTGACCAGCAGGGATCTGGACCCCTGGCTTTTTCATGACTACTTCTAGTAAGTCAGCGGGCTGTTTGATGAGTGGCGTAAAAGATCTTAAAAATCTTTCATTTTTGTCGGCTTTCTTGGCATCTGGAGCCGGTCTTTTCCTTTCTTCGGGCTTCTTTTCCCTTTGAGAAGCCAGTTCAGCCCTCTTGCTGCTTAGAGCCTCTTCCATATGGATATACTTTTGAACTCTTGTCAATAACTCTTCAAAAGAGGTAGCTTCCTTTTTGATGAGAGAAGCGAAGAATTGTCCCGGCTTCAAGCCATCTACACAGGCATGCACCTTTAGTTTTGGTTCTACTCCTGGTATTTCCAAGACAGCTTCGTTGAATCATGTCATGTAGTCTCTCAGGCTCTCATTAGCACCTTGCTTGATAGTCGTCAGATGCAGTGAATTTCTGGTAGTTCTTTTAGCACTGACAAACTGTTGGAGGAAAACTTCCCTCAGATCCATGAAGGAGTGGATAGAAGCTTTTGGTAGCTGTTTGAACCAGTGTTGGGCGGTCCCTGATAGGGTTGTGAGGAACACTCGGCACTTGACACCTTCTGAATATTGATGTAAGAGACATAAGCTCTCGAATTTAATCAAATGTTCTTCTGGATCTCCCTTTCCTTGGTATTCGCAAGAGATTGTTTTGAAGTTGCTGGGGACAGGATCAGTTTGAATGTCCGCAGAGAACGGACTATTCTCATTGATATATAAGGAGAAAAGCTCCGACTTGTTCCCATTACCCTTGTTATTAGGGGCGTGCTTATGGTTCTCTTCTTCGTTTAGGTTGTGAATTTCTCTTTCACTTGCCCCTGTTTCTTTTGAGGCCCTTTCTGCAGCTTGCTTTTGCTCTTTTTGATTTTTTACTTCTTTTGCCAAGAGCTTCATCTGCTCTTGTTGCTGGGCATACCTTTTGGCCCAGGTGTTATTATTGAGGTTTTTTTGCAGTTCCCTCAAGTCTCTCTTCATTTGGGGATTCCCAATCAGTCATAAATCATTCCTCAGTCTCATCCACTATGGGAGGCAGCATTGAAATCAATTCTTGATTTGTGTTCGGATTTGCAGGCTTCTGCTTGTGCACTACGGGGGTGCTCTTGCTTCCTCTACCTTATTGGTTTTTACCTGGGGGATCTGGAATTTGGGAATTCATTCCCAAGGTGTGAAGTCTTTTCTCGACAACTCCTTCAACCATGCCATCTACGAGCGTTTTCATTTGCAGGAGCATGGCTGGAGAGAACTGAGCCTCCATATTGACACTGGCCTCTGTCACCACGGTGCCTTTTCCTTTATTCCCTTGTAGGGAATTGGCGGATTTTCCTTTTTGAAGCAGCATCTGAGGCAGTATTCATTTTTGCAGGGTTCTGCAAATATTTAAGGATATTTAGAATAATCAGCTCTAGATGCTCCTTGAAGGGAGCTTAAAGTACGTATGCTCTACGTTTAGTGGATTCTTTTGCAATCATGAACTTTTCCAGGTAATTTTGATAAGCATTGCCTGTCTATTACAAGGCTTCTTAAAGGATGGCTTCTGACAATATATGATGAAGATAAGTGATGACTTATTGATAAGAAACTAATTATGATGCAGGGCTTTTATATAGTTCCCTCTTTTATGGACCTCAGTATGAGGCATCTGGCCGTGCAAAATTCAGTTGTAGGATATTGTTGGGTTAACAAATCCTTGCAAACCATTTATGGTAGCCCTAACAAGCGTTATTTAATATAGGGCTTTTTCAAGGGTGGCTTTTGCCTTTATTGGGTTAGGGATAAGCAACACCCGCTCTTGCAAGACCCATTATTAGGACATCTATGCTCCTAGAGCATTTTTCATGAGGCTCTTGAGAAAGATCTGGTCATGGTGAGAAGTTTTTTAGGTCTCATATGGTCTCTTATTCCATGAGATTCAATGCAAGATGTTTGGCCATGCCGGCCTTTTATGCATAATGCCCACTATGGAGAGCTTTTTATGCGGTGCTTATTTTGCAAAGCTTTTTTAGTGAGGTATCCTCTGTTAGACAATGTTTAATGAGAATGGCGTCCCTTGTGAGGGGGTCATGAGAATGCGGCCTTTCAATTAAAGCTTGCAAGAATGGTGCCTATTGAGTAAGGCTTATGAAGGATTCCATCCATCACATGGGGCTTTAAAGAGCGTTGCCTATTAAATGAGGCTGACAAAAATATCACCCGCTAGATAGGGTGTGTGCAGGGTTCTGTCCCTTATATGGGACTTATGAAAATATCGCCTATTAAATAGAATTTTTTGAAAATGTTTCTTACTGAACCATGCTTATGAAAGGTTTGCTCATTATATGGTCTTAAGGGAGTATTTCCCATTATGTAGAGCTTTTAAAAGGTTCTGCCTTTTTCATGAGGCTTGTGTGGATGTTGCCTATTAAACAGGGCTCTTGAAAGGTTCTGCCCATTATATGGGGCTTACGAGGATGTTGCCTACTAGGTAGGGCTTTTGAAAGGTTCTGCCCATTATATGGGGCTTACGAGGATGTTGCCTATTATATGGGGCTTATGATAGTGCTGCCTATCAGATAGGGCTTATGCGGAGGTTGCCGGTTAGACAGGGCTTCTGAGAGATGTTTGCCTGTTAGACAGGACTTCTGAGGGATGTTTGCCTGTTAGACAGGGCTTCTGAGGGATCTTTGCCTGTTAGACAGGGCTTCTGGGAGGTTCTGCTTTCAGATGCAGGGCCCCTTCATCAGGGTGAATGGGGAAACCTTGTCATCCTCAGCTCTCCACCTTTTATTGTTTTTTACTAGGTGGATTTTTGATTCATAACAATGCAGGGGCATATATGAAGGGCTTGAGAAATGAAGCTTCCTCTATATTTAGTAATCCTTTATAGCCCACCAATAGATTTAGCATTTTGAGATAGCTATGGGAATTGTAGACTCACCAATTACGCAAGGTGAGCTGAATGTGTTCTGAAATTGCAGTAACTTTTGATCTGGCTTTCCTTCGGCTTCGTCATGACCTTAGGATTTTAACAGATAGAATAGTTTAGTTATCACAGTTTATATTGTAAGGAAAACATGGTCTCGAAGTCACCTCCGATTCCTTTGTCCTGCTATTACAAGCGACACAACTACGATGAACTCATGATATTCATGCTCAGAATTCCTAAGAATAGCATCGAACTGACATTCAACATTTATTTATTCTATTGCCTCTATTCTTAAGCATCTCTGGTAACAGGGGGAATAACAGAGCAAATTCATGAACATACCACCACAATCAGCTAAGGCTTCGAAGCTATCGTTGAGGATAATGCTCCACATTCAACGGTTTTCAACATCATTTACAGGTGGAAAGCTTAAATTCACATATAAGGAAAGAAAAATCAATCTCTCAAATACGAGCTTCCCTTTGACAGGGTATCTATCACAATTATTATTAAAAATGAGAGCACAAGCTGAGAATCATACTATATTTTTCCAACAGGGGAACGTAATCTTGAAAATCATGTCACATTTTATAGTCTACAATCATGGAGATCTCAACAAGACTCAAGCAATAGCATACGTATCTGGGCTTCCACCGATTGAACAACAAATACAGCACACCCATTCAGTCTAATATCCAGTTTTCACATATTTTTCATATAAGAATGTTGTGTGCAAAATCATCTGTAACAATGCAACGGTGAACTAGAATTTCACATAAAATAGGGGAAATCAACATCTTAAACTCAATCTCCCACAGACGGTGCCAGTTGATAGATTCGGGTTGGATATCCACAACAATTTAAGAGATTATTCATCATGTTTTGCAGGGAGCATTCATGGGTAAAACGTTTGAGCGATAAAGAGCAAGAGATTTGTACATTCAAGGAGGTATAAACATGTATTTTGTACAAAGCGTAGTTTCCGTAGAAAATGTCGAATAATAATCAAGCTTTATGATTAGATAAGACGTGTATTAAGGCACATTTGGCTATGAACTAGTAGCATTCATGGAGTATAATACTTGTTGGTCCCGGTTTGTTATAGGAAAAATACGTAGAGGGGGGGGGGGGTGAATACGTATTTTGAAGTTTTTCAACTTCTTTTCCTTAACTCAGACTGACAAGTAAAGAGCTCGCTTTAGCACTTAAGACCTAGCTGAAGCTAGATCTACAGTACGTAGCTTGACTGCTTGACCAAAGTGAGCACTTGATCAAGAGTGAGTCTTTACTCGTATATGCGGAAATTCGGTGAGCTAAATCTTACCTAAGTATTTAAAGTTCCAAGTTATGTTTGTTTAGATGCAAGTGCAATGTATAATCAAACAAGGAAATAAAGATTTTAGGGTTTAGAGATGTTGGGAATTGTTAAGGACTAAAATGTTAAGGGGGAACTATATGGGACATTTGTTAAATAAAGTCACTTGTTTTGATTAGATCCCAAAACCCCAAGCGTCCTTTTCCCAAGCGACCCATTTTGATGTAGTTGATAGGTTAAAATTTTTCTAAGCGTACACTGTTAGGATGGCTCTTTTATTTTGCTTAGATTAGGCTTCAAAAGTTCAAGTGAAGGCCACTCGCTTGAGTGTGTTTTCCAAAGCGAAGCAAGTCAAGCAAACTGAAGTGAAGCGTGCCGAAGAATAGCGAAGCGAAGCGATCGCTACAGTAGATTCTAAGTGAGTATGCCAAAGTGAAGCGAAGCGAGCGCTACAGTTCAAAGCAAGCGAAGCGAGTCTACCGAAGCGAAGCGAAGCGAAGCGAAGCGAATGCTGTAAAGCGAAGCGAACGCTGCAAAGCGAAGCGAAGCAAGCGCTAAAGCAAAACGAAGCAAACGCTGCAAAGCGAAGCAAAGCGACCCGCTATAATATGATCCTAAAGCGACTCACTTCGGAGCCGCCGCTACAACTTCAAAGCGAAGCGAGTCACTACCTACCAGAAAGCGACAGCACAAATTCCCGCTCCGAATTTGAATTTCAGTCAACTAGAGATCTTTGCATTAATTGCGAGATCTCCACGTGTCGAACGAGGAGAGGAGCAGCGGAGTTGACTGCCAGGCCGACAAAGACGCCGCTACAGTACTGGGTCGCTCCAGTTACTGTTAAACTTGGAAGTTAGCCAATTTTGGCAAAATGCCAAAACTGCGCGTCTGCAAAAGCTACTGCCTGCGCAAGTACTGTCGAGAGGAGGAGGGACAAGGCCACCAACCAAGCAACGGATCTTAGCCAACCCTCCGCCTATAAATAGTGAAGGATGAAGACGTGAAGAAGTAGAACACTACTTACGCATTCGAGCCTACTGCAAACAAACACTCCCAAGCCTTCGAGCAAATCTTCGAGTCTTTGTTTCAAGTGTTCTCCGAGTTTCCAGTCCATCGGAACTCGTCTTCACAACCTTCACACTTAGATTCTAAGCCCACTTCAAATATCCAAGCTTAGAAGAAGAACTCTAGCCAATCTTTGCATTCACTGTAAAGAGTTCTTCATAGTGTGTCGTCAACCAAAAACCCTAAACTTCGTCTGTTAGGTTTTGAGTGTTGTCGTTAGGTTGTTCAGATCCAAGGCCCTTCTTTCATCGATTGAAGAAGCCTCGATCGTAGAGTTGAGATCCAAGCTTACACTTACATCGTTTGTGTAAAGCTCGATCGAAGCTAGGCTGTAAGGAGAGCCCGTAATCTCCCTGTCTGTCTGACTGAAGCGAGTGAAGCTTCCAGTCTTTGTTTGGTTTGTGTAGTGAACCCGTAATCACTACGTCTGTCGTTTGATCTAGGCAAGTGAAGCCCGATCCCGACCAGGTTTTTGAAGGACCCGTAACCTTCAAGTTCTTGAGTGAAAAGAACAGTTGCCGTCGTGCAACAAAGTGGACGTAGGAGCGTTATCTCCGAACCACTATAAATCTCTGTGTCGTATCTCTCTTACCTTAATCTTTTTACAGTATTCGATTATCCATTGCACGTGCATATAAACAAACTTAACTTGGATTTTCAATTACTTAGGAAAGATTTTAGCTCACCAAATTCCGCACAAAGAGTAAAGTCTCACTCTTGATCAAGCTCTAAGCTTAGGTCAAGAGATTCGTGATTGCTTCCGATCTAGCCCTCGGCTAGGTCTTAGTATTTCCAAAGAGCTTTTTAGTTTATACTCTGGTAGGTAGTGGCTCGCTTCGCTTCAGTCTCGTAGCGTCCGCTTAACATCAAGTCACTTCAAGATCATACTGTAGCGAGTACTTGGGAAGTGAGTTCTCCAAGTGACTGCTTTAGTAAGTGTTGACTTGCATTGACTCGTTTTGGCTCTTCACTGTAGCGCTCGCTTTGCTTCGTCTTGGCAGACTCGCTTCGAATCCACTGTAGCGCTCGCTTCGCTTCGCTCTTCTTTGGCACGCTTCACTTCGGTTGTGTAGACTCGCTTCGACTGGAAAACACACTCAAGCGAGTGGCCTTCACTTGAATTTTCTACAGTCTAAAACCTAAGTGACTTAAAGCAAAATAAAGCCATCCTAACAGTATAGGCTTAGAAAAATTTCTAACCTATTTACTACATCAAATTGGGTCGTTTGGGAACAGAACACTTGGGGTTTTGGGATCTAATCAAAACAAATACTTCACTCACTTCGAAGTATCCCATATAGGTTCCCCCTTAACATTTTGTTCTTAACAATTCCCAACAATTTCCCCCTTTTTGATGATGCCAAAACCCAATGACTTTAGGCTAAAATAAATAGCCTGCCTAACCATGGAAGGAACTTCAAACGACTGCTTCCTTTGCATGTTCGTTTGAAAATTTTCTTTTAAGTTGCTTTTCTCCCTTTTTTTTTGGCCGGAATCAATCATCTCCGTCGTAGTGACTCGGCAGGTGTCCATCCAAGCTTGAGTCTGCATAGCTTCGGACTCCTCAGGAGTGTGAGGAATGTAGGCGCTTCGTGCGATAACGGGCTGAATGAGTCTCACTTCATCCCAGTGCGACACAATCCGCTCATCTATCTTCCTTAGCCTCTTCTTCTTCACCTCCTCGTCCTTATCCTTCCTCCTCTCCTTCTCTTCTCTCTTCTTCTGCCTCCTCTTGAAGTGGCTGGATTTATCAGTAATAGCCTGCTGCATCTTCTGGCGCTTGGCCGCAGGGTCCTCTTCCTGGACTCAGGTGCAGTCCGCTTCAAGGGCTGTTTTGGTGCTAGGGGTGGAAGCATCTCCTTCTTCTTTTCAGTGCTGTTAGGAGGAACAGCTGCTTGGCTAGAAGAAGTGGCTCCGGCAGCTGTTGAAGTGAGTGCTAATGACGAGGTGAGGACGGAGACTGGAGCAGGCGCTTGGAAATCAGATAGTGCTTTTAGATCAAATTCCTTCTCCAAGGCGCGGGCTAAGGCTTCATCCTCCGCAATTTGCCTCTCTTTCTGCTCCTTGGTCAATGGGATGACTGGAGGATGAGTGGCTATAGAAGAGCCAAGTAGCTTCCTGGCAGATGGCCTTCGGGGCTCTTCAAGGATCTTGTCCTTCCCTTTCTTCCTCGCCAGCTCTACCCAAGCTTCATCCATCTCTTCCTCCACTCCTTCCCTTCCTTCTCCTCCGACTCTGCTTCCCCCTGCGATCAAGCCACTGGCTTCGATCCTTCCAACACTTCCTTGCTCAATCAACTTCACTCCACTTCCTCCTTCTCCACCTTCTCTTCTTGATGAAATGGTTGGATTCACGATTATTTACCCCCGTTTTGGCATCATCAAGACTGCCGGGGGTGGGAATAGTCACCGTTCCGCTGATGGATTTGGTGTATATCATTAACTTTGCTCAGGACAGCTTGGAGCATCCTCTCTGCACGATCTGCAAATACATGCTCTTTGGAGAGCACGATTTCTGATGTTTTGATAGAGATTTCCTCAAGCAAGTACTGGCATTGCTTCTCTCTTTCCTTCACAGAAATCATTAAGCTTTCCAACGGCTCCACTTCCTTGAAGCGAGCGTCCCTCCGCTTCAATTTTTGCAGTGATTCTTCGGCGCTCCTTCTGCAGCATCAGCCCGAAATGATTTTGAGATGCTTCAAGTTCGGCTTTGGCAGAAGTGAGGTGCCGCTCTCGATCGTTCAGGGAAACATGAAGTTGAGCAACTGCAGACATTCTCACAGCATAAGTTTTTGCTACTCTTTGGACCTTTTCGAGCAGAATATTCAACTCTGTTTGCTTTAAATCCAGAGCTTGAGCACTCCTTCGCCTGCTCTCAAGTTCAGCATTTGCTTCATCAAGCTTGCTGTTAAGGATCTGAATCTCCTTCTCAAGGCTGTGAATTTTTAGTTTAGCTCTGGTCAGCTCGCTTTCCACCTTTATTATCTTTTCTTCATTGTTGGAGATCTGTTTCTCCATCTTTTCAACATTAGCAGTTGCTTTGTTGATGTTCTCCCTGTAATTATTCCTCATTTTCCTCTTCTCCTCCTTCTCGACATTTACTTCCCTCTCCAAAGCCACAAGCTTGGCATTCACCTCCCTCAGCCTGCTTCGCTCAGCCTCAAGCAACTGCTTGGACTCTTGAGCATTCTTTTCTAACTCCTCTATCAGCTTCGTCCTTTCCTCCACCAGACTTTCTTTCTCACTCACCCGCTTCGATTTCTCCTCAATCTCCTCCTCCAGTTCACTCCTCTTCTTGTCAAAATCTGCACGCAGATTATTGACTTCCAACACCTTCTTCGTCATCTCCTCATCTTTCTTGGTGATCTCACTTTGAAGATTGGAGATCTCCACATCCTTTGCCTCTACTTCCACCTCGTGCTTCTTCATCAACCGGAGTTCATGTTTTGACGGCACTCGTTCTGGGATGAACGCATCTGGATATTCACACAGCACCCTTGCGTCGAGCATCTCCCAGTAGTTGGCCTCATTGATGAACACATGAAAACCATCAGCTCTGATGAAGTTGAGCACTTCCACTTCCTTCGCTTCGATCTCCTCCTCCTTCAGAGCTTTCAAAAGATTGAAAATCTTGTAGTATTTTGTTCCCCTGTATGTAATATACATGAGGAATTCGACGGCTCTGGTGAAGAACTCATTGGTCATCTCCACGGAGGGGTATCGTCTATGGATTAATTCTGCAGCTTGCTCCCGGTCCTTAATATATCGTTCCAGAGCTTTCTGTTCTGCAGATGGAGGTGGTGGTGTTGGCGGGATTGTGATGATGTTGGTGTCGGCTGTTTGGGCGGTATCAGCTAATTCCGCTGATGAGGATGGAGAGTTGGGGGTGGAAGCTTGAGTGGTTTCTGGTTGGGTGGTTTGAGGTTGGATTTGTTGAGCGGTTGGGGTGAAGAGGGTGTACATCCCTTCAATGTCTGTGGAGAGGAAGGGTGTATCTGGCAGATTGAAAGAAGATGTAGATTCTTCTTCATGTGTGGAGTAGGGAGATTTCTGGGGTTGGGGTTGAGTGGTTGAGGAAGTTTGAGGTTCGGGTGGTGGTTGGGTTTGAGTTTGTATTTGAGCTGGGGAAGTCTGGGGTGTTTGGTCTTTGGGTGGTGAGGATTGGGGTTGGAGCTCTTTTTCTGGTGAGAGCTGGGGTTGTTCTTCTTCCACTTCCTTCTCGAGTGGCTGCATCTCAGCCTCGCTCTCTTCAATTATGGCAGTAACACGTCGAACTTTCATAGATCGCTTTGACCGTGCTTTCCTCGGAGCGGCTCGCTTCGATGGTGAAGGAGCTTCCTTTCCATCTTCCGCCTCGCTACAAGATTCAGCGACTGGAACGGATGGGGGAACTGTCACATTGATGAATTCCCGGACGATCGGGAGCTTCTCTGACTTCCATGAATCGAAGTAGATGGAATTCTTTTTGTATTCAGCCGTGTCTTTCTCGCCATCCCACCTCATGTTCTCGAAAAGATTCTCCAGGGCATAGGAGATTCTGGAGAAAAACTTGAGTTTTCCCCTCTGAAGGATTTTGTCGTCACTCCCCTTCTCGAACTCGAAATCCTTCGCAACATCATGGATCTGGTTGATGAACCAGCGGTGCCAGTTGAAGCTTGTCCCTGTCAAGCTATCAACGATGACAGAGGTGGCGAAAATCTTGGTGTCGGACAACAGGCTTAGCGAACCAACACCGCAAAGCACTGACTTCGTGTATAACTCGCAGATATAGTTGAACGGAGTCGATAGATCATTCCTGATGTTGCTCTGCTTCGGGTTTTCAAACTTCTCGCCTCTCCTCTAGGCAAATCGAGCATACTCCACTTGAACAGACATTTCGAGTTCTGTCAAGGAGTCTGGTCCTATCTTCGGCAGATCAAACACACCGGCAATCTTGCTTAATTCGATCTCCACAGGCCTTCCTTCCTGTGGATCGGTGAAGGTTGACGATTCTTCTCCTTCTTTAAGATTCAGAAGAATCTCTGCGACGGCCCTGGCCAGAATCTACTGTGGCCTAGCCGTCACGAACTTCTACAGGCCGGCCGTGGTCACGGCCCTGCGGAAGAAACCGTTCTCTGTCACCACGACCTCATCGAGATGTGGTTCAATGTTGATATTTGCATCGAGGGAGTTCAGGAATTGCTCCATCGTTTGTGTCTTCTCCTTCTTTCCCATGGTTGTTTTGTAGAGAGATTTGAGAAAAATTCACGATTTTGGGGGGTTTGAGACTAGTGAGTTGCAGAGACGCAGATCTTGCACGAGAATGGCAAATTTAGAGAGTTGTGAGAGGTTTTGCAGATCTCCGTCGTTGCATATATATAGGACTAGGGTTCGGCTGACGTGGCAGGGGCAAGACAGAAATATCCTTAAGAATCCTGTTCGCAGGCGGCGGACCCTCGGTGATGGATCTGATGTGTCCGGCGTCATCACAGTAAAAGTGATCCGCCAAGTTGACTTGGCGTCTCCACGTGGCCTTCCACGATTCTTTTCTCCAATTGGCGTTGATCCAACGGTTTGGATTTTGGAACTATTCAGATTCGACGGCTAGATCAAGGGCGATTTTCCCGCTTCTCTTTGAATTGAGTCGCACGCACCTGCCTTTTCTCTGTCTACGCGCCGCTGCATTAAATGCTAAAGTGAAAAGTGAAATTTTGCACTCGAGTGCCGACAGCTCATACGCTTCGCTTCGTACCAACTCGCTTTGAGTGTAGCCGCTTGGCTTCTACTCGCTTGCGAAGTACTCGCTTGGCGTGACTGTTCCGCACTCGCTTGCGATGACTTGCTTAAGTGAAGTGGCACTCGCTTCGCCATCTGTAGCGACTAGAATAAGAAATGAAATTTCTTTGCTTAATTTAAAATGTTTCTGACTTACATACTTCGAGGATAAACAAGAGTGTTTTCCTCTTTGTATTTGTGTCAGATTCATTTCATATTTTCCACATAGTAAGTGAAGGTTTCTTGCACGCTTCAGCTCACTTAGTGTACTTAAAATTGAACCACTTACCAGTCAATCTCACTTCGTAGGAGATTGATACCACATATGTAGACTTCATTTAGCTCCTATGGCATCACTTGATACTATTGCTTGAAGCTTGTTGATACCACCTGATGAGAACTACATGATGGACTTGGTCTTCATGGCATTCATCTTCCTCTACGAATTAGAGAGTCCTTCATCGAAGTGAATGGGGGAGAGAATGAATATAGTACACAAGCTTACTACAACCCAGAGGGAAGCATCACGTAAGTGTACTTATTCACGACGAATGGGAGATGAGTACAAGTCCTTATCTCAGGTCGGAATAGGACAGGATGACAATGAGAATGCTCTGTCAAGACAATCTCATTTTTAAGCAGAGGCATGTCACCAGCCCTGCAACCTTTTTAAGCAAAAGGTAGCTCTTCAAGCTTTCTCCTACAATCTAGAGAATGAATTTGCGATCGACTCGCTTGACCCAAGGAAGGGTAAGATGAGGCGATGCAAGATTTAAGATAGCAGCATTCTTTGCTCGCTTTGGAAGTAGCTTGCTCCGAGAGCAAACAATAGTTCCCCCTTAACCAAATACTTAACAATTCCTGTAAGTTGGTAGGGAACGTCTTCCAATACTCCACCTTTCTCCACCTTATTTCTCCTTCTTCAAGCGAGTGGAATTTTGAAGTGGCTCGCTTGAATTGGTGAAGATCCGAAGCGAGTGACGCTCAAAGACAAGCGAACACTCCTTCGTGCATCCTGGATCTAGCACTCTTCACCAGGGTCTAGTAAACCTAATTCCATGCAGAGCTGATTAAAGCGAGACTCAGCTAGAGGCTTGGTGAGGATATCTGCTCATTGGAGATCGGTATGGATTTTCTCGAGCTTGATATCTTTCTTCTTGACATGATCACCAATGAAGTGATGTCGGATTTCCACATGCTTGCATCTGGTGTGAAGCACTGGGTTCTGCGAGATGCATATAGCGCTGTTGTTGTCGCAAAATATTGGAATTTCATTCGCTTCAACTGTGTAGTCCTTCAACTGTTGACGAAGCCATAGAATTTGAGAACAGCAGCTTCTAGCGACCATATATTCGGCTTCTGTTGTTGAAGTGGCTACACTTGTCGGCTTCTTCGAAAACCATGAGATCAGCTTGCTTCCCAAGAACTGACATGTGCCCGAAGTTGATTTCCTATCAATTCGGCACCCTCCATAGTCAGCATCTGAGTATCCAGTGAGCTCCAAATTGTCCTCCGCTGGATACCACAGCCCCATGTTGACAGTGCCCTTCAAATATCGAAGAATTCTTTTGGCAGCTTCAAGATGGCTGTGCTTGGGATTGCTTTGGAAGCGAGCGCAGACTCCAACTGCAAAAGCAATATCTGGCCTGCTTGCAGTGAGGTATAGAAGTGACCCGATTAGGGCACGATAATCTGTAGCATTCATAGATTTTCCTTCTTCGTCTGGCTCCATCTTTCAATTGGTATTCATTGGGATTTTCATAGCTTTGGCATGCTGAACACCGAACTTGGCAAGCATATCTCGAGTGTACTTGGCTTGATTGATGAAGATTCCATTATCTTGCTGCTTCACTTGAAGACCTAGAAAGCAGCTCATCAAGCCAATCATCGACATTTCATATTTGGTCTTCATAAGCTCTCCAAACTTCTCGCTGAGCGACTGGTTTGGTGATCCAAATATGATGTCGTCCACATAGATCTGAACCCATAGCATATCCTCTCCATGGTTGATGGTAAACAGGGTTCGATCTATCTTTCCTTTGTGGAATCCATTATCGACTAGAAATTGTGATAGGGTATCATACCAGGCTCTGGGATCTTGCTTCAACCCATATAGGGCTTTCTTCAATCGATACACCTTATCTCCTTGCTCAAAACCCGGTGGCTACTCCACATACACTTCTTCTTTTAGCTCTCCATTGAGAAACGCGCTCTTTACGTCCATCTGATAGACTTTGAACTTCTTGGCTGCTGCATATGCTAGAAATAATCTGATCGCTTCGAGCCTAGCTACTGGAGCGAAGGTCTCATCAAGTCGATTCCTTTCTCTTGGCAGTAGCCCTTAGCGACGAGTCGAGCCTTGTTCCTTACAACGTTGTGGTCCTCGTCTGTCTTGTTTTTGAACACCCACTTGGTGCCAATAACGTGCTGAAATTTGGGACGATCCACAAGGTACCATACGTCGTTCCTGGTGAACTGATTCAGCTCTTCTTGCATGGCGATCACCCAGTTGGAATCAGCTAGGGCTTCCTCTGCGCTTGATGGCTCAATGTTTTAGAGAAAGAAACTGAACATGGCACTTTCTCCAAACACTTGACTTCTGGTCACTACACCCTTGGATGGATCTCCAATGATCTGACTCGGTGAATGATCCTTGAGCCACGCACGCTTGGATCCACTAGCTTCGTCTTCATCTTCTTCCTGGTCGCTTGCTTCTCCTTCTGAAGAGACTGGATTGGGTGCTTGGCCTGCACTCGCTTCAGGTGTCTTGGGGGCAGCTTCAACTTTTCCTTGGACATTCTGCTCGCTTGAGTCCTTGATTTCTTCATCTTCTTCGAGCATGTCCCAGGTCAGTGAATTGACAGGTTCCTCGCTTTGATTTTTCTCGTTTGCTTGAACCTGTTTCTGTGGAAAACTTAAAGAAGATTCATCAAATACAACATGGGGTGATTCCTCCACAATTAGAGTTTTACAGTTGAATACTCTGTAAGCTTTGCTAGATGTAGAATATCCTAAGAATATTCCTTCATCAGCTTTGCTTTCGAAAGCTTTCAACTGTGACTTCCCATTGTTGTGAATGAAGACCCTACAACCAAAAATATGGAAATAAGATATGTTAGGAATTCTCCCTGTCCATATTTCATATGGTGTTTTGTCGAACCGTCTGTTGAGAAGCGTCCGATTCTGGGTATAGCACGCTGTATTGGCAGCTTCAGCCCAATACTTCATCTGAAGCTTTGAGTCAGCGATCATGGTACGAACGGCTTCTTTGATGATTCTATTTCTCCTTTCAGCAACTCCATTCTGCTGAGGTGTTCGTCCTGCAGATGTTTGGTGTGCAATGCCATGCTCCATGCAGTATGTTTCAATGGTAGAGTTTAGAAACTCTGTGCCTTTGTCAGAGCGAATGGTGGCAATCGCTTGATTCTTCTCCACAGCAAGTCGCTTGAGCAGTTGCGGTATCTTGGACAGTGTCTCCTTCTTACTGAAGAGAAATACAACCCAAGTGTAGCGAGAGAAGTCGTCGACTACAACTAGAGTGTATTTTCTCCCATTAAAACTCACTGGAGTAACTGGTCCAAACAGATCCATGTGAAGTAGCTCCAGCACTCGCTTGGATGAAGCTTCCTCAAGACTGGCGAAGTGCTTCTTCGTCTGCTTGCCTCATTGGCATGGTGAGCATGGATGGTTTTTGACAAAGACTTCTTTGGGTATGCCTTGCACCAGGCCTTTGCGAGCTAAGCGGTTAATATTCTTGAAGTTGAGATGGGTCGAGCGTCTGTGCCATAGCCATCCTATTGTAGCACTCTTCGCAAGTAAGCATGTTTCCTCTTTGCAGCTATCCCATTGTGCAATATAGACATTTCTTTGTCTAATTCCAGTCAATGCAATTTGGGACGTGAGTTTGCTCTTCACAATGCACTTGTTGGAAATAAATTCCACCTTGTATCCTTTGTCACAAAATTCTGAAATGGATAGCAAGTTGTGCTTTGGTCCTTCCACGTAGGAGACTTCTTCAATTGTGAGCTTTCCAAACTTCAGTGCGCCGTATCCTTTGGTGCTTCCTCGAGAGTTATCACCAAAGGTGATGTGTGGACCCTTCTTCTCTATATAGTCATGAAGTAGAGCTTTCATGCCGGTCATGTGCCTTGGACAGTCGCTGTCCATGTACCAGATTTGATGACCCTCGCTTGGCATGGGATCCACGGCGCCCACCTGCAATTAGACAGATTTTGGTACCCAAATCAGTTTGGGTCCTTGCAGGTTAGTTCCCTTAGGTACCCACACCTGCTTCATTCTCTTTTGAGAGGTAGCTTGTGTCTTGGGCTTCTTGACCTTTGAAAACTGTGATTTCTGCTTTGAAGCAGCTTCACACGTGCAGCAGTGTGTGCAAGAGGGGTAGCTCGCTTGAGACATACCTATGCTCTTGCCCTTTGGCTTATACCCTGAAGCGACTCGCTTCGGATTAGCTACAGGCTTAGAGACTGACTTAGGGTTAACAGTCTGAAGCGGCTCGCCTGGTTTCCTCGAAGCGGTCTAACTAGGGTTTTGACCCCGACTCGCTTGAGTAACCTTGGAAGTTTGAAGCGACCTCCTTGGTACTTCGAATTCTTCCCCCTCAACGTTAGTCCGGTTGGACCATCTCCAGTCCGGATAACGTGACACATAGACATTACTTCTCTTTATAGGAGGTAGATCCTTTGTCTCTAGTGTCTTGGCTTGAGACTTAGAAGCTTCAACAGCTTTCCCATTACGCTTGGATTGGTAAGATTAAGCATTTTGAGTGCTAGGGATTGTTGAATTTTGCTTACCCTTAGGATCTTCCATTAAAGATATATACATCTTCATTGGCTTCCTTTTTGGGTTCTCAGCCATTTGCCTTTATCTTTGTTGGTGGTCGCTTTGGAGGCAGTGGGCACATCCAAAGAGACTGATGGTGTGGTGTTTGAAGCACCAACAAAGACAGTAGACTTGGAAGGTCCACCCTCATATCCAAGGCCTGCTTTTCTACCAAAGGGTAGAAGCGAGCTCTCTAGTGCCTGCCTAGCATATGAAGCTTTGTTCAAGTTGGCAACTAGAGCGGACTGGGTTTCATACCTTCCCTCCAAGCTTTGATGTCTAGCAAAGAGATCCTCGAACTTACTAGTCATAGCCCTTAGATTAAGTTTGACTTCGTCAAGCTCAGTGGCTAACTTTCGGTTATCCTTCTCGCTATGAGACAAGGCTTGTTTTAACATTTTGTGGTCGCTTGACAATTTCTGGTGTTTGTCAAGCAACTCACTCCATGTCGAGGAATGGACTTCCTCTTGGTGAGTGTGTGCCAGTGTAATTGGAGTGATTGAAGGATAGAAAAATGCCTCCCCAGTGTCTTCGTCGGTGAGCGCCATGAGTCCCAAGTCTTCTCCCTCACTGGAGTTGGGATCTGTGACTGCATCGGAGTCGCTTGATAGATCATCAGTTGAAGCGACCGGCATTTCACTCACTACGAGCGCTAGCCTGGGAGCATCTCTCTTAGCCTTCAGTTCCTCACGCTCCTTGGCACTGAGCTTTGGGCAGTCTGATTTGTAGTGGCCCATCTTGTGGCAGTGATAGCACTCCACATCCATCATGTCGTGTGGGATCGGCTTGGTCATCTCTTCTCTTTTCCCTTTTCCTTTTCGAGCATCAGTGCTCCTCTCTTTGTACTGCTTGTAGAATCGTTTGTACTTGCACACTCGTGAGTTCATCTTGTTGAAATTTTTCGACAAGAATGCAACCTGCTCTTCCAGCTCTTCCCTTGACAACTTGGCTGGCAACTGGTCGCTTGGCCCTTCAGCAGCTTTGAAAGCTACTCCCATTGATGTCATGGGAGCTTCATCCTCGTCGTCGAGGCTCATTCGATTCAGATCGAATTCATGGGCTTTGAGCTCGGAGAACAGTACTTCCGGCGTGAGCTTTGTCAGATCCTTGGTAGCTAGGTAGAGTTCCTTCATAGTCTGCCACTTCCTCGTGAGAGCACGGACTATCTTGAGATTCACCTCTTTGTCTGTGAGTTCCTTCCCAAGTGAGTTGAGAGTTGCAGTGATGTTGGTGACTCTCAGCTCGAAGGCGTCGATGGATTCTCCCGACTTCATCACAAGGTTTTCAAACTCCCGCATTTGTACGGCGAGCTTGTTTTCCTTGATCTTGTCTGTGCCTTGAGAAATGAGGGCTAGGATTTCCCACATTTCCTTCGCCGTCGCACACTTCCTTATCCGTGGTAGATAGGCGTCCGACACAGTGCTCTGCATTGTGTGGCGTGCGATCTTGTCGAGGTTGGAAATTTTGAAGTCAGTAGGGTTGTACTCATCTTTGTCCTTCTCCACGAATGTTTGTCTGACGTGGACTAGACGGCCTTCAGCGGCTAGAACATCCACAGATACGGCTTTCTTGATTTCGATTGGCCCATCTTCTATGACCTCCCACATGCGGTCGTGGATGGAGCATAGAAAGCTCTCAACGCGAAAGCTCCAGATCTCATATCCTTCTATGGAGAACTGTGGAAGACTAGATGCATTGTATGTAGACATAGCAAACCGTCAGTAGTATATGCAGTATGCGTGGGTGAGATTTTGATGCACTTAGGAAAATAGGATCCGGTTCAGTGAGACAACGTGAAGCGAGTGGGGACTCGCTTCGGATATGCAGAGCAGAGGCTCGAAAGAACCGCTGCTCTGATACCACTTGTTGGTCCCGGTTTGTTATAGGAAAAATACGTAGAGGGGGGGGGGGGGGGGGGGTGAATACGTATTTTGAAGTTTTTCAACTTCTTTTCCTTAACTTAGAGTGACAAGTAAAGAGCTCGCTTTAGCACTTAAGACCTAGCTGAAGCTAGATCTACAGTACGTAGCTTGACTGCTTGACCAAATTGAGCACTTGATCAAGAGTGAGTCTTTACTCGTATATTCGGAAATTCGGTGAGCTAAATCATACCTAAGTATTTAAAGTTCCAAGTTATGTTTGTTGAGATGCAAGTGCAATGTATAATCAAATAAGGAAATAAGGAGTTTAGGGTTTAGAGAGATACGACACAAGATTTATAGTGGTTCGGAGATGAAGCTCCTACGTCCACTTTGTTGCACTAGGCAACTCATTCTCTTCACTCAAGAACATGAAGATTACGGGCTCTTCAAAAGCCTGTGACAAGATCGAGCTTCACTCGCTTGGATCTGTCTGACGCTGGGTGATTCCGGGTTCACACCAAAAACCTAAACTGGACTGGAAGCTTCACTCGCTTCAATCCGACAACAGGGAGATTACGGGTTCTCCTTACAACCTAGTTTCGATCGAGCTTCACTTAATGAAAGTGTAAGCTTGGATCTAGACTCTATGATCGAGGCTTCTACTATCGATGAAAGTAGAGCCTTGGATCGGAACAACCTGACGATGAACACAAAAACCTAACGAACAGAACTTGGGGTTAGGGTTTTTGGTTTACGACGAACACACTATGAAGAGCTCTTTACAGTAGGTGTAAAGTAGGCTTGAGCTCTTCTTCTAAGCTGAGGTATGGAATGGGCTTAGAATTCTAGGTTTGAAGGTTGTGAAGACAAATTCCGATGCAACTGGAATTCGGCGAACACTTGAAAATAAAGACTCGATGTTTGCTAGAAAGCTGTTTGCTGTAGGCGCTCGAATGCTCAAGTAGTGTTCTACTTCTTCACGTCTTGATCCTTCACTATTTATAGGCGGAGGTCTGGCCGAGATCCGTTGCTTGGTAGGCGGCCTTGTCCCTCCTCCTCTTGACAGTACTTTGCGCAGGCAGTTGCTTTTGCAGGTGCGCAGTTTGTTTCTTTGCCAAAAATGGCTAAGTTACAAGCTTAACAGTAACTGGAGCGAGCCAGTACTGTAGCGGCGCCCTGTCGGCCTCGCAGTCAACTCCTCTGCTCACTCAGTCTTCGACACGTGGAGATCTCGCAATTAATGCGACGATCTCAAGTTGACTGGAGTTTGAAATCGGAGCGGGAATTTTCGCTGTCGCTATCTAGTAGGTAGTGGCTCGCTTCGCTTCAGTCTCGTAGCGTTCGCTTAACATCGAGTCGCTTCAAGATCATACTGTAGCGAGTACTTGGGAAGTGAGTTCTCCAAGTGACTGCTTTAGTAAGTGTTGACTTGCATTGACTCGCTTTGGCTCTTCACTGTAGCACTCGCTTTGCTTCGTCTTGGCAGACTCGCTTCGAATCCATTGTAGCGCTCGCTTCGCTTCGCTCTTCTTCGGCACGCTTCACTTCGGTTGTGTAGACTCGCTTCGACTGGAAAACACACTCAAGCGAGTGGCCTTCACTTGAATTTTCTACAGTCTAAAACCTAAGTGACTTAAAGCAAAATAAAGCCATCCTAATAGTATAGGCTTAGAAAAATTTCTAACCTATTTACTACATCAAATTGGGTCGTTTGGGAACAGAACACTTGGGGTTTTGGGATCAAATCAAAACAAATACTTCACTCACTTCGAAGTATCCCATATAGGTTCCCCCTTAACATTTTGTTCTTAACAATTCCCAACAATACTCCTTCAAGTAAACGATGAAGAAATGAAGCAACGAGAAGAAGAAAGAAGTGAGGAGCACGAAGCTCTGTTCGGCCTCATTCCCTTTGGAGAATGAGGGTTTTACCTTAAGCTTAAGGCGGTGAGTGAAAGAGACTCTTCTCGGTGTCGAGGAAGAGGGATGGAAATGACTGCGAGTGATGATTCCCGGCGGGAGGCTTCGGAAGCCCGGATTGCTCGAGCTCAAAGGAACTCGTGGAGCAGGGTGTCAATGAATGAAACAGTACGCAAGAGCGCGTGCTTGTATGGAGAGTTGAGTTGTGATGATGATGTAGAATGATGGCGAAGTGTGCGATATTTTTAGGTGCAAGGAAGATAAAAGAAACGAGCATTCGTGTGAAGGAAGGATAGAAAAGGAATTCTCATAGGGGTAAGATTCCCTCCGTCATGAATGCAGTGGTCCTCACTCTAGGAGTACGTAGAGTCATGCGGATGGCGTGCTATACAGAACCTAAGGTTCTGCCAGATGTTTGAGGACATTGATCAGACCCTTCGATCCTGACAGATGCCAATAAATCTCATGTGGGTTCTGGAAGGAGATACGACTCCTGGCTTCTACGTAGATCATATCTTATATTTATATTAATTGTCTGAAGCTTCTAAGAACCTATAGGATTTCTGGTTGATATGTTACCGTACGGAGCAATTTCTGTTTGAGGCCTTATCAAGCTCGACAGTTGCTTTCCTTGATGGCGATATCGAGTCTAGTTCTATCTAGATTTTACTATTCCTTTTGTTCTGGCTAAATCTCCTTAATCGGCAGAAAACATCCAATACTTTGGAATTACGGACACAACCGTATTTTTATAATATGATGAAATAAGGAGGCGACACTCTAAACTTATAGGAAAGGTGTCTTTCTAGTGGATTGATTTATCTGGACAATGAGGCTGATATTGGTCCCTATCATAGGTTATGATCCATCATGTTTTGCAAGGAGTGTTCATGGATAAAGTGTTATAGCGGTAAAGAGCAAGAGATTTGTACATTCAAGGAGCTATAAACATGTATTTTGTATAGAGCATTGTTTGCGTAGAAATAATGAGTAGTAATCAAGCTACGTGCTCAGATAAAAGGTATACTTAACCACAAACTAGTAAAATTCATGGAGTTTAACACTCATTCAGGCGGATAATAGAAACATGACGTAAGGAGAAAGAGAGAAACGAGGAGCGCGGAGCGCGGAGCCTCGTTGAGCGTGAGTCCCTCTGGATAATGAGGGTTTTACCTTAGGATCGAGGTGGTGAGCGAAGGAAACTCTTCTCGGCAACGAGGAGGCAGAATGGAGGTGAATGCGGGCGATATTTCCCGGAAGAAGGCTTTGAGAGCTTGGGCTACTTGAGCTCGGAAGAGCTCGTGAGAGAATGTAAAAGAAACAGTACGCTAAGTGTGTATGTGTGTGTGTGGAATTGGGTTGTTGTCTCTTTTGCTGTTTTTAGATTTTATTCACTTATTATGAAATTTTCTCTTCTATTAGGAACTAAGAGAGAGAAAAGCTTCAGCCCATTTGCCAGCGAGGAAGGTGCTTCCTTACTACCCACTTCTAAAGAGGTTAAGTATGGTTCTAACGAGGGGCGTGCTCTACAAGTTCTCGCGAACTCTCCTGATAACCACATATTTAGCTTGCTTTAGAGTGTGTCTCGATGCGTGTTTTGGTTGAGATATGTGTTTAAATGAATAGGAAATGATAGGTTTTTACAATTTATACATTTTCTATAAGCTTTGCATTTTCTCTCGGTTTCCGTGCTGATTTCAGGTGCTGTGGCAATTTTCTGGGCAAGTTTGACTTATCCTATGTCAAAGAGGATCGAGAGAGGAAGCCGTAGCACTTTGTGGATTAATTTTCCGATGCCGGACGGAGAGAACGAGCCAAACCGTGAGAGCGTGCAAACTGTGAAATGTGGGCGGAAATGCACAAGTCAAACCTCTACTCAACTTTCCAGAAATTACAAATTTTACCCCACCTTCTCAACTCAAGTTTATGTTATTTGCAATTTGACCCCAATTGGTGGGAAAACTATAAGTAGCTAGTTATTTTCCTTATTTGCTATCTAACTACATTTGTATTTCACTTGAGCACTTTCTCTTAGAACCCTAGCTATTTTCCCTCTTTCTACTTTGGTATTTTCAAATATTTGTGGATGATCAAGCTTGGATATTGAAGATTTGTGGAGCATTTCAATTCCTTTTCATTTCCTTGTCATTTCTATTTGATTTCTCTTACTTTTTATGGTTTGATTGCTAGATCTATGGCTAGCTAAGCTTGCATATGGCTCCAAGTGATGGATAATTTGATGTAGATGATAGGTATTAGATTCTAGGATGTAGATCTACCTTCCTCTTGGATTGCCTATGGATTGGGACTTTAATTTGAATGCATGAATAATCGATCACTAGGAGTGCATCTAAGGTGTTTGAGGGAATGTCTAGTAAGCTTCCTTTCATAGCACTTGGCATCAATCCATACCCATATCACTTGATTTCATCTCTTATAGTTCCTAGAAAGAATTAGATGAGTTGGATGAGAGTTGGTAGGTTATCTTAGACATAATTTGAGCTATTTGGAGTTGATAGAGTATTTAAAGGCTTAGAAAGCATTTGTTGCTCTATTGATCAACTTGTTAATCACCCTAGAAAGGTAGGTTAGCATATTTGATATAAGAAACCATCCAAGGTGGATTAAATTGGTTTGAACCATCTAGAATCTAAAACCTTCATCATCATATTGGAAATTACTTGGATCCATGCCTTTACTATTGTTGATTCTTCGTGTTTGCATTTACTAGTCTTGTTTACTTTACATTGTCTACTTTACTCTTTGCCTAGTTTAGAAAACAAACCAAATCTTGATCATGTGCTTAGATAGTATAATGGAGACGATATAGACTACTTGATTTGCTATTGCCATATTCACTCCTTGTGGTTCGACTCGGACTTCTCTAGTTCGGTATTATTGCTAGGCTAGAAATTAGCTCTAGTCAATTTTTGGCACCGTTGCCGGGGAGTGATTAGATAGATATTTCAATAGTTTGTTTAGTCACTTGTTACTAATCTAAGCTTGTTTTTAATTACTTTTTCTTTTTGTTTTGAAGGTATATGCTCACAAGGTCTAAGGGGAGACTTGTAGAGCCACTTGTCTTGCAATTTGAGAGAAGACATAGAAGGAGGAATTTTAGAGAAGAACAAGAAATGGGTGATCAAAACCCGAATATGGAGGCCATCATGAGAAGGATGGAAGAAATGCAATTAGAAATTGATGAGCAAAAGAGGAAGGCTAATGAGGCGCCACCACCTCCTATCAACTTTATGTATCAAGCTCCAACGGATCAATATCAAGGAGGGGAGTGGGGCACGGTCAATGCCAACAATTTCGAGTTGAAGACCGGCTTGATTCAAATGGTGATGAATGCTCAATTCGGAGGAAGTCCCCTAGAGGATCCAAATGCACATCTTACTTCTTTCTTGGAGATATGTGACACCGTTAAGCTCAATGGTGTCCCTTGTGATGCCATTCGACTTAGGATGTTTGGTTTCTCTTTGAGGGATAGAGCCAAAGATTGGTACAAAGGATTGAATAAGTCGGAGATACACACTTGGCAAGATCTTTGCAAAGCCTTCTTATCAAAGTACTTCCCTCCCTCAAAGGCTCACAAGATGATTTCGGAAATTTCTCATTTCTCTCAACATGGGGATGAGACCTTATTTGAAGCTTGGGAAAGGTATAGAGAGCTCATCCGGAAATGTCCTCAACATGGTTTGAGTGAAGATCAACAAGTAACTCACTTCTATAGTGGACTCACTTCTCACACAAGAAGTGTAGTTGATGCCACCGCGGGGGGTTGTTTGTTGAACAAGCATGCCAAGGAAGCATTGAGGATAATTGAAGAGATGGCCGCTCTTGCCTACCAATGGCCTATGGAACGGACTTCCACAAAGAGGGTTGCATCTCTATCGGATGAGAGATATGATGAGTTAACTTCACTAATCACTACTCTCAAGAGTGATTATGACAAGGGTCAAAGAGACATGATGGAGATAAGAGCTATCAAGAAATATGAGAATGATGAGGTCTTAAATGAGGAGGAGGTGAAGCACATCAACCGTTGGAATCAAAGTAATTTTCGAAGAAATTATGGGAATCCTTCCTTCAACAATCATCCAAACCTCTCCTATTGAAATCCACAAAATGCTCTTAATGTTCCTCAATCTTCTCCTCCCGTATTTTGTGTTTCACATCAAGTTGTTGAAGAAAAGAAGCCTCTCCAACCGGGAATGGAGAGTATTATCCAACAAATGGCCGCTCAACAAAGCACTTTCATTGCTCAAACGGGGCAAAAGGTCACCACATTGGAGAACACGGTTTCTTCCATGGACAAGCACATCAAGATGCTTGAGGGCCAAATGAGCCAAATGGCTAATCATGTTGCTTCTCAACACAAGCAAGGGCAATACCCTAGCAATACGGAGGTGAATCCCAAGAAGAATTGTAGTGCTATTACTACAAGAAGTGGGAGAGTTTGTGGAAACAAAGATGATGTTGTAGAAGTTGATGAAGAGCCTTTTGTTGAAGATTTGTCCTATGAGGAAGAGGATTATGAGATTGAGAAGAAAAAGGAGGTGAGGAATCCCATTCTTGAGAGAGAACTTCACAAGAAAAATGATGTGGTTGAAGTTCCTTTACCTACAAAGGATTTCATCACCAAGGCACCGTTTCCCCATCGTTTAGCAAAGCCGAAAATGGATGAAAAAATGAAAAGGTTCCTAGCTATGTTTAGCAAGGTTCATATTAATATTCCTTTGTTGGATGCTTTGAGGGACATGCCCGGATATGTTAAATTCTTGAAGGAGGCCGTTTCTAACAAAAGGAAGTTTGATTTGCTTGAGACAATTAACATGACGGAGGAGGTTAGTGCGGTTCTCCAAAGGAAACTTCCATTGAAAAAGAAGGATCCCGGATCATTCACTATAGCTTGCCTCATTGGGGGGTAATGAATTTGGAAATGTTCTTTGTGATCTCGGGGCTTCTATAAACTTGATGCCTCTTTCCATTTTCAAGAGACTTGATATTAGAAATCTTCGTCCTACTCCGGTGTGCCTACAAATGGCGGATCGCTCTATCACTTATGCTCAAGGAATTGTGGAAGATGTTCTAGTGAAGGTAGAAACCTTTATTTTTCCGGTGGATTTCGTAGTCTTGGATATGCCGGAGGATAGAGAGATGCCTCTTATTCTTGGAAGACCACTCTTGGCAACCGGAAGGGCATTGATAGATGTTCATGAGGGTAATCTCACCTTTCGTGTTAATGATGAAACTCTCACTATCTCCATCTATGATGCCATGAAGAAGTCAAGTGACCATGATTTTGAGGAGTGCAACTTGATAGAAGTGGTTCCATCATCTAGAGGAGAAGATCATTTGGAGGAGATTATCCAAAACTCCATTTATTCCTACACCGAAATTGATGAAGCTTGTGATGAGCTCTTGGATACTCTAGCCTTTTTGGAGTCTCAAGAGTCATTTTGTCCAAAGAAAGAAGTGGGGTTCCTAGAGCTAAGAAAGGAGGAGGACCGATCAAATGCAAAGGGGGAAGATAAAGGTCAAACTTCAACTCCGGCCTTGAGTTGAAGGAACTACCGGAGCACTTGAGGTACGCCTTTCTTGGTGATAATGAAACTTTTCCTATTATAGTGTCAAGCATCCTCTCAGAGTCCGAATTGGAGAGGTTGCTAAGAGTCTTGAGGCAATATAAATCGGTGATTGGGTGGACCATTGATGATATAAAGGGTATAAGCCCTAGTGTTTGTATGCACCGGATCTTGTTGGAAGAGGATGCAAGGCCCAAAAGGCAACCACAATGGAGATTGAACCCCGTTCTTCAAGAAGTGGTTAGAAAAGAGGTTTTGAAACTCCTAGATGCGGGTATGATTTGGGCTATCTCCGATAGTGAATGGGTGAGCCCTACCCAAGTTGTTCCAAAGAAGGGAGGTATGACCGTTATCAAGAATGAGAATAATGAGGTGATATCTACTAGAGTGGCTTCTAAATGGAGGGTTTGCATTGATTATAGAGCTTTGAATTCGGTGACAAGGAAGGATCACTTCCCTCTCCCTTTCATTGATCAAATGCTTGATAGGTTGGCGGGACATGAGTATTATTGTTTCCTTGATGGATACTCGGGCTACAATCAAATCACAATTGCCCCCGAAGATCAACACAAGACGGCATTTACTTGTCCCTATGGTGTTTTTGCCTATAGGAGGATGCCCTTTGGTTTATGCAATGCACCGGCCACCTTTCAACGGTGTATGATGGCAATATTCCATGGGTTGATTGAAAATATCATGGAGGTCTTTATGGATGATTTCTCGGTTTTTGGGTCAAGCTTTGATAATTGCCTTGACAATTTGACTCAAGTTCTTCAAAGATGTGAGGAGACCTCTCTTGTGCTTAATTGGGAAAAATATGTCACTTCATGGTTAAGGATGGCATTGTCCTTGGACACCGAGTCTCGAGTGAAGGATTAGAGGTGGATAGAGCCAAGATTGTGGCAATTGAAAAGTTACCTCCACCTACTAATATCAAGAGCATTCGGAGTTTCTTAGGGCATGCGGGTTTTTATAGAAGATTCATCAAAGATTTCTCTAAAATCACGAAGCCTCTTTGCCATCTACTTGAGAAGGATGCCAAGTTTGTATTTGATGATGAGTGTCTAGTAGCTTTTGAGAAGTTGAAAAAGGCTTTAGTTTCCACTCCGGTTTTGATTACTCCAAATTGGGAAGAGCCTTTTATCATTGATTGTGATGCTAGTGATTGGGCGATTGGAGTGGTTTTGGGCCAAAAGCGGGATAACTTGTTCTGAGTTATACACTATGCAAGCAAAACTCTAGACTCGGCTCAAAGGAATTACACAACTACCGAGAGAGAGTTCCTTGCGGTGGCGTTTGCTTTTGAGAAGTTTCGACCCTATCTTGTTGGCAACCACACCATTGTCTATTCGGATCACACCGCTATTCGGCATCTCATTGCAAAGAAGGATGCTAAACCTCGACTCATTCAATGGATTCTTCTCTTGCAAGAGTTTGATATGGAGATAAGAGATCGAAAAGGGTGTGAAAATGTGATAGCGGATCACTTGTCTAGACTTGAGAACCCTATTGAGGGAGATTCCGAGGAATCCAAGATTGTGGATGGTTTTCCGGATGAGAGACTTCTTGCTTTGAAGCTCTATACTCCATGGTATGCCGATATTACAAATTTCTTGGTCATTCATGAGTTACCTCCGGATTTGAAGTCATATGAGAAGAAGAAGTTCCTTCGTGAGGTCAAGTTCTACTATTGGCAAGCACCGTATTTGTGGAGGAGATGTGCGGATGGTATTATCCGACGATGTGTAGGCCAAAATGATTGGAATAAGATCATAGAGGAATGCCATAGCTCACCATGTGGAGGGCATTTTGGAGCAAATCGAACCGCAATGAAGGTGTTTCAAAGCGGATTCTATTGGCCTTCGATTTTCAAAGATTGCCTTGCCTATGTGAAGGGTTGCGATAGATGCCAACGTTTGGGAACAATCACCAAACGTGATGAGATGCCTCAAAACATCATGGTTGAGGTAGAGCTTTTCGATGTTTGGGGGATTGACTTCATGGGACCTTTCCCCATCTCTAATGGTTACTCTTACATCTTGCTTGCGGTGGACTATGTCTCACGATGGGTGGAGGCCATTCCTACGGCTACCAACGATTCTAAAGTGGTGCTTAAGTTTCTTAAGAAGAATATCTTGTCTCGGTTTGGAACCCCGAGGGCACTTCTTAGCGATGGGGGGTCACACTTCAACAATCGTTGGCTTGGTAGTCTCTTGGCTAAGTATGGTGTGAAGCACAAGGTCACATTGCCATATCATCCCCAAGCAAATGGCCAAGCCGAGTTAGCCAATCGGGAGATTAAGCAAATTCTTGAGAAGTCGGTTGCAAACCGAAAGGATTGGGCTAATAGGCTCGATGATGCTCTATGGGCGTATCGAACGGCATACAAGACGCCTATCGGTATGTCTCCATATCAATTGGTGTTTGGCAAATCATGCCACCTCCCGGTTGAATTAGAGCATAAGGCTTATTGGGCAACAAGACGAATTAATTTTGAGTTCAAGGAAGCCGGTTTTGCAAGGCAAGATCAATTGGTTGAGCTTGATGAATGGAGGAATGAAGCTTATGAGAACTCAAGGATTTTCAAGGAGAGAGCCAAGAAATTTCATGACCGTGGAATTCGAAGCCGTGAATTTAGTCCGGGGGATGCCGTTCTTCTCTTTAACTCTCGTTTGAAGTTATTCCCCGGAAAGCTTCGTTCAAAATGGACCGGGCCTTATTCGATCTATAGATGCTATCCGAATGGGACATTCGAGCTATTGAAGGATGTTGGCACGACTTTCAAGGTTAATGGCCACCAAATCGAGCATTACTTTCGTGCGGATATAGAAGAGGCCACGGTCTCGTTGCTTCAAGATCCGTGACGAAAAGTGAGGTATCGTCGAGCTAGCGACGTTAAACAAAGCGCTCGTTAAGAAGCACCCTAACACGTATCCTTTTTCTTTAGTGCGTTTATTTTCGTTTATTCTTTGTTATTTCATTTTGTTTTATTTTTATTTTCTATTTTCTCTAAGTACTATTAGATATATAGCTTTAAATAGGTGAGTGTTTAATTTTGTTAAAAAAATTGAAAAAAATAGAGGGAAGTTTTTGTCCATGTTTTTAGTTTGAACATTAGGAATTAAGTTCATAGTATAGTATAGATAATTAGATAAATAAATTAATGAATAATTAGATTTAAAAAAAAAAAAAATGTTGAGCTGTGTCTTCTTCGCAGCGACGTTTACTGGGAAATTGCAGCTGTGGCTCTCCATTCCGGCGAGGCAGACGGAGACCAGCGACTCGCCGGCGGAGTCTTCAAGTGCAGAGGAAGGACGTGCTGCTCGAGACGGCGACCAAACCGGCGACCGAGACGGCGAGCTGTGGGTCGCCGGGCGGCTTCTGCATCGAGACGGCGACCAAAACGGCGACTGGTGGGTCGCCGGCTGGAGTTCGAAGATGGAGCAGTTCCTTTCGCGCGATTCCGGCAAGCAGCTTCTTTCTCGCGAGCAGATTCCGGCGCCGCGCAGCAGCTCCTTCGCGATTCCGACTAGCAACAGCAGATTCCGGTGGCGAGCTTGAGCAGCAGCATTCTCCCGTCAGCAGTGCGATTCCGGCGACGCTCGGGCAGCACCTCCCTCTCCAAGATGCAGGCGACGAAGATCCCTCTCCGAGCAGCAGATCCGGCATCGAACAGCAGCAGCGACTCCGGCGAGGGCTCCTTTTCCGGCGAAGGCGGCTGGGCTCATTTCGGGCCCAGATCTAGGTCTGGGCCGGGTTTGACGGGCTGGGCCGATTCTTCCGGGCCGGGCCGAATTTTGCCATTTTAAAAAAAAATTGAAAAAAAATTGAAAAAATTTTAAAAAAATTTGAAAAAATTAAAAAAAAAAAAAAATTCTAAAAAAATTGGATGATGAAAAAAAATTAACAAAATTAAAAAAAAAAAAATATTTTCTAATTTTTAAATAAATAATTGCTACCTTCTCATCCTCTTTTCTTCTATTTTTATGAAAAAAAATTGTGGGGTTTCTTCTCTTATCTCTTTACTCTTTTCTTCCATGACCTACATTTCCCTTTCTTTTTCACTTTGATATTTCCTTGTGATTTTCTTCAAAAATTTTGGTTGCTCAAAGTAAAGAAAAGGAAGGAGTGTGAGGTACATTTATGCATTTTCTTCATGAATTTTTCTCTCTAAGCTATAAAATCACTATCCTCTTGTATGAATTAGGGTTTCTTGTTCTTGATTTTGTTTGGTATGGACAAGGTAAGGATGTGATGGATCTTGACTTTTGGGTGTGATTGGATTATTTTGCAAGAAATTTTGCCCTTAGATTTGTTCTTGATTGTTGGGACTTAGAGGTTAAATGAAGAATGATTTCACCATAAATCCTCATCCTTACATTTTTATTTCCTTGGTTTAATTGTGATATAATTCTTCATTGGGTTAGTTTCATTAGATTGAGTGATTGTTGGTGAAATACTAGGAGGAATGTCTTATTGGTTGCATTGCCATTTTTAGGTGACAAATGGGGAGAGCATGTAAGAGAAAGAAGGGAGATTCGCCATCGGAGGGGGAATTGCCAATTGTGGATCCCGCCCATAAAAAGAGACTTGCTACGTTGGTGAAGAGGGGCGTGGAAACTACGCGTTTTCCTTCCAAGGCCGTTTTGCAAGAATTGGGTCTCTACGATGAGGTGCGGAAATTATTCTCCACTATTGAGTGGCAATCTTTGCTTGATGATTCACATGTGGACCGGAAGACGTATCCAAAAGCAACTTTGGAGATAATGAGCACATTGGAAGTTGAAGTAAAAGGGAAGAATTGGTTGGCTGCGAATTTTCTACTCTACAACAAGAAACGTTGTATCACTTCCCTTGATATTGCCAAGTTGTTTGGGGTACGTCCTTCTTCCACGGGTAGTATATCCTCCACGTTCGACCATAAGACATTTTGGGATGAGTTGGTTTTGGAGAGTAATCGTCCATTTGTATCCGGATTGTCAAAGGTGACTCACATCCGAAATCCCGTTTTTCGTATGGTGGTGCGAATTCTAGTTCACACCGTTTTTGCTCGAAAGGATAATGGAGGGGTTAGAGATGATGATCTCTACATTTTGTGGGCTATGATACATGACGTGGAAATCAACATTAGTCATTTTTTCTTGAAGCACTTGTACAAGCATGCTCTAGCTTCATCGGGCATTATTTGTATTGGAGGTATGTTGACACCATGGGCAAAATTCTTCAAGTCGGATATATTCGGGTGGCCTCCGTTGGCCGAGAGCACTTCTCTAGATTTCAATCGGTTGAGAGTTATGAAATTTCTCAAGTCTTCAATACCACCGTACTTCTTTATGCTCAACCCGGAGGAATTATTCCCTTTGCCTAATCCGAAACTTGTGAAGGTCACCAATTCAAATGAAAAGATCAATTGGTTGATGAACACCGAAGCTCATTATCATGTCATTGAGATGACAAAGGAGAAGGGTGCTACTAAAAACAGAAGAGTTATCTTAAGGGACGATGAAGATGAAGAGGACGGTATGGAGATAGAAAGCCCCGATGTGCAAAGTGAGAGTGGTTAAGAATCGATTGAAGAGAGAGTGAAGAGTTTGGAAGTGTCCTTTGAGTTGTTGAGTTCTCAAGTCTCCATCATGCGTCAAGACATGGATACGTATCAAAAGGAGGTGCCCGACCGTTTTAGAGCCATTCAAGAGGATGCAAGAGTTACTCGGGAGGATACTAGAGCCATGAGGGAAATGATGGCCCGTCTTGAGGCTCATCACATGGGTCAAGGGAATCATTCCCCACTTCGTCCCCCACCTCAATAGCTTGGACACTTGTGAGTAGTAACTTAAATATCTTATGTAGATTCGTCCCTCCAACCTTATTTTTGATTTTATTTTCAAAAATAAGTTTGGGGGAGGGGGATGGGATAAGATATTTAAGTTACTTTTTCATATTTCTTCAAGTTATTTTTATCGAATTTCTTTCTTTGTTTGTTTTAAATTTTTATGTTTTGTTTGGAGTGAATTGGTGGTGGAATTTGTGTGTATTGAAGGATGAGTTGATTTGGTGTGCGCAAATAATTCAAGTGATGTTTTAATGCTTTATAAGGGTGTTTAATTGCGTAGGTGCAAATTATTTCGAATTTCGTTTTAAAAGCATCACTTGGGTTGTAGTGCTTCTTGTCTACATGTTTAGGTATTGTGGTTATCGCTCATTTGCTTCAAGAGAGATGTTGATGATGATTTAAGCGGAAAATGCATCATATTTTTGGAATTTTTCATGTGTGTATTGAGCATGAAATGGTTGCATAACATGATTGGCTAGGAATGATTGATCTTAGGCACATGAACTCTAAACAAAAGCTTGTGAGATTTGAGCCAAAAAGTTGCATTAATAATGTTACTTTTTCTTTCTTGTGAGTTTGCCATGTATTGCATTGTCATCTTCTAGAACTCGCCTTCAATCTCGATCAAGGTTGCTATATGTGCTACGAGAACTTAGAAATGATTTTAGGCCCTCACTTGTTAGCTTCATTATTCCCTAAACACTAACCAAATGAAACGTTAACTTTGTGGTCCCCCTTGAGCCTTTGAAGCCCTTGTTGCTAAACCGGATGAAAGGGGGTGAAGGTTGGTTAAGGGAATCTATTGAGAGGTTGTGAAGTAGTGAGGTAACGAGGTTTGAGTTGTTTGATTGAAGAGATTGTTTTGAGATAAGAATACTCCTATGAGCTCTAAAAAAAAAGGGGGGAAAAAGAGAAAAAAATGAAAAAGATGAGAATGGAATTCTCACAAAAGTGAAAAAATGATGAAAAAGAAGAAAAGAAAAAAGAGTTTGAATAAAGTTAGTTGTGAATGAGAGCATAAAGGAGTTATTCATGAATATTTGAGAAGCTTCAATCAAGCTTGGGCATTAAAGAGTGTAAAGAGGTGAAATGGTTAAGGTAAAAGGTGGAGAAATTCACATTTAGAGTGGAAAAGAGAAGGTGAAAGTACTTAGGAGATTTCTTAGTCACTTAGCTTAAAAGTCCCTACCTAAACCAATGTCCCCACATTACAAGCCTAAATAAAAGACCTAATTGATCTTAGTTCGAGTGCACAACCAAGCGATGGAGATCTTGAGGTTTAGGGCAAGCTTATGGTAAGAGCGATGCATGCATGAGTTCGATGAGTGTAAACTTCCTACCATACACTTGAGAGAAAGAGTGATACACTTACACTTAGAGAGGTTTGGAGTTTCATTGTGCTTGAGTGATTTTTTGGTTGAGAGTGTTGTGTGGTTGTGGATTGTTCAATGTACCTTGGGAGTTCCATGTTTGAAAATGCTTTATTGAGTGAGTTTTGAGGCATCGATGATCTTGATTAGCATACCCATATGTGCTTATGTTTTTTGATTGTTCGTTCCATTGTCGGGACGAGCAATGGCTTAAGTTTGGGGGAGTTTGATAACCACATATTTAGCATGCTTTAGAGTGTGTCTCGATGCGTGTTTTGGTTGAGATATGTGTTTAAATGAATAGGAAATGATAGGTTTTTACAATTTATACATTTTCTATATGCTTTGCGTTTTCTCTCGGTTTCCGTGCTGATTTTAGGTACTGTGCCAATTTTCTGGGCAAGTTTGACTTATCCTATGTCGAAGAGGATCGAGAGAGGAAGCCGTAGCACTTTGCGGATTAATTTTCCGATGCCGGACGAGAGAGAACGAGCCAAAACCGTGAGAGCGCGCAAACTGTGAAATGTGGACGGAAATGCACAAGTCAACCGAAAATGCACAAGTCAAACCTCTACTCAACTTTCCAGAAATTACAGATTTTACCACACCTTCTCAACTCAAGTTTATGTTATTTGCAATTTGACCCCAATTGGTGGGAAAACTATAAATAGCTAGTTATTTTCCTTATTTGGTATCTAACTACATTTGTATTTCACTTGAGCACTTTCTCTTAGAACCCTAGCTATTTTCCCTCTTTCTACTTTGGTATTTTCAAATATTTGTGGATGATCAAGCTTGGATATTGAAGATTTGTGGAGCATTTCAATTCCTTTTCATTTCCTTGTCATTTCTATTATGATTTCTCTTACTTTTTATGGTTTGATTGCTAGATCTATGGCTAGCTAAGCTTGCATATGGCTCCAAGTGATGGATAATTTGATGTAGATGATAGGTATTAGATTCTAGGATGTAGATCTACCTTCCTCTTGGATTGCCTATGGATTGGGACTTTAATTTGAATGCATGAATAATTGATCACTAGGAGTGCATCTAAGGTGTTTGAGGGAATGCCTAGTAAGCTTCCTTTCATAGCACTTGGCATCAATCCATACCCATATCACTTGATTTCATCTGTTATAGTTCCTAGAAAGAATTAGATGAGTTGGATGATAGTTGGTAGGTTATCTTAGACATAATTTGAGCTATTTGGAGTTGATAGAGTATTTAAAGGCTTAGAAAGCATTTGTTGCTCTATTGATCAACTTGTTAATCACCCTAGTAAGGTAGGTTAGCATATTTGATATAAGAAACCATCCAAGGTGGATTAAATTGGTTTGAAGCATCTAGAAACTAAAACCTTCATCATCATCATATTGGAAATCACTTGGATCCATGCCTTTACTATTGTTGATTCTTCGTGTTTGCATTTACTAGTCTTGTTTACTTTACGTTGTCTACTTTACTCTTTGCCTAGTTTAGAAAACAAACCAAATCATGATCATGTGCTTAGATAGTATAATGGAGACGATATAGACTACTTGATTTGCTATTGCCATATTCACTCCTTGTGGTTCGACTCGGACTACATTTCATCGAGGATTGGTCTTCTTCCTCCCATTCATCGAGCCCAGAGGATTTAGCTTCTGCTCCAGATCCCTCTCTTTAATTTTGTTGCTTTGGATAGGATGTTTTTAAACAATTTACTTTTTGGGTATTTGTGGTGGGGTGCTCATTTATGACCCTGAGATCATGCTGATGGTGTACAACAATTGTCCCTCTTTTCTAATTTTGGCCAGGTGCTTCTTTGAGGCCTCGCTTTTAACATGTTCCTGCTGTTTCTTAACAATTGAGAATATCATCCTCCTACTCTTGTGTTTATACAGGTTTTGTTTTTTACCCCATTTCTGCTTACTAGAGCATTTTAAGATGGCGAGATAGAGGTATCCCCAACATTTTTAAGATAATGAGATAAGACAATGGGATAGCATTTTAAGATAATGGGATATGGGTATCCCCTACCCCCCCACTGAGGTGTAAGGGACTGAAGGAATTACGCCTCATTTGAGAGCTAAACATTTACGAAATATAACTATCTCAAAGGTAAAGAGGCATGATCCAGGGTTTCCACACATCAACTAATCATGAGATAAAAATTTAAAAGGCAGATAAGGGGTTATAACCCATCGTACTTCCCTTCTTGAAAATAACTTCTAATTTTCCCTGCGTATTTCGAGGGTTATACCTTTTTCTTTGCTTGTCATCTCCTCAACATTTTCTTGATCCAGCATTTCCATTGAACTTTTGACTTTTGCCCTTGCCTGGGCTATCAAAGTTTTCCATTGCCCCCTTACAATTGGGGCGTGGCACATGCTTGTTGCTTCAGCTTCAAGTCCTTTGCTTTCACTGATCTGTTGGAGCGACTGCTTGTTTGAGTCTTTGGATAACGGAGACTCTCCAGAGGAATTGGTGCTGGTGATCAGTAGGTGCTCCATTGGAGTGGAAAGATTTTGACTTTCTTCTGCCGGAGTTAGGGCCTTGAGCCTCTTTTCTTCAGGTTTCATTTCATCTTCATCACCAACGGGTTCTTCTATTGACCTTTTCTTGGCCTCTCCTGCTTGCACCGATTGAATATAGCATTTTCGAGAGACTCCCTGATCTCCCGACACCTGTCCCACCTGGCTCCTCACAGGGAATTTCATCATCAGGTGATAAGTGGAAACCACTGCCTGAAATGGGTTTAGGGCAGTTCTCCCTAGAATAATATTGTAAGAAGATGGCTGCTGTACGACCAAAAAGGTGACTGGCTTTGATACTCGCATAGGTCCTTCGCCCAGGGTGAGCATCAAGTCAATTGATCCCAACGACATTATAGGATCTCCTGAGAAACCATGCAGAGTTGTGGCTACGCCACTCAAAGGCTTCTGTAGACTCATTTGATTGAAGCAGCTTTCAAATATAACGTTAACTGCGGCCCCTGTATCCACAAAGACCCTTTGGACTTGATATCTTTCTACCTCCACTGTGATGACCAAGGCATCGTCATGTGGATGAGTTACTTTCTGATTATCTTCGGGTCCGAATGAAATTTCTGGCGGGGGTAGGCCCCTTTCGACCTTCCAGACCCCGTGTCTTTCGTGCATATGTAACTCTCTAGCAGATGCCTTTCTGCTTCTGTTGGAGTCCCCCATGGTTGGTCCTCCGTATATCATCTTGATAACACCTTTAGGTTCTGGTCCTTGGCCAACATCAGGCGATTTTTCAGGTGCTTCTTTGCGTCTTTTGTTCTGTTCAGTCTCTCTCTTGACGTATTCCAAGAGTTCTCCTTCTTGGATTAGTTTCTCGATAGCAATCCTCAAATTTCTACAGTCATTGGTCATGTGACAAAAGTCATTGTGAAATTTGCAGAACCATTCAGAAGGTGGATTCCTTGGCGGCTGCCTGTGCCCAGCAGGGATCTGGACCCCTGGTTTTTTCATGACCACTTCTAGTAAGTCAACGAGCTGTTTGATGAGTGGCGCAAAAGATCTTAAAAATCTTTCATTTTTATCAGCTTTCTTGGCATCTGGGGCCGGTCTTTTCCTTTCTTCAGGCTTCTTTTCTCTTTGAGAAGCCAGTTCGGCCCTCTTGCTGCTTAGGGCTTCTTCCATATGGGTATACTTTTGAACTCTTGTCAATAACTCTTCAAAAGAGGTGGCTTCCTTTTTTATGAGAGAAGCGAAGAATTGTCCCGGCTTCAAGCCATCTACACAGGCATGCACCTTTAGTTTTGGTTCTACTCCTGGTATTTCCAAGACAGCTTCGTTGAATCGTGTCATGTAGTCTCTCAGGCTCTCATTAGCGCCTTGCTTGATAGTCGTCAGATGCAGTGAATTTCTGGTAGTTCTTTTAGCACTGACAAACTGTTGGAGGAAAACTACCCTCAGATCCATGAAGGAGTGGATAGAGGCTTTTGGTAGCTGTTTGAACCAGTGTTGGGCGGTCCCTGATAGGGTTGTGAGGAACACTCGGCACTTGACACCTTCTGAATATTGATGTAAGAGACGTAAGCTCTCGAATTTCATCAAATGTTCTTCAGGATCTCCCTTTCCTTGGTATTCGCAAGAGATTGTTTTGAAGTTGCTGGGGACAGGATCAGTTTGAATGTCCGCAGAGAACAGACTATTCTCATCGATATATAAGGAGAAAAGCTCCGACTTGTTCCCATTACCCTTGTTATTAGGGGCGTGCTTATGGTTCTCTTCTTCGTTTAGGTTGTGAATTTCTCTTTCACTTGCCCCTGTTTCCTTTGAGGCCCTTTCTGCAGCTTGCTTTTGCTCTTTTAGCTGTTTTACTTCTTTTGCCAAGAGCTTCATCTGCTCTTGTTGCTGGGCATACCTTTTGGCCCAGGTGTTATTATTGAGGTTCTCTTCAATTCCCTCAAGTCCCTCTTTATCTGGGGATTCCCAATCAGTCATAAATCCTTCCTCAGCCTCATCCACTATGGGAGGCAGCTTTGAAATCAATTCTTGATTTGTGTTTGGATTTGTAGGCTTCTGCTTGTGCACTGCAGGGGTACTCTTGCTTCCTCCACCTTCTTGGTTTTCACCTGGGGGATCTGAAATTTGGGAATTCATTCCCAAGGCGTGAAGTCTTTTCTCGACAGCTCCTTCAACCACACCTTCTACGAGCGTTTTCATTTTTAGGAGCATGGCTGGAGAGAACTGAGCCTCCATATTGACACTGGTCTCTGTCACCACGGTGCCTTTTCCTTTATTCCCTTGTAGGGAATTGGCTGGATTTCCAGTAGCTTGGCCAGCTTCTTTTGAAGCAGCATCTGAGGCAGTATTCATTTTTGCAAGGTTCTGCAAATATTCAAGAATATTTAGAATAATTAGCTTTAGATGCTCCTTGAGGGAGGCTTAAAGTACGTATAATCTATGTTTAGTGTGATTCTTTTGCAATCATAAACCCTTCAAGGTAATTTTGACGAGCGTTGCCTGTTTATTACAAGACTTCTTAAGGGATGGCTTCTGCCAGTATATGATGAAGATAAGTGATGACTTAATGATGAGAAACTAATCATGACGCAGGGCTTTTATATAGTTCCCTCTTCTATGGACCTCGGTACGAGGCATCTGGCCGTGCAAAATTCAGTTGTGGGATACTGCTGATCTAACAGATCCTTGCAAGCCATTTATGGTAGCCCTAACAAGCGTTATTTAATATAGGGCTTTTTCAAGGGTGGCTTTTACCAGAATGAGGTTGAGGTCAATGACACCTGCCTTTACAAAATCCACTATCAGAGTGTTTGTTTTCCCAAAGCCTTCTTTATGAAGCTTCTGAAAAGGATCTCATCATGAGGGGAAGTTATTTAGAATTTGTATGGCATCGTATTTTATTAAGCTCAATGCGAGACGCTCGACCATATAGGCTTCTTTATGCCTAGTGCCTACTGTATAGGACTTTCCTGTAGGATATTCCCTATCAGCCAAG
Organism: Thymus mandschuricus; assembly: GCA_029379335.1. Lineage (NCBI taxonomy): Eukaryota > Viridiplantae > Streptophyta > Magnoliopsida > Lamiales > Lamiaceae > Thymus > Thymus mandschuricus. Next base: position 12,348,108 of record CM057074.1, on the reverse strand, counting down.
GACTATGAGAATGATATCCCTCATACGGGATTTATGAGAGTATTGCCTATTGAACAGAGCTTACAAGAGCTTGGTCTATTTTATAGGGCTTATAAAAGTGTTGCCTATTAAATAGAGCTTATGAGGATAATGTCTTCTATAGGGGTTTATGAAGATATTGTCTACTAAATGGAGTTTTCGAAAATACCGCTTATGAGATGGGATTTAGGTAGGATTCTACCCATCAAAATGCGATGAGTAAGGCTTATGGGAGTGATATAAAAATGTTGCCTTTAAAACAAAGCTTGGAGGTGCGTTGCCTATCTGATAGGACTTATGAGGGGCATTGCTCGTTATGTAGGGCTTGCGCGGATGTGGCCTACCGGGTAGGGCTTGTGAAGGGTTCTGTCCTTTATAGGGAGCTTACGAGAGTGTTGCCCGTTAGACAGGGCTTTTGTACGGTTCCACCCATTATAGGGGGCTTGTGTGGATATTGCCTATTAAATAGTTCTTTTGAAAGGTCCTGCCCATTATATGGGGCTTACGCGGATGTTGCCTATTAGATAGGGCTTGATTAATGATGTGATGCCTATTATATAGGGCTTTTGAAGGTGTGCCTATTAGATAGGGCTTGTGCTGCCTATTAAATAGGGCTTACGAGGGATCTTGCCCATTATATGGGGCTTATGATAGTGCTGCCTATCGGATAGGGCTTATGCGGAGGTTGCCTGTTAGCCAGGGCTTCTGAAAGTATTGCCTGTTACCCAGGGCTTCTGAAAGTATTGCCTGTTAGCCAGGGCTTCTGAGATTGTTGCCTGTTTAAACAGGGCTTCTGATGGTATTGCCTGTTAGCCAGGGTGTTTCACCAAAAAGTGTTCGCAATAGAACGAAATGTATCCTAGCACTTAGTAAGTAAAAACCCAATGTCGAATCTCAAGGAAAACTTTGCAAGGCAAATAATCGTGTAGCAAAAATCCTAATCTAGCCTAAATCTAGGAAAGCAAGTAAATAAGATTTTTGGGGTTTTTGTTTTAAATCCTAGGCAAATAAAATAAATCAAAGCAATAAATAAAAGCAAGCAAATATCTAATCTAAAGAGCAAGAAATAAATCTAAGAATTAAACTAGAATAAAACGATTAATCTACCTAGGCAAGAATCAAAAAGAAAGAAATAAAGGAAGCAACGAAGAAAGCATAAACTACCTTAGACATGATGAATAAAATCTGGAAATTTAAAGGAAAATAAATCTAACTTGAAAGCTTTGAAAAACTAGAGAATCGAAAGCAAAGAAAAACGAATCTAAACTAGAACTTGAAAATCGAAAAAACGAAATTAAACTAAGGCAATTGAACGAAGCAATTAAGAAAACGAATCTAAAACGAAAGCAAGCAATTAAAACAAGTAAACGAAAGCAATAAAAGAACTTACGAAAATTGAGACGAAGAACGAAGAACTTGAATTAAATAAAGCGTCTTGAATTAAATTGCAACTACGAAGAATTCGGATCCGAACAAAGTAAAACTAAACTAGAGTATTTGAGTGCTGAAAAACTAAGCTAAAAGATGATAAAAGATGATACAAATTCGTCCCAATGTACTAGTATATATATTAGGAAGAAAAACCTAATTAAATAAGGAAACAACAGCTGGACACGGACATCTAGCCGATCGGCCAGATTTGTGAAGGACTTGGCCGATCGGCCAAATCAAGCACTGGACGATTGTGCGCGACTCTCTTGTTTCGGCCGTATCTTCCTCATCCGAACTCCAAATTGACCTCCGTTTTCGCCTATGTGCTCCTATCGAACCCCTCTTCGATATAATGCTTTCATTATATCCAAAATGAATCTTCAATAAAATCATGAGAGGTTAGAACTCGAAGTCAATGATTGCTCAACAACCATTCTTCTCGTTTTCTTCTCGTTTCCGCCCTTTTCATCCTACAAGTACCAAAAACTCCAAACAACCAATTCATAGCCAAAGACACACGAAAAGACACAAAAACACAACGAAAACGAACACGAAAACACAACGAAAAACCTAACAACTAAACACCAATCAAAATCCCCCACACTTAGACCTTTGCTTGTCCTCAAGCAATATAAACATACAACTTAGCTAGATTCAATCCAAACAATTCAAATCATAGAACATTTAATCACCGGAATCGACAAACTCAAACGAGGTCACTTTAATCTCAAGTTACGATCAATCATCATCAACGAACTATGTGGCTTATAAATCAATCCAAGTAAGAGGAAAAGCAATGATAACACACATCTCACAATATCTTGATCACCACAACTTTAGACGACTAGCCTACTTCCCCTTTTTATTCAACACATAAACAACTCTTTTTTTTTTTTTACACAAGTGAACGTTTTTGGCACATAATTCACTAGGTTTAATCATCGATGAGTCACATCGAGCCTCCTAGTGCGGTTTCCCGTACCCATTTTCAAGAGGGGTAGAATGCCTACGAACACATTATTCTAATATACATGAGTATCATCTAGGACAAAGTTCATGAAATGTGTTCATTCGAGGGTCTCTCGAAGTCTTTTCATGTGGTTTCCCATGCTCATTACTCTAGTATTTTCATACGTTACAAGTAAGAGGAGCAGAATCCTATCAACTCTTTTATTCAAATAAAACACAACTCTTTTTTTTTTTTCTCTCTCTTTTTTTTTTTTTTTTTTTTTTTTTTTTTTTTATCATAAGGGGAAAGTAAACTAGCAATCCAAGTTACAACGATCTAGATTTATCACTCAACCAAAAATCATAAATCATTTTCCTCAATACTCATATCAATTCGTGCCCCACAATTCATCGAATCATAATATATCACAACTCAAGATTAAACCAACCTAATTTATGCTCAAATCAATTCCAACAACTAAATACTCCATAATCGAATCATTCAAATCAATCCTAAATTGCATGATTATAAGCTCAATTTCAAAAAAAATCCTAAGTGGGGAACACATCAAGACTCAATCACAAACTAGACTCGACCAAACCAAACAAGACTCGATCAAGACACAAAACAAAAACGAACACTTCATGCCAAAAGTTTCAAAGACCCTCCCCCACACTTAAAATCAAGCAATGTCCCCATTGCAAGAAAATAAAAAGGAGAAGGAAAGAAGGAACTTATCGCAAGATGACGACCAATAACTCAAAATCTCGAAAGACTCCAAGTAGTACCTACAAAACAAACACCAAAACAAACGTGGATCTTGCCAACGGGAGTCGTTTGGGGCCCAAAAACGGGGATCGTTCGGGTCCGGCTCGATCTCTCTCTTCATAATACCCTCCTTGTAAACTATTCCCTGCACGAAATTCAAAAGAAAACGAACGAAAAACAACTAAAATAAAAAAAATAAAGCCTACTCTAATTTTTTTTACGTGGGTCGTTGCCTCCCACCAAGCGCTTGTTTATCGTCATTAGCTTGACGTACCAAAAATGTTCTCATCCAAAATCTGTTGCAACGAGCAATGTCTTTAACCATCCATAGGCGACTCTCGATACAAAGGTGGACTCTTCTTTCTCTTCGGCTTGATACTCGAAAAGAGGATTATCGTGGACACTCATCTCCCCCATACTTGTGTGAAAATCCATGTAATAAATATCACGATCTTCAAAACTTGATGATGGATCCTCCACAAAAAGTGTTTCTGTTGGTCCCGGTTTGTTAATGGGAAAATACGTAGAGGGGGGGGGGGGGGGGGGTGAATACGTATTTTGAAGTTTTTCAACTTCGAATCCCTTAATTCAGAGTGACAAGTAAAGAGCTCACTTGAAACTTAAGACCTAGCTGAAGCTAGATCTACAGTACGTAGCTTGCCTACTTGACCGAAGTGAGCACTTGATCAAGAGGGAGTCTTTACTCGTATGTGCGGAATTTGGTGAGCTAAATCTTTTCCTAAGTAATTAAAATATCCAGATTAAGTTGTTTAGATGCACGTGCAATGGATAAAAAAGTAAAGAGTTTAGGGTTAGAGAGATACGACACAGAGATTTATAGTGGTTCGGAGATAACGCTCCTACGTCCACTTTGTTGCACGACGGCAACTGTTCTCTTCACTCAATAACTTGAAGGTTACGGGTCCTTCAAAAACCTGGTCGAGATCGGGCTTCACTCGCCTGGATCAAACGACTGACGTAGTGATTGCGGGTTCACTACACAAACCTAACTACGACTGTAAGCTTCACTCGCTTCAGTCGAACAGACGGGGAGATTACGGGCTCTCCTTACAGCCTAGCTTCGATCGAGCTCTACACAAACGATGTTGTGCAAGCTTGGATCTAAACTCTATGATCGAGGCTTCTTCAATCGATGAAGGAAGAGCCTTGGATCTGGACAACCTAACGACAACACTCAAAAGCCTAACAGACAAAGTATAGGGTTTTTGGTTGACGACACACTATGAAGAACTCATTACAGTAGATGCAAAGATTGGCTAGAGTTCTTCTTCTAAGCTTCGGATATATGAAGTGGGATTAGAATCTAAGTGTGAAGGTTGTGAAGACGAGTTCCGATGAACTGGAAACTCGGAGAACACTGGAAAACAAAGACTCGAAGATTTGCACGAAGGCTTGGGAGTGTTTGTTTGCTGTATGCGCTCGAATGCTCAAGTAGTGTTCTACTTCTTCACGTTGTGATCCTTCACTATTTATAGGCGGAGGGTTGGCTGAGATCCATTGCTTGGTTGGTGGCCTTGTCCCTCCTCCTCTCGACAGTACTTGCACAGGCTGGCTACTTTTCAGATGCGCAGTTTTGGATTTTTGCCGGAAATGGCTAAGTTCCAATTTCAACAGTAACTGGAGCGACCCAGTACTGTTACGGCGCCTTGTCGGCCTGGCAGTCAACTCCTCTGCTCCTCTCTTGAGTCGACACGTGGAGATCTCGTAATAAATGCGAAGATCTCCAGTTGACTGGAATTCAAATTCGGAGCGGGAATTTGTGCTGTCGCTTTCTGGTAGGTAGTGGCTCGCTTCGCTTTGTAGCGTCCGCTTTAGTTGAGTCACTTCATAGTCATTATGTAGTGAGCCGCTTCGGGAAATAAAGTTCCCTAGTGACTGCTTTGGAAATTCCTGACTAGAGTTGACTAGCTTTGACTTTACACTGTAGCGCTTGCTTCGCTTCTCTTTGGCAGACTTGCTTCGAGTACTGTAGCGATCGCTTCGCAGCACTGTTCTTCGGCACGCTTCACTTCAGTTTGCTTGGCTTGCTTCGCTTTGAAAAACACACTCAAGCAAGTGGCCTTCACTTGAACTTTTGAAGCCTAATCTAAGCAAAATAAAAGAGCCATCCTAACAGAGTAGGCTTAGAAAAATTCTAACCTATTAACTACATCAAAATGGGTCGCTTGGGAACAGAACGCTTTGGGGTTTTGGGATCAAATCAAAACACTATGATATCCCTTATAGGTTCCCCCTTAACATATTCGTTCTTAACAATTCCAACAGTTTCCTCGTCGAGATTGGCAAGAAAGTTGTCCACGATTTCTTCCTCTTGTTGTAAGCTCAAAACCGACTCCTCAATAATGCAATTGTGATCCTCCAAGTCTTGCACATTGCTCAAAAACTCCTCCACAATCTCTTCCTCATCCAATTTGCTCAAAAACTCATCAATAATGGCTCCTTCCTCATGCATAGAAACCTGAATATTCTCCTCTTCCTTTTTCTCATCCAAATCGTTAGTAATATGCACATACGAGCATGTTTGGATAAAAGAATTAGAATGAGAAGAATAATTATCAAAAATTGAGAAAGTTACCGAACCTCCTACACCGGCCATGCTCAATGTACTGGATCCAACGTCGATGTGAGTTTGAGTAGTAGCCATGAAAGGTCGCCCTAACAAGAGAAGATGACCTCTCTCACTCCTAGCACCTCGCCCCACGTCAAGCACAACAAAATCGGCAAGAACTTGAATACCCCTCACAAGTAAAGCAACGTCTTCCACAATCCCTAAGGGACGACTCAAAGAACCGTCGGCTAGCTCGATGCAAAAATTGGTGGGCTTAAGATCCCTCGAACCCATTCTCTCAAAAATCGAGTATGGCATCAAGTTCACGGCTGCCCCCAAATCAAACATACCCGGCACACTATCTCCATTATCCAAAACAACATCTAATTTGAAACTTCCGGGATCACCTTGTTTCGGTAGAGATGAGAGATGACCAGCTGGGGTGGGTGAGGCGTGAAGACGTTGTTGGCTCGCTTTGATGGCAGCCACAGTGCGACTTCTCCATTTATTTTGTGTCATTGCTTCGAGCTCTCGTATTCTTCTTCCTTCTTCGCGGTTAAGAGCGCCTTCTTCCTATTGACGTCGTCGATGTGAGGTGTCAACTTCCTTTAGAGACTTCGACGACCTAGCATACACAACACTCAACAAACGGATTAAATGCACCGAGTGGAATGGAAAAGAAATCGAACAAAATAAAAATAAAAATAATAAAAACAAAAATAAATAAACAAAATACTACACAATTAAATAGCCTAATGTTTTCCCCGGCAACGGCGCCAAAATTTGTTTCACCAAAAAGTGTTCGCAATAGAACGAAATCTATCCTAGCACTTAGTAAGTAAAAACCCAATGTCGAATCTCAAGGAATACTTTGCAGGGCAAATAATCGTGTAGCAAAAATCGTAATCTAGCCTAAATCTAGGAAAGCAAGTAAATAAGATTTTTGGGGTTTTTGTTTTAAATCCTAGGCAAATAAAATAAATCAAAGCAATAAATAAAAGCAAGTAAATATCTAATCTAAAGAGCAAGAAATAAATCTAAGAATTAAACTAGAATAAAACGATTAATCTACCTAGGCAAGAATCGAAAAGAAAGCAATAAAGGAAGCAACGAATAAAGCATAAACTACCTTAGACATGATGAATAAAATCTGGAAATTTAAAGGAAAATAAATCTAACTTGAAAGCTTTGAAAAACTAGAGAATCGAAAGCAAAGAAAAACGAATCTAAACTAGAACTTGAAAATCGAAAAAACGAAATTAAACTAAGGCAATTAAACGAAGCAATTAAGAAAACGAATCTAAAACGAAAGCAAGCAATTAAAACAAGTAAACGAAAGCAATAAAAGAACTTACGAAAATTGAGACGAAGAACGAAGAACTTGAATTAAATAAAGCGTCTTGAATTAAATTGCAACTACGAAGAATTCGGATCCGAACAAAGTAAAACTAAACTAGAGTATTTGAGTGCTGAAAAACTAAGCTAAAAGATGATAAAAGATGATACAAATTCGTCCCAAGGTACTAGTATATATATTAGGAAGAAAAACCTAATTAAATAAGGAAACAACAGCTGGACACGGACATCTAGCCGATCGGCCAGATTTGTGAAGGACTTGGCCGATCGGCCAAATCAAGCACTGGACGATTGTGCGCGACTCTCTTGTTTCGGCCGTATCTTCCTCATCCGAACTCCAAATTGACCTCCGTTTTCGCCTATGTGCTCCTATCGAACCCCTCTTCGATATAATGCTTTCATTACATCCAAAATGAATCTTCAATAAAATCATGAGAGGTTAGAACTCGAAGTCAATGATTGCTCAACAACCATTCTTCTCGTTTTCTTCTAGTTTCCGCCCTTTTCATCCTACAAGTACCAAAAACTCCAAACAACCAATTCATAGCCAAAGACACACGAAAAGACACAAAAACACAACGAAAACGAACACGAAAACACAACGAAAAACCTAACAACTAAACACCAATCAAAATCCCCCTCACTTAGACCTTTGCTTGTCCTCAAGCAATATAAACATACAACTTAGATTCAATCCAAACAATTCAAATCATAGAACATTTAATCACCGGAATCGACAAACTCAAACGAGGTCACTTTAATCCCAAGTTACGATCAATCATCATCAACGAACTATGTGGCTTATAAATCAATCCAAGTAAGAGGAAAAGCAATGATAACATACATCTCACAATATCTTGATCACCACAACTTTAGACGACTAGCCTACTTCCCCTTTTTATTCAACACATAAACAACTCTCTGTTTTTTTTTTTTTTACACAAGTGAACGTTTTTGGCACATAATTCACTAGGTTTAATCATCGATGAGTCACATCGAGCCTCCTAGTGCGGTTTCCCGTATCCATTTTCAAGTGGGGTAGAATGCCTACGAACACATTATTCTAATATACATGAGTATCATCTAGGACAAAGTTCATGAAATGTGATCATTCGAGGGTCTCTCGAAGTCTTTTCATGTGGTTTCCCATGCTCATTACTCTAGTATTTTCATACGTTACAAGTAAGAGGAGCAGAATCCTATCAACTCTTTTATTCAAATAAAACACAACTCTTTTTTTTTTTTTCTCTCTTTTTTTTTTTTTATCATAAGGGGAAAGTAAACTAGCAATCCAAGTTACAACGATCTAGATCACTCAACATAAAATCATAAATCATTTTCCTCAATACTCATATCAATTCGTGCCCCACAATTCATCGAATCATAATATATCACAACTCAAGATTAAACCAACCTAATTTATGCTCAAATCAATTCCAACAACTAAATACTCCATAATCGAATCATTCAAATCAATCCTAAATTGCATGATTATAAGCTCAATTTCAAAAAAAATCCTAAGTGGGGAACACATCAAGACTCAATCACAAACTAGACTCGACCAAACCAAACAAGACTCGATCAAGACACAAAACAAAAACGAACACTTCATGCCAAAAGTTTCAAAGACCCTCCCCCACACTTAAAATCAAGCAATGTCCCCATTGCAAGAAAATAAAAAGGAGAAGGAAAGAAGGAACTTATCGCAAGATGACGACCAATAACTCAAAATCTCGAAAGACTCCAAGTAGTACCTACAAAACAAACACCAAAACAAACGTGGATCTTGCCAACGGGGGTCGTTTGGGGCCCAAAAACGGGGATCGTTCGGGTCCGGCTCGATCTCTCTCTTCATAATACCCTCCTTGTAAACTATTCCCTGCACGAAATTCAAAAGAAAACGAACGAAAAACAACTAAAATAAAAAAAATAAAGCCTACTGTAATTTTTTTTTACGTGGGTTGCCTCCCACCAAGCGCTTGTTTATCGTCATTAGCTTGACGTACCAAAATTGTTCTCATCCAAAATCTGTTGCAACGAGCAATGTCTTTAACCATCCATAGGCGACTCTCGATACAAAGGTGGACTCTTCTTTCTCTTAGGCTTGAAACTCGAAAAGAAGATTATCGTGGACACTCATCTCCCCCATACTTGTGTGAAAATCCATGTAATAAATATCACGATCTTCAAAACTTGATGATGGATCCTCCACAAAAAGTGTTTCCTCGTCGAGATTGGCAAGAAAGTTGTCCACGATTTCTTCCTCTTGTTGTAAGCTCAAAACCGACTCCTCAATAATGCAATTGTGATCCTCCAAGTCTTGAACATTGCTCAAGAACTCCTCCACAATCTCTTCCTCATCCAATTTGCTCAAAAACTCATCAATAATGGCTCCTTCCTCATGCATAGAAACCTGAAAATTCTCCTCTTCCTTTTTCTCATCCAAATCGTTAGTAATATGCACATACGAGCATGTTTGGATAAAAGAATTAGAATGAGAAGAATAATTATCAAAAATTGAGAAAGTTACCGAACCTCCTATACCGGCCATGCTCAATGTACTGGATCCAACGTCAATGCGAGTTTGAGTAGTAGCCATGAAAGGTCGCCCTAACAAGAGAAGATGACCTCTCTCACTCCTAGCTCCTCGCCCCACGTCAAGCACAACAAAATCGGCAAGAACTGGAATACCCCTCACAAGTAAAGCAACGTCTTCCACAATCCCTAAGGGACGACTCAAAGAACCGTCGGCTAGCTCGATGCAAAAATTGGTGGGCATAAGATCCCTCGAACCCATTCTCTCGAAAATCGAGTATGGCATCAAGTTCACGGCTGCCCCCAAATCCAACATACCCGGCACACTATCTCCATTATCCAAAACAACATCTAATTTAAAACTTCCGGGTTCACTTTGTTTCGGTAGAGATGAGAGATAACCAGCTGGGGTGGGTGAGGCGTGAAGACGTTGTTGGCTCGCTTTGATGGCAGCCACAGTGCGACTTCTCCATTTATTTTGTGTCATTGCTTCGAGCTCTCGTATTCTTCTTCCTTCTTCGCGGTTAAGAGCGCCTTCTTCCTATTGACGTCGTCGATGTGAGGTGTCAACTTAGAGACTTCAACGACCTAGCATACACAACACTCAACAAACGGATTAAACGCACCGAGTGGAATGGAAAAGAAATCGAACAAAATAAAAATAAAAATAATAAAAACAAAAATAAATAAACAAAATACTACACAATTAAATAGCCTAATGTTTTCCCCGGCAACGGCGCCAAAATTTGTTTCACCAAAAAGTGTTCGCAATAGAACGAAATCTATCCTAGCACTTAGTAAGTAAAAACCCAATGTCGAATCTCAAGGAATACTTTGCATGGCAAATAATCGTGTAGCAAAAATCCTAATCTAGCCTAAATCTAGGAAAGCAAGTAAATAAGATTTTTGGGGTTTTTGTTTTAAATCCTAGGCAAATAAAATAAATCAAAGCAATAAATAAAAGCAAGTAAATATCTAATCTAAAGAGCAAGAAATTAATCAAAGAATTAAACTAGAATAAAACGATTAATCTACCTAGGCAAGAATCGAAAAGAAAGCAATAAAGGAAGCAACGAAGAAAGCATAAACTACCTTAGACATGATGAATAAAATCTGGAAATTTAAAGGAAAATAAATCTAACTTGAAAAGCTTTGAAAAACTAGAGAATCGAAAGCAAAGAAAAACGAATCTAAACTAGAACTTGAAAATCGAAAAAACGAAATTAAACTAAGGCAATTAAACGAAGCAATTAAGAAAACGAATCTAAAACAAAAGCAAGCAATTAAAACAAGTAAACGAAAGCAATAAAAGAACTTACGAAAATTGAGACGAAGAACGAAGAACTTGAATTTAATAAAGCTTCTTGAATTAAATTGCAACTACGAAGAATTCGGATCCGAACAAAGTAAAACTAAACTAGAGTATTTGAGTGCTGAAAAACTAAGCTAAAAGATGATAAAAGATGATACAAATTCGTCCCAAGGTACTAGTATATATATTAGGAAGAAAAACCTAATTAAATAAGGAAACAACAGCTGGACACGGACATCTAGCCGATCGGCCAGATTTGTGAAGGACTTGGCCGATCGGCCAAATCAAGCACTGGACAATTGTGCGCGACTCTCTTGTTTCGGCCGTATCTTCCTCATCCGAACTCCAAATTGACCTCCGTTTTCGCCTATGTGCTCCTATCGAACCCCTCTTCGATATAATGCTTTCATTACATCCAAAATGAATCTTCAATAAAATCATGAGAGGTTAGAACTCGAAGTCAATGATTGCTCAACAACCATTCTTCTCGTTTTCTTCTCGTTTCCGCCCTTTTCATCCTACAAGTACCAAAAACTCCAAACAACCAATTCATAGCCAAAGACACACGAAAAGACACAAAAACACAACGAAAACGAACACGAAAACACAACGAAAAACCTAACAACTAAACACCAATCACAGGGCTTCTGAGATTGTTGCCTGTTTAAACAGGGCTTCTGATGGTATTATGGGAGGTTCTGCTTTCAAATGCAAGGCCCCTTCATCAGGGTGAAGGAGGTGACCTTGGCATCTTCAGCTCTCCGTTTTTTAATGTTTTTTACTGGGTGAATTTTTGATTCATCGCAATACAGGGGCATATTGAGAAATGAAGCTCCCTCTATAGTTGTAGGAGTTGTAAACTCATCAATTACAAGAGGAGAGCTGAATGCGTTCTGAAATGGCTGCAATTTTTGACTCGCTTTCCCTCAGATTCTTCACAACCTTATGATTTTGACAGATAAAACAGTTTAGTTATCACAATTCGTATCATGAGGAAAATATGGCCTCGAAATTGCCTTTGATTCCTTGATTTGCTATTATGAACAATACAGCTGGAATTAATTAAGAGCATCGAACCGACATTCAATAAACATTTATTTTAACGTCCCTCTCTTGGGCACCTTTCGCACCAGGGGAATAACATGGCAAGCTCATAAACATAGCTTTACAATCAGCTAGAACTTCAAAGATACCAGGGGAATAACAGAGCAAGCTCGTAAACATATCATTATAAACAGTTAGGACTTCAAAGATACTGCGGAGGTTAACGCTCCAGATTCAACAGCCTCAACAGCATTTATAAATGGAAGGTTTAAATTCACATATAAGGAAGAAAAATCAACATCTCAAACACGAGTTTCCCTTCAGCAGGGTATCAGACATGCAATTTTGCTAAAAAGAGAGCATAATTTAATAGTCATGCCACATTCTGCTGCCCACAATTATAAAGGGGCTTAATAAGAATCATGCAATAATATTCGTATCCAGATTTCCGTAGATTAAACAACAAATATAGCATGCCCACTCACTCTAATGTCCAGTTTTCCCACATTCTTCACATAAGGAAATGACAAGGAAAATCATCAACAGCGTTACAACGACGAGCTAGAGTTTCGCATAAAACAGGGGAAATCGACATCTTAACTCAAATTTTCCCACAGACGGCGCCAGTTGATAGATCCGGGTTGAAGATCTACAACGATTTAGGTTATGATCCATCACGTTTTGCAAGGAGTGTTCATGGATAAAGCGTTATAGCGGTAAAGAGCAATAGATTTGTACATTCAAGGAGCTATAAACATGTATTTTGTATAGAGCATTGTTTGCGTATAAATAATGAGTAGTAATCAAGCTACGTGCCCAGATAAAAGGTATACTTAACCACAAACTAGTAAAATTCATGGAGTTTAACACTCATTCAGGCAGATAATAGAAACATGACGTAAGGAGAAAGAGAGAAACGAGGAGCGTGGAGCCTCGTTGAGCGTCAGTCCCTCTGGATAATGAGGGTTTTACCTTAGGATCGAGGTGGTGAGCGAAGGAAACTCTTCTCGGCAACGAGGAGGGAGAATGGAGGTGAATGCGGGCGATATTTCCCGGAAGAAGGCTTTGGAAGGTTGGGCTACTTGAGCTCGGAAGAGCTCGTGAGAGAATGTAAATGAAACAGTACGCTAAGTGCGTATGTGTGTGTGTGGAATTGGGCTATTGTGATTGTCATGAGGTGTGCGATAGTCGGGTATTTATAGATGCAAGGACGGTGAAAAAGCAAACATTCGTGTGGAGGAAGGACATAAAAGGAATTCTCGTAGAGGTAAGATTCCTTTCGTCATGAATGCAGTGGTCCTCACTCTAGAGTACGTAGAGTCATACGGATGGCGTGCTACACAGAACCTAAGGTTCTGCCTGATGCTTGAGGGCATTGATCAGATCCTTCGATCCTGACAGATGCCAATAAATCCCATGTGGCTTCTGGAAGGAGATAAGACTTCTAGTTTCTGCGTAGGACGTGCCTTATGATTACACTGGGCCTTTGAGACCTATGAAATCTCTTTGTTAATACATTGTTATTCGGAGCAGCTTCTACAAATCATTGTCAGAATTAATGTTTATCCCCCTTAATGATGTTATCAAGACTAAATCTGACCGAGACTTATAATGCACTTCGTTTCAGTAAGATCTCTACATTTAGCGAGGCATCTGATGTGCAATTTTCCTTGGAAACGATATCCTAAGGCATAAGAAAATGTATTTCCTTATTAATTTGGGTTATTTATGGAGTATGACTGATATTAGTCCCTATCACCGTCCATCGTTTCATAAAAATTAATAAATAAACGAACGAATTAAATAAATACAGTTGGGCCGAAAGAATTAATCCGGCCCATTAATTCGGCCCACTCTCGTGGCCCAACCCAAACCCAAACACGCCCCAGACCCGAAACCCATCCCCAATTCATTTAATCGAATCCCTAATTTCCCCTCCCCCCCTTTCTCACAAACACACACGCAATACACCCTCTTCTCTCTTCCGACGGTTCACCCCCCCCCCCCCCCCCCCACACCACCTCCGTCGCCGGCGCCGCTCTCGCCGACGGCTAGGGCTCGCGTTGCCGGCGACGCCTCTCTCTCTCACTCGGTTCTCCCTCTCTCTTGGCTCTCGGCTCTCTCTCTTGGTCTCTCTCTCTCTCTCGGCCCGTCGTTCCTCCGCCGTGGCTCTTGCCGACGGTGAGGGCTCCGGCGTCGAGGCCTTCCCCCTCCTCTTCCTATTCTACTTCCGGCTTCGCCCTCTTTTGGGAAGCCCAGTGCCGGCGCTCGCCGCTGCCATCGGGGCAGCTTGCTGCCGTCTCCGTTGCGCTGCCGTCCGCCGGCGACGAACAGGTATGCACTCCCTCTCTCTCTTTCTTCCTCTCTCTCTTTCCCCTAACTCTCCTTCCTAACCCTTGCTCTTGGTTTTTCAGGTTGGGAGACAATGACGCCGACGGAAACGGCCGCTGCCGGAATCCCGGGGCCCTCCTCTGCTGCCCCGTCGGTGCCCCTGGACTCAAGTCTAGCCTATTTTAAACCCGTCGGGGCCTTGTGCCTCGACGGAGGTTTGTTACACCTCCTTTCCCTTCTCTATTTTACTCGTTTTTAATCGATTTGCTTTAGGCTCGAATTAGGATTGAATTTCATATTATGAAAAGCTCGATTATGGTTTATCTCATAGCGTATTAAAGCATGATCCATCCATTTATGGTTTCGAGTGTTTTAGGCTCGTTTTATAGCAAAGTTTTGTGTAATAGCAACATGTTATGCTTGGTTGAACATAAGCATTGTTCTAATCATGCTTTGGTTCTCTTGAGTCTTATGAGAGGGTTTTTTAACATCTTGAACATGCTTGAAGGGTATTCTAACTATGTCATGAATGTGTCTAAGCATGCATACTTGAAGTTCTTGAGTTTCCTTACATGCTAGGCTTGCTATTTCTTAAGGAATTGGCTTGAGACAGTTACAAGTATGTAGTAGGGCTATTGTTGCTAGCTATTCCCTTCCTCTTCCTTATCTTCTCCTTCTCCTTTGCTAGTTCTATTCTCTTAGGTGCTTGTAATGATATGTGTAGTAGTGGTGGGAAGCTTCTTGTATGAATGGGTGTGTGTGTGTGTGTGTGTGGGGGGGGGGGGGGGGGGGGGGGGGGGGCGGGGGGTTATACTACTAAGGGCTGAACTCTTGATGTTGTTGAAAGGAATAGGAATTGATGGGTGTGATGTTTTGGAGGCTCAAGAAATCCTCCAAGATCATGTACTAACTTGCACCCTTTCTTCTCCTTCTCCGTTTCCTTTCACTTTTTCTGCTCATGTTTGGCCTTTTTAGGGCTGATTTCCTTCTATTTTTGTCCCATAAAGTGGGTTTGATGATACCTATCATTGTGCTAATCTATGGCCTCTTGTGTATAAGAATACACTAACCTTTGAGGCTCATTTGGGGGCTGTTTTTGCAGGTATCAAGGGCTGATGGGGATCGGTTTTCGGAGCTCTAGAGCTCATGGAGATGGCTGCGATTTGGCCTCTTTGAAAGGGGGTGGTTTGATGGCTTGACATGAAGTGAAAAGCCCTTCTACCCTTTGTATTTTAGAGCATCTTTAGGTGGGTAAAGACCCTTGTGTTCTAGCTAGTTAATACTCAAAGTGTATTGGTTTTATCCTTGTGACAATGCACTATGTATTTATACAAATGTTGCATTCTTAGGTCATGTATTTTATTGTTCATATAAGACATGTTTTATGATCTTAATCCCATACATAACATATGAATAATACGAATCTCCATTTTGATCCTCGAATTATATATGGACGTATTACCCTTCTTAAGTAAGCGTACGAAGCTCGACTTCCTTACGTAGAAGTCGCAATTGGGCTCGGCCCAATTTACCATAGAGCGGCTCGATCCTCGGCCTTGTCTTTCAACGTCAAATCATTCCGATTCGCAATCTAATAATTCGAACTAACTTTACTCGTCGTGCTAAATGAAATTCAATTTGCTAAATCGAATTTAAACCATAAATTGAAATCCGATTATCAAACCGAATTTATATAACTAATTCGAAATTCGATCGTTAAATCGAATTTTAATGACTAAATCGAATTTATTTAATCCGATAACTGGTCTTTTATGCTTAACGAAAATACGAGCCATTACATCCTACCTACATTAAAAAAAAAAAAAATCGTCCCGAAATTTGCGTTCCTCTAATTGAAAAGCTCGGGGTATTTCTCATTTTATCTTAACATCGAATTCTCACTTCGATTCTTCTCGTTCGTGGTGTTTCCACCGAACCTTGAATGAAATAATAAACTTCTTTCTAAGGCGTTGCACCTTTCGGTCTAAAATTTCCTTTACTATATTCTCGTAACTAAACTGCAACTTATGACAAATTCATCTTAATGAATTTCGCGTGTGCTTTCAAGCACGTGCTTTTTTTTTTTTTTTTTTACTTGCATACGTAAAATACCATATTATGGATACGTTCTAATTTTGGAGGTGTTCCTAACTTGTATGCTATTTTTTAGCATATCATATAACTTCTAGATATCATAAGGTCTTAGTCAGACGAGTTCTTAGCTTTCCTTTGAATCTAAACATCTTTATTTACATCGAAGGTGTTACCTTCAAGGAAATTTTATCTACTATTTCAAAGTTTATCTTTGTTCGACGACTGTCGGGTTAGGATTTCTAACCATCCTAGCTTCTCTCATGCTCTTACAAAATCTACTACCATTTTGATCATTCCACTAATCTCATTAGGAACTTAAATCTTTCCTTGACTAATCTTGTCTTTATAGAGGGTAATCTACACTGTCACCTTTATAGTAAGACATATGGCCTCATACCTGTTACCGGTTGATACTAGCGTTGGTAGGTCTATTTTCACCCTCAATGAGTACAATTGTTCTCGACATACCTTATAAGGTCAAAATCCTTCTTTTCCATTGCCCATTGGCATGGCGATGGTAAGCTATGTTATTAAATAGTTTAGTGCCTAATCTTCATGTAACTTATTCAAAATCTGGACGTAACTTAGTGTCTTGATCTTTAGTGATTAAAATAATCACATCGTGTAACACACGATCTCTTAAACCTATAACTGGGCTAACTTTTATCCATGGCAGATATAGGTTGGAAAAAAATGTAATGACCGCAGTTTTTATTAGTGATAAATAAAAACTTCGGCATTATTTTAAATAAGAAAAATGAAGGTTGAAAGTAGTATTATCACTATTATGAGTGAAATAAAATTTTAAGTACTACTGTTAGTAGTGTTACGTTTAGTAACATTAGAACTTCCCGAAACGAGAACCGAACTAAATAAGAAAGGCCGATTAAACAAATCGGTAAAAGAAAAATTCAGTATTTAATTTTCGGGCCGAGACCCATTTGATAAGTACAAGGCCCACATAGCAGTTACAAGGCCCAGTTAATTGTTCAAGGCCCAGTTAATTATCGAAGCCCACTTCACAAGTAAGTACTCGATTTTAATTAGCCCAAGAGATGGAGCCGTTTCAAATTTAATACCCAACAACAGTAGATATAAAGGGGCCCAAGATTAATGGCTCCAAGCCCACAATAATATTCTATGTGGATATAATTGTTCACATATACATGGAAAATAAATAAATATATTCTATTACAATTAATAGATAAGAAAAAGAAAAGAATAAAGGAAAAGAAAAGAATGGAGAATGGCGGATTCCGCCTAGACAGTAGGCGCCCATATTTTCTAACACAATTTGGGATTTCAACTCTACTAATTCCTCCTAATCACAATTAGAGAACTATTAACACTCCATTCTTGAGAAGAACCACACGTGTCACCCATGCAAACCCCTCTCCATTTGAAGCCATACCACCTACACAAGTGAGAAGCACTTCACAATCACCCATCATCCAACAACATGGAGAGAGAAAGCAAATAGAGAAGAGCCCCTACTCACCATTCCCTTCTTCCTTGTGCGAGAGAGAGAGCAGCCCCCAATTCTCACAATAGTCTCCATTACCTAACCAAAAATCAGTCCATAAGCCTTCAATCAAGTAATCACAACAAGGGAGCAAGATAGAAAGAAAATGAAGAACAAATATAAAGCAAGGAGAGGAGGCCGATTTTCCAGCCAAGAGGGCGGCCGGAAAACAGCCCGTCGACGCTCGTTCAAGCATCGAATCCCCTCCATTTTCCCCTAGGTAATACCTCTAATTCCCTTCCTTCAAGGGCCTAGCTTGCATGCACTAACTAGAACTCAACCCCACTAGGAGTGAAGAACGAAGGAAGGGGAAGGTTTTCGAAGCAAGATTAAAAGGGGACAGCCACCATCTAGCTCAAGAACTCAAATTTTCAATCTCTAAAATTTACAAGTAAGACTCCCCTCATCACTCTCTCTAAGAACTATAAGCCTTTAAACATGCAACCCCATTAGAACCACCAAAAACCAACTAGAAGCATAATCTAGTACTCTATCACCCCTTTCAAGCATGAAACATAGTTAAAACCAAAAAATTGAAACATGAGAAGCATAGCAATCACCTAGAGACAATGCATGTTATGTTGGAGGCTAAGAATCGAAATTGAAGCATGTTTAGATCACATAAGAACCTCCTCTAGAAGGCCTAAGACATTGCATGTATAATAATCCTCAATCTAACACTTCAAGTCAACAAAGACACCAATTTCAAGCATACAAAATCTGGAAGTTTGCTTCCAATTAAGGCATAAAACATTCAAGACAAAATCAATCTCTAAATGCCTCTAATCAAACCCTAACCCTCTAAATCAACAAGTATAACTCATATTCGAATTGTGAATCGAAAACGGGAGGGAAGGGAGAAGAATCGAACCTGCCCGGAAAGAGGAGGAAGGCCGAGGGTGAAATTGAGTCGAAACCGGAGCACCCAAACGCCTCCCAAGCATCACCGGAGGCTGCCACGGTCGTCGACAGCATCGACAAAGCCACTGCAGCGCTGGAAATCGCTCGAATCGGCCTGCAAAACAAGGACAGGGAGGAAAGTTAGAACGAGAGATGAGAAAACAGAGGTCAGATAAGGAATGGGAGAGAGGAAAAGGAGACACCGGCGGCGGCATCACCGCCGGCGCCGAAGGAAGAGCAGAGAGAGAGAGTAAAGGGGGACAGAGGACTGGAAGCGATGGCGGTGTTCTGACGGGAGCAGCGACCCCTGGCCGAGAGAGCAACGGCAAGGTGGGCAGAGGAGGGAGCCGGTCAGACGAGCAGAACGCCACCGGCAGCAGAGGCGCGGCTGTGGCTAGAGCGACAGCAGCAGATGGCGTAGTGGAGACGAGCCGCACCGACGGCGAACACCCCGGCAGCAACTGCCGCGGCGATGACAGCAGATGACGGCGGTGGCTGGAGGATGACAGCAGATGGCGACAGAGGCGAAGCCGGCGCCGGAGAGGATGAAGCCCGACGGGATTCCATCCGAATTTTCCGAATCTACGAATTGGGGCTCTTCCTCTCTCGATTGATTCCAAAATTGAGAAGAGGAGGTAGGAACGACGTCGGCCAGTGACGGAGAGGACCGCCGGCCAAGCCGTCTACAACGACGGCGGTAGAGAATGCCGAGAGAGAGTTCGGCGAGAAGAGAGAAGAAGAGAGAGTGAGAGAGAGAGAGATCGCGTAGAGAGAGAAAGAGAGAGGGGGTGTTTTTGCCAAGTCGATTAAACCGGGCCGGATTGTTGGGCCGAGCCAACTGACGGGCCAAAATTATTAATATTCAACTGGCCCAATTTATTTATTGGGCTCAAGTCCAGTTGGGCCGAAGCTCCAAAGTCACCGGGGGTCAGGTTAAATATTCAGTGGGCTGAGAAATATTATCCAGTGGGCCGAGAATTGTTAATTAAGATGGGCCGAAGCTTACAGAGCGGATGGGCCGTATTTAACTTTCAGTTGGGCCGAAGCTTCAAGATCAGACGGGCCGAATTTTATTTATGGACCAAGAATTATTTAACGGGCCGGTAAATATTTAAATGAGCGGATAATTAAATCAAGAAACAAAAGTCAAACGTAATAATTTATCGGGATTGATAAAATAATTCCCGAGCTTTAATAATTGGGCTTAAACCTCTAATGCTTTTATCAGGCCTCTAACGACTATTAATGTTGAATTAATCAATTGAGCCCAAATATAACAGCTTATTAAGTGTAGACCACTTATAACACGTAATAAAAATGCGAAGCCCTATTAATGATTAAATCAAGCCCAGTAACAACGGTTATGTTAATCTTATAAGTGTAGACCACTTATGTCTTTCGATAAGATTTAGCCCAGTAATATTTATCTTATAAGTGTAGACCACTTATATCCTTAATATTAAATCAAGCCCAGCTATGTTAATAAGTGTAGACCACTTATAACGTGTAATAAAATCACTAAGCCTTATTAATGGCTTAATCGAATATCCTACGATTTCTGTCGAGGATGAAAAGACTGAAAGACACAAGAATCAATCGAAGTGATAGATTTCAAATGAGAATCGAGAAACCCTCGATTAAAAGAATACCATGATAGCGCTATCAGTAAAAGAGAACATAACCTCGATAAAAGACAACCTTCGCATAGATCGATAAGATTATCGATTTCATTTCAAGTCTCTCATTTTACGTTCTTTGAACGAGATCAGGCGAAGGAAAAGGCTGAGACTAAGGCGGCGCTCAGAGTTATGTAAAGTATGACCGGGAAAGGAAAGCTATCGAGGTGGGCTTTCAGAAAAAATAAAATGTTTTCTTATGAAAAACTCCCTTCTTTTAGAATTGTCAGACCATAAAATGTTTTTGTTTTGTATGAGATCTATCTGGGAAGGCTTATGCCTTGAATTTTCAGAACGGTTCGGGCTCACCGGGGTCTAGATCTCGGTGAGTTAGTGCACTCAGATTACCGTTAGCTAACGCAAGTGGCGCGGTAAGGTATCCGGGAGGGTGGCCAACCTCACCGGATACACCCACAGCTCAGATATGATGGATTACACTAGAAAATAGCCTGCGCATGCACTCTTTTAAATTAAAATGTTTTTGTGAATATAGGTCTTTTCCGAAAACCCCTATGATTCACTTGAATGGCTGACAATTAAAATATTTTGGCACGTGTCCACTGAGTACTTCAAAGTACTCAGCCGTGTACATATTTCCCATGTGCAGGTTAAGCAGGATGAAATGAAGTTGCCGGAAGGAGCTTTTGTCAAGCATGGAAAGTGTTGAAGCCTCTTGGTGGTGCATGTCTCCATACATGCATCTCACGTTCTTCCGCTGTGATATTTATGTAGTTAGACTAGATTCTATTTTGTGTATCGTTGCAACGTATCAGCTCCATTATAGACATTGCTTTCTTTTCATGAACAATGCTTCCGCTCATTTCATGTAAAGCTTCCGTTAATGAACAGTACTTTCCTCCATTCATTCTCGACGAATGATAGAAAGTTTGAATGTATCCCAATGCTGTGTTGTCACATCGTTCCACCTTATGTCGTTCGTTTATTTTATTTCGTTTTCCCTTTTCTTGCGTCACGACCTCGCTTGGCTAGTTAAGCGGAGCCGGGTCGTGACAGAGTGGTATCAGAGCACTAGGGTCGCTCTGAAATCCAAGAGTCTTCTTTGTCTAAGTAAAGTCTAGACTTGATTTGCTAGACTTGTAAAGTCCTTCGACCAAAAGCTCGGCACTTCACTACATCATGCTCGACCAAGGAAGAGAAGAGGTAACTCTCACATGCCAGTATGAGAACATAGTCAAGATAACATAGAGCTCACATATAGTAGAAAAGCCAAGGCCTTTCTAGAGAACATAGCTCGCTTGAATTTAGTGCTTTCCCTCTATCACATGCTAGGATAGTGCTTGAGCGAAGAGATTCTTCTAACCTCGATTATGGCACGAGAATGATGATGAGACGAGGAAGCAAGTGAAGCTCTACACGAAATGCCAACTCAAGGAAGTAGTGATAACTCCCTGGAAAGCTATTCCATGAATAAAGGATACGTCAGATCGAGGAAAATCAAGCCGAGAAGTGCAAGAAGATCTGAACGAGTGTCGTTTAAATCAATGACATGAGCCTCTAACTTTTCTGCCTCCGTGCGGAAAGAAACGAAACGTATTCAATTGCGATTCCTAAAGATAGTAAGAGATGATACCAGAACCTTATCAGGACTAAAGGTTTTATATGGTGGCATAATAAAGATAAGTCCACTAGAGTTTCCTGGATGTTCCCGCATCCATTGTTAAAGGAAGAAAACATTACTAGAAATTGAAGAAAGAAATCATAGAAAGGTTAAGGTCTTGTCCAACCTAGAGCTCTCGGGTATATAAACGTTAGAATCTCAGTTTCCCCGATGTTGTACTCATGAGAATAATTATGATAGAACGTGTTAGCCTCTACTTCCCTGAGTAGAAAATCATGCTCGAAGAGTGTAGAAAAGTGAGATCAGTAGCCGCGCCTAAGGATGAACTCGTAAGATTGGATATTGATATCCAAGATCAGTTAGAAGCTAAAACAATATAATATGCTTAATTTTCGTGGGTGATGGGACTAAACTATGCGATAAAAGGGACTAAAGCGTAGTATTAGATGACAGAAACAACTAATTACTAACATGTTTACGTTTCAAGTACGACTTGAGGAGTGTAAAGAAACCTCACACCATGAACTAAGGGACTGTCGAAGAAAGGGATTTATATCTATTCGGATCGTGATCTAGCATCTTATCCTGTTAGGATATCAGAAGATAAGCAATATGAATGCCCTTAGAAGTAACTCTACGTTACTAGCGCTAACAAGCAAGTCGAAATTCTATATGTCAAGGTCCTTTACGCAAGTGCGAAGTACTAGAGTGTTCACGGAGGCACGTTGACTAGAGAAGACCCTACGTTCTAGTGCATTGTACTTTTGAAATACTCTCTCTTGAACCTCTCGAAGCCAGAAAGACCTTTGTAAAATACGTAGAGTTGAGGAATTCCAAATCCAAAGAATCGTTTACCAAGCCTTGTTCGATCTTCTATATCCTTTTGCGTCAAGAGTCACCAGTGTATGAGAAACAATCTTCTTTCATGTGACCGGAAGGATGCTTATGTGGGACTGGCCGCCTCACACAATCTCTTTCTCGGTAGCGTCACCAACAGATAAGAAATCGGATGGGTATCGACAAAAAGGGGTTCCCCTCCCATGACCCTTGTCAATTCGTTTCTACCCTCCGGTTATTTCTTCTAAACTTGTCTGGGGATTCCTTGATGAGCTATTTCAGATAACTGACGTTCCAACTTGGACCCTTGCGCGAATGTTTTCCAGAGTCAACCCACGATATTCTTATCTCATCTTGATCATGATTGTCGTTCCAACGCAATAAAACTTTGAGGATTAATTCCCTTGCAAGTTATAGAGTATGACTTACGTTATGACACTCTTTTGGGTTGTCGAATGTTTACGCATAAAAGGGTGGATGATAGATAAACCGTTAAAGGCGTTGCATGAAACTCGAGTGACAATGCGGTGCTAACTAGTTTTACATGTGATGGTAAAGTAGAGATTCCACCACCTCCCAAGGAAGATTTTGTATATCATAACTCAGAGGAGGAAGGCTTAATAGTGAAATTAAGAGATATGTTGGGTGAAGCCATAATTCAGAGGATAGAAACAAGTATCGCGATGCACGCAATAGTAAGTGGCATAAAGCTAGTCAGACTCCCCAACAAGTCCAGAAACAGAAATACAGTGACAAAATGCAAAACTAATAAGTTAAATACTCTAAGGAGTTCCCCAAGAGAAGTGTACCGATGGTCCATAAGTCCAACACTAAGAGCTAAACAATATTAGAGTCTGATTTAGACCAAGGGTAGTAAACCCATCACACAGATAAAATCCTTGTGGATATGAAATTTTGAAATCTTCCGATAGATTGGAAATAGTAAGAATATTAGAAAATAAACGACCCGATGTCAAGTACTACACTTGTCAAAAACACAATGTATTATCATCCCTAGGATCCAGATTAAACCAGTAACTAAAGAAAGACAGTATCTCATGATTGAGGTCGGTGACCTGACGTTAATTGGGATTTCTCCTAGCTCGTAGATCAGAAATCTCTTAGAATGTTGACGTGGACCAGACTAGAATTCAATTCTCACTAGAACTAAGTTATGTGAGAATAGTGAAGACCTAAATTATTCACCCAGGGAAAAATAATCATAGTACGACATCAGTCGGCCAGACATAGTAATGAATTGTAGCAGACTACGAAACACGGAATACAAGCCGATGCCATGGAAGGAAACGCTAGAAAAACTTTTCCATAATCAACGATATAAAATGAGGAGCCATGAGAAGTCATAAGTAAAAAGGGTTGGTGTAGAGCACGAGTTAGAAAAAGTTGTCAAGAAAAGAATAGAACGAGATCACCATACGTTTCATAACTTTGAAAGAACCAAGGATAAGTACACTAAGATCGTAACCACTGAGACTAAACCACAAGTAAATTAGGAATGGCGAAAATTTTAATTATGTAACCACATAGACGTGGTAACTTGAAACACCGAAGTAGTATGGGGGATATTTATGTAATAAATATACACAATCATAGGTACTACCTTCGAGTGAGTAATATAAGATTTGCTATTATTGCAAAGTTGGAGTAATTCCCTCCACGAGAAGTGTACAAGAAAGACAATAGAGCGAGGGAGACGTGAGTGAGGATAAGCACTGAACGAGGCATAAGTCTAAATGATATAGACATGGTTATGGGACACTTGAGGAAGCACGAGCCGATAATAGAAGGAAGTGCACGTTGGAATCAAATTGGACGAGGACTAGTGTAAGAGCATACTAGCCTATGAAGAGGTGACTTAATAGCATATATGAGGGACAAATTTCTTTTAAGAAGAATCCATGGTTGTCTAAGAAGTCGGTGTTGGTCCCGGTTTGTTATAGGGAAAAATACGTAGAGGGGGGGGGGGGGGGGGGGGGGGGGGGGGGGGGGGGGAGGGCGTGGGGGGGGGGGGGGGTGAATACGTATTTTGAAGTTTTCAACTTCAAATTCCTTAACTCAGAGTATGAAGTAAAGTACTCGTAGAAATACTAACACCTAGCCGAGAGCTAGATCTAAAGCAATCAAAGATCTCTCGACCTAAGCTTAGAGCTTGATCAAGAGTGAGACTTTACTCTTGTGCGGAATTCGGTGAGCTATTATCTTTTCCTAAGTAATTAAAAATTCAGATTATGTTAGTTTAGATGCACATGCAATGGATAATCAAACAAGTAAAGAGTTTAGGGTTAGAGAGATACGACACAGAGATTTATAGTGGTTCGGAGATAAGGCTCCTACGTCCACTTGTTGCACGACGGCAACCGTTCTCTTCACTCAAGAACTTGAAGATTTCGGGCTCTTCAAAAGCCTAGTCAAGATCGGGCTTCACTTGCCTGGATCCGACGACAGACGTAGTGATTGCGGGTTCAGTACACAAACCTAGATAAGACTGGAAGCTTCACTCGCTTCACTCAAACACAGACAGGGAGATTCCGGGCTCTCCTTACAGCCTAGCTTCGATCGAGCTTCACACAAACGATGTAAGTGTAAGCTTGGATCTAGACTATATGATCGAGGCTTCTACGATCGATGAAAGTAGAGCCTTGGATCGAGACAACCTAACGACGACTCAAAAACCTAACAGACAAACTTTTAGGGTTAGGGTTTTTGGTTGACGAACACACTATGAAGAACTCTTTTACAGTAGATGCAAAAGATGGCTAGAGCTCTTCTTCTAAGCTTGGATATTTGAAGTGGGCTTAGACTCTAAGTGTGAAGGTTGTGAAGACGAGTTCCGATGAACTGGAAACTCGAAGAACACTTGTAAACAAAGACTCGAAGATTGCTAGAAAGATGGGAGTGTTTGTTTGCAGTAGATGCTCGAATGCTCAAGTAGTGTTCTACTTCTCTTCGTCTTCATCCTTCACTATTTATAGGCGGAGGGATGCCGAGATCAATTGCTTGGTTGGTGGCTTTGTCCCTCCTCCTCTCGACAGTACTTGCACAGGCTGGCTGCTTTTCAGACGCGCAGTTTTGGCTCTTTGCCGAATATGGCTAAATTCCAATTGTAACAGTAACTGGAGCGACCCAGAACTGTTGCGGCGCCCTTGTCGGCCTGGCAGTCAACTCCGCTGCTCCTCTCCGCGTTCGACACGTGGAGATCTCACAATTAATGCGAAGATCTCTAGTTGACTGGAGTTCAAAATCGGAGCGGGAATTGTGCTGTCGCTTTCTGGTAGGTAGTGGCTCGCTTCGCTTTGAAGTTGTAGCGTCCGCTTTAGTTGAGCCACTTCGTAGTCATTCTGTAGTGAGTCGCTTTGGGAAATAAAGTTCCCTAGTGACTGCTTTGGAAAATGCTGGCTAGAGTTGACTCGCTTTGACTTTGAACTGTAGCGCTCGCTTCGCTTCGCTTTGGCAGACTCGCTTTGAATCTACTGTAGCGCTCGCTTCGCTACACTATTCTTCGGCACGCTTCACTTCAGCTTGCTAGACTTGCTTCGCTTCGAAAAACACACTCAAGCGAGTGGCCTTCACTTGAACTTTTGAAGCCTATAATCTAAGCAAAATAAAGAGCCATCCTAACAGAGTAGGCTTAGAAAAATTCTAACCTATTAACTACATCAAAATGGGTCGCTTGGGAACAGAACGCTTTGGGGTTTTGGGATCAAATCAAAACAATGAAGTGTCCCTTATAGGTTCCCCCTTAACGTGTTGTTCTTAAGAATTCCCAACAATTTCCCCCTTTTTGATGATGCCAAAACCCAAACACTTAAGATTATTGAAATCTAGTCTATCTAACCGTGGAAGGAACTTCAAGCGACTGCTTCCTTTTCAGCTTCGTTTGTATTTTTTTTAAGTTCCTTTTCCTTTTTTTTTTCTCGGTTAAATTTTGTTTGAGTTTGTAGCATAAGGATAAAATATCCACAAAGCTATTAAATGACACAAGAAGGACAAAAAGTAAATTTGATAGATTGAACATGAGTTCAGTGATTAAGAAGCTTGAAACTCAGAGGTTTCCTGCAGCTTCTTCCTTGTCTTTCTCCTTCTCCTCCATCACCTCCTTATTCTTCTTCTCTTCTTCAGTAAAATATGCAGAGAGGACATTCAGCTTCAAGGTACCAACAGTATGGATACTTGGTCTCCTCCAAGCGCTTTCCAATCTGAACGCTTCATTCACCTCTGCATCTGTGACGCTGCGATCCGGAATCCTTGTGCCTGGAAGGAATGGCATTGGAAATTTCTTCACTTCAGGCACCTTGATGATAAGGGATTTGGGCTCTGCAAGCTCAGCTATGGTGAAGATTTTCTTCCGCATTTTCTCATCATATGCGCAGAGGAAGTTGTTGAGAGCACTCATCCGGGAGCACTCATCCTGTAGTGGCACTACTCCCCAGAAGTAGTAGGCTTTGATGAAGAGTTCCTTGTAGAGTAGCCACTGGTCGCGGAGATCTCTTGGAATGAAGTCCTCAATCTCCCTCGCGTCAGGATGCTCATTCCTCCTAGCTGCCAGCTCTTCCTCTAATCTGTTGGCTAATTCCCTCATGACAGCATGGAATTTGCCGCTCGTCTCTGTGCTCCAGATAGGTCTCTTTTCATTGAGACGCTTGCGGATGTGATCTTGTTCCTCCTTAAGAGGGTAGCGTCTAGAGTCGACCATTCCTTCCCAGTCACGTCGCATGCATCGATTATGGCTTGGGTTTCGCATGCGTCGGACTCGTCAGGCATGAAGGGAACGAAGGCACTCCGGCAGATGGCGGATTGGATGAGTTTCACTTCGCTGAAGTGTTCCTCGATCCGGCCATTAATGACCTGCAATCTCTTGGCCCTTATTCTCTTCTCCTTTTCCTCCTTCTCCTTCTCCTTCCACTCCTCTCCTCTCTTCCTCCTCCTTTCCTGCTTCTCAGCCCTTGAAGCGACTGCTTGTTTGACCATTTGGCGCTTGGCCACGGGGTCATCTACTTTTGAGTCTGGTGCAGCACGCTTCAATGTTTGCTTTGGTGGTGGGGGAGGCGGCATATCCTTCTTCGTGGTTGCACTCGAAGGGACAACTACAGATGAAGTGACTCCTACAGTTGCTGAAGTGAGTGCGGCGGCTGAAGCGGGCGCTGCGGCTGAAGCGGGCGCTTTGGAACCTAAAGCACCTGCAAGTGTTAGCCTTTTTAGATCAAATTGACGCTCCATCTCCCGAGCCATGGCCTCGTCCTCCTCCGTTTGCTTCCGCCTTTCCTCCTTGGTTAGCACCGTAACTGGAGGATGTCGAGCGATAGAAGAGGCAAGCACTTTTTCTTCAAGTGGCCTGCGGGGCTCTTCGGGCTTCTTAGCGAGTTCTTCTTCTGTAAGCTTTACTTTGCCCTTTTTCGCAAGCTTCGCCCTCGCTTCCTCATCCAACACTTCTTCTAACTCCTTCTCTACACCACTACCTCCTTCAATCTCCAACCTCCTCTCTTCTCCACTACCACTGACTCCACCTTGTAGCTCCAATGATTCGGCATCTTTCAGTACAATATCTTCCCCCTTTTTGGCATCATCACTGCCGGGGGTTGGTGTGATCAATTTTCCAGTAACAGACTTGCGAAGCTCCTCAAACTTATCAAACACAGCGTGGAGCATTTTTTCAGTCCGTGTCACGAAGACTTGCTCTTCCGACAATACAATTTCCGCTGTTTTGATAGAGATCTCTTCCAGCAAGTATTCGTACTGCTTCTCTCTCTCTCTCTGATCGAGGCCATCAGCCTTTCAAGCGATTCTACGTTCCTGAAGCGAGCTTCCAGCTCCGCTTCTATTTCTGCGCGAATGTCCTTGCGCTCCTCCTCAATTGTGAGATTTAGGAAGTTCTGAGAGGCTTCAAGCTCCGCCTTTGCAGTAGCCAAAGCGCTTTCCTGACTATTAAGAGTTACGCGAATCTGGGCAGCTTCGATGATTTTGCCTGCCAGCTCACTAGCATTCTTCTGCGCTTGATTGATCTGCTCATCTAGTTCTGCTTTCTTCAGATTGACTAAGTCAATCTCTTCGGCTTGAGCAGCTATTTGAATTGCAGCACGAGACAGTCGACAATTCATCATGACCATTTCTCCATCCTTATCCTCCACTGCTCTAATCATCTTTTCAGCATATTTAGAGACCTTTTCCATCTCTTCCTTGTGACTTGTGATCAGAGCACTCTTCTCCTTCTCCAGATTCACCATCCTGCTGTTCAAGTCTTTCAGCCTGCTTCTCTCAGCATCAAGCAGCTGCTTGAGTTCAGCAATGGTCTTCACTTGGTCTCCGACCAGCTTTGATTTCTCCTCCAAAGCTTTCTCTTTCTCTTCCACCAGCTTCCCTTGTTCCTCCACTTTTCTCTCCAGCTCACTCTTCTTCTTGTCAAAGTCTTCACGAAGACTCTTGACCTCCAGCACCCTCCGGTTCACCTCTTCCTCCTTCTTGGAGATCTCACTTTGGAGATTTGAGATCTCCACCTCCTTCGCCTCCATCTCCTCTGAATGAGCATTGATCAATCGCTGCTCACGAGGGGTTGGCTCCCGATTGGGAATCACAGCTTCTGGGTATTCTTGTTTTATCTTGGCGTCCAGCTTGTCCCAGAAGCTGGTCCCATCAAGAAAGTTGTGGAAGCCGTCTACGCCAATGAAATTGAGCAGCTTGGCCTCCAGTTGAATCAACTCTTCTTTCTTGAAGGCCTGCATGAGGTTATAGACCTTGTAGTACTCCGTTCCGCGGTACGTAATGTACGTCAGGAAGTCGACGGTCTGAGTGTAGAACACGTCGGTCCACGGAACGTTGGAGTAGCGAAGGGAGATAGTTTCTGCAGCTTGCTCTCGATCCTTGACGTAGCGATCGATGGCCTGCATTTCTGCAGAGATTGCAGAAGGTATGAATGGTGAGATAATCGGGAGTTCACCGACTGTTTGGGCGGTATCGGCTGTGGCTGCCGATGTCGAAGGGGATAGGGATGATGAGGCTTCAGGGGTTTCAGGGATTTGAATAGGCTCAGTAGCTGGCTGGGTTTGCTGGGTTTGAAAAGGTTGGAATGTGGTGTAGGCTTCGGTTGGGTCTATTTGTAGTAAAGGCATTTTGGGTATATGGAAAGAAGATGCAGATTCTTCTTCCTGGGGAGAGAGGGGGGTTGTCTGTGTGAGTGGTTGGTTGGTTGATGAAGCTTGTGGTTCTGGTATTTGGGTTGTTTGGGTTTGGATTTGTAGTGGAGGAGTTTGGGCTTTGATTGGTGAGGGCTGGGGTTGAGTCACTTCAACGTCCTCAAGCGGCTTCTCCACCGCCTCGCTTTCTTGAACGAGTGAAATGACTCGCTTCATTTTCTTCTTGCCTCGCTTGGGCGCAGCTCGCTTCCCGGGTGAAGCGACTCGCTTTGCTTGGCTCACTTCAGCTTGTCTTTCGACAACTGGTCTTGCAACGGGCACTTCTACATCTAGAAGTCCCAAATCCATCGGAATCTTGGTCTTCCTCCACTTGTCATAGAAGACCGATTGTTTGTTGTAGATGGCCACGTCGGATTTCGGCCGCACTTTGCCCGGAAACTTCTCCTCCAATGCCACAGAAAGTCTAGAGAAGAATTTCAGCTTCCCCTTGCGGAGAATCTGATCGGCGCTTCCTGGCACGAACGCAAAGTCTTCAGCGGCTTCATGGATTTTGATAGATCCGGGTTTGAGATCCACAACAATTTAGAGTATTGTTCATCATGTTTTGCAAAGAGCATTTATGGGTAAACCGTTAAAGCAGTAAAGAGCAATAGATTCATGTGCGTATAGAACCATAGATGAGTATTTTACACAGAGCATGATTCACGTAGTGATGACAAATAATAGTCGAGCTATGAGTAGGGCATACAAGGCATGTTTAGCCATAAACTAGCGAGATTCATGGAGTTTTACACTCACATAAGCAGATACTGAGGAAATGGAACAAGAAAAAGGAGGGAAACAAGGAGAACGGAGCTCCGTCGAGCCTCATTCCCTTTTAGCAATGAGGGTTTTACCTTAGGCTTAGGACAGGGTTTAAGATGGAGATTCTTCCCGGCGTCGAGAAAAGAGGATGGAGGTGAAGGGAAACTAGAGCTTCCCGGAGGAAGGCTTTGAACGCCTTGACTGCTTGAGCTCAGAGGAGCTCGTATGAGGGAGTATTGAATGGAACAGTACGCCAAGGAGCGTTTTGTTCGCCGAGAGTGATGTGTTGTTGTGATGATGTATAAAGTGTGTGTTCACTTAATATTTATAGGCATATAGAGAATGAATATTCATATAAAGGGAGGACTGGAAATGAATTTCCATGAAAACAATATTCTTTTATTTTCGCCATTAATGCTGTGGTCCTCATACTAGGAGGACTAGAGTCACACCAATTACATGTCTAAGTAGATCCCTAGGTTCTTATAAGAGCCTTATAAGATCGAGACGGCTTCTGCGTAAATTAGCTTCTGTGCAGAAGCCTTACCATAAGCTAAAGCACCCGATCCTAATTGGCAACGTTGGTACTCTCCTCTTATCATAAGGTTTTATTTACTCCCATTTGGGGATAATACTCTTAAGGTTTAAGGAATGTGGATTTTCCTCAACGTTCAAGTTTACTTATACAGGAAGGGCTGATATTAATCCCTATCAGCTACTCCCCCCCAGGTCCAGAAGCGTATTTGGTAAGCTTCTGATTTAATGCTTTGGCCGGAGATGATAGTGCCTCCTTTCCTTTTCTAATTTTTTATTATTCATTATTTCCTTTGACGACGTCACTCGAGTCTTGTCTTACGGGAAAGCAGAGCGACGTTTAGTTTTCCAAAAAAGCAGAGATATAAAATTTCTCTCTTCCTTTGTCTTTCCACTGTCCTCTCCAAATATCATCCATAGAAGAAGAAAAACCTCCTCGTTTCTTCTGCGAATTTCTTCTTCGGTAAGATTGCCATTTTTATTCTTTTGGTTCGTCAGAACCGAGCAGATGATCTTTTTGTCGATTGACGCCTTTATTATTGTAACCAAAAGGGAGGAAAACCCTTCTTCTCCTTTTTACCAGATTCTTGGGTTATTTTTAGTTTACGCCATTTACATTTTGCTGCTCAGATATGTCGCTCGACTCCCTTCGTCGGAAGATCTGTGACCTGGCATATTCGGAGGACATCTCCGACTCCCTTCGATTCCACCTACTCAGATTTGTAACTAGGAGGGAAATGGATTTTCTGGAGTTAGAGGATTTTCCTAATATGAAGGCTTATCTCCAACGGCTGAAGAATCTCTTTGTTCAGTACGAGATGTATGATGGGTACTTATCAGAGGAAGCAAAGTGCGAAACCATTCTCGCTCCCTTGATAGGTGGGTTTCTCTTGCCAGGGGATGCCATTGTTCAGGACCCAATCCGCAATGGTCGCATGATTACCTTGATGGCCGAGTTGCTTTCCATTGAGGAAGCTAGAAAAGCTGAAACATCTGTCCAAGCTAGAGATGAGAGAGCATCTTCAGCTGAAAGGGTCTGTGGAAGAGAGAATAAAAAATTGAAACTGGAGAAAGGTACATTACTTTATCACCATTTATCATTCTAGGTTGGTTTGAAAAAGCAGGGCGTTAATTTTCTTCTTTCACCCTTTTTTTTTTTTTTTTTTTTTTTTTTTTTTTTTTTTTTTTTTTTTTTTTTTTGTAGATCTTCTTCCTCCCTCCCGAGTTCTCCAGATTCTTCTTCTAACTCTGGGATTTCTGCTTAGCATGTCTTATTTTTACCTTTCTGGTTAAAAACAACTTCTTTTTTATAATTATCTAAGACTATGATGGGGCACTTATTTCATGCTTACAAGTTTGGGATGACTATTTTTGCTTTTTCCCAACCTTCCTTACCCGGGTGATTGGGCTTTCCTCATGCCTTTAGGCTTATTGAAATGAATTATGCTTTAATGATCGCTCAATGTTTCCAGTTTTTCATGCATTCAGTCGTTTTATGATTTGAGTATTTTGGACTCATAGGATCTAGCTTTTTAAGATAGTAAAATATGAGAAAGCATTTTAAGGTAATGGATCATGGGGTATGAGAAAGCATTTTAAGATAATGGGATATGGGGGGTATCCCCCTATTCCCCCCCCCCCCCCTAGGTGGGTTATGAGAGATCGAGTGAATCATAACTCATTTAGTGGATGATTTCCCACTAAGCATAATATTTCTTTAGATTATTAACATTCCAGGGTCGGGGTAACACCCTTCCTTCTTCATCTTGTAATTCATAGGCTCCTCCTTTCAATACTTCTTTTACCAAATAGGGTCCTTCCCAATTTGCATCTAGTTTTCCCATGGGCTTGAGAGCATCTGCCCTTTTTAGGACTAAGTCCCCTTTGCAGAACCTTCGGATCTGCACTTTCTTGTTATATGCGTCCCGCACCTGCTGTTTGTATCTTTCTGCCTTCTGAAGAGCTTTGACCCTAAGTTCTTCGATCATGTCTAGGTTCTCCCTCATCAGGGAGGAATTCTGACTTTCATCGTAAGCCATTATCCTTAATGACTTGAGCTCTGCCTCTACCGGCGTTACCGCTGTTGCCCCATAAACTAAGTTAAATGGAGCTTCTCCCGTGGCTGTTTTAGGACTGGTGCAATATGCCCATAGCACCGAATCTAATTCATCATCCCAGTTTCCTTTAGCCTTTTTTAACCTGGCCTTGATGCCACTTACAATGGTCCTGTTTGTGACTTCGACTTGCCCATTAGCCTGGGGATGAGCCACGGCTACAAACCTTTGTTCGATGCCATTTTCTTTGCACCAAGCTCGTACCGTGGATCCCGTGAACTGGGCACCATTATCAGCGACCAGTATCCTTGGGATTCCATATCGGCAACATATATTCCTCCATATGAACTTCTTTATCACTTGTTCCGTGATTTTTACTACGGCTTCGGCTTCAACCCATTTGGTAAAGTAGTCCACAGCTACAATTAAGAATACTCTTCCTCCCGTAGCTGTGGGGAATTTCCCCACTATATCAATTCCCCATTTATCAAAGGGACAAGGTGCCAGCATGACCCCTAGTTCTTCAGCGGGCTTGTGGATGAGCCTCCCATTTCTTTGACAGCTATCACACCTTTTAACTAGGTTTTTAGCGTCTTTTTCCATTGTAGGCCAGAAGAACCCAGCTCTGAGTAGCTTCCTGACCAGATCTTTAAACCCGGTGTGTGCTCCTGCAGCGCCTTCATGTATTTCTCGCAGTGCATATTCTCCCTCAGGCTCTGATAAGCACTTGAGGTAAGGATGTGTGAATGCCCTTTTGTATAGTTTATCTCCTATTAGGCAGAATTTAGCTTTAAATGCGCGGGGCAATCCTTCTCCATTGGCTGGAGTTACAGCTTCTGGTTCTCCAGGAAGCTCCTTTAAGGCTCGGATGATTGGGGTTCTCCAATCTTCCATTATTTCGATGGCCTGCATTTCGGCTTTGACTAACTTGGCATCTGCGTTGCACAGGACAATTTCATCTGTCCAAGTTCCTTCCGCCGCGCTGGCTATTCGGGCCAGTTTGTCGGCTTCCATATTTTCTTCCCGAGGGATCTGGATCACCTCAGCTTTGGCAAAATGCCCCATTAATTCATCCACCACTTTGGCATACGCCACCATCCTCTCTTCTCGCTTTTCACAGGTCCCTAGGACCTGATGCATTACTAATTGGGAATCTGAATGGACCATTATATGGGCAGTGCCCATGGTTCGTAGCAAGTCTAGGCATCTAATCAGAGCCTCATACTCTGCCTCATTATTGGAGACATGATAGTTTAACTTGATAGCAAATTTATAGATGTGGTTTTTGGGGTCCTGGATGAAGATCCCTACCCCTGCACCGTCTCTAGTGACAGAGCCATCCACATAGGCTTTCCACCATTGGAATTCCTCTTCTTCTCCTCTGGTGGTTTCTTGCAAGAAATCGGCTAGAGCTTGGGCCTTGATGGCCACTCTCGGCTCGAAGTCTACGTCGTACTCACTCAGCTCTATGGCCCATTTAACTAATCTTCCCGACAAGTCGGGCTTACCTAGTACTTGCTTCAACGGCTCATTCGTCCTGACTATCACTTTGTGTGATAGAAAGTAGGGCCTCAGTTTTCTGGCCGTTACCATTACTGCTAAGGCAGCCTTTTCGATACTAGGATATCGTATCTCTGCTCCCTGTATCATCTTGCTTGTATAGTAGATAGGCTTCTGCACCGACTTTTCCTCTCTCAGGAGTACTGAGCTGATGGATTCTTCTCCCACAGCTATATATAGATATAGAATTTCCTGTGGTAGTGGCTTAGTGAGCAAAGGTAGTTCTGCCAGATGCCCTTTTAGTTCTTCAAAGGCCTTTTGGCACTCGCTGGTCCATTCAAATCTACTACCCTTCCTCAATATCTTGAAAAAGGGGGGACTTTTATCTGCTGATCGAGAAATGAAGCGACTGAGCGCTGTAATTCGCCCATTAAGCCTTTGGATTTCTCGAATATTTCAAGGAGGTGCCATATCCAATACTGTTTGTACTTTGGCTCGATTTACTTCAATCCCTCTGGGTGTGACCATGTATCCTAGGAACTTCCCAGCTTGCACGCCGAATGAGCACTTAGCTGGGTTCAGCTTAAGATGGTATAATCTGGCTACAGCAAACACTTCTTCCAGATCTTGTATGTGATTCTGAGCATGCGCGCTATTGGCTAGTATATCATCAACATATACTTCCATATTTCTGCCTATTTGGCTTTTGAAGATCTTATCCATCATTCTTTGATAGGTAGCCCCCGCATTTTTCAAGCCGAAGGGCATGCTTTGAAAACCAAATGTCCCTGCACAAACTCCAAATGCTGCTTTTGGGACATCTGATGGATTCATTTTTACTTGATGGTAACCTTGATATGCGTCCATCATGGATAGCAGTTCGCAACCTGACGTGGAATCTACTAATTGATCGATCCTAGGCAGAGGGTAATGATCTTTTGGGCAGGCTTTATTTAAGTCTCTGAATTCAATACACATCCTCCAGGTGCCTGTGTTTCCCTTAGCCACCATTACTGCGTTGGATAGCCATTCCGGGAATTGTATTTCCCTGATGTGTTTAGCCTCCAATAATTTGGCAACCTCCTCCCTGATGATTTTATCTTTCTCACGTCCAAATTGCCTTAACTTTTGTTTTACCGGCTTCACCGAGGGGTCTACATTTAGGCAGTGTAGTGCCACGGTTGCATCCACCCCCACCAGGTCAGATGATCCGAAAGCAAAGGTATCTGCATTCTTCCGCAGGCACCTTACCAGTTGTTCTGATATGTCCTGAGGCATCTGAGTGCCAATTCTTGTGATGAAGCCTTTCCGATCTGGGATCAATTCTATTTCTATCAGTTCCTCTGCGGGGATCATTAGGCTCTGTCCTTCTTTGACGGTATCGGCCTCTTTGATCTTGCCCTCTTCTTTTTCTGGTTTGTGTCGAGGGGCTACAGGTTCTAGGACAGCCCATTTTTTGGCCTCTCCCGCTTTAACAGATTGAACGTAGCAGTTTCTTGAGGTCGTTTGATTCCCTGATACCCATCCTACTTGATCCCCCACAGGGAATTTCATCATCAAGTGATAGGTGGATACAATTATTTGGAAAGAGTTCAGAGCAGCTCTTCCTAGAATAACGTTATAAGATGACTCCTGGTCGACCACCCAGAAGGTAGTCACTTTTGATGTTTTGATATGTCCCTCTCCCAGGGTGAGCGCAAGATCCACTGATCCGACTGTCATAACAGGCTTCTGCGAGAAGCCTTGGAGGGATACCCTGGCGGGTTTCAGGAGCTTCTTCTGAGGCATTTGATTAAGACAACTCATGAGGATCACGTTGATAGGAGTCCCAGTGTCTATGAAAATTCTCCGCACTTGGTACCCTCCTATTTCAGCTGTTACTACAAGGGCGTCATTGTGTGTCGATGCATGATGGCCTTGTTATCCCCTAGTCCGAAGGATATTCTGGGGGTAGTATTGTTAGGTCCTGATTCCTCGGGAGGATTGGAGACCCTGTCATCTGTCCTTTGCAGATGAACTTCTGGACCAACCATCATTCTTACAAGCTTCTGCAAAGAAATGAGGATGTTTTAGAGAATTAATCCCGTAAGCTTCTGAAAAGGGATTTGGGATGCATGCAATTTGCTATTGGCAGATTTCCTGCATTTGAGTGTTATTTATGATAGCTTCAGTAAGTATAGCTTATTTGTTATAAGATTCTTGGAAGGGGGGTGGCCCT
Source organism: Thymus mandschuricus (assembly GCA_029379335.1). Classification (NCBI taxonomy): domain Eukaryota; kingdom Viridiplantae; phylum Streptophyta; class Magnoliopsida; order Lamiales; family Lamiaceae; genus Thymus; species Thymus mandschuricus. Next base: position 12,310,929 of record CM057074.1, on the reverse strand, counting down.
CGCCAGTATATGATGAAGGTAAACAACGACTTGAAGCTAGAAACTAGGTTATGATAAAGAGTTTCAATACAGTTTCTTCCTCTTGACATGAGGCATCTGATCGCGTGAGGTTTAGTCGTAATATACTGTCAGTTTAGCAGATCCTTTTATAATCGTCAACCATATAAAGTGGCTTTAGCAGGCGTGGTTTACTTAATATAAGGCTTTTCAAGGATGGCTTTCGCCCGAATGAAAATGAGGTCGATGACACCTGTTTTTACAGGTCCTACTTTATTAAGGCGTTTGTTTTCCCGGAACTCTCTTTATGCAGCTTCTGGAAGAGATCTGATCATGAAGGGAGGGATTTTGAGAAGCTTGTGTGACATCTTATTTTATTATGCTTAATATGATACGCCTCGGCCGTATAGGCCCTTTTTATCACTAGCACCTATTTTATAGGATTTTCTTGTTAAGATATTCCCTGTTAGCCAGGGATTGTGAGAATGGTGTCCCTTATGCGGGGTTCCTAAGCATATTGCTTATTGAACCAAGCCCACGAGAACTTGATCCATTTTATAAAGCTTGCAGAAGCACTGACTATCAAGTTAAGCTTACGAAGGCAATATCCTCCTTGGAGGTTTATAAAGGTATTGCTTATCGAGTAGAATTTTGTGAGAGTACCACTTGTAAAGCGAGATCTAAGCGGGATTTTACCCACTGGAGTGCAATGGGTAAAACTTACAGGAGCGATATACAAAGATGTCGCCTTTAGAGCAAGGCTTGGGAAAAATTCTGCCCATTGCAAGGGGCTTGCGAAGGAGTCATCTATTGGATAGGGTTTTGTAGAAGATTCTGCCCATTGAATGGGGCTTACAAAAGAGGTGCCTATTAGATAGGGCTTCGTGAAAGGGTTGCCTAGCAAGTAGGGCTTGTAAGGTGTTCTGCCCATTATATGGGGCTTATGATGATGTTGCCTGTTAAACAGGGCTTTTTAAGGAGGATTGCCTATTAAATAGGGCTTGTGACAGGTTCTGCCCATTATATGGGGCTTACGATGATGTTGCCTACTGTGTAGGGCTTCTGAGGGTTCTGCCCATTACCTGGGGCTTACGAGGGTATTGCCTACTAGGTAGTAGGGCTTTTGGGAGTATTGCCTGTTAGACAGGGCTTATGAGAAAGGGTTCTGCCCGTTATACGGGGCTTACGAGAGGGTTGCCTGTTAAACAGGGCTTCTGAGAGGAGGTTCTGCCCGTTATTCGGGGCTTACGAGGGAGTTGCCTGTTAGACAGGGCTTCTGAGAGAAGGCTCTGCCCGTTATTCGGGGCTTACGAGGGAATTGCCTGTTAGACAGGGCTTCTGAGAGAAGGCTCTGCCCGTTATTCGGGGCTTACGAGGGAGTTGCCTGTTAGACAGGGCTTCTGAGAGAAGGCTCTGCCCCTTATTCGGGGCTTATGAGGGAGTTGCCTGTTAGACAGGGCTTATGAAAGGAGGTTCTGCCTCCAGATGCGGGCTCCCTTCATCAACATGAATGGGGTAGCCCTAGCATCTTTCGACTCTCCGTTTTCTTTAATGTTTCTATTACTTCATGAGTTGTAGGGTCATGGCAATTCAGGAGCATTCGACTAGCTTTAGTGGGGATGCATATTTCGTAATCACCAGACCTTTGCATCTTATGAATGGGTTTCATATTGAGCATATAACAGGCAGAATTGTATGCTCACCAAGTATACAAGGTGACGCGAACGTATTTTGGAATTGCTGTGGCTTGCGATCCGTCTTTTCTCTGGATCCCTCACAACCTTATGTTTTTGACAAAACAACAAAAGATTAGCCATCACAATTCATGTCATGAGAGAGATGAGGCCTTGAGCTCGCTTCCAATCGTTGAATTCATGAATTACAAGTGGTATAGCTGTCACAAATTCATGGTATACATACTAAAATTCTCCAGGAACAGTATAAATCTTGCGTTCAATACATATTTCTTCTATTAGATAGCCGCAATTCTAAATGATCATCACAACAGGGCAAATGAAAAGGCAAGTTTATGCGCATATCATCAGAATCAACTAGAACTTCGAAGATAAACAGGGGATTGGCCCCTTGAAACCACGGGTATTGACAGTGCTTACAGATATCAGTGTATAATTCACATTTAAGGAGAGGAGATTAGCCTCTCAAACACAAGTTTCCTTTCAATCACCAGGTTTATCACGATTTCCACCTCAAAGAGAGCATAATTATAAAATCACCTCACATTCAACGGCTCACGGCCGTGGAAAGCTTTAGCAAATATCAAGCGGTGGTATGCACATTTGAGGTTTTTGCAGATTAAACAACAAACAGAGCATACCCAACCAATATAACATTAGATTCTCTCATATTCTCAACACGAGGACAGAATAAAAGGAAATCGTAAACATTATTACACCAATGAGTTGGAATTTTGCATAAAAGACAGGGGAAATCAACATCTCGACTCAAGAATTTCCCACAGACGGCGCCAGTTGATAGATCCAGGTTTGAGATCCACAACAATTTAGAGTATTGTTCATCATGTTTTGCAAAGAGCATTTATGGGTAAAGCGTTAAAGCAGTAAAGAGCAAAAGATTCATGTGCGTATAGAACCATACATGAGTATTTTACACAGAGCATGATTCGCGTAGTGATGACAAATAATAGTCGAGCTATGAGTAGGGCATACAAGGCATGTTTAGCCATAAACTAGCGAGATTCATGGAGTTTTACACTCACATAAGCAGATACTGAGGAAATGGAACAAGAAAAAGGAGGGAAACAAGGAGAACGGAGCTCCGTCGAGCCTCATTCCGTTTTAGCAATGAGGGTTTTACCTTAGGCTTAGGACAGGGTTTAAGATGGAGATTCTTCCCGGCGTCGAGAAAAGAGGATGGAGGTGAAGGGAAACTAGAGCTTCCCGAAGGAAGGCTTTGAACGCCTTGACTGCTTGAGCTCAGAGGAGCTCGTAGGAGGGAGTATTGAATGGAACAGTACACCAAGGAGCGTGTTGTTCGCCGAGAGTGATATGTTGTTGTGATGATGGATAAAGTGTGTGTTCACTTAATATTTATAGGCATATAGAGAATGAATATTCATATAAAGGGAGGACTGGAAAGGAATTTCCATGAAAACAATATTCTTTTATTTTCGCCATTAATGCTGTGGTCCTCATACTAGGAGGACTAGAGTCACACCAATTACATGTCTAAGCAGATCCCTAGGTTCTGAAAAGAGCCTCATAAGATCGAGACGGCTTCTGCGTAAATTAGCTTCTGTGCAGAAGCCTTACCATAAGCTAAAGCACCCGATCCTAATTGGCAACGTTGGTACTCTCCTCTTATCATAAGGTATTATTTACTCCCATTTGGGGATAATACTCTTAAGGTTTAAGGAATGTGGATTTTCCTCAACGTTCAAGTTTACTTATACAGGAAGGGCTGATATTAGTCCCTATCAGATTTGGTTGAGAAACCAACCATGCCAGTTGAAATTTGTTCCGGTGAGGCTATCGACGATGACGGTGGTGGCGATCAGTTTCGTCTCCGACAACGTATCCAAGGTTCCGACGTAGCACGCGATGCTCTTCGAAAAAAGCTCACAAATATGGTTGAAGGGGGGCTTCAAGTTGGAACGGATACTGGCCTCCTTGAAATTTGGTTCAGCTCCGGCGATGGCAAAACGACCATACTCCACTCCGGCCGAAAATCCCAAATCTAACAGGGAATTTCCTCCTTCCCTCGGCAAGTCGAACATGCCGATGAGCTCGCTCAAATCCACCTCCACCGGCCTCCTGGTTTGTGGATCTGTGAATGAAGATATGTTTTGCTCCTTCCTCAGATTCAGAAGAAGCTCTCCGACCGCCTTCGCCAAAATTTTCTTTGGTACAGCCGTCACAAACTTCCTAGACCGGCCGTGTTCACGGCTCTACGGAAGAATCCGTTCTCTTCTACGACGGCAGGGTCGAGATGAGGCTCGACGTTGATGTGCTTGTCGACCTCGGTGAGGAATTGCTCCATCGTCTCAGTGTTTAATTTCTTTCCCATGGTGAGAAATGAGAGGGTTTGAATCGGAGATTTATCGACGAAAAACTGGGGATTTCTAGGACTCGTGAGTTGCAGAGAATTTTTGCACAAGAATGACAAGAGTTGAGAGTTGTGAAAGTTCTTCAGTCTGCAACTCCACCCTTATATAGAAGTAGGGTTTGGCTGACGTGGCAAAGGGCAGGACAGTAATATCGGCGAAGATCCTGTAGGTAGGCGGCGGACGAGCGGTGATGGATCTGATGTGTCCGGCGTCATCACAGTAAAAGTGAACCGCCACTTGCTCGGCGTCTCCACGTGGCCTTCTGTGATTGGTTTGTCTTATACGGCGCAGATCCAACGGCTACAGATTGGGGACTGTTAAGATTCGACGGCTGGATCTTCTCCGTCTTTTCCCGCTTCGAATTCAAAGTGAAGCCCATGCGCCCGTTATCTTTGCCAGTACGTGAACTTGTATTAAATGCACGGCAGAAAGTAAAATTGCACTCGAGTGCAGACAACTCATACTCGCTTCGTACCCGCTCGCTTCGAGTTGGCCCGCTAGGCCTTGACTCGCTTGAGAGGCACTCGCTTGAGTGACTGTTCTGCACTCGCTTGCGATGGCTCGCTAGGAGTGACGTAGCACTCGCTTGGCCATCTGAAGCGACTGGAATAAGAAATGAAATTTCTTTACTTAATTTAAAATGTTTCTGACTTACATACTTCGAGGATAAACAAGAGTGTTTTCCTCTTTGTATTTATGTCAGATTCATTTCATATTTTCCTCATAGTAAGTGAAGGGTTTCTAGCACGCTTCAACTTACTTAGTGTACTTAAAATTGAAACGCTTACCAGTCAATCTCTCTTCGTAGGAGATTGATACCACTTATTGAAGACTCCATTTTGATTTGGACTTCATTTGATAAAACCACTTGTTGATGAATGCATTTGTTGATTTGCTTTGAAGCTTGTTGATACCACCTGTTGAGTACCACTCCACTTGATGGATACTTTATCTTTTTGTCATTCATCTTCATGGCATTCATCTTCCTCTACGAATTAGAGAGTCCTCCATCGAAGTGAATGGGGGAGAAAATGAATATAGTACACAAGCTTACTACAACCCAGAGGGGAGCTTCACGTAAGTGTACATATTCACGACGAATGGGGGATGAGTACAAGTCCTTATCTCAGAGCAGAAATGGACAGGATGACAATGAGAATGCTCTGACAAGATAATCTCGTATTTTATGCAGAAGCATGTCACCAGCCCTGCAACCTTTTGTAGAAAAAGGTAAACCTTCAAGCTTCCTCCTATAAGCTACAGAATGAACTTGCAATCGACTCGCTTTGACCCAAGCTAGGGCAAATTGAAGCGATGCAAAATTCAAAGTGGGGGAGGAATGGATAGACATCCGGCAGCTCAACTCAATGAAGAGTGAGTAAGGAATGGACATTTATCCACGATGAAGTAGATGAGAAGACTTGCTCCTCTTCGGCGGAAAGATGGGAAGAGGACACATGGTCTAGGTGCCAGCCCTGCCTAAGCTTCACCATTTTTACGTGGGAAGGCCCGATACAAGACCCCACAACCGTTACTAGAAACGGCACTTGCTAGTGTTTATACCCACTCACTAGGAATCCTAGGCTAGGTAGCAGCTTTCCTTGCTCGCTTTGGAAGTAGCTTGCTCCGAGAGCAAACAATAGTTCCCCCTTAACCAATGGCTTAACAATTCCTGTAAGCGGGTAGGGAACATCTTCCAACACTCCACCTTTCTCCACCTTATTTCTCCTTCTTCAAGCGAGTGAGCTTTTTTTTTTTTTTTTTTTTTTTTTTTTTTTTTTTTTTTTTTTTTTAAGTGGCTCGCTTGAGTGGGTGAAGATCCGAAGCGAGTGACGCACAAGAGAACAAGCGACCACTCCTTCGTGCATCCTGGATCTAGCACTCTTCACCAGGGTCTAGCAACCCTAATTCCATGCATAGCTGATTGAAACGAGACTCAGCTAGAGGCTTGGTGAGGATATCTGCTCGCTGGAGATCGGTATGAATTTTCTCGAGCTTGATATCCTTCTTCTCGACATGATCACGAATGAAGTGATGTCGGATTTCCACGTGCTTGCATCTGGTGTGTAGCACTGGATTTTGAGAGATGCAGATCGCGCTGTTGTTGTCGCAGAATATAGGAATTTCATTTGCTTCAACATTGTAGTCCTTCAATTGCTGTCGAAGCCATAGAATTTGAGAACAGCAGCTTCCAGCGGCCATATATTCGGCTTCAGTCGTTGAAGTAGCTACACTCGTCTGCTTCTTCAAAAACCATGAGACCAGCTTGCTTCCCAAGAACTGACAAGTGCTCGAAGTTGATTTCCTATCAATTCGGCACCCTCCATAGTCATTATCTGAATATCCAGTAAGCTCCAAATTATCCTCCGTTGGATACCACAGCCCCATATTGACAGTGCCCTTCAAATATCGAAGAATTCTCTTGGCAGCTTCAAGATGGCTGTGCTTGGGATTGCTTTGGAAGCGAGCACAGACTCCAACTGCAAAAGCTATATCTGGCCTACTTCCAGTGAGATATGGAAGGGATCCGATCAAGGCTCGGTAGTCTGTAGCTTCCACAGACTTCCCATCTATGTCTGGCTCGATCTTCCAGTTCGTGTTCATTGGAATCTTCACAGCTTTGGCATGCTGAACACTGAACTTGGCAAGCATATCTCTTGTATACTTAGCTTGATTGATGAAGATGCCATCATCCTGCTGCTTCACTTGAAGACCTAAAAAGCAGCTCATCAAGCCAATCATTGACATCTCAAATTTGGTCTTCATAAGCTTTCCAAACTTCTCGCTAAGCGACTGGTTTGGTGATCCAAATATGATGTCATCCACATAGATCTGAACCCATAGCATATCATCTCCATGATTGATGGTGAATAGGGTTCGATCTATCTTTCCTTTGTGGAATCCATTATCCACTAGGAATTGAGAAAGGGTATCATACCAAGCTCTGGGAGCTTGCTTCAATCCATATAGGGCTTTCTTCAATCGATACACCTTATTTCCTTGCTCGAAACCCGGTGGCTGCTCCACATACACTTCTTCCTTCAATTCACCGTTGAGGAACGCGCTCTTCACATCCATCTAATATACTTTGAATTTCTTGGCCGCTGCATAGGCTAGAAATAGTCTGATCGCTTCAAGCCGTGCCACTGGAGAGAAGGTCTCATCGAAATCGATTCCTTCCTCTTGACAGTAACCCTTGGCGACGAGACGCGCCTTGTTCCTCACAACGTTGTGGTCCTCGTCCATCTTGTTCTTGAACACCCACTTGGTGCCAATCACATGCTGAAATTTGGGACGGTCCACGAGATACCATACGTTGTTTCTAGTGAACTGATTCAGCTCTTCCTGCATGGCGATCACCCAATTTGAATCGGCTAGGGCTTCCTCCACACATGACGGCTCAATGTTTGAGAGAAAGCAACTGAACATGGCACTTTGTCCAAACACTTGACTTCTGGTCACTACACCCTTGGATGGATCTCCAATGATTTGGCTTGGTGAGTGATTCTTGAGCTATGCACGCTTGGATCCGCCAGCTTCATCTTCATCTTCTTCTTGGTCGCTCGCTTCACCTTCTGTAGCGACTGGATTGGATGCTTGGCCTGCACTCGCTTCAGGAATCTTGGGGGCAGCTTCATCTTTTCCTTGGACATTCTGCTCGCTTGATCCCTTGATTTCTTCATCATCCTCAAGCATGTCCCAAGTTAATGAATTGATGGGTTCCTCGCTTGTCTTTCCTTCCTTAGATTGAACCTGTTCCTGTGGAAGACTCAAAGAAGACTCATCAAATACGACATGGGGTGATTCCTCCACGATTAGGGTTTTACAGTTGAACACCCTATAGGCTTTGCTTGATGTAGAATATCCTAAGAATATTCCTTCATCAGCTTTGCTTTCGAAGGCTTTCAACTGCGACTTCCCATTGTCATGGATGAAGACCCTACAACCAAAAATATGGAAATAAGATATGTTAGGAATTCTCCCTGTCAATATTTCATATGGTGTTTTGTCGTGCCGTTTGCAGAGAAGCGTTCGATTCTGCGTGTAGCATGCTGTATTGGCAGCTTCAGCCCAATACTTCATTGGAAGCTTCGAGTCTGCAATCATGGTTCGAACGGCTTTGTTGATGATTCGATTCCTTCTTTCAGCAACTCCATTCTGCTGAGGTGTGCGTGCTGAGGATGTCTGATGTGCTATGCCATGCTCCGTGCAGTAAGCTTCAATGGTAGAGTTCAAGAACTCTGTGCCTTTGTCGGAGCGAATGGTCACAATTGCTTGATTCTTCTCCACAGCCAATCTCTTGAGCAGTTGGGGTAGCTTGGTCAGTGTCTCCTTCTTGCTGAACAGAAATATAACCCAAGTGTAACGAGAGAAGTCGTCGACTACAACTAGAGTGTACTTCCTTCCATTTACACTAACTGGAGTGATTGGACCAAAAGATCCATATGAAGCAGCTCGAGCACTCGCTTTGATGAAGCTTCTTCGAGACTGGCGAAGTGCTTCTTCGTCTGCTTCCCTCGTTGGCATGGTGAGCATGGATGGTCTTTGATGAAGACTTCATTTGGTATGCCTTGCACCAAACCCTTTCGAGCTAAGCGGTTTATGGCTTTGAAGTTGAGGTGGTTCAAGCGTCTGTGCCATAGCCATCCTATTTCTGTAGCACTCCTTGCAACTAAGCACGTCTCCTCTTTGCAGCTGTCCCATTGTGCTATATAGACGTTCCTTTGTCTGACTCCAGTGAGCACAATCTGGGACGTGAGCTTGCTCTTTACAATGCACTTGTTGGAAATAAATTCCACCTTGTATCCCTTGTCACAGAATTGTGAAATGGATAACAAGTTGTGCTTGAGTCCTTCCACGTACGAGACTTCTTCAATTGTGAGCTTTCCAATTTTCAGTGCGCCGTACCCTTTGGTGCTTCCTCGAGAGTTATCACCAAAAGTGACGTGTGGACCCTTCTTCTCTATGTAGTCATAAAGTAGAGCTCTCATGCCGGTCATGTGTCTCGAACATCCACTGTCCAAGTACCAGATTTGTTGACCCTTACTTGGCATGGGATCCACGACGCTCACTTGCAATTAGACAGATTTTGGTACCCAAATCAGTTTGGGTCCTTGCAGGTTAGTTCCCTTAGGTACCCACACTTGCTTCACTTTCTTTTGAAAGGTAGCTTGTGCTTTGGGTTTCTCGACCTTTGAAAACTGTGACTTCTGCCTTAAAGCAGCTTCACACGTGCAGCAGTGTGTGCAAGAGGGGTAGCGACTCGCTTGAGGCATACCCATGCTCTTACCCTTTGGCTTGTATCCTGAAGCGACTCGCTTCGGATTAGCTACGGGCTTAGAGACTGACTTAGGTTTTACAGTCTGTCGAAGCGGCTCACTAGGTTTTCTCGAAGCGGTCCAACTAGGGTTTTGACCCCGACTCGCTTGAGTAACCTTGGGAGTTCAAAGCGGCCTCCTTGGTGCTTCGAATTCTTCCCCCTCAACGTTAGTCCGGTTGGACCATCTCCAGTCTGGATAACGTGACACATAGACATTACTCCTTTTCTTAAAAGGGAGATCCTTTGTCTCTGGTGTCTTGGCCTGAGACTTAGATGCTACAACTGGTTTCCCTCTACCTTTGAATTGGTAAGCTTTAGCATTGTAAGTGCTAGGGACAGTTGGTCTTTGCTTTCCCATAGTTTCTGCCCTTGAAGATATAGACATCTTCATTGGCTTCTTCTTAGGGTTCTCAGCCATTTGGCCTTTATCCTTGTTGGTGGTCGCTTTGGATGCAGTGGGCATTTCCAAAGTGACTGATGGTGTTATGTGAGAAGCACCAACAAAGACAGTCGGCTTGGAAGGTCCACCCTCATATCCGAGTCCTCCCTTTTCTACCAAAAGGTAGAAGTGAGCTCTCTAGTGCCTGCCTAGCATATGAAGCTTTGTTCAAGTTGGCAACTAGAGCGGACTGGGTTTCATACCTTCCTTCCAAGCTTTGATGTCTCGCGAAGAGATCCTCGAACTTGCTAGTCATAGCCCTTAAGTTAAGTTTGACTCGGTCAAGCTCAGTGGCTAGCTTTCGGTTCTCCTTCTCGCTTTGAGACAAAGCTTGTTTCAACACTTCGTGGTCGCTTGACAATTAATGTGCTTGTCTAGCAACTCACTCCATGTCGAGGAATTTGCTTCCTCTTGGTGAGTGTGTGCGAGTGTAATTGAACTAGGTGAGGGATAGATGAATACCTCTCCTATCTCCTCGTCGGTGAGCGCCATGAGTCCAAGATCGTCTCCCTCACTGGAGTTGGGATCTGTGAATGCATCCGAATCGCTTGAGACTTCTTCAGTTGAAGTGACTGGCATTTCACTTGCTACGAGCGCTCGCCTTGGAGCATCCCTCTTTGCTCTCAGTTCCTCTCGCTCATTTGCACTCAGCTTCGGGCAATCAGACTTGTAGTGGCCCATTTTGTGGCAATGGTAGCATTCCACTTCCATCATGTCCCTTGAGATCGGTTTGGTCGTCTCTTCTCTCTTCCCTTTTCCTTCTCGAGCATCAGTGCTCCTCCCTTTGTATTGCTTGTAGAATCTTTTGTATTTGCCCACTCGAGAGTTCATTTTGTTGAAGTTCTTGGATAAGAAAGCAACATGTTCTTCAACTCTTCCCTCGTCATCTTGGCTAGCGACTGGTCGCTTGGCCCTCAGCAGCTTTGAAAGCTACACCCTTTGACGTCGTGGGAGCTTCATCCTCTTCGTCGAGGTTCATACGATTCAGATCGAATTCGTGAGCTTTGAGTTCGGAGAATAGAATCTCCGGTGTGAGCTTTGATAGATCCTTGGTAGCTAGGTACAACTCCTTCATAGTCTGCCATTTCCTGGTGAGGGCTCGAACTATCTTTAGGTTCACTTCCTTGTCTGTGAGTTCCTTCCCAAGTGAGTTCAGAGTTGCAGTAATGTTGGTGACTCTCAGCTCGAAGGCGTCGATAGATTCTCCTGGCTTCATTATCAAGCTTTCAAACTCCCTCATTTGTACGGCAAGCTTGTTCTCTTTGATTTTGTCTGTGCCTTGAGAGTATGAAGTAAAGGGGGGGGGGGGTGAATACGTATTTTGAAGTTTTCAACTTCAAATTCCTTAACTCAGAGTATGAAGTAAAGTACTCGTAGAAATACTAAGACCTAGCCGAGAGCTAGATCTAAAGCAATCAAAGATCTCTCGACCTAAGCTTAGAGCTTGATCAAGAGTGAGACTTTACTCTTGTGCGGAATTCGGTGAGCTATTATCTTTTCCTAAGTAATTAAAAATTCAGATTATGTTTGTTTAGATGCACATGCAATGGATAATCAAACAAGTAAAGAGTTTAGGGTTATAGAGATACGACACAGAGATTTATAGTGGTTCGGAGATAAGGCTCCTACGTCCACTTGTTGCACGACGGCAACCGTTCTTTTCACTCAAGAACTTGAAGATTTCGGGCTCTTCAAAAGCCTAGTCAAGATCGGGCTTCACTTGCCTGGATCCGACGACAGACGTAGTGATTGCGGGTTCACTACACAAACCTAAACAAGACTAGAAGCTTCACTCGCTTCAGTCAAACACAGACAGGGAGATTCCGGGCTCTCCTTACAGCCTATCTTCGATCGAGCTTCACACAAACGATGTAAGTGTAAGCTTGGATCTAGACTATATGATCGAGGCTTCTACATTGATGAAAGTAGAGCCTTGGATCGAGACAACCTAACGACGACTCAAAAACCTAACAGACAAACTTTTAGGGTTAGGGTTTTTGGTTGACGAACACACTATGAAGAACTCTTTTACAGTAGATGCAAAAGATGGCTAGAGCTCTTCTTCTAAGCTTGGATATTTGAAGTGGGCTTAGACTCTAAGTGTGAAGGTTGTGAAGACGAGTTCCGATGAACTGGAAACTCGGAGAACACTTGAAAACAAAGACTCGAAGATTGCTAGAAAGCTGGGAGTGTTTGTTTGCAGTAGACGCTCGAATGCTCAAGTAGTGTTCTACTTCTCTTCGTCTTCATCCTTCACTATTTATAGGCGGAGGGATGCCGAGATCAATTGCTTGGTTGGTGGCATTGTCCCTCCTCCTCTCGACAGTACTTGCACAGGCTGGCTGCTTTTCAGACGCGCAGTTTTGGCTCTTTGCCGAATATGGCTAAATTCCAATTGTAACAGTAACTGGAGCGACCCAGTACTGTTGCGGCGCCCTTGTCAGCCTGGCAGTCAACTCCGCTGCTCCTCTCCGCGTTCGACACGTGGAGATCTCGCAATTAATGCGAAGATCTCTAGTTGACTGGAGTTCAAAATCGGAGCGGGAATTGTGCTGTCGCTTTCTGGTAGGTAGTGGCTCGCTTCGCTTTGAAGTTGTAGCGTCCGCTTTAGTTGAGTCACTTCGTAGTCATTCTGTAGTGTGTCGCTTTGGGAAATAAAGTTCCCTAGTGACTGCTTTGGAAAATGCTGACTAGAGTTGACTCGCTTTGACTTTGAACTGTAGCGCTCGCTTCGCTTCGCTTTGGCAAACTCGTTTTGAATCTACTTTAGCGCTCGCTTCGCTACACTATTCTTCGGCACGCTTCACTTCAGCTTGCTAGACTTGCTTCGCTTCGAAAAACACACTCAAGCGAGTGGCCTTCACTTGAACTTTTGAAGCCTATAATCTAAGCAAAATAAAGAGCCATCCTAACAGAGTAGGCTTAGAAAAATTCTAACCTATTAACTACATCAAAATGGGTCGCTTGGGAACAGAACGCTTTGGGGTTTTGGGATCAAATCAAAACAATGAAGTGTCCCTTATAGATTCCCCCTTAACGTGTTGTTCTTAACAATTCCCAACAGTCGGTTAACTTATATGTAAAATAAGTTTGGGACATGACTTCGATCATTAACCAACAAGTTATAAGGAACATTAGATTGAGACGAAACTATATTTATTCAGGGAAACTAGATCGCCTCGTAAGAGAAGATGTTGATAGAAGAGAAGTTTTTACTAAAATCCTCATGTTATAAAGGTCAAACGAAAGCCATCTAGAATGAATTCATAACCAAGAAGTAACGTGAGCATTCGACGTGCCAAATCACCCACTGTATATTGCAAGCTTGAGTAGATAATTAAAACCATAGTATTATCTTAGTAAGTTCCTTAAGTTAATAAGAACCCATATCTTAAGTGCCTCAAGAATAGAATTATTGGTATGTGAGGTACAAACACACGAAATCGTTAAAACATATAGAAGGGATGTCAATTGAGTGAGTGAGAAAGTGTTCCATTAGGTGGAAACCTATAGGACTGAAACATTTGGTTCCATTTCAAAGAAGTAATTATTGCCCCGTCATCAATGCTTACAAATTGAGACAGTGAGACTACCTAACTAGAACTTCTAAAATCTATAATAGAGATGTAAGTTAGCCTCGAGAAGGGTGGTAATAGAAATGAGAACTTTTGGTCCAAAGTAACATCAAAGTACACTAGTGCATACAATAGACGACTAAAGATAAAACTACGAGTCACGTATATCATGAAGCTTGAGTATGAGACAATGTTCAACCCGAAATGTCCCACTATAGGAAAAATCACAGTCATGTAGTGTATTTACGGTAATGAGTAGCGACTCTATATGAGTTATGAAATCGACTCAAGTAGTCATCTAAGCAGTATGAAGGGAGACAGATGAGCTAAAACCTTAAAATGAACCTTGCAAACCTTGAGTAACATTTAGAAAGAAGGAAACCTGCTATTAATCGAGAATACCTCTTTACAACTTATGAAAGATAAGATGATGCATTAAAAAGGGTAAATAGTAGAACCCGTGAGATCTCCCCTAGAAACAGATACCCGCACATGATGCCTTAAAAGTGCTATAGTTATACGTGAATGAATAACGAATGAGCCGCTACCACCTTCGTTGCCAAGATTAATTGACCAGATAGGTATGACACTAGCCGGACTTGTGAGACACTACATCTAGATGCATTAGATTCATGAACGATTGCAAAGGAAATAAGAACACTTGGTCTCGCGTTAGTAGAGCGACACCCAGAACCAACAATCAGTAGGAAGAACTACATAAGGCTGAGAATGCATACCACGAATGATATATAGAGAGAAAACAACTGATAAATACACATATATACAAACCATATTCTTACAATAGGGAATATAGCTATAGTAATAACTCTACGACGAATATCAAGATTGTCGATATAACATGAATGGCAAGTCTAAGCACGGTACTTATCTCTACCTTACACAGACAAGGGTGAATAAAGATGCACAATACTACAAGTGATCCAGAGATGATTGACCTCAACAAATGAGTTAAAACAGAAATAACTATTTGATAGTTGTTAATACCTCGATTTATAAAGTCAACTACAGTAAAGAAGTAGATCGTGGCTACCCTAGCGTAAAGACCAAAGAGAAAATAGACTCGAGCGGAGTACAACTTTTGAAACGATCAATATCCTGACCCTAGTATTATCAGTGACGCATGAATACACTTGTGAAAGGAGTAGATAGAAGGATATACGGACTTAAGTATATGACTAAGGTATAATAAAATTTGGAAAATGCCTAAGGTCGACGAAGAAGGTCTAGACGCTTGTAGACTAATGCTATCACCTAACAATTGGATAAGTTCGTACGGACCACCGAAGCGCTAGTGCTCTAATGCAAATAGCCACTTGTGAAATCATAGCATGCCTAGTACCGATACAGATTAGATCAGTGTATCGCAAAGATATTTATCTCATAAACGATGAGGATCATGACGAGCATGTGGTTTAAAGGTAACGAGGTTAACACGGACCGACCAAGAAGTATAGTTACTTGAGAGGCTAGTACATATGATCAATTGGGAACGAAATAAAAGAATCTTAAGATGAACATGAGTCACCTGCTAACACCGGCAAGTTGAATTACGATTTGAACTAGGAGACAAGCCTTTCCCAAAAGTTCCACATCTTATGCAATAGCCAGAACTAGTGCAAAAGGAAGACTAACAAACAGTCTATTTGGACCCTACGAGTACCTAGAGAGGATAAGACTAGCACCGTAAAGGTTAGCATATCAGTTCTGTCAAACCTCGAAGACCTGTTCAAGAAGGTGGTATTTGGTGGAGGCGGAAATTGGAAAACAATATTACCCCTAGCTCAATTACTTAGAACCACCATACACCGTAGACACAGTATCGTGCAATGCACCGCAAAGAATAAAGTGTAGACCACCACTCTATTGAGATGAGGTGGGAAAAGAGAAAGAATTAACGCCGGTGTGTGACCAAAGAAACGGTTGTGATAATGCGCCAAAGTAGAGAGGGGTAAAAGAAGATTATAGTAGACAGAAGTCTTACGATGACGATATGGATTCGTGTTACACCTCGAAGTAGAGGATAAGGCCTCCCTGAAAAATTTTCCCCACCAAGGGAATAACCAGATTCAGAATCAAAGGCTAAGTGAAACCTCGCTCCATCAGACCTTACGAAGTTCTAGGGAAGGTAGGACCTGTGGCGAACAGGTCAGCGTTACCTCCAAACCCCGGAATCGTTCGCAACGTATTCCACGTGTCTCGATTAAGGAAGTATGTGTTCGATCCCAAACACGTGCTACGACAAGAGGAAACAGTTATAGAACCCAACTAGAGCTACAAAACGAAACCTGAAGCCGTAGTAGACCGGAAAATTCAACAGCTCAGGAATAAGCAAATCCCTCTAGTGAAGGTACAGTGGAAGCACCACGGGCAGGAAGAAGCCACGTGGGAGTTGGAGGACAGAATGAAAGAGAAATATCCCGATTTATTTTTACAAGGTAAGTAAATTTCGGGACGAAATTTTTCGTAAGAGGTGTAGAATGTAATGACCGCAATTTTTATTAGTGATAAATAAAAACTTCGGCATTATTTTAAATAAGAAAAATGAACGTTGAAAGTAGTATTATCACTATTATGAGTAAAATAAAATTTTAAGTACTACTGTTAGTAGTGTTACGTTTAGTAACATTAGAACTTCCCGAAATGAGAACCGAACTAAATAAGAATGGCCGATTAAACAAATCGGTAAAAGAAAAATTCAGTATTTAATTTTCGGGCCGAGGCCCATTTGATAAGTACAAGGCCCACATAGCAGTTACAAGGCCCAGTTAATTGTTCAAGGCCCAGTTAATTATCGAAGCCCACTTCACAAGTAAGTACTCAATTTTAATTAGCCCAAGAGATGGAGCCGTTTCAGATTTAATACCCAACAACAATAGATATAAAGGGGCCCAAGATTAATGGCTCCAAGCCCACAATAATATTCTATGTGGATATAATTGTTCACATATACATGGAAATAAATAAATATATTCTATTACAATTAATAGATAAGAAAAAGAAAAGAATAAAGGAAAAGAAAAGAATGGAGAATGGCGGATTCCGCCTAGACAGTAGGCGCCCATATTTTCCAACACAATTTGGGATTTCAACTCTACTAATTCCTCCTAATTACAATTAGAGAACTATTAACACTCCATTCTTGAGAAGAACCACACGTGTCACCCATGCAAACCCCTCTCTCCATTTGAAGCCATACCACCTACACAAGTGAGAAGCACTTCACAATCACCCATCATCCAACAACAAGGAGAGAGAAAGCAAATAGAGAAGAGCCCCTACTCACCATTCCCTTCTTCCTTGTGCGAGAAAGAGTAGCCCCAATTCTCACAATAGCCTCCATTACCTAACCAAAGAACTCACAAAAAAATCAGTCCATAAGCCTTCAATCAAGTAATCACAACAAGGGAGCAAGATAGAAAGCAAATGAAGAACAAATATAAAGCAAGGAGAGGAGGCCGATTTTCTAGCCAAGAGGGCGGCCGGAAAACAGCCCGTCGACGCTCGTTCAAGCATCGAATCCCCTCCATTTTCCCCTAGGTAATACCTATAATTCCCTTCCTTCAAGGGCCTAGCTTGCATGCACTAACTAGAACTCAACCCCACTATCTCTAGGAGTGAAGAACGAAGGAAGGGGAAGGTTTTCGAAGCAAGATTAAAAGGGGACAGCCACCATCTAGCTCAAGAACTCAGATTTTCAATCTCTAAAATTTACAAGTAAGACTCCCCTCATCACTCTCTCTAAGAACTATAAGCCTTTAAACATGCAACCCCATTAGAACCACCAAAAACCAACTAGAAGCATAATCTAGTACTCTATCACCCCTTTCAAGCATGAAACATAGTTAAAACCTCAAAATTGAAACATGAGAAGCATAGCAATCACCTAGAGACAATGCATGTTATGTTGGAGGCGAGAATCGAAATTGAAGCATGTTTAGATCACATAAGAACCTCCTCTAGAAGGCCAAAGACATTGCATGTATAATAATCCTCAATCTAACACTCCAAGTCAACAAAGACACCAATTTCAAGCATACAAAATCTGGAAGTTTGCTTCCAATTAAGGCATATAACATTCAAGACAAAATCAGTCTCTAAATGCCTCTAATCAAACCCTAACCCTCTAAATCAACAAGTATAACTCATATTCGAATTGCGAATCGAAAACGGGAGGGAATGGAGAAGAATCGAACCTGCCCGGAAAGAGGAGGAAGGCCGAGGGTGAAATTGAGTCGAAACCGGAGCACCCAAATGCCTCCCAAGCATCACCGGAGGCTGCCACGGTCGTCGACAGCATCGACAAAGCCACTGCAGCGCTGGAAATCGCTCGAATCGGCCTGCAAAACAAGGACAGGGAGGAAAGTTAGAACGAGAGATGAGAGGAATGGGAGAGAGGAAAAGGAGACACCAGCGGCGGCATCACCACCGGCGCCGAAGGAAGAGCAGAGAGAGAGAGTAAAGGGGGACAGAGGACTGGAAGCGATGGTGGTGTTCTGACGGGAGCAGCGACCCCTGGCCGAAAGAGCAACGGCAAGGCGAGCAGAGGAGGGAGCCGGTCAGACGAGCAGAACGCCGCCGGCAGAAGAGGCGCGACTGTGGCTAGAGCGACAGCAGCAGATGGCGCAGCGGAGACGAGCTGCACTGTTTCACTAAAAAGTGTTCGCAATAGAACGAAATCCTATCGTAGCACTAGCAAGTAAAACCAAAGTATCGAATCTCAAGGAAAACTTAACAGGGCAATTAATTATGTAGTAAACCTAAAACTAAGAAAGCAAGTAAAGAATATTTTTGGGTTTTTGTTTTAAATCCTAGGCAAATAAAATAAATCAAAGCAAGTAAATAAAAGCAATTAAATAACTAATCTAGAACTCAAGAAATAAATCTAAGAATTAAACTAGAAGAAAGCAATTAAATCTACCTAGGCAAGAATCGAAAAGAAAGCAATAGAGAAAGCAACGAAGGAAACGAAAGCAAAGAAAGAAGCATAAATAAATCTAGACATGATGAATTGAAATCTGGAAAATAAAGGCAAATAAATCTAACTTGAAAACTTTGAAAAACGAAGGAGAATTGAAAGCAAGAAAAACGAATCTAAACTTTAAACTTGAAATCGAAAGAACGAAATTAAACTAAGGAATTTAAACGGAGCAATTAAGAAAACGAATCTAAAACGAAAGCAAGCAATTAAAACAAGTAAACGAAAGCAATAAAAGAACTTACGAAAATTGAGACGAAGAACGAAGAACTTGAATTAAATAAACGCCTTGAATTAAATTGCAAAAACGAAGAACGAATCCGGATCCGAACAATAGAAAGCTAAACTAAAGTATTTGAATCTGAAAACTAAAGCTAAATTATGCTAAAAGGTGGTTATAATTCGTGTACAAGGATGATATATATATACTAGGTAAAAACCTAGATAAATAAGGAAAGAACAGCTGGTCGCCGCCTTTTGGACGATCGTCCAGATTGTGGAGTGAAATCTGGACGGTCGTCCAGATGAGCTGCTGGATAACTGCTTCACACGTGTTTGGACGATCGTCCAGATTGTGAAGAAAATCTGGACGGTCGTCCAGATGAGGAACTGCTTTCTCACGGCTTTGCCTTCTCTTTGTGCACTTTTCGTCCCGTTTTCTTCCAATTTCTCCCCTTTTGCTCCTATGATACCCAAAACTCCAAACAAACAATCATAGCCAAAAGACACACTAAAAGACACAAAAACATAATGAAAACTAACACGAAAACGCAACGAAAAACCTAACAAATAAACACCAATCAAACTCCCCCACACTTAGACCTTTGCTTGTCCTCAAGCAAAACAAAATAAACAATAGACTCAAGTATCGTGAACTATATTGGCCTCAAAGCTTTTCAAAAACAACTCTCATGTTCATGATCAAAACTATGCACACAACCTTAGCATCAATCAACACAATCTACTCAACTAATTCAAAGTATGCTAATCCATCAAAGAACACTCCCAAACATGTGAAATTTTGTATATGAAAGTGAACACTCAACTCTCTCAAAGAAAAGATGTAATATAATGCACATCAAGAAGGTTCACTCAACATCAATGCAATGCAACATGTTTACCATAAGCTTGCCTTTAATCTCAACATCTCCACCTAATGTAATACTTACAAACAAGGATCAAAAAGGTCTTTATATAAGCTTGTAATGTAGGGACATTGGTTAAGGTAGGGAATATATAGGCTAAGTGACTCAAAATGCTCTAAATCATCAACCTCTTTTTCAACTCCAACCAAAGTATGGATTTTAATCTCCATCTTCTACCCTCCAACACACCAATTACAAACTCAAAGATGCTAAACTATACAAATCAAAGCTAACTATCCCCTTATGCTTATTTTTTTTTTTTTTTTTTTTTTTTTCTTTTTTTTTTTTTCTTTTGTTTTTTCTAGAGCTCAACTAATACATGTTCTTTCTAATTTGAACAAAGGCTCTATTTTTTTTTTCTTTTTTTTCTAAACTTATAGGGATAGCTAACTACACTTAAACAAGCATCTAAAATTTCTTTTCTTTCTCTCCTTCTACACCACAACAAGTATTTTCAAATTTTCTCCTTCCATATCACCAACTACAACTAAGGATACCCATAATCATCCAAACCTCCTATCATCCGGTTTCACAAAGAACGGCTAATAAAGGCTCAAAAGGGGTAAACAAAGGATTATGAACAAGGTTAGTGTATAGGAATCATGTGGCTACGAAAGAATGGCCTAAGATCATTTCCTAGTTAGTAAATATACTAAGGTCTTGATGGAGAAACAAGGCAAGTTCTAGAAACAACGAAGCAAGCATGATCACTCAATCAAGAATAGGCATAAATATGCACAAAAAGCTCAAATCTCACGGGTTCAAACTATCTAGTTCCCGACATCATAGCATACATCAAATTCATCGAATAAAATGCGTCGCTTCGCCAAGGTTCCATGCATAATAAAGATCATGAATTTTTCCAAAAATCAACGCAATTCTCTATCATTGGCCAAGTCCACAATACTATCATCATATGCTCATTTGACTCAACGACTCAATTAACTCCTAAGACTCAACAAAATTAAAAACTACATGCCAAAAGTTCAAAGACCCCCCCCCCCCCCCCACACTTAAAATCAAGCAATGTCCCCATTGCGAGAAAATAAAAAGGAAAGGGATAGAAAAACTTATCGCATGAAGACAAACAACACACTCGAAATCCCGAGGAGGTTCCAAGTGAGTACCTACAAAACAAACACAAAACAAAATACCAAAGCATAAAATTGCACAAAATAAAGAAAAACAAAAAGACTCAAAACAAAAATAAAAAGACACAAACAAGCTATGATCAATTGAATGGACCTCCGAACCGTGGTTCTTGCCAACGTGGATCGTGGGGAGACCAATAACGGGGATCATTCGGGTTTGGTGGAGCGGAGGTGGAGCCAATGGAGAAGTCGGTGTACCTCATCAAATGGCCCTCGATGTTCGACACCCTCCTATCCAAGCCAGACACGTGTGTAGACAAACCCGCCATTTGGTTAGACAAACCCGTCATTTGGGTGGACATGGAATCGAAACGAGCAAACATCCCTTGTTGAAAATCAGCCCAATATGGAGGAACCTCGGCCTCCATGGCCTGGCGAGCTCGGACGCGATCTCTTCGAGTGTAGTAGTGAAGAATGCGCTCATCATCGTCCGGAACATGCTGCTGCTCCTCCTCGTCGCCATTCCCGTCGTCCTCGTTTTCCACTTCCTCCTCTTCTTCCTCTTCTTCTCCCTCTTCTTCTTCCTCAGCGTCTTCCTCCTCTTGGTGCGCAGCTTCTTGCCCGGCTCTTCGAATACGACGCGCGTCAGAATAGTAAGCACGAACAGAGGCTCGATCCTCAACTCGAGTGAACTCGGTTGGACTCCTCATCAAGCGAGCATTGATCAACTCCGTGGATGACATCTCCACACTTTGCACCAACCCTCCGGCCTCCGAAATATCTACGCCAAAGTGACGAGCTAGAGCCGTCGCGACGTATCCAAGAGTGGGATGAGCGCCGTTCTTCGACTGCACGTGTGAGAGCTGCGTCCATATGAATGGGGCCAAACACACCTTCCGATTGTACCTAGCACACCAAAGCAAATAGACCTCCATGCCCGTTACCTTACTGGCCTCCTTTTTACCGGAGACCATGTTAGATATGAAGCGATGGAGTATAATCAAAGCATCATCGCGTAAAAAGGAACTAGACACACCCGAAGTTCTAAAATTATTAACACCCGTCAAATCCATCCAAGCCTCATTAACATTAAAATCAGCAGGCACACAATCAGAGATATTAGGGTTAGCACGAAAACCAAATACTGATTTCATCGTTTCCTTAGAAACTTCACACAAGATACCACGAAAGGTGCATTCCATCACAACCTCATTACCACGTCTAGATAAACGAAAACTACTACACATCTCTAGACACAAACTATTATGCGCCTCCCATTGTCTAGACATACATCGCATCAATCCTAAACGAAGAGCATATTCGCGAATAGTCGGAAAAATAGACAAACGCCTCAAAAAATCCATATCGTAATGCCTAGGAGGGCGTATATCAAGATTCTTCAAACGGAGGTAGAGATTAGTAGTCGCGTACCTATCGGTTTCGAAAGGAACCCGTTCGCGACGCCCCGTACTGTTGCTCGTTGTCACCCGGTGAGTGGCGATCGAGACTCACAATGTAGGGAGTACGATTCATGGTGATGATGTGAAGTGATTTGAGGAAGGATGGCACACGAACAGAGCACGAACAACGAAAGTGAAAAACGGGGCAGCCTCCAATCTGGACGGTCGTCCAGATTCAGCTTGAATTCTGGACGGTCGTCCAAAAATCTGGCCGGTCGCGGAGATTCTGGCCGAGCGCGGTGATTCTGGCCGAGCGCGGTGACGCGGCGGCGACGGGGGTGGCGGCTGAGCGACGGCGGCGCGGTGGTGACTGAAGCGGACGACGTCGGCGTTGGTGCTAACGGCGCGGCGCGGGTGGCTGAACGGCGGCAGGGCTGACAGCGGCGAAGGTGCAGGTGGCTGCCGGCGGCGTGCTGACGGCGGCGAAACTGCGGCGGCGACGGTGATTCTGAACGGCGGCAGGCTGGCAGCGATGGGTGGTGGTGGTGGCTGGTTCGTTGGATGAGAGCTGTGGAGAAGATAGAAGAAGAGAGGAGATAAGAGATAGGTTAAAAAGAAGTAATGGGCCAGCTCACTCGTTTGACTCGGCAAAGGAAACGGGCCCACGGGATTCTGGACGATCGTCCAGATTTCGTAAAGAATCTGGCCGGTCGTCCAGATTAGCTACTGGCTGCGATTCGATTTGCACATTTCTGGACGGTCGTCCAGAATCCTTAAGGAATCTGGCCGATCGTCCAGATCAGCTGCTGTTAGTCGACGCCTATTCCTGCAAAAAGACACTCAAACTAACACGAAAAATCAAATATTAACAAGAAATTCAATGAAAAATACTAAATCTAAAGTTTTTATATTTTTTTTTACGTGGGTTGCCTCCCACCAAGCGCTCGTTTATCGTCATTAGCTTGACGTACCAAATACTCAAGAGGAGAGTGGGGGTCGGATATGAGAATCGTCTCCACCGTTTGAGGCAATGTCGACCCTTCGATGTACGGCTTCAATCGTTGCCCGTTGACCGAGAAGATGTATCCTGAATCCTCGTTCTTGATTTCTACCGCACCATGGGGGAAAACTTGCACCACCGTGTATGGACCTCCCCACCTAGACTTAAGCTTACCCGGAAATAATCGAAGTCGAGAGTGAAAGAGAAGTACCTTCATTCCGGGTTTGAACTCCTTGAAGGCTATGCGTCTATCATGTAGACGTTTCACCTTGTCCTTGTAAATCTTGGCATTGTCGTAGGCTTCGTTCCTTAGCTCGTCGAGCTCCTCCATTTGCAAAATCCTCCGATCATGAGCATCGTCGAGGTCGAAATTGATGCGCTTGAGGGCCCAATACGCCTTGAACTCTATCTCAACGGGCAAATGACACGACTTACCATAGACGAGCCTATAGGGACTCATCCCAAGCACGCCTTTGTAAGCCGTGCGATATGCCCAAAGAGCGTCGTTCAACTTGTCGGCCCAATCCTTCCTCGATGGCTTGACCGTCTTCTCTAAAATCCCCTTGATTTGTCGATTGCTCGTCTCCGCTTGTCCCGAGGTTTGTGGATGATAAGGAGTCGCCACCTTGTGAGTGATGGCGTTCTTCTTCATGAGCTTGGCGAACAACTTGTTGCAAAAATGTTTTCCCATCAGTAATGATCACACGAGGGAAACCAAACCTACACAAGATATTTTCCTGCACAAACTTCAAGACAACGTGAGAATCACATGTCTTCGTGGGTATTGCTTCTACCCACTTAGACACGTAATCGACGACAAGTAAAATGTATTCGAAACCATGGGATTTAGGAAAAGGTCCCATAAAGTCGATGCCCCACACATCAAAAATCTCAACCACTAAAATAGGATTAAGGGGCATCTCATTACGGCGACCTATAGAACCTGTGCGTTGGCAACGATCGCATGCAAGGTAGAAGGCTTGAGCATCCTTGAACAAGGTAGGCCAATATAATCCACTTTGTAGCACCTTATGAGCAGTCTTTTGGCCTCCAAAATGTCCTCCACTCGGCTCCTCGTGACAATGTCGCAGCACCTCGGTTTGCTCGTGGTCGGGAACGCACCTTCGAATCACCTCGTCCTTCCCAAGCTTGAACAAGTGAGGATCCTCCCAATAGTATTGCCTACACGAACGAAGAAACCTTTTCTCTTCTTGAGCGTTAAGGACGGGTTTAGTGTCCTTATCGGCCAAGTAATTAGCAATATCGGCAAACCAAGGGGTAGCACTCACTTCATTAACATTCTCAAAGGGAAAGGAATCACAAATATCATCAAGAGAAGCATAAGGGGGAGGTGAATCGAGACGAGAGAGATGGTCGGCCACAAGATTATCACTACCTTTCCTATCACGAATTTCAATGTCAAATTCTTGCAATAATAAGACCCATCTAATCAACCTAGGTTTTGCTTGGGCTTTAGTCAAAAGATGTTTAAGAGCACCATGATCACTATAAATAATCACCTTAGACCCTATGATGTAAGATCTAAATTTATCTAAGGCAAAAACAACGGCAAGCATCTCTTGTTCGGTGGTGGTGTAATTCACTTGAGCCGGATTAAGAGTTAAACTAGCATAGTAAATCACACGAAGCATCTTATCGACTCTTTGACCCAAAACAGCCCCTACGACATTATTAGACGCATCACACATAATCTCAAAAGGCAATGACCAATCGGGACCAACTACAACGGGAGCAGAGATGAGTTTTTCTTTTAAAGTGAGAAAAGCATTCATACAAGACTCATCAAAGTGGAAAGGCACATCTTGAGCAAGCAAACGACAAAGAGGTTGGCTAATTTTAGAAAAATCCTTAATGAATCGTCTATAAAAGCCCGCATGACCAAGGAAACTCCTAATACCTTTGACATCACTAGGTGGTGGCAATTTTTCAATCACCTCCACTTTCGCTTTGTCGACCTCTATGCCCTTACTCGAAACTATATGGCCTAAAACAATTCCGCTTCTAACCATAAAATGACTCTTTTCCCAACTCAAAGTAAGACCACTCTCAATGCATCTCTTAAGGACTCTCTCTATTTTCAACAAGCAATCATGGAAAGACGACCCGAAAACAGAAAAATCATCCATAAAAATCTCTACAAAATCACCGATAAATTCCGAAAAAATAGACATCATGCATCTTTGGAACGTACCCGGTGCGTTGCAGAGACCAAATGGCATCCTCCTATAAGCGTAGGTCCCGAAAGGGCTTGTGAAGGCCGTCTTTGCTTGATCCTCCGGAGCTATCGCAATTTGGTAGTAACCTGACAAGCCATCTAGAAAACAATAAAACTCTTGCCCGGCTAACTTATCAAGCATTTGATCAATAAAAGGGAGAGGAAAGTGGTCCTTTTTGGTGGAAGCATTAAGCTTCCGATAATCGATGCACATCCTCCAACCGGTAACCGGGCGCGAGGCGACCAACTCGTCCTTCTCGTTCTTTGACACCGTAATTCCTCCCTTCTTTGGAACGACGTGCACCGGGCTAACCCACTCACTATCGGCGATGGCATAGATAATCCCCTCCGCCAATAGCTTGTAAATCTCCTTGCGCACGACCTCCATGAGCATTGGGTTGAGCCTCCTTTGTCCATCTCGTTTGGGGCGAGCGCCTTCTTCGAGATTGATGCGATGCATGCACGTGGCCGGGCTAATTCCTCGTATATCCGCCAAGCTCCATCCAAAAGCGAGCTTGTTCTCCTTGAGTATGCCCACCAAAGCTCCTTCCTCTGCAAGAGACAAAGAAGAAGAGATGATTACGGGTTTTTGATTGCCTCCCTCTAAAAATATATATTTCAAATGCGAAGGCAGCTCTTTCAACTCCAACGGCTCCGGAATCTTCGAGCCGGGCTCGGGATCTTGAGGTGGAAACGGTAGCTTGATCCCAATGTCTCTCTCCATTCGCTCCCACTCCATTTGATCTCCGGATCCCCAACACACCTCCTCCGTGTCAAAATCCTGCACAAAAGAGCACTCGGCCAAGGCATCAACCTTATCAATGAAAGAACAATTATCAATTAAATTGACCGATGACATAGGCCGACTCTTATGCACAGAAAACGAGACATCCTCTCCTAAAACGGACATCTTAATCACACCACTCTTCACATCAATCAAAGTATTAGTTGTAGCCATGAAAGGACGACCTAGCAAAAGTGTGTGCTCAATACCATTTTCTTGTACCTCACCTATCTCTAAAACCACAAAATCAACGGGAACAATTAAACCCCCTACGCGAACAAGAATGTCCTCAATAATACCTCTAGGGTACCTAATAGACCTATCCGCCAATTGAAGGCTCATGCGAGTGGGTTTAAGTTCTCCTAACTCTAATTGCTTAAAGATAGAATAAGGCATAAGATTAATACCGGCACCTAAATCTAGCATACCACATGCTTCCTTACCATTACCTAAGGAGATAGTGATAACGAAAGAACCTGGATCTCGTTGCTTAGGTGGAAGAGGGTGTTGCATAATTGATGTCGCCACCTCCGATACCGCAATCGTCTCCATCTCATCGAACGGCTTCTTCCTCGATGTCAACTCCTTCACAAACCTCACGAACGGTGGCACGTTGCGAATAACATCAAGGAGAGGCAAGTTCACGTCCACCTTTGAAAGAAGCTTGTAAAGATCGGCGAATTGTTGATCACGCTTCTTGTTCTTCACACGACTTGGATAAGGAATGGGAGGAACATAAGGGTTGGAAGTCTTGTGTAGAGGTGGGGCTTCCTTCTCGGGCTCGTCGGACTCCGTACGCTGCTCACCTGATTTGGACGATCGGCCAGAAGAGTCGGGGTGACTTGGCTGATCGTCCAGATTAGCTGCTGGGTTCTTGGGCGAGTTGGGCAATCTGGACGAGCGTCCAGAATCTGGACGACTGTCCAGATCAGGTACTGGACGGGGCTCTGGCGCCTGCGTTTTGGCCGCTCGTCCAGCATCTGGACGACCGTCCAGATTAGCTGCTGGACGGGCGTGTTGATGTGGAGGTGCTGCCGGCATCTTCGGTCCATTCCAACGGGGATTTGGGCCCCATCTATTTCCCATGCTTCCTTGAGGTGGCATTGACACTCCATTGTCCACGTGCCTCCCGCTCCGCAACACCGAGACGGCTTGGGCTTGATGCGGTGGAAAAGGAGGAACATATGGGGGATATTGCACCTCGTTAGCTTGTTGTGGTTGGATCCCTTGGCTCGGAATCCGCCCCGGTTGTTGCATTAAGTGCATAGATCCCGAAATTTGGCCAATGGCCGTCTCGAGCCGCTTCATGTTTGCATCAAGTGCATGGAAACGATCCTCATCGGCGGGAGGCTTTTGTGGAGGTCCTTGAGGACGAGAGTTCGGATATGGTGGTGGTGGTGTAGGATTAGATTGAGGAGGGTAATATGGAGGTGGTGGATAATATGGATTTGGAGGGTATTGAGGGGGTGGATAATATGGTGGAGGTTGAGGGTAGTAGGGATTTGGTGGAGGAGGGTAGGGGTTATTATATGGTGGAGGACACCTATTCGGATAGGTAAGGGGGTTACCTTGCCCTTGTGTCGGCCTCGGATTTTAGTAGCGTCCATTGTATCCCCCTTGGTATCCTTGATGTGGTACTTGAGGTGGGTATCCTTGAGCGGCGTAGACCTCGGCTCCTCCTTCGTATTGAAACTCCCCCATGTTGTGGCACACCTCCTTGATGTGTCCAAGCTCTCCACAAATCTCGCATTGATCGGGCTTCCTCTCTTCCTCCTTCTGGGCCGGTGCACTTTGCTTAACCTTCAAATTCTCGAGATCCCTATACATGTCGGCAATTTGCTTCTTCAAGTCGGGGCTCATCGAAATTGCACTCGCCTCCACGTTCCTCGGTCTAGCTGATTTTTATTGAGAACTCGCAGCAAGCGTCTCGAAAATATCCTTCAACTCTTCAGCTGTCTTGACCGCTATGTTGCCTCCGGCCGAACTATCCACCATGAATTGGCAAGTTTGGTTGAGGGCGTCGTAGAAATATTGCCAAAGCAACTCCGGTGCCATTTGATGATGAGGGCATTGTTGGAGCAGCTCTTGGAACCTCTCCCATGCTTCGTGAAATGGCTCATCGTTGTGTTGGGAGAAATTCATAATCTTTGACCGCACCTCTTGAGTCTTGCGGTTGGGATAGTACTTTAGCATGAACTTCTCGCACACCGCATTCCATGTGGCGAGAGAGTTGGCCGGGAGCGCCAAATACCACGACCTTGCTCGATCCTTGAGGGTGTACGGGAAGCACTTCATCTTCAAGGTGTCCTCCGTGAGTCCCGCGAGTGGGAAAGTTTGCACCACCGTGCAAAACTCTCGGATGAACGTCAACGCATCCTCGTTGGCCAGCCCGTGGTAGGATGGAAGCAACGCCATGTGGTGAGGTTTAAGCTCATGATTCCTGACCGCTTCCGTCAGGACAATCGCCGAAGTGGTGGCTGTGAAAGTGGGGCGAGCAAAATCGCCCATGACTCTAGCTGCCATGGCTTCGGGCTCTGCAAACAACAAGACTAAACCAAAGTCTTTAGAATCGATCTCCTCCTTCTCCTTCACGGCTAAGATCGCTTTCTTTTGATGGATGTTGTCGAAGTAGGGCGCTAAATTCCTTTGAAGACTTCGGCGACCATGCATAAACAACACTGAACAAACGGGTTAAACGCACCGAGTGGGAGAAACAAGAAATCGAAATAACACAAATAAAAAAAATAAAGCAAATAAAAATACTACACAATCAAAAGCCTAAAGTTATCCCCGGCAACGGCGCCAAAATTTGTTTCACTAAAAAGTGTTCGCAATAGAACAAAATCCTATCGTAGCACTAGCAAGTAAAACCAAAGTATCAAATCTCAAGGAAAACTTAACAGGGCAATTAATTATGTAGTAAACCTAAAACTAAGAAAGCAAGTAAAGAATATTTTGGGGTTTTTGTTTTAAATCCTAGGCAAATAAAATAAATCAAAGCAAGTAAATAAAAGCAATTAAATAACTAATCTAGAACTCAAGAAATAAATCTAAGAATTAAACTAGAAGAAAGCAATTAAATCTACCTAGGCAAGAATCGAAAAGAAAGCAATAGAGAAAGCAACGAAGGAAACGAAAGCAAAGAAAGAAGCATAAATAAATCTAGACATGATGAATTGAAATCTGGAAATTAAAGGCAAATAAATCTAACTTGAAAACTTTGAAAAACGAAGGAGAATTGAAAGCAAGAAAAACGAATCTAAACTTTAAACTTGAAATCGAAAGAAAGAAATTAAACTAAGGAATTTAAACGGAGCAATTAAGAAAACGAATCTAAAACGAAAGCAAGCAATTAAAACAAGTAAACGAAAGCAATAAAAGAACTTACGAAAATTGAGACGAAGAACGAAGAACTTGAATTAAATAAACGCCTTGAATTAAATTGCAAAAACGAAGAACGAATCCGGCTCCGAACAATAGAAAGCTAAACTAAAGTATTTGAATCTGAAAACTAAAGCTAAATTATGCTAAAAGGTGGTTATAATTCGTGTACAAGGATGATATATATATACTAGGTAAAAACCTAGATAAATAAGGAAAGAACAGCTGGTCGCCGCCTTTTGGACGATCGTCCAGATTGTGGAGTGAAATCTGGACGGTCGTCCAGATGAGCTGCTGGATAACTGCTTCACACGTGTTTGGACGATCGTCCAGATTGTGAAGAAAATCTGGACGGTCGTCCAGATGAGGAACTGCTTTCTCACGGCTTTGCCTTCTCTTTGTGCACTTTTCGTCCCGTTTTCTTCCAATTTCTCCCCTTTTGCTCCTATGATACCCAAAACTCCAAACAAACAATCATAGCCAAAAGACACACTAAAAGACACAAAAACATAATGAAAACTAACACGAAAACGCAACGAAAAACCTAACAAATAAACACCAATCACGCACCGACGGCGAACACCCCAGCAGCAACTGCCGCGGCGATGACAGCAGATGACGGCGGTGGCTGGAGGATGACAGCAGATGGCGACAGAGGCGAAGCCGGCGCCGGAGAGGATGAAGCCCGACGGGATTCCATCCGAATTTTCCGAATCTACGAATTGGGGCTCTTCCTCTCTCGATTGATTCCAAAATTGAGAAGAGGAGGTAGGAACGACGTCGGCCAGTGACGGAGAGGACCGCCGGCCAAGCCGTCTACAACGACGGCGGTAGAGAATGCCGAGAGAGAGTTCGGCGAGAAGAGAGAAGAAGAGAGAGTGAGAGAGAGAGAGAGGGCTATCGGGATCCTACTACCCCCTCCAATGAAATATATACCTAATCTTGTGACATGTGGCACTTATTTGTCTTTTAGTTTGAGGTTATTAGAGTCTTTTCCATTTTGTAAGTAATGGTCCCACATAACCATGGTTGTCAGCATGGTTAGGATCCTTGGAATTAGGGTCGGCCCAATAATAATAATAATAATAATAATAATAATAATAATAATAATAATAATAATAATAATAATAATAATAATAATAGTATTTAAAAAAAAACAAGTAATCATTGTCTTACTTTTGCTTGCGGGTAAATGGTTATAATTCACAAAAAATAAGAATTTATTTACTTTAAGAAAAACCATATACAGTAGTAACAACTTTTTTCACAATAGTACCCTACCATCAATTTTGGCCTCTATGTGCTTATGTGCATATGTGGCTCATTGAAATACTGTGTCACACAAACCACGTGGATTTAAAAAATAAATTTAAAAAAATTGAAATAAATAATTATTAAAAAATACTCACTCCGTATCATTGTAAATTGTCTACGGTTTGATAGGAAAAAAAGGTGTAAAAAAAATAAATTAGAAAGTTAATATAAAATTAAAAAATTAAAAAATAAAATTTGAAAAACGTGACTTCCATTCAACTTTATATCAAACATATTTTATAAAAAAAAATAGGAAATTTAAAATGTTTTTTTTCAATGACATTTAACATCAAAGTCAATCATTTATTTTTATTTTTATCATATTGATAACAAAGTGAATGGAAGGAGATTGAACAATCAAAGTATGTTTATAGTGAGCGTGGAGCGCATCTATATATATAAGATAGAGCCTCAATTTAAATGTTGCAATTATATGTTCATAAATATATTAAGAACTTTAATATTACAATAATATTGATAGTCATACTATGGTTGAATTTCAATATACCGATAGTATTAGTTAAGAGTATTAAAATTGAACTTAACAAATAACAAGATTATCGTCGTCACAAATTCACTAATTCTCATTATAATTAAATATTATTGTAAGTTTTAGAAGCCCCCCAGCCGCGCGGTGGCACCGTCTCGACGTCGAGTCAGGCGTTTGACCGTATACAACCACAGTTCGAGCCACAACAGCGCGCAGGCCTGAAACCCTAGGGTTTCTAGTTGCCGCCGCTGCTCCAGCCGTCGCCGCAGTCCACCGCCGATTGGGCTAATTGTGGTCAATTCATTTTACACACACATAACATAACTTGCCATTTCCGAGTATATATACATATAGATAGTGTATAGCAGATTATGTGTGATGAATCTTCGATTTGCGGCCCAAATTTGTATACGGTTTATATGCGAATATAAAGAAGAACACGAGAGATTTACGTGGTTCGATCGGTATGATCTACGTCCACGGGGAGGAAAATATAGTTTTGTATTCAGAGTAGCGTAAGTGTACATAATACAATCAAATCTCCTATTTATAGATGATGTTCATAGCGGTTGTGGATGTGAGACGTGGAGGTGTGGGTGGTTTCTCCAGCCCCGGATTCTTCTCCATCACCCCACGCTCAGGTTTTTGGGCTCAACTCCCTGGGCCTGTATTTGGTGTGAGTTGGGCTTGCCGTTCTGGGCCTGTTGGGCCTTCACTGATCGGGGCCTGTTGGGCCTTCACCGATCTGGGCCTGTTGGGCCTTCACCGATCTGGTCCTGTCATTAGGTGTTGGGCCTTTGGGCCTAGGGAGATGGGCCACTTCCTATCACATCCCCCCCCAAAAAGAGTGGGGTGATGGAGTTGATGCTTGTCCCCGTTCGTGTTGAACTTGTGAGAAGGGCCTAAGTGAACTTGCGTACCCCCCTCTGAAGGTCATGAGGAAAGCCGAACTGAACGTGCTTACCTTTCCTGAAGCTTGTGAGGAAAGCCGAACTGAACATGCGTACCCCCCTCTGAAGGTTGTGAGGAAAGCCGAACTGAACTTGGTGCCCCCTCTGAAATGTGTGAGGAAGGCCGAACTGAACTTGGTACCCCCTCTGAAATGTGTGAGGAAGGCCGAACTGGACTTCTGAGTACGGTTTGGCTGGAGGTCGGATATGCCGATCTCATCTCCCGCCCAAAGTTAAAGTTGTCAGCCGCATTTAATGCGACGCTTGGGGTACCGATAAAGTACCGATTGGACGTTGTCTGAAACGTCGTCGCATTGAATGGCGTATTCAATAAGCGTAATTCCTTTCCCTTTAATGCCCTATGATTGTAACACAATCACTTACATTTCCTTTCAAAACTGAAACCCTAAATCTGTAAATCCTCTTTGCTGTTCATCTTCTCCAACTATTTCTCTTCACGGATATTCTACAATTTCAACAAGGAAAGAGTAAGTTATGTCTTCATCTGTCTCAATTTCAAGTTCTTTCTCGGATTCCTCCGTTCAAGAAGTCCGTTCCCCCTTTCTTTCCCATTCTCCGTCGGCGGCGGAAGAAGTCGCCGCCGCCTCATCGTCTACTTCTGTTCCGATCCATTTCCCCGAGGATAGGCGTGCGTGCATTCGGTCGGATTGTGAGGAACCATACGGGCAACAAGTTACGTTCCCCGAGGTTCCTGGAGTTTCTGGGATAGTGGGTGATCTTGAGTCTACAGTTTCTACCTCAACCCTCTTTCAAATCGCCGTGAAATTTGATTTCCCCCCTTCTGTTCTTCTTCTCCGGCCAAATGCCGACGATAGGGCCCATCGTCCTCCTCGTGGGTGTGTCACTGTCTATGTTGATCAGTTTAAGGCTGGTTTGCGTGTCCCTTTTCCGGCTATCTACGCCGATATCTTCCGTACCTTCGATCTATCTCCTGCCCAGATTACGCCGAATAGCATAAGCCAAATAACCGGTCTGGGCATTGCCTGTTCTCGCCTAGGTATCCCGTATTCCATAGATGTCCTTGGTGGGATGGTGTCCTTTAAGTCTAGGACTGAAGGGTGGTACTATTCTTCTTATCGGCAGAAAGGCTTCTCTGTCGAAGTGCCCTCCAAGGTTCAAGACTGGCAGAAGAAATTCTTCTACTGCCAGTTCGAGGGTGCCACCGAAGTCGGGTGGCACTCCGGTTCTGTTAGGCTGTTGACGAAGCCGAAAAATTTTGCTAAAGTGGTAAGGCGTTTTGCCAGTTTGGGCAAAATGCCGATGTCGCTTTCTGCGCTTAGGACGGCGGTACCGAGCCCCGATGAACCTTCCACTTCGGTGGATCCGGGGAGGGGTGAGGTTCCTTTCCCCTTGTTTTTTTTTTTTTTTTTTTTTTTTTTCATATATCGGTACTGACGTTCTGTCTACTTGCAGTGGATTTGGTGAGGGGTAAGAAGCCGATCTCGCAGAAGAGGAAGGGTGAGTCCGCGAGCTCCCTCTCCGGGCAGAAGAGGCAGGCCACCGAGTCTTCCGAACAGACTCGGTCTGGTATTCCTACTCCCCGAGGTCAGAGTAATGTTGCCGTAGCCGCTGAGGAGATTGACACGGCGGCTGCGAGAAAGTTGGTTATGGGTTCGGCGTCGTCCGAACTCGAGATGGTTGAGGTTCGCACTTCCGCTCCTTTATTCCCAGCGGTAAATACAACTCTTTTAGATCTCAGTTGGCCCCCCCCCTTTTTTTTTTTTTTTTTTTTTGACTGTTGGTAGTAACCCAATGCAGGGTGTGGATCCTCTTCTCGAGGAATATGACCGTGTGAATGGCGCGGTCAAAAGTTTCCTCAAGGGATCGGTGGGGAAGTACCACCGCATATTGGAGAAGAACAAGGTCTTGGCCAATGATAAGGACAAGATTTCAAAGGCTTTCGCCGAATCTACAGCGCGGGAAGCCGCTCTGCAGGAGCAACTCGATCGTATGTCTGCCGAGCTCAACGCCACCAAGGAGAAAGTGGCGAAGAGCGAGGAGGATGCTGTAGCCGCCCGAGCTCGGGAGGGCGAGATCGCCGCCGCCCAGGGCGAAGTCTTCCATGCCCTTGCTGAAAGGATAATATACAGCAAGGGTTTTGGTAAGCTAGTGTCATCCCTGACCAAGACGATGGAGAAGCGGGCGGTGGCCGAAGTGCTAGATCGGGTGACCGTCGACTTCCCCGAACTTGACAAGGGGAAGTTCGGGTATGAGCCAGTCGAGGACGAAGATGTGCTTCGTATTTACTTTCGGCAGCTGCTGAAGAAAGCTTCCCCGTTCCCCGTTGTGGGGTATCTTGCTGAAGGGCAGGCCTTGCTGACGGCTGCCGATATCGGGGCTTGTCAGTTCGACAGGGATGCCGATTTTGAAGAAATGTGCATCCCTTTCCGCGAAGAACTGGCGACACGCCTGCTGTCCCCAAATACACCGCCCCCCGTTCTGGAAGGGGAGGATCTGGAGGAGGAGGCTGATGCCGAGGCGCAGACCCAGACCACAACTGCCGAACCTACGGGCGGGGTCAGTTGAACCCTTCCCCCCCCCCTCTTCTTTTTTTTTTTTTTTTTTTTTGTTTGTGTCCGTACTGAAATTGTAATTGTAACAATTCTGCAATGAAATTTCCCTTTATCCATGCTTATCTTCTCATTTACTTTCTGTAGAACGAATCCGAAACAGATAAGACTGCGCTGATAAACGAAATTAAGCGACTGAAAATCCTTATTGATCTTACGGATGGTGAGATCGGTCGCCTTGACAAACGTTCTGAACACCTTCGTAATGAGTTTGATGCCAAATATAACGCTTTGCAAATCAAGGCTGATTCCAATGAGGCTCGGTATTTGCAATTAAAAGAAGATTATGCCGATGCCAAGAGGATTGCAGACGAGCATGCCAAATACGAAAGGGTTATCCACGAGCTCGGCGGCAAGACGATATCCGAAGTCGAGGCTGATGCGTGAGGCTGTGCGGGGGGTTGTGCGGGAGATCCAGAATCGTGGTTCGGATTCATGGGAAGTTGCTGACTATATATCCGAGCTGCGTTACTTGACGAACTTATTCCCGTTGGTACTATCTCGCCACGCAATAATGAAGAAGTGGCTTGACCGGTACCCCGACGTGCAGCCTAGTAAGCAACATGCTCCCCGGTTCCGCGCCTTGAGTCCTACCGTTCCATCCCGTCTGGTTAAGGACCGGTTGGACATGCTGATGCCTGTTCAGAACCGCAGACCGATACCGAACTGAGGGGATGGGAATTACCGAGCTCCTATTATCCCTCGAGGTCGGAGTTCTTCCCGAGCAGTGTCAAGCCGAACTGGGGTGACAGGCCAAGGTGGTGCTGGGCGCGGTGGTGGGCGAAGTTCTGGACAAAGCTCTCGAAAGAAAGAGAATGTAAACATTGATTTTTTGATGAATCCGCCGACTAGCGGTTGGGCTAGTTATTTTAACTGTAGCAAGAGGCCAGATGAGGGCGGGCCTTCTAACGCCTGACTTGTAAAGTCTGCAAAATAATAAACATCTGTTTGGGTAAACTTTGTTAGTGTAATTGATGGCTTATTGCCTATTCAGGATTTGCATTTCTGCTCTATTCATTTCCGAACTGACGCATAGGTCAAATTTGGATTTCCCGAAGTGGCTTGGGAGCCTAACTTCGGCTTCCGATGTGACTCTTGGGTCTTCCCTCGGTTCGGGATGGCATATCGCCTATTATCCTCTGCCGAGGTGACACTTGGGTCTAATCGGGTTCCTGTTCTGCCGACCATGTCGGTAGGGGTGGTCCCCTGGTTCGTACGATTTTATTTTATTAACACTTGTCCTCGTCAGGATAGTGTTGGAGGTAAGAGGCAACATGCATATAAGTGGAGTAATGCAATGCAGTGTGAACACAACAAAAGATAAAAATAAAATCTTAAACTTCATTACTGAAAATAGTTTTTGAAAGACAAGACCTGACTGAACATTGAACTGAACTGAATAAGACCGAACTGACAAAAGACTAAAATGACCGAGCTACTCTATATGATACTCCACATCTATGCATAATACCTCTTCAGATGGATTATATTCCAAGGTCGCTGTATGGGCTCCCCGGACAGAGTGGAAAGCCTATAGGCGCCTTTACCAAGGACCTCGTCTACTCGGTATGGGCCTTCCCATGTGGCCTCCAGCTTGCCGAGCTTACAAGCCTTGCTGACCTCATTGTTTCGGAGAACTAAGTCCCCTACGCAATACTGCCGATCCCGAACTCGCCGATTGTAATATCGGGCTATGAGTTGTTTGTATCGGGCCTCTCTTATGTAAGCTGTATCCCTCTTTTCTTCTAGCAGATCGAGGTCCGTACACCGGTTCTCATCATTTACTTCAGCTACGAAATGGGTCGTGCGCGGACTGGGGAGTCCGATCTCGACCGGGATTACAGCTTCTGTTCCGTATGCTAGACTATATGGTGTTTCGCCATTTGCTGTTCGCGGCGTTGTTCTGTAGGACCATAGAACGTTCTTTAGCTTTCTCTAGCCGGGTTTTGAGACCTTTGACGAGAGTTCGGTTCGTCACTTCGGCTTGACCATTTGCTTGAGGGTGGGCTACCGATGTGAAATGTTGTTGAATCTGCAGCTCGTCACACCATTCCCTAAAAACCCTGTCCGTGAACTGGGTCCCATTATCGGATACGAGGACATGAGGTATGCCGAATCGGCATACTATGTTCTTCCATACAAAGTTCCGGGCGTTCTTGCTCGTGATCGCGGATAGGGGTTCTGCTTCCACCCACTTCGTAAAGTAATCAATTGCAACTATGAGGTGTCGCAACTGACCTGGTGCTTTATCGAATGGGCCTACTATATCTATCCCCCACTGCGCGAACGGCCAAGGACTCTGCATCGCAGTCAGCTCGGTTTGTGGTATCCTTGTCACATTTGCATGTAACTGACACTTCTCGCACCTCTGCACGAGTTCGGTGCAGTCCTTGAGCATCGAGGGCCAAAAGTATCCCCATCTCATAATTTTCTTTGCTAACGCCCGAGGTCCAATGTGACTTCCACATGCCCCTTCATGCATTTCTCGCATGACGTAGTCTGCTAAGGTCGGGCCGACGCACTTGAGTAAGGGTTGAAGGTATGACTTCTTGTAAAGGACATTGTCCAGAATAGTATATCTCAATGACTTCAATAATATCCTTCTAGCCTCTGTCTTATCTTCGGGCAACTCCCCTCTCTCCAGGTAGGCTAGAATGGGCGTCATCCACGTCGGCTGTGACTCATTGTTCAGATCGTTAACCTCGGCTTCGTCTATGCTTCTATGCTTTACATCTTCCACTGGTGAATTGCCAGGTGCCGCTGCCAATTTGCTGAGAACGTCAGCTCGGGAATTCTGAGCCCGGGGGATTCGCTCGAGCTGGAAGTACTGGAAAAGCCCTTGCATGCCTCGTGCCTTAGCCAAATATTTCTTCATTCTTTCTCCCTTTGCTTCATACTTTCCTAGCAAATGATTCACGACTACCTGGGAATCGCTGTGTACCTTTATGGCCGTGATCTTCAGATCCGTGGCTATCCGGAGTCCGGCTAGCAGAGCTTCGTACTCTACCTCGTTGTTGGTAGTTGCGAACTGAAAGCGAAGTGAATAGGTGATCTCTTTCTTTTCCGGGCTGATAAGAAGGATTCCTGCACCGCTTCCCGCTTTCCCTGATGCCCCATCCACGTACATGTGCCAACAGTCTTGAGGCTCTCCCACCGTTGTGCGATCTGGCTCTGGTATCGGGATTGGGACTTCGGATATCGAGGTTTCAACCAAGAAATCTGCCAAAGCTTGCCCCTTGATGGCTTGTCGGGGAACATAAGAGATGTCATGCTCTCCAAGTTCTATTGCCCACTTTGCTATCCGTCCCGATGCTTCCGGCTTCGTCAGCACCTGCCGAAGTGGGGAATCTATTCGGACTTGGATCGGGTGTGCATGAAAATAGGGGCGCAATCGCCGAGCAGCGTTGACAAGTGCTAAGGCTAGCTTTTCTAACGGCTGATATCTCACTTCGGGCCCTTTTAGTGACCGGCTTATGAAATAAACTGGTAACTGGCGACCTGCCTCTTCTCGCACGAGCACTGCACTAATTGCTTCTTCAGAAGTAGCCAAGTATAGAAATAGCACCTCTCTATCCTTCGGTACTGACAAGGTCGGTAGATCCTTGAGATACTCCCTTAGCTGGTGTAGGGCGTGATGATGCTCCGAACTCCAATCAAATTGGGGTGCTTTCTTTAAGATTTTGAAGAAGGGCAACTGCTTCTCCGCGGCTTTAGATAGGAATCTACTCAGTGCGGCGAGACACCCTGTAAGTCTGTGCACATCGTTGATTGACTTTGGATTCTTCATGTCTAACACGGCCTTAACTTTTGATGGATTCGCCCTCAGCCCTTCCTGGGTAATCCAACAACCTAAAAACTTCCCCGATGTCACAGCAAAGGTACATTTTTGGGGATTAAGTTTCAGGTTGACCTTGCGAAGGATGGAGAGCACAGTTCGGAGATCGGCCACACTAGTGCTCTCTTCCTTACTCTTCATCACTATGTCATCGACATAGACCTCTACCTCCTTTCCGATATGCTCTTTAAATATTTTATCTACCATCCTCTGGTAGGTGGCTCCTGCATTCTTCAACCCAAATGGCATTTTGCGGTAAGCAAAGATGCCAAAGTCCGTAATGAATGCTGTCTTAGCCGCGTCTTCGGCATCCATTAGGACTTGTTGGTATCCCTTATACAGATCCAGGAAACTGAATATCCTGTGACCGACCAGCGAGTCCACCTTTTTGTCGATATCGGGCAGAGGGTAACAGTCCTTAGGGCAGTGCTTGTGGAGATCGGTATAATCGATGCACATGCGCCATCCTTCCCCAGCCTTCTTAACCATTACCGGGTTCGCTATCCAGGTCGGGTAAGTGACTTCGAATAGAATCCCAGCATCCAGCAGTTGGGTCACATCGGTCTTTATGACCTGATTCCGCTCCGCTGCAAAGGAGCGCTGCTTTTGCTTGATCGGTCGCACTTCGGGGTCGATCTTTAGCCGATGTGTGATCAGGTCGGGTGATACCCCTGTCATATCCAATGGGGACCACGCGAAGACGTCTCTGTACTCCTTTAGAAGCCGAATAACCTATTCGCGAAGATGGGGGTGGTCGGTCAGCCCGACTTTGACGACCTTAGCGGGATCGTCATTGTACAAAGCCACCTCTCTCTCTTCGGCGGGCGACGTCTTCTTTGGCTCTTCGGAGTTCAGTAATTGCTATGCTTGGGGCAGTTCGGGCGTTGCCCCTAGCCCCTTGAGAGCCACATGCAGGCACTCCCTTGCCATTTTCTGATCACCACGGATAACGGCTACCCCTCCCTTAGTCGGGATCTTCACAGCTAAATGGTACGTGGAGCAGATCGCTCTCACTGTATTCATCCAAGTACGGCCTAGGATTATGTTGTATGGGGACTTGGCCTCCACCACCATGAATTCGGTCATGTTAGTGGTGCTTCTTGGCCCTTTCCCTACTGTGACGGGCAGCTCGATCGTCCCTAGGGGATGGGTTTCCTCCTGTGCGAAACTCCGCAGTGGCCGTGTGGTTGGAATGATTTTTTACTTCTCCAGCTCCATGTTATCAAAGCAATGTCTGAACATGATATTCACCGATGCCCCGGTGTCGATGTGAATCCTTTTGATCAGCATGTTAGCCACCACAGCCTGAACAACAATGGAATCGGAGTGCGGCATCATGGGGGGCACCGGGTCATCGGCCGAGAAAGTTACGGCTTCCTCCTTCTTGAACCTCTTGTTAGCGGGTTCGCTGCTCGGCAAGCTCCGAGCTCCGTTTTTGAGGGACGATTTAGTCTGTCCTTTGGCGAGAGCGGAGATCATAGCAACAATCCCCTCGTATTGGTAATCTCCGTCCTCGTCGGCATCATCCTCATTGTGCTTTGTTTTTTTCTCAGCATCCGTGCTGCAATTCCCTCCTCTATACTGTCTTTTCTTTTTTTGACTTCGGGGGGCATCCACTTGATTGACCCCCGTGCTCCGATCTTGATATTTTTTAAGCGGACCATTGCGAACGAGGCTTTCAATGTCCTGAGCCAAGTTCCTGCAATCCTCCGTCTCATGTCCATAATCTTCATGGAATTGGCAATACTTATTCTTTGACCTCGGCTTGCCGTCCTCCCGCATCGGCCTTGGTCTCTCGAACAGATTAGCGTGCAATTCAAGGATCTCGGTCCTTGGTTTGTTTAACGGAGTGAACTGCGGAGCTGGCCGCTGTGCGGGCTGACTTGTTGGCGGACCTCGCTGTGCTGGACTCTGCCGAGGTCCGAGACGAGACTCAATCGGACCTCGCTGAATTCGCTCCATTACCCCTTTCCGGGGTGCATCATCTTTCTTCTTTGAGGTTTCACCTCGGTCAACCTCCTTTCGACGTCTGGTCGCCTCCTCTATCTTAGCAAACTTGTCCGCAATAGCCCACAGTTCGGTAGTGGTCTGGGGCTCCTTCGCCAAAATCTCCCTGTAGAGATGGTCCGAGCTGATGGCATTTTGGAATGCCGAGATGATAAGGAGATCGTTGGTGCATCGGGTTGACAAGCACTCCCTATCGAACCGGGTCATGAAATCTTGCAGTGATTCGCCTCGGCTCTGCTTCACAGTTAACAGATGAGCCGGAGTGTGCCTTATTTCAGTACGTTGGGAAAAACTCCGGGCGAACACATTCATCAGATCGGAATACGATCTGATCGACCCGGGAGGTAGACTGTCGAACCACTCCCGTGCATTATCAATAAGCAATTCTGGGAACAACTTGCACATGTGCACACTCCCCAGATTTTGGTTTAGCATGCTATATTTGAACTGGCTAAGGAAATTACTCGGATTTCCAACTCCATTGTACGCCTTGATCTTTGGCACCGTATATCCAAAGGGCATGGGTGTGTTGAGGATCTCCTCCGAGAGCGGACTGATGATCCTTCCAAGTGCATCAAAGATCTGCGCTCCTCCAGCTGGGTGTACTTGGTTGGGCGCGTTATAGGGTGGAGCTGCGGCGTAGTTCGGTTGGATCATATGGGAGTTCGGCTGCTGGCTTCCCTGCACCTGTCCTCGGACTTGCTGGAGATAGTGCCGCAAGTCTTGTCCCGGTCTCTGAGGGATTCCTTGGCCGATCTGAGGGACTCCCTGTCCGACTTGATGGACCCCTTGTCCGGTCTGGGGAACTCCCTGCAAGCCGGTGTATTGGTTGAGGAATTCGCGTCCCGATGCCGTAGTGAGATAGTTCCTTAACAACTCCTCGATTCCAGGAAGCGGAGGAGGTGGCGCGGCTGCCAAGTTCGTCTGGATTACTGGAGAAAGACGAGCTGCTAAGCTCGGCCGAATGACTGGGGACTGGCGTAGTATCGCCTCCGGACCGAACAGCTCACGATCCCTGCTCGCTGTGAGGTTCTCCACATGGCCTTCTGGTGTGGCCTGCGGCCCTAAGCGCGAACTCACAGGAGCTCGGCGTGACTGGGTTGGTTGCGAGGACGGGTGTGCTGCCGTGTCTTCTCCAGTATTCTGTTGGCCGGAGTTTGGGACCTCCGGGATCTCTTCGGTGATGGTTTGATCGTCCACCGGAAGGTCGTTGTGAGGTTGTTCTGCGCTCACCGTTGAGGCCGGTTCGTCGGGTTGTCGGCGTCGGCTCCTTCGACGGCGAGGGGTACCCAGCAACATTGTAGCTCCGCGCGGCATTGATGGTAATTTTGAGCAGCAAAAAGATCGAAAACTCAAGCACAAATTTCGATTCCCACAGACGGCGCCAGTGATGAATCTTCGATTTGCGGCCCAAATTTGTATACGGTTTATATGCGAATATAAAGAAGAACACGAGAGATTTACGTGTGTTGGTCCCGGTTTGTTAATAGGAAAAATACGTAGAGGGGGGGGTGAATACGTATTTTGAAGTTTTTCAACTTCAAATCCCTTAACTCAGAGTAACAAGTAAGGAGCTCGCTTTAAACTTAAGACCTAGCTGAAGCTAGATCAACAGTACGTAGCTAGCCTGCTTGACCGAAGTGATGACTTGATCAAGAGGGAGTCCTTACTCGTGTATGCGGAATTTGGTGAGCTAAAATCTTTTCCTAAGTAATTAAAATATCCAGATTAAGTTGTTTAAATGCAAGTGCAATGGATAAACAAAGTAGAGAGTTTAGGGTTAGAGAGATACGACAAGAAGATTTATAGTGGTTCGGAGATAACGCTCCTACGTCCACTTTGTTGCACGACGGCAACCGTTCTTTTCACTTAAGAACTTGAAGGTTACGGGTCCTTCAAAAACCTGGTCGAGATCGGGCTTCACTCGCCTGGATCTGACGAACAACGCAGTGATTACGGGTTCACTACTAAGACCTAAACTGGACACGAAACTTCACTCGTTTCTGTCCGAACAACAGGGAGATTCCGGGCTCTCCTTACAGCCTAGCTTCGATCGAGCTTTACACAAACGGTGTAAGTGTAAGCTTGGATCTCAACTCTATGATCGAGGCTTCTTCAATCGATGAAAGAAGGGCCTTGGATCTGGACAACCTAACGACAACACTCAAAACCTAACAGACAAAGTATAGGGTTTTTGGTTGACGACACACTATGAAGAACTCTTTACAGTAGATGCAAAGATTGGCTAGAGTTCTTCTTCTAAGCTTCGGATATATGAAGTGGGCTTAGAATCAAAGTGTGAAGGCTGTGAAGACGAGTTCCTATGAACTGGAAACTCGGAGAACACTTGAAAACAAAGACTCGAAGATTCCTAGAAAGCTGGGGAGTGTTTGTTTGCTGTATGCGCTCGAATGCTCAAGTAGTGTTCTGCTATTCTTCGTCTTCATCCTTCACTATTTATAGGCGGAGGGTTGGCTGAGATCCGTTGCTTGGTTGGTGGCCTTGTCCCTCCTCCTCTCGACAGTACTTGCGCAGGCAGTAGCTTTTGCAGGTGCCCAGTTTGTCTCTTTGCCGAAAATGGCTAAATTACAAACTTAACAGTAACTGGAGCGAGCCAGTACTGTTGCGGCGCCTTTGTCGGCCTGGCAGTCAACTCTTCCGCTCCACTCCGCCTTTGATACGTGGAGATCTCGTAATTAATGCGGAGATCTCCAGTTGACTGGAGTTCAAAATATGGGCGTGAGTTGTGCTGTCGCTTTCTGGTAGGTAGTGGCTTGCTTCGCTTTGAAGTTGTAGCGGCCACTCTGAAGTGAGTCGCTTCAGGATCATACTGTAGCGGGTCGCTTTTTCGAAACGAAGTTTCGTAGTGACCGCTTTAATACGTGTTGACCCGCGTTGACTCGCTTCTGCTTTTCTTTGTAGCGTTCGCTTTGCTTCGCTTTGGTGGCTTCACTTTGACTCCACTGTAGCGCTCGCTTTGCTTCGCTGGTTTCGGCACGCTTCACTTCGGTTTGCTAGACTCGCTTCGCTTTGGAAGAACACACTCAAGCGAGTGGCCTTCACTTGAATTCCTGCAGTCTAAAGCTAAGCAAAATAAAGCCATCCTAACAGATTTAGGCTTAGAAAAGTTCTAACCTATTAACTACATCAAAATGGGTCGCTTGGGAGCTGGACACTTGGGGTTTTGGGATCCAATCAAAAACAAATGGCTTCGTTTATCAAGTATCCCTCAGAGTTCCCCCTTAACAAATTGGTCCATAACAATTCCCAACAATTTCCCCCTTTTTGATGATGCCAAAACCCAAAGGCTAAGATTTAGAAAATTCCAGCCTATCTAACCGTGAAGGGAACTCCAAGCGACTGCTTCCTTTGCAGTTTCGTTTGTAATTTTTCTTTTAAGTTCCTTTCCCTTTTTTTTCGGTTAAATTATTTGAGTTTGTAGCAAAAAGGTAACGTCATTCACAAAGCGAGTAAATGACACGAGAAGAGACAGAAATTGAAATTTGGATATATGAACAAGAAGTTCACACAAAAAGATATGTAAGGAACTTGAAACTCAGAGGTTTCCTGCAGTTCCTTCCCTGTTTTCCTCCTTTCCTTCTTTCGTCACTTCCCTTCTTCCTCCTTCTCCTTCTCTTCTTTATCTGCCTCCAAATCCTTTGCAATCATTTCTTCGGGTATGGTGTATGCACTGAAAACCCTTGCTTCCATCGACTTAACACTGTGGATGCTTGGTATCCTCCAAGTTTCTTCCAGTTGGAAGGCTTCATCCACCTCAGTGTCAATGATGCTGCGATTGAGGATACTGGTGCCAGGTAGGAATGGCATGATGAATTCCTTCTTGGCTGGTACCTTGATGATTAATGGTGTAGGTTCTCCAAGCTGTGCAAGAGCGAAGATTTCTTGTCTAAATTTCTCATCATAGACACTAAGAAAGTTGTTGAGCGCAGTGACCCTTGAGCATTCAGTCTGCAATGGCACTACTTCCCAATAGTAGTACGCTTTGATAAATTTCTCCTTGTAATGTAGCCATTACTCGAGTAGTTCGTCAGGAATGAACTGCTCGATCTCACGGGCATCAGGGTGCTCATCTCTGCGCACAGCCAACTCCTCCTCCGACCGGCTGGACATCTGTGCTATGATCGTTTTGAACTTCTTTCCTGACTCGCCGCTCCAGGAAGGAAGCTTCTTGTTGAGTTGCTTGCGAATGTA
Organism: Thymus mandschuricus; assembly: GCA_029379335.1. Taxonomy (NCBI): domain Eukaryota; kingdom Viridiplantae; phylum Streptophyta; class Magnoliopsida; order Lamiales; family Lamiaceae; genus Thymus; species Thymus mandschuricus. The sequence continues at coordinate 12,266,082 of CM057074.1, read as the reverse complement.
ATTGCGTTCTTCTCTGAGAGGGTAGCGGCCAGAGTCAATCATTTCTTTCGCAGTCTTGTGACGTGCATCGATCATAGCCTGACCTAGGCATGCATCGGATTCTTCTGGCGTGATTGGAACAAAGATACTTCTGACCAAGACGGACTGGATGAGTTTCATTTCATTGAAGTGTTTCTCAATTCGTTCGTCAATGACTTGCAGTTGTTTTGTCCTTATCCTCTTTTCCTTCTCTGCCCTTGGAACAACTGTCTTCTCAACTTTTTGGCGCTTGGTCGCTGAATCATCTCTCTTAGTTTCTGGAGCAGTTCGCTTTGATGATGGGGGAGATGAAGTGGGTGCTTCGTCTGAAGTGGGCGCTTGAGAGCTTGACGTACCTGCAAGAGTTTTCAAATTAAACTGGCGCTCGTTCTCCCAAGCCATAGTCTCGATCTCCTCTGCTAGTTTCCGCCTTTCCTCCTTTGTTAGCACAGTGACTGGAGGATGTCGAGCAATGGAAGAGGCAAGCATTTTATCTCCAAGTGGCTTGCGTGGTTCCTCAGGCTTTTTCAGCGGTTCCTCCTCAGTGAGCTTTTCTTTGCCTTTCTTTGCAGACTTCGCCTCTCTCTCCTCTTCTCCAGTACCACTACTCTCCTCCAACAATTTCTCTACTTCAACAGCTCCAATTACTCCACCTTGTGGCTCCAAGAGATTGACATTTTTCAGTACCATCCCTTCCCCCTTTTTGGCATCATCAAAACCAGGGGTTGGGACGATTGTCTTTCCAGTAAGAGACTTGTGAAGTACCTCAATCTTGTCAAGTACAGCATGAAACATCTCTTCTGTTCGAGACGCGAAGACTTGCTTTTCCGACAATTCAGTATCCTTCAAGTCAAGAGCCTGTGCATTTCTCCTTAGACTTTCAAGCTCTCTCTTGTCAATGGCACTCTTTTCTTTGACTTCCTTCAATTGGGTTCGAAGTAAGTTAAGAGTCTTCTTGGTACTGAGGAGTTCGCTTTCTTTCATCACCAACTCTCCCTCCTTATTCTCCACTTTCTTTTTCAGCTCCTTCACCTCCTTTTCCAACGTCTCCTTCTCTTTACCAACTGTGACAAGCTTGATATTCACCTCTCTCAAGCGGCTCCTCTCTGCGTCACGCGAGCCCTTGAGTTCGTTGATTGTTTTTGTGTGATCATTCACTAGTTTCATTTGCGCCTCCAGCGCCTTCTCCTTTTCTTCCAACTCCATCTTCTTTCTGGTGATCTCACTTTGTATACTTGAGATCTCTGCCACCTTAACCTCCATCTCTTCTGCATGATCCCTCATTAGTTTCTTCTCGTGAAAGGTCGGAGTGTGCTTAGGGACTTCAGCGTCCGGATAAGCATGCTTAACTTTTGCGTCCAGCTTATCCCAGAAGCTGGTTCCAGTGAGAAATGCATGAAAGCCATTTTCACCGATGAAATCCAAAAGCTTTCCCTCCATCTGTATGAGGTCTTCCTTTGAGAAGGCCTCCAGAAGCTTGAAGACTTTGTAGAACTCTGTGCCGCGGTAGGTGACATATGTCAAGAAATCGACCATCTTGATGAAGAAGTCATTTGACATTGGCACTGAGGGATATCGAGTTCTGAGGGTTTCAGCTGCTTGCTCTCTGTCTCTCTTGTATCTTTTGAGAGCATTCATCTGAGTGGGGGTTTTGGAGATTTGGAACTGGGGAAGCATGGAAGTATGGGTGGTATCGGCTGTTCCCGCCGATGTTGAAGGGGATTGGAAAGGTGTAGCTTCAGGGGTGTCAGGGATATGGGAAGGTTCTGTGACTGGCTGAGTTTGCTCTGTTTCAGGGATTTGGGTAGCTTTAGTGGGTGAGGATTGAGATTTGTTAACTTCAATGTCCTCAAGCGGCTTCTCCACCGCCTCGCTTTCTTGGACAGGTGAAGTGTCTTGCTTCAATCTCTTCTTCCCTTGCTTTGCAGCCACTTGCTTCAAAGATGAAGCGGCTTGCTTTGCTTGGGAAGCTTCAGCTTGTGCTTTCACAACTTGCCTTGCTGCGGGCACTTCTACAACTAGAAGTCCCTGATCCATTGGGATTTTTGTTTTCTTCCACTTTTCATAGAAGATGGTGTGCTTGTTGTATATGATCGTGTCAGATTCTGGCCATATCATCTCTGGATACTTCATTTCCAGTGCGACAGACAGCCTTGAGAAGAATTTCAATTTTCCTTTGCGCAGAATCTTATCTGGAGTTCCTGGTACGAATGCAAAATCGTCAGCAGCTTCGTGGATTTGCTTGAGAAGCCACCCGTGCCAGTTGAATTTCGTTCCAGTGAGGCTGTCGATGATCATGGTGGTGCCGATCAGCTTCGTCTCTGACAGCGTGTCGAGGGAACCGACATAGCATGCAATGCTCTTCGTAAAGAGTTTGCAGATGAGATTGAACGGTTCCTTCAGACTTTTGCGAATGTTGGCCTCCTTGAAGTTCGGATCTGCTCTGGTGGTTGCAAATCGAACATACTGTACTTCGGCCGAAAGACCTAGATCTAGCAGAGAATCTCCTCCTTCTCTTGGTAGATCGAACACCTCGATGAGTTTACTCATATCAACCTCCACCGGATTCCTGGTCCGTGGGTCAGTGAAGGAAGATGTATTTTGTTCCTTCTTCAGATTCAGCAGAATCTCTCCAATGGCTTTCGCCAGAATCTTTGTCGGTATCAAAGTTACAAACTTCCATAGACCGGCCGTGGTCACGGCTCTACGGAAGAAACCATTCTTCTCTATGACGATAGGGTCGAGGTGGGGCTCGACGTTGATGTGATTGCCAACTTTCGTCATGAACTTCTCCATCGTTTCTGTACTCTTCTTCTTGCCCATTGTGAATTTGAAAGAAATTTGAAGAGAGTTTTTACGATGAAATAGAAAGGGGTTGAGACTCGTGAGTTGCAGAAGTTGCAGATCTAAGCACGAGAATGGAAATTTTTGAAGGCTGTGAAAGGTTTGCAGTTCTGCCTCGTCCCAAATATATAGAGTTAGGTCTTGGCTGACGTGGCAGGGGTATTCTGGTAAAATCACTCCTAGGGTTCTGTGCGTGGGCGGCTACCTCCGGTGATGGAACTGATGTGTCCGGCGTCATCACTGGAAAAGTGAATCGCCAATTTCGCTTGACGTGGCCACGTGGCTGTTGATGATTCGTCTCTCCCAACAGTAGTCAATCCAGCGGTTGAGATTTCGAGACGGTTCAGATTCGACGGCTGATTGAGTGTGATTTTTCCCGCTTTCCTCGGCTTTGACGTCCACGCGCCTGTCGTTTCTTCCTCTACGCGCCACTGCATTAAATGCTTGACAGAAAGTGAAATAGGCACTCGAGTGCAGACAGCTCATACTCGCTTCGTGCCTACTCGCTTCGAGTTGGGCCGCTTGGCCTTTACTCACTTGAGAGGCACTCGCTTGAGTGACTGTTCCGCACTCGCTTGCGATGGCTAGCTTTGAGTGGCGAAGCACTCGCTTGGCCATCTGAAGCGACTGGAATAAATTTCTTTGCTTAATTTAAAATGTTTCTGACTTACATACTTCGAGGATAAACAAGAGTGTTTTCCTCTTTGTATTTGTGTCAGATTCACTTCATATTTTCCACGTAGTGAGTGAAAGTTTCTAGCACGTTTCACCTCACTTAGTGTACTTAAAATTGAAACGCTTACCAGTCAATCTCACTTCGTAGGAGATTGATACCACAATTTGAAGACTTCATTAGGTTTGGACTTCATGTTGAACCCACTTGTTGGAATGTTCATCACTTGTTGTGTGTCCCATCTTCTTGGCGTTCGTCTTCATGGCATTCATCTTCCTCTACGAATTAGAGAGTCCTCCATCGAAGTGAATGAGAGAGAAAATGAATATAGTACACAAGCTTACTTCAACCCAGAGGGGAGCTTCACGTAAGTGTACATATTCACGACGAATGGGGGATGAGTACAAGTCCTTATCTCAGAGCAGAAATGGACAGGATGACAATGAGAATGCTCTGACAAGACAATCTCGTATTTTATGCAGAAGCATGTCACCAGCCCTGCAACCTTTTGTATAAAAAGGTAAACCTTCAAGCATCCTCCTACATGCTACAGAATGAACTTGCAGTCGACTCGCTTTGACCCAAGATTGGGCAAATTGAAGCGATGCAAAGTTCAAGGTGAGAGGGGAATGGATAGACATCCGGCAGCTCAATCTCAGTGAAGAGTGAGTAAGAAATGGACATTTATCCACGATGAAGGAGATGAGAAGACTTGCTCCTCTTCGACGGAGAGATGGGAAGAGGACACAAGGTCTAGGTGCCAGCCCTGCCTAAGCTTTCACCATTTTTACGTGGGAAGGCCCGATACAAGACCCCACAACCGTTACTAGAAACGGCACTTGCGAGTGTTTATACCCACTCGCTAGGAATCCTAGGCTAGGTAGCAGCTTTCCTTGCTCGCTTTGGAAGTAGCTTGCTCCGAGAGCAAACAATAGTTCCCCCTTAACCAATGGCTTAACAATTCCTGTAAGCGGGTAGGGAACGTCTTCCAACACTCCACCTTGCTCCACCTTATTTCTCCTTCTTCAAGCGAGTGAGATTTTGAAGTGACTCGCTTGAGTTGGTGAAGATCCGAAGCGAGTGACGCTACGAAAAAACTAGCGACCACTCCTTCGTGCATCCTGGATCTAGCATTCTTCACCAGGGTCTAACAACCCTAATTCCATGCATAGCTGATTGAAACGAGACTCAGCTAGAGGCTTGGTGAGGATATCTGCTCGCTGGAGATCGGTATGAATTTTCTCGAGCTTGATATCCTTCTTCTCGACATGATCACGAATGAAGTGATGTCGGATTTCCACGTGCTTGCATCTGGTGTGTAGCACTGGATTCTGCGAGATGCATATAGCACTGTTGTTGTCGCAGAAGATCGGAATTTCATTCGCTTCAACATTGTAGTCCTTCAACTGCTGACGAAGCCATAGAATTTGAGAACAGCAGCTTCCTGCGGCCATATATTCGGCTTCAGTCATTGAAGTGGCTACACTCGTCTGCTTCTTTGAGAACCATGAGATCAGCTTGCTTCCCAAGAACTGACACGTGCCCGAAGTTGATTTCCTATCAATTCGGCACCCTCCATAGTCAGCGTCTGAGTATCCAGTGAGCTCCAGATTGTCCTCCGTTGGATACCACAGCCCCATATTGATAGTGCCCTTCAAATATCGAAGAATTCTTTTGGCAGCTTCAAGATGGCTGTGCTTGGGGTTGCTTTGGAAGCGAGCACAGACTCCAACTGCAAAAGCAATATCTGGCCTACTTGCAGTGAGATAGAGAAGTGACCCAATTAGGGCACGATAATCTGTAGGATTCACAGATTTTCCTTCTTCGTCTGGCTCCATCTTCCAGTTGGTATTCATTGGGATCTTCACAGCTTTAGCATGCTGAATACCAAACTTGGCAAGCATATCTCTAGTATACTTCGCTTGATTGATGAAGATACCATCATCCTGCTGCTTCACTTGAAGACCTAGAAAGCAGCTCATCAAGCCAATCATTGACATCTCATATTTGGTCTTCATTAGCTCTCCAAACTTCTCGCTAAGCGACTGGTTTGGTGACCCAAATATGATGTCATCTACGTAGATCTGAACCCATAGCGTGTCTTCTCCATGGTTGATGGTGAATAGGGTTCGATCTATCTTTCCTTTGTGAAATCCATTTTCCACTAGGAATTGAGAAAGTGTATCGTACCAAGCTCTGGGGGCTTGCTTCAACCCATATAGAGCTTTCTTCAAGCGATACACTTTGTCTCCTTGCTCGAAACCCGGTGGCTGCTCCACATACACTTCTTCCTTCAATTCACCGTTCAGGAACGCGCTCTTCACATCCATTTGATAGACCTTAAACTTCTTGGTTGCTGCATAGGCTAGAAACAATCTGATAGCTTCAAGTCGTGCCACTGGAGCGAAAGTCTCGTCAAAGTCGATTCCTTCCTCTTGGCAGTAGCCTTTGGCAACGAGACGTGCCTTGTTCCTTACTACGTTGTGGTCCTCGTCCGTCTTGTTCTTGAACACCCATTTGGTGCCAATGACGTGCTGAAATTTGGGACGATCCACGAGGTACCATACGTCGTTTCTGGTGAACTGGTTCAGCTCTTCTTGCATGGCGATTACCCAATTTGAGTCGGCTAGAGCTTCCTCTACGCTTGATGGCTCAATGTTTGAAAGAAAGCAACTGAACATGGCACTTTCTCCAAACACTTGACTTCTGGTCACTACACCCTTGGATGGATCTCCGATAATTTGACTTGGTAAGTGATCCTTGAGCCACGCGCGCTTGGATCCGCCAGCTTCATCTTCATCGTCTTCCTTGTCACTCGCTTCACCGTCTGAAGCGACTGGATTGGGTGCTTGGCCTGTACTCGCTTCAGGAGTCTTGGGGGCAGCTTCATCTTTTCCTTGGACCTTCTGCTCGCTTGAGCCTTTGATTTCTTCTTCATCCTCAAGTATGTCCCAAGTAAGAGTGTTGATGGGTTCCTCACTTGACTTTCCGTTTTTAGATTGATCCTGTTCCTGTGGATGACTTAAAGACGATTCATCAAATACGACATGGGGTGATTCTTCCACGATTAGGGTTTTACAGTTGAATACCCTGTAAGCTTTGCTTGATGTGGAATATCCTAAGAATATTCCTTCATCAGCTTTGCTTTCAAAGGCTTTCAACTGTGACTTCCCATTGTCATGGATGAAGACCCTACAACCAAAAATATGGAAATGAGATATGTTAGGAATTCTCCCTGTCCATATTTCATATGGTGTTTTGTCATGTCGTTTGCAGAGAAGTGTTCGATTCTGCGTGTAGCATGCTGTATTGGCAGCTTCAGCCCAATACTTCATTGGAAATTTTGAGTCTGCAATCATTGTTCGAACAGCTTCCTTGATGATTCGATTTCTTCTTTCAGCAACTCCATTCTGCTGTGGTGTGCGTGCTGAGGAAGTCTGATGTGCTATGCCATGCTCCGTGCAGTAATGCTTGAATGGTAGAGTTCAAGAACTCTGTGCCTTTATCGGAGCGGATGGTCACGATAGCTTGATTCTTCTCCACAGCCAATCGCTTGAGCAGTTGTGGTAGCTTGGTCAGAGTCTCCTTCTTGCTGTAGAGTAATACGACCCAAGTGTAGCGAGAAAAGTCGTCGACTACAACTAGAGTGTACTTTCTACCATTTATACTAACTGGAGTAACTGGACCAAACAGATCCATGTGAAGCAGCTCGAGCACTCGCTTGGAAGAGGTTTCTTCAAGACTGGCGAAGTGCGTCTTTGTCTGCTTCCCTCGTTGGCATGGTGAGCATGGATGGTCTTTGATGAAGACTTCATTTGGTATGCCTTGCACCAAACCCTTACGAGCTAAGCGATTGATTGCTTTGAAGTTGAGATGGTTCAAGCGTCTGTGCCATAGCCATCCAATCTCTGTAGCACTCCTTGCTACTAAGCACGTCTCCACTTTGCAGCTATCCCATTGTGCTATATAGACGTTCCTTTGTCTTATTCCAGTGAGCACAATCTGGGATGTGAGTTTGCTCTTCACAATGCACTTGTTGGAAATGAATTCCACCTTGTATCCCTTGTCACAGAATTGTGAAATGGATAACAAGTTGTGCTTAAGTCTTTCCACGTAGGAGACTTCTTCAATTGTGAGTTTTCCAACTTTCAGTGCGCCGTACCCTTTGGTGCTTCCTCGAGAGTTATCACCAAAAGTAACGTGTGGACCCTTCTTCTCAATGTAGGCTTGAAGTAGAGCTTTCATGCCGGTCATGTGTCTCGAACATCCACTGTCCAAGTACCAGATTTGATGACCCTCACTTGGCATGGGATCCACGTCGCCCACCTGCAATTAGACAGATTTTGGTACCCAAATCAGTTTGGGTCCTTGCAGGTTAGTTCCCTTAGGTACCCACACTTGCTTCACTTTCTGTTGAAAGGAAGCTTGTGCTTTGGGTTTCTCGACCTTCGAAAACTGTGACTTCTGCCTTAAAGCAGCTTCACATGTGCAGCAGTGTGTGCAAGAGGGGTAGTGGCTCGCTTCAGACCTACCTACGCTCTTCCCATTTTGCTTATATCCTGAAGCGACTCGCTTTGGATTAGCTTTGGGTTTAGAGAGACTTAGGATTTCTAGTCTGACGAAGCGGCTCGCTTGGTTTCCTCAAAGCGGTCCAACTAGGGTTTTGACCCCGACTCGCTTGAGTAACCTTGGAAGTTCGAAGCGGCCTCTTTGGTCCTTCGAGTTCTTCCCCCTCAATGTTAGTCCGGTTGGACCATCTCTAGTCCGGATAACGTGAAACATAGACATTACTCCTCTTTTTGAAGGGGAGATCCTTTGTCTCTCGTGTCTTGGCTTGAGGCTTAGAAGCTACAACTGGTTTCCCTTTACCTTTGGATTGGTAATTTTTAGCATTGTGAGTGCTCGGGATAGTTGTATTTTGCTTACCCTTAGATTCAGTCCTTAAAGATATAGACATCTTCATTGGCCTTTTCTTAGGGTTCTCAGCCATTTTGCCTTTGTCTTTGTTAGTGGTCGCTTTGGATGCAGTGGGCATTTCCAAAGTGACTGATGGTGTCGTGTTTGAAGCACCAACAAAGACAGTTGGCTTGGAAGGTCCACCCTCATATCCAAGTCCTCCCTTTCTACCAAAGGGTAGAAGAGAACTCTCTAGTGCCTGTCTAGCGTATGATGCTTTATTTAAATTGGCGACTAGAGTGGATTGGGTTTCATACCTTCCCTCCAAGCTTTGATGTCTAGCGAAGAGATCCTCGAACTTACTAGTCATAGCCCTTAGATTAAGTTTGACTTGGTCAAGCTCAGTGGCTAGCTTTCGGTTCTCCTCCTTGCTTTGGGACAAAGCTTGTTGCAGCACTTCGTGGTCACTTGACAGTTTAACGTGCTTGTCAAGCAACTCACTCCATGTTGAGGAATTGGGTTCCTCTTGGTGCGAGTGTGCGAGTGTAATTGAACTAGATGGGGGATAGATGAATACCTCTCCAGTTTCTTCATCGGTGAGCGCCATAAATCCTAGATCCTCACCATCACTGGAATTTGGATCGGTGAATGCATCTGAGTCGCTTGGTGGATCTTCAGTTGTAGCGACCGGCACTTCACTCGCTACGAGCGCTCGCCTTGGTGCATCCCTTTTTGCTTTCAGTTCTTCTCGCTCCTTCGCACTCAGCTTTGGGCAATCGGATTTGTAGTGGCCCATCTTGTGGCAATGGTAACATTCCACTTCCATCATGTCTCTCGGGATCGGCTTTGTCGTCTCTTCTCTCTTCCCTTTTCCTTCTCGAGCATCAGTGCTCCTCCCTTTGTATTGCTTGTAGAATCTTTTGTATTTGCCCACTCGAGAATTCATTTTATTGAAGTTCTTGGATAAGAACGCAATGTGTTCTTCCAACTCTTCCCTCGTCATCTTGGCTAGCGACTGCTCGCTTGGCCCTTCGGCAGCTTTGAATGCTACTCCTTTTGACGTAGTGGGCGCTTCCTCCTCTTCGTCGAGGTTCATTCGATTCAGATCGAATTCATGAGCTTTCAGTTCGGAAAACAGAATCTCCGGTGTGAATTTTGATAGATCATTGGTTGCTAGATACAGCTCCTTCATTGTTTGCCACTTCCTTGTGAGAGCTCGGACAATCTTCAGGTTGACTTCCTTATCTGTGAGTTCCTTCCCAAGCGAGTTGAGAGTCGAAATTATGTTTGTAACTCTCAGCTCGAAGGTGTCGATGGACTCTCCTGGCTTCATTATCAGACTTTCAAACTCCCGCATCTGAACGGCGAGTTTGTTCTCCTTGATTTTGTCTGTTCCTTGAGAAATGAGGGCTAGGGTTTCCCACATCTCCTTCGCTGTTGCGCACTTCCTAATCCTTGGAAGGTAGGCGTCCGACACGGTGCTCTGCATCGTGTGGCGTGCGATCTTGTCGAGGTTGGCAACTTTGAAGTCATTTGGAGTATACTCATCCTTATCCTTCTCCACGTACTGTTGTCGAACGTGGGCTGGACGACCTTCAGCGGCTGGAACCTCCACAGATATTGCTTTCTTGATTTCGATTGGTCCGTCTTCAATGACTTCCCACATCCGGTCGTGGATGGAGCAAAGAAAGCTTTCGACTCGGAAACTCCATGTCTCGTATCCTTCGATCGAGAACTGTGGAAGATTTGATGCACTGTATGTAGACATAGCAAACTATCAGCAGTAAATGCAATATGCGTGGGTGAGGTTTTGATGCACTTAGGAAAATAGGATCCGGTTCAGTGAGACAACGTGAAGTAAGTGGGGACTCACTTCGGATATGCAAAGCAGAGGCTCGAAAGAACCGCTGCTCTGATACCACTTGTTGGTCCCGGTTTGTTAATAGGAAAATATACGTAGAGGGGGGGGGGGGGTGAATACGTATTTTGAAGTTTTTCAACTTCAAATCCCTTAACTCAGAGTAACAAGTAAGGAGCTCGCTTTAAACTTAAGACCTAGCTGAAGCTAGATCAACAGTACGTAGCTAGCCTGCTTGACCGAAGTGATGACTTGATCAAGAGGGAGTCCTTACTCGTGTATGCGGAATTTGGTGAGCTAAAATCTTATCCTAAGTAATTAAAATATCCAGATTAAGTTGTTTAAATGCAAGTGCAATGGATAAACAAAGTAGAGAGTTTAGGGTTAGAGAGATACGACAAGAAGATTTATAGTGGTTAGGAGATAACGCTCCTACGTCCACTTTGTTGCACGACGGCAACCGTTCTTTTCACTTAAGAACTTGAAGGTTACGGGTCCTTCAAAAACCTGGTCGAGATCGGGCTTCACTCGCCTGGATCTGACGAACAACGCAGTGATTACGGGTTCACTACTAAGACCTAAACTGGACATGAAACTTCACTCGTTTCTGTCCGAACAACAGGGAGATTCCGGGCTCTCCTTACAGCCTAGCTTCGATCGAGCTTTACACAAACGGTGTAAGTGTAAGCTTGGATCTCAACTCTATGATCGAGGCTTCTTCAATCGATGAAAGAAGGGCCTTGGATCTGGACAACCTAACGACAACACTCAAAACCTAACAGACAAAGTATAAGGTTTTTGGTTAACGACACACTATGAAGAACTCTTTACAGTAGATGCAAAGATTGGCTAGAGTTCTTCTTCTAAGCTTCGGATATATGAAGTGGGCTTAGAATCAAAGTGTGAAGGCTGTGAAGACGAGTTCCTATGAACTGGAAACTCGGAGAACACTTGAAAACAAAGACTCGAAGATTGCTAGAAAGCTGGGGAGTGTTTGTTTGCTGTATGCGCTCGAATGCTCAAGTTGTGTTCTGCTATTCTTCGTCTTCATCCTTCACTATTTATAGGCGGAGGGTTGGCTGAGATCCGTTGCTTGGTTGGTGGCCTTGTCCCTCCTCCTCTCGACAGTACTTGCGCAGGCAGTAGCTTTTGCAGGTGCCCAGTTTGTCTCTTTGCCGAAAATGGCTAAATTACAAACTTAACAGTAACTGGAGCGAGCCAGTACTGTTGCGGCGCCTTTGTCGGCCTGGCAGTCAACTCTTCCGCTCCACTCCGCCTTTGACACGTGGAGATCTCGTAATTAATGCGGAGATCTCCAGTTGACTGGAGTTCAAAATATGGGCGGGAGTTGTGCTGTCGCTTTCTGGTAGGTAGTGGCTTGCTTCGCTTTGAAGTTGTAGCGGCCGCTCTGAAGTGAGTCGCTTCAGGATCATACTGTAGCGGGTCGCTTTCGAAACGAAGTTTCGTAGTGACCGCTTTAATACGTGTTGACCCGCGTTGACTCGCTTCTGCTTTTCTTTGTAGCGTTCGCTTTGCTTCGCTTTGGTGGCTTCACTTTGACTCCACTGTAGCGCTCGCTTCGCTTCGCTGGTTTCGGCACGCTTCACTTCGGTTTGCTACACTCGCTTCGCTTTGGAAGAACACACTCAAGCGAGTGGCCTTCACTTGAATTCCTGCAGTCTAAAGCTAAGCAAAATAAAGCCATCCTAACAGATTTAGGCTTAGAAAAGTTCTAACCTATTAACTACATCAAAATGGGTCGCTTGGGAGCTGGACACTTGGGGTTTTGGGATCCAATCAAAAACAAATGGCTTCGTTTATCAAGTATCCCTCAGAGTTCCCCCTTAACAAATTGGTCCATAACAATTCCCAACAACGTGGTTCGATCGGTATGATCTACGTCCACGGGGAGGAAAATATAGTTTTGTATTCAGAGTAGCGTAAGTGTACATAATACAATCAAATCTCCTATTTATAGATGATGTTCATAGCGGTTGTGGATGTGAGACGTGGAGGTGTGGGTGGTTTCTCCAGCCCCGGATTCTTCTCCATCACCCCACGCTCAGGTTTTTGGGGCTCAACTCCCTGGGCCTGTATTTAGTGTGAGTTGGGCTTGCCGTTCTGGGCCTGTTGGGCCTTCACTGATCGGGGCCTGTTGGGCCTTCACCGATCTGGGCCTGTTGGGCCTTCACCGATCTGGGCTTGTCGTTAGGTGTTGGGCCTTTGGGCCTAGGGAGATGGGCCACTTCCTATCAATGTGTATGCAATTTTATTTTTTTTTTCTTTTAATGGCTTATATCCTTTTTATTTTCCAATAATTTGTAACATTTCGTATATAAATTTGAGGCTCTTTTCACATAATTTCATTTAAGAGTCCCTTATCATTTATCAAATGTTGTTTATGCAATAGACATAGAAAATTGCAGAAAAATAAATGGGGAAAGCAATTATTTTATATGAAGCCCAACTATTGCAAAATCAATAAAATTCACACACAAGAACACTACAAGTGAGCATAAAATTAAATTATCAGCATGAGAATTGAATTAGTTATACTATTAAGATACAATTTGATGAAACAAGCAGAATTAATCGCCAGCCTAAAATGACGAAGATTCAAGCAGAATTGAAGGATTCTTTTTTCTTTTCTTTTTTACAGAATATAAAAGCACAAAGGGAATATTAATAACGAAGATTCATGCAAATGTAATTTTAATATCAGGAAATTATTAAATTAAATTTGGGGTTTGCAGAGACTAGAGAGGTACAAGGATAAAAATTGTACTCCCTCCGTCCCATTATATTAGTCTTATTTGCCATTTTAGTTTGTCCCACCTATTAGTCCTATTTCCTAAAATGGCAAAGAATATTTGGCCACAATTCACTCTCTCTTCTCATGATTAATTACAACTACACATTTTTCACTCACTCTCCACTCACTTGGTTCATGTGCCGAAAGAAATGAGACTAATATAATGGGACGGAGGGAGTATATAGTATTCATTTAACGATTTTATTTATATACTATTAAATTGGGGGCTACAGGGAGTAATATGGGCTATGCTTAAAATAACATAAAGAATGCAGCCACTGTGGGGTCCTTAAGGGCTAAACACAAGTATGGTTAACAAAGAGCAAATTTAAAGTCCTAAATACCCTTTTCTCCATTGCCAAGTGTAAGTAGATGGCAGGTGGTTGCATTACAACCCCATGTAGTATCCTATTTGCCGAGAGAGATCGCGTAGAGAGAGAAAGAAAGAGGGGGTGTTTTTGCCAAGTTGATTAAACCGGGCCGGATTGTTGGACCGAGCCAACTGACGGGCCAGAATTATTAATATTCAACTGGCCCAATTTATTTATTGGGCTCAAGTCCAGTTGGGCCGAAGCTCCAAAGTCACCGGGGGTCAGGTTAAATATTCAGTGGGCCGAGAAATATTATCCAGTGGGCCGAGAATTGTTAATTAAGATGGGCCGAAGCTTACAGGGCGGATGGGCCGGATTTAACTTTCAGTTGGGCCGAAGCTTCAAGATCAGACGGGCCGAATTTTATTTATGGACCAAGAATTATTTAACGGGCCGGTAAATATTTAAATGAGCGGATAATTAAATCAAGAAACAAAAGCCAAACGTAATAATTTATCGGGATTGATAAAATAATTCCCGAGCTTTAATAATTGGGCTTAAACCTCTAATGCTTTTATCAGGCCTCTAACGACTATTAATGTTGAATTAATCAATTGAGGCCAAATATAACAGCTTATTAAGTGTAGACCACTTATAACACGTAATAAAAACGTGAAGCCCTATTAATGATTAAATCAAGCCCAGTAACAACGGTTATGTTAATCTTATAAGTGTAGACCACTTATATCTTTCGATAAGATTTAGCCCAGTAATATTTATCTTATAAGTGTAGACCACTTATATCCTTAATATTAAATCAAGCCCAGTTATGTTAATAAGTGTAGACCACTTATAACGTGTAATAAAATCACTAAGCCTTATTATGGCTTAATCGAATATCCTACGATTTCTGTCGAGGATGAAAAGACTGAAAGACACAAGAATCGATCGAAGTGATCGATTTCAAATGAGAATCGAGAAACCCTCGATTAAAAGAATACCATGATAGCGCTATCAGTAAAAGAGAACATAACCTCGATAAAAGACAATCTTCGCATAGATCGATAAGATTATTGATGCAGCCCGTGGATCGAGAATTTTAGTTCGTGGGTCCAAGGTTGAAGATGATATGGGATGAAGATTGAAGACTTTATTTTAGTTTTAATTTTCGTGTGTTTCGAGTCAGGCCTCGTTTTTGGGCCTTAAAAGACTTGTTTTTGGGTTTTTGTCATGTTGGTTAATGGGTTGGGCCATGCCATTGACTTTGGGTCAGTTATTTCCTAGTTAGATTAGGTTTAGATGGTTTTATTTGCCTCTCTATATAAGGGGGCCTTTGTGGACGAAAATTGGTAGCTTATTCATCAATATCATTATTTTCGTGAGTTTAACTCTCTTGTGAGGATTTTCGAAATTCTCTCTGTTCGTCCAAGACGAACGTTTATCCGGCGTATCAGCGAGTTCATCTCCCTCGTTGTGTGTCAATCATCGTCCCCGAGTTGCTGCGTCAACTATCTCGTTGGGGTATAGGCAACATACGACCTATATCACTTCTAGGGTTAGATTCAGAGGTTTTGGGATTTCCATCGGTATCTTGAGTCTTCCGCGTGCGTGAGTCGTTCGGACCTACCAAGGTTCGTATCAATTATCGATTTCATTTCAAGTCTCTCATTTTACGTTCTTTGAACGAGATCAGGCGAAGGAAAAGGCCGAGACTAAGGCGGCGCTCAGAGTTATGTAAAGTATGACCGGGAAAGGAAAGCTATCGAGGTGGGCTTTCAGAAAAACTAAAATGTTTTCTTATGAAAAACTCCCTTCTTTTAGAATTGTCAGACCATAAAATGTTTTTGTTTTGTATGAGATCTATCTGGGAAGGCTTATGCCTTGATTTTCAGAACGATTCGGGCTCACCGGGGTCTAGATCTCGGTGAGTTAGTGCACTCAGTTTACCGTTAGCTAACGCAAGTGGCGCGGTAAGGTATCCGGGAGGGTGGCCAACCTCACCGGATACACCCACAGCTCAGATATGATGGATTACACTAGAAAATAGCCTGCGCAGGCACTCTTTTAAATTAAAATGTTTTTGTGAACATAGGTCTTTTCCGAAAACCCCTATGATTTACTTGAATGGCTGGCAATTAAAATGTTTTGGCACGTGTCCACTGAGTACTTCAAAGTACTCAGCCCTGTACATATTTCCCATGTGCAGGTTAAGCAGGATGAAGTGAAGTTGCCGGAAGGAGCTTTTGTCGAGCATGGAAAGTGTTGAAGCCTCTTGGTGGTGCATGTCTCCATACATGCATCTCACGTTCTTCCGCTGTGATCTTTATGTAGTTAGACTAGATTCTATTTTTTGTATCGTTGCAACGTATCAGCTCCAATATAGACATTGCTTTCTTTTCATGAACAATGCTTCCGCTCATTTCATGTAAAACGCTTCCGTTAATGAACAGTACTTTCCTCCATTCATTCTAGACGAATGATAGAAAGTTTGAATGTATCCCAATGCCGTGTTGTCACATCGTTCCACCTTATGTCGTTCGTTTATTTTATTCCGTTTTCCCTTTTCTTGCGTCACGACCTCGCTTGGCTAGTTAAGCGGAGCCGGGTCGTGACAAAAAATACGGCTCTTTGTTAGTCGATTAATATCTTCTCATAATTATAACTTCGTTTACTATCTTAGTTTTGGTAGTTTCATTACAATCTCATTGTAACGTGCTCGCAGTTTCACTACGAAATCTTTAGGGGTTGTAGCTTCCCTAAATTTTTATCATGATCTAATTTATCGTAATCTATTAGTTAACGTCGTGGTTAACCATATCCTGAAACAAGTTTACTTGTTTGACATACTAAAACACCTTCGGGTAGTTGAGCCTATGTATTTCTTCATTTTTCCTACCACAACTTCCTTTCTAGGTCTCGACACATCTTGTATTCCCGGGTGAGCGGTTTATAGTATATATTTAGTCTCATTTAAGATATCATTCTTGAGCTCATCATTGTGTGGTATGCACAACCTCCTAACAATAATTTTCGGTATTATTTATTACTCTCTATTGTATCTTCTTTAACTTTCTTTCTTTTCTTTGTGCCTCTCGTTGACGTTGTAGTAATAATCTTTTCTGCCGCCTTGGGCAAGACACTACTTTTAAATTCGTATTCTGAAAACCATTGACAAGTGTCTCCCCACTCGTGAGAAGAAGTGTCAACTTAAAGCATGGTTTATGACCTAAATCATCGGTAACTACATTTACCTTTACCTTGGTAGTTGATACTACATTCGTAGTTCTTTACTAGATCTACCTAACTTATTTGGCACGTATTAAGGGCCCGTTGTTTGAATAATCTCTTTTAATCTGCGAGATTGGCATTAACTCCATAAGGGTGATGCTTCTATATTTTTCAGGGTGTGCCCACCACTGGAAATTCTAGGTCGTGGGTAGGGTAATCGTGATTTGTATAAATTATTATGTTTCATTCTTTACATCGGTTTTGGGATGCTCCGTCCCATTCCTGGAGGCATATTTTTAGGTTACTCATTTCTTTTCTAGTTCTGGAGCTGTCGGAATTAGCGTAACTATTGACTTCTCTTTCAATTACTAAAGCATAACTAGTTCTTGGGGGTATACATACAGTTGCTCACTTGCTTTAACCATCATGTTATTGGTCTTGCTGTCTTGGAGAATTCTTGACGAATCTCTAGTAATAACGAGTCAACCTAAGAGGTTACGTATTTTATTTTGTTTTAGGTGATGATTCTCACCCTTGTAGAGTTTCTACTTTTGATGGGTCTACTTAATTCTATCTGACGACACAATGTGTCCAAGTAGTGCTGCTTTGTTAAGCCAGAACACATACTTACTTAATTAATCGTAGGGCCTTTAGCTTCATTGCTTTATCTCATTTTGCTTAGGTCACTATCTCAGTCGATTATATTACAACTGGGCTGGGGTACATAATTCTATTTTCCTATGCCAAGCATGTTAGTCGGATTTTGATCACAACTTATCTTTAAGATATCATGTACATAAGCTCACTTCTAGGCTATTTACCTCAAGACAATTAATTTTCTGTACGCTGTACACCTTTTTCGAAAGAATAACTCATTCTTTTAGAGGGATTTAGAGATTCTTGGGCATGGTCATTTCGCTTGTTTAATCTATATGCCTTAATGGTGGGGGGTAATATAATTAACTCCTTGCAGCAATGCTACATCTTCAAATTATATCCATTTATTTATTTGCTCAACTTATACGAGCTTTACTTAGATGGTTCTTTGGTATGCTAATTGCATATACTTTATCCCAACTAATTCTTATAACTTCTATATATATAACTTTCGTCCGACTTTTAACATTTAAGGACCTTGGCAAGACTTTCTATCTTATTAACCTCCTCCCCTTGGGATAGGGCTAATTAGGTTTGAACCTGTATAAATTTACTCATCCATAAAACTATTGGTTATTCAATAAGGTCATATCCAACCTATCTTATTTATGTATCATTGTCTCCGCGATGGAAGTTTATATTGTACATAATCCTCTTATACTCTTCTAGTACTTCTAATCAATCTTTTAAATTGAGAATTTATTGTAACTCTTGATCCATATCTAAATGCTCCTTATTTCGTATAGTTTCTTAACTGGGGGAGTTCTCTGAGGATTAGGTTCCATGGGCATACGCTAACTTTTCGCATTTCTTACTCTGGTACATTTCGTTGCTAAATTGGATTCATATTTCTTGTAACACTTTAGTATGGTAGTTACTCTTTTGTGGATGGCCAACTTAATCTTACTATTTGAAACTTACTTCATTTATAGTGGAAAAATTGTCATCCGATCCATACGAATGTTCTAAGGGTGTATTACCCGTGATGTAAGGGAAATCTTAATCCGGATTTAGTCATCAACTTATACCACTAGTTACTACCTCTGTTGTCAGGATGTCGACTCCTCCTTGATCCTTTGCTATGTTTTTATGCGTATTGAGTTATCTCATGCTTTAATGCATCCATGTACTTTCAAAATTCATTATGTTTGGCTCTTATGGGTGGTAACCCTCAAGCTTTGACGTCTACGTTAACTCAACATTTATTCTCTTTATGCTTTTAATCATTCATCATCATTCTCAAGTTCTCAACTGATTATAATCATGAAATCTTCCTTGGGGTTCCCTAAGGTCTTTATAAACTACCTATCCTCACACCTTTATCCATTTGAGTCTTATATCGATACCTTTACTCATTTATCAACCCTTGGACCACTTTATAACATATTAAGGGTCATATCATTGTCTCTATACATTTTACATCTTAAATCCCCTTCCACCAACTGTAAGTCTCTATTCATCTCTATTTATTTCATTCCCATATATATCGTGGGTAATATCTGAAAGGGGATCATAATTTAAGTCACACTCGTGACATGCAAATGGACTTAGTAAATTCCATTGCTTTAGACAGATAATTGGGTCAACGTGGAATGAGAACATCGTGATATGATATTAGAAGGTAAAAATGACAATGGTTCAATTTTGGCACAACAAGTAACCAAAATCTATTATCAATAAATCATCTGACAAGCTGGGAAGAATAATCAGAGGGTAGAAATGAAATGACAAGGGTCAGGGTGAGGAGTCCCATTCTGTCGATACCCCTCTGATTTCTTGTCTGATGGTAACGCTACCGAGATTGATATTATGTGGGGGTGATCAGTCCCGCAGAGACACAATCTCAGTCACATGAAGATTTAGTACTTTGGTGACTCTCAAGTTTCCGGGTAGTGAAAAGAAGCTTTCGCAAACTTGGCGAGCTCTTCTAACTTCTAATTTTTCTGAACTCTATATTTTCAGAATACATTTTTCTGGGCTTCAAAGGGCTCACGTAGGATATCAGGCACTGTTGGTCCCGGTTTGTAAGAGGAAAAACACGTAGAGGGAGGGGGGGGGGGGGGTGAATACGTGTTTTGAAGTTTTTCAACTTCTTTTCCTCAAACTCAGAGTACTAAGTAAAGTGCTCGCTTGAACTACTAAGACCTAGCTGAGAACTAGATCTACAGTATTCGCAACTCTCTTGACCTAAGCTTAGAGCTTGACCAAGAGTGAGACTTTACTCTATATGCGGAAATTCGGTGAGCTAAATCTTTCCTAAGTAATTGCAATCTCAGTTTATGTTTGTTAAATGCTTGTGCAATGAATAATCAATCAGTAAGCAAATAGAGAGATTAGGGATAGACATACGACACAGAGATTTATAGTGGTTCGGAGATGAAACTCCTACGTCCACTTGTTGCACTAGGCAACTCGTTCTCTTCACTCAAGAACTTGAAGATTACGGGCTCTTCAAAAGCCTATGTCAAGATCGAGCTTCACTCGCTTGGATCTGAAGACGACAGGGTGATTACGGGTTCACCACACAAGACCTAATTTGGACTGGAAGCTTCACTCGCTTCAGTCCGAAGACAGGGAGATTACGGGTTCTCCTTACAACCTAGTTTTGATCGAGCTTCACACAATCGATGAAAGTGTAAGATTGGATCTAGACTCTATGATCGAGGCTTCTACTATCGATGAAGGTAGAGCCTTAGATCGAACACAACCTAACGACGACGAACACAAAACCTAAACTTAAACTTTAGGGTTAGGGTTTTATGTTTCGACAGAGACACACTAATGAAGAGTTCTTTACAACAAGTGCAAAGATCGCTAGAACTCTTCTCTAAGCTTGGATTTGGAATGGGCTTAGAATTCTGAGTGTGAAGGTTACGAAGACGAGTTCCGATGAAACTGGAACTCGGAGAACACTTGGAAACAAAGACTCAATGAAATGCTCAAAGGTTGGGAGTGTGTGTTTGCAGTAGGCGCTTGATTGGTGTCTAGATGTTAGGTTTTTCGTCATGTTTTCGTGTCCGTTTTCATTGTGTTTTTGTGTCTTTTCGTGTGTCTTTGGCTATGATTTGGTTTTTTGGAGTTTTTGGTACTTGTAGGATGAAAAGGGCTAAAACGAGAAGAAAAAGAGAAGAAAGGTTGTTGAGCAATCGTTGACCTCGAGTTCTAACCTCTCATGATTTTATTGAAGATTCATTTTGGATGTAATGAAAGCATTATATCGAATAGGGGTTCGATAGGAGCACATAGGCGAAAACGGAGGTCAATTTGGAGTTCGGATGAGGAAGATACGGCCGAAACAAGAGAGTCGCGCGCAATCGTCCAGTGCTTGATCTGGACGATCGGCCAAGTCCTTAACAAATCTGGCCGATAGGCAAGATGTCCGCGTCCAGGATTTTGTTTCCTTATATAATTAGGTTTTCTTCCTATTATAAATACTAGTACTTTAGGACGAATTTTGTATCATCTTTATCATATTTTAGCTCTAGTTTTCCAGCACTTAAACACTTTTATTAGCTTCCTATTGTTCGGATCCGGATTCTTCGCTTTTGCAATTTAATTCAAGACGTTTTATTTACTTCAAGTTCTTCGTTCTTCGTCTCAATGTCGTAAGTTCTTTTATTGCTTTCGTTTACTTGCTTTAATTACTTGCTTTCGTTTTAGATTCGTTTTCTTAATTGCTTCGTTTAATTTCCTTAGTTTAATTTTGTTCTTTTGATTTCTAGTTTAAAGTTTAGATTCGTTTTTCTTGATTTCAATTCTCTCGTTTTTCAAAGCTTTCAAGTTAGATTAATTTGCCTTTATTTTCCATATTTAATTTATCATGTCTAGATTTGTTTATGCTTCTTTCTTTGCTTTCTTTTTCTTCGTTGCTTCTTTTATTGTTTTCTTTTCGATTCTTGCCTAGGTAGATTATTCGTTTTACTTTAGTTTAATTCTTAGATTTATTTGCTTGTTCTTAGATTAGTTATTTATTTGCTTTTATTTATTGCTTTGATTTATTTTATTTGCCTAGGATTTAAAACAAAATACTCCAAAAATCTTATTTACTTGCTTTCCTAGATTTAGGCTAGATTAGATTTTTACTACATAATTGATTGCCCTGTTAAGTTTTCCTTGAGATTCGATACTTAGGTTTTACTTGCTAGTGCTACGATAGATTTCGTCTATTGCGAACACTTTTTGGTGAAACAAATTTTGGCGCCGTTGCCGGGGAAAACTTTAGGCTATTTAATTGTGTAGTATTTTTTTTTAATTTTTTTTATTTAATTGCTTTCTGTTTCGATTTCTTTTTTCTCTTCCACTCGGTGCGTTTGATTCGTTTGTTGAGTGTTGTGTATGCTAGGTCGTCGAAGTCTCTAAAGGAAGTTGACACCTCACATAGACGGCATCAATAGGAAGAAGGCGCTCTTAACCGCGAAGAAGGAAGAAGACGAGAGCTCGAAGCAATGGCACAAAAGATGGGAGAATTTTCTCTTGACCTATGGATGGTTAAAGACGTTGCTTGTTGCAACTGATTTTGGATGAGAATTTTCTAGTCAAGCTAATGACGTTAAACGAGCGCTTGGTGGGAGGCAACTCACGTAAAAAAAAAAAAAAAAAAAAAGAAAAAAAAATCTTTTCTCTTTATTCTAATTCTTTTATTTTTGTGTCTTTGTTTTGTAGGTTGCCACAGTTGGGATCGATCGAGGTCTCGATTTTTGTGCCAAGTTGTATCGTCAAAAGCGATAAGTTTTCTTTTCCCTTCTTATTTATTTTCCTGCAATGGGGACATTGCATGATCTTAAGTGTGTGTGGGGGGGGGGGGGGGGGGGGGGGGGGTGTTTGAAAATTATCAATTTGATATGTTAGTTGATTTTGTGTTTTGTTTTTGTTATCCCCACTTTAGGAAGTTGTTTGTAATTGAGTGATCTTTCTTAATGTGGTCCCTTTGAGTTCGAATGACATGACGACGTGATATTGGAGTTGTCGAACTTAGATTGTCGAAACTAGGATAGCTCTGAAGTTGACTTGCGATAGCGTGATCGTTTGTGAATAGTCGTGGGGCATGTTGTCTTGTTTCGTGATATGAGGTGAAAAGTTTTTGATTCGGATTATGAGTGAATTGCATTGAATGGTTGACGTATATTTGATCTTAGCTCACTTCCCTATATGTATAAAAACAAAAATGTGCTTTGTTGTGAAAAAGAGTTGATAGGATTTTGCTCCTCTTACTTGTAACGTATGAAAATACTAGATTAATGAGCATGGGAAACCACATGAAAAGGCTTCGAGAGACCCTCGAATGATTAAATTTCATGAACTATGTCCTAGATGATACTCGTATATGTGTGAATAAAGTGTTCGTAGGTACTCTACTCCTCTTGACAATGAGTATGGGAAATCGCACTAGGATGCTCGATGTGACCCATCGATGATTAAACCTAGTGAATTATGTGCCAAAAACGTTCACATGTCTAAAAAAAAAAGAGAGACATTGTGCTTTGAGTTGAATAAAAAGGGAAGTAGGCTAAGGGATTAATATGTTGACTATTTGATGCTTCTGAGATGTGTGATATGTCGAAAATCGGATCCTCATCTTTGGATCGAGTTAACGGGCCACATGATTGTTCGCATTTGATTGTGCATTTGCTTGTTGATATTAGAGTATTCAAGGTTTTGATTTGATGAGTTTGACGATACCTACTTCGTGTTGTTGAGTTGATTGAACTTGGGTTGATTGTGTTGAATGTGTTTGCTTGAGGACAAGCAAAGGTCTAAGTGTGAGGGATTTTGATTGGTGTCTAGATGTTAGGTTTTTCGTCATGTTTTCGTGTCCGTTTTCGTTGTGTTTTTGTGTCTTTTCGTGTGTCTTTGGCTATGATTTGGTTGTTTGGAGTTTTTGGTACTTGTAGGATGAAAAGGGCGAAAACGAGAAGAAAACGAGAAAAAAGGTTGTTGAGCAATCGTTGACCTCGAGTTCTAACCTCTCATGATTTTATTGAAGATTCATTTTGGATGTAATGAAAGCATTATATCGAAGAGGGGTTCGATAGGAGCACATAGGCGAAAATGGAGGTCAATTTGGAGTTCGGATGAGGAAGATACGGCCGAAACAAGAGAGTCGCGCGCAATCGTCCAGTGCTTGATCTGGACGATCGGCCAAGTCCTTAACAAATCTGGCCGATTGGCCAGATGTCCGCGTCCAGGATTTTGTTTCCTTATATAATTAGGTTTTCTTCCTATTATAAATACTAGTACTTTAGGACGAATTTTGTATCATCTTTATCATATTTTAGCTCTAGTTTTCCAGCACTTAAA
Source organism: Thymus mandschuricus (assembly GCA_029379335.1). Taxonomy (NCBI): domain Eukaryota; kingdom Viridiplantae; phylum Streptophyta; class Magnoliopsida; order Lamiales; family Lamiaceae; genus Thymus; species Thymus mandschuricus. The sequence goes on along the minus strand of CM057074.1, from coordinate 12,242,488 downwards.
CACTTTTATTAGCTTCCTATTGTTCGGATCCGGATTCTTTGCTTTTGCAATTTAATTCAAGACATTTTATTTACTTCAAGTTCTTCATTCTTCATCTCAATTTCGTAAGTTCTTTTATTGCTTTCGTTTACTTGCTTTAATTACTTGCTTTCATTTTAGATTTGTTTTCTTAATTGCTTCGTTTAATTTCCTTAGTTTAATTTAATTCTTTTGATTTCTAGTTTAAAGTTTAGATTCGTTTTTCTTGATTTCAATTCTCTCGTTTTTCAAAGCTTTCAAGTTAGATTAATTTGCCTTTAATTTCCAGATTTAATTTATCATGTCTAGATTTGTTTATGCTTCTTTCTTTGCTTTCTTTTTCTTCGTTGCTTCTTTTATTGTTTTCTTTTCGATTCTTGCCTAGGTAGATTATTCGTTTTACTTTAGTTTAATTCTTAGATTTATTTGCTTGTTCTTAGATTAGTTATTTATTTGCTTTTATTTATTGCTATGATTTATTTTATTTGCCTAGGATTTAAAACAAAATACTCCAAAAATCTTATTTACTTGCTTTCCTAGATTTAGGCTAGATTAGATTTTTACTACATAATTGATTGCCCTGTTAAGTTTTCCTTGAGATTCGATACTTAGGTTTTACTTGCTAGTGCTACGATAGATTTCGTCTATTGCGAACACTTTTTGGTGAAACAGCGCTCAATGCTCAAGTAGTGTTCTACTTCTCTTCGTCTTCATCCTTCACTATTTATAGGCGGAGGTTTGGCTGAGATCCGTTGCTTGGTAGGTGGCCTTGTCCCTCCTCCTTTCGACAGTACTTGCACTGGCGGATAACTTTTCAGACGCACAGTTTTGGCCTTTTGCCGAAAATGGCTAAGTTCCAAACTTAACAGTAACTGGAGCGAGCCAGTACTATTGCGGTGCCCTGTCTGCCTGGCAGTCAACTCCGTTGCTCCTCTTCGCATTCGACACATGGAGATCTCTTATTTAATGCGACGATCTTCAGTTGACTGGAGTTCAAAATAGGAGCGGGAATCGGGCTGTCGCTTTCTGTTAGATAGGAGTCGCTTCGCTTTAGGGTGGGAGGGTCCGCTTCAGATTGAGTCGCTTCAAGGTCATACTGTAGCGAGTACTTGGAAAATAAATTTTCTGAGTAACTAGTTTAGTATTCGTTGACCCGCGTTGACTCGCTTTGGCTTGTTACTGTAGCGTTCGCTTCGCTTCGCTTCGGCAGACTCGCTTCGAATCTACTGTAGCGCTCGCTTCACTTCGCTATTCTTTGGCATGCTTCACTTCGGCTGGGTAGACTCGCTTCGTTTGGAAAACACACTCAAGCGAGTGGCCTTCACTTGAAATTTCTGCAGTCTAAAAACCTAAGTGACTAAAGCAAAAACAAAGCCATCCTAACAGTATAGGCTTAGAAAAATTTCTAACCTAACTTAAAAACTGGAGATTAAATCAAATCAAAACAAACATTTTACTCACTTCAAAGTGTCCCATATGAGTTCCCCCTTAACATGTAATCCTTAACAATTCCCAACAATTTCCCCTTTTTGATGATGCCAAAACCCAACTTAAAAACTGGAGATTAAATTCTCTAGCCTATCTAACCGTGGAAAGAACTTTCAAGCGACTGCTTCCTTTGCAGGCTTGTTTGAAAATTTTCTTTTAAGTTCCTTTCCCCTTTTTTTTTCGGTTATATTGTTGAGTTTTGTAGCTGTTGGTCCCGGTTTGTTATAGGAAAAATACGTAGAGGGGGGGGGGGGGGGGGCGAATACGTATTTTGAAGTTTTTCAACTTCTTTTCCTAAACTCAGAGTGACAAGTAAAGAGCTCTCTTTATTACTTAAGACCTAGCTAAAGCTAGATCTATAGTACGATGCTTGATTGCTTGACCGAAGTAAGTACTTGATCAAGAGTGAGTCTTTACTCGTATATGCGGAAATCCGGTGAGCTATATTCTTTCCTAAGTATTTAAAATTCCAAGTTGAGTTTGTTTATATGTTGTGCAATGAATAATCAAACAAGGAAATAAGAAGTTTAGGGTTAGAGAGATACGACACCGAGAGTTATAATGGTTCGGTGGCAAAGCACCTACGTCCACTTTGTTGCACATAGCAACTGTTCTCTTCACTCAAGAACTTGAAGGTTACGGGTCCTTCAAAAACCTGGTCGAGATCGAGCTTCACTCGCTTGGATCTGACGACAGACGCAGTGATTACGGGTTCACTACAAAGACCTAACTGGACTTGAAACTTCACTCACTTCTATCCAACGACAGGGAGATTGCGGGCTCTCCTTACAGCCTAGCTTCGATCGAGCTTTACACGAACGAGGTAAGTGCAAGCTTGGATCTGGACTCTATGATCGAGGCTTCTACTATCGGTGAAAGTAGAGCCTTGGATCGGAACAACCTAACGACGACACACAAAAATCTAACAGACGAACTTTAGGGTTAGAGTTTTTGGTTGATGAACACTCTATGAAGAACTCTTTACAGTAGATGCAGAGATGGCTAGAGTTCTTCTTCTAAGCTTGGATATGGAACGGGCTTAGACTCTAAGTGTGAGGGTTGTGAAGACGAGTTCTGATGAACTGGAAACTCGGAGAACACTTGTAAACAAAGACTCGATGTATGCTAGAAAGCTGAGAGTGTTTGTTTGCAGTAGGCGCTCGAACGCTCAAGTAGTGTTCTACTTCTCTTCGTCTTCATCCTTCACTATTTATAGGCGGAGAGATGGCCGAGATCCGTTGCTTGGTAGGTGGCCTTGTCCCTCCTCCTCTCGACAGTACTTTGCGCAGGCAGTTATTTTTGCAGGTGAGCAGTTTGTCTTTTTGCCGAGAATGGCTAAGTTACAAACTTAACAGTAACTGGAGCGAGCCAGTACTGTAGCGACGCCCTGTCGGCCTGGCAGTCAACTCCTCTTCTCCAGTCCGCATTCGACACGTGGATATCTCGTAGTTAATGCACTGATCTCCTGTTGACTGAAGTTCGAAATATGTGCGGGAGTTGTGCTGTCGCTATCTGGTAGATAGTGGCTCGCTTCGCTTTGAAGTTGTAGCGTCCGCTTTGAAGTGAATCGCTTCACGGTCATTCTGTAGCGAGTCGCTTGGGAAGTGAAGTTCCCGAGTGACGGCTTTAGTAAATGTTGACCCGCGTTGACTCGCTTCGGCTTTCCTTTGTAGCGCTCGCTTCGCTTCGCTTTGGTGGACTCGCTTCGAATCCACTGTAGCGCTCGCTACGCTTCGCTATTCCTCGGCACGCTTCACTTTGGCTCGGTAGACTCGCTTCGCTTGGAAAACACACTCAAGCGAGTGGCCTTCACTTTGAATTTTCAGCAGTCTAAAAACCTAAGCAAAATCAAGCCATCCTAACAATATAGGCTTATAGAAAAATTCTAACCTGTTGTCTATATCAAAATGGATTGCTTGAGAATAGGACACTTGGGGGTTTTGGGATCAAATCAAAACAAAATACTTCATTTATAAAATGTCCCATGTAGGTTCCCCTTAACATGTTTGTCCTTAACAATTCCCAACAATTTCCCCCTTTTTGATGATGCCAAAACCCAATGATTAAGATTAATGAAATCTAGCCTACCTAACCGTGGAAGGAACTTCAAGTGACTGCTTCCTTTGCATGTTCATTTGAAAATTTTCTTTTAAGTTCCTTTTCCCCCTTTTTTTTCGGTTAAGTTGTTTGAGTTTTGTAGCAAAAGGATAAATCATTCACAAAGCTTGTAAATGACACAAAGTGACAGAAATTTAAAATTGGGATATATGAACAATAGTTCACAAAATATATGAGACTTGAAACTCAAGGGTTTCCTGCAGCCTCTTCCTGTTCTTCCGTCTCCTCTCTCTCCTCCTTCTTCTCATCCTTCATGAAGTAAGCAGATAGCACCTTTTCTTCCATTGTCGTGATGTTGTACTGGCTCTCTCTCCACTTACGCTCCAATCTAAGTGCTTCATCTACTTCCGCGTCAATAATCCTTCGATTGGGAATATCTGAATTCTGTTGGAGGGGCATGGGAAAGTCCTTAGCTTCTGGCACTTTGATGATGAGAGGTAGGGGATTTGCTTCCTCTGCCAGAGTAAAGATTTTCCGCCGCAACCTTTCATTATATTGGCGCAGGAAGTTGTTGAGAGCTTCCATTCGTGAGCACTTGTCTTGGTAAGGCACTACCTCCCAGTAGTAGTAGGCCTTAATAAATTTGTCCTTCAAAATCAGCCAAGTCTCGAGAAGGTCTCTCGGAATGAAGTCCTCAATTTGCCTCGAGTCTGGATGATGATCCCTTCGCGTGGCCAGCTCCTCCTCCGTCCTACTCTTCAACTCTTTCATGATTGAGTTGAATTTGGCACTGGAGTCAATGCTCCACTTCGGAAGAATCTCATTGACTCGCTTGCTTAAATAGTCGTGTTCTTCGGGCGGGTAGCGACCGGAATTGATCATCTCTTTCAACGTTACTCTACCAGTGTCCATCCATGCTTGGCTTTGGACAGCTTCCGACTCCTCAGAAGTGTGGGGAACGAAGGCACTGCGCGAGATGGCGGATTGGATGAGCCTCACTTCATTCCAGTGGGACTCGATCCGCTCGTCCAATTTCCTCAGTCTCTTCGCCTTCACTTCCTCATCCTTCTCTTTCCTCCTCTTCTTCTCTTCCTTTTTCTTCTGCCTCTTCTCGAAGCGACTAGCCTTCTCTGTGACCACCTGCTGCATCTTTTGACGTTTGGCAGCAGGGTCATCTTCCCTTGTTTCAGGTGTCGTCCGCTTTAAGGGCGCTTTTGGAGCAGGAGGTGGTGGGGGCGGCATCTGAGTGGCACCTTCACTGACTGGAATGGTTCCGGCAGAAGCTGAAGAGAGTGCCAGTGTTGAAGTAGGGGCTGAGGCCGAAGCGGGCGCTTGCGAAGATGCACCTGCTTGAGAGACAGTTCTTTTGTGCTCGAACTCTGCCTCCAAAGAACGGGCCAGGGCCTCATCTGCCGCAATCTGTCACTCCCTCTGTTCCCTGGTAGAAAGAGCAACAGTGGGGTGAGAGACGATTGAGGAGCCAAGAAGTTTTTCCGGCCAACGGCATATGGGGCTCCTCCGACACTTTTTCAGGCTCGTCTGGCACTTTCTCCTTTCCCTTCTTTCTAGCTAGCTCTGCACGAGCTTCATCGACCACATCCTCCACTGCACCACTTCCTCCGACTCCAGTTCCCCCTTCAATCAAGCCTCTTGCTTCGATCATTCTTCCTCCACTGCTCGAACCACCAACTTCTCTTGATTCAATGGCTAACCTTTGCATGATTTCCCCCTTTTTGGCATTATCAAGACTGCCGGGGTGGTTGAAAACACCGTTCCGCTGATGGATTGGTGGATGACTGTAAGCTTGCTGAGCACATCATGAAGCATCTTTTCTGTTCGTGCTGCAAAGACGTTCTCTTGGGAAAGTACAAGCTCTGCCGTCTTCACCGATATTTCGTCAAGAAGGTACTTGCATTGCTTCTCCCTTTCCTTCACCGAAAGCATCAAGTTTTCCAACGGCTCCACTTCTCTGAAGCGAGCGTCCAGCTCCACTTCAATCTCTGCAGTGATTCTCTTGCGATCCCTCTGCAATATTAGATCGAAATGGGTCCGAGAAGAATCAAGTTCGGCTTGGGTAGTCAAGAGATTCCGCTCCCGTTGGTTCAGCGATATATGGAGTTGAGCCATGGCAGGCATTCTAATTGCAAATGCCTCCGCTTGCTTCTGAACTTTTTCGAGCGTAATGCTCAACTCCGCTTGCTTCAAGTCAACGGCTTTGGCACTCTTCCGTTGGCTTTCCAACTCAGCGTTCATTTCATCTTTCTGGCTGTTGAGAATCTGAATCTCCTTGAGAATCTGAATCTCCTTATCTCTGCTGTGAACTTTAAGTTTTTCTCGATTCAGATTGCTTCCCAACGAGGTCACCTCTGTGCTCTTCTTTTCAAGCTCTTTCTTTACTTTCTCCAATTCCACCTCTAACTTCTTCTTCTCTCCACTCACTGCCACCAGCTTGGCATTTACTTCTCTAAGCCTGCTTCTCTCAGACTCTAGAGATTGTTTGAAATCTTGGCTACTCCTCTCTAATTCCTCTACTCGCTTCGTCCTTTCCTCCAACAGTCTTTCCTTCTCCTCTACAAGTTTCGCCTTCTCCTAAACCTTCTTCTCCAGTTCCACCTTCTTCTTGTCAAAATCTGCACGCAGATTATTGACCTCCAGCACCTTCGTCGTCAGCTCCGCATCCTTTTTGGTGATCTCACTCTGCAGATTCGAGATCACCACCTCCTTCACCTCCACCTCGGCTTCATGTTCCTTCATCAATCGGAGTTCATGTTGTGAAGGTACACGTTCTGGGATGGGCGCATCTGGATACTCTTTCTTTACCCTTGCGTCGAGCAATTCCCAGTAGTTAGCCTCGTTGATGAACACATGGAAGCCATCAACTCTGACGAACTTAAGGACTTCCACCTCCTTGGCTTCTATCACCTCCTCCTTCATCACCTTGCGGAGGTTGAAGATTTTGTAGTACTCTGTTCCTCTTTACGTGATGTACGTGAGGAAGTCAACAGAGCTGGTGAAGAAGTCATCGTACATCTTCACGGAGGGGTAGCGTTCGCGGGCAAGCTCAGTCGCTTGCTCTCGATCCCTGATATAACGTTCAAGGATTTTCTCTTCCTCGGTTGGAGATGGGGGCGTTGGTGGGATAATGGCATGGTTGGTGTTGGTTGTGTTGGTGGTTTCGGCTGTATGGGCGGTATCAGCAGTTTCAGCTGATGAGGATGTAGAGTTGGGGGTGGAAGCTTGAGTGGCTTCGGGTTGGGTTATTTCTGGTTAGGTGGCTTCTGATGGTGGAATAGTGTAGAGCTTGTAAGCATCGGTGAGGTCCGTGCCTAGGAAAGGGACGTCAGGAATTCGGAATGATGATGATGATTCCTGTGGGGAGGATGGAGTATGAGTGGTAGGAATGGCGGTGGTTGACGTTTGGGGTTCCGGTGGTGGCTGGGTTTGAGTTTGGATTTGGGCAGGGGGAGTTTGGGGTATTGTGTCTTTGGGTGATGAAGGTTGGGGTAGTTCTTTTGTTGGTGAGGGTTGGAGTTGTTGTTGTTCTCTTTCTTCCATCTCAAGCGGCTGCATCTCAGCCTCGGTTTCTTCTATAATGGCGGTAACACGCCTCAGACGTTGTGGTCGCTTTAACCGTACTTTCCTTGGATTGACTCGCTTCGATGGTGAAGGAGCTTGCTTTCCCTCTTCCGCCTCGCTACAAGGTTCAACGACTGGAGCGGATGGGAGGACTGTCACATTGATGCATTCCCGGTCGATCGGGAGCTTCTCCGACTTCCATGACTCAAAGTAGAGGGTGTTCTTTTTGTATTCGGCAGTGTCCTTCTTGCCACTCCACCTCAAGTTTTCGTACAGATTCTCCAGAGCGTAGGAGATTCTGGAGAAAAATTTGAGTTTCCCTCTCCGAAGGATTTCGTCGTCACTTCCCTCCTCGAGCTTGAAATCCTTCGCTACTTCGTGAATCTGGTTGATGAACCAGCGGTGCCAGTTGAAGCTTGTCCCTGTCAACGATGACAGAGGTGGCAAAGATCTTGGTGTCGGACAGTTGACTCAGCAAGCCGACACCACACAGTACTGACTTCGTGTACAACTAGCAGATATAGTTGAACGGAGCCAATAGATCCTTCTTGATGTTGCTCTGCTTCGGGTTATCAAACTTCTCGTCTCTCCTCTTGGCAAATCGAGCATACTCCACTTGAACAGACATTTCAAGTTCTGTCAATGAAACTGGTCCTTTCTTCGGCAAATCAAACACACCGACAATCCTGCTTAATTCGATCTCCACAGGCCTTCCTTCCTGTGGATGAGTGAAGGTTGACGTTTCTTCTCCATCTTTGAGATTCAGAAGAATCTCGGCGACAGCTTTGGCCAGAATCTGGTGTGGCTTTGCCATCACAAACTTCCAATGTCCGGCCATGGTCACGGCCATGCGGAGGAATCCGTTCTCCGTCACCACATCTTCATCAAGGTGTGGTTCAACATTGATATTAGCATTGAGGGAGTTCAGGAATTGCTCCATTGTTTTTGTCTTCTCCTTCTTTCCCATGAGTGAGATTTGAGAAAGATTTAAGATTCTTGTTTTTGTAGAGAGATTTGAGAAAGATTTAAGATTTTGGGGGTTTTGAGACTCGTGAGTTGCAGAGACGCAGATCTTGCACGAGAATGGCAATTTTAGAGAGTTGTGAAATTTTCTGCAGATCTCCGTCGTTGCATATATATAGGACTAGGGTTCGGCTGACGTGGTAGGGGTAAGACAGTAATATCCACGAGAATCCTGTTTGTAGGCGGCGGACCCTCGGTGATGGATCTGATGTGTCCGGTGTCATCATAGTAAAAGTGAGCCGCCATATTGACTTGGAGTGTCCACGTGGCTGCCTGCTATTCGTTTCTCCAATCGGTGTCGATCCAACGGTTAGGATTTGAAAACTGTTCAGATTCGACGGCTGGATCGAGGGAGATTTTCCCGCTTCACTTTCGGTTTGGGTTGCACTCGCCTGTCGTTTCGAGATGTACGCGCCGCTGCATTAAATGTTAAAGTAAAAAGTGAAATTTGCACTCGAGTGCTGACAGCTCATACGCTTCGCTTCGTATCCGCTCGCTTCGAGTGTAGCCGCTTCGGTATTCACTCGCTTGCGAAGTACTCGCTTCACGTGACTGTTCCGCACTCGCTTGCGAAGTGACGTGGCACTTGCTTCGCCATCTGTAGTGACTGGACTAAAGAAATGAAATTTCTTTGCTTATTTAAAATGTTTCTGACTACATACTTCGAGGATAAACAAGAATGTTTTCCTCTTTGTATTTGTGTCAGATTCATTTCATATTTTCCACATAGTAAGTGAAGGTTTCAAGCACGCTTCATCTCACTTAGTGTACTTAAAATTGAAACACTTACCAGTCAATCTCACTTCGTAGGAGATTGATACCACATAAGTAGACTTCATTTAGCTTCTTTGGCGTCACTTGATGATTTTGCTTGAAGCATGTTGATACCACCTGTTGAGTATTACATGTTGGACTTGGTCTTCATGGCATTCATCATCCTCTACGAATTAGAGAGTCCTCCATCGAAGTGAATGGGGGAGAAACTGAATATAGTACACAAGCTTACTACAACCCAGAGGGGAGCATCACGTAAGTGTACTTATTCACGACGAATGGGAGATGAGTACAAGTCCTTATCTCAGATCGGAATAGGACAGGATGACAATGAGAATGCTCTGACAAGACAATCTCGTTTTTAAGCAGAGGCATGTCACCAGCCCTGCAACCTTTTTAAGCAAAAGGTAGCTCTTCAAGCTTTCTCCTAGAGAATGAATTTGCGATCGACTCGCTTGACCCAAGGAAGGGTAAGATGAGGCGATGCAAAATTCAAGATAGCAGCATTCTTTTGCTCGCTTTGGAAGTAGCTTGCTTCGAGAGCAATCAATAGTTCCCCCTTAACCATATACTTAACAATTCCTATAAGTTGGTAGGGAACGTCTTCCAATACTCCACCTTTCTCCACCTTACTTCATTTTCTTCAAGCGAGTGGAATTGAAGTGACTCGCTTGAGTTGGTGAAGATCTGAAGCGAGTGACGCTTTAAGACAGGCGACCACTCCTTCATGCATCCTGAATCTAGCATTCTTCACCAGGGTCTAGTAACCCTAATTCCATGCATAGCTGATTGAAACGAGACTCAGCTAGAGGCTTGGTGAGGATGTCAGCTCGCTGGAGATCGGTATGAATTTTCTCGAGCTTGATATCCTTTTTCTCGACATGATCAAGAATGAAGTGATGTCGGATTTCCACGTGCTTGCATCTGGTGTGAAGCACTGGATTCTGCGAGATACATATGGCACTGTTGTTGTCGTAGAATATTGGAATTTCATTTGCTTCAACTTTGTAGTCCTTCAACTGCTGACGAAGCCATAGAATTTGAGAACAGCAGCTTCCAACGGCCATATATTCGGCTTCAGTTGTTGAAGTAGCTACACTTGTCTGCTTATTTGAGAACCATGAAATCAGCTTGCTTCCCAAGAACTGACAAGTGCCCGAAGTTGATTTCCTATCAATTCGGCACCCTCCATAGTCAGCATCTGAATATCCAGTGAGCTCCAAATTTTCCTCCGCTGGATACCACAGCCCCATATAGACAGTGCCCTTCAAATATCGAAGAATTCTTTTGGCAACTTCAAGATGGCTGTGCTTGGGATTGCTTTGAAAGCGAGCACAGACTTCAACTGCAAAGGCAATATCTGGCCTGCTTGCAGTGAGATATAGAAGGGACCCGATCAAAGCACGATAATGTGTAGCGTTCACAGACTTCCCTTCTAGGTCTGGCTCCATCTTCGAGTTGGTATTCATTGGAATCTTCACAGCTTTAGCATGTTGAATACCAAACCTGGCAAGCATATCTCTTGTGTACTTTGCTTGATTGATGAAGATTCCATCATCTTGCTGCTTCACTTGAAGACCTAGAAAGCAGCTCATCAAAGCCAATCATTGACATTTCATATTTGGTCTTCATCAACTCCCCAAACTTTTCGCTAAGCGACTGGTTTGGTGACCCAAATATGATGTCGTCCACGTAGATCTGAAGCAATAGCATATCTTCTCCATGATTGATAGTGAATAGAGTTCGATCTATCTTTCCTTTGTGGAATCCATTGTCCACTAGGAATTGAGATAGGGTATCATACCAAGCTCTGGGAGCTTGCTCTAACCCATATAGGGCTTTCTTCAGTCGATACACCTTATTTCCCTGCTCGAAACCCGGTGGCTGCTCCACATACACCTCTTCCTTGAGCTCTCCATTGAGAAACACACTCTTCACGTCCATCTGATAGACTTTGAACTTCTTGGCTGCTGCATAGGCTAGAAACAATCTGATAGCTTCGAGCCTTGCCACTGGAGCGAAGGTCTCATCGAAGTCGATCCCTTCCTCTTGGCAGTAGCCTTTAGCGACGAGTCGAGCTTTGTTCCTCACGACGTTGTGGTCTTCATCCGTCTTGTTTTTGAACACCCACTTGGTGCCAATAACATGCTGAAACTTGGGACGATCCACGAGGTACCATACATCGTTTCTTGTGAACTGGTTGAGATCTTCTTGCATGGCGATCACCCAATTGGAATCTGCTAGAGCTTCCTCCACGCTTGACGGCTCAATGTTTGAAAGAAAGCAGCTGAACATGGCGCTTTCTCCAAACACTTGACTTCTGGTCACTACACCCATGGATGGATCTCCAATGATTTGACTTGGTGAGTGATCCTTGAGCCACGCACACTTGGATCCACCAGCTTCGTCTTCATCATCTCCCTGGTCGCTTGCTTCTCCATCTGAAGCGACTGGATTGGGTGCTTGGCCTGCACTCGCTACAGGAGTCTTGAGGGCAGCTTCAACTTTTCCTTGGATAATCTGCTCGCTTGAATCCTTGATTTCTTCATCATCTTCAAGCATGTCCCAAGTTAATGAGTTGATGGGTTCCTCGCTTGTCTTTCCTTCCTTTGATTGAACCTGTTCCTGTGGAAGACTTAAAGAGCATTCATCAAATACGACATGGGGTGATTCCTCCACAATTAGGGTTTTACAATTGAATACGCTGTAAGCTTTGCTTGATGTAGAATATCCTAAGAATATTCCTTCATCAGCTTTGCTTTCTAAGGCTTTCAATTGTGACTTTCCATTATCATGGATGAAGACCCTACAACCAAAGATACGGAAATAGGATATGTTAGGGATTCTCCCTGTCCATATTTCATATGGTGTCTTGTCGTGCCGTTTATTGAGAAGCGTCCGGTTCTGCGTGTAGCATGCTGTATTGGCAGCTTCAGCCCAATACTTCATCGGAAGCTTCGAGTCTGCAATCATGGTGCGAACAGCTTCTTTGATGATCCGATTTCTTCTTTCAGCAACTCCATTCTACTGAGGTGTGCGTGCTGCGGAGGTTTGATGTGCTATGCCATGCTCCGTGCAGTATGCTTCAATGGTAGAGTTTAGAAACTCTGTGCCTTTGTCGGAGAGGATGGTGGCAATCGCTTGGTTCTTCTCCACTGCAAGTCGCTTGAGCAGTTGCGGTAGCTTGGACAGTGTCTCCTTCTTACTGAAGCGAAATACAACCCAAGTGTAGTGAGAGAAGTCGTCGACTACAACTAGAGTGTACTTTCTCCCATTCACGCTAACTGGAGTGACTGGTCCAAACAAATCCATATGAAGCAGTTCCAGCACTCGTTTGGATGAAGCTTCCTCAATACTGGCGAAGTGCTTCCTCGTCTGCTTGCCTCGTTGGCACGGTGAGCATGGATGGTCTTTGACGAAGACTTCATTTGGTATGCCTTGTACCAAGCCTTTACGAGCTATGCGATTGATTGTCTTGAAATTGAGATGGTTCAAGCGTCGGTGCCATAGCCATCCTATTTCTATAGCACTCCTCGCGACTAAGAGTGTCTCATCTTTGCAGCTGTCCCATTGCGCAATATAGACATTCCTTTGTCTAATTCCAGTCAATGCAACTTGGGACGTGAGTTTGCTCTTCACAATGCACTTATTGGAAATAAATTCCACCTTGTATCCTTTGTCACAGAATTGTGAAATGGATAGCAAGTGGTTCTTAAGTCCTTCCACGTAGGAGACTTCTTCTATTGTGAGCTTTCCAATCTTCAGTGCGCCGTATCCTTTGGTGCTTCCTCGAGAGTTATCACCAAATGTAACGTGTGGACCCTTCTTCTCTATGTAGTCATAAAGTAGAGCTTTCATGCAGGTCATGTGTCTTGAACAGCCACTGTCCAAGTACCAGATTTGTTGACCCTCACTTTGCATGGGATCCACGGCGCTCACCTGCAATTAGACAGATTTTGGTACCCAAATCAGTTTGGGTCCTTGCAGGTTAGTTCCCTTAGGCACCCACACTTGCTTCACTTTCTTTTGAAAGGTAGCTTGTGTCTTGGGTTTCTCGACCTTTGAAAATTGTGAGTTCTGCCTTGAAGCAGCTTCACACGTGCAGCAGTGTGTGCAAGAGGGGTAGCGGCTCGCCTTAGACTTACCTATGCTCTTGCCTTTTTGCTTATATCCTGAAGTGACTCGCTTCGGATTAGCTATAGGCTTAGAGACTGACTTAAGATTTCCAGTCTTTCGAAGCGGCTCGCTTGGTTTCCTCGAAGCGGTCAAACTAGGGTTTTGACCCCAACTCGCTTGAGAAACCTTGGGAGTCTGAAGCGACCTCCTGGAAGCTTCAAAATCTTCCCCCTCAATGTTAGTCCGGTTGGACCATCTCCAGTCCGGATAACTTGACACATAGACATTACTCCTCTTTTTAGGAGGTAGATCCTTTGTCTCTCGTGTCTTGGCTTGAGACATAGAAGCTTCAACATTTTTCCCATTACCCTTGGATTGGTAAGTTTTAGCATTTTGAGTGCTAGGGAATGTTGAATTTTGCTTGCCCTTAGAATCTTCCCGTAAAGATATAGACATCTTCATTGGTTTCCTTTTAGGGTTCTCAGCCACTTTGCCTTTATCTTTGTTGGTGGTCGCTTTGGAGGCAGTGTGCACATCCAAATGGACTGATGGTGTGGTGGTTGAAGCACCAACAAAGACAGTGGGCTTGGAAGGTCCACCCTCATATCCAAGGCCTGCTTTCCTACCAAAGGGTAGAAGCGAGCTCTCTAGTGCCTTCCTAGCATATGAAGCTTTGTTCAAGTTGGCAACTAGAGTGGACTGGGTCTCATACCTTCCCTCCAAGCTTTGATGTCTAGCATAGAGATCCTCGAACTTACTAGTCATAGCCCTTATATTAAGTTTGACTTCGTCAAGCTCATGGGCTAGCTTTCGGTTCTCCTTCTCGCTTCGAGACAAGGCTTGTTTTAACATCTCGTGATCACTTGACAATTTCTGGTGCTTGTCAAGTAGCTCACTCCATGTTGAGGAATGGACTTCCTCATTGACAGTGTGTGTCAGTGTAATTGAAGTGATTGAAGGGTAGAAGAATACCTCCCCAGTGTCTTCGTCGGTGAGCGCCATGAGTCCCAGATCCTCTCCCTCACTTGAGTTGGGATCTGTGAATGCATCAGAGTCGCTTGACAGATCTTCAGTTGAAGCGACCGGCATTTCACTCGCTACAAGCGCTCGCCTGGGAGCATCCCTCTTGGCCTTCAGTTCCTCACACTCTTTGGCACTGAGCTTTGGGCAGTCAGATTTGTAGTGGCCCATTTTGTGGCAGTGGTAGCACTCCACTTCCGTCATGTCTCGCAGGATCGGCTTGGTCGTCTCCTCTCTTTTCCCTTTTCCTTCTCGAGCATCAGTGCTCCTCCCCTTGTACTGCTTGTAGAATCTCTTGTATTTGCCCACACGCGAGTTCATCTTGTTGAAGTTCTTTGACAAGAATGCAACATGCTCTTCCAGCTCTTCCCTTGACATTTTGGCTAGTGTCTGGTCGCTTGACCCTTCGGCAGCTTTGAAAGCTACTCCCTTTGATATCGTGGGAGCTTCATCCTCGTCGCCGAGGCTCATTCGATTCAGATCGAATTCATGAGCTTTGAGCTCGGAGAACAATACTTCCGGCGTGAGCTTTGTCAGATCCTTGGTAGCTAGGTAGAGTTCCTTCATAGTCTGCCACTTCCTCGTGAGAGCACGGACTATCTTGAGGTTCACCTCTTTGTCTGTGAGTTCCTTCCCTAGTGAGTTGAGGGTTGCAGTGATGTTGGTGACTCTCAGCTCGAAGGCGTCAATGGATTCTCCCGACTTCATCACAAGATTTTCAAACTCCCGCATTTGTACGGCAAGCTTGTTCTCTTTGATCTTGTCTGTACCTTGAGATATGAGAGCTAGGGTTTCCCACATCTCTTTCGCCGTCGCAAACATCCTAATCCGTGGTACATAGGCATCCGACACGGTGCTCTGCATCGTGTGGCGTGCGATCTTGTCCAGATTGGCGACCTTGAAGTCCTTTGGAGTATACTCGTCCTTATCTTTTTCCACGTACTGTTGATGAACGTGGGCTGGACGACCTTCAGCGGCTGGAACATCCACAGATATGGCTTTCCTGATTTCGATCGGCCCATCTTCTATGACCTCCCACATGCGGTCGTGGAAGGAGTATAGAAAGCTCTCAACGCGAAAGCTCCAGATCTCATAGCCTTTAATGGAGAACTGTGGAAGACTAGATGCATTGTATGTAGACATGGCAAACCGTCAGTAGCAAATGCAGTATGCGTGGGTGAGATTTTGATGCACTTAGGAAAATAGGATCCGGTTCAGTGAGACAACGTGAAGCGAGTGGGGACTCGCTTCGGATATGCAAAGCAGAGGCTCGAAAGAACCGCTGCTCTGATACCACTTGTTGGTCCCGGTTTGTTATAGGAAAAATACGTAGAGGGGGGGGGGGTGAATACGTATTTTGAAGTTTTTCAACTTCTTTTCCTTAACTCAGAGTGACAAGTAAAGAGCTCTCTTTATTACTTAAGACCTAGCTAAAGGTAGATCTACAGTACGAAGCTTGACTACTTGACCGAAGTAAGTACTTGATTAAGAGTGAGTCTTTACTCGTATATGCGAAAATTCGGTGAGCTATATTCTTTCCTAAGTATTTAAAATTCCAAGTTGAGTTTGTTTATATGTTGTGCAATGAATAATCAAACAAGGAAATAAGAAGTTTAGGGTTAGAGAGATACGACACCGAGAGTTATAGTGGTTCGGTGGCAAAGCACCTACGTCCACTTTGTTGCACAGAGCAACTGTTCTCTTCACTCAAGAACTTGAAGGTTACGGGTCCTTCAAAAACCTGGTCGAGATCGAGCTTCACTCGCTTGGATCTGACGATAGACGCAGTGATTACGGGTTCACTACAAAGACCTAACTGGACTAGAAACTTCACTCACTTCTATCCGACGACAGGGAGATTGCGGGCTCTCCTAACAGCCTAGCTTCGATCGAGCTTTACACGAACGAGGTAAGTGCAAGATTGGATCTAGACTCTATGATCGAAGCTTCTACTATCGGTGAAAGTAGAGCCTTGGATCGGAACAACCTAACGACGACACACTAAAATCTAACTGACGAACTTTAGGGTTAGAGTTTTTGGTTGACGAACACTCTATGAAGAACTCTTTACAGTAGATGCAGAGATGGCTAGAGTTCTTCTTCTAAGCTTGGATATGGAACAGGCTTAGACTCTAAGTGTGAGGGTTGTGAAGACGAGTTCCGATGAACTGGAAACTCGGAGAACACTTGTAAACAAAGACTCGATGTATGCTAGAAAGCTGAGAGTGTTTGTTTGCGCTCGAATGCTCAAGTAGTGTTCTACTTCTCTTCGTCTTCATCCTTCACTATTTATAGGCGGAGAGATGGCCGAGATCCGTTGCTTGGTAGGTGGCCTTGTCCCTCCTCCTCTCGACAGTACTTTGAGCTGGCAGTTGCTTTTGCAGGTGCGCAGTTTGTCTTTTTGCCGAAAATGGCTAAGTTGCAAACTTAACAGTAACTGGAGCGAGCCAGTACTGTAGTGGCGCCCTGTCGGCCTGGCAGTCAACTCCTCTTCTCTAGTCCGCATTCGACACGTGGAGATCTCGTAGTTAATGCACTAATCTCCTGTTGACTGAAGTTCGAAATATGGGCGGGAGTTGTGCTGTCGCTATCTGGTAGATAGTGGCTCGCTTCGCTTTGAAGTTGTAGCGTCCGCTTTGAAGTAAGTCGCTTCACGGTCATTCTGTAGCGACTTGCTTGGGAAGTGAAGTTCCCAAGTGACTGCTTTAATAAATGTTGACCCGCGTTGACTCGCTTCGGCTTTCCTTTGTAGCGCTCGCTTCGCTTCGTTTTGGTGGACTCGCTTCGAATCCACTGTAGCGCTCGCTACGCTTCGCTATTCCTCGGCACGCTTCACTTTGGCTCGGTAGACTCGCTTCGCTTGGAAAACACACTCAAGCGAGTGGCCTTCACTTTGAATTTTCAGCAGTCTAAAAACCTAAGCAAAATCAAGCCATCCTAACAATATAGGCTTAGAAAAATTCTAACCTATTGTCTATATCAAAATGGGTTGGTTGAGAATAGGACACTTGGGGGTTTTGGGATCAAATCAAAACAAAATACTTCATTTATAAAATGTCCCATGTAGGTTCCCCCTTAACATGTTTGTCCTTAACAATTCCCAACAGTAGCAATAAAGTAGGTCATTCACAAAGCATGTAAACGACACAAGTTGACAGGAAAGTAAAATAGATATATGAACAAAGCAGTTCACAAAATATGTGAATTGAATTCAGGGGTCTTCAGCTTGCTTGTTCTCCTCTTCTTCCTCCTCCTTCTCCACATTCTCCTCTTCCAAGACATAGGCAGAAAGGACCTTCACTTCCATGGTTTTGATGTTATACTGGCTTGGTCTCCATCTACTCTCCAACCTCAGAGCTTCATCCACCTCCGCATCGATGATCCTTCGATTAGGAACACTCGTGTTTGGCTGAAATGGCATCGGAAAGTCTTTCACGGCGGGCACTTTGATAATGAGAGGTTTAGGATCAGCTTCCTCCGCCAATGTGAAGATTCTCCACCTCAACTGTTCGTTGGAAACACATAGAAAGTTGTTGAGGGCGTTCAGCCTTTAGCATTCATCTTGCAGTGGCACTACCTCCCAATAATAGTAGGCTTTGATGAACTTCTCTTTGCAGAAAAACCACTGATCAAGAAGATCTCGGGTGATGAAGTCCTCAATTTCTCGAGCGTCAGGATGATCTCTTCTGCGCATCACTAACTCCTCCAATGTCCTGCTCGTCATCTCCTTCATGATAGCGTTGAATTTGGCACTTGCTTCTGTGTTCCATTTCGGAAGCTTCTCATTGACTCGCTTCCGAATGTAATCACATTCCTCAGCCGAGTAGCGACCAGAATCGGCCATTTCTTTGAATGTGACATTGCAGGTATCAATCATGGTGTGTGCTTGAAATGCTTCCCATTCTTCAGGCATGAAAGGGATGAATGCGCTTCGAGCAATGGCGGACTGGATGAGTCTCACTTCATTCCAGTGAAATTCAATTCTCTCATCTTTCTCCATTCTCTTCTTCCTTTCCTCCTCTGTCCTCTTTCTCCTTTCGAAGCGTCCGGTTTTTGCAGTGACAGCTTCCTTCATCCTTTGGCACTTAGCCGCAGGATCTTCTTCTCTGGACTCCGGTGTGGTTCGCTTCAAAGGGGCTTTTGTAGCTAGGGGTGGTGGCATATCTTTCTTTTGAGTACGAGAAGAGGGAGTGAACGCTTGACTGGCTGAAGCGGCTCCGGCGGTTGTCGAAGCGAGAGCCAGTGATGAAGCGGGGACTGCAGCTGAAGCGGGCGCACCTGAAGCACCTTCTTGGGAGCTTCCAGTCAATGCCTTTTCTGGAACTTCAAATTCTTTCTCTAGAGCATGGGCCAGGGCTTCATCCGCCGCAATTTGTTGCTCCCTTTGTTCCTTGGTCATTGTAGCAACGGCGGGATGAGCAGCAAGTGAGGAAGCTAGCAGCTTCCCGGCAATCGGCTTGCGAGGCTCTTCAAGCAACTTGTCCTTGCCTTTCTTTCTTGCTAGCTCAGCCCGAGCTTCATCATCTTCCAACTGTTCCTCCTGACCTCCATCTCCAGCTCCACTTCCTCCTAGGATCAAGCTACCAGCTTCAATCCTCTCATCTACTCCAACTCTCTCTCCTCCTTCCCTCCTAGCTTCAACATCGCTTGCTTTCTCAATGTTTTCCCCCTTTTTGGCATCATCACGACTACCGGGGGTGGTGGTAATCACCTTTCCTCTGATGGATTGGTGGAGTTCGTCGAACTTGTTGTACACAACGTGTAGCATCCGCTCTGCTCTCTCCGCAAACATATGCTCCTGGGAGAGAACTAGTTCTGCTGTCTTAGCACTGATTTCATCGAGCAGATACTCGCACTGCTTTTCTCTTTCTTTGACTGACGCCATTAACCTCTCAAGCGGCTCCACTGCTTTGAAGCGAGCGTCCAGCTCCGCTTCAATATCTTCTCGGATTAGCTTACGCTCCTCCTGCAGAGTAAGGTTGAGGTGGTTCTGGGCCGCTTCGAGTTCTGCCAATGCAGTGGCAATGGCCCTCTCTTGATTGTTCAGAGTTACACGAACTTGTGCAGTTCCGGCGATTCTTTCAGCAAATTCACCTGCCGTTGACTGTGCACGGTTGATTTGAATGGCCAGCTCTGCTTGCTTCAAGTCTGTAGCTCGAGCACTCTTCCTTCGACTCTCAAGCTCGCCTTTTTCCTCTTCACGCTCTGACTTAAGGATTTGCATTTCTTTTTCAAGCGTGTCGAGTGCCTTCTTCGTTCTAGTCAACTCACTCCCGAGCTTGACCTTTTCCTCCTCTTTCTTCTCTACTAGCTTCCTCTCCTTTTCTACCTTTTCCGTCAACTCTTTCTTTTCCTTCTCTACTGCCACCAGCTTGGCATTCACACCCTTCAGTCTACTCCTCTCAGCCTCAAGCGACTGCTTGAGCTCTGTGATGGTTTTCTCCAGGTCTCCCACCAGCTTCACCTTCTCCTCTAACACCTTCTCCTTCTCATTCAGTAGCTTTCCCTTCTCCTCTACCTTCCCTTCCAACTCTGCCTTTGTTTTGTCAAAATCTGCACGCAGATTATTGACCTCCACAATTTTTCTATCCAACTCCTCTGATTTCTTGGTGATCTCACTCTGAAGACTGGCTATTTCATCCTCCTTCACCATCAGCTCCGCTTCATGGGCCTTCATCAACCTCTGCTCGTGCACAGTTGGCACTCGCTCTGGAATGACTGCGTCTTGATAAGTCCTCTTAACTTTCACGTCCAGCTTCTCCCAGTAGCTGATGTTGTTGATGAAGACGTGGAATCCATCCACGCCAATGAAGTCGAGCAGCTTCGCCTCCGTCTCTTCAAGTAACTCCTCAGAAAATGCCCTTCGGAGGTTGAATATCTTGTAGTATTCAGTACCTCTATAGGATATGTAGGTGAGGAAGTCGACTGCGTTGGTGAAGAAGTCGTCGGACATCTCCACGGAGGGATAGCGGTTGGTGATGGTTTCTGCTGCTTGCTCTTTGTCCCTAACGTACCGGGTTAGAGCCATTTCTTCAGCAGTTGGTGGGGGTTGGATTGGAGGTGGGATAATGGCGAGATATGTATCTGTAGTTTGGGCGGTATCGGCTGTAGCTGCCGATTCGGAGGGGGAGTTTGATGTAGAGGCTTGGGTGGTTTCTGTTTGTGTGGCTTGGGTGGCTTGTTGCTGGATTTGCTGGGATGATTGAAAGAGGGTGAAGGCAGCGACAGGGTCTGTGTTGAGTATTGGGATTTTTGGTAGTTGAAAAGAAGATGTGGATTCTTCTTCAAGTGGGGATTAGGGAGATTTTTGTGTTTGGGGTTGAGCTTTTGATGAGGCTTGTGGTTCTGGTGGTGGCTGGGTTTGGGTTTGGATTGGGGATTTTTTGATTTGAAGTGGGGGTGATTGAATTTTGGCGGGTGAAGGCTGGGGTTGGGTTACTTCGATACCTTCAAGCGGCTGCTCCTCAGCCTCGCTTGTTTTTACGAGTGAAGCTACTCGCTTCAACTTCTTCACTCGCTTCGGCGCAGCTCGCTTCGCAGGTGAAGCGACTCGCTTGGATCTTTTCTCCTCACTTCGCCTTTCGGCGACAGGTGCTGCTGCGGGCACATCAACATCATGAAGTCCCAAATCGATTGGAATTTTCTCCGACTTCCATATGTCGAAGAACACGGTGTTCTTCTTATAGTCGGTGGTGTCTGCCCATCTCTTGTCAGGAAATAACTTCTCCAGTGCGAAGGAAATTCTGGAGAAGAATTTGAGCTTCCCTTTGCAAAGGATTTGGTCATTGCTACCCATCACAAACTTGAAGTCCTGGGCAACTTCAACTCACTTTAAGTCAGTTGAAGAAAAGCGGAAAGAAGTTGGAAGAAGTGCAATCCATGCAACGCAATCCGCGCGATCACTCTGGGATTGGGTTCAACGGAGAATCCAAGAAAAGCAAGGATAAAGACTGTGAGGTCAAGTTCGTTAAAGCACAGTCAAAATCAAAGAGTGTTCGGAAAGCTAATCAAGCTCTCCCTGATAAGATGGTCAAGCTGAAGAACCCAGCTCGACAGCCCCAGGCCATCCTCATAAAGCAACAAAAGAAGGAACAGCCTGTTCCTCAAAAGAAGGAAAGCCGACCTGCCCAGCAACGTCGACCTGCCCCCCATAATCAAAATCAGGCTGTTCGTCAAGGGCGATACGGAGGCCAGTTCTATCAAAGGCCGTATCACCCTGAGTTCTTCCACCCGGATTATCAAGGGTGCTACTGCCACTATTCTCAACAGTCAAATTTTAAAACTGGCAGTATCAACCTGGGTCTTACGAAGAACAATATTATCAACCTCGTCGCCCTCGCTCGAAGAAATCCAAGGCTCCTAAGCCCAAGACCGCTACTGCCTCGTCCTCAGCCTCGGATAGAAGCAGACCGGTGAAGCAAATATGGGTTCCAAAGGCCGTTCCCGCAACCGATGTAGCACCCAATCTCAAATGGGTTGCTAAGTTTAACTAATTGCAGGTTGGGAAGGCTCAGAGAAGGAGCCAAGCAGCTCATGGAGCTGTATGGATCATTGATAGTGGATGCTCAAAGCACATGACGTGTGACAAAACGCCACTTTCAAATTACCAAGAACGAGACGGGCCACTTGTAACCTTTGGAGGAAATTCTAAGGGATTTACGAGAGGCCAGGGCGATCTAAGAGTTGGTAAAACAACTATTTCTAACGTCTCTTATGTTGAAGGTCTTAATCATAACCAATTTTCTGTGTCGCAATTCTGCTCGAGTGGTAAACGAGTAGAATTCACCGCTAACAAATGTCTCGTGAAAAATGAGGAAGGAGAAATTCTTCTTACCGGAATTTTGCAGGATAGACTCTATATTGTTCAATGGACAGATTGGATAGAAACCTGCTTGGTCACAAAGGCTGATTCCGAGACAAGTTGGCTATGGCACAAGAGGTTGAGTCACTTGAACTTCAAGGCCATCAACAAGCTCGCTCGCAACAAGCTGGTGAACGACCTGCCAGATCAAGTCTTCGATCGTGATCACATCTGCAGAGCATGTCAAGCTGGAAAGCAGACAAGATCATCATTTCCAAGCGTGACAGCACAATCATCAATCGAATTCTTGAGCTTCTGCATCTTGACCTCTTCGGTCCAGTCACTCCCTTGAGTATAAACGGTAGAAAATACGCTCTCGTTATTATAGATGATTATTCTAGATTTACGTGGGTTATTTTCATGTACAAAAAGAAGGAGACATTGGAGAAGCTACCTGCGTTGCTGAGCAAGCTGTGCAATCAAAAGGAGAAATCCATCATCTCCATTCGATCAGATCGAGGCACCGAATTTATCAATGCAATGATCGAAGAATATTGCACAAAGAGTGGGATTCATCATCAAACTTCAGCTGCACGCACACCTCAACAAAACGGCGTGGTGGAACGTCGTAACAGATCGCTGAAGGAAGCAGCTCGTACCATGTTGGATGAAACTAATCTTCCAAAGAAGTTTTGGGCAGAGGCCGTCAATACAGCCTGCTACACCCAAAACAGGTCGATCATCACGACCCGACATGGAAAGACTCCATACGAGCTGTGGAACAACAAGCTCCCCAGGTTAAAGTATTTTAAAGCCTTTGGGTGTTTGTGTTACATTCATAACAATGGAAAATCTCAATTGAAGACTTTTGATAGCAAAGCCGATCCAGGAGTATTTTTAGGATACTCAGAGGTTAGCAAAGCTTATAGAGTCTTTAATAAGAAAACCCTAGTTGTGGAGGTAACACCTCATGTTGTATTTGATGAATCTACTTGTATGTACAGAGAATCAAGTACAGGTACAGAACAGCCCGCTGCTAACAGGTCGTCTAACTCCCCCATTGACGACCTGCTAGTATGGACTCCAAATGATTTGGAGGAAGAGGATCAATCTGATCCTAAGGTCACACAGCAAGGGGGAAGTGATGCAAATGATAATACGAGCTGTAATACATCAGCCGGACTTAACCAAGCTGATCCCCCTCCCTTAGTCCCCAAGACTGATGCTGTTCACGACCTTACATCTCAAATCGAGCAGCTCGATAACCCAATGGAGCAGCTCACCATCCAGGCCGAACAACAGCCTGATCAACAGCCCGAGCAACAGCATGTGCCCACTGATCAACCTTCAACTCATCCGGAGTTTGACGAACCCATTAATGAGCCCGAGCCAATCATTTCAAATGAAGAAAGATCACGACGCAGACGATGGATCGATGATCATCCGAAAGAGCTCATTGTTGGGAACCCAAACCAAGGAGTGCGAACAAGAAGGACGATTGGTGAAAGTGCGCTATTAAGTTGCTATCTCTCTCGCATAGAACCCAAAGATGCCATTGAAGCTCTTCAAGATGCTGATTGGATTGAAGCCATGCAAGAAGAACTCAATGAATTCAAAAGAAATGAAGTATGGTCTCTAGTTGATCGTCCTTATCATCAGGGCGTCATTGGAGTCAAATGGGTTTACAAGAACAAGAGAGATGAATCTGGAGAAGTTGTCAGAAATAAAGCCCGATTGGTTGCAAAGGGTTACTGTCAACAAGAAGGAATCGACTATGATGAGACGTTTGCCCCCGTTGCAAGATTAGAAGCTATAAGGCTGTTTCTAGCTTATGCCGCTCATCAACGATTCAAAGTCTACCAGATGGACGTTAAAAGTGCGTTCCTCAATGGCGTTCTCGAAGAAGAAGTCTATGTGGAACAGCCCCCTGGATTCGAGGAGGGTGATTCAAGCAAAGTCTACAAACTGCACAAGGCCGTCTACGGTCTTAAACAAGCTCCTCGAGCTTGGTATGAGACGCTATCATCCTTTCTCATCGAATCGGGATTCAAGCGTGGTTCAGTCGACAAGACGCTATTCACTATCAAAGTGAATGAACATATCCTTTTAGTACAAATTTATGTTGATGATATCATTTTTGGATCTAAATCTCCCATTTTGTGTGAAAAATTTGGCAACCTCATGACCGAAAAATATAAAATGTCTATGATGGGGGAAATGAATTTCTTTCTAGGGTTGCAGGTAAAGCAGTCCGATGAAGGAATCTTCATTAGCCAAACAAAATACGCACACGAGCTGGTCGACAAGTTTGGTGTCAAAGACAGCAAGCCTGTCAAAATACCGATGCTCTCTGGTGGGAAGATCGACCCGGATCCCCAAGGAAAACCTGCCAACATAACACAGTACAGGGGTATAATTGGTTCATTACTTTATCTAACTGCTAGTCGACCTAACATCACTTTTGCAGTTGGAGTGTGTGCTAGATTTCAGGCTAATCCGAAGGAATCTCACTTGGAAGCAGCAAAGAAAATTCTTCGTTATATCAAAGGAACCACAAATTTAGGTCTTTGGTATCCTTGTGATGATAATTTGCAGCTTACAGGTTATTCAGATTCTGATCATGCAGGATGCAAGCTCGATAGGAAATCTACCTCGGGCACTTGCCACTTTCTCGGAAACAAGCTGATTTCGTGGTTTTCAAAGAAGCAAACATCAGTAGCCACCTCCACCACAGAGGCCGAGTACATGGCCGCAGGAAGTTGTTGTGCACAAATCTTGTGGATCAAACAACAACTTAAGGATTATGAAGTTGAAGTTAGTGAAGTGCCAATATTCTGCGACAGCTCGAGTGCCATCGCCATTACTCAAAACCCAGTTCTTCATTCTAGATGCAAGCACGTGGATATTCGACATCACTTTATTCGTGATCACGTGGAAAAGAAGAACGTGGTTATTGAGAAGATACACACTGACATTCAACGAGCTGATATTCTAACCAAACCCCTAGCCGAAGAAAGATTCAAAATGCTATGTGGAAAGCTGGGGTTACTAAATGTTGAGACATCAGGCCGATCGTAAGCCTACAGGCCGTTATCTCCTCATCGACCTGCCAAATTTCTCAAAAGCTTGTGTGGGACCAACAATCGGGACCAACAAGCAGGCCGTCTCTTTACAAGCAGGCCGATATTAAGGGGGAACAGGCCGTCATCTACTCAACAGGCCGATACCATTTGAACAGGGAGACACTATTTGAACAGGCCGTGCCTATCCACAGGCCGTGTCCATCATCAGGCCGTCGACTATTCAATAGATCGACCTGTGTTCCTCAAATTGAGGGGGAACACTTAGCTAGAGTGATCCATCATTTGAGGGGGAACAAAGGCCGATGTCCATCTCCAGGGCGTTTATTTCGCCAGGCCGACATCTTACGTCCAGGCAGTTCCACCTTGCCAGGTCGATGTCATATGTCCAGGCCGATATCACAAATACAGGCCGTTCATTTCGACAGACCGTTCTCCGTCACCAGGCCGATATTATCAGACCGATACCAACCTTAATGCAACTGCATTTATGAAGGAAGAATCAAAAGGGCAGTATCACCCTTTTGTCTTATAACTTCTTCAATACGCATTGATTTCTTCATTTATTAATGTTATTTATTTCTCAATGTGTTTCATTAGTTAAGGTTCTGATAACTTGCAGAAAATGAGGAAAAAGGGACAATGATTACCATTTTTGTAAAACATCCAGTCAAGTGTCAAGTTTTGACACATTGACCGAGAATGCATTTAATTCCCTGCCTTCTCTCTGCAAAAAGTGCAAGTTATCGCACGTTCTCAATAACTCACGCGCGAATGTGTAACGTTTCACATTTCACGCGCACACATCGTGTGGTTGAGATTTAAAGGGATATTTTCACCTTTTCAAATTCGAACGATCTCAACCGTTCGACAATTCTATAAATATGGCATGCAGTTTTCTCTCATTCTTACTTGCCTTCTTCATCTTCTTCGAAAAACCTAATTTCTCTCTGCAAATACTAAAACTGCCGCTGTCGTGTTCGTCACTTTTCTGCATTCTCACTATCTGCATCAAATCACTCGCGTGGTTTGTACTCTTTTCACCGATTATATTTTTACTCTTCTGTCAAGTTCTTTACTGTATTTATTTATTTTCTAATCTTTCTTGAAAAACTTGCAGAAAAATCAATGGCAGAAAGGGTTTCTACTTCCGGTCGAAAGGAGATGCCATGGTCCGAAATCGAGGAGATCTTGACGGCTCATCTCAAATTCGAGCCCTACATGGAGCGGAATAACTTCGGTTTTCGCGATCTCGACTCGATGTTCGCCCTGGTGGAAAAGTGTTCTTCTTTCCATCAGATCATCACCACCAGGCCTGCGAAAAGCCTTCCCAGGCTCGTGTGTGCCTTCTTCTATAATTGGAATGAAGGTGAGTCTGTTTCTTCACACACAGTCTCCCTTGGCACCACGAAGTCCCTGGTCACCATCAACGTTCTGGACGCGGTGAAGGCGGCCTTCGGCATTGAAGACGGAGGCTCAATGCAGCTCTCGGATATTTCTCAAGACCAACTGCAGCAGGTTGCAGATCGGGTCTTGATTGAGCAGAGGCAGTTCGTTCCAGTGGCCTTCAAAAGGAGCGAGCTGCGCCCCAAATTCCGCCTCCTTATGGACTTCATCCAGAAGTGTTTTCTTGGGCACATAGGGAATTACGACCAGGTCACCCCGTTCAAATTCCAAATCATGACGGCCGTAATTCTCGACCTGCCCATCTGTTGGGCCAAGCTGATGGTCTCGCTGCTCTGGGAGGAAGCCAGGCTGATCATCACCGAGACCGAGGGAGAGGTCGTTGTGAAAGTGTCCCTTCACAACAACAAACCGCTTCGTCTTGGGACGAAGGTAACCTCCATCATCATCTCCCACTTCAAGCAGAGGACATGGGCCAAAGATCTGGCTTTTCCCCCTCTGTTTATTCCAAAGGATCTCCACCAGCTGGAGATGGCGATTGGGGTGTCGGGGCAGATTTATTACAACTCCTCCGATGATGTCAGGGCGCACCTCGCCAAGACCGGTCATTCCAAAGTTGGCTGGAGGATTCCGGATCGACCTGCTCAAAAGAAGAGGAAGGCCGATGTCGATCTGGTTCCCTCACGCCCTGTCAAGAAGGCTCAGCCCGTGAAGAGGACTCCCCCTCGCAAGACGCAGTCGGCCTTCGGTGAGCCTCCCAGGCCGTTTCATAAAATCCTCCCTCTGGATTTCGAGGTTGCTGCACCTCCCAGGGAGTCTTCGCCCGCCTCATCGCCCTCCTCATCAGCCGAACGGACTCCATCTCCAGTCCGTTCCGCCGCCGAGCAGTCCGCCTCGCAGCAACGCCCTGCATCCTCTCAGCAGGTCGTTGCCCCCTCTCCACAGAGGCCTCCCTCAGTCCATCGCGCTGGATCTGTCGAGATCCAGGATCTGACTGCTGATGAATCTCTGTCTTCCCCAGTTCGGGATGCGCCGGTGGAGGAGGACGTCGTGCTGGAGGTCCAGCCGTTCGTTGAGCAGCCAATGTCTGCTGCTCACTCCCAGGTCGCTGCCAAGAAGGCGGAGGCCAGGCTGAAGGTCATCGACCTGATGCCGGGGATTGCCCAACTCCCCAAGTCTCTCGACCTCGCCACTCGCCTCCAGTTCTACCTGGATTGTAAGTCGAGTTATTACTATATGTTCGAGGCGTTGCTGCAGGTCGTCACTCTCGACGACCTGAAGGTCGAGGAGCTGGCTCTTGAAGCGGAGTTCGGTTTCTACACCGTGGGGGATGCGGCCTCCAATTTCCGTCAGCTGGTGCTTCGCCGCATGAAGGTCGAAGCCAAAATTTTGGGCATCGACCTTCGCCCCCTCTATGCGCACTCTCGCGCTCTATATAACTCCGCCGCAGAAGCCGGAGACGAGTTTGAAAGGATTCAAACTCCGGAGCAATCATCACCCAGGATTGAGGGTGATGATCAGCCTCTTGTTGCTGCCGCTCCGTCTCCAAAAATTGATGTGGAGGCTGTGTTGGATGAAATTTCTGCCAAGCTCGAGTCCATCATCACCAGCCTCCCAGAACAAATCAAGCAGGCCGTAGCAGAGGCCCGGGCCGACATAGTGAAAGATGCCAAAGCCCAGGCCGATGAAGCTGCCAGGGAGCGCGTCACGGACTTCGCCGTGAAGCTTTTGAAAGAATATACCGACAAGCTCCTGCCGGGCCAGCTTGATGAGCTCAACATGGCGTCCCGTGACCAGATCGCGGAGGTATTGGAGGACGTGGCCAAGGTCGATGAGCGTGTTACAAATTTGACCTCATCTGTCTCGACCTCGGCATCGACCTCCAATGAGCAGATCAACGCCATCCACGGCACCATCTCCTCCCTTCTCAGTGGGCAAATGGAGTTGAAGGATGCTGTGATCAAGCTGCAGCAAGAGGATGCGACTCTTCTTTCCCTTATCAAGGCCCTGACTGATGATGTCGAAAAGGGGGAAGAAGAAAGAGCCGCCGCCGCGAAGAAGAAGAAGCCCATCAAAACCAAATCTGCTTCAACTTCCGTGGCTCCTCCTCCATCTCAAAAGAAACCCTCCCAGGCCGTTGCACCCAAGGCCGTTGCTGCTCATGCCGATCCCATCTCCCAGCTTGGTGCGGAGCAGGCTGCTGCCGCCAAAGCTCGATTGGCAGCCGAGGCCGATCTTATTTCCGCCATGGTTCTGGCTGGTGCTACGCCGGAGCAGGCTGCAAATCAAGAAGAGCAGCAGCGTTTCAAGGCCGAGCGCCGAGCTGCTGAAGCTAGGAGGAAGAGAGAGTTGGACTGGATCAGCCAGTCCGCTCTTGTTTTGAATGCAGGAGGATTGCAGCAGGTCGTTGATTGGCTTGATGAATCTCAGAACAACCTGCTGCGGGAGCTCAATTCTTGCTTCATCCTGCTGCACTACTTCATCAAGGACCCCTCCCTGCCTGCCGATGCCGATGAAGCGTATGCAGCCTATATGCGCAAGTTTCCGTACCAAAAATTCATTGGTGATCTACGGAAAAAGGCTGCAGAGGCTGGTGTGACGATAAGGGCCCCTGCTCTTCAATATTTTGCGCCCTTACGTCTTGGTGCTTCGGAGTATTTGGATTACTCTCGAATCGACCAGTACATCGCCCAAACTGCCATCGGCCTAGGCGTCAACGTATCGAATTCCGATCCTGACTATCGTCGTATCAGGGATGGAATCTACGCAAGCATGCAGACGAAGTCAAGGGAGCAGGTCCAGGAAGAGCACTTAGCAGCCCGTGCCAAGATCCAGGCTATGTAGATAGATGATTTTGTAATCTTGTTTTTCATTTATGCTCTCAGCTGGTTGTAAATTCTCCATGTATTCTGCTATCGAGCTTAATGAAACAAAATCATCCTTCGTCCTGACGACAATATCTCTTTGTCCAGGCATCTGCCTTTACTGCTTTAATTTAATTATGTTCTTATTTGCCTTTCATTTAATTCCTTATCAATCTTCATGATTGAAAATTGTTTAAACTCTGATACCATCTTTCAGTGTTTTATCTTAGGAATTACTTGTAAAGTGTTTGGTTTCGACATCATCAAAAAGGGGGAAATTGTTGGGAACCCCCTGCAGTTTGATTTTGATGATGTTTATCGAAACCACACTTAGGCATATTTTACTTTGTTTAGGGTCAAGGCCGATAGATCGACCTGCTACCTGTTAGTGCAGGTCGATGCCCTTTAATGTTTAGAATCAAGTTCGATCCACCCTGTAAGAGAAAGGTCGATGTATCGACCTGCCTCGTTTTGGATCGAGCTGGATCATCAGCCTGTCTATCGACCTCCCCTATCAAGCTTCCAGCTGGCATTGCCTTAGAAGATTTCAAGAGCTGGATTATCAATCAAGGTCGATGCTCCGCCTTCATGGAGCGTCACGACCTGATCCTTGCCACGTCGAGTGCCAGCAAGGACGAATATTCCCAACGGCTAGAAGTGATTCAGCATCCAACGGCTAGTGCCACGTCAGCCCGACTCCAACGGCTAGTTTTTCAAAACTGCCTATAAATACTTCAGCCATTTTCGGATTCAAGTACGGGAAACACAAGCTATCAACGCCATATCTCTGCCCAAATCTCTCTCAAAGCTCATATCCATTCAAGTGTTCGAAATCCGATTAGTTTCCCAAACACTTGAAGAAGAGAGGTTTCCGATTCCGAAAAACACCACAACGACGAAGCGTTCACTGCTGCTTGTCGATTGTTCAAACAACTTCTTCTCCGACTTGTTCGAAGTTAGAAAGCTTTTTTTTTTTTTCGCCATTATAGAGTTAGTCAAGCTCTGTAACAGCGTAAGGTTGTTTGTACGTTCTAGTACGAAGGTTGTAAGGGTCACGACCCAAAACTCGTGTCTAGTTACTCTCAAGTTAGATTGTAGCTAGAACTGATACTCAGTCAGTATAAATAAGAGAGAGGTGGATCCAAAAGAAAAGGGATTCTCAGGTCGAGTCGACCTGACGTGGACGTAGGAGGATTTCTCCGAACCACGCTACATCGCGGTGTTTCTCTCTCTCTTTATTTATCGCACTTACATTCTATTATCTAACTGACGAACATCAATCTGCATTACACGAATCAACCTGCTATCCATATTCAGCCTTAAGATTTTTCAAAGAGTAATCAACCTCCACCAACTTCCGCATTAAACAACAGTTTGATAAATCAAGCTTGATACCATACGAGCTTGATAGATCAAACTGCCTCTGATAAGGTCGACCTTGACAATCGACCTGCAGATCGACCTGAATTTTAAAAAGTCAAAAACGTTTGGTTATTGGTGTATTCCCCCCCCCCCCCCATACACCAATTACTCTTTCCCGGGACCAACAATGTCGATGATGAAGTTGAGCGAAAAATGGTATCATATTTTTGGAGTCTTTCATGTGTGTATTGAGCATGAAATGGTTGCATAACATGATTAACTAGGAATGATTGATCTTAGGCACATGAACTCTAAACAAAAGCTTGTGAGATTTGGGCCAAAACGTTGAATTAATAACGTTCTTTTTCTTTCTTGTGAGTTTGTCATGTATTGCATTGTTATCTTCTAGAACTTGCCTTCAATCTCGATCGAGGTTGCTATATGTGCTATGAGAACTTAGAAATGATTTTAGGCCCTCACTTGTTAGCCTCATTATTCCCTAAACACTAACCAAATGAAACGTTAACTTTGTGGTCCCCCTTGAGCCTTTGAAGCCTTTGTTGCTAAACCGGATGAAAGGGGGTGAAGGTTGGTTAAGGGAATCCATAGGGAGGTTGTGAAGT
The DNA here is from genome assembly GCA_029379335.1 of Thymus mandschuricus. Taxonomy (NCBI): domain Eukaryota; kingdom Viridiplantae; phylum Streptophyta; class Magnoliopsida; order Lamiales; family Lamiaceae; genus Thymus; species Thymus mandschuricus. The sequence goes on along the minus strand of CM057074.1, from coordinate 12,211,281 downwards.
AAGTGAGATAGCGAGGTTTGAGTAGTTTGATTGAAGAGATCGGTTCGAGATGAGAATACTCCTATGAGCTCTAAAAAAAAAAAAGAAAAAAAAAAGAAAGAAAGAAAAGAGTTGAAAAGAAAGGAAAAAGTTTGAATAAAGTTAGTTGTGTATGAGAGCATAAATGAGTTATCCATGAATATTTAGAAGCTTCAATCAAACTTGGGTGTTTAAGAGTGTAAAGAGGTGAAATGGTGAAGGTAGAAGGTGGAGAAATCCATACTTAGAGTGGAAAAGAGGAGGTGAAAGTACTTAAGAAATTTCTTAGTCACTTAGCCTAAAAATCCCTACCTAAACCAATGTCCTCACATTACAAGCCTAAATAAAAGACCTAATTGATCTTAGTTAGAGTGCACAACCAAGCGATGGAGATCTTGAGGTTTAGGGCAAGCTTATGGTAAGAGCAATGCATGCATGAGTTCGATGAGTGTAAACATTTCTACCATACACTTGAGAGAAAGAGTGATACACTTACATCTAGAGAGGTTTGGAGTTTCATTGTATTTGAGTGATTGATTTCTTGGTTGAGAGTGTTATGTGGTTGTGGATTGTTTGATGCACCTTTAGAGTTCCATGCTTGAAAATATTTTATTGAGTGAGCTTTGAGGCATCGATGATCTTGATTTGCATACCCATATGTGCTTATGTTCTTAGATTGTTCGTTCCATTGTCGGGACGAGCAATGGCTTAAGTTTGGGGGAGTTTGATAACCACATATTTAGCATGCTTTAGAGTGCGTCTCGATGCGTGTTTTGGTTCGGATTTGTGCTTAAATGAATAGGGAATGATAGGTATTTACAATTTATACATTTTCTATATGCTTTGCATTTTCTCTCGGTTTCCGTGCTGATTTCAGGTGCTTTGGAAATTTTCTGGGAATGTTTGACTTATCCTATGTCGAAGAGGATCGAAAGAGGAAGCTGTAGCACTTTGCGGATTAATTTTCCGATGCCGGACGAGAGAGAACGAGCCAAAACCGTGAGAGCGCGCGAACTGTCAAATGTGGACGGAAAGTACACGAGTCAACCGAAAATGAAATAGTCAACCCTTCATTTAACTTTTCAGAAATTACATATTTTACCCCACCTTCTCAACTTAAGTTACTAGTATTTGCAATTTGACCCCAATGTGTGGGAAAACTATAAATAGCTAGATATTTTCCTTATTTGGCATCTAATTTCACTTGTAATTCAATTGAGCACTTTCTCTTAGAACCCTAGCTATTTCCCTCTTTCCTTTTTGGTATTTTCAAATATTGTTGAAGATTATGCTTGGAGATTGAAGATATTGTTGAAGATTTCTTCTCTATTTTCTTCTCTTGTCATATTCATTATGCTTTTACTTGTTGTTGATGGTTTGATGCTTAGATCCATGCTAGGCTAGATCCATTGAGGCTTCAAATGATGGATGGTGTGAATTAGGCTAGGATTTAATGGCTTTTGATGTGGATCTACCTTTCCTTTGAGTTGCCCTTGGATTTGATTGGATTTAATTGCATGAATGATTGACAACCATGAGTGCATACAAGGTGTTTGATGGAATGCCTAGGAAGCTTCCATTCATAGCACTTGGCATGAATCCTTGCTCATACTATCTAGTATTGATTTGCATTGCTCCTAGAAAGAATTATGTGAATTAATGTTAGATTAGTAGGCATTGTGCTTTTAGGAGTTGGTAATATGTTTAGAGTGGTAAACATGTTATTCAATCCACTAGTTATCAAGTCTTAGGAGGATGAGATAGCTTGATTTATGTAATAATGTCACTCAAAGGAATTTAAATGGTTTGATACATCACTTGCCTAGTCCTTAGCCTAATCACACCGGAAATAATTCGAATCCTTGCTTGCTTTTATCGAATTTCTATTACTTGCTCTTTTATTTGTTCTTTACATTGCTTGCCTTCATATTTTGCTTGTTATTTCATTCACTCATTACTTGCCTAGTTATAAAACACCAAACTCATGACTATGTGCTTAGATAGTATGATAGAGACTACGTGAACTACTTGATTGTCTATCGATACATTCACTCCTTGTGGTTCGACCCGGACTACTAGCTAGTTCTGTTATTATATTATTTATAGGCTAGAAATTAGCTCTAGTCAGTGATCAAGTAATCATACATGAAAATAAGCACCATGAAAACATGCATCTAGATTGGAAGGCTAATTATAAACAAAAACACTTACATAAATTCAATTAGGCATTCAATCTCTAAAATCAACTAAGAAATTTAGCTAGACATAATTAAAACAAACATAAACACAAAAGATTGAAAGAACATAATTAAAGAGTAGGAGTAAGAAAAACTTGAACACAAACGAAGAACTTTGAATCTTGAATCTTGCATAAACTTGAATAATCTTCAATGTTGAATACAAGAATAAAAACTCTAAAGTAAAATATAAAAGTGCTAGAAAAGTATGAAAGATGTTAAGATGTTCTAAGATGTTAGGGTTTATAATGCTAGGCTAGGAATATATATATAGGAGAAATTTACATAAGGAAACCTAAACCAAAAAGGAGTCTAATTAATTAAGGAGAAAATCCCGGCTGGAACCCTCTCGACACCCCACCTCTCGACAGGCCTCTCGATCGAGAGAGGTATCGAGAGGTGGTGAAAAAGCTCTCGATCGATAGCTGCGGCAGAAGGTTCCTCTCGATTGACCTCTCGATCGAGAGAGGTATCGAGAGGTCTTCTCTCGAACTCAAATCTTGAACTTCAAGCTACGATCTTCACGCCTTGTCTCGTCTCGGGGTTTTATCATCAAAATATACCTAAAAACATAGGAAAACACCCACAAGCATAATATTGTCCAATATAATGAAAACCATATAAACTATAGACAATACTACACAATCGAGACACAAAATCGACTCTTTTTGGTTATAAAAACAAGGTAAATTTCACCTATATCAATGCTGCCCTCTCGGGAATGCCCAACAATCGGCAACATTCGAATACGGACTTGGCAGCCCATTCTGTAAGAGGCTCTGTCATCCTAACCCAGAAATCTGGGGAATGGAGATACGCTTCTGGCAAATTATGAATCAGGTGATTGAGGAAGACTTGGCCGTAAGGAGTGAGCAGAAGCTGGGATCGGCAGCCCCTCATGCCTTTGATAAGACCCTGTTCCAACCCTTCCTTTTGGCCCAAAGCATGAGAAGAGGCCCTTGCACGCGCTAGCTCCTGCTCATGCTGCTTTTTAAGCCGCTCCACCTCTGTGAAATGGGCGTCGTGCGCCCTTGCCATCTGCATGACAGAAGTTTCCAAAGCCTTGTACAAGTCATTCGCCTGTTGAGAATAGGAGAAGGAGCTTACGCGGAGCTGTGAAACTTCTTTCTCCTGATTCTGCAGATAAATCTCCCTATCTTGATCCCTTTTCTTCAACTCTGACAATTCTGCCTCCAACTTCATGTTTTGAGTTTTGAGAGCTTGAAAAGCCTCACGATTATGGGCCCGTTCACGAAGGTGATGTACTTCGGCTTGAAGTCTCTCTCTCTCTCTCTCTCTCTCTCTCTCTCTCTCTCTCTCTCTCTCTCTCTCTCTCTCTCTGCATGAGAATGGTGAGCTTGCAGATTGTCATACGCTAAAGCGCGAACACCCAGTATAGACCTGCAACTAGCAGCCTGAAAGCGATACAAGCAATTGGGATATAGTGAGAAAGGGACACATTTGCGTACACGAATGCGAAGACAGACGAATCAAGGTATACCTGTAATTCGAGGCTAGAGGCCCTTTTAATCAAGAAATCCGAGGGATAGGCCTCTGCCAACCGCCAATCCTCCTCCTTGGGGATGCTGTCCAGGATCATGGCGGCCAAACCCCCATCTATATTGTCCACTATGCCGGGAAAAGAGACGCTCGCACCTGCTACCTGTGCGGTGGCAGGGGGACATCCAAGCCTTTCTGGCGGAGGGAATGAACGAAGGCTAAGGAACCAGTAGATGATGGGGAGAGACAAGGCCGAGAAACTGATGTCCCCTTTTGAGAAATATAAGGGTTTGTTTGAGCGAATGAAGCCAAAGGACTCAGTGCCAGAACTTGTGAATCACGCTCACTCAAGGCAGAGGACGCTTGGACATTAGAGTCCAGAGGTGAAGGTGTTGGGACCGGCTGCTTGAAAGCCGCCCCTTACCCAGATCTTGGTTCAGTTGTGTCGATTCGATCGTGCACATAAGTTCATGCAAGAGTTCGAGTACATACCTTACGATTATGGAGACGAAGAATCTGAGTCGTGTCTGATCGATCTACGGTTCTGATCTTCTAGGATGTGATCCCACACCTTCAGATCTGAGACTTGGTGGACGTCTCAAGATCACTGGAACCTCGATCTCCCTCACTCAGAACCCGGCGGCTCTCTCTCTCTCGCCCCCTAGGGTTTCACGCCAATCTCTCAATGACGACTTATGTGTGCTAGGGTTTTAGGTGAGAGACATGGAGAGTATTTATATGGTTCATAAATAAAGAGATTTGATTCCTTATTTATCTCTAACCATATCTTTGCCTATCCCATATTTATTCTCTTTCCATAACTTACAAATCTTATTCCTTAACTAATACCGAATTAATAAGAAATTAATTTGTTCAGTTATGCAACTGTATATCCGGAATTAATTCTAACAAATAGAATTTATTCTAATACCAGTAGAAGAATAAATAAATAAATATATACTAAATATATTTATTTATATGATATTTATCCCCATAAGATTTAATTAAATAAATCTTATCCTATTAGATTTAATCTTATCCATGAATGATTAAATAACAACTAATTAGATTCAATCTTATCCCACAGGATATAAATCTAAATTAATTATATAATATCCATTCAACGGATATAAATCCAATATATATCATATACCGGGTCTGAGTACAATTATTGAGCCCATACTCAATAATACTATTTAGATCGATTCCGCGAGGTCTGTTTGGGCCATCCTAGGGATCGGATACCAGACAGAGTTGGGCCTTATCTAATTCGATATTTCCATGTCCACCCCTGAACATGTATCTCATTAGAACTATGACGCACTCCACTAAAGTGTCATAGCTGAATCACCGCTCTGTCCCAATTATGTAGATTGGGTTGGTATTTTGTTTAGTTCGACCCCCATGTTTAAGACCTTCCATATCCGTCAATCAATTAGAGCTACCATGACTGCTCCTAATTGTTAACATCTATTCCTCAGGTAGTACCCGTTCACTCCTCATTATTATACCTGAACTTAATCAGCATGCATGACTTGGTATAATAAACATTGTGAACTCCCTGAGGGGATAACGTCAGCCTGCACTCACACAGGACACGGCTTATTGATAACACTTATTAGACATACTATGCAACTCGATGTTACCAAAAGTACAATATGATTAAGATGAACTAACGAGAAGTCCATATCATCGTAAATCAAAGTAACATCGAAGAATACATATACATCTAATAGTTTACCAAGGTTAAGATCGAGCTAGAGCCTGAGATCTATAGCTCTTCACCTATATCACCTTTGATACAGGGTCAGTATCAGAAGAGCATTATCTCTATTGATCCTCAATACGTTCCACCGTACCAGCATAATTAGTGATTAGGACTCATCACTACCATTAAGCTGCAGTTTAGACCGATAGCACAGCCCAAGCTAGCTCGACTGTGAACTGTTTATATCTCATCATTATTAACGACCTTCGTGATCCTCTCCGAACTCAGATCGACACGTGGTCTAAAACATGAGATAATGGGCTTTATTCTTGCTTATACATATTCTTCCAGATAGGGATTGTTAACAGTGGACCGGTGTCGTAACCACTAAAACAACCAGTTTTGCTTTAGTTATACAACAACCCCAACAATCTCCCACTTATACTAAAGTAAAACCTTTTAGTATACCAACGCGTCTACAGGAAACCATATGACTTCATCCATGTACAATGTTAACAATCGTAATCGTTAATAACCATCATACACTTTCTCCCACTTATACTCAAAGATTTTACCTTGGAGTGGGAGGCTCACTAAGACATGTCTGCCACGTGCTACAGTATACCTGATATGTTGCACTTAGTGAAGGAACCGTCATCGTACATTCCTCTAGTGTTTCTATTTTCTCCACGATATCGCCTTAACGTACGGTACTCACTATGTTGTTACCGGCATCTCCAAATCTCAAAAATTTGCTACTGCACTTAGAATTCTTCAGGGGGTGTAAGAATTCTAGCAAATTGAGATTACTGCCAATTCACGAAGCCAAGCCCTGAATTATCTAGCTCCCTCTCAGCATTTCACTTCGTGAGAATCTTCAAGATAATTCTGCTTCTTACGTGAATCCATAGTATAAGGTCGATGATGTCGTTTCTAGCTACCATTCGATTATCCGTGTCTTCAAACATTTAAGAATGTTAGACAATATCCTTTACCATGCACACAGCACTAACATATATTTGGCTCCTTATGCAATATCCAGGTGTATTGCAAACTTTGCCATAACAGTAGTCTATGAAGAGTACTTGAATAATGTTATACTATCCGTAAGATATATCTAACATTACTCCTAACTTTCATTCTAAACTGTTCGGATAATCACCACCTATTGTGTCAGATAATACTTTCACACTGTTTTTCAAATGCTAGTAATATTATCACACAATGTACAAGACAACCACTTCATCGTCTTTTGTAGATGAAAGATATACCATTTGTCAACATATCTCATAAATGAGTTTATATGTGTTGTTTGACAAATGAATGCTTTAATCATTGTACAACACATTTCAATGTGTTTGCCCGAAACATAGAACTTTTGAGAAAATTCTTCCCTTTTCTCAAATTACATCCATGTTTCCTCATGTATGTCCTCAACGAATATGAGCATACAACTTACCAGTCTTGCAAGTGTTAAGCTCATAGACTCATCAATGATATGCAACCACTTTCATCTAACTTATCCTTACCAGTCAACTTGGTCTGTTCATTGTCCAAGAAATTAGATTTCTTGATGAACAATTCTCAATTTTCGAGACACACCCGAAAATACTCCCACTGTGACAAGGATCCTAAAATAATCTTGTGCAGATCCTTTTGGTTATCTGTCTTGTACTTCCGGCCTTATAGTGTTCCAATCCATAAATTCCTTTTATTCTTGGACGTTAATCAAGAATAAATGCTTGTCTTTTCTTGAAATAACTACTTGTCCAACTAATTACTGAATCTAACATCAAAATTGCGACACTTCGTGTGCAAATTATCCTTACTTCCGAACAGATTTGACCAATGAAATTTACAATTAGCATCTCCGTGGGAAGGGAAAACGCGATCTCAGCACGAATGCTAATCAATTCATATCAAATCACAACGAAATCTATGATCAACATAAATGCTAATCACTTCATTTCAAATAAGGAAAGGAAATAGATTTAGACATAGTGACGTAGTATTTTGTTAAAAGACAATACTGAACAAGAAGTGCGACATTTATCATAACACATTTTGGAATATCTTTCAAAATTCACAGTTATTACTCCCACTACGAATGATATATCAAAACAACCAGTATTAAAGAAGTAAATCTCTAATACAATGTCAGAAAGTAATCATTCATTAAAATCTAAAAACATAAGTATCCTGCCAAAATAAGGCAACTAATGTGGCAAAAGAGCAATAAACCAGAATCTAATATCCAAAACCCAAGATAAAACTAAGATAAGAAATCTTCAAGTCTTCTGGACAACTGCATCATCGGAATGACACTTGTCGAGCTCAAGAACTTGAAGTCGTCCTACTCATTCTTCGTAGCTGAACCTACAAAGATTGCAACAAACCACAATTAATATCCACCAGTTAAATCCGTCCGCGAGGACTGAACTAGTATAATTTGGTTTTACATGTCACAAGAGTCTGACATACCTCCATCTATCTTCAACTTCTTGTTCCTCCTTTCATAGACCTTCACGATTGGAGGTCTATTCTTACTTCTAGCCCTTACAGCCTTTTTGACTTTCCGAACGAGTCGATCAAAATCTAGCACTTTCTGCCACTGGCGAGCATGCCATATCATGTTATCCCTAACCTTTTCAACCTCGAGCAACTCGCTTTCAAGAGTAGAAACATGCTCATGGTCTACTTGGTTCTTGACAACCACATTTCTGAATGCTTGGTACCATCCCGGTAGAGATGCAAGAATAATCTCGCACTTCCCCCTTTCCGTCATGTGTCCACCATACATCTCATACTGAGTAAAGAGATTTTTGAACCTCTTGAGATATGCCCTCGTGCTAGGGAAATCATCAAAGTCCATAAATTCCATCTCTTTCCGGGCTAGGAAGCTAAGTAGTCGGAACTGAAAGGACTCCGGAACACCATCGGAATAAGCTAAACGACAAATTTTCGTGCGAATAGAATCAATAGACATATCTGAAATAAATAACAAGTAAACAACTTATAAGCAAAAATTATTTATGTTATCAATGTTATAAACCCAAAAATAACATTGAACCAACAAACGAGTAGCCCGATACTATTTACAAATAGTCCACTATAGGTGAATGCTATCCATAAAATTATCGACCATGACCGCAGTCTATTTTATTTCTTATCCCATCACATGGACCATAGTGAAACAAAGAAATAATAACCCGTGCCTCAGGACCCTGCTAATTCGAGAAGTGACCTCTATAGGAGGATTCATCAATAAGCAGCTAAGCTACAACCATATTTTAATATCCCGAAAATAATTATATTAAGAGCAATCCTACCGAAAGGAGGAAATACCTTTATAAAATCATTTTACCCATATTATCAATATTTGAATTAACCAATGAATTCCATAATTAGTATCTCCGATAGGGAGGTAGACTCATTGTCAACGTGAATACTAATTATTTCATTTTAAATCAAATTATCCTTTTATGAAGTCTAAACCAATGAAATCCATAACCAGCATCTCCTATAGGGAGGAAGACTCATTGTCAACGCGAATGCTAATTATTTCATTATTAAACCAAATATGGAGGTCCTTTAAATCAATTAACCAATAATCGATTAACTATACCGCTTAGTCTTTTTAAGGGTTTGTGTGACAATCGTAGCACATAGACAATTAAGTCCTATCACATGATTTCTAAGCGCAAGTAATAAAACATGCTCGCATTGAAATCATAAAACCGACTTGCTATGACTCCTATGCATATTATTTCTATTAAGCAAATAATGAAAAGCAACTATAAAATGCAAAACATGATAATCATCTCATCGCGTAATTTAAATCCATCCATAGCATGCATAATAATTAAATAAATAAATAGGCTACCGACCGGGAATAGAAAGCCCTATCTATTACATTTAATAAAACAAAATCCCGGAACAAGCTCCGGTCTTCAATCTTCAATTTGGAAGTCAACCCCGGTCTTCAAATCCACCTTCCAAAATTAGCAACTGCTCGAAATAACTAGGGTGCGGAAAACCCTAATTACCAAAAACGAAAAGCAATTTATTTCGAATGAACTAGGGTACGAAAACCATAGCCGTCGACGATCATGCCAAGGTTTCGGAAAACCCTAGCCGTCTTCAACGTCACGGGCTGAATCGTCAAAAGATGAACAACCCTCGTTCAAAATTTCGGCCACGCGCCGCCGCCGAGCCACGCGTGCTAACCACGCACCGCTGGGTGCGTACCGGGGACACCGTCTCGGCTCCACGACGAGCCTGACGTGGCTGGGTCCGGGCTGGGTGCGTCCGTTGCAGCCAGGCCCGAGCCACTGCTCGTCGCCGTCGCCCGAGAACGCCGTCGCCTTCGCCGTTATCCGCTGCACAAGGCAGTGCCGCCGCCGCGAGGCACCGCCGGTGGCTGGGACGCCACCGGTCGCTCCCACTAGTTCGCCGGCGTCACCAGTACCACCGGAGGTGCTGGGTTCGAGCCCGAGTAGCCGCAGCAAGATCCGGCAGCAACGCGCGTGCAGGGGAAAAACCCAGCCGCCGCCGCTGCCGTGTGATCACGCCACAGCCGCCGCCACCGGTGGTCAGGGGACCACCGGGCCTCCTACCTGCCTCCGTCCGCGCCCCCGTCGTCGTCGAACCACTGTCGGGCCGCGGGCTTGAGCCAAGCAGCGCGCGAGCCAAGAACCCGTTAGGGTTTCGGCCGTCGCTGCTGTATAACTCGCCGCCGCAGCCCTCCCCGCACCGCCACCTGTCGTACGACGTCGTCACGGCTCCGTCCAGACGTCGAGCCGGGCGCTGGACCGCCGGGCAGGCCACGGTTCAGGCCCAGCAGCGCCGGCAGGCATGAGAAACCTAGGATGAACCCTAGGGTTCAGTCGCCGTGAAAAACGACGAGGGGCAGCCGCGCAAAACCGCGGCAGATTACGTGATGCAGCCCGTGGATCGAGAATTTCAGTTCGTGGGCCCAAAATTAAAGATGATATGGGATGAAGAATGAAGACTTTTTATTTTAATTTTATTTTCGTCTGTTTTGGTTCAGGCCATGTTTTTGGGCCTTAAAAGACTTGTTTTTGGGTTTTTATTATGTTGGTTAATGGGTTGGGCCATACCTTTGACTTTAGGTCAGTTATTTCCTAGTTTGATTAGGTTTAGATGGTTTTATTTGCTTCCCTATAAAAGGGGGTCTTTGTGGACGAAAATTACAGCAGATTATTCATTAATATATTTTCTTGAGTTTTTACTCTCTCTCTCTCTTTTATGAGAATTTTCGAATTCCTCTTGTTTATCAAGTTGAGTTCTTTATCCGGCGAATCGACGAGTCAATCATCCCTCGTTGTGTGTCAATCATCGTCCCCGAGTTGCCTAGACAACACTTTCGTGTTCGATTTAGGAGGTTTTGGGATTTCCATCGGTATCTTGAGTCTTCCGCGTGCGTGAGTCGTTCGGACCTACCAAGGTTCGTATCATTACGCCGCCCGCCGCCGTGCGCTGGCCGACGCGCCGCCGCCTGCGGCCGTCGTTGCCTTCGTCTCTTGTTCGTCTCGGACCTCGTTCCTCAGCAATTCTTCCATTTTCCAGAATACAATACAATACAAAATCAAAAAATACAAGAAAAACGAATCCTAATCTAATCGGCACCTTATTATCTCGCCGATTAAAAAAAACGAACAACTATAAAATGAAAAACGATAAATAACGCACATAATTTTCCCGGACAGCAGCATGCACACATAATCATAATTACTCGAATGCATGAACATTAAATTCGAATCAACACAGAGCCGATCCAAAAACCTCGGGCTCTGATACCACTTGTTGGGACCGGCTGCTTGAAAGCCGCCCCTTACCCAGATCTTGGTTCGGTTGTGTCGATTCGATCGTGCACATAAGTTCATGCAAGAGTTCGAGTACATACCTTACGATTATGGAGACGAAGAATCTGAGTCGTGTCTGATCGATCTACGGTTCTGATCTTCTAGGATGTGATCCCACACCTTCAGATCTGAGACTTGGTGGACGTCTCAAGATCACTGGAACCTCGATCTCCCTCAATCAGAACCCGGCGGCTCTCTCTCTCTCTCGCCCCCTAGGGTTTCACGTCAATCTCTCAATGACGACTTATGTGTGCTAGGGTTTTAGGTGAGAGACATGGAGAGTATTTATATGGTTCATAAATAAGGAGATTTGATTCCTTATTTATCTCTAACCATATCTTTGCCTATCCCATATTTATTCTCTTTCCATAACTTACAAATCTTATTCCTTAACTAATACGGAATTAATAAGGAATTAATTTGTTCCGTTATGCAACTGTATATCCGGAATTAATTCTAACAAATAGAATTTATTCTAATACCAGTAGAAGAATAAATAAATAAATATATACTAAATATATTTATTTATATGATATTTAACCCCATAAGATTTAATTAAATAAATCTTATCCTATTAGATTTAATCTTATCCCACAGGATATAAATCTAAATTAATTATTTAATATCCGTTCAACGGATATAAATCCAATATATATCATATACCGGGCCTGAGTACAATTATTAAGCCCATACTCAATAATACTATTTAGATCGATTCCCCGAGGTCTATTTGGCCAATCCTAGGGATAGGATACCAGACAGAGTTGGGCCTTATCTAATTCGATATTTCCATGTCCACCCCTGAACATGTATCTCATTAGAACTATGACGCACTCCACTAAAGTGTCATAGCTGAATCATCGCTCTGTCCCAATTATGTAGATTTGGTTGGTATTTTGTTTAGTTCGACCCCCGTGTTTAAGACCTTCCATATCCGTTAATCAATTAGAGCTACCATGACTGCTCCTAATTGTTAACATATATTCCTCAGGTAGTACCCGTTCACTCCTCATTATTATACCTGAATTTAATCAGCATGCATGACTTGGTATAATAAACATTGTGAACTCCCTGAGGGGTTAACGTCAGCATGCACTCACACAGGACACGGCTTATTGATAACACTTATTAGACATACTATGCAACTCGATGTTACCCAAAGTACAATATGATTAAGATGAACTGACGAGAAGTCCATATCATCGTAAATCAAAGTAACATCGAAGAAAACATATACATCTAATAGTTTACCAAGGTTAAGATCGAGCTAGAGCCTGAGATCTATAGCTCTTCACCTATATCACCTTTGATACAGGGTCAGTATCAGAAGAGCATTATCTCTATTGATCCTCAATACGTTCCACCGTACCAGCATAATTAGTGATTAGGACTCATCACTACCATTAAGCTGCAGTCTAGACCGATAGCTCAGCCCAAGCTATCTCGACTGTGAACTGTTTATATCTCATCATTATTAACGACCTTCGTGATCCTCTCCGAACTCAGATCGACATGTGGTCTAAAACATGAGATAATGGTCTTTATTCTTGCTTATACATATTCTTCCAGATAGGGATTGTTAACAGTGGACCGGTGTCGTAACCACTAAAACAACCAGTTTTGCTTTAGTTATACAACAACCCCAACAATCTCCCACTTATACTAAAGTAAAACCTTTTAGTATACCAACGCGTCTACAGGAAACCATATGACTTCATCCTGTACAATGTTAACAATCGTAATCGTTAACAACCATCATACACTTTCTCCCACTTATACTCAAAGATTTTACCTTGGAGTGGGAGGCTCACTAAGACATGTCAGCCACGTGCTAGAGTATACATGACATGATGCACTTAGTGAAGGAACCGTCATCGTACATTCCTCTAGTGTTTCTATTTTCTCCACGATATCGCCTTAACGTACGGTACTCACTATGTTGTTACCGGCATCTCCAAATCTCAAAAATTTGCTACTGCACTTAGAATTCTTCCAGGGGGTGTAAGAATTCTAGCAAATTGAGATTACTGCCAATTCACGAAGCCAAGCCCTGAATTATCTAGCTCCCTCTCAGCATTTCACTTCGTGAGAATCTTCAAGATAATTCTGCTTCTTACGTGAATCCATAGTATAAGGTCGATGATGTCATTTCTAGCTACCATTCGATTATCCGTGTCTTCAAACATTTAAGAATGATAGACTATATCCGTTACCATGCACACAGTACTAACATATATTTGGCTCCTTATGCAATATCCAGGTGTATTGCAAACTTTGCCATAACAGTAGTCTATGAAGAGTACTTGAATAATGTTATACTATCCGTAAGATATATCTAACATTACTCCTAACTTTCATTCTAAACTGTTCGGATAATCACCACCTATTGTGTCAGATAATACTTTCACACTGTTTTTCAAATGCTAGTAATATTATCACACAATGTACAAGACAACCACTTCAACGTCTTTTGTAGATGAAAGATATACCATTTGTCAACATACCTCATAAATGAGTTTATATGTGTTGTTTGACAAATGAATGCTTTAATCATTGTACAACACATTTCAATGTGTTTGCCCGAAATATAGAACTTTTGAGAAAATTCTTCCCTTTTCTCAAATTACATCCATGTTTCCTCATGTATGTCCTCAACGAATATGAGCATACAACTTACCAGTCTTGCAAGTGTTAAGCTCATAGACTCATCAATGATATGCAACCACTTTCATCTAACTTATCCTTACCAGTCAACTTGGTCTGTTCATTGTCCAAGAAATTAGATTTCTTGATGAACAATTCTCAATTTTCGAGACACACCCGAAAATACTCCCAGTGTGACAAGGATCCTAAAATAATCTTGTGCAGATCCTTTTGGTTTATGAGTCTTGTACTTCCGGCCTTATAGTGTTCCAATCCATAAATTCCTTTTATTCTTGGACGTTATTCAAGAATAAATGCTTGTCTTTTCTTGAAATAACTACTTGTCCAACTAATTACTAAATCTAACATCAAAATTGCGACACTTCGTGTGCAAATTATCCTTATTTCCGAACAGATTTGACCAATGAAATTTACAATTAGCATCTCCGTGGGAAGGGAAAACGCGATCTCAGCGCGAATGCTAATCAATTCATATCAAATCACAACGAAATCTATGATCAACATAAATGTTAATCACTTCATTTCAAATAAGGAAAGGAAATAGATTTAGACATAGTGACGTAGTATTTTGTTAAAAGACAATACTGAACAAGAAGTGCGACATTTATCATAACACATTTTGGAATATCTTTCAAAATTCACAGTTATTACTCCCACTACGAATGATATATCAAAACAACCAGTATTAAAGAAGTAAATCTCTAATACAAAGTCAGAAAGTAATCATTCATTAAAATCTAAAATCATAAGTATCCTGCCAAAATAAGGCGACAAATGTGGCAAAAGAGCAATAAACCAGAATCTAATATCCAAAACCCAAGATAAAACTAAGATAAGAAATCTTCAAGTCTTCTGGACAACTGCATCATCGGAATGACACTTGTCGAGCTCAAGAACATGAAGTCGTCCCACTCATTCTTCGTAGCTGAACCTACAAAGATTGCAACAAACCACAATTAATATCCACCAGTTAAATCCGTCCGCGAGGACTGAACTAGTATAATTTGGTTTTACAAGTCACAAGAGTCTGACATACCTCCATCTATCTTCAACTTCTTGTTCCTCCTTTCATAGACCTTCACGATTTGAGGTCTATTCTTACTTCTAGCCCTTACAGCCTTTTTTGACTTTCCGAACGAGTCGATCAAAATCTAGCTCTTTCTGCCACTGGCGAGCATGCCATATCATGTTATCCCTAACCTTTTCAACCTCGAGCAACTCGCTTTCAAGAGTAGAAACATGCTAATGGTCTACTTGGTTCTTGACAACCCCATTTCTGAATGCTTGGTACCATCCCGGTAGAGATGCAAGAATAATCTCGCACTTTCCCCTTTCCGTCATGTGTCCACCATACATCTCATACTAAGTAAAGAGATTTTTGAACCTCTTGAGATATGCCCTCGTGCTAGGGAAATCATCAAAGTCCATAAAATCCATCTCTTTCCGGGCTAGGAAACTAAGTAGTCGGAACTGAAAGGACTCCGGAACACCATCGGAATAAGCTAAACGACAAAGTTTCGTGCGAATAGAATCAATAGACATATCTGAAATAAATAACAAGTAAACAACTTATAAGCAAAAATTATTTATGTTATCAATGTTATAAACCCAAAAATAACATTGAACCAACAAACGAGTAGCCCGATACTATTTACAAATAGTCCACTATAGGTGAATGCTATCCATAAAATTATCGACCATGACGGCATGACCGCAGTCTATTTTATTTCTTATCCCATCACACGGACCATAGTGAAACAAAGAAATAATAACCCGTGCCTCAGGACCCTGCTAATTCGAGAAGTGACCTCTATAGGAGGATTCATCAATAAGCAGCTAAGCTACAACCATATTTTAATATCCCGAAAATAATTATATTAAGAGCAATCCTACCGAAAGGAGAAAATACCTTTATAAAATCATTTTACCCATATTATCAATATTTGAATTAACCAATGAATTCCATAATTAGTATCTCCTATAGGGAGGAAGACTCATTGTCAACGCGAATACTAATTATTTCATTTTAAATCAAATTATCCTTTTATGAAGTCTAAACCAATGAAATCCATAACCAGCATCTCCTATAGGGAGGAAGACTCATTGTCAACGCGAATGCTAATTATTTCATTTTAAAACCAAATATGGAGGTCCTTTAAATCAATTAACCAATAATCGATTAACTATACCGCTTAGTCTTTTTAAGGGTTTGTGTGACAATCGTAGCACATAGACAATTAAGTCTTATCACATGATTTCTAAGCGCAAGTAATAAAACATGCTCGCATTGAAATCATAAAACCGACATGCTATGACCCCTATGCATGTTATTTCTATTACGCAAATAATGAAAAGCAACTATAACATGCAAAACATGCTAATCATCTCATCGCGTAATTTAAATCCATCCATATCAAGCATAATAATTAAATAAATAAATAGGCTGCCGACCGGGAATAGAAAGCCCTATCTATTACATTTAATAAAACAAAATCCCGGAACAAGCTCCGGTCTTCAATCTTCAATTTGGATGTCAACCCCGGTCTTCAAATCCACCTTCCAAAATTAGCAACTGCTCGAAATAACTAGGGTGCGGAAAGCCCTAATTATCAAAAACGAAAAGCGATTTATTTCGAACGAACTAGGGTACGAAAACCATAGCCGTCAACGATCATGCCAAGGTTTCGGAAAACCCTAGCCGTCGTCAACGTCATGGGCTGAATCGTCAAAAGATGAACAGCCCTCGTTCAAAATTCCAGCCACGCGCCGCCGCCGAGCCACACGTGCTAACCACGCGCCGCTGGGTGCGTACCGGGGACACCGTCTCGGCTCCACGACGAGCCTGACGTGGCTGGGTCCGGGCTGGGTGCGTCTGTTGCAGCCCACCCCGAGCCACTGCTCGTCGCCGTCGCCCGAGAACGCCGTCGCCTTCGCCGTTATCAGCTGCACAAGGCAGCGCCGCCGCCGCGAGCCACAGCCGGTGGCTGGGACGCCACCGGTCGCTCCCACTGGTTCGCCGGTGTCCCCAGCACCACCGGAGGTGCTGGGTTCGAGCCCGAGCAGCCCCAGCAAGATCCGGCAGCAACGCGCGCGCAGGGGAAAAACCCAGCCGCCGTCGCTGCCGTGCGATCACACCACAGCCGCCACCACCGGTGGTCAGGGGACCACCGGGCCTCCTGTCCGCCTCTGTCCGCGCTCCCGTCGTCGTCGAACCACCGTCGAGCCGCGGGCTTGAGCCCAGCAGCGCGCGAGCCAAGAACCCATTAGGGTTTTGGCCGCCGCTGCTGTAACTCGCCGCCGCAGCCCTCCCCGCGCCGCCACCTGTCGTCCGGCGCTGTCACGGCTCCGTCCCGACGTCAAGCCGGGCGCTGGACCGCCTGGCAGGCCACGGTTCAGGCCCAGCAGCGCCGGCAGGCTTGAGAAACCTAGGATGAACCCTAGGGTTCAGTCGCCATGAAAAACGACGAGGGGCAGCCGCGCAAAACCGCGGCAGATTACGCCGCCCGCCTCCGTGCGCTGGCCGACGCGCCGCCACCTGCGGCCGTCGTTGCCTTCGTCTCTTGTTCGTCTCGGACCTCGTTCCTCAGCAATTCTTCGATTTTCCAGAATACAATACAATACAAAATTGAAAAATACAAAAAAAATGAATCCTAATCTAATCGGCACCTTATTATCTCGCCGATTAAAAAAAAACGAACAATGATAAAACGAAAAACGATAAATAACGCACATAATTTTCCCGGACAGCAGCATGCACACATAATCATAATTACTCGAATGCATGAACATTAAATTCGAATCAACACAGAGCCGATCCAAAAACCTCGGGCTCTGATACCACTTGTTGGGACCGGCTGCTTGAAAGCCGCCCCTTAACCAGATCTTGGTTCGGTTGTGTCGATTCGATCGTGCACATAAGTTCATGCAAGAGTTCGAGTACATACCTTACGATTATGGAGACGAAGAATCTGAGTCGTGTCTGATCGATCTACGGTTCTGATCTTCTAGGATGTGATCCCACACCTTCAGATCTGAGACTTGGTGGACGTCTCAAGATCACTGGAACCTCAATCTCCCTCACTCAGAACCCGGCGGCTCTCTCTCTCTCGCCCCCTAGGGTTTCACGTCAATCTCTCAATGACGACTTATGTGTGCTAGGGTTTTAGGTGAGAGACATGGAGAGTATTTATATGGTTCATAAATAAGGAGATTTGATTCCTTATTTATCTCTAACCATATCTTTGCCTATCCCATATTTATTCTCTTTCCATAACTTACAAATCTTATTCCTTAACTAATACGAAATTAATAAGGAATTAATTTGTTCCGTTATGCAACTGTATATCCGGAATTAATTCTAACAAATAGAATTTATTCTAATACCAGTAGAAGAATAAATAAATAAATATATACTAAATATATTTATTTATATGATATTTATCCCCATAAGATTTAATTAAATAAATCTTATCCTATTAGATTTAATCTTATCCATGAATGACTAAATAACAACTAATTAGATTTAATCTTATCCCACAGGATATAAATCTAAATTAATTATTTAATATCCATTCAACGGATATAAATCCAATATATATCATATACCGGGCCTGAGTACAATTATTGAGCCCATACTCAATAATACTATTTAGATCGATTCCCCGAGGTCTGTTTGGCCAATCCTAGGGATCGGATACCAGACAGAGTTGGGCCTTATCTAATTCGATATTTCCATGTCCACCCCTGAACATGTATCTCATTAGAACTATGACGCACTCCACTAAAGTGTCATAGCTGAATCACCGCTCTGTCCCAATTATGTAGATTGGGTTGGTATTTTGTTTAGTTCGACCCCCGTGTTTAAGACCTTCCATATCCGTTAATCAATTAGAGCTACCATGACTGCTCCTAATTGTTAACATCTATTCCTCAGGTAGTACCCGTTCACTCCTCATTATTATACCTGAACTTAATCAGCATGCATGACTTGGTATAATAAACATTGTGAACTCCCTGAGGGGATAACGTTAGCATGCACTCACACAGGACACGGCTTATTGATAACACTTATTAGACATACTATGCAACTCGATGTTACCCAAAGTACAATATGATTAAGATGAACTAACGAGAAGTCCATATCATCGTAAATCAAAGTAACATCGAAGAATACATATACATCTAATAGTTTACCAAGGTTAAGATCGAGCTAGAGCCTGAGATCTATAGCTCTTCACCTATATCACCTTTGATACAGGGTCAGTATCAGAAGAGCATTATCTCTATTGATCCTCAATACGTTCCACCGTACCAGCATAATTAGTGATTAGGACTCATCACTACCATTAAGCTGCAGTCTAGACCGATAGCTCAGCCCAAGCTATCTCGACTGTGAACTGTTTATATCTCATCATTATTAACGACCTTCGTGATCCTCTCCGAACTCAGATCGACACGTGGTCTAAAACATGAGATAATGGGCTTTATTCTTGCTTATACATATTCTTCCAGATAGGGATTGTTAACAGTGGACCGGTGTCCTAACCACTAAAACAACCAGTTTTGCTTTAGTTATACAACATCCCCAACAATCTCCCACTTATACTAAAGTAAAACCTTTTAGTATACCAACGCGTCTACAGGAAACCATATGACTTCATCCATGTACAATGTTAACAATCGTAATCGTTAACAACCATCATACACTTTCTCCCACTTATACTCAAAGATTTTACCTTGGAGTGGGAGGCTCACTAAGACATGTCAGCCACGTGCTACAGTATACCTGACATGTTGCCCTTAGTGAAGGAACCGTCATCGTACATTCCTCTAGTGTTTCTATTTTCTCCACGATATCGCCTTAACGTACGGTACTCACTATGTTGTTACCGGCATCTCCAAATCTCCGAAATTTGCTACTGCACTTAGAATTCTTCCAGGGGGTGTAAGAATTCTAGCAAATTGAGATTACTGCCAATTGACGAAGCCAAGCCCTGAATTATCTAGCTCCCTCTCAGCATTTCACTTCGTGAGAATCTTCAAGATAATTCTGCTTCTTACGTGAATCCATAGTATAAGGTTGATGATGTCGTTTCTAGCTACCATTCGATTATCCGTGTCTTCAAACATTTAAGAATGATAGACTATATCCGTTACCATGCACACAGCATTAACATATATTTGGCTCCTTATGCAATATTCAGGTGTATTGCAAACTTTGCCATAACAGTAGTCTATGAAGAGTACTTGAATAATGTTATACTATCCGTAAGATATATCTAACATTACTCCTAACTTTCATTCTAAACTGTTCGGATAATCACCACCTATTGTGTCAGATAATACTTTCACACTGTTTTTCAAATGCAAGTAATATTATCACACTATGTACAAGACAACCACTTCAACGTCTTTTGTAGATGAAAGATATACCATTTGTCAACATATCTCATAAATGAGTTTATATGTGTTGTTTGACAAATGAATGCTTTAATCATTGTACAACACATTTCAATGTGTTTGCCCGAAACATAGAACTTTTGAGAAAATTCTTCACTTTTCTCAAATTACATCCATGTTTCCTCATGTATGTCCTCAACGAATATGAGCATACAACTTACCAGTCTTGCGAGTGTTAAACTCATAGACTCATCAATGATATGCAACCACTTTCATCTAACTTATCCTTACCAGTCAACTTGGTTTGTTCATTGTCCAAGAAATTAGATTTCTTGATGAACAATTCACAATTTTCGAGACACACCCGAAAATACTCCCACTGTGACAAGGATCCTAAAATAATCTTGTGCAGATCCTTTTGGTTATCTGTCTTGTACTTCCGGCCTTATAGTGTTCCAATCCATAAATTCCTTTTATTCTTGGACGTTAATCAAGAATAAATGCTTGTCTTTTCTTGAAATAACTACTTGTCCAACTAATTACTAAATCTAACATCAAAATTGCGACACTTCGTGTGCAAATTATCCTTATTTCGGAACAGATTTGACCAATGAAATTTACAATTAGCATCTCCGTGGGAAGGGAAAACGCGATCTCAGCGCGAATGCTAATCAATTCATATCAAATCACAACGAAATCTATGATCAACATAAATGCTAATCACTTCATTTCAAATAAGGAAAGGACATAGTGAAGTAGTATTTTGTTAAAAGACAATACTGAACAAGAAGTGCGACAATTATCATAACACATTTTGGAATATCTTTCAAAATTCACAGTTATTACTCCCACTACGAATGATATATCAAAACAACCAGTATTAAAGAAGTAAATCTCTAATACAATGTCAGAAAGTAATCATTCATTAAAATCTAAAAACATAAGTATCCTGCCAAAATAAGGCAACTAATGTTGCAAAAGAGCAATAAACCAGAATCTAATATACAAAACCCAAGATAAAACTAAGATAAGAAATCTTCAAGTCTTCTGGACAACTGCATCATCGGAATGACACTTGTCGAGCTCTAGAACTTGAAGTCGTTGATAACCACATATTTAGCATGCTTTAGAGTGCGTCTCGATGCGTGTTTTGGTTGAGATATGCGTTTAAATGAATAGGAAATGATAGGTTTTTACAATTTGTACATTTTCTATATGCTTTGCGTTTTCTCTCGGTTTCTGTGCTGATTTCATTCAGGTGTTGAAGAAATTTTCTGGGCGAGTTTGACTTATCCTATGTCGAAGAGGATCGAGAGAGGAAGCCGTAGCACTTCGCGGATTAATTTTCTGATGCCAGACGAGAGAGAACGAGCCAAAACCGTGAGAGCGCGCAAACTGTGAAATGTGGGCGGAAATGTACGAGTCAAACGAAAATGCACTAGTCAACCCTTCATTCAACTTTCCAGAAATTACACATTTTACCCCACCTTCTTATCTCAAGTTTCTAGTATTTGCAATTTGACCCCAATTGGTGGGAAAACTATAAATAGCTAGTTATTTTCCTAATTTGGTATCCAATTTCACTTGTATTTCACTTGAACAATTTCTCTTAGAACCCTAGCTATTTTCCCTCTTTCTACTTTGGTATTTTCAAATATTGTTGGATGATCAAGCTTGGATATTGAAGATTTGTGGAGCATTTCAATTCCTTTTCATTTCCTTGTCATTTCTATTATGTTTTCTCTTATTTTCCATGGTTTGATTGCTAGATCTATGGCTAGCTAAGCTTGCATATGGCTCCAAGTGATGGATAATTTGATGTAGATGATAGGTATTAGATTCTAGGATGTAGATCAACCTTCCTCTTGGATTGCCTATGGATTGGGACTTTAATTTGAATGCATGAATAATTGATCACTAGGAGTGCATCTAAGGTGTTTGAGGGAATGCCTAGTAAGCTTCCTTTCATAGCACTTGGCATCAATCCATACCCATATCACTTGATTTCATCTCTTATAGTTCCTAGAAAGAATTAGATGAGTTGGATGAGAGTTGGTAGGTTATCTTAGACATAATTTGAGCTATTTGGAGTTGATAGAGTATTTAAAGGCTTAGAAAGCATTTGTTGCTCTATTGATCAACTTGTTAATCACCCTAGTAAGGTAGGTTAGCATATTGATATAAGAAACCATCCAAGGTGGATTAAATTGGCTTGAAGCACCTAGATTCTAAGACCTTCATCATCATCATATTGGAAATCACTTGGATCCATGCCTTTTAATATTGTTGATTCTTCATATTTGCATTCTACTAGTCTTGTTTACTTTACATTGTTGAGTTTACTCTTTGCCTAGTTAAGTAAAAAACCAAACTATGAATGTGTGTTTAGATAGTATGATAGGGACTACGTGAACTACTTGATTTGCTATTGCCATATTCACTCCTTGTGGTTCGACTCGGACTACTAGCTAGTTCGGTATTATTGCTAGGCTAGAAATTAGCTCTAGTCAATTTTTGGCGCCGTTGCCGGGGAGTGATTAGATAGACATTTCAATAGTTTGTTTAGTCACTTGTTACTAATCTAAGCTTGTTTTTAATTTCTCTTTTCTTTTGTTTTGAAGGTATATGCTCACAAGGTCTAAGGGGAGACTTGAAGAGCCACTTTTCTTGGAGTTTGGAAGGAGGCATTGAAGAAGGAATCTTAGAGAAGAACAAGAAATGGGTGATCAAAACCCGAATATGGAGGCTATCATGAGAAGGATGGAAAAAATGCAAATGGAAATTGATGAGCAAAAGAGGAAGGCTAATGAGGCGCCACCACCTCCTATCAACTTTATGTATCAAGCTCCAACGGATCAATATCAAGGAGGAGAGTGGGGCACTATCAATGCCAACAATTTCGAGTTGAAGACCGGCTTGATTCAAATGGTGATGAATGCTCAATTTGGAGGAAGCCCCCTAGAGGATCCAAATGCACATCTTACTTCCTTCTTGGAGATATGTGACACCGTTAAGCTAAATGGTGTCCCTTGTGATGCCATTCGACTAAGGATGTTTGGTTTCTCTTTGAGGGATAGAGCCAAAGATTGGTACAAAGGATTGAACAAGTCGGAGATTCACACTTGGCAAGATCTTTGCAAGGCTTTCTTATCAAAGTACTTTCCTCCCTCAAAGGCTCACAAGATGATTTCGGAGATTTCTCATTTCTCTCAACATGGGGATGAGACCTTATTTGAAGCTTGGGAGAGGTATAGAGAGCTCATCCGGAAATGTCCTCAACATGGTTTGAGTGACGATTAACAAGTAACTCACTTCTATAGTGGACTCACTTCTCACACAAGAAGTGTAGTTGATGCCACCGCGGGGGGTTGTTTGTTGAACAAGCATGCCAAGGAAGCATTGAGGATAATTGAGGAGATGGCGGCTCATGCCTACCAATGGCCTATGGAACGGACTTCCACAAAGAGGGTTGCTTCTCTATCGGATGAGAGGTATGATGAGTTGACTTCATTAATCACTACTCTTAAGAGTGATTATGATAAGGGCCAAAAAGACATGATGGAGATAAGAGCCATCAAGAAATACGAGAATGATGAGATCTTAAATGAGAAGGAGGTGAAGTACATCAACCGTTGGAATCAAAGTAATTTTCAAAGGAATTATGGAAATCCTTCCTTCAATAATCATCCAAATCTTTCCTATGGAAATCCGCAAAATGCTATCAATGCTCCTCAATCTTATCCTTCCGGATTTGGTGTTCCACATCAAGTAGTTGAAGAGAAGAAGCCTCCTCAACCGGGGATGGAAATCATTATTCAACTAATGGCCGCTCAACAAAGCACTTTTATTGCTCAAACGGGGCAAAAGGTCACCACATTGGAGAACACGGTTTCTTCCATAGACAAGCACATCAAGATGCTTGAGGGTCAAATGAGCCAAATGGCTAATCATGTTGCTTCTCAACCCAAGCAAGGGCAATACCCTAGCAATATGGAGGTGAATCTCAAGAAGAATTGTAGTGCTATTACTACAAGAAGTGGGAGAGTTTGTGGAAACAAAGAGAAAGTTGTAGAGGTTGATGAAGAGCCATTATTTGAGGATTTGCCATTTGAAGAGGAAGACCACATGGTTGATGAAAAGAGGAAGGAAGTGAGAAATCCTATTTTAGAGAGGGAGGTTCTTAAGAAAAATGATGTGGTGGAAGTTCCTTTACCTACAAAGGATGTCATCACCAAGGCACATTTCCCTCATCGTTTACCAAAGCCTAAGATGGATGAGAAGATGAAGAGATTCTTGGCCATGATTAGCAAGGTGCAAGTTAATATTCCTTTGTTGGATGCATTGAGAGATATGCCCGGGTATGTGAAATTCTTGAAGGATGCCGTTTCTAACAAAAGGAAGTTTGATTTGCTTGAAACCATCAATATGAGTGAGGAGTGTAGTGCGGTTCTCCAACGAAAGCTACTGATAGGATACGGCCCAACTACTAGGCCTAACAATAAAGCTCGGCCCACGTAGTTAGGCCCACGAGAAGCGGTTCAGCCAAACGTAGAAGACTCGGATTCAGGCCCAAGAATAGGCCCAACTCGAAGCCCGATTATTATTAGGGAAAAACCCTAATTACTTGTATAAATAGATGTTAGATAAGGGTTAGAGGGGATGGACACACTCTTTTGTACTCTACACGAGAAACCCTAAATAAAATATCGCCGCTCTTTCTCTTTCCCGTGGACGTAGATCTATTCCGATAGGTCGAACCACGTAAATCTTTTGTGTTCTTTAATCTTTCGTTTAATTCTTCGTTACATTGATTGCCTCACGAAAATATGTTCGATCACTGGCGCCGTCTGTGGGAAACGAAAAATTCGTGTTTTGAATCATTGTTTTCTAAGGCAGTCGATTGTGACGAAGAACCTGTTGTCGCTGCTTAACAACACCGACACCACTACATCTCTATCCAAAGAGAGCAAATACGTTCACTACAACCACACATTGAGTTCCAGAATCACCATCGGTGCTATCAAGATCAAGTTGAGGGGTGGCTACGCCGTTACGAGAAAAATCCTCAAATTCCTAGATCTATTTGATGGGATCCACCGTCATCACGGATAAGGAACTCCCAAGCCCCATCAATTGAAGACAAAAAGAGATCGAGATGAAGGATCGGAGTCCGCCATCATCACCGCCACAACTCTCTCTCCCCTTCGCCGCCGGCAGCGTAGTAGAGGGAACCAGCCGCTCGACTTCAACGCTGACACCCAAACGGCTTGGGGCAGATCCCCCCGGGCCCACGCCGCGAGCTATAAGCTCCACTCTCGGCAATACGAGCCCGTATAGCGCCTCCGCCATGATGAACCCAAAGAAACCCACCACTGCCTCTGCTGCCCCATGAGGCATTTGCTGCTGGTCGACACGGGCAGCAAGCGCGTGGTCTTCGACGAGGTCGGAAAGGACTTCGTCGACCTCCTCCTCCGCATCCTGTAGCTACCCGTCACCAACGCCGCCGAGGTGGCCTCCCACTTCGGGAAGAACTTCTTCTCCGGTTCCCACCTCAACCCGGAGGAGTTCTGCATCAATCAGCTCGCGTAGCCGGGGATACACGATCTGCCCGAGTTCACCCAGTCGCTACTCCAGCGGCCCCGCCAAGCCCGAACTCCAGCACTTCGCCACCAGCCATGTTTACTTCACTTCGGTCTTGGTGGCACCGATCAACACGTTTCGCCAATGACGTTATCTACAGCCCGAGCCACGCGAAGCCAGTTGCCTGCAGCGAGCAACGGACGAGATGGATCTAGTCAAAAACTCTAGGAGTTCGAGAAGAAGCTCTGCACCCAAGCCTTCATCACCTAGCTCGGCCTCTACAGCGCCGCGAAGACCATCAGCAACGAGGGCCAGTACGGTGTCTCCGGCGGCATAATTACCTCATGCCGAATGTTGATCGGAGCAACAAACCCCCTCCACTACCACGGAGGCGGTCCTGCTATTGAGCCCGCCTTCTCTCGTATTCACCGGAAACGTTCTTCACCAAAAACATCTCAACTACCTCGTATCTTCAAGGCCCTCAGACGGAGAAAGAAGACAACCACAGATAAGAGAAAAGAAAAGAGAGAGGAGGGAGAGATGGCGTGCCGAAAGCAAAACAAACATGCCATGAACAACAACTATCATCACAATGCGAACTAGAGAGCAGTTTGCATGGGAACATATTCCCATGCTATCTCCCTCTCCGTAATTTTCCTTCCGCCGCTAGCAGCCGCCTCATCACCGGCCGCTGAACGCATGAAGAGATCTCACGAGGAAGGAGGCGGGCCCACACTGCCGTCGACGCCAATCGCAGTCGCCAAGGCCGCCGTGGACGCGGACGCACAGGTATCCTCCATCAAAAGATGAAAGATGCCAATGCCATCACGGGCGCAACTCGCACCCAACCTCCACTTCATCATCGCCATCGCGATTCATTACCTCGCAAACCCAGCTCGCCGTCGACGTGGCCTCCCATCTCGGGAACAACCCTCCCCTCGTAGGACACATCCACTGCCATTTCCGCCGCTTTCGATGGAGGACACCAAAACCAAAACAACTTATACATACATAAATCCAAAGACTAGAGAGAGAGACTCCAATTCGGCCGCATCCTCGGCCGCGGCGGTTTTGCCAAAGTCTATCTCGATCAGCTTCTCGGAAATTCCGATACCGAGGTGGCCCAACTCCGAGTTCGCGATGGTGAAGTTCATCATCCATGACGAATTCAATTTGGAGAAGTTAATTTGCGGTGAACTCAATTTGCTTCCGCATCCATTGGAGGATTTTTTATTAGTTTCTTCGGAGGATTCACGTTACCACCGCCGCCGAGCTCTATTATATTGAATGGATGTTGGAGTGGTAAAGACGCAAACCTTGCCTTCATTTTCGGCCTCGACACATTTAATAGCTCTGTCGCCTCGACACATTTAATAGCTCTGTCGCCAGCACCGGACGAGAACGAGCTCATCTCGGAGGTATGTCCTGGTCAATCCATCGAACTCAACCTTGGAGCCTTGGAGCTCAACCGAGTTCCGGACCGAGCTTACCCCGCCGTCGACGATAATCCTCATGACATCCGCATGTCCCTTCGCCGCTGCAAGGTGCCACGGCATGCAACCGCGCGAGCCCGATTCGGCGACCACAATTTGCCACAGCTCGGCTCAACTCCCTCCTCAACGGAGAAGGCCACCTCGGCAACTTCCTAGAGAGGGAGAAAGACTTCAGCTGGGCCTCACCACTTCGCCGACTTCAACTCCAGTTCCGACCTCAACAGCCCGGCGTCCTGGTCCCTCCACTAGCGGCAGGATATCGACGATGTCGTGCCACACCTCAACCTCGCCGACAAGCTCTACCTCGCCGGCAACGAGCTCCCCGCCATTGACGGTGGTTCGTGGGGAGAAAAGAGAGAAAGAAGAGAGAGGAAGTCTCTCTCAAGTCATTCACCTCTCACACTACAAAATAAAGGAGGTGGGACACACTCACAAACTCAGAATGTTCCTGTGAAGCTAGAGGAGCAAGAGCTCGAAAATTCTCCCACCAACGAGCAAGATATAAAATACGACGACGTCAACAACGAGGTGGAGACCCGAACTCCACTCCGGCCCACTCCAGCACGGAGAAGACTTCAACCTCTTCCACTTTGGAAGAGCTATATTCGGATGCCCTCAAGGTGTTCGACAAAATGCCAGTTCCAAAGAAATAAAAGACACAGGTGGATATTGGACTCAAGGTGTTCGACAAAATGTTAGTTTCAAGGGAACAACTACCAAGTTGCACTGCCCGCTGCCAACAACGCCACCAATGTCTCAACACACTCGTGGAATCTCTCCACTCCCTAAAGCTGCCAAGCTCAGTAAGCTCGAAGCCACGCGGTACTCGAGAATTAATCTCATCTCAAGAGGTACTATGCATAGGGGTAGAGAGTTCATACTTTGAGTTTTTGTCTTTTGAGTCGTCTTTCTCGAGTCAGTCCAGTCTTGCATACTCTACTACCTGCGCATACCACCTCTCATCCTTTAACACACTACTCTGACGAGGGTAATGTGATACTCTCTTTCCACACTATCCTGACGAGGAAAAGTGTGTTACCCTAGAGACACGCGTCTCGGGTATGTAAATAATACAATAAACGCGTATGAGGAGCCCACTCCTACCGATACTTCTCGGCAAACATGGAGAGTGAAGCCCGATTAATTTCGGCCATTTGAGGAGCCCACTCCTACCGATACTTCTCGGCAAACATGGAGACTAAAGCCCGATTCATTTCGGCCACTAAAGCCCGATTCATTTCGGCCACTAAAGCCCGATTCATATCGGCCAACTAAGCCCGATTCATTTCGGCCACTAAGCCCGATACATTTCGGCCACCTAAGCCCGATTCACATCGGCCATCAAATCCGGATTTATTTCGGGATGAACGCGCAAGAATTACGAGGAAGAAGTGCCTAACTTCGGCTATGAACGGCGACACAGCTTTCGTTTTATCGTTTGGCTACAGCGCATGAAGGCTCAATCAACAAAAATAAAAAGTTTTAAGTCAAAAGCGAGAGAATACATCATTTGCGGAGTGATCATAGAAAAGGGAAGGGGAAAAGTAAGGAAGGGATCCACTGGCCCCTCCTTGCCTGCTGGCTTGCTCCTGCCCGGGAGCACCCTTAAGCTGCGCCGCCTCCCCGCCCGTATGCTCGCCAGCTAGCCCCTGCCCGGGAGCATCCTTCTGCTGCGCCACCTTCTCACCCGTGGTCTCCACCTCCACCACCCCGAGCTCCGCTATGGCTTTAACGAGGTCAGTGTATTCATCCACGTCACAAGCCATAACAGTTTCTGGCGTGAGCAGTTCGTCAGACGCACAAAGCTTCTTCAGCAAGGGCGCGGAAGAAATGAAACCCACGATGGTGGACGCATAGCTTGCTAGCATATCCTCGTCAGACCGCCGTTTATACCCGAACTGGGACACATCGATGTCCAGGTACTTCTTCGCCACTGCGTCCAGGTTATCCGCCGTCATCGGGATCGAAAACAGTGATCCCAACTTGCTGGCCAAGTCGGAGAAGTAATTGGATCGCAGTACCTTCTCCATTACGGCCTGTATCACCCCGGCCTGCGAACCCAGCAGCTCGGCCTCACGAGCCTTCGCTGTACCCACTTCGGCCTCCAACGCAGCTATAGTTTCGGCCTGAGCGGCCACCTTCCCCCTCGTCGATTCCATGGTGGCCTGAAGGTCAACTATCTCGGCTTCTTTCTCCCGCAGTTCGCGCAAGAGCCTGTGCCTATCACCAGCCATCGTGTCCCGCACCTCGGCCAGCGAGGCAAACTGTACAGCCGCGCAACGAAGATATTCGGCTACGCGATTCAGCTCGCCACACACTTGCTCAGTGCCCTGCACCACCATGCCAACTTAGAACACATTCACCGATCAACAAGAACAAAATTAAAGGCAATACTACTCACCTCGGGGAATTCAGGCAGAGGCCGATTTGCCCCTACATCGAAGCAATCGCCAACCACGTCAGCCGACAGTGGCTCCTTCCCTTCACGTCGCTTAGGGCTGACGAGGGGAGGAGACTCCGTCACTGGGACTGTCTTCTCCGAGGAGGCGTCGGTTCTCTCTGATGACTCTGCCACCAGATCGCTGGTCGAATACACCATGGTCCTCTTCCGTTTGTTCTTGTTCGATGGGGGAGGGGGTGGTGGAGCAACCGGAGTAAATGCCACTAAAAAAAAAAACAAAAGAGGAGAACAAACGGAAGAAGTCAGTACAACCGAAGAGAATAAAGCAAGAAAAGAAGCAAGGCAGAATCAGTGCTGTTATTACGACCCGAACTAAAAGAACCTCACCCCTCCCCGGAGCCAATAAAATGGCTGGATCATTGGGACCTAGTCCGGCCCGCACGAGATCGGAATCGACAAATCTCTCTTTTACAGTCCCACAGCCATCTAAGATCGGCAGGAAGTTGGTGATTACATCATGAGAGAGCCACCCCTCGACCTTACTGGTCTTCCACTCGAACTGCAACGTGCCACCGAACTGACAGAAGAAAAATTTCCTCTTCCAGTCCCCCCGGACTTTATTCTTTACCTCAGCTCGCAGTCGGCGACGTGGAGAGAGGTAAAACCAGCTATCCCTATTTCTCAAGGAAAAGTAATGGGCCACCAGCCCGGCCGTCACCTGAAAGTTCTGCCGATGAGAGAGGACGCCAAGGGCGGTTATATGGTAAAAGGAATTGGGGGTTAGTTGAGATATAGGCGCACCGAGACGCGATTCTATCGCAGTGTAAACTGAAGGATACGGAACACGAAGACCACACCGGAGTGAGTCTTCGTAAACCGCAACAAACCCTACCGGTGGCCAGCAGGCCCTATCTACGGGCCGAGGAACAGCAAGGATGGTGGAGGGAGGGAATCCGTAAGCGTTACTGATCCAAATCAAATCGTCGGAGTTCAATGAGGATTGATAATCCCTAACCTTCCCGCCTATCGCCCTTCCCCGATCGGGAAACCCTACATCTAAGCCGGAAATGTTGGGAGGACAGGCAGACACCACCTCTAGCCTAACCCGCCCGTCGGAAATCCCCGCAGAAGAAGAAGTAGCCGGAATCAGAGAAGGAGAAGAAGTCATGATCACTCACTTGATTTCGCAGGTGGGGGTCGAGTCGTCGGAGAGGATAGCAACGCCGGAGAAGATGAACAATAGGAGGGCAAAGTTTGCTTTCGATTTCACGGAATAGAAGAAGAGTGGGAGGTATGGGAAAAGCCACCTTTTACCCTACAGCGATACGAACCCCCGTTATATTCCAGCTCGGCCTCGACGAAACAGTTCTGAGTTCATCCAGTTCGGCCCACATACTCCAGTTCGGCCCACATACTCCAGTTTGGCACACATCCTCCAGTTCGGTCCACATACTCCAGTTCGGCCCACATCCTCCAGTTCGGTCCACATACTCCAGTTCGGTCAACATACTCCATTTCGGTCAACATACTCCAGTTCGGTCCACATACTCCAGTTCGGCCCACATCCCCCAGTTCGGGAACCTCAACTATGTCATCATCACCATCGCATCCTCGCTTCTACGTCTTTTTGGGAGGGGATGTGATAGGATACGGCCCAACTACTAGGCCTAACAATAAAGCTCGGCCCACGTAGTTAGGCCCACGAGAAGCGGTTCAGCCAAACGTAGAAGCCTCGGATTCAGGCCCCAAGAATAGGCCCAACTCGAAGCCCGATTATTATTAGGGAAAAACCCTAATTACTTGTATAAATAGATGTTAGATAAGGGTTAGAGGGGATGGACACACTCTTTTGTACTCTACACGAGAAACCTAAATAAAATATCGCCGCTCTTTCTCTTTCCCGTGGACGTAGATCTATTCCGATAGGTCGAACCACGTAAATCTTTTGTGTTCTTTAATCTTTCGTTTAATTCTTCGTTACATTGATTGCCTCACGAAAATATGTTCGATCAGCTACCTCTCAAGAAAAAGGATTTGGGATCGTTTACAATTCCTTGCTTTGTTGGAGGTCAAAAATTTGGTAATGTTCTTTGTGATCTTGGAGCTTCGATTAATTTGATGCCCTTATCTATCTTTAAGAGGCTTGATATTGGGAATCTTCGTCCTACTCCTGTTTGTTTACAAATGGCGGACCGTTCTATTACTTATGCACAAGGGATTGTTGAAGATGTGCTAGTGAAGGTTGAATCCTTCATATTCCCGGTGGATTTTGTTGTTCTCGATATGCCGGAAGACAAAGAGATGCCTCTCATTCATGGGAGACCGTTTTTAGCAACCGGGAGAGCCTTGATTGATGTGCATGAAGGGAATCTTGCATTTCGAGTCAACAACGAAACCCTCACCATTTCGATCTATGATGCAATGAAGAAATCAAAGGATCATTTCACCATCTCAAAGAGAGGATCGTTTGGAATTCCAAGACTCCGTCTACCCATACTCCGAGCTTGATGAGGCTTGTGATGAACTTTTGAGCGCCCTTGCTCTTATGGAGTCTCAAGAGTCTTCGTCTCCTATCGACCCACAAATTCTCTCATCTTCTCAACATGAGCACGATCTAGTCCCGAAAAGCACCGAAGAGAATCCACTCCAAGATTGGAGCTCTAAGGATAAAGGTATTTCTCATACTCTAATTCCTAAGGATTCTCTAGGAAGTCTTGATTTGTTTGAGCCGAAAGAGAATAGCATGAAAGATGTGGCAATTCCTTTTGAGTTGAAAGTCGAGAAAGACGATGATGAGGATCAAGCTAAGTTTGGGGGTGTTACCCCTCATAAAGAAGTTGTGAAGTTCTTTGAGGATGTAGACGAAAGGAAGGAGGAAATGGATGACGGTGATCCTTTGATCCTTGGTTTGTCTTTCGTGCCTACAAGTCGAGTTTTGGGGGAATTGTGTAATGAAAGCCTCACTTTTCGAGTTAATGGAGATGAGACGACGTTTCATAAGCCGGAAGTTGAGATTGAATTGCCAATTCCGAGTGAAGAGAAGTGCTACAAGATCGGAGTCGAGTCTCGGGTGAAGCTTGTGTATCCGTTTTGTGGAGGCGGTACAAGGATGAATGATGCAAAGCCTCCTTGGAAGATAGGAGATCCATTTCATGACGAATGTGGAGAAGTCAAATTTCGAGGCAAGGATTCGTTTTTTTTTTTTTTTTTTTTTTTTTTTTTTTTTTTTTTTTTTTTTTTTTAAATCAAAACACCCGAGAGGGTGAGGGGTTAGGCAGACCCCCAACCTGTATATACAACCATATAAATCGAACAATGTCTGTGAGAGGTAGCACTAAAAATGAGTGCTATCCCCACTACAAAGGATAAACCAAATACAAACATGAGGAGGACCCGTAGAGGACCCAACCCCTCACTACAAATGGAAAAACACGGAGAACTAGAAACAATACACTGAGAATGGCCCAAAAGTGACCATCTCGGGAGACTAACAATACCACCTATCAGCGCGAGATACCACAGAGATGCCTGCATGATAGGCTATGAGTATCGGAACCTGAAGTTGGGGTAGCCCAACTGATCCATCCGAACGAGCGCCAGGAAGTAGCGAGGGGCGCTGGAGGAGTCGAAGTGAACCATGGTGTCGGTCTGAAGACCCCGACGAGCCATGAAGTCTGCAGGCTTGTTCCCCTCACGAGGGATGTGGGAGAACCGAGCCTGAATGCCTCTGAGCCGGAGACGGATCCGCGCCAAAATGTGACGAGTGGTCGCAGACCCGTGCCGGCCCGAGGTGAGGAGAGTGACCACAGCTGAGGCATCCATCTCAATCCAGATATGGGAGGAGAGCATGGTCGCCAGCTCTAGCCCATGGAGGAGCGCCAGGAGCTCCGCCTCAAAGCTAGAGCTCGCGGTCACCGGAGAGCAGTAGGCACGGAGGAGCTCGCTATTGTGGTCATGGACAAGGCCCCCAGCAGCGGCGAGGCCTGTACCTGAGTCGAACGATCCGTCCGTATTCAGCTTCACCCAAGGGGCCTCAGGTGGGAGCCAACGGACCATGCGGGAGCGAAGGGGCCGCGGGACCGGCTCCGAGGTCGGCATGAATGGGACCCGGGGCTGGCACCCCGCCCAATGGGCCGGCAGGAGGAGCCGAGCAGCTACTAGTGTCTGCAGGTGATGGGTGACCTGCCAAATAACGTGAGAGCTACGGAAAGGAACCCCACGGTGTTTGTGGCTGTTCCTCTCCGTCCAAATAAACCAAATCACGAGACAAGGGACCAAAAATGAAACGTGTGTGCAAGGAGCCCGAGGGAAGCGGTGTCTCCATTGATGTACCATGAGCTCCATTGAGGTATCGTCGAGCTAGCGACGTGAAACAAAGCGCTAGTTAGGAGGCACCCTAACACGTATCCTTTTTCTTTAGCGCGTTTATTTTCGTTTATTCTTTGTTATTTCATTTCATTTTATTTTTATTTTCTATTTTTTTTTCTAAGTACTATTAGATATATAGCTTTAAATAGTAGAGTGTTTAATTTTGTTAAAAAAAAAAAAAAATTGAAAAAAATGAGGGATATTTGTCTTTGATTTCAGTTTGACCTTAGTTCATAGTATAGAAATTTAAATAAATGAATTTTAAAAAAATTAAAATTAAAATTTTAGATGAACAGTGCTCGTCTTCTTCTTCTTCGCAGGGAACTCATCTTCTTCGTGAATTGGAGAGCAACCTCCGGCGAGCAGATTCTGGCGAGGGAGATGGCGAACAGCAGGTTTCGGTGTGCAGCAGACCCGGCGACCAAAACGGCGAGCTGCCGGTCGCCGTTGGAGCTTCTGTCCGAAACGGCGACCAAAACGGCGAGCTGCCGGTCGCCGTCTGGAGTTCGAAGATGGAGCAGTCCTTTCGCGCGATTCCGGCGGCGGGCAGCTTCTTTCTCGCGAGCGGATTCAGGTGACGAGTTGTTCCTCCCTTGTGCAGCGACTCCGGTGGAGAGGAACGACGTTGGGCAGCCGTTTCTGTGCTCCTCTCCACTCCCGTTTCTCTCCTATTCGCGACGCCGGCGACGATTCCGGCAGCAGCAGGTGGAGGTCGCGAATCCGGCAGCAGCAGGTGGAGGTCGCGATTCTGGCGACGCTCGGCAGCACCTTCCTCTCCCAGCAGCAGATCCGACAACAGCAGCAGTTTTCAGTCGCTCCGGCGAGTGCTCCTGTTCCAGCGAAGGCGGCTGGTTCATTTCGGCCCAGATCTAGGTCTGGGCCGGGTCTCCCACGGGCCAGGCCCGATTTTAAATAAATAAAAAAAAAATTGCCAGAAAATTTAAAAAAATTCAGAAAAATTAAAAAAAATAAAAAAAATTTTAAAAAAAAAATCTAACAAATTTTAAAATAAAATTCTAAAATTTTGGAAAATTTTAAAAAATATTTTACAATTTTTTTTAATTGACTACTTTCTCCTCTCTCCCCTCTTTTCTTCTAATTTTTGTGCACAAATTGTGGGATTTCTAATATTTTTTGTGATTTTGTTGCTCATAGTAAATTGTGATGAAGATTTGTGGGGTGACGAACGGGGGAGAACTTGCAAGGACATGACGGGGGATTCGCCATCGAAAGAAAAAATTGCGATTGTGGGGTCCGTCTTGAGACACATCACATGGAAACGGGAATCATTCCCCGCTTCGTTCCTTACCTAAATAGCTTGGACGTTTGTGAGTAGTAACTTAAATATCTTATGTATATTCGTCCCTCCAACCTTATTTTTGATTTTATTTTCAAAAATAAGTTTGGGGAGGGGGATGGGATAAGATATTCAAGTTACTTTTTCATATTGCTTCAAGTTATTTATTTTTTTTTTTTTATCGCATTTCTTTCTTTGTTTGTTTTAAATTTTTATGTTTTGTTTGGAGTGAGTTGGTGGTGGAATTTGTGTATATTGAAGGATGAGTTGATTTGGTGTGTGCAAAATAATTCAAGTGATGTTTTCATGCTTTGTAAGGGTGTTTAATTGCGTAGGTGCAAATTATTTTGAATTTCATTTTAAAAGCATCACTTGAGTTGTAGTGCTTCTTGTCTACATGTCTAGATATTGTGGTTATCGCTCCTATGCTTTCAAGAGAGTTGTCGATGATGATTTGAGCGGAAAATGTATCATTTTTTTGGGATTTCTCATGTGTGTATTGAGCATGAAATGGTTGCATAACATGATTGGCTAGGAATGATTGATCTTAGGCACATGAACTCTAAACAAAAGCTTGTGAGATTTGAGCCAAAACGTTGCATTAATAACGTTACTTTTTCTTTCTTGTGAGTTTGCCATGTAGTGCATTGTTATCTTCTAGAACTTGCCTTCAATCTCGATCGAGGTTGCTATATGTGCTACGAGCTTAGAAATGATTTTAGGCCCTCATTTGTTAGCCTCATTATTCCCTAAACACTAACCAAATGAAACGTTAACTTTGTGGTCCCCCTTGAGCCTTTGAAGCCTTTGTTGCTAAACCGGATGAAAGGGGGTGAAGGTTGGTTATGGGAATCCATTAAGAGGTTGTGAAGTAGTGAGGAAACCGAGGTTGGAGTAGTTTGATTGAAGAGGTCGTTGTGAGATGAGAATACTCCTATGAGCTCTAGTTTTTAAAAAAAAAAATGAAAGAGATGAGAATGGAATTCTCATAGAAAAAAAAAAAAAAAAAAAAAAAGAAGTGGAAAAAAAAAAGTAATGAGAAAAGAAAAAAGAAAGGAAGAAGTTGAAAAGAAAAGAAAGAGTTTGAATAAAGATAGTTGTAAATAAGAGCATAAAGGAGTTATTTATGGATATTTGAGAAGCTTCAATCAAGCTTGTGTATTAAAGAGTGCAAAGAGGTGAAATGGTGAAGGTAGAAGGTGGAGAAATTCACACTAGAGTGAAAAAGAGAAGGTGAAAGTATTTAGGAGATTTCTTAGTCACTTAGCCTAAAAATCCCTACCTAAACCAATGTCCCCACATTACAAGCCTAAATAAAAGACCTAATTGATCTTAGCTCGAGTGCACAACCAAGCGATGGAGATCTTGAGATTTAGGGCAAGCTTATGGTAAGAGCAATGCATGCATGTGTTCGATGAGTGTAAACTTCCTACCATACACTTGAGAGAAAGAGCGATACACTTACACTCTGGGAGGTTTGGAGTTTCATTATGCTTGAGTGATTGATTTCTTGGTTGAGAGTGTTGTGTGTTTGTGGATTGTCTAATGCACCTTGGGAGTTCCATGTTTGTAAATGCTTTATTGAGTGAGCTTTGAGGCATCGAGGATCTTGATTAGCATGCCCCTATGTACTTATGTTCTTTGATTGTTCGTTCCATTGTCGGGACGAGCAATGGCTTAAGTTTGGGGGAGTTTGATAACCACATATTTAGCATGCTTTAGAGTGCGTCTCGATGCGTGTTTTGGTTGAGATATGCGTTTAAATGAATAGGAAATGATAGGTTTTTACAATTTGTACATTTTCTATATGCTTTGCGTTTTCTCTCGGTTTCCGTGCTGATTTCAGGTGTTGCGGCGATTTTCTGGGCGAGTTTGACTGATCCTATGTCGAAGAGGATCGAGAGAGGAAGCCGTAGCACTTTGCGGATTAATTTTCCGATGCCGGACGAGAGAGAACGAGCCAAAACCGTGAGAGCGCGCAAACTGCGAAATGTGGGCGGAAATGCACGAGTCAAACGAAAATGCACTAGTCAACTCTTCATTCAACTTTCCAGAAATTACACATTTTACCCCACCTTCTTATCTCAAGTTTCTAGTATTTGCAATTTGACCCCAATTGGTGGGAAAACTATAAATAACTAGTTATTTTCCTTATTTGGTATCCAATTTCACTTGTATTTCACTTGAGCAATTTCTCTTAGAACCCTAGCTATTTTCCCTCTTTCTACTTTGGTATTTTCAAATATTGTTGGATGATCAAGCTTGGATATTGATGATTTGTGGAGCATTTCAATTCCTTTTCATTTCCTTGTCATTTCTATTATGTTTTCTCTTATTTTCCATGGTTTGATTGCTAGATCTATGGCTAGCTAAGCTTGCATATGGCTCCAAGTGATGGATAATTTGATGTAGATGATAGGTATTAGATTCTAGGATGTAGATCTACCTTCCTCTTGGATTGTCTATGGATTGGGACTTTAATTTGAATGCATGAATAATTGATCACTAGGAGTGCATCTAAGGTGTTTGAGGGAATGCCTAGTAAGCTTCCTTTCATAGCACTTGGCATCAATCCATACCCATATCACTTGATTTCATCTCTTATAGTTCCTAGAAAGAATTAGATGAGTTGGATGAGAGTAGGTAGGTTATCTTAGACATAATTTGAGCTATTTGGAGTTGATAGAGTATTTAAAGGCTTAGAAAGCATTTGTTGCTCTATTGATCAACTTGTTAATCACCCTAGTAAGGTAGGTTAGCATATTTGATATAAGAAACCATCCAAGGTGGATTAAATTGGCTTGAAGCACCTAGATTCTAAGACCTTCATCATCATCATATTGGAAATCACTTGGATCCATGCCTTTTAATATTGTTGATTCTTCATATTTGCATTCTACTAGTCTTGTTTACTTTACATTGTTGAGTTTACTCTTTGCCTAGTTAAGTAAAAAACCAAACTATGAATGTGTGTTTAGATAGTATGATAGGGACTACGTGAACTACTTGATTTGCTATTGCCATATTCACTCCTTGTGGTTCGACTCGGACTAGTAGCTAGTTCGGTATTATTGCTAGGCTAGAAATTAGCTCTAGTCAGTCGTCCTACTCATCCTTCGTAGCTGAACCTACAAATATTGCAACAAACCACAATTAATATCCACCAGTTTAATCCGTCCGCGAGGACTGAACTAGTATAATTTGGTTTTACATGTCACAAGAGTCTGACATACCTCCATCTATCTTCAACTTCTTGTTCCTCCTTTCATAGACCTTCACGATTGGAGGTCTATTCTTACTTCTAGCCCTTACAGCCTTTTTGACTTTCCGAACGAGTCGATCAAAATCTAGCTCTTTCTGCCACTGGCGAGCATGCCAAATCATGTTATCCCTAACCTTTTCAACCTCGAGCAACTCGCTTTCAAGAGTAGAAACATGCTCATGGTCTACTTGGTTCTTGACAACCCCATTTCTGAATGCTTGGTACCATCCCGGTAGAGATGCAAGAATAATCTCGCACTTTCCCCTTTCCGTCATGTGTCCACCATACATCTCATACTGAGTAAAGAGATTTTTGAACCTCTTGAGATATGCCCTCGTGCTAGGGAAATCATCAAAGTCCATAAAATCCATCTCTTTCCGGGCTAGGAAGCTAAGTAGACGGAACCGAAAGGACTCCGGAACACCATCGGAATAAGCTAAATGACAAATTTTCGTGCGAATAGAATCAATAGACATATCTGAAATAAATAAGAAGTAAACAACTTATAAGCAAAAATTATTTATGTTATCAATGTTATAAACCCAAAAATAACATTGAACCAACAAACGAGTAGCCCGATACTATTTACAAATAGTCCACTATAGGTGAATGCTATCCATAAAATTATCGACTATGACCGCAGTCTATTTTATTTCTTATCCCATCACACGGACCATAGTGAAACAAAGAAATAATAACCCGTGCCTCAGGACCCTGCTAATTCGAGAAGTGACCTCTATAGGAGGATTCATCAATAAGCAGCTAAGCTACAACCATATTTCACTACAAGAAATTTAGTCATAGATAACACGACATAGATAACGGTATTTTTTAAAAACCGTTATGTATGAGCGCGTTTTTCTTATAGATAACAGTTTTAAAGAAAAAGTGTTATGTATGAGCGAATCACTTTTAGCAAAGATAACAGTTTATAATAAATTGTAATGTAAAATACTATTATAGTTAACGCTTTCTTAATGACCGTTATCTAAATGTAATGTTATTTTAATTTTAATAACGCTTTAAAATATTGTTATCCATTTTCCGTTATTAAAAGAATTAAATAAATAAATTAATTAAATGTCTAAATTCTAAAATAATTTTTTTTTAATATGCAATCTCAACCGGGCAAAACCAATGGCACAAATTTCACTAACCAAAACCCTCCCTCTCGATAGCTCGACGAAAAGCCCTAATCCAAAAATTGGGGGAGCCCTTCGCCGGCCTCCGGCGACTCCGACGACGTCGCCCCTCGCCTCTGCCATCGCGGTGAGAAGGCGTCGACCGGCGCCGCTTGCAGCGTGCAACTTCTCGTTTGGCGCTGCCTCCATCGTCCGCGTCTGTTCCGCCGCCGGCGCAACTCCTGCGGCGGCGCTCGTCGTCTCAGGCCGGACTATTTCCGACATAAAAAACCCTAGCCCCCTTTCGGCTAGGGGACAGTTTTATCCCTAGCTCGCCCCTGCTTTCTCTCTCTCAGTTTCCTTTTCCTGGCGTCGGCAGTGACGCCGCCACCGTTGGTTGCTCCTCTTCTCCTTTCTCCCTCCATAATCTAACTCCCTCACTCTCTATCTCATTATTGCAGGTCCAGCGACTCCCGGTGCTGCAGTAGATCCACCGCTGAGGGCTGATGTTGCTGTGGTTCGGCCTCCGGTGCCGTGGGAGGGCTGTTGAGGCTTCGGCGTTTCTCGATGCCCCTCGGGCTCTTGCTTTGCCAATTAGGCAGACCTTTCATCACCGTCGGTCAGTTCGACGAGGTTCGATTACCCGCTCTTCCCCTCTCGATTATTTACATAAGCATATAGATTTATGCCTTAGAGTTTAGGGTGTCATTGTTTTTAATGGGATTATATGCTTCATTCTGGATTTATGTTGGCTTGTGCGTGTTAACACGTATGTGTGTGTTTGCTCGAGGCGAGCCTTAGTTGATTGGAGTTAAGATTTCAGATTTTGGTATATATATGTATGATTGCTAGTTTTCTCTTTTTGAAGAAATATTCGCATTTATAGGGGAGGGTTGCTCTCTTCAACTCTGATGTTTCAGCGCTTGGTGCTAAATTGGCGGCTCTCAAGGTGTGTTTTAATGTTCTGTGAGTACGCACATTAGTTCGTTACAAACATCTTATGCATTGACTCATTTATTTTTTTGATTCCCCTGTGTTTTTTAACTTTGCTTTCGTGGATTATGCTTCAATGGTGTGAAGAGTGAAGAGAACTCCCTGAGGTACTGATCTGTATATCAGTATATGTTTTGGTTGCATGTTAAACTATATATTACGGTTCTAAAATGTCTACATCTCTTACTGTTGTTAATTCAGTAGCAAATCCTTGTTTTAGCAAAAGTTATTCACCAAAAAATGTATATTAAACTGTAGATAGAGCTGCTTATATTACCTATAAACTTGATTTGATGAGGAACATGAACCTCTTCTTTTGGCAGAGATGGATTTATGGGAAAAATGCTTGAACTAAATGTAACATATTTCACTCGTGTATCATGTTTTGAGTTCATGTCTTCTACGAGAGATAATTTTCCATGTTTGGCTGGATACATTTGTATGTATGGTATTTCGTTTTATGATTGATGATCCTGTGTGGGAATTTTTCTTCACTGAGTGTCTGTCGGTGATGTATGTCGCTATGTCTCTCATAGCAGCTATTAGGACACTGGTCAATTAATCATGCATATAATCAAAATGAGGCAGAGTTGAAATACAAGATTCAATGTAGGCTATTGATAGACTTATTTCTACTTTAAATCTGGATTGCAGGAAATTTCAAGAGTTTGTAGCCTCCTCCTCAAATGTGGAAAAATCTGCTCATGCGACTTTAACTGGAGGTATGCATCATATATGTTGGAAAAGGATATTTCTAGAAAGAGGACTTCCATAGTTGTAAGATAAATTGAATAAAAGTTTAGGGTACCATGAACTGCACTACAGCAAAAAAATTTAATGAAGGGATGATGATGAAGTAATCCTGGATAGTGGTTGCATCTTGTTTCTGTTGCCTTCAATTACTTATTTGCCTCATCTTTCATTGGTATAATGTAATCATGGAATCACTCAAAAGCAGGACCCTTAACCACACAAAAGCAAGATGTTGAACAGGCACGATTGGTTCTTGAGAATAAGCTGGCTCAAATGATCATGCATACTGACCAGGAGGAACAACAGTACAAAGCTGAAAAAGACATGCATGCTCAGGTGAGACTCCATCTTGATCCATACAGCTTGGTAAAGCCTCTAGCATTGCTAATTTTTTTTATGCCTAATTGGAAAACAAGACACATCTCTCAAACAAAATTATGGTGCTTGTGCAGGTCCAGGAAGAGTTGAGTAATTTGAAAAGAAAAGCGATGCTTATGGAGTCAGTTATGAAAGAAAGCATGGAGCTGCAGGTATTGAGTAGATATCCTTTAAAGCTTTGTCTGTTGTTTATCAACATGTTGATCACTGAATCAGAAAATATGAATTCGCATCCCCAAGGATTTTGAAAATGATTAGATTTTAAACTTATGGACTAGGTGGTTTCAACCAACTCAGTGTTAAATCTAGTTGAGTCTAAAAATCCCTACAGAAGACTTAATTAGATTAGTCTATTTGCTTGATGACAGACAACACCAGAAGTTGATGCATAATTCGTAGTTTGTTGATATAGTGTTCCCACTCTTTGTCTGTTTTATGGGTTAAGATTGTGTATATGAGATTGTTGCTGCTAGTTTAGTTTCATAAATGAATTGCTACTGGTGTATAAACTGTCATTTATTATGTAAGCTCTCAATCTGATTATTACCCTATAAATGTCATTCACCTTACTTTCTAACAGTAAAACAGAAGCTCTGCTCATATGACCATTGACGTTTATCACAATGGCATCAAGAGCAATTTAAAGTCGAATTGTACTAAAGAATGATCTTGTTTTTCTCAGGAACATAGGTTGCGTCTTGGACAGAAAGCCATATTTCACCTCGAAGGTACGTTCACAGGATTGTTTTGACATAATTTTCCACCGATCTTGGTATTTATATGAAATATATTGCAGGTGGTATCACATGGAAAGAATCATGACAAAGAAAAAGATTGCTAGAAGGGCATATGTAGACTTGGAATAGATCAAAATATCAAAATCGAAGATTGCTCAGGGATTTTTTCTTGCAAACTACTTGTGAAAAAAGTATACTCTCATTTAGAAGCGACATTTTAGGTTCATTTTTTTACTATGTTTTGATGGTAGTATTGTAGAATATTTGGATGGTATTGTATACAATGTTTGATGAGTAATATATGGTATTGTTTTGTGTTTTCAAATGTATCATTTATATTTCTTTTTTATATTAAAAAAATTAAAATATGAGTACGAAATACATAACAGAATAAACCGTTATCTATTTAATAAAAAGCTATATCTAAATCAACAATATATTACATAAACTTGAAAATAGATAACAGTTTAAAATCGTTATGTAAGATAACTATAGATAATGGTTTAATATCGTTATGTATGCAATTTGTTATCGTTGTCTATTGTTGGTATAGATAACGGTTGTAAACCGTTATCTATGAGCGTGGACTATAGATAACACCACTATACTTCACACTTGTTTTGGCTCATAGATAACGGCATTTCGCCGTTATCTATGAGCGTTTTTCTTGTAGTGTTTTAATATCCCGAAAATAATTATATTAAGAGCAATCCTACCGAAAGGAGGAAATACCTTTATAAAATCATTTTACCCATATTATCAATATTTGAATTAACCAATGAATTCC
The DNA here is from genome assembly GCA_029379335.1 of Thymus mandschuricus. NCBI lineage: Eukaryota > Viridiplantae > Streptophyta > Magnoliopsida > Lamiales > Lamiaceae > Thymus > Thymus mandschuricus. The sequence continues at coordinate 12,167,700 of CM057074.1, read as the reverse complement.
AAAATTAGTATTCCCTATAGGGAGGAAGACTCATTGTCAACGCGAATACTAATTATTTCATTTTAAATCAAATTAACCTTTTATGAAGTCTAAACCAATGAAATCCATAACCAGCATCTCTTATAGGGAGGAAGACTCATTGTCAACGCGAATGCTAATTATTTCATTTTAAAACCAAATATGGAGGTCCTTTAAATCAATTAACCAATAATCGATTAACTATACCGCTTAGTCTTTTTAAGGGTTTGTGTGACAATCGTAGCACATAGACAATTAAGTCCTATCACATGATTTCTAAGCGCAAGTAATAAAACATGCTCGCATTGAAATCATAAAACCGACATGCTATGACCCCTATGCATGTTATTTCTATTACGCAAATAATGAAAAGCAACTATAACATGCAAAACATGCTAATCATCTCATCGCGTAATTTAAATCCATCCATAGCATGCATAATAATTAAATAAATAAATAGGCTGCCGACCGGGAATAGAAAGCCCAATCTATTACATTTAATAAAACAAAATCCCGGAACAGGCTCCGGTCTTCAATCTTCAATTTTGAAGTCAACCCCGGTCTTCAAATCCACCTTCCAAAATTAGCAACTGCTCGAACTAACTAGGGTGCGGAAAACCCTAATTACCAAAAATGGAAAGCGATTTAATTCGAACGAACTAGGGTACGAAAACCATAGCCGTCGACGATCATGCCAAGGTTTCGGAAAACCCTAGCCGTCGTCAACGTCATGGGCTGAATCGTCAAAAGACGAACAGCCCTCGTTCAAAATTCCGGCCACGCGCCGCCGCCGAGCCACGCGTGCTAACCAAGCGCCACTGGGTGTGTACCGGGGACACCGTCTCGGCTCCACGACGAGCTTGACGTGGCTGGGTCCGGGCTGGGTGCGTCCGTTGCAGCCCAACCCGAGCCACTGCTCGTCGCCGTCGCCCGAGAACGCCGTCACCTTTGCCGTTATCTGCTGCACAAGGCAGCGCCGCCGCCGCGAGCCACCGCCGGTGGCTGGGACGCCACCGGTCGCTCCCAATGGTTCGCCGGTGTCCCCAGCACCACCGGAGGTGCTGGGTTCGAGCCCGAGCAGCCGCAGCAAGATCCGGCAGCAACGCGCGCGCAGGGGAAAAACCCAGCCGCCGACACTGACGTGCGATCACGCCTCAGCCGCCGCCACCGGTGGTCAGGGGACCACCGGGCCTCCTGTCCACCTCCGTCCGCGCCCCCGTCGTCGTCGAACCACCGTCGAGCCGCGGGCTTGAACCCAGCAGCGCGCGAGCCAAGAACCCGTTAGGGTTTCGGCCGCCGCTGCTGTAACTGGCCGCCGCAGCCCTCCCCGCACCGCCACCTGTCGTCCGGCGCCGTCACGGCTCCGTCCCGACGTCGAGCCGGGCGCTGGACCGCCGGGCAGGCCACGGTTCAGGCCCAGCAGCGCCGGCAGGCTTGAGAAACCAAGGATGAACCCTAGGGTTCAGTCGCCGTGAAAAACGACGAGGGGCAGCCGCGCAAAACCGCGGCAGATTACGCCGCCCGCCGCCGTGCGCTGGCCGACGCGCCGCCGCCTGCGGCCATCGTTGCCTTCGTCTCTTGTTTGTCTCGGACCTCGTTCCTCAGCAATTCTTCGATTTTCCAGAATACAATACAATACAAAATCGAAAAATACAAGAAAAACGAATCCGAATCTAATCGGCACCTTATTATCTCGCCGATTAAAAAAAAATGAACAACGATAAAACGAAAATCGATAAATAACGCACATAATTTTCCCGGACAGCAACATGCACACATAATCATAATTACTCGAATGCATGAACATTAAATTCGAATCAACACAGAGCCGATCCAAAAACCTCGGGCTCTGATACCACTTGTTGGGACCGGCTGCTTGAAAGCCACCCCTTACCCAGATCTTGGTTCGGTTGTGTCGATTCGATCGTGCACATAAGTTCATGCAAGAGTTCGAGTACATACGTTACGATTATGGAGACGAAGAATCTGAGTCGTGTCTGATCGATCTACGGTTCTGATCTTCTAGGATGTGATCCCACACCTTCAGATCTGAGACTTGGTGGACGTCTCAAGATCACTGGAACCTCGATCTCCCTCACTCAGAACCCGGCGGCTCTCTCTCTCTCTCGCCCCCTAAGGTTTCACGTCAATCTCTCAATGACGACTTATGTGTGCTAGGGTTTTAGGTGAGAGACATTGAGAGTATTTATATGGTTCATAAATAAGGAGATTTGATCCCTTATTAATCTCTAACCATATCTTTGCCTATCCCATATTTATTCTCTTTCCATAACTTACAAATCTTATTCCTTAACTAATACGGAATTAATAAGGAATTAATTTGTTCCGTTATGCAACTGTATATCCAGAATTAATTCTAACAAATAGAATTTATTCTAATACCAGTAGAAGAATAAATAAATAAATATATACTAAATATATTTATTTATATGATATTTATCCCCATAAGATTTAATTAAATAAATCTTATCCTATTAGATTTAATCTTATCCATGAATGATTAAATAACAACTAATTAGATTTAATCTTATCCCACAGGATATAAATCTAAATTAATTATTTAATATCCATTAAACGGATATAAATCCAATATATATCATATACCGGGCCTGAGTACAATTATTGAGCCCATACTCAATAATACTCTTTAGATCAATTCCCCGAGGTCTGTTTGGGCCATCCTAGGGATCGGATACCAGACAGAGTTGGGCCTTATCTAATTCGATATTTCCATGTCCACCCCTGAACATGTATCTCATTAGAACTATGACGCACTCCACTAAAGTGTCATAGCTGAATCACCGCTCTGTCCCAATTATGTAGATTGGGTTGGTATTTTGTTTAGTTCGACCCCCGTGTTTAAGACCTTCCATATCCGTTACTCAATTAGAGCTACCATGACTGCTCCTAATTGTTAACATCTATTCCTCAGGTAGTACCCGTTCACTCCTCATTATTATACCTGAACTTAATCAGCATGCATGACTTGGTATAATAAACATTGTGAACTCCCTGAGGGGATAACGTCAGCCTGCACTCACACAGGACACGGCTTATTGATAACACTTATTAGACATACTATGCAACTCGATGTTACCCAAAGTACAATATGATTAAGATGAGCTAACGAGAAGTCCATATCATCGTAAATCAAAGTAACATCGAAGAATACATATACATCTAATAGTTTACCAAGGTTAAGATCGAGCTAGAGCCTGAGATCTATAGCTCTTCACCTATATCACCTTTGATACAGGGTCAGTATCAGAAGAGCATTATCTCTATTGATCCTCAATACGTTCCACCGTACCAGCATAATTAATGATTAGGACTCATCACTACCATTAAGCTGCAGTCTAGACCGATAGCTCAGCCCAAGCTATCTCGACTGTGAACTGTTTATATCTCATCATTATTAACGACCTTCGTGATCCTCTCCGAACTCATATCGACACGTGGTCTAAAACATGAGATAATGGGCTTTATTCTTGCTTATACATATTCTTCCAGATAGGGATTGTTAACAATGGACCGGTGTCGTAACCACTAAAACAACCAGTTTTGCTATAGTTATACAACAACCCCAACAGAAGGGGCCATAGAGCCCAGAACAGCGCGTGTTACCTGATAGGGACTAATATCAGCCCTACTATGTAAATAATCTAAATTATTAGATATATATTCTTCCCATAATTTTGGGAAGACTATCTCCTCAAAATAGAATTAATAGCGTTGTGTAATAATATTAATTCATAACTAAAACCGTTTCCCTAAAGCAGCAGATGTTATGCTAAGTGCAGAGATCTTACTAAACTAAAAGGAATGATGAGTTCTAATTAGAAGCAGCCTTTGTATCATCACCAAGAGGGAATAAATATTAACCTTGGTAGGGATCAATAAAAAGTATTCCACCTGGCAGTATAGTATTAACGGATTCCATGGGTTCTTAGAGGCCTTAAATGCTCAATAAGGCCATGAAGCATATTCCGCGTATAAGCGGTGAGGTCAGGCCTCATCTCAGGAGCTATATGGGATCTGATAGCATCTGTCAAGGTTAAAGGATCTGACCAATTCCCATGAGCATCTGGCAAGATTTGAGGTTCTGCGCAGCATGCAGACCGCGTGACTCTACGTACTCTAGAGTAAGGACCACTGAATTAATGACGGAGGGGATCTTGCCTCTATAAGAATTCCTTTTCTATCCTTCCTCCACACGAATGTTCACCTTTTCATCCTCTTTACATCTATAAATACCAAGTGATCGCACACCTCATTCATCATAATCATCACAGCACAACTCTTCATACACACACGCACTCTGCGTACTATTCCATTCATTCCACACATCTTACTACGAGCTCCTCGAGCTCAGGTAGTCAAGGCTTTCCGGGGTCTTCCACTGGAGAACCTCACTCCCGATCATCACCATTTTCCCCTTCTCGCCATCGGGAAGAATCTTTCTCTTGCACACCATCTCCAGCCTAAGGTATAACCTTCATCGCCATGGGAGGAAGAAGCCTAACAAAGCTTTACGCTCTCGGTTTCTTTCTCCTCCCATTTCTTCTCTTTGTTTTCTACTTGAACGAGTTCTAAACTCCATAGATTCGACTGATTTATGGCCAGAAATGCCCTTTATTTTAGCACTTAACTCAATCGCTGCTTACTATCTTTATACGAACAATGTTGTGTATGAAATCTGTATGAAATGCATAGTTATGGCTGATAAAGCCACATAAATCTCTTACTCTCTACTATTGTAATTCTTCATCCATGAATGCCCCTTTGCAAATATGATGAATAATCACTCGAATTGTTGTGGATCTTCAAATGCTTTTAGCCTGTATTCTATTACCTCAAAATGCTTTAGCAGGAGGAGCAGGGCAAATAAAAGCAAGGCAAGAAGTCATATAAACATAAAAATAGAAGAATAATATTCTAAACTGATAGTAAATGGCAGAAACATGTCTAAGGCGAGGCCTTAAAAAGCACCTAGCCGAAAGCAGAAAGAAATAATATTGTTTGTGCCCCACCAGCACGATTTCAGGGTCATAAAAAAGCACCCCACCACGAGCACCAAAAAGGTAAATTGTTTTGAAACAACTCATCAAAAGCAACAAGATTAAAGAGAAGGATCGGAAGCAGAAGCTAGATCCTCAGAGCTCGATGAGTGGGAGGAGGAAGACCACTCCTCGATAGTAGCCAAAGCCAAAGAGACAGAGGGGCCACCTTTGGGTGAGTTCGTCGGAATCTTTAGAGCGTTCCCCTCTTCAGAGCCATTCTTCGCCTTTTTTGGAGGGGGTGGCAAGTAGGTATCTTCCGTGCGGGCGGATGGGCCTGGAGTGTTTCTTTCCCTCAGTTCTTGATAAGGGAAAATGTTGATAATAAATAAACTTAAAAAAAAAATAATAATAATAAATAATAATAAAAAAACAACAACAACAACAACAACAACAACAACAACAACAACAACAACAAAAACAACAGTGAAAAGTAAGGGAAAAGAGAGGGTCGAAAGCCTTCTGCATAGACCTCATAACCATAGTGTTAAGAGGAGAAAGAGGAAATAAAGGAGCACCCCAGGGAGGGAGATTGTTTCACTAAAAAGTGTTCGCAATAGAACGAAATCCTATCGTAGCACTAGCAAGTAAAACCAAAGTATCGAATCTCAAGAAAAACTTAACACGGCAATTAATTATGTAGTAAACCTAAAACTAAGAAAGCAAGTAAAGAATATTTTGAGGTTTTTGTTTTTAAATCCTAGGCAAGAAAATAAATCAAAGCGATAAATAAAAGCAAGTAAATAGCTAATCTAGGACTCAAGAAATAAATCTAAGAATTAAACTAGAAGAAAGCAATAAATCTACCTAGGCAAGAATCGAAAGGAAAGCAATAAAGAAAGCAATAAAGAAAGCATAAACTACTCTAGACATGATGAATAAAATCTTGAAATTAAAAGGCTAATTAATCTAACTATGAAAGCTTTGAAAAACGAGAGAATCGACACTAGAAAAACGAATCTAAACTTTAAACTAAAAATCGAAAGAACGAAATTAAAACTAAGCACATTAAACGAAGCAATTAACAGAACGAATCTAAAACTAAAGCAAAGCAATTAAAGCAAATAAACGAAAGCAATAAAAGAACTTACGAGAAATAAACGAAGACGAAGAACTTGAATTAAATAAAGAAGTCTTGAATTAAACAAACTACGAATCCGGATCCGAACAAAGTAAAACTAATCTAAAGTGTTTAAGTGCTGAAAACTAAGGCTAACTAATGCTAAAAACTGATAAAAGATGTCTAAGATGTTACAAAATTCGTCCAAGGCACTAATATATATACTAGGAAGAAAACCTAGTTAAATAAGGAAACACAGCTGGACGCCGACATCTGGACGATCGTCCAGATGTTGAATGAAATCTGGACGGTCGTCCAGATCAGAAACTGGATAACCTCTTCGCGTGTGTTTGGCCGGTCGTCCAGATTGTGAAGGAAATCTGGACGGTCGTCCAGATCAGGTACTGGCACGTTCGCGCGCGACTCTCATGTTTCGGCCGTATCTTCCTCATTCGAACTCCGAATTGACCTCCGTTTTCGCCTATGTGCTCCTATCGAACCCCTCTTCGATATAATGCTTTCATTACATCCAAAATGAATCTTCAATGAAATCATGAGAGGTTAGAACTCGAGGTCAATGATTGCTCAACAACCTTTCTTCTCGTTTTCTTCTCGTTTCCGCCCTTTTCATCCTACAAGTACCAAAAACTCCAAACAAACTAATCATAGCCAAAAGACAAACTAAAAGACACGAAACACAATGAAAACGAACACGAAAACACAACGAAAAACCTAACAACTAAACACCAATCAAAATCCCCCACACTTAGAACTTTGCTTGTCCTCAAGCAATATAAACATACAACTTAGAAGTCAATCCAAACAATTCAAATCATAGAACATTTAATCACCGGAAACGAGGTCACTTTAATCCCAAGTTACGATCAATCATCATCAACGAGCTATGTGGCTTATAAATCAACCCAAGCAAGAGGAAAAGCAATGATACACACATCTCACTAATATCTAGATCACCACAACTTTAGACGTCTAGCCTACTTCCCCTTTTTTATTCAATACATAAACAACTCTCTTTTTTTTCTTTTTTTTTTTTTACACAAGTGAACGTTTTTGGCACATAATTCACTAGGTTTAATCATCGATGGGTCACATCGAGCCTCCTAGTGCGGTTTCCCGTACCCATTGTCAAGAGGGGTAGAATGCCTACGAACACATTATTCTAATATACACGAGTATCATCTAGGACAAAGTTCATGAAATGTGATCATTCGAGGGTCTCTCGAAGCCTTTTCATGTGGTTTCCCATGCTCATTACTCTAGTATTTTCATACGTTACAAGTAAGAGGAGCAGAATCCTATCAACTCTTTATTCACACATAAACACAACTTTTTTTCTTTTCTTTTCTAAGGGGAAAGTAAACTAGCAATCCAAGTCGCAACAATCTAGATTTATCACTCAACCAAAAATCATAAATCATTTTCCTTAAACTCAAATCAATTCGTGCCCCACAACTCATCGAATCATAATCAACAACAACTCAAGATTAAACCAACCTAATTTATGCTCAAATCAATTCCAACAACTAAAGATTCCATCGTTGAATCATTCACATTGATCCTAAGTTACATGCTTATAGGGCTCAAAATCAAACAAATTCCTAAGTGAGGGAACATGAGGACTCGATCAACTAGACTCGATCAACAAGACAACAAAACCACAAAAACTTCATGCCAAAAGTTCAAAGACCCTCCCCCACACTTAAAATCAAGCAATGACCTCATTGCGAGAAAATAAAAAGGAAGGGATAGAAGTAACTTATCGCACAATGTCGACCAACACACTTGAAATCCCGAGAAATTCCAAGTACTACCTACAAAACAAACACAAAACACAATACCAAAGCGTAAAATCGAACAAAATAAAGAAATCAAAATAAAATACTCAAACCAAAACGAAAAAGACACAATTTAAGGCTACGATTAATTGAAAGGACTTCGGAACCGGGGATCTTGCCAACGAGGATCGTGAGGAGACCAATAACGGGGATCATTCGGGTTTGGTGGAGCGGAGGTGGAGCCAATGGAGAAGTCGGTGTACCGCATCAAATGGCCCTCGATGTTCGACACCCGCCTATCCAAGCCAGACACGTGTGTAGACAAACCCGCCATTTGGTTAGACAAACCCGTCATTTGGGTGGACATGGAATCGAAACGAGCAAACATCCCTTGTTGAAAATCAGCCCAATATGGAGGAATCTCGGCCTCCATGGCCTGGCGAGCTCGGACGCGATCTCTTCGAGTGTAGTAGTAGTGAATAATGCGCTCATCATCGTCTGGAACATGCTGCTGCTCCTCCTCGTCTCCATTCCCGTCGTCCTCGTTTTCCACTTCCTCCTCTTCTTCCTCTTCTTCTCCCTCTTCTTCTCCCTCTTCTTCTCCCTCTTCTTCTTCCTCAGCGTCTTCCTCCTCTTGGTGCGCAGCTTCTTGCCCGGCTCTTTGAATACGACGCGCGTCAGAATAGTAAGCACGAACAGAGGCTCGATCCTCAACTCGAGTGAACTCGGTTGAACTCCTCATCAAGCGAGCATTGATCAACTCCGTGGATGACATCTCCACACTTTGCACCAACCCTCCGGCCTCCGAAATATCCACTCCAAAGTGACGAGCAAGGGCCGTCGCGACGTATCCAAGAGTGGGATGGGCGCCGTTCTTCGACTGCACGTGTGAGAGCTGCGTCCATATGAATGGGGCCAAACACACCTTCCGATTGTACCTAGCACACCAAAGCAAATAGACCTCCATGCCCGTTACCTTACTGGCCTCCTTTTTACCGGAGACCATGTTAGATATGAAGCGATGGAGTATAATCAAAGCATCATCGCGTAAAAAGGAACTAGACACACCCGAAGTTCTAAAATTATTAACACCCGTCAATTCCATCCAAGCCTCATTAACGTTAAAATCCGCAGGCACACAATCAGAGATATTAGGGTTAGCACGAAAACCAAATACTGATTTCATCGTTTCCTTAGAAACTTCACACAAGACACCACGAAAAGTGCATTCCATCACAACCTCATCACCACGTCTAGATAATCGAAAACTACTACACATCTCTAGACACAAACTATTATGTGCCTCCCATTGCCTAGACATACATTGCATTAATCCTAATCGAAGAGCATATTCGCGAATAGTCGGAAAAATAGACAAACGCCTCAAAAAATCCATATCGTAATGCCTAGGAGGGCGTATATCAAGATTTTTCAAACGAAGGTAGAGATTAGTAGTCGCGTACCTATCGGTTTCAAAAGGAACCCGTTCGCGACGCCCGTACTCTTGCTCATTGTCACCCGGTGAGTGGCGATCGAGACTCACAATGTAGGGAGTACGATTCATGGTGATGGGCTGAGGATGTTGACGAAGAATAGCACGGAACGGGGCACGGACGACGAAGATGAAAATTGGGCAGCCTCTAATCTGGACGGTCGTCCAGATTCTCCTTGTATTCTGGACGGTCGTCCAAAAATTTCTGGCCGGTCGCGGAGAATTTGGCCGAGCGCGGTGCTGCGACGGTGAGTGCTGAGCGACGGCGACTTGGTGGCTGAGCGACGGCGGCGCGGGGGTGGCTGAAGGTGGCCGGAACGGACGACGTCGGCGTTGGTGCTAACGGCGGTGGTTGAGGCTGTGGCTGACGGCAGCGGCGCGGCAGCTGACAGCGGCGGGGCTGACGGCGGCGGCGTTGGTAGCTGCTGGCGGCGGCGTCGGTGGTGCGCTGTGGTTCGGCTGGTGGTGTTGGTGTGTGTGCTGGATGGGAGCTGTGGGAGAAATAGGAGAAGAGAGAAGAGAGGTAGGTTAAAAAAAAGGTAATGGGCCAGCTCATGCGTTTGACTCGGCAAAGGAAACGGGCCCACGGGATTCTGGACGATCGTCCAGATTTCGTAAAGAATCTGGCCGGTCGTCCAGATTAGCTACTGGCTGCGATTTGATTTGCTCATTTCTGGCCGGTCGTCCAGAATCCTTAGGGAATCTGGCCGATCGTCCAGATCACCTGCTGGTAGTCGACGCCTATTCCTGCAAAAAGACACTAACTAACACGAAAATCGAAGATTAACACGAAATACTATGAAAAATACTAAATCTAAAAGTATTTATTTTTTTTACGTGGGTTGCCTCCCACCAAGCGCTCGTTTATCGTCATTAGCTTGACGTACCAAATACTCAAGAGGAAAGTGGGGGGTCGGAGATGAGAATCGTCTCCACCGTGTGAGGTAATGTTGTCCCTTCGATATATGGCTTCAATCGTTGCCCGTTGACCGAGAAAATGTATCCCGAATCCTCGTTCTTGATTTCCACCGCACCATGGGGGAAAACTTGCACCACCGTTTAAGGACCTCCCCACCTAGACTTAAGCTTACCCGGAAATAAACGAAGACGAGAGTGAAAGAGAAGTACCTTCATTCCGGGTTTGAACTCCTTGAAGGCTATGCGTCTATCATGTAGACGTTTCACCTTGTCCTTGTAAATCTTGGCATTGTCGTAGGCTTCGTTCCTTAGCTCGTCGAGCTCCTCCATTTGCAAAATTCTCCGATCGTGAGCATCGTCGAGGTCGAAGTTGATGCGCTTGAGAGCCCAATATGCTTTGAACTCGATCTCAACGGGCAAATGGCACGACTTACCATAGACGAGCCTATAGGGACTCATCCCAAGCACGCCTTTGTAAGCCGTACGATATGCCCAAAGAGCGTCGTTCAACTTGTCGGCCCAATCCTTCCTCGATGGCTTGATAGGTTACTACCAAGACAATGTGAGAATCGCTTGTCAGGTTACTAGTGCTACGATAGATTTCGATACTTAGGTTTTACTTGCTAGTGCTACGATAGATTTCGTCTATTGCGAACACTTTTTGGTGAAACAAAGTTTGGCGCCGTTGCCGGGGAAAACTTTAGGCGTTTGATTGTGTAGTATTTTTATTTGCTTTATTTTTATTTGTGTTTATTCGATTTTCTTGTTTCTCCCACTCGGTGCGTTTAACCCGTTTGTTGAGTGTTGTTTATGCATGGTCGTCGAAGTCTTCAAAGGAATTTAGCGCCCTACGTCGACAAATCCATCAAAGGAAAGCGATTTTAGCCGCGAAGGAGAAGGAGGAGATCGATTCTCAAGACTTGGGTCTAGTCTTGTTGTTTGCAGAGCCCGAAGCCATGGCAGCTAGAGTCATGGGCGATTTTGCTCGCCCCACATTCACGGCCACCACTTCGGCGATTGTCCTGACGGAAGCGGTCAGGAATCATGAGCTTAAACCTCACCACATGGCGTTGCTTCCATCCTACCATGGGCTGGCCAACGAGGATGCGTTGACGTTCATCCGAGAGTTTTGCACGGTGGTGCAAACTTTCCCACTCGCGGGACTCACGGAGGACACCTTGAAGATGAAGTGCTTCCCGTACACCTTGAAGGATCGAGCAAAGTCGTGGTATTTGGCGCTCCCGGCCAACTCTCTCGCCACATGGAATGCGGTGTGCGAAAAGTTCATGCTCAAGTACTATCCCAACCGCAAGACTCAAGAGGTGCGGTCAAAGATTATGAATTTCTCCCAAGACAACGATGAGCCGTTTCACGAAGTATGGGAGAGGTTCCAAGAGCTACTCCAACAATGCCCTCATCATCAAATGGCACCGGAGTTGCTTTGGCAATATTTCTACGACGCCCTCAACCAAACTTGCCAATTCATGGTGGATAGTTCGGCCGGAGGCAACATAGCGGTCAAGACAGCTGAAGAGTTGAAGGATATATTCGAGACGCTTGCTGCGAGTTCTCAACAAAAATCAGCTAGACCGAGGAAAGTGGAGGCGAGTGCAATTTCGATGAGCCCCGACTTGAAGAAGCAAATTGCCGACATGTATAGGGATCTCGAGAATTTGAAGGTTAAGCAAAGTGCACCGGCCCCGAAGGAGGAAGAGAGGAAGCCCGATCAATGCGAGATTTGTGGAGAGCTTGGACACATCAAGGAGGTGTGCCACAACATGGGGGAGTTTCAATACGAAGGAGGAGCCGAGGTCTACGCCGCTCAAGGATACCCACCTCAAGTACCACCTCAAGGATACCAAGGGGGATATAATGGACGCTACCAAAATCCGAGGCCGACACAAGGGCAAGGTAACCCCCCTACCTATCCAAATAGGCGTCCTCCACCATATAATAACCCCTATCCTCCTCCACCAAATCCCTACTACCCTCAACCTCCACCATATTATCCACCTCCTCAATACCCTCCAAATCCATATTATCCACCACCTCCATATTACCCTCCTCAATCTAATCCTACACCACCACCACCATATCCGAACTCTCGTCCTCAAGGACATCCACAAAAGCCTCCCGCCGATGAGGATCGTTTCCATGCACTTGATGCAAACATAAAGCGGCTCGAGACGGCCATTGGCCAAATTTCGGGATCTATGCACTTGATGCAACAACCGGGGCGGATTCCGAGCCAAGGGATCCAACCACAACAAGCTAACGAGGTGCAATATCCCCCATATGTTCCTCCTTTTTCACCGCATCAAGCCCAAGCCGTCTCGGTGTTGCGGAGCGGGAGGCACGTGGACAATGGAGTGACAATGCCACCTCAAGGACGCATGGGAGATAGATGGGGCCCGAGTCCCCGTTGGAATGGACCGAAGACGCCGGCAGCACCTCCACATCAACACGCCCGTCCAGCACCCAATCTAGACGGTCGTCCAGATGCTGGACGATCGGCCAAAACGCAGGCGCCAGAGCCCCGTCCAGTACCTGATCTGGACGGGCGTCCAGATTCTGGACGCTCGTCCAGATTACCCAACTCGCCCAAGAACCCAGCAGCTAATCTGGACGATCGGCCAAGTCACCCCGACTCTTCTGGCCGATCGTCCAAATCAGGTGAGCAGCATACGGAGTCCGACGAGCCCGAGAAGGAAGCCCCACCTCTACACAAGACTTCCAATCCTTATGTTCCTCCCATTCCTTATCCAAGTCGTGTGAAGAACAAGAAGCGTGATCAACAATTCGCCGATCTTTACAAGCTTCTTTCAAAGGTGGACGTGAACTTGCCTCTCCTTGATGTTATTCGCAACGTGCCACCGTTCGTGAGGTTCGTGAAGGAGTTGACATCGAGGAAGAAGTCGTTCGATGAGATGGAGACAATTGCGGTATCGGAGGTGGCGACATCAATTATGCAACACCCTCTTCCACCTAAGCAATGAGATCCAGGTTCTTTCGTTATCACTATCTCTTTAGGTAATGGTAAGGAAGCATGTGGTATGCTAGATTTAGGTGCCGGTATTAATCTTATGCCTTATTCTATCTTTAAGCAATTAGAGTTAGGAGAACTTAAACCCACTCGCATGAGCCTTCAATTGGCGGATAGGTCTATTAGGTACCCTAGAGGTATTATTGAGGATATTCTTGTTCGCGTAGGGGGTTTGATAGTTCCCGTTGATTTCGTGGTTTTAGAGATAGGTGAGGTGCAAGAGAACGGCATTCAGCACACACTTTTGCTAGGTCGTCCTTTCATGGCTACTACTAATACTTTGATTGATGTGAAGAGTGGTGTGATTAAGATGTCCGTTTTAGGAGAGGATGTCTCATTTTCTGTGCATAAGAGTCGGCCTATGTCATCGGTCAATTTAATTGATAATTGTTCTTTCATCGATAAGGTTGATGCCTTGGCCGAGTGCTCTTTTGTGCAGGATTTTGACACCGAGGAGGTGTGTTGGGGATCCGGAGATCAAATGGAGTGGGAGCGAATGGAGAGAGACATCGGGATCAAACTCCCGTTTCCCCCTCAAGACCCCGAGCCCGGCTCGAAGATTCCGGAGCCTTTGGAGTTGAAAGAGCTGCCATCGCATTTGAAATATATATTTTTAGAGGGAGGCAATCAAAAACCCGTAATCATCTCTTCTTCTTTGTCTCTTGCAGAGGAAGGAGCCTTGGTGGGCATACTCAAGGAGAACAAGCTCGCTTTTGGATGGAGCTTGGCGGATATCCGAGGAATTAGCCCGGCCACGTGCATGCATCGCATCAATCTCGAAGAAGGCGCTCGCCCCAAACGAGATGGACAAAGGAGGCTCAACCCAATGCTCATGGAGGTAGTGCGCAAGGAAATCTACAAGCTATTGGCGGAGGGTATTATCTATGCCATCGCCGATAGTGAGTGGGTTAGCCCGGTGCACGTCGTTCCAAAGAAGGGAGGAATCACGGTGTCAAAGAACGAGAAGGACGAGTTGGTCGCCTCGCGCCCGGTTACCGGTTGGAGGATGTGCATCGATTATCGGAAGCTCAATGCTTCCACCAAAAAGGACCACTTTCTTCTCCCTTTTATTGATCAAATGCTTGATAAGTTAGCCGGGAAAGAATTTTATTGTTTTCTAGATGGCTTGTCAGGTTACTACCAAATTCCGATAGCTCCGGAGGATCAAGCAAAGACGGCCTTCACAAGCCCTTTCGGGACCTACGCTTATAGGAGGATGCCATTTGGTCTCTGCAACGCACCGGGTACGTTCCAAAGATGCATGATGTCTATTTTTTCGGAATTTATCGGTGATTTTGTAGAGATTTTTATGGATGATTTTTCTGTTTTCGGGTCGTCTTTCCATGATTGCTTGTTGAAAATAGAGAGAGTCCTTAAGAGATGCATTGAGAGTGGACTTACTTTGAGTTGGGAAAAGAGTCATTTTATGGTTAGAAGTTGAATTGTTCTAGGCCATGTAGTTTCGAGTAAGGGCATAGAGGTCGACAAAGCGAAAGTGGAGGTGATTGAAAAATTGCCACCACCTAGTGATGTCAAAGGTATTAGGAGTTTCCTTGGTCATGCGGGCTTTTATAGACGATTCATTAAGGATTTTTCTAAATTAGCCAACCTCTTTGTCGATTGCTTGCTCAAGATGTGCCTTTCCACTTTGATGAGTCTTGTATGAATGCTTTTCTCACTTTAAAAGAAAAACTCATCTCTGCTCCCGTTGTAGTCGGTCCCGATTGGTCATTGCCTTTTGAAATTATGTGTGATGCGTCTAATAATGCCGTAGGGGCTGTTTTGGGTCAAAGAGTCGATAAGATGCTTCGTGTGATTTACTATGCTAGTTTAACTCTTAATCCGGCTCAAGTGAATTACACCACCACCGAACAAGAGATGCTTGCCGTTGTTTTTGCCTTAGATAAATTTAGATCTTACATCATAGGGTCTAAGGTGATTATTTATAGTGATCATGGTGCTCTTAAACATCTTTTGACTAAAGCCCAAGCAAAACCTAGGTTGATTAGATGGGTCTTATTATTGCAAGAATTTGACATTGAAATTCGTGATAGGAAAGGTAGTGATAATCTTGTGGCCGACCATCTCTCTCGTCTCGATTCACCTCCCCCTTATGCTTCTCTTGATGATATTTGTGATTCCTTTCCCTTTGAGAATGTTAATGAAGTGAATGCTACTCCTTGGTTTGCCGATATTGCTAATTACTTGGCCGATAAGGACACTAAACCCGTCCTTAACGCTCAAGAAGAGAAAAGGTTTCTTCGTTTGTGTAGGCAATACTATTGGGAGGATCCTCACTTGTTCAAGCTTGGGAAGGACGAGGTGATTCGAAGGTGCGTTCCCGACCACGAGCAAACCGAGGTGTTGCGACATTGTCACGAGGAGCCGAGTGGAGGACATTTTGGAGGCCAAAAGACTGCTCATAAGGTGCTACAAAGTGGATTATATTGGCCTACCTTGTTCAAGGATGCTCAAGCCTTCTACCTTG
This sequence comes from Thymus mandschuricus, assembly GCA_029379335.1. Lineage (NCBI taxonomy): Eukaryota > Viridiplantae > Streptophyta > Magnoliopsida > Lamiales > Lamiaceae > Thymus > Thymus mandschuricus. Next base: position 12,151,807 of record CM057074.1, on the reverse strand, counting down.
CATGCGATCGTTGCCAACGCACAGGTTCTATAGGTCGCCGTAATGAGATGCCCCTTAATCCTATTTTAGTGGTTGAGATTTTTGATGTGTGGGGCATCGACTTTATGGGACCTTTTCCTAAATCCCATGGTTTCGAATACATTTTACTTGCGGTCGATTATGTGTCCAAGTGGGTTGAAGCCATCCCCACAAGGACGTGCGATTCTCACGTTGTCTTGAAGTTTGTGCAGGAAAATATTTTGTGTAGATTTGGTTTCCCTCGTGTGATCATTAGTGATGGGGGAAAGCATTTTTGCAACAAATTGTTCGCCAAGCTCATGAAGAAGAACGCCATCACTCACAAAGTGGCGACTCCTTATCATCCACAAACCTCGGGACAAGCGGAGACGAGCAATCGCCAAATCAAGGGGATTTTAGAGAAGACGGTCAAGCCATCGAGGAAGGATTGGGCCGACAAGTTGAACGACGCTGTTTGGGCATATCGTACGGCTTACAAAGGCGTGCTTGGGATGAGTCCCTATAGGCTCGTCTATGGTAAGTCGTGCCATTTGCCCATTGAGATCGAGTTCAAAGCATATTGGGCTCTCAAGCGCATCGACTTCGACCTCGACGATGCTCACGATCGGAGAATTTTGCAAATGGAGGAGCTCGACGAGCTAAGGAACAAAGCCTACGACAATGCCAAGATTTACAAGGACAAGGTGAAACGTCTACATGATAGACGCATAGCCTTCAAGGAGTTCAAACCCGGAATGAAGGTACTTCTCTTTCACTCTCGTCTTCGTTTATTTCTGGGTAAGCTTAAGTCTAGGTGGGGAGGTCCTTACACGGTGGTGCAAGTTTTCCCCCATGGTGCGGTGGAAATCAAGAACGAGGATTCGGGATACATTTTCTCGGTCAACGGGCAACGATTGAAGCCATATATCGAAGGGACAACTTACCGCACACGGTGGAGATGATTCTCATCCCCGACCCCCCACTTTCCTCTTGAGTATTTGGTACGTCAAGCTAATGACGATAAACGAGCGCTTGGTGGGAGGCAACCCACGTAAAAAAAATAAATACTTTTAGATTTAGTATTTTTCATAGTATTTCATGTTAATCTTCGATTTTCGTGTTAGTTAGTGTCTTTTTGCAGGAATAGGCGTCGACTACCAGCAGGTGATCTGGACGATCGGCAAGATTCCCTAAGGATTCTGGACGACCGGCCAGAAATGAGCAAGTCAAACGCAGCCAGTAGCTAATCTGGACGACCGGCCAGATTCTTTACGAAATCTGGACGATCGTCCAGAATCCCGTGGGCCCGTTTCCTTTGCCGAGTCAAACGCATGAGCTGGCCCATTACCTTTTTTTTAACCTACCTCTCTTCTCTCTTCTCCTATTTCTCCCACAGCTCCCATCCAGCACACACACCAACGCCACCAGCCGAACCACAGTGCACCACCGACGCCGCCGCCAGCAGCTACCAACGCCGCCGCCGTCAGCCCCGCCGCTGTCAGCCGCCGCGCCGCTGCCGTCAGCCACAGCCTCAACCACCGCCGTTAGCACCAACGCCGACGTCGTCCGTTCCGGCCACCTTCAGCCACCCCCGCGCCGCCGTCGCTTAGCCACCAAGTCGCCGTCGCTCAGCACTCACCGTCGCAGCACCGCGCTTGGCCAAATTCTCCGCGACCGGCCAGAAATTTTTGGACGACTGTCCAGAATACAAGGAGAATCTGGACGACCGTCCAGATTAGAGGCTGCCCGATTTTCATCTTCGTCGTTCGTGCCCCGTTCGCGTGCTATTCTTCGTCAACATCCTCAGCCCATCACCATGAATCGTACTCCCTACATTGTGAGTCTCGATCGCCACTCACCGGGTGACAATGAGCAAGAGTACGGGCGTCGCGAACGGGTTCCTTTTGAAACCGATAGGTACGCGACTACTAATCTCTACCTTCGTTTGAAAAATCTTGATATACGCCCTCCTAGGCATTACGATATGGATTTTTTGAGGCGTTTGTCTATTTTTCCGACTATTCGCGAATATGCTCTTCGATTAGGATTAATGCAATGTATGTCTAGGCAATGGGAGGCACATAATAGTTTGTGTCTAGAGATGTGTAGTAGTTTTCGATTATCTAGACGTGGTGATGAGGTTGTGATGGAATGCACTTTTCGTGGTGTCTTGTGTGAAGTTTCTAAGGAAACGATGAAATCAGTATTTGGTTTTCGTGCTAACCCTAATATCTCTGATTGTGTGCCTGCGGATTTTAACGTTAATGAGGCTTGGATGGAATTGACGGGTGTTAATAATTTTAGAACTTCGGGTGTGTCTAGTTCCTTTTTACGCGATGATGCTTTGATTATACTCCATCGCTTCATATCTAACATGGTCTCCGGTAAAAAGGAGGCCAGTAAGGTAACGGGCATGGAGGTCTATTTGCTTTGGTGTGCTAGGTACAATCGGAAGGTGTGTTTGGCCCCATTCATATGGACGCAGCTCTCACACGTGCAGTCGAAGAACGGTGCCCATCCCACTCTTGGATACGTCGCGACGGCCCTTGCTCGTCACTTTGGAGTGGATATTTCGGAGGCCGGAGGGTTGGTGCAAAGTGTGGAGATGTCATCCACGGAGTTGATCAATGCTCGCTTGATGAGGAGTTCAACCGAGTTCACTCGAGTTGAGGATCGAGCCTCTGTTCGTGCTTACTATTCTGACGCGCGTCGTATTCAAAGAGCCGGGCAAGAAGCTGCGCACCAAGAGGAGGAAGACGCTGAGGAAGAAGAAGAGGGAGAAGAAGAGGGAGAAGAAGAGGAAGAAGAGGAGGAAGTGGAAAACGAGGACGACGGGAATGGAGACGAGGAGGAGCAGCAGCATGTTCCAGACGATGATGAGCGCATTATTCACTACTACTACACTCGAAGAGATCGCGTCCGAGCTCGCCAGGCCATGGAGGCCGAGATTCCTCCATATTGGGCTGATTTTCAACAAGGGATGTTTGCTCGTTTCGATTCCATGTCCACCCAAATGACGGGTTTGTCTAACCAAATGGCGGGTTTGTCTACACACGTGTCTGGCTTGGATAGGCGGGTGTCGAACATCGAGGGCCATTTGATGCGGTACACCGACTTCTCCATTGGCTCCACCTCCGCTCCACCAAACCCGAATGATCCCCGTTATTGGTCTCCTCACGATCCTCGTTGGCAAGATCCCCGGTTCCGAAGTCCTTTCAATTAATCGTAGCCTTAAATTGTGTCTTTTTCGTTTTGGTTTGAGTATTTTATTTTGATTTCTTTATTTTGTTCGATTTTACGCTTTGGTATTGTGTTTTGTGATTGTTTTGTAGGTAGTACTTGGAATTTCTCGGGATTTCAAGTGTGTTGGTCGACATTGTGCGATAAGTTACTTCTATCCCTTCCTTTTTATTTTCTCGCAATGAGGTCATTGCTTGATTTTAAGTGTGGGGGAGGGTCTTTGAACTTTTGGCATGAAGTTTTTGTTGTTTTGTTGTCTTGTTGATCGAGTCTAGTTGATCGAGTCCTCATGTTCCCTCACTTAGGAATTTGTTTGATTTTGAGCCCTATAAGCATGTAACTTAGGATCAATGTGAATGATTCAACGATGGAATCTTTAGTTGTTGGAATTGATTTGAGCATAAATTAGGTTGGTTTAATCTTGAGTTGTTGTTGATTATGATTCGATGAGTTGTGGGGCACGAATTGATTTGAGTTTGAGGAAAATGATTTATGATTTTTGGTTGAGTGATAAATCTAGATTGTTGCGACTTGGATTGCTAGTTTACTTTCCCCTTAGAAAAGAAAAGGAAAAAAGTTGTGTTTATGTGTGAATAAAGAGTTGATAGGATTCTGCTCCTCTTACTTGTAACGTATGAAAATACTAGAGTAATGAGCATGGGAAACCACATGAAAAGGCTTCGAGAGACCCCCGAATGATCACATTTCATGAACTTTGTCCTAGATGATACTCGTGTATATTAGAATAATGTGTTCGTAGGCATTCTACCCCTCTTGACAATGGGTACGGGAAACCGCACTAGGAGGCTCGATGTGGCCCATCGATGATTAAACCTAGTGAATTATGTGCCAAAAACGTTCACTTGTGTAAAAAGAAAAAAGAAAAAAAAGAGAGTTGTTTATGTATTGAATAAAAAGGGGAAGTAGGCTAGACGTCTAAAGTTGTGGTGATCTAGATATTTGTGAGATGTGTGTATCATTGCTTTTCCTCTTGCTTGGGTTGATTTATAAGCCACATAGCTCGTTGATGATGATTGATCGTAACTTGGGATTAAAGTGACCTCGTTTGAGTTTGTCGATTCCGGTGATTAAATGTTCTATGATTTGAATTGTTTGGATTGACTTCTAAGTTGTATGTTTATATTGCTTGAGGACAAGCAAAGTTCTAAGTGTGGGGGATTTTGATTGGTGTTTAGTTGTTAGGTTTTTCGTTTGTTTTCGTGTTCGTTTTCATTGTGTTTCGTGTCTTTTAGTGTGTCTTTTGGCTATGATTCGTTTGTTTGGAGTTTTTGGTACTTGTAGGATGAAAAGGGCGGAAACGAGAAGAAAACGAGAAGAAAGGTTGTTGAGCAATCATTGACCTCGAGTTCTAACCTCTCATGATTTTATTGAAGATTCATTTTGGATGTAATGAAAGCATTATATCGAAGAGGGGTTCGATAGGAGCACATAGGCGAAAACGGAGGTCAATTCGGAGTCCGAATTGACCTCCGTTTTCGCCTATGTGCTCCTATCGAACCCCTCTTCGATATAATGCTTTCATTACATCCAAAATGAATCTTCAATAAAATCATGAGAGGTTAGAACTCGAGGTCAATGATTGCTCAACAACCTTTCTTCTCGTTTTCTTCTCGTTTCCGCCCTTTTCATCCTACAAGTACCAAAAACTCCAAACAAACGAATCATAGCCAAAAGACACACTAAAAGACACGAAACACAATGAAAACGAACACGAAAACACAACGAAAAACCTAACAACTAAACACCAATCAGAGATCTTCCGAAACCCCAGCAGGTTGACGAAGGATCTGAGACGCTTCTCTCAGCACAGGCATAAACCAGGGCTCCTTAGGGGAAGCGAGGCGGTTCCTCTGGAGGGAGTCGGGCTCTGTGTCAAACATCCTCACTATGGGCCCTGCGTTGATGGTGGCCGCACGCTCAGGAATGCCTAGCTGCCGACAGCATTCAAGAATGGCAGAAGTTGTCCATTCGGTAAGGGGGTCGAACATTCGAAGCCAGAAATCTTGAGATTGGAGATAAGCTTCTGGCAGACGCTTAGCCAGAGAATCTAGGAAAGCCTGACCATGAGGGGTCATCAACAGGTTGGACCTACAATCCTTAATCCCAGAAGAAATGCCCTGGTTCATCCTCGCCCTTCTCCCTTCGGTAAAGGAGGAAGTTAGGGCTCGCGCTAGCTCCTGCTCATGAGTAAGCTAGCTATCCTACTTCTGCTGCGTGAATCTCTTGTAGTAGCCCCACTCTATCTGATGAGGCTTTTAAAGCCCCTTCAAGTTCCCTTATTCGCTCAGAGAAGGAGAGCGTACTTTGCCTAAGGGTAGAACAGTGCTCCTCCTTGTCTCGTAGGAAGCCTTGAAGCTGGTGAACCTCAGCTTGGAGTTGCTCTCTACTTTTCTCAGATTGGGAAAGATGCTCCTTCAGCTGTTCTAGGTTTAGTGCCTGGGCAGAGAGGGGATCCTCCAATATTTTACCTTTCTTCATGACTGAGGAAGAAGGAGAATCACTTTTCCTTTTAAGGGAGGAAGAATGAGGCTCTAGGGAAGCCGGAGTGGAGATACAGGCATCCACATCAATAAGAATAGGAGAAGACGAAGTTGACCGGTTGGAGGCAGCCAGATGCGGAAAGAAAGGCTTCAACCGGGGCTGGGCAGTTTCTGTTGCCCGGAGAACTTCCTAGGGAGGGTTATAGCCCTTGGGCTCTGCAAGTGCCCTGGTAGAGGTATCACCTATCGGCAGAGCAGAATTGAGAATACTGCCTCCTGCCTGTTCAATTCTCTTCAGCAAATTTTCACGGATTTTTTGCCCCATGCCCAGCTTTGTAGAATCCATGGCTGTAAAATAGAGATAATCAGTAATGAGAGAAGACGAAGAGTAGAATCGCAAATACTAGGGATGAATCCAATCTCTAGAAACCCCAGGAACTGATTATTAGTTCCAAAGATAAAGCATCAACCACGTTCACAGCATAACCAATTTCACAGTCCAGGAAATCTGGAGCCGGTGGCGTTTCTCCAAAAACACGAAACGAAGCAGGGGAAATAGTAAGGGTTGCCCTAATTTCAAGAAATCTAAAAAAGTAACCTATATAGGAGCACGGGAAGGCAAAGTGGTAAGGGAATACCTGAAAAAAGACGGAAGTACAATGATCGTCGGAGTAATCGCTGGAGATGGCGAAAGGCCCGCAGTATCACCCTCCTTTCCTGAAATACAATGTGAAGGAAGAGAGAGGGAGAAGTTGGAAAGAGAGGAACAATTAAGTAATACTCCACGTCGTTTCGTGAAAAGGGAAGCGCCTTTTTGCCTGCAAAAAAGCAATAATAGTGTGTATTCCGAGATACTCCTATTATAATATTTCCCTACTCTCTTGCCCTAGAGGAAGAAGTAATGATGAGCAGTGGAAATAGGTGCAACTTTGTCCTCAGGAAAATAATCGTCGTTTCAATTTTCTACGCGACAAGGCATCTATGTAAAAAAAAAAAACAATGAAATGAATTAAAAAGAAGCAATGGCCAAAGCACAAGTAGTTTTTTTCCCGCCAAAATCTCCGTCAGAAGCTCTCATACGAGTACTTCTGGAACTGGGGAGGGGGGGGGGGGGGGGGGGGGTGTAGCTGATAGGGACTAATATCAGCCCTACTATGTAAATAATCTAAATTATTAGATAGATATTCTTCCCATAATTTTGGGAAGACTATCTCCTCAAAATAGAATTAATAGCGATGTGTAATAATATTAATTCATAACTAAAACCGTTTCCCTAAAGCAGCAGATGTTACGCTAAGTGCAAAGATCTTACTAAACTAAAAGGAATGATGAGTTCTAATTAGAAGCAGCCTTTGTATCATCACCAAGAGGGAATAAATATTAACCTTGGTAGGGATCAATAAAAATTATTCCACCTGGCAGTATAGTATTAACGGATTCCATGGGTTCTTAGAGGCCTTAAATGCTCAATAAGGCCATGAAGCATATTCCGCGTAGAAGCGGTGAGGTCAGGCCTCATCTCAGGAGCTATATGGGATCTGTTAGCATCTGTCAAGGTTAAAGGATCTGACCAATTCCCATGAGCATCTGGCAAGATTTGAGGTTCTGCGCAGCACGCAGACCGCGTGACTCTACGTACTCTAGAGTAAGGACCACTGAATTAATGACGGAGGGGATCTTGCCTCTATAAGAATTCCTTTTCTGTCCTTCCTCCACACGAATGTTCACCTTTTCACCCTTTTTACATCTATAAATACCGAGTGATTGCACACCTCATTCATCATAATCATCACAGCACAACTCTTCATACACACACGCACTCTGCGTACTATTCCATTCATTCCACACATCTTACTACGAGCTCCTCCGAGCTCAGGTAGTCACGGCTTTCCGGGGTCTTCCACTGGAGAACCTCACTCCCGATCATCACCATTTTCCCCTTCTCGCCATCGGGAAGAATCTTTCTCTTGCACACCATCTCCAGCCTAAGGTATAACCTTCATCGCCATGGGAGGAAGAAGCCTAACAAAGCTTTACGCTCTCGGTTTCTTTCTCCTCCCATTTCTTCTCTTTGTTTTCTACTTGAACGAGTTCTAAACTCCATAGATTCGACTGATTTATGGCCAGAAATGCCCTTTATTCTATTGTAATTCTTCATCCATGAATGCCCCTTTGCAAATATGATGAATAATCACTCGAATTGTTGTGGATCTTCAACCCGGATCTATCATTACCATTGTACCAGAATTAAGCTTGCTCTTTTTAGAAGGAAAAGAGGAAGAAGGAGAACCCTTCCTCTTTACAAGGGTCAGAGAGGAATTGGCTGAAGTGGCCTCAAGCTCCTGCATGAAGGCATGAGAGGCTTCTGCCGCTGGCAGGTTTCTCCGTAAAGGAGAGAAATCAAAACCCTCCATTGAAGGATTCGTAACATAGGGAATGGAAGAAAGAGCGTGATCCTCCACATTAATTACTGTGCTTGGCTCCGCTGAAACTTGAGCCAAGACTTGAGAAGATAGGGACGGAGAGTCCTTAGGGTCCTGAGGAGCAGGACGACCAGCGGAAAGTAGAGCTGAATTAAGAGAAACTTTGCTTTTTCCCTTTTGATGAGTTGTTGCTCTTAGCTGGGTAGAGGTGGCAATACCAGAAGAAGAAGTGTCTACCCGCTGTGAGGTTCGGGGTGAGCCCGCAGAACCCCTTATCGGCGAGGAGAAGGCTTCACGCTCAGCCAATGAGGCCTCCTTAACAACACCGGGAGCTGCATCCTTAGCATTGGCTTCTGCGATCATCCGTAGAAGCTTATCATGAGCCTTTTTCTTTAAATTCTATTTGGAAATATCCATTCCAGCTCAAGTCAAGAAAGTTGATATTGCCTACCCATTCGGAAACAGGTACATAAGAAACTAGAGAATAGCAACAAAAATCAAGGATTTTTACCCATTGATGGAGACCAAGGGACGCTGGGTTTTAAACCAAAGAAAGATAGAGCTTCTTCACTCTCTACAAAAGGTCTAAGCATAGTGTGGTCAGAGGGATATTGAGATAAAAGATTAGACATTATTTCTTCCTCCCAAGGAGATAGAGGAGGAAGGGATCGAGAAGTTTTCTCTCTGCTAGGATTTTGGTACAAACTAATGTCAGGGATGTTCCAAGAAGTATCGGAAGGGGGGCTGATAGTCAAATAATATTCATGTCAGTCTTTATCTTTGGATTCGTATTTGCCATATATATCCGCGAATCGGACAATTGGAGAAAAGTACAGATGAAAATCCCTATGTTTTAGTTCGTGGGTGCGGAAGAAAAGGAATGTCGTATCCTTTACCCCCTCCAAACTCGCAATTATGTGAAAAAAGGCAGCCTTGCGGATAGATGCAGGGTTCAATTGATTTAGGGGTGCATTGTATAATTGAGCGATGCGAACAAAAAAGGGAGGCACTGGAAAGCGCAAGCCTGCTGTCAATTGAAAGAGCCAGAAAGTCCTGCGAGGAGATTTTGGCAATAAAGGTCGCTCATCTTCTCAGGGATCTCCAGAAAATATCCCCCAAACTTCTTCACTTTCTTAATAAAAACGTCCAAAGCAGTCTTATCTAGGGCAGAGGCTTCATACCTATTCAAAGGGAGGAGTTGCTTCTTCTGCCTATTCTCGGTACTGTCTCTCTGGGATTCGGACCTCTGAGCAGATCTTGTAGACCTACTGCTACCCCGATGGTTGGAAGTAGCCCGACGGGAAGAAGATGATTTCATAGTGACTTTCTAAAGATGATAGCGGAAAATCTAAGAGAAGAATAGAATACAAGAGTACCTGCTTGATGGGTAAGTAGAAACTCCATGAAACTGAAAATGGTGGAAAAGCTTTTCCTTTTCTTTGGAATGCTAGGGAAAATATAAAGAAGGGTGAGCAGCCACTGCCTACGAACTCGGGGAATGAGAGAAATATAAGCAAAAGCGTGGGAAAGAGAAAAGGAGAATGTGTCCCACCCACTACACCATGATACAATTAATTCTAAAAACAAGTTTCGCCCCTCTCCAACGTGCTTACACGCGCCAGAAATAAAAAATAATAATAATATGTCCAAAGGGAAAAACATATCTAAAATCCATCAAAATCACAGTCGCTAAATCTCATTTCTTGTTGGAATCACCCAAGTCAGGCCATGAGAAAAGAATGACAAAATTAAACATAGTATAGATAGGGGAAGGATAAGCAAGAGTACAGGTTCTCCCTTTAGAAAATGGGCTATTTTTTCACAAAGTAATGAGTGGAAAAAAGCCTCAAAATCATCCTAAGGGTACTACATGAACCTCATATAACACATAGAAAGCATCTTCATAGCTGGAGAAAGCATCTTCATAGCTGGAGAAAGCTCAAGCTTGATGACTGCAAAGTTTAATCATCAGTTTTGGTAGTGGTAAATATTGATGAGAAGATAAGGCCCTTTATAGACAAGAAAATAATAGAGTCCTCCTTTCTCTTGCTTCGGTTACATCAGAAAGGAAATGATGATATGTGAGAGAGTATTTACACTACCTTGTTCTCGAAAGACTAAACGTCGCACTGTTTTTTTTACGTGACAAGACATTTGTGAAGTCCGCAAGGAGACCATTTCCCGCCGGAACGTCTAACAGAAGCTGAGATCACTCGCTTCTGGATTTGGGGGGGGGGGGGGGGAAGTAGCTGATAGGGACTAATATCAGCTCTGCCACGTGGCAGTTTCCCATGATAATCGGACTAACACTGCAGAAGCTCCAAGCACCGCCCTTGATGCAGATGTTGTATCTTGCGCAGAAGCCATAAGGTTCTGTGTGGATCCGACCCCGCCCAGAGCCCTTCTCAGATCCTTCAGCATCTGCTGGAGCGTTGGGTGCGTGACTCAACACACCTTAGGGTGAGGACCACCAAATTAATGACGAAGGAAATCTTGTCTCCCTAGAAATTCCTCTCCTGTCCTTCCCACACATGTACATTCACCTTTTCATCCTTTTCTACACCTATAAATAGAGAGTGATTTCACCATTCCGAAACAACTTTTTCAACACCTTCCATACTATTCCATTCACGCTCTCCTTAGAGTTTCTTCGTGCTCTCTCGAAACAGAGCAGTGAAGTTCCTTCTCAAAGGAACTTCTTTCGTTATTTCTTCCGTCTTCATCTCGTGGGTGCAAAACATTCTCAACCGCATAATTTAAAGGTATAATTCCTGTTACCAAGTGAGGACGAGTGCGAGAGCGCCTTGCGTTCCCTACTCCGTCCCCTTCTCCCTTTTTCTCCTTCCTGAGTGAGCTCGGTTCTTCATGGATTCGGCCGGATCAATAGTTTAGACGCTTTGCGTTTGACCTCTATCTTGATCCCCTTTTACATGGAAAAGAGTGTTTCATGGAAGTTGAGCTACTAAGACCGACATATCGCATGGGTCTCTTTTGTATCTCCATTTATGGTCATTTGTACTGAATACCCCTTGCTAATCTATATATATGATGAATAATTATATAATTGTTGTGATCTTTGACCCGGATCTAACACGACCCATGCTCACCCCTAATGCTCACCCCTAAATGCGACTAATAAAATGAACATAAAAAAAAAAAAAAAAAAAAAGTGAAACTAATAATGTGTGGCAAAACAAGTACCATGCTACATTTTAATCTATTTAGGAAACGAAACTAAACAAAATAAAACAATAATGAAATTTTAACCTTGTAATATGTTTTTGAACTTATGTTATCCTATGTTTTCTAAAGTGCTAAAGAGACTCATTATGTAAGACTATGGTAAAACCTTAATAAGTTAATAATTTTAGGATCGCGAATTTTATTAAATTAATGAAATATTAATATATTAATAAATTAATAGATTTGTACTCCCTCCGTCTTAACCCAATTATCTTTGTTTTCTTAATGGGATGTCCCATTTAATTGTCCACTTACCCGAAATTGAACCCCAATAATTTATTCATTGGGTTGCATTAAGATCTCTTAGGATTCTAATTATCTTGAGAATAAGACTATGGGCTTAGCATTATGGTAAACCCTTGTCTAAAAGTCAAAAGAAATGATCTTATTAGTTAGATTAGCAATATGCTTTTCATTTTGTAATTTATGAGCAACATGATTAGTAACTTTTAAGATAGTGATCTTATAAGTTACTTAAGTGTTGGTTTAAGCTTACAATAAGTATACTACTAAAGAATCTACCTCAATTAATTAGTAGGAATGATAATGACAAGAAAACAATACAAAACAAGATCTAAACTATCGAAATAAGAAAAGAAAATGATTATTTAACACTTAGATAGTATGGTAAAAATACACCCTATTGATAGATTAGAAATTTACATATTTTTATAAGTGTTTAGTAGTCATTTTTATATCTTGTTTAGGTGATTTAGCTCATGAATTGCATGTTTTATGATTTATCGAGTTATATTATATTTTGAGTATAATATTGTGTTTTCACGTACTTTTGAGTCAACAAAACCCAAGCCGAGACAATAAAAAAGAAAGCCAAGTGAAGAAGAGATGAAAATTGAAGAATGAAGCCCCATGAAGACACTTGACCAACTACTCGCACGAGTGCTTGGCCGAGTGTAACTAATTGGTGGTAGACTCGAGTGAAGACTCGACTGAGTCCAATTACACTTGACTCGACCAAGTACTTGGCCGAGTTGGAGGTTGAGTTGCCTTAGCCGAGTGCTTTACATAGTATTCTTCAAGAGATAGACTTTTAGGATTTTAATAGTTTCCTCATACACTTATAACTCTATTGTAAATTTCTACCTTATAAATACTCTAGGTTTAGCATTGTAAAAGGGATCCAGGATCATTACTTTTGTTTTCGACTTTAGAATTGGTTCAAGTTTTTACTTTTGAAGATTCGATATCCAAGCTTCCGTTCAAGATTCAATTCCAAGTTTCTTTTAATCTTTCTTTTAAATTATGTTCTTTAAATCTTTTATGTCTATGTTTACTTTAATTATGTGTAACTAATTTCTTTTAGTTTGTTTTAGGGATTCATATATTTAATTAAATTTACATTAGTTCTTTTAATTTCAATTAGCCTTCTAATTTAGATGTATGTTTCATGGTACTTAATTCGTGTATGAAAAATGATCACTATTTATGCATGTTTATTTGTATAATTCATACCTTAGCAGGATAGTTGCATAATGGATTGCATGAAACATACTACGATTTGATTTATCTATCTTAGTAGAATTAAGATTAATCGTAGGTATTGCATGTAAATTATACAGGTATCGTAGCTTAACCTTATTATATTTTCGATACTTGAGCATTGTTACATCTAATTTAATTCTTATGAGACCTAGCGATAATTATGTTTAGATTAGGTGATTATCTTAGATTATCTTAGCATAACTCTTTGATTATTAATAAGTATATCGCTTCTGAATTGGATTAAACTGATTAATTGTGTTAATTGTTCTTGTGTAGATTTAATTAGATTATACTTCTCTAGAATCAACTTATTTTCATTATTTGAGTTTATTCCTATAATTTTATTTTTCATAAGTTGTCTTTGATTATTTAGTTTAATTGATTTAAATATTAACCTAGGATCTTAAAATCATAAAACCCAAAATTTTTGTGTGCGACATTTGAGCAAACCTAGAGTAGAGGTAACTAGTGTGATTTCGGTACATCAATCCAAGTGGATACGATAATCGTACTTCTCTTTAGTATACCTATTTTGTGTGGTGAAAATAGTCACTACAAGAAATTTTCTCATAGGAAACGCTTCATACATTATGGTTTTTACTAAAAAATGTAATGTATGAACGTCTTTTTACCTTACCGTAACCTATGTGCGTGCTGCTTTTACCAAAGATAACGATTACTTATAAACTATAGTATATTCTATTATTATTCTTAACGTATTTGAAATAACCATAATGTATGAAGTAACACTTTCACTTTTAAGTACGATAAGAAAAAACCGTAATTAAATAAGTGTTATCTATTCTATTAAAAATTAAAAAAATAATACTAAAATTAAAATTAAATAAAAGAAAGACTTAGAGACACTTCGCCACTTGAAAAAATTTGGGAATCGATTGTTGCGGGTTTCTCTCTGCCAAATCGGCGTCGTGAGGGAGCTCGCCGTCGCCGGTTTTTTCGTGCCCTAGCTCCCCAACACGGTACTCTCCTCCTCCTCTCTCTCTCCCTCAATTTCTACCCCTCAATTTATAACCTTACTTGAGGATCTAGGGTTCCGTCCCAACCTCATCGTGAGGGGCATTGTGATGACTTTAGGGTTCCTGTTGGTCCCGGTTTGATAAGGATAACACACGTAGAGAGGGGGGGGGGGGGGGGGGGATACGTGTGTAGAAGTTTTTCAATGTCTTTTTCCTTTATCTCAGAGTTAGCAAGTTATAGCGCTCACTTCAAATACCTAAGACCTAGCCTCAAGCTAGATCTATAGTGGAAGCTTGCTACTTGATCTAAGCAGACGCTTGAACAAGAGCGAGGCTACTTGCAATGCAGAATTTAGTGAGCTAATCTTTCCTAAGTAATTAAAGCTTCGTGTTAAGTTTGTTTAAGATGCTTGTGCAATATGAATAATTGAAGCGATAAACAAATGAAAGCTAGAGAAAGAAATACGACACCAAGGTTTATAGTGGTTCGGTGATGAGACACCTACGTCCACTTTGTTGCACGAAGCAACAGATTCTCTTCACTCAAGAATCTTGGGAATTGCAGGTTCCTCGAAAACCAACTCTGGATCGAGCTTCACTCGCTTGGATCTGACGCACAACAGGGAGATTTCGGGTTCTCCAATAGACCTAAACTGGACTAAGCTTCACTCACTTGAGTCCGACAACTGGGAGATTACGGGTTCTCCACACAAACCTAGTTTCGATCAAGCTTTACACAATCGAGGACTATGCTAGCTTGGATCTAGACTCTATGATCGAGACTTCTACTATCGAGGAAAGTAGAGTCTTGGATCTTACAATACGACAACCTTTCTTCTAACACAAAACCTAACACATAGAACTAGGGTTTAGGGTTTTGGTTTTGGCGAACACTCTAAATGAAGAACTCTTTACAATAGATATAAAGATGGTTAGAGTTCTTCTCTAAGCTTTGAATATGGAATGGGCTTAGATCTTTGGAGTGTGAAGGTTGCGGAGACGAGCTTCGATGGTGCTAAAGCTCGGAGAACACTTAAACAAAAACTCAGAAATTTGCTCCAAGGCTGGGAGTATTTGTTTGCAGTAGGCGCTGAAAGCTCAAGTAGTGTTCTACTCTTCTCCGTCTTCAACCTCCACTATTTATAGGCGGAGGGATGGGCAAGAGCCGTTTGATGGTTGGTGGCTTTGTCCCTCCTCCTCTCGACAGTACTTGCTCAGGCCAGCTGCTTTTCAGACGTGCCGGTTTGTCTCTTTACCGAAAATGGCTAAGAGCCAATTTCAACAGTAATTGGAGCGGCCAGTACTGTTGCGGCGTCCTTGTCGGCCTGGTGGTCAACTCCGTTGCTCCATTCTTCTATCGCCACATGGAGATCTGCAATTAATGCGTCAATCTTTACTTGACTGAAGTTTGAACTCGAGATTTAAATCGGAGCGAGAATTGAGCTGTCGCTTTCTGTTAGGTAGAGGCTCGCTTCACTTCAGATTTGGAGCGTCCGCTTTGAATCGAGTCGCTTTTAAGTCATACTGTAGCATTCACTTGGAAATAGATTTCCCGAGCGTCTGCTTTAGTAAACGTTAAATCGCTTTGACTTTCACTGTAGCGCTCGCTTCGCTTCGCTTTGGCAGACTCGCTTTGATTCTACTGTAGCGTTCGCTTCGCTTCGCTATACTTCGGCACGCTTCGCTTCGGCTCGGTAGACTCGCTTCGCTTAGAAAACACACTCAAGCGAGTGGCCTTCACTTGGACTTTTAGCAATCTAAACCCTAAGCATCTAAAGCATAAAAACAATCCTTCCTAACATCTTAGGCTTAGAAAAATTCTAACCTATCTATAGGGTCGATTGGGAATAGGATACATAGGGGTTTTGGGATCAAATCAAAACATATACACTGATATAGGTGAAATTTACCTTATTTTTATAACCAAAAAGAGTCGTTTTTGAGTCTCGATTGTGTAGTATTGTCTATGTTTTATATGGTTTTTATTATATTGGACAATATTATGTTTGTGGGTATTTTGTTGTGTTTTTAGGCATATTTTGATGATAAAACCCCGAGATGAGACAAGGTGTGATAATCGAAGGTTGAAATCCAAGTTTTGAATTCGAGTGAAGACCTCTCGATACCTCTCTCGATCGAGAGGCCTATCGAAAGGAGAGCTTCTGGAGCAGCTATCGATCGAGAGCATTTTTAGTACCTCTCGACACCTATCTCGATCGAGAGGTGTATCGAGAGGTGGTGTGTCGAGAGGGGGATTCCAGCCGAGATTTTTCCCTTATTTAATTAGATTCCTTTTTGGTTTATAATTCCTTATGTAAATTTCCCCTATATATATTCCTTAGTCTAGCATTGTAAACCATAACACCTCCTTTACTTTTTACTTACTTTTACTTTAGAGCTTTTATTTTTCTTGTATTTGACATTGGAGATTTTTCAAGTTTATGCAAGATTCAAGATTCGAAGTTCTTCATTTGTGTTCAAGTTTTTCTTACTCTTACTCTTTAATTATGTTCTTTCAATTCTTTATGTTTATGTTTGCTTTAATTATGTCTAGCTAAATTTCTTAGTTGATTTTAGGGATTGAATGCCTAATTGAATTTATGTAAGTGTTTTTGTTTACAATTAGCCTTCCAATCTAGATGCATGTTTCATGGTGCTTATTCTCATGCATGATTACTTGATCACTAATTGTGTATGCATAGTTATGTGTTTATGCCTTAATAGGATAATTGCATAATAGACCTCATGAATACATGGTATGATGATTTGATTGTCTTAGTTGAAGTTGAATTATCATATGTTTGCATATAGTCGATTTAGGTGTCGTAATTGAACCTTATTGCTTATATTATTGATACTTGTCCTATTTTGCACTTGATTTGATATCTATGAGTCCGAGAGGATATTAGGATCTCATTAGGTGATGACTTGCATTGCTTTAATCGGAGTGTAGGTTATTTTCATGTATCACATTTAGATTGGATTAAATTGGTTAATTGTGTGCATTAAATACTTGCATATATTTGATTAGGTAGGCTTCCCTAGAATCAACACTTTTCCTTATTTGATTTATTTGATTTTACCTTGTTTAGTTATTTCCTTAATTGTTCTTTGCTCTTTTAATTGTTTATTTCCTTAATTGTTTTAATTGAGTCTTTTTATTATTTGCCTAGTTATAAATACCACAAACATTCTCTACACTTTTAATTTCCTAGACATCACATTAATTCTATAGTAGAGGTATTGTGTGTGTTTTCGACTTGTCAATCCATGTGGATACGATACTCGTACTTCTTTATACTATACCTATTTTGTGTGGTAGAAAATAGTGCGATCAAATTTTGGCGCCATTGCCGGGGATTGATTAGATTTCATACGCATATTTTGAAATAGAATTAATATGTGATATAGGCGCTTTAATTTTCTATTTTTCGGTTTATTGATCTAACGTTTCCTTTTCTTCTCTTTGGTTTTAGGTAGTGCATGACCACAAGGTCTAAAGGGATAAATCTTATTCCGATAGACTTGGAGTTAGAGCGCTCACTAAGGGCATTGAGACGAGAGAAGGAGGCAAGCAAGATTGATACACCACCCTCTTCACCACCCGATTCACCAAGGAGTTTCGATTCAATGGGGGATCAAGCGGCAAGGAGGACTTTGAACTATCGGTTTAAGCCGGTCGTGGACCAATTTCAGCAAGGAGGATGGGGGACCACAGATGCTAATAACTACAAGATCAAGACGTCCCTCATCAACATGGTGCAATCTAACCAATATGGAGGCACACCAATGGAGGATCCAAATGCTCACCTGAAGCAATTCTTGGACATTTGTGCAACATACAAGGCTAATGGAGTATCTTCGGACTACCTCAAGCTCAATTTGTTCGTGTGGTCTCTCATGGACGATGCAAGGGAGTGGCTTGATGGATTGGACAAGACGGAGATAAGGACATGGGCCGAGATGTGCACCAGATTCTTGAACAAGTTCTTCCCACCTTCGAGGGCTCAGAAACTCATCAAGGAGATCAACCAATTCCAACAATACAAGGATGAGTATTTCTATGAGGCGTGGGGGAGATTCAAGAAGCTACTCCGAGCATGCCCGAACCATGGAATTAGCAAGGAGGATCAAATCACGTGCTTCTATCGTGGTTTGAACAAGATGTGTAGGAAGGAGCTCGACTATGCTTCAAAAGGAGGATTTTTGAACAACGAGTACGACGTGGCCATGGAGATTATTGAGCTGACTGTGAATTCGAGTTATGAAGAGGCTACTAACCGACGCGTTGGAAGAAGGAGAGTTGCCAACATTGGAATCGAGGCTTACGAGGACTTGATGGAGAAGTACACAAAAACAGCAAGTGAGTTGGATACCATCAAGAAAGGAGTACTTCGGTGCGATGCTATCACTGACGATCAACCAAACCCAAACGAAGAGGAAGATGCCAATTTTGTGCAACAAGGGGGCAAGTGGCAACCAAATCAAGGAAACAAGTGGCAAGGAGGGCAAGGAGGACAAGGTGGTTCGAACTACCAAGGAGGATACAAGAAGCCTTACGTTCCCAACAACCGAAATCATCAGAACTTCTCTTATGCCAACCCGAACAACGCTTTGCAACCACCTCCCGGCTTCCATGTTGAGAACGGAGTCATTCAAGAGCCGAAAAAGGAGATATCAACCGACGACTTGATTCGTCAATATATGGCTCAATCGGAGATGAGGATGACACAACAAGATGCAAAGTTGAGGATGTTGGAGCTTACTCAAAACACTTTGAGCAACAATTTGGGGAGTAGCATCAATGCCTTGACCAAGCAAATGCAAATTTTGGAGATGCAAATGAGTCAAATAGCAAATGCTCAAGGAGGAGTCCATAAGCCCGGCCAATTCCCAAGCAACACCAAGCAAAACCCGAAGAACAACCATCATGTTCATGCTATTGAGCTTCGAGAGTGGCACTAAGTACACAAATCCATCCTTGGGTGGCTGAGAAGATTGGAGATGGGAACCTCAAGAATGCGGAGTTAGAGGAGTCAAGGAGAAAAGTGACGAATCGAGGACCTCTCGACACCTCTATCGATCGAGAGGTCTGTCGAGATGTCAATACTGTAGTCCAGCAGGTTCCTCTCGATACCCCTATCGATCGAGAGGAGGATCGAGAGACTTACGACGAGGAGATCCAATGCGTCCCTCTCGACACCTCTCTCGATCGAGAGGCCTGTCGAGAGGTCGCCCAGCAAAAGTAGAGGAAACCTCTCGATACCCCTTTATCATGAGGCCGATATCAACAGGCCATTATCAACCTGAATGCAACTGCATTTATGAAGGAAGAATCAAAAGGGCAATATCACCCTTTTGTCTCATAACTTCTTTAATACGCATTGATTTCTTCATTTATTAATGTTATTTATTTCTCAATGTGTTTCATTATTTAAGAGCCTGTAGATTTGCAGTAAATAAGGAAAAAGGGGGTAATGATTACCATTTTTGTAAAACATCCAGTCAAGTGTCAAATATTGACACATTGACCGAGATTGCATTTAATTCCCTGCCACTTTTTGAAAAAGCGCCACATTTTCGCACGTTTCCTTACCTCACGCGCGGATGTGAAACGCCTCACATTCTATGCGCTTCAATTGTGTGGACGTGGGTGAGAGGGAAAACATAATCCCTTTCAAATTCGAACGATCTCAACCGTTCGATTTCCTATATATATCATGCAGTTTCTTCACAAAACTTACTTACCATTTTCATACTTCTTCGCAAAACCTAATTTTCACTCTCTGCAAAATCTAAACTGCCGCCGTCGTGTTCTTCGCTTTTCTGCTCTTTCACTTACTGCATCGAACCACTCGCCATGGTTTGTGTTCTTTTCACCATTTATGTTTTAATTGTCTGTAAAGTTCTTCTCTATTTTCTTATTTTCTAACTTCTCGAAAAACTTGCAGAAAAACAACAATGGCAGAAAGGGTTTCAACCTCCGGTCGAAAAGAAGTGCAGTGGTCAGAAATCGAGGATTTCTTGAAGGCTCGCATCAAATACGAGCCCTATATGGTGCGCGAAAACTTCGGTTTTCGTGATCTTGACTCTATGTTCAACATAGTGGAGAAATGCTCTTCTTTCTATCAAATCATCTCCACCCGGCCGGCAAAGAGTCTTCCAAAGTTTGTAGCTGCCTTTTTCTACAACTGGAACGAGGGCGATTCTGTGTCTTCCCACACCGTCACCCTCGGAACCCAGAATGTTATGCACACCATCAACGTTCTTGACGCCGTGAAGGGCGCTTTCGGCATTGAGGATGGTGGGACGTTACAGCTCTCGGAGATTTCTCGTGATCATCTGCAGCAGGTTGCAGATCGAGTGCTGATCGAGCAGAGGCAGTACGTTCCTGTAGCCTTCAAAAGGAACGAGCTCCGTCCCAAATACCGCCTCCTGATGGACTTCGTGCAGAAGTGCCTTCTAGGGCACATCGGGAATTACGACCAGGTCACTCCGTTCAAATTTCAAATTTTGACGGCCGTAAGCCCATTTGTTGGGCCAAGTTAATGGTCTCCCTGTTGTGGGATGAAGCCAGGCAGATCATCCTCGAGACGGAGGGAGAGGCCGTTGTGAAGGTATCTCTCCACAATAATAAACCGCTTCGTCTTGGATCGAAGGCCACCTGCATTATCATTTCCTTCTTCAAGCATAGGAAATGGTCCAATGAGGAGGCCTTCCCCCCTCTGTTTATTCCGAAGGATCTCCACCAGCTTGAGATGGCGATTGGGGTGGCGCCGCAGATTTATTACAACTCCCCAGACAATGTCAGGGTGCATCTTGCCAAATGCGGTGAATCCAAGGTCGGTTGGAGGATTCCACCTCGACCTGCTCCAAAGAAGAGGAAGGCCGATGTCGACCTGGTCCCCTCTCGACCTGCCAAGAAAACTCTCCCTGTGAAGACTCCTCCACGGAGGACACAGTCGGCCTCCGGTGATCCGCCCCGGCCGCTTCACAGGATTCTCCCCATAACCGAGGAATCTGCACCTCGCAGGGAGCCTTCGCCCACCTCATCGCCCTCTCTCTCAGCCAAACGGACTCCATCTCCAGTCCGTTCCGCCGCCGAGCCGTCCGCCTCGCAGCAACGCCCTGCATCCTCTCAGCAGGTCGTTGCTCCCTCTCCAGTGAGTTCCCCCCCAGTCCATCGAGCTGGATCTGTTGAGATCCAGGATCTCACTGCTGAAGACTCTCTGTCTTCCCCCATCCGGAACGTGCCAGTGGAGGAGGACGTCGTGCTGCCGATCCAGCCATTCTCTGAGCAGCCGATGTCTGCTGCTCACTCCCAGGTCGCTGCCTTGAAGGCTGAGGCCAAGCTGAAGGTCATCGACCTGATGCCAGGGATAGCCCAACTCCCCAAGTCCATTAATAGATTCGAGGTCAGAAGGGACCTCTCAACACCTCTCTCGATCGAGAGGGTGATCGAGAGGCCAAGCAGTCGCCCCAATTCCCGATGTACACTCCGAAGGCCCCTTTTCCACAACGTTTGACCAAGAAGAAGCAAGACGAGAAGTATCAACATTTCTTGGAGATACTACAAAAGGTCAACATCAA
Source organism: Thymus mandschuricus (assembly GCA_029379335.1). Classification (NCBI taxonomy): domain Eukaryota; kingdom Viridiplantae; phylum Streptophyta; class Magnoliopsida; order Lamiales; family Lamiaceae; genus Thymus; species Thymus mandschuricus. The sequence goes on along the minus strand of CM057074.1, from coordinate 12,130,333 downwards.
CATACCACTTCTCGATGCTCTTCGAGACATGCCCAACCACACGAAGTTCATCAAGGATGCGGTTTCGGGAAAGAAGAAGTGGGGGAAGTTCGAGACGATCAATCTCACGGAGGAGTGTAGCGCGGTGATCCAAAAGAAGCTACCATTGAAACAAAAGGATCCCGGGAGGCTCACTTTAGCATGCAAGATTGGAGATCAAGTCTTTCAAAACGTGCTATGCGATCTTGGTGCTAGCATCAATTTGATGCCCCTCTCTATATTCAACCGGCTCAAGATCGGGAGGATGAAGCCAACCACCATCTCTCTACTTATGGCGGACCGATCGGTTTCTTATCCAAGGGGGATAGTGGAGGACGTTCTCGTTCAAGTGCACAACCATGTCTTCCCGGCAAATTTCGTAGTCTTGGATATGCCCGAGGATGCAAATCAACCATTGATCTTAGGTCGGCCATTCTTAGCCACGGGGAGAGCATTTATCGATGATGCCATGAAGAGACCCGACGATCACCGTGAGGATATCTTCTCCGTCGAGACATTGATACCACCTACTTCGGAGGAGGCACTCAACCATTGCATATCAAGCTCTTTACATACCTACTTGGAGTTGGATGAAGCTTGCGATGAGATTCTCGAGTATCTACATAAATTGGAGGCGAACCAACCATTACTTCATCATGAGGAAGTTCCTTACCTCGACATCAACAAGAAGGTGGATAATGGAGTTCTCGAAGATGAAGACAAGAAGGATGCAGCCCCGAAGGTGGAGTTGAAGCCATCACCCGAGCACCTCAAGTAAAAATTCTTAGGAGAAGAAGAGATGTATCCGGTGATCGTATCTTCTCAACTCAAGGAGGCGAATACGGACAAGTTATTGAGGGTCCTAAGGAAGCACAAATCTGCGATTGGATGGACGATTGTCGACATCAAAGGTATTAGTCCTTCGATTTGCATGCATAGGATATTGCTCGAAGACAGTCATCGCCCAAGAGTCCAACCTCAAAGGCGATTAAACCCAGCGATGCAAGAAGTGGTGAGGAAGGAGGTGTTGAAGTTGCTCGATGCCGACATGATCTATGCTATTTCGGATAGTGAGTGGGTAAGCCTTACTCAAGTGGTGTCGAAGAAGGGAGGCATGACGGTCATCAACAATGAGATGTGGGAGCTAATCGCAACAAGGCTTGTCACGGGATGACGAGTGTGCATCGATTATCGTTTTCTCAACGCAGCAACTAGGAAGGATCACTTCCCCCTCCCGTTCGTAGATCAAATGCTCGATCGATTGGCAGGACACGAGGACTATTGCTTCCTCGATGGATACTCCGGCTACAACCAAATCGCCATCTCTCCGGAGGACCAACACAAGACGGCATTCACTTGTCCATATGGAGTCTTCGCTTGTCGGAGGATGCCGTTCGGGTTATGCAACGCACCGGCCACTTTCCAACGGTGCATGATGGCCATCTTCCATGGATTGATCGAGAACATTATGGAGGTATTCATGGACGACTTTTTAGTTTTTGGTTCCTCTTTTGATCAATGCTTGGAAAATCTTGCCACGGTGCTTCAAAGGTGTGAAGAGACGAACCTCGTTCTCAATTGGGAGAAGTGCCACTTCATGGTGCAAGAAGGAGTTGTTCTAGGCCATAAGGTGTCCTTACAAGGATTGGAGGTGGATCGAGCCAAAGTCGTAGCCATCGAGAAGTTGCCACCACCAACCAATGTCAAATCGGTAAGGAGTTCCCTAGGACATGCCGGCTTCTATAGAAGGTTTATCAAGGACTTTTCAAAGATCACGAAGCCGTTGTGTGGATTGCTCGAGAAGGATGTCAAGTTCGTATTTGATGAGGATTGCTTGGAAGCCTTCGAGACATTGAAGAAGGCGCTTATCTCTACTCCCGTCTTGGTGTCACCGGATTGGAGTGCCCCATTCGAGCTCATGTGCGATGCAAGCGATTGGGCGATAGGAGCAGTTTCGGGGCAGAAAAGGGAGAAGCTTTTCCGAGTGATCCACTATGCTAGCAAGACGTTAGACTCGGCTCAAAGGAACTACACCACCACGGAGAAGGAGTTACTCGCTGTGGTCTATGCTTTCGACAAGTTTAGGCCTTATTTGGTGGGATTTCACACGATTGTGCACACCGACCATGCCGCCATTCGCTATCTTTTCAACAAGAAGGACTCGAAGCCAAGGTTAGTTCGATGGATTCTACTTCTTCAAGAGTTCGATATGGAGATCAAGGATAGGAAAGGTCGCGAGAATGTGGTGGCCGATCATCTTTCGAGACTTGAGCAGCCCGTGGAAGGAGAAGATGCACGAGTCGTCATCAAAGAGAGCTTCCCAGATGAGCAGATTTTCGAGTTAGACGATTTGACTCCTTGGTTCGCCGACATCGTCAACTATTTGGTGATTCATCATGTGCCCGCCAAGGACCTCTCGTCTCATCAAAAGAAGAAGTTCCTCCATGATTGCAAGTTCTACTATTGGGATGATCCTTATTTATACCGGAGGTGTGCTGATGGAATCATAAGACGATGTGTTCGACAATCGGAGTGGAAAAAGATCATCAAGGATTGTCATAGCGCTCCGAATGGGGGACACTTCGCAGCAAATCGCACCGCCCTCAAGATATTTCATAGTGGTTTCTATTGGCCTTCGATCTACAAGGATTTCCATGATTACATCAATACGTGTGATCGATGCCAAAGGTTGGGGAACATCACGAAGAGGGACGAGATGCCGCAATGAACTATCATGGAGGTGGAAATCTTCGATGTTTGGGGGATTGACTTCATGCGCCCCTTTCCCAAATCTCAAGGGTTCTCTTACATTCTACTTGCGGTGGAGTATGTTTCTAGATGGGTCGAGGCCATTCCCACGACGACCACATTTGAAGGTGGTGATCAAATTCCTCCAGCGAAATATTTTGACTCGGTATGGAACTCCGAGAGCTTTGCTTAGCGATGGGGGGAGCCACTTCAACAATCGTTGGTTAGGATCGCTTCTTGCGAAATATGGAGTCAAGCACAAGATTACGACGCCCTACCACCCTCAAGCAAACGGTCAAGCCGAGCTAGCTAATCGAGAGATCAAGCAAATTTTGGAGAAGACCGTCACCAACAAAAAGGAGTGGGCGAAGTACTTGGACGACGCACTTATAGGACGGCTTTCAAGACGCCAATTGGAAGGTCTCCATATCAATTGCTATTTGGCAAATTTTCCATTTACCAATGGAGTTGGAGCACAAAGCTTATTGGGCGACGAGAAGGATCAATTTCGAATTCAAGGAAACCATGGGTCAAAGGTGTGACGACTTGTTGGAGCTTGATGAATGGAGGAACGAGGCATTCGAGAATTCGAGGATTTACAAAGAACGAGCCGCAAGATTTCACGACTTGAGCATCAAAAAGCGTAAGTTTGAAATTGGTGATGATGTTCTAGTTTTTAATTCTCGACTTCGTTTGTTTCCAGGAAAATTGCAAAGCAAGTGGTCGGGTCGTTCGTTATTTACAAGGACTTGAAGAATGGTGCATTCGAAGTGTTGAAGAACGACGGTGAAAAATTCGTGGTGAATGGACATCGACTCAAGCATTACTTCAAGCCGTTGCCTCTCTACCCCAATAAAGCGGCCACTTATCTTCATGACCCGAGCTAAAAAAGAGGTATCGTCGAGCTAAAGACGTTAAACGTAGCACTTGTTGGGAGGTAACCCAATATTCGTATCCCATTTTTATTATTTTCTTTATTTTTATTTTTAGAGTCGTAGGTAAATTTTCGTATTTTAGAGTCGAACCCCTTAATATGCTAACAAATTCTAAGTGTTGTGTAGAAAACAAAAATTCGTGCAGGACCTCTCGACACCTCTCTCGATCGAGAGGCCTGTCGAGAGGTGAAAGTTTGTCTTCCAGTAGGGGTCTCTCGACACCTCTCTCGATCAAGAGGTGTATCGAGAGGTTCCGAAAATAGTGCCCAGGCCAGTTCACGAGATGCCTCTCAATCGAGACCCCCGTGTTTTCGATCGAGAGGTGAGGACAGTTCATGAAGAAAGTGACCTCTCGACACCTCTCTCGATCGAGAGGCTTATCGAGAGGTCAAAACACGTGATCCAGTAGCCACCTCTCTCGATCGAGAGGGGTATCGAGAGGGTCGTTGACGAGCACTAAACCAACTTTGACTAGGTTTTTCTAACCCTATTTATATACCATATACACACAATTCACATACCATTCACACACAAACACAAATTCTCTCAAGAACACAAGAGCACTCTTCAATTTTCTCTCTTCGATTCATCTCAAGGTACTCGATTTCTCGCCCCTCTCTTATTAATTCTTGATTCTCTACATGAATAAGCATGTTTTGACCTATTGGAATTCGTTTTATTGGTTAAATTCTTGGATTAATAGATTGGGTATTAGATTGAGGATTTTGGACAGAATCTATAAATTGCTTTGTATTATTTGAATTAATTGGATTCATTGAGGATTGAAAAGATGAATGCATGTTGATTTTTGAATGTGTCTTTGAATTTGTCTATGAATTTGAGGAAATTCATTGATTTATATGCATTGAATTGATATTGTGCTATGAAGTAAATTATGTTGGGAGGTTTGGTGTGTTGAATGTGTGGATTTGTGAGGCAAACATTGAGTTGATAATGGGGGAGTATTGAGTTTGGTTGAAGTTTGGGGGAAGATGAATTTATGTTGCTACATTCTTGTATCTCTAGTATTGATTTGTTGAATTTTTAGGTACTAGAATGGCAAGAGACAAAGGAAAGAGTGTTGCTTTGTTGGTCCCGGGAAAGAGTAATTGGTGTATGGGGGGGGGGGGGGGGGGGGGGGGGAATACACCAATAACCAACCGTTTTTGACTTTTGTAAAATCAGGTCGATCTGCAGGTCGATTGTCAAGGTCGACCCTATCAGAGGCAGTTTGATCTATCAAGCTTGTATGGTATCAAGCTTGATTTATCAAACTGTTGTTAATGCGGAAGTTGGTGGAGGTTGATTTACTCTTTGAAAAATCTTAAGGCTGGTGAACAGAAGCAGGTTGATGCAGATATGCAGGTTGATGCTAGTCAGTTTGATAACAAAATATAAGGACGATAAATAGAGAGAGAGAGAGAGAGAGAGAGAGAGAGAGAGAGAGACACCGCGATTTAGCGTGGTTCGGAGAAACCCTCCTACGTCCACGTCAGGTCGACTCGACCTGAGAATCCCTTTACCTTTGGATTCAACCTCTCTCTTATTTATACTGACTGAGTATCAGTTCTAGATACAATCTAACCTGAAAATATCTAGACACGAGTTTTGGGTCGTGACCCTTACAACCTTCGTACTGAACCGTACAAACAACCTTACACCTTTACAGAGCTTGACTAACTCTATAATGGCGAAAATGAAAATAGACTTTCTAACTTCGAACAAGTCGGAGAAGAAGCTGTTGAACAATCGACAAGCAGCAGTGAACGCTTCGTCGTTGTGGTGTTTATCGGAATCGGAAACCTCTCTTCGTCAAGTGTTTGGGAAACTAATCGGATTTCGATCACTTGAATGGATATGGACTTTGAGAGAGATTTGGGCAGAGATATGGCGTTGATAGCTTGTGTTTCCCGTGCTTGAATCCGATAGTGGCTGAAGTATTTATAGGCAGTTTTGAAAAACTAGCCGTTGGAGTCAGGCTGACGTGGCACTAGCCGTTGGAAGCTGACTCACTTCTAGCCGTTGGAAATATTTGTCGTTGCTGGCACTCGACGTGGCAAGGATCAGGTCGTGACGCTCCATGAAGGCGGAGCATCGACCTTGATTGACAATCCAGCTCTTGAAATCTTCTAAGTCATAGCAGGCTGGAAGCTTGATAAGGAAGGTCGATAGACAGGCTGATGATCCAGCTCGATCCAATTGAGGCAGGTCGATACATCGACCTTTCTCTTACAGGGTGGATCGAACTTGATTCTAAACTTTAGAGGGCATCGACCTGCACTAACAAGTAGCAGGTCGATCTATCGGCCTTGACCCTAAACAAGTAAAATATGCCTAAGTGTGGTTTCGATAAACATCATCAAAATCAAACTGCAAGGGATTCCCAACAATTTCCCCCTTTTTGATGATGTCGAAACCAAACACTTTACAAATAATTCCTAAGATATAAAACACTGAAAAATGGTATCAGAGCTTGATAATTTTTAATCACGAAGATTGATAAGGAATTATAAGAAAGGCAGATAATAAATCAAAGAAAATAAAGCAGTAAAGGCAGATGCCTGGACAAAGAGATATTGTCATCAGGTCGAAAGATGATTTTTGCTTCATTCAGCTCGATAGCATACATTACATTTGGAAATTACATATTGTGCTATGAACTTAAATGAATACAGAATTTTACAGAATCATCTAACTACATCGCCTGGATCTTGGCACGGGCTGCAATCCTCTCCTCCTGGACCTGCTCCCTCGACTTCGATTGCATACTTGCATAAATTCCATCCCTGATTCGACGGAAGTCGGGATCGGAATTTGAGATGTTTACGCCCAGTCCGATGGCGGTCTGTGCGATGTATTGGTCGACCCGGGAGTAATCCAAATACCCCGAATCACCAAGGTATAAGGGCGTGAAAAATTGCTTGGCTGGCGCCCTTATCATCACACCGGCCTCTGCAGCTTTCTTCCGAAGCTCACCAATGAAATCTTGGTAAGGGAATCTAAGCATGTAAGCTGCATAGGCTTCATCGGCATCGGCAGGAAGTGAGGGGTCCTGGATCCAGTAAAGCAACTGTTAAGATCCCGCAGCAGGTTGTTCTGAGATTCGTCGAGCCATTCAACGACCTGCTGCTGGACTCCAGCATTCAAAACAAGGGCGGACTGGCTGATCCAGTCCAACTCCCTTTTCCTCCTAGCTTCAGCAGCCCGGCGTTCGGCCTTGAAACGCCGCTGCTCTTCTGGATTTGCGGCCTGCTCCGGCGTTGCACCAGCCAGAGTCATAGCAGAAATGAGCTCGGCCTCGGCAGCCAAATGAGCTTTGGCGGCGGCAGCCTCGGCAGCACCAAGTTGAGAGATTGGATCGGCATGAGAGGCAACGGCCTTGGAGGCAACGGCCTTGGATGAGACGGCCTGGGAGGGCTTCTTTTGAGGAGGAGGAGGAGGAGGGGCCACAGAAGTTGAAGGAGTTTTGGATTTTGAGGTCTTCTTCTTCTTCGCGGCGGCGGCTGCTCTTTCTTCTTCCCCCTTTTCGACATCATCAGTCAGGGCTTTTATCAGGGAAAGAAGAGTAGCATCCTCCTCTTGCAGCTTGGTCACGGTATCCTTCAACTCCTGTTGACCATTGAGAAGGGAGGAGATGGTGCCGTGAATGGCGTTGATGTGCTCGTTGGAGGTCGATGCCGAGTTGGAGACTGAAGAAGTCAGATTAGATACTCGCTCTTCGACCTTGGACAAGTCCTCCAACACTTCCGCGATCTGGTCGCGAGACGCCATGTTGAGTTCCTCGAGCTAGCCTGGCAGGAGCTTATCGGTATATTCCTTTAATAGCCTCACTGCAAAGTCGTCAGTGACACGCTCCCTGGCAACTTCATCGGCCTGGACCTTGGCATCTTTAACAATATCGGCCCGGGCCTCAGCTACGGCCTGCTTGATCTGCTCGGGAAGGCTGGTGATGATGGACTCGAGCTTGGCAGAGATTGTATCGAGCACCACCTCCACGTCAGCCTTTGAAATTTGAGAGGTCGGAGCAGCAGCTTCAAGCAGCTGATCACCACCCTCATTCCTGGATGGTGATTGCACCGGAGTTTGAATCAACTCAAACTCGTCTCCAGCTTCAGCGGCGGAGTTGTAGAGAGCACGAGAGTTGATGTAGAGGGGGCGAAGGTCGATGCCCAGAATTTTGGCCTCGACCTTCATGCGGCGCAGCACAAGAGATCAAAAGTTCGAAGCCGCATCCCCCACATTGAAGAATCCAAACTCCGCTTCTAGTGCCAGCTCCTCGACCTTCAGGTCGTTGAGGGTAACGACCTGCAGCAGGGCCTCGAAGACGTAATAGTAACTCGACTTACAATCCAGATAGAACTGGAGGCGAGTGGCGAGGTCGAGGGACTTGGGGAGTTGGGCTATCCCTGGCATCAGGTCGATGACCTTCAGCTTGGCCTCAGCCTTCAAGGCAGCGACCTGGGAGTGAGCAGCAGACATCGGCTGCTCAGAGAATGGCTGGATCGGCAGCACGACGTCCTCCTCCACTGGCACGTTCCGGATGGGGGAAGACAGAGAGTCTTCAGCAGTGAGATCCTGGATCTCAACAGATCCAGCTCGATGGACTGGGGGGGAACTCACTGGAGAGGGAGCAACGACCTGCTGAGAGGATGCAGGGCGTTGCTGCGAGGCGGACGGCTCGGCGGCGGAACGGACTGGAGATGGAGTCCGTTCGGCTGAGAGAGAGGGCGATGAGGTGGGCGAAGGCTCCCTGCGAGGTGCAGATTCCTCGGTTATGGGGAGAATCCTGTGAAGCGGCCGGGGCGGATCATCGGAGGCCGACTGTGTCCTCCGTGGAGGAGTCTTCACAGGGAGAGTTTTCTTGGCAGGTCGAGAGGGGACCAGGTCGACATCGGCCTTCCTCTTCTTTGGAGCAGGTCGAGGTGGAATCCTCCAACCGACCTTGGATTCGTCGCATTTGGCAAGATGCACCCTGACATTGTCTGGGGAGTTGTAATAAATCTGCGGCGCCACCCCAATCGCCATCTCAAGCTGGTGGAGATCCTTCGGAATAAACAGAGGGGGGAAGGCCTCCTCATTGGACCATTTCCTATGCTTGAAGAAGGAAATGATAATGCAGGTGGCCTTCGATCCAAGACGAAGCGGTTTATTATTGTGGAGAGATACCTTCACAACGGCCTCTCCCTCCGTCTCGAGGATGATCTGCCTGGCTTCATCCCACAACAGGGAGACCATTAACTTGGCCCAACAAATGGGCAGATCGAGGATTACGGCCGTCAAAATTTGAAATTTGAACGGAGTGACCTGGTCGTAATTCCCGATGTGCCCTAGAAGGCACTTCTGCACGAAGTCCATCAGGAGGCGGTATTTGGGACGGAGCTCGTTCCTTTTGAAGGCTACAGGAACGTACTGCCTCTGCTCGATCAGCACTCGATCTGCAACCTGCTGCAGATGATCACGAGAAATCTCCGAGAGCTGTAACGTCCCACCATCCTCAATGCCGAAAGCGCCCTTCACGGCGTCAAGAACGTTGATGGTGTGCATAACATTCTGGGTTCCGAGGGAGACGGTGTGGGAAGACACAGAATCGCCCTCGTTCCAGTTGTAGAAAAAGGCAGCTACAAACTTTGGAAGACTCTTTGCCGGCCGGGTGGAGATGATTTGATAGAAAGAAGAGCATTTCTCCACTATGTTGAACATAGAGTCAAGATCACGAAAACCGAAGTTTTCGCGCACCATATAGGGCTCGTATTTGATGCGAGCCTTCAAGAAATCCTCGATTTCTGACCACTGCACTTCTTTTCGACCGGAGGTTGAAACCCTTTCTGCCATTGTTGTTTTTCTGCAAGTTTTTCGAGAAGTTAGAAAATAAGAAAATAGAGAAGAACTTTACAGACAATTAAAACATAAATGGTGAAAAGAACACAAACCACGGCGAGTGGTTCGATGCAGTAAGTGAAAGAGCAGAAAAGCGAAGAACACGACGGCGGCAGTTTAGATTTTGCAGAGAGTGAAAATTAGGTTTTGCGAAGAAGTATGAAAATGGTAAGTAAGTTTTGTGAAGAAACTGCATGATATATATAGGAAATCGAACGGTTGAGATCGTTCGAATTTGAAAGGGATTATGTTTTCCCTCTCACCCACGTCCACACAATTGAAGCGCATAGAATGTGAGGCGTTTCACATCCGCGCGTGAGGTAAGGAAACGTGCAAAAATGTGGCGCTTTTTCAAAAAGTGGCAGGGAATTAAATGCAATCTCGGTCAATGTGTCAATATTTGACACTTGACTGGATGTTTTACAAAAATGGTAATCATTACCCCCTTTTTCCTTATTTACTGCAAATCTACAGGCTCTTAAATAATGAAACACATTGAGAAATAAATAACATTAATAAATGAAGAAATCAATGCGTATTAAAGAAGTTATGAGACAAAAGGGTGATATTGCCCTTTTGATTCTTCCTTCATAAATGCAGTTGCATTCAGGTTGATAATGGCCTGTTGATATCGACCTGAGAATCCCTTTACCTTTGGATTCAACCTCTCTCTTATTTATACTGACTGAGTATCAGTTCTAGATACAATCTAACCTGAAAATATCTAGACACGAGTTTTGGGTCGTGACCCTTACAACCTTCGTACTGAACCGTACAAACAACCTTACACCTTTACAGAGCTTGACTAACTCTATAATGGCGAAAATTAAAATAGACTTTCTAACTTCGAACAAGTCGGAGAAGAAGCTGTTGAACAATCGACAAGCAGCAGTGAACGCTTCGTCGTTGTGGTGTTTATCGGAATCGGAAACCTCTCTTCGTCAAGTGTTTGGGAAACTAATCGGATTTCAAACACTTGAATGGATATGGACTTTGAGAGAGATTTGGGCAGAGATATGGCGTTGATAGCTTGTGTTTCCCGTGCTTGAATCCGATAATGGCTGAAGTATTTATAGGCAGTTTTGAAAAACTAGCCGTTGGAGTCGGGCTGACGTGGCACTAGCCGTTGGAAGCTGACTCACTTCTAGCCGTTGGGAATATTCGTCCTTGCTGGCACTCGACGTGGCAAGGATCAGGTCGTGACGCTCCATGAAGGCGGAGCATCGACCTTGATTGACAATCCAGCTCTTGAAATCTTCTAAGTCATAGCAGGCTGGAAGCTTGATAAGGAAGGTCGATAGACAGGCTGATGATCCAGCTCGATCTAATTGAGGCAGGTCGATACATCGACCTTTCTCTTACAGGGTGGATCGAACTTGATTCTAAACTTTAGAGGGCATCGACCTGCACTAACAAGTAGCAGGTCGATCTATCGGCCTTGACCCTAAACAAGTAAAATATGCTTAAGTGTGGTTTCGATAAACATCATCAAAATCAAACTGCAAGGGGTTCCCAACATGCTTCGACTTATTCAAGCAAGGGCAAGGGGAAGGAGAAGGCCAAGGAGACATGGAAAAATGATAAGACCATTCCGGAGAACCGAATGTCGCCGGCTAGGTCATTGCCTGCAAATTTGGAGCCGAAGGCATTCAAACTAAAGCTCACCACAGCGGAGTCGAAGAGGAGATGGTCCCACCTTGTGCAACTCAAGCACAAGCATTGTCGTTTCCTCCACCAAGAGACGATAGTGGCCATGGGGATAGCCGATGAGATCACCCAAATGATGCAACGAGGAGGCTTCACCAACATATTTCAAGGCAACCATTTGACTTATCACATATTGACGGTGGAGTTTCTCTCGACATTGGTGGTGGAGCGAGTCAACCAAGTGCCTCACATCATTCGTTTCCAATTGGGTGGCCAACCAAGGGAGCTCACCATGGATCAACTCGATGATATTATTCGACGAGACAAGCGTGGGGAGTACTTGGGCAACAACCACCCTAATCTTCAGGATTTGTGGAGCCATTTCGTGAATTACGAGGAGGAGAAGAAGAAGTCCTACAACCCGGCGATTGCAAAGGCCACTTCGATTCGGAATCCCACGATTCGCTATTTCCATCGGTTGATCTCTTGCTCCATTCATTCCCGCCATGACTCCGGCACCTTCCTTGCCACCGATGCACATCTCATTTGGACATCATATCGAGGACATTCCCAAGATGCAGCCCTCTACCTCGTCGACCACATGGAGAATCAAGCTTATCTGTTCGGAGGACAAAAGATAGGGATTGGAGCATTTGTTGGTACAAGGCATATGACGGGCATGAAAGCTATACTTCAAGATTACACAGAGAAGAAGGGTCCACAAGTAACCTTTGGTGACAACTCTCGAGGAACCACCAAGGGATACGGCGCACTGAAGATAGGAAAGCTCAGAATTGAAGATGTTTCCTATGTGGAAGGACTGAAGCATAACTTGCTATCCATTTCACAGTATTGTGATAAAGGATACAAGGTGGAGTTTATCTCCAACAAGTGCATCGTGAAGAACAAACTCACATCCTAAATTGCGCTCACTGGAATCTGACGAAGGAATGTCTACATCGCGCAATGGGAGAGCTACAAAGAGGAAACATGTTTGGTCGCTAGGAGTGCTACTGAAACTGGATGGCTATGGCACCGACGCTTAAGCCACCTCAATTTCAAGATGATCAATCGGTTAGCTCGTAAGGGTTTGGTGAAGGGCATACCTAATGAGGTCTTCGTCAAAGATCATAATTGCTCAGCATGCCAACGAGGGAAGCAGACAAAGAAGCACTTTGCTAGCTTAGAAGAACCATCTTCCAAGCGAGTGCTAGAGCTACTTCACATGGATCTGTTTGGACCAGTCACTCCAGTAAGCGTCAACGGAAGAAAATACACTCTAATGGAAGTCGACGACTTCTCTCGCTACACTTGGGTTGTATTTCTCTTTAGCAAGAAGGAGACGCTGTCCAAACTGCCTCAATTGCTCAAGCGCCTCGCTGTGGAGAAGAACCAAGCGATCGCTACCATTCGCTCCGACAAAGGCACATAATTTCTCAATTCTACAATTTAAGCTTACTGCACGGAGCATGGGATAGCACACCAAACATCTGCAGCTTGCACACCCCAGCAGAACGGAGTTGCTGAAAGAAGAAATCGAATCATCAAAGAAGTTGTTCGCACAATGATTGCAGATTCGAAGCTTGCGATGAAGTATCTGGCTGAAGCTGCTAACACTGCATGCTACACTCATAATCGGATGCTTCTCAACAAACGCTTCGATAAAACACCATATGAAATATGGACAGGGAGAATTCCTAACATTTCCTATTTCCATATATTTGGTTGTAGGGTCTTCATTCACAACAATGGGAAGTCACAATTGAAAGCTTTTGAAAGCAAAGCGGATGAAGGAATATTCTTAGGATATTCTACATCTAGCAAAGCTTACAGGGTATTCAATTGTAAAACCCTAATTGTGGAGGAATCACCCCATGTTGTATTTGATGAATCTTCTTTAAGTCTTCCAAAGGAACGGGTTCAAGCTAATAACAAAACTTCAAGCGAGGAACCCATCAATCCATTGACTTGGGACATGCTTGAAGATGATGAAGAAGTCAAAACTCAAGTGATTAGATTGCTCAAGAAAAGGTTGAAGCTACCCCCAAAGTCAATGAAGTGACTGCAGGCCAAGCACCCATTTTGATCGCTTCAGATGGTGAAGCAAGCGACCCGCTTGAAGAAGAAGCAGAAGTTGGAGGATCCAAGCGAGCGTGGCTCAAAGATCATTCACCAAGCCAAATCATTGGAGATCTATCCAAAGGCATGGTGACCAGAAGCCAAGTGATTGGAGAAAGTGCCATGTTCAATTGCTTTCTTTCCAATATTGAGCCTGCAAGCGTGGAGGAAGCCCTAGCTGATTCAAATTGGGTGATTGCCATGCAAGAAGAGATGAACCAATTCATCAGAAACGACGTATGGTATCTTGTGGATCGTCCCAAATTCCAGCATGTCATTGGCACCAAGTAGGTGTTCAAGAACAAGACGGACGAGGACCACAACGTCATGAGAAACAAAGCTCGACTCATCGCCAAAGGCTACTGCCAAGAGGAAGGGATCGATTTCGATGAGACCTTCGCTCCAGTGGCCAGGCTTGAAGCCATTAGACTATTTCTTGCCTATGCAGCGGCTAAAAAATTCAAAGTCTATCAAATGGATGTCAAGAGCGCGTTTCTCAATGGAGAGCTCAAAGAAGAAGTGTATGTGGAGCAGCCGTCGGGATTCGAGCAAGGAGATAAGGTGTATCGATTGAAGAAGGCCCTGTATGGATTGAAGTAGGCGCCTAGAGCGTGGTATGATACGCTATCTCAGTTCCTTGTTGATAATGGATTCAACAAAGGAAAGATAGATCGGACTCTCTTCACCATCAATGATGGAGAAGACATGCTATGGGTCCAGATCTACGTCGACGACATTATATTTCGATCGCAAAACCAGTCGCTGAGCGAGAAGTTTGGAGAGTTGATGAAGACCAAATATGAAATGTCGATGATAGGCTTGATGAGTTGCTTCCTAGGTCTTCAAGTGAAGCAGCAAGATGATGGGATATTCATCAATCAAGCGAAGTATACTCGAGATATGCTTGCCAAGTTTGGTGTTCAGCATGCTAAAGCTGTGAAGATTCCAATGAAAACCAACTGGAAAATGGAGCCAGACCTAGAAGGGAAGTCTGTGGATGCTACAGACTACCGTGCTTTGATCGGATCCCTTCTCTATCTCACTGCAAGCTGGCCAGATATAGCGTTTGCAGTAGGAGTGTGCGCTCGCTTCCAAAGCAATCCCAAGCTTAGCCACTTTGAAGCTGCCAAGCGAATCCTTCGCTATCTCAAAGGCACCGTCAATATGGGGCTATGGTATCCTGCAGAAGATATTCTGGAGCTCATAGGATATTCCGATGTTGACTATGGAGGATGCCGAATTGATAGGAAATCAACTTCGGGCACGTGTCAGTTCTTGGGAAGCAAGCTTGTCTCGTGGTTCTCGAAGAAGCAGACAAGTGTAGCTACTTCAACGACTGAAGCCGAGTACATGGCCGCTGGAAGCTGCTGTTCTCAATTCTTATGGCTTCGTCAGCAGTTGAAGGACTATCGAGTTGAAGCAAATGAGATTCCAATTTTCTGCGACAACAATAGTGCCATTTGTATCTCGCAGAATCCAGTGCTTCACACCAGGTGCAAGCATGTGGAAATCCGACATCACTTCATTCGTGATCATGTCGAGAAGAAGGATATCAAGCTTTAGAAAATTCATACCTATCCCCAGCGAGCAGATATCCTCACCAAGCCTCTAGCTGAGTCTCGCTTCAACCAGCTATGCATACAATTAGGGTAACTAGACCCTGGTGAAGAGTGCTAGTTCCAGGATGCACCAGGGAGTGGAAGTTTGCCGTCAAGCGACCCTCGCCTTGATCTTCACCAATTCAAGCGAATCGCTTCAAATCTCACTCGCTTGAAGAAGGAGAAATAAGGTGGAGAAAGGTGGAGTGTTGGAAGATGTTCCCTACCAACTAACAAGATTGTTAAGGTTATGGTTAAGGGGGAACTATTGATTGCTCTCAGAGCATTCTACTTCCAAAGCAAGCAAGGAAAGCTGCTACCTAGCCTAGGATTCCTAGCAAGTGGGTATAAACACTTGCAAGTACCTTTTCTAGTAAAGGTTGTGGGGTCTTGTATCGGGCCTTCCCACGTAAAAATGGTGAAAGCTTAGGCAGGGCTGGCACCTAGACCTTGCGTCCTCTTACCATCTTTCTGCCGAAGAGGAGCATGTCTTCTCATCTCCTTCGTCGTGGATAATCACTCATTCATTACTCACTCTTAATTGAGTTGAGCTACCGGGTGTTTATTCATTTTTCTCCCACCCTGAATAATGCATCGCTTCAATTTTCCCTATTTTGGGACAAGCGAGTCGAATGCATATTCATTCTATAGATCTTAAGTGGAAAGCTTGAAGGGTTCCCTTTACTTCTAAAGGTTGCATGACTTGTGACATGTCTTTGCGTAAAAATCGAGAATGGCTTGTCAGAGCTTCTCATTGTCATCCTGTCCTATTCCGACCTGAGATAAGGACTTTTACTCATCTCCCCTTCATCGTGAATAGCACTCTAAGCGAGTCTCCCTTCGGGTTGAAGAAAGCTTAAGTGTATTATTCATTCTCCCCCTCATTCACTTCGACGGAGGACTCTCTAATTCGTAGAGGAAGATGGAAGAGATGAATGCCAAGAAGATCAAGCTTATAAAAGTCTACATATGTGGTATCAATCTCCTACAATGAGAGATTGACTGGTAAGTGTTTCAATTCAAGTACACTAAGTAAAGTGAAGCGTGCTAGAAACCTTCACTTGCTATGTGGAAAATATAAATGAATCTGACACAAATACAAAGAGGAAAACACTATTGTTTATCCTCGAAGTATGTTAGTCATAAACATTTTAAATTAAGCCAAAGAAATTTCAATTTCTTAAACCAGTCGCTTCAGATGGTCAAGCGAGTGCTTTGTCACTCAAGCGAGCCATCGCAAGCGAGTGTGGAACAGTCACGTCAAGCGAGTACTTCGCAAGCGAGTAAAAGCCAAGCGGCCACACTCAAGCGAGCAAGTACGAAGCGAACGTATGATCTGTACACATTCGAGTGCAAATTTTACTTTTACTTTGCATTAAATGCAATTGAAGTACAGGACCGAGAATCCGGGCGCATGGTGCACACTTCAAATTTGAAGCGCCAAATTCGCGAGAGATCTGGCCGTTGAATCTCAACAGTTTCCAATTCTCAGCCGCTGGATCTACGCCGTTTGAACAAAGGAATTGCGGGAGGCCACGTGGAGTGCCAACTCACTTTGGCGGCTCACTTTATACTGTGGTGATGCCGGACACGTCAGTCATGTCGCCGATAGCCGCCGCCCCAACGCAGAACTTTCGAGGAAATTACCGCGCCACCCTCGCCACATCAGCCAAACCCTAAATCTATATAAGGGGATAGAAGCAGACCTGCAGAAACTTTATCACCTCCTATATTTGCCATTCTTTTGAAAGCTTCTGCAACCCCTGCAATTTCACGAGTCTCACACCCCTATATTTCTTCACTCAAATCTCTCAAAAACTCATAAAAATGGTGAAGAAAACCGCCACTCAAACCATGGAGCAGTTCCTAGCCAAGGTTGAAGATCACATCAATGTCGAGCCCCATCTCGACGAGAAGATCGTTGAAGCCAACGGCTTCTTCCGCAAAGCTGTGACCACGGCCGGCTTGTGAAATTTTGTTACAGCAAAACCGGAAAGGATCTTGGCTGCCCAAGTAGCCCAGTTCCTACTCAATCTAAAAGAAGGCCAGTCCGTGACGTCGATTATAGATCCCGACGATGGAGAGTTAGTAGAGGTGGATTTAGCCGACGTCGCCGGAACCATGAACTTACCAAGAGAAGGTGTGGACGCTCTCTCAAGGCTGGAACTGTCAGTGGAGGTTGAGTTTGCCAGGTTCGCTGCCCACCGGAATGCGGAATGGAAGGTTAAAGGCAGTAACATGAGGACAGATCTAAAGAAGCCTTTCAATCTGATATGCGAGTTGTACACCAAATCTGTGGTGTGCAACATCGGGACTCTTGGACAACTTTCCGACTCCAAGATCTTTGCCGTTAGCGCCATTGTTGACAGCTTGACTGGTACAAAATTCAACTGCACAGTTGGTTCATCAACCAAATTCATGACACCGCCAAGGACTTTGAGTACGAGGAGGGAAGCACCGTTGATATAGTCCGGAAAGGGAAGCTTCGATTCTTCGCGAAGCTGTCCTACGCTTTGGAGCAGATGTTACCGGAGAGGAACTGGACTGGGTCAAAAGAGTACAAGAAATCCAGTGTCTTTTATGACATGTACAAAACCAACAAGATCATCGTTGATTGGGCAATACTGCAGGTGGAGGTGTGTCCTGCAGTTCCTACTGCCGAGAGGTAAGGGAAGAAGTCGAAGCGAGCCGCTTCACCCATGAAGCGAGCGGCTCCCAAGCGAACCAGTAAAGTGAAGTGAGTCGCTTCACTCGTGGAAGCAAGCGAGGAGGAGGAGCATCCGCTTGCGGAAGATGTGGAAATTGAACAACCCCAAGCCTCTCCAGCCCACATACAAATCCAACCCACACCAACCCAAGCCACCCATATGCCCCAACCAGAAGCTTCAACAACTGCCCAACCCCAATCTCAACCCCAAGCATCCGAACACTCAATCAATGAGGAAGAATCTGCTTCCTCCATACCTATCCCAGATATCCCATTTCTCCAAACCAATCCAACCGCAACTTACACCATATATCAACCAACCCAAGCCACCCAAACAGTACAAGCCTCAACTCCCAACTCACCCACTGAAACAGCCGACACCACCGACACACAAATCACATTCCTCAAATTCCTACCAAACCACCACCCCCATCATCAGCCGAACGAGCCCTACATCATTACAAGGCAGACTAGGATCTAGCTGTCGAGGAGTTGCAGAACCGGTACCCAGGTCTGCAGATGAGAGACGAGTTCCGAAACAAAGCCACCGACTTCCTTACCTATATTACCTACCGAGGCACCGAATACTACAAAGTATTCGCACTTCGACAAGCTTTCTCGGAGAACACTCTTGCCGTGAAGGAAGCGGAAATGCTGCAGTTCGTTGGTGTAGACGGCTTCCACGCATTCATCAACGAAACTCGGTATTGGGAGCTGCTAGACGCTGCAGTGAAGCGTGCATATCCAGATGCAGAGCTCCCAGCACGAAAATTATCCGCTCACGAGCAGAACATGATAAAGCAGCATTAGGCTGAGATGACCGTGAAGGAGGAAGAGATTACCTACCTCGGGGACGTGATAAGGAGGGTAAGAGAGGAGGTAGAGAAGAAGAAAGTGGAGGTCGAGAGTCTGCGCAAAGACTTCGACATGAAGAAATCCGCGCTGGAGGGTAAGCTCGAGGCTGAGGTGAAGCGAGAAAGGAGGCCAAGCAGTCGCTTGAGGAGGAATGGAGCAGGCTCAGGGACTTTAACGCAAAACTGGTCGCTGTGGAAGAAGAGAAGAACACGATGGCCAGGGAACACAAAAAGGAATTTGACAAAGTCTCTGACTATGCTAAGAAGATGGTGAAAGTTGTAGAAGAGAAGGATGGAGAGCTAGTTATGCTGGGAAGCAACCTGAATCGAACAAAGCTTCAACTCTGATAGATCCGGGTTGAAGATCCACAACAATTTAGAGGATTATTCATCATATTTTAGAGATTAAAGAGTAATATTCATGATAAAGCATTGTAAGGGTAGAGAGCAAGAGATTCATGTGGCTTTATCAGCCATAACTACGCATTTTATACAGATTTCATACACAACATTGTTCGCATAAAGATAGTAAGCAGCGATTGAGTTAAGTGCTTAAATAAAGGGCACTTCTAGCCATAAATCAGTCGAATCTATGGAGTTTAGAACTCGTTCAAGTAGAAAACAAAGAGAGAAAACGGGAGGAGAAAGAAACCGAGAGCGTAAAGCTTTGGTGGGCTTCTTCCTCCCATGGCGATGAGAGTTATACCTTAGGTTGGAGATGGTGTGCAAGAGAAAGATTCTTCCCAACGACGAGAAGGGGGAAATGGCGATGATCGCGAGTGTGGTTCTTCAGTGGAAGACCCTGAAAAGCCTTGACTACCTGAGCTCGGAGGAGCTCGTAGTAGGATGTGTGGAATGAATGGAATAGTACGCAGAGTGCGTGAGTGTATGAAGAGTTGTGTTGTGATGATGATCATGAGGTATCCGATTGCTTGGTATTTAAAGATGTAAGGAGGGTGAAAAGGTGAACGTTCGTGCGAGAGGAGAACAGAAAAGGAATTTCTATGGAGACAAGATTCTTCTCCGTCATCAATTTGGTGGTCCTCACTCTATGGTATATAGAGTCATGCGGATTGCGTGTGTGTGCAAATCCTTCACTCCTAGCAGATGCCAACAAACCTCATATTAGTTCCTGGGATGAGGCATGGCCTCGCAGCTTCTGCGTACCTCGTAGCCTTATTCGGCATCTGAAACTTCCAGAAGCTTAGGGAACCTTTATTGATATACCCCTATGGAGAACAGCTCCTAGGCAGGACCCTTGCAACTGGCGTGGCACTCGATTCTATGGAGAAGTGTACTTAACTACAATCCGATATTATCACACGGCATTATCGGTATTAGCTTTCTTCAGAGTGTTGGGAAACGGCTGGTTGAAAGCCGCCCCGACCCAGACCTTGGTTCGGATGTGTTGATTCGATCGTACACATAAATTCATGCAATGGTTCGAGTACATACCTTGATTATGAAGAACGTGCAATCTGAGTCGTGTCTGATCGATCTACGGTTCTGATCTTCTAGGATGTGATCCCACACCTTGAAATCCGAGACTCGGTGGGCGTCTCGAGATCACTGGAACCTCGATCTCCCTTACTCAGAAAACCCGGCGCCGACTCTCTCTCTCTACCTAGGGTTTCACGCAGAAACCTTTCTCACAATTCTGGTGTATGGAGGCTAGGGTTTATGATGAGAGACTTGAGTATTTATATGGTTCATAAATAAGGAGATATGATTCCTTATTTATCTCCAACCATATCTTTGCCATATCCCATATTTATTCTCTTTCCATAACTTACAAATCCTATTCCTTTATTAATACGAAATTAATAAGGAATTAATCTGTTCAGTTATGCAACTGTATATCCGGAATTAATTCTAACAAATAGAATTAATTCTAATATCAGTAGAAGAATAAATAACTAAATATATACCAAATATATTTAGATATGATATTTATCCCCACAAGATTTAATTAAATAAATCTTATCTTATTAGATTTAATCTTATCCGTGAATAACTAAATAATAACTAATTAGATTTAATCTTATCCAACAAGATATAAATCTAAATTAATTATATTTAATATCCATTCAAAGGATATAAATCCAATATATATCATATACAGGGCCTGAGTACAATTATTGAGTCCAAACTCAATAATACTATTTAGATCGATTCCCGAGGTCTGTTTGGGCCATCCTAGGGATCGGATACCAGACAGAGTTGGGCCTTATCTAATTCGATATTTCCATGTCCACCCCTGAACATGTATCTAATTAGAACTATGACGCACTCCACTAAAGTGTCATAGCTGAATCACCGCTCTGTCCCAATTATGTAGATTGGGTAGGTATTTTGTATAGTTCGACCCCCGTGTTTAAGACCTCCTTATCCGTTAACCAATTAAAGCTATCATGACTGCTCTAATTGTTAACATCTATTCCTCATGTAGTACCCGTTCACTCCTCATTATTATACCTGAACTTAATCAGCATGCATGACTTGGTATAATAAACATTGTGAACTCCCTTGAGGGGATAACGTCAGCCTGCACTCACACAGGACACGGCTTATTGATAACACTTATTAGACATACGATGCATCTTCGTGTTACCCAAGGTACGACATGATTAAGATGAACTAACGAGAAGTTCATATCATCGTAAATCAAAGTAACATCGAAGAATACATACACATCTAATAGTTTACCAAGGTTAAGATCGAGCTAGAGCCTGAGATCTATAGCTCTTCACCTATATCACCTCTGATATAGGGTCAGTATCAGAAGAGCATTATCTCTGTTGATCCTTCAATACGTTCCACCGTACCAGCATAACAAGTGATTAGGACTCATCACTACCATTAAGCTGCATTCAAGACCGACAGCTCAGCCCAAGCTGTCTCGACTGTGAACTGTTTATATCTCACCATTATTAACGACCTTCGTGATCCTCTCCGAACTCAGATCGACACGTGGTCTAAAACAAGAGATAATGGACTTTATTCTTGCTTAAACATATTCTTCCAGATAGGGATTGTTAATAGTGGACCTGTGTCGTAACCACTAAAACAACCGGTTTTGCTTTAGGTATACAACAACCCCAACAATCTCCCACTTATACTAAAGTAAAACCTTTTAGTATACCAACGCGTCTACAGGAAACCATATGACTTCATCCATGTACAATGTTAACAATCGCACGATCGCAATCGTTAACAACCATCATACACTTTTTCTCCCACTTATACTCAAAGATTTTACCTTTACCTTGTACCTCTTAGTGGGAGGTTCACTAAGACATGTCAGCCACGTGCTAAAGTATACCTGACATGGTGCACTTAGTGAAGGAACCGTCATCGTACATTCCTCTAGTGTTTCTATTTTCTGCACGAAATCGCCTTAATATAAGGTACTCACTATGTTGTTACCGGTATTCCCAAATCTCAGAAAATTTGTTACTGCACTTAGAATTCTCCAGGGGGTGTAAGAATTCTAACAAATTGAGATTACTGCCAATTCACGAAGCCAAGCCCTGAATTATCTAGCTCCCTCTCAGCATTTCACTGCGTGAGAATCTTCAAGACAATTCTGCTTCTTACGTGAATCCA
Organism: Thymus mandschuricus; assembly: GCA_029379335.1. Lineage (NCBI taxonomy): Eukaryota > Viridiplantae > Streptophyta > Magnoliopsida > Lamiales > Lamiaceae > Thymus > Thymus mandschuricus. The sequence continues at coordinate 12,108,225 of CM057074.1, read as the reverse complement.
TAGTAAAAGGTCGATGATGTCGTTTCCAGCTACCATTCGATTATCCGTGTCCACAAACATAATGGACTATATCCGTTACTATGCACACAGCACTAACATATATTTGGCTCCTTATGCAACACGCATGTGTATTGCAAGCTTTGCCAAGACAGTAGTCTATGAAGAGTACTTGAATAATGTTATACTATCCGACTGTAGGATATATCTAACATTACTCCTAACCTTCATTCTAAACTGTTCGGATAATCACCACTTATTGTGTCAGATAATACTTTCACACCTTATTCAAGTGCTAGTAATATTATCACACAATGTACAAGACAACCATTTCAACGTCTTTTGTAGATGAAAGATATACCATTTGTCAACACATTTTATGAACGAATCTATATGTGTTGTCTGACAAATGAATGCTTTAAATCATCGAACAACACATTTCTATGTGTTTGTCCCGAAGCATAGAACTGTTGAGAAAATTCTTCCCTTTTCTCAAACTACATCCAAGTTTCCTCATGTATGTCCTCAACTAATATGAGCATACAACTTGCAAGTCTTTCGAGTGTTAAACTCATAGACTGATCAATGATATGCAACCATCTTCATCTAACTAATCCTTATTAGTCAACTTGGTTTGTTCACTATCCAAGAAATTAGATTTCTCGATGAACAATTCACCATTTTCGAGATACACTCGAAAAAGCTCCCACTGTGACTAGGATCCTAAAATAATCTTGTGCAGATCCTTTTGGTTATCTGTCTTGTACTTCCGGCCTTATGATGTTCCAATCCACAATTTCTTTTTATTCTTGGACGTTAATCAAGAATAAATACTTGTCTTTCCTTGAAAAATAGCTACTCGTCCAACTAATTACTAAATCTATCATTGAAATTGCGACACTTCGTGTGCAAATTATCCTTATTTCCGAACAGATTTAACCAATGAAATCTGTAATTAGCATCTCCTATAGGGAGGAAGACTCATTGTCAACGCGAATGCTAATCAATTTCATTTTAAATCACAATGAAATCCATGATCAACATAAATGCTAATCACTTCATTTCAAATAAGGAAAGGATATAGATTTAGACATAGTGACATAGTATTTTGTTAAAAGACAATATTGAACAAGAAGTACCACATTCATCACAACACATTTTGGAACATCCTTCAAAATTCACAGTTATTACTCCCACTACGAATGATATATCAAAACAACCAGTATTAAAGAAGTAAATCCTTAATACAATGTAAGAAAATAATCATCCATTAATATCCAAAACATAAGTATCCTGCCTAAACAAGGCAACCAAATGTGGTAAAAGAGTAATAAACCAGAATCTAGTATCCAAAAACTAAGATAAAATGTAAGATAGAAATCTCCAAGTCTGCTGGACAACTGCATCAACTGAATGTTGCTTGTCGAGCTCAAGAACTTGAAGTCGTCCTACTCGTTCTTCGTAGTCGAACCTACAAAGATTGCAACAAACCATAATTAGTATCCACCAGTTAAATCCGTCCGTGAGGACTGAACTAGTATAATTTGGTTTTTCATGTCACAAGAGTCTGACATACCTCCATCTATCTTCAACTTCTTGTTCCTCCTTTCATAGACCTTCATGATTGGAAGTCTATTCTTACTTCTAGCCCTTACAGCCCTTTTGACTTTCCGAACGAGTCGATCAAAATCTAGCTCTTTCTTCCACTGGCGAGCATGCCAGATCATGTTATCCCTAACCTTTTCAACCTCGAGCAACTCATTTTCAAGAGTAGAAACATGCTCATGGTCTACTTGGTTCTTGACAACCCCATTTCTGAATGCTTGGTACCATTGCGGTAGAGATGCAAGAATGATCTCGCATTTTCCCCTTTCCGTCATGTATCCACCATACATCTCATACTGAGTAAAGAGATTTTTGAACCTCTTGAGATATGCCCCTGTGTTAGGGAAATCATCAAAGTCCATGAAATCCATCTCTTTACGGGCTAGGAATCTAAGTAGTCGAAACTGAAAGGACTCCGGAACACCATCGGAATAAGCTAAACGACAAATCTTTGTGCGAATAGAATCAATAGACATATCTGAAATAAATAACAAGTAAACAACTTATAAGCGCAAATAATTTATGTTATCAATGTTAGAAACCCAATAATAACATTGAACCAACAAACGAGTAGCCCGATACTATTTACAAATAGTCCACTATAGGTGAGTGCTATCCATAAAATTATCGACCATGACCGCAGTCTATTTTATTTCTTATCCCATCACACGGACCATAGTGAAACAAAGAAATAAAAACCCGTGCCTCAGGACCCTGCTAATTCGAGAAGTGACCTCTATAGGAGGATTCATCAATAAGCAGCTAAGCTACAACCATATTTTAATATTCCGAAAAATTAATTCTATTAAGAGTAATCCACCCGTTAAGGAGGAATTACCTTTATAAAATCATTTTTCCATATTATCAATTTTGAATTTAACCAATGAACCATAATCAGTGTCTCCTATAGGGAGGAAGACTCATTGTTAACGCGAACACTAATTATTTCATTTTAAATCAAATTATTATTTTGAAGTCTAAACCAATGAAATTCATAACTAGCATCTCCTATAGGGAGGAAGACTCATCGTCAACGCGAATGCTAATTACTTCATTTTTAAACCAAATATGGAGGTCCTTTAAATCAATTAACAAATAATCGATTAATTATACCGCTTAGTCTTTTTAAGGGTTTGTGTGACAATCGTAGCACATAGACAATTAAGTCCTATCACATGATTTCTAAGCGCAAGTAATAAAACATGCTCACATTGAAATCAAAAACCGGCATGCTATGACCCCTATGCATGTTATTTCTATTACGCAAACAATGAAAAGCAACTATAACATGCAAAACATGCTAATCATCTCATCGCGTAATTTAAATCCATCCATAGCATGCATATAATTAAATAAATAAATAGGCTGCCGACCGGGAATAGAAAGCCCTATCTATTACATTTAATTAAATAAAACCCCGGAACAAGCTCCGGTCTTTAATCTTCAATTTGGAAGCCAATCCCGATCTTCAAGTCCACCTTCCAAAATTAGCAAGTGCTCGAAATAATTAGGGTGCGGAAAACCCTAATTACCAAAACGGAAAGCGAATTTATTTCGAACGAACTAGGGTACAAAAAACCCTAGCCGTCGACGATCATGCCTAGGTTTCGGAAAACCCTAGCCGTCGTCGATGTAATGGGCCGAACGTTGTAAAAACGTGCAGCCCGTCGTTCGAAATCCGGCCACGCGCCGCCGCCGAGCCACGCGTGTAACACACGCGCCGCCGCGGTGCATGCCGGGGACCCCGTTTCGGCTCCACGACGAGCCTGACGTGGCTGGGTTCGGGCTGGGAGCGTCCGTTGCAACCCAGCCCGAGCCACTGCTCGTCACCGTCGCCAAAAACGCCGTCGCCTTCGCCGTTAGCCGCTGCACAAAACAGCGCCGCCGCCGCGAGCCACCGCCGGTGGCTGGCATGCCACCGGACGCTCCCACTGAGCTCGCCGGCGTCCCAGCACCACCGGAGGTGCTGGGTTCGAGCCCGGGCAGCCGTGGCTGAATCCGGCAGCAGCGCGCGCGCAGGGGACAAACCCAGCCGCCGCCGCTGCCGTTGATCAACGCCACTGCCGCCGCCGCCGGTGGTCAGGGGACCACCGGACCTGCTGTCCAACTCCGTCCGTGCCACCCCGTCGTCGTCGAGCCACCTCCGATCCGCGGTGGTTCGAGCCCTGCAGCGTGCGGGCCAAAAACCGCTAGGGTTTCGGCCGCCGCTGCTCCCACTCGCGTTCACCGCCGTCGTCGCGCCGCTGCTGGTCGTCCGGCGCTGACTGGGCTCCGTCTCCGACGTCGAGTCGGGCGCTGGACCGCCGGGCAGGCCACGGTTCAGGCCCAGCAGCGCGCACGAGCCCAAACCCGATTGGGTTTCGCATCGCCGCCGCTGCCTTCGCCCGTTCCGCCGTCCGCCGCCGGTTCTGCCACCGTCGCCTCTCGTCTCCGGCTTGCCTGAACCCTAGGATGAACCCTAGAGTTCAGCCGCCATGAAAAACGACGAGGAGCAGCGGTGCTAAACCGAGGCAGATTACGCCGCCCGCCGCCGTCGTGCGTCCGACGCGCCGCCGCCTGCGGCCGTCGTTCGTCTTCGTCTCTTGTTCGTTCCTCGGACCTCGTTCCTCAGCAATTCTCCGATTTTACAGAAATAATACAATACAAAAATCAAAAAATACAAGAAAAACGAATCCTATTCTAATCGGCACCTTATTATCTCGCCGATTTAAAATTAAACGAACAACGATAGATTGAAAAACGATAAAACAACGCACATTAAATCCCGGACAGCAGCATGCACACATAATCATAATGACTCGAATGCATGAACATTAAATTCGACTCAACACAGAGCCGATCCAAAAACCTCGGGCTCTGATACCACTTGTTGGGAAACGGCTGCTTGAAAGCCGCCCCGACCCAGACCTTGGTTCGGATGTGTTGATTCGATCGTGCACATAAATTCATGCAATGGTTCGAGTACATACCTTGATTATGAAGAACGTGCAATCTGAGTCGTGTCTTATCGATCTACGGTTCTGATATTCTAGGATGTGATCCCACACCTTGAAATCCGAGACTTGGTGGGCGTCTCGAGATCACTGGAACCTCGATCTCCCTTACTCAGAAAACCCGGCGCCGACTCTCTCTCTCTACCTAGGGTTTCACGCAGAAACCTTTCTCACAATTCTGGTGTATGGAGGCTAGGGTTTATGATGAGAGACTTGAGTATTTATATGGTTCATAAATAAGGAGATATGATTCCTTATTTATCTCCAACCATATCTTTGCCATATCCCATATTTATTCTCTTTCCATAACTTACAAATCCTATTCCTTTATTAATACAGAATTAATAAGGAATTAATTTGTTCAGTTATGCAACTGTATATCCGGAATTAATTCTAACAAATAAAATTTATTCTAATATCAGTAGAAGAATAAATAACTAAATATATACAAAATATTTTTAGATATGATATTTATCCCCACAAGATTTAATTAAATAAATCTTATCTTATTAGATTTAATCTTATCCGTGAATAACTAAATAATAACTAATTAGATTTAATCTTATCCAACAAGATATAAATCTAAATTAATTATATTTAATATCCATTCAAAGGATATAAATCCAATATATATCATATACCGGGCCTGAGTACAATTATTGAGTCCAAACTCAATAATACTATTTAGATCGATTCCCGAGGTCTGTTTGGGCCATCCTAGGGATCGGATACCAGACAGAGTTGGGCCTTATCTAATTCGATATTTCCATGTCCACCCCTGAACATGTATCTAATTAGAACTATGACGCACTCCACTAAAGTGTCATAGCTGAATCACCGCTCTGTCCCAATTATGTAGATTGGGTAGGTATTTTGTATAGTTCGACCCCCGTGTTTAAGACCTCCTTATCCGTTAACCAATTAAAGCTATCATGACTGCTCTAATTGTTCACTCCTCATTATTATACCTGAACTTAATCAGCATGCATGACTTGGTATAATAAACATTGTGAACTCCCTTGAGGGGATAACGTCAGCCTGCACTCACACAGGACACGGCTTATTGATAACACTTATTAGACATACTATGCATCTTCGTGTTACCCAAGGTACGACATGATTAAGATGAACTAACGAGAAGTTCATATCATCGTAAATCAAAGTAACATCGAAGAATACATACACATCTAATAGTTTACCAAGGTTAAGATCGAGCTAGAGCCTGAGATCTATAGCTCTTCACCTATATCACCTCTGATATAGGGTCAGTATCAGAAGAGAATTATCTCTGTTGATCCTTCAATACGTTCCACCGTACCAGCATAACAAGTGATTAGGACTCATCACTACCATTAAGCTGCAGTCAAGACCGACAGCTCAGCCCAAGCTGTCTCGACTATGAACTATTTATATCTCACCATTATTAACGACCTTCGTGATCCTCTCCGAACTCAGATCGACACGTGGTCTAAAACATGAGATAATGGACTTTATTCTTGCTTAAACATATTCTTCCAGATAGGGATTGTTAACAGTGGACCTGTGTCGTAACCACTAAAACAACCGGTTTTGCTTTAGGTATACAACAACCCCAACACAGAGATGATACCCTAAGGTTATGGGAAGTATGCCTTCCTATTATTCTGAATTAATTATAGGGCAGAGCTGATATTAATACCTATCAGCTACTCCCCCCCCCCCCCCCCCCCCCCCCCCAGGTCCAGAAGCATTTGCATGAGAGCTTCTGACGACCGTTTTTGATATGACCACGATATGAACGACTCAAAGCTATCAAAACTATGCGGAAGCCTCAAGACTCGAACTACGTCAGCTATTACAAATTCAATCCAAATTCGCAATTACAAAATCGAAAACAGACCCGAAAATAACACGACCAGAAACTATAGCAAAACAACTCCGATTAAGCTGAAATTTTAACACAAGTTCCTATTCGAAGTCAGGAACAACATATCCAAAATTCAGCCAATTCGCACGAGTAAAACTCAAGATTGTTCGGTGCTCAAATTCAGATCGATTCTAGGGCTTAAATCTTGCAATCGAATGGGTTTAGGTGAAATCAGGACTTGGACGAGGGAAGGGGTGATTATGGACGAAATATGAAGGTGAAACGAAGGCTGGACAGAAGGCGAAAAGACAAGAACAATATACGAAGAACAGTTTTGAAGATTTACCTCAATACGGACCCCAAATCGACGAACGATTGAAACACGTATCACGGAAGCAATTCTTCGATGGCGTAGTTAACCCGAGACCCACAAGAGATCACGAACGAACTATAGATTCAGATTCAAGAGCCAATTCGAATCCTACCAAGAACTAGGGTTTGTGTATTTTCTAAAAAAAATACGGTGAGACTAAAAAGAAATCTGTTTTTTTTTATTCAATCAAGTCTGAATATCAAAAACCTACGAAATTCACTTAAATACTACTAAACTCGAAATTTACAAGACTTGGGCTTGTAAATTATCGGGCCTAACTGACATATAATAAATAACTCAACTGGCCCAATACATCTAAACAGTCTGTTGTAATTGGGCTCTAAATAAAATTAAATGGAATATTAATAAACTAGACGTCTTCCTCGATGGCCACAAAGTTCACTAACTTGTAGCTTCGAAGCTCCGCTCCATTGCCTTCAAGCATCTTCTGAATATAACACTGGAGATATCCTTGCAGCTTCTTAGCCCTCAATCTCGTCACGGGACCCCTAAGCTGCAATTCCGGGTTGAGTTCGTCCATGCTTGTCTCGACCTCATCATTCCCCCCTTGCTGAAAAGAATTCGTCCTCGAATTCAAGTCTTCCTCATCATCATCTTCAGGAAATGGAGATAAGTCAGACACATTGAAAGTAGGAGAACACTTATACTCACCTGGAAGGTCAATGCGATACGCATTATCGTTAATACGTTCAACCACAGTGAAAGGACCATCGCCACGAGGCATGAGCTTCGATTGTCGCAGATTAGGGAAACGCCCCGGGCTGAAGTGAATCCAAACCTTATCTCCGGGTTTGAACAACACTTGCTTACGGTGCACATTCGCCTTTGTTGCGTTCTTCTTGCCTTGGAGCTCAATCCTCGCCTTCACCTTCTCATGCATCTCTCTAACCTGTTCAGCCCTACGAGAACCTTGCAAACTCGAAAGCTGATCAGTGGGTAAAGGAATAAGATCCGTTGGGGTCAAAGGATTAAATCCATATACAACCTCAAATGGGGACAAATGAGTAGAAGAATGCACAACCCTGTTATATGCAAATTCAGCAAATGGCAAACATTCTTCCCATGACTTCAAATTATTCTTTACAAGCGCACGGAGTAAAGTACCTAACGTCCTATTAACTACTTCAGTTTGTCCATCGGTTTGAGGATGACATGCAGTAGAAAACAAAAGTTTGGTACCTAACTTTCCCCATAAAACACGCCAAAAATGTCCCAAAAACTTGGAATCCCTATCAGAAACAATGGTTTTAGGAACCCCATGCAAACGAACTACTTCACGAAAGAACAAATTGGCAATGTTAACAGCATCATCAGTTTTTCTACAAGCAATGAAATGTGACATCTTGGAAAAACGATCAACTACCACGAAAATAGAGTCTTTCCCAGACTTAGATCTAGGCAAACCAAGTACGAAATCCATGGAAATATCAACCCAAGGGGACGACGGTGCCGGCAAAGGCGTATACAACCCAAAAGGACTAGACGTAGACTTGGCTTTCCTACAAGTAATACAACGAGAACAGACTCTTTCCACATCACGTTTCATGCGAGGCCAATAAAAATGTTCATGTAAAAGACTCAATGTTTTGGACACACCAAAATGACCCATCAAACCTCCTGCATGTGACTCTACAACCAACAACTCTCGCATGGAACAATCAGGCACACACAACTTCAATTCCTTGAACAAGAACCCATTAGACACATAGAATGAATCAATAGCCCTAGACTTAGCCATACAAGATGTAAATATAGGACCAAAGAACGAATCTGATTCATAGAATGTCTTAATATGCTCGAATCCTAAGAACTGGGCATGCACAACAAATAGTAAAGTGTACCTGCGCGATAAAGCATCAGCAACAACATTCTCTTCACCTTTCTTGTACTTTATCACGTAGGGGAACGACTCGATGAACTCTACCCACCTGGCATGGAGTGAATTCAGATTCTGCTGCCCTTTCAGGTGCTTCAAGGACTCATGATCAGTGTGTATCACGAACTCCTTTGGCCTCAGGTAGTGCTGCCAAGTCTCCAAAGACCTCTTCAACGCGTACAGCTCCTTGTCGTATGTGGAATACCGAAGGGCTGCACCGTTCAACTTCTCACTGAAGAATGCAACTGGTTTTCTTTCCTGCATCAAAACAGCACCAATCCCTATACCAGAGGCATCACATTCAATCTCGAACATTTTATTAAAATCAGGTAAAACCAACACAGGAGCATTACATAATTTTGACTTTAACAAGTTAAAAGCATGCTCTTGGGCCTTACCCCACTCAAACTTCCTATCTTTCTTACTCAGTTCAGTCAATGGGGCTGCTATAGAAGAGAAATCTCTCACAAATCGACGATAAAAACCCGCTAATCCATGGAAAGACCTCACATCAGAACACGACTTAGGTGTCGGCCATTCCTCAATGGCTTTCACTTTAGTCCTGTCTACCTCAACACCACGACTACTCACAATAAATCCAAGAAAGACAACCTCATCCAAACAAAAGGAACACTTAGACAGATTAGCATACAACTTAGCATCACGTAGTAACTGAAAAACATGTCTAAGATGCCTAACATGCTCGTCAACAGAAATGCTGTATATGAGGATATCATCAAAGTAAACCACAACATACTTGCCAATCACATCACGTAGCACATGGTTCATCAAACGCATAAAAGTACTAGGAGCATTGGTTAGTCCAAAAGGCATCACAAGCCACTCATATAACCCATGCTTAGTCTTAAATGCAGTTTTCCACTCATCCCCCTCACTCATCCTAACTTGAAAATATCCAGAACGTAAATCGATTTTCGAAAACACAGAAGCTCCAGATAATTCATCTAACATGTCATCTAACCTGGGGATAGGAAAACGATACTTTACCGTGATCTTGTTGATGGCACGACAGTCCATGCACATGCGCCACTCGTTTGTCTTCTTCGGGACAAGGATGACTGGAACGGCGCATGGTGACATACTCTCTCTGATCTGCTTCTTTTCCAGCAACTCCTTGACTTGTCGGTCAATTTCCTTTGTCTCTTCAGGGCTGGTCCGGTAAGCTGGACGATTGGGAAGGACTGCGCCTGGCTGGAAATCGATCTGGTGCTCAATTCCTCGAATTGGTGGCAGACCACTAGGAATCTCGTCTGGGAACACATCTTTGAACTCCTCCATCAAAGGCTGCAAAACAGTAGGAATAACAATATCAGCAGCATCATAACTCTTAAAATTAACTAGAACGACAGCCTTACCAGCTTTGATGATTTTATGAGCTCCCACTGCACTAATGAATAAATTTCGGGCTGCCAGATCGGCGCTAATGGCACTAGAGCTCGTAGAAGTCTGTACTGGAGCTGCTCTCTTCGAACTCGAACTCTTAGGAGTTGGGGAAGAGGAATTGTTTTTGGGAGGCTCGCTTCTTCCCTGTTTGGAGCCGGCGGACCCCGCACTGGTCTTCCTATCTCGTTCCTCCTTAAACTTCTCCTGCATCCTCAACTGATCCTCCATGACGTCCTTAGGTGACAACGGCTTCAATATGGTCGTCTTCCCTTCTCTTGGTATCGCGTAGGTGTTCGCGTGCCCATCATGGATAGTTCTTCTATCAAACTGCCACGGACGACCCAACAAAATGTGCGCTGCCTCCATAGGAATAACATCACAAAGAACGGTGTCAGTAAACCTACCAATATTGAATTGAACGCTTACCTGACACACGACCTTGATCTCGCCTCGATCTGTAAGCCATTGCAGCTTGTATGGCCTTGGATGCTTGTGAGCTACGAGGGTGAGCTTGTCAACTGCATATTGACTAATGGCATTCACCACACTGCCACTATCAATTATCACAGAGCATGTCTTATCTTGAATAGTGCAACGGGTGTAGAAGATATTCTCCCGTTGGTCCGTCAGATCTTCCTCTCTCAACATGCTCAAGGTACGAATGGACACTAGACAGCCACGTGGAGGAGGCGGTGACTCCTCCTCAAGCTCGACAACTGGAGTGCCAATCTTCTGCTGGATTTCAGGCCCCGTGTCTTCAGTTTCATCTCCTTCATCTTCACTGGCTGACTCCACCTCATTCTGTTCAGTGATGAACATAACTCGGCGGTTAGGGCACTGAGCTTGGAAATGGCCCCATCCATGGCACTTGTGACACTGAACGTCACGTGCTCGACCCGGTGTCTGATTCGGCGGCTGACTAGTCGATGTGGAACGACCCTGGGGGTTTCTGTTGGTCGCAGGTGCACTGGAGTCATTCCTACGACCGGTCTGGGCTGCAGGCTGCTCAAAACGGCGTGCCGGAGGCACGGACTGTGCTACAGGACGTGTGGTAGGCGCCCTTGTAGGAGTGGGATAGGACTGGTGAGAAGGACGTCGACGTCCATCTCTAAGCTGCCGCTCAACAATGGTTGCATAATGTACCATCGCCTCAATGCTGTCAAAATCCTTCAATTCAACTTCACAGGCAATATCAGGGTTCATCCCTTCTATATATCGGTTGAGGGTAGCAATCAGGGTCTCTTCTTTTCCCACCCGGTTCAGTGCTGTCTCTAAATCCTTGTGATACTCCTCAATCGATCTAGAACCTTGTCGTATCTGGCTGAGCTTCTTCTCCAATTCTCTCTCGTAGTGAACTGGAATGAATCTGCCCCTCATCACATCTTTCATCTCTTGCCAGGTGTCAATCGGAGGATATCTGTCCTTTCTGCGCCTGTTCTGCTGAAACTCCCACCAAGTCGCTGCATATCCAGTGAATTCAAGGGAAGCTAGTTGTACCTTCTTAGGCTCTGGGAAGTCATAACACTCGAAAATCTTGTCAACTTTACGCTCCCAGTCTAAGTATGCATCTGGATCATGTCTGCCCTCAAACCCTGGAATGGTGGTCTTGATATTGCTGAGTAGCCCATCAGCATTACCATGTCTACGCTGCTCTGGGTATACATTCCTACGAGGTGCCTGATAACGTGGTTGGAAGCCTCGGCCTCGGCCTCTACCTCGATCTGCAAAGCCATCTCTGCCCCTCGGAGAAACTTGAAAGAACTGAGCTCTTTCATCTTCATCTCGTTCTTCCTCATAGTGTCCAAACTCTGAATCCGCTCCTTGGACCTCGAGCTCTTCGAACTTGGCCAACAATTGTCCCATCGTGTTCTGCATTTCTGCCAACTGATTCTCTACACGGCCATTCAAAGTCTCAAACTTGGCATCCCAGTCAGATTGCGCCTTCTCCGATGCCATAGGACCTGCACAGTGAACAAACGTAAAGAAATAAAAGGAGCCTCACAATCCTCACAACCTCTCGTTTGTTCTCTCAACTTTTTTTTCTCTCGTGTATATCACTCAAGTATGAAAGTATGTAAGTAGGAAAAATCTCACCAAACTTTCGAACTTGACAAGATTCAAGATTGAACCTCCTTTTATCCTAGTCAGTAGCTCAAACTTGATTCTCAGTGAACAAGGGTCAATAGCCACCAAATATTACTTCCAAGATCAGTATTTCATAAGGAATAGGGTCAAGGAACACAAATACAGGCTGTATGAATGAAAAAATCGAAGAAAAATTCGAAAATCCGAAAACTCGAAAACTTCGGAGGGCGATTTCACCTAGAAAACGAAGGAATTCGGCTAAAATTGCCTATATGTCACCGCGAAGCAGTAAGTCTTGATCTCCTCGTCGAGACCTTTCCGAAAAGGTATTATGGAGAAAAATAGGAGTTCAGGAGCAAAAGTTCGGGTTTTTTTTTTTTTTTTTTTTTTTTTTTTAATATACGAAGCTAGAAGAGATGGAAAGGATTTTCGGAAGGATGGAAAGGATTTTTCGGTGGTGTAAGGAAGGAAGGAGATGATTGCAGACTAATTCCAAAAATCGAAACTGAATCAAGCAAGGAAACAATCTTTGAATTCGACTCAGATGGAAATTACCAAACCAAAACCAAATCAAACTAAGAAACTTTTTTTTTTTTTTAATACTAATATACTACCAAATAACTGAAAATAATGACTCCAAGATGAGAATGCAAGTTGCAATCGATGCTCCCAATCGCTAATCAACGAGGAACACAAATGCGACACACAACCGTAAAAGAATCCTATCCGACCAATCCAAGACAAAAACTAGGGCTCGATCTTTCTTTCTTTTCTTTCTTTTTTTTTTTTTTTTTTCTTTTTTTCTTTCTGATTTTCTTTTCTTTTCTCTTCTTTTTTTTTCTGATTTTTTTTTTTTAATCGATCACTTTTGCCCCTAGTTTTGTTACAACGATTTGGATTGAACCACGATCAGCAAGCTAACCTGGCTCTGATACCAAATTTATGATATGACCACGATATGAACGACTCAAAGCTATCAAAACTATGCGGAAGCCTCAAGACTCGAACTACGTCAGCTATTACAAATTCAATCCAAATTCGCAATTACAAAATCGAAAACAGACCCGAAAATAACACTACCAGAAACTATAGCAAAACAACTCCGATTAAGCTGAAATTTTAACACAAGTTCCTATTCGAAGTCAGGAACAACATATCCAAAATTCAGCCAATTCGCACGAGTAAAACTCAAGATTGTTCGGTGCTCAAATTCAGATCGATTCTAGGGCTTAAATCTTGCAATCGAATGGGTTTAGGTGAAATCAGGACTTGGACGAGGGAAGGGGTGATTATGGACGAAATATGAAGGTGAAACGAAGGCTGGACAGAAGGCGAAAAGACAAGAACAATATACGAAGAACAGTTTTGAAGATTTACCTCAATACGGACCCCAAATCGACGAACGATTGAAACACGTATCACGGAAGCAATTCTTCGATGGCGTAGTTAACCCGAGACCCACAAGAGATCACGAACGAACTATAGATTCAGATTCAAGAGCCAATTCGAATCCTACCAAGAACTAGGGTTTGTGTATTTTCTAAAAAAAATACGGTGAGACTAAAAAGAAATCTGTTTTTTTTTATTCAATCAAGTCTGAATATCAAAAACCTACGAAATTCACTTAAATACTACTAAACTCGAAATTTACAAGACTTGGGCTTGTAAATTATCGGGCCTAACTGACATATAATAAATAACTCAACTGGCCCAATACATCTAAACAGTCTGTTGTAATTGGGCTCTAAATAAAATTAAATGGAATATTAATAAACTAGACGTCTTCCTCGATGGCCACAAAGTTCACTAACTTGTAGCTTCGAAGCTCCGCTCCATTGCCTTCAAGCATCTTCTGAATATAACACTGGAGATATCCTTGCAGCTTCTTAGCCCTCAATCTCGTCACGGGACCCCTAAGCTGCAATTCCGGGTTGAGTTCGTCCATGCTTGTCTCGACCTCATCAGTTTTGGCGGGAAAACTATCCTTGTGTGGCTATGGATTCTTATTTTTTGCACAGATGTCTTGTCGCATAGAGAATCGAAACGACGATTATTTTCCCAAGGATAAAGTTGGACCTATTTTCATCGCTCATCATTACTCTCTCCCCTAGGGCCAGAGAATATTATAATAAATGTACCTTCCATCGGAGGATACACACACACTTTTTTTTTTTTTTTTTTTTTTTTTTTTTTTTTTTTTTTTTTTTTGCAGAAAGGCATTTCACTTTTCACAAACCGATGTGGAGTAATAAGCGGGACACTACCTTATTTTCCCTTTCTTTTTAACTTCTTTTCCTTTCTCTTCATATTGCATTTCAGAGAGAGAGGAAGGCGATACTCTAGACTCTTCGACGTCTCCAGTGATCACACTGACGGTAACTTTGCTCTCATCTTCCTTCAGGTATTCCCTTCCCCTTTGTTTTCATTTGACCCTATAAAGGTTACTTTTTGAATCTCTTGAAATTAGGGGAACACTGTTGGTTGTAGATTTCTTGGACCGTAGAAGTGGTCATGATACGAATGTGGTTGATGCTTTCATCCTTAGAACTAATAGTTAGTTCTTAAGATTTTTAGGGATTGGATTTATCCCTACTATCTGCGATTCTACTCTTTGTCTTCCCTTATTGATGATTATCTCTATTTTACAGCCATGGATTCTACAAAGCTGGGTATGGGGCAAAAAATTCGTGAAAAATTGCTGAAGAGAATGGAACAGGCAAGAGACAGTAGTCTCAATTCTGCTCTGTCACCAGGTGATACCTCTACTAGGGCACTTGCAGAGCCCGAGGGCTATAACCCTTGCCAGGAAGTTCTCCGAGAGGTAGAAACTGCCAAGCCCCGGTTGAAGCCTTTCTTTCCGCATGTAGCCGCCTCCAACCGGTCAACTTCATCTTCTCCTATTCTTATTGACGTGGATGCCTGTATCTCCACTCCGACTGCCCTAGAACCTCACTCTTCCTCCCTTAAGAGGAAAAGTGATTCTCCTTCTTCCTCAATTATGAAGAAGGGTAAGATATTTGAAGATCCTCTCTCTGCCCAGGCATTAAACCTAGAACAGTTGAAGGAGCATCTCTCCCAATCTGAGAAAAGTAGAGAGAAACTCCAAGTTGAGGTTCATCAGCTTCGAGGCTTCCTGCGAGACAAAGAGGAGCATTGTTCTACCCTCCAACAGAGTACGCTCTCCCTCTATGAACGAATAAGGGAACTCGAGGGAGCTTTGAAAGCTTCATCAGATAGAGTGGGGCTATTACAAGAGATCCACACAGCAGAAGTGGGACAGCTAATGCTTACTCATGAGCAGGAGCTAGCTCGAGCCCGAACTACCTCTTTTACTGAAGGGAAAAGGGCGGGGATGAACCAGGGTATTTCCTCTGGGATTAAGGACTGTAGGGCTAACCTATTGATGACCCCTCATGGTTAGGCTTTCCTAGACTCTCTGGTTAAGCGTCTGCCGGAAGCTTATTTCCAATCTCAAGATTTCTGGCTTCGAATGTTCGACCCCCTTACCGAATGGACAACCTCTGCCATTCTTGAATGCTGCCGGCAGCTAGGCCTTCCCGAGCGTGCGGCTACCATCAACGCAGGGTCCATAGTGAGGATGTTTGACACAGAGTCTGAATCTCTCCAGAGGGACCGCCTCGCTTCCCCTAAGGAGCCCTGGTTTATGCCTGTGCTGAGAGAAGCGTTTCAGATCCTCCGTCAGCCTGCTGGGGTCTCGGAAGATCTCCCTCCCTGGGATGCTCCTTTATTTCCTCTTTCTCCTCTTAACACTATGGTTATGAGGTCTATGCGGAAGGCTTTCAATCAGGTGCCCTCTCTTTTCCTTTATTTTCATTATTTTTAAAGTTTATTTATTATTAACCTTTTTCCTTATCAGGAATTGAGGGAAAGAAACACTCCAAGGCCATCTGCCCGCAGGGAAGATACCTCCTTACCACCCTCTCCAAAAGAGGCGAAGGATGGCTATGAAGAGGGAAACGCTCTGAAGATTCCGACGAACTTACCCAAAGGGGGCCCCTCTGTTTCTTCGGCTTTGGCTGCTATCGAGGAGTGGTCTTCCTCCTCCCATTCATCGAGCTCTGAGGATCTAGCTTCTGCCTCCGATCCTTCTCTTTTATCTTGTTGCTTTTGAGGAGTTGTTTTAAAACAATTTACCTTTTTGGTGCTTGTGGTGGGGTGCTTTTTTTATGACCCTGAAATCATGCTGGTGGGGCAAAAACAATATTATTTCTTTCTGCTTTCGGCCAGGTGCTTTTTAAGGCCTCGCCTTTTACATGTTTCTGTTATTTACTATCAGTTTAGAATATTATCCTTCTATTTTTATGTTTTTATGACTTCCTGCCTTGTTTTTACTTGCCATGTTCCTCCTGTTAAAGCATTTTGAGGTAATAGAATACATGCTAAAAGCATTTTAAGATAATGGAGTACGAGTATTGGGATGTAGGGTATCCCCTACTCTCCCCCCAAGTGAGGCGTAAGGAACCGAAGGAATTACTCCTCATTTTAGAGCTAACAACTTGCGAAACATACTGATTTAAAAATAAGGAGGCATGGTCCTGTGTTTTTCTCATATCGACTAATTATAAGATAAAAAAGTTTCCAAAATAGGTAGAGGTCATAATCCCATCGCATTTTTCTTCTTCCCAAGAACAGCTCTTAGCTCTCCCTGCATATTTCGAAGGTATTACCTTTTTTCTTGTTTGTTGTCTCTTCGACATTCCCTTGATCTGGCATTTCGATTGCGCTTTTAACTTTTGCCCTTGCCTTGGCCATCGAAATTTCCCATTGCCCTTTCATAATTGGAGCGTGGCATGTGCTTGTTGTTTTAACTTCAAGTCCTTCGCTTCAGTCGATCTGTTGGGGCGACTTCTTGTCTGGGCTTCTGGATAGTAGGAGCCCTTCAGAGGAATTGGTGCTGGCGATCAGCAAGTGCTCCATTGAAATGGAGAGATTCTGGCCTTCTTCTGCCGGAGTCAGGGCCTTAAGCCTCTTCTCCTCGGGTTTCGTTTCATCTTTATTGCCGGTGGGTTCTGTCATCGGCCTTTTCCTAGCTTCTCCCACCTGTACCGATTGGATATAACATTTTCGCGAGACCCCTTGGTCTCCCGACACCTGTCCCACCTGGCTTCCCACAGGGAACTTCATCATCAGATGGTAAGTGGAAACCACTGCTTGGAATGGGTTTAGGGCGGTTCTCCCTAGCATAATATTGTAAGAAGATGGCTGCCGCACCACCAGAAAGATGACTGGCTTTGATACCCGCGTAGGTCCTTCACCTAGGGTGAGCATCAAGTCAATTGACCCTAATGACATCACAGGGTCTCCTGAGAAACCATGCAGAGCAGTGGTTACTCCACTCAAAGGCTTCTGGAGACTCATTTGATTAAAACAGCTCTCAAATATGACGTTCACTGCGGCCCCTGTATCCACAAAGACCCTTTGGACTTGATACCTTTCTATTTCCACTGTGATGACCAAGGCATCATCATGTGGATGAGTCACCTTTTGATTGTCTTCGGGTCCAAATGAGATTTCTGGCGGGGGTAGGCCTTTTTCGACCTTTCAGACCCCATGTCTCTCGTGCATATGTAACTCTCTGGCAGATGCTTTTCTACTTCTGTTGGAATCTCCCATGGTTGGCCCTCCATATATCATTTTGATAACGCCTTTAGGCTCTGGCCCCTAGTTAGCATCAGGTGACTTTTCAGGAGCTTCTTTGCGCCTTTTGTTCTGTTCTGTCTCTCTTTTGACGTATTCCAAGAGCTCTCCTTCTTGGATTAGCTTCTCGATGGCAATCCTTAAATTTCTACAGTCATTGGTCGTATGACCAAAGTCATTATGGAATTTCCAGAACCTTTCAGAAGGTGGATTCCTTGGTGGCTGCCTGTGTCCAGCGGGGATCTGGACCCCTGGTTTTTTCATGACCACTTCTAGCAAGTCAACAGGTTGCTTAATGAGCGGAGTAAAAGATCTCAGAAATCGTTCATTTTTGTCAGTTTTCCTGGCATCCGGGGCTGGCCTTTTCCTCTCTTCCGGCTTCTTTTCCCTTTGAGAAGCCAGTTCGGCCCTCTTGCTGCTTAAAGCCTCTTCCATATGGATATACTTTTGAACTCTTGTCAATAGCTCTTCCAAAGAGGTGGCTTCCTTTTTGATGAGAGAAGCAAAGAACTGCCCCGGTTTCAGGCCATCTACACAGGCATGCACTTTTAGCTTCGGCTCTACCCCTGGGATTTCCAGGACAACCTCGTTGAACCGTGTCATGTAGTCTCTCAGACTCTCATTGACACCTTGCTTGATGGGTGTCAGATGCAAAGAATTTCTTGTAGTTCTTTTAGCGCTGACGAACTGTTGGAGGAAAACTTCCCTCAGATCCATGAAGGAGTGGATAGAAGCTTTTGGTAGCTGTTTGAACCAATGTTGAGCGGTCCCCGATAAGGTTATGAGGAATATTCTGCACTTGACGCCCTCTGAATACTGATGGAGGAGGCATAAGCTCTCAAATTTCATCAAATGTTCTTCAGGGTCTCCCTTCCCTTGGTACTCACAAGAGATTGTCTTGAAGTTGCTAGGGACGTGATCAGTTTGAATATCTGCAAAGAATGAACTATTCTCATCGATATATAAGGAGAAAAGCTCCGACTTGTTTCCCTTACTCCTATTATTTGGAAAGTGTTTAGGGTTTTCTTCTTCATTTAGGTTGTGAATTTCTCTTTCGCTTGCCTCTGTTTCCTTTGAGTTCCTTTCTGCAGCTTACTTTTGCTCTTTTAGCCCTTTTACTTCTTTTGTCAAGAGCTTCATCTGTTCTTGTTGCTGGGCATACTTCTTGGCCAATGTATTGTTAGTATTCTCATTGAGGTTCCCTTCAATTTCCTCAGGTCCCTCTTCATCTGGGGATTCCCAATCAGTAGAAAATCCCTCATCTGTTTCATCCACTATGGGAGGCAGCTTTGAGACCAGTTCTTGATTTGTGCCCGGGTTTATAGGCTTCTGCTTGTGCACTGCGGGGGTGCTCTTGCTTCCTCCACCCTCTTGGGTTTCACCCGGGGGGTCTGGGATTTGGGAATTTATTCCCAAGATATGAAGTCTTTTTTCGACAGCCCCTTCGACCACGCCTTCTAGGAGCGCTTTCATTTGGAGGAGCATGGTTGGAGAGAACTGAGCCTCCATGTTGACACTGGCTTCAGTTACCATAGTGCCTTTACCTTTATTCCCAAGTAAGGAATTTGCTGGATTTCCCGTAGCTTGGCCAGCTTCTTTTGAAGAAGCATCTGAGGCAGTATTCATCCTAGCAAGGTTCTGTCAATGTTTTAAGAGAATTAATTTCAAATGCTCTTTGGAAGAGACTTAAGAAATATATGTAATTTATTTTCAACAGATCTTTCGTAGTTGGAAATCATCTGTGGTAATTTTAACAAATATTGCCTGTTTATTACAGGGCTTCTTAAAGGGTGGCTTCTGCCAGTACAAAATAGAGGTATATGACTTCTGTTTTTACAAGACTTTATATTACGATGTCCATTTTCATATAGCTCTCTAGATAAAGCTTCTGATAAGGATTTGGTTATGGTGGGGGCCTTTTAAATCCCATGCAGTCTCTTATTTCATAGGACTAATTGCGGGGTGCCTGATTGTGCAGGTCTTTATGTATAATGCCTAGCTATGTAGGGTTTTTTAGAGGGTGTCTACTGTGTATGATGCCTACTGTGTAGGGCTTTTGAAGATATTGCCTGTTGGACAGGGCTTCGGAGAATTCTTCCCATTATATGGGGCTTATGGGAATATTGCCTATTAAATAGGGTTTATGAGAATGTTGCCCATTGAATGGGGCTTGTGAAAGGTTATGCCCATTACATGGGGCTTACGAGAGTGTTGCCTATTAGATAGGGCTTATGAGAGTTCTGCCCATTGTATGGGGCTTACGAGAGTTTTGCCTATTGAATAGGGCTTGCAAGGGGTTCTGCCCATTACATGGGGCTTACGATGGTGCTGCCTATTAAATAGGGCTTATGCAGATGTTGCCTGTTAGACAGGGCTTCTGAGGATGTTGCCTGTTAGACAGCGCTTCTGAGGATGTTGCCTGTTAGACAGGGCTTCTGAGGATTCTACCCATTGTATGGGGCTTACGGGAGGTTCTGCTTTCAGATGCAGGGCCCCTTCATCAAAGTGAATGGGGTGACCTTGTCATCTTCAGCTCTCCGCTTTTTGATATTTTTACTCGGTGGGTTTTTGATTCATGGCAATACAGGGACATATAACTAGCTTGAGAAATGATGCTTCCTCTATAATAATCAATCCCTCGTGACCCTTATATTTGGCTTTCCCTTAGATATGGCAATACAGGGACATATAATGCGTTCTGAAATTGCTGCAATTTTTGGATTTGGCTTTCCCTTAGATTCTTCACAACCTTAAGATTTTAACAAATAAAACAGTTTAGTTATCACAGTTTATATTATCAGGAAAATATGGTCTCGAAATCACCTCCGATTCCTTTGACCTGCTGTAATGAACGATTCAGCTAGAAAGAATTCATGATATCCATGCTCAAATCTCCTTAGAATAACATCAAACTAACATTCAATATACATTTATTCTGCTGTCCCTATTTCGAGCGCCTCTGGCAACAGGGGAATAACAGAGCAAACTTATAAACATATTACCACAATCAGCTAAAAATCCGAAGCTATTACGGAGGACGATGCTCCAGATTCAACAGCTTCAATAGCATTTACAAATAGAAAGCTTAAATTCACATATAAGAAAGAAAGGTCGACATCTCGAACACGAGTTTCCTTTTAGCAGGATATATATCGCAATTTTTGCTAAAAAAGAGAGCATAATCTAATAGTCGTACCACATTCTGCTTCCCACAATCGGGAAGGCTTAACGAAAATTAGGCAATAATATTCATACTCAGATTTCTGCGGATTAAACAGCAAATACCACATACCCATTCACACTAATATCAAGTTTTCTCATATTTTTCACATAAGGAAATGATAAGAAAAATCATCAGTCCACATTATCACAACGAGCTGGAATTTCGCATAAAATAGGGGAAATCGACATCTTAGACTCAATATTTCCCACAGACGGCGCCAGTTGATAGATCCGGGTTGAAGATCCACAACAATTTAGAGGAGTATTCATTGTATTTTAGAGATTAAAGAGTAATATTCATGATAAAGCATTGTAAGGGTAGAGAGCAAGAGATTCATGTGGCTTTATCAGCCATAACTACGCATTTTATACAGATTTCATACACAACATTGTTCGCATAAAGATAGTAAGCAGCGATTGAGTTAAGTGCTTAAATAAAGGGCGCTTCTAGCCATAAATCAGTCGAATCTATGGAGTTTAGAACTCGTTCAAGTAGAAAACAAAGAGAGAAAATGGGAGGAGAAAGAAACCGAGAGCGTAAAGCTTTGTTAGTCTTCTTCCTCCCATGGCGATGAGAGTTATACCTTAGGTTGGAGATGGTGTGCAAGAGAACGATTCTTCCCGACGACGAGAAGGGGAAAATGGCGAAGATCGCGAGTGAGGTTCTTCAGTGGAAGACCCTGAAAAGCCTTGACTACCTGAGCTCGGAGGAGCTCGTAGTAGGATGTGTGGAATGAATGGAATAGTACGCAGAGTGCGTGAGTGTATGAAGAGTTGTGTTGTGATGATGATCATGAGGTATCCGATTGCTTGGTATTTATAGATGTAAGGAGGGTGAAAAGGTGAACGTTCGTGCGAGAGGAGGACAAAAAAGGAATTTTTATGGAGACAAGATTCTTCTCCGTCATCAATTTGGTGGTCCTCACTCTAGGGTGTATAGAGTCATGCGTATTGCGTGTGTGCGCAGATCCTTCACTCCTAGCAGATGCCAACAAACCTCATATTAGTTCCTGGGATGAGGCATGGCCTCGCAGCTTCTGTTTACCTCGTAGCCTTATTCGGCATTTGAATCTTCCAGAAGCTTAGGGAACCTTTATTGATATACCCCTATGGAGAACAGCTCCTAGGCAGGACCCTTGCAACTGGCATGGCACTCGATTCTATGGAGAAGTGGACTTAACTACAATCCGATATTATCACACGGCATTATCGGTATTAGCTTTCTTCGGAGATGATACCCTAAGGTTATGGGAAGTATGCCTTTCTATTATTCTGAATTAATTATGGGGCAGAGCTGATATTAATCCCTATCAAACTCGCTGCTCACGAGAAAGAAATTGAAATACTCAACCGCAAGCGTGCTGAAGAGTTGAGTGAATTGGAGAGCAGAAGAAAGGTTGCTCACGATGTTGATCTGAAGCAAGCCGAGTTAGGCATCAAACTCGATGAAGTAAACAAGATGGCCGGATATTTTGCCTTGAAAATTACTGCTGTGTCCCAGATCAATACAAAGCTTAACAACATAGAGAGGACAGTAGCTGCTGAACGGGCCGAGCTTGACGCCACTAAAACTCATTTTGATCTCTTATTACAGGAAGAGAGAAGGCGTATTCGTACGGAACTTGAAGCGGAGCTGGCCGCTCGCTTCAAAGCTGTAGAGCCACTGGAAGCAGTGATGGCGGAGGTAGCCAGAAAAGAAAGGGCTATCAAGGAGCGTGAGGAGCAGTGCTCTTACCTCCTTGAGGAGATAACCGAGAAAACCGCAGAGCTGGTGCTTACCCAGGAGCACACATTTGCCAACGAGCGGAGGGGATGCTTCACTCTGTGTTCAATGAATTCAGCACCCTCCATCAAGCCATTGCCGGTAAAGCTCTGATCACCATATCCTCTGGCAGTCTTGATGATGCCAAAAAGGGGGAAGGAAGAATTGAGAAAGAAGTCGAAGGGGGAAGTGGAGGAGAGAAGGTAGTTGCAGAGGAGGATTCTGCGTAGATGGAGGCAGAAAGAGTAGAGCTGGCGTGCAAGAAAGGAAAGGACATTGTAATCTATCAAGAGAAGCGAAAGCCTCATTCGGAGAAGCTGCTTTCTTCGTCTTTCGCAGCTCACAATGTTTCAGCCGCGATCATTCAGCAGCAGATTGCCGATGATGCTGCAATTGCAGGATTTCAACTTGAGCGAGAAGGGAATTGCTGAGATTCCTCTGGTCAAGCAGCTTCAAGCAGTATCTTCGCAAGCGGGCCCTTCAAGTTCATCTATCCAAGCGCCCGCTTCCACTCTTGCTCTCGCTACTTCCACTATAGCCGCCGCTCCAGCAAGCAAGAAGATCACTCCTTCTGCGCCCACTAAGAAGATGGCACCCCCTCCACCACCTCCGGCACCAAAGACTCAGCCGAAGCGAGCTGCACCTGAAGAAAGAGAGTTGGATCCTGTGGCTAAGCGCCAGAAGATCCAACAGTCTCTATCTACTAAAGCTTCACGCCTATCAATAAAGAAGAAGGAGCAAGAGGAGAGAAGAAGAAGAGCAGAGAAGGAGGAGAAGCTTCGTGTTGCTAGAATTCGCAAAGTCGAAGAAAGAGCAGCGAAGCACTGGGAAGAAGTTAGGCTAATCCAGTTAGCACTTGTTCGAAGCGCCTTCATTCCATACACCCCGGAGGAGTCTGACGCGTGTGCTACTCAAGCTGACATTGATGCTTGCCGTGTCACAATTAAGGAAATGATCGACTCCCGCCGCTACTCAGAGGATGAATTTGACATCATCCGAAAGACTATCAACAAAAGACTCCCACAGTTCAACTCTGAGATGAGCGAGAGCTTCAACAAGAAAATGAAAGAGTTGACGGGAAGGACGGAAGAAGAGATCGAAGCGAGGAGGGCAGAGCATCCAGACGTTTGCGAAGTAGAGAACTTCATTTCTGAAGACTTAATGATCGAATGGATGCAGTGCAAGGAAAAATTCATCAAGGCCTACTATTTTTGGGAAGTAGTGCCTCTCCAGGATGAATGTTCGAAGTTGGATGCTTTGAACAACTTTCTATGCTTGTACAATGAGGAGTTGCGCAGGAAGATCTTCGTGCAGGCAGAGCTCATGGAGCCCAAGAAGAAGATTGTGATCGTGCCTGAGAAGAAGCAATTCCCTCTGCCTCTTATGCCGAGATCAGACGTGCCAAACCGCAGGTTGATAGAAGGAGAAGTGGATGAAGCGCTGGAGATGGAGAGCACTCACAGGCAGAGCACCAAAAATGTCAAGACTATGGAAGTGAAGGTCCTTGCTGCTTACTTCACCAAAGCACCCTGGATCTACCAGCTTCATCTTCATCTTCTTCCTGGTCGCTTGCTTCTCCATCTGAAGCGACTGGATTGGGTGCTTGGCCTGCACTTGCTTCAGGAGTCTTGGGAGCAGCTTCAACCTTTTCTTGGACAATCTGCCCGCTTGAGTCCTTGATTTCTTCATCGTCTTCGAGCATGTCCCAAGTCAATGAATTGACGGGTTCCTCGCTTGACTTTCCTTCATTCACTTGTACCTTTTCCTGTTGAAGACTCAAAGAAGATTCATCAAATACGACATGGGGTGATTCATCCACAATTAGGATTTTACAATTGAACACCCTGTAGGCTTTGCTTGATGTAGAATATCCTAAGAATATTCCTTCATCAGCTTTTCTTTCAAAGGCTTTCAATTGTGACTTCCCATTATCATGGATGAAGACCCTACAACCAAAGATATGGAAATAAGAGATGTCAGGAATTCTCCGTGTCCATATTTCATATGGTGTTTTGTCGTGACGTTTATTGAGAAGCGTTTGATTCTGTGTGTAGCATGTTGTATTGGCAGCTTCAGCCCAATACTTCATTGGTAGCTTTGAATCAGCAATCATAGTGCGGACAGCTTCCTTGATAATCCAATTTCTTCTTTCAGCAACTCAATTCTGCTGAGCTGTGCGTGCTGAGGACGTCTGGTGAGCTATACCATGCTCCGTGCAGTATGCTTCAATGGTTGAGTTTAGGTACTCAGTGCCTTTGTCGGAGCAAATGGTGGCAATCGCTTGGTTCTTCTCCACAGCTAGTCGCTTGAGCAGTTGTGGAAGCTTGGCCAGTGTCTCCTTTTTACTGAAGAGGAATACGACCCAAGTGTAGCGAGAGAAGTCGTTTTTTTTCGACTACAACTAAGGTGTATTTTCTTCCATTCACACTAACTGGAGTGACTGGACCAAACAGATCCATATGAAGTAGCTCGAGCACTCGCTTGGATAAAGCTTCTTCAAGACTGGCGAAGTTCTTCTTCGTCTGCTTTCCCCATTGGCATGGTGAGCATGGATGATCTTTGTTGGTCCCGGTTTGTTAATGGGAAAATACGTAGAGGGGGGGGTGAATACGTATTTTGAAGTTTTTCAACTTCAAATCCCTTAACTCAGAGTGACAAGTAAAGAGCTCACTTGAAACTTAAGACCTAGCTGAAGCTAGATCTACAGTATGTAGCTTGCCTGCTTGACCGAAGTGAACACTTGATCAAGAGGGAGTCTTTACTCGTATATGCGGAATTTGGTGAGCTAAAATTCTTTTCCTAAGTAATTAAAATATCCAGATTAAGTTGTTTAGATGCACGTGCAATGGATAAACAAATACAGTAAAGAGTTTAAGGTTAGAGAGATACGACACAGAGATTTATAGTGGTTCGGAGATAACGCTCCTACGTCCACTTTGTTGCACGACGGCAACTGTTCTTTTCACTCAAGAACTTGAAGGTTACGGGTCCTTCAAAAACCTGGTCGAGATCGGGCTTCACTCGCCTGGATCTGACGAACAGTGCAGTGATTACGGGTTCACTACTAAGACCTAAACTGGACACGAAGCTTCACTCGCTTCTGTCCGAACAACAGGGAGATTCCGGGCTCTCCTTACAGCCTAGCTTCGATCGAGCTTTACACAAACGGTGTAAGTGTAAGCTTGGATCTCAACTCTATGATCGAGGCTTCTTCAATCGATGAAAGAAGAGCCTTGGATCGAAACAACCTAACGACAACACTCAAAAACCTAACAGACAAGTATAGGGTTTTTGGTTGACGACACACTATGAAGAACTCTTTACAGTAGATGCAAAGATTGGCTAGAGTTCTTCTTCTAAGCTTCGGATATATGAAGTGGGCTTAGAATCTAAGTGTGAAGGCTGTGAAGACGCGTTCCGATGAACTGGAAACTCGGAGAACACTTGAAAACAAAGACTCGAAGATTGCTAGAAAGCTGGGGAGTGTTTGTTTGCTGTATGCGCTCGAATGCTCAAGTAGTGTTCTCTCTTTCTTCGTCTTCATCCTTCACTATTTATAGGCGGAGGGCTGGCTGAGATCCGTTGCTTGGTTGGTGGCCTTGTCCCTCCTCCTCTCGACAGTACTTGCGCAGGCAGTAGCTTTTGCAGGTGCCCAGTTTGTCTCTTTGCCGAAAATGGCTAAGTTACAAACTTAACAGTAACTGGGGCGAGCCAGTACTGTTGCGGCGCCTTTGTCGGCCTGGCAGTCAACTCTTCCGCTCCACTCTGCTTTCGACACATGGAGATCTCGTAATTAATGCTACGATCTCCTGTTGACTGGAGTTCAAAATATGGGCGGGAGTTGTGCTGTCGCTTTCTGGTAGGTAGTGGCTTGCTTTGCTTTAAGTTGTAGCGTCCGCTCTGAAGTGAGTCGCTTCAGGATAATACTGTAGCGGGTCGCTTTCGAAACGAAGTTTCGTAGTGACCGCTTTAATAAGTGTTGACCCGCGTTGACTCGCTTCTGCTTTTCTTTGTAGCGTTCGCTTTGCTTCGCTTTGGTGGCTTCACATTGACTCCACTGTAGCGCTCGCTTCGCTTCGCTGGTTTCGGCACGCTTCACTTCGGTTTGCTAGACTCGCTTCGCTTTGGAAGAACACACTCAAGCGAGTGGCCTTCACTTGAATTCCTGCAGTCTAAAACTAAGCAAAATAAAGCCATCCTAACAGATTTAGGCTTAGAAAAATTCTAACCTATTAACTACATCAAAATGGGTCGCTTGGGAGCTGGACACTTGGGGTTTTGGGATCCAATCAAAAACAAATGGCTTCGTTTATCGAGTATCCCACAGAGTTCCCCCTTAACAAATTGGTCCATAACAATTCCCAACAATTTCCCCCTTTTTGATGATGCCAAAACCCAAAGGCTAAGATTTAGAAAATTCCAGCCTATCTAACCGTGAAGGGAACTCCAAGCGACTGCTTCCTTTGCAGTTTCGTTTGTAATTTTTCTTTTAAGTTCCTTTCCCTTTTTTTCGGTTAAATTATTTGAGTTTGTAGCAAAAAGGTAAAGTCATTCACAAAGCGAGTAAATGACACGAGAAGAGACAGAAATTGAAATTTGGATATATGAACAGGAAGTTCACACAAAAAAATATGTAAGGAACTTGAAACTCAGAGGTTTCCTGCAGTTCCTTCCCTGTCATCCTCCTTTCCTTCTTTCGTCACTTCCCTTCTTCCTCCTTCTCCTTCTCTTCTTTATCTGCCTCCAAATCCTTTGCAATCATTTCTTCGGGTATGGTGTATGCACTGAAAACCCTTGCTTCCATTGAATCAACACTGTGGATGCTTGGTATCCTCCAAGTTTCTTCCAGTTGGAAGGCTTCATCCACCTCAGTGTCAATGATGCTGCGATTGAGGATACTGGTGCCAGGTAGGAATGGCATAATGAATTCCTTCTTGGCTGGTACCTTGATGATTAATGGTGTAGGCTCTCCAAGCTGTGCAAGAGCGAAGACTTCTTGCCTAAATTTCTCATCATAGACACTAAGAAAGTTGTTGAGCGCAGTGACCCTTGAGCATTCAGTCTGCAATGGCACTACCTCCCAATAGTAGTATGCTTTGATAAATTTCTCCTTGTAATGTAGCCATTGCTCGAGTAGTTCGTCAGGAATGAACTGCTCGATCTCACGGGCATCAGGGTGCTCATCCCTGCGCACAGCCAACTCCTCCTCCGACCGGCTGGACATCTGTGCTATGATCGTTTTGAACTTCTTTCCTGACTCGCCGTTCCAGGAAGGAAGCTTCTGGTTGAGTTGCTTGCGAATGTAATTGCGTTCTTCTCTGAGAGGGTAGCGGCCAGAGTCAATCATTTCTTTCGCAGTCTTGTGACATGTATCGATCATAGCCTGACCTAGGCATGCATCGGATTCTTCTGCCGTGATTGGAACAAAGATACTTCTGACCAAGACGGACTAGATGACTTTCATTTCATTGAAGTGTTTCTCAATTCGTTCGTCAATGACTTGCAGTCGTTTTGTCCTTATCCTCTTTTCCTTCTCTACCCTTGGAACAACTGCCTTCTCAATTTTTTTGGCGCTTGGTCGCTGAATCATCTCTCTTAGTTTCTGGAGCAGTTCGCTTCACTATTTGCTTTGATGATGGGGGAGATGAAGTGGGTGCTTCGTCTGAAGTGGGCGCTTGAGAGCTTGAAGTACCTGCAAGAGTTTTCAAATTAAACTGGCGCTCGATCTCCCAAGCCATAGTCTCGCTCGCCTCTGCTAGCTTTCGCCTTTCCTCCTTTGTTAGCACAGTGACTGGAGGATGTCGAGCAATGGAAGAGGCAAGCACTTTATCTCCAAGTGGCTTGCGGGGTTCTTCAGGCTTTTTCAGCGGTTCCTCCTTAGTGAGCTTTTCTTTGCCTTTCTTTGCAGACTTTGCCTCTCTCTCCTCTTCTCCAGTACCACTACTTTCCTCCAACAATTTCTCTACTTCAACAGTTCCAATTACTCCACCTTGTGGCTCCAAGAGATTGGCATTTTTCAGTACCATCCCTTCCCCCTTTTTGGCATCATCAAAACCAGGGGTTGGGACGATTGTCTTTCCAGTAAGAGACTTGTGAAGTACCTCAATCTTGTCAAGTACAGCATGAAACATCTCTTCCGTTCGAGACGCGAAGACTTGCTTTTCCGACAATTCAGCATTCTTCAAGTCAAGAGCCTGTGCATTTCTCCTTAGACTTTCAAGCTCTCTCTTGTCAATGGCACTCTCTTCTTTGACTTCCTTCAATTGGGTTCGAAGTAAGTCAAGAGTCTTCTTGGTACTGAGGAGTTCGCTTTCTTTCATCACCAACTCTCCCTCCTTATTCTCCACTTTCTTTTTCAGCTCCTTCACCTCCTTTTCCAACGTCTCCTTCTCTTTACCAACTGTGACAAGTTTGGTATTCACCTCTCTCAAGCGGCTCCTTTCTGCGTCACGCGAGTCCTTGAGATCATTCACTAGATTTACTTGTGCCTCCAGCACTTTCTCCTTCTCCTTCAACTCCATCTTCTTTTTGGTGATCTCGTCTTGTATACTTAAGATCTCTGCGTTCTTAACCTCCATCTCCTCTGCGTGATCCCTCATTAGTTTCTTCTCATGAATGGTTGGGGTGTGCTTAGGGACTTTAGCATTCGGATAGGCACGCTTTACTTTTGCGTCCAGCGTATCCCAGAAGCTGGTTCCAGTGAGAAATGCATGAAAACCATTCTCACCGATGAAGTCCAGGAGCTTTCCTTCCATCTGTATGAGGTCTTCCTTTGAGAAGGCCTCTAGAAGCTTGAAGACTTTGTAGAACTCTGTGCCGCGGTAGGTGACATATGTCAAGAAATCGACCATCTTGGTGAAGAAGTCATTTGACATTGGCACTGAGGGATATCGAGTTCTGAGGGTTTCAGCTGCTTGCTCTCTGTCTCTCTTGTATCTTTTGAGAGCATTCATCTGTGTGGGGGTTTTGGAGATTTGGAACTGGGGAAGCATGGAAGTATGGGCGGTATCGGCTGTTCCCGCCGATGTTGAAGGGGATTGGAAAGGTGTAGCTTTAGGGGTGTCAGGGATATGGGTAGGTTCTGTGACTGGCTGAGTTTGCTCTGTTTCAGGGATTTGGGTAGCTTTAGTAGGTGAGGATTGAGATTTGTTAACTTCAATGTCCTCAAGCGGCTTCTCCATAGCCTCGCTTTCTTGGACAGGTGAAGTGTCTTGCTTCAATCTCTTCTTTCCTTGCTTTGCAGCCACTTGCTTCAAAGATGAAGCGGCTTGTTTTGCTAGGGAAGCTTCAGCTTGTGCTTTCACAACTTGCCTTGCTGCGGGCACTTCTACAACTAGAAGTCCCTGATCCATTGGGATTTTTGTTTTCTTCCACTTTTCATAGAAGATGGTGTGCTTGTTGTATATGATCGTGTCAGATTCCGGCCATATCATCTCTGGATACTTCATTTCCAGTGCGACAGACAGCCTTGAGAAGTGTTTCAATTTTCCTTTGCGCAGAATCTTATCTGGAGTTCCTGGTACGAATGCAAAATCGTCAGCAGCTTCGTGGATTTGCTTGAGAAGCCACCCGTGCCAGTTGAATTTCGTTCCAGTGAGGCTGTCGATGATCATGGTGGTGCCGATCAGCTTCGTCTCTGACAGCGTGTCGAGGGAACCGACATAGCATGCAATGCTCTTCGTAAAGAGTTCGCAGATGAGATTGAACGGTTCCTTCAGACTTTTGCGAATGTTGGCCTCCTTGAAGTTCGGATCTGCTCTGGTGGTTGCAAATCGAACATACTGCACTTCGGCCGAAAGACCTAGATCCAGCAGAGAATCTCCTCCTTCTCTTGGTAGATCGAACACCTCGATGAGTTTACTCATATCAACCTCCACCGGCTTCCTGGTCCGTGGATCAGTGAAGGAAGATGTATTTTGTTCCTTCTTCAGATTCAGCAGAATCTCTCCAATGGCTTTCGCCAGAATCTTCGTCGGTATCAAAGTTACAATCTTCCATAGACCGGCCGTGGTCACGGCTCTACGGAAGAAACCATTCTTCTCTATGACGATAGGGTCGAGGTGGGGCTCAACGTTGATGTGATCGCCAACTTTCGTCATGAACTTCTCCATCGTTTCTGTACTCTTCTTCTTGCCCATGGTGAATTTGAAAGAAATTTGAACAGAATTTTTACGATGAAATAGAAAGGGGTTGAGACTCGTGAGTTGCAGAAATTGCAGATCTAAGCACGAGAATGGAAGTTTTTGAAGGCTGTGAAAGGTTTGCAGTTCTGCCTCGTCCCAAATATATAGAGTTAGGTCTTGGCTGACGTGGCAGGGGTATTCTGGTAAAATCACTCCTAGGGTTTTGTGCGTGGGCGGCTACCTCCGGTGATGGAACTGACGTGTCCGGCGTCATCACTGGAAAAGTGAACCGCCAATTTCGCTTGACGTGGCCACGTGGCTGTTGATGATTCGTCTCTCCCAACAGTAGTCAATCCAGCGGTTGAGATTTCGAGACGGTTCAGATTCGACGGCTGGATTGAGTGCGATTTTTCCCGCTTTCCTCGGCTTTGACGTCCACGCGCCTGTTGTTTCTTCCTCTACGCGCCACTGCATTAAATGCTTGGCAGAAAGTGAAATAGGCACTCGAGTGCAGACAGCTCATACTCGCTTCGTGCCTACTCGCTTCGAGTTGGGCCGCTTGGCCTTTACTCACTTGAGAGGAACTCGCTTGAGTGACTGTTCCGCACTCGCTTGCGATGGCTAGCTTTGAGTGGCGAAGCACTCGCTTGGCCATCTGAAGCGACTGGAATAAATTTCTTTGCTTAATTTAAAATGTTTCTGACTTACATACTTCGAGGATAAACAAGAGTGTTTTCCTCTCTGTATTTGTGTCAGATTCACTTCATATTTTCCACGTAGTGAGTGAAAGTTTCTAGCACGTTTCACCTCACTTAGTGTACATAAATTTGAAACGCTTACCAGTCAATCTCACTTCGTAGGAGATTGATACCACAATTTGAAGACTTCATTAGGTTTGGACTTCATGTTGAACCCACTTGTTGGAATGTTCATCACTTGTTGTGTGTCCCATCTTCTTGGCGTTCGTCTTCATGGCATTCATCTTCCTCTACGAATTAGAGAGTCCTCCATCGAAGTGAATGAGAGAGAAAATGAATATAGTACACAAGCTTACTTCAACCCAGAGGGGAGCTTCACGTAAGTGTACATATTCACGACGAATGGGGGATGAGTACAAGTCCTTATCTCAGAGCAGAAATGGACAGGATGACAATGAGAATGCTCTGACAAGACAATCTCGTATTTTACGCAGAAGCATGTCACCAGCCCTGCAACCTTTTGTATAAAAAGGTAAACCTTCAAGCATCCTCCTACATGCTACAGAATGAACTTGCAGTCGACTCGCTTTGACCCAAGATTGGGCAAATTGAAGCGATGCAAAGTTCAAGGTGAGAGGGGAATGGATAGACATCCGGCAGCTCAACTCAGTGAAGAGTGAGTAAGAAATGGACATTTATCCACGATGAAGGAAATGAGAAGACTTGCTCCTCTTCGACGGAGAGATGGGAAGAGGACACAAGGTCTAGGTGCCAGCCCTGCCTAAGCTTTCACCATTTTTACGTGGGAAGGCCCGATACAAGACCCCACAACCGTTACTAGAAACGGCACTTGCGAGTGTTTATACCCACTCGCTAGGAATCCTAGGCTAGGTAGCAGCTTTCCTTGCTCGCTTTGGAAGTAGCTTGCTCCGAGAGCAAACAATAGTTCCCCCTTAACCAATGGCTTAACAATTCCTGTAAGCGGGTAGGGAACGTCTTCCAACACTCCACCTTGCTCCACCTTATTTCTCCTTCTTCAAGCGAGTGAGATTTTGAAGTGACTCGCTTGAGTTGGTGAAGATCCGAAGCGAGTGACGCTACGAAAAACTAGCGACCACTCCTTCGTGCATCCTGGATCTAGCATTCTTCACCAGGGTCTAACAACCCTAATTCCATGCATAGCTGATTGAAACGAGACTCAGCTAGAGGCTTGGTGAGGATATCTGCTCGCTGGAGATCGGTAAGAATTTTCTCGAGCTTGATATCCTTCTTCTCGACATGATCACGAATGAAGTGATGTCGGATTTCCACGTGCTTGCATCTGGTGTGTAGCACTGGATTCTGCGAGATGCATATAGCACTGTTGTTGTCGCAGAAGATTGGAATTTCATTCGCTTCAACATTGTAGTCCTTCAACTGCTGACGAAGCCATAGAATTTGAGAACAGCAGCTTCCTGCGGCCATATATTCGGCTTCAGTCGTTGAAGTGGCTACACTCGTCTGCTTCTTTGAGAACCATGAGATCAGCTTGCTTCCCAAGAACTGACACGTGCCCGAAGTTGATTTCCTATCAATTCGGCACCCTCCATAGTCAGCGTCTGAGTATCCAGTGAGCTCCAGATTGTCCTCCGTTGGATACCACAGCCCCATATTGATGGTGCCCTTCAAATATCGAAGAATTCTTTTGGCAGCTTCAAGATGGCTGTGCTTGGGGTTGCTTTGGAAGCGAGCACAGACTCCAACTGCGAAAGCAATATCTGGCCTACTTGCAGTGAGATAGAGAAGTGACCCAATTAGGGCACGATAATCTGTAGGATTCACAGATTTTCCTTCTTCGTCTGGCTCCATCTTCCAGTTGGTATTCATTGGGATCTTCACAGCTTTAGCATGCTGAATACCAAACTTGGCAAGCATATCTCTAGTGTACTTGGCTTGGTTTATGAAAATTCCATTATCCTGCTGCTTCACTTGAAGACCTAGAAAGCAGCTCATCAAGCCAATCATCGACATCTCATACTTGGTCTTCATTAGCTCTCCAAACTTCTCGCTGAGCGACTGGTTTGGTGACCCAAATATGATGTCGTCCACGTAGATCTGAACCCATAGCATGTCTTCTCCATGGTTGTTGGTGAATAGGGTTCGATCTATCTTTCCTTTGTGAAATCCATTTTCCACTAGGAATTGAGAAAGTGTATCGTACCAAGCTCTGGGGGCTTGCTTCAACCCATATAGAGCTTTCTTCAAGCGATACACTTTGTCTCCTTGCTCGAAACCCGGTGGCTGCTCCACATACACTTCTTCCTTGAGTTCACCGTTGAGGAATGCGCTCTTCACATCCATTTGATAGACCTTAAACTTCTTGATTGCTGCATAGGCTAGAAACAATCTGATAGCTTCAAGTCGTGCCACTGGAGCGAAAGTCTCGTCAAAGTCGATTCCTTCCTCTTGGCAGTAGCCTTTGGCAACGAGACGCGCCTTGTTCCTTACTACGTTGTGGTCCTCGTCCGTCTTGTTCTTGAACACCCATTTGGTGCCAATGACGTGCTGAAATTTGGGACGATCCACGAGGTACCATACGTCGTTTCTGGTGAACTGGTTCAGCTCTTCTTGCATGGCGATCACCCAATTTGAATCGGCTAGGGCTTCTTCCACGCTTAATGGCTCAATGTTTGAGAGAAAGCAACTGAACATGGCACTTTCTCCAAACACTTGACTTCTGGTCACTACACCCTTGGATGGATCTCCAATGATTTGGCTAGGTGAGTGATCCTTGAGCCACGCTCGCTTTGATCCGCCAGCTTCATCTTCATCTGCTTCCTTGTCGCTCGCTTCACCATCTGAAGCGACTGGATTGGGTGCTTGGCCTTCACTAGCTTCAGGAATCTTGTGGGCAGCTTCGACTTTTCCTTGGACCTTCTGCTCGCTTGAGCCTTTGATTTCTTCTTCATCCTCAAGTATGTCCCAAGTAAGAGTGTTGATGGGTTCCTCACTTGACTTTCCGTCTTTAGATTGATCCTGTTCCTGTGGATGACTTAAAGAAGATTCATCAAATACGACATGGGGTGATTCTTCCACGATTAGGGTTTTACAGTTGAATACCCTGTAAGCTTTGCTTGATGTAGAATATCCTAAGAATATTCCTTCATCAGCTTTGCTTTCAAAGGCTTTCAACTGTGACTTCCCATTGTCATGGATGAAGACCCTACAACCAAAAATATGGAAATAAGATATGTTAGGAATTCTCCCTGTCCATATTTCATATGGTGTTTTGTCGTGTCGTTTGCAGAGAAGTGTTCGATTCTGCGTGTAGCATGCTGTATTGGCAGCTTCAGCCCAATACTTCATTGGAAGTTTTGAGTCTGCAATCATTGTTCGAACAGCTTCCTTGATGATTCGATTTCTTCTTTCAGCAACTCCATTCTGCTGTGGTGTGCGTGCTGAGGAAGTCTGATGTGCTATGCCATGCTCCGTGCAGTAAGCTTGAATGGTAGAGTTCAAGAACTCTGTGCCTTTATCGGAGCGGATGGTCACGATAGCTTGATTCTTCTCCACAGCCAATCGCTTGAGCAGTTGTGGTAGCTTAATCAGAGTCTCCTTCTTGCTGTAGAGAAATACGACCCAAGTGTAGCGAGAAAAGTCGTCGACTACAACTAGAGTGTACTTCCTACCATTTATACTAACTGGAGTGACTGGACCAAACAGATCCATGTGAAGCAGCTCGAGCACTCGCTTGGAAGAGGCTTCTTCAAGACTGGCGAAGTGCGTCTTTGTCTGCTTCCCTCGTTGGCATGGTGAGCATGGATGGTCTTTGATGAAGACTTCATTTGGTATGCCTTGCACCAAACCCTTACGAGCTAAGCGATTGATGGCTTTGAAGTTGAGATGGTTCAAGCGTCTGTGCCATAGCCATCCTATTTCTGTAGCACTTCTTGCAACTAAGCACGTCTCCACTTTGCAGCTATCCCATTGTGCTATATAGACGTTCCTTTGTCTTATTCCAGTGAGCACAATCTGGGACGTGAGTTTGCTCTTTACTATGCACTTGTTAGAAATGAATTCTACCTTGTATCCCTTGTCACAGAATTGTGAAATGGATAACAAGTTGTGCTTAAGTCCTTCCACGTAGGAGACTTCTTCAATTGTGAGTTTTCCAACTTTCAGTGCGCCGTACCCTTTGGTGCTTCCTCGAGAGTTATCACCAAAAGTAACGTGTGGACCCTTCTTCTCAATGTAGTCTTGAAAGAGATCTTTCATGCCGGTCATGTGTCTCGAACATCCACTGTCCAAGTACCAGATTTGATGACCCTCACTTGGCATGGGATCCACGGCGCCCACCTGCAATTAGACAGATTTTGGTACCCAAATCAGTTTGGGTCCTTGCAGGTTAGTTCCCTTAGGTACCCACACTTGCTTCACTCTCTTTTGAGATGAAGTTTGTGTCTTGGGCTTCTCGACCTTCGAAAACTTGGTGTACTGCCTTGAAGCAGCTTCACACGTGCAACAGTGTGTGCAAGAGGGGTAGCGGCTCGCTTCAGTCCTACCTATGCTCTTCCCACTTTGCTTATATCCTGAAGCGACTCGCTTCGGATTAGCTCTGGGTTTAGAGACTGACTTAGGGTTTCTAGTCTGTTGAAGCGGCTCGCTTGGTTTCCTCAAAGCGGTCCAACTAGGGTTTTGACCCCGACTCGCTTGAGTAACCTTGGAAGTTCGAAGCGGCCTCTTTGGTCCTTCGAGTTCTTCCCCCTCAATGTTAGTCCGGTTGGACCATCTCCAGTCCGGATAACGTGACACATAGACATTACTCCTTTTCTTGAAAGGGAGATCCTTTGTCTCTCGTGTCATGGCTTGAGGCTTAGAAGCTACAACTGGTTTCCCTTTACCTTTGGATTGGTAGTCTTTAGCATTGTGAGTGCTAGGGATAGTTGTATTTTGCTTACCCTTAGATTCAGTCCTTAAAGATATAGACATCTTCATTGGCATCTTCTTAGGGCTCTCGGCCATTTTGCCTTTGTCTTTGTTAGTGGTCGCTTTGGATGCAGTGGGCATTTCCAAATTGACTGATGGTGTCGTGTTTGAAGCACCAACAAAGACAGTTGGCTCGGAAGGTCCACCCTCATATCCAAGTCCTCCCTTTCTACCAAAAGGTAGAAGAGAACTCTCTAGTGCCTGTCTAGCGTATGATGCTTTATTTAAGTTGGCGACTAGAGTGGATTGGGTTTCATACCTTCCCTCCAAGCTTTGATGTCTAGCGAAGAGATCCTCGAACTTACTAGTCATAGCCTTTAGATTAAGTTTGACTTGGTCAAGCTCAGTGGCTAGCTTTCGGTTCTCCTTCTTGCTTTGGGACAAAGCTTGTTGCAGCACTTCGTGGTCACTTGACAGTTTAACGTGCTTGTCAAGCAACTCACTCCATGCAGAGGAATTTGCTTCCTCTTGGTGTGTGTGTGCGAGTGTAATTGAACTAGGTGAGGGATAGATGAATACCTCTCCTGTTTCTTCGTCGGTGAGCGCCATGAGTCCAAGATCCTCTCCATCACTGGAGTTGGGATCAGTGAATGCGTCTGAGTCGCTTTGTGGATCTTCAGTTGAAGCGACCGGAACTTCACTTGCTACAAGCGCTCGCCTTGGAGCATCCCTCTTGGCTTTCAGTTCTTCTCGCTCTTTCGCACTCAGCTTTGGGCAATCGGATTTGTAGTGGCCCATCTTGTGGCAATGGTAACATTCCACTTCCATCATGTCTTTCGGGATCGGCTTTGTCGTCTCTTCTCTCTTCCCTTTTCCTTCTCGAGCATCAGTGCTCCTCCCTTTGTATTGCTTGTAGAATCTTTTGTATTGTCCCACTCGAGAATTCATTTTATTGAAGTTCTTGGATAAGAACGCAATGTGTTCTTCCAACTCTTCCCTCGTCATCTTGGCTAGCGACTGCTCGCTTGGCCCTTCAGCAGCTTTGAATGCTACTCCTTTTGACGTAGTGGGTGCTTCATCCTCTTCGTCGAGGTTCATTCGATTTAGATCGAATTCATGAGCTTTGAGTTCAGAAAATAGAATCTCTGGTGTGAGCTTTGACAGATCCTTGGTTGCTAGATACAGCTCCTTCATAGTTTGCCACTTCCATGTGAGAGCTCGGACAATCTTCAGGTTGACTTCCTTATCCGTGAGTTCCTTCCCAAGCGAGTTGAGAGTTGCAGTGATGTTGGTGACTCTCAGTTCGAAGGTGTCGATGGATTCTCCTGGCTTCATTATCAGGCTTTCAAACTCCCGCATTTGTACGGCGAGTTTGTTTTCTTTGATTTTGTCAGTGCCTTGAGAAATGAGAGCTAGGGTTTCCCACATTTCCTTTGCCGTTGCACATTTCCTTATTCGTGGTAGATAGGCGTCCGACACGGTGATCTGCATCGTGTGGCGTGCAATCTTGTCGAGGTTGGCAACTTTGAAGTCATTTGGAGTATACTCATCCTTATCCTTCTCCACGTACTGTTGTCGAACGTGGGCTGGACGACCTTCAGCGGCTGGAACCTCCACAGATATTGCTTTCTTGATTTCGATTGGTCCGTCTTCAATGACTTCCCACATCCGGTCGTGGATTGAGCATAGGAAGCTCTCGACTCGGAAACTCCATATCTCATATCCTTCGATCGAGAACTGTGGAAGATTTGATGCACTGTATGTAGACATAGCAAACTATCAGCAGTAAATGCAATAAGCGTGGGTGAGGTTTTGATGCACTTAGGAAAATAGGATCCGGTTCAGTGAGACAACGTGAAGCGAGTGGGGACTCGCTTCGGATATGCAAAGCAGAGGCTCGAAAGAACCGCTGCTCTGATACCACTTGTTGGTCCCGGTTTGTTAATGGGAAAATACGTAGAGGGGGGGGGGGGGTGAATACGTATTTTGAAGTTTTTCAACTTCAAATCCCTTAACTCAGAGTGACAAGTAAAGAGCTCACTTGAAACTTAAGACCTAGCTGAAGCTAGATCTACAGTATGTAGCTTGCCTGCTTGACCGAAGTGAACACTTGATCAAGAGGGAGTCTTTACTCGTATATGCGGAATTTGGTGAGCTAAAATTCTTTTCCTAAGTAATTAAAATATCCAGATTAAGTTGTTTAGATGCACGTGCAATGGATAAACAAATACAGTAAAGAGTTTAAGGTTAGAGAGATACGACACAGAGATTTATAGTGGTTCGGAGATAACGCTCCTACGTCCACTTTGTTGCACGACGGCAACTGTTCTTTTCACTCAAGAACTTGAAGGTTACGGGTCCTTCAAAAACCTGGTCGAGATCGAGCTTCACTCGCCTGGATCTGACGAACAGTGCAGTGATTACGGGTTCACTACTAAGACCTAAACTGGACACGAAGCTTCACTCGCTTCTGTCCGAACAACAGGGAGATTCCGGGCTCTCCTTACAGCCTAGCTTCGATCGAGCTTTACACAAACGGTGTAAGTGTAAGCTTGGATCTCAACTCTATGATCGAGGCTTCTTCAATCGATGAAAGAAGAGCCTTGGATCGAAACAACCTAACGACAACACTCAAAAACCTAACAGACAAGTATAGGGTTTTTGGTTGACGACACACTATGAAGAACTCTTTACAGTAGATGCAAAGATTGGCTAGAGTTCTTCTTCTAAGCTTCGGATATATGAAGTGGGCTTAGAATCTAAGTGTGAAGGCTGTGAAGACGAGTTCCGATGAACTGGAAACTCGGAGAACACTTGAAAACAAAGACTCGAAGATTGCTAGAAAGCTGGGGAGTGTTTGTTTGCTGTATGCGCTCGAATGCTCAAGTAGTGTTCTCTCTTTCTTCGTCTTCATCCTTCACTATTTATAGGCGGAGGGCTGGCTGAGATCCGTTGCTTGGTTGGTGGCCTTGTCCCTCCTCCTCTCGACAGTACTTGCGCAGGCAGTAGCTTTTGCAGGTGCCCAGTTTGTCTCTTTGCCGAAAATGGCTAAGTTACAAACTTAACAGTAACTGGGGCGAGCCAGTACTGTTGCGGCGCCTTTGTCGGCCTGGCAGTCAACTCTTCCGCTCCACTCTGCTTTTGACACATGGAGATCTCGTAATTAATGCTACGATCTCCTATTCACTGGAGTTCAAAATATGGGCGGGAGTTGTGCTGTCGCTTTCTGGTAGGTAGTGGCTTGCTTTGCTTTAAGTTGTAGCGTCCGCTCTGAAGTGAGTCGCTTCAGGATCATACTGTAGCGGGTCGCTTTCGAAACGAAGTTTCGTAGTGACCGCTTTAATAAGTGTTGACCCGCGTTGACTCGCTTCTGCTTTTCTTTGTAGCGTTCGCTTTGCTTCGCTTTGGTGGCTTCACTTTGACTCCACTGTAGCGCTCGCTTCACTTCGCTGGTTTCGGCACGCTTCACTTCGGTTTGCTAGACTCGCTTCTCTTTGGAAGAACACACTCAAGCGAGTGGCCTTCACTTGAATTCCTGCAGTCTAAAACTAAGCAAAATAAAGCCATCCTAACAGATTTAGGCTTAGAAAAATTCTAACCTATTAACTACATCAAAATGGGTCGCTTGGGAGCTGGACACTTGGGGTTTTGGGATCCAATCAAAAACAAATGGCTTCGTTTATCGAGTATCCCTCAGAGTTCCCCCTTAACAAATTGGTCCATAACAATTCCCAACAATCTTTGACAAAGACTTCATTTGGTATGCCTTGCACCAAGCCTTTTCGAGCTATACGATTGATAGTCTTGAAGTTGAGATGGTTCAAATGACGATGCCAAAGCCATCCCATTTCTGTAGCACTTCTTGCGACTAGGCACGTATCCTCCTTGCAGCTTTCCCATTGTGCTATGTAGACGTTCCTTTGTCTAATTCCAGTCAGCACAATCTGGGAAGTGAGTTTGTTCTTCACAATGCACTTGTTGGAGATAAACTCCACCTTGTATCCCTTATCACAGAATTGTGAGATGGATAACAAGTTGTGCTTTAGTCCTTCCACGTAGGTGACTTCTTCAATCTTGATCTTTCCGATCTTCAGTGCGTCGTATCCTTTAGTGCTTCCTCGAGAGTTGTCACCAAAGGTTACGTGTGGACCCTTCTTCTCAATATAATCTTGAAGTAGAGCTTTCATGCCAGTCATGTGTCTTGAACATCCACTGTCCAAGTACCAGATTTGTTGACCTTCACTTGGCATGGGGTCCATGGCGCTCACCTGCATTTAGACAAGTTTTGGTACCCAAATCAGTTTGGGTCCTTGCAGGTTAGTCCCTTTTGGTACCCACACATGCTTCACTTTCTTTTGAGAGTGAGCTTGTGTCTTGGGCTTCTCGGGCTTTTTAAATTGTGACTTCTGCTTAGAGGCAGCTTCACAAGTGCAGCAGAGTGTGCAAGAGGGGTAGCGGCTTGCTTGAGACATGCCTAAGCTCTTACCTTTTTGCTTGTATCCTGAAGCGACTCGCTTCGGATTAGCTACAGGCTTAGAGACTGACCTAGGGTTTACAGTCTTTTGAAGCGGCTCGCTTGGTTTCCTCGAAGCGGTCAAACTAGGGTTTTGACCCTGACTCGCTTGAGTAACCTTGGAAGTTTGAAGCGACCTCCTTGATGCTTCGAATTCTTCCCCCTCAACATGAGTACGGTTGGACCATCTCCAATCCGGCTCACGTGACACATAGACATTACTCCTTTTCTTAAAAGGGAGATCCTTTGTCTCTCGTGTCTTGGTCTGAGACTTAGAAGCTTCAACAGGTTTCCTTTTACTCTTGGATTGGTAATTTTTAGCATTGTGAGTGCTAGGGACTGTTGAACTTTGCTTGCCCTTAGATTCTGCCCTTGAAGATATAGAAATCTTCATTGGCTTCTTCTAAGGGTTCTCAGCCACTTTGCCCTTGTCCTTGTTAGTGGTCACTTTGGAGGCAGTGGGCACATCCAAAGTAACAGATGGTGTCGTGTTTGAAGCACCAACAAAGACAGTAGGCTTGGAAGGTCCACCCTCATATCCGAGTCCTCCCTTTCTACCAAAGGGTAGAAGTGAGCTCTCTAGTGCGTGCCTTGCATACGAGGCTTTGTTTAAATTGGCCACTAGATTGGATTGGGTATCATACCTTCCTTCCAAGCTTTGATGTCTAGCAAAGAGATCCTCGAACTTACTAGTCATAGCCCTTAAGTTAAGTTTGACTTGGTCAAGCTCAGTGGCTAGCTTTCGGTTCTCCTTCTCGCTTTGAGACAAAGCTTGTTTCAACATTTTGTGGTCACTTGACAGTTTGATGTGTTTGTCAAGCAACTCACTCCATGTCGAGGAAATAGCTTCCTCTTGGTAAGTGTGTGCGAGTGTAATTGAACTAGATGAGGGATAGATAAATACCTCTCCAGTCTCCTCGTCGGTGAGCGCCATCAATCCTAGATCTTCTCCTTCGCTGGAGTTGGGATCAGTGAATGCATCCAAGTCGCTTGAGACATCTACAGTTGAAGCGACCGGCTGCTCACTTGCCACAAGCGCTCGCCTTGGAGCATCTCTCTTGGCCTTCAGTTC
This sequence comes from Thymus mandschuricus, assembly GCA_029379335.1. Lineage (NCBI taxonomy): Eukaryota > Viridiplantae > Streptophyta > Magnoliopsida > Lamiales > Lamiaceae > Thymus > Thymus mandschuricus. The sequence continues at coordinate 12,066,072 of CM057074.1, read as the reverse complement.
CTCTCGCTCTTTTGCACTCAATTTTGGGCAGTCAGATTTGTAATGGCCCATCTTATGGCAGTGGTAGCATTCCACTTCCATCATGTCCCTTGAGATCAGTTTGGTCGTCTCTTCTCTCTTTCCATTGCCTTCACGAGCATCAGTGCTCCTTCCCTTGTACTGCTTGTAGAATCTTTTGTACTTGCCCACACGTGAGTTCATCTTGTTGAAGTTCTTTGATAAGAACGCAACATGCTCTTCCAGATCTTCTCTCGACATTTTAGCGAGTGTCTTGTCGCTTGGTCCTTCAGCAGCTTTGAAAGCGACCCCTTTTGATGTCGTGGGAGCTTCATCCTCATCATCAAGACTCATTCTGTTCGGATCGAACTCGTGAGCCTTGAGCTCGGAGAACAGGATCTCCGGCGTAAGCTTTGACAAATCCTTCGTAGCAAGGTACAACTCCTTCATGGTTTGCCATTTTCGGGTGAGAGCTCCAACGATTTTGAGATTCACCTCCTTGTCTGTGAGTTCCTTCCCAAGTGAGTTGAGAGTAGCTATGATGTTGGTGACTCTCAGCTCGAAGGCTTCTATGGACTCTCCTGACTTCATTATGAGACCTTCAGACTCCCGCATTTGTACAGCAAGCTTGTTCTCCTTGATCTTGTCCGTTCCTTGAGATGAGGGCTAGGGTTTCCCACATTTCTTTTGCTGTTGCACACTTCCTGATCCTTGGTAGATAGGCGTCCGACACAGTGCTCTGCATCGTGTGGCGTGCAATTTTATCAAGGTTGGCGATCTTGAAGTCGTTAGCATTGTAGTCGTCCTTTTCCTTCTCGACATACTCTTGTCTAACATGGGCTTTGCGGCCTTCGGCGGCTGGAACGTTCACAGAGATGGCTTTCTTGATCTCAATTGGTCCATCCTCTATTACTTCCCACATCCGGTCGTGGATGGAGCAGAGGAAGCTCTCGACTCGAAAGCTCCATGTCTCGTATCCTTCGATAGAGAACTGTGGAAGATTTGATGCACTGTATGTAGACATAGCAAACTATCAGCAGTAATGCAGTATGCGTGGGTGAGGGTTTTATGCACTTAGGAAAACTGGATCCGGTTCAGTGAGACAACTGAAGTGATTGGGGACTCGCTTCGGATATGCAAAGCAAAGGCTCGAAAGAACCGCTGCTCTAATACCACTTGTGGGTCCCGGTTTGTGAGAGGAAAAACAAGTAGAGGGGGGGGGGGGGTGAATACGTGTTTTGAAGTTTTTCAACTTCAAACTCCTCAAACTCAGAGTACTAAGTAAAGTGCTCGCTTGAACAACTAAGACCTAGCCAAGAGCTAGATCTAGAGTATTCACAGTTCTCTTGACCTAAGCTTAGAGCTTGACCAAGAGTGAGACTTTACTCTATATGCGGAAATTCGGTGAGCTAAATCTTTCCTAAGTATTTGAAATCTCAGTTTGTGTTTGTTAAATGCTTGTGCAATGAATAATCAAACTGTAAGCAAATAGAGAGATTAGGGTTAGAGATACGACACAGAGATTTATAGTGGTTCGGAGATGAAACTCCTACATCCACTTTGTTGCACTAGGCAACTCGTTCTCTTCACTCAAGAACTTGAAGATTACGGGCTCTTCAAAAGCCTATGTCGAGATCGAGCTTCACTCGCTTGGATCTGAAGAAGACTGGGTGATTACGGGTTCACCACACAAGACCTAAAACTGGACTGGAAGCTTCACTCGCTTCAGTCCGACGACAGGGAGATTACGGGTTCTCCTTACAACCTAGTTTCGATCGAGCTTCACTTAATAAAAGTGTAAGCTTGGATCTAGACTCCTTGATCGAGGCTTCTACAATCGATGAAAGTAGAGCCTTGGATCGAACACAACCTAACGACGAACACACAAAACCTAAAACTTGGGTTAGGGTTTTCTGTTTCGATAGAGACACACTATTGAAGAGTTCTTTACAATAAATGCAAAGATGGCTAGAACTCTTCTTCTAAGCTTGGATTTTGAATGGGCTTAGAATTCTCGGTGTGAAGGTTGCGAAGACGAGTTCCGATGAGACTGGAACTCGGAGAACACTTGAAAACAAAGACTCGATGAATCGCTAGAAAGCTGAGAGTGTTTGTTTGCAATAGGCGCTCAATGCTCAAGTAGTGTTCTCTCTTTTCTTCGTCTTCATCCTTCACTATTTATAGGCGGAGGGTTGGCCGAGATCCGTTGCTTGGTAGGTGGCCTTGTCCCTCCTCCTCTCGACAGTACTTGCGCAGGCAGTGCTTTTGCAGGTGCGCCAGTTTGTCATTTTGCCGAAAATGGCAAAGTTACAAACTTAACAGTAACTGGAGCGAGCCAGTACTGTAGCGGCTCCGTGTCGGCCTGGCAGTCAACTCCACTGCTCCTCTCCGCATTCGACACGTGGAGATCTCGCAATAAATGCGGTTGATCTTCAGTTGACTCGAGTTTGAAATAGGAGTGGGAATTTGTGTTGTCGCTTTCTGTTAGGTAGCGGCTCGCTTCGTCTTAGTCTCGTAGCATCCGCTTCGAGTCGAGTCGCTTCACGGTTAACTGTAGCGAGTACTTTGGAAAATAAATTTTCCCGAGTAACTGCTTTAGTATTCATTGACCCACGTTGACTCGCTTTGGCTTGTTACTGTAGCGCTCGCATCGCTTCGCTTGGGCAGACTCGCTTTGAATCCACTGTTGTGCTCGCTTCACTACGCTATTCCTCGTGTTGGGAAACGGCTGCTTGAAAGCCGCCCCGACCCAGACCTTGGTTCGGATGTGTTGATTCGATTGTGCACATAAATTCATGCAATGGTTCGAGTACATACCTTGATTATGAAGAACGTGCAATCTGAGTCATGTCTGATCGATCTACGGTTCTGATCTTCTAGGATGTGATCCCACACCTTGAAATCCGAGACTTGGTGGGCGTCTCGAGATCACTGGAACCTCGATCTCCCTTACTCAGAAAACCCGGCGCCGACTCTCTCTCTCTACCTAGGGTTTCACGCAGAAACCTTTCTCACAATTCTGGTGTATGGAGGCTAAGGTTTATGATGAGAGACTTGAGTATTTATATGGTTCATAAATAAGGAGATATGATTCCTTATTTATCTCCAACCATATCTTTGCCATATCCCATATTTATTCCTTTCCATAACTTACAAATCTTATTCCTTAATTAATACGGAATCAATAAGGAATTAATCTGTTCAGTTATGCAACTGTATGTCCGGAATATTTCTAACAAATAGAATTTATTCTAATATCAGTAGAAGAATAAATAACTAAATATATACCAAATATATTTAGATATGATATTTATCCCCACAAGATTTAATTAAATAAATCTTATCTTATTAGATTTAATCTTATCCGTGAATAACTAAATAATAAATAATTAGATTTAATCCCATAGGATATAAATCTCAATTAATTATATTTATTATCCATTCACCGGATATAAATCCAATATATATCATATACCGGGCCTGAGTACAATTATTGAGTCCAAACTCAATAATACTATTTAGATCGATTCCCGAGGTCTGTTTGGGCCATCCTAGGGATCGGATAACAGACAGAGTTGGGCCTTATCTAATTCGATATTTCCATGTCCACCCCTGAACATGTATCTAATTAGAACTATGACGCACTCCACTAAAGTGTCATAGCTGAATCACCGCTCTGTCCCAATTATGTAGATTGGGTAGGTATTTTGTATAGTTCGACCCCCGTGTTTAAGACCTCCTTATCCGTTAACCAATTAGAGCTATCATGACTGCTCTAATTGTTAACATCTATTCCTCAGGTAGTACCCGTTCACTCCTCATTATTATACCTGAACTTAATCAGCATGCATGACTTGGTATAATAAACATTGTGAACTCCCTTGAGGGGATAACGTCAGCCTGCACTCACACAGGACACGGCTTATTGATAACACTTATTAGACATACTATGCATCTTCGTGTTACCCAAGGTACGACATGATTAAGATGAACTAACGAGAAGTTCATATCATCGTAAATCAAAGTAACATCGAAGAATACATACACATCTAATAGTTTACCAAGGTTAAGATCGAGCTAGAGCCTGAGATCTATAGCTCTTCACCTATATCACCTCTGATATAGGGTCAGTATCAGAAGAGCATTATCTCTGTTGATCCTTCAATACGTTCCACCGTACCAGCATAACAAGTGATTAGGACTCATCACTACCATTAAGCTGCAGTCAAGACCGACAGCTCAGCCCAAGCTGTCTCGACTGTGAACTGTTTATATCTCACCATTATTAACGACCTTCGTGATCCTCTCCGAACTCAGATCGACACGTGGTCTAAAACATGAGATAATGGACTTTATTCTTGCTTAAACATATTCTTCCAGATAGGGATTGTTAACAGTGGACCTGTGTCGTAACCACTAAAACAACCGGTTTTGCTTTAGGTATACAACAACCCCAACAATCTCCCACTTATACTAAAGTAAAACCTTTTAGTATACCAACGCGTCTACAGGAAACCATATGACTTCATCCATGTACAATGTTAACAATCGCACGATTGCAATCGTTAACAACCATTATACACTTTTTCTCCCACTTATACTCAAAGATTTTACCTTTACCTTGTACTTCTTAGTGGGAGGTTCACTAAGACATGTCAGCCACGTGCTACAGTATACCTGACATGGTGCACTTAGTGAAGGAACCGTCATAGTACATTCCTCTAGTGTTTCTATTTTCTCCACGAAATCGCCTTAATATAAGGTACTCACTATGTTGTTACCGACATTCCCAAATCTCAGAAAAGTTGTTACTGCACTTAGAATTCTCCAGGGGGTGTAAGAATTCTAACAAATTGAGATTACTGCCAATTCACGAAGCCAAGCCCTGAATTATCTAGCTCCCTCTCAGCATTTCACTGCGTGAGAATCTTCAAGACAATTCTGCTTCTTACGTGAATCCATAGTAAAAGGTCGATGATGTCGTTTCCAGCTACCATTCGATTATCCGTGTCCACAAACATAATGGACTATATCCGTTACTATGCACACAGCACTAACATATATTTGGCTCCTTATGCAACACGCAGGTGTATTGCAAGCTTTGCCAAGACAGTAGTCTATGAAGAGTACTTGAATAATGTTATACTATCCGACTGTAGGATATATCTAACATTACTCCTAACCTTCATTCTAAACTGTTCGGATAATCACCACATATTGTGTCAGATAATACTTTCACACCTTATTCAAGTGCTAGTAATATTATCACAAATGTACAAGACAACCATTTCAACGTCTTTTGTAGATGAAAGATATACCATTTGTCAACACATTTCATGAACGAATCTATATGTGTTGTCTGACAAATGAATGCTTTAATCATTGTACTACACATTGCAATGTGTCTGCCTCGAAACATAGAACTTTTGAGAGAATTCTTCCCTTTTCTCAAATTTCATCCATGCTCCCTCATGTATGTCCTCAACGAATATGAGCATACAACTTGCAAGTCTTTCGAGTGTTAAACTCATAGACTAATCAATGATAGGCAACTGCTTTCATCTAACTTATCCTTTACTAGTCAACTTAGTTTGTTCATTATCCAAGAAACTAGATTTCTTGATGAACATTTTACCATTTTCGAGACACACCCGAAAAAGCTCCCACTGTGACAAGGATCCTAAAATTAATCTTGTGCAGATCCTTTTGGTTATCAGTCTTGTACTTCCGGCCTTATAATGTTCCAATCCATGATTTCTCTTTATTCTTGGACGTTAATCAAGAATAAATGTTTGTCTTTCCTTGAAAAATAGCTACTCGTCCAACTAATTACTAAATCTATCATTGAAATTGCGACACTTCGTGTGCAAATTATCCTTATTTCCGAACAGATTTAACCAATGAAATCTGTGATTAGCATCTCCTATAGGGAGGAAGACTCATTGTCAACGCGAATGCTAATCAATTTCATTTTAAATCACTATGAAATCCATGATCAACATAAATGCTAATCACTTCATTTCAAATAAGGAAAGGAAATAGATTTAGACATAGTGACATAGTATTTTGTTAAAAGACAATATTGAACAAGAAGTACCACATTTATCACAACACATTTTGGAACATCCTTCAAAATTCACAGTTATTACTCCCACTGCGAACGATATATCAAAACAACCAGTATTAAAGAAGTAAATCCTTAATACAATGTAAGAAAATAATCATCCATTAATATCCAAAACATAAGTATCCTGCCTAAACAAGGCAACCAAATGTGGTAAAAGAGTAATAAACCAGAATCTAGTATCCAAAAACTAAGATAAAACGTAAGATAGAAATCTCCAAGTCTGCTGGACAACTGCATCAACTGAATGTTTGCTTGTCGAGCTCAAGAACTTGAAGTCGTCCTACTCGTTCTTCGTAGTCGAACCTACAAAGATTGCAACAAACCATAATTAGTATCCACCAGTTAAATCCGTCTGTGAGGACTGAACTAGTATAATTTGGTTTTTCATGTCACAAGAGTCTGACATACCTCCATCTATCTTCAACTTCTTGTTCCTCCTTTCATAGACCTTCATGATTGGAAGTCTATTCTTACTTCTAGCCCTTACAGCCCTTTTGACTTTCCGAACGAGTCGATCAAAATCTAGCTCTTTCTGCCACTGGCGAGCATGCCAGATCATGTTATCCCTAACCTTTTCAACCTCGAGCAACTCGTTTTCAAGAGTAGAAACATGCTCATGGTCTACTTGGTTCTTGACAACCCCATTTCTGAAGGCTTGGTACCATTGCGGTAGAGATGCAAGAATGATCTCGCATTTTCCCCTTTCCGTCATGTATCCACCATACATCTCATACTGAGTAAAGAGATTTTTGAACCTCTTGAGATATGCCCCTGTGTTAGGGAAATCATCAAAGTCCATGAAATCCATCTCTTTACGGGCTAGGAAGCTAAGTAGTCGAAACTGAAAGGACTCCGGAACACCATCGGAATAAGCTAAACGACAAATCTTCGTGCGAATAGAATCAATAGACATATCTGAAATAAATAACAAGTAAACAACTTATAAGCGCAAATAATTTATGTTATCAATGTTAGAAACCCAATAATAACATTGAACCAACAAACGAGTAGCCCGATACTATTTACAAATAGTCCAATATAGGTGGATGCTACCTATAAAATTATCGACCATGACCGCAGTCTATTTTATTTCTTATCCCATCACACGGACCATAGTGAAACAAAGAAATAATAACCCGTGCCTCAGGACCCTGCTAATTCGAGAAGTGACCTCTATAGGAGGATTCATCAATAAGCAGCTAAGCTACAACTATATTTTAATATTCCGAAAAATTAATTCTATTAAGAGTAACCCACCCGTTAAGGAGGAATTACCTTTATAAAATCATTTTTCCATATTATCAATTTTGAATTTAACCAATGAACCATAATCAGTGTCTCCTATAGGGAGGAAGACTCATTGTCAACGCGAACACTTATTATTTCATTTTAAATCAATTTATTATTTTGAAGTCTAAACCAATGAAATCCATAACTAGCATCTCCTACAGGGAGGAAGACTCATCGTCAACGCGAATGCTAATTACTTCATTTTTAAACCAAATATGGAGGTACTTTAAATCAATTAACAGATAATCGATTTAATTATACCGCTTAGTCTTTTTAAGGGTTTGTGTGACAATCGTAGCACATAGACAATTAAGTCCTATCACATGATTTCTAAGCGCAAGTAATAAAACATGCTCGCATTGAAATCAAAAACCGGCATGCAATGACCCCTATGCATGTTATTTCTATTACGCAAACAATGAAAAGCAACTATAACATGCAAAACATGCTAATCATCTCATTACGTAATTTAAATCCATCCATAGCATGCATATAATTAAATAAATAAATAGGCTGCCGACCGGGAATAGAAAGCCCTATCTATTACATTTAATTAAATAAAACCCCGGAACAAGCTCCGGTCTTTAATCTTCAATTTGGAAGCCAATCCCGATCTTCAAGTCCACCTTCCAAAATTAGCAAGTGCTCGAAATAATTAGGGTGCGGAAAACCCTAATTACCAAAACGGAAAGCGAATTTATTTCGAACGAACTAGGGTACAAAAAACCCTAGCCATCGACGATCATGCCTAGGTTTCGGAAAACCCTAGCCGTCGTCGATGTAATGGGCCAAACGTTGTAAAAACGTGCAGCCCGTCGTTCGAAATCCGGCCACGCGCCGCCGCCGAGCCACGCGTGTAATACACGTGCCGCCGCGGTGCATGCCGGGGACCCCGTTTCGGCTCCACGACGAGCCTGACATGGCTGGGTTCGGGCTGGGTGCGTCCGTTGCAACCCAGCCCGAGCCACTGCTCGTCACCGTCGCCAAAAACGCCGTCGCCTTCGCCGTTAGCCGCTGCACAAAACAGCGCCGCCGCCGCGAGCCACCGCCGGTGGCTGGCATGCCACCGGACGCTCCACCTGAGCTCGCCGGCGTCCCTGCACCACCGGAGGTGCTGGGTTCGAGCCCGGGCAGCCGTGGCTGAATCCGGCAGCAGCGCGCGCGCAGGGGACAAACCCAGCCGCCGCCGCTGCCGTTGATCAACGCCACTGCCGCCGCCGGTGGTCAGGGGACCACCGGACCTGCTGTCCAACTCCGTCGGTGCCACCCCGTCGTCGTCGAGCCACCTCCGATCCGCGGTGGTTTGAGCCCTGCAGCGTGCGGGCCAAAAACCGCTAGGGTTTCGGCCGCCGCTGCTCCCACTCGCATTCACCGCCGTCGTCACGCCGCTGTTGGTCGTCCGGCGCTGACTGGGCTCCGTCTCCGACGTCGAGTCGGGCGCTGGACCGTCGGGCAGGCCACGGTTCAGGCCCAGCAGCGCTCACGAGCCCAAACCCGTTAGGGTTTCGCATCGCCGCCGCTGCCTTCGCCCGTTCCGCCGTCCGCCGCCGGTTCTGCCACCGCCGCCTCTCGTCTCCGGCTTACCTGAACCCTAGGATGAACCCTAGAGTTCAGCCGCCGTGAAAAACGACGAGGAGCAGCGGTGCTAAACCGAGGCAGATTACGCCGCCCGCCGCCGTCGTGCGTCCGACGCGCCGCCGCCTGCGGCCGTCGTTCGTCTTCGTCTCTTGTTCGTTCCTCGGACCTCGTTCCTCAGCAATTCTCCGATTTTACAGAAATAATACAATACAAAAATCGAAAAATACAAGAAAAACGAATCCTATTCTAATCGGCACCTTATTATCTCGCCGATTTAAAATTAAACGAACAACGATAGATCGAAAAACGATAAAACAACGCACATTAAATCCCGGACAGCAGCATGCACACATAATCATAATGACTCGAATGCATGAACATTAAATTCGACTCAACACAGAGCCGATCCAAAAACCTCGGGCTCTGATACCACTTGTTGGGAAACGGCTGCTTGAAAGACGCCCCGACCCAGACCTTGGTTCGGATGTGTTGATTCGATCGTGCACATAAATTCATGCAATGGTTCGAGTACATACCTTGATTATGAAGAACGTGCAATCTGAGTCGTGTCTGATCGATCTACGGTTCTGATCTTCTAGGATGTGATCCCACACCTTGAAATCCGAGACTTGGTGGGCGTCTCGAGATCACTGGAACCTCGATCTCCCTTACTCAGAAAACCCGGCGCCGACTCTCTCTCTCTACCTAGGGTTTCACGCAGAAACCTTTCTCACAATTCTGGTGTATGGAGGCTAGGCTTTATGATGAGAGACTTGAGTATTTATATGGTTCATAAATAAGGAGATATGATTCCTTATTTATCTCCAACCATATCTTTGCCATATCCCATATTTATTCCTTTCCATAACTTACAAATCTTATTCCTTAATTAATACGGAATCAATAAGGAATTAATCTGTTCAGTTATGCAACTGTATGGCCGGAATAATTCTAACAAATAGAATTTATTCTAATATCAGTAGAAGAATAAATAACTAAATATATACCAAATATATTTAGATATGATATTTATCCCCACAAGATTTAATTAAATAAATCTTATCTTATTAGATTTAATCTTATCCGTGAATAACTAAATAATAAATAATTAGATTTAATCCCATAGGATATAAATCTCAATTAATTATATTTATTATCCATTCACCGGATATAAATCTAATATATATCATATACCGGGCCTGAGTACAATTATTGAGTCCAAACTCAATAATACTATTTAGATCGATTCCCGAGGTCTGTTTGGGCCATCCTAGGGATCGGATACCAGACAGAGTTGGGCCTTATCTAATTCGATATTTCCATGTCCACCCCTGAACATGTATCTAATTAGAACTATGACGCACTCCACTAAAGTGTCATAGCTGAATCACCGCTCTGTCCCAATTATGTAGATTGGGTAGGTATTTTGTATAGTTCGACCCCCGTGTTTAAGACCTCCTTATCCGTTAACCAATTAGAGCTATCATGACTGCTCTAATTGTTAACATCTATTCCTCAGGTAGTACCCGTTCACTGCTCATTATTATACCTGAACTTAATCAGCATGCATGACTTGGTATAATAAACATTGTGAACTCCCTTAAGGGGAGAACGTCAGCCTGCACTCACACAGGACACGGCTTATTGATAACACTTATTAGACATACTATGCATCTTCATGTTACCCAAGGTACGACATGATTAAGATGAACTAACGAGAAGTTCATATCATCGTAAATCAAAGTAACATCGAAGAATACATACACATCTAATAGTTTACCAAGGTTAAGATCGAGCTAGAGCCTGAGATCTATAGCTCTTCACCTATATCACCTCTGATATAGGGTCAGTATCAGAAGAGCATTATCTCTGTTGATCCTTCAATACGTTCCACCGTACTAGCATAACAAGTGATTAGGACTCATCACTACCATTAAGCTGCAGTCAAGACCGACAGCTCAGCCCAAGCTGTCTCGACTGTGAACTGTTTATATCTCACCATTATTAACGACTTTCGTGATCCTCTCCGAACTCAGATCGACACGTGGTCTAAAACATGAGATAATGGACTTTATTCTTGCTTAAACATATTCTTCCAGATAGGGATTGTTAACAGTGGACCTGTGTCGTAACCACTAAAACAACCGGTTTTGCTTTAGGTATACAACAACCCCAACACCTCGGCACGCTTCACTTTGGCTGGGTAGACTCGCTTCGATTGGAAAACTCACTCAAGCGAGTGGCCTTCACTTGAAACTTCTGCAGTCTAAAAACTTAAGTGACTAAAGCATAAACAAAGCCATCCTAACAGTATAGGCTTAGAAAAATTTCTAACCTATTCACTACATCAAATTGGGTCGCTTGGAATAGGATACTTGGGGTTTTGGGATCAAATCAAAACAAGTACTTCACTCACTTCAAAGTGTCCCATATGAGTTCCCCCTACATATTGTCCTTAACAATTCCCAAAAGAAAAGAAGACATGCAAGGCAAGATCAAGAGAAGGACATCCCTATTCAACCGGGAATTCCATGATTCGACCTTGTTTCGAACCAAGTAAGTACCCCTACACCCTTCCTAAGGTTTAAAGAATAACCAAGCATGAATTCCCTCCTTAAGAATGACACAAGAACTCATTTAGAGGCTGCCCTAAGTATGAAACCCCCCAAGCATGTTATGAGTAATGTTTAAAGGCCTAAAACCAAGCTCAAGCAACATAGCAACTTCACACAATCAATGCATGCAATTTTAGGAGCTTGGAAACTAGTTTTTAACTCATACTTAAACCCCATAGAACCCCCTCAAATAAAGCTTCAATCATAAGACAAAATAAGTTCACACATTAAACACTTCAATCCAACAAAGAGATCAACATCAAGCATACCAAAATCTGGAAATTTTGCTTCTAACTAATGCATAAAACACTCAAGCAAAATCAACCTTTGAATGCCTTTCAATCAAGCCCCTAACCCTCTAAATCGAAAAGCATAATCCATAAATAAATTGAATCGAAAGAAAAACGAGAGGAAGGGTGAAGAACCGAACCTGCCGGAGTTGGAACGAAGGTGTGAGGAGACGACGGTGGAGCACAGCCCTTCCCTCGGCAATGGAGACCGTGACCCGAGCGAACGACGGCCTCGATGGGGTTGTGGCAGTTTTGGTGGAGCTGTTCGGCACCGAAATTCGCCGGCAAAGGACCTGCAGAATGAGGGATAGTAAAGAAGGTTAGAATAAGGAGTAGTGAAGGGGAAGAGAGGAGAGAAGGAGACACCGGCGGCGACATCGTCACCGGCATCGAACTAAAGACGGAAAGAGATAAAGGATGGCGGAGGAGGCAGAGGTCGATGGAGCAACGACGCGAGGAGAAAAGGAGGACGGTGACGGTCAGACGAGCAGAACGCCGCCGGCAACAGAGGCACGGCGGCGAATGGCGTGGCTACGGCGATGGCAGCAGACGACCCGGCGGCTGACACGAGGAGCAAGGGAGATGCGAGTGGGAGAGGCACGTTCGACGCAACCCACTGCATCGGCAGAGCCACCACAGCCGGCGATGGAGGCACCGGAATCCGACGAGCCCTATTTTCCCCCGAATCTACAAATTGGGGCTTTTCCTCCCCGATTGATTTCGAACTTGAGAAGAGGGGGAGATGATAACAGACAGTGGGAGAGGACTGCCGGTCGACGTACGCCGGCGGAGAGAAGACGACGGCGGTGTAATGACTGCCGAGAGAGGGAGAGTCGGCGAGAGAAAGAGATTTCCGAGAGAGGAGAAATCGCGATGGAGAAGAAAAGGAGGAGAATAGTTTGCCAAGTATGAAAACGGGCCGGGTTATTGGGCCGAGCCTCATAATCGGGATGGGCCGAGATTAATTAATGGTCGGGCCAAATTTATTTACCAGACGGGCCTGGAATGACGGACCGAGAAATTGTTCATGGATCGAAGAATTAATTTAACGGGTCGAATTAACGACTCTCATGGACCGGAATTAATTATTTAAATGGGCCGAGATAAAATGCTTAATGGGCCGATAATCTATTTAACGAATCGGGCCAACCAATTGGGCCGATTAATTAATTTAATGGACCGATAATCTATTTAACGAATCGGGCCAACCAATTGGGCCGATTAATTAATTTAATGGACCGATAATGTACTTAATGAATCAGGCCAACCAATTGGACCGATTAATTAATCTAACGGGCCGATAATGTACTTAATGAATCGGGCCAACCGATTGGGCCGATTAGATTATTCAATAAACCGGGCCAACCGATTGGACCGAATTTCTAATTCATGACATGTCGAAAAATATGTAACAATGTAACCGATAATTAAATGGGCCAATATTAAGTCAAGAAACGAAAGTCAAATGTAACGACTCTTCGGGTTTAATTTAAATAAATTCCCGGACTTAAGTAAATTGGGCTTAAAACCCTAATACTCCTAATGGGCCTATAATGACTATTAATGTTGATTTAATCAACCAAGTTCAAGTATAATAATCTTATAAGTGTAGATCACTTATAACATGTAATCACGAAGCCCTATTAATGACTAAATCAAGCATCCTACGATGTTTGTCCAGGATGAAAGAACTATAAGACACAAGAATCGAACGAAGTAATCGATTTCAAAATGATAATCGAGAGACCCTTGATTAAAAGAATAACCATGATAACGATATCGATAAAAGAGATCATGACCTCGATAGGAAATAAACCTTCGCATAGATCGATAGCTTATCGATTTTATTTCAAGACTCTTATGTTACGTTCTTTGAACGAGGTTAGGCAAAGGGAAAGGCCGAGACTAAGGCGGCGCTCAGGATTATTAAGTCGATCATGGAAAGCTATCGAGGTGGGCTTTCATACACGAAAAAAAATTTATCTATTAATGTTAAAGTTCTTTTCTTAAAAGAATTGTCATGCCATAAATGTTTTGTTTTGTATGATGTCTATCTGTGAATGGGCTTCGGCCAAATGTTACCAAGACGAATTCGGGCCTATCGGGGTCGCTCCTCGATGGGTTAAGTGCACTAGATAAACGTGAGCCGACGAAAGCCGGCCGGTTAGGTATCCGGGAGGGTGGCCAACCTCTCTAAATACACCCTCATGACTCAGATATGACAGATTACACCAAGGAAGGTAGTCTGTGCAGACGCTTTTATTAAATGAAAATGTTTTAGTGATCATAGGTCCTTTCCGAAAACCCCTATGTTTCACTTGAATGGCTGGCAATTAAAATGTTTTTTGCATGTGTCCACTGAGTGCTTTAAAGTACTCAGCCATGTACATATTTCCCATGTGCAGGTTAAGCAGGATGAAGTGAAGATGTCGGAAGGAGCTTTTGTCGAGCATAGAAAGTGTTGAAGCCTCTTGGTGGTGCATGTCTCCATACATGCATCTCACGTTCTTCCGTTGTGATCTATAAGTAGATAGACTAATTCCTATTTTGTGTATCGTTGCAACTCATCTTCATTTGTGTATTGTAGCAACGTGTCAGTCCAGTTAAAGACTTTGCTTTTCTTTTCACGAACAACGCTTCCGCTTATGTCATGTAAAAACGCTTCCGTTAGTGAATAGTACTTCCTCCATTCATTCTCGACGAATGATGGAGAGCTCGAATGTAATCCAAAGTCATGTAGACACATCAGTTTCCCTCAAGTCGTCTGTTTATGTTCTTTGTTTCCCTTTTTCTTAAGTCGCGACCTCGCTCGGCTAGCTTAGCGGGGTGGGGTCATGACAGTGGGAGATTTTGCAACGACATTGTGAAGGAGATTCCAGCATAAAGGAGTCAAGAGTTCGAATTCTCACTACAAAATTCGAAAACTTGAAGATGCGGGAAGACGAAACAATCTCCAGCTACACGGAGAGGATATTGGATATCGCCAACGAATGTTACGATCTCGGAAGTCCGATTAGCAACAAGCTTCTTGTCTCCAAAGCCTTGCGCACTCTTCCAAAACGTTTCAAGATGAAGGTTACGGCGATCGAGACTACAAACACCGTTGCAACCTTGGAGTTTACAGATCTCATGAATACTCTCAAAGTTCATGAGATGAATTTGGAAGAAGATGATGACGTTCCACCAAAGCAGAAGTCATTAGCATTCGCAGCATCATCCAGTGATGTCTATGAAGATGAAGAGGAGCTAGAAGAGATTCAAGCTGGAGATGACGTGGCTCTCATTACCAGGAAGGTGAACTCAATGGTGCGTAGGTTGAACAAAGAGAAGGTGCCAAATAAGCCTAAAGATTCCGGGATAAAGATGTTGCAGTATCACCACGATCAACAACCTGGAGGCTCATCCACAGTGAAACACCCATCTGGAGATTCACCACCAAAGCCAATCAGAAGATCTCAATCTGATATTTTCAAGTACAAAACTACTGATATTGAAAAGGTTCAATGTCACGAGTGCAAAGGGTGGGGTCACTACGCAAATCAATGTGCAAATACTCTTCGAAAGAGAGGAAAATCCTATTGGGTGTCCTGGAGTGATGATGATGCAGAGTTCTTTGAGGAATACGCAGATCCAGAGGAGGCAGTAGCGATGTATGCAAGTGTGGAGAATGATTTAACAGATGTTGAAGAGGATGTTATCTCAACATCAGATGTGACGTCACACAGGTATGGATCTGAATATTATTCAAACTTATTTTGTTTTAACGCTACTATTGAAGTTGATTCAGAGGATGATATTGAGGATGATGTCAAATCATATCAAGTAGCCATGGAATTGAAGAAATTGTATGATGAGCTTCTTGAGAAATGGAAGAAGCAGAGTCGTACAATTTATTTGCTCACCAAGGAGAATGAAGGTTTGAAAGAATCTACGACAAAGCTTAAAGTGATGTTAACGAGGAAGGATGTCGAGCTACATAAGATCACAAATCAGTTGAATCTTGCTGATGAAACATTCAAGAAGTTGAATACTGGATCCTCAAGGCTTGATGATGTCCTAACATTGGGAAAGACAGATACTGCTGGACTTGGTTTTAACAAAACTCTTCAAACTGTTTTTCCACAGATAGTTTCCACAGATGGAAAACCATTCGTCAAGGCTGGAGAATCACACAAGCCGGAAGAAGCCACCAAAAAGAAGCGCTCTCATAAATTGAAACGCATGTATGTGTGCCACCATTGTTTTAAACCTGGGCATATAAGACCTTTCTGTTATAAATTTCAGAATAATAGAATGTTGCCTAAGATGGTGAACAACACTGTGAAACCCCATAAAGGTAAGAAACATTTTGTTAAACAAATGTGGATTCCAAAGAGAAACAATACTTGTCTTGTTGTATACACTGCATTAAAAACTAACATGTCTGGTTCATGGTACTTTGATAGTGGGTGTTCACGACATATGACAGGGACGAAGGCATTTCTTGCAAATTATCAACCTTTTAGAGGTGGTAATGTCTCGTTTGGAGGAGGTTCAAAAGGAAAAATCGTTGGGATAGGGACGTTGTGTATCCCAGGCCTTCCAAGACTAAGTAATGTCCTCCATGTTGAGGGTCTAACAACAAATCTCATTAGCATAAGTCAATTATGTGATGATGACTTGCAAGTTAGATTCAACAAAGACTCCTGCGAAGTGTACAACAAAGATAATGTTTGTCTTATGAAAGGGCTGAGATCATCAGATAATTGATATTTAGCTGACAAAAAGTGCAATACAACACAGATCGATGACTCTCGCTTGTGGCATCAAAAATTAGGTCATACAAACTTTCGTAATCTTGACAGGTTAATGAAGGTGGATGTTGTTCAAGGTCTTCCAAAACTGTCTAGAGTGAAAGATTTTGTTTGTGGAGATTGTCTCAAAGGGAAGCAAACACATGTTTCTCACAATCCTGTGTAATATCGTGAACAACATTTTGGAACCACGAGATGTTTTGAGTTGTTGCACATGGACCTGATGGGACCAGTTGAAAGTGAGAGCCTGGGAGGAAAAAGGTACACATTTGTCATAGTAGATGATTACTCAAGGTATACCTGGACTTATTTTCTACGAGAAAAGTCAGACTCTTTTGAAGCATTTAAATTCTTTTATGCAAGAATTACTATTGTGTTCATATCTAGTGTATCTAGAATCAGGTCAGATCATGGAAGAGAGTTTGAAAATAAATCTTTTGATACTTTCTGCGTTGAAAAGGGTATAATCCAAGAGTTTTCAGCTCCCAAAACGCCGCAACAAAATGGCGTGGCCGTAAGAAAGAATCGTACATTGCAAGAGATGGCCAGGGTAATGCTTAGCTCAAAACAACTTGCCAAACGTTTTTGGGCAGAGGCAATGAACACTGCTTGACACATCGTGAATCGAGTAAATCTAAGGTCGGGTACTCTGAAAACTCCATATGAGATTCTGAATGGGAGAAAGCCAAATTTGAAGTATTTTCATGTTTTTGGCTGTGTCTGTTATATCCTCAATGACAGAGAAGTTCTCTCAAAGTTCGACGCGAAAAGTGATAAGGGAGTATTCATTGGTTACTCATCTAATAGTCATGCTTTTCGTGTTTATAACTTACGAACAAAAACCATTGAAGAATTTGTAAATGTTGTTTTTGATGATCATCTTGATGTTGCAGGAAAAAGGTACGAAGAAGATATTTGACCATCTGGTTGATGTTTCTAAGGATGTTGAGGAAACATCTGAAAATTTCAACTCTGAACAAGATGTTGTGGCTGATGATGGGATAACACAGAGTAACAAGCTGGAACAGCCAGTTGGAGATGATGGTGAAAATGTTGGTACAACGTTAGAGAATATCTCCCCTCCACAGTGTGAAGAAGAAAAAGAATCTGAGAAACATGATGTGGAGGATGTTCAAAGAACATACAGAAGGGAGCCACCAAGCAGAATCAAGAAAAAACATCCCATTTCACAGGTGATTGGAGAGAATGATGGTGGGATTTTTATCTCACAAAGAAAGTATGCTAAAGGTTTGATCAAGAGGTTTAGCTTGGAAGGCTCAAAACATATGAAAACACCGATGGACAGTAGTGAGAAACTGTCAAGAGATGATGCTGGCGAGGATGTTGATCCAACATTGTACAGGTCAATGATTGGAAGCTTACTGTACCTCACAACAACCAGACTAGATCTGCTGTTCAGTGTATGTTTATGTGCTCGATATCAAGCGAAACCAAAAGCTTCCCATTTGAAAGCTGTGAAGCGGATACTGAGGTATGTTGCTGGTACTTTGGAACTTGGCCTTTATTTTTCTAAAGACACCAATACTAGTCTGGTAGGATTTACTGATGCTGACTGGGGAGGAGATTTAATGGATAGGAAAAGTACTAGTGGAGGGTGTTTTTATCTTGGCAATAATCTGGTCTCTTGGCATAGTCATAAGCAGAATTGCGTATCATTATTGACTGCCGAATCTGAATATGTAGCAGCCGGTAGTGGTTGTACACAATTACTATGGTTGAAGTAGATGTTGTATGACTACGGTCTAGAAGGTCTAGAAGGCAACTCTTTAACCTTGTATTGTGACAATTCTAGCGCTATAGATATATCCAAAAATCTAGTTCAACAAAAAAGAACGAAACACATAGATATTAGACATCATTTCATTAGAGATTTAGTTGAACAAGAGGTAATTAAGATTGAGTATATTCGCACAGAAAACCAAATTGCTGATATATTGACCAAAGCCCTTAACCATGAGAGATTTATCATGCTCAGAAAATCTCTGGGTGTAATGGCCCGCATTTTCGTTAGTCTAAAATCTAACTAACGGTAGTTAATTGCGAATAATATTTGTATTTAAAAATAATCGAAGCACTTGAATTCGATTTAGTAGATTTAATTCCAAAAGTATAGCGAACTAAATCGGAATCCACTACGAAGTTGTACAATATTTATCTAGTCGATAGTTTGAAAGGAAACAACATCGATAGTTCGTAAGTTGATAAATTGGGCCACGCCCATAAAATTGATGAATTGGGCCAAGCCCAATTAATAGAAATTATGTCTATACGAGGAGACGTATAATCAAAGAAGTTACGGAATGAAATATATGCAGTCGTAATGTTAAGGGACTATTACTTTCCGTTTATTACAAACGATGGAGGATTTAAATGCATGAAAACTGAAATTGAATATTAATACATAAATAATACATTCACAAGAATAAAAAGAAAAGAAGATAAAAAAAAAGAGCAACAGCAGCAGCAGCTCGGCTGTAAAGAAAAAAAGGGGCAGGGAAAAGTCTTCACTCAATCCCATAAAATCTGGGAATTAAATCCTCATATACAAGCTTCAATAAGTGGGGAGAAAGTCAGGGAGAAAGTCCTCATCTGCAGACAAAGGATAAGAAAAGTAAGGGAGAAAGTCAGTCCCAAAGTAATAGGGAGTAAAGGTAAGATCTTAGTCAAGATCACGAGAGATCTCTATAGATTTCTTGAACCCCAGCCCCTCACTTCAATCATGCAAAATTGAGTCAAATTTTCAGCCAAGAGACACTATAAGTACCCCTTCTCTCAACCCATTTCAGTTTGCACTCAAACATACACAACATTTAGAAATAATAGAAGCTTAAGAAAGAAGAAGAAGAAGAAGAGGAAAGCAAGCAACCACAGCTATTCCAATCTATCTAGTAAGCACTCTTAAAACTTTCAACATGATAAAGCATTATCCATACTTAATCATTGTAGAAGATAATC
The DNA here is from genome assembly GCA_029379335.1 of Thymus mandschuricus. Lineage (NCBI taxonomy): Eukaryota > Viridiplantae > Streptophyta > Magnoliopsida > Lamiales > Lamiaceae > Thymus > Thymus mandschuricus. The sequence continues at coordinate 12,046,406 of CM057074.1, read as the reverse complement.
TGAAATTCAACACTAAGCATGCTTACTAGCTAAAAAGACATTTAATGCTCATATGTTAAGCAAGTAAAGCCTATATCCTACTGCCCTTTTAATCAAATGATCACTTGCTTCAATTGATTGAATCTTGGAGTTTAATAGCTATGTCAAATCTGACTTTGTTATGCATAAAATGGAAGAACGAAAACGACATATATGCACGTAAAAGTTACGAAACGAATGATATAAAGATAGAGGTAAGTCGAACCTCCGTCGAGGCCAACGCCTCGACGGGAGAAGGGCAGAGGTCTGTCGGGGCAGCAAAGGCGGCCCCGAGTCGAGCATCGACGGCATTCCCCTCCGGCGTCCTAGTGGCTGCCTCTAAGCCCCCTGCATAGTAAAAGACATTTAAAATACATACATACATATAAACGTGTGTGTGTACCGAGAGAAATGAGGGGGAGGGAGGGGAGTGTTACCTCTGCTCCGACAGCATCCGGCCGCGACGGCGGCGCTTCTCGAATCAGCTGCGGCTGGGCGGCGACGCCTTGCGCGTTCGGGCTAGAGAGGGAAAGACGAGGAAGAAGAGAGGGGGAAGGTTCGAATAGTGGGGCTACTGCCGGAGCTCGACCCTCGCCGCCGGCGAGGGAGGCGCCGGCAGATTCAGTCAGAGAAGAGGGAGGGAGTGCGATAGAGAGAGATGGGGGAAGGAACGGGTGAGGCGAAGTGGCCGGTGAAGGCGGCGCTCTCGTCGCCGGCGACGGTGGCGCTGACTGGACGAGTTCAGTCCGAGAGGGAGATGGGGCGGGTGGTGAGAAATGAGGGTGAGGGAAATGGGGGTGAGGGGTTTTATACCTAGGGTTTGAACCGGGTCGGGTTCTGGGTCGGGTTTCGGGTCGGGTTTCGGGTCAAATGCTGGGTCTGGGTTAGGACTTGACTTGGGCCGAGAATTGGGCTCAGGTCTGGGCCAGAATAATTTAAATTCGGCCCAACTGCTCAAAACAATTACTTTAATATCTACGTGTGTTGATACCGTAAAATTACGACATGATGGACGTTAAATATTACCGAAAAATGTTTTATTTATTTAAATAAAATAGCTCGACTAACTCGAGTCAATTAACGAAGCTCGATTAATTTCTGAGCCTAAAATAGTTTTATTTAATTCATAGAATTATAATAAAACTTTGGATTTAATAATCCAACAAGATTTAACTCAATTAATTATTAATTGAAGTATGTGAGAATAATTAATGGCTACCACTAGCCATGAAGAATAATTAACTACGATTAATAATCTCACGATATATTAACGGAACGTTAGTTAAAACGAGAAGTTAGAAACAAAGAATTATAATATCCTTTATAAGGAATTATTAGATTCTATAAGAATGTAAATTCTTATATTGTCATTTCTAAATAGGTGGAAATCGACCGGAAGGTTGACGTTGCGATTTTATCAGGATCGACACTTTTCACGCTACTTAAGGTGGGCTTTCTTATACAAGAAAAGTTATAGAATGTTTAGATGAAAATGTTTATTTTCAAGTATTGTCATGCCATAAATGTTTCGATTTATGTATGACACCTATCTGCATTGGCTACGCCAATTAAAGTTAATCGAATTCGGGTCCTCGTTAAGACTTGTTATCTTACTTGGACTAGTGTACACAGGACCGTGAGTCATCTTCAGGGTTGGCCGGTCAGGTGTCGTGTGAGGTGGCCACCTCCTCGACACCACAGTTTCAGATATGGTAGATTACTAAAGGACTTAGTCAGCGCTGACACTTTTAGATCACAAGAACAGTTTTAGTAAGCATGGGCTCTTTTCAATAAAACCCCTATGTCTTACTGTTGAATGGCTTGACAATTATTATGTATAGTTTTCGGCATGTGCCCACTGAGTACTTTCGTACTCAGCCCTGCATGTATTTCTAAATGTGCAGGTTGAGCAAGATGATGTGAAGTGCCGAGTGGAGCTTTGGTCGTTATTCAAGTAGATTAGGACTCTCGGTAATACGTGTCTTCATACATGTATTAAAGTATTTCTTCCGCTTTTCAAACTCTTGAGCTTTCAAGAATTGTTTCAAGTCATGTAATAGATTATGACAAGTATCCTCGTATTCTCATTTGAGATCCCGAGTCGAGATGTTCAATGGTATAGAGTGTTATTCAAACAGCTATACGAGACAGATTCCACATCAGTCTTATTCCCCTTTCTTTCCCGTACTCTTAATTCCCATCCCTAGTCATGGTTTACCGGCTTAGCTATCCTTAGCAAAGTCCGGTCGTGACAGAGTGGTATCAGAGCCACGGTTGCTCTGAAACCCGAGAGTCTTCTTCAGAGTTTAGTCGAGTATTGATTCACTTGACTAATTGAGTCAGTCGACAAAGCTCTGCACTTCACTACATCGCGCTCAACGAGGAAAGGTAAGACTTTCACGAGATTAAAAGTCGAAGAATAGAAAGAACATAGTGGAATTAAGATCACATATAGAAAAGAACAAGGCTTGCTAGAGAACATAGCTCGCTTGAACTAGTTGTTTTCCTCGGAAAACTTAGAATTGACATTGAGGGAATGAAATTCCTTCCTTTCCGTAAGGAAAGAAGAAGAAAAGGCGATGAGTATGCACGAGTGCAAAGAAATCGAGGCAAGAGAAACAATGAAGATAAGATGTCATTCGATGACATGGGCTTAGCCTTTTAAAGGCTTTTCAAGACATACGAACAACGTTAGTTCACTAACGTTTTTGCATAATGAAGTGTTTATAAATTAACAAAGATATTGGGGCACAATAAAGATAAGACCACCACAAAACCATAGATGTACCACATCATGGTTAGACAAAAGAATATAACAGCAGTAAAAAGAAAGATTAAGTAAATTTAGAAAAGAACGGCGGTAACAATAGTTTACCTATCTGGGAACATATCCATGAGCATAAAAACATTGATCTCTTATGGTTAGAGTTCAGATATTAGAACATGTCAATCATAACCTAAATAAGGTTGATGGCTTGAACGAAGTTCACCAATAGGAAGAGACAACCCAGTGCTTCGACACCAGAGATGGTTCGATCATAACGAATTTATCAGTTCTTTTACAAGAATTATTTAAATAAGTTGATGTCCTATTTTGGCCACTTTAGAATATCCACCCACGATCACAGGGTGTAAGACATGACGTTATTACGAGATTGAAAATCTACCGCCAACAGACTAGTAAGGATGATAGGGGACATTATACGAGATCAATCTTTCAGGATGACCTTACCATGACCTGATAAACGACATTCCCAAGAATGTAGGCAATTTTTTTTTATGTGTATGGTTAACATCGATGAGGTTTATATTCAAGCCAAAGACCTTAAACCAATAAAGCTATTTTCAATACATGGTTAGCCCATGTTATTGTTACTCTAATTTCAGCATAGACATTACACTCTTAGAAAATCTCTTCGAGTCGACAAGTCTGTGATAGCTGTTAAACGAGACCATGTCTTTAGATACGAGCTCTAACGCCGACCTCTATATTGAATTGTCCTCAGGAACGACAACTTCACACATACCTTGACGATAGGTACCTATGAAATAATTATATGAAAGATTACGGGTAAATGCTGATATCGTTCTACGATAAGATTATACCACTAGAGCTCCTCGAATGTTTCAACATTCTTGGCGCATCATGAATAAACTGGACAAATAAATATGAGATTATAATATGCCCCAGATTAAGACATATAAGTAAGCGAAGCGCTAGCCCATGTTCCTTGTTTCACCAGCGTATTAAGAGTAGTAGATAATATAACCATGAGAATCTCTCATGAGTTAATGACGTTATAAAATAATGTTAGTATATTCTTAATAAATAGAAAATTATTCATGATGAATATAAGACGGTGAAAACATCAATAGAATTGCAAGATCAGTTTAAAGGATAAGGTAAGGAAATATCAACCAGTAATAGTTATTACTAAAGGCCAAACCAATGGGTCATATGAAGCAAATTGTATGGTGCAACTAGCGTACAAATTAAATATCTAAAATAAATTAGTTATTACGGCCGGTTAAGATTAACCGATAGTCTAACATCCTAGAGTGTAGACTCGTAAGAAGTCTATAATATGGAAATACTAGTGCTATTTAAAAGAAACCTTATATTGATAAGGCCACCTCGATTGAAATGCGAGGCAGTACCCCAAAGAGAACCCCGAATTCTACAACGTAGAATTAGAAATAAAAATAAAAATGCAAGGTTGTACGCCCATGTAAGGTTATGAACAACAAGGATGGCACATTCAGTTAGAGGTGAAACTTTCTAGGGAATAAAAGAACATTGAGAATTATTTCATTGAAGTGGTACATGAGTACTTATAGTAAGAAATGATTATATATGTGGTTAGTGATATAAAGGGAGACTTATCATGTTAGCACCTTGTGTTGTGATATCCTACGTGAGCCCCTTGAAGCCCAGAAAAATGTATTATGAAAATACAGAGTCCAGAAAAATCATGAGTTATAAGAGCTCGCCAAACTTTGCAATAGCTTCTTTTCACCGCCCGAAAAGTTGAGAGTCACCAAAGTACTTGAACTTCGTGTGACTGAGATTGTGTCTATGCGGGACTGATCACCCCACATAATATCAATCTCGGTAGCGTTACCATCAGACAAGAAAGCGGACGGGTATCGACAAAATGGGTCTCCTCCCCCTGACCTTTGTCATTTCATTTCTACCCTCTGATTATTCTTTCCTAGCTTGTCAGATGATTTATTGATAACACATTTTGGTTACTTGTTGTGCCAAAATTGAACCAAGGTCATTATACCTTCCAGATATTTTCATTCCACTTTGATACAATTAGTTATCCAAGCAATGGAGTTTACTAAGCCCAATTGCAAGTCACGAGTATGACTTAAAGTATGGTACCCTTCGGATTACCCAAAGCAGTAAAATAGAACAAGATAGAAATAAAAGACTTACAATTAGTGGAAGGAAATTTAAGATGAAGAATGTTTAAGTACAATGATAAGATCTTGAGTATGTTACAAAATGGTTCAGGGGTTGATAAATGAGTAAAGATATTGATACAAGACTCAAGTGGATAATGGTGTGAGGAGAGATAGTTAATAAAGACCTTATGGAATTCCCAGAATTTTTTTTTTTTGTGTGTGTAATCAAGAAAAGAGATACTAGATAGTAAGGTAAGAAGCATGCTCGAAACTACGAGAATGGTAAGGCATATTAAGAGAATAAGTAAAGAGGAGAAATGAGTACATAAGCAGAATATATATTTTGAAGTGGATGCATGCATTAAAGTACGGGATAAATCAGTTCCCATAGAATATAGCAAAGGATCAAGAGTTGACACCACATTAACAAATGTAGTAGTTAGTGGTATAGGTTGATGACAAAATCTAGATTAAGATTTCCATACATCACGGGTGATACACCCCTTAGAACAATCGCGTGGATCAGACGAATTTTTTTTTTTTCACTAGAAATAAAGTTTCGAATAACAAGATTTAAGTTGGTCAGGCCACGAAAGACGTATGAATGAAAGTTAGCAACAGAATGTAACAGAGTAAGACAAACGGAAAGATAGTCCATTCCAAGGAACTTAATCCTCAAGGAACTCCTCCAGTTAAGAAACTATATGAAATAATGAGCATTTGAGATATGGACCAAGAGTTGCAGTAAATCCTCAATCTAAAAGATTGATTGTAAATACTAGGTAGACAAAACCATCAAGAAGAGTATAAAGTAAAATGATTATGTATAATTAAAACTTCCATAGCGGAGACAATGAAACATAAATAAAATAGGTGAGTTATGACTTTATGGAAAAACCAATAGTTTTATGGATCAGTAAATTGATACAGGTTCAAACCTATTTTAAGAAATTGGCCCTATTCCAAAGAGAAGATGTCAAGGAGACAGAAAGTCTTGCCAAGGTCCCTTAAATATTAAAAGTCGAACGAAAGTGATATATAGAAGGAAGAATTGGTAGAGATAAAGTATATGCAATTAGCATATCAAAGGACCATCCATGTAAAACTCATATGAATTGAGCAAGTAAAGGATAAATGAATACAGGAACTCAAATAAATTTAAGTGTAAGGAACCATACGAATCCTTGCTAGTAAACCCTTTTAAGAGACAAGAATTTAAGTTTCAACTACAATGAGTAATAAAAAGTAAAGAGTTGGAAGATGTAGCATTGCTACCAGAGGTAATTATTTTTACCCCTCATTAAAACGTATAAATTGCCCAATTATTATAAATCTCTACTCCATAGAGAATCAAATGTCTCACCTATACATGAGCAATTAAGTTAAAAAGAATAGTACAAGGGAAATGCTTATACATATGAAAAAAAAAAAAAAAAAAAAAGAGAGAATATGTGTTCTAGCTTAACAAGGTGACATTACTTGGACATATTGTGTCGTCAGATGGAATTAAGTAGCTAGACCCAGCAAAAGTAGAAAAGCTCTACAAGGATGGGAATACTCATCTAAACAAAATAAAATACGTATCCTCTTAGGAGTGACTCGTTATTACCAGAAATTCGTCAAGAATTCTCCAAGCTAGTAAGGCCAATAACATGATTGTAAAGCGAGTGAATCAGTGTATGTGGACCTTTAAGCGTCACTCATGCTTTCAATAGTTGACATGGAAGTCGATAGTTGCGCTAATTCTGATAGTTCTAGAACTACAAAAGAAATAAACAACACACATAGATGCCTCAGAGAGTGGGATGAAGCATCCCAGTACCAATGAAAGGAAAGAAATGTAACAATTTATACACCACGTTGGTTATACCACAACCCTACCCACAACTTAAAATTTTCAGTTGTGCACGCCCTGAAAATTTAGAAGCATCAACCTATTGGAGTTAATGCAAAATTTCACGGATTACAAGAACGAATTCGAGCAGTGAGCTTCTATATGTGTCGAATAAGGTGGGTAGAACTAGTAGGGAATTATGAATGTAGTGTCAACTACCAATGCAAAGGTAAATATAATAGCCAATGCTTTAAGTCGTAAACCACGCTTTAAGTGGATACTTCTTCTCACGAGTGAGAAGACAATTGTCAGTGATTTTAAGAATATACATTTAAAGGTAGTACCTCGCCCAAGGTGGTAGAAAAGATTATTACTACATTGACTATAACGTCAACGAGAGGCATAAAGCAAAGAAACGAAGTTAAAGAAGATACAGATGTTAAGGATAATAATACCGAAGAATATTGTTAGGAGGTTGTGCATACCACACGATGATAAGCTCAAGAATGAAATCTTAAGTTAAAACTAAAGATACACTATAAACCGTTCACATGGGAACACAAGATGTATCAAGACCAAGAAAGGAAGTTGTGGTAGGAGACACGAAGAAATATATAACCTCAACTACCTGAAGGTGCTTTAGTATGTCAAACAAGTAAAATTGTTTCAGGATATGGTTAACCATCATGTTAACTAATTGATTATGATAAAATGGATCATAACCAAAACATTAATGGAATCTACAACCCTCGGAGATATTGTAGTAAAACTACGAGCATGTTACAGTGAAATTGTGACAAGACTACCAAAACTAAGAAAGAAAACAAAGTTGTATATTAGAAGTTATTGACCGACTTACAAAGGGGTCCTATTTGATTCTCATTTCGATCAATCATGGATAAAAGTTAGTCAATTATATGTTTAAGAGATCGTGCGTTACACAGTGTGATTATCTTTAATCACTAAAGATCAAGACATTAAGTTACGTCCAAGTTCTGGAATAGTTACAGAAAGATTTAGGCACTAAGCTAATCATTGGCACAACTTGCCATCACCAAGCCAATAGGCAATAAGAATGGAAGATTCAGAGCCTATTAAGCATGTCGAGAATAGTCGTACTCGTTAAAGAAAGAAATAGACTTGCTAATAATAATTATTAGCCAACAATAGGTATGACGTCATATGACGTATTATAAGGGTAACAATGTAGATTACCCTCTATAAGGACAAGATAGGTGAAAGAAAGATTTAAGGTCCTGATACGATAAATGAAGGGTTCGAGATAGGATATGTTGTAAAAGAGTGAGAGAAGATAGAATGGACAGAAGTCCTGAAACGACAAATGTCGAACAAAGATAAACTTTTAAAAAGTAGATAAAGTTTTCATGAAGGTAACACCTTCGAAGTAGGTAACCATGTTTATATTCAAAGTAAAGTTAAGAACTTGTCTTGTTAAGACCTTATGACTTATGAGATTCCAAAGGAATATAATATGCTAAAATAGCATACAAGTTAGCAGCACCTCCAAATTTAGAATGTATGCATAATGTGATACTTCACGTATGCAAGTAAGAAAGTACGTGTTTGAGAACGCGCGCGAAATTTATTAAGATAAATTGTCTTAAATTTATAGCTCATGTGCAAGAATAAAGTAAAAGAAATTTTGGACTGAAAGGTGCAACATCTTAGAAAGAAGTTTATTACTTCATTTGAGGTTTGGTGGAGACACCACAACCAAGGAGAATCGGCGTAAAAAGTCGATGTTAAGATAAAGGGAAGTACCCCGAGCTATTCAGTTGGAAGTACGCAAATTTCGGGACGAAATTTTTTTTAAGGTAGGTAGAATGTAATGGCCCGCATTTTCGTTAGTCTAAAATCTAACTAACGGTAGTTAATTGCGAATAATATTTGTATTTAAAAATAATCGAAGCACTTGAATTCGATTTAGTAGATTTAATTCCAAAAGTATAGCGAACTAAATCGGAATCCACTACGAAGTTGTACAATATTTATCTAGTCGATAGTTTGAAAGGAAACAACATCGATAGTTTGTAAGTTGATAAATTGGGCCACGCCCATAAAATTGATGAATTGGGCCAAGCCCAATTAATAGAAATTATGTCTATACGAGGAGACGTATAATCAAAGAAGTTACGGAATGAAATATATGCAGTCGTAATGTTAAGGGACTATTACTTTCCGTTTATTACAAACGATGGAGGATTTAAATGCATGAAAACTGAAATTGAATATTAATACATAAATAATACATTCACAAGAATAAAAAGAAAAGAAGATAAAAAAAAAAGAGCAACAGCAGCAGCAGCTCGGCTGTAAAGAAAAAAAGGGGCAGGGAAAAGTCTTCACTCAATCCCATAAAATCTGGGAATTAAATCCTCATATACAAGCTTCAATAAGTGGGGAGAAAGTCAGGGAGAAAGTCCTCATCTGCAGACAAAGGATAAGAAAAGTAAGGGAGAAAGTCAGTCCCAAAGTAATAGGGAGTAAAGGTAAGATCTTAGTCAAGATCACGAGAGATCTCTATAGATTTCTTGAACCCCAGCCCCTCACTTCAATCATGCAAAATTGAGTCAAATTTTCAGCCAAGAGACACTATAAGTACCCCTTCTCTCAACCCATTTCAGTTTGCACTCAAACATACACAACATTTAGAAATAATAGAAGCTTAAGAAAGAAGAAGAAGAAGAAGAGGAAAGCAAGCAACCACAGCTATTCCAATCTATCTAGTAAGCACTCTTAAAACTTTCAACATGATAAAGCATTATCCATACTTAATCATTGTAGAAGATAATCTGAAATTCAACACTAAGCATGCTTACTAGCTAAAAAGACATTTAATGCTCATATGTTAAGCAAGTAAAGCCTATATCCTACTGCCCTTTTAATCAAATGATCACTTGCTTCAATTGATTGAATCTTGGAGTTTAATAGCTATGTCAAATCTGACTTTGTTATGCATAAAATGGAAGAACGAAAACGACATATATGCACGTAAAAGTTACGAAACGAATGATATAAAGATAGAGGTAAGTCGAACCTCCGTCGAGGCCAACGCCTCGACGGGAGAAGGGCAGAGGTCTGTCGGGGCAGCAAAGGCGGCCCCGAGTCGAGCATCGACGGCATTCCCCTCCGGCGTCCTAGTGGCTGCCTCTAAGCCCCCTGCATAGTAAAAGACATTTAAAATACATACATACATATAAACGTGTGTGTGTACCGAGAGAAATGAGGGGGAGGGAGGGGAGTGTTACCTCTGCTCCGACAGCATCCGGCCGCGACGGCGGCGCTTCTCGAATCAGCTGCGGCTGGGCGGCGACGCCTTGCGCGTTCGGGCTAGAGAGGGAAAGACGAGGAAGAAGAGAGGGGGAAGGTTCGAATAGTGGGGCTACTGCCGGAGCTCGACCCTCGCCGCCGGCGAGGGAGGCGCCGGCAGATTCAGTCAGAGAAGAGGGAGGGAGTGCGATAGAGAGAGATGGGGGAAGGAACGGGTGAGGCGAAGTGGCCGGTGAAGGCGGCGCTCTCGTCGCCGGCGACGGTGGCGCTGACTGGACGAGTTCAGTCCGAGAGGGAGATGGGGCGGGTGGTGAGAAATGAGGGTGAGGGAAATGGGGGTGAGGGGTTTTATACCTAGGGTTTGAACCGGGTCGGGTTCTGGGTCGGGTTTCGGGTCGGGTTTCGGGTCAAATGCTGGGTCTGGGTTAGGACTTGACTTGGGCCGAGAATTGGGCTCAGGTCTGGGCCAGAATAATTTAAATTCGGCCCAACTGCTCAAAACAATTACTTTAATATCTACGTGTGTTGATACCGTAAAATTACGACATGATGGACGTTAAATATTACCGAAAAATGTTTTATTTATTTAAATAAAATAGCTCGACTAACTCGAGTCAATTAACGAAGCTCGATTAATTTCTGAGCCTAAAATAGTTTTATTTAATTCATAGAATTATAATAAAACTTTGGATTTAATAATCCAACAAGATTTAACTCAATTAATTATTAATTGAAGTATGTGAGAATAATTAATGGCTACCACTAGCCATGAAGAATAATTAACTACGATTAATAATCTCACGATATATTAACGGAACGTTAGTTAAAACGAGAAGTTAGAAACAAAGAATTATAATATCCTTTATAAGGAATTATTAGATTCTATAAGAATGTAAATTCTTATATTGTCATTTCTAAATAGGTGGAAATCGACCGGAAGGTTGACGTTGCGATTTTATCAGGATCGACACTTTTCACGCTACTTAAGGTGGGCTTTCTTATACAAGAAAAGTTATAGAATGTTTAGATGAAAATGTTTATTTTCAAGTATTGTCATGCCATAAATGTTTCGATTTATGTATGACACCTATCTGCATTGGCTACGCCAATTAAAGTTAATCGAATTCGGGTCCTCGTTAAGACTTGTTATCTTACTTGGACTAGTGTACACAGGACCGTGAGTCATCTTCAGGGTTGGCCGGTCAGGTGTCGTGTGAGGTGGCCACCTCCTCGACACCACAGTTTCAGATATGGTAGATTACTAAAGGACTTAGTCAGCGCTGACACTTTTAGATCACAAGAACAGTTTTAGTAAGCATGGGCTCTTTTCAATAAAACCCCTATGTCTTACTGTTGAATGGCTTGACAATTATTATGTATAGTTTTCGGCATGTGCCCACTGAGTACTTTCGTACTCAGCCCTGCATGTATTTCTAAATGTGCAGGTTGAGCAAGATGATGTGAAGTGCCGAGTGGAGCTTTGGTCGTTATTCAAGTAGATTAGGACTCTCGGTAATACGTGTCTTCATACATGTATTAAAGTATTTCTTCCGCTGTGCAAACTCTTGAGCTTTCAAGAATTGTTTCAAGTCATGTAATAGATTATGACAAGTATCCTCGTATTCTCATTTGAGATCCCGAGTCGAGATGTTCAATGGTATAGAGTGTTATTCAAACAGTTATACGAGACAGATTCCACATCAGTCTTATTCCCCTTTCTTTCCCGTACTCTTAATTCCCATCCCTAGTCATGGTTTACCGGCTTAGCTATCCTTAGCAAAGTCCGGTCGTGACACTGGGTCTCTGTTACCCCCAATAAATTGTCGTTGTTTGTAATGTTGTGCTAACACAGGGTACAACATTTGAAAGTGCTTAATTGTCTATCCTTCTAACCTGTGTTTTTCATGTGTTCTGCTTTAGTCGTCGTTTGCACTAACAGACTCTCCAGCTTCGCCCAATTGTACAGTGTATGTATGATAATATCAAGGATACTGAAATTCAACAAAGTAGCTTGGGGGGCACGGCGTTCGCTGCGACGATGCTACCTTGCAAAACGGTGTGTTGATAATTGTTTTGGTAGCTGAGTAATTAGGGGCACGGCGTTCGCTGCGACGATGCACTCTCTTAAAAAGGCACCAAAATAATCTCAACATGAAGTATCTTAAAAAAAAAAAAAAAAAAAAAAAAAAAAAAAAAAAAAAAAACGGGCAAGTAATGTGGGGAGAATGTTGTAGCAGATGATGGCTGAGTAGGCTAAGCACCATCTCAAATATCGGTCAGCCAATTTTCTTTCTCTCTCTCTCTCCAGCGTATTCTTTTCAAATATCCAATTTATATCAGCAATAGGGATTAATGTGTGATATATATCAAGATTTATCAATCTCTTATTCAACTTTATCCCTTATGAATTTATGTTGATTATCTTACGTGTTAAGTTAATTTTTTTTTTGAACTGTGCATTTGTTGGCTATTTCTAACTGCTGGAGACGTGTTTATTGTTTTGATCTCCCTCCTACAGTATTATTCCGATGTCTATTGGATATTCTTGAAAGTCACTTCAAAGAGCTATTGGATTCCAATGTCAAGAGCTATTTATCTCAAATGGATTCAAGATCCATTCAAGCTTACATCCAAAAACACCATACCTAGATTTTCATATCCATTCCTAAATTCCCAACTTTTATCCAATTACCAGCAACTACTCATGTATCTTCTGCTTCAATGGCACTTTTTGTCATGCTTTCTTCACAAAAAGGGGGAGAACATATGATGAGTTGACGATATTGAGGGGGAGGATACAAGCTGCTACAGCTAGAGATGATATTTAGGGAGGGGATGTTGCTGAGGACAGTGGTACAACATCAGGAAAATCTGGAGATAATTGTTGTCAGTGTTGCTGATAGCATCGTGGAGAATACTTATTTAGGGGGAGATATTTTTGATGTGTGTTGATATTTTTTGTGTGCATGTGTTTCGTGAAGAAAGACAAAAAGGGGGAGTTTGTTGGAGTTAATTTTAACTCTAATATATTTTGTTCTTTCTTCACTAATGTTTTCTTGAAGGTTGAAATGTGAAGTTGCAGTGAAACCGCTAGAATGTGCAGTGAAGATTGAAACCGCAGAATCGGAAATTAATTCTTAAAACTGCCACATAATGGAGCAACATTCACTACAGCATTTACTACATTTATAACCACATCATGAGGAACATTGACTGCAACATGGTGGAGAGTGATTATGGAGATAGTGGAGTGTGTGGAGATCATGGAGATCGTGGAGTTGGTTCTATGGCCTATAAAGATTGTAGAATCATTCCAAACAGAAACACACAGACGAGGTGCATACAGAGAGAAAAATCATAGATAGATTTGAGAGTTTACTAAGAGTGTTGTTTAAGCATTCCTCACAACATCTGGTGAGGAATTGCGTTTTTACTTCTTTTGCTGTAACTCTTAGTTTGTATATCTTCAGTATCAATTGTGCTGAAGATAGTTTTTGTTTTTGTACTTTCACATATTATAGTGGAGTGTTTTCGCCCTGAGGCATCCGCAAATTATTGTAAATAACTTGTGGAAAATTTTCATTCTGAGTTGTTCAACAATCCGCTGTGCATTTCTTTGTTGTTGGCTGTGTTGCTCCAACATTGTCAATATTTTGTTGATTATCCAGGCGAGCAATTCTAACAGCTGCCTTCTTTGATTCTCCATAATTCCTCTTTTCACGTATCCAACTCCTTCATTATCAAGGGTCCTCTTTCCTTGTTTCAAAATCTCATCAAGCTTCTCGGTGCTACTGTTATCATTTTATCAGCTTTTGCATTTGGCAAAGTTCACCATTGGTTTCGTCTTTGTCTTCCTTGCACTCCTCAAGCTTTTGTTTTAGAGCAACATCATCAATCCTCAAAGTGTCCCTTTCCGTAGTAAGCTCGTTCACTTGAATGGAGAGACTTTGATTCAGCATGACAACTTTCTCAAAAAAATTCTTGATTTCAGCATACTCAACATCATTCAATTCTTCCTCATCTGTTACATCCTCCACAAGAAATGGGCCATCTGATGTGTCTGTTGAGGTGATCCTTTCTCCATTAGTTGTAGCAACATGAGTAATATGTTCCACATTTTGTTCTCCATTACAATCAATGTCAGTAATATCATCATCACTGTGAGTAGCTTGAAACGCCTTCTTACTGAACTTCTGATACTTGTATATGTTGGTGCATTCACTTTTGATGTGGCCAAATCCGTCACATTCATGGCATTGAGGTCCTCTATCATAAACATCCTTTCTCTCAGCAACATTGTTTCTATTCTGCGAGCATTGTCCTTCAGATCTATTGTTTCTGAATCCTCCATCAAAGTTTCCCTTTTTAAAGAACCTTTTCCCAAACTTCTTTGATAAGAAGTCGATGCACTCAGCCATCTCTTTAGGATTGATCTCCTCTTCTGATTGATTCAAATGAGAAGCTTTGTATGCCAACGTCTTAATTATGTTACTCCTAGTGTTCCTCATTCCCATCTCGAAGGTTCTAAGAGATCCAATCAGTTCATTGGTTGTCATGTTGTCCAGGTTTTGAGCTTCTTCGATGGTTGTGACTTTGTAGTCGAATCTCTCTAGTAGAGATCTCAGAATCTTCCTCACCAGTTTGGCCTCGGACCATTGTTAAACAAGAGAGAAACATTCATTAGATAAGCTCAACAGTTCAGAGTAAATATCAGATTTAGATTCATTCTCATCCATCTTTAGAGCTTCAAATTGAGTGGTGAGTTGTAATCTCTGATATTTTTTACACGTTTATTCCCTTCATAATTGTTCTCAACAATTTCCCAGGCCTTTTTAGCAGATTTATATGTAGATATGACAACAAAGTCATCAACAGTAACAACACTGTGAATAGCATTAAGAGCCTTTCGGTTCATACCCGATTTATCTAAGCTCTCTTTGAGTACATTTGTCCCGTGGCTTTTTTGCTCCTTCAGCATCAACTGGTTCCTCCCAACCAATTTCCACAAAACTCCATGCAGCTTCTTCCAATGATCTTATGAAGGAAATCATCCTCACTATCCAATAGCCATAACAGGTTCCGTCAAATAGAGGTGGTCTAACGGTAGACCCGCCTTCCTTCATACTCCCCATCAAGAGCTCCCCCAAGGGTTCCACACACAGCATGGACTAAACTGAATGTCCCAGGATCTAACACCAAATAGAGATAACCTGCTATGGGGCCAATTGAAATTGTGTAGCCTGTATAATTTGTCGCACATATTGTGTAACAGCGTGTGTGACAACGTGCGTAACAAAAATAGTAACAGTAACGGAAACAACGAATGTGCAACAGTTGTTAACCCAGTTCAGTGATAAACACACCTACGTCTGGGGGTATTTCTCCCAAAGGACCAATTCACTATATGTGAGCTTCAGAGATACAAGTATACAAATACTAGCCACCACTACTTATTCACTCCTCACTCGTCTACACTCACCAATAGCGAACTTTTGAAGATAGACCTAAAACCTTCATCTACCCAAACTTCAAAATCTGGATTATGAAGTTTATCCCCACTTGAGTTTATAGAATACTTAAGATTACAAGTTCACTCACCAAACTAATCTACCCAATGAAAGAAGAAACAAATCTATGTTTTTTAAGAGAAAACGTAGAAGATGAAAAACTGAAGTAATCACGTAAGACTCTCTCCAATGCGTAGTGGCTCTTTTGTGTTAATCTTATATATATACTAGAGAGTTTTAGGTCCACTAGGAAACCCTAGATAGGGATCCACGCATATCTCTTTTCCTTGTAGATATCCTTTTTTCTTGTAGAAAAGAATCCTTATGCAAATAGATAATTAAGGAAAAATAAATCCTTTAATAAACACTACAAGAAAAACGCTCATAGATAACGGCGAAATGCCGTTATCTATGAACAAAAATAAGTGTGAAGTATAGTGGTGTTATCTATGCTCTGCGCTCATAGATAACGCTTGTAAACCGTTATCTATAGTGATCATAGTTAACGATATAAAGTTGCATACATAACGATAAAAAAACTGTTATGTTTAGTTATTTTACATTACACTTTTAAACCGTTATCTATTTTTAAGTTCACGTAGTCTATTGTTGATATATATTACGTTTCTCTAAAACATTTATAACGGTTTCATATCGTTATCTTTTTTGTAATATATAGATAACAGTTTTTAGCGTTATAAATGATTGTGTTATATTTTTGTTCATCATTTGTAGAAATCACATAGATAACGGTTGTATTGTGTTATGTATTCCTGCTCACATTTCAGTATTTTGAGTTTCTGAAAATGAAATGTAAAATGATAAATGGAATTCAAACACAAAATGATAACTACCATTACCCATTCAAAAACTGTCTACAATCCAACGTTCCACGATAGTTACTAGTATCAAATCATAGTCAAGCCATAATTAAGGTAAATGGGTTCAAAAGGTGTTCAAAAACATCCATGCGCAAACTACGATTTCATAAAACGATAACTACCATTACCCATTCAAAAACTACCATGGCTCCTTCCATTGTGATACCATCAACCTGCATAAATTTAATATGAACTTCAATAAGTGAAAGGAAAAGTTATATATCATAATAACTTAATGTGCTACAATATCACAATAAAGTTTATAACCAAAGCATGTTAACAAACTGATTTTCACACAACATGCAGAAAATCAGAAAATTAAGCCATTCAAGTCAGTAGTGTAATTTTATTTTATTTTAATTTATAAGCTACAAAATGATGTATATACCTAAACATGATGGATTGGAATACCTTGTATTCTACGCAATGCATTTTGAATTACACAGCTAGCCCATTCCTCACGAATCTCATCGATTTGAGCAGTAGAGTATCTTTTATCCCACGACTACAAGAAACGAAAACAACACAAATTATTTAGATGATAGCATAAATAATATATGTTCATAATTTATCATAAAAAAATTATTACCATTGAAGCAACACATCTGGAGTTATTATTCTCATATGCTTTCACTATCTCTTTCATAAACCGCATAATAAAATCCACATTGCTTGCCATCACCTTGTATTGGACCCTAAAATTTGAAAATGAAATTAATAGATTTTTCTAAGATCTTAAATTTTAACTAAAGACATACATACACACCTTTATATTTTCCCAAGTCGAGGATTTCTTGATATTAGTCTTCTATGTCTTCTCGCCCCTGTTTTCCTTCTCTGTCTTTGTCTTCTCGCCCCTGTTTTCCTTGAAAGTATCCAGCGCTCTGCAAAAGAACATTATAAAAATTATTAATATGAAATATTGTCATGTACCAAGTCAATTAAGATTATTTTAGTATAATCTGGTACAACATTGCAAGATTAACTTCTCAAACAATTATATCAAGAACGTGATGATCTTATTATATCAAGAACGTGTGCAAAAGTAAGTCGGTATTAAAATATGTAGAGAAAATTTATTCATCTATGTTTCGCAATTTAGAGGAACACTAGTCAGGAGAATTATTTGTTATGCTATTAAGTCTGATTTGGGAAAAAAGATTTTCCAGGCAAAGAAACAGAAAATAATGGTAGGACATTGTAACAGCAGTAAGCTGTAATAGCAACCAGTGCAATAGCAACTAAGATACATGGCATAACATCTATACGCTAAACATAGAGCGTAACACATGCACATTATGTACCTGATTGTGAAGATGTTCAGTCTTATCCACCAAAAGCTCTATCTTCTCACCACGATCTAGAACCTGCATTATTTAATAAAATGAAACTGTTTCATTGATTTAAATAAAAACAAACACTAATACACTCTTATTGTCCAAGAAAATTAGTCTAAGAGGGCTAATGAGGGTGTTAGGAAACAACTTATTTATATTAAAAATGGAAAGGGAAAGAGAATTTTAAGAGGATATGCTTGTCGTGATATGCAAGAGTAGTTTACTATCTTTAGTGAAGTTTATTTGTGAAAGAGAAATTGGGGATAAAGTGAAGTTATTTTTTGTGAGCCATAATGGCAATCGTGATATTCAAGAGTGGTTTACTATCTTTAGTGGGTTATGATTGTTTCTTGTTTTGGATATGAAGCTATATTCTAGGGACAGATGCAGTATCAATTAAAAACCAGGAAAACTAGATAACATATGATAGTCATATCAAGCCACAGGTTGGACCAAAACTAAGGAGAACAAAGTAATAAAATTAGAGGATCTATATCATGACTTATGAAACTGAAATTTTCAGTGAATTGCCTCAATGATTTCGACCTCTACAATCTACTCGATTGATAACAAACATTAATACAACATATCACTTAATAATGTATCAAAACAATAGTAGTCAATCAACCAATAAGCAATCATAGCGTATGGCAAACTAGTATCTTTTCTTTAGGGGGAAGATAGTATTATCCTTCCTACTTCCAGCTTCCAGTCAAATTTCAATTCAACAAAAATACAATTCTACAGTACAACACAAATCCGCAGGAACCACCATACCAAAAATTGAAATGCTTGGATGAATGTCAAGTAGTAACCCGTCAAAATCAGCAGAAAGTAAAAACTTGCCACCATCAAAGATAGATTCCCATGCCTTTGTTTGTTTCAGCCACCAAGATTCAGCTTCTATGATGCTGCAAAGCCAATCTACACATCTAGACGGAACTTGCCACCATCAAAGATAGATTCTAGCAAGGTCATCACACTTTCAGAATGACTTGGATTCAAAATATTTAGTACTCCCTCCGTCCTTAAATAAGTGTCCCGAGCCGCCAATTTGAAAAAACCAAGGAGAATGCTAAAATGACACTTATGCCCTTAAAATCCTTGATTATTTATTTATTTATTTTTGTCTTTCTCCCACTTTTAGATTTCCAAGAAGGGTAATTTTGGTACTTTAATGTAATTTTTGCTTGGAAAAATGTGATAGGACACTTATTTAGGGACAAAATTTTTGGCGGCTCGGGACACTTATTTAAGGACGGAGGGAGTATTATACAACTTCCAAAAGCCACCCGTGGTGATTCTTCTCTATGTTAACAACTACAACAATTTTATGTTTGCTTTGCAGATTGTTGATTCTATTATATCACACGGTAGCTTCTTGACCAATTGCTTCATCGAGCACAGTGTTGTTGGTATTCGTTCACGAATAAACTCCAATGCACACCTAAAGGTTAGCTTTGCACAGTGCTGACTCAGTGTCAATACTTCCTTGTTCTAAATAAAAATGATAATACTTCCTTGCTCTAAATAAGCATCCTTTACTCCAACCTGGAATAAGTTTCCAACTATATAATACGTGAATTTCTTAAAATATAACTCAGAATAGTACTTGGATATGGTTCTGTTCTAAGAGTAGGATAGGGATTGACTCAACCTCTCGATGATTAATGGTTTTCGCCAATGACCTATATTACACTTGCCAAACACACAACAGTTTTGGTAGGCTGAGTCTAACAAGTCTCTTCATACTCAAGTCAGATAAAGAGAGCCCAGTAAAAGGAAAAATGTATATAGAGAGAGCAGTAAAGCATATACACACCTAGACCGTAGGTGACAATGGGATCAATGTTGAGAGGTTACCTAAACTCTCCAAGCAAACTGCTCAGGTTTCTGTTTTATATGACAATTTGAGCACCCTCGAAGGTATCACAGGACTTCTAACATATATGCCTATAGGTAACATCATAAATCGGCAGCAGTCAGTAGGCCAGCCTTCCCAAAATTAACCTCACAAAATTACTAAACAGGGTCCAATAACATGAAATCAATATTATATATAACATGCTTCAGATTTTGGTAGTTTTTTGTCCACATATGAAGTGTTCTCTACGCTATTGCAGGATACGGTGATGCTGGGAGCTGACTTCTATGAAACTGATTCAGAAATTACCTATGCCTTAACAAAGGGGAAAGTACCCGTAGGAATTGGAGAGAATACAAGAATCAAGTACGGAAAAATCGACTTCCGCTTATGAGTAAAACTTCGTAAACATACTTATGCATTATCTCCATACTCATGTTGCTCAATTTGCATATGCAGAGAATGCATCATTGACAAGAATGCTAGAATCGGTAAAAACGTAATCATTGAAAATTCAGAGGTAAGGTAGAAGCAGAAACGCAGACGAGAATAGAAAAGGGGAATTACCTTCGTCGAGCAGAAACGCAGACGAGAACTGAAAAGGGGGAATTGCCTTCTAACCCATCCCAGCAATAACTCTAAGGAGAAAATGAAGAGAGTCGAGAGTTAGAGGCCGGATTTCTCGCCGGATTCGATGAAGGGAGTCGAGAGTTTCGTCGGTATCACCGAGAGGGAGGGTTGCTGGTTCGAGAAGAAGGAGGGTTTGAGAGGGAAGGTTTAGCGCGTACATTTAATTTAATTTTTTTAATTTTTAAGACATTTTATTTTTTTATTTTTTTATTCTTTTAATAACGAAATATTATAACACTACTTCTAAGCGTTATTAAAAATATAAATAACACTACATTTAGATAACGGTCAGTAAAAAAACGTTAACTATCAGAGTATTATACATTACAGTGTAGTATAAACTGTAATCTTTGTTAAAAGCGATTCTCTCATACATTACACTTTTTCTTTAAAACCGTTATCTATGAAAAAAATGCGCTCATACATAACGCTTTTCAAAAAATACCGTTATCTATGCCGTGTTATCTATAACTAAATTTCTTGTAGTGAAATCTTTATGCAAATATATAATTAAAGGAAATAAATACATTAATAAAAATCCAATCTTCAATCATAAGGAAATAAATCCTAATACTACTTTCCCATGGATGTACGCCAAACATGTTGAACGGAACTTTCTTCAGAGTCCCGCCTGCCGCTTATAGCACAAGAATAAATAGAATCAGATGTTTCATTCTTCCAATGCATACATATAATTGCCAAAAACCATGCAACTAGACGTTGCATTAACTAGTGTCTAGTTCTACGTTCAAATTTCTCTTTTAAAGATATGCATGGTGGATTTACACCGTTACCATCTTGAGAAGGGAATGGAGGGAGGATGAAGAAATGGCAAAAGAAGATGTGGTAGCATAGAGAGCTCATGGTCGTTGCAGTGCAAGTAATACCTAGAGCGCAAATCTAAACGAAATAATTTAGGATCCATTGATAAGTGTT
The DNA here is from genome assembly GCA_029379335.1 of Thymus mandschuricus. Classification (NCBI taxonomy): domain Eukaryota; kingdom Viridiplantae; phylum Streptophyta; class Magnoliopsida; order Lamiales; family Lamiaceae; genus Thymus; species Thymus mandschuricus. The sequence continues at coordinate 12,025,197 of CM057074.1, read as the reverse complement.
AATCTAATGGATGAATCCTTAGAAGTTGGCATGTTTCCTATGTCGGTAATGTCTTAGTTGAAGATGATATAAAGAATATAGTATAAATAGATAGTGAGAAGAATGTTGTATCCAAGTTGATTATTCAACCTTTATTATGACCTGCATATTTATGCATAAATCAACATAGATGTTCATATATTATGAAACATGTGTTAGGAAAAATCTATCTTTTTTGAAATTATAAAGTTTCGTTTTTACAACTATGATAAGTCTTTTACATTCAACACACAAAATTTTCTATCACTTTTCTTGAGAACAAGTAAGTCCAGATAATAGAGGCTTCTCAACATCAAACACAACTTCGAGAGAGTCGTCAACGTCAACAATTGAAATATTTGTGTTTCCTTCATTTCGTTTAGCCCAAAGCACCAAATACAGACCGGTGAACATCACCAGCATACCTGCCATGCTGCAATACAAAGTCCCTAATTATTGAGTTCATTTTCAATCGAACACTTGAGATGAGAAGAGTAGTCCTAAAATTCTTTTAAATGTATGATTTTATGCTTTGGGCACTCGATCTAAAATACATTAACTTTACACTCATTTTGATTTTACAAACTATCTTTGAACCTTTCGTTTACATATATGCACAATTTTATTCTTTATAATCTTATTGTAAATATAATATCATCAATATTCAACATAACTTAGTAAAATATTGTTGTGACTTAGAGTTTTTGTCAATGTTTTGGGAGTCTAAGTAGACCTAATACAACGTCGTTTAACAACAATCAATGGATTGAATCATACGACGTCATTTATGTGTATTAGAGGCATCCTAACTTGAAATCACGATTACAAACAAATGTTCATTAGTCAACTTTTGGTTTAATTCATCGGAAACTAGAATATAGTTAAGGTTCAATAAATTTTGTTATTGTGTGAGTTAAATAAGAAATGACATCATTTTTAATAGGATAAAAAAAAAATATCTCTATCTGTTTTGTTTATCTTTTCCGAAAATATGGGTCTAACTATTTTTATTTTTCTTGATTATGTGTGCGTCTTCATTTTATTTACTAAAAACATAATAATTAATGTTGCCGGGATAAGAAAATGTCAAAGAATCAAAAGTCTTGTACTTAAACATGAAATGTACAAAACAAAAATAAGTGTGGATTTCAAATAAAAATTTAATGGTTCATTTATATTGGATCAGTTGTGTCATTATTTTGGTTCAATATTATAGTTAACTTTTTGGGACATAGAATGAAAAAAAATCGAACTTAAAGTTTTCCAAAAAAAAAAAAAGGGTTGACAAAACTCGGATGGGATCCTCTGTCCCCAAATTGGTGTACCAATGGTGTCCCGATATAAAATTAGGAAGGTTTTAAATTCTCTCTCTTAGTTGTCATTTTAAATTTGGTTATTAGTGTATGTCAAACCTTCCTAATTTTGTATCGGTAACCTTCCTAATTTTGTATCGGTACACCAATTTGGGGACAGAGGATCTCATCCGGACAAAACTAGCATGTTATTGAGGTTGAAAACAAAAACTCTACAGTGAATCATATTTAAGACTAAGGGGGTGTTTGCCTAAGCTTATTTCGAGGAGTTTATAAGCACTAAGTGCTTATAAGATGTTTTAACAGTTTATAAGAACTTAAATTTAAGATTTTATTAGATTTCAAAGTGTTTGGATAAAAAAGCTTATAAGTTCAAAATAAATTAAAATCTGAAAATTAAAAAAATGAAAAAATAATTTTTTTTGGAATTTATTATTTTCTACAATCAAATAAAAGTGTTTATAATAGAAATATAAAAATAATATGAAGTTATACAATGAAAGAGTCAAGTTTTGAAAAAATAAGTTGGGGCGAAAGAGCTTATTTTTTGGAGTACTTATAAGCACTTAGAGCTTATTTTGGGAGCTTATAAAGCTCTTTGGAAGCTTATTTTGTCAAACACTTTTAGAGTGCTTATAAGCTCTCAACAACTTATAAGCAACTTAAAGTAGCTTATAAGCTTAGCCAAACACCCTCTAAGGTTCCGTTATCTTTGATACAAAACAAAATGAGAGAAAAGAGAAAATCACCCTTAAAATCTTTCTTATTTTTCACATTTTCTATTTTTTCCCTTCATTTGCACTATAATGGAGAGAAAATATTACCTCTCTAATTTGGTGTTGTAAATATTTTCTCCAATTTAAGGAGTAAAATTCCCTCTCATTGATAAAATGTGAGAAAATGTGACGAAAATGGTGAAATTTATAGGGTGGTTTTCTCTTTTCTCTCATTTTCTTTCACATCAAAGAGAACACAACATAAAATAAGGAGAAAATGAAATTACCTTCCACCAGCAATGGAATCACCTAAGGAGATAGAGATGGCAGCAGATATGACGGTTCCAAGAGGGTTGAAAATGGATACCATAACCGGACCTCTTTTCTTCATTGCCCATGCATTGAAGCTTACGCACAAGCCGCTAATGCCGCCCGTCTATTATTATCAAACAAAAACTATTTTAATTCCACATATAAACTCATTTACTTTTCGTTAAAAATAAATTGCATTTTTTTGAAAAATAAACTTTTTTGTATATGTGTATATATATATAGTAATTGGATCATATGAGAACCACTGTATCGTTGAGAACTAGGAACCAATCTGAACCTTTGATTTTTCAAAGATAAACGGTTGTCATAAGAAATAAATCATGGCATAAGAAATATGAATAGATTATAACCATTGTACTAATTTGATCTATGGCTATAATTTTTATTTAAGCATAATTATAACTTGTCATAAGCATAACTAGGTTTAAACACAAATTTATATATAAAAAAAGCAAAATGGTGTTGTAAGCTTAAATATATATTGATTTAAGCATAATTTTATAAGCTTTATTATGTATCTATCGTATATTAGTCCACCATAATTTATTTGCACACAAAACCTATGTGTGTTATGTGTGTGTGTACATCATGCACTATATATTGAGTTCGATATAGAACAATCTAGAGCCAACAAGTGAGTGATTTCACATTAATTAAATGACCAAGACATAGTATTAAATGACTCTTGGTCATGTAATGTATTTGAAAATATTTTCCGCGACTACGTAACCATTACAAGATTCATGGTCATGTAATTGTGTATGAAAAAGCATGATCTATAATTACACGACCACAATCAATTATTGCACTACTCATGGCCATGTTATCATGTGTAAAATAAGGTTATATTCCACAATTAAACGACGACAACTGATGTATTACATCACTCATGATCATATAAATATTTATATCCAAAGTGGATGTTCACATTTAGCTTAAAAATCGGTACACTTGTGCAAAAAAATGGCTGTTACAACTTTTCATAGTTGATTACTCTATACTTTAGTCTAACAAAAATTGTGGCTTTACAGTATATAGTAAATACCATATCGAAAAGATTACTAAACTGCCATAATTAAGGTCTGCCAAAAATTATTATAAGGTATCCAACTACAGTAAAACCTCTATAAATTAATACTCTATAAATTAATAACCTCTTTAAAATAATAAAATCTTCCGGTCCCGACTCGGGCCTTTGTAAAAAATCATCAAATGCGATAAGATAATAAAATAATAACTTTTCAGAAAATCCCTTTATAAATATTAGGTCTCATCAAAACTCTACATTAATAATTCATAAATAAACAATTATAAATATTATGGTAATTTGCTAAAATATGAACATACTGTTACTTGATTTTTCTTAAAATTTAAATATTATGGTCTTTGTACCTTAACTAACTTTCAAATGATAATCTTCATCGACTTACTCTTGTAAAATTTTTTGAGTGCACATAAGATGATCTCTTTTATACTCACATAATTTGTACGCGTTTGATCATTCATAGATGATTTTGCAATGCCTTTTAGATGAGACCACATGATTGAGTGTTATGAATTATTTTATTTATATATTGAGATTTATATATATATATATGTTTCACTCATCATGCATGCATGCATATATTTAATTGATTATAATAGTTATTTAAGTGCAACAAACTAATGTAAACATGTATATCCAAGTAATTTTAATGACTTTATACATGCGTCAATAAATATAATAGTTGATTGTATGCAATGAATTGATATTGCGTATAATTATATTTAATTAGTTTAAGATAATTTGTTGATAAACGATATAATCAATGAACATATATGAATTTATTTATTTATTTTCAATACATATGTACTAAAATTGCTTAATTTAAAAAGTCCCTCTTTTAATTAATAAAATATTAATTTATCGATATATTAATATCTCTCTAAATTAATAAAATTACATAGTCCCGAGATTATTAATTTATTGAGGTTTTACTGTAGTCTGTAAGAAAACCGTAAGGTAATTGTATTAACTTTTAGATACCAAGTTATATCAACTCATACCAATTATCAGAAGTACAATGTAAATATAGTAAAATTATAGTATATACTCGATCTCGAGTTGTAGAATTATTAAAATGTTATTATAATATTTAGATAATGATAATCTTTAGTATATATTTTTAACAATAATTTTTGAAATGATATACAAATAACATTATCATAAAATATAATTTCCCATATATAAAAATATCATACTGTAAAGTTAAACCTTTATAAAGCAATTCAATATGGTTTACTAAAATAAATGTTAAGGTAACGATATTGAGTTTGCTCCGTACTAAAATTAAGATATGTTAATTTAAGGTATATCGAATTTACGGTAACATAAATCTATGAAATCAAGCATACCGAAATTAAAGTTAGGGTAAGCTATGACAAAAGATTTCAAGTATTTCAAGCTATGACTTAAGATCATTCATTATATTGAAACATCTTCTATTCATTTGATATACAGATAGTTATAACATGTCAAAAAAATTACCAAATTTTGGTTGTTCAACAAATTTATCGAAATCAGCACTAGTAGGGTGTGACAATTTTTTAATTTCATCCGAACAAATCAAATTATGCTTCTTAATTCGGCTCAATTAGCTCATCTAGAACTTTCAATTCAGTTGCAAACTTGAAATTTAATTTGATACCAACCCTAAAAATATGAGAAGAATTAAATTACCAAAATGGAGTAGCCAACCAAATCTTGAATAGTTGATGCAGGCCAACGAGGGTAGTCCCAATAATTTTTGTCTTGAACAACCTCAATTATTGCAGTAATCACACTGCCTAACAATGAAGTTATCGCACACAGCGAAATTGAAGCAGTAAATTCCGTCAAAGTTATAGCCTGTAAAAGTCATACTTATCGACTACTCCATGCAATAGAAGATGTCACACATAAATTCAATAGAGAGTCGAGACTAAAAATTTGGTTGATCGACAACAACGTTAAGAACAATCTGATCAAAATTACAAACGAATGAAAGGTTCGTGATTTAAGTGAAAATTATGACAAGAAACAGAACAAGATAATGTACCTGCAATACAACTTGACTAGACATAACAGATACTGCAGCAATGAGATACATGCATCCGAGGATCGTTTCCCTGTCAAAGTCGGTATGTGATCTCACGGCGTCTACCTTTGCCATGCCCTCGTCCTCTGGGGCACTCTGCATTAAGCTCATTACCACTGCTCCTAACACGCACAGTAATGTTCCTGCAATCTTTGCTCTGCTGTACGTACACCCTAATTCTATCCTTTCTAATCTGCATTAATTATACTTAAGCAGATGATTGCAGAAAAAATATACAATATATTAAAAGGAAAAGAAGAAAAAGGTTATGTACCTGAAGGCACATGCAATGAAGAAGATGAAGCCCGGTGCAAGATTTGGCATTGCTGTTGCGACTGCTGGTGAAGTGAGATGGACTCCTTTCATGAATAAAGATTGAAACAATGTCACCCTATACACATCATGAAATTTATCAGCCTATGTTTAAGTGTTTTTTCGATAAATAATTTGGATTTGAATTTTGAGATAAAAACGATTGAGATTTGTTTTTTTGTTTAAACAAGTAATACGAAATTTAAAGGCAGCGAACTCAAACACGGGACCTTAATTTGGTCCCATAATATAACCCCCTATTAGGCCAACACACGCACACTAGCTATAGAAATTTCACTTTCCTAGTATAGTTTTCGGATGAATTCCTTGTCTTTTTGCCTTCATTGTTGAAACCAAGACCACATGGAATCCGCATATTCCGAATTTATCAATGTATTAGTTGTATAACAAGATTGTTGTGTAATAGTTTAACTTCATTTTTCATTCCATTTCTTAATATATTTTTCTTAGCCTAATTTTACACTAATTGACAGGGATTCAGTAGTTCAATAAGGATGTATGATTTATTTTTAACATTTAATTCCAAAAATTATTAGTTAAACATATAAATTAAATGTTAAAAAGTGATTATATAAATATAAATGTAACGAACTAAATAATATTACATCAAATTGATGGTAATAGTCACATAAAAGATAAAAGAAAATGCTTTATTATAAATTAACAATTTTAGTTTCGTGGCATAATCTCCACCTACGTGCCATATTCTCTAAGTTAGAAAGTGTTAACTGTCAATAAAGAAATAATAAGAAGTTTACATTCATATTTGAATATATTCAAGAATAAATAGACCATTTGAACCATCCAAAAATTGATAAATAAATCAACACAATCTCCAACTTTAATTTTTTTTTTTTTTATTGGAGAAAAAGAACACTTTTTCCAACTAAACACATCGTGGATGGGGAAAATCAGATGGGATCTCTATACCTAAACCGGTGTTCCATTTGTGTACCCAAAGTCAAAACTACATAGTTTTCTTATGATATTTTTAATTGCTGCAAATTTAAGAATTTCTTAAACTAGCAAAACTACGTAGTTTTAACTTTGGGTACACAATTGGAACACCGGTTTAGGTACAGAGGATCCCATCTGGGGGGGGGAAATAACTTACAAACTTGGCATTCATAAAATACAGTGGGAAAAGATGCATACCCTCCAAAAGAAAGCAATATGAGCTGAATAACTAGCTTGTAAGTGATCTTTGAAGGCCATTGTCGCCTGCAACATGAAATTAGACTATATAGAGGAGGGGAAACTAAAGAAACGATTCACTACACTTTTATTTAATTTATTCAAAATGCATAATAATAATAAAAGGAATTAGACAAATGGATGTGTAATTTGCCTTTCAAAGAGGACTGCGAGAGGAGAAAGCACAAGAAAAGTGGCAAAAGTGGAGCATATGATTAGAGAAGAAGGCTGGATCCCAGTTTTCAAGATAATACTGAGCAGAATTGCGTTTCCTGCATACAAAAATTGCACAGAAACCAGTCCCATAACCAAAGCAATTTCTTCTATTATTTCCCTTTTACTGGAATTTCGATCCATTACTCTTTCTTTTTCTTTTTCCTTTCCTTTTCCTTTTCCTTTTCCTTTTTCCTTTTCTTTTTCCTTTTCCTTTCCTTTTCCTTTTTGTGATGGTGAAACATTAATGCTCCCTCTTTCTCCCTCTATATTGACCTCTCTCATCCGCATGCATGCAGAATTATATGTCGTGGTGTCGATGATTGTCGTGGTCGCCGTCTTCGTCTTCCTATTTCGAATTATCGGATCTTCCAATCAAAAACTGATATGCCGTGGATGTGACACCTCAATTTTGTCGCGGAAGGAGCCATATCTTGTTGTGAACAAAACGGGGAATTCCTCCATTGATAAATATTTTTGGTGTTTTGTTGATGGAGGAGGGAAGGGTTACTATAATTTATTTGTTGGAGTTCGCATGAAAATAATGCATGAGATTATCTCTGTTTTCAAAGATCTTCCATTTCTTATTTTTTTTTATTTAAACTCTCAAATCCCTTTTTCCTGGATTCTTGCACTGTTTCTATATGTTGGTGGTTTAAGAGAGAAAAGGCTAATTTTTGTTCCAAAAATGGATGGTGGGAGTCTTGTTTAGATGATGGGGGAAGCACATCCTTATTTCTTGGTCAAGCCTTTGGATTATCTTGCACCATCTAATTATTTTGTTGAATTTATATTATGATTAGTAATTTTACTTTTACAAAATGATGATCGAAAGTGTGGATTTTCTGAGATAATATAACATGGTTTGCTATTATCTCAAATTGATGATATTTTTGGATTTTATCGGAGATACTCCCTCTGTCCCATTTAATTGTCCACAAGGGAAATAACATAGTAATCAAGACCATGTGATATATTGAGGTTTATATTATATTAGTTGTGAGAGTAAAAGTTTTTCCTCTATAAGGGCAACTACAATGGAGAGCCCCAAATGGGGCTTTATAAATTGACACATGGACAAAAGCTCCAAAGTTAAAATATTCCACAATCATGGGCTCTAATTTTAGGGCTCTTAATATTATTATTGGGTCCCACTTTATCAATGTCTATTATTATTGAATGTATAATTTATCTATTTTATTTTGTGATTAATTTTAGTAGTGTTAAATTAAATTATTATATTCGAATTATAATTTATATGAGAAAATAAATTAGCCAATTTTCATAAACTTGAAATAATCATACAAAGTACAACAATTTAAATTGAAAATAAAATACAAGCTAAACAAACAAGTGAAATTACTAATCATTTACTAAGAAAATGAAAATTAAGTAGCATGTTATATACATTAAATGAAAATAAATTGAATAAAAGAATAAAAGAAAATGAAAAAAAATAAAAGGAAAAAAGAATGAAATTGCACATGTTGGGCCCACAAATAATATAGAGCATGAGCTCTTGCAGGAGAGCTTGGGCTCTTTATTTTGGACTCCCCAATGATACTAAAAAATAAAAGTGGGCTCTATCTTTTGCCACATAGACAAGAGTCTCACCATTGTAGATGCCCTAAGTAAGTGGACAATTAAATGGGACATCTCAATAAGGAAATATGGACAATTAGCATGAGACGGAGGGAGTATTAAGGAAGAAACAATTCAACTAATAATGTTCTTGTACAGAGAATAGGATAAAGCAACAAGTTTCGGTAGCGCACACTCATCAGCATAATGGAGGAGTCGTGGCTCGATTCTTATTTCATCACACAAAATAGTGTAGTAATGGATAAGTAAGAGTTGTATCCATATGGACTGATTTCGGAAAACATAAGAATTACCTTCACTAGATATTCTCAACGATGTCTATGCAAGTAAACTTTATTATTTTGGGGGTTTTATGTTTTTGAACAAGAAAAGTAAATCAAATAAATAAAAAAGTTAATAAAAACTCAAATAAGAAATCAAATAACGAACGAAAATATGTAAACGGATAAATAAGAGAAAGATGTTGATCCTGTGCTAGTATAATCTAATCAAACATGCACAAATAACCGATTAATCTACTTAACCAATTTTAATCCTACTTAGATGGAAACATACTCACTCAGGTAATCTATGATTTCGATTAAGAAAATCTAGACAGTGGGTTAGTCTAAACTTAATCATTGTTATGTCTCTGACTAAGTAAACTAGATACCGAAAGCTCGAGTATGATGAATCTGATGAATCTAGATTCAATTAAGACACCTAAACCAAACACATGCAATTCTTATGATTAACCTAAATTATGTTTAAGACAAAGATAGATCAAATCGTAATATGCTTAAAAAATTCAATCTTGTAATTAATTCAACTAAGGTAAATATCACACAATTAAGCATGAATAATTAGTGACTAAATAATAATGAATGAGAATAAGCACAATGAAACATAAATCAAGTGGAAGGATAAATAGGATTAAAAGGTATTCATGTAGAGTCAAATAGACATACAAAACCTAGAATCAACTAGGAAATTTAGCTAAACATAATTAAAAGAAAGGCATAAGGAAGAATAAACATAAGTAAAAACATAAGTAAAAGAGAAAGATATGAAAAACTCTTCAATCTTGAATAATCCTCAATCTTCGTACATGAACGTAAAGAAATTAAATCTAAAAGTATATGAAAAACGAGAGAAAAGATTATTCGACCCTTTACAGGGTAAGAGATCAAAATAATAATCTAAGTGTACAAGGAAACTAAGAAATGAACAAAAAAAATTGTCATATTGAAGAAATCCGGGAGGCCCTCTCGGTCTAGCTCTCGGTTGTGATGTTGGTCCCGAATGATAGGTTGAACACACGTAGAGCGCCGGGGGGGGGGGGGGGGGGGGGGGGGGGGGGGGGGGGGGGGGGGAATACGTGTGTGGAAGTTTTTATCTTCTTTTTCATCTTCATCTTATCTCAGAGTAGTGTTGTAAAGCGAGCTAAAGCTTCAGACCAAAAAACAAAAGCTTGATTTGGAGCAAAAGCGTGAGCTTTAGACCGAAGCGAGAGCTCGATCTACAACGAGTCAATTTACCAACGTGCGGAATGTAGTGAGCGTTATATCTTGCTTATAAACTTCAATTTAGATTGTTTAGATGCACATGCAGCGTGAGTAAACAAAACAATAAACGTATTGAAAGCGTAAGAGAAAGAAATACGTCACAACGAGTTATAGTGGTCCGTACGTCCACTTGTTCCGATGGGAAAGAATCCTCTTCACTCAAGAATTCCTAGAGGGATTACGACTAGGGGTGGGTCGGGATACCGTTACGCCGAAATACCGAGCATACCGCGCCGAAAAAATACCGAAAATACCGAAAGAGACGGTATACCGATTTTTTGGTACGGTACCGATAAGCTTCGGTACGGCAACGGTATCCAAAATTACAATACCGCGGTATACCGATAAATACCGTACCGCGGTATATACCGAATTTACGTGCATGTCACAATAATTATCTCAAGATTTATAATGCATGATTAATGAATACACTTAGCATATATTATATGTTAATATTTACGCATTAAAACTTTAAAGTATGATTGTATGTAAAGTGTATGAACATGATAACTTATGTTAATAGTTTAATTAAGTTAAGACATACTAGTTAAAAATAAAAATTGAATGTAAATAACTTTAAGTTGTATAAGTTATATTTTATAAGTAAAATACTACAAATAGTATTCTTTCAATATTAGTTTGATTTAAATTTAAGGCATACTAGCGTAATTTCTGAATATTTTAGTTTTTAAAGTAAATATATCGAAAAATATTAGTGGAATGTATAAATGTTGATTCATGAAATATGTATGTATTTTAAATGGTTATGAATTAATCAGACTTTTTATTAATGAATTGTAATTTCTTATGGATTTTATTAGTTTATGAATTTTTTATTTTACGGATAATCGTATGTTTTTGGTATACGGTATACCGTACCATACTTCGGTATGGTACGGTATACCGAAACGACGGTACGATAACGGTATGAATTTTTTCCATACCGAATTTCCGGTATACCGAACATTGATATGCCGAAAGGTACGGTACGACAACGGTATGAAAAATCTCATACCGCAACTAACGGTACGGTATACGGTATGACGAAAATTTTACGGTATGCCGTACCGAACCACCCCTAATTACGACGGGCTCTCAAGTAGCTTGGCAAGCGACCGAGCTTCTCATGATGAAAGTGAAAACTTGGATCTTACGACACAACTACAACCAGTGATCGAGCCTTCCACAATCAATGAAAGTGGATACTTGGATCTTTACAACTCAACTAACACTGACAAACTCTTACTAAACACGCTCTAGTCTTCACTCGACCGAGACATGTTGGGGTTGTTGTATACCTAAAGCAAAACCGGTTGTTTTAGTGGTTACGACACAGGTCCACTGTTAACAATCCCTATCTGGAAGAATATGTTTAAGCAAGAATAAAGCCCATTATCTCATGTTTTAGACCACGTGTCGATCTGAGTTCGGAGGGGATCACGAAGGTCGTTAATAATGATGAGATATAAACAGTTCACAGTCGAGACAGCTTGGGCTGAGCTGTCGGTCTAGACTGCAGCTTAATGGTAGTGATGAGTCCTAATCACTAGTTATGCTGGTACGGTGGAACGTATTGAGGATCAATAGAGATAATGCTCTTCTGATACTGACCATGTATCAAAGGTGATATAGGTGAAGAGCTATAGATCTCAGGCTCTAGCTCGATCTTAACCTTGGTAAACTATTAGATGTATATGTATTCTTCGATGTTACTTTGATTTACGAAGATATGAACTTCGTTAGTCATCTAAATCACGTCGTACTTTGGGTAACACGAAGATGCATAGTATGTCTAATAAGTGTTATCAATAAGCCGTGTCCTGTGTGAGTGCAGGCTGACGTTATCCCCTCAAGGGAGTTCACAATGTTTATTATACCAAGTCATGCATGCTGATTAAGTTCAGGTATAATAATGAGGAGTGAATGGGTACTACCTGAGGAATAGATGTTAACAATTAGGAGCAGTCATGGTAGCTCTAATTGATTAACGGATAAGGAGGTCTTAAACACGGGGGTCGAACTATACAAAATACCTACCCAATCTACATAATTGGGACAGAGCGGTGATTCAGCTATGACACTTTAGTGGAGTGCGTCATAGTTCTAATTAGATACATGTTCAGGGGTGGACATGGAAATATCGAATTAGATAAGGCCCAACTCTGTCTGGTATCCAATCCCTAGGATGGCCCAAACAGACCTCGGGAATCGATCTAAATAGTATTATTGAGTTTGGACTCAATAATTGTACTCAGGCCCAGTATATGATATATATTGGATTTATATCCTTTGAATGGATAATAAATATAATTAATTTAGATTTATATCTTGTTGGATAAGATTAAATCTAATTAGTTATTATTTAGTTATTCAAGGATAAGATTAAATCTAATAAGATAAGATTTATTTAATTAAATCTTATGGGGATAAATATCATATATAAATATATTTCGTATATATTTAGTTATTTATTCTTCTACTGATATTAGAATAAATTCTATTTGTTAGAATTAATTCCGGATATACAGTTGCATAACTGAACAGATTAATTCCTTATTAATTCCGTATTAATAAAGGAATAGGATTTGTAAGTTATGGAAAGAGAATAAATATGGGATGGCAAAGATATGGTTGGAGATAAATAAGGAATCATATCTCCTTATTTATGAACCATATATATATACTCTCAAGTCTCTCATAAAACCCTAGTTCTCATAATCTGACCTAGCCACCAGAATCGAATTCTGTGAGATTGGCGCAGAACCCTAAGGGCGAGAGAGAGAGAGTCGGCCGAGTCTGAGGAGAGGAGATCGAGGTTCCAGTGATCTCGAGATGCCCACCAAGTCTCGGATTTCAAGGTGTGGGATCACATCCTAGAAGATCAGAACCGTAGATCGATCAGACACGACTCAGATTGCACGTTCTTCATAATCAAGGTATGTACTCGAACCGTTGCATGAATTTATGTGCACGATCGAATCAACACATCCGAACCAAGATCTGGGTCGGGGCGGCTTTCAAGCAGCCGTTTCCCAACAAGTGGTATCAGAGCCCGAGGTTTTTGGATCGGCTCTGTGATTGAATCGAATATTATGTTCATGCATTCGAGTCATTATGATTATGTGTGCATGCTGCTGTCCGGGAAATTACGTGCGTTGTTTTATCGTTTTTCGATTTATCGTTGTTCGTTTGTTTTTGAATCGGCGAGATAATAAGGTGCCGATTAGATTAGGACTCGTTTTTCCTTGTATTTTTCGATTTTGCATTGTAATTGTTGCTGGGATCGAGAGATGGTGGGAGATCGATGTCCGAGACGAACAAGAGACGAAGACGAAGGCTCGACGGCCGCAGGCGGCGGCGCGTCGGCCAGCGCACGGCGGCGGGCGGCGTAATCTGCCGTGTTTCACGTGGCTGCCTCCTTCGTCGTTTTTTCACGGCGACTGAACCCTAGGGTTCATCCTGGGGTTCAGGCAAGCCGGAGACGAGAGGCGGCGGTGGCAGAACTGGCGGCGGACGGCGGAACGGGCGAAGGCAGCGGCGGCGATGCGAAACCCTAACAGGTTTGGGCTCGTGCGCGCTGCTGGGCTTGAACCGTGGCCTGCCCGGCGGTCCAGCGCCCGGCTCGACGTCGGAGACGGAGCCCAGTCAGCGTCGGACGACCAGCAACGGCGCGACGACGGCGGTTAACGCGAGTATGAGCAGCGGCGGCCGAAACCCTAGCGGTTTTTGGCCCGCACGCTGCAGGGCTCGAACCACCGCGGATCGGAGGTGGCTCGACGACGACGGGGTGGCGCGGAGGCGGACAGCAGGTCCGGTGGTCTGGGAACCACCGGCGGGTGGCGGCTGTGGCGCGATCAACGGCAGCGGCGGCGGCTGGGTTTGTACCCTGCGCGCGCGCTGCTGCCGGATTCAGCCACGGCTACCCGGGCTCGAACCCAGCACCTCCGGTGGTGCTGGGATGCCGGCGAGCTCAGTGGGAGCGTCCGGTGGCATGCCAGCCACCGGCGGCGGCTCGCGGCGGCGGCGCTGCTTCGTGCAGCGAATAACGGCTAAGGCGACGGCGGTTTTGGCGACGGTGACGAGCAGTGGCTCGGGCTGGGTTGCAACGGACGCACCCAGCCCGGTCCCAGCCACGTCAGGCTCGTCGTGGAGCCGAAACGGGGTCCCCGGCACGCACCGCGGCGGCGCGTGTGCTACACGCGCGGCTCGGCGACGGCGCGTGACCGGATTTCGAACGACGGGCTGCACGTTTTTACAACGTTCGGCCCATCACGTTGACGACGGCTAGGGTTTTCTGAAACCTAGGCATGATCGTCGACGGCTAGGGTTTTTGTACCCTAGTTCGTTCGAAATTAATTCGCTTTCCGTTTTTGGTAATTAGGGTTTTCCGCACCCTAATTATTTCGAGCACTTGCTATTTTTGGAAGGTGGACTTGAAGACCGGGGCAGACTTCCAAGATCGAAGATTAAAGACCGGAGCTTGTTCCGGGGTTTTATTTTAATTAAATGTAATAGATAGGGCTTTCTATTCCCGGTCGGCAGCCTATTTATTCGTTTTAATTATTATGCATGCTATGGATGGATTTAAATTACGCGAAGAAGATGATCAGCATGTTTTGTATGTTATAGTTGCTTTTCATAGTTTGCGTAATAGAAATAACATGCATAGGGGTCATAGCATGTCGGTTTTAATGATTTCAATGCGAGCATGTTTTATTACTTGCGCTTAGAAATCATGTGATAGGACTTAATTGTCTATGTGCTACGTATTGTCACACAAACCCTTAAAAAGACTAAGCGGTATAATTAATCGATTATCTGTTAATTGATTTAAAGGACCTCCATATTTGGTTTAAAAATGAAGTAATTAGCATTCGCGTTGACGATGAGTCTTCCTCCCTATAGGAGATGCTAGTTATGGATTTCATTGGTTTAGACTTCAAAAGGATAATTTGATTTAAAATGAAATAATTAGTGTTCGCGTTGACAATGAGTCTTCCTCCCTATAGGAGACACTGATTATGGTTCATTAGTTAAATTCAAAATTGATAATATGGAAAAATGATTTTATAAAGGTAATTCCTCCTTAACGGGTGGGTTACTCTTAATAGAATTAATTTTTCGGAATATTAAAATATGGTTGTAGCTTAGCTGCTTATTGATGAATCCTCCTATAGAGGTCACTTCTCGAATCAGCAGGGTCCTGAGGCACGGGTTATTATTTCTTTGTTTCACTATGGTCCGTGTGATGGGATAAGAAATAAAATAGACTGCGGTCATGGTCGATAATTTTATAGGTAGCATCCACCTATAGTGGACTATTTGTAAATAGTATCGGGCTACTCGTTTGTTGGTTCAATGTTATTATTGGGTTTCTAACATTGATAACATAAATTATTTGCGCTTACTTGTTATTTATTTCAGATATGTCTATTGATTCTATTCGCACGAAGATTTGTCGTTTAGCTTATTCCGATGGTGTTCCGGACTCCTTTCGATTTCGACTACTCGGTTTCCTGGCACGGAAAGAGATAGATTTCTTGAGGTACGAGGATTTTGATGATTTCCCTAACCTAAAGAGATTTCTCATGAGGTTTAAAAACCTTGTACGGATGTACGTGTTCTATGGTGGTGTTATGTCGGGAAAGACTGTTTGCGAGCTTCTACTTGCATGTTTCCCGACTTGGTTCCTGGCTCTCAGAGAAGCGGTCGTCCCGACCCACATCGTTCACGAGGATCCAATGGCTCTCATTGGGGAGTTACTCGTGGTAGATGCGGAAAGGATTGATATATTGCAGACTGCTTATGAGGCGCAGAGGAAGTTCTGGGATCGTCCTATTAGGAATGTCGATGTTAATCGGCATTTTACGGCCCGGGACAACGAGTCCCTCATTGATGAGTACCTTCAGTCACTGAGGATTGATGATTTTGATTTTGACGGACTCGTTCACGATGTGAATGAGCTGATCTCTGATCAATCCATGGAGGGAGTGGGCGATTCCGAGTCTGTAAGTCTTGTTCACGATGTGAATGAGCTGAACTCCGATCAGCCTACTCAGGAAGTGAATGATGCCAGGAAGGAGGGACCTCCGATAATAAAGGTTTATCAGAGGAGGAACAAGAAGTTGAAGATAGATGGAGGTATGTCAGACTCTTGTAACATCAAAAACCAAATTATACTAGTTCAGTCCTCACGGACGGATTTAACTGGTGGATACTAATTGTGGTTTGTTGCAATCTTTGTAGGTTTAGCTACAAGGAACGAGTAGGACGACTTCAAGTTCTTGAGCTCGACAAGCAACATTCAGTTGATGCAGTTGTCTAGCAGACTTGGAGATTTCTATCTTACGTTTTATCTTAGTTTTTGGATACTAGATTCTGGATTATTACTCTTTTTTTTACCACATTAGCTGCCTTATTTTGGCAGGATACTTATGTTTTCAGATATTGATGGATGATTACTTTCTTACATTGTATTAAGGATTTACTTCTTTAATACTGGTTGTTTTGATATATCATTCGTAGTGGGAGTAATAGCTGTGAATCTTGAAGGATATTCCAAAATGTGTTATGATAAATGTGGTACTTCTTGTTCAATATTGTCTTTTAACAAAATACTATGTCACTATGTCTAAATCTATATCCTTTCCTTATTTGAAATGAAGTGATTAGCATTTATGTTGATCATGGATTTCATTGTGATTTAAAATGAAATTGATTAGCATTCGCGTTGACAATGAGTCTTCCTCCCTATAGGAGATGCTAATTACAGATTTCATTGGTTAAATCTGTTCGGAAATAAGGATAATTTGCACACGAAGTGTCGCAATTTCAATGATAGATTTAGTAATTAGATGGACAAGTAGTTATTTTTCAAGGAAAGACAATCATTTATTCTTGATTAACGTCCAAGAATAAAAGGAAATTATGGATTGGAACATCATAAGGCCGGAAGTACAAGACAGATAACCAAAAGGATCTGCACAAGATTATTTTAGGATCCTAGTCACAGTGGGAGCTTTTTCGAGTGTGTCTCGAAAATGGTAAATTGTTCATCAAGAAATCTAATTTCTTGGATAGTGAACAAACCAAGTTGACTAATAAGGATTAGTTAGATGAAGATGGTTGCATATCATTGATGAGTCTATGAGTTTAACACTCGAAAGACTTACACGTTGTATGCTCATAATAGGTGAGGACATACATGAGCGAACATGGATGTAGTTTGAGAAAAGGGAAGAATTTTCTCAACAGTTCTATGCTTCGGGACAAACACATTGAAATGTGTGGTTCAATGATATAAAGCATTCATTTGTCAGAAAACACATATAAACTCATTTATGAGATATGTTGACAAATGGTACAACTTTCATCTACAAAAGACGTTGGATTGGTTGTCTTGTACATTGTGTGATAATATTACTAGCACTTGAATAAGGTGTGAAAGTATTATCTGACACAATAAGTGGTGATTATCCGAACAGTTTAGAATGAAGGTTAGGAGTAATGTTAGATATATCTGCGGATAGTACAACATTATTCAAGTACTCTTCATAGACTACTGTTGTGGCAAAGTTTGCAATACACTTGGATATTGCATAAAGAGCCAGATATATGTTAGTGCTGGGTGCATGGTAACGGATATAGTCTATCATTCTTAAATGCTTGATGACACGGATAATCGAATGGTAGCTAGAAAACGACATCATCGACCTTTTACTATGGATTCACGTAAGAAGCAAAATTGTCTTGAAGATTCTCACGCATTGAAATGCTGAAAGGGAGCTAGATAATTCAGGGCTTGGCTTCGTGAATTGGCAGTAATCTCAATTTGTTAGAATTCTTACACCCCCTAGAGAATTCTAAGTGCAGTAACAAATTTCTGAGATTTGGAAATGCCGGTAATAACATAGTGAGTACCTTAAATTAAGGCGATTTCGTGGAGAAAATAGAAACACTAGAGGAATGTACGATGATGGTTCCTTCACTAAGTGCACCATGTCAGGTATACTGTAGCACGTGGCTGACATGTCTTAGTGAGCCTCCCACTAAAAGGTACAAGGTAAAGGTAAAATCTTTGAGTATAAGTGGGAGAAAAAGTGTATGATGGTTGTTAACGATTGCGATCGTGCGATTGTTAACATTGTACATGGATGAAGTCATATGGTTTCCTGTAGACGCGTTGGTATACTAAAAGGTTTTACTTTAGTATAAGTGGGAGATTGTTGGGGTTGTTGTATACCTAAAGCAAAACCGGTTGTTTTAGTGGTTACGACACAGGTCCACTGTTAACAATCCCTATCTGGAAGAATATGTTTAAGCAAGAATAAAGCCCATTATCTCATGTTTTAGACCACGTGTCGATCTGAGTTCGGAGGGGATCACGAAGGTCGTTAATAATGATGAGATATAAACAGTTCACAGTCGAGACAGCTTGGGCTGAGCTGTCGGTCTAGACTGCAGCTTAATGGTAGTGATGAGTCCTAATCACTAGTTATGCTGGTACGGTGGAACGTATTGAGGATCAATAGAGATAATGCTCTTCTGATACTGACCATGTATCAAAGGTGATATAGGTGAAGAGCTATAGATCTCAGGCTCTAGCTCGATCTTAACCTTGGTAAACTATTAGATGTATATGTATTCTTCGATGTTACTTTGATTTACGAAGATATGAACTTCGTTAGTTCATCTAAATCACGTCGTACTTTGGGTAACACGAAGATGCATAGTATGTCTAATAAGTGTTATCAATAAGCCGTGTCCTGTGTGAGTGCAGGCTGACGTTATCCCCTCAAGGGAGTTCACAATGTTTATTATACCAAGTCATGCATGCTGATTAAGTTCAGGTATAATAATGAGGAGTGAACGGGTACTACCTGAGGAATAGATGTTAACAATTAGGAGCAGTCATGGTAGCTCTAATTGATTAACGGATAAGGAGGTCTTAAACACGGGGGTCGAACTATACAAAATACCTACCCAATCTACATAATTGGGACAGAGCGGTGATTCAGCTATGACACTTTAGTGGAGTGCGTCATAGTTCTAATTAGATACATGTTCAGGGGTGGACATGGAAATATCGAATTAGATAAGGCCCAACTCTGTCTGGTATCCGATCCCTAGGATGGCCCAAACAGACCTCGGGAATCGATCTAAATAGTATTATTGAGTTTGGACTCAATAATTGTACTCAGGCCCAGTATATGATATATATTGGATTTATATCCTTTGAATGGATATTAAATATAATTAATTTAGATTTATATCTTGTTGGATAAGATTAAATCTAATTAGTTATTATTTAGTTATTCAAGGATAAGATTAAATCTAATAAGATAAGATTTATTTAATTAAATCTTATGGGGATAAATATCATATATAAATATATTTCGTATATATTTAGTTATTTATTCTTCTACTGATATTAGAATAAATTCTATTTGTTAGAATTAATTCCGGATATACAGTTGCATAACTGAACAGATTAATTCCTTATTAATTTCGTATTAATAAAGGAATAGGATTTGTAAGTTATGGAAAGAGAATAAATATGGGATGGCAAAGATATGGTTGGAGATAAATAAGGAATCATATCTCCTTATTTATGAACCATATATATATACTCTCAAGTCTCTCATAAAACCCTAGTTCTCATAATCTGACCTAGCCACCAGAATCGAATTCTGTGAGATTGGCGCAGAACCCTAAGGGCGAGAGAGAGAGAGTCGGCCGAGTCTGAGGAGAGGAGATCGAGGTTCCAGTGATCTCGAGACGCCCACCAAGTCTCGGATTTCAAGGTGTGGGATCACATCCTAGAAGATCAGAACCGTAGATCGATCAGACACGACTCAGATTGCACGTTCTTCATAATCAAGGTATGTACTCGAACCGTTGCATGAATTTATGTGCACGATCGAATCAACACATCCGAACCAAGATCTGGGTCGGGGCGGCTTTCAAGCAGCCGTTTCCCAACAAGACATAGGTTTAGGAGGGGTTTGGAGTGTAAAAACTATAACTTAAGAAGCATTAACAATGAAAGGGTTTAGGATTCTTCAAATGCTAGGCTTAGGATTATATGAGTAGGCCTAAATCTAGAGTGCAATTGAGGTTGCAGAAAACACAAGCTTTGATCGAACTAAAGCTTGGGAACACTTCTTAAGAACTCGAGAAAAGATTGCAATGAAATTCGTTAGTGCTTGCTTTATGCGCTTCAAGATTTGAATGAAGTGTTAAGTGTTCTGTTTCTGCATGGACCTAATTATAGTGGGAGATGATCAATTCGGCCGTTAGAAAGAGGGTTTGATCATGTCTCTCACGCTCCAACATTACGGCTTTAACCTGCTGCCTTTTGGAAACGCAGTTTGTCTTCTTCCCGAAATGGCTTGCTTCCAACACCGGCAGCTCCTGCGCTCCAGGGATAACGACTATTGCTTCCCTTTGGTTAAGGACAAATGTCTTCATCGAGTCTTAGTTAGCCACATGTCATGTGTCATTATTAATGCCTGCAGAATTTCACTTTGACTTATTTCAAACTTGAGTTTTAAACTGGACGGTAGTGATAGGCGTTGAACAGTGACAGAGTTAAAGCGAGATTGCCTTAACATTTTCTGTTTGTCAAAGAAATGTCTATCTCTCGTTATGAACTATTAAAGCGATCGAGGTCGCTCTGTTGAGGTTCATTTTTACAACAAGTAGATCTTCAGGCTTTTGCCTGTGCATTTCGAACTGAGATCTTATAGCGACAAATACACTAGAGTTTCTAACAGTTAAGCTTTAGAAAATTCTATCTAATCTAGTCATCAAAAAGAGAGGACTAGGAAAAGTCTATCGGGAGGGTTTTAAGATCGAATCACCATATATCATCTTTTATTTATGACTCCCAAGGTGGTTTCCCCATAACATTATACCCTAATAATATCCCAGCACGAGAGGTTGGCCGAGAGGCTATAGCTCAAGGGTCTTCATGGCTCGGCCGAGAGCTAAGGATCAGTGGGGTCCTCTCAAGCCACCTCTCGATTGAGAGGTCCTACTTCGTGTCCAAACTCGAACGTTTCTTCCTCATTTTTCTTCATTCCTTCGTCTCTCGTATCGACTTGGGTTTCATCGACTTGAAAAGCCCTAAAAAATACTCAAAACAACCAAAAAGCGTAAACTAGCTCGACACGATCTAAACTAGTAAAATAGGACTAGAAAATGACTCTTTTACACTTACATGATATGGTAAAAATGGACCCTATCAAAATCCCCCAAACGTAACCATTATTCGTCCTGAACAATAAACTAAAACTTAACTAAAGAAAAACAAATTAAGACATACACAACATACAAGCATAATAAGCTTTAAGGGCCTCATAGATTTTCAAAGAAACGTTAATAAATATCATATATTATTCGAGATCAATACAATGCAAAGACTTACCATAAGATTGCCCTTTATCTCAACATCTCCACCACTTTTTCGTATGTAAGAACCAGGATTAATTAGGTTTTTTCAAGGCTTAAATGTAGGCACATCTGATAGGGATTAATATCAGTCTTGCCACGTGGAGTTCTTCAGTGCTGACTAGACCTTTCTTCCAGGAGCTTCAGATGCCCTGCCCGGTACAGATGCCTTGGCCCACGCAGAAGCTATAGGATTCTGGGTATATCCTGGCTTATGCAGAAGCTGTCTCGGTCCCGCTGGCATCTGCTAGGACTCAAGGATCTGCCAAACACGCAGTCCGCATGACTCTATATACCTTAGGGTGAGGACCATTAAATTAATGACAGAGAGAATCTTGTCCCCCCAAAAATTCCTTTTCTGTCCTCCCCGTATAGGTACATTCACCTTTTCACCCCTTTTTACACCTATAAATAGATAGTGATCTCACCATTCTGAGGTACGAGTTCTACACTTCTCTACACTGTTTTATTGACGTTCTTCCTTAGAGTTTTTCGTACTCTTACTGACTTGAGCGTCGGAGGTCCTTTCCGGAGGAACCTCCCCCTTTGTTCCTCCGGCTCTGTTTTGCAGGCGCCCGGTGGTCTCGAACACAGAGTTTGAAGGTACAACCCTCACCACTGCTTGAGGATAAGTGGAAGAACGCTTTGCGTTAACTAGTTCATCCTCCATTCTTCCCTGTTACATCTCGTCTTTCGTGAACAAGGTCGGATGGATAGTTTGGACGCTTTGCGTTTTGCCTCTATCTCAGCCCCCTTTCACGGAGGAGTGACGTATCAGTGAAATCGAGCTAAGAAGATTGACACCTTGCGTTGATTCTCCCCTTGTCTCTGTTTATGATTTTTTGTATATGAATATTTCTTGCAAACCTGTAAATATGATAAATAATTGTATAATTGTTGTTAATCTTCGACCCGGATCTAACAACATCGGTTTAGGGTAGGGAAAATATTCGCTAAGTGACTTAAATGTCTTCAAGTATCAACCATTATTTAAGAACTCCTAAACTAGTATGAATTCCAATCCATCTTCTACTCATCAACTCTTTCTCAAATAAAAACATATTCTCCTTTTCACCTTCTATTCAACTCCCAAAATACTAAAAACTCTATCCATCCATTTACGCTCTTTTATATATATATATATATATATATATATATATATATATATATATATATATATATATAGGATGGATCATATAGAAATAAGTCCTGGTGTGAGAAATAGGAATAGATCTGGACCATTGATCTTAATTTGATCTGTGGCTATAATTGATTTAAGCATGATTATAAGGTATCATAAGCATGACTAGGTTATAGCATGAATTTGTACATTAAAAAGCATAATGGTGTTGTAATCATAAATATATACTGATTTAAGCATGATTTTGTATAGTTTTAAGCATCTTTCGCATATTAGCACTCCAAGATTTATTTGCACATGAACCATTCCCTATATATATATATATATATATATGAACCATTCCCTATATATATATAGCGGCGGAGAGATCATATACAAAAGACAGGTTCCGTAAGAAATGAGAAGTGATCTGGACCATTGATCAGTGTGATCTACGGTGTAGATTAACTGGTGCATTATGATTTTACTGAAAATGCATTATGAATGTATAGATAATGCATATAATGCATTGTGCATTATAGTTATGCATATCATGCATTATAAATTATGCATAAAATGCATCATTTTATTTTTTACGATAAACCTATTTTGTACAGGATCTCACCCCTATATATATATATATATATAGGAATTAGATCATGTGAAAACTAATTAGATTGTGGAATCTAGAAACTATTTAAGATCGTTGATTTTTGGCATCTAATGGTCAGCAAAAATAGTTCAGTTTTAATTTTTTTAATGATATCTTTAAATTTATAATTCTAATTAATGTATGAGTAGGGCAAATATGTCTTTTGCTCAATCCGTAACTGATATGCTCCTTTAATCATGGGATTTCAATTCCTTTAATGAAATAAAATATTTGAGATTCTTAAAATCATATATGCATTTTAGCGGCTTTCTTTTTGTCGTCCAAATTCTTTATTCTGTTGCAATTTCATTTCTTCTACTACCGAAAATGGATAATCCAGCTTTTTGTGTCTTTTTTATTTATTTTTTATGTTCATATGTTGCATAAAATGATATTATGTAGCCTATTATTTGATAATTGTTATTCCAAGGATTTATATTTTCAATATCCATTTTTTTTTATTACGATTGATGCATATATGTTTTACATCATACATTTTATTCTTTGTTTATTTAGTTGTATGCATTGTTGAATAATTTTAAGCATATCAGAGTATGCAGTAGAAAATATTGAAGTGTATGATTGTAAAAATCAGTTTAGTTGCATGATAAATCAAAGTATGCAGTACAAAATATTGCTGCTTCAAGATCTATTGGAGTTGTTGGGGATAATGTGGATAAAATGAAAGGATTGCTAAAAGATTTTAATGACATGCATGAAAAATATAGCAATCATGATTGTATCTCTACTGGAGCAAATGCGAAACAGATGGTGTTTGAGAATGTCTATGGGTCTTCGCTTCCGAAGGATATATCAGTGTTGCCACCTGACAAGGTCAAAACAAAAGGGAGTGGTAGTAGACTAAAGTCGAAGAAAGAGAAGACAATTAGAGATGCAAACAAGCCTAAAAGGAGATGCGGCAAGTGTAAGGAAATGGTGAACCACGATGCCAGAAATTGTGACAAGGTTATATGATTTCTATAGTGTAGTGCTTATTTTAGAGAGATTATATATCGATATTGTTGTCTTGTTTTTTTTTTTTTTTTTTTTTTTAATTTTTTTTTTTTTTTTTTTTTTTATTGGGATCTAAACTTTGAACACATATAAGGTTTTGTCGTAACAATAGCATGAATGTAGCATGAGTTTCATTATTCATAATTACTTAATCATTTGTTTATATAAATTCCAAATATATTATGTCATAGTCATAGTGCATCTGAAATGTATGTTTGATGGATGCAATAGACAAAAGTGATGCATTTATAAAAAATAATTGTCTGGATTATGCATGTCATATTATTATTAAACTGTGTGCTCTTTATATATGCATATTGTTAATGGCATGTAAATATCATAATGTCAACAATAGCCACCTTATTTTTCTTGATAACAACAAAGTGAGTAAAACAATATTTTAAAGAAATTACTACGAAATATGTCTTTGCATTAAGAATAGCTAAAAGGTTCATTTAAGGACTCCAACTAATAAAAAACACCTAAACAAGTTCTATCTATCCCAACAACCAGAAATTATAGATGCAACACCATACTATTAAGGACTCCAATTAATCAAAAAGGATTCCACGTCAATTTTCTTATTTTCAGATGAGAGAAGGTAGAAACAGTCAGCTTCATCAACCATGCTGTCTTTTAGTGTGTTGCATTTTGCTGAAACAATTGATGCACAATATTTGATCCTCAGATATTTGAGTTGATTTCTTGAATTCCGCTTCAAACCGTGTTTCCACTTGTCCCCAGTTTCTCCCATAAAAGTTTCCATGTGCCTCATAGTATAGACTCCACAGTCATATCCATTAACTTTATCAACCCAAGGTAAACTCCACAGTCATATCCAGCCGGAGCAGCTTTTTGATGCAGCCGATGATTAAGAAACCAGAAAATCAGTAATGCATCTAATATTAACGAAAATGCATCACAATTTTCTAAGGAAATTAAAATTTTTAGTTTTATATAATGAATGCATAAATCAATACCAAAATATGCAGATAAATTACGAACAAACTTTCCGTTCAATACAAAAAACCATCCATTAACTGTACAAGTATACTAGAAAATTCATATAATAACAAATCAAAATATGCAATTAAAAGTATAAGAAAATTCATCAAGTTACACACATAATATCATTAGTCAAAACTTTAGAACTATCCAATGCATATATGAACAACAATAAATGCATCTAAAAGCACTAACAAATGCATCTCAATCTATTTATCTAATTCACGAAATATGATTTTTTCAGTTGCTGCGCACGATAAGTATGAAATATTCATTAATTTCGTGACCAATCATAGCTTAAGAAAATAAATAAATAAATAGATAGATAGATAGATAGATAGATAGATAAATCAAAATCATTTACTATTAAAAACTCAACTATGAATGTGCAGATGCGTAACTTAATTCAGCTATATGCATCGACTATTAAAAACTCGCATACGAAGGCGCAAATGCATAGCGCAATTAAGAAATATGCATCAATTATTACTAATAAATGCATCAACAAAATTTAAACAAATAAGGGACTACACAAACAATATAATAAACATAAAGCATGCCCAAAACTATTAAGAATATTGCATCTCTAATGGAAGATTAAGCATCAAAATAATACCTCACAAATCTCTCCCATTCTCACTTTACAATAATCATATCCACAAAATTTAACAAAATGGAAGAAAGACACTCAATGTACTGCGGGAGGGAGCCGATAAGTATGATCAGATATTGTTCCCTCAGACAGCATAGACTGATGTTCGAATCCATTACTTTATTTCCATTTCGGGAAAGAACAACAAAGCGTGTATTTTACATGGTACTCAATTTCAACTCAACAGGAAACCAATTTAACAGGCGAGAAAGCAACATCTCAACAACCCAAACTCAGAGTTAGAGATTCAAACTTTTCTCTACAATGCACTAGTTTGATATCCCACTATGTAGATGAAAGAAGGAAGAGATAATGTTACGAACAATCAAGCATTCAAGGCAATAGATCTCTTTGTATTCAGATTCCTATAAATTCAAGAACGCTCTACGTTAGAAATGATCATAGCTCGGTTCGGTTACCGAGTCAAACGTTAAAATCTAAGTAACAGAATATGCTATTACTATGAACCAAAACTGAAGCAAATATGTGAAAACTAAACATAATCAAACCAAAATTTCCGATCCGGCTCCGGTAAGAAACTAAGAAACCAAAATTAAAAATGTTACTCCCTCCGTCCCTTCTTAAGACATTACGTATTCCTTTTTGGAACGAAAAAATTTACTTTAGTACATGCATTTCTTCGAACATTTTGTGCTCGAAAACAGGTGAAGAAAATTTCCAGCATTTTAAAAACTCGACTATGAATATGCAGATGCATAACTTAATTAAGATATATGCATCGACTATAAAAAACTCGCATACAAAGGCGCAAATGCATAGCGCAATTAAGATATATGCACCAATTATTACTAAGATATGCATCAGCAAAATTTAAACAAATAAGGGACTACACAAACAATATAATAAACATAAAACATGCAAAAAACTATTACGAATATTGCATCTCTAATGGAAGATTAAGCATCAAAATAATACCTCAAAAATCTCTTCCATTCTCACTTTACAATAATCATATCCACAATATTTACTTTGGTACACGCATTTCTTCGAACAGTTTGTGCTCGAAAACATGTGAAGAAAATTTCCAGACTTTTGATTTTTGGTGATTTACCCACAAAGAATGAATTTAAATGCAAATTATCAACTAATCATGTGCATAATCCAAATGAATAACACCACATTCAATGACATTACCAAATCACCCATAAAAAAATATAAAAAAACCACCGAAAAATCGAACCTTCTCCTTCTTCTACTTCGGCTTCGTGAGTGTTGCTTCCGGTAGTCATTTTGTTGCCGGAGATATTTAAGATCTGTTGATTTCGGTGTTGTGTGACTGTTGAAAACTATCGACTGTATTCAAACGGAGGATGTATATCTAAAATTTCAAGAAGATTTGATGGCGACTTTCTGCATATTCTGAAGATAGAAGGATACACATAATCCCATAAAATCGGAGGCGTGATCTATGCAATTGTAGAATCTAGGAAATTGACTTCAGTACCCTTATTCTTTTTTTAATTATTATTTTAATTGCTCTGAATATGCATCTTTAATTACATCTTGACCGCTTCTTTCTTTTAATCGGAGGGTGCACATTAGTTTTTAGATTTTACTCTAAGGGTGGTTTCCACCAGAATCAATGCCTATATATATATATATATATATAGAGGATATATCAGGTGAAAACTAATGTTAAGTTGAAACTTAGAAACCGATCACATCCGTTGATTTTGAAGATCTACTGGATGAGATTTTATTTCAGTTAAATTATGAAAAATTCAATTTTTGATTTTTTTTAATGATTTATAGTATTATATAGGGATAAATTTGACATTTTAACTTTGTGTAACTGATTTTCCATAAATATAGGATCTTTATTTTATTTTTTTCCTTATCGGATCTTATCTTATCCTGCGTCTTCTTCTTCTACGTTTTCTTCTTCTTCTTCTTCTTCTGACCTCTTTTCACAACTTTTATTGGAAATTCTATATAGTTTAATCCATAAAATTACAAAGAATCACATCTCAATAAAATAACAATAGGATCGATCATGATATCGGCATAGGAGGGGGAAGAAGGAGTTCTGGAAATTACGTATTGTTTGAGTGTATTATCGATTACTTCTATTTCAAATTAGGGTTCAACGATGTCTCGTCACAGTAGAGAAGACGGTTGCAGGAGTTCGCAGCCTTACGACGATTCATTGAGAGATCGGCACTCCCATCACTACAAGGTGTATTACTTTGCTACACCATTCAATTTTTATTTGTATATTGTGCCTGAGGATGGTATGTCCTTTTGTTTATGTGAACTTATTTGTTGACAAATACTCAAAACATATGAATGACCTTAATATGGCTTGTTTCTCGTTCCCTCTTTCTCGAATCTCCTTGCACACCGTTATGGCAGCCAAATACTCCAGTGAGGGCGCACACATATGTGAGCTTTTAATTTACATCTTAACATTCATTATGTACGATCATTAAGCTTCAAGGTTTAAATAATGTCTCTTGTTTTCCTGATTTCTTATTTTCATCTTGTCGATCGTTGTTAGAACTGTCGTAGATGGTCAGATTGTGTTGCTCACTTTCAACTCCTTATTTCAGTGCGATTAACTGTTCTTTCCTTTTGATTGATGCAGACCTCTTTCTACTGCAGAACTGAGGAAAATGGGGACCACCATTACAAAGTTGTTCTCAGTTTCACAAAGTACATTTCTAGAGTAGTTGTTCTTCTCCTCCTTCTTTGTAATCTGGGATAGTTTCGAAAATTTTATGCAGGTTCGTATGAGAAAACTATAATTGGATTAGTTTCGGATTAGATCGAATCGGATTGTAATTTTTTGTTGTAATCTGGAATAGTTCGGTTGATTTTTTGGTCCTATCCTAAAAATTTTCAAGTTATTTGTGTATATTGTACATAATGCATATTATGTCGATTTTGTTGCATTTTAAAGATCATTCTGTTGCATTTTATTTTTATTTTATAACGAGGCTTTAGTTTTTCGTATTATGGCTCAGTTTTCCATACAAGTTAGGGTTTAGCTTTCCCAACATGTTAGGGTATAGCTTTTCCTACAAGTTAGGTTTAAACTTTTCCAAATAGTGTTTCGATTTCCCTAATGGGTTATAGGGTTTTAGTTTGGTTTTTTTATACATATTAAACAAATTTTGTGTATTATATTTTTTTGTGTATATATATTTGAATGCATAATAAACACATATATTACTTACTACATTTATATTAGATTTTGATGCATTGTATATCTCGTTTTGTAAATTTTTATACGTTATGTGTGTTTATTGGATATAATGCATATTAGGTCGATTTTGTTGCATTTATTATTCAGTCTGATGCATTTTCGTTTCATTATCATACTTGGCTTCAGTTTTTCCTGTTAGGGTTTAGTATCCATACGAGTTAGGGTTTAACTTTCCCTACAAGTTAGGGTATAGCTTTCCCATATAGGGTTTTGGCTTCCCCTATGGGTTAGGGTTTATCATTCACTAAAAGTTAGGGTTTAGCTTTTCTTACTGGGTTAGGGTTTAGCTTTTTTTACTGCGTTAGGGTTTAGCTTTCCTATTGGCTGAATCTAGTTCCATAAAAATTATGCAACATTATATATTTTGTGCAACAAAAATACGTATGTAGACGAGTAAACTAAATTATTTAAACAAAAAGATGATCTATTAATATGCAACAACTCGTGACCTAATATGCACCAAAACTATTTGAATATGCAACAATTGTTGAGTAATCATCATAAACAAACTCATCGTAACTCAAATTGAATATCGTAACTCAAATTTAATATCAATGCATATTCTAGTCATTTTGATGCATTTTTGATAGCTATCAAATCTATCAAAATTTGAACTCAAATCTCATTCAAATCGGATAAGACCACCCAGAAATATGTTCTACACTTCAAGAACAAATTGAATATCAATGCATATTCTAGTCATTTTGATGCATTTTTGATAGCTATGAAATTTATAAAAATTTGAACTCAAATCTCATTCAAATCGGATGGAACCACCCAGAAACATGTTCTACACTTCAAGATGTTTCCAACGGTAGGTCGCCCATCTAAATCCGATCGACGATGAGGCCGGAATTGCGTCTCGAAGTTTACATCGCCGCTGAAGTCGCGATTTCCATACTGGTCCGACTTCTTCAGCAAATATCTCCTTCGTTTCTCCATCAAAACGAGCGATCCACCCATGAATCTCTTCATCTTTTCGAGTAGAATAAAACTCTGTTGACCGTTTTATGATTATCATTAAAATCTGGCCAGAAATTGCATTGTTGCAAGAGAAATGGAGTAGTGTAGGTTGGTTATGGAAAATTCCTATTATTATGGAATGAGATTTTATTTCTTTTTTTAAATTAAAATTCTGGACGAATTTGTCCTTAATGACACAATATTTTATTTTTTTAATGCATTATTTCATTTAATCTCACCCATTGGATCCTTAAAATCAACGGATATGGTCGGTTTCTAAGTTTCAACTTAAGGTTAGTTTCCACCATAGTGCTACCCTATATATATATATGTATATATATATATATATATATATATATATATATATAGCTAATGGATCAAATGAGATCTATATTCTAAGGTACTAACTAGGATCTAATCCTAGCCTTCAATTTTTTAAGATATATGGTTAATAATAATGTGAATATTTTATATAAATAAATTTTTGATTAAATGCAGAAAGTTTAGAGAGGTCATTTCGTCAATTTATTTTAACCGCTCCATCTTTTTCAGAAATTCATATCAAAATCGAAATCTCTAATTCCCATCGTTCAACCGCTCCATCTTTTTCAGTTTCTCTTCTTTTTTTCTCTTTCTTATCTACCGAGAGCAGGGAAGAAAGAGCCTGGTTTCAAAGTTGTGCTAATGTCTATTAGACAAGCTACCATTAATATCATGAAATGACGTCGAAACCACACTCCACCTTCCGTCTCCTTGAGCAATACTTGAGATACAAGTCGCGGTGTTATCTTCTTCCGTTCTTCTTCTCGAAATAAATTTTTCCATTCTTCCAAAAGAGAAGATGGTTGGGTTTTTTTTCCTTTGAACAATTGATCTTTCCCCCTTGGGAAACCCAAGTACACGATGCACGTCATTAGCTTCAACATGTAGTGTTTTATCATTTTGAAGTCTGATCTCACAACTGTTTGCATCGAAATTTTCGAGAATCCAATAGCTAAGCATAGATGGCACCTCTTTTATTTGTAAGGATAAAATATGGCCGAACCCAATTTCTCTTATTTCTTTTTTTGAACATCATTCAATTTTGTAATGGTGTTCACCAGTATCTGAGGGCAAGTTCTACACTTAAGTTTCGGAAACTGATCATCTCCATGCTGTTCGACTTGTTCATTTTGAGTTTCGAGATCTGGTCTTTCTTCTTCCATAGGTTCTAATACTTCTCTGGCATCTTGAATTCCCTTTTATCTTTTATGAATATTAGTTTCAGAACCTGTTGGTTATGACATGAATGCATTAGGATTAATCACATAAGAACTTATAACAACGTAATTAAGCTCCTGGAAATAAGTAATATAACAAATCGATAAATAAGCATTTAAATATGTACGTTTAAGCACTACAAGCATGAATATTCAGCAACATGCAATTAAGATGAGAGTATTTATATGAATTAGTCCATTATGTAACACTCATGTTGTTTTTAACTTTACTTTTAGAAATGCATATCAATTGTTCGATAAAAGTGTTCAAAAAGAAAATGTGGTTGTTTCTCACAATATATAAAATTAATTTATTAGGATTCCTTTCAAGCACTTCAAACAACATAAATAAGCATTAAAAATATATAAGATTAAGCACTGTATGCATGTATATTCATAATCATGCATTTCCCCTCTGCGTGCTTGACTTCTCTTCTAAACTCTTCTGCTCATCCTATATACTACCCTCAGACTCAGAAATTGATGCTTTCGGGCAGTTCAGTTTTTTTAATCGAGGGCACTGATAGACCAGATAAGGTGCGCCATGAACATTCCCTAGAGATACCCAATCTTGAAAGACGGATGAAGAGGAAAAAGAAGATGACAATACGACTGAAATTAAGCACTACATGCATATTGGTGCTCTCTGCATGTTGCTTATTTAATGTGCTTATATTGCTTAATTATATATGATTGAATGCTTATTTGCATGGTGATTAATTTATAGATAATGAAGATAAGCAATCTAGTTCCTTCCTATTCGTCTATTTATCATGCCAACCCCACCCGGACTCAACCCACAATCGGAAGCTTTATTTTACCGATCAAATATGTTCAAGAAATCGATCCGATTGGAAATAAAAATTCGTTCGTCTCGTCAAAATTCGTTCGTCTCGTCTGGTCTCAGATTCACAGATTCACAGAAATAAAAATTCGTTCGTCTCAGATTCGCTGAAATAAAAATTCGTTCGTCTCTTTTCTATTCATTACGTGACTGCAATCTAGTAAGAGTTGTATATATCATCATCTTTCATGAGCCACGATTCTCCCCTATATATGCGGCAACTAAATATTAATTTTGGCATTAATATCCATTTTTTACCCTTCAGTAATTTGAAGGAATTAATATATTCAAAATATATATTTTGTTACTAATAAATCTCAGTCATCCAAATCTAAGAAATCTACGGTTAAAAATGGATCCTAGATACTACCTGGGGGACAGTTCCTATTGGATCCGCTCCCTATATATATATATATATATATATATATGGGGGGGGGGGGGGCAAAAATATATCTACCTATTCTTGTTAAATAAAATCAAGATTTGTACAAAATATAACAAAAATCAATTTATACCCACTTTTTCAACTTTCTTCCCAATTTACCTCTACTTTTCCCACTCTCTTTCCTTTTCTCTTTCATACACATGCTCATGTCAACATCAACTTTTATCTTTTCCTTTTTCTTTTGTTTTTTAATTTCCATCAAGAACCATATTTTTTATTTATTTTTTTATCTAATATTTTATTTCAATTTTCACATTGTTTTTTTTTAACAAGTGTTCCTTGATAAGAAAATGAAATAATTTGGTAAGAAGTTGTCAATTTATTTTATAATCTTACTATCTTATAATGGTAGGAAATCATGTACATATAAAATGTAAGAAACGTCATTGTGTTTACCATACTTTGTAAGAAACAGTATACAATCTTACAATTTTTTGTAAGAAAACATATACAACATAACTATCCTACTTAATAAAAAAAATCATGAAACATTTACACATTATGTAGAAAAATAAGTCATTCTTACCATACTTTGTAAGTAATCGTGTGCAATCTTACTATCTTGTAATAAATGACACATTCTTATAATCTGGTGTAAGAAACGACATCATTCTTACCATACTTTGTAAGAAATATTGCAATGTTTATAAGAAAACATGTACAATCTTACGTAACAATAAAACATGTACTTACTTAACATTAAGACTAATTTATTTATTTTTCTAATTTTTAATTTCAATTTCGTGTTCAGTTTTTTTTTTTTTAATTTTAATTTTATTAAAACTGCAAATGTCAGTTGGTTAGAAAATGACTCATTCTTACCACGTATGGTAAGAAATAATGTATAATCTTATAAAATGTTGTGTAAGAAGTCATGTTCATTCTAACTATCTATCATACGAGTGCTCCAGTAAGACTTGCTAAGTAAAAAACAAACTCGTTTTTATTTACAATCTTTCAATCTTATTATATATTGTAAGAATCCATGTACAATCTTACAAACTATTGTAAAAGATCATGTTCATTTTGCCTATGCAAAATCTTACAACCAAGTGCTCCAATAAAAATTGTTAAGTAAGAAACAAACTCATTCTTACTTTCATTCTTATTAGATACGGTAAAAGTCCATGTACTGTAATCTTACGTTAGAAAAAACTATGTAGACATATTTATGTAAGAAATGACCTCATTCTTACCATAGTTTATAAGAAATCGATCTACATTCTTACAATCATATGTAATTAAAATCTTGTACCATCTAGCTATCTTACTTAATAATAAAAACAATGTAAATATTTACATATATTATGTAAGAAACGATATCGTTCTTACGATACATTGTAAGAAACCGTGTACAATTATATAAACTTGCGTAAGAAATCATATACAATCTACTTAACTTACTTACCAAAAAAACAATGTAACATTAACCAATAAGGATTAACAAAATTGAAAATGTACCATCTAACTATAATTACAATTTGTATTATGTTTTACTCCTTATTACCACATTAGGGAAACTTGCATAAAAATATTATTACAAGAATAGGCCTTGGAGCATCACATATATAGCTAAACATACAGTAAGAGTTATCACTCATTCTTACCATATTTTTTAAGAAATTAGTCTTTTTTTTTTTTTTTTTTTTTTGATCGGGGCAAATGTTAGATGTTAGATTAGATGTTAGTACGCCTAGCTCTCAATCACTCCAAGAAAATCTCCAAGTCACCTTATATCTCCCCAATTCGCTCCCACCAGGGATCGAACCCGGGTCACTCCTTCAAGGGAGGAGCCCGGTGGCCAGGTGCGCTAAGTCATCTGGTTTTTTTAAGAAATTAGTCTACATTCTTACAATCATGTGTAATAAAAATCATGTATCATCTAACTTACTTACTTAACAAAAAAACATGTAACATTAAAGACATGTTATGTAAGAAACGAAAGAAAGAAGATGAAGATGAAGATGAAGAATTGTGCCTACTGGAAAATAGAAGCCACAACAGGACACTCTTACGTACCAAAAAAACAATGTAACATTAAAGACATGTTACGTAAGAAACGATATTATTCTTATTATACTTCGTGAGACATCGTTTACATTCTTACAAAGTAACTACGTTCGAATCTATCAACTTCACCACCCATGCCGCACAAAATCGTCAAAAATCTCGCAAATCTATGAAAATGTCAATGTCCAAACTAGACATTCCTACGTACTCTACATTCTTACAATCATGTATACCAAAAATTGTGTAACATCTAACTATCCTTCCGAACTAATCTACATTCTTACGTTTTTTACATTCTTACATTCTTACAAAGTAATTTACGTTCGAATCTATCAACTTCACCATCAATACCGCACAAAATCGTCAAAAATCTCTCAAATCTACGAAAATGTCAATGTCCAAACTAAACATTCCTACGTACTCTAGGCATGAAACTTAAGCTTGAAAAAGAAAAAGAACCAAACTTTCGCCTGAATCCAAAATTTCTTCCCTCCCTCCCTCCCTCTCTCTCCTCTCTCACTCTCTCTGGAGTCCCATTTAGCAAGAAGCATGAAACTCGGATCTTAAACTATATTCATAAAACTATATAGGATAGTCTCATGACTTCAGCCCAATTAACACAAACAAACAAAAGTACCAAGCTCCGATTCAAAGTTCAAATTAACGAAGCAATATATTATATAGAAGCAATATAATGTTGCAAGCATCTACATAATAACAATTACCCGACCAAAATCCCAAATTCAAACTTGAAAACCTAATCCACAAAAGTTTGCAGATAGCCATCGCCCCATCTTTCCCTCTCCTAATTAAGAAGCAAATGACGAGCTTTCAAAAAATGTTAAAAAAGCAAAAAATAAAATAAAATCAGAAAACAGGGACGACGAGGTGGAGCCGGTCGAACTTCTGCGAGATGAGGCGGCGACGGGGGCAAGAGAGAGAGGGAGAGAGAGGCGGCACCGGAAAATCGTGGCGGAGACTTCCTTGCCGGAGAACGAACAGATCCGCCGCCGCCTCCTTCCCCTTCACCCATAGACTTACCTCGGCGGCGATGCTATTGACCTGGGCGATTTCTCGGTGAAGAAGTTCACCTCCTCCCGCGACGGTGCTGGAGAAAACGGCGCCGGAAAGTGATGGATTTGTATACTAGAAAGCAGGCCTTTTAGCTTGTATGCATGTGTTGTCCATAGCCACTAACAATCTTCTATCTGATTAAGTATGAATTGTTATCTATGCATCAAACATCTATCCATTATCTCAAAGTTGTAGGCTTTATGGTGTGTTGTAGATCACAGAAGACCATAGTTGCCGGTTCCTCACGAGATAAATAAGGTTATCACAGTCGAGACAGTTCTGGATATAACTGTCAGTTTAGGCTGTAGTATAGGCTGCATAAGTAGCTTGTCTTGGCTACTTGTCTATACTAGTACGTGCGTGTACTGATAGGATCACGGTGAGGTGTATTCTTCTATTCTGACCGAATGTAGAAAGAATCAAGACCTCGGTGACTTAAGATGAACCTTAACTCTAGTTGAGTCCTAAGGGTGTATAGTTATAGTCTGCTTCTTTGATTTACCATGGGTGAGAGTTCAGAGCATCTGTAACTCAATATGCTCCGTATCTTGGGAAGCAACTATAACTAGTACGACTCTTAGTGCAACTGCAACAGAGCACCATATCCTGGTAGAACAGGTTGATCACATCCCCTGAGGAATTCATTAAGGACTATCATACCAAACCCTGCAGGTGGATTAAATTCCGGTATGATGAGTAAGGTATGAATGGTACTACTCAAGAATAAAAGAAGTTGAATAACACGAGCAGTCAGAAGCTCTAAGTTAATCAACGGATTTGGGATATCTTAAATATGGGGGTCGCTAAGTCTA
The DNA here is from genome assembly GCA_029379335.1 of Thymus mandschuricus. Classification (NCBI taxonomy): domain Eukaryota; kingdom Viridiplantae; phylum Streptophyta; class Magnoliopsida; order Lamiales; family Lamiaceae; genus Thymus; species Thymus mandschuricus. Next base: position 11,988,288 of record CM057074.1, on the reverse strand, counting down.
ATACTAGCCCTGAACTCAACAGGGGTAAAACAGGTATTCAGTACTATTACTCTAGTGGAATGTTTTAGTACTTATGGACTAAATTATACTCTGGGCTGAGTATGCAGAATTTAGCCATTGGGAGGCTTTGGTTTTACCAGCTAGTAGATCCTTGATCTGGCCCAAAAAGCTCAACAGGCCACAGTATAAGGAATAAGTGGGCCACCACTTAATTGGGCCCAGTGAGGGCGCCAATACTGCTATGGACGGCTAGTCCATGTGTTGCAGGCCTGGCCTGCAACTTAAGCCCAAGTCTCACTTGGTCTCCTCTATATATACCCCCTCAAGGTCTTGTTCAAACCTAATGATCAGAATAATCGAGTGCACTTAAATATTCTGAACAAGAAAGGGAGGCTAGGGTTAGAGAGAGAGAGACGCGCGGCCGGGCAGAGCAGTTCGGTGGGGATCCCGTTTTCCGTGGCTGATTCCGAGGTTCGTTGTCCATCCAACGTCAGAATCGAACAGGGATATAGATCAGAAGATCTATTCGCGAGTTCTCTACTTCTTCAGGTAATCGATCTATAAACCCCCTATGATTCCGCACTAAATTCATAGGAGCATGATAGGTTTAATTCGATAGTTAGATATCCGAAATAGATCCTCGGGCGAACCGATCTTCACCGATCAGATATGGTTCCTTCAGTTGGTATCAGAGCCAAGGATCAGATTTTCGGCTCTATCTGAGTAATTATCGATTATTATGCATGTTAGATCGATTAGGATGTCGCTTTTCGTGGTGTTTGTCGTTTTTCGGGGCCGATTTGGCAATCTATGTAATTTTTGATCGCGAGATAATAAGGTGCGATCTAGAATAGGATTAGATAGATATTTTTTGTTGTTTTTCATTTGTACCTGCTGGACGAGACGAAGAACACGAAGAACGAGGAGACGAACACCAAAGGACGACCGCCGCACGCGGCGGCGCGTGAGAGCCATGCGCCAGCGCACGCGCGCGTGCAGCCGCCCAACGGGCTGTCTCCCCGTTTTCCGGTGATCGACGGGGCTCCAGCAGGCTGCTGGAGCCTGCACGTCGTCGGAGGGAGGTGGAGCAGGCCGGGAACGGCGGCGAGAAGCACGGCAGCGCGAAGGAGAGCCGCGGCAGAACCCTAGTTAGGGCTCGACGCCGCGGCAGTCTCTGCAGGCTGCATGATCGCCGGAGACGACGACCACGGAGTCCGGTGACGGACTCCACGCGTTGATGGTGGCAGCGAGCGGCGCCGGAGCGGGCAGCAGCGGCGGCAGAACCCGCGAGGGTTTCTGCCGCGGGGAAACGCAGCTGAAGGCGACGGCGAGGGCGGCGGAGGCAGCGTCCAGGGAGGCGGAGCACTCCGGCGACATCAACACCAGCAGCAGGAGCCGCGGCGGACGTCGCCGGCGGCAGAATCGGCGGCAGCAGGCGGGGGGTTTCCGCGGCGGAACCCTATCAAGGGATTCACGCCGCGAGCTTCGGCAGAGAAGGCTGCCGGCCGTGTCACAGGCAGGAAACGACGACCAGCAGCAGCAGCGGCGCCAGGGAGGCGGAGGCGGCCGGCGGCCGGCGGCGGCGCCTCACGCCATCAGTCGCGGCGCGGGCAGCCTTGCGCGCCCGTGCCCTAGCCCGCGATCGGGCCTAGGGTTTCCAACCCGGCCCGTTCGCGTTTACGGGCTGCCTCCAGCGTTCGGGCTCGGGCCCAGTCACGAATTCGGGCCGTGTTAGGTTCGGTTTCGGGTTCGTGGGCCCATGAGAGTGAAACGAGCGCGGTTTGGGTTTTTCGAGAGTTTTGGGTCACGTGGTGTGGGCCTAATCTCGGTTAGAGAAGCCCAATGGCAACGAAAATTAGAAAATAAATTATTTAATTAATTTATTTATTTTCGTGGAGAAACGGGAGATCAACTTGGAGGACTTATTCAAGACCGAAGCCTGTTTCGGATTTTACTATTTTATGTAATAGTTTAGACGGGTCGTCACACCACGAAAAGCGAGTTTTATTTTTGTTTTTATCTCGTTTTTCTTAAGCATGCTATGGATGCAATTTTATTTATTATAGCATGTCTTGCCTGTCGAGGTGAATAAATTGCGCTTAGTCGAGCATGTTTTAGGATTGTCAATATAAGCATGTTTTAATTTTCTGCGAGCATGGTTTATTTGCTGCGTTTAGAAAATTATGCTTAGGATTATGTGACAACGTGATCGAGCATGTCGACAACCTTTTGAAAGAAAAATACTAAGCAGATAAAAACATTTTTGGTATAGAAAATGTTAAGACCTCCACAACTGACCTTAAGGTGAAGTTTGGTGCGAGTGTGTAAACGTCCACACGAACGTGGCTTGCACATTGTATCAGACGAGTTCGCCAGACTTAGGGTTTCTTAACAAAAATGTTCTAACCAAAATGAGAAGTGGGAGCTTTTCTGAGTAAACGTCCACACTAACGTGGCTTACTCGGAATGGTAACTGCAGTTTTCTCTGGAGTTGGTTTTTGAACAAAGATAGCTTAAGGAAAATAGTGCTTTTTCCAAGTTGGGCTAAGATTGTGGTTAAAAGCTTAGATATTAGTTAGAATACAACTCCCCAACGGAGTCCCTTTTCTAATCTAATATGGTCTAGTAAGGTTCAACTGTTAGCTCTATTTGCCATAAGGATAGGTTGGCAAGATAAGTAGAGTTAAAGATCCGAGTATCTGGTCGAACAGTGGGAGCGTAAACGTCCACACGAACGTGGCTTGCGATCCGCATTGTTTGGGCTGTTGAAGGTTTCGAAATTATTGGTTTATCAAAAGGTTACAATAATTTTCGTTACGAATTGATGCATGATCTTTTCTTACTTGTGTCTACGTGTTTATTGCTTTTTTAGATATGACTTTAGGCCCGTTGATAAATGTTCTCACTTCAAAGCCTCTCGTTGGTTCCAATTATTTGGAATGGAAACAAAATCTTGAGTATGTCTTGGTTGCGGAAGAGTACAGTTTTGTACTCACAACTCCTGAACCTGCTCCCTTGACGGAGGAATCCACTGATGTTGAGAGGGAAGAACATAAGAGATGGCACAAGGCCAATGATATGGCAAAGTGTTTCATCATGACTTCTATGTCAAGTCAGATGCAGTTAGAACACAAGAATTTTGTGAAAGCATCTGACATTATGTTTAATCTCAAGGAACTCTTTGGAGAGAAGGACAGAGCCGCCAATTTTGAGGCCATGAGGAAACTCATGACCACAAAGATGACGGAAGGTACTTCTGTGCGAGATCATGTTCTGAGTCTGATGCACGCACAGAACGAGTTGGAAGAGCTCGGTGGAGGTATCGATGGTGAAGCCAAGGTCGATATGATACTCCATACGCTTCCAAAGTCCTTCGAGAATTTCCGTCTGAATGTAGTCATGAATAAGAAGGAGTACACTCAGAACGAACTTCTTAATGACTTGGTGACTGCCGAAGCCATGATGAGCGAGGGCGCCACGGCGCTGTCATCAATGAAGGCATCTTCTTATGCACCGAAAGGTGGGATCAAGAAGAAACTGTGGTTGCGAAAGAAAGCGGCTAGCACCAGTGGGAGCAAAGGTAGTAAGCCTACCAAGGGCGGTGAAAAGCCTAAGGGGAAAGGCAAGTGCTTCAAGTGCAACAAGACAGGACACTGGAAGGCTGACTGCCCTCTAAAGAAGAAGAATTCTGGTACGTCATTCACATATGTAACTGAAACATGCTTAGCTGCAAGTTCTACCCAGACTTGGGTAGTAGATACGGGAGCTACTGACCATGTATGTTACTCCTTGCAGGGGTTTCTGCGGACAAGGGAGCTGAGTGATGACGAGATTACCATCTCCATGGGCGATGCATCGAGAGTTGCAGCTGTCGCAGTTGGAGATATTCATTTATCGTTTGATAGTACTGTTTTGAATTTGAGAGACGTTTTGTATGTGCCTGCTTTTAGGCGAAACTTGATTTCTGTTTCGAAACTATTTATTTACGGATATTCAGTTGTTTTTGATAGAGGCGTTTCTATCATGAAAGGCAATGAAGTTATAGTTTCTAGCACATTGTCCCGGTCTCTCTATACCATTACTTGTCCTATGAATGATTCTTCTTCTTATAATGCTTCCTCATCATTGAATACTAAAAAGAGGAAAAATCCGTCTCAAACGAACCAAACTCTATTATGGCACTTACGATTGGGTCACATCAACCAAAAGAGGATTCAAAGGTTGATAAAAGAAGGTGTTTTGGATTTCCAAATAGAACCTTTATCAACGTGTGAATCGTGTTTGGAAGGTAAGATGGTGACCAGACCTTTCAAGTCCATAGGATATCGAGCTCAAGAGCTCTTGGAGTTGGTTCATTCTGACTTGTGTGGACCGATGTTCGTTCAAGCTCGAGGAGGTTACGAGTATTTCGTCACGTTTATTGATGACTACTCGAGATACGGTTATATCTACCTGCTCCACAGGAAGTCCGAATGCTTTGATAAATTCAAGGAATTCAAAGCGGAAGTGGAGAAGAGAACGGGTAGAAGTATCAAGTCACTTCTCTCTGATAGAGGTGGCGAGTACCTCGGAACTGAGTTTCGAACTTTCTTGTTAGAAAATGAGATTTCATCTCAGTTAACTACGCCCGGTACTCCCCAACAGAACGGTGTAGCTGAGAGACGGAATCGTACTCTTTTAGACAAAGTTAGATCGATGATGAGCTATGCATCCTTGCCAATTTCGTTATGGGGATATGCCTTGGAAACAGCAGGTTATCTCCTCAATCTAGTACCTAAAAAGTCGACGGTTAAAACTCCTTCCGAATTATGGACAGGGCGCAAGCCCAGCTTGGGTCATATTCGGGTTTGGGGATGTCCAGCACACGTGCTGACTAAGGAGGCCGACAAATTGAGGTCTAAGACTGAGGTTAGGCTGTTTGTAGGATATCCAAAGGGAACGAAAGGAGGTTACTTTTATAGTCCCCAGGATCAGAAGGTCATTGTAAGCACTAATGCCCGATTCCTAGAGGAGGATTTTATTAGTAACCATCGGACAAGGAGTGAAATAATGCTCGATGAGTTGCGAGCATCAGCAGCAGCCGAAATTCCAGAACAGCCGAGAGTACAAGAGGTTATACCACTAACTACACCCTTATCCGATACTGTATCTCCACCGTCGCTTCGTCGCAGTGGGAGGGTTGTTCGTCAACCGGACCGTTTCATGTTCGTGGGAGAATCCACTGAACTACTCTCGGGTATCGAACATGATGAGATCGACCCCTGGACTTACAAGGAAGCGATGGAGGACGAGGATGCAGATTCCTGGAGAGTTTCTATGGATTCGGAGATAGAATCCATAGTTAACATGGACGTGTACGACCTTGCGGAGCTGCCGGATGGGGTAAAGCCCATCGGTTGCAAGTGGGTGTACAAGAGAAAGAGAGGACCTGACGGGAAGGTTTTAGCCTTCAAAGCTAGATTGGTGGCGAAAGGATTCACTCAGAGAGAGGGAATCGACTACGATGAGACTTTTTCGCCAGTTGCCATGCTTAAGTCCGTCAGAATACTCTTGTCCATGGCGGCACATTTAGACCTAGAGGTTTGGCAAATGGACGTCAAGACTGCGTTCTTGAACGGGTACCTTGAAAAAGGTAGGGACATATATATGCGCCAACCAGAAGGTTATGTGAGAGATGGCCAGGAGCATCTCGTATGGAAGCTTAAGAAGTCCTTATACGGACATAAGCAAGCATCCAGGTCCTGGAACATTCGTTTTGATGGAGTGATTAAATCCTACGGATTTGTCCAGTGCTTAAACGAAAGCTGTGTTTACAAGCTCAGTTCGGACGGAAGCGTGGTATTCTTAGTACTGTACGTAGATGACATACTTCTCATTGGCAACAATGTGAACGTGTTATCAGTCGTAAAGGATTGGTTGTCTGAACAGTTTCAGATGAAAGACTTGGGAGAAGCAGGTTACATCCTAGGGATCAAGGTGATCAGAGATCGCCGTAAGAGGATGTTAGGCTTAAGCCAAGCTTCATATATAGATACTGTGATCGCCCGTTTCAGCATGCAGAATGCCAAGAAGGGTTTTCTTCCCTTCAGACATGGCATACCTCTATCTAAGGACATGTGTCCGAAGACACAAGAGGAGATAGAGGGCATGAAGACTATACCGTATGCTTCCGCGGTTGGAAGTCTCATGTATGCAATGCTGTGTACTAGACCGGATATCTGCTATGCGGTTGGCATGGTGGCAAGATATCAGTCTAACCCTGGTCAGGGACATTGGACGGCTGTTAAGCACATTTTGAAGTATCTCAAGAGGACAAGAGATCATGTGCTTGTTTATCAGTCCAATGAGATGATCCCGATAGGGTATACGGACTCAGACTTCCAGGCTGATCGAGATGAGAGGAAATCTACCTCAGGCTATGTGTTTACCTTGGGAGGTGGAGCCGTCACTTGGAAGAGTGTGAAGCAGAAGTGCATCGCAGACTCGACCATGGAGGCCGAATATGTGGCTGCTTGTGAGGCTGCTAAAGAGGTTGTGTGGCTCCTGAACTTCCTTAATGAGCTAGATCTAGTTCCCAGTTTGCCCAGAGGTATCACATTATATTGTGATAATGCTGGAGCAGTTGCAAACTGCAAGGAACCTAGAGCTCACAAGGCAAGCAAACACATAGAGAGAAAGTACCATCTCGTACGAGCAATCGTCGAAAGAGGAGAAGTAGAAGTGAAGAAAATCCCTTCAGCGGATAATCTGGCGGATCCATTCACTAAGAGCTTACCAGTCAAGGTGTTCGACAAGCATGTCGAAGGGATGGGACTGGAGCGCCTCCCACACTAGTAAACTTTGAGTATAAGTGGGAGAAGATGTGTAATAGATGCTAGATTGTAGACACTTTGCCTTTTGTCACACGATATACTAAAAGTTTGCTTTAGTATAAGTGGGAGATTGATGGATTTGTATACTAGAAAGCAGGCCTTTTAGCTTGTATGCATGTGTTGTCCATAGCCACTAACAATCTTCTATCTGATTAAGTATGAATTGTTATCTATGCATCAAACATCTATCCATTATCTCAAAGTTGTAGGCTTTATGGTGTGTTGTAGATCACAGAAGACCATAGTTGCCGGTTCCTCACGAGATATAAAAGGGTATCACAGTCGAGACAGTTCTGGATATAACTGTCGGTTTAGGCTGTAGTATAGGTTGCATAAGTAGCTTGTCTTGGCTACTTGTCTATACTAGTACGTGCTTGTACTGATAGGATCACGGTGAGGTGTATTCTTCTATTCTGACCGAATGTAGAAAGAATCAAGACCTCGGTGACTTAAGATGAACCTTAACTCTAGTTGAGTCCTAAGGGTGTATAGTTATAGTCTGCTTCTTTGATTTACCATGGGTGAGAGTTCAGAGCATCTGTAACTCAATATGCTCCGTATCTTGGGAAGCAACTATAACTAGTACGACTCTTAGTGCAACTGCAACAGAGCACCATATCCTGGTAGAACAAGTTGATCACATCCCGTGAGGAATTCATTAAGGACTATCATACCAAACCCTGCAGGTGGATTAAATTTCGATATGATGAGTAAGGTATGAATGGTACTACTCAGGAATAAAAGAAGTTGAATAACACGAGCAGTCAGAAGCTCTAAGTTAATCAACGGATGTGGGATATCTTAAATATGGGGGTCGCTAAGTCTAATACTAGCCCTGAACTCAACAGGGGTAAAACAGGTAATTCAGTACTATTACTCTAGTGGAATGTTTTAGTACTTATGGACTAAATTATACTCTGGGCTGAGTATGGAGAATTTAGCCATTGGGAGGCCTTGGTTTTACCAGCTAGTAGATCCTTGATCTGGCCCAAAAAGCTCAACAGGCCACAGTATAAGGAATAAGTGGGCCACCACTTAATTGGGCCCAGTGAGGGCGCCAATACTGCTATGGACGGCTAGTCCATGTGTTGCAGGCCTGGCCTGCAACTTAAGCCCAAGTCTCACTTGGTCTCCTCTATATATACCCCCTCAAGGTCTTGTTCAAAACTAATGATCAGAATAATCGAGTGCACTTAAATATTCTGAACAAGAAAGGGAGGCTAGGGTTAGAGAGAGAGAGACGCGCGGCCGGGCAGAGCAGTTCGGTGGGGATCCCGTTTTCCGTGGCTGATTCCGAGGTTCGTTGTCCATCCAACGTCAGAATCGAGCAGGGATACAGATCAGAAGATCTATTCGCGAGTTCTCTACTTCTTCAGGTAATCGATCTATAAACCCCCTATGATTCCGCACTAAATTCATAGGAGCATGATAGGTTTAATTCGATAGTTAGATATCCGAAATAGATCCTCGGGCGAACCGATCTTCACCGATCAGATATGGTTCCTTCAGAAAGAGCAATAGGGGAGGAAGAAGCGGTGGTGAGAGAGAAAGAGAGGAGGAAGAAGAGAGACAAATCTGAAAATTCAAAATGAGGTGGGAGATAAAAGAAGAGAAGAGAAGGGTATTTTGGTCCTAAAAGGGAAAATATAGGTATATTTCAAGTTTTTTTTATAATTTGTACAAAAAAGCTTATTCACTTAGCATAATAGGTAAAAGTAAAACACTATAATACCTCATATATGGGATGGATCAAATGAAAACCCAACTTTTGGTGAAATCGTGAAAACTATGCATTTTTGTGCATAGCATGATGCACTTTCATGCATAACATGTTGCACAAAAAAAATATATATTATTTTATTAAAAAAACGCATATAATCCCTATATATTTTTTATGCAACATGTTATGCATGAAAGTGCATCATGTTATGCACAAAAATGCATGATTTTCACGATTTCACCAAAAGTTGGGTTTTCATTTGATCCATCCCCTATATATATATACATATATATATTCCGGATCTTTTCTAAGTCTTTTGTTCCATCATTTTTTTTTTCTTAGAGCTCATAGAGATTTAAAGTTCCTTTCTTTCAAAAGGGCTTACTAAAAAAAGACAACTCTCCGATCATAATCCCTAACATAAAACCTTCCAAGATACCCATGGTTCCTCGTCTAACATAAAATGAAAATATGAAAAAATTAAAAAATTAAAAAAAAAATTAAATATATTTAATTTAAATTTTGAAAATTTTAAAACTGAATTTTTTTAAAATTTTAAAAAATTAAAAAATTATATCGAAAAATTATATCCGCTTTCAAAAATTATTGAAAATATTTCAGAAAAAGTTTTGCATTTTCTTTCGAAAAAGTAAATATTTGAATTATTTATATAAATATAATCGGGTACAAAAATAATTATGAAAATTTTGAATAAATTTAAAAATAAGATATAATTTTAATTTCATCTTCTCCTCAATTAACTAACTCAATTTAACAACTAAATACTAATATTCTAATTCTTGAGCCAAAAAGTTTTGACTCATAAAGGGATAACTTTTTCCAGCAAGGAAATTAAGACGAAAATAATAATAATGGATAATGTAGTGTGAATGGATTTTAGTGAGTTCAAATTTTGTTATTTAAAATATTATCGCTATCTAAATGGAACGGATTAAAAATAAATATTATCCTTTAATGAATGAGACAGAGAGAGAGTAATATATAAAGGGTAATATGCATTTCATTGCACTTTGAAATGCATATGAGAATTCTAATGCTACTCGAATCTGATGTATTTATGGTGTGCTCACAAGTGATTGAAGGAGAACCGTTGGGCCTGTATGAACTGGCCACGTTAATAAAATAGTATTTGAATATGAATCAAATATATCTAACTTTATAAGACTACGTGAGTATTATTCGTGAGCATGTACATTAGTTACTAGTTTTTAAGAAACACAGATTTGAATTGCATGCCGTCTCAATATCTCCATATCTGAAATGAGAATTTATCTCACAAAGTGAGCCTATGCTAGTTTATTGCGGTCATTTTATTTTTTCTTGAATTTGTCAAAGATATCATCAGCAAAAATGTCAAATAAATAAAAGAGAATCAGATAAAATCATTATACAACCACAAGCTGGCGTTCAAAAAAGAAGACCTCCCGAAGCAGAACCAAGCTGCTTTGCTTTAGGTTCAATCGTAATGAGTTTGTGTTTTCCCTGTGAAACTCGGCTAAAATTCATGTGGCCTGAAACAATACATATCCAGCCTATCTTTCATCCCGGCAACAAGAAGACAACTCTTCAACTCTGTTAACAACGAACTCACCTTGGAACCGACAGACCAAGCTCTAAAACAATAAAAAAAAAATCCGTATCAGGAAAAAAATTCATATTTTCAATAATAAAACAAGAATGGTACAATATAATTCAGTCATTTATTTAACAACAATTACAAGCATGTTCCTGGTCAAGGAAAGGACTTTGATGTCCTCTGTTTTAAGGCTGTTGATAAACAGAACTTAACCTCTTCTTGAGAGTACGAACAAAAGCTAGGCAATATATGCCAACGGTCACTAAATGATTATGAAGAAATGAAATATAAGTATATCTTCAGAAGCAACTCTAGAGCGGATGACTAAGCCACACCTCTGGGTAAATTTCTCACGTCCCATCAATTTCATCTGGAAAAATGAGAACTTGTGTTACCATTTTATTAACCCAGCACACAGTCGACAGGGAAATTAACAAGACGAAACAAGAGCTAAGGAAATTAGGATCCCAATTTATGTAATCCTCAAGTAGCAAATTAGGAGTTCCCGTAGATATTCAGAATGAAAATAGGGTTATGAAGTTGGGCAATGATCATTTTAAAATAGCTAATCAAGTGAGCATCAGAAAGAACAAGTGCGTCACAGATGGATGGTCTTCCAAATATATGGCCTTCTCGTAAATTTTAACTTCATTCCTACAATATATGTATATATACACACACACACACACACATATGGATAGATAGATAGATAGTGCTCCCCTACAAGAACCTAATGTAGAAAGTAGATTTCTGCAGCCACTATAGTTGTACAACAGACTAATGGTTGGAGAGCACAAATGAGCTCAAACAATAAAATCTAACTCATCAACCATGTTGCTCAGGCAGCAATGCAGCTAGGTAACAGAACAATATTATAAATAGGTATTCCACATTGCTCAGTCGACAGAGAGGCAAGATGTTGAATTCAGACATGCAACACGCAAGAATAACTAACACACAAATATCAAAGACCCATTTGACTACAAAGCAACTGACAAACAAGTCTTAACTGAACATCTCACTCTGCTCCATTTCAAGAAATATAGTTCCATAAAGAACATTGCAGATATAAATTATAAAAAGTTCAGTAACGGCAACAGATTATGGATGCATCTTATGATCATTTTGCAGCCATTTTAAATTGTAGAGAAAAGAATTTATCACATAACAGTTCACTTCAATGCTAACAACTAGTTTTGTTAGAACATTAATTCAAGCATCTATACATGACTGCAGTACACTGAATTATAATGGAAGACCTTGTAAATTTCTTGTGTATCTTTCAAGCATTTGGAAACTCATGTGCCTGCATGAACCAAATACCTCCGTCAGAGAGCTGTGATCATTGCCTTCCACTCAAAAACAATTGACCCAATTATTACTAGGGAGGCTGTGGAAGAGATGGGGGGTGAGGAGAAAACTGTGAAGTAAGATCCAGCCAATCATCAAACTTTAGGCACGTTATAGGAACCTAGCAGAAGCTTACTTCAGGAAATGAGGATAATTTGTAACAGATTATAGATGTTATTACAGCTTTTAGGAGTATCTTTATAATCCAGAACTAGAAATCAAGGAATACAAGTAAAGTTTGCTCTATAGTTATTTTATACTATCACTGAACATAAGTAAATTAGAATCATATAGCAGTGTATGCCTGGTTTTATCAGCAAACTCCATTGTTAGACCAGACTTCCCATGCATCAAATAAACATAATTCTCATTTGAAATTATGAAGGTATATTTTTATAAACATTATGATTAAACAATAGAGAACGACAAAAAATTAAATTCAATAATTAAGTATTGTCATAAACATCAATATACAGATAATTTTCTGGACCGGCTGCAGGTCATGGTGGCTGGCAAGGAATTGAGGTGGCTTGCAGCTGGCTGGAGGAGGGAGGTTGTGGGAGAAGATAACTGATGAGGGAGCATGAATCCGCTATTATTTTCCTTTCAAGTTTAGTTTACAGGTCGGTGATTAAGTTCAATACTGGGATTTCATGTGTTTCACGATAACTATCAATGGGCTTCTAAATTTTGAAAGTTTGTGAATTGTTACAGCCCAAATACTAACACAAGAACCCAAAACCCTTATAAATTTCAGCTACCCCTGAGAGCCTTCTTCTGGCAGAAGGCAGGCGTCCAGCTCAAGGCATGAGCCTCATATGCAGCCAATAAGGTATGAGCTCTCAGATTTTTTGTGATGCCTCGCCTCAATATTTCACAACACTGACAAACTAATACTATATCCCCTAAACCAAAGATAATGTATAAAGCAGGGAAATCCGTTCAACTCTATCGAAATTTAGATCTTGAGATAAAATGAAAATAATTAAAGAACCTACACAATTGAATGAACTAGGGCACATGATGATAAAACCAGTTACATAATTGTCGAAATCACAGAATCTTTATCAATCAAAATTAATGAGATGATTGAAAACCCTTCTTCTACCGCACAAACTCCCCACATCCCAGAAACAGAAAAAGGAAAAAGAACAGAACTAGCTCGAAGAGAATGATCCACCAACACCTTGTCACACATGTACCAGTTATGCACAGAATCTCTTTTCATCAAATTCCCATGGTCAGTATCAAGACAACAGATACATGTACCACTACTGTCACTTCGTCCTCCAAATTTTACTTATGTCCTTTTTAAAGAAATAAGATTTGAATTTCAATAAATTCTTCAGAACCAACATACTCGATCGTCTACAAACACAATTTCAAAATCATGAAAAATATACCACAAAAGGCAATATGCCATCCAAGCTCCAATAAGTAGAATAGATATCCATTAAACTAAAACAAAAATAAAACAGCAACAAAAAAAAAAAAAAGAAACATACTAGAGATCTGGAGAAGTGCAGCAGAGTGTACCCTGAGAAAGAGCCCGACAACTCCTAGAAGATGAGCTAAGGCACGACGTCATCCTCGCCGTAGCCACCGCACTGTGCAGTGGCAGCAGCGACGCCACCCCTCCCAACTCCGTCGGCGACCTATCATTACCACAATCATTTCAACATTATTGCAAATGAAATTGAACATATAGATAAGCAAACAGTATAGCAGTAAGAGAATCTAGTGCTTACCTTGAGAGAGAGAATCGGCGAAGGGGAGAGGCGACAGAATTTGAAGTCAGAGAGGGCATCTTAAAGGGAGCGGCGGCTGATCTGATAGAAGGTGAAGAAGCTGGCTTTGAAATGGCCGATTTCAGGGCAGAAACGGAAGATCGCTGGAAAAATCTGCTGCATCTGGACGCCATTTTTTGTAGCAGAAAGAAATAATTGTGTGGATGATTTTTAATAAAGGATATCAGGGTTTAGGGTTTAGTGTACATTTAGCTCGTGCGTTCTTGTACAAATGAGAAATTTCTTTCAAGGCCTACGCTTTTTCATTAAAAAAAAAAAAATGAGAATTATTTTCATTATTAAGATTAAATCAAAAACTACGACTAATAGGGGTGTACATGGTTTGGTTTGGTGCAGTATAATGTAAAAATCAAATCAAACCATATAATACGTGATGAATCCTAAATTCGTTGGTAATCGAACAAGTAGAGGGTTTGGTATAATTGAGATGCAGGAAAGTAAAGAACGCAAGAGGTTTAACGTGGTTCGATCAATTGATCTACGTCCACGGAGAGAAAGAGAGAGAGGTATATTACAATGAATTCTTTCTCCCCTATATCTAAGTATGCATTAACTGTCGTTCATCGTGGTTGATGAACGTGGGCCTTGGTAGTGAACGTGGGTAGCCGTTTTCTCTCCATGATCCCACGTTGTAATTAGGGCACAACTCCCTAGGCCCGGGTTGGGCTTCTTTTCGTGGACTGGGCCGAGTTGCATCTGGGCCAAAGTGCATGTATTGGGCCTAGGGATTTGGGTCGTATCCTATCCCCCCCCCCCCAAAAAAAAAAAGTCATGGGATTATGGACAAGGTGTCGAGCTGGAACTTCTCTTTTTTTCGCCGAGATCAAAGAATCTCTTTTCAGTGTTGCGGTGAAATCTAACTCTGAGGTCGAAGTCGAACAACGCTGAGGTGACAAAATTCGGAGTGAATGAACCGAGGTTAGATGCACAGAGGTCGAGTAGCCGAAGTTGGGTTCGCAATGTGTCAGACGCATTAAATGCCGCCGTTTGGGTTCCCGATAAAGTAAGGATTTGACAATTGCAAAACGTCGTCGTAGGTTTCTGAAGGGGCGTATTCAATACGCTTTGCTTTTTCATACTCCATTATTGCATTTCAAAATACTAAAAACTCTTGCGAAAGAAACCCTTCTCTTCAAAGGCGAAAAGTGCTCTCTCTCTGCGCTCGTACTGTTCATCATCTTCAACCCTCGAACACTATTTACAGCGCCCATCACAAGTACGTGTACATGGATTCTCCGTCTTCTTCTTCCTATGAGCCTCTTTTTCCATTGATGAATAGGCTAGACGTCGTCACTGTAGCATCTCCTCTTCCTTTTCCCGTAACTGTAAATTTCCCTCAAAATAGATCCGCTGGTGGAACAATGAGTATCACTGATACTTGTTTATCGGTGGCTAATCTTCATGAGATTGGTCGCCGATTTTGTTTTTCTCCTTCCGCCATTTTGGCACTCCCTAGGGCAGGGGATAAGGCTTGTTTTCCCCCTTCCAGTTATGTAACCATATACGAAGATCCCCTCGTTTCCGGTCTTCGAGTTCCCCTCCCTTCGATCTATGGTGATATCTATGAGAGATATGGCATCTCTCCGGCCCAATTTTATCCCAATGGGATTCTACAAGTTACCAGGCTGGGAGTATCATTCCAACGTTTAGATCTCCTGTTTACTGTAGATTCTTTCGGCACTATGTTTAGTTTCAAAGCTGGCAAGGGAGGGTGGTACTTCGTATCTCCCCATCAATTGTTTAAAGTAAAATCCCCTTCTGAAGTCCAAGACAAACAAAAGAGATTCTTCTTTTGCCAATTCGAGGGTGCCCTTGATTTCTCATGGAAAGAGGGGGTTGTGAAAACCTTTAAATCCAAAATGGACTTCGCCTCACTGGCGTGGTCCCTAAACGGCCTCGGTGAAGTTCCCAATGAATTCTCCGAGGTTGAATTGATTGACTCAGGGTTGAGCCCCCATGATCCTTCCCACCGAGGTGGTACCCGGAAGGGGTGAGGCTCTCTTCGTTAATTTCTTTTCTCCTTTTAATTGTAGCTTTTCACTTCGCCTACTTGTTTTGATATCTCTTTTGTCTATGTGCAGTGAATATTTTGAAGAAGACTCCCTCCTCTCTCAAGAGGAAGGCCGACACCTCGGTATCTAGTGCCGAAGTCAAGAAGAAGATTTCAGTGTCTTTGTCTAAAAAGACGGAGAGCGAATTGCCGAAGCTCACTCTCTCCCCTCCGGCCGTTTCACAGACCCTTCAACGTTTGAAGGGTCAGGGTTTCCTCAGTCCGGGGGACAATACTGCAACATCCGAACCCGAGCTGCTGGTCACAGGCTTCCGTGCTCCACCACCTACTTTCCCCGAGGTACCGTCCTTCATCTTTAATAGAAAGTGTACATTCATACGTAGTTGGTGACCATGCTGATTGTTGCTTTATTTTGTTTTAGAGTGTGGAATCTACCGTGGGGGAGCTGACCCGGGCCTTGGAAACTGCGGTTCGGCTTCTCCAAGAAGCTGTGGTGAGATACTCTCGCACCTCGGGGCAGATGGAGAGGTTGGAGAAGGATAATGTCCGTCTCGTCAAAGACGTTTCCGCCGCTGAGGCGAGGGAGAAGGAGCTGCAAAGGCAACTGGATTCGGTGAAGACCGACCTCTCCATTTCTAAGGGCGAGGTGGCCCATTCGAAGAAGCAGCTGATTGCTGCCCGAGCTCGAGAGGAGGACTTGGCCTCGGCGCAAGGTGAGGTTTTCTGGGCTTTGGCAGAGCGGATCTTCCGCTGTGGGACCTTCGGCTCCCTGGTTGCCGAGCTGAACGAGCCCATAGCCACTCGCAGTGCGGGGGAGACTTCGGACAAAGTCGTCGTAGATTACCCTGACCTCGACAAGGAGAGGTACGATTACGAGGTAATCACGGACGATGAGTTGGTCCGTCTCTACGCCGAGGTGTTGTTGAAGAAAACCCCCTCCTTCCTGATCACACTATTTTCTACCACACAAAATAGGTATAGTATAAAGAGGTACGAGTATCGTATCCACAGGGATTGATGTATCGAAACCACACAGTACCTTTACTTTAGAATTAAACTGATGTTTAAGCAATTAGGAATTTCCGAAACCGACCTCGAGGAGAACAAACAGGGGCCTGGAGCAGCAGTTGTCCAAAGGACGGTGGCCGAGAAGAAGACTCATTTAGGAGTTCTCTGACCCCGGCTTTCGAAAGAAAGGGTCTCCTTGGTTTGTACTCTAGATTACCTTTTTGTATAGTTCGTTCCAACTCGGTTCCTGATGTAGGATTCATTCTGGAACATCCGATGGAGCTTCTAGCCTGTTCTCTCTCCCGGATAAACCATATAGCCAAGAGAAACCATGAACCAGAATAGAAGAGCTTGCCCCACCCATGAGTAAATATTTCTTTTCTTTGTTCACTTTATCATGGCAGCTTACGTCAATTCCCCGGCTTTCGAAAGAAAGGGACAACGTACGGGTTTCACAACTGGGCTTTTCCCGGGCTATCTATCAAGAGAACTCAAGAATACAAGCATCTAACTAGACCAGCTCGTTCAAGCTCATAGCATGAAAACATACGTTTAGTTCCCTCATCGTTTACGGCATGGACTACCATGGTATCTAATCCTGTTCGCTCCGAACTCCGAGTGAACAAAGCAAAGAAGCGAAAGTGACAAGTTGCTTTGAGTAAGCTAGTACCGTTTGTCGAAGCCAGACATACGGTTTTTAGGCCGATTAGTGACATAGAGATCTGAAACAGGAACTCATTAACAACAAGAACTAGCTACGCCAATCCATTGAAATATGGTATGCCACAAGTGAATATTTGCGACGAAGTGAAGAAAAGGATCGATCAAGAAAAGGGGGTACTACGAACTTCTTTCAACAGCAACAGTAAGTAGATAGCTAGGCCAGGTCTTTTGATATGTCAAAGAACTGCTTAGCCAACCACTACATATCACTCGCTCACTGACCTAAGCAAGAAAACGGTGTGATGAAAGAAACAGAAAAGAAAGATAAAGAATAATAGGAAAAAGGATAGAATTTGATAGGGATTAATATCAGCTATACCCCCTAAATAACCCAAGTCGGTAGGGAATATACTTTCCTTAACCTTGGACCACAGTTCTTAGAGAAATTGGTGTATCAGATGTCACAATAGAGGCAAAGAATCTTACCTCTATGAAAGGAACAATAAATCCGAGGCGGAACTAGCATCAACGACGCCATTAATGTAGACGATATAATGATCGATATAGGTTATCTCGCGTAGCAGCATAATATCAGAGAGATTTTATGAGCACCAGACACGCAATATAATCAAGAATCATATGCCATACAGAAAATTGTGAGGTTCTAATTTCTCCCTTAAGCCATGCGGGATCTGCAGGCATCTGCAAGGGCAGAAGGATCTGACCAGATCCTATGAGTGTTTAGCAGAAGCTCAAGGTTCTGCATAACATGCGGTCCGCGTGACTCTATGCACTATAGAGTGAGGACCACTGCATTCATGACGGAGGATACTCTGCCTCCGTCTGAATTCCCTTTTCTGTCCCTCCTTCACACGAATGCTCACTTTTTACCCTCTTTACACCTATAAATACTAAGTGAACGCACAACAACATGATCATTCTCCACACACAACATACACCTTTGTGTACTGTCTCATTCAATACTCTCTCTCTTACGAGCTCCTCCGAGCTCCGGTCGGTCAAGGCGGGTGAAACCTTCTTCCGAGAAGCCGTAGTTCGCTTTCACGCCCATCTACTCTTCTCGACGTGGGGAAGAATCTCTTTCTTACACACGCTACCTTGAACTTAAGGTAAAACCCTCATCGTTTAAAGGAGAATGAGGCTCAACGGGGTCCCGCGCTCCTCGTTTCTCTCTTTTTCCTACCTCGTTTCTATCTTCTTGTATGAGTGCAAAACTCCATGGATCTTACTAGTTTATGGCTAAATATGCCCTTTACACACAGCACACAGCTTGATTCTTACTCATTATTCCTATGCAAATCATGCTCTGTATAAAATACTCATCTATGGCTCTATACGCGCATGAATCTCTTGCTCTTCACTGCTTTAAAACATGATGAATAATCTCTTAAATTGTTGTGGATCTCCAACCCGGATCTATCAACTGGCGCCGTCTGTGGGAAAATTCTGGAGTTAAGATGTTGATTTCCCCTGTTTTTTATGCAAAGTTCTAGCTCGTTGTTATAATGTTGTTTGCGATTTCCCCTTTATTATGTCCTTATGTGGAGAATATGAGGAAATCTGATGTCATATTGATTGGGAATGCTCTGTTTGTTGTTTAATCTGCAAAAAACTGCAAATGTGCATACCATTGCTTGATACTTGCCAAAGTTCTCTGCGGCTATGAGCTCTTGAATGTGATGTGATCCTATGATTATGCTCTCTTTGAGGCGAAAATTGTGATAAACACCTTGGTTGAAAAGGAACTTGTGTTCGAGGAGCTAATCTCCTCTCCTTAAATGTGAGCTAAGCATTGATATCTGTAAGTACTGTCAAAGCCTATGGTTTCAAAGGGCCAATCCCCTGTTTATCTTCTAAGTTCTAGTTGATGCTGATGATATGAGCATAAATTTGCTTTTTCATTTGCCCTGCCGCGATGATCACCTAGAACGATGGCTATTTAATCAAGGGAATGTGTATTGAATGTGAGATCTATGTTGTTCCGGGAAAATTTTAGTATGTATACCATGAACTTGTTGCAGCTATATTGCTTGTAATTCATGAATTCAGCGCTTAGAAGCAATCTCGAGGCCTCATCTCTCTCATGACATGAATTGTGATGGCTAATCTGTTGTTGTTGTGTCAAAAACTTATGGTGGTAAGGGATCCAGAGGAAAGACGGGTCACAAGCTACAGCAATCTCAAAATACATTCGCATCACCTTGTGTACTTGGTGAGCATACAATTCTGTCTATCATCTGCTCAAAATGAAACCCATTTATGAGTTACAAAAGATTGGTGACTACTGAATAAGTATCACTACTAAAGTTAGTCGAATGCCCCTTGAATTGCCATGACTTGAAAACCCATGAAATAATATAAACATTAAAGAAGTGGAGAGCCGAGGATGACAAGGTTACCCTATTCACCTTGATGAAGGGGCCTTGCATCTGGAAGCAGAACCTCCCATAAGCCCCGAATAACGGGCAGAACCCTCAGAAGCCCTGTCTAACAGGCAAACATCCTTTAGAAGCCCTGTCTAACAGGCAATACTCTCAAAAGCCCTGCTACCTAGTAGGCAATATCCTCGTAAGCCCCATATAATGGGCAGAACCTTCTCTCATAAGCCCTGTTTAACAGGCAACTCCCTCGTAAGCCCCGAATAACGGGCAGAACCCTCAGAAGCCCTACACAGTAGGCAACATCATCGTAAGCCCCATATAATGGGCAGAACCCCTCATAAGCCCTATTTAATAGGCAATCCTCCTCAAGAAGCCCTACACAGTAGGAAACATCATCGTAAGCCCCATATAATGGGCAGAACCCTTCATAAGCCCTATTTAATAGGCAATCCTCCTCAAAAAAGCCCTGTTTAACAGGCAATATCATCGTAAGCCCCATATAATGGGCAAAACACTTTCTAAGCCCTACTTGCTAGGCAACCCTTCTCACGAAGCCCTATCTAATAGGCACCTCTTTTGTAAGCCCCATTCAATGGGCAGAACCTTCTACAAAGCCCTATCCAATAGGCGACTCCTTTGCAAGCCCCTTGCAATGGGCAGAATTTTTCCCAAGCCTTACTCAGTAGGCGACATCCTCCTAAACTTCATACAATAGATAAAATTCCTTATAAGTCTCATTAAATGGACCGCACACCCCTAAGCCTTGCTCTAAAGGCGACATTTTTGTATATCGCTCCTATAAGTTTTCCCCATTGCATGCCAGTGGGTAAAATCCCACCTAAATCCTGCTTTACGAGTGGTATTCTCAAAAAATTCTATTTGATAAACAATACCTTTATAAACCTCTAAAGAGGATATTGCTTTCATAAGCTTAACCTGATAGTCAGCGCTTCGGCAAGCTTTATACAATGGACCAAGTTCTCGTAGGCTCGGTTTGATATGCAATGTTCTTAGGAATCCTGCATAAGAGACACCATTCTTATAATCCCTAGCTAACAGGGAGTATATTAACAAGAAAGTCCTATAAAATAGGTGCCAATGATAAAAAGGGCCTATACGGCCGAGGCATATCATATTAAGCTTAATAAAATAAGATGCCACACAAATTCTTAAAAACCTCCCTTCATGATCAGATCCCTTCCAGAAGCTTCATAAAGGGAGCTCTAGGAAAACAAACGCCTTAATAAAGTAGGCCCTGTAAAAACAGGTGCCATCGACCTCAGTTTCATTCGGGCAAAAGCCATCCTCGAAAAGCCTTATATTAAAGTGAGCCACACTTGTTAAAGCCACCTTATATGGTTGACGGTTATAAAAGGATCTGCTAAATTGGCAATATGTTACGACTAAATCTCATATTATCAGATGCCTCATGTCAAGAGGAAGAAACTGTATTAAAACTCTCTATCATAATCCAATTCCTATCTTCAAATCGTTACTTACCTTCATCAGGCAAGGGCCACCCCCTTCCAAGAATCTCATAACAAATAAGCTATACTCGTAGAAGCCACCCTAAATGATGCTCTAATGCAGAAGGCTTGCTGATAGCGAGTTACTTATATTTTGAGTCTCTTTCAAAGAGCATTTGGAATTAATCCTTTACACGTCCTCAAATCTTTGCAGATTCTTATAAGAATGAATGCTGCATCAGATGCTGCTTCCAAGGAGGCTGGTCAAGCCACTGGGAATCCAGAAGACCCTGTAATGGGAAACAGAGGAACATGCACTATGCTGACAGGGGCTAGTGTCAACATGGAGGCTCAGTTTTCTCCAGCTATGCTTCAGCAAATGACAGCCCTTATTGAAGGGGTAGTAGAAGGGGCTGTTGAGAAAAGACTCCACACCCTAGGAGCAAATCCTCAGAATACAGATCCCTTGGGCGAGACCCAGGAAGGAGGGGGAAGTAAGAGCACCCCCGCGATGCATAAACAGAAGCCTGTGCATCAAGGCATAACTCAAGAGCTAGTCTCAAGGCTGCCTCCAACAGTGGCCGAAGAGGAAGAGGGATTTTCTACTGACTGGGAATCCCCAGATGAGGAAGGCCCTGAGGAACTTGAAGGAAATCTCAATGAGAACACTGAAAATGCATGGGCCAAAAAGTATGCTCAACAGCAAGAGCAGATGAAACTCTTAACAAAAGAAGTTAAAAAACTGAGGGAACAAAAGCAGGCCGGGGAAAGGGCCTCAAAAGAAATGGAAACAAGCGAAAAAGAATTTCGTAACCCAAAGGAAGGAAAAAATCCGAAACCTTCCTCAAACAATAGGAGTGGAGGAGACAAATCAGAGCTTTTTCCCCTATATATCGACGAGAACAGCCCATTCTCGGTAGATATCCAAACTGATCCTGTCCCAGGCAGTTTCAAAACAATTTCGTGCGAGTATCAAGGGAAGGGAGACCCTGAGGAGCACTTGATGAAGTTCGAAAGCTTATGTCTCCTTCACCAATACTCAGAAGGGGTTAAATGCAGGGTATTCCTTACAACCCTGTCAGGAACTACTCAACACTGGTTCAAGCAGTTGCCAAAGGCCTCCATACATTCCTTCATGGATCTGAAAGAGGTTTTTCTACAACAATTTGTCAGTGCTAAAAGGACTACTCGGAACTCCTTGCATCTGACGACTATAAAGCAGGGTGCCAACGAAAGTCTGAGAGATTACATGACACGCTTCAATGAGGCCGTCCTGGAAATACCAGGAGTAGAGCCGAAATTAAAGGTGCATGCCTGTGTAGATGGTCTGAAGCCAGGGCAGTTCTTTGCCTCCCTCATCAAGAAAGAAGCTACTTCTTTTGAAGAATTACTGACAAGAGTCCAGAAGTACATCCATATGGAAGAAGCCTTGAGCAACAAGAGGGCTGAGCTGGCCTCCCAAAAAGAAAAGAAACCGGAAGAAAGAAAAAGACTGGTTCCAGATGCCAAGAAAATTGATAAGAATGAACGATTTCTAAGATCTTTCACCCCACTGATCAAGCAACCGGTGGATCTGCTCGAGGTAGTCTTGAGAAAACCGGGGGTTCAAATCCCTGCCGGGTATAGACAGCCACCAAGAAATCCACCTTCCGAGAGATTCTGCGAGTTCCACAATGACTTTGGTCACATGACCAACGATTGTAGGAATCTGAGAATTGCCATCGAGAAGTTAATCCAGGAAGGAGAACTCTTGGAATACGTCAAAAGAGAGACAGAACAAAACAAGAAACGCAAAGAAGCTCCTGAAAGAGCGACTGATGCTAACCAAGGGTCCGAGCCCAAAGGTGTTATTAAAATGATATATGGAGGACCAACCATGGGAGACTCCAACAGAAGCAGGAAAGCATCTGCCAGAGAATTGCATATGCATGAAAGGCATGGGGTCTGGAAGGTCGAAGCAGGCCTACCCCCACCAGAAATCTCATTCGGGCCAGAAGATAATCAGAAAGTGATCCATCCACATGATGATGCATTGGTCATCACAGTGGAAATAGAAAGGTATCAAGTCCAAAGGGTCTTTGTGGACACATGGGCCGCGGTCAACGTCATATTCGAAAGTTGTTTCAGTCAAATGAGCCTCCAGAAGCCATTGAATGGGGTAACTACAGCTCTACATGGTTTCTCAGGAGACCCTGTGATGTCGCTAGGATCAATTGATTTAATGCTCACTCTGGGCGAAGGGCCTACACGAGTGTCAAAACCAGTCACCTTCTTGGTGGTACGACAACCATCCTCCTACAACATCATTCTAGGAAGAACTGCCTTAAATCCATTCCAAGCAGTGGTCTCCACTTATTATCTGATGATGAAATTCCCCGTGGGAAATCGGGTAGGGCAAATATCAGGAGATCAAGAGGTCTCGCGAAAATGCTATGTCCAATCGGTGCAAGCAGGAGAGGCCAGGAAAAGGCCGATGGCAGAACCCACCACCGAAAAAGATGAGATGAAACTCGAGGGGAAAAAGCTTAAAACCTCAATCCCAGCAGAGGAAGACCAGAACCTTTCGGTTTCAATGGAACACTTGCTGATCACTAGCAATAACCCTCCTGGAAAGCTAACGGTATCCCAGGACCTAGCCAAGCAACTGCTCCAGCAAGCAAACAAAAGCAAAGGACCTGAAACTGAAGTAGCAGGCACCTGCCATGCCCCAATTGTGAAAAGACAATGGGAAGCTCTGATAACCCAGGCAAGGGCAAAAGTCAAAAGTGCGATGGAAGTGCTAAACCAAGAAAATGTCGAGGAGACAACAAGCAAGGAAAAGGTATCACCCTAAAAATATGCAGGGAAAAACTGAGAATCACTCTCAAGAAGAAAGTACGATGGGCTAGGACCCCTTATTCATTTTCGAAAAACTCTTATTGCACGATTAACTGATGTATGAAACATTGGATCATACCTCTTTATCTTTAAAATAGTTATATTTCGTAGGTGTTTAGCCCTCAAATGAGGTGTAATTCCTTCAGTCCCTTACACCTCACTTGGGGGGGGGGGGGGGGGGGGGGGGGGGGGGGGGGGGAGTAGGGGATACCCATATCCCATTATCTTAAAATGCTTTCATTATCTTACTCCACTATTTTGCCCCATCACCCCAAGAATACTGGGAATATCTCTGCCTCACCATCTTTCGGCAGATAGAAACAGGGCAAAAAGTAAAGCCCCTATAAACGCGAAGCCCCTATAAATGCGAAAATAAGAGAGATATCATTCTAAATTAATAACAGAAATATATTATAAACAAGGCCTAGGAGAAAGCATCTGGCCTTAATCAAAAGTAAGAGTTGTTTATACCACAGCCAGCACGATTACGGGATCATAAAAAGCATCCCACCACAATACCAAGAGATAGGTTGTTTAATAAATATCTTAGCCAAAGCAACAAAATTAAGGACAGGGACTTCGAGTAAAAGCTAGGTCCTCAGAGCTGGACGAACGAGAGATTGAAGCTTCACCCTCGGGAACAGGGGAAACATCAGTCGAAGCCAAGATCCAATTATCTCTGGGACGGCCTAGGGGAACATTAAAGACATCCTCCGCCCTTGAGCCACCCTCCCTACTGGATAGGTTGCCTACGGAAGGAGTGGTCCCTTGAGAATAAGAAGGACCCGCAATCTCCTTCCTCGCTAATTCCTGAAAATACAAATGGAATCATTAAATAGATAACAATAAACTTGCGATGGGCAGGCCAAGCTCTAGTGAAGAGAAAGGGAGGCACCTCATCAAAGGCTTTTCTCATAAGCTGCATGGCAGTAGTATCAACGGAAAAGAGAGGGAAAGGGGGAGCATCCCAAGTAGGAAGGCCCTCAAGGGCTTCCATGGGTTGGCGAAGCATTTCAGCAGCTTTCTTCAAGACCGGCATGAACCAAGGCTCCCCAGTAGGAATGAAACAGTTCCTCTTGAGGGCCTCAGGTTTTGTCTCAAACAAATGTATTATAGGTATCAGATTGATTGAGCTAGCCCGTTCTGGGACACCCAGCTGATTACAACATTCGAAAACAACATCGCCAACCCAACTGGTGAGAGGGTCTATCATTCTGGCCCAGAAATAAGGAGAATTGATAAACGCTTCGGGCAATTGCCTCACCAGAGAGTCTATGAAAGCTTGACCATAGGGGGACATTAAAAAGTTAGATCGACAAACTTGTACCCCCCTAGAGACATCCTCATCGGAGCCCTGTTTCATCCCTTCCACGAGAGAAGAGGCCCGGGAACGTTCCAACTCTTGTTCATGAGTAAGAGTTAGGCGTTCTGCTTGCATAGCAAAATCTGCCTTCATTTCCAATTCTCGTTCCAATGAAGCTTCTAGAGCTATATCTAGTTCCCTTATTCGTCCCGACAATGAAGCAATGCGCAGCTCGAGAGTAGAACTATATTTCTCTTTAGCGCGAAGACAGTCCTGAAGATCGCGAACCTCGACTTGAGCACGGTCTCTACTCTGCTCGACTTCCGATAGAATCTCCAGGAACTGATCAAAGGCCAAAGCCTGAGCGCCGAAAAGGGGTGTCGAAAACTGATTCACTTCTGTAAATGCAAGGGAATGAAAATCACCCGGTTTCCAGAAAAAGAAGCATCAATGCTTACCTCAATCAAAGGGAAGAGAGGAAATAGGATCTTACCGTGGCCAACTAAGGGCAGTCCATGAAAGCAGGGTTCTGAACGAGGTTTCATTACTATCTTCTCCTGTGGGTCTTCGTGGTCCGATTCCGAAACCCTAATGCCCGTAGAGGGTAATGCGAGGATGTCGTCTATAGAGGAAATAGGTTCTGGATCGGGGATTCGGGCCTCAACCATTCTTTGTTCTAATTTCGCCTGAATCTTTCGTAGCAAATCTCCCGCATCAGCATTCATGGCTGGGAGCAAATGCAAATAGAACTCAATCTTCTAAGAAATCTTAAGATTTTCATGTAAAAACACTCATCATATTCACCCTTGAACTAGGTTTACAAAAGCCAAAATCGATATTAACGATCTCTCTGAAAAAAAAAAAAAAAAAAAAAAAAAAGCAGGGGAAGAAGATCCCCTCATAGGTAAAAACTGCATAGGCGCAAAAAAGAGATGTACCAAGATAATGAACGCTAAATAAACTACCTGTGAACCAGGAAGGCGAAACAATTGCTGGAAGCGTTGGGTAGGAAAAACACGAATGCTCTCACTTTTCCCAAAAGTATGATGCAAAAATGGAGAAGAAGAGAATGAGGGAAGTTAAAAAGGCCAAAGGGGAATAGAGCTATGTCCCACTTGTTACCCCACGTCAGCCTATGAAGGAATAGGAAACGTCTCTCCTTATTCTCCTAAAAATTAACGCGCCTTTTCCCCTTACCAAACATATCTATTATAATATTCCTCTATGCGGAGGAGAGCCTCAGTAAGGCAAAATCAAAATAATGTCCCCGCTGAGTCACTTGCCAGAAGCTGACATATAAACGCTTCTGGACTTGGGGGGGGGGGGGGGGGGGGGGGGGGGGGGGGAGTAGCTAATAGGGATTAATATCAGCCATACCCCCTAAATAACCCAAGTCGGTAGGGAATATACTTTCCTTAACCTTGGACCACAGTTCTTAGAGAAATTGGTGTATCAGATGTCACAATAGAGGCGAAGAATCTTACCTTTATGAAAGGAACAATAAATCCGAGGCGGAACTAGCATCAACGACGCCATTAATGTAGACGAGTATTACTTTTCTATAATGACCGATATAGGTTATCTCGCGTAGCAGCATAATATCAGAGAGATTTTATGAGCACCAGACATGCAATATAATCAAGAATCATATGCCATACAGAAAACTGTGAGGTTCTAATTTCTCCCTTAAGCCATGCGGAATCTGCAGGCATCTGCAAGGGCAGAAGGATCTGACCAGATCCTATGAGTGTTTAGCAGAAGCTCAAGGTTCTGCATAACATGCGGTCCGCGTGACTCTATGCACTATAAAGTGAGGACCACTGCATTCATGACGGAGGATACTCTGCCTCCGTCTGAATTCCCTTTTCTGTCCCTCCTTCACACGAATGCTCACTTTTTACCCTATTTACACCTATAAATACTAAGTAAACGCACAACAACATGATCAGTCTCCACACACAACATACACCTTTGTGTACTGTCTCATTCAATACTCTCTCTCTTACGAGCTCCTCCGAGCTCCGGTCGGTCAAGGCGGGCGAAACCTTCTTCCGAGAAGCCGTAGTTCGCTTTCACGCCCATCTACTCTTCTCGACGTGGGGAAGAATCTCTTTCTTACACACGCTACCTTGAACTTAAGGTAAAACCCTCATCGTTTAAAGGAGAATGAGGCTCAACGGGGTCCCGCGCTCCTCGTTTCTCTCTTTTTCCTACCTCGTTTCTTCGTTATCTTCTTGTATGAGTGCAAAACTCCATGGATCTTACTAGTTTATGGCTAAATATGCCCTTTACACACAGCACACAGCTTGATTCTTACTCATTATTCCTATGCAAATCATGCTCTGTATAAAATACTCATCTATGGCTCTATACGCGCATGAATCTCTTGCTCTTCACTGCTTTAACGCTTCATCCATGAATGCTCTTTGCAAAACATGATGAATAATCTCTTAAATTGTTGTGGATCTCCAACCCGGATCTATCAGAATTGAACAACCGTACGGGCATTGTCAAATCCATTTTTGGATCACTTTTTTCGGTTAGGAATGTGGTATTTATAATCTAGGCAAAGAATTAAAATAAATAAAAGACTCAATTAAACAACTAAAGAAGTAAGCAAATAATTGAACAAATAATCAAATAAGGCAAATAACAAGTAGGCAAATAATCAAACAAGGAAAAATTAAATAAGGAATAAAGTGTTGATTTTAGGGAAGCCTACCTAATCAAACCTATGCAAGTAACAATGAATACAATTAACCAATTTAATCCAAATCTAGACGCGATACACGAAAGTAACCTAACACTCCGGTTAAGGCAGTATAGATCGTCACCTAATAAGATCCTAATCTCCTCTCTGTCTCATAGAAATCAAATCAAGTGCAAAATAGAACAAGTATCGATAATACAATCAACAAGGTTCAGTTACGACACCTATGTCGACTATATGCAAAACCTATGATAATCTAACTTCGGCTAAGACAATTAAATCATCATACCATGTATTCATGAGATCAATTATGCAATTATCCTGCTACGGCATAAAAACATAAATATGCACACACAATTAATGGCCAGTTAATCATGCATGAGAATAAGCACCATGAAACATGCATCTAGATTGGAAGGCTGATTGTAATAAAAATACTCACATAAATTTAATTAGGCATTCAATCCCTAAATCAACTAAGGAATTTAGCTAGACATAATTAAAGCAAACATGAACAAAATATATTGAAAGAACATAATTAAAAGTAAGAGTAAGAAAAACTTGGAATTGAATCTCGAACACAATGAAGAACTTTAAATCTTGAATCTTGAATAAACTTGAATAATCTTCAAAGTCGAATACAAACTAAACAAAAGATGGAAAACTATAAAGTAAAGTATGTAGGTTAGCGTTTTTACAATGCTAGACTAAGGAATATATATATAGGGGAAATTTTACAAGGAAATATAGATAAAAAGGACTCTATTAAAATATTCTCGGCTGGACCCCCTCTCGATCGACCCTCCTCTCGATCTTCAGGCCTCTCGATCGAGAGAGGTATCGAGAGGTCTTGACTTCTTCTCGATCGATAGCCAAATCCAGTAGCTTTCTTCTCGACAACCCTCTCGATCGAGAGACTGGTCGAGAGGCCTTCAACTCGACTCCAAACTTGGATTTTAACTTTGATTCTTCTCGTCTCGGCTCGTCTCGGGGTTTCAACCTCAAAAATATACCTAAAAGCACAACAAAATACCCACAAGCATAATATTGTCCAATATAACATAAACCATACAAATCATATACAATACTATACCAACGAGACTAAAAAACAACCCTTTTTGACTATGAAAACCAAGTAAATTTCACCTATATCAAATCCCCCAAACTTACACATTGTTCGTCCCGAACAATACCAAAACAAAATAAACAAGTGACTCAATCATTGTGAACTATATAGGTCTCAAAACTTTTTTAAAAACAAACTCATGATCATGATCAAAACTATCACTACAAGAAAACACGGCTCCGGCGACGGGAAATGGCGACGGAAATTTAAAAAATTCCGTAGTAGAATGGATATAACGACGAAATGACAACAGATAGGAACCATAGATAAAAGCCTCGCCGTAGTTTCTGCCGCGACAGATTTTTCCGTCATTAAAACCAACGACGGTTATGACAACGGATTATCCGTCGTCATATAACGACGCTTATGCTTCCGTCGTTGGTTCTATTGCTACACATAAAAGTGTCGTAATATCATAACAGTCTATTGCTGCACATAAAAGTGTCTTAATATCTCAGTTTCATCTTAATCAGGCTGTACACAAATAATTTAGTTGAGACACCAATGCAATTGTATTAAACCACAAAATAATAGTAATAATTAAAGAAAATTAATGTTATTGTATTAATCAACAAAATAATAGTACATTGAAGAAAATCAAGCCATATTACATCTTGTTGTATGCATGTCTAGTAACTTAAAGATCCAAAAGAAGATAATGATATCTCTAGTACATGATAGAAAATTAGTTGTCCTGTGAGAGTGGAGCATCACAATCTTTTCTCGATGTCCTCTTGTTAAGTCTCAACTCCTCTCCAAACATGCAACTTCAATCTCTCAACATCTGATAACTTCAGCAACTCTCAATCTTTTTCAACAACTCATAACCTGTCATTCAACTCAATAACCAAACATGTAATAATATGTGATTATCAAAAGATTCCCAAGATTATAAAACTAATTTAAGCTCAAAACATAAATTAAAAGCATACATATTTTTTGCATAGATGTTGCTTCAAGCTAGGAGGCAGAAACCATATGAGAAAAAGAAGACAAAAGACAATGCCATACCTCCCATGATGCCAAGCCTTTCATTTGTCGTCTTCCCTACACTCGATACAAACTAGTACATCATTTAGTATTTCTCAAGCTTCTGCAGTGTGTTAGAGAATAACTTTCCTAACCTTCTATCTCAAAATCAGGTTCAGTCGTCACGAAACTTTTCAAACTCAATGAATAATCAAACCTGCATTACTATAAGTTAAGGAAACGAAGCCAAATAACACCACAAATCCACTTAACAAAACCTCAAGCATCTCATACAAAATTCTGTAAAAAGACAAGAAAAAAACTATGGACAATTTCTGTGACACACAAGAAAAAAAAACCTAAGAAATCCATTTCAATTTCTGAGGTTGATAAACAACTAAACAATCCTATTTTCAGAAAACCATCACTTCTCCATGAGTTCATGGAGAAGGGAAGTTTGGACGATCACTTATTCAAAGGTGCATGCATCATGTTACATATAGGTTACTTCCTTATATTTCAAATTAGTAACAGTTATATATTAATTTAAACAACTAGATGATTATCCTTCACTTCCATGGGAGACGAGAATGAAAGTGGCTATAAACGCAGCTAGAGCCCTTGCCTTCTTACATACCTGCGTCGATTCCAGCAAACGGGGGGAGAATTCGAACTAAGAATCTCGTAGCTTCAGGCGAGGAGGCTGCACACAGACGACACGGCGGCTCCTGGGAGCTTCACATTTTTAGAGCAAAAACGAAAAAAAAAATCAATTCAAGAAAAAGAGGAAAAATCAATGTATGGAGGCAGAGAGAGAAACAAAAGGAGAGAAGAAAAAGAACAACAAATTCCCAAATTCCCGACCGCAGTGGAGAGAGAGAGAAGACGGTGGAGAGAGAGAGAGAGAAGGGGGAAGACCGTGGACAGAGAGAGAAGGGGGAGGGGAGATGGAGAGGAAGTGTTTACCTGGGCGGATCGACGGCGCCGGCGGCAAGAACTGCGCAGAGGAAAATCGGAGACGGCGGCGGCTCTAAGGATTTAGAAATTGGGGGCGCAGTGAATTAAAAAATCCCGCCTTATGCTATTTATTTGATGTCAACGACGGGTTCACGTGTCGTTGCGGTTTAATTACGGAAAACTTTCCATCTTAGTTTTAACTACGGATATTAATTATGGAACACTTTCCGTCTTAGTTTAACTGCGGATGTGAACTTCCGTTGCTGAATCTACTATGGAAATAATGTTCCGTCGTTGTTTAACAACAGTAATTTTCCTCCGTTGTTGTTCTGCTACGTATTTTTTATTGGTCGTTGTTTTGTAGTTAAACTACTACGGAATTAAATTCCCTCGTTGTTCCGTCGTCGGAGCCGCATTTTCTTGTAGTGTATGCACACAACCTTAGCATCAATAACTCAATCTACTCAACAAATTCAAAGCATGCCAATCCATCAAAGAACACTCTCCAACATGTGAAATTGTGATTGTATAAGTGAACACTCAACTCTCTCAAAGAAAAGATGTATATATTAATGCACATCATAAAGGGCTCACTCAATATCAATGCAATGCAACATGTTTACTATAAGCTTGCCCTTAATCTCAACATCTCCACCTAATGTAATACCTACAAACTAGGATCAAAAAAGTCTTTTTATCAGCTTGTAATGTAGGGACATTGGTTAAGGTAGGGAATGTATAGGCTAAGTGACTCAAATATAATCTAAATCATCAACCTCTTTTCAACTCCAAACAAAGTATGAATTTTTATCTCCATCTTCTACCATCCAACACCAACTACAAAACATCAAAATATCAAAGATGCATAAATATCAACAATATAACTCAAGCTAACTATCCCTTATGCTTATCTTCTTATTCTCTTTCTTTCTTTCCTTTTTTTTTTTTTTTTTTCTTCTTTTCCTTTTTCTTTTTTCTAGATTTCAACTAAAAATGTTCTTTCTAATGATGAACAAAATCTCTATATTTTCTTTTCACAATTCTTCAATTTTTTTTCTAAGCTTATAGGGATAGCCAACTATACTTAAACAAGCATCTACAACTCTTTTTCTTTTTCTCCTGCAGTCACCATATGACTAATCATATACTGCATTCCATCTGACACAGACGACAAGACTATTTTAATAGCCTCATCATTTTTCTTGTGCCAAGTCCCATGAACCTCTCTTTCTTCTTGCGATGCCGACTCAGTAAGGGAAGGAGGAGCAGAAGTCGCAAGCATATCAGTATGCTCGCCCGTAGCTAGGACATCATCGAGATTCTTCCTCCACTCCATGTAGTTGGAATCCGTGAGAGGACTCGAAGTGAGAATGTTTATCAACAGGCCTAAAGTCATATCTGAAAAAGCAATAAACACGTAGACACAAGTAAGAATAGATCATGCATCAATTCGTAACGAAAATTATTGTAACCTTTTGATAAACTAATAATTTCGAAACCTTCAACAGCCCAAACAATGCAGATCGCAAGCCACGTTCGTGTGGACGTTTACGCTCCCACTGTTCGACCAGATACTCGGATCTTTAACTCTACTTATCTTGCCAACCTATCCTTATGGCAAATAGAGCTAATAGTTGAACCTTACTAGACCATATTAAATTAGAAAAGGGACTCCGTTGGGGAGTTGTATTCCATCTAATATCTAAGCTTTTAACCACAATCTTAGCCTAACTCGGAAAAAGCACTATTTTCCTTAAGCTATCTTTGTTCAAAAACCAACTCCAGAGAAAACCGCAGTTACTATTCCGAGCAAGCCACGTTAGTGTGGACATTTACTCAGAAAAGCTTCCATTTCTCATTTTGGTTAGAACATTTTTGTTAAGAAACCCTAAGTCTGGCGAACTCGTCCGATACGATGTGCAAGCCACGTTCGTGTGGACGTTTACACACTAGCACCAAACTTCACCTTAAGGTCAGCTGTGGAGGTCTTAACATTTTCTATACCAAAAATGTTTTTATCTGTTTAGCATTTTTCTTTCAAAAGGTTGTCGACATGCTAGATCACGTTGTCACATAATCCTAAGCATAATTTTCTAAACGCAGCAAATAAACCATGCTCGCAGAAAATTAAATCATGCTTATATTGACAATCCTAAAACATGCTCGACTAAGCACAACTTAATTCACCTCGATAGGCAAGACATGCTATAATAATTTAAATTTTATCCATAGCATACTTAAGAAAAACGAGATAAAAACAAATAAAACTCGCTTTTCGTGGTGTGACGACCCTGTCTAATCTATTACAAAATAGAAATTAAATCCGAAACAGGCTTCGGTCTTGAATAAGTCCTCCGTCTTGATCTCCCGTTTCTCCCCGAAAATAAATAAATCATTAAATAATTTATTATCTAATTTTCGTTGCCATTGGACTTTTCTAACCGAGATTGGGCCCACACCACATGGCCCAATTCTCTCGAATAAGCCCAAACCGCGCTCGTTTCACTCTTATGGGTCCACGAACCCGTAACCGGACCTAAAATAGCCCGAGTTCGTAATTGGGCCCGAGCCCGAACGCAGGAGGCAGCCCGTAACGCGAACGGGCCGGGTTGGAAACCCTAGGCCAGCTCGCGGGTTAGGGCACGGGCGCGCAAGGCTGCCCGCGCCGCAGCCGACGGCGTGAGGCGCTGCCACCGGCCGCCTCCGCCTCCCTGGCGCCGCTGCTGCTGCTGGCCGTCGTTCCCTGCCGGTGGCACGGCCGGCAGCCCTCCCGGCGAAGCTCGCGGCGTGAAACCCTAAGAAGGGTTCCGCCGCGGCACTCCTCACCTCGCTGCCGTAGCTCCAGCCGCCGGCGACGTCTGCCGCGGCTCCCGCTGCTGGTGTTTATGTTGCCGGTGTGCTCCGTCGTCCTGGACGCTGCCCCCGCCGCCATCGCCATCGCCTTCAGCCGCGTTTCCTGCGGCAGAAAACCCTCACGGGTTCTGCCGCCGCTGCTGCCCGCTCCGGCGCCGCCCGCTGCCACTGATATAGGTGAAATTTACCTTGTTTTTATAACCAAAAAGAGTCGATTTTGTGTCTCGTTTGTGTAGTATTGTCTATGGTCTATATGATTTTCATTTTATTGGACAATATTATGCTTGTGGGTGTTTTCTTAAGTTTTTAGGTATATTTCGATGCTAAAACCCCGAGACGAGAAAAGGCGTGAAGATCGAAGATCAAAGTGCAAAATTTGAGTTTGAGAGAAGCCCTCTCGATACCTCTCTCGATCGAGAGGTATGTCGAGAGGTACATTCTGCCGCAGCTATCGATCGAGAGCATTATTTCACACCCTCTCGACACCTCTCTCGATCGAGAGGTCTGTCGAGAGGGGGTTCCAGCCGGGATTTTTCTCCTTAATTAATTAGACTCCTTTTTGGTTTAGGTTTCCTTATGTAAATTTCTCCTATATATACTCCTAGCCTATCATTGTAAACCCTATCTAGCACCTTATCACTTTATTATCCTTCATATTTTCTAGCACTTTATATTTTCTTTTAGAGTTTTATTCTTGTATTCAACATTGGAGCTTTTCAAGTTTATGCAAGATTCAAGATTCGAAGTTCTTCGTTTGTGTTCAAGTTTTTCTTACTCTTACTCTTTAATTATGTTCTTTCAATCCTTTGTGTTTATGTTTGCTTTAATTATGTCTAGCTAAAATTCTTAGTTGATTTTAGGGATTGAATGCCTAATTGAATTTATGTAAGTGTTTTTGCTTACAATTATCCTTCCAATCTAGATGCATGTTTTCATGATGCTTATTCTCATGCATGATTAATTGGCCACTAATTATGTATGCATAGTTATGTTTATATGCCTTGATAGGATATTGCATAATAGATCTCATGAATACATGATATGATAATTTGATTTGTCTTAATTGAGTTTGAATTATCATATGTTTGCATGTAATTGATTTGGGTGTCTTAATTGAACCTAGTTGATTATATCATTGATACTTGTTCTATTTTGCACTTAGTTTGATATCTATGCGTCCGAAAGGATATTAGGATCATATTAAGTGACGACTTGCATTGCTTTTATCGGGGTGTAGGTTATCTTTCATGTATCACATTTAGATTTGATTAAATTGGTTAATTGTATTCATTAATTACTTGCATATATTTGATTAGGTAGGCTTCCCTAGAATCAACACTTTTCCTTAATTGTTTACTTCCCTTATTTATTTTATTGCTTGTGTCCTAAGTTGTTTTATTTGACTAGTTATTTCCTTATTTATTTATTTCCTTATATGATTAATTGAGTCTTTATTATTTGCCTAGTCTATAAATACCACATCCTAATTTCCTAAAAGCCTAAACATCACATTAGTTCTTTAGTAGAGGTATTGTGTGCGTTTTCGACTTGTCAATCCCTGTGGATACGATACTCGTGCTTCTTTATATTACACCTATTTTGTGTGGTACAAAATAGTGCGATCAAATTTTGGCGCCGTTGCCGGGGATTGATTAGATTTCACATACATATTTTGAAATAGAATTAATAGGTGATTTAGGCGCTTTAATTTTTTGTTTTTTTTGGTTTATTGATCTAACTTTTTCTTTCCTTCTCATTGGTTTTAGGTAGTGCATGACCACAAGGTCTAAAGGGATAAATCCTATTCCGATAGACTTGGAGATTGAGCGCTCACTAAGGGCATTGAGACGAGAGAAGGAGGCAAGCAAGATCGATACACCACCCTCTTCACCACCCGATTCACAAAGGAGTTTCGATTTAATGGCGGATCAAGTGAGGAGGACTTTGAACGATCGGTTCAAACCGGTCGTGGACCAATTTCAGCAAGGAGGATGGGGGACCATGGAAGCCAACAACTATGAGTTCAAGACGTCCCTCATCAACATGGTCCAAAACAACCAATATGGAGGTTCACCGGCGGAGGATCCCAAGGCACACTTGAAGCAATTTCTGGATATATGTGCTACATACAAGGCCAATGGAGTGTCTACGGATTACCTCAAGCTTAGCCTCTTCGTGTGGTCTCTCAAGGATGATGCAAGAGAGTGATTAGATGGATTGGACAAGAAGGAGGTCATTACTTGGGCTGAGATGTGCACGAAGTTTCTCAACAAGTTCTTCCCACCTTCGAGGGCTCAAAAGCTTATCAACGAGATCAACCAATTCCAACAATATGAGGATGAACACTTCTACGAGGCGTGGGGGAGATTTAAGAAGCTATTGAGAGCATGCCCGAACCATGGAATTAGCAAGGAGGATCAAATCACGTGTTTCTATCGTGGTTAGAACAAGTTGTGTAGGAAGGAGCTCGATTACGCTTCGAAGGGAGGATTCTTGAACAACGAGTATGAAGTGGCTACGGAGATCATTGAGCTGACCGTGAACTCGAGCTATGAAGAGGCCACTGATCGACGACTTGGAAGAAGGAGAGTTGCCAACATTGGGATCGATGCTTACGACGACTTGATGGAGAAGTATACAAAAACAACAAGTGAGTTGGATTGTATCAAGAAAGGAGTACTTCGGTGCTATGCGGTCACAGACAAACAAGCAAACCCAACCGGAGAAGAAGATGCCAATTTTGTGCAACAAGGAGGCAAGTGGCAACCTAATCAAGGAAACAAGTGGCAAGGAGGACAAGGAGGTTCAAACTACCAAGGAGGATACAAGAAGCCTTACGTTCCCAACAACCGAAATCATCCGAACTTCTCCTATGCCAATCCGAACAATGCCTTGCAACCACCTCCCGGCTTCCATGTTGAGAACGGAGTCATCCAAGAGCCAAAGAAGGAGATGTCTACCGATGATTTGATTCGTCAATATATGGCTCAATCGGAGATGAGGATGACACAACAAGATGCAAAGTTGAGGACATTGGAGCTTACTCAGAGCACCTCAACCAACAACTTGGCGAGTAGCATCAATGCGTTGACCAAGCAAATGCAAATGTTGGAGACACAAATGAGCCAAATAGCCAACGCGCAAGGAGGAGTCCATAAGCCCTGCCAATTCCCAAGCAACACGGAGCAAAACCCGAAGAACAACCATCATGTTCATGCTATTGAGCTTTGGAGTGGCACAAAATACACAAATCTATCCTTGGAAGCATAGAAGAAAGGAGATGGGAGCTTCAAGAATGCGGAGCACGAGGAAACGAGGATCCAAGTGCCGAGGCGAGGGCCTCTCGACACCTCTCTCGATCGAGAGGGTGATCGAGAGGTCAATACTGGAAGTCAGAATCCACCTCTCGATACCTCTATCGATCGAGAGGAGGATCGATAGGCTTACGACGAGGAGATCCAATGTGACCCTCTCGACACCTCTCTCGATCGAGAGGGTGATCGAGAGGTGAAAAGTCGAAGTCAGAAGGTACCTCTCGACACATCTCTCGATCGAGAGGGGTGTCGAGAGGCCAAGCAGCCGCCCCAATTGCCGACTTACACTCCGAAGGCCCCTTTCCCGCAATGATTGACCAAGACGAAGCAAGATGAAAAGTATCAACGCTTCATGGAGATACTACAAAAGGTCAACATCAACATACCACTCCTTGATGCTCTTCGAGACTTGCCCAACCATATGAAGTTCATCAAAGATGCGGTATCGGGAAAGAAGAAGTGGGAGAAGTTCGAGACAATCAATCTCACGGAGGAGTGCAGCGCGGTGATCCAAAAGAAGTTACCAATGAAGCGGAAGGATCCCGGGAAGTTCACATTAGCATGCAAGATTGGAGATCAAGTCTTCCAAAATGTTCTATGCGATCTTGGTGCTAGCATCAATTTGATGCCCCTCTCTATTTTCAACCGGCTCAAGATCGGGAGGATGAAGCCAACCACCATCTCTATACTCATGGCGGACCGATCGGTTTCTTATCCACGAGGGATAGTGGAGGACGTTCTCGTTCAAGTGCATAACCTCGTCTTCCCGGCGGATTTCGTAGTCTTGGATATGCCCGAGGATGCAAATCAACCATTGATCTCGGGACGGCCATTCTTAGCCACGGGGAGAGCATTGATCGATGTTCAAGATGGAGACCTCACCTTTCGAGTCAATGGCGAGGAGCTGAAGATTTCTATCTATGAAGCCATGAAGAGACCCGACGATCATCGTGAGGATGTCTTTTCCATCGAGACGTTGATACCACCGACTTCGGAGGAGGCACTCAACCATTGCATCTCAAGTTCGTTATATACCTACAAGGAGTTAGATGAAGCTTGTGATGAGATTCTCGAGTATCTACATCAAATGGAGGCAAATCCACCACAACTTCGACACAAGGAAGTTCCTTACCTCGACATCAACAAGAAGGTGGATGATGGAGTTCTCGAGGAGGAAGAGAAGAAGGATGCAGCCCCTAAGGTGGAATTGAAGCCATTACCCGAGCACCTCAAGTATCAATTCTTAGGAGAAGGAGAGACGTATCCGGTGATCGTGTCTTCCCAACTCACGGAGGCGAACACGGACAAGCTATTGAGAGTTCTAAGGGAGCACAAATATATAATTGGATGGACGATTGCCGACATCAAAGGTATTAGTCCTTCGCTTTGCATGCATAGGATATTGCTCGAGGAAGGCCATCGCCCAAGAGTACAACCTCAAAGGCGTTTGAATCCAGCGATGCAAGAAGTGGTGAGGAAGGAGGTGTTGAAGTTGTTCGATGCCGGCATGATCTACGCTATTTCGGATAGTGAGTGGGTGAGCCCTACTCAAGTGGTGTCAAAGAAAGGAGGCATGACGGTCATAAACGATGAGAATGGGGAGCTAATAGCAACGAGGCTTGTCATGGGATGACGAGTTTGTATTGATTATCGGCTTCTCAACGCAGCAACTAGGAAGGATCACTTCCCCCTCCCGTTCTTAGATCAAATGCTCGATCGATTGGCCGGCCATGAGTATTATTGCTTCCTCGATGGATACTCCGGCTACAACCAAATCGCCATCGCTCCGGAGGATCAACACAAGATGACATTCACATGCCCATATGGAGTCTTTGCTTATCGGAGGATGCCGTTCGGGTTATGCAACGCACCGGCCACTTTCCAAAGGTGCATGATGGCCATCTTCCATGGATTGATCGAGAATATTATAGAGGTATTCATGGATGATTTTTCAGTCTTCGATTCTTCTTTTGATCAATGCTTGGAGAATCTTGCCACGGTGCTTCAAAGGTGCGAAGAGACGAACCTCGTTCTCAATTGGGAGAAGTGCCACTTCATGGTGCAAGAAGGAGTTGTGCTAGGTCACAAGGTGTCTTCGCAAGGATTGGAGGTGGATCGAGCCAAAGTCGTAGCCATCGAGAAGTTGCCACCACCAACCAACGTCAAATCGGTGAGGAGTTTCTTAGGACATGCCGGCTTCTATCGAAGGTTCATCAAGGATTTTTCGAAGATCACGAAGCCGTTGTGTGGATTGCTCGAGAAGGATGTCAAGTTCATTTTTGATGGAGATTGCTTGGAAGCTTTCGAGACATTGAAGAAGGCGCTTATCTCTACTCCCGTCTTGGTGTCACCGGATTGGAGTGCCCCGTTCGAGCTCATGTGCGATGCAAGCGATTGGGCGGTAGGAGCAATTTTGGGGCAGAAAAGGGAGAAGCTATTCCGAGTGATCTACTATGCTAGCAAGACATTGGACTCGGCTCAAAGGAACTACACCACCACGGAGAAGGAGTTACTTGCTGTGGTCTATGCATTCGATAAGTTTAGACCTTATTTGGTGGGATCTCACACGATTGTGCACACCGACCATGCCGCCATTCGCTATATATTCAACAAGAAGGACTTGAAGCCAAGGTTAGTTGGCTGGATTTTGCTTCTTCGAGAGTTCGACATGGAGATCAAGGATAGGAAAGGATGCGAGAATGTGGTGGCCGACCATCTCTCTAGACTTGAGCAGCTCGTGGATGGAGAGGATTCGAAGATTGCTATCAAGGAAAGCTTCCCCGATGAGCAGATTTTTGAGGTGGACGATTTGATACCTTGGTTCGCCGACATCGTCAACTACTTGGTGATTCATCACGTGCCCAAGGATTTATCGTCTCATCAAAAGAAGAAGATCCTCCATGATTGCAAGTTCTACTATTGGGATGATCCTTACTTGTACCAGAGGTGTGCCAATGGAGTTATAAGACGATGTGTTCGACAATCGGAGTGGAAAAAGATCATCGAAGATTGCCATAGCGCTCCAAATGGGGGACACTTTGCAGCGAATAGCACCGCCCTCAAGATATTTCATAGTGGTTTCTATTGGCCTTCGATCTACAAGGATTGCCACGAGTTCATTAAGTCATGTGATCGATGCCAAAGGATGGGGAACATCACGAAGAGGGACGAGATGCCGCAACGAACTATCATGGAGGTGGAACTTTTTGATGTTTGGGGGATTGACTTCATGAGTCCTTTCCCCAAGTCTCAAGGGTTCTCTTACATCTTACTTGCGGTGGAGTATGTGTCTAGATGGGTCGAGGCCATTCCTACTACAACCAACGATTCGAAGGTGGTGATCAAATTCCTCCAGAGAAATATTTTGACTGGGTTTGGAACTCCGAGAGCTTTGCTTAGCGATGGGGGGAGCCACTTCAACAATCGTTGGTTCGGATCGCTTCTTGCAAAATATGGAGTCAAGCACAAGGTTACATCGCCCTACCACCCTCAAGCAAACGGTCAAGCCGAGCTAGCTAATCGTGAGATCAAGCAAATTTTGGAGAAGACCGTCACCAACAAGAAGGAGTGGGCGAAATACTTGGACGACGCACTTTGGGCCTATAGGACGGCTTTCAAGACACCAATTGGAAGGTCGCCCTACCAATTGTTATTTGGCAAGTCTTGCCATCTACCAATGGAGTTGGAGCACAAAGCTTATTGGGTGACTAGAAGGATCAACTTCGAGTTCAAGGAAGCCATGGGTCAAAGGTGTGATGACTTGTTGGAGCTTGACGAATGGAGAAACGAGGCGTTCGAGAATTCGAGGATCTACAAAGAACAAGCCGCAAGATTTCACGACTTGAGCATCAAAAAGCGTAAGTTCGAAATTGGTGATGATGTTCTTGTTTTTAATTCTCGACTTCGTTTGTTTCCAGGAAAATTGCAAAGTAAGTGGTCGGGGCCGTATGTTATTTACAAGGACTTGAAGAATGGTGCATTCGAAGTGTTGAAGAATGACGGTGAGAAATTCATGGTGAATGGACATCGACTCAAGCACTATTTCAAGCCGTTGCCTCTGTTTCCCAAGAAAGCGGCCACTTACCTCGATGACCCGAGGTAGAAAGGAGGTATCGTCGGGAGGTAAACCAATATTCGTATCCCGTTTTTATTTTGTTTCGTTTTATTTTTTTTAGATTCTTAGGTATTATTTTTTCGTATTTTAGAGTCAAACCCCTTAATATACTAAAGAATACTAAAGTATTGTGTAGAAAAAAATTTTCGGGCAGGACCTCTTGACACCTCTCTCGATCGAGAGACCTGTCGAGAGGTGCAGAAATTTTGTCCAGTAGGGGTCTCTCGACACCCCTCTCGATCGAGAGGGGTATCGAGATATTCTGAAAAGGTGCCCAAGTTTTTGTCACGAGAGGCCTCTCGATCGAGACCCCCGTGTTTTCGATCGAGAGGGGAGGACCATACGTGAATTGCAACACCTCTCGACACCTCTCTCGATCGAGAGGCCTCTCGAGAGGTCAAATTTTGGAATCCAGTAGCTACCTCTCGACACCTCTCTCGATCGAGAGGTCAATCGAGAGGGTCATTGACGGGGTAAAAACCGACTTTGACTAGGTTTTTCTACTCCTTCAAATATACCATATACACACAATTCACATACCATACACACACAACTCACAAATTCTCTCAAGAACACACAAGAACTCTCAATTTCTCTCTTCGATTCGTCAAACGGTACTCGATTTCTTGCCCTTCTCTTATCAATTCTTGAGTCTCTACATGAATTTGCATGTTTTGACCGATTGAAATTCAATTTTGATGGTTAAATTTTTGGATTGATAGATTGGGTATTAGATTGAGTATGATAGATTGAATTCATGGATTTCATTGAATTATTTGTATAAATTGAATTCATGATGAATGTGTATCGATATTCGAATGAGTCCTTTGAATTTGTTTATGAATTGATGAAGATTCGTTGGTATCTATATGCATGAGATTGAAATTGTATGATGATAAATTCATGTTTTTGGAGGAGTAATGTGTTGAATGTATGGATTGATGATGAAAAGAATTGAGTAGATAATGGGGGAGAATTGAATTTGGTTGAAGTTTGGGGGAAGATGATACATATTGCTTTAATCTTGCATCCCTTGGATTAATTTGTGTAATTTTTAGGTACTAAGACGGCAAGAGACAAGGGAAAGAATGTTGCTTCGACCTCTTCGAGCAAAGGCAAGGGGAAGGAAAAGGTCACTTCTTCAAACAAAGGAAAAGAGACGTGGAAAAATGACAAGACCATCCCGGAGAACCGAATGCCGCCGGCGAGGTTGATGCCCTCAAGTTTGGAGCCCAAGGCGTTCAAGCTTAAGCTCACCACAGCGGAGTCTAAGAGGAGATGGTCTCATCTTGTGCAACTCAAGCACAAGCATTGTCGTTTACTCCATCAAGAGACGGTAGCGGCGATGGGGATAGCCGACGAGATCACACAAATGATGCAAAGAGGAGGCTTCACCAACATCTTTCAAGGCAATCACTTGACCTATCACATTCTAACGGTGGAGTTTCTCTCAACTTTGGTGGTGGAGCGAGTCAATCAAGTGCCCCACGTCATTCGTTTCCAACTCGGTGGTCAACCAAGGGAGCTTGACATGGATCAACTCAATGATATTATCGGAGGAAACAAGAATGGCAAGTACATTGGCAACAACCATCCGAATCTTCAATATTTGTGGGCCCAATTCGTGGATTTTGAGGAGGAAAGGAGGAGATCTTACAACCCGGCTACTGCAAAGGCCACCTCAATCCGGAATCCCACGATTCGCTACTTCCATAGGCTGATTTCGTCTACCATCCATTCCCGCCACGACTCCCGCACCTTCCTTGCCACCGACGCTCATCTCATTTGGACGTCATATCGAGGCCACTCTCAATGTGCAACCCTTTACCTCGTTGTTCATATGGAGAACCAAGCATACTTGTTCTGGGGACAAAAGATTGGGATAGGAGCATTCGTCACTC
The DNA here is from genome assembly GCA_029379335.1 of Thymus mandschuricus. Lineage (NCBI taxonomy): Eukaryota > Viridiplantae > Streptophyta > Magnoliopsida > Lamiales > Lamiaceae > Thymus > Thymus mandschuricus. The sequence goes on along the minus strand of CM057074.1, from coordinate 11,945,267 downwards.
CACTTGCTCAACACTTCAACATTCCGATTGGAGAGCAACCCGTGTCTAGGTCCATCTTTGTGGATAGAAGCACGTTGGAGCTTGCGAGGATGATCTCATTCGACACGTCCAGATGGTTCTTTAAGCTACATGGGAGAAGTGGAGTTCATCTCTTCCCGCTGCCGAACAACTATTTGACCGAGGTGATCGGGAATGAGAAACTAAGGAGAGGGAACGGGAAGATGAACTCTCCTCAACACAAGGAGCTTATGTGGGCCGAGGGAGGTCCAAGGCCCGATGAAGGAGGCGATGATGATGAGGAGGAAGACGATGAAGACGAGGGCGAGCAATATGAGCAAGGATATGATCAAGAGGAGGATGCTTATGCGCAAGGGTACGAAGGTGTTCCACAGCCCGGTTTCTACATGAGAGCTCCGGAATTCTCTACGATGCAAGATTGGCACACGGAGACAATGGAGGCGATGGACAACTACCATTGGGATGGTAGGGAGTTTGTGGAGTCTCAAGTGAGAGGAGTTCGAGAAGAGGTGCAAACATTGAGAACCGAGGTGGGGGACCTTCGTACATACATTGGAGGTCGTTTCGATACTCTCAATACTTACTTTGAGAACGAAGCGAAAAGAAGAGAGGATGAGGCGAAGATGCGTGAGGATGAGAGAGCTTATATGTAGAAATACAATAGGATGGTGCATGAGATGCACTACTTCTATCCTCACTACCCGGCGAACCATCAACGATTCGACCCCAATAACCCCGACAACCCTCCCTTCCCACCGCCATATCAGTGAGGTAAGTTTGTTAACTTAGTTCCTTCTACTTTTTGCAAACTTATTCCTTTATCTTTGAGTTCGAAATAAGTTTGGGGGAGGGGGAAGAGTAACTAAAGTTAACAATCTTTTTGAGTATTTTCTTTAATTGCTTTAGTAGTTGGTTTATTTTGGGGTATGTTTGAGTCTTTTATTTTGAGTCTTAGGTTAAATAGAGTCGAATAAGCATGTGATGATAATATTGTGAATTTGGCCAATGATAGAAAATTTTTTATTGATTTTTGGAGAAAAATTTCATGATCTTTATTATGCATAGATCCTTGGCGAAGCGACACATTTTATTTGATGAATTTGAAGCATGTTTTTTATGTCGGGAACTAGTTAGTTTGAGCCCGTGAGATTTGAGCTTTTTGTGCATGTTGATGCCTATTTCCTTGATTGAGTGATCATGTATGCTTCATTGTTTCTAGAACTTGCCCTATTTCTCCATCAAGACCTTAGTATATTCATGAACTAGGAGATGATCTTAGGCCATTCTTTCATAGCCACATGAATCCCATACACTAACCTTGATCATAATCTTTGTTTACCCCCTTTGAGCCTTGTTATGAGCCTTTCTTTCTTAAGCTTGGATGATAGGAGGTTTGGATGGATAAGGGTATCTTTAGTGGAGTTAGTTGGTGATGTGGGAGGTGTTGAAAAGAATACTTGTTGTGGTGTGGAAAGGAGAAAAAAAAAAAAAAAAATTTAGATGCTTGATTTAGTTTAGTTGACTATCCCTATAAGCTTAGAAAAATAGTTGTGAAAAGAAGAAATATAGAGCCTTTGTTAAGCATTAGAAAGAACATTCATTAGATGAGCTCTAAGAAAAAAAAAAAAAAAGAAGAAAAAAAAAAAAAGAGAATGGGAATAAAGGCATAAGGGGATAGTTAGCTTGAATTGTATAATGTGCATCGATGATATTGATGTTTTGTAGTTGGTGTTGGATGGTAGAAGATGGAGTTGAAAATCCATACTTTGGTTGGAGTTGAAAAGAGGTAGATGATTTGGAGTACTTTGAGTCACTTACCTATACATTCCCTACCTTAACCAATGTCCCTACATTACAAGCTTATATAAAGACCTTTTTGATCTTAGTTTGTGGATATTACATTAGGTGGAGAGGTTGAGATTAGGGGCAAGCCTATGGTAAATATGTTGCATTACATTGATGTTGAGTGAACCTATATGATGTGCATTATCTTACATCTTTTCTTTGAGAGAGTTGAGTGTTCACTTATACACATATAAATATCTCACATGTTGGAGAGTGTTCTTTGATGGATTGACATGAGTTAAATTTGTTGAATGAATTGTGTTATTGATGCTAAGGTAGTGTGCATAGTTTTGATCATGATCATGAGTATTGTTTTTGAAAAAGTTTTTGAGGCCTACATAGTTCACAATGCTAGAGTCTATTGTTTATGTTTTGGTATTGTTCGGGACGAACAATGATTAAATTTGGGGGATTTGAAATAGGTGAAATTTACCTTGTTTTAATAACCAAAAAGAGTCGATTTTGTATCTCGTTTGTGTAGTATTGTCTATGGTCTATATGATTTTCGTTTTATTGGACAATATTATGCTTGTGGGTGTTTTCTTAAGTTTTTAGGTATATTTCGATGCTAAAACCCCGAGACGAGAAAAGGCGTGAAGATCGAAGATCAAAGTGCAAAATTTGAGTTCAAGAGAAGCCCTGTCGATACCTCTCTCGATCGAGAGGTATGTCGAGAGGTACATTCTGTCGCAGCTATCGATCGAGAGCATTATTTCACACCCTCTCGACACCTCTCTCGATCGAGAGGTCTGTCGAGAGGGGGTTCCAGCCGGGATTTTTCTCCTTAATTAATTAGACTCCTTTTTGGTTTAGGTTTCCTTATGTAAATTTCTCCTATATATACTCCTAGCCTAGCATTGTAAACCCTATCTAGGACCTTATCACTTTATTATCCTTCATATTTTTCTAGCACTTTATATTTTCTTTTAGAGTTTTATTCTTGTATTCAACATTGGAGCTTTTCAAGTTTATGCAAGATTCAAGATTCGAAGTTCTTCGTTTGTGTTCAAGTTTTTCTTACTCTTACTCTTTAATTATGTTCATTCAATCCTTTGTGTTTATGTTTGCTTTAATTATGTCTAGCTGAATTTCTTAGTTGATTTTAGGGATTGAATGCCTAGCTAATTGAATTTATGTAAGTGTTTTTGTTTACAATTAGCCTTCCAATCTAGATGCATGTTTTCATGGTGCTTATTCTCATGCATGATTAATTGGCCACTAATTATGTATGCATAGTTATGTTTATATGCCTTGATAGGATATTGCATAATAGATCTCATGAATACATGATATGATAATTTGATTTGTCTTAATTGAGTTTGAATTATCATATGTTTGCATGTAATTGATTTGAGTGTCTTAATTGAACCTAGTTGATTATATCATTAATACTTGTTCTATTTTGCACTTAGTTTGATATCTATGCGTCCGAAAGGATATTAGGATCATATTAAGTGACGACTTGCATTGCTTTTATCGGGGTGTAGGTTATCTTTCATGTATCACATTTAGATTGGATTAAATTGGTTAATTGTATTCATTAATTACTTACATATATTTGATTAGGTAGGCTTCCCTAGAATCAACACTTTTCCTTAATTGTTTACTTCCCTTATTTATTTTATTGCTTGTGTCCTAAGTTGTTTTATTTGACTAGTTATTTCCTTATTTATTTATTTCCTTATATGATTAATTGAGTCTTTATTATTTGCCTAGTCTATAAATACCACATCCTAAATTCCTAAAAGCCTAAACATTACATTAGTTCTTTAGTAGAGGTATTGTGTGCGTTTTCGACTTGTCAATCCCTGTGGATACGATACTCGTGCTTCTTTATATTACACCTATTTTGTGTGGTAGAAAATAGTGCGATCACCACCATCAATGACGGCGACCACGTGGAGTCCGTCACCGGACTCCGTGGTCGTCGTCTCCGGTGACCATGCAGGCCTGGGCGTCTGCCGCGGCATCAAACCCTTCCCAGGGTTCCGCCGTGGCCGTCCCTCGCGCCGCCGCACTTCCCCACCTCCCGTTGCACCTCCTCTACCCTCCCCTGACGACGTCCAGGCTCCAGCAACCTGCTGGAGCCCCGTCGATCACCGAAGAAGAGGATGACACGCCGTTGGGCGGCTACACGCGCGCGTGCACTGGCGCGTGTCTCTTACGCGCCGCCGCGTGCGGTGGTTGTCCTCGGTGTTCGTCTCCTCGTTCTTCATGTTCTTCGTGTTCTTCGTCTCGATGCAGCAATTACAAATGAAAAACTAACTATCTATGCCTAATCTAGATCATACCTTATTATCTCGCGATCAAAATTACATAAATATGCCAAACCGGCCCGAAAAATGAAAAACACCACGAAAAGCGACATCCTAATTGATCTAACATGCATAATAACGATAATTAATCAGATAGAGCCGAAAATCTGATCCTTGGCTCTGATACCAACTAAAGGAACCATATACTGATCGGTGAAGATCGGTTCACCCGAGGATCTATTTCAGATATCTAACTATCGATATAATCCTATCATGCTCCTATGAATTAACTGCGGAATCATAGGGTGTTTAGATCGATTACCTGAGATAGTAGAGAACTCGCGAATAGATCTTCTGATCTGTATCCCTGCTCGATTCTGACGTTGGATGCACAACGAACTTCGGAATCAGCCACGGAAAATGGGAACCCACCGTTCTGCTATGAAGCCGGTCGCGCGTCTCTCTCTCTCTCTCTCTAACCCTAGCCTCCCTTTCTTGTTTAGAATATTTAAGTGCACTCGTATATTCTAGACTGTTAGGTCAAACAAGTCCTTGAGGGGGTATATATAGAGGAGACCAAGTGAGACTTGGGCTTAAGTTGCCGGCCAGGCCTGCAACACATGGACTAGCCGTCCATTAGCAGAATTGGCGCCCAAACTGGGCCCAATTGTGTGGTGGCCCACTTATTCCTTATACTGTGGCCTGTTGAGCTTTTTGAGCTTTCAGGGATCTACTAGCTGGTAAAACCGAGGCCTCCCAATGGCTAAATTCTCTATACTCAGCCCAGAGTATAATTTAGTCCATAAGTACTAAAACATTCCACTAGAGTAATAGTACTGAATTACCTGTTTTACACCTGTTGAGTTCAGGGCTAGTATTAGACTTAGCGACCCCCATATTTAAGATATCCCACATCCGTTGATTAACTTAGAGCTTCTGACTGCTCGTGTTGTTCAGCTTCTTTATTCCTGAGTAGTACCATTCATTCCTTATTCATCATACCGGAAATTAATCCACCTGCAGGGTTTGGTATGATAATCCTTAATGAATTCCTCAGGGGATGTGATCAACCTGTTCTACCAGGATATGGTGCTCTGTTGCTGTTACACTAAGAGTCGTACTAGTTGTAGTTGCTTCCCAAGATACGGAGCATATTGAGTTGCAGATACACTGAACTCTCACCAATGGTAAGTCAAAGAAGCAGACTACAACTATACACCCTTAGGACTCAACTAGAGTTAAGGTTCATCTTAAGTCACCGAGGTCTTGATTCTTTCTACATCGGTCAGAATAGAAGAATACACCTCACCGTGATCCTATCAGTACACGCACGTACTAGTATAGACAAGTAGCCAAGACAAGCTACCTATGCAGCCTATACTACAGCCTAAACCGACAGTTATATCCAGAACTGTCTCAACTGTGATACCCTTTTATATCTCTAGAGGAACCGACAACTATGGTCTTCTGTGATCTACAACACACCATAAAGCCTACAACTTTGAGATAATGGATAGATGTTTGATGCATGGATAACAATTCATACTTAATCAGATAGGAGATCGTTAGTGGTTATGGACAACACATGCATACAAGCTAAAAGGCCTGCTTTCTAGTATACAAATCCATCATTCACATCTTACTTCTTTGAGAGAGTTTAGTGTTCATTATATATACGTATATCTTTCACAAGTTTGAGAGTGTTTCTTGATTGAAAAACATTATTTAGATTTGTTGAATGAGTGTGTAGTTTATTCCAAGGTTGTGTGCATAGTTTTAATCATGAGTTTGTTTTTATATTTTTTTTAGGCCAATATAATTCACAATGCTCTTGTCTATTGTTTGTTTTGTTTTTAATATTGTTCGGGACGAACAATGTTTAAGTTTGGGGGATTTTGATAGATGTGAAATTTACTTGTTTTCTATAATCTACAATGGTCATTTTAGTATCTCGTTTGTGTCTTATTGTTCATGTTTTGTATGATTTATCATATATTGGACAATATTATGCTTTGGGTATGTTTGAGCATTTTCAGGCTAATTTGAGTTGAAAAACCCAAGACGAGGCGAGAGACGAAGAATCTAGTGAAGAATCGAAGGTTGAAAACAAGTATGGAACGAGTTCAAGGCCTATCAACCACCCTATTGGTCAATAGGGTTTTCGATAGGTATCTAGTTTTGTCAGGCTCTCGATCGATAGCAAATTCAAGACTATCGAATGGGCCTATCGATCAATATGCCTGTCGATAGGGTCCCGGTCGAAAGGCGTAGATTGGGATGAAAATTGGAATTTCTTTTAGACTAGGTTTCCTTGTAAATTTCATCTCTATATATTCTCTAGGTCTTAGCATTGTCAGGGACATTACATTATACTTTAGTTTTGATATTTTTCAGTTTATAATATTATTTCGAGCTTACTTTTACATTCAACCATTTGGAGATTCGTTGTTCAAGATTTGTTCGAGTTTTATTGAAGATCTCAAGATTATATTCAAAGTTTTTCTAACTCTTACTCTTTTAATCATGTTCTTTTAATTCTTTATGTTTATGTTCAATTTATTTATGTCTAGCTAAATTCCTTTAGCTGATTTTAGGGTATTTTATGTTATTTATCTGAGTTCTTTTAATTTCAATTAGCCTTTCAATTTAGACGTATGTTTCATGGTGCTTAATTAGTGTATGAATACTTGATCACTATTTGTGCATGTTTAGTTATGTTTTTATTCCTTGACCGGATAATTGCATGATGGATTACATGAAATATACTATGATTGATTTATTTATCTTAGTAGAATTTGGATCAACATAGGTCTTCCATATAGTTGATATAGGTGTCGTGACTGAACCTTGTTGATTACATTTATCGATACTTGATAATTTGTTACACTTGGTTTAATTCTTATGAGACCTAGCGGAGATTAAGATTAGATTAAGTGATTATCATCGATTGCCCTGGCTGGATTCTTTGGTTACTTTCGTGTATCGTATCTAAGTTAAATTAAACTGGTTAGTTGAGTTAATAGTTTCTTGTGTAGATTTAGTTAGATATACTTCCCTAGAATCAACATTGTTTCTTTATTTGAATTTATTTGATTCCTTATTTGTTTTATTTCCATATTGTTTTTCTTTTCTATTTATTTAAATATTTGCCTAGGATTTTAGAACCACAAAACCAAGTTTCATTGCCTAAACATTTGGCCAATTCTTGAGTAAAGTTAACTTGTGTGATATCGCCATATCAATCCCTGTGGATATGATACCTGTACTTATTTTATACTATACCTAGTTTTTATGGTGAAAATAGTGTGATCATGTGGCTCCTGAACTTCCTGGATGAGCTAGATCTAGTTCCCAGTTTGACCAGAGGTATCACATTGTATTGTGATAATGCCGGAGCAGTAGCAAACTACAAGGAACCTAGAGCTCACAAGGCAAGCAAACACATAGAGAGAAAGTACCACCTCGTACGAGCAATCGTCGAAAGAGGAGAAGTAGAAGTGAAGAAAATCCCTTCAGCGGATAATCTGGCGGATCCATTCACAAAGAGCTTACTGATCGCACTATTTTCTACCACACAAAATAGGTATAGTATAAAGAAGTACGAGTATCGTATCCACAGGGATTGATATATCGAAATCACACAAAGTACCTCTACTCTAGAATTAAACTGATGTCTAGGCAATTAAGAAAATAAGAATGTGGTATTATAATCCTAGGCAAATAAATTAAATAAATAAAAGAGAACACAAATAAGGAAACAAATAAATAAGCAATTAAACAAATAAGACAAATAAGCAAATAAGGAAACAAATAAATCAAATATGGAAAAGTGTTGATTCTAGGGAAGCCTACCTAATCAAATATATGCAACCAATTAATGAATACAATTAACCAATTTAATCCAATCTAAATGTGATACATGAAAAATAACCTACACCCCGATGAAAGCAATGCAAGTCGTCACCTAATATGATCCTAATATCCTTTCGGACGCATAGATATCAAATTAAGTGCAAAATAGAACAAGTATCAATGATATAATCAAATAGGTTCAATTATGACACCCGAATCAATTATATGCAAACATATGATAATTCAAACTCAATTAAGACAAATCAAATTATCATACCATGTATTCATGAGATCTATTATGCAATATCCTATCAAGGCATAAACACATAATTATGCATACACAATTAGTGATCAATTAATCATGCATGAGAATAAGCACCATGAAAACATGCATCTAGATACGAAGGCTAATTGTAATCAAAAGAACTCACATAAATTCAATTAGGCATTCAAACCCTAAAATCAACTAAAAGAAATTAGCTAGACAAAATTAAAAGAAAGGTAGAAGGAAGAATAAACATAATTAAAAGCATAAATAAAAGAGAAAGAGATAGAAAAACTCTTGAATCTTGAATAAATCTTCAATCTTCAATGGTCTTCATACATAAAATAAATCTAGATCTAAGAAAAACTAATCTAAAAGTATGGTGGAGAGTATAGAGATTGTTGTTGGCTCTATGTTGTTGGCTTTACAATGATAAGTTTAGAGGTATTTATAGGGTAGAAGTTTACATCCAATACCTAATTGTACAAGGAAACCAAGAAAAAGTCAAAAATTGCCTTTTAGGAAAAATCCCGGCTGGAAAACAGAAGCCACCTCTCGACACCTCTCTCGATCGAGAGGGTGGTCGAGAGGGTCGAGAGGGTTCTGCACAACTTTCTTGTTTCGGCCGTATCTTCCTCATCCGAACTCCGTATTGACCTCCGTTTTCGCCTGTGTGCTCCTATCGAACTCCTCTTCAATGATATGCATTCACTTTTCCATAATAATTCTTCCAAAAAATCGTGAGAAGTCAGAACTTGGGATCAATACTTCATCTCTTCCTTGGTTTCATCGTCTCTTGTCTTGTCTTGGGTTTTCTTGACATAAAAGCCCTAAAAACACTCAAAACAACCCAAAAGCGTAATCTAGCTCGAAATAACATAAATAATACAAAACATGAGCTAAACTATCAAAATAAGACAAGAAAACGATAATATAACACTTAGATAATAGGGTAAAAATACACACTATCAAAATCCCCCAAACATAAACATTGTTCGTCCCGAACAATAAACTAAACCTAAACTAAAGAATAGACAAATCAAGCAAACACAACATACAAGAATAATGAAATCTAAGGGCCTCATAGATCTTCAAAGAAGCATCAATCAACATCATATAAGCAACCTCAAAGTTTCGACTCTACGAAAGTACAACAAAATCAAACTATGCTTCAAAAAGGGAAACTCACTCAAGACATGTTAAGATATAAGTGTAAAAGTGAACTCCCAACTCACAATGACAGAATTAAAGTGTATAGGCTCACTCAAAATCAATACAATGCAAGAGACTTACCATAGGCTTGCCCTTTATCTCAACATCTCCACCACTTGATTGTATGTAAGAACATAGATCAATTAGGTCTTTTTCAAGGTTATAATGTAGGCACATTGGTTTAGGGTAGGGAAAATATAGGCTAAGTGACTTAGACGTCTCCAAGTACCAACCTTTTAGCAACTCCAAACTAGTATGGATTGAATCCATCTTCTACTCATCAACTCAAACTCAAATATCAACCTCTTCTCCACTTAACCTTCTTCTATTCAACTCCCAAAATACTAAAAACTCTATTAATCCCTTTATGCTCTTTTCTTTTCTCTCTCTCTCTCTCTCTCTTTTTTTTTTTTTTTTTTTTTTTTTTTTTTTTTTTTTTCCCTTTCGAACTAGGACTCTCTCTATATATTTTTTTTCTTTTCAAAACTGTTTTTCTAAGTCCTTTATTCACTCTCTTTTCTTTCTTTCTTTTTTTTTTCCTATTTTTTTTCTAGAGCTTATAGGGATCTAAAATTCCTTTCTTTCAAAGGAGCTTACTAAAAAGACAACTCTCCAATCATAATCCCTAACAAAAAAACTCCCAAGATACCCATAATTCCTCCTTTACCTCCTTTCATCTGGTTAAAAGAACAAACGGCTATAAAGGCTCAAAAGTGTCTAGCAAAGAAATATATGTAAAAGGATAGTGTTTGGGAAAGATGTGGCTAACAAAAGATGGCCTAAAATCATTTCTAAATTCCTACACACATATGTAGTCTTGATGGAGAACAAAGGCAAGTTCTTGAAGTACAAATACATGTATGATACTCTCACAAAATAAAATAGGTATAAATATGCACCAAAGGCTCAAATCCTCACGGGTTATAACAAAACGTTTCCCAAAATCAAAGCATAATCCAATTTCATCACACACATGCATAATCTCTACCAAGGTTCCAAACATAATATCAATCAAATATTAGAAGAAAATCATGCTATCATTGGCAAATTCATATACTCATATATCATGCTTGGCTCAATCGTCTAAACTCCTAAAGACTCAACTAATATCCAAAATTAAACTAATATCCAAAAACGCATGCAAACGAGTTAACGAAGCCACACTTCCCCCTCCCCCAAACTTATTTCGAATCATGATGAAGGAATAAGTTTCAAGAAGAAGAAGTGGATAAGTTAACGAGCGTACCTTTCACCGAAGCTAGCTTACTATCGATCTTCTCCTCTTAGTCGAAACCTCGTCGAGAAAACCTACAACTCACAAGCTTGGAAAATTCATGGATAAAAAGCTTAATAAAAGATAAGACTCAAAGGAAAACAAAAACAAAAATAAATAAAACAAAAACTGAAAATTAAAGATAGAGTTGAGTTACCTCCCAACAAGTGCTACGTTTTACGTCTTTAGCCTGACGATACCTCTTATCAAGGTGGATAATAATGAAAGCTATTTTTTTCCCCATCTTCGAGTTTCCTTCTTTTTGCTCCTAAAACCGAAATCTTGAGCTCTTCTTTGTGTACTCGAAATATGAGATCACCACTTTCCATGTCGAAACAAGCTCCACTCATAGCTAAGAACAGACGTCCCAAAATCAAAGGTTGTTTGACATCCTCTTCCATCTCCATGATCACGAAGTCAGGTGGAAAGTCGAACCCTCGAACTCGAGCACGAACATCTTCAACTGCTCCTCTAGTGTGTATGGACTCTTCATCGGGCGTGGAATCGAACAAATATTGAAGGGAAAAGTCATCGCAGAAGAAATTGCACGTTTCGATCAAAAGAGGGACCTCTCGAACCCCCTCTCGATCGATAGGGATGTCGAGAGGAACATTCTGACTTCTCTGGGCAACCTCTCCACCAGCCTCTCGATCCCCATCTCGATCGATAGGGGTATCGAGAGGGGTATTTTGTACTCCCGTATTGACCTCTCGATAGGCCTCTCGATCGAGAGAGGTATCGAGAGGTCCTCGTTTCCGCATTTGTCTCCTCGTCTCCTCGAACTCCGACTCACTTTCATCTTCAACTTTCTCGATTTCCGGGGCCTCGAACTCCTCAAACTCCTCATCTTGTACCTCACTAGCATAAAATTGGGGTACGAATTGGGCCTTCTCCAATTGTTCTACTTGCGCCTCCAAAATCTTGATATGAGTGCTCATACCTATGACCGTGTTTCCGAGAGTAGTGACGTTATGCTCCAAGGTTTCGAACTTCGACTCCAACTTGGATATAAAGCTCTCCATCATCTTTTCTATAGGAGTATTTTCCAATGGGAGTTGTTGATGATAGCTTCGATTGTTGTTGTTGTTGTAGCCTCCGTATCCCCCTTGTTGGTCATAGCCTTGTTGCATATAAGTGACTTCGCCTCGAGATATATAGTCCTCCATCATAGAGATAGGTTGCTGCTCCAAGGGAAATTCTTGAGGATAGGTTCGATAGAACCGATCGTAGAGAGTCATCTTTGGTTGTGGATCTCACATGGTGGATGGTGGTGATTGATCAATCTCAACTTCGTCTCGATCCTTCTTTATTACCTTAAAAGAAAAGATAAGACCAAGAAAATGTTAGATCAATCAAATAAAAACAGAAAAATAAACGCCTAAATCACCTATTAATCCTATTTCAAAATATCTATGTGAAATCTTATCAATCCCCGACAACGGCGCCAAAATTTGATCGCACTATTTTCTACCACACAAAATAGGTATAGTATAAAGAAGTACGATTATTGTATCCACAGGGATTGATATATTGAAATCACACAAAGTACCTCTACTCTAGAATTAAACTGATGTCTAGCCAATTAAGAAAATAAGAATGTGGTATTATAATCCTAGGCAAATAAATAAAATAAATAAAAGAGAACACAAATAAGGAAACAAATAAATAAGCAATTAAACAAAAAGGACAAATAAGCAAATAAGGAAACAAATAAATCAAATATGGAAAAGTGTTGATTCTAGGGAAGCCTACCTAATCAAATATATGCAAGCAATTAATGAATACAATTAACCAATTTAATCCAATCTAAATGTGATACATGAAAAATAACCTACACCCCGATGAAAGCAATGCAAGTCGTCACCTAATATGATCCTAATATGCTTTCGGACGCATAGATATCAAATTAAGTGCAAAATAGAACAAGTATCAATGATATAATCAAATAGGTTCAATTATGACACCCGAATCAATTATATGCAAACATATGATAATTCAAACTCAATTAAGACAAATCAAATTATCATACCATGTATTCATGAGATCTATTATGCAATATCCTATCAAGGCATAAACACAAAATTATGCATACACAATTAGTGATCAATTAATCATGCATGAAATAAGCACCATGAAAACATGCATCTAGATAAGAAGGCTAATTGTAATCAAAAGAACTCACATAAATTCAATTAGGTATTCAAACCCTAAAATCAACTAAAAGAAATTAGCTAGACATAATTAAAAGAAAGGTAGAAGGAAGAATAAACATAATTAAAAGCATAAATAAAAGAGAAAGAGATAGAAAAACTCTTGAATCTTGAATAAATCTTCAATCTTCAATGGTCTTCATACATAAAATAAATCTAGATCTAAGAAAAACTAATCTAAAAGTATGGTGGAGAGTAGAGAGATTGTTGTTGGCTCTATGTTGTTGGCTTTACAATGATAAGTTTAGAGGTATTTATAGGGTAGAAGTTTACATCCAATACCTAATTGTACAAGGAAACCAAGAAAAAGTTAAAAATTGCCTTTTAGGAAAAATCCCGGCTGGAAATCAGAAGCCACCTCTCGACACCTCTCTCGATCGAGAGGGTGGTCGAGAGGGTCGAGAGGGTTCTGCGCAACTTTCTTGTTTCGGCCGTATCTTCCTCATCCGAACTCCGAATTGACCTCCATTTTCGCTTGTATGCTCCTATCGAACTCCTCTTCAATGCTATGCATTCACTTTTCCATAATAAATCTTCCAAAAAATCGTGAGAAGTCAGAACTTGGGATCAATACTTCATCTCTTCCTTGGTTTCATCGTCTCTTGTCTTGTCTTGGGTTTTCTTGACATAAAAGCCCTAAAAACACTCAAAACAACCCAAAAGCGTAATCTAGCTCGAAATAACATAAATAATACAAAACATGAGCTAAACTATCAAAATAAGACAAGAAAACGATAATATAACACTTAGATAATAGGGTAAAAATACACACTATCACTTACCAACCAATTTAATTTTTTGATAGGCACGTAAAAGGGATAGGGCTGAAGCGCCTCCCACACTAATAAACATTGAGTATAAGTGGGAGAAAGATGTGTAATTGTTGGGAATTGTTAAGGATTTATTTGTTAAGGGGGAACTTAATGGGACACTTTAATAAAATTTGTTATGTATTTTGATTAGATCCCAAAACCCTCTATGTAAATCCTATTCCCAAGCGACCCTATTTTGATTAGATAAGATAGAATTTTTCAAGCTTGCTATGTTAGGAAAGCTTGCTTTTGTTTTAGTCGCTTTAGGTTTAGACTGCAGGTTTTCAAGCGAAGCGAGAAGACAACTCACTTGAGTGTGTGTTGAAGCGAAGCGAGTCTACCCGGATAAAGCGAAGCAAGCGCTCCCGATAAAGTCAAAGCGAGTCAACCTGACTATGCTAAAGCGAGCACTCAGACTAAAGCGAAGCGAGCCCCTTTCAAATGCTTAAGAGCGACAGTATAACTACCATCCTCGATTCAAACTTGAGTTTGAACTAAGTCAAGTGCGAGATCCGCCGCATTAAATGAAGATCTCCACATGGGAAGAGAGGATTGGACGAAATAGTTAACTTGGTAGACTGACAGAGCCGCCGTTACGGTACTGGCCACTCCAGTTACTGTTACGCTTGGCTTTTAGCCATTTTTTGAAAGAAGACAAAGCAGCTATCTGAAAAGGCGCCAAGTACTGTCGAATGTGGAGGGACAAAGCCATCAACCTTCAACGGCTCCAGTCCATCTTCCACACTATAAATAGTGAAATGCAGAGAAGAGAAGAAATAGAACACTTGCGAAAATTTCAGCGCACCAAAGCAAACAAGCACTCACAGATTTCCATCAATCATCCTTCAAGTTCTTGTCTAAGTGTTCTCACAAGTTTTAGTTCCATCGAAACTTGTTCTCTGCAACCTTCACTCCTAGATTCTAAGCCCTCATACATATCCAAGCTTAGATAAGAACTCTACCCTTTGCATTCACTGTAAAGAGTTCTTCACTTAGAGTGTTTCCAAACCAAACCAAAACCCTTGTTCATGTCAAGAGTGTTAGAGTTTGTGTTTATTTGAAAGGTTGTGTAAGATCTAAGGTTCTGCTTTCATCGATAGCAGAAGCCTCGATCGTAGAGTGCGGATCCAAGCTTACACTCTTCTCGACTGTGTAAAGCTAGATCCTAGCTAGGTTACTGTGGAGAACCCGTAATCTCCCTATTGTTGTTGTTTCGGATCCAAGCGAGTGAAGCTCGATCCTTGTCAAGGTTATGAGGAACCCATAATCCTCTAAGTTTCTTAGTGAAGAGAAGCAGTTCCCGTGTGGAACAAAGTGGACGTAGGTGTTTTACCACCGAACCACTATAAACCTTGGTGTCGTATTTCTGTTCTTAAAGCTTTTCATTATTTACTGCTTTGATTATTCATTCGCGCACAAGCATCTAAACAAACCTAATACGAAGCTTTAAATACTTAGGAAATATTAGCTCACTAAATTCCGCATTCTAGCAAGCGAGTCGCTCTGTGATCAAGCTTACGCTTAGGTCCAGAGTAAAGCTTTCTGCAGATCAAGCTTACTGTTTGGTCTAAAGATTTAAAGCGACCCGAAGCTTGCATACTCTGAGATAAGTTCAAAAGAAGTTGAAAAACTTCAATTACACGTATTCACCCCCCCCCCCCCCCCCCCCCCCCCCCCTCTACATGTAATCCTTTTATCAAACCGGGACCAACAAGTGGTATCAGAGCAGGGGTTCTAACGAGCCACTGCTTTGCATACCTGAAGTGCATTAAAATCTCACTCACGCATACTGTATTACTACTGATATTTGAAAATGTCTAGTCACAATGCTTCCAACCTGCCAAAATTCTCGATCGAAGGTTACGAGACATGGAGCTTCCGAGTCTCAAGCTTTCTCAGCTCTGTTCACTACAGAATGTGGGAAGTTGTGACAGAAGGTCCAATTGCTATCATGAAGATCAACAATGTCAACATCCCAGCTGCAGAAGGAAGAGAGGCTACCGTTCGCCATGACTACGTTGAGAAGTCAAAAGATGACTACACTGCAAATGATTTCAAAGTGGCTAACTTGGACAGGGTTGCACGTCATATCATGCAAAGAACAGTCTCAGACGCTTACCTTCCATGGATTAGGAAGTGCACAACTGCCATGAAGATGTGGGATACTCTTACCCTAATCTCACAAGGAACCGAGAAAATCAAGGAGAATAAGCTTGCAGTGCTTATGAGAGAGTTCGAAAGCTTGTCAATGAAGCCAAGCGAGACCATTGACGCTTTCGAACTACACGTCACCGACATCATTTCTACGCTCGTATCACTTGGAAAAGAGTTCACCGACAAAGAGATTAACCTCAAGATAGTTCGAGCTCTCACCAGAAAGTGGGATATGAAAGAGCTCTACCTCGCAACAAAATATCTGTCGAAGTTCTCCCCAGAGATTCTTTTTTCCAAACTCAAGGCGCATGAATTCGATCTCAACCGTATGTCCCTTCATGATGAAGATGAAGTTCCTACAATAGGCAAAGGAGTTGCTTTCAAAATTGCCGAATCATCAAGCGAGTCATCAATCTCAAAATGTCTCGTGAAGAACTTGAGGAGCACTACGCATTCTTATCCAGAAATTTCAACAAAATGAACTCAAGAGTAGGGAAGTACAAAAGATTCTACAAGCAGTACAAGGGAAAGAGCACTGATGCTCGTGACAGCAAAGGAAAGCGTGAGGAGATACCTAAGCCAATCGCAAAGGACATAATGGATGTGGAGTGCTATCACTGCCACAAAATGGGCCACTACAAATCCGAATGCCCAAAGCTCAGTGCGAAAGAAAAAGAAGAATTGAAAGCGAGGAGGGACGCACCATGTCGAGCGCTTGTAGCAAGTGAGTCGCCATCCACTCCAAGTGAGGAAATCGAAAGCGACTCAGATGCCTTCACAGATCCCAACTCAAGCGAGGGAGAGGATCTAGGTCTAATGACGCTCACCGACGAGGATCATGGAGAAGTATTTTACTATCTATTCACTCACTTTAATTACACGCACACACAAGCACAATGAGGAAGTACATTCCTCTACATGGAGTGAATTGCTTAACAAACACCATAAATTGTTAAGTGATCACAAAGTGTTACAACAAGCTTTGTCTAAAAGCAAGAGTGAGAACTGAAAGTTAGCCACTGAACTTGACTCAGTCAAACTTAATCTAAGGGTTATATCTAGTAAGTTTGAGGACCTCTTCGCTAGACACAAAAGCCTGGAGGAAAGGTATGAAACCCAATCCATTCTAGTTACCAACTTGAACAAAGCCTCATTCGCTAGGCAGGCACTAGAGAGTTCGCTTCTACCTTTTAGTAGGAAGGGAGGGCTTGGATATGAGGGTGGACCTTCCTAACCCACTAGCTTTGTTGGTGCATCTAACACTACACCATCAGTCTCTTTGGATGAGCCCACTGCCTCCAAAGCGACCACCAACAAGGATAAGGGTAAGATTGAGACTCCTAAGAAAGGACCCATGAAGATGTCTATATCTTTGAGGGAAGTTTCTAAATGAAAGCCAATGACAACACTTCCTAGCATTAATCATGCTAAATCTCACCATTCAAAGGGTGAAAGGAAAGCTGTTGAGGCTTCAAGCTCTCAATCTTAGACACCAAGAACAAAGGATGCTCTCTTGTAAAAGAAAGTTAATATTCATGTGTCAAGTGAGTCCGATTGGAGATGGTCCAAGCGTACTTACGTCCAGGGGGAAGGAATTGAAGTTCCCAAAAGGAAGCTTCAAACCCCAAGCGTTTCCAAAGCAAGTCATGGTCAAAAGTCAAGGTTGATTTCGCGTAGGAAGCCAAGCGAGGAGCTTGCAGAGGCTAGAAATCCCAAGTCAGTCTCTAAGCTCATGGCTAATCCTAAGCGTCCAGCTTTAGGATATAAGCATAAGAGAAAGAACATGGGTGTGTCTCAAGCGAGTTCATCTCGTACCTTCCCACCATGCACACACCAATGCACATGTGGATCTGTGTTTAAATAGAATTCACGATTTAGAAAGGTTGAGGGACCCAAGACACAAGCTAATGCTGGAGAGTCAAGCAAGTGTGGGTACCCAAGAATACTAACCTGCAAGGACCCAAGCTGATTTGGGTACTGTTGGGATTTGTTAAGGATCACTTGTTAAGGGGGAACCTAATGGGACGCTTTAAAATCAAAGTGTAAATGTTTTAATTCGATCCCAAAACCCCCTATGCATCCTATTCCCAAGCGACCCTATTTTGATGTAGATAGGTTAGAATTTTTCTAAGCCTATAATGTTAGGAAGGCTTGTTTTTAGACGCTTAGGTTTTTAGACTGCTAGAAGTTCAAGTGAAGGTCACTCGCTTGAGTGTGTTTTCAAAATGAAGCGAGTCTACCGAAGCGAGTGATATTGGTGAAATTTACCTTATTTTTGTAACCAAAAAGAGTCGTTTTTGAGTCTCGATTGTGTAGTATTGTCTATATTTTATATGGTTTTTATTATATTGGACAATATTATGCTTGTGGGTATTTTTTTTTTGTATTTTTAGGCATATTTTGATGATAAAACCCGAGACGAGACAAGGTGTGGAAATCGGAGTTCGAAATCCAAGATTTGAAGTCGAGTGAAGACCTCTCGATACCTCTCTCGATCGAGAGGCTTATCGAGAGGAGAGCTTCTGGATTTACTCTCGATCGATAGCATTATAACATCTCTCGATACCTCTCTCGATCGAGAGGCCTCTCGATCGAGAGGCCTCGCGATCGAGAGGTGGAGGGTGTCGAGAGGGTCATCCAGCCGAGAATTTCCTTATTTTAATTGGACTCCTTTTTGGTTTCTACTTTCTTATGTAAATTTCCCCTATATATATATTCCTTAGTCTAGCATTGTAAACACTAACACTTTTTACATACTTTTACTTTAGAGCTTTTATTTTTAGTCTTGTATTCGACATTGGAGATTATTCAAGTTTATGCAAGATTCAAGATTCGAAGTTCTTCGTTTGTGTTCAAGTTTTTCTTACTTCTACCCTTTAATTATGTTCTTTCAATTCTTTGTGTTTATGTTTGCTTTAATTATGTCTAGCTAAATTCCTTAGTTGATTTTAGGGATTGAATGCATAATTGAATTTATGTAAGTGTTTTTGTTTACAATTAGCCTTCCAATCTAGATGCATGTTTCATGGTGCTTATTCTCATGCATGATTACTTGATCACTAATTGTGTATGCATAATTATGTGTTTATGCCTTAGTTGGATAATTGCATAATAGATCTCATGAATACATGGTATGGTGATTTAATTATCTTAGTCGAAGTTGAATTATCATATGTTTGCATATAGTTTATTTGGGTGTCATAGTTGAACCTAATTGATTGTATGATTGATACTTGTTCTATTTTGCACTTGATTTGATTTCTATGATACCGAGAGGAGAATAGGATCTTATTAGGTGACGACTTGCATTGCCTTAATTGGGGTGTTAGGTTATTTTCATGTATCACATTTAGATTGGATTAAAGTGGTTAATTGTATGCATTAATTACTTACATGTATTTGATTAGGTAGGCTTCCCTAGAATCAACACTTTTCCTTATTTGAATTTTATCCTTATTTGTTAATTGCCTTATTTGTTTATTTCCTAAATTGTTTAATTGAGTTCTTTATTTATTTGCCTAGTTATAAATACCACAATTCTCTACACTTTTAATTGCTTAAACATCAGTTTAATTTTGTAGTAAAGGTACTGTGTGTGGTTTCGGTATATCAATCCCTGTGGATACGATACTCGTACTTTCGTATACTATACCTATTTTGTGTGGTAGAAAATAGTGCGATCATATTTTGGCGCCGTTGCCGGGGATTGATTAGATTTCATACATATATTTTGAAATATAATTAATAGGTGATTTAGGCGCTTTAATTTTCTGTTTTTCGGTTTATTGATCTAATATCTTCTTTCTCTTCTCTTTGATTTTAGGTAGTGCTTGACCACAAGGTCTAAAGGGATAAATCTTATTCCAATAGACTTGGAGTTGGAGCGCTCACTAAGGGCATTGAGACGAGAGAAGGAGGCAAGGAAGACCGATACACCACCCTCTTCACCACCCGATTCACCAAGGAGTTTCGATTCAATGGTGGATCAAGCGAGGAGGACTTTGAACGATCGGTTCAAGCCGGTTGTGGATCAATTTCAGCAAGGAGGATGGGGGACCACGGACGCTAATAAATATGAGATTAAGACATCCCTCATCAACATGGTGCAATCCAACCAATATGGAGGCACACCCATGGAGGATCCAAATGCTCACATGAAGCAATTCTTCGACATATGTGCTACATACAAGGCCAATGGAGTTTCATCGGACTACCTCAAGCTCAGTTTGTTCGTATGGTCTCTCAAGGATGATGCGAGGGAGTGGCTCGATGGACTAGACAAGACCGAGATTAGGACATGGGCCGAGATGTGCACCAGATTTTTGAACAAGTGTTTCCCACCCTCAAGGGCTCAGAAACTCATCAATGAGATTAACCAATTCCAACAATACGAGGACGAGTATTTCTACGAGGCGTGGGGGAGATTCAAGAAGCTACTACGAGCATGCCCGAACCATGGAATTAGCAAGGAGGATCAAATCACGTGCTTCTATCGTGGTTTGAACAAGATGTGTAGAAAGGTGCTCGACTATGCTTCCAAAGGAGGATTTTTGAACAATGAGTATGACGTGGCCATGGAGATTATTGAGCTTACCGTGAATTCGAGTTATGAAGAGGCTACTGACCGACGTGTTGGAAGAAGGAGAGCTGCCAACATTGGGATCGATGCTTACGAGGACTCGATGGAGAAGTATACAAAAACAGCGAGTGAGTTGAATACTATCAAGAAAGGAGTGCTTCGGTGCGATGCTATAGTCGAAGAACAAGCAAACCCAACCGAAGAGGAAGATGCCAATTTTGTGCAACAATTGGGCAAGTGGCAACCAAACCAAGGAAATAAGTGGCAAGGAGGACAAGGAGGCCAAGGAGGTTCGAACTACCAAGGAGGTTACAAGAAGCCTTATGTTCCAAACAACCGCAACCATCCGAACTTCTCTTATGCCAACCTGAACAATGCCTTGCAACCACCTCCCGGCTTCCATGTTGAAAACGGAGTGATTCAAGAGCCAAAGAAGGAGATGTCAACCGACGACTTGATTCGTCAATATATGGCTCAATCGGAGATGAGGATGACACAACAAGATGCAAAGTTGAGGACGTTGGAGCTTACTCAAAACACCTTGAGCAACAACTTGGGGAGTAGCATCAATGCTTTGACTAAGCAAATGCAAATGTTGGAGACGCAAATGAGTCAAATAGCCAATGCTCAAGGCGGAGTCCATAAGCCCGGCCAATTCCCAAGCAACACCGAGCAAAACTCGAAGAACAACCATCATGTTCATGCTATTGAGCTTCGGAGTGGCACAAAGTACGTAAATCCATCCTTGGAAGCCGAGAAGACTGGAGACGGGAACCTCAAGAATGCGGAGCTCAAGGAGACGAGGAACCAAGTGCCAAGGCGAGGACCTCTCGACACCTCTCTCGATCAAGAGTTGGATCAAGAGGTCAAAACTGGAGAACAGAAGCCACCTCTCGACACCCCTATCGATCGAGAGGAGGATCGAGAGGTTTTCGAGGAGATTCAGTGTGACCCTCTTGACACCTCTCTCGATCGAGAAAGGGGTCGAGAGGTCAAAATTCGAGGTCAGAAGGGACCTCTCGACACCTCTCTCGATCGAGAGGTGCATCGAGAGGGTGCTCAACCGCCTAAGCTCCCGACTTATATTCCGAAAGCCCCTTTCCCGAAACGTTTGAACAAGACAAAGCAAGGCGAGAAGTATCAACGGTTCTTGGAGATACTTCAAAAGGTTAACATCAACATCTCGCTTCTTGATGCTCTTCGAGACATGCCCAACCACATGAAGTTCATCAAAGATGCAGTGTCGGGGAAAAAGAAGTGGGCAAAATTCAAGACGATCAACCTCACGGAGGAGTGTAGCGTGGTGATTCAAAAGAAGCTTCCTTTGAAGCAAAAGGATCCCGGGAGGTTTACACTAACATGCAAGATTGGAGATCAAGTATTCCAAAATGTCCTTTGTGATCTTGGTGCTAGCATCAATTTGATGCCCCTCTCTATATTCAACCGGCTCAAGATCGGGAGGATGAAGCCAACCACCATCTGTCTACTTATGGCGGACCGTTCGGTTTCATATCCAATAGGAATAGTCAAGGACGTTCTCGTTCAAGTGCACATGCCCGAGGATGCAAATCAACCTTTGATCCTAGGACGGCCATTCTTAGCCACGGGGAGAGCATTGATCGATGTTCAAGATGGAGACCTCACCTTTCGAGTCAACGAGGAAGAGCTGAAAATTTCTATTTATGAAGCTATGAAGAGTCCCTACGATCAACGTGAGGATATCTTCTCCATTGAGACATTGATACCACCTACTTCGAAGGAGGCACTTAACCATTGCGTGCAAACTCTCTTTATGCCTACGAGGAGTTGGATGAAGCTTGCGATGAGATTCTCGAGTATCTCAACCAATTGGAAGAAAACCAACCATCACCGCACCATAAGGAAGTTCCCTACCTCGGTGATCGTTTATTCTCATCTCACGGAGGCAAACACCGACAAGTTATTGAGGGTCCTAAGGAAGCACAAATCTTCAATTGGATGGACGATCGCCGACATCAAAGGTATTAGTCCTTAAATTTGCATGCATAGGATATTGCTCGATGATAGTCATCGCCCAAGAGTCCAACCTCAAAGGCGATTGAATCCGGCTATGCAAGAAGTGGTGAGGAAGGAGGTGTTAAAGATGCTTGATGCCGGCATGATCTACGCTATTTCGGATAGTGAGTGGGTGAGCCCTACTCAAGTGGTGTCAAAGAAAGGAGGCATGACGGTCATCAACGATGAGAAGGGGGAGCTAATTGCAACAAGGCTTGTCACGGGATGGAGAGTTTGCATCGATTATCATCTTCTCAACGCAGCAACTAGGAAGGATCACTTCCCCCTCCCGTTCGTAGATCAAATGCTCGATCGATTGGCCGGACATGAGTACTATTGCTTTCTCGATGGATACTCCGGCTACAATCAAATCGCCGTCACTCCGGAGGATCAACATAAGACGGTGTTCACTTGCCCTTATGGAGTCTTTGCCTATCGAAGGATGCTGTTCGGGTTATGCAACGCACCGGCCACTTTCCAACGGTGCATGATGGCCATCTTCCATGGATTGATCGAGAACATAATGGAGGTATTCATGGACGATTTCTCAGTTTTTGGTTCTTCTTTTGATCAATGCTTCGAGAATCTTGCCACGGTGCTTCAAAGGTGCGAAGAGACGAACCTCATTCTCAATTGGGAGAAGTGCCACTTCATGGTGCAAGAGGGAGTTGTTCTAGGCCATGAGGTGTCTTCGCAAGGATTGGAGGTGGATCGAGCCAAAGTTGTAGCTATCGAGAAGTTACCACCACCAACCAACGTCAAATCGGTGAGGAGTTTCCTAGGACATGCCAGCTTCTATAGAAGGTTTATCAAGGATTT
Source organism: Thymus mandschuricus (assembly GCA_029379335.1). NCBI lineage: Eukaryota > Viridiplantae > Streptophyta > Magnoliopsida > Lamiales > Lamiaceae > Thymus > Thymus mandschuricus. The sequence continues at coordinate 11,921,939 of CM057074.1, read as the reverse complement.
CTCAAAGATTATGAAGCCGTTGTGTGGATTGCTCAAGAAGGATGTCAAGTTTGTATTCGGTGAAGATTGTTTGGAAGCCTTCGAGACATTGAAGAAGGCGCTTATCTCTACTCCCGTCTTGGTATCGCCGGATTGGAGTGCCCCGTTCGAGCTCATGTGTGATGCAAGTGATTGGGCAATGGGAGCGGTTTTGGGGCAGAAAAGGGAGAAGCTTTTCCGAGTGATCTACTATGCTAGCAAGACGTTGGACTCGGCTCAAAGGAACTACACCACCACGGAGAAGGAGCTACTCGCTGTGGTCTATGGTTTCGATAAGTTTAGACCTTATTTGGTGGGATCTCATATGATTGTGCACACCGACCATGCCGCCATTCGCTATCTATTCAACAAGAAGGACTCAAAGCCGAGGTTAGTTCGATGGATTCTACTTCTTCAAGAGTTCGACATGGAGATCAAGGATAGGAAAGGGTGCGAGAACGTGGTAGCCGATCATCTCTCAAGACTTGAGCTGCCCGTGGAAGGAGAAGATGCAAGAGTCCCATCAAAGAAAGCTTCCCCGATGAGCAGATTTTCGAGTTAGACTATTTGACTCCTTGGTTCGCCGACATCATCAACTATTTGGTGATTCATCATGTGCCCAAGGATCTATCGTCTCATCAAAAGAAGAAGTTCCTCCACGATTGCAAATTCTATTATTGGGATGATCCATATTTGTACCGAAGGTGTGCAGACGAAATCATTAGGCGATGTGTTCGACAATCGAAGTGGAAGAAGATCATCGAGGATTGTCATAGCGCTCCGAATGGGGGACACTTCGCAGCAAATCGCACCGCCCTCAAGATCTTTCATAGTGGTTTCTATTGGTCTTCGATCTACAAGGATTGTCATGAGTACATCAAGACTTGTGATCGATGCCAAAGAATGGGGAGCATCACGAAGAGGGACGAGATGCCACAACGCACTATCATGGAGGTGGAACTCTTTGACGTTTGGGGGATCGACTTCATGGGTCCCTTTCCCAAACCTCAAGGGTTCTCTTACATTCTACTTGCGGTTGAGTATGTTTCTAGGTGGGTCGAGGCCATTCCCACAACGACCAACGATTCGAAGGTGGTGATCAAATTCCTCTAAAGGAATATTTTGACTCGGTATGGAACTCCGAGAGCTTTGCTTAGTGATGGGGGGAGCCACTTCAACAATCGTTGGTTAGGATCGCTTCTTGCGAAATATGGAGTCAAGCACAAGGTTACGACGCCCTACCACCCTCAAGCCAACGGTCAAGCCGAGCTAGCTAATTGAGAGATCAAGCAAATATTGGAGAAGACCATCACCAACAAGAAGGAGTGGGCGAAGTACTTGGACGACGCACTTTGGGCCTATAGGACGGCTTTCAAGACGCCAATTGGAAGGTCTCCATATGAATTGCTATTTGGCAAGTCTTGCCACTTACCAATGCAGTTGGAACACAATGCTTATTGGGCGACGAGAAGGATCAATTTCGAGTTCAAGGAAGCTATGGGTCAAAGGTGCGACGACTTGTTAGAGCTTGATGAATGGAGGAACGAGGGGTTCGAGAATTCAAGGATCTACAAAGAATGAGCCGCAAGATTTCACGACTTGAGCATCAAAAAGTGTAAGTTCGAAATTTGTGATGATGTTCTTGTATTTAATTCTCGACTTCGTTTGTTTCCAAGAAAATTGCAAAGCAAGTGGTCTGGGCCGTACGTTATCTACAAGGATTTGAAGAATGGTGCATTCGAAGTGTTGAAAAATGACGGTGAAAAATTCATGGTGAATGGACATCGACTCAAGCACTACTTCAAGCCGTTGCCTCTCTACCCCAAGAAAGCGGCCACTTACCTTGATGATCCAAATTAGAAAAGAGGTATCGCCGGGCTAAAGACGTTAAACGTAGCACTTGTTGGGAGGTAACCCAATATTCGTATCCCGTTTTTATTTTTACTTTTTATTTTTTTTAGAGTCGTAGTTAAATTTTCGTATTTTAGAGTCGAACCCCTTAATATGCTAACAAATTCTAAGTGTTGTGTAGAAAACAAAAATTCGTGCTGGACCTCTCGACACCTCTCTCGATCGAGAGGCCTGTCGAGAGGTGAAAATTTATCTTCCAGTAGGGGTCTCTCGACACCTCTCTCGATCGAGAGGTGTATCGAGAGGTTCTGAAAATTGTGCCCAGGTATGTTCACGTGAAGCCTCTCGATCGAGACCCCCGTGTTTTCGATCGAGAGGGGAGAACAGAAGATGCAGAATGTGACCTCTCGACACCTCGCTCGATTGAGAGGTTGATCGCACTATTTTCTACCACACAAAATAGGTATAGTATAGAATAAGTACGAGTATCGTATCCACAGGGATTGATATATCGAAACCACACACAATACCTCTACTTTAGAACTAAACTGATGTCTAGGCAAATAAAAGTTTAGAATTGTGGTATTTATAACTAGGCAAATAAATAAAAGGACTCAATAAATCAAATAAGGAAATAAATAAACATGTCAAATAATTAATCAAATAAAATAACTTAGCAAGCAAGCAATTAAACAAATAAGGTAATAAAACAATTAAGGAAAAATGTTGATTCTAGGGAAGCCTACCAAATCAAATCTATGCAAGTAGTTAATGCATACAATTAACCAATTTAATCCAATCTAAATGTGATACATGAAAAATAACCTACACCCCGATAAAAGCAATGCAAGTCGTCACCTAATATGATCCTAATATCCTTTCGGACGCATAGATATCAAGTTAAGTGCAAAAGAGAACAAGTATCAATGATATAATCAACTAGGTTCAATTTAAGACACCCAAATCAATTACATGCAAACATATGATAATTCAAACTCAATTAAGACAAATCAAATCATCATACCATGTATTCATGAGATCTATTATGCAATATCCTATCAAGGCATATAAACATAACTATGCATACACAATTAGTGATCAAGTAATCATGCATGAGAATAAGCACCATGAAAACATGCATCTAGATTGGAAGGCTAATTATAAACAAAAACACTCACATAAATTCAATTAGGCATTCAATCCCTAAAATCAACTAAAAGAAATTAGCTAGACATAATTAAAAGAAAGGTAGAAAGAAGATTAAACATAAGTAAAGCATAAAGAAAAGAACAAGGGATAGAAAAACTCTTGAATCTTGATGAATCTTCAATCTTCAATTGTCTTCATACATAAAATAAATCTAAATCTAAAAGTATAGAGAAAAGAATAAAAACTAATCTAAAGAATGTAGGAGAGTGGAGGAACATCTTTACAATGATAGGTTTAGAGGTATTTATAGGGTAGAAGTTTACATCCAGTACCTAATTGTACAAGGAAACCAAGAAAAAGTCAAAAATTGCCTTTTAGGAAAAATCCTGGCTGGAAAACAGGAGCCACCTCTCGACACCTCTCTCGATCGAGAGGGTGGTCGAGAGGGTCGAGAGAGTTCTGCGCAACTTTCTTGTTTCGGTCATATCTTCCTCATCCGAACTCCGAAATTGACCTCCGTTTTCGCCTACATGCTCCTATCGAACACCTCCTCAATGATATGCTTTCACTTTTCAAGAATAACTCTTCCAAAAAATCGTGAGAAGTCAGAACTTGGGATCAATACTTCATCTCTTCCTTGGTTTCGTCGCTTCTTATCTCATCTTGGGTTTTCTCGACATAAAAGCCCTAAAAACACTCAAAACAACCCAAAAGCGTAATCTAGCTCAAAATAACGTAAACAATACAAAACACGAGCTAAACTATCAAAATAAGACAAGAAAACGATAATATAACACTTAGATAATAGGGTAAAAATGCACCCTATCAAAATCTCCCAAACTTAAACATTGTTCGTCCCGAACAATAACAAAAACGAAATAAACAATAGACACAAGCATTGTGAACTATGTAGGCCTCAAAGTTTTTCAAAAACAAACCATCCTCATGATCAAAACTATGCATACTACCTTAGCATCAATAACACAACCTGTTCAATAAATCCAAATCATGCTATTCAATCAAAGAACACTCTCAAACATGTGAAATTTTATGTGTATAAGTGAACACTCAACTCTCTCAAAGAAAAGATGTATGAAATAATTCACATCGTAAAGGGCTCACTCATCATCAATGCAATGCAACATGTTTACCATAGGCTTGCCCTTTTTCTCAACATCTCCACCTAATGTAATATTCACAAACTAAGATCAAAAAGGTCTTTATAAAGCTTGTAATGTAGGGACATTGGTTAAGGTAGGGAATGTATAGGCTAAGTGACTCAAAATGCTCCAAATCATCAACCTCTTTTCAACTCCAAACAAAGTATGGATTTTTATCTCCATCTTCTACCATCCAACACACCAAATACAAACTCAAAGATGCAAAAATATCAACTATACAAATCAAAGCTAACTATCCCCTTATGCTTATATATATCTCCTTTTTTTTTTCCTTTCTTCTTTTTTTTTTTCTAGAGCTCAACTATAAATATACTCTCTAATGATAATCAAAAGCTCTATTTTTCTTTTCTTTTCTTTTTCCTTTTTTTTTTTCTAAGCTTATAGGGATAGCCAACTATTCTCAAACAAGCATCTAAAATTTCTTCTCTTTTTCTCCCTCTACACCACAACAAATATACTAATCAACTCCTTCCATATCACCAACTACCAAAAGATACCCATAACCATCCAAACCTCCTATCATCCGGTTTTACAAAGAACGACTAATAAAGGCTCAAAAGGGGTAAACATCGGAATATGAACAAGGTTAGTGTATAGGAATCATGTGGCTAAAGAAAGATGGCCTAATATCATCTCCTAGTTCGTAAATATACTAAGGTCTTGATGGAGAAACAAGGCAAGTTCTAGAAACAATGAAGAATGCATGATCACTCAATCAAAGAATATAGGCATAAATATGCACAAAAAGCTCAAATCTCACGGGTTCAAACTAACTAGTTCCCGATATCATAGCATACTTCAAATTCATCAAATGAAATGCGTCGCTTCGCCAAGGTTCCATGCATAATAAAGATCATGAAATTTTCTCCAAAAATCAACAAAAAATTTCTATCATCGGCCAAATTCACAACACTATCATCACATGCTTACTTGACTCAATTTAACCTAAGACTCGACAAAAACAAAAACTACTAATAAAATATCCAAAAATTAAGCTACAATCCAAGAACTCATGTAAACGAGTTAACAAAACCACACTTCCCCCTCCCCCAAACTTATTTCGAATCATGATGAAGGAATAAGTTTAAGAAGAAGGAGTGGTTAAGTTAACGAGCGTACCTTTCACCGAAGCTGGCTTACTATCGATCTTCTCTTCTTAGTCGAAACCTCGTCAAGAAAACCTACAATTCACAAGCTTCGAAAATTCTTGGATAAAGAGCTTAATAAAAGATAAGACTCAAAGAAAAACAAAAATGAAAATAAATAAAATAAAAACTGAAAATTAAAGATAGAGTTGGGTTACCTCCCAACAAGTGCTACGTTTAACGTCTTTAGCCCGACGATACCTCTTATCAAGGTGGATCAAAATAAAAGTTCGTCTCTCCCCCATTATCGAGTTTCCTCATGGCTCCATCGATTGATCTCTTGAATTCGGCTAACTTTAATGGTGGAATGGCTTTCAACTGATTTAAGCACTCGAGAATCTCCTCGAAAACTTCATCCGGTGCCGGCGGTATAGGTGGTTTCAAGACTTGAACGGCAAAAACATCCTCTCGATGATCATCGGGTCTCTTCATTGCTTCATACATGGAAATCTTCAATTCCTCTCCATTGACTCTAAATGTCAAATCTCCATCTTGAATATCAATCAAAGCTCTCCCCGTAGCTAAAAATGGCCGTCCTAAGATCAATGGTTGATTCTCATCCTCGGGCATATCCAACACTACAAAATCAGCCGGGAAAACAAGATTCTGAACTTGTACGAGCACATCTTCAACTATCCCCCTTGGATAAGAAACTGATCGATCCGCCATAAGTAGGGAGATAGTTGTCGGCTTCATCTTTCCAATCTTGAGCCGGTTGAAAATAGAGAGGGGCATCAAATTGATGCTAGCACCAAGATCACAAAGGACATTTTGGAAGACGTGATCACCAATCTTGCAAGCTAATGTGAACCTCCCGGGATCCTTTTGCTTTAATGGAAGCTTCTTTTGTAGGACCGCGCTACACTCCTCCGTCAAATTGATCGTCTCAAACTTCCCCCACTTCTTCTTTCCCGATACCGCATCCTTGATGAACTTCATGTGATTGGGCATGTCTCGTAGTGCATCTAGAAGCGGGATGTTGATGTTGACCTTTTGAAGCATCTCCAAAAACCGTTGATACTTCTCGTCTTGCTTCGGCTGGTTCAAGCGTTGTGGGAAAGGGGCCTTCAGAGTGTACGTCGGGAATTGGGGCGGCTGCTTAGCCTCTCGATCACCCTCTCGATCGAGAGAGGTGTCGAGAGGTCCCTTCTGACCTCGACTTTTGACCTCTCAATCCACCTCTCGACCGAGAGAGGTGTCGAGAGGTGGATTTTGAATCTCCTCGTCGTAAGCCTCTCGATCCTCCTCTCGATCGATAGGGGTATCGAGAGGTCCTCGATTCGGACTTCGTCTTCTCGTCTCCTCGAACTCCAAATCCTTGTGCCTTCTTTCTCCAGTATGTTCAGCTTCCAAAGATGAATTTGTGTACCGAGTACCACTCCGAAGCTCGATAGCATGAACTTGATGGTCGGGCTTATGGACTCCTCCTTGAGCATTGGCTACTTCATCAATTCGAGCATCCAACATATTCATGTGCTTGGTCAAATTTGTGACTGCATTCTCGATATTAGAAACACTTGACTCCAAGGCTCCGATTTTATTTGTCGTCGTTGATATGAGATTCTTAATCAACTCCTCCAATGAAGGTTCCTTCTTCGGCTCTTAGACGACTTCATTCTCCACATGAAAGCCAGGGGATGTTTGGATGGCGTCGATTGTTGGGATCATAAGTCTTCTTGAAATCATCCAACTCTGTTGCCGTCTTGGTGTATTTCTCCATCAAATCATCATAAGCTTCGGATCCAATGGCGGCAACCTTCCTTCTCCCAACTCTTCTATCAGTAGCCTCCTCGTAACTTGCGTTGACGTTGAGCTCGATGATCTCCCAAGCTGTCTCTACATCGTTATTTAAGAATCCTCCTTTAGACGCATAATCGAGCTCCTTCTTGCATTGCTTGTTCAATCCTTGATGGAAGCGGAAAATTTGTTCCCCCTTGTCAAGACCATGATTGGGGCATACACGAAGCATCTTTCTGAATCTCCCCCATGCTTCGTAAAGGTACTCATCTTCAAATTGTTGGAATTTGTTGATCTCGTTTAGAAGCCTCTGAGCCCTTGAAGGTGGGAAGAACTTATTTAAGAATAGTTTGCACAGCTCGCTCCATGTCTTTATCTCGGCTCGATTCTCTATATCCTCAAGCCACTCTCTAGCATCATCCTTGAGAGACCACTCGAAGAGACTGAGATTGATGTAGTCTGCAGGCACTCCATTTGCCTTGTATGTGGCACAGATATTGAGAAATTGCTTCAGGTGAGCATTAGGATCCTCCATCGGTGTGCCTCCATATTGATTTGCTTGCACCATGTTGATGAGGGAAGCCTTGATCTCGTAATCGGTAGCCTCAACAGTCCCCCATCCTCCATTCTGGAATCGATCAACAACCGGTTTGAACCGATCGTTGAGAGTCTTTTTCACTACCGAATCCGCCATAAGAATATAGTCCTCGACAAAGAAAGGAAACGGTTAGTTTAATACAAAAAAAACAGAAAAATAAAAGCCTAAATCACCTATTAATCCTATTTCAAAATATCTATGTGAAATCTAATCAATCCCCGGCAACGGCGCCAAAATTTGATCGCACTATTTTCTACCACACAAAATAGGTATAGTATAGAATAAGTACGAGTATCGTATCCACAGGGATTGATATATCGAAACCACACACAATACCTCTACTTTAGAACTAAACTGATGTCTAGGCAAATAAAAGTTTAGAATTGTGGTATTTATAACTAGGCAAATAAATAAAAGGACTCAATAAATCAAATAAGAAAATAAATAAACAAGTCAAATAATTAATCAAATAAAATAACTTAGCAAGCAAGCAATTAAACAAATAAGGTAATAAAACAATTAAGGAAAAATGTTGATTCTAGGGAAGCCTACCAAATCAAATCTATGCAAGTAGTTAATGCATACAATTAACCAATTTAATCCAATCTAAATGTGATACATGAAAAATAACCAACACCCCGATGAAAGCAATGCAAGTCGTCACCTAATATGATCCTAATATCCTTTCGGACGCATAGATATCAAGTTAAGTGCAAAAGAGAACAAGTATCAATGATATAATCAACTAGGTTCAATTTAAGACACCCAAATCAATTACATGCAAACATATGATAATTCAAACTCAATTAAGACAAATCAAATCATCATACCATGTATTCATGAGATCTATTATGCAATATCCTATCAAGGCATATAAACATAACTATGCATACACAATTAGTGATCAAGTAATCATGCATGAGAATAAGCACCATGAAAACATGCATCTAGATTGGAAGGCTAATTATAAACAAAAACACTCACATAAATTCAATTAGGCATTCATCCCTAAAATCAACTAAAAGAAATTAGCTAGACATAATTAAAAGAAAGGTAGAAAGAAGATTAAACATAAGTAAAGCATAAAGAAAAGAACAAGGGATAGAAAAACTCTTGAATCTAGATGAATCTTCAATCTTCAATTGTCTTCATACATAAAATAAATCTAAATCTAAAAGTATAGAGAAAAGAATAAAAACTAATCTAACGAATGTAGGAGAGTGGAGGAACATCTTTACAATGATAGGTTTAGAGGTATTTATAGGGTAGAAGTTTACATCCAATACCTAATTGTACAAGGAAACCAAGAAAAAGTCAAAAATTGCCTTTTAGGAAAAATCCCGGCTGGAAAACAGGAGCCACCTCTCGACACCTCTCTCGATCGAGAGGGTGGTCGAGAGGGTCGAAAGAGTTCTGCGCAACTTTCTTGTTTCGGTCATATCTTCCTCATCCGAACTCCGAATTGACCTCCGTTTTCGCCTACATGCTCCTATCGAACTCCTCCTCAATGCAATGCTTTCACTTTTCCAGAATAACTCTTCCAAAAAATCGTGAGAAGTCAGAACTTGGGATCAATACTTCATCTCTTCCTTGGTTTCGTCGCTTCTCATCTCATCTTGGGTTTTCTCAACATAAAAGCCCTAAAAACACTCAAAGCAACCCAAAAGCGTAATCTAGCTCGAAATAACGTAAACAATACAAAACACGAGCTAAACTATCAAAATAAGACAAGAAAACGATAATATAACACTTAGATAATAGGGTAAAAATGCACCCTATCAGAGGTCTATCGAGAGGTCAAAATACGTGATCCAGTAGCACCCTCTCGACATCTCTCTCGATCGAGAGGTGTATCGAGAGGGTCGTTGATGCGCACAAAACCGACTTTGACCAGGTTTTTCTAGCCCTATTTATATACCATATACACACAATTCACATACCATTCACACACAAATCACAAATTCTCTCAAGAACATAAGAGCACTCTTCGATTCATCGCAAGGTACTAGAATGGAAAGAGACAAGGGAAAGAGTGTTGCTTCGACTTCTTCAAGCAAGGTCAAGGGGAAGGAAAAGGCTAAGGAGACATGGAAGAACGATAAGACCATACCGGTGAACTGAATGCCGCCGGCCAAGTCTATGCCTGCAAATTTGGAGCCAAAGGCGTTTAAGTTGAAACTCACCACGGCAGAGTCGAAGAGGCGATGGTCCCATCTTGTACAACTCAAGCACAAACATTGTCGTTTCCTCCACCAAGAGACAATAGTGGCCATGGGGATAGCCGACGAGATCACGCAACTAATGCAGCGAGGAGGCTTCACCAACATATTTCAAGGCAACCACTTGACCTATCACATCTTGACGGTGGAGTTCCTCTCGACATTGGTTGTGGAACGAGTCAACCAAGTGCCCGACACCATTCGCTTTCAATTGGGTGGTTAACCAAGGGTGCTCACCATGGATCAACTCAACGATGCCATTGGAGGAGACAAGAATGGGGAGTACTTGGGAAACAACCACCCCAATCTTCAAGATTTGTGGAGTCACTTTGTGGATTACGAGGAGGAGAGGAAGAAGTCCTACAACTCGGCAATCGCAAAGGCCACCTCGATTCGGAATCCCACGATTCGCTATTTCCATCGGTTGATCTCGTCTACCCTCCACTCCCGCCACGACTTCGGTACCATCCTTGCTACCGACGTACACCTCGTTTGGACATCCTATCGAGGCCATTCCCAAAATGCGGCCCTCTACCTCGTCGATCACATGGATAATCAAGCTTACTTGTTCTTAGGACAAAAGATTGGGATTGGAGCGTTAGTCACTCCAATTGCTCAATACTTCAACATTCCGATTAGGGAGCAACCGGTGTCTACATCTATCTTTGTGGATAGACGAACCTTGGAGTTTGCAAGGATGATCTCATTCGACACGTTCGGGTGGTTTTTCAAGCTCCATGGGTTGAGTGGTGTTCAACTCTTCCCGTTGCCAAATGCTTACTACACCATGGTGGTCGGGAACGAGTATCTACAAAGAGGGAACTGTAGGATGAATTCCCCGGGCCATAAGCAATGCATGTGGGCCGAGGGAGGTCGAAGGCCACAAGAAGGAGGAGGTGATGATGAGGAATGAGATGATGAAGAAGAATCCAAACAATACGATCAAGGATACGATCAAGAAGAGCAACAACAAGGGCCCGATGATGAAGAAGGCGATGGAGATGGAGGTCCACAGCCGGCGTTCCAAATGTCCGCCCCGGACTTTCACGAGGCAATGCGAGGCTACCACGAGGAGAACTCGCAACTTTTCGACAACTACCACTTGCTTTACCGGGAGTATGTTGGTGAGCAAGTGGCGGGAATTCGTCAAGAAGTGGGGACATTAAGAGACGAGGTTGGAGGTCTTCGTCAATCCTTCAACACATTCCTTGAAGAGGAGAGAGCAGCCCGGGAAGTAGAGAGGAAGCGTAGAGAAGATGAAAGGGCGTACCAAGAGCAATATAGGAGGATGATGTATGATATGCATCAATTCTATCTCCTCTACCCGGAAGGATATCAAAGGTACGATCCCAATGATCCACCCCCTCCTCCCTTTCCGTAAGTGTTCTTTGAGTTAACTTAGCCTACTTCTTTTCTTTAAACTTATTTCGTTGCTATGCTTTGAAATAAGTTTGGGGGAGGGAAAGAGTGTCTAAGTTAACCCAATTGTAATTGTTTTCTTGTTTTTAAGAGTCTTTTTATTTGTTTAGTGTTATTTTGGGGTATGTTTTAGTATTTTTAATAGTCTTTTATTTTACGAGTCTTAGGTTAAATTGAGTCGAATAAGCATGTGATGATAGTGTTGTCGAATAAGCATATGATGATAGAAATTTTTTGTTGATTTTTGGATAAAAAAAATTCATGATCTTTATTATGCATGGAACCTTGGCGAAGCGACGCATTTTATTTGATGAATTTGGAGTATGTTATGATGTCGGGAACTAGTTAGTTTGAACCTCTGAGATTTGAGCTTTTTGTGCATATTGATGCCTATTCCTTTGATTGAGTGATCATGTATGCTTCATTGTTTCTAGAATTTGCCCTAGTTCTCCATCAAGACCATAGTATATTTATGAACTAGGATATGATCTTAGGCCATTCTTTCGTAGCCACATGATTCCTATACAATAACCTTGTTCATAATCCTTTGTTCACCCCTTTTGAGCCTTTATTAGCCATTCTTTGTAAAACCGGATGATAGGATGTTGGGAATTGTTAAGGATAACATGTTAAGGGGGAACTCAAATGGGACGCTTTTAGATAAATATATATGTTTTGATTTGATCCCAAAACCCCCAAGTATCCTATTCCCAAGCGACCCTATTTTGATGTAGAATAGGTTAGATTTTTTCTAAGCCTATACTGTTAGGATGGCTTTTATTTTGCTTTAGATGCTTAGGTTTTAGACTGCTAGATTTCCAAGAGAATGCCACTCGATTGAGTGTGTTTTCCAAGCGAAGCGAGTCTACCGAGCCGAAGCGAAGTGTGCCGAGGAATAGCGAAGGGAAGCGAGCACTACAGTAGATTCAAAGCGAGTCTGCTAAAGCAAAGTGAAGCGAGCGCTACAGTGAAAGTCAAAGCGAGTCAACGTCAGTTTAGTAAATACTCGGGAAATTTATTTCTTAAGTATACGCTACAGTATGACTTGAAGCGACTCATCCAAAGCGGACGCTACAAATCTAAAGCGAAGCGAGCCCCTACCTAACAGAATGCGACAGCTCAATTCTCGCTCCAATTCAAACGAAGAGTTTAAACTCCAGTCAAGTGAAGATCGCCGCATTAATTGCAGATCTCCATGTGTCGATAGGAGAATGGAGCAATGTAGTTGACCACCAGGCCGACAAGGACACCGCAACAGTGCTGGACCGCTCCAGTTACTGTTAGAATTGGCTCTTAGCCATTTTCGGCAAATAGACAACTGGCGCGTCTGAAAAGCAGCATGCCTGTGCAAGTACTATCGAGAGGAGGAGGGACAAAGCCACCTGTTAATGCATGTGTGCATGCATGTCTGATTCGTGTTGGCGTTTTTCTTCTTAAGTCTTCTGCTGCGTTTGCTGTCTGATTTATGCATGAATCAAGGATCAAATATATATATATTATTATATATATTATTATTTATTCGAAGATGGAAGATTTATTCTGCATGGAAAGTTTCCATGCACAGAAGATCAGCTTGAAGATCTTCTAGGGTTTCATGTGCTGAGTATAAATATTAAGGAAAACCCTAGACACGCTCCGCCGCTCTTGAAGATTTTTGTGTGTGAGTTTTTGTGTTCTTGCAACGTGGTTTTGCAAGTTTTGTTTGTTGAGCGAGCGTGTGTTTCTGAACAAGCTTCCCTAGCTTTGTTCAGTCTTTGTCTAGGCGTGTTGCTTAGAACCATATTAGTGTTTTATCACTTTGCGAGTTTATCTCGTGGTTGTATTCGATCTCATTGTAAGGGAGTTGTAATCGAGACGAATAGGTGACATAAGGTGGAGTCCTTGGTGTAAAGTCCTGTAAGTCTCTCTACTGCTTATAGTGGATTGAATCTCTCGGATATTGTCCCCCAGACGTAGGTGCGTTATCACCGAACTGGGTTACCAAAGTTCTTGTGTTCTTTACTGCTTTCTGTTATTGCATCTAAGAACAGAATTAAGATCGTTTTTAGTTTTTGCACAAACTAGCACTTTCAATTGGCACCAGAGCAGGTTTGGATTGGTGGAGATCCTGGGATTCGTGTGCTAAAGCTGTGCAAAGATGGATCTTCTGAAGGATGGAGGTTCTGTGAACAAACCCCCCGTTTTGGTTGGCAATAATTACAGCTACTGGAAAGTCAGAATCACCTCGTTCATCCGATCTGTTGATGAGAAAGCGTGGGGTACTGTGCTAAGTGGCTGGACTGAACCTATAAATGATGAAGGTGACAAGAAGCCCAGAGAGAAGTGGGAGGAAAATGATGTCATTTTGTCTGGATTGAATCAGAAGGCCCTGAATGCCATTCTGGCATCGGTTGATATGGAAAACTTCAACCTGATTTCTACATGTACTTCAGCCAAGGAAGCTTGGGATACTCCGCAGAATGCTTATGAAGGAAATAGCAGAGTGAAAGCTCAAAGACTTCAGCAGCTGATCTCCAAATTTGAGGCTTTGAGAATGGGAGAGGATGAGACTATATCTGAGTTTCATGCCAAGCTGAAGAACATTTCAAATGAGTGCTTTATGCTTGGGGAGAAGATGTCACAAGAGAAGTTATGTGCCAAAGTTTTGAGATCTCTCCCGAGAAGGTTTGATTTCAAGGTTGCTGCTATTGAGGAGGCCAGAGATCTTACCTCCATGACTCTTGATGAGTTAATTGGTTCTCTCAGAACCTTTGAAATGGGGATGCGCGAAGAGGATGCCCCTAAGAAGAAGGAGATAGCATTTGTTGCTGCTGCTGATAAAGGTCTTCAAAAGAGTGTTGGTGATGAGGCAGAACTCCTGGAGTCATATGCTCTTCTCACAAGGAAGTTTAACAAAGCTATGAAAAGGTTCAGAGGAAAAAGAAGTCAAGGAGAGAGTACTGCTGGAAGTGGAAACAGTGCTGAAGGAAGTGGAAACAAGACACCTATTATCTGCCATGAGTGTGGTGGAAAGGGGCACATCAAGCCAGAATGTGCAAACTTGAAGAAGAAAGCTGGGAAATCTTATGCTGCCACACATAGTGACAATGAAGAGTGTGATGACTCGGGAGTTGAAGACAATGTGTTTCCTGAGGGTCCCAGCAAAGCCTATGTTGCCAAGATTGATGGTAATCATTCTGATGAGAATGTTGATAATCTGTTTGGTGATGATGACGAGGAAGGCACAGAAGCAAATGCTGAAGTTCAGATTGAGGAAGCATACAAGGAAAATGTATGACAAGTGCCTTCAAGTTGCTGAGATGAATCAATCCCTCAGTGATGAGCTGATGCAAGTAAAGGAAGAAAGAGATAAACTGATCTTGAGGCTTGAACAGCTAGAGAAGCAAGCAGTTTCTACTCATGTGGAAGAAACTGAACAACCAAGTGACATGGATCATATGGCTAAGTTGATGAAAATGATGACTGCTGGATCTGCCAAGCTCGATGAGATTCTCAAAATTGGTGGAAAATCCAGCAAGGATAAGTCTGGTCTTGGTTTTGATGGAAGCAAAAGTAAACAGAAGCAGCCTCGAACTCGTGCTAAAGCCTATCCTTCTGTTCCTCAAGGATATCAGCATGGAAACTGGGGAGCAGATACAAGATCTTCTCAGCAAGTCAGCTCTCAAATATGTCATTATTGCTGGATTCCTGGGCATATTAAGCCCCACTGCAAGAAGCTGCAAGCAGGTGAGTTCAACATGGCTAGAAGACCTTTTCCTAATCATCCTGGATACAACTCATATCACAGAGTGCCAGGAATTTATGGAAATGCTCCTGGAGTCTATGGAGGTAGAGGCCCTTACAGAGGTCCTTACAGAGGATATGCAGCTCATACTGCTCTTCTAGCTGAGACTGAGAATACGTGGTATTTTGATAGTGGCTGCTCCAGACATATGACTGGAAAAAGAGAAAGTTTGACTAACATCAAGCCTGTCAATGGTCAAACAGTAACTTTTGCTGATGGTGTTAAAGTTCCTGTTCTTGGATGTGGAGATCTAGCTGTTTCTGGTATGCCAAGGCTGAAGAATGTGTTTCTCGTGGATCAGCTAAAAGCAAATTTGGTGAGTATAAGTCAGCTATGCGATCAAGGGATGGATGTCAGATTTGATAGAGGTACATGCACTGTATATGAGAACCAGAAGGTGTACTTGATTGGCAAGAGATCTTCTGACAGTTGCTATCAAGTTGAGTGCAGTCTCAAGAATTTCAGTGCCAAGATGAGTGAATTTCAGATATGGCATCAAAGGCTAGGCCACCCTAGCTTCAGACATATGAAGACTTTGATGAACAATGATGTTCTTGTTGGTCTTCCAAAGCTGAGCCTGGATCATGAGGGTCAGTGTGGTCCATGCATGAGTGGGAAGCAAGTTCATGCCACTCACAAGGCAGTATCTATTGTTACTACAAGCAGCATTCTTGATCTTCTCCATATGGATCTGATGGGGCCTATACAGGTTGAGAGTCTTGGAAGGAAAAAATATATCCTGGTTGTTGTGGATGATTTTTCCAGGTAAGCTTGGGTGGACTTCTAGAGAGAAAAGTCTGAAGCCTTTGAAGCTTTCAAAAGGCTGCATAAAAGAGTTACTAGAGAGAAGGATAAGCATGTCAAAAGCATTAGAAGTGATCATGGAAGAGAATTTGACAATGTCCTGTTCGAAGGATTCTGTGCTCTAGAAGGCATTAATCATCAGTTTTCGGCCCCTATCACTCCCGAGCAGAATGGCGTAGTGGAGAGAAAAAACAGAGTTCTTCAAGGCATGGTGAGGACCATGATGAAGGCAAAGAAGGTTCCAGCAAAATTCTGGGCTGAGGCAATGAGTACAGCTTGTTATATCTCAAATAGAATTTATGTCAGGCCGAAGATGACTGTCACTCCTTATGAACTCTGGAGAGGGAGAAAGCCAAATGTGAAGCATTTCCACATCTTTGGCAGTACCTGTTATGTGTTGAATGATAGAGATCAGAACAAGAAGCTGGATGACAGAGGAGTCAAAGGAATCTTCCTGGGGTACTCCATAAACAGCAGGGCTTTTAGAGTATTCAGTAGCAAAACTGAAACTGTCATTGAATCTGTGAATGTAAGGTTTGATGATGAAAGTGGCTTTGACATATCCATGGGAGATGACACTGAAGTTGGTGCAGCTGGTCCTTCTGTGAATGTTTCCAGACCTGATTCTGAAGCTGTGCCAGAATCTGCAGAAGAGTGTGACAATGAAGAAGTGGCTGCAGTGAATGAGCCTGGAAAAGTGAAAG
This sequence comes from Thymus mandschuricus, assembly GCA_029379335.1. Lineage (NCBI taxonomy): Eukaryota > Viridiplantae > Streptophyta > Magnoliopsida > Lamiales > Lamiaceae > Thymus > Thymus mandschuricus. Next base: position 11,905,330 of record CM057074.1, on the reverse strand, counting down.
TGACTCAAGTCCACAAGAATCATTCAGTTGATGATGTCATTGGGAGTCTGAATGATGGTATGAAAACAAGAGGGAAGAAACAGGATTATGCCAGAATGCTGTCAAATGTGGCTCATGTCTGTTTTACCTCCAAGATAGAGCCGAAGAATATCAAGCAAGCTCTTACTGATGAAAATTGGATTGCTGCCATGCAGGAGGAACTCATGCAGTTTAATAGATGCAAAGTGTGGTACTTGTGTCCAGAACCAGCAAATGCCAATATTATTGGTACTAAGTGGGTGTACCGCAACAAGACTGATGAGAATGGCAACATTGTCAGAAACAAGGCAAGGCTGGTAGCTCAGGGATATACTCAAGTTGAAGGAGTGGATTTTGATGAAACTTTTGCCCCTGTGGCAAGGATGAAGTCTGTTAGACTGCTGCTTGGAATTGCTTGCCATCTGAACTTCAAGCTGTACCAGATGGATGTGAAGAGCGCCTTCCTGAATGGTGTTCTCAAGGAGGAGGTGTATGTCAGGCAGCCGAAAGGATTTGAAAATCTTGAATTTCCAAACCATGTGTACAGACTGCAAAGGGCTCTGTATGGTCTGAAGCAAGCACCCCGTGCCTGGTATGACAGGTTGTCTGAGTATCTGCTACTGAAAGGCTATAAGAGAGGGAGTGCAGATAAGACTCTATTTGTGAAACAGGAGAATTCTGATGTGCTCCTAGTTCAGATCTATGTTGATGATCTTCTTTTTGGGTCTAAATCAGAGAAGCTAGTGAATGAGTTTGTGAAGCTAATGAAGGAGGAGTTCGACATGAGTATGTTTGGTGATGTGAATCTATTCCTTGGTCTTCAGGTTAAGCAATCAAAGGAAGGGTTCTTTGTGACTCAAAGTACCTATGCCAGAAATCTAGTTAAAAGGTTTGGGCTGGAGAATGCTAAGCCCAAAAGAACTCCAATGAGTACCACTGTGAAGCTGCATAAGGATCCAGAAGGTGCTTCTGTTGACCATACTCTCTATAGGAGTATGATAGGGAGTCTGCTGTATCTCACCTCCAGCAGACCTGATATTTGTTACAGTGTTGGTGTGTGTGCTAGGTTTCAGGCTGATCCCAAGGAGAGTCACTTGTATGCTGTCAAGAATATTATCAAATACATCAAAGGGACAGCTGATATTGGTCTTTGGTTTTCTATCAATACATCTATTCAGCTGCATGGTTACTGTGATGCAGACTATGCTGGTTCCTTGGTGGATAGGAAAAGCACCTCTGGTGGATGCTTCTATCTAGGAAGCAATCTCATTTCTTGGTACAGCAAGAAACAAGTTGGGGTTTCATTGTCCACTGCAGAGGCCGAATATATTGCAGCCAGTAGTTGCTGCACTCAGCTTGTGTGGATTAAGAAGATGCTGGCAGATTATGGTTTTAAGCAAGATGTTATCCACATACTATGCGACAATGAAAGTGCTATTAATATAGCCAAGAATCCGGTTCAGTTCTCCAAGACTAAGCATATTGATGTAAGGTACCATTACTTGAGAGAATTGGTGGAGGAAGGTACTTTAAAGATTGAGCATGTTCATACTGAACATCAGCTGGCGGATATCTTCACTAAAGCTCTTGACACTGCTAGATTCGAGCTTTTGAGAGCCTCTCTTGGGCTCTGCATCTTATGACTAACCGTTCTTGAGCCATGGAAGGTTAGTATATATATGTACCATATTTCTAATTTTTGGTTTTCTTGGATTTCTTGGATTTCTTGGATTTCTTGTTTGCTTGTTGAGGATGATGATTTGGTGCTTATCTGGGAGATTGTGGATGGTGATTTACTCATCTTGATATTCTGGTCTTACTGCAATTGGCAGTATTATATGTTAGTTATCAGTGATGATCTTGTGCACAAAGAGCATCTGCTCTTGTTTTTGGATCTTGATTGGGCTACTGAAGCTTGGCGTATTGAACAGTTACAACTGTCAAAAATTAAGTGGAATCTGACAGGTATTTATTCAAATGTTGTGAGGAGGGAGTTTATTTCTCTCATTCCTCTTCGTCCTTGCAGCCCTAGCGTTCTCTTTGCAACTCTGTTTGCTCTCAAAATCCTTGCTACTGCAAAAATGTCTTTCAATAATTCCTCAAGTGAGTCCTCTATGCACCCTCTTGGTGAGGAGCACTGCCCTCTGGTTGCTTCTAGTCAGAGGAAGGGGCTTGGTTCCTCAAAGAGAAAGCGTGGTGCTGCCGTGGTCGAGGACAAGATTCGGGAAATTGACCCCGAGTTTGGAGATTTCTCCGATGATGGAGACAATGGTAGGAGAGGAGGTCGTCGTGTTCGCAGCAAGCAAGTTCGTGTTGCTGATCCTCCTATCCAGCTTGCGCCTAGGGTTGTGTCGAAAACTGTGAACCCTAAGAAAGCTTCTTCTGCGAAAGCTGTTAAAGGGAAGAAGAAAGGTGCTGTGCAAGATAGCCAGAAGAAAGGTGGTAAAAAGCATGTGGCTCAGTCTGAAGAGCCCATTGTGGATCTTGAGGAGGATGAAGAGCAGGTGGCTAAGAGAGCCGCAAAAGGGAAAGAGAAGATGTCTGATGTTCCTTCTCGCGCTCGCACTCGTGCGGCTGTTCAAAGGATGCTGGAAAACGCCATCAAGGCTGCTAGGGCTCCTCCAGCTGCTGCGAAAGGAGCTACTGCAAAAGCTTCTAAAGGAAAAGGGAGAGTGAAGGCTCCTGCTGCTCGCACCAAGCTTACTGCTGCTCAAAAGGAAGCTCTGCGCAATTATCGTGCTGATGGGTATGATATTCCTACCCCCTCTGAATCTTTCGAGGCGTTTGAAGCAGATATGGTTGGACATTTTGATCCAAACACTCATAGGTCCATTTATGAGTATATGAGATGGGAATATTTCCAGCACAGAGGTTTTCTTGATGATAGATTCGTTACTGAACATTATCTTCACAGAGGTGAGATTTATGATTGGTTGGAGCAGGCAAATCTGCTTGATGCTGTGTTAAAAGGTCACACATATATTCCTGAGCAAGTTAGAGAATTTTATGCTAATCTGGGTGAGGGGTTGACTGATGAAAGGTCACCAGATTTCCACAAGGTTTTTGTGCGGGGTAGAATGGTTGATTTTAGCCCAGATGTTATTGAGAGGGCTTTAGGGAGAGAGCCGGTGATTGAGGATGCTCTCTGGGATCTCAACTTTGATGAGGTTGCTTCTACCCTTACTGATGGCAAGATCACAAAATGGCCAAATGATCAGCATCTTAACCATGCCATCATGTTGGAGTCCAAGTATGCTAACTTGCATAGCTTATCTGTAAGAAATTGGACCCCCACTTGCCATAGAGACTCAGTCAGTAGAAGAGAAGGGACTCTTCTTTATGCTATCAGCAAAGGAATGGACATAGATATGGGACAGTTGATCTTTGAGAAGATCTGTTCTTTTATTAAGTACATCGGCAAGATGAAAAGGATGTACTTCCCAGGACTGATTGGTAGGATCCTGAAATCACAGGGAGTGCCCTCAAGGAGGTCTGACTCAAAACCTGTGAAGCTCAAGGCTATGAGATTCAGCTCTAAGCTCCTCAAGCCTGTCCATGGAGTGAACTTAGAGGATGATTTTGCTGAGGATAGTGAATCTGAAGTTGAGTTGAACCTGTCTGATGATGATACTGTTGGGGGTTGTGATGATCAGAATGAGGCTCTTGATGGTGAAGGGAGGCCTGCCGCTAGGTTCTCCAAGAAGTATTCGAGGAAGCACTCTAAAGGTGCTCCAAAATCTGGCCATGCCAAATCTTCCTGGCCTACCAGAAAGGGCCCTGCTAAGCAATCTAATAAAGGCCCTGCCAAGTCCACAAAGAAGTCTGTGGCTGATTTTGATGCTGCGGCTGTCAAGAAGCAGAGGAATGGGCTGAAAGCTCAATTAAAATCCCTCCACAAGATGATGAAACACATCAGCCTCCAAAGGCAGCTGGTGCAGTCTATGCTTGATGCACTGCCAGATGTAGAGAGTGATGATCTCCCTACCCCTGCTGCTGATGTTGATATTGCAGGTCCCTCTGGTCTGACTCCTGCAGAAAAGGCAGCTGATGCTCCTCCTCCAGTTGTTGAGGATGTGAGTGAGGAAGTGGATGAGTCCATCCATATTGATGATGAGGAACCAGCTGTGCAGTCTGGTGGTGGAATGGAGCCTGCTGCAGACAAAGTTGTGGCTGCTGAGTCTGTTCATGAAGACTCTGAATTCCTGTCTGCTAATGAAGAGGCTGAGCGCACTGTGGAGTTGGAGCGCACCGTGGAAGTGGAGGCTGCTGATGTTGGTGGTGATGTCACCAGCAAGCCCACTCTGTAGGTCCTTTGGCAGATGGCATGAATTGAGGGGGAGTAGAAATGCAGAAGATGTTTGTAAATTCTTCTTCTCTCTCTCTGTTTGTTTTGTGGATATGGATATTCTCTGCTGGCTTGTAATAGTAAGTAGGTGGTCTTCTGGATTTCTGGTTTTCTTTGTTGATGCTTTTGGAATTCTGATCCTTTGATCATGGCCTGTAATTGTTATGGTAGGCATGATATCTGCTGGATGGTTCTGTCATGTGATGGTTTTCTCGGTTTTGTGATCTGACAGAGTTTTTTCTCTCTTGCTGCTGTGTTTGTTATATGATGTTGGCAGAGGGTTGTGTGATTTTGATAATGGTTTGGTAGTGTGGGTGAGCTCCTTGCCACCATTTTTCAAAATCTGTTTTGTGTGTGTATCTTGTGAACAGTTTGGTAGTGTGGGTGAGCTCCTTGCCACTGTTCTTGAAAAAGATATGGATATTGATTTAAGGGGGAGCATTGTTCATGGTCTGATGCGTTATGAAGTACTGTGTTGCTGTGTGAGTACTTCTATCTGCTCCTGTTTGCTGATCTTCTGCTGTAAGATGATTCATGCAATTCATGCTGTGTTTGAAAAAGCCAAAGGGGGAGATTGTTAATGCATGTGTGCATGCATGTCTGATTCGTGTTGGCGTTTTTCTTCTTAAGTCTTCTGCTGCGTTTGCTGTCTGATTTATGCATGAATCAAGGATCAAATATATATATATTATTATATATATTACTCCCTCCGGTCTTTTACAGTTGAGTCACTTTCCCGATTGGGCCGGTCTCTCATAGTTGAGTCATTTCCTTTTTGGGTAAAAATTAAGTATTAAACACACAACTAATTGTACCCCTTATTTTACTTAATTAACATACTAATTACGCCCTAATTTCTCAATTTCTCAATTATCGTCATTGCCGTCTCTCTCGAAATAATTTTGAATTAATTTAAAATAAATCCAGAAAAGTTTTAATTATATAAAAAAAAAATTTCAGAAAAGTTTTTTATTTTAATTTTAAACATCAACAATAATTTTATATAAAAAAAAAATCCAGAAAATTTTAAATTAATTTAAAATAAATCCAGAAAAGTTTTAATTTTATAAAAAAAAATCCAGAAAAGTTTTTTATTTTAATTTTAAACATCAACAATAATTTTATAAAAAAAAAATCCAGAAAATTTTAAATTAATTTAAAATACATCCAGAAAATTTTTAATTTTATAATAAAAAAAATTCCAGAAAAGTTTTTTATATTAATTTTAAACATCAACAATAATTTTATAAAAAAAAAAATCCAGAAAATTTTAAATTAATTTAAAATAAATCCAGAAAAGTTTTAATTTTATAAAAAAAAAAATCCAGAAAAGTTTTTTATTTTAATTTTAAACATCAACAATAATTTTATAAAAAAAAAAATCCAGAAAATTTTAAATTAATTTAAAATAAACTGAAAAACATAAAAAAAAATATTAATTAATAAAAAACATTTTTTATATTAATTAAAATAAAATACAGTACTTAGTAATTATATAAACATAATCCCATTCTCTTTTCAATTACCAAACATACTTAAAGTACTAAACAACTCTTCTTAATTCCCGTGTCGAAAAGTTTCGACTCAACTGTAAAAGACCGGAGGGAGTATTATTTATTCGAAGATGGAAGATTTATTCTGCATGGAAAGTTTCCATGCACAGAAGATCAGCTTGAAGATCTTCTAGGGTTTCCTGTGCTGAGTATAAATATTAAGGAAAACCCTAGACACGCTCCGCCGCTCTTGAAGATTTTTGTGTGTGAGTTTTTGTGTTCTTGCAACGTGGTTTTGCAAGTTTTGTTTGTTGAGCGAGCGTGTGTTTCTGAACAAGCTTCCCTGGCTTTGTTCAGTCTTTGTCTAGGCGTGTTGCTTAGAACCATATTAGTGTTTTATCACTTTGCGAGTTTATCTCATGGTTGTATTCGATCTCATTGTAAGGGAGTTGTAATCGAGACGAATAGGTGACATAAGGTGGAGTCCTTGGTGTAAAGTCCTGTAAGTCTCTCTACTGCTTATAGTGGATTGAATCTCTCGGATATTGTCCCCCAGACGTAGGTGCGTTATCACCGAACTGGGTTACCAAAGTTCTTGTGTTCTTTACTGCTTTCTGTTATTGCATCTAAGAACAGAATTAAGATCGTTTTTAGTTTTTGCACAAACTAGCACTTTCACCACCAACCAACAACGACTCTTGCCCATCCCTCCGCCTATAAATACTGGAGGTAGAAGACGGAGAAGAGCAGAACACTACTTGAGCATTCAGCGCCTACTGCAAACAAATACTCCCAGCCTTCGAGCAAAATTTCCGAGTCTTTGTTTAAGTGTTCCTCGAGCTTCTGTTTCATCGAAGCTCGTCTCCGCAACCTTCACACTCTAGATCTAAGCCCATTCCATATCCAAGCTTAGAGAAGAACTCTAGCCTTCTTTGCATTCATTGTAAAGAGTTCTTCATTAGTGTGTTCGTCGAAAACTAAAAACCCTAACCCTAGTTTGTCTGTTAGGTTTTGTGTTTGTCGAATGGTTGTCTTGATCCAAGACTCTACTTTCCTCGATAGTAGAAGTCTCGATCATAGAGTTTAGATCCAAGCTAGCACAGTCCTCGATTGTGTGAAGCTCGATCGAAACTAGGTTTGTGTGGAGAACCTGTAATCTCCCAGTTTCGGACTGAAGCGAGTGAAGCTTAATCCAGTCTAGGTCTTAAGGAGAACCCGCAATCTCCCTGTCGTCGTCAGATCCAAGCAAGTGAAGCTCAATCTTGACTTAGGTTTTTGAAGAACCCGTAATCTTCAAGGTTCTTGAGTGAAGAGAATCAGTTGCTTCGAGCAACAAAGTGGACGTAGGTGTTTTACCACCGAACCATTATAAACCCTTGTGTCGTATCTCTCTAACCCTAATCTATTTTATTGTTTACTGCTTTGATTATTCATTTGCACAAACATCGTAAACAAACTTAAACTGAGTTTTTAATTACTAAGGAAAGACTAGCTCACCAAATTCCGCATCTCGAGTTGTTGGTCCCGGTTTGTTAATAGGAAAATGTTGGGAATTGTTAAGGACTAAATTGTTAAGGGGGAACTATTTGGGACATTTGATAAATGAAGTCATTTGTTTTGATTAGATCCCAAAACCTCAAGTGTCCTATTCTCAAGCGACCCATTTTTAATGTAGTCAATAAGTTAGAATTTTTTCTAAAAGCCTATTCTGTTAGGATGGCTCTTTTATTTTGCTTAGATTAGGCTTCAAAAGTTCAAGTGAAGGCCACTCACTTGAGTGTATTTTCCAAAGCGAAGCGGGTCAAGCAAACTGAAGTGAAGCGTGCCGAAGAATAGCAAAGCGAAGCGAAGCGATCGCTACAGTAGATTCAAAGTGAGTCTGCCAAAGCGAAGCGAAGCGAGCGCTACAGTTCAAAGCAAAGCGAAGCGAAGCGATCGCTACAGTAGATTCAAAGTGAGTCTGCCAAAGCGAAGCGAAGCGAGCGCTACAGTTCAAAGCGAAGCGAGCGCTACAGTGGAATCAAGTGAACCCACTAAAGCGAAGCGAAGCGTGCGCTACAAAGAAAAGCGGAAGCGAGTCAATGCGAGTCAACACTTAATTAAGTAGCGTCTCGGGAAATTTATTTCTCAAGTGACTCACTACAAATATGACCGTGAAGCAACTCACTTCAGAACGGCCGCTACAACTTCAAAGCGAAGCAAGCCACTACCTACCAGAAAGCGACAGCGCGACTCCCGTCCATATTTTGAACTCCAGTCAACAGGAGATCCTAGCATTAATTACAAGATCTCCACGTGTCGAAAGCGGAGTGGAGCGGAAGAGTTGACTGCCAGGCCGACAGGGCGCCGCTACAGTACTGGCTCGCCCCAGTTACTGTTGAAATTGGAGTTTAGCCTGAATTGGCAAACGGACAAACTGCGCATCTGCAAAAGCATACTGGCTGCACAAAGTACTATCGAGTGGAGGAGAGACAAGGCCACCAACCAAGCAACGGATCTCGGCCATCTCTCCGCCTATAAATAGTGTAGGATGAAGATGTGAAGAAGTAGAACACTACTTGAGCATTTGAGCCTACTGCAAACAAACACTCCCAAGCTTTCGAGCAAATCTTCGAGTCTTTTTTTACCAGTGTTCTCCGAGTTTCCAGTTCATCGGAACTCGTCTTCACAACCTTCACACCTAGAGTCTAAGCTTACTTCAAATATTCAAGCTTAGAAGAAGAGCTCTAACCATCTTTGCATCTACTGTAAAGAGTTCTTCATAGTGTGTTTTGTCAACCAAAAACCCTAAACTCTGTCTATTAGGTTTTTGAGTGTTGTCGTTAGGTTGTTTCGATCCAAGGTTCTTCTTTCATCGATTGGAGAAGCCTCGATCATAGAGTTTAGATCCAAGCTTGCACCTACATCGTTTGTGTAAAGCTCGATCGAAGCTAGGCTGTAAGGAGAGCCCGTAATCTCCCTGTCTGTACGACTGAAGCAAGTGAAGCTTCAAGTCTAGTTAGGTTTTTGGTGTGAACCCGGAATCACCCAGCGTCTGTCAGATCCAAGCGAGTGAAGCTCGATCTTGACCAGGCTTTTGAAGAGCCCGAAATCTTCAAGTTCTTGAGTGAAAAGAACAGTTGCCGTCGTGCAGCAAAGTGGACGTAGGAGCGTTATCTCCGAACCACTATAAATCTTCGTGTCGTATCTCTCTAACCCTTATCTCTTTACTATATTCGATTATTCATTGCACGTGCATTTAAACAAACAAACTTGATTCTTTAATTACTTAGGAAAGATTTAGCTCACCAAATTCCGCACATACGAGTAAAGACTCCCTCTTGATCAAGTGCTCACTTCGGTCAAGTAGGCTAGCTACGTACTGTAGATCTAGCTTCAGCTAGGTCTTAAGTTTCAAGTGAGCTCTTTACTTGTCACTCTGAGTTAAGGGATTTGAAGTTGAAAAACTTGAAAATACGTATTCACCCCCCCCCCCCCTCTACGTATTTTCCTATTAACAAACCGGGACCAACAAGTGGTATCAGAGCAGCGGTTCTTTCGAGCCTCTGCTTTGCATATCCGAAGCGAGTCCCCACTCGCTTCACGTTGTCTCACTGAACCGGATCCTATTTTCCTAAGTGCATCAAAATCTCACCCACGCATACTGCATTTACTGCTGATAGTTTGCTATGTCTACATACAGTGCATCAAATCTTCCACAGTTCTCGATCGAAGGATACGAGACATGGAGTTTCCGAGTCGAAAGCTTCCTATGCTCCATCCACGACCGGATGTGGGAAGTCATAGAGGACGGACCAATCGAAATCAAGAAAGCCATATCTGTGAACGTCCCAGCTGCTGAAGGACGCGAAGCTCATGTCAGACAAGAGTACGTCGAGAAGGACAAAGATGAATACAATCCCAACGACTTCAAGATCGCCAACCTTGATAAAATCGCACGACACACGATGCAAAGCACTGTGTCTGACGCCTATCTTCCACGGATAAGGAAGTGCGCAACGGCGAAGGAAATGTGGGAAACCCTAGCCCTCATTTCTCAAGGCACAGACAAAATCAAGGAAAACAAACTTGCCGTTCAGATGCGGGAGTTTGAAAGTCTGATAATGAAGCCAGGAGAATCCATCGACGCCTTCGAGCTGAGGGTTACAAACATCATTGCAACTCTCAACTCGCTTGGGAAGGAACTCACAGATAAGGAAGTCAACCTGAAAATTGTCCGAGCTCTCACAAGGAAGTGGCAGACTATGAAGGGGCTGTACCTAGCAACCAAGGATCTATAAAAGTTCACACCGGAGATTCTATTTTCCGAACACAAAGCTCATGAATTCGATCTGAATCGAATGAACCTCGACGAAGAGGATGAAGCGCCCACTACGTCAAAAGGAGTAGCCTTCAAAGCTGCCGAAGGGCCAAGCGAGCAGTCACTAGCCAAGATGACGAGGGAAGAGTTGGAAGAACACATTGCGTTCATATCCAAGAACTTCAACAAGATGAACTCTCGAGTGGGCAAGTACAAGAGATTCTACAAGCAGTACAAAGGGAGGAGCACTGATGCTCGAGAAGGAAAAGGAAAGAGAGAAGAAACAACCAAGCCGATCCCGCGAGACATGATGGATGTGGAGTGCTACCACTGCCACAAGATGGGCCACTACAAATCCGATTGCCCTGCGAAGAATTGAAGGCCAAGAGGGATGCTCCAAGGCGAGCGCTCGTAGCGAGTGAAGCACCGGTCGCTACAACTGAAGATCCACCAAGCGACTCAGATGCATTCACCGATCCAAATTCCAGTGATGGTGAGGATCTTGGATTTATGGCGCTCACCGACGAAGAAACAGGAGAGGTATTCTTCTATCCTTCAATAACTTCAATTACACTAGCACACACTGACAATGAGGAAGAACAATCCTCTTCATGGAGTGAGTTGTTTGACAAGCACCAGAAATTGTCAAGCGACCACGAAGTGGTAAAACAAGCTCTGTCTCAAAGCGAGAAGGAGAACCGAAAGCTAGCCCGTGAGCTTGACGAAGTCAAACTTAATTTAAGGGCTATGACTAGTAAGTTCGAGGATCTCTTCGCTAGACATCAAAGCTTGGAGGGAAGGTATGAAACCCAATCCACTTTAGTTGCCAACTTGAACAAAGCATCATATGCTAGGCAGGCACTAGAGGGCTCGCTTCTGCCTTTTGGTAGGAAAGCTGGCCTTGGATATGAGGGTGGACCTCCCAAGCCGACTGTCTTTGTTGGTGCATCACACACTACACCATCAGTCACTTTGGAATTGCCCACTGCATCCAAAGCGACCACTAACAAAGATAAAGGCGAATTGGCTGAGAACCCTAAAAGGAAGCCTATGAAGGTGTCTATATCTTTAAGGGCAGATCCTAAGGGCAAGCAAAGTTCAACAGTCCCTAGCACTCAACATGCTAAGTCTTACCAATCCCAGGGTAAAGGGAAAACTATTGAAGCTTCTAAGTCTCAAGCCAAGACACGAGAGACAAAGGATCTACCTCCTAAAAAGAGGAGTAATGTCTATGTGTCACGTTATCCGGACTGGAGATGGTCCAACCGGACTAACGTTGAGGGGGAAGAATTCGAAGCACCAAAGAGGCCGCTTCGAACTCCCAAAACTACTCAAGCGAGTCGGGGTCAAAACCCTAGTTGGACCGCTTCGAGGAAACCAAGCGAGCCGCTTCGACAGACTAGAAACCCTAAGTCAGCCTCTAAACCCAGAGCTAATCCGAAACGAGTCATTTCAGGATATAAGCAAAGTGGGAAGAGCATAGGTAGGACTGAAGCGAGCCGCTACCCCTCTTGCACACACTGTTGCACGTGTGAAACTGCTTTAAGGCAGAAGTCACAGTTTTCTAAGGTCGAGAAGCCCAAGACACAAGCTTTATCTCAAAAGAGAGTGAAGCAAGTGTGGGTACCTAAGGGAGCTAACCTGCAAGGACCCAAACTGATTTGGGTACCAAAATCTGTCTAATTGCAGGTGAGCGCCGTGGGTCCTATGCCAAGTGAGGGTCAATAAGTATGGTACTTGGACAGTGGATGTTCAAGACACATGACCGGCATGAAAGCTCTACTTCACAACTACATAGAGAAGAAGGGTCCACACGTAACCTTTGGTGACAACTCTCGAGGAAGCACCAGGGGATACGGCGCACTGAAAGTTGGAAAGCTCACAATTGAAGAAGTCTCCTATGTGGAAGGACTCAAGCACAACCTGTTGTCCATTTCACAGTTTTGTGATAAAGGGTACAGGGTGGAGTTCATCTCCAACAAGTGCATTGTGAAGAGCAAACTCACGTCTCAGATTGTGCTCACTGGAATTAGGCAAAGGAACGTCTACATAGCGCAATGGGACAGCTGCAAAGAGGAAACTTGCCTAGTTGCAAGAAGTGCTACAGAAATTGGATGGCTATGGCACAGACGCTTGAAGCACCTCAATTTCAAAACTATCAATCGCTTAGCTCGAAAAGGTTTGGTGCAAGGCATACCGAATGAAGTCTTCATCAAAGACCATCCATGCTCACCATGCCAACGAGGGAAGCAGACGAAGAAGCACTTCGCCAGTCTCGAAGAAGCTTCATCAAAGCGAGTGCTCGAACTGCTTCACATGGATCTGTTTGGTCCAGTTACTCCAGTTAGTATAAATGGAAGGAAGTACACTCTAGTTGTAGTCGACGACTTCTCTCGCTACACTTGGGTTGTATTCCTTTTCAGCAAGAAGGAGACACTGACCAAACTGCCACAACTACTCAAGCGATTGGCGGTGGAAAAGAATCAAGCTATCGTGACCATTCGCTCCGACAAAGGCACAGAGTTCTTGAACTCTACAATTGAAGCGTACTGCACGGAGCATGGCATAGCACATCAAACTTCTTCAGCACGCACTCCTCAGCAGAATGGAGTTGCTGAAAGAAGAAATCGAATCATCAAAGAAGCCGTTCGCACCATGATTGCAGACTCGAAGCTTCCAATGAAGTATTGGGCTGAAGCTGCCAACACGGCGTGCTACACACAGAATCGGACGCTTCTCAACAAACGGCACGACAAAACTCCATATGAAATATGGAAAGGGAGAATTCCTAACATATCTTATTTCCATATTTTTGGTTGTAGGGTCTTCATTCACAACAATGGGAAGTCGCAGTTGAAAGCCTTTGAAAGCAAAGCTGATGAAGGAGTATTCTTAGGATACTCGACATCTAGCAAAGCTTACAGGGTGTTCAACTGTAAAACCCTAATTGTGGAGGAATCACCCCATGTCGTATTTGATGAGTCTTCTTTAAGCCTTCCACAGGAACAGGCTCAAGCGAATGAAAAGGATCAAAGCAAGGAACCCTCAAATCAACTCACTTGGGACGTGCTCGATGAAGATGATGAGATCAAGGACTCAAGCGAGCAAAATCCCAAAGGAGGAGTCGAAGCTGCCCCCAAGATTCCTGAAGCTAGTGCAGGCCAAGCACCCAATCCAGTCACTTCAGTCTATGTAGCGAGCGACAAGGAAGAAGATGAAGATGAAGCTGGCGGATCAAAGCGAGCGTGGCTCAAAGATCACTCACCTAGCCAAATCATTGGAGATCCATCCAAGGGTGTAGTGACCAGAAGTCAAGTGTTTGGAGAAAGTGCCATGTTCAGTTGCTTTCTCTCAAACATTGAGCCATCAAGCGTGGTGGAAGCCCTAGCCGACTCTAACTGGGTGATCGCCATGCAAGAGGAGCTGAACCAGTTCACTAGAAATGACGTATGGTACCTCGTGGATCGTCCCAAGTTTCAGCATGTTATTGGCACCAAGTGAGTGTTGAAGAACAAGACCGACGAGGACCACAACGTAGTGAGGAACAAGGCGCGACTCGTTGCCAAAGGCTACTGCCAAGAGGAAGGAATCGACTTTGACGAGACCTTCGCTCCAGTGGCACGGCTTGAAGCTATCAGATTGTTTCTAGCCTATGCAGCAGCCAAGAAGTTCAAGGTCTATCAAATGGATGTGAAGAGCGCATTCCTCAATGGTGAACTCAAGGAAGAAGTGTATGTGGAGCAGCCACCGGGTTTCGAGCAGGGAGATAAAGTGTATCGCTTGAAGAAAGCCTTGTATGGGTTGAAGCAAGCTCCCAGAGCTTGGTATGATACACTATCTCAATTCCTAGTGGAGAATGGCTTCCACAAAGGGAAAATAGATCGAACTCTATTCACTATCAATCATGGAGACGATATGCTATGGGTTCAGATCTATGTGGACGACATCATATTTGGGTCACCAAACCAGTCGCTTAGCGAGAAGTTTGGAGAGCTGATGAAGACCAAGTATGAGATGTCGATGATTGGCTTGATGAGCTGCTTTCTAGGTCTTCAAGTGAAGCAGTAGGATAATGGAATTTTCATCAACCAAGCGAAGTACACTCGAGATATGCTTGCCAAGTTTGGTGTTCAACATGCTAAAGCTGTGAAGATTCCAATGAATACCAACTGGAAGATGGAGCCAGACGAAGGAGGAAAATCTGTAGATCCTACAGATTATCGTGCCCTAATCGGGTCACTACTCTATCTCACTGCAAGCAGGCCAGATATTACTTTTGCAGTCGGAGTCTGTGCTCGCTTCCAAAGCAACCCCAAGCACAGCCATCTTGAAGCTGCCAAAAGGATTCTTCGATATTTGAAGGGCACTATCAACATGGGTCTGTGGTATCCAGCGGAGGACAATTTGGAGCTCACTGGATATTCCGATGCTGACTATGGAGGTTGCCGAATCGATAGGAAGTCAACTTCGGGTACATGTCAGTTCTTGGGAAGCAAGCTAATCTCGTGGTTCTCAAAGAAGCAAACAAGCGTAGCCACTTCAACAACTGAAGCTGAGTACATGGCCGCTGGAAGCTGCTGTTCTCAAATCCTATGGCTTCGTCAACAATTGAAGGACTACAAAGTTGAAGCGAATGAAATTCCGATCTTCTGCGACAACAACAGTGCCATATGTATCTCGCAGAATCCAGTGCTTCACACCAGATGCAAGCATGTGGAAATTCGACATCATTTCATTCGTGATCATGTCGAGAAGAAGGATATCAAGCTCGAGAAAATTCATACCGATCTCCAACGAGCAGATATCCTCACCAAGCCTCTAGCTGAGTCTCGATTCAATCAGCTATGCATGGAATTAGGGTTATTAGACCCTGGTGAAGAATGCTAGTTCCAGGATGCACGAAGGAGTGTTCGCTTGTTCTCTTGTGCGTCACTCGCTTCGGATCTTCACCAACTCAAGCGAGCCACTTTAAATCTCACTCGCTTGAAGAAAATGAAGTTAGGTGGAGATAGGTGGAGTATTGGAAGAAGTTCCCTACCAACTTATTGGAATTGTTAAGTATATGGTTAAGGGGGAACTAATGCTTACTCTAGGAGCAAGCTACTTCCAAAGCGAGCAAAGAATGCTGCTATCTTGAATTCTGCATCGCTTCAATTTGCCCTAGCTTGGGTCAAAGCGAGCCGACTGCAGATTCATTCTCTAGAATGTAGGAAAGCTTGAAGGTTTACCTTTTTATACAAAAGGTTGCAGGGCTGGTGACATGCTTCTGCGTAAAATACGAGATTGTCTTGTCAGAGCATTCTCATTGTCATCCTGTCCATTTCTGCTCTGAGATAAGGACTTGTACTCATCCCCCATTCGTCGTGAATAGGTACACTTACGTGATGCTCCCTTCGGGTTGTAGTAAGCTTGTGTACTTTATTCATTTTCTCCCTCATTCACTTCGATGGAGGACTCTCTAATTCGTAGAGGAAGATGAATGCCATGAAGACGAATGCCAAGAAGATGAATTACCCATCAAGTGATACCCAACAGGTGATATAAACAAGCTTCAAAGCGAACAACAGATGCATTCATCAACAAGTGGAGTCAACAACTTGAAGTCCAAATCAAATAAAGTCTCCAACTAGTGGTATCAATCTCCTACGAAGTGAGATTGACTGGTAAGCGTTTCAATTTTAAGTACACCAAGTGAGCTGAAGCGTGCTAGAAACATTCACTCACTACGTGGAAAATATAAAGTGAATCTGACACAAATACAAAGAGGAAAACATTCTTGTTTATTCTCGAAGTATGTAAGTCAGAAACATTTTAAAAGTATGCAAAGAAATTCAATTTCTTATTCCAATCGCTTCAGATGGCCAAGCGAGTGCTTCGTCACTCAAAGCTAGCCATCGCAAGCGAGTGCGGAACAGTCACTCAAGCGAATGCCTGTCAAGCGAGTCAAGGCGTAGCGGCCCAACTCGAAGCGAGCGGGCATGAAGCGAGTATGAGCTGTCTGCACTCGAGTGCAATTTTACTCTCTGCTGTGCATTTAATGCAGGTGCAGGAACGACGAAAATAACGGGCGCGTGTTCACACGGTTGAATTTGAAGCGGGAAAAGGCGGAGAAGATCCAGCCGTCGAATCTCAACAGCCCCCAATCTGGAGCCGTTCGATTAACGCCGTATACGACAAGCCAACCATAGAAGGCCACATGGCGACGCCGAGCAAGTGGCGGTTCACTTTTACTGTGATGACGCCGGACACGTCAGATCCATCACCGCACATCCGCCGCCTACCTACAGGATTTTCGGCGTTATTACCGTCCTACCCCTGCCACGTCAGCCATAACCTAACTCTATATATATGGGACGAGGCAGAACTGCAGAACCTTTCACAGCCTTCTAAAATTGCCATTCTCGTGCTTAGATCTGCAATTATTCTGCAACTCACGAGTCTCAACCCTTGATTTTCATTGTTAAAACCTCAGTCAAACTCTTTCAAAATCCACCATGGGCAAGAAAAAGAATACAGAGACGATGGAGCAGTTCATGACAAATGTTGGCGAGCACATAAACGTCGAGCCCCATCTCGACCCTATCGTCATCGAAAGACATGGTTTCTTCCGTAGAGCCGTGACCACGGCCGGTCTATGGAAGTTTATAACGTTGATACCGACGAAGATTCTGGCAAAGGCAGTGGGAGAAATCCTACTGAACTTGAAGAAGGAACAAAATACTTCATCCTTCACTGATCCACAAACCAGCAAGCCGGTGAAGGTGGATATGAGTGAACTCATCGGGGTGTTCGATCTGCCGAGAGAAGGAGGAGACTCACTGTTAGATTTGGGTCTTTCGGCCGGGGTGCAGTATGGTCGATTTGCAGCCGCCGGAGCAGATCCGAATTTCAAGGAAGCCAACATTCGCAAAAGTTTGAAGAACCCTTTCAATCTCATCTGCGAACTCATTACGAAGAGCATCGCATGCTATGTCGGATCCCTCGATACACTGTCAGAGACGAAACTGATCGGCACCGCCATGATCGTCGACAGTCTCGCCGGAACAAAGTTTGACTGGCACGGGTGGTTTCTCAAGCAAATCTAAGAGGCTGCTGAAGATTTTGCGTTTGTGCCAGGAACTCCAAATAAAATTCTTCGCAAGGGAAAATTGAAATTCTTTTCAAGACTGTCTGTCGCACTGGAGATGAAGTTTCCAGAGAAAATATGGCCGGATTCCGACACGACCATATACAACAAACAAACTATCTTCTACGATACGTGGAGGAAAACCAAGATTTTGATGGATATGGGACTTCTCGAGGTGGAAGTGCCCATTGCAAGACCAGTTGCCGAAAGGCAAGCTGAAGAAGGCCAAGCGAGGCAGGTCGCTTCACCCGTGAAGCGAGCCAGGTCCAAGCGAGGCAAAAAGATGAAGCGAGTCACTTCTCTTGTCCAAGAAAGTGAGGCGGTGGAGAAGCCGCTTGAGGACATCGAAGTGACCCAATCCAAGCCTTCACCAACCAAAGCCCAATCCCCACAACTCCAAATCACCCAGATACCAGAACCCCAAGCTTCATCAACCCAACAACCTCTCACACAGACAAAACCCCTCTCTCCCCATGAAGAAGAGTCAGCATCTTCCTTTCACATTCCCACTGTCCCATTCCTCAGCACAGATGAAGCTGCTGCCTACACTACATTCACCCCACTTCAATCCCAGCCAATACAACCACCACCCACCGAAACCATTCAACCACCACTCACTGAAGCCATTCAAATTTCCGAAACCCAAGAAGCCTCATCACCTTCCCAATCCCCCTCGTCATCGGCAGCTACAGCCGATACCGCCCACACTGTCGGAGAACTCCCCATCATTCCACAATTCTTACCTACTGCTCTCACCATTCAAGAGCGGGCTCTTGAACGGTATGTCAAAGAAAGAGAGCAAGCTGCAGAGAGGATCAATCTCCGCTACTCCAATGTTCCATGGAGCAACGTATTTTACACGAATATCGTCGACTTCCTGACATACATCACCTACCGCGGAACGGAGTACTTCAAAATCTTCGGACTCCTCAAAGCATTCACAGAACAAGAACTGATCCAGTTGGAGGCCAAGCTACTCAATTTCATGGACGTAGACGGCTTCCATGCCTTTCTTGAAGGGACCAGCTTCTGGGAGAAGCTGGATGCTAAAGTGAAAGAGGCCTATCCACTCGCAGTAGTGCCGAAGCGAGTGCTCTCTTCCCATGAAAGGAAGCTGATCAGAGAGCATAAGGAGGAGGTGGAGTTGAAAGATGCTGAGATTGCTAGTCTCCAAAGCGAGATTACAAAGATGAGTGAAGAGATGGAGAGGAAGGCGGGGGAGGTCATCAGTCTTAGAGAAGACTTTGACAGGAAGAAAAAGGATTTGGAGGGAAAGGTCGAAGAGAAGGAGAAGTTGTTAGAAGAGAAGGAAAAGGCGTTGGAGGCGCAAGTGAAGCTAGTGGATGACAACACCAAAACAATCACTGAACTCAAGGGCTTGCTTGATGCTGAAAGAAGCCGCTTGAGGGAAGTTAATGCCATGCTCATCACTCTTGGCAAGGAGAAAGTGGAGCTGGAGAAGGAAGTGAAGAAGCTGAAGGAAAAAGTGGAGAATAAGGAGGGAGAACTGGTGATGAAGGGAAGCGAACTACTCAGTACCATGAAGACTCTTGACTCACTTCAAACTCAATTGAAGGAAGTCAAAGAAGAAAGTGCCATTGACAAGAGAGAACTTGAGAGTCTAAGGAGAGGTGCGCAGGCACTTGACTTGAAAAACGCTGAATTATCCACTCTACTGCAGAAAGTCAAAAGACTGAAAGAAACTCTCACTGTAAGGATCACTGCAGATGCCGAATTTCACAACTCTCTCAATCGGAGGGAGAGGAGACTTGCCGTGATGAAGGCAGAACTTGAAGCTTCCAAGGAACACTTGGAACTCACACTTCAAGAAGAAACAAAGAAAATCACCAAAGCCGTAGAAGCAGAGCTGGAGGCTCGCTTCAGAGAGGTGGAGCCACTAGAAAGAATGATGGCGTCTGTTGTTGAGAGAGAGAGTCAGTGCGAATATCTGCTCGAAGAAATAACCATCAAGACTGCTGAACTAGTGGCGCCTTCCATGAATAAAACCCAGCAGATGCTTCAGACTGTCCTTAACACAATCAATTCTCTCCATCAAACCCTTTCCGGAAAATCATTGACCCTAACCCCTGGCAGTGATGATGCCAAAAAGGGGGAAGGACAAGTGAAGCTAGGAGGGGAAGGACAGATGCAGGAAGGAGGAGCTGGAGGTTTAGGGGGAAGTAGAGTTGGTGTGGAGTTGATGCTGGAGGGAGGCAGTGGTGCCGGTGAAAAGGAGGATGTAGATGAAGCGAGGTCTCTGGGCAAGACGAAACTCACGGAGGAGGAGTTAATGAAAAAGCCCGAAGAGCCTAGGAGGCCGCTTCAAGAAAAAGTGCTGAGTGCTTCTATTGCACGGCATCCTCCAGTGACTGTAATAACGAAGGAGAAAAAGAGGATGCAGGTGGAGAAGGATGCTGCCTTGGCGTGGGAGATGGAGCAGCTTTTTAATCTAACAAAACAATCTATTGCTGCAGGTGCTTCATCAAGCTCCCAAGCGGCCGCTACACCCAAAGCGCCCACTTTAGACACCGCGCCAGCTTCAGCCGCTGCACTCACTTCGACTACTGCTACAATCACTTCGCCAGCAGTCGTCCCCCCAAGTGCTGCAGAGAAAGACATGCCTCCTCCCCCACCACCAAAACAACCTTTGAAGCGAACTACTCCGGAGACAAAAGGAGATGACCCTGCGGCCAAGCGCCAAAAGGTCAAGCAAGTAGTTGCTTCTAGGACAGAGAAGGAGGAAAGAAAGAGGAAGGAGAGAGCAGAAGGGAGAAGCGAAGGCGAGAGGAAGAGAAGGGCAGATGCAAGGCGATTACAAGTGATTGACGCACGGATTGAGGAGCAATTCAGTGAAGTAATACTTATCCAGTCTTCACTAGTGCGCAGTGCATTTATTCCTTTCATGCCAAATGAGTCCAAAGCATGCGAAGCTCAAGCCATATTTGATGCATGCGACGTGACTACAAAGGAGATGGTTGAGTCCGGTCGATATCCTCGCAAGGATGAACAAGATTACATTCGCAAACGACTCAATGAGAAGCGTCCATCGTGGAACAGCGAGTCGGGAGCAAAATTCAAAGAAATTATGGCTCAACTGTCGAACAGGTCAGAGGAGGAATTGGCCAAGCGGAGGAATGAGCACCCAGATGCCAGGGAAATTGAAGAGTTCATTCCGAGGGATCTGCGCGATCTGTGGCTTGAATACAAGAACCTGTTTATCAAAGCATACTACTTTTGGGAGGTAGTGCCACTTCAGGATCGTTGCTCTCAGATGAGTGCTCTCAGCAACTTCCTTTGCACGTATGACGAGAAGATGCGGAGGAAGATTTTCACCACAGCTGAACTGGCTCAACCCAAGCCTCTGGTCGTCAAGGATCCTGCTATAAAAGAATTCCCCATGCCTTATCATCCAGGAACGGACATTCCAGATAGAGTAGTCATAGATGAAGAAGTGACTGAAGCGTTCAAGCTGGAGAGTGCATGGAGAAGGCCAAGCATTCACACAGTAGACAGCATGGAATCGAGAGTTCTATCAGCCTATGTTGATATTGCTGCTGATGAAGGAGAGAAGAAGAAGGAGGAAGAGGAGAAGGAGAAGGAGAATGAAGCTGCAGGAAACCTTTGAGTTTCAAGCTTCTCACTTTTGTGAACTGTTGTTCATCTATCTCACTTTTATTTTCTGTCTCTCTTGTGTCATTTACTCGCTTTGTGAATGACTTTACTTTTTGCTACAAACTCAAACAATTTAACTAAACAAAAAAGGGAAAGGAACTTAAAAAAAAAAAAAAAATTATTTATACAAACGAAGCTGCAAAGGAAGCAGTCGCTTGGAGTTCCCTTCACGGTTAGATAGGCTGAATTTTCTCTAAGTTTTAGCCTTTGGGTTTTGGTCAAAAAGGGGGAAATTGTTGGGAATTGTTAAGGACTAAATTGTTAAGGGGGAACTATTTGGGACATTTGATAAATGAAGTCATTTGTTTTGATTAGATCCCAAAACCCCAAGTGTCCTATTCTCAAGCGACCCATTTTTGATGTAGTCAATAAGTTAGAATTTTTTCTAAAAGCCTATTCTGTTAGGATGGCTCTTTTATTTTGCTTAGATTAGGCTTCAAAAGTTCAAGTGAAGGCCACTCACTTGAGTGTGTTTTCCAAAGCGAAGCGGGTCAAGCAAACTGAAGTGAAGCGTGCCGAAGAATACCAAAGCGAAGCGAAGCGATCGCTACAGTAGATTCAAAGTGAGTCTGCCAAAGCGAAGCGAAGCGAGCACTACAGTTCAAAGCAAAGCGAAGCGAAGCGATCGCTACAGTAGATTCAAAGTGAGTCTGCCAAAGCGAAGCGAAGCGAGCGCTACAGTTCAAAGCGAAGCGAAGCGAAGCGAGCGCTACAGTGGAATCAAGTGAACCCACTAAAGCGAAGCGAAGCGTGCGCTACAAAGAAAAGCGGAAGCGAGTCAACGCGAGTCAACACTTAATTAAGTAGCGTCTCGGGAAATTTATTTCTCAAGTGACTCACTACAAATATGACCGTGAAGCAACTCACTTCAGAGCGGCCGCTACAACTTCAAAGCGAAGCAAGCCACTACCTACCAGAAAGCGACAGCGCGACTCCCATCCATATTTTGAACTCCAGTCAACAGGAGATCGTAGCATTAATTACAAGATCTCCACGTGTCGAAAGCGGAGTGGAGCGGAAGTGTTGACTGCCAGGCCGACAGGGCGCCGCTACAGTACTGGCTCACCCCAGTTACTGTTGAAATTGGAGTTTAGCCAGAATTGGCAAACGGACAAACTGCGCATCTGCAAAAGCATTCTGGCTGCACAAAGTACTGTCGGGTGGAGGAGAGACAAGGCCACCAACCAAGCAACGGATCTCGGCCATCTCTCCGCCTATAAATAGTGTAGGATGAAGACGTGAAGAAGTAGAACACTACTTGAGCATTCGAGCCTACTGCAAACAAACACTCCCAAGCTTTCGAGCAAATCTTCGAGTCTTTGTTTACCAGTGTTCTCCGAGTTTCCAGTTCATCGTAACTCGTCTTCACAACCTTCACACCTAGAGTCTAAGCCTACTTCAAATATTTAAGCTTAGAAGAAGAGCTCTAACCATCTTTGCATCTACTGTAAAGAGTTCTTCATAGTGTGTTTTGTCAACCAAAAACCCTAAACTCTGTCTATTAGGTTTTTGAGTGTTGTCGTTAGGTTGTTTCGATCCAAGGTTCTTCTTTCATCGATTGGAGAAGCCTCGATCATAGAGTTTAGATCCAAGCTTGCACCTACATCGTTTGTGTAAAGCTCGATCGAAGCTAGGCTGTAAGGAGAGCCCGTAATCTCCCTGTCTGTACGACTGAAGCAAGTGAAGCTTCAAGTCTAGTTAGGTTTTTGGTGTGAACCCGGAATCACCCAGCGTCTGTCAGATCCAAGCGAGTGAAGCTCGATCTTGACCAGGCTTTTGAAGAGCCCGAAATCTTCAAGTTCTTGAGTGAAAAGAACAGTTGCCGTCGTGCAGCAAAGTGGACGTAGGAGCGTTATCTCCGAACCACTATAAATCTTCATGTCGTATCTCTCTAACCCTTATCTCTTTACTATATTCGATTATTCATTGCACATGCATTTAAACAAACAAACTTGATTCTTTAATTACTTAGGAAAGATTTAGCTCACCAAATTCCGCACATACGAGTCTTGATCAAGTGCTCACTTCGGTCAAGTAGGCTAGCTACGTACTGTAGATCTAGCTTCAGCTAGGTCTTAAGTTTCAAGTGAGCTCTTTACTTGTCACTCTGAGTTAAGGGATTTGAAGTTGAAAAACTTCAAAATACGTATTCACCCCCCCCCCCCCCCTCTACGTATTTTCCTATTAACAAACCGGGACCAACAGAAAATACGTAGAGGGGGGGGGGGGGTGAATACGTATTTTGAAGTTTTTCAACTTCAAATCCCTTAACTCAGAGTAACAAGTAAAGAGCTCGCTTGAAACTTAAGACCTAGCTGAAGCTAGATCTACAGTACGTAGCTTGCCTGCTTGACCGAAGTGAGCACTTGATCAAGAGGGAGTCTTTACTCGTATATGCGGAATTTGGTGAGCTAAAAATCTTTCCTAAGTATTTAAAATATCAGATTAGGTTTGTTTAGATGCAATATGCAATGGATAATCAAACAAGTAAGAGTTTAGGGTTAGAGAGATACGACACAGAGAATTATAGTGGTTCGGAGATAACGCTCCTACGTCCACTTTGTTGCACGACGGCAACGGTTCTTTTCACTCAAGAACTTGAAGATTTCGGGCTCTTCAAAAGCCTGGTCAAGATCGAGCTTCACTCGCTTGGATCTGACAGACGCTGGGTGATTCCGGGTTCACACCAAAAACCTAACTAGACTGGAAGCTTCACTCGCTTCAGTCGGACAAACAGGGAGATTACGGGCTCTCCTTACAGCCTAGCTTCGATCGAGCTTTACACGAACGATGTAAGTGCAAGCTTGGATCTAGACTCTATGATCGAGGCTTCTTCAATCGGTGAAAGAAGGGCCATGGATCGAAACAACCTAACGACGACTCAAAAACCTAACAGACAGATTTAGGGTTTTTGGTTGACGAACACACTATGAAGAGCTCTTTACAGTAAGTGCAAAGATGGCTAGAGCTCTTCTTCTAAGCTTGGATATGGAATAGGCTTAGACTCTAAGTGTGAAGGTTGTGAAGACGAGTTCCGATGAACTGGAAACTCGGAGAACACTTGGAAACAAAGACTCGAAGATTTGCTCGAAGTCTTGGGAGTGTTTGTTTGCTGTATGCGCTCGAATGCTCAAGTAGTGTTCTACTTCTTCACGTTGAGATCCTTCACTATTTATAGGCGGAGGGTTGGCCGAGATCCGTTGCTTGGTTGGTGGCCTTGTCCCTCCTCCTCTCGACAGTACTTGCGCAGGCTGGCACCTTTTCAGACGTCCAGTTTTGGCATTTTGCCAAAATTGGCTAACTTACAAGGTTAACAGTAACTGGAGCGAGCCAGTACTGTTGCGGCGCCTTTGTCGGTCTGGCAGTCAACTCTTCCGCTCCACTCCGCTTTCGACACGTGGAGATCTTGTAATTAATGCTACGATCTCCTGTTGACTGAAGTTCAAAACATGGGCGGGAGTCGCGTTGTCACTTTCTGGTAGGTAGTGGCTCGCTTCGCTTTGAAGTTGTAGCGTCTGCTTTAGTTGAGTCACTTCGTAGTCATTCTGTAGTGAGCCGCTTCGGGAGATAAAGTTCCCTAGTGACTGCTGACTAGAGTTGACTAGCTTTGACTTTTCACTGTAGCGCTTACTTCGCTTCGCTTTGGCTTTGAACTGTAGCGCTCGCTTCGGTTTGCCTTGGCAGACTCGCTTTGAATCTACTGTAGCGATCGCTTCGCTACACTATTCTTTGGCACGCTTCACTTCGGCTTGCTAGACTTGCTTCGCTTCGAAAAACACACTCAAGCGAGTGGTCTTCACTTGAAATTTTGAAGCCTAAAATCTAAGCAAAATAAAGAGCCATCCTAACAGAGTAGGCTTAGAAAAATTCTAACTTATTAACTACATCAAAATGGGTCGCTTGGGAACAGAACGCTTTGGGGTTTTGGTATTAAATCAAAACAATGAAGTGTCCCTAAAAGATTCCCCCTTAACATGTTGTTCTTAAAAATTCCCAACAATTTCCCCCTTTTTGATGATGCCAAAACCCATACAACTTAGAAAAATAAATCTAGTCTATCTAACCGTGAAGGGAACTTCAAGCGACTGCTTCCTTTGCAGTTTCGTTTGTAAATATTCTTTTAAGTTCCTTTTCCCTTTTTTTTTTCGGTTAAGATGTTTGAGTTTGTAGCAAAATGTAAAGTCATTCACAAAGCGAGTAAATGACACATAAGAGACATAAATTGAAATGAGATATACGAACATCAGTTCACAAAATATGAAGCTTGAAATTCAATGATTTCCTGCAGCTTCATCCTTCTCCTCCTTCTCCACATCCTTCTTCTCTCCTTCATCAACAATATCAAGAGCATAGGCTGAAAGAACTCTCGATTCCATAGTGTTTACGGTGTGAATGCTCGGCCTTCTCCATGCACTCTCCAGCTTGAAAGCTTCGTCCACCTCCTCATCAGTGACTCCTCTGTTAGGAACATCCGTGCCTGGATGATAAGGCATGGGGAAGTCCTTCACTGCTGGTACCTTGAAGACAATTGGCTTGGGTTGAGCTTGTCCAGCCATGGTAAAGATTTTTTGTCACAGTCTGTCGTCATAGGTGGTGAGAAAGTTGTTGAGGGCACTTATCCGAGAACATTGATCCTGCAGCGGCACTACCTCCCAGTAATAATAGGCTTTGATGAACAAGTCCTTGTAGTATAGGCACTGTTCGCGCAGATCTCCCGGAATAAAGTCCTCGATTTCCCTTCCGTCCAGGTGCTCATCCCTCGGCTTGGCCAACTCCTCTTCTGATCTCTTCGACAGTTGAGTCATGACCTTCTTGAATTTCGCTCCCGACTCACTGTTCCACGATGGACGCTTCTCATTGAGTCGTTTGCGAATATAGTCTTGTTCATCTGTGCGAGGGTAGCGTCCCGACTCAACCATTTCCTCTGTCGTCACGTCACATGCATCAAATATGGCTTGTGCTTCGCATGCTTCGGACTCATCTGGCATGAGAGGAATAAAGGCTCTGCGCACTAAAGAAGACTGGATGAGTAACACTTCACTGAAGTGTTCCTCGATCCGTGCGTCAATTACTTGGAGTCGCCTGGCATTTATCCTCCTCTTCCTCTCGCCTTCGCTTCTCCCTTCTTCTCTCCCTTTCCACTTTCTTTCCTCCTTCTCCGCCCTAGAAGCAACTGCTTGCTTGACCTTTTGGCGCTTGGCCGCGGGGTCATCTCCTTTGTCTCCGGAGCAGTTCGCTTCAAAGGAAGTTTTGGTAGAGGAGGAGGTGGCATGTCTCTCTTCGTAGCAGCACTTGTGGGGACGACTGCTGATGAAGTGAGTGCAGTAGTAGTCGAAGTGAGTGCGGCTGTCGAAGCTGGCGCGGCGGCTGAAGCGGGCGCTTTGGGTGAAGCGGCCGCTTGGGAACTAGATGAAGCACCTGCAGCAATAGATTGTTCTGTTAGATTAAAAAGGCGCTCCATCTCCCATGCCTTGGCAAAATCCTGCTCCACTTGCTTCCGTTTCTCCTCCTTCGTTATCACGGTCACCGGAGGATGCCGTGCAATTGAAGCACTCAGCACTTTTTCTTGAAGCGGCCTGCTAGGCTCTTCGGGCATTTTCAACAACTCCTCCTTCGTGAGCTTTGTTTTGCCCTTCACTTCGCCCAGAGCCCTCGCTTCATCTCCCACTTCCTCCTTATCACCAGCACCGCTGCCTCCCTCCAGCATTCTTTCTATTCCAACTCTGCTTCCCCCTGAGCCTCCAACTCCTCCTAACTTCACTTGTCCTTCCCCCTTTTTGGCATCATCACTGCCAGGGGTTAGGATGATTGATGTTCCAGAGATGGATTGATGGAGTGAATTGACTGTGTTGAGGATGGCCTCCAACATCTTCTCGGCTTTTCCCACAGTGGGAGCCACTAGTTCAGCTGTTTTGATGGAGATTTCCTCCAGCAAATATTCACATTGTTTCTCTCTCTCAACAACAGAAGTCATCATCCTCTCCAAAGGTTCCACCTCCCTGAAGCGAGCCTCCAGCTCCGCTTCAACTTCCCTCCTTATATCCGCCTTCTCCTCTTGCAAGTTGAAGTACCAGAATTCCTGAGCCGCTTGAAGTTCAGCTTGCATCGTCTCAAGGCTCCTCTCTCTCTGGTTTAGAGAGAGATGGAATTCGGCACTTGCAGCAATCTTTTCCGTGTACGCTTCACCCAGCTCCTTGACCTTTTCCAGTAGTAGAGTTAATTCAGCGTTCTGTAGGTCAATAGCCTGCGCACTTCTCCTCCGACTCTCCAGTTCCTTCTTATCAGTCTCACTCTCTTGCTTCAGTAGCTTCATTTCATTCCTGAGTGAATCGAGAGTATTTTTAGTGCTCAGCAGCTCACTTCCTTTCCTTATCAACTCCTCTTCTTTCTTCTCATACGCCTCCTTCAACTTCTTCAACTCCTTCTCCAAATCCTTCTTTTCTTTGCCAATAGAGACAAGTTTGGCATTCACCTCCCTCAAGCGGCTCCTTTCCGCATCAAGCGAGCCCTTGAGTTCGGTGATTGTTGTTGATTGTTCTCCCACCAGCTTCACTTGCACCTCCAGCGCCTTCTCTTTCTCCTCCAGCAGCCTCTCCTTTTCCTCCACCTTTCCCTCCAAAACCTTCTTTTTCCTGTCAAAGTCTTCTCTAAGACTGATGACCTCCCCCGCCTTTTTCTCCATCTCCTCACTCTTCTTTGTTATCTCGCTATGAAGGCTAGCGATCTCCGCATCCTTTAATTCCACCTCCTCCTTATGCTCCCTGATCAGCTTCCTTTCATGGGAAGAGGGCACTCGCTTCGGAACTATAGTGAGTGGATAGGCTTCTTTCACCTTTGCATCCAGCTTCTCCCAGAAGCTGGTTCCTTCAAGGAAGGCATGGAAGCCGTTTTCGCCAATGAAGTTGAGAAGTTTGGCTTCCATTTGGATCAGTTCTTCCTCTGTGAATGCTTTGAGAAGCCTGAAAATCTTATAGTACTCCGTTCCACGATAGGTGATGTACGTCAGGAAATCGACGACATTAGTGTAGAATACGTCTGTCCATGGAACATTGGAGTAGCGAAGATTGATTGTTTCTGCGGCTTGCTCTCTTTCCTTGACATAGCGTTCGAGAGCTTGCGTTTTTATGGTGAGGGCAGGAGGTACGAACTGTGGAATGATGGGGAGTTCACCGGTAGTTTGGGCGGTATCGGCTGTAGCTGCCGATGTCGAGGAGCATTGGGATGAGGTTTCTTGGGTGTTGGATATTTGGACGGCTTCAGTGTGTGGTGGTTGTGTTTGCAGGGATTGGAATGGTTGAAAAGTAGTGAAAGCTTCGACTGGATCAATATCGAGCAGTGGCATTTTGGGTATGTGAAAAGAAGATGCAGATTCTTCTTCGTGGGGAGAGAGGGGGGTTATCTGTGTAAGTGGTTGTTGGGTTGATGAAGATTGAGGTTCTGGTATTTGGGTGTTGTGGGTTTGGATTTGGAGTGGGGGTGATTTGGCTTTGATTGGTGAGGGCTGGGGTTGAGTCACTTCAATGTCCTCAAGCGGCTTCTCCACCGCCTCGCTTTCTTGGACAAGCGAAGTGACTCGCTTCATCTTCTTGCCTCGCTTTGGCCCGGCTCGCTTCCCGGGTGAAGCGACCCGCCTCGCTTGGCTCACTTCGGCTTGCCTTTCGGCAACCGGTCTTGCAACGGGCACTTCAACTTCCAGAAGTCCCAATCCATCA
Organism: Thymus mandschuricus; assembly: GCA_029379335.1. Classification (NCBI taxonomy): domain Eukaryota; kingdom Viridiplantae; phylum Streptophyta; class Magnoliopsida; order Lamiales; family Lamiaceae; genus Thymus; species Thymus mandschuricus. Next base: position 11,876,664 of record CM057074.1, on the reverse strand, counting down.
ATGTTTTTGTCTTCCTCCACTTGTCGTAGTAGATGGACTGTTTGTTGTATATGGTGGTGTCAGTTTCCGGCCATGCTTTTCCCAAAAACTTCTTCTCCAAGGCAAAGGAGAGTCTCGAGAAGAACTTCAGTTTCCCCTTGCGGAGAATCTGATCGGTGCTTCCCTTCACGAACGCGAAGTCATCAGCGGCTTCGTGAATCTGTTTAAGAAACCAGCCATGCCAATTGAAACTGGTTCCGGTGAGGCTGTCGACGATAACTGCAGTGGCAATCAACTTCGTCTCGGAGAGAGTATCCAAGGTTCCGATGTAGCATGCGACACTCTTCGAGAAGAGTTCGCAGATATGATTGAAGGGGGCCTTCAGACTAGAACGGATACTGGCCTCCTTGTAATTCGGATCTTCTTTTTCGTCTGCAAATCGACCGTACTGAACTCCGGCCGAAAGACCCAAATCGAGCAGTGAGTCTCCTCCTTCTCTCGGCAAGTCGAATGCACCGATGAGTTCAGTCATATCCACCTCCACCGGCTTCCTGGTTTGTGGATCAGTGAAAGAAGACGTATTCTGCTCTTTCCTCAAGTTTAGCAAAAGCTCACCTGCTGCTTTTGCCAGAATCTTTGACGGAACCGCCGTCACGAACTTCCATAGACCGGCCTTGGTCACGGCTCTACGGAGAAAACCATTTTTCTCGATAATGGCTGGATCGAGATGAGGCTCGACATTGATGTGATTGTCGACCTCCGTGAGAAACTCCTCCATCGTCTCTTTCTTCTGCTTCTTGCCCATGATGAATTTTGAAGGATTTTGAGCTTAGTTTTAACGATGAAAAACAAGGGTTGAGACCCGTGAGTTGCAGAAGTTGTAGATCTAAGCACGAGAATGGCTATTTTTGAGAGCTGTGAAAAGTTCTGCAGTTCTGCATCGTCTCATATATATTGAATTAGGTCTTGGCTGACGTGGCAGGGGTAGGACAGTAATATCGCCGTAAATCCTGTAGGTAGGCGGCGGACGTGCGGTGATGGGTCTGATGTGTCCGGCGTCACCACAGTAAAAGTGAACCACCACTTGCTCGGCGTCTCCACGTGGCATGCTGCAATTGGCTTGTCGTATACGGCGCTAATCCAACGGCTACAGATTGGGGGCTGTTGAGATTCGACGGCTGGATCTTCTCCGCCTTTTCCCGCTTCGAATTCAAAGTGAGAACCACGCGCTCGATATTTTCGCCGTACGTGAACCTGCATTAAATGCTTGGCAGAAAGTGAGATAGGCACTCGAGTGCAGACAGCTCATACTCGCTTCGTGCCCGCTCGCTTCGAGTTGGGCCGCTAGGCCTTGACTCACTTGAGAGGCACTCGCTTGAGTGACTGTTCCGCACTCGCTTGCGGTGGCTAGCTTTGAGTGACGTAGCACTCGCTTGGTCATCTGAAGCGACTGGAATAAGAAATTTAATTTCTTTGCTTAATTTTAAAATGTTTCTGACTTACATACTTCGAGGATAAACAAGAGTGTTTTCCTCTTTGTATTTGTGTCAGATTCATTTCATATTTTCCACATAGTGAGTGAAGGTTTCTAGCACGCTTCGGCTCACTTAGTGTACTTAAAATTGAAATGCTTACCAGTCAATCTCACATCGTAGGAGATTGATACCACTTATTGAAGACTTCATTTTGAATTCCATTTGTTGGTCTTTTCTAGTTGGACTTGGTCTTCATGGCATTCATCTTCCTCTACGAATTAGAGCGTCCTTCATCGAAGTGAATGAGGGAGAAAATGAATATAGTACACAAGCTTACTACAACCCAGAGGGGAGCTTCACGTAAGTGTACATATTCACGACGAATGGGGGATGAGTACAAGTCCTTATCTCAGAGCAGAAATGGACAGGATGACAATGAGAATGCTCTGACAAGACAATCTCGTATTTTACGCAGAAGCATGTCACCAGCCCTGCAACCTTTTGTATAAAAAGGTAAACCTTCAAGCTTTCCTACTATAAGCTACAGAATGAACTTTGCAATCGACTCGCTTTGACCCAGGCTAGGGAAAATTGAAGCGATGCAGAATTCAAGATAGCAGCATTCTTTGCTCGCTTTGGAAGTAGCTTGCTCCGAGGGTAAGCATTAGTTCCCCCTTAACCAAATACTTAACAATTCCTGTAAGTTGGTAAGGAACTTCTTCCAATACTCCACCTTTCTCCACCTAACTTCTTTTTCTTCAAGCGAGTGAGATTTTGAAGTGACTCGCTTGAGTTGGCGAAGATCCGAAGCAAGTGACGCTACGAGAAACTAGCGACCACTCCTTCGTGCATCCTGGATCTAGCATTCTTCACCAGGGTCTAGTAACCCTAATTCCATGCATATCTGGTTGAAACGAGACTCAGCTAGAGGCTTGGTGAGGATATCTGCTCGCTGGAGATCAGTATGAATTTTCTCGAGCTTGACATCCTTCTTCTCGACATGATCACGAATGAAATGATGTCGAATTTCCACGTGCTTGCATCTGGTGTGAAGCACTGGATTCTGCGAGATACATATGGCACTGTTGTTGTCGCAGAAGATCGGAATTTCATTCGCTTCAACCTTGTAGTCCTTCAACTGCTGACGAAGCCATAGAATTTGAGAGCAGCAGCTTCCTGCGGCCATATATTCAGCTTCAGTTGTTGAAGTGGCTACGCTTGTTTGCTTCTTAGAGAACCACGAGATCAGCTTGCTTCCCAAGAACTGACACGTGCCTGACGTTGATTTCCTATCAACTCTGCACCTCCATAGTCAGCATCTGAATATCCAGTGAGCTCCAAATTGTCCTCCGCTGGATACCACAGCCCCATATTGACAGTGCCCTTCAAATCGAAGAATTCTCTTGGCAGCTTCAAGATGGCTGTGCTTGGGGTTGCTTTGGAAGTGAGCGCAGACTCCGACTGCAAAAGCAATATCTGGCCTGCTTGCAGTGAGATAAAGTAGTGACCCAATTAGGGCACGATAATCTGTAGGATCTACAGATTTTCCTCCTTCGTCTGGCTCCATCTTCCAGTTGGTATTCATAGGGATCTTCACCGCTTTAGCATGTTGAACACCAAACTTGGCAAGCATATCTCTAGTGTATTTGGCTTGGTTGATGAAGATTCCATTATCCTGCTGCTTTACTTGAAGACCTAGAAAGCAGCTCATCAAGCCAATCATTGACATCTCATATTTGGTCTTCATCAGCTCTCCAAACTTCTCGCTAAGTGACTGGTTTGGTGACCCAAATATGATGTCATCCACATAGATCTGGACCCAAAGCATATCTTCTCCATGGTTTATAGTGAAAAGAGTCCGATCTATCTTCCCTTTGTGGAATCCATTATCCACTAGGAATTGGGATAGTGTATCATACCAAGCTCTGGGAGCTTGCTTCAACCCATACAGGGCTTTCTTCAATCGATACACTTTATCTCCCTGCTCGAAACCCGGTGGCTGCTCCACATACACTTCTTCCTTCAATTCACCGTTGAGGAACGCGCTCTTCACATCCATTTGATACACTTTGAATTTCTTGGCTGCTGCATAGGCTAGAAACAATCTGATAGCTTCAAGCCGTGCCACTGGAGCGAAGGTTTCGTCAAAGTCGATTCCTTCCTCTTGGCAGTAGCCTTTGGCAACGAGTTGCGCCTTGTTCCTCACTACGTTGTGGTCCTCGTCAGTCTTGTTCTTGAACACCCATTTGGTGCCAATAACGTGCTGGAATTTGGGACGATCCACGAGGTACCATACGTCATTCCTGGTGAATTGATTCAGCTCCTCTTGCATGGCGATCACCCAGTTAGAGTCGGCTAGGGCTTCCTCCACGCTTGATGGCTCAATGTTTGAGAGAAAGCAACTGAACATGGCACTTTCTCCAAACACTTGACTTCTGGTCACTACACCCTTGGATGGATCTCCAATGATTTGGCTTGGTGAGTGATCTTTGAGCCACGCACGCTTTGATCCGCCAGCTTCATCTTCATCTTCTTGCTTGTCACTCGCTTCACCATCTGAAGCGACTGGATTGGGTACTTGGCCAGCACTCGCTTCTGGAATCTTTTGGGCAGCTTCACCTTCTCCTTTGGGATTTTGCTCGCTTGAATCTTTGATCTCATCATCTTCTTCGAGCATGTCCCAAGTGAGTGAGTTTAAGGGTTCCTTGCTTGGATTCTTCTCATTCGCGTTAGCCTGTTCCTGTGGAAGACTTAAAGAAGACTCATCAAATACAACATGGGGTGATTCCTCCACGATTAGGGTTTTACAGTTGAATACCCTATAAGCTTTGCTTGATGTAGAATATCCTAAGAATATTCCTTCATCAGCTTTGCTTTCAAAGGCTTTCAACTGTGACTTTCCATTGTCATGGATGAAGACCCTACAACCAAAAATATGAAAGTAAGATATGTTAGGAATTCTTCCTGTCCATATTTCATATGGTGTTTTGTCGTGCCGTTTGCAGAGAAGCGTTCGATTCTGCGTGTAGCATGCTGTATTGGCAGCTTCAGCCCAATACTTCATCGGAAGCTTCGAGTCTGCAATCATGGTCCGAACGGCTTCTTTGATGATTCGATTCCTTCTTTCAGCAACTCCATTCTGCTGAGGTGTGCGTGCTGAGGATGTCTGATGTGTTATGCCATGCTCCGTGCAGTAAGCTTCAATGGTAGAATTTAAGAATTCTGTGCCTTTGTCGGAGCGAATGGTCACAATTGCTTGATTCTTCTCCACAGCCAAACGCTTGAGCAGTTGTGGTAGTTTGGTCAGAGTCTCCTTCTTGCTGAAGAGAAATACAACCCAAGTGTAGCGAGAGAAGTCGTCGACTACAACTAGAGTGTATTTCCTTCCATTTACACTGACTGGAGTGACTGGACCAAACAGATCCATATGAAGCAGCTCGAGCACTCGCTTTGACGAAGCTTCTTCGAGACTGGCGAAGTGCTTCTTCGTCTGCTTCCCTCGTTGGCATGGTGAGCATGGATGGTCATTGATGAAGACTTCATTTGGTATGCCTTGCACCAAACCCTTTCGAGCTAAGCGATTGATGGCTTTGAAGTTGAGATGGTTCAAGCGTCTGTGCCATAGCCATCTATCTCTGTAGCACTCCTTGCTACTAAGCAAGTTTCCTCTTTGCAGCTGTCCCATTGTGCTATGTAGACGTTTCTTTGCCTGATTCCAGTGAGCACAATCTGGGACGTGAGTTTGCTCTTCACAATGCACTTGTTGGAGATGAACTCCACCCTGTATCCCTTATCACAAAATTGTGAAATGGATAACATGTTGTGCTTGAGTCCTTCCACATAGGAGACTTCTTCAATTGTGAGCATTCCAACTTTCAGTGCGCCATATCCCCTAGTGCTTCCTCGAGAGTTGTCACCAAAGGTTACGTGTGGACCCTTCTTCTCTATATAGTTGTGAAGTAGAGCTTTCATGCCGGTCATGTATCTTGAACATCCACTGTCCAAGTACCATACTAGTTGACCCTTACTTGGCATGGGATCCACGGCGCTCACCTGCAATTAGACAGATTTTGGTACCCAAATCAGTTTGGGTCCTTGCAGGTTAGTTCCCTTACGTACCCACACTTGCTTCATTCTCTTTTGAGATGAAGTTTGTGTATTGGGTTTCTCGACCTTTGAAAAAGTTGGTGTTCTGCTTTGAAGCAGCTACACACGTGCAGCAGTGTGTGCAAGAGGGGTAGCGGCTCGCTTCAGACCTACCTATGCTCTTCCCATTTTGCTTATATCCTGAAGCGACTCGCTTCGGATTAGCTACGGGCTTAGAGACTGACTTAGGTTTCACAGTCTGTCGACCTTTTACTATGGATTCACGTAAGAAGCAGAATTGTCTTGAAGATTCTCACGCAGTGAAATGCTGAGAGGGAGCTAGATAATTCAGGGCTTGGCTTCGTGAATTGGCAGTATCTCAATTTGTTAGAATTCTTACACCCCCTGGAGAATTCTAAGTGCAGTAACAAATTTTCTGAGATTTGGGAATGCCGGTAACAACATAGTGAGTACCTTATATTAAGGCGATTTCGTGGAGAAAATAGAAACACTAGAGGAATGTACGATGACGGTTCCTTCACTAAGTGCACCATGTCAGGTATACTGTAGCACGTGGCTGACATGTCTTAGTGAACCTCCCACTAAGAGGTACAAGGTAAAGGTAAAATCTTTGAGTATAAGTGGGCGAAAAAGTGTATGATGGTTGCTAACGATTGCGATCGTGCGATTGTTAACATTGTACATGGATGAAGTCATATGGTTTCCTGTAGACGCGTTGGTATACTAAAAGGTTTACTTTAGTATAAGTGGGAGATTGTTGGGGTTGTTGTATACCTAAAGCAAAACCGCTTGTTTTAGTGGTTACAACACAGGTCCACTGTTAACAATCCCTATCTGGAAGAATATGTTTAAGCAAGAATAAAGCCCATTATCTCATGTTTTAGACCACGTGTCGATCTGAGTTCGGAGAGGATCACGAAGGTCGTTGATAATGATGAGATATAAACAGTTCACAGTCGAGACAGCTTGGGCTGAGCTGTCGGTCTTGACTGTAGCTTAATGGTAGTGATGAGTCCTAATCACTAATTATGCTGGTACGGTGGAACGTATTGAAGGATCAACAGAGATAATGCTCTTTTGATACTGACCCTATATCAGAGGTGATATAGGTGAAGAGCTATAGATCTCAGGCTCTAGCTCGATCTTAACCTTGGTAAACTATTAGATGTATATGTATTCTTCGAAGTTACTTTGATTTACGATGATATGAACTCCTCGTTAGTTCATCTTAATCATGTCGTACTTTGGGTAACACGGAGATGCATAGTATGTCTAATAAGTGTTATCAATAAGCCGTGTCCTGTGTGAGTGCAGGCTGACGTTATCCCCTCAAGGGAGTTCACAATGTTTATTATACCAAGTCATGCATGCTGATTAAGTCAGGTATAATAATGAGGAGTGAACGGGTACTACCTGAGGAATAGATGTTAACAATTAGGAGCAGTCATGGTAGCTCTAATTGATTAACGGATAAGGAGGTCTTAAACACGGGGGTCGAACTATACAAAATACCTACCAATCTACATAATTGGGACATAGCGGTGATTCAGCTATGACACTTTAGTGGAGTGCGTCATAGTTCTAATTAGATACATGTTCAGGGGTGGACATGGAAATATCGAATTAGATAAGGCCCAACTCTGTCTGGTATCCGATCCCTAGGATGGCCCAAACAGACCTCGGGAATCGATCTAAATAGTATTATTGAGTTTGGACTCAATAATTGGACTCAGGCCCAGTATATGATATATATTGGATTTATATCCAGTGAATGAATAATAAATATAATTAATTGAGATTTATATCCTATGGGATTAAATCTAATTATTTATTATTTAGTTATTCACGGATAAGATTAAATCTAATAAGATAAGATTTATTAAATCTTATGGGGGATAAATATCATATGTAAATATATTTTGTATATATATATTTATTTATTTATTCTTCTACTGGAATTAGGATTAAATTCTATTTGTTAGAATTAATTCCGGATATTCAGTTGCATAACAGAACAGATTAATTCCTTATTAATTCCGTATTAATAAAGGAATAGGATTTTGTAAGTTATGAAAAGAGAATATATATGGGATGGCAAAGATATGGTTGGAGATAAATAAGGAATCATATCTCCTTATTTATGAACCATATAAATACTCAAGTCTCTCATCATAAACCCTAGCCTCCATACACCAGAATTGTGAGAAAGGTTTCTGCGTGAAACCCTAGGTAGAGAGAGAGAGTCGGCGCCGGGTTTTCTGAGTAAGGGAGATCGAGGTTCCAGTGATCTCGAGACGCCCACCAAGTCTCGGATTTCAAGGTATGGGATCACATCCTAGAAGATCAGAACCGTAGATCGATCAGACACGACTCAGATTGCACGTTCTTCATAATCAAGGTATGTACTCGAACCATTGCATGAATTTATGTGCACGATCGAATCAACACATCCGAACCAAGATCTAGGTCGGGGCGGCTTTCAAGCAGCCGTTTCCCAACAAGTGGTATCAGAGCCAGGTTTTTGGATCGGCTCTGTGTTGAGTCGAATTTAATGTTCATGCATTCGAGTCATCATGATTATGTGTGCATGCTGCTGTCCGGGAAATACGTGCGTTGATTTTATCGTTTTCGTATTATCGTTGTTCGTTTTATTTTAAAATCGGCGAGATAATAAGGTGCCGATTAGATTAGGATTCGTTTTTCCTTGTATTTTTCGATTTTGCATTGTAATTGTTGCTGGGATCGAGAGATGGTGGGAGATCGAGGTCCGAGACGAACAAGAGACGAAGACGAAGGCTTGACAGCCGCAGGCGGCGGCGCGTCGGCCAGCGCACGGCGGCTTAATCTGCCGCGTTTCACGTGGTTGCCTCCTTCGTCGTTTTTTCACGGCGACTGAACCCTAGGGTTCATCCTAGGGTTCAGGCGAGCCGGAGACGAGGGATGGCGGTGGCAGAACCGGCAGCGGACGGCGGGACGGGCGAAGGCAGCGGCGGTGATGCGAAACCCTAATGGGTTTTGGCTCGTGCGCGCTGCTGGGCCTGAACCGTGGCCTGCCCGGCGGTCCAGCGCCCGGCTCGACGTCGGGACGGAGCCGTGACGGCGCCGGACCACCAGCGGCGGCGCGGCGAGGGCTGCGGCAGCGAGTTGCAGCAGCGGCGGCCGAAACACTAACGGGTTCTCGTGCTCGCGCACTGCTGGGCTCAAGCCCGCGGCCCAACGATGGCTCGACGGCGACGAGGGCGTGGACGGAAGCGGACAGCAGGTCCGGTGGTCCCCTGACCACCGGCGGCGGCGGCTGTGGCGTTGATCAACGGCAGCGGCGGCGGCTGGGTTTGTCCCCTGCGCGCGCGCTGCTGCCGGACCCAGCCACGGCTGCCCAGGCTCGAACCCAGAACCTCAGGTGGTGCTGGGGACGCCGGCGAGCCAGTGGGAGCGACCGGTGGCGTTCCAGCCACCGGCGGCGGCTCGCGGCGGCGGCGCTGCTTCGTGCAGCAGAAACGGCGAAGGCGACGGCGGTTTTGGCGACGGTGACGAGCAGTGGCTCGGGCTGGGTTGCAACGGAAGCACCCAGCCCGAACCCAGCCACGTTAGGCTCGTCGTGGAGCCGAAACGGGGTCCCCGGCACGCACCGCGGCGGCGCGTGTGCTACATGCGTGGCTCGGCGGCGGCGCATGGCCGGATTTCGAACGACGGGCTGCACGTTTTTACAACGTTCGGCCCATCACGTTGACGACGGCTAGGGTTTTCCGAAACCTAGGCATGATCGTCGACGGCTAGGGTTTTTGTACCCTAGTTCGTTCGAAATTAATTCGCTTTCCGTTTTGATAATTAGGGTTTTCCGCACCCTAGTTATTTCGAGCACTTGCTAATTTTGGAAGGTGGACTTGAAGATCGGGGATGGCTTCCAATATCGAAGATTGAAGACCGGAGCTTGTTCCGGGGATTTTATTTAATTAAATGTAATAGATAGGGCTATCTATTCCCGGTCGGCAGCCTATTTATTTGTTTAATTATTATGCATGCTATGGATGGATTTAAATTACGCGATGAATATGATCAGCATGTTTTGCATGTTATAGTTGCTTTTCATTGTTTGCGTAATAGAAATAACATGCATAGGGGTCATAGCATGTCGGTTTTAATGATTTCAATGCGAGCATGTTTTATTACTTGCGCTTAGAAATCATGTGATAGGACTTAATTGTCTATGTGCTACGATTGTCACACAAACCCTTAAAAAGACTAAGCGGTATAATTAATCGATTATCTGTTAATTGATTTAAAGGACCTCCATATTTGGTTTAAAAATGAAGTAATTAGCATTCGCGTTGACGATGAGTCTTCCTCCCTATAGGAGATGCTGGTTATGGATTTCATTGGTTTAGACTTCAAAGGATAATTTGATTTAAAATGAAATAATTAGTGTTCGCGTTGACAATAAGTCTTCCTCCCTATAGGAGACACTGATTATAGTTCATTGGTTAAATTCAAAATAGATAATATGGAAAATGATTTTATAAAGGTAATTCCTCCTTAACGGGTGGGTTACTCTTAATAGAATTAATTTTTCGGAATATTAAAATATGGTTGTAGCTTAGCTGCTTATTGATGAATCCTCATATAGAGGTCACTTCTCGAATTAGCAGGGTCCTGAGGCACGGGTTATTATTTCTTTGTTTCACTGTGGTCAGTGTGATTGGATAAGAAATAAAATAGACTGCAGTCATGGTCGATAATTTTATAGGTAGCATCCACCTATAGTGGACTATTTGTAAATAGTATCGGGCTACTCGTTTGTTGGTTCAATGTTATTATTGGGTTTCTAACATTGATAACATAAATTATTTGCGCTTATAAGTTGTTTACTTGTTATTTATTTCAGATATGTCTATTGATTCTATTCGCACGAAGATTTGTCGTTTAGCTTATTCCGATGGTGTTCCGGACTCCTTTCGATTTCGACTACTCGGTTTCCTGGCACGGAAAGAGATAGATTTCTTGAGGTACGAGGATTTCCCTGATTTCCCTAACCTAAAGAGATTTCTCATGAGGTTTAAAAACCTTGTACGGATGTACGTTCTATGGTGGTGTTATGTCGGGAAAGACTGTTTGCGAGCTTCTACTTGCATGTTTCCCGACTTGGTTCCTGGCTCTCAGAGAAGCGGTCGTCCCGACCCACATCGTTCACGAGGATCCTATGGCTCTCATTGGGGAGTTACTCGTGGTAGATGCGGAGAGGATTGATATATTGCAGACTGCTTATGAGGCACAGAGGAAGTTCTGGGATCGTCCTATTAGGAATGTCGATGTTAATCGGCATTTTACAGCCCGGGACAACGAGTCCATCATTGATGAGTACCTTCCGTCACTGAGGATTGATGATTTTGATTTTGAGGGTCTCGTTCACGATGTGAACGAGCTGTGCTCTGATCAATCCGTTCAAGAAGTGGGCGACTCCGAGTCTGTAAGTCTTGTTCACGATGTGAATGAGCTGAACTCTGATGAGCCTACTCAGGAAGTGAATGATGCCAGGAAGGAGAGACCTCTGACTATAAAGGTCTATCAGAGGAGGAACAAGAAGTTAAAGGTAGATGGAGGTATGTCAGACTCTTGTAACGTTAAAAACCAAATTATACTAGTTTAGTCCACACGGACGGATTTAACTAGTGGATACTAATTATGGTTTGTTGCAATCTTTGTAGGTTCGACTACAAGGAACGAGTAGGACGACTTCAAGTTCTTGAGCTCGACAAGCAACATTCAGTTGATGCAGTTGTCTAGCAGACTTGGAGATTTCTATCTTACGTTTTATCTTAGTTTTTGGATGCTAGATTCTGGTTTATTACTCTTTTACCACATTTGGTTGCCTTATTTTGGCAGGATACTTATGTTTTCAGATATTGATGGATGATTACTTTCTGACATTGTATTAGAGATTTGCTTCTTTAATACTGGTTGTTTTGATATATCATTCGTAGTGGGAGTAATAACTGTGAATTTTGAAGGATATTCCAAAATGTGTTACGATAAATGTGGTACTTCTTGTTCAATATTGTCTTTTAACAAAATACTATGTCACTATGTCTAAATCTATTTCCTTTCCTTACATGAAATGAAGTGATTAGCATTCATGTTAATCAAAGATTTCATTGTGATTTAAAATGAAATTGATTAGCATTCGCGTTGACAATGAGTCTTCCTCCCTATAGGAGATGCTAATTACAGATTTCATTGGTTAAATCTGTTCGGAAATAAGGATAATTTGCACACGAAGTGTTGCAATTTTGATGTTAGATTTAGTAATTGGTTGGACAAGTAGTCATTTTCAAGGAAAGACAATCATTTATTCTTGATTAACGTCCAAGAATAAAAGGAAATTATGGATTGGAACATCATAAGGCCGGAAGTACAAGACTGATAACCAAAAGGATCTACACAAGATTATTTTAGGATCCTTGTCACAGAGGGAGTATTTTCGGGTGTGTCTCGAAAATTGTGAATTGTTCATCAAGAAATCTAGTTTCTTGGACAATGAACAGACCAAGTTGACTGGTAAAGGATAAGTTAGATGAAGATGGTTGCATATCATTGATTAGTTTATGAGTTTAACACTCGAAAGACTTGCAAGTTGTATGCTCATATTAGTTGAGGACATACATGGGGAAACATGGATGTAGTTTGAGAAAAGGGAAGAATTTTCCTCAAAAGTTATATGTTTCGGGACAAACACATTGAAATGTGTAGCTCAATGATTAAAGCATTCATTTGTCAGACAGTACAAATAAACTCGTTTATGAGATATGTTGACAAATGGTATATCTTTCATCTACAAAAGACGTTGAAATGGTTGTCTTGTACATTGTGTGATAATATTACTAGCACTTGAATAAGGTGTGAAAGTATTATCTGACACAATAAGTGGTGATTATCCGAACAGTTTAGAATGAAGGTTAGGAGTAATGTTAGATATATCTGCGGATAGTACAACATTATTCAAGTAGTCTTCATAGACTACTGTTATGGCAAAGTTTGCAATACACTTGAATATTGCATAAAGAGCCAAATATATGTTAGTGCTGTGTGCATAGTAACGGATATAGTCCATTATGTTTGTGGACACGGATAATCGAATGGTAGCTGGAAACGACATCATCGACCTTTTACTATGGATTCACGTAAGAAGCAGAATTGTCTTGAAGATTCTCACGCAGTGAAATGCTGAGAGGGAGCTAGATAATTCAGGGCTTGGCTTCGTGAATTGGCAGTAATCTCAATTTGTTAGAATTCTTACACCCCCTGGAGAATTCTAAGTGCAGTAACAAATTTTCTGAGATTTGGGAATGCCGGTAACAACATAGTGAGTACCTTATATTAAGGCGATTTCGTGGAGAAAATAGAAACACTAGAGGAATGTACGATGACGGTTCCTTCACTAAGTGCACCATGTCAGGTATACTGTAGCACGTGGCTGACATGTCTTAGTGAACCTCCCACTAAGAGGTACAAGGTAAAGGTAAAATCTTTGAGTATAAGTGGGCGAAAAAGTGTATGATGGTTGCTAACGATTGCGATCGTGCGATTGTTAACATTGTACATGGATGAAGTCATATGGTTTCCTGTAGACGCGTTGGTATACTAAAAGGTTTTACTTTAGTATAAGTGGGAGATTGTTGGGGTTGTTGTATACCTAAAGCAAAACCGGTTGTTTTAGTGGTTACGACACAGGTCCACTGTTAACAATCCCTATCTGGAAGAATATGTTTAAGCAAGAATAAAGCCCATTATCTCATGTTTTAGACCACGTGTAGATCTGAGTTCGGAGAGGATCACGAAGGTCGTTGATAATGATGAGATATAAACAGTTCACAGTCGAGACAGCTTGGGCTGAGCTGTCGGTCTTGACTGCAGCTTAATGGTAGTGATGAGTCCTAATCACTAATTATGCTGGTACGGTGGAACGTATTGAAGGATCAACAGAGATAATGCTCTTCTGATACTGACCTTATATCAGAGGTGATATAGGTGAAGAGCTATAGATCTCAGGCTCTAGCTCGATCTTAACCTTGGTAAACTATTAGATGTATATGTATTCTTCGATGTTACTTTGATTTACGATGATATGAACTCCTCGTTAGTTCATCTTAATCATGTCGTACTTTGGGTAACACAGAGATGCATAGTATGTCTAATAAGTGTTATCAATAAGCCGTGTCTTGTGTGAGTGCAGGCTGACGTTATCCCCTCAAGGGAGTTCACAATGTTTATTATACCAAGTCATGCATGCTGATTAAGTTCAGGTATAATAATGAGGAGTGAACGGGTACTACCTGAGGAATAGATGTTAACAATTAGGAGCAGTCATGGTAGCTCTAATTGATTAACGGATAAGGAGGTCTTAAACACGGGGGTCGAACTATACAAAATACCTACCCAATCTACATAATTGGGACAGAGCGGTGATTCAGCTATGACACTTTAGTGGAGTGCGTCATAGTTCTAATTAGATACATGTTCAGGGGTGGACATGGAAATATCGAATTAGATAAGGCCCAACTCTGTCTGGTATCCGATCCCTAGGATGGCCCAAACAGACCTCGGGAATCGATCTAAATAGTATTATTGAGTTTGGACTCAATAATTGGACTCAGGCCCAGTATATGATATATATTGGATTTATATCCAGTGAATGGATAATAAATATAATTAATTGAGATTTATATCCTATGGGATTAAATGTAATTATTTATTATTTAGTTATTCACGGATAAGATTAAATCTAATAAGATAAGATTTATTAAATCTTATGGGGATAAATATCATATGTAAATATATTTTGTATATATTTATTTATTTATTCTTCTACTGGAATTAGGATTAAATTCTATTTGTTAGAATTAATTCCGGATATTCAGTTGCATAACAGAACAGATTAATTCCTTATTAATTCCGTATTAATAAAGGAATAGGATTTTGTAAGTTATGGAAAGAGAATATATATGGGATGGCAAAGATATGGTTGGAGATAAATAAGGAATCGTATCTCCTTATTTATGAACCATATAAATACTCAAGTCTCTCATCATAAACCCTAGCCTCCATACACCAGAATTGTGAGAAAGGTTTCTGCGTGAAACCCTAGGTAGAGAGAGAGAGTCGGCGCCGGGTTTTCTGAGTAAGGGAGATCGAGGTTCCAGTGATCTCGAGATGCCCACCAAGTCTCGGATTTCAAGGTTTGGGATCACATCCTAGAAGATCAGAACCGTAGATCGATCAGACACGACTCAGATTGCACGTTCTTCATAATCAAGGTATGTACTCGAACCATTGCAAGAATTTATGTGCACGATCGAATCAACACATCCGAACCAAGATCTGGGTCGGGGCGGCTTTCAAGCAGCCGTTTCCCAACAGTTGCTTGGTTGGTGGCCTTGTCCCTCCTCCTCTCGACAGTACTTGCGCAGGCTGGCACCTTTTCAGACGTCCAGTTTTGGCATTTTGCCAAAATTGGCTAACTTACAAGGTTAACAGTAACTGGAGCGAGCCAGTACTGTTGCGGTGCCTTTGTCGGCCTGGCAGTCAACTCTTCTTCTCCACTCCGCTTTCGACACGTGGAGATCTTGTAATTAATGCTACGATCTCCTGTTGACTGAAGTTCAAAACATGGGCGGGAGTCGCGCTGTCGCTTTCTGGTAGGTAGTGGCTCGCTTCGCTTTGAAGTTGTAGCGTCTGCTTTAATTGAGTCACTTCGTAGTCATTCTGTAGTGAGCCGCTTCGGGAGATAAAGTTCCCTAGTGACTGCTGACTAGAGTTGACTAGCTTTGACTTTTCACTGTAGCGCTTACTTCGCTTCGCTTTGGCTTTGAACTGTAGCGCTCGCTTCGGTTTGCCTTGGCAGACTCGCTTTGAATCTACTGTAGCGATCGCTTCGCTACACTATTCTTCGGCACGCTTCACTTCGGCTTGCTAGACTTGCTTCGCTTCGAAAAACACACTCAAGCGAGTGGTCTTCACTTGAAATTTTGAAGCCTAAAATCTAAGCAAAATAAAGAGCCATCCTAACAGAGTAGGCTTAGAAAAATTCTAACTTATTAACTACATCAAAATGGGTCGCTTGGGAACAGAACGCTTTGGGGTTTTGTTATCAAATCAATTCAATGAAGTGTCCCTAAAAGGTTCCCCCTTAACATGTTGTTCTTAACAATTCCCAACAATTAAAGCCTCACTCTTGATCAAGCATTCGCTTAGGTCAAGAAGTTTGCTTGCACTGTAGATCTAGCTTCCTGCTAGGTCTTAAGTATTTGAAGCGAGCGCTTTACTTGTCACTCTGAGATAAAGGAAAAGAAGTTGAAAAACTTCTACACACGTATTCACCCCCCCCCCCCCCCCCCCCCCCCCCCGCCCCCCCGTGTGTTTCCTCTATCAAACCGGGACCAACAAGTGGTATCAGAGTAGGGGTTCTTTCGAGCCACTGCTTTGCATACCTGAAGCGAGTCCCCTCTCACTTCACGTTGTCTCACTGAACCTGATCCAGATTTTCCTAAGTGCATCAAAACCCTCACTCACGCATACTGCATTACTACTGACGTTTCATCATGTCTACATACATTGCATCCAATCTTCCGCAGTTCTCAATCGAAGGTTATGAAACATGGTGTTTCTGTCTCGAAAGCTTTCTATGCTCCATCCACGACAGGATGTGGGAGGCCATAGAAGAAGGACCCTTCGAGATCAAGAAAGCCATCTCTGTGAACGTTCCAGCCGCCGAAGGCCGTGAAGCTCATGTCAGACAAGAGTACGTGGACAAGGCAAAGGAAGATTACTCTTCCAATGACTTCAAGATTGCCAACCTAGACCGCATCGCACGCCACACAATGCAGAGCACTGTGTCGGACGCGTATCTCCCAAGGATCAGAAAGTGCACCACAGCGAAGGAGATGTGGGAAACCCTAGCCCTATTCTCCCAGGGCACAGACAAGATCATGGAGAACAAGCTTGCCGTGCTGATGAGAGATTTTGAGAGTCTCACGATGATGTCTGGAGAATCATTGACGCCTTCGAGCTACGCGTCACCAACCTCATTGCCACTCTCATCTCTCTTGGCAAAGAATTCACAGACAAAGAAGTCAACCTCAAAATTGTTCGAGCTCTTACATGGAAATGGCAGACCATGAAGGAATTATACTTGGCAACGAAGGACTCATCAAAGCTCACACCGGAGATCCTGTTCTTGATCGCACTATTTTCTACCACACAAAATAGGTATAGTATAGAATAAGCGAGTATCGTATCCACAGGGATTGACAAGTAAAAAATGCACACAATACCTTTACTCTAGAACTAAACTGATGTTTAAGCTTTTAAGAGTTTTGAGAATGTGGTATTTATAACTAGGCAAATAAATAAAAGACTCAATTAAACGAATAAGGAAATAAGCAAATAATAGAGCAAATAAAAATTAAGGTAAATAAACAAATTAGCAAATGACTAAATAAGGTAAAGTCAAATAAATCAAATAAGGAAAAGTGTTGATTCTAGGGAAGCCTACCTAATCAAATCTATACAAGTAATTAATGCATACAATTAACCAATTTAAACCAATCTAAATGTGATACATAAAAATAACCTAAAACCCCAATTAAGGCAATGCAAGTCGTCACCTAACAAGATCCTAATCTCCTCTCGGTTTCATAGAAATCAAATCAAGTGCAAAATAGAACAAGTATCAATCATACAATCAACTAGGTTCAATTATGACACCCAAATCAACTATATGCAAACATATGATAATTCAACCTCGACTAAGATAATTAAATCACCATACCATGTATTCATGAGATCTATTATGCAATTATCCAACTAAGGCATAAACACATAACTATGCATACACAATTAGTGATCAAGTAATTATGCATGAAAATAAGCACCATGAAACATGCATATCTAGATTGGAAGGCTAATTGTAAACAAAAACACTCACATAAATTCAATTAGGCATTCAATCCCTAAAATCAACTAAGGAATTTAGCTAGACATAATTAAAGCAAACATGAACATAAAGAATTGAATGAACATAATTAAAGAGTAAGAGTAAGAAAAACTAGAACATAAACGAAGAACTTCGAATCTTGAATCTTGCATAAACTTGAATAATCTCCAATGTCGAATACAAGAATAAAAACTCTAAAATAAAAATATAAAAAGTGCTAAAAAATATTAGTTAACTATATAGGGTTTACAATGCTAGACTAAGGAATATATATAGGGGAAATTTACATAAGGAATTATAGGCCAAAAAGGAATCTAATTAAAAATTATGAAAATCTCGGCTGGATGACCCTCTCGACACCCTCCACCTCTCGATCGAGAGGCCTCTCGATCGAGAGAGGTATCGAGTGGTGTGGAAAATGCTATCGATCGAGAGTGACTTCCAGAAGCTTTCCTCTCGATAAGCCTCTCGATCGAGAGAGTTATCGAGAGGTCTTCACTCGACTTCAAATCTTGAATTTCGAACTCCGATCTTCACGCCTTGTCTCGTCTCGGGGTTTTATCATCAAAATATGCCTAAAAAAATAACAAAATACCCACAAGCATAATATTGTCCAATATAATAAAAACCATATAAAATATAGACAATACTACACAATCGAGACTCAAAAACGACTCTTTTTGGTTACAAAAATAAGGTAAATTTCTCCTATATGAAATCCCCTAAACTTACACATTGTTCGTCCCGAACAATACCAAAACATCAACAATAGACTCTAGTATTGTGAAATATATAGGCCTCAAAGTATTTTCAAAAACAAACTCATGATCATGATCAAAACTATGCACACAACCTTAGCATCAATAACACAATCTACTCAACAAATTCAAAGCATACCAATCCATCAAAGAACACTTTCCAACATGCGAGATATATATGTATATAAGTGAACATTCAACTCTCTCAAAGAAAAGATGTAAGATAATGCACATCAAAAGGGTTCACTCAACATCAATGTAATGCAACATGTTTACCATAGGCTTGCCCCTAATCTCAACATCTCCACCTAATGTAATATTCATAAACTAGGATCAAAAAAGACTTTATAAAAGCTTGTAATGTACGGACATTGGTTAAGTTAGAGAATATATAGGCTAAGTGACTTAAATTACTCCAAATCATCAACCTCTTTTCAACACCAAACAAAGTATGGGTTTTTACTCCACCTTCTACCCTCCAACACCAACTACAAAACTCAAAATATCATAGATGCACGCAATACAATTCAAGATAACTATCCCCTTATGTTTTCATATTCTCTTTTTTCTTTTCTTTTTTTCATAGAGCTCATCAAAAAATATTCTCTCTAATGATAATCAAAAACTCTATTTTTTTTTTCTTTTTTTTTTTTTAAGCTCATAGGGATAGCTAATTACGTAAATCAAGCATCTACAATTCTTTTCTTCTCTTTCATACCACATCAAATTTTTCTATTCAACTCCTCCCACATCACCAACTACATCCACTAAAGGTACCCTTATCCACCCAAACCTCCTATCATCCAAGCTTAAGAAAGAAAGGCTCATAAAAGGCTCAAAGGGGGTAAACAAAGATTATGATCAAGGTTAGTGTATGGGAATCATGTGGCTACGAAAGAATGGCCTAAGATCATCTCCTAATTCATAAATATACTAAGGTCTCGATGGAGAAATAGGGCAAGTTCTTGAAACAATGAAGCATACATGATCACTCAATCAAAGGAATAGGCATAAATATGCACAAAAAGCTCAAATCTCACGGGTTCAAACTAATTCGTTCCCGACATCATAACATACTTCAAATTCATCAAATAAAATGCGTCGCTTCGCCAAGGTTCCATGCATAATAAAGATCATGAATTTTTTCTCCAAAAATCAACAAAAATTTTCTATCATCGGCCAAATTCACAATACTATCATCACATGCTTATTCGACTAGATTTAACCTAAGACTCAAAAAATAAAAGACTACTAAAAATACAAAAACATACCCCAAAATAATACTAAACAAATAAAAGACTCTTAAAAACAAGAAAAAAAATTAAAATTGGGTTAACTTAGACACTCTTTCCCTCCCCCAAACTTATTTCAAAGCATAGCAAAGAAATAAGTTAAAAGAAAAGAAGTAGACTAAGTTAACGCAATAAACACTCATGGAAAGGGAGGAGGGGGTGGGTCATTGGGATCGTACCTTTGATACCCATCCGGGTAGAAGGGGTAGAATTGATGCATATCGTACATCATCCTCCGGTATTGCTCTTGGTACGCCCTTTCATCTTATCTAGACTTCCTCTCCGCTTCCCAGGCTACTCTCTCCTCTTCAAGGAATGTGTTGAAGGAATTTCGAAGGCCTCCAACCTCGTCCCTCAACGTCCCCACTTCTTGACGAATTTCAGCCACTTGCTCACCAATAGGGATGTCAAACGGGCCAACCCATCGGGTTTCGGGCTAGCCCTATCGGGTTGCGGGCTTTTCGGATCGGGTTAATCGGGCTTTTTTTTTCTTTCGGGCTATTATTTTTTGACCCTAACCCTAACCCACCGGGTTTCGGGCTAGCCCACCGGGCCATTAAGTTTATAAAAAATAAAATAGATATCGTAAAAATATAAAAATAATTATTATTTTAGCACATACTTGTATAAAAAAATTAACTAAATTATTAAATATTGTGAATTTAACAAAAATATTTTTGAATGTCAATCTTTATTTTACTTTTCACCAAGCGCCGAAGTAAAAAACGTATAGAATTTAAAATGAAGGTTATATTTTTTATTAAAACAAATTAAAAATACTCAATAATAATTAAAAACACAACCTAATTTATCAAATTTATAAGTAGAGTAATGAAATATGTCATGAATTCATAATTTATGGTAACCCACCGGGCCAACCCACCGGGCTTTCGGGCCAGCCCTATCGGGCTCGGGCTTTTTTCGGTCCAGCCCTATCGGGCTTTTTTCCTTTCGGGCTATCATTATTTGGCCCTAACCCACTATTTTTTTCGGGTTAATCGGATCGGCCCGTCGGGCTCGGGCTTTTTTGACATCCTTACTCACCAACATACTCCCGGCAAAGCAAGTGGTAGTTGTCGAAAAATTGCGAGTTCTCCTTGTGGTAACCTCGCATCGCCTCATGAATGTCCGGGGCAGACATTTGCAATGCGGGCTGTGGACCTCCATCCCCATCCCCTTCTTCATCATCGAGCCCTTGGTGATCATATCCTTGCTCGTATTGCTCAGCTTCCTCTTCGTCATCTCCTTCCTCATCATCATCTCCTTCTTGTGGCCTTGGACCTCCCTCGGCCCACATAAGTTGCTTGTGGCCCAGAGAATTCATCCACCCATTCCCTCTTTGTAGATTCTCGTTCCCAATCACCGCGGTATAGTAATTATTCGGCAATGGGAAGAGATAAATGCCACTCAACCCATGAAGCTTGAAGAACCACCCGGACGTGTCGAAAGAGATCATCCTTGCAAACTCCAAAGTCCACCTATCCACAAAGATAGATGTAGACACCGGCTGCTCCCTAATCGGTACGTTGAAGTATTAAGCAATCGGGGTGACAAATGCTCCAATCCCGATCTTTTGTCCTCCAAATAAATAAGCCTGATTCTCCATGTGGTCTACAAGGTAAAGGGCTGCATCTTGGGATGCCCTCGATAGGATGTCCAAATGAGATGTGCGTCGGTGGCAAGGAAGGTGCCAGAGTCATTACGAGAGTGAATGGAACAAGAGATCAACCGATGGAAATAGCGAATCGTGGGATTCCAAATCGAGGTGGCCTTTGCGATTGCCGGATTGTAGGACTTCTTCTTCTCCTCCTCGAAATCCACAAAGTGACTCCACAAATCTTGAAGATTAGGGTGGTTGTTGCCCAAGTACTCCCCGTTCTTATCTCCTCCAATAATATCATCAAGTTGATCCATGGTGAGCTCCCTTGGTAGACCACCCAATTGAAAACGAATGATGTGAGGCACTTGGTTGACTCGATCCACCACCAATGTCGAGAGAAACTCCACCGTCAAGATGTGATAGGTCAAGTTATTGCCTTGAAATATGTTGGTGAAGCCTCCTCGTTGCATCATTTGGGTGATCTCATCGGCTATCCCCATAGCCACTATCGTTTCTTGGTGGAGGAAACGACAATGCTTGAGCTTGAGTTGCACAAGGTGAGACCATCTCCTCTTTGATTCCGCCATGGTGAGCTTTAACTTGAACGCCTTCGGCTCCAAATTTGCAGGAATCGACTTGACCGGCGGCATTCGGTTCTCCGGAATGGTCTTGTAGTTCATCCATGTCTCCTTGGCCTTCTCCTTCCCCTTGCCCTTGCTTGAAGAAGTCAAAGCAACATTCTTTCCCTTGTCTCTTGCCATTCTAGTACCTATAAATTCAACAAGTCAATACTAGAGATACAAGAATATAGCACATAAATTCATCTTCCCCCAAACTTCAACCGAATTCAATACTCCCCCATTATCAACTCAATTTTTGCATCACAAATCCACACATTCAACACACTAAACCTCCCAAATTTTTTACTTCATATCACAATCTCAATTCAATGCATACCAATATCAATGAATCTCACAAATTCATAGACAAATTCAAAGACCCACTCAAAAATCAACATGCATTCAACTTTTCAATCCTCAATGAATCCAATTCATTCAAATAATACAAAGCAAATCATGAATTCAATCCAAAATCCTCAATCTAATACCCAATTTATCAATCCAAAAATTTAACCATCAAAAATGAATTCCAATCGGTCAAAACATGCTTATTCATGTAGAGAATCAAGAATTAATAAGATAGGGGCGAGAAATTGAGTACCTTGAAACAAATCGAAGAGAGAAAATTGAAGAGTGCTCTAGTGTTCTTGAGAGAATTTGTGTTTGTGTGTGAATGGTATGTGAATTGTGTGTATATGGTATATAAATAGGGTTAGAAAAACCTGGTCAAAGTCGGTTTAGTACGCGTCAACGACCCTCTCGATACCCCTCTCGATCGAGAGAGGTGTCGAGAGGTGGCTACTGGATCACATGTTTTGACCTCTCGATAGGCCTCTCGATCGATAGAGGTGTCGAGAGGTCACGTTCTGCATAATCTGTTCTCACCTCTCGATCGAAAACACGAGGGTCTCGATCGAGAGGCATCACGTGAACTCACCTGGGCACAAATTTCAGAACCTCTCGATACACCTCTCGATCGAGAGAGGTGTTGAGAGACCCCTATTGGAAGACAATTTTTCACCTCTCGACAGGCCTCTTGATCGAGAGAGGTGTCGAGAAGTCCTGCACGAATTTTTGTTTTCTACACAACACTTAGAATTTGTTAGCATATTAAGGGGTTCGACTCTAAAATACGAAAATTTACCTATGACTCTAAAATACGAAAAAATAAAAATAACAATAAAAACGGGATACGAATATTGGGTTACCTCCCAACAAGTGCTACGTTTAACGTCTTTAGCCCGACGATACCTCTTTTCTAGCTCGGGTCATCAAGATAAGTGGCCGCTTTCTTAGGGTAGAGAGGCAACGGCTTGAAGTAATGCTTGAGTCGATGTCCATTCACCACGAATTTTTCACCGTCGTTCTTCAACACTTCGAATGCACCATTCATCAAATCCTTGTAGATAACGTACGTCCCGGACCACTTGCTTTGTAATTTTCCTGGAAACAAACGAAGTTGAGAATTAAATACAAGAACATCATCACCAATTTCAAACTTACGCTTTTTGATGCTCAAGTTGTGAAATCTTATGGCTTGTTCATTGTAAATCCATGAATTCTCGAATGCCTCGTTCTTCCATTCATCAAGCTCCAACAAGTCGTCGCACCATTGGCCCATGGCTTCCTTGAATTCGAAATTGATCCTTCTCGTGGCCCAATAAGCTTTGTGCTCCAATTCCATTGGTAAATGGCAAGACTTGCCAAATAACAATTGATATGGTGACCTTCCAATTGGCGTCTTGAAAGTCGTCCTATAGGCCCAAAGTGCGTCGTCCAAGTACTTCGCCCACTCCTTCTTGTTGGTGACGGTCTTTTCCAAGATTTGCTTGATCTCTCGATTAGCTAACTCGGCATGACCGTTGGCTTGAGGGTGGTAGGGTGTCGTAACCTTGTGCTTGAATCCATATTTCGCAAGAAGCGATCCTAACCAACGATTGTTGAAGTGGCTCCCCCCATCGCTAAGCAAAGCTCTCGGAGTTCCATTCCGAGTCAAAATATTCCACTAGAGGAATTTGATCACCACTTTCGAATCGTTGGTTGTCGTGGGAATGGCCTCGACCCACCTAGAAACGTACTCCACCGCAAGTAGGATGTAAGAGAACCCTTGAGACTTGGGAAAGGGACCCATAAAGTCGATCCCCCAAACATCGAAGAGCTCTACCTCCATGATAGTGCGTTGCGGTATCTCGTCCCTCTTCGTGATGTTCCCCATCCTTTGGCATCGATCACACGTCTTGATGTACTCATGACAATCCTTGTAGATCGAAGGCCAATAGAAACGACTATGAAAGATCTTGAGGACGGTGCGATTTGCTGCGAAGTGTCCCCCATTGGGAGCGCTATGACAATCCTCGATGATCTTCTTCCACTCCGATTGTCGAACACATCGCCTAATGATTCCGTTGGCACACCTCTGATACAAATATGGATCATCCCAATAATAGAATTTGCAATCGTGGAGGAACTTCTTCTTTTGATGAGACGAGAGATCCTTGGGCACATGATGAATCACCAAATAGTTGACGATGTCGGCAAACCAAGGAGTCAAATCGTCTAACTCAAAAATCTGCTCGTCGGGGAAGCTCTCTTTGATTACTATCCTCGAATCTTCTCCATCCACGGGCTGCTTAAGTCTTGAGAGATGATCGGCCACCACGTTCTCACACCCTTTCCTATCCTTGATCTCCATATCGAACTCTTGAAGAAGCAAAATCCAGCGAACTAACCTCGGCTTCGAGTCCTTCTTGTTGAATAGATAGCGAATGGCGGCATGGTCGGTGTGCACAATCGTGTGATATCCCACCAAGTAAGGTCTAAACTTGTCGAAAGCATAGACCACAGCAAGTAGCTCCTTCTCCGTGGTAGTGTAGTTCCTTTGAGCCGAGTCCAATGTCTTGCTAGCATAGTAGATCACTCGGAAAAGCTTCTTCCTTTTCTGCCCCAAAACTGCTCTTATCGCCCAATCGCTTGCATCGCACATGAGCTCGAATGGGGCACTCCAATCCGGTGACACCAAGATGAGAGTAGAGATAAGAGCCTTCTTCAATGTCTCGAAGGCTTCCAAGCAATCTTCATCAAATACGAACTTGACATCCTTCTCGAGCAATCCACACAACGGCTTCGTGATCTTCGAAAAATCGTTGATGAACCTCCTATAGAAGCCGGCATGTCCTAGGAAACTCCTCACCGATTTGACGGCTACAAATTTGGTTCGATCCACCTCCAATCCTTGTGAAGACACCTTGTGGCTAAGTATGACTCCTTCTTGCACCATGAAGTGGCACTTCTCCCAATTGAGAACGAGGTTCGTCTCTTCGCACCTTTGAAGCACCGTGGCAAGATTCTCCAAGCATTGATCAAAAGAAGAACCAAAAACTGAGAAATCATCCATGAATACCTCCATTATGTTCTCGATCAATCCATGGAAGATGGCCATCATGCACCGTTTGAAAGTGGCCAGTGCATTGCATAACCCGAACGGCATCCTCCGATAAGCGAAGACTCCATATGGACAAGTGAACGCCGTCTTGTGTTGGTCCTCCAGAGCGATGGCAATTTGATTGTAGCCGGAGTATCCATCAAGAAAGCAATAGTACTCGTGTCCGGCCAATTGATCGAGCATTTGATCTACGAACGGGAGGGGTGACGGAGCCCATAAGTCATGGTTCGAAGCCCGGAGGCCCAGAATTATAGATGATATGGGATGAAGATTGAAGACTTTATTTTATTTTTAATTTTCGTATGTTTTGAGTCAGGCCACGTTTTTTGGGCCTTAAAAGACTTGTTTTTGGGTTTTTATCATGTTGGTTAATGGGTTGGACCATGCCAATGACTTTGGGTCAGTTATTTCCTAGTTAGATTAGGTTTAGATGGTTTTATTTGCCTCTCTATATAAGGGGGTCTTTGTGGACGAAAATTAGACAGTTTTATCATTAATATTATTGTGAGTTTATTCTCTCTTGAGAGTTTTCGAATTCCTCTTGATTATTCCAAGACGAATTCATTATCCGGCGAATCAGCGAGTCAATCATCCCTCGTTGTGTGTCATTCATCGTTCCCGTGTGACTAAGGCGATCGCTATTTGGGGTATAGGCTGTTCATAGAACTGACTTATATCATTTATAGGATTAGATCTTAGGTATATTGGAATATCCATCAGTTTCGTTCGTTCTTATTAATTCCTTCCGCGTGCGTCTTCAATTCGGTCGTCAAGGATCGTATCAAGGGGGAAGTGATCCTTCCTAGTTGCTGCATTGAGAAGACGGTAATCGAAGCAAACTCGCCATCCCCTGACAAGCCTCGTCGCAATTAGCTCCCCCTTCTCGTCGTTGATGACCGTCATGCCTCCTTTCTTTGACACCACTTGAGTAGGGCTCACCCACTCACTATCCAAAATGGCGTAGATCATGCCGGCATCGAGCAACTTCAACACCTCCTTCCTCACAACTTCTTGCATTGCTGGATTCAAACGCCTTTGAGGTTGGACTCTTGGGCGATGACTATCTTCGAGCAATATCCTATGCATGCAAATCGAAGGACTAATACCTTTGATGTCGGCAATCGTCCATCCAATTGCAAATTTATGCTTTCTTAGAACCCTCAACAACTTGTCAGTGTTTGCCTCCGTGAGATGAGAAGAAACGATCACCAGGTACGTCTCTTCTTCTCCTAAGAACTTGTACTTGAGGTACTCGGGTAGTGGCTTCAACTCCACCTTAGGGCTGCATCCTTCTTCTCTTCCTCCTCGAGAACTCCATCATCCACCTTCTTGTTGATGTCGAGGTAAGGAACTTCCTTGTGGTGTGGTGATGGTTGATTTGCTTCCAATTGGTTGAGATACTCGAGAATCTCGTCGCAAGCTTTATCCAACTTCTCATAGGCATAAAGAGAGTTTGCAATGCAATGGTTAAGTGCCTCCTCCGAAGTAGGTGGTGTCAATGTCTCGATGAAGAAGATATCCTCACGTTGATCGTCGGGTCTCTTCATGGCTTCATAGATAGAAATTTTCAGCTCTTCTCCATTGACTTGAAAGGTGAGGTCTCCATCTTGAACATCGATCAATGCTCTCCCTGTGGCTAAGAATGGCCGTCCTAAGATCAAAGGTTGATTTGAATCCTCGGGCATGTCCAAAACTACAAAATCCTCCGGGAAAACGAGGTTGTGTACTTGAACGAGAACGTCCTCCACTATCCTCCTTGGATAAGAAACCGATCGGTCCGCCATGAGTAGAGAGATGGTGGTTGGCTTCATCCTCCCAATCTTGAGCCGGTTGAAAATAGAGAGGGGCATCAAATTGATGCTAGCACCAAGATCACAAAGGACGTTTTGGTATACTTGATCACCGATGTTGCATGCTAGTGTGAACCTCCCGGGATCCTTTTGCTTCAAGGGTAGTTTCTTTTGGATCACCTCACTACGCTCCTCCGTGAGGTTGATCGTCTCGAACTTCGCCCACTTCTTCTTCCCCGACACCGCATCTTTGATGAACTTCATGTGGTTGGGCATGTCTCGAAGAGCATCAAGAAGTGGGATGTTGATGTTGACCTTTTGAAGTATCTCCAAGAAACGTTGATACTTTTCATCTTGCTTCGTCTTGGTCAAACACTGAGGAAATAGGGCCTTCGGAGTGTACGTAGGGAGCTTGGGCAGTTGAGCACCCTCTCGATGCACCTGTCGATCGAGAGAGGTGTCGAGAGGTCCCTTCTGACCTCGAGTTTTGATCACTCGATCCCCCTCTCGATCGAGAGAGGTGTCGAGAGGGTCACACTAAATCTCTTCGTCAAAAACCTCTCGATCCTCCTCTTGATCGATAGGGGTAACGAGAGGTGGATTCTGTTCTCCAGTTTTGACCTCTCGATCCCCCTCTCAATCTAGAGGGGTGTCGAGAGGTCCTCGCCTCAGCACTTGGTTCTTCGTTTCCTCGAACTCCGCATTCTTGAGGTTCCCGTCTCCAATCTTCTCAGCTTCCAAGGATGGATTTGTGAACTTAGTGCCACTCCGAAGCTCAATAATATGAACATGATGGTTGTTCTTCGGGTTTTGCTCGGTGTTGCTTTGGAATTGGCCGGGCTTATGGACTCCTCCTTGAGCATTGGCTATTTGACTCATTTGTGTCTCCAACATTTGCATTTTCTTGGTCAAGGCATTGATGCTACTCCCCAAGTTGTTGCTCAAGGTGTTTTGAGTAAGCTCCAACGTCCTCAACTTTGCATCTTGTTTTGTCATCCTCATCTCCGATTGAACCATATATTGACGAATCAAGTCGTCGGTTGATATCTCCTTCTTTGGCTCTTGAATGACTCCGTTCTCAACATGGAAGCCGGGAGGTGGTTGCAAGGCGTTGTTCGGATTGGCATAAGAGAAGTTCGGATGATTTCGGTTGTTGGGAACATAAGGCTTCTTGTATCCTCCTTGGTAGTTCGAACCTCCTTGTCCTCCTTGTCCTCCTTGCCACTTGTTTTCTTGATTTGGTTGCCACTTGCCCCCTTGTTGCACAAAATTGGCATCTTCCTCTTCGGTTGGGGGTGCTTGTTCCTCAACAATGGCATCGCACCGAAGCACTCCTTTCTTGATAGTATCCAACTCACTCGCTGTTTTTGTGTACTTCTCCATCAAGTCCTCGTAAGCATCGATCCCAATATTGGCAACTCTCCTTCTTCCAACACTTCGGTCAGTATCCTCTTCATAACTCGAATTCACAGTAAGCTCAATAATCTCCATGGCCACGTCGTACTCATTATTCAAAAATCCTCCTTTGGAAGCATATTCGAGCTCCTTCCTACACATCTTGTTCAAACCACGATAGAAGCACGTGATTTGATCCTCCTTACTAATCCCATGGTTCGGGCATGCTCGCAGTAGCTTCTTGAATCTCCCCCACGCCTCGTAGAAATACTCATCCTCGTATTGTTGGAATTGGTTGATCTCATTGATGAGTTTTTGAGCCCTCGAAGGTGGGAAGAACTTGTTCAAAAATCTGGTGCACATCTCGGCCCAAGTCCTAATCTCCGTCTTGTCCAATCCATCAAGCCATTCCCTCGCATCATCCTTGAGAGACCACACGAACGAACTGAGCTTGAGGTAGTCCGATGAAACTCCATTGGCCTTGTATGTAGCACATATGTCCAAGAATTGCTTCAAGTGAGCATTTGGATCCTCCATGGGTGTGCCTCCATATTGGTTGGATTGCACCATGTTGATGAGGGATGTCTTAATCTCATATTTATTAGCGTCCTTGGTCCCCCATCCTCCTTGCTGAAATTGATCCACAACCGGCTTGAACCGATCGTTCAAAGTCCTCCTCGCTTGATCCGCCATTGAATCGAAACTCCTTGGTGAATCGGGTGGTGTATCGGTCTTGCTTGCCTCCTTCTCTCGTCTCAATGCCCTTAGTGAGCGCTCCAACTCCAAGTCTATCGGAATAAGATTTATCCCTTTAGACCTTGTGGTCATGCACTACCTAAAACCAAAGAGAAGAAAAGAAACCTTATAGATCAATAAACCGAAAAACAGAAAATTAAAGCGCCTAAATCACCTATTAATTCTATTTCAATATGTGTATGAAATCTAATCAATCCCCGACAATGGCGCCAAAATTTGATCGCACTATTTTCTATCACACAAAATAGGTACAGTATAGAATAAGCGAGTATCGTATCCACAGGGATTGACAAGTCGAAAACGCACACAGTACCTTTACTCTAGAACTAAACTGATGTTTAAGCTTTTAAGAGTTTTGAGAATGTGGTATTTATAACTAGGCAAATAAATAAAAGACTCAATTAAGCTAATAAGCAAATAATAGAGCAAATAACAATTAAGGTAAATAAACAAATTAGCAAATAACTAATTAAGGTAAAGTTAAATAAATCAAATAAGGAAAAGTGATGATTCTAGGGAAGCCTACCTAATCAAATCTATGCAAGTAATTAATGCATACAATTAACCAATTTAATCCAATCTAAATGTGATACATAAAAATAACCTAACACCCCAATTAATGCAATGCAAGTCGTCACCTAACAATATCCTAATCTCCTCTCCGTTTCATAGAAATCAAATCAAGTGCAAAATAGAACAAGTATCAATCATACAATCAACTAGGTTCAATTATGACACCCAAATCAACTATATGCAAACATATGATGTTGGTCCCGGTTTGTTATAGGAAAAATACGTGTGGGGGGGGGGGGGGGGGGGTGAATACGTATTTTGAAGTTTTTCAACTTCAAATTCCTTAACTCAGAGTTTTAAGTAAAGTGCTCGTAGAAATACTAAGACCTAGCCGAGAGCTAGATCTAAAGCAATCAAAATTCTTTTGACCTAAGCTTCGAGCTTGATCAAAAGTGAGACTTTACTCTTTGTGCGGAATTAGGTGAGCTAATGTCTTTCCTAAGTAATTAAAATTTCCAGATTAGGTTTGTTTAGATGCAATATGCAATGAAAAATCAAACTAGTAAAGAGTTTAGGGTTAGAGAGATACGACACGAGATTTATAGTTGTTCGGAGATAAAGCTCCTACGTCCACTTGTTGCTTGAAGATTACGGGCTCTTCAAAAGCCTGGTCAAGATCGAGCTTCACTCGCTTGGATCTGACAAACGACGCAGTGATTACGGGTTCACTACAAAGACCTAAACAGGACTGGAAGCTTCACTCGCTTCAGTCCGACGACAGGGAGATTCCGGGCTCTCCTTACAGCCTAGCTTCGATCGAGCTTCACACAAACGATGTAAGTGCAAGCTTGGATCTAGACTCTATGATTGAGGCTTCTTCAATAGATGAAAGAAGGGCCTTGGATCAAAACAACCTAATGACGACGAACACAAAAACCTAACAGACAGATTTAGGGTTTTTGGTTTACGACGACACACTATGAAGAGCTCTTTACAATAAGTGCAAAGATGGCTAGAGCTCTTCTTCTAAGCTTGGATATGGAATGGGCTTAGACTCTATGTGTGAAGGTTGTGAAGACGAGTTCCTATGAAACTGGAACTCGGAGAACACTTGGAAACAAAGACTCGAAATTTGCTCTAAGGCTGGGAGTGTTTGTTTGCAGTAGGCTCGAATGCTCAGGAAGTGTTCTGCATCTCTTCGTCTTCATCCTTCACTATTTATAGGCGGAGGGATGCCGAGATCCGTTGCTTGGTTGGTGGCTTTGTCCCTCCTCCTCTCGATAGTACTTGCACAGGCTGGCTGCATTTCAGACGCACAGTTTTGGCACTTTGCCGAATTTGGCTAAGATCCAATTGTAACAGTAACTGGAGCGAGCCAGTACTGTTGCGGCGCCCTTGTCGGCCTGGCAGTCAACTCCGCTGCTCTTCTCCGCAATCGACACGTGGAGATTTTGCAATTAATGCGAAGATCTCCAGTTGACTGGAGTTCAAATTCGGAGCGGGAATTGGGTTGTCGCTTTCTGGTAGATAGTGACTCATTTTCCTTTGAAGTTGTAGCGTCCGCTTAGATTTGAGTCACTTCGTAGTCATTCTGTAGTGAGTCGCTTGAGAAGTAAAGTTCCCTAGTGACTGTCTTGTAAAATGTTGACCATAGTTGACTCGCTTTGACTTTACACTGTAGCGCTCGCTTCGCTTCGCTTTGGCAGACTCGCTTTGAATCTATTGTAGCGCTCGCTTCGCTACGCTATCCTTCGGCACGCTTCACTTCGGCTTGCTAGACTTGCTTCGCTTCGGAAAACACACTCAAACGAGTGGCCTTCACTTGAACTTTTTGAAGTCTATACTCTAAGCAAAATAAAGAGCCATCCTAACAGAGTAGGCTTAGAAAAATTCTAACCTATTAACTACATCAAAATGGGTCGCTTGGGAACAGAACGCTTTGGGGTTTTGGGATCAAATCAAAACAATGAAGTGTCCCTTATAGGTTCCCCCTTAACATGTTGTTCTTAA
This sequence comes from Thymus mandschuricus, assembly GCA_029379335.1. NCBI lineage: Eukaryota > Viridiplantae > Streptophyta > Magnoliopsida > Lamiales > Lamiaceae > Thymus > Thymus mandschuricus. The sequence goes on along the minus strand of CM057074.1, from coordinate 11,844,941 downwards.
CAATTCCCAACAATTTCCCCCTTTTTGATGATGCCAAAACCCAAAGACTTAGATTGAAATAATCTAGCCTATCTAACCGTGGAGGGAACTTCAAGCGACTGCTTCCTTTGCAGGCTTCGTTTGAATTTTTTTTTTAAGTTCCTTTCCCTTTTTTTCAGTTTTTTTTTTTTTTTGAGTTTGTAGCATAAGGATAAAATATCCACAAAGCTATTAAATAACATGACATAGACAGAAAATAAAGTGGATAGATTGAACATCAGTTCACAAAATAAAAGACTTGAAACTCAAAGGTTTCCTGCAGCCTTTTCCATGTCTTCCTCCTTCTCCTCCTTCTCCTCTTTCTTCTCTTCCTTCTTCTCCTTCTCCTCTCCAACAAAATAGGCAGAAAGGACGTTTAGCTCCAAAGTACCAACAGTGTGGATACTTGGTCTCCTCCATGCGCTCTCCAGTCTGAACGCTTCATTCACTTCTGCATCTGTGGCACTGCGATTAGGGATTCTTGTGCCTGGAAGGAATGGCATTGGAAATTTCTTCACTTCGGGCACCTTGATGATAAGAGGTTTGGGCTCTGCAAGTTCTGCCATAGTGAATATTTTCCTCCGCATTTTCTCATCGTAAGCGCACAGGAAATTGTTGAGAGCACTCATCCGAGAGCACTCATCCTGTAATGGCACTACTCCCCAGTAGTAGTAGGCCTTGATGAAAAGCTCCTTGTAGAGTAGCCATTGATCGCAGAGATCTCTCGAAATGAATTCCTCAATCTCCCTTGCGTCAGGATGTTCATTCCTCCTGGCCGCCAATTCTTCCTCTGATCTGCTAGCTAGACCCTTCATAACTGCATGGAATTTGTCACTCATCTCAGTGCTCCAAATTGGACGCTTTTCGTTGAGACGCTTGCGAATGTAGTCTTGTTCCTCCTTGAGAGGGTATTCGACCATTTCCTTTCCCGTCACGTCGCATGCATCGATTATAGCTTGGGTCTCGCATGCTTCGGACTCTTCGGGCATGAAAGGAATGAAGACACTTCGGCAGATGGCGGATTGGATGAGTTTCACTTCGTTGAAGTGTTCCTCGATCCGGCAATCAATGACTTGAAGCCTTTTGGCTCTTATCCTCTTCTCCTTCTCCACTCCTTCCTTCCAGTCCTCTCCTCTCTTCCTTCTTTTCTCCTGCTTCTCAGCCCTTGAAGCTACTGCTTGTTTGACCTTTTGATGCTTGGTCGCGGGGTCATCTCTTTTTGAATCTGGTGCAGTTCGCTTCAAGGTCTGACTTGGTGGTGGGGGAGGTGGCATGTCCTTCTTAGTTTCTGTGGCTTTTGGAGGGACGACTGCTTGAGCAGATGAAATGGCCCCTGCAGTCGTTGAAATGAGTGCGGCAGTTGAAGCGGGTGCGGCGGTTGAAGCGGGCGCTTTAGAACCTGAAGCACCTGCATGTGTTAGTCTTTTCAAGTCAAATGCACGCTCCAACTCCCAAGCCATGGCCTCATCCTCCGCGATTTGCTTCTTCCTTTCCTCTTTGGTCAGCACCACAACGGGAGGATGACGTGCGATTGAAGAGGCAAGAATTTTCTCCTCAGTTGGCCTGCGGGGCTCTTCGGGCTTCTTCATAAGCTCCTCCTCAGTGAGATTTACTTTTCCCTTCTTTGCACGTAAGCCCCTCGCTTCGTCATCTACTTCCTCCTCCTCACCTCCAACACCACTGCCTCCCTCCAGCATCCTCTCCACACCAACTCCACTTCCTCCTGTTCCTCCATCACCTCCTTCCTTCATTTGATCTTCCCCCTTTTTGGCATCATCACTGCCGGGGGTTGGAATGATAGACTTTCCAGTGATTGATTTGTGCATATTGTTTACAGCATCAAAGATGTCATGTAGCATCCGTTCAGTCTTTCCAGCAAAGGTACGCTCCTGGGCGAGCACCAATTGTGCAGTTTTGATGCTGATTTCCTCGAGTAAATACTCGCACTGTTTTTCCCTCTCCTTCACTGAGAGCATACCTCTCCAGTGGCTCCACCGATTTGAAGCGAGCCTCCAGCTCCGCTTCAACTTCACTCCTCATTTCCTTCTTCTCTTCCTGCAGATTGAAGTACCAGAATTCTTGGGCCGCTTCAAGCTCTACCTTCATTGTTTCAAGGCTTCTCTCTCTCTGATTTAGAGAGAGATGAAATTCGGCACCTGCAGCAATCCTCTCGGTGTAAGTTTCTCCCAGTTCTTTGACTTTCTGCAGTAGGATTGATAACTCTACATTTTTTAGATTAAGAGCCTGCGCAGTCCTCCTTCGACTCTCAAGCTCTTTGTTATCTATCTCATTCTCTTGCTTGAGATCCTTCATTTCCTGTTTGACCTTATCAAGGGCTGTTTTGGTCCTTGTTAGCTCACTGCCTTTCATCACCAGATCTCCATCTTTCTTTTCAACTGCCTCCCTCAGCTCCTTCACCTCCTTTTCCAAATCCTTTTTCTCTTTGCCAACTGTGACTAGCTTGGCATTAACCTCCCTCAAACGACTCCTTTCCGACGCAAGCACGTCCTTGAGTTCGGCGATGGTTTTTGTCTGGTCTCCCACTAGCTTCACCTGCACCTCCAATGCCTTCTCCTTCTCCTCCAGTAACCTTCCCTTCTCCTCCACCTTTCCCTCCAGATCTGCTTTCTGTCTGTCAAAGTCTTCACGAAGACTCTTGACCTCCAGTACTCTCTTAATCACCTCTTCCTCCTTCTTGGAGATCTCGCTTTGGAGATTTGAGATCTCCACCTCCTTTGCCTCTATCTCCTCCGAATGTGCATTGATCAGCTGCTGCTCGTGAGGGGTTGGCACTCGCTTGGGAATCACAGCATCTGGGTAAGTTTGCTTTATCTTAGCATCCAGCTTGTCCCAGAAGCTGGTCCCATCGAGAAAAGTATGGAAGCCGTTCACGCCAATAAAGTTGAGCAGCTTGGCCTCCAGCTTAATCAATTTGTCCTTCTTGAAGGCCTGCATGAGATTGTAGATCTTGTAGTACTCCGTTCCGCGGTACGTAATGTACGTTAGGAAGTCGACGGTCTGGGTGTAGAATACGTCGGTCCACGGAACGTTAGAGTAGCGGAGGGCAATGGTCTCTGCAGCTTGCTCTCGATCCTTGACGTAGCGATCGATAGCCTGCATTTCTGCAGTGACAGCGGGAGGTACGAATGGTGGGATGATAGAGAGTTCACCGGCTGTTTGGGCGGTATCAGCTGTGGCTGCCGATGTCGAGGGGGATAAGGATGATGATGAGGCTTCGGGGTTGTCAGGGATTGGGATAGGTTCAGTTGGTGGTAATTGTGGTTGTTGGGTTTGGGTTTGGAATGTGGTGTAGGCTTCGACTGGGTCTACATGGAGTAGAGGGATTGGGGGTATTTGGAAAGAAGAACCAGTTTCTTCTTCCAGTGGGGAATGTGGTGGTTTCTGGGATTTGGGTTGAGCTGTTGATGGGGTTTGGGTTTCTGGTGGTGGCTGGATTTGGGTTTGAAGTGTTTGAAATTGGACTTGGAGTGTGGGAGATTGTATTTTTGTAGGTGAGGGTTGGGGTTGAGTTACTTCAACATCCTCAAGCGGCTTCTCCTCCGCCTCGCTTGACAGGATGAGTGAAGTGACTCGCTTCATCTTCTTCTTCCCTCGATTCGGCGCAGCACGCTTCCCGGGTGAAGCGGCTCGCTTTGCTTGGGACGCTTCAGCTCGCCTTTCGGCTACTGGAACTGCAACGGGCACTTCTACATTTAGAAGTCCCAAATCAACAGGAACCTTGTTCTTCCTCCACTTGTCATGGAATATAGATTGCTTGTTGTAGACAGCCACATTGGAGTCCGGCCACACTTTGTTGGGGTAGCGCTCCTCCAAGGCAACAGACAATCTGGAGAAAAATTTAAGCTTCCCCTTGCGGAGAATCTGATCGGCTCTTCTCGTCACGAATGCAAAATCCTCAGCGGCTTCGTGAATTTGGTTGAGAAACCAACCATGCCAGTTGAATCTGGTTCCGGTGAGACTGTCGACGATGACGGTGGTGGCGATCAGCTTCGTCTCAGACAGCGTATCCAGAGTTCCGACGTAGCACGCGATGCTCTTCGAAAAGAGCTCGCAGATATGGTTGAAAGGGGCCTTCAAGTTTGAACGGATACTGGCCTCCTTGAAGTTTGGTTCTGCTCCGGCGATGGCGAATCGACCATATTCGACTCCTGCCGAAAAACCCAAATCTAACAGGGAATTTCCTCCTTCCCTCGGCAAGTTGAACACGCCGATGAGCTTGCTCAAATCCACCTCCACCGGCTTTCTGGTCTGTGGATCAGTGAATGAAGATGTGTTTTGCTCCTTCCTCAGATTTAGAAGAATCTCTCCCACCGCCTTGGCCAGAATTTTTGACGGCACCATCGTTACGAACTTCCATAGCCCGGCCGTGTTCATGGCACTACGGAAGAAGCCATCTTCCTCGATGACAACTGGGTCGAGATGGGGCTCGACGTTGATGTGTTTGTCGACTTCGGTGAGAAACTGATCCATCGTCTCGATGTTTAGCTTCTTTCCCATGGTGAAATATGAGAGATTTGATCGGAGTTTTAACGACAAAAAACTGGGAATTTTAAGACTCGTGAATTGCAGAGAGTTTCAGTTTTTGCACAAGAATTTTAAAGATTGAGAGTTGTGAAGGTTTTCTCAGTCTGCAACTCCACCCTTATATAGAGGTAGGGTTTGGCTGACGTGGCAGGGGCAAGACAGTAAAATCGGTGAAGATCCTGTAGGTAGGCGGCGGACACACGGTGATGGATCTGATATGTCCGGCGTCATCACAGTAATAGTGAACCGCCACTTGCTCGGCGTCTCCACGTGGCCTGCTGTGATTCGTTTGTCTTATACGGCGTAGATCCAACGGCTACAGATTGGGGACTGTTAAGATTCAACGGCTGGATCTTCTCCGTGTTTTCCCGCTTCGAATTCAAAGTGTGGTGCACGCGCCCGTTATTTTCGCCAGTACGTGAATCTGCATTAAATGCAAAGTAAAAAGTAAAATTGCACTCGAGTGCAGACAGCTCATACTCGCTTCGTACCTGCTCGCTTCGAGTTGGGCCGCTTGGCCTTGACTCGCTTGAGAGGTACTCGCTTGAGTGACTGTTCTGCACTCGCTTGCGATGGCTCGCTTGGAGTGACGTAGCACTCGCTTGGCCATCTGAAGCGACTGGAAAATAAATGAAATTTCTTTGCTTAAATTTAAAATGTTTCTGACTTACATACTTCGAGGATAAACAAGAATGTTTTCCTCTTTGTATTTGTGTCAGATTCATTCATATTTTCCACATAGCGAGTGAAGGTTTCTAGCACGCTTCAGCTCACTTAGTGTACTTAAAATTGAAACACTTACCAGTCAATCTCACTTCGTAGGAGATTGATACCACGTATTGAAGACTTCTTTTTGTGCACTTGATGAATCCACTGGACCACCTTTGTTGAGTACCACTTGTTGATGAATGCATTTGTTGATTTCCTCATCTTCTTGACATTCATCTTTATGGCATTCGTCTTCATGGCATTCATCTTCCTCTACGAACTAGAGAGTCCTCCATCGAAGTGAATGGGGGAGAAAATGAATATAGTACACAAGCTTACTACGACCCAGAGGGGAGCTTCACGTAAGTGTACATATTCACGACGAATGGGGGATGAGTACAAGTCCTTATCTCAGAGCAGAAATGGACATGATGACAATGAGAATGCTCTGACAAGACAATCTCGTATTTTACGCAGAAGCATGTCACCAGCCCTGCAACCTTTTGTAGAAAAAGGTAAACCTTCAAGCTTCCTCCTACAAGCTACAGAATGAATTTGCAATCGACTCGCTTGACCCAAACTAGGGTTAATTGAAGCGATGCAGAATTCAAAGTGGGGGAGGAATGAATAGACATCCGGCAGCTCAACTCAATGAAGAGTGAGTAAGGGATGGATGTTTATCCACGATGAAGGAGATGAGAAGACTTGCTCCTCTTCGGCGGAAAGATGGGAAGAGGACACAAGGTCTAGGTGCCAGCCCTGCCTAAGCTTTCACCATTTTTACGTGGGAAGGACCGATACAAGACCCCACAACCGTTACTAGAAACGGCACTGCGAGCGTTTATACCCACTCGCTAGGAATCTTAGGCTAGGTAGCAGCTTTCCTTGCTCACTTTGGAAGTAGCTTGCTCCGAGAGCAAGCAATAGTTCCCCCTTAACCAATGGCTTAACAATTCCTGTAAGCGGGTAGGGAACGTCTTCCAACACTCCACCTTACTCCACCTTATTTCTCCTTCTTCAAGCGAGTGGAATTTTGAAGTGACTCGCTTGAGTTGGTGAAGATCCGAAGCGAGTGACGCTACGAAAAACTAGTGACCACTCCTTCGTGCATCCTGGATCTAGCACTCTTCACCAGGGTCTAGCAACCCTAATTCCATGCATAGCTGATTGAAACAAGACTCAGCTAGAGGCTTGGTGAGGATATCTGCTCGTTGGAGATCGGTATGGATTTTCTCGAGCTTGATATCCTTTTTCTCGACATGATCACGAATGAAGTGATGTCGGATTTCCACGTGCTTGCATCTGGTGTGAAGCACTAGATTTTGAGAGATGCAGATCGCACTGTTGTTGTCGCAGAATATAGGAATTTCATTCGCTTCAACATTGTAGTCCTTCAACTGTTGACGAAGCCATAGAATTTGAGAACAGCAGCTTCCAGCGGCCATATATTCGGCTTCAGTCATTGAAGTAGTTACGCTCGTCTGCTTCTTTGAAAACCATGAGATCAGCTTGCTTCCCAAGAACTGACACGTGCCCGAGGTTGATTTCCTATCAATTCGGCACCCTCCATAGTCAGCGTCTGAATATCCAGTGAGCTCCAAATTGTCCTCCGTTGGATACCACAGCCCCATGTTGACAGTGCCCTTCAAATATCGAAGAATTCTTTTGGCAGCTTCAAGATGGCTGTGCTTGGGGTTGCTTTGGAAGCGAGCATAGACTCCAATCGCAAAAGCTATATCAGGCCTACTTGCAGTGAGATACAGAAGGGATCCGATCAAAGATCGGTAGTCTGTAACATCCATAGACTTCCCATCTAGGTCTGGGTCCATCTTCCGGTTCGTGTTCATTGGAATCTTCACAGCTTTGGCTTGCTGAACACCGAATTTGGCAAGCATATCTCGGGTATACTTAGCTTGATTGATGAAAATTCCATCATCCTGCTGCTTCACTTGAAGACCTAGAAAGCAGCTCATCAAGCCAATCATTGACATCTCATATTTGGTCTTCATAAGCTCTCCAAACTTCTCGCTAAGCGACTGGTTTGGTGATCCAAATATGATGTCGTCCACGTAGATCAGAACCCATAGCATATCTTCTCCATGATTGATTGTGAATAGGGTTTGATCTATCTTTCCTTTGTGGAATCCATTATCCACTAGGAATTGGGATAGGGTATCATACCAAGCTCTGGGAGCTTGCTTCAACCCGTATAGGGCTTTCTTCAAGCGATACACCTTATCTCCTTGCTCGAAACCCGGTGGCTGCTCCACATACACTTCTTCCTTTAATTCACCGTTGAGGAACGCGCTCTTCACATCCATCTGATAGACTTTGAATTTCTTGGCCGCTGCATAGGCTAGAAATAGTCTGATCGCTTCAAGCCATGCCACTGGAGCGAAGGTCTCGTCAAAGTCGATTCCTTCCTCTTGGCAGTAGCCTTTAGCGACGAGTCGCGCCTTGTTCCTCACAACGTTGTGGTCCTCGTCCGTCTTGTTCTTGAACACCCACTTGGTGCCAATAACATGCTGGAACTTGGGACGATCTACGAGGTACCATACATCGTTTCTGGTGAACTGATTCAGCTCTTCTTGCATGGTGATCACCCAATTTGAATCAGCTAGGGCTTCCTCCACGCTTGACGGCTCGATGTTTGAGAGAAAGCAACTGAACATGGCACTCTCTCCAAACACTTGACTTCTGGTCACTACACCCTTGGATGGATCTCCAATGATTCGACTTGGTGAGTGATCCTTGAGCCATGCACGCTTGGATCCACCAGCTTCGACTTCTTCTTCTTCCTTGTCGCTCGCTTCACCTTCTGAAGCGACTGGATTGGGTGCCAGGCCAGCACTCGCTTCAGGAATCTTGGGGGCAGCTTCATCTTTTCTTGGACAATTGGCTCGCTTGAGTCCTTGATTTCTTCATCATCCTCAAGCATGTCCCAATTTGATGAATTGATGGGTTCCTCGCTTGTCTTTCCTTCTTTAGATTGAACCTGTTCCTGTGGAAGACTTAAAGAAGATTCATCAAATACGACATGGGGTGATTCCTCCACGATTAGGGTTTTACAGTTGAACACCCTGTGGGCTTTGCTTGATGTAGAATATCCTAATAATATTCCTTCATCAGCTTTGCTTTCAAAGGCTTTCAACTGTGACTTCCCATTGTCATGGATGAAGACCCTACAACCAAAAATATGGAAATAAGAAATGTTAGGAATTCTCCCTGTCCATATTTCATATGGTGTCTTGTTGTGCCGTTTGCAGAGAAGCGTTCGATTCTGCGTGTAACATGCCATATTGGCAGCTTCAGCCCAATACTTCATCGGAAGCTTCGAGTCTGCAATCATGGTCCGAACGGCTTCTTTGATGATTCGATTCCTTCTTTCCGCAACTCCATTCTGCTGAGGTGTGCGTGCTGAGGAAGTCTGATGTGCTATGCCATGCTCTGTGCAGTAAGCTTCAATGGTAGAGTTCAGAAACTCTGTGCCTTTGTCGGAGCGGATGGTGACAATTGCTTGATTCTTTTCCACAGCCAATCGCTTGAGCAGTTGTGGTAGCTTGGTCAGTGTCTCCTTCTTGCTGAAGAGAAATACAACCCAAGTGTAGCGAGAGAAGTCGTCGACTACAACTAGAGTGTACTTCCTTCCATTCAAACTAACTGGAGTGACTGGACCAAACAAATCCATGTGAAGCAGCTCGAGCACTCGCTTGGATGAAGCTTCTTCTAGACTGGCGAAGTGCTTCTTCGTCTGCTTCCCTCGTTGGCATGGTGAGCATGGATGGTCTTTAATAAATACTTCATTTGGTATGCCTTGCACCAAACCTTTCCGAGCTAAGCGATTAATGGCTTTGAAGTTGAGATGATTCAAGTGTCGGTGCCATAGCCATCCTATTTCTGTAGCACTCCTTGCAACTAAGCACGTCTCCTCTTTGCAGCTGTCCCATTGTGCTATGTAGACATTCCTTTGTCTAACTCCAGTGAGCACAATCTGGGATGTGAGCTTGCTCTTCACTATGCACTTGTTGGAAATAAATTCCACCTTGTATTCCTTGTCACATAATTGTGAAATGGATAGCAAGTTGTGCTTAAGTCCTTCCAAGTAGGAGACTTCTTCAATCGTGAGCTTTCCAACTTTCAGTGCGCCGTAGCCTTTGGTGCTTCCTCGAGAGTTATCACCAAAAGTAACGTATGGACCCTTCTTCTCTATGTAGTCATGAAGTAGAGCTCTCATGCCGGTCATGTGTCTTGAACATCCACTGTCCAAGTACCAGATTTGATGACCCTCACTTAGCATGGGATCCACGACGCTCACCTACAATTAAACAGATTTTGGTACCCAAATCAGTTTGGGTCCTTGCAGGTTAGTTCCCTTAGGTACCCACACTTGCTTCACTCTCTTTTGAGAGGTAGCTTGTGCTTTGGGTTTCTCGACCTTCGAAAACTGTGACTTCTGCCTTGAGGCAGCTTCACACGTGCAGCAGTGTGTGCAAGAGGGGTAGCGGCTCGCTTGAGGCATACCTATGCTCTTACCTTTATGCTTATATCCTGAAGCGGCTCGCTTCGGATTAGCTACAGGCTTAGAGACTAACTTAGGTTTTACAGTCTGTCGAAGCGGCTCGCTTGGTTTCCTCGAAGCGGTCCAATTAGGGTTTTGAGCCCGACTCGCTTGAGTAACCTTGGAAGTTTGAAGCGGCCTCTTTGGTGCTTCAAATTCTTCCCCCTCAACGTTAGTCCGGTTGGACCATCTCCAGTCCGGATAACGTGACACATAGACATTACTCCTTTTCTTTAAAGGGAGATCCTTTGTCTCTGATGTCTTGGCCTGAGACTTAGAAGCTTCAACTGGTTTCCCTTTACCTTTGAATTGGTAAGCTTTAGCATTGTGAGTGCTAGAGACAGTTGATCTTTGCTTGCCCTTAGATTCTGCCCTTGAAGATATAAACATCTTCATAGGCTTCTTCTTAGGGTTCTCAGCCATTTGGCCTTTATCTTTGTTGGTGGTCGCTTTGGATGCAGTGGGCATTTCCAAAGTGACTGATGGTGTCGTGTTTGAAGCACCAACAAAGACAGTCGGCTTGGAAGGTCCACCCTCATATCCGAGTCCTCCCTTTCTACCAAAAGGTAGAAGTGAGCTCTCTAGTGCCTGCCTAGCTTATGAAGCTTTGTTCAAGTTGGCAACTAGAGCGGATTGGGCTTCATACCTTCCCTCCAAGCTTTGATGTCTAACGAAGAGATCCTCGAACTTACAAGTCATAGCCCTTAAGTTGAGTTTGACTTGGTCAAGCTCAGTGGCTAGCTTTCGGTTCTCCTTCTCGCTTTGAGACAAGGCTTGTTGCAACACTTCGTGGTCGCTTGACAGTTTGATGTGCTTGTCAAGCAACTCACTCCATGTCGAGGAATTTGATTCCTCTTGGTAAGTGTGTGCGAGTGTAATTGAGCTAGGTGAGGGATAGATGAATACCTCTCCGGTCTCCTCATTGGTGAGCGCCATTAGTCCAAGATCCTCTCCTTCACTGGAGTTGGGATCTGTGAATGCATCCGAGTCGCTTGAGACATCTTCAGTTGAAGCGACTGGCTGCTCGCTCGCTACAAGCGCTCGCCTTGGAGCATCCCTCTTTGCTCTTACTTCCTCTCGCTCCTTCGCACTCAGCTTCGGACAATCGGATTTGTAGTGGCCCATCTTGTGGCAATGGTAGCATTCTACTTCCATCATGTCCCTTGAGATCGGCTTGGTCGTCTCTTCTCTCTTCCCTTTTCCTTCTCGAGCATCAGTGCTCCTCCCCTTGTACTGCTTGTAGAATCTTTTGTATTTGCCCACTCGAGAGTTCATTTTGTTGAAGTTCTTGGATAAGAACACAACATGTTCTTCCAACTCTTCCCTCGTCATCTTGGCTAGCGACTGATCGCTTGGCCCTTCAGCAGCTTTGAAAGCTACGCCTTTTGACGTCGTGGGAGCTTCATCCTCTTCGTCGAGGTTCATCCGATTCAGATCGAATTCATGAGCTTTGAGTTCGGAGAACGGAATCTCCAGTGTAAGCTTTGATAGATCCTTGGTAGCTAGATATAGCTCCTTCATTGTCTGCCACTTCCTTGTGAGAGCTCGGACAATCATCAGGTTGACTTCCTTGTCTGTGAGTTCCTTCCCAAGTGAGTTGAGAGTTGCAATGATGTTGGTAACTCTCAGCTCGAAGGCATCGATGGAATCTCCTGGCTTCATTATTAGACTTTCAAACTCCCGCATTTGTACGGCGAGCTTGTTCTCTTTGATCTTGTCCGTTCCTTGTGAAATGAGGGCTAGGGTTTCCCACATTTCCTTCGCCGTCGCACACTTCCTGATCCTAGGAAGATAGGCATCCGACACGGTGCTCTGCATCGTTTGGCGTGCGATCTTATCGAGGTTGGCAACGTTGTAGTCGTTGGCATTGTATTCGTCCTTGTCCTTCTCCACGTAGGTTTGTCGAACATAGGCAGCCCGACCTTCAGCAGCTGGGACGTTCTCAGAGACAGCCTTTTTGATTTCGATCGGTCCGTCCTCTATAACTTCCCACATCCGGTCGTGGATGGAGCATAGGAAGCTCTTGACTCGGAAACTCCATGTCTCGTATCCTTCGATAGAGAACTGTGGAAGACTTGATGCACTATATGTAGACAGAGCAAACTATTAGCAGTAAATGCAGTATGCGTGGGTGAGGTTTTGATGCACTTAGGAAATAGGATCCGGTTCAGTGAGACAACGTGAAGCAAGTGGGGACTCGCTTCGGATATGCAAAGCAGAGGCTCGAAAGAACCTGGCTCTGATACCACTTGTTGGTCCCGGTTTGTTATAGGAAAAATACGTAGAGGGGGGGGGGGGGGGGGGGGTGAATACGTATTTTGAAGTTTTTCAACTTCAAATTCCTTAACTCAGAGTTTTAAGTAAAGTGCTCGTAGAAATACTAAGACCTAGCCGAGAGCTAGATCTAAAGCAATCAAAATTCTTTTGACCTAAGCTTCGAGCTTGATCAAAAGCGAGACTTTACTCTTTGTGCGGAATTCGGTGAGCTAATGTCTTTCCTAAGTGATTAAAATTTCCAGATTAGGTTTGTTTAGATGCATAATGCAATGAATAATCAAACTAGTAAAGAGTTTAGGGTTAGAGAGATACGACACGAGATTTATAGTGGTTCGGAGATAAAGCTCCTACGTCCACTTTGTTGCACTCGGCAACAGTTCTCTTCACTCAAGAACTTGAAGATTACGGGCTCTTCAAAAGCCTGGTCAAGATCGAGCTTCACTCGCTTGGATCTGACAAACTACACAGTGATTACGGGTTCACTACAAAGACCTAAACAGGACTGAAAGCTTCACTCGCTTCAGTCCGACGACAGGGAGATTCCGGGCTCTCCTTACAGCCTAGCTTCGATCAAGCTTCACACAAACGATGTAAGTGCAAGCTTGGATCTAGACTCTATGATCGAGGCTTCTTCAATTGATGAAAGAAGGGCCTTGGATCGAAACAACCTAACGACGACGAACACAAAAACCTAACAGACAGATTTAGGGTTTTTGGTTTACGACGACACACTATGAAGAGCTCTTTACAATAAGTGCAAAGATGGCTAGAGCTCTTCTTCTAAGCTTGGATATGGAATGGGCTTAGACTCTATGTGTGAAGGTTGTGAAGACGAGTTCCGATGAAACTGGAACTTGGAGAACACTTGGAAACAAAGACTCGAAATTTGCTCTAAGGCTGGGAGTGTTTGTTTGCAGTAGGCTCGAATGCTCAGGAAGTGTTCTGCATCTCTTCGTCTTTATCCTTCACTATTTATAGGCGGAGGGATGCCGAGATCCGTTGCTTGGTTGGTGGCTTTGTCCCTCCTCCTCTCGACAGTACTTGCACAGGCTGGCTGCTTTTCAGACGCACAGTTTTGGCTCTTTGCCGAATTTGGCTAAGATCCAATTGTAACAGTAACTGGAGCGAGCCAGTACTGTTGCGGCGCCCTTGTCGGCCTGGCAGTCAACTCCGCTGCTCCTCTCCGCAATCGACACGTGGAGATTTCGCAATTAATGCGAAGATCTCCAGTTGACTGGAGTTCAAATTCGGAGCGGGAATTGGGCTGTCGCTTTCTGGTAGGTAGTGACTCGCTTTGCTTTGAAGTTGTAGTGTCCACTTAGATTTGAGTCACTTCATAGTCGTTCTGTAGTGAGTCGCTTGAGAAGTAAAGTTCCCTAGTGACTGTTTTGTAAAATGTTGACCAGAGTTGACTCGCTTTGACTTTACACTGTAGCGCTCGCTTCGCTTCACTTTGGCAGACTCGCTTTGAATCTACTGTAGCGCTCGCTTCGCTACGCTATCCTTCGGCACGCTTCACTTCGGCTTGCTAGACTTGCTTCGCTTCGGAAAACACACTCAAGCGAGTGGCCTTCACTTGAACTTTTTGAAGTCTATACTCTAAGCAAAATAAAGAGCCATCCTAACAGAGTAGGCTTAGAAAAATTCTAACCTATTATCTACATCAAAATGGGTCGCTTGGGAACAGAACGCTTTGGTGTTTTGGGATCAAATCAAAACAATGAAGTGTCCCTTATAGGTTCCCCGTTAACATGTTGTTCTTAACAATTCCCAACATATGATAATTCAACCTCGACTAAGATAATTAAATCACCATACCATGTATTCATGAGATCTATTATGCAATTATCCAACTAAGGCATAAACACATAACTATGCTTACACAATTAGTGATCAAGTAATTATGCATGAAAATAAGCACCCTGAAACATGCATCTAGATTGGAAGGCTAATTGTAAACAAAAACACTCACATAAATTCAATTAGGCATTAAATCCTTAAAATCAACTAAGGAATTTACAGGATATAAGCAAAGGGGCAGGAGCATAAGTGTGTCTCAAGTGAGTCGCTACCCCTCATGCGCACACTGCTACACATGTGAAGCTGCATCTAAGCAGAAATCACAGTTTAGAAAGGTCGAGAAGCCCAAAGCACTAGCTAACCCTCAAAAGAGAGTTAAGCAAGTGTGGGTACCTAAGGGGACTAACCTGCAAGGACCCAAACTGATTTGGGTACCAAAACTTGCCTAATTGCAGGTGAGCGCCGTGGATTCCATGCCCAGTGAAGGTCAACCAATTTGGTACTTGGACAGTGGATGTTCAAGACACATGACGGGCATGAAGTCTCTACTTCAAGATTATACAGAGAAGAAGGGTCCACACGTAACCTTTGGTGACAACTCTAAAGGAAGCACAAGGATACGGCGTACTGAAGATAGGAATGCTCAGAATCGAAGAAGTTTCCTACGTGGAAGGACTGAAGCACAACTTGTTATCCATCTCACAGTTCTGTGATAAAGGATACAAGGTGGAATTCATCTCCAATAAATGCATTGTGAAGAACAAGCTCACATCCCAGATTGCACTCACTGGAATTGGACAAAGAAATGTCTACATTGCGCAATGGGATAGCTGCAAAGAGGAAACGTGCTTAGTCTCTAGAAGTGCTACTAAAAATGGATGGCTATGGCACCGACGCTTGAACCACCTCAATTTCAAGACGATCAATCGCTTAGCTCGGAAAGGCTTGGTGCAGGGCATACCTAATGAGGTCTTTGTCAAAGATCATACTTGACACCATGGCAACGAGGGAAGCAGACGAAGAAGCACTTCGCCATCTTAGAAGAAGCATCTTCAAAGCGAGTGCTGGAGCTACTACACATGGATATGTTTGGACTAGTCACTCCAGTAAGCGTCAATGGAAGAAAATACACTCTAGTGGTAGTCGATGACTTCTCTCGCTATACTTGGGTTGTATTTCTCTTTAGCAAGAAGGAGACGCTGTCCAAGCTGCCTCTATTGCTCAAGCGCATCGCTGTGGGGAAGAACCAAGCGATAGCTACCATTCGCTCGGACAAAGGCACATAATTTCTAAACTCTACAATTGAAGCATTCTGCACAGAGCATGGAATATTACACCAAATATCAACAGCACGCACACCTCAGCAGAATGGAGTTGCCGAAAGAAGAAATCGAATTATCAAAGAATCCGTTCGTACAATGATTGCAAATTCGAAGCTTCCGATGAAGTATTGGGCTGAAGCTGCCAATACTGCATGCTAGACTCAAAATCGGACGCTTCTCAACAAACGCTTTGACAAAACACCATATGAAATAAGGACAGGGAGAATTCCTAACATTTCCTATTTCCATATATTTGGTTGTAGGGTCTTCATTCACAACAATGGGAAGTCACAATTGAAAGCCTTTGAAAGCAAAACAGATGAAGGAATATTCTTAGGATATTCTACATCTAGAAACGCTTATAGGGTGTTCAATTGTAAAACCCTAATTGTGGAGGAATCACCCCATGTTGTATTTGATGAATCTTCTTTAAGTCTTCCACAGGAACAGGTTCAAGCGAATGACAAGACTTCAAGCGAGGAACCCATCAATCCATTGACATGGGACATGCTTGAAGATGATGAAGAAGTCAAGGATTCAAGCGATCAAATTGCTCAAGAAGTTAAAGCTGCCCCCAAGTCGAAAGAAGAAGCTGCAAGTCAAGCACCCAATCCGGTCGCTTCAGATGGTGAAGCAAGCGACCCGCATGAAGAAGAATCAGAAGCTGGAGGATCCAAGCGTGCATGGCTCAAAGATCATTCACCTAGCCAAATTATTGGAGATCTATCCAAAGACGTGGTGACCAGAAGCCAAGTGATTGGAGAAAGTGCTATGTTTAGTTGCTTTCTGTCCAATATTGAGCCGGCAAGCGTGGAGGAAGCCCTATTAGATTCCAATTGGGTGATTTCCATGCAAGAAAAGCTGAACTAATTCACCAGAAACGACGTATGGTATCTTGTGGATCGTCCTAAATTCCAGCATGTGATTGGCACCAACTGGGTGTTCAAAAACAAGACGGACGAGGACCAAAACGTCGTGAGAAACAAGGCTCGACTCGTCGCCAAGGGCTACTGCCAAGAGGAAGGGATCGATTTCGATGAGACCTCCGCTCCAGTGGCCAGGCTTGAAGCTATTAGACTATTTCTTGCCTATGCAGCAACTAAGAAATTCAAAGTCTATAAAATGGACGTCAAGAGCGCGTTTCTCAATGGAGAGCTCAAGGAAGAAGTGTATGTGAAGTAGCCGTCGGGATTTGAGCAAGGAGATAAGGTGTATCGACTGAAGAAGGCCCTGTATGGATTGAAGCAGGCACCTAGAGCATGGTATGATACGCTTTCTCAGTTCCAAGTGGATAATGGATTCCACAAAGGAAAGATAGATTGGACTCTCTTCACCATTAATTATGGAGAAGATATGCTATGGGTCCAGATCTATGTGGACGACATCATATTTGGATCACCAAACCAGTCGTTTAGCGAGAAGTTTGGAGAGTTGATGAAGACCAAATATGAGATGTCAATGATAGGCTTGATGAGTTGCTTCCTAGGTCTCCAAGTGAAGCAGCAAAATGATGGGATATTCATCAATCAAGCGAAGTATACTCGAGATATGCTTGCCAAGTTAATTTGGTGTTCAGCATGCTAAAGCTGTGAAGATTCCAATGAACAACAACTGGAAGATGGAGCCGGACCAAGAAGGGAAGTTTGTGGATGCTACAAACTACCGTGCTTTAATCGGATCCCTTCTCTTATCTCACTGCAAGCAGGCCAGATAAAGCATTTGTAGTCGGAGTATGTGCTCGCTTCCAAAGCAATCCCAAGCATAACCACCTTGAAGCTGCCAAGCGAATTCTTCGCTATCTCAAAGGCACCATCAATATGGGGCTATGGTATCCTGCTGAAGATAATCTGGAGCTCACGGGATACTCAGATGCTGACTATGGAGGATGCCGAATTGATAGGAAATCAACTTCGGGCACGTGTCAGTTCTTGGGAAGCAAGCTTGTCTCATGGTTTTCGAAGAAGCATACAAGCGTAGCAACTTCAACGACTGAAGCCGAGTACATGGCCGCCTGAAGCTGTTGTTCTCAAATTTTGTGGCTTCGTCAGCAATTGAAGGACTACAAAGTTGAAGCGAATGAGATTCCAATCTTCTGCGACAACAACAGTGCTATATGTATCTCACAGAATCCAGTGCTTCACACCAGATGCAAGCACGTGGAAATCTGACATCACTTCATTTGTGATCATGTCGAGAAGAAGGATACCAAACTCGAGAAATTCCATACCGATCTCCAGCGAGCAGATATCCTCACCAAGCCTCTAGCTGAGTCTCGCTTCAACCAGCTATGCATGGAATTAGGGTTACTAGACCCTGGTGAAGAGCGCTAGATCTAGGATGCACAAGGGAGCGAACGCTTGCCCTCAAGTGACCCTCTCCTTGGATCTTCACCAATTCAAGCGAGTCACTTCAAAACTCACTCGTTTGAAGAAGGAGAAACAAGGTGGAGAAAGGTGGAGTGTTGGAAGATGTTCCCTACCAACTAAAAAGATTGTTAAGGCTATGGTTAAGGGGGAACTATTGATTGCTCTGGATCAGTCTACTTCCAAAGCGAGCAAGGAAAGCTGCTACCTAGCCTAGGATTCCTACAAAGCGGGTATAAACACTTGCAAGTACCTTTTCTAGTAAAGGTTGTGGGGTCTTGTATCGGGCCTTCCGACGTAAAAATGGTGAAAGCTTAGGCAGGGCTGGCACCTAGACCTTGTGTCCTCTTCCCATCTTTCCGCCGAAGAGGAGCATGTCTTCTCATCTCCTTCGTCGTGGATAATCACTCACTGATTACTCACTCTTCATTGAGTAGAGCTGCCGGGTGTTTATTCATTCTTCTTCCACCTTGAATATTGCATCGCTTCAATTTTTCCCTATTTTGGGTCAAGCGAGTCGAATGCATATTCATTCTGTAGATCTTAAGTGGAGAGCTTGAAGGGTACCTTTTACTTCAAAAGGTTGCAGGGCTGGTGACATGCTTCTGCGTAAAACCAAGAATGTCATGTCAAAGCTTCTCATTGTCATCCTGTCCTATTCTGCTCTGAGATAAGGACTTGTACTCATCTCCCATTCATCGTGAATAAGTACACAAAAGTGAGTCTCCCTTCGGGTTGAAGAAAGCTAGTGTACTTTATTCATTCTCTTCCCCATTCACTTCGATGGAGGACTCTCTAGTTCGTAGAGGATGATGGAAGAGATGAATGCCAAGAAGATAAAGCTTAGAGGAGACCAACAAGTAGCAGAAAGAGGTCTACATATGTGGTATCAATCTCCTACAATGAGAGATTGACTGGTAAGTGTTTCAATTCAAGTACACTATGCAAAGCGAAGCGTGCTAGAAACCTTCACTTGCTATGTGGAAAATATGAAATGAATCTGACACAAATACAAAGAGGAAAACATTCTTGTTTATCCTCGAAGTATGTAAGTCAGAAACATTTTAAATAAAGTCAAAGAAATTTCAATTTCTTAAACCAGTCGCTTCAGATGGTCAAGCGAGTGCTTCGTCACTCAAGCAAGCCATCGCAAGCGAGTGTGGAACAGTCACGCCAAGCAAGTACTTCGCAAGCGAGTAAAAGCCAAGCGGCCAAACTCAAGCGAGCAAGTACGAAGCGGAATGTATGAGCTGTACACACTCGAGTGCAATTTTACTTTCTACTTTGCATTTAATGCAGATAAAGTACAAAGCAGATATTTCGGGCGCGTGAGCCTCACTTCAAATTTAAACCGCCAAAATCGCGAGAGATCTGGCCGTTGAATCTCAACAGTTTTTGAATCTCAGCCGCTAGATCCACGCCGTTCGATCAGACAAATCGTGGGAGGCCACGTGGAGTGCCAACTCAACTTGACGGCTCACTTTTACTGTGATGACGCCGGACACGTCAGTCACGTCGCCGATAGCCGCCGCCCCTACTCAGAACATTCGGGGAAATTACCGACTCACCCTTGCCACGTCAGCAAAACCCTAAATCTATATAAGGGGTCGACGCAGAACTGCAGAAGCTTTATCACCTCCCTATATTTGCCATTCTTGTGAAAGCTCTGCAATTTCTGCAATTTCACGAGTCTCAATCCTTATTTTTCTTCACTCTAATCTCTCTAAATCTCAACCATGGTGAAGAAAACAGCAACCCAGACAATGGAGGAATTCCTAGCCTCTATCGGAGAAAACATAAATGCCAAGCCCCATCTCGACGAGAAGATCGTGGAACCCAACGGCTTTTTCCACAGGGCTGTGACCACGGCCGGCCTGTGGAATTTCGTTACAGCGAAGCCGGAGAGGATCTTGGCCCCGTAAGTTGCCCAGTTCATGCTGAACTTGAAAGAAGGGCAGACGGCATCTACCATCACCGACCCAGATGACGATGAACTTGTACAGGTGGACCTTGCCGACGTCGCTGGAGTATTCAACCTGCCAAGAGAGGGTGTGGACTCACTCTCTAGACTAGAACTCTCTATGGAGGTAGAGTTTGAGAGGTTCGCCGCCTGCCGGAATGCTGTATGGAGGGTGAAGGGCAGCAACATGCGCACCGATCTGGCGAAACCCTTCAACTTGATATGCGAGTTGTACACCAAGTCTGTGGTGTGCAACATCGGAACACTTGGGCTGCTCTCAGACTCCAAGTTGTTTGCCATCAGCGCCATCGTGGACAGTCTGACCGGCACGAAATTCAACTGGCACAGCTGGTTTATCAACCAGATCCACGAGACGGCCAAGGACTTTGAGTTCGAGGAGGGAAGCGACTCAGAGATCGTAAGGAAGGGGAAGCTTCGTCTCTGTTAGAAGTTGTCCTATGCATTGAATCAATTATTCCCAGGGAGGAACTGGCTGGATACCGAGGAATACAAGAAGAACAACGTCTTCTACAACATCTACAAGACCAACAAGATCATCGTAGACAGAGGGATTCTGCAGGTGGAGGTGCGTCCTGCAGTTCCAGTTGCCGAAAGGCAAGTACAAAGACCCAAGCAAGCCGCTTCACCTGCGAAGCGAGCGGCGCCTAAACGAGCAAAGAAAGTGAAGCGAGTCGCTTCACTCATAGAGGCAAGCGAGGGGGAGGAGCAGCCGCTTACCAAAGAAGTAGAAATTGATCAACCCCAAGCCTCCCCCGCACACATTCGAATCCAACCAACACCAACCCAAGCCACTCAAATATCTCAACCACAAGCTTCGACAACAGCCCAACCTCAACCCGAAGCATCCACCACTTAACCCCAAACTTCCCATCACTCATTATATGAGGAAGAATCTGCTTCTTCATTTCCCATCCCAAACATCCCATTCCTTCATACAGACCTTGAAGCCGCTTTCACACTATATGAACCTACCCAACAGACTCAACAACAAGCTCCCACCCAAACCATCCAAGCTTCTACACCCAACTCTCACACCGAAACAGCCGACACCACCCACACTGCAAACACCGAGATAGCCATTCCTGCACCTACCAAACCACCACCCCCAACTTCTGAGGAGAGAGCCCTACGCCGCTACTTGGCGGACAGGAATCTAGCCGCAGAGGAAATACAGAGCCGTTACACCAACATCCAAATGTCAGAAAACTTCTTCACCCAAGCCACCGACTTCCTAACCTACATAACCTACCGAGGGACAGAGTATTACAAGATCTTCGCCCTTCGCAATGCCTTTTCAGAAAGCACTCTCGCAGTGAAAGAGGTGGAACTGCTGCAGTTCATAGGTGTTGATGGCTTCAAAGCCTTCATCAGCACAGAAAAATATTTGGAGCTGCTTGACGCCAAAGTGAAGCGTGCGTATCCGGATGCAGTGCTTCCAGAGCGAACGCCATCTGCTCACGAGCAGAAACTGATAGAGCAGCATGAGGCTGAAATGAGGGTTAAGGAGGAGGAGATTGCTCACCTAGGGGAGGAAATAAGGAGTATAAGTGAGGAGGTTGAGAAGAAGAAAGAAGAGGTCGAGAGTCTGCATAGAGACTTTGACGGAAAGAAAGCCGAGCTGGAGGGTAAGCTCGAGGAGAAGGAGAAGCGTGTGGAAGAGCTCAAGCAGACGCTTGAGGCTGAAAGGAGCAGGCTTAGAGACTTTAACACAAAATTAATTGCTTTGGAGGAGGAGAAGACTACAATGCCCGCAACACACAAAGAGGAACTTGACAAAGTTTCTGGCCATCTGGAGAAGATGAAAAAAGGTTGTTGAGGAGAAGGACGGGGAGCTGATCAAACGGGGATGCAATCTGACTCGAGCAGCGATCCAAATTACTGCTCAAGCGAAAGAAATTGAAACACTCAACTGCAAGCGTGCGGAAGAGTTAAGCGAGTTTGAGAGCAGAAGAAAGGCTGCCCAGGATGTCGATCTGAAACAGGCCGAGCTAGCCATCAAGCTCGATGAAGTGAACAAGACGGCAGGAGAGTTTGCCGTGAAAATAGCAGCTGTGTCCCAGATCCACACCAAGCTCAACACAAAGCGAAGGAGCTCTCGCTGCACAGCGTGCCGAATTTGAAGATAACCAAACCCATTTCGACCTGGTTTTGCTGGAAGAAAGGAGGAGGTTACGTTCTGAGATTGAAGTGGAGCTGGACGCTTGCTTTAAAGCTGTTGAGCCTCTCGAGAAGTTGATGGCATCGGTGAAGGAGAGAGAAGAGCAGTGCAAGTATCTGCTGGAAGAAATTTCCGAACGGACGGCGGAGTTAGTGCTTTCCCAGGAGCATACATTTGCTAAGCGAGCAGAAGGGATGCTACACTCTGTCTACAACGAGTTTTCCTCTCTCCGACAAGTTCTCACCGGAAAATCATTGATCACCATTCCCTCTGGCAGTCTTGATGATGCCAAAAAGGGGGAAAGGATTGTAGGAGAAGGAAGGATTGAAGGGGGAAGCGGAGTTGGAGAAGGAAGTGGAGGAGAGAAGGGAGAAGGAGAGAAGGAGGATGAAGCGCGGGCGGAGCTGGCGCGCAAGAAAGGGAAGGATGTCGTGATCTTTGAAGAGAAGCGCAAGCCCCAGTCCGGGAAGCTTCTATCCGCATCACTTGCTGCCCATGCCGTCTCTGCCACTCGTACCCAGCAACAAATTGCATAGGACGAAGCTCTTGCCATGGCCTTGCAGCAGGAATTCGATTTGAGCAGAAAGGGAGTTACTGAAATTCCACTGGTCAAGCCACTTCAGGCTATGCCTTCTCAAGCCACAGCTGCTTTATCTTCAGCGATTCGAGCGCCCCCTCCAGTCCTCAAACTCACTGCCCCAACTGAAGCTGCCGTCCCTGCTTCAAAGAAAAGTGCCTTACCTCCTGCACCAAAGAAGACAATGCCACCACCATCCACTGCATTAAAGCGAACAACTCCAATGGAGAAGGAGTTGGATCCCCCGGCTAAACGCCAGAAGATCCAACAGTCTATCACTGCTAAGTCCAGTCGTTTGGAGCAGAGGAAGAATGGTGAGGAAGAAAGGAGGAGGAAAGCCGCCAAGGACGAGAAACTTAGAGTCGCTCGCATAAAGAAGGTGGAAGAGTGAACAACAAACTTGTGGGATAAAGTTCTGCTAATCCAATTGTGTCTTGCACGAAGCGCCTCCATTCCGTTCACTCCTGAGGAATCCGAAGCGTGCATTACTCAAGCTCATATCGATGCGTGCAGAGTCACAATAAAAGAGATGATTGACTCCCGCCGATAAACTGAGGACGAGTACGACATTATCCGCAAGTGCATAAATCTATGACTTCCCAAATTCAACTCTGAGACGGGTGATAGGTTCAACAAGAAGATGAAGGGGTTGTCGGAGAGGTTGGAAGAAGAGATTGAGGATAGGAGAGCTCAGCACCCAGACGCTTGTGAGATTGAGAACTTCATTTCAGATGACTTGATGAATGAGTGGACAGAGTGCAAGGAGAAGTTCATCAAAGCGTATTACTTCTGGCAAGTGGTGCCACTTCAAGAGGATTGCTCCAAACTTGATGTGCTGAACAACTTTATGTGCTTGTGTTATGAGGAGCTGCGCAGGAAGGTCTTCACTCAGGCAGAGCTCGTGGAGCCCAAAAAGAAGATCATCAAAGTGCCCGAGTGGAAGCAGTTCCCCATGCCACTCATGCCAAACTCAAGCATACCAAATAGGAGACTCATTGAAGCGGAGGTGGATGAAGCTTTGCTGATTGACAACTCTCACAGGGAGAGCAAAGACAATGTGAAGACCATGGAAGTGAAGGTTCTATCTGCTTACTACAGCAAGGAGGAGTCAGAGAAGCCAGCAAATGAATCTTAAATTCCATATTTTGTGAACTGCTTGTTCATAAATATATCTTTATTTTTTGAAAAAAATGTGTCATTTACAAGCTTTGTGAATGATTTATCTTTTGCTACAAACTCACAATATTAACCGAAAAAAAAGGGAAAGGAACTTTAAAAAAATGAACTAGTCTGCAAAGGAAGCAGTCGCTTGAAATTCTTTTCACGGTTAGTTTAATTGGGTTTTGGCATCATAAAAAAGGGGGAAATTGTTGGGAATTGTTAAGGATACCATGTTAAGGGGGAACACAAAGGGACACTTTTAGATAAATATATATGTTTTGATTTGATCCCAAAACCCCTAAATATCCTATTCCCAAGCGACCCTATTTTGATGTAGAATAGGTTAGAATTTTTCTAAGCCTATACTGTTAGGATGGCTTTTATTTTGCTTTAGATGCTTAGGTTTTAGACTGCAGGATTTCCAAGCGAAGGCCACTCGCTTAAGTGTGTTTTCCAAGCGAAGCGAGTCTACCGAGCCGAAGCGAAGCGTGCCGAGGAATAGCGAAGCGAAGCGAGCACTACAGTATATTCAAAGCGAGTCTACTAAAGCGAAGTGAAGCGAGCGGTACAGTGAAAGTCAAAGCGAGTCAACGTCAGTTTAGTAAATACTCGGGAAATTTATTTCTTAAGTATATGATATAGGTGAAATTTACCTTGTTTTCATAGCCAAAAAGAGTCGATTTTGTGTCTCGATTTTATAGTATTGTCTATGTTTTATATGGTTTTTAGTATATGGGACAATATTATGCTTGTAGGTGTTTTTCTGTGTTTTCAGGCATAAATTGATGATAAATCGATGATAAAACCCCGAGACGAGAAAAGGCGTGAAGATCGAAGCTGAAAATCCAAGATTTGAGTTCGAGTGAAGGCCTCTCGATCGACCTCTCGATCGAGAGAGGTGTCGAGAGGTGCCTTCTGCCGCAGCTTTCGATCGAGAGCAAAAATGATACCCTCTCGATCGACCTCTCGATCGAGAGGTCTGTCGAGAGGTGTCCAGCCGGGAATTTTTCTCCTTATTTAATTTGACTCCTTTTTGGTCTAGGTTTTCCTTATGCAAATTTCTCCTATATATACTCCTAGTCTAGCATTGTAAACCCTAACACCTTATTATCTAACACCTTATTATCTAGCACCTTATTATTTTACATACTTTCTAGCACACTTTTATTTTAGAGTTTTTTATTCAACATTGGAGCTTTTCAAGTTTATTCAAGATTCAAGTTTTGAAGTTGTTCGTGTTCAAGATTCAATTCCAAGTTTTTCTTACTCTTACTTTTTAATTATGTTCTTTCAATCTTTTGTGTTCATGTCTACTTTAATTATGTCTAGCTAAATTCCTTAGTTGATTTTAGGGATTGAATGCCTAATTGAATTTATGTAAGTGTTTTTGTTTTTAATTAGCCTTCCAATCTAGATGCATGTTTCATGGTGCTTATTCTCATGCATAGTTAACTGGCCATTAATTGTGTATGCATAGTTATGTGTTTATGCCTTAATTGGATAATTGCATAATCGATCTCATGAAAGCATGATATAATAGTTTGATTTTCTTGATTGATAATTGAATTGTTATATGTTCATATATAATTGATTTGGTGTCTTAGTTGAACCTAGTTGATTATATTATTGGTACTTGTTCTATTTCGCACTTGATTCGATTCTTACAATTCGAAAGAATATTAGGATCTCGTTGGGTGACTACTTGCATTGCTTTAATTAGGGTGTAAGTTATTTTTGCATGTATCACATTTAGATTGGATTAAAGTGGTTAATTGTATTCATTAATTATTTGTATATTTTTGATTAGGTAGGCTTCCCTAGAATCAACACTTTTCCTTAATTGTTCACTTTCCTTATTTACTTAATTGCTTGTGCCTTAAGTTGTTTTATTTGACTACTTATTTCTTTACTTGTTTAATTCCTTATATGATTACTTGAGTTCTTGTTATTATTTGCCTAGTATAAATACCACATTCACTAAACCCTTAAAAGCCTAGACATCACATTAGTTCTTGAGTAGAGGTATTGTGTGCGTTTTCGGTTTATCAGTCCCTGTGGATACGATACTCGTGCTTCATTATATTACACATATTTTGTGTGGTAGAAATAGTGCGATCAAATTTTGGCGCCGTTGCCGGGGATTGATTAGATTTCACATGCATATTTTGAAATAGAATTAATAGGTGATTTAGGCGCTTTAATTTTCTTTTTTCGGTTTATTGATCTAACGTTTTTCTTTTCTTCTCTTTGGTTTTAGGTAGTGCATGACCACAAGGTCTAAAGGGATAAATCCTATTCCTATAGACTTGGAGTTAGAGCGCTCTCTTCGAGCATTGAGGCGAGGAAAGGAGGCAAGTAAGATCGATACACCACTCTCTTCACCACCCGATTCACCAAGGAGTTTCGATTCAATGGCGGATCAAGTGAGGAGGACTTTGAACGATCGGTTCAAACTGGTCGTGGACCAATTTCAGCAAGGAGGATGGGGGACCACGGAAGCTAACAACTACGAGTTCAAGACGTCCCTCATCAACATGGTGCAAAACAATCAATACGGAGGATCACCGGCGGAGGATCCCAACGCGCACTTGAAGAAATTTCTGGACATATGTGCTACATACAAGGCCAATGGAGTATCTTCGGACTACCTCAAGCTTAGTCTCTTCGTGTGGTCTCTCAAGGACGATGCAAGAGAGTGGTTGGATGGATTGGACAAGAAGGAGGTCACTACTTGGGCTGAGATGTGCACAAAGTTTCTCAACAAGTTCTTCCCACCTTCGAGGGCTCAAAAGCTCATCAATGAGATCAACCAATTTCAACAATATGAGGATGAGCACTTTTATGAGGCGTGGGGGAGATTCAAGAAGTTACTTCGAGCATGCCCGAATCATGGGATTAGTAAGGAGGATCAAATCACGTGCTTCTATCGTGGTTTGAACAAGTTGTGTAGGAAGGAGCTCGATTACGCTTCGAAGGGAGGATTCTTGAACAATGAGTATGAAGTGGCTATGGAGATTATTGAGCTGACCGTAAATTCGAGCTATGAAGAGGCTACCGATCGACGGCTTGGAAGAAGGAGAGTTGCCAACATTGGGATCGATGCTTACGAGGACTTGATGGAGAAGTATACAAAAACAGCAAATGAGTTGGATTCTATCAAGAAAGGAGTACTTCGGTGCGATGCTATCACGGACGATCAAGCAAACCCAACCGAAGAGGAAGATGCCAATTTTGTGCAACAAGGGGGCAAGTGGCAACCGAATCAAGAAAACAAGTGGCAAGGAGGGCAAGGAGGACAAGGAGGTTCGAACTACCAAGGAGGGTATAAGAAGCCATATGTTCCCAACAACCGAAATCATCCGAACTTCTCCTATGCCAATCCAAGCAACGCATTGCAACCACCTCCCGGCTTCCATGTTGAGAATGGAGTCATCCAAGAGCCCAAGAAGGAATTGTCAACCGATGAATTGATTCGTCAATATATGGCTCAATCGGAGATGAGGATGACACAACAAGATGCAAAGTTGAGGACGTTGGAGCTCACTCAAAGTACATCAACCAACAACTTGGCTAGTAGCATCAATGCGTTGACCAAGCAAATGCAAATGTTGGAGACGCAAATGAGTCAAATAGCCAATGCTCAAGGAGGAGTCCATAAGCCCGGCCAATTCCCAAGCAACACGGAGCAAAACCCAAAGAACAACCATCACGTTCATGCTATCGAGCTTCGGAGCGGCACTACGTACACAAATCCATCCTTGGAAGCTGAGAAGAAAGGAGTCGGAAACTTCAAGAATGTGGTGCTCGAGGAAACGAAGATCCAAGAGCCGAGGCGAGGGCCTCTCGACACCCCTCTCGATCGAGAGGTCGATCGAGAGGTCCATACTGGAGGTCAGAATTCACCTCTCGACACCTCTCTCGATCGAGAGGAGGATCGAGAGGTATACGATGAGGAAATTCAAATTGACCCTCTCGACACCTCTCTCGATCGAGAGGTCGATCGGGAGGTCAAAAAGCAAGGTCAGAAGGGACCTCTCGACACCTCTCTCGATCGAGAGGTCGGTCGAGAGGCCCAGCAGCCGCACCAACATCCAACTTACACTCCGAAGGCCCCCTTCCCGCAACGATTGACCAAGACGAAGCAAGACGAGAAGTATCAACGCTTCATGGAGATTTTACAAAAGGTCAACATCAACATACCACTTCTCGATGCTCTCCGAGACATGCCTAACCACATGAAGTTCATCAAGGATGCGGTTTCGGGGAAGAAGAAGTGGGGGAAGTTCGAGACGATCAATCTCACGGAGGAGTGCACCGCGGTGATCCAAAGGAAGCTACCATTGAAGCAAAAGGATCCCGGAAGATTCACTTTGTCATGCAAGATTGGTGATCAAATCTTCCAAAATGTGCTATGTGATCTTGGTGCTAGCATAAATTTGATGCCTCTCCCTATATTCAACCGGCTCAAGATCGGGAAGATGAAGCCAACCACCATCTCTCTACTTATGGCGGACCGATCAGTTTCTTATCCAAGGGGGATAGTAGAGGACGTTCTCGTTCAAGTGCACAACCTCGTCTTTCCGGCAGATTTCGTAGTCTTGGACATGCCCGAGGATACAAATCAACCTTTGATCTTGGGACGGCCATTCTTAGCAACGGGAAGAGCATTGATCGATGTTCAAGATAGAGACCTCACATTTCGAGTCAACGGGGAGGAACTGAAAATTTCTATCTACGAAGCTATGAAGAGACCCGACGATCAACGTGAGGATATCTTCTCCATCGAGACATTGACACCACCTACTTCGGAGGAGGCACTTAACCATTGTATTTTGAATTCTCTCTATGCCTACGAGGAGTTGGATGAAGCTTGCGACGAGATACTCGAGTATCTCAATCAGTTGGAGGCTAATCGACCATCGAGTCACCACAAGGAGGTTTCTTATCTCGACATCAACAAGAAGGTGGACGACGGATTTTTCGAAGAGGAAGAGAAGAAGGATGCAGCCCCTAAGGTGGAATTGAAGCCATTACCCGAGCACCTCAAGTACAAGTTCTTAGGAGAAGAAGAGACGTACCCGGTGATCGTATCTTCTCATCTCACGGAGGTAAACACGGACAAGCTATTGAGGGTGTTAAGGGAGCACAAATCTGCAATTGGATGGACGATTGCCGACATCAAAGGGATAAGTCCTACGATTTGCATGCATAGGATCTTGCTCGAGGAAGGCCATCGCCCAAGAGTCCAACCCCAAAGACGATTGAACCCAGCCATGCAAGAAGTTGTGAGGAAGGAGGTGCTGAAATTGCTTGATGCCGGCATGATCTATGATATTTCGGATAGTGAGTGGGTGAGTCCTACTCAAGTGGTGTCAAAGAAAGGAGGCATGACGGTCATCAACGACGAGAAAGGAGAGCTGATCGCGACAAGGCTCGTCACGGGATGGCGAGTGTGCATTGATTATCGTCTTCTCAACGCAGCAACAAGGAAGGATCACTTTCCCCTCCCGTTCGTAGATCAAAGGCTTGATCGTCTAGCCGGCCATGAGTATTATTGCTTCCTCGACGGATACTCTGGCTACAATCAAATCGCCATCGCTCCGGAGGACCAACACAAGACGGCATTCACATGCCCATATGGAGTTTTCGCTTATAGGAGGATGCCGTTCGGATTATGCAATGCACCGGCCACTTTCCAAAGGTGCATGATGGCCATCTTCCATGGATTGATCGAGAATATCATGGAGGTGTTTATGGATGATTTTTCAGTCTTTGGTCCTTCTTTTGATCAATGTTTGGAGAATCTTGCCACGGTACTTCAAAGATGCGAAGAGACGAACCTCGTTCTCAATTGGGAGAAGTGCCACTTCATGGTTCAAGAAGGAGTTGTACTAGGTCACAAGGTGTCTTCATATGGATTGGAGGTGGATCGAGCCAAAGTTGTAGCCATCGAGAAGTTGCCACCGCCAACCAATGTCAAATCGGTGAGAAGTTTCTTAGGACATGCCGGCTTCTATAGGAGATTCATCAAGGATTTCTCAAAGATCACAAAGCCGTTGTGTGGATTGCTCGAGAAAGATGTCAAGTTCGTGTTCGATAATGAGTGCTTGGAAGCCTTCGAGACATTGAAGAAGGCGCTTATCTCTACTCCCGTCTTGGTGTCGCCGGATTGGAGTGCCCCGTTCGAGCTCATGTGCGATGCAAGCGATTGGGCGGTAGGAGCAGTTTTGGGGCAGAAAAGGGAGAAGCTATTCCGAGTGATCTACTATGCTAGTAAGACGTTGGACTCGGCTCAAAGGAATTACACCACCACGGAGAAGGAGTTACTTGCTGTGGTCTACGCTTTCGACAAGTTTAGACCTTATTTGGTGGGATCTCACACGATTGTGCACACCGACCATGCCGCCATTCGCTATCTCTTCAACAAGAAGGACTCGAAGCCAAGGTTAGTTCGCTGGATTTTGCTTCTTCAAGAGTTCGACATGGAGATCAAGGATAGGAAAGGATGCGAGAACATGGTGGCCGACCATCTCTCGAGACTCGAGCAGCCCGTGGAAGGAGAGGATTCGAAAATTGCAATCAAGGAGAGCTTCCCCATGAGCAGATTTTTTAGATGGACGATTTGATACCTTGGTTCGCCGACATAGTCAATTATTTGGTGATCCATCATGTGCCCAAGGATCTATCGTCTCACCAAAAGAAGAAGTTTCTACACGATTGTAAGTTCTATTATTGGGATGATCCATACTTGTATAGGAGGTGTGCCGATGGAGTCATAAGGCGATGTGTTCGACAATCGGAATGGAAGAAGATCATCGAAGATTGCCATAGCGCTCCGAATGGGGGACACTTTGCAGCGAATCGGACCGCCCTCAAGATCTTTCATAGTGGTTGCTATTGGTCGTCGATCTACAAGGATTGCCATGAGTTCATCAAGTCATGTGATCGATGCCAAAGGATGGGGAATATCACGAAGAGGGACGAGATGCCGCAACGAACTATCATGGAAGTGGAGCTCTTCGATGTTTGGGGGATTGACTTCATGGGTCCTTTTCCCAAGTCTCAAGGGTTCTCCTACATTCTACTTGCGGTGGAGTATGTTTCTAGATGGGTCGAGGCCATTCCGACTACAACCAACGATTCGAAGGTGGTGATCAAATTCCTCCAGCGAAATATTTTGACTCGGTTTGGAACTCCGAGGGCTTTGCTTAGTGATGGGGAGAGCCACTTCAACAATAGTTGGTTAGGATCGCTTCTTGCAAAATACAGAGTCAAGCACAAGGTCACATCGCCCTACCACCCTCAAGCAAACGGTCAAGCCGAGTTAGCTAATCGAGAGATCAAGCAAATCTTGGAGAAAACCGTCACCAACAAAAAGGAGTGGGCGAAGTACTTGGATGACGCACTGTGGGCCTATAGGACGGCTTTCAAGACGCCAATTGGGAGATCGCCATATCAATTGCTATTTGGCAAGTCTTGCCACTTACCAATGGAGTTGGAGCATAAAGCTTATTGGGCGACGAGAAGAATCAACTTCGAGTTCAAGGAAGCCATGGGACAAAGATGTGACGACTTGTTGGAACTTGATGAATGGAGAAACGAAGCATTTGGAAATTCGAGGATCTACAAGGAACGAGCTGCAAGATTCCACGACTTGAGCATCAAAAAGCGTAAGTTCGAAATTGGTGATGATGTTCTTGTTTTTAATTCTCGACTTCGTTTATTTCCAGGAAAATTGCAAAGTAAGTGGTCGGGGCCGTACGTCATTTACAAGGACTTGAAGAACGGTGCATTTGAGGTGTTGAAGAACGATGGTGAAAAATTCGTAGTAAATGGACATCGCCTCAAGCACTACTTCAAGCCGTTGTCGTTTTTCCCCAAGAAAGCGGCCACTTACCTCGATGACCCAAAGTAGAAAGGAGGTATCGTCGGGCTAAAGACGTAAAATGTAGCACTTGTTGGGAGGTAACCCAATATTCGTATCCCGTTTTTATTTTGTTTCGTTTTACGTTTAAGAGTCTTAGGTAGTTTATTTTTCGTAGGTTTGAGTCAAATTTCGTATTTTAGAGTCGAACCCCTTAATATACTAACGAATGTTAAAAATTTGTGAAGAAAACAAAATCGAGCAGGACCTCTCGACCCCTCTCTCGATCGAGAGGTCGTTCGAGAGGTGAAATTTTGGCATACAGTAGGGGTCTCTCGACACCTCTCTCGATCGAGAGGTGTATCGAGAGGTTTTGAATTTTTTGATTTCCCAGGTGTGTCACGTGAAGCCTCTCGATCGAGACCCCCGTGTTTTCGATCGAGAGGGGAGGTCAAAACGTACAGTGCAGCACCTCTCGACACCTCTCTCGATCGAGAGGTCGATCGAGAGGTCAAATTTCAGATTCCAGTAGCTACCTCTCGACAGGTCTCTCGATCGAGAGGTCGATCGAGAGGGTCGTTGACGGCGCACATTCCGACTTTGACCAGGTTTATTTACTCCTTTAAATACACCTTTTGCACACAACTCACATACCATTCTCTCATAACTCACAAATTCTCTCAAGCACACACAAGAACTCTCAATTTCCTTCTTCAATTCGTCAAAAGGTACTAAAAAATGGCACGAGACAAGGGCAAGAATGTCGCTTCAACCTCTTCGGGCAAAGGCAAAGGAAAAGAAAAGGTCACCTCTTCGAGCAAGGGAAAGGAGACATGGAAGAATGACAAGACTATCCCGGAGACTAGAATACCGCCGGCGAGGTCGATGCCCTCAAGTTTGGAGCCCAAGGCGTTCAAACTCAAGCTCACGACGGCGGAGTCAAAGAGGAGATGGTCCCACCTTGTGCAACTCAAGCACAAGCACTGTCGTTTCCTACA
This sequence comes from Thymus mandschuricus, assembly GCA_029379335.1. Lineage (NCBI taxonomy): Eukaryota > Viridiplantae > Streptophyta > Magnoliopsida > Lamiales > Lamiaceae > Thymus > Thymus mandschuricus. The sequence goes on along the minus strand of CM057074.1, from coordinate 11,812,611 downwards.
TCAAGAGACGGTGGCGGCGATGGGGATAGCTAACGAGATCACCCAATTGATGCAACGAGGAGGCTTCACCAACATATTTCAAGGGAATCACTTCACCTACCACATTCTCACGGTGGAGTTCCTCTCAACGTTGGTAGTGGAGCGAGTCAACCAAGTGCCCCATGTCATTCGTTTCCAACTTGGTGGTCAACCGAGAGAGCTTGATATGGATCAACTTAGCGATATCATCGGAGGACACAAGCATGGTGAATATATTGGCAACAATCATCCGAATTTGCAAGATTTGTGGGCACACTTCGTGGATTTTGAGGAGGAAAGAACAAGATCCTACAACCCGGCGAAAGCAAAGGCCACCTCAATTCGGAATCCCACGATTCGCTACTTCCATAGGCTGATCTCGTGCACCATCCACTCCCGTCATGACTCCGGCACCTTCCTTGCCACCGACGCTCATCTTATTTGGACTTCTTTGCGAGGACATTCACAATGTGCAGTCCTTTACCTCGTCGATCATATGGAGAACCAAACATACTTTTTCGGGGGGCAAAAGATCGGGATAGGAGCTTTCGTCACTCCCATTGCCCAACACTTCAACATCCCGATTGGAGAGCAGCCCGTATCTACGTCCATCTTTGTAGATAGACGGACGTTGGAGCTTGCAAGGATGATCTCGTATGACACGTCCGGGTGGTTCTTTAAGTTACATGGGATGAGTGGCATTTATCTCTTTCCGCTTCCGAACAGTTATTTGACGGAGGTGATCGGGAACGAGAAGCTGCGGAGAGGGAACAAAAAGATGGATTCTCCTCAACACAAGGAGCTTATGTGGGCTGAGGGAGGTCCAAAACCCGACGAAGGTGGTGATGATGATGAGGAGGAAGAAGATGAAGACGAGGCTGAGCAATATGAGCGGGGATTTGATCAAGGGGAAGATGCTTTTGAGCAAGGATACGAGGGTGTTCCACAGCCCGGTTTTCATATGAGAGCTCCGGATTTCTCTACGATGCGGGATTGGCACACGGAGTCAATGGAAGCAATGGACAACTATCATTGGGATAGTAGGGATTTGTTGAATCCCAAGTAAGAGGAGTTCGTGAAGAGGTACAAACGTTGAGAACCGAGGTGGGGGATCTTCGTACATTTATTGGAAGTCGTTTTGATACTCTCGACGCCTACATTGAGAATGAGAGGAAATTTCGAGAAGAGGAGGCGAAGAGGCGTGAGGATGAACGAGCATACTTGGAGAATTATAATAGGATGGTGCATGAGATGCGCTATTTCTATCCTCACTACCCGGAGAGCCATCAACGATTCGACCCCAATAACCCCGACAACCCTCCCTTCCCACCGCCATTTCAATGAGGTCAGTTTTTAACTTAGCCTACTTCTTTTCTTTAAACTTATTTCGTTGCTATGCTTTGAAATAAGTTTGGGGGAGGGAAAGAGTGTCTAAGTTAATTACTTTTATTGTTTTCTTGCTTTGAGAGTCTTTTATTTGTTAGTATTATTTTGGGGTATGTTAGAATCTTTTATTGTTTTGAGTCTTAGGTTTAAATTGAGTCAAGTAAGCATGTGATGATAGTGTTGTGAATTTGGCCAATGATAGAAAATTTTTGATTGATTTTTGGAGAAAATTCATGATCTTTATTATGCATGGAACCTTGGCGAAGCGACGCATTTTATTCATTGAAATTGAAGCATGTCATGATGTCGGGAACTAGTTAGTTTGAGCCCGTGAGTTTTGAGCTATTGGTGCATATTGATGCCTATTTTCTTGATTGAGTGATCATGTATGCTTCATTGTTTCTAGAACTTGCCCTATTTCTCCATCAAGACCTTAGTATATTTATGAACTAGGAGATGATATTAGGCCATTCTTTCGTAGCCACATGATTCCCATACACTAACCTTGATCATTATCTTTGTTTACCCCCTTTGAGCCTTGTTATGAGCCTTTCTTTCTTGAGCTTGGATGATAGGAGGTTTGGATGGATAATGGTATCTTTAGTGGAGTTAGTTGATGATGTGGGAAGGAGTTGAGTAGATTATCTTGGTGTGGTATGAAAAGAAAAAGAAATGATTTGAGATGCTTGATTAAGTATAGTTAGCTATCCCTATGAGCTTAGAAAAAAAAATAGAAAAAAAAAGAGAGAAAAGAAAATTAGAGCCTTTGTTCGAATATTAGAAAGAACATTTATTAGAGGAGCTCTATAGTAAAAAAAAAAAAAAAAAAAAAAAAAAAAAAAAAAAGAAAAAAAACAAACAAACAAAAATAAGCATAAGGGGATAGTTAGCTTGGATTGTATATGTAGCATCTTGATATTGAGTTTTGTAGTTGGTGTTAGATGGTAGAAGATGGAGTAAAATCTATACTTTGGGTGAAGTTGAAAAGAGGTTGATGATTTGGAGCAATTTGAGTCACTTAGCCTATATATTTCCTACCTTAACCAATGTCCCTACGTTACAAGCTTTTACAAAGACCTTTTTTATCTTAGTTTGTGAATATTACATTAGGTGGAGATGTTGAGATTAGGGGCAAGCCTATGGTAAACATGTTGCATTACATTGATGTTGAGTGAACCCCATGATGTGCATTATATTACATCTTTTCTTTGAGAGAGTTGAGAGTTCACTTATATACATAATCTCACATGTTGGAGAGTGTTCTTTGATAGATTGACATGTTTCGAATTTGTTGGATAGGTTGTGTTATTGATGCTAAGGTTGTATGCATAGTTTTGATCATGATCATGAGTATTGGTTTTGAAAAGTTTTTGAGGCCTATATAGTTCACAATGCTAGAGTCTATTGTTTACGTTTTGGTATTGTTCGGGACGAACAATGTTTAAGTTTGGGGGATTTGATATTGGTGAAATTTACCTTGTTTTCATAGCCAAAAAGAGTCGATTTTGTGTCTCGATTTTATAGTATTGTCTATGTTTTATATGGTTTTTAGTATATGGGACAATATTATGCTTGTAGGTGTTTTTCTGTGTTTTCAGGCATAAATTGATGATAAATCGATGATAAAACCCCGAGACGAGAAAAGGCGTGAAGATCGAAGCTGAAAATCCAAGATTTGAGTTCGAGTGAAGGCCTCTCGATCGACCTCTCGATCGAGAGAGGTGTCGAGAGGTGCCTTCTGCCGCAGCTTTCGATCGAGAGCAAAAATGATACCCTCTCGATCGACCTCTCGATCGAGAGGTCTGTCGAGAGGTGTCCAGCCGAGAATTTTTCTCCTTATTTAATTTGACTCCTTTTTTGTCTAGGTTTTCCTTATGTAAATTTCTCCTATATATACTCCTAGTCTAGCATCGTAAACCCTAACACCTTATTATCTAACACCTTATTATCTAACACCTTATTATCTAGCACCTTATTATTTTACATACTTTCTAGCACACTTTTATTTTAGAGTTTTTTATTCAACATTGGAGCTTTTCAAGTTTATTCAAGATTCAAGTTTTGAAGTTTTTCGTGTTCAAGATTCAATTCCAAGTTTTTCTTACTCTTACCTTTTAATTATGTTCTTTCAATCTTTTGTGTTCATGTCTATTTTAATTATGTCTAGCTAAATTCCTTAGTTGATTTTAGGGATTGAATGCCTAATTGAATTTATGTAAGTGTTTTTGTTTATAATTAGCCTTCCAATCTAGATGCATGTTTCATGGTACTTATTCTCATGCATAGTTAACTGGCCATTAATTGTGTATGCATAGTTATGTGTTTATGCCTTAATTGGATAATTGCATAATCGATCTCATGAAAGCATGATATAATAGTTTGATTTTCTTGATTGATAATTGAATTGTTATATGTTCATATATAATTGATTTGGTGTCTTAGTTGAACCTAGTTGATTATATTATTGGTACTTTTTCTATTTCGCACTTGATTCGATTCTTACAATTCGAAAGAATATTAGGATCTCGTTGGGTGACTACTTGCATTGCTTTAATTAGGGTGTAAGTTATCTTTGCATGTATCACATTTAGATTGGATTAAAGTGGTTAATTGTATTCATTAATTATTTGCATATTTTTGATTAGGTAGGCTTCCCTAGAATCAACACTTTTCCTTAATTGTTCACTTTCCTTATTTACTTAATTGCATGTGCCTTAAGTTGTTTTATTTGACTACTTATTTCTTTACTTGTTTAATTCCTTATATGATTACTTGAGTTCTTGTTATTATTTGCCTAGTATAAATACCACATTCACTAAACCCTTAAAAGCCTAGACATCACATTAGTTCTTGAGTAGAGGTATTGTGTGCGTTTTCGGTTTATCAGTCCCTGTGGATACGATACTCGTGCTTCATTATATTACACATATTTTGTGTGGTAGAAATTGTGCGATCAGTATACGCTACAGTATGACATGAAGCGACTCATCTGAAGCGGACGCTACAAATCTGAAGTGAAGCGAGCATTTACCTAACATAAAGCGACAGCTCAATTCCCGCTCCAATTTAAACGAAGAGTTCAAACTCCAGTCAAGTGAAGATCGCCGCATTAATTGCAGATCTTGACGTGTCAATAGGAGAATGGAGCAATGGAGTTGACCGCCAGGCCGACAAGGACTCCACAACAGTGCTGGACCACTCCAGTTACTGTTAGAATTGGCTCTTAGCCATTTTCGGCAAATAGACAAACTGGCGCTTCTGAAAAGCAGCAGGCCTGTGCAAGTACTGTCGAGAGGAGGAGGGACAATGCCACCAACCAACAACGGCTCTTGCCCATCCCTCCGCCTATAAATAGTGGAGGTAGAAGACGGAGAAGAGCATAACACTACTTGAGCATTCAGTGCCTACTGCAAACAAATACTCCCAGCCTTCGAGCAAAATTTCTGAGTGTTTGTTAAAGTGTTCTCCGAGCTTCTGTTTCATCAAAACTCATCTCCGCAACCTTCACACTCTAGATCTAAGCCCATTCCATATCCAAGCTTAGAGAAGAACTCTTGCCTTCTTTGCATTCATTGTAAAGAGTTCTTCATTAGTGTGTTCGTCGAAAACCAAAAACCCTAACCCTAGTTTGTCTGTTAGGTTTTGTGTTTGTCGAAAGGTTGTCTCGATCCAAGACTCTACTTTCCTCGATAGTAGAAGTCTCGATCATAGAGTTTAGATCCAAGCTAGCACAGTCCTCGATTGTGTGAAGCTCGATCAAAACTAGGTTTGTGTGGAGAACCCGTAATCTCCCAGTTTTGGACTGAAGCGAGTGAAGCTTAGTCCATTCTAGGTCTTAAGGAGAACCCACAATCTCCCTGTCGTCAGATCCAAGCAAGTGAAGCTGGATCTTGACTTAGGTTTTTGAAAAACCCGTAATCTTCAAGGTTCTTGAGTGAAGAGAATCAGTAGCTTCGAGCAACAAAGTGGACGTAGGTGCCCTTGTGTCGTATCTCTCTAACCCTAATATATTCTATTGTTTACTGCTTTGATTATTCATTTGCACAAACATCGTAAACAAACTTAAACTGAGTTTTTAATTACTTAGGAAAGACTAGCTCACCATATTCCGCATCTCGAGTAAAGCCTCACTCTTGATCAAGCATTCACTTAGGTCAAGAAGTTTGCTAGCACTGTAGATCTAGCTTTCTGCTAGGTCTTAAGTATTTGAAGCGAGCGCTTTACTTGTCACTCTGAGATAAAGGAAACGAAGTTGAAAAACTTCTACACACGTATTCACCCCCCCCCCCCCCCCCCCCCCCCCACCACGTGTGTTTCCTCTATCAAACCGGGACCAACATAGGAGGTTTGGATGGTTATGGGTATCTTTTGGTTGTTAGTTGTATGGAAGGAGTTGCATAGAACATATTTGTTGTGGTGAAGGAAAGGAGCAAAAGAAAAGAAAGTTTAGATGCATGCTTAAGTATAGTTAGCTATCCCTATAAGCTTAGAAAAAAAATATATATATAGAGCCTTTGTTCAACATTAGAAAGAACATTTATAAGTTGAGCTCTAGAAAAAAAAAAAAAAAAAAAAAAAAAAGAAAAGAAAGAAAGAATAAGAAAATAAGCATAAGGGGAATAGTTATCTTGAATTGTATTGTTTGCATCTATAATATTTTGAATTTTGTAGTTGGTGTTGGATGGTAGAAGATGGATGAAATATTCATACTTTAGTTGGAGTTGAAAAGAGGTTGATGATTTGGATTTATTTGAGTCACTTAGCCTATATATTCCCTACCTTAACCAATGTCCCTACATTACAAGTTTTTATAAAGTCCTTTTTATCCTAGTTTGTGAATATTACATTAGGTGGAGATGTTGAGATTAGGGGCAAGCCTATGGTAAACATGTTGCATTACATTGATTTTGAGTGAACCATAAGATGTGCATTATTTTACATCTTTTCTTTGAGAGAGTTGAGTGTTCACTTATATATATATACATATATATATATATATATATATATATATATATATATATATATATATATATATATAGGGGCTGGTTCTCATGAGAACCATTCACTTCATGAGAACTAGGAACCATTCTAGTCCATTAGATCATGCGAGATCTATGGACAAGATTAATCCCTACATTAATTAGTATATTGATTTAAATCTAATTTTAATTATGCAAAAGGGTATATTAGTCAATAACAAAGCAACACTAATCCACCTACCTTAATTATAGTATACGTTAGATTTGTTTAATATGCAGGCGGCCGATTAAAAATCAATTAGATTTCGACGACGAAAGCAAGCATCGACCAGCCGCCGAAAACTGGTTCGCAGTGCGAAACGGAGCAGCAACCGGTCCGCTGAAACTTGCTTTGCAGGCGACTCTCGACTCCCGAATCTGCGTCGTTGGTTTTCAGAGCCGGCGAAACGGAGCAGAAACCGGCCGCTGAAATCTGCTTCACAGGCTATGAAATCGGCAGCAACCGCTGCCAAAACCGAGCAGCAACCGCCGCCGCCGAAACCTGCTTCGCAGGCAACGAACCGAGCAGCAACAGCCGTCAAAACCGAGCAGCAACCACCGCCGAACAGAGCAGCAACCGCCGCCGCCGAAACCTGGTTCGCAGCCTCCAAAACCTAGCTCTCGCACAGCCGGCGAAACCTAGATCGCAACCTACGATTTATGCTTATTTTTTGTGTCGTCGATTTTATGCTTATTTGTTGTCGAATTTATGCTTATTTATCATATAAACATTTTATTTAACACATTTGATGCTTAAATTCTTGATACTGGATGCTTATTTTGCAAACAACTTGAATTTTGATGCTTATTTTTCTATGAACAACTAGTTTCATGCTTAAATATCATGCTTATTTTTATATGAAAAATTTTGATGCTTATTTTTGTGTCGTCGATTTTATGCTTATTTTTTATGTTGCCGAATTTATGATTATTTGTCTTCGATTTTATGCTTATTCTTATAGAAACATTTTATCGAACACATTTGATGCTTAAATACTTGATACTTGATGCTACTTTTTCACCTAGCTTGAATTTTGATGCTAATTTTTCTATTAAACATTTTATCGAACATTTTATGTGCATAGATTAAGCATGAATTTTGTTGAACAATTTGTGTGCATTCTTACAAGTGGTTTCATGCTTAAATATTTGTATTTTTATGTGGTCGATTTTATGCTTTTTTTTTCATAAAAACATTTTATCGAACACATTTGATGCTTAAATACTTGATACTCGATGCTAATTTTTTCACCCAGGTTAAATTTTGATGATTATTTGTCTATGAAACATTTTATCGAACATTTAATGTGCATAGATTAAGCATGAATTTCGTCGAACAGTTTCCATGCATTCTTAAATATTTGTATTTTGGTGTCATCTATTTTATGCTTATTTTTTCATAAAAACATTTTATCGAAAACAATTGATGCTTAAATACTTGATACTCGATGCTTATTTTTCAACTAGCTTGAATTTTTATGCTTAATTTTCTATGAAACATTATATCGAACATTTTATGTGCATAAATTAAGCATGAATTTTGACTAATGTAAGCATATTTTTTGACGTTTTTATTTAAAAATACGAGTCATGCTTAATTATAACTAATAATACACTCATTTGAGTTATAAGCATCAAATAATAGTTCGCAATCAAGTTTTATGACGTTATTAAGCATCAAGTGGTTTCATGCTTAAATATTTGTATTTATTGATAAGATTGCTCATTTGAGTTATAAGCATCAAATAATAGTTCGCAAGCAAAGTTTTATGACGTTATTAAGCACTGCGTAAATACCCAAGTTTAGTTAAATTCCGAATAAAAATAAGTGTTTGAACCAAGCATTTATTTGATTCGTTCCAAATATACAGTAAATGGAAAAGGAAATCGAACAAGATGCAACAATTAAACTACCCAATCCATACAAAGCTCCATCTCCAAGGACGTAGTAATCCATTCCAATCTCCACTTCAAGGTTTGAACGGCGAGCTCAACCCTTCTCTCCTCAATCTCAAACACCACACGCATCTCGATCTCAGCCTAAACACTTTCGCCGGAACAATTCCTTCCTTCATCGGAGCCTTGCCGGGGTTGCAGTACCTCTCTCCTCAATCTCAAACACCTCATGCATCTCGATCTCAGCCTAAACACTTTCGCCGGAACAAGTCCTTCCTTCATCGGAGCCTTGCCGGAGTTGCACTACCTGGCCATGTCCCAGACAGCGGCTCACGACGTCTTGTTTCTATCCCGAACCCTTAACAAGAGAGAGACGAGAGTTAGAGGGAGGGAGAGATAAAAAAGAAGATAGGGAGAGAGAAATCTAACGTGTACGGCGGCGGATGCTACTGTTTCGGTGGTCCGGTGGACGGCAATTCGACAGCGGCATCTCAGCCGGAGGTCGCGACACCTGCTTTCTCTATCTATCAAAATACTAAAAACAAAAAGAGAGTGGAATAGGGAAGGAGAAGAAACGGGACCGCGGCCGGAGTAGCGTTCCTCGGCGCCGGCAATAGTCGTACGAGAGAGATAGAGAAAGGTTCGAAAGAGTGTGTGTGAGAGAGAGAGCGGCGCCGGCAGCAGTCGTGCGAGAGAGAGGTTCAAGAGAGTGTGTGTGAGAGAGAGAATGGATTCTTTAGTATCCCACGTTTTAAGGAACGAATAGAACATATTACAATATTACCCTTTCAATTTATAAAACTGCCAAAATTAATCAATATGATCTTCAAATCTCATCCGTTTATTCTCTTAAAATGAACGGATCATAAAGGTTCCTAGTTCTCACGAAATGAAAGGTTCTCATATGATCTATTCTCTCTCTATATATATACATCTCACATGTTGGAAAGTGTTCTTTGATGGATTAGTGTGTTTTGAATTTGTTGAGTAAATTTTGTTATTGATGCTAAGGTTGTGTGCATAGTTTTGATCATGATCATGAGTTGGTTGTTTTTGAAAATACTTTGAGGCCTATAAGTTCACAATGCTAGAGTCTATTGTTTATGTTTTGATATTGTTCGGGACGAACAATGTGTAAGTTTGGGGGAATTGATATAGGTGAAATTTACCTTATTTTTGTAACCAAAAAGAGTCGTTTTTGAGTCTCGATTGTGTAGTATTGTCTATATTTTATATGGTTTTTATTATATTGGACAATATTATGCTTGTGGGTATTTTGTTGTGTTTTTAGGCATATTCTGATGATAAAACCACGAGACGAGACAAGTTAAGGTGTGAAAATCGGAGTTCGTAATCCAAGATTTGAAGTCGAGTGAAGACCTCTCGATACATCTCTCGATCGAGAGGCTTATCGAGAGGAGAGCTTCTGGATTTACTCTCGATCGATAGCATTTTAACATCTCTCGATACCTCTCTCGATCGAGAGGCCTCTCGATCGAGAGGTGGAGAGTGTCGAGAGGGTCATCCAGCCGAGAATTTCCTTATTTTAATTGGACTCCTTTTTAGTTTCTACTTCCTTTTGTAAATTTTCCCTATATATATATATATTCTTTAGTCTAGCATTGTAAACACTAACACTTTTTACATACTTTTACTTTAGAGCTTTTATTTTTAGTCTTGTATTCGACATTGGAGATTATTCAAGTTTATGCAAGATTCAAGATTCGAAGTTCTTCGTTTGTGTTCAAGTTTTTCTTACTTCTACCCTTTAATTATGTTCTTTCAATTCTTTGTGTTTATGTTTGCTTTAATTATGTCTAGCTAAATTCCTTAGTTGATTTTAGGGATTGAATGCCTAATTGAATTTATGTAAGTGTTTTTGTTTACAATTAGCCTTCCAATCTAGATGCATGTTTCATGGTGCTTATTCTCATGCATGATTACTTGATCACTAATTGTGTATGCATAATTATGTGTTTATGCCTTAGTTGGATAATTGCATAATAGATCTCATGAATACATGGTATGGTGATTTAATTTTCTTAGTCGAAGTTGAATTATCATATGTTTGCATATAGTTGATATGGGTGTCATAGTTGAACCTAATTGATTGTATGATTAATACTTGTTCTATTTTGCACTTGATTTGATTTCTATGATACCGAGAGGAGAATAGGATCTTATTAGGTGACGACTTGCATTGCCTTAATTGGGGTGTTAGGTTATTTTCATGTATCACACTTAGATTGGATTAAAGTGGATTGTATGCATTAATTACTTACATGTATTTGATTAGGTAGGCTTCCCTAGAATCAACACTTTTCCTTATTTGAATTTTATCCTTATTTGTTAATTGCCTTATTTGTTTATTTCCTAAATTGTTTAATTGAGTTCTTTATTTATTTGCCTTGTTATAAATACCACAATTCTCTACACTTTTAATTGCTTAAACATCAGTTTAATTCTATAGTAAAGGTACTGTGTGTGGTTTCTGTTTATCAATCCCTGTGGATACGATACTCGTACTTTCGTATACTATACCTATTTTGTGTGGTAGAAAATAGTGCGATCAGCAAGATGAAGCGTGCCGAAGAATAGTGAAGCGAAGCGAATGCTATAGTAGAATCAAAGCGAGTCTGCTGATGCGAAGCGAAGCGAGCGCTACAGTAGAAGTCAAACCAAGTCAATAATTACTAAAGCGGACGCTCAGGATATCTATTACCAAGCAAACGCTACAGTATGACTTGAAGCGACTCATCCAAAGCGGACGCTCCAAATTCAAAAGCGAAGCGAGCCCCTACCTAGCAAAAAGCGACAGCCCAATTCCCGCTCCAATTTATACTTCAAGTTCAAATTTCAGTCAAGTGCAGATCGATGTATTAATTGCGTATCTCCACGTGGCGAATGAAGAATGGAGCACCGTAGTTGACCGCAAGGCCGACAAGGACGCCGCAACAGTACTGGGCGCTCCAATTACTGTTAAAATTGGCTCTTAGCCATTTTCGACAAAGAGACAAATGGACGCGTCTGAAAAGCTGCTGGTCAAGGCGAGAGAAGGAGGAACAAAGCCACCAGCCATCAAACGGCTCTTGCCCATCCCTCCGCCTATAAATAGTGAAGGTCGAAGACGGAGAAGAGTAGAACTGATTGGGCATATTTTCTCTACATATTTTGTGGAATTTCTTGTACATTTTATTCTTAATCTTAAATAAATACTCTTTATTTGGGAATAAGTGTGAATGTATGGTGTTTGTAGGGAAAATATCAAATATTGAAGAATTTGCAGACTTTTGAATGGATTTTATGAATATGGGCATTTGAAGTGTACATTGAGCAGAACGTAAATCAGGCAGCGTGCCCATACCGACTGTGAAGTACTGTAGCTGGGCGAGAATGGAGCAATTTCGGGATTTTGACCATCTACAAGACTTTAAATAATTCCATACGGGATTAATTAAAGATATTTCAGTTTTTAGGATTTTATTTAGTTTTAAAGACAATTTAGATATTATTAATATTTCCCTTTTATATATAGATTAGGTTTGGGGGATTTAGGGGATCGTCTTAGAATAATAGAGAGGAGAGACGAGACAGAAGGGAGGAGAGCAGCCGCCATTCTTCTTTTCTTCTTCTTCCATTCTTTTACTGTTTATCTTATTTTATCTTACTTTGTTTATGATTTCTAGTTAATTTTCTTTATTCCGGCAAAGAACAAGGAAGCCCTGGCATGATTATTCTGTGAGATCTAATTTGTGTTCATACTTTAATTCTATGCAAGCATCGATTATTCTCTGTGTTGATTTCTATTAATCGCTTTATTCGTCTAGGTAGTGTACAATGCTTAGTTGAGTAGAGTTGATTTGTAGCCAATTGAATCGGTCATACGTAATCGTGATTAGATTCGATTAGTGGTAAATCGACTTGTTAAAGTCAAGGGAATAATAGTCTTAATTCGACAATCCTGCGTCAGAGTTTGTCAGTTTCGAATTGGGTTTCTCTAGTTTTTAATGCTGTCGGCTCATTAAATCTATAGAGCGTCTCTTACGGTTGTCAGTCGATTAGGGAAATAATTGGTGAAGCGTCTTCCTGATTATCGATAATTTATGGAGAAATGAGATTGCGTCAGAAGCGTCTTCGGTAGTCATAACTGATTTGTTTGCATGTAATTAGAGTTATTTTTGTATCGAGGATCAGAATAATTCAGCTAGAGTGGAATTGTTCGCTGCCGGAATCGTTTTTAATTTCTTTAAAACCAAAGTTCAAGTAGTCTTTTATGTTATTTGTTCTATTTATTTTCGTAGTTATTTTAGTAAAAAATCACTATTTTGCAGTTGGAAATTCGGAGGAAATCTCGCCGGTCCTTTGGGAGACGATCTTGCTTACTGCTATCTGTGCAGTGTGGGCATACCGACTGAAAAGTCGGAATTATTTTTGGTGTAAAACGACGCACCAAATTTTGGCGCCGTTGCCGGGGATCGGTTTTTAAGTAGTATTTCTTCTGAATTTTCGACTTGTATTTTTTTTTTTTTTTATTTCTTTGTAATTTTATTTTTTTCCAGAATATTGGAGATATGGCCAACAAGGAAGAAGCGCCGAAACTCGAAGATCGGTTGATTAAGGAGCTAGGTCGTCGTAGGAGCAATCGACCTTTGTGCATAGTTCTGCCCACCATTAATGAAAACTCTGAAATCAAGCCGAGCTTTATCCAAGTGCTTCCTAAGTTTAGCAATCTACCTAGAGAGAGTGCACATAAACATCTTGCTGAATTTGACTTAGTGTGCTCTACTTTATGCCCGCAAGGCTTTTCTGATGATAATTTGAGGCTACTAACTTTTTCTCATACCTTGCAGGGAAGAGCTCGAGATTGGTTGTTTGACCTCCCACCCGAATCTATCAAGACTTGGAATGAATTGGAAGAGCAATTTTTGCGCAAATTTTATCCTGAATCTAGAGCTGCTAATTTGCGAATAGCAATTAGTAGTATTAGGCAAAAGCAAGGGGAAAATTTAGCTAATTATTGGGAGAGATTCCAACAACTTTGTCGCAAATGTCCTAACCACGATTTCTCTGATTATCAATTGCTTACTAATTTTTTTTATCGTGGTATGTCTTATTTTGATAGGAAAATTGTTGATGCTGCCTCTGGAGGAAGCTTGATGAACAAAACCTTGAGTGAAGCAAGGCAGCTCATCATTGATATAGTTTCCAATGACCAACAATATGAAGACGAGGACGATGATCGAGTGAGGTATATCAAAAGACCTGGAGGAGTCGATGAGTTGAATGTGAATGAGAAGATCGATGCTCTGACTTCTTTAGTAAGAGGATTTGCCATAGCTCGAACCGAGCAAGCATGTTATGGTTTCAGAGAAGCACAAATGAAGAATTGGAATTGCACATTCCCGGAATCATATACTCCAGAGGGGAGATACCAGTCGTCATTCAGGCAGTATGCCCATACTGACCAACATCCAGACACTGAGTTGAGCGAAATAGTCAAAAGTCTCGCGCAGAGTCAGCTATCATTCCAAGAGAATACTCGAGCTGCATTAGGATGTTTAGGTACACAGGTCACACAACTGGCCACTCAATTAAATGAGCTTCATACGAGTCGAGGAGAATCTCTATCTCAACATGAGATGAATTCCAGGGAGTATGTCAATTCGATAAGTGTATTGAGTGGGAAAACGTTGATTGAGGATGATCTCGAGAAGGATCACAATGAGGTAAGTGGAGATCCTAAGTTTTCTACTTCTCAAGTGCTAACTCCACCCTTGGTTTCTTTCAGGACTGACCAGAGCAAGAATGACGAAGGTGAAAAAGAGGTCAGGGAAGATCTAAAGCTTGAGAATGCATTTTTAAGTGGATCAACAATTTTTGCTCAGAATTCATCAGGAAGTATGCCCATACTGTCCGAACAGGGAAAGCTGCTATCATCTTCGGAGCAAATGTCGAAGCCACACATGAAGCCACGACCACAACATCTGAATAATGCAAGTGTGGGGGAGAATGACTCACCCCTTTTCAAAGGTCTTTGCATGGAGCAAGAAGAAAAGTTGGTCGGAGATTTGGACATGCATATAACCAACATCGGTTGGATTTCGACCAATATCGAATGGATGAAGCTTACTATTTTTAAGGGGATGAATCTCGCATCACCAAAGATTCCTTGACAAATGAGCTTAAATTGTGTCTAGCCTAAGACGTTAAACAAGGGCGCTACTTGGGAGGCAACCCAAGAATTTTTCGTTAATTTATTTCGTTTTTTTTTTTCTTTCTTTAATAAAAAAAAAGTTAAGTTATTTGTCTTATTGATAAATTCTTGATTTTTTTTTTCGAAATTGGCAGGTTCATAGTCGAAAGGCGCCGAAAAAAAAGTAGAAAAGTTCCAGTACTTGAGCCATATCGCCTTCACCAAAGCTGCAACATATTCCGCTGAGTAGTATGCCCACACCAGACACGAATCCGAAATCCCTTCACATGCGATGACGATACTATTCAGGGAAGTTTTCTATTTTCTTATCATTTTGTTTTATCTTCATGTTCTAAGTCCGTTTCGATGGGGATTGTTTTTTCTTTCTACACAATGAGGACATTGTATTGTCTAAGTGTGGGGGGAGATTTTACCTCTACGTGTTTATGGATTTTTTTTGTTTCAAAAAAAAAAAAAAAAATAGAGTGTCCTTTTTTTTTTCAAGTTTTTGGTAGCGGTGAGATGAATGATTTGAGTGGTAAGAATTAAGATTGGTTTGGGAATGCTTGGTTGTTTTCTTTCATGAAAAATATGTATGTTATATGCCTACATGTGTTATTGGATGAGAAAAATATGCAAATTAAAGTTGATCACTTTATTGAGCCTACATAAATTGTGAGGATTGAGCCTTATGGGCAAATCATTATATGCTCGTTGTTTCTTTGTCGAGAGTTTTCACACTTGATTTCTTGATACTTGGTTTGCCTTGTTGCCATAATCGAAGCTGTTTTTTGATATTCTTGCATGAAAATGATTTAGGCATTTAGGATTAACCCCTTTCTTAGCCTTTTTCATTTATGTAACACCTTATATCATCCTTAGTGAGCCCCTTTGTGCCTTAATATCCCTTTTCTTTGTGAATAAACTCACTCATATATTAACTTTAGCCTTTCTTTTAGCCTTCTTTTGTCCCACTGAAAATATGCAAGTAGTTGACCTATATTTTGAGATGAGTACTCTATTTATTTTTTTGGATTAGTATGTGGGAAGAGTGAAACCAATTCACTATGAGGGTTTAAAGGAAAAAAAAAAAGAAAAAAAAAAGAAAAAAAAAAAAGAGAAAGAAAGAAAAAGAAAAAAAAAAAGAGAAAGAAAGAAAAGAATTGAAAAAAAAAAAGGAAAAGGAAAAGGAAAGGAAAAATGCTCTCATTTACGATATTGTTTATCTTCCTATTTTTGGTTTGAGCATAACACATTGGCTATGTTGTTTTTTGTAGAGCTACTCTCGAACATAAAATGGAGGTTAATAGGTGAATTGCTTGCGTATTTTCAGTTCTATAAGCTTTGTGTTCCTAACTTTTTGTCTAACCTACCTATACACCCTAGCCCCATTACAACCCTGAAAAAGACCTATTGATTTGTGCATGAATATCTAATTTTTTTTTTTTTGCGGTCGAGATATTGACATATTGGCAAACTTATGGTGAAAAGCTTTCAAGTTGTGATCGAGAGATTTACATGTGTCCCTATTTTTCTTTGAGAGACTTGGAGTGACCTTGGTGAGGTTTGGATCAACTTTGCATAATTTTGACTTGAATGAAGGGCATTGACATATGTATTTTGATTGAAAAAATGGTTGGTGGTTTGAACGGTTGTATCTTGTTTCTCACCATGATCCTTGTTCATTGAATTGTTGCCAAATTCTTGTTAAGTGTTTTGAGTCAAGTTTCGTAGAATGGTTATTGTGTTTCTCTAGTTTAGTTTTATGCTCGAGGGCGAGCATTGTTTAAGTGTGGGGGAGTTTGATTGGGCATATTTTCTCTACATATTTTGTGGAATTTCTTGTACATTTTATTCTTAATCTTAAATAAATACTCTTTATTTGGGAATAAGTGTGAATGTATGGTGTTTGTAGGGAAAATATCAAATATTGAAGAATTTGCAGACTTTTGAATGGATTTTATGAATATGGGCATTTGAAGTGTACATTGAGCAGAACGTAAATCAGGCAGCGTGCCCATACCGACTGTGAAGTACTGTAGCTGGGCGAGAATGGAGCAATTTCGGGATTTTGACCATCTACAAGACTTTAAATAATTCCATACGGGATTAATTAAAGATATTTCAGTTTTTAGGATTTTATTTAGTTTTAAAGACAATTTAGATATTATTAATATTTCCCTTTTATATATAGATTAGGTTTGGGGGATTTAGGGGATCGTCTTAGAATAATAGAGAGGAGAGACGAGACAGAAGGGAGGAGAGCAGCCGCCATTCTTCTTTTCTTCTTCTTCCATTCTTTTACTGTTTATCTTATTTTATCTTACTTTGTTTATGATTTCTAGTTAATTTTCTTTATTCCGGCAAAGAACAAGGAAGCCCTGGCATGATTATTCTGTGAGATCTAATTTGTGTTCATACTTTAATTCTATGCAAGCATCGATTATTCTCTGTGTTGATTTCTATTAATCGCTTTATTCGTCTAGGTAGTGTACAATGCTTAGTTGAGTAGAGTTGATTTGTAGCCAATTGAATCGGTCATACGTAATCGTGATTAGATTCGATTAGTGGTAAATCGACTTGTTAAAGTCAAGGGAATAATAGTCTTAATTCGACAATCCTGCGTCAGAGTTTGTCAGTTTCGAATTGGGTTTCTCTAGTTTTTAATGCTGTCGGCTCATTAAATCTATAGAGCGTCTCTTACGGTTGTCAGTCGATTAGGGAAATAATTGGTGAAGCGTCTTCCTGATTATCGATAATTTATGGAGAAATGAGATTGCGTCAGAAGCGTCTTCGGTAGTCATAACTGATTTGTTTGCATGTAATTAGAGTTATTTTTGTATCGAGGATCAGAATAATTCAGCTAGAGTGGAATTGTTCGCTGCCGGAATCGTTTTTAATTTCTTTAAAACCAAAGTTCAAGTAGTCTTTTATGTTATTTGTTCTATTTATTTTCGTAGTTATTTTAGTAAAAAATCACTATTTTGCAGTTGGAAATTCGGAGGAAATCTCGCCGGTCCTTTGGGAGACGATCTTGCTTACTGCTATCTGTGCAGTGTGGGCATACCGACTGAAAAGTCGGAATTATTTTTGGTGTAAAACGACGCACCAAGAACACTACCTGAGCAATCAATGCCTACTGCAAACAAGCACTCACAACCTTCGAGCAAAATCTTCGAGTCCTTGTTTAAGTGTTCTCCGAGCTTCAGTTTCATCGAAGCTCGTCTCCGCAACCTTCACACTCCATAGATCTAAGCCTACTTCATATCCAAGCTTAGAGAAGAACTCTAGCCATCTTTGCTTCTACTGTAAAGAGTTCTTCATTTAGAGTGTCGTCAAAACCACAACCCTAACCCTAGTTCTGTCTAGTTAGGTTTTGTGTTCGTCGAAAGGTTGTTGTGTCCAAGATCCAAGACTCTACTTTCCTCAATAGTACAAGTCTCGATCATAGAGTATAGATCCAAGCTAGCACAGTCCTCGATTGTGTAAAGCTCGATCTCTGCTAGGTTTGTGTGGAGAACCCGAAATCTCCCAGTTGTTGTGTCGTATCCAAGCGAGTGAAGCTCGATCCAGTCTTGGTTTTTGAGGAACCTGTAATCCTCAAGATTTTTTAGTGAAGAGAATCCGTTGCTGCGTGCAACAAAGTGGACGTAGGTGTTTTATCACCGAACCACTATAAACCTCGGTGTCGTATCTCCTAACCCTACTTTACATTATTTATTGCTTTGATTATTCATACTGCACAAGCATCATAAACAAACTAAAATCGAAGTTTTAAATACTTAGGAAAGAATAGCTCACTAAATTCCGCATTGCAAGTAAGTCACTCTTGATCAAGCATCTGCTTAGATTAAGAGGCAAGCTTCCACTGTAGATCTAGCTTGAAGCTAGGTCTAAGTATTTGAAGCGAGCACTCTAACTTGCCACTATGAGATAAGGGAAAAAGAAGTTGAAAAACTTCTTACACACGTATCCCCTATCAAATCGGGACCAACAAGTGGTATCAGAGCAGGGGTTCTTTCGAGCCACTGCTTTGCATACCTGAAGCAAGTCCCCTCTCGCTTCACGTTGTCTCATTGAACTGATCCAATTTTTCATAAGTGCATCAAAACCCCCACTCACGCATACTGCATTACTACTGACGGTTCATCATGTCTACCTATAGTGCATCCAACTTGCCACAGTTTTCAATCGAAGGATACGAAACATGGAGTTTCCGTGTCGAAAGCTTTCTATGCTCCATCCACGACAGGATGTGGGAAGTCTGTTTCACTAAAAAGTGTTCGCAATAGAACGAAATCCTATCGTAGCACTAGCAAGTAAAACCAAAGTATCGAATCTCAAGGAAAACTTAACTGGGCAATTAATTATGTAGTAAACCTAAAACTAAGAAAGCAAGTAAAGAATATTTTGGGGTTTTTGTTTTAAATCCTAGGCAATAAAATAAATCAAAGCAATAAAAATCAAAGCAAATAAATCTAATCTAAACAGCTGGAAATAAATCGAACTAAATAAACTTAGAAAATTAAACTAGAAGAAAGCAATAAATCTACCTAGGCAAAAATCGAAAAAAAAGCAATAAAGGAAGCAAAGATAGAAGCATAAATAAATCTAGACATGATGAAATAAATCTGGAAATTTAAAGGAAAATACATCTAACTTTAAAAGCTTTAAAAACTAGAGAATCGAAACTAGAAAAACGAATCTAAACTTTAAACTAGAAATCGAAAGAACGAAATTAAACTAAGGAAATTAAAAGAAGCAATTACGAAATCGAATCTAAAACTAAGTAAAGCAATTAAAGCAAGTAAACGAAAGCAATAAATAACTTACGAGAATTAAACGAAGAACGAAGAACGCGAAGTAAAAGAAAAACTTGAATTGAATTGCACGAACTAAGAATCCGGATCCGAACAAAGTAAAACTAATCTAGAGTATTTGAATGCTGAAAAACTAAGCTAAAAGATGATAAAGATTATACCAATTCGTCCCAAGGTACTAGTATATATATAAGGAAGAAAAACCTAATTAAATAAGGAAACAACAGCTGGGCGCGGACATCTGGCCGATCGGCTAGATTTGTGAAGGACTTGGCCGATCGGCCAAATCAAGTGCTGGACGATTGCGCGCAACTCTCTTGTTTCGGCCGTATCTTCCTCATCCGAACTCCAAATTGACCTCCGTTTTCGCCTATGTGCTCCTATCGAACCCCTCTTCGATATAATCCTTTCATTACATCCAAAATGAATCTTCAATAAAATCATGAGAGGTTAGAACTCAAGGTCAATGATTGCTCAGCAACCATTCTTCTCGTTTTCTTCTCGTTTCCGCCCTTTTCATCCTACAAGTACCAAAAACTCCAAACAACCAATTCATAGCCAAAGACACACGAAAAGACACAAATACACAACGAAAACGAACACAAAAACACAACGAAAAACCTAACAACTAAACACCAATCAAAATCCCCCACACTTAGACCTTTGCTTGTCCTCAAGCAATATAAACACACAACTTAGATTCAATCCAAACAATTCAAATCATAGAACATTTAATCACCGGAATCGACAAACTCACACAAGGTCACTTTAATCCCAAGTTACAAACAATCATCATCAACAAACTATGCGGCTTATAAATCAATCCAAGTAAGAGGAAAAGCAATGATAACACACATCTCACAATATCTTGATCACCACAACTTAGACGACTAGCCTACTTTCCCTTTTTATTCAACAAATAAACAACTCTCCTTTTTTTTTCTTTTTTTTTTAAACAATTGAACGTTTATGGCACATAATTCACTAGGTTTAATCATCGATGGGTCACATCGAGCCTCCTAGTGCGGTTTCCCGTACCCATTGTCAAGTGGGATAGAATGCCTACGAACACTTTTATTCTAATATACACGAGTATCATCTAGGACAAAGTTCATGAAATGTGATCATTCGAGGGTCTCTCGAAGCCTTTTCATGTGGTTTCCCATGCTCATTACTCTAGTATTTTCATACGTTACAAGTAAGAGGAGCAGAATCCTATCAACTCTTTTATTCACAAAACTACAACTCTTTTTTTTTTTTTTTTTTTTTTTTTTTTGTAAGGGGAAAGTAAACTAGCAATCAAAATCGCAACAATCTAGATTTATCACTCAATCCAAAAATCATAAATCATTTCCTCAAACTCAAACCAATTCATGCCCCACAATTCATCGAATCATAATATATCACAACTCAAGATTAAACCAACCTAATTTATGCTCAAATCAATTCCAACAACTAAAGATTCCATCATTGAATCATTCACATTGATTCTAAGTTACATGTTTATAAGGCCCAAAATCAAACAAATTCCTAAGTGAGGGAACATGAAGACTCGATCAACTAGACTCAATCAAACCAAACAAGACTCGATCAAGACACAAACACAAACACTTCATACCAAAAGTTTCAAGCCTCCCCCCCACACTTAAAATCTAGCAATGCCCTCATTGCAAGAAAATAAAATAGAGAAGGGATAGGAGAAACTTATCGCAAGAAGCTAACCAAAACACTTGTAATCCCGAGAGACTCCAAGTAGCACCTACAAAACAAACACAACACAACACACAAAAGCGTAAAATCGAACAAAATAAAGAAATCAAAATAAAAGACTCAAAATAAAACGAAAAGACACAAAACAAGGCTATGATAAATTGAAAGGGCTTCGGAACCGGGGATCATCCCAACGAGGATCATGATGGCCAAAAGCGAGTTTGACTAGAATTGAAGAGGGCTCCCATAAGTTTGGCCGATCGTCCAGAATTCATTAAGGAATCT
The DNA here is from genome assembly GCA_029379335.1 of Thymus mandschuricus. NCBI lineage: Eukaryota > Viridiplantae > Streptophyta > Magnoliopsida > Lamiales > Lamiaceae > Thymus > Thymus mandschuricus. The sequence continues at coordinate 11,791,285 of CM057074.1, read as the reverse complement.
GGCCGATCGGCCAGAATAGATACTGGCCAAGAAACGTTTGCACAGTTTTGGCCGATCGTCCAGAATCCCTAAGGAAATCTGGCCGATCGGCAAGATCAACCACTGGGTGTCCGACGCCTATTCCTGCAAAAACACACAAACTATACGAAAAATCAAATATTAAAAATAAATACTACGAAAAATAGAAATAATAATTTTTTTTTTTTAAATACGTGGTTTGCCTCCCACCAAGCGCTTGTTTAACGTCATTAGCTAGACGAAGGATACAATCAACCTAAGCCCGTAGCACCAAGCGACATGTTGATGCTCCTTGAGACACACTCACACTCCCTTCTCGAACCATCTTGAAGGTCAAGAACGTGGTCATGATCAACTCTCGACTCCCCCACACTTAGTTCGAACTCCTCCTCAAACATCTTCGAGCTAAACTCTGCAAGAAAAGATGTTACACAATTGGTGAGGTTAGAAAGAAAAGAGTTAACGACAACTTCCTCTTCCGATGCATGGTTCAAGTTTTCCTCTTCTACTTCATCAACCTCCTTCAAATTCCCTAGATATTGCCCGATTATATCCTCTTCCTCATCCACACAACTAAAGAACTCGTCATCTTCAATGGACTCCTCATCTTCAAAGAATTCTTCTTGAGCCGCTCCCTTGTCAAATCTCACAAATATTTTCCTCAACACAAGGGTTAGCAAGCTTAACATAAGAGCATAAATGAAAAGATGAAGTAGGAATAGAGGATGAGTTCCCAAATACCGAAAATGTTACCGAACCTCCTTCACCGGCCATGCTCAATGTGCCGGTACCTACATCAATTCGAGCTCGAGTAGTGGCCATGAATGGTCGTCCCAATAAAAGTAGATGTCCGGTTGCACTCTTAGCTCCTTTGCCTTCGTGAAGCACAACAAAGTCGGTGACGACTCGAATTCCACCTACTAAGACAGTGACATCTTCCACAACTCCCAAAGGACTGCTCACGGTGCCGTCTGCTAACTCAATGCGCATGTCGGTAGCTTGAAGGACTCTTGAGTTCATCTTCTCGAAAATAGAATACGGCATTAGGTTCACCGCAGCTCCTAAATCCATCAATCCCAAAACGGTCTCTCCGCTATCCAAAATAATACTCAAGTCGAAACCTCCCGGATCCCCTCGTTTAGGAAATGAGTTGATAGGCTTGGGTTCCTTTGTCTCCTTCTTCACGATACTCCGAATAGGTGGAACATACGGGTTGAGCATTTGCTTCTTGTTCTTCACTCTACTCGGGAATGGAATAGGGGGAACGTACGGATCGGACGTCTTGTGGAGAACGGGAACATCCTTCTTATCATCCTCGGACTTCGTGTGCTGTTCGTCGGTTTTGGCCGATCGGCCAAAGTCAAGGTGACTTGGCCGATCGTCCAGATTGGACGCTCTACTCTCGCGCATGTTGAAGGGTTTGGCCGAGCGGCCAGATTCTGGCCGACCGGCCAGATCGGCTACTGGACGAGGTTGGCCGAAGGGTGTTTCCGGGGTTCCCGGGCCGTTCCATCGAGGGCTCGGGCCCCGTCTATCTCCCATGGGCCCTTGAGGGGGCATCGGAACTCCATTGCGTTGTAACACCGTGATTGCATGAGCTTGGTGAGGTGGAACGGGAGGAACATATGGAGGATATGGGGCTTGCACCTCGTTGGCTTGTTGTGGTTGAATCCCTTGGCTCGGAATTCGCCCCGGTTGTTGCATCAGGTGCATGGAACTAGAAATTTGGCCAATGGCCAACTCGAGCCTCTTTATGTTCGCATCAAGTGCATGGAGACGATCCTCATCGAGGGGAGGCTTTTGTGGAGGTCCTTGAGGACGAGAATTTGGGTAAGATGGTGGTGGTGTAGGAGTAGGTGGAGGGGGGTAGTATGGAGGTGGTGGATAGTAGGGATTTGGAGGATATTGAGGAGGAGGATAATATGGTGGAGGTTGAGAGTAGTAGGGATTTTGAGGAGGGTAGGGGTTATTATATAGAGAGGGGCGACGATATTGAAAATTCGGGTTCGTACCTTGCCCTTGGGGTGGTGGCATGTACCCTTGGGCAGCATATACATCGGCTCCTCCTTCATAAGTGGGTGCTCCCATGTTTTGGCAAACCTCCTTGATGTGTCCCAACTCTCCACAAATCTCGCATTTGTCGGGCTTCCTCTCTTCCTCCTTCGGGGCCGGTGCACTTTGCTTAATCTTCAAGTTCTCGAGATCCCTATACATGTCGGCAATTTGCTTCTTCAAATCGGGGCTCATCGAGATTGCACTCGCCTCCACTTTCCTTGGCCTAGCTGATTTTTGTTGAGAACTCGCAGCGAGCGTCTCGAATATCGTCTGCAACTCGTCAGCTGTCTTGACCGCTATGTTGCCTCCGGCCGAACTGTCCACCATGAACTGACAAGTCTAGTTGAGGGCGTCGTAGAAATATTGCCAAAGCAACTCCGGTGCCATTTGATGATGAGGGCACTGTTGAAGTAGCTCTTGGAACCTCTCCCATGCTTCATGAAATGGCTCATCGTTGTCTTGGGAGAAATTCATAATCTTTGACCGCACCTTGAGTCTTGCAGTTCGGGTAGTACTTGAGCATGAACTTCTCGCACACCGCATTCCATGTGGTGAGAGAGTTGGCCGGGAGCGCCAAATACCACGACTTTGCTCGATCCTTGAGGGTGTACGGGAAGCACTTCATCTTCAAGTTGTCCTCCATGAGTCCCGAGAGTGGGAATGATTGCACCACCGTGCAATACTCTCGAATGAACGTCAATGCATCCTCGTTGGGCAGCCCGTGGTAGAATGGGAGCAACGCCATGTGGTGAGGTTTAAGCTCATGATTCCTGACCGCTTCCGTCAGGACAATCGCCGAAGTGGTGGCTGTGAATGTGGGGCGAGCAAAATCGCCCATGACGACTCTAGTTGCCATGGCTTCGGGCTCTGCAAATAACAAGACCAAAGAGAAGTCTTGTGAATCAATCTCCTCCTTCTCCTTCGCGGCTAAAATCGCTTTCCTTTGATGGATGTTGTCGAAGTAGGGCGCTAAATTCCTTTGAAGACTTCGGCGAGCATGCATACACAACACTCAACAAAAGGGTTAAACGCACCGAGTGGGAGAAACAAGAAATCGAAATAACACAAATAAAAATAAAACAAATAAAAATACTACACAATAAATCGCCTAAACGGCAACGGCGCCAAAATTTGTTTCACTAAAAAGTGTTCGCAATAGAACGAAATCCTATCGTAGCACTAGCAAGTAAAACAAAAGTATCGAATCTCAAGGAAAACTTAACAGGGCAATTAATTATGTAGTAAACCTAAAACTAAGAAAGCAAGTAAAGAATATTTTGGGGTTTTTGTTTTAAATCCTAGGCAAATAAAATAAATCAAAGCAATAAATAAAAGCGAGTAAATTTAATCTAAACAGCTGGAAATAAATCGAACTAAATAAACTTAGAAAATTAAACTAGAAGAAAGCAATCAATCTACCTAGGCAAAAATCGAAAAGAAAGCAATAAAGGAAGCAAAGATAGAAGCATAAATAAATCTAGACATGATGAAATAAATCTGGAAATTTAAAGGAAAATAAATCTAACTTTAAAAGCTTTAAAAACTAGAGAATCGAAACTAGAAAAACGAATCTAAACTTTAAAGTACTAGAAATCGAAAGAACGAAATTAAACTAAGGAAATTAAAAGAAGCAATTACGAAATCGAATCTAAAACTAAGTAAAGCAATTAAAGCAAGTAAACGAAAGCAATAAATAACTTACGAGAATTAAACGAAGAACGAAGAACGCGAAGTAAAAGAAAAACTTGAATTGAATTGCACGAACTAAGAATCCGGATCCGAACAAAGTAAAACTAATCTAGAGTATTTGAATGCTGAAAAACTAAGCTAAAAGATGATAAAGATTATACCAATTCGTCCCAAGATACTAGTATATATATAAGGAAGAAAAACCTAATTAAATAAGGAAACAACAGCTGGGATCGGACATCTGGCCGATCGGCCAGATTTGTGAAGGACTTGGCCGATCGGCCAAATCAAGTGCTGGACGATTGCGCGCAACTCTCTTGTTTCGGCCGTATCTTCCTCATCCGAACTCCAAATTGACCTCCGTTTTCGCCTATGTGCTCCTATCGAACCCCTCTTCGATATAATGCTTTCATTACATCAAAAATGAATCTTTAATAAAATCATGAGAGGTTAGAACTCAAGGTCAATGATTGCTCAACAACCATTCTTCTCGTTTTCTTCTCGTTTCCGCCCTTTTCATCCTACAAGTACCAAAAACTCCAAACAACCAATTCATAGCCAAAGACACACGAAAAGACACAAAAACACAATGAAAACGAACACGAAAACACAACGAAAAACCTAACAACTAAACACCAATCAAAGTCATAGAAGAAGGACCTATCGAGATCATGAAGACGTCTCAGAGAACGTTTCAGCTGCAGAAGACAGAGAAGCTTACGTCAGACAAGACCTTGTCGAAAAGGCGAAAGAGGATTACACGGCCAATGACATCAAGATTGCCAATCTCGACCGTGTAGCACGCCATACAATGCAGAGCACTATATCAGACGCTTATCTCCCCAGGATAAGGAAGTGCACTACTGCAAAAGAGATGTGGGAAACCCTAGCCCTAATCTCGCAAGGCACAGACAAGATCAAGGAGAACAAGCTCGCCGTACTAATGAGAGAGTTCAAAAGCCTGGAAATGAAGTCCGAAGAGACAATTGACGCCTTCGAGTTGCGCGTCACCAACATTATTGCCACTCTCATCTCTCTTGGCAAGGAATTCACTGACAAAGAAGTTAACCTCAAAATCGTTTGAGCCCTCACATGAAAATGGCAAACGATGAAGGAGTTGTACTTGGCAACGAAGGATCTATTAAGCTCACACCGGAGATCCTGTTCTCCGAGCTTAAGGCTCACGAATTCAATCTCAATTGAATGAGTCTGGACGATGAAGATCAAGTTCCTTCTACATCAAAGGGTGTCGCTTTCAAAGCTGTGGAAATGCCAAGCGACCAGACGATTGCAAAGATGACCATAGAAGAATTGGAGGAGCACTACGCATTCCTTTCTAGGAATTTCAACAAGATGAACTCACGCGTAGGAAGATACAAGAGATTCTACAAGCAGTACAAGGGGAAGAACACTGATGCTCGAGAAAGCAAAGGAAAGCGAGAAGAGACGACGAAGCCGATCTCAAAGGACATTGATAGATCCGGGTTGAAGATCCACAACAATTTAGGTGATTATTCATCATATTTGCAAGGAGCATTCATAGATAAAGCATTACAAGGATAGAGAGCAAGAGATTCATGCGTTTCATTGGTCATAACCACGTATTTCATGCAGATTTCATACACGGCATTATTCGCATAAAGATAACAAGTAATAATCGAGCTATGTGCTTAAATAAAGGGTGTTTCTAGCCATAAATCAGTCAAATCTAGGGAGTTTAGAACTCATTCAAGTAGAAAACGAAGAGAGGAAGTGTGAGGAGAGAAGGAAACGAAGAGCGCAAAGCTCTATTGGGCTTTGTCCTCTTCTAACAACGAGGGTTATACCTTAGGCTCGAGACGGTGTGTGGGAGAAACTCTTCCCGGTGACGAGAAGGAGAGATGAAGGTGATCGTGGGTGAGGTTTCCCGGAAGAAGGCCTCGGAAGCTTCGATTGCTTGAGCTCGAAGGAGCTCGTGGAAGAATGTGAGGAATGAATGGAATAGTACGCAGAGTGCGTGTGTATATGAAGAGTTGTGTTGTGATGATGGATAATGAGGTGTGCAATCACTCGATATTTATACATGTAGATAGGGTGAAAAGGTGAGCATACGTTCAGAGTGAGGGCAAGAAAGGAATTTCTATGGAGACAAAGTTCTCTTTCTCATTAATTTTGTGGTCCTCAATCTAACATGGGTAGAATCACGCCGATCATGTGCTAATCAGATCCCAAGGTCCCAACAGATGCTAACGAGACCAAGACAGCTTCTGTACGAACCGGGTTCTGGGCAGAAGCCTTGGCGCAGGCTGGGATCTGTGCAAAACCTTGTAATATCCATGACTTAGGTATCTTTATTAAGCAGGTAGAGATAGGTACTGGAGATGCCACGTTGACAAAGCTGATGTTTATCCCTATCACATACGATACTACTTGATATTAACTCTTTTTGGAGATGATACCCCTAAAGTTATGGTAGGCATACTTTCTTCAGCATTTAGAATTATTTACGTAGCAGGGCTGATACTAGTTCCTATCAGCTACTCCCCCCCAGGTCCAGAAGCGTGTTTAATAAGCTTCTGGTTTAATGCTTTGGCGGGAAATGATAATGCTTTTTCTTCTCCTCTCTCTCTATTTTTTTTCGCACATTACAACATCACTCAGGTCTTGTCGCATGGAAAAATAGTGCAACATTTGATTTTCCGAGGGCGAAGAGATATAAGATTCCCTTCCTCTTCTTTCTCTTTTACCATCTTCTCAAAATATCATCAAGGGAGAGAGAGAAAAGAGAGAGGAGCCCTTTCACTTCTTCTGCATATCTCTTCTTCAGTAAGACTGCCGCTTCTACTCTTTCGTTCCGCCAGAACCAAGCACGTAATCCTCTTACTCGCTAATGCTTTTATGGTCGAAGACATAGGGAGAAAAACCCCCTCTTTCCCTTGTTAACCAGATTCCTTAACTTAATTATTTTTGGCTTACGCCACTTATGCTTTGCTGTTCAGATATGTCGCTCGACTCCCTTCGTCAGAAAATCTGTGACCTAGCCTACTCAGAGGACATCTCTGACTCTCTTCGATTCCATCTACTTAGATTTTTGACCAGGAGGGAAATGGATTTCCTGGAATTTGAGGATTTTCCCAATATGAAAGCCTACCTTCAAAGGCTGAAGAATCTCTTTGTCCAGTACGAAATGTATGATGGGTATTTATCTGAGGAAGAAAAGTGCGAAGCCATTCTTGCGCCCTTGATAGGTGGGTTCCTCTCACCAGGGGATGCCATTATTCATGACCCGGCCCGTAACGGGCGTGTGGTTACTTTAATGGTTGAGCTACTCTCTATCGAGGGGGCTAGGGACGCCGAAGCATCCGTACATGCTGAAAACCGAAGAGAACCCCCAACTGAGAGGTTCTATGAGAGAAGAAACAAGAAATTGAAACTGGAAAGAGGTATACTACTTTATTACTATTTGTCTTTTTGGGTTTGCTTTAGAGAAGGGTGCTAATGTCCCTATTTTCCCCTGCAGATTCAGCCGCGGAGGCTAGTAGTGGATCTTCCTCCTCCTCCCAGAGTTCTCCAGATTCTCCTCCCAACTCTGGTGTTTCTATTTAGCCTGTTTTGCCTTTATCTTTCTGGTCGAGAACTACTTCTTTTGATTTTTGGTGGGGTGTTCATCTTGTACCTCCAAATTTGGGTCAACTATTTTACTTTTCCTGATCTTCTTAACCCAGGAGTTTGTTTTGAGCTTGTTGAAGTAGATTATACTCTGTCTTTTTTAATGATTGCTTAATGCCTCCAGTTTTTCATGCATATAGCCATTTCAAGGTATAAGCATTGGGGTCTGGCATTTTAAGATAATGGGATATGGAGGGTGTCCCCCTACTCCCCCCCCCCCCCCCCCCCCCCCCCCCCAAGTGAGTTATGAGAGATCAAAATGAATCATAACTCATCTAGTGGATAACCTTGCATTCTCCTTTTCTTTTAGATAATCTTCTTTATAAGAAAACTCCTCTAATTTTCCTATGCTCTTTCTTACCTCCCACGGAGTGGGTTTTTGGAAAATCTACTCACTTTTGCACTAAGCGTAGTATTTCTTTAGATTGTTTACATTCCAAGGCCGGGGTAGCACCCTTCCATCCTCATCTTGCAATTCATAAGCTCCCCCTCTCAATGCTTCTTTTACTAGGTAGGGTCCTTCCCAATTTGCATCTAGCTTTCCCATGGGTTTGAGGGCATCTGCCCTTTTTAAAACTAGATCTCCTCTGCAGAACCTTCGGATCTGCACCTTCTTGTTATACGCGTCCCGCACTTGTTGTTTGTATCTTTCTGCCTTTTGAAGAGATTTGATCCTAAGCTCTTCAACCATGTCTAGGTTTTCCCTCATCAGGGAGGAGTTTCGATTTTCGTCAAAAGCAGCTATCCTTAGTGACTTAAGTTCTGCCTCTACCGGCGTTACCGTTGTTGCCCCATAAACCAGATTAAATGGGGCTTCCCCTGTAGCTGTCTTAGGACTAGTTCGATATGCCCACAACACCGAATCCAATTCGTCAGCCCAGTTTCCTTTGGCTTTTTCTAGCTTGGCCTTAATACCACTCACAATGGTTCTGTTTGTTACTTCAACTTGTCCATTAGCTTGAGGGTGAGCTACGGCTACAAATCTTTGCTCAATACCGATTTCTTTGCACCAAGCTCGCACCAAGGATCCTGTAAACTGAGCGCCGTTGTCAGCAACCGGTATCCTTGGAATTCCATATCGACAGCATATATTTTTCCAGATGAACTTCTTTATTACTTGTTCCGTGATTTTTACTACAGCCTCAGCCTCAACCCATTTAGTAAAGTAGTCTACAGTTACGGTTAGGAATATCCTTCCTCCTGTAGCTGTAGGGAATTTTCCTACTATATCGATCCCCCATTTATCAAAGGGACAGGGTGCTACATGGCCCCCAACTGTTCAGCAGGCTTGTGGATGAGTCTCCCATTTCTTTGACAGCTATCGCACCGTTTGACTAGGTTTTTAGCGTCTTTTTCCATTGTAGGCCAAAAGAATCATGCTCTGAGCAGTTTTCTAATTAGATCTTTGAATCCAGTGTGTGCTCCCGCAGCACCTTCATGTATTTCACATAATGCGTATTCTCCCTCAGGCTCTGACAAGCATTTGAGGTAAGGGTGTGTAAATGCCCTTTTGTATAGTTTATCCCCTATTAGGCAGAATTTAGCTTTGAATGCGTGCGGCAGCCTATCTTCACTAGCCAAAGTTGTGGTTTCTGGCTTTCCTGGGAGCTCCTTCAGGGCTCTGATAATTAGAGTTCTCCAATCTTCCATTATTTCAATAGCCTGTACTTCGGCTATGATCAATTTAGCATCTGCATTACACATCACAATTTCATCTGTCCATGTTCCTTCCACCGAACTGGCTATTCGTGCCAGCTTATCAGCTTCTATATTTTCTTCTCAAGGGATCTGGACCACCTCAGATTTGGCAAAACGTCCCATTAACTCGTCTACAATTTTAGCGTACGCCACCATTCGCTCCTCGCGCTTTTCGCAAGTCCCCAGGACCTGGTGTGTCACTAATTGGGAATTCGAATGGACCACTACATGGGTTGCACCCATAGTTTGTAACAAGTTTAGGCATCTGACCAGGGCCTCATATTCTGCCTCGTTATTAGAGACATGATAGTTTAATTTGATGGCAAATTTGTAAGCATGGCTTTCGGGGTCTTGGATAATGATCCCGACCCCTGCACCTTCCTTGGTAACGGAGCCATCCACATAAGCTTTCCACCATTGGTGTTCTTCTTCTTCCCCTCTGGTGGTTTCTTGTAGGAAGTCGGCCAGTGCTTGAGCTTTAATAGCCACTCGTGGCTCGAATTCTACATCATACTCGCTTAGCTCTATTGCCCATTTGACTAATCTCCCCGACAAATCGGGTTTACCCAATATTTGCTTCAGTGGTTCATTCGTCCTGACTATCACTTTATGTGATAAGAAATAGGGCCTCAGCTTTCTAGCCATGACCATCACTGCTAGCGCGGCTTTTTCAATACTCGGGTTCCGCATCTCTGCTCCCTGTATCATCTTTCTTGTATAATAGATAGGCTTCTGCATTAACCCCTCCTCTCTCAGGAGTACCGAACTGATAGATTCTTCTCCCACAGCTATATATAAATATAGAACTTCATGTGGTAATGACTTAGTGAGCAGAGGCAGTTCTGCCATGTGCTCTTTTAACTCTTCGAAGGCTTTTTGACATTCACTAGTCCATTCGAACCTGCTTCCTTTTCTTAATATTTTGAAAAAAGGAAGGCTTTTATCCGCTGATCGAGAGATGAAGCGACTCAACGATATAATTCACCCATTGAGTTTTTGGATTTCTCGAATATTTCGAGGAGGTGTCATATCTAATACGGCCTGCACTTTGGCTTTGTTTACTTCAATTCCCCTGGGGGTAACCATATAACCTAGTAATTTTTCGGCTTGAATACCAAACGAGCACTTGGCTGGGTTTAGTTTAAGATGATATAATCTGGCTACAACAAACACTTCTTCCATATCTTGTATATGATCTTGAGCATGCACACTCTTGGCTAGTATATCATCAACATATACTTCCATATTTCTGCCGATTTGGCTCTTAAAAATTTTATCCATCATCCTTTGGTAGGTAGCCCCTGCATTTTTCAGGCCAAAAGGCATGCTTTGGAAACCAAATGTCCCAGCGCAGACCCCAAATGCAGCTTTTGGGATATGTGACGGGTTCATTTTGACCTGATGGTAGCCTTGATAGGCATCCATCATAGATAGTAACTCACAACCTGATGTGGAGTCTACCAATTGATCAATTCTAGGTAGAGGATAATGATCTTTTGGACAGGCTTTGTTTAAATCTCTGAAGTCAATACACATCCTCCAGGTGCCTGTATTTCCCTTGGCTACCATTACTGCATTTGACAGCCATTCCGGGAATTGTATTTCCCTAATATGTTTAGCCTCCAATAGCTTGGTGACCTCCTCCCTGATGATTTTATCTTTCTCAGGGCCAAAGTGTCTTAACTTTTGCTTTACTGGTTTTACCGAGGGGTCCACATTTAGACAATGCAACGCCACGGCTGCGTCTACCCCCACCAGGTCAGATGACCCAAAAGCGAAGACATCTGCATTCTTTTGCAAACATCTTATTAGTTGCTTTGATATGTCTTGAGGCATCTGGGTGCCAATTCTGGTGGTAAATCCCTTTCGGTCTGGGATCAATTCTATATCTATCAATTCCTCTAAAGGGATCATTAAGCTTTGTCCCTCCTTAACAGTATCAGCCTCCTTGATCTAGCTCTCATCCCTTTCTGGTTTGTGTCGGGGGGCCACGGGTTCTGGATAGCCCATTTTTTGGCTTCTCCCATTTTGACAGACTGGATGTAGCATTTTCGCGAGGTCATTCGACTTCCCGATATCCATCCTATTTGATTTCCCACGGGGAGTTTCATCATCAAGTGATATGTTGATACTATTGCTTGGAAAGAGTTCAGAGCAGCTCTTCCTAGAATAGCGTTATAGGATGACTCTTGGTCAACTACCCAGAAGGTGGTCAACTTTGATGCTTTAACATGTTCTTCACCTAAAGTGAGTGTAAGATCCACTGATCCTACTGTCATGATAGGCTTCTGTGAGAAACCCTGGAGAGCTACTTTGGCTGGTTTCAGAAGCCTCCTTTGGGACATCTGACTAAGACAATTCATGAGGATCACATTAACAGGGGTCCCTATGTCGATGAAGATTCTCCGCACTTGATACCCCTCTATTTCAGCCACTATTACAAGGGCATCATTGTGTTGATGTATGATGGCTTGGTTATCTCTGGATCCGAAGGATATTCTTGGGATGATATTGCCAGACCCCTGCCCCCTGGGAGAATTGAGGACCTTGTCAAATATCTTTTCCAGATGGGCCTTTGAGTCAGCAGGCATCTTTGCGAGGTTCTGCAAATGTTCAAAGATTTTTAAAGGATTAGCTTCGAATGCTCTTAGGATGAGGCTTATCATAAATATAATTTGCTCTTGGCAAGTCTTTTGTGAATGGGGACTATCGGTATTAGCTTTAGTAGATATTGTGTATTTATACAAAATTCTTACAAGGGTAAGCGGTGCCCTCTTTCATAAGACTCGATGTCATGTTGTCTATCTTTATAGAGTTTATCATGCGATGCTTGATCATGTGAGGCTTTTTTAATGGGGATCTAATTACAATGTGAGGCTTTTTATATAGCCTCCCCTCTCATGGACCCCAGTGTGTGGTACTTAGTCATGACTTTGTTGTGTGATACTGTTTGTTTCTTAACAGATCCTTTTGTGATCGAGAATCATTTGTGGTAATTTTAACAAATATTGCATGCTTACTACAAGGCTCCTAAAGGGTGGCTTCTGCCAGTATGAGGTACATGACACCTGCTTTCGCAAGACTCAATGCTGTGATGTCCCTTTTCATAGAGTTTTCTATATGAAGCTTTTGAGAGGGATCTGATTAGGGTGTGAGGTTCTTAAGAAACCCGTATAGTCTCTTCCTTCATAAGACTCATTGTGGGTGCCTTGTTGTGCAGGATTTTATGTATAATGCCTAACTATGCAGGGCTTTTTGGGTGGCGCCTACTATGTAGGACATTTTATATGATGTCCACTTTGTAGGGCTTTCTTGTATGGTGCTGCCTGTTAGTCAGGGCTTATGAGAATTATGCCCATTACAGGGACTTGTAAGAGCATTGCCTATTGGATTGTGCTTATGAAAAGTGTTGCCTATTAGATAGGGCTTACGAAAGTGTTGCCTATTGAATAGGGCTTATGAGGGGTTCTGCCCATTATATGGGGCTTACGAGAGGGTTGCCTATTGAATTGGGCTTATGAGGGGTTCTGCCTATTATATGGGGCTCACGAGAGTGTTGCCTATTGTATAGGGCTTATGAAGATGTTGCCTATTAGATAGGGCTTATGAAGATGTTGCCTATTAGATAGGGCTTATGAAGATGTTGCCTATTAGATAGGGCTTCTGAGGGTTCTGCCCATTGTATGGGGCTTCTGGGAGGTTCTGCCGTCAGATGCGAGGCCCCTTCATCAAGGTGAATGGGGTGACCTCGTCATCCTCGACTCTCCGCTTTTTTAGTGTTTTTACTCCATGAGTTTTCAGTTCGTGGCAATACAGGGGCATGCGACTAGTTTGAGTAGTGATGCTTCCTCTGTAATTACCAATCCCTTATAACCCACAAGTTGATTTCATATTTTGAGATAGTTAAAGGAATTGTAAACTCACCAATTACAAAAGGTGAGTTGAATGCGTTCTGAAATGGCTGCAATTTTTGACTCGGCTTTCCCTCAGATTCTTCACAACCTTAGGATTTTGACAGATAAAACAGTTTAGTTATCACAATTCATATCATGAGGAAAATATGGTCTCGAAATCATCTCCGATTCCTTGATTTGCTATTATGAACAATTCAGCTGTAATGAATTAAAAGCATCGAACCGACATTCAATATACATTTATTTTAATGTCCCTCTCTTGGGCATCTTTCGCACCAGGGGAATAACAGAGCAAGCTCATAAACATATCATTACAATCAGCTAGACCTTCAAAGATACCAGGGGAATAACAGAACAAGCTCGTAAACATATCATTACAATCAGTTAGAACTTCAAAGATACTGCGGAGGTTAACGCTCCAGATTCAACAGCTTCAACAACATTTACAAATAGAAGGTTTAAATCCACATATAAGGAAGAAAAGTCAACATCTCAAACACGAGTTTCCCTTCAGCAGGATATCACACAGGCAATTTTTGCTAAAAAGAGAGCATAATCTAATAGTCATGCCACATTCTGCTGCCCACAATTATGAAGGGGCTTAATAAAAATCAGGCAATAATATTCGTATCCAGATTTCTACAGATTAAACAGCTAATACAGGATGCCCATTCACTCTAATGTCAAGTTTTCCCATATTCTTCACATAAGGAAATGATAAGGAAAATCATCAACAACATTATAACGACGAGCTAGAATTTCGCATAAAACAAGGGAAATCAACATCTTAAACTCAAGTTTCCCACAGACGGCGCCATTTGATAGATCCGGGTTGAAGATCCACAACAATTTAGGTGATTATTCATCATATTTGCAAGGAGCATTCATAGATAAAGCATTACAAGGATAGAGAGCAAGAGATTCATGCGTTTCATTGGCCATAACCACGTATTTCATGCAGATTTCATACACGGCATTATTCGCATAAAGATAACAAGTAATAATAGAGCTATGTGCTTAAATAAAGGGCGTTTCTAGCCATAAATCAGTCAAATCCAGGGAGTTTAGAACTTATTCAAGTAGAAAACGAAGAGAGGAAGTTGATATAGGTGAAATTTACCCTGTTTTAATAGCCAAAAAGAGTCGATTTTGTGTCTCGATTGTGTGATATTGTCTATAGTTTATATGGTTTTTAGTATATGGGACAATATTATGCTTGTAGGTGTTTTTCTGTGTTTTCAGGCATAAATCGATGATAAACCCCCGAGACGAGAAAAGGCGTGAAGATCGAAGTTTAAAATTTAAGATTTGAGTTCGAGTGAAGGCCTCTCGATCGACCTCTCGATCGAGAGAGGTGTCGAGAGGTGCCTTCTGCCGCAGCTATCGACGAGAGCAAAGATGATACCCTCTCGATCGACCTCTCAATCGAGAGGTCTGTCGAGAGGTGTCCAGACGGGATTTTTCTCCTTTATTAATTAGACTCCTTTTTGGTTAAGATTTTCCTTATGTAAATTTCTCCTATATATACTCTTAGCCTAGCATTTTAAACCTAACTAGCATTACTTTTACATAATTTCTAGCACACTTTTTCTTTAGAGTTTGTATTCAACATTGGAGCTTTTCAAGTTTATTCAAGATTCAAGTTTTGAAGTTCTTAGTGTTCAAGATTCAATTCCAAGTTCTTCTTACTCTTACTTTTTAATTATGTTCTTCCAATTCTTTGTGTTTATGTTTACTTTAATTATGTCTAGCTAAATCCCTTAGTTGATTTTAAGGATTGAATGCCTAATTGAATTTATGTAAGTGTTCTTGTTTACAATTAGCCTTCCAATCTAGATGCATGTTTCATGGTGCTTATTCTCATGCATAGTTAACTGGCCATTAATTGTGTATGCATAATTATGTGTTTATGCCTTGATAGGGTAATTGCATAATAGATCTCATGAATGCATGATATAATAGTTTGATTTTCTTGATTGATAATTGAATTATTATATGTTCATATATAATTGATTTGGTGTCTTAGTTGAACCTAGTTGATTATATTATTGATACTTGTTCTATTTTGCACTTGATTCAATTCTTACAATTCGAAAGAATATTAGGATTTCGTTGGGTGACTACTTGCATTGCTTTAATTAGGGTGTAGGTTATTCTTGCATGTATCACATTTAGATTGGATTAAAGTGGTTAATTGTATTCATTAATTGCTTGCATATGTTTGATTAGGTAGGCTTCCCTAGAATCAACACTTTTCCTTATTTGTTCACTTTCCTTATTTATTTAATTACTTGTGTCTTAAGTTGTTTTATTTGACTACTTATTTCTTTATTTACTTATTTCCTTATATGTTTACTTGAGTTCTTTTTATTATTTGCCTAGTATAAATACCACATTCACTAAACCCTTCAAAGTCTAGACATCAGTTTAGCTCTATAGTAGAGGTATTGTGTGCGTTTTCGGTTTATCAGTCCCTGTGGATACGATACTCGTACTTCATTATATTACACCTATTTTGTGTGGTAGAAATAGTGCGATCAAATTTTGGTGCCGTTGCCGGGGATTGATTAGATTTCACATACATATTTTGAAATAGAATTAATAGGTGATTTAGGCACTTTTATTTTCTGTTTTCGGTTTATTGATCTCACGTTTTTCTTTTCTCTTCTTTGATTTTAGGTAGTGCATGACCACAAGATCTAAAGGGATACAACCTATTCCTATAGACTTAGAGTTAGAGCGCTCTCTCAGAACATTGAGGCGAGGAAAGGAGCTGAGAAAGATCGATACACCACCCTCTTCACCACCCGATTCGCCAAGGAGTTTCGATTCGATGGGGGATCAAGCAGTGAGGAGGACTTTGAACGACCGCTACAAGCCGGTCGTTGATCAATTTCAGCAAGGAGGATGGGGGACTACCGAAGCAAACAACTACGAGTTCAAGACGTCCCTCATCAACATGGTGCAAAACAATCAATATGGAGGATCACCGGCGGAGGATCCGAACGCACACTTGAAGCAATTTATGGACATATGTGCTACATACAAGGCCAATGGAGTGTCTTCGGATTACCTCAAGCTTAGCCTCTTCGTGTGGTCTCTCAAGGACGATGCTCGGGAGTGGTTAGATGGATTGGACAAGACGGAGGTCACTACTTGGGCTGACATGTGCACAAAGTTTCTCAACAAGTTCATTCCACCTTCGAGGGCTCAAAAGCTTATCAATGAGATCATACAGTTTCAACAATTCGAGGATGAGCACTTCTACGAGGCATGGGGGAGATTCAAGAAGCTATTACGAGCATGCCCAAATCATGGAATTACCAAGGAGGATCAAATCACGAACTTCTATCGTGGTTTGAACAAGTTGTGTAGGAAGGAGCTCGACTACGCTTCGAAGAGAGGATTTCTGAATAATGAGTATGATGTTGCTATGGAGATCATTGAGCTGACCGTGAACTCGAGTTATGAGGAGGCTACTGACCGTCGTCTTGGAAGAAGGAGAGTTGCCAACATTGGGATCGATGCTTACGAGGACTTGATGGAGAAGTACACAAAAACAGCGAATGAGTTGGATACTATCAAGAAAAGAGTACTTCGGTGCGATGCTATCACGGACGATCAAGCAAACCCAACCGAAGAGGAAGATGCCAATTTTGTGCAACAAGGGGGCAAGTGGCAACCCAATCAAGGAAACAAGTGGCAAGGAGGACAAGGAGGACAAGGAAGTTCAAACTACCAAGGAGGATACAAGAAGCCTTATGTGCCCAACAACCGAAATCATCCGAACTTCTCTTATGCCAATCCAAACAATGCCTTGCAACCACCTCCCGACTTCCATGTTGAGAACGGAGTCATCCAAGAGCCAAAGAAGGAGATGTCCACCGACGATTTAATTCGTCAATATATGGCTCAATCGGAGATGAGGATGACACAACAAGATGCAAAGTTGAGGACTTTGGAGCTCACTCAAAGTACCTCAACCAACAACTTGGCGAGTAGCATCAATGCGTTGACCAAACAAATGCAAATGTTGGAGACACAAATGAGTCAAATAGCCAACGCTCAAGGAGGAGTCCATAAGCCCGGCCAATTCCCAAGCAACACCGAGCAAAACCCGAAGAACAACCACCATGTTCATGCTATTGAGCTTCGGAGTGGCAGTACGTACACAAATCCATCCTTGGAAGCTGAGAAGAAAGGAGTCGGGAATTTCAAGAATGTGGTGCTCGAGGAAACGAGGATCCAAGAGCCGAGGCGAGGGCCTCTCGACACCTCTCTCGATCGAGAGGTCGATCGAGAGGTCCATACTAGAGGTCAGAATCTGCCTCTCGACACCTCTCTCGATCGAGAGGAGGATCGAGAGGTTTACGACGAGGAGATTCAAATTGACCCTCTCGACACCTCTCTCGATCGAGAGGTCGATCGAGAGGTCAAAAACCGAGGTCAGAAGGGACCTCTCGACACCTCTCTCGATCGAGAGGTCGGTCGAGATGCCCAGCAGCCGCCCCAACTTCCGACTTACACTCCGAAGGCCCCCTTCCCGCAACGATTGACCAAGACGAAGCAAGACGAGAAGTATCAACGCTTTATGGAGATACTACAAAAGGTCAACATCAACATACGACTTCTCGATGCTCTTCGAGACATGCCCAACCACATGAAGTTCATCAAGGATGCGGTTTCGGGAAAGAAAAAGTGGGGGAAGTTCGAGACGATCAATCTCACGGAGGAGTGCAGCGCGGTGATCCAAAGGAAGCTACCATTGAAGCAAAAGGATCCCGGAAGATTCACGTTGTCATGCAAGATTGGTGATCAAATCTTCCAAAATGTGCTATGCGATCTTGGTGCTAGCATAAATTTGATGCCTCTCCCTATATTCAACCGGCTCAAGATCGGGAAGATGAAGCCAACCACCATCTCTCTACTTATGGTGGACCGATCAGTTTCTTATCCAAGGGGGATAGTGGAGGACGTTCTCGTTCAAGTGCACAACCTCGTCTTTCCGGCAGATTTCGTAGTCTTGGACATGCCCGAGGATAAAAATCAACCTTTGATCTTGGGACGGCCATTCTTAGCGACGGGGAGAGCATTGATCGATGTTCAAGATGGAGACCTCACATTTCGAGTTAACGGGGAAGAGCTGAAGATTTCTATATATGAAGCTATGAAGAGACCCGACGATCAACGTGAGGACATCTTCTCCATCGAAACATTGACACCACCTACTTCGGAGGAGGCACTTAACCATTGTATCTCGAATTCTCTCTATGCCTACGAGGAGTTGGATGAAGCTTGCGACGAGATTCTCGAATATCTAAATCAGTTGGAGGCTAATCGACCATCGCGTCACCACAACGAGGTTTCATATCTCGACATCAACAAGAAGGAGGATGACAGATTTTTCGAAGAGGAAGAGAAGAAGGATGCAGCCCCTAAGATGGAATTGAAGCCATTACCCGAGCACCTCAAGTACAAGTTCTTAGGAGAAGAAGAGACATACCCGGTGATCGTGTCTTCTCATCTCACGGAGGCAAACACGGACAAGCTATTGAGGGTGCTAAGGGAGCACAAAGCTGCAATTGGATGGACGATTGCCGACATCAAAGGTATTAGTCCTACGATTTGCATGCACAGGATCTTGCTCGAGGAAGGCCATCGCCCAAGAGTCCAACCCCAAAGACGATTGAACCCAGCCATGCAAGAAGTTGTAAGGAAGGAGGTGCTGAAGTTGCTTGATGCCGGCATGATCTATGCTATTTCGGATAGTGAGTGGGTGAGCCCTACTCAAGTGGTGTCAAAGAAAGGAGGCATGACGGTCATCAACGACGAGAAAGGAGAGCTGATCGCAACAAGGCTCGTCACGGGATGGCGAGTTTGCATTGATTATCGTCTTCTCAACACAGCAACTAGGAAGGATCACTTTCCCCTCCCGTTCGTAGATCAAATGCTCGATCGTCTAGCCGGCCATGAGTATTATTGCTTCCTCGACGGATACTCCGGCTACAATCAAATCGCCATCGCTCCGGAGGACCAACACAAGATGGCATTCACATGCCCATTTGGAGTTTTCGCTTATCGGAGGATGCCGTTCGGATTATGCAATGCACCTGCCACTTACCAACGGTGCATGATGGCCATCTTCCATGGGTTGATCGAGAATATCATGGAGGTGTTTATGGATGATTTTTCAGTCTTTGGTCCTTCTTTTGATCAATGTTTGGAGAATCTTGCCACGGTGCTTCAAAGGTGCGAAGAGACGAACCTCGTTCTCAATTGGGAGAAGTGCCACTTCATGGTTCAAGAAGGAGTTGTACTTGGTCACAAGGTGTCTTCATATGGATTGGAGGTGGATCGAGCCAAAGTTGTAGCCATCGAGAAGTTGCCACCGCCAACCAATGTCAAATCGGTGAGAAGTTTCCTAGGACATGCCGGCTTCTATAGGAGATTCATCAAGGATTTCTCAAAGATCACGAAGCCGTTGTGTGGATTGCTCAAGAAAGATGTCAAGTTCGTGTTCGATGATGAGTGCTTGGAAGCCTTCGAGACATTTAAGAAGGCGCTTATCTCTACTCCCGTCTTGGTGTCGCCGGATTGGAGTGCTCCGTTCGAGCTCATGTGCGATGCAAGCGATTATGCGGTAGGAGCTGTTTTGGGGCAGAAGAGGGATAAGCTTTTCCGAGTGATCTACTATGCTAGTAAGACGTTGGACTCGGCTCAAAGGAACTACACCACCACGGAGAAGGAGTTACTTGATGTGGTCTACGCTTTCGACAAGTTTAGACCTTATTTGGTGGGATCTCACACGATTGTGCACACCGACCATGCCGCCATTCACTATCTATTCAACAAGAAGGACTCGAAGCCAAGGTTAGTTCGGTGGATTTTGCTTCTTCAAGAGTTCGACATGGAGATCAAGGATAGGAAAGGATGCGAGAACGTGGTGGCCGACCATCTCTCGAGACTCGAGCAGCCCGTGGACGGAGAGGATTCAAAAATTGCAATCAAGGAGAGCTTCCGCGATGAGCAGATTTTTCAGATGGACGATTTGATACCTTGGTTCGCCGACATCGTCAACTACTTGGTGATCCATCATGTGCCCAAGGATCTATCGTCTCACCAAAAGAAGAAGTTCCTCCACGATTGTAAGTTCTATTATTGGGATGATCCATACTTGTATAGGAGGTGTGCCGATGGAGTCATAAGGCGATGTGTTCGACAATCGGAATGGAAGAAGATCATCGAAGATTGCCATAGCGCTCTGAATGGGGGAAACTTTGCAGCGAATCGGACAGCCCTCAAGATCTGTCATAGTGGCTTCTATTGGCCTTCGATCTACAAGGATTGCCACGAGTTCATCAAGTCATGTGATCGATGCCAAAGGATGGGGAATATCACGAAGAGGGACGAGATGCCACAACGAACTATCATGGAAGTGGAGCTCTTCGATGTTTGGGAGATTGACTTCATGTGTCCTTTTCCCAAGTCTCAAGGGTTCTCCTACATTTTACTTGCGGTGGAGTATGTTTCTAGATGGGTCGAGGCCATTCCGACTACAACCAACGATTCGAAGGTGGTGATCAAATTCCTCCAGCGAAATATTTTGACTCGGTTTGGAACTCCGAGGGCTTTGCTTAGTGATGGGGGGAGCCACTTCAACAATCGTTGGTTAGGATCGCTTCTTGCGAAGTATGGAGTCAAGCACAAGGTTACATCGCCCTACCACCCTCAAGCAAACGGTCAAGCCGAGTTAGCTAATCGTGAGATCAAGCAAATTTTGGAGAAGACCGTCACCAACAAAAAGGAGTGGGCGAAGTACTTGGACGACGCACTTTGGGCCTATAGGACGGCTTTCAAGACACCAATTGGGAGGTCGCCATATCAATTGCTATTTGGCAAGTCTTGCCAGTTACCAATGGAGTTGGAGCATAAAGCTTATTGGGCGACATGAAGGATTAACTTCGAGTTCAAAGAAGCCATGGGCCAAAGATGTGACGACTTGTTGGAGCTTGATGAATGGAGAAACGAAGCATTCGAAAATTCGAGGATCTACAAGGAACGAGCTGCTAGATTTCACGACTTGAGCATCAAGAAGCGTAAGTTCGAAATTGGTGATGATGTTCTTGTTTTTAATTCTCGACTTCGTTTATTTCCAGGAAAATTGCAAAGCAAGTGGTCGGGGTCGTATGTTATTTACAAGGACTTGAAGAATGGTGCATTCGAGGTGTTGAAGAACGACGGTGAGAAATTCGTAGTGAATGGACATCGCCTCAAGCACTACTTCAAGCCGTTGCCGTTTTTCCCCAAGAAAGCGGCCACGTACCTCGATGACCCAAGTTAGAAAGGAGGTATCGTCGGGCTAAAGACGTAAAACGTAGCACTTGTTGGGAGGTAACCCAATATTCGTATCCCGTTTTTATTTTGTTTCGTTTTACTCTTTAGAGTCTTAGGTAATTTATTTTTCGAAGTTTTTAAGTCGATTTTCGTATTTTAGAGTCGAACCTCGTAATATACTAACAAATGCTAAAGTGTTGTGTAGAAAACAAAATCGGGCAGGGCTTCTCGACACCTCTCTCGATCGAGAGGCCTGTCGAGAGGTGAAAGTTTGTTGTCCAGTAGGGGTCTCTCGACACCTCTCTCGATCGAGAGGGTCGTTGACGGCGCAACTTCCGACTTTGACCAGGTTTATTTACTCCTATAAATACACCTTTTGCACACAACTCACATACCATTCTCTCATACCTCTCAAATTCTCTCAAGCACACACAAATACTCTCAATTCCTCTCTTCAATTCGTCAAAAGGTACTCGATTTCTTGCCTTTCTCTTATCAATTCTTGAGTCTCTACATGAATTCAAATGTTTTGACCGATTGAAAGTTCAATTTTGATGGTTAAATTCGTTGAATTGATAGATTGGGTATTAGATTGAGCATGATAGATTGGATTCTTGGAATTCATTGAATTATTTGTATGAATTGAATTCATGGATGAATGCGGAGATAATTGTGTATTGATAATCGAATGAGTCTTTATATTTGTCTATGAATTGTTGAGGATTCGTTGGTATCTATATGCATGAGATTGAGATTGTGTGATTTTAGGTTCATGTTTTTGGAGGAGTATTGTGGTGATTGGATAAATTGGTGATGAAATTGAGTTGATAATGGGGGAGAATTGGATTTGGTTGAAGTTTGGGGGAAGATGATTTATATTGCTCTATTCTTGCATCCCTTGTATTAATTTGTGATACTTTTAGGTACTAAAAATGGCACGAGACAAGGGCAAGAATGTTGCCTCGACCTCTTCGGGTAAAGGCAAGGGGAAAGAAAAGGTCACCTCTTCGAGCAAGGGCAGGGAGACGTGGAAAAACGACAAGACTATCCCGGAGGCTAGAATACCGCCGGCAAGGTCGATGCCCTCGAGTTTGGAGCCCAAGGCGTTCAAGCTTAAGCTTACCACAGCGGAGTCAAAGCGGAGATGGTCTCATCTTGTGCAACTCAAGCACAAGCATTGTCGTTTCCTACACCAAGAGACGATAGCGGCGATGGGGATAGCCGACGAGATCACCCAATTGATGCAACGAGGAGCCTTCACCAACATCTTCCAAGGGAATCATTTGACCTACCACATTATCACGGTGGAGTTTCTCTCAACTTTGGTGGTGGAGCGAGTCAACCAAGTGCCCCACGTCATTCGTTTCCAACTCGGTGGTCAACCAAGGGAGCTTGACATGGACCAACTTATTGACATCATCGGAGGAAACAAGAATGGCGAGTATATTGGCAACAACCATCCAAATCTTCAAGATTTGTGGAGCCACTTCGTGGATTTTGAGGAGGAAAGAACGAGATCCTACAACCCGGCGAAAGCAAAGGCCACTTCAATTCGGAATCCCACGATTCGCTATTTCCATAGGCTGATTTCGTCGACCATCCATTCCCGTCATGACTACGGCACCTTCCTTGCCACTGACGCTCATCTCATTTAGACTTCCTTGCGAGGCCATTCTCAATGTGCAGCCGTATACCTCGTAGATCATATGGAGAACCAAGCATACTTGTTTGGGGGGAAAAAGATTGGGATAGGAGCATTTGTCACTCCCATAGCTCAACACTTCCACATCCCGATAGTAGAGCAGCCCGTATCTACGTCCATCTTTGTGGATAGACGCACGTTGGAGCTTGCAAGGATGATTTCTTTCGACACGTCCGGGTGGTTCTTTAAGCTACATGGGAGGAGTGGAGTTCACCTTTTCCCGCTGCCGAACAACTACTTGACAGAGGTGATCGGGAATGAGAAGCTACGGAGAGGAAACGGGAAGATGAACTCTCCCCAACACAAGGAGCTTATGTGGGCTGAGGGAGGTCCAAGACCCGATGAAGAGGGTGATGATGATGAGGAGGACGACGCTGAAGACGAGGCCGAGCAATATGAGCAAGGTTTCGATCAAGAGGAGGATGCATATGCGCAAGGATACGAAGGTGTTCCACAGCCCGGTTTTCATATGAGAGCTCTGGATTTCTCTACGATGCGAGATTGGCACACGGAGTCAATGGAGGCGATGGACAACTACCATTGGGATGGTAGGGAGTTTATTGAGTCTCAAGTGCGAGGAGTTCGAGAGGAGGTTCAAACGTTGAGAACTGAGGTGGGGGACCTTCGTACATACATTGGAGGTCGTTTTGATACTCTCAACGCTTACTTTGAGAACGAGAGGAAATTTCGTGAAGAGGAGGCGAAGAGGCGTGAGGATGAACGAGCGTACATGGAGAACTACAATAGGATGGTGCATGAGATGCACTACTTTTATCCTCACTTCCCGGAGAGCCATCAACGATTCGACCCCAATAATCCCGACAACCCTCCCTTCCCACCGCCATTCCAATGAGGTCAGTTTTTAACTTAGCCTACTTCTTTTCTTTAAACTTATTTCTTTGCTATGCTTTGAAATAAGTTTGGGGGAGGGAAAGAGTGTCTAAGTTAAAGTACTTTGATTGTTTTCTTGCTTTGAGAGTCTTTTATTTGTTAGTATTATTTTGGGGTATGTTAGAGTCTTTTATTGTTTTGCGTCTTAGGTTTAAATTGAGTCAAGTAAGCATGTGATGATAGTATTGTGAATTTGGCCAATGATAGAAATTTTTTGTTGATTTTTGGAGAAAATTCATGATCTTTATTATGCATGGAACCTTGGCGAAGCGACGCATTTTATTCATTGAATTTGAAGCATGTTATGAAGTCGGGAACTAGTTAGTTTGAGCCCGTGAGTTTTGAGCTATTGGTGCATATTGATGCCTATTTCTTTGATTGAGTGATCATGTATGCTTCATTGTTTCTAGAACTTGCCCTATTTCTCCGTCAAGACCTTAGTATATGTATGAACTAGGAGATGATATTAGGCCATTCTTTCATAGCCACATGATTCCCATACACTAACCTTGATCATTATCTTTGTTTACCCCCTTTGAGCCTTGTTATGAGCCTTTCATTCTTGAACATGGATGATAGGAGGTTTGGATGGATAAGGGTATTTTTAGTGGAGTTAGTTGATGATGTGGGAAGGAGTTGAATAGAATATCTTGATGTGGTATGAAAAGAAAAGGAAAAAGAATTTTAGATGCTTGATTTAGTATAGTTGGCTATCCCTATGAGCTTAGAAAAGATAGTTGTGAAAAGAGGGAAAAAAAAATATAGAGCCTTTGTTCAAATATTAGAAAGAACATTTATTAGTTGAGCTCTATAGTTAGAAGAGAAAAAAAAAAAAAAAAAAAAAAGAAAAGAATGAGAATAAAAGCATAAGGGGATAGTTAGCTTGGATTGTATATGTTGCATCTATGATATTGAGTTTTGTAGTTGGTGTTGGATGGTAGAAGATGGAGTAAAAAAAACCATACTTTGGGTGGAGTTGAAAAAAAAGGGTAATGATTTGGAGCAATTTGAGTCACTTAGCCTATATATTTCCTACCTTAACCAATGTCCCTACATTACAAGCTTTTATAAAGACCTTTTTGATCTTAGTTTGTCAATATTACATTAGGTGGAGATGTTGAGATTAGGGGCAAGCCTATGGTAAACATGTTGCATGGCATTGATGTTGAGTGAACCTTATGATGTGCATTATATTACATCTTATCTTTGAGAGAGTTGAGTGTTCACTTATATACATAATCTCACATGTTTTGGGAGTGTTCTTTGATAGATTGGCATGTTTCGAATTTGTTGGATAGGTTGTGTTATTGATGCTAAGGTTGTGTGCATAGTTTTGATCATGATCATGAGTATTGGTTTTGAAAAGTTTTGAGGCCTATATAGTTCACAATGCTAGAGTCTATTGTTTATGTTTTGGTATTGTTTGGGACGAACAATGTTTAAGTTTGGGGGATTTGATATAGGTGAAATTTACCCTGTTTTAATAACCAAAAAGAGTCGATTTTGTGTCTCGATTGTGTGATATTGTCTATAGTTTATATGTTTTTAGTATATGGGACAATATTATGCTTGTAGGTGGTTTTCTGTGTTTTCAGGCATAAATCGATGATAAAACCCCGAGACGAGAAGGGGCGTGAAGATCGAAGTTTAAAATTTAAGATTTGAGTTCGAGTGAAGGCCTCTCGATCGACCTCTCGATAGAGAGAGGTGTCGAGAGGTGCCTTCTGCCGCAGCTATCGATCGAGAGCAAAGATGATACCCTCTCGATCGACCTCTCGATCGAGAGGTCTGTCGAGAGGTGTCCAGACGGGATTTTTCTCCTTTATTAATTAGACTCCTTTTTGGTTTAGATTTTCCTTATGTAAATTTCTCCTATATATACTCTTAGCCTAGCATTGTAAACCCTAACTAGCATTACTTTTACATAATTTCTAGCACACTTTTTCTTTAGAGTTTGTATTCAACATTGGAGCTTTTCAAGTTTATTCAAGATTCAAGTTTTGAAGTTCTTAGTGTTCAAGATTCAATTCCAAGTTCTTCTTACTCTTACTTTTTAATTATGTTCTTCCAATTCTTTGTGTTATTGTTTACTTTAATTATGTCTAGCTAAATCCCTTAGTTGATTTTAGGGATTGAATGCCTAATTGAATTTATGTAAGTGTTCTTGTTTACAATTAGCCTTCCAATCTAGATGCATGTTTCATGGTGCTTATTCTCATGCATAGTTAATTGGCCATTAATTGTGTATGCATAATTATGTGTTTATGCCTTGATAGGGTAATTGCATAATAGATCTCATGAATGCATGATATAATACTTTGATTTTCTTGATTGATAATTGAATTATTATATGTTCATATATAATTGATTTGGTGTCTTAGTTGAACCTAGTTGATTATATTATTGATACTTGTTCTATTTTGCACTTGATTCAATTCTTACAATTCGAAAGAATATTAGGATTTCGTTGGGTGACTACTTGCATTGCTTTAATTAGGGTGTAGGTTATTCTTGCATGTATCACATTTAGATTGGATTAAAGTGGTTAATTGTATTCATTAATTGCTTGCATATGTTTGATTAGGTAGGCTTCCCTAGAATCAACACTTTTCCTTATTTGTTCACTTTCCTTATTTATTTAATTACTTGTGTTTTAAGTTGTTTTATTTGACTACTTATTTCTTTATTTACTTATTTCCTTATATGTTTACTTGAGTTCTTTTTATTATTTGCCTTGTATAAATACCACATTCACTAAACCCTTCAAAGTCTAGACATCAGTTTAGCTCTATAGTAGAGGTATTGTGTGCGTTTTCGGTTTATCAGTCCCTGTGGATACGATACTCGTACTTCATTATATTACACCTATTTTGTGTGGTAGAAATAGTGCGATCAGAAGTGTGAGGAGAGAAGGAAACGAAGAGCGCAAAGCTCTATTGGGCTTCGTCCTCTCCTAACAATGAGGGTTATACCTTAGGCTCGAGACGGTGTGTGGGAGAAACTCTTCCCGGTGACGAGAAGGAGAGATGAAGGTGATCGTGGGTGAGGTTTCCCAGAAGAAGGCCTCGGAAGCTTCGACTGCTTGAGCTCGAAGGAGCTCGTGGAAGAATGTGAGGAATGAATGGAATAGTACGCAGAGTGCGTGTGTATGAAGAGTTGTGTTGTGATGATGGATAATGAGGTGTGAGATCACTCGATATTTATAGATGTAGAGAGGGTGAAAAGGTGAGCATACGTTCAGAGGGAGGGCAAGAAAGGAATTTCTATGGAGACAAAGTTCTCTTCATCATTAATTTTGTGGTCCTCACTCTAAGATGGGTAGAATCACGCCGAATATGTGCTAATCAGATCCCAAGGTCCCAACAGATGCTAACGAGACCAGGACAGCTTCTATACGAACCGGGTTCTGGGCAGAAGCCTTGGCGCGGGCTGGGATCTACGCAAAACCTTGTAATATCCATGACTTAGGTATCTTTATTAAGCAGGTAGAGATAGGTATTGGAGATGCCACATTAACAAAGCTGATGTTTATCCCTATCACATACGATACTACTTGATATTAACTCTTTTTGGAGATGATACCCCTAAAGTTATGGTAGGCATACTTTCTTCAGCATTTAGAATTATTTACGTAGCAGGGTTGATACTAGTCCCTATCAGACTTGATGGACGTGGAATGCTACCACTGTCACAAGATGGGCCACTACAAATCTGAGTGCCCCAAGTTGAGTGCCATAGAACGTGAGGAATTGAAGGCTAGTAGGGACGCTCCACGTCGGGCGCTAGTCGCAAGCGAGTCGCCAGCCACTCCAAGCGAGGAGATCTCAAGCGACTCAGACACATTCACTGATCCTAACTCAAGCGAGGGCGAGGATCTAGGGTTAATGGTGCTCACCGACGAAGACACAAGAGAGGTATTTTTCTACCCCCCCAATCAATTACATTAGACTGGCACACAAGCACGATGAGGAAGTTCATTCCTTTACATGGAGTGAGTTACATAACAAACACTATAAATTGTTAAGCGACCACGAAAAGTTGAAACAAGCTATGTCTGGTAGCAAGAGAGAGAACCGAAAGCTAGCCACTGAACTTGATGAAGTCAAGATTAATCTAAGGGCTATGACTATTAAGTTTGAGAACCCAATCCATTCTAGTTGCTAATCTAAACAAAGCCTCATTCGCTAGGCAAGCACAAGAAAGGTCGCTTCTACCTTTTGGTAGAAAGGGAGGTCTTGGATATGAGGGTAGATCTTCCAAGCCTACTGTCTTTGTTGGTGCTTCTAACACAACACCATCAGTTCCTTTGGATGTGCCCACTTCCTCCAAAGTAACCACTAACAAAGACAAGGGCCAGTTTGAGACTCCAAAGAAGGGACATATGAGGATGTATATCTCCTCAAAGGAAGTTCCTAAGGGAAAGCCAATGACAACAGTTCCTAGCACTAAAAATGTTAAATCTTACCAATCAAAAGGTAAAGAGAAAACTGTTGAGGCTATAAGCTCTCAATCCCAGACACCAAAGACAAAGGATGTTTTCTTGAAAAATAAAACTAATGTCTATGTGTCACGTGAGTCGGACTGTAGATGGTCCAACCGTACTTACGTTGAGGGGGAAGTACTTAAAGCTCCCAAAAGGAGGCCTCAAACCCCAAAGGTTTCTGAAGCGAGTCATGGTCAAAAGCCAAAGATGACCGCTCAAAAGAAATCTAGCGAGACGCTTGCAAAGGCTGGAAACCCTAAGCTAATCTCTAAGCCAACAGCTAATCAGAAGCGAGTCGCTTCAGGATATAAGCGAACAGGCAAGAGCTTGGGTATGCCTCAAGCGAGTCGTTCTTCCAACTTCCCTCAATGCACACACTGCTGCACATGTGAAACTGCGTTCAAGCAGAAGTCACACTTTAGGAAGGCCGAGAAACCTAAAACACAAGCTAACACTCAAAGGAGAGTGAAGCAAGTGTGGGTACTGAAGAAAGCTAACCTGCAAGGAACCAAAATGATTTGGGTACCAAAATTGGCTTAATTGCAGGTGAGCGCCGTGGATCCCATGCCTAGTGAAGGTCAACCAATATGGTATTTGGACAGTGGACGTTCAAGGCATATGACGGGCATAAAAGCTCTACTTCAAGATTACACAGAGAAGAAGGGTCCACAAGTAACCTTTGGTGACAACTCTCGAGGAACCACCAAGGGATACGGTGCACTGAAGATAGAGAAACTCTGAATTGAAGAAGTTTCCTATGTGGAAGGTCTAAAGCACAACTTGCTATCCATTTCACAGTTCTGTGATAAAGGATACAAGGTGGAGTTCATCTCCAACAAGTGCGTTGTGAAGAACAAACTCACATCCCAGATTGCGCTCACTGGAATTCGACGAAGAAATGTCTACATAGCGCAATGGGAAAGCTGAGGATACATGTTTGGTCGCTAGAAGTGCAACTGAAACAGGATGGCTATGGCACCGACGCTTAAGCCACCTCAATTTCAAGACGATCAATCGCTTAGCTCATAAGGGTTTGGTGAAGGGCATACCAAATGAGGTCTTCGTCAAAGACCATACTTGCTCACCATGCCAATGAAGGAAGCAGACAAAGAAGCACTTCGCCAGCTTAGAAGAAGCATCTTCCAAGCGAGTGCTGGAGCTACTGCATTTGAACTTGTTTGGACCAGTCACTCCAGTAAGCGTCAATGGAAGAAAATATATTCTCGTGGTACTTGATGATTACTCTCGCTACACTTGGGTTTTATTTCTCTTTAGCAAGAAGGAGACACTGTCCAAGCTGCCTCAACTGCTCAAGCGCCTCGCTGTGGAGAAAAATCAAGCGATCGCTACCATTCGCTCCGACAAAGGCACAGAGTTTCTCAACTCTACAATTGAAGCATACTGCACGGAGCATGGGATAGCACACCAAACATCTGCAGCTCACACACCTCAACAAAATGGAGTTGCTGAACGAAGAAATCGAATCATCAAAGAAGTTGTTCGCACAATGATTGCAGATTCAAAACTTCCGATGAAGTATTGGGCTGAAGCTGCTAACATCGCATGCTACACCCAAAATCGGATGCTTCTCAACAAACGTTTCGACAAGACACCATATGAAATATGGACAGGGAGAATTCCTAACATTTCTTATTTCCATATTTTTGGTTGTCGGGTCTTCATTCACAACAATGGGAAGTCACAATTGAAAGCCTTTGAAATAAAGCGGATGAAGGAATATTCTTAGGATATTCTAGATCTAGCAAAGCTTACAGGGTATTCAATTGCAAAACCCTAATTGTGGAGGAATCACCCCATGTCGTATTTGATGAATCTTCTTTAAGTATTCCATAGGAACAGGTTCAAGCGAATGAAAAGACTTCAAGCGAGGAGCCCATCAATCCATTGACATGGGATATGCTTGAAGATGATGAAGAAGTCAAAGACCTAAGTGATCAAATTTCTCAAGAGAAGGTTGAAGCTGTCCCCAAGTCAAAGGAAGAGACTGCAGGCCAAGCACCCGTTCTGGTCTCTTTAGAAGATGAAGCAAGCAACCCACTTGAAGAAGAAGCAGAAGCTGGAGGATCCAAACGTGCGTGGCTCAAAGATCATTCACCAAGCCAAATCATTGGAGATCTATCCAAAGGCGTGGTGACCAGAAGCCAAGTGATTGGAGAAAGTGCTATGTTCAGTTGCTTTCTATCTAATATCGAGCCGGCAAGCGTGGAGGAAGCTCTAGTAGATTCAAATTGGGTGATTGCCGTGCAGGAAGAGATGAATCAATTCATTAGAAACGACGTATGGTATCTTGTGGATCGTCCTAAATTTCAGCATGTGATTGGCACCAAGTGGGTGTTCAAGAACAAGATGGACGAGGAACAACGTCATGAGAAACAAAGCTCGACTCGTCGCCAAAGGCTACTATCAAGAAGAAGGGATCGATTTCGATGAAACCTTCGCTCCAGTGGCCAGGCTTCAAGCCATTAGACTCTTTCTTACCTATGCAGCGGCTAAAAAATTCAAAGTCTATCAAATGGACGTCAAGAGCGTGTTTCTCAATGGGGAGCTCAATGAAGAAGTCTATGTGGAGCAGCCACCTGGATTTGAGCAAGGAGATAAGGTGCATCGTTTGAAGAAGGCCTTGTATTAATTGAAGCAAGCGCCTAGAGCGTGGTATGATACACTATCTCAGTTTCTAGTGGATAATGGATTCCGCAAGGGAACAATAGATCTGACTCTCTTCACCATTAATGATGGGGAAGACATGTTATGGGTCCAGATCTACGTCGACGACATCATATTTGGTTCGCCAAACCAGTCGTTTAGCAAGGAGTTTGGAGAACTAATGAAGACCAAGTATGAAATGTCAATGATAGGCTTGATGAGTTGCTTCCTAGTTCTTCAAGTGAAGCAGCAAGGTGATAGGATTTTCATCAATCAAGCGAAGTATACTCGAGATATGCTTGTCAAGTTAAGTTTGGTGTTAAGCATGCTAAAGCTGTGAAGATTCCGATGAACACCAATTGGAAGATGGAGCCAGACATAGAAGGAAAGTCTGTGGATGCTATCGAGCTTTGATTGGATCCCTTCTCTATCTCACTGCAAGCAGGCCGGATATAGTGTTTGCAGTTGGAGTATGTGCTCGCTTCCAAAGCAATCCCAAGCTTAGCCACTTTGAAGCTGCCAAGTGAATCCTTCGCTATCTCAAAGGCACCGTCAATATGGGACTATGGTATCCTGCTGAAGATAATCTGGAGCTTACAGGATACTCAGATGCAAACTATGGTTGGTGCCGAATAGATAAGAAATCAACTTCGGGCACGTGTCAGTTCTTGGGAAGCAAGCTTGTCTCGTGGTTCTCAAAGAAGCAGACAAGCGTAGCAACTTCAACGACTGAATCCGAGTACATGGCCGCCGGAAGATGCTGTTCTCAAATTTTATGGCTTTGTCAGCAGTTGAAGGACTATCGAGTTGAAGCGAATGAGATTCCAATCTTCTGCGACAACAACAGTGCCATTTGCATCTTGCAGAATTCAGTGCTTCACACCAGGTGCAAGCATGTGGAGATTCGACATCACTTCATTCGTGATCATGTCGACAAGAAGGATATCAAGATCGAGGAAATCCATACCGAACTCCAGCAAGCAGATATCCTCACAAAGCCTCTAGCTAGCTGAGTCTCGCTTCAACCAGCTATGCATGGAATTAGGGTTACTAGACCCTGGTGAAGAGTGCTAGTTTCAGGATGCACAAGGGAGTGGAAGCTTGCCGTCAAGCGACCCTCGCCTTGGATCTTCACCAATTCAAGCGAGTCGCTTCAAATCTTACTCGCTTGAAGAAGAAAAAATAAGGTGGAGAAAGGTGGTGTGTTGGAAGACGTTCCCTACCAACTAACAGGATTGTTAAGTCTATGGTTAAGGGGGAACTATTGATTGCTCTCGGAGTAATCTACTTCCAAAGCGAGCAAGGAAAGCTGCTACCTAGCCTAGGATTCCTAGCAAGTGGGTATAAACACTTGCAAGTACCTTTTTTAGTAAAGGTTGTGGGATCTTGAATCGGGCCTTCCCACGTAAAAATGGTGAAAGCTTAGGCAGGGCTGGCACCTAGACCTAGCGTCATCTTCCCATCTTTCCGCCGAAGAGGAGCATGTCTTCTCATCTCCTTCGTCGTGAATAATCACTCTATCATTACTCACTCTTAACTGAGTTGAGCTGTTGGGTGCTTATTCATTCATCCCCCTCTCTGAATAATGCATCGCTCTAATTTTCCCTATTTTGGGTTAAGCGAGTCGTATGCTTGTTCATTCTGCAGACTTTAAGTGGAGAGATTGAAGGGTTCCCTTTACTTCTAAAGGTTGCATGACTGATGACATGTCTTTGCATAAAAATCGAGAATGGCTTGTTGGAGCTTCTCATTATCATCCTGGTCTTTTCCCATGCTGTGAAAAGATCTTGTACTCTTCTCCCATTCATCGTGAATAGCACTGAAGCGAGTCTCCCTTTGGGTTGAAGCAAGCCTAAGTGTATTATACATTCTCCCCCTCATTCGCTTTGATGGAGGACTCTCTAATTCGTAGAGGAAGATGGAAGAGATGAATGCCAAGAAGATCAAAAAGGTCTACATACGTGGTATCAATCTCCTACAAAGTGAGATTGACTGGTAAGTGTTTCAATTAAAGTACACTAAGCAAAGTGAAGCGTGCTAGAAACCTTCACTTGCTATGTGGAAAATATAAATGAATCTGACACAAATACATAGAGGAAAAACACTCTTGTTTATCCTCGAAGTATGTTAGTCAGAAACATTTTAAACTAAAAGCAAATAGAATTTCAATTCGTAAATTATTCGCTTCAAGATGGTCAAGCGAGTGCTTCGTCACTCAAGCGAGCCATCACAAACGAGTGTGGAACAGTCACGTCAAGCGAGTACTTCGCAAGCGAAGTTAAAGCCAAGCGGCCACTCTCAAGCGAGCAAGTACGAAGCGAGCCGTATGACCTGTACACACTCGAGTGATATTTTACCTATTACTTTGCATTTAATGCAGTAGAGGAATAGGGCCGAGAATCCGGGTGCGTGGTGTACACTTCAAATTTGAAGTGCCAAATTCGCGAGCAATCCAGCCGTTGAATCTCAACAGTTTTCAAATCTCAACCGTTGGATCAACGCCGTTCAAACAAGCGAATCACGGGAAGCCACGTGGAGTGCTGACTCACTAAGGCGGTTCACTTTTAACTGTGGTGACGCCAAACTTAACCGGACACGTCAGTCACATCGCCGATTGCCGCCGCCTACACAGAAATTTCGAGGAAATTACCACGCCTCTCTCGCCACGTCAGCCAAACCTTAAAACTATATATGGGCGTCGATGCAGATCTGCAAAAAATTTATCACTCCACATATTTACCATTCTTGTGAAAAATTCTCTGCACTTCCTGCAATTTCACGAGTCTCAACCCTATTTCTTCACCCTCAAATCTCTCTCAAAAATCATCAAAATGGTGAAGAAGACTGCTACTCAAACCATGGAGCAATTCCTAGCCAAAGTTGAAGACCATACCAACGTCGAGCCCCATCTCAACGAAAGGATAGTTGAGCCTAACGGCTTCTTCCGCAAGACCGTGACCACGGCCGGATTGTGGAACTTCGTTACCGCAAAACCACTAAGGATTCTTGCTCCTCAAGTGGCCCAGTTATTGCTGAATCTGAAAGAGGGCCAGACCACGTCGTCAATTACAGATCCAGATGACGGAGAATTGATGGAGGTGGATCTCGCCGATGTTGCTGAAGTTTTCAATTTGCCGAGAGAAGGAGTGGACGCTCTCTCGAAGCTAGAGCTTTCTGTGGAGGTCAAATTCGCCAGATTCGCCGCCAACAGAAACGCAGAATGGAAGGTGAAGGGAAGCAATATGCGGACAGACCTGGAAAAGCCCTTCAACCTAATATGTGAGTTGTACACCAAATCCATGGCGTGCAACATCGGAACCGTACCCTAGGACAGGTTTCCAATAGCAAGATTTTCGCCTTCAGTGCTATAGCGGATAGCTTGATCGGGACAA
Source organism: Thymus mandschuricus (assembly GCA_029379335.1). Taxonomy (NCBI): domain Eukaryota; kingdom Viridiplantae; phylum Streptophyta; class Magnoliopsida; order Lamiales; family Lamiaceae; genus Thymus; species Thymus mandschuricus. The sequence goes on along the minus strand of CM057074.1, from coordinate 11,756,797 downwards.
AATTCAACCGGCATGACTGGTTCATCAACCAAGTTCAAGAAACTACCAAGGACTTCGAGTACAAGGAAGAAAGCACCGTCAACATTGTACGGAAGGGGAAGCTTTGCTTCTTCGCATAACTGTCTTATGCACTGGAGCAGATGTTCCCAGAGAGGAACTGGCCAGGGACGAAAGAATACAAGAAGACAAGTGTATTCTATGACTTGTACAAGACGGATAAAATCATCATCGACAGAGGGATCTTGCAGAAGGAGGTGCGCCCTGCAGTTCCTATTGCCGAGAGGCAAGGAAAGAAGTTGAAGCGAGCCGCTTCACCCGTGAAGCGAGCGGCTCCCAAGCGAAGGAAGTTGAAGCGAGTCACTTCAATAAAAAAGCCAAGCGAGGAGCAGGTGGATCCGCTTGAGGATACTTTGTTACGATCATCGGAGGAGGCCGGAGCCCGATCACCGATGGGGGAGGAAATTGATCAGTCCATTCCCCAAACCTCCACCACCCAAATACCCCAAACTACCCAAACTCCCCAACCCCAGCCACATAAAGAGCCAACCCCTCAACCCCATGCTTCCGAACACTCTCTCTACGAGGAAGAATCTGCTTCCTCAATCCCCATCCCAGATATACCCATGCTAAATCCCGACCCTACCGCAGCCTACACAATCTTTGAGCCTACTCGAGCCACCCAAACAGTTCAAGCTTCAACCCCCAACTCTCCCACCGATACAGTCGACACCATCGACACCCAAGCTACCTCCCAAATACCCACTAAACCACCACCGCCATCTTCTGCCGAAAGAGCCCAACGCCGCTACAAGGCAGATTGGGAGCAGGCCGCCGCGGAGTTGCAGAGACGGCACCAAAACCTGCAAATGAGTGAAACGTTCCGAACCCAAGCCACAGACTTCCTCGTATACATAACTTACCAAGGGACCGAATATTACAAGATATTCGCCCTCCGCCAAGCCTTCTCGGAGAACACCCTTGCAGTGAAGGAGGCGGAGATGCTCCAATTCGTTGGAGTAGACGGCTTCAATGCCTTTATCAATGAAGCCAGATACTGGGAGCTGCTAGACGCTGTAGTGAAGCGTGCGTACCTAGACGCAGAGCTCCCAGCACGAACGCTCTCTGCTCATATGCGAGAGATGATGGAACATCATGAGGTAGAGATGCTGGTAAAAGAGCAGGAAATTGCCAACCTCCAAAAAGAGATAAGGCGGAGAACGGAGGAGGTTGAGTAGAAGGAGAAGGAGGTCGAGAATCTGCATAGAGATTTAAACAAGGAAATGTCCGAGCTGGCGGGAAAGCTCAAGGAGGAGGTGAAGCGAGTGGAAGAGGCCAAGCAGTCGTTTGAGGCCGAGAGAAGTAGATTGAAAGATATCTCCTCAAAGTTGGCCACTCTGGAGGCTGAATTAAGGACAGAAAGAGATGAGAAAACTACCATGACCAGAAAGTACAGAGAGAATATCAACAAAGCCACTGGCTCTATTGAAAAGCTGAAGAAAGAAATCGAGAAGAAAGATGGAGAGATCATCAAACTGGGAAGCGAGCTAAACTGAACCAAGCTCAAGCTCGCTTCACAGGAGAAAGAGAATTCCATTCTCAAGAGCAAGCATGATGAAGTGCTCTGTTGGGAATTGTTAAGGATATAATTTGTTAAGGGGGAACTCAAGTGGGACACTTGAAAAATGTATATGTTTTGATTTGATCCCAAATCCCCTAAGTATCCTATTCCCAAGCGACCCCAATTGATGTAGAAATAGGTTAGATTTTTCTAAAGCCTATACTATTAGGATGGCTCTTTATTTAGCTTTAGTCGCTTAGGTTATAGACTGCAGGATTTTCCAGCGAAGGCCACTCGCTTGAGTGTGTTTTTCTAGTGAAGCAAGTCTAGCGAGCCGAAGCGAAGCGTGCCGAAGAATAGCAAAGCGAAGCGATTGCTACAGTAGAATCGAAGCGAGTCTACTAAGGCGAAGCGAAACGAGCACTACAATAAAAGTCAAAGCGGGTCAAATTTTACTTAAGCAATACTCGGAAATTTTATTTCCAAAGTAGATGCTTCAAGTATGACCAGAAGCGACTCATTCGAAGCGGATGCTCCAATTCTAAAGCAAAGCGAGCTCATACCTAATAGATTGCGACAACACAATTCCCGCTCCAAATTTGAACTCCAGTCAACTGAAGATCGCCGCATTAATTGCAATATCTCCACGTGTCGAAAGAGGAGAGGAGCAACGGAGTTGACTGCCAGGCCGACAAGGGCGCCGCAACAGTCCTGGATCGCTCCAGTTACTATTACACTTGGAACTTAGCCATTTTTGGCAAAGTGCCAAATCTGCGCGTCTGAAAAAGTTCTGGCCTGTGCAAGTACTGTCGAGAGAAGGAGGGACAAAGCCACCTACCAAGCAACGGATCTTGGCCAACCCTCCGCCTATAAATAGTGAAGGATGAAGACGAAGAGATGTAGAACACCACTGGAGCTTTCAGCGCCTACTGCAAACAAACACTCCCAGCTTTCAGCAATCTTCGAGTCTTTGTTTCAAGTGTTCTCCGAGTTTCAGTTCCATTCGAAACTTGTCTCTGCAACCTTCACACTTAGAAATCTAAGCCCATTCCATATCCAAGCTTAGAGAAGAACTCTAGCCATCTTTGCACTTGTTGTAAAGAGTTCTTCATTAGTGTGTTCGTCGTAAACCAAAAACCCTAACCCTAGTTCTGTTCGTTAGGTTTTTGTGTTCGTCGTTAGGTTGTTTCGATCCAAGGCTCTACTTTCCTCGATAGTAGAAGCCTCAATCATAGAGTTTAGATCCAAGCTAGCACAGTCCTCGATTGTGTGAAGCTCGATCGAAACTAGGTCTTAGTGGAGAACCCGTAATCTCCCAGGTTAGGACTGAAGCGAGTGAAGCTTAAGTCCAGTTTAGGTTTTTGTGGTGAACCCGTAATCACCCAGTCGTTGTCGTCAGATCAAAGCGAGTGAAGCTCGATCTTGACATTTGTTTTTGAGGAGCCCACAAGTCCTCAAGGTTCTTGAGTGAAGAGAATCATTTGTCTTGTGCAACAAGTGGACGTAAGTGTTTAATCACCGAACCACTCTAAATCGCTGTGTCGTATCTCTAAACCCTAATCTCTCTACTTTGTTTATTGTTTGATTATACATTTGCACCAGCATATTAAACAAACTTAAACTGAGTTTTCAAATACTTAGGAAAGATTAGCTCACCGAATTCCGCATCTCGAGTAAAGCCTCACTCTTGATCAAGCTCTAAGCTTAGGTTAGGATATTTGCTATCACTGTAGATCTAGCTCTAAGCTAGGTCTTAGTATCTCTAGCGAGCACTTTACTTGTAACTCTGAGTAAAAGGAAAAGAAGTTGAAAAACTTCAAAACACGTATTCACCCCCCCCCCCCCTCTACGCATTTTTCCTCTAACAATCCGGGACCAACATGCTCAGTGAGTTGGAGAGCCATCGAAGGGGTGCGAAAGCCTTCGATCTGAAGCATGCAGAGTTGATCGCTACCCTGGCAAGAGCGAAGAAAGATGCAGATAACTTTGCCACGAAGATTATTGCGGTGTCTCTGATCAACACCAAGCTCAACATCAGAGAAGGGACCCTTGCCGCACAACGAGCCGAGCTCGAAGCTACTCAAACTCACTTTGATCTACTTTTACAGGAAAAAAGGAGGAGGATCCGGGCTGAAGTTGAAGCGGAGCTTGACGCTCGCTTCAAGGCGGTCGAGCCGCTTGAAAAGATGATGACAGATGTTGTGCGACGGGAAACATCTATCAAGGAGAGAGGAGCAATGCAAATACTTGCTAGAGGATATCTCTTTGAAAACGGCAGAGATCTTCCTAGTCAAGGAGGAGACGTTTGCCAAACGAGCGGAGGGGATGCTGCACACAGTCTTCAATGAATTCTTCAACCTCCGCTAGGCCATTACCGGAAAAGCTTTCATTCCTGTTCCCTCTGGCAGTCTTGATGATGCCAAAAAGGGGGAAGGAAAAGTTGAAGGGAAGGAGATTGTAGCAGTGGAGGGATTTGCTATGCAGGAGGAACGAAAAGATGATGAAGCGCGAGCAGAGGAAGCGCGCAGAAAAGGGAAGCAAATTGCAGTATATCAAGAGCCGCGAAAGCCTCAATCGGAGAAGTTGCTATCTTCATCTCTTGCAGCTAATGCCGCTTCAGCCGCTCATGTTCAACAGCAAATTGCCGATGATGCAGCAATTGCCTTGGCTCTGCAGATGGAGCAAGATTTTGGTTTGAGTGAGATTGCTGAGATTCCCTTGGTCAAGCCGCTTCAAGCGATGCCATCTCAAGCGGGCCCATCAATTTCGTCTGTCCAAGCGCCTGCTTCCACTCTCACTCTCACTGCCCCGACTGCTGCCCCTGCTAGCAAGAAAACCACACCGTCGCCTGTTGAAAAGAAGAAGGCTACACCACCACTTCCAAAAACCCAGCCCAAGCGAGCTGGAGAGAAGGACTTGAATCCCGCGGCTAAGCGCCAGAAGATTCAACATACCATAGCTTTCAAGAGCTCTCGCTTGGAGGAGGAGGAGGAGGAGGAGGAGGAGGAGGAGGAGGAGGAGGAGGAAGAGGAGGAGGAAGGCAGAAAAGCAAGAGAGGCTCAGATTGGCCAGGATCAGAAAAGTTGAAAAGCGAGCCGCCAATCTCTGGGAAGAAGTTAGGCAGATTCAATCTTGCCTAGTTCGAAGCGCCTATATCCCCTTCACCCCAGACGAGTCGGATGCATGCGCAGTTCAAGCTGACATCGACGCATGTCGTGTCACAGTCAAGGAAACGATCGACTCCGCCGCTACACTGAAGATGAATTCGATGTCATTCGCAAGTGCATCAACCTAAGAACTCCTCAATTCAACTCTGCAATGAGCGAGAAATTCAATCGTGTGATGAAGGAGTTGACGAGTAGATTTGCAGAGCAGATGGATGTGAGTAGAGCCAATCATCCAGACGCTTGCGAAATTGACAACTTCATTTCTGATGATCTGAAGGAGGAGTGGAGCCTATGCAAGGAGAAATTCATCAAGGCCTACTACTTTTGTCAAGTAGTGCCTTTCCAGGATGAATGCACAAAGCTAGATGCTTTGAATAACTTTTTGTGCATGTGCTATGAGGAGTTGCGTAGGAAAAACATTGTACAGGCAGAGCTCGCGGAGCCCAAGAAGAAGAATATTATTGTGCCTGAGAAGAAGCAATTTCCCATGCCGCTCATGCCGAGGACTGATGTTCCTAATCGAAGACTCATCGAAGCTGAAGTGGACGAGGCATTGGAGCTGGACAACTCCCACCGGGAAAGCACAGAGAACATCAAGACAATGGAGATCAAAGTTTTATTTGCTTACTTCTCTAAGCCCTCTGAAAAATCTTAAGCTGCTGATTTGTTGTCTTGCTTATTTCATCAATCTATCTTTACTTTTTGTCAAGCTTGTCTCACTTTACAAGCTTTATGTGTGTTCATCCTTTTTGCTACAAACTCACGATAACCATAAAGAACTCAAAAAAAAATGGATAAGGCTGCAAAGGAAGCAGTCCCTTGAAGTTCTTATCTTGGTTAAAAAGTTGGGTTTTGGCATCATCAAAGAGGGGGAAATTGTTGGGAATTGTTAAGGATCACTTGTTAAGGGGGAACCTAATGGGACGCTTTAAAATTAAATGTAAATGTTTTGATTCGAACCCAAAACCCCCTATGCATCCTATTCCCAAGCGACCCTATTTTGATCTAGATAGGTTAGAATTTTTCTAAGCCTATAATGTTAGGAAGTCTTGTTTTTAGACGCTTAGGTTTTTAGACTGCTAGAAGTTTAAGTGAAGGCCACTCGCTTGAGTGTGTTTTCAAAATAAAGTGAGTCTACCGAAGCGAGATCAAGCGTGCCGAAGAATAGTGAAGCGAAGCGAATGCTACAGTAGAATCAAAGCGAGTCTGCTGAAGCGAAGCAAAGCGAGCGCTACAGTAGAAGTCAAATCAAGTCAATAATTACTAAAGCGGATGCTCAGGATATCTATATCCAAGCAAACGGTACAGTATGACTTGAAGCGACTCATCCATAGCGGACGCTTCAAATTCAAAGCGAAGCGAGCCCCTACCTAACAGAAAGCAACAGCCCAATTCTCGCTCCAATTTATAATTTAAGTTCAAACTTCAGTCAAGTGCAGATCAACGCATTAATTGTGTATCTCCACGTGGCGAATGAAGAATGGAGCAACGGAGTTGACCACCAGGCCGACAAGGACGTCGCAACAGTACTGGGCGCTCCAGTTACTGTTAAAATTGGCTCTTAGCCATTTTCGGCAAAGAGAGAAATGGATGCGTCTGAAAAACTGCTGGTCAATGCGAGTACTGTCGAGAGAAGGAGGGACAAAGCCACAAACCATCAAACGGCTCTTGCCCATCCCTCCGCCTATAAATAGTGAAGGTCAAAGACGGAGAAGAGTAGAACACTACTTGAGCAATCAGCGCCTACTGCAAACAAGCACTCACAGCCTTCGAGCAAAATCTTCGAGTCCTTGTTTAAGTGTTCTCCGAGCTTCAGTTTCATTGAAGCTCGTCTCCGCAACCCTCACACTCCATAGATCTAAGCCTACTTCATATCCAAGCTTAGATAAGGTCTCTAGCCATGTTTGCATCTACTATAAAGATTTCTTTATTTAGAGTGTCGTCAAAACCAAACCCTAACCCTAGTTCTGTCTAGTTAGGTTTTGTGTTCGTCGAAAGGTTGTTGTGTCCATGATCTAAGACTCTACATTCCTTGATAGTAGTAGTCTCAATCATAGAGTATAGATCCAAGCTAGCACAGTCCTCGATTGTGTAAAGCACGATCTCTGCTACGTTTGTGTGAAGAACCCAAAATCTCCCAGCTGTTGTGTCGGATCCAAGCGAGTGAAGCTCGATCCAGTCTTGGTTTTTGAGGAACTTGTAATCCTCAAGATTCTTTAGTGAAGAGAATCCGTTGCTGCGTGGAACAACGTGGACATAGGTGTTTTATCACCGAACCACTATAAACCTCGGTGTCGTATCTCCTAACCCTACTTTACATTATTTATTGCTTTGATTATTCATACTGCACAAGCATCGTAAACAAAAGCAAATTGAAGTTTTAAATACTTAGGAAAGAATAACTCACTAAATTCCGCATTGCAAGTAAGTCTCACTCTTGATCAAGCATCTGCTTAGGTCAAGAGGCAAGCTTCCACTGTAGATCTAGCTTGAAGCTAGGTCTAAGTATTTGAAGCGGGCACTCTAACTCTGAGATAAGGGAAAAAGAAGTTGAAAAACTTCTTACACACTTATTCACCCCCCCCCCCCCCCCCCTCTACGTGTGTATCCTCTATCAAACCGGGACCAACAGGTACCAAAATTGGCTTAAATGCAGGTGAGCGCCATGGATCCTATGCCCAATAAAGATCAAGCTATATGGTACTTGGACAGTGGATGTTCGAGGCATATGACTGGCATGAAGTCTCTACTTCAAGATTATACAGAGAAGAAGGGTCCACAAGTAACGTTTGGTGACAACTCTCGAGGAACCACCAAAGGTTATGGCGTACTGAAGATTGGGAAGCTAAGTGATGGAGCCCGTAAGTCATGGTTTGAAGCCCGGAGGCCCAAAATTAAAGATGATATGGGATGAAGAATGAAGACTTTATTTTAATTTTATTTTCGTATGTTTTGTTCCAGGCCACGTTTTTGGGCCTTAAAAGACTTATTTTTTGGTTTTTATTATGTTGGTTAATGGGTTGGGCCATACCTTTGACTTTAGGTCAGTTATTTCCTAGTTTGATTAGGTTTAGATGGTTTTATTTGCCTCTCTATATCACGGGTCTTTGTGGACGAAAATTAGACAGATTATTCATTAATATTGTTGTGAGTTTATTCTCTCTTGAGAGTTTCTTCGAATTAATCTTGATTATTCCAAGACGAATTCATTATCCGGCGAATCAGCGAGTCAATCATCCCTCGTTGTGTGTCAATCATCGTTCCCGTGTGACTAAGACGATCACTATTTGGGGTATAGGCTGTTCCTAGAACTGACTTACATCATTTATAGGATTAGATCTTAGGTGTATTGGAATATCCATCTTGTTCTTTCAATTTCGTTCTTCCTAGTATTATTCCTTCCGCGTGCGTCTCCAATTCGATCGTCAAGGATCGTATCACTAAGCATCAACAATGTGTCGTACATGGAAGGACTCAAGCACAACCTATTGTCCATATCACAGTTTTGTGATAAGGGATACAATGTGGAGTTCATTTCCAACAAATGTATTGTAAAGAACAAGCTTACCACCCAGGTTGCTCTAACTGGAGAAAGAAAAAAAGTTGTGAATGTAGCTCAATGGGAAAGCTGCAAGGAAGACACATGCTTGGTCGCTAGAATGCAACTGAAATAGGATGGCTTTGGTACCGCCGCTTGAATCATCTCAATTTCAAGACTATCAATCGCATAGCTCGCAAGGGCTTGGTGAAGGGCATACCTAATGAGGTCTTTGTCATAGATCACACATGCTCACCATGCCAACGAGGAAAGCAGACAAAGAATTCACTGCATCTGACAACTATCAAGCAAGGCGCTTGATAGATCCGGGTTGAAGATCTACAACAATTGTGTGATGATTCATAGTATTTACAAGGAGCATTCATAGATAAAGCCATATAATGATGGAGAGCAAGAGATTTGGGTGGATTTATCAGCCATAGTGATAGATCCGGGTTAGAGATCCACAACAATTTAGGTGATTATTCCTCATGTTTTGCAAGGAGCATTCATGGATAACACATTGTAATGATAAAGAGCGAGAGATTCATGTGTTTGAAGATCTATAATCACATATTTTGTGCAGAGCATTGTTTGCGTAGAAATAACGAGTGGTGATCAAGCTATATGCTTAAATAAAGGGAGTACTTAGCTATAAACTAGTAAGATCCATGGAATTTGGCACTCATACAAGCAGATAATGAAGGAATGAAGTAGGGAGAAAAAAGAGAAGCGCGAAGCTTGGAACTCAACTAAGCTTCGTTCCCTCTGGATAATGAGGGTTTTACCTTAGGCTCACAGTCGTGGGTGAGTAAGACTTTTCTCGGCATCGAGAAGGAGGAATAGAAATGGCCGTGGATGAGGCTTCCCGGAAAGAGACCTCGGCAGCCTTGACAGCTTGAGCTCGAAGGAGCTCAAGGAAGAGTGTATGAGTGAATGAAACAGTACGCAAAGAGCGTGTGTGTATGAAGAGTTGTATTATGTTGATGATAGATGGGATGGCGAAGTGTGCGATAGTCGAGTATTATAGGCGCAGGAAGGGCGAAAGAGAAAACGTTCGTGTGGAGGAAGGACGGGAAAGGAATTCCCATAGAGGTAAGATTCCTTTCATCACGAATGTAGTGGTCCTCACTCTAGAGTACGTAGAGTCATGCGGATGGCGTGCTACACAGAACATGGGGTTCTGCCAGATGCCTGGGGGCCTTGATCAGACCCTTCAACCTTGACGGATGCCAATGAATCCTGTACAGCTTCTGGGAGGAAGCGAGACCTCCAGCTTCTGCACAGATCGTGCCTTACGGCTGTATTGGGTATCTGAAACCTATGAAAGCCCCTTGATAATATGCTATTATGTAGGACCGCTTCTATCGATTTGAGTCGTTTGTACTAATAGGGCTGATACTGATCCCTATCAATATTATTCTTCCGTCTTGAATTACTTGCGTAGTAAAGCTGATATTCAGTCCCTATCAGCTACTCCCCCCCCCAGGTCCAGAAGTTCTTTTGTGAGGACTTCTGGCGAGTGTTTTTGGCGGGAAAATTATTTTTGCTTGAAATGTTGCATCTTATTCTTCTTCTCTTTTATGCAAATGCTATATTACATAAGAAACCTAAACGACGGCTACTTTTCCAAGAATAAAGTTGGATCTATTGCCGTGGCTTATCATTATCCCTGCCTCTAGGGCAAGAGTGTATGAGGATATTATAACAAATGTGTCTTGGGAGGAGCATTATTATTATTACTGCCTTTTTCTTATTTCCAGGTGAAAAGGCACTCTCCTTTTCGTGAAGCGACGTGGGGCGATAAAGGGGGAAACTACTTCATCTTCCCCTTCGTTCTAACTTCTCCCTTTTTCTCTCTCTATATCGAGTTTCAGAAAGAAAAGAAAAAAGGGGAGCACCGCGAATCATTCACCATTCCCAGTTATTATCCTTGTGGTTGTTCTACTTCCATTTTCTTCCAGGTATTTTCTTACCATCTTGCTTTCCCGAGCACATATGTAGAGTTCATTTTGAATTCTTTGAAGTTAGGGCAACCCCTATCATTTCCTCCGCCTCCTTTCCTATTTTTTTTTTTTTTTTTTTTTTTTTTTTTTTGGGGGGGGGGGGGGGACCTCGCCGATTCCCAGATTGTTGGGCTATGAAATCGGTTAAGAGGCAAATGTGGTTGAGGCTTTACCTTTTTAAGACCAATAATCAATTTTTAAGACTTTGGGGATTAGGTTTATTCATGTTATCCATGATTCTATTCTTTTGCCTTCCTTTACAGGTGATTATTTTTATCTTGCAGCCATGAATACTACAAAGTTAAATATGAAGCAGAAAATTCGTGAGAAATTGCTACAGAGGATTGAACAGGAAGAAGGGAACAACGATCCCAATCCTGCTCCATCGACAAGTGAGACGCCTATTCCAGTACTTACAGGACCCGAGAGCCATACTGCTTCTCCAGGAATTATCCCAGAGGCAAAAGTGGCGAAGCCCCGGTTGAAACCTTACTTTCCGCACTTAGTTGCCCCCAACCAGTCAACTTCATCTTCTCCTATTCTTAATGACGTGGAGGCTGGTATCTCCACTCCGGCTGTCCTAGAACCTCATTCCTTTTCTCCAAAAAGGAGAAGTGATTCTCCTTCTTCCCCAGTCAGGAAGAAAAGTAGGATGCTGGAAAATCCCCCTTCTGCTCAGGCGCTAAACCTAGAACAGCTGAAAGAGCATCTCTCCCAGTCTGAGAAAGGCAAAGAGCAACTCCTAGTTGAGGTCCATCAACTTTGAGGCTTCTTGCAGAATAAAGAGGAGCATTGTTCTACCATCAGGAAGAGTACGCTCTCCCTCTCTGCACGAATAAGGGAGCTTGAGGAAGCTTTGAAGGCTTCATCAGATAGAGTGGGGCTGCTACGAGAAATCCACGCAGCGGAAGTGGAACAGTTAACGCTTACTCACGAGCGGGAGCTACTACGAGCACAAGCCTCTTCCTTTACTGAAGGGAGGAGGGCAGGGATAAGTCAGGGCATTTCCTCTGGGATTAAGGATTGTAGATCCAACCTGTTGATGACCCCTCACGGTCAAGCTTTCTTAGATTTTTTGATGAAGCGTCTGCCAGAAGCTTATCTCCGATCTCAGGATTTTTGGCTTCGAATGTTCGACCCCCTTACCGAATGGACAGTCTCTGCTATTCATGAATGTTGTCATCAGTTAGGTGTTCCTGATCGTGCGGCCACCATCAATGCAGGGCCCATAGTGAGAATGTTCGACACAATGCCTGAATCTCTTCGGAGGAACCGCCTTGCTTCCCCTAAGGAGCCTTGGTTTATGTCTATGTTGAGGGAAGCGTCTCAGATCCTCAGCCAACCTGCTGGGGTCTTGAAAGACCTACCTCCCTGGGACGCTCCCTTATTTCCTCTTTCTCCTCATAACACTATGGTTATGAGGTCTATAAGGAGAGCTTTCGACCAGGTACCTTCTTTTTCTCTTTTATTGTTGTTATCTCTTTTTCATTTTTATCAACCTTTTTTCCTCCAATTAGGAATTGAGAGAAAGGGACGATTCTGGCCCATCTGTTCGCAGGGAAAGTAATTCCCCACTGCTTATTCCAGGAGAGGTGAAGGATGGCTCTGAAGAGGAGAACGTTTCCAAGATTCCAACGAACTTACCTAAAAGTGGTCCTTCTGCTTCCTCAGCTTTGGCTGCTATCGAGGAGTGGTCTTCCTCTTCTCATTCATCAAGCTATGAGGATCTAGCCTCTGTTCCTGATTCCACTCTTTGATCCTGTTGTTTTTGATAAGTTGTTTTTAAAACAGTCTATTTTTTGGTGTTTGTGGTGGGGTGCTTTTTATGACCCTGAAATCGTGCTAGCTGGGCACAAACAATATCACTTCTTTCTGGTATCTGCCAGATACTTTTTAAAGTCTAGCTTTTGACATGTTTCTGTTGCTTTCTATCAGTTTAGAATATTATCCTTTTATTTATGCGTTCTCTCGTTTTGTTTTTGTTTGCCATGTTTCCCCTGCTACAGCATTTTGAGGTAATAGAATGCAGGCTAGAAGCATTTTAAAATAATGGGGTATGAGTATGGGAGTGTGCTTAAAAGCATTTTAAGATAATGAAGTATGAGTGTTGGGATGCAGGGTATCCCCTACTCCCCCCCCCCCCCCCCCCCCCCAAGTGAGGCGTAAGGAAACGAAGGAATTACTCCTCATTTTTAAAGCCAACAATTTGTGGAGTACAAATTTAAGAACAAGTAGGCATAATCTTGTGTCCTTTCGCGTACTGGTTAATTTAAAAGATAAGAAAAACTTCAAAATAGATAAGGAGGGGTTATGATCAGTCATATTCCCATTTCTCTTAGGAATTGTTACCCTTTTCCTCGTGTACTGTTCCTCCAGTCTTCTATTGATCTGATATTTCGATCACACCTTTGATTTTTGCCCTTGCCTCAGCCATCAAAGTTTCCTGTTGGGAATTGTTAAGGACTAAATTGTTAAGGGGGAACTTCATGGGACATTTGATAAATGAAGTCATTTGTTTTGATTAGATCCCAAAACCCCAAGCGTCCTTTTCCCAAGCGACCCATTTTGATGTAGTTAATAGGTTAGAATTTTTCTAAGCCTACACTGTTAGGATGGCTCTTTTATTTTGCTTAGATTAGGCTTCAAAAGTTCAAGTGAAGGCCACTCGCTTGAGTGTGTTTTCCAAAGCGAAGCAAGTCAAGCAAGCTGAAGTGAAGCATGCCGAAGAATAGCAAAGCGAAGCGATCGCTACAGTAGATTCAAAGTGAGTCTGCCAAAGTGAAGCGAAGCGAGCGCTACAGTTCAAAGCAAAGCGAAGCGAAGCAAGCGCTACAGTGGAATCAAGTGAACCCACTAAAGCGAAGCGAAGCGTGCGCTACAAGAAAAGCCGAAGCGAGTCAACACGAGTCAACACTTTATTTAGTAGTGTCACGGGAAATTTATTTCTCAAGTGACTCACTACAAATTTGACTGTGAAGCGACTCACTTCAGAGCGGCCGCTACAACTTCAAAGCGAAGCGAGCCACTACCTACCAGAAAGCGACAGCACAAATTCCCGCTCCGAATTTGAACTCCAGTCAACAGGAGATCTCCGCATTAATTACGAGATCTCCACGTGTCGAAAGCGGAGAGGAGCAGAGGAGTTGACTGCCAGGCTGACAAAGACGCCGCAACAGTACTGGGTCGCTACAGTTACTGTTAAACTTGGAAGTTAGCCAATTTTGGCAAAATGCCAAAACTGAGCGTCTGCAAAAGCTTCTGCCTGCGCAAGTACTGTCGAGAGGAGGAGGGACAAGGCCACCAACCAAGCAACGGATCTTAGCCAACCCTCCGCCTATAAATAGTGAAGGATGAAGACGTGAAGAGGCAGAACACTACTTGAGCATTCAAGCGCATACAGCAAACAAACACTCCCAAGCCTTCGAGCAAATCTTCGAGTCTTTGTTTCAAGTGTTCTCCGAGTTTCCAGTTCATCGGAACTCGTCTTCACAGCCTTCACACTTAGATTCTAAGCCCACTTCATATATCCGAAGCTTAGAAGAAGAACTCTAGCCAATCTTTGCATCTACTGTAAAGAGTTCTTCATAGTGTGTCGTCAACCAAAAACCCTAAACTTCGTCTGTTAGGTTTTGAGTGTTGTCGTTAGGTTGTTCAGATCCAAGGTCCTTCTTTCATCGATTGAAGAAGCCTCGATCGTAGAGTTGAGATCCAAGCTTACACTTACATCGTTTGTGTAAAGCTCGATCGAAGCTAGGCTGTAAGGAGAGCCCGTAATCTCCCTGTCTGTCTGACTGAAGCGAGTGAAGCTTCCAGTCTTTGTTAGGTTTGTGTAGTGAACCCGCAATCACTACGTCTGTCGTTTGATCTAGGCAAGTGAAGCCCGATCCCGACAAGGTTTTTGAAGGACCCGTAACCTTCAAGTTCTTGAGTGAAAAGAACAGTTGCCATCGTGCAACAAAGTGGACGTAGGAGCGTTATCTCCGAACCACTATAAATCTCTGTGTCGTATCTCTCTTACCTTAATCTCTTTACAGTATTCGATTATCCATTGCACGTGCATATAAACAAACTTAATTTGGATTTTCAATTACTTAGGAAAGATTATAGCTCACCAAATTCCGCACAAAGAGTAAAGTCTCACTCTTGATCAAGCTCTAAGCTTAGGTCAAGAGATTCATGATTGCTTTTGATCTAGCCCTCGGCTAGGTCTTATTCAAAAGAGCACTTTACTTTATACTCTGAGTTAAGGAATTGAAGTTGAAAAACTTCAAAATACGTATTCACCCCCCCCCCCCCCCCCCTCTACGTATTTGTCCTATAGCAAACCGGGACCAACAAGTGGTATCAGAGCAGCGGTTCTTTCGAGCCTCTGCTTTGCATATCCGAAGTGAGTCCCCACTCACTTCACGTTGTCTCACTGAACCGGATCCTATTTCCTAAGTGCATCAAAACCTCACCCACGCATATTGCATTTACTGCTGATAGTTTGTTATGTCTACATACAGTGCATCAAATCTTCCACAGTTCTCGATCGAAGGATACGAGATATGGAGTTTCCGAGTCGAGAGCTTCTTATGCTCAATCCACGACCGGATGTGGGAAGTCATTGAAGACGGACCAATCGAAATCAAGAAAGCCATATCTGTGGAGGTCCCAGCCGCTGAAGGTCGTCCAGCCCACGTTCGACAACAGTACGTGGAGAAGGATAAGGATGAGTATACTCCAAATGACTTCAAAGTTGCCAACCTTGACAAGATTGCACGCCACACGATGCAGAGCACCGTGTCGGACGCCTACCTTCCAAGGATTAGGAAGTGCGCAACAGCAAAGGAAATGTGGGAAACTCTAGCTCTCATTTCTCAAGGAACAGACAAAATCAAGGAAAACAAGCTCGCTGTTCAGATGCGGGAGTTTGAAAATCTAGTGATGAAGTCAGGAGAGTCCATCGACGCCTTCGAGCTAAGAGTTACCAACATTACTGCAACTCTCAACTCGCTTGGGAAGGAACTCACAGACAAGGAAGTAAATCTGAAAATAGTCCGTGCTCTCACAAGGAAGTGGCAGACCATGAAGGAGCTATACCTAGCTACCAAGGATCTAACGAAGCTCACGCCAGAAGTGTTGTTCTCCGAGCTCAAAGCTCACGAGTTTGATCTGAATCGAATGAGCCTCGACGACGAGGATGAATCGCCCACTACGTCAAAAGGAGTAGCATTCAAAGCTGCCGAATGGCCAAGCGAGCAGTCACTAGCCAAGATGACAAGAGAAGAATTGGAAGAACACATTGCATTCTTATCCAAGAACTTCAACAAGATGAACTCTCGAGTGGGCAAGTATAAAAGATTCTACAAGCAGTACAAAGGGAGAAGCACTGATGCTCGAGAAGGAAAAGGAAAGAGAGAAGAGACGACCAAGCCGATCCCGCGCGACATGATGGAAGTGGAATGTTACCATTGCCACAAGATGGGCCACTACAAATCCGATTGCCCAAAGCTGAGTGCGAAGGAGCGAGAAGAACTGAAAGCAAAAAGGGATGCCCCAAGGCGAGCGCTCGTAGCGAGTGAAGTGCCGGTCGCTACAACTGAAGATCCACCAAGCGACTCAGACGCATTCACCGATCCAAATTCCAGTGATGGTGAGGATCTTGGATTTATGGCGCTCACCGACGAGGAAACAGGAGAGGTATTCTTCTATCCTTCAATCACTTCAATTACACTAGCACACACTGTCAATGAGGAAGAACAATCCTCTACATGGAGTGAGTTGTTTGACAAGCACCAAAAATTGTCAAGCGACCACGAAGTGGTAAAACAAGCTCTGTCTCGAAGCGAGAAGGAGAACCGAAAGCTAGCCCGTGAGCTTGACCAAGTCAAACTTAATCTAAGGGCCATGACTAGTAAGTTCGAGGATCTCTTCGCTAGACATCAAAGCTTGGAAGGAAGGTATGAAACCCAATCTACTCTAGTCGCCAACTTAAATAAAGCATCATACGCTAGACAGGCACTAGAGAGTTCTCTTCTACCTTTTGGTAGAAAGGGAGGACTTGGATATGAGGGTGGACCTTCCAAGCCAACTGTCTTTGTTGGTGCTTCAAACACGACACCATCAGTCACTTTGGAATTGCCCACTGCATCCAAAGCGACCACCAACAAAGACAAAGGCAAAATGGCTGAGAGCCCTAAAAGGAAGCCAATGAAGATGTCTATATCTATAAGGGCAGATCCGAAGGGCAAGCAAAATTCAACAATCCCTAGCACTCAACATGCTAAGTCTTACCAATCCAAGGGTAAAGGGAGAACTGTTGAAGCTTCTAAGTCTCAAGCCAAGACACGAGAGACAAAGGATCTCCCTTTCAAGAAAAGGAGTAATGTCTATGTGTCACGTTATCCGGACTGGAGATGGTCCAACCGGACAAACGTTGAGGGGGAAGAACTTGAAGCACCCAAGAGGCCGCTTCAAACTTCCAAGGTTACTCAAGCGAGTCGGGGTCAAAACCCTAGTTGGACCGCTTCGAGGAAACCAAGCGAGCCGCTTCGACAGACTAGAAACCCTAAGTCAGTCTCTAAACCCAGAGCTAATCCGAAGCGAGTCGCTTCAGGATATAAGCAAAGTGGGAAGAGCATAGGTAGGTCTGAAGCGAGCCGCTACCCCTCTTGCACACACTGTTGCACGTGTGAAGCTGCTTCTAGGCAGTACACCATGTTTTCGAAGGTCGAGAAGCCCAAGACACAAGCTTCATCTCAAAAGAGAGTGAAGCAAGTGTGGGTACCTAAGGGAACTAACCTGCAAGGACCCAAACTGATTTGGGTACCAAAATCTGTCTAATTGCAGGTGAGCGCCGTGGATCCCATGCCAAGTGAGGGTCAACTAGTTTGGTACTTGGACAGTGGATGTTCAAGACACATGACTGGCATGAAAGCTCTACTTCACAACTACATAGAGAAGAAGGGTCCACACGTAACCTTTGGTGACAACTCTTGAGGAAGCACCAGGGGATACGGCGCACTGAAAATTGGAAAGCTCACAATTGAAGAAGTCTCCTATGTGGAAGGACTCAAGCACAACCTGTTATCTATTTCACAGTTTTGTGATAAAGGGTACAGGGTGGAGTTCATCTCCAACAAGTGCATTGTGAAGAGCAAACTCACATCCCAGATTGTGCTCACTGGAGTTAGACAAAGGAATGTCTACATAGCACAATGGGACAGCTGCAAGGAGGAAACTTGTCTAGTTGCAAGAAGTGCTACAAAAATTGGATGGCTATGGCACAGACGCTTGAACCACCTCAATTTCAAAGCTATCAATCGCTTAGCTCGAAAAGGTTTGGTGCAAGGCATACCGAAGAAGTCTTCATCAAAGACCATCCATGCTCACCATGCCAACGAGGGAAACAGACGAAGAAGCACTTTGCCAGTCTCGAAGAAGCCTCATCAAAGCGAGTGCTTGAGCTGCTTCACATGGATCTGTTTGGTCCAGTTACTCCAGTTAGTGTAAATGGAAGGAAGTACACTCTAGTTGTAGTCGACGATTTCTCTCGCTACACATGGGTTGTATTTCTATTCAGCAAGAAGGAGACACTGACCAAACTGCCACAACTGCTCAAGCGATTGGCGGTGGAAAAGAATCAAGCTATAGTGACCATTCGCTCCGACAAAGGCACAGAGTTCCTGAACTCTACAATTGAAGCGTACTGCACGGAGCATGGCATAGCACATCAAACTTCTTCAGCACGCACTCCTCAGCAGAATGGAGTTGCTGAAAGAAGAAATCGAATCATCAAAGAAGCCGTTCGCACCATGATTGCTGACTCGAAGCTTCCAATGAAGTATTGGGCTGAAGCTGCCAACACGGCGTGCTACACACAGAATCGGACGCTTCTCAACAAACGGCACGACAAAACACCATATGAAATATGGACAGGGAGAATTCCTAACATATGTTATTTCCATATTTTTGGTTGTAGGGTCTTCATTCACAACAATGGGAAGTCACAGTTGAAAGCCTTTGAAAGCAAAGCAGATGAAGGAGTATTCTTAGGATACTCTACATCTAGCAAAGCCTACAGAGTATTCAACTGTAAAACCCTAATTGTGGAAGAATCACCCCATGTCGTATTTGATGAATCTTCTTTAAGTCTTCCACAGGAACAGGCCCAAGCGAATGAAAAGAATCAAAGCAAGGAACCCTCAAATCAACTCACTTGGGACGTGCTTGATGAAGATGATGAGATCAAGGACTCAAGCGAGCAGGATCCCAAAGGAGAAGTCGAAGCTGCCCCCAAGATTCCTGAAGCTAGTGCAGGCCAAGCACCCAATCCAGTCGCTTCAGACGGTGAAGCGAGCGACAAGGAAGCGGATGAAGATGAAGCTGGCGGATCAAAGCGAGCGTGGCTCAAGGATCACTCACCTAGCCAAATCATTGGAGATCCATCCAAGGGTGTAGTGACCAGAAGTCAAGTGTTTGGAGAAAGTGCCATGTTCAGTTGCTTTCTCTCAAACATTGAGCCATCAAGCGTGGAGGAAGCCCTAGCCGATTCTAACTGGGTGATCGCCATGCAAGAAGAGCTGAATCAGTTCACCAGGAACGACGTATGGTACCTCGTGGATCGTCCCAAGTTTCAGCATGTTATTGGCACCAAGTGGGTGTTCAAGAACAAGACGGACGAGGACCACAACGTAGTGAGGAACAAGGCGCGACTAGTTGCCAAAGGCTACTGCCAAGAGGAAGGAATCGACTTTGACGAGACCTTCGCTCCAGTGGCACGTCTTGAAGCGATCCGTTTATTTCTAGCCTATGCAGCGGCCAAGAAATTCAAAGTGTACCAAATGGATGTGAAGAGCGCATTCCTCAACGGTGAACTCAAGGAAGAAGTGTATGTGGAGCAGCCACCGGGTTTCGAGCAGGGAGATAAAGTGTATCGCTTGAAGAAAGCCCTGTATGGGTTGAAGCAAGCTCCCAGAGCTTGGTACGATACATTATCTCAATTCCTAGTGGAAAATGGATTCCAAAAGGGAAAGATAGATCGGACTCTCTTCACCATCAATCATGGAGATGATATGCTATGGGTCCAGATCTACGTGGACGACATCATATTTGGGTCACCAAACCAGTCGCTTAGCGAGAAGTTTGGAGAGCTAATGAAGACCAAGTATGAGATGTCGATGATTGGCTTGATGAGCTGCTTTCTAGGTCTTCAAGTGAAGCAGCAGGATAATGGAATTTTCATCAACCAGGCCAAGTACACTCGAGATATGCTTGCCAAGTTTGGTGTTCAACATGCTAAAGCTGTGAAGATTCCTATGAATACCAACTGGAAGATGGAGCCAGACGAAGGAGGAAAATCTGTAGATCCTACAGATTATCGTGCCCTAATTGGGTCACTTCTCTATCTCACTGCAAGCAGGCCAGATATTGCTTTTGCAGTCGGTGTCTGCGCTCGCTTCCAAAGCAATCCCAAACACAGCCATCTTGAAGCTGCCAAAAGGATTCTTCGATATTTGAAGGGCACTATCAACATGGGGCTGTGGTATCCAGCGGAGGACAATTTGGAGCTCACTGGATATTCCGATGCTGACTATGGAGGTTGCCGAGTTGATAGGAAATCAACGTCGGGCACGTGTCAGTTCTTGGGAAGCAAGCTAATCTCATGGTTCTCAAAGAAGCAAACAAGCGTAGCCACTTCAACAACGGAAGCTGAATATATGGCCGCAGGAAGCTGCTGTTCTCAAATCCTATGGCTTCGTCAACAGTTGAAGGACTACAAAGTTGAAGCGAATGAAATTCCGATCTTCTGCGACAACAACAGTGCCATATGTATCTCGCAGAATCCAGTGCTTCACACCAGGTGCAAGCATGTGGAAATTCGACATCATTTCATTCGTGATCATGTCGAGAAGAAGGATATCAAGCTCGAGAAAATTCATACCGATCTCCAGCGAGCAGATATCCTCACCAAGCCTCTAGCTGAGTCTCGATTCAACCAGCTTATGCATGGAATTAGGGTTATTAGACCCTGGTGAAGAATGCTAGTTCCAGGATGCACGGAGGAGTGTTCGCTTGTTCTCTTGAGCGTCACTCGCTTCGGATCTTCACCAACTCAAGCGAGCCACTTCAAAACTCACTCGCTTGAAGAAAATTAAGTTAGGTGGAGAAAGGTGGAGTGTTGGAAGAAGTTCCCTACCAACTTATTGGAATTGTTAAGTATATGGTTAAGGGGGAACTAATGCTTCTCTCGGAGCAAGCTACTTCCAAAACGAGCAAGAATGCTGCAATCTTGAATTCTGCATTGCTTCAATTTGCCCTAGCTTGGGTCAAAGCGAACCAACTGCAGATTCATTCTTTAGAATGTAGGAAAGCTTGAAGGTTTACCTTTTTATACAAAAGGTTGCAGGGCTGGTGACATGCTTCTGCGTAAAATACGAGATTGTCATGTCAGAGCATTCTCATTGTCATCCTGTCCATTTCTGCTCTGAGATAAGGACTTGTACTCATCCCCCATTCGTCGTGAATAAGTACACTTACGTGATGCTCCCTTCGGGTTGTAGTAAGCTTGTGTACTTTATTCATTTTCTCCCTCATTCACTTCGATGGAGGACTCTCTAATTCGTAGAGGAAGATGAATGCCATGAAGATGAATGCCATGAAGATCTAACTCAACGTGTAGCATCCAACAAGTAGCATTCAACAGGTGGTATCTAATTCAAATGAAGTCTTCAATTTGTGGTATCAATCTCCTACGAAGTGAGATTGACTGGTAAGTGTTTCAATTTTAAGTACACTAAGTGAGCCGAAGCGTGCTAGAAACCTTCACTCACTACGTGGAAAATATGAAATGAATCTGACACAAATACAAAGAGGAAAACACTCTTGTTTATCCTCGAAGTATGTAAGTCAGAAACATTTTAAATTAAGCAAAGGAATTCAATTTCTTATTCCAGTCGCTTCAGATGGCCAAGCGAGTGCCTCGTCACTCAAAGCTAGCCATCGCAAGCGAGTGCAGAACAGTCACTCAAGCGAATGCCTCTCAAGCGAGTCAAGGCGTAGCGGCCCAACTCGAAGCGAGCGGTCATGAAGCGAGTATGAGCTGTCTGCACTCGAGTGCAATTTTACTTTCTGCTGTGCATTTAATGCAGGTGCAGGAACGACGGAAATAACGGGCGCGTGTTCACACGCTTGAATTTGAAGCGGGAAAAGGAGGAGAAGATCCAGCCGTCGAATCTCAACAGCCCCCAATCTGGAGCCATTCGATCAAAGCCGTATACGACAAGCCAACCAAAGAAGGCCACGTGGAGACGCCGAGCAAGTGGCGGTTCACTTTTACTGTGATGACGCCGGACACTTCAGATCCATCACCGCACGTCCGCCGCCTACCTACAGGATTTTCGGTGGTATTACCGTCCTACCCCTGCCACGTCAGCCATAACCTAATTCTATATATATGGGACGAGGCAGAACTGCAAACCTTTCACAGCCTTCTAAATTTGCCATTCTCGTGTTAGATCTGCAATTACTCTGCAACTCACGAGTCTCAACCCCTTCTACCTCATTGTTAAAATTTTCTTCAAAGTTCTTTCAAAATCCACCATGGGCAAGAAAAAGAATACTGAGACAATGGAGGAGTTCATGACAAATGTTGGCGAGCACATCAACGTCGAACCCCATCTCGACCCTATTGTCGTCGAAGTAAATGGTTTCATCCGTAGAGTCGTGACCACGGCCGGTCTATGGAAGTTCATAACTTTAGTACCGACGAAGATTCTGGCGAAAGCCATTGGAGAGATTCTGCTGAATCTGAAGAAGGAACAAAATACATCTTCCTTCACTGATCCACGGACCAGGAAGCCGGTGGAGGTTGATGTGAGTAAACTCATCGAGGTGTTCGATCTGCCAAGAGAAGGAGGAGATTCTCTGCTAGATCTAGGTCTTTCGGCCGGAGTGCAGTATGGCCGATTTGCAGTCGTTGGAGCAGATCCGAACTTCAAGGAGGCCAACATTCGCAAAAGTCTGAAGGAACCGTTCAATCTCATCTGCGACCTCTTTACGAAGAGCATTGCATGTTATGTCGGTTCCCTCGACACGCTGTCAGAAACGAAGCTGATCGGCACCACCGTGATCATCGACAGCCTCACTGGAACGAAATTCAACTGGCACGGGTGGCTTCTCAAGCAAATCCACGAAGCTGCTGACGATTTTGCATTCGTACCAGGAACTCCAGATAAGATTCTGCGCAAAGGAAAATTGAAATTCTTCTCAAGGCTGTCTGTCGCACTGGAAATGAAGTATCCAGAGATGATATGGCCAGAATCTGACACGATCATGTACAACAAGCACACCATCTTCTACGACAAGTGGAAGAAAACAAAAATCCCAATAGATCAGGGACTTCTAGTTGTAGAAGTGCCCGCAGCAAGGCAAGTTGTGAAAGTACAAGCTGAAGCTTCCCAAGCAAAGCAAGCCGCTTCATCTTTGAAGCAAGTGGCTGCAAAGCAAGGGAAGAAGAGAGTGAAGCAAGACACTTCACCTGTCCAAGAAAGCGAGGCCGTGGAGAAGCCGCTTGAGGACATCGAAGCGACTCAGCCCCAGCCTTCACCAACAAAAGCCCAATCCCCACAACTCCAAATCACCCAAGCACCAGAGCCCCAATCTTCATCAACCCAACAACCACCAAAACAGATAACCCCCCTCTCTCCCCGTGAAGAAGAATCAGCATCTTCTTTCCACATTCCCACTGTGCCATTCCTCAGCACAGATGAAGCTGCTGCCTACACTACATTCACCCAACTTCAATCCCAGCCGATACAACCACCACCCACCGAAACCATCCAGATTTCCGAAACCCAAGAAACCTCATCACCTACCCAATCCATCTCGACATCGGCAGCTACAGCCGATACCGCCCAAACCTTCGGAGAACTTCCCATCATCCCTCAATTCAAAACCCCTGTTCTCACCGATCACAAGCGGGCTCTCGAACGCTATGTTCGAGACAGAGAACAAGCCGCGGAGACAATCAACCTTCGCTACAATCTCAGCTCCGCGAGCGTTGAATGGAGCGACGTGTTCTACACGAATGTAGTCGACTTTCTGACGTACATTACGTACCGAGGAACGGAGTACTACAAGATTTTCAGACTCCTCAAAGCCTTCACCGAGGAGGAATTGATCCAGATGGAAGCCAAACTGCTCAATTTTATTGGCGAAAATGGCTTCCATGCCTTCCTTGAAGGGACCAGCTTCTGGGAGAAGCTGGATGCCAAGGTGAAGGAATCTTATCCACTCACCACAGTTCCAAAGCGAGTGCCCTCCTCTCATGAAAGGAAGCTCATCCGGGAGTATAAGGAGGAGATGGAATTGAAAGATGCTGAGATCGCTAGTCTTCAAAGCGAAATCACAAAGATGAGTGAAGAGATGGAGAGGAAGGTGGGGGAAGTCATCAGTCTTAGAGAAGACTATGACAGGAAGAAAAGAGAATTGGAGGGAAAGGTGGAGGACAAGGAAAGGCTTCTGGAGGAGAAAGAAAAGGCGCTGGAGGCGCAGGTGAAGCTTATGGATGATAACACCAAAACCATCACCGAACTCAAGGGCTTGCTTGAGGCAGAAAGAAGCCGCTTGAGGGAGGTCAATGCCAAGTTGATCACTCTTATCAAAGAGAAGAAGGTGTTAGAGAAGGAAGTGAAGGAGCTGAAGGAGAAGGTGGAGGATAGGGAGGGAGAACTAGTGTCGAAGGGTAGTGAGCTACTCAACACCAAAAAGGCTCTTGACTCACTTCGAACTGAGTTGAAGGGAGTCAAGGATGAGAGTGCAGTTGACAAGAGAGAACTGGAGAGTCTGAGGAACAGTGCACAGGCTCTTGACTTGAAGAATGCTGAACTGTCAATCCTACTGCAGAAAGTCAAGAGACTGAAAGAAACTCTCACAGTACGGATCACTGCAGATGCCGAATTTCACAACTCTCTCAATCGAAGGGAAAGGAGACTTGCCGGAATGAAGGCAGAACTTGAAGCGTCCAAGGAACACTTGGATCTCACACTTCAAGAAGAAACCAAGAAGATCACCAAAGCCATAGAAGCGGAGCTGGAGGCTCGCTTCAGAGAGGTGGAGCCTTTAGAGAGCATGATGGCGTCTGTTGTAGAACGAGAGAGGCAGTGCGAATATCTACTTGAAGAGATATCGATCAAGACTGCTGAAATTGTGGCGCCATCCATGGACAAAACCCAGCAGATGCTTCAGACTGTCCTCAACACAGTCAATTCACTACAACAATCCCTCTCTGGAAAATCTATAATCCTAACCCCTGGCTTTGATGATGCCAAAAAGGGGGAAGGACAAATGAGGGAAGGACAAGTAGAGCAAGGTGGAGCTGGAGGTTCAGAAGGAAGGAGAGTCGGTGTGGAGTTAATGTTGGAAGGAGGAAGTGGAGATGGAGGAGATAAGGAGGGAGTGGATGATGAAGCGAGGAAGGGGAAGAAAAAACTCTCGAAGGAGGAATTACTGAAACAACTTGAAGAGCCCAGTAGGCCGCTTCAAGAAAAAGTGCTGAGTGCTTCTATTGCACGACATCCTCCAGTCACTGTGATCACGAAGGAGGAAAAGAGGGTGCAGGAGGAGAAGGATGCTGCCTTGGCGTGGGAGTTGGAGCAGGTGTTTAAGCTAACAAAAGATTCTATTGCTGCAGGTGCTTCATCTAGCTCCCAAGTGGCCGCTACTCCCAAGCTGCCCACTTCAGACGCCGCGCCAACTTCGACAGCCGCACTCACTACGACCACTGCTGCACTCACCTCGTCAGCAGTCGTCCCTCCAAGTGCTGCCAAGAAGGACATGCCACCTCCCCCACCACCGAAGCAGCCATTGAAGCGAGCTGCCCCACATTCTAAGCAAGATGACCCCGAGGCCAAGCGCCAAAAGGTCAAGCAAGCAGTCGCTTCAAAAGCTGGAAGAGAGGAGAGAAAGAGGAAGGAAAGAGAAGAGGGAAGGAGCAAAGGCGAGAGGAAGGAGAGGAGTAATGAAAGGCGACTCCAAGTGATCAACGCACGGATCGAGGAACACTTCAGTGAAGTGTTACTCATCCAGTCCTCATTAGTGCGCAGCGCCTTCATCCCTCTCATGCCAGAAGAGTCCGAAGCATGTGAAGCTCAAGCCATAATTGATGCATGTGACGTGACTACGAAGGAGATGGTTGAGTCTGGTCGATATCCTCTCAAGGAGGAGCAAGATTACATCCGCAAACGACTAATTGCGAAGCGTCCATCGTGGAACAGCGAGTCGGGAGCAAAATTCAAAAAGACTATGGCTCAACTGTCAAGCAGGTCAGAGGAGGAATTGGCCAAACAGAGAGATGAGCACCTGGACGGAAGGGAAATCGAGGATTTCATTCCGAGAGATCTGCTCGAGCTGTGGCTGTACTACAAAGACCTATTCATCAAAGCCTATTATTTCTGGGAGGTAGTGCCGCTGCAGAATGAGTGTTCTCGAATAAGTGCACTCAACAACTTCCTTGCCGCCTATGACGACAGATTGCGCCGCAAAATCTTCACAATGGCTGAACAAGCAGAGCCCAAGCCAATTGTTGTCAAGGTACCAGCTTTAATGGAATTCGCCATGCCTTATCATCCAGGCACGGACGTTCCTAACAGAGGAATTATTGATGAGGAAGTAACTGAAGCCTTCAGGCTGGAGAGTGCATGGAGAAGATCTAGTATCCACACAGTAGACTCTATGGAATCAAGAGTGCTATCAGCTTACGTGGATACTGCTGCTATTTAAGAAGAGAAGGAGAAGGAGGAAGAAGGGAAGTGACAAGAGAAGGAAAGGAGGATGACTGGGAAGGAACTGCAGGAAACATCCGAGTTTCAAGTTCCCTACATATTATATTTTGTGTGAACTTCTTGTTCATATATCCAAATTTCAATTTCTGTCCCTTCTGTGTCATTTACTCGCTTTGTGAATGACTTTATATTTATGCTACAAACTCATTAATTTAACCGAAAAAAAAGGGAAGGAACTTAAAAGAAAATTACAAACGAAACTGCAAAGGAAGCAGTCGCTTGGAGTTCCCTTCACGGTTAGATAGACTAGATTTATTTTTATCTAAGTCGTATGGGTTTTGGCATCATCAAAAAGGGGGAAATTGTTGGGAATTGTTAAGGACTAAATTGTTAAGGGGGAACTTCATGGGACATTTGATAAATGAAGTCATTTGTTTTGATTAGATCCCAAAACCCCAAGCGTCCTTTTCCCAAGCGACCCATTTTGATGTAGTTAATAGGTTAGAATTTTTCTAAGCCTACACTGTTAGGATGGCTCTTTTATTTTGCTTAGATTAGGCTTCAAAAGTTCAAGTGAAGGCCACTCGCTTGAGTGTGTTTTCCAAAGCGAAGCAAGTCAAGCAAGCTGAAGTGAAGCGTGCCGAAGAATAGCAAAGCGAAGCGATCGCTACAGTAGATTCAAAGTGAGTCTGCCAAAGTGAAGCGAAGCGAGCGCTACAGTTCAAAGCAAAGCGAAGCGAAGCAAGCGCTACAGTGGAATCAAGTGAACCCACTAAAGCGAAGCGAAGCGTGCGCTACAAGAAAAGCCGAAGCGAGTCAACACGAGTCAACACTTTATTTAGTAGTGTCACGGGAAATTTATTTCTCAAGTGACTCACTACAAATTTGACTGTGAAGCGACTCACTTCAGAGCGGCCGCTACAACTTCAAAGCGAAGCGAGCCACTACCTACCAGAAAGCGACAGCACAAATTCCCGCTCCGAATTTGAACTCCAGTCAACAGGAGAACTCCGTATTAATTACGAGATCTCCACGTGTCGAAAGCGGAGAGGAGCAGAGGAGTTGACTGCCAGGCTGACAAAGACGCCGCAACAGTACTGGGTCGCTCCAGTTACTGTTAAACTTGGAAGTTAGCCAATTTTGGCAAAATGCCAAAACTGAGCGTCTGCAAAAGCTTCTGCCTGCGCAAGTACTGTCGAGAGGAGGAGGGACAAGGCCACCAACCAAGCAACGGATCTTAGCCAACCCTCCGCCTATAAATAGTGAAGGATGAAGACGTGAAGAGGCAGAACACTACTTGAGCATTCAAGCGCATACAGCAAACAAACACTCCCAAGCCTTCGAGCAAATCTTCGAGTCTTTGTTTCAAGTGTTCTCCGAGTTTCCAGTTCATCGGAACTCGTCTTCACAGCCTTCACACTTAGATTCTAAGCCCACTTCATATATCCGAAGCTTAGAAGAAGAACTCTAGCCAATCTTTGCATCTACTGTAAAGAGTTCTTCATAGTGTGTCGTCAACTAAAAACCCTAAACTTCGTCTGTTAGGTTTTGAGTGTTGTCGTTAGGTTGTTCAGATCCAAGGTCCTTCTTTCATCGATTGAAGAAGCCTCGATCGTAGAGTTGAGATCCAAGCTTACACTTACATCGTTTGTGTAAAGCTCGATCGAAGCTAGGCTGTAAGGAGAGCCCGTAATCTCCCTGTCTGTCTGACTGAAGCGAGTGAAGCTTCCAGTCTTTGTTAGGTTTGTGTAGTGAACCCGCAATCACTACGTCTGTCGTTTGATCTAGGCAAGTGAAGCCCGATCCCGACAAGGTTTTTGAAGGACCCGTAACCTTCAAGTTCTTGAGTGAAAAGAACAGTTGCCATCGTGCAACAAAGTGGACGTAGG
Organism: Thymus mandschuricus; assembly: GCA_029379335.1. Classification (NCBI taxonomy): domain Eukaryota; kingdom Viridiplantae; phylum Streptophyta; class Magnoliopsida; order Lamiales; family Lamiaceae; genus Thymus; species Thymus mandschuricus. The sequence goes on along the minus strand of CM057074.1, from coordinate 11,728,875 downwards.
AGCGTTATCTCCGAACCACTATAAATCTCTGTGTCGTATCTCTCTTACCTTAATCTCTTTACAGTATTCGATTATCCATTGCACGTGCATATAAACAAACTTAATTTGGATTTTCAATTACTTAGGAAAGATTATAGCTCACCAAATTCCGCACAAAGTGTAAAGTCTCACTCTTGATCAAGCTCTAAGCTTAGGTCAAGAGATTCGTGATTGCTTTTGATCTAGCCCTCGACTAGGTCTTAGTATTTCCAAAGAGCACTTTACTTTATACTCTGAGTTAAGGAATTGAAGTTGAAAAACTTCAAAATACGTATTCACCCCCCCCCCCCTCTACGTATTTGTCCTATAGCAAACCGGGACCAACATTTCCCACTGCCCCTTCTTTACTGGGGCATGGTTTGTGCTTGTTGTTTTAGTTTCCAACCCTTTACTTTCGCTGGAATCGGCACTGGCGATCAGCAAGTGTTCCATTGAAGCGGAGAGGTTTTGGTCTCCTTCTGCTGGAGTTAGAGTTTTAAACCTCTTTTCTTCAGGTTCAGTTTCATCTTTGTCACTGGCAGGTTCTGTAATCGGTCTTTTCCTGGCCTCTCCCGCCTGCACCGATTGGATATAGCATTTTCGGGAGACCCCTTGGTCCCCGACACCTGTCCCACCTGACTTCCCACGGGGAATTTCATCATCAGATAGTAAGTGGAAACCACTGTTTGGAATGGGTTTAGGGCAGTTCTCCCTAGGATAATATTGTAAGAGGACGGCTGCCGCACCACCAGGAAAGTGACTGGCTTTGACACCCGTGTAGGTCCTTCACCCAGGGTTAGCATCAAGTCGATTGATCCTAGTGACATCACAGGATCTCCCGAGAAACCGTGCAGAGCCGTGGCTACCCCATTCAGAGGCTTCTGGAGGCTCATTTGGTTGAAACAATTTTCGAAGATGATGTTAACTGCTGCCCCTGTATCCATAAAGACCCTTCGAATTTGATACCTTTCTAGTTCCACTGTGATGACTAAAGCGTCATCATGCGGGTGGATCACCCATTGATTGTTTTCAGGTCCAAATGAAATTTCTGGCAGAGGTAGACCTGTTTCGACCTTCCAGATCCCATGTCTTTCATGCATGTGCAGTTCTCTAGCAGATGCCTTTCTGCTTCTGTTGGAGTCTCCCATAGTTGGTTCTCCATATATCATATTAATAACGCCCTTAGATTGTAACCCTTGTCTAGCATCAGATGCTTTTTCAGGAGCTTCTTTGCACTTCTTGTTTTGTTCTGTCTCTCTCTTGACGTATTCCAAGAGTTCTCCTTCTTGGATTAACTTCTCGATAGCAATTCTTAAATTCCTACAGTCGTTGGTCATATGGCCAAAGTCATTGTGGAATTTGCAGAACCTTTCGGAAGGTGGATTTCTGGGCGGTTGCCTATGCCCCGCAGGGATCTGAACCCCTGGTTTCCTCATGACCACCTCTAGTAGGTCAGCAAGTTGCTTGGTGAGTGGCGTGAAAGATCTCAGGAATCGTTCATTCTTGTCATTTCTCTTGGCATCTGGAGCCGGCCTTTTCTTTTCTTCCGGCTTCTTTTCCCTTTGAGAGGCCAATTCAGCCCTCTTGCTACTCATGGCTTCTTCCATGTGGATATACTTTTGGACTCGCGTTAATAGTTCCTCAAAAGAGGTAGCTTCTTTTTTGATGAGAGAAGCGAAGAACTGTCCTGGGTTTAAACCATCTACACAGGCATGGACTTTTAGCTTAGGCTCTACTCCTGGGATTTCCAGGACAGCCTCGTTGAAGCGTGTCATGTAGTCTCTTAAACTCTCATTGGCACCTTGCTTGATAGTTGTTAGATGTAGAGAATTTCTGGTAGTTCTTTTAGCACTGACGAACTGTTGGAGGAAAACCTCCCTCAGATCCATGAAGGAGTGGATAGAGGCTTTCAGTAACTGCTTAAACCAATGTTGAGCAGTTCCTGACAGAGTCGTGAGGAATACTCTGCACTTGACGCCTTCCGAATATTGATGGAGGAGGCATAAGCTTTCAAATTTTATCAAATGCTCTTCAGGGTCTCCTTTCCCTTGATATTCACAAGAGATTGTTTTGAAATTTCCAGGAACATGATCGGTTTGGATATCCACAGAGAACGGACTATTCTCATCGATGTATAAAGAGAAAAGCTCTGACTTGTTTCCCTCATTTCTATGGTTTGCAAAGTGTTTTGGGTTTCCTCCCCCATTTAAGTTTTGGATTTCTCTCTCGCTGGCCTCTGTTTCTTTTGAGGTCCTTTCTTCGGCTTGCTTCTGTTCCTTTAGCCTTTTGACTTCTTTCGTCAGGAGCTTCATTTGTTCCTGTTGCTGGGCATACTTTTTGGCCCAAGCATTGTCAGTATTCTCATTGGGGTTCCCTTCGAGTTCTTCGGGGCCCTCCTCATCTAGGGACTCCCAATCAGTGGAAAATCCTTCCTCTGTTTCAACCACCGTCGAAGGCAGCTTTAAAACCAACCCTTGGGTCACGCCTGGGTTCACAGGCTTCTGCTTGTGTGTCACAGAAGTGTTCTAGCTACCTCCACCCTCTTGGGTTTCACCCTGGGGGTCTATGTTTTGGGACTTTATTCCAAGAATGTTAAGTCTTTTATCGACAGCCCCCTCGACCGCACCTTCTACGAGTGCTTTCATTTGGAGGAGCATGGTTGGGGAGAACTGGGCTTCCATGTTGACGCTGGCCTCAGTTATCATGGTGCCTTTCCCTTTAGAATTTTCGGGGTTTCCAGTAGCCTGGCCAGCTTCTTTTGAAGCAGCATCTGAGGCAGTATTCATCCTTGCAGAAATCTGCAGATGTTTGAGAAGATTAATTTCAGATGCTCTTTGGAAGTGGCTTTAAAGAATGTGAGCACTTTTATTTATAACAGATCTCTAAATTATTTGTGGTAGTTTTGAGGAATATCGCCTGTCTATTGCAGGACTTCTCGAAGGGTGGCTTCTGCCAGTGTGAAATAGGGGTGCATAGCTCCTGCTTTTGCAAGGCTTGGCATTGTGATGTCCATTTTTGTATGGCTCTCTAGATGAGGCTTTGGATAAGGATTTGGTTGTACACAGACTAGAGCTAATTTCTAGCCTAGCAATGATATCGAACAAGGTAAGTCCGAATGTCGAACCACAAGGAGTGAAATGGCAATAGCAAATCAAGTAGTCTATATCGTCTCCATTATACTATCTAAGCACATGATCATGATTTGGTTTTTTACTAAACTAGGCAAAGAGTAAAGTGGAATGTAAACTCAACAATGTAAAGTAGGCAAGACAAGTAAAAGGCAAATGTAGAATATCAATAGTAAAAGGCATGGATCCAAGTGATTTCCAATATGATGATGATGATAGTCTTAGAATCTAGATGCTTCAAGCCAATTTAATCCACCTTGGATGGTTTCTTATATCAAATATGCTAACCTACCTTACTAGGGTGATTAACAAGTTGATTGATAGAGCAACAAATGCTTTCTAAGCCTTTAAATACTCCATCAACTCCAAATAGCACAAATTATGTCTAAGATAACCTACCAACTCTCTTCCAACTCATCTAATTCTTTCTAGGAACTATAAGAGATGAAATCAAGTGATATGGGTATGGATTGATGCCAAGTGCTATGAAAGGAAGCTTCCTAGGCATTCCCTCAAACACCTTAGATGCACTCCTAGTGATCAATTATTCATGCATACAAATTAAAGTCCCAATCCATAGGCAATCCAAGGGGAAGGTAAATCAACATCCTAGAATCTAATTCCTATCATCTACATCAAATTATCCATCACTTGGAGCCATATGCAAAATTAGCTAGCCATAGATCTAGCAATTAAACCATGGAAAATAATAGAAAACATGATAAAAGTAACAAGGAAATGAAAAGGAATGGAAATTCTTCAATAATCTTCAATATCCAAGCTTGATCATCCACCAATATTTGAAAATCCCAAAGTAGAAAGAGGGAAAGTAGCTAGGGTTCTAAGAGAAGTTGTGCATATGAAATACAAGTGAAATTACATGACAAATAAGGAAAATACCTAGCTATATATAGTTTTCCCAAGCATTGGGGCTAAATTGCAAATACTAGAAACTTAAGTTGAGAAGGTGGGGTAAAATCTGTAATTTCTGGAAAGTTAATTGAGGAGTTGACTATTTCATTTCCGGTTGACCCGTGCAATTTCCGCCCACATTTCCAGTTTGCGCGCTCTCACGGTTTTGGCTCGTTCTCTCTCGTCCGACATCGGAAAATTAATCCGCAAAGTGCTACGGCTTCCTCTTTCGACCCTCTTCGACATAGGCTAAGTCAAACTTGCCCAGAAAATTGCCACAGCACCTGAAATCAGCACGGAAACCGAGAAAAAAACGCAAAGCATATAGAAAAGGCATAAATGGTAAAAACCTATCATTTCTATTCATTTAAGCACAAATCCGAACCAAAACACGCATCGAGACACACTCTAAAGCATGCTAAATATGTGGTTATCAAACTCCCCCAAACTTAAGCCATTGCTCGTCCCGACAATGGAACGAACAATCAAAGAACATAAGCACATATGGGCATGCAAGTCAAGATCATCGATGCCTCAAAGCTCACTCAATAAAACCTTTTCAAACATGGAACTCCCAAGGTGCATCAAACAATCCACAACCACACAACACTCTCAACCAAGAAATCAATCACTTAAGCACAATGAAACTCCAAACCTCTCTAGATGCAAGTGTATTACTCTCTCTCTCTAGTGTATGGTATGAAATGTTTACACTCATCGAACTCATGCATGCATTGCTCTTACCATAAGCTTGCCCTAAACCTCAAGATCTCCATCGCTTGGTTGTGCACTCGAACTAAGATCAATTAGGTCTTTTATTTAGGCTTGTAATGTGGGGACATTGGTTTAGGTAGGGATTTTTAGGCTAAGTGACTAAGAAATCTCTTAAGTACTTACACCTTCTCTTTTCCACTCTAAGTGTGAATTTCTCCACCTTCTACCTTCACCATTTCACCTCTTTACACTCTTAAGTACATAAGCTTGATTGAAGCTTCTCAAACATTCATGAATAACTCCTTTATGCTCTCATCCACAACTAACTTTATTCAAACTTTTTCTTTCTTTTCAACTCTTTTCTTTCTTCTTTTTTTTTTTTTTTCTTTTCTCATCATTTTTTCCACTTTTTTCTTTTGTGAGAATTCCATTCTCATCTCTTTCATTTTTTTTTTCTTCCTTTTCTTTTTTCTTTTTTTTTTTTTTCTTTTCACTAGAGCTCATAGGAGTATTCTCATCTCACAACGACTCTTCAATCAAACTACTCCAACCTCGTTTCTCACTACTCACAACCTCTCAATGGATTCCCTTAACCAACCTTCACCCCCTTTCATCCGGTTCAAAAATAAAGGCTTTAAAGGCTCAAGGGGGACCACAAAGTTGACATTTCATTTGGTTAGTGTTTAGGAAATAATGAGGCTAACAAGTGAGGGCCTAAAATCATTTCTAAGTTCTCATGACACATATAGCAACCTCGATCGAGATTAAAGGCAAGTTCTAGAAGAAAACAATGCAATACATGGCAAACTCACAAGAAAGAAAAAAAACGTTATTGATGCAACGTTTCGGCTCAAATCTCACAAGCTTTTGTTTAGAGTTCATGTGCCTAAGATCAATCATTCCTAGTTAATCATGCTATGCAACCATTTCATGCTCAATACACACATGAGAAATCCCAAAAACATGATGCATTTTTCGCTCAAATCATCATCGGCATCTCTCTTGAAAGCAAAGGAGTGATAACCACAATATCTAGCCATGTGAACGGAAAAACACAATAACTCAAGTGATGCTTTTGAAATGAAACTTGAAAAATTTTGCACCTACGCAATTAAGCACCCATAGAAAGCATGAAAACATCACTTGAATTATTTGCACAACCTTTTTCAAATCCAAATTTTCTTTCCAAATTTTCTTCTCCTCAATACTCCACCATACACAATCCATTCCACACACTCAACAAACTCATCCCCTTCAAGCATCCAATCAACTTCATCAAGCAAATACAAGCTTAAAAATCGCAACTTTAATGAAAAAACCGAAGAGAGAAAAGTAGTTTAAAGACCTTATCCTACCCCCCTCCCCCAAACTTATTTTAGAAGCAACGTCTAAAATGAGTTTGGAGGGAAGAATAATAAGGAATTTAAACTACACTCACAAAGGTCCAAGCTTGCGATGTAAATTACGTTCAATGTTGCTCATTTCGGTACTTGCTCGATTGAGTTGAATCCTTTTCCTTCGTCATGCTTTGCTCCTCTCGATTTTTCGATTTCAAGAACATGTTCATCATCTCAAGAGAAAGAAATGAATAAGTAAGAGAAATGAGGTAAGAGAAGTGTAGGAGATAGAATATAATAGCAAAAAGAAAATGGAAAAACAAAATGAAAATAGGGGGAAAGGAACTTTTGCGGTCAAACCCGGGAGAGGAGGGTTGACCGCAAATGAGTGGGCATGAAATGGCTCCCCATTTGCGACCAAGGAACGGGCGTGGTTTGCCATTTGCGACCAAGGAACGGGCGTGGTTTTGGTCGTGGTTGGTGCTGTCCCCGGACTTGGCCCGGGCGTTTTCGGGCCGGTCCGGGACGAAAGATGGTCCTCCCCCTACTCCCGAGTCTTAGGAACTCAATGCAATCGACGGAATCGAATTCCGACAAGTTTTACTATTTTTTCTCGATTTTACCGCCGAACTGCGCAAAGCTGAAATTTACAACCTCAAATTTTTCTAAGTGTTGAAAAACAAGACTTGAAAATTCTCAAAATTTTTCTAAGGCATGAAATTGCCAACTTGAAAAATCTCAAAAATTTTCTAAGGCATAAGAAAGCATCCAACACTTAGAAATATTTTTCCATAACAAATTAACCCACTCTCAACTTTTATTCGACTAAAACGACTAAACTTGAAAAAAACAAGAAAATAAAGGATACGTGTTGGGGTGCCTCCCAACGAGCGCTTTGTTTAACGTCGCTAGCTCGACGATACCTCAATGGAGCTCATGGGACATCAAACGAATCCTTGCCTCGAAATTTGACGTCTCCACATTCGTCTTGAAATTGATCCCCTATCTTCCAAGGAGGTTTTGCTTTCACCCGAGACTCGACCCCGATCTTGTAACACTTCTCTTCACTCGGAATTGGCAATTCAATCTCAACTTCCGGCTTATGAAACGTCGTCTCATCTCCATTAACTCGAAAAGTGAGGCTTTCATTATACAATTCCCCCAAAACTTGACTTGTAGGCACGAAAGACAAACCAAGGATCAAAGGATCACCGTCATCCATTTCCTCCTTCCTTTCGTCTACATCCTCAAAGAACTTCACAACTTCTTTATGAGGGGTAACACCCCCAAACTTAGCTTGCTCCTCATCATCGTCTTTCTCGACTCTCAACTCAAAAGGAATTGCCACATCTTTCATGCTATTCTCTTTTGTCTCAAGCAAATCGACACTTCCTAGAGAGTCCTTTGGAGTTACAGTATGAGAAATACCTTCATCCTTAGAGCTCCAATCTTGGAGTGGATTCTCTTCGGTGTAATGCTCGTGTTGAGAAGACGAGAGAGTTTGTGGGTCAATAGGAGACGAAGGCTCTTGAGACTCCATAAGAGCTAGGGCGCTCAAAAGTTCATCACAAGCCTCATCAAGCTCGGAGTATGGGTAAACGGTGTCTTGGAATTCCAAACGATCCTCTCTTTGAGATGGTGATACAACCCCTATGACATTGCACTCCTCGAAGTCATGATCCTTTGATTTCTTCATTGCATCATAGATCGAAATGGTGAGGGTTTCGTTGTTGACTCGAAAGGTGAGATTCCCTTCATGCACATCAATCAAGGCTCTCCCGGTTGCCAAAAACGGTCTCCCAAGAATGAGAGGCATCTCTTTGTCTTCCGGCATATCAAGAACAACAAAATCCACGGGGAATATGAAGGATTCTACCTTTACTAGCACATCTTCAACAATTCCTTGTGCATAAGTGATCGAACGGTCCGCCATTTGTAGACAAACCGGAGTGGGACGAAGATTCCCAATGTCAAGCCTCTTGAAGATAGACAAAGGCATCAAATTAATCGAAGCTCCAAGATCACAAAGAACATTACCAAATTTTTGACCTCCAACAAAGCAAGGAATGGTAAACGATCCCGGATCCTTTTGCTTGAGAGGTAGCTTTCGCTGGAGAACCGCACTACACTCTTCACTCATATTGATGGTTTCAAGCAAATCAAACTTCCTTTTGTTAGAAACGGCATCCTTCAAGAATTTCACATACCCGGGCATATCTCTCAATGCATCCAACAAAGGAATATTAACTTGCACCTTGCTAATCATGGCCAAAAATCTCTTCATCTTCTCATCCATCTTGGGCTTTGGTAGGCGATGGGGGAAAGGTGCCTTGGTGATGACATCCTTTGTAGGTAAAGGACTTCCACCACATCATTCCTCTCCCTCTCAAGAATAGGATTTCTCACTTCCTTCTTCTTTGTCTCAACCACGTGGTCTTCCTCTTCATATGGCAAATCCTCAACTAATGGCTCTTCATCAACATCTACAACTTTCTCTTTGCTTCCATATGCTTTTCCACTTCTTGTAAAGATAGCACTACAATTCTTCTTGGGATTCACCTCCGTATTGCTAGGGTATTGCCCTTGCTTGTGTTGAGAAGCAACATGGTTAGCCATTTGGCTCATTTGACCCTCAAGCATCTTGATGTGCTTGTCCATAGAAGAAATCGTGCTCTCCAATGTAGTGACCTTTTGCCCCGTTTGAGCAATGAAAGTGCTTTGTTGAGCGGCCATTTGTTGAATAATGCTTTCCAACCCCGGTTGAAGAGGCTTCTTCTCTCCCACAACTTGATGTGAAACCCCAAATCCGGGAGGAGAAGATTGAGGAGCATTAAGAGCATTTTGCGGATTTCCATAAGAGAGATTTGGATGATTGTTGAAGGAAGGATTTCCATAATTTCTTCGAAAATTACTTTGATTCCAACGGTTGATGTACTTCACCTCCTCCTCATTTAAGACCTCATCATTTTCATATTTCTTGATAGCTCTTATCTCCATCATGTCTCTTTGACCCTTGTCATAATCACTCTTTAGAGTAGTGATTAATGAAGTCAACTCATCATACCTCTCATCCGATAGAGAGGCAACCCTCTTTGTGGAAGTTCGCTCCATAGGCCATTGGTAGGCATGAGCGGCCATCTCCTCAATTATCCTCAATGCTTCCTTGGCATGCTTGTTCAACAAACAACCCCCCGCGGTGGCATCAACTACACTTCTTGTGTGAGAAGTGAGTCCACTATAGAAGTGAGTTACTTGTTGATCTTCACTCAAACCATGTTGAGGACATTTCCGGATGAGCTCTCTATACCTCTCCCAAGCTTCAAATAAGGTCTCATCCCCATGTTGAGAGAAATGTGAAATCTCCGAAATCATCTTGTGAGCCTTTGAGGGAGGAAAGTACTTTGATAAGAAGGCCTTGCAAAGATCTTGCCAAGTGTGAATCTCCGACTTGTTCAACCCTTTGTACCAATCTTTGGCTCTATCCCTCAAAGAGAAACCAAACATCCTTAGTCGAATAGCATCACAAGGGACACCATTGAGCTTAACGGTGTCACATATCTCCAAGAAAGAGGTAAGATGTGAATTTGGATCCTCCAAAGGACTTCCTCCAAATTAAGCATTCATCACCATTTGAATCAAACCGGTCTTCAACTCGAAATTGTTGGCATTGATAGTGCCCCACTCTCCTCCTTGATATTGATCCGTTGGAGCTTGATACATAAAGTTGATAGGAGGTGGTGGTGCCTCATTAGCCTTCCTCTTTTGCTCATCAATTTCTAATTGCATCTCTTCCATCCTTCTCATAATAGCCTCCATATTCGGGTTTTGATCACCCATTTCTTGCTCTTCTCTAGAATTCCTTCTTCTATGTCTTCTTTCAAATTGCAAGACAAAGTGGCTCTACAAGTCTCCCCTTGGACCTTGTGAGCATGTACCTTCAAAACAAAAAGAAAGAAAAGATTAAAAACAAGCTTAGATTAGTAACAAGTGACTAAACAAACTATTGAAATGTCTATCTAATCACTCCCCGGCAACGGCGCCAAAAATTGACTAGAGCTAATTTCTAGCCTAGCAATGATATCGAACAAGGTAAGTCCGAATGTCGAACCACAAGGAGTGAAATGGCAATAGCAAATCAAGTAGTCTATATCGTCTCCATTATACTATCTAAGCACATGATCATGATTTGGTTTTTTACTAAACTAGGCAAAGAGTAAAGTGGAATGTAAACTCAACAATGTAAAGTAGGCAAGACAAGTAAAAGGCAAATGTAGAATATCAATAGTAAAAGGCATGGATCCAAGTGATTTCCAATATGATGATGATGATAGTCTTAGAATCTAGATGCTTCAAGCCAATTTAATCCACCTTGGATGGTTTCTTATATCAAATATGCTAACCTACCTTACTAGGGTGATTAACAAGTTGATTGATAGAGCAACAAATGCTTTCTAAGCCTTTAAATACTCCATCAACTCCAAATAGCACAAATTATGTCTAAGATAACCTACCAACTCTCTTCCAACTCATCTAATTCTTTCTAGGAACTATAAGAGATGAAATCAAGTGATATGGGTATGGATTGATGCCAAGTGCTATGAAAGGAAGCTTCCTAGGCATTCCCTCAAACACCTTAGATGCACTCCTAGTGATCAATTATTCATGCATACAAATTAAAGTCCCAATCCATAGGCAATCCAAGGGGAAGGTAAATCAACATCCTAGAATCTAATTCCTATCATCTACATCAAATTATCCATCACTTGGAGCCATATGCAAAATTAGCTAGCCATAGATCTAGCAATTAAACCATGGAAAATAATAGAAAACATGATAAAAGTAACAAGGAAATGAAAAGGAATGGAAATTCTTCAATAATCTTCAATATCCAAGCTTGATCATCCACCAATATTTGAAAATCCCAAAGTAGAAAGAGGGAAAATAGCTAGGGTTCTAAGAGAAGTTGTGCATATGAAATACAAGTGAAATTACATGACAAATAAGGAAAATACCTAGCTATATATAGTTTTCCCAAGCATTGGGGCTAAATTGCAAATACTAGAAACTTAAGTTGAGAAGGTGGGGTAAAATCTGTAATTTCTGGAAAGTTAATTGAGGAGTTGACTATTTCATTTCCGGTTGACCCGTGCAATTTCCGCCCACATTTCCAGTTTGCGCGCTCTCACGGTTTTGGCTCGTTCTCTCTCGTCCGACATCGGAAAATTAATCCGCAAAGTGCTACGGCTTCCTCTTTTGACCCTCTTCGACATAGGCTAAGTCAAACTTGCCCAGAAAATTGCCACAGCACCTGAAATCAGCACGGAAACCGAGAGAAAAACGCAAAGCATATAGAAAAGGCATAAATGGTAAAAACCTATCATTTCTATTCATTTAAGCACAAATCCGAACCAAAACACGCATCGAGACACACTCTAAAGCATGCTAAATATGTGGTTATCATACACTACAAGAAAAATGGTGATAGACAACAACTAAAATCCGTTGTCTATTATGAATTTCGGTGTTGTCTATGGCTGTATTGTCTATTAGGTAGGGGCGGTTATAGACAACCGGTAATTACCCGTTGTCTATAACTTAATAGACAACGGGCTTTTTGTGTTGTCTGTTAGCGAAAATTTCGTGTTGTCTATTTTACTATAGACAACACAACTTACAACCGTTTTCTTTACTTTTTATGAATATATATATTTTTTACCATTAATATACTATATTTTGTAATATTATTTAAATTTTATTATTTTTTACTAAATAGTCACCAAAAAGTAAACATACATTAAATACTGAAGAATTTTATAAATTGACATCTCAATATTTAAAGGTAAAACCATTGTATATGAAATCATATAACAAGTATTCTTTAAACTAGATTTGTCACAAAAAAATATTAAAAAAAAAAAAATCACAACTTGAATATCTAATTGTACTCGTTATCTACTTAAATTTGGAATCTCTTTGTTCTTTCATCCACTAGCTCAACTCCCACAAAAATAATCATCAAAGAAGCTTTCATCTGCAAAACAAAAATAAATACAACACATTAAAGAGAGATTAAACATATAATTAATGCACATAAATTAACAAGATAATAACATTTTAAGAGAGCTTAATATTTCTTTGCTCATGGTTTCCTGCAAAAATAAAACAAAAAAAATATGTCAAACTAGCAGCTATAAACAAAACCAAACAAAAACTATTCGGAACATAAATTAAGGAGTATAAAAGTCATAAATTATAAGATAAATCACCTCAACCCCATGCATTTGTAAAAACCAACTGAAGTAGAAAATTTGCAATATGTTCAGCCAATTATTACAGAAAAGAAAAACCATATCAAGAAATCACAATATGAATAAGATTACCAATTTCGTAGCTCCTATTGAAGTCAAGGCAAGAGCAAAACACCCCTAATTTAGAAGAACATTATGAAATGAATCTCAGCCAAAGATATAATAGTATTTCCCGGCTTCTTCTTTGCATTCTTTCACCACATTCTTCCCACACGATATACCGACAGGCTGTCCATACACATGCATATATTATTTCTTCAGTAAAAGGGGGAAGCTTTGGTATTAGTAGGAAAACTTAGTGTTCACCAACTCAAGTTACAATATCAATTTATTAAAACGAGTAAGCATTAAAACTCTCTTTTAGAAGGCAAGGTAAAAGTAAAAGACGTACCAAGCCCCCAGCAACCAAATGATCAAGTTTTCCGGGATATTTTGATTTTGTTTTACTTCTCTTGCCTACCCATAGATACTCTTCATTCTCTTTTTCAACATAACCATTCAAATGAACTACATAACCCTGGAAAACATCATATCATACACAGGAGATTATCATATAATTACTTCAACAATTGTATAGGAGCTTCCTAACTCGAAACATTTGAGTGTTGTACTTGAAGAGAAGTAAGATAGCATAGGAATCATTTGACTGTGATGAGTTCGATAGATTGTGAAATATTTAAATTTGTTCAAAATTCACACCCCCAATGGAAAAGATTGCAATTCGAAAAATTTTAATGGTGCCTCATTCAAAGCCATACTCTATACACCAGTGATCAGCTATAAAAGATAGACAGTAAGAAAAGGGAGAAACACGACGAATTCATGTAGCTGTGGAGAATGTTATGCACCTTTATTCCAAAGAAAAAAACAGCTGCACGTTTCAGAGACAAAAATTCCGGTGTCCCGAAAGAGGATGTAACAGGATAAAGCTATACAATAGTGAGATATATGTTATCATATGTGAAAATAGAAAAATATGTGACATCCAACATATTTCTTCCGATAATAATTTCAATAATTAAAACTAAATATTTTTTCTAATAAACAAATAATACCTCATATTTCTTCAGCCAAGCACTTGATAACATCTGCCACAACTTCTGTCCTGTCCTCAGGTGTACTCAGCATCGGATGTAATGCTAAATGAGATCCGTAAGACGAGTCCTTGGGGGAAATGAACACATCCTTAAAACTCCTCAGATGGTTAGCAAATCTGCTTAGGGAACTAGAAAAGTTAGCAGAAAAACCTAATTCCACTAGGAAAAGAAGAATTATACTCTTATGTTTGACTACATGCCCTTTCTTCTCTACATCATAAATATGATTGGATTCATCTCTGTATCATAGATTAATGCCGTACATCAAGATGATCACATGCATATTACTATGAATATACTCCTGCAGTTTGTTATATAACGTAAAAATTAAATACGAACATGAATCTTATGGTAGTTCCTTATCCATTTTACTTCACGAAAGACAGCTTCAAAGCATATTCTGATCAACACATTGTGCATTTTCAGCTCTCATTCACAATATTTTACTCCAAAAAGCTATTGGATATTCGACGAGCGGAAGCCTGTTGTTAAATTTCACTTAAATAAACTAGTGAGAGGAAAAGAGAATTTCAATCTATTATAGAAAAAGGAACATCATAATCTTCAGATAGAACAGTACATGCATACAGGAAAGGACATAAATCGTGCTCAATATACAATTAATCATGTCCACCTCCTACCCTTCCGTTTGTCCCCTCCTCAAATCGAACACGCACAATCGCATTACCTCCTCAACATAAGTCTCAAATGTTAGCCCCATTCTGACATTTTTTTTTGCCTAAATTCGCCCAAAAATATACAAATAAGTAAAATCTAAGAGCTCACATTCAATTTTCATCAGGACAGATTGCAATAAAAAAGAAGCAGGAAACAAAATGTAGAACAACCTAGGGTTAGCATTTCCCGGCGGATGAGGTGGAACCAGTACCTTTGTTGGCTTTGTTGGCGTCGATCCTGCTGTACGGCTTGGCATTCGCACCGAACTTCAGCTCTGCCTCGCGGCTAGCGGCGCTACTCCCCGCTGCGTTGCCGTCGCCGCCGCCACTGCCTTGGCTATCGCTCGGGGCAAAGCTCAAGTCCTTGCCGATTAACTCCGATACGGTGGAGCCCAAGGTGTCGATCGCCTGGACCACGGCCTCAAGTGACTCCGGAGCGATGGCGGCACCGGACTCGAGCCGCGCCGGGAGGTTGTTGACTGAGCGGGTGGCAGCTTCGTGAATGGCGGAGGTCTTCTTCTTCAAGTCGGTGCTGAATTCCTGGAGTTCCTTGTAGTAGTTGTCGATTAGGGATTCCGATTTGGAGGTGATGGTTTAGAGGAAGGTGGATCTGAATCCCCAAGAGGCGGCGACGGTGGTAGAGGGTTAGGGGAGTGAGGGCAAGGGGAAAAAAAAGGATTTAAAAATAATACAAAAATATCAACAAAAGAATGCGGCTATAGACAACAGGCGCAATAAATGTTGTCTATATAAATTAGGCGGCTATAGACCACAGTTTTTATGACCTGTTGTCTATAGTAATATAGACAACAGTTTTTTTGCTATTGCGAATCGAAACTAAACAAAATTGAAATTAGAGACAACAGACTCAACCTAAACCGTTGTCTATAAAATTATAGACAACAAAACTGCAAAACCCATTGTCTATGTCCTGTTGTCTATAATCAAAATTCTTGTAGTGGTAGTGCGAGCTTTCTAAGGCTCAAGTAGCTTCTTGTTTTACAAAGCTCACTGCGAAGTGCCTGGCTGTGCAGGTCCTCATGTGTAATGCCTAGCTGTACGAGGCTTTATGAAACGATGCCTACTGCGTAGGGCTTTTGAAAGTATTGTCCGTTAAAAGGGGCTTTGGAGAAGCTCGCCCATTATATGGAATTTATAGGAACATTGCCTGGGACTTGTGAGAGTGTTGCCTATTTTAAATAGGGCTTGTAAAAAGGTTCTGCCCATTTTATGGGGCTTGCGAAGGGATTGCCAATTAGATAGGGCTTGTAAAAAAGGTTCTGCCCATTGTATGGGGCTTATGAGGGAGTTGCCTATTAGATAGGGCTTAATGAATGATATTTGCCTATGATATAGGGCTTGCGCTGCCTATTAGATAGGGCTTATGCGAGTGTTGCCTGTTGGACAGGGCTTATGAGGGGTTTTGCCCATAATATGGGGCTTATGATGGTGCTGCCTATTAGATAGGGCTTATGCAGATGCTGCCTGTTGAACAGGGCTTCTGGAATTGTTGCCTGTTAGACAGGGCTTTTGAGGGTGTTGTCTGTTAGACAGGGCTTCTGGGGGTATATGGGAGGTTCTGCTTTCAGATGCAGGGCCCCTTCATCAGGGTGAATGGGGTGACCTTGTCATCTTTAGCTCTCCGCTTTTTGATGTTTTCAGTCAGTGGGTTCTTGGTTCATGGTAATATAGGGGTATATAACTGCCTTAAGAAATGATACCTCCCTTCTAATTACCAATTCCTCATGACCCTCGAATTAATTTTCCATTTTGAAATGATGAACAGAGTCACGAACTCACCACTTTCAAGTGGCGAATTGAATGCGTTCTGGATTTGCTTGGATTTTTGGGATTCGGCTTCCCTTCAGATTCTTCACAACCTTCAAGTTTTAACAAATAAAACGGTTTAGTTATCACAGTTTGCACTGTAAGGGAAATATGATTTCGAAATCTCCTCCGATTCCTTTAACCTGTTGCCATAAACAATGCAGCTAAAATGGATCCAGCATATTCATGCTTCGATTTTCTAAGGATAACATCAAATTGACATTCCACATTTACCCATTATACTTCCCCTATCTTGAACATCTCTTACAACAGGGGAATAACAGAGCAAGTTCGTAAGCATATCACAACAGTCAGCTAAAACTTCACAGCTAACTCGGAGGAAGATGCTCCGGATTCAACAATTCCAAAGGCATTTACACATAGCAGATTTGCATGCACTCACATATAGGGAGAAAGAAACAGATATCTCGAACCTGAGTCTCTCTCTAGCAGGGTATCTATTGCAATTTTTGCTACACAGAGAGCACAATCTAAGAATCATATCATATTCAACAGCTCACAATCGTGAGGGGCTTAATAAAGATCAGACAATAATGTTCACACTCATATTTCTACAGATTAAACAGCGAATAAGGCACACCCACTCATTCTACTGCCAAGTTTTTCTCATATTCTTCGCATAAGGAAAAGATAAGGAAAAAACATTAACGGCATTACAACAACGAGCGAGAATTTTGCATAAGAACAGGGGAAATCAACATCTTAAACTCAGAATTTCCCACAGACGGCGCCAGTTGATAGATCCGGGTTGAAGATCTACAACAATTGTGTGATGATTCATAGTATGTACAAGGAGCATTCATAGATAAAGCCATATAATGATGGAGAGCAAGAGATTTGGGTGGATTTATCAGCCATAGTGATAGATCCGGGTTAGAGATCCACAACAATTTAGGTGATTATTCCTCATGTTTTGCAAGGAGCATTCATGGATAACACATTGTAATGATAAAGAGCGAGAGATTCATGTGTTTGAAGATCTATAATCACATATTTTGTGCAGAGCATTGTTTGCGTAGAAATAAAGAGTGGTGATCAAGCTATATGCTTAAATAAAGGGCGTACTTAGCTATAAACTAGTAAGATCCATGGAATTTGGCACTCATACAAGCAGATAATGAAGGAATGAAGTAGGGAGAAAAAAGAGAAGCGCGAAGCTTGGAACTCAGCTAAGCTTCGTTCCCTCTGGATAATGAGAGTTTTACCTTAGGCTCACAGTCGTGGGTGAGTAAGACTTTTCTCGGCGTCGAGAAGGAGGAATAGAATTGGCCGTGGATGAGGCTTCCCGGAAAGAGACCTCGGCAGCCTTGACAGCTTGAGCTCGAAGGAGCTCAAGGAAGAGTGTATGAGTGAATGAAACAGTACGCAAAGAGCGTGTGTGTATGAAGAGTTGTATTATGATGATGATAGATGGGATGGCGAAGTGTGCGATAGTCGAGTATTTATAGGCGCAGGAAGGGCGAAAGAGCAAACGTTCGTGTGGAGGAAGGACGGGAAAGGAATTCCCATAGAGGTAAGATTCCTTTCATCACGAATGTAGTGGTCCTCACTCTAGAGTACGTAGAGTCATGCGGATGGTGTGCTACTGACTCCACCCTATTTCTAGAGCGTCAATAATACAAATAACCGAACTAGCTATTAGTCCGGGTCGAACCACAAGGAGTGAGTGTGTCGAAAGAGGTGTCAAGTAGCTATCCTAGGTCCATCATGCTATCTAAGCACTCATATGTCATGGTTTGGTTTTCTCAATCAACAAGTAAACAATGTAATAGAAAGCAAGTAAGTAAAGAACAAATAGTAGAAATCGATAAAAGCAAGCAAGGATTCAAATGATTTCCGGTGTGATTAGGCTAAGGACTAGGCAAATGATGTATCAAACCATTTTAATTCCTTTGAGTGGCATTATTACATAAATCAAGCTATCTCATCCTCCTAAGACTTGATAACTAGTGGATTGAATAACATGCTTACCATTCTAAACATATTACCAACTCCTAAAAGCACAATGCCTACTAATCTAACATCAATTCACATAATTCTTTCTAGGAGCAATGCAAATCAATACTAAATAGTATGAGCAAGGATTCATGCCAAGTGCTATGAATGGAAGCTTCCTAGGCATTCCATCAAACACCTTATATGCACTCATGGTTGTCAATCATTCATGCAATTAAATCCAATCAAATCCAAGGGCAACTCAAAGGAAAGGTAGATCCACATCAAAAACCACCAAATCCTAGCCTAATTCACACCATCCATCATTTGAAACCTCTAAGAAAACTAGCCACTCATCATAGATCTAACAATCAAACCAACAAAAAAAGAGGAATTCATAATGGAAATAACAAGGAAAGTAAAAGGAATAGAAATTCTTCAATAAACTTCAATCTCCAAACTTGATCATCCACAAATATTTGAAAAATACCAAAGTAGAAAGAGGGAAAATAGCTAGGGTTCTAAGAGAAAGTGTCACAATGAATGACAAGTGAAATTAGATGCCAAATGAGGAAAATATCTAACTATTTATAGTCTTCCCACACATTTGGACTAAATTGCAAATACTAGGAACTTAAGTTGAGAAGGTGGGGTAAATTCTGTAATTTATGGAAAGTTAAATGAAGGGTTGACTATTTCATTTTCGGTTAACTCGTGTACTTTCCGCCCACATTTGACAGTTTGCGCGCTCTCACGGTTTTGGCTCGTTCTCTCTCGTCCGGCATCGGAAAATTAATCCGCAAAGTGCTACGGCTTCCTCTTTCGACCCTCTTCGACATAGAGTAAGTCAAACATTCCCAGAAAATTGCCAAAGCACCTGAAATAGGCACGGAAATCAAGAGAAAACACAAGGCATATAGAAAACGCATAAGTATGAAAACCTATCATTTCCTATTCGTTTAAGCACACATATCAAAGCCAAAACCTATCAAAAACATCTTGAAATGCATATAAAATATCGGTTTGTCAACTCCCCCAAACTTAAGCCATTATTCGTCCCGAAAATGGAACAAAACAATCAAAACACTTAAACCGAATGGGTATGCAATTCAAGATCATCGATGTCTCAAAATACTCACTCAACAAAGCATTTTCAATCATGGAACTCCTAAGGTGAATCGAACAATCCATAATCACACAACACTTTCAACTAAGAAATCAATCACTCAAGCATCATGAAACTCCAAACCTCTCTAAGTGTAAGTGTATCGCTCTTTCTCTCAAGTGTATGGTATGAAATTTACACTCATCGAACTCATGCATGCATTGCTCTTACCATAAGCTTGCCCTAAACCTCAAGATCTCCATCGCTTGGTTGTGCACTCGAACTAAGATCAATTAGATCTTTTATTTAGGCTTGTAATGTGGGGACATTGGTTTAGGTAGGGATTTTTAGGCTAAGTGACTAAGAGACTTCTTAAGTACTTTCACCTTCTCTTTTCCATTCTAAGTGTGAATTTCTCCACCTTCTACCTTCACCATTTCACCTCTTTACACTCTTCAATACACAAGCTTTGATCGAAGCTTCTCGAATATTCATGAATAACTCCTTTATGCTCTCATTCACAACTATCTTTATTCAAACTCTTTCTTTTCTTTTCTCATTTATTTCTTTTCCTTTTTTTTTTTCTTCTTCTTTTTTTTTTTTTTTTTTTTTTTTTTTTCCTTTTAGAGGTCATAGGAGTATTCTCATCTCGAAACGACCTCTTCAATCAAAATTCTCAAACCTCGTTACTCACTTACTTCACAACCTCTCAATGGATTCCCTTAACCAACCTTCACCCCCTTTCATCCGGTTTAGCAACAAAGGCTTCAAAGGCTCAAGGGGGACCACAAAGTTAACGTTTCATTTGGTTAGTGTTTAGGGAATAATGAGGCCAACAAGTGAGGGCCTAAAATCATTTCTAAGTTCTCGTAGCACATATAGCAACCTCGATCGAGATTGAAGGCAAGTTCTAGAAGATAACAATGCACTACATGGCAAACTCACAAGAAAGAAAAAGTAACGTTATTGATGCAACGTTTTGGCTCAAATCTCACAAGCTTTTGTTTAGAGTTCATGTGCCTAAGGTCGATCATTCCTAGTTAATCATGCTAGGCAATCATTCCATGCTCAATACACACATAAAAGATTCCAAAAATATGATATCATTTTTCGCTCAACTCATCATCGACATCTCTCTTGAAAGCAAAGGAGTGAAAAACACGATATGAAAACCAATACTTCAAGTGATTCATTCGAAAGAAATTTTAAAAATTTTGCAAAATTTGCAAGTAAGCATACATTTACACACATACGAATCACTTGAATTGCATTCCAACTTATACACTCTCATCATATACCAAACACACTCAAACAAATTCACCCTTTTCAAGCATTCAATTAAGCACAATCAACTACATCAAGCAAATACAAGCTTAAAAATCGCTACTTTAATGAAAAGCCGAAGAGAGAAAAGTAGTTTAAAGACCTTATCCTACC
Source organism: Thymus mandschuricus (assembly GCA_029379335.1). Taxonomy (NCBI): domain Eukaryota; kingdom Viridiplantae; phylum Streptophyta; class Magnoliopsida; order Lamiales; family Lamiaceae; genus Thymus; species Thymus mandschuricus. Next base: position 11,708,359 of record CM057074.1, on the reverse strand, counting down.
CCCCTCCCCCAAACTTATTTTAGAAACAAAGTCTAAAATGAGTTTGGAGGGAAGAATAATAAGGAATTTAAACTACACTCACAAAGGTCCAAGCTTTGGATGAATATCACATTCAATGCTACCCATTCCGGTACGTGCTCAATTAAGTTGAATGACCTCCCTTTCTTCATGCATTGCTTCTCTTTGTCACCCCTAGCAACATTCAATCTCAATTCCCACATTAGTAATCACATATCAAAGCATAGCTCAAGGGGTGAACAATAAGCTCATGTAAGAGGATGATTTGAGATACCTTCCTCCTCATGTTTCAGCCCTAATTTGACCACTTATTTACACCAAAAATATCAACAACAAAATAACTCAAAACTATGCTATGTTGTAGAGGGTTGAAAGAGGAATCCATAGCAAAAAACGGAATGCAATTCGGAGCTTGTATGAGGGAGAACGAGGCGAACGGCGAGAGTGCGCATAGGGGAGAAGGGGCTTCGGCGGTCAAACCCTGGAGGAAAGGGTTGACCGCCGTGGGAATGCCTGGAAAAAATGCGCCGGCTGCAACCCACCGTGGGTCGCCGTTTTCGCTGCAACCCACACGGCAACCCACCGTGGGTCGCCGTTCTCGCTGACCTCGGATTTGGCCCGGGCCTTCCCGGGCCGGTCCGGGACGGGAGTCGGTCCTCCCCCCTACTCTCGAGTCTTACGAACTCAATGCAATCGACGGAATCGAATTCCGACAAGTTTTGCTATTTTTTCTCGATTTTACCGCCGGACTGCGCAAAAGTAGACTTAGACCCTTAAAATTTTTCAAAGTGTTGGAATACAAAAACTTGAAAATTCTCAAAATTTTTCTAAGGCATGAAATTGCCAACTTGAAAAATCTCAAAAATTTTCTAAGGCAAAAGAAAGTATCCAACACTTAGAAACTCCTTTCCATATCATATAAACCCACTCTCAACTCTTATTCGACTAAAACGGCTCAAACCAAACTTAAAGAAAAACGAGAAAATAAAGGATACGTGTTGGGGTGCCTCCCAACGAGCGCTTGTTTAACGTCGTTAGCTCGACGATACCTCAAAAGGTGAGTCATGGAACATCAAACGAACTCTTGCCTCGACTCCCAAAGCTTGAAAATCTCCCAAAATTTGCACTCTTCTCATGACATGGATCTCCGATCTCGTCTTGAAACTTAATTCCCCCAAACTTGGTGAAACCTCCACTTCGAGATGGATAGTCCACCTTCTCCTTGAGCTTCATTCCTTGCTTCTTCGAGTCACGCCCTTGAGGCACTTGATCGAGCTTCGATGGCGAAACAACCTCGAGCTTGTAGCAAGATGCTTTCTTCGGCTCCTTCATTGAATCATAGATGGAAATGACCATCTCCTCATCATCTACTCGGAATATGAGGTTTCCACTCTCGATGTCCATAGAAGCTCTTCCGGTGGCGAGGAATGGGCGGCCTAGAATGAGAGGAGTGTCATGATCCTCCGGCATGTCGAGTACAACAAAATCGGCCGGAAACACAAACTCTCCAACTTTTACAAGCACGTCCTCCACCATTCCTTGAGGTCTAGTGATGGACTTGTCGGCCATTTGCAACTCTATCAAAGTGGGCTTAAACTTTCCAATCTTCAACCTTAGAAAAATCGAGAGAGGCATCAAATTGATACTAGCTCCAAGGTCACACAAAGCTCTTTCAAACCTTTGGCCTTCGATCTCACAAGGAATTGTAAAGCTTCCGGGATCTTTCCTTTTAAGGGGCAAATTCCTTTGCACAATAGCCCGACACTCTTCATAAAGCTCCATGGTTTCACAAGCTTCTAGTTTCTTCTTCTTGGCCACTAATTCTTTTAAGAACTTTGCATACCCCGGCATGTCCTTTAAAGCATCAATGAGAGGAATGTTGACATTTACTTTCTCAAACATCTCAACAAACCTATTCATTTTGGGGTCCACCTTGGGCTTGGCCAAACGAGAAGGAAACGGAGCTTTGGAAATCACGTCCTTCTTTGGAGTAGGGAACTCTATCCACTCATGAGGTGGTTCATCTTTTTCATAATCAAACACTTTCTTCTTTGGAACATCTTCCTTTGGCATAGGTGCTTTTGGAGACACCATTTCCTCCTCTTCATCATCGTCCTCCACTAGGACTTCTTCCTTATCATTCTCATCTTTTTCTTCACCGAGCCTCATTGGCTTCTCAATTGATCTTCCACTTCTCAACGTAATAGCATCCACACTATCAAGAGACTCACTCAAACTCATTATTTCCAAGGGGGTTGTAGGATAGATACCTTGGAACTCTTCATAACTTCTTCGTTCTTTGATAATTCTTCCAAGCTCATGGATGTAGTAGGCCTTCTCCATCCTCTTCAAATCCATTCCCCTTGCATACATTACCCCATTGTTAGCTCTCATCCTTTGATAGTAGGAGCTCATCTTCTCCTTTTCTTGGGCTTCACGTGGAAGATTCTCATAAGGTGGCCAATGATCCGGCTTTGTGAGAAAATAAATCTCATCTCCAAGAGTCATTGGAGTCTTCTTCTTCTCATAGCTCTCATGGTCATGGGAAGGGTCCCATGGAGGAACTCTTTGACCTCCCCATTCTTGCTCTCCAAAAGGTTGCATAGACTCAACTCCATTAACCACACGAATCACCTTGCATTGTTGCTTTGGATTAACCTCCGTGTTACTCGGGAACTTCCCTTGTTGATGTTGAGAGGAAGCTTGGTTAGCCATTTGGCCAATTTGCCCCTCTAGCATCTTAATGTGCTTTCCCATGGTAGCCACGGTATTTTCCAAGTTTGTAACCTTTTGACCCGTGTGAGCAATGAAGGTTCCTTGTTGGGTAGCTAACTCCTTTTGTTGAGTAGACATGGTAGCTTGACCATCAACTAATTGCTTCAACATAGCCTCCGTTTGACTCGGAGGTCTCTTCTCTTCAACAACTTGTGGTATCACTCCAAAACCGGGAGGAGATTGAGATCGAGGTGCTTGTAAAGCATTGTTTGGATTCCCATAAGACAAATTCGGATGATTGTTGAAAGAAGGGTAGGCACTTTGATTCCAACTCCTTTGAAAGCCTCCTCGTTGATTAATATACAAAACTTCTTCATTGCTCAATATTTCACCATTTTCAAACTTCTTCAAGGCTTGCATCTCCATCAAGGACTCTCTATCCTTCTCATGCTCCTTCTTCAAAAGTGTATATTTGCTTGCCAAATCATCATAATTCTCATCATGGATATAAGATACCTTCTTCGGAGTGCGTTCCATTGGCCATTGATAAGAATTTGAAGCCATCTCCTCAAGAACTCTCACGGCTTCCTTAACATCTCTATTGAGTAAGCATCCTCCACTTGTGGCATCCACTATGCTTCTTGTATGAGGAGTCAAACCACCATAGAATGTGGTTACTTGTCTACTCTCATCCAAACCATGTTGAGGACACTTTCTCAACAAATCTCTAAACCTCTCCCAAGCATCGAATAATGACTCATCACCATGTTGAGCAAAATGAGAGATATCGGAGATTAACCTTTGAGCTTTTGAAGGTGGAAAGTACTTGGTAAGGAAGGCTTTGCATAAATCATTCCAAGAGAGGATAGTGACTTTATCAAGAGACTTGTACCAATCCTTCGCCTTGTCTCTCAAAGAAAATCCGAATAGCCTCATCCGAATGGTGTCACTAGGAACGCTTTTTTGCTTGATTGTGTCACATATATCAAGGAACATTCGGAGATGAGCATTGGGATCTTTGGTTACTCCTCCTCCATATTGCTCCGCTTGCACCATGTGAATGAGAGCCGGCTTCAACTCAAAATTATTGGCGTTGATTGGTCCCCATTCTCCACCTTGGAATTGCTCCGTTGGAGAAGCAAACATGTGATTAAGAGGAGTCCTCCTATCCTCTAGTGCTCTTCTCTCCTCTTGTCCTTGCTTCCATAGTCTAAAATCTTCCATTTCCTTCATCAAAGCTTCCATGTTGGGAGGAGGATTTGCCATTTCTTCCTCCTCACTTGAAGATCTTCTTATATGCCTTCTTTGGTACTCTAAGAACAAAGGCTCAACAAGTCTCCCCTTGGATCTTAGGTGCATGTACCTATCAAGCAAACAAATAGAAAAAAAAAAATCAAAAACAAAAAACTTAAACTAGCAACAAGAACTTGAACAACTAATGACTCTCTATCTACTCACTCCCCGGCAACGGCTCCAAAAATTGACTCCACCCTATTTCTAGAGCGTCAATAATACAAATAACCGAACTAGCTAGTAGTCCGGGTCGAACCACAAGGAGTGAGTGTGTCGAAAGAGGTGTCAAGTAGCTATCCTAGGTCCATCATGCTATCTAAGCACTCATATGTCATGGTTTGGTTTTATCAATCAACAAGTAAACAATGCAATAGAAAGCAAGAAAGTAAATAACAAATAGTAGAAATCGATAAAAGCAAGCAAGGATTCAAATGATTTCCGGTGTGATTAGGCTAAGGACTAGGCAAATGATGTATCAAACCATTTTAATTCATTTGAGTGGCATTATTACATAAATCAAGCTATCTCATCCTCCTAAGACTTGATAACTAGTGGATTGAATAACATGCTTACCATTCTAAACATATTACCAACTCCTAAAAGCACAATGCCTACTAATCTAACATCAATTCACATAATTCTTTCTAGGAGCAATGCAAATCAATACTAGATAGTATGAGCAAGGATTCATGCCAAGTGCTATGAATGGAAGCTTCCTAGGCATTCCATCAAACACCTTATATGCACTCTTGGTTGTCAATCATTCATGCAATTAAATCCAATCAAATCCAAGGGCAACTCAAAGGAAAGGTAGATCCACATCAAAAACCACCAAATCCTAGCCTAATTCACACCATCCATCATTTGAAACCTCTAAGAAAACTAGCCACTCATCATAGATCTAACAATCAAACCAACAAAAAGAGAGGAATTCATAATGGAAATAACAAGGAAAGTAAAAGGAATAGAAATTCTTCAATAAACTTCAATCTGCAAACTTGATCATCCACAAATATTTGAAAAATACCAAAGTAGAAAGAGGGAAAATAGCTAGGGTTCTAAGAGAAAGTGTCACAATGAATGACAAGTGAAATTAGATGCCAAATGAGGAAAATATCTAACTATTTATAGTCTTCCCACACATTTGGACTAAATTGCAAATACTAGGAACTTAAGTTGAGAAGGTGGGGTAAAATCTGTAATTTCTGGAAAGTTAAATGAAGGGTTGACTATTTCATTTTCGGTTGACTCGTGTACTTTCCGCCCACATTTGACAGTTTGCGCGCTCTCACGGTTTTGGCTCGTTCTCTCTCGTCCGGCATCGGAAAATTAATCCGCAAAGTGCTACGGCTTCCTCTTTCGACCCTCTTTGACATAGGATAAGTCAAACATTCCCAGAAAATTACCAAAGCACCTGAAATAGGCACGGAAATCAAGAGAAAACACAAGGCATATAGAAAACGCATAAGTATGAAAACCTATCATTTCCTATTCGTTTAAGCACACATATCAAAGCCAAAACCTATCAAAAACATCTTGAAATGCATATAAAATATCGGTTTGTCAGCTACACAGAACCTGGGGTTCTGCCAGATGCCTGGGGGCCTTGATCAGACCCTTCAACCTTGACGGATGCCAATGAATCCTGTACGGCTTCTGGGAGGAAGCGAGACCTCCAGCTTCTGCACAGATCGTGCCTTACGGCTGTATTGGGTATCTGAAACCTATGAAAGCCCCTTGATAATATGCTATTATGTAGGACCGCTTCTATCGATTTGAGTCGTTTGTACTAATAGGGCTGATACCGATCCCTATCAATATTATTCTTCCGTCTTGAATTACTTGCGTAGTAAAGCTGATATTCAGTCCCTATCAGCTACTCCCCCCCCAGGTCCAGAAGTTCTTTTGTGAGGACTTCTGGCGAGTGTTTTTGGCGGGAAAATTATTTTTGCTTGAACCGTTGCATCTTATTCTTCTTCTCTTTAATGCAGATGCTATATTACATAAGAATCCTAAACGACGGCTACTTTTCCAAGAATAAAGTTGGATCTAAACGGTCGTCAAGGATCGTATCACTAAGCATCAACAATGTGTCGTACGTGGAAGGACTCAAGCACAACCTATTGTCCATATCACAGTTTTGTGATAAGGGATACAATGTGGAGTTCATTTCCAACAAATGTATTGTAAAGAACAAGCTTACCTCCCAGGTTGCTCTAACTGGAGAAAGAAAAAGAGTTGTGTATGTAGCTCAATGTGAAAGCTGCAAGGAAGACACATGCTTGGTCGCTAGAAGTGCAACTGAAATAGGATGGCTTTGGTACCGCCGCATGAATCATCTCAATTTCAAGACTATCAATCGCATAGCTCGCAAGGGCTTGGTGAAGGGCATACCTAATGAAGTCTTTGTCATAGTTCACACATGCTCACCATGCCAACGAGGAAAGCAAACAAAGAAGCACTTCGCAAGCCTAGAAGAAGCATCATCCAGGCGAGTACTGGAGCTTCTGCACACGGATTTGTTTGGACCAGTCACCCCCATGAGCGTCAACGGAAGGAAGTACACTCTTGTTGTAGGTGATGATTACTCTCGCTACACTTGGGTAGTATTCTTATTCAGCAAGAAAGAGACGCTGTCCAAACTTCCACAATTGCTCAAGAGTCTCGCTGTGGAGAAGAACCAAGCGATAACAACCATACGTTCTGACAAAGGCATAGAGTTTCTCAACTCTACAATCGAAGCATATTGCACAGAGCATGGAATTGCACATCAAACTTCCTCAGCACGTACACCACAGCAAAATGGAGTTGCTTAGAGAAGAAATCGAATCATCAAAGAAGCCGTTCGAACAATGATAGCTGATTCAAAGCTTCCAATGAAGTACTAAGCTGAAGCGGCCAACACCACCTGCTACACCAAGAACCGAACGCTTCTCAACAAACGCTTCGACAAGACCCCATATGAAATATGGACAGGGAGAATTCCTAACATATCTTATTTCCATATATTTGGTTGTCGGGTCTTCATTCACAACAATGGGAAAACCCAGTTGAAATGTTTCGAAGGCAATGCGGATGAAGGAATATCCTTAGGATATTCTACATCTAGCAAAGCTTATTGAGTCTTCAACTGCAAAACCCTAATTGTGGAAGAATCACGCCATGTTTTTTCTGATGAATCTACTTTAAGTGTTTCACAGATACTCAAGCAAAGATCCCATCAATTCTTTGTCATGGGATACGCTTGAAGATGATGAAGAAGTCAAAGATTCAAGTGATCAAGATGCTCAAGACAAAGAGGTGAAAGCTGACCCCAAGACCCAAGAAGCTGAAGCCAGCCAAGAGCCAATTCAAGTCGCTTCGGAAGATGAGCCAAACGACCCCCAACAAGCTGATGGTTCCAAGCGAGCATGGATCAAAGATCATTCACCAAATCTCATTCTTGGGAGAGGTGATGAGAAGTCAAGTGATGGGAGAAAGCGCCATGTTCAGTTGCTTTCTTTCAAATATCGAGCCATCATGCGTGGAAGAAGCTCTAGCCGATTCAAATAGGGTTATCGCTATGCAAGAGGAGCTCAACCAATTCACAATGAACGACGTATGGTATCTTGTTGATCATCCCAAATTCCAGCATGTTATTGGCACCAAGTGGGTGTTCAAAAACAAGATGGATGGGGATCACAATGTCGTGAGGAACAAAGCGAGACTCTTCGCTATTAGTTACTGCCAAGAGGAAGGGATAGATATTCATGAAACCTTCGCTCTAGTGGCTAGGCTCGAAGTGATTAGATTATTTCTAGCCTATGTAGCGGCCAAAAAATTCAAAGATGCAGCGGCCAAGAAATTCAAAGTCTACCAGATGGACGTGAAGAGCGCGTTCCTCAATGGAGAGCTCAAGGAAGAGGTGTATGTGGAGCAGCCACCTAGATTTGAGCAAGGAGATAGAGTGTATCGCTTGAAGGAAGCTCTTTATGGATTGAAGTAGGCCCCAAGAGCTTGGTACGATACACTTTCCCAGTTTCTTGTGGATAATGGATTCTGCAAAGGGAAGATTGATCGAACCCTCTTCACAATCAATGATGGTGAAGATATGCTGTGGGTTAAGATCTATGTTGATGACATCATATTTGGATCACCAAACCAGTTGCTTAGCGAGAAGTTTGGAGAGATTATGAAGACCAAACATGAGATGCCTATGATTGGATTGATGAGCTGCTTTCTAGGTCTTCAAGTGAAGCAGCAAGATGATGGAAATTTCATCAATCAAGCAAAGTATACTCAAGATATGCTTGCTAAGTTTGGTGTTCAAAGTGCGAAAGCTGTAAAGATCCCGAAGAATACCAACTGGAAGATGGAGTCAAATCTTGAAGGGAAATATGTGGATGCTACAGATTATCGAGCCTTGATTGGATCACTTCTCCATCTCACTGCAAGCAGACAAGATATTGCATTTGCAGTTGGAGTATGCGCTCACTTCCAAATCAATCCCATGTTAAGTCATTATGAAGCTGCCAAGCGACCTTCGCTATCTCAAAGGCACAATCAATATGGGTCTCTGGTACCCAAGCGAGGACAACTTGGAGCTTACTGGATATTCGGACGCTGACTATGGAGGGTGCTGAATTGTTTGGAAATCAATTTCGAGCATGTGTCAGTTCTTGGGAAGCAAGCTTGTCTCGTGGTTCTCGAAGAAGTAGACAAGCGTAGCTACTTCAACAACTGAAGCTGAGTATATGGCTGCCGGAAGCTGCTGTTCTCAAATTCTTTGGCTTCGTCAGGAGTTGAAGAATTATAGAGTTGAAGCGAAGGAGATTCCAATATTATGTGATAATAATAGTGCTATCTGCATTTCACAGAATCTAGTGCTTCACACCAGGTGCAAGCATGTGGAGATAAGACATCACTTCATCCGTGATCATGTTGAGAAGAAGGATATCAAGCTTGAAAAGATTCATACCGATCTCCAGCGAGCTGATATTCTCACCAAGCCTCTAGCTGAATCTCGCTTCAACCAGCTATGCATGGAATTAGGGTTACTAGACCCTGGTGAAGAGTGTTAGTAATGGATGCACAAAGCAAGGGGGAACCCTCGCTTTGGATCTTCACCAAGTTAAGCGAGTCACTTTGTCTTCACTCGCTTGAAGAAGAAATAAGGTGTAGAAAGGTGGAGTGTTGGAAAATGTTCCCTTCCAACTAACAGGATTGTTAAGTCTATGGTTAAGGGGGAACTATAGATCATTCTAAGAATGATCTACTTCCAAAGCGAGCAAGGAAAGCTGCTACCTAGCTTAAGATTCCTGCAAGAGGGTAAAAACACTTGCAAGTAACTTTACTAGTAAAGGTTGTAGAATCTTGAATCGGGCTTTCCTACGTAAAACCATGAGAGCTTAGGCAGAGCTACCACTATGATCCTTGTATCCTCTTCCCTCGTTCCGCTGAAGTGGAGCATGTCTCTCATCCCCCATTTGTCGTGGACAAACACTATCTTAATACTCACCCTTCTTAGGACGAGCTGCCGAGTGTTTTGTTCATTCTTCTTTCTCGTTGAGTAAGCATTGTTGGATACTCCCCGTAAGGGTCGAGCGATTCTAAATGCTTATTCATTCTTTCGATGGAGGACTCTCCAAGCGAGGAGGAAGATAGAAGAGATGAATGCCATGAAGACCTAAGCTCAGAGTCTACAATGAGGTATCAGTCTCCTACGAAGCTAGACTAACTGGTAAGCATTTCAATTTTAAGTACACTAAGTAAAGCGAAGCGTGCTAGAAACCATCGTCTGCTATGTAGGAAATATAAATGAATCTGACACAAATACAAAGAGGCAAACACTATTGTTTATCCTCGAAGTATGATAGTCAGAAACATTTTAAATTTGAGCAAGTAAAATTCAAGTTCAAAATTTATTCACTTTAAAAATAGTCAAGCGAGTGCCACGTCACTCAAACTTACCATCGCAAGCGAGTGTGCTCCAATCACGTCACGCGGATGCTTCACAAGCGAGTAAATAGCCAAGCGGCTACTATCGCTAAGCAAGCAAGTACCAAGCGAGACGTACGAGCTGGGTACACTCGAGTGCCTACTTACCTTTTTACTTTGTATTTAATGCAAACAGTACTAGGGTTTAAGAAACCGAGCGCGTGCAGTAAACTTTCAAATTTGAAGCGCAAAAATGCAATCGATCCAGCCGTTGAATTGGAACATGATGGTCCCGGTTTGTTAATAGGAAAATACGTAGAGGGGGGGGGGGGGGTGAATACGTATTTTGAAGTTTTTCAACTTCAAATCCCTTAACTCAGAGTAACAAGTAAAGAGCTCGCTTGAAACTTAAGACCTAGCTGAAGCTAGATCTACAGTACGTAGCTAGCCTGCTTGACCGAAGTGAGCACTTGATCAAGAGGGACTCTTTACTCGTATATGCGGAATTTGGTGAGCTAAAAATCTTTCCTAAGTATTTAAAATTTCCAGATTAGGTTTGTTTAGATGCAATATGCAATGGATAATCAAATAAAAGAGTTTAGGGTTAGAGAGATACGACACAGAGAATTATAGTGGTTCGGAGATAATGCTCCTACGTCCACTTTGTTGCACGACGGCAACCGTTCTTTTTACTCAAGAACTTGAAGATTTCGGGCTCTTCAAAAGCCTGGTCAAGATCGAGCTTCACTCGCTCGGATCTGACAGACGCTGGGTGATTCCGGGTTCACACCAAAAACCTAACTAGACTGGAAGCTTCACTCGCTTCAGTCGGACAGACAGGGAGATTACAGGCTCTCCTTACAGCCTAGCTTCGATCGAGCTTTACACAAATGATGTAAGTGTAAACTTGGATCTAAACTCTATGATCGAGGCTTCTCCAATCGATGAAAGAAAGGCCTTGGATCGAAACAACCTAACGACGACTCAAAAACCTAACAAACAGATTTATGGTTTTTGGTTGACGAACACACTATGAAGAGCTCTTTACAGTAAGTGCAAAGATGGCTAGAGCTCTTCTTCTGAGCTTGGATATGGAATGGGCTTAGACTCTAAGTGTGAAGGTTGTGAAGACGAGTTCCGATGAACTGGAAACTCGGAGAACACTTGGAAACAAAGACTCGAAGATTTGCTCGAAAGCTTGGGAGTGTTTGTTTGCAGTAGGCTCGAATGCTCAAGTAGTGTTCTACTTCTCTTCGTCTTCATCCTTCACTATTTATAGGCGGAGAGATGGCCGAGATCCGTTGCTTGGTTGGTGGCCTTGTCCCTCCTCCTCTCGACAGTACTTGCGCAGGCTGGCACCTTTTTCAGACGTCCAGTTTTGGCATTTTGCCAAAATTGGCTAACTTACAAGGTTAACAGTAACTGGAGTGAGCCAGTACTGTTGCGGCGCCTTTGTCGGCCTGGCAGTCAACTCTTCCGCTCCACTCCGCTTTCGACACGTGGAGATTTTGTAATTAATGCTACGATCTCCTGTTGACTGGAGTTCAAAATATGGGCGGGAGTTGCGCTGTCGCTTTCTGGTAGGTAGTGGCTCGCTTCGCTTTGAAGTTGTAGCGTCTGCTTTAGTTGAGTCACTTCGTAGTCATTCTGTAGTGAGCCGCTTCGGGAGATAAAGTTCCCTAGTGACTGCTTTGGAAACTGCGGACTAGAGTTGACTAACTTTGACTTTTCACTGTAGCGCTTGCTTCGCTTCGCTTTGGCTTTGAACTGTAGCGCTCGCTTCGCTTCGCTTTGGCAGACTCGCTTTGAATCTACTGTAGCGATCGCTTCGCTACACTATTCTTCAGCACGCTTCACTTCGGCTTGCTAGACTTGCTTCGCTTCGAAAAACACACTCAAGTGAGTGGCCTTCACTTGAAAACTTGAAGCCTAAAATCTAAGCAAATTAAAGAGCCATCCTAACAGAGTAGGCTTAGAAAAATTCTAACTTATCAACTACATCGAATGGGTCGCTTGGGAACAGAACGCTTTGGGGTTTTGGGATCAAATCAAAACACTAAGATATCCCTTATAGGTTCCCCCTTAACATATTCGTTCTTAACAATTCCCAACAATTTCCCCCTTTTTGATGATGCCAAAACCCATCAGACTTAGATAAAAAAAATAAATCTAGTCTATCTAACTGTGAAGGGAACTTCAAGCGACTGCTTCCTTTGCAGTTTCGTTTGTAATTTTCTTTTAAGTTCCTTCCCCTTTTTCTCGGTTAAATTATTTGAGTTTGTAGCAAAAATGTAAAGTCATTCACAAAGCGAGTAAATGACACAGAAGAGACAGAAATTGAAATGAGATAAATGAACAAGCAGTTCACAAAAAGAAATATTAAGAAGCTTGAAACTCAACGGTTTCCTGCAGCCCCTTCTTTATCATCCTCCTTCTTCTCCTTCACCTCCATTTCCTTCTCTTCTTCCTCTGCCTCCAAGTCCCTCGCAATCATCTCTTCTGGGATAGCGTAAGCACTGAAAACCTTCGCTTCTAATGAGCCAATAGTGTGAATACTTGGCCTCCTCCAAGTCTCCTCAAGTTGGAAGGCTTCATCCACTTCAGCATCGATGATACTACGATCTGGGACGCATGTACCGGGTAGGAAGGGCATGGGGAATTCCTTCTTGGCTGGTACCTTGATGATCAGTGGCATGGGTTCTGCAAGCTGTGCGAGTGAGAGAACCTTCCGCCTGAACTTCTCATCATAGGCACTGAGAAAGTTGTTGAGCGCATTGATCTGTGAGCATTCAGTCTGCAGTGGCACTACCTCCCAATAGTAGTAGGCCTTGATGAACTTTTCCTTGTAGTGTAGCCACCGCTCAAGTAACTCGTTAGGCACGAACTGCTCAATTTCACGGGCATCAAGATGCTCGTTTCTGCGCACGGTTAGCTCCTCTTCCGATCGGCTGGCCAGCTGTGCCATGACTGTATTGAATTTCTTTCCCGACTCACCACTCCAGATAGGAAGTTTCTCATTGAGTCGCTTGCGGATGTAGTTCTGTTCTTCCTTGAGGCGGTAGCGGCCAGATTCAATCATTTCTTTTGCCGTTGTCTGGCATGTGTCGATTATAGCTTGAGCAAGACATGCTTCAGACTCCTCTGGCATGAGTGGAACAAAGGCACTACGAACTAGAGCGAACTGGATGAGTCTCACTTCATTGAAGTGTTCCTCAATCCGGCCATCTATCACTTGGAGTCGCTTGGCCTTTATTCTTCTCTCCTTCTCAGCTTCATTCCTTCCTTCCTCTCCTCTTTTTCTTCTCCTTTCCTCCTTCTCCGCCCTTGTAGCAACTGCTTCTTTGACCTTTTGGCGCTTAGCCTCGGGGTCATCTCTCTTCGAATCTGGGGCAGCTCGCTTCAATGGCTGCTTCGGTGGTGGGGGTGGTGGCATGTCTTTCTTCGTAGCAACGCTTGAGGGGACAACTGCAGATGAGGTGAGTGTGGCAGTAGTCGAAGTGAGTGCGGCTGACGAAGCTGGAGCGTCGGCTGAAGCGGGCGCTTTGGGTGAAGCGGCCGCTTGGGAACTAGATGAAGCACCTGCAGCAACAGATTGTTTTGTTAGTTTAAAACCGCGCTCCATCTCCCACGCCATGGCAGCATCCTTCTCCACCTGCTTCCGCCTTTCCTCCTTTGTTAACACGGTCACCGGAGGATGCCGTGCAATTGAAGCACTCAGCACTTTTTCCTGAAGCGGCCTGCTGGGCTCTTCGAGCTTTTTCAACAACTCCTCCTTCGTGAGTTTAATTTTGCCCTTTGCTTCGCCCAGAGCCCTCGCTTCATCTACTACTTCCTCCTTATCACCGGCACCACTGCCTCCCTCCAGCATTCTCTCAACTCCAATTCTGCTTCCTCCCGAACCTCCGACTCCTCCTAGCTCCATCTGTCCTTCCCCCTTTTTGGCATCATCACTGCCAGGGGTTAGGATGAGTGATTTTCCAGAGATGGAATTATGAAGAGAGTTGACTGTGTTGAGGATGGCCTCCAACATCTTTTCGGCTTTTCCCACAGTGGGAGCCATCAGTTCGGCTGTTTTGATGGAGATTTCCTCCAACAAATATTCACATTGTTTCTCCCTCTCAACAACAGACGTCATCATCCTCTCCAACGGTTCTACTTCTCTGAAGCGAGCCTCCAGCTCCGCTTCAACTTCCCTCCTTATATCCGCCTTCTCCTCTTGCAAATTGAAGTACCAGAATTCCTGAGCCGCTTGAAGTTCAGCATGCAATGTTTCAAGGCTCCTCTCTCTCTGGTTTAGAGAGAGATGGAATTCGGCACTTGCAGCAATCTTTTCAGTGTACGCTTCACCCAGCTCCTTGACCTTTTCCAGTAGTAGAGTCAATTCAGCGTTTTGTAGGTCAATAGCCTGCGCACTTCTCCTCCGACTCTCCAGTTCCTTTTTATCGAGCTCACTTTCTTGCTTGAGCAGCTTCATTTCATTCCTGAGTGAGTCGAGAGTCTTTTTAGTGCTCAGCAGCTCGCTTCCTGTCCTTATCAACTCCTCTTCTCTCTTCTCATACGCCTCCTTCAACTTCTTCAACTCCTTCTCCAAATCTTTCTTCTCTTTGCCAATAGAGACAAGTTTGGCATTCACCTCCCTCAAGCGGCTCCTTTCCGCATCAAGCGAGCCCTTGAGTTCGGTGATTGTTGTTGATTTTTCTCCCACCAGCTTTACTTGCACCTCCAGCGCCTTCTCTTTCTCCTCCAGCAACCTCTCCTTCTCTTCCACCGTTCCCTCCAACTCCTTCTTCTTCCTGTCAAAGTCTCCTCTAAGACTAATGACCTCCCCCGCCTTCTTCTCCATCTCCTCACTCATCTTTGTTATCTCGCTATGAAGGCTAGCGATCTCCGCATCCTTCAGTTCCACCTCCTCCTTATGCTCCCTGATCAGCTTCCTTTCATGGGATGAGGGTACTCGCTTCGGAACTATAGCGAGTGGATAGGCTTCTTTCACCTTTGCATCCAGCTTCTCCCAGAAGCTGGTTCCATCAAGAAAGGCATGGAAGCCGTTTTCGCCAATGAAGTTGAGAAGTTTGGCTTCCATCTGGATCAGTTCTTCCTCTGTGAATGCTTTGAGGAGCCCGAAGATCTTATAATACTCCGTTCTATGATAGGTGATGTACCTCAGGAAATCGACGACATTGGTGTAGAATATGTCTGACCATGGAACATTGGAGTAGCGGAGATTGATTGTCTCTGTGGCTTGCTCTCTCTCCTTAACATAGCGTTCAAGAGCCTGTTTTTGTATGGTGAGGGCAGGAGGTACGAATTGTGGGATAATGGGGAGTTCACCAACAGTTTGGGCGGTATCGGCTGTAGCTGCCGATGTCGTGGGGGATTGGGATGAGGTTTCTTGGGTTTCGGATATTTGGACGGCTTCAGTGTAGGCAGCAGCTTGAAGTGGTGGTTGTATTGGCTGGGATTGAAGTGGTTGAAAGGTAGTGTAGGCAGCAGCTTGATCTGTGCTGAGGAATGGGATAGTGGGGATATGAAAAGAAGATGCAGATTCTTCTTCATGGGGAGAGAGGGGGGTTATCTGTTTTAGTGGTTGTTGGGTTGATGAAGATTGAGGTTCTGGTATTTGGGTGGTGTGGGTTTGGATTTGGAGTGGGGGTGATTTGGCTTTGATTGGTGAAGGCTGGGGTTGAGTCACTTCAATGTCCTCAAGCGGCTTCTCCACCGCCTCGCTTTCTTGGACAAGCGAAGTGACTCGCTTCATCTTCTTGCCTCGCTTGGGCGCGGCTCGCTTCCCGGGTGAAGCGACCTGCCTCGCTTGGCTCACTTCGGCTTGCCTTTCGGCAACCGGTCTTGCGATGGGCACTTCAACTTCCAGAAGTCCCAAATCCATCAACGTTTTTGATTTCCTCCACTTGTCGTAGTAGATGGACTGTTTGTTGTAGATGGTGGTGTCAGTTTCCGGCCATGCTTTCCCCGGAAACTTCTTCTCCAAAGCAAAGGAGAGTCTCGAGAAGAACTTCAGTTTCCCCTTGCGGAGAATCTGATTGGTGCTTCCCTTCACGAACGCGAAGTCATCAGTGGCTTCGTGAATCTGTTTGAGGAACCAGCCATGCCAATTGAAGCTTGTTTCGATGAGGCTGTCGGCGATGACTGCAGTGGCGATCAGCTTCGTCTCGGAGAGGGTATCCAAGGTTCCGATGTAGCATGCGACACTCTTCGAGAAGAGTTCGCAGATATGATTGAAGGGGGCCTTCAGACTTGAACGGATACTGGCCTCCTTGTAATTCGGATCTGCTTTTTCGTCTGCAAATCGACCGTACTGAACTCCGGCCGAAAGACCCAAATCGAGCAGTGAGTCTCCTCCTTCTCTCGGCAAGTCGAATGCGCCGATGAGTTCACTCATATCCACCTCCACCGGCTTCCTGGTCTGTGGATCAGTGAATGAGGATGTATTCTGCTCCTTCCTCAAGTTCAGCAAAAGCTCACCCACCGCTTTTGCCAGTATTTTCGACGGAACTGCCGTCACAAATTTCTATAGACCGGCCTTGGTCACGGCTCTACGGAGAAAACCATTTTCTCGATAATGGCTGGATCGAGATGAGGCTCGACATTAATGTGATTGTCGACCTCTGTGAGAAACTCCTCCATCGTTTCTTTCTTCTGCTTCTTGCCCATGATGAATTTTGAAGGATTTTGAGCGGAGTTTTAACGATGAAAGGTAAGGGTTGAGACTCGTGAGTTGCAGAAGTTGCAGATATAAGCACGAGAATGGAAATTTTTGAAGGCTGTGAAAGGTTCTGCAGTTCTGCATCGTCTCATATTTATAGAGTTATGTCTTGGCTGACGTGGCAAGGGTAGGACGGTAATATTGCCGAAAGTCCTGTAGGTAGGTGGCGGACGTGCGGTGATGGATCTGATGTGTCCGGCGTCACCACAGTAAAAGTGAACCGCCACTTGCTCGGCGTCACCACGTGGCATGCAGTGATTGGGTTGTCTTATACGGCGCTAATCCAACGGCTACAGATTGGGGGCTGTTGAGATTCGACGGCTGGATCTTCTCCGCCTTTTCCCGCTTCGAATTCAAAGTGAGAACCACGCGCCCGATATTTTCGCCGTACGTGAACCTGCATTAAATGCTTGGCAGAAAGTGAAATAGGCACTCGAGTGCAGACAGCTCATACTCGCTTCGTGCCCGCTCGCTTCGAGTTGGGCCGCTAGGCCTTGACTCACTTGAGAGGCACTCGCTTGAGTGACTGTTCCGCACTCACTTGCGATGGCTAGCTTTGAGTGACGTAGCACTCGCTTGGTCATCTGAAGCGACTGGAATAAGAAATTGAATTTCTTTGCTTAATTTTAAAATGTTTCTGACTTACATACTTCGAGGATAAACAATAGTGTTTTCCTCTTTGTATTTGTGTCAGATTCATTTCATATTTTCCACATAGTGAGTGAAGGTTTCTAGCACGCTTCGGCTCACTTAGTGTACTTAAAATTGAAATGCTTACCAGTCAATCTCACTTCGTAGGAGATTGATACCACTTGCTGAAGACTTCATTTTGAATTCCACTTGATAGTCTTTTCTGGTTGGACTTGGTCTTCATGGCATTCATCTTCCTCTACGAATTAGAGCGTCCTCCACCGAAGTGAATGGGGGAGAAAATGAATATAGTACACAAGCTTACTACAACCCGAAGGGAGTATCACGTAAGTGTACTTATTCACGACGAATGGGGGATGAGTACAAGTCCTTATCTCAGAGCAGATATGGATAGGATGACAATGAGAATGCTCTGACAAGACAATCTCGTATTTTACGCAGAAGCATGTCACCAGCCCTGCAACCTTTTGTATAAAAAGGTAAACCTTCAAGCTTTCCGACAATCTAGAGAATGAATCTGCAGTCGACTCGCTGACCCAAGCTAGGGCAAATTGAAGCGATGCAGAATTCGAGATAGCAGCATTCTTTGCTCGCTTTGGAAGTAGCTTGTTCCGAGAGTAAGCATTAGTTCCCCCTTAACCACATACTTAACAATTTCAATAAGTTGGTAGGGAACTTCTTCCAATACTCCACCTTTTTCCACCTTACTTCATTTTCTTCAAGCGAGTGAGATTTTGAAGTGGCTCGCTTGAGTTGGTGAAGATCTGAAGCGAGTGACGCACAAGAGAACAAGCGATCACTCCTTCGTGCATCCTGGAACTAGCATTCTTCACCAGGGTCTAATAACCCTAATTCTATGCATAGCTGATTGAAACGAGACTCAGCTAGAGGCTTGGTGAGGATATCTGCTCGCTGGAGATCGGTATGGATTTTCTCGAGCTTGATATCCTTCTTCTCGACATGATCACGAATGAAATGATGTCGAATTTCCACGTGCTTGCATCTGGTGTGAAGCACTGGATTCTGCGAAATACATATGGCACTGATGTTGTCGCAGAAGATCGGAATTTCATTCACTTCATCTTTGTAGTCCTTCAACTGTTGACGAAGCCATAGGATTTGAGAACAGCAACTTCCTGCGGCCATGTATTCATCTTCAGTTGTTGAAGTAGCTACGCTTGTTTGCTTCTTTGAGAACCACGAGATCAGCTTGCTCCCCAAGAATTGACACGTGCCTTACGTTGATTTCCTATCAACTCTGCACCCTCCATAGTCAGCATTTGAATATCCAGTGAGCTCCAAATTGTCCTCCGCTGGATACCACAACCCCATATTGACAGTGCCCTTCAAATATTGAAGAATTCTTTTGGCAGCTTCAAGATGGCTGTGCTTGGGGTTGCTTTGGAAGCGAGCGCAGACTCCGACTGCAAAAGCAATATCTGGCCTGCTTGCAGTGAGATAGAGTAGTGACCCAATTAGGGCACGATAATCTGTAGGATCTACAGCTTTTCCTCCTTCGTCTGGCTCCATCTTCCAGTTGGTATTCATAGGGATCTTCACTGCTTTAGCATGATGAACACCAAATTTGGCAAGCATATCTCTAGTGTATTTGGCTTGGTTGATGAAGATTCCATTATCTTGCTGCTTCACTTGAAGACCTAGAAAGCAGCTCATCAAGCCAATCATCGACATCTCATACTTGGTCTTCATCAGCTCTCCAAACTTCTCCCTAAGTGACTGATTTGGTGATCCAAATATGATGTCGTCCACGTAGATCTGAACCCATAGCATATCATCTCCATGATTGATAGTGAATAGAGTTCGATCTATCTTCCCTTGTGGAAGCCATTCTCCACTAGGAATTGAGATAGTGTATCATACCAGGCTCTGGGAGCTTGCTTCAACCCATACAGGGCTTTCTTCAAGCGATACACTTTATCTCCCTGCTCGAAACCCGGTGGCTGCTCCACATACACTTCTTCCTTGAGTTCACCGTTGAGGAACGCGCTCTTTACATCCATTTGATAGACTTTGAACTTCTTGGCTGCTGCATAGGCTAGAAACAATCTAATAGCTTCAAGCCGTGCCACTGGAGCGAAGGTTTCGTCAAAGTCGATTCCTTCCTCTTGGCAGTAGCCTTTGGCAACGAGTCGCGCCTTGTTCCTCACTACGTTGTGATCCTCGTCAGTCTTGTTCTTGAACACCCATTTGGTGCCAATAACGTGCTGGAATTTGGGACGATCCACGAGGTACCATACGTTGTTCCTGGTGAATTGATTCAGCTCCTCTTGCATGGCGATCACCCAGTTAGAGTCGGCTAGGGCTTCCTCCACGCTTGATGGCTCAATGTTTGAGAGAAAGCAACTGAACATGGCACTTTCTCCAAACACTTGACTTCTGGTCACTACACCCTTGGATGGATCTCCAATGATTTGACTTGGTGAGTGATCTTTGAGCCACGCTCGCTTGGATCAGCCAGCTTCATCTTCATCTTCTTCTTTGCCGCTCGCTTCATTATTTGAAGCGACTGGATTGGGTGCTTGGCCTGCACTAGCTTCAGGAATCTTGGGAGCAGTTTCGACTTCTCCTTTGGGATTCTGCTCGCTTGAGTCCTTAATCTCATCATCTTCATCAAGCACGTCCCAAGTAAGTTTATTTGAGGGTTCCTTGCTGTGATCCTTTTCATTCGCTTGAGCCTGTTCCTGTGGAAGACTTAAAGAAGATTCATCAAATACGACATGGGGTGATTCCTCAACAATTAGGGTTTTACAGTTGAACACTCTGTAGGCTTTGCTAGACGTAGAGTATCCTAAGAATACTCCTTCATCAGCTTTGCTTTCAAAGGCTTTCAACTTTGACTTCCCATTGTTGTGAATGAAGACCCTACAACCAAAAATATGGAAATAAGATATGTTAGGAATTCTCCCTGTCCATATTTCATATGGAGTTTTGTCGTGCCGTTTGTTGAGAAGCGTCCGATTCTGTGTGTAGCACGCCGTGTTGGCAGCTTCAGCCCAGTACTTCATCGGAAGCTTCGAGTCTGCAATCATGGTTCGAACGGCTTCTTTGATGATTCGATTTCTTCTTTCAGCAACTCCATTCTGCTGAGGTGTTCATGCTGAAGAAGTTTGATGTGCTATGCCATGCTCCGTGCAGTACGCTTCAATTGTAGAGTTCAAGAACTCTGTGCCTTTGTCGGAGCGGATGGTTACAATCGCTTGATTCTTTTCCACAACCAATCGCTTGAGTAGTTGTGGCAGTTTGGTCAGTGTCTCCTTCTGGCTGAAGAGGAATACAACCCAAGTGTAGCGAGAGAAGTCGTCAACTACAACTAGAGTGTACTTCCTTCCATTTACGCTAACTGGAGTAACTAGACCAAACAAATCCATGTGAAGCAGCTCGAGCACTCGCTTTGATGAGGCTTCTTCAAGACTGGCGAAGTGCTTCTTCGTTTGCTTCCCTCGTTGGCATGGTGAGCATGGATGGTCTTTGATGAAGACTTCATTCGGTATGCCTTGCACCAAACCCTTTCGAGCTAAGCGATTGATGGCTTTGAAGTTGAGGTGGTTCAAGCGTATGTGCCATAGCCATCCAATTTCTGTAGCACCTCTTGCAACTAGGCAAGTTTCCTCTTTGCAGCTGTCCCATTGTGCTATGTAGACGTTTCTTTGCCTGATTCCCGTGAGCACAATCTGGGACGTGAGTTTGTTCTTCATAATGCACTTGTTGGAGATGAACTCCACCCTGTACCCCTTATCACAAAATTGTGAAATGGATAACAGGTTGTGCTTGAGTCCTTCCACATAGGAGACTTCTTCAATTGTGAGCTTTCCAACTTTCAGTGCGCCATATCCCCTGGTGCTTCCTCGAGAGTTGTCACCAAAGGTTACGTGTGGACCCTTCTTCTCTATATAGTTGTGAAGTAGAGCTTTCATGCCGGTCATGTGTCTTGAACATCCACTGTCCAAGTACCATACTTGTTGACCCTCACTCGACATGGGATCCACGGTGCTCACCTGCAATTAGACATATTTTGGTACCCAAATCAGTTTGGGTCCTTGCAGGTTAGTTCCCTTAGGTACCCACACTTGCTTTACTCTCTTTTGAGATGAAGCTTGTGTCTTGGGCTTCTCGACCTTAGAAAACTGTGACTTCTGCCTTAGAGCAGTTTCACACGTGCAACAGTGTGTGCAAGAGGGGTAGCGGCTCGCTTTAGACCTACCTATGCTCTTCCCATTTTGCTTATATCCTGAAGCGACTCGCTTCAGATTAGCTCTGGGTTTAGAGGCTGACTTAGGGTTTCTAGTCTGTCGAAGCGGCTCGCTTGGTTTCCTCGAAGCGGTCCAACTAGGGTTTTGACCCTGACTCGCTTGAGGAACCTTGGGAATCTGAAGCGACCCAGTGGAAGCTTCAAAATCTTCCCCCTCAACGTTAGTCCGGTTGGACCATCTCCAGTCCGGATAACGTGACACATAGACATTACTCCTCTTTTTAGGAGGTAGATCCTTTGTCTCTCGTGTCTTGGCTTGAGACTTAGAAGCTTCAACAGTTCTCCCTTTACCCTTGGATTGGTAAGACTTAGCATGTTGAGTGCTAGAGACTGTTGAACTTTGCTTGCCCTTAGGATATGCCCTTAAAGATATAGACATCTTCATAGGCTTCCTTTTAGGGTTCTCATCCATTTATCCTTTATCTTTGTTAGTGGTCGCTTTGGATGCAGTGGGCAATTCCAAAGTGACTGATGGTGTAGTGTGAGATGCACCAACAAAGACAGTCGGCTTGGGAGGTCCACCCTCATATCCAAGGCCAGTTTTCCTACCAAAAGGTAGAAGCGAGCCATCTAGTGCCTGCCTAGCATATGACGCTTTGTTCAAGTTGGCAACTAGAGCGGACTGGGTTTCATACCTTCCCTCCAAGCTTTGATGTCTAGCGAAGAGATCCTCGAACTTATTAGTCATAGCCCTTAAATTAAGTTTGACTTCGTCAAGCTCACGGGCTAGCTTTCGGTTCTCCTTCTTGCTTTGAGACAGAGCTTGTTTTACCACTTCGTGGTCGCTTGACAATTTCTGGTGTTTGTCAAACAACTCACTCCATGAAGAGGATTGTTCTTCCTCATTGACAGTGTGTGCTAGTGTAATTGAAGTGATTGAAGGATAGAAGAATACCTCTCCTGTTTCTTCGTCGGTGAGCGCCATAAATCCAAGATCCTCATCATCACTGGAGTTTGGATCTATGAATGCATCTGAGTCGCTTGGTGGATCTTCAGTTGTAGCGACCGGCACTTCACTCGCTACGAGCGCTCGCCTTGGAGTATCCCTCTTTGCTTTAAGTTCCTCTCGCTCCTTCGCACTCAGCTTTGGGCAATCGGATTTGTAGTGGCCCATCTTGTGGCAGTGGTAGCACTCCACATCCATCATATCTCGCGGGGATCGGCTTGGTCGACTCTTCTCTCTTCCCTTTTACTTCTCGAGCATCAGTGCTCCTCCCTTTGTATTGCTTATAGAATCTTTTGTACTTGCCCACTCGAGAGTTCATTTTGTTGAAGTTCTTGGATAAGAACGCAATGTGTTCTTCCAACTCTTCCCTCGTCATCTTGGCTAGCGACTGCTCGCTTGGCCCTTCAGCAGCTTTGAATGCTACTCCTTTTGACGTAGTGGGCGCTTCATCCTCTTCATCGAGGTTCATTCGATTCAGATCGAATTCATGAGCTTTGAGTTCGGAGAACAGAATCTCCGGTGTGAGCTTTGATAGATCCTTGGTTGCTAGGTACAGCTCCTTCATAGTCTGCCACTTCCTTGTGAGAGCTCGGACTATCTTCAAATTCACTTCCTTGTCTGTGAGTTCCTTCCCAAGTGAGTTGAGATTTGCAGTGATGTTGGTAACTCTCAGCTCGAATGCGTCGATGGATTCTCCTGGCTTCATTATCAGACTTTCAAACTCCCGCATCTGAACGGCGAGTTTGTTCTCCTTGATTTTGTCTGTTCCTTGAGAAATGAGGGCTAGGGTTTCCCACATTTCCTTCGCCGTTGCACATTTCCTTATTAGTGGTAGATAGGCGTCCGACACGGTGCTCTGCATCGTGTGGCGTGCAATCTTGTCGAGGTTGGCAACTTTGAAGTCATTTGGAGTATACTCATCCTTATCCTTCTCCACGTACTGTTGTCGAACGTGGGCTGTACGGCCTTCAGCGGCTGGAACATCCACAGATATGGCTTTCTTGATCTCGATTGGTCCATCTTCAATGACCTCCCACATTCGGTCGTGGATGGAGCACAGGAAGCTCTCGACTCGGAAGCTCCAGATTTCATAGCCTTCAATGGAAAACTGTGGAAGACTAGAAGCACTGTATGTAAACATGGCAAACAGTCAGTAGTATATGCAGTATGCGTGGGTGAGGGTTTGATGCACTTAGGAAAATAGGATCCGGTTCAGTGAGACAACGTGAAGCGAGTGGGGACTCGCTTCGGATATGCAAAGCAGAGGCTCGAAAGAACCTGGCTCTGATACCACTTGATGGTCCCGGTTTGTTAATAGGAAAATACGTAGAGGGGGGGGGGGGGGTGAATACGTATTTTGAAGTTTTTCAACTTCAAATCCCTTAACTCAGAGTAACAAGTAAAGAGCTCGCTTGAAACTTAAGACCTAGCTGAAGCTAGATCAACAGTACGTAGCTAGCCTGCTTGACCGAAGTGAGCACTTGATCAAGAGGGAGTCTTTACTCGTATATGCGGAATTTGGTGAGCTAAAAATCTTTCCTAAGTATTTAAAATTTCCAGATTAGGTTTGTTTAGATGCAATATGCAATGGATAATCAAATAAGTAAGAGTTTAGGGTTAGAGAGATACGACACAGAGAATTATAGTGGTTCGGAGATAACGCTCCTACGTCCACTTTGTTGCACGACGGCAACCGTTCTTTTTACTCAAGAACTTGAAGATTTCGGGCTCTTCAAAAGCCTGGTCAAGATCGAGCTTCACTCGTTTGGATCTGACAGACGCTGGGTGATTCCGGGTTCACACCAAAAACCTAACTAGACTGGAAGCTTCACTCGCTTCAGTCGGACAGACAGGGAGATTACGGGCTCTCCTTACAGCCTGGCTTCGATCGAGCTTTACACAAACGATGTAAGTGTAAGATTGGATCTAAACTCTATGATCGAGGCTTCTCCAATCGATGAAAGAAGGGCCTTGGATCGAAACAACCTAACGACGACTCAAAAACCTAACAAACAGATTTAGGGTTTTTGGTTGACGAACACACTATGAAGAGCTCTTTACAGTAAGTGCAAAGATGGCTAGAGCTCTTCTTCTAAGCTTGGATATGGAATGGGCTTAGACTCTAAGTGTGAAGGTTGTGAAGACGAGTTCCGATGAACTGGAAACTCGGAGAACACTTGGAAACAAAGACTCGAAGATTTGCTCGAAAGCTTGGGAGTGTTTGTTTGCAGTAGGCTCGAATGCTCAAGTAGTGTTCTACTTCTCTTCGTCTTCATCCTTCACTATTTATAGGCGGAGAGATGGCCGAGATCCGTTGCTTGGTTGGTGGCCTTGTCCCTCCTCCTCTCGACAGTACTTGCGCAGGCTGGCACCTTTTTCAGACGTTCAGTTTTGGCATTTTGCCAAAATTGGCTAACTTACAAGGTTAACAGTAACTGGAGCGAGCCAGTACTGTTGCGGCGCCTTTGTCGGCCTGGCAGTCAACTCTTCCGCTCCACTCCGCTTTCGACACGTGGAGATTTTGTAATTAATGCTACGATCTCCTATTGACTGGAGTTCAAAATATGGGCGGGAGTTGCGCTGTCGCTTTCTGGTAGGTAGTGGCTCGCTTCGCTTTGAAGTTGTAGCGTCTGCTTTAGTTGAGTCACATTGTAGTCATTCTGTAGTGAGCTGCTTCGGGAGATAAAGTTCCCTAGTGACTGCTTTGGAAACTGCTGACTAGAGTTGACTAACTTTGACTTTTCACTGTAGCGCTTGCTTCGCTTCGCTTTGGCTTTTCACTGTAGCGCTCGCTTCGCTTCGCTTTGGCAGACTCGCTTTGAATCTACTGTAGCGATCGCTTCGCTACACTATTCTTCAGCACGCTTAACTTCGGCTTGCTAGACTTGCTTCGCTTCGAAAAACACACTCAAGTGAGTGGCCTTCACTTGAAAACTTGAAGCCTAAAATCTAAGCAAATTAAAGAGCCATCCTAACAGAGTAGGCTTAGAAAAATTCTAACTTATCAACTACATCAAATGGGTCGCTTGGGAACAGAACGCTTTGGGGTTTTGGGATCAAATCAAAACACTAAGATATCCCTTATAGGTTCCCCCTTAACATATTCGTTCTTAACAATTCCTAACAGAACAGTCTTCAAATCTAAGCCGTTGGATCATGGGCGAGAAAGAAAGTGAATCGTAGCGTGACACGCACCATGCTTAATCACCTATGTGGTTCATGTTTTACCATGGTGACGCCGCTTTTAACCACGACACGTTTGCCACGTCGTCACTCACATGCAACCACGTCGGTTTTTCATAGTCTCTCTCCAACACGTCAGCTTCAAACCCTAAAGCTATACAAGGGCAACTGTATCTACTGCAAATTTCATCACCCCCAAATTTGCTATTTCTGTGAAACTCTCTGCAATTTCTCTGCATATTTCCAGTTTCCAATTTCTTTCAAAACCTTTATATTCTCACCCAAATCAATCTGTTCTACTACCATGGGAAAGAAGGAGTTCAATCAAACCATAGAGGAGTTTCTTGCTTATGCTGAGAACAACATAAATGTCGAGCCCCATCTCGACGAGTCGATCGTAGAACCCGCCGAATATTTCCGAAGGGCGGTAACTTCCGTCGGATTGTGGAAGCTTGTCACCGCCAAACCATCAAGAATCCTCACCAAGCATCACCGATCCCAACACCGGAAAAACAACCTTAGTTAGCCTTATAAAAATTGCCAATGTATTCGAGCTCCCGGAGGAAGGACTGGAGTCTCTCTCAAAAGTAGGGCTAATAGTGGAGGAGGAATATGTTCAATTTGCTGCCAATTGCAGTGCTAAATGGAGCAAGCATAGAAAAAATATGAGAACTGACCTGGAGAAGCAATACAATTTCATCTGCGAACTTTTCACAATGTTCGTAGCTTGCCACATCGGTGGATTAGGGCAAATCACTGACAACAAGTTGTTCGCGGTCACAGCGATCGTGGATAGCTTATCCGGCTCCAAATTTAACTTGAGCAATTGGTTCATCCAAAACATCTAGGATGCGGCCAGGGATTTTGAGACCGATCCAACAAACCCTCACAGCATCGTGAGAAGGGGGAAGCTTCGCATATTCGGGAAGCTTTCCTGCACCTTGGAGGTACTGTTCCCAGATCGTAATTGGTCTGGGACCCACTCGTACAAGAAGCTCAACGTCTTCAACAACCTGATCAAGGTCGACGGGGCGCTAGTGGTTGGAGGGTTGCTGAACGTACATGTGCGCATAGCTATGGCCTTCCTAACAGAAAAGAAAAAGGGCAAAGGGACGTAGCGAGCCGCTTCACCAAATAAGAAGCAAGCGGCCCCCAAGAAGAAAACAAAGTGAATCGCTTTGCTTGTACAACCAAGTGAGGGGGATGCCTCGCCATCTGGAACCTCGCTGGGAAAGTCGTTGCTGAAAACGACGCAAGACGAAGAAGCCCGTTCACCGGAAGGAGAAGAGGTGAACCAGCCCCAAGCCTCTACAACCCAACCTAGCCAACCCCAAACCATCCAAATTCCACCACCCCAAGCTTCTCAAACTCAAACACAACCCTAAGCGTCCCATCCCAAATCTACCCAACCGGAAGCTTCTCAAGGCATACATGTGCACAGAGGAGTCTTCCTTGA
Source organism: Thymus mandschuricus (assembly GCA_029379335.1). Classification (NCBI taxonomy): domain Eukaryota; kingdom Viridiplantae; phylum Streptophyta; class Magnoliopsida; order Lamiales; family Lamiaceae; genus Thymus; species Thymus mandschuricus. The sequence continues at coordinate 11,681,187 of CM057074.1, read as the reverse complement.
AGATGAGGACTTTGCAAGCACACACACCATCCCAAACGTTCCATCCTCAACCCCGACCAAACCGCAGCCTACCAAACATTCAAGCCTTCACCCTCTTAATCCACTATCCCAGATTCTCCCACCAACACAACCAAAACCAATCTTCCTTCACAAACAGCCATTCAACCACCACACCTAAATCCCGTAGAGAAGGCACTTCAACACTATCGCAAGGACTGGGAGCAGTCCGCGATGAAAGTGAAGAAGAGGTACCCTAGAGTACCGATGAACGAAAATTTTCTCAACCCAGCTGCCAATTTCCTAACGTATGTCGCCTACAGAGGTACGGAGTACTATAAAATCTTCAATCTGAGAAAAGCCTTCTCAGAACAATCCATTGCGGAGCAGGATGCGGCCCAACTGCAATTCGTTGGCATTGATGGGTTTAAGGCCCTCATCAACAAGCCAAAGTACCGGAACTGCTCGATGCAGTGGTGATGCGTGCATATCCAGACGCTGAAATGCCTGAGAGGAAGCTCTCGGAACATGAGCAAAAGATGGTGGAAAAGCATGAGGAGGAGCTCTCTGCGTAATACCAACAGATCCTTGATCTGCAAGGAGCTATAAGAAAGAAAGATGAGGAGATTTTCCAGCTGAAGGAGGAGGTTGCTGGACAGAAGAGAAATCTCGCTACTCGAGAAAGCGACCTATCTGCCCAGATAGAGGAGGAGAAAAAGAAGGTGGAGGATGCCAAGCGTATGCTTGAGGAGGAGAAGAAGTTGGAAGTTTTAACATCTAAGCTTGTCGCTTCAAGGGAAGCGTTGAAAAAGAAGGAGGAGGAAGTAGCCTCGCTTGTGCGTAGGCACAAGGAGGAAATGGAGAAAGCAAAAACTGTTAATGAAAAAGCAGTGGAAAAGAAAGCCAGTGAGATCAAGTCACTGCAAAGTGAACTCACTCGCTCAAAGTTGGCCAAGGGCGCTACGGAGAATGAAAAATCCATTCTCCAGGACAAATACGATGAAGTATTGAGCGAGTTGGAGAGTTGAAGGAGAGAAGCAACGGCATTCACTTTGAAGCATGTCCAACTGGATCTTGCTATTGCGGAGATGGAGGATAGAGCAGGCGTGCTTACCAGGTGTGTGAAGGCCTTTGCCACTTCGCAAGCCGCTCTAAATGCTCGTGAAGCTGAAATTGAAGATGCACAAAATTTTTCTGACTTGGTTGTGCACGAAAAGCTGAAGGAGCTTCAAGCGAAAGCTGAAGCTGATCTTGCAGCTCGTTTGCCGCGGTGGAAGCGAGGGAGCGAAATGTAGAGACGCTTGAAAGACTGATGGAGAACGTAGCTTGGAGGGAACAAGCTCTAGCAGAAAGAGAGAAGCAGTCTTGTTATCTGCTGGAGGAGATTTTCGAGAAGACGGCGAAGCTGGTGCTCGCAAGAGAAGGCTCTTTTGCAGAGCAAGCCGATGGAACTCTCAAAGCCATTATCACAGAGTTCGCAAGCTTGCGCCGTACTCTGGATAAGAAGACAGCAGCTCCCACACCCGTTAGCAATGTCATTGAGAATGCCAAAAAGGGGGAAGGGAAGGAGGAGAAGACCAACAAAATTAACAAGGGCAAAGCTGTTGCCGTTTATCAGGAGAAGCTGAAGAAAGCAGCCGAACCGAAGCTGCTCGCCGCATCAACTTTAGCTGCAGTGCCCATAAAGCAAGAGCTTCCGTCGATGCCAACATTGAACTTGAAGCGACTCTTGCATCTACGCTGGAGATGATGCAGTCGTACATGATGATGGAGTAATAGAGATTCCCCACGTTCAGCCGATTCAATCCGTGCCATCGGAAGTTGCGACTCCTGCTACTCAAAATGTCCTACTCCTGCCAAAGCTCTTGCTCTTCATGCACCCCCAACTGCAAAAGCCCAAGCGGCCCCGCCCAAAGCTGCTCCTTCAATGGTCTCAACTAAGCGGCCCACTCCAGCTCGTGAGGAACCAGATCCCGCGGCCAAGCGCCAGAAAATAAAGAAGAGTCTAGTAGCCAAAGCCAGCCGCTTTGAACAAAAGAAGAAGGAGGAAGAAGATAAAGTGAAGGAGGCAAAGAGGAAGGAGGCCTAGATCCAAGCTAGGACGGAAAAGATAAGGGAGAAGTTTACAAGGCTGCTCGATGAGAACGTGCTGGTTCAAGGCAGTCTCATGCGAAGCGGGTATATCCCCTTTACACTAGATGAATCCGAGATTTGCTATCTCGAGGCCGACATCCAAGCTTGCCGAAAGACGATGGGAGCCATGGAGAGATCGAAGGGATACTCAAAAGAAGAAAGGGACTTCATCCGGAAGCTGATCAATGAAAGATAGCCCCTTTTTAACTCGGAGCAAAGCGAGAGGTTCAACCCAATATTGAAGGAAATGACCGAAAGGCCATTTGTTGATATTTAAAGGAGAAGAGATGAACATCCCGACGTGCTCTTTATAGAAGACTTCATTTCTGATTAGCTAAAGGAGAGCTGGGAAGTTTGCCGCAAAAAGTTTATGAAAGCCTACAACTTTTGGAAAGTAGTTCTTGGCCAGGATACTAGCTCAAAGCTTGATGCACTTAACTACTTCATGGTTGTGTTCAATGACAAGCTTTGGAGGATGATCCTGATTGAAGCGGAGCTTGCCCATCCCAAGCTGATTATCAAAGTTCCGGAGAGGAAGCTTTTCCCGAAGCCCCGAGTGCCTGGTTCAAAAATTCTTGATCGTGGAGTAATTGAAGATGAGATAGATGAAGCTCTCCACTTGGCTAGACTCGACAAAGAAAGCGAAGAGACGACCAAGACAATGAAACCGAAAGTCTTATCTGCTTACATAATGGATGAGTCTTGATCTCTCTTTTTGTTCTGCTTAAACTATCTATCAAATTTATTTTTCTATCAAGCGTTGATTTCATTTACTTATAGCTTTTATTCGCTTTATGTGACTATTTATCCTTATGCTACAAAGCCTACACGAAAACCATAAGAATTTAAAAAAATGGATAAGACTGTGAAGGATTCAGTCGCTTGAAAGTTCTTACAGTGGTTAAAGTGCTGGGTTTTGGCATCATCAAAAGGGGGGAAATTGTTGGGAATTGTTAAGGATTTATTTGTTAAGGGGGAACTTAACGGGACACTTTAATAAAATTTGTTATGTATTGTGATTAGATCCCAAAACCCTCTATGTAAATCCTATTCCCAAGCGGCTCCTATTTTGATTAGATAGGATAGAATTTTTCAAGCTTGTTATGTTAGGAAAGCTTACTTTTATTTTAGTCGCTTTAGGTTTAAATTGCAGGTTTTCAAGAGAAGCGAGAAGATCACTCGCTTGAGTGTGTATTGAAGAGAAGCGAGTTTACCCGGATAAAACAAAGTGAGTGCTCCCGATAAAGTCAAAGCGAGTCAACCCGACTACGCTAAAGCGAGCACTCAGACTAAAGCGAAGCGAGCCCCTTTCAAACACTTAAGAGCGACAGATCAACTACCATCCTCGATTCAAACTTGAGTTTGAACTAAGTCAAGTGCGAGATCTGCCGCATTAAATGAAGATCTCCACATGGCAAGAGAGGATTGGATGAAACAGTTGACTTGGTTGACTGACAGAGCCACCGCTACAGTACTGGCCACTCCAGTTACTGTTACGCTTGGCTTTTAGCCATTTTTGGAAAGAAGACAAAGCAGCTATCTGAAAAGGCGCCAAGTACTGTCGAATGTGGAGGGACAAAGGCACCAATCTTCAACGGCTCCAGTCCATCTTCCACACTATAAAAAGTGAAATACAGAGAAGAGAAGTAGTAGAACACTTGCAAAAATTTTAGCGCACCAAAGCAAACAAGCACTCACAGATTTCCAGCAATCATCCTTCGAGTTCTTGTCTAAGTGTTCTCACAAGTTTTAGTTCCATCGAAACTTGTTCTCTGCAACCTTCACTCCTAGATTCTAAGCCCCATACATATCCAAGCTTAGAGAAGAATTGTAGCCTTTGCATTCACTATAAAGAGTTCTTCACTTAGAGTGTTTCCAAACCAAACAAAAATCCTTGTTCTTGTCAAGAGTGTTAGAGTTTGTGTTTAGTTGAAAGGTTGTGTAAGATCTAAGGTTCTGCTTTCATCGATAGCAGAAGCCTCGATCGTAGAGTGCGGATCCAAGCTTACACTCTCCTCGACTATGTAAAGCTCGATCCTAGTTAGGTTTCTGTGGAGAACCCGTAATCTCCCTATTGTTGTTGTTTCGGATCCAAGCAAGTGAAGCTCGATCCTTGTCTAGGTTTTGAGGAACCCGTAATCCTCCAAGTTTCTTAGTGAAGAGAAGCAGTTCCCGTGTGGAACAAAGTGGACGTAGGTGTTTTACCACCGAACCACTATAAACCCTGGTGTCGTATTTCTGTTCTTAAAGCTTTTCATTATTTACTGCTTTGATTATTCATTCGTGCACAAGCATCTAAACTTAATAAGAAACTTTAAATACTTTGAAAATATTAGCTCACTAAATTCCGCATTCTAGCAAGGGAGTCGCTCTGTGATCAAGCTTACGCTTAGGTCCAGAGTAAAGCTTTCTGCAGATCAAGCTTACTGTTTGGTCTAAAGATTTAAAGTGACCCGAAGCTTGCATACTCTGAGATAAGTTGAAAAGAAGTTGAAAACTTCTATTACACGTATTCACCCCCCCCCCCCCCCCCCCCCTCTCCCCTCCCTCCCCCTCTACGTGTAATCCTCTTATCAAACCGGGACCAACAGTAATAGATGCTATATAAAGACACTTTCCTTTTGTCACATGATATATACTGTTGGGAAATTGTTAAGGATACGTATTAAGTGGGAACCATTTTGGGAGTCTTAAATAAAGAAAATTAATGTTTTGATTCGATCCCAAAACCCTTCATGTGAATCCTTCCCGAACGTCCCTCACATGATGAATAGATAGGCTAGATTTTTCGAGCTTAAAATATGTTAGGAAAGCTCAAGTTTATTAGTCGCTTAGGTTTTTATTTAGTAGGATGAAGACTGAAACTTGAAGACCACTCGTTGAATGTGACGCTCACATGGCCAGTTTACTCGCTTGAAGAAATCTCAAGTGTCCAGTTTGAAACTTATTAAATTTGGAAGTTTGGGAACTGGCAAGCGTCCACCCTGCTGAGTGAGACAACGACACCTCAACTATTATCCGATTTCAAACTCAAAGTTTGAATTGAGTCAAGTGAAGATCTACAATCATTAAATGGTGATCTCCACTGTGCACTCAACGACTGGATGAAGAGAGTTGACTTAGGCCAACAGCAGACAACAGTCACTTTCACAAAGGCGCGGTAACTGTTAAGCTTGGAATTTAGCTATATTTGGAAAGAAGACTACCCGCTTTTCTAAAAGTTGTCAGTCAACCGCCGTATTGTTGGAGATTGAAGAGACAAGATCACCAACCACCAACGGACTGATCTCCACTCTTCATCTATAATAGGGGCAATGCAAACATAAGAATACTTCACACTTCTCTTGAAATTTCAGAGCATAAATTGCAAGTTCTCGCGATTTTATAAGCATTTCTTTCTCGAGTTCTTACGAAGTGTTCCAAGATTGTAGATCTAGTGAAGCTTTTGTTTCTACAACCCCATCTCCACTCCAAGTCCTAGGCTCAATCTAAAATCCTATCCTAGTTCAAAGAAGAATCATAAGCCCCTTTACTGTTTAAATTGTAAAGGATTCTTCAAAGTTAGAGTCAAACACAAACCCTACCCCCAAAACCCTAAAACGTGTTTTGTTGTATTAGTGTTGTTGGTGTAGTTGAGTTGTAAAGATCCAAGTCTTCACTTTCCTCAGTAGTGAAAGGCTCGATCTAAGTTGTAGTTATGTGTTTGATCCAAGCTAGCACTTTCCTCGATTGTGTAAAGCTCGATCACTGTTTAGGTTTCCAGGGAACCCGCTATAATCCCTGTAGAATTCTTGAGTGAAGAGGATTCGTTCCAAGCGTGGAACAAAGTGGAAGTAGGAGCAGTTTACTCCAAACCACTACAAATCTGGTTATGTCGTATTTCTTTTCTCAAGCTTTTTATTTTATTTAAGCACTTTATTTATTGCATACTCACGAACATTAAAACAACCTAATACAAAAGTTTTACTAAATAAGAAAAACACTAGCTCACCGAATTTTCGCATAACTGCAAGTGACAATACAAGATGATAGGGATGAATATCAGCCTAGCCACGTGGCATTTTTTAATGCTGATTGGACCATTCTTCTAAGGGCCTCAGATGACCTATTCGGTACAGATGCCTAGGATATTCAGAGAATGTAAGGTTCGGGTCAGATGTCCCAGGAACCATCCTTGAAGCAGATGCCTTGGACAGGGTAGAAGCTATGAGGTTCCGAGCAGATCTTGGCCTATGCGGAAGATGTCTAGATCCCGCTAGCATCTGCTAGAATTTGGGGATCTCCCTAACACACGGTCTGCGTGACTCTACCTATCTTAGGGTGAGGACCACAAAATTTATGACGAAGAGAATCTTGTCTCCTTAGAAATTCCTTTCTTGTCCTCCCCTAGTACGAGCATTCATCTTTTCGTCCTTTCCAGATCACACCACTTCAGCCAACTCAATTCTTCATACACACACTATTCCATTCATACTCTGCTTCGCACCTCCGCGAAGTAGAGCTACCGAAATCCTTCTTCAAGGATTTCCCCTCTCGCATCACTCTCATCTACACTCTCCTTGGTGAAGAAGGAGACTCTTCATAATTCAAACCAAAGGTATAATTCTCGTTCCTAAGAGAGGACGAAGCATAAACTCGCCTTGCGCTCTCTACTTCGTCCTCTTCTTCCCTCTTCGTTTTTCTACTTGAATGAGCTCTAAGCTCCATGGATTTGACTGAATTGTGGTTGTAAATACCCTTTGTTCAATATTTAGCTCCATCCTCTCTTTTATGTCTAAATGAATGATGCTCCATGTAAAATGAGTCGCTACGGCTAATGAATCACATGAATCTCTTACTTGCTACCGCTGTAATCTCTTATATATGAATGCTCTTTACAAATATGATGAATAATCACACAATTGTTGTAGATCTTCAACCCGGATCTAACAACTAGCGCCGTCTGTGGGAAATTTGAGTTTATGGCGTTGATTTCCTTCCTTATATGCGGATTTTTAGCTTGTTATTTGTAATGCTAGCTGTTGAAGTTTTTAAATCTGATATGTTAATATCTTCGGTATCACTGAAATTCTAGCTGGTTGTGATAATATTGTTATGAATTTTCTCTGTTATTTCCTCGTGCACAAGAGGCCTGGAAAAGGGAGGTTAGCACGAATGTATACTCTGTGTTAGTTAAGTAGTTTTCTTAGGAAAACTAAGGTATGCATATTGTGAATTGATCTCAACTGAACCTTTCATGGTGTTGAGTTGCGAAATCGGAGGTGATCTTAAGATTACGTTATCCTCATATGAATTGTGATAACTAAATTATATTATGTGTTTGGTCTAAAGGTTGGGGAGAATTTGAGGGAGAGCCGAATCAAAATTGCAGCAATCATAGAGTGTGTTTAACTCATCTCTTATAATTGGTGAGTTTAAAATTCCGTTAAATATTGCAAAACATGAAGTTAGTTTGTGGGTTATGAGGGATTAGTAGTTACAGAGGAAGCACTACGACTCAAATCCAATCGTAGGCCCCTGTATTACCATGAACCGAAAACACACAAAGTCAAAACACTGAAAACAGAGGGCCAAAAATGACGAGGTCACCCCATTCACCTTGATGAAGGGGCCCCTCATTTGAAGGCAAAACCTCCCAGAAACCCTATCTAATAGGCAACACTCTCGTAAGCCCTATATAATAGGCAGAACCCCAGAAGCCCTATCTAATAGGCAACATTCTCGTTAGCCCTATACAATAGGCTGAATCCTCAAAAGCCCTATGTAATAGGCATAAACCTCATAAGCCCTACACAGTAGGCAGAACCCTCAAAAAGCCCTATTAGGCACCATACAAAAAGCCCTACATAGTTAGGCACCATACAAAAAGCCCTACATAGTTAGGCATCATAACATTAAGCCCTACGAAGATAGGCGTCATATGTTAAGCTCTATGAAAATAAGCATTGTTGGTCCCGGTTTGTTAATAGGAAAAATACGTAGAGGGGGGGGGGGGGGGGGTGAATACGTATTTTGAAGTTTTTCAACTTCAAATCCCTTAACTCAGAGTAACAAGTAAGGAGCTCGCTTTAAACTTAAGACCTAGCTGAAGCTAGATCAACAGTACGTAGCTAGCCTGCTTGACCGAAGTGATGACTTGATCAAGAGGGAGTCCTTACTCGTGTATGCGGAATTTGGTGAGCTAAAATCTTTTCCTAAGTAATTAAAATATCCAGATTAAGTTGTTTAAATGCAAGTGCAATGGATAAACAAAGTAGAGAGTTTAGGGTTAGAGAGATACGACAAGAAGATTTATAGTGGTTCGGAGATAACGCTCCTACGTCCACTTTGTTGCACGACGGCAACCGTTCTTTTCACTTAAGAACTTGAAGGTTACGGGTCCTTCAAAAACCTGGTCGAGATCGGGCTTCACTCGCCTGGATCTGACGAACAACGCAGTGATTACGGGTTCACTACTAAGACCTAAACTGGACACGAAACTTCACTCGTTTCTGTCCGAACAACAGGGAGATTCCGGGCTCTCCTTACAGCCTAGCTTCGATCGAGCTTTACACAAACGGTGTAAGTGTAAGCTTGGATCTCAACTCTATGATCGAGGCTTCTTCAATCGATGAAAGAAGGGCCTTGGATCTGGACAAACTAACGACAACACTCAAAACCTAACAGACAAAGTATAGGGTTTTTGGTTGACGACACACTATGAAGAACTCTTTACAGTAGATGCAAAGATTGGCTAGAATTCTTCTTCTAAGCTTCGGATATATGAAGTGGGCTTAGAATCAAAGTGTGAAGGCTGTGAAGACGAGTTCCTATGAACTGGAAACTCGGAGAACACTTGAAAACAAAAACTCGAAGATTGCTAGAAAGCTGGGGAGTGTTTGTTTGCTGTATGCGCTCGAATGCTCAAGTAGTGTTCTGCTATTCTTCGTCTTCATCCTTCACTATTTATAGGCGGAGGGTTGGCTGAGATCCGTTGCTTGGTTGGTGGCCTTGTCCCTCCTCCTCTCGACAGTACTTGCGCAGGCAGTAGCTTTTGCAGGTGCCCAGTTTGTCTCTTTGCCGAAAATGGCTAAATTACAAACTTAACAGTAACTGGAGCGAGCCAGTACTGTTGCGGCGCCTTTGTCGGCCTGGCAGTCAACTCTTCCGCTCCACTCCGCCTTTGACACGTGGAGATCTCGTAATTAATGCGGAGATCTCCAGTTGACTGGAGTTCAAAATATGGGCGGGAGTTGTGCTGTCGCTTTCTGGTAGGTAGTGGCTTGCTTCGCTTTGAAGTTGTAGCGGCCGCTCTGAAGTGAGTCGCTTCAGGATCATATTGTAGCGGGTCGCTTTCGAAACGAAGTTTCGTAGTGACCGCTTTAATACGTGTTGACCCGCGTTGACTCGCTTCTGCTTTTCTTTGTAGCGTTCGCTTTGCTTCGCTTTGGTGGCTTCACTTTGACTCCACTGTAGCGCTCGCTTCGCTTCGCTGGTTTCGGCACGCTTCACTTCGGTTTGCTAGACTCGCTTCGCTTTGGAAGAACACACTCAAGCGAGTGGCCTTCACTTGAATTCCTGCAGTCTAAAGCTAAGCAAAATAAAGCCATCCTAGCAGATTTAGGCTTAGAAAAGTTCTAACCTAGTAACTACATCAAAATGGGTCGCTTGGGAGCTGGACACTTGGGGTTTTGGGATCCAATCAAAAACAAATGGCTTCGTTTATCATGTATCCCTCAGAGTTCCCCCTTAACGAATTGGTCCATAACAATTCCCAACAATTTCCCCCTTTTTGATGATGCCAAAACCCAAAGGCTAAGATTTAGAAAATTCCAGCCTATCTAACCGTGAAGGGAACTCCAAGCGACTGCTTCCTTTGCAGTTTCGTTTGTAATTTTTCTTTTAAGTTCCTTTCCCTTTTTTTTCGGTTAAATTATTTGAGTTTGTAGCAAAAAGGTAAAGTCATTCACAAAGCGAGTAAATGACACGAGAAGAGACAGAAATAAAGGTGAGATAGATGAACAAGGCAGTTCACAAAAAGATATGTTTTAGAAGCTTGAAAACCAAAGGTTTCCTGCAGCTTCATCCTCCTTCTCCTTCTCCTTTCCTTCTTCCTCCTTCTTCTCCTCTTCTTCAGCAGCAGTATCCACGTAAGCTGATAGAACTCTCGATTCCATAGAGTCTACTGTGTGGATACTGGGATTTCTCCAAGCACTTTCCAGCCTGAAGGCTTCAGTCACTTCCTCATCAATTATCCCTCTGTCTGGAATGTCCGTGCCTCGATGATACGGCATGGGGAATTCCTTAAGGGCAGGAACCTTGACAACAATCGGCATGGGTTGAGTTTGTTCAGCCAAGGTGAAGATTTTCCTCCGCAGTTTGTCATCATAGGCGGCGAGAAAATTGTTGAGAGCACTTATCCTAGAGCATTGATCTTGCAGCGGCACTACCTCCCAGTAATAATAGGCCTTGATGAACAGGTCCTTGTAGTATAGCCACAGCTCAAGCAGATCTCTCGGAATAAACTCCTCAATTTCCCTTGCATCAGGGTGCTCGTTCCTTCGCTTGGCCAACTCCTCTTCCGACCTCTTTGACAGTTCAACCATGGTAGCTTTGAATTTCTTTCCTGAGTCGCTGCTCCACAAAGGACACTTTTCATTGAGACGCTTCCTAATGTAGTTCTGTTCTTCCTTTTTGGGGTAGCGACCCGACTCGACCATCTCTTTTGTAGTCACGTCGCATGCATCTGATATGGCTTGTGCTTCGCATGCTTCGGACTCATCTGGCATAAATGGAATGAAGGCACTCCGCACCAATGAAGACTGGATGAGGATCACCTCATTGAATTGCTCCTCAATCCGTGCGTCTATCACTTGGAGTCACCTATCATTTGACCTCCTCTTCCTCTCGCCTTCGCTCCTTCCTCCTTCTATTTCCTTCCTCTTTCTCTCCTCTCTTCCAGCTTTTGAAGCGACTGCTTGCTTGACCTTTTGGCGCTTGGCCTCGGGGTCATCTTGCTTAGAATGTGGGGCAGCTCGCTTCAATGGCTGCTTCGGTGGTGGGGGAGGTGGCATGTCCTTCTTCGTGGCGGCACTAGAGGGGACAACTGCGGATGAAGCGAGTGTGGCAGTTGAAGCTAGTGCGGCTGTTGAAGCTGGCGCGGCGGATGAAGCGGTCGCTTTGGGTAAAGCAGCCGCTTTGGAGCTAGATGAAGTACCTGCACCAACAGAAAGTTTTGTTAGTTTCTCCATCTCCCACGCCATGGCAGCATCCATCTCCACCTGCTTCCGCTTTTCCTCCTTCGTCAGCACGGTCACTGGAGGGTGTTTTGCAATTGAAGCGGCAAGCACCTTCTCCTGAAGCGGCCTGCTGGGCTCTTCAAGATTTTTTAATAGCTCCTCCTCCGTGAGCTTTGACTTGCCAAGAGCCCTCGCTTCATCTACTACCTCCTTCACACCTCCATCACTACTGCCTCCCTCCAACATTCTCTCCACTCCAATTCTACTTCCTCCTGAACCTCCAGCATCACCTTGCTCTACTTGCCCTTCCCTCATTTGTCCTTCCCCCTTTTTGGCATCATCACAGCCAGGGGTTAGGGTGATAGACTTTCCAGAGAGGGATTGTTGTAGCGAATTTACTGTGTTGAGGACAGTCTGAAGCATCTGCTGGGTTTTGTCCATGGATGGCGCTACTATCTCAGTAGTCTTGATAGATATCTCTTCAAGCAGATATTCGCACTGCCTCTCTCTCTCAACAACGGACGCCATCATACTCTCCAATGGCTCCACCTCTCTGAAGCGAGCCTCCAGCTCCGCTTCTACAGCCTTGGTGATCTTCTTGGTTTCTTCTTGAAGTGTGAGCTCCAAGTGTTCCTTGGACGCTTCAAGTTCTGCCTTCATCACTGCAAGCCTCCTTTCCCTTCGATTGAGAGAATTGTGAAATTCGGCATCTGCAGTGATTCTTACAGTGAGAGTTTCTTTCAGTCTCTTGACTTTCTGTAGTAGAATAGAAAGTTCTGCTTTCTCTAAGTCAAGATCTTGTGCAATCTTCCTCCGACTCTCTAGTTCTTTCTTATCAGTCTCTCTCTCTTGCTTCAGTAGCTTTATCTCAGTCTTGAGTGAATCGAGTGTCTTTTTAGTGCTCAGCAGTTCGCTTCCCGTCCTTATCAGTTCCTCCTCTCTCTTCTCATACTTCTCCTTTACCTTCTTCACTTCCTTCTCCAACACATCCTTTTCCTTGACAAGAGAGGTCAATTTAGTATTAATCTCCCTCAAGCGGCTTCTTTCTGCATCAAGCAAGCCCTTGAGTTCTGTGATAGATTTGGTGTTGTCATCCACCAGCTTCACTTGCGCCTCCAGCGCCTTCTCTTTCTCTTCCAGAAGCCTCTCCTTCTCCTCCACTTTTCCCTCCAACTCCTTCTCCTTCTTGTCAAAGTCTTCTCTAAGACCAATGACCTCCCCCGCCTTCCTCTCCAATTCATCGCTCTTCTTGGTAATCTCGCTTTGGAGACTAGCAATCTCAGCATCCTTCATCTCCATCTCCTCCTTATACTCCCGGATGAGCTTCCTCTCATGGGATGAGGGCACTCGCTTCGGAACTGTGGCGAGTGGATATGATTCCTTCACCTTGGCATCCAGCTTCTCCCAGAAGCTAGTCCCTTCAAGGAAGGCATGGAAGCCATTTTCGCCGATTAAATTGAGCAGTTTGGCTTCCATCTGGATCAATTCCTCCTCGGTGAAGGCTTTGAGGAGCCTGAAGATTATGTAGTATTCTGTTCCTCGGTACGTGATGTACGTCAGAAAGTCTACTACGTTGGTGTAGAATATGTCGCTCCATTCAACACTCGCGGAGCGAAGATTATAGCGAAGGTTGATTGTCTCCGCGGCTTGCTCTCTATCCAGGACAAAGCGTTCGAGAGCCCGCTCTTGAATGGTGAGGGCAGGGGTTTTGAATTGTGAAATGATGGGGAGTTCACCAGCAGTTTGGGCGGTATCGGCTGTAGCTGCCGATGTCGAGATGGATTGGGTAGGTGATGAGGTTTCTTGGGTGTCGGAAATCTGGATGGCTTCTGTGGGTGGTGGCTGAATGGTTTCGGTGGGTGGTGGTTGTATCGGCTGGGATTGAAGTTGGGTGAATGTAGTGTAGGCAGCAGCTTCGTCTGTGCTGAGGATTGGCACAGTGGGAATGTGGAAAGAAGATGCTGACTCTTCTTCATGGGGAGAGAGGGGGGTTATCTGTTTTGGTGGTTGTTGGGTTGATGAAGATTGGGGTTCTGGATTTTGGGTGATTTGGAGTTGAGGGGATTGGGCTTTGGTTGGTGAAGGCTGTGGTTGGGTCACTTCGATGTCCTCAAGCGGTTTCTCCACCGCCTCGCTATCTTGGACAAGCGAAGTGACTAGCTTCATCTTCATCCTGCTTCGCTTGGACCTGGCTCGCTTCACAGGTGAAGCGACCAGTCTCTCTTGGCCTTTCTCAGCTTGCCTTTCGGCAACTGGTCTTGCAATGGGCACTTCAACTTCCAGAAGTCCCAGATCCATCAAGGTCTTGGTTTTCCTCCACGTGTCGTAGAAGATGGTTTGCTTGTTGTATATGGTCGTGTCGGAATCCGGCCATATTATTTCTGGGAACATCATTTCCAGTGCAACAGACAGTCTTGAAAAGAATTTTAATTTTCCTTTCCGAAGGATCTCGTTTGCAGTTCCTGGAACAAATGCAAAATCGTCAGCAGCTTCGTGGATTTGCTTGAGAATCCACCCGTGCCAGTTGAATTTCGTTCCAGTGAGGCTGTCGATGATCATGGTGGTGCCGATCAGCTTCGTCTCTGACAGCGTGTCGAGGGAACCGACATAGCATGCAATGCTCTTCGTAAAGAGTTCGCAGATGAGATTGAACGGTTCCTTCAGACTTTTGCGAATGCTGGCCTCCTTGAAGTTCGGATCTGCTCTGGTGGTTGCAAATCGAACATACTGTACTTCGGCCGAAAGACCTAGATCTAGCAGAGAATCTCCTCCTTCTCTTGGTAGATCGAACACCTCGATGAGTTTACTCATATCAACCTCCACCGGCTTCCTGGTCCGTGGGTCAGTGAAGGAAGATGTATTTTGTTCCTTCTTCAGATTCAGCAGAATCTCTCCAATGGCTTTCGCCAGAATCTTTGTCGGTATCAAAGTTACAAACTTCCATAGACCGGCCGTGGTCACGGCTCTACGGAAGAAACCATTCTTCTCTATGACGATAGGGTCGAGGTGGGGCTCGACGTTGATGTGATCGCCAACTTTCGTCATGAACTTCTCCATCGTTTCTGTACTCTTCTTCTTGCCCATTGTGAATTTGAAAGAAATTTGAAGAGAGTTTTTACGATGAAATAGAAAGGGGTTGAGACTCGTGAGTTGCAGAAGTTGCAGATCTAAGCACGAGAATGGAAATTTTTGAAGGCTGTGAAAGGTTTGCAGTTCTGCCTCGTCCCAAATATATAGAGTTAGGTCTTGGCTGACGTGGCAGGGGTATTCTGGTAAAATCAATCCTAGGGTTTTGTGCGTGGGCGGCTACCTCCGGTGATGGAACTGACGTGTCCGGCGTCATCACTGGAAAAGTGAACCGCCAATTTCGCTTGACGTGGCCACGTGGCTGTTGATGATTCGTCTCTCCCAACAGTAGTCAATCCAGCGGTTGAGATTTTGAGACGGTTCAGATTCGACGGCTGGATTGAGTGTGATTTTTCCCGCTTTCCTCGGCTTTGACGTCCACGCGCCTGTCGTTTCTTCCTCTACACGCCACTGCATTAAATGCTTGGCAGAAAGTGAAATAGGCACTCGAGTGCAGACAGCTCATACTCGCTTCGTGCCTACTCGCTTCGAGTTGGGCCGCTTGGCCTTTACTCACTTGAGAGGCACTCGCTTGAGTGACTGTTCCGCACTCGCTTGCGATGGCTAGCTTTGAGTGGCGAAGCACTCGCTTGGCCATCTGAAGCGACTGGAATAAATTTCTTTGCTTAATTTAAAATGTTTCTGACTTACATACTTCGAGGATAAACAAGAGTGTTTTCCTCTTTGTATTTGTGTCAGATTCACTTCATATTTTCCACGTAGTGAGTGAAAGTTTCTAGCACGTTTCACCTCACTTAGTGTACTTAAAATTGAAACGCTTACCAGTCAATCTCACTTCGTAGGAGATTGATACCACAATTTGAAGACTTCATTAGGTTTGGACTTCATGTTGAACCCACTTGTTGGAATGTTCATCACTTGTTGTGTTTCCCATCTTCTTGGCGTTCGTCTTCATGGCATTCATCTTCCTCTACGAATTAGAGAGTCCTCCATCGAAGTGAATGAGAGAGAAAATGAATATAGTACACAAGCTTACTTCAACCCAGAGGGGAGCTTCACGTAAGTGTACATATTCACGACGAATGGGGGATGAGTACAAGTCCTTATCTCAGAGCAGAAATGGACAGGATGACAATGAGAATGCTCTGACAAGACAATCTCGTATTTTACGCAGAAGCATGTCACCAGCCCTGCAACCTTTTGTATAAAAAGGTAAACCTTCAAGCATCCTCCTACATGCTACAGAATGAACTTGCAGTCGACTCGCTTTGACCCAAGATTGGGCAAATTGAAGCGATGCAAAGTTCAAGGTGAGAGGGGAATGGATAGACATCCGGCAGCTCAATCTCAGTGAAGAGTGAGTAAGAAATGGACATTTATCCACGATGAAGGAGATGAGAAGACTTGCTCCTCTTCGACGGAGAGATGGGAAGAGGACACAAGGTCTAGGTGCCAGCCCTGCCTAAGCTTTCACCATTTTTACGTGGGAAGGCCCGATACAAGACCCCACAACCGTTACTAGAAACGGCACTTGCGAGTGTTTATACCCACTCGCTAGGAATCCTAGGCTAGGTAGCAGCTTTCCTTGCTCGCTTTGGAAGTAGCTTGCTCCGAGAGCAAACAATAGTTCCCCCTTAACCAATGGCTTAACAATTCCTGTAAGCGGGTAGGGAACGTCTTCCAACACTCCACCTTGCTCCACCTTATTTCTCCTTCTTCAAGCGAGTGAGATTTTGAAGTGACTCGCTTGAGTTGGTGAAGATCCGAAGCTAGTGACGCTACGAAAAAACTAGCGACCACTCCTTCGTGCATCCTGGATCTAGCATTCTTCACCAGGGTCTAACAACCCTAATTCCATGCATAGCTGATTGAAACGAGACTCAGCTAGAGGCTTGGTGAGGATATCTGCTCACTGGAGATCGGTATGAATTTTCTCGAGCTTGATATCCTTCTTCTCGACATGATCACGAATGAAGTGATGTCGGATTTCCACGTGCTTGCATCTGGTGTGTAGCACTGGATTCTGCGAGATGCATATAGCACTGTTGTTGTCGCAGAAGATCGGAATTTCATTCGCTTCAACATTGTAGTCCTTCAACTGCTGACGAAGCCATAGAATTTGAGAACAGCAGCTTCCTGCGGCCATATATTCGGCTTCAGTCGTTGAAGTGGCTACACTCATCTGCTTCTTTGAGAACCATGAGATCAGCTTGCTTCCCAAGAACTGACACGTGCCCGAAGTTGATTTCCTATCAATTCGGCACCCTCCATAGTCAGCGTCTGAGTATCCAGTGAGCTCCAGATTGTCCTCCGTTGGATACCACAGCCCCATATTGATAGTGCCCTTCAAATATCGAAGAATTCTTTTGGCAGCTTCAAGATGGCTGTGCTTGGGGTTGCTTTGGAAGCGAGCACAGACTCCAACTGCAAAAGCATTATCTGGCCTACTTGCAGTGAGATAGAGAAGTGACCCAATTAGGGCACGATAATCTGTAGGATTCACAGATTTTCCTTCTTCGTCTGGCTCCATCTTCCAGTTGGTATTCATTGGGATCTTCACAGCTTTAGCATGCTGAATACCAAACTTGGCAAGCATATCTCTAGTATACTTCGCTTGATTGATGAAGATACCATCATCCTGCTGCTTCACTTGAAGACCTAGAAAGCAGCTCATCAAGCCAATCATTGACATCTCATATTTGGTCTTCATTAGCTCTCCAAACTTCTCGCTAAGCGACTGGTTTGGTGACACAAATATGATGTCATCTACGTAGATCTGAACCCATAGCGTGTTTTCTCCATGGTTGATGGTGAATAGGGTTCGATCTATCTTTCCTTTGTGAAATCCATTTTCCACTAGGAATTGAGAAAGTGTATCGTACCAAGCTCTGGGGGCTTGCTTCAACCCATATAGAGCTTTCTTCAAGCGATACACTTTGTCTCCTTGCTCGAAACCCGGTGGCTGCTCCACATACACTTCTTCCTTCAATTCACCGTTCAGGAACGCGCTCTTCACATCCATTTGATAGACCTTAAACTTCTTGGTTGCTGCATAGGCTAGAAACAATCTGATAGCTTCAAGTCATGCCACTGGAGCGAAAGTCTCGTCAAAGTCGATTCCTTCCTCTTGGCAGTAGCCTTTGGCAACGAGACGCGCCTTGTTCCTTACTACGTTGTGGTCCTCGTCCGTCTTGTTCTTGAACACCCATTTGGTGCCAATGACGTGCTGAAATTTGGGACGATCCACGAGGTACCATACGTCGTTTCTGGTGAACTGGTTTAGCTCTTCTTGCATGGCGATCACCCAATTCGAGTCGGCTAGAGCTTCCTCTACGCTTGATGGCTCAATGTTTGAAAGAAAGCAACTGAACATGGCACTTTCTCCAAACACTTGACTTCTGGTCACTACACCCTTGGATGGATCTCCGATAATTTGACTTGGTAAGTGATCCTTGAGCCACGCGTGCTTGGATCCGCCAGCTTCATCTTCATCGTCTTCCTTGTCACTCGCTTCACCGTCTGAAGCGACTGGATTGGGTGCTTGGCCTGTACTCGCTTCAGGAGTCTTGGGGGCAGCTTCATCTTTTCCTTGGACCTTCTGCTCGCTTGAGCCTTTGATTTCTTCTTCATCCTCAAGTATGTCCCAAGTAAGAGTGTTGATGGGTTCCTCACTTGACTTTCCGTTTTTAGATTGATCCTGTTCCTGTGGATGACTTAAAGACGATTCATCAAATACGACATGGGGTGATTCTTCCACGATTAGGGTTTTACAGTTGAATACCCTGTAAGCTTTGCTTGATGTGGAATATCCTAAGAATATTCCTTCATCAGCTTTGCTTTCAAAGGCTTTCAACTGTGACTTCCCATTGTCATGGATGAAGACCCTACAACCAAAAATATGGAAATAAGATATGTTAGGAATTCTCCCTGTCCATATTTCATATGGTGTTTTGTCGTGTCGTTTGCAGAGAAGTGTTCGATTCTGCGTGTAGCATGCTGTATTGGCAGCTTCAGCCCAATACTTCATTGGAAGTTTTGAGTCTGCAATCATTGTTCGAACAGCTTCCTTGATGATTCGATTTCTTCTTTCAGCAACTCCATTCTGCTGTGGTGTGCGTGCTGAGGAAGTCTGATGTGCTATGCCATGCTCCGTGCAGTAAGCTTGAATGGTAGAGTTCAAGAACTCTGTGCCTTTATCGGAGCGGATGGTCACGATAGCTTGATTCTTCTCCACAGCCAATCGCTTGAGCAGTTGTGGTAGCTTGGTCAGAGTCTCCTTCTTGCTGTAGAGAAATACAACCCAAGTGTAGCGAGAAAAGTCGTCGACTACAACTAGAGTGTACTTTCTACCATTTATACTAACTGGAGTAACTGGACCAAACAGATCCATGTGAAGCAGCTCGAGCACTCGCTTGGAAGAGGTTTCTTCAAGACTGGCGAAGTGCGTCTTTGTCTGCTTCCCTCGTTGGCATGGTGAGCATGGATGGTCTTTGATGAAGACTTCATTCGGTATGCCTTGCACCAAACCCTTACGAGCTAAGCGATTGATTGCTTTGAATTTGAGATGGTTCAAGCGTCTGTGCCATAGCCATCCAATCTCTGTAGCACTCCTTGCTACTAAGCACGTCTCCACTTTGCAGCTATCCCATTGTGCTATATAGACGTTCCTTTGTCTTATTCCAGTGAGCACAATCTGGGATGTGAGTTTGCTCTTCACAATGCACTTGTTGGAAATGAATTCCACCTTGTATCCCTTGTCACAGAATTGTGAAACGGATAACAAGTTGTGCTTAAGTCCTTCCACGTAGGAGACTTCTTCAATTGTGAGTTTTCCAACTTTCAGTGCGCCGTACCCTTTGGTGCTTCCTCGAGAGTTATCACCAAAAGTAACGTGTGGACCCTTCTTCTCAATGTAGTCTTGAAGTAGAGCTTTCATGCCGGTCATGTGTCTCGAACATCCACTGTCCAAGTACCAGATTTGATGACCCTCACTTGGCATGGGATCCACGTCGCCCACCTGCAATTAGACAGATTTTGGTACCCAAATCAGTTTGGGTCCTTGCAGGTTAGTTCCCTTAGGTACCCACACTTGCTTCACTTTCTTTTGAAAGGAAGCTTGTGCTTTGGGTTTCTCGACCTTCGAAAACTGTGACTTCTGCCTTAAAGCAGCTTCACATGTGCAGCAGTGTGTGCAAGAGGGGTAGCGGCTCGCTTCAGACCTACCTACGCTCTTCCCATTTTGCTTATATCCTGAAGCGACTCGCTTTGGATTAGCTTTGGGTTTAGAGACTGACTTAGGATTTCTAGTCTGACGAAGCGGCTCGCATGGTTTCCTCAAAGCGGTCCAACTAGGGTTTTGACCCCGACTCGCTTGAGTAACCTTGGAAGTTCGAAGCGGCCTCTTTGGTCCTTCGAGTTCTTCCCCCTCAATGTTAGTCCGGTTGGACCATCTCCAGTCCGGATAACGTGACACATAGACATTACTCCTCTTTTTGAAGGGGAGATCCTTTGTCTCTCGTGTCTTGGCTTGAGGCTTAGAAGCTACAACTGGTTTCCCTTTACCTTTGGATTGGTAATTTTTAGCATTGTGAGTGCTCGGGATAGTTGTATTTTGCTTACCCTTAGATTCAGTCCTTAAAGATATAGACATCTTCATTGGCCTTTTCTTAGGGTTCTCAGCCATTTTGCCTTTGTCTTTGTTAGTGGTCGCTTTGGATGCAGTGGGCATTTCCAAAGTGACTGATGGTGTCGTGTTTGAAGCACCAACAAAGACAGTTGGCTTGGAAGGTCCACCCTCATATCCAAGTCCTCCCTTTCTACCAAAGGGTAGAAGAGAACTCTCTAGTGCCTGTCTAGCGTATGATGCTTTATTTAAATTGGCGACTAGAGTGGATTGGGTTTCATACCTTCCCTCCAAGCTTTGATGTCTAGCGAAGAGATCCTCGAACTTACTAGTCATAGCCCTTAGATTAAGTTTGACTTGGTCAAGCTCAGTGGCTAGCTTTCGGTTCTCCACCTTGCTTTGGGACAAAGCTTGTTGCAGCACTTCGTGGTCACTTGACAGTTTAACGTGCTTGTCAAGCAACTCACTCCATGTTGAGGAATTGGGTTCCTCTTGGTGCGAGTGTGCGAGTGTAATTGAACTAGATGGGGGATAGATGAATACCTCTCCAGTTTCTTCATCGGTGAGCGCCATAAATCCTAGATCCTCACCATCACTGGAATTTGGATCGGTGAATGCATCTGAGTCGCTTGGTGGATCTTCAGTTGTAGCGACCGGCACTTCACTCGCTACGAGCGCTCACCTTGGTGCATCCCTTTTTGCTTTCAGTTCTTCTCGCTCCTTCGCACTCAGCTTTGGGCAATCGGATTTGTAGTGGCCCATCTTGTGGCAATGGTAACATTCCACTTCCATCATGTCTCTCGGGATCGGCTTTGTCGTCTCTTCTCTCTTCCCTTTTCCTTCTCGAGCATCAGTGCTCCTCCCTTTGTATTGCTTGTAGAATCTTTTGTATTTGCCCACTCGAGAATTCATTTTATTGAAGTTCTTGGATAAGAACGCAATGTGTTCTTCCAACTCTTCCCTCGTCATCTTGGCTAGCGACTGCTCGCTTGGCCCTTCGGCAGCTTTGAATGCTACTCCTTTTGACGTAGTGGGCGCTTCCTCCTCTTCGTCGAGGTTCATTCGATTCAGATCGAATTCATGAGCTTTCAGTTCGGAAAACAGAATCTCCGGTGTGAATTTTGATAGATCCTTGGTTGCTAGATACAGCTCCTTCATTGTTTGCCACTTCCTTGTGAGAGCTCGGACAATCTTCAGGTTGACTTCCTTATCTGTGAGTTCCTTCCCAAGCGAGTTGAGAGTCGAAATTATGTTTCTAACTCTCAGCTCGAAGGTGTCGATGGACTCTCCTGGCTTCATTATCAGACTTTCAAACTCCCGCATCTGAACGGCGAGTTTGTTCTCCTTGATTTTGTCTGTTCCTTGAGAAATGAGGGCTAGGGTTTCCCACATCTCCTTCGCTGTTGCGCACTTCCTAATCCTTGGAAGGTAGGCGTCCGACACGGTGCTCTGCATCGTGTGGCGTGCGATCTTGTCGAGGTTGGCAACTTTGAAGTCATTTGGAGTATACTCATCCTTATCCTTCTCCACTTACTGTTGTCGAACGTGGGCTGGACGACCTTCAGCGGCTGGAACCTCCACAGATATTGCTTTCTTGATTTCGATTGGTCCGTCTTCAATGACTTCCCACATCCGGTCGTGGATGGAGCAAAGAAAGCTTTCGACTCGGAAACTCCATGTCTCGTATCCTTCGATCGAGAACTGTGGAAGATTTGATGCACTGTATGTAGACATAGCAAACTATCAGCAGTAAATGCAATATGCGTGGGTGAGGTTTTGATGCACTTAGGAAAATAGGATCCGGTTCAGTGAGACAACGTGAAGTGAGTGGGGACTCACTTCGGATATGCAAAGCAGAGGCTCGAAAGAACCGCTGCTCTGATACCACTTGTTGGTCCCTGTTTGTTAATAGGAAAAATACGTAGAGGGGGGGGGTGAATACGTATTTTGAAGTTTTTCAACTTCAAATCCCTTAACTCAGAGTAACAAGTAAGGAGCTCGCTTTAAACTTAAGACCTAGTTGAAGCTAGATCAACAGTACGTAGCCAGCCTGCTTGACCGAAGTGATGACTTGATCAAGAGGGAGTCCTTACTCGTGTATGCGGAATTTGGTGAGCTAAAATCTTTTCCTAAGTAATTAAAATATCCAGATTAAGTTGTTTAAATGCAAGTGCAATGGATAAACAAAGTAGAGAGTTTAGGGTTAGAGAGATACGACAAGAAGATTTATAGTGGTTCGGAGATAACGCTCCTACGTCCACTTTGTTGCACGACGGCAACCGTTCTTTTCACTTAAGAACTTGAAGGTTACGGGTCCTTCAAAAACCTGGTCGAGATCGGGCTTCACTCGCCTGGATCTGACGAACAACGCAGTGATTACGGGTTCACTACTAAGACCTAAACTGGACACGAAACTTCACTCGTTTCTGTCCGAACAACAGGGAGATTCCGGGCTCTCCTTACAGCCTAGCTTCGATCGAGCTTTACACAAACGGTGTAAGTGTAAGCTTGGATCTCAACTCTATGATCGAGGCTTCTTCAATCGATGAAAGAAGGGCCTTGGATCTGGACAACCTAACGACAACACTCAAAACCTAACAGACAAAGTATAGGGTTTTTGGTTGACGACACACTATGAAGAACTCTTTACAGTAGATGCAAAGATTGGCTAGAGTTCTTCTTCTAAGCTTCGGATATATGAAGTGGGCTTAGAATCAAAGTGTGAAGGCTGTGAAGACGAGTTCCTATGAACTGGAAACTTGGAGAACACTTGAAAACAAAGACTCGAAGATTGCTAGAAAGCTGGGGAGTGTTTGTTTGCTGTATGCGCTCGAATGCTCAAGTAGTGTTCTACTATTCTTCGTCTTCATCCTTCACTATTTATAGGCGGAGGGTTGGCTGAGATCCGTTGCTTGGTTGGTGGCCTTGTCCCTCCTCCTCTCGACAGTACTTGCGCAGGCAGTAGCTTTTGCAGGTGCCCAGTTTGTCTCTTTGCCGAAAATGGCTAAATTACAAACTTAACAGTAACTGGAGCGAGCCAGTACTGTTGCGGCGCCTTTGTCGGCCTGGCAGTCAACTCTTCCGCTCCACTCCGCCTTTGACACGTGGAGATCTCGTAATTAATGCGGAGATCTCCAGTTGACTGGAGTTCAAAATATGGGCGGGAGTTGTGCTGTCGCTTTCTGGTAGGTAGTGGCTTGCTTCGCTTTGAAGTTGTAGCGGCCGCTCTGAAGTGAGTCGCTTCAGGATCATACTGTAGTGGGTCGCTTTCGAAACGAAGTTTCGTAGTGACCGCTTTAATACGTGTTGACCCGCGTTGACTCGCTTCTGCTTTTCTTTGTAGCGTTCGCTTTGCTTCGCTTTGGTGGCTTCAATTTGACTCCACTGTAGCGCTCGCTTCGCTTCGCTGGTTTCGGCACGCTTCACTTCGGTTTGCTAGACTCGCTTCGCTTTGGAAGAACACACTCAAGCGAGTGGCCTTCACTTGAATTCCTGCAGTCTAAAGCTAAGCAAAATAAAGCCATCCTAACAGATTTAGGCTTAGAAAAGTTCTAACCTATTAACTACATCAAAATGGGTCGTTTGGGAGCTGGACACTTGGGGTTTTGGGATCCAATCAAAAACAAATGGCTTCGTTTATCAAGTATCCCTCAGAGTTCCCCCTTAACAAATTGGTCCATAACAATTCCCAACAAGCATCATACCGTAAGCCCTTTCAAAACAGGCACCACACATTAAGCCTTGTGAAAACAGGCATCACGCATTTCAGCCCTATATAAGCAGGTGCTACCCTTAAGCCTTGCATAAGTAGGTAATATCTATAAAAGCTCGTACAGATTATCCCCAATCATAAAAGATTTGTCAAAAGCAAACCATATTTATTTTAAGCCTCATATCAAGGAGCATCCAGAACTAATTCTCTAAAGATCTTCAAACATTTGCAGAGCTTCACAAAGTTGAATACTAGCTCAGATGTTGCTTCAAAAGAAGCTGGCCAAGCTACTGGAAATCCAGAAAATTCTCTACTCAGGAATAAAGAAAAAGGCACTGTGGTGACAGAGGCCAGTGTCAACATGCATGGAGGCTCAGTTTTCCTCAACCATGCTCCTCCAGATGAAAGCGCTCGTAGAGAACGTAGTTGAGGGGGCTGTCGAAAAAAGACTTCATATTTTGGGAATAAACTCCCAGAACGCAAATCCTCCGGGTGAAACCCAAGAAGGTGGAGGAAGTAAGAGCACCCTCATGGTGCATAAGCAGAAGCCTGTAACCCCAAGCATAGCCCAAGAATTGGCTGCAAAACCGCCATTAATAGCGGCGGGACAAGAGGAAGGATTCTCCACTGGCTGGGAATCCCCAAATGAAGAAGGTCCTAAGGAACCCGAAGAAAATCTCAACGAGAACACCGACAATGCATGGGCCAAGAAATATGCCCAGTAACAAGAGCAGATGAGGCTCTTGGCAAAAGAAGTGGAAAAGTTGAAAAAGCAGAAGCAGTCCCCAGAGAGGGCCTCAAAGGAAACGGAAGCAAGTGAAAGAGGAATTCGCTACGCAAATGAAGAAAGGAACCTAAAACATGTTCCAAATAATAAAAGTGGAGGACACAAGCCAGAACTTTTCTCTGTATATATCGATGAGAACAGCCCATTCTCGGTGGATATTCAAATAGATCCTGTTCCTGGTAACTTCAAAACAATTTCCTGTGAATATCAGGGGAAAGGGGACCCTGAGGAACATTTGATTAAATTTGAAAGCTTATGCCTGCTCCACCAATATTCGGAAGGCGTCAAGTGTAGAGTATTCCTCATAACTCTGTCTAGAACTGCTCAACATTGGTTCAAGAAGTTACCAAAAGCCTCTATTCACTCCTTCATGGATCTGAGGGAAGTTTTCCTATAACAGTTCGTCAGCGCTAATAGGACTCTAAAAATTCCTTACACCTCAAAACTATTAAGCAAGGTGCCAATGAAAGTTTGAGGGATTATATAACACGCTTTAATGAGGTTGACCTAGAAATCCCGGGAGTAGAGCCGAAGCTGAAAGTGCATGCCTGTGTAGATGGTCTAAAGCCAGGTTAGTTCTTTGCCTCTCTCATCAAGAAAGAAGCTACTTCTTTCGAAGAACTGCTGACGAGAGTCCAAAAATATATCCATATGGAGGAGGCTCTAAGCAGCAAGAGTGCCGAGCTGGCCTCTCAAAAAAAAAAGAAGCCAGAGGAAAGGAAAAGGCCGGCTCCAGATGCTAAGAAAATCGATATGAATGAACGATTCCTAAGATCCTTTACTCCACTCCTTAAGCAGCCTGTTGATCTACTGGAAGTAGTCATGAGAAAACCGGGAGTCCAGATCCCTGTGGGACATAGGCAAGCTGCCTAGGAACCCACCCTCTGAAAATTTTTGTAATTTCCATAATGACTTTGGTCACATGACAAACGACTATAGAAATTTGAGAATTGTTATCGAGAAGCTGATCCAAGAGGGGGAACTCTTGGAATATGTCAAGAAAGAGACCAAAAAAAAAACAAAAAGCGAAAAGAAGCTCCTAAGAAAACACCTGATGCTAGCCAGGGATTAGAACCCAAAGGTGTCATTAAAATGATATATGGAGGACCAGCTGTAGGGGACTCCAACAGAAGCAGAAAGGCACCTGCAAGAGTGTTCCATATGCACGAGAGACATGGGGTCTGGAAAGTCAAAAAGGGCTTACCTACACCAGAAATCTCTTTTGAGCCAGAGGACAATCAAAATGTGGTTCATCCACATGATGACGCATTGGTCATCACGGTGGAGGTAGAAAGATACCAAGTCCAAAGGGTCTTTGTAGATACCGGGGCTGCGGTTAATGTCATGATCGAAAATTGTTTCAACCAAATGAGCCTTCAGAAGCCTCTAAACGGGGTAGCCACGACTTTGCACGGATTCTCAGAAGATCCCGTGATGTCATTAGAATCAATTGATCTAATGCTCACTCTAGGTGAAGGACCTATGCGGGTATCGAAACCAGTCACTTTTCTGGTAGTGTGACAACAATCTTCTTACAACATTATCTTGGGAAGAACTGCCCTGAACCCGTTCCAAGCTGTGGTTTCCACTTACCATTTGATGATGAAATTCCCGGTAGGAAGCCGGGTGGGACAAGTATCTGGAGACCAAGCGATCTCACGAAAATGTTACATCCAATCAGTACAGGCTGGAGAAGCCAGAAAAAGGACGATGGCAGAACCTGTCGATGGTAAGACTGAAGTAAAGCCTGATGGAAAAAGACTTAAAGTTACAACTACTGCAGAAGAGAACCAGGATCTCTCCACTTCAATGGAACACTTGATGATTACCAACTCCAATTCCTCAGAAAAGCTCACGCTACCCAAAGTCTCAAACAAACTGTCGCTCCAACAAAATGACAAAAGCAAAGGATTTGAAGCCGAAATGGTAGGTACAGGCAACGCCCCAATTGTGAAGGGGCACTGGGAAACTCTGATAGCCAAAGCAAGGGTGAAAGTCAAGGATGCAACCAAAATGTAGGATCAAGAGGATGTCGAAGAGACAACAAACGAGGAAAAAGGTAGTACCCTCAAACTATGAAGGGAAAATTAAGCGTTGTTTTTAAAAAGAAGGAGAGTACGGTTGGTCATAACCTTTATCTATGAGAAGCAAGAATACATTTCGCAAACGACTTAATGAGAAGCGTCCATCGTGGAACAGCGAGTCAGGAGCAAAATTCAAACTGACTATGGCTCAACTGTCAAGCAGGTCAGAGGAGGAATTGGCCAAGCGTAGGAATGAACATCCGGACGCCAGAGAAATTGAAGAATTCATCCCGAGAGATCTGCGCGATCTGTGGCTTGACTACAAGAACCTATTCATCAAAGCATACTCTTTTGGGGAGGTAGTGCCACTTCAGGATCGTTGCTCTCGGATGAGTGCTCTCAGCAATTTTCTCTGCGCGTATGATGAGAAGCTGCGAAGGAAGATCTTCACCACTGCTGAATTGGCTCAGCCCAAACCTCTAGTCGTCAAGGTTCCTGCTCTAAAGGAATTCCCCATGCCTTATCATCCAGGCACTGACATTCCAGATAGAGGGGTCATAGATGATGAAGTGACTGAAGCCTTCAAGCTGGAAAGTGCATGGAGAAGATCTAGTATCCACACAGTTGACTCTATGGAATCAAAAGTTTTATCAGCTTATGTGGACACTGCTGCTGAAGAAGAGATGAAGGAGGAGGAAGAAGGAAAGGAGAAGGAGAAGGAGGATGAAGCTGCAGGAAACCTTTGAGTTTCAAGCTTCTTAACATATCTCTTTTTGTGAACTGCTTGTTCATCTATCTCATTTCAATTTATGTCTCCTCTGTGTCACTTACTCGCTTTGTGAATGACTTTACATTTTTGCTACAAACTCATTAATTTAAACGAAAAAAAAGGGGGAAGGAACTTAAAAGAAAATTACAAACGAAACTGCAAAGGAAGCAGTCGCTTGGAGTTCCCTTCACGGTTAGATAGACTAGATTTATTTTTATCTAAGTCGTATGGGTTGTGGCATCATCAAAAAGGGGGAAATTGTTGGGAATTGTTAGGGACTAATTTGTTTAGGGGGAACTTCATGGGACATTTGATAAATGAAGTCATTTGTTTTGATTAGATCCCAAAACCCCAAGTGTCCTATTCCCAAGCGACCCATTTTGATGTAGTTAATAGGTTAGAATTTTTCTAAGCCTACTCTGTTAGGATGGCTCTTTTATTTTGCTTAGATTAGGCTTCAAAAGTTCAAGTGAAGGCCACTCGCTTGAGTGTGTTTTTCAAAGCGAAGCAAGCCAAGCAAACTGAAGTGAAGCGTGCCGAAGAACAGTGCTGCGAAGCGATCGCTACAGTACTCGAAGCAAGTCTGCCAAAGCGAAGCGAAGCGAGCGCTACAGTGTAAAGTCAAAGCTAGTCAACTCTAGTCAGGAATTTCCAAAGCAGGCACTAGGGAACTTTATTTCCCGAAGCGGCTCACTACAGAATGACTATGAAGTGACTCAACTAAAGCGGACGCTACAAAGCGAAGCGAGCCACTACCTACCAGAAAGCGACAGCACAAATTCCCGCTCCGAATTTGAACTCCAGTCAACTGGAGATCTTCGAATTTATTACGAGATCTCCACGTGTCGACTCAAGAGAGGAGCAGAGGAGTTGACTGCCAGGCCGACAAGGCGCCGTAACAGTACTGGGTCGCTCCAGTTACTGTTGAAATTGGAACTTAGCCATTTCCGGCAAAAATCCAAAACTGCGCATCTGAAAAGTAGCCAGCCTGTGCAAGTACTGTCAAGAGGAGGAGAGACAAGGCCACCAACCAATCAACGGATCCCGGCCATCACTCCGCCTATAAATAGTGAAGGATCACAACGTGAAGAAGTAGAACACTACTTGAGCATTCGAGCCTACTGCAAACAAACACTCCCCAGCTTTCTAGCAATCTTCGAGTCTTTGTTTACAAGTGTTCTCCGAGTTTCCAGTTCATCGGAACTCGTCTTCACAACCTTCACACTTAGAGTCTAAGCCCACTTCAAATATCCAAGCTTAGAAGAAGAGCTCTAGCCTACTTTGCATCTACTGTAAAGAGATCTTCCTAGTGTGTCGTCAACCAAAAACCCTAAACTCTGTCTGTTAGGTTTTTGAGTCGTTGTTAGGTTGTTCCGATCCAAGGCCCTTCTTTCATCGATTGAAGAAGCCTTGGTCATAGAGTTTAGATCCAAGCTTGCACCTACATCGTTTGTGTAAAGCTCGATCGAAGCTAGGCTGTAAGGAGAGCCCGTAAAATCTCCCCGTCTATTCGACTGAAGCGAGTGAAGCTTACAGTCGTAGTTAGGTTTGTGTAGTGAACCCGCAATCACTACATCAGTCGTTGGATCCAGGAGAGTGAAGCCCGATCTCGACCAGGTTTTTGAAGGACCCGTAACCTTCAAGTTCTTGAGTGAAGAGAACAGTTGCCATCGTGCAACAAAGTGGACGTAGGAGCGTTATCTCCGAACCACTATAAATCTCTGTGTCGTATCTCTCTAACCCTAAACTCTTTACTTTGTTTATCCATTGCACGTGCATCTAAACAACTTAATCTGGATATTTTAATTACTTAGGAAAAGATTTAGCTCACCAAATTCCGCACATACGAGTAAAGACTCCCTCTTGATCAAGTGCTCACTTCGGTCAAGTAGACAAGCTACGTACTGTAGATCTAGCTTCAGCTAGGTCTTAAGTTTCAAGTGAGCTCTTTACTTGTCACTCTGAGTTAAGGGATTCGAAGTTGAAAAGCTTCAGAATACGTATTCACCCCCCCCCCCCCCCCTCCCTCCTCTACGTATTTTCCCAACAGTGGGAAGCGCAAGATCATGTATCTTTGCCCTCAAAGTAATTGTATTTTGCAAAATATTAAGCCCCAAACGAGGTGTAATTCCTTCGGTTCCTTATATCTCACTCGGGGGGGGGGTAATAGGTGGTACCCTACATCCGGATTCCTGTAGCCCATTACCTCAAAATGCTTTAGCAGGAAAGATGTAGCATCAGATGGAAATAAAATGAAAAGGCACACAAGCATAAAAATAGAAAAATAATAGGCCAAGATGGTAGGGAATAGCAGAAAACATGACAAAGGCGAGTTCTTAGAAAGCACCTGGCCCAAGACAAAAGAAGATAAACTTGTTTTTGCCCCGGCATGTTTCAGTGGCCATAAAAAAGCACCCCATTGCAAACACAAAAAGAAGTAAGTTGTTTTAAAACATTCCACCTAGATTAAAATAATTAAAGAAAGGGATCTGAGACAGAAATAGGATCTTCAGAACCAGACGAATAAGAAGATAAAGCCCGATTCCCAGAAGCGAGGGAAGCTTTAGCTGAATATAAAGGAAGATCACCCTCGGGTTGATCTGTTGAAATACTCAGAGCCTCCTTTTCCCCAGAACAGCTCTCCATGGCCGTCAGAGAATGTACAGAAGAAGTAGTTTCTTTGTTTAAAGAGGGACCTAGAACATTCTCCTCTCTTAGCTCATAGCAGGGGAAAAGAATCGCTAAGTAAACAATGATAAACAACAAGTAGGCAAGCTTAACCATAAGAAAAAGAAGAAGGCACCTCGTCGAAGGCCTTTTTCATAAACCTCATAACCATAGTGTAAAGAGGAAAAAGAGGAAAGGGGGCAGCATCCCAAGCAGGAAGATCCTCAGGGGATTGAGCCGGTTGACAAAGGGCCTCAGAGGCTTCCCTCAATATAGGCATAAACCAAGGCTCTCCGGTAGGTAGGAAGCAGTTCCTCTTAAGAGCCTCGAATCTCATCTCAAACATCCTCACTATAGGCCCTAAGTTGATAACGGCAGCTTGCTCGGGGAAGCCCAAAGATAACAGAGGCTGCCCAATCTGTGAGGGGATCCAGTATCCGTACCTAGAAATCAGGCGAGTGAAGGCATGCTTCTGGTAATCGCTTCACCAAGGAATCCACAAAAGCCTGGCCATAAGGGGTCATCAGGAAATTAGACCGGCAATCTCGTATCCCCATGGATATGCCTTGATCTAAACCTATCTCCCTCCCCTCAGTGAAAGAGGATGTCCGAGAACGCTCTAACTCTTGCTCATGTGCAAGCGTTAGTTGCTTTATGTTGGGAATTGTTAAGGACAAAATTGTTAAGGGGGAACTACATGGGATATTTGATAAACGAAGTCACTTGTTTTGATTAGATCCCAAAACCCCAAGTGTCCAGCTCCCAAGCGACCCATTTTGATGTAGTTAATAGGTTAGAATTTTTCTAAGCCTAAATCTGTTAGGATGGCTTTATTTTGCTTAGTTAGACTGCAGGAATTCAAGTGAAGGCCACTCGATTGAGTGTGTTCTTCCAAAGCGAAGCGAGTCTGGCAAACCGAAGTGAAGCGTGCCGAAACCAGCGAAGCGAAGCGAGCGCTACAGTGGAGTCAAAGTGAAGCCACCAAAGCGAAGCAAAGCGAACGCTACAAAGAAAAGCAGAAGCGAGTCAACGCGGGTCAACACTTTTTAAAGCGGTCACTACGAAACTTCGTTTCGAAAGCGACCCGCTACAGTATGATCCTGAAGCGACTCACTTCAGAGCGGACGCTACAACTTAAAGCAAAGCAAGCCACTACCTACCAGAAAGCGACAGCACAACTCCCGCCCATATTTTGAACTCCAGTCAACAGGAGATCGTAGCATTAATTACGAGATCTCCACGTGTCAAAGGCGGAGTGGAGCGGAAGAGTTGACTGACAGGCCGACAAAGGCGCCGCAACAGTACTGGCTCGCTCCAGTTGCTGTTAAGTTTGTAATTTAGCCATTTTCGGCAAAGAGACAAACTGGGCACCTGCAAAAGCTACTGCCTGCACAAGTACTGTCGAGAGGAGGAGGGACAAGGCCACCAACCAAGCAACGGATCTCAGCCAACCCTCCGCCTATAAATAGTGAAGGATGAAGACGAAGAGAAGATAGAGCACTACTTGAGCATTCGAGCGCATACAGCAAACAAACACTCCCCAGCTTTCTAGCAATCTTCGAGTCTTTGTTTTCAAGTGTTCTCCGAGTTTCCAGTTCATCGGAACTCGTCTTCACAACCTTCACACTTAGAGTCTAAGCCCATTCCATATCCAAGCTTAGAAGAAGAGCTCTAGCCATCTTTGCATCTATTGTAAAGAGCTCTTCATAGTGTGTTTCGTCAACCAAAAACCCTATACTTGTCTGTTAGGTTTTTGTGTTCGTCGTCATTAGGTTGTCCAGATCCATGGCCCTTCTTTCATCGATTGAAGAAGCCTCGATCATAGAGTTGAGATCCAAGCTTACACTTACACCGTTTGTGTGAAGCTCGATCGAAGCTAGGCTGTAAGGAGAGCCCGGAATCTCCCTGTTGTTCGGACAGAAACGAGTGAAGTTTCGTGTCCAGTTTAGGTCTTAGTAGTGAACCCGTAATCACTGCGTAGTTCGTCAGATCCAGGCGAGTGAAGCCCGATCTTGACCAGGTTTTTGAAGGACCCGTAACCTTCAAGTTCTTGAGTGAAAAGAACGGTTGCCGTCGTGCAACAAAGTGGACGTAAGAGCGTTATCTCCGAACCACTATAAATCTTCGTGTCGTATCTCTCTAACCCTAAACTCTTTACTTTGTTTATCCATTGCACTTGCATCTAAACAACTTAATCTTGATATTTTAATTACTTAGGAAAAGATTTTAGCTCACCAAATTCCGCATACACGAGTAAGGACTCCCTCTTGATCAAGTCATCACTTCGGTCAAGCAGGCAAGCTACGTACTGTAGATCTAGCTTCAGCTAGGTCTTAAGTTTAAAGCGAGCTCCTTACTTGTTACTCTGAGTTAAGGCATTTGAAGTTGAAAAACTTCAAATACGTATTCACCCCCCCCTCTACGTATTTTTCCTATTAACACACCGGGACCAACAAGTGGTATCAGAGCAGCGGTTCTTTCGAGCCTCTGCTTTGCATATCCGAAGTGAGTTCCCACTCACTTCTCGTTGTCTCACTGAACCGGATCCTATTTTCCTAAGTGCATCAAAACCTCACTCACGCATATTGCATTTACTGCTGATAGTTTGCTATGTCTACATACAGTGCATCAAATCTTCCACAGTTCTCGATCGAAGGATACGAGACATGGAGTTTCCGAGTCGAAAGCTTTCTTTGCTCCATCCACGACCGGATGTGCGAAGTCATTGAAGACGGACCAATCGAAATCAAGAAAGCAATATCTGTGGAGGTTCCAGCCGCTGAAGGTCGTCCAGCCCACGTTCGACAACAGTACGTGGAGAAGGATAAGGATGAGTATACTCCAAATGACTTCAAAGTTGCCAACCTCGACAAGATCGCACGCCACACGATGCAGAGCACCGTGTCGGATGCCTACCTTCCAAGGATTAGGAAGTGCGCAACAGCGAAGGAGATGTGGGAAACCCTAGCCCTCATTTCTCAAGGAACAGACAAAATCAAGGAGAACAAACTCGCCGTTCAGATGAGGGAGTTTGAAAGTCTGATAATGAAGCCAGGAGAGTCCATCGACACCTTTGAGCTGAGAGTTACAAACATAATTGCGACTCTCAACTCGCTTGGGAAGGAACTCACGGATAAGGAAGTCAACCTGAAGATTGTCCGAGCTCTCACAAGGAAGTGGCAAACTATGAAGGAGCTGTATCTAGCAACCAAGGATCTATCAAAATTCACACCGGAGATTCTGTTTTCCGAACTGAAAGCTCATGAATTCGATCTGAATCGAATGAACCTCGACGAAGAGGAGGAAGCGCCCACTACGTCAAAAGGAGTAGCATTCAAAGCTGCCGAAGGGCCAAGCGAGCAGTCGCTAGCCAAGATGACGAGGGAAGAGTTGGAAGAACACATTGCGTTCTTATCCAAGAACTTCAATAAAATGAATTCTCGAGTGGGCAAATACAAAAGATTCTACAAGCAATACAAAGGGAGGAGCACTGATGCTCGAGAAGGAAAAGGGAAGAGAGAAGAGACGACAAAGCCGATCCCGAGAGACATGATGGAAGTGGAATGTTACCATTGCCACAAGATGGGCCACTACAAATCCGATTGCCCAAAGCTGAGTGCGAAAAAGCGAGAAGAACTGAAAGCCAAGAGGGATGCTCCAAGGCGAGCGCTTGTAGCAAGTGAAGTTCCGGTCGCTTCAACTGAAGATCCACAAAGCGACTCAGACGCATTCACTGATCCCAACTCCAGTGATGGAGAGGATCTTGGACTCATGGCGCTCACCGACGAAGAAACAGGAGAGGTGGGCGCCGTGGGTCCCATGCCAAGTGAGGGTCATCAAATCTGGTACTTGGACAGTGGATGTTCGAGACACATGACCGGCATGAAAGCTCTACTTCAAGACTACATTGAGAAGAAGGGTCCACACGTTACTTTTGGTGATAACTCTCGAGGAAGCACCAAAGGGTACGGCGCACTGAAAGTTGGAAAACTCACAATTGAAGAAGTCTCCTACGTGGAAGGACTTAAGCACAACTTGTTATCCATTTCACAATTCTGTGACAAGGGATACAAGGTGCAATTCATTTCCAACAAGTGCATTGTGAAGAGCAAACTTACATCCCAGATTGTGCTTACTGGAATCAGACAAAGGAACGTCTATATAGCACAATGGGATAGCTGCAAAGTGGAGACGTGCTTAGTAGCAAGGAGTGCTACAGAGATTGGATGGCTATGGCACAGACGCTTGAACCATCTCAACTTCAAAGCAATCAATCGCTTAGCTCGTAAGGGTTTGGTGCAAGGCATACCGAATGAAGTCTTCATCAAAGACCATCCATGCTCACCATGCCAACGAGGGAAGCAGACAAAGACGCACTTTGCCAGTCTTGAAGAAACCTCTTCCAAGAGAGTGCTCGAGCTGCTTCACATGGATCTGTTTGGTCCAGTTACTCCAGTTAGTATAAATGGTAGGAAGTACACTCTAGTTGTAGTCGACGACTTTTCTCGCTACACTTGGGTCGTATTTCTCTACAGCAAGAAGGAGACTCTGACCAAGCTACCACAACTGCTCAAGCGATTGGCTGTGGAGAAGAATCAAGCTATCGTGACCATCCGCTCCGATAAAGGCACAGAGTTCTTGAACTCTACCGTTCAAGCTTACTGCACGGAGCATGGCATAGCACATCAGACTTCCTCAGCACGCACACCACAGCAGAATGGAGTTGCTGAAAGAAGAAATCGAATCATCAAGGAAGCTGTTCGAACAATGATTGCAGACTCAAAACTTCCAATGAAGTATTGGGCTGAAGCTGCCAATACAGCATGCTACACGCAGAATCGAACACTTCTCTGCAAACGACACGACAAAACACCATATGAAATATGGACAGGGAGAATTCCTAACATATCTTATTTCCATATTTTTGGTTGTAGGGTCTTCATCCATGACAATGGGAAGTCACAGTTGAAAGCCTTTGAAAGCAAAGCTGATGAAGGAATATTCTTAGGATATTCTACATCAAGCAAAGCTTACAGGGTATTCAACTGTAAAACCCTAATCGTGGAAGAATCACCCCATGTCGTATTTGATGAATCTTCTTTAAGTCATCCACAGGAACAGGATCAATCTAAAGACGGAAAGTCAAGTGAGGAACCCATCAACACTCTTACTTGGGACATACTTGAGGATGAAGAAGAAATCAAAGGCTCAAGCGAGCAGAAGGTCCAAGGAAAAGATGAAGCTGCCCCCAAGACTCCTGAAGCGAGTACAGGCCAAGCACCCAATCCAGTCACTTCAGACGGTGAAGCGAGTGACAAGGAAGACGATGAAGATGAAGCTGGCGGATCCAAGCGAGCGTGGCTCAAGGATCACTCACCAAGTCAAATTATCGGAGATCCATCCAAGGGTGTAGTGACCAGAAGTCAAGTGTTTGGAGAAAGTGCCATGATTCAGTTGCTTTCTCTCAAACATTGAGCCGACATGCATAGAAGAAGCCTTAGCCGATTCAAATTGGGTGATCGCCATGCAAGAAGAGCTGAACCAGTTCACCAGAAACGACGTATGGTACCTCGTGGATCGTCCCAAATTTCAGCACGTCATTGGCACCAAATGGGTGTTCAAGAACAAGACGGACGAGGACCACAACGTAGTAAGGAACAAGGCGCGTCTCGTTGCCAAAGGCTACTGCCAAGAGGAAGGAATCGACTTTGACGAGACTTTCGCTCCAGTGGCACGACTTGAAGATATCAGATTGTTTCTAGCCTATGCAGCAACCAAGAAGTTTAAGGTCTATCAAATGGATGTGAAGAGCGCATTCCTAAACGGTGAATTGAAAGAAGAAGTGTATGTGGAGCAGCCACCGGGTTTCGAGCAAGGAGACAAAGTGTATCGCTTGAAGAAAGCTCTATATGGGTTGAAGCAAGCCCCCAGAGCTTGGTACGATACACTTTCTCAATTCCTAGTGGAAAATGGATTTCACAAAGGAAAGATAGATCGAACCCTATTCACCATCAACCATGGAGAAGACATGCTATGGGTTCAGATCTACGTAGATGACATCATATTTGGGTCACCAAACCAGTCGCTTAGCGAGAAGTTTGGAGAG
Organism: Thymus mandschuricus; assembly: GCA_029379335.1. Taxonomy (NCBI): domain Eukaryota; kingdom Viridiplantae; phylum Streptophyta; class Magnoliopsida; order Lamiales; family Lamiaceae; genus Thymus; species Thymus mandschuricus. The sequence goes on along the minus strand of CM057074.1, from coordinate 11,645,064 downwards.
CTAATGAAGACCAAATATGAGATGTCAATGATTGGCTTGATGAGCTGCTTTCTAGGTCTTCAAGTGAAGCAGCAGGATGATGGTATCTTCATCAATCAAGCGAAGTATACTAGAGATATGCTTGCCAAGTTTGGTATTCAGCATGCTAAAGCTGTGAAGATCCCAATGAATACCAACTGGAAGATGGAGCCAGACGAAGAAGGAAAATCTGTGAATCCTACAGATTATCGTGCCCTAATTGGGTCACTTCTCTATCTCACTGCAAGTAGGCTAGATATTGCTTTTGCAGTTGGAGTCTGTGCTCGCTTCCAAAGCAACCCCAAGCACAGCCATCTTGAAGCTGCCAAAAGAATTCTTCGATATTTGAAGGGCACTATCAATATGGGGCTGTGGTATCCAACGAAGGACAATCTGGAGCTCACTGGATACTCAGACGCTGACTATGGAGGGTGCCGAATTGATAGGAAATCAACTTCGGGCACGTGTCAGTTCTTGGGAAGCAAGCTGATCTCATGGTTCTCAAAGAAGCAGACGAGTGTAGCCACTTCAACGACTGAAGCCGAATATATGGCCGCAGGAAGCTGCTGTTCTCAAATTCTATGGCTTCGTCAGCATTTGAAGGACTACAATGTTGAAGCGAATGAAATTCCGATCTTCTGCGACAACAACAGTGCTATATGCATCTCGCAGAATCCAGTGCTACACACCAGATGCAAGCACATGGAAATCCGACATCACTTCATTCGTGATCATGTCGAGAAGAAGGATATCAAGCTCGAGAAAATTCATACCGATCTCCAGCGAGCAGATATCCTCACCAAGCCTCTAGCTGAGTCTCGTTTCAATCAGCTATGCATGGAATTAGGGTTGTTAGACCCTGGTGAAGAATGCTAGATCCAGGATGCACGAAGGAGTGGTCGCTAGTTTTTCGTAGCGTCACTCGCTTCGGATCTTCACCAACTCAAGCGAGTTACTTCAAAATCTCACTCGCTTGAAGAAGGAGAAATAAGGTGGAGCAAGGTGGAGTGTTGGAAGACGTTCCCTACCCGCTTACAGGAATTGTTAAGCCATTGGTTAAGGGGGAACTATTGTTTGCTCTCGGAGCAAGCTACTTCCAAAGCGAGCAAGGAAAGCTGCTACCTAGCCTAGGATTCCTAGCGAGTGGGTATAAACACTCGCAAGTGCCGTTTCTAGTAACAGTTGTGGGGTCTTGTATCGGGCCTTCCCACGTAAAAATGGTGAAAGCTTAGGCAGGGCTGGCACCTAGACCTTGTGTCCTCTTCCCATCTCTCCGTCGAAGAGGAGCAAGTCTTCTCATCTCCTTCATCGTGGATAAATGTCCATCTCTTACTCACTCTTCACTGAGTTGAGCTGCCGGATGTCTATCCATTCCCCTCTCACCTTGAACTTTGCATCGCTTCAATTTGCCCAATCTTGGGTCAAAGCGAGTCGACTGCAAGTTCATTCTGTAGCATGTAGGAGGATGCTTGAAGGATTACCTTTTTATACAAAAGGTTGCAGGGCTGGTGACATGCTTCTGCGTAAAATACGAGATTGTCTTGTCAGAGCATTCTCATTGTCATCCTGTCCATTTCTGCTCTGAGATAAGGACTTGTACTCATCCCCCATTCGTCGTGAATATGTACACTTACGTGAAGCTCCCCTCTGGGTTGAAGTAAGCTTGTGTACTATATTCATTTTCTCTCTCATTCACTTCGATGGAGGACTCTCTAATTCGTAGAGGAAGATGAATGCCATGAAGACGAACGCCAAGAAGATGGGACACACAACAAGTGATGAACATTCCAACAAGTGGGTTCAACATGAAGTCCAAACCTAATGAAGTCTTCAAATTGTGGTATCAATCTCCTACGAAGTGAGATTGACTGGTAAGCGTTTCAATTTTAAGTACACTAAGTGAGGTGAAACGTGCTAGAAACTTTCACTCACTACGTGGAAAATATGAAGTGAATCTGACACAAATACAAAGAGGAAAACAATCTTGTTTATCCTCGAAGTATGTAAGTCAGAAACATTTTAAATTAAGCAAAGAAATGTATTCCAGTCGCTTCAGATGGCCAAGCGAGTGCTTCGCCACTCAAAGCTAGCCATCGCAAGCGAGTGCGGAACAGTCACTCAAGCGAGTACCTCTCAAGTGAGTAAAGGCCAAGCGGCCCAACTCGAAGCGAGTAGGCACGAAGCGAGTATGAGCTGTCTGCACTCGAGTGCCTATTTCACTTTCTGCCAAGCATTTAATGCAGTGGCGCGTAGAGGAAGAAACGACAGGCGCGTGGACGTCAAAGCCGAGGAAAGCGGGAAAAATTGCACTCAATCCAGCCGTCGAATCTGAACCGTCTCGAAATCTCAACCGCTGGATTGACTACTGTTGGGAGAGACGAATCATCAACAGCCACGTGGCCACGTCAAGCGAAATTGGCGGTTCACTTTTCTAGTGATGACGCCGGACACGTCAGTTCCATCACCGGAGGTAGCCGCCCACGCACAGAACCCTAGGAGTAATTTTACCAGAATACCCCTGCCACGTCAGCCAAGTCATAACTCTATATATTTGGGACGAGGCAGAACTGCAAACCTTTCACAGCCTTCAAAAATTTCCATTCTCGTGCTTAGATCTGCAACTTCTGCAACTCACGAGTCTCAACCCCTTTCTATTTCATCGTAAAAATTCTCTTCAAATTTCTTTCAAATTCACCATGGGCAAGAAGAAGAGTACAGAAACGATGGAGAAGTTCATGACGAAAGTTGGCGATCACATCAACGTCGAGCCCCACCTCGACCCTATCGTCGTAGAGAAGAATGGTTTCTTCCGTAGAGCCGTGACCACGGCCGGTCTATGGAAGTTTGTAACTTTGATACCGACGAAGATTCTGGCGAAAGCCATTGGAGAGATTCTGCTGAATCTGAAGAAGGAACAAAATACATCTTCCTTCACTGACCCACGGACCAGGAAGCCAGTGGAGGTTGATATGAGTAAACTCATCGAGGTGTTCGATCTACCAAGAGAAGGAGGAGATTCTCTGCTAGATCTAGGTCTTTCGGCCGGAGTGCAGTATGGTCGATTTGCAGTCGCTGGAGCAGATCCGAACTTCACGGAGGCCAACATTCGCAAAAGTCTGAAGGAACCGTTCAATCTCATCTGCGAACTCTTTACGAAGAGCATTGCATGCTATGTCGGTTCCCTCGACACGCTGTCAGAGACGAAGCTGATCGGCACCACCATGATCATCGACAGCCTCACTGGAACGAAATTCAACTGGCACGGGTGGCTTCTCAAGCAAATCCACGAAGCTGCTGACGATTTTGCATTCGTACCAGGAACTCCAGATAAGATTCTGCGCAAAGGAAAATTGAAATTCTTCTCAAGGCTGTCTGTCGCACTGGAAATGAAGTATCCAGAGATGATATGGCCAGAATCTGACACGATCATATACAACAAGCACACCATCTTCTATGAAAAGTTGAAGAAAACAAAAATCCCAATGGATCAGGGACTTCTAGTTGTAGAAGTGCCCGCAGCAAGGCAAGTTGTGAAAGCACAAGCTGAAGCTTCCCAAGCAAAGCAAGCCGCTTCATCTCTGAAGCAAGTGGCTGCAAAGCAAGGGAAGAAGAGATTGAAGCAAGACACTACACCTGTCCAAGAAAGCGAGGCGGTGGAGAAGCCGCTTGAGGACATTGAAGTTAACAAATCTCAATCCTCACCTACTAAAGCTACCCAAATCCCTGAAACAGAGCAAACTCAGCCAGTCACAGAACCAACCCATATCCCTGACGCCCCTGAAGCTACACCTTTCCAATCCCCTTCAACATCGGCGGGAACAGCCGATACCGCCCATACTTCCATGCTTCCCCAGTTCCAAATCTCCAAAACCCCCACTCGGATGAATGCTCTCAAAAGATACAAGAGAGACAGAGAGCAAGCAGCTGAAACCCTCAGAACTCGATATCCCTCAGTGCCAATGTCAAATGACTTCTTCACCAAGATGGTCGATTTCTTGACATATGTCACCTACCGCGGCACAGAGTTCTACAAAGTCTTCAAGCTTCTGGAGGCCTTCTCAAAGGAAGACCTCATACAGATGGAGGGAAAGCTCCTGGATTTCATCGGTGAAAATGGCTTTCATGCATTTCTCACTGGAACCAGCTTCTGGGATACGCTGGACGCAAAAGTAAAGCGTGCCTGTCCGAATGCTAAAGTCCCTGAGCACACCCCAACCATTCATGAGAAGAAACTAATGAGGGATCACGCAGAGGAGATGGAGGTTAAGAACGCAGAGATCTTAAGTATACAAGACGAGATCACCAAAAAGAAGATGGAGTTGAAGGAGAAGGAGAAAGTGCTGGAGGCACAAGTAAATCTAGTGAATGATCTCAAGGACTCGCGTGACGCAGAAAGGAGTCGCTTGAGAGAGGTGAATACCAAACTTGTCACAGTCAGTAAAGAGAAGGAGACGTTGGAAAAGGAGGTGAAGGAGCTGAAAAAGAAAGTGGAGAATAAGGAGGGAGAGTTGGTGATGAAAGAAAGCGAACTCCTCAGTACCAAGAAGACTCTTGACTTACTTCGAACCCAATTGAAGGAAGTCAAAGAAAAGAGTGCCATTGACAAGAGAGAGCTTGAAAGTCTAAGGAGAAATGCACAGGCTCTTGACTTGAAGGATACTGAATTGTCGGAAAAGCAAGTCTTCGCGTCTCGAACGGAAGAGATGTTTCATGCTGTACTTGACAAGATTGAGGTACTTCACAAGTCTCTTACTGGAAAGACAATCGTCCCAACCCCTGGTTTTGATGATGCCAAAAAGGGGGAAGGGATGGTACTGAAAAATGACAATCTCTTGGAGCCACAAGGTGGAGTAATTGGAGCTGTTGAAGTAGAGAATTTGTTGGAGGAGAGTAGTGGTACTGGAGAAAAGGAGAGAGAGGCGAAGTCTGCAAAGAAAGGCAAAGAAAAGCTCACTGTGGAGGAACCGCTGAAAAAGCCTGAAGAACCCCGCAAGCCACTTGGAGATAAAGTGCTTGCCTCTTCCATTGCTCGACATCCTCCAGTCACTGTGCTAACAAAGGAGGAAAGGCGGAAGCTAGCAGAGGAGATCGAGACTATGGCTTGGGAGAACGAGCGCCAGTTTAATTTGAAAACTCTTGCAGGTACTTCAAGCTCTCAAGCGCCCACTTCAGACGAAGCACCCACTTCATCTCCCCCATCATCAAAGCAAACAGTGAAGCGAACTGCTACAGAAATTAAGAGAGATGATTCAGCGACCAAGCGCCAAAAAGTTGAGAAGGCAGTTGTTCCAAGGGCAGAGAAGGAAAAGAGGATAAGGACAAGACGACTGCAAGTCATTGACGAACGAATTGAGAAACACTTCAATGAAATGAAAGTCATCCAGTCAGTCTTGGTCAGAAGTATCTTTGTTCCAATCACGCCAGAAGAATCCGATGCATGCCTAGGTCAGGCTATGATCGATGCATGTCACAAGACTGCGAAAGAAATGATTGACTCTGGCCGCTACCCTCTCAGAGAAGAACGCAATTACATTCGCAAGCAACTCAACAAGAAGCTTCCTTCCTGGAGCGGCGAGTCAGGAAAGAAGTTCAAAACGATCATAGCACAGATGTCCAGCCGGTCGGAGGAGGAGTTGGCTGTGCGCAGAGATGAGCACCCTGATGCCCGTGAGATCGAGCAGTTCATTCCTGACGAACTACTCGAGCAATGGCTACACTACAAGGAGAAGTTTATCAAAGCTTACTACTATTGGGAGGTAGTGCCATTGCAGACTGAATGCTCAAGGGTCACTGCGCTCAACAACTTTCTTAGTGTCTATGATGAGAAATTTAGGCAAGAAGTCTTCGCTATTGCACAGCTTGGAGAGCCTACACCATTAATCATCAAGGTACCAGCCAAGAAGGAATTCATCATGCCATTCCTACCTGGCACCAGTATCCTCAATCGCAGCATCATTGACACTGAGGTGGATGAAGCCTTCCAACTGGAAGAAACTTGGAGGATACCAAGCATCCACAGTGTTGATTCGATGGAAGCAAGGGTTTTCAGTGCATACACCATACCCGAAGAAATGATTGCAAAGGATTTGGAGGCAGATAAAGAAGAGAAGGAGAAGGAGGAAGAAGGGAAGTGACGAAAGAAGGAGAAGGAGGATGAAGGAACTGCAGGAAACCTCTAAGTTTCAAGTTCCTTACATATCTTTTTTTGTGAACTTCTTGTTCATATATCCAAATTTCAATTTCTGTCTCTTCTCGTGTCATTTACTCGCTTTGTGAATGACTTTACCTTTTTGCTACAAACTCAAATAATTTAACCAAAAAAAAAAAGGGAAAGGAACTTAAAAGAAAAATTACAAACGAAACTGCAAAGGAAGTAGTCGCTTGGAGTTCCCTTCACGGTTAGATAGGCTGGAATTTTCTAAATCTTAGCCTTTGGGTTTTGGCATCATCAAAAAGGGGGAAATTGTTGGGAATTGTTAAGGACTAAATTGTTAAGGGGGAACTACATGGGATATTTGATAAACGAAGTCACTTGTTTTGATTAGATCCCAAAACCCCAAGTGTCCAGCTCCCAAGCGACCCATTTTGATGTAGTTAATAGGTTAGAATTTTTCTAAGCCTAAATCTGTTAGGATGGCTTTATTTTGCTTAGCTTTAGACTGCAGGAATTCAAGTGAAGGCCACTCGCTTGAGTGTGTTCTTCCAAAGCGAAGCGAGTCTAGCAAACCGAAGTGAAGCGTGCCGAAACCAGCGAAGCGAAGCGAGCGCTACAGTGGAGTCAAAGTGAAGCCACCAAAGCGAAGCAAAGCGAACGCTACAAAGAAAAGCAGAAGCGAGTCAACGCGGGTCAACACTTTTTAAAGCGGTCACTACGAAACTTCGTTTCGAAAGCGACCCGCTACAGTATGATCCTGAAGCGACTCACTTCAGAGCGGACGCTACAACTTAAAGCAAAGCAAGCCACTACCTACCAGAAAGTGACAGCACAACTCCCGCCCATATTTTGAACTCCAGTCAACAGGAGATCGTAGCATTAATTACGAGATCTCCACGTGTCAAAGGCGGAGTGGAGCGGAAGAGTTGACTGCCAGGCCGACAAAGGCGCCGCAACAGTACTGGCTCGCTCCAGTTACTGTTAAGTTTGTAATTTAGCCATTTTCGGCAAAGAGACAAACTGGGCACCTGCAAAAGCTACTGCCTGCGCAAGTACTGTCGAGAGGAGGAGGGACAAGGCCACCAACCAAGCAACGGATCTCAGCCAACCCTCCGCCTATAAATAGTGAAGGATGAAGACGAAGAGAAGATAGAACACTACTTGAGCATTCGAGCGCATACAGCAAACAAACACTCCCCAGCTTTCTAGCAATCTTCGAGTCTTTGTTTTCAAGTGTTCTCCGAGTTTCCAGTTCATCGGAACTCGTCTTCACAACCTTCACACTTAGAGTCTAAGCCCATTCCATATCCAAGCTTAGAAGAAGAGCTCTAGCCATCTTTGCATCTATTGTAAAGAGCTCTTCATAGTGTGTTTCGTCAACCAAAAACCCTATACTTGTCCGTTAGGTTTTTGTGTTCGTCGTCATTAGGTTGTCCAGATCCAAGGCCCTTCTTTCATCGATTGAAGAAGCCTCGATCATAGAGTTGAGATCCAAGCTTACACTTACACCGTTTGTGTGAAGCTCGATCGAAGCTAGGCTGTAAGGAGAGCCCGGAATCTCCCTGTTGTTCGGACAGAAACGAGTGAAGTTTCGTGTCCAGTTTAGGTCTTAGTAGTGAACCCGTAATCACTGCGTAGTTCGTCAGATCCAGGCGAGTGAAGCCCGATCTTGACCAGGTTTTTGAAGGACCCGTAACCTTCAAGTTCTTGAGTGAAAAGAACGGTTGCCGTCGTGCAACAAAGTGGACGTAGGAGCGTTATCTCCGAACCACTATAAATCTTCGTGTCGTATCTCTCTAACCCTAAACTCTTTACTTTGTTTATCCATTGCACTTGCATCTAAACAACTTAATCTGGATATTTTAATTACTTAGGAAAAGATTTTAGCTCACCAAATTCCGCATACACGAGTAAGGACTCCCTCTTGATCGAGTCATCACTTCGGTCAAGCAGGCAAGCTACGTACTGTAGATCTAGCTTCAGCTAGGTCTTAAGTTTAAAGCGAGCTCCTAACTTGTTACTCTGAGTTAAGGGATTTGAAGTTGAAAAACTTCAAAATACGTATTCACCCCCCCCCCCCCCCTCTACGTATTTTTCCTATTAACAAACCGGGACCAACAAGTGGTATCAGAGCCATCCTAGCAGCCACACCAGGGATTGTACTGAAAAATGACAATCTCTTGGAGCCACAAGGTGGAGTAATTGGAGCTGTTGAAGTAGAGAATTTGTTGGAGGAGAGTAGTGGTACTGGAGAAAAGGAGAGAGAGGCGAAGTCTGCAAAGAAAGGCAAAGAAAAGCTCACTGTGGAGGAACCGCTGAAAAAGCCTGAAGAACCCCGCATGCCACTTGGAGATAAAGTGCTTGCCTCTTCCATTGCTTGACATCCTCCAGTCACTGTGCTAACAAAGGAGGAAAGGCGGAAGCTAGCAGAGGAGATCGAGACTATGGCTTGGGAGAACGAGCGCCAGTTTAATTTGAAAACTCTTGCAGGTACTTCAAGCTCTCAAGCGCCCACTTCAGACGAAGCACCCACTTCATCTCCCCCATCATCAAAGCAAACAGTGAAGCGAACTGCTCCAGAAACTAAGAGAGATGATTCAGCGACCAAGCGCCAAAAAGTTGAGAAGGCAGTTGTTCCAAGGGCAGAGAAGGAAAAGAGGATAAGGACAAGACGACTGCAAGTCATTGACGAACGAATTGAGAAACACTTCAATGAAATGAAAGTCATCCAGTCAGTCTTGGTCAGAAGTATCTTTGTTCCAATCACGCCAGAAGAATCCGATGCATGCCTAGGTCAGGCTATGATCGATGCATGTCACAAGACTGCGAAAGAAATGATTGACTCTGGCCGCTACCCTCTCAGAGAAGAACGCAATTACATTCGCAAGCAACTCAACAAGAAGCTTCCTTCCTGGAGCGGCGAGTCAGGAAAGAAGTTCAAAACGATCATAGCACAGATGTCCAGCCGGTCGGAGGAGGAGTTGGCTGTGCGCAGAGATGAGCACCCTGATGCCCGTGAGATCGAGCAGTTCATTCCTGACGAACTACTCGAGCAATGGCTACACTACAAGGAGAAGTTTATCAAAGCTTACTACTATTGGGAGGTAGTGCCATTGCAGACTGAATGCTCAAGGGTCACTGCGCTCAACAACTTTCTTAGTGTCTATGATGAGAAATTTAGGCAAGAAGTCTTCGCTATTGCACAGCTTGGAGAGCCTACACCATTAATCATCAAGGTACCAGCCAAGAAGGAATTCATCATGCCATTCCTACCTGGCACCAGTATCCTCAATCGCAGCATCATTGACACTGAGGTGGATGAAGCCTTCCAACTGGAAGAAACTTGGAGGATACCAAGCATCCACAGTGTTGATTCGATGGAAGCAAGGGTTTTCAGTGCATACACCATACCCAAAGAAATGATTGCAAAGGATATGGAGGCAGATAAAGAAGAGAAGGAGAAGGAGGAAGAAGGGAAGTGACGAAAGAAGGAGAAGGAGGATGAAGGAACTGCAGGAAACCTCTGAGTTTCAAGTTCCTTACATATCTTTTTTTGTGAACTTCTTGTTCATATATCCAAATTTCAATTTCTGTCTCTTCTCGTGTCATTTACTCGCTTTGTGAATGACTTTACCTTTTTGCTACAAACTCAAATAATTTAACCGAAAAAAAAGGGAAAGGAACTTAAAAGAAAAATTACAAACGAAACTGCAAAGGAAGCAGTCGCTTGGAGTTCCCTTCACGGTTAGATAGGCTGGAATTTTCTAAATCTTAGCCTTTGGGTTTTGGCATCATCAAAAAGGGGGAAATTGTTGGGAATTGTTAAGGACTAAATTGTTAAGGGGGAACTACATGGGATATTTGATAAACGAAGTCACTTGTTTTGATTAGATCCCAAAACCCCAAGTGTCCAGCTCCCAAGCGACCCATTTTGATGTAGTTAATAGGTTAGAATTTTTCTAAGCCTAAATCTGTTAGGATGGCTTTATTTTGCTTAGCTTTAGACTGCAGGAATTCAAGTGAAGGCCACTCGCTTGAGTGTGTTCTTCCAAAGCGAAGCGAGTCTAGCAAACCGAAGTGAAGCGTGCCGAAACCAGCGAAGCGAAGCGAGCGCTACAGTGGAGTCAAAGTGAAGCCACCAAAGCGAAGCAAAGCGAACGCTACAAAGAAAAGCAGAAGCGAGTCAACGCGGGTCAACACTTTTTAAAGCGGTCACTACGAAACTTCGTTTCGAAAGCGACCCGCTACAGTATGATCCTGAAGCGACTCACTTCAGAGCGGACGCTACAACTTAAAGCAAAGCAAGCCACTACCTACCAGAAAGCGACAGCACAACTCCCGCCCATATTTTGAACTCCAGTCAACAGGAGATCGTAGCATTAATTACGAGATCTCCACGTGTCAAAGGCGGAGTGGAGCAGAAGAGTTGACTGCCAGGCCGACAAAGGCGCCGCAACAGTACTGGCTCGCTCCAGTTACTGTTAAGTTTGTAATTTAGCCATTTTCGGCAAAGAGACAAACTGGGCACCTGCAAAAGCTACTGCCTGCGCAAGTACTGTCGAGAGGAGGAGGGACAAGGCCACCAACCAAGCAACGGATCTCAGCCAACCCTCCGCCTATAAATAGTGAAGGATGAAGACGAAGAGAAGATAGAACACTACTTGAGCATTCGAGCGCATACAGCAAACAAACACTCCCCAGCTTTCTAGCAATCTTCGAGTCTTTGTTTTCAAGTGTTCTCCGAGTTTCCAGTTCATCGGAACTCGTCTTCACAACCTTCACACTTAGAGTCTAAGCCCATTCTATATCCAAGCTTAGAAGAAGAGCTCTAGCCATCTTTGCATCTATTGTAAAGAGCTCTTCATAGTGTGTTTCGTCAACCAAAAACCCTATACTTGTCTGTTAGGTTTTTGTGTTCGTCGTCATTAGGTTGTCCAGATCCAAGGCCCTTCTTTCATCGATTGAAGAAGCCTCGATCATAGAGTTGAGATCCAAGCTTACACTTACACCGTTTGGTGAAGCTCGATCGAAGCTAGGCTGTAAGGAGAGCCCGGAATCTCCCTGTTGTTCAGACAGAAACGAGTGAAGTTTCGTGTCCAGTTTAGGTCTTAGTAGTGAACCCGTAATCACTGCGTAGTTCGTCAGATCCAGGCGAGTGAAGCCCGATCTTGACCAGGTTTTTGAAGGACCCGTAACCTTCAAGTTCTTGAGTGAAAAGAACGGTTGCCGTCGTGCAACAAAGTGGACGTAGGAGCGTTATCTCCGAACCACTATAAATCTTCGTGTCGTATCTCTCTAACCCTAAACTCTTTACTTTGTTTATCCATTGCACTTGCATCTAAACAACTTAATCTGGATATTTTAATTACTTAGGAAAAGATTTTAGCTCACCAAATTCCGCATACACGAGTAAGGACTCCCTCTTGATCAAGTCATCACTTCGGTCAAGCAGGCAAGCTACGTACTGTAGATCTAGCTTCAGCTAGGTCTTAAGTTTAAAGCGAGCTCCTTACTTGTTACTCTGAGTTAAGGGATTTGAAGTTGAAAAACTTCAAAATACGTATTCACCCCCCCCCCCCCCCTCTACGTATTTTTCCTATTAACAAACCGGGACCAATACTTTATTTCTGCGACAAAAGTTTCTTCCACTTGCATTGCTCGTTTTGATGAAGCTTCCAAGGTCCTCTCCAACTCCTCCACCTGCTCTGACAGGGAGGACCCACGCTGTTTGAGAACAGAGCAGTATCTCTTCCTGTCGCGTAGACAGTCTCGAAGGTCACAGACCTCAACTTGGAACTGATCACTACTTTGCTCTGCTTGGGATATAGTCTCCAGTAACTGATCAAAGGTTAGGGCCTGGACACCAGGGGAAGGTGCCGGAATTTGGCTTACCTTTGTGAAGGAAAGAGGAGAGAAATCGTTCTGCCTCTCTGAAGAAAAAATATGGGCACCTGCATCGATTAAAGCCAATGGCGAAGGGTAGGCCCTATCATGTTCTTCAAAACAGCCAACCCGGAGTGAGTTGGGAAAATAAGGCTTCAAAGGGGGTTTCACCGCCATTGTTTCCTGAGGATCTCCCTGGGGAGGCTCCAAAATCCCAGTGGTTGGAATGGAAGCGCCACTTGGAGAGGGAACGGACTCGAGATTAGCAGCTCTTGTTTCCATCATTTTATGCACTAACCTTTGCTGGATTTTTCGTCCCAATCTCTGTTCGTCTGGATCCATAGCTAAAAAAAAATTAAAAAAAAAAATTAAATGTTGTTAGACAAGCCTAGTCGAAACCAACGTGCAAGCCCTATTAGTCAGCCATCGGACATATGGTAGGTTCCACAATCAAAGGTGCCAGGACTACTAGCAAAGAATAGCAGAACAATAGAGAAAATACCTGGGAGAGAAGAGGAGCGAAGTTATCGCCGGAACAACTATAATAAGGCAGAAGAATAGGAACACTGTTGTTTCTCTCTGAGATATAGTATGGAGAATGAAAGGGAAAAGAGGAGAAAGAAAGGAGTTAAAAAGTTAAAGGGAAAAAGAGAGTGAAACGGTACCCCCACTTATTGCTCCACGTTGGCTTGCTAAAAGGGAAGAGACGCCTTTTTCACTTACAAATAGTAATAAAACTTTCTAATGGAAAGTAAGCAATAATAATACACCTTTCAAAATAAATCCACTATAATATCTCTCTATTCTAGAAGAGAGAGCAATGATGAGTAGAGAAAGTAGGTTCAACTTTTACCCTCGGGAAACCAACCGTCGCACCAATCTTCCACGCGACAAGACATTTGTAGCTTTAACCAAAAAAAAAAAAAAAAGAAAAGCAGTTTTTCCGCCAAGACATGCGGTAGAACCTAAACAAAGTGTGCTTCTGGACCTGGGGGGGGGGGGGGGGGGGGGGGGGGAGTAGCTGATAGGGATGAATATCAGCCTGGCCACGTGACATTTTTCAATGCTGATTGGACCATTCTTCTAAGGGCCTCAGATGACCTATTCGGTACAGATGCCTAGGATATACAGAGAATGTAAGGTTCGGGTCAGATGTCCCAGGAAAAATCCTTGAAGCAGATGCCTTGGACAGGGTAGAAGCTATGAGGTTCCGAGTAGATCTTGGCCTATGCGAAAGATGTCTAGATCCCGCTAGCATCTGCTAGAATTCGGGGATCTGCCTAACACACGGTCTGCGTGACTCTACCTACCTTAAGGTGAGGACCACAAAATTGATGACGAAGAGAATCTTGTCTCCTTAGAAATTCCTTTCTTGTCCTCCCCTAGTACGAGCATTCATCTTTTCGTCCTTTCCACACCTATAAATATTGAGTGATCACACCACTTCAGCCAACTCAATTCTTCATACACACACAATTCCATTCATACTCTGCTTCGCACCTCCGCGAGCTAGAGCTACCGAAATCCTTCTTTAAGGATTTCCCCTCTCGCATCACTTTCATCTACACTCTCCTTGGTGAAGAAGGAGACTCTTCATAATTCAAACCAAAGGTATAATCCTCGTTGCTAAGAGAGGATGAAGCATAAAGGCGCCTTGCGCTCTCTACTTCGCCCTCTCCTTCCCTCTTCATTTTTCTGCTTAAATGAGCTCTAAGTTCCATGGATTTCACTGGATTGTGGTTGTAAACACCCTTTGTTAAATATTTAGCTTGATCCTCTCTTTTATGTCTAAATGAAAGATGCTCCGTGTAAAATGATTCGCTACGGCTAATGAATCATATGAATCTCTTACTTGCTACCACTGTAATCTCTTATATATGAATGCTCTTTACAAATATGATAAATAATCACACAATTGTTGTAGATCTTCAACCCGGATCTAACACAAGAGATCAAGCTTACGCTTAGGTCTTCTGTAATATCTCAAGCTATAGATCAAACTCACGCTTCGGTCTATAGCTTAACACGCTTCACATTTCTTTTACTCTTTCATAAGTTCGAATAAGAAGTTGAAAACATCAATACACATATTCACTCCTCCCCCCCTCCCTACCCCCTCCATGTGTATCTTACTTATCTAGCCCGGGACCAACATATACTAAAAGTTTGCTTTAGTATAAGTGGGAGATTGATGGATTTGTATACTAGAAAACAGACATTTTAGCTTGTATGCATGTGTTGTCCATAACCACTTACAATCTCTTATCTAATTAAGTATGAATTGTCATCCATGCATTAAACATATATCCATTATCTCAAAGTTATAAGCTTTATGGTGTGTTGTAGATCACAGAAGACCATAGTTGTCGGTTTCTCTAGAGATGTAAAAGGGTATATTAGTTGAGACAGTTCTGGATATAACTGTCGGTTTAGGCTGTAGTATAGAAGGAATAATTAAGCAACTTGTCTTGGTTACTTGTCTATGCTAGTACGTGCGTGTACTGATAGGATCACAGTGAGGTGTATTCTTCTATTCTGACCTAAGGAGAAAGAATAAAGACCTCGTGACTTAAGATTGAACCTTAACTCGAATTGAGTCCTAAGGGTTTATAGTTGTAGTCTGTTTCTTTGATTTACCATGGGTAAGAGTTCAGAGGATCTGCAACTCATTATGCTTCGTATTTTGGGAAATAACTACAACTAGTACAACTCTTAGTGTAACTGCAATAGACCACCGTATCCTGGTAGAACAGGTTGATCACATCCCCTGAGGAATTCAATAAGGATTATGATACCGAACCCTGCAGGTGAATTAAGTTCCAATATGATGAATAATGAATGAATGGTACTAGTTAGGAATGACAAATGAAGTTGAATAACATAAGTAGTCAGAAGATATAAGTTAATCAACGGGTGTGGGATATCTTAAATACGGGGGTCGCTAAGTCTAATATTAACCCTAAACACAACAGGGTAAAACATATAATTCAATACTATTACTCTAGTGGAATGTTTTATTACTTATGGACTAAATTATACTCTGGACTGAGTATGGAGAATTTAGCCATTGAAAGGCCCGGTTTTACCAGTTAGTAGATCCCTGATCTGGCACAAAAATCTTATTAGGCCACGATATAAGGAACAAGTGGGCCATTGTGTAATTGGGCCCAGTGGGCCGCCAATTAATGCTCATGGATGCCTAGTCCAGTAGTTGCGGACCTGGTCTGCAACTTAAGCCCAAGTCTCACTTAATCTCTCCAGTTCAACAACTCATGCAACAACTTATATCTTCATTCTCCAATCTTCACGCGCCTTCAACTCATCCAAATCGTCAATGGCTGTAACAAAATAGGGAGAGAGAGCGAGGGAGGAACGAGGGAGGAAGAAGGGAGAGAGAATGAGGGGAAGAGGGCTAGAAAGAGAGGGAAAGGAGATGAATTTGTAGAGAAATTATATATGAGAGAGAGTGAGGAGAGACAAAAACCATTACACCTGAAAACGGGACTGAAAGGTGCAGCGGCGGTGGCAGAAATCTGGGCAGCTGATGTGGTGGCGTAATAGGCCTCTGCACATCGAAATAAATTCCAAAATGTTATGAGAAAGAAGGACAGAGATCGAGAGGCAAGGAGACAGAGAGAGATGCTAAGAGGGGAGGAAATTGAGACAGGTTTACACCTCGCGGCACGGCAGAGGCCTCCTGTGGTGGAGCACGCAGTCTTCTAATTTTGCTATGGCACGAATTGAGGGAATGATGGATGGTTATACCTATTTCGTAAAATAGAAGATGAAGATGGTAATTATTTTCCGTAGTAGAGATCACATACGGTAATTATTTTCTATAGTTGACCAATGACAGGTTTTACTTCCTTCTTTAGATGGCTATGGAAATATATTTTCGTCTTTAAACGACGACAAATGTAGCGTTCGGTCGTGATTTCCATGCTTATTTCTTATGTCGTCGTTCCGTTGTAGAATGGTTAAGGAAATAACTTCAATCGCTGATTTTGTCGCCAGAGCCACATGTTCTTGTAGTGATTTTAGTTTAGATCTATTCTACATCTATTAGGCTTTAGGATCAACTACGAAATTTAGCTAGACATAATGAAAAGAAAGGTAGAAGGAAGACTAAACATAAGTAAAGACATAAGTGAAAGAGAAAGGTTAAGAAAAACTCCTCAATCTAGCAAAGACTTCAATCATCTTCAATCTTCGTACATAAATATAAAACAGATCTAAACTAAGTAAAAAATAAATATTATGATAAATAAAACCTAATTGTAAAAGGAAGCAAAGAAAGAAAAAAAATTGTCATATAAAGAAGATCCGGTGGCTCCTCTTAAGTGTCCTCTCGGTCGAGAGGCGTGGGCTTTGGTTCAAGTTGGCTCGGCCGAGAGCCTAACATCAGGAGGACCCTCTCGAGCAACCTCTCGGCTGAGAGGCCTTACTTCACGCCCAAATCTCGATCATTTCATCCTCGTCTTCCTTGGTTTTTTCGTCTCTCGTCTCCACTTAGTATTCTCGACATGAAAAGCCTTAAAACACTCAAAACAACCCGAAAGTGTAATCTATCTCGAAATAACGTAAACGATACATAACATGAGCTAAACTATCAAAATAGGACAACAAATGACACTTTTACACTTTGATAATAGGGGGGAAATAGACCCTATCAAATAATCCCTAACATGGAACCTTTACATTTACGTACGGAGATTTGGGTTCTCATATTTTTAGATTTGTTTTTAGTTTAATATGTTGGGAATTGTTAAGGATATAACCTGTTAAGGGGGAACTCATATGGGATGCTTTGAAATTAATGTATATGTTTTGATTTGATCCCAAATCCCCTAAGTATCCTATTCCCAAGCGACCCTACTTGATGTAGAAATAGGTTAGAATTTTTCTAAGCCTATGCTGTTAGGATGGCTCTTTTATTTTGCTTTAGTTACTTAGTTTTTAGACTGCAGGATTTCCAAGCGAAGGCCACTGGCCTGAGTGTGTTTTTCAAGCGAAGCAAGTCTAGCGAGCCGAAATGAAGCATGCCGAAGAATAGCGAAGCGAAGCGAGCGCTACAGTAGAATCGAAGCGAGTCTACTAAAGCGAAGCGAGCGCTACAGAAAAAGTCAAAGCGGGTCAAAGATCACTTAAGTAATACTCGGGAACTTTATTCTCCAAGTACACACTTCAGTATGACCCGAAGCGACTCACTTGAAGCGGACGCTACAAATCTAAAGCGAAGCGAGCTCCTACCTAACACATTGCGACAGCTCAACTGAACATCGCCGCATTAATTGCAAGATCTCCACATGTCGATTGAAGAGAGGAGCAACGGAGTTGACTGCCAGGCCGACAAGGGCGCCGCAACAGTACTGGATCGCTCCAGTTACTGTTACAATTGGAACTTAGCCATTTTTGGCAAAGTGACAAATCTGCGCATCTGAAAAGCAGCAGGCCTGTGCAAGTATTGTCGAGTGGAGGAGGGACAAAGCCACCAACCAAGCAACGGCTCCTGCCCAACCCTCCACCTATAAATAGTGAAGGATCAAGACGGAGAAGAGTAGAACACTACTTGAGCATTCAGCGCATACTGCAAACAAACACTCCCAGCTCTCAGCAATCTTCGAGTCCTTGTTTTAAGTGTTCTTCGAGCTTCTGTTCCATTGAAGCTCGTCTCCGCAACCTTCACACTTAGAAATCTAAGCCCATTCCATATCCAAGCTTAGAGAAGAACTCTAGCCTTCTTTGCACTTGTTGTAAAGAGTTCTTCAGTAGTGTGTTTCGTCGAAAACCAAAAACCCTAACCCTAAGTTCTGTCTGTTAGGTTTTGTGTTCGTCGAGAGGTTGTAACGATCCAAGACTCTACTTTCCTCGATAGTAGAAGTCTCCATCATAGAGTCTAGATCCAAGCTAGCACAGTCCTCGATTGTGTGAGGCTCGATCGATACTAGGTCTGAGTGGAGAGCCTGTAATCTCCTAGTTTCGGACTGAAGCGAGTGAAGCTTAGTCCAGTCTAGGTCTTAAGGAGAACCCGCAATCTCCCTGTCATCGTCAGATCCAAGCAAGTGAAGCTCGAACTTGACCAGGTTTTTGAAGAACCCGTAATCTTCAAGATTCTTGAGTGAAGAGTATCAGTTGCCTTGTGCAACAAAGTGGACATAGGTGTTTTATCACCGAACCACTCTAAATCTCTGTGTCGTATCTCTAAACCCTAATCTCTTCATTTGTTTACTATTTTGATTATTCATTTGCACAAGCATCGTAAACAACTTAATCCGAGTTTTCAAATACTTAGGAAAAGATTAGCTCACCAAATTCCGCATCTCGAGTAAAGCCTCTGTTGGGAATTGTTATGGACCAATTTGTTAAGGGGGAACTCTGAGGGATACTTGATAAACGAAGCCATTTGTTTTTGATTGGATCCCAAAACCCCAAGTGTCCAGCTCCCAAACGACCCATTTTGATGTAGTTAATAGGTTAGAATTTTTCTAAGCCTAAATCTGTTAGGATGGCTTTATTTTGCTTAGCTTTAGACTGCAGGAATTCAAGTGAAGGCCACTCGCTTGAGTGTGTTCTTCCAAAGCGAAGCGAGTCTAGCAAACCGAAGTGAAGCGTGCCGAAACCAGCGAAGCGAAGCGAGCGCTACAGTGGAGTCAAAATGAAGCCACCAAAGCGAAGCAAAGCGAACGCTACAAAGAAAAGCAGAAGCGAGTCAACGCGGGTCAACACTTATTAAAGCGGTCACTACGAAACTTCGTTTCGAAAGCGACCCGCTACAGTATGATCCTGAAGCAACTCACTTCAGAACGGACGCTACAACTTAAAGCAAAGCAAGCCACTACCTACCAGAAAGCGACAGCACAACTCCCGCCCATATTTTGAACTCCAGTCAACAGGAGATCGTAGCATTAATTACGAGATCTCCACGTGTCGAAAGCAGAGTGGAGCGGAAGAGTTGACTGCCAGGCCGACAAAGGCGCCGCAACAGTACTGGCTCGCTCCAGTTACTGTTAAGTTTGTAACTTAGCCATTTTCGGCAAAGAGACAAACTGGGCACCTGCAAAAGCTACTGCCTGCGCAAGTACTGTCGAGAGGAGGAGGGACAAGGCCACCAACCAAGCAACGGATCTCAGCCAACCCTCCGCCTATAAATAGTGAAGGATGAAGACGAAGAAGAGCAGAACACTACTTGAGCATTCGAGCGCATACAGCAAACAAACACTCCCCAGCTTTCTAGCAATCTTCGAGTTTTTTGTTTCCAAGTGTTCTCCGAGTTTCCAGTTCATCGGAACTCGTCTTCACAACCTTCACACTTAGAGTCTAAGCCCATTCCATATCCAAGCTTAGAAGAAGAGCTCTAGCCATCTTTGCATCTATTGTAAAGAGCTCTTCATAGTGTGTCGTCAACCAAAAACCCTATACTTCGTCTGTTAGGTTTTTGTGTTCGTCGTAGTTAGGTTGTCCAGATCCAAGTCCCTTCTTTCATCGATTGAAGAAGCCTCGATCGTAGAGTTGAGATCCAAGCTTACACTTACACCGTTTGTGTAAAGCTCGATCGAAGCTAGGCTGTAAGGAGAGCCCGGAATCTCCCTGTTGTTCGGACAGAAACGAGTGAAGTTTCGTGTCCAGTTTAGGTCTTAGTAGTGAACCCGTAATCACTGCGTTGTTCGTCAGATCCAGGCGAGTGAAGCCCGATCTCGACCAGGTTTTTGAAGGACCCGTAACCTTCAAGTTCTTGAGTGAAGAGAACAGTTGCCGTCGTGCAACAAAGTGGACGTAGGAGCGTTATCTCCGAACCACTATAAATCTTCGTGTCGTATCTCTCTAACCCTAAACTCTTTACTTTATTTATCCATTGCACTTGCATCTAAACAACTTAATCTGGATATTTTAATTACTTAGGAAAAGATTTTAGCTCACCAAATTCCGCATACACGAGTAAGGACTCCCTCTTGATCAAGTCATCACTTCGGTCAAGCAGGCTAGCTACGTACTGTTGATCTAGCTTCAGCTAGGTCTTAAGTTTAAAGCGAGCTCCTTACTTGTTACTCTGAGTTAAGGGATTTGAAGTTGAAAAACTTCAAAATACGTATTCACCCCCCCCCCCCCCCTCTACGTATTTTTCCTATTAAAAAACCGGGACCAACAAGTGGTATCAGAGCAGCGGTTCTTTCGAGCCTCTGCTTTGCATATCCGAAGCGAGTCCCCACTCGCTTCACGTTGTCTCACTGAACCGGATCCTATTTTCCTAAGTGCATCAAAATCTCACCCACGCATATTGCATTTACTGCTGATAGTTTGCCATGTCTACATACAGTGCATCAAATCTTCCACAGTTCTCGATCGAAGGATACGAGACATGGAGTTTCCGAGTCGAAAGCTTTCTTTGCTCCATCCACGACCGGATGTGGGAAGTCATTGAAGACGGACCAATCGAAATCAAGAAAGCAATATCTGTGGAGGTTCCAGCCGCTGAAGGTTGTCCAGCCCACGTTCGACAACAGTACGTGGAGAAGGATAAGGATGAGTACACTCCCAACGACTTCAAGATTGCCAATCTTGACAAGATCGCACGCCACACGATGCAGAGCACCGTGTCGGACGCCTACCTTCCAAGGATTAGGAAGTGCGCAACAGCGAAGGAGATGTGGGAAACTCTAGCCCTCATTTCTCAAGGAACAGACAAAATCAAGGAGAACAAACTCGCCGTTCAGATGCGGGAGTTTGAAAGTCTGATAATGAAGCCAGGAGAATCCATCGACACCTTCGAACTGAGAGTCACCAACATCACTGCAACTCTCAACTCGCTTGGAAAGGAACTCAATGATAAGGAAGTCAACCTGAAGATTGTTCGAGCTCTCACAAGGAAGTGGCAAACTATGAAGGAGCTGTATCTAGCAACCAAGGATCTATCAAAATTCACACCGGAGATTCTATTTTCCGAACTGAAAGCTCATGAATTCGATCTGAATCGAATGAACCTCGACGAAGAGGAGGAAGCGCCCACTACGTCAAAAGGAGTAGCATTCAAAGCTGCCGAAGGGCCAAGCGAGCAGTCGCTAGCCCAGATGACGAGGGAAGAATTGGAAGAACACATTGCGTTCCTATCCAAGAACTTCAATAAAATGAATTCTCGAGTGGGCAAATACAAAAGATTCTACAAGCAATACAAAGGGAGGAGCACTGATGCTCGAGAAGGAAAAGGGAAGAGAGAAGAGACGACAAAGCCGATCCCGAGAGACATGATGGAAGTGGAATGTTACCATTGCCACAAGATGGGCCACTACAAATCCGATTGCCCAAAGCTGAGTGCGAAAGAGCGAGAAGAACTGAAAGCAAAGAGGGATGCTCCAAGGTGAGCGCTCGTAGCAAGTGAAGTGCCGGTCGCTACAACTGAAGATCCACCAAGCGACTCAGATGCATTCACTGATCCAAATTCCAGTGATGGTGAGGATCTAGGATTTATGGCGCTCACCGATGAAGAAACTGGAGAGGTATTCATCTATCCCCCATCTAGTTCAATTACACTCGCACACTCGCACCAAGAGGAACCTAATTCCTCGACATTGAGTGAGTTGTTTGACAAACACCAGAAATTGTCAAGCGACCACGAAGTGGTAAAACAAGCCCTGTCTCAAAGCGAGAAGGAGAACCGAAAACTAGCCCGTGAGCTTGACGAAGTCAAACTTAATTTAAGGGCTATGACTAGTAAGTTCGAGGATCTCTTCGCTAGACATCAAAGCTTGGAAGGAAGGTGTGAAACCCAATCCACTCTAGTCGCCAACTTAAATAAAGCATCATACGCTAGACAGGCACTAGAGAGTTCTCTTCTACCTTTTGGTAGAAAGGGAGGACTTGGATATGAGGGTGGACCTCCCAAGCCAACTGTCTTTGTTGGTGCTTCAAACACGACACCATCAGTCACTTTGGAAATGCCCATTGCATCCAAAGCGACCACTAACAAAGACAAAGGCAAAATGGCTGAGAGACCTAAGAAAAGGCCAATGAAGATGTCTATATCTTTAAGGACTGAATCTAAGGGTAAGCAAAATACAACTATCCCGAGCACTCACAATGCTAAAAATTACCAATTCAAAGGTAAAGGGAAACCAGTTGTAGCTTCTAAGCCTCAAGCCAAGACACGAGAGACAAAGGATCTCCCTTTCAAAAAGATGAGTAATGTCTATGTGTCACGTTATCCGGACTGGAGATGGTCCAACCGGACTAACATTGAGGGGGAAGAACTCGAAGGACCAAAGAGGCCGCTTCGAACTTCCAAGGTTACTCAAGCGAGTCGGGGTCAAAACCCTAGTTGGACCACCTTGAGGAAACCAAGCGAGCCGCTTCGACAGACCATAAACCTTAAGTCAGTCTCTAAACCCAGAGCTAATCCGAAGCGAGTCGCTTCAGGATATAAGCAAAGTGGGAAGAGCATAGGTAGGACTGAAGCGAGCCGCTACCCCCTCTTGCACACACTGTTGCACGTGTAAAGCTGCTTCAAGGCAGTACACCAAGTTTTCGAAGGTCGAGAAACCCAAGACACAAACTTCATCTCGAAAGAGAGTGAAGCAAGTGTGGGTACCTAAGGGAACTAACCTGCAAGGACCCAAACTGATTTGGGTACCAAAATCTGTCTAATTGCAGGTGGGCGCCGTGGATCCCATGCCAAGTGAGGGTCATCAAATCTGGTACTTGGACAGTGGATGTTCGAGACACATGACCGGCATGAAAGCTCTACTTCAAGACTACATTGAGAAGAAGGGTCCACACGTTACTTTTGGTGATAACTCTCGAGGAAGCACCAAAGGATACGGCGCACTGAAAGTTGGAAAGCTCACAATTGAAGAAGTCTCCTACGTGGAAGGACTCAAGCACAACCTATTATCCATTTCACAGTTCTGTGATAAGGGGTACAGGGTGGAGTTCATCTCCAACAAGTGCATTGTGAAGAGCAAGCTCACATCCCAGATTGTGCTTACTGGAATAAGACAAAGGAACGTCTATATAGCACAATGGGATAGCTGCAAAGTGGAGACGTGCTTAGTAGCAAGGAGTGCTACAGAGATTGGATGGCTATGGCACAGACGCTTGAACCATCTCAACTTCAAAGCAATCAATCGCTTAGCACGTAAGGGTTTGGTGCAAGGCATACCAAATGAAGTCTTCATCAAAGACCATCCATGCTCACCATGCCAACGAGGGAAGCAGACAAAGACGCACTTCGCCAGTCTTGAAGAAGCCTCTTCCAAGCGAGTGCTCGAGCTGCTTCACATGGATCTGTTTGGTCCAGTCACTCCAGTTAGTATAAATGGTAGCAAGTACACTCTAGTTGTAGTCGACGACTTTTCTCGCTACACTTGGGTCGTATTTCTCTACAGCAAGAAGGAGACTCTGACTAAGCTACCACAACTGCTCAAGCGATTGGCTGTGGAGAAGAATCAAGCTATCGTGACCATCCGCTCCGATAAAGGCACAGAGTTCTTGAACTCTACCATTCAAGCTTACTGCACGGAGCATGGCATAGCACATCAGACTTCCTCAGCACGCACACCTCAGCAGAATGGAGTTGCTGAAAGAAGAAATCGAATCATCAAGGAAGCTGTTCGAACAATGATTGCAGACTCAAAACTTCCAATGAAGTATTGGGCTGAAGCTGCCAATACAGCATGCTACACGCAGAATCGAACACTTCTCTGCAAACGACACGACAAAACACCATATGAAATATGGACAGGGAGAATTCCTAACATATCTTATTTCCATATTTTTGGTTGTAGGGTCTTCATCCATGACAATGGGAAGTCACAGTTGAAAGCCTTTGAAAGCAAAGCTGATGAAGGAATATTCTTAGGATATTCTACATCAAGCAAAGCTTACAGGGTATTCAACTGTAAAACCCTAATCGTGGAAGAATCACCCCATGTCGTATTTGATGAATCTTCTTTAAGTCATCCACAGGAACAGGATCAATCTAAAGACGGAAAGTCAAGTGAGGAACCCATCAACACTCTTACTTGGGACATACTTGAGGATGAAGAAGAAATCAAAGGCTCAAGCGAGCAGAAGGTCCAAGGAAAAGATGAAGCTGCCCCCAAGACTCCTGAAGCAAGTACAGGCCAAGCACCCAATCCAGTCGCTTTAGACGGTGAAGCGAGTGACAAGGAAGACGATGAAGATGAAGCTGGCGGATCCAAGGGCGCGTGGCTCAAGGATCACTCACCAAGTCAAATTATCGGAGATCCATCCAAGGGTGTAGTGACCAGAAGTCAAGTGTTTGGAGAAAGTGCCATGTTCAGTTGCTTTCTCTCAAACATTGAGCCGACATGCGTAGAAGAAGCCTTAGCCGATTCAAATTGGGTGATCGCCATGCAAGAAGAGCTGAACCAGTTCACCAGAAACGACGTATGGTACCTCGTGGATCGTCCCAAATTTTAGCACGTCATTGGCACCAAATGGGTGTTCAAGAACAAGACGGACGAGGACCACAACGTAGTAAGGAACAAGGCGCGTCTCGTTGCCAAAGGCTACTGCCAAGAGGAAGGAATCGACTTTGACGAGACTTTCGCTCCAGTGGCACGACTTGAAGCTATCAAATTGTTTCTAGCCTATGCAGCAACCAAGAAGTTTAAGGTCTATCAAATGGATGTGAAGAGCGCGTTCCTGAACGGTGAATTGAAGGAAGAAGTGTATGTGGAGCAGCCACCGGGTTTCGAGCAAGGAGACAAAGTGTATCGCTTGAAGAAAGCTCTATATGGGTTGAAGCAAGCCCCCAAAGCTTGGTACGATACACTTTCTCAATTCCTAGTGGAAAATGGATTTCACAAAGGAAAGATAGATCGAACCCTATTCACCATCAACCATGGAGAAGACATGCTATGGGTTCAGATCTACGTAGATGACATCATATTTGGGTCACCAAACCAGTCGCTTAGTGAGAAGTTTGGAGAGCTAATGAAGACCAAATATGAGATGTCAATGATTGGCTTGATGAGCTGCTTTCTAGGTCTTCAAGTGAAGCAGCAGGATGATGGTATCTTCATCAATCAAGCGAAGTATACTAGAGATATGCTTGCCAAGTTTGGTATTCAGCATGCTAAAGCTGTAAAGATCCCAATGAATACCAACTGGAAGATGGAGCCAGACGAAGAAGGAAAATCTGTGAATCCTACAGATTATCGTGCCCTAATTGGGTCACTTCTCTATCTCACTGCAAGTAGGCCAGATATTGCTTTTGCAGTTGGAGTCTGTGCTCGCTTCCAAAGCAACCCCAAGCACAGCCATCTTGAAGCTGCCAAAAGAATTCTTCGATATTTGAAGGGCACTATCAATATGGGGCTGTGGTATCCAACGGAGGACAATCTGGAGCTCACTGGATACTCAGACGCTGACTATGGAGGGTGCCGAATTGATAGGAAATCAACTTCGGGCACGTGTCAGTTCTTGGGAAGCAAGCTGATCTCATGGTTCTCAAAGAAGCAGACGAGTGTAGCCACTTCAACGACTGAAGCCGAATATATGGCCGCAGGAAGCTGCTTTTCTCAAATTCTATGGCTTCGTCAGCAGTTGAAGGACTACAATGCTGAAGCGAATGAAATTCCGATCTTCTGCGACAACAACAGTGCTATATGCATCTCGCAGAATCCAGTGCTACACACCAGATGCAAGCACGTGGAAATCCGACATCACTTCATTCGTGATCATGTCGAGAAGAAGGATATCAAGCTCGAGAAAATTCATACCGATCTCCAACGAGCAGATATCCTCACCAAGCCTCTAGCTGAGTCTCGTTTCAATCAGCTATGCATGGAATTAGGGTTGTTAGACCCTGGTGAAGAATGCTAGATCCAGGATGCACGAAGGAGTGGTCGCTAGTTTTTCGTAGCGTCACTCGCTTCGGATCTTCACCAACTCAAGCGAGTCACTTCAAAATCTCACTCGCTTGAAGAAGGAGAAATAAGGTGGAGCAAGGTGGAGTGTTGGAAGACGTTCCCTACCCGCTTACAGGAATTGTTAAGCCATTGGTTAAGGGGGAACTATTGTTTGCTCTCGGAGCAATCTACTTCCAAAGCGAGCAAGGAAAGCTGCTACCTAGCCTAGGATTCCTAGCGAGTGGGTATAAACACTAGCAAGTGCCGTTTCTAGTAACGGTTGTGGGGTCTTGTATCGGGCCTTCCCACGTAAAAATGGTGAAAGCTTAGGCAGGGCTGGCACCTAGACCTTGTGTCCTCTTCCCATCTCTCCGTCGAAGAGGAGCAAGTCTTCTCATCTCCTTCATCGTGGATAAATATCCATTTCTTACTCACTCTTCACTGAGTTGAGCTGCCGGATGTCTATCCATTCCCCTCTCACCTTGAACTTTGCATCGCTTCAATTTGCCCAATCTTGGGTTAAAGCGAGTCGACTGCAAGTTCATTCTGTAGCATGTAGGAGGATGCTTGAAGGTTTACCTTTTTATACAAAAGGTTGCAGGGCTGGTGACATGCTTCTGCGTAAAATACGAGATTGTCTTGTCAGAGCATTCTCATTGTCATCCTGTCCTTTTCTGCTCTGAGATAAGGACTTGTACTCATCCCCCATTCGTCGTGAATATGTACACTTACGTGAAGCTCCCCTCTGGGTTGAAGTAAGCTTGTG
Organism: Thymus mandschuricus; assembly: GCA_029379335.1. Lineage (NCBI taxonomy): Eukaryota > Viridiplantae > Streptophyta > Magnoliopsida > Lamiales > Lamiaceae > Thymus > Thymus mandschuricus. The sequence goes on along the minus strand of CM057074.1, from coordinate 11,618,378 downwards.
TACTACATTCATTTTCTCTCTCATTCACTTCAATGGAGGACTCTCTAATTCGTAGAGGAAGATGAATGCCATGAAGACGAACGCCAAGAAGATGGGACACACAACAAGTGATGAACATTCCAACAAGTGGGTTCAACATGAAGTCCAAACCTAATGAAGTCTTCAAATTGTGGTATCAATCTCCTACGAAGTGAGATTGACTGGTAAGCGTTTCAAATTTAAGTACACTAAGTGAGGTGAAACGTGCTAGAAACTTTCACTCACTACGTGGAAAATATGAAGTGAATCTGACACAAATACAAAGAGGAAAACACTCTTGTTTATCCTCGAAGTATGTAAGTCAGAAACATTTTAAATTAAGCAAAGAAATTTATTCCAGTCGCTTCAGATGGCCAAGCGAGTGCTTCGTCACTCAAAGCTAGCCATCGCAAGTGAGTGCGGAACAGTCACTCAAGCGAGTGCCTCTCAAGTGAGTAAATGCCAAGCGGCCCAACTCGAAGCGAGTAGGCACGAAGCGAGTATGAGCTGTCTGCACTCGAGTGCCTATTTCATTTTCTGCCAAGCATTTAATGCAGTGGCGCGTAGAGGAAGAAACGACAGGCGCGTGGACGTCAAAGCCGAGGAAAGCGGGAAAAATCGCACTCAATCCAGCCGTCGAATCTGAACCGTCTCAAAATCTCAACCACTGGATCGACTACTGTTGGGAGAGACGAATCATCAACAGCCACGTGGCCACGTCAAGCGAAATTGGCGGTTCACTTTTCCAGTGATGACGCCGGACACGTCAGTTCCATCACCGGAGGTAGCCGCCCACGCACAAAACCCTAGGAGTAATTTTACCAGAATACCCCTGCCACGTCAGCCAAGACCTAACTCTATATATTTGGGATGAGGCAGAACTGCAAACCTTTCACAGCCTTCAAAAATTTCCATTCTCGTGCTTAGATCTGCAATTTCTGCAACTCACGAGTCTCAACCCCTTTCTATTTCATCGTAAAAATTCTCTTCAAATTTCTTTCAAATTCACCATGGGCAAGAAGAAGAGTACAGAAACGATGGAGAAGTTCATGACGAAAGTTGGCGAGCACATCAACGTCGAGCCCCATCTCGACCCTATTGTCGTCGAAGTTAATGGTTTCTTCCGTAGAGCCGTGACCACGGCCGGTCTATGGAAGTTTGTAACTTTGATACCGACGAAGATTCTGGCGAAAGCCATTGGAGAGATTCTGCTGAATCTGAAGAAGGAACAAAATACATCTTCCTTCACTGATCCACGGACCAGGAAGCCGGTGGAGGTTGATATGAGTAAACTCATCGAGGTGTTCGATCTACCAAGAGAAGGAGGAGATTCTCTGCTAGATCTAGATCTTTCGGCCGAAGTGTAGTATGTTCGATTTGCAACCACCAGAGCAGATCCGAACTTCAAGGAGGCCAACATTCGCAAAAGTCTGAAGGAACCGTTCAATCTCATCTGCGAACTTTTTACGAAGAGCATTGCATGCTATGTCGGTTCCCTCGACACGCTGTCAGAGACGAAGCTGATCGGCACCACCATGATCATCGACAGCCTCACTGGAACAAAGTTTAACTGGCACGGGTGGCTTCATAAGCAAATCCACGAAGCTGCTGACGATTTTGCATTCGTACCAGGAACTCCAGATAAGATTCTGCGCAGAGGAAAATTGAAACTCTTCTCAAGGCTGTCTGTCGCACTGGAAATGAAGTATCCAGAGATGATATGGCCGGAATCTGACACGATCATATACAACAAGCACACCATCTTCTATGAAAAGTGGAAGAAAATAAAAATCCCAATGGATCAGGGACTTCTAGTTGTAGAAGCGCCCGCAGCAAGGCAAGTTGTGAAAGCACAAGCTGAAGCTTCCCAAGCAAAGCAAGCCGCTTCATCTTTGAAGCATGTGGCTGCAAAGCAAGGGAAGAAGAGATTGAAGCAAGACACTTCACCTGTCCAAGAAAGCGAGGCTGTGGAGAAGCCGCTTGAGGACATTGAAGTTAACAAATCTCAATCCTCACCTACTAAAGCTACCCAAATCCCTGAAACAGAGCAAACTCAGCCAGTCACAGAACCTACCCATATCCCTGACACCCCTAAAGCTACACCTTTCCAATCCCCTTCAACATCGGCGGGAACAGCCGATACCGCCCATACTTCCATGCTTCCCCAGTTCCAAATCTCCAAAACCCCCACACAGATGAATGCTCTCAAAAGATACAAGAGAGACAGAGAGCAAGCAGCTGAAACCCTCAGAACTCGATATCCCTCAGTGCCAATGTCAAATGACTTCTTCACCAAGATGGTCGACTTCTTGACATATGTCACCTACCGCGGCACAGAGTTCTACAAAGTCTTCAAGCTTCTGGAGGCCTTCTCAAAGGAAGACCTCATACAGATGGAAGGAAAGCTCCTGGACTTCATCGGTGAAAATGGTTTTCATGCATTTCTCACTGGAACCAGCTTCTGGGATACGTTGGACGCAAAAGTAAAGCGTACCTATCCGAACGCTAAAGTTCCTAAGCACACCCCAACCATTCATGAGAAGAAACTAATGAGGGATCACGCAGAGGAGATGGAGGTTAAGAACGCAGAGATCTTAAGTATACAAGACGAGATCACCAAAAAGAAGATGGAGTTGAAGGAGAAGGAGAAAGTGCTGGAGGCACAAGTAAATCTAGTAAATGATCTCAAGGACTCGCGTGACGCAGAAAGGAGCCGCTTGAGAGAGGTGAATACCAAACTTGTCACAGTTGGTAAAGAGAAGGAGACGTTGGAAAAGGAGGTGAAAGAGCTGAAAAAGAAAGTGGAGAATAAGGAGGGAGAGTTGGTGATGAAAGAAAGCGAACTCCTCAGTACCAAGAAGACTCTTGACTTACTTCAAACCCAATTGAAGGAAGTCAAAGAAAAGAGTGCCATTGACAAGAGAGAGCTTGAAAGTCTAAGGAGAAATGCACAGGCTCTTGACTTGAAGAATGCTGAATTGTCGGAAAAGCAAGTCTTCGCGTCTCGAACGGAAGAGATGTTTCATGCTGTACTTAACAAGATTGAGGTACTTCACAAGTCTCTTACTGGAAAGACAATCGTTCCAACCCCTGGTTTTGATGATGCCAAAAAGGGGGAAGGGATGGTACTGAAAAATGCCAATCTCTTGGAGCCACAAGGTGGAGTAATTGGAGCTGTTGAAGTAGAGAAATTGTTGGAGGAGAGTAGTGGTACTGGAGAAGAGGAGAGAGAGGCGAAGTCTGCAAAGAAAGGCAAAGAAAAACTCACTGAGGAGGAACCGCTGAAAAAGCCTGAAGAACACCGCAAGCCACTAGGAGATAAAGTGCTTGCCTCTTGCATTGCTCGACATCCTCCGGTCACTGTGCTAACAAAGGAGGAAAGGCGGAAGTTAGCAGAGGCGAGCGAGACTATGGCTTGGGAGATCGAGCGCCAGTTTAATTTGAAAACTCTTGCAGGTACTTCAAGCTCTCAAGCGCCCACTTCAGACGAAGCACCCACTTCATCTCCCCCATCATCAAAGCAAATAGTGAAGCGAACTGCTCCAGAAACTAAGAGAGATGATTCAGCGACCAAGCGCCAAAAAGTTGAGAAGGCAGTTGTTCCAAGGGCAGAGAAGGAAAAGAGGATAAGGACAAAACGACTGCAAGTCATTGACGAACGAATTGAGAAACACTTCAATGAAATGAAAGTCATCCAGTCCGTCTTGGTCAGAAGTATCTTTGTTCCAATCACGCCAGAAGAATCCGATGCATGCCTAGGTCAGGCTATGATCGATACATGTCACAAGATGCAAAAGAAATGATTGACTCTGGCCGCTACCCTCTCAGAGAAGAACGCAATTACATTCGCAAGCAACTCAACCAGAAGCTTCCTTCCTGGAGCGGCGAGTCAGGAAAGAAGTTCAAAACGATCATAGCACAGATGTCCAGCCGGTCGGAGGAGGAGTTGGTTGTGCGCAGAAATGAGCACCCTGATGCCCGTGAGATCGAGCAGTTCATTCCTGACGAACTACTCGAGCAATGGCTACATTACAAGGAGAAATTTATCAAAGCATACTACTATTGGGAGGTAGTGCCATTGCAGACTGAATGCTCAAGGGTCACTGCGCTCAACAACTTTCTTAGTGTCTATGATGAGAAATTTAGGCAAGAAGTCTTCGCTCTTGCACAGCTTGGAGAGCCTACACCATTAATCATCAAGGTACCAGCCAAGAAGGAATTCATTATGCCATTCCTACCTGGCACCAGTATCCTCAATCGCAGCATCATTGACACTGAGGTGGATGAAGCCTTCCAACTGGAAGAAACTTGGAGGATACCAAGCATCCACAGTGTTGATTCGATGGAAGCAAGGGTTTTCAGTGCATACACCATACCCGAAGAAATGATTGCAAAGGATTTGGAGGCAGATAAAGAAGAGAAGGAGATGGAGGAAGAAGGGAAGTGACGAAAGAAGGAAAGGAGGATGACAGGGAAGGAACTGCAGGAAACCTCTGAGTTTCAAGTTCCTTACATATTTTTTTTGTGTGAACTTCTTGTTCATATATCCAAATTTCAATTTCTGTCTCTTCTCGTGTCATTTACTCGCTTTGTGAATGACTTTACCTTTTTGCTACAAACTCAAATAATTTAACCGAAAAAAAAGGGGAAGGAACTTAAAAGAAAAATTACAAACGAAACTTCAAAGGAAGCAGTCGCTTGGAGTTCCCTTCACGGTTAGATAGGCTGGAATTTTCTAAATCTTAGCCTTTGGGTTTTGGCATCATCAAAAAGGGGGAAATTGTTGGGAATTGTTATGGACCAATTTGTTAAGGGGGAACTCTGAGGGATACTTGATAAACGAAGCCATTTGTTTTTGATTGGATCCCAAAACCCCAAGTGTCCAGCTCCCAAGCGACCCATTTTGATGTAGTTAATAGGTTAGAATTTTTCTAAGCCTAAATCTGTTAGGATGGCTTTATTTTGCTTAGCTTTAGACTGCAGGAATTCAAGTGAAGGCCACTCGCTTGAGTGTGTTCTTCCAAAGCGAAGCGAGTCTAGCAAACCGAAGTGAAGCGTGCCGAAACCAGCGAAGCGATGCGAGCGCTACAGTGGAGTCAAAGTGAAGCCACCAAAGCGAAGCAAAGCGAACGCTACAAAGAAAAGCAGAAGCGAGTCAACGCGGGTCAACACTTATTAAAGCGGTCACTACGAAACTTCGTTTCGAAAGCGACCCGCTACAGTATGATCCTGAAGCGACTCACTTCAGAACGGACGCTACAACTTAAAGCAAAGCAAGCCACTACCTACCAGAAAGCGACAGCACAACTCCCGCCCATATTTTGAACTCCAGTCAACAGGAGATCGTAGCATTAATTACGAGATCTCCACGTGTCGAAAGCAGAGTGGAGCGGAAGAGTTGACTGCCAGGCCGACAAAGGCACCGCAACAGTACTGGCTCGCTCCAGTTACTGTTAAGTTTGTAACTTAGCCATTTTCGGCAAAGAGACAAACTGGGCACCTGCAAAAGCTACTGCCTGCGCAAGTACTGTCGAGAGGAGGAGGGACAAGGCCACCAACCAAGCAACGGATCTCAGCCAACCCTCCGCCTATAGCAAACAAACACTCCCCAGCTTTCTAGCAATCTTCGAGTTTTTTGTTTCCAAGTGTTCTCCGAGTTTCCAGTTCATCGGAACTCGTCTTCACAACCTTCACACTTAGAGTCTAAGCCCATTCCATATCCAAGCTTAGAAGAAGAGCTCTAGCCATCTTTGAATCTATTGTAAAGAGCTCTTCATAGTGTGTCGTCAACCAAAAACCCTATACTTCGTCTGTTAGGTTTTTGTGTTCGTCGTAGTTAGGTTGTCCAGATCCAAGGCCCTTCTTTCATCGATTGAAGAAGCCTCGATCGTAGAGTTGAGATCCATGCTTACACTTACACCGTTTGTGTAAAGCTCGATCGAAGCTAGGCTGTAAGGAGAGCCCGGAATCTCCCTGTTGTTCGGACAGAAACGAGTGAAGTTTCGTGTCCAGTTTAGGTCTTAGTAGTGAACCCGTAATCACTGCGTTGTTCGTCAGATCCAGGCGAGTGAAGCCCGATCTCGACCAGGTTTTTGAAGGACCCGTAACCTTCAAGTTCTTGAGTGAAGAGAACAGTTGCCGTCGTGCAACAAAGTGGACGTAGGAGCGTTATCTCCGAACCACTATAAATCTTCGTGTCGTATCTCTCTAACCCTAAACTCTTTACTTTATTTATCCATTGCACTTGCATCTAAACAACTTAATCTGGATATTTTAATTACTTAGGAAAAGATTTTAGCTCACCAAATTCCGCATACACGAGTAAGGACTCCCTCTTGATCAAGTCATCACTTCGGTCAAGCAGGCTAGCTACGTACTGTTGATCTAGCTTCAGCTAGGTCTTAAGTTTAAAGCGAGCTCCTTACTTGTTACTCTGAGTTAAGGGATTTGAAGTTGAAAAACTTCAAAATACGTATTCACCCCCACTCTACGTATTTTTCCTATTAACAAACCGGGACCAACAGCCTCACTCTTGATCAACCACACGCTTAGGTCAAGAGATTTGCTATCATTGTAGATCTAGCTTTCTGCTAGGTCTTAGTATTTGTAGCGAACGCTTTACTTGTTGAGTTAAAGGAAAAAGAAGTTGAAAAACTTCTAAACATGTATTCACCCCCCCCCCCCCCCTCTACGTGTTTATCCTCTAATAAATCGGGACCAACAAGTGGTATCAGAGCAGCGGTTCTTTCGAGCCACTGCTTTGCATATCAGAAGTGAGTCCCCTGTCGCTTCTGGTTGTCTCACTGAACCGGATCCATTTTCCTAAGTGCATAAAACCCTCACTCACGCATACTGCATTTACTACTGACGTTTTACAATGTCTACCTACAGTGCATCGAATCATCCGCAGTTCTCTATAGAAGGATACGAAACATGGAGCTTTCGTGTCGAGAGTTTCCTATGTTCCATCCACGACAGAATGTGGGAGGTCACGGAGGAAGGACCGATCAAGATCAAGAAAGCCATATCTGTGAACGTTCCAGCCGCCGAAGGCCGTGCAGCTCATGTCAGACAAGAATACGTAGAAAAGGAGAAGGACGACTATACGTCCAATGACTTCAAAATTACCAACCTTGACCGCATCGCACGCCACATAATGCAGAGCACTGTGTCAGACGCTTATCTCCCCAGGATCAGAAAGTGCACCACAGCAAAGGAGAAGTGGGAAACCCTAGCCCTAATCTCCCAGGGCATTGAAAAGATCAAGGAGAACAAGCTGGCAGTGCTGATGACAGAATTTGAAGGCCTCACTATGAAGTCTGGAGAATCGATCGATGCATTCGAGCTACGAGTCACCAACATCATTGCCACTCTCATCTCACTAGGCAAGGAATTCACGGACAAGGAAGTAAATCTCAAAATCGTTCGAGCTCTCACACGGAAGTGGCAGACCATGAAGGAGTTATATCTGGCAACCAAGGATCTATCGAAGCTCACACCGGAGATCCTGTTCTCCGAGCTCAAGGCTCACGAGTTCGATCATAATCGAATGAGTCTTGACGACGAAGATGAAGGTCCAGCGTCATCCAAGGGAGTCGCTTTCAAAGCTACAGAAGCCCCAAGCGACCAGACGCTTGCCAAGATGTCGAGAGAGGAACTGGAGGAGCATTGTGCATTCTTATCTAAAAACTTCAACAAAATAAATTCACGCGTGGGGAAGTACAAGAGTTCTACAAGCAGTACAAGGGAAAGAGCACTGATGCTCGTGATGGAAAAGGGAAGAGAGAAGAGACTTCAAAACCGATCCCTAAAGACATGATGGATGTGGAGTGCTATCACTGCCAAAAGATGGGCCACTACAAGTCTGACTGCCCAAAGCTGAGTGCCAAAGAGAGAGAAGAATTGAAGGCAAAGAGAGAAGCTCCCCGGCAAGCGCTTGTAGCGAGTGAACCGCCAGTCGCTTCAAATGAAGAAGCCTCAAGCGACTCAGATGCATTCACTGATCCGAACTCCAGCGAGGGAGAGGATCTTGGATTGATGGCGCTCACCGAAGAAGACACGGGAGAGGTATTCTTCTATCCTTCAACACTGGCACACACTCAAGAAGAGGAAGTTCATTCCTCGACATGGAGTGAGTTGCTTAACAAACACCATAAATTGTTAAGCGACCACGAAGTGTTGAAACAAGCTATGTCTGATAGCGAGAAGGAGAACCGAAAGCTAGCCACTGAACTTTATAAAGTCAAGATTAATTTAAGGGCTATGACTAGTAAGTTCAAGGATCTCTTCGCTAGGCATAAAAGCTTGGAAGGAAGGTATGAAACCCAATCCAATCTAGTGGCCAACTTGAACAAAGCCTTATTCGCTAGGCAGACACTAGAGAGCTCGCTTCTACCTTTTGGTAGAAGGGGAGGACTTGGATATGAGGGTGGACCTTCCAAGCCTACAGTCTTTGTTGGTGCTTCTAACACAACACCATCAGTTCCTTTGGATGTGCCCACTGCCTCCAAAGCAACCACTAACAAAGACAAGGGCAAAGCGTTTGAGAACCCTAAGAGAAACCAATGAAGATGTCTGTTGGTCCCGGGAAAGAGTAATTGGTGTATGGGGGGGGGGAATACACCAATAACCAACCGTTTTTGACTTTTAAAAATCAGGTTGATCTGCAGGTCGTTTGTCAAGGTCGACCTTATCAGAGGCAGTTTGATCTATCAAGCTCGTATGGTATCAAGCTTGATTTATCAAACTGTTAATGCGGAAGTTGGTGGAGGTTGATTACTCTTTGAAAAATCTTAGGGTTGAATATGGATAGCAGGTTGATTCGTGTAATGCAGGTTGATGCTCGTCAGTATGATAATGAAATGAAAGAGCGATAAATAAAGAGAGAGAGAGAAACACCGCGATGTAGCGTGGTTCGGAGAAACCCTCCTACGTCCACGTCAGGTCGACTCGACCTGAGAATCCCTTTTCTTTTGGATCCACCTCTCTCTTATTTATACTGACTGAGTATCAGTTCTAGCTACAATCTATCTTGAGAGTAACTAGACACGAGTTTTGGGTCGTGACCCTTACAACCTTCGTACTAAAACGTACAAAAAAAACTTACGCTTTTACAGAGCTAGACTAACTCTATAATGGCGAAAATAACAACAAGCTTTCTAACTTCGAACAAGTCGGAGAAGAAGTTGTTTGAACAATCGACAAGCAGCAGTGAACGCTTCGTCGTTGTGGTGTTTTTCGGAATAAGAAACCTCTCTTCTTCAAGTGTTTGGGAAACTAATCGGATTTCGAACACTTGAATGGATTTGAGCTTTGAGAGAGATTTTGGGCAGAGATATGGCGTTGATAGCTTGTGTTTCCCGTACTTGAATCCGAAAATGGCTGAAGTATTTATAGGCAGTTTTGAAAAACTAGCCGTTGGAGTCGGGCTGACGTGGCACTAGCCGTTGGATGCTGACTCACTTCTAGCCGTTGGGAATATTCGTCCTTGCTGGCACTCGACGTGGCAAGGATCAGGTCGTGACGCTCCATGAAGGTGGAGCATCGACCTTGATTGATAATCCAGCTCTTGAAATCTTCTAAGGAAATGCCAGCTGGAAGCTTGATAGAGGAGGTCGATAGACAGGCTGATGATCCAGCTCGATCCAATTGAGGCAGGTCGATACATCGACCTTTCTCTTACAGGGTGGATCGAACTTGATACTAAACGTTAAAGGGCATCGACCTGCACTAACAGGTAGCAGGTCGATCTATCGGCCTTGACCCTAAACAAGTAAAATATGCCTAAGTGTGGTTTCGATAAACATCATCAAAATCAAACTGCAGGGGGTTCCCAACAATTTCCCCCTTTTTGATGATGTCGAAACCAAACACTTTACAATTAATTCCTAAGATAAAACACTGAAAGATGGTATCAGAGCTTAAACATTTTTCAATCATGAAGATTGATAAGGAATTAAATGAAGGGCAAATAAGAACATAATTAAAATAAAGCAGTAAAGGCAGATGCCTGGACAAAGAGGTATTGTCATCAGGTCGAAAGATGTTTTTGTTTCATTAAGCTCGATAGCAGAATACATGGAGAACTTACAACCAGCTGAGAGCATAAATGAAAAACAAGATTGCAAAAACATCTATCTACATAGCCTGGATCTTGGCACGGGCTGCCAAGCGCTCTTCTTGAATCTGCTCCCTTGACAACGTCTGCATGCTTGCATAGATTCCATCCCTGATACGACGATAGTCGGGATCGGAATTCGATACGTTGACGCCTAGTCCGATGGCAGTTTGGGCGATGTACTGGTCGATTCGAGAGTAATCCAAATACTCCGAAGCACCAAGACGTAAGGGCGTAAAATATTGCTGAGCAGGGGCCCTTATCGTCACACCAGCCTCTGCAGCCTTCTTCTTGAGCTCACCAATGAATTTTTGGTATGGAAACTTGCGCATGTAGGCTGCATACGCTTCATCGGCATCGGCAGGCAGGGAGGGATCCTTGATGAAGTAGTGCAGGAGGATGAAGCACGAATTGAGCTCCCGCAGCAGGTTGTTCTGAGATTCATCAAGCCAATCAACGACCTGCTGCAATCCTCCTGCATTCAAAACAAGAGCGGACTGGCTGATCCAGTCCAACTCTCTCTTCCTTCTAGCCTCAGCAGCACGGCGCTCTGCCTTGAAGCGCTGCTGCTCCTCTTGATTTGCAGCCTGCTCCGGCGTAGCACCAGCCAGTACCATGGCGGAAATGAGATCGGCCTCTGCTGCCAATCGAGCTTTGGCGGCAGCAGCCTGCTCCGCACCAAGCTGGGAGATAGGATCGGCATGAGAGGCAGCGGCCTTGGGTGCAACGGCCTGGGAGGGCTTCTTTTGAGGAGGAGGAGGAGGAGCCTTGGATTTTGGGGCCGGGGCCTTCTTTTTCTTCGCGGCGGCGACTCTCTCTTCTTCCCCCTTTTCGACATCATCAGTCAGGGTCTTGATAAGGGAAAGAAGAGTCGCGTCCTCTTGCTGCAGCTTTGTCACGGCATCCTTCAACTCCTGCTGGCCATTGAGAAGGGAGGAGATGGTGCCGTGAATTGCGTTGATCTGTTCGTTTGAGGTCGATGCCGAGTTTGAGATAGAAGAAGCCAGTTCGGTTACTCGCTCATCGACCTTCTCCACATCCTCCAATACTTCCGCGATTTGGTCGCGGGATGCCATGTTGAGCTCATCAAGCTGGCCAGGTAGGAGCTTGTCAGTATATTCCTTCAAAAGCCTCACTGCAAAATCAGTGACACGCTCCTTGGCAACTTCATCGGCCTGGGCCTTGGCTTCATTGATAATATCGGCCCGGACCTCGGCTATGGCCTGCTTGATTTGTTCTGGGAGGCTGGTGATGATTGACTCGAGTTTGGCAGAAATATCATCCAGCGCAGCCTCCACATCGACCCTTGGAGACGGAGCAGCAGCAACTAGAGGCTGATCATCACCCTCAATCCTGGGTGATGATTGCTCCGGAGTTTGAATCCGATCAAACTCGTCTCCGGCTTCGGTGGCGGAGTTGTACAGGGCGCGAGAGTGCGCATATAGGGGGCGAAGGTCGATGCCCAAAATTTTGGCTTCGACCTTCATGCGGCGAAGCACCAGCTGGCGAAAATTGGAGGCCGCATCCCCCACGGTGTAGAAACCGAACTCCGATTCAAGAGCCAGCTCCTCGACCTTCAGGTCGTCGAGAGTGACGACCTGCAGCAACGCCTCGAACATATAGTAATAACTCGACTTACAATCCAGGTAGAACTGGAGGCGAGTGGCGAGGTCGAGAGACTTGGGGAGTTGGGCAATCCCCGGCATCAGGTCGATGACCTTCAGCCTGGCCTCCGCCTTCTTGGCAGCGACCTGGGAGTGAGCAGCAGACATTGGCTGCTCAACGAACGGCTGGACCTCCAGCACGACGTCCTCCTCCACAGGCGCATCTCGAACTGGGGAAGGCAGTGAATCTTCCGCAGTGAGATCCTGGATCTCGACAGATCCAGCTCGTTGGACGAGGGGGGAACTCACTGGCGAGAGAGCAACGACCTGCGAAGAAGATGCAGGCCGTTTCTGCGAGGCGGATGGCTCGCCGGCGGAACGGACTGGAGATGGAGTCCGTTCGGCTGATGGAGAGCGCGATGGAGAGCGCGAAGTCTCCGTGCGAGCTGCAGGCTCATCGAGCTTCACGGGAAGGACTTTATGCATCGGCCTGGGAGGGTCACCGGAGGCCGACTGCATTTTGCGAGGGGGAGTCCTCTTCACGGGCTGGCCCTTCTTGACAGGGCGAGAAGGGACCAGATCGAAATCGGCCTTCCTTTTCTTTTGAAGGGGTCGATCTGGGATCCTCCAACCAACTTTGGAATGGCCGGTTCTGGCGAGATGCTCCCGGACAGAGTCTGGGGAGTTGTGGTAGATTTGCGGCGAAACCCCTATAGCCATCTCCAGCTGGTGGAGATCCTTTGGAATAAACAGAGGGGGGAAGTCCGGATCTCTGGACCACGTCCTCTGCTTGAAGTGGGAGATGATGATGGAGGTCACCTTCGTCCCAAGGCGAAGCGGCTTGTCGTTGCGGAGAGATACTTTTACAATGGCCTCTCCCTCCGTCTCGCAGATGATCATCCTGGCTTCATCCCAAAGCAGGGAGACCAACAATTTGGCCCAACAGACGGGCAGGTCGAGTACTACGGCCGCCAAGATCTGGAATTTGAAAGGGGTGACCTGGTCGTAGTTCCCGAGAAGCCCCAGAAAACACTTCTGCACGAAGTCCATCAAGAGGCGATATTTAGGGCGGAGTTCGCTCCTCTTGAATGCGACTGGCACGAACTGCCTCTGCTCGATTAGGACACGATCTGCAACCAGCTGCAGTTGGTCCCTAGAAATGTCAGAGAGTTGCATCGTCCCCTCTTCATCAATGTCGAAGGCCGCTTTCACAGCATCAAGAACGTTGATGGTGGCCACGGACTTCGTGGTTCCAATAGAGACGGTGTGGGTGGATACGGAATCTCCTTCATTCCAATTGTAGAAGAAGGCACCCACAAGCCTGGGGAGATTCTTCGCCGGCCGGGTGGAGATGATCTGATGGAATGAACGGCACTTCTCCACCATGGCGAACATGGAGTCGAGATCGTGAAAACCGAAGTTTTCACGCACCATGTAGGGCTCGAACTTGATGCGAGCCGTCAAGAACTCTTCTACTTCTGACCACTGCAATTCTTTACGACCAGAGGGTAAAATATTTGCTGCCATTGTTGTTTTCTGCAAATTTTCCAAAAGAGATTAGAAAGAGAACCAATCGTTTTTCGAGAAAGGATAGAGAAACACAGTTAAGAACTTGACAGGAAATTAAAAGCATAAATGGTAAAAAGAACACAAACCACTGCGAGTGATTCGAAGCAGAGAAACGATGATCACGACGGCGGCAGTTTAAAATTTTGCAGAGAAAATTAGGTTTTAGTAGATGAAGATGATAAGAGTAAGTAAAGTTTTTGAGAGAAAACTGCATGACATATATAGATTTTTCGAACGGTTGAGATCGTTCGAATTTGAAAGGGTTAAAGTTGCAGTATTAATCCTCAACCGCATGATCGTGGGCGCGTGGAATGTGTAACGTTTCACATCCGCGCGTGAAGAGGTTGGAACGTGCATAAATATGCACTTTTACAGAAAAATGGCAGGGAATTAAATGTAGCCTCGGTCAACGTGTCAAAACTTGACACTTGACTAGATGTGTTGAAAAAATGGTAATCATTACTCCCTTTTTCCTCATTTTCTGCAAATTTGCAGTCCCTTAAACAATGAAACACATTGAGAAATAAATAACATTAATAAATGAAAAAATTCAATGCGTATTAAAGAAGTTATAAGACAAAAGGGTGATACTGCCCCTTTGATTCTTCCTTCATAAATGCAGTTGCATTCAGGTTGATATTGGTCTGATGATATCGGTCTGTCTAAATGAACGGCCTCAATTTGTGATATCGGCCTGGACATATGACATCGACCTGGCGAGTTGGAACTGCCTGGACTTAAGGTGTCGGCCTGGCGAAATAAACGCCCTGGAGACAGACATTGACCATTGTTCCCCCTCAAATGATGGATCACTTTGGCTAAGTGTTCCCCCTCAATTTGAGGAATGCAGGTCGATTTATTGAATAGTCGACGGCCTGATGATGGACACGGCCTGTTGACAGACACGGCCTGTGGATAGGAACGGCCTGTTCAAATAGTGTCTCCCTGTTCAATGGTATCGGCCTGTTGAGTAGATGACGGCCTGTTCCCCCTTAATATCGGCCTGCTTGCAAGGAGACTGCCTGCTTGTTGGTCCCGGTTGTTGGTCCCACAAGCTTTTGAGAAATTTGGCAGGTCGACGAGGAGATAACGGCCTGTAGGCTTACGATCGGCCTGATGTCTCAACATTTAGTAACCCCAGCTTTCCACATAGCATTTTGAATCTTTCTTCGGCTAGGGGTTTGGTTAGAATATCAGCTCGTTGAATGTCAGTGTGAATCTTCTCTATAACCACGTTCTTCTTTTCCACGTGATCACGAATAAAGTGATGTCGAATATCCACGTGCTTGCATCTAGAGTGAAGAACTGGATTTTGAGTAATGGCGATGGCACTCGAGCTGTCGCAGAATATAGGCACTTCACTGACTTCAACTTCATAATCCTTAAGTTGTTGCTTGATCCACAAGATTTGTGCACAACAACTTCCTGCGGCCATGTACTCGGCCTCTGTGGTGGAGGTGGCTACTGAGGTTTGCTTCTTTGAAAACCAAGAAATCAGCTTGTTTCCGAGAAAATGGCAAGTACCCGAGGTAGATTTCCTATCGAGCTTGCACCCTGCATGATCAGAATCTGAATAACCTGTAAGCTGCAAATTATCATCACAAGGATACCAAAGACCTAGATTTGTGGTTCCTTTGATGTATCGAAGAATTTTCTTTGCTGCTTCCAAGTGAGATTCCTTCGGATTAGCTTGAAATCGAGCACACACTCCAACTGCAAAAGTGATGTCAGGTCGACTAGCAGTTAAATAAAGTAATGAACCAATAATACCCCTGTACTGTGCTATGTTGGCAGGTTTTCCTTGGGGATCCGGGTCGATCTTCCCACCAGAGAGCATTGGTATTTTGACTGGCTTGCTGTCTTTGACACCAAACTTGTCAACCAGCTCGTGTGCGTACTTTGTTTGGCTAATGAAGATTCCTTCATCGGACTGCTTGACCTGCAACCCTAGAAAGAAATTCATTTCCCCCATCATAGACATTTTGTATTTTTCCGTCATGAGGTTACCAAATTTTTCGCACAGTATGGGAGACTTAGATCCAAATATAATATCATCAACATAAATTTGTACTAAAAGGATATGTTCGTTCACTTTGATAGTGAATAGCGTCTTGTCGACTGAACCACGCTTGAATCCTGATTCGATGAGGAAAGATGATAGCGTCTCATACCAAGCTCGAGGAGCTTGCTTAAGACCATAGACGGCCTTGTGCAGTTTGTAGACTTTGCTTGAATCACCCTCCTCGAATCCAGGAGGCTGTTCCACATAGACTTCTTCTTCAAGAACGCCATTGAGGAACGCGCTTTTAACATCCATCTGGTAGACTTTGAATCGTTGATGAGCGGCATAAGCTAGAAACAGCCTTATAGCTTCTAATCTTGCAACGGGGGCAAACGTCTCATCATAGTCGATTCCTTCTTGTTGACAGTAACCCTTTGCTACCAGTCGGGCTTTGTTTCTGACAACTTCTCCAGATTCATCTCTCTTGTTCTTGTAAACCCATTTAACTCCAATGACGCCTTGATGATAAGGACGATCAACTAGTGACCATACTTCATTTCTTTTGAATTCATTGAGTTCTTCTTGCATGGCTTCTATCCAGTCAGCATCTTGAAGAGCTTCATAGGCATCCTTGGGTTCTATGCGAGAGAGATAGCAACTTAGAAGTGCACTTTCACCAATCGTCCTTCTCGTTCGTACTCCTTGGTTTGGGTTCCCAACAATGAGCTCTTTCGGATGATCATCGATCCATCGTCTGCGTCGTGATCTTTCTTCATTTGAAATGATCGGCTCGGGCTCATTAATGGGTTCGTCAAACTCTGGATGAGTTGAAGGTTGATCAGTGGGCACATGCTGTTGCTCGAGCTGTTGATCAGGCTGCTGTTCGGCCTGGATGTTGAGCTGCTCCATTGTGTTATCGAGCTGCTCAATTTGAGATGTAAGGTCGTTAACAGCATCAGTCTTGGGGACTGAGGGAGGGGGATCAGCTTGGTTAAGTCCGGCTGATGTATTACAGCTCGTATTAGTATTTGCATCACTTCCCCCTTGCTGTGTGACCATAGGATCAGATTGATCCTCTTCCTCCAAATCATTTGGAGTCCATACTAGCAGGTCGTCAATGGGGGAGTTAGACGGCCTGTTAGCATCGGGCTGTTCTGTTCCTGTACTTGATTCTCTGTACAGACAAGTAGATTCATCAAACACAACATGAGGTGTTACCTCCACAACTAGGGTTTTCTTATTAAAAACTCTATAAGCTTTGCTAATCTCTGAGTATCCTAAAAATACTCCTGGATCGGCCTTGCTATCAAAAGTCTTCAGTTGAGATTTCCCATTGTTGTGAATGTAACACAAACACCCAAAAGCTTTAAAATACTTTAACCTGGGGAGTTTGTTGTTCCACAGCTCGTATGGTGTCTTTCCATGTCGGGTCGTGATGATCGACCTGTTTTGGGTGTAGCAGGCTGTGTTGACGGCCTCTGCCCAAAACTTCTTTGGAAGATTGGTTTCATCCAACATGGTACGAGCTGCTTCCTTCAGCGATCTGTTACGACGTTCTACCACGCCGTTTTGTTGAGGTGTGCGTGCGGCTGAAGTTTGATGATGAATCCCACTCTTTGTGCAATATTCTTCGATCATTGCATTGATAAATTCAGTGCCTCGATCTGATCGAATGGAGATGATGGATTTCTCCTTTTGATTGCATAGCTTGCTCAGCAACGCAGGTAGCTTCTCCAATGTCTCCTTCTTTTTGTACATGAAAATAACCCACGTAAATCTAGAATAATCATCTATAATAACGAGAGCATATTTTCTACCGTTTATACTCAAGGGAGTGACTGGACCGAAGAGGTCGAGATGGAGAAGCTCAAGAATTCGATTTGATGATTGAGCCGTCACGCTTGGAAATGATGATCTTGTCTGCTTTCCAGCTTGACATGCTCTGCAGATGTGATCACGATCGAAGACTTGGTCTGGCAGGTCGTTCACCAGCTTGTTGCGTGCGAGCTTGTTGATGGCCTTGAAGTTTAAGTGACTCAACCTCTTGTGCCATAGCCAGCTTGTCTCGGAATCGGCCTTTGTGACCAGGCAGGTCTCTATCCAATCTGTCCATTGTACAATATAGAGTCTATCCTGCAAAATTCCGGTAAGAAGAATTTCTCCTTCCTCATTTTTCACGAGACACTTGTTAGCGGTGAATTCTACTCGTTTACCACTCGAGCAGAATTGCGACACAGAGAATAGATTATGATTAAGACCTTCAACATAAGAGACGTTAGAAATAGTTGTTTTACCAACTCTTAGATCGCCCTGGCCTCTCGTAAATCCCTTAGAACTTCCTCCAAAGGTTACAAGGGGCCCGTCTCGTTCTTGATAGTTTGAAAGTGGCGTTTTGTCACACGTCATGTGCTTTGAGCATCCACTATCAATGATCCATACAGCTCCATGAGCTGCTTGGCTCCTTCTTTGAGCCTTCCCAACCTGTAATTAATTAAACTTAGCAACCCATTTGAGATTGGGTGCTACATCGGTTGCGGGAACGGCCTTTGGAACCCATATTTGCTTCACCGGTCTGCTTCTATCCGAGGCTGAGGACGAGGCAGCAGTGGTCTTGGGCTTAGGAGCCTTGGATTTCTTCGAGCGAGGGCGACGAGGCTGATAATATCGTTCTTCGTAAAACCCAGGTTGATACTGCCAGTCTGAGAAATTTGACTGTTGAGAATAGTGGCAGTAGCACCCTTGATAATCCGGGTGGAAGAACTCAGGATGATACGGCCTTTGATAGTGCTGGCCTTGGTATCGCCCTTGATGAACAGCCTTATTCTGATGATAGGAGGCAGGTCGACGTTGCTGGCCAGGTCGACTCTCCTTCTTTTGAGGAGCGGGCTGTTCTTTCTTTCGTTGCTTTATGAGGATGGCCTGGGGCTGTCGAGCTGGATTCTTCAGCTTGATCATCTTATCAGGGAGAGCTTGATTATCTTTCCGAACATTCTTTGATTTAGGCTGCGCTTTCACGAACGTGATCTCGCAGTCTTTGTTCTTGCCTTTCTTGGATTCTCCATTAAATCCAATCCCAGAGTGATCGCGCGGATTGCGTTGCATGGATTGGACCTCTTCCAGCTTCTTTCCACTTTTCTTCAACTGACTTAATGTGAGTTGAAGTTTTTCTTCCTTTTTCACGAGGAGTTCGTGTCGATTTACCAAGTCAGCCAGCTTTGAGGTAAGGCTGTGTATTTCGGCATCTTTGGTCTTGAGGGACTCGTTCTTCTCGAGCTCCCTGGTATCGAACTCCTTGACCCGTAAAGTCAATTCGTCAACCTTTGACTTTAGGGTTTCGATCTCCCTTTCTTTTTCTTCATCGTAGGGAGAGAATCTTTCTTCCAATGCTAGCTTGTATTTTTCATTTTTATCCAATAGCTCAGCATTGTCTTCAACGACCTCCTTGAGAGTATCCACGAGGTCGGCATAGTCATCCAGCTGCTTCTTGATTTCTTCCCAAGACACAGCCTCGGATAGGTCTTCATCACCTTCTTCTGCACAATCATCGTCAGAAAAAGAAAGTGAAATGGGTTGAAGATCTACCTTTGAAGATCCCTCGTTTTGTTGATGCTTTCCAACGAAGCATTCTTCATCATCACTTTCATCGAAAGCGATGTATCCTTCGTCATCACTTGACGAGCTATCCGAGAGGTGAGCTTCCTTTGTTTCTTCGGCGATCATTGCAGCTCGTTGATCTTTGAGCTTCTTATCGCGCTTTGCACGGAGCTCGTCTCTCTCGGCCTTGGTAAGATCCGGGCAGTCCGTCTTGTAATGACCTGGCCTGCCACAGTTGAAACAACCACCCTCGGGTGTGTTAGAAGAATTGAAGGTTGAGGGTTTACCTTCTCCCTTTTTATCAGGGCGGTCGTGGTTGCGGTTGGAAAAGTTTCGTTTGTTGTCACGGTAGAATTTCTTGTATTTGACAACCTTCCCTAGGAGCTTCTCATTTCTCCTAGCGGCTAGAGCATAGTCGAGAGTCATCTTCTCGAACTTCTTGACGATGGATTCGTCAATCGGACTTGGGGTAGCAGCTGAGGCTGAGTCGGCCTTGAAAGCTACCTCCTTGTTCTTTTCATCAGCCTTCTTGCTGGTGGAAGGCTGGGTTGGTCCATGGATGCGGATCATCTCATACTCATTTCCGACAAGAATGTCGAAGAGATCTTCAGTGGTGAGGGAGTTGAAATCCGATCGGGCTGGATGCATGGCGGCGTATACGTGCCAATTTGCAGGGAGGGCACGTATCACCTTGAGATTCTTCTCGCGCTGCGTATACTTGTATGGGTTGATGGCAGCCACTTCAAGAACAATCTCGGTGAAGCGAATTTTCATCGCTTCGATGGTTTCTCCCGAAACCATCTTGAAGTCATCGAACTTGCTGCACGCCATGGACAGCTTGTTCTCCTTCATTTCCTCTGAGCCAAGGCTGATGGACCGGAGGGTGTCCCACATTTCTTTGGCCGTTTCAAGATTTCTGATCTTGGCCAGGTAGACGCCCTTCACAGTGCTGGAGATGAGTCCCTTTGCATAATCATCGAGACCGGCCTCCTTCCTTTCCTCGGTTGTGAAGTCGCGAGGATTCTTAAGGACCTTCTCGTATGTAGCCTCCCCGGGGGCTGTTCCATCCACGATAATCTTCGCAGCATAAATGGGGGAGGGTCCGTTCTCGATGATGTCCCACATAAGGACGTGATGTGCCTTGAGACACATCTTGATTCGAAAGCTCCAATCTTCATAGCCTTGAATGGAGAAGTCTTCACATACCCTGAGAAGAGAAGCCTCCATAGCAGAATAATATGATATGAATGAATGAAAAAGATTTTTCTAAGGATCGGTTCAAAATGACCAAAAGTTTGATAAAGAACTTTTAGTATGCAAAGCAGCGGTCAAAAGAACCACTGCTCTGATACCACTTGTTGGTCCCGGGAAAGAGTAATTGGTGTATGGGGGGGGGGGGAATACACCAATAACCAACCGTTTTTGACTTTTAAAAATCAGGTTGATCTGCAGGTCGTTTGTCAAGGTCGACCTTATCAGAGGCAGTTTGATCTATCAAGCTCGTATGGTATCAAGCTTGATTTATCAAACTGTTAATGCGGAAGTTGGTGGAGGTTGATTACTCTTTGAAAAATCTTAGGGTTGAATATGGATAGCAGGTTGATTCGTGTAATGCAGGTTGATGCTCGTCAGTATGATAATGAAATGAAAGAGCGATAAATAAAGAGAGAGAGAGAAACACCGCGATGTAGCGTGGTTCGGAGAAACCCTCCTACGTCCACGTCAGGTCGACTCGACCTGAGAATCCCTTTTCTTTTGGATCCACCTCTCTCTTATTTATACTGACTGAGTATCAGTTCTAGCTACAATCTATCTTGAGAGTAACTAGACACGAGTTTTGGGTCGTGACCCTTACAACCTTCGTACTAAAACGTACAAAAAAAACTTACGCTTTTACAGAGCTAGACTAACTCTATAATGGCGAAAATAACAACAAGCTTTCTAACTTCGAACAAGTCGGAGAAGAAGTTGTTTGAACAATCGACAAGCAGCAGTGAACGCTTCGTCGTTGTGGTGTTTTTCGGAATAAGAAACCTCTCTTCTTCAAGTGTTTGGGAAACTAATCGGATTTCGAACACTTGAATGGATTTGAGCTTTGAGAGAGATTTTGGGCAGAGATATGGCGTTGATAGCTTGTGTTTCCCGTACTTGAATCCGAAAATGGCTGAAGTATTTATAGGCAGTTTTGAAAAACTAGCCGTTGGAGTCGGGCTGACGTGGCACTAGCCGTTGGATGCTGACTCACTTCTAGCCGTTGGGAATATTCGTCCTTGCTGGCACTCGACGTGGCAAGGATCAGGTCGTGACGCTCCATGAAGGTGGAGCATCGACCTTGATTGATAATCCAGCTCTTGAAATCTTCTAAGGAAATGCCAGCTGGAAGCTTGATAGAGGAGGTCGATAGACAGGCTGATGATCCAGCTCGATCCAATTGAGGCAGGTCGATACATCGACCTTTCTCTTACAGGGTGGATCGAACTTGATACTAAACGTTAAAGGGCATCGACCTGCACTAACAGGTAGCAGGTCGATCTATCGGCCTTGACCCTAAACAAGTAAAATATGCCTAAGTGTGGTTTCGATAAACATCATCAAAATCAAACTGCAGGGGGTTCCCAACAATGTCTATATCTTCAAGGGAAGAATCTAAGGGTAAGCCTAGTTCAACAGTTCCTAGCACTCTCAATGCTAAAACTTACCAATCAAAGGGTAAAGAGAAAAATGTTGAAGCTTCTAAGTCTCAAACCAAGACACTAGAGACAAAGGAACTTCCTTTCAAAAAGAGAAGTAATGTCTATGTGTCACGTGAGTCGGATTGGAGATGGTCCAACCATACTTATGTTGAAGGGGAAGTGTTTGAAGCACCCAAGAGGTCGCTTCAAATCCCAAAGGTTCCTCAAGCGAGTCAGGGTCAAAACCCTAGGTTGACCGCTTCAAGGAAACCAAACGAGTCACTTGCAAAGAACAGAAACCCTAATTTAGTCTCTAAGCCTAAGGCTAATCCGAAGCAAGTGGCTTCAGGATATAAGCAAAAGGGCAAGAGCATAGGTGTGTCTCAAGCGAATCGCTACCCCTCATGCACACACTGTTGCACATGTGAAGCTGCATCTAAGCAGAAGTCACAGTTTAAAAAGGTCGAGAAGCCCAAAGCACAAGCTAACTCTCAAAAGAGAGTGAAGCAAGTGTGGGTACCTAAAGGGACTAACCTGCAAGGACCCAAACTGATTTGGGTACCAAAACTTGTCTAATTGCAGGTGAGCGCCGTGGACCATATGCCCAGTGAAGGTCAACCAATTTGGTACTTGCACAGTGGATGTTCAAGACACATGACTGGCATGAAAGCTCTACTTCAAGAATATATAGAGAAGAAGGGTCCACATGTAACCTTTTGTGACAACTCTAAAGGAAGCACCAAAGGATACGACGTACTAAAGATAGGAAAACTTAGAATTGAAGAAGTTTCCTACGTGGAAGGACTGAAGCACAACTTGTTATCCATCTCACAGTTCTGTGATAAAGGATACAAGGTGGAGTTCATCTCCAACAAGTGCATTGTGAAAAACAAGCTGACATCCCAGATTGCACTCACTGGAATTAGACAAAGGAATGTCTACATTGTGCAATGGGATGGCTGGAAAGAGGAGACGTGCTTGGTTGCTAGGAGTGCTACTGAAATTGGATGGCTATGGCACCGACGCTTGAACCATCTCAACTTCAAGACGATCAATCGCTTAGCTCGGAAAGGCTTGGTGTAGGGCATACCCAATGAGGTCTTTGTCAAAGACCATCCATGCTCACCATGCCACCAAGGGAAGCAGATGAAGAAGCACTTCGCTAGTCTTGAAGAATCATCTTCCAAGCGAGTGCAGGAGCTACTACATATGGATTTGTTTGGACCAATCACTCCAGTAAGCGTCAATGGAAGAAAGTACACTCTCGTTGTAGTCGACGACTTCTCTCGCTACACTTGGGTCGTATTTCTCTTTAGCAAGAAGGAGACACTGTCCAAACTGCCACAATTGCTCAAACGTCTTGTTGTGGAGAAAAACCAAGCGATTGCCACCATTCGCTCCGACAAAGGCACAAAGTTTCTAACCTCAACAATTGAAGCTTACTGTACGGAGCATGGGATAGCACACCAAATTCCTCAGCACGCACACCTCAGCAGAACGGAGTAGCTGAAAGAAGAAATCGAATCATCAAAGAAGCCGTTCGTACCATGATCACTGATTTAAAGCTTCCGATGAAGTATTGGGCTGAAGCTGCCAATACCGCATGCTACACTCAAAATCGGACGCTTCTCACAAACGGTTCAACAAAACACCATATGAAATATGGACAGGGAGAATTCCTAACATTTCTTATTTACATATATTTGGTTGTAGGGTCTTCATTCACAATAATGGGAAGTCACAATTGAAAGCCTTTGAAAGCAAAGCTGATGAAGGAATATTCTTAGTGTATTCTACATCGAGCAAAGCTTACAGGGTGTTCAATTGTAAAACTCTAATTGTGGAAGAATCACTCCATGTCGTATTTGATGAATCTTCTTTAAGTCTTCCACAGGAAGAGGTTCAAGCGAATGACAAGAATTCAAGCGAGGAACCCAACAATCCATTGACTTGGGACATGCTTGAAGATGATGAAGAAGTCAAGGATTCAAGTGATAAAGTTTCCCAAGAGAAGGATGAAGCTGCCCCCAAGACTTAAGAAGCGAATGCAGGCCAAGCACCCATTCAGGTCGCTTCAGATGGAGAAGCAAGCGACCCGCATGAAGAAGAAGAAGAAGCTGGTGGATCCAGGCGTGCATGGCTCAAGAATCATTCACCAAGCCAAATCATTGGAGATCTATCCAAAGGCGTGGTGACCAGAAGCCAAGTGATTGGAGAAAGCGCTATGATCAGTTGCTTTCCGTCCAACATTGAGCCAGCAAGCATGGAGGAAGCCCTAGCAAATTCAAATTGGGTGATTGCCATGCAAGAGGTGCTGAACCAATTCACCAGAAATGACGTATGGTATCTCGTGGATCGTCCCAAATTCCAGCATGTGATTGGCACCAAGTGGGTGTTCAAGAACAAGACCGATGAGGACCACAACGTCATGAGAAACAAGGCACGACTCGTCGCCAAGGGTTACAACCAGGAGGAAGGGATCGATTTCGATGAGAGCTTCACTCCAGTGGCCAGACTTGAAGCGATTAGACTGTTTCTTGCCTATGCAGCGGCTAAGAAATTCAAAGTCAATCAAATGGACATCAAGAGCGCATTCTCAATGGAGAGCTCAAGGAAGAAGTATATGTGGAGTAGCCACCGGGTTTCGAGCAAGGAGATAGGGTGTATCGTTTGAAGAAGGCCCTGTATGGATTGAAGCAGGCGCCTAGAGCGTGGTATGATACGCTATCTCAATTCCTAGTAGATAATGGATTCCACAAAGGGAAGATAGATCGGACTCTCTTCACCATCAATCGTGGAGAAGATATGTTATGGGTCCAGATCTATGTGGATGACATCATATTTGGGTCACCAAACCAGTCGCTTATAGACAAGTTTGGAGAGCTGATGAAGACCAAATATGAGATATCGATGATAGACTTGATGATTTGCTTCCTAGATCTTCAAGTGAAGCAGCAAGAAGATGGAATCTTCATCAATCAAGCTAAGTATACTCGAGATATGTTTGCCAAGTTTGGTTTTCAGCATGCTAAAGTTGTGAAGATCCCATTGAACACCAGCTAGAAGATTGAGCCAGACCTAGAAGGAGAGTCTGTGGATGCTATAGACTACCGGGCCTTGATCGGATCCCTTCTATATATCACTGCAAGCAGGCCAGATATAGCTTTTGCAGTTGGAGTATGTGCTCGCTTCCAAAGCAATCCCAAGCACAGTCATCTTGAAGCTGCCAAGCGAATCCTTCGCTATCTCAAAGGCTCCGTCAACATGGGGCTGTGGTATCCTGCTGAAGATAATCTGGAGCTCACAAGATATTCTGATGCTGACTATGGAGGATGCCGTGTTGATAGGAAATCAACATCGGGCACATGTCAGTTCTTGGGAAGCAAGCTGATCTCATGTTTTTCAAGGAAACAAACCAGTGTAGCTACTTCAACGACTGAAGCTGAGTACATGGCCGCTGGAAGCTGCTGTTCTCAAATCCTATGGCTTCGTCAGCAGTTGAAGGACTACAAATTTGAAGCAAATGAGATCCCAATCTTCTGCGACAACAACAGCGCTATATTTATCTCGCAAAACCCAGTGCTTCACACCAGATGCAAGCATGTGGAAATCCGACATCACTTCATTCGAGATCATGTCGAGAAGAAGGATATAAAGCTCGAGAAAATCCATACCGATCTCCAGCGAGCAGATATCCTCACCAAGCCTCTAGCTGAGTCTCGCTTCAATCAGCTATGCATGGAATTAGGGTTACTAGACCCTGGTGAAGAGTGCTAGATCCAGGATGCACACAGGAGTGGATGCTTGCCGTCAAGCGTCCCTCACTTTGGACCTTCACCAATTCAAGTGAGTCGCTTCAAAACTCACTCGCTTGAAGAAGGAGAAATAAGGTGGTGAAAGGTGGAGTGTTGGAAGATGTTCCCTACCAACTAACAAGATTGTTAAGGCTATGGTTAAGGGGGAACTATTGATTGCTCTTGGAGTAATCTACTTCCAAAGTGAGCAAGGAAAGTTGTTACCTAGCCTAGGATTCCTAGCAAGTGGGTATAAACACTTGCAAGTACCGTTTCTAGTAACGGTTGTGGGGTCTTATATCGGGCCTTCCCACGTAAAAATGGTGAAAGCTTAGGCAGGGCTGGCACCTAGACCTTGCGTCCTCTTCCCATCTTTCCGCCGAAGAGGAGCATGTCTTCTCATCTCCTTCGTCGTGGATAAACATTCACTCATTACTCACTCTTCATTGAGTTGAGCTGCCGAATGTTTATTCATTCTTCTCCCACCTTGAATATTGCATCGCTTCAATTCACCCTATTTTTGGGTCAAGCGAGTCAAATGCATATTCATTCTATAGATCTTAAGTGGAGAGCTTGAAGAGTTACCTTTTACTTAAAAAGGTTGCAGGGCTGGTGACATGCTTCTGCTTAAAACCAAGAATGTCTTGTCAGAGCATTCTCATTGTCATCCTGTCCTATTCCGACCTGAGATAAGGACTTGTACTCATCTCCCATTCATCGTGAATAAGTACAAAAAAGTGAATCTCCCTTTGGGTTGTAGAAAGCTAGTGTACTCTATTCATTTCCTCCCCCATTCACTTCGTTGGAGGACTCTCTGGTTAGAAGAGGAAGATGGAAGAGATGAATGCCAAGAAGATCAAGCTCAAAGAAGACCAACAAGTAGCAAAAGAGGTTTACATATGTGGTATCAATCTCCTACAATGTGAGATTGACTGGTAAGTGTTTCAATTCAAGTACACTAAGCAAAATGAAGCATGCTAGAAACCTTCATTTGCTATGTGGAAAATATAAAATGAATCTGACACAAATACAAAGAGGAAAACATTCTTGTTTATCCTCGAAGTATGTAAGTCAGAAACATTTTAAATAAAGTCAAAGAAATTTCAAATTCTTATACCAGTCGCTTCAGATGGGCAAGCGAGTGCTTCGACACTCAAGCGAGCCATCGCAAGCGAGTGTGGAACAGTCACGACAAGCGAGTACTTCGCAAGCGAGTAAAAGCCAAGCGGCCACACTCAAGCAAGCAAGTACACAGCGAAGCGTATGAACTGTACACACTCGAGTGCAAATATCACTTTTTGCTTTGCATTTAATGCAGATCAGGTACAAGGCAGATATTTTGGGCGCGTGGTGCACACTTCAAATTTGAAGCGGGAATTTCGCACATGATCCAGCCGTTGAATCTCAACAGTTTTTGAATCACAGCCGCTAGATCGACGCCGTTTGAACAGACGAGTCACAGAAGGCCTCGTGGAGTGCCAAGTCAACTTGACGGCTCACTTTTACTGTGATGACGCCGTACACGTCAATCACATCGTTGATAGCCGCCGCCTACGCACAGCACTTTCGGGGAAATTGCCAACTCACCCCTGCCACGTCAGCCAAACCCTAAATCTATATAAAGGGACGATGCAGAACTGCAGAAGCTGTATCAACCCCCCCTCCCCCCCCCCCCCCCCCACCCAAAAAAAAAAAAAATTACCATTCTTGTGAAAAGCTCTGCATCTCTCTGCAATTTTCACAAGTCTCAACCCCTCTTTAAATCTTCACTCATATTTCTTCAAACATTCAACCATGGTGAAGAAAGCAGCAACACAGACCATGAAACAGTTCCTAGCCACAATCGGAGACTACATCAACGTTGAGCCCCACCTCGACGCGAAAGTAGTAGAAGCAGATGGCTTCTTGCGCAAGGCTATGACCACGGCTGGCTTTTGGGAGTTTGTCACTGCGAGGCCGGAGAAGATCTTGGCCAAAGCTGTGGCTGAGCTTCTATTGAATCTGAAGGAAGGACGGACTTTTTCTTCATTCACCGACCCGGAGGATGGAAAGCCGGTGGAAGTAGATCTAGATGCTATTGCCGGTGTATTCAACTTGCCGAAGGAAGGAGCAGATTCTCTTTCTGATTTAGAGCTGTCCGTCGACGTCGAGTTTGCTCGATTCGCCGCCGACAAAAGTGCAGAGTTCGATGTAAAGCACAACAACATCAGAACTGATCTGGGAACCCCCTTCAACCATATCTGCGAGCTATACACTAAGTCTGTGGTGTGTAGTATCGGAACACTGGGCCAGCTTTCCGATACGAAGCTTTTAGCTGTCACTGCCATCGTAGATAGTTTGACTGGCACACGGTTCAACTGGCACAGTTGGTTCATCAACCAACTGCACGAAGTCGCCAAGGACTTCAAATACGAGAAAGGAAGCACCGATCAAATCCTTCGAAAAGGGAAGCTACGCTTTTTCTCCAGGATCTCGTTCGCACTGGAGAGATTGTTTCCGAACAGAAAATGGACAAACACCATGGAGTACAAGAAGAACACCATTTTCTATGACATCTACAAAACCGAAAAGATCGTCGTGGACCAGGGATCTTCGAGGTGGATGTACTCCCAGCAGTACCTATTGCCGAGAGGCAAAGTGGAAAGAAAAAGTCCAAGCGAGCCGCTTCACCTGCAAAGCGAGCGGCTCCGAAGCGAGTGAAGAAAGTGAAGCGAGTCGCTTCACTGGTGGAGGCAAGCGAGGAGGAGGAGCAGCTGCTTGCCAAGGAAACCGAAGTTGATCAACCCCTCCCTTCCCCATCCAAAATCGCAAAACAAAGACCAACTGACGCAAACAAACCCCAACCCTCTCCAGCCAAAGAAGCACCCCAAGCTTCCCCAGTACATATCCAAACCCAGCAACCCCAAGAACCAGAAGTTTCAACAACCAACCAACCCCAACCCAAAGCTTCCACCACCCAAAAGCAAAGCTCACCCCACTCTCTATACGAAGCAGAATCTACTTCTTCAATCCCCATTCCCAAATTACCATTCCTCAGCACAAATCTTGATGCTGCCTATACACTATTTGAACCAACTCAAACCCAGCAACAGACTACCCAAACCCAAGCACCCCAAACCATACAAGCATCAACACCCAACTTCCCTCAGATACAGCGACTTCAGCCGACACCACCCAAACAACCAACATAGAAATAACCATTAAACCACCAACAAAACCCCCACCCCCATCCGCAGAAGAGAGAGCCCTTCGTCGATACTTGATGGATAGGGATCTTGCCGCTGAAACAATTCAGAACCGCTACCCGAACGTAGAGATGTCTGAGGAATTCTTCACCAAAGCAACAAACTTCCTCACGTACATCACTTACAGAGGAATGGAGTATTTCAAGATCTTTAACCTCCGCAGAGCCTTCATAGAAGAGATCATTGAAAAGAAGGAGGCGGAGATGCTCAATTTCATTGGAGTAGACGGGTTCCATGTCTTCCTCAATAAGGCTCGCTATTGGGAGCTACTGGATGCAAAGGTGAAGCGTGCGTATCCTGACGCTGTGATCCCGGAGCGAACGCCGTCTGCTCACGAGCAGAGGATGATGAAGGAGCACGAGGCGGAGATGGTGGTGAAGGAGGTGGAAATTGCCAATCTTCAAGACGTGATTACAAGGAAGATTGAGGAGATTGAGAAGAAGGAGGAGGTGGTCAAGAATCTGAGAGCAGATTTTGACAAGAAGAAGACCGAGCTGGAGGGTAAACTCGAGGAGAAAGTGAAGCTGGTGGATGAGAAGGAGAAGAGGGTGGAAGAGCTCAAGCAGTTGCTTGAGGCTGAGAGGAACAGACTTAGAAATCTTAACTCTAAGTTAGCCACTGCAGAAGAGGACAAGAAGAAAGTATCTGATTACCTTGAGAAGATGAGGAACGTGGTTCATGAGAATGATGGAGAGTTGATAAAACTGGGTAGTGAGTTGACCAGGACCAAGCTTCAACTCGACACGCTTGAAAAAGAAACTGAGTTATTAAAAATCAAGCGTGCGGAAGAACTAAGCGAGTTGGAGAGCAGGCGTAGAGTTGCTCAAGATGTTGATCTGAAGCAGGCAAACCTAGCTAT
The DNA here is from genome assembly GCA_029379335.1 of Thymus mandschuricus. Lineage (NCBI taxonomy): Eukaryota > Viridiplantae > Streptophyta > Magnoliopsida > Lamiales > Lamiaceae > Thymus > Thymus mandschuricus. The sequence continues at coordinate 11,588,904 of CM057074.1, read as the reverse complement.
CAAGCTTGATGAGGCACAGAAATTGGCGGGAGACTTTGCCGTCAAAATAGCTGCCGTTTCTCAGATCAATGTGATGCTCAACAAGCGGGAATCTAACCTCGCTACCCAACGGGCCGAGCTTGAAGCGACCCAGTCTCATTTTGACTTGGTTTTGCAGGAGGAGAGGAGGAGAATGCGTGCGGAGATTGAAGCGGAGCTGGACGCTCGCTTCAAGGCTGTTGAGCCTTTGGAAAAATTAATGGCTTCCGTGAAAGAGAGAGAGGAGCAGTGCAAGTATCTGGTCGAGGAAGTCTCGGAGAAAACGGCTGAAATTGTGCTATCCCAAGAGCACACTTTTGTGAAGCGAGCAAAGGGAATGCTTCATGCCATCTACAACGAGTTCTCCTTCATCCACCAAGCTCTTACCGGAAAATCAGTGATCAACATTCCCTCAGGTTGTCTTGATGATGCCAAAAAGGGGGAAAGTAGAGTTGGAGAAGGGGGAAGCATGATCGAAGGGGAAAGGATATTTGAAGGAGGAAGTGGAGAAGAGAAGATAGTTGGAGAAGGAGGAGAGGATGATGAGGCGCGGGCGGAGCTAGCGCGAAAGAAAGGGAAAGATGTAGTTGTATATGAAGAGAAGCGCAAGCAGCTAGCCGGGAAGTTGCTTGCTTCCTCTCTTGCCGCTCAAACCGTCTCTGCCGCACATACCCAAAAACAAATTGCGGAGAACGAAGCTCTCGCTCAGGCCCCGCAGCAGGAATTTGATCTGAAAAGAAAGGGAATCACTGAGATCCCTCAAGTGAAGCCACTCCAAGCTGTATCTTTCCAAGCAGGCGCTACAAGTTCTTCCATTCAAGCGCCCGCTTCAACCCTGGCTCTCGCTACAACTACTGTAGCCGCCGCTCCAGCGAGCAAAGCTATTGTTCCTTCTGCACCTGCTGAGAAAAAGAAGGACATGCCCCCACCACCTCCAGCTTCAAAAACTTAATTGAAGCGTGCTGCACCTGATAGTAGGGAGTTGGATCCCGCGGCTAAACGCCAGAAGATCCAACAGTCTCTAACCACTAGAGCTTCACGCATGTCGAAGAAGAGGATGGAGGAAGAGGAAAGGAGAAAGAGAGCAGAGAAGGAGGAAAAGCTCCGAGTTGCGAGGATTCACAAGGTCGAGAAGAGAGCAGCTGAACATTGGGAAGAAGTTAAGATCATCCAATCTGCACTTGTCCGAAGTGCCATCATCCCGTTCACCCCGGAAGAGTCCGAGGCATGTGAAACACAGAGGGATATCGATACATGCCGAGTAACCATCAAAGAGATGATGGACTCTGGACGCTACACCGAGGATGAATATGACCTCATTCAAAAAACTGTCAACCAGAGACTTCCGAAGTTCACCACTGCGATGGGTGATAGCTTCCATCGAATGATGAAGGAGTTGACAAAGAGGTCGGAAGATGAGCTTGTGAGGAGAAGAGCAGAACATCCCGATGCATGCGAGATTCAAAATTTCATTTCTAATGATCTGCTAGACATGTGGAGCGTCTGCAAGGAAAATTTTATCAAGGCCTACTACTTCTGGCAAGTAGTGCCTCTCCAAGACAACTGCTCTAGATTGGACGCTCTCAACAACTTCTTGTGCTTCTACAACGAGGAACTACGCCGGAAGATCCTCACGCAGGCAGAGCTCTTGGAACCCAAGCCCAAAGTCATCATTGTGCCAGCGATGAAACAATTTCCGATGCCGCTCTTGCCGAATTTAAGCGTTCCTGATCGGAGGTTGATTGAGGACGAAGTAGATGAAGCACTGATGATTGAGAGAAGCCACAGAGAAAGCATTCACAATATCAAGACCATGGAAGCGAAGGTTTTATCTGCATATTTCAGCGAGGAAGAGGAGGAGAAGGCTGCAGATGAATCTTAAATTTCCATAATTTGTGAACTGCTTGTTCATAAATCTACCTTTTATTTTTCTGTCAAACTGTGTCATTAACAAGCTTTGTGAATAATTTATTTTTATGCTACAAACTCACCATATTAACCGGAAAAAAAAAGGGAAAGGAACTTAAAAAAAAAAATGAAGAGCAAGTCTGTAAAGGAAGCAGTCGCTTGAAGTTCTTTTCACGGTTAAGTTTAGATGGGTTTTGGCATCATCAAAAAGGGGGAAATTGTTGGGAATTGGTAAGGATATAACCTGTTAAGGGGGAACTCATATGGGACGCTGTAAAATTAATGTATATGTTTTGATTTGATCCCCAAACCCCTAAGTATCCTATTCCCAAGCGACCCTACTTGATGTAAAAATAGGTTAGAATTTTTCTAAGCCTATGCTGTTAGGATGGCTCTTTTATTTTGCTTTAGTCACTTAGTATTTAGACTGCAGGATTTCCAAGCGAAGGTCACTCGCCTGAGTGTATTTTTCAAGCGAAGAAAGTCTAGCGAGCCGAAGCGAAGCGTGCCGAAGAATAGCGAAGCGAAGCGAGCGCTACAGTAGAATCGAAGCGAGTCTACTAAAGCGAAGCGAAGCGAGCGCTACAGAAAAGTCAAAGCGGGTCAAAGATCACTTAAGTAATACTCGGGAATTTTATTCTCCAAGTACACACTTCAGTATGACCCGAAGCGACTCATTTGAAGCGGACGCTACAAATCTAAAGCGAAGCGAGCTCCTACCTAACAGATTGCGACAGCTCAATTTCCGCTCCAATTCAAACGAAGAGTTCAAACTCCAGTCAATTGAAGATCGCCAAATTAATTGCAAGATCTCCACGTGTCGATTGAAGAGTGGAGCAACGGAGTTGACTGCCTAGCCGACAAGGGCACCGCAACAGTACTGGATCGCTCCAATTACTGTTACAATTGGAACTTAGCCATTTTTCGGCAAAGTGACAAATCTGCGCGTCTGAAAAGCAGCAGGCCTGTGCAAGTACTGTTGAGTGGAGGAGGGACAAAGCCACCAACCAAGCAACGGCTCCTGCCCAACCCTCCACCTATAAATAGTGAAGGATCAAGACGGAGAAGAGTAGAACACTACTTGAGCATTCAGCGCATAGTGCAAACAAACACTCCCAGCTCTCAGCAATCTTTGAGTCTTTGTTTTAAGTGTTCTCCGAGCTTTTTTTCCATCGAAGCTCGTCTCCGCAACCTTCACACTTAGAAATCTAAGCCCATTCCATATCCAAGCTTAGAGAAGAACTCTAGCCTTCTTTGCACTTGTTGTAAAGAGTTCTTCAGTAGTGTGTTTCGTCGAAAACCAAAAACCCTAACCCTAAGTTCTGTCTGTTAGGTTTTGTGTTCGTCAAGAGGTTGTAACGATCCAAGACTCTACTTTCCTCGATAGTAGAAGTCTCGATCATAGAGCCTAGATCCAAGCTAGCATAGTCCTCGATTGTGTGAAGCTCGATCGAAACTAGGTCTGAGTGGAGAGGTTGTAATCTCCCAGTTTCAGACTGAAGTGAGTGAAGCTTAGTCCAGTCTAGGTCTTAAGGAGAACCCGCAATCTCCCTGTCGTCGTCAGATCCAAGCAAGTGAAGGTCGATCTTGACCAGGTTTTTGAAGAACCCGTAATCTTCAAGATTCTTGAGTGAAGAGAATCAGTTGCCTTGTGCAACAAAGTGGACGTAGGTGTTTTATCACCGAACCACTCTAAATCTCTGTGTCGTATCCCTAAACCCTAATCTCTTCATTTGTTTACTGTTTTGATTATTCATTTACACAAGCATCGTAAACAACTTAATCCGAGTTTTCAAATACTTGGGAAAAGATTAGCTCACCAAATTCCGCATCTCGAGTAAAGCCTCACTCTTGATCAAGCACATGCTTAGGTCAAGAGATTTGCTATCATTGTAGATTTAGCTTTCTGCTAGGTCTTAGTATTTGTAGCGAGCACTTTACTTGTTACTCCGAGTTAAAGGAAAAAGAAGTTGAAAAACTTCTAAACACGTATTCACCCCCCCCGACGTGTTTATCCTCTAACAAATCGGGACCAACAGATATATATTTTACATTTATGTACGAAATTGATGACAATTGAAGTTTATGGAGGATTGAAGAGTTTTTCTTAACTTTTTTCTTTTACTAATGTCTTTAATTATGTTTAATCTTCCGTCTACCCTTCTTTTTATTATGTCTAGCTAAATTTCTTGGTTGATTCTAGGATTTGTATGTGTAATTGAATCTACATTGATACCTTTAAATCATATTTATCCTTCCACTTTGATTTATATTTCATGGTGCTTTTCCCATGCCTAATTAATTGGCCATTAATTGTGTGATTCTACCTTAGTTAGATTAATTGCATGATTGAAATCTTGAAACCTAATACAGTTCGATCTAATCTTCACCTTAATCAGAAGATCGTGGGCGTCTACACTCGGTTCCAACGTAATCTAAAGCAAAGCCATCTTAAAGCGACCAACCACATTCTTATATGCGTAAAAGGAACCATCAACATAGGTCTATAATGCAACCTCTCATTGTCCATGTTATGCCTCCTTACCACTTCCCTTATGATTATGTGACTTTTCAATCTTATTTGATTCCATGCTCGACCTGTTAAAGGTTAAGCACAACACAAAACTCAAAGACACCCAAATTGTAGCAAAGTAAAACGAAAAACAAACGAAACATAACCATGACTCGTTATTAGAATGAATCATAACTCTAATTTATATAAATGCTCAAGGGAGCACATGAAGTATCTAATTAGGTAAGACGCAACTCTGTCTGGTATCTAGGTCCCTGAGTGGCCGAATCGCCTCTTGATGGATCGCGTGTTGAATATTGAGCCTAATAACTTGTTTGGGCCTAGGTGGAGAGGCTTATGGTTTATAGGCCCATAAGTGGTGTCAAACCTAGGGTTAAAACCATGGTGGCCACCTCATCAATTAGTGTAGGCCCATATAGGCTCAATTTTGTACTCAAACCCAATACTCCCTCCATCCCCTAATAAGTGTTCTGAGCCGTAAAAATGCAATAACCAAGAAAGTGTATAATTTTACCATATTAACCCCTAATCATTATATAGAAAATTGAAAAGGTAAAAAAATGTAATGATAGCAGGGGTAAAATTGGTAGTTTAGCTAAATTTTTACATTGAAAATGTAATAGGACACTTATTTGGGGACAAAAATTTTACTCCTTTGGGACACTTATTAGGGGACGGAGGGAGTATGTATAAGATAAGATTAAAATCTGTCAAATCTAATTAGTTAAGATATAATTGAATTAAATCAGATTTAAGATATAATTAGATGAGGAATGCTCTCGTACCCACCATGGGCATTCTTAATATACCCACAGATGATGTGTCATACTATTAGTAAATAAAATATTTAAATATATACCCTAACCTATCGAAAAAAAGTAAACTCTATCACTGTCACATCAGTTGTGGGCACATTAAGAGTGTCCACGGTGGGTAGGGAAACGTTTCTGATAATTAAATTCTTCAAAATATTCATATTTATCTTCTTTCCTATCTCTATTGGATATTTTACTTCGTATATGTGTAGTTATTGGATTAATTATATAGTATATGCGGGAAAAGATTACTTTAAGAATAATGCTACACAGATTACATAAAGCCTAATCATAAGATGGAGAGAGATGGGTGACAACAATAGTGTGAGAGAATTCAGAGATTCTTCTTCTCTGAATTTGAGTACAAAAGTTGGTGATCCGGATCAACACTCAACTCTCAATGACCACCGTTTAATCGAGTAGAACAATTTGACACACTTTCACAATCTAGACCTGTAGACTTTTGGTGAACGACCATCATCAAGAAGGTCAATTCGACTTCCATAAGTGTACTATCTACGTGTTTAGATTTATTCACATCCAATCAGATACCGGGCATTTCAGTTCGGTTTCGATCATTGATTTCCTATAATAAGTATCAGAACCAAGGTTCATAGAATTGGCTCTGTGAATAGATTAGATATATTATGTTCATGCATAATTAAGTCAATTGTGATATAATGAGTGCATGTTGTTGTTCGGGAACAATATGTGTTGCTTTGATCCTATTATTATTTTGTCTTTCATACTTTGAATTGACGAGACAATAAGGAGCTGATTAGAATATGTTGTTTTTCGATTGTATTTCGCATTTATGTTGTTTGTAATATGTTTGGTGGAGATTGATAGGGACAAATATCAGTTTTGCCACGTGGCGCTCTTCAGGGCTGACTGGACCATCCTCCCAGGAGCCTCAGATGGCCTGCTCGGTACAGATGCCTAAGCTCACACAGAAGCTATAAGGTTCTGGGGAGATCTTGGTTCATGCAGAGGTTGTCTCGGTCTTGCTGGCATCTGCTGGGATTTGAGGATCTGCGAAACACGCAGTCCGCATGACTCTACATACCTTAGGGTAAATTGATGACGAAGGGAATTTTGTCCCCTTAGAAATTCCTCTCTTGTCCTCCCCTGGTACGAGCATTCACCTTTTCGTCATTTCTACATCTATAAATAGTGAGTGATCTCACCACTCTAAAATCATCTCTCAACTCTTCACACACGTACTATTCCATTCATAGTCTGCCTTGTACTCTCTCAAGCCAGAGCAGCCGGAGTCCTTCCTCAAGGATTTCCATCTCTCATCATTTCCATCCCCATTCTCTTCGGTGAAAAAGGGACTTCCAACAGCTCAAGCCGAAGGTATAATTCTCGTTACAAAAGGAGGATGAAGCATGAAGACGCGTTCTCTACTTCGCCCTCTTCTTTCCCCCTTATTTTTTTGCCCGAATGAGCTCTAAGCTCCACGGATTTGACTGGCTTCTTGGTTATAAACACCCGTTGCTTAACATTTAGCTCGATCCTCTCTTTTATGTCTAAAGGAAGATGCTCTGTAGAAAATGAGTTGCTATGGCTAATAAATCGCATGAATCTCTTACTTGATACCAATATAATCCTTTATACGTGAATGCTATTTACAAATACGATGAATAATCACATAATTGTTGTAGATCTTCAACCCGGATCTATCAACTGGCGCCGTCTGTGGGAAAATTGAGTTTAAGACGTTGATTTCCTTTCTTGTATGCGAATTTTAAACCTGTTATTTGTAATGATACTGAAGCTTTTGAGTCTGAGATGTTAATCTCTTCGGTATCACTAGACTTCTAGCTAGTTGCGATAATATTGTTACGAATTTTCCCTGTTATTTCCTTATGTACGAGACACCCGGGAGAGGGATGTTAGCATGAATGCGTATTCGGTGTTAGTTAAGTAGTCTTCATAGAAGATGTGGATATGAATACTGTGAATTAAGTTCAGCTTAATCTTTCGTGATGTTGAGTTGCGAAATCGGAGGCGATCTTAAGATTACATTCTCCTCATATAAATTGTGATAACTGAATTGTATTCTGTGTTTAGTTCGAAGGTTGTGAAGAAATTGAAGGAAAGTTGAATCAAAATTGCAGCCATTTCAAAGTGTATTCAGTTCATCTCTGATAATTGGTGAGCTTAAAGTTCCATTAAAGATTGCAAAATATAAAGTTAGCTCGTGGGTTATGAGGGATTGGTAGTTACAGAGGAAGCACTATGACTCAAATTCAGTCATAGGCCCCTGTATTGCCATGAACTGAAAACACACAGAGTGAAAATGCTGAAAACAGAGGGCCGAAAATGACGAGGTCACCCCCCTCACCTTGATGTGGGGCCCCACATTTGAAGGCAGAACCTCCCAGACGCCCTATCTAATAGGCAACATTCTCCTAAGCCCTATATGATAGGCAGAATCCTCAGAAGCCCTATTCAATAGGCATAAACCTCATAAGCCCTACACAGTAGGCAGGATCCTCAAAAAAGCCCTACATAGTTAGGCACCATATAAAAAGCCCTACATAGTTAGGCACCATACAAAAAGCCCTACATAGTTAGGCACTATAACATTAAGCCCTATGAAAATAGGCATCATACCTTAAGCCCTATTAAAACAGGCACTATACATTAAGCCCTGTGAAAACAGGCATCATCCATTCCAGCCTTATACAAGCAGGTGCCACCCCTTAAGCCTTGCATAAGCAGGCAATATCTATAAAAGCTTGTATAAATGATTCCTAATCGTAAAGGATCTGTCAAAAGAAAACAGTATTTATTTAAGCCTCATTTTAAAGGCATCTGGAACTAATTCTCTAAAAATCTTCAAACATTTGCAGAACTTCACAAAGATGAATGCTAGCTCAGATGCTGCTTCAAAAGAAGCTGGCCAAGCTACTGGAAACCCGGAAAATTCTCTACCCGGGAACAAAGGAAAAGACACTGTAATGGCAGAGGCCAGTGTCAACACGGAAGCTCAGTTATCCCCGACCATGCTCCTCCAGATGAAAGCACTCATCGAGGGCATGCTCGAAGGGGCCATCGAAAAAAGACTACGTGCTTCGTGAAGGAACTCCAAAGATGCAAATCCTCTGGGTGAAACCCAAGAAGGCGGGGGGAGTAAAAGCACCCCCCAAATATACAAGCAGAAGCCTGTGGTGATACGATCCTTGACGACCGAATTGAAGACGCACGCGGAAGGAATTAATAAGAACGAACGAAACTGATGGATATTCCAATATACCTAAGATCTAATCCTATAAATGATATAAGTCAGTTCTATGAACAGCCTATACCCCAAATAGCGATCGCCTTAGTCACACGGGAACGATGAATGACACACAACGAGGGATGATTGACTCGCTGATTCGCCGGATAATGAATTCGTCTTGGAATAATCAAGAGGAATTCGAAAACTCTCAAGAGAGAATAAACTCACAATAATATTAATGATAAAACTGTCTAATTTTCGTCCACAAAGACCCCCTTATACAGAGAGGCAAATAAAACCATCTAAACCTAATCTAACTAGGAAATAACTGACCCAAAGTCATTGGCATGGTCCAACCCATTAACCAACATGATAAAAACCCAAAAACAAGTCTTTTAAGGCCCAAAAACGTGGCCTGACTCAAAACATACGAAAATTAAAACTAAAATAAAGTCTTCAATCTTCATCCCATATCATCTATAATTCTGGGCCTCCGGGCTTCGAACTATTACTTACGGGCTCCATCATTCCCCTCCTCTTGAAGAGGATTTGTCCTCAAATCCTGGCCGTCTCCTACGTCAAAAGGAAAGAAATTTTGCTTCTTGATCTCTTCACATATCTCCAACTCATTCAGTCCTTCGAACTCGATTTGATGTTCACTTCCGTTAATTGATAATACGCCATGAAATGTATCTTTGGAAGAAACATCATCGAATGCCTGCACAAATGAATAAGTAGAAGAAAATAGACAATCAAGATCATTAGTGGACGAAACATTCGCCTTCTTCCACTTTCCCTCCATGGACTTCTCCTCATTCACTATCCACTCCAAAACACTACTCTGATCAAGTAGAGACTCATGCATCAATCCATACTCATTTGTCTCTACTTTCTCCTCCTTGGACTTCACCATTTCCTCCTCCTTTGACAGGTGCACTTGATCATCTTCTTCCACTTCTGTTGGAGTAAAAGAAACAAGTGACACTTCATCCTCAACATGAATGATGTTCTCTTGTTGCTCTCCATCATACTCTTCATTCTGCAAGCTCAGACCAATATCATCGAATAAAGTAAGCGGTCCAGAAGGTGCTTCGATTTCTTCCGCCTCTTCATTCTGTTCTTCCAAGACCGTCACTTTTGGATCTCCTCTCTCATCTTTGGTCACAACTCCACCATCATCACAAGTTGGAATAGAGAAACTAGAAGAATCTGACCTTGGCTTCACAAATGGACGTATGTACTTCTTCTTCTGCTGCTCATCTTTCTCCCAAAAGCTTATCTTCGAATATGAAAGATTGGCTTGAAGTCGCCTCCATTCTTCCTGATTTGTAGGATAGTAATGCGAAGGCGCATAACGCTTCCTCATCACTGCCCTCATCTCTTTCCATGTCTGGATAGGCTGCTCTCCATACCTTCTCCTACTCTTCACAAAGTGATCCCACCAAACTTGAGCATAGTGCGAAAACTGATTGGCTACCAACTTCACCTTCATGAACTCAGAATAATTATGACAGTCAAACACAAGCTCTACCTTTCTCTCCCATTCAAGATACAACTCAGAATCACATTTCCCTCGAAATGAGGGAATCTTCATCTCTTCATCCTCAAAGTAGCCTTCATAATCTCCCTTATGAGGACGACCTCCTCTAACTACTCGTCCTCCTCTTCCACCAATGCCTTGAGTAGTATGGGAGTGTTTGGATGCTTCAATTTTCCCAATCCTATCATATACTCCTTCTAACTTAGATTGCATCATCTTTCCCAATTCCGACTTCCATGTCTCGATCATGAATTTCATCTTGGGATCGATATCAACATTACCGATAAGGTTTTCTCCTACCATTCCTGCAAAAGGTTAGTGAAAATAAAACAGGATCCTCACCACCTCACAAACACTCGTGTATCGCTCAAAGATGATTCACACTCAGCACTTGTGTATCGCTCAATAACAATGGCTTTTACCCTCTAATAATCTCACCTCTCTTGCCTTTTTCCACTCAAATCTCTCTTAAGAGGCTCAAATTCCCTTAATATACCACATAAATCACTATTAACGAACCAAGAGTACTGAAAGTAGGAAGACAAGATGACTGAACTAAGAAACCCTAAATCGAAAGACATGAAAAATTACCGAAAACTTCGGCGGACGTTTTGACCCTTTAAACGACCTTTTTTGGCAAAAATAACGAACAGGTTCCGACATTATCGGAACCACGGTATAGATCATTTCGAGAGATTTCCGAAAAGGTATTATGGAGCAAAATCGGAGTTCGTATGCAAAAGTTATGGCCGTTTTAGTGATGGCCGACGAAAAAGACGAGAAAAAGACGAAAACTCACAGAAATGAATACACAACTGTTATCCCAATGAAGAAACACGCAAGAACCAACCCAGAAAGCACAATGACACACTAGGGCTTCGAATATATCCTTTTTTTTTCTTTTTTCTTTTTTTTTTTTTTAAATGAAACTAATCGAAACTTTTTGCCCCTAGTATGTCACGATAACGGGTAGAAGACACACCCTAAGACGTGTTATATCAGGTATGGGATATATATATGAATAAGTTTCCTATTCTTATAAGGAAAGAAATCTTCTACTCCTTAATTACCAAGAAACAAATCCGAGGGTGTATCAAAACGAATCTGACTATTTGACACGAACGAAAAGCTACAAAAGACGACTCTATGACCAGATACGAATTTTTTTTTTTTTTTTTTGACACAGAAACTTTTTTTTTTTTTTGAATAAAGATAACTAAATTACATGATAATAAAAAAAAAATCCTAGGCTCTGATACCAAATGATACGATCCTTGACGACCGAATTGAAGACGCACGCGGAAGGAATTAATAAGAACGAACAAAACTGATGGATATTCCAATATACCTAAGATATAATCCTATAAATGATATAAGTCAGTTCTATGAACAGTCTATACCCCAAATAGCGATCGCCTTAGTCACACGGGAACGATGAATGACACACAACGAGGGATGATTGACTCGCTGATTCGCCGGATAATGAATTCGTCTTGGAATAATCAAGAGGAATTCGAAAACTCTCAAGAGAGAATAAACTCACAATAATATTAATGATAAAACTGTCTAATTTTCGTCCACAAAGACCCCCTTATATAGAGAGGCAAATAAAACCATCTAAACCTAATCTAACTAGGAAATAACTGACCCAAAGTCATTGGCATGGTCCAACCCATTAACCAACATGATAAAAACCCAAAAACAAGTCTTTTAAGGCCAAAAAACGTGGCCTGACTCAAAACATACGAAAATTAAAATTAAAATAAAGTCTTCAATCTTCATCCCATATCATCTATAATTCTGGGCCTCCGGGCTTTGAACCATGACTTACGGGCTCCATCATGTGGCCCCAAGCATAACACAAGAACTGGCTACTAGACTGCTGTCAATAACTGCAGGACAAGAGGAAGGATTCTTCATCGATTGGGGATCCCGAGACGAGGATGATCCTAAAGAACACGAGGGCAACCTCGAGGAAAATCTTAATAATGCATGGGCCAAGAAATGCGCCCAGCAGCAGGAGCAGATGAGGCTCCTGGCAAAAGAAATGGAAAGGCTAAAAAAATAGAAGCAAGTTCCCGGAGAGGACCTTGAAAGAAGCAAAAGCAGGCGAAGGAGAAATTTGCTCTGCGAATGAAGAAAGAAGCAGAAAGCATATTCCAGCTCAAAAAAGTGGAGGATACAGGTCAGAACTCCTCTCTGTATACATTGACGAGAATAGCCCGTTCTCAGTAGATATCCAAATGGATCCTGTCCCCAGCAACTTCAAGATAATCTCCTGCGAATACCAGGGGAAGGGCGACCCCGAAGAGCATCTGATGAAATTCGAAAGCTTATGCCTTCTCCACCAATATTCGGAAGGCGTCAAGTGTAGAGTATACCTCACAACTCTGTCTGGGACTGCCCAACATTGGTTCAAGCAGTTACCAAGAGCCTCTATTCACTCCTTCATAGATCTGAGGGATGTTTTCCTATAGTAGTTCGTCAGCGCTAAGAGGACTACAAGAAATTCCTTACACCTAACAAATATCATTACAAAAAACAGTAGAATTACTAACCGATTTACCGACCGAATCAATTCGCTTGCTAATCAGCGACCGATTTACGACTACCTGAAATTTCAGAACTTGCCGACGGAATTAGCGATTACGTTACGACCGACCATGGCGCGAAAGGTAGGCGTGTTAATTACCAACCGATTAGCAACCGAATTCGGTCGCCAATTCTAACGACCAAAATTTTGGTTGCTATTTTACCGATCGAATATATTTCGGTTGCTAAATAGAATTGAATTTTATTTTTTATTAATTATTTATTTTAGCAACCGAAAAATTCGGTCGCTATTGTGTAATAAGAATTGAATTACCTTTCTTTCAAATTGAGCAATTGACGACTGAGCCCTAATTTTTTCCTCCAATTTCCTTACTCTGCTCGTCGGTCGTCCCACGCTACTACCGCTGTCGACACCGAGGAGGTCTGGTCCGCCGGCGGCGGACACTGCAACACCCGCCGCCGCCGCCGCCTTCCGCCGAGTTCCGACGGTGAACATTAAACTTTTCTGCATTATTGTGCTTTAGCGAGGAACACTCTTTCTGTGTATGTCTGATGCTCAAAGCAACGAATTTTCCAAGTACGGAAGATTCAAACGAAGCTGAGAAATTACAGCTCCTCAAGCAAAATTGCAATCTCAATTTGTACAGAAGATTCAGACGAAGGTGAGAAATTGCAGCTCCCTCGCTCTTCTCCACTTCAATCTCAATTTTAGGTAATTAATCTTCACTTATTTCTTCCTGCTCCTCACTTATTTCAGTGCTTGTGTATGTTAGTATTGGGAATTTAGGGAGGTTTTGATGTCTTTTGCTGGTTGAGCATTATTATTGTGGGTTATGAAACTTAAGCAATTTTTGAAATTTAGTTTGTTTCCTGAGGATTTTGGTGTTATTTAGGAGTGCAAATTGAGTGTAAATGTATAGTTATTTGTGGCTTGAATTGAGAATCTGCTGTGGAGAGATGCAGCTGGATATTTGGGTTGTGACATGTGTCTTTTTTCTTTTAGCTATTTCCATTTTCATGTCAAATATGGAAAGAAGTCAAATTCTTGCTTTTTCTTATATGTGGAACAGAGTCATTGTTTAAAAAGAAATAAAAATAAAGTGTAAAGTTTTGTTGGTGATAGTTGATTAAATATGCATGATTTAGTTACTACCTCGATCCTAATTTGCATAAGTTCTAGACTGGACAAAGAGTTACGCTTAAGAAACTCTTATGTGCAGTTATAGTTTATGCATCAAGATAGTTAACCTTTATATGCCACAGTAATGTCTTGTTTTTCTAGTTCACTCAATATTTTGAGATATGACCTTTTGAACTTGGGATACTTCTCTTGTGGCCGAGTATAATGTATGGTTGTTGTAAACTTGTTGCCATGGGAGTTAGTTGTGTTCTATTTTTAGCTCAGGTCATGTTATACTTGAGTGCTGTAAAGATTTTTTGTGCTTGATTACTGCACTTCATTGGTATTTGCTATGACTTGCTATTTCTTTTTATTTGCTTGAATAGAAAGAAACTAGTAGATGTATTAATTATGAAATCTATTGTGTTGACATGTTGACTGGGATGTTTTTAATTGATTTTGTAATTATATATAGCTTGGTGTGTTTTATGTGTGACATTGTTATATTTCTAGGTTTCCTCCAACTGCTGCCACTGTTAGCTCCTCTTTGCTCTTGGGTAATGCAGCCTTCCCGATACTAAATTCAAGGTAAGTGGACATTATCTTAAGTTCTTGTTGTAACTTTATAGAAATTTCAAGATTTAGTTCTTGATTTTTTCTTTTGTTGTTTAGTTCCAGTTGATTTGTCTAGATAAGAAAGGGTAAAAAAAACTTCCATCATCTAAGAAAAGATATAACTGCTGGTAAAAATTTTGAAATTATATCGGGCTGCAATTTTTGAGGCATTTCATTTAAAGAACAACATCCTAAAAGATTTAGTTGCATAACTGTTGAAAGTTAAATGCTGAAAAAGAGGATAATATTTGAAAGTTAAATGCTGAAAAAGTAGTTTTTTAAAAGTTAAATGCTGAAAAAGTAGATTTGCACTGGTTTTAAATCTATAAAATGCTTGTACTTTTATCATATGGTCAATCTCTCACCATGTGTTTTTGTTACCCTAAACATTCAGATTGTGGAAGGGTGGGAAAAGAACAAGTCTTGATAAATTGAGCAGTTGGTTAAGTGACAAGGAAGCTGAGCAGAAAAAGTAAGTATTGCCTTTTTCTTTTAATTTATGTGAAAATAATAAGAAGATGACAGCTTGAAATAGACAGATTATAGAAAAACTTATCTTATGTATACTATATATGTGCCTCAACATTTGGGAATATAAACTAATTTCTACGTACCACAACTAATTAACTACTACTAGTCACTACCTGTTTCCATCATACAGTACTACTGCATAACTACTAGTCCAACATCCTCGTTATTCTATCTTCGTTTCTATAGTTATTTGGAGAACATGCAACTATAGATGTAGAGATAAATTAATGCAATAAGTTTAGATAAGTTACTTCAGATTTTTTATTAACTTTTGAAAATTATTAGCAAAATGTCTCTAAATCGAGAGTGGATGTATAAGCGTCGTGCGAATGGTTTAATAAGAAATCAGCTCTTTGCAAACTCAGTTAAGTGCCGAGCGAGAGGAGCGCTTGCAAAGTCAAACAAAACAAGAGGAGCTTGAGGAGCAACTTCAGAAACAAGCTGAAGAGCATGCACAAATGAAGGCTCAACTAGAGCATATTATGAGGCATTGGTCAGGACCCCCTCCCCCACCTTAGTTTTATTTCGAATTGTTGAATTGGTTTGAATTAAGTTGCATTGGATTAACTAGAAATATCTTAGATTGTTTGAATTTAGTTTGTTAATGACTTTGAATTGTGTTTGGATTGTGATGTTGGATATGATATTGTTATTTCGAATTTGATTTATATATTGAATGTTGAATTCATAAATGAAGATTTGGGCAGGTTACAAAAAATATTAACAGAAAAAATAAATAAAATTATTTAAAAAATAAAATAAAATACCGACCGAATGCCGACCGAAATTCTGTTACACGTAAACACAAATAGCAACCGATTTTTTGGTCTGTAAATTAGCGACCAAATATTCGGTTGCTAAATACCGACCGACTAACGACCGATACTCGAAATTGCCGACCCACATATTCGGTTGCTAATCCGTTGCTAAATCACCAACCGAATCTTACCGATCAAAAATTCGGTTGCTATTCGGTTGCCAATTTACCGACCGAATTATTCGGTTGCTAAAAGTGCTGCCGACCATGATTTTACCGACTTTTTACATCGGTCGGTAATCGGTTGCTAAAGTGTATTACCGACCGAATTTTTCATTTTAGCAACCAATTTTTCGGTTGCTAAAAGTGCTGCCGACCATGATTTTACCGACTTTTTACATCGGTCGGTAATCGGTTGCTAAAGTGTATTACCGGCCGAATTTTTCATTTTAGCAACCGATTTTTCGGTTGCTAAAATCTGTGTTTTTTATAGTGTATTAAGCAAGGTGCCGATGAAAGTTTGAGGGATTATATGACGTTCTTCAATGAGGCTGTCCTGGAAATCCCGGGAGTAGAGCCGAAGCTGAAGGTGCATGCCTGTGTGGATGGTCTAAAGCCAGGGCAGTTCTTTGCCTCCCTCATTAAGAAAGAAGCTACTTCTTTCGAAGAACTGCTGACAAGAGTCCAAAAGTATATTCATATGGAGGAAGCCCTAAGTAGAAAGAGGGCCAAACTCACTTCTCAACAAGAAAAAAGGCTAGAGGAAAAGAAAAGATCAGCTACAGATGCTAGAAGAACCGACCAGAACGAGCGGTTCTTCATGCCTTCTACTCCTTTGGTTAAACAGCCCGATTGACTTGTTTGAGATAGTTATGAAAAAGTCAGGAGTGCAGATCCCTGTGGGACACAGGCATCCTCCGAGGAAACCACCCTCTGATAAATTCTTCAGGTTCCACAATGATTACGGACACATGACCAACGAATGCAGAAATCTTAAAATAGCTATTGAGAAACTGATCCAGGAGGGGGAGCTTCTGGAATATGTCAAGAAGGAAGGTGATTCAAACAAGAAGCGAAAAGAGGCGGAGGACAAAATGTCTAAGGCAGAAGGAACACCGGAGTACAAAGGTATTATAAACATGATATATGAGAACCATACCAAGAAAAATACCCCCGCGACCATGGAGGAGTAAGTACTACTCTATGAGAGGAAAAAGAGAGCAAAGCCAATCATGCCCTTCATCTATGTTTACTTTTTTAGTTTGTCAATATATAGAAGAAGCAAACTAAGTCCCTAACGCCGAAAGGGAAAATAGGCATTTTGAAGAAGATACTACCTAGAATGAGGTATAATTCCTCTGACTCCTCATACCTCACTTGGGGGGAGAGTAGGGAGTATCCCCCTATGGGGATATCTATATTCCATTATCTTAAAATGTTTTTCCTATGTCGATATCTATATTGCATTGCCTATGTGAATAACAAGCTTGAATAAGATGAGGAGTTGCATACCCACAAAAATAGAGAATGGATCATGCCAGCAAAAATAAAAAGCAGACTCTGAAAGACAAAACTATTCCAATCATCCAAAAACTCAGAGTAAAAAACAGAACAAGAACTAAAGAGATTTGTTTTGAAACATCAACCGGCATAAAGGAGACGCCAATAAAAGAACCCTAGTTTTGAGTGGAAGGCTCGACAGCATTAGAATTGAATAAATTGGCCAAAAAGCGGTCAGCACCATCCTGAGCAGGATCTACAGAAGCCCCAGCGCGGGGAGCAGAAGCATCCACAGTAGAAGGAACTGAAGACAGATTAGGAGCAATAGCGAAATCCTCATTGACCTGCTCAACTTCGGAAGTGGGGGCACCAATCTCTGTCACACTCTCCACTTGAACCTCCACATAAAGACAAATCGGGAGAGGAGGTCTCAAGGGGAAACTCGCATCTGGGCGGGAGCAAATCAGGAGACTCCTTTTCCTATAAAAAATAAATAAATAATAAATAAATAATGACGACTGGAATGATTGCTTATGCCAAAATATAAATGACACAATAATAAGAAAAAGAGGGGTTCTTAGACAATAAAGTAATACCTCCTCAAAAATCCTCTTTAAAAACCCTTGTATCTCGGCATCAGGAAGGAAGGTTTGAATGCGAGGAGAACCCCAGGAGGGTGATGATTCCAAGTGATCATGAGGATGATGAAGGATATCAGCGGCCTTTCGAAACACTTGAAGATACCAGGGGTTCTGGTCACTAATCCTACGATTAAGCGCTAGTGTCTCGGGTGCTCGACTGAAGGACTGTACAATAGGCCCTAAATCAACAGATGCTGCCTTCTCGGGAATGCCCAGCATTTTACAACATTCAAACACAGACTTAGCCGCCCATTCGGAAAGAGGCTCCGTCATCCTAGCCCAGAAACCTGGAGAGTGAAGATATGCCTCCGGTAGGTGATTAATCAAATGATCGAGGAAAACCTACCCATAAGGGGTTAGCAGGAGTTGAGATCGGCAGTGATAGATTCGGGTTGGAGATCCACAACAATTTAAGAGATTATTCATCATGTTTTTCAAGGAGCATTCATGGATAAAACGTTAAAGCGATAAAGAGCAAGGGATTTGTATATTCGAAGAGCGATAATCGTGTATTTTGTACAGAGCATTGTTTGAATAGGAGTAATACATAGTAATCATGTTATATGCTTAAGTAAAGGGCGCATTTAGCCATAAATTAGTAAGATTCATGGAGTTTTGCGCTCATATAAGCAGGTAATGAAGAAATGAAGTAGGAAAAAGAGAGAAACAAGGAGAGCGGAGCTCCGTTAAGCCTCATTCCCTTTAGGCAATGAGGGTTTTACCTTAGGGTCAAGGCGAGGTATGTAAGAGAGATTTTTCCCAGCGTTGAGAAGAAAGGATAGAGATGAAGGGGAATGAGGCTTCCCGAAAGAAGGCTTCGAACGTTTTGATCGCCTGAGCTCGGAGGAGCTCGTGGAAAAGTATGAAGGTGAATGGAACAGTAGCAGAGTGCGTATTTGTATGGAGAATTTAGTTGTGATTCTGATGAAGTGTGCGATAGCCGGGTATTTATAGGTGCAAGGAGGGTGAAAAAGCAAACATTCGTGAGGAGAAAGGACATAAAAGGAATTCTCATAGAAGTAAGATTCCATCCGTCATGAACGCAGTGGTCCTCACTCTAGAGTACGTAGAGTCATGCGGATGGCGTGCTACGCAGAACCTAAGGTTCTGCCAGATGCTTGTGGACATTGATCAGATCCTGTTGGAACGGCTGCTTGAAAGCCGCCCTTGACCCAGATCTTGGTTCGGTTGTGTCGATTCGATCGTGCACATAAGTTCATGCAAGGGCTCGAGTACATACCTTATCATTATGAAGAACAAAGAATCTGAGTCGTGTCTGATCGATCTATGGTTCTGATCTTCTAGGATGTGATCCCACACCTTCAGATCCGAGACTTGGTGGACGTCTCAAGATCACTGGAACCTCGATCTCCCCTCACTCAGAACCGCGGCCGACTCTCTCTCTCACACGCCTAGTGATTCGCGTGAATTCCTTTCTCACAAATCTCGTGTGGCTAGAGAACTAGGGTTTCTGATGAGAGACTTGAGAGTATTTATATGGTTCATAAATAAGGAGATATGATTCCTTATTTATCTCTAACCATATCTATGCCAATCCCATATTTATTCCTTTTCCATAACTTACAAATCTTATTCCTTTATTAATACGGAATTAATAAGGAATTAATCTGTTCTGTTATGCAACTGTATATCCAGAATTAATTCTAACAAAAAGAATTTATTCTAATATCAGTAGAAGAATAAATAAATAAATATATACTAAATATATTTATTTATATGATATTTATCCCCATAAGATTTAATTAAATAAATCTTATCCTATTAGATTTAATCTTATCCTTGAATGATTAAATTATAACTAATTAGATTTAATCTTATCCCACTGGATATAAATCTAAATTAATTATATTTAATATCCATCCAACGGATATAAATCCAATATATATCATATACTGGGCCTGAGTACAATTATTGAGCCCATACTCAATAATACTATTTAGATCGATTCCCGAGGTCTGTTTGGGCCATCCTAGGGATCGGATACCAGACAGAGTTGGGCTTATCTAATTCGATATTTCCATGTCCACCCCTGAACATGTATCTCATTAGAACTATGACGCACTCCACTAAAGGGTCATAGCTGAATCACCGCTCTTTCCCAATTATGTAGATTGGGGCTGGTATTTTGTTTAGTTCGACCCCCGAGTTTAAGACCTTCCATATCCGTTAATCAATTAGAGCTACCATGACTGCTCCTAATTATTAACATGTATTCCTCAGGTAGTACCCGTTCACACCTTATTATATACCTGAACTTAATCAGCATGCATGACTTGGTATAATAATCCTTGTGAACTCCCTGAGGGAATAACGTCAACCTACACTCACGTAGGACACGGCTTATTGATAACACTTATTAGACATACTATGCATCTCTGTGTTACCCAAAGTACGACACGATTGAGATGACCTAACGAGGAGTTCATATCTTCGTAAATCAAAGTAACATCGAAGAATGCATATACATCTAATAGTTTACCAAGGTTAAGATCGAGCTAGAGCCTGAGATCTATAGCTCTTCACCTATATCACCTTTGATACAGGGTCAGTATCAGAAGAGAATTATCTCTGTTGATCCTCAATACGTTCCACCGTACCAGTATAATTAGTGATTAGGACTCATCACTACCATTAAGCTGCAGTCTAGACCGATAGCTCAGCCCAAGCTATCTCGACTGTGAACTGTTTATATCTCATCATTATTAACGACCTTCGTGATCCACTCCGAACTCAGATCGACACGTGGTCTAAAACATGAGATAATGGGCTTTATTCTTGCTTATACATATTCTTCCAGATAGGGATTGTTAACAGTGGACCTGTGTCGTAACCACTAAAACAACTGGTTTTGCTTTAGTTATACAACAACCCCAACAGATCCTTCGATCCTGACAGATGCCAATAAATCCCATATGGCTTCTGGGAGGAGATAAGACTTCTAGCTTCTGCGTAGGACGTGCCTTATGATTATACCGGGCCTCTGAGATCTATGAGATCTCTTTGCTAATATGTTGTTATTCGGAGCAGCTTCTATAAATCATTATCAGAATTAATGTTTATCTCCCTTAATGATGCTATCAAGACTAAATCTGACCAGGACTTATGATGCCTATCATTTCCGTAAGATCTCTTCATTTAGCGGGGCATCTGATGTACAATTTTCCTTGGAAACGATATCCTATGGTATGAGAAAATGTATTTCCTCATTAATTTGGGTTATTTATGGAGTATGGCTGATATTAGTCCCTATCAGGCAGCCTCTCATGCCCCTAATGAGAACTCGCTCCAGTCCTTCCTTTAGTCCCTCAGCATGAGAGGAAGTTTTCGCTCGTGCCAGTTCTTGCTCGTACTGCCTTCTGAGCTTTTCCACTTCTGCAAAGTGGGCCTCATGTGCCCCTGCTATCTGCAGGACAGAGGCTTCTAAGGCCTTGTGGAAATCGTGTGCCTGCTGAGCATAAGAGGCAGAGCTGACTCGGAGCTGTGAGACTTCTTTCTCTCGGGCTTGCAGATAGGTCTCCCTATCTTGATCCTTCTTTCTCAATTCAGATAGCTCCTCTTCAAGTTTTGTTTTCTGGGCCTGGAGAGTCTGAAAAGCCTCGCGTTGACAAGCTCCATCCCGAAGGCAATGTACTTCAGCTTGAAGTTTCTCCTTTTCTCTCTCCGCACGAGAATGGTGGGCATGTAAGCTGTCATATGCCAAAGCGCGGACGCCTAGCATAGACCTACAACTAGCAGCCTGAAACTAATATAAGCAATTAACATAGTCCTACAACTACTTTTCTATCTGGAAATACAAATAGATGAATCAAAATATACCTGTAATTCGAGGCTAGCGGCCCTCTTCATCAACAAGTCTGATGTATGGGCCTCTGCCAATCGCCAGTCTTCCTCCTGGGGGATGCTATCTAGGATCATAGCAGCCAAACACCCGTCTATCTCATCAACCATCCCAGGGAAAGAGACACTTGCACCTGTCCCTTGCGCGGTGGCAGAAGGAACGTCTAAACCTTTCTGGCGAAGAGAGTGAATAAAAGCTAAAGAGCTGGTAGACGATGAACTATGGCGGGGCTGAGGAGCTCAGGTTCCTTTCTGAGGAAGATAAGGGTTGATGTGGGCGAATGAGGCTAAAGGGCTCAATGCTCGAACCTCAAAATCACCCTCATCCAGAACAGGGAATGTAGGGACAGCATAATCCAAGGGCGAAGGGACCATAGCTCCCGGGGTGGAGCAGATTACTACTGCGCCAGAGTCAAGCCTTCCCTTCTTAGTCAGGAGAAAAGGAGGAGATGAACCTTTCCTCTTAGCAGGGGCCAAAGAAGGATTTGCCGAAGTAGCCCTCAGGTCCTGCATAAAGGCAGGAGAAGCCTCCGCAGAGGACAAGTCCCTCCCCGATGAAGAAAAGCCAAAACCCTCCATAGAAGGATTGGTGGCAGAAAGAGGAGAGGAGGGAATATGGCCCTCTACACCAGCCACCGGGCTCAGCTCAGTGGAAGCAGGAATCAAGGCTTGAGAAGATAAGGACGGGGAGTCCTTAGGATCTTGAGGAGCAGGACAAGTAACAGAAGGCGGAGTTGAATCAAGGGAAACTTTACTTTTCCCCTTTTGATGGGTTGTTGCTTTTGGCCGAGTAGAGGAAGAAGCGCCTGCTCCTCGCGAAAGTTTGGGCGAACTTGCAAAACCTCCTGCAGGTAAAGAGAAGGCTTCACGCTCAGCTGAGGAGGCCTCTTTAACAACACCATGAGCCCCATCCTCAGGGCTGGCCTCTACAATCATCCGCAGAAGCTTATCATACGCCTTCTTCTTCAAATTCTGTTTGGAAATGTCCATTCCTGTACAAACCAAGAAGATATATGAAAGACTGAAAAAACGGAAGTAATGTCAAAGGAATTTTACCCATTGATGAAGACCAAGGGATGCTGGGTTTTAAGCCAAAGAAAGATAGAATTTCTTCACTCTCTACAAAAGGCCTAAGCATAGTATGATCAGAGGGATATTCAGACAAAAGTGCGGACATTATCCCTTCTTCCCAAGGAGATAGGAGAGGGAGAGACCGAGAGGGTTTCTCTCTGCTGGGATTCCTATACAGGCTAATGTCAGGGATATTCCAAGAAGCACCAGGAGGAGGACTAACTGTTAAATAATATTCATGTCAGTCCTTATCTTTGGACTCATACTTACCGTATATATTTGCAAAACGGACATTTGGAGAGAAATACAGATGAGAATCTCAGTATTTTAATTCATGGGTACAAAAGAAAAGGAATGTTGTGTCCTTCACCCCTTATAGGCTAGCAATTATATGGAAAAAGGCAGCCTTGCGGATAGAGGCTGGGTTCAATTGATTCAAAGGCACATTGTATAAATAAGCAAAGCGAGCAAAAAAGGAAGGCACGGGGAAACGCAGTCCGGCCCCTAACTGAGAAAACCAGAAGGTTTTCCGGGGGGACGTTGACAGCAAAGGACGCTCACTCTCCCCTGGGATTTTCAGCGAAAATCCCCCAAATTTCTTCACTTTCTTGATGAGAATATCTAAAGCTGTTCTATCTAGGGTGGAAGGCCCATATTTATCCAAGGGTAGAATCTGTTTCTTTGGTTTACCCTCGGTACTGTCCCTCTGAGATTCAGACCCTTAAGCAAATCTAGTAGATCTGCTACTGGCCTGATGGTCAGAAGTACCTCGCCAGGAGGAAGAAGGTTTCATAGCGACTGGCTAAGAGATGATAGCGGAAATCTAAGAGAAGAGTAAAATGCAAGAGTACCTGTGCAATGGGGAAGTAGAAACGTCGAGAAATCGAAAATGGCAGAAAGTTTTTCTTTTCCTTTGAAGCACTAGAAGAATATAAAGGAGGACGAGCAACACAACCTATAAATTCGGGGAAGAAAGAAAATAAAGGCGAAAGCGTGAGAGAAGGGAAGGGAGAATGCGTCCCACCCACTGCACTGGAATTCAATGAATTCCAAAGACAGGTCTCACCCTCTCTGGGCGTGCCCACACGCGCCACAAAAAAAAAAAAAAAAAAAAAAAAAAAAAAAAGAAGAAGAAAGAAAGAAAAAGAAAGCAAAACAAAACAACACACATGGTCATTCAACTCCATTTCCCGTCGGAATCACCCAAATTAGGTCATGGGAGAAGAACAAAGGTAAAAGCAGTAAAAATGTAACGCCCTGCATTTTCCTAACTCTTCATTAGTAGTTTAATTCGTAAATTAGAAAAATAGTTTAAACATTAATGACTAAAAATTCTATTCTCGACGAAGGTAGAATTTTCGTAAGAAAGACTTATCTTATTAGTCGGTTTAATTAGAAAAATGACCTTTATAAATTGTTGACTAAAGAATGCGATTACTTACTTTAAGTATTTAATTAATTGAGTAGTAATTTCAACGAGGAATCAAATAGTAATTTGGTTAATCATTTCATGTTGATTATATCGTTAGATTTACGGTAGTATCGATTTTACATTTCATAATGATTTGTATAATTAGAAATCGATTAAGAACAGAAGTTGTAGTCCAAACTAGTTAATTTATAATATGGGCCAAGCCCATCGGTTCATGATCAAACCATTCCCCTTTCTAATCCCGCTTCTTTAATCTCATCCCTATTCACGGGTTACCGGCTTCACTATCCTTAGTAAAGTCCGGTCGTGACAAAAAACAGGGGAAGATAAGCAAGAATATAGGTTCTCCCTTCAGAAAATGGGGCTAATTTTTACACAAAATAACGAGTAAAAAAGAGCCACAAGATCATCCCAAGGGTACTACCAGAACCTCATATAACACGGAGAAAGCACCTTCACAGCCTGGAAAAGCTCAAGCTTGATGATTAAAGTTTAGTCATCGGTCTCGGTAGTAATGAATGGTGAAGAGAAGATGAGGCCTTTTATAGACAAGAAAATAATAGGGTGCATCTCTCTTATGCTTCAGTCACATCAAAGAAATAATGATAATGAATGAAAGAATTTTCACATTACCTTATCCTCGAAAGACAAAACGTCGCACTGTTTTTCACGCGACAAGACAATTATGACTTCTACAATACAACCCTTTCCCGCCAGAACACCTAACAGAAGTTAATAAAACACGCTTCTGGACCTGGGGGGGAGTAGCTGATAGGGACAAATATCAGCTTTGCCACGTAGCGCTCTTCAGGGCGGACTAGACCATCCTCCCAGGAGCCTCAGATGGCCTGCTCGATACAGATGCCTAAGCTCACACAGAAGCTATAAGGTTCTGGGGAGATCCTGGTTCGTGCAGAGGCTGTCTCGGTCTTGCGGGCATCTGCTGGGATTTGAGAATCTGCCAAACACTCAGTCCGCATGACTCTACATACCTTAGGGTAAATTGATGACGAAGGGAATTTTGTCCCCTTAGAAATTCCTCTCTTGTCCTCCCCTGGTACGAGCATTCTCCTTTTCGTCCTTTCTCACCTATAAATAGTGAGTGATCTCACCACTCTAAAATCATCTCTCAACTCTTCACACACGTACTATTCCATTCATACTCTGCCTTGTACTCTCTCAAGCCAGAGCAGCCGGAGTCCTTCCTCAAGGATTTCCATTCTCTCATCGTTTCCATCCCCATTCTCTTCGGTGAAAAATGGACTTCCAACAGCTCAAGCCGAAGGTATAATTCTCGTTACAAAAGGAGGACGAAGCATGACGACGCCTTGCGTTCTCTACTTCGCCCTCTTCTTTCCCCCTTAATTTTCTACCCGAATGAGCTCTAAGCTCCAGGGATTTGACTGGCTTCTTGGTTATAAACACCCGTTGCTTAACATTTAGCTCGATCCTCTCTTTTATGTCTAAAGGAAGATGCTTTGTAGAAAATGTGTTGCTATGGCTAATGAATCGCATGAATCTCTTACTTGCTACCGTTATAATCCTTTATACGTGAATGCTCTTTACGAATACGATTAATAATCAAACAATTGTTGTAGATCTTCAACCTGGATCTATCAGAGATCAAGACAAAGAACGAAGACGATGTTCGAGGGCGGACGCGCGGCGGTAGAAGTGGATTCGCAGCCGCATTTTAGTGAACTGCACACCATAGTGGCGACCATGGCGAAACCCTTAGAAGGTGATTGGTATGAGGTAATGGAATAGAGGTGGAAAAGGAATGGCGGTGGTAAAGGAATTGAATGAAATGATTCATTCTCTTCCTTGGTTTGCACAAGTAATAACGAAAGTAATGCAATTTTTTTTTTCTGTAAAGTTTTAAGCATACAACAATAGTACTCCCTCCGTCCCATTCATAATGGGATAAGTTCTATTTTCGTCCGTCTCATTTATATAGGGATATTACCTAAAAAAAAAAAAATTTAACCCACTAAAACCCATTCACACTACTTTATCTACCACTATCACTCTCGTCTTTATTCCCGTGCCGGAAAAAAGTTATCCCTTTACCAGTGGGACAGAGAGAGTATTTCTTAATGATGAGATAAAAAAAAAAAAAAAAAATTAGAGAGAGAAAGTGATAAAAGATAATTTTTAAAAAGAGAAAATGATGATAGAATAAATTTTAGAGAGAGAAAGTGACGAAAGTGAAATTTTTCGAGAGAGAAGTGACAAAGGAAAAAATTTTAGAGAGAGAAAGTGATGAGAGAGGAAATTTTAGAGAGAGGAAGTGACAAAAGTTAAAAATTTTAGAGAGAGAAAGTGATGAAACCAAAAAAATTTAGTGATAGAAAGAAAATTTTAGAGAAAGAAAGTGAAGAAGGCAAAAAAATTTAGAGAGAGAAAGTGACAAAAATGAATTTTTGAGAGAGAGAGAGAGAGAGAGAAAATTTAGGAAGAGAAAGTGACGAAATTGAATGTTTTAGAGAGAGAAAGTGACGAAAGTGACGAAAGTGAAAAGTTTTAGAGAGAGAGAAAATTTTAGAGAGATAAAATGACGAAAGGGGGAAAATTTGGAGATAGACTGACGAATGAATTTTTAGAAAGAGAAAATTTTTAGAGAGAGAAACTAAGTGACGGGAGAAAATATTTTAGTGAGATAAGGTAATGACGAAATATACTCACATATATAAAAAATAGTATTGAGGTAAATTTAATTATTTATAAATAAATTAAATAACATTTGTTAAATTAAAAATCATATAAATATAAGTGATGAGAATAGTTATAACCAGGGGTACTCAAGTAATGTATATTCCCATGGATGTGGGAAGTGTATTTCCGACAAAAAAATCGAACCAAGCGGAGTAATGGAATAGAGGTAGGATTGTCTATTCCATTCCCACCCCCATTACCTCATACCAATCACCTCCTTAGGGTTTTGGCCTGCTCGTGTGCGTGCTTGTCCAGGCTTGAACCGGCCATCCTAGTGGACTGGCACCGAGCCAGGCGCTGAGCGTTGTCAGCCAGGTCAAGTGGTCCAGCTAGGACCACCTATGGTGGCTGTAGCGGTGGCATAGAAAAAACCCTAGGGTTTCGGTTGTTGGCACGCTTGCTCATGGCTGCACCACAACACCAAGCTAGGTGCTAGGCGAGGTCACTGGGAGCTCGATGGTCCAACCAGGACCACCGGCGATGGTGCAACGACGGAAGCAAACCCTTAAGGTTTGTCACCACGCGCGTTCTAGCTTGCATGTGGTTTGTCGTGGCTTAATCTCGGGCCCAACACCTTCGGGGTGGTGCTAGACCACGGCCGAGCCTTATGGGAGTTGGCTCGTGGCGGCAGCGTCATTATTTGCAAACGACGTGCATCGATGACAACGGCGATTCGGCGCAGACTACGAGTTTGCAGTGCTCAAGCCATGATGCAAGGGACACACCAGGCTCTACAAGCCCAACCGCTCATCGTGGGTTGCGGAAACGAGATTCCTGCACGAACCACAATGGCATGTGTGCTGCACGCACAGCTCGGCGGCGGTGCTTTGCCTGATATCGACTTGAACCGTATATTATTTCTTGTGTTAGTAACATGAATGATATAAAAACATAATTTGAGTGTTGATTCAATATAATATAAATGCTTAAAATTATATTCCTCACATTTTCTTTGGTGTTTTCAAACATCAATATAAATAATTTAAATATTCATTTTTTAAAATTAAGATCTCGGTATATTCCAAGGCAATAATACATTACTCACTATCATACAGGCGGACAGATCTAAATCGGGCAGGAGAAAATTACCAAAATTATATAGCGTCCATATCGTACCGAAAATATCAAAAATAAGATATTCCATAATCTTTGGTAAATGTATTAAATTTTCAGATACCAATGTATATCGGCCCATATTGTATATCGTAAATTTAGTATAATTTAATATCGAAAACGGTAATCATACATAGTATTAGATCTAATGTTAAAAATTATAATAGAAATGTTATTGTAATGTTACTATATTATTAATAACATAGTTGAGAATATATATTATAAATAAATAATTTTTATATGAATTTTTTTGGTATAAAAATATTTTATTTGGTATATCAAAACAGTGTACGTCAAATGTATACCGTTGCATCGTACTACGATAAGGTGTGCGAATGTGAGGTAAGGTATAGGTATGGAGGTTGATCCATGCCGAAAATAAAGGAATACTAAAAAGTACGATAAGATAAAACTCTGAAATTTTCACATACTATAAATTAAGGCAAGGTATATGGTACGGCGAAGAAATTAAGTTATCGCGTGTGTACCACCCCTAATCTAAAGTTATGCGAATTAACATAAAAAAAATTTGTATAACAATTGACAGGAAATTTAAGGGTTGCGTCACGAAGGCCTCGAACACAGAACTAAAGGTCCCGAAACTTAATCCCCTACCACTAGGCGAACACACGCACATCATTTTTTTTATTTTTTCTATGTATCTAATTATTTTATCCTATATAGTTTTACTTATTAATTATAACAATAAAGTCGTAAAATTTTAACTGGATACACAGAAATATATGGGTTTGAAGCGCAGCATAATTTCTTCAGAGGTTTGGTAGCTGACTTTGAAAAAAGTTGAAGCTACAAAATATAGCAATACTTATTTGGACTAGTTGAAACTGGAAGTAAATAGTCAAAGTATTTTCTAAAAATTGTCATTTTCACCAAGCGATAAAATTTATAACATATATAATCAGATATATAAAAACTGGTGGCTGTCCATTTCCTAGTCAACTAATTAATCTATAGTTCTAGTTTTATAAATTTTCGAAACAGAGTTCAAAAATTCTACGCTATCACACTAGTAGTTCCATTCATTGACCTACTCCTCATTATTTTGTAAGAAAGAGTACTGCATTATATAAAATGAAATTATTAAAAAATAAATTAAAGTAACAAAGACTATGAAACTGGGGCCTCTTGTGTATAAATGACGTGTCTCATCTCTCAACAAGCAACTTCTTGCCTTCTATTTTATTTTTATTAATTTAAAATCACGAAAACACTCCCCTTCCAATCGTAAGCACACTTAATGTGTTCATCGCTGATGTCGTCGGTATAAGCTTTACTTTATTAGATAGGTTAGGGTATATATTTAGATTCTTTTTTTCATTAATAGTACGTCACGTCATTTACGGGCATATTAATAATGTCCATGGTGGATCAGTGATTATTTCTCTTAAAATCACATCTCATTAAGCAAGGAAGCACTTTTTTGTTCTTTTTCTTTCTTTCTTTTTTTTTTTTGGGAAAGAGAGTGACTCGACCCTATTTCTAGAGTGTCAATAATACAATAACCGAACTAGCTAGTAGTCCGGGTCGAACCACAAGGAGTGAGTGTGTCGAAAGAGGTGTCAAGTAACTATCCAAGGTCCATCATGCTATCTAAGCACTCATATGTCATGGTTTTTGGTTTTCTCAATCAACAAGTAATATAAACTCTAACTCAAGTAAACAATGCAAGTAAAAGCAAGTAAGTAAAGACAAGTAGTAGAAAATCGATAAAAACAAGCAAGGATTCAAATGATTTCCGGTGTGATTAGGCTAAGGACTAGGCAAATGATGTATCAAACCATTTTAATTCCTTTGAGTGACATTATTACATAAATCAAGCTATCTCATCCTCCTAAGACTTGATAACTAGTGGATTGAATAACATGCTTACCATTCTAAACATATTACCAACTCCCAAAAGCACAATGCCTATTAATCTAACATCAATTCACATAATTCTTTCCAGGAGCAATGCAAATCAATACTAGATAATATGAGCAAGGATTCATGCCAAGTGCTATGAATGGAAGCTTCCTAGGCATTCCATCAAGCACCTTGTATGCACTCATGGATGTTAATCATTCATGCAATTAAATTCAATCAAATCCAAGGGCAACTCAAAGGAAAGGTAGATCCACATCAATAGCCACCAAATCCTAGCCTAATTCACACCATCCATCATTTGAAACCTCTAAGAAAACTAGCCACTCATCATAGATCTAACAATCAAACCAACAAAAATAAGAGAATTCTTAATGAAAATGACAAGGGAAGAAAATAGAGAAGAAATCTTCAACAATATCTTTAATCTCCAAGCATAATCTTCAACAATATTTGAAAATACTAAAAAGGAAAGAGGGAAACTAGGGTTCTAAAAGTTGTAGTGCAAAAATGAAATACAAGTGTTGGATCCTGCCAAATGAGGCAAATAACAAGGTATTTATAGACTTCCCATAAGTTGGGTCAAATTGCAATAAAGAGAAACTTGAGTGAGAAGGTGGGGTAAAATTTGTAATTTCTGGAAAGTTGACCAAGGTTTGACTTGTGCATTTCCGCCCACATTTGACAGTTTGCGCGCTTTCACGGTTTTGGCTCGTTCTCTATCGTCCGGCATCGGAAAATTAATCCGCAAAGTGCTACGGCTTCCTCTCTCAATCTTCTTAAACATAGGATAAGTCAAACATTCCCAGAAAATTTCCACAGTACCTGAAATTAGCACGGAAATTGAGAGAAAGTGCAAAGCATATAGAAAACGCATAAGTATGAAAACCTATCATTTCCTATTCATTTAAGCACACATATCAAAGCCAAAACCTACCAAAATCATCTTGAAATGCATATAAAATATCGGTTTGTCAACTCCCCCAAACTTAAGCCATTGCTCGTCCCGAGAATGAAACAAAACAATCAAAACACTCAAACCGAATGGGTATGCAATTCAAGATCATCGATGTCTCAAAATACTCACTCAACAAAGCATTTTCAATCATGGAACTCCCAAGGTGAATCGAACAATCCATAATTACACGACACTTTCAACTAAGAAATCAAACACTCAAGCATAATGAAACTCTAAACCTCACTAGGTGTAAGTGTATCGCTCTTTCTCTCAAGTGTATGGAAAGAAGTTTACACTCATCGAAGTCATGCATGCATTGCTCTTACCATAAGCTTGCCCTAAATCTCAAGATCTCCATCGCTTGATTGTGCATTAGAACTAAGATCAATTAGGTCGTTTATTTAGGCTTGTAATGTGGGGACATTGGTATAGGTAGGGATTTTTAGGCTAAGTGACTAGGACATCTCTTAAGTACCTTCACCTTCTCTTTTCCACTCTAAGTGTGAATTTCTCAACCTTCTACCTTCACCATGTCACCTCTTTACACTCTTTAATACACAAGCTTTGATTGAAGCTTCTGTCACACCCCGATTTTTCCTAACTCTAAAAATAATCAATTTAAATATAATCAATTAAATCGGGATGCGACGAAGGGTAAAAAAAAAAAAAAAAAGGAGAAAATCACAATTCAATTGATTTTAATTAGTTTTAATTAAAATTCATTTAGTTTGGCCCGGAAATTTGGGCAGCATCTCCCCTATACCAGGATCAAGTCGTAGTAAACACCAAAGACTATTCATCAGCTAACCAAGTACGTAAACCGTAACGATGAGGTCGGACCAGACCGCGCCATCATCGGATCCAATATATTTAACGAAAATCTAACTACCGAGGCGGACCAGACCGCTCTACAGTAGGATCCAAGGTATATATAAAATTATAACAACCGTGGCGGACCAGACCGCACTACAGTTGGATCCAGAATTATAATTACATCAGAGTTACGTTTAAATAGTGGAAACGAAATAAACAAACATTCATTTATCAACCGTTATAGTTTTATAAATTCGTTTAAGTTTTCGTTATATAAATTCATATTTTCAAAACGTTAAGTTTTTTTATAAACTAACAAAAGAATAACGATTAAACTTTAACGAACATTTAACTTTCTAAGTTAACTAAACCATAACTTCCATTTCGATTATTTAAAGTGTTGATAGTTCGATAATCTAAATGACGAAAAGGAAATTGTTTCAAGAACCAAAACGTAATTAAATTGTTTCATAACCAAATCAAAGTTTTAAGAATCGAGAGTGTCTAACGGTTTAAATTTTATTCTCCTCGTCTCTTGATTATTCCTCCTTTCCTTCTCTCTCTCCTCGCTCCGTCACTATGCCTCCGGCTCCCAATCTGCAAAACAAAGGAAGTTCTACAGGGCTGAGTACAACAAGCACTCAGTGTGATCATTGCCACAAAGGAAAACAAAAGCAGGACTTTCAGGATTTAAAAAGGGAGAAAAAAATGAATGGAGTTCGATCCCGTACGACCAAACAATTTAGGTACCCATGTAGGTATTCCCAAGGTTACTCGTAATCGAATCCCGGTTAAACCACCTGTCGGATTATAAGAACATTTGCAGGGTGACATACATAAAGTGTATATAAACCAATCAGCTATGCTAGACGGCATAAATAAGTTATATGCAAGTCTATCGGCTAGGGATCGAGATTTCTGTGGTACACCCCACTCCCGACCCCGGTGTACACCAGTTGCTCGTTGGTGTTTTAGACCTAACGATGTCAACCCGATATCGTAAAGATTAGAGCCTTAAACCTGGGAAACCTGTGATTCACAATTTAATCCTGAAACAAAGCCTGCACTTGAAGAATATAGAGCTTACTAGCTCAAGAGTTATTAAGAAATAAGAATCCCCAAGGATTTTAACAAGTTCGAATAAATAGATCCCCACCTTTACCGGTTACTCGATTCTTTGGTTCGAATCTTAGGTCAGCTTCTTCGGAGATTCTTCCTACAAATATTTCTTGAGGTTAAGTTACGTTCGTAGTTTCATCCTTAGAATTTTCTAACATAACTTCCTTTTAATTATTAATATATTCTTAATAATCATATAAACACTTATTAACCTTCAATAATTATTTTTCTTATGTTTTCGTCGTTTGCATGGCTTAGACTTCAACACAAAAGTTGTTCAACTAATCATTAGGAATATTTTGGTGCAAAAACATTAGTCATGCAAAAGAGTTAGGGGTCCTTCGAATCAAATGAACACAGTTTCATTTTTAGAAAATTAACGGTGATTCCGATCTTTACCAAATTTCATAGGATGCTAGATAATCTCATTTCGAAGCCATATTAATATTTTCAAAACATTTGGACAGAGTCTCGACATGCAGGGAAACATTATCCATGAAAACAAGGGGTATACCTACAACAGTTCATTCTCAACAATTCATTCCGATTACGTGGTTAATTATTAGGTTACGATCAACTTTAATTCGGTTATATGGATGCAAAAAGGAACGCCGGCAACCACCAAAGAAAGGGCGGCTGCGACGGCGATGGAGAAGAAGAGAAGATGAAAATGATGAAGGTGATGCATGTCAAATCCCCTGGAGCTCGTGGTGACGATCAGCCACTACTCCTAGAATCGAAATCTCCCTACGAGTGCATAGGAACGAACGGCATACCTTTTCGATGATCGGAGAGAAAGATATGCAAGAAAGACGATCGATGATGATCGGGGGCTGCTCGTGGTTCCTCGGCTGGAAAGGAAGAGAGATGGCGGCGGCGGAGCTGAAGAAGATGATGGCAGCAGCTGATCGGAGAAGATGGACGGCTTCGGCGGTGGCTATCGGAGGTAGATGAAGGTGGGGCTGCTGCTCCTTGCGGCTTCTTTAGAGAGAGAGCGAAGGTGATGGAGATGATGGTGGGATGATTGAGAGAGATGGTGGAGATGATGGTGGTGGTGGATGATGGTGATGATCGGTGGTGGTGGATGATGGTGATGATCGGTGGTGGTGGAGAGGCGGAGGGGAGCTGCCGGCGAAGGGAGGTGAGGGAGAGAGGTGATTCGGTAGAGAGAGAGATGAGAGAGTTTCCTCTTGGTGAAGGAAAAGAAATGGATGGGGCTGATCAATTTGAGGCGGTGATGGCCTCTTTTTATAGGGGCCATCTCGTCTCCGGTTGGTCGCCTCGTTCCCCGACGAAAAGATATTTTTCCGGCAACGAGTTCCGATTTTAGGTTTCAAAGGGTTTATGGAATCCAAAAAAAATATCGAACTCAACGATATAGGTTAAAGAATTTTCGGAAGGAGTTTGATAGCTCGAAGAATTTTAAAGAAACGAAAAGGATTGAAAATAGACAAACGGCGACTCGGGTTTTCTTAACCGTTTATCCGAAAAATACCTAACTTCTTTCATAATTCTTTTAATGTCAAAACTAGGTTAAATATATTAACATTACATTTTTAGAATTTTATTAAGTTAGATATAATATTTTTAGTTAACTAATTTATTTGAATTAATATTTCTAATATTCTTTTATTAAACACTTCATATAACTAATTATAATAAAGCTTTTTAATTTTAAATCCTTTTTATCAATTTATATATTTATAGTTAAGAAAAGCTTATTTTATTAAAGAAAACTATTTATTTTCTATTTTCTAGTATTTAAAAATACGGGTTATTACACTACCACCCCCTTAAAAGAAATTTCGTCCCGAAATTTAAGTACCTTCATATACTAGGTCGGGGTATTGGGCTCTCATCTTTTCTTCCAGTTCCCACGTGGCCTCCTCCAAGTCGTGGTGGTTCCACATCACTTTGACTGTGGCAATCTCCTTGTTCCTAAGAATCTTGATCTTTCGATCCAAAATCCTAACAGGTTTTTCTATATAATGTAAGTCAGGGTTAAGTTCTACCTCTTCATACCTAATCACGTGCTTGGGGTCAAACACATACATCCTAAGCATGGATACGTGGAAGACGTCGTGAACATTTGCTAGGCTGGGAGGTAGTGCTAGACGGTATGCTACGTTCTTGATCTTCTCTAGAATTTCGAACGGCCCAATGTACCTCGGTCTCAACTTTCCTCGTTTTCCGAATCTAATGACTCCTCGGGTTGGACTGATTTTCAAGAACACTTTATCTCCAACTTCAAACTCCAATTCGGTCCTTCTTTTGTCGGCATAAGATTTCTGTCGATCTTGAGCTTCTTTGATTCGTTGCCGAATTGTGTCGACGATAGATACCATTTCTTGGACTACGTCTAGTCCCAAAAGCTTTCGTTCTCCTACTTCATCCCAATAGAGAGGTGAACGGCACTTCCTTCCATACAAAGCTTCGTATGGTGCCATTTCGATAGTAGATTGAAAACTGTTGTTGTAAGCGAATTCCACCAATGGCAAAATTTCTTCCCAATTATCTCCTTGGTCGGCAACAACTGCTCTTAGCATGTCTTCTAAGATTTGGATCATACGTTCTGACTGTCCGTCGGTCTGAGGGTGAAAAGCAGAGCTGAACTTTAGCTGAGTACCCATGGCTTCTTGTAAGCTTGTCCAAAACTTCGACGTGAAACGGGAGTCGTGATCTGAAGTGATAGAGATCGGGATTCCGTGAAGTCTTACTATCTCCTTGACGTAGAGTTTGGCCAACTTCTCAAATCCAAAGGTCATCTTTATCGGCAAGAAGTGAGCTGATTTTGTGAGTCGATCGATGATAACCCAGATTGCGGTGTTTCCCTTGGATGACTTTGGAAAACTTACCACAAAATCCATGTTGATATGGTCCCACTTCCACTCCGGGATAGGCAACGGTTGCAAGGTTCCGTATGGCCTCTGATGTATAGCTTTCACTTGTTGACAGGCTAAGCATCGTTCTACAAATGAAGCGACGTCTTTCTTCATGGATTCCCACCAAAATTTCTGACGTAGATCACGATACATTTTGGTGCTAACGGGATGAGCTGTGTAGGGTGTATTGTGAGCCTCGTACAAAATTTCTTCTTTCAATGCTTTGTCGTCTGGCACACATAACCTGTCTCCATAGAGTAACGCACCGTCGGTGCTAATTTTGCAATCCTTCACGAAATCGTTGCATCCTTCTGAGCCAACCTGTGATCGTAACTTTTCCATGCGTGCATCGGTTTGCTGGCCGGCAATGATTCGTTCTCGAAGGTCAGGCTTTGCAACAATTGTAGCAATGCATACGTTTGTTGTTGCTGGCGGGCAAAGAATGGTCAGGTTCAACTTGGAGAATTCTCGAGCAAGTTTCTCTTCATTCGTAACCACATAAGCAAGATTCCCTCGGGTCTTCCGGCTTAAGGCGTAGGCAACTACGTTGGCTTTTCTTGGATGATAGTTGATTTTACAATCATAGTCCTTGACTAACTCAAGCCATCGCCTTTGTCTCATGTTGAGCTCCTTCTGTTCGAAGAAATATTTCAAACTTTTGTGATCGGTGAAGATTTCACACTTTGCTCCATAAAGGTAATGCCTCCATATTTTCAAGGCATGAACTACCGCTGCTAACTCGAGATCATGTGTAGGATAATTCTTTTCATGCGGTTTCAGTTGTCGAGATGCGTAGGCGATCACTTTCCCATTTTGCATCAAGACACATCCCAATCCTTGCTTTGATGCGTCGGTGTAGATCACATATCCTTCATTGCCTTCCGGAACTGTTAGTATTGGCGCGGTTGTGAGTCGATTCTTGAGCTCCTGAAAACTTTTCTCGCATTCCTCCGTCCACACATACTTGGTTCCCTTCTTCATAAGTGAAGTCATTGGTTTGGATAACTTTGAGAATCCTTCGATGAATCTTCGGTTGTAACCTGCGAGTCCTAGGAAACTTCGAATCTCGGTTACACTTGTTGGAGTCTTCCATTGACTAACTGCTTCCACTTTGGCTGGGTCGACTTTTATCCCTTCGGCGGAAACGATATGGCCAAGGAACATTACTTCTCGTAGCCAAAACTCGCATTTGATAAATTTAGCGTACAACTTTTCCGTTCGCAGTGTCTCGAGCACAGTTCTGAGATGCTCTTCATGATCTCTCTGGGTCTTTGAATAGATAAGAATGTTGTCAATGAACACGAGAACAAATCCGTCTAGATATTGATGAAAGATTCTGTTCATCAAATCCATGAATATTGCGGGTGCGTTGGTCAGTCCGAATGGCATCACTGTGAACTCGTAATGGCCGTAACGGGTCCTGAAAGCTGTTTTTGGCACGTCTTCCTTTCTAACTTTCAGCTAATGATATCCTGATCTGAGATCGATCTTGGAGAACACACACGCTCCTTTGAGTTGATCGAAAAGGTCGTCAATCCTTGGCAATGGATACCTGTTTTTGA
Source organism: Thymus mandschuricus (assembly GCA_029379335.1). Taxonomy (NCBI): domain Eukaryota; kingdom Viridiplantae; phylum Streptophyta; class Magnoliopsida; order Lamiales; family Lamiaceae; genus Thymus; species Thymus mandschuricus. The sequence continues at coordinate 11,551,737 of CM057074.1, read as the reverse complement.
TTGTGAGTTTGTTGAGCTCTCTGTAATCAATACACATCCTCATGCTTCCGTCTTTCTTTTTCACGAACAACACTGGGGCTCCCCATGGCGACACGCTAGGTTGGATGAAACTTAGGTCGAGTAATTCTTGCAACTGAACTTTAAGCTCTTGTAGTTCCTTTGGCGCCATTCTGTAAGGTGCTTTAGACATCGGGGCAGCTTCTGGCTCTAGATCAATAGGAAATTCAATTTGTCTGTCTGGCGGTAAACCTGGCAGTACATCTGGAAATACATCTTCGAATTCCCGAACGACTGGCACTTCTTGAATTGATTTTTCTGTCTTTGGTGGGTCTTCAAGCGTTACCCAAAAGCATTGGATGTTGCCTTTGCGTAACATTGAAACGGCTTTCATGGCGGAAATGATCGGCACCTTTCCTCCCATACGAACACCGTGAATCTTTGTGGCATCCTTGACATTACTTCTGAAGGATATCTCTCGGTTCTAACAGTTGATAGTGGCTCCGTTCTTTTCCAACCAATCCATACCCTGCTAGATTCTCCTGGGCATGAGCGGCCTCGTCGCAGTTCAAAGCATAAGCCCTAGCCTGCTGGAATGGACGCTGGTTCTGTTGATTTCCAGCATTTCCCGAGAAATTCCGAGGCGGCGGCGGAGGTGGACGCTAAGGCTGGCCTCCTTGGTTCTGGTTGCATCTGTTGGCGTAGTGTCCCTTCTTTCCGCAACGGTAACATTCCACTGTCCTTAGGCGACATTCGCCTACATGGTTCCCTTGACAATATCGGCAAAAGGGAGGTTCCGGTTTGGTGCACTTGGCCGCGGTGGTTGAGGCCGTGGTGCAGCTCGGAATTGTTGAGGCGGTTGAGGATTGCCTCTCCATCCTTGGGGCCTCATCTTGTTGCCAGAGCTTCCTCCTTCAAACTTTCTCTTCCCAAAAGCTGGATTGAACCCAACACTCTGCTCGTTGCTTCTGTCTCTTTCTTTTGGTAGCATGGACTCAATATCCATGGCTCGGCTCAGTGTCTGGGCATAAGTGAGAGGACCGTGACTGGCAAGGGGTATACCAATCTCATGTCGAAGACCGCGTCTGAATTTGTCGGCACGATCAAGATCCGTCTCCACGAGTTGCGGAGCATATCGAGAGAGTTGGTTGAACAAACGATCATATTCAGCGACCGTCCTCTTTCCTTGTTGCAAGTTCCAGAACTCATTCTGGCAACGCTGGCGGTAACAACCCGGAATGTACTTCTCAAGAAGCTCATCCTTGAAATCTTCCCATGTGTTTCGTTCCCATTGAGCAGCTGTGAGAGTCCTTTTGACTGACTCCCACCAGAAATCAGCTTCATCGACCAGTTGATGAAGACCATAAGCAAGTTTGTCGGCCTCGGTACATTTGAGGTAGTTGAAGATCTTGTCCATAGCTCTAACCCATTTCTCGGCATCGGCTGGTTCACCTAACCCATTAAAAGTTGGAGGATTCTGCCTACGGAAACTCTCGTCATTCCTAGGCACCTGAACTGGCTCTAGGGGCTCACCTATATTATTGTTCCTTCCACGTACCATATTGTTTTGCTAAGTTTGATTGACGCTGTCTTCTTTTGAGAAGCTGAATTGGTATAGTTGTCAGAGAAACGTTAGTAATTTTTATCAAGAGTTTATGCTATATCCATAATAACATAAGTTTTATTTAAAAGAAAAATTTATGCCGTATCCATAAATAGCATTTTGATCTAAGGGGATTCAATATTTCAAAATATACTTATTCTTTCATGTAAAAACATATCCACATAATTCACACATATATCGTAAGCCCGATATAATCACATAAGTCACATATATATCGTAAACCCGATATAATCACAATTTTTCTCAACCATATCATTTGTCAAGTTTCCAATATCAATCCCTCCCCGGATGATAATAATTCAGTTTCCAATATCAATCCCTCCCCGGATGATAATAATTCAATTGTAACGAAACTTGATACTAAAACCTGTCACAATTTATGTTTCGAAAATAAATCCCTGCTCGGATTATAACAATTTATATTTTTCAACATAGAATTTCACATCTTGCAACAAACAATGCAAACTTTCACGTTTCGTTTTTCATATAGTTCACTTTTCGCAATTTAATCATATAATCCTCGCAAATAATCGTAAGATCACCAAGTCACAGAATCATATAACCATAATCACATCATAGCCATGATCATATATATGTCGCCCAAAATTGATTCGTTTAGAAACGAATCTCGACCTGCCCATAACATGTCTTACATACCATATATCAATCCTGCATAGTGAGATAATAACATAATATCATACGAAGTTTGCCTCCACGAGGACATTCCCACATAACATATATGAAACAAACATGCAAATGCAGATGCAAAGATGAAGTCGGGGCGGCTTTGTAGGCCCACACCAAAAATCCCGGCTTGCGAAGCGTCGTCATCTATGGCTTCGTCGGCATCTCCGTCTGCATATACTTGCCCTACTCCTAGTAGTTCCCAACCGAGGCCTCACTGCCTCCTCCTTCCTCATCACTAATGTCCATGTCACTCCCCTCTCGGCTCGAACCATCGGCATCCTCTTCATCACCGCTATCACTGTCTGAATCTGAATCTGACTCTGACTGGCCTGTCCAAGCTCTGACTCGGTGTCTGTACTTCAACTGTCCGCTGCGAAGGATCTTGGGTCGTCGGCGCTGGTTACGTCGTGCGGGTGGCGGTCTACCGAAGATGGGACCGGGACGTTGTGGTGGAGTGCGCTCTCGGACTCGCCTCTCGACCTCCTCGAGAGTCAACCTGTTTCCGTGCACAATCGAGCGTAGCTCGTCAACAACTGTCACCTGTCGGCGCTCCTCTCTAACCTCCGAAGGTCCGGCTGCATCTCTCGTCCCGGATGGACCTGCCTCGTGGTCTTGGCGTCGGATAAGTGGCGGAAGTGACGGCGTGAACCCCTCGCGATCCTCGTAGTAGCTCGGGCGAGGCCTGGCGGGCGTCGGTCTCTCGATAGGGACGGGTAATAACTCGGCATCGTACTGGGCCGTCCTCCATATAGGCACAAGGGATGGCTCGAAAATTGAATTTGAGACAATTCCCGTCAAGGTACACTGAGGTGGATCGGTACCTGGGATAGACGGGAGCGTCCATGTCCAGAAAAGATCCATGTCATCAAGCGCGCCTGTTCGGAAACGAGGATACCGCGGTTTGGTCGGAAGTGCAGTCTGAAATGGAACTGGATTCACTGGAGGCAAGCCGTACATCATCCACTGTGAAAATAAGAAGGCTGACAGTGCTGAGAACTCGATATACTGATCAGTGTCGCCCCAACGTGGCCTTCCCCAATACTCGCGCGTCTGCTCGGCACAAATCGCCCAATCATCTGGTAAGTGGGTAGTGAGATGTCTGACTGCCTGGGTATTGGTTATCCCTCCTGGATATGCCTCTCTGAAAATCTCGAATAATCTGTGTTGGTCCCGGTTTGTTAATGGGAAAATACGTAGAGGGGGGGGGGGGTGAATACGTATTTTGAAGTTTTTCAACTTCGAATCCCTTAACTCAGAGTGACAAGTAAAGAGCTCACTTGAAACTTAAGACCTAGCTGAAGCTAGATCTACAGTATGTAGCTTGCCTGCTTGACCGAAGTGAGTACTTGATCAAGAGGGAGTCTTTACTCGTGTGCGGAATTTGGTGAGCTAAATCTTTTCCTAAGTAATTAAAATATCCAGATTAAGTTGTTTAGATGCACGTGCAATGGATAAACAAAGTAAAGAGTTTAGGGTTAGAGAGATACGACACAGAGATTTATAGTGGTTCGGAGATAACGCTCCTACGTCCACTTTGTTGCACGACGGCAACTGTTCTCTTCACTCAAGAACTTGAAGGTTACGGGTCCTTCAAAAACCTGGTCGAGATCGGGCTTCACTCGCCTGGATCCAACGACTGACGTAGTGATTGCGGGTTCACTACACAAACCTAACTACGACTGTAAGCTTCACTCGCTTCAGTCGAACAGACAGGGAGATTACGGGCTCTCCTTACAGCCTAGCTTCGATCGAGCTCTACACAAACGATGTAGGTGCAAGCTTGGATCTAAACTCTATGATCGAGGCTTCTTCAATCGATGAAGGAAGAGCCTTGGATCTGGACAACCTAACGACAACACTCAAAAACCTAACAGACAAAGTATAGGGTTTTTGGTTGACGACACACTATGAAGAACTCTTTATAGTAGATGCAAAGATTGGCTAAAGTTCTTCTTCTAAGCATCGGATATATGAAGTGGGCTTAGAATCTAAGTGTGAAGGCTGTGAAGACGAGTTCCGATGAACTGGAAACTCGGAGAACACTTGTAAACAAAGACTCGAAGATTGCTAGAAAGCTGGGAGTGTTTGTTTGCTGTATGCGCTCGAATGCTCAAGTAGTGTTCTACTTCTTCACGTTGTGATCCTTCACTATTTATAGGCGGAGGGTTGGCTAAGATCCGTTGCTTGGTTGGTGGCCTTGTCCCTCCTCCTCTCGACAGTACTTGCACAGGCTGGCTACTTTTCAGATGCGCAGTTTTGGATTTTTGCCGGAAATGGCTAAGTTCCAATTTCAACAGTAACTGGAGCGACCCAGTACTGTTACGGCGCCTTGTCGGCCTGGCAGTCAACTCCTCTGCTCCTCTCTTGAGTCGACACGTGGAGATCTCGTAATAAATGCGAAGATCTCCAGTTGACTGGAGTTCAAATTCGGAGCGGGAATTTGTGCTGTCGCTTTCTGGTAGGTAGTGGCTTGCTTCACTTTGTAGCGTCCGCTTTAGTTGAGTCACTTCATAGTCATTCTGTAGTGAGCCGCTTCGGGAAATAAAGTTCCTAGTGACTGCTTTGGAAATTCCTGACTATAGTTGACTAGCTTTGACTTTACACTGTAGCGCTCGCTTCGCTTCGCTTTGGCAGACTTGCTTCGAGTACTGTAGCGATCGCTTCGCAGCACTGTTCTTCGGCACGCTTCACTTCAGTTTGCTTGGCTTGCTTCGCTTTGAAAAAACACACTTGTTGGTCCCGGTTTGTTAATGGGAAAATACGTAGAGGGGTGGGTGAATACGTATTTTGAAGTTTTTCAACTTCGAATCCCTTAACTCAGAGTGACAAGTAAAGAGCTCACTTGAAACTTAAGACCTAGCTGAAGCTAGATCTACAGTACGTAGCTTGCCTACTTGACCGAAGTGAGCACTTGATCAAGAGGGAGTCTTTACTCGTATGTGCGGAATTTGGTGAGCTAAATCTTTTCCTAAGTAATTAAAATATCCAGATTAAGTTGTTTAGATGCACGTGCAATGGATAAACAAAGTAAAGTGTTTAGGGTTAGAGAGATACGACACAGAGATTTATAGTGGTTCGGAGATAACGCTCCTACGTCCACTTTGTTGCACGACGGCAACTGTTCTCTTCACTCAAGAAGTTGAAGGTTACGGGTCCTTCAAAAACCTGGTCGAGATCGGGCTTCACTCGCCTGGATCAAACGACTGACGTAGTGATTGCGGGTTCACTACACAAACCTAACTACGACTGTAAGCTTCACTTGCTTCAGTCGAACAGACGGGGAGATTACGGGCTCTCCTTACAGCCTAGCTTCGATCGAGCTCTACACAAACGATGTAGGTGCAAGCTTGGATCTAAACTCTATGATCAAGGCTTCTTCAATCGATGAAGGAAGGGCCTTGGATCTGGAAAACCTAACGACAACACTCAAAAACCTAACAGACAAAGTATAGGGTTTTTGGTCGACGACACACTATGAAGAACTCTTTACAGTTGATGCAAAGATTGGCTAGAGTTCTTCTTCTAAGCTTCGGATATATGAAGTGGGCTTAGAATCTAAGTGTGAAGGTTGTGAAGACGAGTTCCGATGAACTGGAAACTCGGAGAACACTGGAAAACAAAGACTCGAAGATTTGCACGAAGGCTTGTGAGTGTTTGTTTGCTGTATGCGCTCGAATGCTCAAGTAGTGTTCTACTTCTTCACGTTGTGATCCTTCACTATTTATAGGCGGAGGGTTGGCTGAGATCCGTTGCTTGGTTGGTGGCCTTGTCCCTCCTCCTCTCGACAGTACTTGCACAGGCTGGCTACTTTTCAGATGCGCAGTTTTGAATTTTTGCCGGAAATGGCTAAGTTCCAATTTCAACAGTAACTGGAGCGACCCAGTACTGTTACGGCGCCTTGTCGGCCTGGCATTCAACTCCTCTGCTCCTCTCTTGAGTCGACACGTAGAGATCTCGTAATAAATGCGAAGATCTCCAGTTGACTGGAATTCAAATTCGGAGCGGGAATTTGTGCTGTCGCTTTCTGGTAGGTAGTGGCTCGCTTCGCATTGTAGCGGCCGCTTTAGTTGAGTCACTTCATAGTCATTCTGTAGTGAGCCGCTTCGGGAAATAAAGTTCCCTAGTGACTGCTTTGGAAATTCCTGACTAGAGTTGACTAGCTTTGACTTTACACTGTAGTGCTTGCTTCGCTTCTCTTTGGCAGACTTGCTTCAAGTACTGTAGCGATCGCTTCGCAGCACTGTTCTTCGGCACGCTTCACTTCAGTTTGCTTGGCTTGCTTCGCTTTGAAAAACACACTCAAGCGAGTGGCCTTCACTTGAACTTTTGAAGCCTAATCTAAGCAAAATAAAAGAGCCATCCTAACAGAGTAGGCTTAGAAAAATTCTAACCTATTAACTACATCAAAATGGGTCGCTTGGGAACAGAACGCTTTGGGGTTTGGGATCAAATCAAAACACTAAGATATCCCTTATAGGTTCCCCCTTAACATATTCGTTCTTAACAATTCCCAACAATTTCCCCCTTTTTGATGATGTCAAAACCCATACGACTTAGATAAAAATAAATCTAGTGTATCTAACCGTGAAGGGAACTCCAAGCGACTGCTTCCTTTGCAGTTTCGTTTGTAATTTTCTTTTAAGTTCCTTCCCCTTTTTTTTCGGTTAAATTAATGAGTTTGTAGCAAAAATGTAAAGTCATTCACAAAGCGAGTAAATGACACAGAGGAGACAGAAATTGAAATGAGATAGATGAACAAGCAGTTCACAAAAAGAGATATGTTAAGAAGCTTGAAACTCAAAGGTTTCCTGCAGCTTCATCCTCCTTCTCCTTCTCCTTTCCTTCTTCCTCCTCCTTCATCTCTTCTTCAGCAGCAGTGTCCACATAAGCTGATAAAACTTTTGATTCCATAGAGTCAACTGTGTGGATACTAGGTCTTCTCCATGCACTTTCCAGCTTGAAGGCTTCAGTTACTTCAACATCTATGACCCCTCTATCTGGAATGTAAGTGCCTGGATGATAAGGCATGGGGAATTTCTTTAGAGCAGGAACCTTGACGACCAGAGGTTTGGGCTGAGCCAATTCAGCAGTGGTGAAGATCTTCCTTCGCAGCTTCTCATCATACGCGCAGAGAAAATTGCTGAGAGCACTCATCCGAGAGCAACGATCCTGAAGTGGCACTACCTCCCAAAAATAGTATGCTTTGATGAATAGGTTCTTGTAGTCAAGCCACAGATCGCGCAGATCTCTCGGGATGAATTCTTCAATTTCTCTGGCGTCCGGATGTTCATTCCTCCGCTTGGCCAATTCCTCCTCTGACCTGCTTGACAGTTGAGCCATAGTCTGTTTGAATTTTGCTCCCGACTCGCTGTTCCATGATGGACGCTTCTCATTGAGTCGTTTGCGAATGTAATCTTGCTCCTCCTTGAGAGGATATCGACCAGACTCAACCATCTCCTTTGTAGTCACGTCGCATGCATCAAATATGGCTTGAGCTTCACATGCTTCGGACTCATCTGGCATGAAGGGAATAAAGGCACTGTGTACTAGTGAAGACTGGATCAGTATCACTTCACTGAAGTGCTCCTCGATCCGTGCGTCAATTACTTGGAGTCGCCTTTCATTACTCCTCTTCTTCCTCTCTCTTTTGCTCCTTCCCTCTTCTCTTTCTTTCCTCTTTCTCTCCTCTTTCTCTGCCCTTGAAGCCACTGCTTGCTTGACCTTTTGGCGCTTGGCCGCGGGGTCATCTCCTTTTGTCTCTGGAGCAGTTCGCTTCACTGGCAGCTTAGGTAATGGGGGTGGCGGCATATCCTTCTTCGTAGCGGTAGCCGAAGTGAGTGCGGCTGTCGAAGCTGACGCGGTGGTTGAAGCGGGCGCTTTGGGTGTAGCTGCCGCTTGGGAACTGGATGAAGCACCTGCAGCAATAGAATTTTTGGTTAGTTTAAACAGCTGCTCCATCTCCCTCGCCAAGGCAACATCCTTCTCCACCTGCACCCTCTTTTCCTCCTTCGTTATTACAGTCACCGGAGGATGTCGTGCAATAGAAGCACTCAGCACTTTTTCCTGAAGTGGCCTCCTAGGCTCTTCGGGCTTTTTCATTAACTCCTCCTCCGTGAATTTAGTCTTGCCCAGAGCCCTCGCTTCGTCTACTACATCCTCCGTACCTCCAACATCATTGCCTCCCTCCAGCATCAACTCCACACCAACTCTACTTCCCCCTGAACCTCCAGCTCCTCCTAGCTTCACTTGTCCTTCCCCCTTTTTGGCATCATCACTGCCAGGGGTTAGGATCACTGATTTTCCGGAAAGGGTTTGGTGAAGTGAGTTGACTGTGTTTAAAATAGCTTGAAGCATCTGCTCATTCTTTTCCATGGAAGGTGCCACCAAATCAGCAGTTTTGATTGAAATTTCTTCGAGTAGATACTCGCACTGCTTCTCTCGTTCCACAACTGATGCCATCATCCTCTCTAAAGGTTCCACTTCTCTGAAGCGAGCCTCCAGCTCCGCTTCAATTTCTCTCCTTATATCTGCCTTCTCCTCTTGCAGGTTGAAGTACCAAAATTCCTGAGCCGCTTGAAATTCAGCTTGCATTGTCTCAAGGCTCCTCTCTCTCTGGGTTAGAGAGAGATGGAATTCGGCACTTGCAGCCATCTTCTCTGTGTAAGCTTCGCCCAGCTCCTTGACCTTTTCCAGAAGTAGAGTTAATTCTGCATTCCTAAGGTCAATAGCTTGCGCACTCTTTCTCCTACTCTCCAACTCCTTTTTGTCGAGCTCACTTTCCTGTTTGAGCAGCTTCATCTCATTTCTGAGAGAGTCCAGAATCTTTTTCGTGCTCAGCAGCTCACTTCCTGTCCTTATCAGCTCCTCCTCTCTCTTCTCATATTTCTCCTTTAATTTCTTCAATTCCTTTTCCAACTCCTTCTTTTCTTTGCCAACTGAGACAAGTTCGGCATTGACCTTCCTCAAACGGCTCCTTTCCCCATCAAGCGAGCCCTTGAGGTCGGTGATTGTGATAGATTGATCTCCCACCAGCTTCACCTGCGCCTCCAGCGCCTTCTCTTTCTCCTCCAATAACTTCTCCTTCTCCTCCACCTTTCCCTCCAAATCCTTCTTCTTCTTGTCAAAGTCTTCTCTAAGACTGATGACCTCCCCCGCCTTCCTCTCCATTTCCTCACTCTTCTTCGTTATCTCGCTTTGAAGGCTAGCGATCTCCGCATCCTTCAACTCCACTTCCTCCTTATACTCCCTGATGAGCTTCCTTTCATGGGATGAGGGCACTCGCTTCGGAACTGTGGCGAGTGGATATGATTCTTTCACCTTAGCATCCAGCTTCTCCCAGAAGCTGGTCCCTTCAAGGAAGGCATGGAAGCCATTTTCGCCAATGAAGTTGAGTATCTTGGCTTCCATTTGAATCAGTTCCTCCTCTGTGAAGGCTTTGAGGAGCCTGAAGATTTTGTAGTACTCCGTTCCTCGATACGTGATGTACGTCAGAAAGTCGACTACATTGGTGTAAAACACGTCGCTCCATGTAACGTTCGCGGAGCGAAGATTGTAGCGAAGATTGATTGTCTCAGCGGCTTGCTCTCTGTCTAGGGCATAGCGTTCGAGAGCCCGCGAGTGTACGGTGAGGGCAGGGGTTATGAATTGAGGAATGATGGGAAGTTCTCCTACAGTTTGGGCGGTATCGGCTGTAGCTGCCGATGTCGAGAGGGATTGGGTAGGTGATGAGTTTTCTTGGGTTTCTGAAATTTGAATGGCTTCAGTGGGTGATGGTTGAATGGTTTCGGTGGGTGGTGGTTGTATCGGCTGGGATTGAAGTGGGGTGAATGTAGTGTAGGCAGCAGCTTCATCTGTGCTGAGGAATGGAACAGTGGGAATGTGAAAAGAAGATGCTGACTCTTCTTCATGGGGAGAGAGGGGTTTTGTCTGTGTGAGAGGTTGTTGGGTTGATGAAGCTTGGGGTTCTGGTATCTGGGTGATTTGGAGTTGTGGGGATTGGGCTTTGGTTGGTGAAGGCTTGGATTGGGTCACTTCGATGTCCTCAAGCGGCTTTTCCACCGCCTCACTTTCTTGGACAAGAGAAGTGACTCGCTTCATCTTTTTGCTTCGCTTGGATCTGGATCGCTTCACGGGTGAAGCGACCTGCCTCGCTTGGCCTTCTTCAGCTTGCCTTTCGGCAACTGGTCTTGCAATGGGCACTTCCACCTCGAGAAGTGCCAGATCCATCAGAATCTTCGTTTTCCTCCACGTATCGTAGAAGATAGTCTGCTTGTTGTATATGGTCGTGTCGGAATCCGGCCATATTTTCTCTGGAAACTTCATCTCCAGTGCGACAGACAGTCTTGAAAAGAATTTCAATTTTCCTTTGCGAAGAATCTTATTCGCAGTTCCTGGAACGAATGCGAAATCTTCAGCAGCCTCGTAGATTTGCTTGAGGAACCACCCGTGCCAGTTAAACTTGGTTCCGGCGAGGCTGTCGACGATCATGGTGGTGCCGATCAGTTTCGTCTCCGACAGCGTATCGAGGGATCCGACATAGCATGCGATGCTCTTCATAAAGAGTTCGCAGATGAGATTGAAGGGGTTCTTCAAACTTTTGCGAATGTTGGCCTCCTTGAAATTCGGATCTGCTCCAGCGACTGCAAATCGGCCATATTGAACTTCTGCCGAAAATCCCAAATCCAGCAGGGAATCTCCTCCTTCCCTCGGCAAATCGAACACACTGATTAAATCGTTCAAGTCCACCTCCACTGGCTTCTTGGACTTAGGATCTGTAAATGATGAAGTATTTTGTTGCTTCTTCAAGTTCAGTAGGATTTCTGCCACAGCTTTCGCCAGAATCTTCGTCGGCATCAACGCTATAAACTTCCATAGACCGGCCGTGGTCACGGCTCTACGGAAGAAACCATGTCTTTCGATGACGATAGGGTCGAGATGGGGCTCGACGTTGATGTGCTCGCCAACATTTGTCATGAACTGCTCCATCGTCTCTGTATTCTTTTTCTTGCCCATGGTGGATTTTGAAAGAATTTGACTGAGGTTTTAACAATGAAAATCAAGGGTTGAGACTCGTGAGTTGCAGAATAATTGCAGATCTAAGCACGAGAATGGCAATTTCAGAAGGCTGTGAAAGGTTCTGCAGTTCTGCCTCGTCCCATATATATAGAGTTAGGTTTTGGCTGACGTGGCAGGGGTAGGACGGTAATAACGCCGAAAATCCTGTAGGTAGGCGGCGGACGTGCGGTGATGGATCTGACGTGTCCGGCGTCATCACAGTAAAAGTGAACAGCCACTTGCTCGGCGTCGCCACGTGGCCTTCTATGGTTGGCTTGTCGTATACGGCATTAATCGAACGGCTCCAGATTGGGGGCTGTTGAGATTCGACGGCTGGATCTTCTCCGCCGTTTCCCGCTTCAAATTTGTACGTGTGAACACGCGCCCGATATTTACGTCGTTCCTGCACCTGCATTAAATGCACAGCAGAAAGTAAAATTGCACTCGAGTGCAGACAGCTCATACTCGCTTCGTGCCCGCTCGCTTCGAGTTGGGCCGCTTGGCCTTGACTCACTTGAGAGGCACTCGCTTGAGTGACTGTTCCGCACTCGCTTGCGATGGCTAGCTTTGAGTGATGAAGCACTCGCTTGGCCATCTGAAGCGACTGGAATAAGAAATTGAATTTCTTTGCTTAATTTAAAATGTTTCTGACTTACATACTTCGAGGATAAACAAGAATGTTTTCCTCTTTGTATTTGTGTCAGATTCACTTTATATTTTCCACGTAGTGATTGAATGTTTCTAGCACGCTTCAGCTCACTTGGTGTACTTAAAATTGAAACGCTTACCAGTCAATCTCACTTCGTAGGAGATTGATACCACGTATTGAAGACATCATTTGTTTTGGACTTCAAGTTGTTGAATCCACTTGTTGATGAATGCATCTGTTGTTCGCTTTGAAGCTTGTTTATATCACCTGTTGGGTATCACTTGATGGGTAATTTATCTTCTTGGCATTCGTCTTCATGGCATTCATCTTCCTCTACGAATTAGAGAGTCCTCCATCGAAGTGAATGAGGGAGAAAATGAATAAAGTACACAAGCTTACTACAACCCGAAGGGAGCATCACGTAAGTGTACTTATTCACGACGAATGGGGGATGAGTACAAGTCCTTATCTCAGAGCAGAAATGGACAGGATGACAATGAGAATGCTCTGACAAGACAATCTCATATTTTACGCAGAAGCATGTCACCAGCCCTGCAACCTTTTGTATAAAAAGGTAAACCTTCAAGCTTTCCTACATTCTAGAGAATGAATCTGCAGTCGACTCGCTTTGACCCAAGCTAGGGCAAATTGAAGCGATGCAGAATTCAAGGTAGCAGCATTTTTGCTCGCTTTGGAAGTAGCTCGCTCCGAGAGTAAGCATTAGTTCCCCCTTAACCATATACTTAACAATTCCAATAAGTTGGTAGGGAACTTCTTCCAATACTCCACCTATCTCCATCTAACTTCATTTTCTTCAAGCGAGTGAGATTTGAAGTGGCTCGCTTGAGTTGGTGAAGATCTTAAGCGAGTGACGCACAAGAGAACAAGCGAACACTCCTTCGTGCATCCTGGAACTAGCATTCTTCACCAGGGTCTAATAACCCTAATTCCATGCATAGCTGATTGAATCGAGACTCAGCTAGAGGCTTGGTGAGGATATCTGCTCGTTGGAGATCGGTATGAATTTTCTCGAGCTTGATATCCTTCTTCTCAACATGATCACGAATGAAATGATGTCGAATTTCCACATGCTTGCATCTGGTGTGAAGCACTGGATTCTGCGAGATACATATGGCACTGTTGTTGTCGCAGAAGATCGGAATTTCATTCGCATCAACTTTGTAGTCCTTCAATTGTTGACGAAGCCATAGGATTTGAGAACAGCAGCTTCCAGCGGCCATGTACTCAGCTTCAGTTGTTGAAGTGGCTACGCTTGTTTGCTTCTTTGAGAACCACGAGATTAGCTTGCTTCCCAAGAACTGACATGTGCCCGAAGTTGACTTCCTGTCGACTCGGCACCCACCATAGTCAGCATCGGAATATCCAGTGAGCTCCAAATTGTCCTCCGCTGGATACCACAGACCCATGTTGACAGTGCCCTTCAAATATCGAAGAATCCTTTTGGCAGCTTCAAGATGGCTGTGCTTGGGGTTGCTTTGGAAGCGAGCGCAGACTCCGACTGCAAAAGCAATATCTGGCCTGCTTGCAGTGAGATAGAGTAGTGACCCGATTAGGGCACGATAATCTGTAGGATCTACAGATTTTCCTCCTTCGTCTGGCTCCATCTTCCAGTTGGTATTCATAGGAATCTTCACAGCTTTAGCATATTGAACACCAAACTTGGCAAGCATATCTCTAGTATACTTTGCTTGGTTGATGAAAATTCCATTATCCTGCTGCTTCACTTGAAGACCTAGAAAGCAGCTCATCAAGCCAATCATCGACATCTCATACTTGGTCTTCATCAGCTCTCCAAACTTCTCGCTAAGCGACTGGTTTGGTGACCCAAATATGATGTCGTCCACGTAGATCTGAACCCATAGCATATCATCTCCATGATTGATGGTGAAGAGGGTTCGATCTATTTTCCCTTTGTGGAAGCCATTCTCCACTAGGAATTGAGATAGTGTATCATACCAAGCTCTGGGAGCTTGCTTCAACCCATATAGAGCTTTCTTCAAGCGATACACTTTATCTCCCTGCTCGAAACCCGGTGGCTGCTCCACATACACTTCTTCCTTGAGTTCACCATTGAGGAATGCGCTCTTCACATCCATTTGATAGACTTTGAACTTCTTGGCTGCTGCATAGGCTAGAAACAATCTGATAGCTTCAAGCCGTGCCACTGGAGCGAAGGTCTCGTCAAAGTCGATTCCTTCCTCTTGGCAGTAGCCTTTGGCAACGAGTCGCGCCTTGTTCCTCACTACGTTGTGGTCCTCGTCGGTCTTGTTCTTGAACACCCACTTGGTGCCAATAACATGCTGAAACTTGGGACGATCCACGAGGTACCATACGTCATTTCTAGTGAACTGGTTCAGCTCTTCTTGCATGGCGATCACCCAGTTAGAGTCGGCTAGGGCTTCCTCCACGCTTGATGGCTCAATGTTTGAGAGAAAGCAACTGAACATGGCACTTTCTCCAAACACTTGACTTCTGGTCACTACACCCTTGGATGGATCTCCAATGATTTGACTTGGTGAGTGATCTTTGAGCCACGATCGCTTGGATCCGCCAGCTTCATCTTCATCTTCTTCCTTGTCGCTCGCTTCATCGACTGAAGTGACTGGATTGGGTGCTTGGCCTGCACTAGCTTCAGGAATCTTGGGGGCAGCTTCGACTCCTCCTTTGGGATTTTGCTCGCTTGAGTCCTTCATCTCATCATCTTCATCGAGCACGTCCCAAGTGAGTTGATTTGAGGGTTCCTTGCTTTGATCCTTTTCATTCGCTTGAGCCTGTTCCTGTGGAAGACTTAAAGAAGATTCATCAAATACGACATGGGGTGATTCCTCCACAATTAGGGTTTTACAGTTAAACACTCTGTAGGCTTTGCTAGATGTAGAGTATCCTAAGAATACTCCATCATCTGCTTTGTTTTCAAAAGCTTTCAACTGCGACTTCCCATTGTTGTGAATGAAGACCCTACAACCAAAAATATGGAAATAAGATATGTTAGGAATTCTCCCTGTCCATATTTCATATGGAGTTTTGTCGTGCCGTTTGTTGAGAAGCGTCTGATTCTGTGTGTAGCACGCCGTGTTGGCAGCTTCAGCCCAATACTTCATCGGAAGCTTCGAGTCTGCAATCATGGTGCGAACGGCTTCTTTGATGATTCGATTTCTTCTTTCAGCAACTCCATTCTACTGAGGAGTGCGTGCTGAAGAAGTTTGATGTGCTATGCCATGCTCCGTGCAGTACGCTTCAATTGTAGAGTTCAAGAACTCTGTCCCTTTGTCGGAGCGAATGGTCACGATAGCTTGATTCTTTTCCACCGCCAATCGCTTGAGTAGTTGTGGCAGTTTGGTCAGTGTCTCCTTCTTGCTGAACAGGGATACAACCCAAGTGTAGCGAGAGAAGTCGTCAACTACAACTAGAGTGTACTTCCTTCCATTTACGCTAACTGGAGTAACTGGACCAAACAGATCCATGTGAAGCAGCTCGAGCACTCGCTTTGATGAGGCTTCTTCGAGACTGGCGAAGTGCTTCTTCGTCTGCTTCCCTCGTTGGCATGGTGAGCATGGATGGTCTTTGATGAAGACTTCATTCGGTATGCCTTGCACAAAACCTTTTCGAGCTAAGCGATTGATAGCTTTGAAATTGAGATGATTCAAGCGTCTGTGCCATAGCCATCCAATTTCTGTAGCACTTCTTGCAACTAGACAAGTTTCCTCTTTGCAGCTGTCCCATTGTGCTATGTAGACGTTCCTTTGCCTAATTCCAGTGAGCACAATCTGAGACGTGAGTTTGCTCTTCACAATGCACTTGTTGGAGATGAACTCCACCCTGTACCCTTTATCACAAAACTGTGAAATGGACAACAGGTTGTGCTTGAGTCCTTCCACATAAGAGACTTCTTCAATTGTGAGCTTTCCAACTTTCAGTGCGCCGTATCCCCTGGTGCTTCCTCGAGAGTTGTCACCAAAGGTTACGTGTGGACCCTTCTTCTCTATGTAGTTGTGAAGTAGAGCTTTCATGCCGGTCATGTGTCTTGAACATCCACTGTCCAAGTACCATACTTGTTGACCCTCACATGGCATGGGATCCACGGCGCTCACCTGCAATTAGACAGATTTTGGTACCCAAATCAGTTTGGGTCCATGCAGGTTAGTTCCCTTAGGTACCCACACTTGCTTCACTCTCTTTTGAGATGAAGCTTGTGTCTTGGGCTTCTCGACCTTCGAAAACTTGGTGTACTGCCTAGAAGCAGCTTCACACGTGCAACAGTGTGTGCAAGAGGGGTAGCGGCTCGCTTTAGACCTACCTATGCTCTTCCCATTTTGCTTATATCCTGAAGCGACTCGCTTTGGATTAGCTCTGGGTTTAGAGACTGACTTAGGGTTTCTAGTCTGTCGAAGCGGCTCGCTTGGTTTCCTCGAAGCGGTCCAACTAGGGTTTTGACCCTGACTCGCTTGAGAAACCTTGGGAGTTCGAAGCGATCTAGTGGAAGCTTCAAAATCTTCCCCCTCAATGTTAATCCGGTTGGACCATCTCCAGTCCGGATAACGTGACACATAGACATTACTCCTCTTTTTAGGTGGTAGATCCTTTGTCTCTTGTGTCTTGGCTTGAGACTTAGAAGCTTCAACAGTTTTCCCTTTACCCTTGGATTGGTAAGACTTAGCATGTTGAGTGCTAGGGACTGTTGAACTTTGCTTGCCCTTAGGATCAGCCCTTAAAGATATAGACATCTTCATTGGCTTCCTTTTAGGGTTCTCAGCCACTTTGCCTTTATCCTTGTTGGTGGTCGCTTTGGATGCAGTGGGCAATTCCAAAGTGACTGATGGTGTAGTGTGTGATGCACCAACAAAGACAGTCGGCTTGGGAGGTCCACCCTCATATCCAAGGCCAGCTTTCCTACCAAAAGGTAGAAGCGAGCCCTCTAGTGCCTGCCTAGCATATGATGCTTTGTTCAAATTGGCAACTAGAGTGGACTGGGTTTCATACCTTCCCTCCAAGCTTTGATGTCTGGCGAAGAGATCCTCGAACTTACTAGTCATAGCCCTTAAATTAAGTTTGACTTCGTCAAGCTCACGGGCTAGCTTTCGGTTCTCCTTCTCGCTTTGAGACAACGCTTGTTTTACCACTTCGTGGTCGCTTGACAATTTCTGGTGCTTGTCAAACAACTCACTCCATGAAGAGGATTGTTCTTCCTCATTGACAGTGTGTGCTAGTGTAATTGAAGTGATTGAAGGATAGAAGAATACCTCTCCTGTTTCTTCATCGGTGAGCGCCATAAATCCAAGATCCTCACCATCACTGGAATTTGGATCGGTGAATGCATCTGAGTCGCTTGGTGGATCTTCAGTTGTAGCGACCGGCACTTCACTTGCTACGAGCGCTCGCCTTGGAGCATCCCTCTTGGCCTTCAATTCTTCGCGTTCTTTGGCACTTAGCTTTGGGCAATCGGATTTGTATTGGCCCATCTTGTGGCAATGGTAACACTCCACTTCCATCATGTCGCGTGGGATCGTCTTGGTCGTCTCTTCTCTCTTTCCTTTTCCTTCTCGAGCATCAGTGCTCCTCCCTTTGTACTGCTTGTAGAATCTTTTGTACTTGCCCACTCGAGAGTTCATCTTGTTGAAGTTCTTAGATAAGAACGCAATGTGTTCTTCCAACTCTTCCCTCGTCATCTTGGCTAGCGACTGCTCGCTTGGCCCTTCGGCAGCTTTGAATGCTACTCCTTTTGACGTAGTGGGCGCTTCATCCTCGTCGTCGAGGCTCATTCGATTTAGATCAAACCCGTGAGCTTTGAGCACGGAGAACAGCACTTCTGGCGTGAGCTTCGTTAGATCCTTGGTAGCTAGATATAGCTCCTTCATAGTCTGCCACTTCCTTGTGAGAGCACGGACTATTTTCAGGTTTACTTCCTTGTCTGTGAGTTCCTTCCCAAGCGAGTTGAGAGTTGCAGTAATGTTGGTAACTCTCAGCTCGAAGGCGTCGATGGACTCTCCTGACTTCATCACCAGATTTTCAAACTCCCGCATCTGAACGGCAAGCTTGTTCTCCTTGATTTTGTATGTGCCTTAAGAAATGAGGGCTAGGTTTCCCACATTTCCTTTGCCGTTGCACATTTCCTTATTCGTGGTAGATAGGCGTCTGACACGGTGCTCTGCATCGTGTGGCGTGCAATCTTGTCGAGGTTGGCAACTTTGAAGTCATTTGGAGTATACTCATCCTTATCCTTCTCCACGTACTTTTGTCGAACGTGGGCTGGACGACCTTCAGCGGCTGGAACATCCACAGATATGGCTTTCTTGATCTCAATTGGTCCGTCCTCAATGACTTCCCACATCCGGTCGTGGATTGAGCATAGGAAGCTCTCGACTCGGAAACTCCATATCTCGTATCCTTCGATCGAGAACTGTGGAAGATTTGATGCGCTGTATGTAGACATAGCAAACTATCAGCAGTAAATGCAGTATGCGTGGGTGAGATTTTGATGCACTTAGGAAAAATAGGATCCGGTTCAGTAAGACAACGTGAAGCGAGTGGTGGCTCGCTTCAGGTATGCAAAGCAGAGGCTCGAAAGAACCGCTGCTCTGATACCACTTGTTGGTCCCGGTTTGTTAATGGGAAAATACGTAGAGGGGGGGGGTGAATACGTATTTTGAAGTTTTTCAACTTCGAATCCCTTAACTCAGAGTGACAAGTAAAGAGCTCACTCGAATCCCTCAACTTGGCCTTCAATTCTTCGCGTTCTTTGGCACTTAGCTTTGGGCAATCTGATTTGTAGTGGCCCATCTTGTGGCAGTGGTAACACTCCACTTCCATCATGTCGCGCGGGATCGTCTTGGTCGTCTCTTCTCTCTTTCCTTTTCCTTCTCGAGCTTCAGTGCTCCTCCCTTTGTACTGCTTGTAGAATCTTTTGTACTTGCCCACTCACTACTACAAATTTGGCCTTTTACTACACTACATACACTACGGTTTTTTTTAAAAACCGTAGTGTATACCTTTTCTCTACGGTTTTTATTCAAAACCGTAGTGTATACTCCAAGTATTTACTACAGTTCAGCCTAAAACCGTAGTGTATGAAAGAGGCGCTCATACACTACGGTTTTAGGCACTATACACTACGGTTTAAAACCGTAGTGTATGAGAGAGGCGCTCATACACTACGGTTTTATACACTACGGTTTAAAACCGTAGTGTATAAGAAAATAAAATAAAATGAGCATAATAGGAATCGAACTCTATCTCTCAAAAATCGCAGAACCCCCTTCTCTCCCTCAATCGCAGAACCCTAACCCTAGTTCTCAAAATCAGACTCTCTCTGTGCCGCGGCGAGTGCTTTCTCCGGCGCTCCTTCAGCTGGCAGCAAGTCGCCATCGTCGCTTCTATTCTCCTAAATTCTTCATCCATCTTTCTAATTTACTCTCGTTCTATTTCGATGAGCCCTATCACCAAATTGGAGAAACTCTCGCCTCTCTTCTCCCTCTCCCGCTACTCCGCGAGTCCGACGAAGCTCTCACCGTCGGACTCGCCCTCGACGTCTCCAGGGCGGAACAAAAATGCGAGCCCCGATCAGAGCTGTTGTCGCTATGAAACTGACTTGAAGAGAGCAGAGCTCTGCCTGTCCCTTCCGAATCATCGCTCGCCTTCGCCGCTGATAGCTTTGGCGTCTTTCCTTTTTCCTATAAAACTTACTCTTTCTCTGGTGTAAGTCATTAACACGTTTTGACCCGTTACATTTTCTCTCTTGCAGGTTCTGGCGATGAGAGCACTGATGAGATCACTATCGGAGACTCGGTAGTCGCCACTGTTATAGGTTACAACCGGAAATTCCGCGGGGAAGCTTCCCTTCCTTCCGAAAGTTGAGTGCACAGAACCCCGTTCTCTAAAATTTGAGGTTTTTGACTCTTATATTTTGGTGTTTTGTGTCCTAGATCTCAGTCGTATTATTTAGGAATGGAAAGGGTATGTTCATATTTTAGATTCTATTTTCGACTTTCAGACTATGAATTAGCATGAGCCTGGTATGTTTTTTTAAGCTCTCGGTCTTCATATCATGTTTCAGGAGCTTCTTGCACTGGGAGAACAAATAGGCTGCGTTGGCACTGGATTTTCGAAGGAATTTATTCAGAATAATTTGAAAGTAAGAACTCTTGCATTGCTGCCAGCTCAAGACAATCTCGAAGCCTCAAATGATCAGCAGAGAATCGACTTTTGTGTTGTATGCCAGGTATTTTTATTACCATCTCATCACTATAAAGATATTTTGCAGTTAATTCTCCTCGTGTTTTTTCGTTCTTTGCCTTCAACTTGATTCTATCGTCCTGCTAAGTAGATATAAAGAAATTCTATATGCTTTCTTGCATGTGTCCTTTTGGTTGCTTATCCATTGAAATCTTTCATTAATTGAGAGGATAGGTATTCCAAAGACTGTTTTGGTGGTGTGACTTGGAGTGTTTGAGTTATGTAGAGGCTACGGTGTGTTGATTTCTATGATCTGTGGGTGAATTTCTTTGGTTTGAGTGACTGGTAATATGTTGAACTGTGGAATGGATTTAGGGAAACTATCTATGGATGGAAAGAGATACTTCTTTTTAGTCCATATGTGCTACATTTTGTAGTTCGAGCGATGATAAATTCCGATTCTGTTCTGTGTTAGCTAATTTGTGTGTAGTTTGGTTTTGTGTTTGCTGGAATTCCACATGGAGTTGAAATACAATGGGGAATGAGAAGGAGATTGGAGAAGGAAGGAGTAGTAGAGCTCGTGCTAAGCTGGGAACAATGATGCAGTGTCTTTGTTTTGGAGAGCAGGTACGTACTATTGAAATGGCTCCTTCTTCAGTGAAAGGTGATTCGGCTAGCAATTATTCATCGAGGCCTGAAGATGGTGAAAGGAAACCTGATACTGGTAACATTGAAGAAGCTGAAACGTCACTGAGAGAGAGTGGTGGTATAAACTACGAGGTATTTTGTAGTTATCTTGATGCAAATCTTTATCCATTCTCTGATAGAGTTAACTGTTAAGGGTGTTTTGAGAGTAAATGAAGATAAAAAATTTATTTTGGAAATACTGGATATCTAAGAAACCATGGACATCCTCAGGAAGGTTGAAAAAGAACGGTATGATGATGAGGTCTTCCTTCTATGACATCAATCTTAACTTTCTCTTTGATGGTCTGTTTCCTTTGTTTCTTGTACTGAGATTCATCAAAGTTTTTACCTTTATTTTTAGGATTAGTTCATGTACTTCTTCTAAAAACAACTACGTAGTACTTTATTAGCAACTTGACTATGTGTGACTTTCTTCTACAGGATGCCAGAGCATTGTTAGGAAGGTATGAGTATCAAAAGGGAAAGATAGAAGCAGCGTTACATGTGTTCGAAGGGATTGATATAGCTGCTGTAACTCCAAAGATGAAAATCACTCTTGCATTGAAGGGAGAAACTCGTAAGAGACACTCGCAGAACTATGCAACCCCTCCAATGTCAATACATGCAGTTAGTTTACTGTTTGTAGCTCTCTCTCTGAAGGCTAAATCATTACAAGTGCTTGGGAGGTTTAAAGGTATATCATCCATTTATGTTGGTTTGACTAAACTTCATGCACATATTTGGCTTTTTCACTAGTTTATTATCACAGCTAACTTTTGAAAGCTATCTAAGAGGACATTGAATTGCAAGTGTTGATAATGGTGCTTGAAACAGATTAATTAACACTTTCCAATCTAAGAGAAAATTGAATCTGCAATCTAAGAGGACATTGAGTTTCCGCTGTGTATCTACTGTACTCACTTTTGACACTGACATTTTAATTAACTTGTTCTCTCTTGTCTTAAACAGATTCCTGATGCAAGCTTCAAAGAGGAAAGCAAGCAAATATCCGAGACTTTGAAAAAAGTAAAAGCTAAAGCTGCTCTGATTCGAGTTGGCTCTATCTCTTTGGCTGAACTATCAAAACTGAAAGCTTATATACTGGACTCTGATTCTAAAGGTTAGTCCATAAACTTGGAAGTGCATGGCATTGTTATTAATTAACTCAAGCTAAGGATACTTGATGTGAAAAAATTGCAGTTATCTGGAATATTCTGGTAGAAGTCACTGTAAATTTGCGACACTGTGATGAAAGCATTAGACGACAATGGCTCAGTGACACAGCGGAAGTTCTCTGCGTGACAAGTCACCCCTCAACAGTAAGAGCCAACATTCTCATCTCATCTTTCGATTATAGATTTAAAACATACTTTCTAAACAGCTTAGACTCGCTAACATGGCTCTTCATTAATCCCACTTGTGTTCATCTTCACGAATAGGTTAGTAGCAAAATCGTTGTTCAATATATGATTCATGTTTTTAATTGTCCAACTTGCTCTCTTACATAGTTATACACTTTGTTGTTTTTGATTGATAAAACAGGCTGATGAAGAGGCTAATTGGATGGGAAGAGTGAAGCCTTCATAGAGTTTGAAGCTTTACTGTTTTCATGTTTAGAAGGAACTATAGTACTTACATTGTTTTTTATGCAATATTTGTTATTGACAATGAATTTTAATATAAATATATTTTTTTTATTAAATCAATTAATCGAATGCATATTTTACTATTAGAATTCGTAGTCTTTTCAAATAAAATTTATGAACTACGGTTTAGAATCGAAGTGAATACAAGCAAGAGCAATTAAATAAAAATATATAATTAAAAAAAGAATTTACTACGATTTAAAACCATACACTACGGTTTAAAACCGTAGTGTATGTGAAAAAGTTTTCTCTACGGAACCTATCTCTACAGTTTGGGACGCTCATACACTACGGTTTTAAACCGTAGAGAATAGTCAGAATACACTACGGTTTAAAACCGTAGTGTATACCTTTAAACCGTAGAGAATAGTCAGTATACACTACGGTTTAAAACCGTAGTGTATGCCCGGCACCTTTTACTACACCACCAGTCTCTACAGTTTTACACGCTCATACACTACGGTTTTAAACCGTAGTGTATGCCCTTTTTTCTAGTAGTGACTCGAGAGTTCATCTTGTTGAAGTTCTTGGATAAGAACGCAACGTGTTCTTCCAATTCTTCTCTCGTCATCTTGGCTAGCGACTGCTCGCTTGGCCCTTCGGCAGCTTTGAATGCTACTCCTTTTGACGTAGTGGGTGCTTCATCCTCGTCGTTGAGGCTCATTCGATTCAGATCAAACTCGTGAGCTTTGAGCTCAGAGAACAGCACTTCTGGCGTGAGCTTCGTTAGATCCTTGGTTGCTAGATATAGCTCCTTCATGGTCTGCCATTTCCTTGTGAGAGCACGGACTATTTTCAGGTTTACTTCCTTGTCTGTGAGTTCCTTCCCAAGCGAGTTGAGAGTTGCAGTAATGTTGGTGACTCTCAGCTCGAAGGCGTCGATGGATTCTCCGGACTTCATCACCAGATTTTCAAACTCCCACATCTGAACGGCGAGCTTGTTCTCCTTGATTTTGTCTGTGCCTTGAGAAATGAGGGCTAGGGTTTCCCACATTTCCTTTGCCGTTGCACATTTCCTTATTCGTGGTAGATAGGCGTCCGACACGGTGCTCTGCATCGTGTGGCGTGCAATCTTGTCGAGGTTGGCAACTTTGAAGTCATTTGGAGTATACTCATCCTTATCCTTCTCCACGTACTGTTGTCGAACGTGGGCTGGACGACCTTCAGCGGCTGGAACCTCCACAGATATGGCTTTCTTGATTTCGATTGGTCCGTCTTCAATGACTTCCCACATCCGGTCGTGGATTGAGCATAGGAAGCTCTCGACTCGGAAGCTCCATATCTCGTATCCTTCGATCGAGAACTGTGGAAGATTTGATGCACTGTATGTAGACATAGCAAACTATCAGCAGTAAATGCAATATGCGTGGGTGAGGTTTTGATGCACTTAGGAAAATAGGATCCGGTTCAGTGAGACAACGTGAAGCGAGTGGGGACTCGCTTCGGATATGCAAAGCAGAGGCTCGAAAGAACCGCTGCTCTGATACCACTTGTTGGTCCCGGTTTGTTAATGGGAAAATACGTAGAGGGCGGGGGGGTGAATACGTATTTTCAAGTTTTTCAACTTCAAATCCCTTAACTCAGAGTGACAAGTAAAGAGCTCACTTGAAACTTAAGACCTAGCTGAAGCTAGATCTACAGTACGTAGCTAGCCTGATTGACCGAAGTGAACACTTGATCAAGAGGGAGTCTTTACTCGTGTATGCGGAATTTGGTGAGCTAAAATCTTTCCTAAGTATTTGAAATTTCCAGATTAGTTTGTTTAAATGCAGTATGCTATGAATAATCAAATAAATAAAAGTTTTAGGGTTAGAGAGATACGACACCAAGAATTATAGTGGTTCGGAGATAAAGCTCCTACGTCAAATTGTTGCACGACGGCAACTGTTCTTTTCACTCAAGAACTTGAAGGTTACGGGTCCTTCAAAAACCTAATCAAGATCGGGCTTCACTTGCCTGGATCTGACAAACAGTGTAGTGATTACGGGTTCACCACTAAGACCTAAACTGGACAAAGCTTCACTTGCTTCTGTCCGAACAACAGGGAGATTCCGGGCTCTCCTTACAGCCTAGCTTCGATCGAGCTTTACACGAACTAGGTAAGTGTAAGCCTGGATCTAAACTCTATGATCGAGGCTTCTTCATCGATGAAGGAAGGGCCTTGGATCTGGACAACCTAACGACGACACACAAAAACCTAACAGACAGAGTTTAGGGTTTTTGGTTGACGAAACACACTATGAAGAGCTCTTTACAATAGATGCAAAGATGGCTAGAGCTCTTCTTCTAAGCTTGGATATGGAATGGGCTTAGACTCTAAGTGTGAAGGTTGTGAAGACGAGTTCCGATGAACTGGAAACTCGGAGAACACTGGAAAACAAAGACTCGAAGATTGCTCTAAGGCTTGGGAGTGTTTGTTTGCTGTATGCGCTCGAATGCTCAAGTAGTGTTCTACCTTTCTTCGTCTTCATCCTTCACTATTTATAGGCGGAGGGCTGGCTGAGATCCGTTGCTTGGTTGGTGGCCTTGTCCCTCCTCCTCTCGACAGTACTTGCACAGGCTGGCTACTTTTCAGACGCGCAGATTTGGACTTTTGCCGGAAATGGCTAAGTTCCAATTTCAACAGTAACTGGAGCGACCCAGTACTGTTACGGCGCCTTGTCGGCCTGGCAGTCAACTCCTCTGCTCCTCTCTTGAGTCGACACGTGGAGATCTCGTCATAAATGCGAAGATCTCCAGTTGACTGGAGTTCAAATTCGGAGCGGGAATTTGCGCTGTCGCTTTCTGGTAGGTAGTGGCTCGCTTCGCTTTGAAGTCGTAGCGGCCGCTCTGAGGTGAGTCGCTTCGTGGTCATATTTGTAGTGAGTCACTTGGGAATAATTTTCCCGAGAAACTTTTTAAGTGAATATTGACCCGCGTTGACTTGCTTCGACTTTTCTTTGTAGCGCACGCTTCGCTTCGCGTTAGTGGGTTCACCTGATTCCACTGTAGCACTCGCTTCGCTTTGCTTCGCTTTGAACTGTAGCGCTCGCTTCGCTTCGCTTTTGGCAGACTCACTTTGAATCTACTGTAGCGATCGCTTCGCTTCGCTATTCTTCGGCACGCTTCACTTCGATTGGCTTGACCCGCTTCGTTTTGGAAAACACACTCAAGCGAGTGGCCTTCACTTGAACTTTTGAAGCCTAATCTAAGCAAAATAAAAGAGCCATCCTAACAGAGTAGGCTTAGAAAAATTCTAACCTATTATCTACACCAAAATGGGTCGCTTGGGAATAAGACACTTGGGGTTTTGGGATCTCATCAAAACAAGTGACTTCTTTTATCAAATATCCCATGTAGTTCCCCCTTAACAAATTAGTCCTTAACAATTCCCAACACCACGCTTCCGTCCGAACTGAGCCTGTAAACACAGCTTTCGTTTAAGCACTGGAAAAATCCGTAGGATTTAATCACTCCATCAAAACGAATGTTTCAGGACCTGGATGCTTGCTTAAGTCCGTATAAGGACTTCTTGAGCTTCCATACGAGATGCTCCTGGCCATCTTTCACATAACCTTCTGGTTGGCGCATACATATGTCCCTACCTTTTTCAAGGTACCCGTTCAAGAACGCAGTCTTGACGTCCATTTGCCAAACCTCTAGGTCTAAATGTGCCGCCATGGACAAGAGTATTCTGATGGATTTAAGCACGGCAACCGGCGAAAATGTCTCATCGTAATCGATTCCTCTTTCTGAGTGAATCCTTTCGCCACCAATCTAGCTTTGAAGGCTAAAACCTTCCCGTCAGGTCCTCTCTTTCTCTTGTACACCCACTTGCAACCGATGGGCTTTACCCCATCCGGCAGCTCCGCAAGGTCGTACACGTCCATGTTAACTATGGATTCTATCTCCGAATCCATAGAAACTCTCCAGGAATCTGCATCCTCGTCCTCCATCGCTTCCTTGTAAGTCCAGGGGTCGATCTCATCATGTTCGATACCCGAGAGTAGTTCAGTGGATTCTCCCACGAACATGAAACGGTCCGGTTGACGAACAACCCTCCCACTGCGACGAAGCGATGGTGGAGATACAGTATCGGATAAGGGTGCAGTTAGTGGTATAACCTCTTGTACACTCGGCTGTTCTGGAATACTGGCTACTGCTGATGCTCGCAACTCATCGAGCATTATTTCACTCCTTGTCCGATGGTTACTAATAAAGTCCTCCTCTAGGAATCGGGCATTAGTGCTCACAATGACCTTCTGATCCTGGGGACTATAGAAATAACCTCCTTTTGTTCCCTTTGGATATCCTACAAACAGCCTAACCTCAGTCTTAGACCTCAATTTGTCGGCCTCCTTAGTCAGCACGTGTGCTGGGCATCCCCAAACCCGAATATGACCCAAGCTAGGCTTGCGCCCCGTCCATAATTCGGAAGGAGTTTTAACCGTCGACTTTGTAGGTACTAGATTGAGGAGATAACCTGTTGTTTCCAAGGCATATCCCCAGAACGAAATTGGCAAGGATGCATAGCTCATCATCGATCTAACTGTGTCTAAAAGAGTACGATTCCGTCTCTCAGCTACACCGTTCTGTTGGGGAGTACCGGGCGTAGTTAACTGAGATGAAATCCCATTTTCTGACAAGAAAGTTTGAAACTCAGTTCCGAGGTACTTGCCACCTCTATCAGAGCGAAGTGACTTGATACTTCTACCCGTTCTCTTCTCCACCTCTGCTTTGAATTCCTTGAATCTATCAAAGCACTCGGATTTCTTGTGGAGTAGGTCGATATAACCGTATCTCGAGTAATCATCAATGAAAGTGACGAAATACTCGTAACCTCCTCGAGCCTGAACGGACATCGGTCCACACAAGTCAGAGTGAACCAACTCCAAGAGCTCTTGGGCTCGATATCCTATGGACTTGAAAGGTTTGGTCACCATCTTTCCTTCCAAACACGATTCACACGTTGATAAAGGTTCAATTTGGAAATCCAAAACACCTTCTTTTATCAACCTTTGAATCCTCTTTTGGTTGATGTGACCCAATCGTAAGTGCCATAATAGAGTTTGGTTCGTTTGAGACGGATTTTTCCTCTTTTTAGTATTCAATGATGAGGAAGCATTATAAGAAGAAGAATCATTCATAGGACAAGTAATGGTATAGAGAGACCGGGACAATGTGCCAGAAACTATAACCTCATCGTTTTTCATGATAGAAACGCCTCTATCAAAAACAACTGAATATCCGTAAATAAATAGTTTCGAAACAGAAATCAAGTTTCGCCTAAAAGCAGGCACATACAAAACGTCTCTCAAAACCAAAACAGTACTATCAAATGATAAATGAATATCTCCAACTACGACAGCTGCAACTCTCGATGCATCGCCCATGGAGATGGTAATCTCGTCATCACTCAGCTCCCTTGTCCGCAGAAACCCCTGCAAGGAGTAACATACATGGTCAGTTGCTCCCGTATCTACTACCCAAGTCTGGGTAGAACTTGCAGCTAAGCATGTTTCAGTTACATATGTGAATGACGTACCAGAATTCTTCTTCTTTACAGGGCAGTCAGCCTTCCAGTGTCCTTTCTCGCCACAAATGAAGCACTTGCCCTTGAACTTCGGTTTCCTTACAACACCGAGAGGCCCCTTCGCAGCTCCCCTTGCATTCCGAATCATCTTTCTAACGTCTTCCGACGTCAGAGTAACTCCTGTTGCTTTATTCACAGCTTGAATAAACTCTGCAACTGGTTCGGCCTTCGGCACCACTTCATCAACCAAGAAGGACTCCAGAGTCTCTATCATGCTGTATGCAGTCACCATATGCTTAATCATATACTGCATCCCATCTGACACAGACGACAAGACTATTTTCATAGCCTCGTTATTTTTCTTGTGCCGAATCTCATGAACCTCTCTCTCTTCTTGTGATGCCGAATCTGTAAGGATAGGGGAAGCTGGACTCGCGAGCATATCAGTATACTCGCCTGCAGCTAGGACATCATCGAGATTCTTCCTCCACTCCATGTAGTTGGAATCCGTGAGAGGACTCGAAGTGAGAATGTTTATCAACGGGCCTAAAGTCATATCTGAAAAAGCAATAAACACGTAGACACAAGTAAGAAAAGATCATGCATCAATTCGTAACGAAAATTATTGTAACCTTTTGATAAACCAATAATTTTGAAACCTTCAATAGCCCAAACAATGCGGATCGCAAGCCACGTTCGTGTGGACGTTTACGCTCCCACTGTTCGACCAGATACTCGGATCTTTAACTCTACTTATCTTGCCAACCTATCCTTATGGCTAATAGAGCTAATAGTTGAACCTTACTAGACCATATTATATTAGAAAAGGGACTCCGTTGGGGAGTTGTATTCTAACTAATATCTAAGCTTTTAACCACAATCTCTTAGCCTAACTTGGAAAAAGCACCATTTCTTTAAGCTATCTTTGTTCAAAAACCAACTCCAGAGAAGACCGTAGTTACTATTCCGAGCAAGCCACGTTAGTGTGGACGTTTACTCAAAAAAGCTCCCACTTCTCATTTTGGTTAGAACATTTTTGTTAAGAAACCTTAAGTCTGGCGAACTCGTTCGATACGATGTGCAAGCCACGTTCGTGTGGACGTTTACACACTCGCACCAAAACTTCACCATAAGGTCAGTTGTGGAGGTCTTAACAATTTTCTATACCGAAAAATGTTTTTATCTGCTTAGTATTTTTCTTTCAAAAGGTTGTCGACATGCTCGATCACGTTGTCACATAATCCTAAGCATAATTTTCTAAACGCAGCAAATAAACCATGCTCGCAGAAAATTAAATCATGCTTATATTGACAATCCTAAAACATGCTCGACTAAGCGCAATTTATTCACCTTGACAGGCAAGACATGCTATAATAATTAAAATTGCATCCATAGCATGCTTAAGAAAAACGAGATAAAAACAAAAATAAAACTCGCTTTTCGTGATGTGACGACCCGTCTAAACTATTACAAATAATAATAAAATCCGAAATAGGCTTCGGTCTTGAATAAGTCCTCCGAGTTGATCTCCCATTTCTCACCAAAAATAAATAAATTAATTAAATAATTTATTCTCTAATTTTCGTTGCCATTGGGCTTCTCTAACCGAGATTGGACCCACACCACGTGACCCAAAACTCTCGAAAAAGCCCAAACCTCTCATGGGCCCACGAACCCGAAACCGAACCTAACGCGGCCCGAATTCATGACTGGGCCCGAGCCCGAATGCTAGAGGCAGCCCGTAAACGCGAACGGGCCAGGTTGGAAACCCTAGGCCCGTCCACGGGCTAGGGCACGGGCGCGCAAGGCTGCCCGCGCCGCGACCGACGGCGTGAGGCGCTGCCGCCGGCCGCCTCCGCCTCCCTGGCGCCGCTGCTGCTGCTGGACGTCGTTTCCTGCCGGTGGCACGGCCGGCAACCGTCCCGGCGAGGCTCGAGGCGTAGAACCCTTACTAAGGTTCCGCCGCGGCACCCCTCACCTCGCTGCCGCCGGCGACGTCCGCCGCGGCTCCCACTGCTGGTGTTGATGTCGCCGGTGTGCTCCGCCGTCCTGGACGCTGCCTTCGCAGCCGTCGCCGTCGCCTTCAGCCGCGTTTCCCGCGGCAGAAACCCTCACGGGTTCTGCCGCCGCTGCTGCTCGCTCCGGCGCCGCCTGCACCTGCCGTCGACGATGACGACCACGTGGAGTCCGTCACCGGACTCCGTGGTCGTCGTCTCCGGCTCCCATGCTGGCCTGGACGACTGCCGCGGCGTCGAACCCTAACTAGGGTTCCGCCGTGGCCGTCCCTCGCGCTGCCGTGCTCCTCCGCCGCCCGTCGCACCTCCCCAGCCCTCCCCCGACGCCGCCCAGGCTCCAGCAACCTGCTGGAGCCCCGTCGATCACCGGAGAAGAAGGAGACACGCCGTTGGGCGGCTGCACGCGCGCGTGCGCTGGCGCGTGGCTCTCACGCGCCGCCACGTGCGGCGGTCGTCCTTTGGTGTTCGTCTCCTCGTTCTTCGTGTTCTTCGTCTCGTCCAGCAGGTACAAACGAAAAACAACAAAAAAATATCTATCTATTCCTATTCTAGATCGCACCTTATTATCTTGCGATCAAAACATACATAGATTGCCAAATCGGCCCCGAAAAACGACAAACACCACGAAAAGCGACATCCTAATCGATCTAACATGCATAATAATCGATAATTACTCAGATAGAGCCGAAAATCTGATCCTTGGCTCTGATACCAACTAAAGGAACCATATCTGATCGGTGAAGATCGGTTCGCCCGAGGATCTATTTCGGATATCTAACTATCGAATTAAACCTATCATGCTCCTATGAATTTAGTGCGGAATCATAGGGGGTTTATAGACCGATTACCTGATGATAACCACATATTTAATATGCTTTAGAGTGTTGGGAAACGGCTGCTTGAAAGCCGCCCCGACCCAGATCTTGGTTCGGATGTGTTGATTCGATCGTGCACATAAATTCATGCAATGGTTCGAGTACATACCTTGATTATGAAGAACATGCAATCTGAGTCGTGTCTGATCGATCTACGGTTCTGATCTTCTAGGATGTGATCCCACACCTTGAAATCCGAGACTTGGTGGGCGTCTCGAGATCACTGGAACCTCGATCTCCCTCACTCAGAAGCCGCCGGCCGCACTCTCTCTCTCGCCCTAGGGATTCGCGCCAATCTCGTTCTCACAAGTGACGACTTATGAATTAGGGTTTAGGTGAGAGACATGGAGAGTATTTATATGGTTCATAAATAAGGAGATATGATTCCTTATTTATCTCCAACCATATCTTTGCCATCCCATATTTATTCTCTTTCCATAACTTACAAATCTTATTCCTTTATTAATATGGAATTAATAAGGAATTAATCTGTTCAGTTATGCAACTGTATATCCGGAATTAATTCTAACAGATAGAATTTATTCTCATATCAGTAGAAGAATAAATAACTAAATATATACCAAATATATTTAGATATGATATTTATCCCCACAAGATTTAATTAAATAAATCTTATCTTATTAGATTTAATCTTATCCTTGAATAACTAAATAATAACTAATTAGATTTAATCTTATCCAACAAGATATAAATCTAAATTAATTATATTTAATATCCATTCAAAGGATATAAATCCAATATATATCATATACTAGGCCTGAGTCCAATTATTGAGTCCAAACTCAATAATACTATTTAGATCGATTCCTGAGGTCTGTTTGGGCCATCCTAGGGATCGGATACCAGACAGAGTTGGGCCTTATCTAATTCGATATTTCCATGTCCACCCCTGAACATGTATCTCATTAGAACTATGACGCACTCCACTAAAGTGTCATAGCTGAATCACCGCTCTGTCCCAATTATGTAGATTGGGTAGGTATTTTGTATAGTTCGACCCCCGTGTTTAAGACCTCCTTATCCGTTAATCAATTAGAGCTACCATGACTGCTCCTAATTGTTAACATCTATTCCTCAGGTAGTACCCGTTCACTCCTCATTATTATACCTGAACTTAATCAGCATGCATGACTTGGTATAATAAACATTGAGAACTCCCTTGAGGGGATAACGTCAGCCTGCACTCACACAGGACACGGCTTATTGATAACACTTATTAGACATACTATGCATCTTCATGTTACCCAAAGTACGACATGATTTAGATGAACTAACGAAGTTCATATCTTCGTAAATCAAAGTAACATCGAAGAATACATATACATCTAATAGTTTACCAAGGTTAAGATCGAGCTAGAGCCTGAGATCTATAGCTCTTCACCTATATCACCTCTGATATAGGGTCAGTATCAGAAGAGCATTATCTCTGTTGATCCTTCAATACGTTCCACCGTACCAGCATAATTAGTGATTATGACTCATCACTACCATTAAGCTGCAGTCAAGACCGACAGCTCAGCCCAAGCTGTCTCGACTGTGAACTGTTTATATCTCATCATTATCAACGACCTTCGTGATCCTCTCCGAACTCAGATCGACACGTGGTCTAAAACATGAGATAATGGGCTTTATTCTTGCTTAAACATATTCTTCCAGATAGGGATTGTTAACAGTGGACCGGTGTCGTAACCACTAAAACAACCGGTTTTGCTTTAGGTATACAACAACCCCAACATAGAGTGCGTCTCGATGCGTGTTTTGGTTCGGATTTGTGCTTAAATGAATAGGAAATGATAGGTTTTTACAATTTATGCATTTTCCATATGCTTTGCGTTTTCTCTCGGTTTCCGTGCTGATTTCAGGTGTTGCGGCAATTTTCTGGGCAAGTTTGACTTATCCTATGTCGAAGAGGATCGAAAGAGGAAGCCGTAGCACTTTGCGGATTAATTTTCCGATGCCGGACGAGAGAGAACGAGCCAAAATCGTGAGAGCGCGCAAACTGTGAATTGTGGGCGGAAAATGCACGGGTCAAACGAGAATGGACTAGTCAACCCTTCATTTAACTTTCCAGAAATTACAGATTTTACCCCACCTTCTCAACTTAAGTTTCTAGTATTTGCAATTTGACCCCAATTTGTGGGAAAACTATATATAGCTAGATATTTTCCTTATTTGTCATCTTTTATCACTTGTAATTCACTTTGACACTTTCTCTTAGAACCCTAGCAATTTTCCCTCTTTCTACTTTAGTATTTTCAAATATTGTTGAAGATTATGCTTGGAGATTGAAGATATTGTTGAAGATTTCTTCTCTATTTTCTTCTCTTGTCATTTTCATTATGCTTTTACTTCTTGTTGATGGTTTGATGCTTAGATCCATGCTAGGCTAGAACCATTGAGGTTTCAAATGATGGATGATGTGAATTAGGCTAGGATTTAATGGTTTTTGATGTGGATCTACCTTTCCTTTGAGTTGCCCTTGGATTTGATTGGATTTAATTGCATGAATGATTGACAACCATGAGTGCATACAAGGTGTTTGATGGAATGCCTAGGAAGCTTCCATTCATAGCACTTGGCATGAATCCTTGCTCATATTATCTAGTATTGATTTGCATTGCTCCTAGAAAGAATTATGTGAATTGATGTTAGATTAGTAGGCATTGTGCTTTTAGGAGTTGGTAATATGTTTAGAATGGTAAGCATGTTATTCAATCTACTAGTTATCAAATCTTAGGAGGATGAGATAGCTTGCTTTATGTAATAATGCCACTCAAAGGAATTAAAATGGTTTGATACATCAAATGCCTAATCTTTAGCCTAATCACATCGGAAATCGTTTGAAACCTTATCTTCTTTACTTGTTCCTTTACTTGTTCTTTACATTCCTTGCCTTTATTTTTGCTTGTTATTTCATTTACTTAATGCTTGCCTAGTTATAAAACACCAAACTCATGACCATGTGCTTAGATAGTATGATAGAGACTACGTGAACTACTTGATTGTCTATCGATACATTCACTCCTTGTGGTTCGACCCGGACTACTAGCTAGTTCGGTTATTGTATTATTGATAGACTAGAAATAGCCGAGTCAATTTTTGGCGCCGTTGCCGGGGAGTGATTAGATAGACATTTCAATAGTTTGTTTAGTCACTTGTTACTAATCTAAGCTTGTTTTTATTTTTATAGTTAGGATGGTATCTTGCTTGTTAATTCAAGCATTTTATTGGATTATTTTTGATCTCTTTGTTGGTGTGTTTGAAAGGTACACACTTCATAGATCCAAGGTTAAACATGTGGAATCTTTCGTTTTGGACTATAAGAAGAGAGAAAGAACTTCCAAAGAACAAGATGTGGAAATCAATCGGGAAGTGGAAGTTCTTAGGAAGCAATTGGAGGTTATGGAAGCAAGATTGGACGAGCAAAGGAGAAGAACCCAAGAGGTTCAATTACCTCCTATAATTGAGATATTCCAACCTCCAAAGGCTAATTATCAAGGAAGAGAATGGGGCACGGTTGATGCACCTAGCTTTGAGCTCAAACCGGGTTTGATTCGTTTGGTTCAAGCAAATCAATTTGGAGGAGAAGTCACCGAGGACCCAAATGATCATCTATACTCATTCCTTGAAATTTGTGATACCCTCAAGCTCGAAGGAGTGCCAAATGACACAATCCGGATGAGACTCTTCGGATTTTCACTTCGTGACTGGGCTAAAGAGTGGTTCAAAGTTTTCAATGGGAAGTCAATCAAATCATGGGAAGACCTATGCAAAGCTTTTCTCTCAAGATACTTTCCACCTTCCAAGGTACAACATCTAATCTCGGAGATTTATCGGTTTTCACAACATGAAAATGAGATGATAGTTGATGCTTGGGAGAGATTCCGTGAGCTCTTAAGGAAATGCCCTCCACATGGCCTAGATGAGAGTCGACAAATCTTCTTCTTCTATGGTGGTTTGAGTTCACAAACAAGAACTATTGTAGATGCTACCTCCGGAGGTTGTTTGCTTAATCGTAATGTGAAAGAAGCTATGAGGATTCTTGAAGAGATGGTCTCTAACTCTTTTCAATGGCCTATGGAAAGGGTGCATTCCAAGAAAGTTGCCTCTATGTTGGACGATGAATATGATGAACTCGTTCTCCAATATGCCAACCTCAAGAAGGAGCATGAAAAGAATATAAATGAATTGATGGAAGCACGAGCTTTTAAAAAGTTAAAGAATGGAGATAATGGACTTTATTCTTGCTTATACATATTCTTCCAGATAGGGATTGTTAACAGTGGACCAGCGTCGTAACTAATAAAACAACCGGTTTTGCTTTAGATATACAACGACCCCAACAATCTCCCACTTATACTAAAGTAAAACCTTTTAGTATACCAACGCGTCTACAGGAAACCATATGACTTCATCCATGTACAATGTTAACAATCGCACGATCGCAATCGTTAACAACCATCATACACTTTTTCTCCCACTTATACTCAAAGATTTTACCTTTACCTTGTACCTTTTAGTGGGAGGCTCACTAAGACATGTCAGCCACGTGCTACAGTATACCTGACATGGTGCACTTAGTGAAGGAACCGTCATCGTACATTCCTCTAGTGTTTCTATTTTCTCCACGAAATCGCCTTAATTTAAGGTACTCACTATGTTGTTACCGGCATTTCCAAATCTCAGAAATTTGTTACTGCACTTAGAATTCTCCAGGGGGTGTAAGAATTCTAACAAATTGAGATTACTGCCAATTCACTAAGCCAAGCACTGAATTATCTAGCTCCCTCTCAGCATTTCACTGTGTGAGAATCTTCAAGATAATTCTGCTTCTTACGTGAATCCATAGTATAAGGTCGATGATGTCGTTTTTCTAGCTACCATTCGATTATCCGTGTCCACAAACATGATGGACTATATCCGTTACCATGCACGCAGCACTAACATATATTTGGCTCCTTATGCAACACGCAGGTGTATTGCAAGCTTTGCCAAGACAGTAGTCTATGAAGAGTACTTGAATAATGTTATACTATCCGACTGTAGGATATATCTAACATTACTCCTAACCTTCATTCTAAACTGTTCGGATAATCACCACTTATTGTGTCAGATAATACTTTCACACCTTATTCAAGTGCTAGTAATATTATCACACAATGTACAAGACAACCATTTCAACATCTTTTGTAGATGAAAGATATACCATTTGTCAACACATTTCATAAATGAGTTTATATGTGTTTTTCTGACAAATGAATGCTTTATATCATTGAACCACACATTTCAATGTGTTTGTCCGGAAGCATAGAACTGTTGAGAAAATTCTTCCCTTTTCTCAAACTTCATCCATGTTCGCTCATGTATGTCCACAACGAATATGAGCATACAACTTGCAAGTCTTTCGAGTGTTAAACTCATAGACTAATCAATGATAAGCAACTTCTTTCATCTAACTTATCCTTTACTAGTCAACTTGGTTTGTTCATTATCCAAGAAAACCAGATTTCTTGATGAACAATTTACTATTTTCGAGACACACTCGAAAAAGCTCCCACTGTGACAAGGATCCTAAAATAATCTTGTGCAGATCCTTTTGGTTATCAGTCTTGTACTTCCGGCCTTATAATGTTCCAATCCACGATTTCTTTTTATTCTTGGACGTTAATCAAGAATAAATACTTGTCTTTCCTCGAAAAATAACTACTTGTCCAACTAATTACTAAATCTATCATTAAAATTGCGACACTTCGTGTGCAAATTATCCTTATTTCCGAACAGATTTAACCAATGATATCTATAATTAGCATCTCCTATAGGGAGGAAGACTCATTGTCAACGCGAATGCTAATCAATTTCATTTTAAATCACAATGAAATCCATGATCAACATAAATGCTAATCACTTCATTTCAAATAAGGAAAGAAAATAGATATAGACATAGTGACATAGTATTTTGTTAAAAGACAATATTGAACAAGAAGTACCACATTTATCACAACACATTTTGGAACATCTTTCAAAATTCACAGTTATTACTCCCACTGCGAACGATATATCAAAACAACCAGTATTAAAGAAGTAAATCCTTAATACAATGTAAGAAAATAATCATCCATTAATATCCAAAACATAAGTATCCTGCCAAAACAAGGCAACCAAATGTGGTAAAAGAGTAATAAACTAGAATCTAGTATCCAAAAACTAAGATAAAACGTAAGATAGAAATCTCCAAGTCTGCTGGACAACTGCATCAACTGAATGTTGCTTGTCGAGCTCAAGAACTTGAAGTCGTCCGACTCATTCCTTGTAGTCGAACCTACAAAGATTGCAACAAACCACAATTTGTATCCACTAGTTAAATCCGTCCGTGAGGACTAAACTAGTATAATTTGGTTTTTTTTAATGTTACAAGAGTCTGACATACCTCCATCTACCTTCAACTTCTTGTTCCTCCTCTGATAAACCTTTATTATCGGAGGTCCCTCCTTCCTGGCATCATTCACTTCCTGAGTAGGCTGATCGGAGTTCAGCTCATTCACATTGTGAACAAGACTTACAGACTCGGAATCGCCCACTCCCTCCATGGATTGATCAGAGATCAGCTCATTCACATCGTGAACGAGTCCGTCAAAATCAAAATCATCAATCCTCAGTGACTGAAGGTACTCATCAATGATGGACTCGTTGTCCCGGGCCGTAAAATGCCGATTAACATCGACATTCCTAATAGGACGATCCCAGAACTTCCTCTGCGCCTCATAAGCAGTCTGCAATATATCAATCCTCTCCGCATCTACCACGAGTAACTCCCCAATGAGAGCCATTGGATCCTCGTGAACGATGTGGGTCGGGACAACCGCTTCTCTGAGAGCCAGGAACCAAGTCGGGAAACATGCAAGTAGAAGCTCGCAAACAGTCTTTCCCGACATAACACCACCATAGAACACGTACATCCGTACAAGGTTTTTAAACCTCATGAGAAATCTCTTTAGGTTAGGGAAATCAGGGAAATCCTCATACCTCAAGAAATCTATCTCTTTCCGTGCCAGGAAACCGAGTAGTCGAAATCGAAAGGAGTCCGGAACACCATCGGAATAAGCTAAACGACAAATCTTCGTGCGAATAGAATCAATAGACATATCTGAAATAAATAACAAGTAAACAACTTATAAGCGCAAATAATTTATGTTATCAATGTTATAAACCCAATAATAACATTGAACCAACAAACGAGTAGCCCGATACTATTTACAAATAGTCCACTGTAGGTGAATGCTATCCATAAAATTATCGACCATGACCGCAGTCTATTTTATTTCTTATCCCATCACACGGACCATAGTGAAACAAAGAAATAATAACCCGTGCCTCAGGACCCTGCTAATTCGAGAAGTGACCTCTATAGGAGGATTCATCAATAAGCAGCTAAGCTACAACCATATTTTAATATTCCGAAAAATTAATTCTATTAAGAGTAACCCACCCGTTAAGGAGGAATTACCTTTATAAAATCATTTTTCCATATTATCAATTTTGAATTTAACCAATGAACCATAATCAGTGTCTCCTATAGGGAGGAAGACTCATTGTCAACGCGAACACTAATTATTTCATTTTAAATCAAATTATCCTTTTGAAGTCTAAACCAATGAAATCCATAACCAGCATCTCCTATAGGGAGGAAGACTCATTGTCAACGCGAATGCTAATTACTTAGTATTTTTAAACCAAATATGGAGGTCCTTTAAATCAATTAACAGATAATCGATTAATTACACAGCTTAGTCTTTTTAAGGGTTTGTGTGACAATCGTAGCACATAGACAATTAAGTCCTATCACATGATTTCTAAGCGCAAGTAATAAAACATGCTCGCATTGAAATCATTAAAACCGGCATGCTATGACCCCTATGCATGTTATTTCTATTACGCAAACAATGAAAAACAATTATAACATGCAAAACATGCTGATCATATTCATCGCGTAATTTAAATCCATCCATAGCATGCATAATAATTAAAATAAATAAATAGGCTGCCGACCGGGAATAGAAAGCCCTATCTATTACATTTAATTAAATAAAACCCCGGAACAAGCTCCGGTCTTTAATCTTCAATTTGGACGCCAATCCCGATCTTCAAGTCCACCTTCCAAAAATAGCAAGTGCTCGAAATAATTAGGGTGCGGAAAACCCTAATCACCAAAAACGGAAAGCGAATTAATTTCGAACGAACTAGGGTACAAAAACCCTAGCCGTCGACGATCATGCCAAGGTTTCGGAAAACCCTAGCCATCGTCAACGTAACGGGCCGAATGAACAGCCCGTCGTTCGAAAAATTCGGCCACGCGCCGCCGCCGAGCCGCGCGTGCCGGGGACCCCGTCTCGGCTCACGACGAGCCTGACGTGGATGGGTCTGGGCTGGGCGCATCCGTTGCAGCCCAGCCCGAGCCACTGCTCGTCACCGTCGCCGAAAACCTATCGCCGTCGCCGTTTTCGCCGCTGCACAAAACAGCGCCGCCGCCGCGAGCCACCGCCGG
This sequence comes from Thymus mandschuricus, assembly GCA_029379335.1. Taxonomy (NCBI): domain Eukaryota; kingdom Viridiplantae; phylum Streptophyta; class Magnoliopsida; order Lamiales; family Lamiaceae; genus Thymus; species Thymus mandschuricus. The sequence goes on along the minus strand of CM057074.1, from coordinate 11,512,238 downwards.
TGGCTGGCATGCCACCGGACGCTCCCACTGAGCTCGCCGGCGTCCCAGCACCACCGGAGGTGCTGGGTTCGAGCCCGGGCAGCCGTGGCTGAATCCGGCAGCAGCGCGCGCGCAGGGGACAAACCCAGCCGCCGCCGCTGCCGTAGATCAACGCCACTGCCGCCGCCGCCGGTGGTCAGGGGACCACCGGACCTGCTGTCCGCCTCCGTCCGCCCCTCCCCGTCGTCGTCGAGCCACTGCCGGGCCGCGGGCTTGAGCCCAGCAGCGCGCGCGAGCCAAGAACCCGTTAGGGTTTCGGCCGCCGCTGCTGTAGCTCGCTGCCGCAGCCCTCGCCGCGCCGCCACCGCACGTCAGGCGCCGCAATGGCCCCTGTTCGACGTCGAGCCGGGCGCTGGACCGTCGGTCAGCCACGGTTCAGGCCTTCAGCAGCGCCGGCAGGCCCGAAAACGCGTTAGGGTTTTCAGCCGCCGCGCTGCACAAGCCGCCGTCCGTCGCCGATTCGGCCGCCGCCGCCACTCGTTCCGGCTTCGCCTGAACCCTAGGATGAACCCTAGCGGTTCAGCCGCCGTGAACGACGAGGTGCAGCAGCGCAAAAACAGCCGCGAACTACGCTGCCGCCGTTGTGCGTCCGACGCGCCGCCGCCTACGGCCGTCGAGCCTTCGTCTTCGTCTCTTGTTCGTCTCGGACCTCGATCTCCCACCATCTCTCGATTCCAGTAACAATTACAATGCAAAATCGAAAAATACAAGGAAAAAACGAATCCTAATCTAATCGGCACCTTATTATCTCGCCGATTCAAAATAAACGAACAAAGATAAATCGAAAAACGATAAAACAACGCACATAATTCCCGGACAGCAGCATGCACACATAATCATAATGACTCGAATGCATGAACATTAAATTCGACTCAACACAGAGCCGATCCAAAAACCTCGGGGTCTGATACCACTTGTTGGGAAACGGCTGCTTGAAAGCCGCCCCGACCCAGATCTTGGTTCGGATGTGTTGATTCGATCGTGCACATAAATTCATGCAATGGTTCGAGTACATACCTTGATTATGAAGAACATGCAATCTGAGTCGTGTCTGATCGATCTACGGTTCTGATCTTCTAGGATGTGATCCCACACCTTGAAATCCGAGACTTGGTGGGCGTCTCGAGATCACTGGAACCTCGATCTCCCTCACTCAGAAGCCGGCGGCCGCACTCTCTCTCTCGCCCTAGGGATTCGCGCCAATCTCGTTCTCACAAGTGACGACTTATGAATTAGGGTTTAGGTGAGAGACATGGAGAGTATTTATATGGTTCATAAATAAGGAGATATGATTCCTTATTTATCTCCAGCCATATCTTTGCCATCCCATATTTTCTCTTTCCATAACTTACAAATCTTATTCCTTTATTAATACGGAATTAATAAGGAATTAATCTGTTCAGTTATGCAACTGTATATCCGGAATTAATTCTAACAGATAGAATTTATTCTCATATCAGTAGAAGAATAAATAACTAAATATATACCAAATATATTTAGATATGATATTTATCCCCACAAGATTTAATTAAATAAATCTTATCTTATTAGATTTTATCTTATCCTTGAATAACTAAATAATAACTAATTAGATTTAATCTTATCCAACAAGATATAAATCTAAATTAATTATATTTAATATCCATTCAAAGGATATAAATCCAATATATATCATATACTTGGCCTGAGTCCAATTATTGAGTCCAAACTCAATAATACTATTTAGATCGATTCCTGAGGTCTGTTTGGGCCATCCTAGGGATCGGATACCAGACAGAGTTGGGACTTATCTAATTCGATATTTCCATGTCCACCCCTGAACATGTATCTCATTAGAACTATGACGCACTCCACTAAAGTGTCATAGCTGAATCACCGCTCTGTCCCAATTATGTAGATTGGGTAGGTATTTTGTATAGTTCGACCCCCGTGTTTAAGACCTCCTTATCCGTTAATCAATTAGAGCTACCATGACTGCTCCTAATTGTTAACATCTATTCCTCAGGTAGTACCCGTTCACTCCTCATTATTATACCTGAACTTAATCAGCATGCATGACTTGGTATAATAAACATTGTGAACTCCCTTGAGGGGATAACGTCAGCCTGCACTCACACAGGACACGGCTTATTGATAACACTTATTAGACATACTATGCATCTTCGTGTTACCCAAAGTACGACATGATTTAGATGAACTAACGAAGTTCATATCTTCGTAAATCAAAGTAACATCGAAGAATACATATACATCTAATAGTTTACCAAGGTTAAGATCGAGCTAGAGCCTGAGATCTATAGCTCTTCACCTATATCACCTCTGATATAGGGTCAGTATCAGAAGAGCATTATCTCTGTTGATCCTTCAATACGTTCCACCGTACCAGCATAATTAGTGATTATGACTCATCACTACCATTAAGCTGCAGTCAAGACCGACAGCTCAGCCCAAGCTGTCTCGACTGTGAACTGTTTATATCTCATCATTATCAACGACCTTCGTGATCCTCTCCGAACTCAGATCGACACGTGGTCTAAAACATGAGATAATGGGCTTTATTCTTGCTTAAACATATTCTTCCAGATAGGGATTGTTAACAGTGGACCGGTGTCGTAACCAATAAAACAACCGGTTTTGCTTTAGGTATACAACAACCCCAACATAGAGTGCGTCTCGATGCGTGTTTTGGTTCGGATTTGTGCTTAAATGAATAGGAAATGATAGGTTTTTACAATTTATGCATTTTCCATATGCTTCGCGTTTTCTCTCGGTTTCCGTGCTGATTTCAGGTGTTGCGGCAATTTTCTGGGCAAGTTTGACTTATCCTATGTCGAAGAGGATCGAAAGAGGAAGCCGTAGCACTTTGCGGATTAATTTTCCGATGCCGGACGAGAGAGAACGAGCCAAAATCGTGAGAGCGCGCAAACTGTGAATTGTGGGCGGAAAATGCACGGGTCAAACGAGAATGGACTAGTCAACCCTTCATTTAACTTTCCAGAAATTACAGATTTTACCCCACCTTCTCAACTTAAATTTCTAGTATTTGCAATTTGACCCCAATTTGTGGGAAAACTATATATAGCTAGATATTTTCCTTATTTGTCATCTTTTATCACTTGTAATTCACTTTGACACTTTCTCTTGGAACCCTAGCAATTTTCCCTCTTTCTACTTTAGTATTTTCAAATATTGTTGAAGATTATGCTTGGAGATTGAAGATATTGTTGAAGATTTCTTCTCTATTTTCTTCTCTTGTCATTTTCATTATGCTTTTACTTCTTGTTGATGGTTTGATGCTTAGATCCATGCTAGGCTAGAACCATTGAGGTTTCAAATGATGGATGATGTGAATTAGGCTAGGATTTAATGGTTTTTGATGTGGATCTACCTTTCCTTTGAGTTGCCCTTGGATTTGATTGGATTTAATTGCATGAATGATTGACAACCATGAGTGCATACAAGGTGTTTGATGGAATGCCTAGGAAGCTTCCATTCATAGCACTTGGCATGAATCCTTGCTCATATTATCTAGTATTGATTTGCATTGCTCCTAGAAAGAATTATGTGAATTGATGTTAGATTAGTAGGCATTGTGCTTTTAGGAGTTGGTAATATGTTTAGAATGGTAAGCATGTTATTCAATCTACTAGTTATCAAATCTTAGGAGGATGAGATAGCTTGCTTTATGTAATAATGCCACTCAAAGGAATTAAAATGGTTTGATACATCAAATGCCTAATCTTTAGCCTAATCACATCGGAAATCGTTTGAAACCTTATCTTCTTTACTTGTTCCTTTACTTGTTCTTTACATTCCTTGCCTTTATTTTTGCTTGTTATTTCATTTACTTAATGCTTGCCTAGTTATAAAACACCAAACTCATGACCATGTGCTTAGATAGTATGATAGAGACTACGTGAACTACTTGATTGTCTATCGATACATTCACTCCTTGTGGTTCGACCCGGACTACTAGCTAGTTCGGTTATTGTATTATTGATAGACTAGAAATAGCCGAGTCAATTTTTGGCGCCGTTGCCGGGGAGTGATTAGATAGACATTTCAATAGTTTGTTTAGTCACTTGTTACTAATCTAAGCTTGTTTTTATTTTTATAGTTAGGATGGTATCTTGCTTGTTAATTCAAGCATTTTATTGGATTATTTTTGATCTCTTTGTTGGTGTGTTTGAAAGGTACACACTTCATAGATCCAAGGTTAAACATGTGGAATCTTTCGTTTTGGACTATAAGAAGAGAGAAAGAACTTCCAAAGAACAAGATGTGGAAATCAATCGGGAAGTGGAAGTTCTTAGGAAGCAATTGGAGGTTATGGAAGCAAGATTGGACGAGCAAAGGAGAAGAACCCAAGAGGTTCAATTACCTCCTATAATTGAGATATTCCAACCTCCAAAGGCTAATTATCAAGGAAGAGAATGGGGCACGGTTGATGCACCTAGCTTTGAGCTCAAACCGGGTTTGATTCGTTTGGTTCAAGCAAATCAATTTGGAGGAGAAGTCACCGAGGACCCAAATGATCATCTATACTCATTCCTTGAAATTTGTGATACCCTCAAGCTCGAAGGAGTGCCAAATGACACAATCCGGATGAGACTCTTCGGATTTTCACTTCGTGACTGGGCTAAAGAGTGGTTCAAAGTTTTCAATGGGAAGTCAATCAAATCATGGGAAGACCTATGCAAAGCTTTTCTCTCAAGATACTTTCCACCTTCCAAGGTACAACATCTAATCTCGGAGATTTATCGGTTTTCACAACATGAAAATGAGATGATAGTTGATGCTTGGGAGAGATTCCGTGAGCTCTTAAGGAAATGCCCTCCACATGGCCTAGATGAGAGTCGACAAATCTTCTTCTTCTATGGTGGTTTGAGTTCACAAACAAGAACTATTGTAGATGCTACCTCCGGAGGTTGTTTGCTTAATCGTAATGTGAAAGAAGCTATGAGGATTCTTGAAGAGATGGTCTCTAACTCTTTTCAATGGCCTATGGAAAGGGTGCATTCCAAGAAAGTTGCCTCTATGTTGGACGATGAATATGATGAACTCGTTCTCCAATATGCCAACCTCAAGAAGGAGCATGAAAAGAATATAAATGAATTGATGGAAGCACGAGCTTTTAAAAAGTTAAAGAATGGAGAGATTCATAGCCAAGAAGAGATGCTTCAAATCAACCACCAACCTTTCTCGGGTTCTAAACAACTTGTAGAAGAGCCCAAAAAGACTCCGAGTCCTATGGAGCAATTGATGATGCAAATGGTCGAAAGCCAAACCCAAATGACCACTCAACAAGGCACCTTTATAGCTCATACGAGTGAACAAGTGTCTACATTGGAGGATAGGGTGTTGGACATGGGAAAGCACGTCAAAATGCTACAAGAACAAGTGAGTCGAATGGCCAATCAAGTGGATTCCCAACACAAGCAAGACCTATTCTTGAGCAACTTGGAAGAGCATCCACTCCAACCTTGGGATTATGAAGTTCCATTGATGTCTCCACTTTCCATGCCTATTCATGAGCATCAAGAGAAGATAGAGCCCTATTTGCCATATACAATGAACGATGGAGGTGCCTCTCTTACTCTTCTTCCCCAAACTTCTATAGAGAATGATGATGTGAGTGAGTTGAATGATGGTATCATGAATGATATATCATTTCCTCTTGAGTTTGGATATGAGAATCATGCTAAGTTTGGGGTGAGAAGAGGGATGATCTTGTAGAGAGTACTCCTCATGAAGAAGTTGTAGAGATGAGCATTGATAGGTTGGAAGAGTTCAAGAAGTTGGATGTCAATTTTTCTTTGGTTGAGTTGTTGAGAACTATGCCAAATCATGAGAAGTTCTTGGAGGAAGTGGACAAGAAAAAGATGAGGATGGATGATGATATGACCATTGAGTTATCGAAGGGATGTAGTGCTAGACTAAAAAGAGAATTCCCCAACAAGGAAAGCGATCTTGGAGATTTCACAATTCCTTGTGAAATTGGTGATCAAGTGCTAGAGAAGGTCTTGTGTGACATGGGTTCAAGAGTGAACGTGATGCCTCTTCCTATCTTTGAACGTTTGAAGATTGGAATCCTTATGCCCACAATGACTATATTTCGAATGGCGGATCGTTCAATCATAATTCCATGGGGAAAGGTCGACAATGTGCTTATCAAGGTTGGAAAGTTCATCTTTCCAGTGGATTTCTTCGTTCTTGACGTCGAAGAGGAGCACAACATTCCTTTGATCCTTGGTATGCCCTTTTTGTCTACAAGCCGAGCTTTGATGGATGTTTGTGATGGAAGCCTCACTTTCCGAGTTGATGAAGAGGAAGTGACATTCTATAAGCCAAAACTTGAGAATGAATTGCCAACTCCAAGAGAAAAGGTTCAAGTTCCAAGTCCCAAGAAAGATGGCATGAATGAAGTGAAGTTCCAAGAAAAGAGTGTCGATCCCTTACATGTGAGGTTTACAAATTTTGGAGGTCAAGAAAGGGCCTCGTTTGATGTTCCATGACTCACCTTTTGAGGTATCGTCGAGCTAACGACGTTAAACAAGCGCTCGTTGGGAGGCACCCCAACACGTATCCTTCATTTTCTCGTTTTCTTTAAGTTTTGGTTGAGTATTTTTTATTCGAATAAGAGTTGAGAAGTGGGTTAATATGTTATGGAAAGGAATTTCTAAGTGTTGGATGTTTTTCCATGCCTTAGAAAAATTTTGAGAATTTTCAAGTTTTTGAAGTCCAACACTTAGAAAAATTTTCGGAGGTCAAATTCCAGTTTTGCGCAGTTCGGCGGTAAAATCAAAAAGAAATAGTAAAACTCGTCGGAATTCGATTCCGTCGATTGCATTGCGTTCCTAAGACTCGAGAGTAGGGGGGAGAGTCATCATCGACCAAAAATTCAGCCGGAATCCGGCGGCCGGCCGGATGAACAGTGCAAACGGCGACCTATGAGGGAAATAAGGGCTAGGTCGCCGTCAACTTTCCGACCTAATTTAGGTCGCCGCCGGTGACCCATTTTTACCCTTCCCCACGGCGGTCAAACCTTTTTTGACCGCGGTCAACCCTTGTTTGACCGTGGTCAACCCTTCCTCCTATTTGTCAATTTGTTTTTTTATTTTCTTTTTGATGTTATCTCTTATCTCCTACACCTTTCTTACCTCATTTCTCTTACTTATTCATTTCTTTTTCTTGAGATGATGAACATGTTCTTGAAATCGAAAAGTCGAGAGGCGAAAAGCATGATGAAGAAAAGGAATCAACTTAATCGAGCACGTACCGGAATGAGCAATATTGAACGTGATTTACATCGCAAGCTTGGACCTTTGTGAGTGTAGTTTAAATTCCTTATTATTCTTCCCTCCAAACTCATTTTAGACTTTGTTTCTAAAATAAGTTTGGGGGAGGGGGGTAGGATAAGGTCTTTAAACTACTTTTCTCTCTTCAGTTTTTCATTAAAGTTGCGATTTTTAAGCTTGTATTTGCTTGATGAAGTTGATTGTACTTAAATTGGATGCTCGAAAAGGATGAATTTGTTTGAGTGTGTTTGGTATATGATGAGAGTGTATAAGTTGGAATGCGATTCAAGTGGTTCATATGTGTGTAAATGTATGCTTACTTGCAAATTTTGCAAAAATTTTTTAAAATTTCTTTCGAATGAATCACTTGAAGTCTTGATTTTCATATTGTGGTTATCGCTCCTTTGCTTTCAAGAGAGATGTCGATGATGACGTGAGCGGAAAATGCATCATATTTTTGGGATTTCTCATGTGTGTATTGAGCATGAAATGATTGCATAATATGATTAACTTGGAATGATTGATCTTAGGCACATGAACTCTAAACAAAAGCTTGTGAGGTTTGAGCCAAAACGTTGAATTGATAACGTTCTTTTTCTTTCTTGAGAGTTTGCCATGTATTGCATTGTTATCTTCTAGAACTTGCCTTTAATCTCGATCGAAGTTGTTATATGTGCCACTAGAACTTAAAAATGATTTTAGGCCCTCACTTGTTAGCCTCATTATTCCCTAAACACTAACCAAATGAAATGTTAACTTTGTGGTCCCCCTTGAGCCTTTGAAGCCTTTGTTGCTAAACTGGATGAAAGGGGGTGAAGGTTGGTTAAGGGAATCTATTGAGAGGTTGTGAAGTAAGTGAGAAAACGAGGTTTGAGTAGTTTGATTGAAGAGGTCGTTTTAAGATAAGAATACTCCTATGAGCTCTAGTGAAAAAAAAAAGGAAAAAAAAAGAGAAAATGAAAGAAATGAGAATGGAATTCTCATAGAAAGAAGAAGTGAAAAAAAAGTGATGAGAAAAGAAAAAAAAAAGAGAGAGAGAGAAAGAAGTTGAAAAGAAAAGAAAGAGTTTGAATAAAGATAGTTGTAAATGAGATCATAAAGAAGTTATTCATGAGTATTTGAGAAGCTTCAATCAAGCTTATGTGTTTAAGAGTGTAAAAGAGGTGAAATGGTGAAGGTAGAAGGTGGAAGTACTTGAGAGATTTCTTAGTCACTTAGCCTAAAAATCCCTACCTAAACCAATGTCCCCACATTATAAGCCTAAATAAAAGACCTAATTGATCTTAGTTCGAGTGCACAACCAAGCGATGGAGATCTTGAGGTTTAGGGCAAGCTTATGGTAAGAGCAATGCATGCATGAGTTCGATGAGTGTAAACATTTCTACCATACACTTGAGAGAAAGAGTGATACACTTACATCTTGAGAGGTTTGGAGTTTCATTGTGTTTGAGTGATTGATTTCTTGGTTGAGAGTGTTGTGTGGTTGTGGATTGTTTGATGCACCTTGGGAGTTCCATGCTTGAAAATATTTTATTGAGTGAGCTTTGAGGCATCGATGATCTTGATTTGCATACCCATATGTGCATATGTTCTTTGATTGTTTGTTCCATTGTCGGGACGAGCAATGGCTTAAGTTTGAGAGAGTTTGATAACCACATATTTAGCATGCTTTAGAGTGCGTCTCGATGCGTGTTTTGGTTCGGATTTGTGCTTAAATGAATAGGAAATGATAGGTTTTTACAATTTATGTATTTTCCATATGCTTTGCGTTTTCTCTCGGTTTCCGTGCTGATTTTAGGTGTTGCGGCAATTTTCTGGGCAAGTTTGAGTTATCCTATGTCGAAGAAGATCGAAAGAGGAAGCCGTAGCACTTTCCGGATTAATTTTCCGATGCCGGACGAGAGAGAACGAGCCAAAATCGTGAGAGCGCGCAAACTGTGAATTGTGGGCGGAAAATGCACGGGTCAAACGAGAATGAACTAGTCAACCCTTCATTTAACTTTCCAGAAATTACAGATTTTACCCCACCTTCTCAACTTAAGTTTCTAGTATTTGCAATTTGACCCCAATTTGTGGGAAAACTATATATAGCTAGATATTTTCCTTATTTGTCATCTTTTATCACTTGTAATTCACTTTGACACTTTCTCTTAGAACCCTAGCTATTTTCCCTCTTTCTACTTTAGTATTTTCAAATATTGTTGAAGATTATGCTTGGAGATTGAAGATATTGTTGAAGATTTCTTCTCTATTTTCTTCTCTTGTCATTTTCATTATGCTTTTACTTCTTGTTGATGGTTTGATGCTTAGATCCATGCTAGGCTAGAACCATTGAGGTTTCAAATGATGGATGATGTGAATTAGGCTAGGATTTAATGGTTTTTGATGTGGATCTACCTTTCCTTTGAGTTGCCCTTGGATTTGATTGGATTTAATTGCATGAATGATTGACAACCATGAGTGCATACAAGGTGTTTGATGGAATGCCTAGGAAGCTTCCATTCATAGCACTTGGCATGAATCCTTGCTCATATTATCTAGTATTGATTTGCATTGCTCCTAGAAAGAATTATGTGAATTGATGTTAGATTAGTAGGCATTGTGCTTTTAGGAGTTGGTAATATGTTTAGAATGGTAAGCATGTTATTCAATCTACTAGTTATCAAGTCTTAGGAGGATGAGATAGCTTGCTTTATGTAATAATGTCACTCAAAGTAATTAAAATGGTTTGATACATCAAATGCCTAATCTTTAGCCTAATCACATCGGAAATCGTTTGAAACCTTATCTTCTTTACTTGTTCCTTTACTTGTTCTTTACATTCCTTGCCTTTATTTTTGCTTGTTATTTCATTTACTTAATGCTTGCCTAGTTATAAAACACCAAACTCATGACCATGTGCTTAGATAGTATGATAGAGACTACGTGAACTACTTGATTGTCTATCGATACATTCACTCCTCGTTGTTCGACCCGGACTACTAGCTAGTTCGGTTATTGTATTATTGATAGGCTAGAAATAGCCGAGTCACCTGAAGAAGTAGAGAACTCGCGAATAGATCTTCTGATCTGTATCCCTGCTCGATTCTGACGTTGGATGGACAACGAACCTCGGAATCAGCCACGGAAAACGGGATCCCCACCGAATTGCTCTGCCCGGCCGCGCTTCTCTCTCTCTCTAACCCTAGCCTCCCTTTCTTGTTCAGAATATTTAAGTGCACTCGTATATTCTGATCATTAGGTTTGAACAAGACCTTGAGGGGTATATATAGAGAAGACCAAGTGAGACTTGGGCTTAAGTTGCAGGCCAGGCCTGCAACATATGGACTAGCCGTCCAACTGCAGTATTGGCGCCCTCACTGGGCCCAATTAAGTGGTGGCCCACTTATTCCTTATACTGTGGCCTGTTGAGCTTTTTGGGCCAGATCAGGGATCTACTAGCTGGTAAAACCGAGGCATCCCAATGGCTAAATTCTCCATACTCAGCCCAGAGTATAATTTAGTCCATAAGTACTAAAACATTCCACTAGAGTAATAGTACTGAATTACCTGTTTTACCCCTGTTGAGTTCAGGGCTAGTATTAGACTTAGCGAGCCCCATATTTAAGATATCCCACATCCGATGATTAACTTAGAGCTTCTGACTGCTCGTGTTATTCAACTTCTTTTATATTCCTGAGTAGTACCATTCATACCTTACTCATCATACCGGAATTTAATCCACCTGCAGGGTTTGGTATGATAGTCCTTAATGAATTCCTCAGGGGATGTGATCAACCTGTTCTACCAGGATATGGTGCTCTGTTGCAGTTGCACTAAGAGTCGTACTAGTTATAGTTGCTTCCCAAGATACGGAGCATATTGAGTTACAGATACTCTGAACTCTCACCCATGGTAAATCAAAGAAGCAGACTACAACTATACACCCTTAGGACTCAACTAGAGTTAAGGTTCATCTTAAGTCACCGAGGTCTTGATTCTTTCTACATTCGGTCAGAATAGAAGAATACACCTCACCGTGATCCTATCAGTACACGCACGTACTAGTATAGACAAGTAGCCAAGACAAGCTACTTATGCAGCCTATACTACAACCTAAACCGACAGTTATATCCAGAATTGTCTCGACTGTGATACCCTTTTATATCTCGTGAGGAACCGGCAACTATGGTCTTCTGTGATCTACAACACACCATAATGCCTACAACTTTGAGATAATGGATAGATGTTTGATGCATAGATAACAATTCATACTTAATCAGATAGAAGATTGTTAGTGGCTATGGACAACACATGCATACAAGCTAAAAGGCCTGCTTTCTAGTATACAAATCCATCACCAGTTTCATCGGAACTCGTCTTCACAACCTTCACACTTAGAGTCTAAGCCCATTCCATATCCAACCTTAGAAGAAGAGCTCTAGCCATCTTTGCACTTATTGTAAAGAGCTCTTCACAGTGTGTCATCGTAAACCAAAAACCCTAAATCTGTCCGTTAGGTTTTTAAGTTCGTCGTCGTTAGGTTGTTTCGATCCAAGTCTCTACTTTCATCGATTGTAGAAGCCTCGATCATAGAGTCTAGATCCAAGCTTGCACCTACATCATTTGTGTGAAGCTCGATCGAAGCTAGGCTGTAAGGAGAGCCCGCAATCTCCCTGTCGTCGGACTGAAGTGAGTGAATCTTTCTGTCCAGTTTAGGTTTTTGGTGTGAACCCGGAATCACCCAGCGTCTGTCAGATCCAAGCGAGTGAAGCTCGATCTTGACCAGGCTTTTAAAGAGCCCGTAATCTTCAAGTTCTTGAGTGAAGAGAACGCGTTGCCTAGAGCAACAAAGTGGACGTAGGACCTTTATCTCCGAACCACTATAAATCTCGTGTCGTATCTCTCTAACCCTAAACTCTTTACTTTGATTATCCATTGCACGTGCATTTAAACAAACATAACTTGGATTTTTTAAATACTTTGGAAAGATTTAGCTCACCGAATTCCGCACAAAGAGTAAAGTGTCACTCTTGATCAAGCTCTAAGCTTAGGTCAAGAGAATCTTGATTGCTTCAGATCTAGCTCTCGGCTAGGTCTTAGTATTTCTACGAGCACTTTAATTTATCCTCTGAGTTAAGGAATTTGAAGTTAAAAAACTTTAAAATACGTATTCACCCCCCCCCCCCTCTACGTATTTTTCCTATAACAAACCGGGACCAACAAGTGGTATCAGAGCAGCGGTTCTTTCGAGCCTCTGCTTTGCATATCCGAAGCGAGTCCCTACTCGCTTCACGTTGTCTCACTGAACCGGATCCTATTTTCTAAGTGTATCAAAACCTCACCCACGCATACTGCATATCTACTGACGGTTTGCTATGTCTACATACAATGCTTCTAGTCTTCCACAGTTCTCCATTGAAGGCTATGAGATTTGGAGCTTTCGCGTTGAGAGTTTCCTGTGCTCCATCCATGACCGGATGTGGGAGGTCATCGAAGATGGGCCAATCGAAATCCAGAAAGCTGTCTCTGAGAATGTCCCAGCTGCTGAAGGTCGGGCTGCCTATGTTCGACAAACCTACGTGGAGAAGGACAAGGACGACTACAATGCCAATGACTACAAAGTCACCAACCTCGATAAGATCGCACGCCACACGATGCAGAGCACCGTGTCGGATGCCTATCTACCACGGATAAGGAAGTGCGCAACGGCGAAAGAAATGTGGGAAACCCTAGCTCTCATTTCTCAAGGCACAGACAAAATCAAAGAGAACAAACTCGTCGTACAAATGCGGGAGTTTGAAAGCTTGATAATGAAGCCAGGAGAATCCATCGACGCCTTCGAGCTGAGAGTTACCAACATCACTGCAACTCTCAACTCACTTGGGAAGGAACTCACAGACAAGGAAATGAACCTGAAGATTGTTCGAGCTCTCACGAGGAAGTGGCAGACAATGAAGGAGCTGTACCTAGCTACCAAGGATCTATCAAAGCTCACACCGGAGATTCTGTTCTCCGAACTCAAAGCTCATGAATTCGATCTGAATCGGATGAACCTCGATGAAGAGGATGAAGCTCCCACAACGTCAAAAGGCGTAGCGTTCAAAGCTGCAAAAGGGCCAAGCGACCAGTCGCTAGCCAAGATGACGAGGGAAGAGTTGGAAGAACATGTTGCGTTCTTATCCAAGAACTTCAACAAAATGAACTCTCGAGTGGGCAAATACAAAAGATTCTACAAGCAGTACAAAGGGAGGAGCACTAATGCTCGAGAAGGAAAAGGGAAGAGAGAAGAGACGACCAAGCCGATCTCAAGGGACATGATGGAAGTGGAATGCTACCATTGCCACAAGATGGGCCACTACAAATCCGACTGTCCGAAGCTGAGTGCGAAGGAGCGAGAGGAACTAAAGGCTAAGAGGGATGCTCCAAGACGAGCGCTTGTAGCGAGCGAGCAGCCAGTCGCTTCAACTGAAGATGTCTCAAGCGACTCGGATGCTGATATAGGTGAAATTTACCTTGTTTTCATAGCCAAAAAGAGTCGATTTTGTGTCTCGATTTTATAGTATTGTCTATGTTTTATATGGTTTTTTAGTATATGGGACAATATTATGCTTGTAGGTATTTTTATGTGTTTTCAGGCATAAATTGATGATAAATCGATGATAAAACCCCGAGACGAGAAAAGGCGTGAAGATCGAAGATGAAAATCCAAGATTTGAGTTCGAGTGAAGGCCTCTCGATCGACCTCTCGATCGAGAGAGGTGTCGAGAGGTGCCTTCTGTTTGAGCTATCGATCGAGAGCAGAAATTATACCCTCTCGATCGACCTCTCGATCGAGAGGTCTGTCGAGAGGTGTCCAGCCGAGAATTTTTCTCCTTTTTTAATTATGACTCCTTTTTGGTTTAGGCTTTCCTTATGTAAATTTCTCCTATATATACTCCTAGTCTAGCATTGTAAACCCTATCAAGCACCATAACCTAGCAAACACCATATTTTCTAGCACACTTTTATTTTAGAGTTTTGTATTTTACATTGGAGTTTTTTAAGTTTATTCAAGATTCAAGTTTCGAAGTTCTTCGTGTTCAAGATTCAATTCCAAGTTTTTCTTACTTTTACTTTTTAATTATGTTCTTTCAATCTTTTGTGTTTATGTCTACTTTAATTATGTCTAGCTAAATTCCTTAGTTGATTTTAGGGATTGAATGCCTAATTGAATTTATGTAAGTGTTTTTGTTTACAATTAGCCTTCCAATCTAGATGCATGTTTCATGGTGCTTATTCTCATGCATAGTTAACTGGCCATTAATTGTGTATGCATAATTATGTGTTTATGCCTTGATCGGATAATTGCATAATCGATCTCATGAAAGCATGATATAATAGTTTGATTCTCTTGACTTATAATTGAATTGTTATATGTTCATATATAGTTGATTTGGTGTCGTAGTTGAACCTAGTTGATTATATTATTGGTACTTGTTCTATTTTGCACTTGATTCGATTCTTACAATTCGAAAGAATATTAGGATCTCGTTGGGTGACTACTTGCATTGCTTTAATCGGGGTGTAAGTTATATTTGCATGTATCACATTTAGATTGGATTAAATTGGTTAATTGTATTCATTAATTATTTGCATATTTTTGATTAGGTAGGCTTCCCTAGAATCAACACTTTTCCTTAATTGTTCACTTTCCTTATTTACTTAATTGCTTGTGTCCTAAGTTGTTTAATTTTGACTAATTATTTTCCTGTACACTTTGTTTCCATATTTGATTTAATTGAGTCTTTTTATTATTTGCCTAGTTTATAAATACCACATCCTACACTCTTAAAAGCCTAAACATCACATTAGTTCGTTAGTAGAGGTATTGTGTGCGTTTTCGATACATCAATCCCTGTGGATACGATACTCGTGCTTCATTATATTACACCTATTTTGTGTGGTAGAAATAGTGCGATCAAATTTTGGCGCCGTTGCCGGGGATTGATTAGATTTCATACACATATTTTGAAATAGAATTAATAGGTGATTTAGGCACTTTTATTTTCTGTTTTCGGTTTATTGATCTCACGTTTTTCTTTTCTCTTCTTTGGTTTTAGGTAGTGCATGACCACAAGGTCTAAAGGGATAAATCCTATTCCTATAGACTTGGAGTTAGAGCGCTCTCTTCGAGCATTGAGGCGAGGAAAGGAGGCAAAGAAGATCGATACACCCCTCTCTTCACCACCCGATTCACCAAGGAGTTTCAATTCAATGGCGGATCAAGTGAGGAGGACTTTGAACGATCGGTTCAAACCGGTCGTGGACCAATTTCAACAAGGAGGATGGGGGACCACGGAAGCTAACAACTACGAGTTCAAGACGTCCCTCATCAACATGGTGCAAAACAATCAATACGGAGGATCACCGGCGGAGGATCCCAACGCGCACTTGAAGCAATTTCTGGACATATGTGCTACATACAAAGCCAATGGAGTATCTTCGGACTACCTCAAGCTTAGTCTCTTCGTGTGGTCTCTCAAGGATGATGCAAGAGAGTGGTTGGATGGATTGGACAAGAAGGAGGTCACTACTTGGGCTGAGATGTGCACAAAGTTTCTCAACAAGTTCTTCCCACCTTCGAGGGCTCAAAAGCTTATCAATGAGATCAACCAATTTCAACAATATGAGGATGAGCACTTTTATGAGGCGTGGGGGAGATTCAAGAAGTTACTTCGAGCATGCCCGAATCATGGGATTAGTAAGGAGGATCAAATCACGTGCTTTTATCGTGGGTTGAACAAGTTGTGTGGGAAGGAGCTCGATTACGCTTCGAAGGGAGGATTCTTGAACAATGAGTATGAAGTGGCTATGGAGATTATTGAGCTGACCGTAAATTCGAGCTATGAAGAGGCTACCGATCGACGGCTTGGAAGAAGGAGAGTTGCCAACATTGGGATCGATGCTTACGAGGACTTGATGGAGAAGTATACAAAAACAGCAAATGAGTTGGATTCTATCAAGAAAGGAGTACTTCGGTGCGATGCTATCACGGACGATCAAGCAAACCCAACCGAAGAGGAAGATGCCAATTTTGTGCAACAAGGGGGCAAGTGGCAACCGAATCAAGGAAACAAGTGGCAAGGAGGGCAAGGAGGACAAGGAGGTTCGAACTACCAAGGAGGGTACAAGAAGCCATATGTTCCCAACAACCGAAATCATCCGAACTTCTCCTATGCCAATCCAAGCAACGCATTGCAACCACCTCCCGGCTTCCATGTTGAGAACGGAGTCATCCAAGAGCCCAAGAAGGAGATGTCCACCGACGATTTAATTCGTCAATATATGGCTCAATCGGAGATGAGGATGACACAACAAGATGCAAAGTTGAGGACGTTGGAGCTCACTCAAAGTACATCAACCAACAACTTGGCGAGTAGCATCAATGCGTTGACCAAACAAATGCAAATGTTGGAGACGCAAATGAGTCAAATAGCCAACGCTCAAGGAGGAGTCCATAAGCCCGGCCAATTCCCAAGTAACACGGAGCAAAACCCGAAGAACAACCATCATGTTCATGCCATTGAGCTTCGGAGCGGAACTACATACACAAATCCATCCTTGGAAGCTGAGAAGAAAGGAGTCGGGCACTTCAAGAATGTGGTGCTCGAGGAAACAAGGACACAAGAGCCGAGGCGAGGGCCTCTCGACACCTCTCTCGATCGAGAGGTCGATCGAGAGGTCCACACTGGAAGTTAGCAACCACCTCTCGACACCCCTCTCGATCGAGAGGAGGATCGAGAGGTCTACGACGAGGAGATTCAAATGGAGCCTCTCGATACCTCTCTCGATCGAGAGGTCGATCGAGAGGTCAAAAACCGGAGTCAGAAGGGACCTCTCGACACCTCTCTCGATCGAGAGGTCGGTCGAGAGGCCCAGCAGCCGCACCAAATCCCGACTTACACTCCGAAGGCCCCCTTCCCGCAACGATTGACCAAGACGAAGCAAGACGAGAAGTATCAACGCTTCATGGAGATACTACAAAAGGTCAACATCAACATACCACTTCTCGATGCTCTCCGAGACATGCCCAACCACATGAAGTTCATCAAAGATGCGGTTTCGGGGAAGAAGAAGTGGGGGAAGTTCGAGACGATCAATCTCACGGAGGAGTGCAGCGCGGTGATCCAACGGAAGCTACCATTGAAGCAAAAGGATCCCGGGAGATTCACGTTGTCGTGCAAAATTGGTGATCAAATCTTCCAAAACGTGCTATGCGATCTTGGTGCTAGCATAAATTTGATGCCTCTCCCCATATTCAACCGGCTCAAGATCGGGAAGATGAAGCCAACCACCATCTCTCTACTTATGGCGGACCGATCAGTTTCATATCCAAGGGGGATAGTGGAGGACGTTCTCGTTCAAGTGCACAACCTCGTCTTTCCGGCAGATTTCGTAGTCTTGGACATGCCCGAGGACACAAATCAACCGTTGATCTTGGGACGGCCATTCTTAGCGACGGGGAGAGCATTGATCGATGTTCAAGATGGAGACCTCACATTTCGAGTCAACGGGGAGGAACTGAAGATTTCTATCTACGAAGCTATGAAGAGACCCGACGATCAACGTGAGGATATCTTCTCCATCGAGACATTGACACCACCTACTTCGGAGGAGGCACTTAACCATTGTATTTCGAATTCTCTCAATGCCTACGAGGAGTTGGATGAAGCTTGCGACGAGATACTCGAGTATCTCAATCAGTTGGAGGCTAATCGACCATCGAGTCACCACAAGGAGGTTTCATATCTCGACATCAACAAGAAGGTGGACGACGGATTTTTCGAAGAGGAAGAGAAGAAGGATGCAGCCCCTAAGGTGGAATTGAAGCCATTACCCGAGCACCTCAAGTACAAGTTCTTAGGAGAAGAAGAGACGTATCCGGTGATCGTATCTTCTCATCTCACGGAGGCAAACACGGACAAGCTATTGAGGGTGCTAAGGGAGCACAAATCTGCAATTGGATGGACGATTGCCGACATCAAAGGTATTAGTCCTACGATTTGCATGCATAGGATCTTGCTCGAGGAAGGCCATCGCCCAAGAGTCCAACCTCAAAGACGATTGAACCCAGCCATGCAAGAAGTTGTGAGGAAGGAGGTGCTGAAATTGCTTGATGCCGGCATGATCTATGCTATTTCGGATAGTGAGTGGGTGAGCCCTACTCAAGTGGTGTCAAAGAAAGGAGGCATGACGGTCATCAACGACGAGAAAGGAGAGCTGATCGCGACAAGGCTCGTCACGGGATGGCGAGTGTGCATTGATTATCGTCTTCTCAACGCAGCAACAAGGAAGGATCACTTTCCCCTCCCGTTCGTAGATCAAATGCTCGATCGTCTAGCCGGCCATGAGTATTATTGCTTCCTCGACGGATACTCTGGCTACAATCAAATCGCCATCGCTCCGGAGGACCAACACAAGACGGCATTTACATGCCCATATGGTGTTTTTGCTTATCGGAGGATGCCGTTCGGATTATGCAATGCACCGGCCACTTTCCAACGGTGCATGATGGCCATCTTCCACGGATTGATCGAGAATATCATGGAGGTGTTTATGGATGATTTTTCAGTCTTTGGTCCCTCCTTTGATCAATGTTTGGAGAATCTTGCCACGGTGCTTCAAAGGTGCGAAGAGACGAACCTCGTTCTCAATTGGGAGAAGTGCCACTTCATGGTTCAAGAAGGAGTTGTACTTGGTCACAAGGTGTCTTCATATGGATTGGAGGTGGATCGAGCCAAAGTTGTAGCCATCGAGAAGTTGCCACCGCCAACCAATGTCAAATCGGTGAGAAGTTTCCTAGGACATGCCGGCTTCTATAGGAGATTCATCAAGGATTTCTCAAAGATCACGAAGCCGTTATGTGGATTGCTCGAGAAAGACGTCAAGTTCGTGTTCGATGATGAGTGCTTGGAAGCCTTCGAGACATTGAAGAAGGCGCTTATCTCTACTCCCGTCTTGGTGTCGCCGGATTGGAGTGGCCCGTTCGAGCTCATGTGCGATGCAAGCGATTGGGCGGTAGGAGCAGTTTTGGGGCAGAAAAGGGAGAAGCTATTCCGAGTGATCTACTATGCTAGTAAGGTGTTGGACTCGGCTCAAAGGAATTACACCACTACGGAGGAGTTACTTGTTGTGGTCTACGCTTTTGACAAGTTTAGACCTTATTTGGTGGGATCTCACACGATTGTGCACACCGACCATGCCGCCATTCGCTATCTATTCAACAAGAAGGACTCGAAGCCAAGGTTAGTTCGTTGGATTTTGCTTCTTCAAGAGTTCGACATGGAGATCAAGGATAGGAAAGGATGCGAGAACGTGGTGGCCGACCATCTCTCGAGACTCGAGCAGCCCGTGGAAGGAGAGGATTCGAAAATTGAAATCAAGGAGAGCTTCCCCGATGAGCAGATTTTTCAGATGGACGATTTGATACCTTGGTTCGCCGACATTGTCAACTATTTGGTGATCCATCATGTGCCCAAGGATCTATCGTCTCACCAAAAGAAGAAGTTCCTCCACGATTGTAAGTTCTATTATTGGGATGATCCATACTTGTATAGGAGGTGTGCCGATGGAGTCATAAGGCGATGTGTTCGACAATCGGAATGGAAGAAGATCATCGAAGATTGCCATAGCGCTCCGAATGGGGGACACTTTGCAGCGAATAGGACCGCCCTCAAGATCTTTCATAGTGGTTTCTATTGGCCGTCGATCTACAAGGATTGCCATGAGTTCATCAAGTCATGTGATCGATGCCAAAGGATGGGGAATATCACGAAGAGGGACGAGATGCCGCAACGAACTATCATGGAAGTGGAGCTCTTCGATGTTTGGGGGATTGATTTCATGGGTCCTTTTCCCAAGTCTCAAGGGTTCTCCTACATTCTACTTGCGGTGGAATATGTTTCTAGATGGGTCGAGGCCATTCCGACTACAACCAACGATTCGAAGGTGGTGATCAAATTTCTCCAGCGAAATATTTTGACTCGGTACGGAACTCCGAGGGCTTTGCTTAGTGATGGGGGAAGCCACTTCAACAATCGTTGGTTAAGATCGCTTCTTGCAAAATACGGAGTTAAGCACAAGGTCACATCGCCCTACCACCCTCAAGCAAACGGTCAAGCCGAGTTAGCTAATCGAGAGATCAAGCAAATCTTGGAGAAGACCGTCACCAACAAAAAGGAGTGGGCGAAGTACTTGGATGACGCACTTTGGGCCTATAGGACGGCTTTCAAGACACCAATCGGGAGGTCGCCATATCGATTGCTATTTGGCAAGTCTTGCCACTTACCAATGGAGTTGGAGCATAAAGCTTATTGGGCGACGAGAAGGATTAACTTCGAGTTCAAGGAAGCCATGGGCCAAAGATGTGACGACTTGTTGGAACTCGATGAATGGAGAAACGAAGCATTCGAAAATTCGAGGATCTACAAGGAACGAGCTGCAAGATTCCACGACTTGAGCATCAAAAAGCGTAAGTTCGAAATTGGTGATGATGTTCTTGTTTTTAATTCTCGACTTCGTTTGTTTCCAGGAAAATTGCAAAGTAAGTGGTCGGGGCCGTACGTCATTTACAAGGACTTGAAGAATGGTGCATTTGAGGTGTTGAAGAACGACGGTGAGAAATTTGTAGTGAATGGACATCGCCTCAAGCACTACTTCAAGCCGATGCCTCTATTCCCTAAGAAAGCGGCCATTCACCTCGATGACCCAAAGTAGAAAGGAGGTATCGTCGGGCTAAAGACGTAAAACGTAGCACTTGTTGGGAGGTAACCCAATATTCGTATCCCGTTTTTTTTATTTTGTTTCGTTTTACGTTTTAGAGTCTTAGGTAGTTTATTTTTCGTAGTTTTGAGTCAAATTTCGTATTTTAGAGTCGAACCCCTTAATATACTAACGAATGTTAAAAGTTGTGTAGAAAACAAAATCGAGCAGGACCTCTCGACACCCCTCTCGATCGAGAGGTCGTTCGAGAGGTGAAATTTTGGCATACAGTAGGGGTCTCTCGACACCTCTCTCGATCGAGAGGTCGTTCGAGAGGTTTTGAATTTTTGAAATCCCAGGTGTGTCACGTGAAGCCTCTCGATCGAGACCCCCGTGTTTTCGATCGAGAGGGAAGTCAGAACGTACAGTGCAGGACCTCTCGACAGGTCTCTCGATCGAGAGGTCGATCGAGAGGTCAAATTTCAGATTCCAGTACGCACCTCTCGATACCTCTCTCGATCGAGAGGTCGATCGAGAGGGTCGTTGACGGCGCACATTCCGACTTTGACCAGGTTTATCTACTCCTTTAAATATACCTTTTGCACACAACTCACATACCATACTCTCATAACTCACAAATTCTCTCTAGCGCACACAAATACTCTCGATTTCTTTCTTCGATTCGTCAAAAGGTACTCGATTTCTTTTATCAATTCTTGATTCTTTACATGATTTCGCATGTTTTGACCGATTAAAATTCAATTTTGATGGTTAAATTCGTTGAATTGATAGATTGGGTATTAGATTGAGCATGATAGATTGGATTCATGGAATTCATTGAATTATTTGTATGAATTGAATTCATGGATGAATGCGGAGATAATTGTGTATTGATAATCGAATGGGTCTTTATATTTGTCTATGAATTATTGAAGATTCGTTGATATCTATATACATGAGATTGAGATTGTGTGATTATTAAGTTCATGATTATGGAGGAGTATTGTGGTGATTGTATAAATTGGTGATGAAATTGAGTTGATAATGGGGGAGAATTGGATTTGGTTGAAGTTTGGGGGAAGATAATTTAAATTGCTTTATTCTTGCATCCCTTGTATTGATTTGTGATACTTTTAGGTACAAAAAAAATGGCACGAGACAAGGGCAAGAATGTCGCTTCAACCTCTTCGGGCAAAGGCAAAGGAAAAGAAAAGGTCACCTCTTCGAGCAAGGGAAAGGAGACATGGAAGAATGACAAGACTATCCCGGAGACTAGAATACCGCCGGCGAGGTCGATGCCCTCAAGTTTGGAGCCCAAGGCGTTCAAACTCAAGCTCACGACTGCGGAGTCAAAGAGGAGATGGTCCCACCTTGTGCAACTCAAGCACAAGCATTGCCGCTTCCTACATCAAGAGACGGTGGCAGCGATGGGGATAGCTAATGAGATCACTCAATTGATGCAGCGAGGAGGCTTCACCAACATATTTCAAGGGAATCACTTCACCTACCACATTCTCACGGTGGAGTTCCTCTCAACGTTGGTAGTGGAGCGAGTGAACCAAGTGCCCCACGTCATTCGTTTCCAACTCGGTGGTCAACCGAGAGAGCTTGATAAGGATCAGCTTAACGACATCATTGGAGGAAACAAGCGTGGTGAATATATTGGCAACAATCATCCGGATTTGCAAGATTTGTGGGCGCACTTCGTGGATTTTGAGGAGGAAAGAACGAGATCCTACAACCCGGCGAAAGCAAAGGCCACCTCAATTCGGAATCCCACGATTCGCTACTACCATAGGCTGATCTCGTGCACCATTCACTCCCGTCATGATTCTGGCACCCTCCTTGCCACCGACGCTCATCTTATTTGGACTTCCTTGCGAGGACATTCACAAAATGCAGCCCTCTACCTCGTCGATCATATGGAGAGCCAAGCATACTTGTTCGGGGGCAAAAGATCGGGATAGGAGCTTTCGTCACTCCCATTGCCCAACACTTCAACATTCCGATTGGAGAGCAGCCCGTATCTACGTCCATCTTTGTAGATAGACGGACGTTGGAGCTTGCAAGGATGATCTCGTATGACACGTCCAGGTGGTTCTTCAAGTTACATGGGATGAGTGGCATTTATCTCTTTCCGCTTCCGAACAGTTATTTGACAGAGGTGATCGGGAACGAGAAGTTGCGGAGAGGGAACGGAAAGATGGATTCTCCTCAACACAAGGAGCTTATGTGGGCTGAGGGAGGTCCAAGACCCGACGAAGGTGGTGATGATGATGAGGAGGACGAAGATGAAGATGAGGCTGAGCAATATGAGAGGGGATTTGATCAAGGGGAAGATGCTTTTGAGCAAGGATACGAGGGTGTTCCACAGCCCGGTTTTCATATGAGAGCTCCGGATTTCTCTACGATGCGGGATTGGCACACGGAGTCAATGGAAGCAATGGACAACTATCATTGGGATAGTAGGGAGTTTGTTGAATCCCAAGTAAGAGGAGTTCGCGAAGAGGTACAAACATTGAGAACCGAGGTGGGGGATCTTCGCACATTTATTGGAAGTCGTTTGATACTCTCGACGCCTACATTGAGAATGAGAGGAGATTTCGAGAAGAGGAGGCGAAGAGGCGTGAGGATGAACGAGCATACTTGGAGAATTATAATAGGATGGTGCATGAGATGCACTATTTCTATCCTCACTACCCGGAGAGCCATCAACGATTCGACCCCAATAACCCCGACAACCCTCCCTTCCCGCCGCCATTTCAATGAGGTCAGTTTTTAACTTAGCCTACTTCTTTTCTTTAAACTTATTTCGTTGCTATGCTTTGAAATAAGTTTGGGGGAGGGAAAGAGTGTCTAAGTTAATTACTTTTATTGTTTTCTTGTTTTGAGAGTCTTTTATTTGTTAGTATTATTTTGGGGTATGTTAGAGTCTTTTATTGTTTTGAGTCTTAGGTTTAAATTGAGTCAAGTAAGCATGTGATGATAGTGTTGTGAATTTGGCCAATGATAGAAAAAGTTTGTTGATTTTTGGAGAAAATTCATGATCTTTATTATGCATGGAACCTTGGCGAAGCGACGCGATTTTATTTGTTGAAATTGAAGCATGTCATGAAGTCGGGAACTAGTTAGTTTGAGCCCGTGAGTTTTGAGCTATTGGTACATATTGATGCCTATTTTTCTTGATTGAGTGATCATGTATGCTTCATTGTTTCTAGAACTTGCCCTATTTCTCCGTCAAGACCTTAGTATATTTATGAATTAGGAGATGATATTAGGCCATTCTTTCGTAGCCACATGAAGCCCATACACTAACCTTGTTCATTATCTTTGTTTACCCCCTTTGAGCCTTGTTATGAGCCTTTCTTTCTTGAACTTGGATGATAGGAGGTTTGGATGGATAAGGGTATCTTTAGTGGAGTTAGTTGACGATGTGGGAAGGAGTTGAATAGATTATCTTGATGTGGTGTGAAAAGAAAAAGAAAAGAATTTGAGATGCTTGATTAAGTATAGTTAGCTATCCCTATAAGCTTAGAAAAAAAATAGTTGTGAAAGAAAAAAAAAAAAGAAAAAAGTTAGAGCCTTTGTTCGAATATTAGAAAGAACATTTATTAGAAGAGCTCTATATACATATAAAAAAAAAAAAGTATGAAAATAAGCATAAGGGGATAGTTAGCTTGGATTGTATATGTTGCATCTTGATATTGAGTTTTGTAGTTGGTGTTGGATGGTAGAAGATGGAGTAAAATCTATACTTTGGGTGAAGTTGAAAAGAGGTTGATGATTTGGAGAATTTTGAGTCACTTAGCCTATACATTCCCTACCTTAACCAATGTCCCTACATTACAAGCTTTTATAAAGACCTTTTTGATCTTAGTTTATGGATATTACATTAGGTGGAGATGTTGAGATTAGGGGCAAGCCTATGGTAAACATGTTGCATTACATTGATGTTGAGTGAACCCCATGATGTGCATTATATTACATCTTTTCTTTGAGAGAGTTGAGAGTTCACTTATATACATAATCTCACATGTTTGGAGAGTGTTCTTTGATAGATTGACAAGTTTCGAATTTGTTGGATAGGTTGTGTTATTGATGCTAAGGTTGTATGCATAGTTTTGATCATGATCATGAGTATTGGTTTTGAAAAGTTTTTGAGGCCTATATAGTTCACAATGCTAGAGTCTATTGTTTATGTTTTGGTATTGTTCGGACGAACAATGTTTAAGTTTGGGGGATTTGATATAGGTGAAATTTACCTTGTTTTCATAGCCAAAAAGAGTCGATTTTGTGTCTCGATTTTATAGTATTGTCTATGTTTTATATTGTTTTTTAGTATATGGGACAATATTATGCTTGTAGGTATTTTTATGTGTTTTCAGGCATAAATTGATGATAAATCGATGATAAAACCCCGAGACGAGAAAAGGCGTGAAGATCGAAGCTGAAAATCCAAGATTTGAGTTCGAGTGAAGGCCTCTCGATCGAGAGAGGTGTCGAGAGGTGCCTTCTGTTTGAGCTATCGATCGAGAGCAGAAATTATACCCTCTCGATCGACCTCTCGATCGAGAGGTCTGTCGAGAGATGTCCAGCCGAGAATTTTTCTCCTTTTTTAATTATGACTCCTTTTTGGTTTAGGCTTTCCTTATGTAAATTTCTCCTATATATACTCCTAGTCTAGCATTGTAAACCCTATCAAGCACCATAACCTAGCAAACACCATATTTTCTAGCACACTTTTATTTTTGAGTTTTGTATTTTACATTGGAGTTTTTCAAGTTTATTCAAGATTCAAGTTTCGAAGTTCTTCGTGTTCAAGATTCAATTCCAAGTTTTTCTTACTTTTACTTTTTAATTATGTTCTTTCAATCTTTTGTGTTTATGTCTACTTTAATTATGTCTAGCTAAATTCCTTAGTTGATTTTAGGGATTGAATGCCTAATTGAATTTATGTAAGTGTTTTTGTTTACAATTAGCCTTCCAATCTAGATGCATGTTTCATGGTGCTTATTCTCATGCATAGTTAACTGGCCATTAATTGTGTATGCATAATTATGTGTTTATGCCTTGATCGGATAATTGCATAATCGATCTCATGAAAGCATGATATAATAGTTTGATTCTCTAGACTTATAATTGAATTGTTATATGTTCATATATAGTTGATTTGGTGTCGTAGTTGAACCTAGTTGATTATATTATTGGTACTTGTTCTATTTTGCACTTGATTCGATTCTTACAATTCGAAAGAATATTAGGATCTCGTTGGGTGACTACTTGCATTGCTTTAATCGGGGTGTAAGTTATATTTGCATGTATCACATTTAGATTGGATTAAATTGGTTAATTGTATTCATTAATTATTTGCATATTTTTGATTAGGTAGGCTTCCCTAGAATCAACACTTTTCCTTAATTGTTCACTTTCCTTATTTACTTAATTGCTTGTGTCCTAAGTTGTTTAATTTTGACTAATTATTTTCCTGCACACTTTGTTTCCTTATTTGATTTAATTGAGTCTTTTTATTATTTGCCTAGTTTATAAATACCACATCCTAAACTCTTAAAAGCCTAAACATCACATTAGTTCTTTAGTAGAGGTATTGTGTGCGTTTTCGATACATCAATCCCTGTGGATACGATACTCGTGCTTCATTATATTACACCTATTTTGTGTGGTAGAAATAGTGCGATCAATGCATTCACAGATCCCAACTCTAGTGATGGAGAGGATCTGGGACTCATGGCAGTCACCGACGAGGAAACTGGAGAGGTATTTATCTATCCCTCACCTAGCTCAATTACACTCACACACACTCACCAAGAGGAAGCTAATTCCTCAACATGGAGTGAGTTGCTTGACAAGCACATCAAACTGTCAAGCGACCACGAAGTGTTGCAACAATCTTTGTCTCAAAGCGAGAAAGAGAACCGAAAGCTAGCCACTGAGCTTGACAAAGTCAAACTTAACCTAAGGGCTATGACTAGTAAGTTCGAGGATCTCTTCACTAGACATCAAAGCTTGGAAGGATGGTATGAAACCCAATCCGCTCTAGTTGCCAACTTGAACAAAGCTTCATATGCTAGGCAGGCACTAGAGAGCTCACTTCTACCTTTTGGTAGAAAGGGAGGACTCGGATATGAGGGTGGACCTTCCAAGCTGACTGTCTTTGTTGGTGCTTCAAACACGACACCATCAGTCACTTTGGAAATGCCCACTGCATCAAAAGCGACCACCAACAAAGATAAAGGCCAAATGGCTGAGAACCCTAAGAAGAAGCCTATGAAGATGTCTATATCTTCAAGGGCAGATCCTAAGGGCAAGCAAAAACCAACTGTCCCTAGCACTCACAATGCTAAGTCTTACCAATCTAAAGGTAAAGGGAAACCAGTTGTAGCTTCTAAGTCTCAGACCAAGACACCAGAGACAAAGGATCTCCCTTTCAAGAAAAGGAGTAATGTCTATGTGTCACGTTATCCGGACTGGAGATGGTCTAACCGGACTAACGCTGAGGGGGAAGAATTTGAAGCACCAAAGAGGCCGCTTCAAACTTCCAAGGTTACTCAAGTGAGTCGGGTTCAAAACCCTAGTTGGACCGCTTCGAGAAAACCAAGCGAGCCGCTTCGACAGACTGTAAAACCTAAGTCAGTCTCTAAGCCTGTAGCTAATCCGAAGCGAGTCGCTTCAGGACATAAGCATAAAGGTAAGAGCATAGGTAAGTCCCAAGCGAGCCGCTACCCCTCTTACACACACTGCTGCACATGTGAAGCTGCTTTAAGGCAGAGATCACAGTTTTCAAAGGTCGAGAAACCCAAAGCACAAGCTACTTTTCAAAAGAAAGTGAAGCAAGTGTGGGTACCTAAGGGAACTAACCTGCAAGGACCCAAACTGATTTGGGTACCAAAATCTGTCTAATTGCAGGTGAGCGCCGTGGATCCCATGCCAAGCGAGGGTCATCAAATCTGGTACTTGGACAGTGGATGTTCAAGACACATGACCGGCATAAGAGCTCTACTTAATGATTACATAGAGAAGAAGGGTCCACACGTTACATTTGGTGATAACTCTCGAGGAAGCACCAAAGGGTACGGCGCACTGAAAATTGGAAAGCTCACAATTGAAGAAGTCTCCTCCTACGTGGAAGGACTCAAGCACAACTTGCTATCCATTTCACAATTCTGTGACAAGGGATACAAGGTGGAATTTATTTCCAACAAGTGAATTGTGAAGAGCAAGCTCACGTCCCAGATTGTGCTCATTGGAATTAGACAAAGGAATGTCTACATAGCACAATGGGACAGCTGCAAAGAGGAGACGTGCTTAGTCGCAAGGAGTGCTACAGAAATAGGATGACTATGGCACAGACGCTTGAACCATCTCAACTTCAAAGCCATAAATCGCTAAGCTCGAAAAGGTCTGGTGCAAGGCATACCAAATGAAGTCTTTGTTAAAGACCATCCATGCTCACCATGCCAACGAGGGAAGCAGACGAAGAAGCACTTCGCAAGTCTTGAAGAAGCTTCATCCAAGTGAGTGCTCGAGCTGCTTCACATGGATTTGTTTGGTCCAGTCACTCCAGTTAGCGTGAATGGAAGGAAATACACTCTAGTCGTAGTCAACGACTTCTCTCGCTACACTTGGGTTGTATTTCTCTTCAGCAAGAAGGAGACACTGACCAAGCTACCACAACTGCTCAAGCGATTGGCTGTGGAAAAGAATCAAGCGATTGTGACCATCCGCTCCGACAAAGGCACAGAGTTCTTGAACTCTACCATTGAAGCTTACTGCACGGAGCATGTCATAGCACATCAGACTTCTTCAGCACGCACACCTCAACAGAATGGAGTTGCTGAAAGAAGAAATCGGATCATCAAAGAAGCCGTTCGAACCATGATTGCAGACTCGAAGCTTCCGATGAAGTATTGGGCTGAAGCTGCCAATACGGCATGCTACACGCAGAATCGAACGCTTCTCTGCAAACGGCACGACAAAACACCATATGATATATGGACAGGGAGAATTCCTAACATATCTTATTTCCATATTTTTGGTTGTAGGGTCTTCATCCATGACAATGGGAAGTCACAGCTAAAAGCCTTTGAAAGCAAAGCTGATGAAGGAATATTCTTAGGATATTCTACATCAAGCAAAGCTTACAGGGTTTTCAACTGTAAAACCCTAATCGTGGAGGAATCACCCCATGTCGCATTTGATGAATCTTCCTTGAGTCTTCCACAGGAACAGGTTCAATCTAAAGAAGGAAAGACATGCGAGGAACCCATCAATTCATCAACTTGGGACATGCTTGACGATGATGAAGAAATCAAGGACTCAAGAGAGCCAATTGTCCAAGGAAAAGTTGAAGCTGCCTCCAAGATTCCTGAAGCGAGTGCAGGCCAACCACCCAATCCAGTCGCTTCAGAAGGTGAAGCGAGCGACCAGGAAGAAGAAGAAGTCAAAGCTGGTGGATCCAAGCGTGCATGGCTCAAGGATCACTCACCAAGTCAAATCATTGGAGATCCATCCAAAGGTGTAGTGACCAGAAGTCAAGTATCTGGAGAAAGTGCAATGTTCAGTTGCTTTCTCTCAAACGTTGAGCCATCGAGCGTGGAGGAAGCCCTAGCTGATTCAAATTGGGTGATCGCCATGCAAGAAGAGCTGAATCAGTTCACCAGAAATGACGTATGGTATCTCGTGGATCGCCCCAAATTCCAGCATGTTATTGGCACCAAGTGGGTGTTCAAGAACAAGACGGATGAGGACCACAATGTTGTAAGGAACAAGGCGCATCTCGTCACTAAGGGCTACTGCCAAGAGGAAGGAATTGACTTTGATGAGACCTTCGCTCCAGTGGCACGGTTTGAAGCGATCAGACTATTTCTAGCCTATGCAGCGGCCAAGAAATTCAAGGTCTATCAGATGGATGTGAAGAGCGCGTTCCTCAACGGTGAATTGAAGGAAGAGGTGTATGTGGAGCAGCCACCGGGTTTCGAGCAGGGAGATAAGGTGTATCGCTTGAAGAAAGCCTTATATGGGTTGAAGCAAGCTCCCAGGGCTTGGTATGATACACTGTCCCAATTCCTAGTGGATAATGGATTTCACAAAGGAAAGACAGATCGAACCCTATTCACCATCAATCATGGAGATGATATGCTGTGGGTTCAGATCTACGTGGATGACATCATGTTGGTCCCGGTTTGTTAATAGGAAAAATACGTAGAGGGGGGGGGGGGGGGGTGAATACGTATTTTGAAGTTTTCAACTTCAAATCCCTTAACTCAGAGTAACAAGTAAAGAGCTCGCTTCAAACTTAAGACCTAGCTGAAGCTAGATCTACAGTACGTAGCTTGCCTGCTTGACCTAAGTGAGCACTTGATCAAGAGGGAGTCTTTACTCGTATATGCGGAATTTGGTGAGCTAAAAATCTTTCCTAAGTAATTAAAAGTCCAGGTTAAGTTTGTTTAGATGCAATATGCAATGGATAATCAAACAAGTAAGAGTTTAGGGTTAGAGAGATACGACACAGAGAATTATAGTGGTTCGGAGATAACGCTCCTACGTCCACTTTGTTGCACGACGGCAACCGTTCTCTTCACTCAAGAACTTGAAGATTTTGGGCTCTTCAAAAGTCTGGTCAAGATCGAGCTTCACTCGCTTGGATCTGACAGACGCTGGGTGATTCCGGGTTCACACCAAAAACCTAACAAGACTGGAAGCTTCACTCGCTTCAGTCGGACAGACAGGGAGATTACGGGCTCTCCTTACAGCCTAGCTTCGATCGAGCTTTACACGAACGATGTAAGTGCAAGCTTGGATCTAGACTCTATGATCGAGGCTTCTTCAATCGGTGAAAGAAGGGCCTTGGATCGAAAACAACCTAACGACGACTCAAAAACCTAACAGACAGATTTAGGGTTTTTATTTGACAAACACACTATGAAGAGCTCTTTACAGTAAGTGCAAAGATGGCTAGAGCTCTTCTTCTAAGCTTGGATATGGAATGGGCTTAGACTCTAAGTATGAAGGTTGTGAAGACGAGTTCCGATGAACTGGAAACTCGGAGAACACTTGGAAACAAAGACCCGAAGATTTGCTCGAAGGCTTGGGAGTGTTTGTTTGCTGTATGCGCTCGAATGCTCAAGTAGTGTTCTACTTCTCTTCGTCTTCATCCTTCACTATTTATAGGCGGAGAGATGGCCGAGATCCGTTGCTTGGTTGGTGGCCTTGTCCCTCCTCCTCTCGACAGTACTTGCGCAGGCTGGCACCTTTTTCAGACGTCCAGTTTTGGCATTTGCCAAAATTGGCTAACTTACAAGGTTAACAGTAACTGGAGCGAGCCAGCACTGTTACGGCGCCTTTGTCGGCTTGGCAGTCAACTCTTCCGCTCCACTCCGCTTTTGACACGTGGAGATCTTGTAATTAATGCTACGATCTCCTGTTGACTAGAGTTCAAAATATGGGCGGGAGTCGCGCTGTCGCTTTCTGGTAGGTAGTGGCTCGCTTCGCTTTGAAGTTGTAGCGTCTGCTTTAGTTGAGTCACTTCGTAGTCATTCTGTAGTGAGCCGCTTCGGGAGATAAAGTTCCCTAGTGACTGCTTTGGAAATTGATGACTAGAGTTGACTAGTTTTGACTTAACACTGTAGCGCTTGCTCAGCTTCGCTTTGGCTTTGAACTGTAGCGCTCGCTTCGCTTCGCTTTGGCTTTGAACTGTAGCGTTCGCTTCGCTTCGCTTTGGCTTTGAACTGTAGCGTTCGCTTCGCTTCGCCTTGGCAGACTCGCTTTGAATCTACTGTAGCGATCGCTTCGCTACACTATTCTTCGGTACGCTTCACTTCGGCTTGCTAGACTTGCTTCGCTTCGAAAAATACACTCAAGCGAGTGGTCTTCACTTGAAATTTTGAAGCCTATAATCTAAGCAAATTAAAGAGCCATCCTAACAGAGTAGGCTTAGAAAAATTCTAACTTATCATCTACATCAAAATGGGTCGCTTGGGAACATAACGCTTTGGGGTTTTGGGATCAAATCAAAACAACAAGATATCCCTTATAGGTTCCCCCTTAACAAGTTGTTCTTAACAATTCCCAACAATTTCCCCCTTTTTGATGATGCCAAAACCCATAAGACTTAGATAAAAATAAATCTAGTCTATCTAACCGTGAGGGAACTTTAAGCGACTGCTTCCTTTGCAGTTTCGTTTGTAATTTTCTTTTAAGTTCCCTTTCCCTTTTTTTTCGGTTAAGATGTTTGAGTTTGTAGCAAAATGTAAAGTCATTCACAAAGCGAGTAAATGACACAGAAGAGACAAAAATTGAAATGAGATATACGAACATCAGTTCACAAAATATGAAGCTTGAAATTCAATGATTTCCTGCAGCTTCATCCTTCTCCTCCTTCTCCTCTTCCTTCTTCTCTCCTTCATCAACAATATCAAGAGCATAGGCTGATAGAACTCTTGATTCCATAGTGTTTACAGTGTGAATGCTCGGCCTTCTCCATGCACTCTCCAGCTTGAAAGCTTCATCCACCTCCTCATCAGTGACTCCTCGGTTAGGAACATCCGTGCCTGGATGATAAGGCATGGGGAAGTCTTTCACTGCTGGTACCTTGACGATCAGAGGCTTGGGTTAAGCTTGTTCAGCCATAGTAAAAATCTTTCGTCGCAATCTGTCATCATAGGTGGCGAGAAAGTTGTTGAGGGCACTTATCCGAGAACATTGATCCTGCAGCGGCACTACCTCCCAGTAATAGTAGGCTTTGATGAACAAGTCCTTGTAGTATAGCCACAACTCGCGCAGATCTCTCGGAATAAATTCCTCAATTTCCCTTGCATCGGGATGCTCGTCCCTCCGCTTGGCCAACTCCTCTTCTGACTTGCCTGATAGTTGAGCCATGACCTTCTTGAATTTTGCTCCCGACTCGCTGTTCCACGATGGACGTTTCTCATTGAGTCGTTTCCGAATATAGTCTTGTTCATCTGTGCGAGGGTAGCGTCCCGACTCAACCATTTCCTTTGTCGTCACGTCACATGCATCAAATATGGCTTGTGCTTCGCATGCTTCGGACTCATCTGGCATGAAAGGAATGTAGGCACTGCGCACTAAAGAAGACTGGATGAGTACCACTTCACTGAAGTGTTCCTCGATCCGTGCGTCAATTACTTGGAGTCGCCTGGCATTTATCCTCCTCTTCCTCTCGCCTTCGCTCCTCCCTTCTTCTTTTCCTTTCCTCTTTCTTTCCTCCTTCTCTGCCCTAGAAGCAACTGCTTGCTTGACCTTTTGGCGCTTGGCCGCGGGGTCATCTCCTTTTGTCTCCGGAGCAGTTCGCTTCAAAGGAAGTTTTGGTAGAGGGGGAGGTGGCATGTCTCTCTTTGTAGCAGCACTTGAGGGGCCGACTGCTGATGAAGTGAGTGCAGCAGTTGTCGAAGTGAGTGCGGCTGACGAAGCTGGCGCGGCGACTGAAGCGGGCGCTTTGGGTGAAGCGGCCGCTTGGGAACTAGATGAAGCACCTGCAGCAATAGATTGTTTTGTTAGTCCAAGTATGCGCTCCATCTCCCACGCCATGGCAGCATCCTGCTCCACCTGCTTCCGCCTTTCCTCCTTTGTTATCACAGTCACTGGAGGATGCCGTGCAATAGAAGCACTCAGCACTTTTTCTTGAAGCGGCCTGCTGGGCTCTTCGGGCTTTTTCATCAACTCCTCCTCCGTGAGCTTGATTTTGCCCTTTGCAAGAGAGGCCCTCGCTTCATCATCCATTCCATCCTCCTTATCTCTAACATCACTGCCTACCTTCAACATTCTCTCTACTCCAATTCTGCTTCCCCCTGAACCTCCAATTCCTCCTAGCTTCATCTGTCCTTCCCCCTTTTTGGCATCATCACTGCCAGGGGTTAGGACGATTGATTTTCCGGTGATGGATTGGTGAAGAGAATTGACCGCGTTGGAAACAACTTGAAGCATCTGCTCAGTCTTTCCCATGGAGGGCGCCACTAATTCAGCGGTTTTGATGCTTATTTCTTCGAGCAGATACTCGCACTGCTTTTCTCTCTCAACAACTGACGCCATCATTCTCTCCAATGGCTCCACCTCCCTGAAGCAAGCCTCCAGCTCCGCTTCAACTTCCCTTCTCATATCCGCCTTCTCCTCTTGCAAGCTGAAATACCAGAATTCCTGAGCCGCTTGAAGTTCAGCTTGCATTGTTTCAAGGCTCCTCTCTCTCTGGTTTAGAGAGAGATGGAATTCGGCACTAACAGCAACCTTCTCAGTGTACGCTTCACCCAGCTCCTTGACCTTTTCCAGTAGTAGAGTTAATTCAGCGTTCTGTAGGTCAATAGCCTGCGCACTTCTCCTCCGACTCTCCAGTTCCTTTTTATCAAGCTCACTTTCTTGCTTGAGCTCCTTCATCTCATTTCTGAGAGAGTCCAGGGTCTTTTTGGTGCTCAGCAGCTCGCTTCCCTTCATCACCAACTCTCCTTCTCTATTCTCCTGTACCTCCTTCAACTTCCTTATTTCCTCCTCCAGCTCCTTCTTCTCTTTCTCAAGTTTGATCAAACTGGCATTTACTTTCCTCAAGCGGCTCCTTTCCGCGTCAAGCGAGCCCTTGAGGTCAGTGATTGTTTTCGATTGTTCTTCCACCAACTTCATCTGCGCCTCCAGCGCCTTCTCTTTCTCCTCTAGCAACCTCTCCTTTTCCTCCACCTTTCCCTCCAAATCCTTCTTTTTTCTGTCAAAGTCTTCTCTAAGACTAATGACCTCCCCCGCCTTTTTCTCCATCTCCTCACTCATCTTTGTTATCTCGCTATGAAGGCTAGCGATCTCCGCATCTTTTAACTCCACCTCCTCCTTATGCTCCCTGATCAGCTTCCTTTCATGGGAAGAGGGCACTCGCTTCGGAATTGTAGCGAGTGGATAGGCTTCTCTCACTTTTGCATCCAACTTCTCACAGAAGCTGGTCCCTTCAAGGAAGGCATGGAAGCCGTTTTCGCCAATAAAGTTGAGAAGTTTGGCTTCCATCTGGATCAGTTCTTCCTCTGTGAATGCTTTGAGAAGCCTGAAGATCTTATAGTACTCTATTCCACGATAGGTGATGTACGTCAGGAAATCGACGACATTGGTGTAGAATACGTCTGTCCATGGAACATTGGAGTAGCGAAGATTGATTGTTTCTACGGCTTGCTCTCTTTCCTTGACATAGCGTTCGAGAGCTTACGTTTTTATGGTGAGGGCAGGAGGTACGAACTGTGGAATTATGGGTAGTTCACCAACAGTGTGGGCGGTATCGGCTGTAGCTGCCGATGTCGAGGGGGATTGGGAAGGTGATGAGGTTTCTTGGGTTTCGGATATTTGGATGGCTTCAGTTAGTGGTGGTTGTATTTGCTGGGATTGGAAGGGTTGAAAAGTAGTGAAAGCTTCGACTGGATCAATATCGAGCAGTGGCATTTTGGGTATGTGAAAAGAAGATGCAGATTCTTCTTCGTGGGGAGAGGGGGGGGGGGGGGGGGGGTTGTCTGTGTGAGTGGTTGTTGGGTTGATGAAGATTGAGGTTCTGGCATTTGGGTGGTGTGGGTTTGGATTTGGAGTGGGGGTGATTTGGCTTTGATTGGTGAGGGCTGGGGTTGAGTCACTTCAATGTCCTCAAGCGGCTTCTCCACCGCCTCGCTTTCTTGGACAAGCGAAGTGACTCGCTTCATCTTCTTGCCTCGCTTTGGCGCGGCTCGCTTCCCGGGTGAAGCGACCCGCCTCGCTTGGCTTACTTCGGCTTGCCTTTCGGCAACCGGTTTTGCAACGGGCACTTCAATTTCAAGAAGTCCCAAGTCCATCAACGTTTTTGATTTCCTCCACTTGTCGTAGTAGATGGACTGTTTGTTGTAGATGGTGGTGTCAGTTTCCGGCCATGCTTTCCCCGGAAACTTCTTCTCCAAAGCAAAGGAGAGTCTCGAGAAGAACTTCAGTTTCCCCTTGCGGAGAATCTGATCGGTGCTTCCCTTCACGAACGCGAAGTCATCAGCGGCTTCGTGAATCTGTTTCAGAAACCAGCCATGCCAATTGTAGTTGGTTCCGGTGAGGCTGTCGACGATAACTGCAGTGGCAATCAGCTTCGTCTCGGAGAGAGTATCCAATGTTCCGATGTAGCATGCGACACTCTTCGAGAAGAGTTCGCAGATATGATTGAAGGGGGCCTTCAGACTTGAACGGATACTGGCCTCCTTGTAATTCGGATCTGCTTCGTCGTCTGCAAATCGACCGTACTGAACTCCGGCCGAAAGACCCAAATCGAGCAGTGAGTCTCCTCCTTCTCTCGGCAAGTCGAATGCGGTGATGAGTTCACTCATATCCACCTCCACCGGCTTCCTGGTCTGTGGATCAGTGAAAGAAGACGTATTTTGCTCCTTCCTCAAGTTTAGCAAGAGCTCACCCACCGCTTTTGCTAGTATTTTTGACGGAACTGCCGTCACAAATTTCCATAGACCGGCCTTGGTCACGGCTCTACGAAGAAAACCATTTTTCTCGATAATGGCTGGATCGAGATGAGGCTCGACATTAATGTGATTGTCGACCTCCGTGAGAAACTCCTCCATCGTTTCCTTCTTCTGCTTCTTGCCCATGGTGAATTTTGAGAGAGTTTTGAGCTTAGTTTTAACGATGAAAAACAAGGGTTGAGACTCGTGAGTTGCAGGAGTTGCAGATCTAAGCATGAGAATGGCTATTTTTGAGAGCTGTGAAAGGTTCTGCAGTTCTGCATCGTCTCATATATATAGAATTAGGTCTTGGCTGACGTGGCAGGGGTAGGACGGTAATATCGCCGTAAATCCGGTAGGTAGGCGGCGGACGTGCGGTGATGGGTCTGATGTGTCCGGCGTCACCACAGTAAAAGTGAACCTCCAACTTGCACGTCGTCTCCACGTGCCCTGCAGTGATTGGGTTGTCTTATACGGCGCTAATCCAATGGCTATAGATTGGGGGCTGTTGAGATTCGACGGCTGGATCTTCTCCGCCTTTTCCCGCTTCGAATTCAAAGTGAGAACCACGCGCCCGATATTTTCGCTGTACGTGAACCTGCATTAAATGCTCGGCAGAATGTGAAATAGGCACTCAAGTGCAGACAGCTCATACTCGCTTCGTGCCCGCTCGCTTCGAGTTGGGCCGCTAGGCTTTGACTCGCTTGAGAGGCATTCGCTTGAGTAACTGTTCCGCACTTGCTTGCGATGGCTAGCTTTGAGTGACGTAACACTCGCTTGGCCATCTAAAGCGACTAGAATAAGAAATTGAATTTCTTTGCTTAATTTTAAAATGTTTCTGACTTACATACTTCGAGGATAAACAAGAGTGTTTTCCTCTTTGTTTTTGTGTCAGATTCATTTCATATTTTCCACATAGTGAGTGAAGGTTTCTAGCACGCTTCGGCTCACTTAGTGTACTTAAAATTGAAATGCTTACCAGTCAATCTCACATCGTAGGAGATTGATACCACTTATTGAAGACTTCATTTTGAATTCAATTTGTTGGTCTTTTCTAGTTGGACTTGGTCTTCATGGCATTCATCTTCCTCTACGAATTAGAGCGTCCTCCATCGAAGTGAATGAGGGAGGAAATGAATATAGTACACAAGCTTACTACAACCCAGAGGGGAGCTTCACGTAAGTGTACATATTCACGACGAATGGGGGATGAGTACAAGTCCTTATCTCAGAGCAGAAATGGACAGGATGACAGTGAGAATGCTCTGACAAGACAATCTCGTATTTTACGCAGAAGCATGTCACCAGCCCTGCAACCTTTTGTATAAAAAGGTAAACCTTCAAGCTTCTTCCTATAAGCTACAGAATGAACTTGCAATCGACTCGCTTTGACCCAAGCTAGGGCAAGTTGAAGCGATGCAAAATTCACGATAGCAGCATTCTTTGCTCGCTTTGGAAGTAGCTTGCTCCGAGAGTAAGCATTAGTTCCCCCTTAACCAAATACTTAACAATTCCTGTAAGTTGGTAAGGAACTTCTTCCAATACTCCACCTTTCTCCACCTTACTTCATTTTCTTCAAGCGAGTGAGATTTTGAAGTGACTCGCTTGAGTTGGTGAAGATCCGAAGTGAGTGACGCTACGAAAAACTAGCGATCACTCCTTCGTGCATCCTGGATCTAGCACTCTTCACCAGGGTCTAATAACCCTAATTCCATGCATAGCTGATTGAAACGAGACTCAGCTAGAGGCTTGGTGAGGATATCTGCTCGCTGGAGATCAGTATGAATTTTCTCGAGCTTGATATCCTTATTTTTGACATGATCACGAATGAAATGATGTCGAATTTCCACGTGCTTGCATCTGGTGTGAAGCACTGGATTCTGCGAGATACATATGGCACTGTTGTTGTCGCAGAAGATCGGAATTTCATTCGCTTCAACTTTGTAGTCCTTCAACTGTTGACGAAGCCATAGGATTTGAGAACA
The DNA here is from genome assembly GCA_029379335.1 of Thymus mandschuricus. Classification (NCBI taxonomy): domain Eukaryota; kingdom Viridiplantae; phylum Streptophyta; class Magnoliopsida; order Lamiales; family Lamiaceae; genus Thymus; species Thymus mandschuricus. The sequence goes on along the minus strand of CM057074.1, from coordinate 11,473,736 downwards.
GCAGCTTCCTGCGGCCATGTATTCAGCTTCAGTTGTTGAAGTGGCTACGCTTGTTTGCTTCTTTGAGAACCACGAGATCAGCTTGCTTCCCAAGAACTAACACGTGCCTGACGTTGATTTCCTATCAACTCTGCATCCTCCATAGTCAGCATCGGAATATCCAGTGAGCTCCAGATTGTCTTCCGCTGGATACCACAGCCCCATATTGACAGTGCCCTTCAAATATCGAAGAATTCTCTTGGCAGCTTCAAGATGGCTGTGCTTGGGGTTGCTTTGGAAGCGAGCGCAGACTCCGACTGCAAAAGCAATATCTGGCCTGCTTGCAGTGAGATAGAGTAGTGACCCAATTAGGGCACGATAATCTGTAGGATCTACAGATTTTCCTCCTTCGTCTCCATCTTCCAGTTGGTATTCATAGGGATCTTCACTGCTTTAGTATGTTGAACACCAAACTTGGCAAGCATATCTCTAGTGTATTTGGCTTGGTTGATGAAGATTCCATTATCCTGCTGCTTTACTTGAAGACCTAGAAAGCAGCTCATCAAGCCAATCATTGACATTTCATATTTGGTCTTCATCAGCTCTCCAAACTTCTCGCTAAGTGATTGGTTTGGTGATCCAAATATGATGTCGTCCACGTAGATCTGAACCCATAGCATATCATCTCCATGATTGATGGTGAATAGAGTTCGATCTATCTTCCCTTTGTGGAAGCCATTTTCCACTAGGAATTGAGAAAGTGTATCATACCAAGCTCTTGGAGCTTGCTTCAACCCATATAGGGCTTTCTTTAATCGATACACTTTATCTCCCTGCTTGAAGCCCGGTGGCTGCTCCACATACACTTCTTCCTTCAATTCACCGTTGAGGAATGCGCTCTTTACATCCATTTGATACACTTTGAATTTCTTGGCCGCTGCATAGGCTAGAAATAATCGAATCGCTTCAAGTCGTGCCACGGGAGCGAAGGTCTCATCAAAGTCGATTCCTTCCTCTTGGCAGTAGCCTTTAGCAACGAGACGCGCCTTGTTCCTCACAACGTTGTGGTCCCCGTCTGTCTTGTTCTTGAACACCCATTTGGTGCCAATTACATGCTGAAATTTGGGACGATCCACGAGATACCATACGTCGTTTCTGGTGAACTGGTTCAGTTCTTCTTGCATGGCGATCACCCAATTTGAATCGGCTAGGGCTTCATCCACGCATGACGGCTCGATGTTTGAGAGAAAGCAACTGAACATGGCACTTTCTCCAAACACTTGACTCCTGGTCACTACACCCTTGGATGGATCTCCAATGATTTGACTTGGTGAGTGATCCTTGAGCCATGCACGCTTGGATCGGCCAACTTCATCTCCATCTTCTTCCTGGTCACTCGCTTCACCATCTGAAGCGACTGGATTGGGTGCTTGGCCAGCACTCGCTTCTGGAATCTTTTGGGCAGCTTCACCTTCTCCTTTGGGATTTTGCTCGCTTGAATCTTTGATCTCATCATCTTCTTCGAGCATGTCCCAAGTGAGTGAGTTTAAGGGTTCCTTGCTTGGGTTTCCTTTTCCAGATTGGACCTGTTCCTGTGGAAGACTTAAAGAAGACTCATCAAATACAACATGGGGTGACTCCTCCACAATTAGGGTTTTATAGTTGAACACCCTGTAGGCTTTGCTTGATGTAGAATATCCTAAGAATATTCCTTCATCAACTTTGCTTTCAAAGGCTTTCAACTGTGACTTCCCATTGTCATGGATGAAGACCCTACAACCAAAAATATGAAAGTAAGATATGTTAGGAATTCTCCCTGTCCATATTTCATATGGTGTTTTGTCGTGCCGTTTGCAGAGAAGCGTTCTATTCTGCGTGTAGCATGCTGTATTGGCAGCTTCAGCCCAATACTTCATCGGAAGCTTTGAGTCTGCAATCATGGTTCGAACGGCTTCTTTGATGATTCGATTCCTTCTTTCAGCAACTCCATTCTGCTGAGGTGTTCGTGCTGAAGAAGTTTGATGTGCTATGCCATGCTCCGTGCAGTATGCTTCAATTGTAGAGTTCAAGAACTCTGTGCCTTTGTCGGAGCGGATGGTCACAATAGCTTGATTCTTTTCCATAGCCAATCGCTTTAGTAGTTGTGGCAGTTTGGTCAGTGTCTCCTTCTTGCTGAAGAGGAATACAACCCAAGTGTAGCGAGAGAAGTCGTCGACTACAACTAGAGTGTACTTCCTTCCATTTACACTGACTGGAGTAACTGGACCAAACAGATCCATGTGAAGCAGTTCGAGCACTCGCTTTGATGAAGCTTCTTCAAGCCTGGCGAAGTGCTTCTTCGTCTGCTTCCCTCGTTGGCATGGAGAGCATGGATGGTCTTTGATGAAGACTTCATTCGGTATGCCTTGCACCAAACCCTTTCGAGCTAAGCGATTGATGGCTTTGAAGTTGAGATGGTTTAAGCGTCTGTGCCATAGCCATCCTATTTCTGTAGCACTCCTTGCTACTAAGCACGTCTCCTCTTTGCAGCTATCCCATTGTGCTATATAGACGTTCCTTTGTCTAATTCCAGTGAGCACAATCTGGGATGTGAGCTTGCTCTTCACAATGCACTTGTTGGAAATGAATTCCACCTTGTATCCCTTGTCACAGAATTGTGAAATGGATAACAAGTTGTGCTTAAGTCCTTCCACGTAGGAAACTTCTTCAATCGTGAGCTTTCCGACTTTCATTGCGCCGTATCCTTTGGTGCTTCCTCGAGAGTTATCACCAAAAGTGACGTGTGGACCCTTCTTCTCTATGTAGTCGTGAAGTAGAGCTTTCATGCCGGTCATGTGTCTTGAACATCCACTGTCCAAGTACAAGATTTGTTGACCCTCACTTGGCATGGGATCCACGGCGCTCACCTGCAATTAGACAGATTTTGGTACCCAAATCAGTTTGGGTCCTTGCAGGTTAGTTCCCTTAGGTACCCACACTTGCTTCACTCTCTTTTGAGATGAAGCTCGTGTCTTGGGCTTCTCGACCTTTGAAACCTTGGTGTTCTTCTTAGAAGCAGCTTCACACGTGCAACAGTGTGTGCAAGAGGGGTAGCGGCTCGCTTCAGTCCTACCTATGCTCTTACCCTTTGGCTTGTATCCTGAAGCGACTCGCTTCGGATTAGCTACGGGCTTAGAGACTGACTTAGGTTTCACAGTCTGTCGAAGCGGCTCGCTAGGTTTTCTTGAAGCGGTCCAACTAGGGTTTTGACCCCGACTCGCTTGAGTTACCTTGGGAGTTCGAAGCGGCCATCTTGGTGCTTCGAATTCTTTCCCCTCAACGTTAGTCCGGTTGGACCATCTCCAGTCCGGATAACGTGACACATAGACATTACTCCTTTTCTTGAAAGGAAGATCCTTTGTCTTCCGTGTCTTGGCTTGAGACTTAGAAGCTTCAACATTTTTCCCATTACCCTTTGATTGGTAAGTTTTAGCAGTTTGAGTGCTAGGGAATGTTGAATTTTGCTTGCCCTTAATTTCCGCCTTAAAGATATAGACATCTTCATTGGCTTCCTTTTGGGGCCACTTTGCCTTTATCTTTGTTGGTGGTCACTTTGGATGCAGTGGGCATTTCCAAAGTGACTAATGGTGTCGTGTGAGAGGCACCAACAAAGACAGTCGGCTTGGAAGGTCCACCTTCATATCCGAGTCCTCCTTTTCTACCAAAAGGTAGAAGTGAGCTTTCTAGTGCCTGCCTAGCATATGAGGCTTTGTTCAAGTTGGCAACTAGTGCGGATTGGGTTTCATACCTTCCTTGCAAGTTTTGATGTCTAGCGAAGAGATCCTCGAACTTACTAGTCATAGCCCTTAGATTAAGTTTGACTTGATCAAGTTCAGTGGCTAGCTTTCGGTTCTCCTTCTTGCTTTGAGACATAGCTTGCTTCAACACTTCGTGGTCACTTGACAATTTAATGTGTTTGTCAAGCAACTCACTCCATGTCGAGGAATTTGCTTCCTCTTGGTGAGTGTGTGCGAGTGTAATTGAACTAGGTGAGGGATAGATAAATACCTCTCCGGTCTCTTCGTCGGTGAGCGCCATGAGTCCAAGATCCTCACCCTCACTGGAGTTGGGATCAGTGAATGCATCGGAGTCGCTAGCTGGATCTTCAATTGAAGCGGCCGGCATTTCACTCGCTACGAGCGCTCGCCTTGGAGCATCCCTCTTGCTTTCAGTTCCTCTCGCTCCTTCGCACTCAGCTTTGGGCAATCAATTTGTAGTGGCCCATCTTGTGGCAGTGGTAGCATTCCACTTCCATCATGTCCCTCGAGATCGGCTTGGTCGTCTCTTCTCTCTTCCCTTTTCCTTCTCGAGCATCAGTGCTCCTCCCTTTGTATTGCTTGTAGAGTCTTTTGTATTTGCCCACTCGAGAGTTCATCTTGTTGAAGTTCTTGGATAAGAACGCAATGTGTTCCTCCAGCTCTTCCCTCGTCATTTTGGCTAGCGACTGGTCGCTTGGCCCTTTAGCAGCTTTGAACGCTACACCTTTTGATGTCGTGGGAGCTTTGTCCTCTTCATCGAGATTCATTCGATTCAGATCGAATTCATGAGCTTTGAGTTCGGAGAACAGAATCTCCGGTGTGAGCTTTGAAAGATCCTTGGTAGCTAGATACAGTTCTTTCATTGTCTGCCACTTCCTTGTGAGAGCTCTGACAATCTTCAGGTTGACTTCCTTATCTGTGAGTTCCTTCCCAAGTGAGTTGAGAGTTGCAATGATGTTTGTAACTCTCAGCTCGAAGGCGTCGATGGACTCTCCTAGCTTCATTATCAGACTCTCAAACTCCCGCATCTGAACGGCAAGCTTGTTTTCTTTAATTTTGTCTGTGCCTTGAGAAATGAGGGCTAGGGTTTCCCACATTTCTTTCGCCATTGTGCACTTCCTTATCCGTGGTAGATAGGCGTCCGACACGGTGCTCTGCATTGTGTGGCGTGCAATCTTGTCGAGGTTGGCGACTTTGAAGTCATTCGGAGTGTACTCATCTTTGTCCTTTTCTACGTACGTTTGTCGAACATGAGCTTCACGTCCTTCAGCAGCTGGGACGTTCCCAGATATGGCTTTCTTGATTTAATTGGTCCGTCCTCTATGACTTCCCACATCCGGTCGTGGATGGAGCACAGGACGCTCTCGACTCGTAAACTCCATGTCTCGTATCCTTCGATCGAGAACTGTGGAAGATTTGATGCGCTGTATGTAGACATAGCAAACTATCAGCAGTAAATGCAATATGCGTGGGTGAGGTTTTGATGCACTTAGGAAAATAGGATCCGGTTCAGTGAGACAACGTGAAGCGAGTGGGGGCTTGCTTCAGGAATGCAAAGCAGAGGCTCGAAAGAACCGCTGCTCTGATACCACTTGTTTGTCCCGGTTTGTTAATAGGAAAAATACGTAGAGGGGGGAGGGGGGGTGAATACGTATTTTGAAGTTTTCAACTTCAAATCCCTTAACTCAGAGTAACAAGTAAAGAGCTCGCTTCAAACTTAAGACCTAGCTGAAGCTAGATCTACAGTACGTAGCTTGCCTGCTTGACCTAAGTGAGCACTTGATCAAGAGGGAGTCTTTACTCGTATATGCGGAATTTGGTGAGCTAAAAATATTTCCTAAGTAATTAAAAGTCCAGGTTAAGTTTGTTTAGATGCAATATGCAATGGATAATCAAACAAGTAAGAGTTTAGGGTTAGAGAGATACGACACAAAGAATTATAGTGGTTCGGAGATAACGCTCCTACGTCCACTTTGTTGCACGACGGCAACCGTTTTCTTCACTCAAGAACTTGAAGATTTCGGGCTCTTTAAAGTCTAGTCAAGATCGAGCTTCACTCGCTTGGATCTGACAGACGCTGGGTGATTCCGGGTTCACACCAAAAACCTAACTAGACTGGAAGCTTCACTCGCTTCAGTTGGACAGACAGGGAGATTACGGGCTCTCCTTACAGCCTAGCTTCGATCGAGCTTTACACGAACGATGTAAGTGCAAGCTTGGATCTAGACTCTATGATCGAGGCTTCTTCAATCGGTGAAAGAAGGGCCTTGGATCGAAAACAACCTAACGACGACTCAAAAACCTAACAGACAGATTTAGGGTTTTTGTTTGACGAACACACTATGAAGAGCTCTTTACAGTAAGTGCAAAGATGGCTAGAGCTCTTCTTCTAAGCTTGGATATGGAATGGGCTTAGACTCTAAGTGTGAAGGTTTTGAAGACGAGTTCCGATGAACTGGAAACTCGGAGAACACTTGGAAACAAAGACTCGAAGATTTGCTCGAAGGCTTGGGAGTGTTTGTTTGCTGTATGCGCTCGAATGCTCAAGTAGTGTTCTACTTCTCTTCATCTTCATCCTTCACTATATATAGGCGGAGAGATGGCCGAGATCCGTTGCTTGGTTGGTGGCCTTGTCCCTCCTCCTCTCGACAGTACTTGCGCAGGCTGACACCTTTTTCAGACGTCCAGTTTTGGAATTTTGCCAAAATTGGCTAACTTACAAGGTTAACAGTAACTGGAGCGAGCCAGCACTGTTGCGGCGCCTTTGTCGGCCTGGCAGTCAACTCTTCCGCTCCACTCCGCTTTCGACACGTGGAGATATTGTAATTAATGCTACGATCTCCTATTGACTGGAGTTCAAAATATGGGCGGGAGTCGCGCTGTCGCTTTCTGGTAGGTAGTGGCTCGCTTCGCTTTGAAGTTGTAGCGTCTGCTTTAGTTGAGTCACTTCGTAGTCATTCTGTAGTGAGCCGCTTCGGGAGATAAAGTTCCCTAGTGACTGCTTTGGAAATTGATGACTAGAGTTGACTAGTTTTGACTTAACACTGTAGCGCTTGCTCAGCTTCGCTTTGGCTTTGAACTGTAGCGCTTGCTTCGCTTCGCTTTGGCTTTGAACTGTAGCGTTCGCTTCGCTTCGCTTTGGCTTTGAACTGTAGCGTTCGCTTCGCTTCGCCTTGGCAGACTCGCTTTGAATCTACTGTAGCGATCGCTTCGCTACACTATTCTTCGGTACGCTTCACTTCGGCTTGCTAGACTTGCTTCGCTTCGAAAAATACACTCAAGTGAGTGGTCTTCACTTGAAATTTTGAAGCCTATAATCTAAGCAAATTAAAGAGCCATCCTAACAGAGTAGGCTTAGAAAAATTCTAACTTATCATCTACGTCAAAATGGGTCACTTGGGAACAGAACGCTTTGGGGTTTTGGGATCAAATCAAAACAACAAGATATCCCTTATAGGTTCCCCCTTAACAAGTTGTTCTTAACAATTCCCAACACATCATATTTGGATCACCAAACCAGTCGCTTAGCGAGAAGTTTGGAGAGCTTATGAAGACCAAATATGAGATGTCAATGATTGGCTTGATGAGCTGCTTTCTAGGTCTTCAAGTGAAGCAGCAGGATGATGGAATCTTCATCAATCAAGCTAAGTATACCCGAGATATGCTTGCCAAGTTCGGTGTTCAGCATGCCAAAGCTGTGAAGATTCCGATGAACAGGAACTGGAAGATGGAGCCAGACCTAGATGGGAAGTCTGTGGATGCTACAGACTACCGAGCTTTGATGGGATCTCTTCTATATCTCACTGCAAGTAGGCCGGATATAGCTTTTGCAGTTGGAGTATGTGCTCGCTTCCAAAGGAATCCCAAGCACGGCCATCTTGAAGCTGCCAAGAGAATTCTTCGATATTTGAAGGGCACTGCCAACATGGGGCTGTGGTATCCAACGGAGGACAATTTGGAGCTCACTGGATACTCAGATGCTGACTATGGAGGGTGCCGAATTGATAGGAAATCAACTTCAGGCACTTGTCAGTTCTTGGGAAGCAAGCTGAACTCATGGTTTTCGAAAAAGCAGACGAGTGTAGCTACTTCAACGACTGAAGCCGAATATATAGCCGCTGGAAGCTGCTGTTCTCAAATTTTGTGGCTTCGTCAGCAGTTGAAGGACTACAATGTCGTAGCAAATGAAATTCCTATATTCTGCGACAACAACAGTGCGATCTGCATCTCTCAAAATCCAGTGCTTCACACCAGATGCAAGCACGTGGAAATCCGACATCACTTCATTCGTGATCATGTCGAGAAGAAGGATGTCAAGCTCGAGAAAATTCATACCGATCTCCAGCGAGCAGATATCCTCACCACGCCTCTAGCTGAATCTCGTTTTAATCAGCTATGCATGGAATTAGGGTTGCTAGACCCTGGTGAAGAGTGCTAGTTCCAGGATGCACGAAGGAGTGGTCGCTAGTCCTTCTTAGCGTTACTCGCTTCGGATCTTCACCAACTCAAGCGAGCCACTTCAAAATTCCACTCGCTTGAAGAAGGAGAAATAAGGTGGAGAAAGGTGGAGTGTTGGAAGACGTTCCTTGCCCGCTTACAGGAATTGTTAAGCCATTGGTTAAGGGGGAACTATTGTTTGCTCTCGGAGCAAGCTACTTCCAAAGCGAGCAAGGAAAGCTGCTACCTAGCCTAGGATTCCTAGCGAGTGGGTATAAACACTCGCAAGTGCCGTTTCTAGTAACGGTTGTGGGGTCTTGTATCGGGCCTTCCCACGTAAAAATGGTGAAAGCTTAGGCAGGGCTGGCACCTAGACCTTGTGTCCTCTTCCCATCTTTCCGCCGAAGAGGAGCAAGTCCTCTCATCTCCTTCATCGTGGATAAATATCCATCCCCTACTCACTCTTCATTGAGTTGAGCTGCCGGATGTCTATCCATTCCTCCCTCACTTTGAATTTTGCATCGCCTCAATTAACCCTAGCTTGGGTCAAGCAAGTCGATTGCAAGTTCATTCTGTAGCTAGCTAGTAGGAGGAAGCTTGAAGGTTTACCTTTTTTCTACAAAAGGTTGCGGGCTGGTGACATGCTTCTGCGTAAAATACTAGATTGTCTTGTCAGAGCATTCTCATTGTCATCCTGTCCATTTCTGCTCTGAGATAAGGACTTGTACTCATCCCCCATTCGTCGTGAATATGTACACTTACGTGAAGCTCCCCTCTGGGTCGTAGTAAGCTTGTGTACTATATTCATTCTCTCCCCCATTCACTTCGATGGAGGACGCTCTAATTCGTAGAGGAATATGAATGCCATGAAGATGAATGCCAAGAAGATGAAGTATCCATCAAGTGGAGTGATACTCAACAGGTGGTATCAACAAGTTTCAAAGCAATATCAACAAGTGGATTCATCAAGTGCTATCCAAATCCATAAAAATGAAGTCTTCAATAAGTGGTATCATTCTCCTATGAAGTGAGATTGACTGGTAAGAGTTTCAATTTTAAGTACACTAAGTGAGCTGAAGCGTGCTAAAAACCTTCACTTACTATGTGGAAAATATGAAATGAATCTGACACAAATACAAAGAGGAAAACATTCTTGTTTATCTTCAAAGTATGTATGTCAGAAACATTTTAAATAAAGCAAAGAAATTTCATTTCTTATTCAAGTCGCTACAAATGACGAAGCGAGTGCCACGTCACTCAAGCAAGTCATCGCAAGTGAGTGCAGAGCAGTCACACCAAGCGAGTACTTCGCAAGCGAGTAGAAGCCAAGCGGTTACTCTCGTAGCGAGCGGGTACGAAGCGAAGCGTATGAGCTGTCAGCACTCGAGTGCAAAATTTCACTTTTTACTTTAGCATTTAATGCAGCGGCACGTAGGAAGAGGAATGGCAGGCGCGTGCACGTCAAGCCGAGAAAAGCGGGAAAATTGCCCTCAATCCAGCCGTCGAATTTGAACAATTTCTAAATCTCAACCGCTGGATCGACGCCTATTGGAGAGACAAATCAGAAGCTGACGCGTGGCAACGCCAAGTCAAGTTGGCGGTTCACTTTTCCTGTGATGACGCCGGACACATCAGATCCATCACCGAGGGTCCGCCGCCTCCGCACAGGATCTTCGAAGATATTACTGTCTTGCCCCTGCCACGTCAGCCGAACCCTAGTTCTATATTTATGCTACGACGCAGACCTGCAGAAAAATTCACAACTCTCCAAAATAGCCATTCTCGTGTAATTTCTGCGCCTCTGCAACTCACGAGTCTAAAACCCCTCAAATTCTTATCCTTTTCGTAAATCTCTCTACAAAATCATCATGGGCAAGAAGGAGAAAACTGAAACGATGGAGGACTTCTTGAACACCCTCAATGACAACATCTTAATTGAACCGCATCTTGATGAAGATGTGGTGATGGAAAACGGTTTCTTCCGCAGGGCTGTGACCACGGCCGGCCTGTGGAAATTCGTGACGGCGAAGCCACAGCGGATTCTGGCCAAGGCTGTCGCCGAGATTCTTTTGAATCTCAAAGAAGGAGAGGAAACGTCAACCTTCACCGATCCACAGAAGAAAATCCTGTAACAATCGAGTTAAGCCGTCTAGCCCGTGTGTTCGATCTGCCGATGGTCGGACCAGTTTCATTATCAGAACTTGGAATGTCTACTCAAGTGGAGTACGCTCGGTTTGCCAAAAGAAGAGGCGTGAAGTTTGGCAATCCGATGCTGAGCAACATCAGGAACGATTTGGCGGCTCCGTTCAACCTGATCTGCGAGTTTTATACAAAGTCTGTACTCTGTGGAGTTGGTTCGCTGAGCCAACTGTCAGACACCAAGATCTACGCCACCTCTGTCATAGTTGACAGCTTGACAGGGACAAGCTTCAACTGGCACCGCTGGTTCATCAACCAGATACATGAAGTTGTGGCGGATTTCAAGTACGAGGAGGGAAGTACCAGTGAAATCGTTCGCAAGGGAAAATTAAAGTTTTTCTCCAGAATCTCCTACGCCCTGGAGACACTGTTCGAAAACATGCGGTGGACAGGCAAGAAGGATACAACACCATACAAAAAGAACACCATTTATTTTGATTCATGGAAAACTGAGAAGCTCCCAATGGACCGGGATTGCATCGATGTGATTGTCCTCCCTTCCGCTCCAGTCGTTGAATCTTGTAGCGAGACGGAAGAAGAAGTTCAAGCTCCTTCACTATCGAAGCGAGTGTCGAGGAAAGCAAGGTCAAGGTGACCGCAGAGACTGAGAAGTGTCACCACCATAATCGAAACGAGCGAGGCTGAGGAGTAGCCGCTCGAGAAGCAAGCTGAAGAACAACCACCCCAACCCTCACCAGAAAAAGAGCTACCCCAACCTTCACCATCTAAAGTCCAAACTCTCCCTACCAAAATCCAAACCCAAATCCAGCCAACCACCACCATTCCAACCACCACCATCCCAACCTCACCACAGGAATCATCATCATCCTTCCAGATTCCTAATGTTCCATTCCTAGGCACGGATCTTACCGATGCCTTCAATCTCTACAACATCCCATCCATTTCTCAAACAGAAACCACTCAACCCCAATCCACCCAACCCGAAGCTACTAAAGCTTCCACCCCCAACTCTCCATCTTCATCAGCTGAAACTGTTGATACCGCCCATACTGCCAAAACAATCGACACCAACCCCACCTTCATCCCAGGAACTCCCCAATCTCCGACCGAGGAAGAGAAAATCCTTGAACGGTACGTTAAGGATCGAGAACAAGCGGCTGAGATTATCCGCGATCGCTACCCCTCCGTGGAGATGTCAGAGGACTTCTTCACCAGCGCTGTAGATTTCCTCACGTACATCACGTACAGAGGAACAGAGTACTACAAAATCTTCAACCTGCGCAAGGCAATGAAGGAGGAAGTGATCGAGGCCAAGGAGATAGAGGTTCTCATGTTTGTCGGAGTTGATGGATTCCACACCTTCATCAATGAGGCCAACTACTGGGATGTGCTCGACGCAAGGGTGAAGAAGGAGTACCCTGATGCACCCATCCCAGAACGTGTGCCCTCACAGTTTGAACTCCAATTGATGAAGGAACATGAAGTTTAGGTGGAGGTGAAGGAGGTGGTGATCTCTAATCTGCATAGTGAGATCACCAAGAAGAATGCTGAATTGACAACGAAGGTGTTGGAGGTCAATAATATGCGTGCAGATTTTGACAAAAAGAAGGGTGAGCTAGAGAAGATGGTTGAGGAGAAAGAGAGGTTGCTAGAGGAGAAGGAGAATTTGTTGGGAGAGAAGGGGAAGCGAGCAGATGAGTCGGAGAAGGATGCTCAAGAGTCCAAGCAATTGCTTGAGGCTGAGCGAAGCAGGTTGAGAGAAGTAAATGCCAAGCTTGTGGCACTAGAGGGTGAGAAGAAGGAACTGAGGAGGAAGTTGGAGAAAGAGAGGAAGGAGTTGGAGAAGAAGAAGGGAGAGGAAATCAAGCTCAGTAGTGAGCTGACCAGGGAAAAACTGAAGATTCACGGCCTAGAGAAGGAGGTTCAGGTGCTCAACAACAAGCTTGATGAAGCAAATGCTGAGCTAACGAGCAGGAGGAAAGCAGGCCTTGATGTGGCTCTCAAGCAAGCTCAGCTTGCTGTTGAAATCGACAAGGCACAGAAGAAGGCCGGAGAATTTGCTATCCGAATGGCTGGAGCTGCTCAAGTCTACGTGACTTTAAAGCAAAAGCAGAATGCCATTGCTACTGCTCAAGCGGAGTTGGAAGCATCACAGAAATTCTTCAACCTCAAACTGCAGGAAGAGCGCAAGCTAATCCGTGCAGAAATAGAAGCTGAGTTGGATGCTCGTTTCAGAGATGTTGAGCCGTTGGAGAACTTGATGCGATCAGTAAGGGAATGGGAGAAGCAATGCAACTACCTACTCGACGAGATCTCTGTAAAGACAGCAGAGCTTGTCCTTTCCCAGGAAAATGTATTTGCAGCACGAGCAGAAACGATGCTTCATGATGTGCTGAGCAAACTGACAGTCATCCACCAATCCATCAGCGGAACGGTGATTTCAACGACCCCCGGCAGCCTTGATGATGCCAAAAAGGTGGAAAACATGCAGAGATTAGCCATTGAATCAAGAGAAGTTGGAGGTTCGAGTAGTGGAGGAAGAAGGATCGAAACAAGAAGCTTGATCGAAGAGGGAACTGGAGTTGTAGGAGGTAGTGCAGTGGAAGAAGTGGTCGATGAAGCTAGAGCCGAGTTGGCTAGAAAGAAGGGCAAGGAGAAAGTGCCAGACGAGCCTGAGAAAGTGACAGAGGAGCCTCATATGCCGATGGCCGGAAAGCTTCTTAGCTCCTCAATTGCCACTCACCCCGTTGTTGCTCCTTTAACCAAGGAACAGAAGGAGTGACAGATTGAGGCAGATGAGGCCCTGGCCCGTTCTTTGGAGATTGAGTTCGAGCTCAATAGAACTGCCACTCTAGCAGGTGCATCTTCGCAAGCACCCGCGTCATCTTCGCAAGCGCCCGCTTCGGCCTCTGCTCCTGCTTCATCACAGGCACTCACTTCAGCTTCTGCCGGAACCATTCCAGTCAGTGAAGCTGCCACTCAGATGCCACCACCGCCACCTCCCGCTCCAAAAGCGTCTTTGAAGCGGACAACGCCTGAAACAAGGGAAGATGACCCTGCTGCCAAGCGTCAAAAGATGCAGCAGGTAGTCAATGAAAAGTCTAGTCGCTTCGAAAAGAGGCAGAAGAAGAAGGAAGAAAAGAAGAGGAGGAAGGAGAAGGATGAGGAAATAAAGGCGAGGAGGCTGAGAAAGTTGGATGAACGGATCGAGTCTCTCTGGAATGAAGAAAGGCTCATCCAATCCGCCATCACGCGCAGTGCCTTAATTCCTCACACGCCTGAAGAATCTGAAGCCGTCCAACTCCAAGCCTGGATGGAAACTGGCAAAGTCACACTGAAGAAATGATAGATTCTGGTCGCTACCCACCAGAAGAGCATGATTTTATCCGGAAGCGAGTGAATGATATGAGTCCTAGGTGGAGCAGTGACGCCAGTGCTCAATTCAACTCTATCATGAAAGAATTGAAGAGTAGGACGGAGGAGGATCTGGTAACTCGAAGAGATCATCATCCTGATTCGAGACAGATTGAGGACTTCATTCCGAGAGACCTTCTCGACACTTGGCTGTATCTGAAGGACAAATTCATTAAGGCGTACTACTGGTGGCAGGTAGTGCCTTACCAAGACAAGTGCTCGCGGATGGAAGCTCTCAACAACTTCCTGAGTCATTACAACGAAAGATTGCGGCGGAAGATTTTTACTCTGGCAGAGGAAGCAAAGCCCCTACCTCTCATCGTCAAAGTTCCAGCAGTAAAGGAATTTCCCATGCCCCTTCTACAAGATATTCCTAATAGGAGAGTAATTGACGCAGAAGTGGATGAAGCTCTTAGGTTGGAACGGAAATGGAGAGAAAACCAATTCAACATCAGGACAATGGAGCCAAATGTCATGTCGGCTTACTTCATGAAAGAGGAGAAGAAGGATGAGAAGAAGGAGGAGGAGAGAGAGAAGACGGAAGAACAGGAAGAGGCTGCGGGAAACCGTTGAGTTTCAAGTCTCTTATTTTGTGAACTGCTGTTCATATATCCCAAGTTTATTTTCTGTCTATATTGTGTCATTTACTTGCTTTGTGAATGACTTTACACTTTTTGCTACAAAACTCAATCAATTTAACCGAAAAAAAGGGGAAAGGAACTTAAAAGAAAAATTCAAACGAAGCCTGCAAAGGAAGCAGTCGCTTGAAATTCCTTCCACGGTTAGATAGGCTAGATTGTTTTAATCTAAGTCATTGGGTTTTGGCATCATCAAAAAGGGGGAAATTGTTGGGAATTGTTAAGAACTAAGTGTTAAGGGGGAACCTATAGGACACTTCGAAGTGAGTCAAGTACTTGTTTTGATTTGATCCCAAAACCCCAAAGTGTTTTGTTCCCAAGCGACCCTTTTTAATTTAGATAATAGGTTTGAAAATTTTTCTAAGCCTACTCTGTTAGGATGGCTTTATTTTGCTTAGATTTTAGATCGCAGAAAATTCAAGTGAAGGCCACTCGCTTGAGTGTGTTTTCCAAAGCGAAGCGAGTCTAGCGAGTTGAAGTGAAGCGTGCCGAACAATAGCGAAGCGAAGCGAGCGCTACAGTGGAATCGAAGCGAGTCCACCAAAGCGAAAGCGAAGCGAGCGCTACAGTAAAAAGCCGAAGCGAGTCAACGCGGGTCAACTCCTACTAAAGCAGTCACTTCGGGAACTCACTTCCCAAGTACTCGCTACAGTATGACCCCAAAGCGACTTGATTCGAAGCGGACGCTACGAGACTAAAGCGAAGCGAGCCACTACCTACCATAAAGCGACAACACAATTCCCGCTCTGATTTTGAACTCCAGTCAACTAGAGATCTTTGCATTAATTGCGAGATCTCCACGTGTCGAACATGGAGAGGAGCAGAGGAGTTGACTGCCAGGCCGACAGGGCGCCGCTACAGTACTAGCTCGCTCCAGTTATTGTTAAGTTTGTAACTTAGCCATTTTTGGCAAAGAGACAAATTGGGCACCTGCAAAAGAAACTGCCTGTGCAAAGTACTGTCGAGAGGAGGAGGGACAAAGTGTTGGGGTTATTGTATAACTAAAGCAAAACCAGTTGTTTTAGTGGTTACGACACAGGTCCACTGTTAACAATCCCTATCTGAAAGAATATGTATAAGCAAGAATAAAGCCCATTATATCATGTTTTAGACCACGTGACTATCTGAGTTAGGAGAGGATCACGAAGGTCGTTGATAATGATGAGATATAAACAGTTCACAGTCGAGATAGCTTGGGCTGAGCTGTCGGTCTAGACTGCAGCTTAATGGTAGTGATGAGTCCTAAACACTAATTATGCTGGTACAGTGGAACGTATTGAAGGATCAAGGGAGATAATGCTCTTCTGATACTGACACTGTATCAAAGGTGATATAGGTGAAGAGCAACACATCTCAGGCTCTAGCTCGATCTTAACATTGGTAAACTATTAGATGTATATGTATTCTTCGATGTTACTTTGATTTACGATGATATGAACTTCTCGTTAGTTCATCTTAATCATGTCGTACTTTGGGTAACACAGAGATGCATAGTATGTCTAATAAGTGTTATCAATAAGCCGTGTCCTATGTGAGTGTAGGCTGACGTTATCCCCTCAGGGAGTTCACAAGGATTATTATACCAAGTCATGCATGCTGATTAAGTTCAGGTATATAATAAGGTGTGAACGGGTACTACCTGAGGAATAAATGTTAACAATTAGGAGCAGTCATGGTAGCTCTAATTGATTAACGGATATGGAAGGTCTTAAACACGGGGGTCGAACTAAACAAAATACCAACCCAATCTACATAATTGGGACAGAGCGGTGATTCAGCTATGACACTTTAGTGGAGTGCGTCATAGTTCTAATGAGACGATACATGATCAGGGGTGGACATGGAAATATCGAATTAGATAAGGCCCAACTCTGTCTGGTATCCGATCCCTAGGATGGCCCAAACAGACCTCGGGAATCGATCTAAATAGTATTATTGAGTATGGGCTCAATAATTGTACTCAGGCCCAGTATATGATATATATTGGATTTATATCCGTTGGATGGATATTAAATATAATTAATTTAGATTTATATCCTGTGGGATAAGATTAAATCTAATTAGTTATAATTTAATCATTCATGGATAAGATTAAATCTAATAGGATATGTTTTATTTAATTAAATCTTATGGGGATAAATATCATATATAAATATATTTTGTATATATTTATTTATTTATTCTTCTACTGGAATTAGAATAAATTCTATTTGTTAGAATTAATTCCGGATATGCAGTTGCATAACTTAACATATTAATTCCTTATTAATTCCGTATTAATAAAGGAATAGGATTTGTAAGTTATGGAAAGAGAATAAATATGGGATAGGCAAAGATATGGTTGGAGATAAATAAGGAATCATATCTCCTTATTTATGTACCATATAAATACTCTAAGTCTCTCATCTAAACCTGTAGAGGGTAAATCTACAATTGAGTTGGATCCGACTGGTTCGACCCGACTGATCAGATCCGACTGAAGAAGAGGTACTAGCAACCTGTCAAACAGAACAAACGTAAGAGCCCTTCGATGGACACGGGTGGGGGTGTCAGCCGAAGGACCTCCGACGCTCAAGTCAGTGATCGGAACAAATAGTCGGAAAACAGTAATGAAACAATGTAAAACGAGTAAGTGAAGAATGATAGAAATTCCGATCGAGATGGAGGTGAGAATGAGCAATGTGGAGATGCTGGGCGGCGCCGTCTGACTGAAGTTCAGTAGACGCCGACTGATGGAGCGTGGAGGGTTTCAGAGGAGCAGTCAGTTGGTGAGTGGAATGCGTGAATGAGTGAGTGTGAGAGTGCGTCTTGATGTGGCAGTCGGGAGTTTTTATAAGACGGCCATCTGACTAGGGTTCTTTGTTCAAAACCCTAACCCGCCTGTAGTCATTGAGAACGTGGGGGAGGTCTCTCCCGGCTGACTCGCTCCGTCTGTTCGGTAGTTAGTCGTGTTTATTCTAGATCCTTCGGCTGACTAGTTGGACCCTTAATCAGATATGGGCTCAGTCGGCCCGATATAACAATATTTTGTTGGGCTAGCTGAATTGTTCCGTCTGACTGATGGGCTGATTATGCTCAAGTGCCTGGAGTTGGGCTGATCAAGTATGAGCAAATGGGTTGCCCAGTCAGGCGGATTTTTCCCACTACAGTTTGTCCCCCACTCTCTAGTTGGAATTTCCAACTGGAGAGTAGTCGGATTTTTCAAGATAAAAATAATTAGTTCGCATAATTTGGAACAATGAATAATTTCAGTCGGTCGGTAAAATGAGATTTTCATTCAGTTGGCCACGTTAGCTTATCATTGCTCATCTTTATGCATATAATTTAACAAGTTGATTTTTCCGACTGAATGGAATTCGAATTTTTCTAATTAGGTCGTTAACAATTTCAAGTTGTTTAGATAATGAATAATATCAGTCGGTCGGTACTAAGGGACCTTTACTTAGTCGGCCGCGTGGGCTTATAAGTATTCACTTCTATATGATAAATTATCATTACCGACTGAGTGAATACATAGCGGAATTTCTCTAAATACAGAGTGGTCGAATTTTTCTAGTAAGGAACAAATAATTTTTCATTCCGTCTGACCAGCTGACTTACTTTTATTCTCTAGGCATTCCGTTTAAGCCGACTGAAGTTTTATTTCCCATTTTAAAAGATCGTGTAAAAATTTGTCCGACTGATTAAAAGAAGTTGAGATAGAACACTTTTTCAAGTGGTATGGCTCTTTAAGCCACATGGGCATATAGGTGTTTATTTGCATTTAATAATCGGATGCCGACTGATTTTTCCTACGTGAGGAATAATTAATTTTAGATTTTTCAAAATTTGTTTAACCTATATCAGTCAGTCAGTACAAGGAACTTATACTCATTTGGCCATGTGGGCCTGTAGATATTTATTTTGATATGGGTAATTTGATTAGTCGATGTTTCCGACTAGAAAGTATTCGGAATTTTCCAATGGGGTCTAACTAAATTTTAAGTCGTTGACATAAGACCCTACGCAATGCTAGAATGTCATATATATTCAGTCGGGCTCATAACCAGATGGAATTTTAGTGCCTTAGCGAGTTTGAATAAGTCATATTCTGACTGTCTGGCTGATTCACCGCATAATGGACATTTACCACACAAGTGTGGGTTGATTAAATTTAGAATATTCGACACCAGATCTTTAGTAGAGTCGATACACGGTACCTTGAAATTGATTGGATGAGGTGTTCCCGCCTGACTGGTTGTTTTAACATGTGGTTTCCCCCTATTAGGGAAAGCGTCGGCGCTTCCAGCTCAAAATATTTAAGCATCGGCCTTTGTCTATGACCGACTGACTGAATGAGTCAAATAACTCTCTCATATTTTCGTCGGCTGAGTGAGATTTTTGCCGACTGATGTGAATCAAATAACTATCTCACTAAATATATGTATGACCCATCTGACCGCATAAGTGAAGGAAAAATTGGCCACTAGTTAATTTCATGGGTCTCTACTCGTGCACTCATGTTTTGCCACATAAGCTCATCAATTAATGCAGTATGTGGCTACATTTAATGTTCAGCTTTGAAAGAATAAAGGTGTTTGAAAAACCCTTAGAACAACGAAAATCCTTTTTCCCTTGAGCGGCGCTACTAAGTTTCACATCCAGCGGCTTCTCGCCTCATTCCAACTCAGTTCGAAGCTTTGATTTTAGGATAGTCGGTGCCAGATCTGCTAATGATTTTTCTCGTTGTCAACCTTCGTTGGAGGAACGTTGTACGGACAAGCCTCGGTTTGGCTTAACTCGGAGGTGACCTGTGCGGGAGCTGTGACTGGTTGGTTGCCTCGCTTAATCGCGGAGAAGAGGGAACCTTAGCGTAAAAGCAACGTGGGAAGAAGGCTTGAACTGATGGATTTGTATACTAGAAAGCAGGCCTTTTAGCTTGTATGCATGTGTTGTCCATAACCACTAACAATCTTCTATCTGATTAAGTATGAATTGTCATCCATGCATCAAACATCTATCCATTATCTCAAAGTTGTAGGCTTTATGGTGTGTTGTAGATCACAGAAGACCATAGTTGCCGGTTCCTCAAGAGATATAAAAGGGTATCACAGTTGAGACAGTTCTGGATATAACTGTCGGTTTAGGCTGTAGTATAGGCTGCATAAGTAGCTTGTCTTGGCTACTTGTCTATACTAGGACGTGCGTGTGCTGATAGGATCACGGTGAGGTGTATTCTTCTATTCTGACCAGATGTAGAAAGAATCAAGACCTCGGTGACTTAAGATGAACCTTAACTCTAGTTGAGTCCTAAGGGTGTATAGTTGTGGTCTGCTTCTTTGATTTACCATGGGTGAGAGTTCAGAGTATCTGCAACTCAATATGCTCCGTATCTTGGGAAGCAACTACAACTAGTACGACTCTTAGTGTAACTGCAACAGAGCACCATATCCTGGTAGAACAGGTTGATCACAACCCCTGAGGAATTCATTAAGGATTATCATACCAAACCCTGCAGGTGGATTAATTTCCGATATGATGAATAAGGAATGAATGGTACTACTCAGGAATAAAAGAAGTTGAATAACACGAGCAGTCAGAAGCTCTAAGTTAATCAACGGATGTGGGATATCTTAAATATGGGGGTCGTTAAGTCTAATACTAGCCCTGAACTCAACAGGGGTAAAACAGGTAATTCAGTACTATTACTCTAGTGGAATGTTTTAGTACTTATGGACTAAATTATACTCTGGGCTGAGTATGGAGAATTTAGCCATTGGGAGGCGTCGGTTTTACCAGCTAGTAGATCCCTGATCTGGCCCAAAAAGCTCAATAGGCCACAGTATAAGGAATAAGTGGGCCACCACTCAGTTGGGCCCAGTATGTGGCGCCAACTGTGCTCATGGGCGGCCAGTCCATAAGTTGCAGGCCTGGCCTGCAACTTAAGCCCATGTCTCTCTTGGTCTCCTCTATAAATACCCCTCAAGGTCTTGTTCAGACCTAACGATCAGAATAATCGAGTGCACTTAATATTCTGACCAAGAAAAAGGAGGCTAGGGTTAGAGAGAGAGAGATGCGCGGCCGAGCAGCAGTTTTCGGTGGGGATCCCGTTTCGTGGCTGATTCCGAAGATCGTTGTCCATCCAACGTCAGAATCGAGCAGGGATACAGATCAGAAGATCTATTCGCGAGTTCTCTACTTCTTCAGGTAATCGATCTATAAACCCCCTATGATTCCGCACTAAATTCATAGGAGCATGATAGGTTTAATTCGATAGTTAGATATCCGAAATAGATCCTCGGGCAAACCGATCTTCACCGATCAGATATGGTTCCTTCAGTTGGTATCAGAGCCAAGGATCAGATTTTCGGCTCTATCTGAGTAATTATCGATTATTATGCATGTTAGATCGATTAGGATGTCGCTTTTCGTGGTGTTTGTCATTTTTCGGGGCCGATTTGGCAAATCTATGTAATTTTTTGATCGCGAGATAATAAGGTGCGATCTAGAATAGGATTAGATAGGTTTTATTTCATTTTGTACCTGCTGGACGAGACGAAGACGAAGAACGAGGAGACGAACACCAAAGGACGACCGCTGCACGCGGCGGCGTGTGAGAGCCACGCGCCAGCGCACGCGCGCGTGCAGCCGCCCAACGGGCTGTCTCCCCGTTTTCCGGTGATCGATGGGGCTCCAGCAGGCTGCTGGAGCCTGCACGTCGTCGGAGGGAGGTGGAGCAGGTCGGGAACGGCGGCGAGAAGCACGGCAGCGCGAAGGAGAGCCAAGGCGGAACCCTAGTTAGGGCTCGACGCCGCGACAGTCATCTCCAGGCTGCATGATCGCCGGAGACGACGACCACGGAGTCCGGTGATGGACTCCACGTGGTCGCCGTCGTTGATGGTGGCAGCAGGCGGCGCCGGAGCGAGCAGCAGCGGCGGCAGAACCCGCGAGGGTTTCTGCCGCGAGAAACGTGGCTGAAGGTGACGGCGAGGGCGGCGGAGGCAGCGTCCAGGGAGGCGGAGCACACCGGCGACATCAACACCAGCAGCAGGAGCCGCGGCGGACGTCGCCGGCGGCTGGAACGGCGGCAGCGAGGTGAGGGGTGCCGCGGCGGAACCCTAGTTAGGGTTCAACGCCGCGAGCCTCGCCGGGACGGTTGCCGGCCGTGCCACCGGAAGGGATCGACGGCCAGCAGCAGCAGCGGCGCCAGGGAGGTGGAGGCGGCCGGCGGCAGGCCTCACGCCGTCGGCTGCGGCGCGGGCAGCCTTGCACGCCCGTGCCCTAGCCCGTGGACGGGTCTAGGGTTTCCAACCCGGCCCGTTCGCGTTTACGGGCTGCCTCCAGCGTTCGGGCTCGGGCCCAGTCGCGAATTCGGGCCGTGTTAGGTCGGTTTCGGGTTCGTGGGCCCATAAGAGTGAAACGAGCGCGGTTTGGGCCTTTTCGAGAGAATTGGGTCTCGTGGTGTGGGGCCAATCTCGGTTAGAAAAGCCCAATGGCAACGAAAATTAGAAAATAAATTATCTAAATAATTTATTTATTTTCGGGGAGAAACGGGAGATCAACTCGGAGGACTTATTCAAGACCGAAGCCTGTTTCGGATTTTATTATTTAATGTAATAGTTTAGACGGGTCGTCACACCACGAAAAGCGAGTTTTATTTTTGTTTTTATCTCGTTTTTCTTGAAGCATGCTATGGATGCAATTTAAATTATTATAGCATGTCTTGCCTGTCGAGGTGAATTAAATTGCGCTTAGTCGAGCATGTTTTAGGATTGTCAATATAAGCATGTTTTAATTTTCTGCGAGCATGGTTTATTTGCTGCGTTTAGAAAATTATGCTTAGGATTATGTGACAACGTGATCTAGCATGTCGACAACCTTTTGAAAGAAAAATACTAAGCAGGTAAAAACGTTTTTGGTATAGAAAATGTTAAGACCTCCACAACTAACCTTAAGGTGAAGTTTGGTGCGAGTGTGTAAACGTCCACACGAACGTGGCTTGCACATCGTATCGAACGAGTTCGCCAGACTTAGGGTTTCTTAACAAAAATGTTCTAACCAAAATGAGAAGTGGGAGCTTTTCTGAGTAAACGTCCACACTAACGTGGCTTACTCAGAATAGTAACTACGGTTTTCTCTGGAGTTGGTTTTTGAACAAAGATAGCTTAAGGAAAATAGTGCTTTTTCCGAGTTAGGCTAAGATTGTGGTTAAAAGCTTAGATATTAGTTAGAATACAACTCCCCAACGGAGTCCCTTTTCTAATCTAATATGGTCTAGTAAGGTTCAACTATTAGCTCTATTTGCCATAAGGATAGGTTGGCAAGATAAGTAGAGTTAAAGATCCGAGTATCTGGTTGAACAGTGGCTGCGTAAACGTCCACACGAACGTGGCTTGCGATCTGCATTGTTTGGGCTGTTGAAGGTTTCGAAATTATTGGTTTATCAAAAGGTTACAATAATTTTCGTTACGAATTGATGCATGATCTTTTCTTACTTGTGTCTACGTGTTTATTGCTTTTTCAGATATGACTTTAGGCCCGTTGATAAACATTCTCACTTCGAGTCCTCTCACGGATTCCAACTACATGGAGTGGAGGAAGAATCTCGATGCTGTCCTAGCTGCAGGCGAGTATACTGATATGCTCGCGAGTCCAGCTTCTCCTATCCTTACTGATTCGACATCACAAGAAGAGAAAGAGGTTCATGAGATTTGGCACAAGAAAAATGATGAGGCTATGAGAATAGTCTTGTCGTCTGTGTCAGATGGGATGCAGTATATGATTAAGCATATGGTGACTGCATACAGCATGATAGAGACTCTGGAGTCCTTCTTGGTTGATGAAGTGGTGCCGAAGGCCGAACCAGTTGCAGAGTTTATTCAAGCTGTGAATAAAGCATCAGGAGTTACTCTGACGCATGAAGACGTTAGAAAAATGGTTCGGAATGCAAGGGGAGCTGCGAAGGTGCCTCTCGGTGTTGTAAGGAAACCGAAGTTCAAGGGCAAGTGCTTCATTTGTGGCGAGAAAGGACACTGGAAGGCTGACTGCCCTCTAAAGAAGAAGAATTATGGTACGTCATTCACATTTGTAACTGAAACATGCTTAGGTGCAAGTTCTACCCAGCCTTGGGTAGTAGATACGGGAGCAACTGACCATGTATGTTACTCCTTGCAGGGGTTTCTGCGGACAAGGGAGCTGAGTGATGACGAGATTACCATCTCCATGGGCGATGCATCGAGAGTTGCAGCTGTCGCAGTTGGAGATATTCATTTATCGTTTGATAGTACTGTTTTGGTTTTGAGAGACGTTTTGTATGTGCCTGCTTTTAGGCGAAACTTGATTTCTGTTTCGAAACTTTTTGTTTACGGATATTCAGTTGTTTTTGATAGAGGCGTTTCTATCATGAAAAACGATGAAGTTATAGTTTCTGGCACATTGTCCTGGTCTCTCTATACCATTACTTGTCCTATGAATGATTCTTCTTCTTATAATGCTTCCTCATCATTGAATACTAAAAAGAGGAAGAATCCGTCTCAAACGAACCAAACTCTATTATGGCACTTACGATTGGGTCACATCAACCAAAAGAGGATTCAAAGGTTGATAAAAAAAGGTGTTTTGGATTTCCAAATAGAACCTTTATCAACATGTGAATCGTGTTTGGAAGGAAAGATGGTGACCAGACCTTTCAAGTCCATAGGATATCGAGCCCAGGAGCTCTTGGATATGGTTCATTCTGACTTGTGTGGACCGATGTCCGTTCAAGCTCAAGGAGGTTACGAGTATTTCGTCACGTTTATTGATGACTACTCGAGATACGGTTATATCTACCTGCTCCACAGGAAGTCCGAATGCTTTGATAAATTCAAGGAATTCAAAGCGGAAGTGGAGAAGAGAACGGGTAGAAGTATCAAGTCAGTTCGCTCTGATAGAGGTGGCGAGTACCTCGGAACTGAGTTTCGAACTTTCTTGTCAGAAAATGGGATTTCATCTCAGTTAACTACGCCCGGTACTCCCCAACAGAACGGTGTAGCTGAGAGATGGAATCGTACTCTTTTAGACACAGTTAGATCGATGATGAGCTATGCATCCTTGCCAATTTCGTTCTGGGGATATGCCTTGGAAACAGCAGGTTATCTCCTCAATCTAGTACCTACAAAGTCGACAGTTAAAACTCCTTCCGAATTATGGACAGGGCGCAAGCCTAGCTTGGGTCATATTCGGGTTTGGGGATGCCCAGCACACATGCTGACTAAGGAGGCCGACAAATTGAGGTCTAAGACTGAGGTTAGGCTGTTTGTAGGATATCCAAAGGGAACGAAAGGAGGTTATTTCTATAGTCCCCAGGATCAGAAGGTCATTGTGAGCACCAATGCCCGATTCCTAGAGGAGGACTTTATTAGTAACCATCGGACAGGGAGTGAAATAATGCTCGATGAGTTGCGAGCATCAGCAGCAGCCGAAATTCCAGAACAGCCGAGAGTACAAGAGGTTATACCACTAACTGCACCCTTATCCGATACTGTATCTCCACCATCGCTTCGTCGCAGTGGGAGGGTTGTTCGTCAACCAGACCGTTTCATGTTCGTGGGAGAATCCACTGAACTACTCTCGGGTATCGAACATGATGAGATCGACCCCTGGACTTACAAGGAAGCGATGGAGGATGAGGATGTAGATTTCTGGAGAGTTTCTATGGATTCGGAGATAGAATCCATAGTTAACATGGACGTGTACCACCTTGCGGAGCTGCCGGATGGGGTAAAGCCCATCGGTTGCAAGTGGGTGTACAAGAGAAAGAGAGGACCTGGCAGGAAGGTTTTAGCCTTCAAAGCTAGATTGGTGGCGAAAGGATTCACTCAGAAAGAGGGAATCGATTACGATGAGACATTTTCGCCGGTTGCCATGCTTAAGTCCGTCAGAATACTCTTGTCCATGGCGGCACATTTACACCTAGAGGTTTGGCAAATGGACGTCAAGACCGCGTTCTTGAACGGGTACCTTGAAAAAGGTAGGGACATTTATATGCGCCAACCAGAAGGTTATGTGAGAGATGGCCAGGAGCATCTCGTGTGGAAGCTTAAGAAGTCCCTATATGGACTTAAGCAAGCGCCCAGGTCCTGGAACATTCATTTTGATGGAGAGATTATATCCTATGGATTTGTCCAGTGCTTAAACGAAAGTTGTGTTTACAGGCTCAGATCGAACGGAAGCGTGGTATTCTTAGTACTGTACGTAGATGACATACTTCTCATTGGCAACAATGTGAACGTGTTATCAGGCGTAAAGGATTGGTTGTCTGAACAGTTTCAGATGAAAGACTTGGGAGAAGCAGGTTACATCCAAGGGATCAAGGTGATCAGAGATCGCCGTAAGAGGATGTTAGGCTTAAGCCAAGCTTCATATATAGATACTGTGATCGCCCGTTTCAGCATGCAGAATGCCAAGAAGGTTTTTCTTCCCTTCAGACATGGCATACCTCTATCTAAGGACATGTGTCCGAAGACACAAGAGGAGATAGAGGGCATGAAGACTATACCGTATGCTTCCGCGGTTGGAAGTCTCCTTGTATGCAATGTTGTGTACTAGACCAGATATCTGCTATGCGGTTGGCATGGTGGCGAGATATCAGTCTAACCCTGGTCAGGGACATTGGACGGCTGTTAAGCACATTTTAAAGTATCTCAAGAGGACAAGAGATCATGTGCTTGTTTATCAGTCCAATGAGATGATCCCTATAGGGTATACGGACTCAGACTTCCAGGCTGATCGAGATGAGAGGAAATCTACCTCAGGCTATGTGTTTACCTTGGGAGGTGGAGCCGTCACTTGGAAGAGTGTGAAGCAGAAGTGCATCGCAGACTCGACCATGGAGGCCGAATATGTGGCTGCTTGTGAGGCTGCTAAAGAGGCTGTGTGGCTCCTGAACTTCCTTAATGAGCTAGAACTAGTTCCCAGTTTGCCCAGAGGTATCACACTATATTGTGATAATGCTGGAGCAGTTGCAAACTGCAAGGAACCTAGGGCTCACAAGGCGAGCAAACACATAGAGAGAAAGTACCATCTCGTACGAGCAATCGTCGAAAGAGGAGAAGTAGAAGTGAAGAAAATCCCTTCAGCGGATAATCTGGCAGATCCATTCACAAAGAGCTTACCAGTCAAGGTGTTCGACAAGCATGTCGAAGGGATGGGACTGGAGCGCCTCCCACACTAGTAAACTTTGAGTATAAGTGGGAGAAGATGTGTAATAGATGCTAGATTCTAGACACTTTGCCTTTTGTCACATTATATACTAAAAGTTTGCTTTAGTATAAGTGGGAGATTGATTGATTTGTATACTAGAAAGCAGGCCTTTTAGCTTGTATGCATGTGTTGTCCATAAACACTAACAATCTTCTATCTGATTAAGTATGAATTGTCATCCATGCATCAAACATCTATCCATTATCTCAAAGTTGTAGGCTTTATGGTGTGTTGTAGATCACAGAAGACCATAGTTGCCGGTTCCTCAAGAGATATAAAAGGGTATCACAGTCGAGACAGTTCTGGATATAACTGTCGGTTTAGGCTGTAGTATAGGCTGCATAAGTAGCTTGTCTTGGCTACTTGTCTATACTAGTACGTGCGTGTACTGATAGGATCACGGTGAGGTGTATTCTTCTATTCTGACCAGATGTAGAAAGAATCAAGACCTCGGTGACTTAAGATGAACCTTAACTCTAGTTGAGTCCTAAGGGTGTATATGTAACGACCCGGCTTCCGGACTGACGGCTGACCCCACAGACCAACAGAATCTTTTTCAGTGTGCTTTGTCCTCACTCGCACACTCCCTGAGAAACTTCCCAGGGGGTCACCCATCCCACAATTGCCCCAAGTTAAGCACGCTTAACATTGGAGTTCTTATGGACAGGCTTCCGAAAAAGAAGATGCATCTTGTGGTATGAGTAGCACCAATCAAATCCTTTAGCTCTCCTCGGATATGCAGTCCCATTCCTGCATACCCTCGGAATCCCTCTCATTCCAGCATGTCTCGGTTCATCCATGTGCCCCTTCGCTTAGAAGCCCTTATAGGAGCCGCTCTTTGTCCGTGCCTCTGCGCACCAGCGATCACTCCGTACTTCTGCCCCGGGCGTCACATGCCCACCAGCTTCCGCTTGGTTCGTCCCCGAACCACACCGTACTAGGAGAGGTTCGGCTCTGATACCATCTGTAACGACCCGGCTTCCGGACTGACGGCTGACCCCACAGACCAACAGAATCTTTTTCAGTGTGCTTTGTCCTCACTCGCACACTCCCTGAGAAACTTCCCAGGGGGTCACCCATCCCACAATTGCCCCAAGTTAAGCACGCTTAACATTGGAGTTCTTATGGACAGGCTTCCGAAAAAGAAGATGCATCTTGTGGTATGAGTAGCACCAATCAAATCCTTTAGCTCTCCTCGGATATGCAGTCCCATTCCTGCATACCCTCGGAATCCCTCTCATTCCAGCATGTCTCGGTTCATCCATGTGCCCCTTCGCTTAGAAGCCCTTATAGGAGCCGCTCTTTGTCCGTGTTTCTGCGCACCAGCGATCACTCCGTACTTCTGCCCCGGGCGTCACAGTATAGTTGTGGTCTGCTTCTTTGATTTACCATGGGTGAGAGTTCAGAGTATCTGCAACTCAATATGCTCCGTATCTTGGGAAGCAACTACAACTAGTACGACTCTTAGTGTAACTGCAACAGAGCACCATATCCTGGTAGAACAGGTTGATCACATCCCCTGAGGAATTCATTAAGGATTATCATACCAAACCCTGCAGGTGGATTAATTTCCGGTATGATGAATAAGGAATGAATGGTACTACTCAGGAATAAAAGAAGTTGAATAACACGAGCAGTCAGAAGCTCTAAGTTAATCAACGGATGTGGGATATCTTAAATATGGGGGTCGTTAAGTCTAATACTAGCCCTGAACTCAACAGGGGTAAAACAGGTAATTCAGTACTATTACTCTAGTGGAATGTTTTAGTACTTATGGACGAAATTATACTATGGGCTGAGTATGGAGAATTTAGCCATTGGGAGGCCTCGGTTTTACCAGCTAGTAGATCCCTGATCTGGCCCAAAAAGCTCAATAGGCCACAGTATAAGGAATAAGTGGGCCACCACTCAGTTGGGCCCAGTATGTGGCGCCAACTGTGCTCATGGGCGGCCAGTCCATAAGTTGCAGGCCTGGCCTGCAACTTAAGCCCATGTCTCTCTTGGTCTCCTCTATAAATACCCCTCAAGGTCTTGTTCAGACCTAACGATCAGAATAATCGAGTGCACTTAATATTCTGAACAAGAAAAAGGAGGCTAGGGTTAGAGAGTGAGAGACGCGCGGCCGAGCAGCAGTTTTCGGTGGGGATCCCGTTTCCGTGGCTGATTCCAAAGATCGTTGTCCATCCAACGTCAGAATCGAGCAGGGATACAGATCAGAAGATCTATTCGCGAGTTCTCTACTTCTTCAGGTAATCGATCTATAAACCACCAATGATTCCGCACTAAATTCATAGGAGCATGATAGGTTTAATTCGATAGTTAGATATCCGAAATAGATCCTCGGGCGAACCGATCTTCACCGATCAGATATGGTTCCTTCATGAACACGTCGGCGCTGAATTTTGTGAGAGCTTGGGACCCGCCCAGGTTAGTTTTTGTTCGAGATTTTCCTCTCCTCTATCTTCTTTTGTGTGTGTGCACTTCCGTTCATGTCGTGAATCATGGTGGCGTTGGTTGATCTATTTTGATGCACATTTCTCTCAACCTACGTTCTTTCGTTTGTTGAGAACGAGATTTATTTGACTTTCTCACAGTTTGTCTGCGAGTTCGTGGATTTGAATTTGTTTGCCCGGACGACCCCTAGGAACGAAAGGAGAGGGCTCAATTTGGTAG
Source organism: Thymus mandschuricus (assembly GCA_029379335.1). Classification (NCBI taxonomy): domain Eukaryota; kingdom Viridiplantae; phylum Streptophyta; class Magnoliopsida; order Lamiales; family Lamiaceae; genus Thymus; species Thymus mandschuricus. The sequence goes on along the minus strand of CM057074.1, from coordinate 11,444,416 downwards.
CAGGTAAGTTCTGCCTCTGTTTGGGGATATCACGAGTTTGCTGCTTCGCTGATTACCTGACTTCTTTCGTCATTATTTATTAATTTATTTCTCTGCTCGAGTCTGTTCCAATATTCTTATACAGACTATGGTGCATTTAAAGAATTAACATACTCCATTGTCCTTCCTTCTATTTTATTGTTAATACCGTAAAAGTGCTTTGTCTTGTTGGGTTTGGTATCAAATTTTATTTGATGTTAGGCGAGGGCTCATGGCCATCCAATGCAAATTGAATTATGCACATTCAATTATAGATAAAATGTAATGGCAGTAGCTAAAATGTAGGAGATATTAATTAATTATAGATTTTTGCATGAAAATCATTTCGTCAATTATTTTTCTTTCATTCCCCACTTCTTATTTGCAGATTTTTGAGAGCATTTGGGAGTAATCTTGAGCTCGAAGGAGAAGGAAAGCTAAAGAGCAAGTAAGCTGAGTAGTGAAGGAGAGAATCTTTAGGAAGGTTAGTTTTCACATTACATCTCGTCTTGCTCTTGTTCTTCGTTGGAAAAGGAAACAATGTGTTTCGAGTAGCTTCAATTAGTGAAGATTTGTGTTTGTGTTTGATTCATTACTATAGTGAAAAATATGTTGTTTGTTGCTGTTTAGGCATATAGATGGTCTCTAGCTGCTTTTAGTTGTATCTACTTTTGAGTTTGATTACTCTCCATCCGACTGGCTGCCATTTCGTTTGTTTGACAGCTGGTAGTCGGAATTCATATTTGACTGGCTGCTATGGTTGGCAATTTCGTAGTTTTTTTTTTTTTTTTTTTTTTTTTTGTCTTGTCTGTCTGAATGAAGTAATGATCTTTTATATGGTTTTCATGTTGATATTTGGTTGAGTCCAACTGGTTGGTTCTCTTTTTCTTAGGTGCCACTTGTTTGATATGTCCCGTTCTAGTCGGTCAAGTTCTAGTGAGTCAGCTAGCTGGAAGGTGACTTTGCTTGAGAGTGATAATGATGATAATGATAGTTGTGTTGATACATCAACTAGCAACCAGCGGGATGCCTTAAGGGTTAGTCAGGTTGACGATATTAGACCTTATTCCATATTTGCTCCATCGAATCCCCCATCAACATTCTCCTTAGAGGTTTTGGAAGCTATGCGAGCTGCCCATGATATACCTGAAACCATTCCTTTGGTTATTCCTACCGAGCTTCAACGACCCGACTCGGTTTACTCGGGTTGGACAGTTATGTATTATATCTTCCTCAAGCAGGGAGCTAGATTTCCCCTTCCCAGACTAGTGTTAGAAGCTTGTGAATATCATGGTCTAGCCCCGAGTCAGCTGATGCCGAATGTATGGCGTATCTTGATGGCGATTCAAGTTCTTTCCAAGAAACGAGGAGTTCACTTTTCCTATAGTGATGTTATGATTGCGTATCGGCTACACAGACCTAAAAATAATGAGAATAGATACATATTTGTTAACCAGCTGGCTGAACCCTTGATCCAAGGGGTAGGGGATAGTTATAAACAATGGGCACGTGACTATTTTTTAGTTCCTTTCATTGAACTGGGAGCGTCGGCCTATTGTAATATTCCACACTCATGGTCCGAACTTCGTGAATTTTTTCTCCTAGACGGTTATAATTTAGTTTTTTAACACTTGTCTTCTCTTCTTTTTCTCTTGAATTTGAGGTTGATATCTGACTGACTGATTCTTGTTTTGTTTTGAATATAGGGAGATCAACTCCAACTAACATTGTTCCTACCGCTCCGACTGTTGCAAAAATCAAGTGGTTTTTTGATATTCCGAGTGAGGAGCGATTTGCCGACTCAATATTGACTGAGGACAATATTTGCTCTACTTCCTTACGTGGTGATGTGCCCACAGGTAATGAAACTATGATGTTTCTTTTGAGTTTTGAAGTAGGTATTGTCCGACTGACTGAATTTGATATGTATTCATTTTTCTTCTTTATGTAGAGACTATTATGTCGGACCGACTCAACTTGCCGCTTTTAGGGGACAAGACCTTGGAGATGGCTCTCCAGCTCAAGAAGAAGGGCAAGAAATCAGCCCGCCCAAGTGGTGAAGGAACCAAGGAAATTGTTGAAGCTCCTACCCAGCTGATACCGAAAAATCCAAGAAAGAAGAAGAGGGACGCCAACGCGGATCCGACGGATGCCTCCGACTGACTGACTTTGGATATGCCTCCCTCGGGTTGTACCTGTTCTGACTTCAATCAGATGTCTAAGGAATTCAAGAAGCTGGTTCTTGATGGGGATCGTACCGAGTTGAAGAGGATGGGAGCTAAGTCTTTAGCTCGCTCTCATTTTAGGAAATGCTTTGAGGTGAGTTTATCACATTTTTGAGTTAAAGATCTAAGTGTAAACGTTTGACTAACTCCTTCAGTCGGATTATTCTGTTTGTAGGGCATGCAGGAGGCGGCCATCTTCGAGGAGGAGATCATGGAGTTTGAGAGGAGGGAGTCGGCGCACAAGGCCGAGAAGAAGAAATGGCTTAGTGAGAAAGAAGGCCTTACCTCTCAGTTCAGTCGGGAGAAGGCTGATTAGGAGTCCACAGTTCAAGCCAAGGACCGGGCTGCCCAAAAGATGAAGGAGGAGCATGATGCAGCTGTCGCACTTTTTGAGGATCGGCTCATGGAGGTCCGTGTTGATACAGAGCTCAAGACCATGGGCCGTGCTACTCAGCTATATGAAAAGGCCTATCCCAGACCGTGGGATGTCAGCCAGTACAAGGCCTAGCTAGCTCAATGGGAGAGACTAAATGCTGGGGTGGACTCTCCGACTGAAAATGGCGACGACGCAGACGACTCGACTCCTCCACGTGACGGTTGATTTCCTTGTCTGACTAACTGATGACCGACTCCAGCCTTTTCCATGTTTCTGAATATGTTGCACCTAACTATTTGTGTTTTAACTATTTGTGATGACTGACTATTTGTAGTAAGTGGATTGAGAACCGTTATATATTATGCCCGCATCCCATTTTCCCCCAGTTCGAATTCAAGTCTTCGACTCGAGTTCGAACTATTTGTTGCGAGGCGTAGTTTAGAAGTACTTGTTATATCTTCTTTTCCTTAGCTTTTTCTTTATATAACTTTGTTTCTGATTGTCCGACTGGTTGAGCTCTTTACACAACTTATCTTCGTTTCAGTCAGGCCAAGCTTGTTGGTTGGGGAGGGGGGGCTGCGCTCCATAGAGCTGCCTACATACCCTCGTGAGGGATCAAGCCCGATGTAGTTCTGACCTGTTCCATAAAACGGTCAGAATCAGTCGGGAAAAAATAAATAAAGTGTTTGGCTGGACTCCGTAGAGCTGCCTACATATCCTCGTAAGGAATCAAGTCCGATGTAGTTCTGAACTGTTTCATAAAACTGTCAGAATCAGTCGGGAAAAAATAAATAAAGTGTCCGGCTGGACTCCGTAGAGCTGCCTACATATCCTCGTAAGGAATCAAGCCCGATGTAGTTCTGACCTGTTTCATAAAACGGTCAGAATCAGCCGGGAAAAAATAAATAAAGTGTCCGACTGGACTCCGTAGAGCTGCCTACATACCCTCGTAAGGGATCAAGCCCGATGTAGTTCCGACTTAGCCTGCACGAATGTGTTAGCAATAGTGTGGATTGAAAAGTATTGGTCCCGTAAGACCGAAAACTTATAAAAATTTAAATGGAGGTAGGGTTAGGCATGATACTGTTTTAGATGTGTCGCGTTCCAACTGTTGGATATGTCGCGACCATCTTGGGTCTGCAGCTTGTATGCTCCTTTTTCGACCACCTTAGTGATCAAATAAGGTCCTTCCCAAGTTGGGGCCAGCTTGCCGGCTCCTGCCTCCTTTGTGTTTTGGAAGACCCGCTTGAGTACCCAATCTCCCAGCTTGAAAGTTCGCGTACGAATATTCTTGTTGTAATATTTTGCCACACTTTGCTGGTATGAGGCCAGTCGGACCGAGGCTCTGTCTCTTTTTTCATCTAGTGTATCCAACTCATGACACATATTCTCCCAATTATGTTCGTCTGATGCCAGTTCAAATCTAGCAGTCGGAACTTCGCTTTCAGTCGGGATGACCGCTTCCATTCCAAATGCCAAAGAGAATGGTGTCTCCCCCGTCGATGTTCTAGCCGTCGTCCAATATGACCAAAGTACTCCTGGTAATTCGTCCGCCCACTTTCCCTTGGCCTTTTCGAGTCTTTTCTTCAACATATTGATGATGGTTTTGTTGCTGGATTCCGCCTGACCGTTTGCTTGCGGGTATCTTGGCATGGAGAAGCTCAGCTTGATGTTCCATAACCGACAAAAATTTTGAAAGTCGATACTTATGAATTGAGAGTCGTTGTCCGTGACGATTTCCCTTGGTATTCCGAACCTGCAAATCACATTTTTCCAGATGAAGCCTTTGACCTCTTGATCTCTAACTTGGTGGAAAGCCTCTGCTTCTATCCACTTGCTGAAGTAGTCGGTTACGGCTAGCATGAACACTCTCTGCCCAGGTGCAGTCGGTAGCTTGCCAACGATATCCATACCCCACTTCATGAATGGCCAAGGTGACGTGATTGCAGTCATTGGCTCAGGTGGTTGATGAGGCACTTGGGCGAACCGTTGGCACTTGTCGCATTTCCTTACGAAGTCCGTTGAGTCTGACCGCATTGTTGGCCAATAGTATCCGTTGGTTAGTGCCCTATGCGCCAAACTCCTCCCACCTGAGTGGTTTCCGCATTCTCCTTCGTGTAGTTCGGCCAGGATGTATTTTGCTTCTGCAAGATTAACACATCTCAAGTATGGACCGGAAAAAGAACGCTTATATAATTTACCTCGAATAAGAGTGAAGCGGGCGGCCTGACACTTGACTTTCCGTGCTTCATTCTTATTCTCAGGCAGAATGTCTTGCTCCAGATATTGCACGATCGGAGTCATCCACGTCTGGTCGCTTGAAATTTCGGCCACTTGCTCTTCTCCATCTTTCCAAATTGCTGGCCACTTGAGATAGACAATCGGAATGGATTTAGGTCCTTCCGTCTGAATTGAAGAGCCAAGGTTGGCGAGTGCGTCTGCCTGACTGTTTTCTTCTCGTGGGACTTGACTGATTGTGAACTCCTCAAATTGAGCTTGTAGTTCTTTGGTTCGGTTCAGGTAGTTAGTCATCTTGGTGTCTCGAGCTTGAGAGTTTCCTTGCATCTGGTTGACGACCAGCTGGGAGTCGCTGAAGACATTGATCCGCTTGCACCCATCTCCTTAGCTAATCCGAGGCCGGCTATCATGGCTTCGTATTCTGCTTCGTTGTTTGTAGCCTTGAAGCCGCATCGGATTAATTGTTCGATTACGTCCCCTTGGGGTGACATGAGGACTAGACCAAGGCCGCTTCCTCTTGTGTTGCTGGAGCCATCTACATGCAACTTCCATATTCCGGCTTGTTGTCCTTCAGTCAGACAGCATAGTTCTTTTTCGGCTTGCACATGGATGTTAGGAGTAAAATCCGCAATAAAATCAGCTAATACTTGAGATTTTAATGAAGTTCTAGGTTTGTAGGTGATATCGTATTCGCTAAGTTCTACTGCCCATTTGGTCAGCCTTCCCGATAACTCCGGCTTGTTAAGGATGGTCTTCAATGGGAACATTGTAAGAACTGCAATCGGGTGGCATTGGAAGTAAGGGCGGAGCTTCCTTGCTGCATGGATTAAGGCTAGTGCAAGCTTCTCCAGCTGGCTGTATCTAGTCTCCGCATCAAGTAGCGACTTGCTCACGTAGTAGATTGGGGATTGCTTTCCCTCATCTTCTCGGACTAGTACCGCGCTGATTGCCGTCTCTGAGATGGCCAAGTAGATGAACAAGGTTTCTTTATTGACTAGAGCTAATTTCTAGCCTAGCAATAATACCGAACTAGCTAGTAGTCCGAGTCGAACCACAAGGAGTGAATATGGCGATAACAAATCAAGTAGTCTATATCGTCTCCATTATACTATCTAAGCACATGATCATGATTTGGTTTTCTAAACTAGACAAAGAGTAAAGTGGAATGTAAACTCAACAATGTAAAGTAGACAAGACAAGTAAAATGCAAATGTAAGGAATCAACAATATTAAAGGCATGGATCCAAGTGATTTCAAATATGATGATGATGATAGTCTTAGAATCTAGATGCTTCAAGCCAATTTAATCCACCTTGGATGGTTTCTTATATCAAATATGCTAACCTACCTTACTAGGGTGATTAACAAGTTGATTGATAGAGCAACAAATGCTTTCTAAGCCTTTAAATACTCTATCAACTCCAAATAGCACAAATTATGTCTAAGATAACCTACCAACTCTCTTCCAACTCATCTAATTCTTTCTAGGAACTATAAGAGATGAAATCAAGTGATATGGGTATGGATTGATGCCAAGTGCTATGAAAGGAAGCTTCCTAGGCATTCCCTCAAACACCTTAGATGCACTCCTAGTGATCAATTATTCATGCATACAAATTAAAGTCCCAATCCATAGGCAATCCAAGAGGAAGGTAGATCAACATCCTAGAATCTAATACCTATCATCTACATCAAATTATCCATCACTTGGAGCCATATGCAAGCTTAGCTAGCCATAAATCTAGCAATCAAACCATGGAAAATAAGAGAATTCATAATAGAAATGAAAAGGAAAGTAAAAGGAATAGAAATTCTTCAATAAACTTCAATCTCCAAGCTTGATCATCCACAAATATTTGAAAAATACCAAAGTAGAAAGAGGGAAAATAGCTAGGGTTCTAAGAGAAAGTGTCACAATGAATTACAAGTGAAAATTAGATGACAAATAAGGAAAATAACTAGCTATTTATAGTTTTCCCACACATTGGGGTCAAATTGCAAATACTAGAAACTTAAGTTGAGAAGGTGGGGTAAAATCTGTAATTTCTGGAAAGTTAAATGAAGGGTTGACTATTTCATTTTCGGTTGACTCGTGTACTTTCCGCCCACATTTGACAGTTTGCGCGCTCTCACGATTTTGGCTCGTTCTCTCTCGTCCGGCATCGGAAAATTAATCCGCAAAGTGCTACGGCTTCCTCTTTCGATCCTCTTCGACATAGGATGAGTAAAACTTGCCCAGAAAATTGCCGCAACACCTGAAAACAGCACGGAAACCGAGAGAAAATGCAAAGCATATAGAAAATGTATAAATTGTAAAAAACCTATCATTTCCTATTCATTTAGCACAAATCCGAACCAAAACACGCATCGAGACGCACTCTAAAGCATGCTAAATATGTGGTTATCATTTATCTTTGGGCTTCGAAAGGAGTGGTGGGCTGGATAAGTAATCCCTCAGTTGTTGTAGCGCTTCCTCGCATTCGGTCGTCCACTCGAAAGTCTTGGATTTCCTTAGAATGTTGAAAAATGGTTGGCATCGCTCCGAAGACCTCGAAATGAACCGACTGAGTGCTGCCAATCGTCCAGTCAGTTTCTGCACGTCCTTCACGCAGGTGGGCGAGGGGATTCTCTGGATTGATTCAATTTGAGTCGGGTTCGCCTCGATTCCCCTTTATGTCACCATGTAACCTAAAAATTTTCCTGCGACAACACCAAATGAACATTTAGTAGGATTTAATTTCATATTGTACTCCCTTAGGATGCTGAACGCCTGTCTGAGATGGTCGACGTGATCGACTGCTTGAAGAGACTTCACGAGCATGTCATCGATGTAGACTTCCATCATCTTCCCAAGCAGCTCTGAGAACATTTTGTTGACTAGACGTTGGTAGGTGGCTCCTGCGTTTTTCAGACCAAATGGCATCGCCTTGTAGCAAAAGAGGCCTATGTTGGTCATGAAGGCCGTCCTCTCCTGATCGTCTGGATGCATGAGAATCTGGTTGTAGCCCGAGTAGGCGTCCATGAAGCTCAGCAGTTCGTGGCCGGCCGTGGCATTCACCAGCATGTCAATGTGAGGGTAACCTATACCCTACCCCTGGGGCAATGCCTCAACCCCTCACATATGTATTAAATATTGATATATATTATCCTACTTATGTGAGGGGAGGCACTACCCGAAGGGGGTAGCATATACAATACCCAATGTGAGGTAGAGGGAATGAATCTTTCGGGCACGCCTTATTTAGGTCGGTGAAGTCTATGCACACCCTCCACTTGCCGTTCTTTTTCTTCAAGACGACCACGTTAGCCAGCCATTCAGGATACTGGACCTCTCGCACCAAACCGTTATCTAGCAACTTTTGGACCTCTTCGTTAATTGCTCGGTTTCTTTCTGGAGCAAATTTCCTTCTTTTTTGTTTCTTAGGCGGGTGATTCGGATCAACCTGCAACCTGTGTACGATAATATTAGGATCAATTCCAGTCATATCCGCATGAGACCATGCAAAACAATCATAATTAGAGGAAAGGAAATTGATAAGCTTCTCTCTGATGTCGGGAGCCAGGTGTGCGCCGATTCGAACTTTGTTGTCTGGAAAATCTGCATGAATTTGGACTTCATCCAACTCCACCACGTCCTGCTGATCTGATTGACTTGAATTGGACGGTTGCTGCCGGTTATGTGAGGAGTCGGATTGTCCTTGCCGTAACTGCTATAAGTCCAGCTTCTTGGCCTTCATAGTGGTTTGGTAGCATGCCCTGGAATCTTTCTGGTCTCCCCTTATCTCCTTTACCCCCCATTTAGTCAGGAACCGGAGAACTTGGTGGTAGGTGGACGGGACTGCCTCCATTTCGTGCAACCACGGTCGGCCTAGGATGGCGTTGTAGGCGGACAGGGGGTCTATCACCAGGAATTTGGTAAACAAGTTGACTCCTTCGGCATACACGGGCAACTCAATTTCTCCGATTGTGCTCTTGTGTTCTCCACTGAAGCCAATTAGGACCGTAGTCTTTCTAACGATCTTGGACTCATCTAGTCCCATCTCCCTGAAAGCAGACAAAAAGAGGACATTGGCAGAGCTGCCGTTGTCTATCAGTACACGTTTGGTTAGACAATTTGCAATAAAAAGTGAAATAACAAGAGCATCATGATGAGGGTTTAGAAGCCTGGTTGATTCCGAGGCGGTAAAGCTTATCGTTTGGGCCAGTTGGCCACCTGTGATGTTCTCCGGTCTGCTTGAGCCGGCTGGGTTCCGGCTGGCTTGTCTGGTGTGTCTTTTGGCGGCTGAATGGCTAACTCCGCTTACTTCCGAACCTCCAGCGATAACATTAACGGTTCGTTCATGGACTGGCGGCCTCGGAGGGGTGACTTCTCCATTGTGATTCTGCCTGTCACGTCCTTGTTGGTACGTCTGCTTGCCTTTATCCATCAACAGATCAGTCAGGTGGCCTTGCTTTAGTAGGTGTGACACCTCCAATTTTAAGGCGATGCAGTCGTCCGTCCGATGGCCGTGATCAGCGTGGAACTCACACCATTTCGATCTGTCTCTCTGATCACCCCGGCTTCTCATCTTCTCGGGGCACTTGACTCTGTTTCCGAGTCCCTTGATAGCGGCTACAGCTTCAACCGGTGAGATGGACAGATTGTATTCAGGCACCTTTGCTTTTTCTCTCGGTCGGATGTCTGAAAATGGGCCATTGTCTCTCCTCCGAGTCTCTTGCCTCCGAGAAGTTGGATACGGCTCAGGTCGTCTGTCAGTTGCACGTCTGTCTACTCGGGTATCCTTTCTTGTGCTCGTAGGCGGAGAATACCGACGGCTGTTGTATTGGTCTTCTTCCCACTTGATCTGTGCCCATGCTTTGGCAAGAACGTCCTCCATGGTTTTGCAAGGATATTTGGTAAGATCTTTGTAGAGGTCTGAGTCGGGGAGGAGACCCTTTCTGAAAGCGGTGACAGCCGTCTGAGTGTTGCAGTTGGTTATGGACACCTTTTCCCTATTGAAGCGTCCACTATAAGAAATTCTGTCATAGGTAACACTGCATACATAACGGTATTTTCACGGAACCGTTATGTATGTGAACGTTTTTTAAATAGATAACAGTTGCCGTTATGTATGTGAGTGTAGCTTTAATCAATCATAACGGTCATGAACGGAGTGGTATCTATAAACACTACTATACTTAACAGTTTAGTAAGAACCATTATGTATTGAAGTGTTACGTTTTCTTTTAATAACGGTTTACAAAAAGCGATAAGAAAATACTGTTACAAATGATATTTTAAATATTATTATTTTATTTTTTCACTAATTACTAACATTTAAATTACTCTCACCCCAACCTCAAAAAATCAGAAAAGCGTATCTCCTACCTCTCTACCTCTCCCTCTCCCGCGGGCGACCGGCAACAGGCGACGAGAGTTTCGACCGGCGACGCAACCGGTGACTGCTATTGAGAACTCTCTCCCTCTCCCACCCCTCTCACTTTCTCCTCCATTCCTCCGGCTCTCTCTTGTCTCCCCTCTCGGCTCTCACTCGCGACTCTTCTACCTCTCTTCTCTCTCTCTAGCGACTACTGTCGCCGGCGCCTTCCCTGGTTTCTCAGCTGGTGGCCGACATTGAGTCCCGATGGCACTCCTTCTCGTTCGCTCGTTATTCTCGGCTATTTCCCCCAATTTGGATTGGGGATGAACCCTAATATCTTAAATTGAGCAGATTGCCCTTCGGATTCCGGCGACTCCCTTGCCCATTGTTCCCTAGCACTTATGCCCCTAGCCATCGCGCGCCGGTGTGGCGCTTTCCGGCGTCTCTGGTTTCCAGATCGTGCACGCCTGCTGAATCGCCGGGGTTTCCCAGCGGAGGGAGAAATACTCTCACCAGAATCCCTTCCCAGCAGAGGTAAAACCTTCTCTTCTCTTCACTTTCTCAGCAGATTTCGTGTGTGTGTGTGTGTGGAGACTGAAGGCGTTGGGTGAATTTTTAATGTTAATTGTGTTTCTCGCATGTTTTGAGATGAGTTAGGATATTGTTTATTCTATTTGTAAATTAGCTACAAGACTTAGGATATTGTTTATTCTATGTATGAAATTTCTTGATCCTATTCCTACTTGTTTATTTGAGCTTAATCATCATTTTGTTTACTACTTCATTATGCTTTATCAGTATGTATGATAGAGAAGAATGCCTTATTTGTGTGTGAGAGAAAGACACAGAGTGAGGAATGTTTGAAAAGAGAGAAGGACAGAGTCTCTCATTATCTCCATTCAAGTAGTAAAGTAAAGCTGTTCGAGGTCTGCTCTAACTTTTTATACTAATTGACTTCCAATGACATTACAATTTTCAAGTATCTTGATGGGATTTGCCATGGCTTTTATCTCAATGTCTGATTTAGTTAGCCTGTTATCTTTTGTTTTCATAGTTATTTGCTTAATTTTATTTATTTTGCTTTTGTTTTCTTTTGATAGAAAGTACAACATTATTATCTGTATATGCCACTCAACTCTTGGAGAAGGAGCACTCAGGTTGTCATGCATTAAGTCATTTTTGTAGGACTTTCTCGGAATAGTATGTATCAATACTTTTGCTTTTGGTCTGCATCTGATGCTTTTTTTGTAAGCTTGATGCAATGATATATGAAGTATGCCTATTGATGTTGATAGTCAATCTTGCTTTGTTTTACGAGGAGTGCTTATGTGATCTTTAGTACCCTCAACTCATGTGGGTCTTTCCTAAATGAATGGTATGAATTTCTTCTTATATAAGCTCCTCTGTTTGCACTCATAGTCTTGGTACCAAAATGGTGATGTGTTATTTTCTATATGAACATGTGTTCTATTAACTTATTGAGATTGATTTCAATTGATAACCACCTGTTATATTTATCTTCAGTGTTGCTTCATCTGCTTTACATTGCTAATATCTTGACTTTGTTAGTAGTTGATGAATTTGTAAATATAATCCTCGTGTTATGTTGTTTCCTGCAAATATGTCCCTTTTGGCATTTGTTTTGTAGCTATAACATGTTCTGAATTGTTTAAAAATAGTTTATTTTCAGTATCTGTGAGTTTTTTATTCTACAATGTAACTCATTATACTATTGCTGTCCTTATCTCTCGAGAATAGTACTTGTTGTAAGTAGGATATGGCATATTACGGTGATTTATAATTTTTGTGTGGGAAAAGATTGTGTTCTAAAGGCCATGTTAATTAAGCATGTTTCAGGTCACAGATTTGACACTAGCCAGGGAAAATCAAGCAAACTTTGAGGAATATCTTAGTAATAATCCAAAAGCTAATCCGGGGATTGACTTGATGGTGACTGTTCTCACCATTGGTTTCTGGCCAAGTACAAATCTTTTGATCTCAACCTTCCAGCAGAGAGATGGTAATGCTTGAACATATTGAATTTATTGAGATTAATTACAAGATTACTCTTGAGGTCTGACTTATTATTTGATGTTTTGTTATTTATGGGGCATGTGGCAGCTTTTTTATAAATTTGATGCTTCTAAATGCTTTGACATGCTTTTGTGTCATTTTTCTCTTGTAGTAGTCGTGCAAGAGAATTTGAAGAAGTGACTGAAGGTATCGAAGCAACGAAGAATTGTTTGTAGGTGACAAAGAAGCATGTATAGAATTTTTTATGCTGCGAAAAAAAGATATATTCATGTATTAGGTTCTCTTAAAACATTTATAGATATTAGTAGAACATTTGTCTTTTGACTATGTCTGGAAATCATGTACGGTGAATTATTTGTATTTTAATAAATGTATCATTTTTATTTATTTTTATCAATTTTTAATAGTTTAAAACCGTTATTAAAAACAACCAAAGATAACACTTCATAACCGTAATGTAAGGACCACAAACCGTAATGATTATTGACCATATATAGCGAACAATATATAAATTAATAACGGTTGCAAACCGTTATCAAAAGTTACTAAACATAACGGTATATTAGTGTTATGTATTAAATTTCCAACCGTTATAATAAAGTCACATAGATAACGGTACAGAAGTGTTATGTATGAGTGAGACTTTTTATAACACCAGTATATATAACAGTTTCCTTTTGCACATAGATAACGCAAATTTTGAGTTATGTATGAACTTTTTTGGCATAGTGGTCCGATGTAGTCACGTAGGGATTCTCCACGTCGTTGGACAATGGCGTACAAATCTTCGGAGATTTTTTCCAACTTCCTGCTACTAGCATATTGCTGCACAAAAGTATCCGTTAATTGAGCAAAAGAGGAAATTGAATTATTAGGAAGATTGGTATACCACTGGAGGGCCGGTCCTATCAGACTAGAACCGAACCCCTTACACATGCAGGCCTCCCTCAACTCGCGGGGGATGGCCACGGTGAACATCCTCTGTCGGTATTGGGCGATGTGGTCGTCTGGATCGGAGGTGCCATCAAACGGCTTCATGTTTGGGAAGCTGAATTTGCTGGGCATCTCCACTAGTGTGATGTCATCGACGAATGGTGAATCGGCATAGCAGCTGGCCGCACTCTTCTTGATGGGGGCCGGTACACCCGGAATCCTCTGGATCATTGCTTCCATCTCTGCCAACTTGTAGGCCAGATCCGCGTCAAAGTTCATGAAGGGTCCAACTACAGCCGTCCGGACAGGTTCAGTAGTGTTGAATTGTTCATGATGGGCGTATCCAAAGCCTTGGTCAGTCTGCACGGGTCCGTCAGCTGGAATCATCGTAGCATTGGTAGCAAGAACCGGCTGGCGGACGTTCGCTTGTACCGCTTGGGGAATGCTCCCACTTGCCTGGCTAGTCCCCGCACCCGGTGTTGCGTAAGTTGGCTCAAAGGCTACATTCTGTGTTCCAGCAGACTGAGTGGTTGGTCCGGCTCCGAGGGCACCTGTCGGGGCAGTCGGCCCGGTTCCAACAGATCTCATAACATGTGTTATTGTCCTTTGGGGCTCGACATCCAAAGAGACCCGATTACTGTAAGGAAAGACACACGAGTGCGATCAGCGCTAGTTTGATTAGTATTCCGATTGCTTACCACAGCGGATAAATTTCTAGGGTTGAAATCATCGAGTTCATCGTCGTCGGTGACGTGAACGTAGTCCTCAAAGGATTGCATGGGGTTAACTGGAGACTTGAATCGAGACGCCTGGGCCGCCTGAACTTGTGCTACAGTTGCTTCGAGGCGGGCAGTCAGATCGGCATTCTCCTTTTCAAGCTTTTCCCGACTCGCTCGCTCTTGATTCATCTGCTCAGTCAGGGCGACTATCTGAGCGGCAAGGTCGACCTCGAGGGAGGTGTTCTAGGCACTGCTAGCGTCGGCCATGTCCGTCTGCGAGAAGGATCCTACGCTTTGATCGTATCGACTCGCTTGATTGCTAGGGCCCCACGGTGGGCGCCAAATTGTAAATCTACAATTGAGTTGGATCCGACTGGTTTGACCCGACTGATCAGATCCGACTGAAGAAGAGGCACTAGCAACCTGTCAAACAAAACAAACGTAAGAGCCCTTCGATGGACACGGGTGGGGGAGAGAGTCGGCCGCTAGTTCCTGAGTGAGGGAGATCGAGGTTCCAGTGATCTTGAGACGTCCTCCAAGTCTCAGATCTGAAGGTGTGGGATCACATCCTAGAAGATAAGAACCGTAGATCGATCAGACACGACTCAGATTGCACGTTTTTCATAATCACAAGGTATGTACTCGAGCCCTTGCATGAACTTATGTGCACGATCGAATCAACATAACCGAACCAAGATCTGGGTCGAGGCGGCTTTCAAGCAACCGCTCCAACAATTGGTATCAGAGCCCGAGGTTTTTGGATTGGCTCTGTGTTGAATCGAATATTATGTTCATGCATTCGAGTCATCATGATTATGTGTGCATGCTGCTGTCCGGGAAAATATACGTGCGCTATTTTTATCGTTTTTCGTGTTATTCGTGGTTCGTTTTTTTAAATCGGCGAGATAATAAGGTGCCGATTAGAATAGGATTCGTTTTTGTATATTTTTTTTTTATTTGTATTGTTGCTGGAGAATCGAAGAATTGTGGAACGAGGTCCGGAGACGAACACGAGACGAAGGCGATCGACGGCCGCAGGCGGCGGCGCGTCGGCCAGCGCATGGCGGCGGGCGGCGTAATCTGCCGCGTTTCACGCGGCTGCCTCCTTCGTCGTTTTTCTCAGCGGCCGATCCCTAGGGTTCATCCTAGGGTTCAGGCGAGCCGGAGACGAGGGATGGCGGCGGCACAATCAGCGGCGGACGGCGGGACGGGCGGAGGCAGCGGCGGCGACGTGAAACCCCTAGGGTTTTGGTTCGTGCGCGTGCTGTTGGGCCTGAACCGTGGCCTGCCCGGCGGTCCAGCGCCTGGCTCGACGTTGGAACGGTGCCATGACGGCACCGGACGACCGGTGGCGGTGCGGCAGGGGCTGCGGCAGCGAGATACAGCAGCGGCGGCCGAAACCCTAACGGGTTCTTGGCTCGCGCGCGCTGCTGGGCTCAAGCCCACGGCCCGACGGTGGCCAGGCGACGACGGGGAGGCGCGGACGGAGGCGGAAAGAGGGCTGGTGGTCTGGGAACCACCGGCGACGGCGGCAGCAGCGGCTAGGTTTTTCCCTTGCGCGCTCGCTGCTGCCTGACCTAGCCACGGTGGCTCGGGCTCGAACCCGGCACCACCGGTGGTGCTGGGGACGCCGGCGAGCCAGTGGGAGCGTCCGGTGGCGTTCCAGCCACCGGCGATGGCTCGCGGCGGCGGCGCTGCTTTTTGCAGCGGATACGGCGACGGCGATGGCGTTCTCGGGCGACGGCGACGAGCAGTGGCTCGGGCTGGGCTGCAACGGACGCACCCAGCCCGGACCCAGCCACGTGAGCCTCGTCGTGAGCCGAGATGGCAGCCCTGGTGTGCGTCGCGGCGGCGCGTGTGTTACACGCGTGGCTCGACGGCGGGGCGTGGCCGGAATTTTGAACGAGGGTTGTTCGTCTTTTGACAATTCAACCCATAACATTGACGACGGCTAGGGTTTTGCGAAACCTAGGCATGATCGTCGACGGCTAGGGTTTTTGTACCCTAGTTCGTTTGAAATAATTCGCTTTCCGTTTTTGGTAATTAGGGTTTTCCGCGCCCTAGTTATTTCGAGCAGTTGCTAATTTTGGAAGATAGGACATGAAGACCGGGGTTGACTTCCAAATCGAAGATTAAAGACCGGAGCTTGTTCCGGGGTTTTTCATTTTTTTTAATTAAATGTAATAGATAGAGCTTTCTATTCCCGTTCGGCAGCCTATTTATTTATTTAATTATTATGCATGCTATGGATGGAATTTAAATTACGCGATGAGATGATTAGCATGTTTTGCATGTTATAGTTGCTTTTCATTGTTTGAGTAATAGAAATAACATGCATGTTTTATGATTTCAATGCGAGCATGTTTTATTACTTGCGCTTAGAAATCATGTGATAGGACTTAATTGTCTATGTGCTACGTATTGTCACACAAACCCTTAAAAAGACTAAGCGGTATAGATAATCAATTATTGGTTAATTGATTTAAAGGACCTCCATATTTGGTTTAAAAATGAAATAATTAGCATTCGCGTTGACAATGAGTCTTCCTCCCTATAGGAGATGCTGGTTATGGATTTCATTGGTTTAGACTTCATAAAAGGATAATTTGTTTTAAAATGAAATAATTATATTCGCGTTGACAATGAGTCTTCCTCCCTATAGGAGATACTAATTATGGAATTCATTGGTTAATTCAAATATTGATAATATGGGAAAAATGATTTTAAAAAAGTATTTCCTCCTTGCGGTAGGATTGCTCTTAATAGAATTAATTTTTCGGAATATTAAAATATGGTTGTAGCTTAGTTGCTTATTGATGGATCCTCCTTTAGAGGTCACTTCTCGATTTAGCAGGGTCCTGAGGCACGGGTTATTATTTCTTTGTTTCACTAAGGTCCGTGTGATGGGATAAGAAATAAAATAGACTGCGGTCATGGTCGATAATTTTATAGGTAGCATCCACCTATAGTGGACTATTTGTAAATAGTATCGGGCTACTCGTTTGTTGGTTCAATGTTATTATTGGGTTTATAACATTGATAACATAAATTATTTTTTGCTTACGAGTTTTGTTTACTTGTTATTTATTTCAGATATGTCTATTGTTTCTATTCGCACGAAGATTTGTCGTTTTGCTTTTGCGATGGTGTTCCGGATTCCTTTCAATTTCGATTACTCAGTTTCCTGGCACGGAAGGAGATTAGTTTCCTCAGGTTTGAGGATTCCCTCAACTTTAAGGAATTCATTATGAGGTTTAAGAACCTCGTATACATGTACGTGTCGTATGGAGGCGTTATGTCGGGAAAGTCTGTGTGCGAGGTTCTCCTTGCACGTTTTCCGAGTTGGTTCCTGGCCCTTAGGGATGCAGTCGTCCCTAACCACATCATTCATGAGGATCCAATTGCCCTTATAGGGGAATTACTCGTGGTTGACAGGGAGAGGATTGGTATTCTACGGACTGCCTATGAGGCGGAGAGGAATTTTTGGGATCGTCCTGTTGATAAGGACGTCGATTTGAATGAGCGTTTTAATGCTCAGGATAATGAGATGATCATAGATGAGTACCTCCATTCACTGAGGATTGATGATCTTGAGTATGACGGACTCGTTCACGATGTGAATGAGCTGAACTCTAATCAATCCATCCAGGAAGTGGGCGATTTTGAGCATGACGGACTCGTTCACGATATGAATGAGCTGAGCTCTGATCAACCTACTCAGGAAGTGAATGATGCTAGAAAGGAGAGACCTCCGATAATAAAGGTCTATCAGAGGAGGAACAAGAAGTTGAAGATAGATGGAGGTATGTCAGACTCTTGTAACATGAAAAACCAAATTATACTAGTTCAGTCCTCACGGACGGATTTAACTGGTGGATATTAATTGTGGTTTGTTGCAATCTTTGTAGGTTCAGCTACGAAGAATGAGTAGGACGACTTCAAGTTCTTGAGTTCGACAAGCTTCATTCCGATGATGCAGTTGTCCAGAAGACTTGAAGATTTCTTATCTTAGTTTTATCTCAGTTTTTGGATATTGGATTTGGTTTATTCCTTACTCACTACATTAATTGCCTCGTTTTGGCGGATACTTATGTTTTTGGATATTGGTGGATGATAGTTTTTCTTACATTGTATTAGAGATTTATTTCTTTAATACTGGTTGTTTTGATATATCATTCGTAGTGGGAGTAATAATTTTGAATCTTAAGAGATATTCCAAAATGTGTTATGATAAATGTTGCACTTCTTGTTCGAGATTGTCTTTTAAAGTACTACTTCGCTATATCTAAATCTATGTCTTCTCCTTATTTGAAATGAAATGATTAAACATTCGTGTTTATCATGGATTTCATTGTGATTTAAGGATAATTTGCACACGAAGTGTCGCAAGTTTAAAGGTTAGATTTAGTAATTAGCTGGATTAGTAGTCATCTTTCAAGAAAAGACAAGTATTTATTCTTGATTAACGTCCAAGAGTAAAAGGAATTTATGGATTGGAACATCATAAGGCCGGAAGTACAAGACAGATAACCGAAAGGATATGCACAAGATTATTTAAAAATCCTTGTCACAGTGGGAGTATTTTCGGGTGTGTCTCGAAAATTGTGAATTGTTCATCAAGAAATCTAGTTTCTTGGACAATGAACAGACCAAGTTGACTGGTAGAGGATAAGTTAGATGAAAGTGGTTGCATATCATTGATGAGTCTATGAGTTTAACACTCGAAAGACTGGTAAGTTGTATGCTCATATTCGTTGAGGACATACATAAGGGAAGGTGGATGTAGTTTGAGAAAAGTAAGTTTTTCTCAAAAGTTCCATGTTTCGGGACAAACACATTGAAATGTGTGGTTCAATGATATAAAGCATTCATTTTTCAAACAACACGTATAGATTCGTTCATGAAATGTGTTGACAGATGGTATAATTTTCATCTACAAAAGACGTTGAATTGGTTGTCTTGTACATTGTGAGATAATATTACTAGCACTTGGAGACAATGTGAAAGTATTATCTGACACAATAGGTGATGATTATCCGAACAGTTTAGAATTAAGGTTAGGAGTAATGTTAGATATATCTGCGGATAGTATAACATTATTCAAGTACTCTTCATAGACTACTGTTTATGGCAAAGTTTGCAATACACTTGGATATTGCATAAAGAGCCAGATATATGTTAATGTTGTGTGCATGGTAACGGATATAGTCTATCATTCTTAAATGTTTGAGGACACGGATAATCGAATGGTAGCTAGAGAAACGACATCATCGACCTTTTACTATGGATTCACGTAAGAAGCAGAATTATCTTGAAGATTCTCACGCAGTGAAATGCTGAGAGGGAGCTAGATAATTCAGGGCTTGGCTTCGTGAATAGGCAGTAACCTCAAATTTGCTAGAATTCTTACACCCCCTGGAAGGATTCTAAGTGCAGTGGCAAATTTTTGAGATTTGGAAATGCCGGTAACAACATAGTGAGTACCTTATATTAAGGCGATTTCGCAGGAAAAATAGAAACACTAGAGGAATGTACGATGACAGTTCCTTCACTAAGTGCACCATGTCAGGTATACTGTAGCACGTGGCTGACATGTTTTAGTGAGCCTCCCACGGCAAGGTACACGGCAAAGGTAAGTATAAGTGGGAGAAAAAGTGTATGATGGTTGTTAACGATTGCGATTGTTAACATTGTACATGGATGAAGTCATATGGTTTCATGTAGACGCGTTGGTATACTAAAAGGTTTTACTTTAGTATAAGTGGGAGATTGTTGGGGTTGTTGTATAACTAAAGCAAAACCAGTTGTTTTAGTGGTTACGACACAGGTCCACTGTTAACAATCCCTATCTGGAAGAATATGTATAAGCAAGAATAAAGCCCATTATCTCATGTTTTAGACCACGTGTCGATCTGAGTTCGGAGAGGATCACGAAGGTCGTTGATAATGATGAGATATAAACAGTTCACAATCGAGATAGCTTGGGCTGAGCTGTCGGTCTAGACTGCAGCTTAATGGTAGTGATGAGTCCTAATCACTAATTATGCTGGTACGGTGGAACGTATTGAAGGATCAAGGGAGATAATGCTCTTCTGATACTGACCCTGTATCAAAGGTGATATAGGTGAAGAGCAACACATCTCAGGCTCTAGCTCGATCTTAACCTTGGTAAACTATTAGATGTATATGTATTCTTCGATGTTACTTTGATTTACGATGATATGAACTTCTCGTTAGTTCATCTTAATCATGTCGTACTTTGGGTAACACGGAGATGCATAGTATGTCTAATAAGTGTTATCAATAAGCCGTGTCCTATGTGAGTGTAGGCTGGCGTTATCCCCTCAGGGAGTTCACAAGGATTATTATACCAAATCATGCATGCTGATTAAGTTCAGGTATATAATAAGGTGTGAACGGGTACTACCTGAGGAATAGATGTTAACAATTAGGAGCAGTCATGGTAGCTCTAATTGATTAACGGATATGGAAGGTCTTAAACACGGGGGTCGAACTAAACAAAATACGAACCCAATCTACATAATTGGGACAGAGCGGTGATTCAACTATGACACTTTAGTGGAGTGCGCCATAGTTCTAATGAGATACATGTTCAGGGGTGGACATGGAAATATCGAATTAGATAAGGCCCAACTCTGTCTGGTATCCGATCCCTAGGATGGCCCAAACAGACCTCGGGAATCGATCTAAATAGTATTATTGAGTATGGGCTCAATAATTGTACTCAGGCCCAGTATATGATATATATTGGATTTATATCCGTTGGATGGATATTAAATATAATTAATTTATATTTATATCCTGTGGGATAAGATTAAATCTAATTAGTTATAATTTAATCATTCATGGATAAGATTAAATCTAATAGGATAAGTTTTATTTAATTAAATCTTATGGGGATAAATATCATATATAAATATATTTTGTATATATTTATTTATTTATTTATTCTTCTACTGGAATTAGAATAAATTCTATTTGTTAGAATTAATTCCGGATATGCAGTTGCATAACTGAACAAATTAATTCCTTATTAATTCCGTATTAATAAAGGAATAGGATTTGTAAGTTATGGAAAGAGAATAAATATGGGATAGGCAAAGATATGGTTGGAGATAAATAAGGAATCATATCTCCTTATTTATGTACCATATAAATACTCTAAGTCTCTCATCTAAACCCTAGCACACATAAGTCATCATTGTAAGATTGGCGCGAATCCCTAGGGCGAGAGAGAGAGTCGGCCGCTGGTTCCTGAGTGAGGGAGATCGAGGTTCCAGTGATCTTGAGACGTCCACCAAGTCTCAGATCTGAAGGTGTGGGATCACATCCTAGAAGATCAGAACCGTAGATCGATCAGACACGACTCAGATTGCACGTTCTTCATAATCACAAGGTATGTACTCGAGCCCTTCCATGAACTTATGTGCACGATCGAATCAACATAACCGAACCAAGATCTGGGTCGGGGCGGCTTTCAAGCAGCCGCTCCAACACAAAGCCACCAACCAAGCATCGGATCTCGGCATCCCTCCGCCTATAAATAGTGAAGGATGAAGACGAAGAGAAGTAGAACACTTCCTGAGCATTCGAGCCTACCGCAAACAAACACTCCCAGCCTTAGAGCAAACTTCGAGTCTTTGTTTCCAAGTGTTCTCCGAGTTCCAGTTTCATCAGAACTCGTCTTCACAACCTTCACACTTAGAGTCTAAGCCCATTCCATATCCAAGCTTAGAAGAAGAGCTCTAGCCATCTTTGCACTTATTGTAAAGAGCTCTTCACAGTGTGTCGTCGTAAACCAAAAACCCTAAATCTGTCCGTTAGGTTTTAGAGTTCGTCGTCGTTAGGTTGTTTCGATCCAAGGCTCTACTTTCATCGATTGTAGAAGCCTCGATCATAGATTCTAGATCCAAGCTTGCACCTACATCGTTTGTGTGAAGCTTGATCGAAGCTAGGCTGTAAGGAGAGTCCGCAATCTCCCTGTCGTCGGACTGAAGCGAGTGAAGCTTTCTGTCCAGTTTAGGTTTTTGGTGTGAACCCGGAATCACCCAGCATCTGTCAGATCCAAGCGAGTGAAGCTCGATCTTGACCAGGCTTTTGAAGAGCCCGTAATCTTCAACCACTATAAATCTCGTGTCGTATCTCTCTAACCCTAAACTCTTTACTTTGATTATCCATTGCACGTGCATTTAAACAAACATAACTTGGATTTTTTAAATACTTAGGAAAGATTTAGCTCACCGAATTCCGCACAAAGAGTAAAGTCTCACTCTTGATCAAGCTCTAAGCTTAGGTCAAGAGAATCTAGATTGCTTCAGATCTAGCTCTCGGCTAGGTCTTAGTATTTCTACGAGCACTTTACTTTATACTCTGAATTAAGGAATTTGAAGTTGAAAAACTTCAAAATACGTATTCACCCCCCCCCCCCCCCCCCCCCTCTACGTATTTTTCCTATAACAAACAGGGACCAACAGATTATGATGATGATGAAGTGTGCGATAATTGAGTATTTATAGGCGCAAGGATGGGTAAAAGAGCAAACGTTCGTGTGAAGGGAGGACAGAAAAGGAATTCTTATAGAGGTAAGATTCCCTCCATCATGAATGCAGTGGTCCTCACTCTAGAGTACGTAGAGTCATGCGGATAGCGTGCTACACAGAACCTAGGGTTCTGCCAGATGCTTGGGGGCATGATCAGATCCTTCGATCCTGACAGATGCCAATAAATCCAGCGCGGCTTCTGGGAGGAGATAAGACTTCTAGCTTCTGCGTAGAACGTGCCTTATATCCGTATTGAGCGTCTGAAGTCTTTAAGAACCCATAGAATTTCTGATAATATGCCACCATATGGAGCAGTTTCTGTTTAAGGCCTTATCAAGATTAACAACTATCTTCCTTAATGGCGATACCGAGTCTAGTTCTAACTAGATCTTACTATTCCTTTCATCTTGGCAAGATTTCCTTGTTCAGCAGAAAACATCCAATATTTTGGAGCAATGGACACAACCATAATTTTATATCTAGATGAAACAAAGAGACGATATTCCAAACTTATAGGAAGGGTGTCTTTCTAATGGATTTATTTATCTGGATAGTGAGGCTGATATTAGTCCCTATCAAACACTTAGACAAAAACTCGGATGAATTTGCTCGAAGGCTGTGAGTGCTTGTTTGCAGTAGGCGCTGATTTCTCAAGTAGTGTTCTACTATTCTCCGTCTTCGACCTTCACTATTTATAGGTCGAGGGATGTGCAAGAGCCGTTTGATGGTTGGTGGCTTTGTCCCTCCTTCTCTCGACAGTACTCGCCTTAACCAGCAGCTTTTCAGACGCGCCCATTTGTCTCTTTGCCGAAAATGGCTAAGAGCCAATTTTAACTGTAACTGGAGCGCCCAGTACTGTTGCGGTGTCCTTGTCGGCTTGGTGGTCATCTCCGGTGCTCCATTCTTCTATCGCCACGTGGAGATACACAATTAATGCGTCGATCTGCACTTGACTGAAGTTTGAACTTGAAGTATAAATTGGAGCGGGAATTGAGCTGTCACTTTCTGTTAGGTAGAGGCTCGCTTCGCTTTTTGAATTTGGAGTGTCCGTTTTGGATGAGTCGCTTCAAGTCATACTGTAGCGTTTGCTTGGAAACAGATTTCCTAAACGTCCGCTTTAGTAAGTGTTGACTCACTTTGACTTTCATTGTAGCGCTTGCTTCGCTTCACTTCAGCAGTCTCGCTTTGATTTTACTGTAGCGTTTGGTTCGCTTCGCTATTCTTCGGCACGCTTCACCTCGCTTCGGTAGACTCGCTTCATTTTGAAAACACACTCAAGCGAGTGGCCTTCACTTGAACTTCTAGCAGTCTAAAAACCTAAGCATCTAAAGTATAAACACAAGCCTTCCTAACATTATAGGCTTAGAAAAATTCTAACCTATCTCCATCAAAATAGGGTTGCTTGGGAATAGGATGCATAGAGGGTTTTGGGATCAAATCAAAACATATACACTTTAATTTTAAAGCGTCCGATTAGGTTCCCCCTTAACATATGATCCTTAACAATTCCCAACAGACCGTATCCAGCATATCCCTAAATGCAATTTTGGGCAATGTTTCCTCCATGATGTTGCCCATCGTATCTACATGGTCCACCATTTCAGTATCTTGATGTTGTTTTTCCATCTTGTATATATCGAATGCGATTGTCTCTCCAGAGACTTGACTTGTCAACTTGCCGGTGTCGCAATCGATTTGGGTCCGTGCTGTCTTGAGGATTGGTCTGCCCAAAAGCATTAATGGCGATTTCCCTTCAGTTCCTCCCATCTCGAGTATGTAAAAATTGGCTGGGAAGATCAAATCTTCCACCTTGACCAAGACGTCATCTAGAATTTCTTCGGGGTACACATTTGACCTGTCCGCCAGTTGGATTACCACTCAGGTGGGTTTCAGGGGGCCCATGTTGAGTTCTTGGTACATAGAAAGTGGCATCACATTGATTGATGCTCCCAAGTCCAACATGGCCTTTTCGATCCTCATAGTTCCAATTACGCAGGGAATGTAGAACATCCCTGGGTCTCCACATTTTGTCGCTATCTCCCTATCCAAGACGGACGATACATGCTCTCCCACTTGGAACTTCACATTTTCATCGAACTTCACTTTTCGCGTACACAACTGCTTCGACAATTTTTCTTATCTAGGCATAGAGCGTATGGCAATGAGTAGTGGAATATTGACTTCCACTTTCTTGAAGAGTTGATACATCTTGCCCATCTCCTCAGCTTCCTTGTTCTTGGCTAACCTTTCGGGAAAGGGTTCCTTAGGCTTGTAGGGATGAGGGATCGCCATCTCTTCATCCTTCTTTTCCCCCTCTATCTTGCCCGAACCGGTTACTTCCAATTCTCCTTCTTCAACCGTATCTTCCACCGGCTTTTTTCTTTCGGGTAGCTGCATCCCAATTCTTGTAGTGATTGCCTCGACATGGGCATGATTTATCTCCACTTGAGGTGGCAGCTCGCCTTGCCTCTTTCCCAATCTAGCGACTGCCTGAGTGAGCTACCCATGCTGAGTGTTTATGTACTGAATGGCTCCTTGGGTTTCCATTCTGAACTTCTCGTTCTCAGCTTGAGCCTTGACATTCTTCCTTTCCATGGTGATGACCAACTCAGCTAATGATGGCTTGTTCTGCTGATGTTGCCCCGATTGGTGTTGTGGTTGTTGCTGTGGCTTCGGCCCCCCATTTGAAATTCTCATGGTCTCTCCATCCCGGATTGTAGAATTGGGAATTCGGATCATACTTAGGGTAGCCATTTCATCCATTTCCTTGGTTATGCCCAAGGATCTTCACTTCTTCTATCGGCATCATATCGGGACACTCATCAGTTACGTGTGTGGTGACAAAGCAGAGTTGACATGCCCGCACGCCCTTCTTTTGTGGTCCATCAGTGTTCATCATCTGCTCAAGTAGAGTGCACATTTTATCAAGTTTTGAATCTGAAGTCGATGGTTCAGCAGCACTTGCCCTGGTCAAGTCAATCGGCTCATCTCTGGATTCCACCGCCATATTGACAAACTGATATTTTATATGCATTTCAAGATGTTTTTGGTAGGTTTTGGCTTTGATAAGTGTGCTTAAATGAATAGGAAATGATAGGTTTTTACACTTATGCGTTTTCTATATGCTTTGCGCTTTCTCTCATTTTCCGTGCTAATTTCAGGTGCTGTGGCAATTTTCTGGGAATGTTTGAGTTATCCTATGTCGAAGAGGATCAAGAGAGGAAGCCGTAGCACTTTGCGGATTAATTTTCCAATGCCGGACGAGAGAGAACGAGCCAAAACCGTGAGAGCGCGCAAACTGTGAAATGTGGGCGGAAATGCACAAGTCAAATGGAAATAAATGCACTAGTCAAAACTTCATTCAAATTTCCAGAAATTACAGTTTTTACCCCACCTTCTCAACTCAAGTTTCTTCTTATTGCAATTTGACCCCAACTTGTGGGAGATCTATAAATACCTTGTTATTTGCCTCATTTGGCAACTTTGATCACTTGAATTCACTCTTGCATTATTGCTTAGAACCCTAGCTTTTCCCTCCTTTCCTTTTTAGTACTTTCAAATTTTGTTGGATGATGAAGCTTGAAGATTGAAGATTATTGAAGCATTTTATTTCCTTTTACTTTCCTTGTTATTTCTACCATGAATTCTCTTCTTTTTGTTGGTTTGATTGTTAGATCTATGATGAGTGGCTAGTTTTCTTAGAGGTTTCAAATGATGGATGGTGTGAATTAGGCTAGGATTTGGTGGTTATTGATGTGGATCTACCTTTCCTTTGAGTTTCCCTTGGATTTGATTGGATTTAATTGCATGAATGATTGACAACCATGAGTGCATATAAGGTGTTTGATGGAATGCCTAGGAAGCTTCCATTCATAGCACTTGGCATGATACCTTGCTCATATTATCTAGTATTGATTTGCATTGCTCCTAGAAAGAATTATGTGAATTGATGTTAGAATAATAGGCATTGTGCTTTTAGGGTTGGTAATATGTTTAGAATGGTAAGCGCGCATGTTATTCAATCCACTAGTTATCAAGTCTTAGGAGGATAAGATAGCTTGGTTTATGTAATAATGCCACTCAAAGGAATTAAAATGGTTTGATACATCACTTGCCTAGTCCTTAGCCTAATCACACCGGAAATCATTTGAATCCTTGTTTGCTTTTATCGAATTTCTACTACTTGTTCCTTTACCTGTTCTTTACATTACTTGCCTTTATTTTTGCTTGTTATTTTTACTTACTCATTACTTGCCTAGTTATAAAACATCAAACCAAGTCTATGTGCTTAGATAGTATGATGTCGACAACACAAACTACTTGATTTGCTATTGATACATTCACTCCTCGTGGTTTGACCCGGACTACTAGCTAGTTCGGTTATTGTATTATTGATAGGCTAGAAATAGCCGAGTCACGTATCTGCAAATAGTTTCATCGCAAGGCTGGGCAGTTTATTTAGCATGGATCCACCGCAAGCAGCATTGACCCAAGCACGTTCATGCGGTCGCAGTCCCACCATGAAGTATTGATCCAAATCAGGTTTGGCGATTGCGTGCTGCGGGGACTTGGCCAGAAGCTGCTTGAATCTGCCCCAATACTCGCAAAAGTTCTCTCTCGCACCCATCTTGATCGAGCTGATCCTTTTCTGCATGTTTTGAATGCGGGAAGCGGGGTAATATCTCTCCAAGAACTTATGCTGTAGCTGTGCCCAGGTGGTCACCGTACCCTCGTCTAGCGTGTACAACCATTCCCTTGCCCCATCGTGTAATTAGAAAGGGAATGCTAGCAGCCTTATGTTCTCCCATGTTAGCTTTAGTTATGACAGTGCAACACGTCATTTCAAAGTCCTGGATGTGATGTTGTCTCTAGGCATGTCACTGAACTTAGGCAATAGTTGTAAGAACGCATGCTTAAGTTCCCAATCTGCGACCGAAGGTACGGGGAAAGTGATGCCCAAGGGTCGTAGATTTGCATTGTTAGGGAATACTGTTGGGAATTGTTAAGGACTAAATTGTTAAGGGGGAACTATTTGGGACATTTGATAAATGAAGTCATTTGTTTTGATTAGATCCCAAAACCCCAAGTGTCCTATTCTCAAGCGACCCATTTTTGATGTAGTCAATAA
Organism: Thymus mandschuricus; assembly: GCA_029379335.1. Taxonomy (NCBI): domain Eukaryota; kingdom Viridiplantae; phylum Streptophyta; class Magnoliopsida; order Lamiales; family Lamiaceae; genus Thymus; species Thymus mandschuricus. The sequence goes on along the minus strand of CM057074.1, from coordinate 11,416,824 downwards.
GTTAGAATTTTTTCTAAAAGCCTATTCTGTTAGGATGGCTCTTTTATTTTGCTTAGATTAGGCTTCAAAAGTTCAAGTGAAGGCCACTCACTTGAGTGTGTTTTCCAAAGCGAAGCGGGTCAAGCAAACTGAAGTGAAGCGTGCCGAAGAATAGCAAAGCGAAGCGAAGCGATCGCTACAGTAGATTCAAAGTGAGTCTGCCAAAGCGAAGCGAAGCGAGCGCTACAGTTCAAAGCAAAGCGAAGCGAAGCGATCGCTACAGTAGATTCAAAGTGAGTCTGCCAAAGCGAAGCGAAGCGAGCGCTACAGTTCAAAGCGAAGCGAAGCGAAGCGAGCGCTACAGTGGAATCAAGTGAACCCACTAAAGCGAAGCGAAGCGTGCGCTACAAAGAAAAGCGGAAGCGAGTCAACGCGAGTCAACACTTAATTAAGTAGCGTCTCGGGAAATTTATTTCTCAAGTGACTCACTACAAATATGACCATGAAGCAACTCACTTCAGAGCGGCCGCTACAACTTCAAAGCGAAGCAAGCCACTACCTACCAGAAAGCGACAGCGCGACTCCCGTCCATATTTTGAACTCCAGTCAACAGGAGATCGTAGCATTAATTACAAGATCTCCACGTGTCGAAAGCGGAGTGGAGCGGAAGAGTTGACTGCCTGGCCGACAGGGTGCCGCTACAGTACTGGCTCGCCCCAGTTACTGTTGAAATTGGAGTTTAGCCAGAATTGGCAAACGGATAAACTGCGCATCTGCAAAAGCATACTGGCTGCACAAAGTACTGTCGAGTGGAGGAGAGACAAGGCCACCAACCAAGCAACGGATCTCGGCCATCTCTCCGCCTATAAATAGTGTAGGATGAAGACGTGAAGAAGTAGAACACTACTTGAGCATTCGAGCCTACTGCAAACAAACACTCCCAAGCTTTCGAGCAAATCTTCGAGTCTTTGTTTACCAGTGTTCTCCGAGTTTCCAGTTCATCGGAACTCGTCTTCACAACCTTCACACCTAGAGTCTAAGCCTACTTCAAATATTCAAGCTTAGAAGAAGAGCTCTAACCATCTTTGCATCTACTGTAAAGAGTTCTTCATAGTGTGTTTTGTCAACCAAAAACCCTAAACTCTGTCTATTAGGTTTTTGAGTGTTGTCGTTAGGTTGTTTCGATCCAAGGTTCTTCTTTCATCGATTGGAGAAGCCTCGATCATAGAGTTTAGATCCAAGCTTGCACCTACATCGTTTGTGTAAAGCTCGATCGAAGCTAGGCTGTAAGGAGAGCCCGTAATCTCCCTGTCTGTACGACTGAAGCAAGTGAAGCTTCAAGTCTAGTTAGGTTTTTGGTCTGAACCCGGAATCACCCAGCGTCTGTCAGATCCAATCGAGTGAAGCTCGATCTTGACCAGGCTTTTGAAGAGCCCGAAATCTTCAAGTTCTTGAGTGAAAAGAACAGTTGCCGTCGTGCAGCAAAGTGGACGTAGGAGCGTTATCTCCGAACCACTATAAATCTTCGTGTCGTATCTCTCTAACCCTTATCTCTTTACTATATTCGATTATTCATTGCATGTGCATTTAAACAAACAAACTTGATTCTTTAATTACTTAGGAAAGATTTAGCTCACCAAATTCCGCACATACGAGTAAAGACTCCCTCTTGATCAAGTGCTCACTTCGGTCAAGTAGGCTAGCTACGTACTGTAGATCTAGCTTCAGCTAGGTCTTAAGTTTCAAGTGAGCTCTTTACTTGTCACTCTGAGTTAAGGGATTTGAAGTTGAAAAACTTCAAAATACGTATTCACCCCCCCCCCCTCTACGTATTTTCCTATTAACAAACCGGGACCAACAAGTGGTATCAGAGCAGCGGTTCTTTCGAGCCTCTGCTTTGCATATCCGAAGCGAGTCCCCACTCGCTTCACGTTGTCTCACTGAACCGGATCCTATTTTCCTAAGTGCATCAAAATCTCACCCACGCATACTGCATTTACTGCTGATAGTTTGCTATGTCTACATACAGTGCATCAAATCTTCCACAGTTCTCGATCGAAGGATACGAGACATGGAGTTTCCGAGTCGAAAGCTTCCTATGCTCCATCCACGACCGGATGTGGGAAGTCATAGAGGACGGACCAATCGAAATCAAGAAAGCCATATCTGTGAACGTCCCAGCTGCTGAAGGACGCGAAGCTCATGTCAGACAAGAGTACGTCGAGAAGGACAAAGATGAATACAATCCCAACGACTTCAAGATCGCCAACCTTGATAAAATCGCACGACACACGATGCAAAGCACTGTGTCTAACGCCTATCTTCCACGGATAAGGAAGTGCGCAACGGCGAAGGAAATGTGGGAAACCCTAGCCCTCATTTCTCAAGGCACAGACAAAATCAAGGAAAACAAACTTGCCGTTCAGATGCGGGAGTTTGAAAGTCTGATAATGAAGCCAGGAGAATCCATCGACGCCTTCGAGCTGAGGGTTACAAACATCATTGCAACTCTCAACTCGCTTGGGAAGGAACTCACAGATAAGGAAGTCAACCTGAAAATTGTCCGATCTCTCACAAGGAAGTGGCAGACTATGAAGGAGCTGTACCTAGCAACCAAGGATCTATCAAAGTTCACACCGGAAATTCTGTTTTCCAAACTCAAAGCTCATGAATTCGATCTGAATCGAATGAACTCGACGAAGAGGATGAAGCGCCCACTACGTCAAAAGGAGTAGCCTTCAAAGTTGCCGAAGGGCCAAGCGAGCAGTCGCTAGCCAAGATGATGAGGGAAGAGTTGGAAGAACACATTGCGTTCTTATCCAAGAACTTCAACAAGATGAACTCTCGAGTGGGCAAGTACAAAAGATTCTACAAGCAGTACAAAGGGAGGAGCACTGATGCTCCAGAAGGAAAAGGAAAGAGAGAAGAAACAACCAAGCCGATCCCACGAGACATGATGGATGTGGAGTGCTACCACTGCCACAAGATGGGCCACTACAAATCCGATTGCCCAAAGCTAAGTGCTAAAGAGCGCGAAGAATTGAAGGCCAAGAGGGATGCTCCAAGGCGAGCGCTCGTAGCGAGTGAAGCACCGGTCGCTACAACTGAAGATCCACCAAGCGACTCAGATGCATTCACCGATCCAAATTCCAGTGATGGTGAGGATCTTGGATTTATGGCGCTCACCGACGAAGAAACAGGAGAGGTATTCTTCTATCCTTCAATAACTTCAATTACACTAGCACACACTGACAATGAGGAAGAACAATCCTCTTCATGGAGTGAGTTGTTTGACAAGCACCAGAAATTGTCAAGCGACCACAAAGTGGTAAAACAAGCTCTGTCTCAAAGCGAGAAGGAGAACCGAAAGCTAGCCCGTGAGCTTGACGAAGTCAAACTTAATTTATGGGCTATGACTAGTAAGTTCGAGGATCACTTCGCTAGACATCAAAGCTTGGAGGGAAGGTATGAAACCCAGTCCACTCTAGTTGCCAACTTGAACAAAGCATCATATGCTAGGCAGGCACTAGAAGGCTCGCTTCTGCCTTTTGGTAGGAAAGCTGGCCTTGGATATGAGGGTGGACCTCCCAAGCCGACTGTCTTTGTTGGTGCATCAGACACTACACCATCAGTCACTTTGGAATTGCCCACTGCATCCAAAGCGACCACTAACAAAGATAAAGGCGAATTGGCTGAGAACCCTAAAAGGAAGCCTATGAAGGTGTCTATATCTTTAAGGGCAGATCCTAAGGGCAAGCAAAGTTCAACAGTCCCTAGCACTCAACATGCTAAGTCTTACCAATCCAAGGGTAAAGGGAAAACTATTGAAGCTTCTAAGTCTCAAGCCAAGACACGAGAGACAAAGGATCTACCTCCTAAAAAGAGGAGTAATGTCTATGTGTCACGTTATCCGGACTGGAGATGGTCCAACCGGACTAACGTTGAGGGGGAAGAATTCGAAGCACCAAAGAGGCCGCTTCGAACTCCCAAAACTACTCAAGCGAGTCGGGGTCAAAACCCTAGTTGGACCGCTTCGAGGAAACCAAGCGAGCCGCTTTGACAGACTAGAAACCCTAAGTCAGCCTCTAAACCCAGAGCTAATCCGAAGCGAGTCGTTTCAGGATATAAGCAAAGTGGGAAGAGCATAGGTAGGACTGAAGCGAGCCGCTACCCCTCTTGCACACACTGTTGCACGTGTGAAACTGCTTTAAGGCAGAAGTCACAGTTTTCTAAGGTCGAGAAGCCCAAGACACAAGCTTCATCTCAAAAGAGAGTGAAGCAAGTGTGGGTACCTAAGGGAGCTAACCTGCAAGGACCCAAACTGATTTGGGTACCAAAATCTGTCTAATTGCAGGTGAGCGCCGTGGGTCCTATGCCAAGTGAGGGTCAACAAGTATGGTACTTGGACAGTGGATGTTCAAGACACATGACCGGCATGAAAGCTCTACTTCACAACTACATAGAGAAGAAGGGTCCACACGTAACCTTTGGTGACAACTCTCGAGGAAGCACCAGGGGATACGGCGCACTGAAAGTTGGAAAGCTCACAATTGAAGAAGTCTCCTATGTGGAAGGACTCAAGCACAACCTGTTGTCCATTTCACAGTTTTGTGATAAAGGGTACAGGGTGGAGTTCATCTCCAACAAGTGCATTGTGAAGAGCAAACTCACGTCTCAGATTGTGCTCACTGGAATTAGGCAAAGGAACGTCTACATAGCACAATGGGACAGCTGCAAAGAGGAAACTTGCCTAGTTGCAAGAAGTGCTACAGAAATTGGATGGCTATGGCACAGACGCTTGAACCACCTCAATTTCAAAACTATCAATCGCTTAGCTCGAAAAGGTTTGGTGCAAGGCATACCGAATGAAGTCTTCGTCAAAGACCATCCATGCTCACCATGCCAACGAGGGAAGCAGACGAAGAAGCACTTCGCCAGTCTCGAAGAAGCTTCATCAAAGCGAGTGCTCGAACTGCTTCACATGGATCTGTTTAGTCCAGTTACTCCAGTTAGTATAAATGGAAGGAAGTACACTCTAGTTGTAGTCGACAACTTCTCTCGCTACACTTGGGTTGTATTCCTTTTCAGCAAGAAGGAGACACTGACCAAACTGCCACAACTACTCAAGCGATTGGCGGTGGAAAAGAATCAAGCTATCGTGACCATTCGCTCCGACAAAGGCACAGAGTTCTTGAACTCTACAATTGAAGCGTACTGCACGGAGCATGGCATAGCACATCAAACTTCTTCAGCACGCACTCCTCAGCAGAATGGAGTTGCTGAAAGAAGAAATCGAATCATCAAAGAAGCCGTTCGCACCATGATTGCAGACTCGAAGCTTCCGATGAAGTATTGGGCTGAAGCTGCCAACACGGCGTGCTACACACAGAATCGGACGCTTCTCAACAAACGGCACGACAAAACTCCATATGAAATATGGACAGGGAGAATTCCTAACATATCTTATTTCCATATTTTTGGTTGTAGGGTCTTCATTCACAACAATGGGAAGTCGCAGTTGAAAGCCTTTGAAAGCAAAGCTGATGAAGGAGTATTCTTAGGATACTCGACATCTAGCAAAGCTTACAGGGTGTTCAACTGTAAAACCCTAATTGTGGAGGAATCACCCCATGTCGTATTTGATGAGTCTTCTTTAAGCCTTCCACAGGAACAGGCTCAAGCGAATGAAAAGGATCAAAGCAAGGAACCCTCAAATCAACTCACTTGGGACGTGCTCGATGAAGATGATGAGATCAAGGACTCAAGCGAGCAAAATCCCAAAGGAGGAGTCGAAGCTGCCCCCAAGATTCCTGAAGCTAGTGCAGGCCAAGCACCCAATCCAGTCACTTCAGTCGATGTAGCGAGCGACAAGGAAGAAGATGAAGATGAAGCTGGCGGATCAAAGCGAGCGTGGCTCAAAGATCACTCACCTAGCCAAATCATTGGAGATCCATCCAAGGGTGTAGTGACCAGAAGTCAAGTGTTTGGAGAAAGTGCCATGTTCAGAAGCTTTCTCTCAAACATTGAGCCATCAAGCGTGGAGGAAGCCCTAGCCGACTCTAACTGGGTGATCGCCATGCAAGAGGAGCTGAACCAGTTCACTAGAAATGACGTATGGTACCTCGTGGATCGTCCCAAGTTTCAGCATGTTATTGGCACCAAGTGGGTGTTCAAGAACAAGACCGACGAGGACCACAATGTAGTGAGGAACAAGGCGCGACTCGTTGCCAAAGGCTACTGCCAAGAGGAAGGAATCGACTTTGACGAGACCTTCGCTCCAGTGGCACGGCTTGAAGCTATCAGATTGTTTCTAGCCTATGCAGCAGCCAAGAAGTTCAAGGTCTATCAAATGGATGTGAAGAGCGCATTCCTCAATGGTGAACTCAAGGAAGAAGTGTATGTGGAGCAGCCACCGGGTTTCGAGCAGGGAGATAAAGTGTATCGCTTGAAGAAAGCCCTGTATGGGTTGAAGCAAGCTCCCAGAGCTTGGTATGATACACTATCTCAATTCCTAGTGGAGAATGGCTTCCACAAAGGGAAAATAGATCGAACTCTATTCACTATCAATCATGGAGACGATATGCTATGGGTTCAGATCTACGTGGACGACATCATATTTGGGTCACCAAACCAGTCGCTTAGCGAGAAGTTTGGAGAGCTGATGAAGACCAAGTATGAGATGTCGATGATTGGCTTGATGAGCTGCTTTCTAGGTCTTCAAGTGAAGCAGCAGGATAATGGAATTTTCATCAACCAAGAGAAGTACACTCGAGATATGCTTGCCAAGTTTGGTGTTCAACATGCTAAAGCTGTGAAGATTCCAATGAATACCAACTGGAAGATGGAGCCAGACGAAGGAGGAAAATCTGTAGATCCTACAGATTGTCGTGCCCTAATCGGGTCACTACTCTATCTCACTGCAAGCAGGCCAGATATTGCTTTTGCAGTCGGAGTCTGCGCTCGCTTCCAAAGCAACCCCAAGCACAGCCATCTTGAAGCTGCCAAAAGGATTCTTCGATATTTGAAGGGCACTATCAACATGGGTCTGTGGTATCCAGCGGAGGACAATTTGGAGCTCACTGGATATTCCGATGCTGACTATGGAGGTTGCCGAGTCGATAGGAAGTCAACTTCGGGTACATGTCAGTTCTTGGGAAGCAAGCTAATCTCGTGGTTCTCAAAGAAGCAAACAGGCGTAGCCACTTCAACAACTGAAGCTGAGTACATGGCCGCTGGAAGCTGCTGTTCTCAAATCCTATGGCTTCGTCAACAATTGAAGGACTACAAAGTTGAAGCGAATGAAATTCCGATCTTCTGCGACAACAACAGTGCCATATGAATCTCGCAGAATCCAGTGCTTCACAGTAGATGCAAGCATGTGGAAATTCGACATCATTTCATTCGTGATCATGTCGAGAAGAAGGATATCAAGCTCGAGAAAATTCATACCGATCTCCAACGAGCAGATATCCTCACTAAGCCTCTAGCTGAGTCTCGATTCAATCAGCTATGCATGGAATTAGGGTTATTAGACCCTGGTGAAGAATGCTAGTTCCAGGATGCACGAAGGAGTGTTCGCTTGTTCTCTTGTGCGTCACTCGCTTCGGATCTTCACCAACTCAAGCGAGCCACTTCAAATCTCACTCGCTTGAAGAAAATGAAGTTAGGTGGAGATAGGTGGAGTATTGGAAGAAGTTCCCTACCAACTTATTGGAATTGTTAAGTATATGGTTAAGGGGGAACTAATGCTTACTCTAGGAGCAAGCTACTTCCAAAGCGAGCAAAGAATGCTGCTATCTTGAATTCTGCATCGCTTCAATTTGCCCTAGCTTGGGTCAAAGCGAGCCGACTGCAGATTCATTCTCTAGAATGTAGGAAAGCTTGAAGGTTTACCTTTTTATACAAAAGGTTGCAGGGCTGGTGACATGCTTCTGCGTAAAATACGAGATTGTCTTGTCAGAGCATTCTCATTGTCATCCTGTCCATTTCTGCTCTGAGATAAGGACTTGTACTCATCCCCCATTCGTCGTGAATAAGTACACTTACGTGATGCTCCCTTCGGGTTGTAGTAAGCTTGTGTACTTTATTCATTTTCTCCCTCCTTCACTTCGATGGAGGACTCTCTAATTCGTAGAGGAAGATGAATGCCATGAAGACGAATGCCAAGAAGATGAATTACCCATCAAGTGATACCCAACAGGTGATATAAACAAGCTTCAAAGCGAACAACAGATGCATTCATCAACAAGTGGAGTCAACAACTTGAAGTCCAAATCAAATAAAGTCTCCAACTAGTGGTATCAATCTCCTACGAAGTGAGATTGACTGGTAAGCGTTTCAATTTTAAGTACACCAAGTGAGCTGAAGCGTGCTAGAAACATTCACTCACTACGTGGAAAATATAAAGTGAATCTGACACAAATACAAAGAGGAAAACATTCTTGTTTATTCTCGAAGTATGTAAGTCAGAAACATTTTAAAATTAAGCAAAGAAATTCAATTTCTTATTCCAGTCGCTTCAGATGGCCAAGCGAGTGCTTCGTCACTCAAAGCTAGCCATCGCAAGCGAGTGCGGAACAGTCACTCAAGCGAATGACTCTCAAGCGAGTCAAGGCATAGCGGCCCAACTCGAAGCGAGCGGGCATGAAGCGAGTATGAGCTGTCTGCACTCGAGTGCAATTTTACTCTCTGCTGTGCATTTAATGCAGGTGCAGGAATGACAAAAATAACGGGCGCGTGTTCACACGTTTGAATTTGAAGCGGGAAAAGGCGGAGAAGATCCAGCCGTCGAATCTCAACAGCCCCCAATCTGGAGCCGTTCGATTAACGCCGTATACGACAAGCCAACCATAGAAGGCCACGTGGCGACGCCGAGCAAGTGGCGGTTCACTTTTACTGTGATGACGCCGGACACGTCAGATCCATCACCGCACGTCCGCCGCCTACCTACAGGATTTTCGGCGTTATTACCGTCCTACCCCTGCCACGTCAGCCATAACCTAACTCTATATATATGGGACGAGGCAGAACTGCAGAACCTTTCACAGCCTTCTAAAATTGCCATTCTCGTGCTTAGATCTGCAATTATTATGCAACTCACGAGTCTCAACCCTTGATTTTCATTGTTAAAACCTCAGTCAAACTCTTTCAAAATCCACCATGGGCAAGAAAAAGAATACAGAGACAATGGAGCAGTTCATGACAAATGTTGGCGAGCACATAAACGTCGAGCCCCATCTCGACCCTATCGTCATCGAAAGACATGGTTTCTTCCGTAGAGCCGTGACCACGGCCGGTCTATGGAAGTTTATAACGTTGATACCGACGAAGATTCTGGCAAAGGCAGTGGGAGAAATCCTACTGAACTTGAAGAAGGAACAAAATACTTCATCCTTCACTGATCCACAAACCAGCAAGCCGGTGAAGGTGGATATGAGTGAACTCATCGGGGTGTTCGATCTGCCGAGAGAAGGAGGAGACTCACTGTTAGATTTGGGTCTTTCGGCCGGGGTGCAGTATGGTCGATTTGCAGCCGCCGGAGCAGATCCGAATTTCAAGGAAGCCAACATTAGCAAAAGTTTGAAGAACCATTTCAATCTCATCTGCGAACTCTTTACGAAGAGCATCGCATGCTATGTCGGATCCCTCGATACACTGTCAGAGACGAAACTGATCGGCACCGCCATGATCGTCGACAGTCTCGCCGGAACAAAGTTTGACTGGCACGGGTGGTTTCTCAAGCAAATCTACGAGGCTGCTGAAGATTTTGCGTTTGTGCCAGGAACTCCAAATAAAATTCTTCGCAAGGGAAAATTGAAATTCTTTTCAAGACTGTCTGTCGCACTGGAGATGAAGTTTCCAGAGAAAATATGGCCGGATTCCGACACGACCATATACAACAAACAAACTATCTTCTACGATACGTGGAGGAAAACCAAGATTTTGATGGATATGGGACTTCTCGAGGTGGAAGTGCCCATTGCAAGACCAGTTGCCGAAAGGCAAGCTGAAGAAGGCCAAGCGAGGCAGGTCGCTTCACCCGTGAAGCGAGCCAGGTCCAAGCGAGGCAAAAAGATGAAGCGAGTCACTTCTCTTGTCCAAGAAAGTGAGGCGGTGGAGAAGCCGCTTGAGGACATCGAAGTGACCCAATCCAAGCCTTCACCAACCAAAGCCCAATCCCCACAACTCCAAATCACCCAGATACCAGAACCCCAAGCTTCATCAACCCAACAACCTCTCACACAGACAAAACCCCTCTCTCCCCATGAAGAAGAGTCAGCATCTTCCTTTCACATTCCCACTGTCCCATTCCTCAGCACAGATGAAGCTGCTGCCTACACTACATTCACCCCACTTCAATCCCAGCCAATACAACCACCACCCACCGAAACCATTCAACCACCACTCACTGAAGCCATTCAAATTTCCGAAACCCAAGAAGCCTCATCACCTTCCCAATCCCCCTCGTCATCGGCAGCTACAGCCGATACCGCCCACACTGTCGGAGAACTCCCCATCATTCCACAATTCTTACCTACTGCTCTCACCATTCAAGAGCGGGCTGTTGAACGGTATGTCAAAGAAAGAGAGCAAGCTGCAGAGAGGATCAATCTCCGCTACTCCAATGTTCCATGGAGCAACGTATTTTACACGAATATCGTCGACTTCCTAACGTACATCACCTACCGTGGAACGGAGTACTTCAAAATCTTCGGACTCCTCAAAGCATTCACAGAACAAGAACTGATCCAGTTGGAGGCCAAGCTACTCAATTTCATGGACGTAGACGGCTTCCATGCCTTTCTTGAAGGGACCAGCTTCTGGGAGAAGCTGGATGCTAAAGTGAAAGAGGCCTATCCACTCGCAGTAGTGCCGAAGCGAGTGCTCTCTTCCCATGAAAGGAAGCTGATCAGAGAGCATAAGGAGGAGGTGGAGTTGAAAGATGCTGAGATTGCTAGTCTCCAAAGCGAGATTACAAAGATGAGTGAAGAGATGGAGAGGAAGGCGGGGGAGGTCATCAGTCTTAGAGAAGACTTTGACAGGAAGAAAAAGATTTGGAGGGAAAGGTCGAAGAGAAGGAGAAGTTGTTAGAAGAGAAGGAAAAGGCGCTGGAGGCGCAAGTGAAGCTAGTGGATGACAACACCAAAACAATCACTGAACTCAAGGGCTTGCTTGATGCTGAAAGAAGCCGCTTGAGGGAAGTTAATGCCAAGCTCATCACTCTTGGCAAGGAGAAAGTGGAGCTGGAGAAGGAAGTGAAGAAGCTGAAGGAAAAAGTGGAGAATAAGGAGGGAGAACTGGTGATGAAGGGAAGCGAACTACTCAGTACCAAGAAGACTCTTGACTCACTTCAAACTCAATTGAAGGAAGTCAAAGAAGAAAGTGCCATTGACAAGAGAGAACTTGAGAGTCTAAGGAGAGGTGCGCAGGCACTTGACTTGAAAAACGCTGAATTATCCACTCTACTGCAGAAAGTCAAAAGACTGAAAGAAACTCTCACTGTAAGGATCACTGCAGATGCCGAATTTCACAATTCTCTCAATCGGAGGGAGAGGAGACTTGCCGTGATGAAGGCAGAACTTGAAGCTTCCAAGGAACACTTGGAACTCACACTTCAAGAAGAAACAAAGAAAATCACCAAAGCCGTAGAAGCAGAGCTGGAGGCTCGCTTCAGAGAGGTGGAGCCACTAGAAAGAATGATGGCGTCTGTTGTTGAGAGAGAGAGTCAGTGCGAATATCTGCTCGAAGAAATAACCATCAAGACTGCTGAACTAGTGGCGCCTTCCATGAATAAAACCCAGCAGATGCTTCAGACTGTCCTTAACACAGTCAATTCTCTCCATCAAACCCTTTCCGGAAAATCATTGACCCTAACCCCTGGCAGTGATGATGCCAAAAAGGGGGAAGGACAAGTGAAGCTAGGAGGGGAAGGACAGATGCAGGAAGGAGGAGCTGGAGGTTTAGGGGGAAGTAGAGTTGGTGTGGAGTTGATGCTGGAGGGAGGCAGTGGTGCCGGTGAAAAGGAGGATGTAGATGAAGCGAGGTCTCTGGGCAAGACGAAACTCACGGAGGAAGAGTTAATGAAAAAGCCCGAAGAGCCTAGGAGGCCGCTTCAAGAAAAAGTGTTGAGTGCTTCTATTGCACGGCATCCTCCAGTGACTGTAATAACGAAGGAGGAAAAGAGGATGCAGGTGGAGAAGGATGCTGCCTTGGCGTGGGAGATGGAGCAGCTTTTTAATCTAACAAAACAATCTATTGCTGCAGGTGCTTCATCAAGCTCCCAAGCGGCCGCTACACCCAAAGCGCCCACTTTAGACGCCGCGCCAGCTTCAGCCGCTGCACTCACTTCGACTACTGCTACAATCACTTCGCCAGCAGTCGTCCCCCCAAGTGCTGCAGAGAAAGACATGCCTCCTCCCCCACCACCAAAACAGCCTTTGAAGCGAACTACTCCGGAGACAAAAGGAGATGACCCTGCGGCCAAGCGCCAAAAGGTCAAGCAAGTAGTTGCTTCTAGGACAGAGAAGGAGGAAAGAAAGAGGAAGGAGAGAGCAGAAGGGAGAAGCGAAGGCGAGAGGAAGAGAAGGGCAGATGCAAGGCGATTACAAGTGATTGACGCACGGATTGAGGAGCAATTCAGTGAAGTAATACTTATCCAGTCTTCACTAGTGCGCAGTGCATTTATTCCTTTCATGCCAGATGAGTCCGGAGCATGCGAAGCTCAAGCCATATTTGATGCATGCGACGTGACTACAAAGGAGATGGTTGAGTCCGGTCGATATCCTCGCAAGGATGAACAAGATTACATTCGCAAACGACTCAATGAGAAGCGTCCATCGTGGAACAGCGAGTCGGGAGCAAAATTCAAAGAAATTATGGCTCAACTGTCGAAGAGGTCAGAGGAGGAATTGGCCAAGCGGAGGAATGAGCACCCAGATGCCAGGGAAATTGAAGAGTTCATTCCGAGGGATCTGCGCGATCTGTGGCTTGAATACAAGAACCTGTTTATCAAAGCATACTACTTTTGGGAGGTAGTGCCACTTCAGGATTGTTGCTCTCGGATGAGTGCTCTCAGCAACTTCCTTTGCACGTATGACGAGAAGATGCGGAGGAAGATTTTCACCACAGCTGAACTGGCTCAACCCAAGCCTCTGGTCGTCAAGGTTCCTGCTATAAAAGAATTCCCCATGCCTTATCATCCAGGAACGGACATTCCAGATAGAGGAGTCATAGATGAAGAAGTGACTGAAGCGTTCAAGCTGGAGAGTGCATGGAGAAGGCCAAGCATTCACACAGTAGACAGCATGGAATCGAGAGTTCTATCAGCCTATGTTGATATTGCTGCTGATGAAGGAGAGAAGAAGAAGGAGGAAGAGGAGAAGGAGAAGGAGAATGAAGCTGCAGGAAACCTTTGAGTTTCAAGCTTCTCACTTTTGTGAACTGTTGTTCATCTATCTCACTTTTATTTTCTGTCTCTCTTGTGTCATTTACTCGCTTTGTGAATGACTTTACTTTTTGCTACAAACTCAAACAATTTAACCAAAAAAAAAAAGGGAAAGGAACTTAAAAAAAAAAAAATATTTATACAAACGAAGCTGCAAAGGAAGCAGTCGCTTGGAGTTCCCTTCACGGTTAGATAGGCTGAATTTTCTCTAAGTTTTAGCCTTTGGGTTTTGGCATCATCAAAAAGGGGAAATTGTTGGGAATTGTTAAGGACTAAATTGTTAAGGGGGAACTATTTGGGACATTTGATAAATGAAGTCATTTGTTTTGATTAGATCCCAAAACCCCAAGTGTCCTATTCTCAAGCGACCTATTTTTGATGTAGTCAATAAGTTAGAATTTTTTCTAAAAGCCTATTCTGTTAGGATGGCTCTTTTATTTTGCTTAGATTAGGCTTCAAAAGTTCAAGTGAAGGCCACTCACTTGAGTGTGTTTTCCAAAGCGAAGCGGGTCAAGCAAACTGAAGTGAAGCGTGCCGAAGAATAGCAAAGCGAAGCGAAACGATCGCTACAGTAGATTCAAAGTGATTCTGCCAAAGCGAAGCGAAGCGAGCGCTACAGTTCAAAGCAAAGCGAAGCGAAGCGATCGCTACAGTAGATTCAAAGTGAGTCTACCAAAGCGAAGCGAAGCGAGCGCTACAGTTCAAAGCGAAGCGAAGCGAAGCGAGCGCTACAGTGGAATCAAGTGAACCCACTAAAGGGAAGCGAAGCGTGCGCTACAAAGAAAAGCGGAAGCGAGTCAACGCGAGTCAACACTTAATTAAGTAGCGTCTCGGGAAATTTATTTCTCAAGTGACTCACTACAAATATGACCGTGAAGCAACTCACTTCAGAGCGGCCGCTACAACTTCAAAGCGAAGCAAGCCACTACCTACCAGAAAGCGACAGCGCGACTCCCGTCCATATTTTGAACTCCAGTCAACAGGAGATCGTAGCATTAATTACAAGATCTCCACGTGTCGAAAGCGGAGTGGAGCGGAAGAGTTGACTGCCTGGCCGACAGGGTGCCGCTACAGTACTGGCTCGCCCCAGTTACTGTTGAAATTGGAGTTTAGCCAGAATTGGCTAACGGACAAACTGCGCATCTGCAAAAGCATACTGGCTGCACAAAGTACTGTCGAGTGGAGGAGAGACAAGGCCACCAACCAAGCAACGGATCTCGGCCATCTCTCCGCCTATAAATAGTGTAGGATGAAGACGTGAAGAAGTAGAACACTACTTGAGCATTCGAGCCTACTGCAAACAAACACTCCCAAGCTTTCGAGCAAATCTTCGAGTCTTTGTTTACCAGTGTTCTCCGAGTTTCCAGTTCATCGGAACTCGTCTTCACAACCTTCACACCTAGAGTCTAAGCCTACTTCAAATATTCAAGCTTAGAAGAAGAGCTCTAACCATCTTTGCATCTACTGTAAAGAGTTCTTCATAGTGTGTTTTGTCAACCAAAAACCCTAAACTCTGTCTATTAGGTTTTTGAGTGTTGTCGTTAGGTTGTTTCGATCCAAGGTTCTTCTTTCATCGATTAGAGAAGCCTCGATCATAGAGTTTAGATCCAAGCTTGCACCTACATCGTTTGTGTAAAGCTCGATCGAAGCTAGCCTGTAAGGAGAGCCCGTAATCTCCCTGTCTGTACGACTGAAGCAAGTGAAGCTTCAAGTCTAGTTAGGTTTTTGGTGTGAACCCGGAATCACCCAGCGTCTGTCAGATCCAAGCGAGTGAAGCTCGATCTTGACCAGGCTTTTGAAGAGCCCGAAATCTTCAAGTTCTTGAGTGAAAAGAACAGTTGCCGTCGTGCAACAAAGTGGACGTAGGAGCGTTATCTCCGAACCACTATAAATCTTCGTGTCGTATCTCTCTAACCCTTATCTCTTTACTATATTCGATTATTCATTGCACGTGCATTTAAACAAACAAACTTGATTCTTTAATTACTTAGGAAAGATTTAGCTCACCAAATTCCGCACATACGAGTAAAGACTCCCTCTTGATCCAGTGCTCACTTCGGTCAAGTAGGCTAGCTACGTACTGTAGATCTAGTTTCAGCTAGGTCTTAAGTTTCAAGTGAGCTCTTTACTTGTCACTCTGAGTTAAGGGATTTGAAGTTGAAAAACTTCAAAATACGTATTCACCCCCCCCCCCCCCCCCCTCTACGTATTTTCCTATTAACAAACCGGGACCAACAAATACCATTTCCCTCATCGTCCGCTCAGCGGAGCTAGGCGGTGCTCTCTGGTCATCTTGATGAGCCATCGCACAGTACCTTCTTTCGCAAGCTCGGTGTTCAAGCCTTCTCCTTTGTGCATGTTCATGACGGTTGGTCCTCTCAATCTCAGCGTCGTATCGAAGCTCCTCTTTCTGAGCACCACTCCTCAATTTCATGCACTAGTCCAGTTTCTAAAAATTGAAATTGAAAATATTACTTTTTGCGCAACTCCCCGGCAACGGCGCCAATTGACACGACCGTCGTTTAGCCGCAATCAATAAATTTATACGTCTATGCCTTGACTACTACACTGAGTATAGCAATGGTAAGCACATGGTCGATCCCACGAAAAGTTGGAGTAGCAACCTTTTTAGAACCAAATGGTCACGTTTTGGGGGTGGGCGTTGCCCAAGACAGAACATAAAATAATGAGGGAAAGTAAAGACAACGTAATTAGAAAAATACTCGTAAACAATATTTAAAGAAAGACCCATCCTGGGCAAGTACCCTTAATTATAGCATCATTTCACTCGGTCATCGGTCTTAACATTTTCACACATGCATGTCATCGGTTATAGGCAAGTCACTAGGCAAGACCACGTACTGTCACGCGTCACGTGCCCTGCCAATGTGTGCCCAATTCACCCTTACAGATTAGAAATATAAATCTCCCTAACTTGGGCAATGTACGTGCAAGGCTAGTTGTCACGCATCCTGCCCAAGCAACATTATCGATTTATGGTGAACCCGAATAGCCTCAGCGGTAGGCTTAACATCGTCCTACGACTACACTCTGATGCTAGTTCATACTATATGGCGCGAGAGCTATCTACACGTTTTACCCATGTATTATTTGTAATCATGCTTGAATTGATTTGATACCGGCCGCATATCCGACCAAGACTAACATGAATTTTGGAACATAACCTAGCAAACTCGGGAACACATGCATGCATTATTAAGCCCAACATTTTGACCTCATGAGTATTAAGTTGCATTATAAATTAGGCATGTTGCCCAAGATAGGTTTAAATGATTACTCTAGCATACTTGGAATTGAAATAACTGAATTAAGTAAAGAAGACATTATTGTAAAAGAAAATACTCGAAATATTATAGGCTAATATTCAAGCAAAAAGGCGGACAGCAACGTCGGCCATGCAAATACTAAAAACATAATAAAGTTTTCCCGTATGACTTGTGATAGATCTGGGTTAAAGATCTTCAACAATTGTGTGATCATTCATCGAATTTGTAAGGAGTATTCATGTATAAAGGATTACAAACGGCAATAAGTAAGAGATTCATGTGATTTATTAGCCTTAACAACTCATTTTTCATAGAGCATCTCCTTTTGGACATAAAGAAAGAATCGAGACAAGTATTAAGCAACAGGTGTTTTTAACCATAAAATCAGTTGAATCCACAGAGCGTAGAACTCACTTAGGAAGGAAAGCAAGGGAAAAAGAAGAGGGCGAAGTAGAGAACGCAAGGCGCCTTCATGCTTCATCCTCTCTCGGTAACAAGAGTTATAACTTCGGTTTGAGCTGTCAGGGGTGCCCTTTTCACCGATGAAACTAAAGATGAAAGTGATGAAAGAAGAGGATCCTAGAAGAAGGAGTCTGGTTGATCTGGCTTGCAAGAGTGTTAAGCAGAGCGTGAATGGGATAGTGTGATGGAGAGTATGTGAAAAAAGGTTGTTGGAATGGTGAGATCACTCGTTATTTATAGATGAAGGAAAGGACGAAAAGGTAAGTGTGCATGCATAAGAAGGACACGAAGGGAATTTTCAGGGGGACAAGATTCCCTCCGTCATTAATTTAGTGGTCCTCACTCTAGAGTACGTAGAGTTATGCGGATAGTATGTTTCTCAGTTCCCTGGATACAATCAGATGCTAGTGGATCGGAAGAGCTTCTACGTGATGATGGTTCTGTATCAGACCGCTCAGCTCTTGCGCGGAACACTGCTTCTGCCTCGAGATGGCATCTGGGACTCCTGGAACACGAGCCTAATCCTTATTAAAATCTGCCCCATGGCACAGCTATTATTGGTCCCTATCAGCTAACCCCCTCCCCCCCCCCCCTTCCCCCCACAAGGTTCAGAAGCGAGTACGTCCCTAGCTTCTGCTGGATGTTTTGGCGGGAGATGACTTCCTTGCTGACGCCATAAATGTCTTGTCGCGTAGAAGATTGGTGCGACGGTTGATTTCCCAAGGTTAAATAGTTGTGCCTATTCTCTTTACTCATCATTACTTTTCCTTGATAGGGTGAGGGTATGATAGAAGTAACCATCCGCTATAAGAGACGTATTTCCAGAAGATACGTTATTTTGCCCTTTTTTTTTTTTAGAAATTCATTGTTATTTGTAAGCGCGTGAAATTACGCAGTGCCTCCTTTTTTTAGGCCGACGTGGAGTATGGGTGGGATACACTCCACTCTCTTTTCCTTTAACTTCTCAGCTTCTTCATTTTCCTCCTTCTCCCTTTCACTTGCCACATTGTATCTCCGAGAGAAATAGCAGTGTTCGCATCCTTCCGACTTGCCTCGTACTTTCGGCGATTATTCCACTCTTCTTTTCTTCCAGGTATTTTCTTTATTGCTTTATCATCCTCTCCTACTTTTCTGTAGACCATTTTAGAGAGTTTTGAAGTTAGGTAACCCTCTGATTCTCTTCTGCTTTCTTTTATGTTCTCTGAAAGGGATATCATCAATTTCGACTTTTTCAATTATAAATCGAGTTTTTGTGAGAATGTAATAGGGGATTCAATGTTAGAAACGACGGTTTGTTTCTGAGGTTTCTTGAGATTAGATTTGTTCGGATTTGTTTGACAATATTTGTGTCGTTACTTTCGTGATTCCCCTTACTAACATTCTCCTTAGGAGAAGATTTAAGATTTTTGCCTTTCTTTTCAGATCTACCATGTCCCTTACTTGTACTTACTTATTATTTTGTAGCTATGGACTCCACCAAGCAGAGTTTAAGGCAAAAAGCTCGTGAGAAATTGCTAAAAAAGATAGAGCAGACGAGGGCCAGTGACCCTTTCTCTATTTCCTCGGCGATTGGTGGACCCGCTCAAGCGACTGCGGAGCTTGCAAGTCATAATCCCTCTAGGGAGAGTCTCCGGGAGACAGCGATTATTGTGCCTCGCTTGAAGCCTTTCTTCCCACCTCCGACTGCCTCTTGCCAGCCAACTTCATCTCTCCCTGTTTTCATTGATATAGATGCTTACACCCCCCTCTCTTGCTGACCCAGAACTTCTTTCTTCTTCACCTAGAAGGAAAAATGACTTTTCTTCTTCTCTAGCTGCGAAGAAAGGTAAGGTCTTGGAGGGCCCCACCTACGCTCAATCATTGAGTCTAGAACAACTACAGGAGCATCTCTCTCAATCCCAAAAGAGCACGGAGCAGCTCTAGGCTGAGGTTCATCAACTCTGGGGATTTCTACGAGATAGAGAGAAGCACCACTCTATCCTTGGGCAGCGCGTACTTTCTCTTTCTGAATGAGTGAGAGAGCTTGAGGGAGAATGAGGGCTTCATCAGATCGGGTGATGCAACTGCAGGAGGCTTATACAGCAGAGGTAAAACAATTGTCGCTTGCTCATGAACAGGAACTGGAGCGTGCTCAAACTTCCTCTTTTACTCAAGGGAGGAGGGTGGGATTGGACCAGGGTACCTCATCGAGAATCCAGGATTGCAGGTCTAACTTGCTGATGACCCCTTATGGTCAAGCCTTCTTGGATTCTCTGATAAAGCATCTGCCAGAGGCATACCTTCATACGCACGATTTCTGGCTTCGGATGGTCGATCCTCTCACTGAATGGATTGCTACTGCCATTTTTGAATGCTGCCAACAGCTGGGTTTCCTGGAGCGGGCGGCTGCCATCAATGCGGGGCCTATAGTGAAAATGTTTGAGATGGAACTCGAAACCTTTAAAAGGAGTCACCTCATGTCTGCTAAGGAGCCCTGGTTCATGCCCGTGTTGAAAGAAGCGTCTCAAGTCCTTTGCCAGCCTGCTAAATCCCCGAAGAGCATCCCTTCATGGGATGCTCCCCCGTTTCCTCTCTTTCCTCTTAACACTATGGTTATGAGGTCTATGCAAAAGGCCTTCGGCGAGGTGCCTTCTCTTTTTCTTATGGTTTCTCCTTTCTTTCTTTTTCATGGTGGGGCTTGCTTATTTATTGTTTATCATTTTTTACTCAGTGACTCTTTTTCCTTGCTAGGAGCTAAGAGAGAAAAATGCTCTAGGCCTATCTGCTAGCGTGGAAGCTACTTCCTCTGCACTTACTCCGATGGCAGCGGCGGGCGGCTCTGGGGAAGGGGATGCCTTGAGGATTTCAACAGATCAACCCAAGGGTGATCCTCCTGGGCACTCAGCTATAGATTCTCCTGCTTCTGGGGATCAGGCTTCATCCTCTCATTCCTCCAGTTCTGAGGATCCTGCTTCTGCTTCAGATCCCTCTCTTTAATCATGTTGTTTTTGGTTGGGTGTTTCAAAACAATTTACTTTTTATGTTTTTAATGGGGTGCTCTTTTATGGCCCTAGAATCGTGCTGGTGGGCAAAAAACAATATTACTCCTTTCTGTCTTTGGCCAGGTGCTCTCTAAGGCCTCGCTTTTAACTTGCTTCTGCTACTCTCTGCTATCTTGGCATATTACCATTTCACTTTTATGTTTGTGTGACTTTTTGTCTTATTTCTGTCTGTTACTATATTTTTCTTGCTAAAGCATTTTAAGATAATGCAATACGGATATTGGGATATAGGGTACCCCCCCCCTCCCCCCCCCCCCCCCCCCCCCCCCCCCCCCCCCCCAAAGTGATGTATAAGGAACCGAAGGAATTATACCTCGTTTGGGCTAATATTTTGCAAAATACAACCACTTTAAAAACAAAGGGGCATGGTCTTGCGCTTTCCATACATTAACTAAGCATAAAATAAAAAATAAAAAATTAAGGTAGATAGAGGTCAGGACCAGCCGTACTCTCTTTGTTTTCTTGAGAGTAACGCTTAATTTTCCCTGCATACTTCGGGATTATTGCTCTTCCCCTTGTTTGCTGCCTCTTTGATATTTTCTTGATCCAGTGTTTTGATTGCATCTTTGACTTTCGCCCTTGCTTTGGCTATCAGAGTTTCCCAGTGCCCCTTCACAATTGGGGCGCTGCACGTACCCACCATTTTGGCTTCAAATCCCTTTCTTTTGTCATTCTATTTGATTGACCGTTGGTTCAAGTCTTCGGGTAGCGTGAGCTTCCCTGAGGAATTGGTGTTGGTAATCATCAATTGCTCCATTGGAATAGAGGGGTCCTGGCTCTCTTCCACAGTATTTATGGCTCTAAGTCTCTTCCCATCGGGCTTTGTTTCAGCCTTAGCATCGAAAGTTTCTGCCATCGGCCTTTTCTTAGCCTCTCCCGCCTGTACCGACTGGATATAGCATTATCGCAAAATTGTCTGATTCCCAGACACTTGTCCTACCTGGCTTCCTACCGGGAATTTCATCATTAAGTGGTAAGTAGAAACCACAGCCTGTAACGGATTCAGCGCGGTTCTCCCCAAGATAATGTTGTAAGAAGACTTCTGTCGCACCACCAAAAACGTGACTGGTTTTGACATCCACATGAGTCCTTCACCTAGAGTGAGCATTAGATCAATTGAGCCCAATGACATCACTGGATCTCCTGAGAAGCCGTGCAAAGTTGTGGCTACGCCATTTAGAGGCTTCTGGGGGCTCATTTGGTTGAAAAAACATTCAAAGATTACATTAACTGCAGCTCCATTATCTACAAAGACCCTTTGGACTTGGTATCTTTCTACTTCCACCGTGATGACCAGTGCATCATCATGCGGATGGACCACATTTAGATTATCCTCTGGTCCAAACGAGATTTCTGGAGCAGGCGAGCCCTTTTCAACTTTCCAGACCTCATGCCTCTCATGCATGTGCAATTCTTTGGCAGATGCTTTTCGGCTCCTGTTGGAGTCCCCTACGGTCGGTCCTCCATATATCATTTTGATGATGCCTTTGGGTTCTGACCCCTGGCTAACATCGATTGTTTTTTCATGGGCTTCTTTGCGCTTTTTGTTTTGTTCCATCTCTCTCTTGACATATTCTAAGAGTTCCCCTTCTTGGATCAATTTTTCGATAGAGATTCTCAAATTTCTACAGTCATTAATCATGTGACAAAAGTCGTTGTGGAATTTGCAGAATTTTTCAGAAGGAGGGTTCTTAGGCGGCTGCCTGTGTCCTAGGGGGACCTGGACTCCCGGCTTTCTCATGACTACCTCCAGCAGATCAACAGGTTGCATGGCGAGCGGAGTAAAGGATCTCAAGAATCGTTCGTTCTTATCAGTTTTCTTAGCATCTGGAGCCGGCCTTTTCCTTTCTTCCGGTATTTTTTCCTTTTGAGAAGCAAGTTCAGCCCTCTTGCTGCTCAGAGCCTCTTCCATATGGATATATTTTTGGACTCTCGTCAGCAGTTCTTCGAAAGAAGTAGCTTCTTTCTTAATGAGAGAGGCGAAAAATTGCCCCGGTTTTAATCCATCTATGCAAGCATGCACTTTTAGCTTCGGCTCTACTCCCGGGATTTCTAGGACGGCCTCATTGAAACGCGTCATATAGTCCCTATGACTTTCATTGGCACCTTGCTTGATAGTCGTCAAATGCAGGGAGTTCCGAGTAGTCCTTTTAGCGCTGACAAACTGTTGTAGGAAAACTTCCCTCAGATCCAGGAAGGAGTGAATAGAGGATCTTGGTAACTGCTTGAACCAATGTTGAGCAGTTCCAGACAAAGTTGTGAGGAATACTCTACATTTGACGCCTTCCGAATACTGGTGGAGAAGGCATAAGCTTTCGAATTTCATCAAATGTTCTTCAGGGTCACCTTTCCCCTGGTATTCGCAGGAGATTGTCTTAAAATTGCTGGGAACTTGATCCGTTTGGATATCTACTGAGAACAGGCTATTCTCATCGATGTATACGGAGAAAAGTTCCGACCTATGTCCTCCACTTTTTTGAGCTGGAATATGCTTTAGGTTTCTTTCCTCATTTGCAGAGCGAATTTCTCCTTCGCCTGCTTCTGCTTCTTTCATGGTCCTCACTGGGATTTGCTTTTGCTTTTTCAGCCTTTCCACTTCTTTTACCAGAAGCTTCTTTTGCTCTTGCTGCTGGGCATATTTCTTGGCCCATGCATTATCAATGTTCTCCTCAAGGTTACCCTCGCGTTCCTTAGGATCTTCCTCATCCGGGGATTCACAATCAGTAAGGAATCCCTCCTCTTGTCCTGCAGTTATTAATGGCAGTCTGATAGCCAGTTCTTGGGCTATGCTTGGGGTTACAGGCTTCTGCTTGTGTACTAGGGGGGTGCTTTTACTCCCCCCGCCTTCTTAGGTTTCACCCTGAGGATTCGCGTTTTTGGAGTTCATCCCCAAAACATGGAGTCTTTTTTCGACGGCTCCCTCGACCACACCCTCTATGAGTGCTTTCATCTGGAGGATCATGGTCGGGGAAAAATGAGCTTCCGCGTTGACACTGGCTTCTGTCGCCGCAGTGTTCTTTCTTTTATTCCCGAGCAGAGAATTTTCTGAGTTTCCAGGAGCTTGGCAGGCTTCTTTTAAAGCAGCATCTGAGTTAGTAGTCATCTTAGCAAGGTTCTGCAAATGTTTGGAGATTTTTAGAGCGTTAGTTCCAGATGCCTTTAAAATGAGGCTTAAACTGATGTTGTTTGTTTCTAACAGAGCTTTTACAATTATGATGCATTTGTACAAGTTTTTATAGATGTTGCCTGCTCATGCAAGGCTTAAAGGTGGTGCCTGTTTGTATAAGGCTTGATGGATGGGGCCTATTTTCATAGGGCTTAATGCATGGTGCCTATTTTCATAGGGCTTAATGTATGGTGCCTAGCTATGTAGGCCTTTTGAGGATTCTGCCTACTGTGTAGGGCTTATGAAGTTTGTGTTGTGCCTATTGAATAGGGCTTTTGCGGGTTTTTCCTATTAGATAGGGCTTATGAGAATGTTGCCTATTAGATAGGGCTTTTTTAGGGTTATGCCTATTAGATAGGGCTTACGAAGTTCGTGCCTATTGAATAGGGCTTTTGGGGGGTTCTGCCTACTATGTAGGACTTATGATGTTTGTGCCTATTGAATAGGGCTTTTGGGGGGTTCTGCCTTCAAATGTGGGGCCCCCTCATCAGGGTGAGGGGGGTGACCTCGTCATTTTTGGCTCTTTATTTTCAGTGTTTTACTCTGTGTATTCTTGGTTCATGGCAATACAGGGGCCTACGACTGAATCTGAGTCGTAGTGCTTCCTCTGTAACTACCAATCCCTCATAACCCACGAGCTAATTTTATAATTTGGAATTTTCAATAGAACTTTAAACTCACCAATTATCAGAGATGAGTTGAATACACTTCAGGATCGCTGCGATTTTGATTCAACTTTCCTTCAAATTCTTCACAACCTTCGAGCTTCGCAAAGAATACAATTCAGTTATCATAATTTCTATTAAGAGAAGAACATAATCTTGAGATCACTTCTTATTTCGCGACTCAACATCATGAGAGACCCAGCAGAAATTAATTCACAATATTCACATCCAAGTTTTCTAAGAAGACTACTTCACTAACACAGGATATACATTCATTCTAACATCCCTCTCTCAGGTGTTTCTTGCACAAGGAAATAACATAGAAAATCCATAACAATATTATCACAACCAGCTAAAATTCCAGTAATACCGAAGAGATTGACGTCTTAGACTCAAAAACTTCAGCAGCATTATAAATAACGAGTTAAAAATCCAATTATAAGAAAGGAAATCAACGTCATGGCCTCAAAACGGGCAGCTCTGTCCTTCTCTCCAAAGAGTTCCTTGAGATTGAACATAATGTCAGATGCTTTCACAAAATTCTTGTGTTCTAACTGCATCTGACTTGACATAGAAGTCATGATGAAACACCTTGCCATATCATTGGCCTTGTGCCATCTCTTATGTTCTTCCCTCTCAGCATCAGTGGATTCCTCCGTCAAGGGAGCAGGTTCAGGAGTTGTGAGTACAAAATTGTACTCTTCCGCAACCAAGACATACTCAAGATTTCGTTTCCATTCCAAATAATTGGAACCAACGAGAGGCTTTGAAGTGAGAACATTTATCAACGGGCCTAAAGTCATATCTGAAAAAGCAATAAACACGTAGACACAAGTCAGAATAGATCATGCATCAATTCGTAATGAAAATTATTGTAACCTTTTGATAAACCAATAATTTAGAAACCTTCAACAGCCCAAACAATGTGGATCGCAAGCCACGTTCGTGTGGACGTTTACGCTCCCACTGTTCGACCAGATACTCGGATCTTTAACTCTACTTATCTTGCCAACCTATCCTTATGGCAAATAGAGCTAATAGTTGAACCTTACTAGACCATATTAGATTAGAAAAGGGACTTCATTGGGGAGTTGTACTCTACCTAATATCTAAGCTTTTAACCACAATCTTAGCCTAACTCGGAAAAAGCACTATTTTCCTTAAGCTATCTTTGTTCAAAAACCAACTCCAGAGAACACCGTAGTTACTATTCCGAGCAAGCCACGTTAGTGTGGACGTTTACTCAGAAAAGCTCTCACTTCTCATTTTGGTTAGAACATTTTTGTTAAGAAACCCTAAGTCTGGCGAACTCGTCCGATACGATGTGCAAGCCACGTTCGTGTGGACGTTTACACACTCGCACCAAACTTCACCTTAAGGTCAGTTGTGGAGGTCTTAACATTTTCTATACCAAAAACGTTTTTATCTGCTTAGTATTTTTCTTTCAAAAGGTTGTCGACATGCTCGATCACGTTGTCACATAATCCAAAGCATAATTTTCTAAACGCAACAAATAAACCATGCTCGCAGAAAATTAAAACATGCTTATATTGACAATCCTAAAACATGCTCGACTAAGCGCAATTTATTCACCTCGACAGGCAAGACATGCTATAATTATTAAATAAATTGCATCCATAGCATGCTTAAGAAAAACGAGATAAAAACAAAAATAAAACTCGCTTTTCGTGGTTTGACGACCCGTCTAAACTATTACAAATAAGAATAAAAATCCGAAACAGGCTTCGGTCTTGAATAAGTCCTCCGAGTTGATCTCCCGTTTCTCCCCGAAAATAAATAAATTAATTAAATAATTTATTATGTAATTTCCGTTGCCATTGGGCTTCTCTAACCGAGTTTGGGCCCACACCACGTGACCCAAAACTCTCGAAAAACCCAAACCGCGCTTGTTTCACTCTCATGGGCCCACAAACCCGAAACTGAACCTAACACGGCCCGAATTCGTGACTGGGCCCGAGCCCGAACGCTGGAGGCAGCCCGTAAACGCGAACGGGCCGGGTTGGAACCCCTAGGCCCGTCCACGGGCTAGGGCACGGGCGTGCAAAGCTGCCCGCGCCACGACCGACGGCGTGAGGTGCTGCCGCCGGCCGCCTCCGCCTCCCTGGCGCCGCTGCTGCTGCTGGCCATCGTTCCCTACCGGTGGCACGGCCGGCAACCGTCCCGGCGAGGCTCGCTGCGTTGAACCCTAACTAGGGTTCCGCCGTGGCACCCCTCACCTCACTGCCGCCGTTCCAGCCACCGGCGATGTCCGCCGCGGCCACCACTTCTGCTGGCTGATGTCGCCGTGCCTCCGCCGAGCTGCTGGACCCTCCCCGTCGCCGTCGCCGTCGCCAGCTGCTGCTGCAAGTCGCGGCAGAAACCCTAACGGGCTCTGTCACCGCTGCTGCTCCTCCGGCGCTGCTCCCCGACGGCCTACTGCTGCCGGCGACGCTAGCGGCCACGCCGAGTCTGTGCCGGACTCCGTGGTCACCGTCGTCGGCCCCCCATGCAGTCCACGGCATCTGCCGCGGCGTCGAGCCCTAATTAGGGTTCCGCCACGGCGCCGTTCTCGCGCCTCCGGTGCTGCCGCCGCCTCTCCGGCCTCCCCAGCCTCCTCCGACGACGTGCAGGCTCCAGCAGCCTGCTGGAGCCACGTCGATCATCAGAGAAGAAAGAGACAACCCCGTTGGCGACTCGCACGCGCGTGCGGTGGCGCGTGTGATTCACGCGTCGCCTCGTGCGACGGAGCCCAGCTGGTGTTCGTCTCCTTCGTTCTTCGCGTTCTTTGTCTCGATGCAGTAGGTACAAACGAAAAACAAAAGAAAAAATCTATCTAATCCTATTCTAGATCGCACCTTATTATCTCGCGATATAGATTTGCCAAATCGGCCCGAAAAACGAAAAACACCACGAAAAGCAACATCCTAATCGATCTAGCATGCATAATAATCGATAATTACTCAGGTAGAGCCGAAAATCTGATCCTTGGCTCTGATACCAACTGAAGGAACCATATCTGATCGGTGAAGATCGGTTCGCCCAAGGATCTATTTCGGATATCTAACTATCGATATAAACTTATCATGCTCCTATGAATTAAGTGCGGAATCATAGGGGGTTATAGATCGATTACCTGAAGAAGTAGAGAACTCACAAATAGATCTTCTGATCTGTATCCCTGCTCGATTCTGACGTTGGATGGACAACGAACTTCGGAATCAGCCACGGAAAACAGGGTCCCCAATGAACTGCTACTGCCCGGCCCGCGCGTCTCTCTCTCTCTAACCATAGCCTCCCTTTCTTGTTCAGAATATTTAAGTGTACTCGTATATTCTGATTCTTAGGTCTGAACAAGACCTTGAGGGGGTATATATAGAGGAGACCAAGTGAGACTTGGGCTTAAGTTGCAGGCCAGGCCAGCAACACATGGACTAGGCGTCCATTAGCATAGTTGGCGCCCATACTGGGCCCAACTGTGTGGTGGCCCACTTATTCCTTATACTGTGGCCTATTGAGCTTTTGGGCCAGATTAGGGATCTACTAGCTGGTAAAACCGAGGCCTCCCATTGGCTAAATTCTCCATACTCAGCCCAGAGTATAATTTAGTCCATAAGTACTAAAACATTCCACTAGAGTAATAGTACTGAATTACCTGTTTTACCCCTGTTGAGTTCAGGGCTAGTATTAGACTTAGCGAGCCCCATATTTAAGATATCCCACATCCGTTGATTAACTTAGAGCTTCTGACTGCTCGTGTTATTCAACTTCTTTATTCCTGAGTAGTACCATTCATTCCTTATTCATCATACTGGAAATTAATCCACCTGCAGGGTTTGGTATGATAATCCTTAATGAATTCCTCAGGGGATGTGATCAACTTGTTCTACCAGGATATGGTGCTCTGTTGCCGTTGCACTAAGAGTCGTACTAGTTGTAGTTGCTTCCCAAGATACGGAGCATATTGAGTTACATATACTCTGAACTCTCACCCATGGTAAATCAAAGAAGCAGACTACAACTATACACCCTTAGGACTCAACTAGAGTTAAGGTTCATCTTATGTCACCGAGGTCTTGATTCTTTCTACATTCGGTCAGAATAGAAGAATACACCTCACCGTGATCCTATCAATACACGCATTTACTAGTATAGACAACTAGCCAAGACAAGCTACTTATGCAGCCTATACTACATCCTAAACCGACAGTTATATCCAGAACTGTCTCAACTGTGATACCCTTTTATATCTCGTGAGGAACCGGCAACTATGGTCTTCTGTGATCTACAACACACCATAAAGCCTACAACTTTGAGATAATGGACAGATGCTTGATGCATAGATAACAATTCATACTTATTCAGATAGAAGATTGTTAGTGGCTATGGACAACACATGCATACAAGCTAAAAGGCCTGCTTTCTAGTATACAAATCCATCATGGCGGAGAAAGTTGAACCTTTACCTCTCATTGTGAAAGTGCCCGCAGTAAAGGAATATCCCATGCCGTTTCAGCCAAATTCTTTGGTTCCTAACCGAAGGATTATCGATGAAGAAGTTGATGAAGCTCTGAGATTGGAGCGCAGGTGGAGACCAAGTCAATTCAACATCATGACAATGGAAGTGAATGTCCTGTCTGCCTATCACATCAAAGAGGAGACATAGGAGAAGAAGAAGGAAGAGGAGGAGACAGAGAAAGAGGAGGAAGACAAGGACGAGGCTGCAGGAAATCTATGAATTTCAAGTCTCGATATTTTGTGAACTGTTGTTCAAATCTATCCCATTTAATTTCTATCAACTTGTGTCATTTACATGTTTTGTGAATGGTTTAATCACGCTACAAAACTCAAACAACTTAACCGAAAAAAAAAAGGGGGAAAGGAACTTAAAAGAAAATTTTCAAACGAACATGCAAAGGAAGCAGTCGCTTGAAGTTCCTTCCACGGTTAGGCAGGTTATTTCTTTTAGCCTAGAAATCACTGGGTTTTGGCATCATCAAAAAGGGGGAAATTGTTGGGAATTGTTAAGAACAAATTGTTAAGGGGGAACTCATATGGGACACTCTGAAGTGAATCAAGAATTTTTTTTGATTTGATCCCAAAACCCCATGTGTTCTGTTCCCAAGCAACCCAATTTGATGAAGAAAATAGGTTAGAAACTTCTCTAAGCCTATACTGTTAGGATGGCTTTATTTTGCTTTAGTCACTTAGGTTTTAGACTGCAGAAAATTCAAGTGAAGGCCACTCGCTTGAGTGTGTTTTTCAATCGAAGCAAGTCTACCCAACTGAAGTGAAGCGTGTCGAAGAATAGCGAAGCGAAGCGAGCGCTACAGTGGATTCGAAGCGAGTCTGCCAGAGCCAAGCGAAGCGAGCGCTACAGTGAAAAGCCGAAGTGAGTCAACGCAGGTTAACTCTTACTAAAGCAGTCACTTGGAGAACTCACTTCCCAAGTACTCGCTACAGTATAACCTTGAAGCGACTCGATTTTGAAGCAGACGCTATGAGACTGAAGCGAAGCGAGCCACTACCTACCAGAAAGTGACAGCTTGATTCCCGCTCCGATTTTGAACTCCAGTCAACTGAAGATCGTCGCATTAATTACGAGATCTCCACGTGTCGAATGCGGAGTGGAGCAGAGGAGTTGACTGCCAGGCCGACAGGGCGCCGCTACAGTACTGGCTCGCTCCAGTTACTATTAAGTTTGTAACTTAGCCATTTTCGGCAAAGAGACAAACTGCGCACCTGCAAAAGCAACTGCCTGCGCAAAGTACTGTCGAGAGGAGGAGGGACAAGGCCACCTACCATGCAAAGGATCTCGGCCATCTCTCCGCCTATAAATAGTGAAGGATGAAGACGAAGAGAAGCAGAACACTACTTGAGCAATCGAGCGCCTACTGCAAACAAACACTCCCAGCTTTCTAGCAATCTTCGAGTCTTTGTTTCCAAGTGTTCTCCGAGTTCCAGCCTCATCGGAACTCGTCTTCACAACCTTCACACAGAGAATTCTAAGCCCATTCCATACCTCAGCTTAGAAGAAGAGCTCTAGCCTGCTTTACACTTACTGTAAAGAGCTCTTCATAGTGTGTTCGTCGTATACCAAAAACCCTAACCCCAAGTTCTGTTCGTTAGGTTTTTGTGTTCGTCGTTAGGTTGTTTCGATCCAAGGCCCTACCTTCATCGATTGTAGAAGCCTCGATCATAGAGTATAGATCCAAGCTTACACTTTCATTAAGTGAAGCTCGATCGAAACTACGTTGTAAGGAGAATCCGTAATCTCCCTGTCGTCGGACTGAAGCAAGTGAAGCTTCCAGTCCAGTTAGGTTTTTGGTGTGAACCCGGAATCACCCAGCGTCCGACAGATCCAAGCGAGTGAAGCTCGATCTTGTCACAGGTTTTTGAAGGACCCGTAACCTTCAAGTTCTTGAGTGAAGAGAACAGTTGCCTAGTTCAACAAAGTGGACGTAGGAGCTTCATCTCCGAACCACTATAAATCTCGTGTGGTATCTCTCTAAACCCTAAACTCTTTATTTCCTTGTTTGATTATTCATTGCACTTGCATCTAAACAAACACAATTTGGAACTTTAAATACTTAGGAAAGATTTAGCTCACCGAATTCCGCATCTAGAGTAAAGTCTCACTCTTGGTCAAGCTCTAAGCTTAGGTCAAGAGAAAAGTGAATACTTTAGATCTAGCTCTCGGCTAGGTCTTAGTGTTTCAAGCGAGCACTTTACTTCATACTCTGAGTTAAGGAATTTGAAGTTGAAAAACTTCAAAATACGTATTCACCCCCCCCCCCCCCCCCCCCCCTCTACGTATTTTTCCTATAACAAACCGGGACCAACAACGAGCTAAATTTATGCTCGTATTTTGCATCATTTTGTGTCTGCATGTAGGTATTTAGTTGAGTCTTTTGCATGAGTCTTGTGCTTGGGAGGACACATTTTAGTTTCAGTTTAGCTTGGGCAAGACCTAGAGCGGGCAAAACAGGATTTGGGATCTGACTGGGCAAGACGGAATAGAAGCATAATGGGCCGAGTTGAAGGCGTGATCGTGGGTTGTATAACGACCAAATCGGGCTATGATAAGGGTTTCAAACGGATGTGGAGAAGCAGAGAAGGAAAGAATCCCAGCAGAGATACTTTCCAAATTCTCGCGGTGACCAACAAGGAAGGAAATTTGCGCAACAAGGCAAGTCTCCCGAGCTCATACCCTAGCAGACGACGTAATGGGCTTGGTCCACGATCCATCTACAAGTATAAATAACAACATCATTTCGGGAGGAATTATCTTCGTTCACCTTACACTCCAGCATTTCACCGAGCTGCTTTTATACGTTACCATTTATGCTTTTACATTTCATTTGAGAGTGGGGAGGAATGAACAAGTTGATAGGGACCAATAATAGTTGTGCCATGGGGCAGATTTTAATAAGGATTAGGCTCGTGTTCTAGGACTCCCAGATGCCATATCGAAGCACAAGCAGTGTTCCACGCAGGAACTGAGCGGTCTGATACAGAACCATCATCATGAGGAAGCTCTCCCGATCCACTAGCATCTGATTGTACCCGGGGACCTGAGAAACATACTATCCGCATGACTCTACGTATTCTAGAGTGAGGACCACTAAATTAATGATGGAGGGAATCTTGTCCCCCTGAAAATTCCCTTCGTGTCCTTCTTATGCATGCACACTTACCTTTTCGTCCTTTCCTTCATCTATAAATAACGAGTGATCTCACCATTCCAACAACCTTTTTTCACATACTCTCAATCACACTATCCCATTCATGCTCTGCTTAACACTCTTGCAAGCCAGAGCAACCAGAGTCCTTCTTCAAGGATCGTCTTCTTTCATCACTTTCATCTTTAGTTTCATCGGTGAAAAGGGCACCCCCGACAGCTCAAACCGAAGGTATAACTCTTGTTACCGAGAGAGGATGAAGCATGAAGACGCCTTGCGTTCTCTACTTCACCCTCTTCTTTTTCCCTTGCTTTCCTTCCTAACCGAGTTCTACGCTCTGTGGATTCAACTGATTTTTTGGTTAAAAACACGCGTTGCTTAATACTTGTCTCGATTCTTTCTTTTATGTCCAAAAAGAGATGCTCTGTGAAAAATGAGTTGTTAAGGCTAATAAATCGCATGAATCTCTTACTTATTGTCGTTTGTAATCCTTTATACGTGAATACTCCTTACAAATTCGATGAATGATCACACAATTGTTGAAGATCTTTAACCCAGATCTATCAAATGGCGCCGTCTGTGGGAAAAATCTGTGTTTAAGACCACAAAGATGACGGAAGCACTTCTGTGCGTGATCATGTTCTGAGTCTGATGCACGCACAGAATGAATTGGAATAGCTCGGTGGAGGTATCGATGGTGAAACCATGATCGATATGATACTCCATACGCTTCCAAAGTCCTTCGAGAATTTCCGTTTGAATGTAGTCATGAACAAGAAGGAATACACTCAGAATGAACTTCTTAATGACTTGGTGACTGCCGAAGCCATGATGAGCGAGGGTGCCACGGCACAATCATCAGTGAAGGCATCTTCTTTTGCACCGAAAGGTGGGATCAAGAAGAAACCATGGTTACGAAAGAAAGCGGCCAGCACCAGTGGGAGCAAAGGTAGTAAGCCTACCAAAGGCGGTGAAAAGCCTAAGGGGAAAGGCAAGTGCTTCAAGTGCAACAAGACAGGACACTGGTAGGCTGACTGCCCTCTACAGAAGAAGAATTCTGGTACGTCATTCACATACGTAACTGAAACATGCTTAGCTGCAAGTTCTACCCAGACTTGGGTAGTAGATACGGGAGCAACTGACCATGTATGTTACTCCTTGCAGGGGTTTCTGCAGACAAGGGAACTGAGTGATGACGAGATTACCATCTCCATGGGCGATGCATCGAGAGTTGCAGCTGTCGCAGTTGGAGATATTCATTTATCGTTTGATAGTACTATTTTGGTTTTGAGAGACGTTTTGTATGTGCCTGCTTTTAGGCGAAACTTGATTTCTGTTTCGAAACTATTTATTTACGGATATTCAGTTGTTTTTGATAGAGGTGTTTCTATCATGAAAGACAATGAAGTTATAGTTTCTGGCACATTGTCCCGGTCTCTCTATACCATTACTTGTCTATGAATGATTCTTCTTCTTATAATGCTTCCTCGTCATTGAATACTAAAAAGAGGAAGAATCCGTCTCAAACGAACCAAACACTATTATGGCACTTACGATTGGGTCACATCAACCAAAAGAGGATTCAAAGGTTGATAAAAGAAGGTGTTTTGGATTTCCAAATAGAACCTTTATCAACGTGTGAATCATGTTTGGAAGGAAAGATGGTGACCAGACCTTTCAAGCATAGGATATCGAGCTCAAGAGTTCTTAGAGTTGGTTCATTCTGACTTGTGTGGACCGATGTCCGTTCAAGCTCGAGGAGGTTACGAGTATTTCGTCACGTTTATCGATGACTACTCGAGTTACGGTTTCATCTACCTACTCCACAAGAAATCCGAGTGCTTTGACAAATTCAAGGAATTCAAAGCGGAGGTGGAGAAGAGAACGGGTAGAAGTATCAAGTCACTTCGTTCTGATAGAGGTGGCGAGTACCTCGGAACTGAGTTTCGAACTTTCTTGTCAGAAAATGGGATTTCATCTCAGTTAACTACGCCCGGTACTCCCCAACAGAACGGTATAGCTGAGAGACGGAATCATACTCTTTTAGATACAGTGAGATCGATGATGAGCTATGCATCCTTGCCAATTTCGTTCTGGGGATATGCCTAGGAAACAGCAGGTTATCTCCTCAATCTAGTACCTACAAAGTCGACAGTTAAAACCCCTTCCGAATTATGGACAGGGCGTAAGCCCAGCTTGGGTCATTGAACATGATGAGATCGACCCCTAGACTTAAAAGGAAGCGATGGAGGACGAGGATGCAGATTCCTGGAGAGTTTCTATGGATTCGGAGATAGAATCCATTGTTAACATGGACGTGTACGACCTTGCGGAGCTGCCGGATGGGGTAAAGCCCATCGGTTACAAGTGGGTGTACAAGAGAAAGAGAGGACCTGACGGGAAGGTTTTAGCCTTCAAAGCTAGATTGGTGGTGAAAGGATTCACTTAGAGAGAGGGAATCGACTATGATGAGACATTTTCGCCGGTTGCCATGCTTAAGTCCGTCAGAATACTCTTGTCCATGGCGGCACATTTAGACCTAGAGGTTTGGCAAATGGACGTCAAGACTGCGTTCTTGAACGGGTACCTTGAAAAAGGTAGGGACATATATATGCGCCAATCAGAAGGTTATGTGAGAGATGGCCAGGAGCATCACGTATGGAAGCTTAAGAAGTCCTTATACCGACTTAAGCAAGCGTCCAGGTCCTGGAACATTCGTTTTGATGGAGTGATAAAATCCTTTGGATTTGTCCAGTGCATAAACGAAAGCTGTGTTTACAGGCTCAGTTCGGACGGAAGCGTGGTATTCTTAGTACTGTACGTAGATGACATACTTCTCATTGGCAACAATGTGAACGTGTTATCAGGCGTAAAGGATTGGTTGTCTGAACAGTTTCAGATGAAAGACTTGGGAGAAGCAGGTTACATCCTAGGGATCAAGGTGATCAGAGATCGCCGTAAGAGGATGTTAGGCTTAAGCCAAGCTTCATATATAGATACTGTGATCGCCCGTTTCAGCATGCAAAATGCCAAGAAGGGTTTTCTTCCCTTCAGACATGGCATACCTCTATCTAAGGACATGTGCCCGAAGACACAAGAGGAGATAGATGATGGATTTGTATACTAGAAAGCAGGCCTTTTAGCTTGTATACATGTGTTGTCCATAGCCACTAACAATCTTCTATCTGATTAAGTATGAATTGTTATCCATGCATCAAACATCTATCCATTATCTCAAAGTTGTAGGCTTTATGGTGTGTTGTAGATCACAGAAGACCATAGTTGCCGGTTCCTCACGAGATATAAAAGGGTATCACAGTTGAGACAGTTCTGGATATAACTGTCGGTTTAGGCTGTAGTATAGGCTGCATAAGTAGCTTGTCTTGGCTACTTGTCTATACTAGTACGTGCGTGTACTGATAGGATCACGGTGAGGTGTATTCTTCTATTCTGACCAGATGTAGAAAGAATCAAGACCTCGGTGACTTAAGATGAACCTTAACTCTAGTTGAGTCCTAAGGGTGTATAGTTGTGGTCTGCTTCTTTGATTTACCATGGGTGAGAGTTCAGAGTATCTGCAACTCAATATGCTCCGTATCTTGGGAAGCAACGACAACTAGTACGACTCTTAGTGTAACTGCAACAGAGCACCATATCCTGGTAGAACAGGTTGATCACATCCCCTGAGGAATTCATTAAGGACTATCATACCAAACCCTGCAGGTGGATTAAATTCCGGTATGATGAGTAAGGTATGAATGGTACTACTCAGGAATATAAAAGAAGTTGAATAACACGAGCAGTCAGAAGCTCTAAGTTAATCAACGGATGTGGGATATCTTAAATATGGGGGTCGTTAAGTCTAATACTAGCCCTGAACTCAACAGGGGTAAAATAGGTAATTCAGTACTATTACTCTAGTGGAATGTTTTAGTACTTATGGACTAAATTATACTCTTGGCTGAGTATGGAGAATTTAGCCATTGGGAGGCCTCGGTTTTACCAGCTAGTAGACCCCTGATCTGGCCCAAAAGCTCAATAGGCCACAGTATAAGGAATAAGTGGGCCACCACTCAGTTGGGCCCAGTATGTGGCGCCAACTGTGCTCATGGGCGGCCAGTCCATAAGTTGCAGGCCTGGCCTGCAACTTAAGCCCAAGTCTCAATTGGTCTCCTCTATATATACCCCCTCAAGGTCTTGTTCAGACCTAACAGTCAGAATAATCGAGTGCACTTAATATTCTGAACAAGCAAAAGGAGGCTAGGGTTAGAGAGAGAGACGCGCGGCCGAGCAGCAGTTTTCGGTGGGGATCCCGTTTCCGTGGCTGATTCCGAAGATCGTTGTCCATCCAACGTCAGAATCGAGCAGGGATACAGATCAGAAGATCTATTCGCGAGTTCTCTACTTCTTCAGGAAATCGATCTATAAACCCCCTATGATTCCGCACTAAATTCATAGGAGCATGATGATGGATTTGTATACTAGAAAGCAGGCCTTTTAGCTTGTATGCATGTGTTGTCCATAGCCACTAACAATCTTCTATCTGATTAAGTATGAATTGTTATCCATGCATCAAACATCTATCCATTATCTCAAAGTTGTAGGCTTTATGGTGTGTTGTAGATCACAGAAGACCATAGTTGCCGGTTCCTCACGAGATATAAAAGGGTATCACAGTTGAGACAGTTCTGGATATAACTGTCGGTTTAGGCTGTAGTATAGGCTGCATAAGTAGCTTGTCTTGGCTACTTGTCTATACTAGTACGTGCGTGTACTGATAGGATCACGGTGAGGTGTATTCTTCTATTCTGACCAGATGTAGAAAGAATCAAGACCTCGGTGACTTAAGATGAACCTTAACTCTAGTTGAGTCCTAAGGGTGTATAGTTGTGGTCTGCTTCTTTGATTTACCATGGGTGAGAGTTCAGAGTATCTGCAACTCAATATGCTCCGTATCTTGGGAAGCAACTACAACTAGTACGACTCTTAGTGTAACTGCAACAGAGCACCATATCCTGGTAGAACAGGTTGATCACATCCCCTGAGGAATTCATTAAGGACTATCATACCAAACCCTGCAGGTGGATTAAATTCCGGTATGATGAGTAAGGAATGAATGGTACTACTCAGGAATAAAAGAAGTTGAATAACATGAGTAGTCAGAAGCTCTAAGTTAATCAACGGATGTGGGATATCTTAAATATGGGGGTCGTTAAGTCTAATACTAGCCCTGAACTCAACAGGGGTAAAACAGGTAATTCAGTACTATTACTCTAGTGGAATGTTTTAGTACTTATGGACTAAATTATACTCTGGGCTGAGTATGGAGAATTTAGCCATTGGGAGGCCTCGGTTTTACCAGCTCGTAGATCCCTGATCTGGCCCAAAAAGCTCAATAGGCCACAGTATAAGGAATAAGTGGGCCACCACTCAGTTGGGCCCAGTATGTGGCGCCAACTATGCTCATGGGCGGCCAGTCCATAAGTTGCAGGCCTGGCCTGTAACTTAAGCCCAAGTCTCTCTTGGTCTCCTCTATATATACCCCCTCAAGGTCTTGTTCAGACCTAACAGTCAGAATAATCGAGTGCACTTAATATTCTGAACAAGAAAAAGGAGGCTAGGGTTAGAGAGAGAGAGACGCGCGGCCGAGCAGCAGTTTTCGGTGGGGATCCCGTTTCCGTGGCTGATTCCGAAGATCGTTGTCCATCCAACGTCAGAATCGAGCAGGGATACAGATCAGAAGATCTATTCGCGAGTTCTCTACTTCTTCAGGTAATCGATCTATAAACCCCATATGATTCCGCACTAAATTCATAGGAGCATGATAGGTTTAATTCGATAGTTAGATATCCGAAATAGATCCTCGGGCGAACCGATCTTCACCGATCAGATATGGTTCCTTCAGTTGGTATCAGAGCCAAGGATCAGATTTTCGGCTCTATCTGAGTAATTATCGATTATTATGCATGTTAGATCTATTAGGATGTCGCTTTTCGTGGTGTTTGTCGTTTTTCGGGGCCGATTTGGTAATCTATGTAATTTTTGATCGCGAGTTAATAAGGTGCGATCTAGAATAGGATTAGATAGATATTTCTTTTGTTTTTCGTTTGTATCTGCTGCATGGAGACGAGGAACACGAAGAACGAGGAGACGAACACCGATGGACGACCGCCGCACGCGGCGCGCGCGTGCAGCTGCCCAACGGCGCGTCTCCCTCTTCTCCGGTGATCGACGGGGCTCCAGCAGGCTGCTGGAGCCTGCACGTCGTCGGGGAGGGGCGGAGCAGGTCGGGAACGGCGGCGAGAAGGGCGGCAGCGCGAAGGAGAGCCGCGGCGGAACCCTAATTAGGGCTCGACGCCGCGGCAGTCATCTCCAGGCTGCATGATCACCGGAGACGACGACCACGGAGTCCGGTGATGGACTCCACGTGGTCGCCGTCGTTGATGGTGGCAGCAGGCGGCGCCGGAGCGAGCAGCAGCGGCGGCAGAACCCGCGAGGGTTTCTGCCGCGGGTTGACGCGGCTGAAGGCGACGGCGAGGGCGGCGGAGGTAGCGTCCAGGGAGGCGGAGCACACCGGCGACATCAACACCAGCAGCAGGAGCCGCGGCGGACGTCGCCGGTGGCAGAATCGGCGGCAGCAGGCGGGGGTTTCCGCGGCGGAACCCTATCAAGGGATTCACGCCGCGAGCTTCGCCGGAGATGGCTGCCGGCCGTGTCACCGGCAGGGATCGACGGCCAGCAGCAGCAGCGGCGCCAGGGAGGCGGAGGCGGCCGGCGGCAGGGCCTCACGCCGTCGGTTGTGGCGCGGGCAGCCTTGCGCGCTCGTGCCCTAGCCCGTGGACAGGCCCAGGGTTTCCAACCCGGCCCGTTCGCGTTTACGGGCTGCCTCCAGCGTTCGGGCTCGGGCCCAGTCGCGAATTCGGGCCGTGTTAGGTCTGTTTCAGGTTCGTGGGCCCATGAGAGTGAAACGAGCGCGGTTTGGGCTTATTCGAGAGAATTGGGCCATGTGGTGTGGGCCCAATCTAGGGTAGAAAAGCCCAATGGCAACGAAAATTAGAGAATAAATTATTTAATTTATTTATTTATTTTCGGGGAGAAACGGGAGATCAACTCGGAGGACTTATTCAAGACCGAAGCCTGTTTCGGATTTTATTATTTAATGTAATAGTTTAGACGGGTCGTTTTTCTTAAGCATGCTATGGATGCAATTTATTTATTATTATAGCATGTCTTGCCTGTCGAGGTGAATTAAATTGCGCTTAGTCGAGCATGTTTTAGGATTGTCAATATAAGCATGTTTTAATTTTCTGCGAGCATGGTTTATTTGCTGCGTTTAGAAAATTATGCTTAGGATTATGTGACAACGTGATCTAGCATGTCGACAACCTTTTGAAAGAAAAATACTAAGCAGATAAAAACATTTTTGGTATAGAAAATGTTATGACCTCCACAACTGACCTTAAGGTGATGTTTGGTGCGAGTGTGTAAATGTCCACACGAACGTGGCTTGCACATCGTATCGAACGAGTTCGCCAGACTTAGGGTTTCTTAACAAAAATGTTCTAACCAAAATGAGAAGTGGGAGCTTTTCTGAGTAAACGTCCACACTAACGTGGCTTACTCGGAATAGTAACTACGGTTTTCTCTGGAGTTGGTTTTTGAACAAAGATAGCTTAAGGAAAATAGTGCTTTTTCCAAGTTAGGCTAAGATTGTGGTTAAAAGCTTAGATATTAGTTAGAATACAACTCCCCAACGGAGTCCCATTTCTAATCTAATATGGTCTAGTAAGGTTCAACTATTAGCTCTATTTGCCATAAGGATAGGTTGGCAAGATAAGTAGAGTTAAAGATCCGAGTATCTGGTTGAACAGTGGGAGCGTAAACGTCCACACGAACGTGGCTTGCGATCTGCACTGTTTGGGCTGTTGAAGGTTTCGAAATTATTGGTTTATCAAAAGGTTACAATAATTTTCGTTACGAATTGATTCATGATCTTTTCTTACGAGTGTCTACGTGTTTATTGCTTTATCAGATATGACTTTAGGCCCGTTGATAAATGTTCTCACTTCGAGTCCTCTCACGGATTCCAACTATTTGGAGTGAAGGAATAAATCTCGATATTGTCCTTGTTGATGAAGAGTACAAGTTAGTACTCACTACACCTTATCTGAAAGCTCTTGTATCATCGATTGGAGATAGAGAGTTACACAAGTTGTGGCATGAGAGTAACGATTCGACTAAGATTAGTCAAATACTCTCTGACGCCAGGGTTGCAAGTCTTGTGTTCTCACTTGGCAGATATTGCAGATATCCCAGAACTCCTGGAAATCTTCTAGAAATTGGATGATATGGAACATGCGAGTCAAGAAGCTTGTTTGCTCCTCAGACGACATCGAAAGATGAAAGTGAGGAAGAAGGTGTCAAACACCAGCAAGTTAACAAGAGCTTGGAAGAAGATAAAGGTGTTGAGCCTACCGATGGCATGAAAAGCCAAAGGGGAAGGGCAAGTGCTTCATATACAACAAGAAAGGACACTGGAAGGCTGACTGCCCTCTAAAGAAGAAGAATTTTGGTACGTCATGATCAACTGCATGTTCTACCCAGGCTGGGGTAGTAGATACGGGAGCAATTGATCATATGCATTACACCTTGCAGTGTTTTCTGCGGATAAACAAGGTGAATGATGACGAGATTACCATCTCCTTGGGCGATGCATCGAGAGTTGCAGATGTCGCGGTTGGAGATATTCAGTTTGATTTTGGACATGCAAGTTTGGTTTTGAGAGACTTTTTATATGTGCCTGCCTTTGGCGAAACTTTATGTTCACGGATATTCAGTTGTTTTGATAGTGGTGTTTCTATCATGAAAAACAATGAGGTTATAGTTTCTGGCACATTTTCCCGGTCTCTCTATACCATTACTTGTCCTATGAATGATTCTTCTTCTTATAATGCTTCCTCATCATTGAATACTAAAAAGAGGAAGAATCCGTCTCAAACGAACCAAACTCTATTATGGCACTTACGATTGGGTCACATCAACCAAAAGAGGATTCAAAGGTTGATAAAAGAAGGTGTTTTGGATTTCCAATTAGAACCTTTATCAACGTGAGAATCATGTTTGGAAGGTAAGATGGTGACCAGACCATTCAAGTCCATAGGATATCGAGCCCAAGAGCTATTGGAGTTGGTTCATTCTGACTTGTGTGGACCGATGTCCGTTCAAGCTCGAGGAGGTTACGAGTATTTCGTCACGTTTATTGATGACTACTCGAGATACGGTTATATCTACCTGCTCCACAGGAAGTCCGAATGCTTTGATAAATTCAAGGAATTCAAAGCGGAAGTGGAGAAGAGAACGGGTAGAAGTATCAAGTCACTTCGCTCTGATAGAGGTGGCGAGTACCTCGGAACTGAGTTTCGAACTTTCTTGCCAGAAAATGGGATTTCATCTCAGTTAACTACGCCCGGTACTCCCCAACAGAACGGTGTAGCTGAGAGACGGAATCGTACTCTTTTAGACACAGTTAGATCGATGATGAGCTATGCATCCTTGCCAATTTCGTTCTGGGGATATGCCTTGGAAACAGCAGGTGATCTCCTCAATCTAGTACCTACAAAGTCGACAGTTAAAACTCCTTCCGAATTATGGACAGGGCGCAATCCTAGCTTGGGTCATATTCGGATTTGGGGATGCCCAGCACACGTGCTGACTAAGGAGGCCGACAAATTGAGGTCTAAGACTGAGCTTAGGCTGTTTGTAGGATATCCAAAGGGAACGAAAGGAGGTTATTTCTATAGTCCCCAGGATCAGAAGGTCATTGTGAGCACCAATGCCCGATTCCTAGAGGAGGACTTTATTAATAACCATCGGATAAGGAGTGAAATAATGCTCGATGAGTTGCGAGCATCAGCAGCAGCCGAAATTCCAGAACAGCCGAGAGTACAAGAGGTTATACCACTAACTGCACCCTTATCCGATACTGTATCTCCACCATCGCTTCGTCGCAGTGGGAGGGTTGTTCGTCAACCGGACCGTTTCATGTTCATAGGAGAATCCACTGAACTACTCTCGGGTATCGAACATGATGAGATCGACCCCTGGACTTACAAGGAAGTGATGGAGGACGAGGATGCAGATTCCTGGAGAGTTTCTATGGATTCGGAGATAGAATCCATAGTTAACATGGACGTGTACGACCTTGCGGAGCTGCCGGATGGGGTAAAGCCCATCGGTTGCAAGTGGGTGTACAAGAGAAAGAGAGGACCTGACGGGAAGGTTTTAGCCTTCAAAGCTAGATTGGTGGCGAAAGGATTCACTCAGAAAGAGGGAATCGATTATGATGAGACATTTTCGCCGGTTGCCATGGTTAAGTCCGACAGAATACTCTTGTCCATGGCGGCACATTTAGACCTAGAGGTTTGGCAAATGGACGTCAAGACTGCGTTCTTGAACGGGTACCTTGAAAAAGGTAGGGACATTTATATGCGCCAACCAGAAGGTTATGTGAGAGATGGCCAGGAGCATCTCGTGTGGAAGTTTAAGAAGTCCTTATACGGACTTAAGCAAGCGTCCAGGTCCTGGAACATTCGTTTTGATGGAGTGATTAAATCCTATGGATTTGTCCAGTGCTTAAACGAAAGTTGTGTTTACAGGCTCAGTTCGGACGGAAGCGTGGTATTCTTAGTACTGTACGTAGATGACATACTTCTCATTGGCAACAATGTGAACGTGTTATCAGGCGTAAAGGATTGGTTGTCTGAACAGTTTCAGATGAAAGACTTGGGAGAAGCAGGTTACATCCTAGGGATCAAGGTGATCAGAGATCGCCGTAAGAGGATGTTAGGCTTAAGCCAAGCTTCATATATAGATACTGTGATCGCCCGTTTCAGCATGCAGAATGCCAAGAAGGGTTTTCTTCCCTTCAGACATGGCATACCTCTATCTAAGGACATGTGTCCGAAGACACAAGAGGAGATAGAGGGCATGAAGACTATACCGTATGCTTCCGCGGTAGGAAGTCTCATGTATGCAATGCTGTGTACTAGACCGGATATCTGCTATGCGGTTGGCATGGTGGCGAGATATCAGTCTAACCCTGGTCAGGGACATTGGACGGCTATTAAGCACATTTTACAGTATCTCAAGAGGACAAGAGATCATGTGCTTGTTTATCAGTCCAATGAGATGATCCCAATAGGGTATACGGACTCAGACTTCCAGGCTGTGATCGAGATGAGAGGAAATCTACCTCGGACTATGTGTTCACCTTGGGAGGTGAAGTTATCACTTGGAAGGGTGTGACGCGGGAGGGCGTCATGGAGACTCTACCATGTAGCCGAGTATGTGGCTTCTTGTAATGCCACAAAAAGGTTGTGAAGCTCCTGCACTTCCTGAATGAGCTAGATCTGGTTCCCAGTTTGCCCAAAGGTATCACACTGTGTTGTGATAATGTTGGAGCAGTTGCAAACTGCATGGAACTCAGAGCTCACAAGGCAAGTAACAACATAGAGAGTACCATTGTACGAGAAATCGTCTAAGAAGGTAAAAGGGAAGTTGAGATAATCCCTTCAACGGTAGATCTAGCGGATCTATGCCCAAGGAGCGCCTCCCATACTAGTAAACTTTGAGTATAAGTGGGAGAAGATGTGTAATAGATGCTAGATTGTAGACACTTTGTCACATGATATACTAAAAGTTTGCTTTAGTATAAGTGGGAGATTGATGGATTTGTATACTAGAAAGCAGGCCTTTTAGCTTGTATACATGTGTTGTCCATAGCCACTAACAATCTTCTATCTGATTAAGTATGAATTGTTATCCATGCATCAAACATCTATCCATTATCTCAAAGTTGTAGGCTTTATGGTGTGTTGTAGATCACAGAAGACCATAGTTGCCGGTTCCTCACGAGATATAAAAGGGTATCACAGTTGAGACAGTTCTGGATATAACTGTCGGTTTAGGCTGTAGTATAGGCTGCATAAGTAGCTTGTCTTGGCTACTTGTCTATACTAGTACGTGCGTGTACTGATAGGATCACGGTGAGGTGTATTCTTCTATTCTGACCAGATGTAGAAAGAATCAAGACCTCGGTGACTTAAGATGAACCTTAACTCTAGTTGAGTCCTAAGGGTGTATAGTTGTGGTCTGCTTCTTTGATTTACCATGGGTGAGAGTTCAGAGTATCTGCAACTCAATATGCTCCGTATCTTGGGAAGCAA
This sequence comes from Thymus mandschuricus, assembly GCA_029379335.1. Lineage (NCBI taxonomy): Eukaryota > Viridiplantae > Streptophyta > Magnoliopsida > Lamiales > Lamiaceae > Thymus > Thymus mandschuricus. The sequence goes on along the minus strand of CM057074.1, from coordinate 11,372,877 downwards.
CTACAACTAGTACGACTCTTAGTGTAACTGCAACAGAGCACCATATCCTGGTAGAACAGGTTGATCACATCCCCTGAGGAATTCATTAAGGACTATCATACCAAACCCTGCAGGTGGATTAAATTCCGGTATGATGAGTAAGGAATGAATGGTACTACTCAGGAATAAAAGAAGTTGAATAACATGAGTAGTCAGAAGCTCTAAGTTAATCAACGGATGTGGGATATCTTAAATATGGGGGTCGTTAAGTCTAATACTAGCCCTGAACTCAACAGGGGTAAAACAGGTAATTCAGTACTATTACTCTAGTTGAATGTTTTAGTACTTATGGACTAAATTATACTCTGGGCTGAGTATGGAGAATTTAGCCATTGGGAGGCCTCGGTTTTACCAGCTAGTAGATCCCTGATCTGGCCCAAAAAGCTCAATAGGCCACAGTATAAGGAATAAGTGGGCTCACCACTCAGTTGGGCCCAGTATGTGGCGCCAACTATGCTCATGGGAGGCCAGTCCATAAGTTGCAGGCCTGGCCTGTAACTTAAGCCCAACTCTCTCTTGGTCTCCTCTATATATACCCCCTCAAGGTCTTGTTCAGACCTAACAGTCAGAATAATCGAGTGCACGTACTTAATATTCTGAACAAGAAAAAGGAGGCTAGGGTTAGAGAGAGAGAGACGCGCGGCCGAGCAGCTGTTTTCGGTGGGGATCCCGTTTCCGTGGCTGATTCCGAAGATCGTTGTCCATCCAACGTAAGAATCGAGCAGGGATACAGATCAGAAGATCTATTCGCGAGTTCTCTACTTCTTCAGGTAATCGATATATAAACCCCCTATGATTCCGCACTAAATTCATAGGAGCATGATAGGTTTAATTCGATAGTTAGATATGCGAAATAGATCCTCGGGCGAACCGATCTTCACCGATCAGATATGGTTCCTTCACATGATAGGTTTAATTCGATAGTTAGATATCCGAAATAGATCCTCGGGCGAACCGATCTTCACCGATCAGATATGGTTCCTTCAGTTGGTATCAGAGCCAAGGATCAGATTTTCGGCTCTATCTGAGTAATTATCGATTATTATGCATGTTAGATCGATTAGGATGTCGCTTTTTGTGGTGTTTGTCGTTTTTCGGGGCCGATTTGGCAATCTATGTAATTTTTGATCGCGAGATAATAAGATGCGATCTAGAATAGGATTAGATAGATATTTCTTTTGTTTTTCGTTTGTACCTGCTGGACGAGACGAAGAACACGAAGAACGAGGAGACGAACACCAAAGGACGACCGCCGCACACGGTGGCGCGTGAGAGCCACGTGCCAGCGCACGCGCGCGTGCATCCTCCCAAAGGCGTGTCTCCTTCTTCTCCGGTGATCGACGGGGCTCCAGCAGGCTGCTGGAGCCTGGACGTCGTCGGGGGAGGGCTGGGGAGGTGCGACGGGCGGCGGAGGAGCACGGCAGCGCGAGGGACGGCCACGGCGGAACCCTAGTTAGGGTTCGACGTCGCGGCAGTCGTCCAGGCCAGCATGGGAGCCGGAGACGATGACCACGGAGTCCGGTGACGGACTCCACGTGGTCGTCATCGTCGACGGCAGGTGCAGGCGGCGCCGGAGCGAGCAGCAGCGGCGGCAGAACCCGCGAGGGTTTCTGCCGCGGGTTAACGCGGCTGAAGGCGACGGCGAGGGCGGCGGAGGTAGCGTCCAGGGAGGCGAAGCACACCGGCGACATCAACACCAGCAGCAGGAGCCACGGCGGACGTCGCCGGCGGCTGGAACGGCGGCAACCAGGTGAGGGGTGCCGCGGCGGAACCCTAGTTAGGGTTCAACGCCGCGAGCCTCGCCGGGACGGTTGCCGGCCGTGCCACCGGAAGGGATCGACGGCCAGCAGCAGCAGCGGCGTCAAGGAGGCGGAGGCGGCCAGCGGCAGGGCCTCACGCCATCGGCTGAGGCGCGGGCAGCCTTGCGCGCCCGTGCCCTAGCCCGTGGACGGGCCTAGGGTTTCCAACCCGGCCCGTTCGCGCTTACGGGCTGCCTCCAGCGTTCGGGCTCGGGCCCAGTCACGAATTCGGGCCGTGTTAGGTCGGTTTCGGGTTCGTGGGTCCATAAGAGTGAAACGAGCGCGGTTTGGGCCTTTTCGAGAGAATTGGGTCACGTGGTGTGGGCCCAATCTCGGTTAGAGAAGCCCAATGGCAACGAAAATTAGAAAATAAATTATCTAAATAATTTATTTATTTTCGGGGAGAAACGGGAGATCAACTCGGAGGACTTATTCAAGACCGAAGCCTATTTCGGATTTTATTATTTAATGTAATAGTTTAGACGGGTCGTCACACCACGAAAAGCGAGTTTTATTTTTGTTTTTATCTCGTTTTTCTTAAGCATGCTATGGATGCAATTTATTTATTATAGCATGTCTTGCCTGTCGAGGTGATTGAATTGCGCTTAGTCGAGCATGTTTTAGGATTGTCAATATAAGCATGTTTTAAATTTTCAGCGAGCATGGTTTATTTGCTGCGTTTAGAAAATTATGCTTAGGATTATGTGACAACGTGATCTAGCATGTCGACAACCTTTTGAAAGAAAAATACTAAGCAGATAAAAACGTTTTTGGTATAGAAAATGTTAAGACCTCCACAACTAACCTTAAGGTGAAGTTTGGTGCGAGTGTGTAAACGTCCACACGAACGTGGCTTGCACATCGTATCGAACGAGTTCGCCAGACTTAGGGATTCTTAACAAAAATGTTCTAACCAAAATGAGAAGTGGGAGCTTTTCTGAGTAAACGTCCACACTAACGTGGCTTACTCGGAACAGTAACTACGGTTTTCTCTGGAGTTGGTTTTTGAACAAAGATAGCTTAAGGAAAATAGTGTTTTTTCCAAGTTAGGCTAAGATTGTGGTTAAAAGCTTAGATATTAGTTAGAATACAACTCCCCAACGGAGTCCCTTTTCTAATCAAATATGGTCTAGTAAGGTTCAACTGTTAGCTCTATTTGCCATAAGGATAGGTTGGCAAGATAAGTAGAGTTAAAGATCCGAGTATCTGGTCGAACAGTGGGAGCGTAAACGTCCACACGAACGTGGCTTGCGATCCGCATTGTTTGGGCTGTTGAAGGTTTCGAAATTATTGGTTTATCAAAAGGTTACAATAATTTTCGTTACGAATTGATGCATAATCTTTTCTTACGAGTGTCTACGTGTTTATTGCTTTATCAGATATGACTTTAGGCCTGTTGATAAATGTTCTCACTTCGAGTCCTCTCACGGATTCCAACTATTTGAAGTGAAGGAATAAATCTCGATATTGTCCTTGTTGATGAAGAGTACAAGTTAGTACTCACTACACCTTATCTGAAAGCTCTAGTATCATCGATTGAAGATAGAGAGTTACACATGTTGTGGCATGAGAGTAACGATTCGACTAAGATTAGTCAAATACTCTCTGACGCCAGGGTTGCAAGCCTTGTGTTCTCACTTGGCAGATATTGCAGATATCTTAGAACTCCTGGAAATCTTATAGAAATTGGATGATATGGAACTTGCGTGTCAAGAAGCTTGTGTGCTTATGTTTGCTCCTCAGACGGCATCGAAAGATGAAAGTGAGGAAGAAGGTGTCAAACACTAGCAAGTTAACAAGAGCTTGGAAGAAGATAGAGGTGTTGAACCTACCGATGGCAAGAAAAGCCAAAGGGGAAGGGCAAGTGCTTCATAAACAACAAGAAAGGACACTGGAAGGCTGACTGCCCTCTAAAGAAGAAGAATTCCGGTACGTCAAACTGAGAAATGATCAACTGCATGTTCTACCCAGGTTGGGGTAGTAGATACGGGAGCAATTGATCATATGTGTTACACCTTGCAGTTGTTTTCTGCGGATAAAGGAGTTAAGTGATGATGAGATTACCATCTCCTAGGGCGATGCATCGAGAGTTGCAGATGTCGCGGTTGGAGATATTCAGCTTGATTTTGGACATGTAAGTTTGGTTTTGAGAGACATTTTATATGTGCCTGCCTTTTGGCGAAACTTGGTTTCGGTCTCGAAACTTTCACGGATATTCAGTTGTTTTTGATAGAGGGATTTCTATCATAGAAAAACAATGAAGTTATAGTTTCTGGCACATCGTCCCAGTCTCTCTATACCATTACTTGTCCTATGAATGATTCTTCTTCTTATAATGCTTCCTCATCATTGAATACTAAAAAGAGGAAGAATCCGTCTCAAACGAACCAAACTCTATTATGGCACTTATGATTGGGTCACATCAACCAAAAGAGGATTCAAAGGTTGATAAAAGAAGGTGTTTTGGATTTCCAAATAGAACCTTTATCAACGTGTGAATCGTGTTTGGAAGGAAAGATGGAGACCAGACCTTTCAAGTCCATAGGATATCGAGCCCAAGAGCTCTTGGAGTTGGTTCATTCTGACTTGTGTGGACCGATGTCCGTTCAAGCTCGAGGAGGTTATGAGTATTTCATCACGTTTATTGATGACTACTCGAGATACGGTTATATCTACCTGCTCCACAGGAAGTCCGAATGCTTTGATAAATTCAAGGAATTCAAAGTGGAAGTGGAGAAGAGAACGGGTAGAAGTATCAAGTCACTTCGCTCTGATAGAGGTGGCGAGTACCTCGGAACTGAGTTTCGAACTTTCTTGTCAGAAAATGGGATTTCATCTCAGTTAACTACGCCCGGTACTCCCCAACAGAACGGTGTAGCTGAGAGACGGAATCGTACTCTTTTAGACACAGTTAGATCGATGATGAGCTATGCATCCTTGCCAATTTCGTTCTGGGGATATGCCTTGGAAACAGCAGGTTATCTCCTCAATCTAGTACCTACAAAGTCGACAGTTAAAACTCCTTCCGAATTATGGACAGGGCGCAAGCCTAGCTTGGGTCATATTCGGGTTTGGGGATGCCCAGCACACGTGCTGACTAAGGAGGCCGACAAATTGAGGTCTAAGACTGAGGTTAGGCTGTTTGTAGGATATCCAAAGGGAACGAAAGGAGGTTATTTCTATAGTCCCCAGGATCAGAAGGTCATTGTGAGCACCAATGCCCGATTCCTAGAGGAGGACTTTATTAATAACCATCGGACAAGGAGTGAAATAATGCTCGATGAGTTGCGAGCATCAGCAGCAGCCGAAATTCCAGAACAGCCGAGAGTACAAGAGGTTATACCACTAACTGCACCCTTATCCGATACTGTATCTCCACCATCGCTTCGTCGCAGTGGGAGGGTTGTTCGTCAACCGGACCGTTTCATGTTCATGGGAGAATCCACTGAACTACTCTCGGGTATCGAACATGATGAGATCGACCCCTGGACTTACAAGGAAGCGATGGAGGACGAGGATGTAGATTCCTGGAGAGTTTCTATGGATTCGGAGATAGAATCCATAGTTAACATGGACGTGTACGACCTTGCGGAGCTGCCGGATGGGGTAAAGCCCATCGGTTGCAAGTGGGTGTACAAGAGAAAGAGAGGACCTGACGGGAAGGTTTTAGCCTTCAAAGCTAGATTGGTGGCGAAAGGATTCACTCAGAAAGAGGGAATCGATTATGATGAGACATTTTCGCCGGTTGCCATGCTTAAGTCCGTTAGAATACTCTTGTCCATGGCAGCACATTTAGACCTAGAGGTTTGGCAAATGGACGTCAAGACTGCGTTCTTGAACGGGTACCTTGAAAAAGGTAGGGACATTTATATGCGCCAACCAGAAGGTTATGTGAGAGATGGCCAGGAGCATCTCGTGTGGAAGCTTAAGAAGTCCTTATACAGACTTAAGCAAGCGTCCAGGTCCTGGAACATTCGTTTTGATGGAGTGATTAAATCCTATGGATTTGTCCAGTGCTTAAACGAAAGTTGTGTTTACAGGCTCAGTTCGGACGGAAGCGTGGTATTCTTAGTACTGTACGTAGATGACATACTTCTCATTGGCAACAATGTGAACGTGTTATCAGGCGTAAAGGATTGGTTGTCTGAACAGTTTCAGATGAAAGACTTGGGAGAAGCAGGTTACATCCTAGGGATCAAGGTGATCAGAGATCGCCGTAAGAGGATGTTAGGCTTAAGCCAAGCTTCATATATAGATACTGTGATCGCCCGTTTCAGCATGCAGAATGCCAAGAAGGGTTTTCTTCCCTTCAGACATGGCATACCTCTATCTAAGGACATGTGTCCGAAGGCACAAGAGGAGATAGAGGGCATGAAGACTATACCGTATGCTTCCGCGGTAGGAAGTCTCATGTATGCAATGTTGTGTACTAGACCGGATATCTGCTATGCGGTTGGCATGGTGGCGAGATATCAGTCTAACCCTGGTCAGGGACATTGGACGGCTATTAAGCACATTTTAAAGTATCTCAAGAGGACAAGAGATCATGTGCTTGTTTATCAGTCCAATGAGATGATCCCAATAGGGTATACGGACTCAGACTTCCAGGCTGTGATCGAGATGAGAGGAAATCTACCTCGGACTATGTGTTCACCTTGGGAGGTGGAGTTATCACTTGGAAGGGTGTGACGCGGGAGGGCGTCATGGAGACTCTACCATGTAGCCGAGTATGTGGCTTCTTGTAATGCCACAAAAAGGTTGTGAAGCTCCTGCACTTCCTGAATGAGCTAGATCTGGTTCCCAGTTTGCCCAAAGGTATCACACTGTGTTGTGATAATGTTGGAGCAGTTGCAAACTGCATGGAACTCAGAGCTCACAAGGCAAGTAACAACATAGAGAGTACCATTGTACGAGAAATTGTCTAAGAAGGTAAAAGGGAAGTTGAGATAATCCCTTCAACGGTAGATCTAGCGGATCTATGCACAAGGAGCGCCTCCCATACTAGTAAACTTTGAGTATAAGTGGGAGAAGATGTGTAATAGATGCTAGATTGTAGACACTTTGCCTATTTGTCACATGATATACTAAAAGTTTGCTTTAGTATAAGTGGGAGATTGATGGATTTGTATACTAGAAAGCAGGCCTTTTAGCTTGTATACATGTGTTGTCCATAGCCACTAACAATCTTCTATCTGATTAAGTATGAATTGTTATCCATGCATCAAACATCTATCCATTATCTCAAAGTTGTAGGGTTTATGGTGTGTTGTAGATCACAGAAGACCATAGTTGCCGGTTCCTCACGAGATACAAAAGGGTATCACAGTTGAGACAGTTCTGGATATAACTGTCGGTTTAGGCTGTAGTATAGGCTGCATAAGTAGCTTGTCTTGGCTACTTGTCTATACTAGTACGTGCGTGTACTGATAGGATCACGGTGAGGTGTATTCTTCTATTCTGACCAGATGTAGAAAGAATCAAGACCTCGGTGACATAAGATGAACCTTAACTCTAGTTGAGTCCTAAGGGTGTATAGTTGTGGTCTGCTTCTTTGATTTACCATGGGTGAGAGTTCAGAGTATCTGCAACTCAATATGCTCCATATCTTGGGAAGCAACTACAACTAGTACGACTCTTAGTGTAACTGCAACAGAGCACCATATCCTGGTAGAACAGGTTGATCACATCCCCTGAGGAATTCATTAAGGACTATCATACCAAACCCTGCAGGTGGATTAAATTCCGGTATGATGAGTAAGGTATGAATGGTACTACTCAGGAATATAAAAGAAGTTGAATAACACGAGCAGTCAGAAGCTCTAAGTTAATCAACGGATGTGGGATATCTTAAATATGGGGGTCGTTAAGTCTAATACTAGCCCTGAACTCAACAGGGGTAAAACAGGTAATTCAGTACTATTACTCTAGTGGAATGTTTTAGTACTTATGGACTAAATTATACTCTGGGCTGAGTATGGAGAATTTAGCCATTGGGAGGCCTCGGTTTTACCAGCTAGTAGATCCCTGATCTGGCCCAAAAAGCTCAATAGGCCACAGTATAAGGAATAAGTGGGCCACCACTCAGTTGGACCCAGTATGTGGCGCCAACTGTGCTCATGGGCGGCCAGTCCATAAGTTGCAGGCCTGGCCTGCAACTTAAGCCCAAGTCTCTCTTGGTCTCCTCTATATATACCCCCTCAAGGTCTTGTTCAGACCTAACAGTCAGAATAATCGAGTGCACTTAATATTCTGAACAAGAAAAAGGAGGCTAGGGTTAGAGAGAGAGAGACGCGCGGCCGAGCAGCAGTTTTCGGTGGGGATCCCGTTTTCGTGGCTGATTTCGAAGATCGTTGTCCATCCAACGTCAGAATCGAGCAGGGATACAGATCAGAAGATCTATTCGCGAGTTCTCTACTTCTTCAGGCAATCGATCTATAAACCCCCTATGATTCCGCACTAAATTCATAGGAGCATGATAGGTTTAATTCGATAGTTAGATATCCGAAATAGATCCTCGGGCGAACCGATCTTCACCGATCAGATATGGTTCCTTCAATAGAGGGCATGAAGACTATACCGTATGCTTCCGCGGTTGGGAGTCTCATGTATGCAATGTTGTGTACTAGACCAGATATCTGCTATGCAGTTGGCATGGTGGCAAGATATCAGTCTAACCCTGGTCAGGGACATTGGACGGCTGTTAAGCACATATTGAAGTATCTCAAGAGGACAAGAGATCATGTGCTTGTTTATCAGTCCAATGAAATGATCCCGATAGGGTATACGGACTCATACTTCCAGGCTGATCGAGATGAGAGGAAATCTACCTCAGGCTATGTGTTTACCTTGGGAGGTGGAGCTGTCACTTGGAAGAGTGTAAAGCAAAAGTGCATCGCAGACTCGACCATGGAGGCCGAATATGTGGCTGCTTGTGAGGCTGCTAAAGAGGCTGTGTGGCTCCTGAACTTCCTTAATGAGCTAGAACTAGTTCCCAGTTTGCCCAGAGGTATCACATTATATTGTGATAATGCTGGAGCAGTTGCAAACTGCAAGGAACCTAGGGCTCACAAGGCGAGCAAACACATAGAGAGAAAGTACCATCTCGTACGAGCAATCATCGAAAGAGGAGAAGTAGAAGTGAAGAAAATCCCTTCAGCGGAGAATCTGGCGGATCCGTTCACAAAGAGCTTACCAGTAAAGGTGTTCGACAAGCATGTCGAAGGGATGGGACTGGGGCGCCTCCCACACTAGTAAACTTTGAGTATAAGTGGGAGAAGATGTGTAATAGATCCTAGATTGTAGACACTTTGCCTATTTGTCACATAATATACTAAAAGTTTGCTTTAGTATAAGTGGGAGATTGATGGATTTGTATACTAGAAAGCAGACCTTTTAGCTTGTATGCATGTGTTGTCCATAGCCACTAACAATCTTCTCTCTGATTAAGTATGAATTGTTATCTATGCATCAAACATCTGTCCATTATCTCAAAGTTGTAGGCTTTATGGTGTGTTGTAGATTACAGAAGACCATAGTTGCCGGTTCCTCACAAGATATAAAAGGGTATCACAGTTGAGACAGTTCTGGATATAACCGTCGGTTTAGGCTGTAGTATAGGCTGCATAAGTAGCTTGTCTTGGCAACTTGTCTATACTAGTACGTGCGCGTACTGATAGGATCACGGTGAGGTGTATTCTTCTATTCTGACCGAATGTAGAAAGAATCAAGACCTCGGTGACTTAAGATGAACCTTAACTCTAGTTGAGTCCTAAGGGTGTATAGTTGTAGTCTGCTTCTTTGATTTACCATGGGTGAGAGTTCTAAGTATCTGTAACTCAATATGCTCCGTATCTTGGGAAGCAACTACAACTAGTACGACTCTTAGTGCAACTGCAACAGAGCACCATATCCTGGTAGAACAGATTGATCACATCCCCTGAGGAATTCATTAAGGATTATCATACCAAACCTTGCAGGTGGATTAATTTCCGGTATGATGAATAAGGAATGAATGGTACTACTCAGGAATAAAGAAGTTGAATAACACGAGCAGTCAGAAGCTCTAAGTTAATCAACGGATGTGGGATATCTTAAATATGGGGGTTGCTAAGTCTAATACTAACCCTGAACTCAACAGGGGTAAAACATGTAATTCAGTACTATTACTCTAGTGGAATGTTTTAGTACTTATGGACTAAATTATACTCTGGACTGAGTATGGAGAATTTAGCCATTGGGAGGCCTCGGTTTTACCAGCTAGTAGATCCCTGATCTGGCCCAAAAGCTCAATAGGCAACAGTATAAGGAATAAGTGGGCCACCACACAGTTGGGCCCAGTATGGGGCGCCAACTATGCTAATGGATGCCTTGTCCATGTGTTGCAGGCCTGGCCTGCAACTTAAGCCCAAGTCTCACTTGGTCTCCTCTATATATACCCCTCAAGGTCTTGCTCAAACCTAATGATCAGAATATACGAGTGCACTTAAATATTCTGAACAAGAAAGGGAGGCTAGGGTTAGAGAGAGAGAGACGCGCGGCCGGGCAGAGCAGTTCGGTGGGGATCCCGTTTTCCGTGGCTGATTCCGAGGTTCGTTGTCCATCCAACGTCAGAATCGAGCAGGGATACAGATCAGAAGATCTATTTGCGAGTTCTCTACTTCTTCAGGTAATCGATCTATAACCCCCTATGATTTCGCACTTAATTCATAGGAGCATGATAGGTTTATATCGATAGTTAGATATCCGAAATAGATCCTCGGGCGAACCGATATTCACCGATCAGATATGGTTCGTTCACGCCAGAGTAAAGATCTTCCGCCGTAGCCGTTCGTTGTATTGGCACAAGAAGTTGTTGAGAGCATCCATTCTTGAGCACTTATCCTGATACGGCACTACTTGCCAGTAGTAGTAGGCCTTGATGAATTTGTCCTCTAGGATAAGCCATGTCACAAGGAGATCTCTCGGGATGAAGTCTTCGATTTGCCTCGAGTCTGGGTGATGATCCCTTCGCGTGGCCAGCTCCTCCTCCGTCCTGCTCGTCAACTCTTTCATGACCGAGTTGAATTTGGCACTAGAGTCAGTGTTCCACTTTGGAAGCTTCTCATTGACTCTCTTGCGGATATAGTCATGTTCTTTGGGCGGGTAGCGGCCGGAATCGATCATCTCCGTCATAGTGACTCGGCAGGTGTCCATCCTAGCTTGAGTCTGCACAGCTTCAGACTCCTCATGAGTGTGAGGAATGTAGGCGCTTCGTGCGATAGCGGACTGAATGAGTCTCACTTCATTCCAGTGCGACTCAATCCGCTCATCTATCTTCCTTAGCCTCTTCTTCTTCACCTCCTCATCCTTACCCTTCCTCATCTCCTTCTCTTCTCTCTTCTTCTGCCTCCTCTCGAAGCGGCTGGATTTATCAGTAATAACCTGCTGTATCTTCTGGCGCTTGGCCGCAGGGTCCTCTTCCCTGGACTCAGGTGCAGTCCGCTTCAAGGGTTGTTTTGGTGCTGGGGGTGGAAGCATCTCCTTCTTCTTTTCAGTGCTGCTAGGAGGAACAGCTGCTTGGCTAGATGAAGTGGCTCCGGCGGCTGTTGAAGTGAGCGCCAATGATGAAGCGAGGACGGAGACTGAAGCGACCGCTTGGATATCAGATAGTGCTTTTAGGTCGAATTCCTTCTCCAAAGCGCGGGCTATAGCTTCATCCTCCGCAATTTGCCTCTCTCTCTGCTCCTTGGTCAATGGGATGACTGGAGGATGAGTGGCTATAGAAGAGCTAAGTAGCTTCTCGGCAGATGGCCTTCGGGGCTCTTCAAGGACCTTGTCCTTCCCTTTCTTCCTCGCCAGCTCTGCCCGAGCTTCATCAATCTCTTCCTCTACTCCTTCGCCTCCTTCTCCACCGACTCTGCTTCCCTCTGCGATCAAGCCACTGGCTTCGATCCTTCCAACACTTCCTCCGTCAATCAACTTCACTCCACTGCCTCCTTCTCCACCTTCTCTCCTTGTTGAAATGGTTGGTTTCACAATTATTTCCCCCTTTTTGGCATCATCAAGACTGCCGGGGGTGGGAATAGTCACCGTTCCACTGATGGATTGGTGTATGTTGTTAACTTTGCTTAGAACAGCTTGGAGCATCCTCTCGGCACGCTCTGCAAAGACATGCTCTTTGGAAAGCACGATCTCTGATGTCTTGACGGAGATTTCCTCAAGCAAGTACTGGCACTGCTTCTCCCTCTCCTTCACAGAGACCATCAATCTTTCCAGAGGCTCCACTCCCTTGAAGCGAGCGTCCAGCTCCGCTTCGACATCTCTGGTTATCTTCTTCCTTTCTTCTTGCAAGGAGAAGTCGAAGTGGGCTTGAGATGCTTCAAGCTCAGCTTTAGTGGTGGCCAGGAATCGCTCTCGCTTCTTCAAGGAAACATTGAGTTGAGCAACTGCAGACATTTTAACGGCATAGTCTCCCGCTAATTTCTTCACTTTGGCAAGTAAGATGCTCAACTCAGCTTTCTCCAGGTCCAGGGCTTGGGCACTCCTCCTCCTGCTCTCAAGCTCACCTTTCTCTTCTTCACGCTCGAGCTTAAGGATTTTCATTTCCTTTTCGAGCTTGTCAAGAGCTTTCTTGACCCTGGTCAACTCGCTTCCGAGTTTGATTTCTTCCTCCGCTTTCTTCTCCAACTGCTTCCTCTCCTTCTCCAGCTTCCTCCTCTAGTCCTTCTTTTCATCTTCCAATGCCACAAGCTTGGCTTCACCTCCCTCAGCCTGCTTCGCTCAGCCTCAAGCAATTGCTTGGACTCTTAAGTATTTTCTCTAACTCCTCCTCTCGCTTCACCTTCTCTCCCAACAAGCTCTCCTTTTCTGCAAGCAATTTCTCCTTCTCCTCAACTTTCTCCTCCAACTCACCCTTTGTCTTGTCAAAATCTGCATGCAGATTATTGACTTCCAACACCATCTTCGTCAGCTCCTCATCCTTCTTAGTGATCTCACTTTGAAGGTTGGAGATTTCCACATCCTTTGCCTCCACTTCCACCTCGTGCTCCTTTATCAATCGGAGTTCATGCTTGGACGACACATGCTCTGGGATGGATGCATCTGGGTATTCATGCAGCACTCTGGCGTCAAGCATCTCCCAAAAGTTGGCCTCGTTGATGAACACATGGAAGCCATCAGCTCCGATGAAATTGAGCGCTTCCACTTCCTTAGCTTTAATCACCTCCTCCTTCAGAGCTTTCAAAAGATTGAAGATCTTGTAGTATTCTGTTCCTCTGTATGTAATATACGTGAGGAAATCAACGGCTCTGGTGTAGAAATCATCAGTCATTTCTACGGAGGGGTATCGGTTTCGGACTATCTCTGCAGCTAGCTCCCGGTCCTTGACGTACCGTTCCAGAGCTCTTTCTTCTGCAGTTGGGGGTGGTGGTGTTGGTGGGATTATGGCGATGTTCGTGTCGGCTGTTTGGGCGGTTTCAGCTGATTCCGTTGATGAGGATGGAGAGTTGGGGGTGGAAGCTTGGGCGATTTCTGGTTGGATGGTTTGGGGTTGGACTTGTTGAGCGGTCGGGGTGAAAAGAGTGTACATCCCTTCTACATCAGCACTGCAGAAGGGTAGTTTGAGGGCTTGGAGTGAAGAAGTGGATTCTTCTTCATGTGCGGAGTAGGGAGATTTTTGGGGTTGGGGATGTGCGGTTGTGGAGGATTGAGGTTCGGGTGGTGGTTGAGTTTGAGTTTGAACTGGGGGAGTTTGGAGTGTTTGGTCTTTGGGTGGTGATGGTTGGGGTTGGAGATCTTTTTCTGGTGAGTGTTGGAGTTGTTCTTCTCTTACTTCCATCTCAAGCGGCTGCATCTCAGCCTCGCTTTCTTCAATAATGGCGGTAACACGCCTCAGACGTTGTGGTCGCTTTGACCGTGCTTTCCTTGGATTGGCTCGCTTCGATGGTGAAGGAGCTTGCTTTCCCTCTTCTGCCTCGCTACAGGATTCAGCGACTGGAGCGGATGGTAGGACTATCACATTGAGGCATTCCCGGTCGATCGGGAGCTTCTCCGACTTCCATGAATCGAAGTAGATGATGTTCTTTTTGTATTCGGCTGTTTCCTTCTCGCCATTCCACCTCATGTTCTCGAACAGATTCTCCAGGGCGTAGGATATTCTGGAGAAAAATTTGAGTTTCCCTTTCCGAAAAATTTCGTTGTCACTTCCCTCCTCGAGCTCGAAATCCTTTGCAACTTCGTGAATCTGGTTGATGAACCAGCGGTGCCAGTTGAAGCTTGTCCCTGTCAAGCTATCAACGATGACAGAGGTGGCGAAGATCTTGGTATCGGACAGTTGGCTCAGCGAACCAACACCACACAGTACTGACTTCGTGTACAACTCGCAGATGTAGTTGAATGGAGCTAAGAGATCATTCCTAATGTTGCTCAGCTCCGGATTTCAAAACTTCTCGCCTCTCCTCTTGGCAAATCGAGCATACTCCACTTGAACAGACATTTCGAGTTCTGTCAAGGAGTCCGGTCCAATCTTCGGTAGATCAAATACACCGGCAATCCTGCTCAACTCGATCTCCACAGGCCTTCCTTCCTGTGGAACGGTGAAGGTTGACGTTTCTTCTCCCTCCTTGAGATACAGAAGAATCTCGGCGACAGCCTTGGCTAGAATCTACTGTGGCCTTGCCGTCACGAACTTCCATAGTCCGGCCGTGGTCACGGCCCTGTGGAAGAATCCGTTCTCCGTCACCACATCTTCATCAAGGTGTGGTTCAACGTTGATGTTGGCATCAAGGGAGTTCAGGAATTGCTCCATCGTTTGCGTTCTCTCCTTCTTTCCCATGGTTGTTATGTAGAGAGATTTGAGAAAAGTTTAAGATTTTGGGGGGTTTGAGACTCGTGAGTTGCAGAGACGTAGATCTTGCACGAGAATGGCAGTTTTAGAGAGTTGTGAAATTTTCTGCAGATCTCCGTCGTTGCATATATATAGAATTAGGGTTCGGCTGACGTTGCAGGGGCAAGACAATAATATCCTCGAGAATCCTGTGCGGAGGCAGCAGACCCTCGGTGATGGATCTGATATGTCCGGCGTCATCACAGTAAAAGTGAACCGCCAACTTGACTTGGCGTTTCCACGTGGCCTTCTATTATTCGTCTCTCCAATCGGCGTCGATCCAACGGTTAGGATTTAGGAACTATTCAGATTCGACGGCTGGATCGAGGGCGATTTTACCGCTTCTCTTTGAATTGAGTTGCACGCGCCTGTCTTTTCTCTGTCTACGCGCCGCTGCATTAAATGCTAAAGCAAAAAGTAAAATTTTGCACTCGAGTGTAGACAGTTCATACTCGCTTCGTACCCGCTCGCTTCGAGTTTGGCCGCTTCGGCTTTTACTCGCTTGCGGAGTACTCGCTTGGAGTGGCTGTTCCGCACTCGCTTGCGATGGCTTGCTTTTAGTGACGTGACACTAGCTTCGCCATCTGTAGCGACTAGAATAAGAAATTAAATTTCTTTGCTTAATTTAAAGTGTTTCTGACTTAAATACTTCGAGGATAAACAAGAATGTTTTCCTCTTTGTATTTGTGTCAGATTCATTTCATATTTTCCACATAGTGAGTGAAGGTTTCTAGCACGCTTCAGCTCACTCAGTGTACTTACAATTGAAACACTTACCAGTCAATCTCACTTTGTAGGAGATTGATACCACCAATGTAGACTTCATTCAACTCCTTTGGCATTACTTGATTATATTGTTTGAATCTTGTTGATACCACCGGTTGAGTACTACATGTTGGGCTAGATCTTCTTGGCATTCATCTTCCTCTACGAATTAGAGAGTCCTCCATCGAAGTGAATGGGGGAGAAAATGAATATAGTACACAAATTTACTACAACTCGAAGGGAGCTTCACGTAAGTGTACTTATTCACGATGAATGGGATCGGAGATGAGTACAAGTCCTTATCTCAGGGCGGAATAGGACAGGATGACAATGAGAATGCTCTGACAAGACAATCTCGTATTTTACGCAAAGACATGTCACCAGTCATGCAACATTTTCAAGTAAAAGGTAACTCTTCAAGCTTCCTCCTACGAGCTACAGCATGAATTTGCAATCGACTCGCTTGACCCAAACAAGAGTTAATTGAAGCGATGCAAAATTCAAAGTGGGGGAGGAATGAATAGACATCCGGCAGCTCAACTCAATGAAGAGTGAGTAAGGAATGGATGTTTATCCACGATGAAGAAGATGAGAGGACTTGCTCCTCTTCGGCGGAAAGATGGGAAGAGGACGCAAGGTCTAGGTGCCAGCCCTGCCTAAGCTTTCACCATTTTTACATGGGAAGGCCCGATACAAGACCCCACAACCGTTACTAGAAACGGCACTTGCGAGTGTTTATACCCACTCGCTAGGAATCCTAGGCTAGGTAGCAGCTTTCCTTGCTCGCTTTAGAAGTAGCTTGCTCCGAGAGCAAACAATAGTTCCCCCTTAACCAATGGCTTAACAATTCCTGTAAGCGGGTAGGGAACGTCTTCCAACACTCCACCTTTATCCACCTTTTTTCTCCTTCGTCAAGCGAGTGGAATTTTGAAGTGACTCGCTTGAGTTGGTGAAGATCCGAAGCCAGTGACGCTCAACGGACAAGCGACCACTCCTTCGTGCATCCTGGATCTAGCATTCTTCACCAGGGTCTAGCAACCCTAATTCCATGCATAGCTGATTGAAACGAGACTCGGCTAGAGGCTTGGTGAGGATATCTGCTCGCTGGAGATCGGTATGGATTTTCTCGAGCTTGATATCCTTTTTCTCGACATGATCACGAATGAAGTGATGCCGGATTTCCACGTGCTTGCATCTGGTGTGAAGCACTGGATTCTGCGAGATGCATATAGCATTGTTGTTGTCGCAGAATATTGGAATTTCATTCTCTTCAACTCTGTAGTCCTTCAACTGCTGACGAAGCCATAGAATTTGAGAACAGCAGCTTCCAGCGGCCATATATTCAGCTTCAGTCGTTGAAGTAGCTACACTCGTCTGCTTCTTTGAAAACCATGAGATCAGCTTGCTTCCCAAGAACTGACAAGTGCCTGAAGTTGATTTCCTATCAATTCGACACCCTCCATAGTCAGCATCTGAGTATCTAGTGAGCTCCAAATTGTCCTCCATTGGATACCACAGCCCCATGTTGACAGTGCCCTTCAAATATCGAAGAATTCTTTTGGCAGCTTCAAGATGGCTGTGCTTGGGATTGCTTTGGAAGCGAGCACATACTCCAACTGCAAAAGCTATATCCGGCCTACTTGCAGTGAGATATAGAAGGGATCCGATCAAGGCTCGGTAGTCTGTAGCATCCACAGACTTCCCATCTAGGTCTGGCTCCATCTACCAGTTGGTGTTCATTGGGATTTTCACAGCTTTGGCATGCTGAACACCGAACTTGGCAAGCATATCTCGAGTATACTTGGCTTGATTGATGAAGATTCCATCATTCTGCTGCTTCACTTGAAGACCTAGAAAGCAGCTCATCAAGCCAATCGTCGACATTTCATATTTGGTCTTCATAAGCTCTCCAAACTTCTCGCTAAGCGACTGGTTTGGTGATCCAAATATGATGTCGTCCACGTAGATCTGAACCCACAGCATGTCTTCTCCATGGTTGATGGTGAATAGGGTTCGATCTATCTTTCCTTTGTGGAATCCATTATCCACTAGGAATTGGGATAGGGTATCATACCAAGCTCTGGGAGCTTGCTTCAACCCGTATAGGGCTTTCTTCAATCGATACACCTTATCTCCCTGCTCGAAACCCGGTGGCTGCTCCACATACACTTCTTCCTTCAGTTCACCATTGAGAAATGCACTCTTGACATCCATCTGATAGACTTTGAATTTCTTGGCCGCTGCATAGGCTAGAAATAGCCTGATCGCTTCAAGCCGTGCCACTGGAGCGAAGGTCTCATCAAAATCGATTCCTTCCTTTTGGCAGTAGCCCTTAGCGACGAGTCGTGCCTTGTTTCTCACAACGTTGTGGTCCTCGTCCGTCTTGTTCTTGAACACCCACTTGGTGCTAATAACATGCTGGAATTTGGGACGATCCACGAGGTACCATACGTCGTTCCTGGTGAACTGGTTGAGCTCTTCTTGCATGGCGATCACCCAATTGGAGTCAGCTAGGGCTTCCTCCACGCTTGATGGCTCAATGTTTGAGAGAAAGCAACTGAACATGGCACTTTCTCCAAACACTTGACTTCTGGTCACTACACCCTTGGATGGATCTCCAATGATCTGACTTGGTGAGTGATCCTTGAGCCATGCACGCTTGGATCCACCAGCTTCGTCTTCATCTTCTTCCTGGTCGCTTGCTTCTCCATCTGAAGCGACTGGATTGGATGCTTGGCCTGCACTCGCTTCAGGAGTCTTGGGGGCAGCTTTAACTTTTCCTTGGACAATTTGCTCGCTTGAGTCCTTGATTTCTTCATCATCTTCAAGTATGTCCCAAGTCAGTGAGTTGATGGGTTCCTCGCTTGACTTTCCTTCTTTTGATTGAACTTGTTCCTGTGGAAGACTCAAAGAAGATTCATCAAATACGACATGGGGTGATTCCTCCACAATTAGGGTTTTACAATTGAATACCCTGTAAGCTTTGCTTCATGTAGAATATCCTAAGAATATTCCTTCATCAGCTTTGCTTTCAACGGCTTTCAATTGTGACTTCCCATTATCATGGATGAAGACCCTACAACCAAAAATATGGAATTAAGATATGTTAGGAATTCTCCCTGTCCATATTTCATATGGTGTCTTGTCGTGCCGTTTATTGATAGGCGTCCGATTCTGCGTGTAGCATGCTGTGTTGGCAGCTTCAGCCCAATATTTCATCGGAAGCTTCAAGTCAGCAATCATGGTTCGAACGGCTTCTTTGATGATCCGATTCCTTCTTTCAGCAACTCCATTCTGCTGAGGTGTGCGTGCTGCGGATGTTTGATGTGCTATACCATGCTCCCTGCAGTATGCTTCAATGGTTGAGTTTAGAAACTCAGTGCCTTTGTCGGAGCGGATGGTGGCAATCGCTTGATTCTTCTCCACAGCTAGTCGCTTGAGCAATTGTGGTAGCTTGGCCAGTGTCTCCTTCTTGCTAAAGAGAAATACAACCCAAGTGTAGCGAGAGAAGTCGTCGACTACGACTAGAGTGTATTTTCTTCCATTTACACTAACTGGAGTGACTGGACCAAACAGATCCATATGAAGCAGCTCGAGCACTCGCTTGGATGAAGCTTCTTCAAGACTGGCGAAGTGCTTCTTCGTCTGCTTCCCTCGTTGGCATGGTGAGCATGGATGATCTTTGACAAAGACCTCGTTTGGTATGCCTTGCACCAAGCCTTTGCGAGCTAAACGGTTGATGGTCTTGAAGTTGAGATGTGTCAAGCGTCTGTGCCATAGCCATCCCAATTCTGTAGCGCTTCTCGCAACTAAGCACGTCTCCTCTTTGCAGCTGTCCCATTGTGCAATGTAGACATTCCTTCGTCTAATTCCAGTCAGTACAATCTGGGACGTGAGCTTGCTCTTCACAATGCACTTGTTGGAATAAACTCCACCTTGTATCCCTTGTCACAGAATTGTGAGATGGATAGCAAGTTGTGCTTCAGTCCTTCCACATAGGAGATTTCTTCAATCTTGATCTTCCCGATCTTCAGTGTGTCGTATCCTTTAGTGCTTCCTCGAGAGTTGTCACCAAAGGTTACGTGTGGACCCTTCTTCTCAATATAATCTTGAAGTAGAGCTCTTATGCCAGTCATATGTCTTGAGCATCCACTGTCCAAATACCAAATTTGTTGACCTTCACTTGGCACGGGGTCCATGGCGCTCACCTGCATTTAGACAGATTTTGGTACCCAAATCAGTTTGGGTCCTTGCAGGTTAGTTCCCTTGGGTACCCACAATTGCTTCACTTTCTTTTGAAAGGTAGCTTGTGTTTTGGGTTTCTCGACCTTTGAAAACTGTGAGTTCTGCCTTGAAGCAGCTTCACACGTGCAGCAGTGTGTGCAGGAGGGGTAGCGGCTCGCTTGAAGCATACCTATGCTCTTACCCACTTGCTTGTATCCTGAAGCGACTCACTTTGGATTAGCTACGGGCTTAGAGACTGACTTAGGGTTTACAGTCTGTCGAAGCGGCTAGCTTGGTTTCTTCGAGGCGGTCAAACTAGACTTTTGACCCCGACTCGCTTGAGAAACCTTTGGAAACTGAAGCAACCTCTTTGGTGCTTCAAGTTCTTCCCCCTCAACGTTAGTCCGGTTGGACCATCTCCAGTCCGGATAACGTGACACATAGACATTACTCCTTTTCTTGAAAGGGAGATCCTTTGTCTCTGGTGTCTTGGTCTGAGACTTAGAAGCTTCAACAGGTTTCCCTTTACCCTTGGATTGGTAAGATTTAGCATTGTTAGTGCTAGGGACTGTTGAACTCTGCTTCCCCTTAGATTCTGCCCTTGAAGATATATACATCTTCATTGGTTTTTTCTTAGGGTTCTCAGCCACTTTGCCTTTATCCTTGTTGGTGGTCGCTTTGGAGGCAGTGGGCACATCCAAAGTGACTGATGGTGTCGTGTTTGAAGCACCAACAAAGACAGTGGGCTTGGAAGGTCCACCCTCATATCCGAGTCCTCCCTTTCTACCAAAAGGTAGAAGCGAGCTCTCTAGTGCCTGCCTAACATACGAGGCTTTGTTTAAGTTGGCCACTAGATTGGATTGGGTTTCATACCTTCCCTCCAAGCTTTGATGTCTAGCGAAGAGATCCTCGAATTTACTAGTCATAGCCCTTAAGTTAAGTTTGACTTGGTCAAGCTCAGTGGCTAGCTTTCGGTTCTCCTTCTCGCTTTGAGACAGAGCTTGTTTCAACACTTTGTGGTCACTTGACAATTTGAGGTGTTTGTCAAGCAACTCACTCCATGTCGAGGAATTAGCTTCCTCTTGGTGAGTGTGTGCGAGTATTATTGAACTTGATGAGGGATAGATAAATACCTCTCCAGTCTCCTCGTCGGTGAGCGCCATGAGTCCAAGATCCTCTTCATCACTGGAGTTGGGATCTGTGAATGCATCCGAGTCGCTTGAGACATCTTCAGTTGTAGCGACTGGCTGCTCGCTTGCTACAAGCGCTCACCTTGGAGCCCCTCTTTGCTTTTAGTTCCTCTCGCTCCTTTGCACTCAGCTTTGGGCAGTCAGATATGTAGTGGCCCATCTTGTGGCAGTGGTAGCATTCCACTTCCATAATGTCCCTTGAGATTGTCTTGGTCGTCTCTTCTCTCTTTCCTTTGCTTTCACGAGCATCAGTGCTCCTTCCCTTGTACTACTTGTAGAATCTTTTGTATTTGCCCACACGCGAGTTCATCTTGTTGAAGTTCTTGGATAAGAACGCAACATGCTCTTCCAGCTCTTCCCTTGTCATCTTGGCTAGTGACTGGTCGCTTGGCCCTTCAGTAGCTTTGAAGGCTACACCTTTTGACGTCGTGGGAGCTTCGTCTTCATCATCAAGACTCATT
This sequence comes from Thymus mandschuricus, assembly GCA_029379335.1. NCBI lineage: Eukaryota > Viridiplantae > Streptophyta > Magnoliopsida > Lamiales > Lamiaceae > Thymus > Thymus mandschuricus. Next base: position 11,351,537 of record CM057074.1, on the reverse strand, counting down.
CTGTTCAGATCGAACTCGTGAGCCTTGAGCTCGGAGAACAGAATCTCCAGCGTGAACTTCGATAAATCCTTCGTGGCAAGGTACAACTCCTTCATGGTTTGCCACTTCCTCGTGAGAGCTCGAACAATCATCAGATTCACTTCCTTGTCTGTGAGTTCCTTCCCAAGTGAGTTGAGAGTAGCAATGATGTTGGTGACTCTCAGCTCGAAGGCGTCGATGGACTCTCCTGGCTTCATTATCAGACTTTCAAACTCCCGCATTTGTACGGCGAGTTTGTTCTCTTTGATCTTGTCCGTTCCTTGAGAAATGAGAGCTAGGGTTTCCCACATTTCTTTTGCCGTCGCACACTTCCTGATCCTTGGAAGGTAGGCATCCGACACAGTGCTCTGCATCGTGTGGCGTGTGATCTTGTCAAGGTTGGCGATCTTGAAGTCATTAGCATTGTAGTCGTCTTTTTCTTTTTCGACATACTCTTGTCTAACATGAGCTTCGCGGCCTTCGGCGGCTGGAACGTTCATAGAGATGGCTTTCTTGATTTCGATTGGTCCATCCTCTATAACTTCCCACATCCGGTCGTGGATGGAGCAGAGGAAGCTCTCGACTCGAAAGCTCCATGTCTCGTATCCTTCGATAGAGAACTGCGGAAGATTTGATGCACAGTATGTAGACATAGCAAACTATCAGCAGTAAATGCAATATGCGTGGGTGAGGGTTTTATGCACTTAGGAAAAAGGATCAGGTTCAGTAAGATAACGTGAAGCGAGTGGGGACTCGCTTCGGATATGCAAAGCAGAGGCTCGAAAGAACCTCTACTCTGATACCACTTGTTGGTCCCGGTTTGTTATAGGAAAAATACGTAGGGGGGGGGGGGGGGGGGGGGGGGTGAGTACGTATTTTGAAGTTTTTCAACTTCAAATTCCTAAACTCAGAGTATGAAGTAAAGTGCTCGCTTGAAACACTAAGACCTAGCCGAGAGCTAGATCTTAAGTATTCACTTTTCTCTTGACCTAAGCTTAGAGCTTGACCAAGAGTGAGACATTACTCTAGATGCGGAATTCGGTGAGCTAAATCTTTCCTAAGTATTTAAAATTCCAAGTTGTGTTTGTTTAGATGCAAGTGCAATGAATAATCAAACAAGGAAATAAAGAGTTTAGGGTTTAGAGAGATACGACACAAGATTTATAGTGGTTCGGAGATGAAGCTCCTACGTCCACTTTGTTGCACTAGGCAACTGTTCTCTTCACTCAAGAACTTGAAGGTTACGGGTCCTTCAAAAACCTGTGACAAGATCGAGCTTCACTCGCTTGGATCTGTCGGACGCTGGGTGATTCCGGGTTCACACCAAAAACCTAACTGGACTGGAAGCTTCACTTGCTTCAGTCCGACGACAGGGAGATTACGGGTTCTCCTTACAACCTAGTTTCGATCGAGCTTCACTTAATGAAAGTGTAAGCTTGGATCTAGAATCTATGATCGAGGCTTCTACAATCGATGAAGGTAGGGCCTTGGATCGAAACAACCTAACGACGAACACAAAAACCTAACGAACAAAACTTGAGGTTAGGGTTTTTGGTATACGACGAACACACTATGAAGAGCTCTTTACAGTAAGTGTAAAGTAGGCTAGAGCTCTTCTTCTAAGTTGAGGTATGGAATGGGCTTAGAATTCTCTGTGTGAAGGTTGTGAAGATGAGTTCCGATGAGGCTGGAACTCGGAGAACACTTGGAAACAAAGACTCGAAGATTGCTAGAAAGCTGGGAGTTTTTGTTTGCAGTAGGCGCTCGAATGCTCAAGTAGTGTTCTGCTTCTCTTCGTCTTCATCCTTCACTATTTATAGGCGGAGAGATGGCCGAGATCCGTTGCTCGAATGCTCAAGTAGTGTTCTGCTCCTCTCGACAGTACTTTGCGCAGGCAGTTGCTTTTGCAGGTGCACAGTTTGTCTCTTTGCCGAAAATGGCTAACTTACAAACTTAACAGTAACTGGAGCGAGCCAGTACTGTAGCGGCGCCCTGTCGGCCTGGCAGTCAACTCCTCTGCTCCACTCCGCATTCGACAGGTGGAGATCTCGTAATTAATGCGACGATCTTCAGTTGACTGGAGTTCAAAATCGGAGCGGGAATCAAGTTGTTGCTTTCTGGAAGGTAGTGGCTCGCTTCGCTTCAGTCTCGTAGCGTCTGTTTCAAAATCGAGTCGCTTCAAGGTTATACTGTAGCGAGTACTTGGGAAGTGAGTTCTCCAAGTGTCTGCTTTAGTAAGAGTTGACCCGCGTTGACTCGTTTCGGCTTTTCACTGTAGCGCTCGCTTCGCTTGGCTCTGGCAGACTCGCTTCGAATCTACTGTAGCGCTCGCTTCACTTCGCTATTCTTCGGCACGCTTCACTTCGGTTGGGTAGACTTGCTTCGATTGAAAAACACACTCAAGCAAGTGGCCTTCACTTGAATTTTCTGCAGTCTAAAACCTAAGTGACTAAAGCAAAATAAAGCCATCCTAACAGTATAGGCTTAGAGAAGTTTCTAACCTATTTTCTTCATCAAATTGGGTTGCTTGGGAATAGAACACTTGGGGTTTTGGGATCAAATCAAAACAAATTCTTGATTCACTTCAGAGTGTCCCATATGAGTTCCCCCTTAACAATTTGTTCTTAACAATTCCCAACACTCGTCAATCACCACAACCACTACCACGGTTGATCACCACCATCGCCACCATGAAATTTACTCACCACCACCGCTCACCAAGTAGATTACTTGGCCCCCGGGGAACTCGAGCTCAACTCCACCACCATGTTTCCACCGCCACGTCTCCACCATCACCACTGGTAGCATTTAGCCCACGTCAAATGAAAATTTCAATCACATGTGCAAACTTTTCTATTTTTTTTATTACATGTGCACCTAAATATATGGCATAAGAGCATTTGGTCAATGCCGAGATCTTGTGTGCAAATTCTGATAACAACTCCATCCAAATTAAAATTGTACACTTATTGGGCAATTACCCAGAGGGTAGACCTTAAAATTGAGCCAATAATTGAGGGGAATTATTGAGAATGTACATACATACACACACACACACACACACACACATACATACATACATACATATATATATATATATATATATATATATATATATATATATATATATATATATATATATATATATATAATATGTGTGTGTGTAAACTAATTTATTTCCATCTCTTTTTACAAGATCGAGTTATAAATGAGACGAAATTCTATTAACTTTTTAATGATAAGCTTTTTATTATTAATAAAAAAAAATTTGAATGGTTTAATTTTATAGTATACATTCGTTATAAATTTCTTTAATATAATATTTCCGTATTAGCTAAAAGTATGTTAAATTTATCTACAATAGGCAATTGAGTAGTGATAGATCTGGGTTAAAGATCTACAACAATTATATGATTATTCATCAAGTTTGTGAGGAGTATTCACGTATAAAGGATTATAACATCAACAAGTAAGAGATTCACACGATTCATTAGTCTTAACAACTCATATTCTACAGATCGTCTTCCTTTAGACATAAAAGAGAGGATTAAGCTAAGTATTAAACAAAGGATGTTTTTAGCCACAAATTCAGTTAAATCCATGGAGCTTAGAGCTCGCTTGGGCAGAAAAACAAGAAAGAAAGGAGAGGGCGAAGTAGAGAACGCAAGGCGTCTTCATGCTTCGTCTCCTCTAGGTAATAAGAATTATACCCTTGGCTTGAGTTGTTTGGAGTACCCTTTTTACTGAAGAGAACACAGATAGGAGTAATGAGAGAAGAGAAATCTTTGAAGAAGGACTCCGGTTGCTCTAGCCTGCGAGAGCAGAGTATGAATGGAATAGTGCGTGTGTGTAAAGCTAAGATGATTGGAGTGCTATGATCATCCGATATTTATAGGTGTTGAAAGGACAAAAAGATGAATGCTCGCATCGGGGGAGGACAAGAGAGGAATTTCTAAGGAGACAAGATTCTCTTCGTCATCAATTCAGTGGTCCTCACCCTAAGGCATGTAGAGTCATGCGGACCGTGTGCTTGGCAGATCCTTAGCCGTGAGCAGATGATGATGGATCTGGGATAACCCTTGCATAAGCCAGGATCTGCTCAGAACCTCGTAGCTTCTGTACTAGCTAAGGCATCTGCTTCGAGGATGGCACCTGAGGCATATGATCCTTAGATCCCGCCATTATTAAAGGATGCCACATGGCGAGACTGATATTAATCCTTATCAGCTACTCCCCCCCCCCCCCCCCCCCCCCCCCCAGGTCCAGAAGCAAGTGTTGTTAGCTTTTGTTAGACGCTTTGGCGGGAAAAAGGTTTTACTACAGACGTCATAATTGTCTAGTCGCATGAAAAACATTGCGATGTTTAGTATTTCGAGAATCAAGGCAATGTGAGGACTCTTTCTTTCATCATCATTATCTCTTCGATGTGACTGAAGCATAAGAAAAATGCACCCTACTATTTTCTTATCTATAAAAGGCCTCATCTTCTCTTCACCATTTATCACTGCCAAAGCCGATGATTAAACTTTAGTCATCAAGCTTGAGCCTCTCTAGGCTATGAAGGTGCTTTTCTCCGTGTTACATGAGGTTCTGGTAGTACCCTTGGGATGATCTTGAGGCTCTTTTTTACTTGTTATTTTGTGAAAAAATTTGCCCCAATTTCTGAAGGGAGAACCTATATTCTTGCTTATCTTCCCCTGTTTTTACTACTTTTACCTTTGTTTTTTCTCCCATGGCCTGATTTGAGTGATTCCGACAGGAAAATGGAGTTTAATAACCGCGTGTGTTGTTTTGTTTTTTGGTTTTTTTTTTTTTTAGCACGTGTAGGCACGCCTGGAAATGGCGAGACCTGTCTCTGGAATTAATTGAATTCCAGTGCAGTGGGTGGGGCGCGTTCTCACGCTTTCACCTCTATTTCCTTTCTTTTAGAGTTTATAGGCAGTAGTTGCTCGTTCTCCCTTATATTCTTCCAGTGCTTCAAAGGATCAGAAAAACCTTTCCGCTCTTTTCGATTTCTCGATGTTTCTACTTCCCTATTGAACAGGTATTCTTGCATTTTACTCTTCTCTTAGATTTTCTGCTATCATCTCTTAGAAAGTCGCTATGAAATCTTCTTCTTCTCGGCGGGGTACTTCCGACCATTAGGGCAGCAGCAGGTCTACTAGATCTGCCCAAGTGTCCAAATCTCAAAGGGACAATACTGAGGGTAGGTCAAAGAAACAGATTCTACCCTTGGATAGATACGGGCCTTCCACCCTAGATAAAACAACCTTAGACATTTTCATCAAGAAGGTGAAGAAATTTGGGGGATTTTTGCTGAAAATCCCCGGGGAGAATGAGCGTCCTTCGCTGTCCCCCTCAAAACCTTCTGGTTTTCTCAGTTAGGGGCCGGCCTGCGTTTCCCAGTGCCTCCCTTTTTCGCTCGTGTTGCTTATTTATACAATGTGCCCTTGAACCAATTAAACCCAACCTCTATCCGCAAGGCTGCCTTTTTCCATATAATTGCTAGCCTAGGAGGGGTGAAGGATACAACATTCCTTTTCTTTCGTACCCACGAATTAAAATACAGGGATTCCCATCTGTATTTTTCTCCAAATGTTCGTTTTGCAAATATATATGGCAAATATGTGTCCAAAGATAAGGACTGACATGAATGTTATTTGACAGTTAGCTCTCCTTCTGGTGTTTCTTGGAACATCCCTGACATTAGTCTGTATAGGAATCCTAGCAGAGAGAAACCCTCTCGGTCTCTCCCTCTCCTATCTCCTTGGGAGGAAGGGATAATGTCCGAGCTTTTGTCTGAATACCCCTCTGATCATACTATGCTTAGGCCCTTTGTAGAGAGTGAAGAAATTCTATCTTTCTTTGGCTTAAAACCCAGCATCCCTTGGTCTTCATCAATGGGAAAATTCTTTTGATTATCACCGTTTTCAGTTTTTCATATATCCTTCGTTAAGTAGGTGAGCAATGTTAATCTTCTTGGTTTGTACAGGAATGGACATTTCCAAACAGAATTTGAAGAAGAAGGCGTATGATAAGCTTCTGCGGATGATTGCAGAGGCCAGCTCTGAGGATGGGGCTCCTGGTCTTGTTAAGTAGGCCTCCTCAGCTGAGCGTGAAGCCTTCTCTTTACCTGCAGGAGGTTCTGCAAATTCACCCAAACTTTCGCGAGGGGCAAGTGCTTCTTCCTCTACTCGGCCAAAAGCAACAGCCCATCAAAAGGGGAAAAAGTAAAGTTTCCCTTGATTCAACTTCGCCTTCTGTTACTTGTCTTGCTCCTCAAGATCCTAAGGACTCCCCGTCCTTATCTTCTCAAGCCTTGATTCCTGCTTCCACTGAGCCGGGCCCAGTGGCTGGTGCAGAGGGCCACATTCCCTCCTCCCCTCTTTCTGTCACTAATCCTTCTATGGAGGGTTTTGGCTTTTCTTCATCAGGAAAGGACCTGTCCTCCACGGAGGCTTCTCCTGCCGTTATGCAGGACCTGAGAGATACTTCGGCGAATCCTTCTTTGGCCCCTGCTAAGAGGAAAGGATCATCTCCTCCTTCTCTCTTGACTAAGAAGGGGAGGCTTGACTCTGGCGCAGTAGTAACCTGCTCCGCCCCGGGAGCTATAGTTCCTTAACCCTTGGATTCTGCTGTCCCTACATTCCCTGCTCTGAATGAGCGTGATTTTCAGGTTCGGGCATTGAGCCCTTTAGCTTCGTTTGTTCAAACAAACCCTTATCTCTCTCTCAGAAAGGAGCACGAGTTCCTCAACCTCGCCTTTCCTCTTCATCCACCAGCCCTTTAGCCTTCATCCATTCTCTTCGCTAGAAAGGTTTGGATGTGCCTCCCACCACCGTGCAAGGAGTAGGTGCGAGCGTCTCCTTTCCTGGGATAGTTGACAACATAGTCGGGGGTTTAGCTGCTATGATCTTAGATAGCATTCCCCGGCAGGAAGACTGGCGATTGGCAGAGGCCCATCCTTCAGACTTTTTGATGAAGAGGGCCGCCAACCTCGAATTACAAGTATATTTTGATTCATCTATTTGCGTTTCCAGATAGAAAAGTAGTTGTAGGACTATGTTAATTACTTATATAATTTTCAGGCTACTAGTTGTAGGTCTATGTTAGGTGTCCGCGCTTTGGCATATGATAGCTTACATGCCCACCATTCTCGTGCGGAGAGAGAAAAGGATAAACTACAAGCTGAAGTACATCGCCTTCGTGAAGGAGCTCGTCAACGTGACGCTTTTCAGACTCTCCAGGCCCAGAAAACAAAGCTTGAAGAGGAGCTGTCCGAATTGAGAAAGAAAGATCAAGACAGGGAGACCTATCTGCAAGCCCGAGAGAAAGAAGTCTCACAGCTCCGAGTCAGCTCTGCCTCCTACACTCAGCAGGCACACGATTTCCACAAGGCCTTAGAGGCTTCTGTCCTACAGATAGCAGGGGCACATGACACCCACTTTGCAGAAGTGGAACAGCTCATAAGGCAGTACAAGCAAGAACTGGCATGAGCGAAAGTCTCCTCTCATGCTGAGGGACTAAAGTAAGGACTGGAGCAAGGTCTCATTAGGGGCATGAGAGGCTGCCGATCTCAACTCCTGCTTACCCCCTATGGCAGGCTTTCCTCGATCACTTGATTAATCACCTACTGGAGGCATATCTTCACTCTCCCAGTTTCTGGGCTAGGATGACGGAGCCTCTTTCCGAATGGGCGGCTAAGTCTGTATTTGAATGTTGCAAAATGCTGGGTGTTCCCGAGAAGGCCGCATCTGTGAATCTAGGGCCTATTGTACAGGCTTTCAGTCGAGCACCTGAGACATTAGCGCTTAATCGCAAGATTAGTGACCAGAACCCCTGGTATCTTCAAGTGTTTCGGAAGGCCGCTGATATCCTTCATCATCCTCATGATCACTTGGAACCATCACCCTCCTGGGTTCTCCTCGCATTCAAAGCTTCCATCTCGATGCCGAAATACAAGGGTTTTTGAAGAGGATTTTTGAGGAGGTATTACCTTATTGTCTAAGAACCCCTCTTTCATTTACTTTTATGTCATTTATATTTTGGCATAAGCAATCCTTCCAGTCATCATCATTTATTTTATTTTATTTTATTTCATTTTATTTTATTTTTTTGTAGGAAAAGGAGTCTCCTGGTTTGCTCCCGCCCAGATGTGAGTTTCCCCTTGAGATCTCCTCTCCCGAGTTATCTTTATCTGATTCCTCAGATACGGAATCTAATGGCGATGTGCGCACTCTTGCCGAGCGAGTTGCCTCGCTCAAGGGCCCCGCGAAAGTTCCTTTTATTCCCTCTGTGGAGGTTCAAGTGGAGAGTGTGACAGAGACTGGTGCCCCCATTTCCGAAGTTGAGCAGGTCAACGAGGATTCCGTTATTGCTCCTAATTTGTCCTTAGCTCCTTCTACTGTGGATGCTTCTGCTCCCCGCACTGGGTATCCTGCAGATCCTGCTCAGGATGCTGTTGACCGCTTTGGGGCCAATTTATTCAATTCTGATACTGTCGAGCCTTCCACTCAAAACTAGGGTTCTTTTATTGGCTTCTCCTTTATGCCGGTTGATGTTTCAAAACAAATCTCTTTAATTCTTGTTATAGTTTTTACTCTGAGTTTTTGGATGATTGGAATAGTTTTATCTTTCAGAATCTGCTTTTTGTTTTTGCTGGCATGATCCATTCTCTATTTTTGTGGGTGTGCAACTCCCCATCTTATTCATGCTTGTTATTCACATAGGTAATACAATATATATCGGCATAGGAGAAGCATTTTAAGATAATGGAATATAGATATCACCATAGGGGGATACTCCCTACTCCCCCCCCCCCCCCCCCCCCCCAGGTGAGGTATAAGCAGTCGGAGGAAATATATCTCATTCTAGATGGCATCTTTTTCAAGAATGCCCGTTCTCCTTCCCGGCATTAGGGATTTAGTTTTGCTTTTTCCATATACTAACAGACCAAAAAAGTAAACATACATAAAGGGTATGGTTGGCTTTGCTCTCTCTTTCCTCTCATGAGTGATACCTAACTATGTAGGGCTTTTTGTATGATGCCTACTTTCATAGGGCTTGATGTATGATGCCTAACTATGTAGGGCTTTTTGTATGATGCCTACTTTCATAGGGCTTGATGTATGATGCCTAACTGTTGGTCCCGGTTTGTTAATGGGAAAATACGTAGAGGGGGGGGTGAATACGTATTTTGAAGTTTTTCAACTTCAAATCCCTTAACTCAGAGTGACAAGTAAAGAGCTCACTTGAAACTTAAGACCTAGCTGAAGCTAGATCTACAGTATGTAGCTTGCCTGCTTGACCGAAGTGAACACTTGATCAAGAGGGAGTCTTTACTCGTATATGCGGAATTTGGTGAGCTAAAATCTATCCTAAGTATTTGAAATTTCCAGATTAGTTTGTTTAAATGCAGTATGCAGTGAATATTCAAATAAATAAGAGCTTAGGGTTAGAGAGGTATGACACAGAGATTTATAGTGGTTCGGAGATAACGCTCCTATGTCCACTTGTTGCACGACGGCAACTGTTCTTTTCACTCAAGAACTTGAAGGTTACGGGTCCTTCAAAAACCTGGTCGAGATCGGGCTTCACTCGCCTGGATCTGACGAACAGTGCAGTGATTACGGGTTCACTACTAAGACCTAAACTGGACACAAAGCTTCACTCGCTTCTGTCCGAACAACAGGGAGATTCCGGGCTCTCCTTACAGCCTAGCTTCGATCGAGCTTTACACAAACGGTGTAAGTGTAAGCTTGGATCTCAACTCTATGATCGAGGCTTCTTCAATCGATGAAAGAAGAGCCTTGGATCGAAACAACCTAACGACAACACTCAAAAACCTAACAGACAAGTATAGGGTTTTTGGTTGACGACACACTATGAAGAACTCTTTACAGTAGATGCAAAGATTGGCTAGAGTTCTTCTTCTAAGCTTCAGATATATGAAGTGGGCTTAGAATCTAAGTGTGAAGGCTGTGAAGACGAGTTCCGATGAACTGGAAACTCGGAGAACACTTGAAAACAAAGACTCGAAGATTGCTAGAAAGCTGGGGAGTGTTTGTTTGCTGTATGCGCTCGAATGCTCAAGTAGTGTTCTGCATCTTCACGTTGTGATCCTTCACTATTTATAGGCGGAGGGTTGGCTGAGATCCCTTGCTTGGTTGGTGGCCTTGTCCCTCCTCCTCACGACAGTACTTGCGCAGGCAGTAGCTTTTGCAGGTGCCCAGTTTGTCTCTTTGCCGAAAATGGCTAAGTTACAAACTTAACAGTAACTGGGGCGAGCCAGTACTGTTGCGGCGCCTTTGTCGGCCTGGCAGTCAACTCTTCCGCTCCACTCTGCTTTCGACACGTGGAGATCTCGTAATTAATGCTACGATCTCCTGTTGACTGGAGTTCAAAATATGGGCGGGAGTTGTGCTGTCGCTTTCTGGTAGGTAGTGGCTTGCTTTGCTTTAAGTTGTAGCGTCCGCTCTGAAGTGAGTCGCTTCAGGATCATACTGTAGCGGGTCGCTTTCAAAACGAAGTTTCGTAGTGACCGCTTTAATAAGTGTTGACCCGCGTTGACTCGCTTCTGCTTTTCTTTGTAGCGTTCGCTTTGCTTCGCTTTGGTGGCTTCACTTTGACTCCACTGTAGCGCTCGCTTCGCTTCGCTGGTTTCGGCACGCTTCACTTCGGTTTGCTAGACTCGCTTCGCTTTGGAAGAACACACTCAAGCGAGTGGCCTTCACTTGAATTCCTGCAGTCTAAAGCTAAGCAAAATAAAGCCATCCTAACAGATTTAGGCTTAGAAAAATTCTAACCTATTAACTACATCAAAATGGGTCGCTTGGGAGCTGGACACTTGGGGTTTTGGGATCCAATCAAAAACAAATGGCTTCGTTTATCAAGTATCCCTCAGAGTTCCCCCTTAACAAATTGGTCCATAACAATTCCCAACAATTTCCCCCTTTTTGATGATGCCAAAACCCAAAGGCTAAGATTTAGAAAATTCCAGCCTATCTAACCGTGAAGGGAACTCCAAGCGACTGCTTCCTTTGCAGTTTCGTTTGTAATTTTTCTTTTAAGTTCCTTTCCTTTTTTTTCGGTTAAATTATTTGAGTTTGTAGCAAAAAGGTAAAGTCATTCATAAAGCGAGTAAATGACACGAGAAGAGACAGAAATAAAGGTGAGATAGATGAACAAGGCAGTTCACAAAAAGATATGTTTTAGAAGCTTGAAACTCAAAGGTTTCCTGCAGCTTCATCCTCCTTCTCCTTCTCCTTTCCTTCTTCCTCCTTCTCCTTCTCTTCTTCAGCAGCAGTATCCACGTAAGCTGATAGAACTCTCAATTCCATAGAGTCTACTGTGTGGATACTGGGATTTCTCCAAGCGCTCTCCAGCCTGAAGGCTTCAGTCACTTCATCATCAATAATTCCTCTGTCTGGAATATCAGTTCCTGGATGATAAGGCATGGGGAATTGCTTTATGGCAGGAATCTTGACAATCAGAGGCTTGGGCTGAGTCAGTTCAGCGGTGGTGAAGATCTTCCTCCGCATCTTCTCGTCATATGTGCACAGGAAGTTGCTGAGAGCACTCATTCGAGAGCAACGATCCTGAAGTGGCACTACCTCCCAAAAGTAGTAAGCTTTGATAAACAGATTCTTGTAGTCTAGCCACAAATCGCGCAGATCCCTCGGAATGAACTCCTCAATCTCCCTGGCATCTGGGTGATCAATCCTTCGCTTGGCCAACTCCTCTTCTGTCCTGCTTGACAGTTGAGCCATGACCTTCTTGAATTTTGCTCCCGACTCGCTGTTCCACGATGGACGCTTCGCATTGAGTCGTTTGCGAATGTAATCTTGTTCATCATTGCGAGGATATCGACCCGATTCCACCATCTCCTTTGTAGTCACGTCGCATGCATCAAATATGGCTTGAGCTTCACATGCTTCGGACTCATCTGGTATGAAAGGAATGAACGCGCTTCGGACCAACGAGGACTGAATGAGCAATACTTCACTGAAGTGCTCCTCGATCCGTGCGTCAATCACTTGGAGACGCCTGGCGTGACTCCTCTTCTTTCTCTCCTCTTCGCTCCTTCCCTCCTCTCTTTCATTCCTTTTTCTCTCCTCCTTTCCTGCGTTTGAAGCAACTGCTTGCTTGACCTTTTGGCGCTTAGCCGCGGGGTCATTACTTTTCATCTCTGGTGCAGTTCGCTTCATTGGCATCTTTGGTGGTGGGGGCGGCATGTCTTTCTTCGTAGCTTCACTAGAGGGGACAGCTGTAGATGAGATGAGTGCAGCTGTTGAAGCTAGTGCGGCGGATGAAGCTGGGGCGTCGACTTTGGGTAAAGCCGCCGCTTGGGAACTGGACGAAGCACCTGCATTAGCAAAGTATTTGGTTAGTTGCTCCATCTCCCATGCCAAGGCAGCATCCTTCTCCACCTGCTTCCTCTTTTCCTCCTTCATTAACACTGTCACCGGAGGATGTCGTGCAATCGATGCACTTAGCACTTTTTCTTGAAGTGGTCTACTGGCTCTTCAAGCTGTTTTAATAACTCCTCCTCCGTGAGTTTTATCTTGCCCAGAGACCTCGCTTCATCCTCCTTCTCACCTGCACCACTTCCTCCCTCCAACATCAACTCCACACCGACTCTCCTTCCTCCTGAACCTCCAGCATCACCTTGCTCTACTTGCCCTTCCCCCTTTTTGGCATCATCACTGCCAGGGGTTAGGATTATAGATTTTCCAGAGAGGGATTGTTGTAGTGAGTTAACTGTGTTGAGGACAGTCTGAAGCATCTGCTGGGTTTTGTCCATGGATGGCGCTACTATCTCAGCAGTCTTGATAGATATCTCTTCAAGCAGATATTCGCACTGCCTCTCTCTCTCAACAACGGACGCCATCATACTCTCCAATGGCTCCACCTCTCTGAAGCGAGCCTCCAGCTCCGCTTCTACAGCCTTGGGATCTTCTTGGTTTCTTCTTGAAGCGTGAGTTCCAAGTGTTCCTTGGACGCTTCAAGTTCTGCTTTCATCACTGTAAGCCTCCTTTCCCTTCGATTGAGAGAATTGTGAAATTCGGCATCTGCAGTGATTCTTACAGTGAGAGTTTCTTTCAGTCTCTTGACTTTCTGTAGTAGAATAGCAAGTTCTGCTTTCTCTAAGTCAAGATCTTGTGCACTCTTCCTCCGACTCTCTAGTTCTTTCTTATCAGTCTCTCTCTCTTGCTTCAGTAGTTTCATTTCAGTCTTGAGTGAATTGAGTGTCTTTTTAGTGCTCAGCAGCTCGCTTCCCGTCCTTATCAGTTCCTCCTCTCTCTTCTCATACTTCTCCTTCACCTTCTTCACTTCCTTCTCCAACACATCCTTTTCCTTGACAAGAGAGGTCAATTTAGTATTAACCTCCCTCAAGCGGCTTCTTTCTGCATCAAGCAGGCCCTTGAGTTCTGTGATAGATTTGGTGTTGTCATCCACCAGCTTCACTTGCGCCTCCAGCGCCTTCTCTTTCTCTTCCATAAGCCTCTCCTTCTCCTCCACCTTTCCCTCCAACTCCTTCTTCTTCTTGTCAAAGTCTTCTCTAAGACCAATGACCTCCCCCGCCTTCCTCTCCAATTCATCGCTCTTCTTGGTAATCTCGCTTTGGAGACTAGCAATCTCAGCATCCTTCATCTCCATCTCCTCCTTATACTCCCGGATGAGCTTCCTCTCATGGGATGAGGGCACTCGCTTCGGAACTGTGGCGAGTGGATATGATTCCTTCACCTTGGCATCCAGCTTCTCCCAGAAGCTAGTCCCTTCAAGGAAGGCATGGAAGCCATTTTCGCCGATAAAATTGAGCAGATTGACTTCCATCTGGATCAACTCCTCCTCTGTGAAGGCTTTGAGGAGCCTGAAGATCTTGTAGTATTCCGTTCCTCGGTACGTGATGTACGTCAGAAAGTCTACTACATTGGTGTAGAATATGTCGCTCCATTCAACACTTGCGGAGCGAAGATTGTAGCGAAGGTTGATTGTCTCCGCGGCTTGCTCTCTGTCTCGAACATAGCGTTCGAGAGCCCGCTTGTGTTCGGTGAGGGCAGGGGTTTTGAATTGAGTAATAATAGGAAGTTCTCCTATGGTTTGGGCGGTATCGGCTGTAGCTGCCGATGTCGAGATGGATTGGGTAGGTGATGAGGTTTCTTGGGTGTCGGAAATCTGGATGGCTTCAGTGGGGGGTGGTTGTATTGGCTGGGATTGAAGTTGGGTGAATGTAGTGTAGGCAGCAGCTTCATCAGTGCTGAGGAATGGAACAGTGGGAATGTGGAAAGAAGAAGCTGACTCTTCTTCATGGGGAGAGAGGGGGGTTATCTGTTTTGGTGGTTGATGGGTTGATGAAGATTGGGGTTCTGGATTTTGGGTGATTTGGAGTTGAGGGGATTGGGCTTTGGTTGGTGAAGGCTGTGGTTGGGTCACTTCGATGTCCTCAAGCGGCTTCTCCACCGCCTCGCTATCTTGGACAAGCGAAGTGACTAGCTTCATCTTCTTCCTGCCTCGCTTGGACCTGGCTCGCTTCACAGGTGAAGCGACCAGTCTCTCTTGGCCTTTCTCAGCTTGCCTTTCGGCAACTGGTCTTGCAATGGGCACTTCAACTTCCAGAAGTCCCATATCCATCAAGATCTTGGTTTTCCTCCACGTGTCGTAGAAGATGGTTTGCTTGTTGTATATGATCGTGTCAGATTCCGGCCATATCATCTCTGGATACTTCATTTCCAGTGCGACAGACAGCCTTGAGAAGAGTTTCAATTTTCCTTTGCGCAGAATCTTATCTGGAGTTCCTGGTACGAATGCAAAATCGTCAGCAGCTTCGTGGATTTGCTTGAGAAGCCACCCGTGCCAGTTGAATTTCGTTCCAGTGAGGCTGTCGATGATCATGGTGGTGCCGATCAGCTTCGTCTCTGACAGCGTGTTGAGGGAACCGACATAGCATGCAATGCTCTTCGTAAAGAGTTCGCAGATGAGATTGAACGGTTCCTTCAGACTTTTGCGAATGTTGGCCTCCTTGAAGTTCGGATCTGCTCTGGTGGTTGCAAATCGAACATACTGCACTTCGGCTGAAAGACCTAGATCTAGCAGAGAATCTCCTCCTTCTCTTGGTAGATCGAACACCTCGATGAGTTTACTCATATCAACCTCCACCGGCTTCCTGGTCCGTGGATCAGTGAAGGAAGATGTATTTTGTTCCTTCTTCAGATTCAGCAGAATCTCTCCAATGGCTTTCGCCAGAATCTTCGTCTGTATCAAAGTTACAAACTTCCATAGACCGGCCGTGGTCACGGCTCTACGGAAGAAACCATTCTTTTCTATGACGATAGGGTCGAGGTGGGGCTCGACGTTGATGTGATCGCCAACTTTCGTCATGAACTTCTCCATCGTTTCTGTACTCTTCTTCTTGCCCATGGTGAATTTGAAAGAAATTTGAAGAGAATTTTTACGATGAAATAGAAAGGGGTTGAGACTCGTGAGTTGCAGAAATTGCAGATCTAAGCACGAGAATGGAAGTTTTTGAAGGCTGTGAAAGGTTTGCAGTTCTGCCTCGTCCCAAATATATAGAGTTAGGTCTTGGCTGACGTGGCAGGGGTATTCTGGTAAAATCACTCCTAGGGTTTTGTGCGTGGGCGGCTACCTCCGGTGATGGAACTGACGTGTCCGGCGTCATCACTGGAAAAGTGAACCGCCAATTTCGCTTGACGTGGCCACGTGGCTGTTGATGATTCGTCTCTCCCAACAGTAGTCAATCCAGCGGTTGAGATTTCGAGACGGTTCAGATTCGACGGCTGGATTGAGTGCGATTTTTCCCGCTTTCCTCGGCTTTGACGTCCACGCGCCTGTCGTTTCTTCCTCTACGCGCCACTGCATTAAATGCTTGGCAGAAAGTGAAATAGGCACTCGAGTGCAGACAGCTCATACTCGCTTCGTGCCTACTCGCTTCGAGTTGGGCCGCTTGGCCTTTACTCACTTGAGAGGCACTCGCTTGAGTGACTGTTCCGCACTCGCTTGCGATGGCTAGCTTTGAGTGGCGAAGCACTCGCTTGGCCATCTGAAGCGACTGGAATAAATTTCTTTGCTTAATTTAAAATGTTTCTGACTTACATACTTCGAGGATAAACAAGAGTGTTTTCCTCTTTGTATTTGTGTCAGATTCACTTCATATTTTCCACGTAGTGAGTGAAAGTTTCTAGCACGTTTCACCTCACTTAGTGTACTTAAATTTGAAACGCTTACCAGTCAATCTCACTTCGTAGGAGATTGATACCACAATTTGAAGACTTCATTAGGTTTGGACTTCATGTTGAACCCACTTGTTGGAATGTTCATCACTTGTTGTGTGTCCCATCTTCTTGGCGTTCGTCTTCATGGCATTCATCTTCCTCTACGAATTAGAGAGTCCTCCATCGAAGTGAATGAGAGAGAAAATGAATATAGTACACAAGCTTACTTCAACCCAGAGGGGAGTTTCACGTAAGTGTACATATTCACGACGAATGGGGGATGAGTACAAGTCCTTATCTCAGAGCAGAAAAGGACAGGATGACAATGAGAATGCTCTGACAAGACAATCTCGTATTTTACGCAGAAGCATGTCACCAGCCCTGCAACCTTTTGTATAAAAAGGTAAACCTTCAAGCATCCTCCTACATGCTACAGAATGAACTTGCAGTCGACTCGCTTTGACCCAAGATTGGGCAAATTGAAGCGATGCAAAGTTCAAGGTGAGAGGGGAATGGATAGACATCCGGCAGCTCAACTCAGTGAAGAGTGAGTAAGAAATGGACATTTATCCACGATGAAGGAGATGAGAAGACTTGCTCCTCTTCGACGGAGAGATGGGAAGAGGACACAAGGTCTAGGTGCCAGCCCTGCCTAAGCTTTCACCATTTTTACGTGGGAAGGCCCGATATAAGACCCCACAACCGTTACTAGAAACGGCACTTGCGAGTGTTTATACCCACTCGCTAGGAATCCTAGGCTAGGTAGCAGCTTTCCTTGCTCGCTTTGGAAGTAGCTTGCTCCGAGAGCAAACAATAGTTCCCCCTTAACCAATGGCTTAACAATTCCTGTAAGTTGGTAGGGAACTTCTTCCAATACTCCACCTTTCTCCACCTAACTTCAGTTTCTTCAAGCGAGTGAGATTTGTAGTGGCTCGCTTGAGTTGGTGAAGATCCGAAGCGAGTGACGCTACGAAAAACTAGCGACCACTCCTTCGTGCATCCTGGATCTAGCATTCTTCACCAGGGTCTAACAACCCTAATTCCATGCATAGCTGATTGAAACGAGACTCAGCTAGAGGCTTGGTGAGGATATCTGCTCGCTGGAGATCGGTATGAATTTTCTCGAGCTTGATATCCTTCTTCTCGACATGATCACGAATGAAGTGATGTCGGATTTCCACGTGCTTGCATCTGGTGTGTAGCACTGGATTCTGCGAGATGCATATAGCACTGTTGTTGTCGCAGAAGATCGGAATTTCATTCGCTTCAACATTGTAGTCCTTCAACTGCTGACGAAGCCATAGAATTTGAGAACAGCAGCTTCCTGCGGCCATATATTCGGCTTCAGTCGTTGAAGTGGCTACACTCGTCTGCTTCTTTGAGAACCATGAGATCAGCTTGCTTCCCAAGAACTGACACGTGCCCGAAGTTGATTTCCTATCAATTCGGCACCCTCCATAGTCAGCGTCTGAGTATCCAGTGAGCTCCAGATTGTCCTCCGTTGGATACCACAACCCCATATTGATAGTGCCCTTCAAATATCGAAGAATTCTTTTGGCAGCTTCAAGATGGCTGTGCTTGGGGTTGCTTTGGAAGCGAGCACAGACTCCAACTGCAAAAGCAATATCTGGCCTACTTGCAGTGAGATAGAGAAGTGACCCAATTAGGGCACGATAATCTGTAGGATTCACAGATTTTCCTTCTTCGTCTGGCTCCATCTTCCAGTTGGTATTCATTGGGATCTTCACAGCTTTAGCATGTTGAATACCAAACTTGGCAAGCATCTCTCTAGTATACTTCGCTTGATTGATGAAGATACCATCATCCTGCTGCTTCACTTGAAGACCTAGAAAGCAGCTCATCAAGCCAATCATTGACATCTCATATTTGGTCTTCATTAGCTCCCCAAACTTCTCGCTAAGCGACTGGTTTGGTGACCCAAATATGATGTCATCTACGTAGATCTGAACCCATAGCATGTCTTCTCCATGGTTGATGGTGAATAGGGTTCGATCTATCTTTCCTTTGTGAAATCCATTTTCCACTAGGAATTGAGAAAGTGTATCATACCAAGCTCTGGGGGCTTGCTTCAACCCATATAGAGCTTTCTTCAAGCGATACATTTTGTCTCCTTGCTCGAAACCCGGTGGCTGCTCCACATACACTTCTTCCTTCAATTCACCGTTCAGGAACGCGCTCTTCACATCCATTTGATAGACCTTAAACTTCTTGGTTGCTGCATAGGCTAGAAACAATCTGATAGCTTCAAGTCGTGCCACTGGAGCGAAAGTCTCGTCAAAGTCGATTCCTTCCTCTTGGCAGTAGCCTTTGGCAACGAGACGCGCCTTGTTCCTTACTACGTTGTGGTCCTCGTCCGTCTTGTTCTTGAACACCCATTTGGTGCCAATGACGTGCTGAAACTTGGGACGATCCACAAGGTACCATACGTCGTTTCTGGTGAACTGGTTCAGCTCTTCTTGCATGGCGATCACCCAGTTAGAATCGGCTAGGGCTTCCTCCACGCTTGATGGCTCAATGTTTGAGAGAAAGCAACTGAACATGGCACTTTCTCCAAACACTTGACTTCTGGTCACTACACCCTTGGATGGATCTCCAATGATTTGACTTGGTGAGTGATCCTTGAGCCACGCGCGCTTGGATCCGCCAGCTTCATCTTCATCGTCTTCCTTGTCACTCGCTTCACCGTCTGAAGCGACTGGATTGGGTGCTTGGCCTGTACTCGCTTCAGGAGTCTTGGGGGCAGCTTCGACTTCTCCTTTGGGATCCTGCTCGCTTGAGTCCTTGATCTCATCATCTTCAAGTATGTCCCAAGTAAGAGTGTTGATGGGTTCCTCACTTGACTTTCCGTCTTTAGATTGATCCTGTTCCTGTGGATGACTTAAGGAAGATTCATCAAATACGACATGGGGTGATTCTTCCACGATTAGGGTTTTACAGTTGAATACCCTGTAAGCTTTGCTTGATGTAGAATATCCTAAGAATATTCCTTCATCAGCTTTGCTTTCAAAGGCTTTCAACTGTGACTTCCCATTGTCATGGATGAAGACCCTACAACCAAAAATATGGAAATAAGATATGTTAGGAATTCTCCCTGTCCATATTTCATATGGTGTTTTGTCGTGTCGTTTGCAGAGAAGTGTTCGATTCTGCGTGTAGCATGCTGTATTGGCAGCTTCAGCCCAATACTTCATTGGAAGTTTTGAGTCTGCAATCATTGTTCGAACAGCTTCCTTGATGATTCGATTTCTTCTTTCAGCAACTCCATTCTGCTGTGGTGTGCGTGCTGAGGAAGTCTGATGTGCTATGCCATGCTCCGTGCAGTAAGCTTGAATGGTAAAGTTCAAGAACTCTGTGCCTTTATCAGAGCGGATGGTCACGATAGCTTGATTTTTCTCCACAGCCAATCGCTTGAGCAGTTGTGGTAGCTTAATCAGAGTCTCCTTCTTGCTGTAGAGAAATACGACCCAAGTGTAGCGAGAAAAGTCGTCGACTACAACTAGAGTGTACTTCCTACCATTTATACTAACTGGAGTGACTGGACCAAACAGATCCATGTGAAGCAGCTCGAGCACTCGCTTGGAAGAGGCTTCTTCAAGACTGGCGAAGTGCGTCTTTGTCTGCTTCCCTCGTTGGCATGGTGAGCATGGATGGTCTTTGATGAAGACTTCATTTGGTATGCCTTGCACCAAACCCTTACGAGCTAAGCGATTGATGGCTTTGAAGTTGAGATGGTTCAAGCGTCTGTGCCATAGCCATCCTATTTCTGCAGCACTCCTTGCTACTAAGCACATTTCCTCTTTGCAGCTATCCCATTGTGCTATATAGACATTTCTTTGTCTGACTCCAGTAAGCACAATCTGGGATGTAAGTTTGCTCTTTACTATGCACTTGTTGGAAATGAATTCTACCTTGTATCCCTTGTCACGGAATTGTGAAATGGATAACAAGTTGTGCTTAAGTCCTTCCACGTAGGAGACTTCTTCAATTGTGAGTTTTCCAACTTTCAGTGCGCCGTACCCTTTGGTGCTTCCTCGAGAGTTATCACCAAAAGTAACGTGTGGACCCTTCTTCTCAATGTAGTCTTGAAGTAGAGCTTTCATGCCGGTCATGTGTCTCGAACATCCACTGTCCAAGTACCAGATATGATGACCCTCACTTGGCATGGGATCCACGGCGCCCACCTGCAATTAGACAGATTTTGGTACCCAAATCAGTTTGGGTCCTTGCAGGTTAGTTCCCTTAGGTACCCACACTTGCTTCACTTTCTTTTGAAAGAAAGCTTGTGCTTTGGGTTTCTCGACCTTCGAAAACTGTGACTTCTGCCTTAAAGCAGCTTCACATGTGCAGCAGTGTGTGCAAGAGGGGTAGCGGCTCGCTCCAGTCCTACCTATGCTCTTCCCACTTTGCTTAAATCCTGAAGCGACCCGCTTCGGATTAGCTTTGGGTTTAGAGACTGACTTAGGGTTTCTAGTCTGTTGAAGCGGCTCGCTTGGTTTCCTCAAAGCGGTCCAACTAGGGTTTTGACCCCGACTCGCTTGAGTAACCTTGGAAGTTCGAAGCGGCCTCTTTGGTCCTTCGAGTTCTTCCCCCTCAATGTTAGTCCGGTTGGACCATCTCCAGTCCGGATAACGTGACACATAGACATTACTCCTTTTCTTGAAAGGGAGATCCTTTGTCTCTCGTGTCATGGCTTGAGGCTTAGAAGCTACAACTGGTTTCCCTTTACCTTTGGATTGGTAGTCTTTAGCATTGTGAGTGCTAGGGATAGTTGTATTTTGCTTACCCTTAGATTCAGTCCTTAAAGATATAGACATCTTCATTGGCTTCTTCTTAGGGCTCTCAGCCATTTTGCCTTTGTCTTTGTTAGTGGTCGCTTTGGATGCAGTGGGCATTTCCAAAATGACTGATGGTGTCGTGTTTGAAGCACCAACAAAGACAGTTGGCTCGGAAGGTCCACCCTCATATCCAAGTCCTCCCTTTCTACCAAAAGGTAGAAGAGAACTCTCTAGTGCCTGTCTAGCGTATGATGCTTTATTTAAGTTGGCGACTAGAGTGGATTGGGTTTCATACCTTCCCTCCAAGCTTTGATGTCTAGCGAAGAGATCCTCGAACTTACTAGTCATAGCCCTTAGATTAAGTTTGACTTGGTCAAGCTCAGTGGCTAGCTTTCGGTTCTCCTTCTTGCTTTGGGACAAAGCTTGTTGCAGCACTTCGTGGTCACTTGACAGTTTAACGTGCTTGTCAAGCAACTCATTCCATGCAGAGGAATTTGCTTCCTCTTGGTGTGTGTGTGCGAGTGTAATTGAACTAGGTGAGGGATAGATGAATACCTCTCCTGTTTCTTCGTCGGTGAGCGCCATGAGTCCAAGATCCTCTCCATCACTGGAGTTGGGATCAGTGAATGCGTCTGAGTCGCTTTGTGGATCTTCAGTTGAAGCGACCGGAACTTCACTTGCTACAAGCGCTCGCCTTGGAGCATCCCTCTTGGCTTTCAGTTCTTCTCGCTCTTTCGCACTCAGCTTTGGGCAATCGGATTTGTAGTGGCCCATCTTGTGGCAATGGTAACATTCCACTTCCATCATGTCTCTCGGGATCGGCTTTGTCGTCTCTTCTCTCTTCCCTTTTCCTTCTCGAGCATCAGTGCTCCTCCCTTTGTATTGCTTGTAGAATCTTTTGTATTTGCCCACTCGAGAATTCATTTTATTGAAGTTCTTGGATAAGAACGCAATGTGTTCTTCCAACTCTTCCCTCGTCATCTTGGCTAGCGACTGCTCGCTTGGCCCTTCGGCAGCTTTGAATGCTACTCCTTTTGACGTAGTGGGTGCTTCATCCTCTTCGTCGAGGTTCATTCGATTCAGATCGAATTCATGAGCTTTGAGTTCAGAAAATAGAATCTTTGGTGTGAGCTTTGATAGATCCTTGGTTGCTAGATACAGCTCCTTCATAGTTTGCCACTTCCTTGTGAGAGCTCGGACAATCTTCAGGTTGACTTCCTTATCCGTGAGTTCCTTCCCAAGCGAGTTGAGAGTTGCAGTGATGTTGGTGACTCTCAGTTCGAAGGTGTCGATGGATTCTCCTGGCTTCATTATCAGGCTTTCAAACTCCCGCATTTGTACGGCGAGTTTGTTTTCTTTGATTTTGTCAGTGCCTTGAGAAATGAGAGCTAGAGTTTCCCACATCTCCTTCGCTGTTGCGCACTTCCTAATCCTTGGAAGGTAGGCGTCCGACACGGTGCTCTGCATCGTGTGGCATGCGATCTTGTCAAGATTGGCAATCTTGAAGTCGTTGGGAGTGTACTCATCTTTGTCCTTGTCTACTAGTTGTTGTCGAACATGAGCTGCTCGTCCTTCCGCTGCTGGAATATCCACAGTGATGCTCTTCTTGATTGTGATAGGTCCATCTTCTATGACCTCCCACATGCGGTCATGGACGGAGCATAAGAAGCTCTCCACACGGAAGCTCCAGATCTCGTAGCCTTCAATGGAAAACTGTGGAAGACTAGAAGCATTCATGGTAAACAGTTAGTAGTAATGCAGTATGCGTGGGTGAGATTTTGATGCACTTAGGAAATAGGATCCGGTTCAGTGAGACAACGTGAAGTGAGTGGGGACTCACTTCGGATATGCAAAGCAGAGGCTCGAAAGAACCGCTGCTCTGATACCACTTGTTGGTCCCGGTTTGTTAATGGGAAAATACGTAGAGGGGGGGGGGGGGGGGTGAATACGTATTTTGAAGTTTTTCAACTTCAAATCCCTTAACTCAGAGTGACAAGTAAAGAGCTCACTTGAAACTTAAGACCTAGCTGAAGCTAGATCTACAGTATGTAGCTTGCCTGCTTGACCGAAGTGAACACTTGATCAAGAGGGAGTCTTTACTCGTATATGCGGAATTTGGTGAGTTAAAATATATCCTAAGTATTTGAAATTTCCAGATTAGTTTGTTTAAATGCAGTATGCAGTGAATATTCAAATAAATAAGAGTTTAGGGTTAGAGAGATATGACACAGAGATTTATAGTGGTTCGGAGATAACGCTCCTACGTCCACTTGTTGCACGACGGCAACTGTTCTTTTCACTCAAGAACTTGAAGGTTACGGGTCCTTCAAAAACCTGGTCGAGATCGGGCTTCACTCGCCTGGATCTGACGAACAGTGCAGTGATTACGGGTTCACTACTAAGACCTAAACTGGACACGAAGCTTCACTCGCTTCTGTCCGAACAACAGGGAGATTCCGGGCTCTCCTTACAGCCTAGCTTCGATCGAGCTTTACACAAACGGTGTAAGTGTAAGCTTGGATCTCAACTCTATGATCGAGGCTTCTTCAATCGATGAAAGAAGAGCCTTGGATCGAAACAACCTAACGACAACACTCAAAAACCTAACAGACAAGTATAGGGTTTTTGGTTGACGACACACTATGAAGAACTCTTTACAGTAGATGCAAAGATTGGCTAGAGTTCTTCTTCTAAGCTTCGGATATATGAAGTGGGCTTAGAATCTAAGTGTGAAGGCTGTGAAGACGAGTTCCGATGAACTGGAAACTCGGAGAACACTTGAAAACAAAGACTCGAAGATTGCTAGAAAGCTGGGGAGTGTTTGTTTGCTGTATGCGCTCGAATGCTCAAGTAGTGTTCTGCATCTTCACGTTGTGATCCTTCACTATTTATAGGCGGAGGGTTGGCTGAGATCCGTTGCTTGGTTGGTGGCCTTGTCCCTCCTCCTCACGACAGTACTTGCGCAGGCAGTAGCTTTTGCAGGTGCCCAGTTTGTCTCTTTGCCGAAAATGGCTAAGTTACAAACTTAACAGTAACTGGGGCGAGCCAGTACTGTTGCGGCGCCTTTGTCGGCCTGGCAGTCAACTCTTCCGCTCCACTCTGCTTTCGACACGTGGAGATCTCGTAATTAATGCTACGATCTCCTGTTGACTGGAGTTCAAAATATGGGCGGGAGTTGTGCTGTCGCTTTCTGGTAGGAAGTGGCTTGCTTTGCTTTAAGTTGTAGCGTCCGCTCTGAAGTGAGTCGCTTCAGGATCATACTGTAGCGGGTCGCTTTCGAAACGAAGTTTCGTAGTGACCTCTTTAATAAGTGTTGACCCGCGTTGACTCGCTTCTGCTTTTCTTTGTAGCGTTCGCTTTGCTTCGCTTTGGTGGCTTCACTTTGACTCCACTGTAGCGCTCGCTTCGCTTCGCTGGTTTCGGCACGCTTCACTTCGGTTTGCTAGACTCGCTTCGCTTTGGAAGAACACACTCAAGCGAGTGGCCTTCACTTGAATTCCTGCAGTCTAAAGCTAAGCAAAATAAAGCCATCCTAACAGATTTAGGCTTAGAAAAACTCTAACCTATTAACTACATCAAAATGGGTCGCTTGGGAGCTGGACACTTGGGGTTTTGGGATCCAATCAAAAACAAATGGCTTCGTTTATCAAGTATCCCTCAGAGTTCCCCCTTAACAAATTGGTCCATAACAATTCCCAACACTAACTATGTAGGGCTTTTTTGAGGGTTCGGCCTACTGTGTAGGGCTTACGAGGTTTATGCATATTAGATAGGGCTTTTGTGGATTCTGCCTATTAGATAGGGCTTACGAGAATGTTGCCTATTAGATAGGGCTTTGTTTTCAGGGTTCTGCCTATTGAATAGGGCTTACGAGGGTGTTGCCTATCAGATAGGGCTTTTTAGGGGGGTTCTGCCTTCAAATGTGGGGGCCCCTCATCAGGGTGAGGGGGTGACCTCGTCATTTTTGGCTCTCTATTTTTAGTGTTTTTACTCTGTGTGTTTTCGATTCATGGTAATACAGGGGCCTACAACTGAATCTGAATCGCAGTGCTTCCTCTGTAACTACCAATCCCTCATAATCCACGAGCTAATGTTATATTTTGCAATTTTTTTCAGTAAAACTTTAAACTCACCAATTATCATGGATGAGTTGAATATACTTCGAGATTGCTGCAATTTTGATTCAATCTTCCTCCAAATTCTCCACAACCTTCGGACTAAACACAGAATATAATTCAGTAATCACAATTTATATTATGAGGAGAACATAATCTTAAGATCGCCTCCGATTTCGCGGCTCAACATCATGAAAGACTCAGTTGAAATCAATTCACAGTATTCATATCCAGGTTTTATAAGAAAGATACTTAACAAACACTGAGTATACATTTGCTCTAAAGCCCTTCTCTCGGGCGTCCCTTGCACAAGGAAACTAACAGAGCAAATTCATAACAATATTATCATAACCAGCTAGAAATCCAGTAATTCCGAGGAAATTAGCGTCTTAGACTCAAAAACTTCAACATCATTACAAATAACAAGTTAAAAATCCGCGTATAAGAAAGGAAATCAACGTCTTTAACTCAAAATTTCCCACAGACGGCGCCAGTTGATAGATCCGGGTTAAAGATCTAGAACAATTATATGATTATTCATCAAGTTTGTGAGGAGTATTCAAGTATACAAGATTATAACAGCAACAAGTAAGAGATTCACACAATTCATTAGCCTTAACAACTCATTTTCTACAGATCGTCTTCCTTTAGACATAAAAGAGAGGATTAAGCTAAGTATTAAACAAAGGATGTTTTTAGCCACAAAATCAGTTAAATCCATGGAGCTTAGAGCTCGCTTGGGCAGAAAAAAAAAAAGAAAGAAAGGAGAGGGTGAAGTAGAGAACGCAAGGCGCCTTCATGCTTCGTCTCCTCTAGGTAACAAGAATTATACCCTCGGCTTGAGTTGTTGGGAGTACCCTTTTTACCGAAGAGAACACAGATAGGAGTAATGAGAGAAGAGAAATCCTTGAAGAAGGACTCCGGTTGCTCTAGCTTGCGAGAGTAGAGTATGAATGGAATAGTGCGTGTGTGTAAAGTTAAGATGATTGGAGTGGTGTGATCACCCAATATTTATAGGTGTTGAAAGGACAAAAAGATGAATGCTCGCACCAGGGGAGGACAAGAGAGGAATTTCTAAGGAGACAAGATTCTCTTCGTCATCAATTCAGTGATCCTCACCCTAAGGCATGTAGAGCCATGCGGACCGTGTGCTTGGCAGATCCTTAGCTGTGAGCAGATGATGATGGATCTGGGATAACCCTTACATAAGCCAGGATCTGCTCAGAACCTCGTAGCTTCTATACTAGCTAAGGCATCTACTTCGAGGATGGCACCTGAGGCATATGATCCACAGATCCCGCCATTATCAAAGGATGCCATGTGGCGAGACTGATATTAATCCCTATCAAGTAGTATTATCTAATTTTTGTAACATAGGTTGTACCAAAAGTATAGTTAATATATAATTAAGTCACCATGACCTTTTCATTAGCCAATAAAGTTATCTTCTTATATAGAGGGTGTTTGGCTAAGCTTATTTTGAGGAGCTTATGAGCTCTAAGTGCTTATAAGATGTTTCAAGAGCACGTAAGCTCTTAGATTTAAGAGCTTATAAGATTTCAAAGTGTTTGGATAAAGAGCTTATAAGCTCAAAATAAATTAAAATCAGAAAATTTTAAAAAAATGAAAAATATTTTTTTAGAATATATAATTTTTTTACAATCAAATGGAAGTGTGTATAATTGAAATATGAAAAAAAAAATGAAGTTATACAATGAAAAAGTCAAGTTTTGAAAAAGTAAGTTGGGGTATAATAGCTTATTTTTTGGAGTGCTTATAAGCACTTGAAGCTTATTTTTGGAGCTTATAAGCTCTTTGAAAGCTTATTTTGCCAAATACTTTTAGAGTGCTTATAAGCAGTCAAACAACGTATAAGCAGTCAAACACAACTTATAAGCTTAGCCAAACACCCCCATACTCTGGAAAGACTAGAAAGAATATAACGATCATACTATTCCCGCCATTTTAATTTGACATAGTATTTTTCTGAAATATGTATTACTAAAAAAAAACATTTGTTTGTTTTAATCAAGTATGATTTCATTCATCTAACACTACCCAATTTTCAAGGTCAACATACCCAAATATCCTGTTTATATAATTTTAGTTCCTACTTTCTATTTTGGACAGTGAAAAAGTGTAAGTTAACATGTACTGTAATACATATATGAGGAATGTTGTACTACTTGCCGAATGGTGCTCACGAAAGTCATTTTTTTGTTTTGAAAAATATTTTGTTCAATTTTTTCAATTGTAATATATTATAGTATTACTTTAAAGTTAATTTTAAAATCATTAAATTACAAAATATTAAAATGAAAGCTCAGTTTTGATTTATTCACCTTTTGAACTTAGAAAGAAAAACGAACAAATTGAACTTTAATTTTATTTTTTTTAGGCTTTAATGATTTAGTAGTAATTTATAAGGTACTAGAATAGATTACAATTCAAAAATTGAACAAAATAATATCGAAACGAAAAAATGAAGAAGGTGCTCACGAAAGTGAACACTGTTAGGTGAGTAACACATCATTCCTCGAAGTTATCGAACTTCTTGTACCACTACTTCGGAGCTTGTTTCAGGCCATACGAACTCCTTTTTAACTTGCACACAAGTCCTTCCTTTCCTGCTACTATAAACCCCTCAGGCTGTGTCATGTACAATTCATCCTCCAAGTCACAATGAAGGAATGTCGTCTTTACATCCACCTGATGTAATATCAACCTTTCTGCAGTCACCATACCATGCGAATTGTGGTTAAGTAAATACACCGGTATAATCAATACTATGTTGATGTTCAAATCCTCTGACAACAAGCCGGGCTTTGTAGCATTTGTTTCCATCATCATCAAACTTGATTCAGTAGACCAACTTGCAGTGTAAAGCATTCTTGTGGGAGCTCAACTAGATCCCAAGTTACGTTGGATAATAAAGACTGCATCTCATCATCTTTTGCAAGTTTCCATTTGTGTCCATCAACACTTAGCCTTGCTTCTGCATAGCACGCAGGTTCACCACCATCAGTAAGTAGCAAATAATAGTTAGAGGGAGGGTACCTATTAGGTGCACGTCGCTCTCTAGCAGGTCTCTACAGCGGATTGTTTGGTGGTGGGGTCCTTGGTTCTTCGTCAAGAAACTCTTCTTCATTCTGACTCTTCATGCTCTCACTCGAGTTTGAGATGTCTAACTCGACCTCTTGAGATTCAAGGTTGCCAGAATTTGATGCCTTCAATCTGTGTTTGTACATAACCTGTTCATTGAAGACTACATCTTTACTGTGAATAATTTTTTTATTATTCTCATCATAGAGTCTATAACCGAACTCATATCCTCTATAGCCAATGAACGTACACTTTACAAATTTAACATCTAACTTATCTCTTTCAGCTTAGATTACATGAGCATAGACAACACAACCAAAGACACGTATGTAAGAGAGATTTACCTCTTTTCCTGTCCATTCTTCCTCAGGTATTCTGATTTCCAAAGGAATCGAAGGACCTCTATTGATTAGGAATGCAATTGTGCTTACTGCATCCGCCCAAAACATCGTTGTCAATCCGATCTTCAGTCTCATGCATCTTGCTCGCTCATTCAACATTCTGTTCATCCATTCTGCTACTCCATTCTGCTGGGGAGTTCCTCTCACAGTCTTCTCCATGCGAATTCCATTCTCAGCACAATTGTTCTTTGTACTCAAAAAGTCCATACTCTCCTCCATTATCGGATCGAAGGCACTTCACTTTCAGCCCTGTCTCATTCTCTATGAGGGCTTTCCACTTCCTAAATGCATCAAAAACATCAAATTAATTTTTAAGAAAATAAATCATTACCTTTCTAGTGGAATCATCGATGAAGGTTATGTATTACTCTGAACCACCTAGGGATTTTACAGGCACTGGTCCCCATAGATCACTATGCACGAACTCCAATTTCTATATCTTCAAAGGTCTGTCGCCTCTGGAGAAGCTTACCCTCCTTTGGATATTTGAACATCTCTTTTTACTACAATCTTCAAGGGCTCGTCATCTACAAGATAGACTAGTCCATATTTGTTGGAAATATAGTGCTCCATTATCTCGGCATCACTGCACGAATGAAACGATGCTCTAGAATCCAACACCCAGGATTCTAATGGACTGCTGACACTCAAGACTAACGCATCTCTAATTTCATCTGTGGTTGCGTTTGTTGTCTTCTTCTCGTTTGATCCCTTCTTATTCTTCTTCGGTGCAGTACACTAACTTTTGTAGTGACCGATTTACTCATAGTTCCAGCATTGGTCTTTATCCTTCACGGATTGAATCTTTCCACTGGACTTTGACCTGTCTCGATTCTGTTTCCCCTTCGATCTGCCTCTCTCCTCCGTGTTGAGCGCTGACCCTGAGGTGGATCCGGATTCCTTCCTGAGAAACTCTTCGCTAATCATTAGACCTCATACCTCGTCAAAGCAAAACTTGGATTTTGCCGATGAAGCACTCACAGCCGTCATTGTTTTTGCCCAGCTCTCTGGCGATGATGATAGCAAAATTAAAGCACGAACCTCATCGTCGAAGGTGATTTTGACTGAGCTCAACTGAGTGGTGATCATGTTGAACTCGTTAAAATGTTGTTATACCGGTGTTCCCTCTGATATCTTCAGGTTGAATAACCCCCTCATCAGATGAACCTTGTTTGCAGTTGATGGCTTCTGGTACATCTGCTCCAAAATTAGCAGCATCTCCTTTGTCGTCTTGGCCTCTGTTGTGTGGTAAACTACGTTCCTAGACAACGATAAGCGTATCGTGCTCATCGCTTTTCTGTCTAGTAGCTCCCACTCCTCCGGATCCATCTTTTTGAGGTTTTCATTAAAGGGCTAATAAAGATCTTTACCGTAGAGGTAATCTTCGATCTGCATCTTCCAGAATCTGAAATTGGACCCATCGAAATTCTCGATTGGAATTTTCCCTTCCATCGTCGTGATTGAACCCACCGACCTAGAGCTTTAGATACTAGTTGTTGAGAAAAAACACGCGCACACAATCACGAATAATGAAAGAAAGAAAAATAACACGAGATTTGTTTACCCAGTTCGTCTTTCGACTACGTTTGGGGGTGATGCCAAGCCAGGAGTATTTACCAAGATTTAGGGAGTGCAAGAATGGGGGATTGAATTGGATCGAATGAGATGAATTACAATTGCAGAACACTGTTATTTATAGTAATGAGTTTGATCACTGACGCGACCGTCGTTTAGCCGCAATCAATAAATTTTTAATGCCTATGCCTTGACTACTACACTTAGTATAGCAATGGTAAGCACAAGGTCGATCCCACGAGAAGTTGGAGTAGCAACCTTTTCAGAACCAAATTGTCACGTTTTGGGAGTGGGCGTTGCCCAAGACAGAACATAAAATAACAAGGGAAAGTAAAGGCAGTGTAATTAAAAAAAGACATGTAAACAATATTTAAAGAAAGACCCATCCTGGTAAGTACCCTTAATTATAACATAACTTCACTCGGTCATCAGTCTTAACATTTTCACACATGCATATGTCATAGGTTATAGGCAAGTCACTAGGCAAGACCCCTTACTGTCACGCGTCACGTGCCCTACCAATGTGTGCCCAATTCACCCTTACAGATTAGAAATATAAATCTCCTTAACCTGGGCAATCTACGTGCAAGGCTAGTTGTCACACATCCTGCCCAAGCAACATTATCGATTTATGGTGAACCCAAATAGCCTCAGCGGTAGGCTTAACGTCGTCCTACGACTACACTCTGTCGTTAGTTCATATTATATGGTGCGAAAGCTATCTGCATATTTTACCCATGTATTATTTATAATCATGTTTGACTTGATTTGATACCGGCTGCATACCCGACCAAGACTAACATGAATTATGGAATAGAACCTAGCAAACTCGGGAACACATGCATGCATTATTATGCCCAACATTCTGACCTCACGAGTATTATGTTACATTATAAATTAGGCATCTTGCCCAAGATGGGTTTAAATGAGTACTCTAGCGTGCTTGAAATTGAAATAACTGAATTGAGTAAAGAAGACATTATGTAAAAGGAAATACTCGAAATATTATAAGCTAATATCCAAGCAAAAAGGCGGACACCAACGTCGGCCATGCAAATACTAAAAACATAATAATTTTTGCCCTTAGGACTTGTTCATTCCTCCCCACTCTCAAATGAAATGTAAAAGCATAAATGGTAAAGTATAAAAGCAGCTCGGTGAAATGCTGGAGTGTAAGGTGATCGAAGATAATTCCTCCCGAAATGATGCTGCTATTTATACTTGTAGATGGATCATGGACCAGGCCCATTATGTCGTCTGCTAGGGTTTGAGCTCGGGAGACTTGCCTTGTTGCGCAGATTTCCTTCCTTGTTGGTCACCGCGAGAATTCGGAAAGTATCTTGGCTGGGATTCTTTCCTTCTCTGCTTCTCCTCATCCATTGGAAACCCTTATCCTAGCCCGATTTGGTCGTCGTACGACCCACGATCACGCCTTCAGCTCGGCCCATTATGTTTCTCCTCCGTCTTGCCTAGTCAGCTCCCCAATCCTGTCTTGCCCGCTCCAGATCTTGCCCAAGTTGACCTGAAACGAAAATGTGCCCTCCCATGCACAAGACTCATGCAAAAGACTCAACTAAATACCTACATGCAAACACAAAATGATGCAAAATATGAGCATAAATTTGGCTCGTTACACTCACACACTTTACTTTGCTTGTCCTCAAGCAATGCATATGCAGCCTGACCCGAAAAAGAAAGAAAGAAAGAAAGACTCGATATGCAAATGGAATAAACATGTAGGAAGATGCAAGTCAAGTGGAGTGCATGTCATTCAGCAAGTCAAGATGGAACATGAACAGGGGTTTCCTCACCACACTCAATCACTCTGTGTTTAGGCAAAGTGTATACGCTCATTGACTTAAGATGAATTAGGTATCCCATAGGCTTGCCTGCCTTCTAATGTCGCCACCTACTTAGACTGAGTTAATATTGGTGTTCATCATAAGGACTTCATTCGGTTGTAATGTTAGGCTTTAAACGGGGGTAGAAAGTATTTGGACAGTAGCTAGGTCAATTTGACAGCTCTATTATTTCTAGCCTGGGCAAGATGCCCAATTCTCTCACAACCTTGCCCTCTCTTTTCCCGGGCCTAAGCACGTACAACTTTCTTTGGGACTTATATATATATATATATATATATATATATATATATATATATATATATATATATATATATATATATATATATATATAGGGGAGGGTTATTATGGATACCACTATTAATAATGAGAACTAGGAACCAATCTCAGCCTTCTATCCATCTTAAATTAATGGATGAGATTTAATCTTAACAAATAAAAGGAGGATGCTACTTTTCAATTTTTTGATGCTTATAAGGGCATTTTAGGAAGCTTTGATTTGAGGAGATCCCACCAAATCCGATAATTAAGGAACTAACGATTATATTATCTCCAAATATTTAACACCATATTTTTTCCTAAATTACATGTTTTTACGTCTCTTTTATTAAATTGCCGGCACCCTCTTTTTTTATATATATATATTACTAAATTTTTTATTGCTTAATTAGATTTAATCAATTCTTATTATGAACTTAATACCTAAATAAGCTAAATATTAATGGTAAATAAGCAGCCTAATAAACATAAAAATTATGAAAATTTTGCTGCTTAATTATCACCACCTCATAGAATCCTTCCTAAACTAATATTCTTATTTTTTTTATTAAAATATTTGATTCAATACCTTATAGACTTCTACAAGGAAAACCTACGCTTTTCATCTCCAAAATTTTGAATCAATTGCGTTCTGCGTTCTGCGTTTACAATCTGCGACTGCGGTATATTTTTTCTCCCCTTTTGAAAGTTGCGCTCTTCTATTACAATCTGCGGTATATTTTTTTATCCATTCTCAATCTACACAGAACGATCGCTGCTATTATTCTGAATTACATGCTGTTCTTTTGCCTTTTAGAGAGTTGCGTTTCTCAATTTTACGGAATGGCGAGAACCAGAGGAGGCAAACTCGTAATGGTAATACAATAACTATACTTTCATTCGTAATACAAATCATCATGTATAGCTCTTATACATTCATCATTGAGATATTGACAATTAGGTATTATTTTTAATGAGTTTTTCATACTTGCTGCTAGTTCATGCTAGACAATTTGATAGTACTGCTTTAAAAATCTATTCATGAAACGGCCAATTATTGATTTATGAGATTCAGGACTAAAGAAAAAATTTATGACAGCCCTCGCACTATTCCTGGCATATTTTAAGAGTTATTTGTGTTGTATTTAAGCATATGCCCTTTTGAGCAGCACACTTTGTTTATAGACATTTTATCGAACAACTTGATTGCATGCTTGTTTATATAAAGTTGTAAAGAAAAAATTTATGACAGCCCTCATACTATTCCTGGCATATTTTAAGAGTTATTTGTGTTGTATTTAAGCATATGCCCTTTTGAGCAGCACACTTTGTTTATAGACATTTTATCGAACAACTTGATTGCATGCTTGTTTATATAAAGTGTATTGCTTATTTATTAGAATTTGATATCTGGAATTTGTAAAGAAAAATTTTATGACAGCCCTCGTACTATTCCTGGCATATTTAAGAGTTATTTGTGTTGTATTTAAGCATATGCCCTTTTGAGCAGCACACTTTGTTTATAGACATTTTATCGAACAACTTGATTGCATGCTTGTTTATATAAAGTGTATTGCTTATTTATTAGAATTTGATATCTGGAATTTGTAGATGAGAATATGAAAGCAACTACCGGGCATTCAAATAAACGGAAGCATATACAACAAGAATCTGATGATGATTTTATGCCAGCTAAGTCGATAAAAAAAGCAAATTCAAAGAATGTAGGGAATAGGGATGAGCAAGTGATAGATGTAAAGGAGGAATTCCCTAGGCTTCTATGTCGCTCTTCAGGTAGTACCTTTTCAGAGACCATTAGAAATTTAAACAACATTCAAAAGGATCAAGTTTGTGAAATGGGATTTGGACATATACTATCCTTTAAGGTGAAGGATATTCCGACAAGGCTGGCATATTGGGTCTTAGACAACTTTGATGCCGAGAGTTGTGAGATCAGTATTGGAACTAAAGGAAGGGTTCACATTGAAGCTGAAGACGCGAATCGTGTATTTGGTTTTCCGATTGGGAAGAAGGAAATCAAGCGAAAGATGAAGTCAGAAAATGATGAATTTATTGACAGATGGAAATCTATTGTTACAGATTCGAAAAAGGAAATTTCACCGAGTGATATTTATACTGCCATTGTTGAGAAAAGGGTTGTAGGGTCGTGGTTTAAAATACATTTTATGTTGTTGTTGGTTGCGACTTTGATCGAGTGTGATACTACCGGATACATCCGACCTATGATCATGGGTTGTTTTAGAGATGTCAATGCCATACAGGAGTGGGACTGGGGATCCTATATCATAAATTGCCTTGTACATCACAAGCAAAAGTGGGAAAAGAAGAAGACTACTGCATTCTGTGGCCCAATATTGTTTTTAACGGTATGCACAATTTTCCTTATCTTGATACCTATTTAAGCATATATTTCGTTTTAAACATTACATCAAATTTTATTAAGCATGCTTTTCTTATTTATTTATGTATTGTTTGCTTCTTTATACTACATATTTTGTTGCTTATTCAAATTTTAGTTTTTGCTTATTTTTTGATGCTCTTTTAGCACAATTTTATGTCTTATATACCAACAATGAAGTGCTTTTAGCTGATTCTTTTCGTTCAAATGTATCAGGCTTTTTATGTTGACCGAGTAAAACGGTATGACTTTGATATCACTAGGAATTTTCCTACAATATCAAATTGGACGAGTGAAAAATTCAGGGGGAGGC
This sequence comes from Thymus mandschuricus, assembly GCA_029379335.1. Lineage (NCBI taxonomy): Eukaryota > Viridiplantae > Streptophyta > Magnoliopsida > Lamiales > Lamiaceae > Thymus > Thymus mandschuricus. Next base: position 11,316,449 of record CM057074.1, on the reverse strand, counting down.
AAAAGGTCGAAATTGATAGTGGTCAGTTTGGTAAAGGACGCATTTGTGATGCTATTGGAACACAGCTTGAACGCGTTCTAATGCATAAGGCAACAACTGCAATTGGAGAGGCTTCAGAAATCGATGCAGTGAAAAAGTTTGCGTCCGAATTCACTACCAAATCTAGAGACGTTGCAAGCTTGATGGTGGACCTCATAAAAATGGCACAAGAAGCTCCGAAGAGTGTAGTAGCTGATAGTGGTTTCAAGACAATGTTGTTTGCCACACAACAACTTTTTTCAGCAAACACTAATCCGGAATGCTCCTCGTCTCAGCCTACACTATCGCAGTTCGTGGATAATGACCTTCAATCAGAAACTTGGAGCATACCTGACATGAAAGCAGCTTTGGAAGAGATAGATAAAGCTATTGCTGAACGAATGGACTTTGCTGCAAAAACCGGAGATATACCCAATTTCAGTTTAGGAATTACACAGGAGTTTGAAGCTATGAGGGATCATTTAGATAATCTTGTCCAAAATATTGCAGATAGTGTTTTCCAACCTATCCAGGTAAATGTATTGTGCAAAAATTATGGTATTTTCTGCATATTTTCTTTACTGTTTAAGCATCCAAATAGAGAATACAATGTTTTGATGAACTAAAGAATTTATTTGTTACATTGTTTTCAAATTCGCAGGTTGAAAAGGCTAATAATCCCCTTCAAGAAAATAAAAAATCAGCAGATTTGGACAATTCAGCGGGAGATGTGGTATTGTTCATAATCTTTGTGTTTCTTGAGCATATTTTCATGATATAAAAACAAACAATCCATTACTTTCCAAAAATATTACTCAAATACTAGTTACATATTCTTAGCAACTAATACAAAATAAATAACATACTAAAGACTTCATTTTTTTCCTTTTTTTTTTTCTTTTTTTCTTTTTTTTTCCAGGATGCCTCAAAAGGTCTGAACATAGATACCCCTCCTAGTATAGAGCAGGCATTCGAAAAAAATGTATGACTCTAGTATATTTTATGCATTGTTTTTTTAATAAATTTTTTATTAACAAATAATATAGGTAATACATGCAAGTATTTAAGCGTTATATATGGGATCTAATATCATGTATGATATACTTCACTTTACCTTTTAATTTTATAGGATGCCTCAGAAAGTCAGCGCATGGACGATCTGCCTTTGATGAAACAAGTTGTCGAAAAAAATGTATTACCCTTCACTACTTCACTATGAAGCATTTTATTTTAATTTTTTAAGCAAAATAAAATACCGTATTTCTTACATTCATTTATTTAAGCATAATTATATATCTATTAAAGCATATGAAACACTAGTTATTGCATATTGTTAATAATCTATATTTTTCATAAGGAATCTGAAAATGTTCATGCCAAGGATGATTCCTTTGCGAGGGTTAATGAAAACGTTGTGCCAATCAAGGGAACAAATTCAAAAAAGGATAACAAGGAGGATTCTTTTGTTCAGAATGAAGAAAACGTTGCTGCAATTAAGGGGACGAATTCAGAAAAGGTAACTCATTTTTTTTTTTTTTTTTTTTTTTTTTTTTTGAGAATAGTAACTCATTGTGATTTGTTGAATACTCATTAATACCCTCGTTGTTACCATATGGAACTTTTTAAGCATTTTATTTTAATATTTTAAGCAAAATGTATTATTATTATTATTATTATTATTATATTCCTCTATTTAAGCATGATTTTAGATATATCAAAGCATAATTAATAAATGTATACTTCATATTGTTGATAATTAATATTTTTGCCCAAGGATTCTGTAAATGTTCGTGACAAGGATGATTCTTCTGTCCGGAATGAAGAAAACGATGTGGCAAGCAAGGGAACAATTTCAGAAAAGGATAACAAGGAGGATTCTTTTGTTCAGAATGAAGAAAACGTTGCTGCAATTAAGGGGACGAATTCAGAAAAGGTAACTCTTTTTTTTTTTTTTTTTTTTTGAGAATAGTAACTCATTGTGATTTGTTGAATACTCATTAATACCCTCGTTGTTACCATATGGAACTTTTTAAGCATTTTATTTTAATATTTTAAGCAAAATGTATTATTATTATTATTATTATTATTATTATTATTATTATTATTATTATTATTATTATTATTATTATTATTATTATTATTATTATTATTATTATTATTATTATATTCCTCTATTTAAGCATGATTTTAGATATATCAAAGCATAATTAATAAATGTATGCTTCATATTGTTGATAATTAATATTTTTGCCCAAGGATGATTCTTTTGTCCGGAATGAAGAAAACGATGTGGCAAGCAAGGGAACAAATCCAAACAAGGTAACTCAAGTTGTTATCTATTGAATACTCATCAGTATGCTTAAAATTTTACAATATTAAATGTTATATAGCAGACAGTAAAGAATGCAACTCACAAAATGGTGATGAGAGCAAAGAATACACTGAAGAAAACCGAACCTTTGTTGTCTCCTTATCGTGAAAGGACTGTTGACAGCTCAGAAAAACTAAACAAGGGGGATAGGGAGTTATGTCTATGGATTTTACGAACTGCAGAAGAAGACTTGTAAGTTTCCATAATCTATTATTTACTATATGATTTAACTATATTATTTTATTTCTTTATTATTTGCCTGTTTTTTCTAAAAAGCAATTTAATCGCTTGCATGATTAACTTAACATTATCTGCTTATTATGCTTGCGTGTATTGCTTCTATGACATGTGCATATATGATTAAATAATACTATTAATTTATGACTTTATTACTTTTAATCTTATTTTACATGCACAGCAATGAAGTAATTTTTGAGCACAATGGGTCTTTCCTTATGAGGGAAGAGATGTTGACTATGGCTCCAGATTGTTATATAAGTTCTTCGGTAATGGATATATGGTTATCACCAATAAGAATGAACAGTTTCGTGCTCGTCACTCGCCTTGCAGATTTTTTGCTACAACAAATGTTTGTGTAAGTGTATTAGTTTAGTGTCCATCGGTACTGACATTATATCAACTATAATTTATTACAAATTTTTATTCATGAAACTTTTTTTTAGTACCGAACACTTTTTGACTGCCCATCGGAATGGGATTTGGAGAAAAGAAGGTCCAAGTTTAACGAAAACCTTTGTGCAGAGATGGAAAACTATCCCGAGCTCCCATTGAGCAACATTGATTTGGTACTTTATAAATGTTATAACCTTGGTGATTTTAAAAATGTAACACATGATCTTTGTATTCCTAACACGTTTCTTTTATCTCTTCCTTCGTCCTTTTTCTTTTTTTTCCCAGATTTTCTTCCCAATTATTAGGTCATCTCATTTCTATGTTATGTGCATTGACATCACAAATCCAAGCATTGACATACTTGACAACAATCCAAAGAAAGGGGAGTTGTATGATGGCCTTCCCCTTATTCTGGTAAGCAATAAACTTACTAATTTTTTTCTTATATCTTTAAATTTAATTTAGTCCTTCATACTTACTATTTGACTTAATTAAAATTTTCCAGAGGGACTTTTTTGTTGATTTTTTGGAGAAAAAACAACTAAGCAGTAAGGCAGCAAGCTTGAGGGAGATATACCTTTGTGTCGAAGACATTCAGTGGGCAGATAAAAACAATAAAAAGGATTGCGGTTTTTTTCAATGAGACACATGGAGACATATCTTGGATCGTCAGAATTCAAAACTGATGTCGGCATAAAAAAAGACAGTGCAAGACAAATGCGATATATGAGAGTCAAATATTGTGCTGCAATTCTCAAGTCAGAATTCAACTGTCTCCGAGAACAAAATATAAAAAAGGCCAGTGCTTCATACAAGGGACTTTCTGGTGGAATAAGTGGAAAAGACGAAGATGCTATCATTCTTGGTTTTAAAACTAATTTGGCATAGTTTGACCTTTTTTCTGTGAGGAAATTGCATATTTGACTGTACTTTTATCATAATCGATTTATTACTTGAAATTATAACAATATCGTATTGTTCTCATATTTCGCTTATTTATTAGACGCGTGGTGCTAATTATTCATATCGTGTCAGTTTTTTTGATGTTTTTTTATTCAATTATTTATTTAGACGTGTGGAGTTAATGAGTTTTTCATACTTGCTGCTAGTTCATGCTAGACAATTTGATAGTACTGCTTTAAAAATCTATTCATGAATGGCCAAATATTGATTTATGAGATTCAGGACTAAAGAAAAAATTTATGACAGCCCTCGTACTATTCCCGGCATATTTTAAGAGTTATTTGTGTTGTATTTAAACATATGCCCTTTTGAGCAGCACACTTTGTTTATAGACATTTTATCGAACAACTTGATTGCATGCTTGTTTATATAAAGTGTATTGCTTATTTATTAGAATTTGATATCTGGAATTTGTAAAGAAAAATTTTATGACAGCCCTCGTACTATTTCTGGCATATTTAAGAGTTATTTGTGTTGTATTTAAGCATATGCCCTTTTGAGCAGCACACTTTGTTTATAGACATTTTATCGAACAACATGATTGCATGCTTGTTTATATAAAGTGTATTGCTTATTTATTAGAATTTGATATCTGGAATTTGTAAAGAAAATTATTATGACAGCCCTCGTACTATTCCTGGCATATTTAAGAGGTATTTGTGTTGTATTTAAGCATATGCCCTTTTGAGCAGCACACTTTGTTTATAGACATTTTATCGAACAACTTGATTGCATTCTTGTTTATATAAAGTGTATTGCTTATTTATTAGAATTTGATATCTGGAATTTGTAGACGAGAATATGAAAGCAACTACCGGGCATTCAACTAAACGAAAGCATATACAACAAGAATCTGATAATGGCTACGAAATGTAAGAAGCATAATTAGTAACATTAAAAAGCATAAAATGTGCACAAATAAAAAAAACATAAGCTGTACATAAATGAAGCTGCACAATTGTAATAAATAATATTTATAAGTTGAAAAAATCTATTAAATCAATACACAGATAAATACGTTAGTTATCAATAACGATACTACGCTTAAAATCAAGTACAATCTCACTTATCCTTCTGCTTGTCACAGTTTCTTGCATCATGACGTGCCATTTCTCCACATTTGCTGCACTTTCTAAGCGGCTTGTTCATCATTCGAGTGATCTTCTCTTTCCTAGATATCAATCTACTACCGCTGCCTTTCGTCTTCACTACATTAGGCGGCTGAACATAAATTTCGCTTGGTATCTTTGACCCATAGTATTCCTCATACATGACTTCCCTGCGCTGATCACCATCATTATTTTCTTCGTCACAAAACTCGCGTTCATTATAGCTGTCTAGGTAGCGTGTCAATGCGTTTATCTTCTGCACGTCACCCTCTACCTTCCCAATTAAACTATAATAACTGGAGTGTAACCTGTTTATTGCAACCCTCTTAGGATCCATGTGAGCATCCCTAGAAATGATACCAGCTAACATATCATGTACAGGTAACGAACACGCATCTTTTCTCCACCGATTCACAATATAGGCTTTAGGAATATGTTCAATATTCAAATTTTTGAATATCGTAAACATATGCGAACAAATCAGTCCCATTCTAATAAACTTGTTACAGCTACAATAAACAGATTCATCCATCGAGTTGTATGTAACATGAAATTCATCAACTGCATAAATCATCTCATCCCCTACAACCGATATATTTGAGATCGAGCACTTATAACAAGCTTTAATGATCGAATGCTGCAACTGATTAAAAATACTATGTGTGAACACAGAAGCTGCGTGTTTCTCAATCGACAAGTGAGTCTTCAGTACCGGAAAGGACGACATATCATCTTTGGCCATCTTATCAAAGTCGTACCTCTGTATATCCATTGCACTGTCAAAGTGCATCAAAAATTCGACTAAATCTGCTCTAGCATTCGCAAAATTACTGAAAAAGTTATTCATACTCTCCGACATCGATGTAGTCCTAAATAGACCACTCATATGAACATCTCTAAAGTACGCAGGAAGCCAAGACTTTCGAATTTCAAACATTGTTGTGAACCAGTCAATATTAGACAAATCATAAGAATCCATAAGCTTATTCCAACTCTGTTCGAATTCTTAGGGTTCTGTATTTGCAGACCACACAATTCCGTGAAATTCTTTCAAGAAGTCAGTATTTTCTCTTACCTCGCGTGGAATCTTGGTAGAAACCTTATCCATGATATGCCACATACATAGACGATGTCGAGTACCTATTGAATATGAATTAGTGCAATTAGTATGATAAAAATAAAATAATACAATTCAAAATGAAATTTAAGAAACATATGAATAATATTTAAGCATGTAAATAGTAATATTTAAGACACATCGTGGTGATAAGCTTAATAATCATCATAGCTATGAAACATGTGAATGGTATTTAAGCAGATAATATAATACTATTTATTAACATATAAATAAAACCACAAATAGCAATGGACTATAATTTTTTAAGCGTGGCTTGTTACATAAAATAACTAAAAGGAATAAGCAAAAAAAAAAAAAAAGCTATGCTTATGCGACAAAATAAATTAGAATTAAATAAAAATTATTAAATCATATGTAATAACATGTTTAGATATAGTATAAAAAAAATAATATTTCTAAACAAAATGTCGCTTATTTAAAAGAATGTTGGCGGAAAATATACAGAAGTAATATATTTATGCATCTTATTTATCTGGCATAATTTGCTCAATGGCAATCTTAAGTGCTGGATCTTGATCAGTTATAATAACACTAGGAGGTTTCCCCATGCATGACGTGAATTTGTCCAGCACCCAACTGTATGCTTCAACATCTTCTCTTGAAATAAGTCCAGCACCGAATGTCACACACTTTCCATGATTATCCTTACCGGTGAATGGGGTAAATATCATATTATACCTAACAAATTATTTAACAAACAATATTAACAAACAAAATATATAAATTTAATACTAACTACATATTAAGGAAAATGAATTTAAAGCACCTGTTCATTCCATAAGTAGCGTCGAACGTGATAGTTTCACCAAACAAATGGTAATTCCTCCTCGAGATAGAATCTGACCAGAATAAATGCTTTAACTTATCATTATCATCCACACAGTACTCGACGCAAAATGCTGAACATAAATCACGCCTTTTGATCAGCTTGTCTAACATCATTTGCGCATCGGAACCAATAGCATATGCTCGCATATCTCTAGAAAAATTCTTGAAATCAACAACATCACAGCCTACATTCGAGTAACTACCAACCATCTCCTTAAACAATCTGTAAGATTTCACTGCTCCTATATTTGCTCTTGCACAATTGAAAACAAATTTCTCATGTGTCACATCCAACTTTCTATTAGACTTCATGAAATGCCTGTAGGCTTCAGGTAATAAAGGGTGTGTGTGTTCCTCAATGAACGTTTTCACAACATATCCCTCCAACGCACTATACCTAAGAATCAAACGAGCCATACACGAAAATCTCCTCGAAACCTTGCGCCTTTGTATCTTGTTACTTTTATCTTTGTTAGAGTCATTGCTGACTTCCTTCTCACCTTCGCGATTGCAAAAAATATACTTCCATATTATTGTACCATCAACACTTCTTTTATTACTCCCTAGACGAATATCAAACCCACATGCCACACCATATTCTTTGTAAAACTTCTCACCATCTTCTAATGCACCAAAAATCTGACCAACATATGGTTTTAGTAATGAATCACACTCCGGTAAATACACTTGTGAAGAATCCTTTGTAACATTGCTGCAAGAATCCTCATTATCTATGTCACATAAAAATGGAGCCGTAATTAAAATGTATTGTTAGTAGAATTGATAACATTGAAGTCATTGCTTACATAGTTAAATGTTTATGCTTATTTAATGTCATATCATGCCTAAGACTAATTTTTAAAAAAAAAACTTATTGCTTATTACTGCTTAATACATAAAATGTATATGCTTAAATCATACGATTTAATGCTTACTTAACAATTCGTAAAAAATAATATTAATTGATTGCATAGATAACGCAGAAGAAACGCAAAAGTGAATCAGAAGAAAAAAACGCAGAAAAAAAACGCAGAAGTAAATCAGAAGAAAAGGCAGAAAGAAACGCAGAAGAAATGCAGAAAGAAACGCAGAAGAAATTCACAAATAAAAAATATGAAAAAAAATGCAGAAGAAACGCATAAGTAAATCAGAAGAAAACGCAGAAAAAAATGCAGAAGAAAAGCTAAAAACCAGAAGAAATACACAAATTTTCTTAAAAAAATTTCTTAAAAAATGCAGAAAAAAATGCATAAGAAAAGCTAAAAAGCAGAAGAAATACACAATTTTTATTAAAAAATGGAAAAAAACGCAGAAGTAAATCATCTTCATAAAAAATTCTACTTACCAGGAGAATGCATCTTCTTGAATAATAGAAACAATGGCAGAAAACGCCAGAAGAAAAAAAAATGTTGAAAACGCAGAAGAAGAAGAAGAAGAAGAAGAAGAAGAAGAAGAAGAAGAAGAAGAAGAAGAAGAAGAAGAAGAAGAAGAAAATAAGATTCGCAGAAGAAGAAGAAGAAAATAAGATTCGCATAATCACGTAATACGTGAGTAAGAGAGAGAATAATTAATCATAGCTTAAATTTAGGAACAATAAAAAGCAAATTACCCTAATACCCTAATTTTATTTAAAATATGCCATATATATTTAATTTGAACCATAAATCTAGACCATTGATCAATTAAAATTGATGGATGAGATCGGTTCCTAGTTCTCATTATTTAAAAGGGTTCTCATATGATCTATTCTCTCTCTCTATATATATATATATATATATATGTATATATTCCCTTTTTTTCAATTTTTTTTTCTTATAGGCTTTTTCTGAGATTAGGCAAGATGCCTCTTTTTAAGTTCTGCTTATTTCCACATTTTTTCTTCTCTCTCTCTCTCTTTTTTTCCCCTCTATGTGCTTTTCATCCTTATTCCCCTCTATTTTTTTTATCACACCTAGAGTTCTCACGACCGGTTTGGAAGTGTTTAACTTGGGCAATTTTAAGTGATTTTTGAAAGAATTATTTCAGGCTCAAAGGGGCTAAACAATGGAATAATGCACAAATAGGCTCTTTGGGCAAAGTGGCTATTATGAAAGAAATGCCTTACTCATTTAAGAGCTATCTTATCTTATTGTTATATGTTGATGACATTTTGATCACATGAGATGATGCTAGCGATGTAGATAAGTTACAGATGCAATTGTCCGAACAATTCTCCATGAAGGATCTGGGAGAAGCTAGACAAATTTTGGGCATGAGAATCGAGCGTGACAAGGCGACAGGAAATGGTGTCTTTCACAGGCGAGTTGCTAGCGAAAAGTTCTTGAAAGCTTCAACATGCTTGAATGGAAGCCCGTAAGTGTTCCTTTGGGAAATCGCTTCAAACTTTCGAGAAAATAGTCGCCAAAGAGCAAAGAAGAACGTGCTCTAATGACGAAAGTTCCATATGCTTTGGCAATTGGTAACATTATGTATGCCATGGTGTGTACAAGATCAGATATTGCACATGCACTGGGAGTGGTGATCCAATTCATGGGTGATCCGGGCAAACAAAATTGGGAAGCTATCAAGTGGGTTCTACAATACCTGAAAGGTACCACAAGTAAGGTCTTATGTTTCAACGGGCAAGCGTGTTATGTTGGTTGAATATGTTGATGCAAACATGGCATCAAATGATCTCGATGGGAGGAGAAGTACAACCGGGTATGTTTTTACTTATGGTGGTACTGCTATTTCTTGGTATTCTAAGTTGCAGAAGGTCGTTGCTATGTCTACAACCGAAGCCAAGTATGTGGCTGTAACGGAGTCTAGCTAGAAGATGGTATGGTTGCAGAATCTCGTGGGTGAGCTTGGAAAGGAGCATAAGAATGGCACATGTATAGCGATAAGTCAAAGTGTTATATTCTTGGCAAAGAATCCGGCATTTCATTCAAGGACAAAGCATGTTAAGTTGAAGTATCACTACATTCGTCACCCTTTGGAGAAGAAGATCTTGCAGCTTATGAAGATCTCAAGAAGTGAAAATCCAGCGGACATGTTTACTAAGATAGTAACCTTGGAGAAATTGGCCTTTAAACATGAAGATGAGGCTTGGCAATGCTAAGCGAATACAGGGGAGAAACTAAGAAGATAAAGTCACCAAAGAAGTTTATCTCCAAGTGGGAGATTGTTAGCGGTGGAGACAAACTTGGCGGTATGGTGATGGTGGAGACATGGCGGTGGTGTGGAGCCCAAGTTCTTTTGGGGCCAAGTAATCTACTTGGTGAGCGGTGGTGGCTAGTAATTTACATGGTGGCGGTGGTGGTGATCAACTGTGGTGGTGGTGGTGGTGGTGATCTAACTCATTGCTATAAATAGCAGTGTTCTAAAATTGTATTTCATTACATTCGATCTCATTCAATCCCCTATTCTTGCACTCCCTAAATCTTAGTAAATACTCATGGTTTGGCATCAGCCCCAGACGTAGTCGAAAGATGAACTTGGTAAATAAATCTCGTGTTATTTTGCTTTCTTTCATTATCCGTGATTGTGTGCGTGTTATTTTCCAACAACCGATTTCATCTATGATGCTCAAATATAATGTGCGAGACATATCAATTATATTCATATCTTTACAAATGAGTACAAGTAACATGTTAGAATAGGAGTAATGCATAACTTGTTTTGAATTCTTAAATACCTCCCATTATTAAATTACACAATACATATTTATATTTTAATTTCATTAATTATTATTTTTCATAAAGTTGGAAATAAATATTATTTTTATCAAAATTTGAAATTGAACAATTAAAAAATAAAGAAAAAATAACTCAAAATGAAATACTTAAACGGTAAATCCATCGAAGCAATGCATACAATAAATAACTGATGCAGCCCGTAGATCGTGGATTTCACTTTATGGGCCAAGAATTAAAGATGATATGGGCTGAAGATGAAAGATATTATTTACTAGTTTATTTAGTTGTTTATTTTTATTAATTTTCGTTTTTTATGAGTACTATAGTTGGTAGGTTAATTTTCAGCATTATTTTAAGGATTTTATTCCTTTTTAGACTAGGATTTGGTTTGATATCTTTTAGGATAAGTTTTTAAGTAGTTTCCTTATGGAATTAGCACTTTTTCAAGCCTATAAATAAGGCTCTTATGTTATGAACGAAAATAACACTTTTATTCATTAATAATACTTCAGTTTATTTCTCTTATGAGATTTATCTTTGAATTTCTATTGGTGTGACCAAGAAATTCTTTATCCGGCAAATCAATCGAGTTCATCACCCTCGTTTGTGTGTCATTCATCGTCCCCGTGTGACTAAGGCGATCTCTATTTGGGGTGTAGGCTGTCTTCAGATTGACTTATATCATTTATAGGATTAGATCTTAGGTATATTGGGATTTCCCATCCTTTATCGTTATCTTATCGAGTCTTCCGCTTGCGTTTTCGTTATTCGGTCGTCAAGGATCGTATCATTTGGCACCAGAGCCAGAGTTTACGTCACCCAGGTTTTATCTCTCTTTCGTGTTGATATTCGTATCTTCGTGTTGCATTCTGTTCGTGTCATTCGTTTTGTTTGAGTCTGTTGGTCCCGGTTTGTTACAGGAAAAATACGTAGAAGGGGGGGGGGGGGGGGGGGGGGGGGGTGAATACGTTTTCTTTAAGTTTTTCAACTTCAAATCCTTATCAGAGTATAAAGTAAAGTGCTCTTTTTGAAATACTAAGACCTAGCCGAGAGCTAGATCTAAAGCAATCACGAATCTCTTGACCTAAGCTTAGAGCTTGATCAAGAGTGAGACTTTACTCTTAGTGCGGAATTCGGTGAGCTAAATCTTTTCCTAAGTAATTAAAATTCCAAGTTATGTTTGTTTAGATGCAAGTGCAATGGATAATCGAACAAGGAATTAAAGAGTTTAGGGTTAGAGAGATATGATACGAGATTTATAGTGGTTCGGAGATAAAGCTCCTACGTCCACTTTGTTGCACTCGGCAACGCGTTCTCTTCACTCAAGAACTTGAAGATTACGGGCTATTCAAAAGCCTGGTCGAGATCGAGCTTCACTCGCTTGGATTTGACAGACGCTGGGTGATTCCGGGATCACACCAAAAACCTAAACTGGACTTGAAGCTTCACTCGCTTCAGTCCGACGACAGGGTGATTACGGGCTCTCCTTACAGCCTAGCTTCGATTGAGCTTTACACGAACGATGTAAGTGCAAGCTTGGATCTAAACTCTATGATCGAGGCTTCTACAATGGATGAAATTATGGCCTTGGATCGAAACAACCTAACGACGACGAACACAAAAACCTAACGAACAGAACTTGGGTTAGGGTTTTTGGTATACGACGAACACACTATGAAGAACTCTTTACAGTAGATGCAAAGATGGCTAGAGTTCTTCTTCTAAGCTTGGATATGGAATGGGCTTAGACTCTAAGAGTGAAGGTTGTGAAGACGAGTTCCGATGAGACTGGAACTCGGAGAACACTTGAAAACAAAGACACGAAGTTTGCTCTAAGGCTGGGAGTGTTTGTTTGCAGTAGGCGCTCGAATGCTTAGGAAGTGTTTTGCTTCTCTTCGTCTTCATCCTTCACTATTTATAGGCGGAGGGTTGGCCGAGATCCGTTGCTTGGTTGGTGGCCTTGTCCCTCCTCCTCTCGACAGTACTTGCACAGGCTGGATGCTTTTCAGCGCGCAGTTTTGGCTCTTTGCCGGAAATGGCTAAGATTCAAATTTAACAGTAACTGGAGCGAGCCAGTACTATTGCGGCACCCTTGTCGGCCTGGCAGTCAACTCCTCTGCTCCTCTCCGCGTTCGACACGTGGAGATCTCATAATTAATGCGAAGATCTCTAGTTGACTGGAGTTCAAAAATCTGAGCGGGAATTGGGCTGTCACTTTCTGGTAGGTAGTGGCTCGCTTCGCTTCAGTCTCGTAGCGTCCGCTTCGAATCAAGTCGCTTCGGGGTCATACTGTAGCGAGTACTTGGGAAGTGAGTTCTCCAAGTGGCTGCTTGAAAAGTGTTCACCCGCGTTGACTCACTTCAGCTTTTCACTGTAGCGCTCGCTTCGCTTCGCTTTGGTGGACTCGCTTCGATTCCACTGTAGCGCTCGCTTCGCTTCGTTATTCTTCGGCACGCTTCACTTCGACTCGGTAGACTCGCTTCGCTTGGAAAAAACACTCGAGCGAGTGGCCTTCACTTGGACTTTTCTGCAGTCTAAGAACCTAAGTGACTAAAGCAAGATAAAGCCATCCTAACAGTATAGGCTTATAAAAACTTTCTAACCTATTTTCTACATAAAAAATGGGTCGCTTGGGAATAGAACACTTGGGGTTTTGGGATCAAATTAAAACAAACATTTGACTCACTTCGAAGTGTCCCAAAGGAGTTCCCCCTTAGCAGTTTGTTCTTAACAATTCCCAACAATTTCCCCCTTTTTGATGATGCCAAAACCCAATGACTAAGATTTATGAAATCTAGTCTATCTAACCGTGGAAGGAACTTCAAGCGACTGCTTCCTTTGCAGGCTTCGTTTAAATTTTTCTTTTAAGTTCCTTTCCCTTTTTTTTTCGGTTAAATTGATTGAGTTTTGTAGCAAAAAGGATAAAGTCATTCACAAAGCAAGTAAATGACACAATATAGACAGAAAATAAAATTGGAATATATGAACAGCAGTTCACAAAGTAAGAGACTTGAAACTCAAGGGTTTCCTGCAGCCTCTTCCTGTTCTTCCGTCTCCTCTCTCTCCTCCTCCTTCTTCTCATCCTTCATGAAGTAAGCAGACAGGACATTTGGCTCCATCGTCCTGATGTTGAATTGGTTTTCTCTCCACTTCCGCTCCAACCTAAGAGCTTCATCCACTTCTGCGTCAATTATCCTCCTGTTAGGAATATCTTGTAGAAGGGGCATGAGAAAGTCCTTTGCTGCTGGTACTATTACGATGAGGGGTAGGGGCTTTGCTTCCTCTGCCAGAGTAAAGATCTTCCGCCGCAACCTTTCGTTGTATTGGCGCAGGAAGTTGTTGAGAGCTTCCATCCGCGAGCACTTGTCTTGGTAAGGCACTACCTGCCAGTAGTAGTACGCCTTAATGAATTTGTCCTTCAGATACAGCCAAGTGTCGAGAAGGTCTCTCAGAATGAATTCCTCGATTTGTCTCGAGTCTGGATGATGATCTCTTCGTGTTGCCAGCTCCTCCTCCGTCCTACTCTTCAATTCTTTCATGACAGAGTTGAATTGGACACTGGCGTCACTGCTCCACTTAGGACTCATTTCATTCACTCGCTTCCGGATAAAGTCATGCTCTTCGGGTGGGTAGCGACCGGAATCTATCATCTCCTTCAGTGTGACTTTGCCAGTGTCTATCCAGGCTTGGAGTTGGACGGCTTCAGACTCTTCAGGCGTGTGTGGAATTAAGGCACTGCGCGAGATGGCAGATTGGATGAGTCTTTCTTCATTCCAGTGTGACTCGATCCGTTCATCCAACTTTCTCAGCCTCCTCGCCTTTACTTCCTCATCCTTCTCCTTTCTCCTCTTCTTTTCTTCCTTCTTCTTCTGCCTCTTCTCGAAGCGACTAGCCTTCTCTGTGACCACCTGCTGCATCTTTTGACGTTTGGCAGCAGGGTCAGCTTCCCTTGTTTCAGGTGTTGTCCGCTTCAAAGGCGCTTTTGGAGCGGGAGGTGGCGGTGGTGGCATCTGAATGGCAGCTTCACTGACTGGAATGGTTCCGACAAAAGCTGAAGTGAGTGCCAGTGTTGAAGCAGGGGCAGAGGCCGAAGCGGGCGCTTGCGAAGATGCACCTGCCTGAGTGGCAGTTCTTTTGAGCTCGAATTCCACCTCCAAAGAACGGGCCAGGGCCTCATCTTCCGCAATCTGTCTCTCCCTTTGTTCCCTGGTTAAAGGAGCAACAACGGGGTGAGTGGCGACTGAGGAGCCTAGAAGTTTTCCGGTCAACGGCATGCGGGGCTCCTCCGTTACTTTCTCTTTGCCCTTTATTCTAGCTAGCTCGGCTCTAGCTTCATCGACCACTTCCTCCACTGTACTACTTTCTTCAACTCCAGTTCCCCCTTCGATCAAGCCTCTTGCTTCGATCCTTCTTCCTCCAGTGCTCGAACCTCCAATTTCTCTTGATTCAATGGCTAATCTTTGCATGTTTTCCCCCTTTTTGGCATCATCAAGACTGCCGAGGGTGGTTGAGAACACCGTTCCGCTGATGGATTGGTGGATGACTGTAAGTTTGCTTAGCACATCATGAAGCTTTTTTTTCTGCTCGTGCTGCACATACATTCTCCTGGGAAAGTACAAGCTCTGCCGTTTTAACCGATATTTCGTCAAGAAGGTACTGGCATTGCTTCTCCCTTTCCTTTACTGACAGCATCAAGTTCTCCAACGGCTCAACTTCTCTGAAGCGAGCGTCCAGCTCCGCTTCAATCTCAACAGTGATTCTCTTGCGATCCCTCTGCAATATCAGATCGAAATGAGTTCACGAAGACTCAAGTTCGGCTTGGGCAGTCAAGAGGTTTTGTTGTCATTGGTTCAACGCAAGATGGAGTTGAGCCATTGCAGGCATTCTTTGGGCATAGGCCTTCGCTTCTTTCTGCACTTTCTCAAGCGCAATACTCAGATCTGCTTCCTTCAATGTGACGGCATTGGCACTCTTCCGTCGGCTCTCCAGCTTAGCGTTCATTTCATCTCTTTGGCTCTTGAGAATCTCATTCTCCTTATCTCGACTGTGGACCTTTAGCTTTTCTCGATTTAGGTCACTTCCAACTTGGTCACTTCAGAGCTCTTCTTTTCAAGCTCTTTCTTTACTTTCTCCAACTCCACCTCTAACTTCTTCTTCTCTCCACTCACTGCCACCAGCTTGGCATTCACTTCTCTAAGCCTGCTTCTCTCAGACTCTAGAGATTGTTTGAAATCTTGGCTACTCCTCTCTAACTCATCTACTTGCTTCGTCCTTTCCTCCAACAATCTTTCCTTCTCTTCAACAATCTTCTCCTTCTCCTCAGCCTTCTTCTCCAGTTCCCTCTTCTTCTTGTTCTCCAGCACCTTCGTTGTCAGTTCCGCATCCTTCTTGGTGATCTCACTCTGCAGATTAGAGATCACCACCTCCTTCACCTCCACCTCAGCTTCATGTTCCTTCATCAATCGGAGTTGCTGTGAGGGCATACGTTCTGGGATGGGCGCATCAGGGTACTCCTTCTTCACCCTTGCGTCGAGCAAATCCCAGTAGTTGGCCTCATTGATGAAAGTGTGGAAGCCATCAACTCCGACAAACATGAGAACCTCTATTTCCTTGGCCTCGATCACTTCCTCCTTCATTGCCTTGCGCAGGTTGAAGATTTTGTAGTACTCTGTTCCTCTGTACGTGATGTACGTGAGGAAATCTACAGCGCTGGTGAAGAAGCCCTCTGACATCTCCACGGAGGGGTAGCGATCGCGGATAAGCTCGGCCGCTTGCTCTCGACCCTTAACATACCGTTCAAGGATTTTCTCTTCCTTAGTCGGAGATAGGGGAGTTTCTGGGATGATGATGGGGTTGGTGTCGACTGTTTTAGCAGTTTGGGCGGTATCAGCAGTTTCAGCTGATGAAGATGGAGAGTTGGGGTGGAAGCTTCAGTAGTTTCGGGTTGGGTGGTTTGGGGTTGAGTGGTTTCTGTTTGAGGAATGGGTGGAATGTTGTAGAGTTTGAAGGCATCGGTAAGATCCGTGCCTAGGAATGGAATGTTAGGAATCTGGAAGGATGATGATGATTCCTGTGGTGAGGTTGGGATTTGAGTGGTCGGAATGGCGGTGGTTGACGTTTGGAGTTCCGGTGGTGGCTGGGTTTGAGTTTGGATTTGGGTTGGGGGAGTTAGGACTTTGGATGGTGAAGGCTGGGGTAGCTCTTTTTCTGGTGAGGGTTGGGGTGGTTGTTCTTCAGCTTGCTTCTCGAGCGGCTGCTCCTCAGCCTCGCTCGTTTCGATTATGGTGGTGACACCTCTCAATCTCGGTGGTTGCCTCGACCTTGCTTTCCTCGGAGCTCGCTTCGATGGTGAAGGAGCTTGGATTTCTTCTTTCGCCTCGCTACAAGATTCAGCGACTGGAGCGGATGGGAGGACTATTACGTTGATGCAATCCCGGTCCATTGGGAGCTTCTCCGTTTTCCATGAATCAAAGTAGATGGTGTTCTTTTTGTACGCGGCTGTCTCTTTCTTGCCAGTCCACCTCATGTTCTCGAACAGATTCTCCAGGGTGAAGGAGATTCTGGAGAAAATTTTCAATTTGCCTTTGCGAACGATTTCACTATCACTTCCCTCCTCGTACTTGAAATCCACCGCAACTTCATGAATCTGGTTAATGAACCAGCGATGCCAGTTGAAGCTTGTCCCTGTCAAGCTGTCAACTATGACCGAGGTGGCGTAGATCTTGGTGTCTGACAGTTGGCTCAGCGAACCAACACCACAGAGTACTGACTTCGTGTACAACTCGCAGATTAAGTTGAACGGAGCCACTAGATCATTCCTGATGTTGTTCAGCTTCGGATTTCCAAACATCACGCCTCTCCTTTTGGCAAACCGAGCGTACTCCACTTGAGTTGACATTCCAAGTTCTGTCAAAGAAACTGGTCCGACCATCGGCAAATCGAACACACGGGCTATTCTGCTTAACTCGATCGTCACAGGTTTTCCTTCCTGTGGATCGGTGAAGGTTGACATTTCTTCTCCTTCTTTGAGATTCAGGAGAATCTCGGCGACGGCCTTGGCCAGAATCCGTTGTGGCTTCGCCGTCACAAACTTCCACAGTCCGGCCGTGGTCACGGCCCTGCGGAAGAAACCGTTCTCCGTCACCACATCTTCATCAAGATGTGGTTCAACAAAGATGTTGTCATTGAGGGTGTTCAGGAAGTCCTCCATCGTTTCGGTTTTCTCCTTCTTTCCCATGATTTATTTGTAGAGAGATTTGAGAAGAGTTTAAGATTTTGAGGGGTTTGAGACTCGTGAGTTGCAGAGGCGCAGATCTTGCACGAGAATGGCAATTTTTAGAGAGTTGTGAACTTTTCTGCAGGTCTCCGTCGTTGCATATATATAGAACTAGGGTTCGGCAGACGTGGCAGGAAAAAGACAGTAATATCTTCGAAGATCCTGTGCGGAGGCGGCGGACTCTCGGTGATGGATCTGATGTGTCCGGCTTCATCACAGGAAAAGTGAACCGCCAACTTGACTTGGCTTTGCCACGCGGCAGCCTGTGATTTGTCTCTCCAATAGGCGTCGATCCAACGGTTCAGATTTAGGAACTGTTCAGATTCGACGGCTGGATCGAGGGCGATTTCCCGCTTCTCTTTGATTTGAGGCGCACGCGCCTGTCTCTTCTCTGTCTATGCGCCGCTGCATTAAATGCTAAAGTAAAAAGTGAAATTTTGCACTCGAGTGCTGACAGCTCATACGCTTCGCTTCGTACTTGCTCGCTTCGAGTGTAGCCGCTTGGCTTCTACTTGCTTGCGAAGTACTCGCTTGGCGTGACTGCTCCGCACTCACTTGCGATGACTTGCTTGAGTGACGTGGCACTCGCTTCGTCATTTGTAGCGACTGGAATAAGAAATAAAATTTCTTTGCTTAATTTAAAATGTTTCTGACTTACATACTTCGAGGGTAAACAAGAATGTTTTCCTCTTTGTATTTGTGTTAGATTCATTTCATATTTTCCACATAGTGAGTGAAGGTTTCTAGCAAGCTTCAGCTTACTTAGTGTACTTAAAATTGAACCACTTACCAGTCAATCTCACTTCTTAGGAGATTGATACCACGTATTTGAAGACTTCATTTTGTGGATTTGGACAGCACTTGATGAATCCACTAGATGATATTGCTTGGAGCTTTTTTATACCACCTATGTTGAATACCACTCCATTTGTTGGATACTTCATCTTCTTGGCATTCATCTTCATGGCATTCATCTTCCTCTACGAATTAGAGAGTCCTCCATCGAGGTGAATGGGGGAGAGAATGAATATAGTACACAAGCTTACTACAACCCAGAGGGGAGCTTCGCGTAAGTGTACAAATTCACGACGAATGGGGGATGAGTACAAGTCCTTATCTCAGAGCAGAATAGGACAGGATGACAATGAGAATGCTCTGACAAGACAATCTCGTATTTTACGCAGAAGCATGTCACCAGCCCTGCAACCTTTTGAAGAAAAAGGTAACCCTTCAAGCTTCCTCCTACAAGCTACAGAATGAATTTGCAATCGACTCGCTTGACCCAGAATAGGGTTAATTGAAGCGATGCAAAATTCAAGGTGGGGGAGGAATGAATAGACATCCGGCAGCTCAACTCAATGAAGAGTGAGTAAGGAATGGATGTTTATCCACGATGAAGGAGATGAGAAGACTTGCTCCTCTTTGGCGGAAAGATGGAAGAGGACACAAGGTCTAGGTGTCAGCCCTGCCTAAGCTTTCACCATTTTTACGTGGGAAGGCCCGATACAAGACCCCACAACCGTTACTAGAAACGGTACTTGCGAGTGTTTATACCCACTCGCTAGGAATCTTAGGCTATGTAGCAGCTTTCCTTGCTCGCTTTGGAAGTAGCTTGCTCCGAGAGCAAACAGTAGTTCCCCCTTAACAAATGGCTTAACAATTCCTGTAAGCGGGTAGGAAACGTCTTCCAACACTCCACCTTTCTCCACCTAATTTCTCCTTCTTCAAGCGAGTGGAGTTTTGAAGTGACTCGTTTGAGTTGGTGAAGATCCGAAGCGAGTGACGCTCAAAAGAACAAGCGACCACTTCTTCGTGCATCCTGGATCTAGCACTCTTCACCAGGGTCTAGCAACCCTAATTCCATGCATAGCTGATTAAAACGAGATTCAGCCAGAGGCTTGGTGAGGATATCTGCTCGCTGGAGATCGGTATGGATTTTCTCGAGCTTGATATCCTTCTTCTCGACATGATCACGAATGAAGTGATGTCGGATTTCCACGTGCTTGCATCTAGTGTGAAGCACTGGATTTTGCGAGATGCAGATCGCACTGTTATTGTCGCAGAATATTGGAATTTCATTCGCTTCAACTCTGTAGTCCTTCACCTGCTGACGAAGCCATAAAATTTGAGAACAGCAGCTTCCAGCGGCCATATATTCGGCTTCAGTCGTTGAAGTAGCTACACTCGTCTGCTTCTTTGAAAACCATGAGATCAGCTTGCTTCCCAAGAACTGACAAGTGCCCGAAGTTGATTTCCTATCAATTCGGCACCCTCCATAGTCAGCATCTGAGTATCCAGTGAGCTCCAAATTGTCCTCCGTTGGATACCACAACCCCATATTGACAGTGCCCTTCAAATATCGAAGAATTCTTTTGGCAGCTTCAAGATGGCTGTGCTTGGGATTACTTTGGAAGCGAGCACATACTCCAACTGCAAAAGCTATATCCGGCCTACTTGCAGTGAGATATAGAAGGGATCCGATCAAAGCTCGGTAGTCTGTAGCATCCACAGACTTCCCATCTAAGTTTGGCTCCATCTTCCAGTTGGTGTTCATCGGAATCTTCACAGCTTTGGCATGCTGAACACCGAACTTGGCAAGCATATCTTGATTGATGAAGGTACCATCATCATGCTGCTTCACTTGAAGACCTAGAAAGCAGCTCATCAAGCCAATCATTGACATCTCATATTTGGTCTTCATAAGCTCTCCAAACTTCTCACTAAGCGACTGGTTTGGTGATCCAAATATGATGTCGTCCACGTAGATCTGGACCCATAGCATGTCTTCTCCATGATTGATGGTGAAGAGAGTCTGATCTATCTTCCCTTTGTGGAATCCATTATCCACTAGGAATTGGGATAGGGTATCATACCAAGCTCTGGGAGCTTGCTTCAATCCATATAGGGCTTTCTTCAAACGATACACCTTATCTCCCTGCTCGAAACCCGGTGGCTGCTCCACATACACTTCTTCCTTCAATTCACCGTTGAGGAACGCTCTCTTCACATCCATCTGATAGACTTTGAATTTCTTGGCCGCTGCATAGGCTAGAAATAGTCTGATCACTTCGAGCCGTGCACTGGAGCGAAGGTCTCATAAAAGTCGATTCCTTCCTCTTGGCAGTAGCCCATAGCGACGAGTCGCGACTTATTCCTCACGACGTTGTGGTCCTCGTCCGTCTTGTTCTTGAACACCCACTTGGTGCCAATAACATGCTGAAATTTGGGACGATCCACGAGGTACCATACGTCGTTTCTGGTGAACTGATTCAGCATGGCGATCACCCAATTAGAATCAGCTAGGGCTTCCTCCACGCTTGATGGCTCAATGTTTGAGAGAAAGCAACTAAACATTGCACTTTCTCCAAACACTTGACTTCTGGTCACTACACCCTTGCATGGATCTCCAATGATTTGACTTGGCGAGTGATCCTTGAGCCACGCTCGCTTGGATCTACTAGCTTCGTCTTCATCTTCTTCCTGGTCGCTCGCTTCACCTTCTGAAGCGACTGGATTGGGTGCTTGGCCAGCACTGGCTTCAGGAAACTTGGGGGCAGCTTCAACTTTTCCTTGGGCAACCTGCTCGCTTGAGCCCTTGATTTCTTCATCATCCTCAAGCAAATCCCAAGTCAGAGAGTTGATGGGTTCCTCGCTTGACTTTCCTTCTTTAGATTGAACCTGTTCCTGTGGAAGACTCAAGGAAGATTCATCAAATACGAAATGGAGTGATTCCTCCACAATTAGGGTTTTATAATTGAATACCCTGTAAGCTTTGCTTGATGTAGAGTATCCTAAGAATATTCCTTCATCAGCTTTGCTTTCAAAGGCTTTCAATTGTGACTTCCCATTATCATGGATGAAGACACTACAACCAAAAATATGGAAATACGATATGTTAGGAATTCTCCCTGTCCATATTTCGTATGGTGTTTTGTCGTGCCGTTTGCAGAGAAGCGTCCGGTTCTGCGTGTAGCATGCCGTATTGGCAGCTTCAGCCCAATACTTCATCGGAAGCTTCGAGTTTGCAATCATGGTTCGAACGGCTTCTTTGATGATTCGATTCCTTCTTTCAGCAACTCCATTCTGCTGAGGTGTATGTGCTGAGGAAGTCTAATGTGCTATGCCATGCTCCGTGCAGTAAGCTTCAATGGTAGAGTTCAGGAACTCTGTGCCATTGTCGGAGCGTATGGTGACAATCGCTTGGTTCTTTTCCACAGCAAGAAGCTTGAGCAGTTGTGGTAGCTTGGTCAGTGTCTCCTTCTTGCTGAAGAGAAATACGACCCAAGTGTAGCGAGAGAAGTCATAGACTACAACTAGAGTGTACTTCCTTCCATCCACACTAACTGGAGTGACTGGACCAAACAGATCCATATGAAGCAGCTCAAGCACTCGCTTGGATGAAGCTTCCTCAAGACTGGCGAAGTGCTTCTTCGTCTGCTTCCCTCGCTGGCATGGTGAGCATGGATGGTCTTTAACAAAGACTTCATTTGGTATTCCTTGCACCAAGCCTTTTCGATCTAAGCGATTTATAGCTTTGAAATTGAGATGGTTTAAGCGTCGGTGCCATAGCCATCCTATCTCTGTAGCACTCCTTGCGACTAAGCACGTCTCCTCTTTGCAGCTGTCCCATTGTGCTATGTAGACATTCCTTTGTCTAATTCCAGTTAGCACAACCTGGGAATGTGAGCTTGCTCTTCACAATGCACTTGTTGGAAATAAATTCCACCTTGTATCCTTTATCACAGAATTGTGAAATGGATAGCAAGTTGTTCTTAAGTCCTTCCACGTAGGAGACTTCTTCAATCGTTAGCTTTCTAATTTTCAGTGCGCCATATCCTTTGATGCTTCCTCGAGAGTTATCACCAAAAGTAACGTGTGGACCCTTCTTCTCTATGTAGTGATGACGTAGAGCTCTCATGCCGGTCATGTGTCTTGAACATCCACTGTCCAAGTACCATATTTGTTGACCCTCAATTGGCATGGGATCCACGGCGCTCACCTGTAATTAGACAGATTTTGGTACCCAAATCAGTTTGGGTCCTTGCAGGTTAGTTCCCTTAGGTACCCACACTTGCTTCACTTTCTTTTGAAAGGTAGCTTGTGCTTTGGGTTTCTCGACCTTTGAAAACTGTGACTTCTGCCTTGAGGCAGCTTCACATGTGCAACAGTGTGTGCAAGAGGGGTAGCGGCTCGCTTGAGGCATACCTATGCTCTTACCCACTCGCTTGTATCCTGAAGCGACTCGCTTCGGATTAGCTATGGGCTTAGAGACTGACTTAGGATTTACAGTCTGTCGAAGCGGCTCGCTTGGTTTTCTCGAAGCGGTCCAACTAGGGTTTTGACCCCGACTCGCTTGAGAAACCCTGGGAATCTGAAGCGTCCTCTTTGGTGCTTCAAGTTCTTCCCCCTCAACGTTAGTCCGATTGGACCATCTCCAGTCCGGATAACGTGACACATAGACATTACTCCTTTTCTTGAAAGGGAGATCCTTTGTCTCTGGTGTCTTGGTCTGAGACTTAGAAACTACAACTGTTTTCCCTTTACCTTTGGATTGGTAAGATTTAGCATTGTTAGTGCTAGGGGCAGTTGGTCTTTGCTTGCCCTTAGGTTCTGCCCTTGAAGATATAGACATCTTCATTGGCTTCTTCTTAGGGTTCTCAGCCGTTTGGCCTTTATCCTTGTTTTGGAGGCAGTGGGCACATCCAAAGTGACTGATGGTGTCGTGTATGAAGCACCAACAAAGACAGTCGGCTTGGAAGGTCCACCCTCATACCCGAGTCCTCCCTTTCTACCAAAAGGTAGAAGCGAGCTCTCTAGTGCCTACCTAGCATATGAAGCTTTGTTCAAGTTGGCGACTAGAGCGGACTGGGTTTCATACCTTCCTTCCAAGCTTTGATGTCTAGCGAAGAGATCCTCGAACTTACTAGTCATAGCCCTTAAGTTAAGTTTGACTTGGTCAAGCTCAGTGGCTAACTTTCGGTTCTCCTTCTCGCTTTAAGACAAAGCTTGTTTCAACACTTCGTGGTTGTTTGACAGTTTGATGTGCTTGTCAAGCAACTCACTCCATGTCGAGGAATTAGCTTCCTCTTGGTGAGTGTGTGCGAGTGTAATCGAACTAGGTGAGGGATAGATGAATACCTCTCCAGTCTCCTCGTCGGTGAGCGCCATGAGTCCAAGATCCTCTCCATCACTGGTGTTGGGATCTGTGAATGCATCTAAGTCGCTTGAGACATCTTCAGTTGAAGCGACTGGCTGCTCGCTCGCTACAAGCGCTCGCCTTGGAGCATCCCTCTTTGCTTTCAGTTCTTCTCGCTCCTTCGCACTCAGCTTCGGGCAATCAGATTTGTAGTGGCCCATCTTGTGGCAGTGGTAGCACTCCACATCCATCATGTCGTGGGGGATCGGCTTTGTCGTCTCCTCTCTTTTCCCTTTTCCTTCTCGAGCATCAGTGCTCCTCCCTTTGTACTGTTTGTAGAATCTCTTGTACTTGCCCACTCGAGAGTTCATTTTGTTGAAGTTCTTGGATAAGAACGCAACATGTTCTTCCTGCTCTTCCCTCGTCATCTTGGCTAGCGACTGGTCTCTTGGCCCTTCAGCAGCTTTAAAAGCTACGCCTTTTGATGTCGTGGGAGCTTCATCCTCATCGTCGAGGTTCATTCGATTTAGATCGAATTCATGAGCTTTGAGTTCGGAGAACAGAATCTCCGGTGTGAGCTTCGATAGATCCTTGGTAGCTAGATACAGTTCCTTCATTGTCTGCCACTTCCTCGTGAGAGCTCGAACAATCTTCAAGTTCACTTCCTTGTCTGTGAGTTCCTTCCCAAGTGAGTTGAGAGTTGCAGTAATGTTGGTAACTCTCAGCTCAAAGGCGTCGATGGACTCTCCTGGCTTCATTATCAGACTTTCAAACTCCCGCATTTGTACGGCGAGCTTGTTCTCTTTGATCTTGTCCGTTCCTTGAGAAATGAGGGCTAGGGTTTCCCACATTTCTTTTGCTGTCGCATGATAACCACATATTTAGCATGCTTTAGAGTGCGTCTCGATGCATGTTTTGGTTCGGATTTGTGCTTAAATGAATAGGGAATGATAGGTTTTTACAATTTATACATTTTCTATATGCTTTTGCATTTTCTCTCGGTTTCCGTGCTGATTTCAGGTGTAGTGGAAATTTTCTGGGCAAGTTTGACTTATCCTATGTCGAAGAGGATCGAAAGAGGAAGCCGTAGCACTTTGCGGATTAATTTTCCGATGCCGGACGAGAGAGAACGAGCCAAAACCGTGAGAGCGCGCGAACTATCAAATGTGGACGGAAAAGTACACGAGTCAACCATTAATGAAATAGTCAACCCTTCATTTAACTTTCCAGAAATTACAGATTTTACCCCACCTTCTCAACTTAAGTTTTTAGTATTTGCAATTTGACCCCAATGTGTGGGAAAACTATATATAGCTAGATATTTTCCTTATTTGTCATCTAATTTCACTTGTAATTCAATTGAGCACTTTCTCTGAGAACCCTAGCTATTTCCCTCTTTCCTTTTTGGTATTTTCAAATATTGTTGAAGATTATGCTTGGAGATTGAAGATATTGTTGAAGATTTCTTCTCTATTTTCTTCTCTTGTCATTTTCATTATGCTTTTACTTGTTGTTGATGGTTTGATGCTTAGATCCATGCTAGGCTAGATCCATTGAGGCTTCAAATGATGGATGGTGTGAATTAGGCTAGGATTTAATGGCTTTTGATGTGGATCTACCTTTCCTTTGAGTTGCCCTTGGATTTTATTGGATTTAATTGCATGAATGATTGACAACCATGAGTGCATACAAGGTGTTTGATGGAATGCCTAGGAAGCTTCCATTCATAGCACTTGGCATGAATCCTTGCTCATATTATCTAGTATTGATTTGCATTGCTCCTAGAAAGAATTATGTGAATTGATGTTAGATTAATAGGCATTGTGCTTTTAGGAATTGGTAAGAATGGTAAGCATGTTATTCAATCCACTAGTTATCAAGTCTTAGGAGGATGAGATAGCTTGTTTTATGTAAAAATGCCACTCAAAGGAATTAAAATGGTTTGATACTTCATTTGCCTAGTCCTTAGCCTAATCACACCGGAAATCATTTGAATCCTTGCTTGCTTTTATTGAATTTCGACTACTTGTTCTTTACTTACTTGCTTTTACTTGCATTGTTTACTCGCTTAATTGAGAAAACCAAAATCTATGATATATGAGTGCTTAGATAGCATGATGGACCTTGGATAGTTACTTGACACCTCTTTCGACACACTCACTCCTTGTGGTTCGACCCGGACTACTAGCTAGTTCGGTTATTTGTATTATTGCTAGGCTAGAAATTAGCTCTAGTCATCGCACACTTCCTGATCCTTGGAAGGTAGGCATCCGACACAGTGCTCTGCATCGTGTGGCGTGCGATCTTATCTAGGTTGGCGATCTTGAAGTCGTTGGCATTGTAGTCGTCCTTTTCTTTTTCGACATACTCTTGCCTAACATGAGCTTGGTGGCCTTCAGCAGCTGGAAAGTTCACAGAGATGGCTTTCTTGATTTCGATTGGTCCATCTTCAATGACTTCCCACATCCGGTCATGGATGGAGCATAGGAAGCTCTCAACACGAAAGCTCTAGATCTCATATCCTTCAATGGAGAACTGTGGAAGACTAGAAGCATTGTATGTAGACATAGCAAACCGTCAGTAGTAGATGCAGTATGCGTGGGTGAGGTTTTGATGCACTTAGGAAAATAGGATCCGGTTCAGTGAGACAACGTGAAGCGAGTGGGGACTCGCTTCGGATATGCAAAGCAGAGGCTCGAAAGAACCGCTGCTCTGATACCACTTGTTGGTCCCGGTTTGTTATAGGAAAATACGTAGGGGGGGGGGGGGGGGTGAATACGTATTTTTGAAGTGTTTCAACTTCAAATCCTTAACTCAGAGTATAAAGTAAAGTGCTCTTTTTGAAATACTAAGACCTAGCCGAGAGCTAGATCTAAAGCAATCACGAATCTCTTGACCTAAGCTTAGAGCTTGATCAAGAGTGAGACTTTACTCTTAGTGCGAAATTCGGTGAGCTAAATCTTTTCCTAAGTAATTAAAATTTCAAGTTATGTTTGTTTAGATGCAAGTGCAATGGATAATCGAACAAGGAATTAAAGATTTTAGGGTTAGAGAGATATGACACGAGATTTATAGTGGTTCGGAGATAAAGCTCCTACGTCTACTTTGTTGCACTCGGCAACGCGTTCTTTTCACTCAAGAAGTTGAAGATTACGGGCTCTTCAAAAGCCTGGTCGAGATCGAGCTTCACTCGCTTGGATCTGACAGACGCTGGGTGATTCCGGGTTCACACCAAAAACCTAAACTGGACTTGAAGCTTCACTCGCTTCAGTCCGACGACAGGGAGATTACGGGCTCTCCTTACAGCCTAGCTTCGATCGAGCTTTACACGAACGATGTAAGTGCAAGCTTGGATCTAAACTCTATGATCGAGGCTTCTACAATCGATGAAAGTAGGGCCTTGGATCAAAACAACCTAACGACGACGAACACAAAAACCTAACGAACAGAACTTGGGTTAGGGTTTTTTGTATACGACGAACACACTATGAAGAACTCTTTACAGTAGATGTAAAGATGGCTAGAGTTCTTCTTCTAAGCTTGGATATGGAATGGGCTTAGACTCTAAGAGTGAAGGTTGTGAAGACGAGTTCCGATGAGACTGGAACTCGGAGAACACTTGAAAACAAAGACACGAAGTTTGCTCTAAAGCTGGGAGTGTTTGTTTGGATTAGGCGCTCGAATGCTTAGGAAGTGTTCTGCTTCTCTTCGTCTTCATCCTTCACTATTTATAGGCGGAGGGTTGGCCGAGATCCGTTGCTTGGTTGGTGGCCTTGTCCCTCCTCCTCTCGACAGTACTTGCACAGGCTGGATGCTTTTCAGACGCGCAGTTTTGGCTCTTTGCCGGAAATGGCTAAGATTCAAATTTAACAGTAACTGGAGCGAGCCAGTACTGTTGCGGCGCCCTTGTCGGCCTGGCAGTCAACTCCTCTGCTCCTCTCCGCGTTCGACACGTGGAGATCTCGTAATTAATGCGAAGATCTCTAGTTGACTGGAGTTCAAAAATCTGAGCGGGAATTGGGCTGTCACTTTCTGGTAGGTAGTGGCTCGCTTCGCTTCAGTCTCGTAGCGTCCGCTTCGAATCAAGTCGCTTCGGGGTCATACTGTAGCGAGTACTTGGGAAGTGAGTTCTCCAAGTGGCTGCTTGAAAAGCGTTGACCCGCGTTGACTCGCTTCGGCTTTTCACTGTAGTGCTCGCTTCGCTTCGCTTTGGTGGACTCGCTTCGATTCCACTGTAGCGCTCGCTTCGCTTCACTATTCTTCGGCACGCTTCACTTCGACTCGGTAGACTCGCTTCTCTTGGAAAACACACTCGAGCGAGAGGCCTTCACTTGGACTTTTCTGCAGTCTAAGAACCTAAGTGACTAAAGCAAGATAAAGCCATCCTAACAGTATAGGCTTAGTAAAACTTTCTAACCTATTTTCTACATAAAAAATGGGTCGCTTGGGAATAGAACACTTGGGGTTTTGGGATCAAATCAAAACAAACATTTGACTCACTTCGAAGTGTCCCAAAGGAGTTCCCCCTTAACAGTTTGTTCTTAACAATTCCCAACAGAGTCTTCGTCGTCGTTCTGTTCCTTCGTTAGAGTCGTTTCTGTGTTAAAAAAAAAAAAAAAAAAAAGGAGTCAAATTCGTTTTTCTTCTTCTTCTTAGATTTGTTTATTTATTATCCAGATCTCATTATTAAAAAAAAAAAAAAAAAATACTCTTTTTCGTTGGCTAGCCTTAAAACTGTCCTAGAATCCACATACGAACTCCGATTTTTCTCCATAATACCTTTTCGGAAACATCTCGACGAGATCTAAAAGTTTCAATACTCTGCTGGTATGCCATATGAGGAGGTTGATCAACAAACAAAATTCAAGATAGTGGCGATGTTGAAACAATGGGGCGAGGAGATGAGGTCTAAGTCGATTTGTTCAAAGAGTGGAGGTCGATACAAAGACAAAGTCCGACAATACAGACGACGTAACCACTTTGATTCTGATTATGATGGCTATGTTGAGGATTTTAACAATGGAGGTGAGGACGAAGAAGTGGACATTACCTATTTTCAGGGGAAATATGATCCAGAGTTGTATCTTCAATGGGAGAGAAATATGGAACTAGCGTTTTATCATCATAACTATTCTGAGTTCAAGAAGGTGGACTTGGCATCCAGGTTGTTATCGGACTATGCTCTAACTTGGTGGGATCGATTGGCTAAGAGTAGAAGAAGGAATGGAGTGGAGCCAATCATGACTTGGAAAGAGATGAAGGCGGTGATGAGGAAACATTTTGCACCTTACCATTTCTATTGTGGGAATCAGAATAGTTGGAGGCAATCCCAAGCTACTACTCTTTCATATTCGAAGAGATGTTTTTGGGAGAAAGAAGAGCAGCCGAAGAAGAGGTACGTACGTCCGTTTGTGAAGCCAAGGTCAGACTCTTCTAGTTTTTCCATTACAACTTGTGATGATGGAGGAGTTGTATCCAAAGAAGAGAGAGAAGATCCAAAGGTGACGGTCTTGGAAGAACAAAATGAAGAGGTGGAAGAAATCGAAGCACCTTCAGGACCGCTTACTTTATTCGATGATAGTGATCTTGATGTGCAGAATGAAGAGTATGATGAAGAGCAGCAAGAGGTTGTCATTCATGTTGAGGATGAAGTGTCGTTTATTTCTCTTACTCTAACACAAGTGGATGAGGATGATCAAATGCAACTGTCAAAGGAGGTGGAGATGGTGAAGCCCAAGGAAGAGAAAGTAGAGACAAACAAGAATGGATTGATGCATGAATCTCTACTTGATCAGAGTAGTGCCTTGGAGTGGATCGTGAATGAGGAGAAGTCCATGGAGGCAAAGTGGAACAATGGCAATGTTTCGTCTCTTGATTGTCTATTCCCTTCTACTTATTCATTTGTGCAGGCATTCAATGATGTTTCTTCTAAAGATACATGGCATGACATATTATCAACTAAAAGAAGTGAACATCAAATTGAGTTGGAGGGGATGAAAGAGTTGGAGTCCATGCTGTTCGATGAGACGAAGAAGAAGCATAATTTCTTTCCTTTTGTTGTAGGAGGCGACCAAGATTTGAGGACAAATCTTCTTCAAGAGGAGGGGAATGATGCAACCCGCATATCGTGGATTTCACTTTATGGGCCAAGAATTAAAGATGATATGGGCTGAAGATGGAAGATATTATTTACTAGTTTATTTAGTTGTTTATTTTTATTAATTTTCGTTTTTTATGAGTACTATAGTTGGTAGGTTAATTTTCAGCATTATTTTAAGGATTTTATTCCTTTTTAGACTAGGATTTGGTTTGATATCTTTTAGGATAAGTTTTTAAGTAGTTTCCTTGTGGAATTAGGACTTTTTGAAGCCTATAAATAAGGCTCTTATGTTATGAACGAAAATAACACTTTTATTCATTAATAATACTTCAGTTTATTTCTCTTATGAGATTTATCTTTGAATTTCTATTGGTGTGACCAAGAAATTCTTTATCCGGCAAATCAATCGAGTTCATCACCCTCGTTTGTGTGTCATTCATCGTCCCCATGTGACTAAGGCGATCTCTATTTGGGGTATAGGCTGTCTTCAGATTGACTTATATCATTTATAGGATTATATCTTAGGTATATTGGGATTTCCCATCCTTTATCGTTATCTTATCGAGTCTTCCGCTTGCGTTTTCGTTATTCGGTCGTCAAGGTCGTCAAGGATCGTATCAATAACACTATATTAAACTGGGAGGCAAAAAAAATCATGTAGCTATATAGCTTAGTGAATATCAATTTCTATTAAAAACATAAGAAAACAGAATATCTAGACAACTTTCATGTGAAGAGGCAAAATTACCCCTACTTTTCCCCTTTCTTCGTCTTTATCTCTTACACATATGTCACAATCACCTTTTTACTTTTGATTTTTTTTTTTTTTGATTTTTTTGCTTTTTTGTTGTCATCAGATTTTTAAAATAAACACTTTTCATTTTTTTTAATATTCGCAATCCCTTGACAATTTTTTTTTTTTAATCAAAATATCTTCGATGCATCGTATCAAATACCTTGGTGAGAAATTATCAACTTCTTATCTTGTTTATCGCATTTCTTACAATTCGTATCACGTTTAATAATTTGTACGCGTTGTTGTAACTAGGTGACAAATCTTATATGTAATCGTAATTACTTGTTGTAACTAGATAATAAATCTTATATGTAATGTTATATGCAATTCGTATCACGTTTAATAATTTCTTACTTATTATTTGTGACAAATTCACATTTTTTACTACTAAATTCGTAAGTAGTTTAGTCCACCAGTTAGAATTATTATATTTCTTCCGAAATGAGTCTATACAATATTTAAGAATTTAGTTGATTCTGACCATGCCTATGCATTCTAACTGGTTCAATCAACCTGTTAGAATTATTCACTTTCTTACTAAATGAATTCGTAGGTTTGGTTAGAAATTCACTAATTCTAACCCAATCGTATGCATCATAACCGTATTAATTCCTTTCTAAAAAATTATTCTATTTTTTACGAAATGAATCCATACAATATGTAAGAATTTAGTTGATTCTAATCAATCATATTCATTCTAATCATGCCTATGCATTCTTAAGAAATGAATTCATACAGTTAGCGTGCACACGATTGGTTAGAAATTAGTTAATTTCTAACCAAACCACGTGCATCTCTATCTCCCCTCTCTCTCTTCTGTATGCCACAATCTAATCAACATCATTCTCGCATTTGCGTTGATCATGTGACATGCGTCATAATAACTAAATTCTAAACATACATTCAGGCAGAATTAATAAATTCTAACCATTCTTTCGCCGTAATAAGTAATATTCATAAATTCTCACTAGATGTACACTCTATTATAAACACTAAGCTATATAGTTATATTCTTACCTATTGTATGAAATTCATTTCGTAAGACATAGAATAATTCTAACCGGTGGATTAAACCATTTAAAATAAACACGAATGGTTAGAATTAGTAAATTTCTAATTTCGATGTACAAAACACTTTTAACCAACGATCAATAGATCGAGAGTTCAAGTAAACACTAAAATGTAAAAACAACATTAACACTAACCAACAAAATTGAATAATAATCAATACCACTTAATTACTTAAAAATGGTGGAGAACACACATACTACTACTAATACTACCCCTAATTAATAAATCTAATCTATTGGGAAAAAAATGGAACAAAAAATGTCGCCATTCTCCCAAAAAAAGGCAAGCTTCGATTTCCCTTATTTCCTAAACCAAAAAAAAATATTGCAAATTAGAAATTACACCAACATTTTCATTACAACATAATTAGCACTAATCCTTCAGTACCAAAGCTAACAAAAAAAATCGCACTCCAAAAAGCAGAGGACCGGTAAAAGAAAATGGAAAGTGGATAAAAAGAAAAGAAAAGAAAAAGGAAAAACAGCAGCAACAGCAGGGGCTTCTTTACCTCCACAACGAGCCGCCGACTCTAACTCCGGCTCACGGCCACCTCAAAGCCTCGAACGTCCACCTCGACGCGGCCTCGAAATCCTGGCGAGGAAAACTTCCATCCTAGAGCAGTTTCAGCCAGAGGAGTTCGACCTCGCCAGAGATGATGAAGCTGCTAGCCTTCGCCGGAGATATGGTTTCGACGAGGAGATGGTTGGGACTAGCCACTGTTACGAGGAGACATGGTTTCTCTCTCTAGAGAGAGAGGGGAGAGAGAAAAGAGAAAGAGAGAGAGAGAGAGAGAGAGAGAGAGTGGGGGAGTGGAGAATGGAGATGTCGACCAGAGAGGGAGAAGAAAAGGTAGTAATATTTAAAAGTGATTTGACAAAAAGGTAAATAGTATATAAGGGTATTTTTGTCTCATTACTTGAAACTTGTCTACCCTTTGTGTTTTCTTATATTTCTAACATATATTAATTTCTATTAAGCTATATATCTATATTGGTATAATACTTCTTAAACAGGTGGTAATTCTAAAGCAAGATTTGTTAATTTCTTTTGAAAAAATATGGTTTTCTGTTAGACTTCGATTTTGGGTGGGAGGGGACACCATCGATAGTGGGTAAGAAAAATTCTAAGGAATTATGATTAATTTTAAATATTGTCTTGCGCTGAAATACCTTCTGAGTGGGTAATTAAGACTTTCCGAAACATTTTGGTGATTAGTGGGTGGAGGTCTTAATTGAAAGAAATAGGAGGTGGTTATATTCCTAATCAAACTATAATTAATTATTTATTTGAAAGTTATATTCCCTCCATATGTAACGTTTATATTACTTTCTATTCTTATATATTTAAAAAAACCTGTTATTATATGTTGTAATTTCCTTTCAAAAACTTCTCTTATATGTGCGTACGTTGTGTGTTATTTGCCAAAAAGAAAATACTCTTGCTAACATAAAAAAGGACTCAACATCCACACTAAATACTTATGCCATTTTTTTTTAATCATACCGATCAATCTCTCTCTCTCTCTCAACACACATATAGCATAAGGCTATGTTTGGTAGCCATGTTATCTCATGATAAATGTATGTTAATATATCTATTTGGGTTAATGTTACCGTTTGGTAGCTCGAATAACTTATATCTCCGGCCCAGTATAATAAGGATGCCCGGTGATAAAACATTATTCATCCCTTATACTACCTTCATCTCACAAAGTAGTCCTAGTTTGACTTGACACAAGAATTAAGGAAAAGGAGAATGTGAGGTTGTAATTAATTTTGAGGAAAGAGAGTTGATTGTAGCCAAATATTATTTGTCATTTATAGAAAGTTGAATAATGTATGAGACGGACAAAAAAAGAAAGATAGACTACCTTTGTGAGATGGATGTAGTATCTAATATGAGCCTCCACCCATGTTTGTTTCTTTTATTTTTTCTCTCTTCTTTTATGTTTTTAATTTTTATAGGAGAAAGTGTTGTGATAATTTTCAATTTTAAGAGGGACAATATAGTAATTTAGGGCGATGATATTCGGCTATAATGCGGTCGGCCATAATGTAACTTTTTTTTAATTCTTTTAATATCAAATAATTTATATATTTATGCCATATTTTTTTTAGATTATAAAAAACTCAAAAAGCGATACTCCGTATTTTTTATGTATTTTTTAAAAATAACCTTAAATTATTTGATAATTTTTACTATTTTAAAGAATTTATTACCTTTTTATCTAAAAAAAAAGAGAAAAATATGTAATTTTTGGGGAAAAAATATTTTTTAATTAAAATATAAAAGTAATAAACTATAGTTATCATTTACTATTTTTAAAATTACATATATATATTATGAGAAAAATTCGATGTGTGGCTGGCCACATTATGACCAAATATCATTATTGTTTTAACTATCTCCCCTCACATCTTATCTACTAAACAAGCGCTAAGATATGTAACATAACATTTTTCTCTAGGGGCAAAAATTATTATAGCTATATAGGATAGTGTAAAAGAATATCTAGTTGAAATTTAACAAAACACAATTCATAGACAATTTTGAAGTAAACTCCCCAATTTACCCCTCATTTTCCCTTATTTTTCTTACACATCTCTTACACATGTCACATCACCTTTTTTTTTTTTTGGTCGGAAAGAAGTATATATTCATAATAACAAAAGAACACTGGTACCAGAGGTATCACAGACAACAGAAGAGCAGCCTATCCCAAAGAAATACAATGAGAATTATTTGTCCAATCGTTGAAACGCATGATACCGTTTGCCTCCCCTCTAGCTACACACCAACACCAAAAACGACACCTTATTTCATCCACAATTCTTCGAAAATCCCAGCTCTTAGCCATGAACACCACATCGTTCCTCCACTTCCAAACAACCCAAATAACACAAATCCATAAAGCACTAAGTCTTCTCAACCATTTCTTCACGTCGAGCAGCCCCACGAAGCCTGCAAAATGCCCCTCAATCGAGTTAGGAGCAGCCCACGATACTCCAACCCATTCGACAATCTTCCCCCAAAGGCGAACAATCATCCCGCAGTTAAGAAAGAGATGTGATGCCGATTCAGCAGATAAACCACAACAGCTACATTTCTTATCATCCTCGGTTAAGGTTGTTGGGAATTGTTAAGAACGAAAATGTTAAGGGGGGACTACATGGGACACTTTAAAATTGTAGTGTTTTGATTTGATCCCAAAACCCCAAAGCGTTCTGTTCCCAAGCGACCCATTTGATGTAGATGATAAGTTAGAATTTTTCTAAGCCTAAACTGTTAGGGTGGCTTTATTTTGCTTAGCTTTAGACTGCAGGAATTCCAAGTGAAGGCCACTCGCTTGAGTGTGTTTGTCAAAGTGAAGCAAGTCTAGCAAGCCAAAGTGAAGCGTGCCGAAACTAGCGAAGCGAAGCGAGCGCTACAGTGGAATTAAAGTGAACCCACCAAAGCGAAGCGAAGCGAGCGCTACAAAGAAAAGTTGAAGCAAGTCAACGCGGGTCAACATTCACTTAAAAAGTTTCTCGGAAAGATTATTCCTAAGTGACTCACTACGAAGATGACCACGAAGCGACTCACTTCAGAGCGGCCGCTACAACTTCAAAGCAAAGCGAGCCACTACCTACCAGAAAGCGACAGCGCGACTCCCGCCCATATTTTGAACTCCAGTCAACAGGAGATCGTAGCATTAATTACAAGATCTCCACGTGTCGAAAGCGGAGTGGAGCGGAAGAGTTGACTGCCAGGCCGACAGGGCGCCGCTACAGTACTGGCTCGCTCCAGTTACTGTTGAAGTTGGAGTTTAGCCAGATTTGGGAAACGGACAAACTGCGCATCTGCAAAAGCATACTGGCTGCACAAAGTACTGACTAGTGGAGGAGAGACAAGGCCACCAACCATGCAACGGATCTCGGCCATCTCTCCGCCTATAAATAGTGAAGGATGAAGACGTGAAGAAGTAGAACACTACTTGAGCATTCGAGCGCATACAGCAAACAAACACTCCCAAGCCTTCGAGCAAATCTTCGAGTCTTTGTTTTCCAGTGTTCTCCGAGTTTCCAGCTCATCGGAACTCGTCTTCACAACCTTCACACTTAGAGTCTAAGCCCATTCCATATCCAAGCTTAGAAGAAGAGCTCTAGCCATCTTTGCACTTATTGTAAAGAGCTCTTCATAGTGTGTTCCGTCAACCAAAAACCCTAAACTCTGTCTGTTAGGTTTTTGAGTGTTGTCGTTAGGTTGTTTCGATCCAAGGCTCTTCTTTCATCGATTGGAGAAGCCTCGATCATAGAGTTTAGATCCAAGCTTGCACCTACATCGTTTGTGTAAAGCTCGATCGAAGTTAGGCTGTAAGGAGAGCCCGTAATCTCCCTGTCTGTCTGACTGAAGCGAGTGAAGCTTCTAGTCCAGTTAGGTTTTTGGTGTGAACCCGGAATCACCCAGCGTCTGTCAGATCCAAGCGAGTGAAGCTCGATCTTGACCAGGCTTTTGAAGAGCCCGAAATCTTCAAGTTCTTGAGTGAAAAGAACAGTTGCCGTCGTGCAGCAAAGTGGACGTAGGAGCGTTATCTCCTAACCACTATAAATCTTCGTGTCGTATCTCTCTAACCCTTAACTCTTTACTATATTCGATTATTCATTGCACGTGCATTTAAACAAACAAACTTGATTCTTTAATTACTTAGGAAAGATTTAGCTCACCAAATTCCGCACACGAGTAAAGACTCCCTCTTGATCAAGTGTTCACTTCGGTCAAGCAGGCTAGCTACGTACTGTAGATCTAGCTTCAGCTAGGTCTTAAGTTTCAAGTGAGCTCTTTACTTGTCACTCTGAGTTAAGGGATTTGAAGTTGAAAAACTTCAAAATACGTATTCACCCCCCCCCCCCCTCTACGTATTTTCCCATTAACAAACCGGGACCAACAAGTGGTATCAGAGCAGCGGTTCTTTCGAGCCTCTGCTTTGCAAATCCGAAGCGAGTCCCCACTCGCTTCACGTTGTCTCACTGAACCGGATCCTATTTTCCTAAGTGCATCAAAACCTCACCCACGTATACTGCATATACTACTAACTGTTTGCCATGTCTACATACAGTGCTTCTAGTCTTCCACAGTTTTCAATTGAAGGCTATGAGATCTGGAGTTTCCGAGTCGAGAGCTTCCTATGTTCCATCCACGACCGGATGTGGGAAGTCATTGAGGACGGACCAATCGAGATCAAGAAAGCCATATCTGTGGATGTTCCAGCCGCTGAAGGTCGTCCAGCCCACGTTCGTCAACAATACGTGGAGAAGGATAAGGATGAGTATACTCCAAATGACTTCAAAGTTGCCAACCTCGACAAGATTGCACGCCACACGATGCAGAGCAACGTGTCGGATGCCTATCTACCACGAATAAGGAAATGTGCAACGGCAAAGGAAATGTGGGAAAACCTAGCCCTCATTTCTCAAGGCACAGACAAAATCAAGGAGAACAAGCTCGCCGTTCAGATGCGGGAGTTTGAAAGTCTGATAATGAAGCCAGGAGAATCCATTGACGCCTTCGAGCTGAGGGTTACAAACATCACTGCAACTCTCAACTCGCTAGGGAAGGAACTCACAGATAAGGAAGTCAACCTGAAGATTGTCCGAGCTCTCACCAGGAAATGGCAGACTATGAAGGAGCTATACCTAGCTACCAAGGATCTATCAAAGCTCACACCGGAGATTCTGTTCTCCGAACTCAAAGCTCATGAATTCGATCTGAATCGAATGAACCTCGACGAAGAGGATGAAGCGCCCACTACATCAAAAGGAGTAGCATTCAAAGCTGCCGAAGGGCTAAGCGAGCAGTCCCTAGCCAAGATGACGAGGGAAGAATTGGAAGAACATATTGCGTTCTTGTCCAAGAACTTCAACAAAATGAACTCTCGAGTGGGCAAATACAAAAGATTCTACAAGCAGTACAAAGGGAGGAGCACTGATGCTTGAGAAGGAAAAGGAAAGAGAGAAGAGACGACCAAGACGATCCCGCGCGATATGATGGAAGTGGAGTGTTACCACTGCCACAAGATGGGCCACTACAAATCCGATTGCCCAAAGCTAAGTGCCAAAGAGCGTGAGGAATTGAAGGCCAAGAGGGGTGCTCCAAGGCGAGCGCTCGTAGCAAGTGAAGTGCCGGTCGCTACAACTGAAGATCCACCAAGCGACTCAGATGCATTCACAGATCCAAACTCTAGTGATGGTGAGGATCTTGGATTTATGGCGCTCACCGACGAAGAAACAGGAGAGGTATTCTTCTATCCTTCAATCACTTCAATTACACTAGCACACACTGTCAATGAGGAAGAACAATCCTCTACATGGAGTGAGTTGTTTGACAAGCACCAAAAATTGTCAAGCGACCACGAAGTGGTAAAACAAGCTCTGTCGCAAAGCGAGAAGGAGAACCTAAAGCTAGCCCGTGAGCTTGACGAAGTCAAACTCAATTTAAGGGCTATGACTAGTAAGTTCGAGGATCTCTTCGCTAGACATCAAAGCTTGGAGGGAAGGTATGAAACCCAGTCCACTCTAGTTGCCAACTTGAACAAAGCATCATATGCTAGGCAGGCACTAGAGGGCTCGCTTCTGCCTTTTGGTAGGAAAGCTGGCCTTGGATATGAGGGTGGACCTCCCAAGCCGACTGTCTTTGTTGGTGCATCTCACACTACACCATCAGTCACTTTGGAATTGCCCACTGCATCCAAAGCGACCACTAACAAAGACAAAGGCGAAATGGCTGAGAACCCTAAAAGGAAGCCTATGAAGATGTCTATATCTTTAAGGGCAGATCCTAAGGGCAAGCAAAGTTCAACAGTCTCTAGCACTCAACATGCTAAGTCTTACCAATCCAAGGGTAAAGGGAGAACTGTTAAAACTTCTAAGTCTCAAGCCAAGACACGAGAGACAAAGGATCTCCCTCTCAAGAAAAGGAGTAATGTCTATGTGTCACGTTATCCGGACTGGAGATGGTCCAACCGGACTAACGTTGAGGGGGAAGAATTCGAAGCACCAAAGAGGCCGCTTCGAACTCCCAAGGTTACTCAAGCGAGTCGGGGTCAAAACCCTAGTTGGACCGCTTCGAGGAAACCAAGCGAGCCGCTTCGACAGACTAGAAACCCTAAGTCAGTCTCTAAACCCAGAGCTAATCCGAAGCGAGTCGCTTCAGGATATAAGCAAAGTGGGAAGAGCATAGGTAGGACTGAAGCGAGCCGCTACCCCTCTTGCACACACTGTTGCACGTGTGAAGCTGCTTCTAGGCAGTACACCAAGTTTTCGAAGGTCGAGAAGCCCAAGACACAAGCTTCATCTCAAAAGAGAGTGAAGCAAGTGTGGGTACCTAAGGGAACTAACCTGCAAGGACCCAAACTGATTTGGGTACCAAAATCTGTCTAATTGCAGGTGAGCGCCGTGGATCCTATGCCAAGTGAGGGTCAACAAGTATGGTACTTGGACAGCGGATGTTCAAGACACATGACCGGCATGAAAGCTCTACTTCACAGCTACATAGAGAAGAAGGGTCCACACGTAACCTTTGGTGACAACTCTCGAGGAAGCACCAGGGGATACGGCGCACTGAAAGTTGGAAAGCTCACAATTGAAGAAGTCTCCTATGTGGAAGGACTCAAGCACAACCTGTTGTCCATTTCACAGTTTTGTGATAAAGGGTACAGGGTGGAGTTCATCTCCAACAAGTGCATTGTGAAGAGCAAAATCACGTCTCAGATTGTGCTCACTGGAATTAGGCAAAGGAACGTCTACATAGCACAATGGGACAGCTGCAAAGAGGAAACTTGCCTAGTTGCAAGAAGTGCTACAGAAATTGGATGGCTATGGCACAGACGCTTGAACCACCTCAATTTCAAAGCTATCAATCGCTTAGCTCGAAAAGGTTTGGTGCATGGCATACCGAATGAAGTCTTCATCAAAGACCATCCATGCTCACCATGCCAACGAGGGAAGCAGACGAAGAAGCACTTCGCCAGTCTCGAAGAAGCCTCATCAAAGCGAGTGCTCGAGCTGCTTCACATGGATCTGTTTGGTCCAATTACTCCAGTTAGCGCAAATGGAAGGAAATACACTCTAGTTGTAGTTGACGACTTCTCTCGCTACACTTGGGTAGTATTCCTTTTCAGCAAGAAGGAGACACTGACCAAACTGCCACAACTACTCAAGCGATTGGCGGTGGAAAAGAATCAAGCTATTGTGACCATCCGCTCCGACAAAGGCACAGAGTTCTTGAACTCTACAATTGAAGCGTACTGCACGGAGCATGGCATAGCACATCAAACTTCTTCAGCACGCACTCCTCAGCAGAATGGAGTTGCTGAAAGAAGAAATCGAATCATCAAAGAAGCTGTTCGCACCATGATTGCTGACTCGAAGCTTCCGATGAAGTATTGGGCTGAAGCTGCCAACACGGCGTGCTACACACAGAATCGGATGCTTCTCAACAAACGGCACGACAAAACACCATATGAAATATGGACAGGAAGAATTCCTAACATATCTTATTTCCATATTTTTGGTTGTAGGGTCTTCATTCACAACAGTGGGAAGTCGCAGTTGAAAGCTTTTAAAAGCAAAGCAGATGAAGGAGTATTCTTAGGATACTCTACATCTAGTAAAGCCTACAGAGTGTTCAACTGTAAAACCCTAATTGTGGAGGAATCACCCCATGTCGTATTTGATGAATCTTCTTTAAGCCTTCCACAGGAACAGGCTCAAGCGAATGAAAAGGATCAAAGCAAGGAACCCTCAAATCAACTCACTTGGGACGTGCTTGATGAAGATGATGAGATCAAGGACTCAAGCGAGCAGGATCCCAAAGGAGAAGTCGAAGCTGCCCCCAAGATTCCTGAAGCTAGTGCAGGCCAAGCACCCAATCCAGTCGCTTCAGATGGTGAAGCAAGCGACAAGGAAGAAGACGAAGATGAAGCTAGCAGATCCAAGCGTGCATGGCTTAAGGATCATTCACCAAGTCAAATCATTGGAGATCCATCCAAGGGTGTAGTGACCAGAAGTCAAGTGTTTGGAGAAAGTGCCATGTTCAGTTGCTTTCTCTCAAACATTGAGCCATCAAGCGTGGAGGAAGCCCTAGCCGACTCCAACTGGGTGATAGCCATGCAAGAAGAGCTGAATCAATTCACCAGGAACGACGTATGGTACCTCGTGGATCGTCCTAAGTTTCAGCATGTTATTGGCACCAAGTGGGTGTTCAAGAACAAGACCGACGAGGACCACAACGTAGTGAGGAACAAGGCGCGACTTGTTGCCAAAGGCTACTGCCAAGAGGAAGGAATCGACTTTGACGAGACCTTCGCTCCAGTGGCACGGCTTGAAGCTATCAGATTGTTTCTAGCCTATGCAGCAGCCAAGAAGTTCAAGGTCTATCAAATGGATGTGAAGAGCGCATTCCTCAACGGTGAACTCAAGGAAGAAGTGTATGTGGAGCAGCCACCGGGTTTCGAGCAGGGAGATAAAGTGTATCGATTGAAGAAAGCCCTGTATGGGTTGAAGCAAGCTCCCAGAGCTTGGTATGATACTCTATCTCAATTCCTAGTGGACAATGGATTCCAAAAGGGAAAGATAGATCAGACTCTCTTCACCATCAACCATGGAGAAGATATGCTTTGGGTCCAGATCTACGTGGATGACATCATATTTGGGTCGCCAAACCAGTCGCTTAGCGAGAAGTTTGGAGAGCTGATAAAGACCAAATATGAAATGTCAATGATTGGCTTGATGAGCTGCTTTCTAGGTCTTCAAGTGAAGCAGCAGGATAATGGAATTTTCATAAACCAAGCCAAGTACACTAGAGATATGCTTGCCAAGTTTGGTGTTCAACATGCTAAAGCTGTGAAGATTCCTATGAATACCAACTGGAAGATGGAGCCAGATGAAGGAGGAAAATCTGTAGATCCTACAGATTATCGTGCCCTAATTGGGTCACTACTCTATCTCACTGCAAGTAGGCCAGATGTTGCTTTTGCAGTCGGAGTCTGCGCTCGCTTCCAAAGCAACCCCAAGCACAGCCATCTTGAAGCTGCCAAGATAATTCTTCGATATTTAAAGGGCACTGTCAACATGGGTCTGTGGTATCCAGCGGAGGACAATTTGGAGCTCACTGGATATTCCGATGCTGACTATGGTGGGTGCCGAGTCGACAGGAAGTCAACTTCAGGCACATGTCAGTTCTTGGGAAGCAAGCTAATCTCGTGGTTCTCAAAGAAGCAAACAAGCGTAGCCACTTCAACAACTGAAGCTGAGTACATGGCCGCTGGAAGCTGCTGTTCTCAAATTATATGGCTTCGTCAGCAGTTGAAGGACTACAAAGTTGAAGCGAATGAAATTCCGATCTTCTGCGACAACAACAGTGCCATATATAACTCGCAGAATCCAGTGCTTCACACCAGATGCAAGCATGTGGAAATTCGACATCATTTCATTCGTGATCATGTCGAGAAGAAGGATATCAAGCTCGAGAAAATTCATATCGATTTCCAACGAGCAGATATCCTCACCAAGCCTCTAGCTGAGTCTCGATTCAACCAGCTATGCATGGAATTAGGGTTATTAGATCCTGGTGAAGAATGCTAGTTCCAGGATGCACGAAGAAGTGACCTCTTATTCTCTTGTGTGTCACTCGCTTCGGATCTTCATCAACTCAAGCGAGCCACTTCAAAATCTCACTCGCTTGAAGAAAATGAAGAAAGGTGGAGTATTGGAAGAAGTTCCCTACCAACTTATTGGAATTGTTAAGTATATGGTTAAGGGGGAACTAATGCTTACTCTTGGAGCAAGCTACTTCCAAAGCGAGCAAAGAATGCTGCTACCTTGAATTCTGCATCGCTTCAATTTGCCCTAGCTTGGGTCAAAGCGAGCCGACTGCAGATTCATTCTCTAGATTGTAGGAAAGCTTGAAGGTTTACCTTTTTATACAAAAGGTTGCAGGGCTGGTGACATGCTTCTGCGTAAAATACGAGATTGTCTTGTCAGAGCATTCTCATTATCATCCTGTCCATTTCTGCTCTGAGATAAGGACTTGTACTCATCCCTCATTAGTCATGAATAAGTACACTTACGTGATGCTCCCTTCGGGTTGTAGTAAGCTTGTGTACTATATTCATTTTCTCCCTCATTCACTTCGATGGAGGACTCTCTAATTCGTAGAGGAAGATGAATGCCATGAAGATGAA
This sequence comes from Thymus mandschuricus, assembly GCA_029379335.1. Taxonomy (NCBI): domain Eukaryota; kingdom Viridiplantae; phylum Streptophyta; class Magnoliopsida; order Lamiales; family Lamiaceae; genus Thymus; species Thymus mandschuricus. Next base: position 11,273,115 of record CM057074.1, on the reverse strand, counting down.
TGCCATGAAGATCTAATTCAACGTGTAGCATTCAACAAGTGGTATCTAATTCAACATGAAGTCTTCAATTTGTGGTATCAATCTCCTACGAAGTGAGATTGACTGGTAAGTGTTTCAATTTTAAGTACACTAAGTGAGCCGAAGCGTGCTAGAAACCTTCACTCACTACGTGGAAAATATGAAATGAATCTGACACAAATACAAAGAGGAAAACACTCTTGTTTATCCTCGAAGTATGTAAGTCAGAAACATTTCAAAATTAAGCAAAGAAATTCAATTTCTTATTCCAGTCGCTTCAGATGGCCAAGCGAGTGCTACGTCACTCAAAGCTAGCCATCGCAAGCGAGTGCGGAACAGTCACTCAAAGTGAATGCCTCTCAAAGCGAGTCACGGCTTAGCGGCCCAACTCGAAGCGAGCGGGCACGAAGCGAGTATGAGCTGTCTGCACTCGAGTGCCTATTTCACTTTCTGCCAAGTATTTAATGCAGAATCAGGAACGGCGGAAATAACGGGCGCGTGGTTCTCACTTCAAATTTGAAGCGGGAAACGGCGGAGAAGATCCAGCCATCGAATCTCAACAGCCCCCAATCTGTAGCCGTTAGATTAGCGCAGTATAAGACAACCCAATCGCAGTAGGCCACGTGGAGACACCGAGCAAGTGGCGGTTCACTCTTACTGTGGTGACGCCGGACACATCAGATCCATCACCGCTCGTCCGCCGCCTACCTACAGAACTTACGGCAATATTACTGTCCTACCCCTGCCACGTCAGCCAAGACCTAACTCTATATATATGGGACGAGGCAGAACTGCAAAACCTTTCACAGCCTTCAAAATTTGCCATTCTCGTGCTTAGATCTGCAATTTCTGCAACTCACGAGTCTCAACCCTTTCTATTTCATCGTTATAACTCTGTCCAAAATCCCTCAAATCTCACCATGGGAAAGAAGAAAAGTACAGAAATGATGGAGCAGTTCATGGCGGAGGCCAAAGAGAACATCAATGTCGAGCCTCATCTCGATCCCTCAATCATCGAGGAAAATGGATTCTTCCGTAGAGCCGTGACCACGGCCGGTCTATGGAAGTTCGTGACGGCTGTTCCGTCAAAAGTTCTGGCGAAATCCATTGGAGAGCTCCTGCTGAATCTAAGGAAGGAGCAGAACTCATCTTCATTTACAGATCCCAAGTCCATGAAGCCGGTGGAGGTGGACTTGAACGATCTAATCAGCATATTCGATTTGCCAAGGGAAGGAGGAGATTCCCTATTAGATTTGGGTTTTTCGGCCGAAGTCCAGTATGGCCGGTTCGCCGTCGATGGAGCAGAACCAAACTTTAAGGTGGCCAACATTCGTTCGAGTTTGAAGGCCCCCTTTAATCTCATTTGCGAACTCTTTACGAAGAGCATCGCGTGCTACGTCGGATCCCTGGATACGCTGTCGGAGACAAAGTTGATCGGAACCACCATGATCGTCGACAGCCTCGCCAGAACGAAATTCAACTGGCACAGCTGGCTTCTCAAGCAAATTCACGAAGCTGCTGAAGATTTTGCATTTGTACCAGGGACTTCAAACAAGATCCTCCGCAAAGGAAAGTTGAAACTTTTCTCAAGACTCTCCTTCGCATTGGAGAAAAAGTTTCCGGGAAAAGAATGGCCGGAAGATGACACCATCCCCTACATCAAGCAGTCCATCTACTACGACAAATGGAGGAAAACCAAAACTTTGATGGACTTGGGGCTTCTCGAGGTTAAAGTGCCCGTAGCAAGACCGGTTGCCGAAAGGCAAGCCGAAGTGAGCCAAGTGAGGCCGGTCGCTTCACCCGGGAAGCGAGCCGCGCCAAAGCGAGGCAAGAAGATGAAGCGAGTCGCTTGAATCGTTCAAGAAAGTGAGGCGGTGGAGCCTCATCGACCCAACAACCCCTCACAAAAACAACCCCCCTCTCTCCTCGTGAAGAAGAAACTGATTCTTCTTTTCATATGCCCGAAATGCCCTTACTCCATGTCGACCCAGTCGAAGCTTACACCACTTTCCAGCCATTCCAAACCCAGCAAACACAACCACCCCTCACCGAAGCCATCCAAATTTCAAAAACCCAAGAAACCTCATCACCTACCCAATCCCCCTCGACATCGGTAGCTACAGCCGATACCCCCCAAACTGTCGGAGAACTTCCCATCATTCCACAATTCATTCCTCCTGCCCTCACCGTACACAAGCGGGCTCTCGAACGCTATGTTCTAGACAGAGATCAAGCCGCTGAGACAATCAATATTCACTACAATCTTTGCTCCACGAACGTTGCATGGAGCGACGTGTTTTACACCAATGTCGTCGACTTCCTGACGTACATTACATATCGTGGAACGGAGTACTACAAAAATCTTCAGACTCCTCAAAGCCTTCACAGAGGAGGAACTGATTCAAATGGAGGCCAAGTTACTCAACTTCATTGGCGAAAATGGCTTCCATGCCTTCCTTGAAGGGACCAGCTTCTGGGAGAAGCTGGATGCTAAGGTGAAAGAATCGTATCCACTCGCCACAGTTCCGAAGCGAGTGCCCTCTTCCCATGAAAGGAAGCTCATCAGGGAGCATAAGGAGGAGGTGGAGTTGAAGGATGCGGAGATCGCTAGCCTTCAAAGCGAGATAACGAAGAAGAGTGAGGAAATGGAGAGGAAGGCGGGGGAGGTCATTAGTCTCAAAGAAGACTTTGACAAGAAGAAGAAGGATTTAGAGGGAAAGGTGGAGGAGAAAGAGAGGTTATTGGAGGAAAAAGAGAAGGCGCTGGAGGCGCAGGTGATGCTAGTGGGAGATCAATCTATCACAATCACCGAACTTAAGGGCTCGCTTGATGCGGAAAGGAGCCGCTTGAGGGAGGTAAATGCCAAGCTTGTCTCAGTTGGCAAGGAAAAGAAGGATTTAGAAAAGGAGGTAAGGAAGTTGAGGGAGGTGCTGGAGAATAGAGAAGGAGAGTTGGTGATGAAGGGAAGTGAGCTGCTGAGCACGAAAAAGGCTCTGGACTCTCTCAAGAATGAGATGAAGCTGCTCAAGCAAGAGAGTGAAACTGATAAAAAGGAGCTGGAGAGTAGGAGGAAGAGTGCGCAAGCTATTGACCTAAGGAATGCTGAATTAACGCTACTATTGGAAAAGGTCAAGGAGCTGGGCGAAGCATACACAGAAAAGATGGCTGCAAGTGCCGAATTCCATCTCTCTCTAAACCAGAGAGAGAGGAGCCTTGAGACAATGCAAGCTGAATTTCAAGCGGCTCAGGAATTTTGGTACTTCAACTTGCAGGAGGAGAAGGCAGATATAAGGAGGGAAATTGAAGCGGAGCTGGAGGCTCGCTTCAGAGAAGTGGAACCCTTAGAGAGAATGATGGCATCAGTTGTGGAGAGAGAAAAGCAGTGCGAGTATCTAATCGAAGAAATTTCAATCACGACTGCTGATCTGGTGGCCCCAACTGTGGGAAAAGCCGAAAAGATGTTGGAGGCCATTCTCAACTCTGTCAACTCACTTCACCAAACCATTTCAGGAAAATCTATGATCCTAACCCCTGGCAGTGATGATGCCAAAAAGGAGGAAGGACAAGTGAAGCTAGGAGGAGCTGGAGGTTCAGGGGGAAGTAGAGTTGGTGTGGAGTTGATGCTGGAGGGAGGCAGTGGTGCCGGTGAAAAGGAGGATGTAGATGAAGCGAGGGCTCTGGGCAAGAAAAAGCTCACGGAGGAGGAGTTATTGAAACAACTCGAAGAGCCCAGCAGGCCGCTTCAAGAGAAAGTGCTGAGTGCTTCAATTGCACGGCATCCTCCGATGACTGTGTTGACGAAGGAGGAAAAGCGGAAGCAGGTGGAGAAGGATGCTGCCATGGCGTGGGAGATGGAGCAACTAACAAAACTTTTTGTGGGTGCAGGTGCTTCATCTAGTTCCCAAGTGGCCGCTACTCCCAAAGCGCCCGCTTCAGCCGCCGCCCCAGCTTCGACAGCCGCACTCACTACGACCACTGCTGCACTCACTCCGTCAGCAGTCGTCCCCTCAAGTGCTGCTAAGAAGGATATGCCTCCACCCCCACCACCAAAACTTCCATTGAAGCGAACTGCACAGGAGATAAAAGGTGATGACCCCGCGGCCAAGCGCCAAAAGGTCAAGCAAGCAGTTGCTTCAAAAGCTGGAAGGGAGGAGAGGAAGAGAAAGGAAAGAGAAGAAGGGAGGAGCGAAGGCGAGAGGAAGAGGAGGTCAAATGACAGGCGACTCCAAGTGATTAACGCACGGATTGAGGAACACTTCAGTGAAGTGATACTCATCCAGTCTTCTTTGGTGCGGAGTGCCTTCATTCCATTTATGCCAGATGAGTCCGAAGCATGCGAAGCACAAGCCATATCTGATGCATGCGACGTGACGACAAAAGAGATGGTTGAGTCTGGTCGCTACCCCCGCATGGACGAACAAAACTACATTCGGAAGCGTCTAAATGAAAAGCGTCCATTGTGGAGCGGCGAAACAGGAAAGAAGTTCAAAGCAACCATGGCTGAACTGTCAAAGAGGTCTGAAGAGGAGTTAGCCAAGCGAAGGGACGATCACCCTGATGCAAGGGAAATTGAGGCTTTTATTCCGAGAGATCTGCTTGATCTGTGGTTATACTACAAAGACCTGTTCATCAAGGCCTACTATTACTGGGAGATAGTGCCGCTGCAGGATCAATGCTCTAGGTTAAGTGCTCTCAACAATTTTCTCGCCGCCTATGATGACAGACTGCGGCGGAAAATCTTCACCTTGGCTGAACAAACTCAACCCATGCCAATTGTTGTCAAGGTTCCTGCCCTAAAGGAATTCCCCATGCCTTATCATCCAGGCACGGATATTCCAGATAGAGGAATAATAGATGAGGAAGTGACTGAAGCCTTCAGGCTGGAGAGTGCATGGAGAAGACCTAGTATCCACACAGTAGACTCTATGGAATCGAGAGTTCTATCAGCTTATGTGGATACTGCTGCTGTTAAAGAAGAGAAGAAGAAGGAGGAAGAAGGAAAGGAGAAAGAGAAGGAGGATGAAGCTGCAGGAAACCTTTGAGTTTCAAGCTTCCTAATATTTCTTTTTGTGAACTGCTTGTTCATTTATCCCACTTTTATTTCTGTCTCTTCTGTGTCATTTACTCGCTTTGTGAATGACTTTACATTTTTGCTACAAACTCAATAATTTAACCGGAAAAAAAAGGGGAAGGAACTTAAAAGAAAATTACAAACGAAACTGCAAAGGAAGCAGTCGCTTGGAGTTCCCTTCACGGTTAGATAGACTAGATTTTTTTTTTTTTTTTATCTAAGTCGTATGGGTTTTGGCATCATCAAAAAGGGGGAAATTGTTGGGAATTGTTAAGAATGAAAATGTTAAGGGGGGACTACATGGGACACTTTAAAAATGTAGTGTTTTGATTTGATCCCAAAACCCCAAAGCGTTCTGTTCCCACGCGACCCATTTGATGTAGATTATAGGTTAGAATTTTTCTAAGCCTAAACTGTTAGGATGGCTTTATTTTGCTTAGCTTTAGACTGCAGGAATTCCATGTGAAGGCCACTCGCTTGAGTGTGTTTGTCAAAGTGCAGCAAGTCTAGCAAGCCAAAGTGAAGCATGCCGAAACTAGCGAAGCGAAGCGAGCGCTACAGTGGAATTAAAGTGAACCCACCAAAGCGAAGCGAAGCGAGCGCTACAAAGAAAAGTTGAAGCAAGTCAACAAGGGTTAACATTCACTTAAAAAGTTTCTCGGAAAGATTATTCCCAAGTGACTCACTACGAAGATGACCACGAAGCGACTCACTTCAGAGCGGCCGCTACAACTTCAAAGCAAAGCGAGCCACTACCTACCAGAAAGCGACAGCGCGACTCCCGCCCATATTTTGAACTCCAGTCAACAGGAGATCGTAGCATTAATTACAAGATCTCCACGTGTCGAAAGCGGAGTGGAGCAGAAGAGTTGACTGCCAGGCCGACAGGGCGCCGCTACAGTACTGGCTCGCTCCAGTTACTGTTGAAGTTGGAGTTTAGCCAGATTTGGCAAACGGACAAACTGCGCATCTACAAAAGCATACTGGCTGCACAAAGTACTGTCGAGTGGAGGAGAGACAAGGCCACCAACCATGCAACGGATCTCGGCCATCTCTCCGCCTATAAATAGTGAAGGATGAAGACGTGAAGAAGTAGAACACTACTTGAGCATTCCAGCGCATACAGCAAACAAACACTCCCAAGCCTTCGAGCAAATCTTCGAGTCTTTGTTTTCTAGTGTTCTCCGAGTTTCCAGCTCATCGGAACTCGTCTTCACAACCTTCACACTTAGAGTCTAAGCCCATTCCATATCCAAGCTTAGAAGAACAGATCTAGCCATCTTTGCACTTATTGTAAAGAGCTCTTCATAGTGTGTTTCGTCAACTAAAAACCCTAAACTCTGTCTGTTAGGTTTTTGAGTGTTGTCGTTAGGTTGTTTCGATCCAAGGCTCTTCTTTCATCGATTGGAGAAGCCTCGATCATAGAGTTTAGATCCAAGCTTCCACCTACATCGTTTGTGTAAAGCTCGATCGAAGTTAGGCTGTAAGGAGAGCCCGTAATCTCCCTGTCTGTCTGACTGAAGCGAGTGAAGCTTCTAGTCTAGTTAGGTTTTTGGTGTGAACCCGGAATCACCCAGCGTCTGTCAGATCCAAGCGAGTGAAGCTCGATCTTGACCAGGCTTTTGAAGAGCTCGAAATCTTCAAGTTCTTGAGTGAAAAGAACAGTTGCCGTCGTGCAACAAAGTGGACGTAGGAGCGTTATCTCCGAACCACTATAAATCTTCGTGTCGTATCTCTCTAACCCTTATCTCTTTACTATATTCGATTATGCATTGCACGTGCATTTAAACAAACAAACTTGATTCTTTAATTACTTAGGAAAGATTTAGCTCACCAAATTCCGCACACGAGTAAGTGTTCACTTCGGTCAAGCAGGCTAGCTACGTACTGTAGATCTAGCTTCAGCTAGGTCTTAAGTTTCAAGTGAGCTCTTTACTTGTCACTCTGAGTTAAGGGATTTGAAGTTGAAAAACTTCAAAATACGTATTCACCCCCCCCCCCCCCCCTCTACGTATTTTCCCATTAACAAACCGGGACCAACAAAGGTCAACCATTTATCAATGTTAACCTTCGTCGGGAGCCGGTCCCAGAGTAACTGCCAGGCCGTGACTCTCGTCTTAAGGGGAGCGAACGCCTTCCAAATGAGATGCAAGCTGAACGAAGGGGGCCGAGAAAAATTCAAGTTGTTGTCACAAGAAATGAGGAATTTGTAAGCCTGCTTAACAGCAAAAGAACCATCTCCCTCTCTTCCCCATTGCCAACAATCTGAGCGGCCTTCCACAGGAGAGTAATTAGCCAAAAAAGCAAGAAAATCTTGCACCCTTCCCCGATCACGATCGATTAATGTCCTCCTCCATTCAATCGACCAACTCCACGCACCATCCACCCACTTACCCATCTCCCTCACCACGGCGGCTTGATTGGAGCAAAAATTAAATAAGCGAGGGAACCGATCTTTCAAGGAATTCTCCCCGCACCAGAAGCCTTCCCAGAATGACACACTCCCAACATCGCCAATCTTTTGGACCAAGTTTCTCCTGAACCACTCCCCCTGTTGCCCCGTAACCATCCCAAGCACCCTCTTCCACCACCCCAACGGTCTCCTTCCCCGAGACCTCCCATTCTCTCTAAACCAATTGAGTTCCCCGTGACGAGAACGAATAACTTTCCCCCATAAACAGTCATTATCTCTTAAGTAACGCCACACCCATTTTCCCAACAAAGCTTTATTGAAAAGAGAAAGATTTTTTATCCCAAGCCCACCCTCCCCCTTGGGTTTACAGATGTCCTCCCATTTCAACCACGCCACCTTCTTCGATCCCACATCCCCCCCTCCTCCCCACAAGAACTTACAAAAAATTGACCTCAAACTTGTTTCCACCATTTTTGGCAGAGGGAAGAAGGACAACCAATAGATAGGAATAGCAGTTAAGGTGGATTGAATGAGGGTGATTCTGCCCCCATGGACAATTTCTTTCTTGACCAGCCAAGAAGTCTACCTTTGATCATGTCAACCACACCATCCCATCCTTCCCTACCACGAGAGCTACCCCACACCTTCATACCCAGATACGGAATGGGACCATATCCGATCCGACACCCAAGAATATCCGCAACATCTTTCAGTTTCTTCCGCCCCATGTTGAAACCGAAAATAGAAGACTTATCAAAGTTAACAGATAATCCCGAGACTTCCGTGACGTTCTGCAGCAACCATTTGAGAGCGAGAGCGTTTTCTGCAGCCCCTTCAACGATGAAAAGGGTATCATCGGCGTATTGTAAGTGAGAGATCTGAACCTTATCTTTACCAACCTCAATCGGTTTTAATAGCCCTTCCCGAACAGCTCTATTTGTGAGCAGATTCAGCCCCTCGACTGCTATCAAAAATAAGAATGGTGAAAGCGGATCTCCTTGACGAATACCCCTTCCCATCATAAATTTGCCAGAAGGACTCCCGTTGACCAGAACGTTTGCCGTAGCCGACGTCACACAACATTCCATCCATCGCACCCATCTAGTTGGAAAATTCATGAGATTCATTATCTCAAAAAGATATTCCCAGTCTACCGTGTCATAGGCTTTGGCAAAATCGACTTTAAAAACGATTCTTTCTTTCTTGGATTTTTTTGCTTCCTCAATTGCCTCGTTCAACACCACCACGCCGTCAAGGATGAAACGTCCCTTGACAAAAGCTGATTGAGGCTCACCGATCAGCTTGCTAATCACACTCTTCAAACGACTGGCCAAGGCTTTTGCAAGGACTTTGTACAGACTTCCAATGAGATAAATGGGTCTAAAATGTTTTACATCACACGCACCTTCTTTTTTAGGAATCAACATGATGAAAGACGCGTTACACCCCCTCACTAGCCTCCCGTGTTCATGAAACTCATTAACCACTCTCATCAGATCATCTTTAACGATGTTCCAACATGCTCTGTAGAATTTAAAATTAAAACCGTCAGGGCCCGGACTCTTCAAACCCCCACAATCCCAGACCGCGTTCTTGATCTCCTCTTCTGTAAAGCTTCTAATCAGTTCATGACCCTCTTCGTCCCCCAGCTTAGGAACCTCAAAATCATTGGAAAATCTGAGACTACGATTATTATGGCGTTGAAACTGGAGGCGAAAGTGGTCCCTAATCAACTCTTTCACTCTCCTGGGATCTTCCACCCAAACACCATTCCACTCAATACCCGCCAGGCCATTTATGTTTCTTCTCCATTTAATAGAGTTGTGAAAGAACTTGTTGTTCACATCACCTTCTTTAAGCCATTTCATCTTAGCCTTTTGCGCCAGTAAACTTTTCCTGTTCTGATGTTGGCGAAAAAGATTCGTCGATGCAGCGTTCCTTCTACACACCTCATCCTCTGACAGCCCAAAGGTATCATCAATGGCATCAAGCATCTTAATTTCATCACGAAGGTTTGCAATAGAGGTATCGATGTTCCCGTAATAGCGCACATTCCAATTTTTCAAAGCACCTTTGAGCCTTTTCAGTTTTTCTTTGAAAACAAAACACCCATTCCCCAAGATTCCTCCCTCGTTCCACGACCTCTCAACCACTCCCAGAAAATCTGGATGCAAGATCCAAGCGTTGATGAATCGGAACGGCCTAGGACCCCAGTCCGTATGTCTTGAATGAAGAATAATTGCACAATGATCCGAGAGCAAAAGGGATAAATAAGGTAAGAAAAAGTATAGAAAGTGTTCAACACCTGCGGCACAAACCTATTTTTGGATCTCGGAAGCCCACACAGATACGTATCTTGCCACCTTCCCATCCATTTATCATTGACAAGGGCCCTATCAATCCTACTTTTACATGAACCATTACTTCGGTACCACGTAAATTTACTTCCTTGCAAGTTCACATCGAACAGATTACACCGCTCAATGAAGTTAATGAGACCTCTATTTCCTTTGGACGAGTCCCCTCCGCTCGAGCCCACCCTCTCTCCCTCGGCAAGGATAGAATTGAAATATCCAATCAAGCAAACCATAGAATCTGCCCACTGACCCACCACTAACTCTAACCTATCCCACAACAACAATTTTTCCCCCTCATTACAAGGAGCATAGACATTAACTATGCAAAATCTCTCCCCCGTTTGCCTCCAAGTACCCACCACCACCACAACACCATGAATAAACCAATGGCTAGAGCTCCCGAAGAGATTGTCGTTTCAGAAGGTGAGGAGACCGCCAGAACGGCCAATGGCCCCCTCACTACACCACCAAACCCCCATAGACCGCCATAAGTCCCTGCCATCCTCCTCCGAAAAAGATTCCAGCAAAGTTTCCTGCACACAACAAAAATCCAGCTTATTGTTAACGAAAAAAGAGTACACTTCCCCCTTCTTAATCGTGTTCCCAAGCCCTCGGATATTAAAAGAACCTATCTTCATGATGAGACCCCCACATCTCCAAGACCATTTCGATGTCTACCACCACCACCTGTACTTTACTGCGAGGAAGGAGTCTCAATTGCCTCCAGCCCCACCTTCCTACCAATGTCCCGAACTTCAGTCCCCTCAAACGCTTTCCCATGATCACTACGACCTTTCCCTGCCCCCATCTCTTTCTTCTTCCGCCCGTGCCTTTCCGCCCCAACTTCACTACAAGATGCCATGGGTCTGATGAACTCGTGCCAAGTATTGGGTCAAAAGGTTTGCGTTTCTATTTTCCTTTTCTAATTTTGGTTTCTCCTTTATCGAATTCGATGTCCCTCTGGGTAGCCCTAGAAGAGTCCTTACCCTCCGTGATGGAATCAAGACCTCCCCCATGACTTTCTGCAAAAATGCCTTCCCCACAAGGGTCTGGCTCATTATCTACGGGAGTGGACATAGGGCCAAGGTCCATCGAAGGTTGTTCAAGCCCAATGGACTTCAGAGGCCCATTCTCCTCAACCCCTTTATCCCCCCCTCCCCCCCCACCCCCCCCCCCCCCCCACAATTTTCCTCACCCCTTGGCCCACTAGAGTTGACTCTCCCACTAACTGGCCCATTCTCAATCTCACTCCCACCGCCAACATTAATGCCAAGGTGCAAATCATAGGCAATAACGTGTTCCCCAAAATTCGCATGCAACGACAAATCATTATGAAGCGTCGCTGCCTGTTCAGGTCCCAAGGAGAATGTTCCTTCTCCAACCCCTTCTCGTGTTGGAACTTGTGCCATCTCTCCTCCGCCGTTAACGGATTCACTCCCGCCGATATCAGACTCCGACCACCCGTCCACCATCGCATTGAACGATGGAATACTGCCCCACCTTTCGTTGCTCCTTGATGATTGATCGGAATCCGAATCAAGATCGATCGAGGCATTCCATGCACCTTCCACAACCCCGCAACACAACTCCTCGATCTTAATCGGGAACATCTTATCGTCGATAGAGCAAGGCATGATTCTATCACATGACACTAAGCCTGTCCGGACTTTAAGGAGCGCCACATCCAGCCTAACCTTACTCTCTGTTGCTTCATGAATCTCGACCTTCCCCGAACGTCTAACACAAAGACTGAAAGAACCGAGAGGACCAGGCCTGAAGAGGTACTCCAATCCATCGAGTCCAAATAATCCTCGACAGATTTGCAATGGACGGATCCCACGGCTTCCACCATGTAAACCAGAACAAAGTCCATTCCTCAAAACCTCGCAGCACCTTCTCTGTGGATTCTTCCGTTCCGCTTTGCATTAGGATCAGGCTACTTCCCAAGTTCTTCAGGGTCAACCTCTCTCCGCATTCTCTCACATTTCTTCGCCATGTTGATCCCACGAAATTTCATGGGTGGTTGATGCCGGTTGTTGGAGTGAACGTGGGGATCATGGGTGGTTTTCTTGTTCCGCCTTTCTCTCCATCACTCCACGTATTGGTGGTTAGGGCTCAACTCCCTGGGCCTGTATATGATGTGGGCTGGGCCGAGCTGGTGTTGGGCTGGACTGTCCTGATTGGGCCTGTGCCGAACTGGGCTTGTGCCGAGGTGAGGTAGTTGGGCTTTGGGCTCCCGAGGTAGTGGTTTTGGGCCTAGGGAGATGGGCCATTTCCTACCAGTGCTCCTGCTTCGTTTATTCGTGATAATTCTCTATTATTGTTGCATCGTTTTCTAGCATTCAATGTAACAGGAAAAGTCGAAGGAAGCAAGGTTAGTGGCCCTGAGTGTTACATGTTATGGGCTGCTAAAAATAATGTGCAGGTCAGCATCTCCCACTTCATATGGAACCAGATCATCGGCAACCAATCGAGGCACAATGCGCATCCAGCCCTTTTCCAGATAGCCACGGGGATAGCTCATTTTATGGCGGTCAAATTTTATCCCAGCCCTCCGATGTCTATAGTTCCAAGCCGTGAGATTACCCCATCTGAGCTCATCAACGGCCAATACTTGTCTTCCTCTACTCAATTCAAACCATGGCATCTGCGGAGTTCGGTGCAGGTTTACATTGCTATCCATGGAGCACCGGCCGATCATGAAGATCAGGAAGAAGACATGGATGAAGGAGCCGAAGCTGCACATCAAGCTCAACCCGAGGAACCCCCGGCTTACTTTCAGACATATCAACAGGGGTTCAACACTTTTCAGACTGGGTTGTTTGAGAGATTGGACTCCCATGCTACTCTATTTCAGTCGATGACGACGAATATGGAGAACTTGGGACTTCAGATGCAGAACATGGGGACACGAGTCCAGGGGGTTGAGGATCGAGTCTATGACATCGAGCGTCATCTTTCGAGGTATACTGATTTTCGTTCTTCTTCTTCTTCTTCTAAGGCTCCGTGGGATCCTAATGATCCAAATGATCCTCGTAATTTTCACCCATGATAGCTGATTGTCATTTTAGTTTTGATTTTATTGTAATTTTCATTTTAGGAGGTGATAGATCCGGGTTAGAGATCCACAACAATTTAAGAGATTATTCATCATGTTTTGCAAATAGCATTCATGGGTAAAGCGTTAGAACAGTGAAGAGCAAGAGATTCATGCGTATAGAAAAACCATAGCCAAGTATTTTGTATAAGGCAAGAGGCGCATAGCAAAGACGAGTAATAGCTGAGTTATAGGCAACAAACAGAGGGCGTATTTAGCCACAAACTTGCAAGATTCATGGAGTTTTGCATTCATACATGTGGATAACGAAGAAACGAAGTAGGAGAAAGAGAGAACTGAGGAGCGCGGAGCTCCGTTGAGCTTCATTCCCCTTTAGATAATGAGGGTTTTACCTTAAGCTCAAGGTAGTATGTGTAAGAGAGAGACTCTTCCCGGTGTTGAGAAGAGCGGGTGGATGTGAAAACGGGCTACGACTTCCCGGAAGAAGGTCTCATCCGCCTCGGCTGGCCTGAGCTCAGAGGAGTCTATGAGGAGAGTATTGAACTGAATGGAACAGTACACTGAGGAGCGTGTTTTTTTCGTAGAGAATGTGTCGAGAGTGATGATGTTGTTGTGCTTTCACTTAGTATTTATAGGTGTAGAGAGGGTAAAAAGTGAGCATTCGTGTGAAGGAAGGGCAGAAAAGGGAATTCAGATGGAGGCAGAGTATCCTCCGTCATGAATGCAGTGGTCCTCACTCTATGGTGCATAGAGTCACGCGGACCGCATGTTATGCAGAACCTTGAGCTTCTGCTAAACACTCATAGGATCTGGTCAGATCCTTCCGCCCTTGCAGATGCCTGTAGATCCCACATGGCTTAAGGGAGAAGTTAAAACCTCACAGTTTCCTGTATGGCATATGATTCTTGATTATATTGCGTGTCTGGTGATCATAAAATCTCTTTGATATTATGCTAATACGTGAGATAACTTATATCGATCATTATAGAAAAGCAATACTCATCTACATTAATGGCGTTGTTGATGCTAGTTCCGCCTAGGATTTATTGTTCCTCTCATAGGGGTAAGGTTCTTCACCTCTATTGGGACATCTGATACACCAATTTCTTTAAGAACGGTAGTCCAAGGTTAGGGTAAAGTATATTCCCTACCAACGTGGGTTATTTAGGGGGGTATGACTGATATTAATCCCTATCAGCTACTCCCCACTAGGTCCAGAAGTGTGTTGTGTTAGCTTCTGGTAACGGGAAGAATGCACAGATTCTAACTCCCTTTGTTTTTTACAAAAGATGATGCTTCTTCTTTTTCTCTCTCTCTCTCTTTTTTTTTTTTTTTTGGCGCGTGTGCAGGGGATAATTCCCTTTTTAGGGATTTAATTAAATCTCGAGGTATTGAGAGAAGCCTGCCTTTTCCTCTCCCTTTTTCTAAAATTTATGAGTAGTAACTACTCATTTTTCTTTATATCCGCCAAATTCCCGGAAAAGAAGAAACCTTTCCTCTTTCCTTTCAATCTGCTCGGAGCTTTTCTTCTCTGCTACACAGGTATTTTTCTGCCTTTTGCCTTTCTCTTGGACTTTCAGCTATCGTCCCTTTAAATGAATGCCATGAAACCCTCCTCTTCTCGGCGAGGTGCTTCCGGTCATCATGGTCACAAGCGGTCCACTAGATCCGCTTCTGGATCTGAGGTACAGAAGGGAGACGTCGGGAATAAACCCAAGAAACAACTTCTTCCCCTGGAAAAATATGAATCCTCTACTCTAGATAAGGCATCTTTAGATGGGTTTATGCGAAAAGCGAAGGAATTTGGGGGATATTCTTTGAGAATTCCCGAGAAAGATGAGCGACCTTCGTCGCTGACATCTCCCTTTAAAGCCTTCTGGTTTTTTCAATTGGGGGCTAGGTTGCGTTTTCCAGTGCCCCACTTCTTTAATCGCTTTGCCTTCTTGTACAATGCACCTCTGAATCAACTAAACCCAGCCTCCATTCGTAAGGCCGCCTTTTTTCACATAATTGCTAGCATAGAGGGGGTGAAAGATACGGCGTTCCTTTTCTTTCGTACCCATGAATTAAAGCAAAGGGATTCTCATCTTTATTTCTCTCCCAATGTCAAGTTCGCCGAAATATTTGGCAAATATGAATCCATAGATAAAGATTGGCATAAATGTTATTTGGTAGTTAGCCCCCCTTCTGGTGTTTTCTCGAATATCCCTGATATTAATTTGTATAGGAATCCTGGTAGAGAGAAAACCTCTCGATCCCTCCCTCAGAAGTTATCTTCTTGGGAAGAGGAGATAATGTCCACACTTTTGAGTGAATATCCTTTAGATCATACTATGCTTAGGCCTCTTGTAGAGAGTGAAAGTACCCTTTCCCTCTTTGGTTTGAAACCCAGCGTTCCTTGGTCTCCGTCAATGGGTAAAAACTTTCTTTGATGTAATTGCTATTTGATACCCCTTTATATATTTTTTGGTTAGGCATATGAACAATATTAATTTCCCCAATGCATGTACAGATGGACGCTTCTAAAAAGAATTTGAAGAACAAAGCATTCATCAAACTTCAACGGATAGTTGCCGCAGCAGGTCAGAACAATGGTGCTCCAGGCATGGTCACAGAGGCTTCCAAAGCCGAGCGTGAGGCCTTCTCCCCTCCTACGGAAGGTCCCAAAGGCTTGTCTAAGCCTCCAAGAGGGGTAGATTCTCCCTCTTCTTCTCGTTCAAAGGTGAAAACTCCCCGGCAGGGGAAGAGCAGAGTTATTACGGAGTCAGGGTCAATGACGGCTGCAGAGAACCTTGATTCCCCCTGTCCTTTCCCTATTGTTTCTTCTTCTATGGAAGGTTTTACCTTTTCATCACCAAGCCAGGACCTGACCGTCATGGAGATTTCCCCTTCCCCTGACCAGGATCTGGGGATTGTCTCGAAAGATCCTTCCCTCTCTTCTGATAAGAGGAAAGGGTCGCCCGCTTTCGCTCCTTTTGCTAAGAAAAGCAGACATGAATCTGGCTCGTCAATGCCCAGCTCCACTTCAGAAGCCCTGGTCCTTTCAACCTTTGGTCCTTCTGCTTCCAGATCCCATGCTCTTTGCTAGCGGGATTCTCAGATTCAGGCTTTGAGTCCTTTGGCCACATTTGCCAGCATAAACCCCTATCTTCCTCAGAAGGAGGCTCAGACTTCCCAGTCTTGCCTTTCTCCATCTTCTACTGGTTCTTTGGCCTTCATCCACTCCCTTCGTCGAAAAGGTTTGGACGTTCCCCCTTCCACCGTTCAGGGAAGTGGTGCCAGCGTTTCTTTCCCCGGGATGGTCAGTTCCATAGATGGGGGTTTAGCTGCTATGATCCTGGATAGCATTCCCCGCGAGGAGGATTGGCGGTTGGCAGAAGCTCAACCTTCTGATTTCTTATTGAAGAGAGCTGCTAGTTTCGAGCTACAGGTACACTATTGGGTTTACTCAATTTTTCTCTTTTCCCCTTTTTTAATTTTTGGGTGAAGGAAGTATCAGTAGCATCTTCTACTAACTTTTTATATTAATTTCAGGCTGCTAGTTGCTGGTCCATGCTAGGCGTTCGTGCTTTAGCTTATGACGATTTGCATGCTCGTTATTCTCACATGGAGAAAGAAAAGAAGAAACTTCAGGCTGAAGTAAGTCGTCTTCAAAAGGAGGCCCACCAGCATGAGGTTTTCAAAACCCTTCAAGCTCAGAAGACGAAACTGGAGGAGGAGTTGTCCGAGCTAAAGAGGAGGGATCAAGATAGGGAAAACTATCTTCAGGCTCAGGAAAGGGAGGTTTCCGAGCTCCGGGCTAGCTCTTCCTCTTATGCTCAACAGGCGAAGGATTTTCATGAAGCCTTAAGGTCTTCCGTCATGCAATTGGCAGGGGCGCATGATGCCCACTTCCCGGCAATAGAGCAGCTTAAGAGGCAGCATGAACAAGAGTTGGCCCAAGCAAAGGCTTCTTCTCATGCCGAAGGCTTAAGAAACGGGTTGGAGCAGGGTCTTACTAGAGGCATGAGATGTTGTCGGTCCCAGCTCCTTCTGACTCCATATGGGCAGGCCTTTCTTGATTACTTAGCTAATCATTTGCCTGAGGCTTATCTCCACTCCCCAGGCTTCTGGGTTAGGATGACTGAGCCTCTTTCCGAATGGGCCACAAAGTCTGTTTTTGAGTGCTGTAGGATGTTGGGCATTCCTGAAAGGGCTACATCCGTGAACTTGGGTCCGATCGTGGAGGCTTTTAGCAGGGCCCCTGAGACTCTTGCTCTTAATCGCCTAATCAATGACCAGAATCCCTGGTACCTTCGAGTGTTTCAGAAGGCAGCTCGTATCCTCCATCAACCTCATGATCATTTGGAGCCTTCGGCTCTCTGGAGTTCTCCACGTATTTAGACCTATCTTCCGGATGCTGAAGTCCAGAGATTGTGGAAAAGAATTTTTGAAGAGGTATAATTTTGCGATCTTGGAACATTTTCTTTCTTTTCTCTTTTGCTAATCGTATTTTGGAAATAGTAATTTTCTAGATTGTTTATTTTCATAGGTTGTCTTTGTGTTATATTCTTTTTTATTTTTCTAGGAGAAAGATACTCCAGATTTGCTTCCGCCTGCATGTGAGCTTCCCTTTGAGGTTTCGTCTTCCGAATCGTTCTCCGTCGACTCTTCAGATACAGAGTCTGACGCCGATATGCGCATCTTGGCTGACCAAGTCGCTTCCCTTAAGAGCTCTGGGAAGACTTCTTCTGTTCCTTTTGTGGAAACTCAAATGGAGGAAACAGGCGAGGCTCATATCTCTGCTTCCAACGCCGGGCTGACCAATGAAGAGTCGGTTGCCGTTCATGATTCTCCTGTAGTTTCTCCCTCCTTTGATGCTACTGTCCCTCCTTCCGAGGGTCCTGTAGAACTTGTTCCAGGTGTTCCTTCCAATACCACTCAGGATGTGGTTATAGATCCCAATCAGGAAGCTGGGGATCGTTTTGTGGATAATCTGTTCAGTTCTGATGCTACTGAGGCTTCTGTTCAAGACTAAAAAATCTTTATCTTTTTTGTCATTTATGTTGACCGATACTTCGAAACAGACTTTTTTTCGTTTTCTAGTTTTTTATCTTGAGTTTTCGGATGATTAAGACGGACTTCAAAATCTGCTTTTTGCCTTTGTTGGTATGACCTCTCATCTTGTCCTTATTTGTTGCCTTCATATGCGACATGGTGTAAACGTCGACATAGAAAAAGATAGAAAAAGCATTTTAAGATAATGGAATACAAATATTCCTATGGGGGGATACTCCCTACTGCCCCCCCAAGTGAGGTATAAGGAGTGTGAGGAATTATACCTCATTTTGGTGATGCTTTCCTCAAAATGCCCCTTCGCTATTAGGGACTCAGTTCGACTCTTTCATATATTACGAACTTTTAAGAAATAAACACTGCAAAAAAGGGGATAGTAAATTTTGTTCTTTCTTATGGGAGGGTACTCATTCTCCCCCGTTTTGAGGAATTGCTTATTTTAAGGTAGCTCTCATGGATCATATTGATAACCATTCAAAAGAGGTAGCCTTTTTCTTAATCAAAGAAACAAAGTATTGTCTTGGCTTTAAACCGTCCACCCAGACATGCACATTTAGCTTTGGCTCCACTCCTGGGATTTCCAGGACGGCCTCGTTGAAATGTGCCATGTAGTTTCCCAGGCTTTCGTTGATACCCTGTTTTATGGTCGTCAGATGCAAGGGGTTCCGAATGATCCTTTTAGCGCTGGAGAATTGTTGTAGGAAAACCTCTTTCAGATCCGTGAAAGAGTGTATGGAGGTTTTTGGTAACTGTTTGAACCAATGTTGAGCGGTTCCTGACAGGGTTGTGAGGAACACTCGACATTTAACCCCTTCTGAATATTGATGAAGGAGACATAGGTTTTCGAACTTCATCAGATGCTCTTCGGGGTCTTCTTTCCCCTGTTATTCGCAAGAGATTGTTTTGAAACTGCCTGGGACAGGATCAGTTTGGATGTCTATTGAGAACGGGCTGTTCTCATCAATATATAGGGGAAAGAGCTCTGATTCGCCTCCTCCATTCCTATTGTTTGAGAAAGGTTTCGGATTTTTTCCTTCCTTTGGGTTACGGAATTTTTTTTCGCTTGTTTCCATTTCTTATGAGGCCATTTCCCCGGCCTGCTTTTGTTCCTTTAGCTTTTTGACTTCTTTTGTTAAGAGTTTCATCTGATCTTGCTGCCGGGCATACTTCTTGGCCCCTGCATTTTCAGCGTTCTCTTTGAGTTTTCCTTCAAGTTCTTTAGGACCTTCTTCATCTGGGGACTCCCAGTCAGTAGAAAATCCCTCTTCCCCTTCGGCCACGGTCAGAGGCAGCCTTGAGACTAGCTCTTGAGTTATGCCTGGTGCATAGGCTTCTGTTTATGCATCGCGGGAGTGCTCTTGCTTCCCCCTCCTTCTTGGGTCTCGCCCAAGGGATCTGCATTCTGAGGATTTGCTCCTAGGGTGTGGAGTCTTTTCTCAACAGCCCTCTCTACTACCCCTTCAATAAGGGCTGTCATTTGCTGAAGCATAGCTGGAGAAAACTGAGCCTCCATGTTGACACTAGCCCCTGTCAGCATAGTGCCTGTTCCTCTGTTTCCTATTACAGAATCTTCTGGATTCCCAGTGGCTTGACTAGCCTCCTTGGAAGCAGCATCTGATGCAACATTCATTCTTATAAGAATCTGCAAAGATTTGAGGACGTGTAAAGGATTAATTCAAATGCTCTTTGAGAGAGACTTAAAATATAAGTAACTCGTTATCAGCAAGCTCTCTGCATTAGAGCATCATTTAGGGTGGCTTCTACGAGTATAGCTTATTTGTTATGAGATTCTTGGAAGGGGGTGGCCCATGCCTGTATAGGATGAAGGTAGGTAACGATTTGAAGATAGGAATTAAATTATGATAGAGAGTTTTAATACAGTTTCTTCCTCTTGACATGAGGCATCTGATCATATGAAATTTAGTCGTAACATATTGCCAATTTAGCAGATCCTTTTATAGCCGTCGACCATATAAGGTGGCTTTAACAAGCGTGGTTTACTTAATATAGGGCTTTTCAAGGATGGCTTTTGCCTGAATGAAGCTTCTGGAAAGGATCTGATCATGAAGGGAGGTTTTAAAGAATTTGTGTGGCATCTTATTCTATTGGGCTCAATATGAGAGGCCTTCGGCCATATGGGCCTTTCTTATATTTGGTGCCTATTTTATAGGATTTTCTTATAAGGTGTTCCCTGTCAGCCAAGGACTGTGAGGGTGATATCTTTTAGGCAGGATTTATGAGAGCATTACTTATTGGTCCGAGCTTACAAGAGCTTGGTCTATTTTATAGGGCTTACAGAAGCGCTACTTATTAGATTGGGCTTATGAGAGTAATATCCTCCTTACAAGTTTATGGAGGTATTGTCTATCAAATAGGGCTTTTCGAGAATACCCCTTATGAAGTGGGATTTTAGGTGAGATGTTACCCACCAGAAGGTAATGGGTAAAACTTATGGGGGTGATACACAAAGAGGCCGCTTTTAAAGCAAGGCTTAGGTGTGCACCGCCCATTCAATAGGGCTTATAAGGGCGTTGCCTACTGAGTAAGTGCTTAGGAAAAGTTCTGCCCCCTGTATGGGCTTTCGAAGGAGTTGCCTGGTTGATAGGGCTTTGTAGAGGGTTCTGCCCATTGAATGGGGTTCGCAATATAGGTGCCTATTAGATAGGGCTCCGCGAGAAGGTTGTCCATTAAATGGGGCTTATAAAGTATTTCGCCCCTTATATGGGGCTTACGATGATATTGCCTGTTAAACAGGGTTTTTAAGAAGGTTCTGCCTGTTATACAAGGCTTATGAGAAGGTTGCCTGTTGTATAGGGCTTATGAGTAAGGGTTCTGCCCGTTATACGGGGCTTACGAGAGAGTTGCCTGTTAGACAGGGCTTATGAGAAAGGGTTCTACCCGTTATACGGGGCTTACGAGAGAGTTGCCTACTAGGTAGGGCTTATTAGAGAAGGTTCTGCCCGTTATACAGGGCTTACGAGAGAGTTGCCTGTTAGACAGGGCTTATGAGAAAGGGTTCTGCCCGTTATACGGGGCTTACGAGAGAGTTGCCTACTAGGTAGGGCTTATGAGAAAGGGTTCTGCTTCCAGATGCCGGGCCCCTTCATCAAGGTGAATGGGGTAATCTCGTCATCCTCGGCTCTCCACTTTCTTAATGTTTTTATTATTTCATGGGTTTTTAAGTTAGGGTGATTCAAGGGGCATTCGACTAACTTTAGTAGTGACACTTATTCAGTAACCACCAATCTTTTGCAACTCATGAATGGGTTTCATATTGAGCAGATGATAGACAGAAATTGTTTGCTCACCAAGTACACAAGGTGAATCAAATGTGTTTGGAGATTGCTGCAGTCTGCGACCCGGCTTTCCTCCGGATCCTTCACAACCTTAAGTTTTTGACAAAACAACAACAGATTAGCCATCGCAATTTATGTTATGAAGGGGATATGGCCTTGATACCGCTTTTAACTGTCGTATTGACGTGCTATGACCAATGTAGTCAAAACAAATTCAGGGCATACATGCTAAAATTCTCCAGGAATAATATAAATCTTGCATTCAATACATATTCCTTCTATTAGACAGCCACCATCCTACGTGATCACCGCGACAGAGTAAATGACAAGGCAAGTTTATGCACACATAATCAGAATCAATTTAAAACTTCGAGGGTAAACAGGGGATTAGCCCTCTGAATCCATGGATTTTTACAGCACTTACAGATATCAACTCTCAATTCACATTCAAGGAGAGAAAATCACATTCAAGGAGAGAAAATCAACCTTTCAAAACACGGATTCTCCCTCAATCGACATGTTTATCACAATTTCCGTTTCAGAGGAGATGTAATCCTAGAATCACACCACTTTCAACAGTTCATAATTGTGGAGAGCTTAGCACATATCAAACAGCCGCATACCCATCTATGTTTCCGCTACTCGGACCACAAACAGGGTATTTTCAACCAATATAACATCAGATTTTCTCATATTCTCCTCATAAGGACAGAATAAAGGGAAATCGCAAACAACATTATAACAAGGAGCTGGAATTTCACATAAAAAGCAGAGGAAATCGACATCTTAACTCAAGAATTTCCCACAGACGGCGCCAGTTGATAGATCCGGGTTAGAGATCTACAACAATTTAAGAGATTATTCATCATGTTTTGCAAATAGCATTCATGGGTAAAGCGTTAGAACAGTGAAGAGCAAGAGATTCATGCGTATAGAAAAACCATAGCCAAGTATTTTGTATAAGGCAAGAGGCGCATAGCAAAGACGAGTAATAGCTGAGTTATAGGCAACAAACAGAGGGCGTATTTAGCCACAAACTTGCAAGATTCATGGATTTTTGCATTCATACAAGTGGATAACGAAGAAACGAAGTAGGAGAAAGAGAGAACTGAGGAGCGCGGAGCTCCGTTGAGCTTCATTCCCCTTTAGATAATGAGGGTTTTACCTTAAGCTCAAGGTAGTATGTGTAAGAGAGAGACTCTTCCCGGTGTTGAGAAGAGCGGGTGGATGTGAAAACGGGCTACGGCTTCCCGGAAGAAGGTCTCGTCCGCCTCGGCTGGCCTGAGCTCAGAGGAGTCTATGAGGAGAGTATTGAACTGAATGGAACAGTACGCTGAGGAGCGTGTTTTTTTCGTAGAGAATGTGTCGAGAGTGATGATGTTGTTGTGCTTTCACTTAGTATTTATAGGTGTAGAGAGGGTAAAAAGTGAGCATTCGTGTTGATAGGGATTAATATCAGCCATACCCCCTAAATAACCCAAGTCGGTAGGGAATATACTTTCCTTAACCATTGGACTACCGTTCTTAAAGAAATTGATGTATCAGATGTCACAATAGAGGCGAAGAACCTTACCTCTATGAAAGGAACAATAAATCCTAGGTGGAACTAGCATCGACGAATCTATTAATGTAGATGAGTATTACTTTTCTTTAATGATCGATATAGGCTATCTCGCGTGGCAGCATAATATCCGAGAGATTTTATGAGCACCAGACACGCAATATAATCAAGAATCATATGCCATACAGAAAATTGTGAGGTTCTAACTTCTCCCTTAAGCCATGTGGGATCTGCAGGCATCCGCAAGGGCGGAAGGATCTGACCAGATCCTATGAGTGTTTAGCAGAAGCTCAAGGTTCTGCATAACATGCGGTCCGCGTGACTCTATGCACTATAGAGTGAGGACCACTGCATTCATGACGGAGGACACTCTGCCTCCGTCTGAATTCCCTTTTTTGTCCCTCCTTCACACGAATGCTCACTTTTTACCCTCTTTACACCTATAAATACTAAGTGAACGCACAACAACATTATCATTCTCCGCACACACAACATACACCTTTGTGTACTGTTTCATTCAATACTCTATCTCTCTCTCTTACGAGCTCCTCCGAGCTCAAGTCAGCCAAGGCGGGCGAAACCTTCTTCCGAGAAGCCGCAGTTCGCTTTCACGCCCATCTACTCTTCTCGACGTGGGGAAGGATCTCTTTCTTACACACGCTACCTTGAACTTAAGGTAAAACCCTCATCGTTTAAAGGAGAATGAGGCTCAACGGAGTCCCGCGCTCCTCGCTTCTCTCTTTTTCCTACCTCATTTCTTCGTTACCTTCTTGTATGAGTGCAAAACTCCATGGATCTTACTAGTTTATGGCTGAATACGCCCTTTGTTCGTTGTCTGTAGCTCAACTATTATTTGCTGTTGCTACACATATCCTGCCTTGTACAAAATGCTCGGTTATGACGTTTCCATACGCATGAATCTCTGACTCTTCACTGTTCTAACACTTTACCCATGAATGCTATTTGCAAAACATGATGAATAATCTCTTAAATTGTTGTGGATCTCTAACCCGGATCTATCAACTGGCGCCGTCTGTGGGAAATCCTTGAGTTAAGATGTCGATTTCCTCTGTTTTTTATGCGAAATTCCACCTCCTTGTCATAATGTTGTTTGCGATTTCCCTTTATTCAGTCCTTATGTGGAGAATAAGAAAAAATCTGATGCTAAATTGGTTGGAAATACCCTGTTTGTGGTCCGAGTAGCGGAAACATAGATAAGTATGCTGTTGTTTGATATATGTTAAGCTCTCCACAATTATGAGCTGTTGAAAGTGGTGTGATTCTAGGATTACATCTCCTCTGAAGAGGAAATTATGATAAACATGTCGATTGAGGGAGAATCTGTGTTTTGAAAAACTGATTTTCTCTCCTTGAATGTGATTTTCTCTCCTTGAATATGAATTGAGAGTTGATATCTGGGAATACTGTGAAAATCCATGGGTTCAGAGGGCTAATCCCCTGTTTACCTTCGAAGTTTTAGTTGATTCTGATGGTGCGTGCATAAACTTGCCTTGTTATTTACTCTGTTGCGGTGATCACCTAGGATGGTGGCTGTCTAATAGAAGGAATATGTATTGAACGCAAGATTTATATTATTCCTGGAGAATTTCAGCATGTATGCCCTGAATTTGTTTTGACTACATTGCTCATAGCACATCAATACGATAGTTAAAAAGCAATCTCAAGGCCTCATCTCTCTCATGACATGAATTGTGATGGCTAAACTGTTGTTGTTTTGTCAAAAACTTAAGGTTGTGAGGGATCCAGAGGAAAGGCGGATCACAAGCTACAACAATCTCAAAATACATTCGCATCACCTTGTGTACTTGGTGAGCATACAATTCTGTCTATCATCTGCTCAATATGAAACCCATTTATGAGTTACAAAAGATTGGTGACTACTGAATAAGTATCACTACTAAAGTTAGTCGAATGCCCCTTGAATTGCCATTACTTGAAAACCCATGAAATAATATAAACATTAAAGAAGTGGAGAGCCGAGGATGACAAGGTTACCCTATTCACCTTGATGAAGGGGCCTTGCATCTGGAAGCAGAACCTCCCATAAGCCCCATATAATGGGCAAACCCGAAGCCCTGTCTAACAGGCAAACATCCTTTAGAAGCCCTGTCTAACAGGCAATACTCTCAAAAGCCCTGCTACTTAGTAGGCAATATCCTCGTAAGCCCCATATAATGGGCAGAACCTTCTCTCATAAGCCCTGTTTAACAGGCAACTCCCTCGTAAGCCCCGAATAACGGGCAGAACCCTCAGAAGCCCTACACAGTAGGCAACATCATCGTAAGCCCCATATAATGGGCAGAACCCCTCATAAGCCCTATTTAATAGGCAATCCTCCTCAAGAAGCCCTACACAGTAGGCAACATCATCGTAAGCCCCATATAATGGGCAGGATGCCTTCATAAGCCCTATTTAATAGGCAATCCTCCTCAAAAAAGCCCTGTTTAACAGGCAATATCATCGTAAGCCCCATATAATGGGCAAAGAACTTTCTAAGACCTACTTGCTAGGCAACCCTTCTCACGATGCCCTATCTAATAGGCACCTCTTTTGTAAGCCCCATTCAATGGGCAGAACCTTCTACAAAGCCCTATCCAATAGGCGACTCCTTTGCAAGCCCCTTGCAATGGGCAAAACTTTTCCCAAGCCTTATTCAGTAGGCAACATCCTCCCAAACTTCATACAATAGACAAAGTTCCTTATAAGTCTCATTAAATGGGCAGTGCACCCTTAAGCCTTGCTCTAAAGGCGACATTTATGTATATCGCTCCTATAAGTTTTACCCATTGCATTCCAGTGGGTAAAATCCCACCTAAATCCCGCTTTACAAGTGGTATTCTCAAAAAATTCTATTTGATAAACAATACCTTTATAAACCTCTAAGGAGGATATTGTTTTCATAAGCTTAACCTGATAGTCAGCGCTTCGGCAAGCTTTATACAACGGACCAAGTTCTCGTAGGCTCGATTTGATAAGCAATGTTCTTAGGAATCCAGCATAAGAGACACCATTCTTATAATCCCTAGCTAACAGGGAATATATTAACAAGAAAGTCCTATAAAATAGGTGCCAATGATAAAAAGGGCCTATACGGCCGGGGCATATCATATTAAGCTTAATAAAATAAGATGCCACACAAATTCTTAAAAACCTCCTTTCATGATCAGATCCCTTCCAGAAGCTTCATAAAGAGAGCTCTAGGAAAACAAATGCCTTAATAAAGTAGGCCCTGTAAAAACAGGTGCCATCGACCTCAGTTTCATTCGGGCGAAAGCCATCCTCGAAAAGCCTTATATTAAGTAAACCACACTTGTTAAAGCCACCTTATATGGTTGACGCTTATAAAAGGATCTACTAAATTGACAATATGTTACGACTAAATCTCATACGATCAGATGCCTCATGTCAAGAGGAAGAAACTGTATCAAAACTCTCTATCATAATCCAATTCCTATCTTCAAATTGTTACTTACCTTCATCAGGCAAGGGCCACCCCCTTCCAAGAATCTCATAACAAATAAGCTATACTCGTAGAAGCCACCCTAAATGATGCTCTAATGCAGAAGGCTTGCTGATAACGAGTTACTTATATTTTGAGTCTCTTTCAAAGAGCATTTGGAATTAATCCTTTACACGTCCTCAAATCTTTGCAGATTCTTATAAGAATGAATGCTGCATCAGATGTTGCTTCCAAGGAGGCTGGTCAAGCCCCTGGGAATCCAGAAGACTCTGTAATGGGAAACAGAGGAACAAGCACTATGCTGACAGGGGCTAGTGTCAACATGGAGGCTTAGTTTTCTCCAGCTATGCTTCAGCAAATGACAGCCCTTATTGAAGGGGTAGTAGAGGGGGCTGTTGAGAAAAGTCTCCACACCCTAGGAGCAAATCCTCAGAATACAGATCCCTTGGGCGAGACTCAGGAAGGAGGGGGAAGTAAGAGCACCCCCGCGATGCATAAACATAAGCCTGTGCATCAAGGCATAACTCAAGAGCTAGTCTCAAGGCTGCCTCCAACAGTGGCCGAAGAGGAAGAGGGATTTTCTACTGACTGGGAATCCCCAGATGAGGAAGGCCCTGAAGAACTTGAAGGAAATCTCAATGAGAACACTGAAAATGCATGGGCCAAAAAGTATGCTCAACAGCAAGAGCAGATGAAACTCTTAACAAAAGAAGTTAAAAAGCTGAGGGAACAAAAGCAGGCCGGGGAAAGGGCCTCAAAAGAAATGGAAACAAGCGAAAAAGAATTCCGTAACCCAAAGGAAGGAAAAAATCCGAAACCTTCCTCAAACAATAGGAGTGGAGGAGACAAATCAGAGCTTTTTCCCCTATACATCGACGAGAACAACCCATTCTCAGTAGATATCCAAACTGATCCTGTCCCAAGCAGTTTCAAAATAATTCCGTGCGAGTATCAAGGGAAGGGAGACCCTGAGGAGCACTTGATGAAGTTCGAAAGCTTATGTCTCCTTCACCAATACTCAGAAGGGGTTAAATGCAGGGTATTCCTTACAACCCTGTCAGGAACTGCTCAACACTGGTTCAAGCAGTTGCCAAAGGCCTCCATACATTCCTTCATGGATCTGAAAGAGGTTTTTCAGCAATTTGTCAGTGCTACAAAGACTACTCGGAACTCCCTGCATCTGACGACTATAAAGCAGGGTGCCAACGAAAGTCTGAGAGATTACATGACACGCTTCAATGAGGCCGTCCTGGAAATACCAGGAGTAGAGCCGAAATTAAAGGTGCATGCCTGTGTAGATGGTCTGAAACCAGGGCAGTTCTTTGCCTCCCTCATCAAAAAAGAAGCTACTTCTTTTGAAGAATTACTGACAAGAGTCCAGAAGTACATCCATATGGAAGAAGCCTTGAGCAGCAAGAGGGCTGAGCTGGCCTCCCAAAAAGAAATGAAACCGGAAGAAAGAAAAAGACTGGCTCCAGATGCCAACAAAATTGATAAGAATGAAAGATTTCTAAGATCTTTCACCCCACTGATCAAGCAACCGGTGGATCTGCTCGAGGTAGTCTTGAGAAAACCGGGGGTTCAAATCCCTGCCGGGTATAGACAGCCACCAAGAAATCCACCTTCTGAGAGATTCTGTAAGTTCCACAATGACTTTGGTCACATGACCAACGATTGTAGGAATCTGAGAATTGCCATCGAGAAGTTAATCCAGGAAGGAGAACTCTTGGAATACGTCAAAAGAGAGACAGAACAAAACAAGAAACGCAAAGAAGCTCCTGAAAGAGCGACTGATGCTAACCAAGGGTCCGAGCCCAAAGGTGTTATTAAAATGATATATGGAGGACCAACCATGGGAGACTCCAACAGAAGCAGGAAAGCATCTGCCAGAGAATTGCATATGCATGAAAGGCATGGGGTCTGGAAGGTCGAAGCCGGCCTACCCCCACCAGAAATCTCATTCGGGCCAGAAGATAATCAGAAAGTGATCCATCCACATAATGATGCATTGGTCATCACAGTGGAAATAGAAAGGTATCAAGTCCAAAGGGTCTTTGTGGACACAGGGGCCGCGGTCAACGTCATATTCGAAAGTTGTTTCAGTCAAATGAGCCTCCAGAAGCCATTGAATGGGGTAGCTACGGCTCTACATGGTTTCTCAGGAGACCCTGTGATGTCGCTAGGTTCGATTGATTTAATGCTCACTCTGGGCGAAGGGCCTACACGAGTGTCAAAACCAGTCACCTTCTTGGTGGTACGACAACCATCCTCCTACAACATCATTCTAGGAAGAACTGCCTTAAATCCATTCCAAGCAGTGGTCTCCACTTATTATCTGATGATGAAATTCCCCGTGGGAAATCGGGTAGGGCAAATATCAGGATATCAAGAGGTCTCGCGAAAATGCTATGTCCAATCGGTGCAAGCAGGAGAGGCCAGGAAAAGGCCGATGGCAGAACCCACCACCGAAAAAGATGAGATGAAACTCGAAGGGAAAAAGCTTAAAACCTCAATCCCAGCAGAGGAAGACCAGAACCTTTCGGTTTCAATGGAACACTTGCTGATCACTAGCAATAACCCTCCTGGAAAGCTAACGGTATCCCAGGACCCAGCCAAGCAACTGCTCCAGCAAACAAACAAAAGCTAAGGACCTGAAACTGAAGTAGCAGGCACCTGCCATGCCCCAATTGTGAAAATGCAATGGGAAGCTCTGATAACCCAGGCAAGGGCAAAAGTCAAAAGTTCGATGGAAGTGCTAGACCAAGAAAATGTCGAGGAGACAACAAGCAAGGAAAAGGTATCACCCTAAAAATATGCAGGGAGAAACTGAGAATCACTCTCAAGAAGAAAGTACGATGGGCTAGGACCCCTTATTCGTTTTTGAAAAACTCTTATTGCATGATTAACTGCTGTATGAAACATTGGATCATACCTCTTGATCGCACTATTTTTAACCACACAAAATAGGTATAGTATAAAGAAGTACGAGTATCGTATCCACAGGGATTGATATATCGAAATCATACAAAGTACCTCTACTCTAGAATTAAACTGATGTCTAGGCAAAAAGAAATTATGAATGTGGTTTTCTAAAATTCTAGGCAAAGAAAATAAACAAAATAAATAATTCAAATAAGTAAACAAAATAAGCAAATAAGGAAACAAATAAATCAAATAGGAAACAAGGTTGATTCTAGGGAAGCCTACCTAATCAAATCTATGTAAGCAATTAATGAGTACAATTAACCAATTTAATCCAATCTAGATGTGATACAACAAAAATAACCTAACACTCCAATTAAGGCAATGCAAGTCGTCACCTAACAAGATCCTAATCTCCTTTCGGATTTATAGAAATCAAATCAAGTGCAAAATAGAACAAGTATCAATCATACAATCAACTAGGTTCAATTATGACACCTAAATCAACTATATGCACACATATGATAATTCAATCTCAACTAAGATAATCAAACTACCATACCATGTATTCATGAGATCTATTATGCAATTATCCTATTAAGGCATAAAAACATAACTATGCACACATAATTAGTGATCAAGTAATCATGCATGAGAATAAGCACTATGAAACATGTACCTAGATTGGAAGGCTAATTGTAAACAAAAACAATCACATAAATTCAATTAGGCATTCAATCCCTAAAATCAACTAAAGAAATTAGCTAGACATAATTAATAGAAAGGTAGAAGGAAGAATAAACAAAATTAAAAGCATAAATAAAAGAAAAAGGGATAGAAAAACTCTTGAATCTTGAATAAATCTTCAATCTTCAATGGTCTTCATACATGAATGTAAAAACTAATCTAAAATATAAAAGTGTATGGAAGAACTCTAAACTATGAAAACTTATGAAAAACATATGAAAAACTTCTTAAAACTTGGATACAATGATGAGTTTTGGGGTATTCATAAGGTAGGGGTTCATAATTGTTACCTAAGTGGGCAAGGATTAGGTTAAGGAAATAAAAATATCCCAAATTTAGCATTCCCGTGTATTTGACTCGGCCAACGACTCGGATGGTGACTCGGCCGAGTGTGTGTGGGGAAATTTGACTCGGCCGAGTAGGTTCAACAGTAGCTTCACTCGGCCACTGACTCGGCCGAGAGGGTGTCCGAGTGAACCCATGCAGTTTGCGCGTCTTTCTTGTTTCGTCCGTATCTTTCTCATCCGAACTCCGAATTGACCTCCGTTTTCGCCTACACGCTCCTATCGAACCCCTATTCAATGCTATGCTTCCATAATTCCAGAATAATTCTTTAATAACATCGTGAGAAGTCAGAACTTTGGGATCAATACTTCATCATCTTCCTTGGTTTCATCGCCTCTTGTCTCGCCTTGGGTTTTCTCGACATAAAAGCCCTAAAAACACTCAAAACAACTCAAAAGCGTAATCTAGCTCGAAATAACATAAACAATACAAAACATAAGCTAAACTATCAAAATAAGATAAGAAAACGATAATATAACACTTAGATAATAAGGTAAAAATACACCCTATCACCTCTTTATCTTTAAAATAGTTATATTTCGTAGGTGTTTAGCCCTCAAATGAGGTGTAGTTCCTTCAGTCCCTTACACCTCACTTGGGGGGGGGGGGGGGGGGGAGGGGGAGTAGGGATACCCATATCCCATTATCTTAAAATGCATGCTTTCATTATCTTAAAACGCTATTTTACACCAAGATATTACTCCACTATTTTGTCCCATCACCCTAAGAATACAGGGTAAAAAGCGAAGCCCCTATAAACACGAGGATAAGAGAGATGTGTCACACCCCGATTTTCCTAACTCTAAAAATAATTAATTTAAATATAAACAATTAAATCGGGATGCAACGAAGGGTAAAAGAAAAAGGGAGAAATCATAATTCATTTGATTTTAATTAGTATTAATTAAAATTCGTTTTAGTTTAGCCCGGAAATTTGGGCAGCATCTCCCCTATACCAGGATCAAGTCGTAGTAAATTCCAAAGACTATTCTTCAGCTAACCAAGTACATAAACCATAACGATGAGGTCGGACCAGACCGCGCCATCATCGGATCCAAGATATTAAATAAAATGTAACTACCTAGGCGGACCAGACCGCTCTACAGTTGGTTCCAAAATATATAATTACATCAAAGTTACGTTTAAATAGCGAAAGCGAAATAAATAAATGTTTATCAATGGTTATAGTTTTATAAATTCGTTTAAGTTTTCGTTATATGAATTTATATTTTCAAAACGTCAAATTTCTAAATTCTAAGTTTAAGTTTTAAACTAAAAGAATAACGAATAACTTTAATGAACTTTAAACTTTCTAAGTTAACTAAAACTATAAATTTCATTTCATTTATTTAAGACGATAGTATTTCGATAGTTTTAGAGACGAAAGGAAAACTATAATTAAAAGATGAAACTTAAGAAATTGTTTATAACCAAATCGAAATTTAAGAAACGAGAAGGTCTAACGGATTTAAGTTTTATTTTCCATCGTCTCCTGATTCCTCCTTCTTCTCTCTCTCTTCTCCGTCACTATGCCTCTGGCTCCCAATCTGCAAAACAAAGAAAGTTCTGCAGGGCTGAGTACAACAAGCACTCAGTGTGATTATGCCGCAAATAAGAATAGCAGGTTATCAAGAATAAGTAGGAAGAATAGAAAGAAGTGGAATTCGATTTCCGTAAAACCGATTCCTTGACACGGGCCCATTTTCGGAAGTTCATGTTACTCTCATTTCATTTGCAGGGCGGCATATAAATGCGGGCCCATCTGCTATTTGCAGGGCAACACACGAACACCGTGTGCGACCCATCTGCTAGGTGCAGGGCTACATACGAAGAACGTACGCAACCCATCTGCTATTTGCAGGGCGGCCTACATAAGTTGTAAGCAAACCCATCTGCTGGAGATCAAGATTTGTGGTGATCAACCCACTCCTCTTGTCTCATGTGTACACAACTTCCCAAATTGATGTGTTAGACCAATCAAGAAGCCCGATCGTAAATATAAGAGCCTTAAACATGAAAGTCCGAGACACACAAAGTTTCCTGAACAAGCCTGCACTTGAAGAAAATGAGCTAAACAAGCTCAGAGATAATATTAAAGAAATAAAGAATCCCCACCTTTACCAATTACTCGTTTTCTCGATTCTCGGGTCCGAATCTTAAGTTATCTTCTTCAGAGAATATTCCTACAAATATTTTCCTGATGTTAAGGTGCGTTCAGATTTCTGTTTAGAGTTTCCTAATATCAATATCTTTTAACTTTAGAATTTCCAAGAATAATAAAAATATTCATATAACCTTCAAAAATTACTTTCTTTATGTATTCGTCATTTGGATGGCTTAGACATCAACACAAAAGTTGTTCAACTAAATATTTAGAATATTTTGGTGTAAAAACATTTAACATGCAAAAGGGTTAGGGGTCCTTCAATTCAAAATGAACCTAGTTTCATTTTTAGAAAATTAACGGTGACTCCGATCGTTACCAAATTTTATAGGATGCTAGATAATATTACTTAGAATCTATATTAATATTTTTATAATATTTGGGCAGAGTCTCGACATGCAGGGAAACATTATCCGGGAAAAAGAAAGGTACACCATCAACAATTCGTTTTCAACAATTCGTTCCGATTAAGTGGTTAATTATTAGGTTACGAACAACTTTAATTCGGTGATATGGATGCAAAAAGGAATGCCGGCAACCACCAAAGAAAGGGCGGCTGCGAACGGCGATGGAGAAGAAGAGAAGGTGATGCATGTCTCATTTCGGGAGCTCGTGGCGACGATCAGCCACTACTCCTAGAATCGAAATCTCCCTACGAGTGCATAGGAACGAACGGCATACCTTTTCGATGATCGGAGAGAAAGTTATGCACGAAAGATGATCGACGGTGATCGGAGGATGCTCTCGGCTTGAAGGGGAGAGACGGCGGGGGAGGAGGATGGCGGCAGAGGTGATGAAGAAGACGGAGCAGCAGCTGCTGCAGCTGATCGGAGAAGAAGGTGATGGCGTCGGCGGTCGGGAGATGAGCGAGAGAGATGGAGAGAGCTGCTCCTGCTCTTGCAATCTTTAGAGAGGGAGGCAAGGGTGTTGGGGTGGTGGATGATGAAGGGGCTGCTGCTCTTGCAGCTTTAGAGAGAGAGAGCGAGTGATGGTGGCTGGTGGATGATCGAGTGAGAGATGGAGGAGAGGGGCTGATTGATGGAGGGTGGTGGGGAGATGATGATGATCGGTGGTGGTGGTGGAGAGGCGGCCGGCGATGGAGGATGGCGGAGGAGGTGGCTGCCGAAGATGGGAGGTGAGGGAGAGAGTCGGTAGAGAGAGAGAGTTGGTGGGTTGGATTTCCTCAAAGTGAAGGAAATGAAATGGATAGGGGCTGATGACAATTGAGGCGGTGATGGCCTTTTTTTATAGGGGCCATCTCGTCTCGTTCCCCGACGAAAAGATATTTTTCCGGCAACGAGTTCCGGTTTTAGATTTCAAAGGGTTTATGGAATCCACGAAAAATATCGAACATAACGATATAGGTTAAAGAATTTTCGGAAGGAATTTGATAGCTCGAAGATTTTTAACGAAACGAAACGATCGAAAATAGACAAACGGCGACTCGGGTTTTCTTAACCGTTCATCCGAAAAATACCTAACTTCTTTCATAATTCTTTTAATGTCAAAACTAGGTTAAATATATTAACATTACTTTTTTGGAATTTTATTAAGTTAGAAATAATATTTTTAGTTAACTAATTTTAATTAAATTAAATATTCTAAAATTCTTTTATTAAGAAATTTATATAACTAATAATATCAAAGCTTTTAAATTTAAAATTCTTTTATCATTTTACTATATAAATTATGAAAAGCTTATTTTATTAAAGGAACTATTTATTTCCTATTTTCTAGTATTTTAAAAATACGGGTTATTACACTACCACCCCCTTAAAAGAAATTTCGTCCCGAAATTTAAGTACCTTCATATACTAAGTCGGGGTATTGGGCTCTCATCTTTTCCTCCGGTTCCCACGTGGCCTCTTCCAAGTCGTGGTGGTTCCACAACACCTTAACTGTGGCAATCTCCTTGTTCCTAAGGACTTTGATCTTTCGATCCAAAATCCTAACAGGTTTTTCTATATAATGTAAATCAGGGTTAAGTTCTACTTCTTCATACCTAATCACGTGCTTGGGGTCAAACACGTACTTCCTAAGCATCGAGACCTGAGAGACATACCAGACATTGGCTAGGCCGGGATGTAGTGCTAGACGGTGAACTTCTATTGGCCATAACGGGTCCGGAATGTGTTTCATAACGGCCTTCCTTTCGAACCGAAGCTTACTGATGGGCTTGTTCAGCTAGCTCTAGGTACAAGATCAAGCAGAAACCTCCTTTTGTCTATCCGACTAATCTTGACAAGTTTGCTTGGAATACTTCTCAAATTTCCAAATAATGGGTATGCCATGGATGTTTTCTCCATTCTCAGCTTCTTCTAGGTTGCCCCCAAATATTGCCTGGTTCTCCATCACAATGATCACAAACATATTTGCTCCATACTCTTGGTCTCTTATCTCAAGACGATGCCTCGCATAAGGCCTCGGATTTTTATTTTACATATTCGGCTGGATACTATTGCCAAGTTCACATGCACTCGTTGTAATATGAAGGAAAGAGATGTGCTTGTATCAATCAAGCCGCAAAAGGTATGTGATTGAGGTTAGAACATACCTACTAGGTTCCTTTACTCCATGCTCCTTAATCACAATTGAAGACATAGGTCCTAGCTTGGTGGTTGACGCGGATTCCTTGCAGTTCTTGGTCCTCTTTGTGGTTGTGGTTGAGTTGAGTCTGAAAATTGTTGGTTTAACATGCTTCCCGGATTCTGCGGGCATGAAAATGAGTAGTGTCCCCTCATTTTGCACCGGTAACATTGCACTGCTTTCAGGCGGCATCTTCCAAGGTGGTTCTTCGAACATGTTTGGCAAAAAGGCTTTTCCTCGGCCGGGTTCACCTGTTGCGGCTGCATATTTCTGAATTGTTTAGGTTGTCGAGGTCTTGTCTTACATGTCAAACATACTTGTCGATTCTCGAACTTCTCATCTTCCCACTTTCTCTTTTCTTTGCTTGAGCCCGATCCTTCGTTAGGCTCGTTTCCTCTATCTTTATTAGGTCGCATCAAAGATTCGATGTCCATGGCTCGACTCAGTGCTTGGGCATAGGTGAGTGGGCTGTGGCTGGCAAGAGGGATGCCAATCTCGTGTCTTAGCCCACGTCTGAACTTTTCGGCTCGAGCAATGTCTGAATTGACTAAATGTGGAGCGTAGCGAGCAAGTTGGTTGAATATACGATCGTACTCGATAACAGTTCTCTTCTCCTGGCACAGGTTCCAAAACTCATTCTGACGGCGTTGGCGATAGCACTCTGGAATGTACTTCTCATAGAGTTCCACTTTAAACTCTTCCCAAGTATAATGGCTCAGTCGGGCAGGTGTGAAAGTTCGTTTAACGGACTCCCACCAAAAATCTGCTTCATCGGTTAGTTGATGGAGGCCAAAGGCTAGTTTATCGGATTCAGAGCAGTTGATGTAGTTAAAGATCTTGTCCATGGCACGGACCCATTTTTCGGCATCGGCAAGCTCACCAAGCCCACTGAAACTTGGAGGGTTCTGTCGGCGGAAACTCTTGTCATTCCTAGGGGTTTGAACCGTTTCTAGGGTATCACTTATCTCATTGTTCCTCCTAGACACCATTTCTTTGTTTTGCTAAGTCGTGGCACTAATTCTGAAACATAATGTCACCCGAAACATTAGTAACTTTTGATCAATAATATATGTTATATCCCAAATGACATTTATTATTAAGAGTTTTCGGGGATTCAATATTTCAGAAATATACTCATTCTTTCAAGCAGAAAAACATAATTCACATATATATCGTAAGCCCGATATAATCAAATAAGTCACATATATATCGTAAACCCGATATAATCACATAATTCTCGTATCGTACCCCGATACTTTAAAAATCATATCACATGTCAAATTTCCAATATCAATCCCTCCCCGGATGATATAAATTTAACCAATATCAATCCCTCCCCGGATGATATAATTTAATCGTATCGTAACCCGATACATAACCTGTCAAAATTTCAATATCAATCCCTCCGCGGATGATAATAATCAATTGTATCGTAACCCGGTACATAACCTGTCAAAATTTCAATATCAATCCCTCCCCGGATGATAATAATCAATTGTATCGTAACCCGATACATAACCTGTCAAATTTTCACGTTTTGAACATAAATCCCTGCCCGGATTATAACAATTCAAATCTCTCAACATATAATTCACATTTTACATCAAATATTGCAACTTTTCATGATTAGTCATTTCTCATGTTTCGTTTTTCACATAGTTCATGTTTTGCAATCAATCATGCAACTTTTGCAGATAACCACAAAATCATCAAGTCACGTAATCATATAACCATAGTCATAATCATAACCATATATATCATCAAAAGTTGATTCATTTGGAACGAATCTTAAGTACCTGCCCATATTATAATTTCATAACATAAATATTTTCAATTATCCTCGGTACACAACCGTTAAAAATATTAATTTCCCGACCTTTTCAATGAGATGGTGATTCCCTACCCGGATCACAATATTATAACATGAATATATCTCAAGTTTAGCATTTTCACATAATCATGTCAACATTCTTCACATTCAAATCATACAATTACTTCACGTTTCAATTTTTCAAATTATTTCATTGTTTCGCAGATTTATATCACATATTCAACATTTCATATCTTCCAAAGCACCATATCACACTGGTAATATCATATAAGTGCATATATTCATATTTCGTGAAATCATTTCATGTCGATATCAATGTCAATAATATTACTTAGACATACCATCTTTCACATACTTCATGTTCATCATAAAACACTCAATCTCGAACTCGTAATATCATCAAACCATCATATATAATACCAAAGTCATAACTCAAGGATTTCGATTTGAATGACATAGTGCAAATTCCACATTTAATACATACATACAAATAAGTCATAAATCCAACATGATTTAGCCTTGTTAAAAGTATTGATTAACATTTCCCATATCGATATAATCATATCATATCTATTTTTTTTTTTTTAATAATCTTCATGGTATTATTATCTCATAATTCACATAGTCATGTTATTATATATATCTGTGAAGTTATCATTGTAACATTATCACATTATCTCATGAGGTTTCATTCCCACAATATATGTCGTTTTTATATAACACACCAACAACTAACATCTCCTTAATTATATAATAGCATGATCATTTTGTTCTTCTGGAGATATCCTAAGCTTAATTTTCATATGATATCGTATTTGAGAAGTCATTAATATAGCAAGATTATTATGCAATATATAATATCATAAAGTTTCAATTTCACATAACATCATGTCATGGTTTTGTCTTCATATATCACAGAGATAATATAACTCCCCTTAATCATATTATCGTATAACCCTATCCTATTGTTAATCTGGAAAAATCATAAGTTCGTGTTTTCATCATGCTATTAAAGTGTAATGGATAATAATCTTTTATTTTATTTACATAATCATGCATAACATATTTGAGAAGCTATGATTTTAAGGTTTTAATCGCATGCAACATGTTTCATTTTCATATATCCCATAAATAATGTAGCATCTTTATAAACTAGAATTGTATGTTCATATATTAGTCCCATGATATCTAAGTTAACCTATCAAACTTAGTCATGCAATATCATGTTTAGTAATTTATCTCACAACTAATGGTCTTTCATGTTCTTCACATAATTAAGCACATCATATCATCATATAATAACCCCTACTCATATAATCACTATTTAGCATATCACAAGAGCTCAAATCATATATATAATAACTTTCCATAGAGTACTTTGCAAGTAACACATATACATGATTATTTGTTCAACTCGTTATAGTAAATTTCAAGTCAACATACACAATATATGTAAAAGCATGATTCCATACTCATATGACGAATCACATAAATCACTACAACATATAAGTCACGTTCTCATCTCACATATGTTTCGATAAATATTTCTCACAACCTTTCACGTAATCAAACTTTCAATCGTTAGTTTCAATCAATATACTCATATGA
Source organism: Thymus mandschuricus (assembly GCA_029379335.1). NCBI lineage: Eukaryota > Viridiplantae > Streptophyta > Magnoliopsida > Lamiales > Lamiaceae > Thymus > Thymus mandschuricus. The sequence continues at coordinate 11,234,602 of CM057074.1, read as the reverse complement.
GTTAGGAATGTACCTCGACGATGAGCTCGGAGCAATAGTGATCGAGAGAGAGAGAATGCATAGGTCGAACGTGAAATTATTTCATCTTAAATTCCTTAGATTAATGCATAGTCCATGCCTAGGATAAATTTTTCTCAAAATTATAAATTTAAGTTTATGAATAGTCTTTGGTATTCAGAACGACTACGCTCTGATACCATCCTGTCAAACCCCGATTTTCCTAACTCTAAAAATAATTAATTTAAATATAAACAATTAAATCGGGATGCAACGAAGGGTAAAATAAAAAGGGAGAAATCTTAATTCATTTGATTTTAATTAGTTTTAATTAAAATTCGTTTTAGTTTAACCCGGAAATTTGGGCAGCATCTCCCCTATACCAGGATCAAGTCGTAGTAAATACCAAAGACTATTCTTCAGCTAACCAAGTACATAAACCATAACGATGAGGTCGGACCAGACCGCGCCATCATCGGATCCAAGATATTAAATAAAATGTAACTACCGAGGCGGACCAGACCGCTCTACAGTTGGTTCCAAAACATATAATTACATCAAAGTTACGTTTAAATAGCGGAAGCGAAATAAATAAATGTTTATCAATGGTTATAGTTTTATAAATTCGTTTAAGTTTTCGTTATATGAATTTATATTTTCAAAACGTCAAGTTTCTAAATTCTAAGTTTAAGTTTTAAACTAAAAGAATAACGAATAACTTTAACGAACTTTAAACTTTCTAAGTTAACTAAAACTATAACTTTCATTTCATTTATTTAAGACGATAGTATTTCGATAGTTTTAGAGACGAAAGGAAAACTATAATTAAAAGATGAAACTTAAGAAATTGTTTATAACCAAATCGAAATTTAAGAAACGAGAAGGTCTAACGGATTTAAGTTTTATTTTCCATCGTCTCTTGATTCCTCCTTCTTCTCTCTCTCTTCTCCGTCACTACGCCTCCGGCTCCCAATCTGCAAAACAAAGAAAGTTCTGCAGGGCTGAGTACAACAAGCACTCAGTGTGATTATGCCGCAAATAAGAATAGCAGGTTATCAAGAATAAGTAGGAAGAATAGAAAGAAGTGGAATTCGATTTCCGTAAAACCGATTCCTTGACACGGGCCCATTTTCGGAAGTTCATGTTACTCTCATTTCATTTGCAGGGCGGCATATAAATGCGGGCCCATCTGCTATTTGCAGGGCAACACACGAACACCGTGTGCGACCCATCTGCTAGGTGCAGGGCTACATACGAAGAACGTACGCAACCCATCTGCTATTTGCAGGGCGGCCTACATAAGTTGTAAGCAAACCCATCTGCTGGAGATCAAGATTTGTGGTGATCAACCCACTCCTCTTGTCTCATGTGTACACAACTTCCCAAATTGATGTGTTAGACCAATCAAGAAGCCCGATCGTAAATATAAGAGCCTTAAACATGAAAGTCCGAGACACACAAAGTTTCCTGAACAAGCCTGCACTTGAAGAAAATGAGCTAAACAAGCTCAGAGATAATATTAAAGAAATAAAGAATCCCCACCTTTACCAATTACTCATTTTCTCGATTCTCGGGTCCGAATCTTAAGTTATCTTCTTCAAAGAATATTCCTACAAATATTTTCCTGATGTTAAGGTGCGTTCAGATTTCTGTTTAGAGTTTCCTAATATCAATATCTCTTAACTTTAGAATTTCCAAGAATAATAAAAATATTCATTTAACCTTCAAAAATTACTTTCTTTATGTATTCGTCATTTGGATGGCTTAGACATCAACACAAAAGTTGTTCAACTAAATATTTAGAATATTTTGGTGTAAAAACATTTAACATGCAAAAGGATTAGGGGTCCTTCAATTCAAAATGAACCTAGTTTCATTTTTTAGAAAATTAACGGTGACTCCGATCGTTACCAAATTTTATAGGATGCTAGATAATATTACTTAGAATCTATATTAATATTTTTATAATATTTGGGCAGAGTCTCGACATGCAGGGAAACATTATCCGGGAAAAAGAAAGGTACACCATCAACAATTCGTTTTCAACAATTCGTTCCGATTAAGTGGTTAATTATTAGGTTACGAACAACTTTAATTCGGTGATATGGTTGCAAAAAGGAACGCCGGCAACCACCAAAGAAAGGGCGGCTGCGAACGGCGATGGAGAAGAAGAGAAGGTGATGCATGTCTCATTTCGGGAGCTCGTGGCGACGATCAACCACTACTCCTAGAATCGAAATCTCCCTACGAGTGCATAGGAACGAACGACATACCTTTTCGATGATCGGAGAGAAAGTTATGCACGAAAGATGATCGACGGTGATCGGAGGATGCTCTCGGCTTGAAGGGGAGAGACGGCGGAGGAGGAGGATGGCGGCAGAGGTGATGAAGAAGACGGAGCAGCAGCTGCTGCAGCTGATCGGAGAAGAAGGTGATGGCGTCGGCGGTCGGGAGATGAGCGAGAGAGATGGAGAGAGCTGCTCCTGCTCTTGCAATCTTTAGAGAGGGAGGCAAGGGTGTTGGGGTGGTGGATGATGAAGGGGCTGCTGCTCTTGCAGCTTTAGAGAGAGAGAGCGAGTGATGGTGGCTGGTGGATGATCGAGTGAGAGATGGAGGAGAGGGGCTGATTGATGGAGGGTGGTGGGGAGATGATGATGATCGGTGGTGGAGGTGGAGAGGCGGCCGGCGATGGAGGATGGCGGAGGAGGTGGCTGCCGAAAATGGGAGGTGAGGGAGAGAGTCGGTAGAGAGAGAGAGTTGGTGGGTTGGATTTCCTGAAAGTGAAGGAAATGAAATGGATAGGGGCTGATGACAATTGAGGCGTGATGGCCTCTTTTTATAGGGGCCATCTCGTCTCCGGTTCGACGTCTCGTTCCCCGACGAAAAGATATTTTTCCGGCAACGAGTTCCGGTTTTAGATTTCAAAGGGTTTATGAAATCCACAAAAAATATCGAACATAATGATATAGGTTAAAGAATTTTCGGAAGGAATTTGATAGCTCGAAGATTTTTAACGAAACGAAACGATCGAAAATAGACAAACGGCGACTCGGGTTTTCTTAACCGTTCATCCGAAAAATACCTAACTTCTTTCATAATTCTTTTAATGTCAAAACTAGGTTAAATATATTAACATTACTTTTTTGGAATTTTATTAAGTTAGAAATAATATTTTTAGTTAACTAATTTTAATTAAATTAAATATTCTAAAATTCTTTTATTAAGAAATTTATATAACTAATAATATCAAAGCTTTTAAATTTATAATTCTTTTATCATTTTACTATATAAATTATGAAAAGCTTATTTTATTAAAGGAACTATTTATTTCCTATTTTCTAGTATTTTAAAAATACGGGTTATTACAAGATGTCATCCTAAATTAATAATAGAAACATGTTATAAACAAGGCCCCGAAGGAGCATCTGGTTTAAATCAAAAAGTAACGAGCGTTGGCGCTCCAGTAGCATGATTTCAGGGTCATAAATGAGCACCCCATCACAAAATATTCAAAATATAAATTGTTTAGCAAGCATCCTATCCAAAGCAATAACATTAAGGGGAGGGATTTCGAGTGAAGGCTAGGTCCTCAGAGCTCGATGAATGAGAAGAAGACCATTCTTTGATAGCAGCCAAAGCAGAAGAGGTAGAGGGACCGCCCTTGAGTGGGACTGCAGAAATCTGCAGTGTTCCCCTCATTTGAACCATCTTCCACCTCCTTAGGAACGGGCAATAAAGAAGCACCTCCCTCACTGGCAGACGGGCTTAAAGCTCTTCCCTCTCTCAGTTCCTAGCAAAGAAAAAAAAAATTCATGACAAGCAAATAAACTCTAAAAAAATAAAACAAACAATAGAAAACAAAGAGATACCTGGTCGAAAACCTTCCGAATAGACCTCATAACCATAGTGTTATGAGGAAAGAGAGGAAATAAGAGCGCCTCCCAAGAAGGAAGGTTCCCGGTGATCCTAGCGGGTTGGTGAAGGATCTGAGCTGCCTCCTTCAACGCAGGCATATACCAGGGCTCCGTGGAGGAAAAGGGGCGACCCCTTTGGAAAGACTCAGGCTCTATATCGAACATCCTTACGATCGACCCTGCGTTGATAGCAAGCGCACGTTCTGGAATACCCAACTGCTCGCAACACTCAAAGATAGCGGAAGCTGTCCACGCAGTGAGGGGTTCGAACAAACGTAGCCAAAAATCGCGAGAATGAAGATAAGCCTCAGGCAAATGCTTGACCAAGGAATCCAGAAAGGCCTGACCGTAAGGAGTCATCAACAAGTTAGACCTGCAATCTTTGACTCCAGAAGAGACGCCCTGGCTCATCCCCTCTCTCCGTCCTTGGGTGAATGAGGAAGCTCGGGCTTGTTCTAAGCTCTTGTTCGTGGCTAAGTGTCAGTTGCGCTATTTCTGCTGTCTGAATTTCCATTAGCTGCTCTACCCTCTCAGACGAGGCCTTCAAAGCTCTTTCAAGTTCCTTTATTCGCTCGCAGAGAGAAAGTGTGTGCTCCTCTCTAGCTAGCAAGAATCCACGAAGTTGGCGGACTTCCGTTTGGAGTTGCTCTCTGCTCTTCTCAGACTGAGAAAGACTCTCTCGCAATTGCTCAAGGTTTAACTCTTGAGCGGAAGAAGAACCCTCCGATACCTTCCCCTTTTTTCTGGCCAAGAAAGAGGGAGACTCACCTTTCCTCTTAGAGGAAGAAGAATAAGGTGCTAAAGAGACCGGAACAGGAACACTAGCATCCTCGTTAATGAAAATAGGAGAAAATGAAGTTGATTGACTAGGAGCAACCAGGTGAGGAAAGTAGGGCTTCATTCGAGGCTTACCAATTTCTACCTCTCGAGGACCCTCCCGAGAAGGGTTACAACCCCCAAGACCCGTAGGCTCGGGGATAGAGGTATTACCCGGTGATAAGATGGGAGAGGAGCCGCCTGATCTCGTCTGCTCCATCATTTGTAGTAACTTCTCTCGAGCTTTTTGCCCCATGCCAAGCTTGGTGGAATCCATAGCTACGAAGCAGAGGAAATCACCAAAGAACAATGATAAGATGGTAGGGTTGCAAATAGTGGAGATCAATCCAAACCCTACAAATTTCAATAATTGAGTGATAGTTCTAGGGATAATGTATCAGTCCCATTCACGCCATAGTCGATTTCACCATCTAGAAAAATTGGGGCCGGCAATGTCCCCGCAAAACAAGAACAGGGGAAACAGCAAAGGTTACCCCAATCCCAAAAAGTTCAAAAGAAGACCTATGCGCAGGTATCGAAAAGTAAAATCGCAATGAATTACCTGAAGAAGGACGAAGGGAAAGGTATTCGTCGGGGTAATCGACGGAAGCGGCGGACGATTCGCAATATTGCTCTTTCCTTTCTGGAACACAATGCAGAGAGGAGGATGAAGAAGTTGAGAAGAAAGGGGGGAGTGGTCTCCTACTTATCGCCCCACGACGTTTCAGAAAAAGGGAATTGCCTTTTCACCTGCAAATAAAACAAAAGTAATCATAACTCCCATTTTAAAATATATTTTAAATGGTCGTGTACTCTTGCACCCTTAGGGAAGAAGTAATGATGAGTGAAGGAAAACAAGTTCAACCCTATTTCTTGGGAAGATAACCGGCGTTTCGATTTCCTACGCTATCAGGCATCTGCCAGGAAAGGAAAGAGAAGGGAGAAAAGAGGCAGTAGCCGAAGCAAGATTCATTCTCCCGCCCAAAATACCCGTCAGAAGCTCTCATACTGGTGCTTCTAGACCGGGGGGGGGGGGGGGGGGGGGGGGGGGGGAGTAGCTGATAGGGATTAATATCAGCCATACCCCCTAAATAACCCAAAAGTCGGTAGGGAATATACTTTCCTTAACCATTGGACTACCGTTCTTAAAGAAATTGATGTATCAGATGTCACAATAGAGGCGAAGAACCTTACCTCTATGAAAGGAACAATAAATCCTAGGCGGATCTAGCATCGACGACTCTATTAATGTAGATGAGTATTACTTTTCTATAATGATCGATATAGGCTATCTCGCTTGGCAGCATAAAATCAGAGAGATTTTATGAGCACCAGACACGCAATATAATCAAGAATCATATGCCATACAGAAAATTGTGAGGTTCTAACTTCTCCCTTAAGCCATGTGGGATCTGCAGGTATCCGCAAGGGCGGAAGGATCTGACCAGATCCTATGAGTGTTTAGCAGAAGCTCAAGGTTCTGCATAACATGCGGTCCGCGTGACTCTATGCACTATAGAATGAGGACCACTGCATTCATGTCGGAGGACACTCTGCCTCCGTCTGAATTCCCTTTTCTGTCCCTCCTTCACACGAATGCTCACTTTTTACCTTCTTTACACCTATAAATACTAAGTGAACGCACAACAACATTATCATTCTCCGCACACACAACATACACCTTTGTGTACTGTTTCATTCAATACTCTCTCTCTCTTACGAGCTCCTCCGAGCTCCAGTCAGCCAAGGCGGGCGAAACCTTCTTCCGAGAAGCCGCAGTTCGCTTTCAAGCCCATCTACTCTTCTCGACGTGGGGAAGGATCTCTTTCTTACACACGCTACCTTGAACTTAAGGTAAAACCCTCATCGTTTAAAGGAGAATGAGGCTCAACGGACTCCCGCGCTCCTCGCTTCTCTCTTTTTCCTACCTCATTTCTTCGTTACCTTCTTGTATGAGTGCAAAACTCCATGGATCTTACTAGTTTATGGCTGAACACGCCCTTTGTTCGTTGTCTATAGCTCAACTATTATTTGTTGTTGCTACACATATCCTGCCTAGTACAAAATGCTCGGTTATGACGTTTCCATACGCATGAATCTCTGACTCTTCACTGTTCTAATGCTTTATCCATGAATGCTATTTGCAAAACTTGATGAATAATCTCTTAAATTGTTGTGGATCTCTAACCGGGATCTATCACGTGTGAAGGAAGGGCAGAAAAGGGAATTCAGACGGAGGCAGAGTATCCTCCGTCATGAATGCAGTGGTCCTCACTCTATGGTGCATAGAGTCACGCGGACCGCATGTTATGCAGAACCTTGAGCTTCTGCTAAACACTCATAGGATCTGGTCAGATCCTTCCGCCCTTGCAGATGCCTGCAAATCCCACATGGCTTAAGGGAGAAGTTAAAACCTCACAGTTTCCTGTATGGCATATGATTCTTGATTATATTGCGTGTCTGGTGATCATAAAATCTCTTTGATATTATGCTAATACGCGAGATAGCTTATATCGATCATTATAGAAAAGCAATACTCATCTGCATTAATGGCGTCGTTCATGCTAGTTCCGCCTAGGATTTATTGTTCCTCTCATAGGGGTAAGGTTCTTCACCTCTATTGGGACATCTGATACACCAATTTCTTTAAGAACGGTAGTCCAAGGTTAGGGTAAAGTATATTCCCTACCAACGTGGGTTATTTAGGGGGGTATGGCTGATATTAATCCCTATCAGGAGGTATTATGCTTGTTTGGTATTTTTGTCTTTGTTTTGTAGGTTGCAACAGTTGGCGTCGATCGAGGTCTCGATTTTTGTGCCAAGTGTGTCGTCAAAAGCGATAAGTTTTTTCTTCTTCCCTTCTTGTTTATTTTCTTGCAATGGGACATTGCATGATTTTAGGGGGGGGGGGGGGGGGGGGGGGGGGGGGGGGGGGGGGGCTATGAAAATTATCACTTTTGACATGTTGTTGATTTTGTATTTTTGTCCACTTTGAAATTTTCTTGTACTCGAGTTTATAAGTAGGTAACTGATCGCACTATTTTCTACCACACAAAATAGGTATAGTATAAAGAAGTACGAGTATCGTATCCACAGGGATTGAAAAATCGAAACCACACACAATACCTTTACTCTAGAACTAAACTGATGTCTAAGCAATTAGGAATTTGGAATTGTGGTATTTATAACTAGGCAAATATTAAAAAGACTCAATTTAAATAAACAAGGAAATAAACAATTAATAGAGCAAATAACAATTAAGGAAATAACTAAACAAGGTAAAGTCAAATAAATCAAATAAAATAACTTAGCAAGCAAGCAAATAAACAAATAAGGTAAGAACTCAATTAAGGAAAGGTGTTGATTCTAGGGAAGCCTAACTAATCAAATCTATGCAAGTAATTAATGCACACAATTAACCAATTTAATCCAATCTAAATGTGATACATGAAAAATAACATACACCCCGATTAAAGCAATGCAAGTCGTCACCTAATAAGATCCTAATATCCTCTCGGACTCATAGATATCAAATCAAGTGCAAAATAGAACAAGTATCAATGATATAATCAACTAGGTTCAACTATGACACCCAAATCAATTATATATAAACACACAATCTCAACTAAGACAATCAAATCATCATACCATGTATTCATGAGATCAATTATGCAATTATCCTATCAAGGCATAAAATACATAACTATGCATACATAATTAGTGATCAAGTAATCATGCATGAAAATAAGTACCATGAAACATGCATCTAGATTGGAAGGCTCTAATTGTAAACAAAAACACTTACATAAATTCAATTAGGCATTCAATCCCTAAAATCAACTAAGGAATTTTGCTAGACATAATTAAAGCAAAAATGAACACAAAAAATTGAAAAAGCATAATTAAAGAGTAAGAGTAAGAAAAACTTGAACACAAACGAAGAACTTCGAATCTTGAATCTTGCATAAACTTGAAAAATCTCCAATGTCGAATACAGGGAAAATAAAAACTCTAAAAATATAAAAGTGCTAGATAGTAGATGGATTTACAATGCTAGTCTAAGGAATATATATATATATAGGGGAAATTTACATAAGGAATTATAAACCAAAAAGGAATCTAATTAAATTAGGTAGGAAATCTCGGCTGGCACCCCCCTCTCGACACACCACCTCTCGATAGACCTCTCGATCGAGAGAGGTATCGAGAGGTCTTCATTCGACTCCAAAACTTGGATTTTGAACTCTGATCTTTACGCCTTGTCTCGTCTCGGGGTTTTATCATCGAAATATGCCCAAAAACATAGAAAAACACCCAAAAGCATAATATTGTCCAATATAATAAAAACCATACAAAACATAGACAATATTACACAATCGAGACTCAAAAACGACTCTAATTGGTTATAAAAATAAGGTAAATTTCACCTATATCAAATCCCCCAAACTTGAACATTGTTCGTCCCGAACAATACCAAAACATAAACAATAGACTCTAGCATTGTGAACTATATAGGCCTCAAAGCTTTTTCAAAAACAAACTCATGATCATGATCAAAACTATGCACACAACCTTAGCATCAATAACACAACCTACCCAACAAATTCAAAACATGCCAATCCATCGAACACTCTCCAACATGTGAGATTATGTATATAAGTGAACACTCAATTCTCTCAAAGAAAAGATGTAAGATAATGCACATCATAGGGTTCACTCAACATCAATGTAATGTAACATGTTTACCATAGGTTTGCCCCTAATCTCAACATCTCCACCTAATGTAATACTCACAAACTAAGATCAAAAAGGACTTTATAAAAGCTTGTAATGTAGGGACATTGGTTAAGGTAGGGAATATATATAGGCTAAGTGACTCAAATAAATTCAAACCATCAACCTTTTTTTTTCAACTCCAACCAAAGTATGGATTTTCACTCCACCTTCTACCATCCAATACCAACTACAAAACTCAAAATATCATAGATGCTAGCTATACAATTCAAGCTAACTATCCCCTTATGCTTATTCTTATTCTCTCTTTTTATTTTCTTTTTTTTTTCTCTAGAACTCAACTAATAAATGTTTTTTCTAATGTTGAACAAAGGCTCTATATATCTTTTTTTTTTTTTTTTTCCTAAGCTTATAGGGATAGCCAACTATACTTAAACAAGCATCTAAAATTTCTTTTCTTCACACCACATCAAATTTTTCTATTCAACTCCTCCTACATCACCAACTAAATCCACTAAAGGTACCCTTATCCATCCAAACCTCCTATCATCCAAGCTTAAGAAAGAAAGGCTCATAAAAGGCTCAAAGGGGGTAAACAATGATTATGATCAAGGTTAGTGTATGGGAATCATATGGCTATGAAAGAATGGCCTAATATCATCTCCTAATTCATAAATATACTAAGGTCTTGATGGAGAAATAGGGCAAGTTCTAGAAACAATGAAGCATACATGATCACTCAATCAACAAATAGGCATTAATATGCACAAATGCTCAATTCTCACAGGTTCAAACTAACTAGTTCCCGACATCATAACATGCTTCAAATTCATCAAATAAAATTCCGTCACTTCGCCAAGGTTCCATGCATAATAAAGATCATGAAAATTTCTCCAAAAATCAATCAAAAATTTTCTATCATCGGTCAAATTCACAATACTATCATCACATGCTTACTTGACTCAATTTAACCTAAGACTCTCAAAATAAAAGACTACTATAACATACCCCAAAATAGTACTAAACAAATAAAAGACTATTAAAAACAAGAAAACAAATAAATTTGGGTTAACTTAGACACTCTTTCCCTCCCCCAAACTTATTTCAAAGCAGAGCAAAGAAATAAGTTTAAAGAAAAGAAGTAGGCTAAGTTAACTCAATTAACCACTCAAGGAAAGGGAGGAGGGGGTGGGTCATTGGGATCGCACCTTTGATACCCATCCGGGTAGAAGGGATAGAATTGATGCATGTCATACATCATTCTCCGGTATTGCTCTTGGTACGCCCGTTCATCTTGTCTCCTCTTCCTCTCCGCTTCACGGGCTGCTCATTCCTCCTCAAGGAAAGTAGTGAAGGAATTTCTAAGGCCTCCAACCTCGTCCCTCAACGTCCCCAATTCTTGACGAACTTCTCCCACTTGCTCACGAACAAACTCCCGGTAGAGCAAATGGTTGTTGTCGAAAAGTTGCGAGTTCTCCTCGTGGTAGCCTCGCATCGCCTCATGAAAATTCGGGGCGGACATTTGGAACGCGGGCTGTGGACCTCCATCTCCATCGCCTTCTTCACCATCGAATCCTTGTTGTTGCTCCTCATGATCAAATGCTTGCTCGTATTGCTCGGCTTCCTCTTCGTCATCTCCTTCCTCATCATCATCTCCTCCTTCGTCTGGCCTTGGACCTCCTTCAGGCCACATAAGTTGCTTGTGTTGGGGAGAATTTATCTTTCCATTCCCTCATTGTAGCTTCTCATTCCAAATCACCTCGGTTAAGTAGTTGTTCGGCAATGGGAAGAGAAAAACTCCACTCAACCCATGGAGCTTCAAGAACCACCCGGACGTGTCGAACGAGATCATCCTCGCAAACTCCAAAGTCCTCCTATCTACAAAGATTGATGTAGACACCGGCTGCTCCCGAATTTGCACGTTGAAGTGTCTAGCAATCGGGGTGACGAATGCTCCAATCCCGATCTTTTGTCCTCCGAACAAGTAAGCTTGATTTTCCATGTGGTCAACGAGATAGAGGGCTGCATCTTGGGAATATCCTCAATATGATGTCCAAACGAGATGTGCATCGGTGGCAAGGAAGGTGCCGGAGTCGTGGCGGGAGTGAATAGTGCAAGAGATCAACTGGTGGAAGTAGCGAATCGTGGGATTCCGAATCGAAGTGGCCTTTGCAATCGCTGGGTTGTAGGACTTCTTCTTCTCCTCGTCGTAATCCATGAATTGGCCCCACAAATCTTGAAGATTAGGATGGTTGTTGCCAAAGTACTCCCCATTCTTATCTCCTCCAATAATATCATCAAGTTGATCCATGGTGAGCTCCCTTTGTTGACCACCCAATTGGAAGTGAATGATATGAGGCACTTGATTGACTCGCTCCACCACCAATGTTGAGAGAAACTCCACCGTCAACATTTGCGTGATCTCATTGGCTATTCCCATGGCCTCTATCTTCTTGGGGTGGAGGAAACGACAATGCTTGTGCTTAAGTTGCACAAGATGGGACCATCTCCTCTTCGACTCCGCCGTGGTGAGCTTTAGCTTGAACGCCTTTGGCTCCAAATTTGCAGGCAACGACCTAGCCGGCGGCATTCGGTTCTCCGGAATGGTCTTGTCGTTCTTCCATGTCTCCATGGCCTTCTCCTTCCCCTTGCCCTTGCTTGAAGAAGTCGAAGCAACACTCTTCCCCTTGTCTCTAGCCATTCTAGTACCTAAAATTTTCAGAAATTAGTACAAGAAGTGCAAAAACGTAGCAACATGAATTTATCTTCCCCCAAACTTCAACCAAATCCAATCCTCCCCCATTATCAACTCAATTTTTTGCCTCACAAATCCACACATTGAACACACCAAACTTCCCAACATAATTTACTTCATAGCACAATATCAATCCAATGCATATAAATCAAAGAATTTCCTCAAATTCATAGACAAATTCAAAGACCCATTCAAAAATTAACATGCATTCATCTTCGTATTCATCAATAGATTCAATTCATACAAATAATTCAAAGCAATTCATGGAATCAATCCAAAATCCTCAATCTAATTCCCAATCTATTAATCCCAGAATTTAACCAATAAAAACGAATTCCAATCGGTCAAAACATGCTTATTCATGTAGAGAATCAAGAATTAATAAGAGAGGGGCGAGAAATCGAGTACATTGAAATGAGTCGAAGAGAGAAAATTGAAAAGTGCTCTTGTGTTCTTGAGAGAATTTGTGTTTGTGTGTGAATGGTATGTGAATTTTGTGTATATGGTATATAAATAGGGTGAATAAAACATGGTCAAAGTCGGTTTAGGGCCCGTCAACGACCCTCTCGATACCCCTCTCGATCGAGAGGGGTGTCAAGAGACCCTACTGGAATCCGTGTTTATACCTCTCGACAGGCCTCTCGATCGAGAGAGGTGTCGAGAGGTTTTGCACTGCACATACTGTCCTCCCCTCTCGATCGAAAACACGGGGGTCTCGATCAAGAGGCCTCACGTGAAAAACCTAGGCACATTATTTCAGAATCTCTCGATACCCCTCTCGATCGAGAGAGGTGTCGAGAGACCCCTACTGGACAACACACTTTCACCTCTCGACAGGCCTCTCGATCGAGAGAGGTGTCGAGAGGTTCTGCCCGAATTTTTGTTTTCTACACCATACTTAGAATTTGTTAATACATTAAGGGGTCCGACTCTAAAATACGAAAATTTACCTACGACTCTAAAAAAAATAAAATAATAAAAAATAAAAAAAATAAAAAATAATAAAAATAATAAAAATAAAGAAACTAATTAAAAACAAGATATGAATATTGGGTTACCTCCCAACAAGTGCTACGTTTAACATTTTTAGCCCGACGATACCTCCTTTCTAGCTCGGGTCATCAAGGTAAGTGGCCACTTTCTTGGGGTATAGAGGCAACGGCTTGAAGTAGTGCTTGAGTCGATGTCCATTCACCACGAATTTTTCACCATCGTTCTTCAACACTTCGAATGCACCATTCTTCAAGTCCTTGTAAATAACGAACGGCCCGACCACTTGCTTTGTAATTTTCCTGGAAACAAACGAAGTCGAGAATTAAAAACAAGAACATCATCACCAATTTCAAACTTACGCTTTTTAATGCTCAAGTCGTGAAATCTTGCATCTCGTTCTTTGTAAATCCTTGAATTCTCGAATGCCTCGTTCCTCCATTCATCAAGCTCCAACAAGTCGTCACACCTTTGGCCCATGGCTTCCTTGAACTCGAAATTAATCCTTCTCGTCGCCCAATAAGCTTTGTACTCCAACTCCATTGGTAAGTGGCAAGATTTTCCAAATAGCAATTGATATGGAGACCTTCCAATTGGCGTCTTGAAAGCCGTCCTATAAGCCCAAAGTGCGTCGTCCAAGTACTTTGCCCACTCCTTTTTGTTGGTGATGGTCTTCTCCAAAATTTGCTTGATCTCTCGATTAGCTAACTCGGCTTGACCGTTTGCTTGAAGGTGGTAGGGCGTCGTAACCTCGTGCTTGACTCCATACTTTGCAAGAAGCGATCCTAACCAACGATTGTTGAAGTGGCTCCCCCCATCGCTAAGCAAAGCTCTCGGAGTTCCATACCGAGTCAAAATATTCCACTGGAGGAATTTGATCACCACTTTCGAATCGTTGGTTGTTGTGGGAATGGCCTCTACCAATCTCGAAACATACTCCACCTCAAGTAAGATGTAAGAGAACCCTTGAGATTTAGGAAAGGGACCCATGAAGTCGATCGCCCAAACATCGAAGAGCTCCACCTCTGATAGATCCGGGTTGGAGATCCACAACGATTTAAGAGATTATTCATCGTATTTTGCAAATAGTAATCATGGATAAAGCGTTAAAGCGATAAAGAGCAAGAGATTTGTATATTCGAAGAACTGTGATCATGTATTTTGTACAGAGCATAGTTAGCGTAGAAATGACAAGTAGTAATCGAGCTATATGTTTAAATAAAAGGCGTATTAAGGCGTGTTAAGGCATATTTAGCCCTAAACTAGTAAGATCCATGTAGTTTAACACTCATTCAAGCAAATAATGAAGAAAATGAAGTAGGGAGAGAAAAAGGAGTGAGAAGCACAGAGCTCTGTTCAGCCTCATTCCCTTTAGGAAATGAGGGTTTTACCTTAGGCGCAAGGTGGTGAGCAAAAGAGACTCTTCCCGGTACCGAGGAGGGAGAATGAGAGTGATTGTGGGTGATGGTTCCCGGCTGGAGGCTTTGGAAGCCCGGACTACTCGAGCTCAAAGGAGCTCGCGGAGTAGTGTGCAAGTGAATGAAACAGTACGCAAGGGTGCGTGTTTGTATGGAGAGTTGAGTTGTGATTATGATGATGATGAAGTGTACGATAGTCGGGTATTTATAGGTGCAAGGGAGGGTGAAAGGGCAAGCATTCGTGTGAAGGAAGGACAGAAATGGAATTCCCTTGGGGACAGGATTCCCTCCGTCATGAATGTAGTGGTCCTCACTCTAGAGTACGTAGAGTCATGCGGATAGCGTGCTACACAGAACCTAGGGTTCTACCAGATGCCTATGGGAATCAGTCAGATCCCTTCTTCCAGACAGATGCCAACAGATCCTATATAGCTTCTGAGAGGAGATAGAACCTCGGGCTTCTGCCCAGAACATGCCCTATAATTGTGCTGGACCTCTGAGGCCTATTAAATCTTTCTGCTAATATGTTGTTTTTTAGAGCAGCTTCTATAGATCGTCATCAGGATTGATATTCATCTCTCTTAATGATGCTACCAAGACTAGTTCTAACTAGAACTTACCATTCTCCTCGTTCTAGTAAGACTTCTGCGTTTAGCATGACATCCGGTGTATTACTTCCTTAGAAATGATATCCTAAAGTTAAGGAAAGTGCATTTTTCTATCAACTTGAGTTATTTATGTATTATGGCTGATATTAGTCCCTATCAGCTACTCCCCCCCCCCCCCCCCCCCCCCCCCCCCCCAGGTCTAGGAGTGGGCCTCATTAGCTTCTGGTGAGGCATTGGCAGGGCAGAATTATGCTACATATGCCACAACGTCTTGTCGCATGGAAAACGGTGCAACGTTTAGTCTTCCAAGGTCAGAAAGATGCATGAATTTTAATTTTCTTCATCATTACTTCTTTGATATGATAAAAGCATAAGAGAAGAAGGGCTTTGTTATTTTTCGCTTATAAGAGGCTTTAGCCTCCCTTTATTGTTCATTACCATCGAAACCAATGACTAAACTTCATTCATTGAGCTTGAGCTTTTTCAAGCTATGAAGGCGTCTTCTCCGTGTTATATGAGGTTTCGGCGAATTCCTGGGGATGATTTTAAGGCTTCTCCAACTTTTTTATGAAATAATTGGCCTTATTTTCTGAAGGAAAAGGATCCATATCCTTGTTTTTGTCTTTCTTAATTTTTTTATTATTTTCTCGCGCGTGTGAACACGCTCAAAGGGAGGACGACACCCTTCTTCTGGCATTAACTAGATTCTGGGGTGTTGATAGAAACGCACTTTCTCTTCTTCCCCTTTTCCTTTCCCAAAATTTATGGGTAGTAACTACTTGTTTTTCCCTTATATTTTTCAAATTTTCGGAGGAAGAGAGGAAACCCTTCCTTTCCCCCTTTCGACTTCTTGACGCTCTTTCTCCCTACTGCGCAGGTATTTTCTACACTTCACCCTCCTTTTAGATTCTCCATTGTCATCTTTTTAGAGGGCTACTATGAAATCTTCTCCCTCCCAACGAGGTACCTCTGGCCATCAAGGCCGTAGCAAGTCTACCAGATCTATTTCGGGATCTGGGGTTCAAAGGGGGAGCATGGAGGATAAACCAAAGAAACAGATCTTACCCCTAGAAAAATACGAATCTTCTGCTCTAGATAGAACAACGTTAGATGTTTTTATGAAAATAGTAAAGGAGTTTGGGGGATATTCTCTAAGGATCCCTGAGAAAAATGAGCGTCCTTCATCGTTAGAGCCTCCTCTGAAGGCCTTCTGGTTCTTTCAATTAGGAGCCGGACTGCGTTTTCCTGTGCCCCCCTTTTTCTCTCGCATTGCTCATTTATACAATGCTCCCCTGAATCAATTGAATCCAGCTTCCATTCGTAAGGCTACTTTTTCCCACATAATTGCTAGCCTGGAGGGGGTAAAGGATACTGCGTTTCTCTTCTTTCGTACTCATGAATTAAAACACAGGGA
This sequence comes from Thymus mandschuricus, assembly GCA_029379335.1. Taxonomy (NCBI): domain Eukaryota; kingdom Viridiplantae; phylum Streptophyta; class Magnoliopsida; order Lamiales; family Lamiaceae; genus Thymus; species Thymus mandschuricus. The sequence continues at coordinate 11,217,956 of CM057074.1, read as the reverse complement.
CTCTCATCTATATTTTTCTCCCAATGATTGCTTTGCTGATATATACGGCAAGTATGAATCTATAGATAAAGATTGGCATAAGTGCTATTTGGTAGTTAGGCCTCCTTCGGGCACTTCTTGGAATATCCCTGATATTAGTTTGTATAGGAATCCTGGTAAGGAGAAAACCTCTCGGTCTCTCCCTTCTAAGTTGTCTTCTTGGGAAGTAGGAATAATGTCTTCACTTTTACATGAGTATCCTTCTTATCATACTATGCTTAGGCCTCTTATAGAGAGTGAAGATACTCTTTCCTTCTTTGATTTGAAACCCAGCATTCCCTGGTCTCCTTTAATGGGTAAAAAATTTCTTTGATATTATTGCTATTTTTTAGATCCCCTTTTCTGGGTATATGAATGATATTAATTTTTTCAATATGCATAGGAATGGACGTCTCCAAACAAAAGCTAAAGAAGAAAGCCTTTGATAAGCTCCAACAATTAATTGCTGAGACCGATCCCAAAGACGGAGCTCCTGGTCTGGCTAAGGAAGCTTCTGCGGCTGAGCGTGAGGCCTTCTCTTCCCCTACAGGAGGTTCCAGGAGCCTGCCTAAACCTCCCCGAGGGGCGGATGTCTCCTCTTCCTCTCGATCAAAGGTATCAGCTTCGCGGCAGGGGAAAAGCAAAGTTTCTGCTAAATCAGGGCCAATGGCGGATGTGGGGGGCCCAGATTCTTCTTCCCCTCTCCCTGTTACCCCTCCTTCGGTGGAGGGCTTTACCTTTTCTTCACCAAGTCAGGATCTGACTACTACAGAGGCTTCTTCCACCTCTAAAGAAGACTTGAGGATTATCTCAATGGATCTTCCTCCTTCTTCTGATAAGAGGAAAAGCTCGTCCCCTCGTAGTCTCCCTGCTAAGAAGGGGCGGTATGAGTCTAGCTCCATAGTTCTCGGCTCTACTCAGGGAACTATGATTCCCTCTGCTTCGGGTTTTGCTGCTTTTGGATCCCCTGCTCTGCATGAACGGGATTCTCAAGTCCAGGCTTTAAATCCTTTAGCTACATTTGCTAGCGTTAATCCTTACCTTCCTCAGAGGGAGATTCAAACCTCTCAACCCTGTCTTTCTTCGTCCTCTACTAGCTCTTTAGCTTTCATCCACTCCCTCCGTCATAAGGGTCTGGATGTTCCTCATTCGACCATCCAAGGGAGGGGTGCCAGCGTTTCCTTCCCCGGAATGGTCAATGCGATAGATGGGGGTTTGGCTGCTATGATCCTATATAACATTCCCCGCGAAGAGGACTGGCGGTTGGCAGCAGCTCAACCTTCTGATTTCTTACTAAAGAGGGCTGCTAGCCTCGAGCTACAGGTATATTTTTAGCTCATTCATTTCCTTTCTCCAAGATAAGAAAGTATTGATAACATTTACATTGGCTATCTTTACTCTTTTCAGGCTGCTAGTTGCAGATCTATGCTAGGTGTCCGTGCTTTAGCCTATGATAATCTACATGAACATCATTCTCATGCGGAGAAAGAGAATAAGAAACTCCAGGCTAAAGTGAATCGCCTTCAGGAGAAAACTCGTCAACATGAAGCTTTTCAAACTCTCCAAGCCCAGAAATCGAAGCTTGAGAAGGAACTGTCCGAATTACAGAAGAAAGATCAAGATAGGGAGATTTATCTTCAGGCTCAGGAAAAAGAAGTTTCTCAGTTTCGAGTTAGCTCTGCTTCTTATGCTCGGCAAGCAAAGGATTTCCACGAGGCCTTAACAGCTTCTGTCACACAATTAGCAGGGGAGCATGACGCCCGTTTTGCGGAGGTAGAACAGCTTAAAAGGCAACATGATCAAGAACTGACACGAGCAAAAGCTTCTTCTCGATCCGAGGGTTTAAAGGAAGGACTAGAGCAAGGCCTTACCAGGGGTATGAGGAGCTGTCGATCTCAGCTTCTTCTTACCCCCTACGGGCAAGCTTTCCTTGATCACTTAATTCACCACTTTCCTGAAGCTTATCTCCACTCTCCCAGCTTCTGGGTTAGGATGACTGAACCACTTTCCGAAAGGGCAGCAAAGTCTGTGTTCGAATGTTGTAAGATGCTGGGCGTTCCTGAGAAGGCCGCATCTGTAAATTTGGGTCCTATCGTGGAGGCCTTTAGCCGATCACCTGAGACCTTGGCTCTCAACCGCAAAATCAGCGATCAGAACCCTTGGTATCTCCGGGAGCTTCGGAAGGCGGCTGAAATCCTTCATCGCCCCCATGATCATTTGGAGCCATCGCTTTCTTGGGGTTCTCCCCGCATCCAGACTTATCTTCCTGATGTTGAGGCCCAGAGGCTCCTGAAGAGAGTTTTTGAGGAGGTATTATTTTAGGATCCGAGAACTCTTTTCTTACTCGTACTGACGCTGTTATTTTCATAATTTGCCATTATATAATGTTTTCATTTATCTTTTAGGAAAAAGAATCTCCCGATCTACTACCGCCCAGATGCGAGCTTCCCTTTGAGGTTTCTTCTCCCGAATGGCTCTCTTCTGATTCCTCAGATACAGAGTCCGACAGTGCCATTCACAATTTGGCCGACCAGGCTGCCTCTCTCAAGGGCTCCGAGAAAGTTTCCGCTACCTCCTCTGCGGAGATTCAAGCGGGGGGAACAACTGAGGCTGATATCTTTACCGCCGGAACTGGGCAGATCAATGAGGAGTCCACTACTACTCATGACCCTCCTGTTATTGATACTACTGCCCTTTCTTCCGAGGATCCCTCGGGGCTTGCTCAGGGTACTGCTACCGGCCCTAATCAGGATGCTTCTGCAGATCCCAACCAGGATGCTGCCGATCGTTTTGTGGATAACTTGTTGAATTCTGACATTGTCGAGCCCTCTGCTCCAAATTAGAATTCCTTTATCGACTTCTTATTTATGTCGACTGCTGTTTCTAAATGAATCTTTTTTGCTTTTATTCTGTGTTTTGCTCCGAGTTTTTGGACGATTGGAATTTTATTTTTCAGAATCTGCTTTTTGCGTTTGTCAACATGTTTCTAAATATCGATGTAGAAAAAGCATTTTAAGATAATTGGATGTAGATATTGCTACTAGGGGGGATACTCCCTACTCCCCCCCCCCCCCACTCCCAGTGAGGTATAAGGAGTCGGAGAAATTATGCATCATCTTAGGTGGTGTTTTGAAAAAGTGCCTTTTTTAACTGTAAGGACTTAGTTTGATTTTCCCATGTACTATGGAATTAAGGAATAAAGAATTTGCCAACAGGTATAATTGACCTTGCTCTCTTTTTCCCTCCTACAGGATGGTATTCACTCTCCTGTAGTTGATGAGCTATTTTCTTCAGCGTGGCTTTCACATATCATATTGATAATCCCTTTACATGCCAATGTTTTTTTCAGCTTCAAGCGTTTTGTCTTCCGCATCTTTTCTCTGTTTGCCTTGATCATTCTCTTTTTTGACATACTCCAAGAGCTCTCCTTCCTGGATCAATTTTTCAATAGCTATTTTCAGGTTTCTGCATTCGTTGGTCACGTGTCCATAATCATTGTAGAACCTGCAAAACTTGTCAGAGGGTGGGTTCCTCGGGGGATATTTATGTCCCACAAGGATCTGCACTCCTGGTTTCTTCATGACTATTTCGAATAAATCATCAGACTGTTTTGTCAAAAGAGTGAATGGCCTCAAGAACCGCTCATTTTGATCTGTTTTCCAAGCATCTGGTGTTGCTCTTTTTTTGTCTTCGAACTTCTTTTCTTTTTGAGAAGCTAACTCAATTCTTTTGTTGCTTCAGGCTTCTTCCATATGGATGTATTTTTGGACCCTTGTCAGTAGCTCCTCGAAAGAGGTGGCTTCCTTTTTGATGAGAGAAGCAAAGAATTGTCCTGGTTTTAAACCATCCACGCAGGCATGCACCTTTAGCTTAGGCTCTACTCCTGGGATTTCCAGGACGGCCTCGTTGAATCGCGTCATATAGTCTCTCAGACTCTCATTAGCACCCTGCTTGATGGTTGTCAGATGCAATGAGTTTCGGGTAGTCCTTTTAGCGTTGACGAACTGTTGGAGGAAAACTTCCCTCAGGTCCATGAAGGAGTGGATAGAAGCTTTTGGTAACTGTTTGAACCAATGCTGCGCTGTTCCAGAGAGAGTAGTAAGGAATACACTACATTTAACGCCTTCTGAGTATTGATGAAGAAGGCATAAACTTTCAAACTTCATCAGATGCTCTTTGGGATCATCTTTCCCTTGATATTCGCAAGAAACTGTTTTAAAATTATGAGGGATAGGGTCCGTCTGGATATCCAGTGAGAATGGGCTATTCTCGTCAATATATGCAGAGGGTAACTCCGAGGTGTGTCCTCCATTTCTTCGATTGGAGAGGTTCTTGAGGTTTTCCTTCGGGGTCCCCTCTGGGAGTTGTTTCTATTTTTTCAGCTCCTCTACTTTTTCAGTTAGCAGCTTCATTTGTTTTTGCTGTTGAGCGCATTTCCTGACCCATATCTGGTCGACACCTTCTTCAAGTTTGTCGCTAGGAACTGGGGATTCCTTATCAGTAAGGAACCCCTCCCCATGTTCAGTAATTATCAACGGCAGGCCAGTGGCCCATTTCTGTGTGACTCCTGGGATTGCAAGCTACTGCTTTGGCGTCTGAGGTGTGCCTTTACTTCCTCCATCCTCTTGGTTTTCACCCGAGGGATCTGGGATCTGAGAGTTTATTCCCAAGTTGCGAAGCCTTTTCTCGACAGCCCCTTCAACCACGCCTTCTACTAGCGTTTTCATTTGTAGGAGCATGGTTGGAGAAAACTGAGCTTCCATGTTGACACTGGCTTCTGTCATAGCAGTGCCTTTTCCTTTACTCCCCGGGAGGGGGTTTGCCGGATTTCCAGTAGCTTGGCCAGCTTCTTTTGAAGCAGCATCTGAGGCGGTATTCATTTTTGCAAGGTTCTGCAAATATTCAAGGATTCTTAGAGAAATTAGCTTCAAATGCTTCTTGAAGGAAGCTTGGAGTAAGTATAATCTGCGTTTAATAGATTTTTGTGCAATCATAAACCCTTCAAGGTAGTTTTGACGAGCGTTGCCTGTTTACTACAAGGCTTCTTGAGGGGTGGCTTTTGCCAGTATTAGTTTGGAGTCAATAAAATCTGCTTTTGCGAAACCCATTAGTAAGGTGTTCATTTTCTCAAAACACTCTTTATGAAGCTATTGGAGAGGATATGATTAGGGTGGGATGTCCTTGAGGACTCGTATAGCGTCCTGTTTTACAGGACTCGATGCGAGGGGTCTGGCCATGCAAACCTTTTGTGCATAATGCTTGCTATGGAGAGCTTTTTTCATGTGGTGCCTATTTTATGGGGGCTTTTCTAGTGGGGTGTTCTCTGTTAGACAATGTTTAATGAGAAGGGTATCCCTTGTGTGGAAGACATAAAAATACGACCTCTCTTTTTCTTTTAAATAAAGCTTGCAAGAATGGCGCCTATTGAGTAATGCTTATGAAGGGTCCTGCCCATCATAGGGGGTTTTGAGAGAGTGTCGCCTATTAAAGGAGGCCAGCAAAAATATCATCCGTCGAGTAGGGTTTATTCAGGGTTCTGCCCCTTACATGGGATTTATGAAGATATCACCTATTAAGTAGGATTTTTTGAAAATATGGTTTACCGAATCAGGCTTATGAAAAGGTTGCTCATTATATGGGCTTAAGGAAATGTGAGCTATTGAACAGGGCTTTTGTGCGGTTCCACCCATTATAGGGGGCTTGTGTGGATGTTGCCTATCAAATAGGGCTTTTGAAAGGTTCTGCCCATTATATGGGACTTACGAGGATGTTGCTTATTGAGTAGGGCTTGTGAAAATGATATTCTTCATATGGGATTTATGAAAATGTTGCCCATTAGATAAGGCTTGTGGGAGGTTCTGCCCATTATATGGGGCTTACAAAGGTGTTGCCTATTGAATAGGGCTTGATTGATAATGTTTTGCCTATTATATAGGGCTTTTGAGGTTATGCCTATTAGATAGGGCTTATGTGGCCTATGAGATAGGGCTTATGCTAGTGTTGCCTATTGAATAGGGCTTATGAGGGATCTTGCCCATTATATGGGGCTTATGAGGGTGCTGCCTATCAGATAGGGCTTATGCGGATGTTGCCAGTTAGACAGGGCTTCTGAGGGATGTTGCCTGTTAGACAGGGCTTCTGAGCGTGTTGCCTGTTAGACAGGGCTTCTGAGAGTGTTGCCTGTTAGACAGGGCTTCTGAGCGTGTTGCCTGTTAGACAGGGCTTCTGAGAGTGTTGCCTGTTAGACAGGGCTTCTGAGGGATCTGCCCATTGTATGGGGCTAATGGGAGGTTTTGCTTTCAGATGCAGGGCCCCTTCATCAAAATGAATGGGGTAACCCTGTCATCTTCAGCTCCCCGCCTTTTGATGCTTTTTTATTAGGTGAATTTTTGATTCATAGCAATACAGGGGCATATATGAAAGGTTTTGAGGAATGGTGCTTCTTCTATAATTACCAATCCCTTATAGCCCACAAATAGGTTTAGCATTTTGAGATAGTTATAGGAGTTGTAGACTCACCAATTACACAAGGTGAGCTAAATGTGTTCTGAAATTACAGTAACTTTTGACCTAGCTCTCCTTCGAATCCGTCGTAACCTTAAGATTTTAACAGATATAACAGTTTAGTTATCGCAGTTTATATTGTAAGGAAAACATGATCTCGAAATCACCTCCGATTCCTTTGTCCCGCTGTTATAAGCAACGCAACTACAATGAATTCATGATATTCATGCTCAGATTTTCTAAGAATGGCATCAAACTGACATTCAACATTTATTTATTTTATTGCCCTTACTCTCAAGCGTCTCTGGCAACAGGGGAATAACAGAGCAGATTCATAAACATATCACCACAATCAACTAAAACTCCAAAGCTTTCACGGAGAATGATGCTCCCGATTCAACAGCTTCAACGGCATTTACAGGTAGAAAGCTTAAATTCACATATAAGGAAGAAAAATCAATCTCTCAAATACGAGCTTCCCCTTAACAGGGTATCTATCACAATTTTTGTTAAAAAAAAGATCACAATCTGAGAATCATGCTATATTCTTCCAAAAAGGGAACGTAATCTTGAAAATCATGCCACATTCTATGGCTTACAATCATGGAGATCTCAGCAAAACTCAAGCAATAGCATACGTATCTGGGTTTTCACCGATTAAACAACAAATAAAGCACACCCATCCAGTCCAGTATCAAGCTTTCACATATTTTCCACATAAGGACGTGACGTGCAAAATCATCTTCAGCATTACAACAGTGAGCTAGAATTTCATATAAAACAGGGGAAATCAACATCTTAAACTCAATTTCCCACAGACGGCGCCAGTTGATAGATCCGGGTTGGAGATCCACAACGATTTAAGAGATTATCCATCGTAATTTGCAAGGAGTAATCATGGATAAAGCGTTAAAGTGATAAAGAGCAAGAGATTTGTATATTCGAAGAACTGTGATCATGTATTTTGTACAGAGCATAGTTAGCGTAGAAATGACGAGTAGTAATCGAGCTATATGTTTAAATAAAAGGCGTATTAAGGCGTGTTAAGGCATATTTAGCCCTAAACTAGTAAGATCCATGTAGTTTAACACTCATTCAAGCAAATAATGAAGAAAATGAAGTAGGGAGAGAAAAAGGAGTGAGGAGCACAGAGCTCTGTTCAGCCTCATTCCCATTAGGAAATGAGGATTTTACCTTAGGCTCAAGGTGGTGAGCAAAAGAGACTCTTCCCGGTACCGAGGAGTGAGAATGAGAGTGATTGTGGGTGACGGTTCCCGGCAGGAGGCTTTGGAAGCCCGGACTGCTCGAGCTCAAAGGAGCTCGCGGAGTAGTGTGCAAGTGAATGAAACAGTATGCAAGGGTGCGTGTTTGTATGGAGAGTTGAGTTGTGATTATGATGATGATGAAGTATGCGATAGTCGGGTATTATAGGTGCAAGGGAGGGTGAAAGGGCAAGCATTCGTGTGAAGGAAGGACAGAAAAGGAATTCCCCTGGGGACAGGATTCCCTCCGTCATGAATGCAGAGGTCCTCACTCTAGAGTACGTAGAGTCATGCGGATAGCGTGCTACACAGAACCTAGGGTTCTGCCAGATGCCTATGGGAATCAGTCAGATCCCTTCTTCCAGACAGATGCCAACAGATCCTATATAGCTTCTGAGAGGAGATAGAACCTCGGGCTTCTGCCCAGAACATGCCCTATAATTGTGCTGGACCTCTGAGGCCTATTAAATCTTTCTGCTAAAGTGTTGGTTTTTAGAGCAGCTTCTACAGATCGTCATCAGGATTGATATTCATCTCTCTTAATGATGCTACCAAGACTAGTTCTAACTAGAACTTACCATTCTCCTTGTTCTAGTAAGACTTCTGCGTTTAGCATGACATCCGGTGTATCACTTCCTTAGAAATGATATCCTAGAGTTAAGGAAAGTGCATTTTTCTATAAACTTGAGTTATTTATGTATTATGGCTGATATTAGTCCCTATCAACCTCCATGATAGTGCGTTGCGGCATTTTGTCCCTCTTCGTGATGTTCCCCATCCTTTGGCATCGATCACATGACTTGATGTACTCGTGACAATACTTGTAGATCGAAGGCCAATAAAAACAACTATGAAAGATCATGAGGGCGGTGCGATTTGCTGCAAAGTGTCCCTCATTCGGAGCGCTATGGCAATCCTCAATGATCTTCTTCCACTCCGATATTCGAACACATCGCCTTATGATTCCATCGGCACACCTCCGGTATAAGTAAGGATCATCCCAATAGTAGAACTTACCATCGTGAAGAAACTTCTTCTTTTGATGAGACGATAGATCCTTGGGCACATGATGAATCACCAAGTAGTTGACGATGTCGGCGAACCAAGGAGTCAAATCGTCGAACTCGAAAATCTGCTCATCAGGGAAGCTCTCCTTGATAGCAATCCTCGAATCCTCTCCATCCATGGGCTTCTCAAGTCTTGAAAGATGGTCGGCCACCACATTCTCGCATCCTTTCCTATCCTTGATCTCCATATCGAACTCTTGAAGAAGCAAAATCCAGCGAACTAACCTTGGCTTTGAGTCCTTCTTGTTGAATAGATAGCGAATGGCGGCATGATCGGTGTGCACAATCGTGTGAGATCCCACCAAATAAGGTCTAAACTTGTCGAAAGCATAGACCACAGCTAGTAACTCCTTCTTTGTGGTGGTGTAGTTCCTTTGAGCCGAGTCCAACGTCTTGCTAGCTTAATAGATCACTCGGAAAAGCTTCTCCCTTTTCTGCCCCAAAACTGCTCCTATCGCCCAATCACTTGCATCGCACATGAGCTCGAACGGGGCACTCCAATCCGGTGACACCAAGACGGGAGTAGAGATAAGCGCCTTCTTTAATGTCTCGAAGGCTTCCAAGCAATCCTCATCAAATACGAACTTGACATCCTTCTCGAGCAATACACACAACGGCTTTGTGATCTTTGAAAAATCCTTGATGAACCTCCTATAGAAGCCAGCATGTCCTAAGAAACTTCTCACCGATTTGACATTGGTTGGTGGTGGCAACTTCTCGATGGCTACAACTTTGGCTCGATCTACCTCCAATCCTTGTGAAGACACCTTTTGGCCAAGTACAACTCCTTCTTGCACCATGAAGTGGCACTTCTCCCAATTGAGAACGAGGTTCGTCTCTTCGCACCTTTGAAGCACCGTGGCAAGATTCTCCAAGCATTGATCAAAAGAGGAACCAAAAACTGAAAAGTCGTCCATGAATACCTCCATAATGTTCTCGATCAATCCATGGAAGATGGCCATCATGCACCGTTGGAAAGTAGCCGGTGCATTGCATAACCCGAACAACATCCTCCGATAAGCGAAGACTCCATATGGGCAAGTGAATGCCATCTTGTGTTGGTCCTCCGGAGCGATGGCGATTTGGTTGTAGCCGGAATATCCATCGAGGAAGCAATAGTACTCATGTCCAGCCAATCGATCGAGCATTTGATCTAAGAACGGAAGGGGAAAGTGATCCTTCCTAGTTGTTGCGTTGAGAAGGCAGTAATCAATGCACACTCGCCATCCCGTGACAAGCCTCGTCGCTATAAGCTCTCCTTTCTCATCGTTGATGACCGTCATGCCTCCTTTCTTCGACACCACTTGAGTAGGGCTCACCCACTCACTATCCGAAATAGCATAGATCATGCCGGCATCAAGCAACTTCAACACCTCCTTCCTCACAACTTCTTGCATAGCCGGGTTCAATCGCCTTTGAGGTTGGACTCTTGGGCGATGACTATCTTCGAACAATATCCTATGCATGCAAATCGAAGGACTAATACCTTTGATGTCGGCAATCGTCCATCCAATCGCATATTTGTGCTTCCTTAGGACCCTCAATAACTTGTCCGTATTTGCCTCCGTGAGTTGAGAAGACACGATCACCAGATACGTCTCTTCTTCTCCTAGAAACTTGTACTCGAGGTGCTCGGGTAGTGGCTTCAACTCCACTTTAGGGGCTGCATCCTTCTTATCTTCTTCCTCAAAAACTCCATCATCCACCTTCTTGTTGATGTCGAGGTAGGGAACTTCCTCGTGATGAAGTTGTGGTTGGTTCGCCTCCAATTGATGTAGATATTCGAGAATCTCATCGCAAGCTTCATCCAACTCCGAGTAGGTATATAGAGAGCTTGAGATGCAATGGTTGAGTGCCTCCTCCGAAGTAGGTTGTATCAATGTCTCGATGGAGAAGATATCCTCACGGTGATCGTCGGGTCTCCTCATGGCTTCGTTGATTGAAATTTTCATCTCCTCGCCATTGACTCGAAAGGTGAGGTCTCCATCTTGAACATCGATCAATGCTCTCCCCGTGGCTAAGAATGGCCGTCCTAAGATTAATGGTTGATTTGCATCCTCGGGCATATCCAACACTACGAAATCCGCCGGGAAGACAAGGTTGTGCACTTGAACGAGAACGTCCTCCACTATCCCCCTTGGATAAGAAACCGATCGGTCCGCCATGACTAGAGAGATGGTGGTTGGCTTCATCCTCCCGATCTTGAGCCGGTTGAATATAGAGAGAGGCATCAAATTGATGCTAGCACCAAGATTGCATAGCACGTTTTGAAAGATTTGATCACCGATCTTGCATGCTAATGTGAACCTCCCGGGATCCTTTTGCTTCAATGGTAGCTTCTTTTGGATCACCGCGCTGCACTCCTCCGTGAGCTTGATCGTCTCGAACTTCGCCCACTTCTTCTTTCCCGAAACCGCATCCTTGATGAACTTCATGTGGTTGGGCATGTCCCGAAGAGCATCTAGAAGTGGTATGTTGATGTTGACCTTTTGTAGTATCTCCAAGAAACATTGATACTTCTCATCTTGCTTCGTCTTGGTCAAGCGTTGTGGGAAAGGGGCCTTCGGAGTGTACGTCGGGAATTGGGGCGGCTGCTTTGCCTCTCAATCCCCCTCTCGATCGACAGAGGTATCGAGAGGTACCTTCTGACCTCGAATTTTGACCTCTCGATCCCTCTCTCGATCGAGAGAGGTGTCGAGAGGGTCACATTGAATCTCCTCGTCGTATGCCTCTCGATCCTCCTCTCGATCGATAGAGATATCAAGAGGTGGCTTCTTGTTGGGAATTGTTAAGAACAACATGTTAAGGGCGAACCTATTAGGGATGTTCTATTGTTTTGATTTGATCCCAAAACCCCAAAAGCGTTCTGTTCCCAAGCGACCCATTTTGATGTAGTTAATAGGTTAGAATTATTCTAAGCCTACTGTGTTAGGATGGCTCTTTATTTTGCTTAGATTATAGGCTTCAAAAGTTCAAGTGAAGGCCACTCACTTGAGTGTGTTTTCCAAAGCGAAGCAAGTCTAGCAAACTGAAGTGAAGCGTGCCGAAGAACAGTGTAGCGAAGCGAGCGCTACAGTAGATTCGAAGTGAGTCTGCCAAAGCGAAGCGAAGCGAGCGCTACAGTTCAAAGCCAAAGCGAAGCGAAGCGAGCGCTACAGTTCAAAGCCAAAGCGAAGCAAAGCGAGCGCTACAGTTCTAAGTCAAAACGAGTCAACGCTAGTCAGCATTTTCCAAAGCAGTCACTAGGGAACTTTATTTCCCGAAGCGACTCACTACTGAATGACTACGAAGTGACTCAACTAAAACAGACGCTACAACTTCAAAGCGAAGCGAGCCACTACCTACCAGAAAGCGACAGCACAATTCCCACTCCGAATTTGAACTCCAGTCAACTGGAGATCTCCGCATTTATTACGAGATCTCCACGTGTCGAACGCGGAGAGGAGCAGAGGAGTTGACTGCCAGGCCGACAAGGCGCCGTAACAGTACTGGGTCGCTCCAGTTACTGTTGAAATTGGAACTTAGCCATTTCCGGCAAAAATCCAAAACTGGACGTCTGAAAAGCAGCCAGCCTGTGCAAGTACTGTCGAGAGGAGGAGGGACAAAGCCACCAACCAAGCAACGGATCTCGGCATCCCTCCGCCTATGAATAGAGAAGGTTGAAGACGAAGAGAAGTAGAACACTACTTGAGCATTCGAGCGCATACAACAAACAAACACTCCCAAGCCTTTGAGCAAATCTTCGAGTCTTTGTTTCCAAGTGTTCTCCGAGTTTCCAGTTCTTCGGAACTCGTCTTCACAACCTTCACACTTAGAGTCTAAGCCCACTTCAAATATCCAAGCTTAGAAGAAGAGCTCTAGCCATACTTTGCATCTACTGTAAAGGGCTCTTCATAGTGTGTTCGTCTACCAAAAACCCTAAACTCTGTCTGTTAGGTTTTTGAGTCGTCGTTAGGTTGTCTCGATCCAAGGTTCTTCTCTCATCGATTGAAGAAGCCTCGATCATAGAGTTTAGATCCAAGCTTGCACCTACATCGTTTGTGTGAAGCTCGATCGAAGCTAGGCTGTAAGGAGAGCCCGGAATCTCCCTGTCTGTGTTTGACTGAAGCAAGTGAAGCTTTCAGTCTTGTCTAGGTTTGTGTAGTGAACCCGCAATCACTACGTCTGTCGTTATATCTAGGCGAGTGAAGCCCAATCTCGACCAGGTTTTTGAAGGACCCGTAACCTTCAAGTTCTTGAGTGAAGAGAACAGTTGCCGTCATGCAACAAGTGGACGTAGGAGTCTTATCTCCGAACCACTATAAATCTCTGTGTCGTATCTCTCTAACCCTAATCTCTTTACTGTATTTGATTATCCATTGCACGTGCATCTAAACAAACATAACTTGGATTTTTAACTACTTAGGAAAGATTTTAGCTCACCGAATTTCCGCATACACGAGTAAAGACTCCCTCTTGATCAAGTCCTTACTTCGGTCAAGCAGGCAAGCTACGTACTTTAGATCTAGCTTCAGCTAGGTCTTAAGTGTCAAGCGAGCTCTTTACTTGTCACTCTGAGTTGAAGGGAAAAACTTGAAAAACTTGAAATACGTATTCACCCCCCCCCCCCCCCCCTCTACGTATTTCCCCTATTAACAAACCGGGACCAACAAGTGGTATCAGAGCAACGGTTCTTTCGAGCCTCTGCTTTGCATATCCGAAGCGAGTCCCCACTCGCTTCACGTTGTCTCACTGAACCGGATCCTATTTCCTAAGTGCATCAAAACCTCACCCACGCATATTGCATTTACTGATGATAGTTTGCTATGTCTACATATAGTGCGTCAAGTCTTCCACAGTTCTCGATCGAAAGATACGAGACATGGAGTTTCCGAGTCGAGAGCTTCCTTTGCTCCATCCATGACCGGATGTGGGAAGTTATACAGGACGGACCAATCGAGATCAGGAAAGCCATATCTGTGAACGTCCCAGCTGCTGAAGGACGCGAAGCTCATGTTCGACAAACGTAAGCGGAAAAGGACAAAGATGAATACACTCCAAATGACTTCAAAGTCGCCAACCTCGACAAGATCGCACGTTACACGATGCAGAGCACCGTATCGGATGCCTACCTTCCAAGGATCAGGAAGTGTGCGACGGCGAAGGAAATGTGGGAAACCCTAGCCCTCATTTCACAAGGAACGGACAAGATCAAAGAGAACAAGCTCGCCGTACAAATGTGGGAGTTTGAAAGTCTGATAATGAAGCCAGGAGAGTCCATCGACGCCTTCGAGCTGAGAGTCACCAACATCATTGCAACTCTCAACTCACTTGGGAAGGAACTCACAGATAAGGAAGTCAACCTGAAGATTGTCCGAGCTCTCACGAGGAAGTGGCAGACTATGAAGGAGCTGTATCTAGCTACCAAAGATCTATCAAAGCTCACACTGGAGATTCTGTTTTCCGAACTCAAAGCTCATGAATTCGATATGAATCGAATGAACCTCGACGAAGAGGATGAAGCTCCCACGACATCAAAGGGTGTAGCTTTCAAAGCTGCTGAAGGGCCAAGTGACCAGTCACTAGCCAAGATGACGAGGGAAGAGTTGGAAGAACATATTGCGTTCTTATCCAAGAACTTCAACAAAATGAACTCTCGAGTGGGCAAATACAAAAGATTCTACAAGCAATACAAAGGGAGGAGCACTGATGCTCGAGAAGGAAAAGGGAAGAAAGAAGAGACGACCAAGCCGATCTCAAGGGACATGATGGAAGTGGAATGCTACCATTGCCACAAAATGGGCCACTACAAATCCGATTGCCCGAAGCTGAGTGCAAAGGAGCGAGAAGAACTGAGAGCAAAGAGGGATGCTCCAAGGCGAGCGCTTGTAGCGAGTGAAATGCCGGTCGCTTCAACTGAAGAAATAGCTAGCGACTCGGATGCATTCACAGATCCCTACTCTAGTGAGGGAGAGGATCTAGGACTGATGGCGCTCACCGACGAAGAGACTGGAGAGGTATTCATCTATCCCTCACCTAGTTCAATTACACTCGCACACACTCACCAAGAGGAAGCAAATTCCTCGACATGGAGTGAGTTGCTTGACAAGCACATTAAATTGTCAAGTGACCATGAAGTGTTGAAACAAGCTTTGTCTCAAAGCGAGAAGGAGAACCGAAAGCTAGCCACTGAGCTTGACCAAGTCAAACTTAACTTAAGGGCTATGACTAGTAAGTTCGAGGATCTCTTCGCGAGGCATCAAAGCTTGGAAGGAAGGTATGAAACCCAATCCGATCTAGTTGCCAACTTGAACAAAGCTTCATATGCTAGGCAGGCACTAGAGAGCTCACTTCTACCTTTTGGTAGAAAGGGAGGACTCGGATATGAGGGTGGACCTTCCAAGCCGACTGTCTTTGTTGATGCTTCTCACACGACACCAACAGTCACTTTGGAAATGCCCACTGCATCCAAGGCGACCACCAACAAAGATAAAGGCCAAATGGCTGAGAACCCTAAGAAGAAGCCAATGAAGATGTCTATATCTTCAAGGGCAGAAACTGTGGGCAAGCAGAAATCAACTATCCCTAGCACTTACAATGCTAAAGCTTACCATTCCAAAGGTAAAGGGAAACCAGTTGTAGCTTCTAAGTCTCAGGCCAAGACACAAGAGACAAAGGATCTCCCTTTCAAGAAAAGGAGTAATGTCTATGTGTCACGTTATCCGGACTGGAGATGGTCCAACCAGACTAACGTTGAGGGGGAAGAATTCGAAGCACCAAAGAGGCCGCTTCGAACTCCCAAGGTTACTCAAGCGAGTCGGGGTCAAAACCCTAGTTGGACCACTTCGAGGAAACCTAGCGAGCCGCTTCGACAGACTGTAAAACCTAAGTCAGTCTCTAAGCCCATAGCTAATCTGAAGCGAGCCGCTTCAGGATACAAGCCAAAGGGTAAGAGCATGGGTATGCCTCAAGCGAGCCGCTACCCCTCCTGCACACACTGCTGCACGTGTGAAGCTGCTTTAAGGCAGAAGTCACAGTTTTCAAAGGTCGAGAAACCCAAAGCACAAGCTACCTTTCAAAAGAAAGTGAAGCAAGTGTGGGTACCTAAGGGAACTAACCTGCAAGGACCCAAACTGATTTGGGTACCAAAATCTGTCTAATTGCAGGTGAGCGCCGTGGATACCATGCCAAGTGAGGGTCAACAAATCTGGTACTTGGACAGTGGATGTTCAAGACACATGACCGGCATGAGAGCTCTACTTCACGACTACATAGAGAAGAAGGGTCCACACGTCACTTTTGGTGATAACTCTCGAGGAAGCACCAAAGGGTACGGCGCACTGAGAGTCGGAAAGCTCACAATTGAAGAAGTCTCCTACGTGGAAGGACTCAAGCACAACTTGTTATCCATTTCACAATTTTGTGACAAAGGATACAAGGTGGAATTTATTTCCAACAAGTGCATTGTAAAGAGCAAGCTCACTGCCCAGATTGTGCTAACTGGAATAAGACAAAGGAACGTCTATATAGCACAATGGGACAGCTGCAAAGAGGAGACGTGCTTAGTAGCAAGGAGTGCTACAGAAATAGGATGGCTATGGCACAGACGCTTGAACCATCTCAACTTCAAAGCCATAAACCGCTTAGCTCGAAAGGGTTTGGTGCAAGGCATACCAAATGAAGTCTTCATCAAAGACCATCCATGCTCAGCATGCCAACGAGGAAAGCAGACAAAGAAGCACTTCGCAAGTCTTGAAGAAGCGTCATCAAAGCGAGTGCTCGAGCTGCTTCATATGGATCTGTTTGGTCCAGTCACTCCAGTTAGTGTAAATGGAAGGAAGTACACTCTGGTTGTAGTCGATGACTTCTCTCGCTACACTTGGGTTGTATTTCTCTTCAGCAAGAAGGAGACACTGACCAAGCTGCCACAACTGCTCAAGCGATTGGCTGTGGAGAAGAATCAAGCGATTGTAACCATCCACTCCGACAAAGGCACAGAGTTCTTGAACTCTACCATTGAAGCATACTGCACGGAGCATGGCATAGCACATCAGACATCCTCAGCGCGCACACCTCAGCAGAATGGAGTTGTTGAAAGAAGGAATCGGATCATCAAAGAAGCCGTTCGAACCATGATTGCAGACTCGAAGCTTCCGATGAAGTATTGGGCTGAAGCTGCCAATACAGCATGCTACACGCAGAATAGAACGCTTCTCTGCAAACGGCACGACAAAACACCGTATGAAATATGGACAGGGAGAATTCCTAACATATCTTATTTCCATATCTTTGGTTGTAGGGTCTTCATCCATGACAATGGGAAGTCACAGTTGAAAGCCTTTGAAAGCAAAGCTGATGAAGGAATATTCTTAGGATATTCCACATCAAGCATAGCTTATAGGGTGTTCAACTGTAAAACCCTAATCGTGGAGGAATCACCCCATGTCGTATTTGATGAGTCGTCTTTAAGTCTTCCACAGGAACAGGCTAACACGAATGAGAAGAATTCAAGCAAGGAACCCTTAAACACACTCACTTGGGACATGCTCGAAGAAGATGATGAGATCAAAGATTCAAGCGAGCAAAATCCCAAAGGAGAAGGTGAAGCTGCCCCCAAGATTCCTGAAGCAAGTGCAGGCCAAGCACCCAATCCGGTCGCTTCAGATGGTGAAGCGAGCGACCAAGAAGAAGATGTGGATGAAGCTGGCGGATCCAAGCGTGCATGGCTCAAGAATCACTCACCAAGTCAAATCATTGGAGATCCATCCAAGGGTGTAGTGACCAGAAGTCAAGCGTTTGGAGAAAGTGCCATGTTCAGTTGCTTTCTCTCAAACATCGAGCCGTCATGCGTGGAGGAAGCCCTAGCCGATTCAAATTGGGTGATCGCCATGCAAGAAGAGCTGAATCAGTTCACCAGAAACGACGTATGGTACCTCGTGGATCGTCCCAAATTTCAGCATGTGATTGGCACCAAGTGGGTGTTCAAGAACAAGACAGACGAGGACCACAACGTTGTGAAGAACAAGGCGCGTCTCGTCGCTAAAGGCTACTGCCAAGAGGAAGGAATCGATTTTGATGAGACCTTCGCTCCTGTGGCACGGCTTGAAGCGATCAGACTATTTCTAGCCTATGCAGCAGCCAAGAAATTCAAAGTCTATCAGATGGATGTGAAGAGCGCGTTCCTCAACGGCGAATTGAAGGAAGAAGTATATGTGGAGCAGCCACCGGGTTTCGAGCAAGGAGACAAGGTGTATCGATTGAAGAAAGCCCTATATGGATTGAAGCAAGCTCCCAGAGCTTGGTATGATACCCTTTCTCAATTCCTAGTGGATAATGGTTTCCACAAAGGAAAGGTAGATCGAACTCTATTCACCATCAATCATGGAGATGATATGCTATGGGTTCAGATCTATGTGGACGACATCATATTTGGATCACCAAACTAGTCGCTTAGCGAGAAGTTTGGAGAGCTTATGAAGACCAAATATGAGATGTCAATGATTGGCTTGATGAGCTGCTTTCTAGGTCTTCAAGTGAAGCAGACGGATGATGGCATCTTCATCAATCAAGCTAAGTATACAAGAGATATGTTTGCCAAGTTCGGTGTTCAGCATGCCAAAGCTGTGAAGATTCCAATGAACACGAACTGGAAGATGGAGCCAGACACAGATGGGAAGTCTGTGGATACTACAGACTACCGAGCCATGATCGGATCCCTTCTATATCTCACTGCAAGTAGGCCGGATATTGCTTTTGCAGTCGGAGTCTGCGCTCGCTTCCAAAGTAATCCCAAGCACAGCCATCTTGAAGCTGCCAAGAGAATTCTTCGATATTTGAAGGGCACTGTCAATATGGGGCTGTGGTATCCAACGGAGGACAATTTGGAGCTCACTGGATATTCAGATGCTGACTATGGAGGGTGCCGAATTGATAGGAAATCAACTTCGGGCACTTGTCAGTTCTTGGGAAGCAAGCTGATCTCATGGTTCTCGAAGAAGCAGACGAGTGTAGCCACTTCAATGACTGAAGCCGAATATATGGCCGCTGGAAGCTGCTGTTCTCAAATTCTATGGCTTCGTCAGCAGTTGAAGGATTACAATGTTGAAGCGAATGAAATTCCTATATTCTGCGACAACAACAGCGCGATCTGCATCTCTCAAAATCCAGTGCCTCACACCAGATGCAAGCATGTGGAAATCCGACATCACTTCATTCGTGATCATGTCGAGAAGAAGGATATCAAGCTCGAGAAAATTCATACCGATCTCCAGCGAGCAGATATCCTCACCAAGCCTCTAGCTGAGTCTCGTTTCAATCAGCTATGCATGGAATTAAGGTTATTAGACCCTGGTGAAGAATGCTAGATTCAGGATGCACGAAGGAGTGGTCGCTAGTTTTTCGTAGCATCACTCGCTTCGGATCTTCACCAACTCAAGCGAGTCACTTCAAAATTCCACTCGCTTGAAGAAGGAGAAATAAGGTGGAGTAAGGTGGAGTGTTGGAAGATGTTCCCTACCCGCTTACAGGAATTGTTAAGCCATTGGTTAAGGGGGAACTATTGTTTGCTCTCGGAGCAAGCTACTTCCAAAGCGAGCAAGGAATGCTGCTACCTAGCCTAGGATTCCTAGCGAGTGGGTATAAACACTCACAAGTGCCATTTCTAGTAACGGTTGTGGGGTCTTGTATCGGGCCTTCCCACGTAAAAACGGTGAAAGCTTAGGCAGGGCTGGCACCTAGACCTTGTGTCCTCTTCCCATCTTCCCACCGAAGAGGAGCAAGTCTTCTCATCTCCTTCATCGTGGATAAATGTCCATTCTCTACTCACTCTTCATTGAGTTGAGCTGCCGGATGTCTATCCATTCCTCCCCCACTTTGAATTTTGCATCGCTTCAATTTGCCCTAGCTTGGGTCAAAGCGAGTCGATTGCAAGTTCTTTCTGTAGCTTGTAGGAGGAAGCTTGAAGGTTTACCTTTTTCTACAACAGGTTGCAGGGCTGGTGACATGCTTCTGCGTAAAATACGAGATTGTCTTGCCAGAGCATTCTCATTGTCATCCTGTCCATTTCTGCTCTGAGATAAGGACTTGTACTCATCCCCCATTCGTCGTGAATAAGTACACTTACGTGAAGCTCCCCTCCGGGTTGTAGTAAGCTTGTGTACTATATTAATTTTCTCCCTTATTCACTTCGATGGAGGACTCTCTAATTCGTAGAGGAAGATGAATGCCATGAAGACGAATGCCAAGAAAATGAAGTATCCATCGAGTGGAGTTGTACTCAACAGGTGATATCAACAAATGCATTCACCAACAAGTGGATTCAACAACTTGAAGTCCAAATCAAATGATGTCTTCAATAAGTGGTATCAATCTCCTACGAAGAGAGATTGACTGGTAAGAGTTTCAATTTTTAAAGTACACTAAGTGAGCTGAAGCGTGCTAGAAACCTTCACTCACTATGTGGAAAATATGAAATGAATCTGACACAAATACAAAGAGGAAAACATTCTTGTTTATCCTCGATGTATGTAAGTCAGAAACATTTTAAAATTAAGCAAGGAAATTCAATTTCTTATTCCAGTCGCTTCAGATGGCCAAGCGAGTGCTACGCTACTCAAAGCTAGCCGTCGCAAGCGAGTGCGGAACAGTCACTCAAGCGAGTGCCTCTCAAGCGAGTCAAGGCCTAGCGGGCCAACTCGAAGCGAGCGGGTACGAAGCGAGTATGAGCTGTCTGCACTCGAGTGCAATTTCACTTTCTGCCAAGCATTTAATGCAGGTTCACGTACTGGCAAAAATATCGGGCGCGTGGCTTACACCTTGAATTCGAAGCGGGAAAAATCGAAGGAGATCCAACCGTCGAATCCCAACAGTCCCAGACTTGTAGCCGTTGGATTGGCGCCGTATAAGACAAACCAATCACAGCAGGCCACGTGGAGACGCCGAGCAAGTGGCGGTTCACTTTTACTGTGATGACGCCTGACACATCAGATCCATCAGGATCTTCGGCGATATTACTGCTTTGCCCCTGCCACGTCAGCCAAGACCTAATTCTATATATATGGGACGTTGCTGAACCGCAGAACCTTTCACAGCCTTCAAAAATTGCCATTCTCGTGTTTAGATCTGCACCTTCTGCAACTCACGAGTCTCAACCCTTTTCGTCGTTAAATCTTCGTTCGAAATCTCTCATTTTTCACCATGGGTAAGAAGTTAAACACTGAAACTATGGAGCAATTCCTCACGGAGGTCGATAAACACATCAATGTCGAGCCTCATATTGACCCTGTTGTCGTAGAAGCAAACGGATTCTTCCGTAGAGCCATGAACACGGCCGGTCTATGGAAGTTCGTGACGGCGGTTCCGTCAAAGATTCTGGCGAAGGACGTTGGAGATCTCCTACTAAATTTGAGGAAGGAGCAGAACACGTCCTCGTTCACTGATCCACAGTCCAGGAAGCCGGTGGAGGTGGATCTGAGCGAACTCATCAGTGTGTTCGACCTGCCGAAGGAAGGAGGAGACACCCTGATCGAGTTAGGCTTTTCGGCCGGAGTGGAGTATGGCCGTTTTGCCGTCGCCGGAGCAAAACCAAATTTCAAGGAGGCCAGCATCCGTACCAACTTGAAGGCCCCCTTCAACCTTATTTGCGAACTCTTTTCGAAGAGCATCGCGTGCTACGTCGGAACCCTCGACACACTCTCTGAACCGAAGCTGTTCGCCACCACCATTATTGTCGACAGCCTAATAGGAACAAAGTTCAACTGGCATGGTTGGTTTCTCAACCAGATCCATGAAGCTGCTGACGACTTTGCATTCGTTCCTGGAAGCACTGATCAGATTCTCCTCAAGGGGAAGCTGAAGTTTTTCTCCAGACTCTCAGTTTCACTGGAGAAGCGCTACCCCAACAAAACATGGCCGGAATCTGACACGGCTGTCTATAACAAGCAGTCCATCTTCTATGATAAGTGGAGAAAGAGAAAGACTCCGATGGATCAGGGACTTCTAGTTGTGGAAGTGCCCGCTGCCATACCAGTTGCCGAAAGGCAAGCTGAAGTGAGCCAAGCTAGGCAGGTCGCTTCATCCGGGAAGCGAGCCGCGCCCAAGCGAGGCAAAAAGAAGATGAAGCGAGTCACTTCACTCGTCCAAGAAAGCGAGGCGGTGGAGAAGCCGCTTGAGGACGTTGAAGTAACTCAACCCCAGCCCTCACCAACCAAAGCACAAACTCCCCCACTACAAATTACCCAAATACTAGAACCCCAAGCCTCATCAACCCACCAACCATTCACACAGACAACCCCCCTCTCTCCCCAGGAAGAAGAGTCTGCATCTTCTTTCCATATCCCCACTGTCCCATTCCTCAGCACAGATCAATCTGTTGCTTACACCACATTCCAACCTCTTCAAACCCAGCAAACCCAGCCAGCCACAGAACCTATTCAGATCCCTGAAACCCCTGAAGCCACATCATCCCAATCCCCTTCGACATCGGCAGCTACAGCCGATACCGCCCATACATCCATAATTCCCCAGTTCCAAATCTCCAAAACCCCTACACAGGTTGATGCTCTCAAAAGATATGCGAGAGATAGAGAGCAGGCAGCTGAAACCATCAGAACCCGCTATCCCTCGGTGCCTATGTCAGACGACTTCTTCACCAAGATTGTCGATTTCTTGACATACGTCACCTACCGCGGCACGGAGTATTACAAAGTTTTCAAACTCCTAGAGGCCTTCTCGAAGGAAGATCTTATCCAGATGGAGGGAAAGCTCCTGGACTTCATCGGTGAGAATGGCTTTCATGCATTTCTCACCGGAACCAACTTCTGGGATAAGCTGGACTCCAAAGTGAAGCGTGCCTACCCGGACGCTATAGTCCCCGATCACACCCCAACCATCCACGAGAGGAGATTAATGAGGGAGCACGCGGAGGAGGTGGAGGTTAAGGAAGCAGAGATCTCGAGTCTGCAAAGCGAGATCACCAGAAAGGAGATGGAAATGGAGAAGAGGATAGAGGAGGTCAAGAGTCTTCGTGAAGACTTTGACAAGAAAAAGGGGGAACTAGAGGCAAAGGTGGAGGAAAAGGGAGGATTACTGGAGGAGAAGGAGAAGGCGCTGGAGGCGCAAGTAAAGCTGGTGGATGACCACTCAAAAATGATCACCGAACTTAAGGGCTCACTTGACGCAGAAAGGAGCCGCTTAAAGGAGGTCAATGCCAAACTGGTTACAATTAGAAATGAGATGAAGGAGCTCAAACAAGAGAATGAGATTGATAAGAAAGAGCTGGAGAGCCGAAGGAAGAGTGCACAGGCTCTTGACCTTCAAAATGCTGAATTGTCCATCCTACTGAAGAAGGTCAAGGAGTTAGGAGAATCATACACTATAAAAATCTCTGCAGATGCCAAGTTTCATACTATGCTTAATCAGAGAGAAAGGAGCCTTGCGTCGTGGAAGGCAGAACTTGAAGCGTCCCAGAACTTCTGGTTCTTCAATCTGCAGGAGGAAAGGAAGAGGATGAAGGAGGAAATTGAAGCGGAGCTGGGCGCTCACTTCAGAAACGTGGAACCGTTGGAGAGGTTAATGTTGTCAGTAGTTGAAAGGGAGAAGCAGTGCGAGTACTTGCTCGAGGAGATTAGCGCTAAGACAGCAGAATTGGTGCTCTCCGAGGAGCACGTCTTCGCTACCCGTGCTGAAAAGATGCTTCACGCCCTGTTCAACAAGTTTGAGGAGCTTAACCAATCAATCTCTGGAAAATCTATCGTCCCAATCCCTGGCTGTGATGATGCCAAAAAGGGGGAAGGACAAGTGATGGAAGGTCGTGTTGGAGGCACAGGAGGAAGTGGAGTTGTTGGAGTAGAAAGGATGTTGGAGGGAGGTAGTGGTGCAGGAGAAGAGGAGGAAGTACTGGATGATGAAGCGAGGGCGAGGCTTGAAAAGAAAGGAAAAGTGAAGCTCACTGAGGAGGAGCTTTTGAAGAAGCCTGAAGAGCCCCGCAAGCCACTTCAAGAAAAAGTGCTTGCCTCTTCTATCGCTCGACATCCTCCAGTCACGGTGCTTACCAAGTAGGAAAGGCGGAAGCATGCGGAGGCGGACGAGGCCATGGCTCGGGAGATAGAGCGCCAATTTAATCTAAAACAGCTAACACTTGCAGGTGCTTCAGGTTCCAAAGCGCCCGCTTCAGCCGCCGCACCCGCTACAGCTGCCGCACTCACTTCAGCAACTGCAGGAGTCACTTCATCTGCAGTTGTTCCTCCGAGTGCAACCATGAAGAAGGACATGCCGCCTCCCCCACCACCAAGTCAGACCTTGAAGCGGTATGCACCTGATTCCAGTGAAGATGACCCCGCGGCCAAGCGCCAAATGGTCAAACAAGCGATAGCTTCAAGAGCTGGTGAGATGGAAAGGAGAAGGAAGCGAGTAGAGAAGAAGAAAGAGGAAGCAGATAAGGAGAAGAAGATCCACGAAAGGCGTCTGCAAATCATCGACAGTCGGATCGAGGAACACTTCAATGAAGTGAGACTCATCCAGACTGCTCTCATTCGAAGTGCCTTCATTCCGTTTCTGCCAGATGAATCGGAAGCTTGTGTGAAGCAAGCCTGGATAAATGTTTGCAATATGACCACCACGGAGATGATTGAGTCCGGTCGCTACCCGCGCAGAGAGGAGCAACAATATATTCGGAGGCGACTGTCGGACATGCTCCCGAAGTGGAATTCAGAGCAAAGCATGATGTTCAATGCTACCATGGCACAGATGTCCAGCCGGTCGGAAGAGGAATTGGTTGTGCGCAGAAATGAGCACCCTGATGCCCGAGAGATTGAGCAGTTCATCCCTGACGAGTTACCTGAGCTGTGGCTACACTACAAAGAGAAATTTATCAAAGCTTTCTACTATTGGGAGGTAGTGCCACTGCAGACTGAATGTTCAAGGATCAGCGCGCTCAACAACTTTCTAAGTGCCTATGATGAGAAGTTTAGGCGGAAGGCTTTCTCACTTGCAGAGCTTGCGGAGCCAATGCCTCTAATCATCAAGGTACCAGCCAAGAAGGAATTTCCCATGCCCTTCCTACCCGGTACATGCGTCCCCGATCGCAGCGTCATCGATGCAGAAGTAGATGAAGCCTTCAGACTGGAGGAGACTTGGAGGAGGCCAAGTATCCACAATATTGGTACATTAGAAGTGAAGGTCTTCAGTGCATACACTATACCAGAAGAGATGATTGCGAGGGACTTGGAGGCAGAGGAAGAAGAGAAGGAAGTGGAGCTGACGGAGAAGAAGGAGGATGACAAGGAAGGGGCTGCAGGAAACCTTTGAGTTTCAAGTCCCTTGATATTTTGTGAACTGATGTTCATTTATCCAAATTTCAATTTCCATCAAAATGTGTCATTTACTTGCTTTGTGAATGACTTTACTTTTTGCTACAAACTCAAACAAAATTTAACCGAAAAAAAAAGGGGAAAGGAACTTAAAAATTAATTCAAACGAAGCTGCAAAGGAAGCAGTCGCTTGAAGTTCCTTCCACGGTTAGATAGACTAGATTTCGATAATCTTAAGTCTTTGGGTTTTGGCATCATCAAAAAGGGGGAAATTGTTGGGAATTGTTAAGAACAACATGTTAAGGGGGAACCTATTAGGGATGTTCTATTGTTTTGATTTGATCCCAAAACCCCAAAAGCGTTCTGTTCCCAAGCGACCCATTTTGATGTAGTTAATAGGTTAGAATTATTCTAAGCCTACTGTGTTAGGATGGCTCTTTATTTTGCTTAGATTATAGGCTTCAAAAGTTCAAGTGAAGGCCACTCACTTGAGTGTGTTTTCCAAAGCGAAGCAAGTCTAGCAAACTGAAGTGAAGCGTGCCGAAGAACAGTGTAGCGAAGCGAGCTCTACAGTAGATTCGAAGTGAGTCTGCCAAAGCGAAGCGAAGCGAGCGCTACAGTTCAAAGCCAAAGCGAAGCGAAGCAAGCGCTACAGTTCAAAGCCAAAGCGAAGCAAAGCGAAGCAAAGCGAGCGCTACAGTTCTAAGTCAAAACGAGTCAACGCTAGTCAGCATTTTCCAAAGCAGTCACTAGGGAACTTTATTTCCCGAAGCGACTCACTACTGAATGACTACGAAGTGACTCAACTAAAACGGACGCTACAACTTCAAAGCGAAGCGAGCCACTACCTACCAGAAAGCGACAGCACAATTCCCGCTCCGAATTTGAACTCCAGTCAACTGGAGATCTCCGCATTTATTACGAGATCTCCACGTGTCGAACGCGGAGAGGAGCAGAGGAGTTGACTGCCAGGCCGACAAGGCGCCGTAACAGTACTGGGTCGCTCCAGTTACTGTTGAAATTGGAACTTAGCCATTTTCGGCAAAAATCCAAAACTGGACGTCTGAAAAGCAACCTGCCTGTGCAAGTACTGTCGAGAGGAGGAGGGACAAAGCCACCAACCAAGCAACGGATCTCGGCATCCCTCCGCCTATAAATAGAGAAGGTTGAAGACGAAGAGAAGTAGAACACTACTTGAGCATTCGAGCGCATACAGCAAACAAACACTCCCAAGCCTTTGAGCAAATCTTCGAGTCTTTGTTTCCAAGTGTTCTCCGAGTTTCCAGTTCTTCGGAACTCGTCTTCACAACCTTCACACTTAGAGTCAAAGCCCACTTCAAATATCCAAGCTTAGAAGAAGAGCTCTAGCCATACTTTGCATCTACTGTAAAGGGCTCTTCATAGTGTGTTCGTCTACCAAAAACCCTAAACTCTGTCTGTTAGGTTTTTGAGTCGTCGTTAGGTTGTCTCGATCCAAGGTTCTTCTCTCATCGATTGAAGAAGCCTCGATCATAGAGTTTAGATCCAAGCTTGCACCTACATCGTTTGTGTGACGATCGAAGCTAGGCTGTAAGGAGAGCCCGGAATCTCCCTGTCTGTGTTTGACTGAAGCAAGTGAAGCTTTTAGTCTTGTCTAGGTTTGTGTAGTGAACCCGCAATCACTACGTCTGTCGTTGGATCCAGGCGAGTGAAGCCCGATCTCGACCAGGTTTTTGAAGGACACGTAACCTTCAAGTTCTTGAGTGAAGAGAACAGTTGCCGTCGTGCAACAAGTGGACATAGGAGTCTTATCTCCGAACCACTATAAATCTCTGTGTCGTATCTCTCTAACCCTAATCTCTTTACTGTATTTGATTATCCATTGCACGTGTATCTAAACAAACATAACTTGGATTTTTAACTACTTAGGAAAGATTTTAGCTCGCCGAATTTCCGCATACACGAGTAAAGACTCCCTCTTGATCAAGTCCTTACTTCGGTCAAGCAGGCAAGCTACGTACTGTAGATTTAGCTTCAGCTAGGTCTTAAGTGTCAAGCGAGCTCTTTACTTGTCACTCTGAGTTGAAGGGAAAAAGTTGAAAACTTGAAATACGTATTCACCCCCCCCCCCCCCCCCCCCCCTACGTATTTCCCCTATTAACAAACCGGGACCAACACTTCTGTCCTCCAGTTGTGACCTCTCGATCCCCCTCTCGATCGAGAGAGGTGTCGAGAGGTCCTCGCCTCGGCACTTGGATCCTCGTCTCCTCGAGCTCCGCATTTTTAAAATTCCCATCTCCTTTCTTCTCAGCTTCCAAGGATGGATTTGTGTACTTTGTGCCACTCTGAAGCTCAATAGCATGAACATGATGGTTGTTCTTTGGGTTTTGCTCAGTGTTGCTTGGGAATTGGCCGGGCTTATGGACTTCTCCTTGAGCATTGACTATTTGACTCATTTGCGTCTCCAACATTTGCATTTGCTTGGTTAAGGCATTGATGCTACTCCCCAAGTTGTTGCTCAAAGTGTTTTGAGTAAGCTCCAATGTCCTCAACTTTGCATCTTGTTGTGTCATTCTCATCTCCGATTGAGCCATATATTGACGAATCAAGTCGTCGGTAGACATCTCCTTCTTTGGCTCTTGGATGACTCCGTTTTCAACATGGAAGCCGGGAGGTGGTGGCAAAGCGTTGTTCGGGTTGGTATAAGAGAAGTTCGGATGATTTCGGTTGTTGGGAACGTAAGGCTTCTTGTATCCTCCTTGGTAGTTCGAACCTCCTTGTCCTCCTTGCCCTCCTTGCCACTTGTTTCCTTGATTCGGTTGCCACTTGCCCCCTTGTTGCACAAAATTGGCATCTTCCTCTTCGGGTGGGTTTGCTTGTTCGTCAGTGATAGCATCGCACCGAAGTACCCCTTTCTTAATTGTATCCAACTCACTTGCTGTTTTTGTGTACTTCTCCATCAAGTCCTCGTAAGCCTCGATTCCAATGTTGGAAACTCTCCTTCTTCCAACGCGACGGTCAGTAGCCTCCTCATAACTCGAATTCACGGTCAGCTCAATAATCTCCATAGCCACGTTGTACTCGTTGTTCAAAAATCCTCCTTTCGAAGCGTAGTCGAGCTTCTTCCTACATAACTTGTTCAAACCACAATAGAAGCATGTGATTTGATCCTCCTTGCTAATTCCATGGTTTGGGCATGCTCGCAATAGCTTCTTGAATCTCCCCCACGCTTCGTAGAAATACTCATCCTCGTATTGTTGGAATTGGTTGATCTCGTTGATGAGTTTTTGAGCCCTCGAAGGTGGGAAGAACTTGTTCAAAAATCTGGTGCACATCTCGGCCCAAGTCCTTATCTCCATCTTGTCCAAACCATCAAGCCATTCCCTCGCATCATCCTTAAGAGACCACACGAACAAACTGAGATTGAGGTAGTCCAAAGATTCTCCACTGGCCTTGTATGTTGCACAAATGTCCAGAAATTGCTTCAAGTGAGCATTTGGATCCTCCATTGGTGTGCCTCCATATTGGTTAGATTGCACCATGTTGATGAGGGACGTCTTGATCTCATAGTTGTTAGAGTCTGTGGTCCCCCATCCTCCTTGCTGAAATTGATCCACGACCGGTTTGAAACGATCGTTCAAAGTCCTCCTCGCCGCTTGATCCGCCATCGAATCGAAACTCCTTGGTGAATCGGGTGGTGAAGAGGGTGGTGTATCAATCTTGCTTGCCTCCTTCTCTCGTCTCAATGCCCTTAGTGAGCGCTCCAACTCCAAGTCTATCGGAATAAGATTTATCCCTTTAGACCTTGTGGTCATGCACTACCTAAAACCAAAGAGAAGAAAAGAAAATGTTAGATCAATAAACCGAAAAACAGAAAATTAAAGCGCCTAAATCACCTAATAATTCTATTTCAAAATATGTGTATGAAATCTAATCAATCCCCGACAACGGCGCCAAAATTTGATCGCACTATTTTCTACCACACAAAATAGGTATAGTATAAAGAAGTACGAGTATCGTATCCACAGGGATTGACAAATCGAAACCACACACAATACCTTTACTCAAGAACTAAACTGATGTCTAAGCAATTAGGAATTTGGAATTGTGGTATTTATAACTAGGCAAATATTAAAAAGACTCAATTTAAATAAACAAGGAAATAAACAATTAATAGAGCAAATAACAATTAAGGAATAACTAAACAAGGTAAATTCAAATAAATCAAATAAAATAACTTAGCAAGCAAGCAAATAAACAAATAAGGTAAGAACTCAATTAAGGAAAGGTGTTGATTCTAGGGAAGCCTACTTAATCAAATCTATGCAAGTAATTAATGTACACAATTAACCAATTTAATCCAATCTAAATGTGATACATGAAAAATAACCTACACCCCGATTAAAGCAATGCAAGTCGTCACCTAATAAGATCCCAATATCCTCTCGGACACATAGATATCAAATCAAGTGCAAAATAGAACAAGTATCAATGATATAATCAACTAGGTTCAACTATGACACCCAAATCAATTATATATAAACATATGATAATTCAATCTCAACTAAGACAATCAAATCATCATACCATGTATTCATGAGATCAATTATGCAATTATCCTATCAAGTCATAAAATACATAACTATGCATACATAATTAGTGATCAAGTAATCATGCATGAGAATAAGCACCATGAAATATGCATCTAGATTGGAAGGCTAATTGTAAACAAAAACACTTACATAAATTCAATTAGGCATTCAACCCCTAAAATCAACTAAGGAATTTAGCTAGACATAATTAAAGCAAACATGAACACAAAGAATTGAAAGAGCATAATTAAAGAGTAAGAGTAAGAAAAACTTGAACACAAACGAAGAACTTCGAATCTTGAATCTTGCATAAACTTGAAAATCTCCAATGTCGAATACAAGGAAAATAAAAACTCTAAAAATATAAAAGTGCTAGATAGTAGATGGATTTACAATGCAGTCTAAGGAATATATATATATATATATATATATATATATATATATATATATATATATATATATATATATATATATATAGGGGAAATTTACATAAGGAATTATAAACCTAAAAGTAATCTAATTAAATAAGGTAGGAAATCTCGGCTGGCACCCCCCTCTCGACACACCACCTCTCGATAGACCTCTCGATCGAGAGAGGTATCGAGAGGTCTTCATTCGACTCCAAAACTTGGATTTCGAACTCCGATCTTTACACCTTGTCTCGTCTCGGGGTTTTATCATCGAAATATGCCAAAAAATACAGAAAAACACCCACAAGCATAATATTGTCCAATATAATAAAAACCATACAAAACATAGACAATACTACACAATCGAAACTCAAAAAACGACTCTAATTGGTTATAAAAATAGGGTAAATTTCACCTATATCAGTAACTTAGGATTGATTTGAATTATTTGATGATGGAATATTTAGTTGTTGGAATTGATAGCTTGAGTTATGTTGGTTTAGTCTTGAGCTGTGAATGATTAATGATTTGATGAACTGTGGGGCATGATTGATTTGAGTTGTGAGGAGATGATCGATGATTTTGGATTATGAGTGATAAATCTTGATTATTGCAATTCTGGATTTTTAGTTTACTTCCCCTTGTTATAAAAAAAAAAAAAAAAAAAAAAAAAAAAAAAAAAAAAAAAAAAAAAAAGAAAGAAAGAAAGAAAGAATGTGCTTTTGTTATGAAAATAGTTGATAGGATTCTGCTCCTCTTACTTGTAACGTGTGAAAATACTAGAGTAATGAGCAGGGAAACCACATGAAAAGGCTTCGAGGAACCCTCAAATGATTAAATTTCATGAATTATGTCCTAAATGATACTCGTGTATGTGAGAATAAAGTGTTCATAGGTACTCTACTCCTCTTGACAATGAGTACGGGAAACCGCACTAGGAAGCTCGATGAGACCCATCAATGATTAAACCTAGTGAATTATGTACCAAATCGTTCACGTGTAAAAAAAATAAAATAAAAAAATAATAAAAAAGAGTTTTATTTATGTTTGAGTTCAATAAAAGGGGAAGTAGGCTCGACGTCTAAGTTTGTGATAATTTTGGATTTTTGTGAGATGTGTTTATATCGTTGATTGGGTCTTCATACTTGGATTGATTTATAAGCCACATAGTTCATTGATGTTTGATTGTTTATAACTTGGGATTAAGGTGACTTCGTTCATTGCTTGTCGATTCTAGTGATTAAATGTTCTATGATTTGGATTGTTTGGATTGAGTCTAAGTTGTATGATTATGTTGCTTGAGGACAAGCAAAGGTCTAAGTGTGGGGGATTTGTTTATTGTCATTTTGTTAGGTTTTAGTCGTTATTTGTTATTCGTTTTTGTGTCGTTTTGGAGTCATTTTGTGTCTTTGTTGCTATAACTTGGGTATTTTGAGTATTTTGATTGTTAGGGATCATGGGAGTCGAGAGAAGTAGAAAGAACGAGGAAAGAATGAAAAAGGGAGCAAAAATTGGATGGATTTTCGTAGCAGCTTTGGAGCGCTCGCTCCTTGGTGTTGGAGCGCTCGCTCCTGATGTCAAGATAAAGAGGAGAAAGGGCGAAGCTGTTATGGAACGCTCGCTCCTTCTGTTGGAGCGCTCGCACTCTGTGGAATCAAGTGGAGCGCTCGCTCTTGATTGTTAGAGCGCTCGCTCCGTGTCTAGCGAGTTTTATTTTAGTTTCCTTGTTGGGATCGAACTCTTAGCTTATTATATATATATAGGCCATTAGGGCACGAACTAGAGACACCTTTTTCTTCCGTTTTCAGTTCCGAATATTCTAGTTTATGTTTTTATTGCTTTCGATTTGTTCCGGATCAAATTCTTCAGTTTTAATTCAAGTTCTTTACGTTCGTTCGTGTTCTTCGTTCTCGTTTTAATTCGTAAGTTATTTATTGCTTTCCTTTCGTTTAATTAATTGCGTTCTTTGTTTCATAGATTTAATTTCTTTTGTTCTTCGTTTAATTCTATTTGTTCGCTCTTGAGTTCGTAGCTTAGATTAGTTTTTCTAAAGTTTCTGTTCTTTCGTTTTCAAAGTTTCTGTTTCTTCGTTTTTAAATTCTTAGAGTTAAATTTATTTTTCCAGATTTTTAGATTTAAGTATTCATGTCTAGATTCATTTTCGTTTCTTTAATTGCTTTCGTTTCGATTATTGCCTAGGTAGTTTAATTTCTTTTAATTTAATTCTCTAGTTTTTTTAGTTCGATTTATTTCTTGCTTTCTAGATTAGATTATTTACTTGCTTTGATTTTAATTGCTTTGATTTATTTTATTGCCTAGGATTTAAACCAAAAACCCAAAAATTCTATTTATTTGCTTTCTTAGATTTAGGCTAGATTAGGTTGTTTTTGCTACACGATTATTTGCCCTGTTAAGTTTTCCTTGAGATTCGACTTAGGTTTGTTTACTTGCTAGTGCTACAATAGATTTAGTCTGTTGCGAACACTTTTTAGTGAAACATCTCTCATACATTTAATCTCTTCCTCTCTCGCGCCGGCGTAAAATTCTTCTTCTTCTTCTTCTTCTTCTTCTTCTTCTTCTTGCCAAAATAGACATTAAGCATAAATAAAAACAAAGATAGCATATTAACATGATTATAAAAGCATAAAAATATATATTAGTTGCATTTTAATATTCATCAATGTTTTATTATTCTTTTTGTATTTTTCATATACAAGCTATTAAGCATGAATAAATAGGAAGATAGCATATACACATGATTATTTAAGCATAAAAATAGTTCTTGTTTGCATTTTAATATTCATGGTCATTCACGGTTTATTAAAAATGATTTGAAATAATAATAATAATGATAATAATGATAATAATTTTAATTTGTTTATGATTAACAATGGCCGGTGTCTTGTTATTCTCTCTGGATTTTTTTTGGTTTAA
The DNA here is from genome assembly GCA_029379335.1 of Thymus mandschuricus. Lineage (NCBI taxonomy): Eukaryota > Viridiplantae > Streptophyta > Magnoliopsida > Lamiales > Lamiaceae > Thymus > Thymus mandschuricus. The sequence continues at coordinate 11,184,904 of CM057074.1, read as the reverse complement.
TTTTCATATATAGGTTATTGAGCATAAATTGGAACGAAAATAGCATATAAACATAATTATTAAAGCATAGGAATAGATTTTAGTTGTATTCGAATTTTTATCGATATCTTTTATATTCTTTTTTGTATTTTTCATATACAGGTAAGTAAGCATGAATAGATAGGAAGATAGCATATACACATGATTATTTAAGCATAAAAATAGTTCTTAGTTGCATTCGAATATTCATGATTTATTAAACATGAATTGATATAAAAGAGAAAAAAAAGCATATGAATTTTAATTCATGCTTATATAGATGTCTAAGTATGCTTTTTAATGCATATAATTATGTTTTTTAATTCGTAATTATAGACATCTAAGTATGTCTTTTATGCATATAATTATGCTTTTTAGATTTATAAGTATGCTTTTTTACAAATATAATTTTGCTTATTCTCTTTTCTAGATTTTATAGTATGCTTTTTACCAAATATAATGTTGCTTCATACAATAACGACAATCTACAACTTAAATTCACGCATATCTTGAATAGAAATTTGCTTAATATTTATTTTAATTAGGAGGATAATTAGTTTTGGGAAATGGCGATAATCTTGGAACGTATAATCTTTTTCTTTTTTTTTGCTTTCCTAAACTACCCTTTAAAATTAGAAATAAAGCATTAAATCAGTAAAATAGATAATCTGAGATTTAATATCAACCATTAGTATCTATAAAATGAGTGGATATGATTGGTTCCTAGTTCTCAAGATTGATACTATCTCCCATAAGAACCCACCCCTATGTACTAATACTTATATTAGTTATGAGTTTCTAAATTTTATAAGTCTTGCGTAAGTTATCAGTGAAATTTAAAAAAATAAACCATAAGTTTCTTCTATTTACATATTTTATATTTTATGTATATCCTTTTGAAGTTTGTTCAAGAATAGTTTCTTTTGTAAAGCTTAGTAAAATTCAAGAGATACATTTTTCATTTTCATTTTCTTAGTTTTATATTCGTTCGTTGTAATCCTTGTTCATATTATGATTGTATTAAGTTCAAATAAATTATTCTATAATTGACATGAGAATTACTTTGCCAATAAATAAATAAATAGTGATAGTTAAAATGTTGATTGGGACGTGTAAACCATTAGTTCTGTTGTGGGCGTTCATTCTTATAAATATGATTGTTTCTCGTGTGAGGTTTTTTCAATAGAAAAGTGCACCAATCATATAACTATAACTATGAGAATGGGTGTTGGAAATACCTACAGGTTACCGAGGAAATATATTAACCATATTATATGTGAATGGGCGTTGGGGGTATGATATCAATTAGCACAAAAGTATATTTAGCACAAAAGTATATTAACTCTCCCCCTCCCCCTCCCCCTCCCCCTCCCGCTCCCGCTCCCGCTCCCGCTCCCGCTCCCGCTCTCTTACACCAAGCATAAAAGTGTCAATATTTCATATACATAATATATAAATCAACAGGGGATCATAATTCTAACCAACGGGCAAATTGTTATTCTATGTCGTACACCGAGCATAAGAGTATTGATATACTCTCTCCTTCTCATTCCACTTGGTTTTTTTTCCTATTCGGAACGTCTCACTTTAATTGACATGTTTCCTAAAATTAAAAGAATTAACTCTTACCTTTTAATATGTACCCGTTACTTTTCACTTTTAACACTACGCATAAAATCCTGTGACAAAATAAAATATGTCAATTGAACTGGGACGGAGGGAGTATTATCTATCTATCAAAAACATTCTCTGTCCACCGTGGGCACGTGGTATTGTCACGTTTGCAAATTTTTGTATTAGAACTTTAAATTATGTTGATTGGCTAAGGTATATTTAAATAATCTTATTTGTTAAAATCATTATCATGCCATCTGTGTGCATATATTAAGTGTGTCCACAGTGGATAATGGAGCATTACTCACATTTCTATATACAAACGGTTAATTTACCGTGTAATGTGATTTATAAGAGCATGTACAATGGGAAGAGTCTAGTCTATGTGACAAAATAAAGAACTAGTCCTTAAATTTTGTTCCTATTGGAGGTCTCCAAAATAAGAACTCAGGTTCTTATATAAGGTGCTGCATCTTAAAAAAAAAGTGGACCCTTTTTAATTTTGATAAATGATTTTTCCACTTTTTTTTTCTCTTTTTTCCTTTTATTTTTTCCTTTTATTTTCCTTTTCCACTTTCATCCGATTTCATCTATTTTCAATAGCAAATTTGTTCTTTTAAAAAAATTAATCGTATTTTTTAGGATCTAAACTATTTAATACTAAAACATATTATTTGAAAGTAATTCATAATTTATATACCGTCAAATATTTAGTAAATATATTTACGTTTATGGTAATCAAGTTTATTAATTTTATGATAGTAAAATGAAATCAATTGTCAAATAAAATAATAAAAAATAAAATAAAATAATAAGTGAGACCATTCAATTATGATAAGAACCCTTGTTAAGAACCTTACCATTGTCATTTTTTAATAACAATGGGTTCTTGTTTATGTGGCATCTCTAAAAACTTCATTTGGGATTCTAGCATTGTACATGCCCTAAGGGATTCGATTGTCTTTTGAGATGTTGTTAGCTACTCCGAATCGAGAGACAATATATAAATATAAATAAATTCTTATAGCGATTAATGAACAACTACCAATGTTGAGGAATTTAAAAAAAAAAAAAAAAAAAATTGTTAGGGCCGAGTGCGGAATGGTGTACGAATATGTAATTAACTAATAATACATTATTTTGGTCAACTGACAAAACCGTCCCCAACTAACTAGAATTCCAAGCCTTCCAAGTCCAAGCTGCTGAGGTATGTTTTTTGCTTACGTGGAAACTATTTGCTTTTGCCATATCTCATTAATTAATTCTTACACGCCACACGATCCTCATCTTTGATTAATCATATTTATATATCACGAATAGAAACAAATCCCCCTCCCCAGCCCCACCCTAAAAGGAACTTGCCAAGTGGTTCACCAACCATATACGCAGGCCCGTCTATGAACAGGCCCAACAAGTTCTACAGAACAGGGTCTTTAAAAAAATAGGGCCCGTTAAAATTATTAACCCCAATTTTTTTTTTTAAAGCTCAAAATTTTTTATTCTCAAATTCTCTCTTGTTGAATCTTAGTTAACACTCATTTTTCCTTCTATATCAAGCCCACTTTATTTTAAAAGCCCAAATATCTCTCTATTTTCTCTCTCTGCTCTTTCTTTTCTTCATTCGTTTTTTGGCTTTTATTTTTCCTTTTTTTTTTTTTTTTCCCTTTCCAGCCGCCTACTTTTTTGTTTCTTTTTTCTTTTCATTTTTTCCCCACCACAACTAAATCTATTTTCTTGAACTTTTATTTTGCAAGTAATTTTGAATTCTCTTAAAAAAAATCTATTTACATATTTGTTTTAATATTTTATTAAATATATTATTTTAAGACATATTTTAGTAAAATTTAAAGGCCTAATTTTATATTGACACAGGGCCTCAATATTCATTGAGACGGGCCTGCATATATGCACTTCAATCTTCTAAGAGCATCGCCATAAGCAACCCTCTCCTATGCAGTCGACTGTAACATGACATGCCACGTCGTGGTCACATTGGAGGTAGTTGATGCAGTTCTCATTTTGACGACCGGAGGTTAGGGTTGTGGCTGGCAGAGCGATTGTGGGGGTATGGTGTGTGACCCCACGCGGCGTGCAGTATTTGGGCATCACGCGAGGTTGCAGATCAACGATTTTATTTTATTATATTAGTTTTCAATCTATATCAATTTTTTCCTATAAATACACTTTCATCTCATTCTTGATCACACCTTCACATCTTCTTCAATTTTTTTTTTTTCATATGTTTATCGAGTTAAAAAAAAAAAATAGAATCATGAGGAAAGAGAGCGAAATTGGCACGACAAGCCTTAACTTTGTTTCTTGAAATGGAGGTGGATAAAATGGAAACGGATAGCGGCTGAGAAAAGTAGTCGCAATCGTGGAAAATCAAAGGGAAAATATATTGAGTGTAATTGCGATAAAGGTTACGAGTAGCTCTACAACGACATCAACGTGCATAACTAGAGCCCTCTCTTATTTGACTACTTCAACGGCGTAGCTCCGGCCGTGAACTTCAGGGCTAACAGCAAACCCTATCAAATGAGGTATTACCTTGCCGATTGTAATACCGACCTACTTTTATAAAGACATTGCGATGTCAGACAGATCCGGAGAGAGCACTTTTCGCTCGAGAGCAAGAATCAGCGAGGAAGGATATTGAGAGAGCAATTAGTGTTCTTCATGACGAGAGATCCATAAAACTTCCTCGGCCAGTTCCAGTACAATATGATAAACCAATGCCTCAATTCGGTTCACATGTGCAAACAATTCCCGGAGTTGCTAGTTGACAATGCTCGTCAGTGGTTCAACATCTTACCTACAGGAAGTATTGTATCGTATGAAGACATGATGGAAGTCTTCAAACGAAGATTCTTCCAAAGGAGCGAGTCAAAATACACCTCGACTCATCTTCTCACAATAAAGCAGGGCTGAGGTGAAACCATCAGTGATTTCATGACGAGGTTCAACAAAGAGAGTTTGCGAGTTTGGGATGTCAACGATCTCCTCGTCATATCAGCGTTCCACAACGGCATCTTGCCTAGAGTGTTGTATAAAGATATCGTTAGCAAAGAACCCCAAACAACAACGGAGCTACGGGAGATTACAGATCTGTTCGCCAAACTAACGATGCCGATAGGAGAAAGAGTGAGGGGGACAAAGGCGAGACCTTGGACAAAAAGAGAAGAGAAGAGGATCGGGCAGACCAAGGTGAAGGTTAGTGAAGTGCCCTAGACCGCATGCAACGCGTTCCTCTGGAGTCCAAACTTGGACTGTGCCACGATGCGGAGCCACCTGGTACTTAATACACCCCACGGACGAATCAAGGGCAGAAATCTACGGGCTCCACACCTATCTGTTTGATAAACCTGACCCCATGAATGGAGGATTGAAGCGCCGGTCCAGGGATAAGTATTGTTGCTTCCATGAAAATCATGGACAAGATACGGAGGAGTGCGTTAACCTCATGGCAGACATCGAAGCATTGGTGCGTGCTGGAGCATTGAAGAAGTACCAAGATTGCGGGGGACGAGTTGGTCAATACGAAGCCCCAAACCAAAGTCAGCGAAAGTGAAAACCAAACAAAGGAAGAGAAAATTATGGTTCTTGTGCTGACACGAAAACAAAGTACAATGGTGACGACAAGGGAGACAACGAACACAAAAAATAATTGGAAAGAGGAGCAACCTTCTCTCTTGCCCTTGTACCAAAACGGTTAAGCAGAGTTGTTCTCTCCTCGATTGGCTGTTTCACTAAAAAGTGTTCGCAATAGAACGAAATCTATCCTAGCACTTAGTAAGTAAAAACCCAATGTCGAATCTCGAAGGAAAACTTTGCAGGGCAATTAATTATGTAGTAAAACCTAATCTAGCCTAAAACTAAGAAAGCAAGTAAAGAAGATTTTGGGGTTTAGTTTTAAATCCTAGGCAAATAAAATAAATCAAAGCAATTAAATCAAAGCAAATAAATCTAATCTAGAACTCAAGAAATAAATCTAAGAATTAAACTAAAAGAAAGCAATAAATCTACCTAGGCAAGAATCGAAAAGAAAGCAATAAAGAAAGCATAAACTACTCTAGACATGGTGAATGAAATCTGGAAATTTTAAAGAAAATAAATCTAACTTTGAAAGCTTTGAAAAACTAGAGAATCGAAACTAGAAAAACGAATCTAAACTTTAAACTAGAAATCGAAAGAACGAAATTAAACTAAGGAAATTAAACGAAGCAATTAAGAGAACGAATCTAAAACTAAAACAAAGCAATTAAAGAAAATAAACAAAAGCAATAAAAGAACTTACGAGAATTAAACGAAGACAAAGAACGCGAATTAAATAAAGAAGTCTTGAATTAAACGAACTACGAATCCGGATCCGAACAAAGTAAAGCTAATCTAGAGAATTTTAGTGCTGAAAAATAAAGCTAACTAATGCTAAAACTGATACAAATTCGTCCCAAAGTACTAGTATTTATAATAGGTAGAAAACCTAATTAAATAAGGAAACAACAGCTGGACGCCGACTTCTGGCCGATCGGCCAAATGCTGAGGAGTTCTGGCCGGTCGGCCAGATCAGAAACTGCTAAACACGCACATAAGTACTTGGCCGGTCGGCCAGATCTGGTACTGGCACGTTCGCAGCGCGACTCTCTTGTTTCGGCCGTATCTTCCTCATTCGAACTCCAAATTGACCTCCGTTTTCGCCTATGTGCTCCTATCGAACCCCTCTTCGATATAATGCTTTCATTACATCCAAAATGGATCTTCAATAAAATCATGAGAGGTTAGAACTCGAGGTCAATGATTGCTCAACAACCTTTCTTCTCGTTTTCTTCTCGTTTCCGCCCTTTTCATCCTACAAGTACCAAAAACTCCAAACAAACGAATCATAGCCAAAAGACACACTAAAAGACACGAAACACAATGAAAATGAACACAAAAACACAACGAAAAACCTAACAACTAAACACCAATCAAAATCCCCCACACTTAGACCTTTGCTTGTCCTCAAGCAATGTAAAAACGAAATAAACAATAGACTCAAGTATTGTGAACTATATAGGCCTCAAAACTTTTCGAAAACAAACTCTCATGATCATGATCAAAACTATGCACACAACCTTAGCATCAATCAACGCAATCTACTCAACTAATTCAAAGTATGCTAATCCATCAAAGAACACTCTCCAACATGTGAAATTTTTTATATGAAAGTGAACACTCAACTCTCTCAAAGAAAAAATGTATAAGATAATGCACATCATAGGGTTCACTCAATATCAATGCAATGCAACATGTTTACCATAGGCTTGCCTTCAATCTCAACATCTCCACCTAATGTAATACTTACAAATTAGGATAAAAAAGGTCTTTATATAAGCTTGTAATGTAGGGACATTGGTTAAGGTAGGGAAAGTATAGGCTAAGTGACTCAAATAAATCTAAATCATTAACCTCTTTTCAACTCCAACCAAAGTATGGATTTTTACTCCATCTTCTACCATCCAACACACCAAATACAAACTCAAAGATGCTAAAATATCAACTATACAAATCAAAGCTAACTATCCCCTTATGCTTATATTCTTATTCTTTCTTTCTTTTTTTTTTCTTTTTTTTTTTTCTAGAGCTCAACTAATAAATGTTCTTTCGAATGTTGAACAAAGGCTCTATTTTTTTCTCATCTTTTTTTTTTCTTTTCTTTTTTTTTTCTAAGCTCATAGGGATAGCTAACTATACTTAAACAAGCATCTAAAATTTCTTCTCTTTCTCTCCTTCTACACCACAACAAATATTCTCCAATTATCTCCTTCCATATCACCAACTACAACTAAGGATACCCATAATCATCCAAACCTCCTATCATCCGGTTTTACAAAGAACGGCTAATAAAGGCTCAAAAGGGGTAAACAAAGGTTGTGTATAGGGATCATGTGGCTAAAGAAAGATGGCCTAAGATCATCTCCTAGTTCGTAAATATACTAAGGTCTTGATGGAGAAACAAGGCAAGTTCTAGAAACAATGAAGCATGCATGATCACTCAATCAAAGAATAGGCACAAATATGCACAAATAGCTCAATTCTCACGGGTTCAAACTAACTAGTTCCCGACATCATAGCATACATCAAATTCATCAAATAAAATGCGTCGCTTCGCCAAGGTTCCATGCATAATAAAGATCATGAATTTTTCTCCAAAAATCAACAAAAATTTTCTATCATCGGCCAAATCCACAATACTATCATCACATGCTCATTTGACTCAATTAACTCCTAAGACTCAACAAAATTAAACACATCATGCCAAAGTTTCAAAGACCCCCCCCCCCCCCCCCCCCCCCCCCCCACACTTAAAATCAAGCAAAGACCTCATTGCGAGAAAATAAAAAGGAACGGATAGACGGAACTTATTGCACAATGTCGACCAACACACTTGAAATCCCGAGAAATTCCAAGTAGTACCTACAAAACAAACACAAAACACAATACCAAAGCGTAAAATCGAGCAAAATAAAGAAATCAAAATAAAAGACTCAAAACAAAACTAAAAGACACAAAACAAGGCTATGGGTTGAAGAAACCTTGGAACCGAGGATCTTGCCAACGAGGATCGTGAGGAGACCAAAATCGGGGATCATTCGGGTTCGGTTTGGCCAGGGGTCGTTCGCATAGGTTTGGCCGATCGTCCAGAATTCCTAAGGAAATCTGGCCGATCGGCCAGGTCAAAAACTGAGTGTCCGACGCCAATCCTGCAAAAACACACATACTACACGAAAAATCAACTATTAACAATAAATACTACGAAAAATAAAATTTAATTTTTTTTTTTTTTAATTTTTACGTGGGTTGCCTCCCCACCAAGCGCTTGTTTAACGTCATTAGCTAGACGAAGGATACAATCAACCTAAGCCCGTAGCACCAATCGACGTCTTGATGCTCCTTGCGACACACTCACACTCCCTCCTCGAACAATCTCGACGATCCAAAACGTGGTCATCATCAACTCTTGACTCCCCCACACTTAGTTCGAACTTCTCCTCAAACATCTTCGAGCTAAACTCTGCAAGAAAAGATGTTACACAATTGGTGAGGTTAGAAAGAAAAGAGTTAACGACAACTTCCTCTTCCGATGCATGGTTCAAGTTTTCCTCTTCTACTTCATCAACCTCCTTCAAATTCCCTAGATATTGCTCGATTATATCCTCTTCCTCATCCACACAACTAAAGAATTCGTCATCTTCAATGGACTCTTCATCTTCAATGAATTCTTCAAAGGCTGCTTCCTTGTTAAAAATCTCACAAATATTTTCCTCAACACAAGGGTTAGCAAGTTTAACATAAGAGCATAAATGAAAAGATGAAGTAGGAATAGAAGGTGAGTTCCCAAATACCGAAAATGTTACCGAACCTCCTTCACCGGCCATGCTCAATGTGCCGGTACCTACGTCAATTCGAGCTTGAGTAGTGGCCATGAATGGTCTTCCCAATAAAAGTAGATGTCCGGTTGCACTCTTAGCTCCTTTGCCTTCGTGAAGCACAACAAAGTCGGTGACGACTCGAATTCCACCAACAAGGACAGTGACGTCTTCCACAACTCCCAAAGGACTGCTCACGGTGCCGTCTGCTAGCTCAATGCGCATGTCGGTAGCTTGAAGGACTCTTGAGTTCATCTTCTCGAAAATAGAATACGGCATCAAGTTCACCGCAGCTCCTAAGTCCATCAATCCGGAAACGGTCTCTCCGCTATCCAAAATGATGCTCAAATCGAAACCTCCCGGATCCACTCGTTTAGGAAATGAGTTGATAGGCTTGGGGTCCTTTGTCTCCTTCTTCATGATACTCCGAATAGGTGGAACATACGGGTTGAGCATTTGCTTCTTGTTCTTCACTCTACTCGGGAATGGAATAGGGGGAACGTACGGATCGGGCATCTTGTGGAGAACGGGAACATCCTTCTTATCATCCTCGGACTCCGTGTGCTGTTCGTCGGTTTTGGCCGATCGGCCAAAGTCAAGGTGACTTGGCCGATCGTCCAGATTGGACGCTGTGCTCTCGCGCATGTTGAAGGGTTTGGCCGAGCGGCCAGATTCTGGCCGACCGGCCAGACCGGCTACTGGACGAACTTGGCCGAAGGGTGTTGCCGGGGTTCCCGGGCCGTTCCATCGAGCGTTCGGGCCCCGTCTATCTCCCATGGGCCCTTGAGGAGGCATCAGAACTCCATTGCGTTGTAACACCGTGATTGCATGAGCTTGGTGAGGTGGAACGGGAGGAACATATGGAGGATATGGGGCTTGCACCTCGTTGGCTTGTTGTGGTTGAATCCCTTGGCTCGGAATTCGCCCCGGTTGTTGCATCAGGTGCATGGAACTAGAAATTTGGCCAATGGCCAACTCGAGCCTCTTTATGTTCGCATCAAGTGCATGGAGACGATCCTCATCGACGGGAGGCTTTTGTGGAGGTCCTTGAGGACGAGAATTTGGGTATGGTGGTGGTGGGGTAGGAGTAGGTTGAGGGGGGTAGTATGGAGGTGGTGGATAGTATGGATTTGGAGGGTATTGAGGAGGTGGATAATATGGTGGAGGTTGAGAGTAGTAGGGATTTGGTGGAGGAGGATAGAGGTTATTATATGGTGAGGGGCGACGATATTGAAAATTCGGGTTCGTACCTCGCCCTTGGGGTGGTGGCATGTACCCTTGGGCAGCATATACATCGGCTCCTCCTTCATAAGTGGGTGCTCCCATGTTATGGCAAACCTCTTTGATGTGTCCCAACTCTCCACAAATCTCGCATTTATCCGGCTTCCTCTCTTCCTCCTTCGGGGCCGGTGCACTTTGCTGCATCTTCAAGTTTTCGAGATCCCTTAACATGTCGGCCATTTGCTTCTTAAAATCGGGGCTCATCGAAATTGCACTCGTCTCCACTTTCCTCGGTCTAGCTGATTTTTGTTGAGAACTCGCAGCGAGCGTCTCGAAAATATCCTTCAACTCGTCAGCTGTCTTGACCGCGATGTTGCCTCCGGCCGAACTATCCACCATGAACTGACAAGTTTGGTTGAGGGCGTCGTAAAAATATTGCCAAAGCAACTCCGATGCCATTTGATGATGAGGGCATTGTTGAAGTAGCTCTTGGAACCTCTCCCGTGCTTCGTGAAACGGCTCATCGTTGTCTTGGGAGAAATTCATAATCTTCGACCGCACCTCTTGAGTCTTGCGGTTCGGATAGTACTTGAGCATGAACTTTTCACACACCGCATTCCATGTGGTGAGAGAGTTGGCCGGGAGTGACAAATACCATGACTTTGCTCGATCCTTGAGGGTGTACGGGAAGCACTTCATCTTCAAGTTGTCCTCCGTGAGTCCCGAGAGTGGGAATGATTGCACCACCGTGCAATACTCTCGAATGAACGTCAATGCATCCTCGTTGGGCAGCCCGTGGTAGGATGGGAGCAACGCCATGTGGTGAGGTTTAAGCTCATGATTCCTGACCGCTTCCGTCAGGACAATCGCCGAAGTGGTGGCTGTGAATGTGGGCCGAGCAAAATCGCCCATAACGACTCTAGCTGCCATGGCTTCGGGCTCTGAAAATAACAAGACCAAAGAGAAGTCTTGTGAATCAATCTCCTCCTTCTCCTTCGCGGCTAAGATCGCTTTCCTTTGATGGATGTTGTCGAAGTAGGGCGCTAAACTCCTTTGAAGACTTCGGCGACCATGCATAAACAACACTCAACAAACGGGTTAAACGCACCGAGTGGGAGAAATAAGAAATCGAAGAAACACTAATAAAAATAAAACACATAAAAAGACTACACAATAAATCGCCTAAAGTTTTCCCCGGCAACGGCGCCAAAATTTGTTTCACTAAAAAGTGTTCGCAAATAGAACGAAATCTATCCTAGCACTTAGTAAGTAAAAACCCAATGTCGAATCTCGAAGGAAAACTTTGCAGGGCAATTAATTATGTAGTAAAACCTAATCTAGCCTAAAACTAAGAAAGCAAGTAAAGAAGATTTTGGGGTTTAGTTTTAAATCCTAGGCAAATAAAATAAATCAAAGCAATTAAATCAAAGCAAATAAATCTAATCTAGAACTCAAGAAATAAATCTAAGAATTAAACTAAAAGAAAGCAATAAATCTACCTAGGCAAGAATCGAAAAGAAAGCAATAAAGAAAGCATAAACTACTCTAGACATGGTGAATGAAATCTGGAAATTTTAAAGAAAATAAATCTAACTTTGAAAGCTTTGAAAAACTAGAGAATCGAAACTAGAAAAACGAATCTAAACTTTAAACTAGAAATCGAAAGAACGAAATTAAACTAAGGGAATTAAACGAAGCAATTAAGAGAACGAATCTAAAACTAAAGCAAAGCAATTAAAGCAAATAAACGAAAGCAATAAAAGAACTTACGAGAATTAAACGAAGACAAAGAACGCGAATTAAATAAAGAAGTCTTGAATTAAACGAACTACGAATCCGGATCCGAACAAAGTAAAGCTAATCTAGAGAATTTTAGTGCTGAAAAATAAAGCTAACTAATGCTAAAACTGATACAAATTCGTCCCAAAGTACTAGTATTTATAATAGGAAGAAAACCTAATTAAATAAGGAAACAACAGCTGGACGCCGACTTCTGGCCGATCGGCCAAATGCTGAGGAGTTCTGGCCGGTCGGCCAGATCAGGTACTGGCACGTTCGCCCGCGACTCTCTTGTTTCGGCCGTATCTTCCTCATTCGAACTCCAAATTGACCTCCGTTTTCGCCTATGTGCTCCTATCGAACCCCTCTTCGATATAATGCTTTCATTACATCCAAAATGAATCTTCAATAAAATCATGAGAGGTTAGAACTCGAGGTCAATGATTGCTCAACAACCTTTCTTCTCGTTTTCTTCTCGTTTCCGCCCTTTTCATCCTACAAGTACCATAAACTCCAAACAAACGAATCATAGCCAAAAGACACACTAAAAGACACGAAACACAATGAAAACGAACACGAAAACACAACGAAAAACCTAGCAACTAAACACCAATCATTGGCAACAACTGATTTTATTACGGGACACCTCACGATATTCATATTGATCTATTATGCGCCTCTGCATCTACCAATCAGAATTCGAACATGCCGCTTTTTACTGGGAAGTATCGAAACATTATTCGTCGACGGTCAGGGATTTTTGCCGTCATCCAGATGGGGTTATAGCCGCAATTTTCGGACTCCCACATGGCAAAATGAAGTCCTCTCTCAAGGCCGAGGCTCGAAGCCCCCAAGGCCCAAACCAACGAGCCTGCTAGCAAAAGGCTCAAGAAGGACAAAGCCATTGTTTTCTCTGAGAAGGACCATGTTCCAAATGTAGTCCCCCACCATAATGCTATCATAATTCAAGCCGTGGTCGCCAACAAATTTGTTCATCGGATATACATCGGTAGTGGCGTGTAGGTGAGCATCCTATTCAAGGAAAGCTTCGATCAAATGTGGATCTAAGAAGCACACATTACACCAACCTCGCGTCCACTTCAGAGCTTCGCACAAGAGGAAACTCGAGTAGAAGGAGTCATCGAACTACCCATCACAATCGGAAAGGCACCAACGAGTTTTACTCAAGTAGTACAGTTCTTCTTGGTAAAGGGTCGCTCACCGTACAATATTATACTAGGTTGGGATTGGTTGAATTTGGTGAGAGCAGTGTGCTCGACGTACCACCTAACCATGAAGATCCCTACAAAGGGGGAAATAGCTGTGATACGAGGTGATCAAAAGCAAGCTAAGGAGTGCTTGCGGATCGCATTGAAAGGTGTTGGGATTGCACCCCAACTCCTACACGCATAGCAACTACAGAAGTTCATGGAGCTGGAATTAAAGAAGACATCGTTTGCACTCGGCAGATTGGTAGAGGAAGTCGCATTGTATGAAAACGACCCAAGCAAAGTCGTCAAAGTGGGCTTCACCGAAGTGCCTCTATTGAGAGAGCAAATTATCCAGCTCCTACGGGAACTCAGAGATGTCTTTGCTTGGTCACCCCTCGACATGACTGGGTTTCACCAAGCCTTATCACCTATACGCTTAACATAGACCCCAATGTTAAACCAGTCCGGCAAAAGCAATGGGTCGTCACGGCAAAAAAAAGTCAAGTCATACGGGACGAAGTGAATCAGCTCCTGAAAGCTCGCATTCTGTTCAAAGTCGAGTATCCGACGTGGATAGCCATCCGAGTGATGGTCAAGAAGGAAGGAGGAGGATGGCGCATGTGCATCGATTATACCGACCTCAACAAGCATTGCCTTAAGGACTGCTACCCCCTCCCCAACATTGACAAGAAGGTCGACGCAATGGTGGGATACGAGGTCTTAATATATATTCGATTTATATCCGGTGAATGGATATTAATATAATTAATTTTGATTTATATCTTAATGGATTAGATTAAATGAAATTAGTTATTATTTAATTATTCAACGATAAGATTAAATCTAATAAGATAAGATTTATTTATTTAAATCTTATGGGAATAATATCATATATATATTTATTTATTTCTTATTGATATTAGGATTAATTCTATCTGATAGAATTTATTTCGGAAATATAGTTGCTTGACGGAACAAATTAATTCCTAATTAATTGTGTATTAATTAAGGAGTTAAATTTGTAGTTATGGAAAGAAATAACGAGAATTAATTGGGTGACAGTTTTATAAAGAAAAGAAGGAATTGAATTCTCTCATATAAATACTCTCTATTCTCTCATTAGAAACCCTAGTGGTCATTGTGGGTTTTTGACAAGAAAATCGAAACCCTAGACGAGAGAAAGAGAGAGTGGCCGCCCGGTGTGCTTGAGAAAGGAGATCGAGGTTCCAGGGATCTTGAGACGCCCACCAAGTCTTGGATCTAGAGGTGTGGGATCACATCCTAGAAGTTCAGAACCGTAGATTCATCCGGATTCAACCGTCTACATCTAATCGTAAAGGTATGTACTCGAACCTTGTATGAATTATGTGCACGATCGAATCATCACTCCCAATCCAGATCTGGGATTCGGTTGGCTTTCAAGTAGCCAACCCAACACCAACTTACCCTCCTTCCATACGAATTGAGGGGCACCTTCGATCTGGCAAAAGAAGAACTTTTTCTACCAATCCGACAATTTTGACTTCGTTTTTACCTTAAAAGAACGTTGAGGCGTGAGGTAATACCATCCCGAGATGGATTTGGTTTGGAAATACTTAAAAACTAACACTACGGAAATGGGGAAGTTAAAACGTCCGGCAAGGAGACCAAGACTGATAATCTGCTTAAATGAGTTCGAGGTTATCTGCGCTAAAGGAATACCAAACTTTTGTATCAGTTTGATGTAAACAACAAAAAGTGAAGAATCTTCATAGACAGTAATGAACCCAGCCGGAGGCGAGCATGCCCGATCCTTCGGTTGGGGAACGACGACCACAATGGAAGGGGGAAAAAAGAACTGACCATCTAGACAGGACGAGAACTTAGAAACTTTACCCATATCCCCCGAATCTGGGTAAGTCACAAAAATAGAGGACGCATAAAAGGAATTCACAGTAAAAGTTTCTAATCTAACGGTCGACGAAGGAGGAGACTCTGCCGCCGCTGAACCCGACGGTGAACCGACGCTAACATGAGGTGAAGAAGAAGAAGGCATTAAATTAACTTACTTATCAGTGAAAAAGGAAGGAATCTAAGGTGAAAGCTACTTGATGGAGGAACACGGTGATAGAACAGTCGCACAATAGAGAGAATTTTTTTTAGAGAAGAAAATTTCCAGAATTTCAAAAATATGAGTGAAATGGGAATTAGCGTACCATGGAAGCTATTCAAACCATAGAGAAACTGTTCACATCCACCAACCCATCATGTTCCAACTTTATTGGGACCCAATAGTCGCACGCATTTAATGCGTCTGACGTGTCCCGTGTTCGACTTCGGCAGACTCGACTTCGGCGCAAATCCCATGTTCGACTTCGGCAGACAATGTGACTTCGACCTCGGCAAACGTCAAGTACCCACCTCGGAAACGAACCACTTCAGTTCGGTGGGTCAGAACCTCAAATTTTGACGGGGCAATCGATTCTTCTAAACCAACTTCGGTGGGACAACGATTCGACTTCGTCAGAATTACAACTTTTGACAAGGTAATCAACGACTATATCTAAGGATCCTCAACTCAACCACACCACCATCAAATCCCCGCTTAAGTCTTTTATTTATTTATTTTTTATTTTTTTTTGGGAGGGGGGGGGGGGGGGGGGGGGGTGGGGCTGGGGGTGGGGGGGGTGATAGGATATGGCCTAACCACTATGCCCAAGCATTTGGCCCAATATTAATGGGCCCAACAATGAGCTCGGCTTACGCAGTTCGGCCCAAAGAGAAACAATCCAGCCTAAAGGAGCAGATCGGCCCGTAGAGAACTCGGCCCACGAATAACTCCTACAACCAACACAATTCGAGTCCTAAGAGATGTAGAAGACTCGGGCGATTATCACAAAATAAGAGATAGACTCAAAGGAGTCCTTAGTAGAGTCAAATTCTACATACTTGTATATAAATAGAGCTAAGTTAGGGTTAGAGGATTCATACACACTTTTCATACTTTTGTACACGACACACCCTACATCAGTAATGATCATCCCCCTTCGCCCGGTGGACGTAAATCTATTCCGGATAGATCGAACCACGTAAACTCTCCCGTGTTCTTTCTTTTTTCCGATCATACATTTATTGCTACACGAAAACAAGATCGATTACTATTTTTATATGATTCTCGATTCTTAATTAATGTAATCTTGAAATCGACAATAAGATCTTTGCTTTAGTAAAAAAATTCTTCCCACATACTCCCTCCGTCCCTTTATACTAGTTACCTTTTTTATAGGGCACGGGAATTAAGAAATGTTGTGTGTTAATGTGATGAGTGCATGTGCAAAAAATATTTTTCCTTAAGTAACTTTTACCAAATAAGAAAACATAACGTGTTCCGCGGGACCTACAAAAAGGAATACGTAACTAGTATAAAGGGACGGAGGGAGTATAAATCAATCCAAATATCTAAAACGAACTCAACGCATAAGCAAATATATAATTCTTTTCATAGGAAACAAATATTATTATTATTATTATTATTATTATTATTATTATTATTATTATTATTATTATTATTATTATTATTATTAAACTCCGGGAATCATATTTATACTCCCTCCATCTCCATATTAATGTGAAAATTTCTTATTTGAAATGTCGTCAAAATTAGTGTGATCTACTCCCTCCATTTCACTCTATTAGTCTCATTTGCCATTTTAGTTTGTCCCACTTATTAGCCCCATTTCCTAAAATGACAAAGAATATTTTGCCACAATTCACTCTCTCTCCTCATGATTAATTACAATCACATATTCTCCACTCACTTGGTTCCTGTGTCGAAAGCAAATGAGACTAATAGATTGGGACGGAGTATTAAAATTCTTTGTAAAATTACTTTCTTATCTTTGACATTTTATAGTATTTCCTCCGTCTCACTCCAATTAGCCTGTTTTCTAAAATAGAAGGAATTTACTCTTACTTTTCAATGTAGACCCCATTCTTTCACTTTCAACATTGCACATAAAATCTCGTGCCGGAATGAAACAAGCCAAATGAAGTGAGACGGAAGGATTACTATTTATGATATTCTTACCTACTTTTTCTACTATCACAAAATTTTACTTTCTCTTTCCTACTCTTCCCTACCTTTTACCTTAACAAAATTTCTTTTTAATCCCTTATTATTTCTCTCTTCTTACTAATATGGGGGACAGGAAATATATAAATTCACGCGCCATGAATAAAAATATAGAGACGAGAGCCTTGAAAAAACCAACTAATCAATATGTCTCTCCATTATATGATATTTTATTTTATGTTATACATAAATATAAATTTAATAAAGTATTTCCCGAGTTAAGCATGTCATACAAGAATTGTCCTACTTTATTTCGATTCAAAATTTTAAGTTAGTGTTAAGTGAAATGTAAGGAGTTCATGTTAGAATAATAGAGTTAATTTTTCTGTTGGGAATTGTTAAGAACGAATATGTTAAGGGGAACCTATAAGGGATATCATAGTGTTTTGATTTGATCCCAAAACCCCAAAGCGTACTGTTCCGAAGCGACCCATTTTGATGTAGTTAATAGGTTAGAATTTTTCTAAGCCTACTCTGTTAGGATGGCTCTTTTATTTTGCTTAGATTAGGCTTCAAAAGTTCAAGTGAAGGTCACTCGCTTGAGTGTGTTTTTCAAAGCGAAGCAAGCCAAGCAAACTGAAGTGAAGCGTGCCGAAGAACAGTGCTGCGAAGCGATTGCTACAGTACTCGAAGCAAGTCTGCCAAAGCGAAGCGAAGCGAGCGCTACAGTGTAAAGTCAAAGCTAGTCAACTCTAGTCAGGAATTTCCAAAGCAGTCACTAGGGAACTTTATTTCCCGAAGCGGCTTACTACAGAATGACTATGAAGTGACTCAACTAAAGCGGACGCTACAAAGCGAAGCGAGCCACTACCTACCAGAAAGCGACAGCACAAATTCCCGCTCCGAATTTGAACTCCAGTCAACTGGAGATCTTCGCATTTATTACGAGATCTCCACGTGTCGACTCAAGAGAGGAGCAGAGGAGTTGACTGCCAGGCCGACAAGGCGCCGTAACAGTACTGGGTCGCTCCAGTTACTGTTGAAATTGGAACTTAGCCATTTCCGGCAAAAATCCAAAATTGCGCATCTGAAAAGTAGCCAGCCTGTGCAAGTACTGTCGAGAGGAGGAGGGACAAGGCCACCAACCAAGCAACGGATCTCAGCCAACCCTCCGCCTATAAATAGTGATGGATCACAACGTGAAGAAGTAGAACACTACTTGAGCATTCGAGCGCATACAGCAAACAAACACTCCCAAGCTTTCATAGCAATCTTCGAGTCTTTGTTTTCAAGTGTTCTCCGAGTTTCCAGTTCATTGGAACTCGTCTTCACAGCCTTCACACTTAGATTCTAAGCCCACTTCATATATCCGAAGCTTAGAAGAAGAACTCTAGCCAATCTTTGCATCTACTGTAAAGAGTTCTTCATAGTGTGTCGTCAACCAAAAACCCTATACTTTGTCTGTTAGGTTTTTGAGTGTTGTCGTTAGGTTGTCCAGATCCAAGGCTCTTCCTTCATCGATTGAAGAAGCCTCGATCATAGAGTTTAGATCCAAGCTTGCACCTACATCGTTTGTGTAGAGCTCGATCGAAGCTAGGCTGTAAGGAGAGCCCGTAATCTCCCTGTCTGTTCGACTGAAGCGAGTGAAGCTTACAGTCGTAGTTAGGTTTGTGTAGTGAACCTGCAATCACTACGTCAGTCGTTGGATCCAGGCAAGTGAAGCCCGATCTCGACCAGGTTTTTGAAGGACCCGTAACCTTCAAGTTCTTGAGTGAAGAGAACAGTTGCCGTCGTGCAACAAAGTGGACGTAGGAGCGTTATCTCCGAACCACTATAAATCTCTGTGTCGTATCTCTCTAACCCTAAACTCTTTACTTTGTTTATCCATTGCACGTGCATCTAAACAACTTAATCTGGATATTTTAATTACTTAGGAAAAGATTTAGCTCACCAAATTCCGCACACGAGTAAAGAATCCCTCTTGATCAAGTGTTCACTTCGGTCAAGCAGGCTAGCTACGTACTGTAGATCTAGCTTCAGCTAGGTCTTAAGTTTCAAGTGAGCTCTTTACTTGTCACTCTGAGTTAAGGGATTTGAAGTTGAAAAACTTCAAAATACGTATTCACCCCCCCCCCCCCCCCCTCTACGTATTTTCCCATTAACAAACCGGGACCAACAAGTGGTATCAGAGCAGCGGTTCTTTCGAGCCTCTGCTTTGCATATCCGAAGCGAGTCCCCACTCGCTTCACGTTGTCTCACTGAACCGGATCCTATTTTCCTAAGTGCATCAAAACCTCACCCACGCATACTGCATATACTACTAACTGTTTGCCATGTCTACATACAGTGCTTCTAGTCTTCCACAGTTTTCAATTGAAGGCTATGAGATCTGGAGTTTCCGAGTCGAGAGCTTCCTATGTTCCATCCACGACCGGATGTGGGAAGTCATTGAGGACGGACCAATCGAGATCAAGAAAGCCATATCTGTGGATGTTCCAGCCGCTGAAGGTCGTCCAGCCCACGTTCGTCAACAGTACGTGGAGAAGGATAAGGATGAGTATACTCCAAATGACTTCAAAGTTGCCAACCTCGACAAGATTGCACGCCACACGATGCAGAGCAACGTGTCGGACGCCTATCTACCACGAATAAGGAAATGTGCAACGGCAAAGGAAATGTGGGAAAACCTAGCCCTCATTTCTCAAGGCACAGACAAAATCAAGGAGAACAAGCTCGCCGTTCAGATGCGGGAGTTTGAAAGTCTGATAATGAAGCCAGGAGAATCCATTGACGCCTTCGAGCTGAGGGTTACAAACATCACTGCAACTCTCAACTCGCTAGGGAAGGAACTCACAGATAAGGAAGTCAACCTGAAGATTGTCCGAGCTCTCACCAGGAAATGGCAGACTATGAAGGAGCTATACCTAGCTACCAAGGATCTATCAAAGCTCACACCGGAGATTCTGTTCTCCGAACTCAAAGCTCATGAATTCGATCTGAATCGAATGAACCTCGACGAAGAGGATGAAGCGCCCACTACATCAAAAGGAGTAGCATTCAAAGCTGCCGAAGGGCTAAGCGAGCAGTCCCTAGCCAAGATGACGAGGGAAGAATTGGAAGAACATATTGCGTTCTTGTCCAAGAACTTCAACAAAATGAACTCTCGAGTGGGCAAATACAAAAGATTCTACAAGCAGTACAAAGGGAGGAGCACTGATGCTTGAGAAGGAAAAGGAAAGAGAGAAGAGACGACCAAGACGATCCCGCGCGATATGATGGAAGTGGAGTGTTACCACTGCCACAAGATGGGCCACTACAAATCCGATTGCCCAAAGCTAAGTGCCAAAGAGCGTGAGGAATTGAAGGCCAAGAGGGATGCTCCAAGGCGAGCGCTCGTAGCAAGTGAAGTGCCGGTCGCTACAACTGAAGATCCACCAAGCGACTCAGATGCATTCACAGATCCAAACTCTAGTGATGGTGAGGATCTTGGATTTATGGCGCTCACCGACGAAGAAACAGGAGAGGTATTATTCTATCCTTCAATCACTTCAATTACACTAGCACACACTGTCAATGAGGAAGAACAATCCTCTACATGGAGTGAGTTGTTTGACAAGCACCAAAAATTGTCAAGCGACCACGAAGTGGTAAAACAAGCTCTGTCTCAAAGCGAGAAGGAGAACCGAAAGCTAGTCCGTGAGCTTGACGAAGTCAAACTTAATTTAAGGGCTATGACTAGTAAGTTCGAGGATCTCTTTGCTAGACATCAAAGCTTGGAGGGAAGGTATGAAACCCAGTCCACTCTAGTTGCCAACTTGAACAAAGCATCATATGCTAGGCAGGCACTAGAGGGCTCGCTTCTGCCTTTTGGTAGGAAAGCTGGCCTTGGATATGAGGGTGGACCTCCCAAGCCGACTGTCTTTGTTGGTGCATCACACACTACACCATCAGTCACTTTGGAATTGCCCACTGCATCCAAAGCGACCACTAACAAAGACAAAGGCGAAATGGCTGAGAACCCTAAAAGGAAGCCTATGAAGATGTCTATATCTTTAAGGGCAGATCCTAAGGGCAAGCAAAGTTCAACAGTCCCTAGCACTCAACATG
The DNA here is from genome assembly GCA_029379335.1 of Thymus mandschuricus. Lineage (NCBI taxonomy): Eukaryota > Viridiplantae > Streptophyta > Magnoliopsida > Lamiales > Lamiaceae > Thymus > Thymus mandschuricus. The sequence continues at coordinate 11,163,494 of CM057074.1, read as the reverse complement.
CTAAGTCTTACCAATCCAAGGGTAAAAGGAAAACTATTGAAGCTTCTAAGTCTCAAGCCAAGACACGAGAGACAAAGGATCTACCTCCTAAAAAGAGGAGTAATGTCTATGTGTCACGTTATCCGGACTGGAGATGGTCCAACCGGACTAACATTGAGGGGGAAGATTTTGAAGCTTCCACTGGATCGCTTCGAACTCCCAAGGTTTCTCAAGCGAGTCAGGGTCAAAACCCTAGTTGGACCGCTTTGAGGAAACCAAGCGAGCCGCTTCGACAGACTAGAAACCCTAAGTCAGTCTCTAAACCCAGAGCTAATCCAAAGCGAGTCGCTTCAGGATACAAGCAAAATGGGAAGAGCATAGGTAGGTCTAAAGCGAGCCGCTACCCCTCTTGCACACACTGTTGCACGTGTGAAGCTGCTTCTAGGCAGTACACCAAGTTTTCGAAGGTCGAGAAGCCCAAGACACAAGCTTCATCTCAAAAGAGAGTGAAGCAAGTGTGGGTACCTAAGGGAACTAACCTGCATGGACCCAAACTGATTTGGGTACCAAAATCTGTCTAATTGCAGGTGAGCGCCGTGGATCCCATACCATGTGAGGGTCAACATGTTTGGTACTTGGACAGTGGATGTTCAAGACACATGACCGGCATGAAAGCTCTACTTCACAACTACATAGAGAAGAAGGGTCCACACGTAACCTTTGGTGACAACTCTCGAGGAAGCACCAGGGGATACGGCGCACTGAAAGTTGGAAAGCTCACAATTGAAGAAGTCTCCTATGTGGAAGGACTCAAGCACAACCTGTTGTCCATTTCACAGTTTTGTGATAAAGGGTACAGGGTGGAGTTCATCTCCAACAAGTGCACTGTGAAGAGCAAACTCACGTCTCAGATTGTGCTCACTGGAATTAGGCAAAGGAACGTCTACATAGCACAATGGGACAGCTGCAAAGAGGAAACTTGCCTAGTTGCAAGAAGTGCTACAGAAATTGGATGGCTATGGCACAGACGCTTGAATCATCTCAATTTCAAAGCTATCAATCGCTTAGCTCGAAAAGGTTTGGTGCAAGGCATACCGAATGAAGTCTTCATCAAAGAGCATCCATGCTCACCATGCCAACGAGGGAAGCAGACGAAGAAGCACTTCGCCAGTCTCAAAGAAGCCTCATCAAAGCGAGTGCTCGAGCTGCTTCACATGGATCTGTTTGGTCCAGTTACTCCAGTTAGCGTAAATGGAAGGAAGTACACTCTAGTTGTAGTTGACGACTTCTCTCGCTACACTTGGGTTGTATTCCTGTTCAGCAAGAAGGAGACACTGACCAAACTGCCACAACTACTCAAACGATTGGCGGTGGAAAAGAATCAAGCAATTGTGACCATCCGCTCCGACAAAGGGACAGAATTCTTGAACTCAACAATTGAAGCGTACTGCACGGAGCATGGCATAGCACATCAAACTTCTTCAGCACGCACTCCTCAGCAGAATGGAGTTGCTGAAAGAAGAAATCGAATCATCAAAGAAGCCGTTCGCACCATGATTGCTGACTCGAAGCTTCCGATGAAGTATTGGGCTGAAGCTGCCAACACGGCATGCTACACACAGAATCGGACGCTTCTCAACAAACGGCACGACAAAACCCCATATGAAATATGGACAGGGAGAATTCCTAACATATCTTATTTCCATATTTTTGGTTGTAGGGTCTTCATTCACAACAATGGGAAGTCGCAGTTGAAAGCTTTTGAAAGCAAAGCAGATGAAGGAGTATTCTTAGGATACTCTACATCTAGCAAAGCCTACAGAGTGTTTAACTGTAAAACCCTAATTGTGGAGGAATCACCCCATGTCGTATTTGATGAGTCTTCTTTAAGCCTTCCACAGGAACAGGCTCAAGCGAATGAAAAGGATCAAAGCAAGGAACCCTCAAATCAACTTACTTGGGACGTGCTCGATGAAGATGATGAGATCAAGGACTCAAGCGAGCAAAATCCCAAAGGAGGAGTCGAAGCTGCCCCCAAGATTCCTGAAGCTAGTGCAGGCCAAGCACCCAATCCAGTCACTTCAGTCGATGAAGCGAGCGACAAGGAAGTAGATAAAGATGAAGCTGGCGGATCAAAGCGAGCGTGGCTCAAAGATCACTCACCTAGCCAAATCATTGGAGATCCATCCAAGGGTGTAGTGACCAGAAGTCAAGTGTTTGGAGAAAGTGCCATGTTCAGTTGCTTTCTCTCAAACATTGAGCCATCAAGCGTGGAGGAAGCCCTAGCCGACTCTAACTGGGTGATCGCCATGCAAGAGGAGCTGAACCAATTCACTAGAAATGACGTATGGTACCTCGTGGATCGTCCCAAGTTTCAGCATGTTATTGGCACCAAGTGGGTGTTCAAGAACAAGACCGACGAGGACCACAACGTAGTGAGGAACAAGGCGCGACTCGTTGCCAAAGGCTACTGCCAAGAGGAAGGAATCGACTTTGACGAGACCTTCGCTCCAGTGGCACGGCTTGAAGCTATCAGATTGTTTCTAGCCTATGCAGCAGCCAAGAAATTCAAGGTCTATCAAATGGATGTGAAGAGCGCATTCCTCAACGGTGAACTCAAGGAAGAAGTGTATGTGGAGCAGCCACCGGGTTTCGAGCAGGGAGATAAAGTGTATCGCTTGAAGAAAGCCCTGTATGGGTTGAAGCAAGCTCCCAGAGCTTGGTATGATACACTATCTCAATTCCTAGTGGAGAATGGCTTCCACAAAGGTAAAATAGATTGAACCCTCTTCACCATCAATCATGGAGATGATATGCTATGGGTTCAGATCTATGTGGACGACATCATATTTGGGTCGCCAAACTAGTCGCTTAGCGAGAAGTTTGGAGAGCTGATGAAGACCAAATATGAGATGTCGATGATTGGATTGATGAGCTGCTTTCTAGGTCTTCAAGTGAAGCAGCAGGATAATGGAATTTTCATCAACCAAGCCAAGTACACTCGAGATATGCTTGCCAAGTTTGGTGTTCAACATGCTAAAGCTGTGAAGATTCCTATGAATACCAACTGGAAGATGGAGCCAGACGAAGAAGGAAAATCTGTAGATCCTACAGATTATCGTGCCCTAATCGGGTCACTACTCTATCTCACTGCAAGCAGGCCAGATATTGCTTTTGCAGTCGGAGTCTGCGCTCGCTTCCAAAGCAACCCCAAGCACAGCCATCTTGAAGCTGCCAAAAGGATTCTTCGATATTTGAAGGGCACTGTCAACATGGGTCTGTGGTATCCAGCGGAGGACAATTTGGAGCTCACTAGATATTCCGATGCTGACTATGGAGGTTGCCGAGTCGATAGGAAGTCAACTTCAGGTACATGTCAGTTCTTGGGAAGCAAGCTAATCTCGTGGTTCTCAAAGAAGCAAACAAGCGTAGCCACTTCAACAACTGAAGCTGAGTACATGGCCGCTGGAAGCTGCTGTTCTCAAATCCTATGGCTTCGTCAACAATTGAAGGACTACAAAGTTGAAGCAAATGAAATTCCGATCTTCTGCGATAACAACAGTGCCATATGTATCTCGCAGAATCCAGTGCTTCACACCAGATGCAAGCATGTGGAAATTCGACATCATTTCATTCGTGATCATGTTGAGAAGAAGGATATCAAGCTCGAGAAAATTCATACCGATCTCCAACAAGCAGATATCCTCACCAAGCCTCTAGCTGAGTCTCGATTCAATCAGCTATGCATGGAATTAGGGTTATTAGACCCTAGTGAAGAATGCTAGTTCCAGGATGCATGAAGGAGTGTTCGCTTGTTCTCTTGTGCGTCACTCTCTTCAGATCATCACCAACTCAAGCGAGCCACTTCAAAATATCACTCGCTTGAAGAAAATGAAGTAAGGTGGAGAAAGGTGGAGTATTGGAAGAAGTTCCCTACCAACTTATTGGAATTGTTGAGTATATGGTTAAGGGGGAACTAATGCTTACTCTCGGAGCGAGCTACTTCCAAAGCGAGCAAAAATGCTGCTACCTTGAATTCTGCATCGCTTCAATTTGCCCTAGCTTGGGTCAAAGTGAGCCGACTGCAGATTCATTCTCTAGATCGTAGGAAAGCTTGAAGGTTTACCTTTTTATACAAAAGGTTGCAGGGCTGGTGACATGCTTCTGCGTAAAATACGAGATTGTCTTGTCAGAGCATTCTCATTGTCATCCTGTCCATTTCTGCTCTGAGATAAGGCTTGTACTCATCCCCCATTCGTCGTGAATAAGTACACTTACGTGATGCTCCCTTCGGGTTGTAGTAAGCTTGTGTACTATATTCATTTTCTCCCTCTTTCACTTTGATGGAGGACTCTCTAATTCGTAGAGGAAGATGAATGCCATGAAGATGAATGCCATGAAGATCTAATTCAACGTGTAGCATTCAACAATTGGTATCTAATTCAACATGAAGTCTTCAATTTGTGGTATCAATCTCCTACGAAGTGAGATTGACTGGTAAGCGTTTCAATTTTAAGTACACCAAGTGAGCTGAAGCGTGCTAGAAACATTCACTCACTACGTGGAAAATATAAAGTGAATCTGACACAAATACAAAGAGGAAAACATTCTTGTTTATTCTCGAAGTATGTAAGTCAGAAACATTTTAAAATTAAGCAATTCAATTTCTTATTTCAGTCGCTTCAGATGGCCAAGCGAGTGCTACGTCACTCAAAGCTAGCCATCGCAAGCGAGTGCGGAACAGTCACTCAAGCGAGTGCCTCTCAAGTGAGTCAAGGCCAAGCGGCCCAACTCGAAGCGAGCGGGCACGAAGCGAGTATGAGCTGTCTGCACTCGAGTGCCTATTTCACTTTCTGCCAAGTATTTAATGCAGAATCAAGAACGGCGGAAATAACGGGCGCGTGGTTCTCACTTCAAATTTGAAGCGGGAAACGGCGGAGAAGATCCAGCCATCGAATCTCAACAGCCCCCAATCTGCAACCGTTGGATAAGCGCCGTATAAGACAACCCAATTGCAGCAGGCCACGTGGAGACGCCGAGCAAGTGGCGGTTCACTTTTACTGTGATGACGCCGGACACGTCAGATCCATCACCGCACGTCCGCCGCCTACCTACAGGATTTTCGGCGTTATTACCGTCCTACCCCTGCCACGTCAGCCAAAACCTAACTCTATATATATGGGACGAGGCAGAACTGCAGAACTTTTCACAGCCTTCTAAAATTGCCATTCTCGTGTTTAGATCTGCAATTATTCTGCAACTAACGAGTCTCAACCCTTGATTTTCATTGTTAAAACCTCAGTCAAACTCTTTCAAAATCCACCATGGGCAAGAAAAAGAATACAGAGACGATGGAGCAGTTCATGACAAATGTTGGCGAGCACATAAACGTCGATCCCCATCTCGACCCTATCGTCATCGAAAGACATGGTTTCTTCCGTAGAGCCGTGACCACGGCCGGTCTATGGAAGTTTATAACGTTGATGCCGACGAAGATTCTGGCGAAAGCAGTGGCAGAAATCCTACTGAACTTGAAGAAGGAACAAAATACTTCATCATTTACAGATCCTAAGTCCAAGAAGCCAGTGGAGGTGGACTTGAACGATTTAATCAGTGTGTTCGATCTGCCGAGAGAAGGAGGAGACTCACTGTTAGATTTGGGTCTTTCGGCCGGAGTGCAGTTTGGTCGATTTGCAGTCGCTGGAACAGATCCGAATTTCAAGGAGGCCAACATTCGCAAAAGTTTGAAGAACCCCTTCAATCTCATCTGCGAACTCTTTACGAAGAGTATCGCATGCTATGTCGGATCCCTCGATACGCTGTCGGAGACGAAACTGATCGGGACCACCATGATCGTCGACAGTCTCGCCGGAACAAAATTTAACTGGCACGGGTGGTTTCTCAAGCAAATCTACGAGGCTGCTGAAGATTTCGCGTTTGTGCCAGGAACTCCAAATAAAATTCTCCGCAAGGGAAAATTGAAATTCTTTTCAAGACTGTCTGTCGCAGGAGATGAAGTTTCCAGAAAAAATATGGCCGGATTCCGACACGACCGTATACAACAAGCAGACAATCTTCTACGATTCGTGGAAGAAAACCAAGACTCTAATGGATCTGGGACTTCTGGAAGTTGAAGTGCCCATTGCAAGACCAGTTGCCGAAAGGCAAGCTGAAGAAGGCCAAGCGAGGCAGGTCGTTTCACCCGTGAAGCGAGCCAGATCCAAGCGAAGCAAAAAGATGAAGCGAGTCACTTCTCTTGTCCAAGAAAGTGAGGCGGTGGAGAAGCCGCTTGAGGACATCGAAGTGACCCAATCCAAGCCTTCACCAACCAAAGCCCAATCCCCACAACTCCAAATCACCCAGATACCAGAACCCCAAGCTTCATCAACCCAACAACCTCTCACACAGACAAAACCCCTCTCTCCCCATGAAGAAGAGTCAGCATCTTCCTTTCACATTCCCACTGTTCCATTCCTCAGCACAGATGAAGCTGCTGCCTACACTACATTCACCCCACTTCAATCCCAGCCGATACAACCACCACCCACCGAAACCATTCAACCACCACCCACTGAAGCCATTCAAATTTCAGAAACCCAAGAAACCTCATCACCTACCCAATCCCTCTCGACGTCGGCAGCTACAGCCGATACCGCCCAAACTGTAGGAGAACTTCCCATCATTCCTCAATTCATAACCCCTGCCCTCACCGTACACTCGCGGGCTCTCGAACGCTATGCCCTAGACAGAGAGCAAGCCGCTGAGACAATCAATCTTCGCTACAATCTTCGCTCCGCGAACGTTGCATGGAGCGACGTGTTTTACACCAATGTAGTCGACTTTCTGACGTACATCACGTATCGAGGAACGGAGTACTACAAAATCTTCAGGCTCCTCAAAGCCTTCACAGCGGAGGAGCTGATTCAAATGGAAGCCAAGATACTCAACTTCATTGGCGAAAATGGCTTCCATGCCTTCCTTGAAGGGACCAGCTTCTGGGAGAAGCTGGATGCTAAGGTGAAAGAAACATATCCACTCGCCACAGTTCCGAAGCGAGTGCCCTCATCCCATGAAAGGAAGCTCATCAGGGAGTATAAGGAGGAAGTGGAGTTGAAGGATGCGGAGATCGCTAGCCTTCAAAGCGAGATAACGAAGAAGAGTGAGGAAATGGAGAGGAAGGCGGGGGAGGTCATCAGTCTTAGAGAAGACTTTGACAAGAAGAAGAAGGATTTGGAGGGAAAGGTGGAGGAGAAGGAGAGGTTATTAGAGGAGAAAGAGAAGGCGCTGGAGGCGCAGGTGAAGCTGGTGGGAGATTAATCTATCACAATCACCGACCTCAAGGGCTCGCTTGATGGGGAAAGGAGCCGTTTGAGGAAGGTCAATGCCGAACTTGTCTCAGTTGGCAAAGAAAAGAAGGAGTTGGAAAAGGAATTGAAGAAATTAAAGGAGAAATATGAGAAGAGAGAGGAGGAGCTGATAAGGACGGGAAGTGAGCTGCTGAGCACGAAAAAGATTCTGGACTCTCTCAGAAATGAGATGAAGCTGCTCAAACAGGAAAGTGAGCTCGACAAAAAGGAGTTGGAGAGTAGGAGAAAGAGTGCGCAAGCTATTGACCTTAGGAATGCAGAATTAACTCTACTTCTGGAAAAGGTCAAGGAGCTGGGCGAAGCTTACACAGAGAAGATGGCTGCAAGTGCCGAATTCCATCTCTCTCTAAACCAGAGAGAGAGGAGCCTTGAGACAATGCAAGCTGAATTTCAAGCGGCTCAGGAATTTTGGTACTTCAACCTGCAAGAGGAGAAGGCAGATATAAGGAGGAAAATTGAAGCGGAGCTGGAGGCTCACTTCAGAGAAGTGGAACCTTTAGAGAGGATGATGGCATCACTTGTGGAACGAGAGAAGCAGTGCGAGTATCTACTCGAAGAAATTTCAATCAAAACTGCTGATTTGGTGGCACCTTCCATGGAAAAGAATGAGCAGATGCTTCAAGCTATTTTAAACACAGTCAACTCACTTCACCAAACCCTTTCCGGAAAATCAATGATCCTAACCCCTGGCAGTGATGATGCCAAAAAGGGGGAAGGACAAGTGAAGCTAGGAGGAGCTGGAGGTTCAGGGGGAAGCAGAGTTGGTGTGGAGATGATGTTGGAAGGAGGCAGTGTTGCCGGTGAAAAGGAGGATGTAGTAGACGAAGCGAGGGCTCTGGGCAAGACGAAACTCACGGAGGAGGAGTTAATGAAAAAGCCCGAAGAGCCTAGGAGGCCGCTTCAGGAAAAAGTGCTGAGTGCTTCTATTGCACGACATCCTCCGGTGACTGTAATAACGAAGGAGGAAAAGAGGGTGCAGGTGGAGAAGGATGCTGCCTTGGCGTGGGAGATGGAGCAGCTGTTTAAACTAACCAAAAATTCTATTGCTGCAGGTGCTTCATCCAGTTCCCAAGCGGCCGCTACACCCAAAGCGCCCGCTTCAACCGCCGCGCCAGCTTCGTCAGCCGCACTCACTTCGGCTACCGCTACGAAGAAGGATATGCCGCCACCCCCATTACCTAAGCTGCCAGTGAAGCGAACTGCTCCGGAGACAAAAGGAGATGACCCCGCGGCCAAGCAGTGGCTTCAAGGGCAGAGAAAGAGGAGAGAAAGAGGAAAGAAAGAGAAGAGGGAAAAAGCAAAAGCGAGAGGAAGAAGAGGAGTAATGAAAGGCGACTCCAAGTAATTGACGCACGGATCGAGGAGCACTTCAGTGAAGTGATACTGATCCAGTCTTCATTAGTGCGCAGTGCCTTTATTCCCTTCATGCCAGATGAGTCCGAAGCATGTGAAGCTCAAGCCATATTTGATGCATGCGACGTGACTACAAAGGAGATGGTTGAGTCTGGTCGATATCCTCTCAAGGAGGAGCAAGATTACATTCGCAAACGACTCAATGAGAAGCGTCCATCGTGGAACAGCGAGTCGGGAGCAAAATTCAAACAGACTATGGCTCAACTGTCAAGCAGGTCAGAGGAGGAATTGGCCAAGCGGAGGAATGAACATCTGGACGCCAGAGAAATTGAAGAATTCATCCCGAGAGATCTGCGCGATCTGTGGCTTGACTACAAGAACCTATTTATCAAAGCATACTATTTTTGGGAGGTAGTGCCACTTCAAGATCGTTGCTCTCGGATGAGTGCTCTCAGCAATTTTCTCTGCGCGTATGATGAGAAGCTGCGAAGGAAGATCTTCACCACTGCTGAATTGGCTCAGCCCAAACCTCTGGTCGTCAAGGTTCCTGCTCTAAAGGAATTCCCCATGCCTTATCATCCAGGCACTGACATTCCAGATAGAGGGGTCATAGATGATGAAGTGACTGAAGCCTTCAAGCTGGAAAGTGCATGGAGAAGACCTAGTATCCACACAGTTGACTCTATGGAATCAAAAGTTTTATCAGCTTATGTGGACACTGCTGCTGAAGAAGAGATGAAGGAGGAGGAAGAAGGAAAGGAGAAGGAGAAGGAGGATGAAGCTGCAGGAAACCTTTGAGTTTCAAGCTTCTTAACATATCTCTTTTTGTGAACTGCTTGTTCATCTATCTCATTTCAATTTCTGTCTCCTCTGTGTCATTTACTCGCTTTGTGAATGACTTTACATTTTTGCTACAAACTCATTAATTCAACCGAAAAAAAAGGGGAAGGAACTTAAAAGAAAATTACAAACGAAACTGCAAAGGAAGCAGTCGCTTGGAGTTCCCTTCACGGTTAGATAGACTAGATTTATTTTTATCTAAGTCGTATGGGTTTTGGCATCATCAAAAAGGGGGAAATTGTTGGTAATTGTTAAGAACGAATATGTTAAGGGGGAACCTATAAGGGATATCTTAGTGTTTTGATTTGATCCCAAAACCCCAAAGCGTTCTGTTCCCAAGCGACCCATTTTGATGTAGTTAATAGGTTAGAATTTTTCTAAGCCTACTCTGTTAGGATGGCTCTTTTATTTTGTTTAGATTAGGCTTCAAAAGTTCAAGTGAAGGCCACTCGCTTGAGTGTGTTTTTCAAAGCGAAGCAAGCCAAGCAAAGTGAAGTGAAGCGTGCCGAAGAACAGTGCTGCGAAGCGATTGCTACAGTACTCGAAGCAAGTCTGCCAAAGCGAAGCGAAGCGAGCGCTACAGTGTAAAGTCAAAGCTAGTCAACTCTAGTCAGGAATTTCCAAAGCAGTCACTAGGGAACTTTATTTCCCGAAGCGGCTCACTACAGAATGACTATGAAGTGACTCAACTAAAGCGGACGCTACAAAGCGAAGCGAGCCACTACCTACCAGAAAGCGACAACACAAATTCCCGCTCCGAATTTGAACTCCAGTCAACTAGAGATCTTCGCATTTATTACGAGATCTCCACGTGTCGACTCAAGAGAGGAGCAGAGGAGTTGACTGCCAGGCCGACAAGGCGCCGTAACAGTACTGGGCCGCTCCAGTTACTGTTGAAATTGGAACTTAGCCATTTCCGGCAAAAATCCAAAACTGCGCATCTGAAAAGTAGCCAGCCTATGCAAGTACTGTCGAGAGGAGGAGGGACAAGGCCACCAACCAAGCAACGGATCTCAGCCAACCCTCCGCCTATAAATAGTGAAGGATCACAACGTGAAGAAGTAGAACACTACTTGAGCATTCGAGCGCATACAGCAAACAAACACTCCCAAGCTTTCATAGCAATCTTCGAGTCTTTGTTTTCAAGTGTTCTCCGAGTTTCCAGTTCATTGGAACTCGTCTTCACAGCCTTCACACTTAGATTCTAAGCCCACTTCATATATCCGAAGCTTAGAAGAAGAACTCTAGCCAATCTTTGCATCTACTGTAAAGAGTTCTTCATAGTGTGTCGTCAACCAAAAACCCTATACTTTGTCTGTTAGGTTTTTGAGTGTTGTCGTTAGGTTGTCCAGATCCAAGGCTCTTCCTTCATCGATTGAAGAAGCCTCGATCATAGAGTTTAGATCCAAGCTTGCACCTACATCGTTTGTGTAGAGCTCGATCGAAGCTAGGCTGTAAGGAGAGCCCGTAATCTCCCTGTCTGTTCGACTAAAGCGAGTGAAGCTTACAGTCGTAGTTAGGTTTGTGTAGTGAACCCGCAATCACTACGTCAGTCGTTGGATCCAGGCAAGTGAAGCCCGATCTCGACCAGGTTTTTGAAGGACCCGTAACCTTCAAGTTCTTGAGTGAAGAGAACAGTTGCCGTCGTGCAACAAAGTGGACGTAGGAGCGTTATCTCTGAACCACTATAAATCTTCGTGTCGTATCTCTCTAACCCTTATCTCTTTACTATATTCGATTATTCATTGCACGTGCATTTAAACAAACAAACTTGATTCTTTAATTACTTAGGAAAGATTTAGCTCACCAAATTCCGCACATACGAGTAAAGACTCCCTCTTGATCAAGTGCTCACTTCGGTCAAGTAGGCAAGCTACGTACTGTAGATCTAGCTTCAGCTAGGTCTTAAGTTTCAAAAAGAGCTCTTTACTTGTTACTTTGAGTTAAGGGATTTGAAGTTGAAAAACTTCAAAATACGTATTCACCCCCCCCCCTCTACGTATTTTCCTATTAACAAACAGGGACCAACATTTTCCAATTAAAAAATATGACAATTCATATTGATCGATCCTATTAGAAAATTAGAAAAGTAGGACGATTGAAATTAGGCGACTAATCTGATTTTCGCGGGGGTAATAAATGTGTAACAACAACGTAAGGAATACAAAGAAGTAACGTGGTTCGATCTATCGTAATAGATCTACATCCGCTGAGCAAGATTATGCATCTTTATTTAGTATATAAGTAGTGAATACAAAATGTGTGAATGAATGCCTTCCTCTAATCTAGCCACTATTTATATACGACCATGTTGAGTTTGACTCTAATACAAAGTCTTCTCCTATAAGGATTCGTTGAGTTTATCTCGTTCTTCATGATAAGCACCGAATCTTCTACATCCCTAATTGGGATTTATGTTTTAGTCGATCAAGGAGTCTTCTTGGGCGAACTCACGTGGGCCGAGCATAATGTCGGGGTGCATTTATATTGGGCCTGATGCTTGGGCCTAGTAGTTGGGCCGTATCCTATCACATCCCTAACCAAAAAGTTGTAGAAGCGAGGATGTGATATAGGGAATATAGTGGAGTTGGGATTAATGGAATTATAAAGAAGTCAAATGCCCCGTCAAAAATTTGTATTTTGATGAAGTCAAATCGTATTGTCCCGCCAAAGTTGAACATTGCCTCGTCAATAATGGACTTATGGCAAAGGCGAATGCACCGTAAAAAATTTGTATTATGACGAAGTCAATTCGTACTATCCCGCCGAAGTTGATGTGAAACATCATGCTGATGTCAAATACAGAACGATGTGCCGAAGTCGAACACGGAATACGTCACCTCCATTTAATGCATATGGCGATTGGGGTCCCAATAAAGCTGGGTGTGATGGGAAAAGTTGGTGAACGTGAACAAGCGAAATTAGGGTTTGAATAACTTCCTCAATATGCCATTCTCCCATTTCATTTTGCACACAAAAAAAAACTTTCAAGTTTCCGCCTTCATCCCACGCCGTCGTTCATTGTCGCCGGAGATTCCATTGCTATTATCTGATTTCCATCCTTCCTATTTTCACCAGTAAGCTATTATATCGTCTTCCTCTCGTACTGGTGAGGCCCACGGCCGTGACGGCCGTGAGGCAGCTGTGCCACCGTCGGGTTCTCCGGCGGTGGCTTCATGGCCTCCTTCTTCTATTAATATTGAGGTTTTCGTTGTTGATTTTCTTATCCCATTGTCACGTAGGGTTGTTTACCCCAATTTAGGGGATTTTGGTAGGGTTTCTCAATTTTCTTCGTGTCTAGATGCCCCTAGAATTAAAGAAATCGATATGAAATTTCTAATTCCCAACCCAGTTCATCTTGTCTTTCCCCAGCCGGTAGATAGGGTTTGTGCTCCTCCGGAAGGGTTTTTCACCGTTTTTGAAGACTGCTTAAAGTGCGATCTTCTTTTTCCTCTTCCTTCTGTCTATGCCTAACTGCAACAAAGGTTTCACATTCCTCTTGCCTAGATAATGCCGAATTCGTTTCGGCAATTGACTGGTCTTGACGTCTTTGCTGGTCGTCATAATTTTCCTCTCACCCTAAGGCTGGTCCTTAGGTTTTTTCAATTCAATTCGAGTTTGGTGATGTACTATTTATCATTGTAGTAGTTTTAAAGTTAAGACGAAGTCGAAACTACCAGACTGACTGAAGAAGATTTTCTTATGTTAGTTCGATGGGGCCTTTCAGTTTGCTTGGAATAGGGAGAAGCTGGAGGACGAGGTCACCAATGACGACTTCGGTGACCTCGAGGAGTCACTAGATAGGGCAGGCCACGTTCATGAAGTTTTTTTCGAGGCCGAGCTCGCCAACGTGGGGCTAAGACCTTATGATCACGCTACACCAGTAGATCTGGTGAAGGGTAAGGCCCCACTATGTGCACTTCGGCTGCTCTCCTTTTTTTTGTGTGTGTTTTGCCGTGACGGTGAACTTCGGTGCTACTAAAAAGATGAAGAGGCCGAGGTCGGCTGTCGAACCAACTAATGTGGCGCAGAAGACCGTGTCTGAGGCCCCTTCTGAGATGACCGAAGACATGATGAGGTTCCCTTCACCCTTGTCCAACCCATGCCGCAACAAGGAGAGGTATGTTGCGTTGGGTGCCACTACTCCCACCGATGATGAGGAGTGCAAAATTGTGAGCTCGCAGGTCGCACGTCGTCCCTTTCCCAAGGTAACGCACTTTTCCTTCAGCTCGTACTTATTTTATATATATATATATATATATATATGGCACCGAATACATGATCGTGGAGTTGATGAAGACGTCTATGCGGCTGACAGACTTTCTCAACGATGCGGTTGTCCAGTTCCATAGTGTGTCTCGGGTCGCTCGAGATTTGGAGAGTTAGAAGACCCTCCTCGTCAACGAGGTCGCTGCGGCCGAAGCAAAGGCCCGAGATGCAGCTAAGAGAGAGGATACCGCACTGGTAGTGGTGGAGGTGGCGAAGGTTGAGGTCTCCTTGCTTAAGGCCAAGGCAGAGGCGGCGAGGTGTCGGGAGGTCGAAGCGGCAGCCTCGCAGGGCGAGCTTCTCTGCGCCTTTGCAGAGATGTTGTTTTAAAGACGACTTTTTAGTACCGTGAAGGAGCCTCGTAATAGCTAATATGACCTCGTCGAACTGAGGTTCGACATCACCCTCTTCATCAGCATTGCGCCTCGCTTTGTTGTCGGGATAAGGGCCACAATTTTATCTATCCTTGTCTTGCTTCTGCTTTTACAGACCTTGATGGAGGACCTCGTACTGACCAACTCATCGTCCATGATCTTGGTACCTCTTAAGAACCACGTCACGTACCAATTTCTCAATATCCGCCATGAGATCCTTGCACTCCTCCGTGTCATGTCCATGATCCTCATGGAAAGAGCAGTACTTGCTTTTGGACCGGCGCGTCGAAACCTATTATCATGGGGCGAGGTCTCTTGAACATGTCAACATGAAGCTCGTAGATCTCTGCTCTCATCTTCGTCAATGGTGTATAATGAGGTCGCTCATGATGTGGTCCGAGCCTAGACATTAGAGGTCCGCATTGTATCCTGTCGAGTGCCCTACGCCGACCTCAGCCTCGGTCCCCTCGATCATCTTCTTTATTCTTCTTGTCGGAGCTTGTTGGCTTCATGTTTTTTTTATTCGTTTCGTCTGCCTTGGCGAACCGATTGCTATGCACCACAGTTTCGACGTTGTGCGATGCTCGTACTTGATGATCTCCTTGTATAGAGCGCCAGGCAAGATGTTGTTTTGGAAAACTGAGATAATGAGAAGGTCGTTTACATCCTCAACTTGTAGGCTCTCCATATTGAACCTAGTCATGAAGTCGTTGATGGACTGACCTCGGCCTTGCCTTACAGTAAGAAGATGAGCCGATGTGGTCGACGACTCAGCCTTTTGAAAGAACCTTCGGTGAAAGGCTTCCATCAAATCTATGTAAAATCCAATACTACAAGGAGGTAAACTGTTAATCCACCGGTGAGTGTTGTCGATCAATAACACCGAGAAAAAAAACACATGTGGGTTGTGTTAAGTAGCTGATTGATCATGTTGTACTGGAACTAAGAAAAGATGTTTTACGGGTTGTGTAGACCATCATAGGGAGCGATGTTTGGTACCTTATACTTTTATGGGAGAGGGGTATCAAGTATCTCGTTGGAGAAAGGGGTAATAATCCTCCCGTATCCATCAAACCCATCTTGGGGGGAGGCGATGCCGAGGTCGTCAATTGAACTCGTGGTAATCATGGGGGTTGACTTCGCGATGATCACGAGGGCCGACCCCACGGGGCTCATCCCTTGCATGATTGGTTTGAAAGCTGGCCCGTGTAGATGTATTATTCGCAGCACGTGCATCCAGCACCTGAAGGATGGGGGACCCACGTCGTTGTACTGCTTCGTGCTTGGACGAGACTTCAACATTCTCTTAACCGTGCCGAAGACGATCTTGTTTTCGGCTGATGTATTGAAAGAAGGTCTCCTTGTTTTCTGCGAGGAATCCTTTAACTGCCTCATCGAGGTTGATACTACACAGCTTGAGGTCCCTCTCTTTTGTTGTTGCGATCTCCTTCGCTGTGGCGATCTTCTTCTTCGTGGAATAGGGTTGCCTTGCTCACAGGTTTTGAATGTGTCCTACAGGCGTTGGGTCTTGCATCGGGCTTTTTCCGGGTCGCATTTGGCGCGTTTTTGTCGCCGTTATTGTTCCCGAAAATAAATTTGGAAATAGCGCTTCGTGTGTTCCTCATCGTGACGATTGATTACCTAAGAAAACATAGATCGTAAACACAAAATTTTGATTCCCACTGACGGCGCCAGTGATCAATCTTATTTTCGTGGGGTAATAAATGTGTAACAATAATGTAAGGAATACAAAGAAGTAATGTGGTTCGATGTATCGGAATAGATCTATGTCCACGGAGCAAGAGTGTGTATCTTTATTGAGTATGTGATGAGTTCCAAATTTGTTGATAATAAAGTAGAATGAGAATTCAGTATTGTAGATATGAGATAAGTAAAGGATGCAAGGGATTTAACGTGGTTCGATCAATTGATCTACGTCCACGGAGAGAAAAGAGAGAGAGTATGTATTACGAGAGTATTCTGTGTTCTTTACAATGTTTATTTTTTTCCTTTTTATATCTAATCTCCACTAACGTTTATCATGGGGGATGAACGTGGAGATCGGCCCTGATCGTGGGTGACCGTTTCTTCCTCCATGATCCCATGTTATGTTTTAGGGCTCAACTCCCTGGGCCCGGGTTGGGCTTCTTGTCATGGACCGTGCTGAACTGGACTTGGGCCGAGGTGGCTGTATTGGGCATAGGGAGATGGGTTGTATCCTATCACCCCCCCCCCCCCCCCCCCCCCCCCACCAAAGGCGTTGGATATGGATAGAGTGGCGAACTGGTGCTCCTCCTGTAGACCGAGGATGCAAGAATATATCCGCGGTACCGACTAGGTGTGACACCGAGGTCGAGGTCGGATTATGTGCATGTTATAGGAGCCTTGGTGACAAACCGAGGTCGCATGTGTCAAGGTCGAGTTGCCGAGGTCGAGGTCAGAGCGTATCAGGCGCATTAAATGTCGCCGTTTGGGTTCCCGATAAAGTAGGGATGCGATGGTTTGTTACACGAAACGGCGTCATAGGTTGTTGGAAATGCGTATTGAATACGCATGCCTCTTCATAGTCTATTATTGCCATTCAAAAATCATTACTTTATCTTTTGCAAGAAAGAAAACCCTCATTTTTCGAAAATTCTCTCTGTGCGTAGTGCTCATCGTCTGCAAACCCTAATCTGTCTGCAAGCCCTCATCTGTCTGCAAATTCTTCCCTATTTTTGTTGACAAGTAAGTTCTTTATGGAATCTCCTTCTTCCTCCTCTTACGAACCTGTATATATTCCAACAGAAGCCTTAAATGTCGTTACCGTCATATCCCTCTATTCTTTTCCAGTCACCGTGAAATTTCCTGGAAATGTGTCTGCTTTCGGCACCATGTGCACCATCGAGTTTCTTCTCTCGACGTCCTATCTGTATGAGATTGGGCGTCAATTCGGGTTACCTCAATATGCCATTTTAACCCAACCTAGGGAAGAGGATAGGGCATGTTTTCCCCCATCTGGTTATGTAACTATCTACGAGGATCACCTCGTTGCCGGTCTCCGCGTTCCCTTCCCCTATATATACGCCGATATCTATGAGAGATATGGCGTATCTCCCTCTCAATTCTACCCTAACGGGATTTTGCAAGCCACCGGGCTGGGGGTGGATTGCAAACGTTTAGATCTTCCATTTTCTGTTGATGCCTTCGCGACTATGTACAATTTTAAGGCGGGGAAGGGTGGAGGATGGTATTTTCTGTCTACTCGCCAGCTTTTTAGGATTAAGTCCCCCTTAAAGGTGCCCAATTGGAATAAAAGGTTTTTCTAATGTCAGTTCGACAGCACCCTCGATTTTGTATGTAAAGAGGGATCTGTGAAAACATATAAATCCAATCCGGACTTCGCCCCACTGGCGAGGTCCCTGAATTGCCTCGGTGAAATGTCCAATGAATTCACCGAGACCGAGTTGATAGAATCGACGTTGAGCCCCCATGATCCTTCCACCGAGGTGGTGTCGGGGAGGGGTGAGGCTCCCTTCATTTTCTCCTTTCTTTGTTGTAACTGGAATTTTTGACCTCGTTTGCGTATCTGACCTTAATACTTTTTTTGTAGTAAATATCATCAAGAAGAAGACTCCTTCCTGGAAGAAGAAGGCTGACAACTCGGCCTCCAGTGCCAAGACAAAGAAGAAGACCTCGGTCACTTCATCTGAAAAGACAGAGAGCGAGGTGCCGAAGATGCCGATCTCCCCTCCTCCCGTGTCACAGCCTTTTGAAAGGCTGGATATTCTAGGATTCTGCAGCCCGGTGGATAACACTGGGACCTCTGTGCCCGAGGTGCAGGTTACGGGTTTCCGCGCTCCTCGTTCGCTGTTTCCCGAGGTATTGTCATGCATTTAACAGAATTTGTATATATTTGCAAGTGGTTATGATGTTGATTGTTGAGAAAAAATTTCAGAGTACGAAGTAGACCGTGGAGGAGCTGAGTCGGGCTTCCGAGACCGTGGTCTGGCTTATCCAAGCCGTGAAGAGATTTTCTCACACTGTGGGGAAATTGGAGACGCTGGAGGAAGAGAACCTCCTTTTCGCTTAAGATATTTTCGCCGGCAAGGCGAAGGAGAAAGAGCTGCAGAAGCAGCAGGACGATGCGAGGACTGATCTCGCCATCACCAAGGGCAAGGTGGCCCACCTAGAAAAGCAGTTGGTGGCTACTGTTGGTCCCGGTTTGTTATAGGAAAAATACGTAGAGGGGGGGGGGGGGGGTGAATTTGTATTTTTAAGTTTTTCAACTTCAAATCCTTAACTCAGAGTATGAAGTAAAGTGCTCGTTAGAGATACTAAGACCTAGCCAAGAGCTAGATCTAAAGCAATCAAGAATCTATTGACCTAAGCTTAGAGCTTGATCAAGAGTGAGACTTAACTCTTAGTGCGGAATTCGGTGAGCTAAATATTTTTCCTAAGTAATTAAAAATCTAAGTTATGTTTGTTTAGATGCAAGTGCAATGTATAATCAAACAAAGTAAAGAGTTTAGGGTTAGAGAGATACGACACGAGATTTATAGTGGTTCGGAGATAAAGCTCCTACGTCCACTTTGTTGCACTCGGCAACGCGTTATCTTCACTCAAGAACTTGAAGATTACGGGCTCTTCAAAAGCCTGGTCGAGATCGAGCTTCACTCGCTTGGATCTGACGACAGACGCAGTGATTACGGGTTCACTACTAAAACCTAAACTGGACTGGAAGCTTCACTCGCTTTAGTCCGACGACAGGGAGATTGCGGGCTCTCCTTACAGCCTAGCTTCGATCGAGCTTTACACGAACGATGTAAGTGCAAGCTTGGATCTAGACTCTATGATCGAGGCTTCTACAATCGATGAAAGTAGGGCCTTGGATCGAAACAACCTAACGACGAACACAAAAACCTAACAACAGAACTTAGGGTTAGGGTTTTTGGTATACGACGAACACACTATGAAGAAATCTTTATAGTAGATGCAAAGACGAGTTCCAATGAGACTGGAACTCGGAGAACACTTGGAAACAAAGACTCGAAGAATGCTCTAAGGCTAGGAGTGTTTGTTTGCAGTAGGCACTTGAATGCTCAGGAAGTGTTCTGTTTCTCTTCGTCTTCATCCTTCACTATTTATAGGCGGAGAGTTGGCCGAGATCCGTTGCTTGGTTGGTGGCCTTGTCCCTCCTCCTCTCGACAGTACTTGCACAGGCTGGCTGCTTTTCAGACGCGCAGTTTTGGCTCTTTGCCGGAAATGGCTAAGATCCAAAGTCAACAGTAACTTGAGCGAGCCAGTACTGTTGCGGCGCCCTTGTCGGCCTGGCAGTCAACTCCTCTGCTACTCTCCGCGTTCGACACGTGGAGATCTCGCAATTAATGCGAAGATCTCTAGTTGACTTGAGTTCAAAATCGGAGCGGGAATTGGGCTGTCACTTTCTGGTAGGTAGTGGCTCGCTTTGCTTTGAAGTTGTAGCGTCCGCTTTGAGTTGAGTCACTTCGTAGTCTTTCTGTAGCGAGTCGCTTGGGAAGTAAAGTTCCCTAGTGACTGCCTTGGAAAATGTTGAACGAAGTTGACTCGCTTTGACTTTTCACTGTAGCGCTCGCTTCGCTTCGCTTTGGCAGACTCGCTTTGAATCTACTGTAGCGCTCGCTTCGCTACGCTATTCTTCGGCACGCTTCACTTCAGCTCGGTAGACTCGCTTCGCTTGGAAAACACACTCAAGCGAGTGGCCTTCACTTGAATTTTCTGCAGTCTACAATCTAAGCAAAATAAAGCCATCCTAACAAAGTAGGCTTAGAAAAATTTCTAATCCTATTATCTACATCAAAAATGGGTTGCTTGGGAACAGAACGCTTTGGGGGTTTTGGGATCAAATCAAAACAACTATTTGTCTTACTTCGAAGTGTCCCATATGAGTTCCCCCTTAACACTTTGTTCTTAACAATTCCCAACAATTTCCCCCTTTTTGATGATGCCAAAACCCAAAACATATTTTAGACTAAGAGATTTAGCCTACCTAACCGTGGAAGGAACTTCAAGCGACTGCGTCCTTTGCATGTTCGTTGAATTTTTTTTTTTCTCCCTTTTTTTTCGGTTAAGTTGTTTGAGTTTTGTAGCATAAGGATAAAATATTCACAAAGCTAGTAAATGACACAGGAGAGACATAAATTAAAATGGGATAGATGAATCAACAATTCACAAAACATGAAGCTTGAAACTCAAGGGTTTCCTGCAGCTTCATCCTTCTCTTCCTTCTCCTTTTCTGTCACCTCCTCTACCTTCTCCTTCTCCTCTGTCTCCAAATCCTCCTTTATCATCTCTTCTGGAACAACATATGCGTTGAGCACTCTTACTTCCAGCGTTCCAACGTTTTAGATGCTTGGCCTCCTCCAAGTTTCCTCTAGCTTGAAAGCTTCATTAATCTCTGCATCAATGATGCGTCGATCTGGAACACTTGTGTCGGGCGGGAAGGGCATGGGGAAGTCCTTCGAGGCTGGCACTTTGATGATTAGAGGCATGGGCTTTGCAAGCTCTGCAAGGGTGAAGACCTTCCGCCTGAATTTCTCATCATAAGCACTTAGGAAGTTGCTGAGCGCGTTGATCCTTGAGCATTCAGTCTGAAGTGGCACTAATCCCCAGTAGTAGTACGCTTTGATGAACTTCTCTTTGTAGTATAGCCACCGCTCAAGCAGATCGTCGGGAATGAACTGCTCGATTTCTCGAGCATCAGGATGCTCATTCCTGCGCACAATCAATTCCTCCTCTGATCGGCTGGACATCTCAGTCATGATTGCATTGAATTTCGCGCTTATCTCAGAGTTCCACTTCGGGAGCATATCAGTCAGTCGCCTCCGGATATATTGTTGCTCTTCTCTGCGCGGGTAGCGACCGGAATCAATCATCTCCCTTGTGGTCTCGTAGCAAGCGTCCATCCAGGCTTACTTCACACATGCATCAGACTCTTCAGGCAGGAATGGAATGAAGGCGCTTCGAGTAAGGGCAGACTGGATGAGTCTCACTTCATTGAAGTGTTCCTCGATCCGACCCTCGATGATCTCAAGACGCCTTGCCTTGATCTTCCTCTCCTTTTCCACTTCCTCCTTTTTCTCCTCTATTCTCTTCCTTCTCCTCTCCACCTGACCAGCTCGTGAAGCGACTGCCTGCTTGATCTTTCGGCGCTTGGCCTTGAGATCATCATCTCTCGCTTCGGGGGCAGTCCGGTTCAAAGCTTGTTTTGGTGCTGGCGGTGGAGGCATTTCTTCCTTCTTCTTCTCTGCTTCTTTAGAAGGGATGAATATTGGTGCACTTTGTGGGATGATAGTTTGGCTGGACGAAGTGGCTCCAGCGGTTGATGAAGTGGCTCCTGCAAAATCAGAAATAAGTGCAAGAGTTGAAGCAGCCAGAGGTGAAGCGGGCGCTTGGAAAGCAGTAAGAGCCTTCAGAGTTTTCAGCTCAAAATCCTTCTCCATCTGTCGTGCCAGGGCTTCATCCACCGCGATTTGCTGTTCCCTTTGCTCCTTGGTAAGCACAACGACAGGAGGATGAACAACAATCGAAGAGCCAAGTATTTTCTCTTCAGTTGGCCTGCGGGGTTCTTCGGGCTTCTTAGCGAGTTCTTCTTCTGTGAGCTTTTCCTTGCCCTTCTTTGCACGCTTCGCCCTTGCTTCATCATCCAACTCCTCCTCTTCAGCACCTCCGATTCCACTGCTTCCCCCTTCAATCATTCTTTCTACTCCAACACCACTACTTCCTACTCCTCCATCTCCACCTTGTAGCTCCAGAGTCTCAACTCTTTTCTGCACACTACCTTCCCCCTTTTTGGCATCATCACTGCCGGGGGTTGGGATGATTGATTTTCCAGTGATTGTTTTGTGCATGTTATTCACAGCATCGAAGACGGCATGCAACATCCGTTCAGTTTTGTCTGCGAAGGTATGCTCCTGGGCGAGCACCAACTGTGCAGTTTTGATACTGATTTCCTCAAGTAAATAATTGCACTGTTTCTCCCCTCTTTTACTGAGAGCATCAAACTCTCCAGTGGCTCTACCGCCTTGAAGTGAGCGTCCAGCTCCGCTTCAATTTCCTTCCTAATCTTTTTTGTTTCCTCTTGCAGAGTGAAGTCCAAGTGATCTTTGGAAGCTTCGAGTTCTGCCTTCATCGTTGCAAGTCTCCTCTCTCTCCGATTGAGAGAGGTGTGAAATTCGGCATCTGTAGTGATTCTAACAGTGTAGGATTCACCCAACTCCTTGACCTTTTTTAGTAGGATGGTCAATTCAGCACTTTTCAGATCGACGGCCTGCGCACTCCTTCGTCGGCTTTCAAGTTCACCCTTCTCCTCCTCTCTCTCAAGTTTTAGGATTTTCATTTCCTTTTGGAGAGTGTCTAGGGCCTTCTTGGTACTGAGCAACTCACTACCCTTCATCACCAGATCTCCATCTTTCTCTTCAATCTTCTCCTTCAACTCCTTCACCTCCTTCTCCAATTTCTCCTTTTCCTTGCCAACTTTCACAAGCTTGGCATTTACCTCCCTCAAGCGATTCCTTTCGGCGTCAAGCGAGCCCTTGAGTTCGGTGATATTTTTCGCCTGGTCTCCCACCAGCTTAGCCTGCTCCTCCAACGCCTTCTCCTTTTCTTCCAACAACTTCGCTTTCTCCTCAACCTTTCCCTCCAATTCTCCCTTCTTTCTGTCAAAATCTTCTCTAAGATTTTTGACCTCCTCTATCTTCTTCTCCATCTCTACATTCCTCCTGGTGATCTCACTCTGCAAGCTTGAGATCTCCGCATCCTTCACCTCCACCTCCTCCGCATGCTCTCTCATCAACCGCCTCTCAAGAATGGTTGGCACATGCTCGGGGACTGAAGCGTCTGGGTAGGCGCGCTTCACCTTAGCGTCCAATTTGTCCCAGAAGCTGGTCCCGGTGAGAAATGCGTGGAAGCCATTCTCACCGATGAAGTTGAGCAGCTTCCCTTCCATTTGAATGAGATCTTCCTCTGAGAAGGCCTCTAGGAGTCTAAAGACCTTGTAGTACTCAGTGCCGCGGTAGGTGATATATGTGAGAAAATCGACGGTCTGAGTGAAGAACTCGTCGGACATTGGCACGGAGGAGTATCGGTCCTTGATGGTCTCTGCAGCCTGCTCTCTGTCTCTCGCATATCTTTCGAGAGCTTCTATTTCTGCAGGGGCCTTGGAGAGTTGGAATCGGGGAATGATGGTTGTTTGGGCGGTATCGGCTGTAGCTGCCGATGAGTTGGGTGATTGGGATGATGAAGAGGTTTGGGAGGTTTCTGTTATTTCGATGGGTTTGGGTTGCGGTGGAGTTTGCTGGGTTTGGGTAGGTTGCAATGTAGAGAATGCGGCTGTTGGGTCGGTGCTGAGAAGTGGGATCTTGGGTAGGTGGAATGAAGAACATGATTCTTCTTCGTGTGGAGAGAGGGGGGATTTCTGGGTATGTGGTTGGGCTGATGATGAGGCTTGAGGTTCTGGTGGTTGGGTTGTTTGTGTTTGTGTTTGTGGTGGGGGAGTTTGGACTTTGATGGGTGAAGGCTGGGGTTGGGCAGCTTCGGTCTCCTCAAGCGGCTGCTCCTCAGCCTCGCTTGGCTTGACCAGTGAAACGACTAGCTTCAACTTCTTTTTGGGTCGCTTTGTCGCGGCTCGCTTCCCAGATGAAGCGGCTCGCTTTGATTGGGGGGCTTCAACTCGCCTTTCGGCAACAGGTACAACGGCGGGCACTTCAACCTCGAGAAGTCCCAAATCTATCGGAATTTTGTTTGTCCTCCATCGGTCATGGAACACTGTGAGCTTGTTGTAGACGGCGACGTCAGATTTCGGCCATATGTTGTTGGGATACCGTTCCTCCAGTGCGACAGAGAGTCTGGAGAAAAATTCAGCTTCCCTTTGCGGAGAATCTGATCGGCGCTTCCCCTCACGAATTTGAAATCATCAGCAGCTTCGTGAATTTGGTTGAGAAACCAACCATGCCAGTTAAATTTAGTTCCGGTAAAACTGTCGATGATGATGGTGGTGGCGAACAGCTTTGTTTCAGAGAGCGTGCCCAAGGTTCCGACGTAGCATACGACGCACTTTGAGAAGAGCTCGCATATGTGATTGGAAGGAGCCTTCAGATCAGAACGGATACTGGCCTCCTTGTAGTTTGGTTCTGCTCCGTCAACGGCAAATTGAGCATATTCGATTCCGACTGAAAATCCCAATTCCAGCAAGGAGTTTCCTCCTTCCCTCGGCAAATCAAATACTACGACGAGGTCGCTCAAGTCCACCTCCACCGGTTCTCCGTTCTGAGGATCGGTGAAAGATGATGTATTTTGCTCTTTCCTCAGATTTAGGAGGATTTCGGCCACGGCTTTGGCCAAAACCTTCGTCGGCACCGCCGTCATGAACTTCCATAAGCCGGCCGTGATCACGGCCTTACAGAAGAATCCATCTTCCTCAATGATGGTCGGGTCGAGATGAGGCTCGACGTTGATGTGCTTGTCGACTTCTGTGAGAAATTCCTCCATTGTCTCAGTTTTCTGCTTCTTTCCCATGGTATGAAATTTGAGAACTTTGATCGGAGATTTAAAGAAGAAAACTGGGGTGAGACTCATGATTTGCAAAAGATTGCAGATTTTTGCACAAGAATGGTAAAAATTGAGAGCTGTGAAAGTTTTCTCAGTCTGCAACGACGTCTTTAAATAGAGGTAGGGTTCGGCTGACGTGGCAGGGGCAAGACAGTGATATCGCCGTAAATCCTGTTGTTATACGGCGGCCAACGGCGAAGTGATTGACGTGTCCGGCGTCATCACAGTAAAAAGTGAACCGCCAACTTGTTCGGCGTCTCCACGTGGCCTGCTGTGATTCGTCACTTTACACGGCGTCGGATCCAACGGCTACAAGTCGGGGACTGTTAGGATTCGATGGTTGGATCTCCTCCGTCCTTTCCCGCTTCGAATTCAAAGTGCAGTGCACGCGCCCGTTATTTTTGGCTGTACGTGAATCTGCATTAAATGAAAAGTGAAAAGTAAAATCTGCACTCGAGTGCAGACAGCTCATACTCGCTTTGCACCCGCTCACTTTGAGTTGGGCCGCTTGGCCATTACTCGCTTTGAGAGATGCTCGCTTGAGTGACTGTTCCGCACTCGCTTGCGATGGCTCGCTTGGAGTGACGTAGCACTCGCTTGGCCATTTGAAGCGACTGGAATAAGAAATGGAATTTCTTTGCTTAATTTAAAATGTTTCTGATTTACATACTTCGAGGATAAACAAGAGTGTTTTCCTCTTTGTATTTGTGTCAGATTCATTTCATATTTTCCACATAGTGAGTGAAGGTTTCTAGCACGCTTCAGCTTACTTAGTGTACTTAAAATTGAAACACTTACCAGTCCATCTCACTTCGTAGGAGATTGATACCACTTATTGATGTCACCATTTGGACACCATTTGTTGAATCCACTAGATGGTTTTGCTTGAAGCTTTTTGATACCACCTTTGTTGAATACTACTCCACTTGTTGGATACTTCATCTTCTTGGCATTCATCTTCATGGCATTCATCTTCCTCTACGAATTAGAGCGTCCACCATCGAAGTGAATGGGGGAGAGAATGAATATAGTACACAAGCTTACTACAACCCAGAGGGGAGCTTCACGTAAGTGTATATATTCACGACGAATGGGGGATGAGTACAAGTCCTTATCTCAGAGCACAATAGGACAGGATGACAATGAGAATGCTCTGACAAGACAATCTCGTATTTTACGCAGAAGCATTTCACCAGCCCTGCAACCTTTTGAAGAAAAAGGTAACCCTTCAAGCTTACTCCAACAAACTACAGCATGAATTTGCAATCGACTCGCTTGACCCAAGCTAGGGTTAATGGAAGCGATGCAAGATTCAAAGTGGGGGAGGAATGAATAGACATCCGGCACCTCAACTCAATGAAGAGTGAGTAAGGAATGGATGTTTATCCACGATGAAGGAGATGAGAGGACTTGCTCCTCTTCGGCGGGAAGATGGGAAGAGGACACAAGGTCTAGGTTCCAGCCCTGCCTAAGCTTTCACCATTTTTATGTGGGAAGGCCCGATACAAGACCCCACAACCGTTACTAGAAACGGCACTTGCAAGTGTTTATACCCACTCGCTAGGAATCCTAGACTAGGTAGCAGCTTTCCTTGCTCGCTTTGGAAGTGGCTTGCTCCGAGAACAAACAATAGTTCCCCCTTAACCAATGGCTTAACAATTCCTGTAAGCGGGTAGGGAACGTCTTCCAACACTCCACCTTTCTCCACCTTATTTCTCCTTCTTCAAGCGAGTGGAATTTTGAATTGACTCGCTTGAGTTGGTGAAGATCCGAAGCGAGTGACGCTCAAAAGAACAAGCGACCACTTCTTCGTGCATCCTAGATCTAGCACTCTTCACCAGGGTCTAGCAACCTTAATTCCATGCATAGCTGATTGAAACGAGACTCAGCTAGAGGCTTGGTGAGGATATCTGCTCGCTGGAGATCTGTATGGATTTTCTCGAGCTTGATATCCTTCTTCTCGACATGATCACGAATGAAGTGATGTCGGATTTCCATGTGCTTGCATCTGGTGTGTAGCACTGGATTTTGCGAGATGTAGATCGCACTGTTGTTGTCGTAGAATATTGGAATTTCATTTGCTTCAACTCTGTAGTCCTTCAACTGCTGACGAAGCCATAGAATTTGAGAACAGCAGCTTCCAGCGGCCATATATTCGGCTTCAGTCGTTGAAGTAGCTACACTCGTCTGCTTCTTTGAAAACCATGAGATCAGCTTGCTTCCCAAGATCTGACAAGTGCCCGAAGTTGATTTTCTATCAATTCGGCACCCTCCGTAGTCAGCATCTGAGTATCCAGTGAGCTCCAAATTGTCCTCCGTTGGATACCACAGCCCCATATTGACAGTGCCCTTCAAATATCGAAGAATTCTTTTGGCAACTTCAAGATGGCTGTGCTTGGGATTGCTTTGGAAACAAGCACATACTCCAACTGCAAAAGCAATATCCGGTCTACTTGCATTGAGATATAGAAGGGATCCGATCAAAGCTCGGTAGTCTATAGCATCCACAGACTTCCCATCTAGGTCTGGCTCCATCTTCCAGTTGGTGTTCATTGGGATCTTCACAGCTTTAGCATGCTGAACACCGAACTTGGCAAGCATATCTCTAGTATACTTAGCTTGATTGATGAAGATACCATCATCCTGCTGTTTCACTTGAAGACCTAGAAAATAGCTCATCAAACCAATCAACGACATCTCATATTTGGTCTTCATAAGCTCTCCAAACTTCTCGCTAAGCGACTGGTTTGGTGATCCAAATATGATGTCGTCCACATAGATCTGAACCCATAGCATATCTTCTCCATGATTGATGGTGAATAGGGTTCGATCTATCTTTCCTTTATGGAATCCATTATCCACTAGGAATTGGGATAGGGTATCATACCAAGCTCTGGGAGCTTGCTTCAATCCGTATAGGGCTTTCTTCAATCGATACACCTTATCTCCCTGCTCGAAACCCGGTGGCTGCTCCACATACACTTCTTCCTTCAATTCACCATTGAGGAACACGCTCTTAACATCCATCTGATAGACTTTGAATTTCTTGGCCACTGCATAGGCTAGAAATAGTCTGATCGCTTCGGGCCGTGCCACTGGAGCGAAGGTCTCATCAAAATCGATTCCTTCCTCTTGGCAGTAACCCTTAGCGACGAGTCGCGCCTTGTTCCTCACAACGTTGTGGTTCTCGTCTGTCTTGTTCTTGAACACCCACTTGGTGCCAATAACATGCTTGAATTTGGGACGATCCACGAGGTACCATGCGTCGTTCCTGGTGAACTGATTCAGCTCTTCTAGCATGGCGATCACCCAATTTGAATCAGCTAGGGCTTCCTCCACGCATGACGGCTCAATGTTTGAGAGAAAGCAACTGAACATGGCACTTTCTCCAAACACTTGACTTCTGGTCACTACGCCCTTGGATGGATCTCCAATGATTTGACTTGGTGAGTGATCCTTGAGCCATGCACGCTTGGATCCGCCAGCTTCGCCTTCATCTTCTTCCTGGTCGCTCGCTTCACCTTCTGAAGCGACTGGATTGGGTGCTTGGCCTGCACTCGCTACGGGAGTCTTGGGGGCAGCTTCAACTTTTCCTTGGACATTCTGCTCGCTTGAGCCCTTGATTTCTTCATCATCCTCAAGCAAGTCCTAAGTTAGTGAATTGATGGGTTCCTCGCTTGTCTTTCCTTCCTTAGATTGAACCTGTTCCTGTGGAAGACTCAAAGAAGATTCATCAAATACGACATGGGGTGATTCCTCCACAATTAGGGTTTTACAGTTGAATACCCTGTAAACTTTGCTTGATGTAGAATATCCTAAGAATATTCCTTCATCAGCTTTGCTTTCAAAGGCTTTCAATTGTGACTTCCCATTATCATGGATGAAGACCCTACAACCAAAAATATGGAAATAAGATATGTTAGGAATTCTTCCTGTCCATATTTCATATGGTGTCTTGTCGTGCCGTTTGCAGAGACGCGTTCGATTCTGCGTGTAGCATGCTGTATTGGCAGCTTCAGCCCAATACTTCATTGGATGCTTCGAGTCTGCAATCATGGTTCGAACGGCTTCTTTGATGATCTGATTCCTTCTTTCAGCAACTCCATTCTGCTGAGGTGTGCGTGCTGAGGAAGTCTGGTGTGCAATGCCATGCTCCGTGCAGTAAGCTTCAATGGTAGAGTTCAGGAACTCTGTGCCTTTGTC
This sequence comes from Thymus mandschuricus, assembly GCA_029379335.1. Taxonomy (NCBI): domain Eukaryota; kingdom Viridiplantae; phylum Streptophyta; class Magnoliopsida; order Lamiales; family Lamiaceae; genus Thymus; species Thymus mandschuricus. Next base: position 11,134,546 of record CM057074.1, on the reverse strand, counting down.
GGAGCGGATGGTGACAATCGCTTGGTTCTTTTCCACATCTAGACGCTTGAGCAGTTGTGGTAGCTTGGTCAGTGTCTCCTTCTTGCTGAAGAGAAATACAACCCAAGGGTAGTGAGAGAAGTCGTCGACTACAACTAGAGTGTACTTCCTTCCATTTACACTAACTGGAGTGACTGGACCAAACAGATCCATATGAAGCAGCTCGAGCACTCGCTTGGATGAAGCTTCTTCAAGACTGGCGAAGTGCTTCTTTGTCTGCTTCCCTCGTTGGCATGGTGAGCATGGATGGTCTTTAACAAAGACTTCATTTGGTATGCCTTGCACCAAACCTTTTCGAGCTAAGCGATTTATAGCTTTGAAGTTGAGATGGTTCAAGCGATGATGCCATAGCCATCCTATCTCTGTAGCACTCCTTGCGACTAAGCACGTCTCCTCTTTGCAGCTGTCCCATTGTGCTATGTAGACATTCCTTTGTCTGATTCCAGTTAGCACAATCTGGGACGTGAGCTTGCTCTTCACAATGCACTTGTTGGAAATAAATTCCACCTTGTATCCTTTATCACAGAATTGTGAAATAGATAACAAGTTGTGCTTAAGTCCTTCCACATAGGAGACTTCTTCAATCGTGAGCTTTCCAATCTTCAGTGCGCCTTATCCTTTGGTGCTTCCTCGAGAGTTATCACCAAATGTAACGTGTGGACCCTTCTTCTCTATGTAATCATGAATTAGAGCTCTCATGCCGGTCATGTGTCTTGAACAACCACTGTCCAAGTACCAAATTTGTTGACCCTTACATGGCATGGGATCCAAGGCGCTCACCTGCAATTTGACAGATTTTGGTACCCAAATCAGTTTGGGTCCTTGCAGGTTAGTTCCCTTAGGTACCCACACTTGCTTCACTTTCTTTTGAAAGGTAGCTTGTGCTTTGGGTTTCTCGACCTTTGAAAACTGTGAGTTCTGCCTTAAAGCAGCTTCACATGTGCAGCAGTGTGTGCAAGAGGGGTAGCGGCTCGCTTGAGGCATACCTATGCTCTTACCCACTTGCTTGTATCCTGAAGCAACTCGCTTTGGATTAGCTACGGGCTTAGAGACTGACTTAGGTTTTACAGTCTGTCGAAGCGGATCGCTTGGTTTTCTCGAAGCGGTCCAACTAGGGTTTTGACCCCGACTCGCTTGAGAAACCTTGGGAATCTGAAGAGACCTCTTTGGTGCTTCAAGTTCTTCCCCCTCAACGTTAGTCTGGTTGGACCATCTCCAGTCCGGATAACGTGACACATAGACATTACTCATTTTCTTGAATTGGAGATCCTTTGTCTCTGGTGTCTTGGTCTGAGACTTAGAAGCTACAACTATTTTCCCTTTACCTATGGATTGGTAAGATTTAGCATTGTTAGTGCTAGGGACAGTTGGTCTTTGCTTGCCCTTAGATTCTGCCCTTGAAGATATAGACATCTTCATTGGCTTCTTCTTAGGGTTCTCAGCCATTTGGCCTTTATCCTTGTTGGTGGTCGCTTTGGAGGCAGTGGGCACATCCAAAGTTACTGATGGTGTTGTGTTTGAAGCACCAACAAAGACAGTAGGCTTGGAAGGTCCACCCTCATATCCGAGTCCTCCCTTTCTACCAAAAGGTAGAAGTGAGCTCTCTAGTGCCTGCCTAACATATGAAGCTTTGTTCAAGTTGGCAACTAGAGCGGATTGGGTTTCATACCTTCCTTCCAAGCTTTGATGTCTAGTGAAGAGATCCTCGAACTTACTAGTCATAGCCCTTAAGTTAAGTTTGACTTGGTCAAGCTCAGTGGCTAGCTTTCGGTTCTCCTTCTCGCTTTGAGACAAAGCTTGTTTCAACATTTCGTGGTTGCTTGACAGTTTGATGTGCTTTTCAAGCAACTCACTCCATGTCAAGGAATTTGCTTCCTCTTGATGTGTGTGTGCGAGTGTAATTGAACTAGGTGAGGGATAGATAAATACCTCTCCAGTCTCCTCATCGGTGAGCGCCATGAGTCCAAGATCCTCTCCATCACTGGAGTTGGGATCTGTGAATGCATCCGAGTCGATTGAGACATCTTCAGTTGTAGCGACTGGCTGCTCGCTTGCTACAAGCGCTCGCCTTGGAGTGTCCCTCTTTGCTTTCAGTTCCTCTCGCTCCTTCGCACTCAGCATCGGGCAATCGGATTTGTAGTGGCCCATCTTGTGGCAGTGGTAGCACTCCACATCCATCATGTCGCGGGGGATCGACTTTGTCGTCTCCTCTCTTTTCCCTTTTCCTTCTCGAGCATCAGTGCTCCTCCCTTTGTACTGCTTGTAGAATCTCTTGTATTTGCCCACACGCGAGTTCATTTTGTTGAAGTTCTTGGATAAGAACGCAACGTGCTCTTCCAGCTCTTCCCTTGTCATCTTGGCTAGCGACTGGTCGCTTGGCCCTTCAGCAGCTTTGAACGCTATGCCCTTTGATATCGTGGGAGCTTCATCCTCTTCGTCGAGGTTCATTCGATTTAGATCGAATTCATGAGCTTTGAGTTCAGAGAACATAATCTCTGGTGTGAGCTTTGATAGATCCTTGGTAGCTAGGTACAGCTCCTTCATTGTCTGCCACTTCCTTGTGAGAGCACGAACAATCTTCAGATTTACTTCCTTGTCTGTGAGTTCCTTCCCAAATGAGTTGAGAGTTGCAGTGATGTTGGTAACTCTCAGCTCGAAGGCGTCGATGGACTCTCCTAGCTTCATTATTAGACTTTCAAACTCCCGCATTTGAACGGCGAGCTTGTTCTCTTTGATCTTGTCCGTTCCTTGAGAAATGAGGGCTAGGGTTTCCCACATTTCTTTTGCCGTCGCACACTTCCTGATCCTTGGAAGGTAGGCATCCGACACAGTGCTCTGCATCGTGTGACGTGCGATCTTATCAAGGTTGGCGATCTTGAAGTCGTTGGCATGGTAGTCGTCCTTTTCTTTTTCGACATACTCTTGTCTAATATGAGCTTCGCGGCCTTCGGCGGCTGGAACGTTCACAGAGATGGCTTTCTTGATCTCGATTGGTCCATCTTCAATGACCTCCCACATCCGGTCATGGATGGAGTACAGGAAGCTCTCAACGCAAAAGCTCCAGATCTCATAGCCTTCAATGGAGAACTGTGGAAGACTAGAAGCATTGTATGTAGACATAGCAAACCGTCAGTAGAGATGCAGTATGTGTGGGTGAGGTTTTCATGCACTTAGGAAAATAGGATCCGGTTCAGTGAGACAACGTGAAGCGAGTGGGGACTCGCTTCGGATATGCAAAGCAGAGGCTCCAAAGAACCGCTGCTCTGATACCACTTGTTGGCCCCGGTTTGTTATAGGAAAAATACGTACACGGGGGGGGGGGGGGGGGGGGTGAATACGTATTTTTAATTTTTTCAACTTCAAATCCTTAACTCAGAGTATGAAGTAAAGTGCTCGTTAGAGATACTAAGACCTAGCCAAGAGCTAGATCTAAAGCAATCACGAATCTATTGACCTAAGCTTAGAGCTTGATCAAGAGTGAGACTTTACTCTAAGTGCGGAATTCGGTGAGCTAAATCTTTTTCCTATGTAATTAAAAATCCAAGTTATGTTTGTTTAGATGCAAGTGCAATGTATAATCAAACAAAGTAAAGAGTTTAGGGTTAGAGAGATACGACACGATATTTATAGTGGTTCGGAGATAAAGCTCCTACGTCCACTTTGTTGCACTCGGCAACGCGTTCTCTTCACTCAAGAACTTGAAGATTACGGGCTCTTCAAAAGCCTGGTCGAGATCGAGCTTCACTCGCTTGGATCTGACGACAGACGCAGTGATTACGGGTTCACTACTAAAACCTAAACTGGACTGGAAGCTTCACTCGCTTCAGTCTGACGACAGGGAGATTGCGGGCTCTCCTTACAGCCTAGCTTCGATCGAGCTTTACACGAACGATGTAAGTGCAAGCTTGGATCTAGACTCTATGATCGAGGCTTCTACAATCGATGAAAGTAGGGCCTTGGATCGAAATAACCTAACGACGAACACAAAAACCTAACAACAGAACTTAGGGTTAGGGTTTTTGGTATACAACGAACACACTATGAAGAACTCTTTACAGTAGATACAAAGATGGCTAGAGTTCTTCTTCTAAGCTTGGATATGGAATGGGCTTATACTCTAAGTGTGAAGGTTGCGAAGACGAGTTCCAATGAGACTGGAACTCGGAGAACACTTGGAAATAAAGACTCTAAGAATGCTCTAAGGCTGGGAGTGTTTGTTTGCAGTAGGCGCTCGAATGCTCAGGAAGTGTTCTGCTTCTCTTCGTCTTCATCCTTCACTATTTATAGGCAGAGAGTTGGCCGAGATCCGTTGCTTGGTTGGTGGCCTTGTCCCTCCTCCTCTCGACAGTACTTGCACAGGCTGGCTGCTTTTCAGACGCGCAGTTTTGGCTCTTTGCCGGAAATAGCTAAGATCCAAATTCAACAGTAACTGGAGCGAGCCAGTACTGTTGCGGCACCCTTGTCGGCCTGGCAGTCAACTCCTCTGCTCCTCTCCGCGTTCGACACGTGGAGATCTCACAATTAATGCGAAGATCTCTAGTTGACTGGAGTTCAAAATCGGAGCGGGAATTGGGCTGTCGCTTTCTGGTAGGTAGTGGCTCACTTTACTTTGAAGTTGTAGCATCCGCTTTGAGTTGAGTCACTTCGTAGTCTTTATGTAGCGAGTCGCTTGGGAAGTAAAGTTCCCTAGTGACTGCCTTGGAAAATGTTGACCGAAGTTGACTCGCTTTGACTTTTCACTGTAGCGTTCTGTTGGGAATTGTTAAGAACAAAGTGTTAAGGGGGAACCCCTATGGGACACTTCGAAGTGAGTCAAATGTTTGTTTTGATTTGATCCCAAAACCCCAAGTGTTCTATTCCCAAGCGACCCATTTTGGTGTAGAAAATAGGTTAGAAATTTTTCTAAGCCTATACTGTTAGGATGGCTTCATTTTTCTTTAGTCACTTAGGTTTTTAGACTGCAGAAAAGTCCAAGTGAAGGCCACTCGCTCGAGTGTGTTTTCCAAGTGAAGCGAGTCTACCGAATCGAAGTGAAGCGTGCCGAAGAATAGCGAAGCGAAGCGAGCGCTACAGGGAAATTGAAGTGAGTCCACCAAAGCGAAGCGAAGCGAGCGCTACAGTGAAAAGCCGAAGCGAGTCAACGCGGGTCAACTCCTACTAAAGCAGTCACTTCGGGAACTCACTTCCCAAATACTCGCTACAGTATGACCCCGAAGCGACTCGATTCAAAGCGGACGCTACAAGACTGAAGCGAAGCGAGCCCTACCTACCAGAAAGCGACAACACAATTCCCGCTCTAATTTTTGAACTCCAGTCAACTAGAGATCTTCACATTAATTGCGAGATCTCCACGTGTCGAACGCGGAGAGGAGCAGAGGAGTTGACTGCCAGGCCGACAGGGCGCCGCTACAGTACTGGCTCGCTCCAGTTACTGTTAAGTTTGTAACTTAGCCATTTTCGGCAAAGAGACAAACTGCGCACCTGCAAAAGCAACTGCCTGCGCAAAGTACTGTTGAGAGGAGGAGGGACAAAGCCACCAACCAAGCAATGGATCTCGGCATCCCTCCACCTATTAATAGTGAAGGATGAAGACGAAGAGAAGTAGAACACTTCCTGAGCATTTGAGCGCCTACTGTAAACAAACACTCCCAGCCTTAGAGCAAACTTCGAGTCTTTGTTTCCAAGTGTTCTCCGAGTTCCAGTCTCATCAGAACTCATCTTCGCAACCTTCACACTTAGAGTCTAAGCCCATTCCATATCCAAGCTTAGAGAAGAGCTATAGCCATCTTTGCACTTATTGTAAAGAGTTCTTCATAGTGTGTCGTCATAAACCAAAAACCCTAAATCTGTTCGTTAGGTTTTTGAGTTCGTCGTCGTTAGGTTGTTTCGATCCAAGGCCCTACTTTCATCGATTGTAGAAGCCTCGATCATAGAGTCTAGATCCAAGCTTACACTTACATCGTTTGTGTAAAGCTCGATCGAAGCTAGGCTGTAAGGAGAGCCCGCAATCTCCCTGTCGTCGGACTGAAGCGAGTGAAGCTTCCAGTCCAGTTTAGGTTTTTGGTGAACCCGAAATCACCCAGAGTCTGTCAGATCCAAGCGAGTGAAGCTCGATCTCGACTAGGTTCTGAAGGACCCGTAACCTTCATGTTCTTGAGTGAAGAGAACAGTTGCTTCGTGCAACAAGTGGACGTAGGAGCTTTATCTCCGAACCACTATAAATCTCGTGTCGTATCTCTCTAACCCTAAACTCTTTATATTTCCTTGTTTGATTATCCATTGCACGTGCATCTAAACAATCATAACTTGGAAATTTTAATTACTTAGGAAAGATTTAGCTCACCGAATTCCGCATTAAAGAGTAAAGTCTCACTCTTGATCAAGCTCTAAGCTTAGGTCAAGAGAATCGTGATTACTTCAGATCTAGCTCTCGGCTAGGTCTTAGTATTTCAAAAGAGCACTTTACTTCATACTCTGAGTTAAGGATCTGAAGTTGAAAAACTTCAAAATACGTATTCACCCCCCCCCCCCCCCCCCCCCTCTACGTATTTTTCCTATAACAAACCTGGACCAACACGCTCTCTTCGCTTCGCTTTGGCAGACTCGTTTTAAATCTACTGTAGCGTTCGCTTCGCTACGCTATTCTTCGGCACGCTTCACTTCAGCTCGGTAGACTCGCTTCGCTTGGAAAACACACTCAAGCGAGTGGCCTTCACTTGAATTTTCTGCAGTCTACAATCTAAGCAAAATAAAGCCATCCTAACAGAGTAGGCTTAGAAAAATTTCTAATCCTATTATCTACACAAAAAATGGGTCGCTTGGGAACAGAAAGCTTTGGGGGTTTTGGGATCAAATCAAAACAACTATTTGTCTGACTTCGAAGTGTCCCATATGAGTTCCCCCTTAACACTTTGTTCTTAACAATTCCCAACAGCTACCCAAGCTCAAGAGCAAGATCTGGCCTCGGTGCAAGACGAAGTCTTGCGGGCCCTTGCAAAGCGGATCTTCCGCAGTAACACCTTCAGCTCGCTGGTGGCTGACATAAATGAGCCTATGGGCATTCGCATTGCCGCCGAGGTCCTGGACAAAGTCGCCGCTGATTATCCTGATTTGGACAAGGATAAATATGATTATGAGGAGATCACGGACGACGCACTACTCCGCACCTACGGCAAAGTGCTGTTGAAAAAGAACTCTGCTTTCCCAGTTGTGGAGGCATTAGCTAGTCGCCGCACAGTTTTGTCTGGCGAGGATGTGCGGAGCTGTGAGGTCGACCGGGATGGAGAGTTCAAGGCGTAGCTTGCTCGATTAGCCGAGGAGCGGAAGGATGCCCCGTCCTCGCCGGAGTCGGAAGAAGAAGAGATGCAGCTCGGAGAAATGACTGCTACCCCGGGTGTCAAAGAAACTGGCCTTGAGGAGCAGCAGCCAAAAGACTCCGGGGTGAAGGAGACTGAGCCTTCAGGCGGGGTCAGTTGATCCCTCCTTTTTCCCTTTGTAATGTTTGTAATCCTCAGCCCGAGTGGCTTGTAATTCAAAAACTCTTTCTTATTAATGAAAAAGCCTTTTTGTGTGCTCCTCTGATTTTCTTTCTTTATTTGTATAATAAATCCAAAATCGATATGACTCCATATCTCGACAAAATCAAACAACTGTCTAGGCTAGTCGACGGTAAAGACGTTGAGATTATCCGTGCAAACAGCCGAGTTGAGCATGTCCGGGATGAGTATGAAGCCAAGTACAGAGGTTTGCAGATAAAATCTGATGGACACCAAGCTCGATACCTAAGCTTGAAGGACATAATTGTTGAGTCCGAGGTAAAGATTGTCGAACATGCTGAGTAAGAGAGGGTAATCCATGAGCTCGGCGGAGCAATGATAACCGAGGTCTAGGACGAAGCTTTGCAGGTCATGAGAAAGTGCGCGCGAGAGCAACATTTCCGAGGTCCAGACTCTTGGGAAGTCAGAGATCATGTTGCCGAGTTGAGACAGTTGGCTAACTTATTTCCAATCATTATCACTCGTCAGACTGTGATTTAAGAATGGCTCGACGCATACCCGCAAGTACAGCCAGCAAGTGCTACCACGGCTCGGTTCCGAGCTTTAAGCCCACCTGCCTCATCTCGTCGTCTTATTGACTAGACTGATTTACTTTCATTTCCCGCACAAGTTCGGTGGCAACAACCTATTCCCAATCGAAGTGCAGCCCCTCAAATAAGATCACATTCGGCTTCGCAAAGTCGGGACGATAGGAGTGGTTCGAGTTCGGTTGTCCGAGGTCGCGAGAATGCGGGAAGGTCAAACTATTCTACTGGCCGAGGTTGCGGTAGAGGAGGCGTGAATATTGACGACCTTTTGAATTGCGGGTCTGCAGCTAGCTGGTTTAACTGTAGTAAGAGGTCTGATGCTGGCGCATCTCTATAACCTGTAAAGTTTAAATATATATATATAATAAAAAAATATTGTTTTGGTTTATTGATTTTTGTTCAAAAACTCATCTCGTTAATCGTGTCTTATGACTGTTATGGATATGTGACAGAGTAGAGTATAATTTGACCAAAGTGGCATTCAAGCCTATCATCGGGGACCGAAGTGACTTTAATTGTCCACCATCGGGGTTCCTATTTGCCGAGAAATTATCGGTAGGAGTGGTCTCCTTAGGTTCCTGTTTTCCCGAGGTGTATCGGTAGCGGTGGTCCCCTTATATATATTTCATACCCGATATACGTGTCTCAAGGGTAACACACATGTCCTCGTCAGGATAGTGTGGATAGTGAATGAGAGGTGATATGCATATGTAGTGGAGTAATGCAAGACAAAATAAATCACACAAGTAAATTAAAAAAAATAAGAAATTTCATTGAAAGCTTGAAAAATAGACCCGAACTGAAAAACATTTGAAAAATATTTTACCTCGGGAGCGATGTGAGTTGTGCAAGGACTCGGCATCCCTATCTCGACCGGGATGACAACCTCGCTTCCATAAGCCAAGCTGTATGGGGTTTCACCATTGGTGGTGCGAGGTGTAGTTCGGTTAGACCATAGAACGTGTGGGAGGTGCTCTACCCATCTGCCCTTAGGTTGATCCAACCTTTGCTCGTGACCTCGGTCTGGCCATTTACTTGGAGATGAGCCACCGAGGTGAACTTTTGTTGATTCTTCAATTCCTCGCACCATTCTCGAAATATCTTGTCAGTGAATTGCGTCCCATTGTCCGTAATCAAAATATGAGGCACCCCGAAGCGACATAATACGTTCTTCCAAACGAATTTGAGGGCGTTTTTGCTGGTAATCCTGGCCAACGGCTCTGCTTCCACCCACTTCGTGAAGTAGTCTATGGCGACTATGAGGAACTGTAGCTATACAGGCACTTTCTCGAAAGGACCCACTATATCGACACCCCATTGTGCAAAGGGCCACGGGCTTTGCATGCTGACGAGGTCATTTAGGGGTAGCCGTGGAACATTAGCATGAATTTAGCACTTCTCACATTTCTGTACGAGCTCGGTGCAGTCTCTGAGCATTGTAGGGCAATAATAACTCCATCGCATGATCTACTTTGATAACGCCCGAGGTCCGATGTGACTTCCGCACGCCCCTTCGTGTACCTCACGCATCAAGTTGGCCGAATTGGGCCATACACACCGAAGTAGAGTCTGGAGATAGGATTTTTTGTATAGAATACCTTCTACAAGGACATAACACAGTGATTTGGCAAGTACTCTTCTAGCCTCCAACTTATCTTCAGGTAACTTCTCATTTTCCAGGTAATCCAAGAGAGGTGACATCCAATTAGGCTAATCCTCATTAGTTAAGTCGTTGACTTCAGCCTCGTCTATGCTCCGTTGTTGCACGTCTTCCACAGGTGTAAGTCCAGGGACCGCGGCCAACTTACTTAGGATGTCAGCTCAGGAATTTTGAGCTCGCGGGATACGGACGAGGTGAAAGTATGAGAAAGTCTTTTGCAACTCTTGAGCTTTGGCTAAGTAATTTTTCATCCTTTCTCACTTTGCCTCATATCTTCCTAGCATGTGACTCACGATCACTTGGGAATCACTATGCACTTTAATGGATTGTGGCTTCATTTCGCGAGCTATCCGAAGTCCAGCTTGCAATGCTTCATACTCTACTTCGTTATTAGTGGTAGAGAATTGGAATCTAAGCGAGTATGTAAACTCTTGCTTCTCTGGGTTAATGAGAAGGACTCCAGCTCCACTCCCTGACTTCCTTGAAGCTCCATCTACATACATTTGCCAGCAGTCCGCTGGTTTCTTAATAGGAGGCTTCGGGGAGGTTTCATTTTTTTCACCTTGATTTTGCTCGGCCGAGGAAGGCTCCTTGGATATAGTTGTTTCTACTACGAAATCAGCTAGGGCTTGCCCTTTCATAGCTTGTCGAGGAACACACACAATGTCATGTTCCCCGAGCTCGATAGCCCACTTCGCTATTTGGCCCGAGGCTTCAGGCTTCGTAAGTACTTGCTGGAGTGGGTGGTCAGTGCCCACATGGATGGGATGTGCGTGGAAGTACGAACATAGTCGCCGAGTTGCGTTCACTAAGGCCAATGCGGATTTCTCGAGAGGCTGATATCTCGCCTCGGGTCCTTTAAGTGAACGGCTGATGAAATACACTGGAAGTTGGTGTCCTTCATCTTCTCGCACCAACACCGTGCTGATGGCTTCTTCTGAGGTGGCCAAGTAAAAAAACAGTACCTCCCTTCTTTAGGCACTGACAAAGTTGGCAGCTTTCAAAGATACTCTTTCAATTGTTCGAGTGCGAGGTGATTTTCTTCATTTCATTTGAACTCGGGAGCTTTCTTCAGAACTTTGCAAAAGGGTAGTTGTTTCTCCGCGGCTTTTGAGAGGAATCGACTTAATGCGGTAAGACAACCCGTCAGTTTATGAAAAGTATGGATTGACCTCGGAACCTCCATGTCTAATACTGTCTTGACTTTGGAGGGGTTTGTCTTCAATCCCTCTCTAGAAATCCAACAGCCTAAAAATTTCCCCGAGGGCACTACAAAAGTGCACTTTGTGGATTGAGCTTTAGGTTGACATTGCAGAGCAAGAGCAACATGGTGCGGAGGTCGGCGATGCTAGTGCTCTAGTCCTTACTCTTGACTACAATATCATCAACATACACTTCCACCACTTTTTCGATGTGTTGTTTGAAAATCTTATCCATCATTCTTTGGTAGGTGGCCCCGGCGTTTTTGAGCCCGAACGGCATCTTGCAATAAGCGAACACGCATAAGTCCGTGATGAAAGCTGTCTTGGCTGCATCATCTGTATCCATCAGCACTTGATGGTAACCCTTGTAAAGATCTAGAAAACTGAACACCTCGTATCCCACCAGCGCGTCTACATTCTTATCAATGTTCGAGAGGGGATAACAATCCTTCGGGTAATGTTTGTAAAGATCGGTGTAGTCTACACACATCCGCCACCCCCCTCCATCCTTCTTTACCATGTCCGGTTTCACTATCCATGTCGGGTAGGTGACATCGAATAGTATGCCGACATCCACTAATCGTGTAACCTCGGTATGTATGACTTGATTTCGCTCTGCGGCGAAGGAACGCTGCCTCTGCCGAACTGGCTTCACCATGGGGTCTATGTTGAGTTTGTGCGTGATCACCTGAGGTGACACACCCGTCATGTCGAGGGGAGACCACGTAAAGACATCTTTGAATTCCCTTAAGAGCTGAATGACATGTTCTTGAAGATGAGGCAGGTAGGTGAAACCCACTTTGACAACCTTTGTAAGGTCACCCTCGTACAACACCACTTCTTTCACCTGGCTGACCTCGGCAGGCGACGTCTTTTTCAGCTCTTCAGGACTTCTGTGATTGCTATGCTTGGGGTTGCTGTGGTGTGGACCCCGGTCCCTTCAACGCCACATGTAGACGTTCCTTAGCGGACTTTTGATCACCTCGGAGTACCGCCACTCCTCCCTTAGTTGGAATTTTCAAAGTGAGGTGGTAAGTTGAACACATAGCCTTGACCGCATTCAACCAATCGCGACCAAGTATAATGTTGTAGGTGGACTTGGCCTGTACTAAAAAAACTCCACCACCTCGGTGGAACTGGCAGGTGCTCGTCCAACTATAATAGGGAGCTCTACCACACCCTTTGAATGAGTCTCTTCTTGTGAAAAACTCCGGAGTGGCCTAGTGTTTGGTGTGATTTTTGACTTCTCTATTCCCATTTGATCAAAGCATCCTTTGAAGATGATGCTTACTGAGGCTCTAGTATCGATGTATATTCTCTTGACGAGCTTATTAGTGACCACTGCTTCAATGATGATAGCATCAGAATGAGGGACAACGGGAGGAACTAGATCCCTCTCCGAGAAAGTGATCATCTCTTCCTTCTCGAATCTCTTATTGACGGGCTCATTTGCTGGGAGAGTTCGTGTCCTAGCCTTGAGTGATGACTTGGTTTTCCCCTTTGAAAGGCCTTAAATAGTGGCAATGACTCCGTCAAACTGGTAATCCCCATCTCCATCAGCATCGTCCTCATACTTCACCTTCTCCTCCACCTCGTGTTACAGCTTCTTCCACTTCTATGTTGCTTTCTCTTTTTTTTGACCTCAAGGAGCGTTGAACTGATTCACTCTTGCACCTCGGTCTTAGTATTTCCTCAATGGACCACTTTGGATGAGCCCCTCGATGTCGTACATCAAATTTCGGCATTCTTCCATCTCGTGTCCGAAGTCCTCGTGGAAGTGGCAATACTTCTCCGTTGACCGCTGCTTACCCGTTTCCCTCATAGGTCGAGGTCTCTCAAACAGGTGGGCATGTAGTTCAAGGATTTCTGACCTCGGTTTTGTCAACTGGATGAACTGGGGAGCGGGCTGCAGGGCGGGTTGTGATGCGAATTGACTCCGCGGTGGAGGTGCTGGATTTTGTCGAGGACCTAATCGGGATTCCAAGGGACTGCGCAGAATACGGTCCATCATGCTCTTGCGTGGTTGTTCTTCCTTGTTCTTCTTATCTGAGGTGTCACCTCGATCTCCATCCCTTCTTCTTTGGGTTGCCTCATCTATTTTCGCGAACTTGTCCGCGATGGCCCACAGCTCTGTAACGGTTTGGGGCTCTCTTGCTAAGATTTCTTTATATAAGGCATCCGAGATGATGGCCTTTTGAATGCCGAGATGACGAGGAGGTCATTGAGACCTCGGGTCTGTAAACACTCCCTGTCAAATCTTGCCATAAAATCCTGTATGGACTCTCCTCGGGTCTGCTTTACAGTGAGCAGATGTGCTGGTGTGTGCTTCACCTCGGTGCGTTGAGAGAAGCTCCATGAAAAGGCATACATTAGCTCGTTGTATGATCTGATGGATCCCGCTGGTAGACTGTCGAACCAGTCCCGAGCGTTATCGACGAGCAGCTCGGGGAATAGCTTGCACATGTAGATGTTCCCCAAGTTCTGGTTTAACATATTGTACTTGAACTAACTCAGAAAGTTTTTGAGGTTCCCTATCCCGTTGTGGGGAGTGATGTTAGGAACATTGTAACGCTCCAGCATGGGAGTGTTGAGGATTTCATCTGAGAGCGGACTGATTACCCGACCAAATGCATCGAAAATTTCAGTGCCTCCCACATTATTGGCCCGAGGTGGAGCATTGTAAGGCGGGGGTGCTCCCGGGGTCAGACCTAGGCTTTGCTGTATCTGATATCGCAAATCTGGGACCACAGGGGGATTGACTCGGTGCCCACCTATGGTTTTCATACCATGCTCCCGAGGTCGAATTCCTCCTTCGCCGGGCTGGGTCGCTCTTCGCTCCTCCTCGTATTGATGCAGAAGCTCTCTCCCCCTGTTAGTGGCAAGGTAGTTCCGCAGCAGTTCCTCGACTCCAGGAGGAGGAGGAGGAGGCGCGGCGTTGTTGATTTCGAGTACTGGGGAGAGGCGGTAATTGACCCCGGGCTCGAATAGCTCATGCTCGCGTGCCGCGGTGAGGTCCTCGCTGTGTGCTTCCGGAGTTCGCCGGTGTTGTTGTCCCGCTGGAGTGTTTTGGGCTGGATTAGCCTGAGGGTTTGTGCGAGGTCCTAGGCGTAACCCTTTGGGACCTCGGGGTGTTTGAATCGAAGGGTGCGGCAAGGGCGGCAGCGTGGCGTTTCCTCCGGGGTGTTGTCCATCTTCAATGATCGAAATTTCTTCGTTCTCGTCGCGACCGCCAGGAGGAATGTCGAGGTGAGGATTATGGGGTTGCTCTTCATGAGAGGAACCCATAACCGGTTCTTCATGTTAAATTCTCCGACTCCGTGGACGCCTTGGAACATCGCCGGATGTTCTGGACGAACTTCCCCTAAGCAATCTCCTTCCAGGAGCCTTGAAGCTTGATTATTGCAACGAAAAGTTGGATTCAAACCACAAATTTGTCGTTTGCGCAGACGGCGCCAGTGATGAGTTCCGAATTTGTTGATAATCAAGTAGAATGAGAATTCAATATTGTAGATATGCGGTAAGTAAAGGATGCAAGGGATTTAACATGGTTCGATCAATTGATCTACGTCCACGTAGAGAAAAGAGAGAGAGTGTATATTACGAGAGTATTCTGTGTTCTTTACAATGTTTATTTTTCTCCTTTTTATATCTAATCTCCACTAACGTTCATCATGGGGGATGAACGTGGAGTTCGGCCCTGATCGTGAGTGGTCGTTTCTTCCTCCATGATCTCACGTTATGTTTTAGGGCTCAACACCCTGGGCCCGGGTTGGGCTTCTTGTCATGGACCGTGCTGAACTGGACTTGGGCCGAGGTGGCTGTATTGGGCCTAGGGAGATGGGTCGTATCCTATTAGTATATATGTAAGTAGTAAATACACAAAGTGTGAATATATCTGTTCATCTAATCTAGCCGTTATTTACATACAATTATGTTGAGTTTGACTCTAATACAAAGTCTTCTCCTATAAGGATTTTTTGAGTTTATCTCGTTATTCATGATAAGCAACCGAGTCTTCTACGTTTTGAATTGGGAGTTGAGTTGTAGTCAATCTAAGAGTCTTCTTGAACCGAACTTATTGTCAGGACCTATTTATATTGGGCCTGATGTTTGACTAGTATTTGATCCGTATCCTATTGGCTACTAAACTATTTCTAAAGTAGTCAATATCAAAGTCTCCCAAACTTTGGAATCTTTGAACGGAAAAGGCATAACCAAATCAACGAATCTTCTTAACTTTGATGGCTCCGTTCCTTGTTTACCGATTTTATCTAGGTGAACTAAGCCCAGCTAAAAGAAACCTAATTCTTAAATTATTTATTAATCATATATATTTAGATACATACTAAGAAAAGAATTTGTATTTTAGTAACATACGAAATTCTGAATTACTCTTACAAACTCCTAATAAGCTTTCAGACAGCATTCCAATCTCTCTCCGAATCCCAAGGAAACCAAAAAATTTACACCAACTACCTTAATCATGTTTCCGTTTTTCAGTTATATCCATCGCCCCTTTTCAATTCTCTTCCTCCTTTCTCTCCCTCTCCTCCATTTCCCGCCGCTCCTCTCCGCCGCGGATCTCCCCACCTCCGCCACCGAAGAATTCAACACTTTTGACCCCAACAACACATGGCATACCTTCGTACAATTTCTCGACGCGGAGAAAGGCAGCCGCCCAGACGGCATGGCCGACCTCAAACACTACTTCCGCCGCTTCGGCTACCTCCCGCCGCCGCCGGAGAATCTAAGCTTCACCGATTTTTTTGACGACGAATTCGAGAAGGCTCTGCTTATGTACCAGAAGAATTTAGGTTTGTCAGAAACCGGGAAACTGGATTACGGAACGATGAAAGTTATCATGGAGCCGAGGTGCGGCGTCAGGGATAATACGGACGCCGGCGGAGGCAGAGGGGAGCTGAAGACGACGCGCCGCTTCGGGTACTTCTACGGGCAGCCGCGGTGGGCGCGGACGACGCCGATGATGCTGACGTACGCGTTCTCGCCGGCGTACGTAATCGACTACGTGGGGACGCCAGAGATGAAGGCGGCGTTCGCGCGGGCCTTCGGGCGGTGGTCGGCAGTGATCCCGGTAAACTTCACTGAGACGGATGACTACGCGGCGGCGGACATCAGGATCGGGTGGTACAGCGGCGACCACGGCGACGGGGAGGCGTTCGACGGCGTGCTCGGCGTGCTGGCCCACGCGTTCTCGCCGGAGAACGGCCGGTTCCACCTAGATGCGGCGGAGAGGTGGGCGGTGGACTTCAAGGCGGAGAGGTCGAAGGTCGCGATTGACTTGGAATCGGTGGCGACTCACGAAATCGGTCACGTACTAGGCCTGGCGCACTCGTCGGTGAAAGAGGCGATCATGTATCCGAGTTTGAGTCCGAGAACGAAGAAAGTGACGCTCCGGATTGATGACGTGGAGGGGATCCAGGCCTTATACGGGTCAAACCCGAATTACAGATACGATTCTCGATTAGAATCCGAGTCGTCTTTGGGTCGGGGCATGGATTCCGAGAGAAGAAAAGGATTGATATGGAGCGCGGCGGTGGCTGTAGTGGCGTGCCTATTTTGGTTAGGATAGTGATTTTTAATTATGGCGCATTTTTTATATATTTCTTTGGTTGTCTAATACACAATTTATTAGATTTTTGGGGGGGTTTTCTTAGAATTGTAAATAAATTAAAAGCGAAATGAAAGGACACTCTTTTACTTGCTTCTTGGTCTTTTTCAGAATGATTTTAGCACGTACGCTTTAAATTAATGGTAGTTATATAATATTTCATCCGTCCTATTTTATTTATTTATTATTTTTGTTTATTAGTTTGCAACTGTTAAAAGTTAATTTAATTAATTATTTTCATTTTAAAAAATAAGACTAAAGCAGTGGGACGATCCAAAATAGAAAACATGACTAATGAACTTAAACATAAGGAGTAATATAGAGCTGATTCCTTTTGCTGTTTTCGTGAATACTACTATTGCAGCTATAGTTTTACGATGCGATTAGCATATGCCTGCAGAATAAAAATTCGCTTTAACTTTAATTTTATTAATATGATTTGAACCTATAATCGGATACGCATAACTAGTATGAGTTGTTGGGCTTTATGGGCGTCATTGGGCTGAGCCCATCTGTTATGTATTTCCTTATATATAGTTGTAGAGATCTATTCTGTAATATGTAACCTAGCCGTCTAATAAAGTTCTCATTTTCTGCTTTTGGATGTGGCCAACACAACGTTGGTGAATCGCGTAATTATGTGTCTTCTTTACGTTTCTGTTTGTGTATCGTTCTTAATCCTAATCCGTTACAATAAACTGGTATCTAGAGCCAAGGTCATCTCGATCTCGGTTTTGCGAATTCCACACTGATATGGTATGGTTTTGATCGCTGCTATTTAGACTACCAAAAAAATAGTGTAGTAAAGGAAAGCACGAATCGTATCCATAGGGACCGATATCCGAACGTATAGGAGTTACCTCTACTAAAACTTCTCAATAATGTCTAGGCAAACAAAATTAAGGCTTCGGTGGGTTATATCTAAAACTGAAATTAAATCAAGTAAAAGACTCATATATAAAATCAAATATTAAAAGAAAAATAACGAAACTAACAAACAGAGAAAAACCTTGATCCTACAGTAGTAAATCTAATCAAACATACATAAATAACCAATCAATCTATCTTAACCAATATAATCCACTTAGATGAAATACACATATATGCAATTTAAGATTTCCGCTAAGACAATCTAAATTAGTAGGCTAATCTAAACTTAATCACCGCTAGGTTTCATAAGAAATTAAACTAGTTACCAAAAGCTCAATTATTCAAATATAATTAATAAAGGTTCAGTTACGACACCTAAATCATTTACATGCAAAATCTACGATTAATCTAAATGCCGCCAGGTTAATTAAATTAAATTGTATTATGTCTCAAGAATTAAATCATGCATTGAATCTTGCTAAGGTAAAAATCACACAACTATCCATACATAATTAGTGGTCAATTCATTATAAATGAGAATAAACACCATGAAACATAAATCTAAGTGAAAGGCTAACCTAGATAAAAAAAAACATTCATGTATATTCAATTAAACATACAAACCCTGTAATCAACTAGGAAAATTAGTTAGACATAATCAAAAGAAAGGTATAAGGGAGTGTTTGGTGTTTAGATGTTAGGTTTTTCATCGTCTTTTCGTATTCGTTTTTGTATAGTTGTTGTGTCTTTTCGTTTAAATATGTCTATGATTGGGTTGTTTGAAGTTTTTGGTACTTGTAGGGTCGAAAGGATGCAAATGGGGAAAATCGGGACGAAAAAGGCGAAAAGATGAAGAAGAGACGAAGTTGGTCAGTCCGGCGTGTTGGACAACCGTCCAAAGACGGCCGTCCAGATCGTCCCAGCCGAGCTCGTCCAAGATTTGGACGAGCGTCCAAGTGTTTCAAAGCCAGAGTTCAAATTGAAGAGTTGGACGACCGTCCAACTCAGTTGGATGATCATCCAGATCCAGCGGCCAGCTCATCTTTTCCTTGTTTAGCTAGGATTTGATACCTAGTATAAATACTCCTCTATTAGGTTGAATTTGAGACATCTTTATCATCTACTTTCAGTTTTAACTTTTATTTTCCGCATTCAAATACTCTAGTTTTAGTTTCCCCTAGTTCGATCTGGATCGCTACTTCGTTCGTTTTTAATTCAAAACAATTTATTTAGTTCGTGTTCTTCGTTCTTGCTTTCGATTCGTAAGTTCTTTATTGCTTTCCTTTTGTTTTATTTATTGCTTCCTTAGTTCTTAGATTTAATTCTTAATTGTTTCGTTTAATTCGTTCGTTCATTTTTGAGTTCTTAGATTAGATTCGCTTTTCAAAGTTTCTGTTCCTTGTTTTTCAAGTTTTCAAAGTTAGATTTATTTGCTTAGATTTTCAGATTTAATTTTACAAGTCTAGCTCGTTTCTTAGTTGCTTCCGTTCTCTCGTTTAATTTCTCCTGATTAATTAGTTCAATTTATTCCTTGTTTTCTAGATTAGATTATTTACTTGCTTTGATTTAATTGCTTATTTATTTTCTTGCTTAGGATTTATTAAAAACCAAAAATAAATTCTTTTATTTGATTTCTTAGATTTAGGCTAGTTTAGGTTGTTTTACTACACGATTGCAAAGTTTTCCTTCGAGATTCAACATTGGGTTTTTACTTATCAAGTGCTAAGATAGATTTTGTTCTATTGCGAACACTTTTTAGTGAAACAAATTTTGGCGCCGTTGTCGGGGAAAGCTTTAGGCTATTTAATTGTGTAGTATTTTTATTTATTTTATATTAGTTTGTTTTTATTCGATTTCTTGTTCCTTTCACTCGGTGCGTTTAATCCTTTTGTTCAGTGTTGTTTATGCATGGTCGCCGAAGCCTACAAAGGACATTAGCGCCCCACATCGACAACATCAACCGAAGGAAGACGATTTTAGCCGCGAGAAGGAGGAGGAGATCGATTCTCAAGACTACAATCTAGTCTTGCTATTCACTGAGCCTGAAGCAATGGTGAATCAACGAGTTATGGGTGATTTTGCTCTCCCTACATTCACTGCCACCACTTCGGCGATTGTCCTCAACATCACCACATGGCGTTGCTCCCATCCTACCACGGGCTTCCCAACGAGGATGCACTCACATTCATCCGGGAGTATTGCACCGTTGTGGAATCGTTCCCACTAGCAGGCCTTACGGAGGACAACTTGAAGATGAAGTGCTTCCCATACACCCTCAAGGATCGAGCAAAATCGTGGTATTTGGCACTCCCGGCCAACTCTCTTGAGACATGGAATGTTGTATGCGAGAGATTCATGCTCAAGTACTACCCGAACCGCAAGACTCAAGATCTGTGGTCGAAGATCATGAATTTTTCCCAGGATATCGATGAGCGTTTTCACGAAGCTTTGGAGAGGTTCCAAGAGCTGCTACAACAATGCCCACACCATCAGATGGCAGCCGAGTTGCTTTGGCAATACTTCTATGACGCTCTGAATCAGACTTGGCAGTTCATGGTGGATAGTTCGGCCGGAGGCAACATTGCGGTCAAGACAGCTGATGATATGAAGAAGATTTTCGAGACGCTCGCTGCGAGTTCTCAACAAAAATCAGCTAGGCCAAGGAAAGTGGAGGCGAGTGCAGTTTCGATGAGCCCGGACATGAAAAAGTAAATGGCCGATATGATGAGGGAACTCCAAGAACTCAAGATGAAGACTCCACTTACCCATTCGGAGCCTTGTGGCATGTGTGGAAAAATTGGCCATGTCATCGACGAGTGTACTAGGAAGGTCGAACTTACTTACGAAGGAGGAGCCGAAGTCTACATGACACAAGGATACCCACAACACCATATGTTCAACAATTTCCTCACCAGCAACCATTCTACCCTCCTCAACAGTCTTACTATCCACCACCGCCACACTTCTACCCAACTACGCCTCAACAACCCCCACTTGATGAGGCTAGTTTCGCTACATTTATGCATGAGAGCAAGTTGGCCCGTGAAGCACAAGATGCCACGATTAGACGCCTTGAGACCACTATTGGGCAGATTTTTGGAGCAGTTAATGAGTTGAAGAAGCTACAAAATGGGAAGCCTAGCCAACCCAAACAACATGCTTTAACGGTCATTGAAGAGGAGCAAGACAAAGGAAAGAAGTGGAGAAGTCACACCGTGGCTGCCATCAAAGCAAGCCGACAACGTTTTCACGTCGTCCCTACCTCAGCTGGCCATCTCTCATCTCTACCAAAACATGGTGATGCAGCCCATGGTTCGAGATAACAAGCTTTTGGATCAAGCTTTTGGATCGAGATTTGAAGATTTTATGGGATAAAGCTTGAAGATATTATTTTATAGATTTAATTTTATGTAGTTTTCGTTTTTATTTAGATCTCTAGTTGATAGGGTTATTTTAAGCATTATTTTGGAGAATTTATTCCTTTTTAGACTAGGATTTGATTTGGTATATCTTAGGATAGTTTTTTAACTAGTTTCCTTGTGTAATTAGGACTTTTTGAAGCTTTTAAATAGGGCCTAAATAGGGGTGACGAAAATAAGCCTCAAAAATATTTGATTATCAATTAAAATGTGAGATTTTATCTCCTTTGTGTATCCTATGGATTTCTTAGTTCATAGAGGTTTTTTTATCGGCGAATTAATCGAGTTCATCACCCTCGTTTGTGTGTCATTCATCGTTCCCGTGTGACTGCGACGACTGTCTCTTTGGGGTATAGGCGAATCTAATCTGACTTATATCATTTAGAGGGTTTGAGCATAGGTATATTGGGATATTCCATATTATCCTTTTACTTTGTTCGTTTATTTTTAATCTATGGCTTCCGATTCTGGGCTACGTATGTTCGTCGACATCTTTTGCTCGACTAGTATCGTATCATTTGGTATCAGAGCTTAGGATTTTTTTTTTCTTTCTTTTATCATTCTCTATTGAAAAAAAAAAAGAGAGAAAAAAATGAAAAAAAAGTTCTAAAAAAAAAAGAGAGAGAAAAAAAAAAAAAGATGTATATATTTTTTTTGTTTTAACCAGGTTGCTTATGGTGGAACTTGATGATTTAATTACTCAACTCTTACGATTTGAGGAAAAATCGTCTTCAAGAGGAGGGGAATGATGCAGCTTATGGTTCGAGATAACAAGCTTTTGGATTGAGATTTGAAGATTTCATGGGATAAAGCTTGAAGATATTATTTTATAGATTTTATTTTATGTAGTTTTCGTTTTTTTTTTTTAAATCTCTAGTTGATAGGGTTATTTTAAGCATTATTTTGGAGATTTTATCCCTTTTTAGACTAGGATTTGATTTGATATATATTAGGATAGATTTTTAACTAGTTTCCTTGTGTAATTAGGACTTTTTGAAGCTTATAAATAGGGCCTAAATAGGGGTGACGAAAATA
Source organism: Thymus mandschuricus (assembly GCA_029379335.1). Taxonomy (NCBI): domain Eukaryota; kingdom Viridiplantae; phylum Streptophyta; class Magnoliopsida; order Lamiales; family Lamiaceae; genus Thymus; species Thymus mandschuricus. The sequence goes on along the minus strand of CM057074.1, from coordinate 11,112,609 downwards.
AGCCTAAAAAATATTTGATTATCAATTAACATGTGAGATTTTATCTCCTTTGTGTATCCTATGGATTTCTTAGTTCATAGAGGCATTTTTTATTGGCGAATCAATCGAGTTCATCACCCTCGTTTGTGTGTCATTCATCATCCCTGTGTGACTGCGACGACTGTCTCTTTGGGGTATAGGCGGATCTAATATGACTTATATCATTTAGAGTATTTGAGCGTAGGTATATTGAGATATTCCATCTTATCCTTTTACTTTGTTCGTTTATTTTTAATCTATGGCTTCCGATTCTGGGCTACGTATCTTCTTCGACATCTTTTTCTCGACTAGGATCGTATCATTTGGTATCAGAGCCTAGGATTTTTTTTCTTTCTTTTATCATTCTTTATTGAAAAAAAAAAGAGAGAAAACAAAAAAAGAAAACAAAAAAAAAAAGAGAAAAAAAAAAAAGATGTATTTTTTTTTTTTTTTAACCAGGTTGCTTATGGTGGAACTTGATGATTTAATTACTCAACTCTTACGATTTGAGGACAAATAGTCTTCAAGAGGAGGGGAATGATGCAACCCATGGTTCGAGATAACAAGCTTTTGGATCGAGATTTGAAGATTTTACGGGATAAAGCTTGAAGATATTATTTTATAGATTTAATTTTATGTAGTTTTCGTTTTTATTTAGATCTCTAGTTGATAGGGTTATTTTAAGCATTATTTTGGAGATTTTATTCCTTTTTAGACTAGGATTTGATTTGGTATATCCTAGGATATGATAGATCCGGGTTATAGATCTTCAACAATTGTGTGATCATTCATCGAATTTGTAAGGAGTATTCACGTATAAAGGATTACAAACGGCAATAAGTAAGATATTTATGCGATTTATTAGCCTTAACAACTCATTTTTCACAGAGCATCTCCTTTTGGACATAAAAGAAAGAATCGAGATAAGTATTAAGCAACAGGTGTTTTTAACCATAAAATCAGTTGAATCCACAGAGCGTAGAACTCGTTTAGGAAGAAAAGCAAGGGAAAAAGAAGGGGGCGAAGTAGAGAACGCAAGGCGACTTCATGCTTCATCCTCTCTCGGTAACAAGAGTTATACCTTCGGTTTGAGCTGTCGGGGGTGCCCTTTTCACCGATGAAACTAAAGATGAAAGTGATGAAAGAAGAGGATCCTTGAAGAAGGACTCTGGTTGCTCTGGCTTGCAAGAGTGTTAAGCAGAGCGTGAATGGGATAGTGTGATGGAGAGTATGTGAAAAAGGGTTGTTGGAATGGTGAAATCACTCGTATTTATTGATAGAAGAGGGGACGAAAAAGTAAGTGTACGTGCGTAGGAAGGACAAGGAAGGAATTTTTAGGGGGACAAGATTCCCTCCGTCATTAATTTAGTGGTCCTCACTCTAGAGTACGTAGAGTCATGCGGATGGTGTGTTTCACAGATCCCTGGGTATGATCAGATGCTAGTGAATCGGTACAACTTCTGTGTGATGACAGTTCTGCACCGGATCATGTAGCTCCTGCGTGGAACACGGCTTCTGCCTCTAGATGGCATCTGAGACTCCTCGAGCACTAATCTAATCCCTATGAAAATCTGCAACGTGGCACGACTATTATTGGTCCCTATTAGCTACTCCCTATTATTGGTCCAGAAGCGTGCTTTGTTAACTTCTGTTAGATGTTCTGACGGAAAAGGGGTTTTATTATAGACGCCATAATTGTCTTGTCGCGTGAAAAAACAGTGCGATGTTTAGTTTTTCGAGAATAAGGCAATGTGAAGACTCCTTTCTTCATCATTATCTTTTTCGATGGGAGTGAAGCACAGGAGACGTGCACTCTATTATTTTCTTATCTATAAAAGGCCTCATCCTCTCTTCGCCATTTATCACTGCCGAAACTGATGATTAAACTTTAGTCATCAAGCTTGAACTTTTCTAGGCTGTGAAGGTGCTTTCTCCGTGTTACATGTGGTTCTGGTAGTACCCTTGGGATGATCTTGAGGCTCTTTTTTACTCGTTATTTTGTGAAAAAATTAGCCCCATTTTCTGAAGGGAAAGCCTACATTCTTGCTTATCTTCCCCTTTTTTTTTTACTGCTTTTAACTATGTTTTTTCTCTCATGGCCTGATTTGGGTGATTCCAACAGGAAATGGAGTTTAATGACCGTGTGTGTGTGTGTGTGTTTTTTTTTTGTCTTTTTTTTTTTTTTTGCGCGTGTAGGCACGCTCGGAAAGGGCAAGACCTGTTTTTGGAATTAATTGAAACCCGGTGTAGTGGGTGGGACACGCTCTCCCTTCCTCTTTCTTACGCCTTCGCCTTTACTTTCCTTCTTTCCCGAGTTTATAGGCAGTAGTTGCTCGTCCTCCTTTATATTCTTCTAGTGCTTCAAAGGAAAGGAAAAACCTTTCCACCATTTTCAATTTATCGACGTTTCCACTTCCCCATCAAACAGGTATTCTTGCATTTTATTCTTCTCTTAGATTTTCCGCTATCGTCTTTTAGAAAGCCGCTATGAAATCTTCTTCTTCTTGGCAGTGTACTTCCGACCATCAGGGCAGCAGCAGGTCTACTAGATCTGCTCAGGGGTCTGAATCTCAGAGGGACAATACCAAGAGTAGGCTAAAGAAACAGATTCTACCCTTGGATAGATATGGGCCTACCACCCTATGTAGGACGGCCTTAGATATTTTTGTTAAGAAGGTGAAAAAATTTGGGGGATTTTCGCTGGAAATCCCCAGGGAGAATGAGCGTCCTTCGTTGTCAACATCCCCTCTCAAGACCTTCTGGTTTTCTCAGTTAGGGGCCGGCCTGCGTTTCCCAGTCCCTCCCTTTTTTGCTCGTGTTGCTCATTTATACAATGTGCCCTTGAACCAATTAAACTCGGCCTCTATCCGCAAAGCTGCATTTCCCCATATAATTGCGAGCCTGGAAGAGGTGAAGGATACAACATTCCTTTTCTTTCGTACCCACGAATTAAAATACATGGACTCTCATCTGTACTTTTCTCCAAATGTTTGTTTTGCAAATATATACGGCAAGTATGAGTCCAAAGATAAGGACTGGCATGAATGTTATTTGACAGTTAGTCCTCCTTTTAGTGTTTCTTGGAATATCCCTGACATTAGTCTGTATAGGAATCCTAGCAGAGAGAAGCCTTCTCGGTCTCTCCCTCTCCTATCTCCTTGGGAGGAAGGGATAATGTCTGAGCTTTTGACTGAATACCCCTCTGATCATACTATGCTTAGGCCCTTTATAGAGAGTGAAGAAATTCTATCTTTCTTTGGCTTAAAACCCAGCGTCCCTTGGTCTTCATCAATGGGTAAAATTCTTTTGATTTTATCGCCATTTTTTTAGTCTCTTATATATCCTTTGTTGAGTGGGTAAGCAATGTTAATCTTCTTGATCTGTACAGGAATGGACATTTCCAAACAGAATTTAAAGAAGAAGGCGTATGATAAGCTCCTGCGGATGATTGCAGAAGCCAGCTCTGAGGACGGAGCTCCTGGTGTTGTTAAGGAGGCTTCCCCGGCAGAGCACGAAGCCTTCTCTTCGCCGGCAGAAGGTTCTGTGGGCTCGCCTAAGCCTTCGCGAGGGGCAGGTGCTTCTTCCTCTACTCGGCCAAAGGCAACAGCCCATCAAAAGGGGAAAAGTAAAGTTTCCCTTGGTTCAACCCTGTCTTCTGCTACTCATCTTGCTCCTCAGGACCCTAAGGACTCTCTGTCCTTATCTTCTCAAGCCCTGATTCCTGCTTCTGCTGAACCGGGCTTGGCGGTTGGCACAGAGGGTCACATTCCCTCCTCTCCTCTTTCTGTCACCAATCCTTCCATGGAAGGTTTTGGCTTTCCTTCGTCAGGGAGGGACCTGTCCTCTGCAGAGGCTTCTCCTACCTTTATGCAGGACCTGAGAGCCACTTAGGCGAATCCTCTTTGGCCTCTGCTAAGAGGAAGGGTTCATCTCCTCCCTCTCTCCAGACTAAGAGGGGGAGGCTTGACTCAGGTGTAGTAGTAACCTGCTCCACCCTGGGAGCTATGGTCCCTTCGCCTTTAGATTCCAATGTCCCTACATCCCCTGCTCTGAATGAGCGTGATTTTCAGGTCCGGGCATTGACCCCTTTAGCTTCGTTCGCCCACACCAACCCTTATCTCTCTCAGAAAGGGATACGAGCTCCTCAGCCTCGCCCTTCCTCATCGTCTACCAGCTCTTTAGCCTTCATTCATTCTCTCCGCCAGAAAGGTTTAGACGTCCCTCCTGCCACCTCTTTCCCCGGGATAGTTGATAAAATAGATGGGGGTTTGGCTGCTATGATTCTAGATAGCATCCCCCGGGAGGAAGACTGGCGATTGGCCGAGGCCCATCCTTCAGACTTCTTGATGAAAGGGGCCGCTAGCCTCGAGTTATAGGTATACCTTGATTTATCTATTTGTATTTCCAGATAGAGAAGTACATTCTTTTCTCTCATTGTATCTTAATTGCTTATGTTACTTTTAGGCTGCTAGTTGCAGGTCTATGTTAGGCGTCCGTGCTTTGGCATATGATAGTTTACAAGCTCACCATTCTCGTGCGGAGAGGGAAAAGGAGAAACTTCAGGCTGAGGTACATCGTCTTCGTGAAGGAGCTCGCCAACGCGAAGCTTTTCAGGCTCTCCAAGCTCAGAAAACAAAGCTTGAAGAGGAGCTATCCGAATTGAGAAAAAAGGATCAAGATAGGGAGACCTATCTGCAAGCCCGAGAGAAGGAAGTCTCACAACTCCGAGTCAGCTCTGCATCCTATGCTCAGCAGGCGCACGATTTCCACAAGGCCTTAGAGGCTTCTGTCCTGCAGATAGCGGGGGTGCGCGATGCACATTTTGCAGAAGTGGAACAGCTCAGAAGACAGTTTGAGCAAGAACTAGCACGAGTGAAAATCTTCTCTCATGCTGAAGGCCTAAAGGAAGAGTTGGAACAGGGTCTTTGATGAACCCTCGATTTGTTGCTCGGTAAGATTACTTGTTTAGATGGGATTTGTGTGCGGAAATAATAAAGAAAGGTTTACGTGGTTCGATCGTAAGATCTACGTCCACAGGGAGAAGGAGAAGGATTCTGTATTCAGAGTAGCATTCGTCTGTACAATACAAACAATTCTCTTATTTATAGCTAACATCAATGCCGGTTGTTGGGGGGGGGGGGGGGGGGGAGAACGTGGACGTAGTGGAAGTTTTCCTGCTCCGACTTTTACTCCATCATCCCACGTACTGGAGGTTTTAGGGCTCAACTCCCTGGGCCTGCATTTAATGTGGGCTGGGCCAAACTGGTGTTGGGCTGGACTCTCGATTGGGTCTGTGCCGAGCTGGGCTTGTGCCGAGGTAAGGCGGTTGGGCTTTGGGCTTCCAAGGCCGCTAGGCTTTGGGCCTAGGGAGATGGGCCATTTCCTATCACATCCCCCCCCCAAAAGACGTGGGGTGATGGAGTTGACGTGGGCGATGTCCGTTGTTCGGCTGTAACGTTTGGCGTACCCCCTCGAAAATTCAGAGTTCGTAGAAATCCGAAGTGTGAGTTAGGCATGCCGTCTAATACGTGTAAAGTTGTCAGGTGCATTAAATGCGGGCGTTTGGTGTCCCGATAAAGCAGGGATTGGACGGGTCCGATCATGAAACGCCGTCGCATTAACTAAGCGTATTGAATATGCCTTAAATCTCTCCCACTTAATGTACCATGATTGGGAGAGAGAGAGATCGTTCACTTCCTAAATTTGAGCAAACGAAACCCTAACTTTCAAATTCTCTGCACTGTTCATCATCGCCACCCTCAACTATTCTACAAATCCTCTGAGATCTTCAATGAAAGTAAGTTATGTCTTCTGCTATGTCGATCTCTACTTCCCATTCTTCATCTGTACGGTCTGTTCCTGTTGCCACTGTTTCTTCATCTTCTACGGCGGCGGTTTCTTCCGCCGCCGCGTCGTCCTCTTCTACTCAACCGATTAATTTTCCCGACCACACACGCACGTGTGTGCGTTCTGACTGTGAAACCGCCTACCCTGAGGATGTTGATTTCCCCATCTGTCCCGGTGTTTTTGGGAAGGTGGGGACTTTTGATTCTACTGTTTCTTCTTCATATCTGTATAAACTCGCTGTAAAATATAACCTTCCCCCTTCTGTTATCCTTAGAAAATCTGAGCATGAGTATGCTGGATTCATTTTAGTTGCATTGTTTACGGCAGCAGGTTAAAGGAATCGGAGGAGATTTCGAGATCATATTTCCCTTACAGCACAAACTGTGATAACTAAACCGTTTTATTTGTTAAAACTTGAAGGTTGTGAAGAATCTGAAGGGAAGCCGAATCCCAAAAATCCCAGCAAATCCAGAACGCATTCAATTCGCCTCTTGAAAGTGGTGAGTTTGCAACTCTGTTCATCATTTCAAAATGGAAAATTAATTCGAGGGTCATGAGGAATTGGTAATTAGAAAGAAGGCATCATTTCTTAAGTCAGTTATATACCCGTATATTACCATGAACCAAGAACCCACCGACTGAAAATATCAAAAAGCGGAGAGCTGAAGATGACCAGGTCACCCCATTCACCCTGATGAAGGGGCCCTGCATCTGAAAGCAGAACCTCCCATAAACCTCCATAAGCCCTGTCTAACAGGCAATACCCCCAGAAGCCCTGTCTAACAGGCAACACTCTCAAAAGCCCTGTCTAACAGGCAATATTTCCATAAGCCCTGTCCAACAGGCAGCATCTGCATAAGCCCTAACTAATAGGCAGCACCATCATAAGCCCCATATAATGGGCAAAACCCCTCATAAGCCCTGTTCAACAGGCAGCAACTGCATAAGCCCTATCTGATAGGCAGCACAAGCCCTATATCATAGGCAAATATCATTCATTAAGCCCTATCTAATAGGCAATCCCCTCGTAAGCCCCATAAAATGGGCAGAACCTTTTTACAAGCCCTATTTAAAATAGGGAACATTCTCGTAAGCCCTATATAATAGGCAGAATTCCCAGAAGCCCTATTTAAAATAGGCAACACTCTCACAAGTCCCAGGCAATGTTCCTATAAATTCCATATAATAGGCGAGCTTCTCCAAAGCCCCTTTTAACGGATAATACTTTCAAAAGCCCTACGCAGTAGGCATCATTTCAAAAATCCTCGTACAGCTAGGCATTACACATGAGGACCTGCACAACCAGGCACTTCGCAGTAAGCTTTGTAAAACAAGAAGTTACATGAGCCTTAAAAAGCTCGCACTACAACCAAATCCTTATCCAAAGCTTCATCTAGAAAGCCGTACAAAAATGGACATCACAATACCAAGCCTTGCAAAAGCAGTAGCTATGCACCCCTATTTTATACTGGCAGAAGCCACCTTTCGAAAAGCCCTGCAATAAACAGGCGATATTCGTTGAAATTACCAAAAATAATCACCAACCACCAAAAAAGAGCTGTTAGAAATAAGCAGCACCACATAATAGGGCCCCACATGATTAGATACCACGAACGGGGGCTATGAGAAAAGAGGACCATACCAAATGCCCATAACCGTAATTAGATGCCTATCAAAGAAGCATCGCACGGTAAAACCTACGCAGATGGGCACCACTTGCCCTTGCCACATATGGGCAGAAGCTATCCTATATAAATCCTGTACAGATAAGCAATACATATATACCAAAGCTGATACCGACAGCCCTCAATCACATAGGGCTTGTCAATAGCAAATTATGTCTATGTCAAGTTTTAGCCTAAGAATATTTGGAGCTGATCCTTTAAAAATCTTCAAATGTTTGCAGAACCTTGCAATGATGGTGGCTGAACCCAAAACTCAGCAGGAAAAGACATCTGATGAGGTCTTCAATTCTCTAAAGGAGCAAAGGCCTGGCGATATCGCCCCAAGAATATCCTTCAGATTTGGTGATAACCAAGCTATTATACATCAACACAATGATGCCCTTGTAATAACCGCTAAAATAGAAGGATATCAAGTGCGAAGGATCTTCGTCGACACGGGAACTCCCGTTAACATGATCCTGCTGAATTGTCTCAGTCAGATGCCCCAAAAAAGGCTTCTACAACCTGCCAAAATGGCTCTCCAGGATTTCTTGCAGAAGCCTATCCTGATAGTAGGATCGGTGGACCTTCTGCTCACTTTAGGTGATGGACGTGTTAAAGCATCAAAGCTGACTACTTTCTGGGTAGTTGATCAGGAGTCATCCTATAATGTCATTCTAGGAAGAGCTGCTCTGAACTCTTTCCAAGCGATAGTATCCACTTACCACTTAATGATGAAATTTTCCATAGGAAATCAAACAGGGTGGGTAACGGGGAGTCAAATGACCTCGCGAAAATGCTACATCCAGTCTGTCAAAATGGGAGAAGCCAAAAAATGGGCAGTCCCAGATTCTCCTCCCAAAAAATGGGAGAAGCTGACTACTTTACCTGTGGATTTATCAGAACCTGTGTCCCCTCGACACAAACCAGAAGGGAGGAAGGCCAGAACGAAGAGGCTGATGCTGTCAAAGAAGGGCAAAGCTTAATGACTCCTGTTGAGGAATTAATAGAAATAGAATTGATCCCAGGTCAAAAAGGGTTTACCACCCGAATTGGCACCCAGATGCCTCAAGACATATCGATGCAATTAATAAGATGCTTGCAAAAGAATGCAGATGTCTTTGCTTTTGGGTCATCTGACCTGGTAGGGGTAGATGCAGCCATGGCATTGCACTATCTAAATGTAGACCCCTCAGTAAAACCAGTAAAGCAAAAGCTAAGACAATTTGGCCTTGAAAAAGATAAAATCATCAGGGAAGAGGTCGCCAAGTTGTTGGAAGCTAAAAATATTAGGGAAATACAATTCCCAGAATGGTTATCAAATGCGGTAATGGTAGCCAAAGGAAACACAGGCACCTGGAGGATGTGTATTGACTTTAGAGATTTAAACAAAGCCTGCCCAAAAGATCATTACCCTCTGCCTAGAATTGATCAATTAGTAGATTCCACATCAGGCTGTGAGTTATTGTCTATGATGGATGCATATCAAGGCTATCATCAGGTTAAAATGAACCCGTCAGATGTCCCAAAAGCTACATTCGGGGTCTGTGCGGGGACATTTGGTTTCCAAAGCATGCCGTTTGGCCTAAAAAATGCAGGAGCCACCTATCAAAAGATGATGGAAAAAATCTTTAAGAACGAAATTGGCAAGAATATGGAGGTCTATGTCGATGACATATTGACCAAGAGCGTCAAAGCCCAAGATCACATACAAGATCTGGAAGAGGTGTTCGCTGTGGCCAGATTTTACCACCTCAAGCTAAACCCAGCCAAATGTTCGTTCGGAGTACGGGCTGGAAAATTCTTAGGGTATATGGTCACTCCCAGGGGAATTGAAGTGAACAAAGCCAAAGTACAGGCTGTACTAGATATGATTCCCCCTCGGAACATCCGAGAAATCTAAAGGCTCAATGGAAGAATTACCGCATTGAGTCGCTTCATCTCGCGAACAGCAGATAAAAGCCTCCTTTTTTTCAAAATCTTGAGAAAAGGGAGTATTTTCGAATGGACTAGTGAGTGTCAAAAGGCCTTTGAGGAATTAAAAGAGCATCTGGCAGAATTGCCTCTGCTCACTAAACTGCTACCCCAAAAAATCTTATACTTATATATAGCGGTGGGAACGGAATCTATCAGTTCTGTACTCTTGAGAGAAGAGGGGCAAGCTCAGAAGCCCATTTATTACACAAGTAAGATGATACAGGGAGCAGAGATGCGGTACCCGAGTATCGAAAAAGCTGCATTAGCAGTAATGGTTACAGCCAGAAAGTTAAGACCTTACTTCTTATCACACAAAGTAATAGTCAGGACGAACGAGCCATTGAAGCAAATATTGGGCAAGCCCGACCTATCAGGAAGATTGGTCAAATGGGCAATAGAGCTAAGTGAGTATGATGTAGATTCCGAGCCAAGAGTAGCTATTAAAGCTCAAGCACTGGCCGGCTTTCTACAAGAAACCACCAGAGAGGAAGAAGAAGAGTACCAATGGTGGAAAGCCTATGTGGACGGCTCGGTTACTAAAGTGGGAGCTGGGGTAGGAATCTTCATTCAGGACCCCAGGAGCCAGGATTATAAATTCGCTATTAAACTAACCTATCATGTCTCTAACAATGAGGCAGAATACGAGGCCCTGGTCAGATGCCTAGACCTGCTATAAAGCATGGGTGCTACTCACGTGATTGTCCACTCAGACTCCCAATTAGTGACGCACCAGGTCCTAGGGGCTTGCGAAAAACGAGAGGAGCGAATGGTGGTATATGCCAAAGTTGTGGATGGATTCTTAGAACGCTTTGTTAAAGCTGAAGTGATCCAGATCCCTCGAGAAGAGAATGTTGAAGCTGATAAGTTGGCGCGAATAGCTAGCTCAGTGGAGGGAACATGGACGGACGAAATTGTGTTGTGCAATGCAGATGCTAAATTAATCAAAGCCGAGATACAGGCTATTGAAATAATGGAGGATTGGAGAATTCCAATCATCAAAGCTCTGAAAGAGTGCACAGAGAAGCCAAGAGCCACAGCTTTGGCTAATGAGGGTAAGCTGCCACGGGCGTTCAAAGCTAAATTCTGCCTAATAGGGGACAAACTCTACAAAAGGGCATTTACACACCCTTACCTCAAGTGCTTGTCGGAGCCTGAGTGAGAATATGCATTGCGTGAGATACACGAGGGTGCTGCGGGAGCGCACACTGGGTTCAAAGTTTTGATCAGAAAACTGCTTAGGGCTGGATTCTTTTGGCCTACAATGGAAAAGGACGCCAAAAACCTAGTCAAAAGATGCGATAGCTGTCAAAGAAACGGGAGGCTCATACACAAGCCTGCTGAGCAATTGGGGGCCATGATGGCACCCTGTCCTTTTGATAAATGGGGGATTGACATAGTGGGGAAATTCCCCACAGCCACGGGAGGAAGAATATTCTTAATAGTAGCCGTGGACTACTTTACTAAATGGGTCGAGGCTGAGGCCGTAGTAAAAATCACGGAACAAGTGATAAAGAAGTTCCTCTAGAAAAATATATGCTGTAGATATGGAATTCCAAGGATACTGGTTGCTGACAACGGCGCTCAGTTCACATGATCCCTGGTACGAGCTTGGTGCAAAGAAATTGGCATCGAACAAAGATTTGTAGCTGTAGCTCACCCCCAAGCCAATGGGCAAGTTGAAGTAACCAACAGAACCATTGTAAGTGGTATCAAGGCCAGGCTAGAAAAAGCCAAAGGAAACTGGGCTGATGAATTAGATTCGGTGCTATGGGCATATCGAACTAGCCCTAAGACAGCCACAGGGGAGTCCCGTTCAATCTAGTGTATGGAGCAACAGCGGTAACGCCAGTAGAGGCGGAGCTCAAGTCGCTAAGGATAGCGACTTATGATGAAGATCATAACCCCTCCTTGATGAGAGAAAACCTAGACATGGTTGAAGGGCTCAGGAGTAAAGCACTCCAAAAAGCAGAAAGATATAAATAACAGGTGCGGGATGCTTATAACAAAAAAGTACAAATCCGAAGGTTCTGCAAAGGAGACCTGGTTCTGAAAAGGGCAGATGCCCTCAAACCCATGGGAAAGTTAGACGCAAATTGGGAAGGACCCTACCTGGTAAAAGAGGTACTAAAAGGGGGAGCTTATGAATTGCAGGATGAAGAAGGGAGGGAACTGCCCCGGCCTTGGAATGTAAACAATCTAAAGAAGTATTATGTTTAATGAAAAAGTGAGTACCTTTTCCCAAACCCACTTTATGGGAAGCAAAAAAGAGCAGGAGAAAGGTAAAGGAGTTTCTCTTATGAAGAAGACTATCTAAAAGAAAAATGAAAGTGTTGAATCAAGTACCAAATGAGTTGTGATTCATTCGATTTCTCATAACTCACTTGGGGGGGAGGGGGGGGGGGGGGGGGGGGGGGGGGGGAGTAGGGGGATACCCCCCATACCCCATTATCTTAAAATGCTTCCCCTACATCCTATTATCTTAAAATGCTTATATCTTAAAGTAGATGTATGCATGAAAAGCTGGAGGCATTAAATAGACATTCAAAAAGGATAGAATACAATTTACTTCAACAAGTTTAAAGGCGTAAAGCAAATTTTTGGGATCAACAGAAATAGTCGACCCAAATTCAGAGGTGTAAGATGAGCACCCTACCAAAAATCTAAAGAAATAGTTGTCGATTAGGAAAATGAAAGAAAAACAGACTAAGAAGAAACACCAGAGTTGGGAGGAGAATCTGGAGAACTCTGGGAAGAGGAGGAAGATCCACTGCCAGCTTCTGCAGCTGAACCTGCAGGGAAAGATAAAGACATTAACACCTTTCTCTCAAGTAAACCCGAAAAGATAAATAGTAATAAAGTAACATACCCCTTTCCAGTTTCAATCTCTTGTTTCTTCGCTCGTAGACCCTCTCAGTGGGGGGTCTTCTTTGGCCCTCGGCGTCCCTAGCCTCCTCGATAGAGAGCAGCTTAGCCATTAGAACAATCACACGCCCGTTACGAGCCGGGTCATGAACAATAGCATCCCCTGGTGTGAGAAATCCACCTATCAAAGGTGCAAGAATGGCTTCGCATTTCTCTTTCTCTGATAAATGTCCATCATACATTTCATATTGAGCAAAGAGATTCTTCAGCCATCGGAGGTAGGTTTTCATGTTGGGAAAATCCTCGAATTCTAGAAAGTCTATTTCCCTTCTAGTAAAAAACTTAAGTAAATGAAATCGAAGAGAGTCGGAGACGTCCTCTGAATTGGCTAACTCGCAAATTTTCCGGCGAAGGGAGTCAAGCGACATGTCTGGAATAGCACAACATGATTGGTATAAGCCAAGAATAATCGAGTTAAGGAATTCAGCGAACAGAGAAGGAAGGGATTTTTCACTGCCTTCAGCCCTACAATTATTAGCGAAGCAGGGAAATTACATACCTGGTTCTGACAAAACAAGAAGAATAGGAGTACTAGTCTTACTGAAGACGAAATGTGCAGAAGAAGTGAAAGGGCTCTCCTTTTTCTTTTTCTCCTTTTCTCCTTTTCTCTCCTATGATGATACTTTGGAAAGATGGTAGAAGAGAGAGGAGGTGAAGAAAGTATTATACCTCCTCGCCCTCGAAAAACTAAACGACGCATTATTTTTGCATGCGACAAGACTGGAATGACGCTATAATACGCAAAAAAAAAAAAAAAAAAAAAAAAAAAAAAAAAAAAACTACTACTATCATTTCCTGCCAGAGTGTTAAACCAGAAGCTTACTAAGCACGCTTCTGGACTTGGGGGGGGGGGGGGGGGGGGGGGGGGGGGGAGTAGCTGATAGGGATTAATATCAGCTTTACTATGTAAATAAATCACATCGCTAATAAAAACGAATATTAGCCTAAGGAACTGTAGGGGACTTTCTGAAGACCTGGTAGGGTCAAAGGATCTGATCAGTTCCCGTGAGCATCTGGTGTAATCTGAGGATCTGCCGAGGTCCCAGTGGTACAGAAGCTGCAGGCGTCTGTAGAGGCTTATGGATCTGCACAGCACGTCGTCCGCGTGACTCTATATGCTCCAAAGTAAGGACCACCAAATTGATGACGGGGAAGAGTCTTGTCCCCATGGAAATTCCTTTTTTGTCCTCTTTTAGCATGAATGCTCGCTTTTTTTACCCCCCCCCTACATCTATAAATAGCAGATGATCACACACTTTATCCATCGGTCATCATCATAACAATACAACTCTCCATACAAACACGCATTTCTCGCGTACTATTCCATTCATTCTCTACACTCCGCCTTGAGCTCCTTCGAGCCCGGGCAGTCAAAGCTCTTTAATGTTACTTCCCTTGGAGCTTCACTGGCAACCACCGCCACCTTTTTCTTCTCGTCATCGTCGGGATGGATCTCTCTCTCTCTCTCTCTCTCTCGCTCCGTCTCAAGCCTAATGTATAACCTTCGCTACTACGGGAGAAGAGGCCAAAACGGAGCTCTATGCTCCCGTTTCTTCCTCTCTCCACCTTCTCTCTTCGCCCTCTACTTAAATGAGTCTTAATCTCACATGAATACAACTGATTTATGGCTAAAATGCCCCTTACTCAATCATATAGCTCGATTATTGTTTGCTGCTCTTATGTGAATAATGTCGTATATGAAATCGCTGTGAAATGCCTTGCTATGGCTGATAAATCCACACAAATCTCTTGTTCTCCATCATTATATGGCTTTATCTTTGAATGCTCCTTGCAAATACTATGAATCATCACACAATTGTTGTAGATCTTCAACCCGGATCTATCACTATGCATAATACCTCTTCAAATGGATAACATTCCACGGCCGCAATATGGGCTCCCCGGACAAACTGGAAAGTCTATATGCACCTTTGCCGAGGACCTCGTCAACTCGGTAGGGGCCTTCCCATGTGGCTTCCAATTTGCCGAGCTTGCAAGCCTTGCTGACCTCGTTGTTCCGTAGTGAAGGAACCATATCTGATCGGTGAAGATCGGTTCGCCCGAGGATCTATTTCGGATATCTAACTATCGAATAAACCTATCATGCTCCTATGAATTAAATGCGGAATCATAGGGGGTTTATAGATCGATTACCTGAAGAAGTAGAGAACTCGCGAATAGATCTTCTGATCTGTATCCCTGCTCGATTCTGACGTTGGATGGACAACGAACCTCGGAATCAGCCATGGAAACGGGAACCCCACCGAACTGCTCTGCCCGGCCGCACGTCTCTCTCTCTCTAACCCTAGCCTCCCTTTCTTGTTCAGAATATTTAAGTGCACTCGATTATTCTGATCATTAGGTTTGAACAAGACCTTGAGGGGTATATATAGAGGAGACCAAGTGAGACTTGGGCTTAAGTTGCAGGCCAGGCCTGCAACTTATGGACTAGCCGTCCAACTGCAGTATTGGCGCCCTCACTGGGCCCAATTAAGTGGTGGCCCACTTATTCCTTATATTGTGGCCTGTTGAGCTTTTTGGGCCAGATCAGGGATCTACTAGCTGGTAAAACCGAGGCCTCCCAATGGCTAAATTCTCCATACTCAGCCCAGAGTATAATTTAGTCCATAAGTACTAAAACATTCCACTAGAGTAATAGTACTGAATTACCTGTTTTACCCCTGTTGAGTTCAGGGCTAGTATTAGACTTAACGACCCCCATATTTAAGATATCCCACATCCGTTGATTAACTTAGAGCTTCTGACTGCTCGTGTTATTCAACTTCTTTTATTTTCCTGAGTAGTACCATTCATACCTTACTCATCATACCGGAATTTAATCCACCTGTAGGGTTTGGTATGATAGTCCTTAATGAATTCCTCAGGGGATGTGATCAACCTGTTCTACCAGGATATGGTGCTCTGTTGCAGTTGCACTAAGAGTCGTACTAGTTATAGTTGCTTCCCAAGATACGGAGCATATTGAGTTACAGATACTCTGAACTCTCACCCATGGTAAATCAAAGAAGCAGACTATAACTATACACCCTTAGGACTCGACTAGAGTTAAGGTTCATCTTAAGTCACCGAGGTCTTGATTCTTTCTACATCTGGTCAGAATAGAAGAATACACCTCACCGTGATCCTATCAGTACACGCACGTACTAGTATAGACAAGTAGCCAAGACAAGCTACTTATGCAGCCTATACTACAGCCTAAACCGACAGTTATATCCAGAACTGTCTCGACTGTGATACCCTTTTATATCTCGTGAGGAACCGGCAACTATGGTCTTCTGTGATCTACAACACACCATAAAGCCTACAACTTTGAGATAATGGATAGATGTTTGATGCATAGATAACAATTCATACTTAATCAGATAGAAGATTGTTAGTGGTTATGGACAACACATGCATACAAGCTAAAAGGCCTGCTTTCTAGTATACAAATCCATCAATCTCCCACTTATACTAAAGCAAACTTTTAGTATATCATGTGACAAAAGGCAAAGTGTCTACAATCTAGCATCTATTACACATCTTCTCCCACTTATACTCAAAGTTTACTAGTGTGGGAGGCGCCCCAGTCCCATCCCCTTCGACATGCTTGTCGAACACCTTGACTGGTAAGCTCTTTGTGAATGGATCCGCCAGATTATCCGCTGAAGGGATTTTCTTCACTTCTACTTCTCCTCTTTCGACGATTGCTCGTACGAGATGGTACTTTCTCTCTATGTGTTTGCTTGCCTTGTGAGCTCTAGGTTCTTTGCAGTTTGCAACTGCTCCAGCATTATCACAATATAGTGTGATACCTCTGGGCAAACTGGGAACTAGTTCTAGCTCATTAAGGAAGTTCAGGAGCCACACAGCCTCTTTAGCAGCCTCACAAGCAGCCACATATTCGGCCTCCATGGTCGAGTCTGCGATGCACTTCTGCTTCACACTCTTCCAAGTGACGGCTCCACCTCCCAAGGTAAACACATAGCCTGAGGTAGATTTCCTCTCATCTCGATCAGCCTGGAAGTCTGAGTCCGTATACCCTATCGGGATCATCTCATTGGACTGATAAACAAGCACATGATCTCTTGTCCTCTTGAGATACTTTAAAATGTGCTTAACAGCCGTCCAATGTCCCTGACCAGGGTTAGACTGATATCTTGCCACCATGCCAACCGCCTAGCAGATATCCGGTCTAGTACACAGCATTGCATACATGAGACTTCCAACCGCGGAAGCATACGGTATAGTCTTCATGCCCTCTATCTCCTCTTGCGTCTTCGGACACATGTCCTTCGATAGGGGTATGCCATGTCTGAAGGGAAGAAAATCTTTCTTGGCATTCTGCATGCTGAAACGGGCGATCACAGTATCTATATATGAAGCTTGGCTTAAGCCTAACATCCTCTTACGGCGATCTCTGATCACCTTGATCCCTAGGATGTAACCTGCTTCTCCCAAGTCTTTCATCTGAAACTGTTCAGACAACCAATCCTTTACGCCTGATAACACATTCACATTGTTGCCAATGAGAAGTATGTCATCTACGTACAGTACTAAGAATACCACGCTTCCGTCCGAACTGAGCCTGTAAACACAGCTTTCGTTTAAGCACTGGACAAATCCGTAGGATTTAATCACTCCATCAAAACGAATGTTCCAGGACCTGGACGCTTGCTTAAGTCCGTATAAGGACTTCTTAAGCTTCCATACGAGATGCTCCTGGCCATCTCTCACATAACCTTCTGGTTGGCGCATATAAATGTCCCTACCTTTTTCAAGGTACCCGTTCAAGAACGCAGTCTTGACGTCCATTTGCCAAACCTCTAGGTCTAAATGTGCCGCCATGGACAAGAGTATTCTGACGGACTTAAGCATGGCAACCGGCGAAAATGTCTCATCGTAATCGATTCCCTCTTTCTGAGTGAATCCTTTCGCCACCAATCTAGCTTTGAAGGCTAAAACCTTCCCGTCAGGTCCTCTCTTTCTCTTGTACACCCACTTGCAACCAATGGGCTTTACCCCATTCGGCAGCTCCGCAAGGTCGTACACGTCCATGTTAACTATGGATTCTATCTCCGAATCCATAGAAACTCTCCAGGAATCTGCATCCTCGTCCTCCATCGCTTCCTTGTAAGTCCAGGGGTCGATCTCATCATGTTCGATACCCGAGAGTAGTTCAGTGGATTCTCCCACGAACATGAAACGGTCCGGTTGACGAACAACCCTCCCACTGCGACGAAGCGATGGTGGAGATACAGTATCGGATAAGGGTGCAGTTAGTGGTATGACCTCTTGTACACTCGGTTGTTCTGGAATACTGGCTACTGCTGATGCTCGCAACTCATCGAGCATTATTTCACTCCTTGTCCGATGGTTACTAATAAAGTCCTCCTCTAGGAATCGGGCATTAGTGCTCACAATGACCTTCTGATCCTGGGGACTATAGAAATAACCTCCTTTCGTTCCCTTTGGATAACCTACAAACAGCCTAACCTCAGTCTTAGACCTCAATTTGTCGGCCTCCTTAGTCAGCACGTGTGCTGGGCATCCCCAAACCCGAATATGACCCAAACTGGGCTTGCGCCCTGTCCATAATTCGGAAGGAGTTTTAACCGTCGACTTTGTAGGTACTAGATTGAGGAGATAACCTGCTGTTTCCAAGGCATATCCCCAGAACGATATTGGCAAGGATGCATAGCTCATCATCGATCTCACTGTGTCTAAAAGAGTACGATTCAGTCTCTCAGCTACACCGTTCTGTTGGGGAGTACCGGGCGTAGTTAACTGAGATGAAATCCCATTTTCTGACAAGAAAGTTCGAAACTCAGTTCCGAGGTACTCGCCACCTCTATCAGAGCGAAGTGACTTGATACTTCTACCCGTTCTCTTCTCCACTTCCGCTTTGAATTCCTTGAATTTGTCAAAGCACTCGGATTTCTTGTGGAGCAGGTAGATAAAACCGTATCTCGAGTAGTCATCAATAAATGTGACGAAATACTCGTAACCTCCTCGAGCTTGAACGGACATCGGTCCACACAAGTCAGAATGAACCAACTCTAAGAGCTCTTGAGCTCGATATCCTATGGACTTGAAAGGTCTGGTCACCATCTTACCTTCCAAGCACGATTCACACGTTGATAAAGGTTCTATTTGGAAATCCAAAACACCTTCTTTTATCAACCTTTGAATCCTCTTTTAGTTGATGTGACCCAATCGTAAGTGCCATAATAGAGTTTGGTTCGTTTGAGACGGATTCTTCCTCTTTTTAGTATTCAATGATGAGGAAGCATTATAAGAAGAAGAATCATTCATAGGACAAGTAATGGTATAGAGAGACCGGGACAATGTGCCAGAAACTATAACTTCATCGTTTTTCATGATAGAAACACCTCTATCAAAAACAACTGAATATCCGTAAACAAAAAGTTTCGAAACAAAAATCAAGTTTCGCCTAAAAGCAGGCACATACAAAACGTCTCTCAAAACCAAAACAGTACTATCAAACGATAAATGAATATCTCCAACTGCGACAGCTGCAACTCTCGATGCATCGCCCATGGAGATGGTTATCTCGTCATCACTCAGCTCCCTTGTCCGCAGAAACCCCTGCAAGGAGTAACATACATGGTCAGTTGCTCCCGTATCTACTACCCAAGTCTGGGTAGAACTTGCAGCTAAGCATGTTTCAGTTACAAATGTGAATGACGTACCAGAATTCTTCTTCTTTAGAGGGCAGTCAGCCTTCCAGTGTCCTTTCTCGCCACAAATGAAGCACTTGCCCTTGAACTTCGGTTTCCTTACAACACCGAGAGGCACCTTCGCAGCTCCCCTTGCATTCCGAACCATCTTTCTGACGTCTTCATGCGTCAGAGTAACTCCTGTTGCTTTATTCACAGCTTGAATAAACTCTGCAACTGGTTCGGCCTTCGGCACCACTTCATCAACCAAGAAGGACTCCAGAGTCTCTATCATGCTGTATGCAGTCACCATATGCTTAATCATATACTGCATCCCATCTGACACAGACGACAAGACTATTTTCATAGCCTCATCATTTTTCTTGTGCCAAATCTCATGAACCTCTTTCTCTTCTTGTGATGCCGAATCAGTAAGGATAGGAGAAGCTGGACTCGCGAGCATATCAGTATACTCGCCTGCAGCTAGGACAGCATCGAGATTCTTCCTCCACTCCATGTAGTTGGAATTCGTGAGAGGACTCGAAGTGAGAATGTTTATCAACGGGCCTAAAGTCATATCTGAAAAAGCAATAAACACGTAGACACAAGTAAGAAAAGATCATGCATCAATTCGTAACGAAAATTATTGTAACCTTTTGATAAACCAATAATTTCGAAACCTTCAACAGCCCAAACAATGCGGATCGCAAGCCACGTTCGTGTGGACGTTTACGCTCCCACTGTTCGACCAGATACTCGGATCTTTAACTCTACTTATCTTGCCAACCTATCCTTATGGCAAATAGAGCTAATAGTTGAACCTTACTAGACCATATTAGATTAGAAAAGGGACTCCGTTGGGGAGTTGTATTCTAACTAATATCTAAGCTTTTAACCACAATCTTAGCCTAACTTGGAAAAAGCACTATTTTCCTTAAGCTATCTTTGTTCAAAAACCAACTCCAGAGAAAACCGTAGTTACTATTCCGAGTAAGCCACGTTAGTGTGGACGTTTACTCAGAAAAGCTCCCACTTCTCATTTTGGTTAGAACATTTTTGTTAAGAAACCCTAAGTCTGGCGAACTCGTTCAGTACGATGTGCAAGCCACGTTCGTGTGGACGTTTACACACTCGCACCAAACTTCACCTTAAGGTCAGTTGTGGAGGTCTTAACATTTTCATACCAAAAACGTTTTTATCTGCTTAGTATTTTTCTTTCAAAAGGTTGTCGACATGCTAGATCACGTTGTCACATAATCCTAAGCATAATTTTCTAAACGCAGCAAATGAACCATGCTCGCAGAAAATTTAAAACATGCTTATATTGACAATCCTAAAACATGCTCGACTAAGCGCAATTTAATCACCTCGACAGGCAAGACATGCTATAATAATAAATAAATTGCATCCATAGCATGCTTAAGAAAAACGAGATAAAAACAAAAATAAAACTCGCTTTTCGTGGTGTGACGACCCGTCTAATCTATTACATAAAATTGTAAAATCCGAAACAGGCTTCGGTCTTGAATAAGTCCTCCGAGTTGATCTCCCGTTTCTCCCCGAAAATAAATAAATTAATTAAATAATTTATTCTCTAATTTTCGTTGCCATTGGGCTTCTCTAACCGAGATTGGGCCCACACCACGTGACCCAATTCTCTCGAAAAGGCCCAAACCGCGCTCGTTTCACTCTTATGGGCCCACGAACTCGAAACCGACCTAACACGGCCCGTATTCGTGACTGGGCCCGAGCCCGAACGCTGGAGGCAGTCCGTAAACGCGAACGGGCCGGGTTGGAAACCCTAGGCCCGTCCACGGGCTAGGGCACGGGCGTGCAAGGCTGCCCGCGCCGCAGCCGACGGCGTGAGGCTCTGCCGCCGGCCACCTCCGCCTCCCTGGCGCCGCTGCTGCTGCTGGTGGTCTATCCCTGCTGGTGGCACGGCCGGCAGTCCTCTCCGGCGACGTTCGCGGCGTAGAGCCCTCTCTAGGGTTCCGCCGCAAAACCCTCGCGCCTGCTGCCGCCGTTACAGCCGCCGGCGACCTCCGCCGCGGCTCCTGCTGCTGGTGTTGATGTCGCTGGTGCCCTCCGCCGTGATGGACGCTCCCCCCGCCGCCCTCGCCGTCGCCTTCAGCCGCGTTAACTCGCGGCAGAAACCCTCGCGGGTTCTGCTGCCGCTGCTGCTCGCTCCGGCGCCGCCTGCTGCCACCATCAACGACGGCGACCACGTGGAGTCCATCACCGGACTCCGTGGTCGTCGTCTCCGGCGATCATGCAGCCTGCAGAGACTGCCGCGGCGTCGAGCCCTAACTAGGGTTCCGCCGCGGCTCTCCTTCGCGCTGCCGCGCTTCTCGCCGCCGTTCCCGACCTGCTCCGCCCCTCCCCGACGACGTACAGGCTCCAGCAGCCTGCTGGAGCCCCGTCGATCACCGGAGAAGAGGGAGACCCGCCGTTGGACAGCTGCACGCGCGCGTGTGCTGGCGCGTGTCACTCACGCGCCGCCGTGTGCGGCGGTCGTCCATCGGTGTTCGTCTCCTCGTTCTTCGTGTTCCTCGTCTCTTTGCAGCAGTTACAAACGAAAAACAATAGAAAAATCTATCTAATCCTATTCTAGATCGCACCTTATTATCTCGCGATAAAAAATTACATAGATTTGCCAAAACGGCCCCGAAAAACGAAAAACACCACGAAAAGCGACATCCTAATCGATCTAACATGCATAATAATCGATAATTACTCAGATAGAGCCGAAAATCTGATCCTTGGCTCTGATACCAACTGAAGGAACCATATCTGATCGGTGAAGATCGGTTCGCCCGAGGATCTATTTCGGATATCTAACTATCGAATAAACCTATCATGCTCCTATGAATTAAATGCGGAATCATAGGGGGTTTATAGATCGATTACCTGAAGAAGTAGAGAACTCGCGAATAGATCTTCTGATCTGTATCCCTGCTCGATTCTGACGTTGGATGGACAACGAACCTCGGAATCAGCCACGGAAACGGGAACCCCACCGAACTGCTCTGCCCGGCCGCGCGTCTCTCTCTCTCTAACCTTAGCCTCCCTTTCTTGTTCAGAATATTTAAGTGCACTCGATTATTCTGATCATTAGGTTTGAACAAGACCTTGAGGGGTATATATAGAGGAGACCAAGTGAGACTTGGGCTTAAGTTGCAGGCCAGGCCTGCAACTTATGGACTAGCCGTCCAACTGCAGTATTAGCGCCCTCACTGGGCCCAATTAAGTGGTGGCCCACTTATTCCTTATACTATGGCCTGTTGAGCTTTTTGGGCCAGATCAGGGATCTACTAGCTGGTAAAACCGAGGCCTCCCAATGGCTAAATTCTCCATACTCAGCCCAGAGTATAATTTAGTCCATAAGTACTAAAACATTCCACTAGAGTAATAGTACTGAATTACCTGTTTTACCCCTGTTGAGTTCAGGGCTAGTATTAGACTTAACGACCCCCATATTTAAGATATCCCACATCCGTTGATTAACTTAGAGCTTCTGACTGCTCGTGTTATTCAACTTCTTTTATTTTCCTGAGTAGTACCATTCATACCTTACTCATCATACCGGAATTTAATCCACCTGCAGGGTTTGGTATGATAGTCCTTAATGAATTCCTCAGGGGATGTGATCAACCTGTTCTACCAGGATATGGTGCTCTGTTGCAGTTGCACTAAGAGTCGTACTAGTTATAGTTGCTTCCCAAGATACGGAGCATATTGAGTTACAGATACTCTGAACTCTCACCCATGGTAAATCAAAGAAGCAGACTATAACTATACACCCTTAGGACTCGACTAGAGTTAAGGTTCATCTTAAGTCACCGAGGTCTTGATTCTTTCTACATCTGGTCAGAATAGAAGAATACACCTCACCGTGATCCTATCAGTACACGCACGTACTAGTATAGACAAGTAGCCAAGACAAGCTACTTATGCAGCCTATACTACAGCCTAAACCGACAGTTATATCCAGAACTGTCTCGACTGTGATACCCTTTTATATCTCGTGAGGAACCGGCAACTATGGTCTTCTGTGATCTACAACACACCATAAAGCCTACAACTTTGAGATAATGGATAGATGTTTGATGCATAGATAACAATTCATACTTAATCAGATAGAAGATTGTTAGTGGTTATGGACAACACATGCATACAAGCTAAAAGGCCTGCTTTCTAGTATACTAATCCATCACGTAGAACTAAGTCTCCTACGCAGAATTGCCGGCCTCGGACTCGCCGATTATTATATCGGGCCATGAGCTGTTTATACCGGGCTTCTTTGATGTAGGTTGTATCCCGTTTTTCTTCTAATAGGTCGAGATCCGCACATCAGTTCTCGTCGTTCACCTCGGATATGAAATGAGTCGTGCGCGGACTGGGCAGTCCAATTTCGACTGGGATAATAGCTTTTGTTCCGTAAGCCAGGCTATACGGTGTTTCACCATTTGTGGATCGAGGTGTAGTCCGGTAAGACCATAGAACGTTGGGAAGGTTCTCCACCCACAATCCTTTGGCTTTCTCTAATCTGGTTTTAAGGCCTTTGACGAGTGTCCGGTTCGTCACTTCAGCTTGACCATTTGCCTGAGGGTGGGCCACCGAGGTGAAGTGCTGCTGAATTCGCAGTTCGTCACACCACTCTCTAAAGACCTTATCTGTGAACTGGGTTCCGTTGTCGAATACTAGAACATTAGGTATTCTGAAATAGCACACTATGTTCTTCCACACGAAGTTGCGAGCATCCTTACTTGTGATCGTAGCTAGAGGCTCTGCTTCTACCCACTTCATGATATAATCTATCGTGACAATGAGATGCCGCAACTGGCCAGGTGCCTTATCGAATGGGCCCACAATGTCTTTTCCCCATTGTGCAAACGGCCACGGGCTTTGCATCGTTGCTAGCTCGCTTTGGGGCAGTCTTGTTACATTTGCATGTAACTTGCACTTCTCACACTTCTGCACCAGTTCGGTGCAATTTTTGAACATTGTGGGCCAGAAATACCCTCATCGCATGATTTTCTTAGCTAGGGCCCGAGGTCCGATGTGGCTTCCGCAAGACCCCTCGTGCACCTCGCGCATGACGTAGTCTGCCGAGGTGGGGCCAACGCACTTGAGCAGGGGCTGGAGATAAGATTTCTTTTAGAGGACATTGTCCAAAACGGCATATCTCAATGACTTTGACAATATCCTTCTAGCCTCCGTTTTGTCTTCGGGCAACTCCCCCCTCACTAAGTAGGCGAGTAGAGGCGTCATCCATGTCGGTTGTTGCTCCTCGTCTAAATCATTGACCTCGGCCTCTTCTATACTCCTGTGCTGGACATCTTCAACCGGTGAAGAACCGGGCACCGCTGCCAGTTTGTTGAGAACATCAGCTCGGGAATTCTGAGTTCGGGGTATGCGTTCAAGCCAGAAGTATGACCGGAGAGGGACGACGAACCACTCCTGGCTCGAATAGCTCACGTTCGCGGTCAGCGGTGAGATCTTCCACATGGCCCTCTGGTGTTGTCTGATGAGCCTGAGGTCCTAGACGCGAGCTCATGGGACCTCGACATGTCTGGGAGGGTTGCGCTTGTGAGGAAGGCGGTGCCGCCGTGCCTCCTCCATCATTCTGTTCGCCGGGATGAGGGATCTCCGGGATCTCTCCGGCTTCAGTTTGGTTGTCGACAGGGACGTCGTGGTGTGGTTGTTCCTCATGTCCTGCCACTGTGGCAGGTTCTTTTGGTTGCCTCCGGCGGCTTCGTCAGCGGCGGTGAGTTCCTAGCAGTGATCGACTTCCGGGCGCCATTGATGGTGAATATGAGCAGCAAAAACAAGTTTTCAAATACAAATTTTCGTTCCCACAGACGGCGCCAGTGATGAACCCTCGATTTGTTGCTCGGAAAGATTACTTGTTTAGATGGGATTTGTGTGCGGAAATAATAAAGAACGTAAGGTTTACGTGGTTCGATCGTAAGATCTACGTCCACGGGGATAAGGAGAAGGATTCTGTATTCAGAGTAGCATTCGTCTGTACAATACAAACAATTCTCTTATTTATAGCTAACATCAATGCCGATTGTTGGGGGGGGGGGGAGGGAGAACGTGGAGGTAGTGGTAGTTTTCCTGCTCCGGCTTTTACTCCATCATCCCACGTACTGGAGGTTTTATGGCTCAACTCCCTGGGCCTGCATTTAATGTGGGCTGGGCCGAACTGGTGTTGGGCTGGACTCTCGATTGGGTCTGTGTCGAGCTGGGCTTGTGCCGAGGTAAGGCAGTTGGGCTTTGGGCTTCCAAGGCCACTGGGCTTTGGGCCTAGGGAGATGGGCCATTTCCTATCAGTCTTATTAAGGGCATGAGGGGCTGCCGATCTCAGCTCCTGCTTACTCCTTATGGGCAGGCTTTCCTTGATCACTTGATTAATCACCTACCGGAGGCGTATCTTCATTCCCCCAGTTTCTGGGCTAGGATGACAGAGCCTCTTTCCGAATGGGCGGCTAAGTCTGTGTTTGAATGTTGCCAGATGCTGGGTGTTCCCGAGAGGGCCGCATCTGTGAATCTAGGGACTATTGTACAGGCCTTCAGTCGAGCACCTGAGACAGTGGCGCTTAATCGTAAGATTAACGACTAGAACCCCTGGTATCTTTAGGTGTTTCGGAAGACAGCTAATATCCTTCATCGCCCTCATGATCACTTAGAGCCATCACCCTCCTGGGGTTCCCCTCGCATTCAAACCTTCCTTGCTGATGCTGAAATACAAGGGTTTTTGAAGAAGGTTTTTGAAGAGGTATTACTTCATTATCTAAGAACCCTTCTTTTACTTGCTTTTACATCATTTATATTTTGGCATAAGCAATCCCTCCAGTCATCATCATTCATTTTCATTTCATTCCTTAATTTTATTTTATTTATTTATTTATTTTTTTGTAGGAAAAGGAATCTCCTGATTTGCTCCCGCCCAGATGCGAGTTTCCCCTTGAGATCTCCTCTCCCGAGTTGTCTTTATCCGATTCCTCAAATACAGAATCTGATGACGATATACGCACTCCTGCCGAGCGATTTACTTCGCTCAAGGACCCCGAGAAAGTCCCTTCTATTCCCCTTGTAAAGGTTCAAGTGGAGAGTGTGACAGAGACTGGTGATCGCACTATTTTCTACCACACAAAATAGATATAGTAAAAGGGAAGCATGAGTATCGTATCCACAGGGACTGATATACCGAAGCCACACACAATACCTTTACTCTAGAACTAAACTGATGTCTAGGCAATTAAGAATTTGGAATTGTGGTATTTAAATCTTGGCAAATAAATAAAAAGACTCAATTAAACAAATAAGGGAATAAACAAGTAATAAAGCAAATAGCAAATAAGGTAAATAGCAAATAAGGATAAAGTATTGATTCTAGGGAAGCCTACCTAATCAAACCTATACAAGCAGTTAATGCATACAATTAACCAATTTAATCCAATCTAGATGTGATACACGAAAATAACCTAACACTCCGGCTAAGGCAATGTAGGTCGTCACCTAATAAGATCCTAATCTCCTCTCAGACTCATAGAAATCAAATCAAGTGCAAACTAGAACAAGTATCAGTAATACAATCAACTAGGTTCAGCTACGACACCTATATCGACTATATGCAAACATATGATAATTCAACTTCGGCTAAGACAATTAAACCACCATACCATGTATTCATGAGATCTATTATGCAATTATCCGGCTAAGGCATAAAAACATAACTATGCACACATAATTAGTGACCAAGTAATCATGCATGAGAATAAGCACCATGAAACATGCACCTAGATTGGAAGGCTAATTGTAAACAAAAACACTTACATAAATTCAATTAGGCATTCAATCCCTAAAATCAACTAAAGGATTTAGCTAGACATAATTAAAGCAAACATAAACATAAAGGATTGAAAGAACATAATTAAAGAGTAAGAGTAAGAAAAACTTGAACACAAACGAAGAACTTCGAATCTTGAATCTTGAATAAAGTTGAACAAATCTCCAAAGTCGAATTACAAGAACGAAGAATGGAAAATAAAAGCTCTAAAAAGAATGTAGCTAAATAAGGTGTTCTAGGTTTACAATGCTAGACTAAGGAATATATATAGGGGAAATTTACATAAGGAAACATAGACCAAAAAGGAGTCTAAAATTAAATCTGCTCGGCTGGACCCCTCTCGACCGCCTCCACCTCTCGATCGAGAGAGGTATCGAGAGGTGCTGAAATGCTCTCGATCGATAGTGAATCCAGTAGCCTTCCTCTCGACAGGTCTCTCGATCGTGAGACTGATCGAGAGGTCTTCATCTCGGCTCAACTTTTGGATTTCAACTTCGATTCTTATTGCCTCGTCTCGTCTCGGGGTTTTATCTTTAAAATGTACCTAAAAACACAACAAAATACCCACAAGCATAGTATTGTCCAATATAATAAAAACCATACAAAACATAGACAATAATACACAATCGAGACTTAAAAATGACTCTTTTTGACTATGTAAACCAAGTGAATTTCACCTATATCAAATCCCCCAAACTTACACGTTATTCGTCCCGAACAATACCAAAACATAAACAATAAACTCTAGCATTGTTAACTATATAGACCTCAAAACTCTTTCAAAAACAAGCTCATGATCATGATCAAAACTATGCACACAACCTTAGCATCATTAACACAATCTACTCAACAAACTCAAAGCACACCAATGAAATTCATGAGGAACCTCTCGATCGACACCCCCGTGTTTTCGATCGAGAGGAGAGGTTAGAAGATCCAGAACAGGTCCTCTCGACACCTCTCTCGATCGAGAGGCCTGTCGAGAGGTCAAATGACGCATTCCAGTAGCACCCTCTCGACACCTCTCTCGATCGAGAGGCCTGTCGAGAGGGTCTTTGACGGTGCAAATCCGAAGTTTGACCAGGTTTTTCTACCCCTTTATATATACCATATACACACAATTCACATACCATTCACACACAACTCACAAATTCTCTCAAAACACACAAGAGCACATCAATTCCTTCCTTCGATTTGTCACAAGGTACTCGATTTCTCGCTCTTCTCTTATTAATTCTTAATTCTCTACATGAATTCGTATGTTTTGACCGATTGAAATTCGATTTTGTTGGTTAAACACTTGGATTGATAGATAGGGTGTTAGATTGAGAATTATGGATTGAATTCATGAATTGTATTGTGTTATTTGTATGAATTGGATTCATTGAGGATTGAAAAGATGAATGCATGTTGATATTCGATTGGGTCTTTGAATTTACCTATGAATTATTGGAGATTCATTGAAATTAGTATGCATTGGATTGAAATTGTGTATAAGGTTCATGATTTGAGAGGAATAAGGTGTTGAATGTGTGAATTTGTTGATGAAAATTTGAGTAGATAATGGGGGAGTATTGAATTTTTTGAAGTTTGGGGGAAGATGAATTTACGTTGCTTGCTCTTGTATTCCTAGTATTGATTTGTTGAATTTTTAGGTACTAGAATGGCAAGAGACAAAGGAAAGAGCGTTGCTTCGACTTCTTCAAACAAGGGCAAAGGAAAGGAGAAGGTTAAGGAGACATGGAAGAACGATAAGACTATCCCGAAAAACCGAATGCCACCGGCCAAGCCTATCCCTTCAACTTTGGACCTGAAGGCTTTCAAGTTAAAGCTCACCACGGTAGAGGCGAAGAGGAGGTAGTCCCATCTTGTGCAACTCAAGCACAAGCATTGTCGTTTCTTACACCATGAGACGATAGCGATTATGGGGATAGCCGACGAGATCATCCAACTAATGCAACGAGGAGGCTTCACCAACATTTTTCAAGGCAACCACTTGACATATCATATCTTAACGGTGGAGTTCCTCTCGACGTTGTTGGTGGAAGGAGTCAACCAAGTGCCCCACATCATTCGGTTCCAATTGGGTGGACAACCAAGGGAGCTAACAATGGATCAACTCAACGATGCCATTGTAGGAGACAAGAATGGGGAGTATTTGGGCAACAATCACCCCAATCTCCAAGATTTGTGGAATCACTTTGTAGACTACGAGGAGGAGAGGAAGAAGTCCTACAACCCGGCAATTGCAATGGCCACCTCCATTCTGAATCCAACGATCCGTTACTTCCATCGGTTGATCTCATCTACCATTCACTCCTGCCACGACTCCAGTACTTTCCTTGCTACCGATGCACACCTCATTTGGACGGCATATCGAGGACATTCCCAAAATGCAGCCCTCTACCTTATGGACCACATGGAGAATCAAGCCTATCTATTCGGAGGACAAAAGATTGGTATTGGAGCGTTTGTCACTCCAATTGCTCAACACTTCAACATACCGATTAGAGAGCCCCCGATGTCCACGTCCATCAATGTTTATAGAAGGACATTAGAGTTTGCGAGGATGATATCCTTTGATACATCCGGGTGGTTTTTCAAGCTCCACGGGCTGAGTGGCGTTCAACTCTTCCCATTGCCAAATGCTTACTACACTATGGTGGTTGGGAACGAGTATCTACAAAGAGAGAATCAGAGTATGTATTCCCCGGGCCATAAGCAACTCATGTGGGCCGAGGGAGGTCCAAGGCCACAAGAACGAGGAGGTGATGATGAAGAAGGAGATGAAGAAGAGGAAGCAGAGCAATATGAACAAGGAGAGCAACAACATGAGCACGAAGAAGAAGAAGAAGGTGGAGATGGAGGTACACAGCCAGCGTTTCAAATGCCCGCCCCGGATGTTCCAAGGCAATGCGAGGATATCATGAAGAGAACTTGCAACTATTCGACAACTACCACTTGCTTTACCAGGAGTATGTTGGTGAGCAACTGCAAGAAATTCGTCAAGAAGTGGGGACATTGAGGGACGAGGTTGGAGGCCTTTGCCAATCCTTCAACACATTTCTCGAGGAGGAGAGACAAGCTCGGGAATTGGAGAGGAAGCGTCAAGAAGATGCAAGGACGTATCAAGAGCAATATAGGAGAATGATGTATGACATGCAACAATTCTACTCCTTCTACCCGGATGGGTATCAAAGGTATGATCCCAATGACCCACCCCTCCTCCCTATCTTTGAGTGCATTGAGTTAACTTAGCCTACTTCTTTTCTTTAAACTTATTTCTTTGCTATGCTTTGAAATAAGTTTGGGGGAGGGAAAGAGTGTCTAAGTTAACCCAATTTTATATGTTTTCTTGTTTTGAGAGTCCTTAGTTTAGTTTTATTATTGGGGTATTTTTAGTAGTTATTTTTGTTGAGTCATTTATTTTTCGAGTATTAGGTTAAATCGAGTTGAATAAGCATATTATGATAGTGTTGTGGATTTGGCCGATGATAGAAGTTTTTGTTGATTTTTGGAGAAAAATTCATGATCTTTATTATGCATGGAACCTTGGCGAAGTGATGCATTTTATTTGATGAATTTGAAGTATGCTATGATGTCGGGAACTAGTTAGCTTGAACCCGTGAGATTTGAGCTTTTTGTGTATGTTGATGCCTATTTCTTTGATTGAGCGATCATGTATGCTTCATTGTTTCTAGAACTTACCCTATTTCTCCATCAAGACCTTAGTATATTTATGAATTAAGAGATTATTTTAGGCCATTCTTTCGTAGCCACATGATTTTCTATATACTAACCTTGTTCATAATCGTTGTTTACCCCATTTGAGCCTTTTATGAGCCTTTCTTTTTTTAACTTGGATGATAGGAGGTTTGGATGGTTAAGGGTATCCTTAGAAAGTGTAGTTGGTGATATGGAAGGAGTTGAATAGAAAATGTTTGATGTGGTGTGGAAAAAAAATGAAAAAAAAAAAAGAAAAGAGATTTTAGATGCTTGTTTAAGTATAGTTAGCTATCCCTATAAGCTTAGAAAAGAGAAGAAAAAAAAAAGAGAAAAAATAGAGCCTCTGTTCAACATTAGAAAGAACATTCATTAGTTGAGCTCTAGGAAAAAAAGAGAAAAAAAAAAAAGAAAAGAATAAGAATATAAGCATAAGGGGATAGTTAGCTTGAGTTGTATTGTTTGCATCTTTGATATGTTGTTATATTGTAGTTGGTGTTGGATGGTAGAAGATGGAGTAAAATCTATACTTTGTTTGGAGTTGAAAAAGATGTTGATGATTTGGAGTATTTTGAGTCACTTAGCCTATACATTCCCTACCTTAACCAATGTTCCTACATTACAAGCTTTTATAAAGTCCTTTTTGATCCTAGTTTGTGAATATTACATTAGGTGGAGATGTTGAGATTAGGGGCAAGCCTATGGTAAATATGTTGCATTACATTGATGATGAGTGAACCCTTTTGATGTGCATTATCTTACATCTTTTCTTTGAGAGAGTTGAGTGTTCACTTATATATATATATCACAATCTCATATGTTGGAGAGTGTTCTTTGATGGATTACACTACAACAAAATTTGGATTTAACAACACACATACAACAACAGTTTTTTGAAAACCGTTGTTATTTTGCAAAAAACCATTGTTGTTTCTTATAGCGTTGTCTTTGTGCGAAAACATGCGCTCATAGACAACGGTTTTTAAGTATTGTTGTTAAATGTACATTGTTTTATTGATTTCAGAAAACGGTCTTCTATACCGTTGTTAAACATGTACGTTGTTTTATTGATTTTAGACAACGGTCTACTATACCGTTGTTGATATTCTGTTGTCATTTGTATATATGACATCTCTTTTTCTAACTGTAATCTTTTATGTGTTGTTGAATGTAATATAGATATCGTTATTTGATACCGTTGTCGTTTTTATGTTGCTTATTTTCTAACTTAGAAATTAAATATTAAAGGTATTAAAATTAATTAAATTAAAGGAATTTGTTTACAAATTGAATGAGCTTTTCCCAGAATATCAAATTACGATTTAGTCTAGTCGATTTTAATTGGAGTTGTTAAACTAATAATTTCAAAAACCCCCAATTAAAATTAAAAAACCCCTAATTCCTTTGAACATTAACTTAACGCGCTGAAGGGGAGTGAGCTCGCTAGCGTCATTCTGGTCACCACCACCATCGCCGTCGCCGGTTCTTGTCGTCGCCGGTTCGCCGGGTCGTTGTTGCCGGTAAGTTCTCTTCTTGTTTTCTCCATTAAGTTATCTTCTCCTTCTCCTTCTAATTTTTGGAAATCGATTTAATTTTTGTTGAATCGCGCAGGGTGCTTCGATAATCGGCTGTAGTTTACCTAAATCCTTTCTGAATTCGTTGCTGCTCCCTTCCTCGCTTCCGAATTCCTTCATCCACCGTAAATTTGAGCCTATTGTTTCTCCAAAAAAGGTTATCGTTCGATTCATTGAGAACGAACATAGGGCGCATTATCTCGGGAGCTGAAAAGCAAGGTTGGGATGTAGGCCGGTTTCGGAAAACATTGTCCTACTTTGATCAGCTCCCCTCTCCTGGGAAGGTTCGGCTTCATTCATCCCACCGCAGCACCAACGCCGTCTCCCACCGCATTTCTCTCCCTCTATTCGCTGCTCTCGGTGTATTTCCCAAAATTCACACCTTGTAGTCCGCAGAGGTAATTCACTCTCCCAATTTTTGTCGATTTTTCTTCGCGATACATGTAGATTTTAGCTTCTTCGTTGCTTTACGCTTTCGATTTTGCGTTCCGTGGTGTTTCGTTGGGTATTGTCGGTTTCTCTTCGCGATACATCTACATTCGAGATTTTCTTCGCTTTCTTTTTCTTACAGTTTAACATATCTACCTTTTTTCCTTATTACTTCAAACGAGAGTTAAAGAGAAGA
This sequence comes from Thymus mandschuricus, assembly GCA_029379335.1. Classification (NCBI taxonomy): domain Eukaryota; kingdom Viridiplantae; phylum Streptophyta; class Magnoliopsida; order Lamiales; family Lamiaceae; genus Thymus; species Thymus mandschuricus. The sequence continues at coordinate 11,079,724 of CM057074.1, read as the reverse complement.
ACGGCATCCCCCGGATTAAACTCATGGCTTCGAATTCCACGATCATGAAACTTCTTGGCTCTCTCCTTGAAAATCCTCGAGTTCTCATAAGCTTCATTCCTCCACTCATCAAGCTCTACCAATTGATCTTGCCTTGCAAAACCGGCTTCCTTGAACTCAAAATTGATTCTTCTTGTTGCCCAATAAGCCTTATGCTCTAATTCAACCGGGAGGTGGCATGATTTGCCAAACACCAATTGATATGGAGACATACCAATGGGTGTCTTGTATGCCATTCGATATGCCCATAGAGCATCATCGAGCCTATTTGCCCAATCCTTTCGGTTTGCAACCGATTTCTCAAGAATTTGCTTGATTTCTCGATTGGCTAACTCGGCTTGGCCATTTGCTTGAGGATGATACAGCAATGTGACCTTGTGCTTCACTCCATACTTAGCCAAGAGGCTACAAGCCAACGATTAATTGTTGAAGTGTGACCCCCATCGCTAAGAAGTGCCCTCGGGGTTCCAAATCGAGACAAGATATTCCTCTTAAGAAACTTAAGCACCACTTTAGAATCGTTGGTAGCCGTAGGAATGGCTCCACCCATCTCGAGACATAGTCCACCGCAAGCAAGATGTAAGAGTAACCATTAGAGATGGGGAAAGGTCCCATGAAATCAATTCCCCAAACATCTAAGAGCTCTACCTCAACCATGATGTTTTAAGGCATCTCATCACGTTTGGTGATTGTGCCCAAACGTTGGCATCTATCACAACTCTTCACATATGCAAGGCAATCCTTGAAAATCGAAGGCCAATAGAATCCGCTTTGAAACACCTTCATTGTGGTTCGATTCGCTCCAAAATGCCCTCCACATGGTGAGCTATGGCATTCCTCTATGATCTTATTCCAATCATTTTGGCCAACACATCGTCGGATAATGCCATCCGCACATCTCCTCCACAAATATGGTTCTTGCCAATAGTAGAAATTGACCTCACGAAGGAACTTCTTCTTCTCATATGGCTTAAAATTCGGAGATAACTCATGGATGACCAAGAAATTTGTAATATTGGCATACCATGGAATATAAAGCTTCAAAGCAAGAAGTCTCTCATCCGGAAAACCATCCACAATCTTGGAATCCTCGGAATCACCCTCAATAGGGTTTTCAAGTCGAGACAAGTGATCCGCTATCACATTTTCATACCCTTTTCGATCTCTAATCTCCATATCAAACTCTTGTAAGAGAATCCATCGAATGAGGCTAGGTTTTGCATCCTTCTTTGCAATGAGATGCCGAATTGCGGTGTGATTTGAATAGACAATGGTGTGGTTGCCAACAAGATAGGGCCGAAACTTCTCAAAAGCAAACACCACCGCCAAAAACTCTCTCTCCGTGGTTGTGTAATTCCTTTGAGCCGAGTCTAGAGTTTTGCTTGCATAGTGTATAACTCGGAACAAGTTATCCCGCTTTTGGCCCAAAACCACTCCTATATCCCAATCACTTGCATCACAATCAATGATAAAAGGCTCTTTCCAATTTGGAGTAATCAAAACCGGAGTGGAGACTAAGCCTTTTTCAACTTCTCAAAAGCAACTAGACACTCATCATCAAATACAAACTTGGCATCCTTCTCAAGGAGATGGCAAAGAGGCTTCGTGATTTTAGAGAAATCCTAGATGAATCTTCTATAAAAGCCCGCATGCCCCAAGTAACTCCGAATGCTCTTGATATTAGTAGGTGGAGGTAACTTTTCAATTGCCACGATCTTAGCTCTATCCACCTCCAATCCTTCACTCGAGACTCGGTGTCCAAGGACAATGCCATCCTTAACCATGAAGTGACATTTCTCCCAATTAAGCACAAGAGAGGTCTCCTCACATCTTTGAAGAACTTGAGTCAAATTGTCAAGACAATTATCAAAACTTGACCCAAAAAACCGAGAAATCATCCATAAAGACTTCCATAATATTTTCAATCAACCCATGAAATATTGCCATCATACACCTTTGAAAAGTGGCCGGTGCATTGCATAAACCAAAGGGCATCCTCCGATAGGCAAAAACACCATAAGGACAAGTAAATGTCGTCTTGTGTTTATCTTCGGGGGCAATTGTGATTTGGTTGTAGCCCGAGTATCCATCAAGGAAACAATAATACTCATTCCCCGCCAATCTATCAAGCATTTGATCAATGAAAGGAAGAGGGAAGTGATCCTTCCATGTCGCTGAATTCAAAGCTCTATAATCGATGAAAACCCTCCATTTAGAAACCACTCTAGTAGATATCACCTCATTGTTCTCATTCTTGATAACGGTCATACCTCCCTTCTTCGGAACAACTTGGGTAGGGCTCACGCATTCACTATCGGAAATAGCCCAAATAATACCCGCATCTAGGAGTTTTAAAACCACTTTTCTAACCAATTCTTGAAGAACGGGGTTCAATCTCCGTTGTGGTTGCCTTTTGGGCCTTGCATCCTCTTCCAACAAGATCCGGTGCATACATACACTAGGGCTTATACCCTTTATATCATCAATGGTCCACCCAATCACCGATTTATATTGCCTCAAGACTCTTAGCAACCTCTCCAATTCGGACACTGAGAGGATGCTCGACACTATAATAGGAAAAGTTTCATTATCACCAAGAAAGGCATACCTCAAGTGCTCCGGTAGTTCCTTCAACTCAAGGGCCAGAGTTGAAGTTTGACCTTTAGCTTCCCCCTATGCACTTGCTCGGTCTTCCTCCGTTCTTAGCTCTAAGAACCCCACTTCTTTCTTTGGAGAAAATGACTTTTGAGACTCCAAGAAGGCTAGAGTACTCAAGAGCTCATCACAAGCTTCATCTATCTCGGTGTAGGAATAAATGGAGTTTTGGATAACATCCTCCAAATGATCTTCTTCTCTAGATGATGGAACCACTTCTATCAAGTTGCATTCCTCAAAATCGTGGTCATTTGACTTCTTCATGGCATCATAAATGGAGATAGTGAGAGTTTCATCATTAACACGAAAGGTGAGATTACCCTCATGAACATCTATCAATGCCCTTCCGGTTGCCAAGAATGGTCTTCCAAGTATAAGAGGCATCTCTCTATCCTCTGGCATATCCAAAACAATGAAATCCACCGGAAAAATAAAGGTTTCTACCTTCACTAGAACATCTTCCACAATTCCTTGTGCATAAGTGATAGAACGATCTGCCATTTGTAGGCACACCGGAGTAGGACGAAGATTTCCAATATCAAGCCTCTTGAAAATGGAGAGAGGCATCAAGTTTATAGAAGCTCCGAGATCACAAAGAACGTTACCAAATTCTTTACCCCCAATGAGGCAAGCTATAGTGAACGATCCGGGATCCTTCTTTTTCAATGGAAGTTTTCTTTGGAGAACCGCACTAACCTCCTCCGTCATGTTAATGGTCTCAAGCAAATCAAACTTCCTTTTGTTAGAAACGGCCTCCTTCAAGAATTTGACATATCCAGGCATGTCCCTCAAAGCATCCAACAAAGGAATGTTGATATGAACCTTGCTAAACATAGCTAGGAACCTTTTCATTTTTTCATCCATCTCCGGCTTTGCTAAACGATGGGGAAACGGTGCCTTGGTGATGACATCCTTTGTAGGTAAAGGAACTTCAACCACATCATTTTTCTTGTGAAGTTCTCTCTCAAGAATAGGATTCCTTACCTCCTTCTTTTTCTTTTCAACCTCGTGATCTTCCTCCTCATAGGACAAATCTTCAACAAAAGGCTCTTCATCAACCTCTACAACCTCATCTTTGTTTCCACAAACTTTCCCACCTCTTGTAGTAATAGCACTACAATTCTTCTTGGGATTCACCTCCGTATTGCTAGGGTATTGCCCTTGCTTGTGTTGAGAAGCAACATGGTTAGCCATTTGGCTCATTTGACCCTCAAGCATCTTGATATGCTTGTCCATGGAAGAAACCATGTTCTCCAAGGTAGTGACCTTTTGCCCCGTTTGAGCAATGAAAGTGCTTTGTCGAGCGGCCATTTGTTGGATAATGCTTTCCAACCCCGGTTGAAGAGGCTTCTTTTCTTCCACAACTTGATGTGAAACCCCAAATCCGGGAGGAGAAGATTGAAGAACATTAAGAGCATTTTGTGGATTTCCATAGGAGAGGTTAGGATGATTATTGAAGGAAGGATTTCCATAATTTCTTCGAAAATTACTTTGATTCCAACGGTTGATGTACTTTACCTCCACCTCATTTAAGACCTCATCATTCTCATATTTCTTGATGGCTCTTATCTCCATCATGTCTCTTTGTCCCTTATCATAATCACTCTTGAGAGTAGTGATTAGTGAAGTCAATTCATCATATCTCTCATCCGATAGAGAGGCAACCCTCTTTGTGGAAGTCCGTTCCATAGGCCATTGGTAGGCATGAGCGGCCATCTCCTCAATTATCCTCAATGCTTCCTTGGCATGCTTGTTCAACAAACAACCCCCCGCGGTGGCATCAACTACACTTCTTGTGTGAGAAGTGAGTCCACTATAGAAGTGAGTTACTTGTTGATCTTCACTTAAACCGTGTTGAGGACATTTCCGGATGAGCTCTCTATACCTTTCCCAAGCTTCAAATAAGGTCTCATCCCCATGTTGAGAGAAATGAGAAATCTCCGAAATCATCTTGTGAGCCTTTGAGGGAGGGAAGTACTTTGATAAGAAGGCCTTGAAAAGATCTTGCCAAGTGTGAATCTCCGACTTGTTCAATCCTTTGTACCAATCTTTGGCTCTATCCCTCAAAGAGAAACCGAACATCCTTAGTCGAATGGCATCACAAGGGACACCATTTAGCTTGACGGTGTCACATATCTCTAAGAAAGAGGTAAGATGTGAATTTGGATCCTCCAAGGGACTTCCTCCAAATTGAGCATTCATCACCATTTGAATCAAGCCGGTCTTCAACTCGAAATTGTTGGCATTGATAGTGCCCCACTCTCCTTCTTGATATTGATCCGTTGGAGCTTGGTACATAAAGTTGATGGGAGGTGGTGGCGCCTCATTAGCCTTCCTCTTTTGCTCATCAATTTCTAATTGCATCTCTTCCATCCTTCTCATAATAGCCCCCATATTCGGGTTTTGATCACCCATTTCTTGCTCTTCTCTAGAATTCCTTCTTCGATGTCTTCTCTCAAATTGCAAGACAAGTGGCTCTACAAGTCTTCCCTTGGACCTTGTGAGCATGTACCTTCAAAACAAAATGAAAAGAGAAATTAAAAACAAGCTTAGATTAGTAACAAGTGACTAAACAAACTATTGAAATGTCTATCTAATCACTCCCCGGCAGCGGCGTCAAAAATTGACTAGAGCTAATTTCTAGCCTAGCAATAATATCGAACAAGGTAAGTCTGAATGTCGAACCACAAGGAGTGAAATGGCAATAGCAAATCAAGTAGTCTATATCGTCTCCATTATACTATCTAAGCACATGATCATGATTTGGTTTGTTTTCTAAACTAGGCAAAGAGTAAAGTGCAATGTAAACTCAACAATGTAAAGTAGACAAGAAAAGTAAAAGGCAAATGTAGAATATCAATAGTAAAAGGCATGGATCCAAGTGATTTCCAATATGATGATGATGATAGTCTTAGAATCCAGATGCTTCAAGCCAATTTAATCCACCTTGGATGGTTTCTTATACCATATATGTTAACCTACCTTACTAGGGTGATTAACAAGTTGATTGATAGAGCAACAAATGCTTTCTAAGCCTTTAAATACTCCATCAACTCCAAATAGTACAAATTATGTCTAAGATAACCTACCAACTCTCTTCCAACTCATCTAATTCTTTCTAGGAAGTATAAGAGATGAAATCAAGTGATATGGGTATGGATTGATGCCAAGTGCTATGAAAGGAAGCTTCCTAGGCATTCCCTCAAACACCTTAGATGCACTCCTAGTGATCAATTATTCATGCATACAAATTAAAGTCCCAATCCATAGGCAATCCAAGAGGAAGGTAATCAACATCATAGAATCTAATACCTATCATCTACATCAAATTATCCATCACTTGGAGCCATATGCAAACTTAGCTAGCCATAGATCTGGCAATTAAACCATGGAAAATAAGAGAAAACATGATAGAAATAACAAGGAAATGAAAAGGAATATAAATTCTTCAATAATCTTCAATATCCAAGCTTGATCATCCACAAATATTTGAAAATACCAAAGTAGAAAGAGGGAAAATAGCTAGGGTTCTAAGAGAAATTGCTCAAGTGAAATACAAGTGTTGTTAGATGACAAATAAGGAAAATATCTAGCTATATATAGTTTTCCCACACATTGGGGTCAAATTGCAAATACTAGAAACTTAAGTTGAGAAGGTGGGGTAAAATCTGTAATTTCTGGAAAGTTAAATGCCTCCCTCTGTCTTTTCCCGCTTTGCTAATCTTCCCCTATAACGCGGGCCGGGCGCGGGAGGAAGAAACCTAAGAGACTAAGAGAAGACGCTCAACTCTTAGGTCCTTTTTTTCAGTGCAACACAGGAAAGCGCCCTCTTTTTGTCATCCCTTGGCCGGCTTGGGATAGCAGCCTTCGGGCTTTGCCTGCCCTTTACAAGATTCCGGCTCGGCCCGGGAAAGCGCTGGCAACAACAGAAAGGAAGGGGTCCATGTAGCTGCTGCGCCCGCCCCCTTCTTAGTCAATGGGGCACAGCAGGTTCGGCATCTACTACAAAAGAGAGAATCCACTTCAGATAACCACGCCTCTGCTAGGCAGCATGTGGAATGGCCGAGAGCGGACCCCTTTGGATATATAATCCAAGTCGAGAGTAGAGTTACGGGAACAGCCGTCTGATGGAAAACGACTTTCACGTTCGGTTCAGAGAGCACTTTTTTCGTTGAGAATTCCTCGTTCCCTTTCGTGTGAATTCCCCAGCGGCGAATTCAAAACTTGTGGGGCCCTTTCTATTCCATCTCTCGAGCCCCGAAGAAAACCCCCCTCCCCTTCGGACTCAATATCTCTTTTGACTCTATATATGTGGGCACCTGATATCTAAGGGTTGACTATTTCATTTTCGGTTGACTCGTGTACTTTCCGCCCACATTTGACAGTTTGCGCGCTCTCACGGTTTTGGCTCGTTCTCTCTCGTCCGGCATCGGAAAATTAATCCGAAAAGTGCTACGACTTCCTCTTTCGATCATCTTTGACATAGGATGAGTCAAACTTGCCCAGAAAATTGCCGTAACACCTGAAATCAGCAAGGAAACCGAGAGAAACTGCAAGGCATATAGAAAATGCATAAATTGTAAAAACCTATCATTTACTATTCATTTAAGCACAAATCCGAACCAAAACACGCATCAAGACGCACTCAAAAGCATGATAAATGTGTGGTTATCACTTTGCAATTTTCTTGGGAACAAACGAAGTCGAGAATTAAATACATGAACATCATCACCAATTTTGAACTTACGCTTTTTGATGCTCAAGTCGTGAAATCTTGCGGCTTTTCTTTGTAGATCCTCGAGTTCTCGAACTCTTCGTTCCTCCATTCATCAAGCTCTAACAAGTCGTCGCACCTTTGACCCATAGCTTCTTTGAAGTCAAAGTTGATCCTTCTCGTCGCCCAATAAGCCTTGTGCTCCAACTCCATTGGTAAATGGCAAGATTTGCCGAATAGCAATTGATATGGAGACCTTCCAATTGACGTCTTGAAAGTTGTACTATAGGCCCAAAGTGCGTCGTCCAAATACTTCGCCCACTCCTTCTTGTTGGTGACGGTCTTCTCCAAGATTTGCTTGATCTCTCGATTAGCTAACTCGGCTTGACCGTTGGCTTGAGGGTGGTAGGGCGTCATAATCTTGTGCTTGACTCCATATTTCGCAAGAAGTGATCCTAACCAACGATTGTTGAAGTGGCTCCCCCCATCGCTAAGCAAAGCTCTCGGAGTTCTATACCGAGACAAGATATTCCGTTGGAGGAATTTGATCACCACCTTCGAAACGTTGGTTGTCGTGGGAATGGCCTCGACCTACCTAGAAACGTACTCCACCGCAAGTAGGATGTAAGAGAAACCTTGAGACTTGGGAAAGGGACCCATGAAGTCGATCCCCCAAATATCGAAGAGTTCCACCTCCATGATAGTACGTTGCAGCATCTCGTCCCTCTTCTTGATGTTCCCCACCTTTGGCAACAATCGCATGTCTTGATGTAATCATGACAATCCTTGTAGATCGAAGGCCAATAGAAACCGCTATGAAAAATCTTGAGGGCGGTGCGGTTTGCTGCGAAGTGTCCCCCATTCGGAGCGTTATGGTAATCCTCGATGATCTTCTTCCACTCCGTTTGTCGAACACATCGCCTAATAATTTCGTCGGCACACCTTCGGTACAAATATGGATCCTCCCAATAGTAAAATTTGCATTCATGGAGGAACTTCTTCTTTTGGTGAGACGAGAGATCCTTGGGTACATGATGAATCACCAAATAATTGACGATGTCGGCGAACCAAGGAGTCAAATCGTCTAACTTGAAAATCTGCTAATCAGGAAGCTTTCTTTGATAGCGATCCTCGAATCTTTTCCATCCATGGGCTGCTCAAGTCTCGAGAGATGATTGGCCACAACATTCTCACACCCCTTCCTATCCTTGATCTCCATGTCGAACTCTTGAAGAAGCAAAATCCAGCGAACTAACCTCGGCTTCGAGTCTTTCTTGGTGAATAGATAGCGAATGGCGGCACGGTCGGTGTGCACAATCGTGTGAGACCCACCAAGTAAGGTCTAAACTAATCGAAAGCATAGACCACAGCAAGTAGCTCCTTCTCCGTGGTTGTGTAGTTCCATTGGGCCGAGTCCAACGTCTTGCTAGCATAGTTGATAACTCGGAAAAGCTTCTCCCTTTTCTGCCCCAAAACTGCTCCTATCTCCCAATCGCTTGCATCACACATGAGCTCGAACGAGGCACTTCAATCCGGTGACACCAAAACGGGAGTAGAGATAAGCGCCTTCTTCAATGTCTCGAAGGCATCCAAACAATCCTTAGTCTTGTAGTGTGTTTTTAAGCAAGGGTGAGCAGTTATAATGTGCTAATTGTTTATTCTACTTATATGACAACACTTATTCGCTTTAGCGTGGCTTGCATATATAACTGCCAAAGGGGGAGATTGTGAATGCACGTAGTTGTGCATGTTTAGTTTAATAATTATATGTAAGCATGGAAGAAATTTGTTTACTTATCTTCTATATATATAGGCAGCGTGTGGGAAGATCAACTAAGGTATTTATTTTCCTTTAGTTGTTTATTTGCATTAGGAGATAAGGAAATATTTTCACATGTATATCTATAATAAGGACAAAAGATTTGCATAGAAACAAATCTAGGGTTTAAGAAATCCTAGAACTCTCGATATATATATATAGGAAGAAGATCAAATAAGAATAGACTGTTAGGTAAGAAATAAGAATAAATCAGAACCCTTGATCAAAATAAGATATGTGGTTGAGATTGACCGACGCATTGAATTAAATCACGCAATGCATCAAAATGATGATGCATGAATTTATTGAATGCAATGCATGAAAATGACTGATAGAGACTAGTATCAGCCTTGCCACGTAAATAATTCTAAGTAATAAGAAATCATACCTCCCATAACTTTGGGGCATCATCCCCGAAAGGATTTAATACCAGCAGAGTAGTATGATGACCTTGAAAGGTAAGTTAAAACTCAGAAGCCTCAGATGTCAGGTAAGGCTGGGAGGCTTGTTTCATGCAGAAGCTGTTAGAGCCTATATAGATCTGCTTCATCCCAGAGGCTATTCGAGGATTGCCGGCATCTGCCAGGATTGAGGGATCTGCCTAAACATACGATCCGCATGATGACAAACCGATATTTTATATGCATTTCAAGATGTTTTTAGTAGGTTTTGGCTTTGATATGTATGCTCAAATGAATAGGAAATGATATGTTTTCATACTTATGCGTTTTCTATATTCTTTGCGTTTTCTCTTGATTTCCGTGCCTATTTCAGGTGCTGTCGCAATTTTCTGGGCAAGTTTGACTTATCCTATGTCAAAGAGGATCGAAAGAAGAAGCCGTAGCACTTTGCGGATTAATTTTATGATGTCGGACGAGAGAGAACGAGCCAAAACCGTGAGAGCGCGCAAACAGTGAAATGTGGGCGGAAATGCACAAGTCAAACGGAAATGCACTAGTCAACCCTTCATTTAACTTTCCAGAAATTACAAATTTTACCCCACCTTCTCACTCAAGTTTCTCTTTATTGCAATTTGACCCCAACTTATGGGAAGTCTATAAATACCTTGTTATTTGCCTCATTTGGATATGTTTTTCACTTGTAATTCATTTTATGCACAACAACTCTTAGAACCCTAGTTTCCCTCTTTCCTTTTTGGTATTTTCAAATATTGTTGGATGATCAAGCTTGAAGATTGAGGATTATTGAAGCATTTTCTCTTCCTTTTACTTTCCTTGTTATTTCTACCATGAATTTCCTTCTTTTTGTTGGTTTGATTGTTAGATTTATGATGAGTGGCTAGATTTCTTAGAGGTTTCAAATGATGGATGGTGTGAATTAGGCTAGGATTTGGTGGCTATTGATGTGGATTTACCTTTCCTTTGAGTTGCCCTTGGATTTGATTGAATTTAATTGCATGAATGATTGACATCCATGAGTGCATACAAGGTGTTTGATGGAATGCCTAGGAAGCTTCCATTCATAGCACTTGGCATGAATCCTTGCTCATATTATCTAGTATTAATTTGCATTGCTCCTAGAAAGAATTATGTGAATTGATGTTAGATTAATAGGCATTGTGCTTTTAGGAGTTGGTAATATGTTTAGAATGGTAAGCATGTTATTCAATCCACTAGTTATCAAGTCTTAGGAGGATGAGATAGCTTAAATTATGTAATAATGCTAGTCAAAGGAATTAAAATGGTTTGATACATCACTTGCCTAGTTCTTAGCCTAATCACACCGGAAATCATTTGAATCCTTGCTTGCTTTTATTGAATTTCTACTACTTGTTCTTTTCTTACTTGCTTTTACTTGCATTGTTTACTTGTTTAGTTGATGAAACCACAAATTATGATGTATGAGTGCTTAGATAGCATGATGGACCTTGGATAGTTACTTGACACCTCTTTCGACACACTCACTCCTTGTGGTTCGACCCGGACTACTAGCTAGTTCGGTTATTATTATTGACACTCTAGAAATAGGGTCGAGTCAATTTTTGGCGCCGTTGCCGGGGAGTGAGTAGATAGAGAGTCATTAGTTGTTTAAGTTCTTGTTGCTAGTTTGAGTTTTTGTTTTTGATTATTTCTATTTGTTTGCTTGATAGGTACATGCACCTAAGATCCAAGGGGAGACTTGTTGAACCTTTGTTCTTAGAGTACCAAAGAAGGCATATAAGAAGATCTTCAAGTGAGGAGGAAGAAATGGCAAATCTGCCTCCTAACATGGAAGCTTTGATGAAGGAAATGGAAGATTTTAGACTATGGAAGCAAGGACAAGAGGAGAGAAGAGCACTTGAGGAGAGGAGAACTCCTCTCAATCACATGTTTGCTTCTCCAACGGACCAATTCCAAGGTGGAGAATGGGGACCAATCAACGCCAATAACTTTGAGTTGAAGCCGGCTCTTATTCACATGGTGCAAGCGGAGCAATATGGAGGAGGAGTAACCGATGATCCCAATGCTCATCTCCGAATGTTCCTTGATATATGTGATACAATCAAGCAAAATGGCATTCCTAGTGACACCATTCGGATGAGGCTATTCGGATTTTCTTTGAGAGATAAGGCGAAGGATTGGTACAAGTCTCTTGACAAGGTCACTATCCTCTCTTGGAATGATTTATGCAAAGCCTTCCTTGCCAAGTACTTTCCACCTTCAAAAGCTCAAAGGTTGATCTCCGATATCTCTCATTTCGCTCAACATGGTGATGAGTCATTATTTGATGCTTGGGAGCGGTTTAGAGATTTGTTGAGAAAGTGTCCTCAACATGGCTTGGATGAGAGTAGACAAGTAACCACATTCTATGGTGGTTTGACTCCTCATACAAGAAGCATAGTGGATGCCACAAGTGGAGGATGCTTACTCAATAGAGACGTTAAGGAAGCCGTGAGAGTTCTTGAAGAGATGGCTTCAAATTCCTATCAATGGCCAATGGAACGCACTCCGAAGAGGGTATCTTCTATCCGTGATGAGAGTTTTGATGATTTGGCAAGCAAATATACTCTTTTGAAGAAGGAGCATGAGAAGGATAGAGAGTCCTTGATGGAGATGCAAGCTTTGAAGAAGTTCGAAAATGGTGAAATATTGAGCAATGAGGAAGTTTTGTATATTAATCAACGAGGAGGCTTTCAAAGGAGTTGGAATCAAAGTGTCTACCCCTCTTTCAACAATCATCCGAATTTGTCTTATGGGAATCCAAACAACGCTTTACAAGCTCCTCAACCTCAATCTCCTCCGGGTTTTGGAGTGATACCACAAGTTGTTGAAGAGAAGAGACCTCCGAGTCAAACGGAGGCTATGTTGAAGCAATTAGTTGATGGTCAAGCTACCATGTCTACTCAACAAAAGGAGTTAGCCACCCAACAAGGAACCTTCATTGCTCATACGGGTCAAAAGGTCACAAACTTGGAGAATACCGTGGCTACTATGGGAAAGCACATTAAGATGCTAGAGGGGCAAATTGGCCAAATAGCTAACCAAGCTTCCTCTCAACATCAACAAGGGAAGTTCCCCGAGTAACATGGAGGTTAATCCAAAGCAACAATGCAAGGTGATTCGTGTGGTTAATGGGGCTGAGTCTATGCAACCTTTTGGAGAGCAAGAATAGGGAGGTTTAAGAGTTCCTCCATGGGACCCTTCCCATGACCATGAGAGCTATGAGAAGAAGAAGACTCCAAGGACTCTTGGAGATGAGATTTATTTTCTCACAAAACCGGATCGTTGGCCACCTTATGAGAATCTTCCACGTGAAGCCCAAGAGAAGGAGAAGACGAGCTCTTACTATCAAAGGATGAGAGCTAACAATGGGGTAATGTATGCAAGGGGAATGGATTTGAAAAGGATGGAGAAGGCCTACTACATCCATGAGCTTGGAAGAGTTATCAAAGAACGAAGAAGTTATGAAGAGTTCCAAGGTATCTATCCTACAACCCCCTTGGAAATAGTGAGTTTGAGTGAGTCTCTTGATAGTGTGGATGCTATTACGTTGAGAAGTGGAAGATCGATTGAGAAGCCAATGAGGCTCGGTGAAGAAAGAGATGAGAAGGATAATAAGAAGTCCTAGTGGAGGACGATGATGAAGAGGAAGAAATGGAGTCTCCAAAGGCACCTATGCAAAAGGAAGATGTTCCCAAGAAGAAAGTGTTTGATTATGAAAAAGATGAACCACCTCATGAGTGGATAGAGTTCCCTACTCCAAAGAAGGATGTGATTTCCAAAGCTCCGTTTCCTTCTCGTTTGGCCAAGCCCAAGGTGGACCCCAAAATGAATAGGTTTGTTGAGATGTTTGAGAAAGTAAATGTCAACATTCCTCTCATTGATGCTTTGAAGGACATGCCAGGGTATGCAAAATTCATAAAGGAATTAGTTGCCAAGAAGAAGAAACTAGAAGCTTGTGAAACCATGGAGCTTTATGAAGAGTGTCGGGCTATTGTGCAAAGGAATTTGCCCCTTAAAAAGAAACACCCCGGTAGCTTTTCATTCCTTGTGAGATCGAAGGCCAAAGGTTTGAGAGAGCTTTGTGTGACCTTGGAGCTAGCATCAATTTGATGCCTCTCTCGATTTTTAGAAGGTTGAAGATTGGGAAGTTCAAGCCTACCTTGATAGAGCTTCAAATGGCCGACAAGTCCATCACTAGGCCTCAAGGAATGGTGGAGGACGTGCTTGTAAAAGTTGGAGAGTTTATGTTTCCGGCCGATTTCGTTGTTCTCGACATGCCGGAGGATCACGACACTCCTCTCATTCTTGGCCGCCCATTCCTCGCCACCGGAAGAGCATCTATGGACATTGAGAGTGGAAATCTCACATTTTGAGTGGATGATGAGAAGATGGTCATTTCCATCTACGATTCAATGAAGGAGCCGAAAAAAGCATCTTGATACAAGCTCGAGGTTGTTTCGCCATCGAAGCTCGATCAATTGCCTCAAGGGCGTGGTTTGAAGAAGCAAGGAATGAAGCTCAAGGAGAAGGTGGATTATCCGTCTCGAGGTGGAGGTTTCACCAAGTTTGGGGTAATCAAGTTTCAAGACGAGATCGGAGGTCCATGTCATGAGAAGGTTGCAAGTTGTGGAAGTTTTTCAAGCTTTGGGAGCCGGGGCAAGAGTTCCTTTGATGTCCCTTGATTCACCTTTTGAGGTATCGTCGAGCTAACGACGTAAAACAAGCGCTCGTTGGGAGGCACCCCAACACGTATCCTTTATTTACTTGTTTTCTTTAAGTTTAGGTTGAGTCGTTTTATTCGAATAAGAGTTGAGAAGTGGGTTAATATGCTATGGAAAGGAATTTCTAAGTGTTGGGTGTTTTTCTATGCCTTAGAAAATTTTTGAGATTTTTCGGGTTGGCAATTTCATGCCTTAGAAAAATTTTGAGGATTTTCAAGTTCTTGCATTCCAACACTTAGAAAAATTTTGAGGAACTTTGCGCAGTCCGGCGGTAAAATTGAAAAAAAAATAGCAAAACTTGTCGGAATTCGATTCCGTCGATTGCATTGAGTTCCTAAGACTCGGGAGTAGGGGGAGGACCAACTTTCGTCCCGGACCGGGCCGAAAATGCTCGGGCCAAATCCGAGAACAGTGGGTTTGGCGGCTGAACTGGCGGCTCGAGGCTCACCCGCCATGTAGGCCGCCGGCGGTTGGATTTAGGCTGCCAAAATCTGGCGGTTGGTAGTGTAATTTCCGGGGGTCAACGGACCCTCCTTGGCGTTGACCGCCAACTCTCCTTCCCCCCCTATTTTTCAATTTGTTTTTCCATTTTCTTTTTGCTATTATCTCTCTTATCTCCTACACCTTTTATACCTCATTTCTCTTACTTATTCATTTCTTTTTTCTTGAGATGATGAACATGTTCTTGAAATTGAAAAGTCGAGAGGAGAAAAGCATGACGAAGAAAAGGATTCAACTTAATCGAGCATGTACCGGAATGAGCATCATTGAACGTGATATACATCGCAAGCTTGGACCTTTGTGAGTGTAGTTTAAATTCCTTATTATTCTTCCCTCCAGACTCATTTTAGACTTTGTTTCTAAAATAAGTTTGGGGGAGGGGGGTAGGATAAGGTCTTTAAACTACTTTTCTCTTTTCGGTTTTTCATTAAAGTTGTGATTTTTAAGCTTGTATTTGCTTGATGAAGTTGATTGTGCTTAATTGGATGCTTGAAAGGATGAATTTGTTTGAGTGTGTTTGGTATATGATGAGAGTGTATAAGTTGGAATGTGATTCAAGTGGTTCATATGTGTGTAAATGTATGCTTACTTGCAAATTTTGCAAAATTTTAAAAATTTCTTTCGAATGAATCACTTGAAGTATTGGTTTTCATATCGTGTTTTTCACTCCTTTGCTTTCAAGAGAGATGTCGATGATGAAGTTGAGTGAAAAATGGTATCATATTTTTGGAATCTTTCATGTGTGTAATGAGCATGAAATGGTTGCATGACACGATTAGCTAGGAATGATTGACATTAGGCACATGAACTCCAAACAAAAGCTTGTGAGGTTTGAGCCAAAACGTTGAATTGATAACGTTCTTTTCTTTCTTGAGACTTTGCCATGTATTGCATTGTTATCTTCTAGAACTTGCCTTTAATCTCGATCGAGGTTGCTATATGTGTTACGAGAACTTAGAAAGGATTTTAGGCCATCACTTTTTAGCCTCATTATTCCCTAAACACTAACCAAATAAAACGTTAACTTTGTGGTCCCCCTTGAGCCTTTGCAGCCTTTGTTGCTAAACCGGATGAAAGGGGGTGAAGGTTGGTTAAGGGAATCCATTAAGAGGTTGTGAAGTAAGTAAGAAAACTAGGTTTGAGTAGTTTGATTGAAGAGGTTGTTTTAAGATGGGAATACTCCTATGATCTCTAGTGAAAAAAAAAAATGAAAGTGATGAGAAAAGAAAAAAAAACAAAAAAAAAAGAGGAAAAAGTTGAAAGGAAAAAAAAAAAAATGTGTTTGAATAAAGATAGTTGTGAATGAGAGCATAAAGGAGTTATTCATGAATACGTGAGAAGCTTCAATCAAGCTTGTGTACTAAAGAGTGTAAAGAGGTGAAATGGTGAAGGTAGAAGGTGGAGAAATTCACACTTGGAGTGGAAAGAGGAGGTGAAAGTACTTAAGAAGTTTCTTAGTCACTTAGCCTAAAAATCCCTACCTAAACCAATGTCCCCACATTACAAGCCTAAATAAAAGACCTAATTGATCTTAGTTCGAGTGCACAACCAAGCGGTGGAGATCTTGAGATTTTGGGCAAAGCTTATGGTAAGAGCAATGCATGCATGAGTTCGATGAGTGTAAACATTTCTACCATACACTTGAGAGAAAGAGCGATACACTTATACCTAGTGAGGTTTGGAGTTTCACTATGCTTGAGTGATTGATTTCTTAGTTGAAAGTGTTGTGTGATTATGGATTGTTCGATGCACCTTGGGAGTTCCATGATTGAAAATGCTTTGTTGAGTGAGTATTTTGAGACATCGATGATCTTGAATTGCATACCCATTCGGGTTGAGTGTTTTGATTGTTTTGTTCCATTCTCGGGACGAATAATGGCTTAAGTTTGGGGGAGTTGACAAACCGATATTTTATATGCATTTCAAGATGTGTTTAGTAGGCTTTGGCTTTGATATGTGTGCTCAAATGAATAGGAAATGATAGGTTTTCATACTTATGCGTTTTCTATATTCTTTGCGTTTTCTCTTGATTTCCGTGCCTCTTTCAGGTGTTGTATTAAATTTCAGGGCAAGTTTGACTTATCCTATATCGAAGAGGATCGAAAGAGGAAGCCGTAGCACTTTGCGGATTCATTTTCCGATGTCGGACGAGAGAGAACGAGCCAAAACCGTGAGAGCGCGCATACAGTGAAATGTGGGCGGAAATGCACAAGTCAAACGGAAATGCACTAGTCAACCCTTCATTTAACTTTCCAGAAATTACAAATTTTACCCCACCTTCTCACTCAAGTTTCTCTTTATTGCAATTTGACCCCAACTTATGGGAAGTCTATAAATACCTTGTTATTTACCTCATTTGGATATGTTTTTCACTTGTAATTCATTTTATGCACAACAACTCTTAGAACCCTAGTTTCCCTCTTTCCTTTTTGGTATTTTCTAAAATTGTTGGATGATCAAGCTTAAAGATTGAGGATTATTGAAGCATTTTCTCTTCCTTTTACTTTCCTTGTTATTTCTACCATGAATTTTCTTCTTTTTGTTGGTTTGATTGTTAGATTTATGATGAGTGGCTAGATTTCTTAGAGGTTTCAAGTGATGGATGGTGTGAATTAGGCTAGGATTTGGTGGCTATTGATGTGGATTTACCTTTCCTTTGAGTTGCCCTTGGATTTGATTGAATTTAATTGCATGAATGATTGACATCCATGAGTGCATACAAGGTGTTTGATGGAATGCCTAGGAAGCTTCCATTCATAGCACTTGGCATGAATCCTTGTTCATATTATCTAGTATTGATTTGCATTGCTCCTAGAAAGAATTATGTGAATTGATGTTAGATTAATAGGCATTGTGCTTTTAGGAGTTGGTAATATGTTTAGAATGGTAAGCATGTTATTCAATCCACTAGTTATCAAGTCTTAAGAGGATGAGATAGCTTGAATTATGTAATAATGCCACTCAAAGGAATTAAAATGGTTTGATACATCACTTGCCTAGTTCTTAGCCAAATCACACCGGAAATCATTTGAATCCTTGCTTGCTTTTATTGAATTTCTACTACTTGTTCTTTTCTTACATGCTTTTACTTGCATTGTTTACTTGTTTAGTTGATGAAACCACAAATTATGATGTATGAGTGCTTAGATAGCATGATGGTCCTTGGATAGTTACTTGACACCTCTTTCGACACACTCACTCCTTGTGGTTCGACCCGGACTACTAGCTAGTTCGGTTATTATTATTGACACTCTAGAAATAGGGTCGAGTCACATGACTCTACGTACCTTAGGGTGAGGACCACAAAATTGATTACGAAGAGAATCTTGTCCCCTCAGAAATTCCTTTCTTGTCCTCCCTCTGCACGGAAGTTCACCTTTTCGTCCTTTCATCACCTATAAATATCGAGCGATCGATGCCATTTCATTCAACTGAACTTCACTCAATTCTACACACGCACTCTGCGTACTATTCCATTCACTTCACACTCTACCGCGAGCTTCTTCAAGCTGAGGCGAGTGGAGGTTTCAAGGTCGTCTCCCGAGAAACCTCACTCATCATCACCTTCATCTTCCATTCTTATCATCGGGAAGAACATCTCCCATCCTTTTGAGCCTAAGGTATAATCTTCGTTACCAAGAGAGGACGAAGCACGAAGGCGCTGTGCACTCCTTGCTTCTCCTTCCCTTGTCTCCTTCTCTCTAAGTTTTTCTACTTGAATAAGCTCTAAGCTCCATGGATTTAACTGATTTATGGTTATAAATACCCTTTGTTAAAGCGCATAGCTCAATTACTGCCTTCTACATCTATATGAACGATGCTCTGTATAAAATGAGTGGTTATGGCTAATACATCGTATAAATCTCTTACTCTTCACTGTTATAATCCTTTATCCATGAATGCCCTTTGCAAACATGATGAATAATCACTTAAATTGTTGTGGATCTTCAACCCGGATCTAACAACTGGCGCCGTCTGTGGGAAAAATGAGTCTAAGACGTCGATTTCCTCTTTATAAGCAAAATTCTGACTCGTTGTTATAATGTCGTTGATGATTTTCCTTGTCATTTCCTTATGTGAAGAATAGAAGAAAAATTACTGCTAGGGTGAATAGGTATGCTGTATTCGCTGAGTAGTTAGCAAAAATCTAGGTGTGCTATTGATCGATTTTTGTTGAGCCCCTCATGATTGTGAGCTGCAAAATATAGCGTGATCCCTAAATCATGCCTTCTTTACAGTAAAAATTATGATAGCTGCTCTGCTGAAGGGAAATTTGAGTTTAAGATGTTGATTTCCGTTCCTTATATGTGAATCTGTAGCTTGCTATTTGTAATGCTGTTGAATTTGTTGAATCTGAAGTGTTAGCCTCTGCGGTATCTCTGAAGTTTTAGTTGATTGCGGTGATGTGTTTATGAATTTGCTCTGTTATTTCCCTGGTGTGAGAGATGCCCGAGAGAGGGATGCTAGGATAAATATATATTGGATGTTAGTTTAGTGATCCTCCTAAAAAACTTGGGTATGCATACTGTGAATTGATTCCAGCTGAATTGTTCATAATAGAAAATCGAGGAATCGGAGGCGATCTCGAGATCATATTTTCCTCATAATACGAATTGTGATAACTAAATTGTTTCATTTGTCAAATGCTAAGGTTGGGAGAATCTAAGGGAAAGCCGAATCATAATTGCAGCAACCTCAGAACGCCTTCAACTCATCTTTTGTAATTGGTGAGTTTAAAATTCCTTTAAATGTTGCAAAACATAAAATTAGCTCGTGGGTCGTGAGGGATTGGTAATTACAGAGGAAGCTATACGACTCAAATCCAGTCGTAGGCCCCTGCATTGCCATGAACCGAAAACACACATAGTGAAGACACTGAAAACAGAGGGCCGAAAATGACGAGGTCACCCCATTCACCTTGATGAAGGGGCCCCACATTTGAAGGCAGAACCTCTTCAGAAGCCCTATCTAATAGGCAACACTTTCATAAGCCCTATCTAATAGGCAATATCTTCGTAAACCCTATATAATAGGCATTGTTGGGAATTGTTAAGAACAACATGTTAAGGGGGAACCTATAAGGGACACTTCATTGTTTTGATTTGATCCCAAAACCCCAAAGCGTTCTGTTCCCAAGCGACCCATTTTGATGTAGTTAATAGGTTAGAATTTTTCTAAGCCTACTCTGTTAGGATGGCTCTTTATTTTGCTTAGAATATAGACTTCAAAAGTTCAAGTGAAGGCCACTCGCTTGAGTGTGTTTTCCGAAGCGAAGTGAGTCTAGCGAGCTGAAGTGAAGAGTGCCGAAGAATAGTGTAGCGAAGCGAACGCTACAGTAGATTCAAAGTAGTCTGCCAAAGCGGAGCAAAGCGAGCGCTATAGTGCAAAGTCAAAGCGAGTCAACTCTGGTCAATACTTTCCAAAGCAGTCACTAGGGAACTATACTTCCCAAGCGAGTCACTACAGAATGACTACGAAGTGACTTAACTAAAGCGGACGCTACAACTTCAAAGCGAAGTGAGCCAGTACCTACCAGAAAGCGACAGCCCAATTCCCGCTCCGAATTTGAACTCCAGTCAACTAGAGATCTTCGCATTAATTGCGAGATCTCCACGTGTCGAACGCGGAGAGGAGCAGCGGAGTTGACTGCCAGGCCGACAAGGGCGCCGCAACAATACTGGGTCGCTCCAGTTACTGTTACAATTGGATCTTAGCCAAATTCGGCAAAGAGCCAAAACTGCGCGTCTGCAAAAGCATCCAGCCTGTGCAAGTACTGTCGAGAGGAGGAGGGACAAAGCCACCAACCAAGCAACCGATCTCGGCATCCCTCCGTCTATAAATAGTGAAGGATGAAGATGAAGAGAAGTACAACACTACTTGAGCATTTGAGCGCCTACTGCAAACAAACACTCCCAGCCTTAGTGCATTCTTCGAGTCTTTGTTTCCAAGTGTTCTCCGAGTTCCAGTCTCATCGGAACTCGTCTTCACAACCTTCACACTTAGAGTCTAAGCCCATTCCATATCCAAGCTTAGAAGAGGAGCTCTAGCCATCTTTGCACTTATTGTAAATAGCTCTTCATAGTGTGTCGTCGCATACCAAAAACCCTAATATGTCTGTTAGGTTTTTGAGTTCGTTGTCGTTAGGTTGTTTCGATCCAAGGCTCTTCTTTCATCGATTGAAGAAGCCTCGATCATAGAGTTTAGATCCAAGCTTGCACCTACATCGTTTGTGTGAAGCTCGATCGAAGCTAGGCTGTAAGGAGAGCCCGGAATCTCCCTGTCGTTCGGACTGAAGCAAGTG
Organism: Thymus mandschuricus; assembly: GCA_029379335.1. Lineage (NCBI taxonomy): Eukaryota > Viridiplantae > Streptophyta > Magnoliopsida > Lamiales > Lamiaceae > Thymus > Thymus mandschuricus. The sequence continues at coordinate 11,058,531 of CM057074.1, read as the reverse complement.
AAGCTTCTAGTCCAGTTTAGGTCTTTGTAGTGAACCCGTAATCACTGCGTCGTTCGTCAGATCCAAGCAAGTGAAGCTCGATCTTGACCAGGCTTTTGAAGAGCCCGAAATCTTCAAGTTCTTGAGTGAAGAGAACAGTTGCCGTGTGCAACGAAGTGGACGTAGGAGCTTTATCTCCAAACCACTATAATCCCTGTGTCGTATCTCTCTAACCCTAAACTCTTTACTTTGATTATCCATTGCACGTGCATCTAAACAAACATAACTTGGATTTTTAATTACTTAGGAAAGATTATAGCTCACCGAATTCCGCACAAGAGTAAAGTCTCACTCGTGATCAAGCTTTAAGCTTAGGTCAAGAGATTCTTGATTGCTTTAGATCTAGCTCTCGGCTAGGTCTTAGTATTTCTACGAGCACTTTACTTAAAACTCCGAGTTAAGGAATTTGAAGTTGAAAAACTTCAAAATACGTATTCACCCCCCCCCCCCCCCCCCTCTACGTATTTTTCCTTTAACAAACCGGGACCAACAGGCAGAACCTTCAAAAGCCCTGCTCAACAGGCAACATTCTCATAAGCCCCATATAATGGGCAGAACCTCCCATAAGCCCTATCTAATAGGCAACATTCTCATAAGCCCATATAAATGGGAAGAACCTCCCATAAGCCCTATCTAACAGGCAACATTCTCATAAGCCCCATGTAAAGGGCGGAACCTCCCATAAGCCCTATCTAATAGGCAACATTCTCATAAGCCCCATATAAATGGGCAGAACCTTCCTTATAAGCCTTACACAGTAGGCGGAACCCTCATAAGCCCTACACAGTAGGCGGAACTCACAAAAAGCCCTACATGGTTAGGCATCATACAAAAAGCCCCGCGTCGTTAGGCATCATACATAAAGCCCTGCATGATCAGGCACCACGCATTGGGTCCCGTGAAAATCGAGACTATACGAATCTCAAAAAGCCCCACATGATCAGACATCACACAATAAGCTCTATGAGAATATGCACTATAACATTAAGTCCCGCGAAAGCAGGCATCACTCATTTCTACCTTACATAAGAAGAAGCTACCTTTTAAAGCCTTGGATAAACAGGCAATATCTGCAAAAACTAGTACAGATAATCCCCAATCGCAGAAGATTTGTCAGAAGCAAATTATATATATTTTAGGCCTCATTTTGAGAGCATTCGAAGCTAACTCTCTGAAAATCTTCAAAACATTTGCAGAACTTCGCTGAGATGACTTCCAACTCAAATACTCATTTTGAAAGGGCATCTGATAGAGTCCTCTGCTCCTCTGGGGGGCAGGAGCCTGACCGTATCATGCCAAGAATATCCTTTGGATCAAGGGACTACCAAGCCATCATACATCAACACAATGATGCCCTTGTGATAACAGCGGAAATAGAGGGGTATCAAGTGCGAAGAATCTTCATTGATACTGGGACCCCTGTTAATGTGATTCTCAGGGATTGTTTCAATCAGATGTCCCAAGAAAGATGTTTGAAACCCGCCAAAGTAGCTCTCCAGGGTTTCTCGCAGAAGCCTATCATGACAGTAGGATCAGTGGATCTTACACTCACCTTAGGTGAGGGACATATTAAAACATCAAAGCAGACCGCCTTCTGGGTGGTTGATCAAGAGTCCAACTATAACATCATTTTAGGAAGAGCTGCTCTGAACTCTTTCCATGCAATAGTTTCAACATGTCACTTAACAATGAAATTCCCCCTGGGGAATCAAGTAGGATGGGTGTCAGGAAGCCAAATTGTTGGGAATTGTTAAGAACAATATGTTAAGGGGGAACTCATATGGGACACTTCGAAGTGAGTGAAGTATTTGTTTTGATTTGATCCCAAAACCCCAAGTGTTCGATTCCCAAGCGATCCAATTTGATGTAGAAAATAGGTTAGAAAATTTTCTAAGCCTATACTGTTAGGATGGCTTTATTTTGCTTTAGTCACTTAGGTTTTAGACTGCAGAAAATTCAAGTGAAGGCCACTCGCTTGAGTGTGTTTTTCAATCGAAGTGAGTCTACCCAACCGAAGTGAAGCGTGCCGAAGAATAGCGAAGCGAAGCGAGCGCTACAGTAGTTCGAAGCGAGTCTGCCAAAGCGAAGCGAAGCGAGCGCTACAGTGAAAAGCCGAAGCGAGTCAACGCGGGTCAACACTTACTAAACCAGTCACTTGGAGAACTCACTTCCCAAGTACTCGCTACAGTATGACCTTGAAGCGACTCGATTTGAAGTGGACGCTACGAGACTGAAGCGAAGCGAGCCACTACCTACCAGATAGCGACAGCACAATTCCCGCTCCGATTTTGAACTTCAGTCAACTGAAGATCGTCGCATTAATTGCGAGATCTCCACATGTCGAATGCGGAGAGGAGCAGCGGAGTTGACTGCCTGGCCGACAGGGCGCCACTACAATACTGGCTCGCTCCAGTTACTGTTAAGTTTGTAACTTAGCCATTTTCGGCAAAGAGACAAACTGCGCACTTGCAAAAGCAACTGCCTGCGCAAAGTACTGTCGAGAGGAGGAGGGACAAAGCCACCTACCAAGCAACGGATCTCGGCCAAACCTCCGCCTATAAATAGTGAAGGATGAAGACGAAGAGAAAAGAGAACACCACTTGAGCATTCGAGCGCCTACTGCAAACAAAAACTCCCAGCCTTTGAGCAATCTTCGAGTCTTTGTTTTCAAGTGTTCTCCAAGTTCCAGTCTCATCGGAACTCGTCTTCACAACCTTCACACTGAGAATTCTAAGCCCATTCCAAACCCCAGCTTAGAAGAAGAGTTATAGCCATCCTTGCATTCATTGTAAAGGACTCTTCAATAGTGTGTCTCTGTCGAAAAACAAAACCCCAACCCTAAAGTTTTAGGTTCTGTGCTCGTCGTTAGGTTGTGTTCGATCCAAGGCTCTACCTTCATGGATAGTAGAAGCCTCGATCATAGAGTCTAGATTCAAGATTACACTTTCCTTAAGTGAAGCTCGATCGAAGCTAGGCTGTAAGGAGAGCCTGCAATCTCCCTGTCGTCGGACTGAAGTGAGTGAAGCTTCCAGTCCAGTTTAGGTTTTTGGTGTGAACCCGGAATCACCCAGCGTCTGACAGATCCAAGCGAGTGAACCTCGATCTTGTCACAGGCTTTTGAAGAGCCCGTAATCTTCAAGTTCTTGAGTGAAGAGAACGAGTTGCCTAGTGCAACAAAGTGGACGTAGGAGCTTCATCTCCGAACCACTATAAATCTTGTGTCGTATCTCTCTAAACCATAAACTCTTTATTTCCTTTGTTTGATTATTCATTGCATTTGCATCTAAACAAACATAACTTGGAACTTCAATTCCTTAGGAAAGATTTAGCTCACCGAATTCCGCATCTAGAGTAAAGTCTCACTCTTGGTCAAGCTCTAAGCTTAGGTCAAGAGAACCGTGAATACTTTAGATCTAGCTCTCGGCTAGGTCTTAGTAGCTCAAAAGAGCACTTTTCTTGATACTCTGAGTTCGAGGAATTTGAAGTTGAAAAAATTCAAAACACGTATTCATCCCCCCCCCCCCCCCCCCCCTCTACGTGTTTTTCCTCTTACAAACCGGGACCAACAAGTGGTATCAGAGCGAGGTTCTTTCGAGCCTCTGCTTTGCATATCTGAAGTGAGTCCCCACTCGCTTCACGTTGTCTCACTGAACCGGATCCTTTTTCCTAAGTGCATAAAACCCTCACCCACGCATACTGCATTCCTACTGACTGTTTGCTATGTCTACATATAGTGCATCAAATCTTCCACAGTTCTCGATCGAAGGATACGAGACATGGAGCTTTCGAGTCGAGAGCTTCCTCTGCTCCATCCACTACCGGATGTGGGAAGTTATAGAGGATGGACCAATCGAAATCAAGAAAGCCATCTCTGTGAACGTTCCAGCCGCCGAAGGCCGCGAAGCTCATGTTAGACAAGAGTATGTCGAAAAGGAAAAAGACGACTACTATGCTAACGACTTCAAGATCGCCAACCTTGATAAAATCGCATGCCATACGATGCAGAGCACTGTGTCGGATGCCTACCTTCCAAGGATCAGGAAGTGTGCGACGGTGAAAGAAATGTGGGAAACCCTAGCTCTCATTTCTCAAGGAACGGACAAGATCAAGGAGAACAAGCTTGCCGTACAGATGCAAGAGTTTGAAGGCCTCATAATGAAGTCAGGAGAGTCCATAGACGCCTTCGACCTGAGAGTCACCAACATCATTGCTACTCTCAACTCACTTGGGAAGGAACTCATAGACAAGGAAGTGAATCTGAAGATTGTTCGAGCTCTCACGAGGAAGTGGCAGACAATGAAGGAGCTGTACCTAGCTACCAAGGATCTGTCAAAGCTCACACCAGAGATCCTGTTCTCCGAACTCAATGCCCATGAATTCTATCTGAATCGAATGAGCCTCGATGATGAGGATGAAGCTCCCACGACATCGAAAGGAGTCACTTTCAAAGCTGCTGAAGGACCAAGCGACCAGACACTCGCTAAGATGTCAAGAGAAGAGCTGGAAGAGCATGTTGCGTTCTTATCCAAGAACTTCAACAAGATGAACTCGCGTGTGGGCAAGTACAAAAGATTCTACAAGCAGTACAAGGGAAGGAGCCCTGATGCTCGTGAAAGCAAAGGAAAGAGAGAAGAGACGACCAAACCGATCGCAAGGGACATGATGGAAGTGGAATGCTACCACTGCCACAAGATGGGCCACTACAAATCTGACTGCCCAAAGTTGAGTGCAAAGGAGCGAGAGGAACTAAAAGCAAAGAGTGATGCTCCACGGCGAGCGCTTGTAGCAAGCGAGCAGCCAGTCGCTACAACTGAAGATGTCTCAAGCGACTCAGATGCATTCACTGATCCCAATTCCAGTGAGGGAGAGGATCTTGGACTCATGGCGCTCACCGACGAAGAGACTGGAGAGGTATTTATCTATCCCTCATCAAGATCAATTACACTCGCACACACTCACCAAGAGGAAGCTAATTCCTCGACATGGAGTGAGTTGCTTGACAAACACCTCAAACTGTCAAGCGACCACAAAGTGTTGAAACAAGCTTTGTCTCAAAGCGAGAAGGAGAACCGAAAGCTAGCCATTGAGCTTGACCAAGTCAAACTTAACTTAAGGGCTATGACTAGTAAGTTCGAGGATCTCTTCGCCAGACATCAAAGCTTGGAAGGAAGGTATGAAACCCAATCCAATCTAGTGGCCAACTTAAACAAAGCCTCATATGCAAGGCAGGCACTAGAGAGCTCACTTCTACCTTTTGGTAGAAAGGGAGGACTCGGATATGAGGGTGGACCTTCCAAGCCGACTGTCTTTTTTGGTGCTTCAAACACGACACCATCAGTCACTTTGGATGTGCCCACTGCCTCCAAAGCGACCACCAACAAGGATAAAGGTAAAGTGGCTGAGAACCCTAAGAAGAAGCCAATGAAGATGTCTATATCTTCAAGGGCAGAATCTAAGGGCAAGCAGAGTTCAACAGTCCCTAGCACTAACAATGCTAAAACTTACCAATCCAAAGGTAAAGGGAATCCTGTTGTAGCTTCTAAGTCTCAGACCAAGACACCAGAGACAAAGGATCTCCCTTTCAAGAAAAGGAGTAATGTCTATGTGTCACGTGAGCCGGATCGGAGATGGTCCAACCGTACTCATTGAGGGGGAAGAATTCGAAGCACCAAGGAGGTCGCTTCAAACTTCCGAGGTTACTCAAGCGAGTCGGGGTCAAAACCCTAGTTTGACCGCTTCGAGAAAACCAAGCGAGCCGCTTCGAAAGACTGTAAACCCTAAGTCAGTCTCTAAGCCTGTAGCTAATCCGAAGCAAGTCGCTTCAGGATACATGCAAAAGGGTAAGAGTGTAGGTATGTCTCAAACGAGCCGCTACCCCTCTTGCACACACCGCTGCACCTGTGAAGCTGCCTTAAAGCGAAAGTTATAATTTAGAAAGGCCGATAAGCCCAAGACACAAGCTCACTCTCAAAAGAAAGTGAAGCAAGTGTGGGTACCAAAAGGGACTAATCTGCAAGGACCCAAACTGATTTGGGTACCAAAACTTGTCTAATTGCAGGTGAGCGCCATGGACCCCATGCCAAGTGAAGGTCAACAAATCTGGTACTTGGACAGTGGATGTTCAAGACATATGACTGGCATGAGAGCTCTACTTCAAGACTATGTTGAGAAGAAGGGTCCACACGTAACCTTTGGTGACAACTCTCGAGGAAGCACTAAAGGATATGGCGCACTGAAGATCGGGAAGATCAAGATTGAAGAAGTCTCCTACGTGGAAGGACTAAGGCACAACTTGTTATCCATCTCATAATTCTGTGACAAGGGATACAAGGTGGAGTTTATCTCCAACAAGTGCATTGTGAAAAACAAGCTCACTTCCCAGATTGTGCTCACTGGAATTAGACAAAGGAACATCTACATAGCACAATGGGAAAGCTGCAAAGAGGATACGTGCTTAGTCGCAAGAAGTGCTACAGAAATGGGATGGCTATGGCACCGACGCTTGAATCATCTCAACTTCAAGACTATCAATCGCATAGCTCGTAAAGGCTTGGTACAAGGCATACCAAATGAAGTCTTTGTCAAAGACTATCCATGCTCACCATGACAACGAGGGAAGTTGACGAAGAAGCAATTCGCCAGTCTTGAAGAAGCTTCATCCAAGCGAGTGCTCGAGCTGCTTCATATGGATTTGTTTAGTCCAGTCACTCCAGTTAGTGTAAATGGAAGAAAATACACTCTAGTTGTAGTCGGCGACTTCTCTCGCTACACTTGGGTCGTATTTCTCTTTAGCAAAAAGGAGACACTGGCCAAGCTTCCACAACTGCTCAAGCGACTAGCTGTGGAGAAGAACCAAGCAATTGCCACCATCCGCTTCGACAAAGGCACTGAGTTCTTAAACTCAACCATTGAAGCATACTGCACGGAGCATGGCATAGCACACCAGACTTCCTCAGCACGCACACATCAACAAAACGGAGTTGCAGAAAGAAGGAATAGAATCATCAAAGAAGCCAGTTCGAACCATGATTGCTGACTCGAAGCTTCCGATGAAATATTGGGCCGAGGCTGCCAATACAGCATGTTACACGCAGAATCGGACGCTTCTCAGTAAACGGCACGACAAGACACCATATGAAATATGGACAGGGAGAATTCCTAACATATCTTATTTCCATATTTTTGGTTGTAGGGTCTTCATCCATGATAATGGGAAGTCACAGTTGAAAGCCTTTGAAAGCAAAGCTGATGAAGGAATATTCTTAGGATATTCTACATCAAGCAAAGCTTACAGGGTGTTCAATTGTAAAACCCTAATTGTGGAAGAATCACCCCATGTCGTATTTGATGAATCTTCTTTGAGTCTTCCACAGGAACAGGTTCAATCAAAGGAAGGAAAGACAAGCGAGGAACCCATCAACTCATTATCTTGGGACATGCTTGAGGATGATGAAGAAATCAAGGACTCAAGCGAGCAGATTGTCCAAAGAAAAGTTGAAGCTGCCACCAAGACTCCTGAAGCAAGTGCAAGTCAAGCACCCATTCCAGTCGCTTCAGAAGGAGAAGCAAGCGACGAGGAAGAAGATGAAGATGAAGCTAGTGGATCCAAGCGAGCGTGGCTCAAGGTTCACTCACCAAGTCAGATCATTGGAGATCCATCCAAGGGTGTAGTGACCAGAAGTCAAGTGTTTGGAGAAAGTGCCATGTTCAGTTGCTTTCTCTCAAACATTGAGCCATCAAGTGTGGAAGGAGCCCTAGCAGATTCTAATTGGGTGATCGCCATGCAAGAGGAGCTGAATCAGTTCACCAGGAATGACGTATGGTACCTCGTGGATCGTCCCAAATTCCAGCATGTTATTGGCACCAAGTGGGTGTTCAAGAACAAGACGGACGAGGACCACAACGTTGTGAGGAACAAGGCGCGACTCGTCACTAAGGGCTACTGCCAAGAGGAAGGAATCGATTTCGATGAGACCTCGCTCCAGTGGCACGGCTTGAAGCGATCTGACTATTTCTTGCCTATGCAGCGGCCAAGAAATTCAAAGTCTATCAGATGGATGTCAAGAGCGTGTTTCTCAATGGTGAATTGAAGGAAGAAGTATATGTGGAGCAGCCACCGGGTTTCGAGCAAGGAGATAAGGTGTATCGATTGAAGAAGGCCCTATATGGATTGAAGCAGGCGCCTAGGGCATGGTACGATACACTTTCTCAATTTCTAGTGGATAATGGATTCCACAAAGGAAAGATAGATCAGACTCTCTTCACCATCAATCATGCCAAGTATACTCGAGATATGCTTGCCAAGTTCGGTGTTCAGCATGCCAAATCTGTGAAGATCCCAATGAACACCAACTGGAAGATGGAGCCAGACCTTGATGGTAAGTCTTTGGATGCTACAGACTACCGAGCCTTAATCGGATCCCTTCTATATCTCACTGCAAGCAGGCCTGATATAGCTTTTGCAGTTGGAGTATGCGCTCGCTTCCAAAGCAATCCCAAGCACAGCCACCTTGATGCTGCCAAGCGAATCCTTCGCTACCTCAAAGGCACGATCAATATGGGATTGTGGTATCCAGCTGAAGATAATTTGGAGCTCACTGGATATTCAGATGCTGACTATGGAGGGAGCCGAATTGACAAGAAATCAACTTCGGGCACTTGTCAGTTCATGGGAAGCAAGCTGATCTCATGGTTTTCGAAGAAGTAAACAAGTGTAGCTACTTCAACGACTGAAGCCGAATATATGGCCGCTGGAAGCTGCTGTTCTCAAATTCTATGGCTTCGTCAGCAGTTGAAGGACTACAGAGTTGAAGCTAATGAGATCCCAATCTTCTGCGACAACAACAGCGCTATATGCATCTTGCAGAATCCAGTGCTTCACACCAGATGCAAGCACGTGGAAATCCGACATCACTTCATTCGTGATCATGTCGAGAAGAAGGATATCAAGCTCGAGAAAATCCATACCGATCTACAGCGAGCAGATATCCTCACCAAGCCTCTAGGTGAGTCTCGTTTCAATCAGCTATGCATGGAATTAGGGTTGCTAGACCCTGGTGAAGAGTGCTAGATCCTGGATGCACGAAGGAGTGGTCACTTGTCCTTTGAGCGTCACTCGCTTCGGATCTTCACCAACTCAAGCGAGTCACTTCAAAATTCCACTCTCTTGAAGAAGGAGAAATAAGGTGGAGAAAGGTGGAGTGTTGGAAGACGTTCCCTACCCGCTTACAGGAATTGTTAAGCCATTGGTTAAGGGGGAACTATTGTTTGCTCTCGGAGCAAGCTACTTCCAAAGCGAGCAAGGAAAGCTGCTACCTAGCCTAGGATTCCTAGCAAGTGGGTATAAACACTCGCAAGTGCCGTTTCTAGTAACGGGTGTGGGGTCTTGTATCGGGCCTTCCCACGTAAAAATGGTGAAAGCTTAGGCAGGCCTAGCACCTAGACCTTGCGTCCTCTTCCCATCTTCCCGCCGAACAGGAGCAAGTCCTCTCACCTTCTTCATCGTGGATAAACTTTCATTCCTTACTCACTCTTCATTGAGTTGAGCTGCCGAATGTCTATCCATTCCTCCCCCACTTTGAATTTTGCGTCACCTCAATTAACCCTAGTCTGGGTCAAGCGAGTCGATTGCAAATTCATGTTGTAGCTCGTAGGAGGAAGCTTGAAGAGTTACCTTTTACTTGAAAAGGTTGCATGACTGGTGACATGTCTTTGCGTAAAATACGAGATTGTCTTGTCAGAGCATTCTCATTGTCATCCTGTCCTATTCCACTTTGAAATAAGGACTTGTACTCATCTCCCTTTCATCGTGAATAAGTACACTTACGTGAAGCTCCCCTCTGGGTTGTAGTAAGCTTGTGTACATTATTCATTCTCCCCCTCATTCACTCGATGGAGGAGTCTCTAGTTCGTAGAGGAAGATGGAAGAGATGAACGACATGCAGTCCAAGCTTGAAGTCTGATCCATCAAGTGGATTCAACAATTGGTGTCCAAATTCACAAAGTGACTTCAATAAGTTGTATCAATCTCCTACGAAGTGAGATTGACTGGTAAGTATTTCAATTTAAGTACACTAAGTAATGTGAAGCGTGCTAGAAACCTTCACTTACTATGTGGAAAATATGAAATGAATCTGACACAAATACAAAGAGGAAAACATTCTTGTTTATCCTCGAAGTATGTAAGTCAGAAACATTTTAAAATTAAGCAAAAAAATTTCATTTCTTATTCTAGTCGCTACAGATGATGAAGCGAGTGCCACGTCACTCAAGCAAGTCATCGCAAGCGAGTGCGGAACAGTCACTCCAAGCGAGTATTCCGCAAGCGAGTAAAAGCCAATCGGCCAAACTCAAGCGAGCGGGTACGAAGCAAGTATGAGTTGTCTGCACTCGAGTGCAAAATTTCACTTTTTACTTTAGCATTTAATGCAGTGGCGCGTAGACAGAGAAGAGACAGGCGCGTGCATCTCAATTCAAAGAGAAGCGGGAAAATCGCCCTTGATCCAGCCTTTCAAATCTCAACAGTTCCAAAATCCGAACCGTTGGATCAACGCCGATTGGAGAGACGAATCAGAGAAGGTCACGTGGAAATGCCAAGTCAAGTTGGCGGTTCACTTTTACTGTGATGACGCCGGAAACATCAGATCCATCACCGAGGGTCCGCCGCCTATGCACAGGATTCTCGTGGATATTACTGTCTTGCCCCTGCCACGTCAGCCGAACCCTAGCTCTATATATATGCAACGACGGAGATCTGCAGAAAATTTCACAACTCTCTAAATTTGCCATTCTCGTGCAAAATCTGCGTCTCTGCAACTCACGAGTCTCAAACCCCCCAAAATCTTAAACTTTTCTCAAATCTCTCTACAAAACATCCATGGGAAAGAAGGAGAAGACACAAACGATGGAGCAATTCCTGAACTCCCTTGATGCAAATATCAACATTGAACCACACCTTGATGAAGATGTGGTAACGGAGAACAGATTCTTCCGCAGGGCCGTGACCACGGCCGGGTTGTGGAAGTTCGTGACAGCGAAGCCACAGCAGATTCTGGCCAAGGCCGTCGCCGATATTCTTCTGAATCTCAAAGAGGGAGAAGAAACGTCAACCTTCACCGATCCACAGGAAGGAAGGCCTGTGGAGATCGAGCAGAGCAGGATAGCCGATGTATTCGACCTACCGAAGATCGGACCGGACTCCTTGACAGAACTCGAAATGTCTGTTCAAGTGGAGTATGCACGATTTGCTAAGAGGAGAGGCGAGAAGTTTAAGAATCCAAAGCTGAGCAACATCAGGAATGATCTATCGGCTCCGTTCAACTTTATATGCGAGTTGTACACGAAGTCAGTACTTTGCGGTGTTGGTTCGCTGAGCCAACTGTCCGACACCAAGATCTTCGCCACCTCCGTCATCGTTGACAGCTTGACAAGGACAAGCTTCAACTGGCACCGCTGGTTCATTAACCAGATTCATGAAGTTGCAAAGGATTTCGAGCTCAAGGAGGGAAGTGAAAACGAAATCCTTCGCAAAGGAAAACTCAAATTTTTCTCCAAAATCTCCTTCGCCCTAGAGAATCTGTTCGAGAACATGAGGTGGAATGGCGAGAAGGACAAAGCCGAATACAAAAAGAATACCATCTACTTCGATTCATGGAAATCGGAGAAGCTCCCAATCGACCGGGAATGCATCAATGTGATAATCCTCCCATCTGCTCCAGTTGTTGAATCTTGTAGCGAGGCGGAAGAGGGAAAGGAAGCTCCTTCACCATCGAAGTGAGCCAATCCAAGGAAAGCACGGTCAAAGCGACCACAACGACTAAGGCGTGTAACCGCCATCATTGAAGAGAGCGTGGCTGAGGAGCAGCCGCTCGAAAAGGAAGAAGAGGAACTCCAACCACCCCAGCCATCACCACCAAAGACCAAACACTCCAAACTCCCCCAGTTCAAACTCAAACCCAACCGCTACCCTAACCTCAAACCTCTACCACAGCTAAACCCCAAACTCAGAAATCCCCCCAATCTCCACACGAAGAAGAATCAGCTTCTTCTTTCCAACTACCCCCAATCCCACTTCTCAGCACAGACCCTACTGCTGCATTCACCATATTCCAACCAACCCAAACCCAGCAACCAGCCACCGAAACCATCCAAATCACCGAAACCTCCCAAGCCTCATCATCAACCCAATCCCCTTCCTCATCGGCAGCTACAGCCGATACCGCCCAAACTACCGGCACAAATGCAACTATCATTCCACCATTCCAAATCCCCACGGTCTCTGCAGAGATGAAGGCTCTAGAACGATACGTGAAGGATAGAGAGCAGGCTGCAGAGACAATCTCCACTCGCTACTCCTCTGTGCCAATGTCTGATGAGTTTTTCACCAAAACCGTCGACTTTCTTCAAGGAACCATATCTGATCGGTGAAGATCGGTTCGCCCGAGGTTCTATTTCGGATATCTAACTATCGAATAAACCTATCATGCTCCTATGAATTAAATGCGGAATCATAGGGGGTTTATAGATCGATTACCTGAAGAAGTAGAGAACTCGCGAATAGATCTTCTGATCTGTATCTCTGCTCGATTCTGACGTTGGATGGACAACGAACCTCGGAATCAGCCACGGAAACGGGGACCCCACCGAATGCTACTGCTCGGCCGTGCGTCTCTCTCTCCTCTAACCCTAGCCTCCTTTTTCTTGTTCAGAATATTAAGTGCACTCGATTTATTCTGACTGTTAGGTCTAAACAAGACCTTGAGGGGTATATATAGAGGAGACTAAGAGAGACTGGGCTTAAGTTGCAGGCCAGGCCTGCAACACATGGACTGGACGTCCATGAGCATAGTTGGCGCCCCATACTGGGCCCAATTGTGTGGTGGCCCACTTATTCCTTGTACTGTGGCCTATTGAGCTTTTTGGGCCAGATCAGGGATCTACTAGCTGGTAAAACCGAGGCCTCCCAATGGCTAAATTCTCCATACTCAGCCCAGAGTATAATTTAGTCCATAAGTACTAAAACATTCCACTAGAGTAATAGTACTGAATTACCTGTTTTACCCCTGTTGAGTTCAGGGCTAGTATTAGACTTAACGACCCCCATATTTAAGATATCCCACATCCGTTGATTAACTTAGAGCTTCTGACTGCTCGTGTTATTCAACTTCTTTTATATTCCTGAGTAGTACCATTCATACCTTACTCATCATACCGGAATTTAATCCACCTGCAGGGTTTGGTATGATAGTCCTTAATGAATTCCTCAGGGGAAGTGATCAACCTGTTCTACCAGGATATGGTGCTCTGTTGCAGTTACACTAAGAGTCGTACTAGTTGTAGTTGCTTCCCAAGATACGGAGCATATTGAGTTACAGATACTCTGAACTCTCACCCATGGTAAATCAAAGAAGCAGACAACAACTATACACCCTTAGGACTCAACTAGAGTTAAGGTTTATCTTAAGTCACCGAGGTCTTGATTCTTTCTACATCTGGTCAGAATAGAAGAATACACCTCACCGTGATCCTATCAGTACACGCACGTACTAGTATAGACAAGTAGCCAAGACAAGCTACTTATGCAGCCTATACTACAGCCTAAACCGACAGTTATATCCAGAACTGTCTCAACTGTGATACCCTTTTATATCTCTTGAGGAACCGGCAACTATGGTCTTCTGTGATCTACAACACACCATAAAGCCTACAACTTTGAGATAATGGATAGATGTTTGATGCATAGATAACAATTCATACTTAATCAGATAGAAGATTGTTAGTGGCTATGGACAACACATGTATACAAGCTAAAAGGCCTGCTTTCTAGTATACAAATCCATCAATCTCCCACTTATACTAAAGCAAACTTTTAGTATATCATGTGACAAATAGGCAAAGTGTCTACAATCTAGCATCTATTACACATCATCTCCCACTTATACTCAAAGTTTAATAGTATGGGAGGCGTTCCTTGTGGATAGATCCGCTAGATCTACCGTTGAAGGGATTATCTCAACTTCCACTTCTCCTCCTTAGACGATTTCTCGTACAATGGTACTCTCTATGTTGTTACTTGCCTTGTGAGCTCTGAGTTCCATGCAGTTTGCAACTGATCCAACATTATCACAACACGGTGTGATACCTTTGGGCAAACTGGGAACCAGATCTAGCTCATTCAGGAAGTGCAGGAGCTTCACAACCTTTTGTGGCATTACAAGAAGCCACATAGTCGGCTACATGGTAGAGCCTCCGTGACACCTTCCCGTGTCACACCCTTCCAAGTGATAGCTCCACCTCCCAAGGTGAACACATAGTTTGAGGTAGATTTCCTCTCATCTCGATCAGCCTGGAAGTCTGAGTCCGTATACCCTATCGGGATCAACTCATTGGACTGATAAACAAGCACATGATCCCTTGTCCTCTTGAGATACTTCAAAATGTGCTTAACAGCTGTCCAATGTCCCTGACCAGGGTTAGACTGATATCTCGCCACCATGCCAACCGCATAGCAGATATCTGGTCTAGTACATAGCATTGCATACATGAGACTTCCAACCGCGGAAGCATACGGTATAGTCTTCATGCCCTCTATCCCCTCTTGTGTCTACGGACACATGTCCTTAGATAGAGGTATGCCATGTCTGAAGGGAAGAAAACCCTTCTTGGCATTCTGCATGCTGAAACGGGCGATCACAGTATCTATATATGAAGCTTGGCTTAAGCCTAACATCCTCTTACGGCGATCTCTGATCACCTTGATCCCTAGGATGTAACCTGCTTCTCCCAAGTCTTTCATCTGAAACTGTTCAGACAACCAATCCTTTACGCCTGATAACACGTTCACATTGTTGCCAATGAGAAGTATGTCATCTACGTACAGTACGAAGAATACCACGCTTCCGTCCGAACTGAGCCTGTAAACACAGCTTTCGTTTAAGCACTGGACAAATCCGTAGGATTTAATCACTCCATCAAAACGAATGTTCCAAGACCTGGACGCTTGCTCAAGTCCGTATAAGGACTTCTTAAGCTTCCATACCAGATGCTCCTGGCCATCTCTCACATAACCTTCTGGTTGGCGCATATAAATGTCCCTACCTTTTTCAAGGTACCCGTTCAAGAACGCAGTCTTGACGTCCATTTGCCAGACCTCTAGGTCTAAATGTGCCGCCATGGACAAGAGTATTCTGATGGACTTAAGCATGGCAACTGGCGAAAATGTCTCATCATAGTCGATTCCCTCTTTCTGAATGAATCCTTTCGCCACCAATCTAGCTTTGAAGGCTAAAAACCTTCCCGTCAGGTCCTCTCTTTCTCTTGTACACCCACTTGCAACCAATGGGCTTTACCCCATTCGGCAGCTCCGCAAGGTCGTACACGTCCATGTTAACTATGGATTCTATCTCCGAATCCATAGAAACTCTCCAGGAATCTGCATCCTCGTCCTCCATCGCTTCCTTGTAAGTCCAGGGGTCGATCTCATCACGTTCGATACCCGAGAGTAGTTCAGTGGATTCTCCCATGAACATGAAACGGTCCGGTTGACGAACAACCCTCCCACTGCGACGAAGCGATGGTGGAGATACAGTATCGGATAAGGGTGCAGTTAGTGGTATAACCTCTTGTACTCTCGGCTGTTCTGGAATTTCGGCTGCTGCTGATGCTCGCAACTCATCGAGCATTATTTCACTCCTTATCCGATGGTTACTAATAAAGTCCTCCTCTAGGAATCGGGCATTGGTGCTCACAATGACCTTCTGATCCTGGGGACTATAGAAATAACCTCCTTTCGTTCCCTTTGGATATCCTACAAACAGCCTAACCTCAGTCTTAGACCTCAATTTGTCGGCCTCCTTAGTCAGCACGTGTGCTGGGCATCCCCAAACCCGAATATGACCCAAGCTAGGCTTGCGCCCTGTCCATAATTCGGAAGGAGTTTTAACTGTCGACTTTGTAGGTACTAGATTGAGGAGATAACCTGCTGTTTCCAAGGCATATCCCCAGAATGAAATTGGCAAGGAAGCATAGCTCATCATCGATCTAACTGTGTCTAAAAGAGTACGATTCCGTCTCTCAGTCACACCGTTCTGTTGGGGAGTACCGGGCGTAGTTAACTGAGATGAAATCCCATTTTCTGACAAGAAGGTTCGAAACTCAGTTCCGAGGTACTCGCCACCTCTATCAGAGCGAAGTGACTTGATACTTCTACCCGTTCTCTTCTCCACTTCCGCTTTGAATTCCTTGAATTTGTCAAAGCACTCGGATTTCTTGTGGAGCAGGTAGATAAAACCGTAACTCGAGTAGTCATCAATAAACGTGACGAAATACTCGTAACCTCCTCGAGCTTGAACGGACATCGGTCCACACAAGTCAGAATGAACCAACTCCAAGAGCTCTTGGGCTCGATATCCTATGGACTTGAAAGGTCTGGTCACCATCTTTCCTTCCAAACATGATTCACACGTTGATAAAGGTTCTATTTGGAAATCCAAAACACCTTCTTTTATCAACCTTTGAATCCTCTTTTGATTGATGTGACCCAATCGTAAGTGCCATAATAGAGTTTGGTTCGTTTGAGACGGATTCTTCCTCTTTTTAGTATTCAATGATGAGGAAGCATTATAAGAAGAAGAATCATTCATAGGACAAGTAATGGTATAGAGAGACCGGGACAATGTGACAGAAACTATAACTTCATTATTTTTCTATGATAGAAATCCCTCTATCAAAAACAACTGAATATCCGTGAAAGTTTCGAGACCGAAACCAAGTTTCGCCAAAAGGCAGGCACATATAAAATGTCTCTCAAAACCAAACTTACATGTCCAAAATCAAACTGAATATCTCCAACCGCGACATCTGCAACTCTCGATGCATCGCCCTAGGAGATGGTAATCTCGTCATCACTTAACTCCTTTATCCGCAGAAAACACTGCAAGGTGTAACACATATGATCAACTACCCCAACCTGGGTAGAACATGCAGTTGATCATTTCTCAGTATGACGTACCGGAATTCTTCTTCTTTAGAGGGCAGTCAGCCTTCCAGTGTCCTTTCTTGTTGTATATGAAGCACTTGCCCTTCCCCTTTGGCTTTTCTTGCCATCGGTAGGCTCAACACCTCTATCTTCTTCCAAGCTCTTGTTAACTTGCTAGTGTTTGACACCTTCTTCCTCACTTTCATCTTTCCATGCCGTCTGAGGAGCAAACATAAGCACACAAGCTTCTATATCATCCAATTTCTAGAAGATTTCCAGGAGTTCTGGGATATCTGCAATATCTGCCAAGTGAGAACACAAGGCTTGCAACCCTGGCGTCAGAGAGTATTTGACTAATCTTAGTCGAATCGTTACTCTCATGCCACAACATGTGTAACTCTCTATCTTCCATCGATGATACTAGAGCTTTCAGATAAGGTGTAGTGAGTACTAACTTGTACTCTTCATCAACAAGGACAATATCGAGATTTATTCCTTCACTCCAAATAGTTGGAATCCGTGAGAGGACTCGAAGTGAGAACATTTATCAACGGGCCTAAAATCATATCTGATAAAGCAATAAACACGTAGACACTCGTAAGAAAAGATCATGCATCAATTCGTAACGAAAATTATTGTAACCTTTTGATAAACCAATAATTTCGAAACCTTCAACAGCCCAAACAATGCGGATCGCAAGCCACGTTCGTGTGGACGTTTACGCTCCCACTGTTCGACCAGATACTCGGATCTTTAACTCTACTTATCTTGCCAACCTATCCTTATGGCAAATAGAGCTAACAGTTGAACCTTACTAGACCATATTAGATTAGAAAAGGGACTCCGTTGGGGAGTTGTATTCTAACTAATATCTAAGCTTTTAACCACAATCTTAGCCTAACTTGGAAAAAACACTATTTTCCTTAAAATATCTTTGTTCAAAAACCAACTCCAGAGAAAACCGTAGTTACTATTCCGAGTAAGCCACGTTAGTGTGGACGTTTACTCAGAAAAGCTCCCACTTCTCATTTTGGTTAGAACATTTTCGTTAAGAAACCTTAAGTCTGGCGAACTCGTTCGATACGATGTGCAAGCCACGTTCGTGTGGACGTTTACACACTCGCACCAAACTTCACCTTAAGGTCAGTTGTGGAGGTCTTAACATTTTCTATACCAAAAACGTTTTTATCTGCTTAGTATTTTTCTTTCAAAAGGTTGTCGACATGCTAGATCACGTTGTCACATAATCCTAAGCATAATTTTCTAAACGCAGCAAATAAACCATGCTCGCAGAAAATTAAAACATGCTTATACTGACAAGCCTAAAACATGCTCGACTAAGCGCACTTTAATCACCTCGACAGGCAAGACATGCTATAATAATAAATTGCATCCATAGCATGCTTAAGAAAAACGAGATAAAAACAAAAATAAAACTCGCTTTTCGTGGTGTGACGACCCGTCTAATCTATTACATAAAATTGTAAAATCCAAAACAGGCTTCGGTCTTGAATAAGTCCTCCGAGTTGATCTCCCGTTTCTCCCCGAAAATAAATAAATTATTTAGATAATTTATTTTCTAATTTTCGTTGCCATTGGGCTTCTCTAACCGAGATTGGGCCCACACCACGTGACCCAATTCTCTCGAAAAGGCCCAAACCGCGCTCGTTTCACTCTTATGGGCCCACGAACCCGAAACCGACCTAACACGGCCCGAATTCGCGACTGGGCCCGAGCCCGAACGCTGGAGGCAGCCCGTAAACGTGAACGGGCCGGGTTTGAAACCCTAGGCCCGTCCACGGGCTAGGGCACGGGCGTGCAAAGCTGCCCGCGCCGCAGCCGACGGCGTGAGGCCCTGCCGCCGGCCGCCTCCGCCTCCCTGGCGCCGCTGCTGCTGCTGGCCGTCGATCCCTTCCGGTGGCACGGCCGGCAACCGTCCCGGCGAGGCTCGCGGCGTTGAACCCTAACTAGGGTTCCGCCGCGGCACCCCTCACCTGGCTGCCGCCGTTCCAGCCGCCGGCGACGTCCGCCGCGGCTCCTGCTGCTGGTGTTGATGTCGCCGGTGTGCTCCGCCTCCCTGGACGCTACCTCCGCCGCCCTCGCCGTCGCCTTCAGCCGCGTTAACCCGCGGCAGAAACCCTCACGGGTTCTGCCGCCGCTGCTGCTTGCTCCGGCGCCGCCTGCACCTGCCGTCGACGATGACGACCACGTGGAGTCCGTCACCGGACTCCGTGGTCGTCGTCTCCGGCGATCATGCAGCTTGCAGAGACTGCCGCGGCGTCGAGCCCTAACTAGGGTTCCACCGCGGCTCTCCTTCGCGCGCTGCCGTGAATCCACCGCCCGTCCCGCCTCCGCCTCTGCCCTCCGACGACGTCCAGGCTCCAGCAAGCTGTTGGAGCCCCGTCGTTCACCGGAGATTGAGGAGGCGCGCCGTTGGGCGGCTGCACGCGCGCGTGTGCTAGCGCGTGTTTCCCACGCGCCGCCACGTGCGGCGGTCGTCCAATGGTGTTCGTCTCCTCGTTCTTCGTGTTCCTCGTCTCCATGCAGCAGTTACAAACGAAAAACAATAGAAAAATCTATCTAATCCTATTCTAGATCGCACCTTATTATCTCGCGATCAAAAATTACATAGATTTGCCAAAACGGCCCCGAAAAAACGACAAACACCACGAAAAGCGACATCCTAATCTATCTAACATGCATAATAATCGATAATTACTCAGATACAGCCGAAAATCTGATCCTTGGCTCTGATACCAACTGAAGGAACCATATCTGATCGGTGAAGATCGGTTCGCCCGAGGATCTATTTCGGATATCTAACTATCGAATAAACCTATCATGCTCCTATGAATTAAATGCGGAATCATAGGGGGTTTATAGATCGATTACCTGAAGAAGTAGAGAACTCGCGAATAGATCTTCTGATCTGTATCCCTGCTCGATTCTGACGTTGGATGGACAACGAACCTCGGAATCAGCCACGGAAACGGGAACCCCACCGAATGCTACTGCTCGGCCGTGCGTCTCTCTCTCCTCTAACCCTAGCCTCCTTTTTCTTGTTCAGAATATTAAGTGCACTCGATTTATTCTGACTGTTAGGTCTAAACAAGACCTTGAGGGGTATATATAGAGGAGACTAAGAGAGACTGGGCTTAAGTTGCAGGCCAGGCCTGCAACACATGGACTGGACGTCCATGAGCATAGTTGGCGCCCCATACTGGGCCCAATTGTGTGGTGGCCCACTTATTCCTTGTACTGTGGCCTATTGAGCTTTTTGGGCCAGATCAGGGATCTACTAGCTGGTAAAACCGAGGCCTCCCAATGGCTAAATTCTCCATACTCAGCCCAAAGTATAATTTAGTCCATAAGTACTAAAACATTCCACTAGAGTAATAGTACTGAATTACCTGTTTTACCCTTGTTGAGTTCAGGGCTAGTATTAGACTTAACGACCCCCATATTTAAGATATCCCACATCCGTTGATTAACTTAGAGCTTCTGACTGCTCGTGTTATTCAACTTCTTTTATATTCCTGAGTAGTACCATTCATACCTTACTCATCATACCGGAATTTAATCCACCTGCAGGGTTTGGTATGATAGTCCTTAATGAATTCCTCAGGGGATGTGATCAACCTGTTCTACCAGGATATGGTGCTCTGTTGCAGTTACACTAAGAGTCGTACTAGTTGTAGTTGTTTCCCAAGATACGGAGCATATTGAGTTACAGATACTCTGAACTCTCACCCATGGTAAATCAAAGAAGCAGACAACAACTATACACCCTTAGGACTCAACTAGAGTTAAGGTTCATCTTAAGTCACCGAGGTCTTGATTCTTTCTACATCTGGTCAGAATAGAAGAATACACCTCACCGTGATCCTATCAGTACACGCACGTACTAGTATAGACAAGTAGCCAAGACAAGCTACTTATGCAGCCTATACTACAGCCTAAACCGACAGTTATATCCAGAACTGTCTCAACTGTGATACCCTTTTATATCTCTTGAGGAACCGGCAACTATGGTCTTCTGTGGTCTACAACACACCATAAAGCCTACAACTTTGAGATAATGGATAGATGTTTGATGCATAGATAACAATTCATACTTAATCAGATAGAAGATTGTTAGTGGCTATGGACAACACATGTATACAAGCTAAAAGGCCTGCTTTCTAGTATACAAATCCATCATTTCTCACCTACATCACCTACCGCGGAACTGAATATTACAAGGTCTTCAACCTCCTAATGGCCTTTAAAGAGGAAGAACTTATTCGGATGGAGGCACAACTGCTGGACTTCATTGGAGAGAATGGTTTCCACGCGTTCCTAGATGGGACCAGTTTTTGGGAGAAACTGGATGCCAAAGTGAAGCGAACCTATCCAGACGCTTCAGTCCCTGAGCGAGTACCGACTATCCACGAGCAGCGGCTGATGAGAAATCATGCAGAGGAGGTGGAAGTAAAGGAAGTGGAGATCTCAAATCTTCAAAGTGAGATCTCCAAGAAGGATGAGGAGTTGAACAAGAAGGTGTTGGAGGTCAAGAAAAGGGGAGAGTTGGAGGAAAAAGGGAAACTGTTGGAGGAGAAGGAGAAAGTTTTAGAGGAGAAGATAAAGCTGGTGGGAGACCAGGAAAAGAATATCACTAAACTCAACCACTCGCTTGAAGTGGAAAGGAGTCGCTTGAGGGAAATCAATGCCAAACTGGTGACAGTTGGAGAAGAAAAGAAGAAGTTGGAAGAGGAGGTGAAAATGCTGAAGGAGAAAGTGGAGAAGAAGGATGCAGATCTGGTCATGAAGGGAAGTGTACTGACCAGAATTAAGAAGGCTCTTGACACGCGGGAATAGGAAATGAAAGTTCTTAATCTAGAGCGTGAAATGGAGAAGAAAGAGCTCGAGAGCAGAAGGAAAAGTGCTCAGGCCGTAGATCTAAAGCAAGCAGAACTAAGCATCTTACTTGGAAAGGTTAAGAAGCTAGCAGAAACCTATGCCATTAGGATAACTGCTGATGCTGAATTCCATGCCTCACTCAACCGGAGAGAAAAGAGGCTTGCAACGATGAAGGCAGAACTAGAAGCTTCCAAAGATCACTTGGACTTCACTCTGCAAGAGGAGGAAAAGAAGATCAGGAAGGCGACTGAAGCGGAGCTGGATGCTCGCTTCAGAGCTGTTGAACCTTTGGAAAGGTTGATGCTTTCCGTGAAAAAGAGGGAGAAGCAGTGTGAGTATCTGCTTGAAGAAATAAGTTTAAAAACTGCCGAATTAGTGCTCTCCCAGGAGCATGTTTTCGTAGGGAAGACCGAGCGGATGTTGAACGCCGTATTCAATGCAGTCAACAACCTTCACCAATCTATCACTGGAAAAATAATCGCTTCAACCCCCGGTAGTGATGATGCCAAAAAGAGGGAAAGTGTTGTGAAGGGAAGTGCTGAAAACCTGGAGATACAAGGAGGAGTTGGAGGAAGTAGTGGAGTGAAGCTGATTGAAGGAGGAAGTGAGAGAAGGATCGAAGCCAGTGGCTTGATCGCAGGGGGAAGCAGAGTCGGAGGAGAAGGAAGTGAAGGAGTGGAGGAAGAGATGGATGATGCTCGGGTAGAGCTGGCAAGGAAGAAAGGGAAGGACAAGGTCCTTGAAGAGCCCTGAAGGCCATCTGCCGGGAAGCTACTTGGCTCTTCTATAGCCACTCATCCCCCGGTTATCCCATTGACCAAGGAACAGACAGAGAGGCAAATTGCGGAGGATGAAGCCATAACCCGCGCTTTGGAAAAGGAATTTGATCTAAAAGCACTGTCTGATATCTAAGCGCCCGCTTCAGTCTCCGCCCTCGCTTCATCATTATCACTCACTTCAACGACCGCTGGAGCCACTTCATCCAGTCAAGCTATGATTTCTCCAAGTGCCTTAGAGAAGAAGAAGGATATGCCTCCAACCCCAGCACTAAAACAGACATTGAAGCGGACTGCACCCGAAGTGAGAGAGGATGATCCCGAGGCCAAGCGCCGAAAGATCAAACAGTCGGTCGCTTCACGAGCTGGTCAGATGGAGAGGAGAAGGAAGAGAGGAGAAGAGAGGAAGAATGAGATAGAGAAGGAGAAAAGGATCAAGGCCAAGCGTCTTGAAATCATTGACAGCCGGATCGAGGAACACTTCAATGAAGTGAGACTCATCCAGTCCGCCCTCACTCGAAGCGCCTTCATTCCCTTCTTGCCAGAAGAATCAGAGGCATGTGCAACTCAAACATTGATGGACACTTGCTACGTTACCTCGAAGGAAATGATTGACTCTGGCCGCTATCCCCGCAAGGAAGAGCAAAACTACATCCGCAAGCGACTCAATGAGAAGCTTCCAAAGTGGAACACTGAGTCGAGTGCAAAATTCAATGCGATCATGAAGGAGCTGTCAAGCAGGACAGAAGAGGAGCTTGTTGTGCGGAGAAATGAGCATCCAGACGCTAGGGAAATCGAGGACTTCATCCCCAAAGACCTACTTGAGCAGTGGCTGTTCTACAAGGAGAAGTTTATCAAAGCTTACTACTACTGGGAAGTAGTGCCACTACAGGATGAGTGCTTGAGGATAAATGCGCTCAATAACTTTCTCTGTGCCTACAACGAGAAGTTGAGGCGGAAGATCTTCACACTTGCAGAGCTTGCCGAGCCTAAATCTCTAATTATCAAAGTACCTGCAGTGAAGGACTTCCCCATGCCATTCCTGCCCGGCACAAGTGTTCCCGATCGAAGTATCATTGACGAAGAGGTGGATGAAGCCTTTAAACTGGAGTATAGCTGGAGGAGACCGAGCATATACAATGTCGGTACTTGGGAAGTGAAAGTCCTTTCTGCCTACGTTGTTGAAGAGGAGAAAGAGGAGGAGAAAGAAAAGGAAGACAAGGACGAGGCTGCAGGAAATCATTGAATTTCAAGTCTCTATAATTTGTGAACTGTGTTCATATATCTCATTTTTAATTTCTGTCAACTTGTGTCATTTACAAGCTTTGTGAATGATTTATCCTTATGCTACAAAACTCAAAAGTTTAACCGAAAAAAAAAGGGAAAGGAACTTAAAAGAAAAATTTCAAACGAACATGCAAAGGAAGCAGTTGCTTGAAGTTCCTTCCACGGTTAGGCAGGTTAATTCTCTTAGCCTAAAGCCATTGGGTTTTGGCATCATCAAAAAGGGGGAAATTGTTGGGAATTGTTAAGAACAATATGTTAAGGGGGAACTCATATGGGATACTTCGAAGTGAGTGAAGTATTTGTTTTGATTTGATCCCAAAACCCCAAGTGTTCTATTCCCAAGCGACCTAATTTGATGTAGAAAATAGGTTAGAAATTTTTCTAAGCCTATACTGTTAGGATGGCTTTATTTTGCTTTAGTCACTTAGGTTTTAGACTGCAGAAAATTCAAGTGAAGGCCACACGCTTGAGTGTGTTTTACAATCGAAGCGAGTGCTACAGTAGATTCGAAGCGAGTCTGCCAAAGCGAAGCGAAGCGAGTGCTACAGTGAAAAGCCGAAGCGAGTCAACGCGGGTCAACACTTACTAAAGCAGTCACTTGGAGAACTCACTTCCAAAGTACTCGCTACAGTATGACCTTGAAGCGACTCGATTTGAAGCGGAAGCTACGAGACTGAAGCGAAGCGAGCCACTACCTACCAGATAGCGACATCACAATTCCCGCTCCGATTTTGAACTTCAGTCAACTGAAGATCGTCGCATTAATTGCGAGATCTCCACGTGTCGAATGCAGAGAGGAGCAGCGGAGTTGACTGCCAGGCCTACAGGGCGCTGCTACAGTACTGGCTCGCTCCAGTTACTGTTAAGTTTGTAACTTAGCCATTTTTGGCAAAGAGACAAACTGCGCACCTGCAAAAGCAACTGCCTGTGCAAAGTACTATCGAGAGGAGGAGGGACAAAGCCACCTACCAAGCAACGGCTCACGGCCAAACCTCTGCCTATAAATAGTGAAGGATGAAGACGAAAAGAAAAGAGAACACTACTTGAGCATTCGAGCGCCTACTGCAAACAAAAACTCCCAGCCTTTGAGCAATCTTCGAGTCTTTGTTTTCAAGTGTTCTCCGAGTTCCAGTCTCATCGGAACTCGTCTTCGCAACCTTCACATTGAGAATTCTAAACCCATTCCAAACCCCAGCTTAGAAGAAGAGTTCTAGCCATCCTTGCATTCATTGTAAATGACTCTTCAATAGTGTGTCTCTGTCGAAACAGAAAACCCCAACCCTAAAGTTTTAGGTTCTGTGCTCGTCGTTAGGTTGTGTTCAATCCAAGGCTCTACCTTCATCGATAGTAGAAGCCTCGATCATAGAGTCTAGATCAAAGCTTACACTTTCCTTAAGTGAAGCTCGATCGAAGCTAGGCTGTAAGGAGAGCCCGCAATCTCCCTATCGTCGGACTGAAGCGAGTGAAGCTTCCATTCCAGTTTAGGTTTTTGGTGTGAACCCGGAATCACCCAGCGTCTGACAAATCCAAGCGAGTGAAGCTCGATCTTTTCACAGGCTTTTGAAGAGCCCGCAATCTTCATGTTCTTGAGTGAAGAGAACGAGTTGCCTAGTGCAACAAAGTGGACGTAGGAGCTTCATCTCTGAACCACTATAAATCTTGTGTCGTATCTCTCTAAACCCTAAACTCTTTATTTCCTTTGTTTGATTATTCATTTCATTTGCATCTAAACAAACATAACTTGGAACTTCAATTTCTTATGAAAGATTTAGCTCACCGAATTCCGCATCTAGAGTAAAGTCTCACTCTTGGTCAAGCTCTAAGCTTAGGTCAAGAGAACCGTGAATACTTTAGATCTAGCTCTCGGCTAGGTCTTAGTAGCTCAAAAGAGCACTTTACTTGATACTCTGAGTTCGAGGAATTTGAAGTTGAAAAACTTCGAAACACGTATTCACAACCCCCCCCCCCCCCCCCCCTTCTACGTGTGTTTCCTCTTACAAACCAGGACCAACACAAATGATCTCATTAAAATGCTATATCCAGTCTGTCAAAACAGGAGAAGCCAAAAAATGGGCTGTCCCAGAACCCGTGGCACCTCGACACAAACCAGAAAGGGAAGAGGGTAAGATCAAGGAGGCTAATTAGTTAAAAGAAGGGCAAAGTTTAATGATCCCTGCAGAGCAATTGATACAAGTAGAATTGATCCCAGACCGAAAAGGGTGTACCACTAAAATTGGCACTCAGATGCCTCAGAATATATCGTCGCAATTAATAAAATGTCTGCAAAAGAATGCAGATGTTTTCGCATTTGTGTCATCTGACCTAGAGGGGGTAGACGCAGATGTAGCACTACATTGTCTAAATGTGGATCTCTTGGCAAAACCAGTAAAGCAAAAGTTAAGACAATTTGGCCCTGAGAAAGACAAAATCATTAGGGAGGAGGTCGCCAAGCTATTAGAAGCTAAACATATTAGGGAAATACAATTCCCAGAATAGCTATCAAACGCGGTGATGGTAGCCAAGGGGAACACAGGCACCTGGAGGATGTGTATTGACTTCAGAGATTTAAACAAAGCCTGCCCCAAAGATCACCTACCCTCTACCCAGAATTGATCAATTGGTGGATTCTACATCAGGGTGCGAGTTACTATCTATGATGGATGCATATCAAGGCTACCATCAAGTCAAAATGAATCCGTCAGATATCCCAAAAGCTGCATTTGGGGTATGTGCGGGGACATTTGGTTTCCAGAGCATGCCTTTTGGCTTGAAAAATGCAGGTGCTACCTACCAAAGAATGATGGATAAAATCTTTAAGAGCCAAATCGGCAGAAACATGGAGGTGTACATTGATGATATATTAGCTAAGAGTGTGCACGCTCAAGATCATATACAAGACCTGGAAGAAGTGTTCGCTGTAGCCAGGTTGTATCATCTCAAACTAAACCCAGCCAAGTGCTCGTTCGGTGTCCAAGCCGGGAAATTCTTGGGTTATATGGGCACCCCCAGGGGAATCTAAGTGAACAAGGCCAAAGTACAGGCTGTATTAGATATGACACCTCCTCGAAACATCCGAGAGATTCAAAGGCTCAATGGGTGAATTACAGCGTTGAGTCGCTTCATCTCGCGATCAGCGGACAAAAGCCTCCCCTTTTTCAAAATTTTGAGAAAGGGAAACAGGTTTGAATGGACTAATGAATGTCAGAAAGCCTTCAAGGAATTGAAAGAACATCTGGCAGAACTGCCTCTGCTTACTAAGCAGTTACCCCAAGAAGTCCTATATTTATATATAGCTGTGGGAGAAGAATCTATCAGTTCTGTACTCCTGAGAGAGGAGGGGCTGATTCAAAAGCCTATCTATTATACGAGCAAGATGATACAGGGAGCAGAATTGCGGTACCCGAGTATTAAAAAAGCTGCGTTAGCAGTGATGGTCACGGCTAGAAAACTGAGGCCTTATTTCTTATCACACAAGGTGATAGTCAGGACGAACGAGCCATTGAAGCAGGTACTGGGTAAACCCGACCTGTCAGGGAGATTAGTCAAATGGGCAATAGAGCTAAACGAGTATGATGTAGATTTCGAGTCATGAGTAGCTATTAAAGCTCAGGCACTGGCTGACTTTGATAGGGACTAATATCAGCCATATTCCACAAATGAACCGAATTAATGGAGAAGCGCACCTTCTTTAACCTTAGGATATAGTTTCTAAAAGCTATACAGTATACCAGGCGCCACGATAAATACAGAAATCTGGCTGAAAAGGAAGGGAATGTAGGCTCTAGGCGACATAAGCCTTATCAGTGTTATTAAGAGAAATTAATATTCAATAGAGATCAATAGCAGCTAGCCCACACCGCAGTGTATTATCAAAGAGACTCCCCGAGCACTAGACGCTCAACACAATCAAGAATCGTATGCCAGATAGGAGTTGTGAGGTTCTAACTCTTCTCATAAGCCAGGTGGGATCTGTAAGCATCTGCAGAGGCAGGAGGATCTGACCAGATCCTATAAGCGCTTAGTAGAAGCTCGAGGTTCTGCGTAACATACGGTCCGCATGACTCTATGTATTATAGAGTGAGGACCACTGCATTCATGACGGAGGATACTTTGCCCCCGTTGGAATTCCTTTTTTGTCCTTCCTTCACACGGATGTTCACTTTTCACCCTCCTCATATCTATAAATACTGAGTGAACGCACACATAACATCACATTATTCACTCTCTACGAACTCTCCACGAACAACACGCTCCACAGCGTACTGTTCCATTCAATTCCATATTCTCTCCTACGAGCTCCTCCGATCTCAAGCAGTCAAGGTATTCAAAGCCTTCTTCCGGGAAGCTTTAGTTTCCCTTCACCTCTATCCTTTTCTTCTCGACGCCGGGAAGAATCTCTCTCCTACACACCCTACCTTGGGCTTAAGGTAAAACCCTCATCACCTAAAGGGGAATGAGGCTTAACGGAGCTCCGCGCTCCTCGTTTCTCTCTTTTTCTTACCTCGTCTCTTTGTTATCTGCTTGTATGAGTGCTAAACTCCATGAATCTTGCTAGTTTATGGCTAAATATGCCTTTTACACCTTATTCATAGCTCAATTATTATTTGTCATCACCACGCGAATCGTGCTCTGTATAAAATACTCATCTATGGCTCTATACACACATGAATCTCTTGCTCTTTACTGCTTTAACGCTTTACCCATAAATGCTCTTTTCATAACATGATGAATAATCTCTTAAATTGTTGTGGATCTCCAACCCGGATCTATCAACTGGCGCCGTCTGTGGGAAAAACTTGAGTTGAGATGTTGATTTCCCCTGTTTTTATGCAAAATTCCAGCTCGTTGTTATAATGCCGTTTGCGATTTCCCTTTATTATGTCCTTATGTGGAGAATATGAGGAAATCTAATGTTACATTGATTGGGAATGCTCTGTTTGTTGTCCAATCTGCAAAAACCCCAAATGTGCATACCACTGTTTGATATTTGCTAAAGCTCTCCACGGTTATGAGCTGTTGAATGTGATGTGATTTTATGATTATGCTCTCGTTGAGGCGGAAGTTGTGATAAACACTTTGATTGAAAGGAAACTTGTGTTTGAGAGGCTGATCTTCTCTCCTTGAGTGTGAATTAAAAGTTGATATCTATAAGTATTGTCAAAACCCATGGGTTCAGAGTGCTAATCCCCTGTTTATCTTTGAAGCTTTAACTGATTCTGATGATACGTGCATAAATTTGTCCTGTCATTTACTCTGTCGCGATGATCACATGGAATGGTGGCTATCTAATAGAAGGAATGTGTATTGAATGCGAGATTTATATTATTCCCGATATTTGAATGCGAAGAATTTTAGTATGTATACCATGAATTTGTTTTATCTACATTGATCATAGCAAATCAATCCAGTGATTAGAAACGATCTCAAGGCCATATCTCTTTCATGACACGAATTGTGATGGCTAATCTGTTGTTGTTTTGCCAAAATCTTAAGGTTGTGAAGGATCCGGAGGAAAGCCGGGTCAAAAACTGCAGCAATCTCAAAACGCATTTGATTCACCTTGTGTACTTGGTGAGCATACAATTCTGTCTATTATCTGCTTAACATGAAATCCATCTATGAGTTGTAAAGGATTGGTGATTTCAGAGGAAGCATCACTACTAAAGCTAGTGGAATGCCCCTGAATCGCCATGACTTAAAAACCCACAAAATAATAAAAAACATTAAAAAAATGGAGAGCCGAAAGATGATGAGGTTACCCCATTCACTTTGATGAAGGGAGCCCGCATCTGAAAGCAGAACCTCCTCCCAAAAGCCCTGTCTAACTGGAAATTCCCTCGTAAGCCCCGTATAACGGGCAGAACCTCCTCCCAGAAGCCCTGTCTAACAGGAAATTCCCTCGTAAGCCCCGTATAACAGGCAGAACCTTCTCTCAGAAGCCCTGTGTAACAGGCAACTCTCTCATAAGCCCCGTATAACGGGCAGAACCTCCAGAAGCCTTACACAGTAGGCAACACTCTCGTAAGCCCCGTATAACGGGCAAAACTTCCTCTCAAAAAGCCCTGTTTAACAGGCAACATCATCGTTAGCCCCATACAATGGGCAGAACCCTTCATAAGCCCTATTTAATAGGCAACCTTCTCAAAAAAGCCCTGTTTAACAGGCAACATCATCGTAAGCCCCATATAATGGGGCAGAACATCTCATAAGCCCTATCTAATAGGCACCTCTTTTGTAAGCCCCATTCAATGGGCAGAACCTTCTACAAAGCCCTATCTAATAGGCAACTCCTTCGTAAGTCCATGCAATGGACGGAACCTTTCCTAAGCCCTACTCAGTAGGCAGCATCTTCACAAGCCCCATATAGTGGACGAAGCTCCTTATAAGTCCTATTAATTGGGCAGTGCACCCCTAAGTCTTACTCTAAAGGCGACATTTTTATGTATCACTCCCATAAACCTTACCCATTGCATTTCGGTGAGTAAAATCTCACCTAAATCCCGCCTCATAAATGGTATTCTCGAAAAACTCTAATTAATAGACAATACCTTCATAAACCTCTAAGGAGGATATTACATGCATAAGCCCAATCTAATATGTAGCGCTTCTGTAAGCTTTAAAAAGTAGACCAAGCTCTCGTAAGCTCGGTTCAATAAGTAATGCTCTCATAAATCCCGCATAAAAATATATTACTCTCATAGTCCCTTGGCTAACAGGGAATATCTTATAAGAAAGTCCTATAAAATAGGCACTAAATATAAGAAGGGCCTATATGGCCGAGGCATCTCGTAGTAAGCTTAATAAAATAAGATGCCGCACAAATTCTTAATAACCTCTCCTCCAGATCAGATCCCTTCCAGAGGCTTCACAAAGAAAGCCTTAGGGAAACACACAATCTAATAAAGTAGGTTTCGTAAAGACAGATGTCGCCGACCTCAGCTTCATTCCGGCAAAAGCCACCCCTTTTAAGAGTCTTATAACGAATAGGCTATACTCGTTAAAGTCACAATAAATAATGCTCAAACGCAGAAAATTTGCTAATAACAAATTACATATACGTCAAGTCTCTTTCAAAGAGCATCTGGAATTAATCCTCTAAACGTCCTCAAATCTTTGCAGATTCCTATAAGGATGAATGCTGCATCAGATGCTGCTTCCAAGGAGGCTGGTCAAGCCACTGGGAATCCAGTAGATTCTATAATTGGAAACAAAGAAAAAGGCACTATGCTGACAGAGACTAGTGTCAACATGGAGGCTCAGTTTTCTCCAGCTATGCTCCTCCAAATGAAAGCACTCGTAGAGGGTGTAGTAGAGGGAGCTGTTGAGAAGAGACTTCATACCTTGGGGGCAAACCCCCAAAACACAGATCCCGTGGGTGAGACCCAGGAGGGAGGAGGAAGTAAGAGTACTCCTGCAATGCCAAGCAGAAGCCTATGCATCAAGGCATAACTCAAGAGCTAGTCTCAAGGCTGCCCCCGATAGCGGCCGAAGAGGAAGAGGGATTTTTCACTGACTGGGAATCCCCAAAAGAAGAAGGTCCTGAGGAACTCGAAGGAAATCTCAATGAGAACACTGAAAATGCATGGGCCAAGAAATATGCCCAGCAGCAAGAGCAGATGAAGCTCTTGGCAAAAGAGGTCAAAAGACTGAAGGAACAAAAAATAGGCCAAAGAAAGGGTTCCAAAAGAAACAGAGGCGAGTGACAAAGAAGTTCGCAACCCAAACGAAGAAGGAAACCCAAAACCTTCCTCAAACAATAGGAGTGGAAGAGGCAAATCAGAACTCTTTCCCTTATATATTGATGAGAACAGCCCGTTCTCAGTAGACATCCAAACTGATCCTGTTCCAAGCAATTTCAAAACAATCTCTTGCGAATATCAGGGAAAAGGAGACCCCGAAGAGCACTTGATGAAAGTTCGAAAGCCTATGTCTCCTTCATCAATATTCAGAGGGGGTTAAGTGTCGAGTGTTCCTCACAACCCTGTCATGAACTGCTCAACATTGGTTCAAGCAGTTTCCAAAAGCCTCCATACACTCCTTCATGGATCTGAAAGAAGTTTTTCTACAGCAATTCGTTAGTGCTAAAAGGACCACTCGGAACTCTTTGCATCTGACGACCATAAAACAAGGTGCCAACGAAAGTCTGAGAGACTACATGACACGTTTCAACGAGGCCATCCTGGAAATCCCAGGAGTGGAGCCAAAGCTAAAGGTGCATGCTTGTGTGGATGCTTGAAGCCAGGACAGTTCTTTGCTTCTCTTATCAAGAAAGAAGCTACCTCTTTCGAAGAGTTACTAACAAGGGTCCAAAAATATATCCATATGGAAGATGCTCTGAGCAGCAAGAGGGCCGAGTTAGCCTCTCAAAAGGAAAAGAAGCCGGATGACAGGAAAAGGCCGGCTCCAGATGCTAAAAAGGCTGATAAGAATGAAAGGTTCTTAAGATCTTTCACTCCGCTAATCAAGCAACCAGTTGACCTGCTCGAGGTGGTCTTGAGGAAACCTGGGGTTCAGATCCCTGCCGGACATAGACAACCACCAAAAAATCCGCCTTCTGAAAGGTTCTGCAAATTCCACAATGACTTTGGTCACATGACCAACGACTGTAGAAACTTAAGAATTGCTATCGAAAAGCTAATTCAGGAAGGAGAACTCTTGGAGTATGTCAAAAGAGAGACAGAGCAAAACAAAAAAGCGTAAAGAAGCTCCTGAAAAAGCAACTGATGCTAGCCAAGGGTCAGAGCCCAAAGGAATTATTAAAATGATATATGGAGGACCAACCATGGGAGACTCCAACAGAAGCAGAAAAGCATCTGCCAGAGAATTACATATGCACGAAAGGCATGGGGTCTGGAAGGTCGAAGCTGGCCTACCCCCACCAGAAATCTCATTCGGGCCAGAAGATAACCAGAAAGTGGTTCATCCGCATGATGATGCGTTGGTCATCACAGTGGAAATAGAGAGATATCAGGTCCAAAGAGTTTTTGTGGACACAGGAGCCGCAGTCAATGTTATATTTGAAAAGTTGCTTCAACCAAATAAGCCTCCAGAAGCCATTGAATGGGGTAGCTACGGCACTACACGGTTTCTCTGGAGACCCTGTGATGTCGCTAGGATCAATTGATTTAATGCTCACTCTGGGCGAAGGGCTTTACACGAGGGTCAAAGCCAGTCACCTTCTTGGTGGTGCGACAACCATCTTCCTATAACATCATTCTAGGAAGACTGCATTGAATCCATTCCAAGCAGTGGTTTCCACTTACTATCTGATGGTGAAATTCCACGTGGGAAATCAGGTGGGGCAAATATCGGGATATCAAGAGGTCTCGCGAAAATGCTATGTCCAATCGGTGCAAGCAGGAGAGGCCAGGAAAAGGCCGATGGCAGTAACCCACCGCCGAAGGGGATGAGATGAAACTCGAGGGGAAAAGACTTAAAACCCCAACCCCAGCAGGAGAAGGGTCAGAACCTTTCCACTTCAATGGAACACTTGCTGATCACCAGGCAACAACCCTCCTCGGAGAACTAATGATATCCCAGGACCCAGGCAAACAACTGCTTCAACAGATAAACGAAAGTAAAGGACCTGAAGCTGAAGCCACAGGCAGATGCCATGCCCCAATTGTGAAAGGGCAGTGGGAAGCTTTGATAACCCAGGCAAGGGTGAAGGTCAAAAGTGCAAAGGAAGTGCTAGACCAAGAAGATGTCGAGGAGACAAACAGGCAAAGGAAAAGTTATCACCCTCGGAATATGTAGGGAAAATTAGAGAATTACTCTCAAGAAGAAAGTATTATGGGCTATGACCCCTTATTCGTTTTGAAAAACTCTTATTTCATGATTAAACTGATGTATGAAACATTGGATCTCACCTCTTTATCTTTAAAGTAGTTATATTTCGTATGTGTTTCAGCCCTCAAATGAGGTGTAATTCCTTCAGTCCCTTACACCTCACTTGGGGGGGGGGGGGGGGGGGGGGGGGGGGGGGGGGAGTAAGGGATACCCATATCCCATTATCTTAAAATGCTTTCATTATCTGAATATGCTATTTCACACCAAGATATTACTCCACTATTTTGTCCCATCACCCTAAAAATTCTGAGAATATCTCTGTCTCACCATCTTAGAATGCTTCAGCAGATAGAAACAGAGTCAAAAGTAAAGCCCCTATAAATACAAGAATAGGAGAGATAACATTCTAAGTAGATTAAGAAATAACAAAAACATGTTATAAACAGGGCCTCGAAGAAGCATCTGGCCTAAATCAAAAGTAACGATTGTTCGTACCCCAATAGCATGACTTCAGGGTCATGAATAAGCCCCCCAGCACAGAATACTCAAAATATAAATTGTTCAACAAACATCTTATCCAAAGCAACAAAATTAAGGAGATGGACTTGGAATACAGGCTAAATCCCCCTCAGAACAAGACGAATGGGAGATTGAAGCTTCGCCTTTGGGAACAGGGGGAAATATCAGTTGAAGGCAAGATCCAATTATCTTTGGGATGGCCTAGTGGAACGTTAAAGATATCATTCGCCCCTGAGCCATCCTACCTCACTTGATAGGATACGTACGGAAGGAGTGGTTCCTTGAGGAAAAGGAGGGACCCGCAATTTCCTTCCTGTTACTAAATAGATAACAATAAACCCGTGATGGGCAGACAAAGCTCTAGCAAAGAAAAAGGAGGCACCTCATCAAAGGCTTTTTTCATAAGCTGCATGGCAGTAGTATCAACATAAAAGAGAGGGAAAGGGGGAGCATCCCAAGTAGGAAAACCCTCAAAGGCTTCAATGGGCTGGCGAAGCGTTTCAGCAGCTTTTCTCAATACCGGCATGAACCAAGATTCCCTAGTAGGAATGAAGTAGTTCCTCTTGAGGGCCTCAGGCTTTGTTTCGAACAAGTGTATTATGGGCATTAGATTGATAGAGTTAGCACGCTCCGGGACGCCCAGCTGGTTACAGCATTCGAAAACAATATCGCCAGCCCAGCTGGTGAGAGGGTCTATCGTTCTGGCCCAGAAATAAGGAGAATTGATAAACGCTTTAGGCAATTGCTTCACCAAAGAGTCTATGAAAGCTTGACCACAGGGGGGCATCAAGAAATTAGACTGGCAAACTTGTATCCCCCTGGAAATGCATTCATCGGAGCCCTGCTTCATCCCTTCTATGAGAGAAGAAGTCCGGGAACGTTCCAACTCTTGTTCATGAGTAAGAGTTAGTTGTTTCGCTTGCATAGCAAAGTCTACTTTCATTTCCAACTCTCGTTCTAATGAAGCGTCTAGGGCCTTATCTAATTCCCTTATTCGCTCCGATAATGAAGCAAGGCGTAGCTCAAGAGTAGAACTATACTTCTCCTTAGCACGGAGACGGTCTTGAAGATCGTGAACCTCGACTTGAGCACGGTCCTTACTCTGTTCAACCTCTGATAAAATCTCCAAGAACTGATCAAAAGCCAAAGCCTGAGCGCCAAAGGAGGGTGTCGAAAACTGATTCACTTCTGTAAACACAAAGGAATGAAAATCACCCGCTTTTCAGAAAAAGAGGTATCAATGCTTACCCCAATCAAAGGGGAGAAAGGAAATAGGATTTCACCATGGCCAACTAAGGGCGGTTCATGAAAGCAGAGTTCTGAACGAGGTTTCATTATTATTGTCTCCTGTAGGTTTTCGTGATCAAATTCCGAAACCCTAGTGCCCGTAGAGGGTAATGCAGGGGTGTCGTCTAAAGAGGAAACAGGCTCAGGGTTGAGGATCCTGGCCTCAACCATTCTCTGCTCTAATTTCATCTGAATCTTTTGTAGCAACTCCCCCGTATCAGCATTCATGGCTGAGAGCAAATGCAAACGAAACTCAATCTTCTAAGAAATCTTAAGATTTTCATGTAAAAATGTTCGTCATACTCACCCTTAAACTAGGTTTGCGAAAACAAACATCGGTAATAACGATTCCTTCAAAAAAAAAAAAAAAGAAGAAAGACAGGGGAAGAAAAGCCCCTCATAGGCAAAACCTGCACAAACGTAGGAGAGAGATATACAAAGATAATGAACACTAAATAAACTACCTGTGAACAAGGAAGACGAAGCAATCACTGGAAACGTTGAGTAGAAAAACGTGAATGTTCCCACTTTTCTCAGATGTATGATATAAAAGTGGAGAAGAAGAGAATGAAGGAAGTTAAAAAGGCCAAAAGGAAATAGAGCAATGCCCCACTTGTTACTCCACGTCGGCCTATAAAAGAATAGGAAGCGCATCTTTACTCCCCAAAAAGTAACGCGCCTTTTTCCCGACAAAATATATCCATTATAATATTCCTCTATTCGAAAGAGAGCCTCGATAAGGCAAAGTGAAAATAATTTCCATACTAAGACACCTGCCAGAAGCCAACATATAAACGCTTCTGGACCTGGGGGGGGGGGGGGGGGGGGGGAGTAGCTGATAGGGACTAATATCAGCCATATTCCAGAAATGAACCGAATTAATGGAGAAGCGCACCTTCTTTAACCTTAGGATATAGTTTCTAGAAGCTATACAGTATACTAGGCGCCACGATAAATACAGAAATCTGGCTGAAAAGGAAGGGAATGATAGGCTCTAGGCGACATAAGCCTTATCAGTGTTATTAAGAGAAATTAATATTCAATAGAGATCAATAGCAGCGAGCCCACACCGCAGTGTATTATCAAAGAGACTCCCTGAGCACTAGACGCTCAACACAATCAAGAATCGTATGCCAGATAGGAGTTGTGAGGTTCTAACTCTTCTCATAAGCCAGGTGGGATCTGTAAGCATCTGCAGAGGCAGGAGGATCTGACCAGATCCTATAAGCGCTTAGTAGAAGCTCGAGGTTCTGCGTAACATACGGTCCGCATGACTCTATGTATTATAGAGTGAGGACCACTGCATTCATGACGGAGGATACTTTGCCCCCGTTGGAATTCCTTTTTTGTCCTTCCTTCACACGGATGTTCACTTTTCACCCTCCTCATCCCTATAAATACTGAGTGAACGCACACATAACATCACATTATTCACTCTCTACGAACTCTCCACGAACAACACGCTCCACATCGTACTGTTCCATTCAATTCCATATTCTCTCCTACGAGCTCCTCCGAGCTCAAGCAGTCAAGGCGTTCAAAGCCTTCTTCCGGGAAGCTTTAGTTTCCCTTCACCTCCATCCTTTTCTTCTCGACGCCGGGAAGAATCTCTCTCCTACACACCCTACCTTGGGCTTAAGGTAAAACCCTCATCACCTAAAGGGGAATGAGGCTTAACGGAGCTCCGCGCTCCTCGTTTCTCTCTTTTTCTAACCTCGTTTCTTTGTTATCTGCTTGTATGAGTGCAAAACTCCATGAATCTTGCTAGTTTATGGCTAAATATGCCTTTTGCACCTTATTCATAGCTTAACTATTATTTGTCATCACCACGTGAATCGTGCTCTGTATAAAATACTCATCTATGGCTCTATACGCACATGAATCTCTTGCTCTTTACTGCTTTAACGCTTTACCCATAAATGCTCTTTGCATAACATGATGAATAATCTCTTAAATTGTTGTGGATCTCCAACCCGGATCTATCAGACTTCTTACAAGAAACCACCAGAGGGGAAGAAGAAGAATACCAATGGTGGAAAGCCTATGTTGATGGCTCAGTTACCAAGGAAGGAGCAGGGGTAGGGATCTTTATCCAAGACCCCGAAAGCCATACTTACAAATTCGCTGTTAAGTTAAACTATCATGTCTCTAACAATGAGGCAGAATATGAGGCCCTGGTCAGATGCCTAGACTTGTTACAAACTATGGGCGCAACCCATGTAGTGGTCCACTCAGATTCCCAATTAGTAACGCGCCAGGTCCTGGGGACTTGCGAAATACGTGAGGAGCGGATGGTGGCATACGCTAAAATTGTGGATGAACTAATGGGACGTTTTGTCAAGTCCAGGGTAGTCCAGATCCCTCGAGAAGAGAATGTTAAAGCCGATAAGCTGGCACGAATAGCCCGTTCGGTGGTAGGGACATGGGCGGATGAAATTGTGCTATGTAACGCAGATGCTAAGTTGATCAAAGCCGAAGTACAAGCTATTGAAATAATGGAGGATTGGAGAACTCCGATCATCAGAGCCCTAAAGGAGCTTCCCGAAAAGCCAGAAGCCACAACTTTGGCTAGTGAGGGTAGGCTGCCCCGCGCATTCAAAGCTAAATTCTGCCTGATAGGGGATAAACTATACAAAAGGGCATTTACACACCCTTACCTCAAATGCTTGTCAGTATCTGAAGGGGAATACGCGTTGCGTGAAATACATGAAGGTGTTGCTGGAGCACATACTGGATTCAAAGATCAATTAGAAAATTGCTCAGAGCTGGAATCTTTTGGCCTACAATGGAAAAAGATGTTAAAAACCTAGTCAGAAGATGCGATAACTGTCAAAGAAATGGGAGGCTCATCCACAAGCCTGACGAAGAGTTGGGGGCTATGATGGCACCCTGCCCTTTCGATAAATGGGGGATTGATATAGTAGGAAAGTTCCCTACAGCTACAGGAGGAAGGATATTCTTAATTGTAGTTGTGGACTACTTTACTAAATGGGTCGAGGCTGAGGCCATAGTAAAAATCACGGAACAAGTGATAAAGAAGTTCATCTGGAAAAACATATGTTGTCAATATGGAATTCCAATGATTCTGGTCGCTGACAATGGCGCTCAGTTTACAGGATCTTTGGTACGAGCCTGGTGCAAAGAAATAGGCATTGAACAAAGATTTGTAGCTGTAGCTCACCCTCAAGCTAACGGACAAGTGGAGGTAACAAACAGAACCACTGTAAGTGGTATTAAAGCCAGACTAGAAAAAGCCAAAGGAAATTGGGCCGACGAGTTGGATTCGGTGCTGTGGGCATACCGAACTAGTCCTAAGACAGCCACAGGGGAGGCTCCATTTAATCTGGTGTACGGAGCGACAGCGGTAACACCAGTGGAGGCAGAGCTTAAATCGTTAAGGATAACAGCTTATGACAAAAATCAAAATCCATCCCTGATGAGGGAGAATCTAGACATGGTTGGAGAGCTCAGAAACAAGGCCCTTCAAAAGGCAGAAAGATACAAACAACAGGTGCGGGATGCGTATAATAAGATGGTGCAGATCCGGAGGTTCTGCAAAGGAGATCTGGTATTAAAAAGGGCAGATGCCCTCAAACCCATGGGAAAGTTAGATGCAAATTTGGAAGGGCTATACTTTGTAAAAGAAGTATTGAAAGGAGGAGCTTATGAATTAGAAGATGAGGAAGGAAGGACACTGCCTCGGCCCTGGAATGTAAATAATCTAAAGAAATACTATGCCTCGTATAAAAATGAGCAGATTCCCTAAAATTCACTCCGGGAAGAACAAGGGAAAGCACAGGAAAATGAGAAGGTTTCTTTTACAAAACGGATTATCCAGAAGAGAGGTAGATTTCTGAGCTATCAAACCAAATGAGTTATAATTCATTCGATCTCTCATAAC
This sequence comes from Thymus mandschuricus, assembly GCA_029379335.1. Taxonomy (NCBI): domain Eukaryota; kingdom Viridiplantae; phylum Streptophyta; class Magnoliopsida; order Lamiales; family Lamiaceae; genus Thymus; species Thymus mandschuricus. The sequence continues at coordinate 11,019,059 of CM057074.1, read as the reverse complement.
TCATTTTGGTGGGGGGGGGGGGGGGGGGGGGGGGGGGGGGGGGAGTAGGGGTATCCCCGTTATATCCCATTAGTTTAAAATGCCCATATCCCATTAGCTTAAAATGCTTATATCCGCCTATATCTCATTATCTTAAAATGACCATATGCATGAAAAACTGGAAGCATTGAGCAATCATTAAAAAGATAGAATATAATTTACTTCAGCAAGCCAAAAGGCATAAAATAAACTCCTGAGTTAAAGAGACTGGGAAAGTAAAGTAGTTGTTCTAAACTTAGAAGTATGAGATGATCGAATACCCATCAAAAATCAAAAGAAGTTGTTTATAACCAGAGAAATAAAGGTGAAACAGGCTAAGCGAAAACACCAGAGTTAGGAAAAGAATCTGAAGAACTCTGGAAGGAGGAAGAAGAGCCACCGCTAGCCTCTGCAACTGAACCTACAAGGGAAAAGGGTGAAATAGAAAAATTAGCACCCCCCAAACAAGCCTAAAACAAATACTCCCTCCGTCCTCCATTTAGTGACATTGTTTTCTGGGCACAGTTTTTTTTTGCATTTTTATGGTATAATAATAAATTAATGTGTTAAAGTGTTAAAGTGGAATAATTGTGGGTCAATTTGAATTGTTTAATAGTATTAAAATGTTAAAATAATAAAAAGTAGATGTATAAAGTGTTAAAGTGTTAAAGTGATTGTGGGGTCTACGTCCTAAAACGGAATATGTCAGTAAATGGAGGACGTCCCAATATAGTAATAATGTCACTAAATGGAGGACGGAGGGAGTAGTAACAAAGCAGTATACCTCTTTCCAATTTCAATCTTTTGTTCTTTCTCTCATAGACCCTCTTAACTGGGGGTTTTCTCTTGCTTTTGGTCCGTATGGATGTCTCGGTGTTTCTAGCCTCCTCGATTGAGAGCAGCTCAGCCATTAAGGGAACAACGCGCCTGTTATGGTCCGAATCATGAACAATGGCATCCCTCGGTGTTAGGAACCCGCCTATCAAGGGTGCAAGGATGACTTCACACTTTTTTTCCTCTGATAGGTACCCATCATACATTTCGTGTTAGGTAAAGAGATTTTTCAGCCTTTGAAAATAGGCTCTCATATTGGGGAAATCCTCGAATTCCAGAAAATCCATTTCCCTCCTGGTTAAAAATCTGAGTAAATGGAACCGAAGAGAATCGAAAATATCTTCTGAATAGGCCAGGTCGCAAATTTTCCGACGAAGGGAGTCGAGCGACATACTTGAATAGCAAAACATAAACGGCGCAAGCCAAAAATAATCAAGTTAGGGAAGCTAGCTAGACGCAAACGAGTTAAAATCACTTTACTCATAACCTACAATACACCCAATGAAAGTAGCATGTAGCATCGGAAAAAAAAAAAAATGGGTTTTCCCCTTTGTCCCTAAGAAAAATAAGAACACAAAAGCAAACGCCGGAACGGCTCCTTAGCCATAAAAATCGCTGGCAAGTAAGGAGACTACCTACTTGGTCCTGACGAAACAAAAGAAGGGAAGTGGCGGCCTTGTTGAAAATGAGATATGCGAAAGAAGCGAAAGGGCTGCCTTCTTTCTCTCCCGCGGATAGTTTGGAAAGATGGTAAAAGAGAAGGAAGGGGAAGGGAATTTTATATCTCTTTGCCCTCGGAAAACCAAACGTCGCACTATTTTTCTACGTGACAAGACCTGGGTGACGTTATAATAAAATAAATAAAAATTATTATCATTTCCCACCAAGACACCAGGCAGAAGCTTGCATATGAGCGCTTCTGGACCTGGGGGGGGGGAGTAGCTGATAAGGACTAGTATCAGCCTTGCCACGTAAATAATTCTAAGTACTAAGAAATCATGTCTCCCATAACTTTGGGGCATCATCTTCGAAAGGATTTAATACCAGTAGAGTAGTATGATGACCTTGAAAGGTAAGTTAAAACCGCTTCCCTAAGACTACAAATATCAGTGCCCTTTAGAGGCCAACCCCAACCTTTAGAATTAAAAAAATAAATGTAAATTGATTTTGAAGGTTGGATTAGTGCCAACCACAGACCTTCTCAAAACGCCCCCAACCTTTTTCTTGCATCACATTTCTATTTCTTTTAATTTTTTTTTTTATCTTATCAATATTTTATATATTTATTCTCCCTTATCAACTTGATTTTATTTGGATAATGAAATAAAACATTTTTCGTTTAAAATATTTTTGAAAAAAAGATAAATACTCCTATGTAATAATTCGTAAAATAAAATTTCCTATAAATAAAGATTATAATTTAGGTAATATTTGTTACTAGTATTTTGTAAATACTTATTTTCTTATTCTTTTATTTTTAATTACTATTAATTAAACATAATTAAATTATTACTAAAATTTATATTAAAAAAGTAATATATAATGTTGAGGTTGGGTGATTGGTATGGTCATAGATAAACATATAAAAACAGAAGTAGTTGAGGTTGTATGAATAGTAAATTAGTAGAGAAAAGAGAAATTATTATAATAATGTAAAGGTTGGATGGTTGAGGTTGTTGATAAAGATAGTCTAAGGCATCAGATACTACGCAGATGCCCCGCCATGACGAAGGCAATGGTAAATTCTGATCAGAATTGGCCTTTGCACATCACTCAGAAGCCTGAGATGTCAGGTAAGGCTGGGAGGCTTGTTTCATGCAGAAGCTGTTAGAGCCTACATAGATCTGCTTCATCCCAGAGGCTATTAGAGGATTGCCGGCATCTGCCAGGATTGAGTGATCTGCCTAAACATACGATCCTCATGACTCTACGTACCTTAGGGTGAGGACCACAAAATTGATGACGAAGAGAATCTTGTCCCCTCAGAAATTCCTTTCTTGTCCTCTCTCTGCGCGGAAGTTTACATTTTTGTCCTTTCATCACCTATAAATATCGAGCGATCGACGCCATTTCATTCAACTGAACTTCACTCAATTCTACACACGCACTCTGCTTACTATTCCATTCACTTCACACTCTACCGCGAGCTTCTTCAAGCTGAGGCGAGTGGAGGTTTGAAGGTCTTCTCCCGAGAAACCTCACTCATCATCACCTTCATCTTCCATTCTTATCACCGGGAAGAACATCTCCCATCCTTTTGAGCCTAAGGTATAATCTTCGTTACCAAGAGAGGACGAAGCATGAAGGCGTTGTGCGCTCCTTGCTTCTCCTTCCCTTGTCTCCTTCTCTCTTCATTTTTCTACTTGAATAAGCTCTAAGCTTCATGGATTTAACTGATTTATGGTTATAAATACCCTTTGTTAAAGCGCATAGCTTGATTACTGCCTTCTACATCTATATGAACGATGCTCTGTATAAAATGAGTGGTTATGGCTAATAGATCGTATGAATCTCTTACTCTTCACTGTTATAATCCTTTATCCATGAATGCTCTTTGCAAACATGATGAATAATCACTTAAATTGTTGTGGATCTTCAACCCGGATCTAACAATGACTGTGCATCAAATTAAAACATATGATGCATCATTTAATGTGAGAATCAATCGGGCCACTGATTTCGTGTAAATCTATGGACCAGATTTATTCTTATTTCCTACCTAAACATTCATTCTCACGAGAACCATACCCTATATATAGGGTTACACTATGGTGAAAACTAATGCTTTAGTGAAACCTAGAAACTAATAATAACCATTGATTAGTGGTTAACCAAGGGTTGAGATTAATACTAATAATATGAATTAAAAAAATTGAAAATATTAAAAGTAGGGTCAAACTCGTCTAGCAACAACAACAAATTAATACTTAACTAAAGAAAATAGATTTGCTTCCTTAAAATTAGGAATATACCATAACTACTCACCCACTACCAAATCACGTCAATGATTATCCCTGCAAAAACACAAACGCAATTTGTAGAGAAATAAAACCCAGAAAAAGTGCGACGGGACTCAAACTCAAAGAAAGTGCGACGATTTGAAGAAGAAAAACGTGAGAGAAAACACAAAATCGAGAAGAGGAAATAACACACGAATTGAAGATGCAGAGGAAAGTACGAGTGAATGCAGAGAAAGAAGTAGAAGGTTAGTTACAGTTTGTATAATTTAAAAATCAGAGTCGAATTTGCAGAGGAAAGAAAAATACAAATTAGGGTTTTTAACTAATTTAAATTTGGGGTTGTATCTATACTAAAATTTGATAAATTATTGGTTATAAATGGTTGTTATATGAGTTTTTGTAACATATTGTAATGGAATCGATGCAAAAAAGATCAAATAGGAGACACTGATGAGGGGCTGTCTACATGAGTTTTTGTGCACAGTAGTCGTTGGATAAAAGTTCTAAAGGAAAAATGTGTTGCATATTTGTAAAAATGTGTTGCATTTTTTGTCAGTTACATTGCACTGAAATATGTATCATACGCGTATTTGTATTTGTGCAGCAAAGTGAGGGGTGGAGGGCACAACACAAAGCATCACGTGTTCAAGATAATGAGTCATCCGATGACGACTTCATGGATGAACAATTGCATGAAGATTTCAAACGAATTAAAAGGTATGATTATAGTATATTTTCGAAAATTGAGGGTGTAACCTAGATAGATATGAAACTAGGGTTCTTACCTATTTGCGAGTTAATGTTCAACTATTTATCATTCATGAATTAACTGAATTAGCTTCATGGAATAATATATGTAATTTGTAATTTTTAAAGTAGTTTTTCCACGTATTGCATCAAATATGTTGCTTATTATAAAAAAATTATCCAAATATTATCATTGGTTTTAAAAACAAATATGCTACATATACGTTGTAGTATATAAACATTGCATATATGAGAAATATTGTTGCACTTTTTAACACTTACATTGCATTTACATATGTAAGCTAAATATTTTTGTATTTGTGCAGCAAAGACGGGTTCAGTGGAAAAAAAACAAAAAAAACAAAGCATCAGGGGTTCAAGATAAAGAATTATCCGACTATGACTTCATGGATGAACCTCTCAACATGTGTTATTGTAATATCCCAAAGTTTCCTTATAAAATTTAGTTAGTTAAAATAAATCTAGGATACAATATTAATAATTTTATAACTATATTATCAACTGTTGGTCATAGAAAGAGTTAATTGGTGTATGGGGGGGGGGGGGGGGGGGGGGGGGGAATACACCTATAGCCAACCGTTTTTTAATTTTAATAAATCAAACTATCTTTGAGGATCTAGCTGGTCAAGCAGTCCTTTTACATAGTGGGACAGATTGATCTATCAAGCTTGTTGTGATCAACAAGCTTGATCTATCAAACTGCTAAGTGCGGAATATGGTGGATAGGGTTGAGCAGAATAACTCTTGATGTAAAATCTTTTACAGCCTTAAAAGCGAGGATGTTGTATGCAGTTTAATGTATGAGCAGTTTATCAATGAGAGAGAGTAAGATAAAGCAGCAAATAACACAAGGTATTTTTACGTGGTTCGGATGTAACTGTCCTACTTCCACGGCAGATCAAGCTAGATCTATGAATCCCTTTACTTTTGGATTCTACTTCTCTCTTGTTTATACTGACTGAGTATCAGTTTCATACAACATACAATCTTTCGATTTACAATCGAACAACAGCGTACAATCTCAACTATACTAGCTTGGAACTAAATATATGGGAGAGAGTATAGGGAGCTTGATGCAGCAGTAAACGCAACAAGCTTGAAATATAACAACGATGAAATTCTCTATCTTCAACACTTGGGAAAGCTCTAGGATTTGCGAGTGTTGAGTGGATGTGAACTTAGTGAGAGTGTTTCTTGCAGCGATTTGGCTTGTAAGATCAATGAGTTTCCCGTGCTTGAATCATTGTTGATGAAGGCTTTATATAGGCATAGTTCAAAAACTAGCCGTTGTGAGTCCTGCAAAAACTAGCCGTTAGAAAACAGCTGACATGGCATATAGCCGTTGCAGCAATGACTCCAGACAGCTGGCAACGGAGGTGGCAGCTATGTGGAGGCAGGTTGATCTATATGAACTGATCAATCGCCTGACTTCGGCAGCTAGATGAATGAGCTCGAAGAGCCTGGCCGAAGAACCTACAGGGCATTAACAATGAGAACTATCTGTCCTTTAATAGGTGAGGCTGTTATAGACAACGGCCTCATTCTTTTAAGGAGAGCAGTCTCAATTAGAATAGATAAACATAATATTGAGCCTTGTTATGCCTAAGTGTGGTTTTGAAAAACATCATCAAAACAACTGCAGAGGGTTCCCAACAATTTCCCCCTTTTTTATGATGTCAAAACCCAACACTTTTACAAAGATCCTAAAGAATTAAAGGACCTGTTTTAACAAGTCTGTTAAACCAGTTTGATTAGATCATGTTAGGCAGATTGATAATAAAAAGCTGTAAAGCAGTTTATAAAGCCTAGACAAAGAGAGTTTGTCATTTTGGGCACAAAAAATATAACTTTTATTTATGACTAGCTGATAAGATGGAGAAATACAGATACAAGCTTGGTCAATAAATAAAAATTAATAATCAGCTACTTAGATGATCCAGCGGCTGATTGAGCTTCTTCTCTTTTGGGCAGCAGTCCCATACTCGCATAAATTCCATCTTCTATCTACTTGTAGCGAGGGTCTGAGGGAGGTATGTTGAAGTTTAGAGCAGATGTTCGAACTCCCTCATTGATGGCAGTGTAATCCACCATTTTTTCATCAGATAGAAGAGGGCAGCAAAAAGTTTCTTTTGCAGGAACGGGAAGTCCAATGCTTGCTTCACTAGCCAGCTTCACAACTCTCTTGATAAGATTACGATCCCAAAAATGCCTTAAAAAGAGATTAAAGGTCTCGCCATTATTCTCTTGATCGTATGGAGGGAGTTGGATCCAGTAGTGCTGCAGAATGAATGAACTGGTAAGCTCTTCCCACTGAGGCTGAAGATCCTTGCCAAGCCAGAGTCTTCCTTCAATAGCAGCTTGTGCATTCCTTTTTAAGTACTTTTTATTGAGCTGGGAGAGGTTGGCCTGCTTCTGCCTCATGACACGGTCCACTTCTGCATGGGCTAGAGAAGCCCGCTTCTCATCTTTCTTCATATTCCTCAAGGCATCGGCCTTAGCAGCATCAAGCTTCAAAAGTTCAGTCTTCTTCTCAGCTTGAATCCTCTTCTGAACATTTGGATCAATAGCTTGATCTGTATTTGCACCCATTAGCACAGCTTCTGTGATTCGAAGAGCATCTTCTGCTGTGCCTGACGAGGAACCACCTTGCTGATCAGAGACACCTCTATCAGTCTGATCGGCGAATGAGGGAGATTGAGACGGCCTTTCGGTAGTGGAACCTTCCCTGGATTTCTTCTTTTCTTTCTTATTCTGCTTCGTTTCAGCTTTCTTTTCCTTCTCACCTTCCCCCTTTTTGACATCATCAGAAAGGGTTGTGATGACACCAGTCAGATTCTTCACTTCAGCCTGGAGGGCTTCGACCTGGGAAGTGAGGGTCTCTCGAGAAGAGTAGAGAGCCAAAATGTCTCCACTAACAGTTGTTTCTCTCTGATTGGCTCCAGATGCTGAGGTGGTTATGAGAGTGTTGAGACTCGACAACTTTTCTTCCACCTCTTTTACCAGCCTGTTAGATACACGGAGATCAGTGTTGGTGGTCATATCTTCATCCTTCAACAACGAGCCAAGAATTGGCTTGACATGATATTTAAGATGGACCTGGATAAAATTACCAATCTCCTTGGGGACGGCAGCTTCTGCAATTTCCTTAGCTGTCTCAACAGCATGTGAAGTGACCTCGCTCAATTCTTTCGACAGTCTTTCATCCGTGGTCTTCAGGTTGGACATAACATCATCCACGGATTTCGTCAGTTTATCCTCCAACTGACCTATTCTTGAATCCAGCCGCTTCTCAAGATCGGATAAATGGGAGTTGACACCTTCAAGCTCTATGTTTATCCTCTTCGAGATAAGATACCTCAGCTGGTGGGTGGTCAGGAACAGATCGTCCATGTTGATACCAGAACGGGCTGGAGTCACGGCCTTTTGCCTGATTGGACTCAGTCCATTCTCGTTTTCCGGGACAGTTGAATTGTAAAACTCAGCTTCTTCTAGGTAGAGCGGCTTCAAATCCACGCCCAGGGACTTGGCTTCTACCTTCATGGAGGTAAGGACTAGCTGGCGGAAGCATGCACGGGCTTCCGAGATAGATGAGTAATGGAACTCATCTTTGAGAAAGGCCTCCTCCGCCTTGAGCTTGTCAAGATCCTTCAGCACGAACAAGGACTGCATCACATGATAATCAGCATCCTTGATGTCCAAGAACAGGCGAAGGCGAGTGGCCATACGAAACACCACAGGAATCGATCTAATCCCGGGTAGCAGTTCTTCAACGGCCTTCTTTGCCGCAAACTCCATGTCGTCGTAGAGCTGAAGAGCTTGTTCTTTTGCCAGTCTATGAGCATCTTCCTCAGCCTTCTTCAGATAAAGGCTAGCAGATGCGTTATTAACGTCATCATCATCACTGAGAATGGCCTGGATGGAAGTGTTATCAAACACTTGATGAGTGATGAGCAGATTGAAATGGTATAATCCGCCCTGAGGAGCAACAAGATCTGCCTCGGTGGATACAGCCTCGGTGGGAATGGACTCATCTCTCTGGGAGACAAGCTGATGCTCCGGGGAGACAAGCTAATGCTCCAAGGAGAGAGGTTTTTGTTCTTTGGAGAGAGGCTGTTGCTCTTCCCCAGCAGCAAAAGATGAGCATACTGCTTTGGCTGAAGGGGTCGAGCTAACTACCGCAGCAACAGAATGCTGCTTCTTCGAGGGTCTTTCCTCGGCGGCCGTCCCGCTCCTCTTCTTTGGTTTCTCCACCGGCGAATCCTTGCCCTTGGTGGAAGAAGATCCTGAAGATTTCTTGGACTGGGGAGGGGCAGCTAGTTCCCCCTAGGCTACGGGACAAGGGTTCTTCCACTTAGGATCGGACCTCGCCATAGCCTCAAGGAACGGTCTGATCGCAGGATCAGAGGCTATGAGAGATGCTTCATTAATACCCAGCGACATGTTAAACTGTCGCGGATTCGAGGGGAGTTTGATGGTTTCGTTGAATGGGAGAGAATCTTCCCATTCAGCACGTTCAACAACGGACTTGAAGATTAGTGAGATCTTCAGACAGAAGTTGAACTTCCTCTTGATGGTCAGCAGGGTGTCACCATCATCATCCACGGAGGTCTTGACCTTCATTGCTTCTCCTTTCATTCCAAGGACCAACAGCCTCCCCCAATTCACTGGGAGGTTGTGGTAGACAATGACCATGATCTTGAACTTGTCGTGGGTCAGCTTGTCATTCGTCCCTTTTTGTGAGAGCAGGACCTTGTGGATGATGTCAAATAGCAAACGAAACTCCGGTTTTAGTCGAGTTCGTTGCATCCCCTTAAAATCATAGGACACGGCTTGCTTCCCGATTTCCGGTAGAGTCATAGCTTGGAATGACTCTTCAATAAGATGATAGGACATGTCAGGAAAAATGTCCTTGCCGGAATCCTCCAAATAGTACGTCTTCAACACAGCTTCGAGAAGGTTGAAGGAGTCGTCGGCAATGACGTTGTCGGAGGCCCGAACGGAGATGGTGTCGAGATAATCCCTCTCGCCCTCGTCCCAGAAAGCGTAGAATGCTAGGGTTTGCAGCGGCAAGAACCTCGCCGTAACTTTGGTAATGATGCGGTCGAAGGGACCACATCTCTTCTTCCTCGCAAAGATATCGTCAAGACCGGAGTGGCCTTGGTTGTTGTAGACAAAGAACGGCTCCTGTACGACAAGTGAGTCATAGTACCTGTTGGCATCTTGCTATTTGAAAGAAACCTCTTGGCCGGAAGTAGAGGTTTGATCGTCGGCGGCCATTATTCTCGTAAGAAAGTGGAGAAAAATGAAGTTAGGGTTTTGGTATAGTGTTTTTACAGAGAAAATATGATAAAAATGGTGAATGCAGGGATTTTGTCAATTAAAGGGATAGAGGAGTCCCTATTTATAGAGGGTGAGGAACGGCCCTGATCATTTCGATCGAACGGCCGAGATGAAGAGGTGTGCCATCATCCACCTTTTAGATAGAAAGTGGCGATTTGACTGCGCGCACCTTTTCGAGGCGCGTGGGAGACGAAGCATGATGGATTTGTATACTAGAAAGCAGGCCTTTTAGCTTGTATGCATGTGTTGTCCATAACCACTTACAATCTCCTATCTGATTAAGTATGAATTGCCATCCATGCATCAAACATCTATCCATTATCTCAAAGTTGTAGGCTTTATGGTGTGTTGTAGATCACAGAAGACCATAGTTGCCGGTTCCTCTAGAGATATAAAAGGGTATCACAGTTGAGACAGTTCTGGATATAACTGTCGATTTAGGCTGTAGTATAGGCTGCATAAGTAGGTTATCTTGGCTACTTGTCTATGCTAGTACGTGCGTGTACTGATAGGATCACGGTGAGGTGTATTCTTCTATTCTGACCTGTGTAGAAAGAATCAAGACCTCGGTGACTTAAGATGAACCTTAACTCTAGTTGAGTCCTAGGGGTGTATAGTTGTAGTCTGCTTCTTTGATTTACCATGGGTGAGAGTTTAGAGGATCTGCAACTCAATATGCCTCGTATCTTGGGAAGCAACTACAACTAGTACGACTCTTAGTGTAACTGCAACAGTGCACCATATCCTGGTAGAACAGGTTGATCACATCCCCTGAGGAATTCATTAAGGATTATCATACCAAACCCTGCAGGTGGATTAATTTCTGGTATGATGAATAAGGAATGAATGGTACTACTTAGGAATAAAAAAGTTGAATAACACGAGCAGTCAGAAGCTCTAAGTTAATCAACGGATGTGGGATATCTTAAATATGGGGGTCGCTAAGTCTATTACTAGCCCTGAACTCAATAGGGGTAAAACAGGTAATTCAGTACTATTACTCTAGTGGAATGTTTTAGTACTTATGGACTAAATTATACTTTGGGCTGAGTATGGAGAATTTAGCCATTGGGAGACCTCGGTTTTACCAGCTAGTAGATCCCTGATCTGGCCCAAAAAGCTCAACAGGCCACAGTATAAGGAATAAGTGGGCCGCCACATAATTGGGCCCAGTTTGGGCGCCAATTCTGCTAATGGACGCCTAGTCCATGTGATGCAGGCCTGGCCTGCAACTTAAGCCCAAGTCTTACTTGGTCTCCTCTATATGTACCCCCTCAAGGTCTTGTTTGACCTAACAATCTAGAATATACGAGTGCACTTAAATATTCTAAACAAGAAAGGGAGGCTAGGGTTAGAGAGAGAGAGACGCGCGGCCGTGAGCAGAGCAGAACGGCGGTTCCCGTTTTCGTGGCTGATTCTGAGGTTCGTTGTCCATCCAACGTCAGAATCGAGTAGGGATACAGATCAGAAGATCTATTCGCGAGTTCTCTTCTACCTTGAGGTAATCGATCTAAACACCCTATGATTCCGCACTTAAATTCATAGGAGCATGATAGGTTGTTTTCGATAGTTAGATATCCGAAATTGATCCTCGGGACGAACCGATCTTCACCGATCAGTATATGGTTCCTTCAGTTGATATCAGAGCCAGGTTCAGTATTTCGGCTCTATTGGTAATTATCGATTTATTATGCGATATAGATTAGGATTAGATAGATTTATTTTTGTTTTTGTACCTGTTGGACGAGACGAAGACGAAGAACGAGGGAGACGAGCACCGAAGAACGACCGCCGCACGCGGCGGCGCATGACGCACACGCGCCATCGCACGCGCGCGTGCAGCCGCCCTACAGCGTTCTTCTCTCTTCTTCGGTGAGCGACGGGGCTCCAGCAATCTGCTGGAGCCGGGACGTCATCGGAGCAGGGCTGAAGGAGGCGCAGCGGCGGCGGAAAGAACGGAGGCGTGAGGGACAGCCGCGGCGGAACCCTAGCAAGGGTTCGACGCCGCGGCAGACGTCCTGGCCGTGCATGGACGCCGGAGACGGCGACCACGAAGTCCGGTCATGGACTCCACGTGGTCGCCATCGTCGACTGTGAGTGCAGGCGGCACCGGAGCGGGCAGCAGCGGCGGCAGAACCCGCGAGGGTTTCTGCCGCGGGAACGACGGCTGAAGGCGACGGCGGAGGCAGCGTCCTTCACGGCGGAGCATACCGACGACATCAACGCCAGCAGCGGTGGACGTCTCCGCTGGCAGAATCGGCGGCAGCAGGCGAGTAGGGTTCGCGGCGGAACCTTAGGGTGGGTTTGACGCCGCGATTCTCGCCGGAGAGGGCTGTCGGCCATGCCACCGGCAGGGAACGACGGCCAGCAGCAGCAGCGGCGCCGGGGAGGCGGAGGCGGCCGGCGGCAGTGCCTCACGCTGTCGGCCGTAGCACAGGCAGCCTTGCGCGCCCGTGCCCTAGCCCGCGATCGGGCCTAAGGTTTTCCAACCTGGCTCGTTCGCGTTACGGGCTGCCTCCCGCGTTCGGGCTCGGGCCCAGTTACGAACTCGGGCCGTTTTAGGTCCGGTTTCGGGTTCGTGGGGTCAAGAGAGTGAAATAAGCGCGGTTTGGGCTTATTCGAGAGAATTAGGCCATGTGGTGTGGGCCCAATCTCGGTTAGAAAAGCCCAATGGCAACGAAAATTGGATAATAAATTATTTAAATAATTTATTTATTTTCGGTGAGAAACGGGAGATCAAGACGAAGGACTTATTCAAGACCGAAGCCTGTTTCGGATTTATTTCTATTTTGTAATAGATTAGACAGGGTCGTCACACCACGAAAAGTGAGTTTTATTTTTGTTTTTATCTCGTTTTTCTTAAGCATGCTATGGATGCAATTTATTTAATTATAGCATGTCTTGCCTGTCGAGGTGAATTAAATTGCGCTTAGTCGAGCATGTTTTAGGATTGTCAATATAAGCATGTTTTAATTTTCTGTGAGCATGGTTTATTTGCTGCGTTTAGAAAATTATGCTTAGGATTATGTGACAACGTGATCTAGCATGTCGACAACCTTTTGAAAGAAAAATACTAAGCGGATAAAAATATTTTTGGTATAGAAAATGTTAAGACCTCCACAACAGACCTTAAGGTGAAGTTTGGTGCGAGTGTTTAAACGTCCACACGAACGTGGCTTGCACATCGTATCGGACGAGTTCGCCAGACTTATGGTTTTTTAACAATAATGTTCTAACCAAAATGAGAAGTGGGAGCTTTTTTGAGTAAACGTCCACACTAACGTGGCTTGCTCGGAATAGTAACTACGGTTTTCTCTGGAGTTGGTTTTTGAACAAAGATAGCTTAAGGAAAACAGTACTTGCACAGGCGGACAACTTTTCAGGCGTGCAGATTTGGCACTTTGCCGAAAATGGCTAAGTTACAAACCTAACAGTAACTGGAGCGAGCCAGTACTGTAGCGGCGCCCTTGTCGGCCTGGCAGTCAACTCCTCTGCTCCACTCTGCATTAGACATGTGGAGATCTCGCAATTAATGCGACGATCTCAAGTTGACTGGAGTTTGAAATAGGAGCGGGAATTGGGTTGTCGCTTTCTGGTAGGTAGTGGCTCGCTTCGCTTTGAAGTTGTAACGTCCGTTTTGAGTTGAGTCGCTTCAAGGTCATTCTGTAGTGAGTCGCTTGGGAGGTGAAGTTCCCGAGAGACTGTTTTAGAAAATGTTGACCCGCGTTGACTCGCTTTGGTTTTCCACTGTAGCGCTCGCTTTGCTTCACTTTGGCAGACTCGCTTTGAATCCACTGTAGCGCTCACTTCGCTTCGCTATTCTTCGGCACGCTTCACTTTGGCTCGGTAGACTCGCTTCGCTTGAAAAACACACTCAAGTGAGTGGCCTTCATTTAGTATTTCTGCAGTCTAAAAACCTAAGCAAAATTTGAGCCATCCTAACAGTGTAGGCTTAGAAAAAATTTCTAACCTATTATCTACAACAAAAATGGGTTGCTTGAGAATAGGACACATAGGGGTTTTGGGATCAAATCAAAACAATACTTCATTTCTTTATGATGTCCCTTATAGGTTCCCCCTTAACATGTTTGTCCTTAACAATTCCCAACAATTTCCCCCTTTTTGATGATGCCAAACCCCAATGATTTTTAGGCTAAAAGAGATAGCCTTCCTAACCGTGGAAGGAACTTCAAGCGACTGCTACCTTTGCATGTTCGTTTGAAAATTTTCTTTTAAGTTCCTTTCCTTTTTTTTTTTTTTTTTTTTTTTTTTTTTTTTTTTCCGATTAAGTTGTTTGAGTTTTGTAGCATTAGGATAAATCATTCACAAAGCTTGTAAATGACACAAGGTGACAAAAATTTAAATGAGATAAATTTGAACAACAGTTCACAAAATATAGAGACTTGAAATTCAATGATTTCCTGCAGCCTCGTCCTTGTCTTCCTTTTCCTTCTCCTCCTCTTTCTCCTCTTCAACAACGTAGGCAGAAAGAACTTTCACTTCCAAAGTACTGACATTGTATATGCTCGGTCTCCTCCAGCTATACTCCAGTTTGAAGGCTTCATCCACCTCTTCGTCAATGATACTCCGGTCTGGAACACCTGTGCCGGGCAGGAATGGCATGGGGAAATCCTTCACCGCAGGTACTTTGATAATTAGAGGTTTAGGCTCAGCAAGCTCTGCCAGTGTGAAGATCTTTCGCCTCAACTTCACGTTGTAGGCACAGAGAAAGTTATTGAGCGCATTTATCCTCGAGCACTCATCCTGTAGTGGCACTACTTCCCAGTAGTAGTAAGCTTTGATAAACTTCTCCTTGTAGAATAGCCACTCATCACGGAGGTCTCTAGGAATGAAGTCCTCGATTTCTCGAGCGTCTGGATGCTCATTTCTTCGCACAATAAGCTCCTCTTCAGTCCTGCTCGACATTTCTTTCATGATCGCATTGAATTTTGCACTCAACTCAGTGTTCCACTTCGGAAGCTTCTCAATAAGTCGCTTGCAAATGTATTCTTGCTCTTCCTTGCGTGGGTAGCGGCCAGAGTCAATCATTTCCTTCATGGTAACGTAGCAAGTGTCCATCCATGCTTGAGTTACACACGCCTCTGATTCTTCTGGCAAGAAGGGAATGAAGGCGCTTCGAGTGAGGGCGGACTGGATGAGTCTCGCTTCATTGAAGTGTTCCTCGATCCGGCCGTCAATGATTTCAAGACGCTTGGCCTTGATCCTTCTCTTCTTCTCTTCCTCATTCTTCCTCTCTTCTCCTCTCTTCCTCCTCCTCTCCATCTGACCAGCTCGTGAAGCGACCGTCTATTTGATCTTTCGGCGCTTGGCCTCGGGATCATCCTCTTTCTCTTCGGGTGCAGTCCGCTTCAGTGTCTGTTTTGGTGGTGGGGGTGGAGGCATATCTTTCTTCTTCTCTGAGGCACTTGGAGGGATGACTGCTTGGCTGGATGAAGTGGCTCCAGCAGTAGATGAAGTGAGTGCCAAAGTTGAAGCGGCCAAAGTTGAAGCGGGCACTTGGACTTCAGTAAGAGCTTTCAGAGCTTTCAGATCAAACTGTGTTGGGAATTGTTAAGGACTAAATTGTTAAGGGGGAACTTCATGGGACATTTGTTGGTCCCGGTTTGCTATAGGAAAAATACGTAGAGGGGGGGGGTGAATACGTATTTTGAAGTTTTTCAACTTCAATTCCTTAACTCAGAGTATAAAGTAAAGTGCTCTTTGGAAATGCAAAGACCTAACCGAGGGCTAGATCGAAAGCAATCACGAATCTCTTGTCCTAAGCTTAGAGCTTGATCAAGAGTGAGACTTTACTCTTTGTGCGGAATTTGGTGAGCTAAAATCTTTCCTAAGTAATTGAAAATCCAAGTTAAGTTTGTTTATATGCACGTGCAATGGATAATCGAATACTGTAAAAAGATTAAGGTAAGAGAGATACGACACAGAGATTTATAGTGGTTCGGAGATAACGCTCCTACGTCCACTTTGTTGCACGACGGCAACTGTTCTTTTCACTCAAGAACTTGAAGGTTACGGGTCCTTCAAAAACCTGGTCGGGATCGGGCTTCACTTGCCTAGATCAAACGACAGACGTAGTGATTGCGGGTTCACTACACAAACCTAACAAAGACTGGAAGCTTCACTCGCTTCAGTCAGACAGACAGGGAGATTACGGGCTCTCCTTACAGCCTAGCTTCGATCGAGCTTTACACAAACGATGTAAGTGTAAGCTTGGATCTCAACTCTACGATCGAGGCTTCTTCAATCGATGAAAGAAGGGCCTTAGATCTGAACAACCTAACGACGACTCAAAAACCTAACAGACAACAGTTTAGGGTTTTTGGTTGACGAACACACTAATGAAGAACTCTTTACAGTAGATGCAAAGATGGGTAGAGTTCTTCTTCTAAGCTTGGATATTTGAAGTGGGCTTAGAATCTAAGTGTGAAGGTTGTGAAGACGAGTTCCGATGGACTGGAAACTCGGAGAACACTTGAAACAAAGACTCGAAGATTTGCTCGAAGGCTTGGGAGTGTTTGTTTGCAGTAGGCTCGAATGCGCAAGTAGTGTTCTGCATCTTCACGTCTTCATCCTTCACTATTTATAGGCGGAGGGTTGGCTGAGTTCCGTTGCTTGGTTGGTGGCCTTGTCCCTCCTCCTCTCGACAGTACTTGCGCAGGCAGTAGCTTTTGCAGACGCGCAGTTTTGGACTTTTGCCGAAAATGGCTAAGTTCCAAGTTTAACAGTAACTGGAGCGAGCCAGTACTGTTGCGACGTCTTTGTCGGCCTGGCAGTCAACTCCTCTGCTCCTCTCCGCTTTCGACACGTGGAGATCTCGTAATTAATGCGGAGATCTCCTGTTGACTGGAGTTCAAATTCGGAGCGGGAATTTGTGCTGTCGCTTTCTGGTAGGTAGTGACTCGCTTCGCTTTGAAGTTGTAGAGGCCGCTCTGAATTGAGTCGCTTCGCGGTCATATTTGTAGTGAGTCACTTTGCTTCAGCGTTCGCTTCGCTTTGCTTTAGCGCTCGCTTCGCTTCGCTTTGCAGCGTTCGCTTCGCTTCGCTTCGCTTTACAGCATTCGCTTCGCTTTGCTTCGCTTCGCTTTGCTTCGCTTCGCTTTGAACTGTAGCGTTAGCTCTGCTTCGCTTTGCTTTGAACTGTAGCGCTCGCTTCGCTTCGCTTTGGCAGACTCACTTTGAATCTACTGTAGCGATCGCTTCGCTTCGCTATTCTTTGGCACGCTTCACTTCAGCTTGCTTGACTTGCTTCGCTTTGGAAAACACACTCAAGCGAGTGGCCTTCACTTGAACTTTTGAAGCCTAATCTAAGCAAAATAAAAGAGCCATCCTAACAGTGTAGGCCTAGAAAATTCTAACCTATTAACTACATCAAAATGGGTCGCTTGGGAAAAGGACGCTTGGGGTTTTGGGATCTAATCAAAACAAATGACTTCATTTATCAAATGTCCCATGAAGTTCCCCCTTAACAATTTAGTCCTTAACAATTCCCAACAACATTTGATAAATGAAGTCATTTGTTTTGATTAGATCCCAAAACCCCAAGTGTCCTATTCCCAAGCGACCCAGTTTGATGTAGTTAATAGGATATAATTTTTCTAAGCCTACTCTGTTAGGATGGCTCTTTTATTTTGCTTAGATTAGGCTTCAAAAGTCAAGCAAACTGAAGTGAAGCGTGCCGAAGAATAGCGAAGCGAAGCGGCCGCTACAGTAGATTCAAAGTGAGTCTGCCAAAGCGAAGCGAAGCGAGCGCTACAGTTCAAAGCGAAGCGAAGCGAAGCGAGCGCTACAGTGGAATCAAGTGAACCCACTAAAGCGAAGCGAAGCGTGCGCTACAAAGAAAAGCCGAAGCGAGTCAATGCGAGTCAACACTTAATTAAGTAGCGTCACGGGAAATCTATTTCTCAAGTGACTCACTACAAATATGACCGTGAAGCGACTCACTTCAGAGCGGCCGCTACAACTTCAAAGCGAAGCGAGCCACTACCTACCAGAAAGCGACAGCACAAATTCCCGCTCCGAATTTGAACTCCAGTTAACTGGAGATCTTCACATTTATTACGAGATCTCCACGTGTCGACTCAAGAGAGGAGCAGGGGAGTTGACTGCCAGGCCGACAAGGCGTCGCTACAGTACTGGCTCGCTCCAGTTACTGTTGAAATTGGAACGTAGCCATTTTCGGCAAAAGTCCAAATCTGCGCATCTGAAAAGTAGCCAGCCTGTGCAAGTACTGTCGAGAGGAGGAGGGACAAGGCCACCAACCAAGCAACGGATCTCAGCCAACCCTCCGTCTATAAATAGTGAAGGATCACAACGTGAAGAAGTAGAACACTACTTGAGCATTCGAGCGCATACTGCAAACAAACACTCCCAGCTTTCATAGCAATCTTCGAGTCTTTGTTTTCCAGTGTTCTCCGAGTTTCCAGTTCATCGGAATTCGTCTTCACAACCTTCACACTTAGAGTCTAAGCCCATTCCATATCCAAACTTAGAAGAAGAGCTCTAGCCTTCTTTGCACTCATTGTAAAGAGCTCTTCATAGTGTGTTCGTCAACCAAAAACCCTAAACTCTGTCTGTTAGGTTTTTGAGTGTTGTCGTTAGGTTGTCCAGATCCAAGGTCCTTCTTTCATCGATTGAAGAAGCCTCGATCGTAGAGTTGAGATCCAAGCTTACACTTACATCGTTTGTGTAAAGCTCGATCGAAGCTAGGCTGTAAGGAGAGCCCGTAATCTCCCTGTCGTGTTTTGACTGAAGCAAGTGAAGCTTCCAGTCTTTGTTAGGTTTGTGTAGTGAACCCGCAATCACTACGTCAGTCGTTGGATCCAGGCAAGTGAAGCCCGATCTCGACCAGGTTTTTGAAGGACCCGTAACCTTCAAGTTCTTGAGTGAAAAGAACAGTTGCCGTCGTGCAACAAAGTGGACGTAGGAGCGTTATCTCCGAACCACTATAAATCTCCGTGTCGTATCTCTCTTACCTTAATCTCTTTACAGTATTCGATTATTCATTGCACGTGCATATAAACAAACTTAACTTGGATTTTCAATTACTTAGGAAAGATTATAGCTCACCAAATTCCGCACAAAGAGTAAAGTCTCACTCTTGATCAAGCTCTAAGCTTAGGTCAAGAGATTCGTGATTACTTTAGATCTAGCCCTCGGCTAGGTCTTAGTATTTCTAAAGAGCACTTTACTTTATACTCTGAGTTAAGGAATTGAAGTTGAAAAACTTCAAAATACGTATTCACCCCCCTCCCCTCTACGTATTTTTCCTATAGCAAACCGGGACCAACAAGTGGTATCAGAGCAGCGGTTCTTTCGAGCCTCTGCTTTGCATATCCGAAGCGAGTCCCCACTCGCTTCACGTTGTCTCATTGAACCGGATCCTATTTTCCTAAGTGCATCAAAACCTCACCCACGCATATTGCATTTACTGCTGATAGTTTGCTATGTCTACATACAGTGCATCAAATCTTCCACAGTTCTCGATCGAAGGATACGAGATATGGAGTTTCCGTGTCGAGAGCTTCCTATGCTCAATCCACGACCGGATGTGGGAAGTTATTGAGGACGGACCAATCGAAATCAAGAAAGCCATATCTGTGGATGTTCCAGCTGCTGAAGGTCGTCCAGCCCACGTTCGACAACAGTACGTGGAGAAGGATAAGGATGAGTACACTCCAAATGACTTCAAAGTTGCCAACCTCGACAAGATTGCACGCCACACGATGCAGAGCACCGTGTCAGACGCCTATCTACCACGAATAAGGAAATGTGCAATGGCAAAGGAAATGTGGGAAACCCTAGCCCTCATTTCTCAAGGCACAGACAAAATCAAGGAGAACAAGCTCGCCGTTCAGATGCGGGAGTTTGAAAATTTGGTGATGAAGTCAGGAGAGTCCATCAACGCCTTCGAGCTGAGAGTTACCAACATTACTGCAACTCTCAACTCGCTTGGGAAGGAACTCACAGACAAGGAAGTAAACCTGAAAATAGTCCGTGCTCTCACAAGGAAATGGCAGACTATGAAGGAGCTATATCTAGCTACCAAGGATCTAACGAAGCTCACGCCAGAAGTACTGTTCTCCTAGCTCAAAGCTCACGAGTTTGATCTGAATCGAATGAGCCTCGACGACGAAGATGAAGCGCCCACTACGTCAAAAGGTGTAGCATTCAAAGCTGCTGAAGGGCCAAGCGAGCAGTCGCTTGCCAAGATGACAAGGGAAGAATTGGAAGAACACATTGCGTTCTTATCCAAGAACTTCAACAAGATGAACTCTCGAGTAGGCAAGTACAAAAGATTCTACAAGCAGTACAAAGGGAGGAGCACTGATGCTCGAGAAGGAAAAGGAAAGAGAGAAGAGACGACCAAGACGATCCCGCGCGACATGATGGAAGTGGAGTGTTACCACTGCCACAAGATGGGCCACTACAAATCAGATTGCCCAAAGCTCAGTGCTAAAGAGCGCGAAGAATTGAAGGCCAAGAGGGATGCTCCAAGGCGAGCGCTCGTAGCAAGTGAAGTGCCGGTCGCTACAACTGAAGATCCACCAAGCGACTCAGATGCATTCACTGATCCAAATTCCAGTGATGGTGAGGATCTTGGATTTATGGCGCTCACCGATGAAGAAACAGGAGAAGTATTCTTTTATCCTTCAATCACTTCAATTACACTAACACACACTGTCAATGAGGAAGAACAATCCTCTACATGGAGTGAGTTGTTTGACAAGCACCAAAAATTGTCAAGCGACCACGAAGTGGTAAAACAAGCTCTGTCTCAAAGCGAGAGGGAGAACCGAAAGCTAGCCCGTGAGCTTGACGAAGTCAAACTTAATTTAAGGGCTATGACTAGTAAGTTCGAGGATCTCTTCGCTAGACATCAAAGCTTGGAGGGAAGGTATGAAACCCAGTCCACTCTAGTTGCCAACTTGAACAAAGCATCATATGCTAGGCAGGCACTAGAGGGCTCGCTTCTGCCTTTTGGTAGGAAAGCTGGCCTTGGATATGAGGGTGGACCTCCCAAGCCGACTGTCTTTGTTGGTGCATCACACACTACACCATCAGTCACTTTGGAATTGCCCACTGCATCCAAAGCGACCACCAACAAGGATAAAGGCAAAGTGGCTGAGAACCCTAAAAGGAAGCCAATGAAGATGTCTATATCTTTAAGGGCAGATCCTAAGGGCAAGCAAAGTTCAACAATCCCTAGCACTCAACATGCTAAGTCTTACCAATCCAAGGGTAAAGGGAGAACTGTTGAAGCTTCTAAGTCTCAAGCCAAGACACGAGAGACAAAGGATCTACCTCCTAAAAAGAGGAGTAATGTCTATGTGTCACGTTATCCGGACTGGAGATGGTCCAAACCGGTCTAACGTTGAGGGGGAAGAACTTGAAGCACCCAAGAGGCAGCTTCAAACTTCCAAGGTTACTCAAGCGAGTCGGGGTCAAAACCCTAGTTGGACCGCTTCGAGGAAACCAAGCGAGCCGCTTCGACAGACTAAAAACCCTAAGTCAGTCTCTAAACCCAAAGCTAATCCAAGCGAGTTGCTTCAGGATATAAGCAAAATGGGAAGAGCATAAGTAGGACTGAAGCGAGCCGCTACCCCTCTTGCACACACTGTTGCACGTGTGAAGCTGCTTCTAGGCAGTACACCAAGTTTTCGAAGGTCGAGAAACCCAAGACACAAGTTTCATCTCAAAAGAGAGTGAAGCAAGTGTGGGTACCTAAGGGAACTAACCTGCAAGGACCCAAACTGATTTGGGTACCAAAATCTGTCTAATTGCAGGTGAGCGCCGTGGATCCTATGCCAAGTGAGGGTCAACAAGTATGGTACTTGGACAGTGGATGTTCAAGACACATGACCGGCATGAAAGCTCTACTTCACAACTACATAGAGAAGAAGGGTCCACACGTAACCTTTGGTGACAACTCTCGAGGAAGCACCAGGGGATACGGCGCACTGAAAGTTGGAAAGCTCACAATTGAAGAAGTCTCCTATGTGGAAGGACTCAAGCACAACCTGTTGTCCATTTCACAGTTTTGTGATAAAGGGTACAGGGTGGAATTCATTTCCAACAAGTGCATTGTGAAGAGCAAGCTCACATCCCAGATTGTGCTCACTGGAGTTAGACAAAGGAATGTCTACATCGCACAATGGGACAGCTGCAAAGAGGAAACGTGCTTAGTAGCAAGGAGTGCTACAGAAATTGGATGGCTATGGCACAGACACTTGAACCACCTCAATTTCAAAGCTATCAATCGCTTAGCTCGAAAAGGTTTGGTGCAAGGCATACCGAATGAAGTCTTCATCAAAGACCATCCATGCTCACCATGCCAACGAGGGAAGCAGACGAAGAAGCACTTCGCTAGTCTCGAAGAAGCCTCATCAAAGCGAGTGCTCGAGCTGCTTCACATGGATCTGTTTGGTCCAGTGACTCCAGTTAGTGTAAATGGAAGGAAGTACACTCTAGTTGTAGTCGACGATTTCTCTCGCTACACTTGGGTTGTATTCCTATTCAGCAAGAAGGAGACACTGACCAAACTGCCACAACTACTCAAGCGATTGGCGGTGGAAAAGAATCAAGCTATCGTGACCGTTCGCTCCGACAAAGGCACAGAGTTCCTGAACTCTACAATTGAAGCGTACTGCACGGAGCATGGCATAGCACATCAAACTTCTTCAGCACGCACACCACAGTAGAATGGAGTTGCTGAAAGAAGAAATCAAATCATTAAAGAAGCAGTTCGCACCATGATTGCTGACTCGAAGCTTCCGATGAAGTATTGGGCTGAAGCTGCCAACACGGCGTGCTACACACAGAATCGGACGCTTCTCAACAAACGGCACGACAAAACTCCATATGAAATATGGACAGGGAGAATTCCTAACATATCTTATTTCCATATTTTTGGTTGTAGGGTCTTCATTCACAACAATGGGAAGTCGCAGTGGAAAGCCTTTGAAAGCAAAGCTGATGAAGGAGTATTCTTAGGATACTCTACATCTAGCAAAGCCTACAGAGTATTCAACTGTAAAACCCTAATTGTGGAGGAATCACCCCATGTCGTATTTGATGAATCTTCTTTAAGTATTCCACAGGAACAGGCTCAAACGAATGAAAAGGATCAAAGCAAGGAACCCTCAAATCAACTCACTTGGGACGTGCTTGATGAAGATGATGAGATCAAGGACTCAAGCGAGCAGGATCCCAAAGGAGAAGTCGAAGCTGCCCCCAAGATTCCTGAAGCTAGTGCTGGCCAAGCACCCAATCCACACTTCAGATGGTGAAGCGAGCGACAAGGAAGCAGATGAAGATGAAGCTGGCGGATCCAAGCGTGCATGGCTCAAAGATCACTCACCTAGCCAAATCATTGGAGATTCATCCAAGGGTGTAGTGACCAGAAGTCAAGTGTTTGGAGAAAGTGCCATGTTCAGTTGCTTTCTCTCAAACATTGAGCCATCAAGCGTGGAGGAAGCCCTAGCCGACTCTAACTGGGTGATCGCCATGCAAGAAGAGCTGAACCAGTTCACTAGAAATGACGTATGGTACCTCGTGGATCGTCCTAAGTTCCAACATGTTATTGGCACCAAGTGGGTATTCAAGAACAAGACTGACGAGGACCACAATGTTGTAAGGAACAAGGCGCGTCTAGTCGCTAAAGGCTACTGCCAAGAGGAAGGAATCGATTTCGATGAGACCTTCGCTCCAGTGGCACAGCTTGAAGCGATCCTACTATTTCTAGCCTATGCAGCGGCCAAGAAATTCAAAGTGTATCAAATGGATGTGAAGAGCGCGTTCCTCAACGGTGAATTGAAGGAAGAAGTTTATGTGGAGCAGCCACCGGGTTTCGAGCAGGGAGATAAAGTGTATCGCTTGAAGAAAGCTCTATATGGGCTGAAGCAAGCTCCCAGAGCTTGGTATGATACACTCTCTCAATTCCTAGTGGACAATGGATTCCAAAAGGGAAAAATAGATCGAACTCTCTTCACCATCAATCATGGAAATGATATGCTATGGGTTCAGATCTATGTGGATGACATCATATTTGGGTCACCAAACCAGTCGCTTAGCGAGAAGTTTGGAGAGCTAATGAAGACCAAATATGAGATGTCAATGATTGGCTTGATGAGCTGCTTTCTAGGTCTTCAAGTGAAGCAGCAGGTGATGGTATCTTCATCAATCAAGCGAAGTACACTAGAGATATGCTTGCCAAATTTGGTGTTCAACATGCTAAAGCTGTGAAGATTCCTATGAATACCAACTGGAAGATGGAGCCAGACGAAGGAGGAAAATCTGTAGATCCTACAGATTATCGTGCTCTAATTGGGTCACTACTCTATCTCACTGCAAGCCGGCCAGATATCGCCTTTGCAGTCGGAGTCTGCGCTCGCTTCCAAAGCAATCCCAAACACAGCCATCTTGAAGCTGCCAAAAGGATTCTTCAATATTTGAAGGGCACTATCAACATGGGTTTGTGGTATCCAGCGGAGGACAATTTGGAGCTCACTGGATATTCCGATGCTGACTATGGAGGTTGCAGAGTCGACAGGAAGTCAACTTCGGGCACATGTCAGTTCTTGGGAAGCAAGCTAGTCTCGTGGTTCTCAAAGAAGCAAACAAGCGTAGCCACTTCAACAACTGAAGCTGAATATATGGCCGCAGGAAGCTGCTGTTCTCAAATCCTATGGCTTCGTCAACAGTTGAAGGACTACAAAGTTGAAGCGAATGAAATTCCGATCTTCTGTGACAACAACAGTGCCATATATATCTCGCAGAATCCAGTGCTTCACACCAGGTGCAAGCATGTGGAAATTCGACATCATTTCATTCGTGATCATGTTGAAAAGAAGGATATCAAGCTCGAGAAAATCCATACCGATCTCCAGCGAGCAGATATCCTCACCAAGCCTCTAGCTGAGTCTCGATTCAACCAGCTATGCATGGAATTAGGGTTATTAGACCCTGGTGAAGAATGCTAGTTCCAGGATGCACGAAGGAGTGTTCGCTTGTTCTCTTGTGCGTCACTCGCTTCGGATCTTCACCAACTCAAGCGAGCCACTTCAAATCTCACTCGCTTGAAGAAAATGAAGTTAGGTGGAGAAAGGTGGAGTATTGGAAGAAGTTCCCTACCAACTTATTGGAATTGTTAAGTATATGGTTAAGGGGGAACTAATGCTTACTCGCGGAGCAAGCTACTTCCAAAGCGAGCAAGAATGCTGCTATCTCGAATTCTGCATCGCTTCAATTTGCCCTAGCTTTGGTCAAAGCGAGCCGACTGCAGATTCATTCTTTAGAATGTAGGAAAGCTTGAAGGTTTACCTTTTTATACAAAAGGTTGCAGGGCTGGTGACATGCTTCTGCGTAAAATACGAGATTGTCTTGTCAGAGCATTCTCATTGTCATCCTGTCCATTTCTGCTCTGAGATAAGGACTTGTACTCATCCCCCATTCGTCGTGAATAAGTACACTTATGTGATACTCCCTTCGGGTTGTAGTAAGCTTGTGTACTTTATTCATTTTCTCCCTCATTCACTTCGATGGAGGACTCTCTAATTCGTAGAGGAAGATGAATGCCATGAAGACGAATGCCATGAAGATCTAACTTAATGTGTAGCATTCAACGAGTGGTATCTAATTCAACATGAAGTCTACAATTTGTGGTATCAATCTCCTACGAAGTGAGATTGACTGGTAAGTGTTTCAATTTTAAGTACACTAAGTGAGCCGAAGCGTGCTAGAAACCTTCACTCACTACGTGGAAAATATGAAGTGAATCTGACACAAATACAAAGAGGAAAACATTCTTGTTTATCCTCGAAGTATGTAAGTCAGAAACATTTTAAATTAAGCAAAGAAATTCAATTTCTTATTCCAGTCGCTTCAGATGGCCAAGCGAGTGCTTCGTCACTCAAAGCTAGCCATCGCAAGCGAGTGCGGAACAGTCACTCAAGCGAATGCCTCTCAAGCGAGTCAAGGCGTAGCAGCCCAACTCGAAGCGAGCGGGCATGAAGCGAGTATGAGCTGTCTGCACTCGAGTGCAATTTTACTTTCTGCTGTGCATTTAATGCAGGTACAAGAACGGCGGAAATAACGGGCGCGTGGTTCTCACTTCAAATTTGAAGCGGGAAACGGCGGAGAAAATCCAGCCGTCGAATCCTAACAGCCCCCAATCTGGAGCCGTTCGATCAACGCCGTATACGACAAGCCAACCATAGAAGGCTACGTGGCGACGCCGAGCAAGTGGCGGTTCACTTTTACTGTGGTGACGCCGGACACGTCAGATCCATCACCGCACGTCCGCCGCCTACCTACAGGATTTTCGGCGTTATTACCATCCTACCCCTGCCACGTCAGCCAAAACCTAATTCTATATATATGGGACGAGGCAGAACTGCAGAAACTTTCACAGCCTTCTAAATTTGCCATTCTCGTGCTAGATCTGCAATTACTCTGCAACTCACGAGTCTCAACCCTTGATTGTCATTGTTAAAACCTCATTCAAACTCTTTCAAAATCACCATGGGAAAGAAGAAGAACACCGAGACGATGGAGGAGTTTCTCGCGGAGGTCGACAAACACATCTCGAGCCTCATCTCGATCCAGCCATCATCGAGAGAAATGGATTTCTCCGTAGGGCCGTGACCAAGGCCGGACTATGGAAGTTTGTGACGGCGGTTCCGTCAAAGATTCTGGCCAAAGCCGTCGGCGAGCTCCTGCTAAATTTGAGGAAGGAGCAAAACATATCCTCATTTACCGATCCACAGACGAGGAGGCCAGTGGAGGTGGACATGAATGAGCTTATCGGCACGTTCAACTTGCCGAGAGAAGGAGGAGACTCATTACTGGATTTGGGTCTCTCGGCCGGAGTTCAGTACGGTCGTTTTGCAACCGCCGATGCCGATCCAAATTTTAAGGAGGCAAGTATCCGTTCGAGTTTGAAGGCCCCCTTCAACTATATTTGCGAGCTCTTCTCGAAGAGTGTCGCGTGCTACATCGGAACTTTGGATACTCTTTCCGAGACAAAGCTGATCACCACAGCAGTCATCGTCGACAGCCTCACCGGAACCAGCTTCAACTGGCATGACTGGTTCCTCAATCAAATTCACGAAGCTGCTGCTGACTTTGCGTTCATGAAGGGGAGCGCCGATCAGATTCTCCGCAAGGGGAAACTGAAGTTCTTCTCAAGGCTTTCCTATGCTTTGGAGAAGAAGTTTCCGGGCAAAGCATGGCCGGAAGATGACGTCACCATCTACAACAAGCAGTCCATTTACTACGACAAATGGAGGAAGTCCAAGCAATTGATGGATTTGGGACTTCTGGAAATTGAAGTGCCCGTAGCGAGACCGGTTGCCGAAAGGCAAGCCGAAGCGAGCCAAGTGAGGCCGGTCGCTTCACCCGGGAAGCGAGCCGCGCCGAAGCAAGGTAAGAAGACAAAGCGAGTCGATTTACTTGTCCAAGAAAGCGAGGCGGTGGAGAAGCCGCTTGAGGACATTGAAGCGACTCAACCCCAGCCTTTACCCATCAAAGCCAAATCACCCCCACTCCAAATCCAAACCCACATCACCCAAATACCAGAATCTCAATCTTCATCAACCCAACAGCCATTAAAACGGATAACCCCCCTCTCTCCCCATGAAGAAGAGTCAGCATCTTCTTTTCACATTCCCACTGTTCCATTCCTCAGCACAGATGAAGCTGCTGCCTACACTTCATTCACCCCACTTCAATCCCAGCCGATACAACCACCACCCACCGAAACTATCCAACCACCACCCACTGAAGCCATCCAGATTTCCGAAACCCAAGAAACCTCATCACCTACCCAATCCCTCTCGACATCGGCAGCTACAGCCGATACCGCCCAAACTGTAGGAGAACAACCCATCATTCCTCAATTCATAACCCCTGCCCTCACCGTACACAAGCGGGCTCTTGAACGCTATGTCCTGGACAGAGAGCAAGCCGCTGAAACTATCAATCTTCGCTACAATCTCAGCTCCGCGAACGTTGCATGGAGCGACGTGTTCTACACTAATGTAGTCGACTTCCTGACGTACATCACGTACCGAGGAACGGAGTACTACAAGATTTTCAGACTCCTCAAAGCCTTCACAGAAGAAGAATTGATTCAAATGGAGGCCAAAACACTCAACTTCATAGGCGAAAATGGCTTCCATGCCTTCCTGGAAGGGACCAGCTTCTGGGAAAAGCTAGATGCAAAGGTGAAGGAATCATATCCACTCGCTACAGTTCCGAAGCGAGTGCCCTCTTCCCATGAAAGGAAGCTGATCAGAGAGCATAGGGAGGAGGTGGAGTTGAAAGATGCTGAGATTGCTAGTCTCCAAAGCGAGATTACAAAGATGAGTGAAGAGATGGAGAGGAAGGCGGGGGAGGTCATCAGTCTTAGAGAAGACTTTGACAGGAAGAAAAAGGAATTGGAGGGAAAGGTGGAGGAGAAGGAAAGGCTTCTAGAGGAGAAAGAGAAGGCGCTGGAGGCGCAGGTGAAGCTAGTGGATGATAACACCAAAACCATCACCGAACTCAAGGGCTTGCTTGAGGCAGAAAGAAGCCGCTTGAGGGAGGTTAACGCCAGATTAATCGCTCTGGTCAAAGAGAAGAAGGTGTTAGAGAAGGAAGTGAAGGAGCTGAAGGAGAAGGTGGAGAATAGGGAAGGAGAGTTAGTGATGATGGGAAGCGAGCTCCTCAACACCAAAAAGGCTCTTGACTCACTTCGAACTGAGTTGAAGGAAGTCAAAGAAGACAGTGCTGTTGACAAGAGAGAACTTAAGAGTCTAAGAAGAGGTGCGCAAGCACTTGACTTGAAAAATGCTGAACTATCCACTCTTCTGGAGAAAGTCAAAAGACTGAAAGAGACGCTCACTGTGAGGATCACCGCAGATGCCGAATTTCACAACTCTCTCAATCGAAGGGAGAGGAGACTTGCCGTGATGAAGGCAGAACTTGAAGCTTCCAAGGATCACTTGGAACTCACACTTCAAGAAGAAGCGAAGAAAATCACCAAAGCTGTAGAAGCGGAGCTGGAGGCTCGCTTCAGAGAGGTAGAGCCATTAGAGAGTATGATGGCGTCGGTTGTTGAGAGAGAAAGGCAGTGCAAATATCTGCTTGAAGAGATAAGCATCAAGACTGCTGAACTAGTGGCGCCCTCCATGGATAAAACCCAGCAGATGCTTCAAGCCATCTTCAATACAGTCAACTCTCTTCAACAATCCTTTTCTGGAAAGTCTATCACCCTAACCCCTGGCAGTGATGATGCCAAAAAGGGGGAAGGACAAATGAGAGAAGGTCAAGTGAAGCTAGGAGGGGAAGGACAGCTTCACGGCAGAGAAGTTGGAGGTTTAGGGGGAAGTAGGATTGGAATTGAAAGAATGTTGGAGGGAGGCAGTAGTGATGGAGGTGTGAAGGAGGTAGTAGATGAAGCGAGGGCTCTTGGCAAGAAGAAGCTCACGGAGGAGGAGTTATTAAAAAATCTTGAAGAGCCCAGCAGGCCGCTTCAGGAGAAAGTGCTTGCCGCTTCAATTGCAAAACACCCTCCAGTGACCGTGTTGACAAAGGAGGAAAAGCGGAAGCAGGTGGAGAAGGATGCTGCCATGGCGTGGGAGATGGAGCAACTAACAAAACTTTCTGTTGGTGCAGGTACTTCATCTAGTTCCAAAGCGGCTGCTTTACCCAAAGCGCCCGCTTCATCCGCCGCGCCAGCTTCAACAGCCGCACTAGCTCCAACTGCCGCACTCGCTTCATCCGCAGTCGTCTCCTCTAGTGCCGCTACGAAGAAGGATATGCCGCCTCCCCCACCACCGAAGCAGTCATTGAAGAGAGCTGCCCCAGATTCTAAGAAAGATGACCCCGAGGCCAAGCGCCAAAAGGTCAAACATGCAGTTGCCTCTAGAGCTGAGAAGGAGGAGAGAAAGAGGAAGGAAATAGAAGGAGGAAGGACCGAAGGCGAGAGGAAGAGGAGGTCAAATGACAGGCGACTCCAAGTGATTGACGCACGGATTGAGGAGCAATTCAATGAGGTGATACTCATCCAGTCTTCATTGGTGCGGAGTGCCTTCATTCCATTTATGCCAGATGAGTCCGAAGCATGCGAAGCACAAGCCATATCTGATGCATGCGACGTGACTACAAAAGAGATGGTCGAGTCGGGTCGCTACCCCAAAAAGGAAGAACAGAACTACATTCGGAAGCGTCTCAATGAAAAGCGTCCTTTGTGGAGCAGCGACTCAGGAAAGAAATTCAAAGCGACCATGGCTGAACTGTCAAAGAGGTCAGAAGAGGAGTTAGCCAAGCGAAGGGACGAACACCCTGATGCAAGGGAAATTGAGGCTTTTATTCCTAGAGATCTGCTTGATCTGTGGTTATACTACAAGGACTTATTCATCAAGGTCTATTATTACTTGGAGGTAGTGCCGCTGCAGGATCAATGCTCTAGGATAAGTGCTCTCAACAATTTTCTCGCCGCCTATGACGACAATCTGCGACGAAAAATCTTCACCTTGGCTGAACAGACTCAACCCATGCCAATTGTTGTCAAGGTTCCTGCTATAAAAGAATTCCCCATGCCTTATCATCCAGGCACGGATATTCCAGATAGAGGAATAATTGATGAGGAAGTGACTGAAGCCTTCAGGCTGGAGAGTGCATGGAGAAGACCTAGTATCCACACAGTAGGCTCTATGGAATCAAGTGTTCTATCAGCTTACGTGGATACTGCTGCTATTGAAGAAGAGAAGAAGGAGGAGGAAGAAGGAAAGGAGAAGGAGAAGGAGGATGGAGCTGTAGGAAACCTTTGAGTTTCAAGCTTCCTAGTATTTCTTTTTGTGAACTGCTTGTTCATTTATCCCACTTTTATTTCTGTCTCTTCTGTGTCATTTACTCGCTTTGTGAATGACTTTATATTTCTGCTACAAACTCATTAATTTAACCGAAAAAAAAGGGAAGGAACTTAAAAGAAAATTACAAACGAAACTGCAAAGGAAGCAGTCGCTTGGAGTTCCCTTCACGGTTAGATAGACTAGATTTATTTTTATCTAAGTCGTATGGGTTTTGGCATCATCAAAAAGGGGGAAATTGTTGGGAATTGTTAAGGACTAAATTGTTAAGGGGGAACTTCATGGGACATTTGATAAATGAAGTCATTTGTTTTGATTAGATCCCAAAACCCCAAGTGTCCTATTCCCAAGCGACCCAGTTTGATGTAGTTAATAGGATAGAATTTTTCTAAGCCTACTCTGTTAGGATGGCTCTTTTATTTTGCTTAGATTAGGCTTCAAAAGTTCAAGTGAAGGCCACTTGCTTGAGTGTGATTTTCAAAGCGAAGCAAGTCAAGCAAACTGAAGTGAAGCGTGCCGAAGAATAGCGAAGCGAAGCGACCGCTACAGTAGATTCAAAGTGTTTCTGCCAAAGCGAAGCGAAGCGAGCGCTACAGTTCAAAGCGAAGCGAAGCGAAGCGAGCACTACAGTGGAATCAAGTGAACCCACTAAAGCGAAGCGAAGCGTGCGCTACAAAGAAAAGCCGAAGCGAGTCAACGCGAGTAAACACTTAATTAAGTAGCGTCACGGGAAATCTATTTCTCAAGTGACTCACTACAAATATGACCGTGAAGCGACTCACTTCAGAGCGGCCGCTACAACTTCAAAGCGAAGCGAGCCACTACCTACCAGAAAGCGACAGCACAAATTCCCGCTCCGAATTTGAACTCCAGTTAACTGGAGATCTTCGCATTTATTACGAGATCTCCACGTGTCGACTCAAGAGAGGAGCAGGGGAGTTGACTGCCAGGCCGACAAGGCGCCGCTACAGTACTGGCTCGCTCCAGTTACTGTTGAAATTGGAACGTAGCCATTTTCGGCAAAAGTCCAAATCTGCGCATCTGAAAAGTAGCCAGCCTGTGCAAGTACTGTCGAGAGGAGGAGGGACAAGGCCACCAACCAAGCAATGGATCTCAGCCAACCCTCCGTCTATAAATAGTGAAGGATCACAACGTGAAGAAGTAGAACACTACTTGAGCATTCGAGCGCATACTGCAAACAAACACTCCCAGCTTTCATAGCAATCTTCGAGTCTTTGTTTTCCAGTGTTCTCCGAGTTTCCAGTTCATCGGAACTCGTCTTCACAACCTTCACACTTAGAGTCTAAGCCCATTCCATATCCAAGCTTAGAAGAAGAGCTCTAGCCTTCTTTGCACTCATTGTAAAGAGCTCTTCATAGTGTGTTCGTCAACCAAAAACCCTAAACTCTATCTGTTAGGTTTTTGAGTGTTGTCGTTAGGTTGTCCAGATCCAAGGTCCTTCTTTCATCGATTGAAGAAGCTTCGATCATAGAGTTGAGATCCAAGCTTACACTTACATCGTTTGTGTAAAGCTCGATCAAAGCTAGGCTGTAAGGAGAGCCCGTAATCTCCCTGTCGTGTTTTGACTGAAGCAAGTGAAGCTTCCAGTCTTTGTTAGGTTTGTGTAGTGAACCCGCAATCACTACGTCAGTCGTTGGATCCAGGCAAGTGAAGCCCGATCTCGACCAGGTTTTTGAAGGACCCGTAACCTTCAAGTTCTTGAGTGAAAAGAACAGTTGCCGTCGTGCAACAAAGTGGACGTAGGAGCGTTATCTCCGAACCACTATAAATCTCCGTGTCGTATCTCTCTTACCTTAATCTCTTTACAGTATTCGATTATTCATTGCACGTGCATATAAACAAACTTAACTTGGATTTTCAATTACTTAGGAAAGATTATAGCTCACCAAATTCCGCACAAAGAGAAAGTCTCACTCTTGATCAAGCTCTAAGCTTAGGTCAAGAGATTCGTGATTACTTTAGATCTAGCCCTCGGCTAGGTCTTAGTATTTCTAAAGAGCACTTTACTTTATACTCTGAGTTAAGGAATTGAAGTTGAAAAACTTCAAAATACGTATTCACCCCCCCCCCCCCCCCCCCCCCTCTACGTATTTTTCCTATAGCAAACCGGGACCAACAAACTGTTTTTCCATGTCGCGGGCGAGGGCCTCGTCAGCTGCGATTTGCTGCTCCCTTTGTTCCCTGGTTAACAAACAATAGGAGGGTGAGTAGCAATGGAAGAGCCAAGCAGCTTCCCCTCAACCGGCTTGCGGGGCTCTTCAATGATTTTGTCCTTTCCCTTTCTCCTTGAAAGCTCAGCCCGAGCTTCATCATCCATCTCCTTCTCCTTCTCCTCTCCAACTCCTCCTACTCCACTTCCTCCTTCGATCCTTTCCACTCTACTACTTCCTCCAACTCCTCCTTGTATCTCCAGATTTTCAGTACTTCTGTTCACAACACTTTCCCCCTTTTTGGCATCATCACTGTCGGGGGTTGAAGCGATCACCTTTCCATTTAGAGATTGGCGTAGCTCCTCAAATTTGTTGAAGACGGCGTGGAGCATCTTCTCGGTCCGTGTCGCGAAGACATGTTCTTCAGACAGCACTATCTCCGCCGTTTTCATTGAGATTTCTTCAAGCAGGTACTCACACTGCTTCTCCCTCTCCTTGACAGAGGCCATCAATCTCTCAAGTGACTCGACGGATTTGAAGCGAGCGTCCAGCTCTACTTCGATGTCTGCTCGGATTTGCTTTCGCTCTTCCTCGATAGTGAAATTGAGAAAGTCCTGTGAAGCTTCAAGTTCTGCCTTTGCAGAGGCGATAGCACTCTCTTGGCTGTTGAGCGTCACACGGAGTTGAGCCGCTTCGGAAATTATGACTGCAAATTCACTGGCCCTCTCATGTGCTTGGTTAACTTGGATAGCTAATTCTGCATGCTTGAAGTCCATGGCTTGAGCACTTCTTCGCCAACTCTCAAGTTCGCCTTTCTCTTCTTCACGCTCAAGCTTAAGGATTTTCACTTCCTTTTCGAGCGTGTCAAGAGCTTTCTTGACTCTGGTTAACTCGCTTCCAAGCTTGACCAGTTCATTCTCCTTCTTATCCACCTCCTTCCTCTCCTTCTCAAGCTTCTTCCTCAGTTCTTTCTTCTCTCCCTCCAATGCCACCAACTTGGCATTCACTTCCTTCAGTCTACTCCTCTCAGCCTCAAGCAACTGCTTGAGCTCGGTGATAGATTTGTCCTGGTCTCCGACCAGCTTCACATTCTCCTCCAAAATCTTCTCCTTTTCCTCCAACAATTTCCCTTTTTCCTCCGCCTTTCCCTCCAATTCTCCCTTTTTCTTTTCAAAATCTTCTCGAAGATTCTTGACCTCCAACACCTTCTTGTTCAACTCCTCATCCTTCTTGGAGATCTCGCTTTGAAGATTTGAGATCTCCACTTCCTTCACTTCCACCTCCTCTGCATGATTTCTCATCAGCCCCTGCTCATGGATGGTCGGCACTCGCTCAGGGACTGAAGCGTCTGGATAGGTTCGCTTCACTTTGGCATCCAGTTTCTACCAAAAACTGGTCCCATCAAGGAATGCGTGAATTCCATTCTCTCCAATGAAGTCCAGCAGTTGTGCCTCCATCCGAATAAGTTCTTCCTCTTTAAAGGCCTTTAGGAGGTTGAAGACCTTGTAATATTCGGTTCCGCGGTAGGTGATGTATGTGAGAAAGTCGACGATTTTGGTGAAAAACTCGTCAGTCATTGGCACGGAGGAGTAGCGAGTGGAGAATGTCTCTGCAGCCTGCTCTCTATCTTTCATGTATCGTTCTAGAGCCTTCATTTCTGCAGAGACCGTGGGAATTTGGAATGTTGGAACGATATTTGTACCGGTAGTTTGGGCGGTATCGGCTGTAACTGCCGATGAGGAAGGGGATTGGGTTGATGATGAGGCTTGGGAGGTTTCGGTGATTTGGATGGTTTTAGTGGCTGGTTGCTGGGTTTGGGTTGGTTAGAATATGGTGAATGCAGCAGTAGGGTCTGTGCTGAGAAGTGGGACTGGGGGTAGTTGGAAAGAAGAAGCTGATTCTTCTTCGTGTGGAGAGAGGGGGGATTTTTGAGGTTGAGGTTGGGCTGAAGATGAGGCTTGGGGTTCTGGTGGTGGTTGAATTTGGGTTTGGATTGGGGGTGACTGAGTTTGAGGTGGGGGAGTTTGGATTTTGGTAGGTGATGGTTGGGGTTGGGTTACTTCGGTCTCCTCAAGCGGCTGCTCCTCAGCCTCGCTTGACTTGACCGGCGAAGTGACTCGCTTGAGTTTCTTCTTCGCTCGCTTTGACGCAGCTCGCTTCCCGGGTGAAGCGGCTCGCTTTGTTTGGATCACTTCAACTTGCCTTTCTGCAACTGGTACTGCTGCGGGCACTTCAACAGCAAGAAGTCCCGAATCAATTGGTGATTTTTCTGGCCTCCATAAGTCATAGAACACAGTGTTCTTCTTGTAGTCGGTGATGTTTGATTCTTCCCATATCTTGTTAGGATATCGTTCCTCCAGTGCGACGGAGAGTCTGGAGAAATATTTAAGCTTCTCTTTTCGGAGAATCTTATCGGTGCTTCCTTTCACGAACTTGAAGTCCTCGGCGGCTTCGTGGATCTGGTTGAGAAACCAACCATGCCAATTAAACTTCGCTCCTGTGAGGCTATCGATGATGACCGTCGTGGCGAATATCTTCGTGTCGGAGGGTTGACCCAGGTTTCTGACGTAGCATGCGATAGACTAGGAGAAAAGTTCGCATACGAATTTGAAAGGAGGCCTCAGATCTAATCGAATGCTTCCCTTCTGTGCGTCGAATACTGCTCCCTCGACACTGAAACGTGCAAACTCCACTCCCAGTGATAGTTCCAACTCCAACAAGGAGTTTGCACCTTCCCTTGGTAAATCGAATATCCCGATGAGATTGCTTAAGTCCACCTTTACTGGTTCTCCGTTCTGTGGATCAGTGAACATCGATGTGTTTTGTCCTTCTCACAGATTTAGAAGGAGTTCGGCCACCGCCTTGGCCAAGATTTTTGATGGTACCCGCCGTCACGAACTTCCATAAGCCGGCCGTGGTCACGGCCCTACGGAAGAATCCATGCTCTTCAACGATTGCTGGGTCGAGATGAGGCTCGACGTTGATATGTTTGTTGACCTCGGTGAGAAACTGCTCCATCGTTTCAGCCTTTTGCTTCTTTCCCATGGTGAGATATTTGAGAGTTTTCGATCGGAGTTTTAAGGACGAAAATGGGTTGAGACTCGTGAGTTGCAGTAGTTTGCAGATCTTGCACGAGAATGGCAAATATGGAGAGTTGTGAAAGATTTTGCAGTTCTGCAACGACGTCCTTATATAGAGTTAGAGATCGGCTGACGTGGCAGGGGCAAGACAGTAATATCGTCGAGGATCCTGCTTGTATACGGCGGCCAACGGCGAAGTGATTGACGTGTTCGGCGTCATTACAGTAAAAAGTGAACCGTCAAGTTGACTTGGCGCTCCACATGGCCTGTTGTGATTCGTCTCTTTATGCGGCGTTAGATCCAACGGCTATAAATCAGGGACTGTTTAGATTCGATGGTTGGATCTTGTCCGTCTTTTCCCGCTTCGAATTCAAAGTGCATTGCACGTGCCCGTTATTTTCGGTTGTACGTGAATCTGCATTAAATGCAAAGTAAAAAGTAAAATTTGCACTCGAGTGCAGACAGCTCATACTCGCTTCGTACTCGCTCGCTTGAGTTTGGCCGCTTGGCTTATACTCGCTTGAGAGGTACTCGCTTGGAGTGACTGTTCTGCACTCGCTTGAGATGACTTGCTTGAGTGACGTGGCACTCGCTTCGTCATCTGTAGTGACTAGAATAAGAAATGAAATTTCTTTGCTTAATTTTAAAATGTTTCTGACTTACATACTTCGAGGATAAACAAGAATGTTTTCCTCTTTGTATTTGTGTCAGATTCATTTCATATTTTCCACATAGTAAGTGAAGGTTTCTAGCACGCTTCACATTACTTAGTGTACTTGAATTGAAACACTTACCAGTCAATCTCACTTCGTAGGAGATTGATACCACTTATTGAAGTCACTTGTTGAAGTTACTTGACACCATTTGTTGAATCCTTTTGATTGATCTGACTTCAAGCTTCGACTTCATGGCATTCATCTCTTCCATCTTCCTCTACGAACTAGAGACTCCTCCATCGAAGTGAATGGGGGAGAAAATGAATATAGTATACAAGCTTACTACAACCCGAAGGGAGCTTCACGTAAGTGTACTTATTCACGATGAATGGGAGATGAGTACAAGTCCTTATCTCAGAGCAGAATAGGACAGGATGACAATGAGAATGCTCTGGCAAGACAATCTCGTATTTTACGCAGAGACATGTCACCAGTCATGCAACCTTTTCAAGTAAAAGGTAACTCTTCAAGCTTCCTCCTACGAGCTACAACATGAATTTGCAATCGACTCGCTTGACCCAAACAAGGGTTAATTGAAACGATGCAAAATTCAAAGTGGGGGAGGAATGGATAGACATCCGGCAGCTCAAGTCAATGAAGAGTGAGTAAAGAATGAATATTTATCCACGATGAAGGAAATGAGAGGATTTGCTCCTCTTCGACGGAAAGATGGGAAGAGGACGCAAGGTCTAGGTGCCAGCCCTGCCTAAGCTTTCACCATTTTTACGTGGGAAGGCCCGATACAAGACCCCACAACCGTTACTAGAAACGGCACTTGCGAGTGTTTATACCCACTCGCTAGGAATCCTAGGCTAGGTAGCAACTTTCCTTGCTCGCTTTGGAAGTAGCTTGCTCCGAGAGCAAACAATAGTTCCCCCTTAACCAATGGCTTAACAATTCCTGTAAGCGGGTAGGGAACGTCTTCCAACACTCCACCTTTCTCCACCTTATTTCTCCTTCTTCAAGCGAGTGGAATTTTGAAGTGACTCGCTTGAGTTGGTGAAGATCCGAAGCGAGTGACGCTCAAAGGACAAGCGACCACTCCTTCGTGCATCCTGGATCTAGCACTCTTCACCAGGGTCTAGCAACCCTAATTCCATGCATAGCTGATTGAAACGAGACTCAGCTAGAGGCTTGGTGAGGATATCAGCTCGCTGGAGATTAGTATGGATTTTCTTGAGCTTGATATCCTTCTTCTCGACATGATCACGAATGAAGTGATGTCGGATTTCCACGTGCTTGCATCTGGTGTGAAGCACTGGATTCTGCGAGATGCATATTGCACTGTTGTTGTCGCAGAATATTGGGATCTCATTAGCTTCAACTCTGTAGTCCTTCAACTGCTGACGAAGCCATAGAATTTGAGAACAGCAGCTTCCAGCGGCCATATATTCAGCTTCAGTTGTTGAAGTAGCTACACTCGTCTGCTTCTTCAAAAACCATGAGATCAGCTTGCTTCCCAAGAACTGACAAGTGCCCGAAGTTGATTTCCTATCAATTCGGCACCCTCCATAGTCAGCATCTGAGTATCCAGTGAACTCCAAATTGTCCTGCGTTGGATACCACAGCCCCATGTTGACAGTGCCCTTCAAATATCGAAGAATTCTTTTGGCAGCTTCAAGATGGCTGTGCTTGGGATTGCTTTGGAAGCGAGCATAGACCCCAACTGCAAAAGCGATATCCGGCCTACTTGTAGTGAGATATAGAAGGGATCCGATCAAGGCTCGTTAGTCTGTAGCATCCACAGACTTCCCATCTAGGTCTGGCTCCATCTTCCAGTTGGTGTTCATTGGAATCTTCACAGCTTTGGCATGCTGAACACCAAACTTGGCAATCATATCTCGAGTATACTTAGCTTGATTGATGAATATTCCATCATCCTGCTGCTTCACTTGAAGACCTAGAAAATAGCTCATCAAACCAATCATCGACATTTCATATTTGGTCTTCATAAGCTCTCCAAACTTATCGCTAAGCGACTAGTTTGGTGATCCAAATATGATGTCGTCCACGTAGATCTGAACCCACAGCATATCCTCTCCATGGTTGATGGTAAATAGGGTTCGATCTATCTTTCCTTTGTGGAATCCATTATCTACTAGGAATTGGGATAGGATATCATACTAAGCTCTGGGAGCTTGCTTTAACCCCGTATAGGGCTTTCTTCAATCGATACACCTTATCTCCCTGCTCAAAACCCGGTGGCTGCTCCACATACACTTCATCCTTCAATTCACCATTGAGAAACGTGCTCTTGACATCCATCTGATAGACTTTGAATTTTTTGGCCGCTGCATAGGCTAGAAATAATCTGATCGCTTCAAGCCGTGCCACTAGAGCGAAGGTCTCGTCAAAGTCAATTCCTTCCTCTTGGCAGTAGCCCTTAGCGACGAGTCACGCCTTGTTCCTCACAACGTTGTGGTCCTCGTCCGTCTTGTTCTTGAACACCCACTTGGTGCCAATAACATGCTGGAATTTGGGACGATCCACGAGGTACCATACGTCGTTCCTGGTGAACTGATTTAGCTCCTCTTGCATGGCGATCACCCAGTTAGAGTCAGCTAGGGCTTCTTCCACGCTTGATGGCTCAATGTTTGAGAGAAAGCAACTGAACATGGCACTTTCTCCAAACACTTGACTTCTGGTCACTACACCCTTGGATGGATCTCCGATGATCTGACTTGGTGAGTGATCCTTGAGCCATGCAAGCTTGGATCTACCAGCTGCGTCTTCATCTTCTCCATGATCGCTTGCTTCTCCATCTGAAGCGACTGGATTGAGTTCTTGGCCAGCACTCGCTTATAGAATCTTGGGGGCAGCTTCAACTTTTCCTTGGACAATCTGCTCGCTTGAGTCCTTGATTTCTTCATCATCTTCAAGCATGTCCCAAGTTAGTGAGTTGATGGGTTCCTCGCTTGACTTTCCTTCTTTTGATTGAACCTGTTCCTGTGGAAGACTCAAAGAAGATTCATCAAATACGACATGGGGTGATTCCTCCACAATTAGGGTTTTACAATTGAATACCCTGTAAGCTTTGCTTGATGTAGAATATCCTAAGAATATTCCTTCATCAGCTTTGCTTTCAAAGGCTTTCAATTGTGACTTCCCATTATCATGGATGAAGACCCTACAACCAAAGATATGGAAATAAGATATGTTAGGAATTCTCCCTGTCCATATTTCATATGGTGTCTTGTCGTGCCGTTTATTGAGAAGCGTCCGATTCTGCGTGTAGCATGCTGTATTGGCAGCTTCAGCCCAATATTTCATCGGAAGCTTCGAGTCAGCAATCATGGTTCGAACGGCTTCTTTGATGATCCGATTCCTTCTTTCAGCAACTCCATTCTGCTGAGGTGTGCGTGCTGCGGATGTTTGATGTGCAATACCATGCTCCGTGCAGTAAGCTTCAATGGTAGAATTTAGGAACTCTGTGCCTTTGTCGGAGCGGATGGTGGCAATCGCTTGGTTCTTCTCCACAGCTAGTCGCTTGAGCAGTTGTGGTAGCTTGGCCAATGTCTCCTTCTTGCTGAAGAGAAATACAACCCAAGTGTAGCGAGAGAAGTCGTCGACTACAACTAGAGTGTACTTTCTTCCATTTATACTAACTGGAGTGACTGGACCAAACAGATCCATATGAAGCAGCTCGAGCACTCGCTTGGATGAAGCTTCTTCAAGACTGGCGAAGTGCTTCTTCGTCTGCTTCCCTCGTTGGCATGGTGAGCATGGATGGTCTTTGACAAAGACTTCATTTGGTATACCTTGCACCAAGCCTTTACGAGCTATGCGATTGATACTCTTAAAGTTTAGATGGTTCAAGCGTCGGTGCCATAGCCTCCCATTTTTGTAGCACTCCTTGCGACTAAGCACGTATCCTCTTTGCAGCTTTTCCATTGTACAATGTAGACATACCTTTGTCTAATTCCAGTCAGTACAATCTGGATTGTGAGCTTGATCTTTACAATGCACTTGTTGGAAATAAATTCCACCTTGTATCCTTTATCACAGAATTGTGAAATGGATAGCATGTTGTGCTTAAGTCCTTCCACGTAGGAGACTTCTTCTATTGTGAGCTTTCCAATCTTCAGTGCGCCATGTCCTTTGGTGCGTCCTCGAGAATTATCACCAAATGTAACGTGTGGACCCTTCTTCTCTATGTAGTTATGAAGTAGAGCTCTCATGCCGGTCATGTGTCTTGAACAGCCACTGTCCAAGTACCAGATTTGTTGACCCTCACTTGGCATGGGATCCACGGCGCTCACCTACATTTAGACAGATTTTGGTACCCAAATCAGTTTGGGTCCTTGCAGAATAGCTCCCTTAGGTACCCACACTTGCTTTACCCTCTTTTGTGAGGTAGCTTGTGTCTTGGGTTTCTCGACCTTTGAAAATTGTGAGTTCTACCTTGAAGCAGCTTCACACGTGCAGCAGTGTGTGCAGGAGGGGTAACGACTCGCTTGAGGCATACATATGCTCTTACCCACTTGCTTGTATCCTGAAGCGACTCGCTTCGGATTAGCTACAGGCTTAGAGACTGACTTAGGGTTTACAGTCTGTCGAAGCGGCTCGCTTGGTTTCTTCGAAGCGGTCAAACTAGGGTTTTGACCCCGACTCGCTTGAGAAACCTTTGGAATCTGAAGCGACCTCTTTGGTGCTTCAAGTTCTTCTCCCTCAACGTTAGTCCGGTTGGACCATCTCCAGTCCGGATAACGTGCCTCATAGACATTACTCCTTTTCTTGAAAGGGAGATCCTTTGTCTCTGGTGTCTTGGTCTGAGACTTAGAAGCTTCAACAGCTTTCCCATTACCTTTGGATTGGTAAGTTTTAACATTTTGAGTGCTAGGGGCTGTTGAACTTTGCTTACCCTTAGGATCTGCCCTTAAAGATATATACATCTTCATTGGCTTCCTTTTAGGGTTCTCAGCCGTTTTGCCTTTGTCCTTGTTGGTGGTCACTTTGGAGGCAGTGGGCACATCCAAAGGGACTGATGGTGTCGTGTTTGAAGCACCAACAAAGATAGTGGATTTGGAAGGTCCACCCTCATATCCAAGGCCTGCTTTTCTACCAAAAGGTAAAAGCGAGCTCTCTAGTGCCTGCCTAGCGTATGAGGCTTTGTTCAAATTGGCAACTAGAGCGGACTGGGTTTCATACCTTCCCTCCAAGCTTTGATGTCTAGCAAAGAGATCCTCGAACTTACTAGTCATAGCCCTTAAGTTAAGTTTGACTTCGTCAAGCTCATTGGCTAGCTTTCGGTTCTCCTTCTCACTTCGAGACATAGCTTGTTTTAACACTTCGTGGTCGCTTGACAATTTCTTGTGTTTGTCAAGCAACTCACTCCATGTCGAGGAGTGAACTTCCTTATGATCAGTGTGTGGCAGTGTAATTGAAGTGATTGAAGGGTAGAAGAATACCTCCCCAGTGTCTTCATCGGTGAGCGCCATGAGTCCCAGATCCTCTCCCTCGCTTGAGTTAGGATCTGTAAATGCATCGGAGTCGCTTGATAGATCTTCAGTTGAAGCGACCGGCATTTCACTCGCTACGAGTGCTTGCCTGGGAGCATCTCTGTTGGCCTTCAGTTCCTCACGTTCTTTGGCACTTAGCTTTGGGCAGTCAGATTTTTAGTGGCCCATCTTGTGGCAGTGATAACATTCCACATCCATCATGTCGCGTGGGATCGGCTTTGTCGTCTCCTCTTTTTTCCCTCTTCCTTCTCGAGCATCAGTGCTCCTCCCTTTGTACTGCTTGTAGAATCTCTTGTACTTGCCTGACTCGGCTAATTTCTAGCCTATCAATAATACAATAACCGAACTAGCTAGTAGTCCGGGTCGAACCACAAGGAGTGAATGTATCGATAGACAATCAAGTAGTTCACGTAGTCTCTATCATACTATCTAAGCACATAGTCATGAGTTTGGTGTTTTATAACTAGGCAAGTAATGAGTAAATGAAATAACAAGCAAAATATGAAGGCAGGCAATGTAAAGAACAAATAAAAGAGCAAGAAATAGAAATTCGATAAAAGCAAGCAAGGATTCAAATGATTTCCGGTGTGATTATGCTAAGGACTAGGCAAGTGATGTATCAAACCATTTTAATTCCTTTGAGTGGCATTACATAAATCAAGCTATCTCATCCTCCTAAGACTTGATAACTAGTGGATTGAATAACATGCTTACCATTCTTAACATGTTACCAACTCCTAAAAGCACAATGCCTACTAATCTAACATCAATTCACATAATTCTTTCTAGGAGCAATGCAAATCAATATAGATAGTATGAGCAAGGATTCATGCCAAGTGCTATGAATGGAAGCTTCCTAGGCATTCCATCAAACACCTTGTATGCACTCATGGATGTCAATCATTCATGCAATTAAATTCAATCAAATCCAAGGGCAACTCAAAGGAAAGGTAGATCCACATCAAAAGCCATTAAATCCTAGCCTAATTCACACCATCCATCATTTGAGGCCTCAATGGATCTAGCCTAGCATGGATCTAAGCATCAAACCATCAACAACAAGTAAAAGCATAATGAAAATGACAAGAGAAGAAAATAGAGAAGAAATCTTCAACAATATCTTCAATCTCCAAGCATAATCTTCAACAATATTTGAAAATACTAAAGAAGAAAGAGGGAAACTAGGGTTCTAAAGTTGTTGTGCACAAAAGTGAATAGGTCGTATGACGATCCCGCGAAGCCGGGCAGAACGTAGCGTATTCTCTGTACTCGCTTGTGCTAGTTATCGGAGGGTCCTAATGAGGCGAGGATCTTTCGAGTTCTTTTTTGCTTTTTTTCGGGCTTCTTCTTACAAGTGGAATTAGATACCAAATAAGGAAAATATCTAGCTATTTATAGTCTTCCCACACATTTGGACTAAATTGCAAATACTAGAAACTTAAGTTGAGAAGGTGGGGTAAAATCTGTAATTTCTAGAAAGTTAAATGAAGGGTTGACTATTTCATTTTCGGTTGACTCGTGTGTTTTCCGCCCACATTTGACAGTTTGCGAGCTCTCACGGTTTTGGCTCGTTCTCTCTCGTCCGGCATCGGAAAATTAATCCGCAAAGTGCTACGGCTTCCTCTTTCGATCCTCTTCGACATAGGATGAGTCAAACTTGCCCAGAAAATTGCCACAGCACCTGAAATCAGCACGGAAACCGAGAGAAAAATGCAAAGCATATAGAAAAGGCATAAATGGTAAAAACCTATCATTTCCTATTCATTTAAGCACAAATCCGAACCAAAACACGCATCGAGACACACTCTAAAGCATGCTAAATATGTGGTTATCAAACTCCCCCAAACTTAAGCCATTGCTCGTCCCAACAATGGAACGAACAATCAAAGAACATAAGCACATATGGGTATGCAAATCAAGATCATCGATGCCTCAAAGCTCACTCAATAAAGCATTTTCAAACATGGAATTCCCAAGGTGCATCAAACAATCCACAACCATACAACACTGTCAACCAAGAAATCAATCACTCAAACACAATGAAACTCCAAACCTCTCAAGATGTAAGTGTATCACTCTTTCTCTCAAGTGTATGGTAGAATTGTTTACACTCATCGAACTCATGCATGCATTGCTCTTACCATAAGCTTGCCCTAAACCTCAAGATCTCCATCGCTTGGTTGTGCACTCGAACATAGATCAATTAGGTCTTTTATTTAGGCTTATAATGTGGGGACATTGGTTTAGGTAAGGATTTTTAGGCTAAGTGACTAAGAAATTTCCTAAGTACTTTCACCTTCTCTTTTCCACTCTAAGTGTGAATTTCTCCACCTTCTACCTTCACCATTTCACCTCTTTACACTCTTTTATACCCAAGCTTAATTGAAGCTTCTAAATATTCATGAATGACTCCTTTATGCTCTCATAACACAACTAACTTTATTCAAACTCTTTCTTTTCTTTTCTCATAATTTTTTTTTTCTTTTGTGTGAGAATTTCATTCTCATTTCCTTCATTTTTTCTTTTTCTTTTTTTTTTCTTTTTCTCTTTTCTTTTTTTTTTTTTTTTTTTTCATTAGAGCTCATAGGAGTATTCTTATCTCAAAACGACATCTTCAATCAAACTACTCAAACCTCGCTTTCTCACTACTTCACAACCTCCCAATGGATTCCCTTAACCAACCTTCACCCCCTTTCATCCGGTTTAGCAACCAAGGCTTCAAAGGCTCAAGGGGGACCACAAAGTTAAC
This sequence comes from Thymus mandschuricus, assembly GCA_029379335.1. NCBI lineage: Eukaryota > Viridiplantae > Streptophyta > Magnoliopsida > Lamiales > Lamiaceae > Thymus > Thymus mandschuricus. Next base: position 10,974,094 of record CM057074.1, on the reverse strand, counting down.
GTTTCATTTGGTTAGTGTTTAGGGAATAATGAGGCTAACAAGTGAGGGCCTAAAATCATTTCTAAGTTCTCATGACACATATAGCAACCTCGATCGGGATTAAAGGCAAGTTCTAGAAGATAACTATGCAATACATGGCAAACTCACAAGAAAGAAAAAGTAACGTTATTGATGCAACGTTTTGGCCCAAATCTCACAAGCTTTTGTTTAGAGTTCATGTGCCTAAGATCAATCATTCCTAGTTAATCATGTTATGCAATCATTTCATGCTCAAAACACACATGAGAAATCCCAAAAATGTGATGCATTTTTTTTCGCTCAACTTCATCATCGACATCTCTCTTGAAAGCAAAGGAGCGATAACCACAATATCTAACCATGTGAACAAAAAACACTATAACTCAAGTGATGCTTTTGAAATGAAACTTGAAAAATTTTGCACCTACGCAATTAAGCACCCATATAAAGCATGAAAATATCACTTGAATTATTTGCACAAACCCTTTCAAATTCCAAATTTTTTTTCCATATTTTCTTCTCCTCAAAACTCCACCACACACAATCCATTCCACACACTCTCAAATTCATCCCTCTCAAGCATCCAATTAAGCACAATCAACTTCATCAAGCAAATACAAGCTTAAAAATCGCAACTTTAATGAAAAACCGAAGAGAGTAGTTTAAAGACCTTATCCTACCCCAAACTTATTTTAGAAGCAAATTCTAAAATGAGTTTGGAGGGAAGAATAATAAGGAATTTAAACTACACTCACAAAGGTCCAAGCTTGCGATGCACATTACGTTCAATGTTGCTCATTCCGGTACGTGCTCGATTAAGTTGAATCCTTTCCTTTCTTCATGCATTGCTTCTCTTTGTCACCCCTAGCAATATTCAATCTCAATTCACATATTAGTAATCACATATCAAAGCATAGCTCAAGGGGTGAACAATAAGCTCATGTAAGGGGATGATTTGAGATAGCTTCCTCCTCATGTTTTAGCCCTAATTTGACCACTTATTTACACCAAAAAAACCAACAACAAAATTACTCAAAACTATGCTATGTTGTAGAGGGTTGAAATAGGAATCCATAGCAAAAGACGGAATGCAATTCGGAGTTCGTATGAGGGAGAACGAGGCGAAACGGCGAGACCGCGCACAGGGAAGGAGGAGCTTCGGCGGTCAAACCCGGGAAGAAAGGGTTGACCGCCGTGGAAATGCCTGAAAAACGGGCTCCGGCAGCGACCCAACTTTCGGTCGCCGTGGCTGCAGCGACCCCCGCAGCGCCCAACTTTCGGTCGCCGTTCACGCTGTACTCGGATTTGGCCCGGGCCTTCCCGGGCCGGACCGGGACGGGAGTCGGTCCTCCCCCCTACTCTCGAGTCCTCCGAACACAATGCAATCGACGGAATCGAATTCCGACAAGTTTTGCTATTTTTTTTCGATTTTACCGCCGAACTGCACAAAGTTAGAACTTAGACCCTCAAAATTTTTCTAAGTGTTGGAATACAAAACTTGAAAATTCTCAAAAAAATTTATAAGGCATGAAATTGCCAACTTGAAAAATCTTAAAAATTTTCTAAGGCATAAGAAAGCATCCAACACTTAGAAATTCATTTCCATAACAAATAAACCCACTCTCACTCTTATTCGACTAAAACTACTAAACTTAAAGAAAACGAGAAAATAAAGGATACGTGTTGGGGTGCCTCCCAACGAGCGCTTTTTTAACGTCGCTAGCTCGACGATACCTCAATGTAGATCATGGGACATCAAACGAGGTCCTCTCTTGACCTCCAAAACTTGTAAACCTCTCACGTGAAGGATCGACAATCTTTTCTTGGAACTTCACACCTCCTAGGTTTTTGAAACCTCCTCCTCGATATGGGAATGCATCAACAAACATTGAATGAGGTAAGTCTTCAAGCTCAAGGCCCTCATCCTTGGTTGGAATTTTCAATCCATTCTCAACTTCCGGTTCATAGAATGTCATCTCTTCTTCATCAACTCGGAAAGTGAGACTTCCATCACAAACATCCAATATAGCTCGGCTTGTGGACAAGAAAGGCATACCAAGTATCAAAGGAAGGTTATGCTCCTCATCAATGTCAAGAACGAAGAAGTCCACCGGAAAGATGAACTTTCCAACCTTGATAAGCACATTGTCGATCTTTCCCCATGGAATTATGATAGAGCGATCCGCCATCTGAAATATAGTCATTGTGGGCATAAGGGTTCCAATCTTCAAACGTTCAAAGATAGGAAGAGGCATCACGTTCACTCTTAAACCCATGTCACACAAGACCTTCTCTAGCACTTGATCACCAATTTCACAAGGAATTGTGAAATCTCCAAGATCGCTTTCCTTGTTGGGGAATTTTCTTTGTAGTCTAGCACTACATCCCTCCGATAACTCAATGGTCATATCATCATCCATTTTAACCTTTCTCTTGTCAACATCCTCCAAGAACTTTTCATGATTTGGCATACTACTCAACAAACTAACCAAATGAGAATTGACATCCAACTTCTTGAACTCTTCCAACCTATCAATGCTCATCTCTACAACTTCTTCATGAAGAGTACTCTCCACAAGATCTTCCCTCTTCTCTCCCCCAAACTCATCATGATCCTCACATCTTAACTCAAGAGGAAGTGATGTATTATCCATGATATCATCATTCCGCTCACTCAAATTACCATTCTCTATAGAAATTTGGGAAGGGAAAGTAAGAGATATACCTTTATCCTCCATTGAGTATGGCAAAATAGGCTTTATCTCCTCTTGAAGCTCATGATTAGGCATGGAGGGTGGATAAACCAATGAAGCCTCATAACTCCAAGATTGGAGTGGATCCTCTTCTACAAGTTGTTGGAGAACCGAGAGAGGTTGTTGGTTGATGTGAATCACCTCTTCTTGGCCAAAAATTCTTCCATTCTTGGGTCTTTGCCAAGCTCGTGCTTCCATCAATGCCTTTCTAATCTCTTCATGCTCCTTCTTGAGGTTGGTAATTTGGGAAGCAAGGTCTTCATATTTATCATCCAACATGGAGATAGCTTTCTTTGAATTCGCCCTTTCCATAGGCCATTGAAAAGAATTGGAAACCATATCTTCAACAATCCTCATGGCTTCCTTCACATCTCGATTTAGCAAGCAACCTCCGGAGGTAGCATCCACAATAGTTCTCGTTTGTGAACTCAAACCACCATAAAAGAAGAAGATTTGTCGACTCTCATCTAGGCCATGTGGAGGGCATTTCCTCAAAAGCTCACGGAATCTCTCCCAAGCATCGAATATCGTCTCATCCTCATGTTGGGCAAATTGATAAATTTCCGAGATTAGGCGTTGTACCTTGGAAGGTGGAAAGTATCTCGAAAGAAAGGCTTTGCATAGGTCTTCCCATGTTTTGATTGACTTCCCATTGAGACCTTTGAACCACTCTTTAGCCCGGTCACGAAGTGAAAATTCGAAGAGTCTCATCCGGATTGTGTCATTTGGCACTCCTTCGAGCTTGAGGGTATCACAAATTTCAAGGAATGAGTATAGATGATCATTTGGGTCCTTGGTGACTTCTCCTCCAAATTGATTTGCTTGAACCAAACGAATCAAACCCGGTTGAAGCTCAAAGCTAGGTGCATCAACCGTGCCCCATTCTCTTCCTTGATAACTAGCTTTTAGAGGTTGGAATATCTCAATTATAGGAGTTAATTGAACCTCTTGAGTTCTCCTCCTTTGCTCATCCATTCTTGTTTCCATAACCTCCAATTGCTTCCTAAGAACTTCCACTTCCCGATTGATTTTCACATCTTGCTCTTTGGAAGTTCTTTCACTCTTCTCATAGTCCAAAACGAAAGATTCCACATGTTTAACCTTGGATCTATGAAGTGTGTACCTATCAAGCACACCAATAAAGAAATCAAAAATAGTCCAATAAAATGCTTGAATCAACAAGCACAATACCATCCTATCTATAAAAAAAAAAATAAAAAAAAAAAAAAAAAAAAAAAAAAACAAGCTCAACTTAGCAACAAGAAACTAAACAAACTATTGATCATCAATCTATTCACTCCCCGGCAACGGCGCCAAAAATTGACTCGGCTAATTTCTTGCCTATCAATAATACAATAACCGAACTAGCTAGTAGTCCGGGTCGAACCACAAGGAGTGAATGTATCGATAGACAATCAAGTAGTTCACGTAGTCTCTATCATACTATCTAAGCACATAGTCATGAGTTTGGTGTTTTATAACTAGGCAAGTAATGAGTAAATGAAATAACAAGCAAAATATGAAGGCAAGCAATGTAAAGAACAAATAAAAGAGCAAGAAATAGAAATTCGATAAAAGCAAGCAATGATTCAAATGATTTCCGTTGTGATTAGGCTAAGGACTAGGCAAGTGATGTATCAAACCATTTTAATTCCTTTGAGTGGCATTATTACATAAATCAAGCTATCTCATCCTCCTAAGACTTGATAACTAGTGGATTGAATAACATGCTTACCATTCTAAACATGTTACCAACTCCTAAAAGCACAATGCCTACTAATCTAACATCAATTCACATAATTCTTTCTAGGAGCAATGCAAATCAATACTAGATAATATGAGCAAGGATTCATGCCAAGTGCTATGAATGGAAGCTTCCTAGGCATTCCATCAAACACCTTGTATGCACTCATGGATGTCAATCATTCATGCAATTAAATTCAATCAAATCCAAGGGCAACTCAAAGGAAAGGTAGATCCACATCAAAAGCCATTAAGTCCTAGCCTAATTCACACCATCCATCATTTGAGGCCTCAATGGATCTAGCCTAGCATGGATCTAAGCATCAAACCATCAACAACAAGTAAAAGCATAATGAAAATGACAAGAGAAGAGAAGAAAATAGAGAAGAAATCTTCAACAATATCTTCAATCTCCAAGCATAATCTTCAACAATATTTGAAAATACTAAAGAAGAAAGAGGGAAACTAGGGTTCTAAAGTTGTTGTGCACAAAAGTGAATTACAAGTGGAATTAGATACCAAATAAGGAAAATATCTAGCTATTTATAGTCTTCCCACACATTTGGACTAAATTGCAAATACTAGAAACTTACGTTGAGAAGGTGGGGTAAAATCTGTAATTTCTGGAAAGTTAAATGAAGGGTTGACTATTTCATTTTCGGTTGACTCTTGTGTTTTCCGCCCACATTTGACAGTTTGCGCGCTCTCACGGTTTTGGCTCGTTCTCTCTCGTCCGGCATCGGAAAATTAATCCGCAAAGTGCTACGGCTTCCTCTTTCGATCCTCTTAGACATAGGATGATTCAAACTTGCCCAGAAAATTGCCACAGCACCTGAAATCAGCACGGAAACCGAGAGAAAAATGCAAAGCACATAGAAAAGGCATAAATGGTAAAAACCTATCATTTCCTATTCATTTAAGCACAAATCCGAACCAAAACACGCATCGAGACACACTCTAAAGCATGCTAATATGTGGTTATCATTGCCTACACGCGAGTTCATCTTGTTGAAATTATTTGATAGAAATGCAACTTGCTCTTCCAGCTCTTCCCTAGTCATCTTGGCTAGCGACTGGTCGCTTGGCCCTTCAGCAGCTTTGAAAGCTACACCCTTTGACGTCGTGGGAGTTTCATCCTCTTCGTCGAGGTTCATTCAATTTAGATCGAATTCGAGAACTTTGAGTTCGGAGAACAGAATCTCCGGTGTGAGCTTCGATAAGTCCTTCGTGGCTAAGTATAGTTCCTTCATAGTCTGCCACTTCCGTGTGAGAGCACGAACAATCTTGAGGTTCACCTCTTTGTCAGTGAGTTCCTTCCCAAGTGAGTTGAGAGTTGCAGTAATGTTGGTCACTCTCAGCTCGAAGGCGTGGATGGACTCTCCCGACTTCATTACCAGGGTTTTATTTTAATTAAATGTACTAGATAGGGCTTTCTATTCCCGGTCGGCAGCCTATTTATTCGTTTTAATTATTATGCATGCTATGGATGGATTTAAATTACGCGATGAATATGATCAGCATGTTTTGCATGTTATAGTTGCTTTTCATTGTTTGCGTAATAGAAATTACATGCATAGGGGTCATAGCATGTAGGTTTTAATGATTTCAATGCGAGCATGTTTTATTACTTGCGCTTAGAAATCATGTGATAGGACTTAATTGTCTATGTGCTACGATTGTCACACAAACCCTTAAAAAGACTAAGCGGTATAATTAATCGATTATCTGTTAATTGATTTAAAGGACCTCCATATTTGGTTTAAAAATGAAGTAATTAGCATTCGCGTTGACGATGAGTCTTCCTCCCTATAGGAGATATTGGTTATGGATTTCATTGGTTTAGACTTCAAAGGATAATTTGATTTAAAATGAAATAATTAGTGTTCGCGTTGACAATGAGTCTTCCTCCCTATAGGAGACACTGATTATGGTTCATTGGTTAAATTCAAAATTGATAATATGGAAAAATGATTTTATAAAGGTAATTCCTCCTTAACGGGTGGGTTACTCTTAATAGAATTAATTTTTCGGAATATTAAAATATGGTTGTAGCTTAGCTGCTTATTGATGAATCCTCCTATAGAGGTCACTTCTCGAATTAGCAGGGTCCTGAGGCACGGGTTATTATTTCTTTGTTTCACTATGGTCCGTGTGATGGGATAAGAAATAAAATAGACTGCGGTCATGGTCGATAATTTTATGGATAGCATTCACCTATAGTGGACTATTTATAAATAGTATCGGGCTACTCGTTTGTTGGTTCAATGTTATTATTGGGTTTCTAACATTGATAACATAAATTATTTGCGCTTATAAGTTGTTTACTTGTTATTTATTTCAGATATGTCTATTGTTTCTATTCGCACGAAGATTTGTTGTTTAGCTTATTCCGATGGTGTTCCGGAGTCCTTTCGATTTCGACTACTCGGTTTCCTGGCACGGAAAGAGATAGGTTTCTTGAGGTATGAGGATTTCCCTGATTTCCCTAACCTAAAGAAATTTCTCATGAGGTTTAAAAACCTTGTACGGATGTACGTGTTCTATGGTGGTGTTATGTCGGGAAAGACTGTTTGCGAGCTTCTACTTGCATGTTTCCCGACTTGGTTCCTGACTCTCAGAGAAGCGGTCGTCCCGACCCACATTGTTCACGAGGACCCAATGGCTCTAATTGCGGAGTTACTCGTGGTAGATGCGGAGAGGATTGATATTCTGCAGACTGCTTATGAGGAGGAAAGGAAGTTCTTGGACCGTCCAATAAGGAATGTTGATGTCCATCAACGTTTCACGGTTCGGGACAACGAAAACATCATTGATGAGTACCTCCAGTCACTGAGGATTGATGATTTTGATTTTGAGGAACTCGTTCATGATGTGAATGAGTTGTGCTCTGATCAATCCATTGATGAAGTGGGCGATTCCGAGTCTGTAAGTCTTGTTCACGATGTGAATGAGCTGAGCTCTGATCAGCCTACTGAGGAAGTGAATGATGCCAGGAAGGAGAGACCTCCGATTATAAAGGTCTATCAGAGGAGGAACAAGAAGTTGAAGATAGATGGAGGTATGTCAGACTCTTGTAACATCAAAAACTAAATTATACTAGTTCAGTCCTCACGGACGGATTTAACTGGTGGATATTAATTGTGGTTTGTTGCAATCTTTGTAGGTTCGACTACAAGGAACGAGTAGGACGACTTCAAGTTCTTGAGCTCGACAAGCAACATTCAGTTGATGCAGTTGTCCAGCAGACTTGGAGATTTCTATCTTACGTTTTATCTTAGTTTTTGGATACTAGATTCTGGATTATTACTCTTTTTACCACATTAGCTGCATTATTTTGGCAGGATACTTATGTTTTCAGATATTGATGGATGATTACTTCCTGACATTGTATTAGAGATTTACTTCTTTAATACTGGTTGTTTTGATATATCATTCGTAGTGGGAGTAATAAACTGTGAATTTTGAAGGATATTCCAAAATATGTTATGATAAATGTGGTACTTCTTGTTCAATATTGTCTTTTAACAAAATACTATGTCACTATGTCTAAATCTATTTCCTTTCCTTATTTGAAATGAAGTGATTAGCATTTATGTTGATCATGGATTTCATTGTGATTTAAAATGAAATTGATTGGCATTCGCGTTGACAATGAGTCTTCCTCCCTATAGGAGATGCTAATTACAGATTTCATTGGTTAAATCTGTTCGGAAATAAGGATAATTTGCACACGAAGTGTCGCAATTTCAATGATAGATTTAGTAATTAGTTGGACAAGTAGTTATTTTTCAAGGAAAGACAATCATTTATTCTTGTTTAACGTCCAAGAATAAAGAGAAATCATGGATTGGAACATTATAAGGCCGGAAGTACAAGACTGATAACCAAAAGGATCTGCACAAGATTATTTAAGAATCCTTGTCACAGTGGGAGTATTTTCGGGTGTGTCTCGAAAATTGTGAATTGTTCATCAAGAAATCTAGTTTCTTGGACAATGAACAGACCAAGTTGACTGGTAAAGGATAAGTTAGATGAAAGTAGTTGCCTATCATTGATTAGTCTATGAGTTTAACACTCGAAAGACTTACAAGTTGTATGCTCATATTAGTTGAGGACATACATGAGCGAACATGGATGTAGTTTGAGAAAAGGGAAGAATTTTCTCAACAGTTCTATGTTTCGGGACAAACACATTGAAATGTGTAGTTCAATGATTAAAGCATTCATTTGTCGAACAACACATATAAGTCCGTTCATGAAATGTGTTGACAAATGGTATATCTTTCATCTACAAAAGACGTTGAATTGGTTGTCTTGTACATTGTGTGATAATATTACTAGCACTTGAATAAGGTGTGAAAGTATTATCTGACACAATAAGTGGTGATTATCCGAACAGTTTAGAATGAAGGTTAGGAGTAATGTTAGATATATCCTACAGTCGGATAGTATAACATTATTCAAGTACTCTTCATAGACTACTGTCTTGGCAAAGCTTGCAATACACCTGGGTGTAGCATAAGGAGCCAAATATATGTTAGTGCTGTGTGCATGGTAACGGATATAGTCCATCATGTTTGTGGACACGGATAATCGAATGGTAGCTAGAAAAACGACATCATCGACCTTATACTATGGATTCACGTAAGAAGCAGAATTGTCTTGAAGATTCTCACGCAGTGAAATGCTGAGAGGGAGCTAGATAATTCAGGGCTTGGCTTCGTGAATTGGCAGTAATCTCAATTTGTTAGAATTCTTACACCCCCTGGAGAATTCTAAGTGCAGTAACAAATTTTCTGAGATTTGGAAATGCCGGTAACAACATAGTGAGTACCTTAAATTAAGGCGATTTCGTGGAGACAATAGAAACACTAGAGGAATGTACGATGACGGTTCCTTCACTAAGTGCACCATGTCAGGTATACTGTAGCACGTGGCTGACATGTCTTAGTGAGCCTCCCACTAAAACGTACAAGGTAAAGGTAAAATCTTTGAGTATAAGTGGGAGAAAAAGTGTATGATAGTTGTTAACGATTGCGATCGTGCGATTGTTAACATTGTACATGGATGAAGTCATATGGTTTCCTGTAGACGCGTTGGTATACTAAAAGGTTTTACTTTAGTATAAGTGGGAGATTGTTGGGGTTGTTGTATACCTAAAGCAAAACCGGTTGTTTTAGTGGTTACGACACAGGTCCACTGTTAACAATCCCTATCTGGAAGAATATGTTTAAGCAAGAATAAAGCCCATTATCTCATGTTTTAGACCACGTGTCGATCTGAGTTCGGAGAGGATCACGAAGGTCGTTAATAATGATGAGATATAAACAGTTCACAGTCGAGACAGCTTGGGCTGAGCTGTCGGTCTTGACTGCAGCTTAATGGTAGTGATGAGTCCTAATCACTTGTTATGCTGGTACGGTGGAACGTATTGAAGGATCAACAGAGATAATGCTCTTCTGATATTGACCCTATATCAGAGGTGATATAGGTGAAGAGCTATAGATCTCAGGCTCTAGCTCGATCTTAACCTTGGTAAACTATTAGATGTATATGTATTCTTCGATGTTACTTTGATTTACGATGATATGAACTTCTCGTTAGTTCATCTAAATCATGTCGTGCTTTGGGTAACACGAAGATGCATAGTATGTCTAATAAGTGTTATCAATAAGCCGTGTCCTGTGTGAGTGCAGGCTGACGTTATCCCCTCAAGGGAGTTCACAATGTTTATTATACCAAGTCATGCATGCTGATTAAGTTCAGGTATAATAATGAGGAGTGAACGGGTACTACCTGAGGAATAGATGTTAACAATTAGGAGCAGTCATGGTAGCTCTAATTGATTAACGGATAAGGAGGTCTTAAACACGGGGGTCGAACTATACAAAATACCTACCCAATCTACATAATTGGGACAGAGCGGTGATTCAGCTATGACACTTTAGTGGAGTGCGTCATAGTTCTAATGAGATACATGTTCAGGGTTGGACATGGAAATATCGAATTCGATAAGGCCCAACTCTGTCTGGTATCCGATCCCTAGGATGGCCCAAACAGACCTCGGGAATCGATCTAAATAGTATTGTTGAGTATGGACTCAATAATTGTACTCAGGCCCGGTATATGATATATATTGGATTTATATCCGGTGAATGGATAATAAATATAATTAAGATTTATATCCTATGGGATTAAATCTAATTATTATTTAGTTATTCACGGATAAGATTAAATCTAATAAGATAAGATTTATTTAATTAAATCTTGTGGGGATAAATATCATATCTAAATATATTTGGTATATATATAGTTATTTATTCTTCTACTGATATTAGAATAAATTCTATTTGTTAGAATTAATTCCGGATATTCAGTTGCATAACAGAACAGATTAATTCCTTATTAATTACGTATTAATAAAGGAATAAGATTTGTAAGTTATGGAAAGGAATAAATATGGGATATGGCATTAATATGGTTGGAGATAAATAAGGAATCATATCTCCTTATTTATGAACCATATAAATACTCTCCATGTCTCTCATCTAAACCCTAGTTCTCATAATCTGACCTAGCCACCAGAATTCTCTCTGTGAGATTGGCGCAGAAATCGAGGGTGAGAGAGAGAGAGTCGGCCGAGTCTGAGTAAGGGAGATCGAGGTTCCAGTGATCTCGAGACGCCCACCAAGTCTCGGATTTCAAGGTGTGGGATCACATCCTAGAAGATCAGAACCGTAGATCGATCAGACACGACTCAGATTGCACGTTCTTCATAATCAAGGTATGTACTCGAACCATTGCATGAATTTATGTGCACGATCGAATCAACACATCCGAACCAAGATCTGGGTCGGGGCGGCTTTCAAGCAGCCGTTTCCCAACACTAAGACCTAGCCAAGAGCTAGATCTAAAGTAATCACGATTCTCTTGACCTAAGCTTAGAGCTTGACCAAGAGTGAGACTTTACTCTAGATGCGGAATTTGGTGAGCTAACTCTTTCCTTTGTATTTAAAGTTCCAAGTTATGTTTGTTTTGATGCAAGTGCAATGAATAATCAAACAAGGAAATAAAGAGTTTAGGGTTTAGAGAGATACGACACCAAGAGTTATAGTGGTTCGGTGGCAAAACACCTACGTCCACTTGTTGCACGAAGCAACTGTTCTCTTCACTCAAGAACTTGAAGGTTACGGGTCCTTCAAAAACCTAGTCGAGATCGAGCTTCACTCGCTTGGATCTGACGACACACGCAGTGATTGCGGGTTCACTACTAAAACCTAACTGGACTAGAAGCTTCACTCGCTTCAGTCCGACAACAGGGAGATTGTGGGCTCTCCTTACAACCTAGCTTCGATCGAGCTACACACAAATGAGGTAAGTGTGAGCTTGGATCTAGACTCTATGATCGAGGCTTCTACTATCGATGAAAGTAGAGCCTTGGATCGGAACAACCTAACACAAAAACCTAACAAACAGAACTTAGGGTTAGGGTTTTTGGTTTACGATGAACACACTATGAAGAGCTCTTTACAGTAAGTGTAAAGTAGGCTAGAGCTCTTCTTCTAAGCTGAGATATGGAATGGGCTTAGAATTCTAGGTGTGAAGGTTGTGAAGACGAATTCTGATGAAACTGGAATTCAGAGAACACTTGGAAACAAAGACTCGAAGATTGCTCAAAGGCTGGGAGTGTTTGTTTGTAGTAGGCGCTCGAATGCTGAAGTAGTGTTCTACTTCTTCACGTCTTGATCCTTCACTATTTATAGGCGGAGAGATGGCCAAGATCCGTTACTTGGTAGGTGGCCTTGTCCCTCCTCCTCTCGACAGTACTTGCACAGGCGGACAGCTTTTCAGGCGTGCAGATTTGGCACTTTGCCGAAAATGGCTAAGTTACAAACCTAACAGTAACTGGAGCGATCCAGTATTGTAGCGGTGCCCTTGTCGGCCTGGCAGTCAACTCCTCTGCTCCACTCCGCATTAGACACGTGGAGATCTCGCAATTAATGCGACAATCTCAAGTTGACTGGAGTTTGAAATAGGAGCAGGAATTGGGCTGTCGCTTTCTGGTAGGTAGTGGCTCGCTTCGCTTTGAAGTTGTAGCGTCCGTTTTGAGTTGAGTCGCTTCAAGGTCATTCTGTAGTGAGTCGCTTGGGCGGTGAAGTTCCCGAGAGACTGTTTTAGAAAATGTTGACCCGCGTTGACTCGCTTTGGTTTTCCACTGTAGCGCTCGCTTTGCTTCGCTTTGGCAGACTCGCTTTGAATCCACTGTAGCGCTCGCTTCGCTTTGCTATCTTCGGCACGCTTCACTTTGGCTCGGTAGACTCGCTTCGCTTGAAAAACACACTCAAGTGAGTGGCCTTCACTTGGGATATCTGGAGTTTAAAAACCTAAGCAAAATTTAAACCATCCTAACAGTGTAGGCTTAGAAAAAATTTCTAACCTATTATCTACACCAAAAATGGGTCGCTTGAGAATAGGACACTTAGGGGTTTTGGGATCAAATTAAAACAATACTTCATTTCTTTAAGATGTCCCTTATAGGTTCCCCCTTAACATGTTTGTCCTTAACAATTCCCAACACATCCCCTGAGGAATTCATTAAGGATTATCATACCAAACCCTGCAGGTGGATTAATTTCCGGTATGATGAATAAGGAATGAATGGTACAACTCAGGAATAAAGAAGTTGAATAACATGAGCAGTTAGAAGCTCTAAGTTAATCAACGGATGTGGGATATCTTAAATATGGGGGTCGCTAAGTCTAATACTAGCCCTGAACTCAACAGGGGTAAAACAGGTAATTCAGTACTATTACTCTAGTGGAATGTTTTAGTACTTATGGACTAAATTATACTCTAGGCTGAGTATAGAGAATATAGCCATTGGGAGGCCTCGGTTTCACCAGCTAGTAGATCCCTGATCTGGCCCAAAAAAAGCTCAACAGGCCACAGTATAAGGAATAAGTGGGCCGCCACATAATTGGGCCCAGTTTGGGCGCCAATTCTATTAATGGACGCCTAGTCCATTTGTTGCAGGCCTGGCCTGCAACTTAAGCCCAAGTCTCACTTGGTCTCCTCTATATATACCCCCTCAAGGTCTTGTTTGACCTAACATTCTAGAATATACGAGTGCACTTAAATATTCTAAACAAGAAAGGGAGGCTAGGGTTAGAGAGAGAGACGCGCGGCCGTGAGCAGAGCAGAACGACGGTTCCCGTTTCCGTGGCTGATTCCGAGGTTCGTTGTCCATCCAACGTCAGAATCGAGCAGGGATACAAATCAGAAGATCTATTCGCGAGTTCTCTTCTACCTTGAGGTAATTGATCTAAACACCCTATGATTCCGCACTTAAATTCATAAGAGCATGATAGGTTGTTTTCGATAGTTAGATATCCGAAATAGATCCTCGGGACGAACCGATCTTCACCGATCAGTATATGGTTCCTTCAATACCATCCTGTGGGTCGGTGAGCATAGAAGATGTTCGTCCTTCCCTCAGATTCAACAGAATTTCGGCCACAGCCTTGGCCAAAATCTTCTTCGGCCTCGCCGTGACGAACTCCCACAAGCCGGCCGTAGTCACAGCCTTGCGGAAGAAGCCATCGGCCTCTACAACTTTCTTGTCGAGGTGAGGCTCGACGTTGATATTATCAGTGATGGTGGATAGAAACTTCTCCATCGTCTGCGTTGCAGCCTTCTTCACCATGGTTGAGTATTTAGAGAATATGAGTGAAGATTTAAAACAGGGGTGGATGAGACTCGTGAAATTGCAGGAGATGCAGAGCTTTCGCGAGAATGGCAAATTTAGGGGGTGATGAAAGTTTCTGCAAATCTGGCGTCACCCTTTATATAGATTTAGGGTTCAGCTGACGTGGCAGGGGCGAGGTGGTAATTTCCCTGTAGGTGCTGTGCATAGGCGGCGGCCATCGGCGATGTCCGGCGTCATCACAGTAAAAGTGAGCCGCCAAGTAGACTTGGCAATCCACTTGGCCTTCTGCAATTCGTCTCTCCAAACGGCGTCTATCCAGCGGCTGGGATTCAAAAACTGTTGAGATTCAACGGCTGGATCGTGTGCGAAATTCCCGCTTCAATTTGAAGTGTGTTGCACGCGCCCAAAATATCAGCCTTGTACGTGAACCTGCATTTAATGCAAAGTAAAAAGGTAAAATTGCACTCGAGTGTGTACAGCTCATACGCTCACTTCGTACCCGCTCGCTTCGAGTGTAGCCGCTTGGCTTTACTCGCTTGCGAAGTACTCGCTTGGTGTGACTGTTCCACACTCGCTTGCGATGGCTCGCTTGAGTGACGAAGCACTCGCTTGACCATTGATTGGTGTCTAGATGTTAGGTTTTAATCGTTATTAGTTATTCATTTTTGTGTCGTTTCGGAGTCGTTTTGTGTCTTTATAGCTATGATTTGGGTGTTTCGAGTATTTTAATTGTTAGGGATCATGGGAGCCGAGAGAAGGAGAAAGAGCGAGAAAATGATGAAAAAAGGAGCAGAAACTGGATGATTTGCGCGGAGCAAGTGGAGCGCTCGGTCCATAGATTTGGAGCGCTCGCTCCATGAATAGTGTCGGAAGGATTGCATGGCATTGTTGGAGCGCTCGCTCCAGGTGGATGGAGCGCCCACTCCAGTTCAACAATTCAAGACGGATTTTGCGCAGCTATTATGGAGCGCCCGCTCCCAACCTTTGGAGCGCCCGCTCCACGTCTGGCGTGTTTTATTAATTGTTTCCTTGTTGGAATCGAACTTCTATCTTATTATATATAGGCCATTAGGGCACGAATTAGAAAGACCTTTTACCTTAGTTTTTCAGTTCTAAATACTTTAGCTTTAGTTTTTATTGCTTTCTTTTGTTCGGATCCGGATTCCTCGTTTAGTTCGTTTAATTCAAGTTCTTCGTTCTTCGTTACTTTCGTAAGTTATTTATTGCTTTCGTTTAATTGCTTTAATTACTTGCTTTAGTTTTAGATTCGATTTCTTAATTGCTTCGTTTAATTTCCTTACTTTAATTTCGTTCGTTCGGTTCTTTGAGTCGACCCTTGGGAATTATGGAAGATGTTGCTTTACTTGTGGGAGGTATTCAAGTTCTAGCCGATTTCGTTGTGCTTGACGTGGGGTGAGGAGCTAGGAGTGGGAAAGGTCATCTTCTCTTGTTAGGACGACCGTTCATGGCTACTACTCAAACTCGAATCGACGTTGGCTCTGGAACATTGAGCATGGCCGGCAAAGGAGGTTCGGTGACATTTTAGGTATTTCGGAACTCTCCTTCTATTCCTACTTCCTCTCTTCATAGTTGTTCTTATGTTAAGCTTGCTAACCCTCTTGTTGAGGAAAATATTTGTGAGGATTTTAATAGGGTGGCAGGTCTTGAAGAGCTCATTGAAGAAGAGGATGACGAGTTCTTTAGTTGTGTGGATGAGGAAGAGGACATCGAGCAACGTCTACGGGATTTGGAGGAGATTGATGAAGTAGAAGAGGAAAACTCGCCACCTGCATCGAATGCGAAGATCTATAAGGATAAGGTGAAGAAGTCCCATGACAAGAAGATTGCCTATAAGGAGTTCAAGCCCGGGATGAAGGTACTTCTTTGCAATTCTCGTCTTCGTCTCTTTCCGGGCAAGCTCAAATCTAGATGGGAAGGTCCTTACACGGTGGTTCGAGTTTTCCCCCATGGAGCTGTGGAGATCAAGAATGAAGAGTCGGGGTACATATTTTCAGCTAATGGTCAACGCTTGAAGCCATATATTGAAGGAGAGACGTTGTCTCAAACGGTCGAGACCATTTTTATCTCTGATCCCCTTCTTTTTCGTCTTGATTAAATTTTTGTAAATCAAGCTAATGACGTTAAAAGAGCGCTTGGTGGGAGGCAACACACGTATTTAAAAAAAAAAAAAAAAAAAAAAAAAAAAAAAAAAAAAAAAAAAGAGAAAAATTTTCCGCAGATTTGCAAAAGGGGAGTGGAGCGCCCGCTCCATCACTCCAGAGCGTTCGCTCCCACTTGGCGTTGGATTTAATTTTCAGCGCAACCTGTATGGAGCGCCCGCTCCACCTCTGCGAATCAGGTATATTTTCCTTTTTCTTTTCTATTTTGTGCTAATTTTCTTTTTTATTTCTTTGTGCAGCAACCCTAGCCACAAAGTTCTCTCTTCACTTGCCACCACCGACTGCCGCCGTTCGCACCGGAGCCGTCGCCGTCGTTCCCCCTCCGCCGGCCGTCGCCAAGGTCATCGGAGACGCCGCCTGCACCTTCGACCAACGCCTGTCGCCGTCCACACTACAGCCGCTTTCCGTACCACCACCGTTCGCCGCCGTCAGCCTTCGCCGATAGCGGTACCACCAGAATCCAGCGCCGGCCGTCGTTTTCTCTGCCGGAGCGACCGCTCCTCTCTGTTGGAGCGCCCGCGCTCAGTGTAATATCGGAGCGCCCGCTCCTGTCTTCCAGAGCGCCCGCTCCTGTCTTCCAGAGCGCTCGCTCCAGGCGACTCGCGCTCCTCTCCGAGATTTTCAATTTAGTTTTTCCTCTTGTCTTTTCTTTTTGTTTTCTTTTGGTTTTCAGGTTCCTATAATGTCTCGAAGAAAGAGAGCAGCCCCGATAGGTGCAGCGGCATCGTCCAACCTCCCGTTCGCCTCTAGGATGCGAGCTCATCCTGACGGGGCAGTGTCTCCAGGAGATTATGGTATCTCTTTTCGGGTTCCCTTCGATACCCATGATGGGTATGAGGTAACAAATCGGTACCTTCACCTCCGAATTTTAGAATTGTTGCCTCCTCGCCATTATTCGCCTACGTTTATTGAGGGATTACGCCTAGGGAATTCATTTGCTGAATATTTAGAAGTCCTAGGCTTAACCCAGTATTTTAATAACCAATGGGAGGGGCATGATATATTGTGCTTGGAAATGTTGTGTACTACTAGATTAGGGAAGAATACTGATGAAGGACAAGAGGATGAGACTGCTTTTTTGTGTAATTTGGGTGGTATCTTCTGTGAAGTTTCTTGCTATCGTATGCATGAGATTTTCGGTTTCCACTATTCTGATGATGCTTCTCAATTTGTGCCTCATGTTTTTAATTATATTGCTGCATGGAAGGATTTGACTGGGTGTAATAACTGGGGTCAGAAGGGTGCTCCTGCTATGCTTATTCTTGATAATTCTCTATTACTGTTGCATCGTTTTCTAGCATTCAATGTAACAGGTGAGGTTGAAGGAAGTAAGGTTAGTGGCCCAGAGTGTTACTACTTGTTATGGGCTGCCAAGAATAATGTGCAGGTTAGCATTTCCCATTTCATATGGAACCAGATTATAGGCAACCAGTCGAGGCACAATGCGCATCCAGCCCTCTCTCAGATAGCTACGGGGATAGCTCGTTATATGGCGGTTCCATTTTATCCCAGCCCTCCGATGTCTCTCGTCCCGAGCCGGGAGATTACCCCAGCTGATCTCATCAATGGCTCATACTTAGCTTCCCCTACTCAGTTCAAGCTATGGCATCTGCGGAGTTCAGTCAAGAACTACATTGCCATCCATGGAGCACCGGCCGAGCACGAAGAAATTCAAGGGGATGACATGGATGAAGGAGCCGGAGCTGCACAACCCGAGGAACCCCCCGAGTACTTTCGGACATATCAAGAGGGGTTCAACACGTTTCAGACCGGGTTGTTCGAGAGATTGGATTCCCATGTTACTATGTTTCAGTCGATGACGACTAATATGGAGAATTTGGGACTTCAGATGCAGACCATGGGGATGAGAGTCCAAGGGGTTGAGAATCGGGTCTATGACATCGAGCGCCATCTTGCGAGGTACACTGATTTTCGTTCTACTTCTTCTTCTTCTCAGGCACCTTGGGATACTAATGATCCAAATGATCCTCGTAATTTTCACCCTTGATAGCTTATTTGTTTATTTTTATTTTTCTTGTTTTTGTTATTTTAGGAGATATTATGCATGTTTGGTATTTTGTTTTTGTTTTGTAGGTTGCAATTCTCGGGATCGATCAAGGTTCCGATTTTTGTGCCAATTGTGGTCGTCAAAAGCGATAAGTTTTCTTCTCCTCTTCTTATTTATTTTCTTGCAATGGGACATTGCATGATTTTAAGTGTGAGGGGGGGGGGGGGGGGGGGGGGGGGGGGGGGGGGGGGTGGAAAATTATCACTTTTGACATGTTAGTTGTTTTTGTGTCTTTGTTTGTTTTTCCCCTTTTGTGTCTCTGTTTGTTTTTCCCCACTTAGAAATTTGTTTGTGTTCGGGCTATATAAGCATACAACTTAGGATTGATTTGAAGGATTTGATGATGGAGTATTTAGTTATTGGAATTGATTTGAGCATGAATTAGGTTGGTTTAATCTTGAGTTGTGATATATTATGATTCAATGAATTGTGGGGCACGAATTGATTTAAGTTTGAGGAAAATGATTTATGATTTTTGGTTGAGTGATAAATCTAGATTGTTACGACTTGGATTGCTAGATTACTTTCCCCTTATGTTAAAAAAAATAAAATAAATAAAAAAAAGGAGAGTTTGTTTTATATGAATAAAGAGTTGATAGGATTCTGCTCCTCTTACTTGTAACGTATGAAAATACTAGAGTAATGAGCATGGGAAACCACATGAAAAGGCTTCGAGGGACCCTCGAATGATCAAATTTCATGACCTATGTCCTAGATGATACTCGTGTATATTAGAATAATGTGTTCGTAGGCATTCTACCCCTCTTGACAATGGGTACGGGAAACCGCACTAGGAGGCTCGATGTGGCCCATCGATGATTAAACCTAGTGAATTATGTGCCAAAAACGTTCACCTGTTAAAAAAAAGAGAGAGTTATATGTGTTGAGTTGAATATAAAGGGGAAGTAGGCTAGACGTCTAAGTTGTGGTGATTCTATATTTTTGTGAGATGTGTGTATCATTGCTTTTCCTCTTACTTGAATTGATTTATAAGCCACATAGTTCGTTGATGATGATTGTTCGTAACTTAGGATTAAGGTGACTTCGTTCGTTGCTTGTTGATTCCGGTGATTAAATGTTCTATGATTTGGGTTGTTTGAATTGAATCTAAGTTGTGTGATTATATTGCTTGAGGACATGCAAATGTCTAGGTGTGGGGGATTTTGATTGGTGTCTAGATGTTAGGTTTTAATCGTTATTTTTTATTCGTTTTTGTGTCGTTTCGGAGTCGTTTTGTGTCTTTATAGCTATGATTTGGGTGTTTCAAGTATTTTAATTGTTAGGGATCATGAGAGCCGAGAGAAGGAGAAAGAGCGAGAAAATGATGAAAAAAGAGCAAAAACTGGATGATTTGCGCGGAGCAAGTGGAGCGCTCGCTCCATAGATTTGGAGCGCTCGCTCCATGAACAGTGTCGGAAGGATTTGCATGGCATCGTTGGAGCGCTCGCTCCAGGTGGATGGAGTGTCGGATGGATTTTGCGCAGCTATTATGGAGCGCCCGCTCCCATCCTTTGGAGCGCCCGCTCCACGTCTGGCGTGTTTTATTAATTGTTTCCTTGTTTGAATCGAACTTCTATCTTATTATATATAGGCCATTAGGGCACGAATTAGAAAGACCTTTTACCTTAGTTTTTCAGTTCTAAATACATTAGCTTTAGTTTTTATTGCTTTCTTTTGTTCGGATCCGGATTCCTCGTTTAGTTCGTTTAATTCAAGTTCTTTGTTCTTCGTTACTTTCGTAAGTTATTTATTGCTTTCGTTTAATTGCTTTAATTACTTGCTTTAGTTTTAGATTCGATTTCTTAATTGCTTCGTTTAATTTCCTTAGTTTAATTTCGTTCGTTCGGTTTTCAAAGTCTAGTTTAGATTCGTTTTTATTTCGTCTTCAATTTTCTCGTTTTTCAAAGTTCTTAGAGTTAGATTTATTTATTTAATTTCCAGATTTTCAAATTTAGTTTAATCATGCTTAGATTCGTTATTGCTTTCTTTTCGATTCTTGCCTAGGTAGTTTAATTATTTTCTTCTAGTTTAATTCTCTAGTTTATTTAGTTCGATTTTTTTCTTGTTTTCTAGATTAGATTTATTGCTTTAATTTAATTGCTTTGATTTATTTTCTTGTCTAGGATTTTAAAAACCAAAAACCCAAAAATTCAATTTACTCACATTCTTAGTTTAGGTTGTTTTTACTACACAGTTATTTGCCCTGTTAAGTTTTCCTTGAGATTCGACTTAGGTTTTTACTTACTAAGTGCTAGGATAGATTTCGTTCTATTGCAAACACTTTTTAGTGAAACAACCATCTGAAGCGGCTGGTATAAGAAAATGAAATTTCTTTGACTTTATTTAAAATGTTTCTGACTTACATACTTCGAGGATAAACAAGAATATATTTCTCTTTGTATTTGTGTCAGATTCATTTCATATTTTCCACATAGCAAATGAAGGTTTCTAGCATGCTTCACATTGCTTAGTGTACTTAAATTGACACACTTGTTGGGAAATGGCTGCTTGAAAGCCGCCCCGACCCAGATCTTGGTTCGGATGTGTTGATTCGATCGTGCACATAAATTCATGCAATGGTTCGAGTACATACCTTGATTATGAAGAACGTGCAATCTGAGTCGTGTCTGATCGATCTACGGTTCTGATCTTCTAGGATGTGATCCCACACCTTGAAATCCGAGACTTGGTGGGCGTCTCCAGATCACTGGAACCTCGATCTCCTTCACACTCATACTCGGCCGACTCTCTCTCTCTCACCCTCGATTTCTGCGCCAATCTCACAGAGAGAATTCTGGTGGCTAGGTCAGATTATGAGAACTAGGGTTTTATGAGAGACTTGAGAGTATATATATATGGTTCATAAATAAGGAGATATGATTCCTTATTTATCTCCAACCATATCTTTGCCATCTCATATTTATTCTCTTTCCATAACTTACAAATCCTATTCCTTTATTAATACGGAATTAATAAGGAATTAATCTGTTCAGTTATGCAACTGTATATCCGGAATTAATTCTAGCAAATAGAATTTATTCTAATTCCAGTAGAAGAATAAATAACTAAATATATTTAGATATGATATTTATCCCCATAAGATTTAATTAAATAAATCTTATCTTATTAGATTTAATCTTATCCGTGAATAACTAAATAATAAATAATTAGATTTAATCCCACAGGATATAAATCTCAATTAATTATATTTATTATCCATTCACTGGATGTAAATCCAATATATATATCATATACCGGGCCTGAGTACAATTATTGAGTCCAAACTCAATAATACTATTTAGATCGATTCCCGAGGTCTGTTTGGGCCATCCTAGGGATCGGATACCAGACAGAGTTGGGCCTTATCTAATTCGATATTTCCATGTCCACCCCTGAACATGTATCTCATTAGAACTATGACGCACTCCACTAAAGTGTCATAGCTGAATCACCGCTCTGTCCCAATTATGTAGATTGGGTAGGTATTTTGTATAGTTCGACCCCCGTGTTTAAGACCTTCCATATCCGTTAATCAATTAGAGCTACCATGACTGCTCCTAATTGTTAACATCTATTCCTCAGGTAGTACCCGTTCACTCCTCATTATTATACCTGAACTTAATCAGCATGCATGACTTGGTATAATAAACATTGTGAACTCCCTTGAGGGGATAACGTCAGCCTGCACTCACACAGGACACGGCTTATTGATAACACTTATTAGACATACTATGCATCTTCGTGTTACCCAAAGTACGACATGATTTAGATGAACTAACGAAGTTCATATCTTCGTAAATCAAAGTAACATCGAAGAATACATATACATCTAATAGTTTACCAAGGTTAAGATCGAGCTAGAGCCTGAGATCTATAGCTCTTCACCTATATCACCTCTGATATAGGGTCAGTATCAGAAGAGCATTATCTCTGTTGATCCTTCAATACGTTCCACCGTACCAGCATAACAAGTGATTAGGACTCATCACTACCATTAAGCTGCAGTCAAGACCGACAGCTCAGCCCATGCTGTCTCGACTGTGAATTGTTTATATCTCATCATTATTAACGACCTTCGTGATCCTCTCCGAACTCAGATCGACACGTGGTCTAAAATATGAGATAATGGACTTTATTCTTGCTTAAACATATTCTTCCAGATAGGGATTGTTAACAGTGGACCTGTGTCGTAACCACTAAAACAACCGGTTTTGCTTTAGGTATACAACAACCCCAACAATCTCCCACTTATACTAAAGTAAAACCTTTTAGTATACCAACGCGTCTACAGGAAACCATATGACTTCATCCATGTACAATGTTAACAATCGCACGATCGCAATCGTTAACAACCATCATACACTTTTTCTCCCACTTATACTCAAAGATTTTACCTTTACCTTGTACCTCTTAGTGGGAGGTTCACTAAGACATGTCAGCCACGTGCTACAGTATACCTGACATGGTGCACTTAGTGAAGGAACCGTCATCATACATTCCTCTAGTGTTTCTATTTTCTACACGAAATCGCTTTAATTTAAGGTACTCACTATGTTGTTACCAGCATTTCCAAATCTCAGAAATTTGTTACTGCACTTAGAATTCTCCAGGGGGTGTAAGAATTCTAACAAATTGAGATTACTGCCAATTCACGAAGCCAAGCCCTGAATTATCTAGCTCCCTCTCAGCATTTCACTGCGTGAGAATCTTCAAGATAATTCTGCTTCTTACGTGAATCCATAGTATAAGGTCGATGATGTCGTTTTTCTAGCTACCATTCGATTATCCGTGTCCACAAACATGATGGACTATATCCGTTACCATGCACGCAGCACTAACATATATTTGGCTCCTTATGCAACACGCAGGTTTATTGCAAGCTTTGCCAAGACAGTAGTCTATGAAGAGTACGTGAATAATGTTATACTATCCGACTGTAGGATATATCTAACATTACTCCTAACCTTCATTCTAAACTGTTCGGATAATCACCACTTATTGTGTCAGATAATACTTTCACACCTTATTCAAGTGCTAGTAATATTATCACACAATGTACAAGACAACCATTCCAACGCCTTTTGTAGATGAAAAATATATCATTTGTCAACACATTTCATGAACGGACTTATATGTGTTGTTCGACAAATGAATGCTTTAATCATTGAACTACACATTTCAATGTGTTTGTCCCGAAACGTAGAACTGTTGAGAAAATTCTTCCCTTTTCTCAAACTACATCCATGTTCGCTCATGTATGTCCTCAACTATTATGAGCATACAACGTGCAAGTCTTTCGAGTGTTAAACTCATAGACTTATCAATGATAAGCAACTACTTTCATCTAACTTATCCTTTACTAGTCAACTTGGTTTGTTCATTATCCAAGAAACTAGATTTCTTGATGAACAATTTACCATTTTCGAGACACACTCGAAAAAGCTCCCACTGTGACAAGGATCCTAAAATAATCTTGTGCAGATCCTTTTGGTTATCTGTCTTGTACGTCCGGCCTTATGATGTTCCAATCCACAATTTATATTTATTCTTGGACGTTAATCAAGAATAAATGATTGTCCTTCCTTAAAAAATAACTACTTGTCCAACTAATTACTAAATCTAACATCAAAATTGCGACACTTCGTGTGCAAACTATCCTTATTTCCGAACAGATTTAACCAATGAAATCTGTAATTAGCATCTCCTATAGGGAGGAAGACTCATTGTCAACGCGAATGCTAATCAATTTCATTTTAAATCACAATGAAATCCATGATTAACATGAATGCTAATCACTTCATTTCAAATAAGGAAAGGAAATAGATTTAGACATAGTGACATAGTATTTTGTTAAAGGACAATATTGAACAAGAAGTACCACATTTATCATAACACATTCTGGAACATCTTTCAAAATTCACAGTTATTACTCCCACTACGAATGATATATCAAAACAACCAGTATTAAAGAAGTAAATCCTTAATACAATGTAAGAAAATAATCATCCATTAATATCCAAAACATAAGTATCCTGCCAAAACAAGGCAACCAAATGTGGTAAAAGAGTAATAAACCAGAATCTAGTATCCAAAAACTAAGATAAAACGTAAGATAGAAATCTCCAAGTCTGCTAGACAACTGCATCAACTGAATGTTGCTTGTCGAGCTCAAGAACTTGAAGTCGTCCTACTCGTTCCTTGTAGTCGAATCTACAAAGATTGCAACAAACCACAATTAGTATCCACTAGTTAAATCCGTCCGTGGGGACTAAACTAGTATAATTTGGTTTTTAATGTTACAAGAGTCTGACATACCTCCATCTACCTTCAACTTCTTGTTCCTCCTCTGATAAACCTTTATTATCGGAGGTCCCTCCTTCCTGGCATCATTCACTTCCTGAGTAGGCTGATCGGAGTTCAGCTCATTCACATCGTGAACAAGACTTACAGACTCGGAATCGCCCATTCCCTCCATGGATTGATCAGAGATCAGCTCATTCACTTCGTGAACGAGTCCGTCAAAATCAAGATCATCAATCCTCAGTGACTGAAGGTACTCATCAATGATGGACTCGTTGTCCCGGGCCGTAAAATGCCGATTAACATCGACATTCCTAATAGGACGATCCCAGAACCTCCTCTGCGCCTCATAAGCAGTCTGCAATATATCAATCCTCTCCGCATCTACCACGAGTAACTCCGCAATGAGAGCCATTGGGTCCTCGTGAACGATGTGGGTTGGGACGACTGCTTCTCTGAGAGCCAGGAACCAAGTCGGGAAACATGCAAGTAGAAGCTCGCAAACAGTCTTTCCCGACATAACACCACCATAGAACACGTATATCCGTACAAGGTTTTTAAACCTCATGAGAAATCTCTTTAGGTTAGGGAAATCAGGGAAATCCTCATACCTCAAGAAATCTATCTCTTTCCGTGCCAGGAAACCGAGTAGTCGAAATCGAAAGGAGTCCGGAACACCATCGGAATAAGCTAAACGACAAATCTTCGTGCGAATAGAATCAATAGACATATCTGAAATAAATAACAAGTAAACAACTTATAAGCACAAATAATTTATGTTATCAATGTTAGAAACCCAATAATAACATTGAACCAACAAACGAGTAGCCCGATACTATTTACAAATAGTCCACTATAGGTGAATGCTATCCATAAAATTATCGACCATGACCGCAGTCTATTTTATTTCTTATCCCATCACACGGACCACAGTGAAACAAAGAAATAATAACCCGTGCCTCAGGACCCTGCTAATTCGCGAAGTGACCTCTATAGGAGGATTCATCAATAAGCAGCTAAGCTACAACCATATTTTAATATTCCGAAAAATTAATTCTATTAAGAGTAACCCACCCGTTAAGGAGGAATTACCTTTATAAAATCATTTTTCCATATTATCAATTTTGAATTTAACCAATGAACCATAATCAGTGTCTCCTATAGGGAGGAAGACTCATTGTCAACGCGAACACTAATTATTTCATTTTAAATCAAGTTATCCTTTTGAAGTCTAAACCAATGAAATCCATAACTAGCATCTCCTATAGGGAGGAAGACTCATCGTCAACGCGAATGCTAATTATTTCATTTTTAAACCAAATATGGAGGTCCTTTAAATCAATTAACAGATAATCGATTAATTATACCGCTTAGTCATTTTAAGGGTTTGTGTGACAATCGTAGCACATAGACAATTAAGTCCTATCACATGATTTCTAAGCGCAAGTAATAAAACATGCTCGCATTGAAATCATTAAAACCGACATGCTATGACCCCTATGCATGTTATTTCTATTACGCAAACAATGAAAAACAACTATAACATGCAAAACATGCTGATCATATTCATCGCGTAATTTAAATCCATCCATAGCATGCATAATAATTAAAACGAATAAATAGGCTGCCGATCGGGAATAGAAAGCCCTATCTATTACATTTAATTAAAACCCCGGAACAAGCTCCAGTCTTTAATCTTCGATTTTGGAAGCCAATCCCGATCTTCAAGTCCACCTTCCAAAAATAGCAAGTGCTCGAAATAATTAGGGTGCGGAAAACCCTAATTACCAAAAACGGAAAGCGAATTAATTTCGAAACGAACTAGGGTACGAAAACGCTAGCCGTTGACGATCATGCCTAGGTTTCGGAAAACCCTAGCCGTCGTCAACGTAATGGGCTAAACGTTGCATAAACGGACAGCCCTCGTTCGAAATTTGGTCACGCGCCGCCGCCGAGCCGCGCGTGTAGCACACGCGCCGCCGCGGTGCGTGCCGGGGACCCCGTTTCGGCTCCACGACGAGCCTGACGTGGCTGGGTTCGGGCTGGGTGCGTCCGTTGCGACCCAGCCCGAGCCACTGCTCGTCACCGTCGCCAAAACCCCGTCGCCATCGCCGTTTTCGCTGCAAACTGCAGCGCCGCCGCCGCGAGCCGCCGCCGGTGGCTGGAACGCCACCGGTCACTCCCACTGAGCTCGCCGGCATCCCAGCACCACCGGAGGTGCTGGGTTTGAGCCCGGGCAGCCGTGGCTAGATCCGGCAGCAGCACGCGCGCAGGGGACAAACCCAGCCGCCGCCGCTGCCGTTGATCGCGCCACAGTCGCCGCCGCTGGTGGTTCCCAGACCACCGGACCTACTGTCCTCCGTCGTCCGCGCCTCCCCGTCGTCGTCGAGCCACCGTCGATCCGCGGTGGTTCGAGCCCTGCAGCGTGCGGGCCAAAAACCGCTAGGGTTTCGGCCGCCGCTGCTCCCACTCGCGTTCACCGCCGTCGTCGCGCCGCTGCTGGTCGTCCGACGCTGACTGGGCTCCGTCTCCGACGTCGAGCCGGGCGCTGGACCGCCGGGCAGGCCACGGTTCAGGCCCAGCAGCGCGCACGAGCCCAAACCCGTTAGGGTTTCGCATCGCCGCCGCTGCCTTCGCCCGTTCCGCCGTCCGCCGCCGGTTCTGCCACCGCCGCCTCTCGTCTCCGGCTTGCCTGAACCCTAGGATGAACCCTAGGGTTCAGCCGCCATGAAAAACGACGAGGAGCAGCGGTGCTAAACTGAGGCAGATTACGCCGCCACCGTCGTGCGTCCGACGCGTCGCCGCCTGCGGCCGTCGCCCGTCTTCGTCTCTTGTTCGTTCCTCAGACCTCGTTCCTCAGCAATTCTCCGATTTACAGCATAATAATACGATACAAAATCGAAAAATACAAGAAAAACGAATCCTATTCTAATCGGCACCTTATTATCTCGCCGATTTAAAACAAAACGAACAACGATAAATCGAAAAACAATAAAATCAACGCACAAAAATCCCGGACAGCAGCATGCACACATAATCATAATGACTCGAATGCATGAACATTAAATTCGACTCAACACAGAGCCGATCCAAAAACCTCGGGCTCTGATACCACTTGTTGGGAAACGGCTGCTTGAAAGCCGCCCCGACCCAGATCTTGGTTCGGATGTGTTGATTCGATCGTGCACATAAATTCATGCAATGGTTCGAGTACATACCTTGATTATGAAGAACGTGCAATCTGAGTCGTGTCTGATCGATCTACGGTTCTGATCTTCTAGGATGTGATCCCACACCTTGAAATCCGAGACTTGGTGGGCGTCTCGAGATCACTGGAACCTCGATCTCCTTCACACTCAGACTCGGCCGACTCTCTCTCTCTCACCCTCGATTTCTGCGCCAATCTCACAGAGAGAATTCTGGTGGCTAGGTCAGATTATGAGAACTAGGGTTTTATGAGAGACTTGAGAGTATATATATATGGTTCATAAATAAGGAGACATGATTCCTTATTTATCTCCAACCATATCTTTGCCATCTCATATTTATTCTCTTTCCATAACTTACAAATCCTATTCCTTTATTAATACGGAATTAATAAGGAATTAATCTGTTCAGTTATGCAACTGTATATCCGGAATTAATTCTAGCAAATAGAATTTATTCTAATTCCAGTAGAAGAATAAATAACTAAATATATTTAGATATGATATTTATCCCCATAAGATTTAATTAAATAAATCTTATCTTATTAGATTTAATCTTATCCGTGAATAACTAAATAATAAATAATTAGATTTAATCCCACAGGATATAAATCTCAATTAATTATATTTATTATCCATTCACTGGATGTAAATCCAATATATATATCATATACCGGGCCTGAGTACAATTATTGAGTCCAAACTCAATAATACTATTTAGATCGATTCCCGAGGTCTGTTTGGGCCATCCTAGGGATCGGATACCAGACAGAGTTGGGCCTTATCTAATTCGATATTTCCATGTCCACCCCTGAACATGTATCTCATTAGAACTATGACGCACTCCACTAAAGTGTCATAGCTGAATCACCGCTCTGTCCCAATTATGTAGATTGGGTAGGTATTTTGTATAGTTCGACCCCCGTGTTTAAGACCTTCCATATCCGTTAATCAATTAGAGCTACCATGACTGCTCCTAATTGTTAACATCTATTCCTCAGGTAGTACCCGTTCACTCCTCATTATTATACCTGAACTTAATCAGCATGCATGACTTGGTATAATAAACATTGTGAACTCCCTTGAGGGGATAACGTCAGCCTGCACTCACACAGGACACGGCTTATTGATAACACTTATTAGACATACTATGCATCTTCGTGTTACCCAAAGTACGACATGATTTAGATGAACTAACGAAGTTCATATCTTCGTAAATCAAAGTAACATCGAAGCATACATATACATCTAATAGTTTACCAAGGTTAAGATCGAGCTAGAGCCTGAGATCTATAGCTCTTCACCTATATCACCTCTGATATAGGGTCAGTATCAGAAGAGCATTATCTCTGTTGATCCTTCAATACGTTCCACCGTACCAGCATAACAAGTGATTAGGACTCATCACTACCATTAAGCTGCAGTCAAGACCGACAGCTCAGCCCAAGCTGTCTCGACTGTGAACTGTTTATATCTCATCATTATTAACGACCTTCGTGATCCTCTCCGAACTTAGATCGACACGTGGTCTAAAACATGAGATAATGGACTTTATTCTTGCTTAAACATATTCTTCCATATAGGGATTGTTAACAGTGGACCTGTGTCGTAACCACTAAAACAACCGGTTTTGCTTTAGGTATACAACAACCCCAACAACACTTACCAGTCAATCTCACATCGTAGAAGATTGATACCACATATGTAGATATTTCTTCAAGCTTGGTCTTCGTGGAATTCATCTCTTCCATCTTCCTTTACGAATTAGAGACTCCTCCATCGAAGTGAATGGGGGAGGAAATGAATAGAGTACACAAGCTTTCTACAACCCGAAGGGAGACTCACTTAAGTGTACTTATTCACGATGAATGGGAGATGAGTACAAGTCCTTATCTTAGAGCAGAATAGGACAGGATGACAATGAGAATGCTCTGATATGACATTCTCAGTTTTAAGCAGAAGCATGTCACCAACCCTGCAACCTTTTGAATTAAAAGGTAACTCTTCAAGCTTTCCTCCTACGATATTCAAAATGAATATGCATTCGGCTCGCTTGACCCAAAATAGGGAAAATTGAAGCGATGCAATATTCAAGGTGGGAGAAGAATGAATAGATATTCGGCAGCTCAACTCAATGAAGAGTGAGTAGGATTGAATGTTTATCCACGACGAAGGAAACGAGAAGACATGCTCCTCTTCGGTGGAAAGATGGGAAGAGAACCCAAGGTCTAGGTGTCAGCCCTGCCTAAGCTTTCACCATTTTTATTTATACCCACTAGCTAGGAATCCTAGGCTAGGTAGCAGCTTTCCTTGCTCGCTTTGGAAGTAGACTACTCCGAGAGCAATCAATAGTTCCCCCTTAAACATAGCCTTAACAATCTTGTAAGTTGGTAGGGAACATCTTCCAACACTCCACCTTTCTCCACATTATTTCTCCTTTTTCAAGCGAGTGAGTTTTGAAGCGACCCACTTGAATTGGTTAAGATCCAAGGTGAGGGTCGCTTGAGGGCAAGCGTCCACTCCCTTGTGCATCCTGGATCTAGCACTCTTCACCAGAGTCTAGTAACCCTAATTCCATGCATAGCTGGTTGAAGCGAGACTCAGCTAGAGGCTTGGTGAGGATATCTGCTCGCTGGAGATCTGTATGGATTTTCTCGAGCTTGATATCCTTCTTCTCGACATGATCACGAATTAAGTGATGTCGAATTTCCATGTGCTTGCATCTGGTATGAAGCACTGGATTCTGCGAGATACATATTGCACTGTTGTTGTCGCAGAAGATTGGAATCTCATTCGCTTCAACTTTGTACTCCTTCAACTGCTGACGAAGCCATAGGATTTGAGAACAGCAGCTTCCAGCGGCCATATATTCCGCTTCAGTCATTGAAGTAGCTACACTGGTTTGCTTCTTTGAAAACTATGAGATCAGCTTGCTTCCCAAGAACTGACAAGTGCCCGACGTTGATTTCCTATCAACACGGCATCCTCCATAGTCAGCATCGGAATATCTTCTGAGCTCCATATTATCCTCAGTAGGATACCACAGCCCCATATTGATTGTGTCTTTGAGATAGCGAAGAATTCTCTTGGCAGCTTCAAGATGGTTGTGCTTGGGATTGCTTTGGAAGCGAGCACATACTCCAACTGCGAAGGCTATATCTGGCCTGCTTGCAGTGAGATAGAGAAGGGATCCGATCAAAGCACGGTAGTCTGTAGCATCCACAGACTTCCCTTCTAGGTCTGGCTCCATCTTCCAGTTGGTGTTCATCGGGATCTTCACAGCTTTAGCATCCTGAACACCAAACTTGGCAAGCATATCTCGAGTATACTTAGCTTGATTGTTGAAGATTCCATCATCTTGCTACTTCACTTGAAGCCCTAGGAAGCAACTCATCAAGCCTATCATTGACATCTCATATTTGGTCTTCATCAACTCCCCAAACATCTCGCTTAGCGACTGATTTGGTGACCCAAATATGATGTCATCCACATAGATCTGGACCCATAGCATATCTTCTCCATGATTGATGGTGAAGAGTGTCCGATCTATCTCCCCTTTGTGGAATCCATTATCCACTAAGAACTGAGATAGCGTATCATACCACGCTCTAGGCGCCTGCTTCAATCCATACAGGGCCTTCTTCAGTCTATACACCTTATCTCCTTGCTCGAAACCCGGTGGCTGCTCCACATATACTTCTTCCTTGAGCTCTCCATTGAGAAACACGCTCTTGACGTCCATTTGATAGACCTTGAATTTCTTAGCCGCTGCATCGGCAAGAAATAGTCTAATCGCTTCAAGCCTGGCCACTGGAGCGAAGGTCTCATCAAAATTGATCCCTTCCTCTTGGCAGTAGCCCTTGGCGACGAGTCGAGCCTTGTTTCTCAAGACATTGTGTCTTGTTCTTGAACACCCACTTGGTGCCAATCACATGCTGGAATTTGGGACTATCCACGAGATACCATACGTCATTTCTGGTGAACTGGTTTAGCTCCTCTTGCATGGCAATCACCCAATTTGAATCTGCTAGGGCTTCCTCCACGCTTGCTGGCTCAATGTTGGACAGAAAGCAACTAAACATAGCACTTTCTCCAAACACTTGGCTACTGGTCACCATGCCTTTGGATTGATCTCCAATGATTTGGCTTGGTGAATGATTCTTGAGCCATGCACGCTTGGATCCACCAGCTTCTTCTTCTTCTTCATGCAGGTCGCTTGCTTCTCCATCTAAAGCGACCTGAATGGGTGCTTGGTCTGCACTCGCTTCTTGACTCTTGGGGGCAGCTTCAACCTTCTCTTGGGCAACTTGCTCGCTTGAATCATTGACTTCTTCATCATCTTCAAGCATGTCCAAAGTCAGTGGATTGATGGGTTCCTCGCTTGGATTCTTGTCATTCGCTTGAACCTGTCCCTGTGGAAGACTTAAAGAAGATTCATCAAATACGACATGGGGTGATTCCTCCACAATTAGGGTTTTGCAGTTTAATACTCTGTAAGCTTTGCTAGATGTGGAATATCCTAAGAATATTCCTTCATCTGCTGCTTTCGAAAGCTTTCAACTGTGACTTCCCATTGTTGTGAATGAAGACCCTACAACCAAAGATATGAAAATAAGAGATGTTAGGAATTCTCCCTGTCCATATTTCATATGGTGTTTTTTCGAACCGTTTGTTGAGAAGCGTCCTATTTTGAGTGTAGCATGCAGTATTAGCAGCTTCAGCCCAATACTTCATCGGAAGCTTTGAATCAGCAATCATAGTACGAACAACTTCTTTGATGATTCGATTTCTTCTTTCTGCTACTCCGTTCTGCTGAGGTGTACGTGCTAAGGACGTCTAGTGTGCTATGCCATGCTCCGTGCAGTATGCTTCAATGGTTGAGTTTAGAAACTCTGTGCCTTTATCGGAGCGAATGGTGGCGATCGCTTGATTTTCTCCATAGCAAGACGCTTGAGCAATTGAGGTAGCTTGGACAGTCTTGCCCCTCTATTGAGTAAGGCCTGAGTGGCAGCATCAAGTTCTGAGCCAAATTGAGCAAAGTCCTTCTTGCTAAAGAGAAATACAACCCAAGTGTAGCGAGAGAAGTCGTCGACTACAACGAGAGTGTACTTCCTTCCGTTGACGCTTACTGGAGTGACTGGTCCAAACAAGTCCATACGAAGTAGCTCGAGCACTCGCTTGGAAAATGCTTCTTCAAGACTGGCTAAGTGCTTCTTCATCTGCTTCCCTCGTTCGCATGGTGAGCATGGATGATCTTTTACAAAGACCTCATTGGGTATGCCCTGCACCAAGCCTTTCTGAGCTAAGCGATTGATCATTTTGAAGTTGAAATGGTTCACGCGTCGGTGCCATAGCCATCCAATTTCAGTAGCACTCCTAGCGACCAAGCACGTCTCCTCTTTGCAGCTATCCCAATGCGCAATGTAGTCATTTCTTTGTCTAATTTCAGTGAGTGCAATCTGGGATGTTAGCTTGTTCTTCACAATGCATTTGGTGGAGATGAACTCCACCTTGTATCCTTTATCACAAAACTGTGAGATGGATAGCAAGTTGTGCTTCAGTCCTTCCACGTAGGAAACTTCTTCAATCTTAAGCTTTCCTACCTTCAGTACGCCTTACCCTCTGGTGCTTCCTTTAAAGTTGTCACCAAAGGTTACATATGGACACTTCTTCTCCATATAATCTTGAACATCCACTGTCCAAGTACCAAATTGGTTGACCTTCACTTGGCATGGGGTCCATGGCGCTCACCTGCATTTAGACAAGTTTTGGTACTCAAATCAGTTTGGGTCCTTGCAGGTTAGTCCCTTTTGGTACCCACACTTGCTTCACTCTCTTTTGAGAGTTAGTTTGTGCTTTGGGCTTCTCGGCCTTTTTAAATTGTGACCTCTGCTCAGAAGCAGCTTCACATGTGCAACAATGTGTGCATGAGGGGTAGCGACTTTCTTGAGACACACCTATGTTCTTGCCCTTTTTCTTGTATCCTGAAGCGACTTGCTTTGGATTAGTCTTAGGCTTAGAGACTGACTTAGGGTTTCTGTTCTTTGCAAGCGACTCGCTTGGTTTCTTTGAAGCGGTCAATCTAGGGTTTTGACCCTGACTCGCTTGAGAAACCTTTGGGGTTTGAAGCGACCTTTTGGGTGCTTCAAACACTTCCCCCTCAACGTAAGTACGGTTGGACCATCTCCAATCCGACTCACGTGACACGTATGATAGATCCGGGTTGGAGATCCACAACGATTTAAGGGATTATTCATCGTATTTTGCAAGGAGTAATCATGGATAAAGCGTTAAAGCGATAAAGAGCAAGAGATTTGTATATTCAAAGAACTGTAATTGTATATTTTGTACGGAGCATCATTTGCATAGGAGTAACAAGTAGTAATCACGCTATACGCTTAAGTAAAAGGGGCATTTAGCCATAAACTAGTAAGATCCATGGAGTTTAACACTCATTCAAGTGGAAAAACGAAGAAGGATAATGAAGGGAAGAAAAGGAAGGAGGAGCACAGAGCTCTGTTCGGCCTCATTCCCTTTAGGGAAAATGAGGGTTTTACCTTAAGCTCAAGGCAGTGAGCTAAAAAGACTCCTCTCGGTACCGGGGAGGAGGAATGACAATGATTGCGGGCGATGATCCCGGCAGGAGGCTTCGGAAGCCTGGAACTGTTCGAGCTCAAAGGAGCTCGTGGAGTAGTATGTAAGTGAATGAAACAGTACGCAAGAGTGCGTGTTTGTATGGAGAGTTGAGTTGTGATTATGATGATTAACGTTGTGCGCTCACCTAGTATTTATAGATGCAAGGAGGGTGAAAAGGTGAACATTCGTGTGAGGAAAGGACAGAAAAGGAATTCTCATAGAGGTAAGATTCCCTCCGTCATGAGTGCAGTGGTCCTCACTCTAGAGTACGTAGAGTCATGCGGATGGCGTGCTACACAGAACCTAGGGCTCTGCCAGATGCTTGGGGGCATTGATCAGATCCTTCGATCCTGACAGATGCCAATAAATCCCATATGGCTTCTGGGAGGAGATAAGACTTCTAGCTTCTGCATAGAATGTGCCTTATATCCGTATTGAGCGTCTGAAGCCTTTAAGAACCTATAGAATTTCTGATAATATGCCACCATATGGAGCAGTTTCTGTTTGAGGCCTTATCAAGATTAACAACTATCTTCCTTAATGGCAATACCAAGTCTAGTTCTGACTAGATCTTACTATTCCTTTCATCTTGGCAAGATTTCCTTGTTCAGCAGAAAACATCAATAATTTGGAGCAATGGACACAACAATAATTTTATATCTAGATGAAACAAAGAGACGATATAACTTTTAGGAAGGGTATCTTTCTAGTGGATTGATTTATCTTGATAGTGAGGTTGATACTAGTCCCTATCAGCTACTCCTCCCCCCCCCCACCCCCCCCCCCCCCCCCCCCCCCCCCGAGGTCCAGAAGTATTCGCATGAAGGCTTCTGACTGCGATTTTGGCGGGAAAAAACCCACTCATGCTTTGGTTATTGCTTCTTCTTCACAGGCAGAGGAATATTAAGGTAATATATTTTGATAGGAGAGGTGCATTATTTTTTAGAAACGAAAAGGCTTCTTTCCTTCTATTATAAGCCGGGATGAGATAATAAGTGAGATATAACTCCCCACTTCTTTTGTCCTTTCGACTTCCTCTTTCTACTGCCTCTCCTAGACAAACAGTAGCATTCTCACCTTTTGCTTTGCATTTTGGGAGAGTCTTCCGTTCTTCTTTTTTACCAGGTAAATCCTTTATCATTACCTTCCTTTCTCGTGTTTACATATCCCACGTTTAACAGGGATTTTTTCCTTTCCCTTTTTTTTTTTCACGGAAACTGCCATGTATTTTCTCAAGGTTTCTAAAGATTGGGTTTCATCGACAGCTACTTGCAGCCATGAATCCTGATAACGAAGAGATGCTACAAAAAATTCAAGCGAGATTATCACAAAGGATGGCTGAAGTCAGGGCCGCTAATCTTGGGCCTGTTTCCTCTTCGGAGGATGTCCCCGAGCCGTCCCCTACAGACGACAGAATCCCAAAACCTTCCCCGGAAAATCTCCAGGAGATAATAATAATGAAACCTCGGCTAGGCTTTTGCCCTGCCGATCCTCCCTCACCTAGCCATTCCGAGAAACATGGTAAACCCTACTTCCTTTCTCCCCTTTTGATTGGGGTAGGCATCTGTACCTCTCTTTCCAAAAAACGGGCAATTTTCATTCCTCTGGGTTTGCAGGGGCGAACCGGTTTTCAACACCCTCCTTTGGTGCTCAGGCTTTAGGCTTTGACCAGTTCTTAGAGATTCTATCCGAGGTTGAACAAAGTAGGGACCGTGCTCAAGTTAAGGCTCGTGATCTTCGAGACTGCCTCCGGGATAAGGAGAAATATTGATTTGTTCTTGAACTGCGCCTGGCTTCATTATCAGAGCGAGTGAGGGAATTAGATATAGCCCTAGAGGCTTCTCTAGAAAGAGCGTTGGAAATGAAGGCAAATTTCGCTATGCAAGTAGAACAAGTAACCCTCACTCACGAACGAGAGTTGGAACGTTCCCGGACTTCTTCTTTCATAGAAGGGATGAAGAAAGGTTCCGATGAAGGCATTTCCATGGGGATACAAGCTTGCCGGTCTAACTTCTTAATGTCCCCCTACGGTCAGGCTTTCATATATTCCCTAGTGAAGCAATTCCCTGAGGCGTTCATCAATTCTCCCTATTTTTGGGCACGAATGATAGATCCCCTCACGAGCTGGGCTGCTGATGTGGTTTTTGAATGCTGTGATCAACTGGGCGTTCCTGAGCGAGCCGCCTCTATCAATTTGGTGCCCATAATACATATGTTTGAAACAAAACCCGAGGCCCTCAAGAGGAATTGTTTCATCCCTACAGGGGAACCTTGGTTCATGCCTGTGCTGAGAAAGGCTTCTGAAGTCCTTCGGCAACCTGTTGAGCCCTCCGAGGATCTTCCTGCTTGGGATGCCCCCCTTTTCCCTCTTTTTCCTGTTGATGCTACGATCATGAGGCTTATGAAAAGGGCCTTCGATGAGGTGTCCTTCTTTTCTTTACTATGGCTATGCTTATCCATTAAGTACTTATTATTACATATTTAATGGTTCTTTTTTCTTGTTAGGAATTAACAAGGGAGAAAATTTTATGTTCTCCCTCTTCTCAAGAAGCTACTCTTACCATGCATACCTCATCAAATAAGGAAGATGGGTGGGGGGCAAATGATGCTCTGACTATTCCAACTGGTTATCCTAGGGACGACTGGATCTTGCACTCGAATGAAGCTCCCCTTGTTTCCCCGGGCGAAGCTTCATCTTCTCATTCATCTAGCTCTGAGGATCTGGCCTCCTCCTCAGATCCTGCTTCCTAGAGCAGCTATCTTTAATGGGATGTTTTAAAACAGCTTATTCTTTTTGATGTTCATAGTAGGGCGCTTTTTAAGGTCCTACCATCATGTTGGTATGGTAGAAACAATATTACTTCTTTCTGCTATCTGCCGATTGCTTTTAAAAACTAGCTTTTGGCATGCTTCTATTGCTTCCCATCAATTTAAAATATTATCATCTGTTTATACGACCTCTCATCTTGTTTTTATTTGCCATGTTCTTCTTGCTAAAGCATTTAGAAATAATAGAATGCAGGTTAGAGGCATTTTTTTCCTTTTAAATAATGGAGTACGCATATTGGGATATGCTAAAAGCATTTTAAGATAATGGAGTATGCGTATTGGGATGGGATGTAGGGTATCCCCTACTACCCCTCCCCCCCGAGTGAGGCATAAGGAAACGAAGGAATTACTCCTCATTTTAGAGCTAACAATTTGTGGAATACGATTTAAAAGTAAGGAGGCATGATCCTGTATCTTTCGCATATTGATTAATTAATAGCTACGAAAACTTCAAAATAGATAAGGGCTATGACCAGCCATATTCCCATCTTTTTAGGAATTGTTATCCTTTTCTTTCCATGCTGTTCCTTCAGTCTTCTCCCAATCTGGCATTTCGATTGTGCCTTTGATTTTTGCCCTTGCCTTAGCTATCAAAGTTTCCCACTGCCCCTTCACAATTGGAGCGTGGTATGTGCTTGCTGTTTCGATTCCTGATCCTTTGCTTTCACTGGTCTGTTGGAGCAACTGCTTGTTTGAGTCTTTGGACAGCAAAGACTCTCCAGAGGAATTGGTGTTGGTGATCAGTAGGTGCTCCATTGGAGTGGAAAGATTTTGACTTTATTCTACCGGAGTCAAGGCCTTGAGCCTCTTTTCTTCAGGTTTCATTTCATCTTCATCACCAACGGGTTCTGCTATTGGCCTTTTCTTGGCCTCTCCCGCTTGCACCGATTGAATATAGCATTTTCGAGAGACTCCTTGATCTCCCGACACCTGTCCCACCTGGCTTCCCACAGGGAATTTCATCATCAGGTGGTAAATGGAAACCACTGCCTGGAATGGATTTAGGGCAGTTCTCCCTAGGATAATATTGTAAGATGATGGTTGCCGCACCACCAGAAAAGTGACTGGCTTTGATACCCGCATAGGCCCTTCACCTAGGGTGAGCATCAAGTCGATTTATCCCAACGACATTACAGGGTCTCCTGAGAATCCATGCAGAGTCGTGGCCACACCACTCAAAGGCTTCTGGAGACTCATCTGGTTAAAACAACTCTCGAATATAACATTAACTGCGGCCCCTGTATCCACAAAGACCCTCTGGACTTGATACCTTTCTACCTCCACTGTGATGACCAAGGCATCGTCATGTGGATGAGTTACTTTCTGATTATCTTCAGGTCCGAATGAAATTTCTGGCCGGGGTAGGCCTTTTTCGACCTTCCAGACCCCATGTCTTTCGTGCATATGTAACTCTCTAGCAGATGCCTTTCTACTTCTGTTAGAGTCCCCTATGGTTGGTCCTCCGTATATCATTTTGATAACGCCTTTATGCTCTGGTCCTTGGCCAGCATCAGGCGATTTTTCAGGAGCCTCTTTGCGCCTTTTGTTCTGTTCGGTCTCTCTCTTGACGTATTCCAAGAGTTCTCCTTCTTGGATTAGTTTCTCGATGGCAATCCTCAAATTTCTACAGTCATTGGTCATGTGCCCAAAGTCATTGTGAAATTTGCAGAACCTTTCAGAAGGTGGATTCCTCGGCGGCTGCCTGTGCCCAGCAGGGATCTGGACCCCTGGTTTTTTCATGACCACTTCTAACAAGTCCACGGGCTGCTTGATGAGTGGCGTAAAAGATCTTTAAAATCTTTCATTTTTATCAGCTTTCTTGGCATCTAGGGCCGGTCTTTTCCTTTCTTCGGGTTTCTTTTCCCTTTGAGAAGCCAGTTCAGCCCTCTTGCTGCTTAGGGCTTCTTCCATATGGATATACTTTTGAACTCTTGTCAATAGCTCTTCAAAAGAGGTAGCTTCCTTTTTGATGAGAGAGGCAAAGAATTGCCCCGGTTTCAAGCCATCTACACAGGCATGCACCTTTAGTTTTGGTTCTACTCCTGGTATTTCCAAGACAGCCTCGTTGAATCGTGTCATGTAGTCTCTCAGACTTTCATTAGCGCTGATAGGGACTGAATATCAGCTTTACTACGCAAGTAATTCAAGACGGAAGAATAATATTGATAGGGATCAGTATCAGCCCTATTAGTAAAAACGACTCAAATCGATAGAAACGGTCCTACATAATAGCATATTATCAAGGGGCTTTCATAGGTTTCAGATACCCAATACAGCCGTAAGGCACGATCTGTGCAGAAGCTGGAGGTCTCGCTTCCTCCCAGAAGCCGTACAGGATTCATTGGCATCCGTCAAGGTTGAAGGGTCTGATCAAGGCCCCCAGGCATCTGGCAGAACCCCAGGTTCTGTGTAGCACGCCATCCGCATGACTCTACGTACTCTAGAGTGAGGACCACTACATTCGTGACGAAAGGAATCGTACCTCTATGGGAATTCCTTTCACGTCCTTCCTCCACACGAACGTTTGCTCTTTCACCCTTCCTGCGCCTATAAATACTCGACTATCGCACACTTCGCCATCCCATCTATCATCATCATAATACAAATCTTCATACACACACTCTCTTTGTGTACTGTTTCATTCACTCAAACACTCTTCCTTGAGCTCCTTCGAGCTCAAGCTGTCAAGGCTGCCGAGGTCTCTTTCCGGGAAGCCTCATCCACGGCCATTTCTATTCCTCCTTCTCGACGCCGAGAAAAGTCTTACTCACCCACGACTGTGAGCCTAAGGTAAAACCCTCATTATCCAGAGGGAACGAAGCTTAGCTGAGTTCCAAGCTTCGCGCTTCTCTTTTTTCTCCCTACTTCATTCCTTCATTATCTGCTTGTATGAGTGCCAAATTCCATGGATCTTACTAGTTTATAGCTAAGTACGCCCTTTATTTAAGCATATAGCTTGATCACCACTCGTTATTTCTACGCAAACAATGCTCTGCACAAAATATGTGATTATAGATCTTCAAACACATGAATCTCTCGCTCTTTATCATTACAATGTGTTATCCATGAATGCTCCTTGCAAAACATGAGGAATAATCACCTAAATTGTTGTGGATCTCTAACCCGGATCTATCACTATGGCTGATAAATCCACCCAAATCTCTTGCTCTCCATCATTATATGGCTTTATCTATGAATGCTCCTTGTAAATACTACGAATCATCACACAATTGTTGTAGATCTTCAACCCGGATCTATCAACTGGCGCCGTCTGTGGGAAATTCTGAGTTTAAGATGCTGATTTCCCCTGTTCTTATGCAAAATTCTCGCTCGTTGTTATAATGTCGTTAATGTTTTTTCCTTATCTTTTCCTTATGCGAAGAATATGAGAAAAACTTGGCATTAGAATGAATGGGTATGCCTTATTCGCTGTTTAATATGCAGAAATATGAGTGTGAACATTATTGTCTGATCTTTATTAAGCCCCTCACGATTGTGAGTTGTTGAATATGATATGATTCTTAGATTGTGCTCTCTGTATAGCAAAAATTGCAATAGATACCCTGCTAGAGAGAGACTCAAGTTTGAGATATCTGTTTCTTTCTCCCTATATGTGAGTGCAAATCTGCTATGTGTAAATGCCTTTGGAATTGTTGAATCCGGAGCATCTTCCTCCAAGTTAGCTGTGAAGTTTTAGCTGACTGTTGTGATATGCTTACGAACTTGCTCTTTTATTCCCCTGTTGTAAGAGATGTTCAAGATAGGGGAAGTATAATGGGTAAATGTGGAATGTCAATTTGATGTTATCCTTAGAAATCGGAGCATGAATATGCTGGATCCATTTTAGCTGCATTGTTTATGGCCACAGGTTAAAGGAATCGGAGGAGATTTTGAAATCATATTTCCCTTACAGTGCAAACTGTGATAACTAAACCGTTTTATTTGTTAAAACTTGAAGGTTGTGAAGAATCTGAAGGGAAGCCGAATCCCAAAAATCCCAACAAATCTAGAACGCATTCAATTCGCCTCTTGAAAGTGGTGAGTTCGTGACTCTGTTCATCATTTCAAAATGGAAAATTAATTTGAGGGTCATGAGGAATTGGTAATTAGAAGGGAGGTATCATTTCTTAAGGCAGTTATATACCCCTATATTACCATGAACCAAGAACCCACCGACTGAACACATCAAAAAGCGGAGAGCTAAAGATGACAAGGTCACCCCATTCACCCTGATGAAGGGGCCCTACATCTGAAAGCAGAACCTCCCATATACCCCCAGAAGCCATGTCTAACAGGCAACACCCTCAAAAGCCCTGTCTAACAGGCAACAATTCCAGAAGCCCTGTTCAACAGGCAGCATCTGCATAAGCCCTATCTAATAGTCAGCACCATCATAAGCCCCATATAATGGGCAAAACCCCTCATAAGCCCTGTCCAACAGGCAACACTCACATCAGCCCTATCTAATAGGCAGCGCAAGCCCTATATCATAGGCAAATATCATTCATTAAGCCCTATCTAATAGGCAACTCCCTCGTAAGCCCCATACAATGAGCAGAACCTTTTTTACAAGCCCTATCTAATAGGCAATCCCTTCGCAAGCCCCATAAAATGGGCAGAACCTTTTTACAAGCCCTATTTAAAATAGGCAACACTCTCACAAGTCCCAGGCAATGTTCCTATAAATTCCATATAATGGGCGAGCTTCTCCAAAGCCCCTTTTAACGGACAATACTTTCAAAAGCCCTACGCAGTAGGCATCGTTTCATAAAGCCTCGTACAGCTAGGCATTACACATGAGGACCTGCACAGCCAGGCACTTCGCAGTGAGCTTTGTAAAACAAGAAGCTACATGAGCCTTAGAAAGCTCGCACTACAACCAAATCCTTATCCAAAGCCTCATCTAGAGAGCCATACAAAAATGGACATCACAATGCCAAGCCTTGCAAAAGCAGGAGCTATGCACCCCTATTTCACACTGGCAAAAGCCACCCTTCGAGAAGTCCGGCAATAGACAGGCGATATTCCTCAGAACTACCACAAATAATATAGAGATCTATTATAAATTAAAGTGCTCACATTCTTTAAAGCCTCTTCCAAAGAGCATCTGAAATTAATCTTCTCAAACATCTGCATATTTCTACAAGGATGAATACTGCCTCAGATGCTGCTTCAAAAGAAGCTGGCCAAGCTACTGGAAACCCTGAAAATTCCCTATTTGGAAATAAAGGGAAAGGCACCATGATAACTGAGGCCAGCGTCAACATGGAAGCCCAGTTCTCCCCAACCATGCTCCTCCAAATGAAAGCACTCGTAGAAGGTGCGGTCGAGGGGGCTGTCGATAAAAGACTTCATATTCTGGGAATAAAGTCCCAAAACATAGACCCCCAGGGTGAAATCCAAGAGGGTGGAGGAAGCAAGAACACTTCTGTGACACACAAGCAGAAGCCTGTGAACCCAGGCGTGACCCAAGGATTGGTTTCAAAGCTGCCTTCGATGGTGGTTGAAACAGAGGAAGGATTTTCCACTGATTGGGAGTCCCTAGATGAGGAGGGCCCCGAAGAACTCGAAGGGAACCCCAATGAGAATACTGACAATGCTTGGGCCAAAAAGTATGCCCAACAACAGGAGCAGATGAAGCTCCTGACGAAAGACGTCAAAAGGCTAAAAGAACAGAAGCAAGCCGAAGAAAGGACCTTAAAAGAAACAGAGGCCAGCGAGAGAGAAATCCAAAACTTAAACGGGGGAGGAAACCCAAAACACTTTGCAAACCATAGAAATGAGGGAAACAAGTCAGAGCTTTTCTCTTTATACATCGATGAGAATAGTCCATTCTCTGTGGATATCCAAACCGATCCTGTTCCTGGATATTTCAAAACAATCTCTTGTGAATATCAGGGGAAGGGAGACCCTGAAGAGCATTTTTGAAATTTGAAAGCTTATGCCTCCTCCATCAATATTCGGAAGGCGTCAAGTGCAGAGTATTCCTCACGACTCTGTCAGGATCTGCTCAACATTGGTTTAAGCAGTTACCGAAAGCCTCTATCCACTCCTTTATGGATCTGAGGGAGGTTGTCCTCCAACAGTTCGTCAATGCTAAAAGAACTACCAGAAATTCTCTACATCTAACAACTATCAAGCAAGGTACCAATGAGAGTTTAAGAGACTACATGACACGCCTCAACGAGGCTGTCCTGGAAATCCAGGAGTAGAGCCTAAGCTAAAAGTGCATGCCTGTGTAGATGGTTTAAAGCCAGGACAGTTCTTCGCTTCTCTCATCAAAAAAGAAGCTACGTCTTTTGAGGAACTATTAACGCGAGTCCAAAAGTATATCTACATGGAAGAAGCCATGAGTAGCAAGAGGGCTGAATTGGCCTCTCAAAGGGAAAAGAAGCCGGAAGAAAAGAAAAGGCCGGCTCCAGATGCCAATAGAAATGACAAGAATGAACGATTCCTGAGATCTTTCACGCCACTCATCAAGCAACCTGTTGACCTACTAGAGGTGGTCATGAGGAAACCAGGGGTTCAGATCCCTGCGGGGCATAGGCAACCGCCCAGAAATCCACCTTCCGAAAGGTTCTGCAAATTCCATAATGACTTTGGCCATATGACCAACGACTGCAGGAATTTAAGAATTGCTATCGAGAAGTTAATCCAAGAAGGAGAACTCTTGGAATACGTCAAGAGAGAGACATAACAAAACAAGAAGCGCAAAGAAGCTCCTGAAAAAGCACCCGATGCTAGCCAAGGGTCACAACCTAAGGGCGTTATTAATATGATATACGGAGGACCAACTATGGGAGACTCCAACAGAAGCAGAAAGGCATCTGCTAGAGAACTGCACATGCATGAAAGACATGGGGTCTGGAAGGTCGAAACAGGTCTACCTCCGCTAGAAATCTCATTTGGACCTGAAGACAATCAAAG
The DNA here is from genome assembly GCA_029379335.1 of Thymus mandschuricus. Lineage (NCBI taxonomy): Eukaryota > Viridiplantae > Streptophyta > Magnoliopsida > Lamiales > Lamiaceae > Thymus > Thymus mandschuricus. The sequence continues at coordinate 10,929,728 of CM057074.1, read as the reverse complement.
GGTGATCCACCCGCATGATGACGCTTTAGTCATCACAGTGGAACTAGAAAGGTATCAAATTCGAAGGGTCTTTGTGGATACAGGGGCCGCAGTTAACATCATCTTCGAAAATTGTTTCAACCAAATGAGCCTCCAGAAGCCTCTGAATGGGGTAGCCACGGCTCTGCACGGTTTCTCGGGAGATCCTGTGATGTCACTAGGATCAATCGACTTGATGCTCACCCTGGGTGAAGGACCTACACGGGTGTCAAAGCCAGTCACTTTTCTGGTGGTGCGGCAGCCGTCCTCTTACAATATTATCCTAGGGAGAACTGCCCTAAACCCATTCAAAGCAGTGGTTTCCACATACTATCTGATGATGAAATTCCCCGTGGGAAGTCAGGTGGGACAGGTGTCGGGAGACCAAGGGGTCTCCCGAAAATGCTATATCCAATCGGTGCAGGCGGGAGAGGCCAGGAAAAGACCGATGGCAGAACCTACCAGTGACAAAGCTGAAACTAAACCTGAAGAAAAGAGGTTTAAAACTCTAACTCCGGCAGAAGGAGATCAAAACCTCTCCGCTTCAATGGAACACTTGCTGATCGCCAGTGCCGATTCCAGCGAAAGTAAAGGGTTGGAAACTAAAACAACATGCACAAACCACGCCCCAGTAATGAAGGGGCAGTGGGAAACTTTGATGGCTGAGGCAAGGGCAAAAAGCAAAGGTGTGATCGAAATATCAAATCAAGAGAAGACTGGAGGAACAGTACACGAGGAAAAGGGTAACAATTCCTAAGAGAAATGGGAATATGACTGATCATAACCCCTCCTTATCTATTTTGAAGTTTTTCTTATCTTTTAAATTAACTAGTACGCGAAAGGACACAAGATTATGCCTACTTATTCTTAAATTTGTACTCCACAAATTGTTGGCTTTAAAAATGAGGAGTAATTCCTTCGTTTCCTTACGCCTCACTTGGGGGGGGGGGGGGAGTAGGGGATACCCTGCATCCCAACACTCATACTTCATTATCTTAAAATGTTTTTAAGCACACTCCCATACTCATACCCCATTATTTTAAAATGCTTCTAGCCTGCATTCTATTACCTCAAAATGCTCTAGCAGGGGAAACATGGCAAACAAAAACAAAACGAGAGAACGCATAAATAAAAGGATAATATTCTAAACTGATAGAAAGCAACAGAAACATATCAAAAGCTAGACTTTAAAAAGTATCTGGCAGATACCAGAAAGAAGTGATATTGTTTGTGCCCAGCTAGCACGATTTCAGGGTCATAAAAAGCACCCCACCACAAACACCAAAAAATAGACTGTTTTAAAAACATCTTATCAAAAACAATAGGATCAAAGAGAGGAATCAGGAACAGAGGCTAGATCCTCGGAGCTTGATGAATGAGAAGAGGAAGACCACTCCTCGATAGCAGCCAAAGCTGAGGAAGCAGAGGGACCACTTTTAGGTAAGTTCGTTGGAATCTTGGAAACGTTATCCTCTTCAGAGCCATCCTTCACCTCTCCTGGAATAAGCATTGGGGAATTACTTTCCCTGCGAACAGATGGGCCGGAATCGTCCCTTTCTCTCAATTCCTAATAGGAGGAAAAAAGGTTGATAAAAAAGAAAAAGAGATAACAACAATAAAAGAGAAAAAGAAGGTACCTGGTCGAAAGCTCTCCTTATAGACCTCATAACCATAGTGTTATGAGGAGAAAGAGGAAATAAGGGAGCGTCCTAGGGAGGTAGGTCTTTCAAGACCCCAGCAGGTTGGCTGAGGATCTGAGACGCATTCCTCAACGTAGACATAAACCAAGGCTCCTTAGGGGAAGCAAGGCGGTTCCTCCGAAGAGATTCAGGCTCTGTGTCGAACATTCTCACTATGGGCCCTGCATTGATGGTGGCCGCACGATCAAGAACACCTAACTGATGACAACATTCATGAATAGGAGAGACTGTCCATTCGGTAAGGGGGTCGAACATTCGATGCCAGAAATCCTGAGATCGGAGATAAGCTTCTGGCAGACGCTTCATCAAAAAATCTAAGAAAGCTTTACCGTGAGGGGTCATCAACAGGATGGATCTACAATCCTTAACCCCAGAGGAAATGCCCTGACTTATCCCTGCCCTCCTCCCTTCAGTAAAGGAGGAGGCTTGTGCTCGTACTAGCTCCCGCTCGTGAGTAAGCGTTAACTGTTCCACTTCCGCTGTGTGGATTTCTCGTAGCAGCCCCACTCTATCTGATGAAGCCTTGAAAGCTTCCTCAAGCTCCCTTATTCGTGCAGAGAGGGGGAGCGTACTCTGCCTGATGGTAGAACAATGCTCCTTTTTATCCTGCAAGAAGCCTCGAAGTTGATGGACCTCAACTAGGAGTTGCTCTTTGCCTTTCTCAGACTGGGAGAGATGCTCTTTCAGCTGTTCTAGGTTTAGCGCCTGAGCAGAAAGGGGATTTTCCAGCATCCTACTTTTCTTCCTGACTGGGAAGAAGGAGAATCACTTCTCCTTTTTGGAGAAAAGGAATGAGGTTCCAGGACAGCCGGAGTGGAGATACCAGCCTCCACGTCAATAAGAATAGGAGAAGATGAAGTTGACCGGTTGGGGGCAACTAAGTGCGAAAAGTAAGGTTTCAACCGGGGCTTCGCCACTTTTGCCTCTGGGAGAATTCCTGGAGAAGCAGTATGGCTCTCGGGTCCTGTAAGTACTGGAATAGGCGTCTCACTTGTCGATGGAGCAGGATTGGGATCGTTGTTCCCTTCTTCCTGTTCAATCCTCTGTAGCAATTTCTCACGAATTTTCTGCTTCATATTTAACTTTGTAGTATTCATGGCTGCAAGATAAAAATAATCACCTGTATAGGAAGGCAAAAGAATAGAATCATCGATAACATGAATAAACCTAATCCCCAAAGTCTTAAAAATTGATTGTTGGTCTTAAAAGGGTAAAGCCTCAACCACATTTGCCTCTTAACCGATTTCATAGTCCAACAATCTGGGAATCGGCGAGGTCCCCCCCCCCAAAAAAAAAAAAAAATACAGGAAAGGAGGCGGAGGAAACGATAGGGGTTGCCCTAACTTCAAAGAATTCAAAAAGAAGTCTACATATGTGCTCGGGAAAGCAAGATGGTAAGAAAATACCTGGAAGAAAATGGAAGTAGAACAACCACCAGGATAATCGCTGGGAATGGTGAATGATTCGCGGTGCTCCCCTTTTTTCTTTTCTTTCTGAAACTCGATATAGAGAGAGAAAAAGGGAGAAGTTAGAAGGAAGGGAAAGATGAAGTAGTTTCCCCCTTTATCGCCCCACGTCGCTTCACGAAAAGGAGAGTGCCTTTTCACCTGCAAATAAGAAAAAGGCAGTAATAATAATAATGCTCCTCCCAAGACACATTTGTTATAATATCCTCATACACTCTTGCCCTAGAGGCAGGGATAATGATAAGCCACGGCAATAGGTCCAACTTTATTCTTGGAAAAGTAGCCGTCGTTTACGTTTCTTATGTAATATAGCATCTACATAAAAGAGAAGAAGACTAAGATGCAACGGTTCAAGCAAAATAATTTTCCCGCCAAAAACAGTCGCCAGAAGTCCTCACAAAAGAATTTCTGGACCTGGGGGGGGAGTAGCTGATAGGGACTGAATATCAGCTTTACTACACAAGTAATTCAAGACGGTAGAATAATATCTATAGGGATCAGTATCAGCCCTATTAGTACAAACGACTCAAATCGATAGAAGCGGTCCTACATAAGAGCATATTATCAAGGGGCTTTCATAGGTTTCAGATACCCAATACAGCCGTAAGGCATGATCTGTGCAGAAGCTGGAGATCTCGCTTCCTCCCAGAAGCCGTACAGGATTCATTGGCATCCGTCAAGGTTGAAGGGTCTGATCAAGGCCCCCAAGCATCTGGCAAAACCCCAGGTTCTGTGTAGCACGCCATCCGCATGACTCTACGTACTCTAGAGTGAGGACCACTACATTCGTGACGAAAGGAATCTTACCTCTATGGGAATTCCTTTCCCGTCCTTCCTCCACACGAACGTTTGCTCTTTCACCCTTCCCGCGCCTATAAATACTCGACTATCGCACACTTCGCCATCCCATCTATCATCATCATAATACAACTCTTCATATACACACGCTCTTTGCGTACTGTTTCATTCACTCATACACTCTTCCTTGAGCTCCTTCGAGCTCAAGCTGTCAAGGCTGCCGAGGTCTCTTTCCGGGAAGCCTCATCCACGACCATTTCTATTCCTCCTTCTCGACGCCGAGAAAAGTCTTACTCACCCACGACTGTGAGCCTAAGGTAAAACCCTCATTATCCAGAGGGAACGAAGCTTAGCTGAGTTCCAAGCTTCGCGCTTCTCTTTTTTCTCCCTACTTCATTCCTTCATTATCAGCTTGTATGAGTGCCAAATTCCATGGATCTTACTAGTTTATTGCTAAGTACGCCCTTTATTTAAGCATATAGCTTGATCACCACTCGTTATTTCTACGCAAACAATGCTTTACACAAAATATGTGATTATAGATCTTCAAACACATGAATCTCTCGCTCTCCATCATTATATGGCTTTATCTATGAATGCTCCTTGTAAATACTATGAATCATCACACAATTGTTGTAGATCTTCAACCCGGATCTATCAAGCGCCTTGCTTGATAGTTGTCAGATGCAGTGAATTTCTAGTAGTTCTTTTAGCACTGACGAACTGTTGGAGAAAAACTTCCCTCAGATCCATTAAGGAGTGGATAGAAGCTTTTGGCAACTGCTTGAACCAATGTTGAGCAGTCCCTGACAGAGTTGTGAGGAATACTCGGCACTTGACGCCCTCTGAATATTGATGGAGGAGGCATAAGCTCTCAAATTTCATCAAATGTTCTTCAGGATCTCCTTTTCCTTGGTATTCGCAAGAGATTGTTTTGAAGTTGCTGGGAACAGGATCAGTTTGAATGTCCACAGAGAATGGACTATTCTCATCGATATATAAGGAGAAAAGCTCCGATTTGTTCCCATTACCCTTGTTATTGGGAGGGTGTTTATGGTTCCCTTCTGATTGGTGTTTAGATGTTAAGATTTTCGTAGTGTTTTCGAGTCCGTTTTCGTTATGTTTTTGTGTCATTTCGTTTGTCTTTTGCTATGATTCGGTTGTTTGGAGTTTGTTTTGTGTAGGATCAATAGGTAGAAGGAATGGACGAAAACGAGTCGAAAAAGGCGAGGAATTGAGGAAGAATCGAGCACGGGGCGAGCACGACGTTGGACGACCGTCCAGAGTACGCTGGACGAGCGCGCACCTACGGTGGACGAGCGTCCAGAGTAGAAAAGAAGAAGAATGCGAGTGCGACGTTGGACGACCGTCCAACGTTCCGGCCAGCTGTTATTTCCTTGTATAATTAGGTTTTCATACCTATTATATATATTATCCCTTGTGCACGAATTCTACAACACTTTTATCATTATTTAGCTTTAGTTTTCAGCATTCAAATACTCTAGATTAGATTTTATTGTTCAGATCCGAATTCTTTGCTTTTGCAATTTAATTCAAGGCTTTTCGTTTAATTCAAGTTCTTCGTTCTTCGTTTAATTCTCGTAAGTTCTTTATTGCTTTCGTTTACTTGCTTTAATTGCTTGCTTTCATTTTAGATTCATTTTCTTAGGTGCTTCGTTTTATTTCCTTAGTTTAATTTCGTTCTTTCGTTTTCTAGTTTAAAGTTTAGATTCGTTTTTCCTTCGATTTCAATCCTCTCGTTTTTCAAAGCTTTCGTAGTTAGATTTATTTGTCTTTAAATTTCCAGATTTTATTTATTATGTCTAAGGTAGTTTATGCTTTCTTTTATGCTTCCTTTATTGCTTTCTTTTCGATTCTTGCCTAGGTAGATTTATTGCTTTCTTTTAGTTTAATTCTTAGATTTATTTCTTGCGTTCTAGATTAGTTATTTACTTTCTTTTATATATTGCTTTGATTTATTTTATTTGCCTAGGATTTAAAACAAAAAACCCCAAAATCTTCTTTACTTGCTTTCTTAGTTTTAGGCTAGATTAGGATTTACTACATAATTAATTGCCCTGCAAAGTTTTCCTTCGAGATTCGACATTGGGTTTTACTTGCTAGTGCTACGATAGGATTTCGTTCTATTGCGAACACTTTTTAGTGAAACAAATTTTGGCACCGTTGCCGGTGAAAACTTTAGGCGATTTATTGTGTAGTATTTTTATTTGTTTTATTTTTATTTTTATTTGTGTTTCTTCGATTTTCTTGTTTCTCCCACTCTGTGTGTTTAACCCTTTTGTTGAGTGTTGTTTATGCATGGTCGCCGAAGTCTTCAAAGGAGTTTAGCGCCCTACTTCGACAACATCCATCAAAGGAAAGCGATTTTAGCAGCGAAGGAGAAGGAGGAGATCGATTCTCAAGACTTTTCCTTAGTCTTGTTATTTACAGAGCCCGAAGCCATGGCAGCTAGAGTCATGGGCGATTTTGCTCGCCCCACATTCACGGCCACCACTTCGGCGATTGTCCTGACGGAAGCGGTTAGGAATCATGAGCTTAAACCTCACCACATGACGTTGCTTCCATCCTACCATGGGCTGCCCAACGAGGATGCTTTGACGTTCATCCGAGAGTTTTGCACGGTGGTGCAAACTTTCCCACTCTCGGGTCTCACGGAGGACAACTTGAAGATAAAGTGCTTCCCGTACACCCTCAAAGATCGAGCAAAGTCGTGGTATTTGGCGCTGCCGGCCAACTCTCTCGCTACATGGAATGCGGTATGTGAGAAGTTCATGCTCAAGTACTACCCGAACTGCAAGACTCAAGAGGTGCGGTCAAAGATTATGAATTTTTCCCAAGACAACGATGAGCCATTTCACGAAGCATGGGAGAGGTTCCAAGAGCTACTTCAACAGTGCCCTCATCATCAAATGGCACCGGAGTTGCTTTGGCAATATTTCTACGACGCCCTCAACCAAACTTGTCAATTCATGGTGGATAGTTCGGTCGGAGGCAACATCGCGGTCAAGACAGCTGACGAGTTGAAGGAGATTTTCGAGACGCTCGCTGCGAGTTCTCAACAAAAATTAGCTAGACCGAGGAAAGTGGAGGCAAGTGCAGTTTCGATGAGCCCCGATTTGAAGAAGTAAATTGCCGATATGTATAGGGATCTCGAGAATTTGAAGATTAAGCAAAGTGCACCGGCCCGAAGGAGGAAGAGAGGAAGCCGGACCAATGCGAGATTTGTGGAGAGCTTGGACACATCAAGGAGGTGTGCCACAACATGGGGGAGTTTCCATACGAAGGAGGAGCCGAGGTGTACGCCGCTCAAGGATACCCGCCTCAAGTGCCTCCACCTCAAGGATACCAAGGGGGATACAATGGACGTTTCCAAAATCCAAGGCCGACACAAGGGCAAGGTAATCCTCCTACCTATCCTAATAGGCGCCCTCCACCATATAATAGCCCTTATCCTCCACCAAATCCCTACTACTCTCATCCACAACCACCATATTATCCACCACCACAATACCCTCCAAATCCATATTATCCACCACCTCCATACTACCCCCCTCAACCTACTCCTACGCCACCACCAACATACCCGAATTCTCGTCCTCAAGGACCTCCTCATAAGCCTCCCGTCGATGAGAGTCTCTCTACATTCCTTCATGAGGCTAAATTGGCTCGAGAGGCTCAATATGCTAACATTAAGAGGCTCGAGACGGCAATTGGCCAAAATTCTGGATCCATGCACTTGATGTAACAACCGGGGCGGATTCCGAGTCAAGGGATTCAACCACAACAAGCTAACGAGGTGCAAGCCCCATATCCCCCATATGTTCCTCCTTTTCCACCACATCAAGCCCAAGCCGTTTCGGTGTTACGTGATGGAGCCCGTAAGTCATGGTTCGAAGCCCGGAGGCCCAGAATTAAAGATGATATGGGATGAAGATTGAAGAAATTATTTAGTAGTTTATTTAGTTGAGTTTTTATTAATATTTTATTAATTTTCGTTTTAATTTGGTTTTTTAGTTGATAGGGTTATTTTAAGCATTATTTTAGTGATTTTATTCCTTTTTAGACTAGGTGTTGGTTTGGTATATTATAGGATAGGTTTTTAACTAGTTTCCTTGTGGAATTAGGACTCTATGAAGCCTATAAATATGGCTCATATATCATGGACGAAAATTAGATCAGATTATTCATTAATATATTTGTGAGTTTTATTCTCTCTTGAGAGTTTTTCGAATTCCTCTTGATTATTCCAAGATGAATTCATTATCCGGCGAATCAGCGAGTAAATCAAACCTCGTTGTGTGTCATTCATCGTCCCCGTGAGGCTTGGCGACTGTTTCTTTGGGTTATAGAGACTTCGGTTTATCTATAGTACTTAGGAGGGTTTAGTCCATTGACGTATTGGGATTTTCCATCTTTAGTTAGTTTCAGTCTTCCGCGTGCGTGAGTTCTACGATTCTCACCAAGGATCGTATCATTTTGGCACCAGAGCCAGGCTTACGTCATCCAGGTTCTATCATCCTTTTCGTCTTGAATTTCGTATCTTGTGTTGCTTTCTGTTCGTGTCTTTCGTGTCGTTCTCTTCGTGTCTTGTTCTGTTTCTTCGTTCGTTCGAGTCGTTTCTGTGTCAAAAAAAAAAAAATCGTCCTTTGTAGCTTTTTCGTTTCGTGTCAAGTATTCAGATTCGTTTCGATACACATTCAGATTTGTTTCCTTGGTAATTAAGGAGTAGAAGATTTCTTTCCTTATAAGAATAGGAAACATATTCATATATATATCCCATACCTTATATAACACGTCTTAGGGTGTGTCTTCTACCCGTTGTCGTGACATACTAGGGGCAAAAATTTTCGATTAAAAAAAAAAAAAAAAAAAAAGATATATTTGAAGCCCTAGTGTGTCACTGTGTTTTCAGGTTTGGTTCTTGCGTGTTTTTTTTTTTTTTTTCATTGGGATATCAGTGTGTATTCGTTTCTGCGAGTTTTCATCTTCGTCTCGTCTTTTTCGTCGGCCAGCACTAAAACGGCCATAACTTTTGCATACGAACTCCGATTTTGCTCCATAATACCTTTTCGGAAAGCTCTCAAAAAGATCTATACAGTGATTCCGACTATGTCGGAATCGGTTCATTATTTTTGCAAAAAAAGGCCGTTTAAAGGGTCAAATCGTCCGCCGAAGTTTTCGGTAAATTTTTCGTGTCTTCCGATTTAGGGTTTCTTAGTTCCGTCATCTTGTCTTCCTACTTTCAGTACTCTTGATTCGTTATTAGTGATTTCTGTGGTAGATTAAGGGTATTTGAGCCTCTTAAGAGAGATTTTAGTGGGAAAAGGCAGGAGAGGTGAGATTATTAGAGGGTAAAAGCCATTATCTTTGAGCGATACACAAGTGTTTGTGAGGTTGTGAGGATCCTATTTTTTTTTCTAACCTTTTGTCAGTATGTTGGATGAGGAGCTTGATCAACAAACAAAATTCAAGATAGAGGCGATGGTGAAACAATGGGGCGAGGAGATGAGGTCTGAGTCGGTGTTAATTTGTTCAAAGAGTGGAGGTCGATACAAAGACAAAGTCCGACAATACAACCAACATGGCCATCTTGATGAGGACGAAGAAGTGGACATTACCAATTTTCAAGGGAAATATGATCCAAAGTTGTATTTTCAATGGGAGAGAAATATGGAGATAACTTTTTATCATCATAACTATCTTGAGTTCAAGAAGGTGAACTTTGCATCCAGGTTGTTATCGGACTATGCTCTAACTTGGTGGGATCGATTGGCTAAGAGTAGAAGAAGGAATGGAGTGGAGCCAATCATGACTTGGAAAGAGATGAAGGCAGTAAAGAGGAAGCATTTTGCACCTACCCATTACTATCGTGAGAGTCAGAATGGTTGGAGACAGTCCCAAGCTACTACTATTTCATATTTGAAGAGAAGTTTTTGGGAGAATGAAGAGGAGCCGAAGGAGTACATACGTCCATTTGTGAAGCCAAGGTCAGATGCTAAGAGTACGTTCACTCCGGTTCGAGATGATGTGGAAGAACTGAATGAGGAGGTAGAAGAAATCGAAGCACCTCCTGGACCACTTAGTTTATTTGATGATATTGATCAGAGTGTGTAAAATGAAGAGTGTGATGGAGAGCAGCAAGAGAACATCATTCATGTCGAGGATGAAGTGTCGTTTGTTTCTCTTACTCCAACGCAAGTGGATGAGGATGATCAAATGCAACTGTCAAAGGAGGTGGAGATGGTGAAGTCCAAGGAAGAGAAAGTAGAGACAAACGAGAATGGGTCGATGCATGAGTCTCTACTTGATCAGAGTAGTGTTTTGGAGTTGATAGTGAATGAGGAGAAGTCCATGGAGGCAAAGTGGAACAAGGGGAATGTTTCGTCCACTAATGATCTTGATTGTCTATTCTCTTCTACTTATTCATTTGTGCAGGTAATTGATTATGTTTCTTCCAAAGATACATTTCATGGCGTATTATCAATTAAAGGAAGTGAACATCAAATCGAGTTCGAAGGATTGAATGAGTTGGAGAAATGTGAAGAGATCAAGAAACAAAATTTCTTTCCTTTTGATGTAGGAGACGGCCAGGATTTGAGGACAAATCCTCTTCAAGAGGAGGGGAATGATGGAGCCCGTAAGTCATGGTTCGAAGCCCGGAGGCCCAGAATTAAAGATGATATGGGATGAAGATTGAAGAAATTATTTAGTAGTTTATTTAGTTGAGTTTTTATTAATATTTTATTAATTTTCGTTTTAATTTGGTTTTTTAGTTGATAGGGTTATTTTAAGCATTATTTTAGTGATTTTATTCCTTTTTAGACTAGGTTTTGGTTTGGTATATTATAGGATAGGTTTTTAACTAGTTTCCTTGTGGAATTAGGACTCTATGAAGCCTATAAATATGGCTCATATATCGTGGACGAAAATTAGATCAGATTATTCATTAATATATTTGTGAGTTTTATTCTCTCATGAGAGTTTTTCGAATTCCTCTTGATTATTCCAAGACTAATTCATTATCCGGCGAATCAGCGAGTAAATCAAACCTCGTTGTGTGTCATTCATCGTCCCCGTGTGGCTTGGCGACCGTTTCTTTGGGTTATAGAGACTTCGGTTTATCTATAGTACTTAGGAGTGTTTAGTCCATTGACGTATTGGGATTTTCCATCTTTAGTTAGTTTCAGTCTTCCGCGTGCGTGAGTTCTACGATTCTCACCAAGGATCGTATCATTACGGAGCGGGAGGCACGTGGATAATGGAGTTGTGATGCCGCCTCAAAGCCATTCTAGCCAAAGGTGGAGCCCGAATTCGCGTTGGGGATCGAGCCAAAACCATGCAGCCCAGCACGCTGGACGGGCGTACAACGTTTTTGGACGACCGTCCAACGTTGGACGACCGCCCACGGTCACGCCAGCCCCTGGACGAGCGCCAGAAAATTCTTCAGCGAAGCCCGCGCTGGACGGGCGTCCAACATACGTTGGACGACCGTCCAACGCTGAAAAGGAGCCAAATGCGAGCCCTTCCTTGGACGAGCATCCAGAGAACATTGGACGACCGTCCAACGCCCAGAACGCACGCACGGAGTCCAAGGAAGCTGAGAAGGAGTCCCAACTTCTCCACAAGACGTCCAATCCTTATGTTCCCCCCATTCCTTATCCAAGTCGAGTGAAGAACAAGAAGCGTGATCAACAATTCATGGATTTATACAAGCTTCTTTCTAAGGTGGACGTGAACTTGCCTCTCCTTGATGTCATTCGCAATGTGCCACCGTTCGTGAGGTTCGTGAAGGAGTTGACATCGAGGAAGAAGTCGTTCGATGAGATGGAGACGATTGCGGTGTCGGAGGTGGCGACATCAATTATGCAACACCCTCTTCCACCTAAGCAACGAGATCCAGGTTCTTTCGTTATCACTATCTCATTAGGTAATGGTAAGGAAGCATGTGGTATGCTAGATTTAGGTGTCGGTATTAATCTTATGCCTTATTCTATCTTTAAGCAATTAGACTTAGGAGAACTTAAACCCACTCGCATGAGCCTTCAATTGGCGGATAGGTCTATTAGGTACCCTAGAGGTATTATTGAGGATATTCTTGTTCGTGTAGGGGGTTTGATTGTTCCCGTTGATTTTGTGGTTTTAGAGATAGGTGAGGTCCAAGAGAATGGTATTGAGCACACACTTTTGCTAGGTCGTCCTTTCATGGCTACTACTAACACTTTGATTGATGTGAAGAATGGTGTGATTAAGATGTCGGTGTTAGGAGAGGATTTCTCGTTTTCTGTGCATAAGAGTCGGCCTATGTCATCGGTCAATTTAATTGATAATTGTTCTTTCATCGATAAGATTGATGCCTTGGCCGAGTGCTCTTTTGTGTAGGATTTTGACACCGAGGAAGTGTGTTGGGGATCCGGAGATCAAATGGAATGGGAGCAAATGGAGAGAGACATCGGGATCAAACTCCCGTTTCCCCCTCAAGACCCCGAGCCCGGCTCGAATATTCCGGAGCCGTTGGAGTTGAAAGAGCTACCATCGCATTTGAAATATGTGTTTTTAGAGGGAGGAAATCAAAAACCCGTGATTATCTCTTCGTCTTTGTCTCTTGCAGAGGAAGGAGCTTTGGTGGGCATACTCAAGGAGAACAAGCTCGCTTTTGGATGGAGTTTGGCGGATATTCGAGGGATAAGCCCGGCCACGTGCATGCATCGCATCAATCTTGAAGAAGGCGCTCGCCCCAAACGAGATGGACAAAGGAGGCTCAACCCAATGCTCATGGAGGTCGTGCGCAAGGAAATCTACAAGCTATTGGCGGAGGGTATTATCTATGCCATCGCCGATAGTGAGTGGGTTAGCCCGGTGCACGTCGTTCCAAAGAAGGGAGGAATTACGGTGTCGAAGAACGAGAAGGACGAGTTGGTCGCCTCGCGCCCGGTTACCGGTTGGAGGATGTGCATCGATTATAGGAAGCTCAATGCTTCCACCAAAAAGGACCACTTTCCTCTCCCTTTTATTGATCAAATGCTTGATAAGTTAGCCGGGCAGGAATTTTATTGTTTTCTAGATGGCTTGTCAGGTTACTACCAAATTGCGATAGCTCCGGAGGATCAAGCAAAGACGGCCTTCACAAGCCCTTTTGGGACCTACGCTTATAGGAGGATGCCATTTGGTCTCTGCAACGCACCGGGTACGTTCCAAAGATGCATGATGTCTATTTTTTCGGAATTTATCGGTGACTTTGTTGAGATTTTTATGGATGATTTTTCTGTTTTTGGGTCGTCTTTTCATGATTGCTTGATGAAAATAGAGAGAGTTCTTAAGAGATGCATTGAGACTGGTCTTACTTTGAGTTGGGAAAAGAGTCATTTTATGGTTAGAAGTGGAATTGTTTTAGGCCATATAGTCTCGACTAAGGGTATAGAGGTCGACAAAGCGAAAGTGGAGGTAATTGAAAAATTGCCACCACCTAGTGATGTCAAAGGTATTAGGAGTTTCCTTGGTCATACGGGCTTTTATAGACGATTTATTAAGGATTTTTCTAAAATTAGCCAACCTCTTTGTCGTTTACTTGCTCAAGATGTGCCTTTCCACTTTGACGATTCTTGTATGCATGCTTTTCTCACTTTAAAAGAAAAACTCATCTCTGCTCCCGTTGTAGTTGGTCCCGATTGGTCATTGCCTTTTGAAATTATGTGTGATGCTTCGAATAAAGTCGTAGGGGCTGTTTTGAGTCAAAGAGTCGATAAGATGCTTCGTGTGATTTACTATGCTAGTTTAACGCTTAATCATGCTCAAGTGAATTACACCACCACCGAACAAGAGATGCTTGCTGTTGTTTTTGCCTTAGATAAATTTAGATCTTACATCATAGGGTCTAAGGTGATTATTTATAGTGATCATGGTGCTCTTAAACATCTTTTGACTAAATCCCAAGCAAAACCTAGGTTGATTAGATAGGTCTTATTATTGCAAGAATTTGATATTGAGATTCGTGATAGGAAAGGTAGTGATAATCTTGTGGCCGACCATCTCTCTCGCCTCGATTCACCTCCCCCTTATTTTTCTCTTGATGATATTTGTGATTCCTTCCCTTTTGAGAATGTTAATGAAGTGAATGCTACTCCTTGGTTTGCCGATATTGCTAATTACTTGGCCGATAAGGACACTAAACCCGTCCTTAACGCTCAAGAAGAGAAAAGGTTTCTTCGTTTGTGTAGGCAATACTATTGGGAGGATCATCACTTATTCAAGCTTGGGAAGGACGAGGTGATTCGAAGGTGCGTTCCTGACCACGAGCAAACCGAGGTGTTGCAACATTGTCACGAGGAACCGAGTGGAGACCATTTTGGTGGGCAAAAGACTACACATAAGGTACTTCAAAGTGGGCTATATTGGCCCACTCTTTTTAAGGATGCCCAAGCCTTCTACCTTTCTTGTGATCATTGTCAACGTGTTGCCTCGATTAGTCGACGCAATGAGATGCCCTTGAATCCTATCTTGGTGGTCGAGGTATTTGATGTGTGGGGAATTGATTTTATGGGTCCTTTTCCCAAGTCTCATGGATTCGAGTATATTTTGCTTGCCGTCGATTACGTGTCTAAGTGGGTAGAAGCCACACCCACGAAGACATGTGACTCTCACGTTGTCTTGAAGTTTGTGCAGGAAAATATTTTGTGTAGGTTTGGTTTCCCTCGTGTGATCATTAGTGATAGGGGAAAGCATTTTTGCAACAAATTGTTCGCCAAGCTCATGAAGAAGAACGCCATCACTCACAAGGTGGCGACTCCTTACCATCCACAAACTTCAGGACAAGCGGAGACGAGTAATCGACAAATCAAAGGGATCCTCGAGAAGACGGTGAAACCGTCAAGGAAGGATTGGGCCGACAAGTTGAACGACGCTCTTTGGGCATATCGCACGGCTTACAAAGGCGTGCTTGGGATGAGTCCCTATAGGCTCGTCTATGGTAAGTCGTGCCATTTGCCCTTTGAGATCGAGTTCAAGGCATATTGGGCTCTCAAGCGCATCAACTTCGACCTCGACGATGCTCATGATCGGAGAATTTTGCAAATGGAGGAGCTCGACGAGCTTAGGAACGAAGCCTACGACAATGCCAAGATCTACAAGGACAAGGTGAAGCGTCTACATGATAGACGAATAGCCTACAAGGAGTTCAAACCCAGAATGAAGGTACTTCTCTTTCACTCTCGTCTTCGTCTATTTCCGGGTAAGCTTAAGTCTAGGTGGGGAGGTCCATACATGGTGGTGCAAGTTTTTCCTCATGGAGCGGTGGAAATCATGAACGAGGATTAGGGATACATTTTCTCGGTCAACGGGCAACGATTGAAGTCGTATATCGAAGGGACGACATTACCTCACACGGTGGAGACGATTCTCATCTCCGACCCCCCACTTTACTCTTGAGTATTTGGTACGTCGAGCTAATGATGTTAAACAAGCGCTTGGTGGGAGGCAACCCACTTTCTCTATTTTATTTTTTTTTGTAGAGTAGGATTTATTTTCTTGTTATTTTCTTTCTTTGGTTTTTCTTTAAGTGTTTGTGCAGGGATTAGTTCCTACGGACTGCTATGGCACGGAAGGCCTCGAGAGGAAGAAAAAGGGATAATTCGAGCACAATTTTGCATGGGCCGCGTTGGACGAGCGTCCAACGTGCGTTGGACGAGCGTCCAGCGTATTTTTTGAGTTTTTCAGATTTTCAGCGAAGGCTTCGTTGGACGGGCGTCCAACGTACGTTGGACGAGCGTCCAACGTAATTAAGTCCTCCAGTTTTCAGTGAACGCCGCGCTGGACGGGCGTCCAACGTACGTTGGACGAGCGTCCAGCACAAGACGGGCCCCAATTCGATTCCAACTCTAATTCTCCTAGGTTTTTACTTAACCCCCTTCTCTCTTTCTTCTTTTTCTCACGCCTCCCTCTCTAAAAGTGCAGACACAAGCCGCCTCAAGCAGCCGCCGTTCACATCCTCCACCGTCGGAATTCGACACCGCCGCTACCGCCGCCGCCGCGTGAGTCGCCGTCGCTGCTGCCGTTCCGCCGCCATCTCCAGCCGCCATCAGTCGAGTACCAGCACAACCGCACGCCGTCGACACCGTCTGTTCCCCCACCGTCGCCGTCGTCAAAGCCCACGCCCAGCACCAGATTTACCTTGGACGAGCGTCCAAGGTGCTGTGGACGAGCGTCCAACGCAGCTGCTGCCCGATTTGTTCTCGGCCCATTCCGGCCCGTTTTCGACATCAATCCTCCCCGTCTCGTCCCCGTTCCACCCCTCTCACTACCATGGTTCGTGGGGAACTCGGAGAGGCCCGACCTCTTACCGATGGACACATTCCGTTGCATCGCCGCCCCAACTACCACCCTTCCGGGGTCTCCGAGGCCGCCTTTGGCCGTCAGCACCACGTCCCTTTCCCGACGGAGAGGTACGAAGCCATGAACTTTTATCTCCGTTTACGTGGCAAGGATATTCGACCTCCTAGGCATTACAATATGGATTATCTTCGTCGTTTACCTATTTGGGATACACTTAGAGGATACATAGATTGTTTGGGCCTTATGCGTTTAATTACACATGCTTGGGATGGTCATGAGAGTCTATGCATTGAAATGTGTTCTAGTTTTCGGTTAGAACGTAACGAAGAGAATGAGCTTTGCATGTATGCTACGTTTTAGGGGTGAGTTATGGGAGATTCCTAGGCGAGTTATGCATGAGGCTTTTGGATTTCATTTGGGTGATGGTTTATCTGAGTTCGTGCCTACTGATTTCAATGTGTCCAGTGCTTGGTATGCTTTGACGGGTGTTACGAACTATAAAGCTTATGGGGTGCCGAGTGCTTTTATCAAAGATCATGCTTTATTGATTCTTCACCGCTTTTTGTCTTGTATGATTAGTGGAAAGAAAGAGCATAATAAAGTGAATGCTTTAGAGATTTATTTGCTCCATTGTGCTACTAACAATATTAGGGTGTGTATGGCTCCATTTATTTGGTCTCAACTTACTAATGTGCAAAACAAGAAGGGAGCACACCCCACTTTGAGCTATGTTGCTACAGGTTTGGCACGACATTTGCGAGTGGATATTTCTCAAAGCGCCGGTTTAACCCGACGTAAGGAAATTACCCTCAGTGAGCTTCTCAACGCTCATCTCATGTGAGGGGCGACCGAGTTCGTTCCAGTTCGGGAGAGAGCCTCTGTTATTGCCTATCATGCAGCTCGTCGCCAACGGGGTCTCCCAAGTCAAGAGTCGGGGGATGAAGAGGAGGAATATGAAGCCGGGGGCGATGATGAGGAGCAAGAAGATGATGAGGAGTACAATGAGGAAGAAGAAGAGGATGGAGACGAGGAGGAGCAGCAACACGTTCCGGACGACAATGAGCGATTGGTTCAATACTACACTCGGAGAGATCGAGTCCGAGCTCGTCAGAACATGGAGGCCGAGGTTCCCCATTATTGGGCCGACTTTAGGACCGATTTTACACAATTCCAACAGAATGTGTTTTAATCGGTTCGATGATTTGTCGACCCAAGTGACGGGGTTGAATAGCCGGGTGTCCCACATGGAGAGTCACTTGACTCATTTTACCGACTTCTCGGTTGCCTCTACCTCCACTCCACCGGACCCGAACGACCCCCGTTGGTGGTCTCCTTACGATCCCCGTTGGCAAGATCCACGATTCCAAGGTTTCTTCAACCCATAGCATTGTTTTGTGTCTTTTAATTTTTTGTTTTGAGTCTTTTATTTCTTTCTCTTTATTTTTGTGCAATTTTACACTTTGGTATTTTGTTTTGTGTTTGTTTTGTAGGTACTACTTGGAATTTCTCGGGATTTCACGTGTGTTGGTCGACATTGTGCGATAAGTTCCTTCTATCCCTTTCCTTTTTATTTTCTCGCAATGAGGTCATTGCTTGATTTTAAGTGTGTGTGTGTGTGTGTGTGTGTGTATGGGGGGGGGGGGGGGGGGGGGGGGGGGGGGGGTCTTTGAAACTTTGGCATGATGTGTTTGTTTTTGTTTCGTATTTTGCTTGTCTTGATCGAGTCTTGTTTGGTTTGATTGAGTCTACTTGATTGAGTCTTCATGTTCCCTCACTTAGGAATTTGTTTGATTTTGAGCCCTTTAAGCATGTAACTTAGGATCAATGTGAATGATTCAACGATGGAATATTTAGTTGTTGGAATTGATTTGAGCATAAATTAGGTTGGTTTAATCTTGAGTTGTTGTTGAATATGATTCGATGAGTTGTGGGGCACGAATTGATATGAGTATTGAGGAAAATGATTTATGATTTTTGGTTGAGTGATAAATCTAGTTTGTTACGACTTGGATTGCTAAATTACTTCCCCCTTATGTTAAAAAAAAAAAAAAAAAAAAAAAAAAAAGAAAAGAGTTGTGTTTATGTGAATAAAGAGTTGATAGGATTCTGCTCCTCTTACTTGTAACGTATGAAAATACTAGAGTAATGAGCATGGGAAACCACATGAAAAGGCTTCGAGGGACCCTCGAATGATCACATTTCATGACCTATGTCCTAGATTGTTGGTCCCGGTTTGTTATAGGAAAAATACGTAGAGGGGGGGTGAATACGTATTTTGAAGTTTTCAACTTCAAATCCTTAACTCAGAGTATGAAGTAAAGTGCTCGTTAGAAATACTAAGACCTAGCCGAGAGCTAGATCTAAAGCAATCACGAATCTCTTGACCTAAGCTTAGAGATTGATCAAGAGTGAGACTTTACTCTTAGTGCGGAATTCGGTGAGCTAATTCTTTCCTAAGTAATTAAAAATTCAAAGTTATGTTTGTTTAGATGCAAGTGCAATGGATAATCAAACAAGGAAAATAAAGAGTTTAGGGTTAGAGAGATACAACACAAGATTTATAGTGGTTCGGAGATAAAGCTCCTACGTCCACTTTGTTGCACTCGGCAACGCGTTCTCTTCAATCAAGAACTTGAAGATTACGGGCTCTTCAAAAGCCTGGTCGAGATCGAGCTTCACTCACTTGGATCTGACAGACGCTGGGTGATTCCGGGTTCACACCAAAAACCTAAACTGGACTGGAAGCTTAACTCGCTTCAGTCCTACGACAGGGAGATTGCGGGCTCTCCTTACAGCCTAGCTTCGATCGAGCTTTACACAAAGGATGTAAGTTCAAGCTTGGATCTAGACTCTGTGATCGAGGCTTCTACAATCGATTAAAGTAGGGCCTTGGATCGAAATAACCTAACGACGAACACAAAAATCTAACAACAAGATTTAGGGTTAGGGTTTTTGGTTTACGACGACACACTATGAAGAACTCTTTACAGTAGATGCAAAGATGGCTAGAGTTCTTCTTCTAAGCTTGGATATGGAATGGGCATAGACTCTAAGTGTGAAGGTTGTGAAGATGAGTTCTGATGAGACTGGAACTCGGAGAACACTTGAAACAAAGACTCGAAGAATGCACTAAGGCTGGGAGTGTTTGTTTGCAGTAGGCGCTCAATTGCTCAAGAAGTGTTCTATTTCTATTCATCTTCATCCTACACTATTTATAGGCGGAGGGATGCCGAGATCCGTTGCTTGGTTGGTGGCCTTGTCCCTCCTCTTCTCGACAGTACTTTGCGTAGGCAGTTGCTTTTGCAGGTGCGCAGTTTGTCTCTTTGCCGAAAATGGCTATGTTACAAACTTAACAGTAACTGGAGCGAGCCAGTACTGTAGCGGTGCCCTGTTGGCCTGGCAGTCAACTCCTCTACTCCTCTCTACGTTCGACACGTGGAGATCTCGCAATTAATGCGAAGATCTCTAGTTGACTGGAGTTCAAAATCGGAGCGGGAATTGGGCTGTCGCTTTCGGGTAGGTAGTGGCTTGCTTCGTGTTTCACTAAAAAGTGTTCGCAATAGAACGAAATCCTATCGTAGCACTAGCAAGTAAAACCTAAGTATCGAATCTCAAGGAAAACTTAACAGGGCAATTAATTATGTAGTAAATCCTAATCTAGCCTAAATCTAAGAAAGCAAGTAAATAGAATTTTTGGGTTTTTGGTTTTAAATCCTAGGCAAGAAAATAAATCAAAGCAATAAATCAAAGCAAATAAATCTAATCTAGAAAGCTGGAAATTAATCTAAGAATTAAACTAAAGAAAACAATAAATCTACCTAGGCAAAAATCGAAAGGAAAGCAATAAAGAAAGCAACGAAAGAAAAGAAAACGAATCTAGACATAATTAAACTAAATCTGAAAATCTGGAAATTAAATAAATAAATCTAACTCTAAGAACTTTGAAAACGAGAGAATTGAAAACGAAAGAAAAACGAATCTAAACTAGACTTTGAAAACCAAACGAACGAAATTAAACTAAGGAAATTAAACGAAGCAATAAAGAAATCGAATCTAGAACTAAAGCAAGTAATTAAAGCAATTAAACGAAAGCAATAAAATAACTTACGAAAGTAACGAAGAAACGAAGAACTTGAATTAAACTGCAACGAACTACGAATCCGGATTCGAACAAAAGAAAGCAATAAAAACTAAAGCTAAAGTATTTAGAACTGAAAAACTAAGGTAAAAGCTTGTTCATAATTCGTGCCCTAATGGCATATATTTACTAAGGTAAGAGTTTGATCCAAACTAGGAAACAATTAGAAAAACACAGTAGGCGTGGAGCGGGCGCTCCATATTGGCTTCGCAAAAATCCTTCAACTGCAGAACTGGAGCGGGCGCTCCAAACACCTGGAGCGGGCGCTCCAATGCTTATGTGCAAATCCTTCGGGAACTGTTCATGGAGCGAGCGCTCCACATCTCTGGAGCGGGCGCTCCAACTCATCCGCGCTCTTCATCCAGTTTTGCACTCCTTTTTCTTCCTTTTCTCGTTCTTTCTCCTTCTTTCGGCTCCCATGATCCCTAACAAGTAAAATACTCGAAACACCCAAATCATAGCTATAACGACACAAAATGACTCCAAAACGACACAAAAACAAATAATAAATAACGACTAAATCCTAACAAAATGACACCAAGCAACTCCCCCACACTTAGACCTTTGCTTGTCCTCAAGCAAAATAATCATATAACTTAGACTCAATTCAAATAATCCAAATCATAGAACATTTAATCATTGGAATCGACAAACTCAAACAAGGTCACTTTAATCCCAAGTTACGAACAATCATCATCAACAAACTATGCGGCTTATAAATCAATCCAAGTAGAGGAAAAGCAATGATAACACACATCTCACAATAATCTAGATCACCACAGCTTAGACGACTAGCCTACTTCCCCTTTTTATTCAACAAATAAGCAACTCTTTTTTTTTTTTAAACTTGTGAACGTTTATGGCACAAAATTCACTAGGTTTAATCATCGATGGGTCACATCGAGCCTCCTAGTGCGGTTTCCCGTACCCATTGTCAAGAGGGGTAGAATGCCTACGAACACTTATTCAAACATACACGAGTATCATCTAGGACGATGTTCATGAAATGTGATCATTCGAGGGTCTCTCGAAGCCTTTTCATGTGGTTTCCCATGCTCATTACTCTAGTATTTTTATACGTTACAAGCAAGAGGAGCAGAAATCCTATCAACTCTTTATTCACATAAACACAACTATTTTTTTTCTTTTCTCTTTTTTTTTTTTTTTTTTTTTTTAAGGGGAAAGTAAACTAGCAATCCAAATTACAACAATCTAGACTAATCACTCAACCAAAAATCATAAATCATTTTCCTCAAACTCACATCGATTCATGCCCCACAATTCATCGAATCATAATATATCACAACTCAAGATTAAACCAACCTAATTTATGCTCAAATCAATTCTAACAACTAAATACTCCATCATCAAATCATTCAAATTAATCCTGAATTACATGCTTACATGCTTGAACACAAACAAATTTCTAAGTGGAGAAAATAAACAAAGACACAAAAACAAACAAGACACGAAAACACAAACATCAACTAACATGTCAAAAGTGATAATTATTCACACCCCCCCCCCCCCCCCCCCCCCCCCCCCCACACTTAAAATCATGCAATGTCCCATTGCAAGAAAATAAATAAAAAGAGAGGAGAAAACTTATCGCTTTTGACGACCACAATTGGCACAAAAATCGGAACCGTGATCGATCCCAAGAATCGCAACCTACAAAACAAACCAAAAACAAAAATACCAAACAAGCATAATATCATCTAAAATAACAAAAACACGACAAATAAAAATAAAGAAAAACAAATAGCTATCAAGGGTGAAAGTTTCGAGGATCATTTGGATCATTAGGATCCCAAGGTGCCTGAGAAGAAGAAGAAGTAGGGTGAAAATCGGTATACCTCGAAAGATGGCGCTCAATATCATAAACCCGATTCTCCACCCCCTGAACTCTCGTCCCCATGTTTTGCATCTGAAGTCCCAAGTTCTCCATATTCGTCGTCATCGACTGAAATAGAACGGCATGGGAATCCAGTCTCTCGAACAACCCGGTCTGAAATGTGTTGAACCCCTCTTGATAAGTCCGAAAATAAGCTGGGGGTTCCTCGGGTTGTGCAGCTCCGGCTCCTTCATCCATGTCATCCCCTTGAACTTCTTCGTGCTCGGCCGGTGCTCCATGGATGGCAATGTAATTTCTGACCGAACCCCGCAGATGCCATGGCTTGAACTGAGTAGGGGAAGCTAAGTATGAGCCATTGATGAGCTCAGCTGGGGTGATCTCCCGACTCGGGACGAGAGACATCGGAGGACTGGGATAAAATGGAACCGCCATATAACGAGCTATCCCCATAGCTATCTGAGAGAGGGCGGGGTGTGCATTGTGCCTCGACTGGTTGCCAATGATCTGGTTCCAAATGAAATGGGAGATGCTCACCTGCACATGATTCTTAGCAGCCCATAACAAGTAACACTCCGGGCCACTAACCTTGCTTCCCTCAATTTTTCCTGTCACATTAAATGCTAGAAAACGATGCAACAGTAACAAGGAATTATCACGAATAAACATAGAAGGGGCACCCTTTTGTCCCCAATTATCACAACCAGTCAACTCTTTCCAAGCAGCAAAATAATTGAAATCATGAGGCACAAATTGGGAAGCATTATCAGAATAGTGAAAACCAAAAATCTCACGCATACGATAGCAAGAGACTTCACAGAAGATACCACCCAAATTACACAGAAAAGCAGTCTCATCCTCTTGACCCTCATCAGTATTTTTCCTTAATCTAGCAGTACACAACATCTCCAAGCACAATATATCATGCCCCTCCCATTGGTTATTAAAATACTGAGTTAAGCCTAGGACCTCTAAATATTGAGCAAGTGAATCCCCTAGGCGCAATCCCTCAATAAACATAGGCGAATAATGGCGAGGGGGAAACAATTCCATATCTTTGAGATGAAGGTACCGATTTGTTACCTCATACCCATCTTCGGTATCGAAGGGAACACGAAAGGTGACACCGTATTCTCCCGGTGTAATCCCTCCAACTGGACGAGCTGACATCCGGGCAGAGAATGGAAGACTAGATGATGCCGCTCCAACAACCGGGGCTGCTCGCTTTCTTCTAGACATGGTAGGGCCTGAAAAACAGAGGTAAACCGAAGAAAAACGTAAAAAAGAACAAAGAAAAACAAAGGAAAATTTTAAACTGAAAATTGGCGGAAAAGGGGCGCAGGTGCACTGGAGCGGGCGCGCGTATCTTCTGGAGCGGGCGCTCCAAGCTGATGAAGGGCGCCGGCGCTCCTAGCTCTTGGAGCGGTCGCTCCTGCAGAAAAATGGCAGCGCTGGTTCTGCTGACGGCGGCGCACGCGGCGAAGGCAGGCGGCAGCAATGACGGCGGCTTCGGGCTGGTGGTGGTGCGGACAGCGGCGGTCGGCCCCGATGCGGTGAAGACTAGAGATGATGACGGGTTGGTGAAGGTGGTTCCGACAACGACGGCTCCGGTGATGGTTGGCGGCAGCTCCGGTGGTGGTAAAGATGGAAGAATTGAGAGAAATTGGGGCTAGGGTTCGTGCACAAGTAAAACAAAAGGAGTTAGAATGAAAAATAGAAAAGAAAAAGAAAATATACCTGATTTTGGCAAAGTGGAGCGGGCGCTCCAACAAGAGGGAGCGAGCGCTCCATTCGGGCTTCGCTAAATAATTTTATTCAGCACAACTTGGAGCGACCGCTCCGATGATTTGGAGCGAGCGCTCCACTCCATCCTCGAAAACCTGCAGAAAAATTAGATTTTTTTTTTTTTTTTTTTTTTTAAATACGTGGGTTGCCTCCCACCAAGCGCTCTTTTAACGTCATTAGCTTGACTTACAAAAATTCAATCAAGAATAAAAAGAAGGGGGATCGGAGATAAAAATGGTCTCGACCGTTTGAGGCAACGTCTCTCCTTCAATGTATGGCTTCAAGTCTTGACCATTAGCTAAAAATAAGTACCCCGACTCTTCATTCTTGATCTCCACAGCTCCGTGGGGAAAAACTCGAACCACCGTGTAAGGACCTTCCCATCTAGACTTTAGCTTGCCCGGAAAGAAACGAAGACGAGTTTTGAAAAGAAGGACCTTCATCCCGGGCTTGAACTCCTTGTAGACGATCCTCTTGTCATGGGGCCTCTTCACCTTGTCCTTGTAAATTGTCGCATTCGATGGAGGTGGCGAGTTTTCCTCTTCTACTTCATCAATCTCCTCCAAATCCCGTAGACGTTGCTCGATCTCCTCTTCCTCATCCACACAACTAAAGAACTCGTCATCCTCTTCTTCATCTTCAATGACTTCTTCAAAACCTGCTACCCTATTAAAATCCTCACAAATATTTTCCTCAACAAGAGGGTTAGCAAGCTTAACATAAGAACAAGTATGAAGAGAGGAAGTAGGAATAGAAGGAGAGTTCCGAAATACCGAAAATGTCACCGAACCTCCCTTGCCGGCCATGCTCAAAGATCATGAGCCAACGTCGATTCGAGTTTGAGTAGTTGCCATAAACGGTCGTCCTAGCAAAAGAAGATGACCTTTCCCACTCCTAGCTCCTCGCCCCACGTCTAGCACAACGAAATCGGCAAGAACTCGAATACCTCCCACAAGTAAAACAACATCTTCCATAATCCCCAAGGGTCGACTCAAAGAACCGTCGGCTAACTCGATGTAATAATCTGTAGGCTTAAGATCCCTTGAACCCATTCTTTCATAAATCGAATAAGGCATCAAGTTC
This sequence comes from Thymus mandschuricus, assembly GCA_029379335.1. Taxonomy (NCBI): domain Eukaryota; kingdom Viridiplantae; phylum Streptophyta; class Magnoliopsida; order Lamiales; family Lamiaceae; genus Thymus; species Thymus mandschuricus. The sequence goes on along the minus strand of CM057074.1, from coordinate 10,904,543 downwards.
ACCGCTGCCCCCAAATCCAACATTCCCGACACACGATCCCCATTATCCAAACTAACATCTAATGTAAAGCTTCCGGGATCACCTTGTTTCGGTAGAGATGAGAGATGACCGGCCGAGGTAGGAGAGGTATGAGAGCGAATTTGGCTTGCTTCGACGGCGGCCACCGTGTGACTCCTCATTTGCTTGTCTTCGCCTTGCTTCTTGTTTTTCAATCTGCTCGGGAAAGGGATAGGAGGGACGTAAGGGTTGGGCGCCTTATGAAAGATGGCCTCTTCCTCCTTTTTCTCTGTTTCGGCGGCTGGAGGTGCGACAGTGGACGGGAGCGGGCGCTCCATCTGTTGGAGCGGGCGCTCCATGTAGGGCGCGCTCGAAAAATTACTCTGGCTGACTTGGAGCGGGCACTCCAAAGTTTGGAGCGGGCGCTCCATGTGGGGCGCGCTCGAATTTGAACCTTGCTGGACTTGGAGCGGGCGCTCCAATGTCTGGAGCGGGCGCTCCATATGCTGCGCGCTGGGACTGCTTCTCGACGGGATCCAGCTGCTGCTCGGGTCCCAACGTCCACTAGTTGGGCCCGTTCCTTGTATATCGGGCATGGCGACACCATTATCCACCGTACTTCCATCCCTCAATACCGAAATTGATTGAGCTTGATAAGTAGGCGGATGTTGGGGCGGAATCGGAGGAACATATGGAGGATATTGCACCTCGTTGGCTTGTTGTGGTTGAATCCCTTGGCTCGGAATTCACCCCGGTTGTTGAATCAAGTGCATTGCCCCTGAAATTTGTCCAATAGCCGTCTCGAGCCTCTTTATGTTTGCATCAAGGGCATGGAAACGATCCTCATCGACGAGAGGCTTTTGTGGAGGTGGTTGAGGACGAGGATTTTGGGGAGGAGGTGGAGGGTATGGCGATGAAGGATAATATGGAGGAGGTGGTGGATAATATGGGTTTGGTGGATATTGATGAGGAGGATAATATGGTGGTGGAGAGGGATAGTATGAATTTTTAGGAGGGTAGGGATAATTATAAGGAGGGGGACGACGATTTTGAAAATTCGGGTTCGTACCTTGCCCTTGAGGTGGTGATCCTTGTGGCATGTAACCTTGGGCGGCATAGACCTCGGCTCCTCCTTCGTATGTGAATGCTCCCATATTTTCGCAAACCTCCTTGATATGGCCTAGCTCTCCACAAATATCGCACCGGTCCGGCTTCCTAGTCTCCACTTGAGGTGCCGGTGCGTTCTGCTTCATCTTTAAATTCTCGAGATCTCTCAACATATCGGCCATCTGCTTCTTCATGTCGGGGCTCATCGTGACCGCCTTTGCCTCCATCTTCGTTGACCTAGATGACTTCTGTTGGGAACTTGCAGCAAGAGTCTCGAAAATCTTCTTCATGTCATCGGCTGTCTTGACCGCAATATTTCCTCCGGCCGAGCTGTCCACCATGAATTGGCAGGTCTGATTCAATGCATCGTAGAAGTACTGCCAAATAAGCTCAGGAGCCATCTGATGGTGAGGACATTGTTGAAGTAAGTCCTGAAATCTCTCCCAAGCCTCGTGAAATGGCTCGTCGTGGTCCTGAGAGAAATTCATGATTTGCGACCGCACCTCCTGAGTCTTGCGGCTAGGATAATACTTCAACATAAACTTCTCACACACCTCATTCCAAGTGTGGAGAGATTCGGCTGGGAGCGACAGGTACCATGACTTTGCCCGATCCTTCAGAGTGTAGGGGAAACACTTCATCTTCAGGTTGTCCTCCGTAAGGCCTGATAGTGGAAAAGACTGCACGACGGTGCAGTACTCCCGAATAAACGTAAGTGCATCCTCGTTGGCCAGCCCGTGATAGGAAGGGAGCAACGCCAGGTGGTGAGGTTTCAGCTCGTGATTTCTGACCGCTTCCGTCAGAACAATCGCCGAAGTAGTGGCAGTGAAGGTAGGGCGAGCAAAATCTCCCATATATCGTGCCATCGCTTCGGTCTCAACAAAAACAACACTCAGCAAACAGGGTTAAACGCACCGAGTGGGAGAAATAACAAAAACGAATAAACACAAATAAAAATAAAACAAATAAAAATACTACACAATCAAAAGCCTAAAGTTTTCCCCGGCAACGGCGCCAAAATTTGTTTCACTAAAAAGTGTTCGCAATAGAACGAAATCCTATCGTAGCACTAGCAAGTAAAACCTAAGTATCGAATCTCAAGGAAAACTTAACAGGGCAATTAATTATGTAGTAAATCCTAATCTAGCCTAAATCTAAGAAAGCAAGTAAATAGAATTTTTGGGTTTTTGGTTTTAAATCCTAGGCAAGAAAATAAATCAAAGCAATAAATCAAAGCAAATAAATCTAATCTAGAAAGCTGGAAATTAATCTAAGAATTAAACTAAAGAAAACAATAAATCTACCTAGGCAAAAATCGAAAGGAAAGCAATAAAGAAAGCAACGAAAGAAAAGAAAACGAATCTAGACATAATTAAACTAAATCTGAAAATCTGGAAATTAAATAAATAAATCTAACTCTAAGAACTTTGAAAACGAGAGAATTGAAAACGAAAGAAAAACGAATCTAAACTAGACTTTGAAAACCGAACGAACGAAATTAAACTAAGGAAATTAAACGAAGCAATAAAGAAATCGAATCTAGAACTAAAGCAAGTAATTAAAGCAATTAAACGAAAGCAATAAAATAACTTACGAAAGTAACGAAGAAACGAAGAACTTGAATTAAACTGCAACGAACTACGAATTCGGATTCGAACAAAAGAAAGCAATAAAACTAAAGCTAAAGTATTTAGAACTGAAAAACTAAGGTAAAAGCTTGTTCATAATTCGTGCCCTAATGGCATATATATACTAAGGTAAGAGTTTGATCCAAACTAGGAAACAATTAGAAAAACACGCCAGGCGTGGAGCGGGCGCTCCAAAGGATGGGAGCGGGCGCTCCATATTGGCTTCGCAAAAATCCTTCAACTGCTGAACTGGAGCGGGCGCTCCAAACACCTGGAGCGGGCGCTCCAACGCTTATGTGCAAATCCTTCGGGAACTGTTCATGGATCGAGCGCTCCACATCTCTGGAGCGGGCGCTCCAACTCATCCGCGCTCTTCATCCAGTTTTGCACTCCTTTTTCTTCCTTTTCTCGTTCTTTCTCCTTCTTTCGGCTCCCATGATCCCTAACAAGTAAAATACTCGAAACACCCAAATCATAGCTATAACGACACAAAATGACTCCAAAACGACACAAAAACAAATAATAAATAACGACTAAATCCTAACAAAATGACACCAAACACTTCACTTTAGTCTCGTAGCGTCCGCTTCGAATCGAGTCGCTTCGGAGTCATATTGTAGTGAGTATTTGGGAAGTGAGTTCCCGAAGTGACTGCTTGAAAAGTGTTGACCCGCGTTGACTCGCTTCGGCTTTTTACTGTAGCGCTCACTTCGCTTCGCTTTGGTGGACTCGCTTCGATTCCACTGTAGCGCTCGCTTCACTTCTCTTTTCTTCGGCACGCTTCACTTTGACTCGATAGACTCGCTTCGCTTGGAAAACACGCTCTAGTGAGTGGCCTTCTCTTGGACTTTTCTGCTGTCTAAGAATCTAAGTGACTAAAGCAAAAATGAAGCCATCCTAACAGTATAGGCTTAGAAAAATTTCTAACCTATCATCTACACCAAAATGGGTCGCTTGGGAGCAGAACACTTGGGGTTTTGGGATCAAATCAAAACAAACAATTGACTCACTTCGAAGTATCCCATAGGAGTTCCCCCTTAACACTTTGTTCTTAACAATTCCCAATAATTTCCCCCTTTTTGATGATGCCAAAACCCAAAACATATTTTAGACTAAGAGATTTAGCCTACCTAACTGTGGAAGGAACTTCAAGCGACTGCTTCCTTTGCATGTTCGTTGAATTTTTTTTTTAAGTTCCTTTCCTCCTTTTTATTCGGTTAAGTTGTTTGAGTTTTGTTGAATAAGGATAAAATATTCACAAAGCTAGTAAATGACACAGGAGTTGACAGAAAAATAATTATGAGATATATGAACATAGTTCACAAAACATCGAGACTTGAAACTCAAGGGTTTCCTGCAGCCTCGTTCTTCTCCTCCTTCTCTTTCTCCGTCGCCTCCTCTTCCCTCTTCTTCTCCTCTGTCACTTCTTTGATGTAATATGCAGACATGACATTCACCTCCATTGTTATGATGTTGTGCTGACTTGGTCTCCACCTGCGCTCCATTCTCAGAGCTTCATCAACTTCCTCATCGATAATCCTTCGGTTGGGAACCAAGGAATTCGGCTGAAATGGCATGGGATACTCCTTTACTGCGGGCACTTTGACAATAAAAGGTAAAGGATCAGCTTGCTCCGCCAAAGTAAAGATTTTCCGCCGTAGCCGTTCATTGAAGTGGCACAAGAGTTGTTGAGAGCCTCCAATCTTGAGCACTTATCCTGATTAGGCCCTACTTGCCAGTAGTAGTAGGCCTTGATGAATTTGTCCTTCAAGATAAGCCAGGTCTCAAGAAGGTCCCTTGGGATGAAGTCTTCGATTTGCCTCGAGTCTGGATGGTGATCTCTCCGCATGGCCAGCTCCTCCTCTATCCTGCTTTTCAACTCCTTCATGACTAAGTTGAATTTTGCACTAGTGTCAGTGCTCCACTTGGGAAGCATTTCGTTGACACGCTTGCGAATGTAGTCATGCTCTCTGGGAGGGTAGCGGCCGGAGTTGATCATCTCCATCGAGGTGACTCGGCAGGTGTCCATCCAAGCTTGGGCCTGCACAGCTTCAGATTCCTCAGGAGTGTGAGGAATGTAGGCGCTTCTTGCGATGGCGGACTGGATGAGTCTCACTTCATTCCAGTGCGACTCAATCCGCTCATCTATTTTCTCTAGCCTCTTCCTCCTCACCTCCTCGTCCTTCTCCTTCCTCTTCTTCTTCTCTTCTCCCTGCCTTTGTCTCCTCTCCAAGCGGCTAGATTTTTCAGTAATGGCCTGCTGAATCTTCCGGCGCTTGGCTGCAGGGTCCTCTTCTCTGGACTCAGGTGTAGTCCGCTTCAAGGGTTGTTTCGGTGGGGGCATATCTGTCTTTGCAGTGGATGGGGATGGAGTGATCTCTTGACTAGCAGAGGCGGCTTCAACCGTAGTCGAAGCGGGCTTCGCAGCTGGAGCGAGCGCTTGTGATGATGAACCTGAAGCGCCTTCCTGCAAGCTCTCCAACAGGGCTCTCTGCGAAAGGTCAAGTTCCTTCTCCATCGCGCGAGCAATTGCTTCATCCTCAAGGATTTGCAGCTCCTTTTGCTCTTTGGTCAGCGGAGCAACAACTGGAGGATGAGTGGCTATAGACGAGCCAAGCAACTTCCCTGCAGCTGGCCTTCGAGGCTTTTCAAGGAGCTTGTCTTTTCCTTTCTTCCTCGCCAGCTCTGCCCGAGCTTCATCCATCTCTTCATCTGCTCCTCCACTTTCAACGCCACTTCCCCCTAGGATCAAGCCTCCTGCTTCAATCCTCTGCTCTCCTTCTCTTCCGATTCCACTTCCTCCTACAATTAAGCCACTGGCTTCGATCGCTCACTCACTTCCTCCTTCCAACAGCTTAACTCCACTACTTCCTTGTTCGGTTGGTTTTACAATAATTTCCCCCTTTTTGGCATCATCAAGACTGCCAGGGGCTGGGATGGTCACCGTTCCGCTGATGGATTGGTGTATGTCATTGACTCTGCTCAGAACATCTTGGAGCATCTTCTCAGCACGCTACGCAAAAACTTGCTCTTTGGAAAGCACGATCTCTGAAGTTTTAATGGAGATTTCCTCAAGCAGGTATTTGCACTGCTGCTCCCTCTCCTTCACATAGACCATCAATCTCTCCAATGGCTCCACTGCTCTGAAGCGGTCATCAAGCTCGGCTTCTATATCTGCACGGATTAGCTTGCGCTCTTCCTGCAGTTTGAGATTGAAGAATTTCTGCGATGCTTCCAATTCCGCTTGAGCAGTAGCAATGGCGTTCTGTTTTTGCTTTAGAGTTACGTAGACTTGAGCAGCTCCGGCCATTCTGATTGCAAATTCTCCGGCCTTCTTTTGTGCCTTGTCAATTTCGACAGCAAGCTGAGCTTACTTGAGAGCCACATCAATCCCTGCCTTCCTCCTGCTTGTCAATTCAGCATTTGCCTCATCAAGTTTGCTATTGAGGACTTGAATTTCCTTCTCAAGGCCGTGAGATTTCAGTTTAGCTCTCGTCAGCTCACTTCCTAGCTTGATTTCCTCTTCCTTTTTCTTATCCAACTCCTTTCTCTCCTTCTCCAGCTTCCTCCTCAACTCCTTCTTCTCACCTTCCAATGCCACAAGCTTGTCATTCACCTCTCTCAGCCTGCTTCGCTCAGCCTCAAGCAATTGCTTGGACTCTTGAGCATCTTTCTCCGACTCCTCCGCTCGCTTTACCTTCTTTCCCAACAGATTCTCCTTCTCCGCAAGCAACTTCTCCTTCTCCTCGACCTTCTCCTCCAGCTCACTCCTCTTCTTGTCAAAATCTGCACGCAGATTAGTGACTTCCATCACCTTTGTTGTCAGCTCCCCTTCCTTCTTTGTGATCTCACTTTGAAGGTTGGAGACTTCCACCTCCTTCTCCTCCACTTCCACCTCGTGCTCCTTCATCAATCGGAGTTCATGCTTAGATGGCACATGTTCTGGGACGGACGCCTCTGGGTATTCACGCAGCACCCTAGCGTCAAGCATCTCCCAATAATTGGCCTCGTTAATGAACACATGGAAGCCATCAGCTCCGATGAAATTGAGCGACTCCACCTCCTTTGCTTCGACATCCTCCTCCTTCATAGCCTTCAAAAGATTGAAGATCTTGTAGTACTCTGTTCCTCTGTATGTGATATACGTGAGAAAGTTGACGGCTCTTGTGAAGAAATCAGTGGTCATCTCCACTAAAGGGTATCGGTTGCGAATCAATTCTGCAGCTTGCTCCCGGTCCTTGACATACCGTTCCAGAGCATTCTGTTCTGCAGCTGGAGTTGGTGGAGTTGGTGGGATTGAGATGAAGTTGGTGTCGGCTGTTTGGGCGGTATCAGCTGATTCTGCTGATGAGGACAGAGAGTTGGGTGTGGATGCTTGTGTGGTTTCCGGTTGGGTGGTTTGGGGTTGGGTTTGTTGAGCAGTTGGGATGAAGAAAGAGTACAACCCTTCTATATTAGCACTGTAGAAGGGTAGATTGAGGGCTTGGAGTGAAGAAGTGGATTCTTCTTCATGTATTGAGTAGGGAGATTTCTGGGGTTGGGGTTGTGCCGTGGTGGAGGTTTGAGGTTCGGGTGGCTGTTGAGTTTGAGTTTGAGGGGTGTGGGGTGTTTGGTCTTTGGGAGGTGAAGGTTGGGGTTGGTGTTCTCTTTCTGGTGAGGGTTGGGGTTGCTCTTTTTCAACTATCTTTTCGAGCGGCTGCTCCTCAGCCTCGCTCGTCCCGATTATGGTAGTTACACTTCTCAATCTCTGCGGTCACCTTGACCTTGCTTTCCTCGGAGCTCGCTTCGATGGTGAAGGAGCCTGGATTTCCTCTTTCGCCTCGCTACAAGATTCAGCGACTGGAGCGGAAGGGAGAACTATCACGTTGATGCAATCCCGGTCCATTGGGAGCTTCTCCGTTTTCCATGAATCAAAGTAGATGGTGTTCTTTTTATACTCGGTTGTCTCCTTCTTGCCAGTCCACCTCATATTCTCGAATAGATTCTCCAGGGCGAAGGAGATTCTGGAGAAAATTTTCAATTTTCCTTTGCGAACGATTTCACTATCACTTCCCTCCTCGTACTTGAAATCCGCCGCAACTTCATGAATCTGGTTAATGAACCAGCGATGCCAGTTGAAGCTTGTCCATGTCAAGCTGTCAACTATGACCGAGGTGGCGTAAATCTTGGTGTCTGACAGTTGGCTCAGCGAACCAACACCGCAGAGTACTGACTTCGTGTACAACTCGCAGATTAAGTTGAACGGAGCCACTAAATCATTCCTGATGCTGCTCAGCTTCGGATTCCCAAACATCACGCCTCACCTTTTGGCAAACCGAGCGTATTCCACTTGAGTTGACATACCAAGTTCTGTCAATGAAACTGGTCCGACCATCGGCAAATCGAACACACGGGCTATTCTGCTTAACTCGATCGTCACAGGCTTTCCTTCCTGTGGATCGGTGAAGGTTGACGTTTCTTCTCCTTCCTTGAGATTCAGGAGAATCTTGGCGACGGCCTTGGCCAGAATCCGCTGTGGCTTCGCCGTCACGAACTTCCACAGGCCGGCCGTGGTCACAGCCCTGCGGAAGAAACCGTTCTCCGTTACCACACCTTCATCAAGATGTGGTTCAACAAAGATGTTGTCATTGAGGGTGTTCAGGAAGTCCTCCATAGTTTCAGTTTTCTCCTTCTTTCCCATGATTTATTTGAAGAGACATTTGAGAAGAGTTTAAAATTTTTGGGGGTTTGAGACTCGTGAGTTGCAGAGGTGCAGTTTTTGCACGAGAATGGCAATTTTAGAGAGTTGTGAATTTTTCTGCAGGTCTCCGTCGTTGCATATATATAGAACTAGGGTTCGGCTGACGTGGCCGGGGCAGGACAGTAATATCTTCGAAGATCCTGTGCGGAGGCGGCGGACCCTCGGTGATGGATCTGATGTGTCCGGCGTCATCACAGGAAAAGTGAACCGCCAACTTGACTTGGCGTTGCCACGCGGCAGCTTGTGATTTGTCTCTCCAATAGGCGTCGATCCAACGGTTGAGGTTTAGGAACTGTTCAGATTCGACGGCTGGATCGAGGGAGATTTTCCCGCTTCTCGTTGAACCAAGTTGCACGCGCCTGTCTTTTCTCTGTCTACGCGCCGCTGCATTAAATGCTAAAGTAAAAAGTGAAATTTTGCACTTGAGTACTGACAGCTCATACGCATCGCTTCATACCCGCTCGCTTTGAGAGTAGCCGCTCGGCTTCTACTCGCTTGCGAAGTACTCGCTTGGTGTGACTGCTCCGCACTCGCTTGCGATGACTTGCTTGAGTGACGTGGCACTCGCTTCGTCATTTGTAGCGACTGGAATAAGAAATGAAATTTCTTTGCTTAATTTAAAATGTTTCTGACTTACATACTTCGAGAATAAACAAGAATGTTTTCCTCTTTGTATTTGTGTCAGATTCATTTCATATTTTCCACATAGTGAGTGAAAGTTTCTAGCACGCTTCAGCTCACTTAGTGTACTTAAAATTGAAACACTTACCAGTCAATCTCACTTCGTAGGAGATTGATACCACGTATAGAAGACTTCATTTTGTGGATTTGGACAGTACTTGATGAATCCACTAGATGATATTGCTTGGAGCCTTTTGATACCACCTTTGCTGAGTACCACTTGTTGATGAATTCACTTGTTGGATGCTTCATCTTGGCTAGAACTTCATGGCGTTCATCTTCATGATATTCATCTTCCTCTACGAATTAAAGCGTCCACCATCGAAGTGAATGGGGGAGAGAATGAATATAGTACACAAGCTTACTACAACCCAGGGGGGAGCTTCACGTAAGTGTACTTATTCACGACGAATGGGGGATGAGTACAAGTCCTTATCTCAGAGCAGAATATGACAGGATGACAATGAGAATGCTCTGACAAGACAGTCTCGTATTTTACGTAGAAGCATGTCACCAGCCCTGCAACCTTTTGAAGAAAAAGGCAACCCTTCAAGCTTCCTCCTACAAGCTACAGAATGAACTTGCAATCGACTCGCTTGACCCAGAATTGGGTTAATTGAAGCGATGCAAAATTCAAAGTGGGGGAGGAATGAATAGACATCCGGCACCTCAACTCAATGAAGAGTGAGTAAGGAATGGATGTTTATCCACGATGAAGGAGATGAGAAGACTTGCTCCTCTTCGGCGGAAAGATGGGAAGAGGACGCAAGGTCTGGGTGCCAGCCCTGCCTAAGCTTTCACCATTTTTACGTGGGAAGACCCGATACAAGACCCCACAACCGTTACTAGAAACAGCACTTGCGAGTGTTTATACCCACTCGCTAGGAATCCTAGGCTAGGTAGCAGCTTTCCTTGCTCGCTTTGGAAGTAGCTTGCTCCGAGAGCAAACAATAGTTCCCCCTTAACCAATGGCTTAACAATTCCTGTAAGCGGGTAGGGAACGTCTTCCAACACTCCACCTTTCTCCACCTTATTTCTCCTTCTTCAAGCGAGTAGAATTTTGAAGTGACTCGCTTGAGTTGGTGAAGATCCGAAGCGAGTGACGCTTAAAAGAACAAGCGACCACTCCTTCGTGCATCCTGGATCTAGCATTCTTCACCAGGGTCTAACAACCCTAATTCCATGCATAGCTGACTGAAACGGGACTCAGCTAGAGGCTTCGTGAGGATATCTGCTCACTGGAGATCAATATGGATTTTCTCGAGCTTGATTTCCTTCTTCTCGACATGATTACGAATGAAGTGATGTCGGATTTCCACGTGCTTGCATCTGGTGTGTAGCACTGGATTTTGCGAGATGCAGATCACACTGTTGTTGTCGCAGAATATAGGAATTTCATTCGCTTAAACTTTGTAGTCCTTCAACTGCTGACAAAGCCATAGAATTTGAGAACCATGAGATCAGCTTGCTTCCCAAGAACTGACAAGTGCCCGAAGTTGATTTCCTATCAATTCGGCACCCTCCATAGTCAGCATCTGAATATCCAGTGAGCTCCAAATTGTCCTCCGTTGGATACCACAGCCCCATATTGACAGTGCCCTTCAAATATCGAAGAATTCTTTTGGCAGCTTCAAGATGGATGTGCTTGGGATTGCTTTGGAAGCGAGCACATACTCCAACTGCAAAAGCTATATCCGGCCTACTTGCAGTGAGATATAGAAGGGATCCGATCAAAGCTCGGTAGTCTGTAGCATCCACAGACTTCCCATCTAGGTCTACCTCCATCTTCCAGTTCGTGTTCATTGGAATCTTCACCGCTTTGGCATGCTGAACACCGAACTTGGCAAGCATATCTCGCGTGTACTTAGCTTGATTGATGAAGATTCCATCATCCTGCTGCTTCACTTGAAGACCTAGAAAGCAGCTCATCAAGCCAATCATCGACATTTCATATTTGGTCTTCATGAGCTCTTCAAACTTCTCGCTATGCGACTGGTTTGGTGATCCAAATATGATGTGTCAACATAGATCTGGACCCATAGCATGTCTTCTCCATGATTGATGGTGAAGAGAGTCCGATCTATCTTCCCTTTGTGGAATCCATTATCCACTAGGAATTGGGATAGGGTATCATACCAAGCTCTGGGAGCTTGCTTCAATCCATATAGGGCTTTCTTCAATCGATACACCTTATCTCCCTGCTCGAAACCCGGTGGCTGCTCCACATACACTTCTTACTTCAATTCACCGTTGAGGAACGTGCTCTTCACATCCATCTGATAGACTTTGAATTTCTTGGCCACTGCATAGGCTAGAAATAGTCTGATCGCTTCGAGCCGTGCCACTGGATCGAAGGTCTCATCAAAATCGATTCCTTCCTCTTGGCAATAGCCCTTAGCGACGAGTCGCGCCTTGTTCCTCACAACGTTGTGGTCCTCGTCTGGCTTGTTCTTGAACACCCACTTGGTGCCAATAACATGCTGGAATTTGGGACGATCCACGAGGTACCATACATCATTCCTGGTGAACTGATTCAGCTCTTCTTGCATGGCGATCACCCAATTGGAATCAGCTAGGGCTTCCTCCACGCTTGATGGCTCAATGTTTGAGAGAAAGCAACTGAACATTGCACTTTCTCCAAACATTTGACTTCTGGTCACTACACCCTTGGATGGATCTCCAATGATTTGACTTGGTGAGTGATCCTTGAGCCACGCTCGCTTGGATCCAGTAGTTTCGTCTTCATCTTCTTCCTGGTCGCTCGCTTCACCTTCTGAAGTGACTGGATTGGGTGCTTGGCCAGCACTCGCTTCAAGAAACTTGGGGGATGCTTCAACTTTTCCTTGGGCAACCTGCTCGCTTGAGCCCTTGATTTCTTCATCATCCTCAAGCAAGTCCCAAGTCAGAGAGTTGATGAGTTCCTCGCTTGACTTTCCTTCTTTAGATTGAGCATGTTCCTGTGGAAGACTTAAAGAAGATTCATCAAATACGACATGGGGTGATTCCTCCACAATTAGGGTTTTACAGTTGAATACCCTGTAAGCTTTGCTTGATGTGGAATATCCTAAGAATATTCCTTCATCAGCTTTGCTTTCAAAGGCTTTCAATTGTGACTTCCCATTATCATGGATGAAGACCCTACAACCAAAAATATGGAAATAAGATATGTTAGGAATTCTCCCTGTCCATATTTCATATGGTGTCTTGTCGTGCCGCTTGCAGAAAAGCGTCCGGTTCTGCCTGTAGCATGCTGTATTGGCAGCTTCAGCCCAATACTTCATTGGAAGCTTGGAGTCTGCAATCATGGTTCGAACGGCTTCTTTGATGATTTGATTCCTTCTTTCAGCAACTCCATTCTGCTGAGGTGTGCGTGCTGAGGAAGTCTGATGTGCTATGCCATGCTCCGTGCAGTAAGCTTCGATGGTAGAGTTCAAGAACTCTGTGCCTTTGTCGGAGCGGATGGTGACAATCGCTTGATTCTTCTTGTCACACCCCAATTTTCCTAACTCTAAAATATTCAATTTAAATTTAATCAATTAAATCGGGATACAACGAAGGGTAAAATAAAAAGGGAGAAATCATAATTCAATTGATTTTAATTAGTTTATAATTAAAATTCATTTAGTTTAGCCCGGAAATTTGGGCAGCATCTCCCCTATACCAGGATCAAGTCGTAGTAAACACCAAAGACTATTCATCAGCTAACCAAGTACATAAACCATAACGATGAGGTCGGACCAGACCGCGCCATCATCGGATCCAATATATATATTTAACGATAATGTAACTACCGAGGCGGACCAGACCGCTCTACAGTAGGATCCAAAGTATATATGAAATCATAACAACCGTGGCGGACCAGACCGTACTACAGTTGGATCCAGAATATATGAAAGCATAACAACCGTGGCGGACCAGACCGCACTACAGTTGGTTCCAGAATATAATTACATCAATGTTACGTTTAAATAGCGGAAGCGAAATAAATAGATGTTTATCAACCATTATAGTTTTTATGATTCCGTTTAAGTTTTCGTTATATGAATTCACAATTTCAAAATGTTAAGTTTTTATAATCCAACAAAAGAATAACGAACAAAACTTTAACTAACTTTTAACTCTCTAAGTTAACTAAAACTATAACTTTCATTTCATTTATTTAAAGTGGTGACAGCTCGATAATCTAAGTGACAAAAAGGAAATTGTTTTAAGAACCAAAACATAAGTAAATTGTTTCATAACCAAATTGAAATTTAAGAAACGAGAAAGGTCTAACGGTTTAAATTTTATTATCCTCGTCTCTTGTTTATTTCTCCTTTCCTTCTCTCTCTCTTCGCTCCGTTACTATGCCTCCGGCTCCCAATCTGCAAAACAAAGAAAGTTCTACAGGGCTGAGTACAACTAGCACTCAGTGTGATCATTGCCACAAAGGAAAACAAAAGCAGGACTTTCAGGATTTAAAAAGGGAGAAGAGAAAGAATAGAGTTTGATCCCGTACGACCAAACAATTTAGGTACCCATGTAGGTATTCCCAAGGTTACTCGTAATTGAATCCCGGTTAAACCACCCGACGGATTATAAGAACATTTGCAGGGTGACATACATAAAGTGTATATAAACCCATCAGCTATTGCTAGACGGCATAAATAAAGTATATGCAGGTCTATCGGCTAGGGATCGAGATTTCCGTGGTACACCCCACTCCCGACCCCGGTGTACACCAGTTGATCGTTGGTGTTTTAGACCTAATGATGTTAACCCGATATCGTAAAGATTAGAGCATTAAACCTGGGAAACCTGAGATTCACAATTTAATCCTGAAACAAAGCCTGCACTTGAAGAATATAGAGCTTACTAGCTCAAGAGTTATTAAGAAATAAGAATCCCCAAGGATTTTAACAAGTTCGAATAAATAGATCCCCACCTTTACCGGTTACTCGATTCTTTGGTTCGAATCTTAATTCAGCTTCTTCGGAGATTCTTCCTACAAATATTTTCTGAGGTCAAGTTACGTTCGTAGTTTCATCCTTAGAACTTTTCTAACATAACTTCTTTTTTAATATTAATATTCTTCATAATTACATAAATAACGTATTAACCTTCAATAATTATTTTCTTATGTTTTCGTCATTTCCATGGCTTAGACTTCAACACAAAAGTTGTTCAACTAATTATTAAGAATATTTTGGTGCAAAAACATTAGACATGCAAAAGGGTTAGGGGCCCTTCGAATCAAAATGAACACGGTTTCATTTTTAGAAAATTAACGGTGACTCTGATCATTACCAAATTTTATAGGATGCTAGTTAATCTCATTTCGAAGCCATATTAATATTTTCAAAATATTTGGACAGAGTCTCGACATGCAGGGAAACATTATCCGTGAAAAAGAGGGGTATACCTACAACAGTTCATTTTCAAAAATTCATTCCGATTAAGTGGTTAATTATTAGGTTATGAACAACTTTAATTCGGGGATGGGTATGCAAAAAGGAACGCCGGCAGCCACCAAAGAAAGGGCAGCTGCGACGGCGATGGAGAAGAAGAGAAGATATGATGATGGTGATGCATGTCTCTCCCGGGAGTTCGTGGCGACGATCAGCCACTACTCCTAGGATCGAAATCTCCCTACGAGTGCATAGGAACGAATGGCATACCTTTTCGATGATCGGAGGTCAAGATATGCGAGAAAGATGATCGATGGTGATCGGAGGCTGCTCTCGGCTTCCTTCGGTCTTGAAAGAGAGAGATGGCGGTGGAGGATGGTGGCGGCAGAGGACTGAAGAAGATGAAGGCAACAACTGCTGTAGCTGATCGGAGAGGTGGCGTCGGGTGGTGGAGATGAAGGGGCTGCTGCTCCTTTTAGAGAGAGAGAGCGGGTGATGGTGATGGAGGTGATGATCGGGTGAGAGAGGTGGGGAAGAGATGATGGGGAAGATGATCGGAGATGATGGTGGTGGTGATCGGCGATGGAGATGATGGAGGTGAGGCTGCCGGCGAGAGGGAGAGGGAGAGAGAGATAGTCGGTTGGGGGGGGGGGGGGGGGGGGGGGGGGGGGATTCTTCAAGATGAAGAATGGATAGGGGCTGATGCAAAATTGAGGCGGTGATGGCCTCTTTTTATAGGGGCCATCTCGTCTCCGGTTGGTCGCCTCGTTCACCGACGAAAAGATATTTTTTCGGCAACGAGTTCCGATTTTAGGTTTCAAAGGGTTTACGGAATCCAAATAAAATATCGAACTCAACGATATAGGTTAGAGAATTTTTGGAATGGATTTGATAGCTGATAACCACATATTTAGCATGCTTTAAAGTGCGTCTCGATGCGTGTTTTGGTTCGGATTTGTGCTTAAATGAATAGGAAATGATAGGTTTTTACAATTTATGCATTTTCTATATGCTTTGCATTTTCTCTCGGTTTCCGTGCTGATTTCAGGTGTTGCGGCAATATTCTGGGCAAGTTTGACTTATCCTATGTCGAAGAGGATCGAAAGAGGAAGCCGTAGCACTTTGCGGATTAATTTTCCGATGTCGGACGAGAGAGAACGAGGCAAAACCGTGAGAGCGCGCAAACTGTGAAATGTGGGCGGAAAATGCACGAGCCAAACGAAAATGGACTAGTCAACCTTTCATTTAACTTTCCAGAAATTACAGATTTAACCCCACCTTCTCAACTTAAGTTTCTAGTATTTGCAATTTGACCCCAATGTGTGGGAAAACTATAAATAGCTAGATATTTTCCTTATTTGTCATCTAATTTCAATTGTATTTCACTTGAGCAATTTCTCTTAGAACCCTTTCTACTTTGGTATTTTCAAATATTTGTGGATGATCAAGCTTGGAGATTGAAGATTATTGAAGATTTTCAATTCCTTTTCATTTCCTTGTCATTTATATTATGTTTTATCTTATTTTCCATGGTTTAATTGCTAGATCTATGGCTAGCTAAGCTTGCATATGGCTCCAAGTAATGGATAATTTGATGTAGATGATAGGTATTAGATTCTAGGATGTTGATCTACCTTCCTCTTGGATTGCCTATGGATTGGGACTTTAATTTGTATGCATGAATAATTGATCACTAGGAGTGCATCTAAGGTGTTTGAGGGAATGCCTAGTAAGCTTCCTTTCATAGCACTTGGCATCAATCCATACCCATATCACTTGATTTCATCTCTTATAGTTCCTAGAAAGAATTAGATGAGTTGGATGAGAGTTGGTAGGTTATCTTAGACATAATTTGTGCTATTTGGAGTTGATAGAGTATTTAAAGGCTTAGAAAGCATTTGTTGCTCTATCAATCAACTTGTTAATCACCCTAGTAAGGTAGGTTAGCATATTTGATATAAGAAACCATCCAAGGTGGATTAAATTGGCTTGAAGCATCTAGATTCTAAGAATATCATCATCATCATATTGGAAATCACTTGGATCCATGCCTTTACTTTTGTTGATTCTTCGTATTTCGCATTTTACTAGAATTGTTTACTTTACATTGTTGAGTTTACATTCCACTTTACTCTTTGTCTAGTTTAGAAAACCAAATCATGATCATGTGCTTAGATAGTATGATAGGGACTACGTGAACTACTTGATTTGCTATTGACATAATCATTCCTTGTGTTCGACATTCGGACTTACCTTGTTCGATATTATTGCTAGGCTAGAAATAGCTCTAGTCAATTTTTGGCGCCATTGCCGGGGAGTGATTAGATAGACATTTCAATAGTTTGTTTAGTCACTTGTTACTAATCTAAGCTTGTTTTTAAATTTCTCTCTCTTTTTGTTTTGAAGGTACATGCTCACAAGGTCCAAGGGGAGACTTGTAGAGCCACTTGTCTTGCAATTTGAGAGAAGACATCGAAGAAGGAATTCTAGAGAAGAGCAAGAAATGGGTGATCAAAACCCGAATATGGAGGCTATTATGAGAAGAATGGAAGAGATGCAATTAGAAATTGATGAGCAAAAGAGGAAGGATAATGAGGCGCCACCACCTCCTATCAACTTTATGTATCAAGCTCCAACGGATCAATATCAAGGAGGGGAGTGGGGCGCTATCAATGCCAACAATTTCGAGTTGAAAACCGGCTTAATTCAAATGGTGATGAATGCTCAATTTGGAGGAAGTCCCTTGGAGGATCCAAATTCACATCTTACCTCTTTCTTAGAGATATGTGACACCGTCAAGCTCAATGGTGTACCTTGTGATGCCATTCGACTAAGGATGTTCGGTTTCTCTTTGAGGGATAGAGCCAAAGATTGGTACAAAGGATTGAACAAGTCGGAGATTCACACTTGGCAAGATCTTTGCAAGGCCTTCTTATCAAAGTACTTCCCTCCCTCAAAGGCTCACAAGATGATTTCGGAGATTTCTCATTTCTCTCAACATGGAGATGAGACCTTATTTGAAGCTTGGGAAAGGTATAGAGAGCTCATCCGGAAATGTCCTCAACATGGTTTGAGTGAGGATCAACAAGTAACTCACTTCTATAGTGGACTCACTTCTCACACAAGGAGTGTAGTTGAAGCCACCGCGGGGGGTTGTTTGTTGAACAAGCATGCCAAGGAAGCATTGAGGATAATTGAGGAGATGGCCGCTCATGCCTACCAATGGCCTATGGAACGGACTTCCACAAAGAGGGTCGCCTCTCTATCGGATGAGAGGTATGATGAGTTGACTTCACTAATCACTACTCTAAAGAGTGATTATGACAAGGGTCAAAGAGACATGATGGAGATAAGAGCTATCAAGAAATATGAGAATGATGAGGTCTTAAATGAGGAGGAGGTGAAGTACATCAACCGTTGGAATCAAGGTAATTTTCAAAGAAATTATGGAAATCCTACCTTCAACAATCACCCAAACATCTCCTATGGAAATCCGCAAAATGCTATCAATGCTCCTCAATCTTATCCTCCCGGATTTGGTGCTCCACATCAAGTTGTGGAAGAGAAGAAGCCTCCTCAACCAGGGTTAGAAAGCATTATCCAACAAATGGCCGCTCAACAAAGCACTTTCATTGCTCAAACGGGGCAAAAGGTCACCACCTTGGAGAATACGGTTTCTTCCATGGACAAGCATATCAAGATGCTTGAGGGTCAAATTAGCCAAATGGCTAACCATGTCGCTTGTCAACACAAGCAAGGGCAATACCCTAGCAATACGGAGGTGAATCCCAAGAAGAATTGTAGTGCTATCGTTACAAGAAGTGGAAGAGCATACGGAAGCAAAGAGAAAGTTGTAGATGTTGATGAAGAGCCATTAGTTGAGGATTTGCCATATGAAGAGGAAGACCATGTAGTTGAAACGAAAAAGAAGGAAGTAAGAAATCCTATTCTTGAGAGGGAGTTTCTTAAGAGGAATGATGTGGTGGAAGTTCCTTTACCTACAAAGGATGTCATCACCAAGGCACCTTTCCCTCATCGTCTACCAAAGCCTAAGATGGATGAGAAGATGAAGAGATTCTTGGCCATGATTAGCAAGGTGCAAGTTAACAATCCTTTGTTGGATGCATTGAGGGATATGCCCGGGTATGCTAAATTCTTGAAGGATGCCGTGTCTAACAAGAGAAAGTTCGATTACTTTGAAACCATCAATATTAGTGAAGAGTGTAGTGCGGTTCTCCAACGAAAGCTACCTCTCAAGCAAAAGGATCCGGGATCGTTTACCATTCCTTGTCTTGTGGGAGGTCAAAAATTTGGTAATGTTCTTTGTGATCTTGGAGCCTCTATCAATTTGATGCCCTTGTCTATCTTTAAGAGGCTTGATATTGGGAATCTTCGTCCTACTCCGGTTTGTCTACAAATGGCGGACCGTTCTATCACTTATGCACAAGGAATTGTTGAGGATGTGCTAGTGAAGGTTGGATCCTTCATATTCCCGGTGGATTTTGTTGTTCTTGATATGCCGGAAGACAAGGAGATGCCTCTCATTCTTGGGAGACCGTTTTTGGCAACCGGGAGAGCCTTGATTGATGTACATGAAGGGAATCTCACTTTTCGAGTCAACAATGAGACCCTCACTATTTCGATCTATGATGCAATGAAGAAATCAAAGGATCATGACTTTGAGAAGTGCAATGTCATAGGGGTTGTATCACCATCTCAAAGAGAGGATCGTTTGGCATTCCAAGACTCCGTTTACCCATACTCCGAGCTCGATGAGGCTTGTGATGAGCTTTTGAGCGCCCTAGCTCTTATGGAGTCTCAAGAGTCTTCGTCTCCTATTGACCCACAAATTCTCTCGTCTTCTCAACATGAGCATAACACCGAAGAGAATCCACTCCAAGATTGGAGCTCTAAGGATGAAGGTATTTCTCATACTCTAACTCTTAAGGACTCTGTAGGAAGTGTCGATTTGCTTGAGCCGAAAGAGAATAGCATGAAAGATGTGGTAATTGCTTTTGAGTTGGAAGTTGAAGAAGATGATGAGGAAAAAGCTAAGTTTGGGGGTGTTACCCCTCATAAGGAAGTTGTGAAGTTCTTTGAGGATGTAGACGAAAGGAAGGATGAAATGGATGACGGTGATCCTTTGGTCCTTGGTTTGTCTTTCGTGCCTACAAGTCGAGTTTTGGGGGAATTGTGTAATGAAAGCCTCACTTTTCGAGTTAATGGAGATGAGACGACGTTTCATAAGCCGGAAGTTGAGATTGAATTGCCGATTCCGAGTGAAGAGAAGTGCTACAAGATCGGGGTCGAGTCTCGGGTGAAGCTTGTGTATCCGTTTCATGGAGGAGGTACAAGGATGAATGAAGCAAAGCCTCCTTGGAAGATAGGAGATCCAATTCACGACGAATGTGGAGACGTCAAATTTCGAGGCAAGGATTCGTTTGATGTACCATGAGCTCCCTTGAGGTATCGTCGAGCTAGCGACGTTAAACAAAGCGCTCGTTGGGAGGCACCCCATCACGTATCCTTTATTTTCTCATTTTCTTTAAATTTAGTCATTTTAGTCGAATAAGAGTGAGAGTGGGTTAATTTTTTATGGAAAAAATATTTCTAAGTGTTGGATGCTTTCTTTTGCTTTAGAAAATATTTGAGATTTTTCAAGTTTGCCATTTCATGCCTTAGAAAATTTTTGAGAATTTTCAAGTTCTTGTATTCCAACACTTAGAAAAAATTTTAGGGTTTAAGTTCTACTTTTGCGCAGTCCGGCGGTAAAATCGAAAAAAAATAGCAAAACTTGTCGGAATTTGATTCCGTCGATTGCATTGCATTCCTAAGACTCGAGAGTAGGGGGAAGGACTGACTCCCGTCCTGGACCGGCCCGGGAAGGCCCGGGCCAAGCCCGGGAACAGAGCAAACGGCGACCTAAGAGGGAAATCAGGGTCAGGTCGCCGGCAAGTTTCCAACCTAAATTAGGTCGCCGTCGGCAGCCGGTTTTGTGCCTTCCCCACGGCGGTCAACGCCCTCTTCCATGGTGTTGACCGTCGTTGCCCCTTCTCCCCTATGCGATGTCTCGCCATTTCGCCTCGTTCTCCCTCATACGAACTCCGAATTGCATTCCGTCTTTTGCTATGGATTCCTCTTTCGACCCTCTCCAACATAGGATAATTTTGAGTAATTTTGTTGTTTGTTTTTTTGGTGTAAATAAGTGGTCAAATTAGGGCTGGAACATGAGGAGGAAGGTATCTCAAATCATCCCCTTACATGAGCTTATTGTTCACCCCTTGAGCTATGCTTTGATATGTGATTACTAATATATGAATTGAGATTGAATGTTGCTAGGGGGTGACAAAGAGAAGCTAAGCATGACGAAGGAAAGGATTCAACTTAATCGAGCATGTACCGGAGTGAGCAACATTGAACGTGATATGCATCGCAAGCTTGGACCTTTGTGAGTGTAGTTTAAATTCCTTATTATTCTTCCCTCCAAACTCATTTTAGACTTTGTTTCTACAATAAGTTTGGGGGAGGGGGTAGGATAAGGTCTTTAAACTACTATTCTCTCTTCGATTTTTCATTAAAGTTGCGATTTTTAGGCTTGTATTTGCTTGATGGAGTTGATTATGCTTAATTGGATGCTTGAAAAGGATGAATTCGGTTGAGTGTGTTTGGTATATGATGAGAGTGAATAAGTTGGAATGCGATTCAAGTGATTCATATGTGTGTAAATGTATGCTTACTTGCAAATTTTGCAAAATTTAAAAAAAAAAAAAAAAAAAAAAAAAAAAACTTCTTTCGAATGAATCACTTGAAGTATTTGTTTTCATATCGTGGTTATCGCTCCTTTGCTTTCAAGAGAGATGCCAATGATGATTTGAGCGGAAAATGCATCATATTTTGTGGGATTTTTCATGTGTGTATTGAGCATGAAATGGTTGCATAGCATGATTAACTCGGAATGATTGATCTTAGGCACATGAACTCTAAACAAAAGCTTATGAGATATGGGCCAAAACGTTGAATTGATAACGTTCTTTTTCTTTCTTGTGAGTTTGCCATGTTTTGCATTGTTATCTTCTAGAACTTGCCTTCAATCTCGATCAAGGTTGCTATATGTGCTACGAGAACTTAGAAATGATTTTAGGCCCTCACTTGTTAGCCTCATTATTCCCTAAACACTAACCAAATGAAACGTTAACTTTGTGGTCCCCCTTGAGCCTTTGAAGCCTTTGTTGCTAAACCGGATGAAAGGGGGTGAAGGTTGGTTAAGGGAATCCATTAAGAGGTTGTGAAGTAGTGAGATGACGAGGTTTGAGAAGTTTGATTGAAGAGATCGTTTTGAGATAAGAATACTCCTATGAGCTCTAGAAAAAAAAAGAAAAAAAAAATGAAAGAGATGAGAATGTAATTCTCATAGAAAAAAAAAAAAAAAAGTGATGAGAAAAGAGAAAAAAAAAAAAAAAAAGAAAAGAAAAAAGAGTTTGAATAAAGTTAGTTGTGAATGAGAGCATAAAGGAGTGATTCATGAATATTTGAGAAGCTTCAATCAAGCTTGTGTATTAAAGAGTGCAAAGAGGAGAAATGGTGAAGGTAGAAGGTGGAGAGATTCACACTTAGAGTGGAAATGAGAGGGTGAAAGTACTTAGGAGATATCTTAGTCACTTAGCCTAAAAATCCCTACCTAAACCAATGTCCCCACATTACAAGCCTAAATAAAAGACCTAATTGATCTTAGTTCAAGTGCACAATCAAGCGATGGAGATCTTGAGATTTAGGGCAAGCTTATGGTAAGAGCAATGCATGCATGAGTTCGATGAGTGTAAATTTCATACCATACACTTGAGAGAAAGAGTGATACACTTACATCTAGAGAGGTTTGGAGTTTCATTGTGTTTGAGTGATTGATTTCTTGGTTGAGAGTGTTGTGTGATTGTGGATTGTTAAATGCACCTTGGGAGTTCCATGTTCGAAAATGCTTTATTGAGTGAGTATTTTGAGGCATCGATGATCTTGATTAGCATACCCATATGTGCTCATGTTCTTTGATTGTTCAATCCATTGTCGGGACGAGCAATGGCTTAAGTTTGGGGGAGTTTGATAACCACATATATAGCATGCTTTAAAGTGCGTCTCGATGCGTGTTTTGGTTCGGATTTGTGCTTAAATGAATAGGAAATGATAGGTTTTTACAATTTATGCATTTTCTATATGCTTTGCGTTTTCTCTCGTTTTCCGTGCTGATTTCAGGTGTTGTGGCAATTTTCTGGGCAAGTTTGACTTATCCTATGTCGAAGAGGATCGAAAGAGGAAGCCGTAGCACTTTGTGGATTAATTTTCCGATGCCGGACGAGAGAGAACGAACCAAAACCGTGAGAGAGCGCAAACTGTGAAATGTGGGCGGAAAATGCACGAGTCAAACGAAAATGGACTAGTCAACTTTCATTTAACTTTCCAGAAATTACAGATTTTACCCCACCTTCTCAACTTAAGTTTCTAGTATTTGCAATTTGACCCCAATGTGTGGGAAAACTATAAATAGCTAGATATTTTCCTTATTTGTCATCTAATTTCACTTGTATTTCACTTGAGCAATTTCTCTTAGAACCCTAGCTATTTTCCCTCTTTCTACTTTGGTATTTTCAAATATTTGTGGATGATCAAGCTTGGAGATTGAAGATTATTGAAGATTTTCAATTCCTTTTCATTTCCTTGTCATTTCTATTATGTTTTCTCTTATTTTCCATGGTTTAATTGCTAGATCTATGGCTAGCTAAGCTTGCATATGGCTCCAAGTGATGGATAATTTGATGTAGATGATAGGTATTAGATTCTAGGATGTTGATCTACCTTCCTCTTGGATTGCCTATGGATTGGGACTTTAATTTGTATGCATGAATAATTGATCACTAGGAGTGCATCTAAGGTGTTTGAGGGAATGCCTAGTAAGCTTCCTTTCATAGCACTTGGCATCAATCCATACCCATATCACTTGATTTCATCTCTTATAGTTCCTAGAAAGAATTGGATGAGTTGGATGAGAGTTTGTAGGTTATCTTAGACATAATTTGTGCTATTTGGAGTTGATAGAGTATTTAAAGGCTTAGAAAGTATTTGTTGCTCTATCAATCAACTTGTTAATCACCCTAGTAAGGTAGGTTAGCATATTTGATATAAGAAACCATCCAAGGTGGATTAAATTGGCTTGAAGCATCTGGATTCTAAGAATATCATCATCATCATATTGGAAATCACTTGGATCCATGCCTTTACTTTTGTTAATTCTTCGTATTTCGCATTTTACTAGCATTGTTTACTTTACATTGTTGAGTTTACATTCCACTTTACTCTTTGTCTAGTTTAGAAAACCAAATCATGATCATGTGCTTAGATAGTATGATAGGGACTACGTGAACTACTTGATTTGCTATTGAAATAATCATTCCTTGTGTTCGACATTCGGACTTAACTTGTTCGATATTATTGCTAGGCTAGAAATAGCTCTAGTCAATAGCTCAAGGAATTTTGAAGACACGAAAAGGATCGAAATAGACAAACGGCGACCCGGGTTTTCTTAACCGTTTATCCGAAAAATACCTAGCTTCTTTCATAATTCTTTTAATGTCAAAACTAGGTTAAAAATATTAACATTACATTTTTAGAACTTTTATTGAGCTAAAATATAATATTTTAGTTAGTTAATTTTAATTAAATTAATATTCTAAAAATTCTTTATTTAAGTAATTTATATTACTAATAATATTAAAGCTTTTAAGTTAAAATCCTTTTATCATTTTTATTATATAATTACGAAAAGCTTATTTTATTAGAGAAAACTATTTATTTTCTATTTTCTAGTATTTAAAAATACGGGTTATTACACTACCACCCCCTTAAAAGAAATTTCGTCCCGAAATTTAAGTACCTTCATATACTAGGTCGGGGTATTGGGCTCTCATCTTTTCCTCCAGTTCCCACGTGGCCTCCTCTATGTCGTGGTGGTTCCACAACACCTTGACTGTGGCAATCTTCTTGTTCCTAAGGATCTTGATCTTTCGATCCAAAATCCTAACAGGTTTTTCTATATAATGTAAATCAGGGTTAAGTTCTACCTCTTCATACCTAATCACGTGCTTGGGGTCAAACACATACTTCCTAAGCATGGATATGTGGAAGACGTCGTGAACATTTGCTAGGCTGGGAGGTAATGCTAGGCGGTATGCTACGTTCTTGATCTTCTCTAGAATTTCGAACGGTCCAATGTACCTCGGTCTCAACTTTCCTCGTTTTCCGAATCTAATGACTCCTCGGGTTGGACTGATCTTCAAGAACACTTTGTCTCCAACTTCAAATTCCAATTCGGTCCTTCTTTTGTCGGCATAAGATTTCTATCGATCTTGAGCTTCTCTGATTCGTTGCCGAATTGTGTTGACGATAGACACCATTTCTTGGACTATGTCTGGTCCCAAAAGCTTTCGTTCTCCCACTTCATCCCAATAGAGAGGTGAACGGCACTTCCTTCCATACAAGGCTTCGTATGGCGCCATTCCGATAGTAGATTGAAAACTGTTGTTGTAAGCAAATTCCACCAATGGCAAAATTTCTTCCCAATTATCTCCTCTGTCGGCAACAACTGCTCTTAGCATGTCTTCTAAGATTTGGATCGTACGTTCTGACTGTCCGTCGGTCTGAGGGTGAAAAGCAAAGCTGAACTTTAACTGAGTACCCATGTCTTCTTGTAAGCTCGTCCAAAACTTCAACGTGAAACGGGAGTCGCGATCTGAAGTGATAGAGATCGGAATTCCGTGAAGTCTTACTATATCTTTGACGTAGAGTTTGGCCAACTTCTCTAATCCAAATGTCATCTTAATCGGCAAGAAGTGAGCTGACTTTGTGAGTCGATCGATGATAACCCAGATTGCTGTGTTTCCCTTGGATGACTTTGGAAAACTCACCACAAAATCCATGTTGATATGGTCCCACTTCCACTCTGGGATAGGCAACGGTTGCAAGGTTCCGTATGGCCTCTGATGTATAGCTTTCACTTGTTGGCAGGCCAAGCATCGTTCTACAAACGAAGCGACGTCTTTCTTCATGGATTCCCACCAAAATTTCTGTCGTAGATCCCGATACATTTTCATGCTACCGGGATGAGTTGTGTAGGGTGTATTGTGAGCCTCGTACATAATTTCTTCTTTCAATGCTTTGTTGTCTGGCACACATAACCTGTCTCCATAGAGTAACGCACCGTCAGTGCTGATTTTGCAATCCTTCACGAAGTCGTTGCATCCTTCTGAGCCAACCTGTGATCGTAGCTTTTCCATGCGTGCATCGGTTTGCTGGCCGGCAATGATTCGTTCTCGAAGGTTCGGCTTTGCAACAATTGTAGCAATGCATCCATTTGTTGTTACTGGCGGGCAAAGAATGGTCAGGTTCAACTTGGCAAATTCTCGAGCAAGTTCCTCTTCATTTGTAATCACATACGCGAGATTCCCTAAAGGTCTTTCGGCTTAAGGCGTCAGCAACTACGTTGGCTTTTCCTGGGTGATAGTTGATTTTACAATCATAGTCCTTGACTAACTCAAGCCATCGCCTTTGTCTCATGTTGAGCTCCTTCTGTTCAAAGAAATATTTCAGACTCTTGTGATCAGTGAAGATTTCACACTTTGCTCCATAAAGGTAATGCCTCCATATTTTCAAGGCATGAACTACCGCTGTTAACTCGAGATCATGTGTAGGATAATTCTTTTCATGCGGTTTCAGTTGTCGAGATGCGTAGGCGATCACTTTCCCATTTTGCATCAAGACACATCCCAATCCTTGTTTTGATGCGTCGGTGTAGATCACATATCCTTCATTGCCTTCCGGAACGGTTAGTATTGGCGCGGTTGTGAGTCGATTCTTGAGCTCCTGAAAACTTTTCTCGCATTCCTCCGTCCACACATACTTGGTTCCCTTCTTCATAAGTGAAGTCATTGGTTTGGATAACTTTGAGAATCCTTCGATGAATCTTCGATAGTAACCTGTGAGTCCTAGGAAACTTCGGATCTCGGTTACGCTTGTTGGAGTCTTCCATTGACTAACTGCTTCCACTTTGGCTGGGTCGACTTTGATCCCTTCGGCGGAAACGATATGGCCAAGGAACATTACTTCTCGTAGCCAAAACTCGCACTTGCTAAATTTAGCGTACAACTTTTCCGTTCGTAGTGTCTCGAGCACGGTCCTGAGATGCTCTTCATGATCTCTCTGGGTCTTTGAATAGATGAGAATATCGTCAATGAACACGAGAACAAATACGTCTAGATATTGATGAAAAATTATGTTCATCAGGTCCATGAATACTGCGGGTGCGTTGGTCAGTCCGAATGGCATCACCGTGAACTCGTAATGGCCGTAACGGGTCCTGAAAGCTGTCTTTGGCACGTCTTCCTTTCTAACTTTCAGCTGATGATATCCTGATCTGAGATCGATCTTGGAAAACACACACGCTCCTTTGAGTTGATCGAAGAGATCGTCAATCCTTGGCAATGGATACCTATTTTTGATTGTGAGTTTGTTGAGTTCTCGGTAATCAATACACATCCTCATGCTTCCGTCTTTCTTTTTCACGAACAACACTGGGGCTCCCCATGGCGACACGCTAGGTTGGATGAAACCTAGGTCGAGTAATTCTTGCAACTGAACTTTAAGCTCTTGTAGTTCCTTTGGCGCCATTCTGTAAGGTGCTTTGGACATCGGGGCAGCTCCTGGCTCTAGATCGATAGGAAATTCAATTTGTCTGTCTGGTGGTAGACCTGGCAACACTTCTGGAAATACGTCTTCGAATTCTCGAACGACTGGCACTTCTTGAATTGATTTTTCTGTCTTTGGTGGGTCTTCAAGCGTTACCCAAAAACATTGGTTGTTGCCTTTGCGTAACATTGCAACGGCTTTCATGGCGGAAATGATCGGCACCTTTCCTCCAATATGAACGCCGTGAATCTTTGTGGCCTCCTTGGTTCTGGTTGCATCTGTTGGCGTAGTGTCCTTTCTTTCCGCAACGATAACACTCCACTGTCCTTAGGCGACACTCACCTGGATGGTTCCCTTGACAATATCGGCAAAAAGGGAGGTTCCGGTTTGGTGCACTTGGCCGCGGTGGTTGGGGCCGTGGTGCAGCTCGGAATTGTTGAGGCGGTTGAGGATTGCCTCTCCATCCTTGGGGTCTCATCTTGTTACCAGAGCTTCCTCCTTCAAACTTTCTCTTCCCAAAAGTTGGATTGGACACCATGCTCTGCTCGTTGCTTCTGTCTCTTTCTTTCGGTAGCATGGATTCAATATCCATGGCTCGGCTCAGTGTCTGGGCATAAGTGAGAGGACCGTGACTGGCAATTAAGGGATATGCCAATCTCATGTCGAAGACCGCGTCTGAATTAGTCGGCACGATCAAGATCCGTCTCCACAAGTTGCGGAGCATATCGAGAGAGTTGGTTGAACAAACGATCATATTCAGTGACCGTCCTCTTCCCTTGTTGCAAGTTCCAGAACTCATTCTGGCGACGCTGGCGGTAACAACCCGGAATGTACTTCTCAAGAAGCTCATCCTTGAAGTCTTCCCATGTGTATCGTTCCCATTGAGCAGCTGTGAGAGTCCTTTTGACTGACTCCCACCAGAAATCAGCTTCATCGACCAGTTGATGAAGACCATAAGCAAGTTTGTCGGCCTCGGTGCATTTGAGGTAGTTGAAGATCTTGTCCATAGCTCTAACCCATTTCTCGGCATCGACTGGTTCACCTAACCCATTAAAAGTCGGAGGATTCCCACCAGAAACTCTCATCATTTCTAGGCACCTGAACTCGCTCTAGGGGCTCACCTACATTATCGTTCCTCCCACGTACCATTTTGTTTTGCTAAGTTTGATTGACTCTGTTCTCTTTTAAGAAGCTGAATTGATATAGTTGTCAAAAGAACGTTAGTAATCTTTATCAAGAGTTTATGACATATCCATAATAGCATAAGTTTTGTTAAAAAGAAAAGTTTTTATGCTATATCCATAAATAGCATTTTGATTAAGGGGATTCAATATTTCAAAATATACTTATTCTTTCAAGTAAAACATATCCACATAATTCACACATATATCGTAAGCCCGATATGATCACATAAGCCACATATATATCGTAAACCTGATACTTTCAAAGATCATATCACTTGTCAAGTTTTTCAATATCAATCCCTCCCCGGATGATAATAATTCAATTTCAAATATCAATCCCTCCCCGGATGATAATAATTCATTTGTATCGTATCCCGATACTAAACCTGTCACAATTTACGTTTCAAAAATAAATCCCTGCTCAGATTATAACAAGTTACATTTTTCAACATAGAATTTCACATCTTGCAACAAACAATGCAAACTTTCACGTTTCGTTAGTTCTCACATTTCGTTTTTCATATAGTTCACATTTCGCAATTAATCATATAATCCTTGCAAATAATCATAAGATCACCAAGTCACAAATCATATAAACATAACCATCATCATAGCCATGATCATATATATGTCGCCCAAAATTGATTCGTATAGAAACGAATCTCGACCTGCCCATAACATATCTTACATACCATATATCAATCCTGCATAGTGAGATAATAACATAATATCATACGAAGTTTTGCCTCCACGAGGACTTTCCCACATAACATATATGAAACAAACATGCAAATGCAGATGCAAAGATGAAGTCGGGGCGGCTTTGTAGGCCCACACCAAAAATCCCGGCTTGCGAAGCGTCGTCATCTATGGCTTCGTTGGCATCTCCGTCTGCATACACTTGCCCTACTCCTAGTAGTTCCCAACCGAGGCCTCACTGCCTCCTCCTTCTTCATCACTAATGTCCATGTCACTCCCCTCTCGGCTCGAACCATCGGCCTCCTCATCGTCATCGCTATCATCGTCTGAATCTGAATCTGACTCTGACTGGCCTGTCCAAGCTCTGACTCGGTGTTTGTACTTCAACTGTCCGCTGCGAAGGATCTTGGGACATCGGCGCTGGTTACGTCGTGCGGGTGGCGGTCTACCGAAGATGGGCCCGGGACGTCGTGGTGGAGTGCGCTCTCGGACTCGCCTCTTGACCTCCTCGGGAGTCAATCTGTTTCCGTGCACAATCGAGCGTAGCTCGTCAACAACTGTCACCTGTCGGCGCTCCTCTCTGACCTCCGAAGGTCCAGCTACGTCTCTCGTACCGGATGGACCTGCCTCATGGTCGTGGCGTCGGACAAGCGGCGGGGGTGACGGTATGAATCCCTCGCGGACCATCGTGAGCCTCATCAGATAGCTGCCTACTGTTTCATCGTCCCTCATAGTGAAAAAGTCATCCCGAATCTCCTCCCTTCGAGACGTGCCCCTGTAATACTCCCAAGGATCCATTTCGCCTGAAATCAAATATGGGTCACCAACATTCCAATAGAAAATCAATTTGTGCAAGACTCTGATAGGGACTAATATCAGCCCTTCCTGTATAAGTAAACTTGAACGTTGAGGAAAATCCACATTCCTTAAACCTTAAGAGTATTATCCCCAAATGGGATAAAATAATACCTTACGATAAGAGGAGGGTACCAACGTTGCCAATAAGGATCGAGTGCTTTAGCTTATGGCAAGGCTTCTGCACAGAAGCTAATCTACGCAGAAGCCGTCTTGATCTTATGAGGTTCTTATCAGAACCTAGGGATCTGCTTAGACATGTAATTGGTGTGACTCTAGTCCTCCTAGTATGAGGACCACAGCATTAATGGTGAAAATAAAGAATATTGTTTTCATGGAAATTCCTTTCCAGTCCTCCCTTTATATGAATATTCATTCTCTATATGCCTATAAATATTAAGTGAACACACACTTTATCTATCATCACAACAACACATCACTCTCTGCGAACAACACGCTCCTTGGCATACTGTTCCATTCAATTCCATACTCCCTCCTACGAGCTCCTCTGAGCTCAAGCAGTCAAGGCGTTCAAAGCCTTCCTCCGGGAAGCTCTAGTTTCCCTTCGCCTCCATCTTCTTTTCTCGACGCTGGGAAGAATCTCCATCTTAAACCCTGTCCTAAGCCTAAGGTAAAACCCTCATTGCCAAAAGGGAATGAGGCTCGACGGAGCTCCGTTCTCCTTGTTTCCCTCCTTTTTCCTGTTCCATTTCTTCAGTATCTGCTTATATGAGTGTAAAACTCCATGAATCTTGCTAGTTTATGGCTAAACATGCCTTGTATGCCCTACTCATAGCTCGACTATTATTTGTCATCACTACGCGAATCATGCTCTGTGTAAAATATTCATTCATGGCTCTATACACACATGAATCTCTTGCTCTTTACTGCTTTAACGCTTTACCCATAAATGCTCTTTGCAAAACATGATGAACAATACCCTAAATCGTTGTGGATCTCCAACCCGGATCAATCAACTGGCGCCGTCTGTGGGAAATTCTTGAGTTGAGATGTTGATTTCCCCTGTTTTTTATGCAAAATTCCAACTCACTGATGTAATACTGTTTACGATTTCCTCTTACTCTGTTCTTATGTTGAGAATATGGGAAAATATGATGTTATATTGGTTGGGTTTGCTCTGTTTGTTGTTTAATCTGCAAAAACCCCAAATGTGCATACCACCTCTTGATATTTGCTAAAGCTTTCCACGGCCGTGAGCCGTTGAATGTGAGGTGATTTTATAATTATGCTCTCTTTGAAGTGGAAATCGTGATAAACCTGGTGATTGAAAGGAAACTTGTGTTTGAGAGACTAATCTCCTCTCCTTAAATGTGAATTAAACACTGATATCTGTAAGCACTGTCAATACCCATCAAGGGGCAATCCCCTGCTTATCTTCAAAGTTCTAGTTGATTCTGATGATATGCGCATAAACTTGCCTTTTCATTTGCCCTGTTGTGATGATCATCTAGAATAGCGGCTATCTAATAGAAGAAATATGTATTGAACGCAAGATTTATACTATTCCTGGAGAATTTTAGTATGTATACCATGAATTTGTGACAGCTATACCACTTGTAATTCATGAATTCAACGATTGGAAGCAATCTCAAGGCCTCATCTCTCTCATGACATGAATTGTGATGGCTAATCTTTTGTTGTTTTGTCAAAAACTTAAGGTTGTGAGGGATCCAGAGAAAAGACGGATCGCAAGCCACAGCAATTCCAAAATACGTTAGCGTCACCTTGTATACTTGGTGAGCATACAATTCTGCCTGTTATATGCTCAATATGAAACCCATTCATAAGATGCCAAGGTCTGGTGGTTACGAAATAAGCATCCCCACTAAAGCTAGGCGAATGCTCCTGAATTGCCATGACCCTAAAACCCATGAAGTAATAAAAACATTAAAGAAAACGGAGAGTCGAAAGATGCTAGGGCTACCCCATTCATGTTGATGAAGGGAGCCCGCATCTGGAAGCAGAACCTCCTCTCAGAAGCCCTGTCTAACAGGCAACTCCCTCGTAAGCCCCGAATAACGGGCAGAACCTTCTCTCAGAAGCCCTGTCTAACAGGCAACTCTCTCGTAAGCCCCGAATAACGGGCAGAACCTTCTCTCAGAAGCCCTGTCTAACAGGCAACTCCCTCGTAAGCCCCGAATAACGGGCAGAACCTTCTCTCAGAAGCCCTGTCTAACAGGCAAAATCCCTCGTAAGCCCCGAATAACGGGCAGAACCTCCTCTCAGAAGCCCTGTCTAACAAGCAACCCTCTCGTAAGCCCCGTATAACGGGCAGAACCCTTTCTCATAAGCCATGTCTAACAGGCAATACTCCCAAAAGCCCTACTACCTAGTAGGCAATACCCTCGTAAGCCCCATGTAATGGGCAGAACCATCAGAAGCCCTACATAGTAGGCAACATCCTCGTAAGCCCCATATAATGGGCAGAACCTGTCACTAGCCCTATTTAATAGGCAATCCTCCTTAAAAAGCCCTGTTTAACAGGCAACATCATCATAAGCCCCATATAATGGGCAGAACACCTTACAAGCCCTACTTGCTAGGCAACCCTTTCACGAAGCCCTATCTAATAGGCACCTCTTTTGTAAGCCCCATCCAATGGGCAGAATTTTCTACAAAACCCTATCCAATAGATGACTCCTTCGCAAGCCCCTTGTAATGGGCAGAATTTTTCCCAAGCCTTATTCAGTGGACGACATCCTCCTAAACTTCATATAATAGATAAAATTCCTTATGAGTCTCATTAAATGGGCGGTGCACCCATAAGCCTTGCTCTAAAGGCGACATTTTTGTATATCGCTCCTGTTAGTTTTCCCCATTGCACTCCAGTGGGTAAAATCCCGCTTAGATCCCGCTTTACAAGTGGTACTCTCACAAAATTCTATTTTATAAGCAATACCTTTATAAACCTCCAAGGAAGATATTGCCTTCGTAAGCTTAACTTGATAGTTAGCGCTTCTGCAAGCTTTATAAAATGGACCAAGTTCTCGTGGACTTGGTTCAATATGTAATGTGCTTAGGAACCCCGCATAAGGGACACCATTCTCACAATCCCTGGCTAACGGGGAATATCTTAACAAGAAAATCCTACAAAATAGGTGCTAGTGATAAAAAGGGCCTATACGGCCGAGGCGTATCATATTAAGCTTAATAAAATAAGATGCCACACAAGCTTCTCAAAATCCCTCCCTTCATGATCAGATCTCTTCCAGAAGCTGCATAAAGAGAGTTTTGGGAAAACAAACGCCTTAATAAAGTAGGTCCTGTAAAAACAGGTGTCATCGACCTCATTTTCATTTGGGCGAAAGCCATCCTTGAAAAGCCTTATATTAAGTAAACCACGCCTGCTAAAGCACTTTATATGGTTGACGATTATAAAAGGATCTGCTAAATTGGCAGTATATTACGACTAAACCTCACGCGATTAGATGCCTCATGTCAAGAGGAAGAAACTGTATTAAAACTCTTTATCATAACCTGATTCCTAGCTTCAAATCGTTGTTTACCTTCATCATATACTGGCGAGGGCCACCCCCCTTCCAAGAATCTTATAACAAATAAGCTATACTCACTGAAGCTATCATAAATAACACTCAAATGCAGGAAATTTGCCAATAGCAAATTGCATGCATCCCAAATCCCTTTTCAGAAGCTTACGGGATTAATTCTCTAAAAAATCCTCATTTCTTTGCAGAAGCTTGTAAGAATGATGGTTGGTCCAGAAGTTCATCTGCAAAGGACAGATGACAGGGTCTCCAATCCTCTCGAGGAATCAAGACCTAACAATACTACTCCCAGAATATCCTTCGGACTAGGGGATAACAAGGCCATCATGCATCGACACAATGACGCCCTTGTAGTAACAGCTGAAATAGAAGGGTACCAAGTGCGGAGAATTTTCATAGACACTGGGACTCCTATCAACGTGATCCTCATGAGTTGTCTTAATCAAATGCCTCAGAAGAAGCTCTTGAAACCCTGCAGGGCATCCCTCCAAGGCTTCTCGCAGAAGCCTGTTATGACAGTCGGATCAGTGGATCTTGCACTCACCCTGGGAGAGGGACATATCAAAACATCAAAAGTGACTACCTTCTGGGTGGTCAACCAGGAGTCATCTTATAATGTTATTCTAGGAAGAGCTGCTCTGAACTCTTTCCAAATAATTGTATCCACCTATCACTTGATGATGAAATTCCCTGTGGGGGATCAAGTAGGATGGGTATCAGGGAATCAAACGACCTCAAGAAACTGCTACGTTCAATCCGTTAAAGCGGGAGAGGCCAAAAAATGGGCTGTCCCAGAACCTGTAGCCCCTCGACACAAACCAGAAAAAGAAGAGGGCAAGATCAAAGAGGCCGATACCGTCAAAGAAGGACAGAGCCTAATGATCCCCGCAGAGGAACTGATAGAAATAGAATTGATCCCAGATCGGAAGGGCTTCATCACAAGAATTGGCACTCAGATGCCTCAGGACATATCAGAACAACTGGTAAGGTGACTGCGGAAGAACGCAGATATCTTTGCTTTCGGATCATCTGACCTGGTGGGGGTGAATGCAACCGTGGCACTACACTGCCTAAATGTAGACCCCTCGGTGAAGCCGGTAAAACAAAGTTAAGGCAATTTGGGCCTGAGAAAGATAAAATCATCAGGGAGGAAGTCGCCAAATTATTGGAGGCTAAACACATCAGGGAAATACAATTCCCGGAATGGCTATCCAAAGCAGTAATGGTGGCTAAGGGAAACACAGGCACCTGGAGGATGTGTATTGACTTCAGAGACTTAAATAAAGCCTGCCCAAAAGATCATTACCCTCTGCCTAGGATCAATCAATTAGTAGATTCCACGTCAGGTTGCGAACTGCTATCCATGATGGACGCATATCAAGGTTACCATCAAGTAAAAATGAATCCATTAGATGTCCCAAAAGCTGCATTTGGAGTTTGTGCAGGGACATTTGGTTTTCAAAGCATGCCCTTCGGCTTGAAAAATGTGGGGGCTACCTATCAAAGAATGATGGATAAGATCTTCAAAAGCCAAATAGGCAGAAATATGGAAGTATATGTTGATGATATACTAGCCAAAAGCGCGCATGCCCAGAATCACATACAAGATCTGGAAGAAGTGTTTGTTGTAGCCAGATTATACCATCTTAAGCTGAACCCAGCTAAATGCTCATTCGGCGTGCAAGCTGGGAAGTTCCTAGGATACATGGTCACGCCCAGAGGGATTGAAGTAAATCGAGCCAAAGTACAAGCAGTATTGGATATGACACCTCCTCGAAATATTCGAGAAATCCAAAGGGTTAATGGGCGAATCACAGCGCTCAGTCGCTTCATTTCTCGATCAGCAGATAAAAGTCTCCCCTTTTTCAAGATATTGAGGAAGGGTAGTAGATTTGAATGGACCAGCGAGTACCAAAAGGCCTTTGAAGAACTAAAAGGGCATCTGGCAGAACTACCTTTGCTCACTAAGCCACTACCACATGAAATTCTATATCTATATATAGCTGTGGGAGAAGAATCCATCAGCTCAGTACTCCTGAGAGAGGAAAAGTTGGTGCAGAAGCCTATCTACTATACAACAAAGATGATACAGGGAGCAGAGATACGATATCCTAGTATCGAAAAGGCTGCCTTAGCAGTAATGGTAACGGCCAGAAAACTGAGACCCTACTTTCTATCACACAAAGTGATAGTCAGGACGAATGAGCCATTGAAGCAAGTACTAGGTAAGCCCGACTTGTCGGGAAGATTAGTTAAATGGGCCATAGAGCTGAGTGAGTACGACGTAGACTTCGAGCCGAGAGTGGCCATCAAGGCCCAAGCTCTAGCCGATTTCTTGCAAGAAACCACCAGAGGAGAAGAAGAGGAATTCCAATGGTGGAAAGCCTATGTGGATGGCTCTGTCACTAGAGACGGTGCAGGGGTAGGGATCTTCATCCAGGACCCCAAAAACCACATCTATAAATTTGCTATCAAATTAAACTATCATGTCTCCAATAATGAGGCAGAATATGAGGCTCTGATTAGATGCCTAGATTTGCTACGAACCATGGGCGCTGCCCATATAATGGTCCATTCAGATTCCCAATTAGTAACGCATCAGGTTCTAGGGACCTGTGAAAAGCGAGAAGAGAGGATGGTGGCGTATGCCAAAGTTGTGGATGAATTAATGGGGCATTTTGCCAAAGCTGAGGTGATCCAGATCCCTCGGGAAGAAAATATGGAAGCCGACAAACTGGCCCGAATAGCCAGCGCGGCGGAAGGAACTTGGACGGATGAAATTATCCTATGCAACGCAAATGCCAAGTTAGTCAAAGCCGAAATGCAGGCCATCGAAATAATGGAAGATTGGAGAACCCCAATCATACGAGCCTTAAAGGAGCTTCCTGGAGAACCAGAATCTGTAACTCCAGCCAATGGAGGAGGATTGCCCCGCGCATTTAAAGCTAAATTCTGCCTAATAGGAGTTAAACTATACAAAAGGGCGTTCACACATCCTTACCTCAAGTGCTTATCAGAGCCTGAGGGAGAATATGCACTGCGAGAAATACATGAAGGCATTGCAGGAGCGCACACCGGGTTTAAAGATCTGGTCAGGAAGCTACTCAGAGCTGGGTTCTTCTGGCCTACAATGGAAAAAGACGCTAAAAACCTAGTTAAAAGGTGTGATAGCTGTCAAAGAAATGGGAGGCTCATCCACAAGCCCGCTGAAGAACTAGGGGTCATGCTGGCACCTTGTCCCTTTGATAAATGGGGAATTGATATAGTGGGGAAATTCCCCACAGCTACGGGAGGAAGAGTATTCTTAATTGTAGCTGTGGACTACTTTACCAAATGGGTTGAAGCCGAAGCCGTAGTAAAAATCACGGAACAAGTGATAAAGAAGTTCATATGGAGGAATGTATGTTGCGAAGCGTCGTCATCTATGGCTTCGTTGGCATCTCCGTCTGCATACACTTGCCCTACTCCTAGTAGTTCCCAACCGAGGCCTCACTGCCTCCTCCTTCCTCATCACTAATGTCCATGTCACTCCCCTCTCGGCTCGAAACATCGGCCTCCTCATCGTCATCGCTATCATCGTCTGAATCTGAATCTGACTCTGACTGGCCTGTCCAAGCTCTGACTCGGTGTCTGTACTTAAACTGTCCGCTGCGAAGGATCTTGGGACATCGGCGCTGGTTACGTCGTGCGGGTGGCGGTCTACCGAAGATGGGCCCGGGACGTCGTGGTGGAGAGCGCTCTCGGACTCGCCTCTCGACCTCCTCGGGAGTCAACCTGTTTCCGTGCACAATCGAGCGTAGCTCGTCAACAACTGTCACCTGTCGGCGCTCCTCTCTGACCTCCGAAGGTCCGGCTACGTCTCTCGTCCCGGATGGACCTGCCTCATGGTCGTGGCGTCGGACAAGCGGCGGGGGTGACGGTATGAATCCCTCGCAGACCATCGTGAGCTTCATCAGATAGCTGCCTACTGTTTCATCGTCCCTCATAGTGAAAAAGTCATCCCGAATCTCCTCCCTTCGAGACGTGCCCCTGTAATACTCCCAAGGATCCATTTCGCCTGAAATCAAATACGGGTCACCAACATTCCAATAGAAAATCAATTTGTACAAGACTCTGATAGGGACTAATATCAGCCCTTCCCGTATAAGTAAACTTGAACGTTGAGGAAAATCCACATTCCTTAAACCTTAAGAGTATTATCCCCAAATGGGAGTAAATAATACCTTACGATAAGAGGAGGGTACCAACGTTGCCAATAAGGATCGAGCTTTAGCTTATGGTAAGGCTTCTGCACAGAAGCTAATCTACGCAGAAGCCGTCTTGATCTTATGAGGTTCTTATCAGAACCTAGGGATCTGCTTAGACATGTAATTGGTGTGACTCTAGTCCTCCTAGTATGAGGACCACAGCATTAATGGCGAAAATAAAAGAATATTGTTTTCATGGAAATTCCTTTCCAGTCCTCCCTTTATATGAATATTCATTCTCTATATGCCTATAAATATTAAGTGAACACACACTTTATCTATCATCACAACAACACATCACTCTCTGCGAACAACACGCTCCTTGGCGTACTGTTCCATTCAATTCCATACTCCCTCCTACGAGCTCCTCTGAGCTTAAGCAGTCAAGGCGTTCAAAGCCTTCCTCCGGGAAGCTCTAGTTTCCCTTCGCCTCCATCCTCTTTTCTCGACGCCGGGAAGAATCTCCATCTTAAACCCTGTCCTAAGCCTAAGGTAAAAGCCTCATTGCCAAAAGGGAATGAGGCTCGACGGAGCTCCGTTCTCCTTGTTTCCCTCCTTTTTCCTATTCCATTTCTTCAGTATCTGCTTATATGAGTGTAAAACTCCATGAATCTTGCTAGTTTATGGCTAAACATGCCTTGTATGCCCTACTCATAGCTCGACTATTATTTGTCATCACTACGCGAATCATGCTCTGTGTAAAATATTCATTCATGGCTCTATACACACATGAATCTCTTGCTCTTTACTGCTTTAACGCTTTACCCATAAATGCTCTTTGCAAAACATGATGAATAATACCCTAAATCGTTGTGGATCTCCAACCCGGATCTATCAGACTCCTTTTTCCATTCTGCTCGGGTCGTGAGTTCCCGAGAAGAGATCACCCTGTTATGCTCATGATTAAATGCATGCAATGCACACAAATAATGCAACACCAAATTTTTAATCTAATGCAAACGTTTTCAATGCATTCACAAAACACGAAAAGGTTAGTTCATATTAATAATCGAATGGAGATTAAATTTTCGATTTTAATTTCAAATTCTTGAGTTTTCAATAAACATCTCACGTTAGTTACAATGGTATCACATCTTATAAACGTTCCTTTGAATAATTTCATATAGGTCATATCTTCACACAAAATTCACATAAGTCTATCCAGTGTTCTAAAAAACGGCCTAGGCGGCCGCCTAGGCGGCGCCTAGGCGCTAGGCGGCGCCGTGCCGTCCTGTTTTTTGGCTAGGCGGCCCGGGCTAGGCGGCTGCAAGCTAGGCGCCGCCTAGGCAGCCAAGTCGGGCTAGGCGGCCGCCTAGGCGCCCAAGTCGGGCTAGGCGGCTGCAAGCTAGGCGCCCCTAGGCGGCCAAGTCGGGCTAGGCGGACGCCTAGGCGCCCAAGTCGGGATAGGCGGGTTGGGTTGTCTAGGCGGGCTGGGGAAAAAGTTAGGGTGTATTACAAATTTACAATTACATTTAAAAATTAAAAATCAACTCTCATTCATCCATCTTGTGTATTACGGAGTACAAATTATAAGAATGACGAAATTGAAGATTAGATTACATGTAATAGACTAATTTATCGATTTTATGTTTAAATTTGTGGTAAAGTTTCGACTATACATTTTAATTGAATGACTATTGATTTATGAATTTTTAACCATATTAATTTGCAATTATATATTTGCATTGTTGAGATGAAATTAGATAATATGTACTTTGGATAGTGAAAATTTTAATATTTTTATTTGGGAATATTAAGAAAATAATAATAAATAAGTATAAAATACGAATCCGCCTAGGCGGCGCCTAGGCGCCGCCTAGGCGGCTAGGCGCTAGTCGGCCCTTCGCCGCCGGACTAGCGCCTAGCGTTTTTTAGAACACTGAGTCTATCACAACATTTCACATAATCACACTATCGATTTGTTAGTCTCATATAATCACAGGGTTCGAAATGTACCTCGGCGATGAGCTCGGAGCGATAGTGATCGAGAGAGAGAGAATGCATAGGTCCATGTGATTTTAGGTCCAAAATATTCAAAGTTCTTTAGATCAATACATGATTTATACTTAGGATAAAATTTCCTAAAAATTCCAAATTTTAAGTTTATAATAGTCTTTGGTATTCAGAACGACTATGCTCTGATACCATGCTGTCACACCCCGATTTTCCTAACTCTAAAATATTCAATTTAAATTTAATCAATTAAATCGGGATGCAACGAAGGGTAAAATAAAAAGGGAGAAATCATAATTCAATTGATTTTAATTAGTTTATAATTAAAATTCATTTAGTTTAGCCCGGAAATTTGGGCAGCATCTCCCCTATACCAGGATCAAGTCGTAGTAAACACCAAAGACTATTCATCAGCTAACCAAGTACATAAACCATAACGATGAGGTCGGACCAGACCGCGCCATCATCGGATCCAATATATATATTTAACGATAATGTAACTACCGAGGCGGACCAGACCGCTCTACAGTAGGATCCAAAGTATATATGAAATCATAACTGTTGGGAATTGTTAAGAACAACTTGTTAAGGGGGAACCTATAAGGGACACTTCATTGTTTTGATTTGATCCCAAAACCCCAAAGCGTTCTGTTCCTAAGCGACCCATTTTTGATGTAGATAATAGGTTAGAATTTTTCTAAGCCTACTCTGTTAGGATGGCTCTTTATTTTGCTTAGATTATAGACTTCAAAAAGGTCAAGTGAAGGCCACTCGCTTGAGTGTGTTTTCCGAAGCGAAGCAAGTCTAGCAAGCCGAAGTGAAGCGTGCCGAAGAATAGAGTAGCGAAGCGAGCGCTACAGTAGATTCAAAGCGAGTTTGCCAAAGCAAAGCGAAGCGAGCGCTACAGTGTAAAGTCAAAGCGAGTCAACTCTGTTCAGCATTTTACAAGACAGTCACTAGGGAACTTTACTTCCCAAGCGACTCACTACAGAATGACTACGAATTGACTCAATTCAAAGCGAACGCTACAACTTCAAAGTGAAGCGAGCCTCTACCTACCAGAAAGCGACAGCCCAATTCCCGCTCCGAATTTGAACTCCAGTCAACTAGAGATCTTCGCATTAATTGCGAGATCTCCACGTGTCGATTGCGGAGAGGAGCAGCGGAGTTGACTGCCAGGCCGACAAGGGCGACGCAACAGTACTGGCTCGCTCCAGTTACTGTTACAATTGGATCTTAGCCAAATTCGGCAAAGAGCCAAAACTGTGCGTCTGAAAAGTAGCCAGCCTGTGCAAGTACTGTCGAGAGGAGGAGGGACAAAGCCACCAACCAAGCAACGGATCTCGGCATCCCTCCGCCTATAAATAGTGAAGGATGAAGACGAAGAGAAGTAGAACACTTCCTGAGCATTCGAGCCTACTGCAAACAAACACTCCCAGCCTTAGAGCAAATTTCGAGTCTTTGTTTCCATGTGTTCTCCGAGTTCCAGTTTCATCGGAACTCGTCTTCACAACCTTCACACATAGAGTCTAAGCCCATTCCATATCCAAGCTTAGAAGAAGAACTCTAGCCATCTTTGCATCTACTGTAAAGAGTTCTTCATAGTGTGTCGCCGTAAACCAAAAACCCTAAATCTGTTTGTTAGGTTTTTGTGTTCGTCGTCGTTAGGTTGTTTCGATCCAAAGCCCTACTTTCATCGATTGTAGAAGCCTCGATCATAGAGTTTAGATCCAAGCATGCACTTACATCGTTTGTGTGAAGCTCGATTGAAGCTAGGCTGTAAGGAGAGCCCGGAATCTCCCTGTCGTCGGACTGAAGCGAGTGAAGCTTCCAGTCCAGTTTAGGTTTTTGGTGTGAACCCGGAATCACCCAGTGTCTGTCAGATCCAAGCGAGTGAAGCTCGATCTCGACTAGGTTTTTGAAGGACCCGTAATCTTCAAGTTCTTGAGTGAAGAGAACAGTTGCTTCGTGCAACAAGTGGACGTAGGAGCTTTATCTCCGAACCACTATAAATCTCGTGTCGTATCTCTCTAACCCTAAACTCTTCACTTGTTTGATTATTCATTGCACATTGCATCTAAACAAACATAATCTGGAAATTTTAATTACTTAGGAAAGATATTAGCTCACCGAATTCCGCACAAAGAGTAAAGTCTCACTTTTGATCAAGCTCTAAGCTTAGGTCAAAAGAATCTTGATTGCTTTAGATCTTGCTCTCGGCTAGGTCTTAGTATTTCTACGAGCACTTTACTTCATACTCTGAGTTAAGGATTTGAAGTTGAAAAACTTAAAAATATGTATTCACCCGCCCCCCCTCTACGTATTTTTCCTATAACAAACCGGGACCAACAAGTGGTATCAGAGCAGCGGTTCTTTCGAGCCTCTGCTTTGCATATCCGAAGCGAGTCCCCACTCGCTTCACGTTGTCTCACTGAACCGGATCCTATTTTCCTAAGTGCATCAAAACCTCACCCACGCATATTGCATTTACTGCTAATAGTTTGCTATGTCTACATATAGTGCATCAAGTCATCCACAGTTCTCTATCGAAGGATACGAGACATGGAGTTTTCGAGTCGAGAGCTTCCTATGCTCCATCCACGACCGGATGTGGGAAGTTATAGAGGACGGACCAATCGAGATCAAGAAGGTTGTCTCTGAGAATGTCCCAGCTGCGGAAGGTCGGGCTGCCTACGTTCGACAAACCTACGTGGAGAAGGACAAGGACGAATACAATGCCAATGACTACAAAGTCGCCAACCTTGTTAAGATCGCACGCCACACGATGCAGAGCACCGTGTCGGATGCCTATCTTCCTAGGATCAGGAAGTGTGCGACGGCGAAGGAAATGTGGGAAACCCTAGCCCTCATTTCACAAGGAACAAACAAGATCAAAGAGAACAAGCTCGCCGTACAAATGCGGGAGTTTGAAAGTCTAATAATGAAGCCAGGAGATTCCATCGACGCCTTCGAGCTGAGAGTCACCAACATTACTGCAACTCTCAACTCACTTGGGAAGGAACTCACAGACAAGGAAGTGAACCTGAAGATAGTTCGAGCCCTCACAAGGAAATGGCAGACTATGAAGGAACTGTACCTAGCTACCAAGGATCTATCAAAGCTCACACCGGAGATTCTGTTCTCCGAACTCAAAGCTCATGAATTCGATCTGAATCGAATGAACCTCGACGAAGAGGATGAAGCTCCCACGACGTCAAAAAGCGTACCATTCAAAGCTGCTGAAGGGCCAAGCGACCAGTCGCTAGCCAAGATGACGAGGGAAGAGTTGGAAGAACATGTTGCATTCTTATCTAAGAACTTCAACAATATGAACTCTCGAGTGGGCAAATACAAAAGATTCTACAAGCAGTACAAGGGGAGGAGCACTGATGCTCGAGAAGGAAAAGGGAAGAGAGAAGAGACGACCAAGCCGATCTCAAGGGACATGATGGAAGTGGAATGCTACCATTGCCACAAGATGGGCCACTACAAATCCGACTGTCCGAAGCTGAGTGCAAAGGAGCGAGAGGAACTGAAAGCTAAGAGGGATGCTCCAAGGCGAGCGCTTGTAGCGAGCGAGCAGCCAGTCGCTTCAACTGAAGATGTCTGAAGCGACTCGGATGCATTCACAGATCCCTACTCCAGTAAAGGAGAAGATGTTGGACTCATGCCGCTCACCGACAAGGAGACCGGAGAGGTATTTATCTATCCCTCACCTAGCTCAATTACACTCGCACACACTCACCAAGAGGAATCTAACTCCTCGACATGGAGTGAGTTGCTTGACAAGCACATTAAACTGTCAAGCGACCACGAAGTGTTGCAACAAGCTTTGTCTCAAAGCGAGAAGGAG
Organism: Thymus mandschuricus; assembly: GCA_029379335.1. Lineage (NCBI taxonomy): Eukaryota > Viridiplantae > Streptophyta > Magnoliopsida > Lamiales > Lamiaceae > Thymus > Thymus mandschuricus. Next base: position 10,860,959 of record CM057074.1, on the reverse strand, counting down.
AACCGAAAGCTAGCCACTGAGCTTGACCAAGTCAAACTTAACTTAAGGGCTATGACTAGTAAGTTCGAGGATCTCTTCGCTAGACATCAAAGCCTTGAAGGAAGGTATGAAACCCAATCCGCTCTAGTTGCCAACTTGAACAAAGCTTCATATGTTAGGCAAGCACTAGAGAGCTCACTTCTACCTTTTGGTAGAAAGGGAGGACTCGGATATGAGGGTGGACCTTCCAAGCCGACTGTCTTTGTTGGTGCTTCAAACACGACACCATCAGTCACTTTGGAAATGCCCACTGCATCCAAAGCGACCACCAACAAAGATAAAGGCCAAATGGCTGAGAACCCTAAGAAAAAGCCTATGAAGATGTCTATATCTTCAAGGGCAGATTCTAAGGGCAAGCAAAAACCAACTGTCCCTAGCACTCACAATGCTAAGTCTTACCAATCTAAAGGTAAAGGGAAACCAGTTGTAGCTTCTAAGTCTCAGACCAAAACACCAGAGACAAAGGATCTCCCTTTCAAGAGAAGGAGTAATGTCTATGTGTCACGTTATCCGGACTGGAGATGGTCCAACCGGACTAACGTTGAGGGGGAAGAATTTGAAGCAACAAAGAGGACGCTTCAAACTTCCAAGGTTCCTCAAGCGAGTCGGGTTCAAAACCCTAGTTAGACCGCTTCGAGGAAACCAAGCGAGCCGCTACAACAAACTGTAAAACCTAAGTCAGTCTCTAAGCCTTTAGCTAATCCGAAGCGAGTCTCTTCAGGATATAAGCATAAAGGTAAGAGCATAGGTAAGTCTCAAGCGAGCCGCTACCCCTCTTGCACACACTGCTGCACATGTGACGCTGCTTTAAGGCAGAGATCACAGTTTTCAAAGGTCGAGAAACCCAATACACAAGCTACCTTTCAAAAGAAAGTGAAGCAAGTGTGGGTACCTAAGGGAACTAACCTGCAAGGACCCAAACTGATTTGGGTACCAAAATTTGTCTAATTGCAGGTGAGCGCCGTGGATCCCATGCCAAGTGAGGGTCATCAAATCTGGTACTTGGACAGTGGATGTTCAAGACACATGACCGGCATGAGAGCTCTACTTCATGATTACATAGAGAAGAAGGGTCCACACGTTACTTTTGGAGATAACTCTCGAGGAAGCACCAAAGGGTACGGCGCACTGAAAGTTGGAAAGCTCACGATTGAAGAAGTCTCCTACGTGGAAGGACTTAAGCATAACTTGCTATCCATTTCACAATTCTGTGACAAGGGATACAAGGTGGAATTTATTTCCAACAAGTGCATAGTGAAGAGCAAGCTCACGTCCCAGATTGTGCTCACTGGAATTAGACAAAGGAATGTCTACATTGCACAGTGGGACAGCTGCATAGAGGAGACGTGCTTAGTCGCAAGGAGTGCTACAGAAATAGGATGGCTATGGCACAGACGCTTGAACCACCTCAACTTCAAAGCCATAAATCGCTTAGCTCGAAAAGGGTTGGTGCAAGGCATACCAAATGAAGTCTTTATTAAAGACCATCCATGCTCACCATGCCAACGAGGGAAGCAGACGAAGAAGCACTTCGCCAGTCTTGAAGAAGCTTCATCCAAGCGAGTGCTCGAGCTGCTTCACATGGATTTGTTTGGTCCAGTCACTCCAGTTAGTGTGAATGGAAGGAAGTACACTCTAGTTGTAGTCGACGACTTCTCTCGCTATACTTGGGTTGTATTTCTCTTCAGTAAGAAGGAGACGCTGACCAAGCTACCACAACTGCTCAAGCGTTTGGCTGTGGAGAAGAATCAAGCGATTGTGACCATTCGCTCCGACAAAGGCACAGAGTTTCTGAACTCTACCATTGAAGCTTATTGCACGGAGCATGGCATAGCACACCTGACTTCCTCAGCACGCACACCTCAGCAGAATGGAGTTGCTGAAAGAAGGAATCGAATCATCAAAGAAGCCGTTCGAACCATGATTGCAGACTCGAAGCTTCCTATGAAGTATTGGGCTGAAGCTGCCAATACGGCATGCTACACGCAGAATCGAACGCTTCTCTGCAAACGGCACGACAGGACACCATATGAAATATGGACAGGGAGAATTCCTAACATTTCTTATTTCCATATTTTTGGTTGTAGGGTCTTCATCCATGACAATGGGAAGTCACAGTTGAAAGCCTTTGAAAGCAAAGCTGATGAAGGAATATTCTTAGGATATTCTACATCAAGCAAAGCTTACAGGGTGTTCAACTGTAAAACCCTAATCGTGGAGGAATCACCCCATGTCGTATTTGATGAATCGTCTTTGAGTCTTCCACAGGAACAGGTTCAATCTAAGGAAGGAAAGACAAGCGAGGAACCCATCAATTCATCAACTTGGGACATGCTTGAGGATGATGAAGAAATCAAGGACTCAAGCGAGCCAATTGTCCAAGGAAAAGATGAAGCTGCCCCCAAGATTCCTGAAGCGAGTGCTGGCCAAGCACCCAATCCAGTCGCTTCAGATGGTGAAGTGAGCGACAAGGAAGAAGATGAAGATGAAGCTGGCGGATCCAAGCGTGCATGGCTCAAGGATCACTCACCAAGCCAAATCATTGGAGATCCATCCAAGGGTGTAGTGACCAGAAGTCAAGTGTTTGGAGAAAGTGCCATGTTCAGCTCTTTCTCTCAAACATTGAGCCGTCATGCGTGGAGGAAGCCCTAGCCGATTCAAATTGGGTGATCGCCATGCAAGAAGAGCTGAATCAGTTCACCAGGAATGACGTATGGTACCTCGTGGATTGTCCCAAATTCCAGCATGTTATTGGCACCAAGTGGGTGTTCAAGAACAAGACGGACGAGGATCACAACGTTGTGAGGAACAAGGCGCGACTCGTCGCTAAAGGCTACTGCCAAGAGGAAGGAATTGACTTTGATGAGACCTTCGCTCCAGTGGCACGGCTTGAAGCGATCAGACTATTTCTAGCCTATGCAGCGGCCAAGAAATTCAAAGTCTATCAGATGGATGTGAAGAGCGCGTTCCTCAACAGTGAATTGAAGGAAGAGGTATATGTGGAGCAACCACCGGGTTTCGAGAAAGGAGATAAGGTGTATCGCTTGAAGAAATCCCTATATGGGTTGAAGCAAGCTCCCAGAGCTTGGTATGATACTCTATCTCAATTCCTAGTGGATAATGGATTCCACAAAGGAAAGATAGATCGAACCCTATTCACCATCAACCATGGAGAAGATATGCTATGGGTTCAGATCTATGTGGACGACATCATATTTGGATCACCAAACCAGTCGCTTAGCGAGAAGTTTGGAGAGACCAAATATGAGATGTCAATGATTGGCTTGATGAGCTGCTTTCTAGGTCTTCAAGTGAAGCAGCAGGATGATGGAATCTTCATCAATCAAGCTAAGTATACCCGAGATATGCTTGCCAAGTTCGGTGTTCAGCATGCCAAAGCCGTGAAAATTCCGATGAATACGAACTGGAAGATGGAGCCAGACCTAGATGGGAAGTCTGTGGATGCTACAGACTACCGAGCTTTGATCGGATCCCTTCTATATCTCACTGCAAGTAGGCCTGATATTGCCTTTGCAATTGGAGTATGTGCTCGCTTCCAAAGCAATCCCAAGCACAGCCATCTTGAAGCTGCCAAGAGAATTCTTCAATATTTGAAGGGCACTGTCAACATGGGTCTGTGGTATCCAACGGAGGACAATTTGAAGCTCACTGGATATTCAGACGCTGACTATGGAGGGTGCCAAATTGATAGGAAATCAACTTCGGGCACGTGTCAGTTCTTGGGAAGCAAGCTGATCTCATGGTTTTCAAAGAAGCAGACGAGTGTAGCTACTTCAACGACTGAAGCCGAATATATGGCCGCGGGAAGCTGCTGTTCTCAAATTCTGTGGCTTCCTAAGCAGTTGAAGGACTACAATGTTGAAGCAAATGAAATTCCAATATTCTGTGACAACAACAATGCGATCTGCATCTCTCAAAATCCAGTGCTTCACACCAGATGCAAGCACGTGGAAATCCGACATCACTTCATTCGTGATCATGTTGAGAAGAAGGATATCAAGCTCGAGAAAATTCATACCGATCTCCAACGAGCAGATATCCTCACCAAGCCTCTAGCTGAGTCTCGTTTCAATCAGCTATGCATGGAATTAGGGTTGCTAGACCCTGGTGAAGAGTGCTAGATCCAGGATGCACGAAGGAGTGGTCGCTAGTTTTTCGTAGCGTCACTCGCTTCGGATCTTCATCAACTCAAGCGAGTCACTTCAAAATTCCACTCGCTTGAAAAAGGAGAAATAAGGTGGAGAAAGGTGGAGTGTTGGAAGATGTTCCCTACCCGCTTACAAGAATTGTTAAGCCATTGGTTAAGGGGGAACTATTGCTTGCTCTCGGAGCAAGCTACTTCCAAAGCGAGCAAGGAAAGCTGCTACCTAGCTAGGATTCCTAACGAGTGGGTATAAACATTCGCAAGTGCTGTTTCTAGTAACGGTTGTGGGGTCTTGTATCGGGCCTTCCCACGTAAAAATGGTGAAAGCTTAGGCAGGGCTGGCACCCAGACCTTGTGTCCTCTTCCCATCTTTCCGCCGAAGAGGAACAAGTCCTCTCATCTCCTTCATCATGGATAAATATCCATCCCTTACTCACTCTTCATTGAGTTGAGCTGTCGGATGTCTATCCATTCCTCCCCCACCTTGAATTCTGCATCGCTTCAATTAACCCTAGTTTGGGTCAAGCGAGTCGGTTGCAAATTCATTCTTTAGCTTGTAGGAGGAAGCTTGAAGGTTTACCTTTTTCTACAAAAGGTTGCAGGGCTGGTGACATGCTTCTGCGTAAAATACGAGATTGTCTTGTCAGAGCATTCTCATTGTCATCCTGTCCATTTCTGCTCTGAGATAAGGACTTGTACTCATCCCCCATTCGTCGTGAATATGTACACTTACGTGAAGCTCCCCTCTGGGTCGTAGTAAGCTTGTGTACTATATTCATTTTCTCCCCCATTCACTTCGACGAAGGACTCTCTAATTCGTAGAGCAAGATGAATGCCATGAAAATGAATGCCAAGAAGATGAAGTATCAATCAAATGACAACAATGGTAGATTCATCAAGTGCTGTCCAAATTCATCAAAATGAAGTCTTCAATAAGTGGTATCAATCTCCTACGAAGTGAGATTGACTGGTAAGCGTTTCAATTTTAAGTACACTAAGTGAGCTGAAGCGTGCTAGAAACCTACACTCACTATGTGGAAAATATGAAATGAATCTGACACAAATACAAAGAGGAAAACATTCTTGTTTATCCTCGAAGTATGTAAGTCAGAAACATTTTAAATTAAACAAAGAAATTTAATTTCTTATTCCAGTCGCTTCAGATGGCCAAGCGAGTGCTACGTCACTCCAAGCGAGCCATCGCAAGCGAGTGCAGAACAGTCACTCAAGCGAGTACCTCTCAAGCGAGTCAAGGCCAAGCGGCCCAACTCAAAGCGAGCGGGTACGAAGCGAGTATGAGTTGTCTGCACTCGAGTGCAATTTTACTTTTTACTCTGCATTTAATGCAGGTTCACGTACTGGCGAAAATAACGGGCGCGTGCACTGCACTTTGAATTCGAAGCGGGAAAAGACGGAGAAGATCCAGCCGTCGAATCTTAACAGTTCCCGATCTGTAGCCGTTGGATCTACGCCGTATAAGACAAACGAATCACAGCAGGCCACGTGGAGATGACGTGCTAGTTGGCGGTTCACTTTTACTATGATGACGCCGGACACATCAGATCCATCACCGCGCGTCCGCCGCCTACCTACAGGATCATCGCCGATTTTACTGTCTTGCCCCTGCCACGTCAGCCAAACCCTACCTCTATATAAGGGTGGAGTTGCAGACTGAGAAAACCTTCACAACTTTCAATCTTTGCCACTCTTGTGCAAGAACTGAAATTTTCTGCAAACTCACGAGTCTCACCTCTGTTTTCATCTTTAAATCTCCGTTCAAAATCTCTCATATTTCATCATGGGAAAGAAGCAAAAGACTGAGACTATGGAGGAGTTTCTCACTGAGGTCGACAAGCACATCAATGTCGAGCCTCATCTCGATCCAGTCATCATAGAGGAGGATGGATTCTTCTGTAGGGACGTGAACACGGCCGGTCTATGAAAGTTTGTAACGGCGGTGCCGTCAAAGATTTTGGCCAAGGCGGTGGGTGAGCTTCTGCTAAATCTGAGGAAAGTGCAAAACACATCCTCATTCACTGATCCACAGACAAGAAAGCCGGTGGAGGTGGATTTGAGCGAGCTCATCGGCGTGTTTGACTTGCCGAGGGGAGAAGGAAACTCCCTGTTGGAGTTGGGTTTTTAGGCCGGAGTCGAGTATGGTCGATTTGCCGTCGCCGGAGCTGAACCAAACTTCAAGGAGGCCAGTATCCGTTCAAATTGAAGGCCCCTTTCAATCATATCTGCGAGCTCTTTTCGAAGAGCATCGCGTGCTACGTCGGAACCCTGGATACGTTATCTGAGACGAAGCTGATCGCCACCACCGTTATCGTCGACAGCCTCACCGGAACCAGATTCAACTGGCATGGTTGGTTTCTCAACCAAATTCACGAAGCCGCTGAAGATTTTGCGTTCATGAAGGGAAGCGCCGATCAGATTCTCCGCAAGGGGAAGCTGAAATTCTTCTCCAGACTGTCTGTTGCTTTAGAGGAACGCTACCCCAACAAAGTGTGGCCGGAACCCGACGTGGTTGTCTACAACAAGCAATCTGTGTTCTATGACAAGTGGAGGAAGAACAAGATTCCTATTGATTTGGGACTTCTAGCTGTAGAAGTGCCCGTTGCAGTGCCAGTCGCCGAAAGGCGAGCTGAAACGTCCCAAGCAAAGCGAGCCGCTTCACCCGGGAAGCATGCTGCGCCCAAGCGAGGGAAGAAGAAGTTGAAGCGAGTCACTTCACTCATCCTGTCAAGCGAGGCGAAGGAGAAGCCGCTTGAGGATGTTGAAGTAACTCAACCCCAACCCTCACCTACAAAAACACAAACTCCCCCACACCAAGTTCAGATTCTATCACCCCAAACCCAAACCAAGCCACCACCAGAAACCCAAACCTCTTCATCAGCCCATCCTCATACCAATAAATCCCCCCTCTCCCCTGTTGAAGAAGAATCAGATTCTTCATTCCAAATCCCTACTGTCCCACTTCTCAGCACAGATCCATCTGCTGCATACACCACTTTCCAAACCCAGCAAACACAGCCAGCTACAGAACCCATCCAACTATCCGAAACTCAAACTCCATCATCACCGCAATCACCTACATCATCGGCAGCCACAGCCGATACCGCCCATACAACCATCATCCCTAGATTCCAAATCACCCAAGCTCCTACTCAGCTTGATGCTCTCGAGAGATATGCGAGAGATAGAGAGCAGGCAGCAGAAACCCTCAGAACCCGCTACACCTCAGTGACGATGTTCGACGACTTCTTCACTAAGATCGTCGATTTCTTAACATACATCACCTACCGCGGCACGGAGTATTACAAAGTCTTTAAACTCCTAGAGGCCTTCTCAAAAGAAGACCTCATCCAAATGGAAGGGAAGCTACTCGACTTCATCGGTGAGAATGGCTTTCATGTATTTTTCACTGGGACAGCTTCTGGGAAAAGCTGGATGCAAAGGTGAAGCGTGCTTATCCAGACGCTTCAATTCCTGATCGAGTCCTGACCATCCATGAGAGGAAGTTGATAAGGGAGCACGCAGAGGAGGTGGAGGTGAAGGACGCGGAGATCTCGAGCCTGCAAAGCGAGATCACCAAGAAAGATGTGGAGCTAGAGAAGAAGGTGGAGGAAGTCAACAATCTGCGTGCAGATTTTGACTGGAAAAAGGGTGAGCTGGAGGGAAAAGTGGAGGAGAAGGCGAAGCTAGTGAGAGAAATGGAGAAGAAAGTAGAGGAACAAGGGAAGTTGCTGGAAGAAAAGGAGAAAACCATAGCTGAACTCAAGTAGCTGCTTGATGCAGAGAGAAGCAGGCTGAAGGACTTGAACAGCAAAATGGTTAATCTGGAGAAGGAGAAGAGTGCTATGGTCTCGAGCCACAAGGAAGAGATGGAAAGAGTCTCTAAGTATGCTGAAAAGATGATAAGAGCTATGGAGGATAAGGATGGAGAATTGGTCATGATGAACAGCAAAATGGCTCGTGCTACAATTCAAATAGCTGCTCAAGCCAAAGAGATTGACTCAGTCAATCTGAAGAAAGTAGAACTGGCGGAGCAAATTAATCAAGCACAGGAGAGGGCTAGTGAGTTTGCAGCAAGACTAGCCGAAGTTGTCCAATTGCGAGTAACACTAAACAGACAGGAAAGTGCCATAGCTACTGCGAAGGCGGAGCTTGAAGCTTCTCAGGACTTCCTAAACCTCACGATCGAGGAAGAGCGCAAAGAAATTCGCGCTGAGATCGAAGCAGAGCTTGCCGCTCGCTTCAAGAACGTGGAGTCGCTAGAGAGGCTGATGGCCTCTGTTAAGGAGCGAGAAAAGCAGTGCGAGTACTTGCTGGAAGAGATCTCGATCAAAACGGCTGAGATGGTACTGTTCGAAGAGCATGTCTTCGCGACACGGACTGAAAGGATGCTCCATGCCGTGTTTGATAAATTTGAGGAGCTTCACAAGACTATCACTGGAAAGCTGATCTCACCAACCCCCAGCAGTGATGATGCCAAAAAGGGGGAAGGTATTGTGCAGAAGAATGTTGAATCTCTGGAGATACAAGGTGGAGAAGGAGGAATTGGAGTGGAGAGAATGTTGGAAGGAGGTAGTAGTGGAGCTGGAGGTAGTGGAGAAGAAAGGAGGTTAGAAATTGAAGGAGGTAGTGGAGTGGAGAAGGAGATAGAAGAGGAGATGGATGATGAAGCGAGGGCGATGCGCACAAAGAAGGGCAAAGTAAAGCTTACAGCAGAAGAACTTGCTAAGAAGCCCAGCAGGCCGCTTGAGGGGAAGGTGTTTGCCTCTTCAATCGCTGTGCACCCTCCTGTCGTAATGCTCACCAAGGAGCAGAAGGAGCAGCAAATCCGAGCAGATGAGGCTCTAGCTCGCGACATGGAGACGCAGTTCGATCTGGCGGCACTTGCCCAGTTCAAAACGCCCGCTTCACCCCTGGCCGCTTCAACTCTTGCATTAATTTCTGATCTTGCAGGAGCTACTTCTTCGACTGCTGGAGCCACTTCATCTAGTAAAGCCATCACTCCAAGTGCCTCCGCAGTCATTCCTCCGAAAGAAGCAGAGAAAAAGAAGAAGGAAGAGATGCCTCCACCACCAGCACCAAAACAAACCCTGAAGCGAACGGCCCCCGAAGCTAGAGATGATGATCCTGAGGCCAAGCGTCGAAAGATCAAGCAAACGATCGCTTCAAGAGCTGGTGAGATGGAGAGGAGAAGGAGGCGAGGAGAACAGAAGAAGGAGGAAGCTGAGAAAGAGAAAAGAATCAACGAAAGGCGTCTGCAAATCATCGAGGGTCGGATCGAGGAACACTTCAATGAAGTGAGACTCATCCAGACCGCTCTTACTCGAAGCGCCTACATTCCGTTCCTGCCTGAAGAATCGGAAGCTTGTGTGAAGCATGCCTGGATAGAAGCTTGCAACGTGACAACTACGGAGATGATCGAGTCCGGTCGCTACCCGCGCAGAGAGGAGCAACAATATATTCGGAGGCGACTGTCTGATATGCTCCCGAAGTGGAACACAGACCAAAGCATGAAGTTCAATGCTACCATGGCACAGATGTCCAGCCGATCAGAGGAGGAGCTGGTTGTGCGCAGGAATGAGCACCCTGATGCCCGAGAGATTGAGCAGTTCATCCCTGATGAGTTACTTGAGCAGTGGCTATACTACAAAGAAAAATTTATCAAAGCGTACTACTATTGGGAGGTAGTGCCACTGCAGACTGAATGCTCAAGGATCAGCGCGCTCAGCAACTTCTTAAGTGCCTTTGATGAGAAGTTCAAGCGGAAGGTTTTCTCACTTACAGAGCTTGCAGAGCCAATGCCTCTAATCATCAAGGTACCAGCCAGGAAGGACTTCCCCATGCCCTTCCTACCCGGCACAAGCGTCCCCGATCGCAGCATCATCGATACAGAAGTAGATGAAGCCTTCAAACTGGAGGAGACTTGGAGGAGGCCAAGTATCCACAATGTTGGAACACTGGAAGTGAAGGTCTTTAGAGCATATACTGTTCCAGAAGAGATGATTGCGAAGGACTTGGAGGCAGAGGAAGAAGAGAAGGAAGTGGAGGTGACGGAGAAGAAGGAGGAAGACAAGGAAGAAGCTGCAGGAAACCTTTGAGTTTCAAGCTTCTTATTTTGTGAACTGATGTTCAATCTATCCAATTTATTTTCTGTCCCTCCAGTGTTATTTAATAGCTTTGTGGATATTTTATCCTTATGCTACAAACTCAAAAAATAATTAACCGAAAAAAAAAGGGGAAAGGAACTTAAAAGAAAAATTCAAACGAATCCTGCAAAGGAAGCAGTCGCTTGAAGTTCCCTCCACGGTTAGATAGGCTAGATTATTTTAATCTATGTCATTGGGTTTTGGCATCATCAAAAAGGGGGAAATTGTTGGGAATTGTTAAGAACAACTTGTTAAGGGGGAACCTATAAGGGACACTTCATTGTTTTGATTTGATCCCAAAACCCCAAAGCGTTCTGTTCCTAAGCGACCCATTTTTGATGTAGATAATAGGTATGGCTCTTTATTTTGCTTAGATTATAGACTTCAAAAAGGTCAAGTGAAGGCCACTCGCTTGAGTGTGTTTTCCGAAGCGAAGCAAGTCTAGAAAGCCGAACTGAAGCGTGCCAAAGAATAGCATAGCGAAGCGAGCGCTACAGTAGATTCAAAGCGAGTCTGCCAAAGCAAAGCGAAGCGAGCGCTACAGTGTAAAGTCAAAGCGAGTCAACTCTGGTCAGCATTTTACAAGACAGTCACTAGGGAACTTTACTTCCCAAGCGACTCACTACAGAATGACTACGAAGTGACTCAATTCAAAGCGAACGCTACAACTTCAAAGTGAAGCGAGCCTATACCTACCAGAAAGTGACAGCCCAATTCCCGCTCCGAACTTGAACTCCAGTCAACTAGAGATCTTCGCATTAATTGCAAGATCTCCACGTGTCGATTGCGGAGAGGAGCAGCGGAGTTGACTGCCAGGCCGACAAGGGCGCCGCAACAGTACTGCCTCGCTCCAGTTACTGTTACAATTGGATCTTAGCCAAATTCAGCAAAGAGCCAAAAATGTGCTTCTGAAAAGCAGCCAGCCTGTGCAAGTACTGTCGAGAGGAGGAGGGACAAAGCCACCAACCAAGCAACGGATCTCGGCATCCCTCCGCCTATAAATAGTGAAGGATGAAGACGAAGAGAAGTAGAACACTTCCTGAGCATTCGAGCCTACTGCAAACAAACACTCCCAGCCTTAGAGCAAATTTCGAGTCTTTGTTTCCAAGTGTTCTCCGAGTTCCAGTTTCATCAGAACTCGTCTTCACAACCTTCACACATAGAGTCTAAGCCCATTCCATATCCAAGCTTAGAAGAAGAACTCTAGCCATCTTTGCATCTACTGTAAAGAGTTCTTCATAGTGTGTCGCCGTAAACCAATAACCCTAAATCTGTTTGTTAGGTTTTTGTGTTCGTCGTCATTAGGTTGTTTCGATCCAAGGCCCTACTTTCATCGATTGTAGAAGCCTCGATCATAGAGTTTAGATCCAAGCTTGCACTTACATCGTTTGTGTGAAGCTCGATCGAAGCTAGGCTGTAAGGAGAGCCCGGAATCTCCCTGTCGTCGGACTGAAGCGAGTGAAGCTTCCAGTCCAGTTTAGGTTTTTGGTGTGAACCCGGAATCACCCAGCGTCTGTCAGATCCAAGCGAGTGAAGCTCGATCTCGACTAGGTTTTTGAAGGACCCGTAATCTTCAAGTTCTTGAGTGAAGAGAACAGTTGCTTCGTGCAACAAGTGGACGTAGGAGCTTTATCTCCGAACCACTATAAATCTCGTGTCGTATATCTCTAACCCTAAACTCTTCACTTGTTTGATTATTCATTGCACATTGCATCTAAACAAACATAATCTGGAAATTTTAATTACTTAGGAAATTTGGGTAGCATCTCCCCTATACCAGGATCAAGTCGTAGTAAACACCAAAGACTATTCATCAGCTAACCAAGTACATAAACAATAACGATGAGGTCGGACCAGACCGCGCCATCATCGGATCCAATATATATATTTAACGATAATGTAACTACCGAGGCGGACCAGACCGCTCTACAGTAGGATCCAAAGTATATATGAAATCATAACAACCGTGGCGGACCAGACCGCACTACAGTTGGATCCAGAATATATGAAAGCATAACAACCGTGGCGGACCAGACCGCACTACAGTTGGTTCCAGAATTACATCAAAGTTACGTTTAAATAGCGGAAGCGAAATAAATAGATGTTTATCAACCGTTATAGTTTTTATGATTCCGTTTAAGTTTTCGTTATATGAATTCACAATTTCAAAATGTTAAGTTTTTATAATCCAACAAAAGAATAACGAACAAAACTTTAACGAACTTTTAACTCTCTAAGTTAACTAAAACTATAACTTTCATTTCATTTATTTAAAGTGGTGACAGTTCGATAATCTAAGTGACAAAAAGGAAATTGTTTTAAGAACCAAAACATAAGTAAATTGTTTCATAACCAAATTGAAATTTAAGAAATGAGAAAGGTCTAACGGTTTAAATTTTATTATCCTCGTCTCTTGTTTATTTCTCCTTTCCTTCTCTCTCTCTTCGCTCCGTCACTATGTCTCCGGCTCCCAATCTGCAAAACAAAGAAAGTTCTACAGGGCTGAGTACAACTAGCACTCAGTGTGATCATTGACACAAAGGAAAACAAAAGCAGGACTTTCAGGATTTAAAAAGGGAGAAGAGAAAGAATAGAGTTTGATCCCGTACGACCAAACAATTTAGGTACCCATGTAGGTATTCCCGAGGTTACTCGTAATCGAATCCCGGTTAAACCACCCGACGGATTATTAGAACATTTGCAGGGTGACATACATAAAGTGTATATAAACCCATCAGCTATTGCTAGACGGCATAAATAAAGTATATGCAGGTCTATCGGCTAGGGATCGAGATTTTCGTGGTACACCCCACTCCCGACCCCGATGTACACCAGTTGCTCGTTGGTGTTTTAGACCTAACGATGTCAACCCGATATCGTAAAGATTAGAGCATTAAACCTGGGAAACCTGAGATTCACAATTTAATCCTGAAACAAAGCCTGCACTTGAAGAATATAGAGCTTACTAGCTCAAGAATTATTAAGAAATAAGAATCCCCAAGGATTTCAACAAGTTCGAATAAATAGATCCCCACCATTACCGGTTACTCGATTCTTTGGTTCGAATCTTAATTCAGCTTCTTCGGAGATTCTTCCTACAAATATTTTATGAGGTCAAGTTACGTTCGTAGTTTCGTCCTTAGAACTTTTCTAACATAACTTCTTTTTTAATATTATATTCTTCATAATTATATAAATAACTTATTAACCTTCAATAATTATTTTCTTATGTTTTCGTCGTTTGCATGGCTTAGACTTCAACACAAAAGTTGTTCAACTAATTATTAAGAATATTTTGGTGCAAAAACATTAGACATGCAAAAGGGTTAGGGGTCCTTCGAATCAAAATGAACACAGTTTCATTTTTAGAAAATTAACGGTGACTCCGATCGTTACCAAATTTTATAGGATGCTAGTTAATCTAATTTCGAAGCCATATTAATATTTTCAAAATATTTGGACAGAGTCTCGACATGCAAGGAAACATTATCCGTGAAAAAGAAGGGTATACCTACAACAGTTCATTTTCAAAAATTCATTCCGATTAAGTGGTTAATTATTAGGTTACGAACATCTTTAATTCGGGGATGGGTATGCAAAAAGGAACGCCGGCAGCCACCAAAGAAAGGGCAGCTGCGACGGCGATGGAGAAGAAGAGAAGATGATGATGATGATGGTGATGGTGATGCATGTCTCTCCCGGGAGTTCGTGGCGACGATCAGCCACTACTCCTAGGATCAAAATCTCCCTACGAGTGCATAGGAACGAACGGCATACCTTTTCGATGATCGGAGGTCAAAATATGCGAGAAAGATGATCGATGGTGATCGGAGGCTGCTCTCGGCTTCCTTCGGTCTTGAAAGAGAGAGATGGCGGTGGAGGATGGTGGCGGCAGAGGGCTGAAGAAGATGAAGGCAGCAGCTGCTGCAGCTGATCGGAGAGGTGGCGTCGGGTGGTGGAGATGAAGGGGCTGCTGCTCCTTTTAGAGAGAGAGAGAGCGGGTGATGGTGATGGAGGTGATGATCGGGTGAGAGAGGTGGGGAAGAGATGATGGGGAAGATGATCGGAGATGATGGTGGTGGTGATCGGCGATGGAGATGATGGAGGTGAGGCTGCCGGCGAGAGGGAGAGGGAGAGAGAGAGAGTCGGTTGGGGGGGGGGGGGGGGGGGGGGGGGGTTCTTCAAGATGAAGAATGGATAGGGGCTGATGCAAAATTGAGGCGGTGATAGCCTCTTTTTATAGGGGCCATCTCGTCTCCGGTTGGTCGCCTCGTTCCCCGACGAAAAGATATTTTTCCGGCAACGAGTTCCGATTTTAGGTTTCAAAGGGTTTACGGAATCCAAATAAAATATCGAACTCAACGATATAGGTTAGAGAATTTTCGGAATGGATTTGATAGCTCAAGGAATTTTGAAGAAACGAAAAGGATCGAAATAGACAAACGGCGACTTGGGTTTTCTTAACCGTTTATCCGAAAAATACCTAGCTTCTTTCATAATTCTTTTAATGTCAAAACTAGGTTAAATATATTAACATTACATTTTTAGAACTTTTATTGAGCTGTAATATAATATTTTAGTTAGTTAATTTTAATTAAATTAATATTCTAAAAATTCTTTTATTAAGTAATTTATATTACTAATAATATTAAAGCTTTTAAGTTAAAATCCGTTTATCATTTTTATTATATAATTACGAAAAGCTTATTTTATTAAAGAAAACAATTTATTTTCTATTTTCTAGTATTTAAAAATACGGGTTATTACACTTCTCCACAGCTAGTCGCTTGAGCAGTTGTGGTAGCTTGGTCAGTGTCTCCTTCTTGCTGAAGAGAAATACAACCCAAGTGTAGCGAGAGAAGTCGTCGGCTACAACTAGAGTGTACTTCCTTCCATTCACACTAACTGGAGTGACTGGACCAAACAGATCCATATGAAGCAGCTCAAGCACTCGTTTGGATGAAGCATCCTCAAGACTGGCGAAGTGCTTCTTCGTCTGCTTCCCTCGTTGGCATGGTGAGCATGGATGGTCTTTAACAAAGACTTCATTTGGTATGCCTTGCACCAAACCTTTTCGAGCTAAGCGATTTATAGCTTTGAAGTTGAGATGGTTCAAGCGACGATGCCATAGCCATCCTATCTCTGTAGCACTCCTTGCGACTAAGCACGTCTCCTTTTTGCAGCTGTCCCATTGTGCTATGTAGACATTCCTTTGTCTGATTCCAGTGAGCACAATCTGGGACGTGAGCTTGCTTTTCACAATGCACTTGTTGAAAATAAATTCCACCTTGTATCCTTTATCACATAATTGTGAAATGGATAGCAAGTTGTGCTTAAGTCCTTCCACGTAGGAGACTTCTTCAATCGTGAGCTTTCCAATCTTCAGTGCGCCATATCCTTTGGTGCTTCCGTTATCACCAAATGTAACGTGTGGACCCTTCTTCTCTATGTATTCATGAAGTAGAGCTCTCATGCCGGTCATGTGTCTTGAACATCCACTGTCCAAGTACCATATTTGTTGACCCTCACTTGGCATGGGTGTTTCACTACAAAGTGTTCGCAATAGACGAAATCTATCGTAGCACTAGCAAGTAAAACCTAAGTATCGAATCTCAAGGAAAACTTAACAGGGCAATTAATTATGTAGTAAACCTAAACTAAGAAAGCAAGTAAAGAATATTTTGGGTTTTTGTTTTTAAATCCTAGGCAATAAAATAAATCAAAGCAATTAAAGGTCAAAGCAAAGAAATCAATCTAAAAGCTGGAAATAAATTAGAAAATTAAACTAAACGAAAGCAATGAATCTACCTAGGCAAAAATCGAAAAGAAAGCAATAAGGGAAGCAACGAAGTAAACGAAAGCGAAGAAAGAAGCATAAATAAATCTAGACATGATGAATTGAAATCTGGAAATTAAAAGCAAATTAATCTAACTTGAAAACTTTGAAAAACGAAAGAATTGAAATTGAAGGAAAACGAATCTGAACTTTGAACTAGAAATCGAAAGAACGAAATTAAACTAAGCAAATTAAACGAAGCAATTAAGAAAACGAATCTAAAACGAAAGCAAGCAATTAAAACAAGTAAACGAAAGCAATAAAAGAACTTACGAAAATTGAGACGAAGAACGAAGAACTTGAATTAAATAAAGCGTCTTGAATTAAATTGCAAAAACGAAGAATCCGGATCCGAACAATAGAAAGCTAAACTAAAGTATTTTAATCTGAAAAACTAAGCTAAAAGATGATAAAAAGATGTTATAATTCGTGTACAAGGGATAGTATATATAATAGGTATGAAAACCTAATTATATAAGGAAACTCCAGCTGGTCGGAACGTTGGACGGTCGTCCAACGTACGTTGGACGCTCGTCCAACGTTGCACTCGCTCTGCGCTGCTTTTCTACTCTGGACGCTCGTCCACCGCAGGTGAGCGCTCGTCCAGCGTACTCTGGACGGCCCCCCAGCGCCTTGGACGGTCGTCCAGCGCCGTGCTCGCTCCATGCTTGATTTTTCCTCAACTTTTCGCCCTTTTCGACCCGTTTCCTTCCATTTCTTCCACCTAATGATCCTACACGTACCAAACTCCAAACAACCGAATCATAGCAAAAGACAAACAAAATGACACAAAAACATAACGAAAACGGACTCGAAAACACTACGAAAATCCTAACATTTACACACCAATCAAACTCCCCCACACTTAGACTTTTGCTTGTCCTCAAGCAATACAAAAACGAAATAAACAATAGACTCAAGTATTGTGAACTACATAGGCCTCAAAACTTTTCAAAAACAAACTTTCATGATCATGATCAAAACTATGCACACAACCTTAGCATCAATCAACACAATCCACTCAACTAATTCAAAGTATGCTAATCCATCAAAGAACACTTTCCAACATGTGAAATTTTGTATATGAAAGTGAACACTCAACTCTCTCAAAGAAAAGATGTAATATAATGCACATCAAGAGGGTTCACTCAACATCAATGCAATGCAACATGTTTACCATAGGCTTGCCTTCAATCTCAACATCTCCACCTAATGTAATACTTACAAACTAGGATCAAAAAGGTCTTTGTATAAGCTTGTAATGTAGGGACATTGGTTAAGGTAGGGAATATATAGGCTAAATGACTCAAAATGCTCTAAATCATCAACCTATTTTTCAACTCCAACCAAAGTATGGATTTTTATCTCCATCTTCTACCCTCCAACACACCAAATACAAACTCAAAGATGCTAAAATATCAACTATACAATTCAAAGCTAACTATCCCCTTATGCTTTATTTTATTTTTTTCTTTTTCTTTTCTTTTCTTTTTTCTCTAGAGCTCAACTAATACATGTTCTTTCTAATTTGAACAAAGGCTCTATTTTTTTTTTTCTTATCTCTTTTTTTTTCTCTTTTTTTTTCCCTAAGCTTATAGGGATAGCTAACTACACGTAAACAAGCATCTAAATTTTTTTCTCTTTCTCTCCTTCTACACCACAACAAATATTTTCAAATTATCTCCTTCCATATCACCAACTACAACTAAGGATACCCATAATCATCCAAACCTCCTATCATCCGGCTTCACAAAGAACTGCTAATAAAGGCTCAAAAGGGGTAAACAAAGGATTATGAACAAGGTTAGTGTATAGGAATCATGTGGCTAAAGAAAGATGGCCTAAGATCATTTCCTAGTTCGTAAATATACTAAGGTCTTGACGGAGAAACAAGGCAAGTTCTAGAAACAACGAAGCATGCATGATCACTCAATCAAAGAATAGGCATAAATATGCACAAATAGCTCAAATCTCACGGGTTCAAACTAACTAGTTCCCGACATCATAGCATACACAAATTCATCAAATAAAATGCGTCGCTTCGCCAAGGTTCCATGCATAATAAAGATCATGAATTTTTCCAAAAAAATCAACAATTCTCTATCAATTGGCCAAGTCCACAATACTATCATCACATGCTTATTTGACTCAATTAACACCTAATAACTCAACAAAATTAAAAACTACATGCCAAACGTTCAAAGACCTCCCCCCCCCCCCCCCCCCCCCACCACACACACTTAAAATCAAGCAATGTCCCCATTGCGAGGAAAATAAAAAGGAAAGGGATAAAGAGAACTTATCGCAATATGACGAACACAAATACTCAAAATCTCGAGAGACTCCAAGTATCACCTACAGAACAAACACAAAACACAAATACCAAAGCGTAAAATCGAACAAAATAAAAAGAAAACAATAAAGACTCACACAAAAATAAAAGACACAAACATGCTATGGGTTGAAGAAACCTCGGAAACGTGGATCATTCCATCGGGGATCGTAAGGAGACCACCAACGAGGGTCGTTCGGATCCGGTGGAGTGGAGGTAGAGTGTTGGGAATTGTTAAGAACGAATATGTTAAGGGGGAACTTATAAGGGATATCTTAGTGTTTTGATTTGATCCCAAAACCCCAAAGCGTTCTGTTCCCAAGCGACCCATTTTGATATAGTTGATAAGTTAGAATTTTTCTAAAAGCCTACTCTGTTAGGATGGCTCTTTTATTTTGCTTAGATTAGGCTTCAAAAGTTCTAGTGAAGGCCACTCACTTGAGTGTGTTTTTCAAAGCGAAGCGGGTCAAGCAAACCGAAGTGAAGCGTACCGAAGAATAGCGAAGCGAAGCGATCGCTACAGTAGATTCAAAGTGAGTCTGCCAAAGCGAAGCGAAGCGAGCGCTACAGTGGAATCAAGTGAACCCACTAAAGCGAAGCGAAGCGTGCGCTACAAAGAAAAGCCGAAGCGAGTCAACGCGAGTCAACTCTTAATTAAGTAGCGTCACGGGAAATTTATTTCTCAAGTGACTCACTACAAATATGACCGCGAAGCGACTCACTTCAGAGCGGCCGCTACAACTTCAAAGCGAAGCAAGCCACTACCTACCAGAAAGCGACAGCACAAATTCCCGCTCCAAATTTGAACTCCAGTCAACTGGAGATCTTCGCATTTATTACGAGATCTCCACGTGTCCAAAAGTGGAGAGGAGCAGAGGAGTTGACTGCCAGGCCGACAAGGCGCCGTAACAGTACTGGGTCTCTCCAGTTACTGTTGAAATTGGAACTTAGCCATTTCCGGCAAAAATCCAAAACTGCGCATCTGAAAAGTAGCCAGCCTGTGCAAGTACTGTCGAGAGGAGGAGGGACAAGGCCACCAACCAAGCAACGGATCTCAGCCAACCCTCCGCCTATAAATAGTGAAGGATGAAGACGAAGAGAAGTAGAACACTACTTGAGCATTCGAGCCTACTGCAAACAAACACTCCCAAGCCTTCGAGCAAATTTTCGAGTCTTTGTTTCCAAGTGTTCTCCGAGTTTCCAGTTCATCGGAACTCGTCTTCACAGCCTTCACACTTAGATTCTAAGCCCACTTCATATATCCGAAGCTTAGAAGAAGAACTCTAGCCAATCTTTGCATCTACTGTAAAGAGTTCTTCATAGTGTGTCGTCAACCAAAAACCCTATACTTGTCTGTTAGGTTTTTGAGTGTTGTCGTTAGGTTGTTTCGATCCAAGGCTCTTCTTTCATCGATTGAAGAAGCCTCGATCATAGAGTTGAGATCCAAGCTTACACTTACACCGTTTGTGTAAAGCTCGATCGAAGCTAGGCTGTAAGGAGAGCCCGGAATCTCCCTGTTGTTCGGACAGAAGCGAGTGAAGCTTCGTGTCCAGTTTAGGTCTTAGTAGTGAACCCGTAATCACTGCACTGTTCGTCAGATCCAGGCGAGTGAAGCCCGATCTCGACCAGGTTTTTGAAGGACCCGTAACCTTCAAGTTTTTGAGTGAAGAGAACAGTTGCCGTCGTGCAACAAAGTGGACGTAGGAGCGTTATCTCCGAACCACTATAAATCTCTGTGTCGTATCTCTCTAACCCTAAACTCTTACTTGTTTGTTTATCCATTGCATACTGCATCTAAACAAACTTAATCTGGAAATTTCAAATACTTAGGGAAAGATTTAGCTCACCAAATTCCGCATACACGAGTAAAGACTCCCTCTTGATCAAGTGCTCACTTCGGTCAAGCAGGCAAGCTACGTACTGTAGATCTAGCTTCAGCTAGGTCTTAAGTTTCAAGCGAGCTTTTTACTTGTTACTCTGAGTTAAGGGATTTGAAGTTGAAAAACTTCGAAATACGTGTTCACCCCCCCCCCCCTCTACGTATTTCTCCTATTAACAAACCGGGACCAACAAGTGGTATCAGGGCAGCGGTTCTTTCGAGCCTCTGCTTTGCATACCTGAAGCGGGTCCCCACTCGCTTCACGTTGTCTCACTGAACCGGATCCTATTTTCCTAAGTGCATCAAAACCTCACCCACGCATATTGCATTTACTGCTGATAGTTTGCTATGTCTACATACAGTGCATCAAATCTTCCACAGTTCTCGATCGAAGGATACGAGATATGGAGTTTCCGTGTCGAAAGCTTTCTATGCTCAATCCACGACCGGATGTGGGAAGTCATTGAAGACGGACCAATTGAGATCAAGAAAGCCATATCTGTGGATGTTCCAGCCGCTGAAGGTCGTCCAGCCCACGTTCGACAACAGTACGTGGAGAAGGATAAGGATGAGTATACTCCAAATGACTTCAAAGTTGCCAACCTCGACAAGATTGCACGCCACACGATGCAGAGCACCGTGTCGGACGCCTATCTACCACGAATAAGGAAATGTACAACGGCAAAGGAAATGTGGGAAACCCTAGCCCTCATTTCTCAAGGCACAGACAAGATCAAAGAAAACAAGCTAGCCGTACAGATGCGGGAGTTTGAAAATCTGGTGATGAAGTCAGGAGAGTCCATCGACGCCTTCGAGCTGAGAGTTACCAACATCACTGCAACTCTCAACTCGCTTGGGAAGGAACTCACAGACAAGGAAGTAAACCTGAAAATAGTCCGTGCTCTCACAAGGAAGTGGCAGACTATGAAGGAGCTATATCGAGCCACCAAGGATCTAACGAAGCTCACGCCAGAAGTGCTGTTCTCTGAGCTCAAAGCTCACGAGTTTGATCTGAATCGAATGAGCCTCAACGAAGAGGATGAAGCGCCCACTACGTCAAAAGGAGTAGCTTTCAAAGCTGCCGAAGGGCCAAGCGAGCAGTCGCTAGCCAAGATGACAAGGGAAGAGTTGGAAGAACACATTGTGTTCTTATCCAAGAACTTCAACAAGATGAACTCTCGAGTGGGCAAGTACAAAAGATTCTACAAGCAGTACAAGGGGAGGAGCACTGATGCTCGAGAAGGAAAGGGAAAGAGAGAAGAGACGACCAAGCCGATCCCGCGAGACATGATGGATGTGGAGTGCTATCACTGCCACAAAATGGGCCACTACAAAACCGATTGCCCAAAGCTAAGTGCCAAAGAACGCGAAGAATTGAAGGCCAAGAGGGATGCTCCAAGGCGAGCGCTCGTAGCAAGTGAAGTGCCGGTCGCTACAACTGAAGATCCACCAAGCGACTCAGATGCATTCACAGATCCAAACTCCAGTGATGGTGAAGATCTTGGATTTATGGCGCTCACCGACGAAGAAACAGGAGAGGTATTCTTCTATCCTTCAATCACTTCAATTACACTAGCACACACTGTCAATGAGGATGAACAATCCTCTTCACGGAGTGAGTTGTTTGACAAACACCAAAAATTGTCAAGCGACCACAAAGTGGTAAAACAAGCTCTGTCTCAAAGCGAGAAGGAGAACCGAAAGCTAGCCCGTGAGCTTGACGAAGTCAAACTTAATTTAAGGGCTATGACTAGTAAGTTCGAGGATCTCTTCGCTAGACATCAAAGCTTGGAGGGAAGGTATGAAACCCAGTCCACTCTAGTTGCCAACTTGAACAAAGCATCATATGCTAGGCAAGCACTAGAGGGCTCGCTTCTGCCTTTTGGTAGGAAAGCTGGCCTTGGATATGAGGGTGGACCTCCCAAGCCGACTGTCTTTGTTGGTGCATCTCACACTACACCATCAGTCACTTTGGTATTGCCCACTGCATCCAAAGCGACCACTAACAAAGATAAAGGCAAAATGGCTGAGAACCCTAAAAGGAAGCCTATGAAGATGTCTATATCTTTAAGGGCAGATCCTAAGGGCAAGCAAAGTTCAACAGTCCCTAGCACTCAACATGCTAAGTCTTACCAATCCAAGGGTAAAGGGAAAACTGTTGAAGCTTCTAAGTCTCAAGCCAAGACACGAGAGACAAGGGATCTACCTCCTAAAAAGAGGAGTAATGTCTATGTGCCACGTTATCCGGACTGGAGATGGTCCAACCGGACTAACATTGAGGGGGAAGATTTTGAAGCTTCCACTGGGTCGCTTCAGATTCCCAGGGTTTCTCAAGCGAGTCAGGGTCGAAACCCTAGTTGGACCGCTTCAAGGAAACCAAGCGGGCCGCTTCGACAGACTAGAAATCCTAAGTCAGTCTCTAAACCCAAAGCTAATCCAAAGCGAGTCGCTTCAGGATATAAGCAAAATGGGAAGAGCGTAGGTAGGTCTGAAGCGAGCCGCTACCCCTCTTGCACACACTGTTGCACGTGTGAAGCTGCTTCAAGGCAGTACACCAAGTTTTCGAAGGTCAAGAAGCCCAAGACACAAACTTCATCTCAAAAGAGAGTGAAGCAAGTGTGGGTACCTAAGGGAACTAACCTGCAAGGACCCAAACTGATTTGGGTACCAAAATCTGTCTAATTGCAGGTGAGCGCCGTGGATCCCATGCCAAGTGAGGGTCATCAAGTATGGTACTTGGACAGTGGATGTTCAAGACACATGACTGGCATGAAAGCTCTACTTCACAACTATATAGAGAAGAAGGGTCCACACGTAACCTTTGGAGACAACTCTCGAGGAATCACCAGGGGATACGGCGCACTGAAAATTGGAAAGCTCACAATTGAAGAAGTCTCCTATGTGGAAGGACTCAAGCACAACCTGTTATCCATTTCACAGTTCTGTGATAAGGGGTACAGGGTGGAGTTCATCTCCAACAAGTGCATTGTGAAAAGCAAACTCACGTCCCAGATTGCGCTCACTGGAATCAGGCAGAGGAACGTCTACATAGCACAATGGGACAGCTGCAAAGAGGAAACTTGCCTAGTTGCAAGGAGTGCTACAGAAATTGGATGGCTATGGCACAGACGCTTGAACCACCTTAATTTCAAAGCTATCAATCGCTTAGCTCGAAAGGGTCTGGTGCAAGGCATACCAAATGAAGTCTTCATCAAAGACCATCCATGCTCACCATGCCAACGAGGGAAGCAGACAAAGAAGCACTTCGCCAGTCTCGAAGAAGCCTCATCAAAACGAGTGCTCGAGCTGCTTCACATGGATCTGTTTGGTCCAGTTACTCCAGTTAGCGTAAATGGAAGGAAGTACACTCTAGTCGTAGTTGACGACTTCTCTCGCTACACTTGGGTTGTATTTCTCTTCAGCAAGAAGGAGACACTGACCAAACTGCCACAACTACTCAAGCGATTGGCTGTGGAGAAGAATCAAGCAATTGTGACCATCCGCTCTGACAAAGGGACAGAGTTCTTGAACTCAACAATTGAAGCGTACTGCACGGAGCATGGCATAGCACATCAAACTTCTTCAGCACGCACTCCTCAGCAGAATGGAGTTGCTAAAAGAAGAAATCGAATCATCAAAGAAGCCGTTCGCACCATGATTGTTGACTCGAAGCTTCCGATGAAGTATTGGGCTGAAGCTGCCAACACGGCGTGCTACACACAGAATCGGACGCTTCTCAACAAACGGCACGACAAAACACCATATGAAATATGGACAGGGAGAATTCCTAACATATCTTATTTCCATATTTTTGGTTGTAGGGTCTTCATTCACAACAATGGGAAGTCACAGTTGAAAGCCTTTGAAAGCAAAGCTGATGAAGGAGTATTTTTAGGATACTCAACATCTAGCAAAGCTTACAGAGTGTTCAACTGTAAAACCCTAATTGTGGAGGAATCACCCCATGTCGTATTTGATGAATCCTCTTTAAGTCTTCCACAGGAACAGGCTCAAGCGAATGAAAAGGATCAAAGCAAGGAACCCTCAAATCAACTCACTTGGGACGTGCTCGATGAAGATGATGAAATCAAGGACTCAAGCGAGCAGAATCCCAAAGGAGAAGTTGAAGCTGCCCCCAAGATTCCAGAAGCTAGTGCAGGCCAAGCACCCAATCCAGTCGCTTCAGATGGTGAAGCGAGCGACAAGGAAGTAGATGAAGATGAAGCTGGCAGATCCAAGCGTGCATGGCTCAAGGATCACTCACCTAGCCAAATCATTGGAGATCCATCCAAGGGTGTAGTGACCAGAAGTCAAGTGTTTGGAGAAAGTGCCATGTTCAGTTGCTTTCTCTCAAACATTGAGCCATCAAGCGTGGAGGAAGCCCTAGCCGACTCTAACTGGGTGATCGCCATGCAAGAAGAGCTGAACCAGTTCACCAGAAATGACGTATGGTACCTCGTGGATCGTCCCAAGTTCCAGCATGTTATTGGCACCAAGTGGGTGTTCAAGAACAAGACGGACGAGGACCACAATGTTGTGAGGAACAAGGCGCGTCTAATCGCTAAAGGCTACTGCCAAGAGGAAGGAATCGATTTCGATGAGACCTTCGCTCCAGTGGCACGGCTTGAAGCGATCCGATTATTTCTAGCCTATGCAGCGGCCAAGAAATTCAAAGTGTACCAAATGGATGTGAAGAGCGCGTTCCTCAACGGCGAATTGAAGGAAGAAGTGTATGTGGAGCAGCCACCGGGTTTTGAGCAGGGAGATAAAGTGTATCGCTTGAAGAAAGCCCTATATGGGTTGAAGTAAGCTCCCAGAGCTTGGTATGATACACTATCTCAATTCCTAGTGGAGAATGGCTTCCACAAAGGGAAAATAGATCGGACTCTCTTCACCATCAACCATGGAGAAGATATGCTATGGGTCCAGATCTACGTGGACGACATCATATTTGGGTCACCAAACCAGTCGCTCAGCGAGAAGTTTGGAGAGCTAATGAAGACCAAGTATGAGATGTCGATGATTGGCTTGATGAGCTGCTTTCTAGGTCTTCAAGTGAAGCAGCAGGATAATGGAATTTTCATAAACCAAGCCAAGTACACTAGAGATATGCTTGCCAAGTTTGGTGTTCAACATGCTAAAGCTGTGAAGATCCCAATGAATACCAACTGGAAGATGGAGCCAGATGAAGGAGGAAAATCTGTAAATCCTACAGATTATCGTGCCCTAATTGGGTCACTACTCTATCTCACTGCAAGCAGGCCAGATATTGCTTTTGCAGTCGGAGTCTGCGCTCGCTTCCAAAGCAACCCCAAGCACAGCCATCTTGAAGCTGCCAAGAGAATTCTTACATATTTGAAGGGCACTGTCAATATGGGGCTGTGGTATCCAGCAGAAGACAATTTGGAGCTCACTGGATATTCCGACGCTGACTATGGAGGGTGCAGAGTTGATAGGAAATCAACGTCTGGCCCGTGTCAGTTCTTGGGAAGCAAGCTGATCTCGTGGTTCTCAAAGAAGCAAACCAGTGTAGCTACTTCAACAACTGAAGCTGAATATATGGCCGCAGGAAGCTGCTGTTCTCAAATTCTATGGCTTCGTCAACAGTTGAAGGACTACAAAGTTGAAGCGAATGAAATTCCAATCTTCTGCGACAACAACAGTGCCATATGTATTTCGCAGAATCCAGTGCTTCACACCAGGTGCAAGCATGTGGAAATTCGACATCATTTCATTCGAGATCATGTCGAGAAGAAGGATATCAAGCTCGAGAAAATTCATACCGATCTCCAGCGAGCAGATATCCTCACCAAGCCTCTAGCTGAGTCTCGATTCAACCAGCTATGCATGGAATTAGGGTTATTAGACCCTGGTGAAGAATGCTAGTTCCAGGATGCACGAAGGAGTGTTCGCTTGTTCTCTTGTGCGTCACTCGCTTCGGATCTTCACCAACTCAAGCGAGTCACTTCAAATTCCACTCGCTTGAAGAATATGAAGTTAGGTGGAGAAAGGTGGAGTATTGGAAGAAGTTCCCTACCAACTTATTGGAATTGTTAAGTATATGGTTAAGGGGGAACTAATGCTTACTCTCGGAGCAAGCTACTTCCAAAGCGAGCAAAGAATGCTGCTATCTTGAATTCTGCATCACTTCAACTTACCCTAGCTTGGGTCAAAGCGAGCCGATTGCAGATTCATTCTCTAGAATGTAGGAAAGCTTGAAGGTTTACCTTTTTATACAAAAGGTTGCAGGGCTGGTGACATGCTTCTGCGTAAAATATGAGATTGTCTTGTCAGAGCATTCTCATTGTCATCATGTCCATTTCTGCTCTGAGATAAGGACTTGTACTCATCCCCCATTCGTCGTGAATAAGTACACTTACGTGATGCTCCCTTCGGGTTGAAGTAAGCTTGTGTACTATATTCATTTCCTCCCTCATTCACTTCGATGGAGGACTCTCTAATTCGTAGAGGAAGATGAATGCCATGAAGATGAATGCCATGAAGATCTAATTCAACATGTAGCAACCCATCAAGTGGTATCTAATTCAACATGAGTCTTCAATGTGTGGTATCAATCTCCTACGAAGTGAGATTGACTGGTAAGCATTTCAATTTTAAGTACACTAAGTGAGCCGAAGCGTGCTAGAAACCTTCACTCGCTACGTGGAAAATATAAAGTGAATCTGACTCAAATACAAAGAGGAAAACATTCTTGTTTATCCTCGAAGTATGTAAGTCAGAAACATTTTAAAATTAAGCAAAGAAATTCAATTTCTTATTCCAGTCGCTTCAAATGGCCAAGCGAGTGCTTCGTCACTCAAAGCTAGCCATCGCAAGCGAGTGCGGAACAGTCACTCAAGCGAATGCCTCTCAAGCGAGTCAAGGCCAAGCGGCCCAACTCGAAGCGAGCGGGCATGAAGCGAGTATGAGCTGTCTGCACTCGAGTGCAATTTTACTTTCTGTTGTGCATTTAATGCAGGTGCAGGAACAACGAAAATAACGGGCGCGTGTTCGCACGTTTGAATTTGAAGCGGGAAAAGGCGGAAAAGATCCAGCCATCGAATCTCAACAGGCCCCAATCCGCAGCCGTTGGATTAGCGCCGTATACGACAAGCCAACCACAGCAGGCCACGTGGCGACGCCGAGCAAGTGGCGGTTCACTTTTACTGTGATGACGCCGGACACGTCAGATCCATCACCGCATGTCCGCCGCCTACCTACAGGATTTTCGGCGATATTACCGTCCTACCCTTGCCACTTCAGCCATAACCTAACTCTATATATATGGGATGAGGCAGAACTGCAGAACCTTTCACAGCCTTCTAAAATTGCCATTCTCGTGCTTAGATCTGCATTCTCTGCAACTCACGAGTCTCAACCCTTTCTACTTCATTGTTAAAATTTTCTTCAAAATCTTTCAAAATCCACCATGGGTAAGAAGAAGAATACAGAGACAATGGAGCAGTTCATGACTAATGTTGGCGAGCACATCAACGTCGAGCCCCATCTCGACCCTATCGTCGTCGAAGTAAATGGTTTCTTCCGTAGAGCCGTGACCACGGCCGGTCTATGGAAGTTCATAACGTTGGTGCCGACGAAGATTCTGGCAAAGGCAGTGGGAGAAATCTTACTGAATTTGAGGAAGGATCAAAATACCTCATCTTTCACTGATCCACAAACTAGCAAGCCGGTGGAGGTGGATATGAGTGAACTGATCGGGGTGTTCGATCTGCAGAGAGATGGAGGAGATTCTCTGTTAGATTTGGGTCTTTCAGCCGGGGTGCAGTATGTTCGATTTGCAACCGCCAGAGCTGATCCGAATTTCAAGGAAGCCAACATTCGCAAAAGCTTGAAAAACCCGTTCAATCTCATCTGCGAACTCTTTACGAAGAGCATCGCATGCTATGTTGGATCCCTCGATACGCTGTCGGAGACGAAACTGATCGGAACCGCCATGATCGTCGACAGTCTCGCCGGAACGAAGTTTGACTGGCACGGGTGGTTCCTCAAGCAAATTCATGAGGCTGCTGACGACTTCGCGTTCGTTCCAGGAACTGCGAATAAGATTCTTCGGAAAGGAAAATTGAAATTCTTTTCAAGACTGTCTGTTGCACTGGAGATGAAGTTTCCAGAGATGATATGGCCGGACTCCGACACGATCATATACAACAAGCAGACCATCTTCTACGATTCGTGGAGAAAAACGAAGATTCTGATGGATCTGGGACTTATCGAGGTGGAAGTGCCCATTGCTAGACCAGTTGCCGAAAGGCAAGCTGAGGAAGGCCAAGCGAGGCAGGTCGCTTCACCCGTGAAGCGAGCCAGGTCCAAGCGAGGCAAAAAGATGAAGCGAGTCGCTTCAATCGTTCAAGAAAGCGAGGCGGTGGAGGAGCCGCTTGAGAACATCGAAGTAACTCAAACCCAGCCTTCACCAACCAAAGCCCAATCCCCACAACTCCAAATCACCCAAATACCTGAACCCCAATCTTCATCAACCCAACAACCACCAAAACAGATAACCCCCCTCTCTCCCCGTGAAGAAGAATCAGCATCTTCTTTCCACATTCCCACTGTTCCATTCCTCAGCACAGATGAAGCTGCTGCCTACACTATATTTACCCCACTTCAATCCCAGCCGATACAACCACCACCCACCGAAACCATTCAACCACCCCCCACTGAAGCCATCCAGATTTCCGAAACCCAAGAAACCTCATCACCTACCCAATCCCCCTCGACATCGGCAGCTACAGCCGATACCGCCCAAACTGTAGGAGAACAACCCATCATTCCTCAATTCATAACCCCTGCTCTCACCGAACACAAGCGAGCT
Source organism: Thymus mandschuricus (assembly GCA_029379335.1). Lineage (NCBI taxonomy): Eukaryota > Viridiplantae > Streptophyta > Magnoliopsida > Lamiales > Lamiaceae > Thymus > Thymus mandschuricus. Next base: position 10,831,714 of record CM057074.1, on the reverse strand, counting down.
CTCGAACGCTATGTTCGAGACAGAGAGCAAGCCGCGGAGACAATCAACCTTCGCTACAATCTTCGCTCCGCAAGTGTTAAATGGAGCGACATATTTTACACCAACGTAGTAGACTTTCTAACGTACATTACGTACCGAGGAACGGAATACTACAAGATCTTCAAGCTCCTCAAAGCTTTCACAGAGGAGGAGTTGATCCAGATGGAAGCCAAACTGCTCAATTTTATCGGCGAAAATGGCTTCCATGCCTTCCTTGAAGGGACCAGCTTGTGGGAGAAACTGGATGCCAAAGTGAAAGAATCATATCCACTCGCCACAATTCCGAAGTGAGTGCCCTCATCCCATGAGAGGAAGCTCATCCGGGAGTATAAGGAGGAGATGGAGATGAAGGATGCTGAGATTGCTAGTCTCCAAAGCGAGATTACAAAGAAGAGCGATGAATTGGAGAGGAAGGCGGGGGAAGTCATTAGTCTTAGAGAAGACTTTGACAAGAAGAAGAGGGAATTGGAGGGAAAGGTGGAGGAGAAGGAGAGGCTTCTAGAGGAGAAAGAGAAGGCGCTGGAGGCGCAGGTGAAGCTAGTGGATGACAACACCAAAACCATCACCGAACTCAAGGGCATGCTTGAGGCAGAAAGAAGCCGCTTGAGGGAGGTTAATGCCAAATTAATCGCTCTAGTCAAAGAGAAGAAGGTGTTAGAGAAGGAAGTGAAGGAGCTGAAGGAGAAGGTGGAGAATAGGGAGGGAGAACTAGTTATGAAGGGAAGCGAGCTCCTCAATACCAAAAAGGCCCTTGACTCACTTCGAACTGAGTTGAAGGGAGTCAAAGATGAGAGTGCAATTGACAAAAGAGAGCTCGAAAGTCTAAGGGGAAATGCGCAGGCTCTTGACTTGAAAAACGCTGAATTATCCATTCTACTGCAGAAAGTCAAGAGACTGAAAGAAACTCTCACTGTTAGGATCACTGCAGATGCCGAATTTCACAACTCTCTCAATCGGAGGGAAAGGAGGCTTGCAGTGATGAAGGCAGAACTTGAAGCTTCCAAGGAACACTTGGAACTCACACTTCAAGAAGAAACCAAGAAAATCACCAAGGCTGTAGAAGCGGAGCTGGAGGCTCGCTTCAGAGAAGTGGAGCCATTAGAGAGTATGATGGCGTCTGTTGTTGAGAGAGAGAGGCAGTGCGAATATCTGCTCGAAGAGATATCTATCAAGACTGCTGAAATTGTGGCGCCATCCATGGACAAAACCCAGCAGATGCTTCAGACTGTCCTCAACACAGTCAATTCACTCCACCAATCCCTCTCCGGAAAGTCTATCATCCTAACCCCTGGCAGTGATGATGCCAAAAAGGGGGAAGGACAAATGAGGGAAGGGCAAATAAAGCTAGGAGGAGATGGAGGTTTAGGGGGAAGTAGAATTGGAGTGGAGAGAATGATGGAGGGAGGTACTGATGGAGGTGTGAAGGAGGTAGTAGATGAAGCGAGGGCCCTTGACAAGACGAAACTCACGGAGGAGGAGTTATTAAAAAGTCTTGAAGAGCCCAACAGGCCGCTTCAGGAGAAGGTGCTTGCCGCTTCAATTGCAAAACACCCTCCGGTGACCGTGTTGTCAAAGGAGGAAAAGCGGAAGCACGTGGAGGATGATGCTGCCATGGCGTGGGAGATGGAGCAACTAACAAAACTTTCTGTTGGTGCAGGTGCTTCATCCAGTTCCCAAGTGGCCGCTACTCCCAAAGCGCCCACTTCAGACGCCGGGCCAACTTCGACAGCCGCACTCACTACGACCACTGCTGCACTCACTTTGTCAGCAGTCGTCCCTCCAAGTGCTGCCAAGAAGGACATGCCACCCCCCCCCCCCCCCCCCACCACCGAAGCAGTCATTGAAGAGAGCTGCCCCAGATTCTAAGAAAGATGACCCCGAGGCCAAGCGCCAAAAGGTCAAACATGCTGTTGCTTCTAGAGCTGAGAAGGAGGAGAAAAAGAGGAAGGAAATAGAAGGAGGAAGGAGCGAAGGCGAGAGGAAGAGAAGGTCAAATGACAGGCGACTCCAAGTGATCGACGCACGGATCGAGGAACACTTCAGTGAAGTGTTACTCATCCAGTCTTCACTGGTGCGGAGTGCCTTCATTCCATTTATGCCAGATGAGTCCGAAGCATGCAAAGCACAAGCCATATCAGATGCATGCGACGTGACCACAAAAGAAATGGTAGAGTCGGGTCGCTACCCCAAAAAGGAAGAACAGAACTACATTCGGAAGCATCTCAATGAAAAGCGTCCTTTGTGGAGCAGCGACTCAGGAAAGAAGTTCAAAGCGACCATGGCTGAACTGTCGAAGAGGTCAGAGGAGGAATTGGCCAAGCGGAGGAATGAGCACCCAGATGCCAGGGAAATTGAAGAGTTCATTCCGAGGGATCTGCGCGATCTGTGGCTTGACTACAAGAATCTGTTTATCAAAGCATACTACTTCTGGGAGGTAGTGCCACTTCAAGATCGTTGCTCTCGGATGAGTGCTCTCAGCAACTTCCTTTGCACGTATGACGAGAAGATGAGGAGGAAGATTTTCACCACAGCTGAATTGGCTCTGCCCAAGCCTCTGGTTGTCAAGATTCCTGCTATAAAAGAATTCCCCATGCCTTACCATCCAGGAACTGACATTCCAGATAGAGGGATCATAGATGATGAAGTGACTGAAGCCTTCAGGCTGGAGAGTGCATGGAGAAATCCTAGTATCCACACAGTTGACTCTATGGAATCGAGAGTTTTATCAGCTTATGTGGACAATGCTGCTGAAGAAGAAAAGAAGGAGGAAGAAGGAAAGGAGAAGGAGAAGGAGGATGAAGCTACAGGAAACCTTTGAGTTTCAAGCTTCTGAACATATCTTTTTGTGAACTGCCTTGTTCATCTATCTCACTTTTATTTCTGTCTTTTCTTGTGTCATTTACTCGCTTTGTGAATGACTTTACATTTTTGCTACAAACTCATTATTTTAACCGAAAAAAAAAAAATAAGGGAAGGAACTTAAAAGAATATTACAAACGAAACTGCAAAGGAAGCAGTCGCTTGGAGTTCCCTTCACGGTTAGATAGACTAGATTTTTTTTATCTAAGTCGTATGGGTTTTGGCATCATCAAAAAGGGGGAAATTGTTGGGAATTGTTAAGAACGAATATGTTAAGGGGGAACTTATAAGGGATATCTTAGTGTTTTGATTTGATCCCAAAACCCCAAAGCGTTCTGTTCCCAAGCGACCCATTTTGATATAGTTGATAAGTTAGAATTTTTCTAAAAGCCTACTCTGTTAGGATGGCTCTTTTATTTTGCTTAGATTAGGCTTCAAAAGTTCTAGTGAAGGCCACTCACTTGAGTGTGTTTTTCAAAGCGAAGCGGGTCAAGCAAACCGAAGTGAAGCGTACCGAAGAATAGCGAAGCGAAGCGATCGCTACAGTAGATTCAAAGTGAGTCTGCCAAAGCGAAGCGAAGCGAGCGCTACAGTTCAAAGCGAAGCGAAGCGAAGCGAGCGCTACAGTGGAATCAAGTGAACCCACTAAAGCGAAGCGAAGCGTGCGCTACAAAGAAAAGCCGAAGCGAGTCAACGCGAGTCAACTCTTAATTAAGTAGCGTCACGGGAAATTTATTTCTCAAGTGACTCACTACAAATATGACCGCGAAGCGACTCACTTCAGAGCGGCCACTACAACTTCAAAGCGAAGCAAGCCACTACCTACCAGAAAGCGACAGCACAAATTCCCGCTCCAAATTTGAACTCCAGTCAACTGGAGATCTTCGCATTTATTACGAGATCTCCACGTGTCAAAAGCGGAGAGGAGCAGAGGAGTTGACTGCCAGGCCGACAAGGCGCCGTAACAGTACTGGGTCGCTCCAGTTACTGTTGAAATTGGAACTTAGCCATTTCCGGCAAAAATCCAAAACTGCGCATCTGAAAAGTAGCCAGCCTGTGCAAGTACTGTCGAGAGGAGGAGGGACAAGGCCACCAACCAAGCAACGGATCTCAGCCAACCCTCCGCCTATAAATAGTGAAGGATGAAGACGAAGAGAAGTAGAACACTACTTGAGCATTCGAGCCTACTGCAAACAAACACTCCCAAGCCTTCGAGCAAATTTTCGAGTCTTTGTTTCCAAGTGTTCTCCGAGTTTCCAGTTCATCGGAACTCGTCTTCACAGCCTTCACACTTAGATTCTAAGCCCACTTCATATATCCGAAGCTTAGAAGAAGAACTCTAGCCAATCTTTGCATCTACTGTAAAGAGTTCTTCATAGTGTGTCGTCAACCAAAAACCCTATACTTGTCTGTTAGGTTTTTGAGTGTTGTCGTTAGGTTGTTTCGATCCAAGGCTCTTCTTTCATCGATTGAAGAAGCCTCGATCATAGAGTTGAGATCCAAGCTTACACTTACACCGTTTATGTAAAGCTCGATCGAAGCTAGGCTGTAAGGAGAGCCCGGAATCTCCCTGTTGTTCGGACAGAAGCGAGTGAAGCTTCATGTCCAGTTTAGGTCTTAGTAGTGAACCCGTAATCACTGCACTGTTCGTCAGATCCAGGCGAGTGAAGCCCGATCTCGACCAGGTTCTTGAAGGACCCGTAACCTTCAAGTTCTTGAGTGAAGAGAACAGTTGCCATCGTGCAACAAAGTGGACGTAGGAGCGTTATCTCCGAACCACTATAAATCTCTGTGTCGTATCTCTCTAACCCTAAACTCTTACTTGTTTGTTTATCCATTGCATACTGCATCTAAACAAACTTAATCTGGAAATTTCAAATACTTAGGGAAAGATTTAGCTCACCAAATTTCGCATACACGAGTAAAGACTCCCTCTTGATCAAGTGCTCACTTCGGTCAAGCAGGCAAGCTACGTACTGTAGATCTAGCTTCAGCTAGGTCTTATGTTTCAAGCGAGCTTTTTACTTGTTACTCTGAGTTAAGGGATTTGAAGTTGAAAAACTTCGAAATACGTATTCACCCCCCCCCCCTCTACGTATTTCTCCTATTAACAAACCGGGACCAACATAGAGGCCACCGAGAAGTCGGTAAAACGAGTCAAGTGACTCTCCATGTGGGACACCCGACTATTCAACCCCGTCACTTGGGTCGACAAATCATCGAACCGATTAAACACATTCCCTTGGAATTGTGTAAAATCGGTCCTAAAGTCGGCCCAATAAGGGGGAACCTCGGTCTCCATATTCTGACGAGCCCGGACGCGATCTCTTCTAGTGTAGTAGTGAATCAAACGCTCGTTGTCGTCCGGGACGTGCTGCTGCGCCTCCTCATCTCCATCCTCTTCTTCGTCCTCGTTGTGCTCCTCATCATCTTCTTGCTCCTCATCATCGTCTCCGGCCTCATATTCCTCCTCCTCATCCCCCGACTCTTGACTTGGGAGACCATGGTGACGACGAGCTGCATGATAGGCGATAACAGACGCTCTCTCCCGAACGGGAACGAACTCGGTCGCCCCTCGCATGAGATGAGCGTTGATAAGCTCATTGAGGGTAATCTCCTTGCTTCGAGTTAAGCCGGCGCTTTGAGAAATATCCACTCGCAAATGGCGTGCCAAACCTGTAGCAACATAACTCAAAGTAGGGTGTGCCCCCTTCTTGTTTTGCACATTAGTAAGTTGGGACCAAATAAATGGAGCCATGCACACCCTAATATTGTTAGTAGCACAGTGGAGCAAATAAATCTCTAATGCATTAACCTTATTATGCTCTTTCTTACCAGTGATCATGCAAGACAGAAAACGATGAAGAATTAATAAAGCATGATCTTTGATAAAAGCACTCGGCACTCCAGAAGCTTTATAATTAGTAACACCCGTCAATGCAAACCAAGCATTAGACACATTGAAATCAGACGGCATGAACTCAGACAAACCATCACCCAAATGAAAACCAAACGCTTCATGCATCACTCGCCTAGGAATTTCCCACAACTCACCCCGAAAAGTAGCATACATGCAAAGCTCATTTTCCGCATTACGTTCTAACCTAAAGCTAGAACACATTTCAATACATAAACTTTCATGTCCATCCCAAGCATGTGTAATTAAATTCATAAGTCCTAAACAATCTATGTATCCTCTAAGTGTATCCTACATAGGTAAACGACGAAGAAAATCCATATTGTAGTGCCTAGGAGGTCGAATTTCCTTACCTCGTAGACGGCCATAAAAATTTGTGGTCTCGAACCTCTCCGTCGGGAAGGGAATGCCCCGTTGATGTCCAAATTGCTCTTGGGAAACTCCTTCCGGGTGGTAATCGGGGCGGCGATGCAACGGAATGCGTCCATCGGTGAGAAGGCGGGCTTTTCCGAGCTCTCCACGAACCATGGTAGTGACTGGGATGAAACGGGAATGAGACGGGGTAAATTGACGACGAAAACGGACCGGAACGGGCCGAAAACAAATTTGGACAGCAGCTGGGTTGGACGCTCGTCCACTGCTCCTTGGACGCTCGTCCAAGGAAAATCTGGTGCTGGGCGAGCGCTGGACGTGGGCTCGTCGGCGGCGAGCGACGGCGACAGTGGGGGAAGGCGGCTGTAACGGCGAACGGCTGTGCTGGCGTTCGGAACGGCGGCTGGAACACGGCGGCAGCGACGGCGGCGGCGGCGTCAGATTCCAGCGGCGGTAGCGGCGGTGGTGGCAATTACAACGGCGGCGGCTGGAGTTCTTGGTGGTCTTTGCTGCACTGTGGAGGAGAACGTGTGAGAAGGAGAGGGATGGGATAAGGGGGTTAAGTGAAAACCTAGGGGAATACGAGTTGAAATCGAATTGGGGGCCCGTCATGTTCTGGACGCTCGTCCAATGTACGTTGGACGCTCGTCCAGCGCCGCACTCGCTGAAAATTGAAAACTTAATTACGTATTACGTTGGACGCTCGTCCAACGTGACCCTCGCTGAAAATTTCTGGCAACTCAAAAATACGCTAGACGGTCGCCCAGCGTGCGCTGGACGCCCGTCCAAAGCGGCCCTCGCGGAATTGTGCTCAAATTATCCATTTTTTCTCCCTCTCGAAGCCTTCCGTGCCATTGCAATCCTTAAGAACCATTCCCTGCACAAACACTTAAGGAAATACGAACGAAAAAAATAACAAAAATAAAAAGAACAATAAATCGTATGCTACTAAAATAAAATAGAGAGAGTGGGTTGCCTCCCACCAAACGCTTGTTTAACGTCATTAGCTTGACGTACCAAAAATTCAAGAGGAAAGTGGGGGGTCGGAGATGAGAATCGTCTCCACCGTGTGAGGTAATGTTGTACCTTCAATATATGGCTTCAATCGTTGCCCGTTGACCGAGAAAATGTATCCCGAATCCTCGTTCTTGATTTCCACCGCTCCATGAGGAAAAACTTGCACTACCGTGTATGGACCTCCCCACCTAGATTTAAGCTTACCCGGAAATAGACGAAGACGAGAGTGAAAGAGAAGTACCTTCATTCCGGGTTTGAACTCCTTGTAGGCTATACGTCTATCATGTAGACGCTTCACCTTGTCTTTGTAGATCTTGGCGTTGTCATAGGCTTCGTTCCTTAGCTCGTCAAGCTCTTCCATTTGCAAAATTCTCCGATCATGAGCATCGTCGAGGTCGAAGTTGATGTGCTTGAGAGCCCAATATGCCTTGAACTCAATCTCGATGGGCAAATGGCACGACTTACCATAGACGAGCCTATAGGGACTCATCCCAAGCACGCCTTTGTAAGCCGTGCGATATGCCCAAAGAGCGTCGTTCAACTTGTCGGCCCAATCCTTCCTTGATGGCTTCACCGTCTTCTCGAGGATCCCTTTGATTTGTCGATTGCTCGTCTCCGCTTGTCCCGAAGTTTGTGGATGGTAAGGAGTCGCCACCTTGTGTGTGATGGCGTTCTTCTTCATGAGCTTGGCGAACAACTTGTTGCAAAAATGTTTTCCCCCATCACTAATGATCACACGAGGAAAACCAAACCTACACAAGATATTTTCCTGCACAAACTTCAAGACAACGTGAGAATTACATGTCTTCGTGGGTATGGCTTCTACCCACTTAGACACGTAATCAACGGCAAGTAAAATATATTCGAACCCATGAGACTTGGGAAAAGGACCCATAAAATCAATTCCCCACACATCAAATACCTCGACCACCAAGATAGGATTCAAGGGCATCTCATTGCGTCGACTAATCGAGCCAACACGTTGGCAACGATCACAAGAAAGGTAGAAGGCTTGGGCATCCTTAAAAAGAGTGGGCAAATATAGCCCACTTTGAAGTACCTTATGTGCAGTCTTTTGCCCACCAAAATGCCCTCCACTCGGTTCCTCGTGACAATGTCGCAACACCTCGGTTTGCTCGTGGTCGGGAACGCACCTTCGAATCACCTCGTCCTTCCCAAGCTTGAACAAGTGAGGATCCTCCCAATAGTATTGCCTACACAAACGAAGAAACCTTTTCTCTTCTTGAGCGTTAAGGACGGGTTTAGTGTCCTTATCGGCCAAGTAATTAGCAATATCGGCAAACCAAGGAGTAGCATTCACTTCATTAACATTCTCAAAAGGGAAGGAATCACAAATATCATCAAGAGAAAAATAAGGGGGAGGTGAATCGAGGCGAGAGAGATGGTCGGCCACAAGATTATCACTACCTTTCCTATCACGAATCTCAATATCAAATTCTTGCAATAATAAGACCCATCTAATCAACCTAGGTTTTGCTTGGGCTTTAGTCAAAAGATGTTTAAGAGCATCATGACCACTATAAATAATCACCTTAGACCCTATGATATAAGACCTAAATTTATCCAAGGCAAAAACAACAGCAAACATCTCTTGTTCGGTGGTGGTGTAATTCACTTGAGCCGGATTAAGAGTTAAACTAGCATAGTAAATCACACGAAGCATCTTATCGACTCTTTGACCTAAAACAGCCCCTACGGCATTATTAGACGCATCACACATAATTTCAAAAGGCAATGACCAATCGGGACCAACTACAACGGGACCAGAGATGAGTTTTTCTTTTAAAGTGAGAAAAGCATTCATACAAGACTCATCAAAGTGGAAAGGGACATCTTGAGCAAGCAATCGACAAAGAGGTTGGCTAATTTTAGAAAAATCCTTAATGAATCGTCTATAAAAGCCCGCATGACCAAGGAAACTCCTAATACCTTTGACGTCACTAGGTGGTGGCAATTTTTCAATCACCTCCACTTTCGCTTTGTCGACCTCTATGCCCTTACTCGAAACTATATGGCCTAAAACAATTCCACTTCTAACCATAAAATGACTCTTTTCCCAACTCAAAGTAAGACCACTCTCAATGCATCTCTTAAGGACTCTCTCTATTTTCATCAAGCAATCATGGAAAGACGACCCAAAAATAGAAAAATCATCCATAAAGATCTCTACAAAATCACCGATAAATTCCGAAAAAATAGACATCATGCATCTTTGGAACGTACCCGGTGCGTTGCAGAGACCAAATGGCATCCTCCTATAGGCGTAGGTCCCAAAAGGGCTTGTGAAGGCCGTCTTTGCTTGATCATCCGGAGCTATCGCGATTTGATAGTAACCTGACAAACCATCTAGAAAACAATAAAATTCTTGCCTGGCTAACTTATCAAGCATTTGATCAATAAAAGGGAGAGGAAAGTGGTCCTTTTTGGTGGAAGCATTAAGCTTCCTATAATCGATGCACATCCTCCAACCGGTAACCGGGCGCGAGGCGACCAACTCATCCTTCTCGTTCTTCGACACCATGATTCCTCCCTTCTTAGGAACGACGTGCACCGGGCTAACCCACTCACTATCGGCGATGGCATAGATAATTCCCTCCGCCAATAGCTTGTAGATTTCCTTGCGCACGACCTCCATGAGCATTGGATTGAGCCTCCGTTGTCCATCTCGTTTGGGGCGAGCGCCTTCTTCGAGATTGATGCGGTGCATGCATGTGGCCGGGCTAATTCCTCGAATATCCGCCAAGCTCCATCCAAAAGCGAGCTTGTTCTCCTTGAGTATGCCCACCAATGCTCCTTCCTCTGCAAGAGACAAAGAAGAAGAGATGATTACGGGTTTTTGATTGCCTCCCTCTAAAAATATATACTTCAAATGCAATGGCAGCTCTTTCAACTCCAACGGCTCCGGAATCTTCGAGCCGGGCTCGGGATCTTGAGGTGGAAACGGTAGCTTGATTCCAATATCCCTCTCCATTCGCTCCCATTCCATTTGATCTCCGGATCCCCAACATACTTCCTCGGTATCGAAATCCTGTACAAAAGAGCACTCGGCCAAGGCATCAACCTTATCGATGAAAGAACAATTATCAATCAAATTAACCGATGACATAGGCCGACTCTTATGCACAGAAAACGAAACATCCTCCCCTAAAACAGACATCTTAATCACACCACTCTTTACATCAATCAAAGTGTTAGTAGTAGCCATGAAAGGACGACCTAGCAAGAGTGTGTGCTCAATACCATTCTCTTGCACCTCACCTATCTCTAAAACCACGAAATCAACGGGAACTATCAAACCCACTACGCGAACAAGAATATCCTCAATAATACCTCTAGGGTACCTAATAGACCTATCCGCCAATTGAAGGCTCATGCGAGTGGGTTTAAGTTCTCCTAACTCTAATTGCTTAAAGATAGAATAAGGCATAAGATTAATACCGGCACCTAAATCTAGCATACCACATGCTTCCTTACCATTACCTAAAGAGATAGTGATAATGAAAGAACATGGATCTCGTTGCTTAGGTGGAAGAGGGTGTTGCATAATTGATGTCGCCACCTCCGATACCGCAATCGTCTCCATCTCATCGAACGGCTTCTTCCTCGATGTCAACTCCTTCACGAACCTCACGAACGGTGGCATATTGCGAATAACATCAAGGAGAGGCAAGTTCACGTCCACCTTTGAAAGAAGCTTGTAAAGATCGGCGAATTGTTGATCGCGCTTCTTGTTCTTCACACGACTTGGATAAGGAATGGGAGGAACATAAGGATTGGGCGTCTTGTGGAGAGGTTGGGACTCTTTCTCAGCATCCTCGGACTCCGTGCGCGCGTTCTGGTCGTTGGACGGTCGTCCAGTGTCGGCTGGACGCTCGTCCAAGGAAGCTTTCGCATTTTGTTCCTCATCAGCGGACGGTCGTCCAACGTGCGTTGGACGCCCGTCCAGCGCGGGCTTCGCTGAAAGGTTGTCTGGCGCTCGTCCAGGGGCAAGCGTGACGGTGGGCGGCCGTCCAACGTTGGACGGTCGTCCAGAAACGCTGGACGGTCGTCCAGAGTGCTGTGCTGCCCGATTTTGGCTCGATCCCCAACGCGAATTCGGGCTCCACCTATCATTCGAACGGCCTTGAGGCGGCATTGTGACTCCATTATCCACGTGCCTCCCGCTCCGCAACACCGAGACAGCTTGGGCTTGATGTGGTGGAAAAGGAGGAACATATGGGGGATATTGCACCTCGTTAGCTTGTTGTGGTTGAATCACTTGGCTCGGAATCCGCCCCGGTTGTTGCATCAAGTGCATAGATCCAGAAATTTGGCCAATGGCCGTCTCGAGCCGCTTAATGTTTGCATCAAGTGCATGGAAACGATCCTCATCGGCGAGAGGCTTTTGTGGAGGTCCTTGAGGACGAGAGTTTGGGTATGGTGGTGGTGGTGTAGGATTAGATTGAGGAGGGTAATATGGAGGTGGTGGATAATATGGATTTGGAGGGTATTGAGGAGGTGGATAATATGGTGGAGGTTGAGGGTAGTAGGGATTCGGCCTCGGATTTTAGTAGCGTCCATTATATCCCCCTTGGTATCCTTAAGGTGGTACTTGAGGTGGGTATCCTTGAGCGGCGTAGACCTCGGCTCCTCCTTCGTATGGAAACTCCCCCATGTTGTGGCACACCTCCTTGATGTGACCAAGCTCTCCACAAATCTCGCATTGGTCGGGCTTCCTCTCTTCCTCCTTCGGGGCCGGTGCACTTTGCTTAACCTTCAAATTCTCGAGATCCCTATACATGTCGGCAATTTGCTTCTTCAAGTCGGGGCTCATCAAAATTGCACTCGCCTCCACTTTCCTCGGTCTAGCTGATTTTTGTTGAGAACTCGCAGCAAGCGTCTCGAAAATATCCTTCAACTCTTCAGCTGTCTTGACCGCTATGTTGCCCCCGGCCAAACTATCCACCATAAATTGGCAAGTTTGGTTGAGGGCGTCGTAGAAATATTTCCAAAGCAACTCCGGTGCCATTTGATGATGAGGGCATTGTTGAAGTAGCTCTTGGAACCTCTCCCATGCTTCGTGAAATGGCTCATCGTTGTCTTGGGAGAAATTCATAATCTTTGACCGCACCTCTTGAGTCTTGCGGTTCGGGTAGTACTTGAGCATGAACTTCTCGCATACCGCATTCCATGTGGCGAGAGAGTTGGCCGGGAGCGCCAAATACCATGACTTTGCTCGATCCTTGAGGGTGTACGGGAAGCACTTCATCTTCAAGTTGTCCTCCGTGAGTCCCGAGAGTGGGAAAGTTTGCACCACCGTGCAAAACTCTCGGATGAACGTCAAAGCATCCTCGTTGGCCAGCCCATGGTAGGATGGAAGCAACGCCATGTGGTGAGGTTTAAGCTCATGATTCCTGACCGCTTCCGTCAGGACAATCGCCGAAGTGGTGGCTGTGAATGTGGGGCGAGCAAAATCGCCCATGACTCTAGCTGCCATGGCTTCGGGCTCTGCAAACAACAAGACTAAACCAAAGTCTTGAGAATCGATCTCCTCCTTCTCCTTCGCGGCTAAGATCGCTTTCCTTTGATGGATGTTGTCGACGTAGGGCGCTAAATTCCTTTGAAGACTTCGACGACCATGCATAAACAACACTCAACAAACGGGTTAAACGCACCGAGTGGGAGAGATAAGAAATCGAAATAAACATAAATAAAAATAAAACAAATAAAAATACTACACAATAAATCGCCTAAAGTTTTCCCCGGCAACGGCGCCAAAATTTGTTTCACTAAAAAGTGTTCGCAATAGACGAAATCTATCGTAGCACTAGCAAGTAAAACCTAAGTATCGAATCTCAAGGAAAACTTAACAGGGCAATTAATTATGTAGTAAACCTAAACTAAGAAAGCAAGTAAAGAATATTTTTGGTTTTTGTTTTTAAATCCTAGGCAATAAAATAAATCAAAGCAATTAAAGTCAAAGCAAAGAAATCTAATCTAAAAGCTGGAAATAAATTAGAAAATTAAACTAAACGAAAGCAATAAATCTACCTAGGCAAAAATCGAAAAGAAAGCAATAAGGGAAGCAACGAAGTAAACGAAAGCGAAGAAAGAAGCATAAATAAATCTAGACATGATGAATTGAAATCTGGAAATTAAAAGCAAATTAATCTAACTTGAAAACTTTGAAAAACGAAAGAATTGAAATTGAAGGAAAACGAATCTGAAATTTGAACTAGAAATCGAAAGAACGAAATTAAACTAAGCAAATTAAACGAAGCAATTAAGAAAACGAATCTAAAACGAAAGCAAGCAATTAAAACAAGTAAACGAAAGCAATAAAAGAACTTACGAAAATTGAGACGAAGAAGGAAGAACTTGAATTAAATAAAGCGTCTTGAATTAAATTGCAAAAACGAAGAATCCGGATCCGAACAATAGAAAGCTAAACTAAAGTATTTTAATCTGAAAAACTAAGCTAAAAGATGATAAAAAGATGTTATAATTCGTGTACAAGGGATAGTATATATAATAGGTATGAAAACCTAATTATATAAGGAAACTCCAGCTGGTCGGAACGTTGGACGGTCGTCCAACGTACGTTGGACGCTCGTCCAACGTTGCACTCGCTCTGCGCTGCTTTTCTACTCTGGACGCTCATCCACCGCAGGTGAGCGCTCGTCCAGCGTACTCTGGACGGCCGTCCAGCGCCTTGGACGGTCGTCCAGCGCCGTGCTCGCTCCATGCTTGATTTTTCCTCAACATTTCGCCCTTTTCGACCCGTTTCCTTCCATTTCTTCCACCTAATGATCCTACACGTACCAAACTCCAAAAAACCGAATCATAGCAAAAGACAAACAAAATGACACAAAAACATAACGAAAACGGACTCGAAAACACTACGAAAATCCTAACATTTACACACCAATCAATGGGATCCACGGCGCTCACCTGCATTTAGACAGATTTTGGTACCCAAATCAGTTTGGGTCCTTGCAAGTTAGTTCCCTTAGTTACCCACACTTGCTTCACTTTCTTTTGAAAGGTAGCTTGTGCTTTGGGTTTCTCAACCTTTGAAAACCGTGAGTTCTGCCTTGAGGCAGCTTCACATGTGCAGCAGTGTGTGCAAGAGGGGTAGCGGCTCACTTGAGGCATACCTATGCTCTTACCCACTCAATTGTATCCTGAAGCGACTCGCTTCGGATTAGCTATGGGCTTAGAGACTGACTTAGGTTTTACAGTCTGTCGAAGCGGCTCGCTTGGTTTTCTCGAAGCGGTCCAACTAGGGTTTTGACCCCGACTCGCTTGAGAAACCTTGGAAGTTTGAAGCGACCTCCTTGGTGCTTCGAATTCTTCCCCCTCAACATTAGTCCGGTTGGACCATCTCCAGTCCGGATAACGTGACACATAGACATTACTCCTTTTCTTGAAAGGGAGATCCTTTGTCTCTGGTGTCTTGGTCTGAGATATAGAAGCTACAACTGTTTTCCCTTTACCTTTGGATTGGTAAGATTTAGCACTGTTAGTGCTAGGGACAGTTGGTCTTTGCTTGCCCTTAGGTTCTGCCCTTGATGATATAGACATCTTCATTGGCTTCTTCTTAGGGTTCTCAGCCATTTGGCCTTTATCCTTGTTGGTGGTCGCTTTGGATGCAGTGGGCACTTCCAAAGAGACTGATGGTGTTGTGTTTGAGGCACCAACAAAGACAGTAGGCTTGGAAGGTCCACCCTCATATCCGAGTCCTCCCTTTCTACCAAAAGGTAGAAGCGAGCTCTCTAGTGCCTGCCTAGCATATGAAGCTTTGTTCAAGTTGGCAACTAGAGCGGATTGGGTTTCATACCTTCCTTCCAAGCTTTGATGTCTAGCGAAGAGATCCTCGAACTTACTAGTCATAGCCCTTAAGTTAAGTTTGACTTGGTCAAGCTCAGTGGCTAGCTTTCGGTTCTCCTTCTCGCTTTGAGACAAAGCTTGTTTCAACACTTCGTGGTCGCTTGACAGTTTGATGTGCTTGTCAAGCAACTCACTCCATGTCGAGGAATTAGCTTCCTCTTGGTGAGTGTGTGCGAGTGAAATTGAACTAGGTGAGGGATAGATGAATACCTCTCTAGTCTCCTCGTCGGTGAGCGCCATGAGTCCAAGATCCTCTCCATCACTGGAGTTAGGATTTGTGAATGCATCCGAGTCGCTTGAGACATCTTCAGTTAAAGCGACTGGCTGCTCGCTCGCTACAAGCGCTCGCCTTGGAGCATCCCTCTTTGCTTTCAGTTCCTCTCGCTCCTTCGCACTCAGCTTCGGGCAATCGGATTTGTAGTGGCCCATCTTGTGGCAGTGGTAGCACTCCACTTCCATCATGTCGCGGGGGATCGGCTTTGTCATCTCCTCTCTTTTCCCTTTTCCTTCTCGAGCATCGGTGCTCCTCCCTTTGTACTGCTTGTAGGATCTTTTGTATTTTCCCACTCGAGAGTTCATTTTGTTGAAGTTCTTGGATAAGAACGCAACATGTTCTTCCAGCTCTTCCCTCGTCATCTTGGCTAGCGACTGGTCGCTTGGCCCTTCAGCAGCTTTGAAAGCTACGCCCTTTGATGTCGTGGGAGCTTCATCCTCTTCGTCGAGGTTCATTCGATTTAGATCGAATTCATGAGCTTTGAGTTCGAAGAACAGAATCTCCGGTGTGAGCTTTGATAGATCTTTGGTAGCTAGGTATAGCTCCTTCATTGTCTGCCACTTCCTCGTGAGAGCTCGAACAATCTTCAGGTTCACTTCCTTGTCTGTGAGTTCCTTCCCAAGCGAGTTGAGAGTTGCAGTGATGTTGGTAACTCTCAGCTCGAAGGCGTCGATGGATTCTCCTGGCTTCATTATCAGACTTTCAAACTCCCGCATTTGTACGGCGAGCTTGTTTTCTTTGATCTTGTCCATTCCTTGAGAAATGAGGGCTAGGGTTTCCCACATTTCTTTTGCTGTCGCACACTTCCTGATCCTTGGAAGGTAGGCATCCGACACAGTGCTCTGCATCGTGTGGCGTGCGATCTTATCAAGGTTGGCGATCTTGAAGTCGTTGGCATTGTAGTCGTCCTTTTCCTTTTCGACATACTCTTGCCTAACATGAGCTTCGCGGCCTTCGGCGGCTGGAATGTTCACAGAGATGGCTTTCTTGATCTCGATTGGTCCATCTTCAATGACCTCCCACATCCGGTCATGGATGGAGCATAGGAAGCTCTCAACGCGAAAGCTCCAGATCTCATAGCCTTCAATGGAGAACTGTGGAAGACTAGAAGCATTCATAGCAAACTATCAGTAGAGATGCAGTATGCGTGGGTGAGGTTTTGATGCACTTAGGAAAATAGGATCCGGTTCAGTGAGACAACGTGAAGCGAGTGGGGACTCGCTTCGGATATGCAAAGCAGAGGCTCGAAAGAACCGCTGCTCTGATACCACTTGTTGGTCCCGGTTTGTTATAGGAAAAATACGTAGAGGGGGGGTGAATACGTATTTTTAAGTTTTTCAACTTCAAATCCTTAACTCAGAGTATGAAGTAAAGTGCTCGTTAGAAATACTAAGACCTAGCCGAGAGCTAGATCTAAAGCAATCACGAATCTCTTGACCTAAGCTTAGAGATTGATCAAGAGTGAGACTTTACACTTAGTGCGGAATTCGGTGAGCTAAATCTTTCCTAAGTAATTAAAAATTCCAAGTTATGTTTGTTTAGATGCAAGTGCAATGGATAATCAAACAAAGTAAAGAGTTTAGGGTTAGAGAGATACGACACGAGATTTATAGTGGTTCGGAGATAAAGCTCCTACGTACATTGTTGCATTCGGCAACACGTTCTCTTCACTCAAAAACTTGAAGATTACGGGCTCTTCAAAAGCGTGGTCAAGATCGAGCTTCACTCGCTTGGATCTGACAGACGCTGGGTGATTCCGGGTTCACACCAAAAACCTAAACTGGACTGGAAGCTTCACTCGCTTCAGTCCTACGACAGGGAGATTGCGGGCTCTCCTTACAGCCTAGCTTCGATCGAGCTTTACACAAACGATGCAAGTGCAATCTTGGATCTAGACTCTATCATCGAGGCTTCTACAATCGATGAAAGTAGGGCCTTGGATCGAAACAACCTAACGACGAACACAAAAACCTAACAACAAGACTTAGGGTTAGGGTTTTTGGTTTACGACGACACACTATGAAGAACTCTTTACAGTAGATGCAAAGATGGCTAGAGT
The DNA here is from genome assembly GCA_029379335.1 of Thymus mandschuricus. Taxonomy (NCBI): domain Eukaryota; kingdom Viridiplantae; phylum Streptophyta; class Magnoliopsida; order Lamiales; family Lamiaceae; genus Thymus; species Thymus mandschuricus. Next base: position 10,814,287 of record CM057074.1, on the reverse strand, counting down.
TCTTCTTCTAAGCTTGGATATGGAATGGGCTTAGACTCTAAATGTGAAGGTTGTGAAGACGAGTTACGATGAGACTGGAACTCGGAGAACACTTGAAACAAAGACTTGAAGAATGCACTAAGGCTGGGAGTGTTTGTTTGCAGTAGGCGCTCAATTGCTCAGGAAGTGTTCTATTTCTCTTCGTCTTCATCCTTCACTATTTATAGGCGGAGGGATGCCGAGATCCGTTGCTTGGTTGGTGGCCTTGTCCCTCCTCTTCTCGACAGTACTTCGCGCAGGCAGTTGCTTTTGCAGGTGCGCAGTTTGTCTCTTTGCCGAAAATGGCTAAGTTACAAACTTAACAGTAACTGGAGCGAGTCAGTACTGTAGCGGTGCCCTGTCGGCCTGGCAGTCAACTCCTCTGCTCCTCTCCGCATTCGACACGTGGAGATCTTGCAATTAATGCGAAGATCTCTAGTTGACTGGAGTTCAAAATCGGAGCGGGAATTGGGCTGTCGCTTTCTGGTAGGTAATGGCTTGCTTCGCTTTAGTCTCGTAGCGTCCGCTTCGAATCAAGTCGCTTCGGAGTCATATTGTAGTGAGTACTTGGGAAGTGAGTTCCCGAAGTGACTGCTTGAAAAGTGTTGACCCGCGTTGACTCGCTTCGGCTTTTTACTGTAGCGCTCGCTTCGCTTCGCTTTGGTGGACTCGCTTCGATTCCACTGTAGCGCTCGCTTCGCTTCGCTTTTCTTCGGCACGCTTCACTTTGACTCGATAGACTCGCTTCGCTTGGAAAACATGCTCTAGTGAGTGGCCTTCTCTTGGACTTTTCTGCAGTCTAAGAATCTAAGTGACTAAAGCAAAAATGAAGCCATCCTAACAGTATAGGCTTAGAAAAATTTCTAACCTATCATCTACACCAAAATGGGTCATTTGGGAACAGAACACTTGGGGTTTTGGGATCAAATCAAAACAAACAATTGACTCACTTCGAAGTATCCCATAGGAATTCCCCCTTAACACTTTGTTCTTAACAATTCCCAACATAGATGATACTCGTGTATATTAGGAAAAAAAGTGTTCGTAGACATTCTACCCCTCTTGACAATGGGTACGGGAAACCGCACTAGGAGGCTCGATGTGACCCATCGATGATTAAACCTAGTGAATTATGTGCCATAAACGTTCACTCTTTAAAAAAAAAAAAAAAAGTTGTTTATGTGTTGAATAAAAGGGGAAGTAGGCTAGACGTCTAAGTTGTGGTGATTCTAGATATTTTGTGAGAAGTGTGTATCATTGCTTTTCCTCTTGCTTGGGTCGATTTATAAGCCACATAGTTCGTTGATGATGATTGATCGTAACTTGGGATTAAAGTGACCTCGTTTGAGTTTGTCAATTCCGGTGATTAAATGTTCTATGATTTGAATTGTTTGGATTGAATCTAAGTTGTATGTTTATATTGCTTGAGGACAAGCAAAGGTCTAAGTGTGGGGGATTTTGATTGGTGTTTAGATGTTAGGATTTTCGTAGTGTTTTCGAGTCCGTTCTCGTTATGTTTTTGTGTCATTTCGTTTGTCTTTTGCTATGATTCGGTTGTTTGGAGTTTGGTTCGTGTAGGATCAATAGGTGGAAGGAATGGACGAAAACGGGTCGAAAAAGGCAAGGAATTGAGGAAGAATCGAGCACAGGGCGAGCACGACGTTGGACGACCATCCAGAGTACTCTGGACGGCCGTCCAGAGTACGCTGGACGAGCGCGCACCTACGGTGGACGAGCGTCCAAAGTAGAAAAGAAGAAGAATGCGAGTGCGACATTGGACGAGCGTCCAACGAACGTTGGACGACCGTCCAATGTTCCGGCCAGCTGTTATTTCCTTGTATAATTAGGTTTTCATACCTATTATATATACTATCCCTTGTGCACGAATTCTACAACACTTTTATCATTATTTAGCTTTAGTTTTCAGCATTCAAATACTCTAGATTAGATTTTATTGTTCGGATCCGAATTATTTGCTTTTGCAATTTAATTCAAGGCTTTTCGTTTAATTCAAGTTCTTCGTTCTTCGTTTAATTCTCGTAAGTTCTTTATTGCTTTCGTGTACTTGCTTTAATTGCTTGCTTTCGTTTTAGATTCGTTTTCTTAAGTGCTTCGTTTAATTTCCTTAGTTTAATTTCGTTCTTTCGATTTCTAGTTTAAAGTTTAGATTCGTTTTTCCTTCGATTTCAATCCTCTCGTTTTTCAAAGCTTTCGTAGTTAGATTTATTTGTCTTTAAATTTCCAGATTTTATTTATTATGTCTAAGGTAGTTTATGCTTTCTTTTATGCTTCCTTTATTGCTTTCTTTTCGATTCTTGCCTAGGTAGATTTATTGCTTTCTTTTAGTTTAATTATTAGATTTATTTCTTGCGTTCTAGATTAGTTATTTACTTGCTTTTATTTATTGCTTTGACTTATTTTATTTGCCTAGGATTTAAAACAAAAAAACCCCAAAATCTTCTTTACTTGCTTTCTTAGTTTTAGGCTAGATTAGGATTTACTACATAATTAATTGCCCTGCAAAGTTTTCCTTCGAGATTCGACATTGGGTTTTACTTGCTAGTGCTACGATAGGATTTCGTTCTATTGCGAACACTTTTTAGTGAAACACCTTCTTCATTTAGGTTGTGAATTTCTCTTTCGCTTGCCCTCGTTTCCTTTGAGGCCCTTTCTGCAACTTGTTTTTGCTCTTTTAGCTTTTTTACTTCTTTTGTCAAGAGCTTCATCTACTCTTGTTGCTGGGCATACTTCTTATCCCATGTGTTATTGGTGTTCTCATTAGGGTTCCCTTCAATTTCCTCAGGTCCCTCATCATCTGGGGATTCCCAATCAGTCGAAAATCCCTCCTCTGTTTCATTCACTATGGGAGGCAGCTTGAGATCAGTTCTTGATTTGTGCTTGGATTTATAGGCTTCTACTTGTGCACTGCGGGGGTGCTCTTGCTTCCTCCACCCTCTTGGTTTTCACCTGGGGGATCTGGGATTTGGGAATTCATCCCCAAGGTGTGAAGTCTTTTCTCAACAGCCCCTTCAACCACGCCTTCTACGAGCGTTTTCATTTGGAGGATCATGGCTGGAGAGAATTGAGCCTCCATATTGACACTGGCTTCTGTCATCACAGTGCCTTTTCCTTTATTCCCTGGTAGGGGATTTGTTGGATTTCCAGTAGCTTGGCCAGCTTCTTTCGAAGCAGCATCTGAGGCAGCATTCATTTTTGCGAGGTTCTGCAAATATTCAAGGATATTTAGAGAAATTAGTTTCAGATGTTCCTTGAAGGAAGCTTAAAGTGTGTGTAGTCTGCATTTAATAAATTCTTTTGCAATCATAACCCTTCAAGGTAGTTTTGACGAGCGTTGTCTGTTTACTACAAGGCTTCTTAAGGAGTGGCTTTTGCCTGTATTATTTCGAAGTCAATGAAACCTGTTTTTGTGAGACCCATTACTAAGGTGTTCACTCTCCAAGGCACTTTTTATGAAGTTATTGGAGAGGATATGATCAGGGTGGGATGTCCCTGAGGACTTGTATGGCATTCTATTTTACAAGACTCGGTGCAAGGGGTCTGGCCATGTAGACCTTTTGTGTATAATGCTTACTATGGAGAGCTTTTTTCATGTGGTGCCTGTTTTACAGGGCTTTTTTGGTGGGGCGTTCTCTGTTAGACAATGTTTAACGAGAATGGTATCCCTTGTGTTGGGGTCATGAGGATACGGCCTTTTGCGAGAATAGGGCCTATTGAGTAAGGCTTATGAAGGATTCCACTCATCACATGGGGCTTTGTAGAGTGTAACCTATTAAATGAGGCTGACAAGGATATCATTCGGTGAATAGGGCGGGTGCAAGGTTCTGCCCCTTATGTGGGACTTATGAAAATATCACCTATTAAATAGGATTTTTGAAAATGTTGCTTACTGAGCCAGGCTTATGCATTTGCTCATTATATGGGCTTAAGGAAGTGTTGCCCATTATATGGAGCTTTTGAAAGGTTCTGCCCATTACATGGGGCTTATGAGGATGTTGCCTATTGAATAGGGCTTTTGAAAATGATGTTCTTCATATGGGATTTATGAAAATGTTACCCATTAAATAAGGCTTGTGAGAAGTTCTGCCCATTATACGGGGCTTACGAAGGTGTTGCCTATTGAATATGGCTTGATTAATGATGTTTTGCCTATTATATAGGGCTTTGGAGGTTATGCCTATTAGATAGGGCTTATGCGGCCTATGAGATAGGGTTTATGCTAGTGTTGCCTATTGAATAGGGCTTACGAGGGATCTTGCCCATTATATGGGGTTTATGATAGCGCTGCCTATCAGATAGGGCTTATGCGGAGGTTACCTGTTAGACAGGGCTTCTGAGAGTACTGCCTGTTAGCCAGGGCTTCTGAGATTGTTGCCTGTTTAAACAGGGCTTCTGAAAGTATTGCCTGTTAGCCAGGGCTTCTGAGATTGTTGCTTAAACAGGGCTTCTGAAAGTATTGCCTGTTAGCCAGGGCTTCTGAGATTATTGCCTGTTTAAACAGGGCTTCTGAAAGTATTGCCTGTTAGCCAGGGCTTCTGAGATTGTTGCCTGTTTAAACAGGGCTTCTGAAGACTTATGGGAGGTTCTGCTTTCAGATGCAGGGCCCCTTCATCAAAGTGAATGGGGTGACTCTGTCATCTTCAGCTCTCCGCTATTTGATGCTTTTGCTTTTATTAGGTGAGTTTTTGATTCATAGCAATACAGGGGCATATATGAAAGGTTTTGAGGAATGGTGCTTCTTCTATAATTACCAATCCCTTATAGCCCACAAATAGATTTAGCATTTTGAGATAGTTATAGGAGTTGTAGACTCACCAATTACGCAAGGTGAGCTAAATGTGTTCTGAAATTGCAGTAACTTGGCTCCCCTTCGGATTCATCGTAACCTTAAGATTTTAACAGATAGAACAGTTTAGTTATCGCAATTTATATTGTAAGGAAAACATGATCTCGAAATCACCTCCGATTCCTTTGTCCTGCTGTTATAAGCAACGCAACTACAATGAATTCATGATATTCATGCTCAGATTTTCTAAGAATGGCATCAAACTGACATTCAACATTTATTTATTTATTGCCCTTACTCTCAAGCGTCTCTGGCAACAGGGGAATAACAGAGCAGATTCATAAACATATCACCACAATCAACTAAAACTCAAAAGCTATCACGGAGAATGATGCTCCAGATTCAACAGCTTCAATGGCATTTACAGGTAGAAAGCTTAAATTCACATATAAGGAAGAAAAATCAACCTCTCAAATACGAGCTTCCCCTTAACAGGGTATCTATCACAATTTTTGTTAAAAAAGAGATCACAATCTGAGAAGCATGCTATATTCTTCCAAAAAGGGAACGTAATCTTGAAAATCATGCCACATTCTATGGCTTACAATCATGGAGATCTCAGCAAAACTCAAGCAATAGCATACGTATCTGGGTTTTCACCGATTAAACAACAAATACAGCACACCCATTCTGTCTAGTATCAAGCTTTCACATATTTTCCACATAAGGACGCGACGTGCAAAATCATCTTCAGCATTACAACATTGAGCTAGAATTTCATATAAAACAGGGGAAATCAACATCTTAAACTCAATTTCCCACAGACGGCGCCAGTTGATAGATCCGGGTTGGAGATCCACAACGATTTAAGGGATTATTCATCGTATTTTGCAAGGAGTAATCATGGATAAAGCGTTAAAGCGATAAAGAGCAAGAGATTTGTATATTCGAAGAACTGTAATTGTATATTTTGTACGGAGCATCATTTGCATAGGAGTAACAAGTAGTAATCACGCTATACGCTTAAGTAAAAAGGGCATTTAGCCATAAACTAGTAAGATCCATGGAGTTTAACACTCATTCAAGTGGGAAAATGAAGAAGGATAATGAAGGGAAGAAAAAGAAGGAGGAGCACGGAGCTCTGTTCGGCCTCATTCCCTATAGGGAAAATGAGGGTTTTACCTTAAGCTCAAGGCAGTGAGCTAAAAAGACTCCTCTCGGTACCGGGGAGGAGGAATGACAACGATTGCGGCCAATGATCTCGGCAGGAGGCTTCGGAAGCCTAGACTGTTCGAGCTCAAAGGAGCTCGTGGAGTAGTATGTGAGTGAATGAAACAGTACGCAAGAGTGCGTGTTTGTATGGAGAGTTGAGTTGTGATTATGATGATTAACGTTGTGCGCTCACCTAGTATTTATAGATGCAAGGAGGGTGAAAAAGTGAACATTCGTGTGAGGAAAGGACAGAAAAGGAATTCTCATAGAGGTAAGATTCCCTCCGTCATGAGTGCAGTGGTCCTCACTCTAGAGTACGTAGAGTCATGCGGATGGCGTGCTACACAGAACCTAGGGCTCTGCCAGATGCTTGGGGGCATTGATCAGATCCTTCGATCCTGACAGATGCCAATAAATCCCATGTGGCTTCTGGGAGGAGATAAGACTTCTAGCTTCTGCATAGAATGTGCCTTATATCCGTATTGAGCGTCTGAAGCCTTTAAGAACCTATAGAATTTCTGATAATATGCCACCATATGGAGCAGTTTCTGTTTGAGGCCTTATCAAGATTAACAACTATCTTCCTTAATGGCGATACCAAGTCTAGTTCTAACTAGATCTTACTATTCCTTTCATCTTGGTAAGATTTCCTTGTTCAGCAGAAAACATCAATATTTTGGAGCAATGGACACAACCATAATTTTATATCTAGATGAAACAAAGAGACGATATTCCAAACTTATAGGAAGGGTATCTTTCTAGTGGATTGATTTATCTTGATAGTGAGGCTGATACTAGTCCCTATCAACGTAGACATTACTTCTCTTTTTGAAAGGAAGATCCTTTGTCTCTGGTGTCTTGGTTTGAGACTTAGAAGCTTCAACATTTTTCCCTTTACCCTTTGATTGGTAAGATTTAACATTGTGAGTGCTAGGGATTGTTGATTTAGGCTTACCCTTAGATTCTTCCCTTGAAGATATAGACATCTTCGTTGGTTTCTTCTTAGGGTTCTCAAACACTTTGCCCTTGTCTTTGTTAGTGGTTACTTTGGAGGCAGTGGGCATATCCAAAGGAACTGATGGTGTTGTGTTAGAAGCACCAACAAAGACTGTAGGCTTGGAAGGTCCACCCTCATATCCAAGGCCTCCCTTTCTACCAAAAGGTAGAAGTGAGCTCTCTAGTGCCTGCCTAGCATACGAGGCTTTATTTAAATTGGCCACTAGATTGGATTAGGTTTCATACATTCCCTCCAAGCTTTTATGCCTAGCGAAGAGATCCTCGAACTTACTAGTCATAGCCCTAAGATTATTCTTGACTTCATCAAGTTCAGTGGCTAGCTTTTGGTTCTCCTTCTCGCTATTAGACATAGCTTGTTTCAACACTTTGTGGTCGCTTAACAATGTATGGTGTTTGTTAAGCAACTCACTCCATGTCGAGGAATGAACTTCCTCTTTGTGAGTGTGTGCTTGTGTAATTGAACTGATTGAAGGATAGAAAAATACCTCTCCAGTATCTTCATCGGTGAGCGCCATCAATCCAAGATCCTCTCCCTCGCTGGAGTTTGGATCAGTGAATGCGTCTGAGTCGCTTGAAACTTCCTCATTTGAAGTGACTGGTGTCTCGCTAGCAACTAGCGCTCTCCGGGATCCTTCTCTCTTTGCCTTCAGTTCATCACGTTCCTTGGTACTGAGCTTTGGGCAGTCAGATATGTAATGGCCCATCTTGTAGCAGTGGTAGCACTCCACATCCATCATGTCTCTGGGGATCGGCTTGGATGTCTCCTCTCTTTTCCCTTTTCTATCACGAGCATCAGTGCTCTTTCCCTTGTACTGCTTATAAAACCTCTTGTACTTTCCCACGCGAGAATTGATTTTGTTGAAGTTCTTTGATAGAAACGCGCAGTGCTCTTCCAGTTCCTCCCTTGACATCTTTGCAAGCGTCTGGTCGCTTGAAGCTTCAGTAGCTTTGAACGCGACCCCCTTGGATGTCGTAGGGCCTTCATCTTCGTCGTCAAGACTCATTCGATTAAGGTCGAACTCGTGAGCCTTGAGTTCGGAGAATAGAATCTCTGGTGTGAGCTTGGACAGATCCTTAGTTGCCAGATACAACTCCTTCATGGTTTGCCACTTTCGTGTGAGAGCTCGGACGATCTTGAGATTCACCTCCTTGTCTGTGAACTCTTTGCCGAGTGAATTAAGAGTACCAATGATGTTGGTAACTCTTAGTTCGAAGGCGTCGATCGATTCTCCGGACTTCATTGTAAGGCTTTCAAACTCCCACATCTGTACGACAAGTTTGTTTTCCTTAATCTTGTCAGTGCCTTGGGAAATGAGGGCTAGGGTTTCCCACATTTCCTTTGCCGTTGCGCACTTCCTGATCCTTGGGAGATAGGCGTCCGACATAGTGCTCTGCATTGTGTGGCGTGCGATTTTGTCAAGGTTGGCAACTTTGAAGTCGTTGGAATTGTATTCGTCCTTGTCCTTCTCGACGTATTCTTGTCTGACATGGGCTGCGCGGCCTTCGGCAGCTGGCACATTCGCAGAGATAGTTTCTTGATCTCGATTGGTCCTTCCTCTATGACCTCCCACATACGGTCGTGGATAGAGCATAGAAAACTCTCTACACGAAAGCTCCATGTTTCGTACCCTTCTATGGAGAACTGCGGAAGATTCGATGCACTGTAGGTAGACATGGTAAACTATCAGTAGCAAAATGCAGTATGCGTGAGTGAGGGTTTTATGCACTTAGGAAAATCTGGATCTGGTTCAGTGAGACAACGTGAAGTGAGAGGGGACTCGCTTCCGATATGCAAAGCAATGGCTCGAAAGAACCGCTGCTCTGATACCACTTGTTGGTCCCGGTTTGTTAGAGGAAAACACGTAGAGGGGGGGGGGGGGGGGTGAATACGTGTTTTGAAGTTTTTCAACTTCTTTTCCTTTAACTCAGAGTGACAAGTAAAGAGCTCGCTTCAATACTTAAGACCTAGCCGAGAGCTAGATCTACAGTGTATAGCTAAACTTCTTGACCTAAGTATACACTTGATCAAGAGTGAGTCTTTACTCGAAATGCGGAATTCGGCGAGCTAATCTTTCCTAAGTAATTGATAATTCAGATTATGTTATTTACGATGCTTGTGCAAATGAGTAATCAAAACTGTAAACAAATAAAGAGATTAGGGTTTAGAGATACGACACAACGATTTAGAGTGGTTCGGTGATAAAACACCTACGTCCACTTTGTTGCACAAGGCAACTGATTCTCTTCACTCAAGAACCTTGAGGACTTGCGGGCTCCTCAAAAACCAATGTCAAGATCGAGCTTCACTCGCTTGGATCTGACGACAATAACTGGGTGATTACGGGTTCACCACAAAAACCTAGACAGGACTTAAGCTTCACTCGCTTCAGTCTGAGACTGGGAGATTACGGGTTCTCCACTTAGACCTAGTTTCGATCGAGCTTCACACAATCGATGACTGTGCTAGCTTGGATCTAGACTCTATGATCGAGGCTTCTACTATCGAGGAAAGTAGAGCCTTGGATCGAAACAACCTCTCGACGAACACAAAACCTAATTAACAGAACTTAGGGTTAGGGTTTTTGGTTTACGACGAACACACTAATGAAGAACTCTTTACAACAAGTGTAAAGTAGGCTAGAGTTCTTCTCTAAGCTTGGATATAGAATGGGCTTAGATTTCTAAGTGTGAAGGTTGCGGAGACGAGCTTCGAATGGAACAGAAACTCGGAGAACACTTGAAACAAAGACTCGAAGAATGTTGAAAGCTGGGAGTGTTTGTTTGCAGTATGCGCTGAATGCTCAAGTAGTGTTCTCTTCTTCTCCGTCTTCATCCTTCACTATTTATAGGCGGAGGGTTGGGCAGGAGCCGTTGCTTGGTTGGTGGCTTTGTCCCTCCTCTTCTCGATAGTACTTGCGCAGGCCTGCTGCTTTTCAGACGCGCAGATTTGGCACTTTGCCAAAAATGGCTAAGTTCCAAGTGTAACAGTAACTGGAGCGATCCAGTACTGTTGCGGCGCCCTTGTCGGCCTGGCAGTCAACTCCGTTGCTCCTCTCTTCAATCGACACGTGGAGATCTTGCAATTAATGCGGCGATCTTCAGTTGACTGGAGTTCAAATTCGGAGCGGGAATTGAGTTGTCGCAATCTGTTAGGTAGGAGCTTGCTTCGCTTTAGAATTGGAGCGTCCGCTTCAAATGAGTCGCTTCAGGTCATACTTGAAGCGTGTACTTTGGAAATAAAATTCCCGAGTATTGCTTAAGTGAATTTGACCCGCTTTGACTTTTACTGTAGCGCTCGCTTTGCTTCGCTTTAGTAGACTCGCTTCGATTCTACTGTAGCGCTCGCTTCACTTCACTATTCCTCGGCACGCTTCGCTTCGGCTCACTAGACTTGCTTCGCTTGAAAAACACACTCAAGCGAGTGGCCTTCACTTGAAAATCCTGCAGTCTAAAACCTAAGCGACTAAAGCAAAATAAAGAGCCATCCTAACAGTATAGGCTTAGAAAAATTCTAACCTATTTCTACATCAATTAGGGTCGCTTGGGAATAGGATACTTAGAGGTTTTGGGATCAAATCAAAACATACACATTATTTTCAAAGTGTCCCATTTGAGTTCCCCCTTAACATGTTCTTAACAATTCCCAACAGAAGCTAAACCCTATTTGGGAAATCTATACCTAACTTGTAGGAGAATCGATACCCTAACTTGTATGAGAATCTATACCCTAACATGTCGGGAAAGTTAAACCTTAACTTGTATGGAAAACTAAACCCTAATATGAAAAGTTGGAGCCTCGTATAAAAATGAAATGAAAATGCATCAGAATGATCTCTAAAATGCAACAAAATTGACATAATATGCATATTCTAGTCATTTTAATGAATTTTCGATTGTTGTTATGCATTTTTGCCAATTTTGAACTCAAATCTCAACCAAATTGGATTGAACCACCTAAAAACGTGTTCTACTCTTCAAGACCTTTACAGCGGTATGTCGTCCATCTAAATCCGATCGCCAATGAGGCCAGAATCGCATTTACAAGTTTGTCGCTGCGGAAGTGGCAATTTTGCGGTTGGGTCAAATTTTTCAGAGAATATCTCCTTTGTTTCTCCACCAAAACGAGTTATCCGCCCATCAATCTCTTCGTCTCTTTGAGTATAATAAAACCCAGTGGTCCATTTTTTTTATTCTCGTTGGGATTTGGCCGGAAATTGACTTAATGTTAGAGAGTATTTCAGTTTTGGAAAATCCCTAAAATTAAGGAAAGAAAATAATTAAATATTACAAATTTAATGAATATTCAATTACAAATAATAGAAAAAGTCAGGAATATCCTTATGACATCAGCGAAAACATTCAAAAAATCGATTAATTAGTTTTTTAATATTAAATGATATTAATTGACAACCGTCAGATCTCTGAAATCAACGGATATCATCGATTTTTATATATCACTGGATATTTAGTTTCCATATATATATATATATATATATATATATATATATATATATATATATATATATATATATATATACCTTATAATCATGCTTAAATCAATTACATCCATAGATCAAATTAAGATCAATGGTTCAGATCTATTCCTATTTCTCACACCAGGACTTAATTCTATATGTTCATCATCTCTCTCTCTCTCTCTCTCTCTCTCTCTATATATATATATATATATATAGGGGTGGGTTCTTATGGGAGATGGTATCAATCTTGAGAACTAGGAACCAATCCTATCCACTCCTTTTAAAGAATCTAATGGTGGATATTAATTCTCAAATTATCTATTTTACTTATTTAATGATTTATTTCTAATTTTAAAGGGTAGTTTAGGGAAAAAAAAAAAAAGAGAAAAAGATTATGCGTTCCAAGATTGTCGCCACTTCCTATAACTAATTATCCTATTAATTAACATAAATATTTGAATGCAACTAAGACCTATTTCTATGCTTAAATAATCATATTTATACGCTATTTTCCTATTTATTTATGCTTAATTACCTGTATATGAAAATTACATGCTTTTTTTTTTATATCAATTCATGTTTAAATATCGTGAATGGCGATGACAAATTGTGAATGACAATGAATATTCGAATGCACTTAAGACCTATTCTTATGCTTAAATAATTATTTTATATGCTATCTTCCTATTTATTTATGCTTAATAACTTGTATATGAAAATCACAAAAAAAAAAATAGAATAAAAAAAACATAGATGAATATTCGAATGCAACTAAGACTTATTCCTATGCTTAAATAATCATATTTATATGCTATGATCCTATTTATTTATGCTTAATAACTTGTATATGAAAATTACAAAAGAAAAATAGAATAAAAATACATAGATGAATATTTGAATGCAACTAAGACCTATTCCTATGCTTAAATAATCATATTTATATGTTATTTTCCTATTTATTTATGCTTAATAGCTTGTATATGAAAATTACAAAAAACATAATTAAAAAACATAGATGAATATTCGAATGCAACTAAGATTTATTCCTATGCTTAAATTATCATGTTTATTTGCTATCTTCCTATTTATTTATGCTTACTAATTTGTACAAGAAAATTACAAAAAAAGAAAAAAAAAATGAAAACAGAATATAAAAACATAGATGAAAATGTCAAGAAGAAGAAGAAGAAGAAGAAAAAGAAGAAGAAGAAGAAGAATCAAGAAGACGAAGAAGAAGAAGAAGAAGAAGAAGAAGAAGAAGAAGAAGAAGAAGAAGAAGAATTAAGAAGAAGAAGATTACGGCAGAGAAATTTTAAATGAGTGATTAATTAATCCCTTAAAATATGGAACAAATAAATGAAGATTACATTAATATCCATTTCCTAAACAAAATATGCCTTATTAAATTAATTTCCATGAATAAATCATAACCATCAATCTATTAAGATGGAAGGTCTAGATTGGTTCTTAGTTCTCACTAACTAATATGGTTAGCATATGAACCAATCCCTATATATATATATATATATATATATATATATATATATATATATATATATATATATATATATATATAAGAAATATATCTGGTGAAAACTCGATCTAAATCTAGTGATATCTAAAAACCGCTAATATCCATTGATTTCAGAGATCTAACGGTTGATAATTAATATGATTTATTATTTTAAAAATTATTTTCCCTATTTTTCAAATATTTTTGAATATTATGTAGGGATATTTATGACTTTTTCTATTATTTATAACTTAATTTTCCTTAAATATATGATAGGGATAATACCCAAAAATAGCCACTTTCATAATACAAAAGTCTTTTTTTAGCAACATATAATAAAAAGGTCTTTTTCTAGCCACTTTACATATTTTATGACATTTATACCCTTAATGAAATATTTACACGAATTCAGGATTACTCGTGTTCGTGTGCACGAACGGATATTCACGACAATTTTGTTCGTGTTCGTGTGCACGAACAGATATTCACGACATTTTTGTTCGTGTTCGTGTGCACGATCGACTATTCACGACTGTTTCGCTCGTGTTCGTGTCTTCTCCGATTTGCTGTCGAGGAATCTGCTATATATGGAGCTCGAACTGACCTTGTCCGGTGGTGACAACGGCGGCAATGGTTGCTATGCAATGTGTGTGAGATAGAGAGAGAGAGAGGAGGGAGAAGGAGAGAGAGAGAGAGGAGGGAGAGAGAGAGAGATTGAGAGGGGAGGGAGGGAGAGAGAGAGATCGAGAGAGGAGGGAGGAGGAGGGAGAGATCGAGAGAGGAGGGAGGAGGGAGAGAGAGAGAGAGCACAACAACGCCAGCGGCGGCGGCAACGGCGACGGCGACGACAGTGGCGGCGGCGGCGGCGACAAGAAGAGGGAGAAGAGGGAGAGAGCAGATGAAGAAGAAGGTGAGGAGGGAAGGGGAGAGAGAGAGCCGCGGGTGGGGGGTGGGAATTGGGGGTTAGGGTTTTCCTCTTTTTTTGTATTTCAAATATTTTTTTAATTTTAGGTAGTAAGGGTATAATGGGTAGTTTAGGTCCAAAGTGGCTAGAAAAAGACCTTTTTATTATATGTGGCTAAAAAAGACTTTTTTGTTATGAAAGTGGTTAATTTTGTCCTTGCCCCTATATGATATTTATTTATTTCATTTCCTTAATTCTAGGGATTTTCCAAAACTGAAATACACTCTAACATTAATTCAATTTCCGGCCAAATCCTAATGAGAATCATAAAATGGACTATTGGGTTTTATTCTACTCAAAGAGACGAAGAGATTGATGGGCAGATCACTCGTTTTGGTGGAGAAACGAACGAGATATTCGCTGAAGAAATCGAACTCGAAGCAAAATCGCGACTTCCACAGCAGCGTAAACTTTCAGACGCGATTCCGGCCTCATCGGCGATCGGATTTAGATGGGCGACATACCGTTGGAAACATTTTGAAGAGTATAACATGTTTCTGGGTGGTTTAATCCGATTTGGTTGCGATTTGAGTTCAAAACTTGCAAATGCATAACGGCAATCGAAAATGCATGACAAGAATATGCATAGTACATCGATTTTATTGCATTTTAGAAATCATTCTGATGCATTTTCATTTCATTTTTATAGCAAGCTCCAGTTTTTATATTAAGGTTTAACTTTCTACAAGTTAGGGTTTAACTTTCCCTAGATGTTAGGGTATAGTTTCCCCTACAAGTTAGGGTATAGTTTATGTCGATTTTGTTAAAGATTTCTACCATTAAGGATGTTGAAGATTTTTATAGGGCATATGGTGCTGATTGTGGGTATAATGCATATTATGTTGGTTTTGTTGCATTTATGACTCATTCTGATGCATTTTCGTTTCATTTACATAATTGGCTTCAGCTTATCCTGTTAGGGCTTAGTATCCATACAAGTTAGGGTTTAATTTTCTCTACAAGTTAGGGTATAGCTTGCCCAAATAGGGTTTATAAGCTAGCTTCCCCTATGGGTTAGAGTTTATCATTCACTACAAGTTATGGTTTAGCTTTTCCTTACTGGGTTAAGATTTAACTTCCCTACTAGGTTTAGTTCCAGGAATATGCAAAAATATTATATATTTTGTGCACCAAAATTACGTATGCAGACCCATAAAATTAAATTATTTGAATGAAAAGAAGATATCTTATATTAATATGCAACAACTTGTGGCCTTAATATATGCACCAAAACCATTTTGAATGTACAACGATTGTTGCGAGAAATCACAAAAAATTCATCGTAATCCAAATTGAGAATCAATGCATATTCTATTTATTTTGATGCATTTTCGATTGATGTTATGCATTGTCGCAAATTTTGAACTCAAATGTTGCATATTTTAGTCGTTTTGATGCATTTTCGATTGATGTCATGCATTGTCACCAGTTTTGAACTCAAATGTTGCATATTTTAGTCATTTTGATGCATTTTCAAGTGCTATTATGCATTTTTGCCAGTTTTGAACTCAAATCGCAACCAAATTGGATGAAACCACCTAGAAACATGTTCTACTCTTCAAGACGTTTCCAACGGTATGTAGAACATTTATATCGGATTGCCGATGAGGTCGGAATCGCGTCTGGAAGTTTACACCGCCGCTGAAGTCGCGATTTCGCTACTAGTTCGACTTCTTTAGCGAATATCTCCTTCGTTTCTCCACCAAAATGAGTGATCCACCCATGAATCTCTTCGCCTCTTCGAGTAGAATAAAACCCAGTGGTCCGTTTTACGAATGTCATTAGGATCTGGCTGGAAATCGCGAATTAATGCAAGAGTATATTTCAGTTTTGGAAATTCCCTATTTTTATGGTAAGTATATGTAGTGGATATATTTATATTTTCCATTTTACTATTATGCCCTTATATGAACGAATTTTAACTATTTATTTCAGATTTTTTATTTCTTTCCATTTAATCTCAACCATTGATTTAGTGCATTGATTTACACTAAATCAATGGCATCTATCGGTTTCTAGATTTCACTCAAATGTGAGTTTTCACCATAGTGTATCCCTATATACATATATATGTATGTAGAGTATAAATCATATAGAAACTAAATATCCAGTGAAATATAAAAACCGATGATATCCGTTGATTTCAGAGATCTAACGGTTGTCAATTAATATCATTTAATATTTAAAAAAATAATTAATTAATTTTTTTAATGTTTTTGTTGATGTCATAAGGACATTTCTAACTTTTCCTTTTATTTGTAATTGAATATTCATTAATTTCGTAATATTTAATTATTTTCTTTCCTTATTTTTAGGGATTTTCCAAAACTGAAATACACTCTAACATTAAGTCGATTTCCGGCCAAATTCCAACGAGAATCAAAAAATGGACCACTGGGTATTATCCTACTCAAAGAGACGAAGAGATTGATGGGTGGATCACTCATTTTGGTGGAGAAACGAAGGAGATATTCGCCGGAAAAATCGAACCACCCGCAAAATTGCGACTTCCGCAGCGACTTAAACTTCCAAATGTGATTCCGGCGTCATCAGCGATCGGATTTAGATGGGCGACATACCGTTGGAAACCTCTAGAAGAGTAGAACATGTTTCTAGGTGGTTCAATCCAATTTGGTTGAGATTTGAGTTCAAAATTGGCAAAAATGCAAAACAGCAATCAAAAATTCATTAAAATGACTAGAATATGCATATTTTGTCGATTTTGTTGCATTTTAGAGATCATTCTGATGCATTTTCATTTCAACTTTATACGAGGCTCTAACTTTTCATATTAGGGTTTAGTTTTCCATTCAAGTTAGGGTTTAACTTTCCCTACATGTTAGGGTATAGATTCTCACACAAGTTAGGGTATCGATTCTCTTACAAGTTAGGGTATAGATTTCCCAAATAGGGTCTATCTTCCCATATGGATTAGGATTTAGCATCCCCTACAAGTTAGGGTTTAGATTTTTATACAACTTAGGTTTTGGATTCTTATACAAGTTAGGGTTTAGATTTCCCTAATGGGTTAGGGTTTTAGTTTCGATTTTCGATACACATTAAACAAATTTTATGTATTATGTTTTTCTGTTTATATGTTTCTGAATGCATAATAAACTTATTTTGTTGCATTTATATTAGATTTTGATGCATTATATTTTAAAGGTGGTACAGATGTTAATGATGATTGTCTTAAAGACAAATTCGTTTAGCAAAAATCGAGTATCTTAGATGGCGAACATGTCCCTTTGTGTGATAATGATAAGAAACCTTATTTTATACAAAATCTTTATAAGAATTTTGCAACATTTAAGAAAGGTTGTGCAATGAATCAAACTTTTCTTTATATCTTGTTTTATAAGAGGATTGCAACAATTTCTCAATATTGTGCAACATATTCTGAAAATTGTGCAATCAGTTAAAGAAAATTTTGTTTTCTTCTAACTTCTATTATGATGCAAGTTACAATTTATATGCAACATGAACTCCACTTTCATGTAAAATTCATATTTGTCGATCATGACATAGAACATCTCACGGAATATTTGATACCACACCAAATTCTTCAAAATTCAATTACACATCATAATTTTAGATAAAAATAACACATGTTGAGAGGTTCATCCATGAAGTCATCGTCGGATAATTCTTTATCTTGAACACCTGATGCTTATGTTTTTTTTTTTTTTTTTTTTCCCTCTGATCCCGTCTTTGTTGCACAAATACAAAAATATTTAGCTTATATATGTAAGTGCAATGAAGTGTTAAAAAGTGCAACAATATTTCTCAAATATGCAATGATTATATACTAAAACGTATATGTAGCATATTTGTTTAAAACCAATAAAAATATCTAGATAATTATTTTTATAATAAGCAACATATTTGATGCAATACGTGGAAAAACTACTTTAAAATTATAAATTACATATGTTATTCCATCACTTCTTATGTATACGAAGCTAATTTAGTTAATTCATGAATGAGAAATACAGTATATGATATAAATGAAGTTACAAAACTTAAAATCAATAGTTGAAACATTAACTCGCAAATTGGTAAGAACCTTAGTTTCATACATATCTGGGCTACACCCTCAACTTTTGAACATATACTGTAATCGTACCTTTCCTCTGCATTTACTCTCCCTTCCCTCTGCATCTTCGTAGGTTACACATGATGCTTTGTTGGTGTGCCCTCCACCCCTCACTTTGCTGCACAAATACAAATATGCTATGATACATATTTCAATGCAATGTAACTGGCGAAAAATGCAACACATTTTTACAAATATGCAATACATTTGTCCCTTAGAACTTTTATCGAACAACTACTGAGCACAAAAACTCACGTAAACAGCCCCTCATTAGTGTCTCCTATTTGAACTTTTTTACATCGATTACATTACAATATGCTACAAAAACTCGTATAACAACCATTTATAACCAATAAATTATCAAATTTTAGTATAAATACAGTCACAATCGAAATTAGTTAAGAGCCCTAATTTTATTTTATTTTTTTGTAAATCTGCAAAATCGACAGTAATTTCAAAATAATATAAACTGAAACTAACCTTCTACTCCTTTCTTTGCATTTGCTTGTCCTTTCATCTGCATCTTCGCGTGTTTTCTCTTCTTCTCGATTTTCTGTATGCTTTCGCGTTTTTCTTCTTCAAATCGGCGCACTTTCTCGTCTTTTTTCTTCTCGATTATGGTTTTTTTCTCTGCAAATGGTTTCTGTGTTTTTGCATAGAATAGAATACGTTGATATGGTAGTGGATGAGTAGTTATAGTATATTCCTAAATTTATGGAGGCAAATCTATTTTCTTTATTTAATCATTAAATTTTTTAACTTGCTGGACAAATTTGTCCCTAATGTTGCTTATTTCGAATTTTTAATTCACAATATTAGTTTTAATCTCAGCCTTTGATTAACAACTAATCAATGGTTATTAGTAGTTTCTAGGTTTCACTAAAACAATAGTTTTCACCATAGTGCAACCCTATGTATGTATGTATGTATGTATGTATGTATGTATGTATGTATGTATGTATGTATGTATTCTCATGATCAAATTCGACGTGCATGAAAGCATATTGCGAGAGATTGTCTATGTGAGTTCTTGATCTCAGTAATCTTCTACGTTATTCTTCCTGTGACATTGAAGATTGTTGTTCTTTTCTTGGATAAATTAGTTGGTGGGTGAACTTGTAATACTGCGTAATATATAAACTCAATTGGGGATGGATAACTTCATAATCGTTGATTTTGAAGATGAGGTGTTAGGTCTTATCTTCAAGTTTGTTTTGGTGAGTGTAGACGAGAGAAGAGTGAACAAGTTGTGTCGCAATTGGTCCTTTGAGAGAAATTCCCCAAATATAGGTGTGCTTACACTGAATTGGGTTAACAATTGTTGTGCGTTCGTTGTCTCTGTAATTGTTTTTAGTTCACACATTGTTTTACATTCTGTGTAATGATGTAAGGATTATATAATTTCAAAGTTGAACAAGAAGAATGACCGGAGATCTTACATTCATACTAATTATCTTAATTTTATTTATCATTTTATATCCTAACAAGTAGAGCAAATATGAAAGTAATTACATTTATAATTTCGGACTTTGTTATTTTATATTGCTACCAAATGAGCCTAATAGATTTGGGGCACATAAATATTTTAATGAATTCTAACATAGGAATTCTAAGCATTTTAGTCCGTCGATAAAATTAACGAGCTCCATACACTCATCTAACAGCATGACTCATGTTATTTTCAATATATTAATTCTTGCAATTAAATGTTCCCTAAAAAGAGAATTAAGTATTAAATTAATCTCTCCGTTCCATTTATTGCAATCTCAACAGTTTCCCCTTCGTCACTTCCACACACTCTCTCTCTCTTCTCTGCTCCAATCACTCATTTTCACACTGTAGAACCAATAACGACCCAATACGAGTAGGGTTTTCGAGGATCAGCTTATTTACGTCCATTGCGTGATTTGCCCGTGCCGTGATCTTTCGATTAAACTATGAAAAAGTGTGGAGCAGGATGAAATGGGCGTGGCTAACAAGGCGTGGAGGTGCGGCGGCGGCGTGTTGGTGAATAATCTGGCGGCTGAGATTTTGCAGAAGCAGAAGCAGAAACTGCAGCATTCGCCGCGGAATCGTCAGCAGCACCATTGTTGGACTTATCTGCCCGTGAGGCGGCGGCAGGCGGTGCCATGGACGGTCGTGTGTGGATTATTGCTCTTCGCAGTCGGCCTCATCTCTCTCTTCACGGGCCACGTTGCGTCTGATCTCGAGTGGTACTCGCAACGCTTCGGCAAGCACACTTGGTACAACAAGAGGGTATGGAAGATCAAGTTTTTCGCTCTCACTGTGTGTTTATGTGTGCGAAAAAGTCAATTTGTTCCGTAATTTTCACGTTTTATTGCAATGTAGTTGCACTTGTTCAATGCAGCTTTCGTTTTGCTTCTGCTTTCTGCACCGGGATTTGGAAAATGTGGATTTTGACTCTTAATTTCTAATATTCATCTTTCAATTTAGGTCCAATCCCACAGACATGTTGGATTGTGTGATTTAATCCTACTTTTTGTTTTATAATATTGAGTCATCGTATCTGTAGCACATTTTATTCTCTGAAGAAAATTTGTGGCGTTTCTGCTTTTGATTCTGTTTTTTTTTTCCTCGCCAGTTTTGCATCCTTAAATCAGTTGTTTTTTCTTCAAGTATTGACTTTTACAATTTTCTAGGTAACTTAAACATTGAGAAATTGTTATTTGTTAGTTATGTTTCATATAAAGTTTGGATCTTTCTGTGATTCAGTTTATTTATTCACAAAATGGAATTGCATACAACTTGCTGTTGCATATTCCTGATTTTATAAGAATTACCATGCCTAGAGATAGGGTCTACTAAGATAGCAAAGCACTTATCAGTATCTTGATTAAGGGACAGAGATCATTTAGTGATATCGAATGTATCCGTAAAAAAAACATTCAGATCAAGGGAACTATGATCTTGCAGTAAATTAATTATGTATTTCCTGGTAAATCAATCCATTGCTAAATCATGCCTTCCATTTTCCCAACGGTGCTCCCTTTGTATCACTTTCACAAAGTAGAGAATTATATATGTAATGTCAGTCTTTGTTATATTTTGCAAAGCTACATCATCTGAAAACATAGCGTGCTTGCAGAACAATCGCCAATAGCATAGAAAGTAGATATTCGTCGAAAAAAGGTAAGATATTGAGCGATGATTTTAGGAAATAGATCTTTTAGATCTCTATCCTTTTTTTATACGGAGGCTTTCTTCATCTCATAGATGTGAAAGCCTACTCATATGTTGCTCCCCATGTTTGATCTAACATTCAACAAATAATTACGGCAGACTATGATAACCTTAGTTGTGAATTATAGTAAATCATACCTGCATTGCAAGGCATAGATTTTCGTTGTAATTTTGACTTTTTCTCGGAAGACCTAATATTTGAATTAAGATTTCTTGTGTACTCTAATATACATATACAAATACAAGTACATATACATGTACATACACATAGAAATATACATATACATCATTTTAGTTGGTCGGCTAAAGTCATGGTTTAAATAGCAGAGGACTTGCTCAACTTGGCATTTACTGATAGCTCTTCTTATTCAGGTAGTTTAATTACGTTAACATGGCTGCTCTGTCGCGTTTTCCTTTTTTGCCAACAAAAGAGATGAAATAGAGGAGAAGCTTTTCATAGATTTAACTGACATTATTTTTCTCTCTGTGGTCATGGATTTATGTCTGCAACATCTCTTTATCTATTTCAACAATTATATTGTTTATTGAATGTTTTATTATGCTTCCCCTATGAAAAAATGTGCTTTTACCATTATTTGAATGTAGAATAATCTTTAAAAAACTCTTACATTTCTCTATGATAAAATCTATGTAGGATAGAGGCTATCAGGTTCCAGTTGATATATGGAAATCCAAGTTCTCAAACTTTTATTATGGTTGCAGTGAACGAGGCCCTCACTTTCCACGTAAGTTCCTCAGAGTTCTCTTAGTCTTGCAAGATAAGTTATCTTTCGGATAAGATCAATATGTTTTCTTGATTGTACACAATTGCAACTGGTTAAAGCGTAGCTTCAAAGCTAAAATTTAATTTTTACTTAGACTGCTGTTGTAGTTCCTTCTGGTTGTGGTGTGTTGATGTTGGGATTTAACTAGAAATTGTTCAGTTGAATTTTGTTAACTATAAAAATCAGAATTCAGATGCTTAAGATTTTGTCATAAGAGCTTTTACAGCTATATTGCCGTCATGTATCATAAGGAAAAAGTAAATGATTTAGATACCGCTTTGGATGAAAATGGTGCCATGCCATGTTATTTTTCTTTATATTTCATGTATTTCCACTTTGCTTTTCAAGATGGTCGAGGATTGTTTATCTTGAAGAAGATAAATGTATGCTGGGTTAAGATATGATCACATGAAGCATGGGCATAGAAAAATTAAAATTTAGTTTTTATTTTCAGCCTGACTTTTACTTTTATATTCTTATTGTGGTTGACCTTTTATTTGTTGATCAATAGCTCCTGTACGGGAACGGTTTTCAAATGGCTACTTGCTCATTGCAACAAGTGGTGGGCTGAACCAACAAAGAACAGGAGTGAGTGTATTCTATGTCATTGTTATGCATATTTCGTGATTAGTAGTATTAATTTGTCAGTGCTCTTTTCATTTTTTTTTTTTTTTTTTTTTTTTTTTCTGTTGACCTCCAGATAACGGATGCTGTAGTTGTTGCAAGGATTTTAAATGCTACTTTAGTTGTACCAGAGTTGGATCATCATTCCTTCTGGAAGGACGAAAGGTTGGCTGAAATAGCTAATAATTATCAAACTACAAACTTCAGTTTTCTGGTCATGGTCACATATAACCTCTGCTGAATGTTGTCATATAAAGAGCTCTGTTTACTATTAGACATATTGTTCCAGGAATCTAGCTATGGTAGTTATAACTCTGGTTAAGGAATGCCAATTTGCAATATCTTGTTACAAGTACTGAAGAATTATAATATAAAAGAAACTGTTCTAGTTTAGTTTCTTGTGACATCGCTCTTCTAGCAGCTGAAACTAAATTACCAACTTTTATAGTATGACTTTTTTTTTCCTTTCTTTTTTTAACTTAATTTAGCTATCCTCTTATCATCCAGATATATCTTTCTTCTGCAGTGATTTTGCCAATATTTTTGATGTTGATTGGTTCATCTCTTACCTCGCAAAGGATGTACCTATTGTGAAAAGAGTTCCGGAAAAGGTGATGAGGTCTATGGATAAGCCACCATATACCATGCGTGTTCCGCGAAAGTCAGAACCTGATTACTATCTGGAGCAAGTATTGCCTATTCTTTTGAGGAGACGTGTAAGTAAAAAAACTTGATGCAATAATCTGTGATTGATTTAGAAACAATTCATAGTCTTTGCATGTGTTGGCTTCATTGTAAATTCTGGGCTTGTACATTTTTCCTATCATATGCTATACTTGAGGAGTATTCCTTATATCTGTAGCAGACTAAAAGCTGCATAACTGATTAACTGTCTATATGCTGAAGAATTAAACCAAGAAGAGTGCTCTGTATAGTTCCTCCTGCCCATCTTAGTCTGTGCCTTGAAGAAGCTGCAAAACGTTTTGTCATGCTTTTTCTCAGTCACATTTCTCTTTTAGCTTCCTCAGAGATGCCGCTCCCATAGCCAAGTGCCATGTTTACTCTACACTGGATATAAGATCATGTATGCTGATCCAACCAATATTTCATAAGTTAACATTCCTCATCTTAGTTCAATTTAGCTTCATAACCTACTACCAAGAAATTAAGTAACATTGATTTCGGCTTGCGCGAATAATGATTTTATAATTTCGAACATCTGAATTTTATGTTAACGTGAAGGTGCTGATGTCTGTTACACTATGGCATCTTGACATTGAGACTTATGCACTTAGATGCATGCATTTGCTCTCAAATTTTATCTGGGGACACTTTCAGCACATTGATTATGTGTCCTGATCTTGGTACATTGGAGTTTTGAAACTTTTCTTCCCATACTTGTATGATACATTTATCAGATAATTTTCTTTACTGTTTGTTGATTCTTTAGTACTTTCTAATATCTAATTAAGTGATAGAGTAAAGGGTATTTCAAGATGATGGAGAATCAAACTATGTATTCAAAGGGACAATAATAAATGGGATTACGTATAAGAACTTTCAGGTGAACCTGCTCCAAGCGCTAAGCGCAGAAAATCTAAAGTTTCAAATTAATAACTCTCTGGACACGTATGACTACAACTTTCGTACTTAAACAAGAAAAGGAACTAGGGTTCCCATCAATAGGACCCTCGTCCATTCTTGACAATCCTACTACAACTATAAGTAATAAATAATTCCAAATAAATAAGTTAATCAATATGATAATGATAGAAACAAGATCCTGACCATAATCTTCATCACTAAGTTATGATCCCCTTAAAATTCTTCAATGGACACTAGTGCTGGTAATTTGAAGGTAGAATACTTGGACAAATCTTTACCTGAATGCTTTATTAGGTTTGTAAGGCTGATCAATTTCCTTATCTTGATTATCAGCTTCTTACATGTGTAGAAATTTATTACAATTAGATCAGAGGTCAATCTGCCTGGGTTCAATTGCATCATTTTTCTTTATACCTAAAATGCCTCTCATTTTAAATTAGAGCATTTTCTCAAAATTACAATAATTCGGGCTATAATAGGATGTAAGACTATGCAAATGCTATTAACCTTTTCACTATATCACTACAGAGTGATTCAAAAACCTACAAAGAAACTACCAGCTTATCTCTTCCTTTAAAATGATTCATTGAAATTTCTAGCATGACACATGTATCATTAACCTTCTCTCTAAAAATTCGCAGGTTGTTCAGTTGACAAAGTTTGATTACAGGCTTGCTAATGACCTCGATGAAGAACTACAGAAATTACGTTGCCGGGTTAATTATCATGCATTAAGATTTACTAAGCCTCTGAGGAGTCTTGGCCAGAAGCTTGTCACACGCATGAGGAAAATGACGAAACGCTTTATAGCTATTCACTTGAGGTTAGAGATTCTTTGTTAAGCCGTTAATATTCTTTATTTCTCATTAGCTTTTAACCTGCGCGAGAACTGAAAGTGAAACTGGAATGTGGTAACCCTTATTTCTGTGTCTTGATTCATTCTTGATATTGATATTCGAGATTTACTTATGCAAGTCTTTTAATGGAAATCTGATAAGAACAGAATCAAAACAAGAACAGATCAAGAATCCCAAATACGGCTCCAGCCGTCCCAGCCTCCAGGCTTCAATTAAATCCTTGATAAAACATAACACCAACCCTAGCTCCTATATATAGTTCTCATGCAGACTAATTAAGGAAAATACTAACAATTAATAATAAACTATAACTATAATAATAATAATAATAAGCTCTTGCGCAGCCCACGAACGTGGGCTCAAGCCCGCTCCTCACGCCCCCTTCTTCGATACACCAGCAGCGGCTTCGGCCCATGCATCCCACGCACCCACTCTTCTTCCTCGCCTACACTCTCTTGCTCCCTATCAACTCCATCCTCCATCGAAACAACCTTGTCCTCAAGGTTGAAATCGGGAAATTGACCCCTAAAGTTCACCACATCAATCCATGTCGCATCATCCTCATGCTGTCCCTTCCATTTCACCAACAACTGCTCCTCTTCATCCACTCCTCTCGGCACTTTCCTCCAAGCCAAGACCGACTCCGGCTCCATCCCGATGGGGCTTCGGCACAGCTGAGGGTCTCCTTTTAGCTCCACTCTTCGGCCCATCCACTCAAAATTCATCGACATTTGCTCCCAGTGCGTTCGAACTTCTCCCAACGTAGTTAACCACGCCATTCCCAATATCAAATCCACTCCACCTAAGGGAAAGACGAAGCAATCCACCTGAAATTGACACTCGGGAAACGCCACCACAACATTACGGCACACCCCTTCTGACTCTTGTCTCAACCCGTTTCCCAACAAAACACCAAACTTCCTTGCCCCGTCAGTCCGTAGCTGTAACTCGCTCACCACCGCATTCGATATGAAATTGTGGCCGGCTCCGCTGTCAATGAGCACAGTCACTTTCTGACCTCCGGTCGTCCCGTATAAGCGCATAGTCCGAGCCGTCGTGATACCCGCCATGGAATACATTGGCAAATCTCCCTCAACTCCCTCCGTCTCTTCCGGTTCTTCCCCCACCATCTCGAGTCCCGTTGGTTGATAGAACTCGTAATTCCGCAAATCTAACTGTTCCTCTTCCTCGGCCACCATCACTTTCAGTTGGCTAAGTGCACACACGTGCCCTGGTGAATAAGTCTTGCGGCAGCGAAAACACAGACCCTTCGCCTTCAACTCCGCCAATTCCTGCGCCGTCATGCGTGTGAACCGTGGGCGATATGGCCTCTGGACTGTTTCACTCCCCTTCGTGGCGTTGCTGCCCGCGGTCCCTCGCCCAGCTGCGTCCCCCGATCCCGACCAATTGGAGAAGCTGCTGCGCGGAGGGTTGTTTTCCTTCGATACTTGGGTTCCCGACCCATAGGTGGTGCGGCCTCCACCCTGAATTGCGAGGTTGGCTTCGACATCCCGAGCCAAATCCATGGCTGCCTCCAATTCCGTGGGCCGGAATAGACGTAGGAATCCACGGATCTGGTCCTTCAACCCTTTCATGAAGTACCCAAGGTAGTGAGCATCAGTCAAACCCGGCACTTGACTTGCCAGTTGCACGAAGAGATTGATGTAATCATCTACCGTTCCCGTTTGCTTGATATCCGCCAACCGTTCAAAAGCATCACCCTGGAAACGGGTATCAAATCTTGTTACCAGCGCCTCGGAAAAACCTTCCCATGTGAGCTTCGGCTTCCGGGACCGCAACCACGTCATCCAGTATAACGCGGTCCCTTCCATTGCGACCACCGCAGCAGACACCTTCGCCTCCGGTGCCGTGTTCGTGATCTCGAACTGTTGGTTCGCGCGGGCTAGCCAACCAATAGGATCTGAGCCATCGAACGATGGTAGCTGCACGTTGCCTTTGTTCTCACCTCGGCCCTTCTTCTCGCCCATCTCGCCTTCCGCCTCTGATTCTGCCTCACTTTCTCCGTTGGACTCCTTTTCACCATTGGACTCCTTTTCACCCTCCGGTGTGCCCGGCTTCTTCTTAATCTCGCGGAGTACCTCGGCGAGCGTGGCGGTGATGGCCAACAAAGTCGCCCCCATCTCCTTTTGCTCCTCCCTCATTGCCTTTTGTTCCTCCTTCAAAATCTCTTGCTCTCTCTCCAATCCTTCCAATCTCTCAGTCGTCGATCGAGTTGTCATGGCGTGAGACGGGATCCGGCAGGTCGGACCAATTGATAAGAACAGAATCAAAACAAGAACAGATCAAGAATCCCAAATACGGCTCCAGCCGTCCCAGCCTCCAGGCTTCAATTAAATCCTTGATAAAACATAACACCAACCCTAGCTCCTATATATAGTTCTCATGCAGACTAATTAAGGAAAATACTAACAATTAATAATAAACTATAACTATAGTAATAATAATAATAAGCTCTTGCGCAGCCCACGAACGTGGGCTCAAGCCCGCTCCTCACGCCCCCTTCTTCGATACACCAGCAGCGGCTTCGGCCCATGCATCCCACGCACCCACTCTTCTTCCTCGCCTACACTCTCTTGCTCCCTATCAAAATCCTAATGCCTCTCTGGGGTTCAAAAGGTCCTTTGTTGCTTCAAAATTAATTTCTGGTGTATGGCTGCATCAAGTTGAAGTAGTCAAACTCAATGACAGAATTTGATGTACTTTCTTCTGTATTAGAATTGAAAGTAGATGGTTTTTGTGAAATAAATAAGTAATACCTGTCTCTAGATCTTGTGGTTTTATTCATCTCTGGTGTAAATGTTCTGTGTTTGATCATCAGTAGATCCATAACATCCTAATTAGCTCTACTTATATGCACTCTTGGTTGATAATTTAGGACTCTAATCAGGATAATTTTAGGATATGCTTACTGTTATTTGTCAGATATCTTTTCAAGTTCTTTGGAAAAGCTAATGTAGCATGAGTTTGTTTCTAAGTACATTCTGTTTTACTTTTTGCTGATTACTTTGAAATAGTGTGGGACCTATGAGAAACATAAATTGCATAGAGTTCCAATTACTGATTAGTATGAAAACTGATTAAATCACTATTAATATTTTAATGGACTAATGGAGAAGGTTCTGTGTTTCCTCCATGCGAATAATGAAATAAGGTTCTTTTGTGTAATGTGCTAGTTGTGTATTTTCAAGTATTTTGATATTCAACTAATGCTTGAGTAATAGTCCACTGCTTCTTTCTCCAGGATCTATATAGTTTCTACTTTCATGAACTTAATTTACCCCTATAACATTAATACAAATAGCAAGATCAATAAAAATTCCCACATTGAAACAAGAAATTTCGTAGTGAAATGCAAAACTACTGTGTAAAGAACTATTTTTGGGGCCTTCCTATAGAATATCAAGAAAAAATCTTGTTGGGTACAGAAGAATATTCATGCGGTTACCAAGGAGAGTTTCTGAGCTTTTTGTTCTCTGAATTGTAGGTTTGAACCTGATATGCTTGCATTTTCTGGGTGTTACTATGGTGGGGGTGATAAAGAAAGATACGAACTGAGCGAGATAAGAAAGCGATGGGAGACGTTACCTGTAAGAGTTCGAGTATTGAATGTTTTTTCAATTCTCATATTTCTGTGAAGCATGACCTGTTAACTGAAGCCAAATATTCATGAATATCCTTTTCTGGGTCACCTTTTATAAAATAGGGATTTGCAATTTGTTTTGTCAGGAAATAAGCCCAGATGAAGAACGAACACGAGGGAAGTGCCCTTTGACCCCTCATGAGGTTGGATTGTTGCTGCGGGCCCTTGACTTTGACAATAACACATATATATATGTTGCATCTGGAGAAATATATGGTGGAGAAGAAACTTTGAGGCCGCTTAAAGAGTTGTTTCCAAATTTCTATACAAAAGAGATGCTGGCCAGTGAAGAGTTAAAAACGCTTCTTCCATTTTCTTCTCGATTGGCTGCCACTGACTACATTGTCTGTGATGAAAGTGATGTATTTGTCACCAATAACAATGGGAATATGGCAAAAATCCTAGCTGGTCGAAGGTAAGCATCAAGGAGTATTACAAACTTTGGAACAAGTTAGTTTTGTGCTACAATCTGTTATTACTAATTTACTATACCTTAACAGCTTTCTGATGCATAATAACTTCAGAACAATAGGACTTGGACATATTCTAGTAATTACATTGACTTTTATGGTAACGCTAGAAAATAAACACCAACTGAAGGTCAAGCAATGTTTAAGCTGATATATTAGTTGTTGCCTGACCAGTCAGGGTAATTACGGAATAAATGTTTAGCATGTCCCACCTTTTTATATTGACCGTTTTAGCATGCAAAATTTGATTTCTCGTAAGAGTTGATATTAAAAGGTCTGACATGTTGAGCATTTGTGCCGTCAATCATCCTGACTGGTCTTGCTACAACTTAACATTTTTACTTGATTTTGACGGCACGTGTCACTTAACGTTATACAAGTATTTTCTAGCGGAGTGGGGGTTGGTCACTTTTTACATAGGCGTGTTCGTTGTGGAATCTTTGTTGAAGTTCTTAGGACAACTCCAATGCACAGTACCATTTTGGTGTGGATTTCCATTTAAATGGTCAAATTTTTGCACCAGTTTTTTGTATATTCTCATCCACACGTGATTATCAATGCAAAAATGACTATAATCTAAAGTATTTCCCTTCACGCCTGTACAAAATTCAGTGCAGGGAAATGGAGTGGAAATTACACCAAGTTGGAGTTGGCTTATTGTTGTTGTGAACTGTGTTTCCTTTGATCATTTCTGTGCCTTCTGAGTAATAGTAGTACATAATATTCATAAATAATTCATCTCATTTTTTCTGCTGCAGGAGGTACATGGGTCACAAGAGAACAATCAGACCAAACGCCAAAAGGCTTAGTGCTCTGTTTGCTACACGAGACAAAATGGACTGGAGTTCTTTCTCAAGAAAGGTTAAATTATGCCAAAGAGGATTTATGGGAGAACCTGAAGAGATGAGGCCCGGAAGAGGAGAGTTTCATGAATTCCCATCTACCTGCATCTGCCAAAAACCATCTGAATATCTAGCTGCCATGAAAGACGGAACACTCAATTTCCTCAATGTTTCTGCAGATGCTTCTTCAGATGAAAACATTGGTGTCAAACACAGTTTGTTGAGACGCGGAACAGTTGCACAGCAGAAATAATTAACACAGTTTTCTGAAGCAGAGAAGTCATGAAATTCTTTTCGAGCCCAACTTGGTTGCAAATTCGCTGTGGTGGTGCTGCAACGCCGAAACAACATGATGCTGCAATCTATGTAAGAAACTCTTAAACACTATTGGGATTCATGTACAGTTCACCTGTAGCATGTGACCTTCAACTAATTGTCCATATATATTCATATATCTATCTAAATAGAAGAAGTTTTTATTTACTTACACGTAAAACTCTTGTTTCATTTGATTTGCATGATTCTTGTTTAGTAAGAACTTAACTTTCTGCCTTCGTCTTTGACCAATTACATAGTTTTAGTTGATGTAGTTTGATCCTTAATTTATGTTCATAAAATGTACAATAGCTGAAATACCGATGTTTTTCCCCGATGTTTCTGCTCTAATATTAATGGTTCTAACACATCATTCGGATGACATTACTCTATCAATGGCTACGGGAAACTGACCATTGGTAGGTTGCTCCGGTTTCCTAGAGCAGCAGCACG
This sequence comes from Thymus mandschuricus, assembly GCA_029379335.1. NCBI lineage: Eukaryota > Viridiplantae > Streptophyta > Magnoliopsida > Lamiales > Lamiaceae > Thymus > Thymus mandschuricus. Next base: position 10,783,372 of record CM057074.1, on the reverse strand, counting down.
GGCAGCCCGAGTTGTTACATTGGACGGCTGGGGGACATTAGTCGGGCCTCCACTGTTGAGAGTTCTGAACCTTGATATCTTTAAAACTGATTTCTTGGAGTACTTTGGTTTACGACAATTCTTAATATTTCCCCCCTCTATCTATAAAAAGTAAAAACCACATAGAAGCATATTATCTTCGTTGAAATTATAAACTAGTTTCCTTCTTTTTCATCAACTTCACCTTTCTTGACTAGGAAAAATGTCTTCACAAAATCGGGGAGAGATAAGTTCTAGTGACGAGGAGAATTCGTTGAATTGTTTTACTAAAAGAACAATTGTATATCTACACGCACAAAACATACCTTCCCATTTGAGATGATATGTGCATTTTTATTTTTTTTAAGCTTTAAAATATAAATTTTAAAGGTCGCACCATAGAGGACTCAAAAATCTTTAGGTTTTTATTTTTTTTAAGCTTTAAAATATAAATTTTAAAGGCCGCACCATAGAGGACTAAAAAATCTTTAGGTTCTAATAAGTTAATCTTAACTGGCTACCGCTAGGTCAATACACGCAAATTAATATGTGCATTTTGTTCCTTCACACTTGAAGGCACAAAATATGCTTTCACATGTCAGAAGAACGTGAAAATTCATCAACATAACTGAATAGAAAGGAATTTCAATGAGTTGAACATTTAAAATTCAGCATTTTACAAGATATCATCACTCGTAGTCTCTAAGTATGTACTCTCTCTGTCTAAATAGTAAATACATGAGGTATAAAATGATAAAACAACTCTAAATAGTAAATACATGAGGTATAAAATGATAAAACAACTCCCTCCGTCGCACTTAATTAGTCCTCCTTTCATTTTTCATCTGTCTCATTTATTAGTCCACTTTTCAAAAAATGAAACAAATTACCAATCAAAAATATCTTTGAAAACTCCTCTATCTTTGATATCTGTGAATTCTGTGTCATACTCTAGATGGACTAATTAAGTACGCAGAGGAGTAGTAACAATTTTGTTGGGACGAATAGTGCATATCCTTCACATTGAGCAATCTTTCAATATATGAATGTCACTCCCTGTTTGCCAACTATTCATTGTTATTTCCTCTTTCACAGGAAGACAAGTAGATAGTGAGGGCGTGTAATAATCTCTCCATATCACTTAAAATAACACATTTTTTGAATATAGAAATGAGTCGTCTTAAATGAATATAGAAATGAGTCGTCTTAAATGAGATAGTAGAAAATGAGACAAAGGGAGTAAAATATTTAAACACAAAACAATCACCCAAAACATATCCTACTCATTTAAATTCCAATCAAGAAAGTCTGAAAATTATTACATTAAAAGGAACCGTAGCAGTTTTTCTTGATTTGAAGACCCAAAAACGAAGCTATCAGTTCGTCATTGAGTTGCTGAGAGAGAGATCAGCCAAAGCATGGGAAATTTAAAGTAGGTAAAAGGTAATTCAATTCATTTGAAAGAGAACATGAAATAAAACAAAGCAGCACTGCTAAGATAATAGAAGCTGCATAAACGAAGATCAAAAGCAAAGAGTTGTTACTCATCTACTTAGTACCATGCAAAACATTTGCATCAAATATTTTGCTATAAGCATCCGAGCTCTCTGCTTATTTTTGTTTTCCATAAACGAAACACTGCAATTGCACTAAACCAGAGTCTTTACCTGTAGTTAGCTAGCATCAAAATTCATTCAACATTATCAATGCCCGCGAGCAACATACGCAATAGAAAGAGCAGCCAAACCCAAAACTGTCGTGGCTGAGGATAACGCGGTCCAAAAGCTCTTCTTCTTTTGCTCATCGACTACACAGCTATAGAGTTGCTCCATCTCCCTCTTCATTTCCTCCACCCTCGCAGCTTTGCTCTTGAAAGCACTCTTTATCACCTCCATTTCCATCACGTGCATCTTCAACACTTCGCCATTTACACGCAGATTCTCATCGTCCCCATTGTACTCTTCCTTGGAGCAAAACGCTGCAGTTCCCTTCAACATATTCAGCACTAACTCAGAGTTAGCATCTGCCAACTCTACTTTACTCTTCATGGAATCGATTTCAGCTCGAGACTTTATCATTTTGTCTTGCAGAGAAGCAATCTCCTCCTCCAGCACTCCACACCGCCTTTCTAAGTCAACTTTCTCACTCAAAATTGCACCCTTCTCGGCCTTCACTTCCTCAGTAGCCTTATGGCAGTCCACCATTTGCTTCTCAAATTCTTCAATCTTTTCCTTCAACTTTAGAGCATTCTTCTTCTCCTCACCGAGACTACAGACTATTTCATCCCTTTCAGCATAAACCTTCTCAAGCTTAGACTTATAATCCCCAACTTCAGATTCTAAGCTCATTATCTTCTCTGCATCAGCCTTATTCAAACCCTCCAACTGCAAAACTGCAGCCTTGAGCTCATCCACATGGTTTTGCATCTTTACCACTTCACCCTCTGCTCGATCTTTAGCATTCAATATCACAAGCTTCTCACCAGCTAGGCCTTCTATTTCGCGCTTACTATCATCTAAACCCTTCAAAGCCTCGCCTAAACCCTTCTCAGTCACACTTTTCTCATAAACCAACCCATGAATCCTCTTCTCACTCAACTTCATCTCTTCAACCAATCGATCAACCTCTTTCCCCATCTCCCTTAGCTTCTCCTCTCCTTCAACGCACTTCTTATCCAACTCGGATACAATCTTTTGCATCTTTTCCTCCTCCATTTGCAACTTCGCCACTATCCCATTGAGTTCACTCACAGCATTCTCCAACTCATGCCTTTTAACCTTTTCACCATTCTTCTCCTTCTCAACCTTTTCTTTTTTCCTCATAATCATGCTAATTTCCTCCCTCATATTCTTAACCAGCTCGTTTGAATCCATCAAAGCCCTCTCTGACAAATCTTTCTCCCGCATGAGCAACTTTATCTTCATCTCCATATCTTCTCTTTCTCTCACTACAGCACTGTAGGCAGTTCGTGACTCTTCAATCTCATGCTCGATCCCCTTTAGTTTATCACCCAATTCAGTCAGATTTGCCCTCAACCCAGCATTCTCCTCAGTTTGTCGATTCAACTTATCTCCAAAAGCATCCCTCTCCACACGGATTTGCCTCGAAGCCTCTCTCTCCTCTGCCAATTCACCTTCAATCTCACTCAGCGTCAAATTCAGCTTCGAAATATCACTCTCCCTCACCTCCACCTCTCTCTTCGCCTCTCTCATTTCCATCTCCAAACCCTTCAATTTCAGATTGTACTCTTCTCCTTTCACACCAACCTGAACACCTACAAAAACGGACACCACCCCCCTTTCAACTTCAAGCTCTGCCGCCCGTTCAACTAGCTGAGCCAACTCGGACCCCAAAGCCTCCTTCTCCGAGTTTGACCGGGTCAGCTCCATCTCCAGAGAGCCCTTGGACTGGAGAAGGGAATCCACCTGCTGGCGGCGCTCAACCGCCTCCTTCAGTAGCATCTGATTCAGCGATTTGAGGCTCTCGAGTTTCTCCGAATCGATGGAAGGCGGCGGAGACTCCATTGAATGCGATTTCACCGGATCCTCCTGCTTCTGCGATGACTTCTCGTTGTGAGCTTGTGATACTTTCTTCTTCGCCATTTCTTTTTCTTGGTTTCGCCTTTTCTTTTCCTTTAAATCGAAATAATTTGGGGTAGTTTTGGTGGTGAAGAAAGGGATTGAAGATGAAGGGTTGAGGGTTTTTCGAAATTTTTGTGAGGTTTGAATTTGTTATCGATATTTATGGCGGACGAAATGTGAAGTGTAGAGCCCCCTAACTGGATGTGGGGAGATAATATAGGAGTGAGGCTGCACAGAGAGAGATGAAAGGGATGGAAGGTAGTGGTAGGGTTTCCTTGCGAATCGAATTCAAATTTTGGAGGGCTCGATAAACGAGAGGATTTACACTTAATTTTATTTATTTATATGTGGTAATATAGCATTTTACCCATTTTTGATAATACATTTGCAAAAATACCCACTTTCATAACAAAGTGCAAAAATACCCAAATTTCAAGTGAGTTGCCAATTTTACCCTTGTATTTTCGCATGCCAACAAAAAAAAATGAGGAGATGTGACATTTTTCACCTTTTTTTTTTCTTTTTTCTTTTCCAGTTTTTTCAGAACTTTTTGAATTTAATGGTTTGAGTTTGACTAGAGAGTTGAAAACCTTATTTTCCCATCCGCCTCTTGCCCACACCTCCTCCTTCTCTTATTTTCCCTTTGCACACAAACACATTTGGCCGGCCAAATTGACGAAATCTTGCCGGAATTTCGTAAAAGTGTTGGTCGAACTTACTGAAGAAGATACTAGGATCTGAAATCAGTCGAAATTTCAAGGTACCATACCCCTTTTCGTATTTTTTTGTCCGAGTAAATTCCAGTTGATGTTGTTCATATTTCATATTTCTCTACGACTGGAATTTGCTAAAAAAACTCGTAAATCAATAATTATTTGTAGGTAACCGGAAAAAACTGAGATTTCTAATCCACAATGGCTCTTCCACAAGGAAATCAACAGGTAATTCGTGTTTTTTTTTTGTTTTTCTATAATTTTCCTGCCACTGATGTCAAATTACCATAGCTGCGTTTTTATTTTCCCTTCATTTGTTACAGATAATTTTGCCTGCTGCAACTTATGCTAGAATAATAATTTAGAAATAAATGTTTTTTGTTGTTAATATATCATTCATATAGATAATTTTAGGTTTTTGAAGTATAGCCAAAAATATATATATAGTTCGTCAAAATTTTTAACTATTATTGAATATGCAAAATTTTAAAACAATGTAATGACGATTAAATTGAATATTAGCATGATTTAAATTAATTTTTAGAAGGGTATTTTTTATAATAATTTTTACTTGTGCTTGCGTAATTGTCGTAATTGTTAGAAGAGATTTCCTTTTTGAAGGAAATAGTGATTTATTGTCGTAATAGTGATTTATATTCGAGAATGATATTACAATCGTTATAATGAATTTTACAGTCGTATTTTCGTTTTAGTTAGGCCCCTAGCGAACGTAAAATTGTTTGATTCGGCCGTAATTATGTTTTTTTTCCTTGATTATAGTATTTATACACTAATTATGTTATGATTTATTTTTAATTAGGTTGAATTCAAAAGACCGGAGACAATCGACGTACCTTCAATAATCGGAACATACTACAAGCTATCAGTCTTAGGAGACGTGAGAAAAACATTGATGGACGTCGGAGGGAGGCAACTTTTTTATCGTTTTGAGGAGGGATGCTTCGGAAAATTTCTTCGTTGGAAACCCGGTCAAAAATGTGGCATGGCCGTGCACCATGTTTTGTCTCGAGAGATTGTTATGCCCGGGGCGCAGGAACACGAGATGTGGTTCGAATTAAACGGGGCACACGTTCGATTTGGGCATATCGAATTTGCATTAGTAACGGGGTTAAAATTCGGATCGTCGAAAGTGGAGACCACGGGCGAGTATGAGCTCTCGCACGTGCAGGCTTATTACTTGTTTAGTGGAGGGGGTGATATCACAGTCGCCAAATTGTTAGAAAAATTTCGTGGTAGGAGAATCGATGATCCGACCGGGGAGTCTTACTTTAGGGTAGCACATGTCCTCGTGCTTTACCTATTCTTGTTGGCATATGACCCTAACCATTATGTTGATTCGTGGGTTTGGGCTTTGTTGGGCGATATGAACTATTTTAATGATTTTCCGTGGGAGGCTTATGCTTTCTTGACATTGGAGCATTATGTCAAGAATATATCACGTAATAAGAGGTATCATTTCAATGGAGCTGTATGGGCCTTTCACGTTTGGTCCCTTGAGATCATGCCGGAATTAGCCGAGTTTGTAGCCGCGAAAGTAGAGGATCAAGAGGTCGCACACCCAAGATTTTTGAGGTGGAAGTTCCGTTCGAGAATCAATGATAATATCGCCCCAATATTCCAACAGGAGGTATAATTTCAATCACTGATACATTTTTCCATTCGTAATTTACATATTTCCCTTCGTTTTTTCGATCGAAATTTCAAAATTTAGATATTGAATTTCGTAATAATTGATATGCATGCGAATTACTTATGTAGATTAGATTTTTCAGTTGGTTGAATAAAGTTTACAACAATAATCACTTATATTCCTGTCGCTAATAATTGATGTAGGCCGACTCCGTGGTGCCCATGGAAATGGATGCAGAAGAGATGGCTTCGCCATATATGCAATCTGCTCTTGGCCAAGATCCACTTGGCATAATGTTCCATCTGCCCCGAAACCCAGTGAAGCTTAGGGAACACTGCCCACGACGAGTACTTGTACCCTCTGATTCGGGTACTGATGAAGAAGAGTCAGACTCAAGCAAGAGTGAAGATAGTGGTGAAGCTCATGCAAGGGGGAAAAAGAGGCCGTCGAAGGGAAAAAGGCCGAGGCAAGAAACTTCCACATCGACCGGGAGTAGCGGAGGTGTTAATGAGGCAGAATCATTTAATCGAAATGAGATGAGATTTATGAAGAAGACTGTCGAGTTAACATACAAAAAGATGAAGAAGAGATTTTTGCCGAAGATCAAGAGATGGTTTGATGAGTTAAAGGAGATGATGAGTTGCTCGAATTCTCGAGGTTTCAAAGATGTGGACCCCCGTCGCCCCCCTCGTCCTGCCCCCCGTCCCCCCCCCCCCCCTCATGTTGATGATGATGATGATGACGACGACGACGACGGTCATGCCGGTAATATGTCCATTCCTTTGTCCACAAGGATGCCACATGCATCTACGCCCACTTCATTGGGCTTTGATTTTATGGGAAGTGTAAGATGGAGAGAGGTGCCGGTTTCTATGGAACAATTTGGTAGGCACTCGGTGCACGATATTGGCCATACATTCATGCCTACGTCCGATGTGGAGATTCCGGGACGACATTCAATGCATGATTTTGACCGCTCCATATCGCACCTCCAATGGCTCTTCTTCATCGTTCCCAGACTCTCCCCTTGTCGGATGCACTAAATCCAAAAGTTTTGCCATTCCGCCTTCCCTCTGAATCCATGCAGCAAACTCTGCAAATGTGAAATTCTGCAAGCTCTCCTCAGTTTCATCTTCTGAAGCCTCTGTATCGGATTCAAGCACATAATCTTCTTCGGCATCATCATCATCATTCTCAAGACCAATTTCCGTTCATCGGCTGTGTAGGAGGGTTGCTCAAGATTTAAATCGCGTCTGTGAGACCCAGAAGCAGAACATGCTTCACGAAACCAATCAGTAGAAGCCATTCGTCGAACTTGTTCTAAATTCTGGTCATAGCTTCCGAATTCAGTGTCGTATCCGAATGGCGTTGGCTCGTGAACATCAAAAGAAGGAACATAGAAATCATGCTGCGAAGATTCACCTCGTCCAACACTTGGATTGTTATGAACTACATATACGGTTGTTTATGTCTCATGCATGAACAATTCATTCAATTGTCGGTCAGTAACAAGGACAACTTTTTCACGAAGACCGCTACGAGAATGTGATAGACAATAAAGCTCGTAATTCAGCCCCAGATTCGCACCTTGCAAAACATTGCCAATGTTGTACCGGAGATTCGAAATAGAACAACTGGGTTCAGTCGATATACTCGTAACTTGTTCAGTTCCACCAACATATTCACAGTCGACCCATTCTCCACCGGATTTAATGATTAAACATTTCCACGAATCCATATCTGCATAATTACATGAACAATCAGTGAATATACGATTACTAAATTGTAAAACACGACTGAAAAATACATATCTCACACAAAAATGAATTTTCCCATCGTAATATAAAATGTACACCATATACGACCGTAAAATTCTAGAATTCGATCGAAATTCAATCATATGGACAAACATATATGAATATGCAATGATCAATCTCCTTTAGTGTAGTATATTATCATTCAAAATTGTTATTCAACAATGCATATCCATATATAAGCATACAAGAAATAATGAAATTTTAGAAATCATAATCTAATGCAACAAAAATCCGTCCTCTAAACATTCAAAATAACACAAAAAAAACAAGCTTCATTTAACTAATGGTAACTAGTCGACAGGAAAATGAGTAAAACGAAGGGAATTTGAGAATCGGTTGTGTTATTCCAAATAATTTATTGCAATATTGCTTTAAAAAGTTGGAATAAATACAAATGCATACCTCTTAAGTTGAGAGTAATGAAATATTGCTCGGAATTTTCAAACTCTCAGCACGTTTCTATATTCCGATCGAAATTGTAGCCCAAATTGCAATCCTTATTTTCCCACAAGAATTTCACTTTCCTTTTCTCTGTAATGAAACCTCAAATGTAAAATGAACATGTGAGAGAAATATGAGGTGTTGAGGCTTTGTTCACAAAAAAATTCACTATGTTTAATTTTACGTTTGAAATCCGAGCACATCTCACATGCTCACAGTCGGAAAATGTCATTTTCCCACTGTGTATTTCAGCTGCTTCATGCAAAACTCACATCATCATTGTACAATCATGACAAAAGTACACTATTACAAAAAAAAAAAAAAAAGTACAAAAGTGTAAGTAGTGACTTTTGGCGTCAAAATCTCCTCAAACACCACAATATTTTTGTCTTATTCAAGGGTAAAATTGGCAACTCACTTGTAAATTTGGGTATTTTTGCACTTTGTTATAAAAGTGGGTAGTTTTGTACATAGCTTATGGGATATGGGTATTTTTGCATAAGCCTCTATTTATATCGGCCTCGGTAGCATTTTACTATTAAAGTTTTGAGTCTACCATTTTTAATGTGATAATAGATTAAAATAACTACACTAGATATTAGATATTGAAAGTTAAATTTTAGCTACTAATTTAAAAATTATAAATTCTAGTCACTAACTAATTAAAGTGACTCATTTATCGTTAATGAAAAATTAATTAAAATTAAAAATAATTATCAGCATATCTTTTCTCTCACACTATTCTTCTCCTCCAACTGCCGTCATCGTTCTTCTTCTTCTTCGCACATGTCCATTGACATTGCCACCAACACCGCTGCCACCGTCGTCGTTGCACCACCAGCTCTCTCTCTCTCTCTCTCTCTCTCTCTCTATCTATCTACCTATCTATATATATATATATATATATAGAGAGAGAGAGAGAGAGAGAGACAGAGAGAGAGAGAGAGAGAGGTTCCATATGCTAACCATATTAGTTACTGAGAACTAGGAACTAATCTAGACCCTCCATTCCAATAGATTAGAAGTTATGATTTATTCATGAAATTTAATTTTAAAAGGCATATTTTGTTTAAAAAATGGTATTAATGTAATCTTCATTTATTTGTTCCATGTTTTAAGGGATTAATCGCTCAGTTAGTTTTATCTCATACATTTACTGTCGCTGAATTCTTCTTCTTCTTCTTCTTCTTCTTCTTCTTCTTCTTCTTCTTCTTCTTCTTCTTCCAATACCTCTCAACCATTTTCACTCGTCAAGATGAATGCGCAAGGTATTTCTGTTGATATGAATTCATTTCGTGTTTGTACGGGATTTAATGTGAAAGTGTTGATTTTATTTCAATATCACGGATTTAAATATGACATTGTTGATTTGATTCAGTTTTATATATGCAATTATGTATGTCGTTCTTAGTTCTCTGTTATTCATCGTTTAAGTTCAATCACGATTTATGGTTACTGAAACGAGCGTGTAATTTAATTTTTGAGTTGTACTCTCTGTTTATTTATTTATTTATTTATTTTTATATAATTTTCATATACATGTTATTAAGCATGAATAAATGTGAAGATAACATATAAACATGATTATTTAAGCATAAAAATAGGTCTCAGTTGCATTGGAATATTTATCTATTTTTTTTTCATATACAGGTTATTAAATATAAATAAATAGCAAAATAGTGTATGTTCGTAGTTCTCTGTTATTCATCGTTTAAGTTCACTCACGATTTATGGTTACTGAAATGAGCGTCTAATTTAATTTTCGAGTTGTATTATGTTTATATTTTTATTTCATTTTTTAGATAATTTTCATATACAGGTTATTAAGCATGAATAAATAGGAAGTAGGAAGACAACATATAAACATGTTTATTTAAGCATAGGAATATGTCTTAGTTGCACTCGAATATTCATCTATGTTTTTTATTAAGTGTTTTGTAATTTTCATATACAAGTTATTAAGCATAAATAAATACGAAGATAACATATAAATATGGTTATTTAAGCATAGGAATAGGTCTTAGTTGTACTCGAATATTCATCTATGTTTTTTTTTTGTTTTTGTTTTTTTTTTTGGTAATTTCATATACAGGTTATTAAGCATAAATAAATAGGAAGATAGCACATAAACATGATTATTTAAGCATATGAATAGGTCTTAGTTGCATTTGAATATTAGTTGTCATTCACTATTTGTCATTGTCATTCACGTTATTAAAAAAGCATATAAATTTTAATTTGTTTATGATTAATAATGGTTTGTTGTATTGTTATTATTTGTATTTTTATAATTTTCTATCTATTAAGTTATTAAGCATTAATAGTTGTAAAAGTAGCATATAAACATTATTATTTAAGCATATTTCGTGGAACTAACTATAATGCGAAATACAGGTAGTGAAGATTTAGATTGTTTTGCTGATTCTGCCAATCTTTCTTCCGAATCTTCACAAGTATATGTGCTTAAGTGTGAACCTATATTGAAACCATACGTTGGACATAGTTTTAGATCAATATTAGATTGTGAGTGTTTCTATAAATCATATGGTGCAGCATGTGGATTTGATGTTTGTATAGGCAGTAACAAAAAATGGAATGATGGTACTGTAGTATGGATTTTTTTTTTTTTTTTTGTAATCGAGAATCGAGAGGGCGTGAAGGATGTTTGTGATAAAGTTGTTGACAATGGTGAAAATAACATGTTAACAAGGCGCAAGGTTCAGAGGAGATTTGCTTGTATGGCTCGTTTGGTGATTAGGTTTAGTGCAACAGAGGGGTATGTTGTGAAAAAGATTATTGAAGGACACACACACCCTTTATTCCCATAATCGTATAGACATCTTTTGAAATTCAATAGAAAGTTGGATGTGAGGCATGGAAAATTTATTCTCGATTGTGCTAGAGCAAATATCGGACCAGTGAAATCATACAGAATTTTTAAGGAAATGGCCGGTAGCTACTCGAACGTTGGTTGCGACGTGGCTGACTTCAAGAATTTCTCTAGAGATCTGCGAGCATTTGTCATTGGGTCAGATGCACAAATTATGTTGGATAAGTTGCTCAAAAGGCGTGAATTATGTTCGGCATTTTGTGTTGAGTATTGTGTTGATGATAACGACAAGTTAAAACGTTTATTTTGGACAGACCTGATAGATCCGGGTTGAAGATCTACAACAATTATGTGATGATTCATAGTATTTGATAGATCCGGGTCAAAGATCCACAACAATTTAAGAGATTACTCACCATGATTTGCGAATAGCATTCATGGGTAAAGCATTAAAACAGTAAAGAGCAATAGATTCATGCGTATAGAAAAGTCATAGCCGGGTATTTTGTATAGGGTAATGGATCCGGATTGAAGATCTACAGCAATTATGCAACGATTCATAGTATTTACAGAGGACGTTCAGAGATAAACTCATATAATAATAGCGAGTAACAGATTTGTATAGGTTTATCAGCCATAGCAAAGCGTTTTACAGTGATTTCATACGCGACATTGTTCTCATAAGAGCAGCAAGCGATAATCAAGCTATATATGCTTAAATAAAGGGCGTATTTAGACGTAAACTGGACAAGTCCATGGAGTCTAAAACTCATTCAAGCAGAAGATGAAGAAATGAAGCAAATAGAGAGAGAAGCGAGGGGCTCAGAGCTCAGCTAAGCTTCATCCCTTCAGCAACGAGGGTTTTACCTTAGGCTCAAGGTAGTGAGTGAAGAGAACTGTTCCCGGTGATGGGGAGGAAGGATGGAGGTGATCGTGAATGAGGCTTCCCGGAAGGAGGTCTCGACAGTCCTGACTACTTGAGCTCGAAGGAGCCCATGGGAGAATGTGTGTATGAATGAAACAGTACACTAAGCGCGTGTGTGTATGAAGAGTTGTATTGTGATCATGATCCCTGGGCTATGCAACTACTCGATTATTTAAAGAAGTAGGAAGGGTGAAAAAGTAAGCACTCAAGCTAAACGAGGACAGAAAAGGAATTTCCATGGGGACAAGACTCTTTCCCATCATCAATTTGGTGGTCCTCATACTAGAGTATATAGAGTCATGCCGACTGTATGTTGTGCAGATCCCTAAGCATCCGCAGATGCTTGCAGCTTCTGCACAACCAGGATCCTGGCATATTTGACCTATGCCAGATGCTTATGGGAACTGTCCAGATCCCTTGATCCTACTAGATCTCAGAAAGTTCCCTACAGCTCTTTAGGCTAATATCCGCTTTTATTAGCGATGTGAATTTACATAGTAAGGCTGATATTAATCCCTATCAGCTACTCCCCCCCCCTAAGTCCAGAAGCGTGCTTCATTAGCTTCTGATGAGGTATTGACAGAGAAAAGTTATGCTGCGTTGCGTACACCATGACGTCTTATCACATGGAAGACAGCGCAACGTTTAGTCTTCCTAGGCCATAAAGGGGCAGGAATTTTAATTTTCTTCATCATTACTTCTCCGTTGTGACGAGAGCATGAGAGAATATGAGCTTTGTCATTACCACTTTTACCTATAAGAGGCTCTGGCCCTCCTTTATTATTCCTGGTCGTTAAAACCAATGACTGAATTTCGCCTATTGAGCTTGAGGTTCTTCAAGCTATGAAGGTGTCTTCTCCGTGTTATATGAGGTTTTGGTGACTCCCTGGGGATGATTCTAAGGCTTCTCTAACTTTTTTATGAAAGAATTAGCCTTATTTTCTGAAGGAAAGAAGGGTCTGCATCCTTGTTTTTCTCCTTTCATTCATTTATTTTTTTGCGCGTGTGAGCACGCTCGAGGAGAGGAGGATATCCCCCTTCTGGCATTAACTAAAAATTCTGGGGTGTTGACAGAAACGCGCTTTCTCTTCTTCACCCCCTTTCTTTTCTCTTCTCCCTTTTTTTTTTTTTTTTTGGAAGTAATAACTACTCGTTTTTCCTTATATTTTTCAAACTTCCAGAGGAAAAAAGGAAAAACCCTTCCCCTTCCCTTTCAACTTGCTCTTTCTCTCTATTGCACATGTATTTTCTGCATTTCACCTTCCTCTTAGATTCTCCGTTGTCATCTTTTTTAGAAGGTTGCTATGAAATCCTCTTCTTCTCGACGAGGTACTCCTGATCATCAAGGCCGTAACAGATCTACTAGATCTGTTTCGGGGTCTGAGATTCAGAAGGGGAACATGGAGGATAAACCAAAGAAGCAGATCCTTCCCCTAGAAAAGTACGAATCTTCTGTTCTAGATAGAACAGCGTTAGATGTTTTTGTCAAAAAAGTAAAGGAGTTCGGGGGATACTCTTTAAGGATCCCCGAAGAGAATGAGCGTCCTTCATCGTTAAAGCCTCCTCTAAAAGCCTTTTGGTTCTTTCAATTAGGAGCCGGATTACGTTTTCCTGTGCCTCCTTTTTTCTCTCGCATTGCTCATTTATACAATGCTCCCCTGAATCAATTAAACCCAGCCTCCATTCGCAAGGCTGCCTTTTCCCATATAATTGCTAGCCTAGAAGGGGTAAAAGATACAACGTTCCTCTTCTTTCGCACTCATGAGTTAAAACATAGGGATTCTCATCTGTATTTTTCTCCCAATGTTCGCTTTGCTAATATATATGGCAAATACGAATCTATAGATAAGGATTGGCATAAATGCTATTTGGTAGTTAAACCCCCTCCGGGGACTTCTTGGAATATCCCGGATATTAATTTGTATAGGAACCCTAGTAAGGAGAAAACCTCTCGGTCTCTTCCTTCTGATTTATCTTCTTGGGAAAAAGAAATAATGTCTTCCCTTTCTCAAGAATACCCTTCTGATCATACAATGCTTAGGCCTCTTATAGAGAGTGAAAGTACTCTTTCCTTTTTTGGTTTGAAACCCAGCGTCCCCTGGTCCTCTTCAATGGGTAAAAAATTTCTTTTATGCTATTGCTATTTTCCATTTTTTCTAATACCTTTTGCCAGGTACACAAGTGATATCAATTTTTCTTTTCCAATGTGCACAGGAATGGATGTCTCTAAGCAAAATCTGAAGAAAAAAGCATCTGATAAGCTCCAACATTTGATTGCTGAAGCAAAACTCAACGATGGAGCTCCTGGTTTGGTTAAGGAAGCTTCCAAGGCTGAGTGCGAAGCCTTTTCTCCCCCCACAGGAGGTTCCAGGAGCCTGCCTAGGCCCTCACGAGGGGCAGACACCTCCTCTCCTTCCCGGTCGAAGGTATCAACTTCATGGCAGGGGAAAGGCAAAGTTTCTGCTAAATCAGGGCTAATAGCAGATGTAGAGAGCCCAGATTCTTCTTCCCCGCTCCCAGTAACTTCATCTTCGATGATGAACTTTGCTTTCTCTCTACCAGGTCAGGATCTGACCACTGCAGAGGCCTCTTTTATTCCAAAAGAAGACTTGAGGACTAGTTCGATGAATCCTCCTCCTTCTTCTGATAAGAGAAAAAGTTCATCCCCTCTTGGCTCCTCTGCTAAGAAGGGACGGTATGAATCTAGCTCAATAGTACCCAGCTCCGCTTCAGGGACTATGATCCCTTCAGCTTTGGGTTTTGCTGCTTTTGGATCCCCCGCCCTACATGAACGGGATCTTCAAGTTCAGGCTTTAAATCCGTTAGCTACACTGGCTAGCGCTAATCCTTATCTTCCTCAGAAAGAGATTCAAGCCTCTCAGCCCTGTCTTTCTCCCTCTTCTACTAGTTCCTTAGCTTTCATCCACTCCCTTCATCAAAAGGGTTTAGATGTTCCTCCTTCGACCTCACAAGGGAGGGGCGCTAGCGTATCCTTCCCCGGGATGATCAACGCGATAGATGGGGGTTTGGCTGCTATGATCCTAGATAGCATTCCCCATGAGGAGGACTGGCGGTTGGCAGAAGCTCAACCTTCTGATTTTTTATTAAAAAGGGCTGCTAGCTTTGAGTTGCAGGTATATTTTTAGCTTATTCATTTCCTTTTTATGAGATTAAGGAGATATTAGTAACATCTGCATTAACTATTTATAATCATCTCAGGCTGCTAGCTGCAAATCCATGCTAGGCATCCGTGCTTTAGCCTTTGACAATCTACAAGTTCATCATTCTCATGTGGAGGAAGAGAGAAAGAAACTTCAGGCTGAAGTGTATCACCTCCAGGAAAAAGCTCGTCAACATGAGAATCTTCAAACTCTCCAAGCCCAGAAAAGGAAGCTTGAAAAGGAGTTGTCCGAATTAGAGAAGAAAGATCGGGATAGGGAGACTTATCTCCAGGCCCGGGAAAAAGAGATTTCCCAGCTTCGAATTAGCTCTACTTCTTATGCTCGTCAGGCAAAGGATTTTCGCGAGGCCTTAACAGCTTCTGTCATGCAACTAGCGGGGGCGCATGACGCTCGTTTTGCGGAGGTGGAACAGCTTAAGAGGCAACATGAACAAGAGTTGGCGCGAGCGAAGTCTTCTTCTCGAGCTGAGGGTTTCCAGGAAGGGCTGGAACAGGGCCTCATTAGGGGCATGAGGAGCTGCCGTTCTCAGCTTCTTCTTACCCCCTATGGGCAAGCTTTCCTTGATCACTTAATTAACCGTTTGCCTGAGGCTTATCTCCATTCTCCTGGTTTTTGGGTTAGGATGGCTGAGCCTCTCACCGAGTGGGCGGCAAAATCTGTGTTCGAATGTTGTAAGATGCTAGGTGTTCCTGAGAAGACCGCATCTGTAAACCTAGGTCCTATCGTGGAGGCTTTCAGTCGAGCACCCGAGACCCTGGCTCTCAACCGCAAGATTAGCGAACAGAACCCTTGGTATCTTCGAGAACTTCAGAAGGTGGCTAACATCCTTCACTACCCCCATGATCATTTGGAGCCATCACCCTCTTGGGGCCCTCCCCGCATTCAAACTTATCTCCCTAATGCTGAGGCCCAGAGGCTCCTTAAGAGAGTTTTTGAGGAGGTATTATTCTATGATCCAAGGATCTTTTTCTTGTTTGTATTTATGCTATTTGTGCTTAACAATTCCCTTGATTACTTATTATTTTTATAATTTGTTATTGTATGATGTTTTCATTTACTTTTTAGGAAAAAGAATCTCCTGATCTACTTCCGCCCAGATGCGAGCTTCCATTTGAGGCTTCTTCTCCCGAGTGGCTCTCTTCTGATTCCTCCGATACAGAGTCCGATAGTGCCATTCGCACTTTGGCTGACCAGGCTGTCTTTCTCAGGGGCCCTGAGAAAGTTTCCGCTACTTCTTCTCCGGAGATTCAGGCGAAAGGAACAGTCGAAGCCAATATCTCTACCTCTGGAACTGGGCAGATCAATGAGGAGCCCATTACTACTCATGACCCTCCTGTAGTCTCTTCGACTATTGATACTACCGCCCCTTCCCCCGAGGATCCTTCGTGGCTTGCTCAGGATACTGCTATCGGCCCTAATCAGGATACCTCTGTGGATCCCAACCAAGATGCTGCCGATCGCTTTGTGGATAACTTGTTTAATCCTGACGTTACTGAGCCTTCTGCCCACAACTAGAGTTCCTTTATTGACTCCTAGTTTATGTTGACAGTTGTTTTTGAAGTGAATCTCTCTTTCTTTCTTAGATTTTGCTCTGAGTTTTTTGAATGACTGGAACATTATTTTTCAGAATTTATTTTCTGTTTTTGTAGGTGTGATCCTTTTTTGTTTTCAACCTGTCGCCTTCGTAGGCAACGTAGTATAAATATTGACATAGAAAAAAGCATTTTAAGATAATGAGATACGGATATTACCACTAGGGGGATACTCCCTACTCCCCCCCAAGTGAGGTATAAGGAGTCGGAGGAATTATACCTCATTTTTGGTAGTGTTTTTCAGAGAATGCCCCTTTTAATTTTTAGAGACTTAGTTCAGTTTTCTCAAAAGTTAAGAAATAGAATATTACCAAAAGGTATCATTAACCCTATTCTCCTTTTTCCTCCTGTGGGATGGTATTCACTTTCCCATGATTAATGGGCTATTTTCCTTGGCATGACTCTCGTGTATCATATTGATAACCCCTCTACATGCCGGTACCTCCCCTGTTTTGGGCGTTTTTCTTTCCGCCTCTTTTTGCCTCTTGTTTTGATCATTCTCTTTTTTGACATACTCCAGGAGCTCCCCTTCCTGAATCAGTTTTTCAATAGCCACTTTTCGGCATTCGTTGGTTACGTGCCCGTAATCATTGTGAAACCTGTAGAACCTGTCAAAGGGCGGGTTTCTTGGGGGATGCTTGTGCCCCAAGGGGATCTGTACCCCTGGCTTCTTCATGACTATTTCAAACAAATCGTCCGGCTGTTTGCCCAGTGGGGTGAATGACCCTAAGAACCGCTTACTTTGGTCGGTTTTCCTGGCATCTGGGGCTGCTCTTTTCCTATCTTCAGGTTTCTTTTCCTTTGGAGAAGTTAACTCAGCTCTTTTGCTACTCAAAGCTTCCTCCATGTGGATGTATTTCTGAACCTTTGTCAGTAGCTCTTCAAAAGAGGTGGCTTCTTTTTTGATGAGAGAAGCAAAGAATTGCCCTGGCTTCAAGCCATCTACACAGGCGTGTACTTTCAGCTTTGGTTCTACTCCTGGTATCTCCAAGACAGCCTCATTAAAGCGTGTCATGTAATCTCTCAGACTATCATTAGCGCCTTGCTTGATAGTTGGTAGATGTAGAGAATTTCTGGTAGTTCTTTCAGCACTAAAGAACTGTTGGAGGAAAATCTCCCTCAGATCCCTGAAGGAGTGGATAGAGGCTTTCGGTAACTGCTTAAACCAATGTTGAGCAGTTCCTGACAGAGTCGCGGGGGATACTATGCACTTGACGCCTTCCGAATATTGATGGAGGAGGCATAAGCTTTCAAATTTCATCAAATGCTCTTCAGGGTCTCTCTTCCCTTGGTACTCGCAAGAGATTGTCTTAAAGTTGCTGGGGACAGGATCAGTTTGGATGTCCGCAGAGAAAAGACTATTCTCATCGATATATACAACAGGTGATTCCGAGGTGTATTTCCCACCTTTTTGATTGGGGAAATTTTTGAGGCTTTCTTTTGAAACCTTCCTCAGGGTTTGCTTCTGCTTCTTCAGCTATTCTGCTTTTCCAGTTAAAAACCTCATTTGCTTTTTTGGTGGAGCACATTCCTTAGCCCTCTCATGATCATCACCCTCCTTAGGGCTGTCATCAGGTTTTGGGTAATCCTTATCAGTGAGGAATCCTTCTTCCTGTTCAACAACTATCAATGACAAACTAGCGGCCAATCTCTGTGCAAGGCCCAGGGTTACGGGCTTCTGTTTTTGCATTAGAGGGGTGCTTTTACTTCCTCCGCCCTCCTGAGTTTCATTCGGGGGGTTTGTGCTATGAGAACTCATTCCCAAGATCCACGGCCTTTTCGACCACGCTCTCTATGAGTGATTTCATTTAGCGGAGCCCAGTTGAAGAGAGCTGAGCTTCTGTGTTGACGTGGGCTTCGGTTATCAGGGTGCCTTTCCCTCTATTCCCAACTAGGGAATTTTCAGGATTTTTGGCAGTTTGACCGGCTTCTTTCGAAGCAGCATCTGAAGCCGTGTTCATCTTTGCAGAAATCTGCAGATGTTCGAGAAGATTAATTTCAGATGCTCTTTGGAAGAGGCTTTAAAGAATGCGAGTATTTTTATTTATAACAGATCTCTAAATTATTTGTGGTAGTTTTAGGGAACATCGCCTGTCTATCGCAGGACTTTTCGAAGGGTGGCTTATGCCAACGTGAAATAGGAGTATATAGCTCCTGCTTGTGCAAGGCTTGGCATTATGATATCCATTTTTGTACAGCTGCCTAGATAAAGCTTTGTATAAAGCATTGGTTGTAGTGCGAACTTTTTTAAGGCTCATGCAGCTTCTTGTTTTACAAAGCTCACTGCGAAGTGCCTGGTTGTGCAGGTCCTTATATGTAATGCTTAGCTGCGCAAGGCTTTTCGAGATGATGTCTACCATGTAGAGCTTTTTGAAGGTATTTTCCCGCTTAACGGGACTTTGGAGAAGTTCGCTTGTTACATGGAATTTGCAGGAACATTGCCCATTGGATAGGGCTTGTGATAATGTTGCCTATTTTAAATAGGGCTTGTAAAAAAGGTTCTGCCCATTGTATGGGGCTTACGAGGGAGTTGCCTATTAGATAGGGCTTAATGAATGATATTTGCCTATGATATAGGGCTTTTGCTGCCTATTAGATAGGGCTTATGCAAGTGTTGCCTGTTATACAGGGCTTTTGAGAGTGTTGCCTGTTAGACAGGGCTTCTGGGGGTATTGCCTGTTAGACAGGGCTTCTGGGGGTATATGGGAGGTTCTGCTTTCAGATGCAGTACCCCTTCATCAGGGTGAATGGGGCGACCTTGTCATCTTCAGCTCTCCGCTTCTTGATGTTTTCATTTAGTGGGTTCTTGGTTCATGGTAATGTAGGGATATATAGCTGATTTAAGAGATGGTGCCTCCCTCCTAATTACCAATTCTTCATGACCCTCAAATTAATTTTTCATTTTGAAACGATGAACAGAGCCGCAAACTCACCACTTTCAAGGGGCGAATTGGATGCGTTCTGGATTTGCTGAGGTTTTTGGGATTCGGCTTCCCTCCAGACTCTTCACGACCTTAAAGTTTTATCAAATAAAACGGTTTAGTTATCACAATTTGCACTGTAAGGGAAATATGATTTCGAAATCTCCTCCGACTCCTTTAACCTATTGCTGTAAACAATGCAGCTAAAACGAATCCAGCAAATTCATGCTCGGCTTTTCTAAGGATAACATCAAATTGACATTTCACATTCATCTATTATACTGCCCCTATCTTGAGCATCTCTTACAACAGGGGAATCACAGAGCGGGTTCATAAGCATATCACAGCAATCCGCTGGAAATTTCACAGTTAGCTTGGAGGAAGATGCTCTAGATTTGACAGTGCCAACAACGCTTACAGGTGGAAAGCTTAGATTCATGTATAAGGGAAGGAAAATCAACCTTTCAAATATGAGCTTCCCTTCGACAGGGTATCTATCACATTCGCTATGAAAAATGAGAGCACAAATTGAGGATCGTGCTATATTTTATAGATTACAATCATGGAGATCTCAATCAAAACTCAAGCAATAGCATACGTATCTGGGCTTTCACCAATTGAACAACAAATACAGCGCACCCATTCAGTTTAATATCCAGTTTTCACATATTTTTCACATAAGAATGCTATATGCGAAATCATCTGCAACAATGCAATAGCAGACTAGAATTGCACATAAAACAGGGGAAATCAACATCTTAACTCAAGTTTTCCCACAGACGGCGCCAGTTGATAGATCCGGGTCAAAGATCCACAACAATTTAAGAGATTACTCACCATGTTTTGCGAATAGCATTCATGGGTAAAGCATTAAAACAGTAAAGAGCAATAGATTCATGCGTATAGAAAAGTCATAGCCGGGTATTTTGTATAGGGTAATGGATCCGGATTGAAGATCTACAGCAATTATGCAACGATTCATAGTATTTACAGAGGACGTTCAGAGATAAACTCATATAATAATAGCGAGTAACAGATTTGTATAGGTTTATCAGCCATAGCAAAGCGTTTTACAGTGATTTCATACGCGACATTGTTCTCATAAGAGCAGCAAGCGATAATCAAGCTATATATGCTTAAATAAAGGGCGTATTTAGACGTAAACTGGACAAGTCCATGGAGTCTAAAACTCATTCAAGCAGAAGATGAAGAAATGAAGCAAATAGAGAGAGAAGCGAGGGGCTCAGAGCTCAGCTAAGCTTCAGCCCTTCAGCAACGAGGGTTTTACCTTAGGCTCAAGGTAGTGAGTGAAGAGAACTGCACCCGGTGATGGGGAGGAAGGATGGAGGTGATCGTGAATGAAGCTTCCCGGAAGGAGGTCTCGACAGTCCTGACTACTTGAGCTCGAAGGAGCCCATGGGAGAATGTGTGTATGAATGAAACAGTACACTAAGCGCGTGTGTGTATGAAGAGTTGTATTGTGATCATGATCCCTGGGCTATGCAACTACTCGATTATTTATAGAAGTAGGAAGGGTGAAAAAGTAAGCACTCAAGCTAAACGAGGACAGAAAAGGAATTTCCATGGGGACAAGACTCTTTCCCATCATCAATTTGGTGGTCCTCATACTAGAGTATATAGATTCATGCCGACTGTATGTTGTGCAGATCCCTAAGCATCCACAGATGCTTGCAGCTTCTGCACAACCAGGATCCTGGCATATTTGACCTATGCCAGATGCTTATGGGAACTGTCCAGATCCCTTGATCCTACCAGATCTCAGAAAGTTCCCTACAGCTCTTTAGGCTAATATCCGCTTTTATTAGCGATGTGAATTTACATAGTAAGGCTGATATTAATCCCTATCAGTATTCGCAAGGAGTATTCAGAGATAAAGCCATATAATGATAGAGAATAAGAGATTTATGCAGGTTTATCAGCCATAACAGGGTATTTCACAATGATTTCATATACGACATTGTTCACATAAGAGCAGCAAGCAATAATCGAGCTATATACTTAAGTAAGGGGCATTTTTAGCCATAAACCAGTTGTATTCATGTGAGATTAGGACTCATTCAAGTAGAGAGCGAAGAGTGGAGGTGGAGAGAGGAAGAAACGGGAGCATAGAGCTCCGTTTAGGCCTCTTCTCCCATAGCAGCGAAGGTTATACCTTAGGTTTGAGACGGAGCGCGAGAGAGAGAGAGAGAGAGATCCTTCCCGATGATGACAAGAAGGAGTAGGTGGCGATGACTGCCGGTGAAGCTCCAAGGGAAGTAGCCTTAGAGAGTTTCGACTTCCCGACCTCGAGGGAACTGAAGGCGGGATGTAGAGGATGGATGGAATAGTACGCGAGAATGCGTGTTTGTATGGAGAGTTGTATTGTTATGATGATGATCGATGGATGGCGAAGTGTGCGATAGTCGAGTATTTATAGGCGCAAGGAGGGTGAAAGAGCAAACATTCGTGTGGAGGAAGGACAGGAAAGGAATTCCCATAGAGGTAAGATTCCTTTCGTCATGAATGCAGTGGTCCTCACTCTAGAGTACGTAGAGTCATGCGGATGGCGTGCTACATAGAACCTGGGGTTCTGTCAGATGCTTGGGGCTACTAATCAGATCCTTTGATTCTTGGCGAATGCCTCTAAATCCCATATGGATTCTGGGAGGAGGCGACGCCTCTGGCTTCTGCAGGAAATGTGTCCTATAGCCGCATTGAGTATCTAGAACTTATGGGATCCCTTGGTAGTATGCTCTTATGCAGAACAGCTTCTGCCGACCCCTTAACATGATTCTTATGTTTTGGCGTGACTCCTAGTGCGATGGAGGAAAAGGTAATTGATATCATCACACAGTGTAATTAATATCAATTTCTATTGGAGATGACTCCCTAAGGATAAGAGAGATATATTATTCTTTCGTCTTGAATCATTTGCGTAGTAAAGCTGATATTTAGTCCCTATCAGCTACTCCCCCTCCCAGGTCCAGAAGTTCTTTTGTGAGGACTTCTGGCGAGTGTTTTTGGCGGGAAAATTATTTTTGTTTGAACCGTTGTATCTTATTCTTCTTCTTTTTTATACAGATGCTATATTAAGTAAGAAACCGAAACGATGGCTACTTTCCCGAGAATAAAGTTAGACCTATTGCCGTGGCTTATCATTATACCTGCCTCTAGGTCAAGGGCGTATGAGAATATTATAACAAATGTGTCTTGGGAGAAGCATTATTATTATTACTGCCTTTCTCTTTTTTTTTTTTTTTTTTTTTTTTTTTTTTTTTGCAGGTGAAAAGGCACTCTCCTTTTCGTGAAGCGACGTGGGGTGATAAAAAGGGGGAAACTACTTCATCTTTCCCTTCCTTCTAATTTCTCCCTTTTTCTCTCTCTCTATATCGAATTTCAGAAGGAAAAGGAAAAAGGGGAGCGCCGCGAATCATTCGCCATCCCCAGCGATCATTCTAGTGGTTGTTCTACTTCCATTCTCTTTCAGGTATTTTCTTACCATCTTGCTTTCCCGAGCACATATGTAGACTTCTTTTTGAATTCTTTGAAGTTAGGGCAACCCTTATCATTTCCCCCGCCTCCTTTCCTAATTTTTGGGGGGACCTCGCCGGTTCCCAGGTTGTTGGACTGTGAAATCGGTTAAGAGGCAAATGTGGTTGAGGATTTACCTTTTTAAAACCAACAATCAATTTTTAAGATTTTGGGGATTAGGTTTATTCATGTTATCCATGATTCTATTCTTTTGCCTTCCTTTACAGGTGATTATTTTTATCTTGCAGCCATGGATACTACAAAGCTAAATATGAAGCAGAAAATTCGTGAGAAATTGCTACAGAGGATTGAACAGGAAGAAAGAAACAGCGATCCCAATCCTGCTCCATCGACAAGTGAGACGCCTATTCCAGTACTTACAGGACCCGAGTGTTGGTCCCGGTTTGTTATAGGAAAAATACGTAGAGGGGGGGGGGGGGGTGAATACGTATTTTGAAGTTTTTCAACTTCTTTTCCTTAACTCAGAGTATGAGGTAAAGTTCTCGTTTGAAATACTAAGACCTAGCCGAGAGCTAGATCTAAAGCAATCACGATTCTCTTGACCTAAGCTTAGAGCTTGACCAAGAGTGAGACTTTACTTTAGATGCGGAATTCGGTGAGCTAAATCTTTCCTAAGTAATTAAAATTCTAAGTTATGTTTGTTTAGATGCAAGTGCAATGAATAATCAAACAAGGAATTAAAGAGTTTAGGGTTTAGAGAGATACGACACGAGATTTATAGTGGTTCGGAGATGAAGCTCCTACGTCCACTTTGTTGCACTCGGCAACTGTTCTCCTCACTCAAGAACTTGAAGGTTACGGGTCCTTCAAAAACCTAGTCGAGATCGAGCTTCACTTGCTTGGATCTGACGAACGACGCAGTGATTACGGGTTCACTACAAAGACCTAACTGGACTGGAAGGTTCACTCCCTTCAGTCCGACAACAGGGAGATTGCGGGCTCTCCTTACAGCCTAGCTTCGATCGAGCTTTACACGAACGAGGTAAGTGCAAGCTTGGATCTAGACTCTATGATCGAGGCTTCTACAATCGATGAAGGTAGAGCCTTGGATCGAACAACCTAATGACGAACACAAAAACCTAGCGAACAGAACTTAGGGTTAGGGTTTTTGGTTTACGACGAACACACTATGAAGAGCTCTTTACAGTAAGTGTAAAGTAGCTAGAGCTCTTCTTCTAAGCTGAGATATGGAATGGGCTTAGAATTCTGGGTGTGAAGGTTGCGAAGACGAGTTCCGATGAAACTGGAACTCGGAGAACATTTGAAAACAAAGACTCGAAGATTGCTCTAAGGCTGGGAGTGTTTGTTTGCAGTAGGCGCTCGAATGCTCAAGTAGTGTTCTACTTCTCTTCGTCTTCATCCTTCACTATTTATAGGCGGAGGGTTGGCCGAGATCCATTGCTTGGTAGGTGGCCTTGTCCCTCCTCCTCTCGACAGTACTTGCACAGGCTGGCTGCTTTTCAGATGCGCAGGTTTGGCACTTTGCCGGAAATGGCTAAGTTCCAATTTTAACAGTAACTGGAGCGAGCCAGTACTGTTGCGGCGCCCTTGTCGGCCTGGAAGTCAACTCCACTGCTCCTTTCCGCAATCGACACGTGGAGATCTCGTAATTAATGCGAAGATCTCTAGTTGACTGGAGTTCAAAATCGGAGCGGGAATTGTGCTGTCGCTTTCTGGTAGGTAGTGGCTCGCTTTGCTTTGAAGTTGTAGCGTTCGCTTCAAAACAAGTCGCTTCAGGGTCATTTTGTAGCGAGTACTTGGGAAGTGAGTTCTCCAAGTGATTGCTTTAATAATTGTTGACCCGCGTTGACTCGCTTTGGTTTTTCACTGTAGCGCTCGCTTCGCTTCGCTTTGGTGGACTCGCTTTGATTCCACTGTAGCGATCGCTTCGCTTCGCTATTTTTCGGCACGCTTCACTTCGGATCGGTAGACTCGCTTCGCTTGAAAAACACACTCAAGTGAGTGGCCTTCACTTGGGATTTCTGCAGTCTAAAAACCTAAGCAAAAATTGAGCCATCCTAACAGAGTAGGCTTAGAAAAATTTCTAACCTATTATTTACATCAAAAATGGGTCGCATGGGAATAGGACACTTGGGGGTTTTGGGATCAAATCAAAACATATATAACATTTCTAAAATGTCCCATATTGGTTCCCCCTTAACATGTTTGTCCTTAACAATTCCCAACAATTTCCCCCTTTTTGATGATGCCAAAACCCAAAGATTTTTAGACTAAGAGATTTAGCCTGCCTAACCGTGGAAGGAACTTCAAGCAACTGCTTCCTTTGCATGTTCGTTTGAAAATTTTCTTTTAAGTTCCATTCCCTTTTTTTTTTCGGTTAAGTTATTTGAGTTTTGTAGCATAAGGATAAATCATTCACAAAGCTTGTAAATGACACAAGTGAGATAGAAATTAAAGTGAGATAGATGAACAACAGTTCACAAAATATGAGACTTGAAATAAAAAGATTTCCTGCAGCCTCGTCCTTCTCTTCCTTCTCTTCTTCCTTCTTTTCCTCCTTCTCTTCTTCAACAACGTATGCAGAGAGAACTTTCATTTCCAAAGTTCCGACGTTGTATATGCTCGGTCTCCTCCAGACATGCTCCAGCTTGAAAGCTTCATCAACCTCTCCATCTATGATGCGTCGATCAGGAACTCTTGTGCCGGGCAGGAAGGGCATGGGGAAGTCCTTCGAGGCAGGCACTTTGACGATTAGAGGCATAGGCTCAGCAAGCTCTGCAAGAGTGAAGATCTTCCACCTAAATTTCTCGTCGTAGGCACAGAGAAAATTGTTGAGCGCGTTAATCCTCGAGCATTCTTCTTGGAGTGGCACTACTTCCCAGTAGTAATAAGCTTTGATAAACTTTTCTTTGTAATACAACCACTGCTCAAGTAGATCACTGGGAATGAATTGCTCGATTTCTCGGGCATCTGGATGTTCATTCCTGCGCACAATCAACTCCTCTTCTGATCTGCTTGACATCTCCTTCATTATTGCGTTGAATTTTGCACTCAGCTCAGAGTTCCATTTCGGAAGCATCTCAATCAGTCGTCTGCGAATGTACGCTTGCTCTTCTCTTCGTGGATAGCGACCAGAGTCGATCATCTCCTTTGTAGTAACGTAGCAAGCGTCCATCCATGCTTGACTGATACATGCCTCTGACTCTTCTGGCAAGAAGGGAATGAAGGCGCTTCGAGTGAGGGCGGACTGGATGAGTCTCACTTCATTGAAGTGTTCCTCGATCCGGCCCTCAATGATCTCAAGATGCTTGGCCTTGATTCTTTTCTCCTTTTCTTCTTCCTCCTTTCTCTCTTCACCTCTTTTCCTCCTCCTCTCCATCTGACCAGCTCTTGAAGCGGCCGACTGTTTGATCTTTTGGCGCTTGGCCTCGGGATCGTCTTCTCTTGCTTCGGGTGTGGTCCGCTTCAGTGTTTGTTTGGGTGCTGGCGGTGGAGGCATCTCCTTCTTCTTCTCTGCTTCACTTGGAGGGATGACTGCTGAGGCACTTGGTGGGATGATAGCTTGGCTGGATGAAGTGGCTCCAGCAGTAGATGAAGTGGCTCCTGCAGAAGCTGAAGTGAGTGCCAGAGATGAAGCGGCCAGAGTTGAAGCAGACGCTTGGACTTCAGTAAGAACTTTCAGAGCTTGTAGATCAAACTGTAATTCCAAGTCGCGGGCTAGGGCCTCGTCTGCACGGATTTGCTCCTCCCTTTGTTCCTTGGTTAACACAACAACCGGAGGGTGAGCAGCAATGGAAGAGCCAAGCAGCTTCCCTTCAATCGGCCTGCGGGGCTCTTCAGTAAGTTTTTCTTTGCCCAATTTCCTCGCACGCTCGGCCCGAGCTTCATCCTCCAACTCCATCTCCTTCTCCACTCCACTTCCTCCAACTCCACTACTTCCTTCGATCTCCATCCTCCTTTCCACTCCACATCCTCTGACTCCTCCTTGTAACTCCTGGATTTCAGCACTTTCCTTCACAATACCTTTCCCCTTTTTGGCATCATCACTGCCGGGGGTTGGGGTGATTATCTTTCCAGATAGAGACTGGCGAAGCTCTTCGAATTTGTTGAAGACGGCGTGTAGCATTTTCTCAGTCCGTGTCGCGAAGACATGTTCTTCGGACAGCACTATCTCCGCCGTCTTGAGTGAAATTTCTTCGAGCAGATATTTGCACTGCTTCTCCCT
Organism: Thymus mandschuricus; assembly: GCA_029379335.1. Taxonomy (NCBI): domain Eukaryota; kingdom Viridiplantae; phylum Streptophyta; class Magnoliopsida; order Lamiales; family Lamiaceae; genus Thymus; species Thymus mandschuricus. The sequence goes on along the minus strand of CM057074.1, from coordinate 10,755,963 downwards.
CTCTGTGACAGAGGCCATCAGCCTCTCAAGCGACTCAACGTTTCTGAAGCGAGCGGCCAGCTCCGCTTCGATTTCTGCACGGATCTCCTTGCGCTCCTCCTGCATTTGGAGATTGAAGAAATTGATTGGTGTCTAGATGTTAGGATTTTCATCATGTTTTCGTGTCCGTTTTCCCTTAGTTTTTCTGTGTTTTCATTGTTTATAGCTATGATTTGGTTGTATTGGAGTCATTGGTATTGTAGGATAAAAAGGGCAGAAATGAGAAGAAATTGAGAAGAAATAATCCTTATATCGAAGAGGGGTTCGATAGGAGCATGTAGGCGAAAACGGAGGTCAATTTGGAGTTCGGACGAGGAAGATACGATCGAAACAAGAAAGGCGCGCAATACAATGCGAGTGCTACGTTGGACGAGCGTCCAGCGTACGTTGGACGACCGTCCAACGTTCCGGCCAGCTTTCCTTCTATAACTAGGTTTTCATACCTATTATAAATACTACCCCTTGTACACGAATTCTACAACCTTTTACCAACCTTTTACCTTAGTTTTTCAGTTCTAAATACTTTAGCTTTAGTTTTTATTGTTTTCTTTTGTTCGGATCCGGATTCCTCGTTTAGTGGGTTTAATTCAAGTTCTTCGTTCTTCGTCTTAATTTTGTAAGTTCTTTTATTGCTTTCGTTTATTTGCTTTAATTACTTGCTTTCGTTTTAGATTCGTTTTCTTAATTGCTTCTTTTAATTTCCTTAGTTTAATTTCGTTCTTTCGATTTCTAGTTTAAAGTTTAGATTCGTTTTTCCTACGATTTCAATTTTCTCATTTTTAAAGCTTTCAAAGTTAAATTTATTTTTCCTTTAAATTTCCAGATTTCATTCATCATGTCTAGAGTAGTTTATGCTTTCTTCGTTGCTTTCTTTATTGCTTTCTTTTCGATTCTTGCCTAGGTAGATAATCGTTTTACTTTAGTTTAATTCTTAGATTTATTTCTTGAGTTCTAGATTAGTTATTTACTTGCTTTTATTTATTGCTTTGATTTATTTTATTTGCCTAGGATTTAAAACAAAAACCCCAAAATCTTCTCTACTTGCTTTCTTAGTTTTAGGCTAGATTAGGTTTTACTACATAATTAATTGCCCTGCAAAGTTTTCCTTCGAGATTTGACATTGGGTTTTTACTTACTAAGTGCTAGGATAGATTTCATTCTATTGCGAACACTTTTTAGTGAAACAAATTTTGGCGCCGTTGCCGGGGACAACTTTAGGCGATTTATTGTGTAGTATTTTTATTTGTTTTATTTTTTATTTTTATTTTTGTTATTTCGATTTCTTGTTTCTCCCACTCGGTGCGTTTAACCCGTTTGTTGAGTGTTGTGTATGCATGGTCGCCGAAGTCTTCAAAGGAATTTAGCGCCCTACTTCGACAACATCCATCAAAGGAAAACGATTTTAGCCGCAAAGGAGAAGGAAGAGATTGATTCACAAGACTTCTCTTTGGTCTTGTTATTTGCAGAGCCCGAAGCCATGGTAGCTAGAGTCATGGGCGATTTTGCTCGCTCCACATTCACGGCCACCACTTCGGCGATTGTCCTGACGGAAGCGGTCAGGAATCATGAGCTCAAACATCACCACATGGCATTGCTCCCATCCTACCTAGGGCTGCCCAACGAAGATGCTTTGACGTTCATCCGAGAGTTTTGCACGGTGGTGCAAACTTTCCCACTCTCGGGTCTCACGGAGGACAACTTGAAGATGAAGTGCTTCCCGTACACCCTCAAGGATCGAGCAAAGTCGTGGTATTTGGCACTCCCGGCCAACTCTCTCACCACATGGAATGCGGTATGTGAGAAGTTCATGCTCAAGTACTACCCGAACCGCAAGACTCAAGAGGTGCGGTCAAAGATTATGAATTTTTCCCAAGATAACGATGAGCCATTTCACGAAGCATGGGAGAGGTTCCAAGAGCTACTTCAACAGTGCCCTCATCATCAAATCGCACCGGAGTTGCTTTGGCAGTATTTCTACGACGCCCTCAATCAGACTTTTCAGTTAATGGTGGATAGTTCGGCCGGAGGCAACATAGCGGTCAAGACAGTTGACGAGTTGAAGGATATTTTCGAGACGCTCGCTGCGAGTTCTCAACAAAAATCAGCTAGACCAAGGAAAGTGGAGGCGAGTGCAATTTCGATGAGCCCCGATTTGAAGAAGCAAATGGCCGACATGTTAAGGGATCTCGAAAACTTGAAGATGAAGCAAAGTGCACCGGCCCCGAAGGAGGAAGAGCGGATGCCGGACCAATGCGAGATTTGTGGAGAGCTTGGACACATCAAGGAGGTGTGCCACAACATGGGGGAGTTTTCATACGAAGGAGGAGCCGAGGTGTACGCCGCTCAAGGATACCCGCCTCAAGTGCCTCCACCTCAAGGATACCAAGGGGGACACAATGGGCGTTTCCAAAACCCAAGACCGACACAAGGGCAAGGTAATCCTCCTACCTATCCTAATAGGCGCCCTCCACCATATAATAGCCCTTATCCTCCACCAAATCCCTACTACTCTCAACCTCCATCATATTATCCACCTCCTCAATACCCTCCTAATCCATACTATCCACCACCTCCATACTACCCACCTCAACCTACTCCTACACCACCACCATCATACCCAAATTCTCGCCCTCAAGGATCTCCACAAAAGCCTCCCGTCGATGAGGGTCTCTCTACATTCCTTCATGAGGCTAAATTGGCTCGAGAGGCCCAAGATGCTACTATCAAGAGGCTCGAGACGGCTATTGGCCAAATTCGGGTTCCATGCATTTGATGCAACAACCGGGGCGAATTCCGAGCCAAGGGATCCAACCACAACAAGCTCACGAGGTGCAAGCCCCTTATCCTCCATATGTTCCTCCCGTTCCACCTCACCAAGCTCATGCAATCACGGTGTTACAACGCAATGGTGGCACGTGCCGCCTCAAAGCTATTCTAGCCAAAGGTGGAGCCCAAATTTGCGTTGGGGATCGAGCCAAAACCATGCAGCACATCACGTTGGATGGGCGTCCAACGTTTCTGGACGACCGTCCAACGTTGGACGGCCGCCCACCCTCACGCCAGCCCCTGGACGAGCTCAAAATTTTTCTCCAACGAAGCCCGCGCTGGACGGGCGTCCAACGTACGTTGGACGACCGTCCAACGCTGAAGAGGAGCCTACTGCGAAGCCACCCTTGGACGAGCGTCCAGCCTACATTGGACGAGCGTCCAACGCCCAGAACGCACGCACGGAGTTCGAGGAAGCCGAGAAGGAGGCCAAACCTCTTCACAAGACGCTCAACCCTTATGTTCCACCTATTCGGAGTGTTGTGAGGAAGGAGAGAAAGGATCTCGAGCCTATCAACTCGTTTCCTAAGAGAGGAGATCCGGGAGGTTTCGACTTGAGCATTGTTTTGGATAGTGGAGAGACCGTCTCGGGATTGATGGATCTAGGAGCTGCGGTGAATTTAATGCCGCCGTATTCTATTTTCGAGAAGATGAACTCAAGAGTCCTTCAATCTACCGACATGCACATTGAGCTAGCAGACGGCACTGTGAGTAGTCCATTGGGAGTTGTGGAAGATGTTATAGTCCTCGTTGGTGGAATTCGAGTCGTTACCGACTTCGTCGTGCTTCATGAAGGCAAGGGAGCCAAGAGCGCAACCGGTCATCTACTCTTGTTGGGACGACCGTTTATGGCCACTACCCGAGCCCGGATTGATGTAGGTACCGGCACATTAAGCATGGCCGGCGAAGGAGGTTCGGTAACGTTTTCGGTTTTTGGAAATTCACCTTCTTTTCCAACTTCTTCTCTTCATTCATGCTCTTTTGTTAAGCTTGCTAACCCTCTTGTTGAGGTAAATGTTTGTGAGATTTCTGATAGGGTAGCAGCTCTTGAAGAATTCATTGACGAAGAAGAGTCCATTGAAGATGAGGAATTCTTTAGTTGTGTGGATGAAGAAGAGGATATTATCGAGGAATTTCTACAAAATTTGGAGGAGGTTGATGAGGTGGAAGAGGAAAGATCGACACTTGCGCCGAATGAAGAAGAGGACATATCGAAGATTTTCTACGGAATTTGGAGGAGGAAGATGAAGTGGACGAGGAAAGCTCAACACACGCATCGAATGAGGAAGTGGTCCTTCACTCTTTTCTTTCTAACCTCACCATGAGTGAAACATCTTTTCATGTAGAGTCTAACTCGAAGATGTTTGAGGGGGAGATGAGTGTCCAAGATAACCCTCTTTTCGAGTTTCAAGCCGAAGAGAAAGAAGAGTCCACCTTTGCACCGAGAGTCACCGATGGATGGTGAAAGACGTTGCTCGTCGCAATAGATTTAGGATGAGAATTTTTGGTGCGTCAAGCTAATGACGTTAAACAAGCGCTTGGTGGGAGGCAACCCACGTTAAAAAAAAAAAACATTAGAGTAGGATTTATTTTCTTTATTTTTGTTGTTTTTTGTTCGTTTTTCTTTTTGATATTCGTGCAGGGAGTAGTTCCTAAAGATTGCGATGGCACGGAAGGCCTCGAGATGGAGAAAACGGGAGAATTCGAGTAAAATTTCGCGAGGGCCGCGTTGGACGGGCGTCCAACGCACGTTGGACGAGCGTCCAACGTATGCCGAGTTTCTCCAAATTTCACAGCGAAGGCTGCGTTGGACGAGTGTCCAACGTATATTTGTCACCATCACCGCACAGCCGCCACCTCTGCTCTACCGAACCCAAACGACCCTCGGTTTTGGTCTCCTTATGATCCCTGTTGGCAAGATCCACGGTTCCAAGGTTTCTTCAACCCATAGCATTATTTGTGTCTTTAAATTTTTGTTTGAGTCTTTTGTTTCGTTTTTCTTTATTTTGTGCAATTTTACGCTTTGGTATTGTGTTTTGTGTTTGTTTTGTAGTACTACTTGGAATTTCTCGGGATTTCAAGTGTGTTGGTCGACATTGTGCGATAAGTTCCTTCTATCCCTTTCCTTTTTATTTTCTCGCAATGAGGTCATTGCTTGATTTTAAGTGTGTGTGTGGTGGTGGGGGTGGGGGGGGGGGGGGGGGGGGGGGGGTCTTTGAAACTTTGACATGATGTGTTTATTTTGTTGAGTCTTAGGAGTTAATTGAGTCAAATGAGCATGTGATGATAGTATTGTGGATTTGGCCGATGATAGAAAATTTTTGTTGATTTTTGGAGAAAAATTCATGATCTTTATTATGCATGGAACCTTGGCGAAGCGACGCATTTTATTCATTGAATTTGAAGTATGCTATGATGTCGAACTAGTTAGTTTGAACCCGTGAGAATTGAGCTATTTGTGCATATTTATGCCTATTCTTTGATTGAGTGATCATGCATGCTTCGTTGTTTCTAGAACTTCCCTTGTTTCTCCATCAAGACCTTAGTATATTTACGAACTAGGAGATGATCTTAGGTCATCTTTCTTTAGCCACATGATCCCTATACACTAACCTTGTTCATAAACCTTTGTTTACCCCTTTTGAGCCTTTGTTAGCCGTTCTTTGTAATACCGGATGATAGGAGGTTTGGATGGTTATGGGTATACTTAGTATTTGTGGTTGGTGATATGGAAGGAGTTGAATAGAAAAATTTGGTTGTGGTGAAGAAGGAGGAGAAAGGAGTTTTAGATGCTTGATTTATGTAGTTAGCTATCCCTATGAGCTTAGAAAAAAAAAAAAAGAGAAAAAAAAGGGTGAGAAAAAAAAATAGAGCCTTTGTTCAACATTAGAAAGAACGTTTATTAGTGGAGCTCTAGAGAAGAAAAAAAAAAAAATAAATAAATAAAGGGAAAGAGAGAATAAGAATATAAGCATAAGGGGATAGTTAGCTTTGATTTATATAGTTGATATTTTAGCATCTTTGAGTTTGTATTTGGTGTGTTGGATGGTAGAAGATGGAGTAAAAATCCATACTTTGGTTGGAGTTGAAAAGAGGTTGATGATTTAGATTTATTTGAGTCACTTAGCCTATACTTTCCCTACCTTAACCAATGTCCCTACATTACAAGCTTATATAAAGACCTTTTTTATCCTAATTTGTAAGTATTACATTAGGTGGAGATGTTGAGATTGAAGGCAAGCCCATGGTAAACATGTTGCATTACATTGATGTTGAGTAAACCCTCTTGATGTGCATTATTTTACATCTTTTCTTTGAGAGAGTTGAGTGTTCACTTTCATATACAAAATTTCACATGTTGGAGAGTGTTCTTTGATGGATTAGCATATTTTGAATTAGTTGCGTAGATTGTGTTGATTGATGCTAAGGTTGTGTGCATAGTTTTGATCACGATCATGAGAGTTTGTTTTTCGAAAAGTTTTGAGGCCTATATAGTTCACAATGCTTGAGTCTATTGTTTATTTCGTTTTTTATATTGCTTGAGGACAAGCAAAGGTCTAAGTGTGGGGGATTTTGATTGGTGTCTAGATGTTAGGATTTTCGTCATGTTTTCGTGTCCGTTTTCCCTTAGTTTTTCTGTGTTTTCGTTGTTTATGGCTATGATTTGGTTGTTTTGGACTCATTGGTATTGTAGGACAAAAAGGGCGGAAATGAGAAGAAAATGAAAAGAAAGAAGCCTTATATCGAAGAGGGGTTCGATAGGAGCATGTAGACGAAAACGGAGGTCAATTTGGAGTTCGGACGAGGAAGATACGATCGAAACAAGAAAGGCGCGCAATACAATGCGAGTGCTACGTTGGACGAGCCTCCAGCGTACGTTGGACGACCGTCCAACGTTCCGGCCAGCTTTCCTTTCCTTCTATAACTAGGTTTTCATACCTATTATAAATACTACCCCTTGTACACGAATTCTACAACCTTTTTCCAACCTTTTACCTTAGTTTTTCAGTTCTAAATACTTTAGCTTTAGTTTTTATTGCTTTCTTTTGTTCGGATCCGGATTCCTCGTTTAGTGGGTTTAATTCAAGTTCTTCATTCTTCGTTCTTTGTCTTAATTTTGTAAGTTCTTTTATTGCTTTCGTTTATTTGCTTTAATTACTTGCTTTCGTTTTAGATTCGTTTTCTTAATTGCTTCTTTTAATTTCCTTAGTTTAATTTCGTTCTTTCGATTTCTAGTTTAAAGTTTAGACTCGTTTTTCCTACTATTTCAATTTTCTCGTTTTTAAAGCTTTCAAAGTTAAATTTATTTTTCCTTTAAATTTCCAGATTTCATTCATCATGTCTAGAGTAGTTTATGCTTTCTTCGTTGCTTTCTTTATTGCTTTCTTTTCGATTCTTGCCTAGGTAGATAATCGTTTTACTTTAGTTTAATTCTTAGATTTATTTCATGAGTTCTAGATTAGTTATTTACTTGCTTTTATTTATTGCTTTGATTTATTTTATTTGCCTAGGATTTAAAACAAAAACCCAAAAATCTTCTCTACTTGCTTTCTTAGTTTTAGGCTAGATTAGGTTTTACTACATAATTAATTGCCCTGCAAAGTTTTCCTTCGAGATTCGACATTGGGTTTTTACTTACTAAGTGCTAGGATAGATTTCGTTCTATTGCGAACACTTTTTAGTGAAACAAAAATCCTGAGACGCTTGGAGTTCTGCAGATGCAGTGGCGATAGCACTCTCTTGGCTATTGAGCGTCACTCGAACTTGGGCAAGTTCGGCAATCTTGACAGCAAACTCACTGGCTTTCTTTTTGGCTTCGTCGATTTGGATTGCCAGCTCAGCTTGCTTCAGATCAGTGGCTCTAGCACTCTTCCTTCTGCTCTCAAGCTCTTTCGATTCTATCTCACGCTCAAGCTTGAGAACCTTCATCTCCTGTTCTAGCTTGTCATGAGCCTTCTTGGTTTTGGTCAGGTCACTACCCTTCATGACCAGATCAGCGTCTTTCTTCGCTACCTTCTCCTTCAACACTCTCACCTCCTCCTCCAACTTTTTCTTTTCTTTGCCAACTGTCACCAGCTTGGCGTTGATGTCCCTCAAGCGACTCTTTTCCGCGTCAAGCGAGTGCTTGAGTTCATTAATTTTCTTTTCCTGGTCTCCGACCAGCTTCACCTTTTCCTCCAGCACCTTCTCCTTCTCCTCCAACAACTTCTCCTTCTCCTCAACCTTTCCCTCCAATTCTCCCTTCTTCCTGTCAAAATCTTCACGAAGATTCTTGACTTCCTCAATCTTCTTCTCCATCTCCACATTCCTTCTGGTGATCTCACTCTGTAGACTTGAGATCTCCGCATCCTTCACCTCTACCTCCTCCGCATGTTCTCTCATCAGCCGCTGCTCATGAAGGGTCGTCACTCGATCAGGAACTGAAGTGTCTGGATAGGCTCGCTTCACCTTTGCATCCAGCTTGTCCCAGAAGCTGGTTCCATCGAGAAATGCGTGGAAGCCATTTTCTCCAATGAAATCGAGCAGCTTTCCCTCCATCTGAATAAGCTCTTCCTCTTTGAAGGCCTTTAGAAGTTTAAAGACTTTGTAATACTCAGTGCCGCGGTAGGTGATGTAGGTGAGAAAGTCGACGGTCTTGGTGTAGAACTCGTCGGACATCGGCACAGAGGAGTAGCGGGTCTTGATTGTCTCTGCAGCCTGCTCTCTGTCCTTCACATATCTTTCGAGAGCCTCCACCTCTGTAGGAACCTTGAAGATTTGGAATTGGGGAATGATAGTACCGGTAGTTTGGGCGGTATCGACTGTAGCTGCCGATGAGGAAGGGGATAGGGTTGATGATGAGGTTTGGGTTTCAGAGATTTGGATGGGTTCTGTGGCTGGCTGTTGGTTCGGGTTGGTTGGAAAATGGTGAATGCAGCAGAGGGGTCTGCACTGAGTAGGGGTACAGGGGGTAGTTGGAAAGAAGAAGTTGATTCTTTTTCATGTGGAGAGAGGGGGGTTTTCTGGGTTTGGGGTTGAGCTGATAAAGAGGCTTGGGGTTCTGGTGGTGGTTGAGTATGGGTTTGGATTGGGGGTGTCTGTGTTTGAGGTGGGGGAGTTTGGATTTTGATGGGTGAAGGCTGGGGTTGGTTAACTTCAGCCTCCTCAAGCGGCTGCTCCTCAGCCTCGCTTGACTTGACCAGCGAAGTGACTCACTTCATCTTTTTCTTGGCTCGCTTTGATTGGGTAGCTTCGACTTGCCTTTCGGCAACTGGTACTGCAGCGGGCACTTCAACCTCGAGAAGTCCCAAATCGATCAAGGATTTGTCCGACCTCCACAAGTCATAGAACACCGTGTTCTTCTTGTAGTCGGTGATGTCTGATTCTGCCCACACCTTGTTCGGATAACGTTCCTCTAGTGCGACGGAGAGTCTGGAGTAAAATTTCAGCTTCCCCTTGCGGAGAATCTGATCGATGCTTCCTTTCACGAACTTGAAATCCTCTGCAGCTTCGTGAATCTGGTTGAGAAACCAACCATGCCAGTTAAACTTGGTTCCGGTAAGGCTGTCGACGATGATGGTGGTGGCAAATAGCTTGGTTTCAGAAAGTTGGCCCAAAGTCCCAACGTAGCATGCGACGCACTTGGAAAAGAGCTTGCAGATATGGTTGAAGGGAGCCTTCAGATCTGATCGAATGCTGGCTTCCTTGTAGTTGGGCTCTGCTTTTTCAGTGGCAAATCGAGCGTACTCGACTCCGGCCGATAACTCCATCCCCAACAAGGAGTTTCCACCTTCCCTCGGCAAGTCGAATACTCCGATGAGATGGCTCAAGTCCACCTCCACCAATTCTCCAGTCTATGGATCAGTAAATGATGATGTATTTTGCCCTTTTCTCAGATTCAGAAGGATCTCGGCCACCGCCTTGGCCAAAATCTTCGACGGCACCGCCGTCACGAACTTCCATAAGCCGGCCGTGATCACGGCCTTACGGAAGAATCCATCCTCTTCGATGACGGTTGGGTCGAGATGAGGCTCGACGTTGATGTGTTTGTCGACCTCAGTGAGAAACTGCTCCATCATCTCGGCTTTCTGCTTCTTTCCCATGGTATAAAATTTGAGAGATTTTGAACGGAGATTTAAGGATGAAAACTGGGTTGAGACTCGTGAGTTGCAGAAGATTGCAGATCTTGCACGAGAATGGCATATATGGAGAGTTGTGAAAGGTTTTGCAGTCTGCAACGACGTCCTTATATAGAGGTAGGGTTCGGCTGACGTGGCGGGGGCAAGACAGTAATATCGCCGAAGATCCTGTTTCTATACGGCGGCCAATGGCAAAGTGATTGACGTGTCCGGCGTCATCACAGTAAAAAGTGAACCGCCAAGTTGACTCGGCGTTTCCACGTGGCCTGCTGTGATTCGTCACTTTACACGGCGTCGGATCCAACGGCTATAAATCAGGGACTGTTTGGATTCGATGGTTGGATCTCGTCCGTCTTTTCCCGCTTCGAATTCAAAGTGCAGTGCACGCGCCCGTTATTTTCGGCTGTACGTGAACCTGTATTTAATGCAAAGTAAAAGGTAAAATTCGCACTCTAGTGCAGACAGCTCATACTCGCTTCGTACTCGCTCGCTTCGAGTTGGGCCGCTTGGCTTTTACTCGCTTGAGAGGTACTCGCTTGGAGTGACTGTTCTGCACTCGCTTGCGATGGCTAGCTTGGAGTGACGTAGCACTCGCTTGGCCATCTGAAGCGACTGGAATAAGAAACGAAATTTCTTTGCTTAAAAATGTTTCTGACTTACATACTTCGAGGATAAACAAGAATATTTTCCTCTTTGTATTTGTGTCAGATTCATTTCATATTTTCCACATAGTGAGTGAAGGTTTCTGATATAGGTGAAATTTACCTTGTTTTAATAACCAAAAAGAGTCGATTTTGTGCCTCGTTTGTGTAGTATTGTCTTTGGTTTATATGATTTTCATTATATTGGGCAATATTATGCTTGTGGGTGTTTTCTTGAGTTTTTAGGCATATTTTGGTGCTAAAACCCCGAGACGAGCCAAGGCGTGAAGATCGAAGAGCAAAGTCCACGATTTGAGTTCGAGAGAAGGCCTCTCGATACCTCTCTCGATCGAGAGGTATGTCGAGAGGTGCCTTCTGCCGCAGCTTTCGATCGAGAGCCCATTTTCACACCCTCTCGATACCTCTCTCGATCGAGAGGTCTGTCGAGAGGGGGTTCCAGCCGAGATTTCCTTCTTTACTTAATTAGACTCCTTTTTGGTTTAGGTTTTCCTTATGTAAATTTCTCCTATATATACTCCTAGTCTAGCATTGTAAACCTAATCTACCAATCTAGCAAATACCTTTTCATATTTTTCTAGCACTTTATTTTTTTCCTTTAGAGTTTTATTCTTGTATTCAACATTGGAGCTTTTCAAGTTTATGCAAGATTCAAGATTCAAAGTTCTCGTTTGTGTTCAAGTTTTTCTTACTCTTACTCTTTAATTATGTTCTTTCAATTCTTTATGTTTATGTTTGCTTTAATTATGTCTAGCTAAATTTCTTAGTTGATTTTAGGGATTGAATGCCTAATTGAATCTATGTAAGTGTTTTTGTTTACAATTAGCCTTCCAATCTAGATGCATGTTTTCATGGTGCTTATTCTCATGCATGATTAATTGGCCACTAATTATGTATGCATAGTTATGTTTATATGTCTTGATAGGATATTGCATAATAGATCTCATGAATACATGGTATGATAATTTGATTTGTCTTAATTGAGTTTGAATTATCATATGTTTGCATGTAATTGATTTGGGTGTCTTAATTGAACCTAGTTGATTATATCATTGATACTTGTTCTCTTTTGCACTTAGTTTGATATCTATGCGTCCGAAAGGATATTAGGATCATATTAAGTGACGACTTGCATTGCTTTTATCGGGGTGTAGGTTATATTTTACGTATCACATTTAGATTGGATTAAATTGGGTAATTGTATACATTAATTGCTTTCATATGTTTGATTAGGTAGGCTTCCCTAAAGTCAACACTTTTCCTTAATTGTTTACTTCTCTTATTTGTTTTATTGCTTGAGTCCTAAGTTATTTTACTTGACTAGTTACTTTCCTTATTTATTTGTTTCCTTATATGATTAATTGAGTCTTTTTATTATTTGCCTAGTCTATAAATACCACATCTTAAATTCTTAAAAGCTTAAACATCACATTAGTTCTTTAGTAGAGGTATTGTGTGCGTTTTCGATTTGTCAATCCCTGTGGATACGATACTCGTGCTTCTTTATATTACACCTATTTTGTGTGGTAGAAAATAGTGCGATCAAATATTGGCGCCGTTGCCGGGGAATGATTAGATTTCACATACATATTTTGAAATAGAATTAATAGGTGATTTAGGCGCTTTAATTTTCTGTTTTCGGCTTATTGATCTAACGGTTTCCTTTTCTTCTCTTTGATTTTAGGTAGTGCATGACCACAAGGTCTAAGGGGATAAATCCTATTCCGTTGGACTTGGAGTTAGAGCGCTCTCTAAGGGCTTTGAGGCGAGAGAAGGAGGCAAGCAAGATCGATACACCACAATCTTCACCACCCGATTCACCAAGGAGTTTCGAATCAATGGCGGATCAAGTGAGGAGGACTTTGAACGATCGGTTCAAACCGGTCGTGGACCAATTTCAGCAAGGAGGATGGGGGACCACGGAAGCTAACAACTATGAGTTCAAGACGTCCCTCATCAATATGGTGCAAAACAATCAATACGGAGGATCGCCGGCGGAGAATCCCAACGCACACTTGAAGCAATTTCTGGACATATGTGCTACATACAAGGCCAATGGAGTGTCTTCGGACTACCTCAAGCTCAGCCTCTTCGTGTGGTCTCTCAAGGACGATGCAAGAGAGTGGCTAGATGGATTGGACAAGAAGGAGGTCACTACTTGGGCTGAGATGTGCACGAAGTTTCTCAACAAGTTCTTCCCACCTTCGAGGGCTCAAAAGCTTATCAATGAGATCAACCAATTTCAACAATATGAGGATGAGCACTTTTATGAGGCGTGGGGGAGATTTAAGAAGCTATTGAGAGCATGCCCGAATCATGGAATTAGCAAGGAGGATCAAATCACGTGCTTTTATCGTGGTTTGAACAAGTTGTGTAGGAAGGAGCTCGATTACGCTTCGAAGGGAGGATTCTTGAACAATGAGTATGAAGTGGCTATGGAGATCATTGAGCTGACCGTGAATTCGAGCTATGAAGAGGCTACCGATCGACGACTTGGAAGAAGGAGAGTTGCCAACATTGGAATAGATGCTTACGAGGACTTGATGGAGAAGTATACAAAAACAGCAAGTGAGTTGGATTCTATCAAGAAAGGGGTACTTCGGTGCGTTGCGGTCACAGACGAACAAGCAAACCCAACCGGAGAAGAAGATGCCAATTTTGTGCAACAAGGAGGCAGCAAGTGGCAACCCAATCAAGGAAACAAGTGGCAAGGAGGACAAGGAGGACAAGGAGGTTCAAACTATCAAGGAGGATACAAGAAACCTTATGTTCCCAACAACCGAAATTATCCGAACTTCTCTTATGCCAATCCAAACAATGCCTTGCAACCACCTCCCGACTTCAATGTTGAGAACGGAGTCATCCAAGAGCCAAAGAAGGAGATGTCCACCGATGATTTAATTCGTCAATATATGGCTCAATCGGAGATGAGGATGACACAACAAGATGCGAAGTTGAGGACATTGGAGCTTACTCAAAGCACCTCAACCAACAACTTGGCGAGTAGCATCAATGCGTTGACCAAGCAAATGCAAATGTTGGAGACGCAAATGAGTCAAATAGCCAACGCTCAAGGAGGAGTCCATAAGCCCGGCCAATTCCCAAGTAACACGGAGCAAAAACCGAAGAACAACCATCATGTCCATGCTATTGAGCTTCGGAGTGGCACAAAATACACAAATCCATCCTTGGAAACAGAGGAGAAAGGAGACGGGAGCTTCGTGAATGCGAAGCACGAGGAAACGAGGATCCAAGTGCCGAGGCGAGGGCCTCTCGACACCTCTCTCGATCGAGAGGTCGATCGAGAGGTCCATACTGGAAGTCAGAATCCACCTCTCGATACCTCTATCGATCGAGAGGAGGATCGAGAGGTTTACGACGAGGAGATCCAATGTGACCCTCTCGACACCTCTCTCGATCGAGAGGGTGATCGAGAGGTCAAATCCCAAAGTCAGAAGGTGCCTCTCGACACCTCTCTCGATCGAGAGGTGGGTCGAGAGGCCAAGCAGCCGCCCCAATTGCCGACTTACACCCCGAAGGCCCCTTTCCCGCAAAGATTGACCAAGACGAAGAACGATGAGAAGTATCAACGCTTCATGGAGATACTACAAAAGGTCAACATCAACATACCACTTCTTGATGCTCTTCGAGACATGCCCAATCATATGAAGTTCATCAAAGATGCGGTATCGGGGAAGAAGAAGTGGGAGAAGTTCGAGACAATTAACCTCACGGAGGAGTGCAGCGCGGTGATCCAAAAGAAGTTACCAATGAAGCGAAAGGATCCCGGGAGGTTCACATTAGCATGCAAGATTGGAGATCAAGTCTTTCAAAACGTTCTATGCGATCTTGGTGCTAGCATCAATTTGATGCCCCTCTCTATTTTCAACCGGCTCAAGATCGGGAGGATGAAGCCAACCACCATCTCTTTACTTATGGCGGACCGATCAGTTTCTTATCCACGAGGGATAGTGGAGGATGTGCTAGTTCAAGTACACAACCTTGTTTTCCCGGCAGATTTCGTCATTTTGGACATGCCCGAGGATGCCAATCAACCTTTGATTTTAGGACGGCCATTCTTAGCCACGGGAAGAGCTTTGATCGATGTTCAAGATGGAGACCTCACCTTTCGAGTCAATGGCGAGGAGCTGAAAATTTCTATCTATGAAGCCATGAAGAGACCCGACGATCATCGTGAGGATATCTTCTCCATCGAGACATTGACACCACCTACATCGGAGGAGGCACTCAACCATTGCATCTCGAGTTCGTTATATGCCTACAAGGAGTTAGATGAAGCTTGCGATGAGATTCTCGAGTATCTACATCAAATGGAGCCAAACCCGCCACAACTTCGACACGAGGAAGTTCCTTACCTCGACATCAACAAGAAGGTGGATGATGGAGTTCTCGAGGAGGAAGAGAAGAAGGATGCAGCCCCGAAGGTGGAATTGAAGCCATTGCCCGAGCACCTCAAGTATCAATTCTTAGGAGAAGGAGAGAAGTATCCGGTGATTGTGTCTTCCCAACTCACGGAGGCGAATACGGACAAGCTATTGAGGGTTCTAAGGGAGCACAAATCTGCAATTGGATGGACGATTGCTGACATCAAAGGTATTAGTCCTTCGCTTTGCATGCGTAGGATATTGCTCGAGGAAGGCCAACGCACAAGAGTACAACCTCAAAGGCGTTTGAATCCAGCGATGCAAGAAGTGGTGAGGAAGGAGGTATTAAAGTTGCTCGATGCCGGCATGATCTACGCTATTTCGGATAGAGTGGGTGAGCCCTACTCAAGTGGTGTCAAAGAAAGGAGGCATGACGGTCATCAACGATGAGAATGGGGAGCTAATTGCAACGAGGCTTGTCACGGGATGGCGAGTTTGTATCGATTATAGGCTCCTCAACGCAGCAACTAGGAAGGATCACTTCCCCCTCCCGTTCGTAGATCAAATGCTCGATCGATTGGCCGGCCATGAGTACTATTGCTTCCTCGACGGATACTCCGGCTACAACCAAATCGCCATTGCTCCGGAAGACCAACACAAGACGGCATTCACATGCCCCTATGGAGTCTTTGCATATCGGAGGATGCCGTTTGGGTTATGCAACGCACCGGCCACTTTCCAAAGGTGTATGATGGCCATCTTCCATGGTTTGATCGAGAATATTATGGAGGTATTTATGGATGATTTTTCAGTCTTTGGTTCTTCTTTTGACCAATGTTTGGAGAATCTTGCCACGGTGCTTCAAAGGTGTGAAGAGACGAACCTCGTCCTCAATTGGGAGAAGTGCCACTTCATGGTGCAAGAAGGAGTGGTACTAGGTCACAAGGTGTCTTCGCAAGGATTGGAGGTGGATCGAGCCAAAGTCATGGCCATCGAGAAGTTGCCACCACCAACCAACGTTAAATCGGTGAGGAGTTTCTTAGGACATGTCGGCTTCTATCGAAGGTTCATCAAGGATTTTTCGAAGATCACAAAGCCGTTGTGTGGATTGCTCGAGAAGGATGTCAAGTTCGTTTTTGATGGAGATTGCTTGGAAGCTTTCGAGACATTGAAAAAGGCGCTTATCTCTACTCCCGTCTTGGTGTCACCGGATTGGAGTGCCCCGTTCGAGCTCATGTGTGATGCAAGCGATTAGGCGGTAGGAGCAGTCTTGGGGCAGAAAAGGGAGAAGCTATTCCGAGTGATCTACTATGCTAGCAAGACGTTGGACTCGGCTCAAAGGAACTACACCACCACGGAGAAAGAATTACTTGCTGTGGTCTACGCTTTCGACAAGTTTAGACATTATTTGGTGGGATCTCACACGATAGTGCACACCGACCATGCCGCCATTCGCTACCTATTCAACAAGAAGGACTCGAAGCCAAGGTTAGTTCGCTGGATTTTGCTTCTTCAAGAGTTCGACATGGAGATTAAGGATAGGAAGGGATGCGAGAATGTGGTGGCCGACCATCTTTCGAGACTTGAGCAGCCCGTGGACGGAGAGGATTCGAAGATTGTTATCAAGGAAAGCTTCCCCGATGAGCAGATTTTCGAGGTGGACGATTTGATACCTTGGTTCGCCGACATCGTCAACTACTTGGTGATTCATCACGTGCCCAAGGATCTATCGTCTCATCAAAAGAAGAAGTTCCTCCACGATTGCAAGTTCTACTATTGGGGTGATCCTTACTTGTATCGGAGGTGTGCCGACGGAGTCATAAGGCGATGTGTTCGACAATCGGAGTGGAAAAAGATCATCGGGGATTGCCATAGCGCTCCGAATGGGGGACACTTTGTAGCAAATCGGACTGCCCTCAAGATATTTCATAGTGGTTTCTATTGGCCTTCGATCTACAAGGATTGCCACGAGTTCATCAAGTCTTGTGATCGATGCCAAAGGATGGGGAACATCACCAAGAGGGACGAGATGCCGCAACGAACTATCATGGAGGTGGAACTCTTTGATGTTTGGGGGATTGATTTCATGGGACCTTTCCCCAAGTCTCAAGGGTTCTCTTACATCTTACTTGCGGTGGAGTACGTGTCTAGATGGGTCGAGGCCATTCCTACCACAACCAACGATTCGAAGGTGGTGATCAAGTTCCTCCAGCGAAATATTTTGACTCGGTTTGGAACTCCGAGAGCTTTGCTTAGTGATGGGGGGAGCCACTTCAACAATCGTTGGTTAGGATCGCTTCTTGCAAAATACGGAGTCAAGCACAAGGTTACATCGCCCTACCACCCTCAAGCAAACGGTCAAGCCGAGCTAGCTAATCGAGAGATCAAGCAAATTTTGGAGAAGACCGTCACCAACAAGAAGGAGTGGGCAAAATACTTGGACGACGCGCTTTGGGCCTATAGGACGGCTTTCAAGACACCAATCGGAAGGTCGCCATACCAATTGTTATTTGGCAAGTCATGCCATTTACCTATGGAATGGGAGCACAAAGCTTATTGGGCGACTAGAAGAATCAATTTCGAGTTCAAGGAAGCCATGGGTCAAAGGTGCGACGACTTGTTGGAGCTTGATGAATGGAGGAATGAAGCATTCGAGAATTCGAGGATCTACAAAGAACGAGCTGCAGGATTTCACGACTTGAGCATCAAGAAGCGTAAGTTCGAAATTGGTGATGATGTTCTTGTTTTTAATTCTCGACTTCGTTTATTTCCAAGAAAATTGCAAAGCAAGTGGTCGGAGCCGTATGTTATTTACAAGGACTTGAAGAATGGTGCATTCGAAGTGATGAAGAAAGACGGTGAAAAATTCGTGGTGAACGGACATCGACTCAAGCACTACTTCAAGCCGATGCCTCTATTCCCCAAGAAAGCGGCCACTTATCTTGGTGATCCGAGTTAGAGAGGAGGTATCGTCGGGCTAAAGACGTTAAACGTAGCACTTGTTGGGAGGTAACCCAATATTCGTATCCCGTTTTTATGTTATTTTATTTTTAGAGTCGTAGGTAATTTATTTTTCGTATTTTAGAGTCGAAACCCCTTAATATACTAACGAATACTAAAGTATTGTGTAGAAAAAAATTCTCGGGCAGGACCTCTCGACACCTCTCTCGATCGAGAGGCCTGTCGAGAGGTGAAAACGTGCTATGCAGTAGGGTCTCTCGACACCCCTCTCGATCGAGAGGGGCATCGAGATGTTATGAAATATATGCCCAGGTTTTTTGTCACGCGAAGTCTCTCAATCGAGACCCCCGTGTTTTCGATCGAGAGGGGAGGACAGTACGTGAAAAGCAGAACCTCTCGACACCTCTCTCGATCGAGAGGCCTGTCGAGAGGGGTGTTGACGGCGGAAATTCTAAGTTTGACCAGGTTATATCTTCTCTTTAAATATACCATATACACCCAATTCACATACCATACACACACAACTCACAAATTCTCTCAAGAACACACAAGAACTCTCAATTTCTCTCTTCAATTCGTCAAAAGGTACTCGATTTCTTGCCTTTCTCTTATCAATTCTTGAGTCTCTACATGAATTCGCATGTTTTGACCGATTGAAACTCGTTTTTGATGGTTAAATTTGATGATTGATAGATTGGGTATTAGATTGAGCATGTTAGATTGAATTCATGGATTTTATTGAATAATTTGTATGAATTGAATTCTTTGATGAATGTGAAGAGGATTATGTATTGACATGAGAATGGGTCTTTGAATTTGTCTAAGAGTTGATGAAGATTCATTGGTATCTATATGCATGAGGTTGCAATTGTGTGATGATAAGAACATGTTTTTGGAGGAGTAATGTATGGATTGGTGGTGATTAATTGAGAAGATAATTGGGGAGAATTGAATTTGGTTGAAATTTGGGGGAAGGTGATACATAATGCTTTATTCTTGCATCTCTTGTATTAATTTGTGAAATTTTTAGGTACTAACATGGCAAGAGACAAGGGAAAGAACGTTGCTTCGACCTCTTCAAGCAAAGGCAAGGGGAAGGAAAAGGTCACCTCTTCAAGCAAGAGTAAGGAGACGTGGAAAAACGACAAGACCATCCCGGAGAATCGGATACCGCCGGCGAGGTCGATGCCCTCGAGTTTGGAGCCCAAGGCGTTCAAGCTTAAGCTTACCACAGCGGAGTCAAAGAGGAGATGGTCGCATCTTGTGCAACTCAAGCACAAGCATTGTCGTTTCCTCCATCAAGAGACGATAGCGGCGATGGGGATAGCCGACGAGATCACCCAAATGATGCAAAGAGGAGGCTTCACTAACATCTTCCAAGGGAATCACTTAACCTACCACATTCTCACGGTGGAGTTTCTCTCAACTTTGGTGGTGGAGTGAGTTAATCAAGTGCCCCACGTCATTCCTTTCCAACTTGGTGGTCAACCAAGGGAGCTTGATATGGATCAACTTAGTGATATTATCGGAGGAAACAAGAATGGCGAGTACATTGGCAACAATCATCCGAATCTTCAAGATTTGTGGGCACAATTCGTGGATTTTGAGGAGGAAAGGAGGAGATGTTACAACCCGGCTACTGCGAAGGCCACCTCAATCCGGAATCCCACGATTCGCTACTTCCATAGGCTGATTTCGTCCACCATCCATTCCTGCCACGACTCCGGCACCTTCCTTGCCACCGACGCTCATCTCATTTGGACCTCATGTCGAGGCCACTCTCAATGTGCAGCCCTTTACCTTGTTGATCATATGGAGAACCAAGCATACTTGTTTGGGGGGCAAAAGATTGGGATAGGAGCATTCGTCACTCCCATTGCTCAACACTTCCACATCCCGATTGGAGAGCAGCCCGTGTCTACGTCCATCTTTGTGGATAGACGCACGTTGGAGCTTGCAAGGAAGATCTCTTTCGACACGTCCGGGTGGTTCTTTAAGCTACATGGGAGGAGTGGAGTTCACCTTTTCCCGCTGCCCAACAACTACTTGACCGAGGTGATCGGGAACGAGAAGCTAAGGAGAGGAAACGGGACGATGAACTCTCCTCAACACAAGGTGCTTATGTGGGCTGAGGGAGGTCCAAGGCCCGATGAAGGAGGCAACGATGATGAGGAGGAAGATGATGAAGAAGAAGCCGAGCAATATGAGCAAGGATTTGATCGAGAGGAGGATGCGTATGTGCAAGGATACGAAGGTGTTCCACAGCCCGGTTTCTACATGAGAGCTCCGGACTTCTCTACAATGCAAGATTGGCATACGGAGACATTGGAGGCGATGGACAACTACCATTGGGATGGTAGGGAGTTTGTTGAGTCTCAAGTGAGAGGAGTTCGTGAAGAGGTGCAAACTTTGAGAACCGAGGTAGGGGACCTTCGTACATACATTGGAGGTCGTTTCGATTCTTTCAATGCTTACTTTGAGAACGAGGCGAAAAGGAGAGAAGATGAGGCGAAGAGGTGTGAGGATGAAAGAGCTTACTTGGAGAATTACAATAGGATGGTGCATGAGATGCACTATTTCTATCCTCACTACCCGGACACTCATCAACGATTCGACCCCAATAACCCCGACAACCCTCCCTTCCCGCCGCCATTTCAATGAGGTAAGTTTGTTAACTTAGTTCCTTCTTCTTTTTGCAAACTTATTCCTTAATCTTTGATTTCGAAATAAGTTTGGGGGAGGGGGAAGAGTAACTAAAGTTAACAATCTTTTTGAGTATTTTCTTTAATTGCTTTAGTAGTTAGTTTATTTTGGGGTATGTTTGAGTCTTTTATTGTTTTGAGTCTTAGGTTAAATTGAGTCGAATAAGCATGTGATGATAGTATTGTGAATTTGGCCAATGATAGAAAAATTTTTGGAGAAAATTTCATGATCTTTATTATGCATAGACCCTTGGCGAAGCGACGCATTTTATTTGATGAAATTGAAGCATGTCTTGATGTCGGGAACTAGTTAGTATGAGCCCGTGAGAATTGAGCTGTTTGTGCATGTTGATGCCTATTTCTTTGATTGAGTGATCATGTATGCTTCATTGTTTCTAGAACTTGCCCTATTTCTCCATCAAGACCTTAGTATATTTATGAACTAGGAAATGATCTTAGGCCATTTTTCTTTAGCCACATGATTCCCATACACTAACCTTGATCATTATCTTTGTTTACCCCCTTTGAGCCTTGTTATGAGCCTTTCTTTCTTAAGCTTGGATGATAGGAGGTTTGGATGGATAAGGGTATCTTTAGTGGATTTAGTTGGTGGTGTGGGAGGTGTTGGAAAGAATACTTGTTGTGGTATGGAGAAGAAAAAGAAAAGAATTCTAGATGCTTGATTAGATAGTTAGCTATCCCTATAAGCTTGAAAAAATTAGTTGTGAAAAAAAAAAGAAAAAGAAAAAAATATAGAGCCTTTGTTCAAATATTAGAAAGAACATTCATTAGATGAGCTCTAAGAAAAAAAAAAAAAAGAGAAAAAGAAGAGAATAGGAATAAAAGCATAAGGGGATGGTTAGCTTGAATTGTATTATATGCATCTTGTTTCACCAAAAAGTGTTTGCAATAGAACAAAATCCTATCGTAGCACTAGCAAGTAAAAACCTAAGTCGAATCTCAAGGAAAACTTAACAGGGCAAATAACTGTGTAGTAAAAACAACCTAAATTAACAAAGCAAGTAAATAGAGTTTTTGGGTTTTTGGTTTTTAAAATCCTAGACAAGAAAATAAATCAAAGCAATGAAATTAAAGCAAATAAATTTAATCTAGAAAGCTGGAAATAACTTGAACTAAGTAAACTAGAGAATTAAATTAAAAGAAAGCAATTAAACTAACTACCTAGGCAAGAATCGAAAAGAAAGCACTAAAGAAAGCAATAACGAATCTAAGCATAATTAAACTAATTTGAAAATCTGGAAATTAAATAAATAAATGTAATTCTAAGAACTTTGAAAAACAAGAGAATTGAAGACGAAATAAAAACGAATCTAAACTAGACTTTGAAAACCGAACGAATGAAATTAAACTAAAGAAATTAAACGAGGCAATAAAGAAATCGAATCTAAAACTAAAGAAAGTAATTAAAGCAATTAAACGAAAGCAATAAAATAACTTACGAAAGTAAGGAAGAAACGAAGAACTTGAATTAAACTGCAACGAACTACGAATCCGGATTCGAACAAAAGAAAGCAATAAAAACTAAAGCTAAAGTCTTTAGAACTGAAAAACTAAGGTAAAAGCTTGTCCAAATTCGTGCCCTAATGGCCTATATATAATAAGGTAGAAGTTCGATTCCAACAAGGAAACAAGTAAGAAAACATGCCAGACGTGGAGCGGGCGCTCCATATTGGCTTCGCAAAATCCTTCAACTGCTGAACTGGAGCGGGCGCTCCAACGCTCATGTGCAAATCCCCAAGTATTGTCCAGGAGCGAGCGCTCCAACGCCTGAGAGCGGGCGCTCCATTTTTGCACTCTTTTTCCGTCCTTTTCTCGTTCTTTCTCCTTCTTTCGGCTCCCATGATCCCTAACAAGTAAAATACTCGAAACACCCAAATCATAGCTATAAAGACACAAAACGACTCCAAAACGACACAAAAACAAATAATAAATAACGACTAAAACCTAACAAAATGACACCAAACAACTCCCCCACACTTAGACCTTTGCTTGTCCTCAAGCAATACAACAACGAAATAAACAATAGACTCAAGTATTGTGAACTATATAGGCCTCAAAACTTTTCGAAAACAAACTCTCATGATCATGATCAAAACTATGCAAACAACCTTAGCATCAATCAACACAATCTACTCAACTAATTCAAAATATGCTAATCCATCAAAGAACTCTCTCCAACATGTGAGATTTTATATAGGAAGGTGAACACTCAACTCTCTCAAAGAAAAGATGTATAAGATAATGCACATCATAGGGTTCACTCAATATCAATGCAATGCAACATGTTTTCCATAGGCTTGCCTTCAATCTCAACATCTCCACCTAATGTAATACTTACAAACTAGGATCAAAAAGGTCTTTATATAAGCTTGTAATGTAGGGATATTGGTTAAGGTAGGGAATATATAGGCTAAGTGACTCAAAATGCTCTAAATCATCAACCTCTTTTTCAACTCTAACCAAAGTATGGATTTTTATCTCCATCTTCTACCCTCCAACACACCAAATACAAACTCAAAGATGCTAAAGTATCAACTATACAAATCAAAGCTAACTATCCCCTTATGCTTATTTTTTCCTCTTTATTTTTATTTTTATTTTATTTTATTTTATTTTATTTTTTTTTTCTAGAGCTCAACTAATACATGTTCTTTCTAATGTTGAACAAAGGCTCTATTTTTTTTTCTCATCTCTTTTTTCTTTTTTCTAAGCTTATAGGGATAGCTAACTATACTTAAACAAGCATCTAAAATTTCTTCTCTTTCTCTCCTTCTACACCACAACAAATATTCTCCAATTATCTCCTTCCATATCACCAACTACAACTAAGGATACCCATAATCATCCAAACCTCCTATCATCCGGTTTTACAAAGAACGGCTAATAAAGGCTCAAAAAGGGGTAAACAAAGGAATCTGAACAAGGTTAGTGTATAGGAATCATGTGGCTACGAAAGAATGGCCTAAGATCATTTCCTAGTTCGTAAATATACTAAGGTCTTGATGGAGAAACAAGGCAAGTTCTAGAAACAACGAAGCATGCATGATCACTCAATCAAAGAATAGGCATAAATATGCACAAATAGCTCAATTCTCACGGGTTCAAACTAACTAGTTCCCGACATCATAGCATACATCAAATTCATCGAATAAAATGCGTCGCTTCGCCAAGGTTCCATGCATAATAAAGATCATGAATTTTTCTCCAAAAATCACAAAATTTGTCTTTCATTGGCCAAATCCACAATACTATCATCACATGCTCATTCGACTCAACTAACTCCTAAGACTCAACAAAATTAAACACATCATGACAAAGTTTCAAAGACCCCCCCCCCCCCCCCCCCCCCCCCCCCCACACACACACACACACACACACTTAAAATCAAGCAATGACCTCATTGCGAGAAAATAAAAAGGAAGGGATAGAAGGAACTTATCGCACAATGTCGACCAACACACTTGAAATCTCGATCAATTCCAAGTGGTACCTACAAAACAAACAAAGACAAAAATACCAAACAAGCGTAATATCTCCTAAAATGACAAAAACAATAAAAATAAAAATAAAGAAAAACAAATAGCTATCAAGGGTGAAAATTTCGAGGGTCATTTGGATCATTAGGATCCCAAGGTGCCTGAGAAGAAGAAGAAGTAGGGTGAAAATCGGTATACCTCGAAAGATGGCGCTCAATATCATAAACCCGATTCTCGACCCCTTGGACTCTCGTCCCCATATTCTGCATCTGAAGGCCCAAGTTCTCCATATTCGTCATCATCGACTGAAATAGAACGGCATGGGAATCCAGTCTCTCGAACAACCAGGTCTGAAATGTGTTGAACCCCTCTTGATAAGTCCGAAAATAAGCTGGGGGTTCCTCGGGTTGTGCAGCTCCGGCTCCTTCATCCATGTCATCCCCTTGAACTTCTTCGTGCTCGGCCGGTGCTCCATGGATGGCAATGTAATTTCTGACCGAACCCCGCAGATGCCATGGCTTGAACTGAGTAGGGGAAGCTAAGTATGAGCCATTGATGAGCTCAGCTGGGGTGATCTCCCGACTCGGGACGAGAGACATCGGAGGACTGGGATAAAATGGAACCGCCATATAACGAGCTATCCCCGTAGCAATCTGAGAGAGGGCGGGATGTGCATTGTGCCTCGACTAGTTGCCAATGATCTGGTTCCAAATGAAATGGGAGATGCTAACCTGCACATGATTCTTAGCAGCCCATAACAAGTAACACTCTGGGCCACTAACCTTACTTCCTTCAATCTTTCCTGTTACATTGAATGCTAGAAAACGATGCAACAGTAACAGAGCATTATCACGAATAAACATAGCAGGAGCACCCTTCTGACCCCAGTTAGTGCACCCAGTCAACTCTCTCCAAGCATTAATATAATTAAAATCATGAGGCACAAATTGAGAAGCATTATCAGAATAGTGAAAACCTAAAATCTCACGCATACGATAGCAAGAGACTTCACAGAAAATACCACCCAAATTACACAGAAATGCAGTCTCATCCTCTTGACCCTCATCAGTATTCTTCCCTAATCTAGCAGTACACAACATTTCCAAGCACAAGATATCATGTCCCTCCCATTGACTATTAAAATATTGAGTTAAGCCTAGGACCTCTAAATATTCAGCAAGTGAATCCCCTAGATGCAATCCCTCAATAAACGTAGGCGAATAATGGCGAGGGGGCAACAATTCCATATCTTTGAGATGAAGGTACCGATTTGTTACCTCATACCCATCTTCGGTATCGAAGGGAACACGAAAGGAGACGCCGTATTCTCCCGGTGTAATTCCTCCGACTGGACGAACTGACATCCGAGCGGAGAATGGAAGACTAGATGATGCCGCTCCAACAGCCGGGGCTGCTCTCTTTCTTCTCGACATTGTAGTACCTGGAAACTAGAGGAAAAACGAAGAAAAAGATGAAAAGAACAAAAAAAAAAGAAACAAGAAAATTTAAACTGAAAATTGGCGGAAGAAGGGCGCAGGCCTCCTGGAGCGGGCGCTCTAGGTGAGTGGAGCGGGCGCTCCCACTGTCAACAGCGCGCGGGCGCTCTCTGTGAATGGAGCGGTCGCTCCGGTAGGAAAAGAGCAGCAGCGCGAGCTTCTGGTAATTCCGCTGGCGGCGACGGCTGACGGCGGCAGGCGGTGCCGCGGCCAGTCGGCGGTGGCGGTGCAGACAACGGCGGCAAGGGACGGCGGTGGGTGGTTGACGGTAGAAGATGGTGAAGGGTAGAGAAATTGGGGGCTAGGGTTCGTGCACAAGGAAGAAAAAAAAGAATTAGAGAGAAAAAATAAATAAGAAAAAGACGTTATACCTGATTTTGGCAAAGTGGAGCGGGCGCTCCAACAAGAGGGAGCGAGCGCTCCATTCGGGCTTCGCTAAATAATTATATTCAGCGTAACTTGGAGCGACCGCTCCGATGATTTGGAGCGAGCGCTCCACTCCATCCTCGAAATCCTGCAGAAAAAATTAGAGTTTTTTTTTTTTTTTTTTTTTTTTTTTTTTTTTAATACGTGGGTTGCCTCCCACCGAGCGCTCTTTTAACGTCATTAGCTTGACTTACAAAAATTTAATCAAGACGAAAAAGAAGGGGGATCGGAAATAAAAATGGTCTCGACCGTTTGAGGCAACGTCTCTCCTTTGATGTACGGTTTCAAATGTTGACCATTAGCTGAAAATATGTACCCCGACTCTTCATTCTTGATCTCCACAGCTCCATAGGGAAAAACTCGAACGACCGTGTAAGGATCTCCCCACTTGGACTTGAGCTTGCCCGGAAAGAGACGAAGACGAGAATTGCAAAGTACCTTCATCCCGGGCTTGAACTCCTTATAGACGATCTTCTTGTCATCGGACCTCTTCACCTTATCCTTATAGATCTTTGCATTCGATGTAGGTGGCGAGTTTTCCTCTTCTACTTCATCAATCTCCTCCAAATCCCGTAGACGTTGCTCGATGTCCTCTTCCTCATCCACACAACTAAAGAACTCGTCATCCTCATCTTCAATGAGTTCTTCAAGACCTGCCACCCTATTAAAATCCTCACAAATATTTTCCTCAACAAGAGGGTTAGCAAGCTTAACATAAGAACAAGTATGAAGAGAGGAAGTAGGAATAGAAGGAGAGTTCCGAAATACCGAAAATGTCACCGAACCTCCTTTGCCGGCCATGCTCAAAGTTCCGGAGCCAACGTCGAGTCGAGTTTGAGTAGTCGCCATGAAAGGTCGCCCTAACAAGAGAAGATGACCTTTCCCACTCCTAACTCCTCGCCCCACGTCAAGCACAATGAAATCGGCAAGAACTCGAATACCCCCCACAAGTAAAGCAACATCTTCCATAATTCCCAAGGGTCGACTCAAAGAACCGTCGGCTAACTCGATGTAATAATCTGTAGGCTTAAGATCCCTTGAACCCATTCTTTCATAAATCGAATAAGGCATTAAGTTAACCGCTGCCCCCAAATCCAACATACCCGAAACACGATCCCCATTATCCAAACGAACATCTAATGTAAAACTTCCGGGGTCACCTTGTTTCGGTAGAGATGAGAGATGACCGGCCGAGGTAGGAGAGGTATGAGAGCGAATTTGGCTTGGTTCGACGGCGGCCACCGGGTGACTCCTCATTTGCTTGTCCTCGCCTTGCTTTTTGTTCTTCAATCTGCTCGGGAAAGGGATAGGGGGGACGTAAGGATTGGGCGCCTTATGAAAGATGGCCTCTTCCTCCTTTTTCTCTGTTTCGGCGGCTGGAGGTGCAACAGGGGACGGGAGCGGGCGCTCCAAGGACTGGAGCGGGCGCTCCATGTGGGGCGCGCTCGAAAAATTATTCTGCTGGATTAGGAGCGGGCGCTCCAAGTGTTGGAGCGGGCGCTCCATATGCTCCGCGCTGTGGTTTGCATTCTGCTGATATTGGAGCGGGCGCTCCAAGGGGTGGAGCGGTCGCTCCACTGAGCCTGCGCTGGAACTGCTGCTCGACGGGGTCCAGCTGCTGCTCGGGCCCCAACGTCCATTAGTTGGGCCCGTTCCTTGTATATCGGGCATGACGACACCATTATCCACCGTTCTTCCATCCCTCAATACCGAAATTGATTGAGCTTGATAAGTAGGCGGATGTTGGGGCGGAATCGGAGGAACATATGGAGGATATGGGGCTTGCACCTCGTTGGCTTGTTGTGGTTGAATCCCTTGGCTCGGAATTCGCCCCGGTTGTTGAATCAAGTGCATCGCCCCTGAAATTTATCCAATAGCCATCTCGAGCCTCTTTATGTTTGCATCAAGGGCCTGGAAACGATCCTCATCGATGGGAGACTTTTGTGGAGGTGGTTGAGGACGAGGATTTTGGGGAGGAGGTGGAGGGTATGGCGATGAAGGATAATATGGAGGAGGTGGTGGATAATATGGGTTTGGTGGATATTGATGAGGAGGATAATATGGTGGTGGAGAGGGATAGTATGAATTTTTAGGAGGGTAGGGATAATTATAAGGAGGGGGGCGACGATTTTGAAAATTCGGGTTCGTACCTTGCCCTTGAGGTGGTGGTCCTTGTGGCATGTAACCTTGGGCGGCATAGACCTCAGCTCCTCCTTCGTACGTGAATGCTCCCATATTTTCACAAACCTCCTTGATATGGCCTAGCTCTCCACAAATATCGCACCGGTCCGGCTTCCTAGTCTCCACTTGAGGTGCCGGTGCGTTCTGCTTCATCTTTAAATTCTCGAGATCTCTCAACATATCGGCCATCTGCTTCTTCATGTCGGGGCTCATCGTGACCGCCTTTGCCTCCATCTTCGTTGGCCTAGATGACTTCTGTTGGGAACTTGCAGCAAGAGTCACGAAAATCTTCTTCATGTCATCGGCTGTCTTGACCGCAATGTTGCCTCCGGCCGAGCTGTCCACCATAAATTGGCAGGTCTGGTTCAATGCATCGTAGAAGTACTGCCAAATAAGCTCAGGAGCCATCTGATGGTGAGGACATTGTTGAAGTAAGTCCTGAAATCTCTCCCAAGCCTCGTGAAATGGCTCGTCGTGGTCCTGAGAGAAATTCATGATTTGCGACCGCACCTCCTGAGTCTTGCGGCTAGGATAATACTTCAACATAAACTTCTCACACACCTCATTCCAAGTGTGGAGAGATTCGGCTGGGAGCGACAGGTACCATGACTTTACCCGATCCTTCAGAGTGTAGGGGAAACACTTCATCTTCAGGTTGTCCTCCGTAAGGCATGATAGTGGAAAAGACTGCACGACGGTGCAGTACTCCCGAATAAACGTAAGTGCATCCTCGTTGGCCAGCCCGTGATAGGAAGGGAGCAACGCCAGGTGGTGAGGTTTCAGCTCGTGATTTCTGACCGCTTCCGTCAGAACAATCGCCGAAGTAGTGGCAGTGAAGGTAGGGCGAGCAAAATCTCCCATATATCGTGCCATCACTTCGGTCTCAGCAAAAACAACACTCAGCAAAAAGGGTTAAACGCACCGAGTGGGAGAAATAAGAAAAACGAATAAATACAAATAAAAATAAAACAAATAAAAATACTACACAATCAAAAGCCTAAAGTGTAATGGCCCGCAAATTTCATTAGTCTTAAATCTATGTTACGGTAGTAAATTACGAGCAATACTCATATTCATAGATATATATATATATATATATATATATATATATATATATATATATATATATATATATACATGTACTCAAGCTTGATTTAATATGTTGTGATGAAAGGAAGATAGTCGGATTGATTATCGAGTAAGATAGCACGTTATTAAACGAAGGCAATCTTAATTAATTACTAGTAGCCCATAAATTTTATGAATTGGGCTCAAGCCCATAAATTAAGAATTGGGCCAAGCCATAAACTTATAAATTGGGCTCAAGCCCATAAATTGACGAATTGGGCCGAACCCAATTAGTAGTAGTATGTCGATTTATGAAACGAAAAACCGAAGGAGTTGCGTAACGAAATATGTAATAAATTTATGTTAGAAATACATGCTACAAAGTGAACAAGTAATAGAAAATAATACATCTAACTATTACATAAGGAATGGATTAATACACATTCAATGTATTGTTAATGTACAATTAATGCAAAACTAGAGTAAGACAAGAAAAGAGGGCTGCTACTTGGCTGCATATTCTGCAGCAGCTTTCTCCTTCTAGCCACCATCATCTTCTCCCTAGCTTCATTGACAAAATCAGCCCCAAACCTCCCCAACTATGTCCTGCAAAACCATTCCCTAAAGCAAGGGAAAGAAGGCATCAAATCATGAAGAAAATGGAGGTTAATTCACAGGTTTCACACCTACTAATTACATGCAAATCCTCATCAAAAGAGTAATATAAATACCCCAACATAGACCCTATTTCAGTTTTCAACCTCTCACACAATATTCACTCAAAGAAGATAGAATTTAAGAGAAGAAGAAGAGGAACTAAGGAAGAGGAAGAGCAAAGCTAACAACCACAGCCTTCTAACACAAGAAGTAAGCATTTTATCAAATGATATATTGGTAGAAAGCAAGCATGCTAATTTCAGATTTTTAAATCACAAAAGCATGCTACAAATTGAACTCTTGATTTAACAATCAACCAAGCCTAAGCTAATGAAGTACTAAGTATGTAATAACACACCATTTACAATTCATGAATACAAGCTAAGCATGCTTTTGTATACCATTCATGTTAAGGAAATAAAACCTACAAGCCCTACTGCCTCTATCTCTATTAAATACCTCTAACTTCTATTGATTTAAATCATGGAATTTAAATTTAATAACTATGAAATCAGACTTTCCTATGCATAAAACGCAAGACGAAGACATATATGCACATAAATTTACAAATCGAATTATAGTAAATTAAAGGGAGGAATGAGTCGAACCTCCGTCAAGGCCGAGGCCTCGACGGGAGAGGGGCAGTCTGTCGGGGCAGCAAAGGCGGCCCCGAGTCGAGCTTCGACTGCATTTTTCTCCGGGAATAACTGCTGTCCCAAAACCCCCTGCACAACAAAGAAAATGTTAAACATTAATATATATATATATGTGTGTATGACGAGAGATAGGGTTAGACGAAGGGGGGGAAGAAAACGGGAGACTGCCGGAGTGCGGTCCTCGCCGCCGGCGAGGCTGTCACCGGCAGTACAGTCTTCAGGGAGAGAGCAGTAACGGTGGCGGAGTTCCCTGGCCGTAACCTCCGGCGACGGCGTCTCCCCGGCAGCGCTCCCGGAGCCCTGCAAGCAGAGGAAAAGAGAGTTAAACAGCGAGTTAGAGTCGTGGAGAGGAGAGGAGGAAGAACGAGAGAGGGAGGGCACGACGTGGCCAGCGACGGCGAGCCTCGCCGCCGGCAACGGCGGCGTCGACTTCAAGCTGCTGGCATCCAGCCCGATTGAGAGGGAGTCGGAGAGCAGATATAGAGAGAGGAGAAGGGATAGAGAGAGACGGGGGAAAGAACGGGGGAGGAGAAGGCGAGGTGGTCGGCGCCGGCGACGGTGGCGTCCGACTGGACAAATCCGAGAGGGAGAGGGAGATGGGAGATGGGGCGGATGAATGGAATTTGGGGGAAATGAGAGTGATGGTGAGATTTGGGTTTTTATACCTAGGGTTTAAACGGGTCGGGTTCTGGGTCGGGTTTCGGGTTGGGTTTTGGGCCGGGTGTTGGGCCTGGGTTAGGAGTAGTCTTGGGCCGAGAATTGGACTCAAGTTGGGCCGATTTAATTACGGCCCAACTGTTTAATTTATTAAATATTTTGTATATTAAAAACCATAAAATCTAGACGAGAAGGACGTTATAAATTACCGAGAAATGTTTTATTAATTCTAATAAAACCCCTCGAGTAATATGAGTTTATTATTGAAGCTTGAGAAATTCTCGAGCCTAAAATAGCCTATTTAATTCATGGAAAGGAATTATGAAAAGAATATTAGATTTAACAATCTAATATAATATAACTTCAAATAAATTATTATTCGAAGCTTACAAGGACAATTAACGGCTATCACTAGCCAAGGAGAATCATTAACTCCGATTAATAATCTCACGATATATTAACGAAACGATAGTCGAAACGAGAAGATAGAAATAAAGAATAAAAATATTCTTTATAAGGAATTATTAGATTTTATAAGAATGGAAATTCTTATATTGTCGTTTCTAAATAGGTGAAAATCGACCGGAAGGTTGACGTTGCGATTCTATCAGGATTGGCACTTTTCACGCTACTTAAGGTGGGCTTTCTTATACAAGAAAAGTTATAGAATGTTTAGATGAAAATGCTTATTTTCAAGTATTGTCATGCCATAAACATTTTTGTTTTGTGTATGACACCTATCTGAATTGGCTTCGCCAATAAAGTTAATCGATTTCGGGTCCTTGTTAAGACTTGCTATCTTGCTTGGACTAGTGTACACAGGACCGTGAGTCATCTTCAGGGTTGGCCGGTCAGGTGTCGTGTGAGGTGGCCACCTCCTCGACACCACAGTTTCAGATATGGTAGATTACGAAAGAACTTAGCATGCATGCACTTTTAGATCACAAGAACAGTTTTAGTAAGCATAGGCTCTTTTCAATAAAACCCCTATGTCTTACAGTTGAATGGCTTGACAATTATTATGTATAGTTTTCGGCATGTGCCCACTGAGTACTTTTGTACTCAGCCCTGCATGTATTTCTAAATGTGCAGGTTGAGCGAGATGATGTGAAGTGGCGAGTGGAGCTTTTGTCGTTATAGATTAGGACTCTCGGTAATACGTGTCTTCATACATGTATTCAAGTATTCTTCCGCTGTGCAAACTCTTGAGCTTTCGAGAATTGTTTCAAGTCATGTAATAGATTATGACAAGTATCCTTGTATTCTCATTTGAAATCCCGAGTTGAGACGTTCAATGGTATAAAGTGTTGTTCAAATAGCTATACGAGTCATATTCCACACACAATCTTATACCCCCTTTCTTTCCCCTACTCTTAATTTCCATCCATAGTCATGGTTTTCCGGCTTAACTATCCTTAGTGAAGTCCGGTCGTGACAGAGTGGTATCAGAGCCATGGTTGCTCTGAAACCCGAGAGTCTTCTTCAGAGTTTAGTCGAGTATTGATACACTTGACTAATTGAGTCAGTCGACAAAGCTCTGCACTTCACTACATCGCGCTCAACGAGGAAAGGTAAGACTTTCACGAGATTGGAAGTTGAATAGAAAGGACATAGTGGATTTAAGATCACATATAGAAAAGAACAAGGCTTGCTAGAGAACCTAGCTCGCTTGAACTAGTTGTTTTCCTCGGAAAACTTAGAATAGACATTGAGGGAATGATATTCCTTCCTTTCCGTAAGGAAAGAAGAAGAAAAGGCGATGAAGATGCACGAGTGCAAAAGAATCAAGGCAAGAGACACAATGAAGATAAGATGTCATTCGATGACATGGGCTTAGCCTTTTAACGGCTTTTCAAGACATATGAACAACGTTAGTTCACGGATGTTTTATATAATGAAGTGATTATAAGTTAATGAAGATACTGTGGCGCAATAAAGATAAGACCACTATAAAACTATTGATGTACCACATCATGGTTAGACAAAAGAATATAATAATAATGCAATGAATGATTAAAGTGAAGTTAGAAAAGAACGACGGTAACAATAGTTTACCTATTTGGAAATATATCCATGAGCATAAAAGCATTGACCTCTCGCAGTTAGAGTTCAAATATTAGAACATGTCAATCAGAACCTAAATGAGGTTAGGCATGAACAAAGTTCACCAACCCGGTGCTTCGACACCAGAGATAGTTCGATCATAACGAATTTATCAGTTTTTTTTCAAGAATGATTTAGATAAGTTGATGTCCCATTTTGGTCACTTTAGAATATCCACCCACGATCACAGGGTGTAAAACATGACGTTATTACGAGATTGAAAAATCAACCGCCAACAAATTAGTAAGGATGATAGGGGACATTATACGAGATCAATCTTTCAGGATGACCTTACCATGAACTGATAAATGACATTCCCAAGACTGTAGGAATTTTCGATGCGTGTGGTTAACACCGATAAGATTATACCACTAGAACTCCTCGAATGTTTCAACATTCTTGGCGCATCATGAATAAACAGGACAAGTAAATATGAGGTTATAATATGCCCCAGATTGAGACATATAAGTAAGCGAAGCGCTAGCCCATGTTCCTTCTGTTTCACCAGCGTATTAAGAATAACCATGAGAACCTCTCATAAGTTAATGACGTTATAAAATAATGTTATTATATTCTCAATAAATAGAGAATTATTCATGATGAATATAAGAAAGTGAAAGCATCAAGGTTGTCAACTGAATAACCAGTAACAGCTAAAGAAGGGTTGCAAGTTCAGTTTGGAGGATAAGGTAAGGAAATTCCGACCACTAATAGTTATTCTAAAGACCAAACCAATGAGTCATATGGAGAAATTGTATGGTGCAACTAGCATACAAACTAAATATCTAAAATAAATTAGTTATTATGGCCGGTTAAGATTAACCGATAGTCTGACATCCTAGAGCGTAGACTCGTAAGAAGTCTATAATATGGAAATATTAGTGTTATTTAAAAGAAACCTTATATTGATAAGGCCACCTCGATTGATATGCGAGGCAGTACCCAAGAGAACCCCGAACTCTACAACGTACAATCAGAATAAAAATGCAAGGTTATATGCCCTTGTAAGGTTATGAATAACAGTGATAGCACATTCAATTAGTGGTGAAAGCTTCTAGGGGATAAAAGAACATTGAAGACTACTTCAGTGAAGTTGTACATAAGTACTTATAGTAAGAAGAATTGTGTGGCCAGTGATCTAAAGGAAGGCTTATCATGTTAATGCCTTGTGTCGTGATATGCTACGCGAGCCCCTTTGAAGCCCAGGGGAATGTATTATGAAAATATAGAGTTCAGAAAAATTAGAAGTTAGAAGAGCTCGCCAAGTTGCGAAAGCTTCTTTTCACCACCCGGAAACTTGAGAGTCACCAAAGTACTAGAACTTCGTGTGACTGAGATTGTGTCTATGCGGGACTGATCACCCCACATAATATCAATCTCGGTAGCGTTACCATCAGACAAGAAATCGGACGGGTATCGACAAAATGGGTCTCCTCCCCCTGACCTTTGTCATTTCATTTCTACCCTCTGATTATTCTTTCCTAGCTTGTCAGATGATTTATTGATAACATATTTTGGTTACTTGTTGTACCAAAATTGAACCAAGGTCATTATACCTTCCAGATATTCTCATTCCACTTTGATATAATTAGCTATCCAAGCAATGGAGTTTACTAAGCCCAATTGCAAGTCACGAGTATGACTTAAAGTATGATACCGTCAGGGATTGCCCAAAACATGGCAATGAAATAGAACAAGATAGAAATGAAGAGACTTACAATTAGTGGAAGGAAATTTAAGATGAAAAATGTTTAAGGACAATGATATGATCTTGAGTATGTTATAAAATGGTTCAGGGGTTGTTAAATAAGTAAAGATATTGATACAAGACTCAAGTAGATAATGGTGTGAGGAGAGATAGTTAATAAAGACCTTTTAGAATTCCCAAAAAAAAAAAAATTTATTCAAGAAAAGAGATACTAGATAGTAAAGTAAGAAGCATGTTCGAAACTACGAGAATGGTAAGGCATATTAAGAGAATAAGTAAAGAGGAGAAATGAGTACATAAGCAGAATATATATTTAAGTGGATGCATGCATTAAAGTACGGGATAAATCAGTTCCCACAGAATATAGCAAATGATCAAGAGTTGACACCACATTAACAAATGTAGTAGTTGGTGGTATAGGTTGATGACAAAATCTAGATTAAGATTTCCATACATCACGGGTGATACACCCCTTAGAACAATCGCGTGGATCAGAAGAATTTTTTTTTTACTAGAAATAAAGTTTCGAATAACAAGATTTATGTTGGTCGGCCACGAAAGACGTGTGAATGAAAGTTAGCAACGGAATGTAACAGAGTAAGACAAACGGAAAGATAGTCCATTCCAAGGAACCTAATCCTCAAGGAACTCCTCCAGTTAAGAAACTATATGAAATAAGGAGCATTTGAAATATGGACCAAGAGTTTCAGTAAATCCTCAATCTAGAAGATTGATTCGAAATGGTGGATAGACAAGATTATCTACAAGAGTATAAAGTAAGAGGACTATGTACAATTTAAACCTCCATAACGGAAACAACGGTACGCAAATAAAATAGGAGGGTTATGACTCTATCGAATAACCAATAGTTTTATGGATCAGTAAATTGATACAGGTTCAAACCTATTTTAAGTAATTAGCCCTATTCCAAGGAGACAGAAAGTCTTGCCAAGGTCCCTTATATATTAAAAGTCGAACGAAGGCGATATAGAGAAGGAAGAATTGGTAGAGATAAAGTATATGCAATTAGCATATCAAAGGACCATCCATGTAAAACTCATATGAATTGAGCAAGTAAAGAATTGGAAGATGTAGCATTGCTACCAGAGGTAATTATTTTTACCCCTCATTGAAATGTATAGATTGAGCAATCGAAACGACCTGCCCAATTATTATAAATCTCTACTCCATAGAGTATTAAATGTCTCACCTATACATGAGCAATTAAGTTAAAAAGAATAGTACAAGGGAAATGCTTATACATATAAAAAAAATAGAGAATATGTTTTCTAGCTTAACAAAGTGACATTACTTGGACACATCGTGTCGTCGGATGAAATTAAGTAGACCCAGCAAAAGTAGAAGCTTTACAAGGGTGAGAATCATCTACACTAAATAAAATACGTAGCCTCTTAGGAGTGACTCGTTATTACCAGAGATTCGTCAAGAATTCTCCAAGATAGTAAGGCCAATAACATGATTGTGAAGCGAGTGATCCAGTGTATGTGAACCTTTAAGCGCCACTCATGCTTTCAATAGTTGACATGGAAGTCGATAGTTGCGCTAATTCTGATAGTTCTAGAACTACAAAAGAAATAGCAACATACATAGATGCCTCAGAGAATGGGATGAAGCATCCCAGTACCAATGAAAGGAAAGAAATGTAACAATTTATACACCAAATTGGTTATACCACAACCCTACCCACAACTTAAAATTTTCAGTTGTGCACGGCCTGAAAATTTAGAAGCATCAACCTTATGGAGTTAATGCAAAATCTCACGGATTACAAGAACAAATTCGAACAGTGAGCTTTTATATGTGTCGAATAAGGTGGGTAGAACTAGTAGGGAATTATGAATGTAGTATCAACTATCAATGCAAAGGTCAATATAATAGCCAATGCTTTAAGTCGTAAACCACGCTTTATGTGGATATTTCTTCTCACGAGTGAGGAGACAATTGTCAGTGATTTTAAGAATATAAATTTAAAAGTAGTGCCTCGTCAAGGTGGTAAAAAAAAAAAAAAAATTATTACTACATTGACTGTAACGTCAACAAGAGACACAAAGCAAAGAAAGGAAGTAAAGAAGATATATATAATAGAGAGTAAGAATGAATAATACAGAAGAACATAGTTAGGTGGTTGTGCATACCACACAATGATGAGCTCAAGAATGAAATCTTAAGTAAGACTAAAGATACACTATAAATCGC
This sequence comes from Thymus mandschuricus, assembly GCA_029379335.1. Taxonomy (NCBI): domain Eukaryota; kingdom Viridiplantae; phylum Streptophyta; class Magnoliopsida; order Lamiales; family Lamiaceae; genus Thymus; species Thymus mandschuricus. The sequence goes on along the minus strand of CM057074.1, from coordinate 10,718,607 downwards.
TCACCCGGGAATACAAGATGTATCAAGACCTAGAAAGGAAATTGTGGTAGGAGACATGAAGAAATATATAGCATCAACCACCAGAAGGTGCTTTAGTATGTCAAACAAGTGAACTTGTTTCAGGATATGGTTAACCACTATGTTAACTAATTGATTATGATAAATTGGATCATAACCAAAACATTAATGGAATCTACAACCCTCGGAGATCTTGTAGTAAAACTAAGAGCATGTTACAGTGAAATTGTGACAAGACTACCAAAACTAAGAAAGAAAACAAAGTTGTATATTAGAAGTTATTGACCGACTTACAAAGGGGTCCTATTTGATTTCCATTTCGATCAATCATGGATAAAAGTTAGTCAATTATGTGTTTAAGAGATCGTGCGTTACACAATGTGATTATCTTTAATCACTAAAGATCAAGACATTAAGATACGTCCAAGTTCTGGAATAGTTACAGAAAGAATTAGGCACTAAGCTAATCATTAGCACAATTTGCCATCACCAAGCCAATAGGCAATAAGAATGGAAGATTCAGAGCCTATCAAGCATGTCGAGAATAGTCGTACTCGTTAAAGAAAGAAATAGACTTGCTAATAATAATTATTAGCCAACAATAGGTATGACGTCATATGACGTATTATAAGGGTAACAATGTAGATTACCCTCTATAAAGACAAGATAGGTGAAAAAAAAAGATTTAAGGTCCTGATACGATAAATGAAGGGTTCGAGATAGGAAATGTTTGTAAGAGAGTGAGAGAAGTTAGAATGGACAGAAGTCCTAAGTCGACAATCGTCGAACAAAGATAAACTTTGAAATAGTAGATATAGTTTTCTTGGAGATGACACCTTCCAAGTGGATAATGAAGTTCAAATTAAAGGAAAGTTAAGAACTTGTCTTATTAAGACCTTATGAGATTCCAAAGGAATATAATATGCTAAAATAGCATACAAGTTGCAGCACCTCCAAATTTAGAATGTATGCATAATGTGATACTTCACGTATGCAAGTAAGAAAGTACGTGTTTGAGAACACGCGCGAAATTTATTAAGATAAATTGTCTTAAATTTATAGCTCAGGTGCAAGAATAAAGTAAAAGAAGTTTTGGACTGAAAGGTGCAACATCTTAGTAAGAAGTCTATTACTTCATTCGAGGTTTGGTGGAGACACCACAAACAAGAAGAATCGACGTAAAAAGTCGATGTTAAGATAAAGGGAAGTACCCCGAGTTGTTCAGTTAGAAGTACGCAAATTTCGGGACGAAATTTTTTTTAAGGTGGGTAGAATGTAATGGCCCGCAAATTTCATTAGTCTTAAATCTATGTTACGGTAGTAAATTACGAGCAATACTCATATTCATAGATATATATATATATATATATATATATATATATATATATATATATATATATATATATACACATGTACTCAAGCTTGATTTAATATGTTGTGATGAAAGGAAGATAGTCGGATTGATTATCGAGTAAGATAGCACGTTATTAAACGAAGGCAATCTTAATTAATTACTAGTAGCCCATAAATTTTATGAATTGGGCTCAAGCCCATAAATTAAGAATTGGGCCAAGCCATAAACTTATAAATTGGGCTCAAGCCCATAAATTGACGAATTGGGCCGAACCCAATTAGTAGTAGTATGTCGATTTATGAAACGAAAAACCGAAGGAGTTGCGTAACGAAATATGTAATAAATTTATGTTAGAAATACATGCTACAAAGTGAACAAGTAATAGAAAATAATACATCTAACTATTACATAAGGAATGGATTAATACACATTCAATGTATTGTTAATGTACAATTAATGCAAAACTAGAGTAAGACAAGAAAAGAGGGCTGCTACTTGGCTGCATATTCTGCAGCAGCTTTCTCCTTCTAGCCACCATCATCTTCTCCCTAGCTTCATTGACAAAATCAGCCCCAAACCTCCCCAACTATGTCCTGCAAAACCATTCCCTAAAGCAAGGGAAAGAAGGCATCAAATCATGAAGAAAATGGAGGTTAATTCACAGGTTTCACACCTACTAATTACATGCAAATCCTCATCAAAAGAGTAATATAAATACCCCAACATAGACCCTATTTCAGTTTTCAACCTCTCACACAATATTCACTCAAAGAAGATAGAATTTAAGAGAAGAAGAAGAGGAACTAAGGAAGAGGAAGAGCAAAGCTAACAACCACAGCCTTCTAACACAAGAAGTAAGCATTTTATCAAATGATATATTGGTAGAAAGCAAGCATGCTAATTTCAGATTTTTAAATCACAAAAGCATGCTACAAATTGAACTCTTGATTTAACAATCAACCAAGCCTAAGCTAATGAAGTACTAAGTATGTAATAACACACCATTTACAATTCATGAATACAAGCTAAGCATGCTTTTGTATACCATTCATGTTAAGGAAATAAAACCTACAAGCCCTACTGCCTCTATCTCTATTAAATACCTCTAACTTCTATTGATTTAAATCATGGAATTTAAATTTAATAACTATGAAATCAGACTTTCCTATGCATAAAACGCAAGACGAAGACATATATGCACATAAATTTACAAATCGAATTATAGTAAATTAAAGGGAGGAATGAGTCGAACCTCCGTCAAGGCCAAGGCCTCGACGGGAGAGGGGCAGTCTGTCGGGGCAGCAAAGGCGGCCCCGAGTCGAGCTTCGACTGCATTTTTCTCCGGGAATAGCTGCTGTCCCAAAACCCCCTGCACAACAAAGAAAATGTTAAACATTAATATATATATATATGTGTGTATGACGAGAGATAGGGTTAGACGAAGGGGGGGAAGAAAACGGGAGACTGCCGGAGTGCGGTCCTCGCCGCCGGCGAGGCTGTCACCGGCAGTACAGTCTTCAGGGAGAGAGCAGTAACGGTGGTGGAGTTCCCTGGCCGTAACCTCCGGCGACGGCGTCTCCCCGGCAGCGCTCCCGGAGCCCTGCAAGCAGAGGAAAAGAGAGTTAAACAGCGAGTTAGAGTCGTGGAGAGGAGAGGAGGAAGAACGAGAGAGGGAGGGCACGACGTGGCCAGCGACGGCGAGCCTCGCCGCCGGCAACGGCGGCGTCGACTTCAAGCTGCTGGCATCCAGCCCGATTGAGAGGGAGTCGGAGAGCAGATATAGAGAGAGGAGAAGGGATAGAGAGAGACGGGGGAAAGAACGGGGGAGGAGAAGGCGAGGTGGTCGGCGCCGGCGACGGTGGCGTCCGACTGGACAAATCCGAGAGGGAGAGGGAGATGGGAGATGGGGCGGATGAATGGAATTTGGGGGAAATGAGAGTGATGGTGAGATTTGGGTTTTTATACCTAGGGTTTAAACGGGTCGGGTTCTGGGTCGGGTTTCGGGTTGGGTTTTGGGCCGGGTGTTGGGCCTGGGTTAGGAGTAGTCTTGGGCCGAGAATTGGACTCAAGTTGGGCCGATTTAATTACGGCCCAACTGTTTAATTTATTAAATATTTTGTATATTAAAAACCATAAAATCTAGACGAGAAGGACGTTATAAATTACCGAGAAATGTTTTATTAATTCTAATAAAACCCCTCGAGTAATATGAGTTTATTATTGAAGCTTGAGAAATTCTCGAGCCTAAAATAGCCTATTTAATTCATGGAAAGGAATTATGAAAAGAATATTAGATTTAACAATCTAATATAATATAACTTCAAATAAATTATTATTCGAAGCTTACAAGGACAATTAACGGCTATCACTAGCCAAGGAGAATCATTAACTCCGATTAATAATCTCACGATATATTAACGAAACGATAGTCGAAACGAGAAGATAGAAATAAAGAATAAAAATATTCTTTATAAGGAATTATTAGATTTTATAAGAATGGAAATTCTTATATTGTCGTTTCTAAATAGGTGAAAATCGACCGGAAGGTTGACGTTGCGATTCTATCAGGATTGGCACTTTTCACGCTACTTAAGGTGGGCTTTCTTATACAAGAAAAGTTATAGAATGTTTAGATGAAAATGCTTATTTTCAAGTATTGTCATGCCATAAACATTTTTGTTTTGTGTATGACACCTATCTGAATTGGCTTCGCCAATAAAGTTAATCGATTTCGGGTCCTTGTTAAGACTTGCTATCTTGCTTGGACTAGTGTACACAGGACCGTGAGTCATCTTCAGGGTTGGCCGGTCAGGTGTCGTGTGAGGTGGCCACCTCCTCGACACCACAGTTTCAGATATGGTAGATTACGAAAGAACTTAGCATGCATGCACTTTTAGATCACAAGAACAGTTTTAGTAAGCATAGGCTCTTTTCAATAAAACCCCTATGTCTTACAGTTGAATGGCTTGACAATTATTATGTATAGTTTTCGGCATGTGCCCACTGAGTACTTTTGTACTCAGCCCTGCATGTATTTCTAAATGTGCAGGTTGAGCGAGATGATGTGAAGTGGCGAGTGGAGCTTTTGTCGTTATAGATTAGGACTCTCGGTAATACGTGTCTTCATACATGTATTCAAGTATTCTTCCGCTGTGCAAACTCTTGAGCTTTCGAGAATTGTTTCAAGTCATGTAATAGATTATGACAAGTATCCTTGTATTCTCATTTGAAATCCCGAGTTGAGACGTTCAATGGTATAAAGTGTTGTTCAAATAGCTATACGAGTCATATTCCACACACAATCTTATACCCCCTTTCTTTCCCCTACTCTTAATTTCCATCCATAGTCATGGTTTTCCGGCTTAACTATCCTTAGTGAAGTCCGGTCGTGACATAAAGTTTTCCCCGGCAACGGCGCCAAAATTTGTTTCACCAAAAAGTGTTTGCAATAGAACAAAATCCTATCGTAGCACTAGCAAGCAAAAACCTAAGTCGAATCTCAAGGAAAACATAACAGGGCAAATAAATGTGTAGTAAAAACAACCTAAATTAACAAAGCAAGTAAATAGAGTTTTTGGGTTTTTGGTTTTTAAAATCCTAGACAAGAAAATAAATCAAAGCAATGAAATTAAAGCAAATAAATTTAATCTATAAAGCTAGAAATAACTTGAACTAAGTAAACTAGAGAATTAAATTAAAAGAAAGCAATTAAACTAACTACCTAGGCAAGAATCGAAAAGAAAGCACTAAAGAAAGCAATAACGAATCTAAGCATAATTAAACTAATTTGAAAATCTGGAAATTAAATAAATAAATGTAATTCTAAGAACTTTGAAAAACAAGAGAATTGAAGACGAAATAAAAACGAATCTAAACTAGACTTTGAAAACCGAACGAATGAAATTAAACTAAAGAAATTAAACGAGGCAATAAAGAAATCGAATCTAAAACTAAAGCAAGTAATTAAAGCAATTAAACGAAAGCAATAAAATAACTTACGAAAGTAACGAAGAAACGAAGAATTTGAATTAAACTGCAACGAACTACGAATCCGGATTCGAACAAAAGAAAGCAATAAAAACTAAAGCTAAAGTATTTAGAACTGAAAAACTAAGGTAAAAGCTTGTCCAAATTCGTGCCCTAATGGCCTATATATAATAAGGTAGAAGTTCGATTCCAACAAGGAAACAAGTAAGAAAACACGCCAGACGTGGAGCGGGCGCTCCAAAGGATGGGAGCGGGCGCTCCATATTGGCTTCGCAAAAATCCTTCAACTGCTGAACTGGAGCGGGCGCTCCAAACACCTGGAGCGGGCGCTCCAACGCTCATGTGCAAATCCCCAAGTATTGTCCAGGAGCGAGCGCTCCAACGCCTGAGAGCGGGCGCTCCATTTTTGCACTCTTTTTCCGTCCTTTTCTCGTTCTTTCTCCTTCTTTCGGCTCCCATGATCCCTAACAAGTAAAATACTCGAAACACCCAAATCATAGCTATAAAGACACAAAACGACTCCAAAACGACACAAAAACAAATAATAAATAACGACTAAAACCTAACAAAATGACACCAAACACATCTATGATATTGATGTTGTGTAGTGGTGTTGGATGGTAGAAGATGGAGTTGAAAAACCATACTTGGGTTGGATGTGAAAAGAGGTTGATGGTTTGAATGTATTTTGAGTCACTTAGCCTATATATTCCCTACCTTAACCAATGTCCCTACATTACAAGCTTATAAAAAGACCTTTTTGATTCTAGTTTGTAGGTATTACATTAGGTGGAGATGTTGAGATTAGGGGCAAGCCTATGGTAAGCATGTTGCATTACATTGATGTTGAGTGAAACCTTATGATGTGCATTATTTCATACATCTTTTTCTTTGAGAGAGTTGAGTGTTCACTTATACACATATAAATATCTCACATGTTGGAGAGTGTTCTTGATGGATTGACATGAGTTGAATTTATTGAATGAATTGTGTTATTGATGCTAAGGGTGTGTGCATAGTTTTGATCATGATCATGAGAAATGGTTTTTGAAAAGTTTTGAGGCCTATATAGTTCACAATGCTAGAGTTTATTGTTTATGTGTTGGTATTGTGCGGGACGAACAATGTTTAAGTTTGGGGGATTTGATATAGGTGAAATTTACCTTGTTTTAATAACCAAAAAGAGTCGATTTTGTGTCTCGTTTGTGTAGTATTGTCTTTGGTTTATATGATTTTCATTATATTGGGCAATATTATGCTTGTGGGTGTTTTCTTGAGTTTTTAGGCATATTTTGGTGCTAAAACCCCGAGACGAGCCAAGGCGTGAAGATCGAAGAGCAAAGTCCACGATTTGAGTTCGAGAGAAGGCCTCTCGATACCTCTCTCGATCGAGAGGTATGTCGAGAGGTGCCTTCTGCCGCAGCTTTCGATCGAGAGCCCATTTTCACACCCTCTCGATACCTCTCTCGATCGAGAGGTCTGTCGAGAGGGGGTTCCAGCCGAGATTTCCTTCTTTACTTAATTAGACCCCTTTTTGGTTTAGGTTTTCCTTTTGTAAATTTCTCCTATATATACTCCTAGTCTAGCATTGTAAACCTAATCTACCAATCTAGCAAATAACTTTTATATTTTTCTAGCACTTTATTTTTTTCCTTTAGAGTTTTATTCTTGTATTCAACATTGGAGCTTTTCAAGTTTATGCAAGATTCAAGATTCGAAGTTCTTCGTTTGTGTTCAAGTTTTTCTTACTCTTACTCTTTAATTATGTTCTTTCAATTCTTTATGTTTATGTTTGCTTTAATTATGTCTAGCTAAATTTCTGAGTTGATTTTAGGGATTGAATGCCTAATTGAATCTATGTAAGTGTTTTTGTTTACAATTAGCCTTCCAATCTAGATGCATGTTTTCATGGTGCTTATTCTCATGCATGATTAATTGGCCACTAATTATGTATGCATAGTTATGTTTATATGTCTTGATAGGATATTGCATAATAGATCTCATGAATACATGGTATGATAATTTGATTTGTCTTAATTGAGTTTGAATTATCATATGTTTGCATGTAATTGATTTGGGTGTCTTAATTGAACCTAGTTGATTATATCATTGATACTTGTTCTCTTTTGCACTTAGTTTGATATCTATGCGTCCGAAAGGATATTAGGATCATATTAAGTGACGACTTGCATTGCTTTTATCGGGGTGTAGGTTATATTTTATGTATCACATTTAGATTGAATTAAATTGGGTAATTGTATACATTAATTGCTTTGATATGTTTGATTAGGTAGGCTTCCCTAAAGTCAACACTTTTCCTTAATTGTTTACTTCTCTTATTTGTTTTATTGCTTGAGTCCTAAGTTATTTTACTTGACTAGTTACTTTCCTTATTTATTTGTTTCCTTATATGATTAATTGAATCTTTTTATTATTTGCATAGTCTATAAATACCACATCTTAAATTCTTAAAAGCTTAAACATCATATTAGTTCTTTAGTAGAGGTATTGTGTGCGTTTTCGATTTGTCAATCCCTGTGGATACGATACTCGTGCTTCTTTATATTACACCTATTTTGTGTGGTAGAAAATAGTGCGATCAGTTTCTAGCACACTTCAGCTCACTTAGTGTACTTAAAATTGAAACACTTACCAGTCAATCTCACTTCGTAGGAGATTGATACCACTTATTGACGTCACTTGATTTGGACACCATTTGTTGAATCCACTTGATGATATTGCTTGAAGCTTGTTGATACCACCTGTTGGATACTTCATCTTCTTGGCATTCATCTTCCTCTACGAATTAGAGAGTCCTCCATCAAAGTGAATGGGGGAGAAAATGAATATAGTACACAAGCTTACTACAACCCGAAGGGAGCTTCACGTAAGTGTACTTATTCACGATGAATGGGAGATGAGTACAAGTCCTTATCTCAGAGCAGAATAGGACAGGATGACAATTAGAATGCTCTGGCAAGACAATCTCGTATTTTACTCAGAAGCATGTCACCAGCCCTGCAACCTTTTGAAGAAAAAGGCAACCCTTCAAGCTTCCTCCTACAAGCAACAACATGAATTAGCAATCGACTTGCTTGACCCAGACTAGGGTAAATTGAAGCGATGCAAAATTTAAAGATGGGGGAGGAATGAATAGACATCCGACAGCTCAACTCAATGAAGAGTGAGTAAGGAATGGATGTTTATCCACGATGAAGGGGATGAGAAGACACTACTAGAAAAAAGGTCATACACTACGGTTTTAAACCGTAGTGTATGAGCGTTCGGAACTGTAGAGATAGGTGGTGTAGTAAAAGGTGCAGGGTATACACTACGGTTTTAAACCGTAGTGTATACTGACTATTCTCTACAGTTCAAAGGTATACACTACGGTTTTAAACCGTAGTGTATTCTAACTATTCTCTACGGTTTTAAACCGTAGTGTATGAGCGTCCCAAAACCGTAGAGAAAAGTTATGTAGTAAAAAACAATTTGCATAGACTACGGTTTAAAACCGTAGTAAAAACAATTTTTTATTTTTTTTAATACCTAAATTGCAATTTAATATTTAATTTATATAAAGCCAAATTTAAATTTCTAATAACAAATGCCATTAGAATATATAAAAAAAAATTATTTTATTCAAATATAATCATCTAATCCAAAACTTAAATACATTGTTAAAGTTTTCAATTTAATTAGAAATACAAATAGAATCATCTAACTATGTAATCCTTCTTAGCCAACTGATGCATTTTCTCATTCTTGAGTTGCATCATTTGGTGCCACTTCCAATTGGCTCAGCTTCACCAGCTATTTGCCTCTCCCTCCGTAGACCCTTCCGCCTCTTCCGAACAACAAATACAAGCCCAGCAGAGATGTAGGCTCCAAAATATATTAAGATTCCAAACCTTCCTCCTGTATGACAAATAATTCAAAGAATTACAAAACTTAGCAGGAATACCAAGCACACCATCTTCTCACATTTCTTATTTTCAACAATTGAGGAATGGAGTGCTTTGACAAACACAAACAAGTACAACATCAAATAATACAAGGAACTGATTTGTCTAATTTCCGACCTTGTTCTTGGAAGTTGCATGCTCAGCAGCAAGCATTATAGAGTCAGGCGAGACGGTGAGAAAAAATCCAGCAATATAGTAGTATTTGGCCTTTTCCACTGCCAAATGAAAAATAAGCATGTTCTATTAGAAACAAATATATTGTCGACCAATCAATACCTAATATGTAAATTACCCAATGCCCAAATTTCTGGTCTCTTCAAATGATCAACTTTATAGCAATTTGCAGTTACTTAATATCATAGCTTAGAAATAATCCCCTAATAAATAGAGTAACAGGTAGAATCTCTTAAGAAGCATGCTAATACAGTTCAAATTACATCCAGAAAATCTTCCATTGTATCCATCAGTCGAAGTCCTGATATAGTACTGAATATAGAAAGGTATAACTTAAACGGAATTAGCTGTTAGAAGACTCACCTATCATGACCCGTTATACACACGGCACAAGTACCAGTAGGAGATTCATCTTCATAATAGTGAACCTAATCCAACAAGGCGAGAGTTTTGAAAAAAATTACCAAAATAACTTCATATGTTAGATATGATGCTGATACAACGTCTAATAGTAAATGTATCAAGGTTTAGAAGATTGAAAAACATCAAGCCAGTCTGCAACAAGCAAACAAATGATAGTAAACTAAATTCTTTCCAATTGATCCTATGTAAGCAGTTGCACGAGGAATTTGAAGCATCCACTGAAAATGACACATATCAAAATCAATTATTTGGTAAAACATGTTATTTCTACTCCCCACGAGATAGACAATCCACAAACAAGAAACAGACGTACCTGTGCTACTCTGATCGTATTCTGGGTAGCTCCTGCACAGCAGAATGATGAATAAGCAGTTTAAAGATGCAATATCTCATCGAGACCAATTCGACAAAACTTTCAGTCATAATTTCATTGTCTATATGAAATTATCGAAACCAAACGTTGTTGAGCTAATCAATTACCTCCAGCAATGTACTCGACTTTATACTTAGATGTCATCTCATCATACCTGAAAAATGCAGTGATCAAGTTAGGTTCCTCGCTTATAAAGCCTCTTCGCATACATACCTATAGCTATCACCATTACAGGAACCTCGAGAAGATGTAATCGCTGGAGCATAAATCACCGAAATACTTACATAGGCAAGTGCTTCTCCTCTGCGAGGATGTCATCATTCGACTTAAGATTATACCTGCCGCGCGAAAAATCTACAGTCAGCTCAAAGCATATCAAAACATTGCATATTTTCAGGATTTTGAATCCGAACTAAGATCCACACGAACGAACGAACAAACCGAAAAATCCAATCAAAACCAAAACAAAACAGAATAGAAGGAAAACAACACAACAATTTCTCCGATACATCAAACATTCGAAATCTCTCAACGATTACGCAGAGATCTAAGAGACAAAAATACAGATGAAAAACCAATGTGACTCTCACTCTGAGAATTTTTCACAATTTAAATCAATCTGAACTACACTGAGATCGATAATCTTTAAAATGAGCCATAGAAATCTATAAATGCGTCCCAAACGAAGTGAAACACGCAGAATTACCTAAATTCTAATAAAAGACTTCACTAAATTCCATAACCTAACATTCTTTTCTACATCCGTACAAAGTCGAGAAAAGGAGGAAAAAAGAATTATCATATATACCTGATTTATCCTGTGAAATCTCAACGGTTTGATCTGCAAACAAATTTTGTTCAAACTTAAAACCGGATCAGATTCAACTTCAAATTCTCTACTCAATTGCAGAATATCAGTGAAAACATCGATATACAACAAAGAATTTCAAAACTGACCAGAACTTTTAGGGGAGAGAGTAATAGCCTGATGAAAACTCGTGCAAAGGATTTCTAGGGCTCGATCTGTTAGAGATAAAGCCAGTATTTACGAAACGGAGAGAGAGAGAGCTATAGAGATCAATTGTAAACGCGTGTGCGAAGTGAGAGGCAGTACCATCCATGGTTGTCGTCAAAGGAGTCTCGAGCCTTCTGAAATCGAGTAGAATTGAAGAACACGACCACTAACAACGAGCGCAGAGAGAGGGAGAGAGGAGAATGGTGAAAGAAAGAGTAAAGCGGTCGCAGGGGGGAAGGTTCGAATCCTGTTGGTCTCATTTTTTTTTCCTATTTTTTAAAATGCGCTCATACACTACGGTTTTAAACCGTAGTGTATAAAACCGTAGTGTATGAGCGCCTCTCTCATACACTACGGTTTTAAACCGTAGTGTATAGTGCATAAAACCGTAGTGTATGAAAGAGGCGCTCATACACTACGGTTTTTAGCTGAACTGTAGTAAATACTCGGAGTATACACTACGGTTTTGGATAAAAACCATAGAGAAAAGGTATACACTACGGTTTTTTAAAAAAAAAACCGTAGTGTATGTAGTGTAGTAAAAAGCCAAATTTGTAGTAGTGAGACTTGCTCCTCTTCGGCGGAAAGATGGGAAGAGGACGCAAGGTCTAGGTGCCAGCCCTGCCTAAGCTTTCACCATTTTTACGTCGGAAGGCCCGATACAAGACCCCACAACCGTTACAAGAAACGGCACTTGCGAGTGTTTATACCCACTCGCTAGGCATCCTAGGCTAGGTAGCAGCTTTCCTTGCTCGCTTTGGAAGTAGCTTGCTCCGAGAGCAAACAATAGTTCCCCCTTAACCAATGGCTTAACAATTCCTGTAAGCGGGTAGGGAACGTCTTCCAACACTCCACCTTTCTCCACCTTATTTCTCCTTCTTCAAGCAAGTGGAATTTTGAAGTGACTCGCTTGAGTTGGTGAAGATCCGAAGCGAGTGACGCTCAAAGGACAAGGGACCACTCCTTCGTGCATCCTGGATCTAGCACTCTTCACTAGGGTCTAGCAACCCTAATTCCATGCATAGCTGATTGAATCGAGACTCAGCTAGAGGCTTGGTGAGAATATCTGCTCGCTGGAGATCGGTATGGATTTTCTCGAGCTTGATATCCTTCTTCTCGACATGATCACGAATGAAGTGATTTCGGATTTCCACGTGCTTTCATCTGGTGTGAAGCACTGGATTTTGCGAGATGCATATAGCACTGTTGTTGTCGCAGAATATTGGAATTTCATTCGCTTCAACTCTGTAGTCCTTCAACTGCTGACGAAGCCATAGAATTTGAGAACAGCAGCTTCCAGCGGCCATATATTCGGCTTCAGTCGTTGAAGTAGCTACACTCGTCTGCTTCTTTGAAAACCATGAGATCAGCTTGCTTCCCAAGAACTGACAAGTGCCCGAAGTTGATTTCCTATCAATTCGGCACCCTCCATAGTCAGCATCTGAGTATCCAGTGAGCTCCAAGTTGTCCTCCGTTGGATACCACAGCCCCATGTTGGCAGTGCCCTTCAAATATCGAAGAATTCTTTTGGCAGCTTCAAGATGACTGTGCTTGGGATTGCTTTGGAAGCGAGCACAGACTCCAACTGCAAAAGCGATATCAGGCCTACTTGCAGTGAGATATAGAAGAGATCCGATCAAAGCTCGGTAGTCTGTAGCATCCACAGACTTCCCATCTATGTCTGGCTCCATCTTCCAGTTGGTGTTCATTGGAATCTTCACAACTTTGGCATGCTGAACACCAAACTTGGCAAGCATATCTCGAGTATACTTGGCTTGATTGATGAAGATTCCATCATCCTGCTGCTTCACTTGAAGACCTAGAAAGCAGCTCATCAAGCCAATCATCGACATCTCATATTTGGTCTTCATGAGCTCTCCAAACTTCTCGCTAAGCGACTGGTTTGGTGAACCAAATATGATGTCGTCTACATAGATCTGGACCCACAACACGTCTTCTTCATGATTGATGGTGAAGAGAGTCCGATCTATCTTCCCTTTGTGGAATCCATTATCCACTAGGAATTGGGATAGGGTATCATACCAAGCTTTGGGAGCTTGCTTCAACCCGTATAGGGCTTTCTTCAATCGATACACCTTATCTCCCTGCTCGAAACCCGGTGGCTGCTCCACATACACTTCTTCCTTCAATTCACCATTGAGAAACGCGCTCTTGACATCCATCTGATAGACCTTGAATTTCTTGGCCGCTGCATAGGCTAGAAATAGTCTGATCGCTTCAAGCCGTGCCACTGGAGCAAAGGTTTCGTCAAAGTTAATTCCTTCCTCTTGGCAGTAGCCCTTAGCGACGAGTCGCACCTTGTTCCTCACAACGTTGTGGTCCTCGTCCGTCTTGTTCTTGAACACCCACTTGGTGCCAATAACATGCTGGAATTTGGGACGATCCACGAGGTACCATACGTCATTCCTGGTGAACTGAATCAGCTCCTCTTGCATGGCGATCACCCAATTTGAATCAGCTAGGGCTTCCTCCACGCATGATGGCTCAATGTTTGAGAGAAAGCAACTGAACATGGCACTTTCTCCAAACACTTGACTTCTGGTCACTACACCCTTTGATGGATCTCCAATGATTTGACTTGGTGAGTGATCTTTGAGCCACGCTCGCTTGGATCCACTAGCTTCATCTTCATCTTCTTCCTGGTTGCTTGCTTCTCCTTCTAAGTGACTGGATTGGGTGCTTGGCCAGCACTCGCTTCAGGAGCCTTGGGGGCAGCTTCAACTTTTCCTTGGACATTCTGCTCGCTTGAGTCCTTGATTTCTTCATCATCCTCAAGCATGTCCCAAGATAGTGAATTGATGGGTTCCTCGCTTGTCTTTCTTTCCTTTGATTGAACCTGTTCCTGTGGAAGACTCAAAGAAGATTCATCAAATACGACATGGGGTGATTCCTCCACAATTAGGGTTTTACAATTGAACACCCTGTAAGCTTTGCTTGATGTAGAATATCCTAAGAATATTCCTTCATCAGCTTTGCTTTCAAAGGCTTTCAATTGTGACTTCCCGTTATCATGGATGAAGACCCTACAACCAAAAATATGGAAATAAGATATGTTAGGAATTCTCTCAGTCCATATTTCATATGGTGTTTTGTCGTGCCGTTTATTGAGAAGCGTCCGGTTCTGCGTGTAGCATGCTGTATTGGCAGCTTCAGCCCAATAATTCATCGGAAGCTTCGAGTCAGCAATCATGGTTCGAACGGCTTCTTTGATGATGCGATTCTTTCTTTCAGCAACTCCATTCTGCTGAGGTGTGCGTGCTAAGGATGTTTGATATGCAATACCATGCTCCGTGCAATATGCTTCAATGGTTGAGTTTAGAAACTCGGTGCCTTTGTCGGAGCGGATGGTGGCAATCGCTTGATTCTTCTCCACAGCTAGTCGCTTGAGCAATTGTGGTAGCTTGGCCAGTGTCTCCTTCTTGCTGAAGAGAAATACGACCCAAGTGTAGCGAGAGAAGTCGTCGACTACAACTAGAGTGTATTTCCTTCCATTTACACTAACTGGAGTGACTGGACCAAACAGATTCATATGAAGCAGCTCGAGTACTCGCTTGGATGAAGCTTCTTCAAGACTGGCGAAGTGCTTCTTCGTCTGCTTCCCTCGTTGGCATGGTGAGCATGGATGGTCTTTGACAAAGACTTCATTTGGTATGTCTTGCACCAAGCCTTTACGAGCTATGCGATTGATAGTCTTGAAGTTGAGATGGTTCAAGCGTCGGTGCCATAGCCATCCTATTTCTGTAGCACTCCTTGCGACTAAGCACGTCTCCTCTTTGCAGCTATCTGATAACCACATATTTAGCATGCTTTAGAGTGTGTCTCGATGCGTGTTTTGGTTAGGATATGTGCTTAAATGGATAGGAAATGATAGGTTTTTACAATTTATGCATTTTCTATATGCTTTGCATTTTCTCTCGTTTTCCGTGCTGATTTCAGGTGCTGTGGCAATTTTCTGGGCATGTTTGGCTTATCCTATGTCGTAGAGGATCAAAAGAGGAAGCCGTAGCACTTTGCGGATTATTTTTCGGATGCCGGACGAGAGAGAACGAGCCAAAACCGTGGGAGTGCGCAAAGTGATACATATGCGCGGAAATGCACACAAACACATGCCTTGGACAACTTTCCGGAAATTATAGATTTTACCCCACCTTCTCAACTCAAGTTTCTGTTATTTGTAATTTGACCCCAATTTGTGGAAAAACTATAAATAGCTAGTTATTTTCCTTATTTGACATCTAATTTCACTTGTAATTCACTTTTGTGCTACTCTCTTAGAACCCTAGCTATTTCTCTATTTCCTTTTTGGTATTTTCAAATATTTGTGGATGATCAAGCTTGGATATTGAAGATTTTTGGAGCATTTCAATTCCTCTTCCTTTCCTTGTTATTTCTATTATGTTTTCTCTTATTTTCATTGGTTTGATTGCTAGATTTATGGCTAGCTAAGCTTGTATATGGTTCCAAGTGATGGATGATTTGATGTAGATGATAGGTGTTAGAATCTAGGATGATGATCTACCTTCCCCTTGGATTGCCTATGGATTGGGACTTTAATTTGAATGCATGACTAATTGATCACTAGGAGTGCATCTAAGGTGTTTGATGGAATGCCTAGGAAGTTTCCATTCATAGCACTTGGCATCAATCCATATCCATATCACTTGATTTCGTCTCATATAGTTCCTAGAAAGAATTAGATGGGTTGGATGAGAGTTGGTAGGTTATCTTAGACTAATTAGAGCTATTTGGAGTTGGTAGAGCATTTAAAGGCTTAGAAAACATTTATTGTTCTATTGATCTACTTGTTGATCACCCTAGTAAGGTAGATTAACATATATGATATAAGAAACCATTCAAGGTGGATTAAATTGGTTTGAAGCATCTAGATTCTAAGACTTTCATCATCATCATATTGGAAATCACTTGGATCCATGCCTTTTACTATTGTTGATTCTTCATATTTGCACTTTACTTGTCTTGTTTACTTTGCCTTGTCAAGTTTACCATTTACTTTACTCTTTGCCTAGTTAAGAAAAACACCAAACCAAGATTATATGCTCAAATAGGATAATAGAGACAAGACGAACTACTTGATTATCTCTCGACACATTCACTCCTCGTGTTCGATACTCGGACTTCTCTAGTTCGATATTATTGCTAGGTTAGAAATAGCCTAGTAAATTTTTGGCGCCGTTGCCGGGGAGTGAATAGATTGATGATCAATAGATTGTTTAGTCTCTTGTTGCTAATTTGAGCTTGTTTTTATTTTTATAGTTAGGATGGTATTGTGCTTGTTGATTCAAGCATTTTATTGGACTATTTTTGATTTCTTTATTGGTGTGCTTGATAGGTACACACTTCATAGATCCAAGGTTAAATATGTGGAATCTTTCGTTTTGGATTATGAGAAGAGAGAAAGAACTTCCAAAGAGCAAGATGTTGAAATCAATAAGTGGAAGTTCTTATGAAGCAATTGGAGGTTATGGAAGCAAAATTGGACGAGCAAAGGAGAAGAACCCAAGAGGTTCAATTAACTCCTATAATTGAGATATTTCAACCTCCAAAGGATAGTTATCAAGGAAGAGAATGGGGCACGGTAGATGCACCTAGCTTTGAGCTTAAATCGGGTGTCACACCCCGATTTTCCTAACTCTAAAAATAATCAATTTTAATTATAACCAATTAAATCGGGATGCAACGAAGGGTAAAATAAAAAGGGAGATTTATATTCAATTCATTTTAATTAATTTTAATTAAAGTTCATTTAGTTTAGCCCGGAAATTTGGGCAACATCTCCCCTTAAAAACCAGGATCAAGTCGTAGTAAATACCAAAGACTTAAACATCAGCTAAACAAGTACATAAACCATAACGATGAGGTCGGACCAGACCGCGCCATCATCGGATCCAAAATACATATCGAAAGCATAACAACCGTGGCGGACCAGACCGCACTACAGTTGGATCCAGAATATATTACATCAGAGTTACGTTTAAATAGCGGAAACGAAATAAACAAACATTCATTTAACAACCATTATAGTTTTTATAAATTCGTTTAAGTTTTCGTTATATGAATTCATATTTTTAAAACGTCGAGTTTTAAACTAATAAATGAATAACGAAATAAACTTTAACGAATATTAACTTTCTAAGTTAACTTAACCATAATTCCCATTTCGAATATTAGTATGATGATTCGGTTATCTAAGTAACAAAAGGGAAATTGTTTAACGATTTAAAGCATACGTAAATTGTTTATAACCAAAACAAAAGTTTAAGAAACGGGAAAGAGTCTAACGGTTTAAGTTTATTATCCTCGTCTCTTGTTTATTCCTCCTTTCCTTTTCTCTCTCTTCTCGCCCCGTCACTATGCCTCCGGCTCCCAATCTGCAAAACAAAGAAAGTTTCACAGGGCTGAGTACAACTAGCACTCAGTGGGAATCATTGCCAATCAAAGGAAAACAAAAGCAGGGCTTTCAGGATTTCAAAAGAGAGAAGAGAAAGAATAGGTCTTGATCCCATATGACCAAACCATTTAGACGTCCATTTAGGTATTCCCAAGGTTACTCGTAATCGAATCCCGGTTAAACCACCTGTCGGATTATAAGAACATTTGCAGGGTGACATACATAAAGTGTATATGAACCCATCAGCTATGCTAGACGGCATAAATAAGTTATATGCAAGTCTATCGGCTAGGGATCGAGATTTCCGTGGTAAACCCCACTCCCGATCCCGGTGTACACCAGTTGCTCGTTGGTGTGTTAGACCTAACGATGTCAACCCGATATCGTAAAAGATTAGAGCATTAAACCTGGGAAACCTGTGATTCACAATTTAATCCTGAAACAAAGCCTGCACTTGAAGAATATAGAGCTTACTAGCTCAAGAGTTATTAAGAAACAAGAATCCCCAAGGATTTTAACAAGTTCGAATAAATAGATCCCCACCTTTACCGGTTACTCGATTCTTTGATTCGCTTCTTCGGAGAGTCTTCCTACAAATATTTTCTTGAAGTTAAGTTACGTTCGTAATTTCATTCTTTAGAATTTTCTAACATAACCTTCCTTTTTAATTATTAATATTTCCTAAAATTATATATATAACTTATTAACCTTCTATAATTATTTTCTTATGTTTTCGTCGTTTGCATGGCTTAGATTTCAACACAAAAGTTGTTCAACTAATCATTAGGAATATTTTGGTGCAAAGATATTATACATGCAAAACGGGTAAGGGTCCTTCGAATCGAAAAGAACACAGTTTCATTTTTAGAAATTAACGGTGATTCCGATTGTTACCAAATTTTATAGGTTGCTAGTTAATCTCATTTCGAAGCCCTATTAATATTTTCAAAACATTTGGACAGAGTCTCGACATGCAGGGAACCATTATCCATGAACAAGAAAGCATACCAACAACAATTCATTTTCAACAAAATTCATTCCGATCAATAGGTTCACTATTAGGTTACGATCAACTTTAGTTCGGTTATATGGATGCAAAAAGGAATACCGGCAACCACCAAAGAAAGGGCGATTGCACGGCACGGAGAAGAAGAGAATATGCAAATGAAGATGGCGATGCATGTCCTATTTCGAGACTTCGCGACGACGATCAACCAACATTCCTAGGATCGAAATCTTCCTACGAGTTCAAAGAAACGAACGGCATACCTTTTCGATGAACGGAGAAGAAGATATGCTGAAAAAGCGATCGAAGATGATCGGGGCTGTTCTTAGCTTCCTCGGCTGGAAGAAGAAGAAGATGACGGAAGATGAGCTGAAGAAGATGAAGAACACGGTGGCAGCAGCTGCTGCTGGATCGGAGTGATGATCGGCGGCGGTGGTGGTGCAGCGTCGGAGAAGATGGAGGTGCTGGCTGCTCTCCTTCGGCTTCTTTAGAGAGAGAGACGAAGGTGATGGCTGGATGATGAAGGTGATCGGTGGAGTGAGGAAATGGAGGGGATGATCGGTGGAGGTGGTGGAGTGGCGGAGGATGGTCGGAAGTGATGGAGGGGGTCGCCGGCGGAAGGGAGAGGCGGAGGTGGTGGATGGCCGAGTAGAGAGAGAGAGTTGGTAGGAGTTGGTGGTGATTCTCCACTTGATGAGATAAAAATGAAATTGGGATAAGATATGCACAAGAATGAGGCGGTGATGACCTCTTTTTATAGGGGTCATCCCGTCTCCGGTCGAACGTCTCGTTTCCCGAATGAAAAGATATTTTTCCGGCAATGAATTCCGATTTAAGATATCAAAGGGTTTATGGAATCTATGAAAAATATCGAACACAACGATATAGGTTAAAGAATTTTCGGAAGGAATTTGATAGCTCGATGATTTTTTAAGAAACGAAAAGATCGAAAATAGACAAACGGCGACTCGGGTTTTCTTAACCGTTTATCCGAAAAATACCTAACTTCTTTCATAATTCTATTAATGTCAAAATTAGGTTTAATATATTAACATTACATTTTCGAAGTTTTATTAAGTTAGAAATAATATTTTTAGTTAACAAATCTTTAATTAAATTAAATATTCTAAAATTCTTTTATTAAGAAATTTATATAACTAATAATATTAAAGCTTTTAAATTTAAATATCCTTTCATCATTTTACTATGTAAATTATGAAAAGCTTATTATATTAAAGGAAACTATTTATTTTCTATTTTCTAGTATTTAAAAATACGGGTTATTACACCGGGTTTGATTCGTTTGGTTCAAGCAAATCAATTTGGAGGAGAAGTCACCGAGGACCCAAATGATCATCTATACTCATTCCTCGAAATTTGTGATACCCTCAAGCTCGAAGGAGTGCCAAATGACACAATCCGGATGAGACTCTTCGGATTTTCACTTCGTGACCGGGCTAGAGAGTGGTTCAAAGGTCTCAATGGGAAGTCAATCAAATCATGGGAAGACCTATGCAAAGCCTTTCTCTCAAGATACTTTCCACCTTCCAAGGTACAACGCCTAATCTCGGAGATTTATCAATTTGCCCAACATGAGGATGAGACGATATTCGATGCTTGGGAGAGATTCCGTGAGCTCTTGAGGAAATGCCCTCCACATGGCCTAGATGAGAGTCGACAAATCTTCTTCTTTTATGGTGGTTTGGGTTCACAAACAAGAACTATTGTAGATGCTACCTCCGGAGGTTGCTTGCTAAATCGAGATGTGAAGGAAGCCATGAGGATTCTTGAAGATATGGTTTCTAATTCTTTTCAATGGCCTATGGAAAGGGCAAATTCAAAGAAAGCTACCTCCATGTTGGATGATAAATATGAAGAGCTTGCTTCCCAAATTACCAACCTCAAGAAGGAGCATGAAGAGATTAGAAAGGAGTTGATAGAAGCACGAGCTTGGCAAAGACCTAAGAATGGGGGAATTCTTGGCCAAGATGGTGTGATTCACATCAACCAACAACCTCTTTTGATTTCTCAACAACTTGTAGAAGAGGAACCACTCCAACCTTGGAGCTATGAAGCTCCATCGATGCCTCTATTTTCAATGCCTTTCCATGAGATTCAAGAAGAGGAAAAGCCATGTACAAACAAGGATGAAGGTATTTATCTTACTCATCTTTCCCAAACTTCTATAGAGAATGATGAGTTTGGGGGTGAAAAGAGGGAAAACCTTGTGGAGAGTGTCCCTCACGAGGAAGTTGTAGAGATGAGATTTGATAGGTTGGAAATGTCGAAGAAGTTGGATATCAATGCTTCTTTGGTTGAGTTTGTGAGAACTATGCCAAATCATGAGAAGTTCTTGGAGGATGTGGACAAGAGAAAGATGAGAATTAATGAAGTGAAGTTTCCATTGAAGATTGGAGATCCATTCCATGACAAACATGTAGGAGTGAAGCTTGAGGAGAAAATTGATGAGCCATATCGAGGAGGAGGCTTCACAGAATTTGGTGGAGTGAAGTTGAAAGAAAAGATTGCCGATCCATTCCATGAGAATTGTAGAAGAGTTCAATGTCTAGGCAAGAAGGCCTCGTTTGATGTTCCTTGACCCACCTATTGAGGTATCGTCAAGCTAGCGACGTTAAAAAAACGCTCGTTGGGAGGCAACCCAACACGTATCCTTTTTATCGCTTTTATTTTCGTTTATTTTTAGTTCTTTTATTTCGTTTTATTTTGATTTTGATTTTTATTTTCTTTAAATACCATACATATATTGTTCTAAAATGGGTTTAGTTAGTTTAAAATTAGTATTGTTTTTTTTTTTAAAAGAAAAAAAAAATGAAAGGAAAAAGAGAGGAATTTTTATCTCTAGAAATTAGTGTTAGTATTTTAAAAGAAGAAGAAAATTAAAAATATAGATATATAATAATATAGTTAAATATATTAAAAAAAAATTGAAAAAAAAATTGGAAATTGGAAATTGCAGTTGCCGCCGGCGACGCTCGGATTCCGGCGAGGACAGTGCAACAGCAATTCCGGCGGCGAGCAGCAGCAATTCCGGCGAGCGGCTGGGTCGCCGTTGGAGCTTCTGTCCGAAATTCGGGATACCTTCTGCCCGAAACGGCGACCCACGACAGCGAGCAGCAGGTCGCCGGTGGAGCAGATCTGCAGCAGCCCGTTCGCGAGCTCCTGTTCACGCCGGCAACGCGCGAGCAGATCTGAAGCACTCCTCCGACGACGGCGGACGAGCAGCAGCAGATTCCGGCGGATGGACGCGGACGGACGACAGCAGCAGCTTCCAGCGAATTCCGGCGGCGTTTCATGGAGGTCGCGATTCCGGCGGCGCTCCAAACATAGCACCTCCTACCCCGATGAGCAGACGACGCGACGGGAAGGAAGCAGCCTCCATCCGGTGAGTTGCAGGCGAGTCGCGGCCGTTGGAGCAGCAACGCTGAAGATTCCGGCGACGAGCAGCAACGCAACAGATTCCGGCATGAGAGGAGCAGCAGCCGGCTGAGCATCATCTCCTGCTCGCCGGCGACGCGTCGGGGACCTCCTGCCCGTTCCGGCGGCCGGACGAGCAGCGACTGGATCGGCGAAGACGCAGCAGCAGCGGCAAGCGTCTCGGAGAGCACCTGCAGATTCCGGCGAAAACTGGCACTGTTCCGGCAGTGGCGGCTGGGCTCATTTCGGGCCCAGATCTAGGTCTGGGCCTCCTTAGGGCCAGATCTGGGCCGGGTCCTTCGGGCCGGGCCGTCCAATTAAAAAAAATTAAAAAATAAAATTCTAAAAAAATTAAAAAAAAAATCCTAAAAATTTTAAAAAAATATTTTACAATTTTTAAATGAATAATTTCTCCTTTGTCACCCTCTTTTCTTCTAATTTGTGTGCAACAATTGTGGGATTTCTAATATTCCGTGTGATTTTGTTGCTTATAGTAAAGAGGAAGAAGATTTGTGGGGTGACGAAAGGGGGAGTATCAAGGAGAAGACGGGGGATTCACCATCAAATGAGAAATTGCGATTGAGGGGTCCGTCTTGAGGCTCATCACATGGACATGGGAATCATTCCTCGTCTCATTTCTCACCTCAATAGCTTGGACATTTGTGAGTAGTAACTTAAATATCTTATGTATATTCATCCCTCCAACCTTATTTTTGATTTTATTTTCAAAAATAAGTTTGGGGGAGGGGGATGGGATAAGATATTCAAGTTACTTTTTCATATTTCTTCAAGTTATTTTTATCGCATTTTTTTCTTTGTTGTTTAAAATTTTTATGTTTTGTTTGGAGTGAATTGGTGGTGGAATTTGTGTATATTGAAGGATGAGTTGATTGGTGTGTGCAAGTGATTCAAGTGATGTTTCCATGCTTTATAAGGGTGCTTAGTTGTGTAGGTGCAAAATTTTTCAAGTTCCATTTTAAAAGCATCACTTGAGTTGTAGTGCTTCTTGCTTATATGGTTATATATTGTGGTTATCGCTTATGTGCTTTCAAGAGAGATGTCGATGATGATTTGAGCGGAAATTGCATCATATTTTTTGGAATTTCTCATGTGTGTATTGAGCATGAAATGATTGCATAACATGATTAACTAGGAATGATTGATCTTAGGCACATGAACTCTAGACAAAAGCTAGTGAGGATTGAGCCAAAAATGTTGAATCAAATAGCGTTTCTATTCCTTCTTGAGAGCTTGCCATGCATTGCATTCATCACTTCTAGAACTTGCCTTTTGAGTCTCAATCGAGGTTGCTATATGTGTGTTTTGAACTTTGAAATGATTTTAGGCCATCATTTGAGAAGCCTATTATTCCCAAACACTAACCCTAATTCTGTTATCCTTGTGGTCCCATTTTGAGCCTAAATAAGCCTTTATTCTTAAACCGGATGATAGGGGTGTGAAGGTTGGTTAAGGGAATCCTTGATTTGAATTGAATATATGCTTGAAATGGTGTTGTGATTTTAATGATATGGGATGGTGTTTGATAGAAGGATACTCCTATAAGCTCATTTGTGAAGAAAGGAAAAAAAAAAAAAAAAATGGGAACGAAGTTCTCTCAAAAAGAAATGAAAAGAAAGAAAGAGGATAAGAACATAGTTCTTATATAAAAAGGAAAAAAAAAAAAAAAAAAGTGCATAAAGGAGTAGTCTTTATAAATTTTCGAAACATTCCTTTTAAAGGTTTGAGTTTCATTGAAAAGGTGAGATGGTGAGGTAGAAGATGGAGGAATTCATACTTGTTGAGGTTGTTATAAAGGTGAAGTACTTAGAAGAAGTTTTGAGTCACTTAGCCTAAAATTCTCTACCTAAACCAATGTCCCTACATTACAAGCCTAAGCAAAGACCTAATTGATCTTAGTCATAGCACACAACCAAGCGATGGAGATTTAGAGACTTGAGGCAAGCATATGGTAAGTATGGATACATGTATGAGATCATTGAGTGTTAAACCCCATTCTACATTTGAGCGATTGAGTGATACACTTATCTTGTGAGGTTTAGAGTTCATTTGTGCTTGAGTGATTGAGTTTCTAGTTGAGATTGTTGTGTAATTGTGGATTGTTCTATCACCTTGAGAGTTTCATGGAAAATCTTTTATGAGTGAGCTTTGAGGCATCGATGATCTTGATTTGCATACCCATATGTGCTTATGTTCTTTGATTGTTCGTTCCATTGTCGGGACGAGCAATGGCTTAAGTTTGGGGGAGTTCCACATATTTAGCATGCTTTAGAGTGTGTCTCGATGCGTGTTTTGGTTAGGATATGTGCTTAAATGGATAGGAAATGATAGGTTTTTACAATTTATGCATTTTCTATATGCTTTGCATTTCTCTCGTTTTCCATGCTGATTTCAGGTGCTGTGGCATTTTTCTGGGCATGTTTGGCTTATCCTATGTCGTAGAGGATCGAAAGAGGAAGCCGTAGCACTTTGCGGATTATTTTTCGGATGCCGGACGAGAGAGAACGAGCCAAAACCGTGGGAGTGCGCAAAGTGATACATATGGGCGGAAATGCACACAAACACATGCCTTGGACAACTTTCCGGAAATTACATATTTTACCCCACCTTCTCAACTCAAGTTTCTGTTATTTGCAATTTGACCCCAATTTGTGGGAAAACTATAAATAGCTAGTTATTTTCCTTATTTGACATCTAATTTCACTTGTAATTCACTTTTGTGCTACTCTCTTAGAACCCTAGCTATTTCTCTCTTTCCTTTTTGGTATTTTCAAATATTTGTGGATGATCAAGCTTGGATATTGAAGATTATTGGAGCATTTCAATTCCTCTTCCTTTCCTTGTTATTTCTATTATGTTTTCTCTTATTTTCATTGGTTTGATTGCTAGATTTATGGCTAGCTAAGCTTGTATATGGTTCCAAGTGATGGATGATTTGATGTAGATGATAGGTGTTAGAATCTAGGATGATGATCTACCTTCCCCTTGGATTGCCTATGGATTGGGACTTTAATTTGAATGCATGACTAATATTGATCACTAGGAGTGCATCTAAGGTGTTTGATGGAATGCCTAGGAAGCTTCCATTCATAGCACTTGGCATCAATCCATACCCATATCACTTGATTTCGTCTCATATAGTTCCTAGAAAGAATTAGATGGGTTGGATGAGAGTTGGTAGGTTATCTTAGACTAATTAGAGCTATTTGGAGTTGGTAGAGCATTTAAAGGCTTAGAAAGCATTTATTGTTCTATTGATCTACTTGTTGATCACCCTAGTAAGGTAGATTAACATATATGATATAAGAAACCATTCAAGGTGGATTAAATTGGTTTGAAGCATCTAGATTCTAAGACTTTCATCATCATCATATTGGAAATCACTTGGATCCATGCCTTTTACTATTTTTGATTCTTCATATTTGCACTTTACTTGTCTTGTTTACTTTGCCTTGTCAAGTTTACCATTTACTTTACTCTTTGCCTAGTTAAGAAAAACACCAAACCAAGATTATATGCTCAAATAGGATAATAGAGACAAGACGAACTACTTGATTATCTCTCGACACATTCACTCCTCGTGTTCGATACTCGGACTTCTCTAGTTCGATATTATTGCTAGGTTAGAAATAGCCTAGTCACTATCCCATTGTGCAATGTAGACATTCCTTTGTCTAATTCCAGTGAGCACAATCTGGGACGTGAGCTTGCTCTTTACAATGCACTTGTTGGAAATAAATTCCACCTTGTATCCTTTATCACAGAATTGTGAAATGGATAGCATGTTGTGCTTAAGTCTTTCCACATAGGAGACTTCTTCTATTGTAAGCTTTCCAATCTTCAGTGCGCTGTATCCTTTGGTGCTTCCTCGAGAGTTGTCACCAAATGTAACGTGTGGACCCTTCTTCTCTATGTAGTCATGAAGTAGAGCTCTCATGCCGGTCATGTGTCTTGAACATCCACTGTCCAAGTACCAGATTTGTTGACCCTTACTTGGCATGGGATCCATGGCGCTCACCTGCAATTAGACAGATTTTGGCACCCAAATCAGTTTGGGTCCTTGCAGGTTAGTTCCCTTAGGTACCCACACTTGCTTCACTTTCTTTTGAAAGGTAGCTTGTGTCTTGGGTTGTTGGGAATTGTTAAGAACAACATGTTAAGAGGGAACCTATAAGGGACACTTAATTGTTTTGATTTGATCCCAAAACCCCAAAGCGTTCTGTTCCCAAGCGACCCATTTTGATGTAGATAATAGGTTAGAATTTTTCTAAGCCTACTCTGTTAGGATGGCTCTTTATTCTGCTTAGAGTATAGACTTCAAAATGTTCAAGTGAAGGCCACTCGCTTGAGTGTGTTTTCTAAAGCGAAGCAAGTCTAGCGAGCCGAAGTGAAGCGTGCCGAAGAACAGCGTAGCGAAGCAAGCGCTACAGTAGATTCAAAGTGAGTCTGCCAAAGCGTAGCGAAGCGAGCGCTACAGTAGATTCAAAGTGAGTCTGCCAAAGCGTAGCGAAGCGAGCGCTACAGTAGATTCAAAGTGAGTCTGCCAAAGCGAAGCAAAGCGAGCGCTACAGAGTAAAGTCAAAGCGAGTCAACTCTGGTCAGCATTTTCCAAAGCAGTCACTAGGGGACTTTACTTCCCAAGCGACTCACTACAGAATGACTATGAAGTGACTCAACTAAAGCAGACGCTACAACTTCAAAGCATAGCGAGCCTCTACCTACCAGAAAGCGACAACACAATTCCCGCTCCGATTTTGAACTCCAGTCAACTGGAGATCTTCGCATTAATTGCGAAATCTCCATGCGTCGAACGCAGAGAGGAGCAGCGGAGTTGACTGCCAGGCCGACAAGGGCGCCGCAACAGTACTGGGTCGCTCCAGTTACTGTTACAATTGGATCTTAGCCAAATTCGGCAAAGAGCCAAAACTGCGCGTCTGAAAAGCAGCCAGCCTGTGCAAGTGCTGTCGAGAGGAGGAGGGACAAAGCCACCAACCAAGCAATGGATCTCGGCATCCCTCCGCCTATAAATAGTGAAGGATGAAGACGAAGAGAATTAGAACACTTCCTGAGCATTCGAGCGCCTAGTGCAAACAAACACTCCCAGCCTTAGTGCATTCTTTGAGTCGTTGTTTCCAAGTGTTCTCCGAGTTCCAGTCTCATCGGAACTCGTCTTCACAACCTTCACACTTAGAGTCTAAGCCCATTCCATATCCAAGCTTAGAAGAAGAGCTCTACCCATCTTTACACTTATTGTAAAGAGCTCTTCATAGTGTGTCGTCGTAAACCAAAAACCCTAAAATCTGTTGTTAGGTTTTGGTGTTCGTCGTCGTTAGGTTGTTCCGATCCAAGGCCCTTCTCTCATCGATTGAAGAAGCCTCGATCATAGAGTCTAGATCCAAGCTTGCACCTACATCGTTTGTGTGAAGCTCGATCGAAGCTAGGCTGTAAGGAGAGCCCGCAATCTCCCTGTCGTTCGGACTGAAGCGAGTGAAGCTTCCAGTCCAGTTTAGGTTTATGGTGTGAACCCGGAATCACCCAGCGTTTGTCAGATCCAAGCGAGTGAAGCTCGATCTTGACTAGGTTTTTGAAGGACCCGTAACCTTCAAGTTCTTGAGTGAAGAGAACCGTTGCCGAGTGCAACAAAGTGGGCGTAGGAGCTTTATCTCCGAACCACTATAATCCCTGTGTCGTATCTCTCTAACCCTAATCTCTTTACTTTGATTATCCATTGCATATTGCATCTAAACAAACATAACTTGGAAGTTTTTAATTACTTAGGAAAAGATAATAGCTCACCGAATTCCGCACAAGAGTAAAGTCTCACTCTTGGTCAAGCTCTAAGCTTAGGTCAAGAGATTGTTGATTGCTTTAGATCTAGCTCTCGGCTAGGTCTTAGTATTTCTACGAGCACTTTACTTCATACTCTGAGTTAAGGAATTTGAAGTTGAAAAACTTCAAAATACGTATTCACCCCCCCCCCCCCCCCCCTCTACCTATTTTTCCTATAACAAACCGGGACCAACAAGTGGTATTAGAGCAGCGGTTCTTTCGAGCCTCTGCTTTGCATATCCGAAGCGAGTCCCCACTCGCTTCACGTTGTCTCACTGAAACGGATCCTATTTCCTAAGTGCATCAAAACCTCACCCACGCATACTGCATATACTACTGACTGTTTTCCATGTCTACATACAATGCTTCTAGTCTTCTACAGTTTTCCATTGAAGGCTATGAGATCTGGAGCTTCCGAGTCGAGAGCTTCCTGTGTTCCATCCATGACCGGATGTGGGAGGTCATCGAAGATGGGCCGATCGAAATCAAGAAGGCTGTCTCTGAGAACGTCCCAGCTGCTGAAGGTCGGGCTGCCTACGTTCGACAAACCTACGTGGAGAAGGACAAGGACGACTACAACGCCAACGACTACAAAGTTGCCAACATCGACAAGATCGCACGCCACACGATGCAGAGCACCGTGTCGGACGCCTATCTACCACGGATCAGAAAGTGTGCGACAGCAAAAGAAATGTGGGAAACCCTAGCTCTCATTTCTCAAGGCACAGACAAAATCAAAGAGAACAAGCTCACCGTACAGATGCGGGAGTTTGAAAGCCTGATAATGAAGCCAGGAGAATCTATCGACGCCTTCGAGCTGAGAGTCACCAACATTACTGCAACTCTCAACTCACTTGGGAAGGAACTCACAGACAAGGAAGTGAACCTGAAGATAGTTCGAGCCCTCACAAGGAAATGGCAAACTATGAAGGAACCGTACCTAGCTACCAAGGATCTATCAAAGCTCACACCGGAGATTCTGTTCTCTGAACTCAAAGCTCACGAATTCGATCTGAATCGTATGAACCTCGACGAAGAGGATGAAGCTCCCACAACGTCAAAAGGTGTAGCTTTCAAAGCTGCTGAAGGACCAAGCGACCAGTCGCTAGCCAAGATGACGAGGGAAGAGTTGGAAGAACATGTTGCGTTCTTATCTAAGAACTTTAACAAAATGAACTCTCGAGTGGGCAAATACAAAAGATTCTACAAGCAGTACAAGGGGAGGAGCACTTATGCTTGAGAAGGAAAAGGGAAGAGAGAAGAGACGACCAAGCCAATCTCAAGGGACATGATGGAAGTAGAATGCTACCACTGCCACAAGATGGGCCACTACAAATCCGATTGCCCGAAGCTGAGTGCGAAGGAGCGAGAGGAACTGAAAGCGAAGAGGGATGCTCCAAGGCGAGCGCTCGTAGCGAGTGAAGTGCCGGTCGCTTCAACTGAAGATCCATCAAGCGACTCTGATGCATTTACAGATCCCAACTCCAGTGATGGTGAGGATCTTGGACTCATGGCGCTCACCGACGAGGAAACAGGAGAGGTATTCATCTATCCCTAACCTAGTTCAATTACACTCGCACACACTCACCAAGAGGAAGCAAATTCCTCGACATGGAGTGAGTTGCTTGACAAGCACATTAAACTGTCAAGCGACCACGAAATGTTGAAACAAGCTTTGTCTCAAAGCGAGAAGGAGATCCGAAAGCTAGCCACTGAGCTTGACCAAGTTAAACTTATCTTAAGGGCTATGACTAGTAAGTTCGAAGATCTCTTCGCTGGACATCAAAGCATGGAAGGAAGGTATGAAACCCAATCCGCTCTAGTTGCCAACTTGAACAAAGCTGCATATGCTAGGCAGGCACTAGAGAGCTCACTTCTACCTTTTGGTAGAAAGGGAGGACTCGGATATGAGGGTGAACCTTCCAAGCCCACTGTCTTTGTTGGTGCTTCAAACACGACACCATCAGTCACTTTGGAAATGCCCACTGCATCCAAAGCGACCACCAACAAAGATAAAGACCAAGTGGCTGAGAACCCTAAGAAGAAGCCAATGAAGATGTCTATATCCTCAAGGGCAGAAACTAAGGGCAAGCAGAATTAAACTATCCCTAGCACTCACAATGCTAAGTCTTACCAATCCAAAGGTAAAGGGAAACCAGTTGAAGCTTCTAAGTCTCAAGCCAAGACACAAGAGACAAAGGATCTCCCTTTTAAGAAAAGGAGTAATGTCTATGTGTCACGTTATCCGGACTGGAGATGGTCCAACCGGACTAACGTTGAGGGGGAAGATTTTGAAGCACCAAAGAGGCCGCTTCAAACTTCCAAGGTTAGTCAAGCGAGTTGGGTCCAAAACCCTAGTTGGACCACTTCGAGGAAACCAAGCGAGCCGCTTCGACAGACTGTAAAACCTAAGTCAGTCTCTAAGCCTGTAGCTAATCCGAACCGAGTCGCTTCAGGATACAAGCATAAAGGAAAGAGCATAGGTAAGTCTCAAGTGAGCCGCTACCCCTCTTGCACACACTGCTGCACGTGTGAAGCTGCCTCATGGCAGAAGTCACAGTTTTCGAAGGTCGAGAAGCCCAAAGCACAAGCTACCTCTCAAAAGAGAGTGAAGCAAGTGTTGGTACCTAAGGGAACTAACCTGCAAGGACCCAAACTGATTTGGGTACCAAAATCTGTCTAATTGTAGGTGAGCGCCGTGGATCCCATGCCAAGTGAGGGTCATCAAATCTGGTACTTGGACAGTGGATGTTCAACACATATGACCGGCATGAGAGCTCTACTTCATGACTACATAAAGAAGAAGGGTCCACACGTTACATTTGGTGATAACTCTCGAGGAAGCACCAAAGGGTATGGTGCACTGAAAGTTGGAAATCTCACAATTGAAGAAGTCTCCTACGTAGAAGGACTCAAGCACAACTTGCTATCCATTTCAAAATTCTGTGACAAGGGATACAAGGTGGAATTTATTTCCAACAAGTGCATAGTAAAAAGCAAGATCACGTCCCAGATTGTGCTCACTGGAATTAGACAAAGGAATGTCTACATAGCACAATGGGACAGCTGCAAGGAGGAGACGTGCTTAGTTGCAAGGAGTGCTACAGAAATAGGATGGCTATGGCACAGACGCTTGAACCATCTCAATTTCAAAGCCATAGATCGCTTAGCTCGAAATGGTTTGGTGCAAGGCATACCAAATGAAGTCATTATTAAAGATCATCCATGCTCACCATGCCAACGAGGGAAGCAGACGAAGAAGCACTTCGCCAGTCTTGAAGAAGCTTCATCCAAGCGAGTGCTCGAGCTGCTTCACATGGACTTGTTTGGTCCAGTCACCCCAGTTAGTGTGAATGGAACGAAGTACACTCTAGTTGTAGTCGACGACTTCTCTCGCTACACTTGGGTTGTATTTCTCTTCAGCAAGAAGGAGACATTGACCAAGCTTCCACAACTGCTCAAGCGATTGGCTGTGGAAAAGAATCAAGCGATTGTGACCATCCGCTTCGACAAAGGCACAGAGTTCTTGAACTCTACCATTGAAGCTTACTGCACAGAGCATGGCATAGCACATCAGACCTCCTCAGCACGCACACCTCAGCAGAATGGAGTTGCTGAAAGAAGGAATCGAATCATCAAAGATGCCGTTCGAACCATGATTGCAGACTCGAAGCTTCCAATGAAGTATTGGGCTGAAGCAGCCAATACAGCATGCTACACGCAGAACCGGACGCTTCTCTGCAAACGACATGACAAAACACCATATGAAATATGGACAGGGAGAATTCCTAACATATCCTATTTCCATATTTTTGGTTGTAGGGTCTTCATCCATGACAATGGGAAGTCGCAGTTGAAAGCCTTTGAAAGCAAAGCTGATGAAGGAATATTCTTAGGATATTCTACATCAAGCAAAGCTTACAGGGTGTTCAACTGCAAAACCCTAATCGTGGAGGAATCACCCCATGTCGTATTTGATGAATCTTCCTTGAGTCTTCCACAGGAACAGGTTCAATCTAAAGAAGGAAAGTCAAGCGAGGAACCCATCAATTCATCATCATGGGACATGCTTGAGGATGATGAAGAAATCAAGGACTCAAGCGAGCTGATTGTCCAGAGAAAAGATGAAGCTGCCCCCAAGATTCCTGAAGCGAGTCCTGGCCAAGCACCCAATCCAGTCGCTTCAGATGGTGAAGCGAGTAACAAGGAAGAAGATGAAGATGAAGCCGGCGGATCCAAGCGTGCATGGCTCAAGGATCACTCACCAAGTCAAATCATTGGAGATCCATCCAAGGGTGCAGTGACCAGAAGTCAAGTGTTTGGAGAAAGTGCCATGTTCAGTTGCTTTCTCTCAAACATCGAGCCATCAAGCGTGGAGGAAGCCCTAGCTGATTCCAATTGGGTGATCGCCATGCAAGAAGAACTGAATCAGTTCACCAGGAACGACGTATGGTACCTCGTGGATCGTCCCAAATTCCAGCATGTTATTGGCACCAAATGGGTGCTCAAGAACAAGACGGACGAGGACCACAACATTGTGAGGAACAAGGCGCGACTCGTTGCTAAAGGCTACAGCCAAGAGGAAGGAATCGACTTTGATGAGACCTTCGCTCCAGTGGCACGGCTTGAAGCGATCAGACTATTTCTAGCCTATGCAGCGGCCAAGAAATTCAAAGTCTATCAGATGGATGTGAAGAGCGCGTTCCTCAACGGTGAATTGAAGGAAGAAGTATATGTGGAGCAGCCACCGGGTTTCGAGCAAGGAGATAAGGTGTATTGCTTGAAGAAAGCCCTATACGGGTTGAAGCAAGCTCCCAGAGCTTGGTATGATACCCTATCCCAATTCTTAGTGGATAATGGATTCCACAAAGGAAAGATAGATCGAACCCTATTCACAATCAACCATGGAGAAAATATGATGTGGGTTCAGATCTACGTGGATGACATCATATTTGGATCACAAAACCAGTCGCTTAGCGAGAAGTTTGGAGAGCTTATGAAGACCAAGTATGAGATGTCGATGATTGGCTTGATGAGCTGCTTTCAAGGTCTTCAAGTGAAGCAGCAGGATGATGGTATCTTCATCAATCAAGCTAAGTATACTCGAGATATGCTTGCCAAGTTCGGTGTTCAGCATGCTAAAGCTGTGAAGATTCCAATGAACACGAACTGGAAGATGGAGCCAGACCTAGATGGGAAGTCTGTGGATGCTACAGACTACCGAGCTTTGATCGGATCCCTTCTATATCTCACTGCAAGTAGGCCGGATATAGCTTTTGCAGTTGGAGTATGTGCTCGCTTCCAAAGCAATCCCAAGCACAACCATCTTGAAGCTGCCAAGAGAATTCTTCGATATTTGAAGGGCACTGTCAATATGGGGCTGTGGTATCCAACGGAGGACAATTTGGAGCTCACTGGATACTCAGATGCTGACTATGGAGGGTGCCGAATTGATAGGAAGTCAACTTCGGGCACTTGTCAGTTCTTGGGAAGCAAGTTGATCTCATGGTTTTCGAAGAAGCAGACGGGTGTAGCTACCTCAATGACTGGAGCCGAATATATGGCAGCTGGAAGCTGTTGCTCTCAAATTCTATGGCTTCGTCAGCAGTTGAAGGACTACAATGTTGAAGCAAATGAAATTCCAATATTCTGCGACAACAACATTGCGATCTGCATCTCTCAAAATCCAGTGCTACACACCAGATGCAAGCACGTGGAAATCCGACATCACATCATCCGTGATCATGTCGAGAAGAAGGATATCAAGCTCGAGAAAATTCAAACCGATCTCCAGCGAGCAGATATCCTCACCAAGCCTCTAGCTGAGTCTCGTTTTAATCAGCTATGCATGGAATTAGGGTTGCTAGATGATGGAGCCCGTAAGTCATGGTTCGAAGCCCGGAGGCCCAGAATTAAAGATGATATGGGATGAAGATTGAAGATATTATTTAGTAGTTTATTTAGTTAAGTTTTTATTAATTTTCGTTTTAATTTGGTTTTTTAGTTGATAGGGTTATTTTAAACATTATTTTAGTGATTTTATTCCTTTTTAGACTAGGTTTTGGTTTGGTATATTATAGGATAGGTTTTTAACTAGTTTCCTTGTGGAATTAGGACTCTATGAAGCCTATAAATATGGCTCATATATCATGGACGAAAATTACATCAGATTATTCATTAATATTATTGTGAGTTTATTCTCTCTTGAGAGTTCTTCGAATTCCTCTTGATTATTCCAAGACGAATTCATTATCCGGCGAATCAGCGAGTAAATCAAACCTTGTTGTGTGTCATTCATCGTCCCCGTGTGGCTTGGCGACCGTTTCTTTGGGTTATAGAGACTTCGGTTTATCTATAGAACTTAGGAGGGTTTAGTCCATTGACGTATTGGGATTTCCATCGTTAGTTAGTTTCAGTCTTCCGCGTGCGTGAATTCTACGACTCTCATCAAGGATCGTATCATTTGGCACCAGAGCCAGAGTTTACGTAATCCAGGTTCTATCTTTCCTTTTGTCTTTTTCGTTTTCGTACCATTCTGTTCGGGTCGTTTTTATTCATGTCGTTCGTTCGAGTCTTCTTCTAATCGTTCGTCAGATTCGTTTCTGTGTCAAAAAAAAATAAAA
This sequence comes from Thymus mandschuricus, assembly GCA_029379335.1. NCBI lineage: Eukaryota > Viridiplantae > Streptophyta > Magnoliopsida > Lamiales > Lamiaceae > Thymus > Thymus mandschuricus. Next base: position 10,683,957 of record CM057074.1, on the reverse strand, counting down.
AAAAATAAAAAAAATCGTATCTATGTCATAGAGTCGTCCTTTGTAGCTTTTCATTTCGTGTCAAGTATTCAGATTCGTTTCTGTGAGTTTTCGTCTTTTTCTCGTGTTTTTCGTTCGCCAGCACTAAAACGGCCATAACTTTTGCATACGGACTCCGATTTTTCTCCATAATACCTTTTCGGAAACATCTCAACGAGATCTAAAAGTCTCATTACTCTGCTGGTATGTCGTATGAGGAACTTGATCAACAAACAAAGCTCAAGATAGAGGCGATGGTGAAACAATGGGGCGAGGAGATGAGGTCTGAGTCGGTGTTAATTTGTTCGAAGAGTGGAGGTCGATACAAAGACAAAGCCCGACAATACAACCAACGTGGCCATCTTGGTGAGGACGAAGATGTGGACATTACCTACTTTCAAGGGAAATATGATCCAAAGTTGTATCTTCAATGGGAAAGAAATATGGAGATAGCTTTTTGTCATCATAACTATTCTGAGTTCAAGAAGGTGAACTTGGCATCCAGGTTGTTATCGGACTATGCTTTAACTTGGTGGGATCGGTTAGCTAAGAGTAGAAGTAGGAAAGGAGTGGAGCCAATCATGACTTGGAAAGAGATGAAGGCAGTAATGAGGAAGCATTTTGCACCTACCCATTACTATCGTGAGAGTCAGAATGGTTTGAGACAGTCCCAAGCTACTACTATTTCATATTTGAAGAGAAGTTTTTGGGAGAAAGAAGAGGAGCCGAAGGAGTACATACGTCCATTTGTGAAGCCAAGGTCAGATGCTAAGAGTGCGTTCACTCCGGTTCGAGATGATGTGGAAGAACTGAATGAGGAGGTAGAAGAAATCGAAGCACCTCCTGGACCACTTAGTTTATTTGATGATATTGATCAGAGTGTGCAAAATGAAGAGTGTGATGGAGAGCAGCAAGAGAACATCATTCATGTCGAGGATGAAGTGTCGTTTGTTTCTCTTACTCCAACGCAAGTGGATGAGGATGATCAAATGCAACTGTCAAAGGAGGTGGAGATGGTGAAGTCCAAGGAAGAGAAAGTAGAGACAAACGAGAATGGGTTGATGCATGAGTCTCTACTTGATCAGAGTAGTGTTTTGGAGTTGATAGTGAATGAGGAGAAGTCCATGGAGGCAAAGTGGAACAAGGGGAATGTTTCGTCCACTAATGATCTTGATTGTCTATTCTCTTCTACTTATTCATTTGTGCAGGTATTCGATGATGTTTCTTCCAAAGATACATTTCATGGCGTATTATCAATTAAAGGAAGTGAACATCAAATCGAGTTCGAAGGATTGAATGAGTTGGAGAAATGTGAAGAGATCAAGAAACAAAATTTCTTTCCTTTTGATGTAGGAGACGGCCAGGATTTGAGGACAAATCCTCTTCAAGAGGAGGGGAATGATGGAGCCCGTAAGTCATGGTTCGAAGCCCGGAGGCCCAGAATTAAAGATGATATGGGATGAAGATTGAAGATATTATTTAGTAGTTTATTTAGTTAAGTTTTTATTAATTTTCGTTTTAATTTGGTTTTTTAGTTGATAGGGTTATTTTAAACATTATTTTAGTGATTTTATTCCTTTTTAGACTAGGTTTTGGTTTGGTATATTATAGGATAGGTTTTTAACTAGTTTCCTTGTGGAATTAGGACTCTATGAAGCCTATAAATATGGCTCATATATCATGGACGAAAATTACATCAGATTATTCATTAATATTATTGTGAGTTTATTCTCTCTTGAGAGTTCTTCGAATTCCTCTTGATTATTCCAAGACGAATTCATTATCCGGCGAATCAGCGAGTAAATCAAACCTTGTTGTGTGTCATTCATCGTCCCCGTGTGGCTTGGCGACCGTTTCTTTGGGTTATAGAGACTTCGGTTTATCTATAGTACTTAGGAGGGTTTAGTCCATTGACGTATTGGGATTTCCATCGTTAGTTAGTTTCAGTCTTCCGCGTGCGTGAATTCTACGACTCTCATCAAGGATCGTATCACTAGACCCTGGTGAAGAGTGCTAGGTCCGGGATGCACGAAGGAGTGGTCGCTAGTTTTTCGTAGCGTCACTCGCTTCGGATCTTCACCAACTCAAGCGAGTCACTTCAAAATTCCACTCGCTTGAAGAAGGAGGAATAAGGTGGAGAAAGATGGAGTGTTGGAAGACGTTCTCTACCCGCTTACAGGAATTGTTAAGCCATTGGTTAAGGGGGAACTATTGTTTGCTCTCGGAGCAAGCTACTTCCAAAGCGAGCAAGGACCTAGCCTAGGATTCCTAGCGAGTGGGTATAGACACTCGCAAGTGCCGTTTCTAGTAACGGTTGTGGGGTCTTGTATCGGGCCTTCCCACGTAAAAACGGTGAAAGCTTAGGCAGGGCTGGCACCTAGACCTTGTGTCTTCTTCCCATCTTTCCGCCGAAGAGGAGCAAGTCTTCTCATCTCCTTCATAATGGATAAACATCCATTCCTTACTCACTTTTCATTGAGTTGAGCTGCCGGATGTCTATTCATTCCTCCCTCACTTTGAATTTTGCATCGCTTCAATTAACCCTAGCTTGGGTCAAGCGAGTCGACTGCAAATTCATTCTGTAGTTTATAGGAGGAAGCTTGAAGGTTTACCTTTTTCTACAAAAGGTTGCAGGGCTGGTGACATGCTTCTGCGTAAAATACGAGATTGTCTTGTCAGAGCATTCTCATTGTCATCCTGTCCATTTTTGCTCTGAGATAAGGACTTGTACTCATCTCCCATTCGTCGTGAATATGTACACTTACGTGAAGCTCCCCTCTGGGTTGTAGTAAGCTTGTGTACTATATTCATTTTCTCCCCCATTCACTTCGATGGAGGACGCTCTAATTCGTAGAGGAAGATGAATGTCAGGAAGATAAAGCTTCCAACAAATCTCTAACAGGTGGTATCATCAAGCTTGAAGTCACCAAATGCATTCATCAACAAGTGGATTCAACAAATGAAGTCCAAATCAAATGATGTCTTCAATAAGTGGTATCAATCTCCTACGAAGTGAGATTGACTGGTAAACGTTTCAATTTTAAGTACACTAAGTGAGCTGAAGTGTGCTAGAAACCTTCACTCACTATGTGGAAAATATGAAATGAATCTGACACAAATACAAAGAGGAAAACACTCTTGTTTATCCTCGAAGTATGTAAGTCAGAGACATTTTAAAATTAAGCAAAGAAATCTCATTTCTTATTCTAGTCGCTTCAGATGGCAAAGCGAGTGCTACGTCACTCCAAGCGAGCCATCGCAAGCGAGTGCGGAACAGTCACTCAAGCGAGTGCCTCTCAAAGAGAGCAAAGGCCTAGCGGCCCAACTCGAAGCGAGCGGGTACGAAGCGAGTATGAGCTGTCTGCACTCGAGTGCAATTTTACTTTCTGCTTAGCATTTAATGCAGGTTCACGTACTGGCGAAAATAACGGGCGCGTGGATTACACTTTGAATTCGAAGAGAGAAAAGATGGAGAAGATCCAGCCGTTGAATCTTAACAGTCCCCAATCTGTAGCCGTTGGATTGACGCCGTATAAGACAAACCAATCACAGCAGGCCACGTGGAGACGACGTGCAAGTTGGCGGTTCACTTTTAGTGTGATGACGCCGGACACATCAGATCCATCACCGCACGTCCGCCGCCTACCTAGCTGAGTATTCATCGATTTTACTGTCTTGCCCTAGCCACGTCAGCCAAACCCTACCTCTATATAAGGGTGGAGTTGCAGACTGCGGAAATCTTTACAACTTTCAAACTTTGCCATTCTTGTGCAAAAACTGAAATTTTCTGCAAACTCACGAGTCTTAAAATTCCCAGTTTTTCGTCGTTAAATCTCCATTCAAACTCTTTCATTCTTCACCATGGGCAAGAAGCAGAAGACTGAAACAATGGAGGAATTTCTCACTGAGGTCGACAAGCACATCAATGTCGAGCCTCATCTCGACCCGATCGTTGTCGAAGAAGATGGATTTTTTCGTAGGGCCGTGATCACGGCGGGTCTATGGAAGTTTGTGACGGCGGTCCCGTAAAAAATTCTGGCAAAGGCGGTGGGTGAGCTCCTGCTAAATTTGAGGAAGGAGCAAAACACATCCTCGTTCACATATCCACAGACCAGGAAGCCGGTGGAGGTGGATTTGAGCGATCTCATCGGCATGTTCGACTTGCCGAAGGAGGGTGGAAACTCCTTGTTGGAGTTGGGATTTTCAGCCGGAGTCGAATATGGTCGATTCGCCATCGCCGGAGCAGAACCAAACTTCAAGGAGGCCAGTATTCGTTCCAATTTGAAGGCTCCGTTCAACCATATCTGCGAGCTCTTCTCGAAGAGCGTCGCTTGCTACGTCGGAACCCTAGATACACTCTCTGAAACAAAGCTGATCGCCACCACCGTTATCGTCGACAGCCTCACCGGAACCAGATTCAACTGGCATGGTTGGTTTCTCAACCAAATTCACGAAGCAGCTGAAGACTTTGCATTCGTGAAAGGTAGCGCCGACCAGATTCTCCTCAAGGGGAAGCTGAAATTCTTCTCTAGACTCTCTGTTGCCTTGGAGGAGAAGTTTCCGGGCAAAGTGTGGCTGGAATCCGACACGGCTGTCTACAACAAGCAGTCAATTTTCTATGACAAGTGGAGGAAGACCAAGATTCCGATTGATTTGGGACTTCTAGCTGTAGAGGTGCCCGTAGCAAGACCAGTTGTCGAAAGGCAAGCTGAAGCGTCCCATGCAAAGCGAGCCGCTTCACCTGGGAAGCGTGCGGCACCGAAGCGAGTGAAAAAGAAGATGAAGCGAGTCACTTCACTCATCCTGTCAAGCGAGGCGGAGGAGAAGCCGCTTGAGGATGTTGAAGTAACTCAACCCCAACCCTCGCCCACAAAAATACAATCTCCCACACTCCAAGTTCAATTTCAAACACATCAAACCCAAACCCAGCCACCACCAGAAACCCAAACCTCATCAACCCACCAACCTCTTACACAGACAACCCCCTTCTCTCCCCAGGAAGAAGAATCTGCATCTTCTTTCCATATACCCACAATCCCTCTACTACATGTAGACCCAACCGAAGCCTACACCACATTCCAACCTACTCAAACCCAACGAACTCAGCCAGCTACAGAACCTATCCAACTATCTGAAACCCAAACACCTGAAGCCATATCATCATCCCTATCCCCCTCGACATCGGCAGCCACAGCCGATACCGCCCAAACAGCCGGTGAACTCCCAATTATCTCACCAATCGTTCCTCCCACTTTCACTGCAGAAATGCAGGCTATCGATCGCTACGTCAAGGATCGAGAGCAAGCTGCAGAGACCATTGCTCTTCGCTACTCCAACATTCCGTGGACCGACGTGTTCTACACCCAGACCGTCGACTTCCTGACGTACATTACATACCGCGGAACGGAGTACTACAAGATTTACAATCTCATGCAGGCCTTCAAGAAGGAAGAATTGATTCAGCTGGAGGCCAAGATGGCGTGAACAGCTTTCACACGTTTCTTGATGGGACCAGCTTCTGGGACAAGCTGGATGCCAAGATAAAACAACAATACCCAGATGCTGTAATTCCCAAGCGAGAGCCAACCCCTCACGAGCAGCAGTTGATCAATGCTCATTCGGAGGAGATGGAGGCGAAGGAGGTGGAGATCTCAAATCTCCAAAGCGAGATTTCCAAGAAGGAGCAACAGGTGAACCGAAGAGTGCTGGAGGTCAAGAGTCTTCGTGAAGACTTTGACAAGAAGAAGGGAGATCTGGAGGGAAAGGTGGAGGAGAAGGGAAGGTTGTTGGAAGAGAAGGAAAAGGCGTTGGAGGCGCAGGTGAAGCTGGTCGGAGACTAGACGAAAACCATCACCGAACTCAAGGACTCGCTTGATGCGGAACGGAGTCGCTTGAGGGAGGTTAATGCCAAGTTAGTCTCAATTGGCAAGGAAAAGAAGGATTTGGAGAAGGAGGTGAAAAAGCTGAAGGAGGCAGTTGAGAAGAGGGATGAAGAGTTGATAAGAAAGGGGAGTGAGCTGCTCAGCACCAAAAAGACCCTCGACTCACTCAGAAATGAATTGAAGGAACTCAAGCAAGAGAGTGAGATTGATAAGAAAGAGCTTGAGAGCCGAAGAAGGAGTGCGCAGGCTCTTGATCTGAAGAGTGCAGATCTATCAATCCTACTGCAGAAAGTCAAGGAACTGGGAGAAGCTTACACAGAGAAAGTTGCTGCAGGTGCCGAATTCCATCTCTCTCTAATCAGAGAGAGAGGAGCCTTGAAACAATGAAGGCAGAGCTTCAAGCAGCCCAAGAGTTCTGGTACTTTAATCTGCAGGAAGAGAAAAAGGATCTGAGGAGTGAAGTAGAAGCGGAGCTGGACGCTCGCTTCAAGTCGGTGGAGCCACTGGAGAGGTTGATGCTCTCAGTGAAGGAGAGAGAAAAAACAGTGTGAGTATTTGCTAGAAGAAATCAGCATCAAAACTGCACAGTTGGTGCTCGCCCAGGAGCACACCTTCGCAGGCAAAACTGAACGGATGCTGCATGCCGTCTTTGATGCTGTAAACAACATACACAAATCGATCACTGGAAAGTCCATCATTCCAACCCCTGGCAGTGATGATGCCAAAAAGGGGGAAGGACAAGTGAAGATAGGAGGTGAAGGAAGTGGAGTTGGTGTGGAGAGGATGCTGGAGGGAGGCAGTGGTGTAAGAGGAGTTAGACGATGAAGCGAGGGCCCTACGAGCAAAGAAGGGGAAAGTGAAGCTCACTGAGGAGGAGCTTATGAAGAAGCCCGAAGAGCCCCGCAGGCCAACCGAAGAGAAAGTGCTTGGTTCTTCCATTGCACGTCACCCTCCTGTTGTGGTGATGACCAAGGAGCAAAGGGAGAAGCAAATCGCGAAGGACGAGGCCTTGGCTTGGCAGATGGAGCGTGATTTTGAATTGAGAAGGCTAACACTTGCAGGTGCTTCAGGTTCTAAAGCGCCCGCTTCAGCCGCCGCACGCGCTTTAACTGTCGCGCTCGCTACATCTACTGCAGGAGCCACTTCATCTGCAGTCGTCCCTCCAAGCACTATAAAGATGGACATGCCGCCTCCCCCACCACCAAAGCAAGCACTGAAGCGAACTGCTCCGGACTCAAAAGAAGATGACCCTACGGCCAAGCGCCAAATGGTCAAACAAGCAGTTGCTTCGAGGGCTGAGAAGCAGGAGAGAAGGAGGAAGAGAGGAGAGGACTGGAAGGAAGGAGTGGACTGGAAGGGGTGTAGTGCCACTGCAGGATGAGTGCTCTCGGATGAGTCCTCTCAACAACTTCCTATGCGCATATGATGAGAAGATGCGGAGGAAAATATTCACCATGGCTGAGCTTGCAGAGCCCAAATCCCTTATCATCAAGGTGCCTGAAGTGAAAAAATTTCCAATGCCATTCCTTCCAGGCACAAGAATTCCTGATCGCAGCATCATGGACGCAGAGGTGACTGAAGCCTTTAGATTGGAGAGCGGATGGAGGAGACCAAGTATCCACACTGTTGGTACTTTGGAGCTGAACGTCCTCTCTGCCTATTTTACTGAAGAAAAGGAGAAGAAGAAGGAGGAGGTGACGGAGGAGAAGACAAAAGACAAGGAAGAAGAGGCTGCAGGAAACCTTTGAGTTTCAAGTCTCTTAATTGTGAACTGCTGTTCATCTATCCAATTTATTTTCTGTCTCTCTTGTGTTATTTAATAGCTTTGTGGATATTTTATCCTTATGCTACAAACTGAAACAAAAATTTAACAAAAAAAAAAAAGGGAAAGGAACTTAAAAATAAATTCAAACAAAGCCCTGCAAAGGAAGCAGTCGCTTGAAGTTCCTTCCACGGTTAGATAGGCTAGATTGTTTTTAAATCTAAGTCATTGGGTTTTGGCATCATCAAAAAGGGGGAAATTGTTGGGAATTGTTAAGAACAACATGTTAAGAGGGAACCTATAAGGGACACTTAATTGTTTTGATTTGATCCCAGAACCACAAAGCGTTCTGTTCCCAAGCGACCCATTTTGATGTAGATAATAGGTTAGAATTTTTCTAAGCCTACTCTGTTAGGATGGCTCTTTATTTTGCTTAGAGTATAGACTTCAAAATGTTCAAGTGAAGGCCACTCGCTTGAGTGTGTTTTCTGAAGCAAAGCAAGTCTAGCGAGCCGAAGTGAAGCGTGCCGAAGAACAGCGTAGCGAAGCAAGCGCTACAGTAGATTCAAAGTGAGTCTGCCAAAGCGTAGCGAAGCGAGCGCTACAGTAGATTCAAAGTGAGTCTGCCAAAGCGTAGCGAAGCGAGCGCAACAGAAGATTCAAAGTGAGTCTGCCAAAGCGAAGCAAAGCGAGCGCTACAGAGTAAAGTCAAAGTGAGTCAACTCTGGTCAACATTTTCCAAAGCAGTCGCTAGGGGACTTTACTTCCCAAGCGACTCACTACAGAATGACTACGAAGTGACTCAACTAAAGCGGACGCTACAACTTCAAAGAAAAGCGAGCCTCTACCTACCAGAAAGCGACAGCACAATTCCCGCTCCGATTTTGAACTCCATCAACTGGAGATCTTCGCATTAATTGCGAAATCTCCACGTGTCGAATGCGGAGAGGAGCAGCGGAGTTGACTGCCAGGCCGACAAGGGCGCCGCAACAGTACTGGGTCGCTCCAGTTACTGTTACAATTGGATCTTAGCCAAATTCGGCAAAGAGCCAAAACTGCGCGTCTGAAAAGCAGCCAGCCTGTGCAAGTACTATCGAGAGGAGGAGGGATAAAGCCACCAACCAAGCAACGGATCTCGGCATCCCTCCGCCTATAAATAGTGAAGGATGAAGACGAAGAGAAGTAGAACACTTCCTGAGCATTCGAGCGCCTACTGCAAACAAACACTCCCAGCCTTAGTGCATTCTTCGAGTCTTTGTTTCCAAGTGTTCTCCGAGTTCCAGTCTCATCGGAACTCGTCTTCACAACCTTCACACTTAGAGTCTAAGCCCATTCCATATCCAAGCTTAGAAGAAGAGCTCTACCCATCTTTACACTTATTGTAAAGAGCTCTTCATAGTGTGTCGTCGTAAACCAAAAACCCTAAAATCTGTTGTTAGGTTTTTGTGTTCGTCGTCGTTAGGTTGTTCTGATCCAAGGCCCTTCTTTCATTGATTGAAGAAGCCTCGATCATAGAGTCTAGATCCAAGCTTGCACCTACATCGTTTGTGTGAAGCTCGATCGAAGCTAGGCTGTAAGGAGAGCCCGCAATCTCCCTGTCGTTCGGACTGAAGCGAGTGAAGCTTCCAGTCCAGTTTAGGTTTTTGGTGTGAACCCGAAATCACCCAGCGTTTGTCAGATCCAAGCGAGTGAAGCTCGATCTTGACTAGGTTTTTGAAGGACCCGTAACCTTCAAGTTCTTGAGTGAAGAGAACCGTTGCCGAGTGCAACAAAGTGGACGTAGGAGCTTTATCTCCGAACCACTATAATCCCTGTGTCGTATCTCTCTAACCCTAATCTCTTTACTTTGATTATCCATTGCATATTGCATGTAAACAAACATAACTTGGAAGTTTTTAATTACTTAGGAAAAGATAATAGCTCATCGAATTTCGCACAAGAGTAAAGTCTCACTCTTGATCAAGCTCTAAGCTTAGGTCAAGAGATTGTTGATTGCTTTAGATCTAGCTCTCGGCTAGGTCTTAGTATTTCTATGAGCACTTTACTTCATACTCTGAGTTAAGGAATTTGAAGTTGAAAAACTTCAAAATACGTATTCACCCCCTCTATGTATTTTTCCTATAACAAACCGGGACCAGCATGGGTTTCTTGACCTTTGAAAACTGTGAGTTATGCCTTAAAGCAGCTTCACACGTGCAGCAGTGTGTGCAAGAGGGGTAGCGGCTCGCTTGAGGCATACCTATGCTCTTAACCTTTTGCTTGTATCCTGAAGCGACTCGCTTCGGATTAGCTACAGGCTTAGAGACTGACTTAGGGTTTACAGTCTTTCGAAGTGGCTCGCTTGGTTTCTTCGAAGCGATCAATCTAGGGTTTTGACCTCGACTCGCTTGAGAAACCTTGGAAGTTTGAAGCGACCTCCTTGGTGCTTCCAATTCTCCCCCCTCAACGTTAGTCCGGTTGGACCATCTCCAGTCCGGATAACGTGACACATAGACATTACTCCTTTTCTTGAAAGGGAGATCCTTTGTCTCTGGTGTCTTGGTCTGAGACTTAGAAGCTACAACTGTTTTCCCTTTACCTTTGAATTGGTAAGCTTCAGCATTGTGAGTGCTAGGGACAGTTGGTCTTTGCTTCCCCTTAGATTCTGCCCTTGAAGATATAGACATCTTCATTGGCTTCTTCTTAGGGTTCTTAGCCATTTGGCCTTTATCCTTGTTGGTGGTCGCTTTGGAGGCAGTGGGCACATCCAAAGAGACTGATGGTGTAGTGTTTGAAGCACCAACAAAGACAGTAGGCTTGGAAGGTCCACCCTCATATCCGAGTCCTCCCTTTCTACCAAAAGGTAGAAGCGAGCTCTCTAGTGCCTGCCTAGCATATGAAGCTTTGTTCAAGTTGGCAACTAGAGCGGACTGGGTTTCATACCTTCCTTCCAAGCTTTGATGTCTAGCGAAGAGATCCTCGAACTTACTAGTCATAGCCCTTAAGTTAAATTTGACTTGTTCAAGCTCAGTGGCTAGCTTTCGGTTCTCCTTCTCGCTTTGAGACAAAGCTTGTTTTAACACTTCATGGTCGCTTGACAATTTCTTGTGTTTGTCAAGCAACTCACTCCATGTCGAGGAGTGAACTTCCTCATTATCAGTGTGTGCCAGTGTAATTGAAGTGATTGAAGGGTAGAAGAATACCTCCCCAGTATCTTCATCAGTGAGCGCCATGAGTCCCAGATCCTCTCCCTCGCTTGAGTTGGGATCTGTAAATGCATCGGAGTCACTTGATAGATCTTCAGTTGAAGCGACCGGCATTTCACTCGCTACGAGCGCTCACCTGGGAGCATCTCTCTTGGCCTTCAGTTCCTCACGTTCTTTGGCACTTAACTTTGGGCAGTCAGATTTGTAGTGGCCCATCTTGTGGCAGTGATAGCACTCCACATCCATCTTGTCACGTGGGATCGGCTTTGTCGTCTCTTCTCTTTTCCCTTTTCCTTCTCGAGCATCAGTGCTCCTTCCTTTGTACTGCTTGTAGAATCTCTTATACTTGCCCACACGCGAGTTCATTTTGTTGAAATTCTTCGATAGAAATGCAACATGCTCTTCCAGCTCTTCCCTTGTCATCTTGGCTAGCGACTAGTCGCTTGGCCCTTCGGCAGCTTTGAAAGCTACACCTTTTGACGTCGTGGGAGCTTCATCCTCTTCATCGAGGTTCATTCGATTCAGATCGAATTCATGAGCTTTGAGTCCGGAGAACAGAATCTCCGGTGTGTGCTTTGATAGATCCTTGGTAGCTAGGTATAGCTCCTTCATTGTCTGCCACTACCTTGTGAGAGCACGAACAATCATCAGATTCACCTCTTTGTCAGTGAGTTCCTTCCCAAGTGAGTTGAGAGTTGCAGTAATGTTGGTAACTCTCAGCTCGAAGGCGTCAATGGATTCTCCTGACTTCATCACTAGGCTTTCAAACTCCCGCATTTGAACGGCAAGCTTGTTTTCTTTGATTTTGTCTGTGCCTTGAGAAATGAGGGCTAGGGTTTCCCACATTTCTTTCGCCGTTACGCACTTCCTTATCCGTGGTAGATAGGCGTTCAACACGGTGCTCTGCATCGTGTGGCGTGCGATCTTGTCAAGGTTGGCGACTTTGAAGTCATTTGGAGTGTATTCATCTTTGTCCTTCTCCACATACAGTTGTCGAACATAGGCAGCCCGACCTTCGGCAGCTGGGACATTCTCAGTGACGGCTTTCCTGATTTTGATCGGCCCACCTTCAATGACCTCCCACATCCGGTCATGGATGGAGCATAGGAAGCTCTCAACGCGAAAGCTCCAGATCTCATAGCCTTCTATGGAGAAATGTGGAAGAGTAGAAGCATTGTATGTAGACATAGCAAACCGTCAGTAGTAGATGCAGTATGTGTGGGTGAGGGTTTTATGCACTTAGGAAAAAGGATCCGGTTCAGTAAGACAACGTGAAGCGAGTGGGGACTCGCTTCGGATATGCAAAGCAGAGGCTCGAAAGAACCGCTGCTCTGATACCACTTGTTGGTCCCGGTTTGTTATAAGAAAAATACGTAGTGGGGGGGGGGGGTGAATACGTATTTTGAAGTTTTTCAACTTCTTTTCCTTAACTCAGAGTATGAGGTAAAGTTCTCGTTTGAATAATAAGACCTAGCCGAGAGCTAGATCTAAAGCAATCACGATTCTCTTGACCTAAGCTTAAAGCTTGACCAGGAGTGAGACTTTACTTTAGATGCAGAATTCGGTGAGCTAAATCTTTCCTTAGTAATTAAAATTCCAAGTTATGTTTGTTTAGATGCAAGTGCAATGAATAATCAAACAAGGAATTAAAGAGTTTAGGGTTTAGAAAGATACGACACGAGATTTATAGTGGTTCGGAGATGAAGCTCCTAGGTCCACTTTTTTGCACTCGGCAACTGTTCTCTTCACTCAAGAACTTGAAGGTTACGGGTCCTTCAAAAACCTAGTCGAGATCGAGCTTCACTGGCTTGGATCTGACGAACGACGCAGTGATTACGGGTTCACTACAAAGACCTAACTGGACTGGAAGCTTCACTCGCTTCAGTCCGACAACAGGGAGATTGTGGGCTCTCCTTACAGCCTAGCTTTGATCGAGCTTTACACGAACGAGGTAAGTTCAAACTTGGATCTAGAATCTATGATCGAGGCTTCTACAATCGATGAAGGTAGAGCCTTGGATCGAACAACCTAACGACGAACACAAACACCTAGCGAACAGAACTTAGGGTTAGAGTTTTTGGTTTACGACGAACACACTATGAAGAGCTCTTTACAGTGTGTGTTATAGTATGTGTAAAGTAGGCTAGAGCTCTTCTTCTAAGCTGAGATATGGAATGGGCTTAGAATTCTGGGTGTGAAGGTTGCGAAGACGAGTTCCGATGAAACTGGAACTCGGAGAACACTTGAAAATAAAGACTCAAAGATTGCTCTAAGGTTTGGAGTGTTTGTTTGCAGTAGGCGCTCGAATGCTCAAGTAGTGTTCTACTTCTCTTCTTCTTCATCCTTCACTATTTATAGGCGGAGGGTTGGCCGAGATCCGTTGCTTGGTAGGTGGCCTTGTCCCTCCTCCTCTCGATAGTACTTGCACAGGCTGGCTGCTTTTCAGACGCGCAGGTTTGGCACTTTGCCGGAAATGGCTAAGTTCCAATTTTAACAGTAACTGGAGCGAGCCAGTACTGTTGCGGCGCCCTTGTCGGCCTGGCAGTCAACTCCGATGCTCCTTTCCGCAATCGACACGTGGAGATCTCGTAATTAATGCGAAGATCTCTAGTTGACTGGAGTTCAAAATCGGAGCGGGAATTGTGTTATCGCTTTCTGGTAGGTAGTGGCTCGCTTTGCTTTGAAGTTGTAGCGTTCGCTTCAAAACAAGTCGCTTCAAGGTCATTTTGTAACGAGTACTTGGGAAGTGAGTTCTCCAAGTGACTACTTTAATAATTGTTGACCCGCGTTGACTCGCTTTGGCTTTTCACTGTAGCGCTCGCTTCGATTCGCTTTGGTGGACTCGCTTTGATTCCACTGTAGCGATCGCTTCACTTCGCTATTTTTCGGCATGCTTCACTTCGCCTCGGTAGACTCGCTTCGCTTGAAAAACACACTCAAGTGAGTGGCCTTCACATGGGATTTCTGCAGTCTAAAAACCTAAGCAAAAATTGAGCCATCCTAACAGAGTAGGCTTAGAAAAATTTCTAACCTATTATCTACATCAAAAATGGGTCGCCTGGGAATAGGACACTTGGGGTTTTTGGGATCAAATCAAAACATATATAACATTTCTAAAATGTCCCATATTGGTTCCCCCTTAACATGTTTGTCCTTAACAATTCCCAACACCGAGAGCCATACCGCTTCTCCAGGAGTTCTCCCAGAGGCAAAAATGGCGAAACCCCGGTTGAAACCTTACTTTCCGCATTTGGTTGCCCCCAACCGGTCAACTTCATCTTCTCCTATTCTTATTGACGTGGAGGCTGGTATCTCCACTCCGGCTGTCCTAGAACCTCATTCCTTTTCTCCAAAAAGGAGATGTGATTCTCCTTCTTCCCCGGTCAGGAAGAAAAGTAGGATGCTGGAAAATCCCCCTTCTGCTCAGGCGCTAAACCTAGAACAGCTGAAAGAGCATCTCTCCCAGTCTGAGAAAGGCAGAGAGCAACTCCTAGTTGAGGTCCATCAACCTCGAGGCTTCTTGCAGGATAAAGAGGAGCATTGTTCTACCATCAGGCAGAGTACGCTCTCCCTCTCTGAACGAATAAGGGAGCTTGAGGAAGCTTTGAAGGCTTCGTCAGATAGAGTGGGGCTGCTACGAGAAATCCACGCAGCGGAAGTGGAACAGTTAACGCGTACTCACGAGCGAGAGCTAGTACGAGCCCAAGCCTCCTCCTTTACTGAAGAGAGGAGGGCAGGGATAAGTCAGGGCGTTTCCTCTGGGGTTAAGGACTGTAGATCCAACCTGTTGATGACCCCTCACGGTCAAGCTTTCTTTGATTTTTTGATGAAGCGTCTGCCAGAAGCTTATCTCCGATCTCAAGATTTCTGGCTTCGAATGTTCGACCCCCTTACCGAATGGACAGTTTCTGCTATTCATGAATGTTGTCAACAGTTAGGCGTTCCTGATCACGCGGCCACCATCAATGCAGGGCCCATAGTAAGGATGTTCGATACAGAGCCTGAATCTCTTCGGAGGAACCGCCTTGCTTCCCCTAAGGAGCCTTGGTTTATGCCTACGTTGAGAGAAGCGTCTCAGATCCTCAGCCAACCTGCTGGGGTCTTGAAAGACCTACCTCCCTGGGATGCTCCCTTATTTCCTCTTTCTCCTCATAACACTATGGTTATGAGGTCTATAAGGAGAGCTTTCGACCAGGTACCTTCTTTTTCTCTTTTATTGTTGTTGTCTCTTTTTCTTTTTTATCAACCTTTTTTCCTCCTATCAGGAATTGAAAGAAAGGGACGATTCCGGCCCATCTGCTCGTAGGGAAGGTAATTGCCCATTGCTTATTCCAAGAGAGGTGAAGGATGGCTCTGAAGAGGAGAACGTTTCTAAGATTCCAATGAACTCACCTACAAGTGGTCCCTCTGCTTCCTCAGCTTTGGCTGCTATCGAGGAGTGGTCTTCCTCTTCTCATTCATCAAGTTCCGAGGATCTAGCCTCTGTTCCTGATTCCTCTCTTTGATCCTGTTGTTTTTGATAAGACGTTTTTAAAACAGTCTATTTTTTGGTGTTTGTGGTGGGGTGCTTTTTATGACCCTCAAATCGTGCTAGCCGGGCACAAACAATATCACTTCTTTCTGGTATCTGCCAGATACTTCTTAAAGTCTAGCTTTTGTCATGTTTCTGTTGCTTTCTATCAGTTTAGAATATTATCCTTCTATTTATGCGTTCTCTCGTTTTGTTTTTGTTTGCCATGTTCCCCCTGCTAGAGCATTTTGAGGTAATAGAATGCAGGCTAGAAGCACTTTAAAATAATGGGGTATGAGTATGGGAATGTGCTTAAAAGCATTTTAAGATAATGAGGTACGGGCATTGGGATGTAGGGTATCCCCTACTCCCCCCCAAGTGAGGCGTAAGGAAACGAAGGAATTACTCCTCATTTTTAAAGCTAACAATTTGTGAGTACGATTTTAAGAAAAAGTAGGCAAAATCTTATGTCCTTTCGCATACTGGTTAATTTAAAAGATAAGAAAACTTCAAAATGGATAAGGAGGGGTTATGATCAGTCATACTCCCATTTCTCTTAGGAATTGTTACACTTTTCCTCGTGTACTGTTCCTCCAGTCTTCTCTTGATCTGACATTTCGATCGCACCTTTGATTTTTGCCCTTGCCTCAGCCATCAAAGTTTCCCACTGCCCCTTCTTTACTGGGCGTGGTTTGTGCTTGTTGTTTTAGTTCCCAGTCCTTTACTTTCGTTGGAATCGGCACTGGCGATCAGCAAGTGCTTCATGGGCATAGAGAGGTTCTGGCCTTCTTCTGCCAGAGTCAGGGCCTTAAGCCTCTTCTCTTCAGGTTCAGTTTCAGCTTTGTCACTGGCAGGTTCTGCCATCGGTCTTTTCCTGGCTTCTCCCGCCTGCACCGATTGGATATAGCATTTTCGCGAGACCCTTTGGTCTCCCGACACCTGTCCCACATGACTTCCCACGGGGAATTTCATCATCAAATGGTAAGTGGAAACCACTGCTTGGAATGGGTTTAGGGCAGTTCTCCCTAAGATAATATTGTATGAGGACGGCTGCCGTACCACCAGGAAGGTGACTGGCTTTGATACCCGCGTAGATCCTTCACCCAGGGTGAGCATCAAATCGATTGATCCGAGTGACATCACATGATCTCCGGAGAAACCATGCAGAGCCGTGGCTACCCCGTTCAGAGGCTTCTGGAGGCTTATTTGGTTGAAACAATTTTCGAAGATGACGTTAACTACAGCCCCTGTATCCACAAAGACCCTTCGGATTTGATACCTTTCTAGTTCCACTGTGATGACCAAAGCGTCCTCATGTGGGTGGATCACCCTTTGATTGTCCTCAGGTCCAAATGAGATTTCTGGCGGAGGGAGACCTGTTTCGACCTTCCAGACCCCATGTCTTTCGTGCATATGCAGTTCTCTAGCAGATGCTTTTCTGCTTCTGTTGGAGTCTCCCATAGTTGGTCCTCCATATATCATATTAATAACGCCCTTAGGTTCTGATCCTTGGCTAGCATCGGGTACTTTTTCAGGAGCTTCTTTGCGCTTCTTGTTTTGTTCTGTCTCTCTCTTGACATATTGCAAGAGTTCTCCTTCTTGGATTAACTTCTCAATAGCAATTCTTAAGTTCCTGCAGTCGTTGGTCATATGGCCAAAGTCATTATGGAACTTGCAGAACCTTTCGGAAGGTGGATTTCTGGGTGGTTGCCTATGCCCCACAGGGATCTGGACCCCTGGTTTCCTCATGACCACTTCTAGTAGGTCAACAGGCTGCTTGATGAGCGGAGTGAAAGATCTCAAGAATCGTTCATTCTTGTCATTTCTCTTGGCTGGAGCCGGCCTTTTCTTTTCTTCCGGCTTCTTTTCCCTTTGCGAGGCCAATTCAGCCCTCTTGCTACTCATGGCTTCTTCCATGTGGATATACTTTTGAACTCGCGTTAGTAGTTCCTCAAAAGAGGTAGCTTCTTTCTTGATGAGAGAAGCGAAGAATTGCCCTGGCTTTAAAATGTCTACACAGGCATGCACTTTTAACTTAGGCTCTACTCCTGGGATTTCCAGGACAGCCTCGTTGAAGCGCATCATGTAGTCTCTTAGACTCTCATTGGCACCTTGCTTGATAGTTGTTAGATGTAGAGAATTTCTGGTAGTTCTTTTAGCACTGACGAACTGTTGGAGGAAAACCTCCCTCAGATCCATGAAGGAGTGGATAGAGGCTTTCGGTAACTGCTCAAACCAATGTTGAGCAGTTCCTGACAGAGTCGTGAGGAATACTCTGCACTTGACACCTTCCGAATATTGATGGAGGAGGCATAAGCTTTCAAATTTCATCAAATGCTCTTCAGGGTCTCCCTTCCCCTGATATTCACAAGAGATTGTTTTGAAATTTCCAGGAACAGGATCAGTTTGGATATCCACAGAGAACGGACTATTCTCATCGATGTATAAAGAGAAAAGCTCTGACTTGTTTCCCTCATTTCTATGGTTTGCAAAGTGTTTTGGGTTTCCTCCCCCATTTACGTTTTGGATTTCTCTTTCGCTGGCCTCTGTTTCTTTTGAGGTCCTTTCTACGGCTTGCTTCTGTTCTTTTAGCCTTTTGACTTCTTTCGTCAGGAGCTTCATCTGCTCCTGTTGTTGGGCATACTTTTGGCCCATGCATTGTCAGCATTCGCATTGGGGTTCCCTTCGAGTTCTTCGGGGCCCTCTTCATCTGGGGACTCCCAATCAGTGGAAAATCCCTCCCCTGTTTCAACCACCGTTGGAGGTAGCTTTGAGACCAATCCTTGGGTCACGCCTTGGTTCACAGGCTTCTGTTTGTGTGTCTCAGAAGTGTTCTTGCTTCCTCCACCCTCTTGGGTTTCACCCTGGGGGTCTATGTTTTGGGACTTGATTCCCAAAATATGAAGTCTTTTATCGACAGCCCCCTCGACCGCACCTTCTACGAGTGTTTTCATTTGGAGGAGCATGGTTGGGGAGAATTGGGCTTCCATATTGACGCTGGCTTCAGTTATCATGGTGCCTTTCCCTTTATTCCCAAATAGGGAATTTTCGGGGTTTCCAGTGGCCTGGCCAGCTTCTTTTGAAGCAGCATCTGAGGCAGTATTCATCCTTGCAGAAATCTGCAGATGTTTGAGAAGATTAATTTCAGATGCTTTTTGGAAGAGGCTTTAAAGAACGTGAGTATTTTTATTTATAACAGATCTCTAAATTATTTGGGGTAGTTTTAAGGAATATCGCCTGTCTGTTGCAGGACTTGGCTTCTGCCAGTGTGAAATAGGGGTGCATAGTTCCTGCTTGTGCAAGGCTTGGCATTGTGATGTCCATTTTTGTATGGCTACCTAGATGAGGCTTTGGATAAGGATTTGGTTGTAGTGCGAGCTTATTAAGGCTCATGCAGCTTCTTGTTTTACAAAGCTCACTGTGAAGTGCCTAGCTGTGCAGGTCCTTATATGTAATGCCTAGCTGCGCAAGGCTTTTCGAGATGATGTCTACTACGTAGGGCTTTTTGAAGGTATTGTCCGCTAAACGGGATTTTGGAGAAGTTCGCCCATTACATGGAATTTATAGGAACATTGCCCATTGGATAAGGCTTGTGAGAGTGTTGCCTATTTTAAATAGGGCTTGTAAAAAGGGTTCTGCCCATTGTATGGGGCTGACAAGGAAGTTGCCTATTAGATAGGGCTTAATGAATGATATTCGCCTATGATATAGGGCTTGTGCTGCCTATTAGATAGGGCTTATGCGAGTGTTGCCTGTTGGACAGGGTTTATGAGGGGTTTTGCCCATTATATGGGGCTTATGATGGTGCTGCATATAAGATAGGGCTTATGCAGATGCTGCCTGTTGAACAGGGCTTATGAGGGTTTTGCCCATTATATGGGGCTTATGATGGTGCTGCCTACAAGATAGGGCTTATGCAGATGCTGCCTGTTGAACAGGGCTTATGAAGGGTTTTGCCCATTATATGGGGCTTATGATGGTGTTGCCTATAAGATAGTGCTTATGCAGATGCTGCCTGTTGAACAGGGCTTCTGGAGTTGTTGCCTGTTAGACAGGGCTTCTGAGGGTTGATGGGAGGTTCTGCTTTCAGATGCGAGGCCCCTTCATCAGGGTGAATGGGGTGACCTTGTCATCTTCAGCTCTCCGCTTTTTGATGTTTTCAGTTGGTGGGTTCTTGGTTCATGGTAATATAGGGATATATAATTGACTTAAGAAATGATACCTCCTTTCTAATTACCAATTCCTCATGACCCTCGAATTAATTTTCCATTTTGAAATGATGAACAGAGTCGCAAACTCACCACTTTCAAGAGGCGAATTGAATGCGTTCTGGATTTGCTGGGATTTTTGGAATTCGGCTTCCCTTCAGATTCTTCACAACCTTAAAGTTTTAAAAAATAAAACGGTTTAGTTATCACAGTTTGTACTGTAAGGGAAATATGATCTCAAAATCTCCTCCGATTCCTTTAACCTGCTGCCGTAAACAATGCAGCTAAAATGGATCCAGCATATTCATGCTCAGATTTTCTAAGGATAACATCAAATTGACATTCCACATTCACCCATTATACTTCCCCTATCTTGAGCATCTCTTACAACAGGGGAATAACAGAGCAAGTTCATAAGCATATCACAACAGTCAGCTAAAACATCACAGTTAACTCGGAGGAAGATGCTCCGGATTCAACAATTCCAACAGCATTTACACATAGCAGATTTGCACTCACATATAAGGAGAAAGAAACAGATATCTCGAACTTGAGTCTCCCTCTAGCAGGGTATCTATTGCAATTTTTGTTACACAGAGAGCACAATCTAAGAATCATATCACATTCAACAGCTCCCAATCGTGAGGGGCTTAATAAAAATCAGGCAATGATGTTCACCCTCATATTTCTGCAGATTAAACAGCGAATAAGGCACACCTATTCCTTCTAATGCCCAGTTTTTCTCATATTCTCCACATAAGGAAAGGATAAGGAAAAAAGCATTAACGGCATTACAACAACGAGCGAGAATTTTTCATAAAAACAGGGGAAATCAACATCTTAAACTAAGAATTTCCCACAGACGGCGCCAGTTGATAGATCCGGGTTGAAGATCTACAACAATTGTGTGATGATTCATAGTATTCGCAAGGAGTATTCAGAGATAAAGCCATATAATGATAGAGAATAAGAGATTTATGCAGGTTTATCAGCCATAACAGGGTATTTCACAACGATTTCATATACGACATTGTTCACATAAGAGCAGCAAGCAATAATCGAGCTATATACTTAAGTAAGGGCATTTTTAGCCATAAACCAGTTGTATTCATGTGAGATTAGGACTCATTCAAGTAGAGAGCGAAGAGAGGAGGTGGAGAGAGGAAGAAACGGGAGCATAGAGCTCTGTTTAGGCCTCTTCTCCCATAGTAGCGAAGGTTATACCTTAGGTTTGAGACGGAGCACGAGAGAGAGAGAGAGAGAGAGAGAGAGAGAGAGATCCTTCCCGATGATGACGAGAAGGAGTAGGTGGCGTTGACTGTCGGTGAAGCTCTAAGGGAAGTAGCCTTACAGAGCTTCGACTGCCCGACCTCGAGGGAACTCAAGGCGGGATGTAGAGGATGGATGGAATAGTACGCGAGAATGCGTGTTTGTATGGAGAGTTGTATTGTTATGATGATGATCGATGGATGGCGAAGTGTGCGATAGTCGAGTATTTGTAGGCGTAAGGAGGGTGAAAGAGCAAACATTCGTGTGGAGGAAGGACAGGAAAGGAATTCCCATAGAGGTAAGATTCCTTTCGTCATGAATGCAGTGGTCCTCACTCTAGAGTACGTAGAGTCATGCGGATGGCGTGCTACACAGAACCTGGGGTTCTGTCAGATGCTTGGGGCTACTAATCAGATCCTTTGATTCTTGGCGAATGCCTCTAAATCCCATATGGCTTCTGGGAGGAGGCAACGCCTCTGGCTTCTGCAGGAAATGTGTCCTATAGCCGCATTGAGTATCTAGAACTTATGGGATCCCTTGGTAGTATGCTCTTATGCAGAACAACTTCTGCCGACCCCTTAACATGATTCTTATGTTTTGGCATGACTCCTAGTGCAGGAAAAGGTAATTGATATCATCACACAGTGTAATTAATATCAATTTCTATTGGAGATGACTCCCTAAGGATAAGGGAGATATATTATTCTTTCGTCTTGAATCATTTGCGTAGTAAAGCTGATATTTAGTCCCTATCAAGACCCAATTGCAAGAAGAAATTATCATTTTTTCGGTGAAACTATCATCTTCGATGTTACTTATGGGATGAACAGGTGATATTAATAATCTCATAATTTATTAATTTATGTAATATGGATTGTATTGGTTAGATTTGATAATTTATTAGTTGATTTTTTTTAGGCATAATATGATTTTCATCCCATTCACAGGTAAAGATAATTATGGGAGGTGTGTAACATTTGGAGTTGGACTTATTTCTAACGAAGATGTTGAAGCTTATAGTTGGATATTAGAGAAGTTCAGATTTTGCATGGGAAATTGATAGGGTGAATTTTTACCTTATTATCTAAGTGTTTAATAATCGTTTTCTTGTCTTATTTTGATAGTTTGGCTCATGTATTGTATTGTATATGTTATTTCGAGCTATATTACGCTTTTGGTTTGTTTTGAGTGTTTTTAGGGCTTTTGAGTCAAGAAAATCCAAGGCAAGATAAGAGACGACGAAACAAAGGAAGATGGTGAAGTATTGATCCCAAAGTTCTGACTTCTCACGATGTTAGAGAAGATTTATTCTAGAATAATGGAAGGATAGCATGGAAGAGAGGTTCGATAGGAGCACGTAGGTGAAAACGGAGGTTAATTCGGAGTTCGGATGAGAAAGATACGATCGAAACAAGAAAGGTGCGCAAACTGGCAAGGTGTTCGGGGAGAGCATTGATTGATATTCAAGATGGAGACCTCACTTTTCGAGTCAATGGAGAAGAGCTGAAAATTTCGATATATGACGCGATGAAGAGTGTCACATCCCGGTTTTCGTAAATCTAAAATAAACATTTTATATCATTAAATAAATAAACCGGAATGCGACTAAGGGTAAAATAAAAGGGGAGAAATAATAATTCATTTCATTTTAATTGTTTTTATTAGTTTTGCATAATAAACCCGGAAATTCGGGCAACATCTCCCCTATACCAGGATCAAGTCATAGTGAATACCTAAAACTTTTCTCATCAGCTAACCAAGTACATAAATCGTAACGATGCGGTCGGTCCAGACCGCGCCATCATCGGATCCATAATATTCAATAAAATGTAACAACCATGGCGGACCAGACCGCACTACAGTTGGATCCATAATAATTAAGAAAGCGTAACAACCGTGGTGGACCTGACCGCACTACAGTTGGATCCATAATATTTCATTTTCGATTTAAATAGTTTCGAATTATCTAACATGATAATCCTAATATGCATCAGAGTTACGTTTTAAATAGCGGAAGCGGAAGAAGTTAATGAGTTTTCATCTTATAAATCGTTATAGTTTTTATTTTAAAATCGTTAATGTTTTCGTTATATAAATTCGTATATTCAAACCTCGAGTTTTTATAAAGAAAATGAATTCTAAAGTTTTATAAAGAAAAATTAAATTTTTAAACGAATAACGAATTAGAAAATATAACGAAACTAAACTTAATGTAATTAAAACTATAACCTCAATCTCATTTATTAGGAAGTTCATATCTTAAGAGTTTATGAAGAAGGGTAGACTATGTTTTATTAAATGTTTCAAAATGACTTTCACGATTCTCGTCAGCTTCAACTATGCCGCCGGCTTTAAACCTGCAAAACATTTGGAAAGGAATTGCAGGGCTGAGTACTAATGCACTCAGTGGTCTCATGCCAAAATAAAACAATTATCAAACAGTTTAAAGATAATATCCACGCTGCAAGTAAAATTAGGAGGGTTTGAAAATTAGTTTAACTCCTAATTATACTTAAAACTTATTTTATGGCTCGAGCACTTGTCACGGAACTACAAACGTTACCTCACCACCAATACCTCGGGACGCTTAACCCAGACAGACAAGCTAAAAATGTAGAGTCTCGGGACGCTTAACCCAGACAGCCCTCTATCATCCAACAGAAGCCGATAGTGATCAACCCACCGCACTTCTGGGCTAAGTGTACACAATCCTTAGCTAGTGTGTTAGACCAACTAAGAACCACGATCGTCATACTGATTGAGGCATTAAACACGTAGTCCGCACAACAAAACATTTTCATGGATAATATCAATTTTTCATAAGTATCAGAGTTTAATAACTCAAAGATAAGATTTTAAAATAGAGTAACCCCACCTTTACCGTTTACTTGTTTCCTCGATTCTCGGGTTCGAAACCTAAGATAGATCCTTCTGATAATATTCCTACAAATATGTTTATAACATCAAGGTACGTCCAAATTTTCACTTAGAATTTCCTAATATTAATTTCCTTTGACTTTAATATTTTCAAAATTTATAAAAATGAATATTAAATCTTTAAAGATTATTTTCTTATGTTTTCGATGTTTGCATGGCTTAAGTTCCAACATGAAAGTTGATTAAATTATTATTTAAAATATTTTGATGCAAAAATATTTGACATGCAAAGGGGGTTAAGGGGTGCTACAACTCAAAAATAAACCTAGTTTCATTTATAAAAATGACGGTGACTCCGATCGTTACCAAATTTTAAATGATGCTAGGTTATATTATTTAAAGCCTAAATGATTATTTTCAAAACATTTGGGCAGAGTCTTGACATGCAAATAAATAATTTCCATATTAAAAGGAGGTAAACCAAAAACTAATATTTTAAGAAAATCTTTTTACATGCAATAGGTCAGTTCAAGGCCGTGAACGTATTTAGTAAAGGGAGGATATGCAAAAAGTGGGCCATGGAGGTTTTTAAATTTTGGCAGAGGGTGGTGGCGGCCATGGTTAAAGGTTGGAGGTGGTGGGTCTCCACATTCGGTGGCCTTCGGCCTGCCGAATGCAAAAACGCTATAAGGAAAGTAGGTTCAGAACTTCGACGTGGCTTTAAAACTATGTATTAGGATAGAAATCGTAGAGGGTGAGGGAGCGGCACCTCGAGGTGTTTTTAGGACATAACTTAAAATCCGACCGATTAAAATCAAAACAAATTATGTAGAAATGATGCAAGCATTGACGTGATCACAACGGCATATAGGGTGGGAGAAATAGATAACCGAAAAGAGAAAATGGTAAGAGAGAGGGGGTGAAGACTAAGTGGGTGCATGTTCCTTTGGAGGTCGTGGCGACAATCGGACACTACCCAGAGGATCGAAATCTTCCTACGAGCTCATAGGATCGAACGACATACCTTTTGAATGAATGGTTGCAAAGATATGCAAGAAAAATGAAACGACGGCGATCGGAGGAGGCTCGCGGCTTTTCTCTGAGAAAGGAAAAGGATGCGGTGGAGGATGAAGAAGCTGCTGCACTTGCAGCTTCTATAGAGAGAGAGAGCGAGGGCTGGGGGAAGAGGGAAGAGGGGAGCGGGCGTTGGAAAGAGAGGGGAGAGAGGGGGTCGGTGGGGAATTGAGGGAGAGAGAGGAAGGGAGTCGGTGGTGGGGAGGTTTCCTTAGGGGTGGAAGGAAATGAAAGAGGGGCTGATGTGAATGAAAGGAGGCGGTGATGGCCTCTATTTATAGGGGTCATTCCGTCTCCAGTTTGACGTCTCGTTCCCCGACGAAAAGATTTCTTTCCGGCAACGGTTTCCGATTTTAGATTTCGAAGTGTTTACGGGATCCGAATAAAATATCGGACTCAACGGTATAGGTTAAAGATTTTTCGGAATGGGTTTGATGGCTCAAAGAATTTTAAAAGAACGAAAAGGATCGAAATGGACAAATGGCGACGCGGGTTTTATTAACCGTTTATCCGAAAAATGCCTAGCTTCTTTCATAAATCTTTTTATGTCTAAATTAGACTAAAAGTGTTAACTACACAAATTTAGGATTTTTATTTAGTAAGTTATAATATTTTAGTTAACTAATTTTTTAAAAAAAAATCATTTCTAAAATTTGTGGTTTTAATAATTTAAGTTTTTCAAAACTTAAAATTTTTATCAACCTATATATTTATAACCAAGAAAATATATTTTTACTTAGAAAAATAATTTGTTTATTTATTATTCTATATTTAAAAATACGGGTTATTACAAAGAGGCCCGATGATCAAAGTGAGGATATCTTCTCCATCGAGACATTGACACCACCGACTTCGGAGGAGGCCCTCAACTATTGCATCTCTAACTCGGTATACTCATACTTGGAGATCGATGAAGCTTGTGATGTGATTTTGGAGTATCTAAATCAATTGGAAGCAAATCAATCATCACCGAGCCAAAAGGAGACCGTCTACCTCGACATCAACAAGAAGGTGGATGATGGAGTCATCGAAGAGGAAGTGAAGGATTCCGCCCCAAAAGTGGAGTTGAAGCCACTACCGGAGCATCTTGACACGGAGAAGATTTGAGAAGCAATCTTATCGATCGAGAGGGGGGCCGAGAGGTTCCTCTTCCGACCGAAACATACGATTTCTTCTTCGACGGTTTTTCCCTTCGATATTTGTTCGATCCCATGCCCGATGAGGAGTCCATACAACCGAGTGGAGTAGTTGATGTTGTTCATATCCGAGTTCGAGAGTTCGATTTTCCGACCGAATTCGTGATTGTGGAGATGGAGGAGGACGTCAAGCAACCTCTGATTTTGGGACGTCCGTTCTTAGTAGTGAGTGGAGTTCACTTCGACATGGAAAGTGGTGATCTCACATTTCGAATGCATGAAGAAGAGCTCAAGATTTCGGTTTTAGGAGCAAAAAGAAGGAAACTCGAAGATGGGGGAGAAAAGAGCTTTCATTTTTATCCGCCTTGAAAAGAGGTACCGTCGGGCTAAAGACATTAAACGTAGCACTTGTTGGGAGGTAACCCAACTCTATCTTTAATTTTTAGTTTTTGTTTTATTTGTTTTGGTTTTTATTTTTCTTTGAGTCTTATCGTTTATTAAGCTTTTTATCCAAGAACTTTCGAAGCTTGTGAGTTGTAGGTTTTCTCGACGAGGTTTCGACTAAGAAGAGAAGATCGATAGTAAGATAGCTTCGGTGAAAGGTACGCTCGTTAACTTAACCACTCCTTCGTCTTAAACTTATTCCTTCATCATGATTCGAAATAAGTTTGGGGGAGGGGGAAGTGTGGCTTCGTTAACTCGTTTACATGATTTCTTGGATTGTAGCTTAATTTTAGGATATTTCATTAGTAGTTTTTTTTTTTTTTTTCGAGTCTTAGGAGTTAATTGAGTCGAATGAGCATGTGATGATAGTATTGTGGATTTGGCCAATGATAGAAAATTTTTGTTGATTTTTGATATAAAATTCATGATCTTTATTATGCATGGAACCTTGGCGAAGCGACGCATTTTATTTGATGAATTTGAAGTATGTTATGATGTCGGGAACTAGTTAGTTTGAACCCGTGAGATTTGAGCTTTTTGTGCATGTTGATGCCTATTTCTTTGATTGAGTGATCATGCATTCTTCATTGTTTCTAGAACTTGCGTTGTTTCTCCATCAAGACCTTAGTATATATATGTATTAGGAGATGATCTTAGGCCATCTTTCTCTAGCCACATGATTCTTATACACTAACCTTGTTCATAATCTTTTGTTTACCCCTTTTGAGCCTTTATTAGCCATTCTTTGTAAAACCGGATGATAGGATGTTTGGATGATTATGGGTATCTTTTGGTAGTTAGTTGTATGGAAGGAGTTGAAAAGAATATCTTGTTGTGGTGTAGAGGGAGAAGAAAAGAATGTTAGATGCTTGATTTATGTAGTTAGCTATCACTATGAGCTTAGAAAAAAATTGTGAGAAAAGGAAAAAAAAATATAGAGCTCTTGTTTATCATTATTAGAAAGAACGTTCTCGGATGAGCTCTCTCTCTCTCTCTCTCTCTCTCTATATATATATATATATATGTATATATATATATATATATATATATATATATATATATATGATAGGGATTAATATCAGTCATACTCTCTAAGAAACCCAAGTGAATAGGGAATATACTTTCCTTAACCTTAGACTACAGTTCCTAGGGAAATTGATGCGTCAGATGTCACCATAAAAGCGAGAACCTTACCTCTATGAAAGGAATAATAAATCCTAGGCGGAGCTAGCATCAACAACACCATTAGTGGAAATAAGTATTACTTTTATATGGGATGATCGATAGAGACTATTCCGTGTGGCAGCATAATATCAAAGAGATTATGTTGGGCACCAGACGCTCAATACAACTAAGAATCGTACGCCATGCAAGAAGCTGCGAGGTTCTAACTTACCCCATAAGCCGTGAGGGATCTGCAGGCATCTGCAAAGATAGAAGGATCTGACCAGATCCCGTAAGTGTTTAGTAGAAGCTTGAGGTTCTGCGTAGCATACGGTCCGCGTGACTCTACGTACTATAGAGTGAGGACCACTGCATTCATGACGGAGGATACTTTGCTTCCATTGGAATTCCTTTTCTGTCCCTCCTTCACACGAATGCTCACTTTTCGCCCTCCCCACGCCTATAAATACTAAGTGAATGCACAACAACAAATCATCATCATCATTCTCTACAAACAACACACACCTTTGTGTACTGTTTCATTCAATACTCTCTCTCACGAGCTCCTCCGAGCTCAGGCAAGTCAAGGCGGGCAAAACCTCCTTCCGGGAAGCCGTAGTTCGCTCTCACATCCATCTATTCTTCTCGAAGCCGGGAAGAATCTCTTTCTTACACACACTACCTTGAACTTAAGGTAAAACCCTCATCACTTAAAGGGGAATGAGGCTCAACGGAGCCCCGCGCTCCTCGTTTCTCTCTTTCTCCTACCTCGTTTCTTCGTTATCTGCTTGTATGAGTGCAAAACTCCATGAATCTTGCTAGTTTATGGCTAAATACGCCCTCTATCCGTTGCCTATAGCTCAACTATTGTTCGCCGTTGCTACGCACATCCTGCCTTGTACAAAATGCTTGGTTATGGCTTCTCCATACGCATGAATCTCTCGCTCTTTACTGCTTTAACGCTTTATCCATAAATGCTCTTTGCAAAACATGATGAACAATACCCTAAATTGTTGTGGATATCTAACCCGGATCTATCAACTGACGCCGTCTGTGGGAATTTCTTGAGTTGAGATGTCGATTTCCCCTGTTTTTATGCAAAATTCCAGCTCGTTGTTGTAATGCTGTTTGCGATTTTCCTTTATTATGTCCTTATGTGGAGAATATGAGGAAATCTGATGTTATATTGATTGGGAATGCCCTGTTTGTGATCTAGCTAGCGGAAACTCAGATGGGTATGCTGTTGTTTGACATTTGCTAAGCTCTCCTCGGTTACGAGCTGTTGAGTGTGATATGATTTTCGGATTATGCTCCCTTTGAAATGGGAATTGTGATAAACACTTCGATTGAAAGGAAACTTGTGTTTGAGAGGATGATTTTCTCCCCTTGAATGTGAATTAAGAATTGATATCTGTAATTAAGTACTGTCAAAACCCACGAGTTCAAAGGGCTAATCCCCTGTTTATCTTCGAAGCTTTAATTGATTCTGACAATATGTGCATAAACTTGTCCTGTCATTTACTCTGTCGCGATGATCACCTAGAATGGTGGCTATCTAATAGAAGGAATGTGTATTGAATGTGAGATTTATATTATTCCTAGAAAATTTTAGTATGTATACCATGAATTTGTTTTAGCTACATTGCTTGTAACAAATCAACTCAGTAACTAGAAACGGTCTCAAGGCCATATCTCCCTCATGACATGAATTGTGATGGCTAATCTTTTGTTGTTTTGCCAAAATCTTAAGGTTGTGAAGGATCCGGAGGAAAGTCGGGTCACAAACTGCAGCAATCTCAAAACACATTCGCTTCTTGTGTACTTGGTGAGCATACAGTTCTGTCTATTATCTGCTCAATATGAAATCCATCTATGAGTTGCAAAGGATTGGTGATTACAGAATAAGCATCACTACTAAAGCTAGTCGAATGCCCCTGAATCGCCATGACTTCAAAACCCATGAAATAATAAAATCATTAAAAAATGGAGAGCCGAAAGATGCCGAGGTTACCCCTTTCACTTTGATGAAAGGAGCCCACATCTGAAAGCAGAACCTCCTCTCAGAAGCCCTGTCTAACAGGCAACTCCCTCGTAAGCCCCGAATAACGGGCAGAACCTTCTCTCAGAAGCCCTGTCTAACAGGCAACTCTCTCGTAAGCCCCGTATAACGAGCAGAACCTTATCAAAAAGCCCTACACAGTAGGCAACATCATCGTAAGCCCCATATAATGGGCAGAACACTTCATAAGCCCTATTTAATAGGCAACCCTCTCAAAAAGCCCAATTTAACAGGCAACATCATCGTAAGCCCCATTAAATGGGCATAACACTTCATAAGCCCTATTTAATAGGCATCCCTTTCGTAAGCCCCATTCAATGGGCAGAACCCTCTACAAAGCCCTATCTAATAGGCAACTCCTTCGTAAGCCCCATGCAATGGGCAGAACTTTTCCTAAGCCCTACTCAGTAGGCAGCATCTTCATAAGCTCCATATAATGGACAAAACTCCTTATAAGTCCCATTAAAGGGGCAGTGCACCCCTAAGTCTTGCTCTAAAGGCGACATTTCCATGTATCACTCCCATAAATTTTACCCATTGCATTCCGGTGGGTAAAATCTCACCTAAATCCCGCCTTGTAAGGGGTATTCTCGAAAAGCTCTATTTAACAGACAATAATACCTTTATAAACCTCTAAGGAGGATGTTACTTTCATAAGCCCAATCTGATAATTAGCGCTTCAGTAAGCTTTATAAAATAAACCAAGCTCTCATAAGCTCGGTTCAATAAGTAATGCTCTCATAAATCCCGTATAAAAGATATCACTCTCATAGTCCTTGGCTAACAGGGAATATCTTATAAGAAAGCCCTATAAAGTAGGCGCTAAATGTAAAAAGGGCCTATGTGGCAGAGGCATCTCATAGCAGGCTTAATAAAATAAGATGCCGCACAAATTCTTAATAACCTTTTCCTTCAGACCAGATCCCTTCCAGAGGCTTCACAAAGAGGCTTCACAAAGAAAGCCTTAGGAAAGCACACCATCTAATAAAGTAGGTGTCTCGACCTCAACTTCATTCCGGCAAAAGCCATCCCTTTTAAGAGTCTTATAACGAACAGGCTATACTCGTTAAAGTCACAATAAATAATGCTCAAACGCAGAAAATTCATTAATAGCAAATTACGTATATATCAAGCCTCTTTCAAAGAGCATCTGGAATTAATCCTCTAAACGTCCTCAAATCTTTGCAGATTCTTATAAGGATGAATGCTGCATCAGATGCTGCTTCCAAGGAGGCTGGTCAAGCTACTGGAAATCCAGAAGATTCTGTAATCGGAAACAAAGGAACAGGCACTATGCTAACAGAGACTAGTGTCAACATGGAGGCTCAGTTCTCTCCAGCTATGCTCCTCCAAATGAAAGCACTCGTAGAGGGTGTAGTAGAGGGAGCTGTTGAGAAGAGACTTCATACCTTGGGGGCAAATCCCCAAAACACAGATCCCGTGGGCGAGACCCAGGAAGGAGGAGGAAGTAAAAGTACTCCTGCAATGCACAAGCAGAAGCCTATGCATCAAGGCATAACTCAAGAGCTAGCCTCAAGGCTGCCCCCGATAGCGGCCGAAGAGGAAGAAGGATTTTTCACTGACTGGGAATCCTCAGAAGAAGAAGGTCCTGAGGAACTCAAAGGAAATCCCAATGAGAACACTGAAAATGCATGGGCCAAGAAATATGCCTAGCAGCAAGAGCAGATGAAGCTCTTGGCAAAAGAGGTCAAAAGACTGAAGGAACAAAAACATGCCAAAGAAAGGGTTCCATAAGAAACAGAGGCGAGTGACAAAGAAGTTCGCAACCCAACGAAGAAGGAAACCCAAAACCTTCCTCAAACAATAGGAGTGGATGAGGCAAATCAGAACTCTTTCCCTTATATATTGATGAGAACAGTCCGTTCTCGGTAGACATCCAAACTGATCCTGTTCCAAGCAATTTCAAAACAATCTCTTGCGAATATCAGGGGAAAGGAGACCCCAAAGAGCACTTGATGAAGTTTGAAAGCCTATGTCTCCTTCATCAATATTCGGAAGGGGTTAAGTGTCGAGTGTTCCTCACAACCCTGTCAGGAACTGCTCAACATTGGTTCAAGCAGTTACCAAAAGCCTCCATACACTCCTTCATGAATCTGAAAGAGGTTTTCTTACAACAATTCGTCAGTGCTAAAAGGACCACTCGGAACTCCTTGCATCTGTCGACCATAAAATAGGGTGTCAACGAAAGTCTGAGAGACTACATGACACGTTTCAATGAGGCCGTCCTGGAAATCCCAGGAGTGGAGCCAAAGCTAAAGGTGCATGCCTGTGTGGACGGCTTGAAGCCGGGACAGTTCTTTGCTTCTCTGATTAAGAAAGAAGCTACCTCTTTTGAAGAGTTACTGACAAGAGTCCAAAAATACATCCATATGGAAGAAGCTCTGAGCAGCAAGAGGGCTGAGTTGGCCGCTCAAAAAGAAAAAAGCTGGAAGAAAGGAAAATGCCGGCCCCAGATGCCAAAAAGATTGATAAGAATGAAAGGTTCTTAAGATCTTTTACTCCATTAACCAAGCAACCAGTCGACCTGCTCGAGGTGGTCTTGAGGAAACCTGGGGTTCAGAGCCCCTCCGGGCATAGACAGCCACCAAGAAATCCACCTTCTGAAAGGTTCTGCAAGTTCCACAATGACTTTGGCCATATGACCAATGATTGCAGAAACTTGAGAATCGCAATCGAAAAGCTAATCTAGGAAGGAGAACTCTTGGAATATGTCAAAAGAGAGACAGAACAAAACAAAAGGCGCAAAGAAGCTCCTTAAAAAGCAACTGATGTTGGCCAAGGGTCAGAGCCCAAAGGTATTATTAAAATGATATATGGAGGACCAACCATGGGAGACTCCAACAGAAGCAGAAAAGCATCTACCAGAGAATTACATATGCATGAAAGGCATGGGGTATGGAAGGTTGAAGCAGGCCTACCCCCACCAGAAATCTCATTCGGGCCAGAAGATAACCGGAAAGTGGTTCACCCACATGATGATGCGTTGGTCATCACAGTGGAAATAGAGAGATATCAGATCCAAAGAGTCTGTGTGGACACAGGAGCCGCAGTCAATGTTATATTTGAAAGTTGTTTCAACCAAATGAGCCTCTAGAAGCCATTGAATGGGGTAGCTACGGCACTACACGGTTTCTCAGGAGAACAGGTGATGTCACTAGGATCAATTGATTTAATGCTCACTCTGGGCGAAGGGCCTACGCGAGTGTCAAAGCCAGTCACCTTCTTGGTGGTGCGACAACCATCTTCCTATAACATCATTCTAGGAAGAACTGCATTGAATCCGTTCCAAGCAGTGGTTTCCACTTACTATCTGATGATGAAATTCCCCGTGGGAAATCAGGTAGGGCAAATATCGGGAGATCAAGAGGTCTCGCGAAAATGCTATGTCCAATCGGTGCAAGCAGGAGAGGCCAGGAAAAGGCTGATGGCAGAACCTACCACCAAAGGGGATGAGATGAAACTCGAGGGGAAAAGGCTCAAAACCCCAACCCCAGTAGAAGAAGGCCAGAACCTTTCTGTTTCAATGGAACACTTGCTGATTACCAGCGACAACCCTCCTGGGGAGCTAATGGTATCCCAGAACCCAGTCAAACAACTGCTCCAACAGACAAACAAAAGCAAAGGACTTGAAGCTGAAGCAACAGGCATATGCCATATTCCAATTGTGAAAAGGCAATGGGAAGTTTTGATAGCCCAGGCAAGGGCGAAAGTCAAAAGTGCAATGGAAGCGCTGGACCAAGAAAATGTTGAGGAAACAACAAGCAAAGAAAAGGTATCACCCTAGAAATATACAGGGAAAACTGAGAATCACTCTCAAGAAAAAGGTACGACGGGCTACGACCCCTTATTCGTTT
The DNA here is from genome assembly GCA_029379335.1 of Thymus mandschuricus. Taxonomy (NCBI): domain Eukaryota; kingdom Viridiplantae; phylum Streptophyta; class Magnoliopsida; order Lamiales; family Lamiaceae; genus Thymus; species Thymus mandschuricus. The sequence goes on along the minus strand of CM057074.1, from coordinate 10,650,494 downwards.
TGAAAAACTCTTATTTCATGATTAACTGATGTATGAAACATTGGATCATACCCCTTTATCTTTAAGTAGTTACATTTCGTATATGTTTAGCCCTCAAATGAGGTGTAATTCCTTCAGTCCCTTACACCTCACTTGGGGGGGGAGTAGGGGATACCCATATACCCATATCCCATTAGCTTAAAATGCTACTTCAAAATGCTGCCATTATCTTAGAATGCTATTTTACACTAAGATGTTATCCTACTATTTTGTCCCATCACCCTAAAAATACTGGGAATATCTCTACCTCGCCATCTTCGAATACTTCAGCAGGTAGAAACAGGGTAAAAAGTAAAGCCCCTATAAATACAAGAATAAGAGAGATAACATTCTAAGTTGAATAAGAAATAACAGAAACATGTTATAAACAGGGCCTCGAAGAAACATCTGGCCTAAATCAAAGTAACGATTGTTTGTGCCCCAATAGCATGATTTCAGGGTCATGAGTAAACACCCCGCCACAAAAAATTCAAAATATAAGTTGTTCAACAAACATTTCATCCAAAACAATAACGTTAAGGGGATGGGTTTGGAGCAAAAGCTAGATCCTCAGAGCTCGATGAATGAGAAGAAGACCATTCTTCGGCAGCAGCCAAGGCAGAAGAGGTAGAAGGACCACCCTTGAGTGGGGCTGCTAGAATTTGCAGAGCGCCTCCCTCATTTGAACCACCCTTCACCTCCTCAAGAACGGGTGATAAGGAAACACCTCCCTCGCTGGTAGATGGGCCTGAACCTCTTCCCATTCTTAGTTCCTAATAAAGGAGAAAATTTTCAGAATAAGCTAATAAACTCTAAAAACAAAACGAACAGTAGAAAACAAAAAGATACCTGGTCAAAAACCTTCCGAATAGACCTCATAACCATGGTGTTATGAGGAAAGAGAGGGAACAAAGGTGCCTCCCAAGAGGGGAGATCCCTTGTGGCCCTGGCAGGTTGGCGAAGGATCTGAGCTGCCTCTTTCAGCGCAGGCATATACCATGGCTCTATGGAGGAAAGGGAGCGATCCCTTCGGAGGGACTCAGGCACTGTGTCGAACATCCTTACTATGGATTCGGCATTGACAGCGGCTACGCGCTCTGGGATACCCAATTGTTGACAGCACTCAAGGATAGCGGAAGCTGTCCACGCAGTGAGAGGCTCAAACAAACGCAGCCAAAAATCGTGAGAATGAAGATAAGCTTCAGGCAAATGCTTGATCAGGGAATCCAGGAAGGCCTGACCTTAAGGAGTCATCAACAAGTTAGACCTGCAGTCTTTGACTCTAGAAGAAACACCCTGGCATATCCCTTCTCTCCGCCCTTGAGTAAATGAGGAATCTCGGGCCTGTCCTAGCTCCTGCTCGTAGCTAAGTGTCAGCTGCGCTATTTCTGCTACTTGAATTTCCATTAGCTGCTCTACTCTCTCAGACGAGGCCTTCAAAGCTCTCTCGAGTTCCTTTATTCGCTCAGAGAGAGAAAGTGTGTGCTCCTCTCTAGCTAGCAAAAAGCCACGAAGTTGGTGGACTTCAGTCTGGAGTTGTTCTTTGCTCTTGTCAGATTGAGAAAGATTCTCTCGCAATTGCTCAAGGCTTAACTCTTGAGCGGAAGGAGAACTCTCCGATACCTTCCCCTTCTTTCTAGCTGAGAAGGAGGAAGACTCACTTTTCCTCTTAGGGGAAGAGGGATAAGGCGCTAAAGAGACAAGAGCGGAAACACCAGCATCCTCATCAGTGAAAATAGGAGAAAATGAAGCTGATCGACTAGGGGCAACCAGGTGAGGGAAGTAAGGCTTCATTCGAGGCTTACCAATTTCTACCTCTCGGGGACTCTCCCGAGAAGGGTTACAACCCCCAGGACCCGTGGGCTCTAGGGTGGAGGTATTACCCAATGAAGGTGGGAGAGGAGCCACCAGATCTTGTCTGCTCCATCATTTGTAATAGCATCTCTCGAGCTTTTTTCCCCATGCCTAGCTTGGTGGAATCCATAACTGCAAGGCAGAGATAATCACCAAGAAATAATGATAGATGGTAGGGTTGTGAATAATGGAAATAAATCCAAACTCTGCAAATCTTAATAACTAAGTGATAGTTCTAAAGATAAAGCAACAGTCACATTCACATCGTAGTCAGTTTCACCATACAGAAAAATTGGGGCTAGCAATGTTCTTCAAAATAAGAACAGGGGAAACAATAAAGGTTACCCTAATCTCAAGAAATTCAAAAGAGGGTCTATGCGCAAGTATAGGAGAGTAAAGTAGTAATGGAATACCTGAAAAGGGACAAAAGGAAAGGCGGTAGTCGGAGTAATCGCTGGGAGCGACAGACGATTCGCAATATCGCTCTTTTCTTTCTAAAGCACAATGCTGAGAGAAGGATGAGGAAGTTACGGAAAAAGAGTGGAGTGGTTTCCTACTTATCACCTCACGACGTTTCAGAAAAAAGGGGGATTGCCCTTTCGCCTGCAGATAAAACAAAATAATAACAATGCCTATTTTAAGATATATTTTAAATAGCTCTGTATTCTTTCACCCTAAGGGAAAAAGCAATGATGAGTAAAGGAAACAGGTCCAACTCTAGCCTCAGGGGGATAACCGGCGTTTCGATTTCCCACGCCATCAGACATCTGCAAGAGAAGAAGAAAAAAAAAAAAAAAAAAAAAAAAAAAAAAAAAAAAAAAAAAAAAAAGGGAAAGAGAGGGGAAAAAAGAAGCCATAGCCGAAGCAAAATTCACTTTCCCGCCAAAATACCCGTCAGAAGCCCTCATACTGGTGCTTCTGGACCTGGGGGGGGGGGGGGGGGGGGGGGGGGGGAGTAGCTGATAGAGATTAATATCAGCCATACTCCCTAAGTAACCCAAGTGAATAGGGAATATACTTTCCTTAACCTTAGACTACAGTTCCTAGGGAAATTGATGCGTCAGATGTCACCATAAAAGCGTGAACCTTGCCTCTATGAAAGGAATAATAAATCCTAGGCGGAGCTAGCTTCAACAACACCATTAGTGAAAATAAGTATTACTTTTATATGGGATGATCGATACAGACTATTCCGTGTGGCAGCATAATATCAAAGAGATTATGTTGGGCACCAGACGCTCAATACAACTAAGAATCGTACGCCATGCAAGAAGCTGCGAGGTTCTAACTTCCCCCATAAGCCGTGAGGGATCTGCAGGCATCTGCAAAGATAGAAGGATCTGACCAGATCCCGTAAGTGTTTAGTAGAAGCTTGAGGTTCTGCGTAGCATACGGTCCGCGTGACTCTACGTACTATAGAGTGAGGACCACTGCATTCATGACGGAGGATACTTTGCTTCCGTTGGAATTCCTTTTATGTCCCTCCTTCACACGAATGCTCACTTTTCGCCCTACCCACGCCTATAAATACTAAGTGAACGCACAACAACAAATCATCATCATCATTCTCTACAAACAACACACACCTTTGTGTACTGTTTCATTCAATACTCTCTCTCACGAGCTCCTCCGAGCTCAGGCAAGTCAAGGCGGGCAAAACCTCCTTCTGGGAAGCCGTAGTTCGCTCTCACATCCATCTATTCTTCTCGATGCCGGGAAGAATCTCTTTCTTACACACACTACCTTGAACTTAAGGTAAAACCCTCATCACTTAAAGGGGAATGAGGCTCAACGGAGCCCCGCGCTCCTCGTTTCTCTCTTTCTCCTACCTCGTTTCTTCGTTATCTGCTTGTATGAGTGCAAAACTCCATGAATCTTGCTAGTTTATGGCTAAATATGCCCTCTATCCGTTTCCTATAGCTCAACTATTGTTCGCCGTTGCTACGCACATCCTGCCCTGTACAAAATGCTTGGTTATGGCTTCTCCATACGCATGAATCTCTCGCTCTTTACTGCTTTAACGCTTTATCCATAAATGCTCTTTGCAAAACATGATGAACAATACCCTAAATTGTTGTGGATCTCTAACCCAGATATATATATAAAGAAAAAGATAAAAATTGAAAGAAAAAATATATAAGCATAAGGGGATAGTTAGCTTTGATTTGTATTTTTGATATTTTAGCATCTTGAGTATGGTAATTGGTGCGTTGGATGGTAGAAGATGGAGTAAAAATCCATACTTTGGTTGTAGTTGAAAAAAGGTTGATGATTTGGAGTATTTTTGAGTTACTTAGCCTATACATTCCATACCTTAACCAATATCCCTACATTACAAGCTTTAATAAAGACCTTTTTGATTCTAGTTTGTAAATATTACATTAGGTGGAGATGTTGAGAAAAAGGGCAAGCCTATGGTAAACGTGTTGCATTGCATTGATATTGAGTGAACCCTTTGATGTGCATTATATTATACATCTTTTCTTTGAAAGAGTTGAGATAACTTATACACGTATAATTTCACATGCTTGAGAGTGTTCTTAGATTGAAGAATACATGATTTGAATTTGTTGAATGAGTTGTGATATTGATGCTAAGGTTGTATGCATAGTTTTGATCATGATGAGGTTTGTTTATGAAATTTTTTGAGGCCTACATAGTTCACAATGTTTGAGTCTATTGTTTATTTCGTTTTTGTTATTGTTCGGGACGAACAATGTTTAAGTTTGGGGGATTTTGATGGGGTGTATTTTTACCTTATTATCTAAGTGTTTAATAATCGTTTTTTTGTCTTATTTTGATAGTTTGGCTCATGTATTGTATTGTATACGTTATTTCGAGCTAGATTACGCTTTTGGGTTGTTTTGAGTGTTTTTAGGGCTTTTGAGTCAAGAAAATCCAAGGCAAGATAAGAGACGACGAAACAAAGGAAGATGATGAAGTATTGATCCCAAAGTTCTGACTTCTCACGATGTTATTGAATATTTATTCTGGGATAATGGAAGGATAGCATGGAAGAGGGGTTCGATAGAAGCATGTAGGCGAAAACGGAGGTCAACTCGGAGTTCGGATGAGAACGATACGATCAAAACAAGAAAGGTGCGCAAACTGGCAAGGTGCTCGACCGGGCGCGCGACCGCGCCACGGGTCGAGCCAATCCTACTGTTTGGTATGCTTGACCGAGCCATATATCCTCTATGCGCGACCACGTGCGCGACCGCGCAGTCGGTCGAGTGCGTGGGCGAGCACTTGGGCGAGCCAAAACACGGGATTTGCAATTTTGTGGGCTTTTCGACTTTTTATTGATTCCTTTTACACTTAGGTTTTAGATGTAAACTTCTCCCTTATAAATACCTCTAAACTTATCATTGTAAGGGAGTGCTCTCCTACCCTAGATTATTTTCTCTACACTTTTATGCTTTAGATCTAGATTTATTTTATGTATGAAGACAATTGAAGATTAAAGATTCATCAAGATTCAAGAGTTTTTCTATCCCTTTCTCTTTTATTTATGCTTTTTATTATGTTTATTCTTCTTTCTACCTTTCTTTTAATTATGTCTAGCTAAATTCTTAGTTGATTTTAGGGATTCAATGCCTAATTGAATTTATGTAAGTGTTTTTGTTTACAATTAGCCTTCCAATCTAGGTGCATGTTTCATGGTGCTTGTTCTCATGCATGATTACTTGATCACTAATTATGTATGCATAGTTATGTTTTTATGCCTTAGCCGGATAATTGCATAATAGATCTCATGAATACATGGTATGATGATTTAATTGCCTTAGGCAAAGTTAGATTATCATATGTTTACATATAGTCGATATAGGTGTCGTAGCTGAACCTAGTTGATTGTATAATTGATACTTGTTCTATTTTGCACTTGATTTGATTTCTATGAGACCGAGAGGAGATTAGGATCTTATTAGGTGACGATCTATACTGCCTTAGCCGGAGTGTTAGGTTATTGTTGTGTATCAATCTAGATTGGATTAAAGTGGTTAATTGTGTTCATTGATTACTTGCATATATTTGATTAGGTAGGCTTCCCTAGAATCAATATTTTATCTTTATTTGTTATTTGCCTTATTTGATTAATTGCTTTATTATTTGTTTATTTTCTTATTTGTTTAATTGAGTCTTTTATTTATTTGTCTAGATTATAAATACCACATTCCTTAAATTTCTAATTGCTTAGACATCAGTTTAGTTCTAGAGTAAAGGTACTGTGTGTGGTTTCGATTTGTCAGTCCCTGTGGATACGATACTCGTACTTCTTTATACTATACCTATTTTGTGTGGTAGAAAGTAGTGCGATCAGAAATCATCCCAATGTCATTATAACTGATCACGATCCAACTCTTAAAATTCCGGTTGAAAAAGTTTTGCCAGGTAATATCTTTTACTTTTTTTATATATATATTTTCCGAGAGTGGTTCGTGTGCAAATAAATCCTTGCGTGCTAAAATGCGAAAGATGCTTAAAACTATACAAAATCACGATTAAATCAGTATATATTTATGTTTACAACACTATTATGCTTTTTAATGTACAAATTCATGCTTAAACCTAGTCATGCTTATGATACCTTATAATCATGCTTAAATCAATTACAGCCACAAATCAAATTAAGATCAATGGTCCAGATCTATTCCTATTTCTCACACCAGGATTTATTTCTATATGATCCATCCTCTATATTTCCCTGCATATATTTCCCTGCATGTCGATGATAGTTTTTTGTCTACTTAATACATTTTGTATGCTTTTATTTTATTTGTTGTCTTTTAGTATATTATAATGCTTAAAATGTTATAATATGTTACTTATTTAATACATTTTCATGCTTTTTTTTGTAAAAACTATTTTTATATGCATTTGCGTTAAGAGTATCAAACTATTGCGTTAATATACAATTTTTATGCTTTTATTTTATTTGTTGTCTTTTATTATATCATAATGCTTAAAATGTTATAATATATTGCTTATTTCATATATTTTCATGCTTATAAGTAATTTTTTTACGATATTTATATGCATCTGCATGGTTTTTTTATAAGTAGTTTAATTCTTTTAATAATAATGACTATTTAGATAATCCTTTTATAGATATAGATTTTTTTAAAGAATATATGGACATGGTGGAACTATGCAAAAATGTCTTGATTACTTGGAATTATTAAAAATTCAATATATTCATGCATAAATTGTTGCAATATATTGCTTATTTAATATTTGTTTTATGCTAACAAATTTCTACTATTGTATTAATTTATTTCATTTTTATATTATTATAATTATTCTTATGATACTATATGTAATAGGTACTCGTCATAGTCTTTGTATGTGGCACATCATGGAAAAGCTGCCCATCAAGATTCCACGTGATGTGAAAAACAATACTAATTTCTTGAAAGATTTCCATAATCTTGTTTGGTCTGTGAATATAGAACCACAAGAGTTTGAACAAAGTTGGAATGAGCAAATTGAATTTTATGATATGTCTGACGTTGATAGGTTTAGTACAATGTTTCAACTTCGGGAATATTGGCTTCCTGCATACTTTCGAGATGTCCCTATGAGTGGATTGTTTAGATACACATCAATGTCGGAGAGTATGAATAGCTTCTTTGGTAATTTTGCAATTAAGAAAGCCGACTTAGTCGAATTTTTGATGCACTTTGATAGTGTACTTGAAAAACAGAGGTATGATTATGACAAGTTGACCAAATATGATATGTCAATAATTCCAGTTCCGAAGACTCCCTGGTCGATGGAGAAACTCGCCGCATCTATGTTCACCTCTCGTATTTTTGAACGATTGCAACATTCAATTTTGAAAGCTTGCGATAGATGTTCGATATCAAGTGTGTCGGGTGTGGGGGTTGAGACTGTTGATATGATTGATACATATTGATGCAGCCCATGGTTCGACGTCACAAGCTTTTTGGATCGAGATTTGAAGATATTATGGGATAAAGCTTGAAGATATTATTTTATAGATTTGATTTTATGTAATTTTCGTTTTTATTTATTTCTCTAGTTGACAAGGTTATTTTAAGTATTATTTTGGAGATTTTATTCCTTTTTAGATTAGGATTCGATTTGGTATATATATCTTAGGATAGATTTTTGACTAGTTTCCTTGTGTAACTAGGACTTTTTGAAGCCTATAAATAAGGCCTAAATAGGGGTGACGAAAATAAGCCTCAAATATTTGATTATCAATTAAAATGTGAGATTTTATCTCCTTTGTGTATCCTATGGATTTCTTAGTTCATAGAGGTATTTTTTTATCGGCGAATCAATCGAGTTCATCACCCTCGTTTGTGTGTCATTCATCGTCCCCGTATGATTGCGACGACGGTCTCTTTGGGGTATAGGCGGATCTAATCTGACTTATATCATTTAGAGGGTTTGAGCGTAGGTATATTGGGATATTCCATCCTACCCTTTTTCTTCGTTTGTTTATTTTTATTCTATGACTTCCGATTCTGGGCTACATATCTTCGTCGGCATCTTTTGTCCGACTAGGATCGTATCATTTGGCATCAGAGCCTAGGATTTTTTTTTTTTTCTTTCTTTCTTTATTATCATGTAATTTTTTTATCTTTAGTGAAAAGAAAATAATAGAAAAAAAAAAAGAAAGAAAAGAAAAAGGAAAAGAAAAAAAATATAGAAAAAAATGTTGTATTTTATTTAAACAGGTTGCTAATGGAGGAGACTTGAGGATTTAACTACTCAACTCCTACGATTTGAGAACAAATCGTCTTCAAGAGGAGGGGAATGATGCAGCCCATGGTTCGACGTCACAAGCTTTTTGGATCGAGATTTGAAGATATTATGGGATAAAGCTTGAAGATATTATTTTATAGATTTAATTTTATGTAATTTTCGTTTTTATTTATTTCTCTAGTTGACAGGGTTATTTTAAGCATTATTTTGGAGATTTTGTTCCTTTTTAGATTAGGATTCGATTTGGTATATCTTAGGATAGATTTTTAACTAGTTTCCTTGTGTAACTAGGACTTTTTGAAGCCTATAAATAAGGCCTAAATAGGGGTGACGAAAATAAGCCTCAAATATTTGATTATCAATTAAAATGTGAGATTTTATATCCTTTGTGTATCCTATGGATTTCTTAGTTCATAGAGGTATTTTTTTTTCGGCGAATCAATCGAGTTCATCACCCTCGTTTGTGTGTCATTCATCGTCCCCGTGTGACTGCGACGACTGTCTCTTTGGGGTATAGGCGGATCTAATCTGACTTATATCATTTAGAGGGTTTGAACGTAGGTATATTGGGATATTCCATCCTACCCTTTTTCTTCGTTTGTTTATTTTTATTCTATGACTTCCGATTCTGGCCTACATATCTTCGTCGGCATCTTTTGTCCGACTAGGATCGTATCATTTGGCATCAGAGCCTAGGATTTTTTTTTTCTTTATTTCTTTATTATCATGTAATTTATTTATCTTTAGTGAAAAGAAAAGAATAGAAAAAAAAAAAAGAAAGAAAAGAAAAAGGAAAAGAAAAAAAAAATATTGTTGGGAATTGTTAAGAACGACATGTTAAGGGGGAACCTATAAGGGATAATTCTGTTGTTTTGATTTGATCCCAAAACCCCAAGTGTTCTATTCCCATGCAACCCACTTTGACGTAGTTAATAGGTTAGAATTTTTTCTAAGCCTACTCTGTTAGGATGGCTCTTTAATTTTGTTTAGATTATAGGCTTCAAAAGTTCAAGTGAAGGCCACTCGCTTGAGTGTGTTTTCCAAAGTGAAGCAAGTCTAGCAAACTGAAGTGAAGCGTGCCGAAGAACAGTGTAGCAAAGCGAGCGCTACAGTAGATTCGAAGTGAGTCTGCCAAAGCGAAGCGAAGCGAGTGCTACAGTTCAAAGCCAAAGCGAAGCGAAGCAAGCGCTACAGTGTAAAGTCAAAGTTAGTCAACTCTAGTCAGCAATTTCCAAAGTAGTCACTTGGGAACTTTATCTCCCAAAGCGGCTCACTACAGAATGACTACGAAGTGACTCAACTAAAGCGGACGCTACTACTTCAAAGCGAAGCGAGCCACTACCTACCAAAAAGCGACAGCACACTTCCCGCTCCGAATTTGAACTCCAGTCAACTGGAGATCTCCGCATTAATTACGAGATCTCCACGTGTCGAACGCGGAGAGGAGCAGAGGAGTTGACTGCCAGGCCGACAAGGCGCCGTAACAGTACTGGGTCGCTCCAGTTACTGTTGAAATTGGACCTTAGCCATTTACGGCAAAAATCCAAATCTGCGCATCTGAAAAGCATCCAGCCTGTGCAAGTACTGTCGAGAGGAGGAGGGACAAGGCCACCAACCAAGCAACAGATCTCAGCCAACCCTCCGCCTATAAATAGTGAAGGATCACAACGTGAAGAAGTAGAACACTACTTGAGCATTCGAGCGCATACAGCAAACAAACACTCCCAAGCCTTTGAGCAATCTTCGAGTTTTTGTTTCCAAGTGTTCTTCGAGTTTCCAGTTCATCGGAACTCGTCTTCACAACCTTCACACTTAGAGTCTAAGCCCACTACAAATATCCAAGCTTAGAAGGAGAGCTCTAGCCTACTTTGCATCTACTGTAAAGAGCTCTTCATAGTGTGTTCGTCAACCAAAAATCCTAAACTCTGTTTATTAGGTTTTTGAGTCGTCGTTAGGTTGTCCCGATCCAAGGCTCTTCTTTCATCGATTGAAGAAGCCTCGATCATATAGTGTAGATCCAAGCTTGCACCTACATCGTTTGTGTGAAGCTCGATCGAAGCTAGGCTGTAAGGAGAGCCCGTAATCTCCCTGTCTGTGTTCGACTGAAGCGAGTGAAGCTTCAAGTCGTTGTTAGGTTTGTGTAGTGAACCCGCAATCACTACGTCAGTCATTTGATCCAGGCAAGTGAAGCCCGATCTCGACCAGGTTTTTGAAGGACTCGTAACCTTCAAAGTTCTTGAGTGAAGAGAACAGTTGTCGTCGTGCAACAAGTGGACGTAGGAGCTTTATCTCCGAACCACTATAAATCTCTGTGTCGTATCTCTCTAACCTTAATCTCTTTACAGGATTTGATTATCCATTGCACGTGCATATAAACAAACTTAACTTGGATTTTTAATTACTTAGGAAAGATTTTAGCTCACCGAATTTCCGCATACACGAGTAAAGACTCCCTCTTGATCAAGTTCTTACTTAGGTCAAGCAGGCAAGCTACGTACTGTGGATCTAGCTTCAGCTAGGTCTTAAGTGTCAAAGCGAGCTCTTTACTTGTCACTCTGAATTAAAGGGAAAAAGTTGAAAAACTTGAAATACGTATTCATCCCCCCCCCCCCCCCTCTACGTATTTCCCTATTAACAAACCGGGACCAACAAGTGGTATCAGAGCAGCGGTTCTTTCGAGCCTCTGCTTTGCATACCTGAAGCGAGTCCCCACTCACTTCACGTTGTCTCACTGAACCGGATCCTATTTTCCTAAGTGCATCAAAACCTCACCCACGCATATTGCATTTACTGCTGATAGTTTGCTATGTCTACATACAGTGCATCAAATCTTCCACAGTTCTCGATCGAAGGATACGAGACATGGAGTTTCCGAGTCGAGAGCTTCCTATGCTCAATCCACGACCGGATGTGGGAAGTCATAGAGGACGGACCAATCGAAATCAAGAAAGCCATATCTGTGAACGTCCCAGCTGCAGAAGGACGCGAAGCTCATGTTCGACAAACGTACGTAGAAAAGGACAAAGATGAGTACACTCCGAATGACTTCAAAGTTGCCAACCTCGACAAAATTGCACGCCACACGATGCAGAGCACCGTGTCGGACGCCTATCTACCACGGATAAGGAAGTGTGCAACGGCGAAAGAAATGTGGAAAACCCTAGCCCTCATTTCTCAAGGCACAGACAAAATCAAGGAAAACAAGCTCGCCGTTCAGATGCGGGAGTTTGAGAGTCTGATAATGAAGCCAGGAGAGTCCATCGACGCCTTCGAGCTGAGAGTTACAAACATCATTGCAACTCCCAACTCACTTGGGAAGGAACTCACAGATAAGGAAGTCAATCTGAAGATTGTCCGAGCTCTCACAAGGAAGTGGCAGACAATGAAGGAGTTGTACCTAGCTACCAAGGATCTATCAAAGCTCACACCGGAGATTCTGTTCTTCGAACTCAAAGCTCATGAATTCGATCTGAATCGAATGAATCTCGATGAAGAGGATGAAGCTCCCACGATGTCAAAGGGTGTAGCTTTCAAAGCTGCTGAAGGGCCAAGCGAGCAGTCGATAGCCAAGATGACGAGGGAAGAGTTGGAAGAACACATTGCGTTCTTGTCCAAGAACTTCAACAAAATGAACTCTCGAGTGGGCAAATACAAAAAAATTCTACAAGCAATACAAAGGGAGGAGCACTGATGCTCGAGAAGGAAAAGGGAAGAGAGAAGAGACGACAAAGCCGATCTCAAGGGACATGATGGAAGTGGAATGCTATCATTGTCACAGGATGGGTCACTACAAATCCGATTGCCCAAAACTGAGTGCGAAGGAGCGAGAGGAACTAAAAGCAAAGAGGGATGCTACAAGGCGAGCGCTCGTAGCGAGTAAAGTGCCAGTCGCTTCAACTGAAGAAATCTCAAGCGACTAGGATGCATTCACAGATCCCAATTCTAGTGAAGGAGAGGATCTTGGACTCATGGCGCTCACCGACGAAGAAACAGGAGAGGTATTCATCTATCCTTCACCTAGTTCAATTACACTCGCACACACTCACCAAGAGGAAGCAAATTCCTCGGCATGGAGTAAGTTGCTTGACAAGCACGATAAATTGTCAAGTGACCACGAAGTGCTGCAACAAGCTTTGTCTCAAAGCGAGAAGGAGAACCGAAAGCTAGCCACTGAGCTTGACCAAGTCAAACTTAACCTAAGGGCTATGACTAGTAAGTTCGAGGATCTCTTCGCAAGACATCAAAGCTTGGAAGGAAGGTATGAAACCCAGTCCGCTCTAGTTGCCAATTTGAACAAAGCATCATATGCTAGGCAGGCACTAGAAAGCTCACTTCTACCTTTTGGTAGAAAGGGAGGACTCGGATATGAGGGTGGACCTTCCAAGCCAACTGTCTTTGTTGGTGCTTCTCACACAACACCATCAGTCACTTTGGAAATGCCCACTGCATCCAAAGCGACCACCAACAAGGATAAAGGCCAGATGGCTGAGAACCCTAAGAAGAAGCCAATGAAGATGTCTATATCTTCAAGGGCCGAAACTATGGGCAAGCAAAGACCAACTGTTCCTAGCACTTACAATGCTAAAGCATACTAATCCAAAGGTAAAGGGAAACCAGTTGTAGCTTCTAAGTCTCAAACCAAGACACGAGAGACAAAGGATCTTCCTTTCAAGAAAAGGAGTAATGTCTATGTGTCACGTTATCCGGACTGGAGATGGTCCAACCGGACTAACGCTGAGGGGGAAGAATTCGAAGCACCAAAGAGGCCGCTTCGAACTCCCAAGGTTACTCAAGCGAGTCGGGGTCAAAACCCTAGTTGGACCGCTTCGAGAAAACCTAGCGAGCCGCTTCAACAGACTGTAAAACCCAAGTCAGTCTCTAAGCCCGTAGCTAATCCGAAGCGAGTCGCTTCAGGATACAAGCCAAAGGGTAAAAGCATGGGTATGTCTGAAGCGAGCCGCTACCCCTCTTGCACACACCGCTGCACATGTGAAGCTGCTTCAAGGCAGAAGTCACAGTTTTCGAAGGTCGAGAAGCCCAAAGCACAAGCTTCCTTTCAAAAGAAAGTGAAGCAAGTGTGGGTACCTAAGGGAACTAACCTGCAAGGACCCAAACTGATTTGGGTACCAAAATCTGTCTGAATGCAGGTGAGCGCCGTGAATCCCATGCCAAGTGAGGGTCAACAAATATGGTACTTGGACAGTGGATGTTCAAGACACATGACCGGCATGAGAGCTCTACTTCACGACTACATAGAGAAGAAAGGTCCACACGTCACTTTTGGTGATAATTCTCGAGGAAGCACCAAAGGGTACGGCGCACTGAAAGTCGGAAAGCTCACAATTGAAGAAGTCTCCTACGTGGAAGGACTTAAGCACAACTTGTTATCCATTTCACAATATTGTGACAAGGGATACAAGGTGGAATTTATTTCCAATAAGTGCATAGTAAAGAGCAAGCTCACTGCCCAGGTTGTGCTGACTGGAATTAGACAAAGAAACGTCTATATAGCACAATGGGATAGCTGCAAAGTGGAGACGTGCTTAGTAGCAAGGAGTGCTACAGAGATAAGATGGCTATGGCACCGACGCTTGAATCATCTCAACTTCAAAGCAATCAATCGCTTAGCTCGAAAGGGTTTGGTGCAAGGCATACCAAATGAAGTCTTCATCAAAGACCATCCTTGCTCACCATGCCAACGAGGGAAGCAGACGAAGAAGCACTTTGCCAGTCTCGAAGAAGCTTCGTCAAAGCGTATGCTCGAGCTGCTTCATATGGATCTGTTTGGTCCAGTCACTCCAGTTAGTGTAAATGGAAGGAAGTACACTCTAGTTGTAGTCGACGACTTCTCTCGCTACACTTGGGTTGTATTTCTCTTCAGCAAGAAGGAGACTCTGACCAAACTACCACAACTGCTCAAGCGTTTGGCTGTGGAGAAGAATCAAGCTATCGTGACGATCCGCTCCGACAAAGGCACATAGTTCTTGAACTCTACCATTGAAGCTTATTGCACGGAGCATGGCATAGCACATCAGACATCCTCAGCACGCACACCTCAGCAGAATGGAGTTGCTGAAAGAAGAAATCGAATCATCAAAGAAGCCGTTCGAACCATGATTGCAGACTCGAAGCTTCCAATGAAGTATTGGGCCGAAGCTGCCAATACAGCATGCTACACTCAGAATAGAACGCTTCTCTGCAAACGGCACGACAAAACACCATATGAAATATGGACAGGGAGAATTCCTAACATTTCTTATTTCCATATTTTTGGTTGTAGGGTCTTCATCCATGACAATGGGAAGTCGCAATTGAAAGCCTTTGAAAGCAAAGCTGATGAAGGAATATTCTTAGGGTATTCCACATCAAGCAAAGCTTATAGGGTGTTCAATTGTAAAACCCTAATCGTGGAAGAATCACCCCATGTCGTATTTGATGAATCCTCTTTAAGTCTTTCACAGGAACAGGTTAACTCAAATGAAAAGAATTCAAGCAAGGAACCCTCAAACTCACTCACTTGGGATATGCTCGAAGAAGATGATGAGATTAAAGATTCAAGCGAGCAAAATTCCAAAGGAGAAGGTGAAGCTGCCCCAAAGATTCCGGAAGCGAGTGCAGGCCAAGCACCCAATCCAGTCGCTTCAGATGGTGAAGCGAGTGACCAAGAAAAAGATGAAGATGAAGCTGGCGGATCCAAGCGTGCATGGCTCAAGGATCACTCACCAAGTCAAATTATTGGAAATCCATTCAAGGGTGTAGTGACCAGAAGTCAAGTGTTTGGAGAAAGTGCCATGTTCAGTTGCTTTCTCTCAAACATCGAGCCGTCATGCGTGGAGGAAGCCCTAGCCGACTCAAACTGGGTGATTGCCATGCAGGAAGAGCTGAACCAGTTCACCAGAAACGACGTTTGGTATCTCGTGGATCGTCCTAAATTTCAGCATGTGATTGGCACCAAGTGGGTGTTCAAGAACAAGACAGACGAGGACCACAACGTTGTGAGGAACAAGGCGCGTCTAGTCGCTAAAGGCTACTGCCAAGAGGAAGGAATCGATTTTGATGAGACCTTCGCTCCAGTGGCACGGCTTGAAGCGATCCGACTATTTCTAGCCTATGCAGCGGCCAAGAAATTCAAAGTGTATCAAATGGATGTGAAGAGCGCGTTCCTCAACGGTGAATTGAAGGAAGAAGTGTATGTGGAGCAGCCACCGGGTTTCGAGCAAGGAGATAAGGTGTATCGATTGAAGAAAGCTCTATATGGGCTGAAGCAAGCTCTCAGAGCTTGGTACGACACCATGTCTCAATTCTTAGTGGATAATGGCTTCCATAAAGGAAAAATAGATCGAACCTTATTCACCATCAATCATGGAGATGATATGCTATGGGTTCAGATCTACGTGGACGACATCATATTTGGATCACCTAACCAGTCGCTTAGCGAGAAGTTTGGAGAGCTTATGAAGACCAAATATAAGATGTCGATGATTGGCTTGATGAGCTGCTTTCTAGGTCTTCAAGTGAAGCAGCAGGATGATGGTATCTTCATCAATCAAGCTAAATACACAAGAGACATGCTTGCCAAGTTCGGTGTTCAGCATGCCAAAGCTGTGAAGATTCCGATGAACACGAACTGGAAGATGGAACCAGACATAGATGGGAAGTCTGTGGATGCTACAGACTACCGAGCCTTGATCGGATCCCTTCTATATCTCACTGCAAGTAGGCCGGATATAGCTTTTGCAGTTGGAGTCTGTGCTCGCTTCCAAAGCAATCCCAAGCACAACCATCTTGAAGCTGCCAAGAGAATTCTTCGATATCTGAAGGGCACTGTCAATATGGGGATGTGGTATCCAACGGAGAACAATTTGGAGCTCACTGGATACTCAGACGCTGACTATGGAGGGTGCCGAATTGATAGGAAATCAACTTCGGGCACTTGTCAGTTCATGGGAAGCAAGCTGATCTCATGGTTTTCGAAGAAGCAGACGAGTGTAGCTACTTCAACGACTGAAGCCGAATATATGGCCGCTGGAAGCTGCTGTTCCCAAATTCTATGGCTTCGTCAGCAGTTGAAGGACTACAATGTTGAAGCAAATGAAATTCCAATATTCTGCGACAACAACAGCGCGATTTGCATCTCTCAAAATCCAGTGCTACACACCAGATGCAAGCACGTGGAAATCCGACATCACTTCATACGTGATCATGTCGAGAAGAAGGATATCAAGCTCGAGAAAATTCATACCGATCTCCAGCGAGCAGATATCCTCACCAAGCCTCTAGCTGAGTCTCGTTTTAATCAGCTATGCATGGAATTAGGGTTATTAGACCCTGGTGAAGAGTGCTAGATCCAGGATGCACGAAGGAGTGGTCGCTAGTTTTTCGTAGCGTCACTCGCTTCGGATCTTCACCAACTCAAGCGAGTCACTTCAAAATCTCACTCGCTTGAAGAAGGAGAAATAAGGTGGAGTAAGGTGGAGTGTTGGAAGACGTTCTCTACCCGCTTACAGGAATTGTTAAGCCATTGGTTAAGGGGGAACTATTGTTTGCTCTCGGAGCAAGCTACTTCCAAAGCGAGCAAGGAAAACTGCTACCTAGCCTAGGATTCCTAGCGAGTGGGTATAAACACTCGCAAGTGCCGTTTCTAGTAACGGTTGTGGGGTCTTGAATCGTGCCTTCCCACGTAAAAATGGTGAAAGCTTAGGCAGGGCTGGCACCTAGACCTTGTGTCCTCTTCCCATCTTTCCGCCGAAGAGGAGCAAGTCTTCTCATCTCCTTCATCGTGGATAAATGTCCAATTCTTACTCACTCTTCATTGAGTTGAGTTGCCGGATGTCTATCCATTCCTCCCCCACTTTGAATTTTGCATCGCTTCAATTTGCCCTAGCTTGGGTCAAAGCGAGTCGATTGCAAGTTCATTCTGCAGCTTGTAGGAGGAAGCTTGAAGGTTTACCTTTTTCTACAAAAGGTTGCAGGGCTGGTGACATGCTTCTGCGTAAAATACGAGATTGTCTTGTCAGAGCATTCTCATTGTCATCCTGTCCATTTCTGCTCTGAGATAAGGACTTGTACTCATCCCCCATTCGTCGTGAATATGTACACTTACGTGAAGCTCCCCTCTGGGTTGTAGTAAGCTTGTGTACTATATTCATTTCCTCCCTCATTCACTTCGATGGAGGACTCTCTAATTCGTAGAGGAAGATGAATGCCATGAAGATGAATGCCAAGAAGATGAAGTACTCAACGAGTGGTATCAACAAGATTCAAAGCGAATCAACAAATGCATTCATCAATAAGTGGATTCAACAACTTGAAATCCAAATCAAATGATGTCTCCAACAAGTGGTATCAATCTCCTACGAAGTGAGATTGACTGGTAAGCATTTCAATTTTAAGTACACTAAGTGAGCTGAAGCGTGCTAGAAACCTTCACTCGCTATGTGGAAAATATGAATTGAATCTGACACAAATACAAAGAGGAAAACATTCCTGTTTACCCTCGAAGTATGTAAGTCAGAAACATTTTAAAATTAAGCAAAGAAATTCAATTTCTTATTCCAGTCGCTTCAGATGGCCAAGCAAGTGCTACGTCACTCAGAGCTAGCCATCGCAAGCGAGTGCGGAACAGTCACTCAAGCGAGTGCCTCTCAAGCGAGTCAAAGCCTAGCGGCCCAACTCGAAGCGAGCGGGCACGAAGCGAGTATGAGCTGTCTACACTCGAGTGCCTATTTCACTTTCTGCCAAGCATTTAATGCAGGTTCACGTACGGCGAAAATATCGGGCGCGTGGTTCTCACTTTGAATTCGAAGCGGGAAAAGACGGAGAAGATCCAGCCGTCGAACCAAGACATAATTCTATATATATGAGACGATGCAGAACTGCAGAACCTTTCACAACCCTCAAAAATTACCATTCTCGTGCTTAGATCTGCAACTTCTGCAACTCACGAGTCTCAACCCTTGCTTCTCATCGTTAAAACTCCGTTCAAAATCCTTCAAATCTCACCATGGGAAAGAAGCTGAATACCGAAACGATGGAGCAGTTTATGACGGAGGTTGATAAACACATCAACGTTGAGCCCCATCTAGACCTAATCGTCATCGAGAGAGATGGTTTCTTCCGTAGCGCCGTGACCACGGCCGGTCTATGGAAGTTCGTGACGGCGGTTCCGTCAAAGATTCTGGCGAAGGCCGTTGGAGAGCTCCTGCTAAATTTGAGGAAGGGGCAGAACTCATCTTCGTTCACAGATCCACAATCCAAGAAGCCGGTGGAGGTGGACTTGAACGAGCTAATCGGCGTATTTGACTTGCCAAGGGAAGGAGGAGATTCCCTTTTGGATTTGGGATTTTCGGCCGGAGTGGAGTATGGCCGTTTTGCCGTCGCCGGAGCTGCAACAAATTTTAAGGAGGCCAGTATTCGTACAAACCTGAAGGCCCCCTTCAACCTTATTTGCGAACTCTTCTCGAAGAACATCGCATGTTACGTCGGAACCCTGGATACGTTGTCGGAGACAAAGTTGACAGCCACCACTGTTATCGTCGACAGCCTCACCGGAACCAGCTTCAACTGGCATGGCTGGTTTCTCAAACAATTCCATGAAGCTGCTGACGACTTTGCGTTCGTACCTGGGAGCGCCGATCAGATTCTCCGCAAGGGGAAACTGAAGTTCTTCTCAAGACTCTCCTTTGCCTTGGAGAAGAAGTTTCCGGGCAAAGCATGGCCGGAAACTGACACCATCGTCTACAACAAACAGTCCATTTTCCACGACAAATGGAGGTAGACAAAGGTTCCGATGGATCAGGTACTTCTAAATGTAGAAGTGCCCGCAGCAAGGCCAGTTGTGGAAACACAAGCTGAAGTGAGCCAAGCAAACCGAGCCACTTCACCCTTGAAGCGTGCGGAGGCATGAAGAAAATGAAGCGAGTCACTTCACTCGTCCAAGAAAGCAAGGCGGTGGAGAAGCCGCTTGAAGACGTTGAAGTTACTCAACCCCAGCCTTCACCAACCAAAGCTCAAATTCCCCCACTACAAATCACCCAAATACCTGAACCACAAGCCTCATCAACTCATCAACCACTCACCCAAACACCCCTCTCTCCCCAAGAAGAAGAGTCTGCATCTTCTTTTCATATCCCTACTGTCCCATTCCTCAACACAGATCAAATTGTTGCCTACACTACATTCCAACCACTTCAAACTCAACAAATCCAACCAGCCACAGAACCCATTTCGATCCCTGAAACCCCTGAAACCAAACCATCCCAATCCCCTTCGACATCGGCAGCAACTGCCGATACCGCCCATACATCCATTATCCCCCAATTCCAAATTACCAAAACTCCTACCCAAGTTGATGCTCTCAAAAGATACAAGAGAGATAGAGAGCAGGCAGCTGAAACCATAAGAACCCGCTATCCCTCGGTGCATATGTCAGACGACTTCTTCACCAAGGCTGTCGATTTCTTGACATACGTTACCTACCGCGGCACGGAGTATTACAAAGTGTTCAAACTCCTGGAAGCCTTCTCAAAGGACGATCTAATCCAGATGGACGGAAAACTCCTGGACTTCATCGGTGAGAATGACTTTCATGCATTTCTCACCGGAACCAGCTTCTGGGATAAGCTGGACGCCAAGGTGAAGCGTGCCTATCCGGACGCTATAGTCCCTGAGCACACTCCTACCATTCATGAAAGGAGAATGATGAGGGAGCATGCGGAGGAGGTGGAGGTGAAGGAGGCGGAAATCTCGAGTCTGCAAAGCGAGATCACCAGAAAAGAGTTGGAGATGGAGAAGAAGACAGAGGAGGTCAAGAGTCTTCGGGAAGACTTTGACAAGAAGAAGAGTGAACTGGAGGGAAAGGTGGGAGAAAAGGAGAGGTTGTTGGAAGAGAAGGAGAAGGCGCTGGAGGCGCAAGTGAAGCTGGTCGGAGACCAAAAGAAGACCATTGCTGAACTCAAACAGCTGCTTGATGCTGAAAGAAGCAGGCTGAAAGATCTAAACAGCAGAATGGTGAATCTTGAAAAGGAGAAGACTGCTCTAATCGCAAGTCACAAGGAAGAAATGGAAAAAGTCTCTAAATATGCTGAGAAGATGATTAGAGCAGTGGAGGATAAGGATGGAGAAATGGTGATGATGAATTGCCGACTGACCCGTGCTGCAAATCAAATAGCTGCTCAAGCCGAAGAGATTGACTCAGTCAATCTGAAGAAAGCAGAACTAGAAGAGCAGATCGATCAAGCGCAGAGAAATGCCAGTAAGCTAGCAGAGAAGATCATCGAAGCTGCACAGCTCCGCACAACTCTCAACAGGCAAGAAAGTGCCCTGGCTACAGCAAAAGCCGAACTTGAAGCTTCTCAAGAATTCCTCAATCTCACGATCGAGGAAGAGCGCAAAGACATTCGCGCAGAGATTGAAGCTGAGTTGGCCGCTCGCTTCAGAAACGTTGAGTCACTGGAAAAATTGATGGCGTCTGTTGTTGAGAGAGAGAAGCAATGCGAACTCTTGCTGGAAGAAATCTCTATCAAAACAGCCGAAATTGTATTGTCGGAAGAGCAAGTCTTCTCGACACGTGCTGAAAAGATGCTCCATGCTGTATTTGATAAGGTCGAAGAGCTCCGCAAATCTCTTGATGGAAAGACAATCGTCCCAACCCCTGGCAGTGATGATGCCAAAAAGGGGGAAGGACAAGTGAAGCAAGGAGGAATTGGAGGTGCTGGAGGAAGTGGAATGTTGATGGGACTGATCGAAGGAGGAAGGAGTGATGAAGGTGCGGAGGAAGTGGTAGATGATGAAGCGAGGGCTCTGAGCACAGCGAAGGGCAAATTTAAGCTCACTGTGGAGGAGCTGATGAAAAAGCCCGAGGAGCCCAGCAGGCCGCTTCAAGAAAAGGTGCTTAGTGCTTCAATCGCACGACATCCTCCAGTGACGGTGATAACGAAGGAGGAGAGGCGGAAGCAGGTGGAGTAGGATGCAGCCATGGCATGGGAGATGGAGCGCCTTTTTGATCTAACAAAAAAATCTGCTGCAGGTGCTTCTTCTAGTTCCAAAGCACCCATTTCAGCCATAGCGCCCGCTTCAGCAGCCGCACCCGCTTCAACAGCTGCACTCACTTCATCCGCAGTTGTCCCTTCTAGTGCAGCCACAAAGAAAGACATGCCGCCTCCCCCACCACCGAAGCAGCCACTGAAGCGAACTGCTCCGGAGACGAAAGGAGATGACCCCGCGGCCAAGCGCCAAAAGGTCAAACAAGCAGTTGCTTCAAGGGCTGAGAAGGAAGAAAGGAGAAGGAAAAGAGGAGAAGAAGGAAGGAGCGAAGTAGAGAAGGAGAGGAGAATAAAGGCCAAACGACTTCAAGTGATAGACGGCCGGATCGAGGAACACTTCAATGAAGTGAGACTCATCCAGTCCGCTCTAATTCGTAGCGCCTTTGTTCCACTCATGCCAGAGGAGTCCGAAGCATGTCTTGCTCAAGCCGTGATCGACACATGCCAGACGACGGCAAAAGAAATGATTGAATCTGGCCGCTACCCGCCTCAAGGAGGAACAGAACTACATCCGCAAGCGACTCAATGAGAAGCTTCCTATCTGGAGTGGCGAGTCAGGAAAGAAATTCAAAGCAATCATGGCACAGATGGCCAGCCGGTCGGAAGAGGAGTTGACCGTGCGCAGAAACGAGCATCTTGATGCCCGTGAAATTGAGCAGTTCGTGCCTGACGAGTTACTTGAGCAGTGGCTACACTAAAAAGAAAAATTTATCAAAGCATACTACTATTGGGAGGTAGTGCCACTACAAACCGAATGCTCAAGAATCAGCGCTCTCAACAACTTTCTTAGTGCCTATGATGAGAAGTTCAGGCAGAAGGTTCTCTCACTCGCACAGCTTGCAGAGCCCATGCCACTGATCATCAAGGTACCAGCCAAGAAGGAATTTCCCATGCCCTTCCTACCCGGTACATGCGTCCCAGATCGTAGCATCATCGATGCTGAAGTGGATGAAGCCTTCCAACTTGAGGAGACTTGGAGGAGGCCAAGTATCCACACTATTGGCTCATTAGAAGCGAAGGTCTTCAGTGCTTACACTATCCCAGAAGAGATGATTGCGAGGGACTTGGAGGCAGAGGAAGAAGAGAAGGAAATGGAGGTGACGGAGAAGAAGGAGGATGACAAGAAAGGAGCTGCTGGAAACCTTTGAGTTTCAAGTTCCTTAATATTTTTGTGAACAGCTTGTTCATTTATCCAATTTCAATTTCTGTCAAAATGCGTCATTTACTTGCTTTGTGAATGACTTTACTTTTTGCTACAAACTCAAACAAAATTTAACTGAAAAAAAAAAAGGGGAAAGGAACTTAAAAATTAATTCAAACGAAGCTGCAAAGGAAGCAGGCGCTTGAAGTTCCTTCCACGGTTAGATAGACTAGATTTCAATAATCTTAAGTCTTTGGGTTTTGGCATCATCAAAAAGGGGGAAATTGTTGGGAATTGTTAAGAACGACATGTTAAGGGGGAACCTATAAGGGATAATTCTGTTGTTTTGATTTGATCCCAAAACCCCAAGTGTTCTATTCCCAAGCAACCCACTTTGATGTAGTTAATAGGTTAGAATTTTTTCTAAGCCTACTCTGTTAGGATGGCTCTTTAATTTTGTTTAGATTATAGGCTTCAAAAGTTCAAGTGAAGGCCACTCGCTTGAGTGTGTTTTCCAAAGTGAAGCAAGTCTAGCAAACTGAAGTGAAGCGTGCCGAAGAACAGTGTAGCAAAGCGAGCGCTACAGTAGATTCGAAGTGAGTCTGCCAAAGCGAAGCGAAGCGAGTGCTACAGTTCAAAGCCAAAGCGAAGCGAAGCAAGCGCTACAGTGTAAAGTAAAAGTTAGTCAACTCTAGTCAGCAATTTCCAAAGTAGTCACTTGGGAACTTTATCTCCCAAAGCGGCTCACTACAGAATGACTACGAAGTGACTCAACTAAAGCGGACGCTACTACTTCAAACCGAAGCGACCCACTACCTACCAGAAAGCGACAGCACACTTCCCGCTCCGAATTTGAACTCCAGTCAACTGGAGATCTCCGCATTAATTACGAGATCTCCATGTGTCGAACGCGGAGAGGAGCAGAGGAGTTGACTGCCAGGCCGACAAGGCGCCGTAACAGTACTGGGTCGCTCCAGTTACTGTTGAAATTGGACCTTAGCCATTTACGGCAAAAATCCAAATCTGCGCATCTGAAAAGCAGCCAGCCTGTGCAAGTACTGCCGAGAGGAGGAGGGACAAGGCCACCAACCAAGCAACGGATCTCAGCCAACCCTCCGCCTATAAATAGTGAAGGATCACAACGTGAAGAAGTAGAACACTACTTGAGCATTCGAGCGCATACAGCAAACAAACACTCCCAAGCCTTTGAGCAATCTTCGAGTTTTTGTTTCCAAGTGTTCTCCGAGTTTCCAGTTCATCGGAACTCGTCTTCACAACCTTCACACTTAGAGTCTAAGCCCACTTCAAATATCCAAGCTTAGAAGGAGAGTTCTAGCCTACTTTGCATCTACTGTAAAGAGCTCTTCATAGTGTGTTCGTCAACCAAAAATCCTAAACTCTGTTTGTTAGGTTTTTGAGTCGTCGTTAGGTTGTCCCGATCCAAGGCTCTTCTTTCATCGATTGAAGAAGCCTCGATCATATAGTGTAGATCCAAGCTTGCACCTACATCGTTTGTGTGAAGCTCGATCGAAGCTAGGCTGTAAGGAGAGCCCGTAATCTCCCTGTCTGTGTTCGACTGAAGCGAGTGAAGCTTCAAGTCGTTGTTAGGTTTGTGTAGTGAACCCGCAATCACTACGTCAGTCGTTTGATCCAGGCAAGTGAAGCCCGATCTAGACCAGGTTTTTGAAGGACCCGTAACCTTCAAAGTTCTTGAGTGAAGAGAACAGTTGCCGTCGTGCAACAAGTGGACGTAGGAGCTTTATCTCCGAACCACTATAAATCTCTGTGTCGTATCTCTCTAACCTTAATCTCTTTACAGGATTTGATTATCCATTGCACGTGCATATAAACAAACTTAACTTGGATTTTTAATTACTTAGGAAAGATTTTAGCTCACCGAATTTCCACATACACGAGTAAAGACTCCCTCTTGATCAAGTTCTTACTTAGGTCAAGCAGGCAAGCTACGTACTGTGGATCTAGCTTCAGCTAGGTCTTAAGTGTCAAAGCGAGCTCTTTACTTGTCACTCTGAATTAAAGGGAAAAAGTTGAAAAACTTGAAATACGTATTCACCCCCCCCCCTCTACGTATTTCCCTATTAACAAACCGGGACCAACAAATATAGAAAATAATGTTGTATTTTTATTCAAACAGGTTGCTAATGGAGGAGACTTGAAGATTTAATTACTCAACTCCTACGATTTGAGGACAAATCGTCTTCAAGAGGAGGGGAATGATGCAGCCCATGGTTCGACGTCACGAGCTTTTTGGATCGAGATTTGAAGATATTATGGGATAAAGCTTGAAGATATTATTTTATAGATTTGATTTTATGTAATTTTCGTTTTTATTTATTTCTCTAGTTGACAGGGTTATTTTAAGAATTATTTTGGAGATTTTATTCCTTTTTAGATTAGGATTCGATTTGGTATATCTTAGGATAGATTTTTGACTAGTTTCCTTGTGTAACTAGGACTTTTTGAAGCCTATAAATAAGGCCTAAATAGGGGTGACGAAAATAAGCCTCAAATATTTGATTATCAATTAAAATGTGAGATTTTATCTCCTTTGTGTATCCTATGGATTTCTTAGTTCATAGAGGTATTTTTTTTATCGGCGAATCAATCGAGTTCATCACCCTCGTTTGTGTGTCATTCATCGTCCCCGTGTGACTGCGACGACTGTCTCTTTGGGGTATAGGCGGATCTAATCTGACTTATATCATTTAGAGGGTTTGAGCGTAGGTATATTGGGATATTCCATCCTACCCTTTTTCTTCGTTTGTTTATTTTTATTCTATGGCTTCCGATTCTGGGCTACGAATCTCTGTCGACATCTCTTGCTCAATTAGGTTCGTATCACATATCAGGTTACACACAATACAACAGATAAATTTGTTGTATGTAGTTGCAACAAGTTTATCCGGGAGGGGTTGATTTGTTCGCATATGTTTACTGTATTCAAGAATTTGAATTTTGAAAACATTCCTGATGCATATATTCTGAACCGTTGGAGAAAAGATGCATGTTCGCTACCTATGCAAGAGTTTTCGAAGGATTTGAATTATGTGCTTGCTCAAGTGGATCATGAGAGGCTTGCATTGAACACGCAAGATTTTTTTTGCTTTAACATTATAAGTTTATTGCGTTATGTAACGCCCCGCATTTTCCTAACTCTACATTAGTAGTTTAATTCGTAAATTAGATAAATAGTTTAAAGATTAATGACTAAAAATTCTATTCTCGACGAAGGTAGAATTTTCGTAAGAAAGACTTGTATGATTAGTCGGTTTAATTAGAAGAATGACATTTATAATTTGTTGATTATAGAATGTGATTACTTACTTTAAATAATTTATTAATTGAGTAGTAATTTTAAAGAGAAATCAAATAGCAATTTGATTAATCATTTATTAAGTAATTATATCGTTTAATTTACGATAGTATCGATTTTACATTTCATATTGATTTGTATGATTCAAAATCGATCAAGAGCAAAAGTTGTGGTACAAACTAATTAATTTACTATGGGCTAAACCCATCGGTTCATAATTGAACCGTTAGACAACGATTGGGCCAATCAGAAGATTAGACTTTAATTAAAAGGATAACCTTAATAAAATCCTTAAATAATAATGCTAAGATCGCAATTAATTGAATAACTTTTATTAATAATAGAAGTTACATTGAAAGAATAATAACAGTAATTATAAAATAATAATATAAATAAAAATAAACAAGAGAGAAGCAGCACATGGCTACTGAAGAAAAGAAAAAAGAAAGAGGGATAGCAGCAGCAGCTATTCTACTCGGCTGCATCACATACACACACAAAAATAAATGAAAAGAGAGATTTTGATTACATGAGTGAATCCCATTAAATGGGGATAAAATCTTCCAGACTATAGTTCATAGGAATGCACTTCCTTGAGCAATTCCCATCAGTCCATCACCATAAAACCTGAAAAAAAAAGAAAGAAAGGGGAAGCAGAGAAGCGACAGCAGGCTGCTGCTCCTCCCACTTGCAACAGCAGGCTGCTGCTCCTCCCACTTGCAGAATTCCTCCCACATGAAGAATTTCTTCCACTTGCAGAATTTCTGGGAAGAGATTGCTCCCTCACCCCTACACCTCTACACCCTACACCTTTCTTGGGCAACAAGAAGAAACCAAATCAACTAGTGAGGGAACCATCCCTCTGCAAAAAAAAGAAAAATGACAAAAGATAGCAGCAACTCTACGAGCTATGCTCGGATATAACAAAGGAAAGAAGGGATTAGATTGAAGAATCCTAACAAATCTAAAGGACTACAACACTTGCAATCATCAATAGGAAATCATCTAATCTATAAATACCATTACACCAACCCTTTACAGTTTTTCCTTCCACTCTAAAACCACCATAACACATGATACACACAAGAAAGAAGAGAAACGGCAGCAACTAAGGAAGAAGGTGGAAGGGAGCTCGTTATAGCCATTCTCAACCCCAACCTTCCAAGAATTCAAGTAAGCACCCACTCTTAAAAATTCCAGCAACTAGACTAACAAACAAAGCATGCTCATAAAAAAAAAACCAACAATTACTCTAGCATGAATACAACTACAGCAAGGACCCACACTTTTCCCTCACTTATATTAAAAAGAAACTCATTTATATTAAAGAGAAATGGTGACAGGAAGTATGGAGAAGCATGCTAGAATCTAGATTTTCCAAAGATTTCATATTAAGGCATAATCTTAAAATCTTAAACAAAGAACATAGCCACTTTGGGAGCATGTATCAAGCATGTTTATATCAACCTCACTAACAACTACTCAAACATCTACTACCATAGCCAAATCATAGGCAGATTTCCCCTTCAACATAAAACATATATATACTCCCAAATTCACTCCTTGATTCTAGAAGAGTGAGCATGTATAAAAAGAAATTCATGTCAACAGACTAAGAAAACCTGGGTAGAATCTAGTCCTAATCTATAAGCAAAGCAAATAAAAGAAATACGATAAAAGGGTGAGATACGAACCGAATCTCCGTCGAGGCGCTAGGCCCCGACGGAAAAGATTGGAGCCGAGGCTCTGTCGTGGGCAGCAGAGGCGGCCCAGAGCTGGACCTCACCGGACGGCGTCCTCCGGCAACGACGACGTCTGTTCCCAAATCCAAGAACGAAAGAGGGTTAGAGGGAATGAGAGTTAGAGTGAGGAGAGGTCAGAAGGTTAGAGAGGCTTAACCATGGTCTACAGCGGCGGCGGCGGCGACTTCAGTCTCCGGCGGACAGCATCTCGGTCGGAGTCAGCGCCGGCCGTTTCCTCCTCCGTCCGGAAGCCCTAGACACACAGAGAGAGAGAGAGCTGCCCTAAGGCCGTTCTGGCCGAAACGACGCCGGCGACCTTCGCCGGAAAACAGCAGCGCCCTCGCTGTTGTTTACCCTGCAAGATCAGAGTAGGATATAGTTAGCGGGAGAGATGCAAGACAGAGAAGTAATGACGCCGGCAACCGCGGTGAGGCTCGCCGTCGGAAAGGGCAGCCCCAATCGAGGGAGAGGAACAGTAGAGAGGGGGTAAATTGAGAGAGGTGGTAAATTGAGATGTGAGGATAAGCAAGGAAGGAGAAGAGATGGAGTCGGCGACGGCGACCTCACTCGTCGCCGGTGAAGTCAACACCAGTAACGGAGTCGGCGATCACCGGTGGAATGACCGGTGCCGAACCGAAGGAATGAAGAGAGATTGAGAGGGAGTTAGGGTTCTGCGATTTTGCCAATTTGATAATGGGGTGAGATAGAAGGATTGGGGATTTATTAGAACGGGCCGGACTCGGGCCGGGTTTCGGGTCAAGACCGTGGGCCTGGACATGCAGACGGGCCGGGTTAGAATTGGGGTAAAAACATGGGTCAAGAATTATTCTATTGGACTCAACTTTTATAATGGACTAAGATTTATTAATCCTCAAGACCCAAATTGTAAGGTTTTAAGTTAATTAACAAAGAATTATTGGTTAATCATTAAATACCCCTTAGTCGGGTTAAACCCGAAGAAAATATTGTAGACCCGATAATAATTTACGAGGTCCGAATCCAATTCAATAATTAATTGGACTTTCATATGTGTCCAATTGACTAAACCTCTTAGCCAAAAAAGTGAGTAGTTCATAAGATTGATAATCTAAAGATTATCAATAAAATCGAAATAAAGAAAATAACAATTGGAACGACTGTGATAATTCTTCCTTAGGAAATTAGTGTATTCAATTAGAATACTCATTATTATCGTTTGAATAGGTGTGACAAGTCACAAAAAGGTGATTATGTTTCCTTGAGGATTGACCATATTCACGCTTCAAAAGGTGGACTTTCTTATACAAATAAAGCTATAGAATGTTTAGATGGAAAATAATATTTTTCAAATATTGTCATGCCATAAATGTTTTGATTTTGTATGATACCTATCTGTATTGGCTTTGCCAATTTATTTAATCGAATTCGGGTCCTAGTGAGATAGCTATCTTACTTGGACTAGTGTACACAACGTGTAATATCCCGAATTTTTGTATATAGTTAATAAAAATAACATTATATATATTTAAAATTTTCTTTAAATCGATATTAAGTCAATTAGTTCCCTAAAATAAATGTACAAAGAAAAATAAATAAATAAATAAATAAATAAATAAATAAGAGGAAGATATATTTTATAGTACATACGAAAGTATATATAGACTAATATCTAGATTTCTACAAATTTATGTGAGCATTCATAAATTACATATATTATAAGTATATATCTATACAATTAAAATAAATCATGAAAAGTGTCATTTACTAATAAAAATTAATGTAGCATGCATACGTGTTTAAATCTAACTATTATGTATAAGTGCATGCATGCATAGAAGTACATATATATCACATTAAAATATTAGCTATTAATCTTTTAATACGTGTCCCTCAAACATTAAAAGTAGAGTGGTGATTCATATAGCCTAAGTGATGAGTTAGCAAAGCTATAGCTACGAATTTTACCTTATAAATAGGGGTTTGTCAATCAACAAAGAAAAGGCCCATCCCTCCTTGGCCACTTTCGAATTATAATCAATTTCATAGTGTGGAATTTGGCGAGAATTATCAGAAGAAATATATAAGCATCCTAGAGCGAAGATTTTAGGATATTTCGATATC
Organism: Thymus mandschuricus; assembly: GCA_029379335.1. Taxonomy (NCBI): domain Eukaryota; kingdom Viridiplantae; phylum Streptophyta; class Magnoliopsida; order Lamiales; family Lamiaceae; genus Thymus; species Thymus mandschuricus. The sequence continues at coordinate 10,620,527 of CM057074.1, read as the reverse complement.
ATAATATAAGGTGGGGCTTTATTTTTAAAGTATTATTTGAGTTAGTAAGCTCTAAAATGTGGGTTTATCCATGAAAAATGTTTTGATGCGTGATTACATGTTTAAGGCTCTTATGTTTACGATCGGGTCTTTCGGTTGGTCTAACACACTAATCGAGGGGCTGTGCGCACTGTTAGATATCATTGGGTTGATCACCAATTGATTCTAACTTCGAGGGGAAAACTAGTGGATGAAATACTCCATTGTCTCCAAACTATGGCTCCATCATGAAAAGGGATCCGGCAGTGGTACGTCCCGGGATCGGTGTAAGTTAAACTATAGACTCCATCAGAAAGGGATCCGGCAGTGGTACGTCCCGGGATCGGTATAAGAGTAACGTGGTAATCCGCATCGCAATCAACGAAAATGGGTTTTGGTGTGCATGGAAGTTATATGATTTTTAAACCCTTCTATGTATGCTTTATTATCATGAATATTTTTTTTATGATAAATGTTTTCGGCACAAACCCACTGAGTGCATTAGTATTCAGACCTGCAATTCCTTTCCAAATGTTTTGCAGATTAAGGAGCTGGTGGAGCAGACGTGGCTGAAGAGGATTGTTGTTGTGGTTGTGCTATTTAAGATTAAAGCTTCCTCTACGCTTATAGTTAAAGTGTCACTAGTAACGATCCTGCAATGTACTAGGCTTCCTAAGTTAAATTTCAGGTTTTGAAATAAAATCTCTATGCTATACCTGAGTCTCGTTATGAGAATATATTATATTTATTTATTTTAGTTACGGGTATTCAGACACAAGCCGGCCATTATGAGTTGTTTAGCTCAGGCGACCCCATAATTTGAGCTGAGCGTCCCGATCCCGTATTTTATTTAAAGTCTATGGGTATTCAGACATGGCGACCGACACGGGCAGTATGGTTTGCCTACCCCATGGTTCGTGTTGTGCGTCCCGATCCCATAATTAATTAAATAAACTCATTAATAATATGGTTAATTATCCTAAGAAACTAGGCCCCTTTCTATCCCCGCTTCTTATTTCCAACCCCTTGCCACGTCCCGGCACACGTGCCTTCCTTCGGGAACTGGGATGTGACACAAAGTGACCGTGTGTCATCTTCGGGTTGGCCGGTTAAGGTATCGTGAGAGTGGTTACTCTCTCGATACCATAGGAACAGATATGGTAGATTACTAAAGAACTTAGCCGGCCGGCAAACTTTTAGATCACAAGAACTATTTTAGTAAGCATAGGCTCTTTTCAATAAAACTCCTATATCTTACTGTTGAATGGCTTGACAATTATATATGTATGTTTTCGGCAATGTGCCCACTGAGTACCTTTGTACTCAGCCCTGCATATATTTCTAAATGTGCAGGTTGAACGAGATGGAATGGAGAGCCGACCCAAGCTTTTGTCATCATGAATCATATTAGTTTCTTAAATTAAGACTCTCGGTAATGTGTGTCTTCATACATGCATTCTGTAAGACTTCCGCTGTGAAATATCAATAGATTTTAGTTGAGTATTCGAGTTCTGTAAACGAATCGAACACATGTCTTTCTTTTCCTTAAAGGCTCGACGCCAATTGATATAATAATTACTTCCCACGTTTTTCGGGTGGATTATTGCTTTATAATTACATTCCCCTTTTCTATTCCCGCTTCTTTAATCCTATCCCTAGTCACGGGTTCCCGACTTCACTATCCTTAGTAAAGTCCGGTCGTAACACGTTAAGAGTATCAAATTCTTGCTCTAATACAATTTTTATGTTGTTCTTATGCTTTTTATTTTATTGCTGTCTTTTACTATATTATAATGCTTAAAATATTATAATATATTGCTTATTTAATACATGTTCATGCTTATATGTAATTTTTTTACATATCAGTTTATGATGTGTCGTCCGTTATTTGCTATAATACTGTCAATCTGTTGCTTTTTTTAAAAAAAAAAATAAAAGAATTGTTTATTTAATATTTTACTTCATTAATGTCAGTTTATTGTTTGATTATCACTAATGCTTTTACTGTTATATATTTCTCGATTTTACTACTAATGTTTTTACTACTTTGATTGAAACAGTTAGACTCAAAATATCACAATTTAGTCGAAAAGGTACTTGGTGATTTGCATTGAAACGCTATCTAGAAAACTATAGTGAAGGCGAGTGTTCTAATAGTAAAGATGTTAGTGTTGTTCAGCGCAAGGAAGTAATGTTTGAGGATTATTATGGATCGACAATTCCTAGCGAAATTTATGGACTCCCACCTGATAAGGTAAATACGAAAGGAAGCGGGAGTAGATTAATTTCAAGGAAAGAGAAGGCTATTCGAATGATGAACAAGCCTCTTAGAAAGTGCAGCAAATGTGGGCAAATGGCACGTCACGATGCAAGAAACTGCGATAAACAGAATGATAAGCACAAGTAGGGCTGCAAACGAGCCGAACCTGATCGAGTATTGGTCTGCTCGGGTTCGGCTCGTTTAGTATTTGACAGGCTCGGGCTCGGGTTCGAGTTCGATTCGAGCTTTAAATCCGGGCTCGAGCTCGGCTCGGGTTAAAATTTTTGAGCTCGAATTCGGCTCGAGTTCGGCTCGTGCCCGGTTCAGATTTGAGCTCGAATTTGGCTCATGAAAAGCTCGAGTTCGAGCTCGTTTAAAAAACATGATATAAACGTATTTAATTTTTTCTTTTAAAACTTCAAATGAACTTAAATTAAAATGAATTTCATCAAATAAAAATCCACCTAATGAAATTCATCCAAAACACAAAATATAATCCAAAAAGAACAAAGCATATATACATATTTTTTTAATTAATTATGGTATAGTCCATAATTAGTTTTGGTTGTAATTTGAAATTAATTTTAACTCATTAATATTTGACAATAATTCAAATTCTCTTACCTACAATTTTTTACACATAAATGCTAAAGCTCGTTTACAGGCTCGATTAGAGGTTCGATTAAGAGTTCGCGAGCAGGCTCGCGAACATGTTCGATTAACATACGAGCCGAACACGTTCGCGAGCAAAACGAGCCGAACACCTTACTGCTCGGGTTCGGCTCGTTAAGTTAACCGAGCTCGAATTCGGGCTCGAAGCTCGGCTCGTTTGTTAGCGAGTTCGAGCTCGAACGAGCTTTTACCGAATCGAGCACCGAATAAGTCCCGAGTAGCTCGACTCGTTTGCAGCCCTAAGCACAAGAATACGTAAATTAAATCATCACGGTAGAATCATGTACCTTTTAATTTTGAAGTTTTTTATGGTAGAACTTCGTAATTCTCTATTGGTTGGGACAATATTAGTAGTTGGTCGGATTCCATTTGTTTATCTTAATTGATATGATATATTAAATGTGATTTTGGCGAATAAAAATTATGTTTGAATATTGGATTATTTTTATGGCATGTTCTTCATATTATTAAAGCAATAAAACAATATTATTAAAGCATCACTTATACCTTTTTTTATATTGTCATTAAACTGTTAATATTATTATTGAAAATAATAAATTGACATTATAAAAGCAAAAAAACGATATTAATAAAGGAAAAATGTTATCTTTTTGAAGCATTAAACTGATATTATACAACATAAATTATAACACTGAAATGATAATTAGCATTGATATAAAAAAGACATAAATTTCAAAGAAGAAACAAAGTAATGGGTAAAAATATCAAACAAATTAAGTATAATTTTTTTTTTTTGGAAACATGTTCATAAGAATAGACTAAAAACTTAAGTATATCATCAAAAGCCAAGGATAAGCGTATCTTCATCTTTTTCACTCATTTCATCTAAATGTTTTTTGTAAGAATCAGTGGCCTTTTGGATATTTTTTGCTCGAAGCTCATTGAATTTTGACTTGAGGATTTCAGCACAATACTTAGCTCTCAAATCACTCATTTGTTTCACGCTATTTTTTTATGCCAATGATTTTCTTGGAATTTGATGATCCAAGATACGTCTCCATATGCCTCATTGTAAAAACGCCGTAGTCCGTTTTGTTTTCCTTATCAGCTATTTGATGTCTTCAATACAAGAATAGGCGTCCATTAACTGTGATTCCTTCGTAGTTAGCTTCATTTGTTCCAAGAAATGAACAAAGAAATCTCTCTATAATTTTTAAGAGGAACAATAATTAGTATGTAAGCATAAAATTAACTGCAATGCAATGATAAGAATTATATATTTACCAGAATAAGCGGAAGTCCATCATATTGTTCATTTGTTTTGGGTGAGTTATCAAGTACATCAATGTTGGGGTCCTTAATGTCGACGCAAATAATGAAGAAGTGCTTCGACTTTATGACCGGAACGAAAATCTATAAACATGAAAAACATAAGTAAAATTACATAGTAAGATTACATTAACTTTTAGAAACTAAATAATTACCAGATGAATATTGTCTAGTTTGAACTCTGGATATTTAGCCAACTCTGCACTAAGATTGCCGCAAAACCATTGTATTCTTCGTTCCAAATTCCAGTTCTTCGGGTAGTCAAAGAGTGTGCGATATTAATAATACAAATGTTACTTAAAAATTGAAGTTATTTAATAATAAACATAACATAGCAAGTATTTACACACTTACAAAAATATTTGATGTTGTAAAAAATCTGCAAGGAGAATTAGTAGCATGAAACTGTTCATTATTGTTTGTGATGTTGCTCCATACATCTATTACCAAAGCACTTATGTATGTTTTTGGAGCCATAGTCATCAACTCTTTCCTCAAAAGGAAAAAATCCCGGTGCTTGAAAATTATTTCATTCCTGAAAAACGTGATATATATTAAAGCATAACAAATCAACGATAAAATATATTATAGAAAAAGTATTATAGCATTAATTAAAGCAAAACCTGACTACGCAATTAAGGGGAAAAAAAAGAAAGAAAGAAAAGAGCAAAGGTATGCAGTATAAATATATTAAAGCAACAAATGCATAGAATTAAAGCAACGTGTAACACATATGAAACTTACATATCCTCCTTCTTTGACCATAAAATCCATAGACACAGCTCCTTATATCCCTTGCTTAGCTTCTCGCTGATATCAATAACCCTTTCACGAAAAGGAGATAATAGGGATTCGGTCTTCTTGAGTTTATCCTTTGGTCTCTTTACCATTCTATGCGATGGTGCTTTCTGGACATGTTGTTCTATGGCTTGTTCCACCAACGTTGTGTCGTCTGTGCTTTGATCTTTAGGGGCCTCCTGTAAAAAGGAAAATAAAATATAATTTCATATTTGCTTAAACCATCTACTAGCTACCTCCATCTCATATAAGTAGTCCCATTTGCCATTTTGATCCATCTCATCTATTAGTCCCATTTCCTAAAATGGTAAAGAATACTTGGCTATAAATTAACCCTCTCTCTTCAGAATCAATTACAGCCACACATTTCTTCCTTTATTGGCTCTTGTACCCATTCCAAATGGGACTACTTATATGAGATGGAGGAAGTAATATAATGCTTATAACATTATATTGTAGTGCGTGGCTAAAAATTGAATTATTGAGTTCATACAGTTTGGTTAATGGCTTGCTCCATTAACACTGTATGATTCGTGTTTTGATCTTTAGGGGCCTCCTGAAAAAGAAAAAAAGAATTATTTTGTGCTTCTTATAACATTATAATGCAATGCTTAATTAAAAGTTAAAGTGTTGTTTTTATACAGTTTGGTCGATGACTTGCTCCACTAACACTGTGTCGTCCGTGTTTTGATCTTTAGGGGCCTCCTAAAATAAGAAAAAAAATATTATTTTCTGTTGCTTAAACCATATAAAGTTAATACTTATAAAGTTATAATGTAATGCTTATTTAAAAGTTGAATTGTTGAGTTCATACAGTTTGGTCGATGGCTTGCTCCACTAATTTTGAGTCTTCCGTGCTTTGTTCTTTAGGGCCTCATGAAGTAGGAAAAAAATAAAGTTATTTTATGTTGCTTAAACCATATTAATTGATCGCTTATAATATTATAATTCAATGCTTAATTAAAAGTTGAATTTTGAGTTTATACAGTTTGGTCTGACAGGGACTAAATATCAGCTTTACTGTATGGCATCTTCCATTGATAGTTAAAAATAAGTTCTAAAGACAGCAGATGCCATGTAGGAAGCAGACGCTCCGCGTAAGATAGAAAATGCTAGGATCTGCTCAGAACCGGCTTCGGCATAAGCGGTTATAACAGATCCCTAAGCATCTTCCGAGGCTCGAGGATCTACCTAACATGCTGTCCGCGTGACTCTACACACTCTAGGGTGAGGACCACTAAATTAATAACAAAAAGAATACGGTCTCCCTAAGAATTCCCTTTGTATCCCTCATATGCATGTCCACCTACTTTTTCGTCCTTTCCACACCTATAAATATCGAGTGATCACACCACTTCATCCAACTCAATTCTTCATATACACACTATTCCATTCATACTCTGCTTCGCACCTCCGCGAACTAGAGCTACCAAAATCCTTCTTCAAGGATTTCCCCTCTCGCATCACTCTCATCTACACTCTCCTTGGTGAAGGAGGAGACTCTTCATAATTCAAACCAAAGGTATATTCCTCGTTGCTAAGAGAGGACGAAGCATAAAGGCGCCTTGCGCTCTCTACTTCGCCCTCTCCTTCCCTCTTCGTTTTTCTGCTTGAATGAGCTCTAAGCTCCATGGATTTGACTGGATTGTGGTTGTAAACACCCTTTGTTCAATATTTAGCTCGATCCTCTCTTTTATGTCTAAATGAAAGATGCTCCGTGTAAAATGAGTCGCTACGGCTAATGAATCATATGAATCTCTTACTTGCTACCGCTGTAATCTCTTATTTATGAATGCTCTTTACAAATATGATGAATAATCACACAATTGTTGTAGATCTTCAACCCGGATCTAACAACTGGCGCCGTCTGTGGGAAATTTGAGTTTAAGGCGTTGATTTCCTTCCTTATATGCGGATTTTCAGCTTGCTATTTGTAATGCTGTTGAAGTTTTTGAATCTGAAATGTTAATCTCTTCAGTATCACTGAAATTCTAGCTGGTTGTGATAATATTGTTATGAATTTTCTCTGTTATTTCCTCGTGCACGAGACGCCTGGAAAAGGGAGGTTAGCACGAATGTATACTCTTTGTTAGTTAAGTAGTTTTCTTAGGAAAACTTGGGTATGCATATTGTGAATTGATCTCAGCTGAACCTTTCATGGTGTTGAGTTGCGAAATCAGAGGTGATCTTAAGATTATGTTCTCCTCATATGAATTGTGATAACTGAATTATATTCTGTGTTTGGTCTAAAGGTTGTGGAGAATTTGAGGGAAAGCCGAATCAAAATTGCAACAATCTTAGAGTGCGTTCAACTCATCTCTTATAATTGGTGAGTTTAAAATTCCGTTAAATATTGCAAAACATGAAGTTAGTTCGTGGGTTATGAGGGATTGGTAGTTACAGAGGAAGCACTACGACTCAAATCCAGTCGTAGGCCCCTATATTACCATGAACCGAAAACACACAAAGTGAAAACACTGAAAACAGAGGGCCGAAAATGACGAGGTCACCCCATTCACCTTGATGAAGGGGCCCCACATTTGAAGGCAGAACCTCCCAGAAGCCCTATCTAATAGGCAACACTCTCGTAAGCCCTATATAATAGGCAGAACCCCCAGAAGCCCTATCTAATAGGCAACGTTCTCGTAAGCCCTATACAATAGGCAGAATCCTCAAAAGCCCTATTTAATAGGCATAAACCTCATAAGCCCTACATAATAGGCAGAACCCCCAGAAGCCCTATCTAATAGGCAACATTCTCGTAAGCCCTATGCAATAGGCAGAATCCTCAAAAGCCCTATTTAATAGGCATAAACCTCATAAGCCCTACACAGTAGGCAGAACCCTCAAAAAGCCCTACATAGTTAGGCACCATACAAAAAGCCCTACATAGTTAGACATCATACAAAAAGCCCTACATGGTTAGGCATCACAACATTAAGCCCTATGAAGATAGGCGTCATACGTTAAGCTCTATGAAAATAAGCATCATACCGTAAGCCCTTTCAAAACAGGCACCACGCATTAAGCCTTGTGAAAACAGATTACCCATTCCAGCCCTATATAAGCAGGTGCTACCCCTTAAAGCCTTGCGTAAGCAGGCAATATCTATAAAAGCTTGTGCGAGTGATTCCTACTCACAGAAGATTTGCCAGAAGCAAACAGTACCTATTCAAGCCTTATTTCAAAGGCATCCGGAACTAATGCTCTAAAAATCTTCAAACATTTGCAGAACTTCGCAAGGATGATGGATAACTCAAATGCTCATCCAGAAAAGGCATCTGACAGAGCTACCCATGCCTCTGAAGAACGAAGGCCTGACCATATCGTTCCAAAAATGTTCTTTGGACCTAGAGACAATAAGGCCATCATACATCAACACGACGATGCCCTTGTGATAACAGCGGAAATAGAAGGGTACCAAGTACGAAGAATATTCATTGACACAGGGACCCCTGTTAATGTGATCCTCATGGATTATTTCAATCAGATGTCCCAAGGGAAGCTTCTAAAACCAGCCAAAGTAACTCTTCAGGGTTTCTCGCAGAAGCCTATCGTGACAGTAGGATCATGTTGGTCCCGGTTTGCTACAGGAAAAATACGTAGAGGGGGGGGGGGGGGGGGGGGGGTGAATACGTATTTTGAAGTTTTTCAACTTCAATTCCTTAACTCAGAGTATAAAGTAAAGAGCTCTTTGGAAATACTAAGACCTAGCCGAGGGCTAGATCGGAAGCAATCACGAATCTCTTGACCTAAGCTTAGAGCTTGATCAAGAGTGAGACTTTACTCTTTGTGCGGAATTTGGTGAGCTAAAATCTTTCCTAAGTAATTGAAAATCCAAGTTAAGTTTGTTTATATGCACGTGCAATGGATAATCGAATACTGTAAAAAGATTAAGGTAAGAGAGATACGACACAGAGATTTATAGTGGTTCGGAGATAACGCTCCTACGTCCACTTTGTTGCACGACGGCAACTGTTCTTTTCACTCAAGAACTTGAAGGTTACGGGTCCTTCAAAAACCTGGTCGGGATCGGGCTTCACTTGCCTAGATCAAACGACAGACGTAGTGATTACGGGTTCACTACACAAACCAAACAAAGACTGGAAGCTTCACTCGCTTCAGTCAGACAGACAGGGAGATTACGGGCTCTCCTTACAGCCTAGCTTCGATCGAGCTTTACACAAACGATGTAAGTGTAAGCTTGGATCTCAACTCTACGATCGAGGCTTCTTCAATCGATGAAAGAAGGGCCTTGGATCTGAACAACCTAACGACAACACTCAAAACCTAACAGACGAAGTTTAGGGTTTTTGGTTGACGACACACTATGAAGAACTCTTTACAGTGAATGCAAAGATTGGCTAGAGTTCTTCTTCTAAGCTTGGATATTTGAAGTGGGCTTAGAATCTAAGTGTGAAGGTTGTGAAGACGAGTTCCGATGGACTGGAAACTCGGAGAACACTTGAAACAAAAACTCGAAGATTTGCTCGAAGGCTTGGGAGTGTTTGTTTGCAGTAGGCTCGAATGCGTAAGTAGTGTTCTACTTCTTCACGTCTTCATCCTTCACTATTTATAGGCGGAGGGTTGGCTAAGATCCGTTGCTTGGTTGGTGGCCTTGTCCCTCCTCCTCTCGACAGTACTTGCGCAGGCAGTAGCTTTTGCAGACGCGCAGTTTTGGCATTTTGCCAAAATTGGCTAACTTCCAAGTTTAACAGTAACTGGAGCGACCCAGTACTGTAGCGGCGTCTTTGTCGGCCTGGCAGTCAACTCCGCTGCTCCTCTCCTCGTTCGACACGTGGAGATCTCGCAATTAATGCAAAGATCTCTAGTTGACTGAAATTCAAATTCGGAGCGGGAATTTGTGCTGTCGCTTTCTGGTAGGTAGTGACTCGCTTCGCTTTGAAGTTGTAGCGGCGGCTCCGAAGTGAGTCGCTTTAGGATCATATTATAGCGGGTCGCTTTGCTTCGCTTTGCAGCGTTTGCTTCGTTTTGCTTTAGCGCTTGCTTCGCTTCGCTTTGCAGCGTTCGCTTCGCTTTACAGCATTCGCTTCGCTTCGCTTCGCTTCGCTTCGGTAGACTCGCTTCGCTTGCTTTGAACTGTAGCGCTCGCTTCGCTTCACTTTGGCATACTCACTTAGAATCTACTGTAGCGATCGCTTCGCTTCGCTATTCTTCGGCACGCTTCACTTCAGTTTGCTTGACTTGCTTCGCTTTGGAAAACACACTCAAGCGAGTGGCCTTCACTTGAACTTTTGAAGCCTAATCTAAGCAAAATAAAAGAGCCATCCTAACAGTGTACGCTTAGAAAAATTTTAACCTATCAACTACATCAAAATGGGTCGCTTGGGAAAAGGACGCTTGGGGTTTTGGGATCTAATCAAAACAAGTGACTTTATTTAACAAATGTCCCATATAGTTCCCCCTTAACATTTTAGTCCTTAACAATTCCCAACAATTTCCCCCTTTTTGATGATGCCAAAACCCATACGACTTAGATAAAAATAATAAACCTAGTCTATTTAACCGTGAAGGGAACTCCAAGCGACTGCTTCCTTTGCAGTTTCGTTTGTAATTTTTTTTTAAGTTCCTTTCCCCCTTTTTTTTTTTTGGTTAAATTAATGAGTTTGTAGCAGAAATATAAAGTCATTCACAAAGCAAGTAAATGACACAAGAAGAGACAGAAATTTAAAAATAGGATATATGAACAAGATGTTCACACAAAATGAAGCTTGTAATTTCAATGGTTTCCTGCCGCTTCATCCTACTCCTGTTTCTCCTCCTCCCTCTTCTCCTCTTCTACATCTGCCTCCAAATCCTTAGCAATCATGTCTTCAGGTATGGTGTATGCACTGAAAACCCTTGCTTCCATCGACTCAGCACTGTGGATACTTGGCCTCCTCCAAGTCTCTTCCAATTGGAAGGCTTCATCCACCTCAGCGTCGATGATGCTGCGATTGAGGATACTGGTGCCAGGTAGGAATGGCATGACGAATTCTTCCTTGGCTGGTACCTTGATGATTAACGGTGCAGGCTCTGCAAACTGTGCAAGAGCGAAGACTTCTTGTCTAAACTTCTCATCATAGATACTAAGGAAGTTGTTGAGAGCAGTGACCCTTGAGCATTCAGTCTGCAATGGCACTACCTCCCAATAGTAGTAAGCTTTGATAAACTTCTCCTTGTAGTATAGCCATTGCTCGAGTAGTTCGTCAGGAATGAACTGCTCAATCTCACGGGCATCAGGGTGCTCATTTCTGCGTACAGCCAACTCCTCCTCCGACCAGCTGGACATCTGAGCTATGATTGTTTTGAACTTCTTTCCTGACTCGCTGCTCCAGAGAGGAAGCTTCTTGTTGAGTTGCTTGCGAATGTAGTTGCGTTCTTCTCTGAGAGGGTAGCGGCCAGAGTCAATCATTTCTTTCGCAGTTTTGTGACATGTGTCGATCGTAGCCTGATCAATGCATGCATCGGATTCTTCTGGCGTGATTGGAGCAAAGATGCTTCTGACCAAAACGGACTGGATGACTTTCATTTCATTGAAATTTTTCTCAATTCGTTCGTCAATGACTTCCAGTCGTTTTATCCTTGTCCTCTTCTCCTTTTCTGCCCTTGGAACAACTGCCTTCTCAACTTTTTGGCGCTTGGTCCCTGATTCATCTCTCTCAGTTTCTGGATCTGTTCGCTTCAGTATTGATGATGGGGCAGATGAAGTGGGTGCTTCGTCTGAAGTGGGCGCTTGAGAACTTGAAGTACCTGCAAGAGTTTTCAAGTTAGACTGGCGCTCGCTCTCCCAAGCCATAGTCTCGCTCGCCTCTGCTCAGCCTTTCCTCCTTTGTTAGCACAGTAACTGGAGGATGTCGAGCAATGGAAGAGGCAAGCACTTTATCTCCAAGTGGCTTGCGGGGTTCTTCAGGCTTAGTGAGCTTTTCCTTGCCTTTCTTTGCAGACTTCGCCTCTCTCTCCTCTTCTCCAGTACCACTATTCTTCTCCACCAATTTCTCAGCTTCAACAGCTCCAATTGCTCCACCTTGTGGCTCCAAGAGATTGACATTTTTCTGTACCATCCCTTCCCCCTTTTTGGCATCATCAAAACCAGGGGTTGGGACGCTTGTTTTTGCAGTAAGAGACTTGTGAAGTACCTCAATCTTGTCAAGTACGGTATGAAACATCTCTTCCGTTCGAGACTCGAGGACTTGCTTTTCCGACAATCCAGCATTTTTCCTTAGATTTTCAAGCTCTCGCTTGTCAATTGCACTCTCCTCTTTGACTTTCTTCAATTGGGTTCGAAGTAAGTCAAGAGTCTTCTTGGTGCTGAGGAGTTCGCTTTCTTTCACCACCAACTCTCCCTCCTTATTCTCCAGTTTCTTTTTCAACTCCTTCACCTCCTTTTCCAACGTGTCCTTCTCTTTACCAACTGTGACCAGATTGGTATTCACCACTCTCAAGCGGCTCCGTTCTGCGTCACGCGAGTCCTTGAGATCATTCACCAGATTTACTTGTGCCTCCAACACTTTCTCCTTCTCCTTCAACTCCATCTTCTGTTTAGAGATCTCGTCTTGTAAACTTGCGATCTCTGCATTCTTAACCTCCATCTCTTCTGCATGATCCCTCATTAGCTTCTTCTCATGCATGGTTGGGGTGTGCTCAGGGATATGGGTAGTTTCAGTAGGTGAGGATTGAGATTTGTCCTCAAGCGGCTTCTCCACCGCCTCGCTTTCTTGGACAGATGGAGTGCTTTGCTTCAATTTCTTCTTCTTCCCTTGCTTTGCAGCCGCTTGCTTCAAGGGTGAAGCGGCTCGCTTCGTTCGGGGAGCTTCAGCTGCGGGCACTTCTACAACTAGAAGTCCCTTATCCATTGGAATTTTTGTTGACTTCCACTGTTCATAGAAGACTGTCTTCTTGCTGTATATAGCCATGTCTGAATCCGGCCATCTTATCTCCGGATACTTTAGCTCCAACGCGACTGACAGTCTTGAAAAGAATTTCAACTTTCCCTTGCGTAGAATCTTATCTGGAGTTCCTGGTACGAATGCAAAGTCTTCTGCAGCTTCGTGAATTTGCTTGAGAAGCCACCCATGCCAGTTGAATTTCGTTCCTGTGAGGCTGTCGACGATCATGGTGGTGCCGATCATCTTCGTTTCTGACAGCGTGTCGAGGGAACCGACATAGCATGCAATGCTTCTCGTAAAGAGTTCGCAGATGAGATTGAACGGTTCCTTCAAATTTTTGCGAAAATTTGCCTCCTTGAAGTTCGGCTCTGCTCCGTCGACTTTAAATCGATCATACTGAACTTTGGCAGAAAGGCCTAGATCTAGCAGAGAATCTCCTCCTTCTCTTGGTAGATCGAAGACCTCGATGAGTTCACTCATATCAACTTCCACCGGCTTCCTGGTTCGTGGATTGGTGAAGGAAGATGTATTCTGTTCCTTCTTCAGATTCAGCAGAATCTCTCCGATGGCTTTCGCCAGAATCTTCGTCGGAACCAAAGTTACGAACTTCCATAGACCGGCCGTGGTCACGGCTCTACGGAAGAAACCATTCTTTTCTATGACGATCGGGTCGAGATGGGGCTCGACGTTGATGTGATCGCCAATATTTGACATGAACTTCTCCATCGTTTCTGTACTCTTCTTCTTGCCCATTTTGAGATTTTGAAAGAACTTTGAAGAAAAAGTTTAACAATGAAATAGAAGGGGTTGAGACTCGTGAGTTGCAGAGTAATTGCAGATCTAACACGAGAATGGCAAATTTAGAAGGCTGTGAAAGGTTTGCAGTTCTGCCTCGTCCCATATATATAGAAATAGGTTATGGCTGACGTGGTAGGGGTAGAATGGTAATAACGCCGAAAATCCTGTAGGTAGGCGGCAGACGTGCGGTGATGGATCTGACGTGTCCGGCGTCATCACAGTAAAAGTGAACCGCCACTTGCTCGGCGTCGTCACGTGGCCTTCTTTGGTTGGCTTGTCGTATACGGCTTTGATCGAACGGTTCCAGATTGGGGCCTGTTGAGATTCGACGGCTGGATCTTCTCCGCCTTTTCCCGCTTCAAATTCAAGCGTGTGAACACGCGCCCGTTATTTCCGTCGTTCCTGCACCTGCATTAAATGCACAGCAGAAAGTAAAATTGCACTCGAGTGCAGACAGCTCATACTCGCTTCATGCCCGCTCGCTTCGAGTTGGGCCGCTACGGCTTGACTCGCTTGAGAGGCATTCGCTTGAGTGACTGTGCTGCACTCGCTTGCGATGGCTAGCTTTAAGTGACGAAGCACTCGCTTGGCCATCTGAAGCGACTGGAATAAGAAATTGAATTTCTTTGCTTAATTTAAAATGTTTCTGACTTACATACTTCGAGGATAAACAAGAGTGTTTTCCTCTTTGTATTTGTGTCAGATTCATTTCATATTTTCCACGTAGTGAGTGAAGGTTTCTAGCACGCTTCGGCTCACTTAGTGTACTTAAAATTGAAACACTTACCAGTCAATCTCACTTCGTAGGAGATTGATACCACTAATTGAAGACTTCATTTGAATTAGATACCACATGTTGAATGCTATACGTTGAGTTAGATCTTCATGGCATTCATCTTCCTCTACGAATTAGAGAGTCCTCCATCGAAGTGAATGGGGGAGAAAATGAATAAAGTACACAAGCTTACTACAACCCGAAGGGAGCATCACGTAAGTGTACTTATTCACGACGAATGGGGGATGAGTACAAGTCCTTATCTCAGAGCAGAGATGGACAGGATGACAATGAGAATGCTCTGACAAGACAATCTCGTATTTTACGCAGAAGCATGTCACCAGCCCTGCAACCTTTTGTATAAAAAGGTAAACCTTCAAGCTTTCCTACATTCTAAAGAATGAATCTGCAGTCGGCTCGCTTTGACCCAAGCTAGGGCAAATTGAAGCGATGCAGAATTCAAGATTGCTGCAATCTTGCTCGCTTTGGAAGTAGCTTGCTCCGAGAGAAGCATTAGTTCCCCCTTAACCATATACTTAACAATTCCAATAAGTTGGTAGGGAACTTCTTCCAATACTCCACCTTTCTCCACCTAACTTCAGTTTCTTCAAGCGAGTGAGATTTGAAGTGGCTCGCTTGAGTTGGTGAAGATCCGAAGCGAGTGACGCTCATGAGAACAAGCGAACACTCCTTCGTGCATCCTGGAACTAGCATTCTTCACCAGGGTCTAATAACCCTAATTCCATGCATAGCTGGTTGAAACGAGACTCAGCTAGAGGCTTGGTGAGAATATCTGCTCGCTGGAGATCGGTATGAATCTTTTCGAGCTTGATATCCTTCTTCTCGACATGATCACGAATGAAGTGATGTCGAATTTCCACGTGCTTGCATCTGGTGTGAAGCACTGGATTCTGCGAGATACATATGGCACTGTTGTTGTCGCAGAAGATCGGAATTTCATTCGCTTCAACTTTGTAGTCCTTCAACTGTTGACGAAGCCATAGGATTTGAGAACAGCAGCTTCCTGCGGCCATATATTCAGCTTCCGTTGTTGAAGTGGCTACACTTGTTTGCTTCTTTGAGAACCACGAGATTAGCTTGCTCCCCAAGAACTGACATGTGCCCGACGTTGATTTCCTATCAACTCGGCAACCTCCATAGTCAGCATCGGAATATCCAGTGAGCTCCAAATTGTCCTCCGCTGGATACCACAGCCCCATGTTGACAGTGCCCTTCAAATATCGAAGAATCCTTTTGGCAGCTTCAAGATGGCTGTGTTTGGGATTGCTTTGGAAGCGAGCGCAGACACCGACTGCAAAAGCAATATCTGGCCTGCTTGCAGTGAGATAGAGAAGTGACCCAATTAGGGCACGATAATCTGTAGGATCTACAGATTTTCCTCCTTCGTCTGGCTCCATCTTCCAGTTGGTATTCATAGGAATCTTCACAGCTTTAGCATGTTGAACACCAAACTTCGCAAGCATATCTCGAGTGTACTTGGCCTGGTTGATGAAAATTCCATTATCCTGCTGCTTCACTTGAAGACCTAGAAAGCAGCTCATCAAGCCAATCATCGACATCTCATACTTGGTCTTCATCAGCTCTCCAAACTTCTCGCTAAGCGACTGATTTGGTGATCCAAATATGATGTCGTCCACGTAGATCTGGACCCATAGCATATCATCTCCATGATTGATGGTGAAGAGAGTCCGATCTATCTTTCCCTTTTGGAATCCATTTTCCACTAGGAATTGAGATAATGTATCATACCAAGCTCTGGGAGCTTGCTTCAACCCATACAGGGCTTTCTTCAAGCGATACACTTTATCTCCTTGCTCGAAACCCGGTGGCTGCTCCACATACACTTCTTCCTTGAGTTCACCGTTGAGGAATGCGCTCTTCACATCCATTTGGTACACTTTGAATTTCTTGGCCGCTGCATAGGCTAGAAATAAACGGATCGCTTCAAGACGTGCCACTGGAGCGAAGGTCTCGTCAAAGTCGATTCCTTCCTCTTGGCAGTAGCCTTTGGCAACTAGTCGCGCCTTGTTCCTCACTACGTTGTGGTCCTCGTCCGTCTTGTTCTTGAACACCCACTTGGTGCCAATAACATGCTGAAACTTGGGACGATCCACGAGGTACCATACGTCGTTCCTGGTGAACTGATTCAGCTCTTCTTGCATGGCGATCACCCAGTTAGAATCGGCTAGAGCTTCCTCCACGCTTGATGGCTCAATGTTTGAGAGAAAGCAACTGAACATGGCACTTTCTTCAAACACTTGACTTCTGGTCACTACACCCTTGGATGGATCTCCAATGATTTGGCTAGGTGAGTGATCCTTGAGCCACGCTCGCTTTGATCCGCCAGCTTCATCTTCATCCGCTTCCTTGTCGCTCGCTTCTCCGTCCGAAGCGACAGGATTGGGTGCTTGGCCAGCACTAGCTTCAGGAATCTTGGGGGCAGCTTCGACTTCTCCTTTGGGATCCTGCTCGCTTGAGTCCTTGATCTCATCATCTTCATCAAGCACGTCCCAAGTGAGTTGATTTGATGGTTCCTTGCTTTGATTCTTTTCATTTGCTTGGGCCTGTTCCTGTGGAAGACTTAAAGAAGATTCATCAAATACGACATGGGGTGATTCCTCCACAATTAGGGTTTTACAGTTGAATACTCTGTAGGCTTTGCTAGATGTAGAGTATCCTAAGAATATTCCTTCATCTGCTTTGCTTTCAAAGACTTTCAACTGTGACTTCCCATTGTTGTGAATGAAGACCCTACAACCAAAAATATGGAAATAAGATATGTTTGGAATTCTCCCTGTCCATATTTCATATGGTGTTTTGTCGTGCCGTTTGTTGAGAAGCGTCCGATTCTGTGTGTAGCATGCCGTGTTGGCAGCTTCAGCCCAATACTTCATCGGAAGCTTTGAGTCAGCAATCATGGTGCGAACGGCTTCTTTGATGATTCGATTCCTTCTTTCAGCAACTCCATTCTGCTGAGGGGTGCGTGCTAAAGAGGTTTGATGTGCTATGCCATGCTCCGTGCAGTAAGCTTCAATTGTAGAGTTCAGGAACTCTGTGCCTTTGTCGGAGCGAATGGTCACGATAGCTTGATTCTTTTCCACCGCCAACCGCTTGAGTAGTTGTGGCAGTTTGGTCAGTGTTTCCTTCTTGCTGAATAGAAATACAACCCAAGTGTAGCGAGAGAAATCGTCGACTACAACTAGAGTGTACTTTCTTCCATTTACACTAACTGGAGTAACTGGACCAAACAGATCCATGTGAAGCAGCTCGAGCACTCGCTTTGATGAGGCTTCTTCGAGACTGGCGAAGTGCTTCTTCGTCTGCTTCCCTCGTTGGCATGGTGAGCATGAATGGTCTTTGATGAAGACTTCATTCGGTATGCCTTGCACCAAACCTTTTCGAGCTAAGCGATTGATAGCTTTGAAATTGAGGTGGTTCAAGCGTCTGTGCCATAGCCATCCAATTTCTGTAGCACTTCTTGCAACTAGACAAGTTTCCTCCTTGCAGCTGTCCCATTGTGCTACGTAGACATTCCTTTGTCTAACTCCAGTGAGCACAATCTGGGATGTGAGTTTGCTCTTCACAATGCACTTGTTGGAGATGAACTCCACCCTGTACCCTTTATCACAAAACTGTGAAATAGATAACAGGTTGTGCTTGAGTCCTTCCACGTAGGAAACCTCTTCAATCTTGAGCTTTCCAACTTTCAGTGCGCCGTATCCCCTGGTGCTTCCTCGAGAGTTGTCACCAAAGGTTACGTGTGGACCCTTCTTCTCTATGTAGTTGTGAAGTAGAGCTTTCATGCCGGTCATGTGTCTTGAACATCCACTGTCCAAGTACCAAACTGGTTGACCCTCACTTGGCATGGGATCCACGGCGCTCACCTGCAATTAGACAGATTTTGGTACCCAAATCAGTTTGGGTCCTTGCAGGTTAGTTCCCTTAGGTACCCACACCTGTTTCACTCTCTTTTGAGATGAAGCTTGTGTCTTGGGCTTCTCGACCTTCGAAAACTTGGTGTACTGCCTATAGGCAGCTTCACACGTGCAACAGTGTGTGCAAGAGGGGTAGCGGCTCGCTTCAGACCTACCTACGCTCTTCCCATTTTGTTTATATCCTGAAGCGACTCGCTTCGGATTAGCTTTGGGTTTAGAGACTGACTTAGGGTTTCTAGTCTGTTGAAGCGGCTCGCTTGGTTTCCTCGAAGCGGTCCAACTAGGGTTTTGACCCCGACTCGCTTGAGTAACCTTGGAAGTTTGAAGCGGCCTCTTGGTTGCTTCAAGTTTTTCCCCCTCAACGTTAGTCCGGTTGGACCATCTCCAGTCCGGATAACGTGACACATAGACATTACTCCTCTTTTTAGGAGGTAGATCCTTTGTCTCTCGTGTCTTGGCTTGAGACTTAGAAGCTTCAACAGTTCTTCCTTTACCCTTGGATTGGTAAGACTTAGCAGGTTGAGTGCTAGGGACTGTTGAATTTTGCTTGCCCTTAGAGTCTGCCCTTAAAGATATAGACATCTTCATAGGCTTCTTCTTAGGGTTCTCAGCCATTTTGCCTTTGTCCTTGTTGGTGGTCGCTTTGGATGCAGTGGGCAATTCCAAAGTGACTGATGGTAAAGTGTGTGATGCACCAACAAAGACAGTCGGCTTGGGAGGTCCACCCTCATATCCAAGTCCTCCCTTTCTACCAAAAGGTAGAAGAGAACTCTCTAGTGCCTGTCTAGCGTATGATGCTTTATTTAAGTTGGCAACTAGAGTGGATTGGGTTTCATACCTTCCCTCCAAGCTTTGATGTCTAGCGAAGAGATCCTCGAACTTACTAGTCATAGCCCTTAGATTAAGTTTGACTTGGTCAAGCTCAGTGGCTAGCTTTCGGTTCTCCTTCTCGCTTCGAGACAGAGCTTGTTTTACCACTTCGTGGTCGCTTGACAATTTCTGGTGTTTGTCAAACAACTCACTCCATGTAGAGGATTGCTCTTCCTCATTGACAGTGTGTGCTAGTGTAATTGAAGTGATTGAAGGATAGAAGAATACCTCCCCAGTTTCTTCATCGGTGAGCGCCATGAGTCCCAGATCCTCTCCCTCGCTTGAGTTGGGATCTGTTAATGCATCTGAGTCGCTTGAGAGATCTTCAGTTGAAGCGACCAGCACTTCACTCGCTACGAGCGCTCGCCTTGGGGCATCCCTCTTGGCCTTCAATTCTTCGCGCTCTTTGGCACTTAGCTTTGGGCAATCGGATTTGTAGTGGCCCATTTTGTGGCAGTGGTAACACTCCACTTCCATCATGTCGCGTTGGATCGGCTTGGTCGTCTCTTCTCTCTTTCCTTTTCCTTCTCGAGCATCAGTGCTCCTCCCTTTGTTCTGTTTGTAGAATCTTTTATACTTGCCTACTCGAGAGTTCATCTTGTTGAAGTTCTTTGATAAGAACGCAATGTGTTCTTCCAACTCTTCCCTTGTCATTTTGGCAAGCGACTGCTCGCTTGGCCCTTCGGCAGCTTTGAATGCTACTCCTTTTGACGTAGTGGGCGCTTCATCCTCGTCGTCAAGGCTCATTCGATTCAGATCAAACTCGTGAGCTTTGAGCTCGGAGAACAGCACTTCTGGCGTGAGCTTCGTTAGATCCTTGGTAGCTAGATATAGCTCCTTCATAGTCTGCCACTTCCTTGTGAGAGCACGGACTATTTTCAGATTTACTTCCTTGTCTGTGAGTTCCTTCCCAAGCGAGTTGAGAGTTGCAGTAATGTTGGTAACTCTCAGCTCGAAGGCGTCGATGGACTCTCCTGACTTCATCACCAAATTTTCAAACTCCCGCATCTGAACGGCGAGCTTGTTCTCCTTGATCTTGTCTGTGCCTTGAGAAATGAGGGCTAGGGTTTCCCACATTTCCTTTGCCGTTGCACATTTCCTTATTCGTGGTAGATAGGCGTCCGACACGGTGCTCTGCATCGTGTGGCGTGCAATCTTGTCGAGGTTGGCAACTTTGAAGTCATTTGGAGTATACTCGTCCTTATCCTTCTCCACGTACTGTTGTCGAACATGGGCTGGACGACCTTCAGCGGCTGGAACCTCCACAGATATGGCTTTCTTAATTTCGATTGGTCCGTCTTCAATGACTTCCCACATCCGGTCGTGGATTGAGCATAGGAAGCTCTCGACTCGGAAACTCCATATCTCGTATCCTTCGATCGAGAACTGTGGAAGATTTGATGCACTGTATGTAGACATAGCAAACTATCAGCAGTAAATGCAATATGCGTGGGTGAGGTTTTGATGCACTTAGGAAATAGGATCCGGTTCAGTGAGACAACGTGAAGTGAGTGGGGACTCACTTCGGATATGCAAAGCAGAGGCTCGAAAGAACCGCTGCTCTGATACCACTTGTTGGTCCCGGTTTGCTATAGGAAAAATACGTAGAGGGGGGGGGGGGGTGAATACGTATTTTGAAGTTTTTCAACTTCAATTCCTTAACTCAGAGTATAAAGTAAAGAGCTCTTTGGAAATACTAAGACCTAGCCGAGGGCTAGATCGGAAGCAATCACGAATCTCTTGACCTAAGCTTAGAGCTTGATCAAGAGTGAGACTTTACTCTTTGTGCGGAATTTGGTGAGCTAAAATCTTTCCTAAGTAATTGAAAATCCAAGTTAAGTTTGTTTATATGCACGTGCAATGGATAATCGAATACTGTAAAAAGATTAAGGTAAGAGAGATACGACACAGAGATTTATAGTGGTTCGGAGATAACGCTCCTACGTCCACTTTGTTGCACGACGGCAACTGTTCTTTTCACTCAAGAACTTGAAGGTTACGGGTCCTTCAAAAACCTGGTCGGGATCGGGCTTCACTTGCCTAGATCAAACGACAGACGTAGTGATTACGGGTTCACTACACAAACCAAACAAAGACTGGAAGCTTCACTCGCTTCAGTCAGACAGACAGGGAGATTACGGGCTCTCCTTACAGCCTAGCTTCGATCGAGCTTTACACAAACGATGTAAGTGTAAGCTTGGATCTCAACTCTACGATCGAGGCTTCTTCAATCGATGAAAGAAGGGCCTTGGATCTGAACAACCTAACGACAACACTCAAAACCTAACAGACGAAGTTTAGGGTTTTTGGTTGACGACACACTATGAAGAACTCTTTACAGTGAATGCAAAGATTGGCTAGAGTTCTTCTTCTAAGCTTGGATATTTGAAGTGGGCTTAGAATCTAAGTGTGAAGGTTGTGAAGACGAGTTCCGATGGACTGGAAACTCGGAGAACACTTGAAACAAAGACTCGAAGATTTGCTCGAAGGCTTGGGAGTGTTTGTTTGCAGTAGGCTCGAATGCGTAAGTAGTGTTCTACTTCTTCACGTCTTCATCCTTCACTATTTATAGGCGGAGGGTTGGCTAAGATCCGTTGCTTGGTTGGTGGCCTTGTCCCTCCTCCTCTCGACAGTACTTGCGCAGGCAGTAGCTTTTGCAGACGCGCAGTTTTGGCATTTTGCCAAAATTGGCTAACTTCCAAGTTTAACAGTAACTGGAGCGACCCAGTACTGTAGCGGCGTCTTTGTCGGCCTGGCAGTCAACTCCGCTGCTCCTCTCCTCGTTCGACACGTGGAGATCTCGCAATTAATGCAAAGATCTCTAGTTGACTGAAATTCAAATTCGGAGCGGGAATTTGTGCTGTCGCTTTCTGGTAGGTAGTGACTCGCTTCGCTTTGAAGTTGTAGCGGCGGCTCCGAAGTGAGTCGCTTTAGGATCATATTATAGCGGGTCGCTTTGCTTCGCTTTGCAGCGTTTGCTTCGTTTTGCTTTAGCGCTTGCTTCGCTTCGCTTTGCAGCGTTCGCTTCGCTTTACAGCATTCGCTTCGCTTCGCTTCGCTTCGCTTCGGTAGACTCGCTTCGCTTGCTTTGAACTGTAGCGCTCGCTTCGCTTCACTTTGGCATACTCACTTAGAATCTACTGTAGCGATCGCTTCGCTTCGCTATTCTTCGGCACGCTTCACTTCAGTTTGCTTGACTTGCTTCGCTTTGGAAAACACACTCAAGCGAGTGGCCTTCACTTGAACTTTTGAAGCCTAATCTAAGCAAAATAAAAGAGCCATCCTAACAGTGTACGCTTAGAAAAATTTTAACCTATCAACTACATCAAAATGGGTCGCTTGGGAAAAGGACGCTTGGGGTTTTGGGATCTAATCAAAACAAGTGACTTTATTTAACAAATGTCCCATATAGTTCCCCCTTAACATTTTAGTCCTTAACAATTCCCAACAGATCAGTAGATCTTACACTCACCTTAGGTGAGGGGAATGTTAAAGCATCAAAGTTAACCGCCTTTTGGGTAGTTAATCAAAAGTCATCCAATAACGTTATTTTAAGAAGAGCTGCTCTGAACTCTTTCCAAGCAGTAGTATCAACATATCACTTAATGATGAAATTCCCCACGGGAAATCAAGTGGGATGGATATCGGGAAATCAAATGATCTCACGAAAATGCTATATCCAATCCGTCAAAATGGGGGAAGCCAAGAAATGGGCTGTCCCAGAACCCGTCGCTCCCCGACACAAACCAGAAAAGGAGGAAAGCAAGATCAAGGAGGCTGATACTATCAAACAAGGACAAAGGTTAATGGTCCCTGCAGAACAATTGATAGAAGTAGATCCCAGGCCGAAAGGGGTTCACCACAAAAATTGGCACTCAGATGCCTCATGATATATCATCACAGCTGGTAAGATGTCTGCAAAAGAATGCGGATGTTTTCGCTTTCGGGTCATCCGACCTCGTGGGGGTGGACGCAGCTCTAGCGTTACATTGTCTAAATGTGGATCCCTCGGCAAAGCCGGTAAAGCAAAAGCTAAGGCAATTTGGCCCTGAGAAGGATAAAATCATCAGAGAGGAAGTCACAAAACTATTAGAAGCTAAACATATCAGTGAAATACAATTCCCAGAATGGCTATCAAATGCAGTGATGGTAGCCAAATGAAACACAGGCACCTGGAGGATGTGCATTGACTTCAGAGATTTAAACAAAGCCTGTCCAAAAGATCACTACCCGCTACCTAGAATTGATCAATTGGTAGATTCTACATCAGGGTGTGAATTGCTATCTATGACGGATGCATATCAAGGCTACCATCAGGTCAAAATGAATCCGTCAGATATCCAAAAAGCCACATTTGGGGTCTGCGCTGGACGTTTGGTTTCAAAAGCATGCCTTTTGGCTTGAAGAACGTAGGTGCTACCTATCAAAGGATGATGGATAAGATCTTCAAGAGCCAAATCGGCGGAAATATGGAAGTATATGTTGACGATATACTAGCCAAGAGTGTGCATGCCCAGGACCATATACGAGACCTGGAAGAGGTGTTCGCTGTAGCCAGGCTGTATCACCTTAAACTAAACCCGGCTAAGTGCTCATTCGGTGTCCAAGCCGGAAAATTCTTGGGCTATATGGTTACCCCCAGAGGGATTGAAGTTAACCAGGCCAAAGTACAGGCTGTACTAGATATGACACCCCCCCGAAACATTCGAGAAATTCAAAGGCTCAATGGGCAAATTACGGCGTTGAGTCACATCATCTCTAGATCAGCTGACAGAAGCCTACCCTTTTTCAAAATTTTGAGAAAGGGAAGTAGATTTGAATGGACATAAGAGTGTCAAAAAGCTTTCGAAGAACTAAAGGAGCATCTAGCAAGGTTGCCTCTACTCACTAAGCCTAGACCACATGAGGTCTTATACCTATATATGGCGGTAGGAGAAGAATCTATCAGTTCTGTACTCCTGAGAGAGGAAGGGCTAACTCAGAAGCCTATCTACTATACAAGCAAGATGATACATGGAGCAGAAATGCGGTACCCGAGTATTGAAAAAGCTGCGTTACCAGTAATGGTCACAGCTAGAAAACTGAGGCCTTATTTCTTATCACATAAGGTGATAGTTATGACGAATGAGCCGTTGAAGCAAATATTGGGTAAACCCGACCTGTCAGGGAGACTAGTCAAATGGGCGATAGAGCTAAACGAGTATGATGTAGATTTCGAGCCAAGAGTAGCTGTTAAAGCTCAGGCACAGGCTGACTTCCTACAAGAAACCACCAGAGGGGAAGAAGAAGAATACCAATGGTGGAAAGCCTACGTTGATGGTTCATTCACCAAGGAGGGAGCAGGAGTAGGGATCTTTATTCAAGACCCTAAAAGCCATGCTTACAAATTTGCTGTTAAATTAAACTATCATGTCTCTAGCAACGAGGCAGAATATGAGGCCCTGGTCAGATGCCTAGATTGTTACAAACTCTGGGCGCAACCCACGTAGTGGTCCACTCGAACTCCCAATTAGTAACGCACCAGGTCCTGGGGACTTGTGAAAAACGGGAGGAACGGATGGTGGCATATGCTAAAATTGTGGATGAACTAATGGGACGTTTTGTCAAGTCCGAGGTGGTCCAAATCCCTCGAGAAGAGAATGTAGAAGCCGATAAACTGGCGGGAATAGCCAGCTCTGTGGAGGGAACATGGGCGGATGAAATTGTGTTATGTAATGCAGATGCTAAATTGATCAAAGCCGAAATACAGGCTATTGAAATAACAGATGATTGGAGAATTCCGATCATCAGAGCCCTAAAGGAGCTTCCCGAAAAGGCAGAAGCCACAACTTTTGCTAGTGAGGGTAGGTTGCGCGCGCCTTCAAAGCTAAATTATGTCTAATAGGGAACAAGCTATACAAAAGGGCATTTACACACCCTTACCTCAAATGCTTGTCAGAACCCAAAGGAGAATACGCGCTGCATGAAATGCATGAAGGTGCTGCGGGAGCACATACTAGATTCAAAGATCTAATTAGAAAACTACTCAGAGCTGGATTCTTCTGGCCTACAATTGAAAAAGATGCTAAAGACCTAATCAAAAGGTGCGACAGCTGTCAAAGAAATGGGAGACTCATCCACAAGCCCGCCGAAGAGTTGGGGGCAATGATGGCACCCTGTCCTTTCGATAAATGGGGGATTGATATAGTGGGAAAATTCCCTACAACCACAAGCGGAAGGATATTCTTAATTGTAGGTGTAGACTACTTTACTAAATGGGTCGAGGCTGAGGCTGTAGTAAAAATCACGGAACAAGTGGTGAAGAAGTTCATCTGGAAAAACATATGCTGCCGATACGGAATCCCGAGGATCCTGGTCGCCGACAACAACGCTCAATTTACAGGATCCTTGGTACGAGCCTGGTGCAAAGAAATCGGCATTGAACAAAGATTTGTAGCCGTAGCTCACCCTCAAGCTAACGGGCAAGTTGAGGTAATAAACAGAACCATTGTAAGCGGCATTAAAGCCAGACTAGAAAAAGCCAAAGGAAACTGGGCTGATGAGTTGGATTCAGTGCTATGGGCATATCGAACTAGTCCTAAGACAGCCACGGGAGAGGCCCCGTTTAATCTGGTTTATGGAGCAACGTCAGTAACACCAGTGGAGGCAGAGCTCAAATCACTAAGGATAACGGCTTATGACGAAAATCAAAACTCCTCCCTAATGAGGGAGAACCTAGACATGGTTGAAGAGTTCAGAAACAAAGCCCTTCAAAAGGTAGAAAGATACAAACAACAGGTGAGGGATGCATATAACAAGAAAGTGTAGATCCGAAGGTTCTGCAAAGGAGATATGGTTTTAAAAAGGGCAGATGCCCTCAAACCTATGGGAAAGCTAGATGCAAATTGGGAAGGGCCATACTTAGTAAAAGAAGTATTGAAAGGAGGAGCTTATGAATTACAAGATGAGGAAGGAAGGGTGCTACCCCGGCCCTGGAATGTAAACAATCTAAAGAAATACGGAAATGAATGATGAAGCGAGGGCGAAGCGTGCAAAGAAGGGCAAAGTAAAGCTTACAGAAGAAGAACTCGCTCAGAAGCCCGAAGAGCCTCGCAGGCCGCTTGAGGGGAAGGTGCTTGCCTCTTCGATTGCTACTCACCCTCCTGTCGTTGTGCTTACCAAGGAACAGAGGGAGGCACAAATCCGAGTAGATGAGGCTCTAGCTCGCGACATGGAGACGCAATTCGATCTGAAGGCTCTTGCCCAGTTCCAAGCGCCCGCTTCACCTCTGGCCGCTTCAACTCTTGCACTAATCTCTGATTTTGTAGGAGCCACTTCTTCGACTGCTGGAGCCACTTCATCCAGTAAAGCCATTACTCCAAGTGCCTCCGCAGTCATCCCTCCCGAAGTAACTGAAGTAGAAAAGAAGAAGAAGGAGATGCCTCCACCACCAGCACCATAGCAAGCCTTGAAGCGAACAACCCCCGAAGCAAAAGATGATGATCCTGAGGCCAAGCGCCGAAAGATCAAGCAAACGATTGCTTCAAGAGCTGGTGAGATGGAGAGGAGAAGGAAGCGAGGAGAAAAGAAGAAGGAGGAAGCTGAGAAAGAGAAAAGAATCAATGAAAGGCGTATACAGATCATCGAGGGACGGATCGAGGAACACTTCAATGAAGTGAGACTCATCCAGACCGCTCTTACTCTAAGCGCCTTCATCCCGTTTCTGCCTGAAGAATCGGAAGCATGTGTGAAGCAGGCCTGGATAGACGCTTGCAATGTGACCACTACGGAGATGATCGAGTCCGGTCGCTACCCGCGCAGAGAAGAGCAACAATATATCCGAAGGCGACTGTCTGATATGCTCCCGAAGTGGAACACAGAGCTAAGTGCCAAATTCAATGCTGTCATAGCTCAGATGTCCAGCCGATCTGAAGAGGAGTTGGTTGTGCGCAGGAATGAGCATCCTGATGCCCGAGAGATCGAGCAGTTCATCCCTGATGATTTACTTGAGCTGTGGCTATACTACAAGGATAAATTCATCAAAGCATATTACTATTGGGAGGTAGTGCCATTGTAGACTCAATGCTTAAGGATCAGCGCGCTCAGCAACTTCCTAAGTGCCTATGATGAGAAGTTCAGGCGGAAGGTCTTCTCTCTTGCAGAGCTTGCAGAGCCCATGCCTCTAATCATCAAGGTGCCAGCTAAGAAGGACTTTCCTATGCCCTTCCTACCAGGCACAAGCGTCCCAGATCGCAGCATCATCGATGCAGAAGTTGATGAAGCCATCAAACTGGAGGAAACTTGGAGGAGGCCAAGTATTCACAATGTCGGAACATTGGAAGTGAAGGTCTTCAGTGCATATACTGTTCCAGAAGATATGATCGAGAAGGACTTGGAGGCAGAGGAAGAAGAGAAGGGAGAGGAAGTGACGGAGGTGACGGAGAAGAAGGATGAAGCTGCAGGAAACCTTTGAGTTTCAAGCTTCATAATTTTTGTGAACTGTTGTTCAATCTATCCCATTTTATTTTCTGTCTCTCATATGTCATTTACTAGCTTTGTGGATATTTTATCCTTATGCTACAAAACTCAAATAACTTAACCGAAAAAAAAAGGGGAAAGGAACCTAAAAGAAAATATTTAAACGAACACGCAAAGGAAGCATTCGCTTGAAGTTCCTTCCACGGTTAGGTAGGTTAAATCTCTTAGTCTAAGAATTTGTTTTGGGTTTTGGCATCATCAAAAAGGGGGAAATTGTTGGGAATTGTTAAGAACAAAGTGTTAAGGGGGAACCTATAAGGGACATTTTATTGTTTTGATTTGATCCCAAAACCCCCAAGTGTTCTGTTCCCAAGCGACCCACTTTTTGATATAGATAATAGGTTAGAAAATTTTTCTAAGCCTACTCTGTTAGGATGGCTTTGTTTTGCTTAGATTCTAGATCGCAGAAAATTCAAGTGAAGGCCACTCGCTTGAGTGTGTTTTCCAATGCGAAGCAAGTCTAGCAAGCTGAAGTGAAGCGTGCCGAAACATAGCGTAGCGAAGCGAGCGCTACAGTAGATTCAAAGCGAGTCAGCCAAAGCGAAGCGAAGCGAGCGCTACAGTGTAAAGTCAAAGCGAGTCAATTCTGGTCAACATTTTCCAAGGCAGTCACTAGGGAACTTTACTTCCCAAGCGACTCACTACAGAAAGACTACGAAGTGACTCAAATCTAAGCCACTACCTACCAGAAAGCGACAGCCCAATTTCCGCTCCAATTTTGAACTCCAGTCAACTAGAGATCTTCGCATTAATTGCGAGATCTCCACGTGTCGAACGCGGAGAGGAGCAAAGGAGTTGACTGCCAGGCCGATAGGATGCCACAACAGTACTGGCTCGCTCCAGTTACTGTTGAAATTGGAACTTAGCCAAATTCGGCAAAGAGCCAAAACTGCGCGTCTGAAAAGCAGCCAGCCTGTGCGAGTACTGTCGAGAGGAGGAGGGACAAAGCCACCAACCAAGCAACGGATCTCGGCATCCCTCCACCTAGAAATAGTGAAGGATGAAGATGAAGAGAAGCAGAACACTTCCTGAGCATTCGAGCGCCTACTGCAAACAAACACTCCCAGCCTTAGAGCAATCTTCGAGTCTTTGTTTCAAGTGTTCTCCGAGTACCAGTCTCATCGGAACTCGTCTTCACAACCTTCACACTTAGAGTCTAAGCCCATTCCATATTCAATCTTAGAAGAAGAACTCTAGCCATCTTTGCACTTATTGTAAAGAGTTCTTCATAGTGTGTCGTCGTAAGCCAAAAACCCTAAATCTTCGTTAGGTTTTTGAGTTCGTCGTCGTTAGGTTGTTTCGATCCAAGGCCCTACTTTCATCGATTGTAGAAGCCTCAATCATAGAGTCTAGATCCAAGCTTGCACTTACATCGTTCGTGTAAAGCTCGATCGAAGCTAGGTTGTAAGGAGAGCCCGGAATCTCCCTGTCGTTCGGACTGAAGCGAGTGAAGCTTCCAGTCCAGTTTAGGTTTTTGGTGTGAACCCGGAATCACCCAGCGTCTGTCAGATCCAAGCGAGTGAAGCTTGATCTCGACCAGGCTTTTGAAGAGCCCGTAATCTTCAAGTTCTTGAGTGAAGAGAACAGTTGCTTCGTGCAACAAGTGGACGTAGGAGCTTTATCTCCGAACCACTATAAATCTCGTGTCGTATCTCTCTAACCCTAAACTCTTATATTTCCTTGTTTGATTATCCATTGCACGTGCATCTAAACAAACATAATTTGGAAATTTTAATTACTTAGGAAAGATATTAGCTCACCGAATTCCGCACAAAGAGTAAAGTCTCACTCTTGATCAAGCTCTAAGCTTAGGTCAAGAGATTTGTGATTGCTTTAGATCTAGCTCTCGGCTAGGTCTTAGTATTTCAAAAGAGCACTTTACTTCATACTCTGAGTTAAGGATTTGAAGTTGAAAAACTTCAAAATACGTATTCACCCCCCCCCCCCCCTACGTATTTTTCCTATAACAAACCGGGACCAACACATCTCAACCCCTTTATATACCTACTTGGAGTTGGACGAAGCTTAAGATGAGATTCTTGAGTATTTACATCAATTGGAGGCGAACCAACCACAACTTCCTCACGAGGAAGTTCCTTACCTCGATATCAAGGTGGATGGTGGAGTTCTTGAGGAGGAAGAGAAGAAGAATGCAGCCCCTAAAGTGGAGTTGAAGCCACTGCCCGAGCACCTCGAGTACAAGTTCTTAGGGGAAGAAGAGACGTACTCGGTGATCGTTTCTTCTCAACTCACGGAGGCAAACACCGACAAGTTATTGAGGGTCCTAAGGAAGCATAAATCTGCAATTGGATGGACGATTGCCGACATCAAAGGTATTAGTCCTTCAATTTGCATGCATAGGATATTGCTCGAAGATAGTCATCGCCCAAGAGTCCAACCTCAAAGGCGATTGAACTCGGCCATGCAAGAAGTTGAGAGGAAGGAGGTGTTGAAGTTGCTCGATGCCGGCATGATCTATGCTATTTCGGATAGTGAGTGGGTGAGCCCTACTCAAGTGGTGTCAAAGAAAGGAGGCAAGACGGTCATCAACGATGAGAATGGGGAGCTTATATCAACGAGGCTTGTCACGGGATGGCGAGTTTGCATTGATTACCGCCTTCTCAACGCAACAATTAGGAAGGATCACTTCCCCCTCCCATTCGTAGATCAAATGCTCGATCGATTGGCCGGCCATGAGTATTATTGCTTCCTCGATGGATATTCCGGCTACAACCAAATCGCCATCGCTCCGGAGGACCAACACAAGACGATGTTCACTTGCCCATATGGAGTCTTCGTTTATCGGAAGATGCCGTTCGGGTTATGCAATGCACCGGCTACTTTCCAACGGTGCATGATGGCCATCTTCCATGGATTGATCGAAAACATTATGGAGGTATTCATGGATGATTTTTCAGTCTTCGGTTCTTCTTTTGATCAATGCTTGGAGAATCTTGCCACGGTGCTTCAAAGGTGCGAAGAGACGAACCTTGTTCTCAATTGGGAGAAGTGTCACTTCATGGTGCAAGAAAGAGTTGTCCTTGGCCACAAAGTGTCGTCACAAGGATTGGAGGGGGATCGAGCTAAAGTCGTAGCCATCGAGAAGTTGCCACCACCAACCAACGTCAAATCGGTGAGGAGTTTCTTAGGACATGCCGGCTTCTATAGGAGGTTCATCAAGGATTTTTCGAAGATCACGAAGCCGTTGTGTGGATTGCTCGAGAAGGATGTCAAGTTCGTGTTCGATGAGGATTGCTTGGAAGCTTTCGAGACATTGAAGAAGGCGCTTATCTCTACTCCCGTCTTGGTGTCACCGGATTGGAGTGCCTCGTTTGAGCTCATGTGCGATGCAAGCGATTGGGCGGTAGGAGCAGTTTTAGGGAAGAAAAGGGAGAAGCTTTTCCGAGTGATCTACTATGCTAGCAAGACATTGGACTCGGCTCAAAGGAACTACACCACCACGGAGAAGGAGTTACTCGCTGTGGTCTATGCTTTCGACAAGTTTAGACCTTATTTGGTGGGATCTCACACGATTGTGCACACCGACCATGCCGCCATTCGCTACCTATTCAACAAGATGGACTCGAAGCCAAGGTTAGTTCGCTGGATTTTGCTTCTTCAAGAGTTCGATATGGAGATCAAGGATAGGAAAGGATGCGAGAATGTGGTGGCCGACCATCTTTCGAGACTTGAGCAGCCCGTGGATGGAGAAGATTCGAAGATTGCTATCAAGGAAAGCTTCCCCAATGAGCAGATTTTTGAGGTGGACGATTTGAATCCTTGGTTCGCCGACATCGTCAACTATTTGGTGATTCATCATGTGCCCAAGGATCTCTCGTCTCATCAAAAGAAGAAGTTCCTCCACGATTGTAAGTTCTATTATTGGGATGATCTTTACTTGTACCGGAGGTGTGCCGATGGAATCATAAGACGATGTGTTCGTCAATCGGAGTGGATAAAGATCATCCAAGATTGCCATAGCGCTCCGAATGGGGGACATTTCGCTGCAAATCGCACCGCCCTCAAGATATTTCATAGTGGTTTCTATTGGCCTTCGATCTACAAGGATTGCCACGAGTACATCAAGTCATGCGATCGATGCCAAAGGATGGGGAACATCACGAAGAGGGACGAGATGCCGCAACGCACTATTATGGAGGTGGAGCTTTTTGATGTTTGGGGGATCGACTTCATGGGTCCCTTTCCCATATCTCAAGGGTTCTCGTATATCTTACTTGCGGTGGAGTATGTTTCAAGATGGGTCGAGGCCATTCCTACTACAACCAACGATTCGAAGGTGGTGATCAAATTTCTCCAGCAAAATATTTTGAGTCGGTATGGAACTCCGAGAGCTTTGCTTAGTGATGGGGGGAGCCACTTCAACAATCGTTGGTTAGGATCGCTTCTTGCAAAATATGGAGTCAAGCACAAGGTTACGACGCCCTACCGCCCTCAAGCAAACGGTCAAGCCGAGCTAGCTAATCGAGAGATCAAGCAAATTTTGGAGAAGACCGTCACCAACAAGAAGGAGTGGGCGAAGTATTTGGATGATGCACTTTGGGCTTATAGGACGGCTTTCAAGACGCCAATTGGAAGGTCCCCATATCAATTGCTATTTGGCAAATCTTACCATTTACCAATGGAGTTGGAGCACAAAGCTTATTGGGCGACTAGAAGGATCAATTTCGAGTTCAAGGAAGCCATGGGCCAAAGGTGTGACGACTTATTGGAGCTTGATGAATGGAGGAACGAGGCATTCGAGAATTCGAGGATTTACAAAGAACGAGCCGCAAGATTTCACGACTTGAGCATTAAAAAGCGTAAGTTCAAAATTGGTGATGATGTTCTTGTTTTTAATTCTAGACTTCATCTGTTTCCAGGAAAATTGCAAAGTAAGTGGTCGGGGCTGTTCGTTATTTACAAGGACTTGAAGAATGGTGCATTCGAAGTGATAAAGAACGATGGTGAAAAATTCGTGGTGAATGGACATCGACTCAAGAACTACTTCAAGCCGTTGCCTTTATACCCCAAGAAAGCGGCCACTTATCTTGATGACCCAAGTTAGAAAGGAGGTATCGTTGGGCTAAAGACGTTAAACGTAGCACTTGTTGGGAGGTAACCCAATATTCGTATCCCGTTTTTATTATTTGTTTTGTTTTATTTTAGAGTCGTAGGTCAATTTTTTGTATTTTAGAGTCGAAACCCCTTAATATACTAACGCATGCTAAAGTGTTGTGTAGAAAGAAAAATCGGGCAGGACCTCTCGACACCTCTCTCGATCGAGAAGCCTGTCGAGAGGTGAAAAAGTTTTGTCCAGTAGGTCTCTCGACACCTCTCTCGATCGAGAGGGGTATCGAGATATTCTGAAAATTGTGCCCAGGTTTTGTCACGTGAAGCCTCTCGATCAAGACCCCCATGTTTTCGATCGAGAGGGGAGGACAGTGTGTTCAGCGCAAAACCTCTCGACACCTCTCTCGATCGAGAGGCCTGTCGAGAGGTCAAATTACGGAGTCCATTAGGTACCTCTCGACACCTCTCTCGATCGAGAGGTGTATCGAGAGGGTCGTTGACGATCCCTAAACCGACTTTGACCAGGTTTTATTTTCCCTATTTATATACCATGTACACACAATTTACATACCATTCACACACAAACACAAATTCTCTCAAGAACACAAGAGCACTCTTCAATTTTCTCTCTTCAATTCGTCTCAAGGTACTCGATTTCTCGCCCATCTCTTATTAATTCTTGATTCTCTACATGAATATGCATGTTTTGACCGATTAAAATTCGTTTTTGTTGGTTAAATTCGTGGTTTAATGGATTGGGTGTTAGATTGAGAATTTTAGATTGAATCTATGAATTATTTTGCATTATTTGAATAAATTGGATTCATTGAGGATTGAAAAGATGGATGCATGTATATTTTTTAATGGGTATTTGAATTTGTCTATGAATTTGATGAAACTCATTGATTTATATGCATTGAATTGAATTGTGCTATGAAGAGTATTATGTTTGGAGATTTGTGGTGTTGAATGTGTGGATTTTTGATGCAAAAATTGAGTTGATAATGGGGAGAATTGAATTTGGTTGAAGTTTGGGGGAAGATGATTCATATTGCTATATTCTTGCATCTCTTGGATTAATTTGTGAAATTTTTAGGTACTAAAATAACAAGAGACAAGGGGAAGAATGTTGCTTCGACTTCTTCAAGCAAGGGCAAGGGGAAGGAGAAGGCCAAGGAGACATGGAAGAACGATAAGACTATCCCGGAGAACCGAATACCGCCGGCAAGGTCGTTGCCCACGAATTTGGAGCCCAAGGCGTTCAAGCTCAAGCTCACCACAGCGGAGTCCAAGAGGAGATGGTCACATCTTGTGCAACTCAAGCACAAGCATTGTCGTTTCCTCCATCAAGAGACGATAGTGGCGATGGGGATAGCCGAAGAGATCACCCAAATGATGCAAAGAGGAGGCTTCACCAACATTTTCCAAGGCAACCACTTGACCTATCACATTCTAACGATGGAGTTTCTCTCAACCTTGGAGGTGGTGCGAGTCAACCAAGTGCCCGATATCATTCGTTTCCAACTCGGTGGTCAACCAAGGGAGCTTGACATGGATCAACTCAATGATGTTATCGGAGGAGACAAGAATGACGAGTACATTGGCAACAACCACCCTAATCTTCAAGATTTGTGGGGCCAATTTGTAGATTACGACGAGGAGAGGAAGAATTCCTACAACCCGGCAATTGCAAAGGCCACCTCGATTCGGAATCCTACGATTCGCTACTTCCATAGGCTGATTTCGTCTACCATTCACTCCCGCCATGACTCCGGCACATTCCTTGCCACCGATGCTCATCTTATTTGGACTTCCTATCGAGGCCATTCCCAAAATGCAGCCCTTTACCTCGTCGATCACATGGAGAATCAAGCTTATTTGTTCGGAGGACAAAAGATTGGGATAGGAGCATTCGTCACCCCGATTGCTAGACACTTCAACGTGCAAATTCGGGAGCAGCCGGTGTCCACATCCATCTTTGTGGATAGGAGGACTTTGGAGTTTGCGAGGATGATCTCATTCGACACGTCCGGGTGGTTCTTGAAGCTACATTGGAGAAGTGGTGTTCATCTCTTTCCGCTGTCGAACAACTATTTGACCGAGGTGATTGGGAATGAGAAGCTACGTAGAGGGAATGGGAAGATGAACTCTCCCCAACACAAGGAACTTATGTGGGCCGAGGGAGGTCCAAGGCCCGATGAAGGAGGCAATGATGATGAGGAGGAAGCCGATGAAGAAGAGGCCGAGCAATATGAGCAAGGATATGATCAAGAGGAGGATGCTTACGCGCAAGGGTATGAAGGTGTTCCATAGTATTGGGAATTGTTAAGAACGACATGTTAAGGGGGAACCTATAAGGGATAATTCTGTTGTTTTGATTTGATCCCAAAACCCCAAGTGTTCTATTCCCAAGCGTTCCACTTTGATGTAGTTAATAGGTTAGAATTTTTTCTAAGCCTACTCTGTTAGGATGGCTCTTTAATTTTGTTTAGATTATAGGCTTCAAAAGTTCAAGTGAAGGCCACTCGCTTGAGTGTGTTTTCCAAAGTGAAGCAAGTCTAGCAAACTGAAGTGAAGCGTGCCGAAGAACAGTGTAGCAAAGCGAGCGCTACAGTAGATTCGAAGTGAGTCTGCCAAAGCGAAGTGAAGCGAGTGCTACAGTTCAAAGCCAAAGCGAAGCGAAGCGAGTGCTACAGTTCAAAGCGAAGCGAAGCAAGCGCTACAGTGTAAAGTCAAAGTTAGTCAACTCTAGTCAGCAATTTCCAAAGTAGTCACTTGGGAACTTTATCTCCCAAAGCGACTCACTACAGAATGACTACGAAGTGACTCAACTAAAGCGGATGCTACTACTTCAAAGCGAAGCGAGCCACTACCTACCAGAAAGCGACAGCACACTTCCCGCTCCGAATTTGAACTCCAGTAAACTGGAGATCTCCGGATTAATTACGAGATCTCCACGTGTCGAACGCGGAGAGGAGCAGAGGAGTTGACTGCAGGCCGACAAGGCACCGTAACAGTACTGGGTAGCTCCAGTTACTGTTGAAATTGGACCTTAGCCATTTCCGACAAAAATCCAAATCTGCGCATCTGAAAAGCAGCCAGCCTGTGCAAGTACTGTCGAGAGGAGGAGGAACAAGGCCACCAACCTAGCAACGGATCTCAGCCAACCCTCCGCCTATAAATAGTGAAGGATCACAACGTGAAGAAGTAGAACACTACTTGAGCATTCGAGCGCATACAGCAAACAAACACTCCCAAGCCTTTGAGCAATCTTCGAGTTTTTGTTTCCAAGTGTTCTCCGAGTTTCCAGTTCATCGGAACTCGTCTTCACAACCTTCACACTTAGAGTCTAAGCCTACTTCAAATATCCAAGCTTAGAAGGAGAGCTCTAGCCTACTTTGCATCTACTGTAAAGAGCTCTTCATAGTGTGTTCGTCAACCAAAAATCCTAAACTC
This sequence comes from Thymus mandschuricus, assembly GCA_029379335.1. NCBI lineage: Eukaryota > Viridiplantae > Streptophyta > Magnoliopsida > Lamiales > Lamiaceae > Thymus > Thymus mandschuricus. Next base: position 10,584,158 of record CM057074.1, on the reverse strand, counting down.
TGTTAGTTTGGTTTTTGAGTCGTCGTTAGGTTGTCCCGATCCAAGGCTCTTCTTTCATCGATTGAAGAACCCTCGATCATATAGTGTAGATCCAAGCTTGCACCTACATCGTTTGTGTGAAGCTCGATCGAAGCTAGGCTGTAAGGAGAGCCCGTAATCTCCCTGTCTGTGTTCGACTGAAGCGAGTGAAGCTTCAAGTCGTTGCTAGGTTTGTGTAGTGAACCCGCAATCACTACGTCAGTCGTTTGATCCAGGCAAGTGAAGCCCGATCTCGACCAGGTTTTTGAAGGACCCGTAACCTTCAAAGTTCTTGAGTGAAGAGAACAGTTGTCGTCGTGCAACAAGTGGACGTAGGAGCTTTATCTCCGAACCACTATAAATCTCTGTGTCGTATCTCTCTAACCTTAATCTCTTTACAGGATTTGATTATCCATTGCACGTGCATATAAACAAACTTAACTTGGATTTTTAATTACTTAGGAAAGATTTTAGCTCACCGAATTTCCGCATACACGAGTAAAGACTCCCTCTTGATCAAGTTCTTACTTAGGTCAAGCAGGCAAGCTACGTACTATGGATCTAGCTTCAGCTAGGTCTTAAGTGTCAAAGCGAGCTCTTTACTTGTCACTCTGAGTTAAAGGGAAAAAGTTTAAAAACTTGAAATACGTATTCACTCCCCCCCCTACGTATTTCCCTATTAACAAACTGGGACCAACAAGTGGTATCAGAGCAGCGGTTCTTTCGAGCCTCTGCTTTGCATACCTGAAGCGAGTCCCCACTCGCTTCACGTTGTCTCACTGAACCGGATCCTATTTTCCTAAGTGCATCAAAACCTCACCCACGCATATTGCATTTACTGCTGATAGTTTGCTATGTCTACATACAGTGCATCAAATCTTCCACAGTTCTCGATCGAAGGATACGAGACATGGAGTTTCCGAGTCGAGAGCTTCCTATGCTCAATCCATGACCGGATGTGGGAAGTCATAGAGGACGGACCAATCGAAATCAAGAAAGCCATATCTGTGAACGTCCCAGCTGCAGAAGGACGCGGAGCTCATGTTCGACAAACGTACGTAGAAAAGGACAAAGATGAGTACACTCCGAATGACTTCAAAGTTGCCAACCTCGACAAAATTGCACGCCACACGATGCAGAGCACCGTGTCGGACGCCTATCTACCACGGATAAGGAAGTGTGCAACGGCGAAAGAAATGTGGGAAACCCTAGCCCTCATTTCTCAAGGCACTGACAAAATCAAGGAAAACAAGCTCGCCGTTCAGATGCGGGAGTTTGAGAGTCTGATAATGAAGCCAGGAGAGTCCATCGACGCCTTCGAGCTGAGAGTTACAAACATCATTGCAACTCTCAACTCACTTGGGAAGGAACTCACAGATAAGGAAGTCAATCTGAAGATTGTCCAAGCTCTCACAAGGAAGTGGCAGACAATGAAGGAGTTGTACCTAGCTACCAAGGATCTATCAAATCTCACACCGGAGATTCTGTTCTCCGAACTCAAAGCTCATGAATTCGATCTGAATCAAATGAATCTCGATGAAGAGGATGAAGCTCCCACGACGTCAAAGGGTGTAGCTTTCAAAGCTGCTGAAGGGCCAAGCGAGCAATCGATAGCCAAGATGACGAGGGAAGAGTTGGAAGAACACATTGCGTTCTTGTCCAAGAACATCAACAAAATGAACTCTCGAGTGGGCAAATACAAAAGATTCTACAAGCAATACAAAGGGAGGAGCACTGATGCTCGAGAAGGAAAAGGGAAGAGAGAAGAGACGACAAAGCCGATCTCAAGGGACATGATGGAAGTGGAATGCTATCATTGTCACAAGATGGGTCACTGCAAATCCGATTGCCCAAAACTGAGTGCGAAGGAGCGAGAGGAACTGAAAGCAAAGAGGGATGCTCCAAGGCGAGCGCTCGTAGCGAGTGAAGTGCCAGTCGCTTCAACTGAAGAAATCTCAAGCGACTCGGATGCATTCACAGATCCCAATTCCAGTGAAGGATATGATCTTGGACTCATGGCGCTCACCGACGAAGAAACAGGAGAGGTATTCATCTATCCTTCACCTAGTTCAATTACACTCGCACACACTCACCAAGAGGAAGCAAATTCCTCGGCATGGAGTAAGTTGCTTGACAAGCACGATAAATTGTCAAGTGACCACGAAGTGCTGCAACAAGCTTTGTCTCAAAGCAAGAAGGAGAACCGAAAGCTAGCCACTGAGCTTGACCAAGTCAAACTTAACCTAAGGGCTATGACTAGTAAGTTCGAGGATCTCTTCGCGAGACATCAAAGCTTGGAAGGAAGGTATGAAACCCAGTCCGCTCTAGTTGCCAATTTGAACAAAGCATCATATGCTAGGCAGGCACTAGAAAGCTCACTTCTACCTTTTGGTAGAAAGCGAGGACTCGGATATGAGGGTGGACCTTCCAAGACAACTGTCTTTGTTGGTGCTTCTCACACAACACCATCAGTCACTTTGGAAATGCCCACTGCATCCAAAGCTACCACCAACAAGGATAAAGGCCAGATGGCTGAGAACCCTAATAAGAAGCCAATGAAGATGTCTATATCTTCAAGGGCCGAAACTATGGGCAAGCAAAGACCAACTGTTCCTAGCACTTACAATGCTAAAGCTTACCAATCCAAAGGTAAAGGGAAACCAGTTGCAGCTTCTAAGTCTCAAACCAAGACACGAGAGACAAAGGATCTTCCTTTCAAGAAAAGGAGTAATGTTTATGTGTCACGTTATCCGGACTGGAGATGGTCCAACCGAACTAACGTTGAGGGGGAAGAATTCGAAGCACCAAAGAGGCCGCTTCGAACTCCCAAGGTTACTCAAGCGAGTCGGGGTCAAAACTCTAGTTGGACCGCTTCGAGAAAACCTAGCGAGCCGCTTCAAAAGACTGTAAAACCCAAGTCAGTCTCTAAGCCCGTAGCTAATCCGAAGCGAGTCGCTTCAAGATACAAGCCAAAGGGTAAAAGCATGGGTATGTCTGAAGCGAGCCGCTACCCCTCTTGCACACACCGCTGCACATGTGAAGCTGCTTCAAGGCAGAAGTCACAGTTTTCGAAGGTCGAGAAGCCCAAAGCACATGCTTCCTTTCAAAAGAAAGTGAAGCAAGTGTGGGTACCTAAGGGAACTAACCTGCAAGGACCCAAACTGATTTGGGTACCAAAATCTGTCTAAATGCAGGTGAGCGCCGTGGATCCCATGCCAAGTGAGGGTCAACAAATATGGTACTTGGACAGTGGATGTTCAAGACACATGACCGGCATGAGAGCTCTACTTCACGACTACATAGAGAAGAAGGGTCCACACGTCACTTTTGGTGATAATTCTCGAGGAAGCACCAAAGGGTACGGCGCACTGAAAGTCGGAAAGCTCACAATTGAAGAAGTCTCCTACGTGGAAGGACTTAAGCACAACTTGTTATCCATTTCACAATTTTGTGACAAGGGATACAAGGTGGAATTTATTTCCAATAAGTGCATAGTAAAGAGCAAGCTCACTGCCCAGGTTGTGCTGACTGGAATTAGACAAAGAAATGTCTATATAGCACATTGGGATAGCTGCAAAGTGGAGACGTGCTTAGTAGCAAGGAGTGCTACAGAGATAAGATAGCTATGGCACCGACGCTTGAATCATCTCAACTTCAAAGCAATCAATCGCTTAGCTCGAAAGGGTTTGGTGCAAGGCATACCAAATGAAGTCTTCATCAAAGACCATCCTTGCTCACCATGCCAACGAGGGAAGCAGACGAAGAAGCACTTTGCCAGTCTCGAAGAATCTTCGTCAAAGCGAGTGCTCGAGCTGCTTCATATGGATCTGTTTGGTCCAGTCACTCCAGTTAGTGTTAATGGAAGGAAGTACACTCTAGTTGTAGTCGACGACTTCTCTCGCTACACTTGGGTTGTATTTCTCTTCAGCAAGAAGGAGACTCTGACCAAACTACCACAACTGCTCAAGCGTTTGGCTGTGGAGAAGAATCAAGCTATCGTGACGATCCGCTCCGACAAAGGCACAGAGTTCTTGAACTCTACCATTGAAGCTTATTGCACGGAGCATGGCATAGCACATTAGACATCCTCAGCACGCACACCTCAGCAGAATGGAGTTGCTGAAAGAAGAAATCAAATCATCAAAGAAGCCGTTCGAACCATGATTGCAGACTCAAAGCTTCCAATGAAGTATTGGGCCGAAGCTGCCAATACAGCATGCTACACTCAAAATAGAACGCTTCTCTGCAAACGTCACGACAAAACACCATATGAAATATGGACAGGGAGAATTCCTAACATTTCTTATTTCCATATTTTTGGTTGTAGGGTCTTCATCCATGACAATGGGAAGTCGCAATTGAAAGCCTTTGAAAGCAAAGCTGATGAAGGAATATTCTTAGGGTATTCCACATCAAGCAAAGCTTATAGGGTGTTCAATTGTAAAACCCTAATCGTGGAAGAATCACCCCATGTCGTATTTGATGAATCCTCTTTATGTCTTTCACAGGAACAGGTTAACTCAAATGAAAAGAATTCAAGCAAGGAACCCTCAAACTCACTCACTTGGGATATGCTCGAAGAAGATGATGAGATTAAAGATTCAAGCGAGCAAAATCCCAAAGGAGAAGGTGAAGCTGCCCCAATGATTCCGGAAGCGAGTGCAGGCCAAGCACCCAATCCAGTCGCTTCAGATGGTGAAGCGAGTGACCAAGAAAAACATGAAGATGAAGCTGGCGGAACCAAGCGTGCATGGCTCAAGGATCACTCACCAAGTCAAATTATTGGAGATCCATCCAAGGGTGTAGTGACCAGAAGTCAAGTGTTTGGAGAAAGTGCCATGTTCAGTTGCTTTCTCTCAAACATCGAGCCGTCATGCGTGGAGGAAGCCCTAGCCGACTCAAACTGGGTGATTGCCATGCAGGAAGAGCTGAACCAGTTCACCAGAAACGACGTTTGGTATCTCGTGGATCGTCCTAAATTTCAGCATGTGATTGGCACCAAGTGGGTGTTCAAGAACAAGACAGACGAGGACCACAACGTTGTGAGGAACAAGGCGCGTCTAGTCGCTAAAGGCTACTGCCAAGAGGAAGGAATCGATTTTGATGAGACCTTCGCTCCAGTGGCACGGCTTGAAGCGATCCGACTATTTCTAACCTATGCAGCGGCCAAGAAATTCAAAGTGTATCAAATGGATGTGAAGAGCGCGTTCCTCAACGGTGAATTGAAGGAAGAAGTGTATGTGGAGCAGCCACCGGGTTTCGAGCAAGGAGATAAGGTGTATCGATTGAAGAAAGCTCTATATGGGCTGAAGCAAGCTCCCAGAGCTTGGTACGACACCCTGTCTCAATTCTTAGTGGATAATGGCTTCCATAAAGGAAAAATAGATCGAACCTTATTCACCATCAATCATGGAGATGATATGTTATGGGTACAGATCTACGTGGACGACATCATATTTGGATCACCTAACCAGTCACTTAGCGAGAAGTTTGGAGAGCTTATGAAGACCAAATATGAGATGTCGATGATTGGCTTGATGAGCTGCTTTCTAGGTCTTCAAGTGAAGCAGCAGGATGATGGTATCTTCATCAATCAAGCTAAATACACAAGAGACATGCTTGCCAAGTTCGGTGTTCAGCATGCCAAAGCTGTGAAGATTCCGATGAACACGAACTGGAAGATGGAACCAGACATAGATGGGAAGTCTGTGGATGCTACAAACTACCGAGCCTTGATCGGATCCCTTCTATATCTCACTGCAAGTAGGCCGGATATAGCTTTTGCAGTTGGAGTTTGTGCTCGCTTCCAAAGCAATCCCAAGCACAGCCATCTTGAAGCTGCCAAGAGAATTCTTCGATATCTGAAGGGCACTGTCAATATGGGGTTGTGGTATCCAACGGAGGACAATTTGGAGCTCACTGGATACTCAGACGCTGACTATGGAGGGTGCCGAATTGATAGGAAATCAACTTCGGGCACTTGTCAGTTCTTGGGAAGCAAGCTGATCTCATGGTTTTCGAAGAAGCAGACGAGTGTAGCTACTTCAACGACTGAAGCCGAATATATGGCCGCTGGAAGCTGCTGTTCCCAAATTCTATGGCTTCGTCAGCAGTTGAAGGACTACAATGTTGAAGCAAATGAAATTCCAATATTCTGCGACAACAACAGTGCGATCTGCATCTCTCAAAATCCAGTGCTACACACCAGATGCAAGCACGTGGAAATCCGACATCACTTCATACGTGATCATGTCGAGAAGAAGGATATCAAGCTCGAGAAAATTCATACCGATCTCCAGCGAGCAGATATCCTCACCAAGCCTCTAGCTGAGTCTCGTTTCAATCAGCTATGCATGGAAATAGGGTTATTAGACCCTGGTGAAGAGTGCTAGATCCAGGATGCACGAAGGAGTGGTCGCTAGTTTTTCGTAGCGTCACTCGCTTCGGATCTTCACCAACTCAAGCGAGTCACTTCAAAATCTCACTCGCTTGAAGAAGGAGAAATAAGGTGGAGTAAGGTGGAGTGTTGGAAGACGTTCTCTACCCGCTTACAGGAATTGTTAAGCCATTGGTTAAGGGGGAACTATTGTTTGCTCTCGGAGCAAGCTACTTCCAAAGCGAGCAAGGAAAGCGGCTACCTAGCCTAGGATTCCTAGCGAGTGGGTATAAACACTCGCAAGTGCCATTTCAAGTAACGGTTGTGGGGTCTTATATCGGGCCTTCCCACGTAAAAATGGTGAAAGCTTAGGCAGGGCTGGCACCTAGACCTTGTATCCTCTTCCCATCTTTCCGCCGAAGAGGAGCAAGTCTTCTCATCTCCTTCATCGTGGATAAATGTCCAATTCTTACTCACTCTTCATTGAGTTGAGCTGCCGGATGTCTATCCATTCCTCCCCCACTTTGAATTTTGCATCGCTTCAAATTGCCCTAGCTTGGGTCAAAGCGAGTCGATTGCAAGTTCATTCTGTAGCTTGTAGGAGGAAGCTTGAAGGTTTACCTTTTTCTACAAAAGGTTGCAGGGCTGGTGACATGCTTCTGCGTAAAATACGAGATTGTCTTGTCAGAGCATTCTCATTGTCATCCTGTCCATTTCTGCTCTGAGATAAGGACTTGTACTCATCCCCCATTCGTCGTGAATATGTACACTTACGTGAAGCTCCCCTCTGGGTTGTAGTAAGCTTGTGTACTATATTCATTTCCTCCCTCATTCACTTCGATGGAGGACTCTCTAATTCGTAGAGGAAGATGAATGCCATGAAGATGAATGCCAAGAAGATGAAGTACTCAACGGGTGGTATCAACAAGATTCAAAGCGAATCCACAAATGCATTCATCAACAAGTGGATTCAACAACTTGAAATCCAAATCAAATGATGTCTCCAACAAGTGGTATCAATCTCCTACGAAGTGAGATTGACTGGTAAGCATTTCAATTTTAAGTACACTAAGTGAGCTGAAGCGTGCTAGAAACCTTCACTCGCTATGTGGAAAATATGAAATGAATCTGACACAAATACAAAGAGGAAAACATTCCTGTTTACCCTCGAAGTATGTAAGTCAGAAACATTTTAAAATTAAGCAAAGAAATTCAATTTCTTATTCCAGTCGCTTCAGATGGCCAAGCAAGTGCTACGTCACTCAAAGCTAGCCATCGCAAGCGAGTGCGGAACAGTCACTCAAGCGAGTGCCTCTCAAGCGAGTCAAAGCCTAGCGGCCCAACTCGAAGCGAGCGGGCACGAAGCGAGTATGAGCTGTCTGCACTCGAGTGCCTATTTCACTTTCTGCCAAGCATTTAATGCAGGTTCACGTACGGCGAAAATATCGGGCGCGTGGTTCTCACTTTGAATTCGAAGCGGGAAAGACGGAGAAGATCCAGCCGTCGAATCTTAACAGTCCCTGATCTACAGCCGTTGGATTAGCGCCGTATAAGACAACCCAATCACAGCAGGCCACGTGGAGACGACGAGCAAGTGGCGGTTCACTTTTACTGTGATGACGCCTGACACATCAGATCCATCACCGCACGTCCGCCGCCTACCTACAGGACTTACGACAATATTACCGTCTTACCCCTGCCACGTCAGCCAAGACATAATTCTATATATATGAGACGATGCAGAACTGCAGAACCTTTCACAGCCCTCAAAAATTACCATTCTCGTGCTTAGATCTGCAACTTTTGCAACTCACGAGTCTCAACCCTTGCTTCTCATCGTTAAAACTCCGTTCAAAATCCTTCAAATCTCACCATGGGAAAGAAGCTGAATACCGAAACGATGGAGCAGTTTATGACGGAGGTTGATAAACACATCAACGTTGAGCCCCATCTAGACCTAATCGTCATCGAGAGAGATGGTTTCTTCCGTAGAGCCGTGACCACGGCCGGTCTATGGAAGTTCGTGACGGCGGTTCCGTCAAAGATTCTGGCGAAGGCCGTTGGAGAACTCCTGCTAAATTTGAGGAAGGAGCAGAACTCATCTTCGTTCACAGATCCACAATCCAAGAAGCCGGTGGAGGTGGACTTGAACGAGCTAATCGGCGTATTTGACTTGCCAAGGGAAGGAGGAGATTCCCTTTTGGATCTGGGATTTTCGGCTGGAGTGGAGTATGGCCGTTTTGCCGTCGCCGGAGCTGCAACAAATTTTAAGGAGGCCAGTATTCGTACAAACCTGAAGGCCCCCTTCAACCTTATTTGCGAACTCTTCTCGAAGAGCATCGCATGTTACGTCGGAACCCTGGATACGTTGTCGGAGACAAAGTTGATAGCCACCACTGTTATCGTCCTCACCGGAACCCCGGAACCAGCTTCAACTGGCATGGCTGGTTTCTCAAACAACTCCATGAAGCTGCTGACGATTTTGCGTTCGTACCTGGGAGCGCCGATCAGATTCTCCGCAAGGGGAAACTGATGTTCTTCTCAAGACTCTCTTTTGCCTTGGAGAAGAAGTTTTCGGGCAAAGCATGGCCGGAAACTGACACCATCGTCTACAACAAACAGTCCATTTTCCACGACAAATGGAGGAAGACAAAGGTTCCGATGGATCAGGGACTTCTAAATGTAGAAGTGCCCGCAGCAAGGCCAGTTGTGGAAACACAAGCACTACAAGAATTTCCCGTATAGACAACACGAAGTAGACAACGGATTTGAGTACTCGTGTTGTCTATTATATTATAGACAATGGTTCAACATAAAACTGTTGTCAATAATTTAATTTTGATATATTTTTAATTTGCAATAATTGAAAATCCGTTGTCTATTAAGTATATAGAAGACGGCTAGCAAAACGTGTTGTCTATAGCTGCTTATTTACTAAAGACAACAGGTTATTCAACTATTGTCTATTGCCGCATTATTTTTTTTTTGTTTTATGTGAGTTATTAACTATTCCAGAATAAATCGATCAAGTTCGTTCTACTTCAGAGACGGGAAATAAATCCCTAAATTGAAGAGTGGCGATGGACTAATTCAGCGATGGAGCAGAGCGGCGGAGTCACGGTGGCGATGGACGTCGACGACGTCTATTCATCCTTAGACATCTTCGGCGAGGGTCCGGTTCTCGATCTCCACCGCCTCGCCGATGCAGATTTCTTCAATTCCTTCCAGGACGATTTCGACGACGAAGACATCAACTAGATTCTACTCTACCGTGTGAATCTCTCTCCTCTTCTCTTTTCTCTGATTTCAATATTTTCTGGAAATATCATATATCGATCGATTGATCGCTAGGGTTCGATCTTCGAATAAAGTATTTTTGTTTCGATTTCTGCCTCGAAGAGAGTATTGTTGTTTCGATTCGTGCCCTAATCTAGCGGTGAATGAAAATCCCTAAATTTCAAATTTCAAATTTCAAATTTTCTTCTACTTCTCTCTCTCTCTCTCTCCGACGCCACCTCTGTCGCTTCCCCCGTTATACTGTTTACTCTCTCTTTTCAAATATTCGCAGTACATGCTTGGGATGGGGATGACTCTCACCTTTGATGATCTACGTAGCGCCTTGGCCGTGCCCAAGGAACTCTTAGCTGGGCTCGTTTTGCAGTATTCTGTAAGCTTCGCTTCATTCATGGCAGTCGGTGTTTCTGATTTCAGTGTTATTATTTTTGGTTGAATATTAGTATGAATTATTGAAATTGACTAAGATTTTTTTCCTAAATTTTTAACTGAGTCTTGATATGTGATATGTGTTGTGTTAGCGATTCTTGGTTGAATGGCCAGCTACCATGCCTGTTGAGTTGAAGGGGTATATTCATCCTGGTTGTACCATTTTGACAACATTCATTGCAATGTCGAAGCACATGTGGATCAAGGTAATCCGGGATATTTATTCTTCTTTTTCTGGTTTAAGTTTGGACGCAATCGTAGAGCACAAATAGCCAGTCCTCAAAAACATCTATGATAAGAAGGGAGAGAGCAACTATTTTAGCCATCAGCTGGTGAAGATATCTGTTCCTCAAACTGATGTTAATATTTCTGGACCCGCATTCGTTGAGGTGAGAACTGCAGTTGCTCTTGCGTATACTTAATACAGGTTTCCCATTTTTTTTTTTTTCAAATATGAGCTGATTGGAGTAATCATTATGCTGTTGATCTTGGTGATCATGAGTCTATTGTTTGTGGCTGTTATGAGTAAATATTCTTGATAAAATTACGAAAAACTTAGCAAATGAAGATACATTGAGAATTTTGGTTGCATAAATTGATGTTAAAAAGAATGATAAAACACTGTCATGGTTGTGTTTCCTTATTTCTTGATTGGACTGTTTTGCCTTCCTATTATGCAGCTGGCTTGATCCTGGTGGGATGCTGCCCGTTGGGGTTCTGCCCTGGAGGTATAAGCTATACAGTATAATAGATCCTTTGCATATTTTTTCATGCCGTTGTTATTTTTTATCGTGAAAACCACTTCTCTCTTGCAGGGACAACTAGTAACATAGATACATACATTTCTTTATTTTTTTGTCATGTAGATGAAAGCCTGCTAGATGGATTTTACTCAATGGTTTTTTAAAAGGTGATTTTACTCAATGTTGATTGTGGTAAGTTTGATATAGCAGGTGTTCATTTATTATTTTAAATATTTGTATTTTTATTGTTTGAATATGTTTTGTTATATTTTGTTTGTGTAGATGCAAGATTCTTCGAAGAGTTCTCTTGAAGAATTCTCTTGAAGTTGGGATGGTAGAGGATTGCAAATGTTAGTTTATGATGAGCACAGTTAGATATTATACTCGTATGTTTTTGGATAAATCTAGTTCTTAGTTTGAGAAAATGTGTTATAGTTTCATACATTCGAGACGATTGTAATTTTTTATGTTAAATACTTGTGTTTTATGAAATTTTATAATATTTAAATATATATTTACTTTTTTTTTAATTATTGTTCCAATGAATTTTGATAAAATAAATTAGGAAAAAAAAAATTAATGATGAATAATAGACAACAGTCACAATTACATGTTGTCTATAATATTATAGACAACAAAACAATTATGTTGATAGACAACACCAATATACCCGTTGTCTACAAGCTTATAGACAACAGGCGAGGACCTGTTGTCTATCACCGCCCCTAATAGACAAGCCCAAGGTAGACAACACTGAAATTTCTTAATAGACCACAGATTTTTGCTGTTGTCTATTACCTTTTTTCTTGTAGTGAAGCTGAAGTGAGCCAAGCAAAGTGAGCCGCTTCACCCTTGAAGCGTGCGGCGCCGAAGCGAGGCAAGAAGAAAATGAAGCGAGTCACTTCACTCATCCAAGAAAGCGAGGCGGTGGAGAAGCCGCTTGAAGACATTGAAGTTACTCAACCCCAGCCTTCACCAACCAAAGCTCAAATTCCCCCACAGCAAATCACCCAAATACCTGAACCACAAGCCTCATCAACTCATCAACCACTCACCCAAACACCCCTCTCTCCCCAAGAAGAAGGGTCTGCATCTTCTTTTCATATCCCTACTGTCCCATTCCTCAGCACAGATCAAGCTGTTGCCTACACTACATTCCAACCACTTCAAACTCAACAAATCCAACCAGCCACAGAACCCATTCCGATCCTTGAAACCCCTGAAACCACACCATCCCAATCCCCTTCGACATCGGCAGCAACTGCCGATACCGCCCATACATCCATTATCCCCCAATTCCAAATTACCAAAACTCCTACCCAAGTTGATGCTCTCAAAAGATACAAGAGAGATAGAGAGCAGGTAGCTGAAACCATAAGAACCCGCTATCCCTCGGTGCCTATGTCAGACGACTTCTTCACCAAGGCTGTCGATTTCTTGACATACGTCACCTACCGCGGCACGGAGTATTACAAAGTGTTCAAACTCCTGGAAGCCTTCTCAAAGGACGATCTAATCCAGATGGAGGGAAAGCTCCTGGACTTCATCGGTGAGAATGGCTTTCATGCATTTCTCACCGGAACCAGCTTCTGGGATAAGCTGGACGCCAAGGTGAAGCGTGCCTATCCGGACGCTATAGTCCCTGAGCACACTCCTACCATTCATGAAAGGAGAATGATGAGGGAGCATGCGGAGGAGGTGGAGGTGAAGGAGGCGGAGATCTCGAGTCTGCAAAGCGAGATCACCAGAAAAGAGTTGGAGATGGAGAAGAAGACAGAGGAGGTCAAGAGTCTTCGTGAAGACTTTGACAAGAAGAAGAGTGAACTGGAGGGAAAGGTGGGAGAAAAGGAGAGGTTGTTGGAAGAGAAGGAGAAGGCGCTGGAGGCGCAAGTGAAGCTGGTCGGAGACCAAAAGAAGACCATTGCTGAACTCAAACAGCTGCTTGATGCTGAAAGAAGCAGGCTGAAAGATCTGAACAGCAGAATGGTGAATCTTGAAAAGGAGAAGACTGCTCTAATCGCAAGTCACAAGGAAGAAATGGAAAAAGTCTCTAAATATGCTGAGAAGATGATTAGAGCAGTGGAGGATAAGGATGGAGAAATGGTGATGATGAATTGCCGACTGACCCGTGCTGCAATTCAAATAGCTGCTCAAGCCGAAGAGATTGACTCAGTCAATCTGAAGAAAGCAGAACTAGATGAGCAGATCGATCAAGCGCAGAGAAATGCCAGTAAGCTAGCAGAGAAGATCATCGAAGCTGCACAGCTCCGCACAACTCTCAACAGGCAAGAAAGTGCCCTGGCTACAGCCAAAGCCGAACTTGAAGCTTCTCAAGAATTCCTCAATCTCACGATCGAGGAAGAGCGCAAAGACATTCGCTCAAAGATTGAAGCTGAGTTGGCCGCTCGCTTCAGAAACGTTGAGTCACTGGAAAAATTGATGGCGTGTGTTGTTGAGAGAGAGAAGCAATGCGAACTCTTGCTGGAAGAAATCTCTATCAAAACAGCTGAAATTGTATTGTCGGAAGAGCAAGTCTTCGCGACACGTGTTGAAAAGATGCTCCATGCTGTATTTGATAAGGTCGAAGAGCTCCGCAAATCTCTTGATGGAAAGACAATCGTCCCAACCCCTGGCAGTGATGATGCCAAAAAGGGGGAAGGACAAGTGAAGCAAGGAGGAATTGGAGGTGCTGGAGGAAGTGGAATGTTGATGGGACTGATCGAAGGAGGAAGGAGTGATGAAGGTGCGGAGGAAGTGGTAGATGATGAAGCGAGGGCTCTGAGCACAGCGAAGGGCAAATTTAAGCTCACTGAGGAGGAGCTGATGAAAAAGCCCGAGGAGCCCAGCAGGCCGCTTCAAGAAAAGGTGCTTAGTGCTTCAATCGCACGGCATCCTCCAGTGACGGTGATAACGAAGGAGGAGAGGCGGAAGCAGGTGGAGCAGGATGCAGCCATGGCATGGGAGATGGAGCGCCTTTTTGATCTAACAAAAAAATCTGCTGCAGGTGCTTCTTCCAGTTCCAAAGCGCCCGCTTCAGCCATAGCGCCCGCTTCAGCAGCTGCACCCGCTTCAACAGCTGCACTCACTTCATCCGCAGTTGTCACTTCTAGTGCAGCCACAAAGAAAGACATGCCGCCTCCCCCACCACCGAAGCAGCCACTGAAGCGAACTGCTCCGGAGACGAAAGGAGATGACCCCGCTGCCAAGCGCCAAAAGGTCAAACAAGCAGTTGCTTCAAGGGCTGAGAAGGAAGAAAGGAGAAGAAAAAGAGGAGAAGAAGGAAGGAGCGAAGTAGAGAAGGAGAGGAGAATAAAGGCCAAACGACTTCAAGTGATAGACGGCCGGATCGAGGAACACTTCAATGAAGTGAGACTCATCCAGTCCGCTCTAATTCGTAGCGCCTTTGTTCCACTCATGCCAGAGGAGTCCGAAGCATGTCTTGCTCAAGCCGTGATCGACACATGCCAGACGACGGCAAAAGAAATGATTGAATCTGGCCGCTACCGCCTCAAGGAGGAACAGAACTACATCCGCAAGCGACTCAATGAGAAGCTTCCTATCTGGAGTGGCGAGTCAGGAAAGAAATTCAAAGCAATCATGGCACAGATGGCCAGCCGGTCGGAAGAGGAGTTGACCGTGCGCAGAAACGAGCATCTTGATGCCCGTGAAATTGAGCAGTTCGTGCCTGACGAGTTACTTGAGCAGTGGCTACACTACAAAGAAAAATTTATCAAAGCATACTACTATTGGGAGGTAGTGCCACTACAGACCGAATGCTTAAGAATCAGCGCTCTCAACAACTTTCTTAGTGCCTATGATGAGAAGTTCAGGCGGAAGGTCCTCTCACTCGCACAGCTTGCAGAGCCCATGCCACTGATCATCAAGGTACCAGCCAAGAAGGAATTTCCCATGCCCTTCCTACCCGATACATGCGTCCCAGATCGCAGCATCATCGATGCTGAAGTGGATGAAGCCTTCCAACTTGAGGAGACTTGGAGGAGGCCAAGTATCCACACTATTGGCTCATTAGAAGCGAAGGTCTTCAGTGCTTACACTATCCCAGAAGAGATGATTGCGAGGGACTTGGAGGCAGTGGAACAAGAGAAGGAAATGGAGGTGACGGAGAAGAAGGAGGATGACAAGAAAGGAGCTACAGGAAACCTTTGAGTTTCAAGTTCCTTAATATTTTTGTGAACTGCTTGTTCATTTATCCAATTTCAAATTCTGTCAAAATGCATCATTTACTTGCTTTGTGAATGACTTTACTTTTTGCTACAAACTCAAACAAAATTTAACCGAAAAAAAAGGGGAAAGGAACTTAAAAATTAATTCAAACGAAGCTGCAAAGGAAGCAGGCGCTTGAAGTTCCTTCCACGGTTAGATAGACTAGATTTCAATAATCTTAAGTCTTTGGGTTTTGGCATCATCAAAAAGGGGGAAATTGTTGGGAATTGTTAAGAACGACATGTTAAGGGGGAACCTATAAGGGATAATTCTGTTGTTTTGATTTGATCCCAAAACCCCAAGTGTTCTATTCCCAAGCGACCCACTTTGATGTAGTTAATATGTTAGAATTTTTTCTAAGCCTACTCTGTTAGGATGGCTCTTTAATTTTGTTTAGATTATAGGCTTCAAAAGTTCAAGTGAAGGCCACTCGCTTGAGTGTGTTTTCCAAAGTGAAGCAAGTCTAGCAAACTGAAGTGAAGCGTGCCGAAGAACAGTGTAGCAAAGCGAGCGCTACAGTAGATTCGAAGTGAGTCTGCCAAAGCGAAGCGAAGCGAGTGCTACAGTTCAAAGCCAAAGCGAAGCGAAGCGAGTGCTACAGTTTCAAGCGAAGCGAAGCAAGCGCTACAGTGTTAAGTCAAAGTTAGTCAACTCTAGTCAGCAATTTCCAAAGTAGTCACTTGGGAACTTTATCTCCCAAAGCGGCTCACTACAGAATGACTACGAAGTGACTCAACTAAAGCGGACGCTACTACTTCAAAGCGAAGCGAGCCACTACCTACCAGAAAGCGACAGCACACTTCCCGCTCCGAATTTGAACTCCAGTAAACTGGAGATCTCCGCATTAATTACGAGATCTCCACGTGTCGAACGCGGAGAGGAGCAGAGGAGTTGACTGCCAGGCCGACAAGGCGCCGTAACAGTACTGGGTCGCTCCAGTTACTGTTGAAATTGGACCTTAGCCATTTCCAGCAAAAATCCAAATCTGCGCATCTGAAAAGCAGCCAGCCTGTGCAAGTACTGTCGAGAGGAGGAGGGACAAGGCCACCAACCAAGCAACGGATCTCAGCCAACCCTCCGCCTATAAATAGTGAAGGATCACAACGTGAAGAAGTAGAACACTACTTGATTATTCGAGCGCATACAGCAAACAAACACTCGCAGGCCTTTGAGCAATCTTCGAGTTTTTGTTTCCAAGTGTTCTCCGAGTTTCCTGTTCATCGGAACTCGTCTTCACAACCTTCACACTTAGAGTCTAAGCCCACTTCAAATATCCAAGCTTAGAAGGAGAGCTCTAGCCTACTTTGCATCTACTGTAAAGAGCTCTTCATAGTGTGTTCGTCAACCAAAAATCCTAAACTCTGTTTGTTAGGTTTTTGAGTCGTCGTTAGGTTGTCCCGATCCAAGGCTCTTCTTTCATCGATTGAAGAAGCCTCGATCATATAGTGTAGATCCAAGCTTGCACCTACATCGTTTGTGTGAAGCTCGATCGAAGCTAGGCTGTAAGGAGAGCCCGTAATCTCCCTGTCTGTGTTCGACTGAAGCGAGTGAAGCTTCAAGTCGTTGTTAGGTTTGTGTAGTGAACCCGCAATCACTACGTCAGTCGTTTGATCCAGGCAAGTGAAGCCCGATCTCGACCAGGTTTTTGAAGGACCCGTAACTTTCAAAGTTCTTGAGTGAAGAGAACAGTTGCCGTCGTGCAACAAGTGGACGTAGGAGCTTTATCTCCGAACCACTATAAATCTCTGTGTCGTATCTCTCTAACCTTAATCTCTTGACAGGATTTGATTATCCATTGCACGTGCATATAAACAAACTTAACTTGGATTTTTAATTACTTAGGAAAGATTTTAGCTCACCGAATTTCCGCATACACGAGTAAAGACTCCCTCTTAATCAAGTTCTTACTTAGGTCAAGCAGGCAAGCTACGTACTGTGGATCTAGCTTCAGCTAGGTCTTAAGTGTCAAAGCGAGCTCTTTACTTGTCACTCTGAGTTAAAGGGAAAAAGTTGAAAAACTTGAAATACGTATTCACCCCCCCCCCCCCCCCCCCCCTCTACGTATTTCCCTATTAACAAACCGGGACCAACACATAGCCCGGTTTTTATATGAGAGCTCCGGAATTTTCTTCAATGCAAGATTGGCACACGGAAACGATGGAGGCGATGGACAACTACCATTGGGATGGTAGAGAGTTCGTTGAATCTCAATTGCAAGGAGTTCGAGAAGAAGTTCAAACTTTGAGAACCGAGGTGGGTGACCTTCGTACATACATTGGAGGTCGTTTCGATACTCTCAACACTTATTTTGAGAATGAAGCAAAAAGATGAGAGGAGGAGGAGAAAAGGCGTGAGGATGAGAGAGCTTACATGGAGATCTACAATAGGATGGTGCATGAGATGCACTACTTCTATCCTCACTACCCTGCTCACCATCAACGATTCGACCCATATAACCCCGACAACCCTCCCTTCCCTCTGTCATTTCACTGAGGTAAGTTTGTTAACTTAGTTCCTTCTTCTTTTTGCAAACTTATTCCTTAATCTCTGATTTCGAAATAAGTTTGGGGGAGGGGGAAGAGTAACTAAAGTTAACAATCTTTTTGAGTATTTTTAATTGCTTTAGTAGTTGGTTTATTTTGGGGTATGTTGAGTCTTTTATGTTGAGTCTTTTATTGCTTTGAATCTTTAGAGTTTTAGGTTAAATCGAGTTGAATAAGCATGTGATGATAGTATTGTGAATTTGGCCAATGATAGAAAATTTTTGATTGATTTATGGAGAAAATTCATGATCTTTATTATGCATGGAACCTTGGCGAAGCGACACGATTTATTTGATAAGTTTGAAGCATGCTATGATATCGGGAACTAGTTAGTTTGAACCCGTGAGAATTGAGCTATTTGTGCATGTTTATGCCTATTCTTTGATTGAGTGATCATGTATGCTTCATTGTTTCTAGAACTTGCCCTATTTCTCCATCAAGAACTTGGTATATTTATGAACTAGGAGATGATCTTAGGCCATCTTTCGTTAGCCACATGATTCCCATACACTAACCTTGATCATAACCTTTGTTTACCCCCTTTGAGCCTTTTTACGAGCCTTTCTTTCTTAAGCTTGGATGATAGGAGGTTTGGATGGATAAGGGTACCTTTAGTGGATTTAGTTGGTGATGTGGGAGGTGTTGAAAAGAATATTTGTTGTGGTATGGAAGAAGAAAAAGAAAAGAAATTTTAGATGCTTGATTTAAGTATAGTTGGCTATCCCTATACGCTTAGAAAAATAGTTGTGAAAAGAAAAGAAATTAGAGCTTTTGATTATAGATGGAGTTGAAAACCATACTTTGGTTGGAGTTGAAAAAAAAAAAAAGGTTGATGGTTTGAATTTATTTGAGTCACTTAGCCTATATATTCCTTACATTAACCAATGTCCCTACATTACAAGCTTATATAAAGACCTTTTTGATCTTAGTTTGTGGATATTACATTAGGTGGAGATGTTGAGATTAGGGGCAAGCCTATGGTAAACATGTTGCATTACATTGATGTTGAGTGACCCATATGATGTGCATTGTTATACATCTTTTCTTTGACAGAGTTGAGTGTTCACTTATACACATATAAATATCTCACATGTTGGAGAGTGTTCTTTGATGGATTGGCATGATTTGAATTTGTTGGATAGATTGTGTTATTGATGCTAAGGTTGTGTGCATAGTTTTGATCATGATCATGAGTTTATTTTTGAAAAACATTGAGGCCTATATAGTTCACAATGCTAGAGTCTATTGTTTATGTTTTGGTATTGTTCGGGACGAACAATGTTTAAGTTTGGGGGATTTGATATAGGTGAAATTTACCTTGTTTTTATAACCGAAAAGGGTCGATTTTGAGTCTCGATTGTGTAGCATTGTCTATAGTTTATATGGTTTTTATTATATTGGACAAAATTATGCTTGTGAGTGTTTTTCTATGTTTTTAGGTATATTTTGATGTTAAAACCCCGAGACGAGACAAGGCGTGAAGATCGTAGCTTGAAGTTCAAGTTTTGAGTTCGAGAGAAGATCTCTCGATACCTCTCTCGATCGAGAGGTCTATCGAGAGGAGCCTTCTGTATCAGCTATCGATCGAGAGCAATTTCTACTACCTCTCGATACCTCTCTCGATCGAGAGGTCTATCGAGAGGCAGGGTGTCAAGAGGGGGGTTCTAGCCGAGAATTATTACCTTATTTTATTAGATTCCTTTTTGGTTTATAATTCCTTATGTAAATTTCCCCTATATATACTCCTAGTCTAGCATTGTAAACCCTAACATCTTTCATACTTTTCTAGCACTTTTATATTTTTACTTTAGAGTTTTTATTCTTGTATTCGACATTGAAGATTATTCAAGTTTATGCAAGATTCAAGATTCGAAGTTCTTCGTTTGTGTTCAAGTTTTTCTTACTCTTACTCTTTAATTATGTTCTTTCAATTCTTTGTGTTTATGTTTGCTTTAATTATCTCTAGCTAAATTCCTTAGTTGATTTTAGGGATTGAATACCTAATTGAATTTATGTAAGTATTTTTGTTTACACTTAGCCTTCCAATCTAGATGCATGTTTCATGGTGCTCATTCTCATGCATGATTACTTGATCACTAATTGTGTATGCATAGTTATGTGCTTATGCCTTGATAGGATAATTGCATAATAGATCTCATGAATACATGGTATGATAGTTTGATTGTCTTAATTGAAGTTGGATTATCATATGTTTATGTATAGTTGATTGGGTGTCATAGTTGAACCTAGTTGATTATATTATTGATACTTGTTCTATTTTGCACTTGATTTGATATCTATGCGTCCGAGAGGATATTAGGATCTTATTAGGTGACGACTTGCATTGCTTTAATCGGGTTGTAGGTTATTCTTCATGTATCACATTTACATTGGATTAAATTGGTTAATTGTATGCATTAATTGCTTTCATATATTTGATTACGTAGGCTTCCCTAGAATCAACACTTTTCCTTAATTGATATTTTACCTTATTTATTTAGTTGCTTGCTTGCTAAGTTATTTTCATTGATTAATTATTTGTCTTGTTTATTTATTTCCTTATTTGATTTATTGAGTCCTTTTATTTATTTGTCTAGTTTATAAATACCACATTCATAAATTCTTAAAAGCTTAAACATCAGTTTAGTTCTAAAGTAGAGGTATTGTGTGTGTTTTCGATTTGTCAGTCCCTGTGGATACGATACTCGCTTATTCTATACTATACCTATTTTGTGTGGTAGAAAATAGTGCGATCACCCTTCATCAAGGTGAATGGGGTGACCTCGTCATTTTCGGCCCTCTATTTTCAGTGTCTTCACTCTGTGTGTTTTCGGTTCACGGCAATGCAGGGGCCTATGACTGGATTTAAGTCATAGTGCTTCCTCTGTAATTACCAATCCCTCATAACCCATGAGCTAATTTTATGTTTTGCAATATTTAACGGAATCTTAAACTCACCAATTATAAAAGATGAGTTGAAAGTGTTCTGAGGTTGCTGCAATTTTGATTCGGCTTTCCCTCAGATTCTCCACAACCTTAGCATTTGACAAATGAAACAATTTAGTTATCACAATTCGTATTATGAGGAAAATATGATCTCGAGATCGCCTCCGATTCCTCGATTTGCTATTATGAACAATTCAGCTGGAATCAATTCACAGTACACATACTCAAGTTTTCTAGGAGGATCACTCAACTAACATCCAATATATATTTATCCTAGCATCCCTCTCTCGGGCATCTCTTGCACCAGGGAAATAACAGAGCAAATTCATAAACACATCACCGCAATCAACTAAAACTTCAGAGATACCGCAGAGGCTAACACTTCAGATTCAACAAATTCAACAACATTACAAATAGCAAGCTACAGATTCACATATAAGGAATGGAAATCAACATCTTAAACTCGAATTTCCCTTCAGCAGGGTAGCTATAACAATTTTTACTGTAAAGAAGGCATGATTTAGGGATCACGCTATATTTTACAGCTCACAATCATGAGGGGCTCAACAAAAATCGATCAATAGTATTCACACCTAGATTTTTGCAAACTACTCAGCGAATACAGCATACCTATTCACCCTAGAAGTAATTTTTCTTATATTCTTCATATAAGGAAATGACAAGGAAAATCATCAACGATATTATAACAACGAGTCAGAATTTTACTTGTAAAGAGGAAATCGACGTCTTAGACTTAAGTTTCCCACAGACGGTGCCAATTGATAGATCCGGGTTGAAAATCCACAACAATTTAAGTGATTATTCATCATGTTTGCAAAGAGCATTCATGGATAAAGGATTATAACAGTGAAGAGTAAGAGATTCATACGATCTATTAGCCATAACCACTCATTTTATATAGAGCATCGTTCATATGGATGTAAAAGGCAGTAATCGAGCTATGTGCTTAAACAAAGGGTATTTATAACCATAAATCAGTTAAATCCATGGAGCTTAGAGCTCATTCAAGTAGAAAAACGAAGAGAGAAGGAGATAAGGGAAGGAGAAGTAAGGAGCGCAAAGCGCCTCTGTGCTTCGTCCTCTCTTAGTAACGAAGATTATACCTTAGGCTCAAGAGGATGGGAGATGTTCTTCCCAGTGATAAGAATGGAAGATGAAGGTGATGATGACTGAGGTTTCTCAGGAGAAGACCTCGAAACTTCGACTTGCCTCAGCTTGAAGGAGCTCGCAGTAGAGTGTGAAGTGAATGGAATAGTACGCAGAGTGCGTGTGTAGAATTGAGTCATGTTCAGTTGAATGAAATGGTGTGACCACTTGGTATTTATAGATGATGAAAGGGCGAAAAGGTGAACTTTCGTGTAGGGGGAGGACAAGAAAGGAATTTCTGAGGGGACAAGATTCTCTTCGTCATCAATTTTGTGGTCCTCACCCTAAGGTAGGTAGAGTCACGCCGGCCATGTGTTAAGCAGAACCCTAAATCCCAACAGGTGCTTACAAGCTTAAAGCAGCCTCTGCATGGGCCAGGATCTGTGCAGGAGCTTCAGCACGGGCCGGTATCTGTGCAAGACCTTGAAGCATATGCAGCTTAGGCAACTTTATCGAGCAAGTCATCTGAAACTTTCGTGGAAAGGGTCTAATCAGCACGGAAGATGCCACGTTAGTAAGGCTAATACTCGGGCCTATCAGAACCACTTAATAAGACGGTGCCATATGGCACCGTTATTTTCAGTCCGTATCATTGTTGGTAATAACTCCATTCGGAGGTGATGCCACGAAGCTATGGGAGGCATGTTTTCTTAATATCTAGAATTCTTTAAGCGGCAGGGCTGATAATAATCCCTATCAATAGTTGTTTCTGTTGGGGTTGTTGTATAACTAAAGCAAAACCAGTTGTTTTAGTGGTTACGACACAGGTCCACTGTTAACAATCCCTATCTGGAAGAATATGTATAAGCAAGAATAAAGCCCATTATCTCATGTTTTAGACCACGTGTCGATCTGAGTTCGGAGAGGATCACAAAGGTCGTTGATAATGATGAGATATAAACAGTTCACAGTCGAGATAGCTTGGGCTGAGCTGTCGGTCTAGACTGCAGCTTACTGGTAGTGATGAGTCCTAATCACTAATTATGCTGGTACGGTGGAACGTATTGAGGATCAATAGAGATAATGCTCTTCTGATACTGACCCTGTATCAAAGGTGATATAGGTGAAGAGCTACAGATCTCAGGCTCTAGCTCGATCTTAACCTTGGTAAACTATTAGATGTATATGTATTCTTCGATGTTACTTTGATTTACGAAGATATGAACTTCGTTAGTTCATCTTAATCATGTCGTACATTGGGTAACACGGAGATGCATAGTATGTCTAATAAGTGTTATCAATAAGCCGTGTCCTGTGTGAGTGCAGGCTGACGTTATCCCCTCAGGGAGTTCACAATGTTTATTATACCAAGTCATGCATGCTGATTAAGTTCAGGTATAATAATGAGGAGTGAACGGGTACTACCTGAGGAATAGATGTTAACAATTAGGAGCAGTCATGGTAGCTCTAATTGATTAACGGATATGGAAGGTCTTAAACACGGGGGTCGAACTATACAAAATACCAACCCAATCTACATAATTGGGACATAGCGGTGATTCAGCTATGACACTTTAGTGGAGTGCGTCATAGTTCTAATGAGATACATGTTCAGGGGTGGACATGGAAATATCGAATTAGATAAGGCCCAACTCTGTCTGGTATCCGATCCCTAGGATGGCCCAAACAGACCTCAGGAATCGATCTAAATAGTATTGTTGAGTTTGGACTCAATAATTGTACTCAGGCCCGGTATATGATATATATTGGATTTATATCCGGTGAATGGATAATAAATATAATTAATTGAGATTTATATCCTATGGGATTAAATCTAATTATTTATTATTTAGTTATTCACGGATAAGATTAAATCTAATAGGATAAGATTTATTTAATTAAATCTTATGGGGATAAATATTATATAAATAAATAAATTTAGTATATATTTATTTATTTATTCTTCTACTGGAATTAGAATAAATTCTATTTGTTAGAATTAATTCCGGATATACAGTTGCATAACTGAACAGATTAATTCCTTATTAATTCCGTATTAATAAAGGAATAGGATTTGTAAGTTATGGAAAGAGAATAAATATGGGATGACAAAGATATAGTTGGAGATAAATAAGGAATCATATCTCCTTATTTATGAACCATATAAATACTCTTCATGTCTCTCACCTAAACCCTAGCACACATAAGTCGTCATTTGTGAGATTGGCGCAGAACCCTAGGCGAGAGAGAGAGTCGGCCGCGAGTCTGAGAGAAAAGGGAGATCGAGGTTCCAGTGATCTTGAGACGTCCACCAAGTCTCAGATCTGAAGGTGAGGGATCACATCCTAGAAGATCAGAACCGTAGATCGACCAGACACGACTCAGATTGCACGTTCTTCATAATCACAAGGTATGTACTCGAGCCCTTGCATGAACTTATGTGCACGATCGAATCAACACATCCGAACCAAGATCTGGGTCGGGGCAGCTTTCAAGCAGCCGGTCCCAACAAGTGGTATCAGAGCCCGAGGTTTTTGGATCGGCTCTGTGTTGAATCGAATATTATGTTCATGCATTCGAGTCATCATGATTATATGTGCATGCTGCTGTCCGGGATTTACGTGCGTTAATTTTTATCGTTTTTCGTTTTATCGTTGTTCGTTTTGTTTTAAATCGGCGAGATAATAAGGTGCCGATTAGAATAGGATTCTTTTTGTATTTTTCGATTTTGTATTGTATTGTATGCTGCAAATCGGAGAATTGCTGGGGAACGAGGTCCGAGGAACGAACACGAGACGAAGGCACGACGGCCGCAGGCGGCGGCGCGTCGGCCAGCGCACGGCGGCGGGCGGCGTAATCTGCCGCGATTCGCGCGGCTGCTCCTCGTCATGTTTTCACGGCAGCCGAGCCCTAGGGTTCATCCTAGGGTTCAGGCGAGCCGGAGACGAGAAGCGGCGGAGGCAGAATCGGCGGCGGACGGCGGGACGGGCGAAGGCAGCGGCGGCGACGTGAAACCCGTAGGGTTTTGGTTCGCGCGCGAGCTGCTGGGCCTGAACCATGGCCTGCCCGGCGGTCCAGCGCCTGGCTAGACGTCGGAACGGAGCCGTGATGGCGCCGGACGACCGGTGGCAGTGCGGCGGGGCTGCGGCGGCGAGTTTTCAGAAGCGGCGGCCGAAACCCTAACGGGTTCTTGGCTCGCGCGCTGCTGGGCTCAAGCCCGGGGCTCGACGGCGGTTCGACAGCGAGGGGGAGGTGCGGACGGAGGAGGACAGCAGGTCCGGTGGTCCCCTGACCACCGGCGGCGGCGGCTGTGGCACGATCAACGGCAGCGGCGGCGGCTGGGTTTTTCCACTGCGCGCGCGCTGCTGCTGGATCTAGCTACGGCGGCTCAGGCTCGAACCCAGCACCTCCGGTGGTGCTAGGGACTCCGGCGAGCTAGTGGGAGCGACCGGTGGCGTTCCAGCCACCGGCGGTTGCTCGCGGCGGCGGCGCTGTTTTGTGCAGCGGAAACGGCGACGGCGATGGGGTTTCGGGCGACGGTGACGAGCAGTGGCTCGGGCTGGGCTGCAACGGACGCACCCAGCCCGGACCCAGCCACGTCAGGCTCATCGTGGAGCCGAGAGAGTGGTCCCGGCGCGTGCCGCGGCGGCGCGTGTGTTACACGCGCGGCTCGGCGGCGGCGCGTGGCCGGTTTTTCGGACGAAGGGCTGTTCGTTTTACAACGTTCAGCCCATGACGTTGACGACGGCTAGGGTTTTCCGAAACCTAGGCATGATCGTCGACGGCTAGGGTTTTCATACCCTAGTTCGTTCGAAATTAAATCGCTTTCCGTTTTTGGTAATTAGGGTTTTCCGCACCCCAATTATTTCGAGCACTTGCTATTTTGGAAGGTGGACTTGAAGACCGGGGATTGGCTTCCAAATCAAAGATTAAAGACCGGAGCTTGTTCCGGGGTTTTATTTAATTAAATGTAATAGATAGGGCTTTCTATTCCCGGTCGGCAGCCTATTTATTTGTTTTAATTATTATGCATGCTATGGATGGATTTAAATTACGCGATGAGATGAATAGCATGTTTTGCATGTTATAGTTTCTTTTCATTGTTTGCGTAATAGAAATAACATGCATAGGGGTCATAGCATGCCGGTTTTAATGATTTCAATGCGAGCATGTTTTATTACTTGCGCTTAGAAATCATGTGATAGGACTTAATTGTCTATGTGCTACGATTGTCACACAAACCCTTAAAAAGACTAAGCGGTATAGTTAATCGATTATTGGTTAATTGATTTAAAGGACCTCCATATTTGGTTTAAAAATGAAATAATTAGCATTCGCGTTGACAATGAGTCTTCCTCTCTATAGGAGATGCTGGTTATGGATTTCATTGGTTTAGACTTCAAAAGGATAATTTGATTTAAAATGAAATAATTAGTGTTCGCGTTGACAATGAGTCTTCCTCCCTATAGGAGACACTGATTATAGTTCATTGGTTAAATTCAAAATTGATAATATGGAAAAATGATTTTATAAAGGTAATTCCTCCTTAACGGGTGGGTTACTCTTAATAGAATTAATTTTTCGGAATATTAAAATATGGTTGTAGCTTAGCTGCTTATTGATGAATCCTCCTATAGAGGTCACTTCTCGAATTAGCAGGGTCCTGAGGCACGGGTTATTATTTCTTTGTTTCACTATGGTCCGTGTGATGGGATAAGAAATAAAATAGACTGCGGTCATGGTCGATAATTTTATAGGTAGCATCCACCTATAGTGGACTATTTGTAAATAGTGTCGGGCTACTCATTTGTTGGTTCAATGTTATTATTGGGTTTATAACATTGATAACATAAATTATTTTTGCTTACGAGTTTTTGTTTACTTGTTATTTATTTCAGATATGTCTATTGTTTCTATTCGCACGAAGATTTGTCGTTTTGCTTTTTCCGATGGTGTTCCGGATTCCTTCCGATTTCGACTACTCAGTTCCTGGCACGGAAGGAGATTAGTTTCCTGAGGTTTGAGGATTTCCTCAACTTCAAGGAATTTATCATGAGGTTTAAAAACCTTGTGTACATGTACGTGTCATATGGAGGCGTTATGTCGGGAAAGTCTGTGTGCGAGCTTCTCCTTGCACGTTTTCCGGGTTGGTTCCTGGCCCTTAGGGATGCAGTCGTCCCTAACCACATCATTCATGAGGATTCAATTGCCCTTATTGGGGAATTGCTCGTGGTGGACAGGGAGAGGATTGATATCCTACGGTCTGCCTATGAGGCGGAAAGGAGGTTTTGGGATTGCCCTTATTGGGGAATTGCTCGTGGTGGACAGGGAGAGGATTGATATCCTACGGTCTGCCTATGAGGTGGAAAGGAGGTCTTGGGATCAGCCTGTTGATGAGGACGTCGATTTGATTGAGCGTTATAATGCTCAGGATAATGAGACGATCATAGACGAGTACCTCCATTCACTGAGGATTGATCTTGAGTATGACGGACTCATTCACGATGTGAATGAGCTGAACTCTGATCAATCCATTCAGGTAGTGGGCGATTTTGAGCCTGATGGACTTGTTCACGACGTGAATGAGCTGAGCCCTGATCAGCCTATTCAGGAAGTGAATGATGCCAGGAAGGAGAGACCTCCGATAATAAAGGTCTATCAGAGGAGGAACAAGAAGTTGAAGGTAGATGGAGTATGTCAGACTCTTGTAACATGAAAAACCAAATTATACTAGTTCAGTCCTCACGGACGGATTTAACTGGTGGATATTAATTGTGGTTTGTTGCAATCTTTGTAGGTTCAGCTACAAGGAACGAGTAGGACGACTTCAAGTTCTTGAGCTCGACAAGCAACATTCAGTTGATGCAGTTGTCTAGCAGACTTGGAGATTTCTATCTTACGTTTTATCTTGTTTTTTTTGGATACTAGATTCTGGATTATTACTTTTACACTACATTTAGTTGCCTTGTTTCGGCAGGATACTTATGTTTTTGCATATTGATGGATGATTATTTTCTTACATTGTATTAAGGATTTATTTCTTTAATACTGGTTGTTTTGATATATCATTCGTAGTGGGAGTAATAACTGTGAATTTTGAAAGATATTCCAAAATGTGTTATGATAAATGTCGCACTTCTTGTTCAGAATTGTCTTTTAACAAAATACTACGTCACTATGTCTAAATCTATTTCCTATCCTTATTTGAAATGAAGTGATTAGCATTTATGTTGATCATAGATTTCATTGTGATTTAATATGAATTGATTAGCATTCGCGCTGAGATCGCGTTTTCCCTTCCCACGGAGATGCTAATTGTAAATTTCATAGATTAAATCTGTTCGGAAATAAGGATAATTTGCACACGAAGTGTCGCAATTTTGATGTTAGATTTAGTAATTGGTTGGACAAGTAGTCATTTTTCAAGGAAAGACAATCATTTATTCTTAATTAAACGTCCAAGAATAAAAAGAAATTATGGATTGGAACATTATAAGGCCGGAAGTACAAGACTGATAACCAAAGGGATCTGCACAAGATTATTTTAGGATCCTAGTCACAGTGGGAGCTTTTTCGAGTGTGTCTCGAAAATGGTGAGTTGTTCATCGAGAAATCTAATTTCTTGGATAGTGAACAAACCAAGTTGACTAATAAGGATTAGTTAGATGAAAGTAGTTGCCTATCATTGATTAGTCTATGAGTTTAACACTCGAAAGACTTGCAAGTTGTATGCTCATATTCTTTGAGGACATACATGAGGAAACATGGATGTAATTTGAGAAAAGGGAAGTATTCTCTCAAAAGTTCTATGTTTCGGGGCAGACACATTGCAATGTGTAGTACAATGATTAAAGCATTCATTTGTCAGACAACACGTATAGATTCGTTCATGAAAATGTGTTGACAAATGGTATATCTTTCATCTACAAAAGACGTTGAATTGGTTGTCTTGTACATTGTGAGATAATATTACTAGCACTTGGAGACAATGTGAAAGTATTATCTGACACAATAGGTGGTGATTATCCGAACAGTTTAGAATGAAGGTTAGGAGTAATGTTAGATATATCTGCGGATAGTACAACATTATTCAAGTACTCTTCATAGACTACTGTTGTGGCAAAGTTTGCAATACACTTGGATATTGCATAAAAAGCCAAATATATGTTAGTGCTGTGTGCATGGTAACGGATATAGTCTATCATTCTTAAATGTTTGATGACACGGAAAATCGAATGGTAGCTAGAAAAACGACATCATCGACCTTTTACTATGGATTCACGTAAGAAGCAGAATTGTCTTGAAGATTCTCACGCAGTGAAATGCTGAGAGGGAGCTAGATAATTCAGGGCTTGGCTTCGTGAATTGGCAGTAACCTCAAATTTGCTAGAATTCTTACACCCCTGGAAGGATTCTAAGTGCAGTGGCAAATTTTCGAGATTTGGAAATGCCGGTAACAACATAGTGAGTACCTAACATTAAGGCGATTTCGCTGAAAAAAAATAGAAACACTAGAGGAATGTATGATGACGGTTCCTTCACTAAGTGTCACATGTCAGGTATACTGTAGCACGTGGCTGACATGTCTTAGTGAACCTCCCAAGGTTGAAAGGTAAAATCTTTAAGTATAAGTGGGAGAAAAAGTGTATAATGGTTGCTAACGATTGCGATCGTGCGATTGTTAACATTGTACATGGATGAAGTCATATGGTTTCCTGTAGACGCGTTGGTATACTAAAAGGTTTTACTTTAGTATAAGTGGGAGATTGTTGGGGTTGTTGTATAACTAAAGCAAAACCAGTTGTTTTAGTGGTTACGACACAGGTCCACTGTTAACAATCCCTATCTGGAAGAATATGTATAAGCAAGAATAAAGCCCATTATCTCATGTTTTAGACCACGTGTCGATCTGAGTTCGGAGAGGATCACGAAGGTCGTTGATAATGATGAGATATAAACAGTTCACAGTCGAGATAGCTTGGGCTGAGCTGTCGGTCTAGACTGCAGCTTTGTTTGTCCCGGTTTGTTAATGGGAAAAATACGTAGAGGGGGGGGGGGGGGGTGAATACGTATTTTGAAGTTTTTCAACTTCAAATCCCTTAACTCAGAGTGACAAGTAAAGAGCTCACTTGAAACTTAAGACCTAGCTGAAGCTAGATCTACAGTACGTAGCTAGCCTGCTTGACCGAAGTGAACACTTGATCAAGAGGGAGTCTTTACTCGTATGTGCGGAATTTGGTGAGCTAAATCTTTCCTAAGTATTTAAAATTTCCAGATTAGGTTTGTTTAGATGCAATATGCAATGAATAATCAAATAAGAAAGAGTTTAGGGTTAGAGAGATACGACACGAAGATTTATAGTGGTTCGGAGATAACGCTCCTACGTCCACTTTGTTGCACAACGGCAACCGTTCTTTTCACTCAAGAACTTGAAGATTTCGGGCTCTTCAAAAGCCTGGTCAAGATCGAGCTTCACTCGCTTGGATCTGACAGACGCTGGGTGATTCCGGGTTCACACCAAAAACCTAACTAGACTAGAAGCTTCACTCGCTTCAGTCAGACAGACAGGGAGATTACGGGCTCTCCTTACAGCCTAGCTTCGATCGAGCTTTACACAAACGATGTAAGTGCAAGCTTGGATCTAGACTCTATGATCGAGGCTTCTTCAATCGGTGAAAGAGGGGCCTTGGATCGAAACAACCTAACGACGACACTCAAAAACCTAACAGACAGAGTTTAGGGTTTTTGGTTGACGAAACACACTATGAAGAGCTCTTTACAATAAGTGCAAAGATGGCTAGAGCTCTTCTTCTAAGCTTGGATATGGAATGGGCTTAGACTCTAAGTGTGAAGGTTGTGAAGACGAGTTCCGATGAACTGGAAACTCGGAGAACACTTGGAAACAAAGACTCGAAGATTTGCTCGAAGGCTTGGGAGTGTTTGTTTGCTGTATGCGCTCGAATGCTCAAAATAGTGTTCTTCATCTTCACTTCTTCATCCTTCACTATTTATAGGCGGAGAGATGGCCGAGATCCGTTGCTTGGTTGGTGGCCTTGTCTCTCCTCCACTCGACAGTACTTTGTGCAGCCAGTATGCTTTTGCAGATGCGCAGTTTGTCCGTTTGCCAAATCTGGCTAAACTCCAACTTTAACAGTAACTGGAGCGAGCCAGTACTGTAGCGGCGCCCTGTCGGCCTGGCAGTCAATTCTTCCGCTCCACTCCGCTTTCGACACGTGGAGATCTTGTAATTAATGCTACGATCTCCTGTTGACTGGAGTTCAAAATATGGGCGGGAATCGCGCTGTCGCTTTCTGGTAGGTAGTGGCTCGCTTTGCTTTGAAGTTGTAGCGGCCGCTCTGAAGTGAGTCGCTTCACGGTCATCTTCGTAGTGAGTCACTTGGGAATAATTTTCCCGAGAGACTTTTTAAGTGAACGTTGACCCGCGTTGACTCGCTTTGACTTTTCCTTGTAGCGCTCGCTTCGCTTCGCTTTGGTGGGTTCACTTTGATTCCACTGTAGCGCTCGCTTCGCTTCGCTAGCTTCGGCACGCTTCACTTCTGCTTGCTTCGCTTGGAAAACACACTCAAGTGAGTGGCCTTCACTTGGAATTCCTGCAGTCTAAAGCTAAGCAAAATAAAGCCAACCTAACAGTATAGGCTTAGAAAAATTCTAACCTATCATCTACATCAAATGGGTCGCTTGGGAACAGAACGCTTTGGGGTTTTGGGATCAAATCAAAACACTACATTCTTAAAGTGTCCCATGTAGTTCCCCCTTAACATTTTCGTTCTTAACAATTCCCAACAATTTCCCCCTTTTTGATGATGCCTAAACCCATACGACTTAGATAAAAATAAATCTAGTCTATCTAACCGTGAAGGGAACTCCAAGCGACTGCTTCCTTTGCAGTTTCGTTTGTAATTTTCTTTTAAGTTCCTTCCCCTTTTTTTTCGGTTAAATTAATGAGTTTGTAGCAAAAATGTAAAGTCATTCACAAAGCGAGTAAATGACACAGAAGAGACAGAAATAAAAGTGAGATAGATGAACAAGCAGTTCACAAAAAGATATATTAAGAAGCTTGAAACTCAAAGGTTTCCTGCAGCTTCATCCTCCTTCTTCTTCTCCTTTCCTTCTTCCTCCTCCTTCTTCTCTTCTTCAATAGCAGCAGTATCCACGTAAGCTGATAGAACTCTCGATTCCATAGAGTCTACTGTGTGGATACTAGGTCTTCTCCATGCACTCTCCAGCCTGAAGGCTTCAGTCACTTCCTCATCTATTATCCCTCTGTCTGGAATGTCCGTGCCTCGATGATACGGCATTGGGAATTCCTTTAGAGCAGGAACCTTGACAACAATTGGCATGGGTTGAGTTTGTTCAGCCAAGGTGAAGATTTTTCGCCGTAGTTTGTCATCATAGGCGGCGAGAAAATTGCTGAGGGCACTTATCCTAGAGCATTGATCCTGCAGCGGCACTACCTCCCAGTAATAATAGGCCTTGATGAATAAGTCCTTGTAGTATAACCACAGATCAAGCAGATCTCTTGGAATAAAAGCCTCAATTTCCCTTGCATCAGGGTGCTCGTCCCTTTGCTTGGCTAACTCCTCTTCAGACCTCTTTGACAGTTCAGTCATGGTCGCTTTGAACTTCTTTCCTGATTCACCACTCCACAAAGGACGCTTTTCATTGAGTCGCTTCCGTATGTAGTTTTGTTCATCCTTGCGTGGGTAGCGACCAGACTCAACCATTTCCTTAGTTGCTACGTCGCATGCATCGGCTATGGCTTGAGCTTCGCAAGCTTCGGACTCATCAGGCATGTGAGGAATAAAGGCACTGCGCACCAACGAAGATTGGATAAGTAACACTTCATTGAAGTATTCCTCAATCCGTGTGTCAATCACTTGGAGTCGCCTGTCATTTGACCTCCTCTTCCTCTCGCCTTCGCTCCTCCCTTCTTCTCTTTCCTTTCTCTTCCTCTCCTCCCTTCCAGCTTTTGAAGCAACTGCTTGCTTGACCTTTTGGCGCTTGGCCTCGGGGTCATCTTTCTTAGAATCTGGGGCAGCTCGCTTCAATGGCAGCTTCGGTAGTGGGGGAGGCGGCATATCCTTCTTCGTTGCGGCACTAGAGGGGACAACTGCGGATGAAGCGAGTGCGGCAGTTGAAGCTAGTGCGGCTGATGAAGTTGGCGCGGCGGCTGAAGCGGGCGCTTTGGGTGAAGCAGCCGCTTTGGAACTAGATGAAGCACCTGCACCAACAGAAAGTTTTGTTAGTTGCTCCATCTCCCACGCCATGGCAGCATCCTTCTCCACCTGCTTCCGCTTTTCCTCCTTCGTTAGCACGGTCGGAGGATGCCGTGCGATAGAAGCACTTAGCACTTTCTCTTGAAGCGGCCTGCTGGGCTCTTCGAGCTGTTTCAATAATTGCTCCTCCGTGAGCTTTGTCTTGCCCAGAGCCCTCGCTTCATTTACATCCTCCGTACCTCCAACATCATTGCCTCCCTCCAGCATCGATTCCACACCAACTCTACTTCCCCCTAAACCTCCAGCTCCTCCTAGCTTCACTTGTCCTTCCCCCTTTTTGGCATCATCACTGCCAGGGGTTAGGATCATAGATTTTCCTGAAATGGTTTGGTGAAGTGAGTTGACAGAGTTGAGAATAGCCTCCAACATCTTTTCGGCTTTTCCCACAGTTGGGGCCACCAGATCAGCAGTCTTGATTGAAATTTCTTCGAGTAGATACTCGCACTGCTTCTCTCTCTCCACAACTGATGCCATCATCCTTTCTAAGGGTTCCACTTCTCTGAAGCAAGCCTCCATCTCCGCTTCAATTTCCCTCCTTATATCTGCCTTCTCCTCTTGCAGGTTGAAGTACCAAAATTCCTGAGCCGCTTGAAATTCAGCTTGCATTGTCTCAAGGCTCCTCTCTCTCTGGTTTAGAGAGAGATGGAATTCGGCACTTGCAGCCATCTCCTCTGTGTAAGCTTCGCCCAGCTCCTTGACCTTTTCCAGAAGTAGAGTTAATTCTGCATTCCTTAGGTCAATAGCTTGCGCACTCTTTCTCCTACTCTCCAACTCCTTTTTGTCGAGCTCACTTTCTTGTTTGAGCAGCTTCATCTCATTTCTGAGAGAGTCCAGAGTCTTTTTCGTGCTCAGCAGCTCACTTCCCGTCCTTATCAGCTCCTCCTCTCTCTTCTCATACTTCTCTTTCACCTTCTTCAACTCCTTTTCCAACTCCTTCTTTTCTTTGCCAACTGAGACAAGTTCGGCATTGACCTTCCTCAAACGGCTCCTTTCCCCATCAAGCGAGCCCTTGAGGTCGGTGATTGTGATAGATTGATCTCCCACCAGCTTCACCTGCGCCTCCAGCACCTTCTCTTTCTCCTCCAATAACCTCTCCTTCTCCTCCACCTTTCCCTCCAAATCCTTCTTCTTCTTGTCAAAGTCTTCTTTGAGACTAATGACCTCCCCCGCCTTCCTCTCCATTTCCTCACTTTTCTTAGTAATTTCGCTTTGAAGACTAGCGATTTCTGCATCCTTCAACTCCACCTCCTCCTTATGCTCCCTGATGAGCTTCCTTTCATGGGAAGAGGGCACTCGCTTCGGAACTGTGGCGAGTGGATATGATTCTTTCACCTTAGCATCCAGCTTTTCCCAGAAGCTGGTCCCTTCAAGGAAGGCATGGAAGCCATTTTCGCCAATGAAGTTGAGTATTTTGGCCTCCATTTGAATCAGCTCCTCCTCTGTGAAGGCTTTGAGGAGCCTGAAGATCTTGTAGTACTCCGTTCCTCGATACGTGATGTATGTCAGAAAGTCGACTACATTGGTGTAAAACACGTCGCTCCATGCAACGTTCGCGGAGCGAAGATTGTAGCGAAGATTGATTGTCTCAGCGGCTTGCTCTCTGTCTAGGACATAGCGTTCGAGAGCCCGCTTGTGTACGGTGAGGGCAGGGGGAATGAATTGTGGAATGATGGGAAGTTCTCCTACAGTTTGGGCGGTATCGGCTGTAGCCGCCGATGTCGAGAGGGATTGGGTAGGTGATGAGGTTTCTTGGGTTTCTGAAATTTGGATGGCTTCAGTGGGTGGTGGTTGAATGGTTTCGGTGGGTGGTGGTTGTATCGGCTGGGATTGAAGTGGGGTGAATGTAGTGTAGGCAGCAGCTTCATCTGTGCTGAGGAATGGAACAGTGGGAATGTGAAAAGAAGATGCTGACTCTTCTTCATGGGGAGAGAGGGGGGTTATCTGTTTTAGTGGTTGTTGGGTTGATGAAGATTGAGGTTCTGGTATTTGGGTGGACTGGGCTTGGATTTGTAGTGGCTGAGGTTGAGTTTGTAAAGGCTGGGGTTGAGTTACTTCAACTTTCTCAAGCGGCTTCTCCAATGCCTCGCTTTCTTGAACGATTGAAGCGACTCGCTTCATTTTCTTCTTGCCTCGCTTGGGCGTGGCTTGCTTCCCTGGTGAAGCGACCGGCCTAGCTTGGCTCACTTCAGCTTGCCTTTCGGCAACTGGTCTAGCAATGGGCACTTCCACCTGAGAAGTCCCAGATCCATCAGAATCTTCGTTTTCCTCCACATATCGTAGAAGATAGTCTGCTTGTTGTATATGGTCGTGTCGGAATCCGGCCATATTTTCTCTGGAAACTTCATCTCCAGTGCGACAGACAGTCTTGAAAAGAATTTCAATTTTCCCTTGCGAAGAATTTTATTTGGAGTTCCTGGTACAAACGCAAAATCTTCAGCAGCCTCGTAGATTTGCTTGAGAAACCACCCGTGCCAGTCAAACTTTGTTCCGACGAGACTGTCGACGATCATGGCGGTCCCGATCAGTTTCGTCTCCGACAGCGTATCGAGGGATCCGACATAGCATGCGATACTCTTTGTAAAGAGTTCGCAGATGAGATTGAAGGGTTCCTTCAAACTTTTGCGAATGTTGGCTTCCTTGAAATTCGGATCTGCTCCGGCGGCTGCAAATCGACCACACTGCACCCCGGCCGAAAGACCCAAATCTAACAGTGAGTCTCCTCCTTCTCTCGGCAGATCGAACACACTGATTAAATCGTTCAAGTCCACCTCCACTGGTTTCTTGGACTTAGGATCTGTAAATGATGAAGTATTTTGTTCCTTCTTCAAGTTCAGTAGGATTTCTCCCACTGCCTTTGCCAGAATCTTTGTCGGCACCAACGTTATAAACTTCCATAGACCGGCCGTGGTCACGGCTCTACGGAAGAAACCATTTCTTTCGATGACGATAGGGTCGAGATGGGGCTCGACGTTGATGTGCTCGCCAACATTTGTCATGAACTGCTCCATCGTCTCTGTATTCTTTTTCTTCCCCATGGTGGATTTTGAAAGAGTTTGAATGAGGTTTTAACAATGAAAATCAAGGGTTGAGACTCGTGAGTTGCAGAATAATTGCAGATCTAAGCACGAGAATGCAATTTTAGAAGGCTGTGAAAGGTTCTGCGGTTCTGCCTCGTCCCATATATATAGAGTTAGGTTTTGGCTGACGTGGCAGGGGTAGGACGGTAATAACGCCGAAAATCCTGTAGATAGGCGGCGAACGTGCGGTGATGGATCTGACGTGTCCGGCGTCATCACAGTAAAAGTGAACCGCCACTTGCTCGGCGTCGCCACGTGGCCTTCTATGGTTGGCTTGTCGTATACGACGTTAATCGAACGGCTCCAGATTGGGGGCTGTTGAGATTCGACGGCTGGATCTTCTCCGCCTTTTCCCGCTTCAAATTCAAACGTGTGAACACGCGCCCGTTATTTTCGTCGTTCCTGCAACTGCATTAAATGCACAGCAGAAAGTAAAATTGCACTCGAGTGCAGACAGCTCATACTCGCTTCATGCCCGCTCGCTTCGAGTTGGGCCGCTACGCCTTGACTCGCTTGAGAGGCATTCGCTTGAGTGACTGTTCCGCACTCGCTTGCGATGGCTAGCTTTGAGTGACGAAGCACTCGCTTGGCCATCTGAAGCGACTGGAATAAGAAATTGAATTTCTTTGCTTAATTTTAAAATGTTTCTGACTTACATACTTCGAGGATAAACAAAAATGTTTTCCTCTTTGTATTTGTGTCAGATTCACTTTATATTTTCCACGTAGTAAGTGAAGGTTTCTAGCATGCTTCAGCTCACTTGGTGTACTTAAAATTGAAACGCTTACCAGTCGATCTCACTTCGTAGGAGATTGATACCACTAGTTGGAGACTTCATTTGTTTTGGACTTCAAGTTGTTGACTCCACTTGTTGATGAATGCATCTGTTGTTCGCTTTGAAGCTTGTTTATACCACCTGTTGGGTATCACTTGATGGGTAATTCATCTTCTTGGCATTCGTCTTCATGGCATTCATCTTCCTCTACGAATTAGAGAGTCCTCCATCGAAGTGAATGAGGGAGAAAATGAATAAAGTACACAAGCTTACTACAACCCGAAGGGAGCATCACGTAAGTGTACTTATTCACGATGAATGGGGGATGAGTACAAGTCCTTATCTCAGAGCAGAAATGGACAGGATGACAATGAGAATGCTCTGACAAGACAATCTCGTATTTTACGCA
Source organism: Thymus mandschuricus (assembly GCA_029379335.1). Taxonomy (NCBI): domain Eukaryota; kingdom Viridiplantae; phylum Streptophyta; class Magnoliopsida; order Lamiales; family Lamiaceae; genus Thymus; species Thymus mandschuricus. The sequence goes on along the minus strand of CM057074.1, from coordinate 10,546,920 downwards.
GAAGCATGTCACCAGCCCTGCAACCTTTTGTATAAAAAGGTAAACCTTCAAGCTTTCCTACATTTTAGAGATTGAATCTGCAGTCGGCTCGCTTTGACCCAAGCTAGGGCAAATTGAAGCGATGCAGAATTCAAGATAGCAGCATTCTTTGCTCGCTTTGGAAGTAGCTTGCTCCTAGAGTAAGCATTAGTTCCCCCTTAACCATATACTTAACAATTCCAATAAGTTGGTAGGGAACTTCTTCCAATACTCCACCTATCTCCACCTAACTTCATTTTCTTCAAGCGAGTGGAGTTTGAAGTGACTCGCTTGAGTTGGTGAAGATACGAAGCGAGTGCCGCACAAGGGAACAAGCGAACACTCCTTCGTGCATCCTGGAACTAGCATTCTTCACCAGGGTCTAATAACCCTAATTCCATGCATAGCTGGTTGAATCGAGACTCAGCTAGAGGCTTGGTGAGGATATCTGCTCGCTGGAGATCGGTATGGATTTTCTCAAGCTTGATATCCTTTTTCTCGACATGATCACGAATGAAATGATGTCGAATTTCCACATGCTTGCACCTGGTGTGAAGCACTGGATTCTGCGAGATACATATGGCACTGTTGTTGTCGCAGAAGATCGGAATTTCATTTGCTTCAACTTTGTAGTCCTTCAATTGTTGACGAAGCCATAGGATTTGAGAACAGCAGCTTCCAGCGGCCATGTACTCAGCTTCAATTGTTGAAGTGGCTACGCTTGTTTGCTTCTTTGAGAACCACGAGATTAGCTTGCTTCCCAAGAACTGACATGTGCCCGAAGTTGACTTCCTATCGACTCGGCAACCTCCATAGTCAGCATCGGAATATCCAGTGAGCTCCAAATTGTCCTCCGCTGGATACCACAGCCCCATATTGACAGTGCCCTTTAAATATCGAAGAATTCTCTTGGCAGCTTCAAGATGGCTGTGCTTGGGGTTGCTTTGGAAGCGAGCGCAGACTGCGACTGCAAAAGCAATATCTGGCCTGCTTGCAGTGAGATAGAGTAGTGACCCAATTAGGGCACGATAATCTGTAGGATCTACAGATTTTCCTCCTTCGTCTGGCTCCATCTTCCAGTTGGTATTCATAGGAATCTTCACAGCTTTAGCATGTTGAACACCAAACTTGGCAAGCATATCTCTAGTGTACTTGGCTTGATTTATGAAAATTCCATTATCCTGCTGCTTCACTTGAAGACCTAGAAAGCAGCTCATCAAGCCAATCATCGACATCTCATACTTGGTCTTCATCAGCTCTCTAAACTTCTCGCTAAGCGACTGGTTTGGCGATCCAAATATGATGTCATCCACATAGATCTGAACCCATAGCATATCATCTCCATGATTGATGGTGAAGAGGGTTCGATCTATTTTCCCTTTGTGGAAGCCATTCTCCACTAGGAATTGAGATAGTGTATCATACCAAGCTCTGGGAGCTTGCTTCAACCCATACAGGGCTTTCTTCAAGCGATACACTTTATCTCCCTGCTCGAAACCCGGTGGCTGCTCCACATACACTTCTTCCTTGAGTTCACCATTGAGGAATGCGCTCTTCATATCCATTTGATAGACCTTGAACTTCTTGGCTGCTGCATAGGCTAGAAACAATCTGATAGCTTCAAGCCGTGCCACTGGAGCGAAGGTCTCGTCAAAGTCGATTCCTTCCTCTTGGCAGTAGCCTTTGGCAACGAGTCGCGCCTTGTTCCTCACTACGTTGTGGTCCTCGTCCGTCTTGTTCTTGAACACCCACTTGGTGCCAATAACATGCTGAAACTTGGGACGATCCACGAGGTACCATACGTCGTTCCTGGTGAACTGGTTCAGCTCCTCTTGCATGGCAATCACCCAGTTAGAGTCGGCTAGGGCTTCCTCCACGCTTGATGGCTCAATGTTTGAGAGAAAGCAACTGAACATGGCACTTTCTCCAAACACTTGACTTCTGGTCACTACACCCTTGGATGGATCTCCAATGATTTGGCTAGGTGAGTGATCTTTGAGCCATGCACGCTTGGATCCGCCAGCTTCATCTTCATCTGCATCCTTGTCGCTCGCTTCACCATCTGAAGCGACTGGATTGGGTGCTTGGCCTGCACTAGCTTCAGGAATCTTGGGGGCAGCTTCGACTTCTCCTTTGGGATCCTGCTCTCTTGAGTCCTTGATCTCATCATCTTCATCAAGCACGTCCCAAGTGAGTTGATTTGAGGGTTCCTTGCTTTGATCCTTTTCATTTGCTTGAGCCTGTTCCTGTGGAAGACTTAAAGAAGATTCATCAAATACGACATGGGGTGATTCCTCCACAATTAGGGTTTTACAGTTGAACACTCTGTAGGCTTTGCTAGATGTAGAGTATCCTAAGAATACTCCTTCATCTGCTTTGCTTTCAAAAGCTTTCAACTGTGACTTCCCATTGTTGTGAATGAAGACCCTACAACCAAAAATATGGAAATAAGATATGTTAGGAATTCTCCCTGTCCATATTTCATATGGAGTTTTGCCGTGCCGTTTGTTGAGAAGCGTCCGATTCTGTGTGTAGCACGCCGTGTTGGCAGCTTCAGCCCAATACTTCATCGGAAGCTTCGAGTCAGCAATCATGGTGCGAACAGCTTCTTTGATGATTCGATTTCTTCTTTCAGCAACTCCATTCTGCTGAGGGGTGCGTGCTGAAGAAGTTTGATGTGCTATGCCATGCTCCGTGCAGTACGCTTCAATTGTAGAGTTCAGGAACTCTGTGCCTTTGTCGGAGCGGATGGTCACAATAGCTTGATTCTTTTCCACCGCCAATCGCTTGAGTAGTTGTGGCAGTTTGGTCAGTGTCTCCTTCTTGCTGAACAGGAATACAACCCAAGTGTAGCGAGAGAAGTCGTCAACTACAACTAGAGTGTACTTCCTTCCATTTACGCTAACTGGAGTAACTGGACCAAACAGATCCATGTGAAGCAGCTCGAGCACTCGCTTTGATGAGGCTTCTTCGAGACTGGCGAAGTGCTTCTTCGTCTGCTTCCCTCGTTGGCATGGTGAACATGGATGGTCTTTGATGAAGACTTCATTCGGTATGCCTTGCACCAAACCTTTTCGAGCTAAGCGATTGATAGCTTTGAAATTGAGGTGGTTCAAGCGTTTGTGCCATAGCCATCCAATTTCTGTAGCACTTCTTGCAACTAGACAAGTTTCCTCTTTGCAGCTGTCCCATTGTGCTATGTAGACGTTCCTTTGCCTAATTCCAGTGAGCACAATCTGAGACGTGAGTTTGCTCTTCACAATGCACTTGTTGGAGATGAACTCCACCCTGTACCCCTTATCACAGAATTGTGAAATGGACAACAGGTTGTGCTTGAGTCCTTCCACATAGGAGACTTCTTCAATTGTGAGCTTTCCAACTTTCAGTGCGCCGTATCCCTTGGTGCTTCCTCGAGAGTTGTCACCAAAGGTTACGTGTGGACCCTTCTTCTCTATGTAGCTGTTAAGTAGAGCTTTCATGCCGGTCATGTGTCTTGAACATCCGCCATCCAAGTACCATACTTGTTGACCCTCACTTGGCATGGGATCCACGGCGCTCACCTGCAATTAGACAGATTTTGGTACCCAAATCAGTTTGGGTCCTTGCAGGTTAGTTCCCTTAGGTACCCACACTTGCTTCACTCTCTTTTGAGATGAAGCTTGTGTCTTGGGCTTCTCGACCTTCGAAAACTGTGATCTCTGCTTTGAAGCAGCTTCACACGTGCAACAGTGTGTGCAAGAGGGGTAGCGGCTCGCTTTAGACCTACCTATGCTCTTCCCATTTTGCTTATATCCTGAAGCGACTCGCTTCGGATTAGCTCTGGGTTTAGAGACTGACTTAGGGTTTCTAGTCTGTCGAAGCGGCTCGCTTGGTTTCCTCAAAGCGGTCCAACTAGGGTTTTGACCCTGACTCGCTTGAGAAACCTTGGGAATTTGAAGCGACCCAGTGGAAGCTTCAAGATCTTCCCCCTCAATGTTAGTCCAGTTGGACCATCTCCAGTCCGGATAACGTGACACATAGACATTACTCCTCTTTTTAGGAGGTAGATCCTTTGTCTCTCGTGTCTTGGCTTGAGACTTAGAAGCTTCAACAGTTTTCCCTTTACCCTTGGATTGGTAAGACTTAGCATGTTGAGTGCTAGGGACTGTTGAACTTTGCTTGCCCTTAGGATCTGCCCTTAAAGATATAGACATCTTCATTGGCTTCCTTTTAGGGTTCTCAGCCACTTTGCCTTTATCCTTGTTGGTGGTCGCTTTGGATGCAGTGGGCAATTCCAAAGTGACTGATGGTGTAGTGTGTGATGCACCAACAAAGACAGTCGGCTTGGGAGGTCCACCCTCAAATCTAAGGCCAGCTTTCCTACCAAAAGGTAGAAGCGAGCCCTCTAGTGCCTGTCTAGCATATGATGCTTTGTTCAAGTTGGCAACTAGAGTGGACAGGGTTTCATACCTTCCCTCCAAGCTTTGATGTCTAGCGAAGAGATCCTCGAACTTACTAGTCATAGCCCTTAAATTAAGTTTGACTTCGTCAAGCTCACGGGCTAGCTTTCGGCTCTCCTTCTCGCTTTGAGACAGAGCTTGTTTTACCATTTCGTGATCGCTTGACAATTTCTGGTGTTTGTCAAACAACTCACTCCATGAAGAGGATTGTTCTTCCTCATTGACAGTGTGTGCTAGTGTAATTGAAGTGATTGATGGATAGAAGAATACCTCTCCTGTTTCTTCGTCGGTGAGCGCCATAAATCCAAGATCCTCACCATCACTGGAGTTTGGATCTGTGAATGCGTCTGAGTCGCTTGGTGGATCTTCAGTTGTAGCGACCGGCACTTCACTTGCTACGAGCGCTCGCCTTGGAGCATCCCTCTTGGCCTTCAATTCTTCGCGCTCTTTGGCACTTAGCTTTGGGCAATCGGATTTGTAGTGGCCCATTTTGTGGCAGTGGTAACACTCCACTTCCATCATGTCGCGCGGGATCGTCTTGGTCGTCTCTTCTCTCTTTCCTTTTCCTTCTCGAGCATCAGTGCTCCTCCCTTTGTACTGCTTGTAGAATCTTTTGTACTTGCCCACTCGAGAGTTCATCTTGTTGAAGTTCTTGGATAAGAACGCAATGTGTTTCTTCCAACTCTTCCCTCGTCATCTTGGCTAGCGACTGCTCGCCTGGCCCTTCGGCAGCTTTGAATGCTACTCCATTTGACGTAGTGGGCGCTTCATCCTCGTCGTCGAGGCTCATTCGATTCAGATCAAACTCGTGAGCTTTGAGCTCGGAGAACAGCACTTCTGGCGTGAGCTTTGTTAGATCCTTGGTAGCTAGATATAGCTCCTTCATAGTCTGCCACTTCCTTGTGAGAGCACGGACTATTTTCAGGTTTACTTCCTTGTCTGTGAGTTCCTTCCCAAGCGAGTTGAGAGTTGCAGTAATGTTGTTAACTCTCAGCTCGAAGGCGTCGATGGACTCTCCTGACTTCATCACCAGATTTTCAAACTCCCGCATCTGAACGGCGAGCTTGTTTTCCTTGATTTTGTCTGTGCCTTGAGAAATGAGGGCTAGGGTTTCCCACATTTCCTTTGCCGTTGCACATTTCCTTATTCGTGGTAGATAGGCATCCGACACGGTGCTCTGCATCGTGTGGCGTGCAATCTTGTCGAGGTTGGCAACTTTGAAGTCATTTGGAGTATACTCATCCTTATCCTTCTCCACGTACTGTTGTCGAACGTGGGCTGGACGACCTTCAGCGGCTGGAACATCCACAGATATGGCTTTCTTAATTTCGATTGGTCCATCCTCAATGACTTCCCACATCCGGTCGTGGATTGAGCATAGGAAGCTCTCGACTCGGAAACTCCATATCTCGTATCCTTCGATCGAGAACTGTGGAAGATTTGATGCACTGTATGTAGACATAGCAAACTATCAGCAGTAAATGCAATATGCGTGGGTGAGATTTTGATACACTTAGGAAAATAGGATCCGGTTCAGTGAGACAACGTGAAGCGAGTGGGAACTCGCTTCGGATATGCAAAGCAGAGGCTCGAAAGAACCGCTGCTCTGATACCACTTGTTGGTCCTGGTTTGTTAATGGGAAAAATACGTAGAAGGGGGGGGGGGGGGGTGAATACGTATTTTGAAGTTTTTCAACTTCAAATCCCTTAACTCAGAGTGACAAGTAAAGAGCTCACTTGAAACTTAAGACCTAGCTGAAGCTAGATCTACAGTACGTAGCTAGCCTGCTTGACCGAAGTGAACACTTGATCAAGAGGGAGTCTTTACTCGTATGTGCGGAATTTGGTGAGCTAAATCTTTCCTAAGTATTTAAAATTTCCAGATTAGGTTTGTTTAGATGCAATATGCAATGAATAATCAAATAAGAAAGAGTTTAGGGTTAGAGAGATACGACACGAAGATTTATAGTGGTTCGGAGATAACGCTCCTACGTCCACTTTGTTGCACGACGGCAACCGTTCTTTTCACTCAAGAACTTGAAGATTTCGGGCTCTTCAAAAGCCTGGTCAAGATCGAGCTTCACTCGCTTGGATCTGACAGACGCTGGGTGATTCCGGGTTCACACCAAAAACCTAACTAGACTAGAAGCTTCACTCGCTTCAGTCAGACAGACAGGGAGATTATGGGCTCTCCTTACAGCCTAGCTTCGATCGAGCTTTACACAAACGATGTAAGTGCAAGCTTGGATCTAGACTCTATGATCGAGGCTTCTTCAATCGGTGAAAGAGGGGCCTTGGATCGAAACAACCTAACGACGACACTCAAAAACCTAACAGACAGAGTTTAGGGTTTTTGGTTGACGAAACACACTATGAAGAGCTCTTTACAATAAGTGCAAAGATGGCTAGAGCTCTTCTTCTAAGCTTGGATATGGAATGGGCTTAGACTCTAAGTGTGAAGGTTGTGAAGACGAGTTCCGATGAACTGGAAACTCGGAGAACACTTGGAAACAAAGACTCGAAGATTTGCTCGAAGGCTTGGGAGTGTTTGTTTGCTGTATGCGCTCGAATGCTCAAAATAGTGTTCTTCATCTTCACGTCTTCATCCTTCACTATTTATAGGCGGAGAGATGGCCGAGATCCGTTGCTTGGTTGGTGGCCTTATCTCTCCTCCACTCCACTGTAGCGCTCGCTTCGCTTCGCTAGCTTCGGCACGCTTCACTTCTGCTTGCTTCGCTTGGAAAACACACTCAAGTGAGTGGCCTTCACTTGGAATTCCTGCAGTCTAAAGCTAAGCAAAATAAAGCCAACCTAACAGTATAGGCTTAGAAAAATTCTAACCTATCATCTACATCAAATGGGTCGCTTGGGAACAGAACGCTTTGGGGTTTTGGGATCAAATCAAAACATTACGTTCTTAAAGTGTCCCATGTAGTTCCCCCTTAACATTTTCGTTCTTAACAATTCCCAACAAGCTTAATGGTAGTGATGAGTCCTAATAACTAATTATGCTGGTACGGTGGAACGTATTGAGGATCAATAGAGATAATGCTCTTCTGATACTGACCCTGTATCAAAGGTGATATAGGTGAAGAGCTACAGATCTCAGGCTCTAGCTCGATCTTAACCTTGGTAAACTATTAGATGTATATGTATTCTTCGATGTTACTTTGATTTACGAAGATATGAACTTCGTTAGTTCATCTTAATCATGTCGTACTTTGGGTAACATGGAGATGCATAGTATGTCTAATAAGTGTTATCAATAAGCCGTGTCCTGTGTGAGTGCAGGCTGACGTTATCCCCTCAGGGAGTTCACAATGTTTATTATACCAAGTCATGCATGCTGATTAAGTTCAGGTATAATAATGAGGAGTGAACGGGTACTACCTGAGGAATAGATGTTAACAATTAGGAGCAGTCATGGTAGTTCTAATTGATTAACGGATATGGAAGGTCTTAAACACGGGGGTCGAACTATACAAAATACCAACCCAATCTACATAATTGGGACAGAGCGGTGATTCAGCTATGACACTTTAGTGGAGTGCATCATAGTTCTAATGAGATACATGTTCAGGGGTGGACATGGAAATATCGAATTAGATAAGGCCCAAATCTGTCTGGTATCCGATCCCTAGGATGGCCCAAACAGACCTCAGGAATCGATCTAAATAGTATTGTTGAGTTTGGACTCAATAATTGTACTCAGGCCCGGTATATGATATATATTGGATTTATATCCGGTGAATGGATAATAAATATAATTAATTGAGATTTATATCCTATGGGATTAAATCTAATTATTTATTATTTAGTTATTCACGGATAAGATTAAATCTAATAGGATAAGATTTATTTAATTAAATCTTATGGGGATAAATATCATATAAATAAATATACTTAGTATATATTTATTTATTTATTCTTCTACTGGAATTAGAATAAATTCTATTTGTTAGAATTAATTCTGGATATACAGTTGCATAACTGAACAGATTAATTCCTTATTAATTCCGTATTAATAAAGGAATAGGATTTGTAAGTTATGGAAAGAGAATAAATATGGGATGACAAAGATATGGTTGGAGATAAATAAGGAATCATATCTCCTTATTTATGAACCATATAAATACTCTCCATGTCTCTCACCTAAACCCTAGCACACCTAAGTCGTCATTTGTGAGATTGGCGCAGAACCCTAGGCGAGAGAGAGAGTCGGCCGCGAGTCTGAGAGAAAAAGGAGATTGAGGTTCCAGTGATCTTGAGACGTCCACCAAGTCTCAGATCTGAAGGTGTGGGATCACATCCTAGAAGATCAGAACCGTAGATCGATCAGACACGACTCAGATTGCACGTTCTTCATAATCACAAGGTATGTACTCGAGCCCTTGCATGAACTTATGTGCACGATCGAATCAACACATCCGAACCAAGATCTGGGTCGGGGCGGCTTTCAAGCAGCCGGTCCCAACAGTTTCACTAAAAAGTGTTCGCAATAGAACGAAATCTATCCTAGCACTTAGTAAGTAAAAACCCAATGTCGAATCTCAAGGAAAACTTTGCAGGCAAATAATCGTGTAGCAAAACGACCTAATCTAGCCTAAAACTAAGAAAGCAAGTAAAAAGAATTTTGAGTTTTGGTTTTTAAATCCTAGGCAAGAAAATAAATAAGCAATAAATTAAAGCAAGTAAATAAATCTAATCTAGAAAGCAAAGAAATAAATCTAAACTAATTAATCTAAATAATTAAACTAGAGGAAAGAAAATAAACTACCTAGGCAAGAATCGAAAAGAAAGCAATAAAGAAAGAAACGAAAGAAAAGAAAACGAATCTAGACATGAATTAAACTTAATCTGAAAATCTAAGTAAATAAATCTAACTACGAAAACTTGAAATCGAAGTGATCAAAAACTAGGAAAAACGAATCTAAACTAAGAACTTGAAATCGAACGAACGGAATTAAATAAACAAAATTAAACGAAGCAATTACGAAAGTAAATCTAAAACTAAGGAATGCAATTAAATCAAATAAAAGAAAGCAATAAAGAACTTACGAGATTAAACGAAGAACGAAGAACTAAGTAAAAACTTGAATTAATTGAAGAACAAAGTAGCGATCTGGATCGAACAAAGGAAAACTTAACTAGAATGTAATGTGCTGAAAACTAGAGCTAAAACTAAGGTAAAAGGTTGTAGAATTCGTGTACAAGGGGTAGTATTTATAATAGGTATGAAAACCTAGTTATAGAAGGAAAGGAAAGCTGGCCGCCGGAGTTGGACGGCCGTCCAACTATGTTGGACGTACGTCCAGATCCTGGTTCTGGACACTTTGCGCATCTTTCTTATTTCGGCCGTATCTTCCTCGTCCGAACTCCAAATTGACCTCCGTTTTCTCCTACATGCTCCTATCGAACCCCTCTTCGATATAATGCTTCTTTATTATTGTTTTCTTCTCATTTACGCCCTTTTCATCCTACAATACCAAAGACTCCAAAACAACCAAATCATAGCCACAAACAACGAAAACACACGAAAACTACGGGAAAACGGACACGAAAAGACAACTAAAAACCTAACATCTAGACACCAATCAAAATCCCCCACACTTAGAACTTTGCTTGTCCTAAAGCAATATAAACATACAACTTAGACTCAATCCAAACAATCCAAATCATAGAACATTTAATCACCGGAATCGACAAACAATGAACGAAGTCACTTTAATCCCAAGTTACAATCAATCATTCATCGACAAACTATGTAGCTTATAAATCACATCCAAGCATGAGGAAAACAATGATACACACATCTCACAAATATCTAAAATCATTACAACTTAGACGTCTAGCCTACTTCCCCTTTTATTCAACTCAAGCACAAATAGGACTCTTTTTTTTTTTTTTTTTTTTTTTTTACAAGTGAACGTTTTTGGCACATAATTCACTAGGTTTAATCATCGATGGGTCTCATCGAGCCTTCTAGTGCGGTTTCCCGTACCCATTGTCAAGAGGGGTAGAGTACCTACGAACACATTATTCTAACATACACGAGTATCATTTAGGACATAATTCATGAAATTTAATCATTCGAGGGTCCCTCGAAGCCTTTTCATGTGGTTTCCCATGCTCATTACTCTAGTATTTTCATACGTTACAAGTAAGAGGAGCAGAATCCTATCAACTCTTTATTCACATATAAACAAAACTCTTTTTTTTTTTTTTTTTTTTTTTTTTTAAGGGAAAGTAAACTAGCAATCCAAAGTTGCAAAAATCTAGATTTATCACTCATAAACCAAAAATCTTAAATCATCTCCTCACACTCAAATCAATTCATGCCCCACAATTCATCAATTCATAATTAATCACAACTCAAGACTAAACCAACCAAATTCATAATATCAATTCCAACAACTAAATATTCCATCATCAAATCATGCACATCGATCCTAAGTCACATGCTTATAAGCTTAAATTCAATCAAATTCCTAAGCGTGGAAAACATGAAGACTCGATCACAAACTAGACTCAATCAAACCAAACAAGACTCGATCAAGACACAAAAACAAACACTACATGCCAAAAGTTTCAAAGACCCCCCCCCCCCCCACACACACACACACACACACACACAGACACACACACACACTTAAAATCAAGCAATGCCCTCATTGCGAGAAAATAAAAGAGAGAAGGGATATAAGGAACTTATCGCAAGAAGATAACGAAAACACTTGCAATCCCGAGAGACTCCAAGTAGCACCTACAAAACAAACACGAAAACAAAACACAAAAGAGTAAAAGTGCACAAAATAAACAAAACAAAATAAAAGACTCAAAACAAAAATAAAAGACGCAAAACACGGCTATTTAGTTGAAAGGACCTCGGAACCGGGGGTCTTGCCAACGGGGATCATTAGGAGACCAATATCGTGGATCGTTCGGGTCCGGTGGCGCGGAGGTTGGAGTTGGACGCCAACTCGAGTTGGACGTACGTCCAGCCCCCGATTCTGCCCAACTTGATTTCTTTTGTCCCGTCTCGGCTCTCTTCATCATACCATCCTTGTAGACTACTCCCTATACGAAAATAAAAAAAGAAAACAAACGAAAACAAAAATAAAGAAAATAAATCCTATTCTACATTTTTATTTAATTATTTTTTTTTTACGCGGGTTGCCTCCCACCAAGCGCTTGTTTATCGTCATTAGCTTGACATATGATGTGATCAACCAAAGCCCGTGGCACCAAGCGACGTGTTGGTGCACTTTGCGACATACACACACTTCTTTCTTGAACAATCTCAAAGATCAAGAACTTGGTCATCATCAACTCTCGACTCCCCCACACTTAGTTCGAACTCCTCCTCAAACATCTTCGAGTTAAACTCTGCAAGAAAAGATGCTTCACAATTGGTGAGGTTAGAAAGAAAAGAGTTAATGACAACTTCCTCATTCGATGCATGGGTCGAGCTTTCCTCTTCTACTTCTTCAACCTCCGCCAAATTCCGTAGAAATTGCTCGATTATGTCCTCTTCCTCATCCACACAACTAACGAATTCTTCATCTTCAATGGACTCTTCATCTTCTATGAAATCTTCAAGAGCTGCTACCCTGTTAGAAATCTCACAAACATTTTCCTCAACACGAAGGTTAGCAAGCATAACAAAAGAGCATGAATGAAGAGAGGAACTAGGAATAGAAGGTCCATTTCCAAATACCGAAAATGTTACCGAACCTCATTCACCGGCCATGCTCAATGTGCCGGTACCCACATCAATCCGAACTCGAGTAGTTGCCATAAATGGTCATCCCGACAAGAGTAGATGTCCGGTTGCACTCTTAGCTCCCTTTCCTTCGTGAAGCACAACAAAATCGGTAACGACTCGAATCCCACCAACAAGAATAGTGACATCTTCCACAACTCCCAATGGCCTACTCACGGTGCCATCCGCTAGCTCAATGCGAATGTCGGTGGCTTGAAGGATTCTTGAGTTCATCTTCTCGAAAATAGAGTACGACATTAAATTCACCGCAGCTCCTAAATCCATCAATCCTGAGACGGTCTCTCCGCTATCCAAAATAATACTCAAGTCGAAACCTCCCGGATCCCCTCTTTTAGGAAATGAGTTGATAGGCTCGAGATCCTTTTTCTCCTTCTTCACAATACTCCGAATAGGCGGAACATAAGGGTTGAGCGTCTTGTGAAGAGTTTTGGCCTCCTTCTCGGCTTGTTCGAACTCCATGCGCGGCTCGTCGGGGTTGGACTGCCGTCCTGAATGGTTGGACTGACGTCCAACTTCTGGATCTATTGGACGCTGGAAAATAGGGTTGGACGGCCGTCCAACTATGTTGGACGTATGTCCAAAACTTGAATCTGTTGAATGTTGCGTTCATCCAATGTTGGACGGACGTCCAACTGAGTTGGACGCACGTCCAACTCTGTGATCTGCCCAATTTTGAGTCGAGCTCCAACGTGGATCCGGGCTCCTCCTATCACTCGAATGGCCATGAGGCGCCATCGTAACTTCATTGCGTTGTAACACTGTGATTGCGTGAGCTTGGTGAGCTCGAACGGGAGGAACGTATGAAGGATATGGGGCTTGCACCTCATGAGCTTGTTGTGGCTGGATCCCTTGGCTCGGAATTCGCCCTGGTTGTTGCATCAAATGCATGGAACTAGAAATTTGGCCAATGGCCGTCTCGAGCCTCTTAATAGTAGCATCTTGGGCTTCTTGGGCCAATTTTGCTTCATGGAGGAATGTGGAAAGGCTCTCATCGACGGGAGGCTTTTGAGGAGGTCCTTGGGGACGAGAATTTGGGTGTGTAGGTGGTATAGGAGTAGGTTGAGGTGGGTAGTATGGAGTTGGTGTATAATATGGATTGGGAGGATATTGTGGAGGTGGATAATATGGTGGAGGAGGGTAGTAGGGATTTGGTGGAGGATAAGGGTTATTGAATGGTGGGGGGCGCCTATTAGGATAGGTAGGAGGATTACCTTGCCCTTATGTCGGCCCCGGATTTTGGTAGCGTCCATTGTATCCCCCTTGATATCCTTGAGGTGGAGGCACTTGAGGTGGGTATCCTTGAGCAGCGTACACCTCGGCTCCTCCTTCGTATGGAAACTCCCCCATGTTGTGGCACACCTCCTTGATGTGTCCAAGCTCTCCACAAATCTCGCATTGGTCCGGCTTCCTCTCTTCCTCCTTCGAGGCCGGTGCACTTTGCTTCAACTTCAAGTTCTCGAGATCCCTATACATGTCGGCAATTTGCTTCTTCAAATCGGGGCTCATCGAAATTGCACTCGCCTCAACTTTCCTTGGCCTAACTGATTTTTGTTGAGAACTCGCAGCGAGCGTCTCGAAAATAGTCCTCATCTCGTTAGCTATTTTGACCGCTATGTTGCCTCCGGCCGAACTATCCACCATGAACTGACAAGTTTGATTGAGGGCGTCGTAGAAATAATTCCAAAGCAACTCCGATGCCATTTGATGATGAGGGCATTCTTGAAGTAGCTCTTGGAACCTCTCCCATGCTTCGTGAAACGGCTCATCGTTGTCTTGGGAAAAGTTCATGATCTTCGACCGCACCTCTTGAGTCTTGCGATTTGGATAGTACTTGAGCATGAATTTCTCACACACCGCATTCCATGTGGTGAGAGAGTTGGCCGGGAGCGCCAAATACCACGACTTTGCTCGATCCTTGAGGGTGTACGGGAAGCACTTCGTCTTTAAGTTGTCCTCCGTGAGTCCCGAGAGTGGGAAAGTTTGCACCACCGTGCAATACTCGCGAATGAACGTCAATGCATCCTCGTTGGGCAGCCCGTGGTAGGATGGGAGTAACGCCATGTGGTGAGGTTTAAGCTCATGATTCCTGACCGCTTCCGTCAGGACAATCGCCGAAGTGGTGGCCTTGAATGTGGGGTGAGCAAAATCGCCCATGACTCTAGCTGCCATGGCTTCGGGCTCTGCAAATAACAAGACCAAAGGAAAGTCTTGGGAATCAATCTCCTCCTTCTCCTTAGCGGCTAAAATCGCTTTCCTTTGATGGATGTTGTCGAAGTATGGCGTTAAATTCCTTTGAAGACTTCGGCGACCATGCATACACAACACTCAACAAAAGGGTTAAACGCACCGAGTGGGAGAAACAAGAAATCGAATAAACACAAATTAAAATAAAACAAAAAAAAATACTACACAATTAAACGCCTAAAGTTTTCCCCGGCAACGGCGCCAAAATTTGTTTCACTAAAAAGTGTTCGCAATAGAACGAAATCTATCCTAGCACTTTGTAAGTAAAAACCCAATGTCGAATCACAAGGAAAACTTTGCAGGGCAAATAATCGTGTAGCAAAACGACCTAATCTAGCCTAAAACTAAGAAAGCAAGTAAAACGAATTTTGAGTTTTGGTTTTTAAATCCTAGGCAAGAAAATAAATAAGCAATAAATTAAAGCAAGTAAATAAATCTAATCTAGAAAGCAAAGAAATAAATCTAAACTAATTAATCTAAAGAATTAAACTAGATGAAAGCAAATAAACTACCTAGGCAAGAATCGAAAAGAAAGCAATAAAGAAAGCAACGAAAGAAAAGAAAACGAATCTAGACATGAATTAAACTTAATCTAAAAATATATGTAAATAAAGCTAACTACGAAAACTAGAAATCGAAGTGATCGAAAACTAGGAAAAACGAATCTAAACTAAGAACTTGAAATCGAACGAACGGAATTAAATAAACAAAATTAAACGAAGCAATTACGAAAGTAAATCTAAAACTAAGGAAAGCAATTAAATCAGATAAAAGAAAGCAATAAAGAACTTACGAGATTAAACGAAAAACGAAGAACTAAGTAAAAACTTGAATTAATTGAAGAACGAAGTACCGATCCGGATCGAACAAAGGAAAACTAAACTAGAATGTAATGTGCTGAAAACTAGAGTTAAAACTAATGTAAAAGGTTGTAGAATTCGTGTACAAGGGGTAGTATTTATAATAGGTATGAAAACCTAGTTATAGAAGGAAAGGAAAGCTGGCCGCCGGAGTTGGACGGCCGTCCAACTATGTTGGACGTACGTCCAGATCCTGGTTCTGGACACTTTGCGCTTCTTTCTTGTTTCGGCCGTATCTTCCTCGTCCGAACTCCAAATTGACCTCCGTTTTCGCCTACATGCTCCTATCGAACCCCTCTTCGATATAATGCTTCTTTCTTCTTATTTTCTTCTCATTTCAGCCCAATTCATCCTACAATACCAAAGACTCCAAAACAACCAAATCATAGCCACAAACAACGAAAACACACGAAAACTAAGGGAAAACGGAAACGAAAAGACAACTAAAAACCTAACATCTAGACACCAATCAACAGTTATCATTGCCCCCCATCAGTGGCCTAGTCAGCAATTGGAGTTGCCACGTTGGCAAAGCTGATATTTATCCCCTAACACTAGGTAGAGACTTTTAGGCTAAGTTTCTAAGAAATCTGCTAATTAAGTACTTTCACCTTCTCTTTTCCACTCTAAGTGTGAATTTCTCCACCTTCTACCTTCACCATTTCACCTCTTTACACTCTTTTGTACATAAGCTTTATTCGAACTCTTTCTTTTCTTTTCTCATTTTTTTTTTCTTTTCATCTTTTGTGAGAATTCCGTTCTCTCTCTCTTTTTTTTTTTCTTTTTCTTTTTTTTTTACATTAGAGCTTATAGGAGTATTCTCGTCACAAAACGATCTCTTCAATCAAACTTCTCAAACCTCATTATCTCAATTACTTCACAACCCCTCAATGGATTCCCTTAACCAACCTTCACCCCCTTTCATCCGGTTTAGCAACAAGGGCTTCAAAGGCTCAAGGGGGACCACAAAGTTAACATTTTATTTGGTTAGTGTTTAGGGAATAATGAGGTTAACAAATGAGGGCCTAAAATCCTTTCTAAATTCTAGTAGCACGTATAGCAACCTCGATCGAGATTAAAGGCAAGTTCTAGAAGATAATAGTGCAATACATGGCAAACTCTCAAGAACGGAAAAGAACGTTATCAACTCAACGTTTTGGCTCAAACCTTACAAGTTTTTGTCTAGAGTTCATGTGTTCAAAATTTCTTATCACTAGTCAATTGTGCCATGCAATCATTTCATGCTCATCACACACTCGAGAGATTTCAAAAATACGATATCATTTTTCGCTCAAATCATCATCGACATCTCTCTTGAGAGCAAAGGAATTGACAAACACGATATTTAACACGATGTCTTTCAAATCATGTGATGTTTTTTAAAATGATACTTGAAAATTTTTGCACCCTTGCAACAAAGCACCCTTATAAAGCACGACAAACATAACTTGAATCACTTCTAACACACCAAAACACATTCCAAACTCTCTTTTCCTCATAACCACACAAAACAATTTCTTAAAAATTCACAACAAACCAATCAAGCGAGCAAAAACACAAGCTTATAAATCAACGAGCAAAACTCATGAATAACCGAAGTGAGAAAAGTAGTTTAAAAACCTCATCCTACACCCCTCCCCCAAACTTATTTTAGAAACTAAGTTCTAAAATGAGTTTGAAGGGAAGAAAAATAAGGGATTTAAACTACACTCACAAGGGTCCAACGTTATGCACGCCAATGCTTGCTCGATTGGTATTGGTCTTTCGTTCTTGCCTCATTTCCACCTCATTTGACATAATTCCTTTACCAAACAACTCATGAAACGAGAGTGAAAGAAAAGTTGAGGGTGCCTTTCCCTTGTCCCTACACACCATGAGTTACAAGTAAGCTCAACGAAATAAATCATCTTAATCATTCAAGCATTTGCAACCTTTACCACTTCACTTATTTCTCGCACTCATTTCACACTAACAATGTAAGCAATACTCAAAATTATAATTCAAATAAAATTTGAAATTAAAATCAAAGCATATGCTACAAGAAGTGGAAATCATTTTCAAAAATTCACCCAAGCTCAATCATGATAGTTCTCATTTCCACCAAGAATTTACTATCAAGAAAGCTTGCTAGAACCTTACTACATTCATGCTCAATGCCATTCATGCCATGTTGATTTAAATCAAGAAATAACCAACAAGCACATGATATAACTATAGAAATCTCATTAGAGCAATGAATTGGAGCATATTACCTCATGGTCTTAGCAAAAGCTTGAAAAATTCACACTTCTTAGATCAAAACTCCAAATTTTGTTTTTTCCTCAAAGGTGGATGAAAAATCAAAATTCTAGGCTCAAAATGTAGCTCAAGTGAAGTAGAACACACATGTGCAAGGGTTTAGTATGATATGAAGTGGTTTGGAAGTTATTAGAGCTTGAAATTTCAAGTTGGAGGTGTTTTCATGGAGGTTTTGTTTAGAGAGAGAAATAGAGTGTAGGTGGGTGTCACAAATGAAGAAGGAGACAAAGACATCACAAGAAGACAAGGATGAAAAAGATAAAACAAAAAAATTTTGAAAGTGAAAAGTGGGGAAAAACCACGGTCAACGGGCTGGAAGCTGCCGTTGACCGTGGAACTCACTCTTGGCAAAGCACAAAAACCACGACCCAGCCAGGCCATGGCGTGGGTCGTGGAAGTTACTGACTTTCCGCCCAGCCGCCGTGCTCCGGCCGGTCCTTGAGTCTGGCCATGATCCTCACCCCTACTCTCGGGTCTTACGAACTCATTCCAATTGGCGGAATCGAATTCCGACAAGTTTTACTAGTTCCTTTTGAATTTACCGCCGGACTGCGCAAAGCTGGAATTTAGACCTCCGAATTTTTTGTAAGTGTTCGAGCCTAAAAACTTGAAAAATCTCAAAAAAAATTCTAAGGCATGGAAATGCACTCAACACTTAAAAATTCCTTCCTAAGGCATGTAACCTCACTCTCAACCGTTATTCAACTCAAAACAACTTAAACTAACTTTATTATGAAAAACGAGTAAATGAAAGGATACGTGTTGGGGTGCCTCCCAACAAGCGCTTTTTTAACGTCGCTAGCTCGACGATACCTCAAATTTCGACTCATGGCACATCAAACGAACTCTTGCCCAAACCTCCAACCTTCTCATGAAATGGATCTCCAATCTCTTCTCGAAACTTGACTCCCCCAAACTTGGTGAAACCTCCACTTCGAGATGGATAATTCACCTTTTCCTTGAGCTTCATTCCTTGCTTCTTCAAGCCACGCCCTTGAGACACTTGATCGAGCTTTGATGGCCAGACGACCTCGAGCTTGTAGCAAGATACTTTCCTTGGCTCCTTCATTGAGTCATAGATGGAAATGACCATTTTCTCATCATCCACTCGGAATATGAGATCTCCACTCTCGATGTGCATAGAAGCTCTTCCGGTGGCGAAGAATGGGCGGCCTAGAATGAGAGGAGTGTCTTGATCCTCCGGCATGTGGAGTACAACAAAATCGGCCGGAAACACAAACTTTCCAACTTTTACGAGCACGTCCTCCACCATCCCTTGAGGCCTAGTGATGTACTTGTCGGCCATTTGAAGCTCTATCAAGGTAGGCTTGAACTTTCCAATCTTCAACCTTCTAAAAATCGAGAGAGGCATAAAATTGATACTAGCTCCAAGATCACACAAAGCTCTCTCACATCTTTGGCCTTCGATCTCACAAGGAATCGGGAAGCTTCCGTGGTCTTTTCGTTTTAGGGGCAAATTCCTTTGCACAATGGCAGGACACTCTTCGTAAAGCTCCATGGTTTCACAAGCTTCTAGCTTCTTCTTCTTGGCAACTAATTCCCTCAAGAACTTTGCATACCCCGGCATGTCCTTCAAAGCATCAAGGAGATGGGTGTTCACATTCACTTTCTCAAACATCTCAACAAACCAATTCATCTTAGGGTCCACCTTGGGCTTGGCCAATCTAGAAGGGAAAGGGGCTTTAGAAATCACATCTTTGGTTGGAGTTGGAAATTCCAACCATTCATGAGGTGGTGCATCTTTTTCATAATCAAACGATTTTCTCTTGGAAACATTCTCCTTTGGCATAGGTGCTCTTGGGAACTCAATTTCCTCATCATCATCAATGTCCTCCACTAGGACTTCTTTATTCTCCTTTTCATCTTTTTCCTCACTAAGTCTCATTGGCTTCTCAATTGATCTTCCAGTTCTCAACTTAATAGCATCCACACTATCAAGAGACTCACTTAAACTCACTATTTCCAAGGGGCTTGTGTTGGGAAACGGCTACTTGAAAGCCGCCCCGACCCCCAGATCTTGGTTCGGTTGTGTCGAGTCGATCGTGCACATAAATTCATGCAATGGTTCGAGTACATACCTTGATTATGAAGAACGTGCAATCTGAGTCGTGTCTGATCGATCTACGGTTCTGATCTTCTAGGATGTGATCCCACACCTTGAAATCCGAGACTTGGTGGGCGTCTCGAGATCACTGGAACCTCGATCTCCCTCACTCAGAAGCCGGCGGCCGCACTCTCTCTCTCACCCTAGGGATTCGCGCCAATCTCGTTCTCACAAGTGACGACTTATGAATTAGGGTTTAGGTGAGAGACATGGAGAGTATTTATATGGTTCATAAATAAGGAGATATGATTCCTTATTTATCTCCAACCATATCTTTGCCATCCCATATTTATTCTCTTTCCATAACTTACAAATCCTATTCCTTTATTAATACGGAATTAATAAGGAATTAATCTGTTCAGTTATGCAACTGTATATCCGGAATTAATTCTAACAAATAGAATTTATTCTAATTCCAGTAGAAGAATAAATAACTAAATATATACTAAATATATTTAGATATGATATTTATCCCCATAAGATTTAATTAAATAAATCTTATCTTATTAGATTTAATCTTATCCGTGAATAACTAAATAATAAATAATTAGATTTAATCCCACAGGATATAAATCTCAATTAATTATATTTATTATCCATTCACCGGATATAAATCCAATATATATCATATACCGGGCCTGAGTACAATTATTGAGTCCAAACTCAATAATTCTATTTAGATCGATTCCCGAGGTCTGTTTGGGCCATCCTAGGGATCGGATACCAGACAGAGTTGGGCCTTATCTAATTCGATATTTCCATGTCCACCCCTGAACATGTATCTAATTAGAACTATGACGCACTCCACTAAAGTGTCATAGCTGAATCACCGCTCTGTCCCAATTATGTAGATTGGGTAGGTATTTTGTATAGTTCGACCCCCGTGTTTAAGACCTCCTTATCCGTTAATCAATTAGAGCTACCATGACTGCTCCTAATTGTTAACATCTATTCCTCAGGTAGTACCCGTTCACTCCTCATTATTATACCTGAACTTAATCAGCATGCATGACTTGGTATAATAAACATTGTGAACTCCCTTGAGGGGATAACGTCAGCCTGCACTCACACAGGACACGGCTTATTGATAACACTTATTAGACATACTATGCATCTTCGTGTTACCCAAAGTACGACATGATTTAGATGAACTAACGAAGTTCATATCTTCGTAAATCAAAGTAACATCGAAGAATACATATACATCTAATAGTTTACCAAGGTTAAGATCGAGCTAGAGCCTGAGATCTATAGCTCTCCACCTATATCACCTTTGATACAGGGTCAGTATCAGAAGAGCATTATCTCTATTGATCCTCAATACGTTCCACCGTACCAGCATAATTAGTGATTAGGACTCATCACTACCATTAAGCTGCAGTCAAGACCGACAGCTCAGCCCAAGCTGTCTCGACTGTGAACTGTTTATATCTCATCATTATTAACGACCTTCGTGATACTCTCCGAACTCAGATCGGCACGTGGTCTAAAACATGAGATAATGGACTTTATTCTTGCTTAAACATATTCTTCCAGATAGGGATTGTTAACAGTGGACCTGTGTCGTAACCACTAAAACAACCGGTTTTGCTTTAGGTATACAACAACCCCAACAATCTCCCACTTATACTAAAGTAAAACCTTTTAGTATACCAACGCGTCTACAGGAAACCATATGACTTCATCCATGTACAATGTTAACAATCGCACGATCGCAATCGTTAACAACCATCATACACTTTTTCTCCCACTTATACTCAAAGATTTTACCTTTACCTTGTACCTTTTAGTGGGAGGCTCACTAAGACATGTCAGCCACGTGCTACAGTATACCTGACATGGTGCACTTAGTGAAGGAACCGTCATCATACATTCCTCTAGTGTTTCTATTTTCTCCACGAAATCGCCTTAATTTAAGGTACTCACTATGTTGTTACCGGCATTTCCAAATCTCAGAAAATTTGTTACTGCACTTAGAATTCTCCAGGGGGTGTAAGAATTCTAACAAATTGAGATTACTGCCAATTCACGAAGCCAAGCCCTGAATTATCTAGCTCCCTCTCAGCATTTCACTGCGTGAGAATCTTCAAGACAATTCTGCTTCTTACGTGAATCCATAGTATAAGGTCGATGATGTCGTTTTTCTAGCTACCATTCGATTATCCGTGTCCATAAACATGATGGACTATATCCGTTACCATGCACATAGCACTAACATATATTTGGCTCCTTATGCAACACGCAGGTGTATTGCAAGCTTTGCCAAGACAGTAGCCTATGAAGAGTACTTGAATAATGTTGTACTATCCGCAGATATACCTAACCTTCATTCTAAACTGTTCGGATAATCACCACTTATTGTGTCAGATAATACTTTCACACCTTATTCAAGTGCTAGTAATATTATCACACAATGTACAAGACAACCATTTCAACGTCTTTTGTAGATGAAAAATATATCATTTGTCAACACATTTCATGAACGGACTTATATGTGTTGTTCGACAAATGAATGCTTTAATCATTGAACTACACATTTCAATGTGTTTGTCCCGAAGCATAGAACTGTTGAGAAAATTCTTCCCTTTTCTCAAACTACATCCATGTTCGCTCATGTATGTCCTCAACGAATATGAGCATACAACTTGTAAGTCTTTCGAGTGTTAAACTCATAGACTCATCAATGATAGGCAACTGCTTTCATCTAACTTATCCTTTATCAGTCAACTTGGTCTGTTCATTGTCCAAGAAACTAGATTTCTTGATGAACAATTCACAATTTTCGAGACACACCCGAAAATACTCCCACTGTGACAAGGATTATTAAATAATCTTGTGCAGATCCTTTTGGTTATCTGTCTTGTACTTCCGGCCTTATGATGTTCCAATCCATAATTTCCTTTTATTCTTGGACGTTAATCAAGAATAAATACTTGTCTTTCCTCGAAAAATAACTACTTGTCCAACTAATTAGTAAATCTATCATTGAAATTGCGACACTTCGTGTGCAAATTATCCTTATTTCCGAACAGATTTAACCAATGAAATCTGTAATTAGCACTCCTATAGAGAGGAAGACTCATTGTCAACGCGAATGCTAATCAATTTCATTTTAAATCACAATGAAATCCATGATCAACATAAATGCTAATCACTTCATTTTAAATAAGGAAAGGAAATAGATTTAGACATAGTGACATAGTATTTTGTTAAAAGACAATATTGAACAATAAGTACCACATTTATCACAACACATTTTGGAACATCTTTCAAAATTCACAGTTATTACTCCCACTACGAACGATATATCAAAACAACCAGTATTAAAGAAGTAAATCTCTAATACAATGTCAGGAAGTAATCATCCATCAATATCTGAAAACATAAGATCCTGCCAAAATAAGGCAACCAAATGTGGTAAAAGAGTAATAAACCAGAATTTAGTATCCAAAAACTAAGATAAAACGTAAGATAGAAATCTTCAAGTCTGCTAGACAACTGCATCAACTGAATGTTGCTTGTCGAGCTCAAGAACTTGAAGTCGTCCTACTCGTTACTTGTAGCTGAACCTACAAAGATTGCAACAAACCATAATTAGTATCCACTAGTTAAATCCGTCCGTGAGGACTGAACTAGTATAATTTGGTTTTTAATGTTACAAGAGTCTGACATACCTCCATCTACCTTCAACTTCTTGTTCCTCCTCTGATAGACCTTTATAATCGGAGGTCCCTCCTTCCTGGCATCATTCACTTCCTGAGTAGGCTGATCGGAGTTCAGCTCATTCACATCGTGAACAAGACTTACAGACTCGGAATCGCCCACTCCCTCCATGGATTGATCAGAGATCAGCTCATTCACATCGTGAACGAGTCCCTCAAAATCAAGATCATCAATCCTCAGTGACTGAAGGTACTCATCAATGATGGACTCGTTGTCCCGGGCCGTAAAATGCCGATTAACATCGACATTCCTAATAGGACGATCCCAGAACTTCCTCTGCGCCTCATAAGCAGTCTGCAATATATCAATCCTCTCCGCATCTACCACGAGTAACTCCGCAATGAGAGCCATTGGGTCCTCGTGAACGATGTGGGTCGGGACGACCGCTTCTCTGAGAGCCAGGAACCAAGTCGGGAAACATGCAAGTAGAAGCTCGCAAACAGTCTTTCCCGACATAACACCACCATAGAACACGTACATCCGTACAAGGTTTTTAAACCTCATGAGAAATCTCTTTAGGTTAGGGAAATCAGGGAAATCCTCATACCTCAAGAAATCTATCTCTTTCCGTGCCAGGAAACCGAGTAGTCGAAATCGAAAGGAGTCCGGAACACCATCGGAATAAGCTAAACGACAAATCTTCGTGCGAATAGAATCAATAGACATATCTGAAACAAATAACAAGTAAACAACTTATAAGCGCAAATAGTTTATTTTATCAATGTTAGAAACCCAATAATAACATTGAACCAACAAACGAGTAGCCCGATACTATTTACAAATAGTCCACTATAGGTGAATGCTATCCATAAAATTATCGACCATGACCGCAGTCTATTTTATTTCTTATCCCATCACACGGACCACAGTGAAACAAAAAAATAATAACCCGTGCCTCAGGACCCTGCTAATTCGAGAAGTGACCTCTATAGGAGGATTCATCAATAAGCAGCTAAGCTACAACCATATTTTAATATTCCGAAAAATTAATTCTATTAAGAGTAACCCACCCGTTAAGGAGGAATTACCTTTATAAAATCATTTTTCCATATTATCAATTTTGAATTTAACCAATGAACTATAATCAGTGTCTCCTATAGGGAGGAAGACTCATTGTCAATGCGAACACTAATTATTTCATTTTAAATCAAATTATCCTTTAGAAGTCTAAACCAATGAAATCCATAACCAGCATCTCCTATAGGGAGGAAGACTCATCGTCAACGCGAATGCTAATTATTTCATTTTTAAACCAAATATGGAGGTCCTTTAAATCAATTAACAAATAATCGATTAATTATACCGCTTAGTCTTTTTAAGGGTTTGTGTGACAATCGTAGCACATAGACAATTAAGTCCTATCACATGATTTCTAAGCGCAAGTAATAAAACATGCTCGCATTGAAATCATTAAAACCGGCATGCCATGACCCCTATGCATGTTATTTCTATTACGCAAACAATGAAAAGCAACTATAACATGCAAAACATGCTGATCATCTTCATTGCATAATTTAAATCCATCCATAGCATGCATAATAATTAAAACGAATAAATAGGCTGCCGACCGGGAATAGAAAGCCCTATCTATTACATTTAATTAAAATAAAACCCCGGAACAAGCTCCGGTCTTTAATCTTCGATTTGGAAGTCTGCCCCGGTCTTCAAGTCCACCTTCCAAAAATGACAAGTGCTCGAAATAATTAGGGTGCGGAAAACCCTAATTACCAAAAACGGAAAGCGAATTAATTCCGAACGAACTAGGGTACAAAAACCCTAGCCGTCGACGATCATGCCTAGGTTTCGGAAAACCCTAGCCGTCGTCAACGTAATGGGCCGAACGTTGTAAAAACGTGCAGCCCGTCGTTCGAAATCCGGCCACGCGCCGCCGCCGAGCCGCGCGTGTAACACACGCGCCACCGCGGTGCATGCCGGGGACCCCGTTTCGGCTCCACGACGAGCCTGACGTGGCTGGGTTCAGGCTGGGTGCGTCCGTTGCAACCCAGCCCGAGCCACTGCTCGTCACCGTTGCCAAAACCGCCGTCGCCTTCGCCGTGTCCGCTGCACGAAGCAGCGCCGCCGCCGCAAGCCACCGCCTGTGGCTGGAACGCCACCGGTCGCTCCCACTGGCTCGCCGGCGTCCCCAGCACCACCGGAGGTGCTGCGTTCGAGCCCGGGCAGCCGTGGTTGAGTCCGGCAGCAACGCGCGCGCAGGGGACAAACCCAGCCGCCGCCGCTGCCATTGATCAACGCCACAGCCGCCGCCGCCGGTGGTCAGGGGACCACCGGACCTGCTGTCCACCTCCGTCCGCGCCCTCATCGCCGTTGAACCATCATCGGGCCGCGGGCTTGAGCCCAGCAGCGCGCGAGCACGAGAACCCGTTAGGGTTTCGGCCGCCGCTGCTGCTGCTCGCTGCCGCAGCCCTCGCCGCGCCGCCGCTGGTGGTCTGGCGCCGACTGGGCTCCGTCTCCGACGTCGAGCCGGGCGCTGGACCGCCGGTCAACCACGGTTCAGGCCTTCAGCAGCGCTGGCAGGCCCGAAAACCCGTTAGGGTTTTCAGCCGCCGCGCTGCACAAGCCGTCGCCGCCTTCCGCCGCCGATTCGGCCGCCGCCGCCACTCGTTCCGGCTTGCCTGAACCCTAGGATGAACCCTAGGGGTCCAGCCGCCGTGAAAAACCGAGGGGGCAGCCGCGCGAATCGCGGCAGATTACGCCGCCGCCGTCGTGCGTCCGAAGCGCCGCCGCCTGCGGCCGTCGTTCGTCTTCGTCTCGTGCTTGTCTCGGACCTCGTTCCTCAGCAATCTCTCGATTTCCAGAATACAATACAATACGAAAATCGAAAAATACAAGAAAAACTAATCCTATTCTAATCGGCACCTTATTATCTCGCCGATTCAAAAACAAACGAACAACGATAAATCGAAAAACGATAAAACAACGCACGTAATTTCCCGTACAGCAGCATGCACACATAATCATAATGACTCGAATGCATGAACATAATATTCGATTCAATCACAAAGCCGATCCAAAAACCTCGGGCTCTGATACCACTTGTTGGGAAACGGCTACTTGAAAGCCGCCCCGACCCCCAGATCTTGGTTCGGTTGTGTCGAGTCGATCGTGCACATAAATTCATGCAATGGTTCGAGTACATACCTTGATTATGAAGAACGTGCAATCTGAGTCGTGTCTGATCGATCTACGGTTCTGATCTTCTAGGATGTGATCCCACACCTTGAAATCCGAGACTTGGTGGGCGTCTCGAGATCACTGGAACCTCGATCTCCCTCACTCAGAAGCCGGCGGCCACACTCTCTCTCTCGCCCTAGGGATTCGCGCCAATCTCGTTCTCACAAGTGACGACTTATGAATTAGGGTTTAGGTGAGAGACATGGAGAGTATTTATATGGTTCATAAATAAGGAGATATGATTCCTTATTTATCTCCAACCATATCTTTGCCATCCCATATTTATTCTCTTTCCATAACTTACAAATCCTATTCCTTTATTAATAAAAAATTAATAAGGAATTAATCTGTTCAGTTATGCAACTGTATATCCAGAATTAATTCTAACAAATAGAATTTATTCTAATTCCAGTAGAAGAATAAATAACTAAATATATACTAAATATATTTAGATATGATATTTATCCCCATAAGATTTAATTAAATAAATCTTATCTTATTAGATTTAATCTTATCCGTGAATAACTAAATAATAAATAATTAGATTTAATCCCACAGGATATAAATCTCAATTAATTATATTTATTATCCATTCACCGGATATAAATCCAATATATATCATATACCGGGCCTGAGTACAATTATTGAGTCCAAACTCAATAATACT
This sequence comes from Thymus mandschuricus, assembly GCA_029379335.1. Lineage (NCBI taxonomy): Eukaryota > Viridiplantae > Streptophyta > Magnoliopsida > Lamiales > Lamiaceae > Thymus > Thymus mandschuricus. The sequence goes on along the minus strand of CM057074.1, from coordinate 10,519,571 downwards.
ATTTAGATCGATTCCCGAGGTCTGTTTGGGCCATCCTAGGGATCGGATACCAGACAGAGTTGGGCCTTATCTAATTCGATATTTCCATGTCCACCCCTGAACATGTATCTAATTAGAACTATGACGCACTCCACTAAAGTGTCATAGCTGAATCACCGCTCTGTCCCAATTATGTAGATTGGGTAGGTATTTTGTATAGTTCGACCCCCGTGTTTAAGACCTCCTTATCCGTTAATCAATTAGAGCTACCATGACTGCTCCTAATTGTTAACATCTATTCCTCAGGTAGTACCCGTTCACTCCTCATTATTATACCTGAACTTAATCAGCATGCATGACTTGGTATAATAAACATTGTGAACTCCCTTGAGGGGATAACGTCAGCCTGCACTCACACAGGACACGGCTTATTGATAACACTTATTAGACATACTATGCATCTTCGTGTTACCCAAAGTACGACATGATTTAGATGAACTAACGAAGTTCATATCTTCGTAAATCAAAGTAACATCGAAGAATACATATACATCTAATAGTTTACCAAGGTTAAGATCGAGCTAGAGCCTGAGATCTATAGCTCTCCACCTATATCACCTTTGATACAGGGTCAGTATCAGAAGAGCATTATCTCTATTGATCCTCAATACGTTCCACCGTACCAGCATAATTAGTGATTAGGACTCATCACTACCATTAAGCTGCAGTCAAGACCGACAGCTCAGCCCAAGCTGTCTCGACTGTGAACTGTTTATATCTCATCATTATTAACGACCTTCGTGATCCTCTCCGAACTCAGATCGACACGTGGTCTAAAACATGAGATAATGGACTTTATTCTTGCTTAAACATATTCTTCCAGATAGGGATTGTTAACAGTGGACCTGTGTCGTAACCACTAAAACAACCGGTTTTGCTTTAGGTATACAACAACCCCAACAGCTTGTAGGATAGATACCTTGGAATTCTTCATAACTCCTTCGTTCTTTGATAACCTTTCCAAGCTCATGGATGTAGTAGGCCTTCTCCATCCTTTTCAAATCCACCCCCCTTGCATACATCACCCCATTGTTAGCTCTCATTCTTTGATAGTAAGTGCTCATCCTCTCTTTCTCTTGAGCTTCATGTAGAAGGTTCTCATAAGGTGGCCAATGGTCCGGCTTTGTGAAAAAATAAATCTCATTTCCAAGGGTCATTGGAGTCTTCTTCTTTTCGTAGCTATCATGGTCATGGGATGGGTCCCATGGAGGAACTCTTTGACCTCCCCATTCTTGCTCTCCAAAAGGTCGCATAGACTCAACTTCATTGACCACTCGAATTACCTTGCATTGTTGCTTTGGATTGACCTCTGTGTTACTTGGGAACTTCCCTTGTTGGTGTTAAGAGGAAGCTTGGTTGGCCATTTGGGCTATTTGCCCCTCTAACATCTTAATATGTTTTCCCATGGTAGCCACGGTATTCTCCAAGTTTGTATCCTTTTGACCCGTGTGAGCAATGAAGGTTCCTTGGTAAATAGCTTACTCCTTTTGTTGAGTAGACATGGTAGCTTGACCATCAAGTAATTGCTTCAACATAACTTCTGTTTGACTCGGAGGTTTCCTCTCTTCAACAACTTGTGGTAGCACTCCAAAGCCCGGAGGAGATTGAGATTGAGGAGCTTGTAAAGCGTTGTTAGGATTTCCATAAGACAAATTCAGGTGATTGTTGAAAGAAGGGTAGGCACCTTGATTCCAATTCCTTTGTAAGCCTCCTCGTTGGTTAATATACAAAACTTCCTCTTTGCTCAATATTTCACCGTTTTCAAACTTCTTCAAGGCTTGCATCTCCATCAAGGACTCTCTATCCTTCTCATGCTCCTTCTTCAAAAGTGTATATTTGTTTGCCAAATCGTCAAAATTCTCATCAAAGATAGAAGATACCCTCTTCGGAGTACGTTCCATTGGCCATTGATAAGAATTTGAAGCCATTTCTTCAAGAACTCTCACGGCTTCCTTAACATCTCTGTTGAGTAAGCATCCTCCACTTGTGGCATCCACTATGCTTCTTGTGTGAGGAGTCAAATCACCATAGAATGTGGTTACTTGTCTACTCTCATCCAAGCCATGTTCAGGACACTTTCTCAATAAATCTCTAAAACGCTCCCAAGCATCAAACAACGATTCATCACCATGTTGAGCTAAATGAGAGATGTCGGAGATCAACCTTTAAGCTTTCGAAGGTGGAAAGTACTTGGCAAGGAAGGCTTTGCATAAATCATTCCAAGATAGGATAGTTACCTTGTCAATTGACTTGTACCAATCCTTCGCCTTATCTCTCAAAGAAAATCCGAATAGCCCCATCCGAATGGTGTCACTAGGAACGCCATTTTGTTTGATTGTATCACAAATATCAATGAACATTCAGAGATGAGCATTAGGATCTTCGGTTACTCCTCCTCCATATTGCTCCGCTTGCACCATGTGAATGAGAGCCGGCTTCAACTCAAAGTTATTGACGTTGATTGGCCCTATCCTCTAGTGCTCTCCTCTCTTCTTGTCCTTGCTTCCATAGTCGAAAATCATCCATTTCCTTCATCAAAGCTTCCATGTTAGGAGGAGGATTTGCCATTTCCTCTTCCTCATTTGATGATCTTCTTATATGCCTCCTTTGGTACTCTAAGAACAAAGGCTCAACAAGTCTTCCTTTGGATCTTATGTGCATGTACCTATCAAACAAACAAATAGAGAAAATCAAAAACTAAAACTTAAACTAGCAGCAAGAACTTGAACAACTAAACTTGAACAACTAATAACACTCTATCTACTCACTCCCCGGCAACGGCGCCAAAAATTGACCACCCTATTTCTAGAGTGAAACAATAATATCGAACTGTAGGGTCCGAGTATCGAACTCCAGGAGTGAGTGTGTCGAAAGAGGTGTCAAGTAGCTATCTAAGGTCCATTATGATGCAGCCCGTGGATCGAGAATTTCAGTTCGTGGGCCCGCGGTTGAAGACGATATGGGCTGAATTAAGAAGACTTGTTATTTTCGTTTTTATCATAGCCCAAGACTTTATTATTGTTATTTTTATTATTATTTTCGTGTTTTTGGGTTCTATTAGTGGGTAGTCTAGTAGTTTTCAGTTATGGGCTTTATTTTAATTATTTCCTAGTTCGATTAGGTCTAGATTTTAGCTATATATATTGGACTTATGAGGTTGGCCGTTTTCAGCCTACCTTTGATTAAATAAAAATTTCGTTTCTTCTCTTTGAGAGAGCAATTTTCGAATTCTTCTTGTGTGCAAGTCGAATTTTTTATCCGGCGAATCATTCGAGTACATCACCCTCGATTGTGTGTCAATCATCGTCCCCGAGTTGCTGCGTCAACTATCTCGTTGGGGTATAGGCAACATACGACCTATATCACTTCTAGGGTTAGATTCAGAGGTTTTGGGATTTCCATCGTTATCTAGAGTCTTCCGCGTGCGTGAGTCGATTCGGACCTACCAAGGTTCGTATCACATTATGCTATCTAAGCAATCATATATCATAGTTTGTGGTTTTCTCAATCAAACAAGTAATATAAACTCAAATTCAAGTAAGCAATGCAAGAAAAAGTAAGTAAAGAGCAAGTAGTGAAAATTCAATAAAAATAAGCAAGGATTCAAACGATTTCCGGTGTGATTAGGCTAAGGACTAGACAAGTGATGTATCAAACCATGTTAATTCCTTTGAGTGGCATTGTTACATAAATCAAGCTATCTCATCCTCCTAAGACTTGATAACTAGTGTGTTAGATCCGGGTCAAAGATTAACAACAATTACACAATTATTTATCATGTTTACAGATTTTCAAGGAATATTCATGTAAAGAATATCATAAATAGAAATAAGGGAGAAATCAACACAAGGCGTCAATCTTCTCAGCTCGATTCCACCGATACATCACTCCTCCGTGGAAGGGGATTGAGATAGAAGCAAAACGCAATGCGTTCCAACTATCCGTCCGACCCTATCCACAAAAGTTGAGATATAACGGAGAAGAATGGAGGATGAAATGGTTAACGCAAGGTGTTCTTCCACTCGTCCTCGAATAGTGATGAGGATTATACCTTCGAGTTCCGTGTTTGAGACCGTCGGGTGCCTGCAAAACAGAACCGGAGGAACAAAGGGGGAGGTTCCTCCAGAAAGAGACACTCAAGTCAGCAAGAGTACGAAAAACTCTAAGGAAGAACATTAATGAAACAATATTGAGAAGTGTAGAGCTCGTACTCGAATTAGCAAAATCACTATCTATTTATAGGTGTAAAAAGGGGTGAAAAGGTGAATGTACCTGTACAGGGAGGACAGAAAAGGAATTTTTTGGGGGACAAGATTCTCTCCGCCATTAATTTAGTGGTCCTCACCCTATAGTACGTAGAGTCATGCGGACTGCGTGTTTGCCAGATCCTTGGGTACAGGCAGATGCTAACGGATCTGGGATAGCTTCTGCACAGGACCATGTGGAGTCTTTTAGCTTCTGCATTGGGTAAAGCATCTGTACTTGGGCACGGCATCTGGGGCTCCTGGGATGTAAGTCCAACCAGCACTAAGGATGCCACGTGTTCAAGCTGATATTGGTCCCTATCAGCTACTCACCCCCCCACCCTCCCCCCCCCCCCCCTCCCCCCCTCCCCCCCCCCCCCCCCCCCCCCCCCCCCCCCCCCCCAAAGTCCAGAAGTGTATGCTATTAGCTTCTGCTAAGCGCCTTGGCGGGAAATGATCTTTCGGTGTGACGTCTTAAACGTCGTATCGCGTGGAAAAATGGTGCAACAGTTTTTTTCTCAAGGACGAAAAGGCGTAAAGACCCCTTTCCTCATCATTACCTCTAATCCACATAATCGAGACAAGAGAGAAAGATAGAGAAACATCCAAATTACCCTCCTATCAAGAGGGGACTCTCTTTTCTCATCAAGGTTCAATAATCGTCAGGACCAATGATTAAATTGTTCCATTAACAAGCTTGAGTTTCTTCAGCAATAATAGTATTTATTATTATTATTATTATTATTATTATTATTATTATTATTATTATTATTATTATTATTATTATTATTATTATTATTATTATTATTATTATTATTATTATTATTATTATATGTATTTAACAGGCGCATGAGGACACGTGAGAAACTTTTACAGACTCATTAATGGCGGTAGTGTCGTTGGGTAGTGGATGGGACATGCTCCGTTCTTTTTCTCTTTCCTTCCTCCTTTTTAGGGAGGGTTTATAACCTCCTTATTTTCTTCCTTTTACTCCCATTTTTCATATTGCTCCAAAGAGAAGAAGCACTGTGCTTTCGTCTCTCTAGTTTTCTTCGTTCTTTTAGGAGATTATTCTGCTTCCCCTTCTCTTGAGGATAAACAAGTATTCTTCTTGTTACTCTGCCATCACTTCCCTTTTTCCTATGAACCGTATTCTGATGAATTTGGAGTCAGAAAACTTTTCATTTTCCTATCATTTTCTTCTATATTTCCTTGGAGGAAGACCAATGGGTTTAATACTTCCAACTACATGCCTAATCTCTAAGGAAACAAAGTAGGGATTTCAGTATGAAACGAATGACTTATCACTACTGGAATTTTGGTACGGGATTTGTTCGGGTTTGCTCGACGATATTGGGCATTGCTATCTTCCGTAGTTCTTCCTATTAATATCTCGTGAAGAGGGGATTTTTATTCCCCTTTTTGTTGTTGTTTTGTTTTTTGTTTTGTTTTGTTTTGGTTTTTTTTTTTTTTTTTTTTTATCTCTCTCGTCTTCACTCTCCATTGCTTTGTAGTTATGGATTCCACCAAACAGAGCTTAGGGCAAAAAGCTCGTGAAAAGCTGTTGCGCAAAATAGAGCAGGCGAAGGCTGGTAATCCTAACCCCATTTCTTCTTCTGGCGGCACTTCCACACAAGCGGTAGTGGCAACCGGGGATCTCGAGCTTCCCTGAGAAAATTCCCAGGAGATAGCAACTGCTGGGCTGCGCTTGAAGCCTTTTTCTCCAAGCCCAACTGCTGATAACCAGTTGAAGGAGGCTAATAGGTCTTTCTCTCCGCTATCTGCTTCTAATCAGCCAACTTCATTCTTCCCGACTTTCCCAGGGTTCATTCCGTCGGCCTTTATTGATGTGGATACTTATGTTCTTTCTTCTGTCCGCTCTGAACTTCTTTCCATAGAATTATCCCCTTCCTTCAAAAGGAAGAGGGATTTCTCTCCTTCCTCGATCATGAAGAAGGGTAAGACCCAGGTGAATCCCATTGGTGTTCAGGCATTAGCCTTTGAGCAATTACAGGAACCTCTATCCCAGTCCGAGAGGAGTAGGGAGCAACTCCAGATTGAGGTTCGCCACCTCCAGGAGCACTCACAAGACAGGGAGAAGTATTGTTCTTTCTTTGGACAGCGCGTGTCTTCTCTCTCTGAAAGGGTGGGGTAACTAGAGAAGGCTCTGAAAACTATGGTGCAGATGCAGGGGGTTTATGCAGCCAAAACAGAGCAACTAGTACATCTTCATGAGCAGGAATTGGAGCGTTCACAGGCCTATTCCTACAGTCTAGGGAGAAGAACTGGTTTGGACCAGGGCACCTCTTCGGGAATCCAGGATTGCAAGTCTCACCTGCTGATGATTCCTTATGGCCAAGCATTTCTGGATTCTCTGGTAAGGAATCTGCCAGAGGCGTATCTCCACTCACCTGATTTCTAGCTTCGAACGGTCGAGCCTCTTACTGAATGGGTTGCGGCGGCAATTCTTGAGTGCTGCCAACAACTGGGTCTTCCTGAGCGGGCTGCCGCCATCAATGTGGGGCCTATAGTAAGAATGTTTGAGACGGAGCCTGAGACTCTTAGGAGTGACCGTTATTTATCCCCTAAGGATCCTTGGTTCATGCCGGTGCTGAAAGAAGCATCTCAGATCCTCCGCCAGCCTCCTATATCCCTAGAAGACCTTCCTGCTTGGGGTACCCCCTTATTTCCTCTTTTTCCTCCTAATGCTAGGGTGATAAGGTCTATGCAAAAGGCTTTTCGTGAGGTACCTTTTTCCTTTTTGAATTTTACGACTAGATTCTTCATCTACCTCTTCTATTATTTACAGTGAGGTTTGTCTGTTATTGTTTATCATTTTTAATTAGCAATTTTTCTTTCCTTGTTAGGAGCTAAGAGAGAAGAACGCCCTGAGCTCGTCTGGAAGTGGGCAACAAACTTCCTCTGAACCTATCCTGGTTGAGGCGGCGGGTGGCTCCCTAGGAGCAAAAGTTTTAATAGCCAAAGCGGATCAGATAAGGGATAATCCAATCACATGCCCTGCCATGGCTTCGGCTACTCCTGAAGACCAAGCTTCCTCTCCTCTTTCTCAGAGCTCTGAAGATCCAGTTTCTGACTCAGATTCCTCTATTTGATCGTTAATTACGCTACATTTGGCTTGGTGTCTTAAAACAATCTCTCTTTTATGTTTTTGATGGGGTGCTTGTTTCATGGCCCTGAAATCGTGCCGGTGGGGTACAAAACAATGTTATTTCTGTTTGCTTTTTGGCCAGGCGCTTTTTAAGGCCTCGCATTTGACAAGTTTCTATTTCCTCTTTGGATTATTAAATAATCCTGTTACCATCTTTTTTGCTATTCATTCAGTATGTTAGGCTTCTGAGTGTTTTCTTCGTGACAAAACATTCGATGGAGAAGAGGTATAGGGTATGAGGGATCAGGAATCGACATAACTTATGACTCATTTTATAGCTATTAAACAGATACTTAAAAAACTTTTACCTTTCGAGAGGGATTGTTTATATGCTAGTAACATAAGATTCATCTTATCAACACCTATAGGGGCTACAAGATTCATTGCTTAGGTCTTAGCATTGCATTTTAAGATAATGAAATATAGAAGATGGGGTATAGGGTATCCCCTACTCCCTCCCCATGTGAGGTATAAGGAATCGAAGGAATTATATCTCATTCATGGTATCATCTGCAAAACGGCCACTTTTAAAACAAGGGACATAATTTGTTCTCCCCACATATTTACTGGAATAAAAAATTAATGCAGATAAAGGGCATGATTGGCCCTGCTCTTCCACTTTCTTGAAAGGCAATGCTTAATTCTTCATGGCTTCGGGAGCGCTTCCCTTTTCTCCTCCTGTGACTTCTTTGATTTATGCCTGGGCTGAGACGTCGATTGTACCCCATACTTTTGCCATAATTTTGGCGATCAGAGTTTCCCAGTTCCCTTTCGTAGTTGGGGGATTGTGTATGCAAACCGCTTTAACCTCAGATCCCTTCTTTACATCTTTAGCCATTCCTTGTTTAAGTTGGTATAGCATCTGAGCCTCGAGGGCTATGCCTCCCTCAAATCTTTTCCCCTTGTTATCAAGCCCTTCATTCAACCTTTTGGTTATTACAAGCTTTGCCATGGAATTTGTGTTTGGATAAAACACCTCTTCCACACTACTGTGTTGATTTTTCGGAGGTTCGTTACCCTGTATTTTTGCATCTGTTAAGGTGATCCACCCATCTTTTTCCATATTAGATTCCGTGATCATTAGTTGCTCCATGGGGGTAGGTGAGTTTTCCTCCTTTTCTGCGGCATCTGTGTTGGGAATTGTTAAGGATCATATGTTAAGGGGGAACCTAACGGGACGCTTTAAAATTAAAGTGTATGTTTTGATTCGATCCCAAAACCCCTATGTATCCTATTTCCAAGTGACCCTATTTTGATGTAGATATGTTAGAATTTTTCTAAGCCTATAATGTTAGGATGGCTTGTTTTTATGCTTACGTTTTTAGACTGCTAGAAGTTCAAGTGAAGGCCACTCGCTTTAGTGTGCTTTCCAAGCGAAGCGAGTCTACCGAGCCGAAGCGAAGCGTTTCGAAGAATAGCGGAGCGAAGCGAACGCTACAGTAGAATCAAAGCGAGTCTGCTGAAGCGAAGCAAAGCGAGCGCTACAGTAGAAGTCAAAGCAAGTCAACAATTACTAAAAGCGGACACTCAGGAAATCTATTTCCAATTTCCAAGCAAACGCTACAGTATGACTTGAAGCGACTCATCTAGAGCGGATGCTCCAAATCTTAAGCGAAGCGAGCCCCTACCTAGCAGAAAGCGACTGCTCAATTCCCGCTCCAATTTCACTTCAAGTTCATACTTCAGTTAAGTGAAGATCGATACATTAATTGCGTATCTCCACGTGGCGATAGAAGAATGGAGCACCAGAGTTGACCGCCAGGCCGACAAGGACGCCGCAACAGTACTGGGCGCTCCAGTTGCTGTTAAAATTGGCTCTTAGCCATTTTCGGCAAAGAGACAAATTGGCGCGTCTGAAAAGCTGTTGGTCAAGGCGAGTACTGTCGAGAGGAGGAGGGACAAAGCCACCAACCATCAAACGGCTCTTGCCCATCCCTCCGCCTATAAATAGTGAAGGCCGAAGACGGAGAAGAGTAGAACACTACTTGAGCAATCAGCGCCTACTGCAAACAAACACTCACAGCCTTCGAGCAAATCTTCGAGTCTTTGTTTAAGTGTTCTCCGAGCTTCAGTTTCATCGAAGTTCGTCTTCGCAACCTTCACACTCCATAGATCTAAGCCTACTTCATAAATCCGAGCTTAGAGAAGAATTCTATCGTATGTTCGTCGTAAACCAAAAACCCTAACCCTAAGTTCTGTTCGTTAGGTTTTTGAGTTCGTCGTTAGGTTGTGTTCGATCCAAGGCTCTACTTTCATCGATAGTAGAAGCCTCGATCATAGAGTCTAGATCCAAGCTTACACTTTCATTAAGTGATGCTCGATCGAAACTAGGTTGTAAGGAGAACCCGTAATCTCCCTGTCGTCAGACTGAAGCGAGTGAAGCTTCCAGTCCAGTTTAGGTCTTTGGTGTGAACCCGTAATCACCCAGCGTCCGATAGATCCAAGCGAGTGAAGCTCGATCTTGTCACAGGCTTTTGAAGAGCCCGTAATCTTCAAGTTCTTGAGTGAAGAGAACGAGTTGCCTAGTGCAACAAAGTGGACGTAGGAGCTTCATCTCCAAACCACTATAAATCTTGTGTCGTATCTCTCTATACCCTAAACTCTTTATTTCCTTTGTTTGATTATTCATTGAACTTGCATCTAAGCAAACACAACTTGGGACTTTAAATATTTTGGAAAGATTTAGCTCACCGAAATTCCGCATTAAGAGTAAAGTCTCACTCTTGATCAAGCTCCAAGCTTAGGTCAAGAGATCTGTGAATACTCTAGATCTAGCTCACAGCTAGGTCTTAGTTATTCAAACGAGCACTTTACTTAATACTCTGAGTTCGAGGAATTTGAAGTTGAAAAACTTCAAAACACGTATTCACCCCCCCTCCCCCTCTACGTGTTTTTTCCTCTTACAAACCGGGACCAACAAGTGGTATCAGAGCAACGGTTCTTTCGAGCCTCTGCTTTGCATATCCGAAGCGAGTCCCCTCTCGCTTCTGTTGTCTCACTGAACCGGATCTTATTTTCCTAACTACATCAAAATCTCACCCACGCATACTGCATCGACTACTGACGGTTTGCTATGTCTACATACAATGCATCTAGTCTTCCACAATTTTCCATAGAAGGCTATGAGATCTGGAGCTTTCGCGTTGAGAGCTTCCTATGCTCCATCCATGACCGGATGTGGGAGGTCATCGAAGATGGGCTAATCGAAATCAAGAAAGCCGTGTCTGTGGATGTTCCAGCCGCTGAAGGTCGTCCAGCCCACGTCAGACAAACATTCGTGGAGAAGGACAAAGATGAGTACAACCCTACTGACTTCAAAATTGCCAACCTCGACAAGATCGCACGCCACACGATGCAGAGCACCATGTCTGATGCAGTACGTGGATCGAGAATTTTAGTTCGTGGGCCCAAAATTAAAGATGATATGGGATGAAGAATGAAGACTTTATTTTAATTTTATTTTCGTCTGTTTTGGTTCAGGCCACGTTTTTGGGCCTTAAAAGACTTGTTTTTGGGTTTTTATTATGTTGGTTAATGGGTTGGGCCATACCTTTGACTTTAGGTAAGTTATTTCCTAGTTTGATTAGGTTTAGATGGTTTTATTTGCCTCTCTATATAAGGGGGTCTTTGTGGACGAAAATTAGACAGCTTATCATTAATATTATTGTGAATTTATTCTCTCTTGAGAGTTTACCGAGTTTCTCTTGATTATTCCAAGACGAATTCATTATCCGGCGAATCAGCGAGTCGATCATCCCTCGTTGTGTGTCAATCATCGTCCCCGAGTTGCCTAGACAACACTTTCGTGTTCGATTTAGGAGGTTTTGGGATTTCCATCAGTATCTTGAGTCTTCCGCGTGCGTGAGTCGTTCGGACCTACCAAGGTTCGTATCATTTGGCACCAGAGCCAGACTTACGTCATCCAGGTTCTATCATCCTTTTCGTCTAGAATTTCGTATCTTGTGTTGCTTTCTGTTCGTGTCATTCTCTTCGTGTCTTGTTCTATTTCTTCGTTCGTTCGAGTCGTTTCTGTGTCAAAACCTCCTAAATTGAACACGAAAGTGTTGTCTAGGCAACTCGGGGACGATGATTGACACACAACGAGGGATGATCGACTCGCTGATTCGCCGGATAATGAATTCGTCTTGGCATAATCAAGAGAAATTCGGTAAACTCTCAAGAGATAATAAATTCACAATAATATTAATGATAAGCTGTCTAATTTTCGTCCACAAAGACCCCCTTATATAGAAAGGCAAATAAAACCATCTAAACCTAATCAAACTAGGAAATAACTGACCTAAAGTCAAAGGTATGGCCAACCCATTAACCAACATAATGAAAACCCAAAAACAAGTCTTTTAAGGCCCAAAAACGTGTCCTAAACCAAAACAGACGAAAATAAAATTAAAATAAAGTCTTCATTCTTTATCCCATATCATCTTTAATTTTGGGCCCACGAACTAAAATTCTCGATCCACAGACTGCATCATTCCCCTCCTCTTGAAGAGGATTTGTCCTCAAATCCGGCCCGTCTCTCGCACCAAACGGAAAGAAATCCAGTTCCTCAAAATCATCACTCCTCTGAATGGAAACATCATTGAATTCCTGCAAGAGAAAATCAAAAGAAGGAGAGATATAGTTATGATCAACAGTGGACCAAACTCCCCCCGTGCTTGACTTCTCCAAATCACCATGCTGATCAAGTGGAGTTTTATGCATCAACCCACTCTCCTTAATCTCTACTTTCTCATCCTTCGACCTCATCTTTCCCGCCTCCTTTATCAACTGCACTTGATCTTCATAAATCTGTGTAGGAGTAAGAGGAAGGAGTGACACCTTTTTCTGATTATACTTGAAGGAATACATGTTGTTGAAGCCATCGTAGATCGCATGCCGATCATACTGCCACGGACGCCCCAAAATGATATGGCTCGCATGCATAGGAACTACGTCGCACACAACTTCATCATCATATGACCCAATGCTGAATGGCACCTTCACTTGCTTTGTCACCTTGACCACTGCCACGTCATTCAACCATTGTAGGCGATAAGGCTTGGGATGCTTCAAAACAGGCAGACCAAGTCGCTCAACCATGGAAACATTAGCGACATTGGTGCAGCTACCACTATCAATGATCAAACTGCACAAGCTATCTTTCACATGACACCTCGTGTGGAAGATATTCTCCCACTGCTCTGTCTCTGCTGCTTGATTCTGAACGCTAAGAACCCTCCTTGCCACACAAATAAGTCCGGTGGGTGGCGTGATCTCCTCAACCTCCTCCTCATCAGGATCCACTAAAGCCGGCATCTTTGGGCTGGATTCTTCTTCATCGGTCACTACCTCTCCATTATCTCTCATGACCATGACTCTCTGATTCGGACATTCACTCATGATGTGCCCAAAACCTTGACACTTATAGCACTTCTGATCCCGATTGCGAACACTAGAAACTGCCAGTTTGCCTTGAATTTCAGAATTTGAAGCATCAAACCTCGGCTTCCCAAACTGCTGCTTCTCCTCTCTCGGCTGCTCTTCCCTCTTCCAACTGTTCGGACTCTGCCTACTGCTGCCATTACCCCTCCTCTTGAGCTGGTTCTCTATTTTGATGGTCATGTGTACCATGTCTTCCAGCTCGACGTAATGCTACAACTCTACTCCATTCCGAATCTCCCAATTCAGACCAGCCAAGAATCTCGCCATTGTCGCCTCACTGTCCTCCGAAACATTAGTTCGAATCATGGCTACCTCCATCTCCTTGTAGTATTCATCCACGCTCTTAGATCCCTGTCTCAAGCTTTGTAGCTTGTTGTGCAGTTCTCTATAGTAGTGAGCTGGTATAAATCGCTTCCTCATGATTCCCTTCATCTCGTTCCATGTCTGAACTGGAGGCTCCCCATTCCTTCTCCTACCCTTCTCCAATTGATCCCACCAAACTAGAGCGTAATCGGAGAACTCTATCGCAACCAACTTCACCTTCTTCAGCTCGAGTAATTGTGACAGTCGAACATGAGGTCGAGCTTCCTCTCCCACTCAATATACGCATCTGGGTCATTCCTCCCTTGGAATGAAGGAATATTCATCTTTATGTTGCCCAGATTATTGTTGGGCCTGTTCCTTGGTTCCTCCCATTCCTCTTCCCCTTCGTAATCAAACTCCTCCACAAACGGACCATATTCTCTATGGTTATGATGACCACCTCTGCCACCTCGTCCTCCTCTTCCACCTTGATGGTGCTGAATCTGCTTGGAAACGGACTCTACTTCACCAATTCTATCATAAACTCCTGCCAGCTTGGACTCCATAATCTTCCCCAACTCCGACTTCAATGCTTCAAACACGAACTTCATCTTGGGGTCCAACGTCTCTTGTTCTTCTGCCATATCTTCAAACACGAACTTTGGTGGACGATTTAACCACCGTAGAGATCTTTTCGAGAGCTTTCCGAAAAGGTATTATGGAGCAAAATCGGAGTTCGTATGCAAAAGTTATGGCCGTTTTAGTGCTGGCCGACGAAAAACACGAGGAAAAGACGAAAACTCACAGAAACGAATACACAGTGATATCCCAATGAAAAAAACATGCAAGAACCAAACCAGAAAACACAGTGACACACTAGGGCTTCGAATATATCTTCTTCTTTTTCGATTTTTTTTTTCTCGAAACTTTTGCCCCTAATATGTCACGACAACGTGTAGAAGATACACCCTAAGACGTGTTATATTAAGGTATGGGATATATATATATATGAATAAGTTTCCTATTCTTATAAGGAAAGAAGTCTTCTACTCTTAATTACCAAGGAAACAAATCTGAATGTGTATCAAAACGAATCTGACTACTTGACACGAAACGAAAAAGCTACAAAGGACGATTTTAACGACTCTATGACACAAAACGATTTTTTTTTTTTTTTGACACAGAAACGACTCGAACGAACGAAGAAACAGAACAAGACACGAAGAGAACGACACGAAAGACACGAACAGAAAGCAACACAAGATGCGAAATTCAAGACGAAAAGGATGATAGAACCTGGATGACGTAAGTCTGGCTCTGGTGCCATATGATACGAACCTTGGTAGGTCCGAACGACTCACGCAAAGACTCAAGATACCGATGGAAATCCCAAAACCTCCTAAATTGAACACAAAAGTGTTGTCTAGGCAACTCGGGGACGATGATTGACACACAACGAGGGATGATCGACTCGCTGATTCGCCGGATAATGAATTCGTCTTGGAATAATCAAGAGAAATTCGGTAAACTCTCAAGAGAGAATAAATTCACAATAATATTAATGATAAGCTGTCTAATTTTCGTCCACAAAGACCCCCTTATATAGAGAGGCAAATAAAACCATCTAAACCTAATCAAACTAGGAAATAACTGACCTAAAGTCAAAGGTATGGCCCAACCCATTAACCAACATAATAAAAACCCAAAAACAAGTCTTTTAAGGCCCAAAAACGTGGTCTGAACCAAAACAGACGAAAATAAAATTAAAATAAAGTCTTCATTCTTCATCCCATATCATCTTTAATTTTGGGCCCACGAACTAAAATTCTCGATCCACGGACTGCATCAATGTCGGACGCCTATCTACCACGGATAAGGAAGTGCGCAACGGCAAAAGAGATGTGGGAAACCCTAGCTCTCATATCTCAAGGCACAGACAAAATCAAAGAAAACAAGCTCGCCGTACAGATGCGGGAGTTTGAAAGCCTAGTAATGAAGTCGGGAGAGTCCATCGACGCCTTCGAGCTGAGAGTGACCAACATTACTGCAACTCTCAACTCACTTGGGAAGGAACTCACTGACAAAGAGGTGAATCTCAAGATTGTTCGTGCTCTCACACGAAAGTGGCAGACTATGAAGGAACTATACTTAGCCACGAAGGACTTATCGAAGCTCACACCGGAGATTCTGTTCTCCGAACTCAAAGCTCACGAATTCGATCTAAATCGAATGAACCTCGACGAAGAGGATGAAGCTCCCACGACGTCAAAGGGTGTAGCTTTCAAAGCTGCTGAAGGACCAAGCGACCAGACACTCGCTAAGATGTCAAGAGAAGAGCTAGAAGAGCATGTTGCATTCTTATCAAAGAATTTCAACAAGATGAACTCGCGTGTAGGCAAGTACAAAAGATTCTACAAGCAGTACAAAGGGAGGAGCACTGATGCTCGAGAAGGAAAAAGGAAAAGAAAAGAGACGACAAAGCCGATCCCACGCGACATGATGGATGTGGAGTGCTATCACTGCCACAAGATGGGCCACTACAAATCTGACTGCCCAAAGCTAAGTGCCAAAGAACGTGAGGAACTGAAGGCCAAGAGAGATGCTCCCAGGCGAGCGCTCGTAGCGAGTGAAATGCCGGTCGCTTCAACTGAAGATCCATCAAGCGACTCCGATGCATTTACAGATCCTAACTCAAGCGAGGGAGAGGATCTGGGACTCATGGCGCTCACCGATGAAGACACTGGGGAGGTATTCTTCTACCCTTCAATCACTTCAATTACACTGGCACACAATGATCATGAGGAAGTTCACTCCTCGACATGGAGTGAGTTGCTTGACAAACACAAGAAATTGTCAAGCGACCACGAAATGTCAAAACAAGCTATGTCTCGAAGCGAGAAGGAGAACCGAAAGCTAGCCAATGAGCTTGACGAAGTCAAACTTAACTTAAGGGCTATGACTAGTCAGTTCGAGGAGCTCTTTGCTAGACATCAAAGCTTGGAGGGAAGGTATGAAACCCAGTCCGCTCTAGTTGCCAATTTGAACAAAGCCTCATACGCTAGGCAGGCACTAGAGAGCTCGCTTTTACCTAGTGGTAGAAAAGCAGGCCTTGGATATGAGGGTGGACCTTCCAAATCCACTGTCTTTGTTGGTGCTTCAAACATGACACCATCAGTCCCTTTGGATGTGCCCACTGCCTCCAAAGTGACCACCAACAAGGACAAAGGCAAAACGGCTGAGAACCCTAAAAGGAAGCCAATGAAGATGTATATATCTTTAAGGGCAGATCCTAAGGGTAAGCAAATTTCAATAGCCCCTAGCACTCAAAATGCTAAAGCTTACCAATCCAAGGGTAATGGGAAAGTTGTTGAAGCTTCTAAGTCTCAAGCCAAGACACGAGAGACAAATGATCTACCTCCTAAAAAGAGGAGTAATGTCTATGTGTCACGTTATCCGGACTGGAGATGGTCCAACCGGACTAGCGTTGAGGGGGAAGAACTTGAAGCACCAAAGAGGTCGCTTCAGATTCCAAAGGTTTCTCAAGCGAGTCGGGGTCAAAACCCTAGTTTGATCGCTTCGAAGAAACCAAGCGAGCCGCTTCGACAGACTGTAAACCCTAAGTCAGTCTCTAAGCCTGTAGCTAATCCGAAGCGAGTCGCTTCAGGATACAAGCAAAAGGGTAAGAGCATAGGTAAGTCTCAAGCGAGTCGCTACCCCTCTTGCACACACTGCTGCGCGTGTGAAGCTGCTTCAAGGCAGAATTCTCAGTTTTCAAAGGTCGAGAAACCCAAGACACAAGCTACCTCTCAAAAGAGAGTGAAGCAAGTGTGGGAACCTAAGGGAACTAACCTGCAAGGACCCAAACTGATTTGGGTACCAAAATCTGTCTAAATGCAGGTGAGCGCCGCGGATCCCATGCCAAGTGAGGGTCAACAAATCTGGTACTTGGACAGTGGCTGTTCAAGACACATGACCGGCATGAAAGCTCTACTTCATGACTACATAGAGAAGAAGGGTCCACACATTACATTTGGTGATAACTCTCGAGGAAGCACCAAAGGATACGGCGCACTGAAGATTGGAAAGCTCACAATAGAAGAAGTCTCCTACGTGGAAGGACTTAAGCACAACTTGCTATCCATTTCACAATTCTGTGATAAAGGATACAAGATGGAATTTATTTCCAACAAGTGCATTGTAAAGAGCAAGCTCACGTCCCAGATTGTACTGACTGGAATTAGACAAAGGAATGTCTACATTGCACAATGGGACAGCTGCAAAGAGGAGACGTGCCTACTTGCAAGGAGTGCTACAGAAATGGGATGGCTATGGCACAGACGCTTGACACATCTCAACTTCAAGACCATCAATCGCTTAGCTCGCAAAGGCTTGGTGCAAGGGATACCCAACGAGGTCTTTGTTAAAGACCATCCATGCTCACCATGCCAACGAGGCAAGCAGACAAAGAAGCACTTCGCAAGTCTTGAAGAGGCATCTTCCAAGCGAGTGCTGGAGCTACTTCACATGGATCTATTTGGACCAGTCACTCCAGTAAGCGTAAATGGAAGAAAATATACTCTTGTAGTAGTCGACGACTTCTCTCGCTACACTTGGGTTGTATTTCTCTTTAGCAAGAAGGAGACACTGGCCTAGCTTCCACAACTACTCAAGCGACTAGCTGTGGAGAAGAATCAAGCGATTACCACCATCCGCTCCGACAAAGGAACAAAGTTCCTAAACTCTACCATTGAAGCTTACTGCACGAAGCATGGTATTGCACATCAAACATCCGCAGCACGCACACCTCAGCAGAATGGAGTTGCTGAAAGAAGGAATTGGATCATCAAAGAAGCCGTTCACACCATGATTGCTGACTCGAAGCTTCCGATGAAATATTGGGCTGAAGCTGCCAATACAGCATGCTACACGCAGAATCGGACGCTTCTCAACAAACGGCACGACAAGACACCATATGAAATATGGACTGGGAGAATTCCTAACATATCTTATTTCCATATTTTTGGTTGTAGGGTCTTCATCCATGACAATGGGAAGTCACAGTTGAAAGCCTTTGAAAGCAAAGCTGATGAAGGAATATTCTTAGGATATTCTACATCGAGCAAAGCTTACAGGGTGTTCAATTGTAAAACCCTAATTGTGGAGGAATTACCCCATGTCGTATTTGATGAATCTTCTTTGAGTCTTCCACAGGAACAGGTTCAATCAAAGGAAGGAAAGACAAGCGAGGAACCCATCAACTCATTAACTTGGGACATGCTTGAAGATGATGAAGAAATCAAGGACTCAAGTGAGCAAATTGTCCAAGGGAAAGTTGAAGCTGCCCCCAAGACTCCTGAAGCGGGTGCAGGCCAAGCACCCAATCCAGTCGCTTCAGAAGAAGAAGCAAGCGACCAGGAAGAAGATGAAGACGAAGCTGGTGGATCCAAGCGTGCGTGGCTCAAGGATCACCCACCAAGTCAAATCATTGGAGATCCATCCAAGGGTGTAGTGACTAGAAGTCAAGTGTTTGGAGAAAGTGCCATGTTTAGTTGCTTTCTTTCAAATATTGAGCCGACATGAGTGGAGGAAGCCCTAGCTGATTCTAATTGGGTGATCGCCATGCAAGAAGAGCTGAACCAGTTCACCAGGAATGACGTATGGTACCTCGTGGATCGTCCCAAATTCCAGCATGTTATTGGCACCAAGTGGGTGTTCA
Source organism: Thymus mandschuricus (assembly GCA_029379335.1). Taxonomy (NCBI): domain Eukaryota; kingdom Viridiplantae; phylum Streptophyta; class Magnoliopsida; order Lamiales; family Lamiaceae; genus Thymus; species Thymus mandschuricus. The sequence continues at coordinate 10,500,658 of CM057074.1, read as the reverse complement.
AGAACAAGACGGACGAGGACCACAACGTTGTGAGAAACAAGGCGCGACTCGTCGCTAAGGGCTACTGCCAAGAGGAAGGAATCGATTTCGATGAGACCTTCGCTCCAGTGGCACGGCTTGAAGCGATCAGACTATTTCTTGCCTATGCAACGACTAAGAAATTCAAAGTCTATCATATGGATGTCAAGAGCGCGTTTCTCAATGGTGAATTGAAGGAAGAAGTATATGTGGAGCAGCCACCGGGTTTCGAGCAGGGAGATAAGGTGTACCGATTGAAGAAAGCCCTATACGGGTTGAAGCAAGCTCCCAGAGCTTGGTACAATACCCTTTCTCAATTTCTAGTGGATAATGGATTCCACAAAGGGAAGATAGATCAGACTCTATTCACCATCAACCATAGAGAGGATATGATGTGGGTTCAGATCTACATGGACGACATCATATTTGGGTCACCAAACCAGTCGCTTAGTGAAAAGTTTGGAGAGTTGATGAAGACCAAAATATGAAATGTCGATGATTGGCTTGATGAGCTGCTTTCTAGGTCTTCAAGTGAAGTAACAAGATGATGGAATCTTCATCAATCAAGCCAAGTACACTCGAGATATGCTTGCCAAGTTTGGTGTTCAGCATGCCAAAGCTGTGAAGATCCCAATGAACACCAACTCGAAGATGGAGCCAGACTTTGATGGGAAGTCTGTGGATGCTACAGACTGCCGAGCCTTAATCGGATCCCTTCTATATCTCACTGCAAGCAGGCCGGATATAGCTTTTGCAGTTGGGGTCTGTGCTCGCTTCCAAAGCAATCCCAAGCACAACCATCTTGAAACTGCCAAAAGAATTCTTCGATATTTGAAGGGCACTGTCAACATGGGGCTGTGGTATCCAACGGAGGACAATTTGGAGCTCACTGGATACTCAGATGCTGACTATGGAGGGTGCCGAATTGATAGGAAATCAACTTCGGGCACTTGTTAGTTCTTGGGAAGCAAGCTGATCTTATGGTTTTCGAAGAAGCAGACGAGTGTAGCTACTTCAACAACTGAAGCCGGATACATGGCCGCTGGAAACTGTTGTTCTCAAATTCTATGGCTTCGTCAACAGTTGAAGGATTACAGAGTTGAAGCGAATGAAATTCCAATATTCTGCGACAACAACAGCGCTATATGTATCTCGCAAAATCCAGTGCTTCACACCAGATGCAAGCATGTGGAAATTCGACATCACTTCATTCGTGATCATGTCGAAAAGAAAGATATCAAGCTCAAGAAAATCCATACTGATCTCCAGCGAGCTGATATCCTCACCAAGCCTCTAGCTGAGTCTCGTTTCAATCAGCTATGCATGCAATTAGGGTTGCTAGACCCAGGTGAAGAGTGCTAGATCCAGGATGCACGAAGGAGTGGTCGCTTGTCCTTTGAGCGTCACTTGCTTCGGATCTTCACCAACTCAAGCGAGTCACTTCAAAATTCCACTCGCTTGAAGAAGGAGAAATAAGGTTGAGAAAGGTGGAGTGTTGGAAGACGTTCCCTACCCGCTTATAGGAATTGTTAAGCCATTGGTTAAGGGGGAACTATTGTTTGCTCTCGGAGCAATCTACTTCCAAAGCGAGCAAGGAAAGCTGCTACCTAGCCTAGGATTCCTAGCGAGTGGGTATAAACACTCGCAAGTGCCGTTTCTAGTAACGGTTGTGGGGTCTTGTATCGGGCCTTCCCACGTAAAAATGGTGAAAGCTTAGGCAGGGCTGGCACCTAGACCTTGCGTCCTCTTCCCATCTTTCCGCCGAAGAGGAGCAAGTCCTCTCATCTCCTTCATCGTGGATAAATATTCATTCTTTACTCACTCTTCATTGAGTTGAGATGCCGAATGTCTATCCATTACTCCCCTACTTTGAATTTTGCATCGCTTCAATTAACCCTTGTTTGGGTCAAGCGAGTCGATTGCAAATTCACGTTGTAGCTCGTAGGAGGAAGCTTGAAGAGTTACCTTTTACTTGAAAAGGTTGCATGACTGGTGACATGTCTTTGCGTAAAATACGAGATTGTCTTGTCAGAGCATTCTCATTGTCATCCTGTCCTATTCCTCTCTGAAATATGGACTTGTACTCATCTCTCATTCATCGTGAATAAGTACACTTACGTGAAGCTCCCCTCTGGATTGTAGTAAGCTTGTGTACATTATTCATTCTCCCCCTCATTCACTCGATGGAGGAGTCTCTAGTTCGTAGAGGAAGACGGAAGAGATGAACGCCATGAAGTCCAAGCTCGAAGTCTGACCCATCAAGTGGATTCAACAGTGGTGTCCAAATCCACAAAGTGACTTCAATAAGTGGTATCAATCTCCTACGAAGTGAGATTGACTGGTAAGTGTTTCAATTCAAGTACACTAAGTAATGTGAAGTGTGCTAGAAACCTTCACTTACTACGTGGAAAATATAAATGAATATGACACAAACACAAAGAGGAAAACATTCTTGTTTATCCTCGAAGTATGTAAGTCAGAAAAATTTTAAATAATGTCAAAGAAATTTCATTTCTTTTTCCAGTCACTTCAGATGGCCAAGCGAGTGCTACGGCACTCCAAGCTAGCCATCGCAAGCGAGTGCAGAACAGTCACTCCAAGCGAGTACCTCTCAAGCGAGTAAAAGCCAAGCGGCCAAACTCAAGCGAGTGGGTACGAAGCGAGTATGAGCTGTCTGCACTCGAGTGCAAATTTTACCTTTTACTTTACATTAAATGCAGGTTCACGTACAGCCGAAAATAACGGGCGCGTGCAATGCACTTTGAATTCGAAGCGGGAAAAGACGGACAAGATCCAACCATCGAATTTAAACAGTCCCTGATTTATAGCCGTTGGATCTAACGCCGTATAAAGAGATGAATCACAGCAGGCCACATGGAGCGCCAAGTCAACTTGACGGTTCACTTTTTACTGTGATGACATCGGACACGTCAATCACTTCGCCGTTGGCCGCCGTATACAAACAGGATCCTCGGCGATATTACTGTCTTGCCCCTGCCACGTCAGCCGAACCTAACTCTATATAAGGACGTCGTTGCAGAACTGCAAAATCTTTCACAACTCTCCATATTTGCCATTCTCGTGCAAGATCTGCAAACTACTGCAACTCACAAGTCTCAACCTATTTTCGTCCTTAAAACTCCGATCAAAAACTCTCAAATTTCTCACCATGTGAAAAAAGCAAAAGACTGAAATGATGAAGCAGTTTCTCACCGGGATCGACGACCACATCAACGTCGAGCCTCATCTCGACCCAAAAGTCATCGATGAGGAAGGATTTTTCCGCAAGTCCGTGACCACGGCCGGCTTGTAGAAATTCGTTACTGCTGTGCCGACGAGAATATTGGGCAAAGCAGTTGCCGAGATTCTACTGAATCTCAGGGAAGGAGAAACCTCTTCAACATTCTCTGACCCGGAGAGCGGAGAGACGGTGGAGGTGAGCTTGAGTGCCATCGCCGGAAAATTCAACCTGCCAGAAGTTGGTGCGAACTCACTCTTGGTGTTGGAGTTATCGGCCGGTGTTGAATATGCTCGATTTGCCGTCCAAGGAGCAGAGCCCAACTACAAGGAAGCCAGCATAAGATCAGATCTTAAGGCCCCATTCAATCACATCTGCGAGCTCTTTTCTAAGGGCGTCGAGTGCTACGTCGGGAATTTGGGCCAGCTTTCAGAAACTAAGCTCTTTGCGACCACTGTCATCCTCGACAGCCTAACAGGCACAAAATTCAACTGGCATGGCTGGTTCTGCAACCAGATCCATGAGCTTGCCTAGGACTTTAAGTTCGTGAAGGGTAGCAATGTCGAAATCCTTCGCAAAGGAAAGCTGAAGTTTTTCTCCAGGATCTCCTTCGCACTGGAAAAAATCTTCCCTGATAAGGTATGGACAGACACCTCCGATTACAAGAAGAACACAGTCTTCTACGACTTGTGGAAGTCAGAGAAAATCCCAATCGATCTGGGACTTCATAATGTTGAAGTGCCCGCAGCTGCACCAGTTGCCGAAAGGCAAACTGAAGTGATCCAAACCAAGCGAGCTGCTTCATCCGGGAAGTGAGCTGCGCCGAAGAGAGCGAAGAAACTGAAGCGAGTCGCTTCGCTGGTCAAGTCAAGCGAGGCTGAGGAGCAGCTGTTGGGGTTGTTGTATACCTAAAGCAAAACCGGTTGTTTTAGTGGTTACGACACCGGTCCACTGTTAACAATCCCTATCTGGAAGAATATGTTTAAGCAAGAATAAAGCCCATTATCTCATGTTTTAGACCACGTGTCGATCTGAGTTCGGAGAGGATCACGAAGGTCGTTGATAATGATGAGATATAAACAGTTCACAGTCGAGATAGCTTGGGCTGAGCTATCGGTCTAGACTGCAGCTTAATGGTAGTGATGAGTCCTAATCACTAATTATGCTGGTACGGTGGAACGTACTGAGGATCAATAGAGATGATGCTCTTCTGATACTGACCCTATATCATAGGTGATATAGGTGAAGAGCTATGGATCTCAGGCTCTAGCTCGATCTTAACCTTGGTAAACTATTAGATGTATATGTATTCTTCGATGTTACTTTGATTTACGATGATATGAACTTCTCGTTAGTTCATCTTAATCATGTCGTACTTTGGGTAACACGAAGATGCATAGTATGTCTAATAAGTGTTATCAACAAGCCGTGTCCTGTGTGAGTGCAGGCTGACGATATCCCCTCAAGGGAGTTCACAATGTTTATTATACCAAGTCATGCATGCTGATTAAGTTCAGGTATAATAATGAGGAGTGAACGGGTACTACCTGAGGAATAGATGTTAACAATTAGGAGCAGTCATGGTAGCTCTAAATTGGTTAACGGATATGGAAGGTCTTAAACACGGGGGTCGAACTATACAAAATACCTACCCAATCTACATAATTGGGACAGAGCGGTGATTCAGCTATAACACTTTAGTGGAGTGCGTTATAGTTCTAATGAGATACATGTTCAGGGGTGGACATGGAAATATCGAATTAGATAAGGCCCAACTCTGTCTGGTATCCGATCCCTAGGGTGGCCCAAACAGACCTAAGGAATCGATCTAAACAGTGTTATTGAGTATGGGCTCAATAATTGGACTCAGGCCCAGTATATGATATATATTGGATTTATATCCATGTATATGGATAAGATTAAATCTAATAGGATAAGATTTATTTAATTAAATCTTATGGGGATAAATATCATATAAATAAATATATTTTGTATATATTTATTTATTTATTCTTCTACTGGAATTAGGATTAAATTCTATCTGTTAGAATTAATTCCGGATATACAGTTGCATAACGGAACAGATTAATTCCTTATTAATTCCGTATTAATAAAGGAATAAGATTTGTAAGTTATGGAAAGAATAAATATGGGATATGGCATTAATATGGTTGGAGATAAATAAGGAATCATATCTCCTTATTTATGAACCATATAAATATACTCTCAAGTCTCACATAAAACCCTAGCACACATTCTGACCTAGCCACCAGAATTCTCTACGAGAATTGGCGCAGAACCCTAGGCGAGTGAGAGAGAGTCGGCCGAGTCTGAGGAAAGGAGATCGAGGTTCCGTGATCTTGAGACGTCCACCAAGTCTCAAGATCTGAAGGTGTGGGATCACATCCTAGAAGATCAGAACCGTAGATCGATCAGACACGACTCGGATTCCTCGTTTCCATAATCGTAAGGTATGTACTCGAGCTTCTGTATGACATTATGTGCACGATCGACTCAACACAACCGAACCAAGATCTGGGTCGGGGCGGCTTTCAAGCAGCCGTTCCAACAAGTGGTATCAGAGCCCGAGGTTTTTGGATCGGCTCTGTGTTGAGTCGAGTTTAATGTTCATGCATTCGAGTCATCATGATTATGTGTGCATGCTGCTGTCCGGGAATTACGTGCGTTGTTTTTATCGTTTTTCGATTTATCGTTGTTCGTTTGTTTTTGAATCGGCGAGATAATAAGGTGCCGATTAGATTAGGATTCGTTTTCTTGTTTTTTTTTTCGATTTTCTGCATTATATTGTTGCTGGAAAATCGAGAGTTGCTGAGGAACGAGGTCCGAGGAACGAACAAGAGACGAGACGACGACGGCCGCAGGCGGCGGCGCGTCGGCCAGCGCACGACGGCGGCGGCGTAATCTGCCGCGATTCGCGCGGCTGCCTCCTCGGTGTTTCACGGCGGCTGAACCCCTAGGGTTCATCCTAGGGTTCAGGCGACGCCGGAACGAGGGCTGGCGGCGGCCGAATCGGCGGCGGACGGCGGCGATGGCTGGTGCAGCGCGGCGGCTGAAAACCCTAACGGGTTTTCGGGCCTGCCGGCGCTGCTGGAGGCCTGAACCGTGGCTGACCGGACGTCCAGCGCACGGCTCGACGTCGAACCAGGGCCGAGGCGGCACCAGACCGGCGGTGGAGGCGCGGCAGTGGCTGCGGCGGCGAGTTTCTGCAGCGGCGGCCTGAACCCTAGCGGGTTCTTGGCGCGCGCGCTGCTGGGCTCAAGCCCGCGGCTCGATGGTGGTTTGACGGCGGCGGGTGGCGCGGACGATGGCGGACAGGAGGCTGGTGGTCGGGGACCACCGGCGGCGGCGGCTGTGGCGTGATCACACGGCAGCGGCGGCGGCTGGGTTTTTCCCCTGCGCGCGCGCTGCTGCCGGATCGTGCTGCGGCGGTCCGGGCTCGAACCCAGCACCTCCGGTGGTGCTGGGACGCCGGCGAGCTCAGTGGGAGCGTCCGGTGGCGTGCCAGCCACCGGCGGTGGCTCGCGGCGGCGGCGCTGTTTTGTGCAGCGGCGAAAACGGCGACGGCGATAGGGTTTCGGGCGACGGTGACGAGCAGTGGCTCGGGCTGGGTTGCAACGGACGCACCCAGCCCGGACCCAGCCACGTCAGGCTCGTCGTGGAGCCGAAACAGGGTCCCCGGCACGCACCGCGGCGGCGCGTGTGTTACACGCGTGGCTCGGCGGCGGCGCGTGGCCGGATTTCGAACGACGGGCTGCTCGTTTTACGACGTTCAGCCCATTACGTTGGCGACGGCTAGGGTTTTCCGAAACCTAGGCATGATCGTCGACGGCTAGGGTTTTCGTACCCTAGTTCGTTTCGAAATAATTCGCTTTCCGTTTTTGGTAATTAGGGTTTTCCGCACCCTAGTTATTTCGAGCACTTGCTAATTTTGGAAGGTGGACTTGAAGATCGGGATTGGCTTCCAAGATTGAAGATTAAAGACCGGAGCTTGTTCCGGGGTTTTTATTTTAATTAAATGTAATAGATAGGGCTTTCTATTCCCGGTCGGCAGCCTATTTATTCGTTTTAATTATTATGCATGCTATGGATGGATTTAAATTACGCGATGAATATGATCAGCATGTTTTGCATGTTATAGTTGCTTTTCATTGTTTGCGTAATAGAAATAACATGCATAGGGGTCATAGCATGCCGGTTTTAATGATTTCAATGCGAGCATGTTTTATTACTTGCGCTTAGAAATCATGTGATAGGACTTAATTGTCTATGTGCTACGATTGTCACACAAACCCTTAAAAAGACTAAGCGGTATAATTAATCGATTATCTGTTAATTGATTTAAAGGACCTCCATATTTGGTTTAAAAATGAAGTAATTAGCATTCGCGTTGACGATGAGTCTTCCTCCCTATAGGAGATGCTGATTATGGATTTCATTGGTTTAGACTTCAAAAGGATAATTTGATTTAAAATGAAATAATTAGTGTTCGCGTTGACAATGAGTCTTCCTCCCTATAGGAGACACTGATTATGGTTCATTGGTTAAATTCAAAATTGATAATATGGAAAAATGATTTTATAAAGGTAATTCCTCCTTAACGGGTGGGTTACTCTTGATAGAATTAATTTTTCGGAATATTAAAATATGGTTGTAGCTTAGCTGCTTATTGATGAATCCTCCTATAGAGGTCACTTCTCGAATTAGCAGGGTCCTGAGGCACGGGTTATTATTTCTTTGTTTCACTATGGTCCGTGTGATGGGATAAGAAATAAAATAGACTGCGGTCATGGTCGATAATTTTATGGATAGCATCCACCTATAGTGGACTATTTATAAATAGTATCGGGCTACTCGTTTGTTGGTTCAATGTTATTATTGGGTTTATAACATTGATAACATAAATTATTTGCGCTTATAAGTTGTTTACTTGTTATTTATTTCAGATATGTCTATTGATTCTATTCGCACGAAGATTTGTCGTTTAGCTTATTCCGATGGTGTTCCGGACTCCTTTCGATTTCGACTACTCGGTTTCCTGGCACGGAAAGAGATAGGTTTCTTGAGGTATGAGGATTCCCCTGATTTCCCTAACCTGAAGAGATTTCTCATGAGGTTTAAAAACCTTGTACGGATGTACGTGTTCTATGGTGGTGTTAGTATGTCGGGAAAGACTGTTTGCGAGCTTCTACTTGCATGTTTTCCGACTTGGTTCCTGGCCCTCAGAGAAGCAGTCGTCCCGACCCACATCGTTCACGAGGACCCAATGGCTCTCATTGCGGAGTTACTCGTGGTAGATGCGGAGAGGATTGATATATTGCGGACTTCTTATGAGGCGGAGAGGAAGTTCTGGGATCGTCCTATTAGGAATGTTGATGTCAATCAACGTTTTACGGCCCGGGACAATGAGTCCATCATTGATGAGTACCTCCAGTCACTAAGGATTGATGATCTTGATCATGACGGACTCGTTCACGATGTGAATGAGCTGATCTCTGATCAATCCATTGATGAAGTGGGCGATTCCGAGTCTGTAAGTCTCGTTCACGACGTGAATGAGCTGAGCTCTGATCAGCCTACTGAGGAAGTGAGTGATGCCAGGAAGGAGAGACCTCCAATCATAAAGGTCTATCAGAGGAGGAACAAGAAGTTAAAGGTAGATGGAGGTATGTCAGACTCTTGTAACATTAAAAACCAAATTATACTAGTTTAGTCCTCACGGACGGATTTAACTAGTGGATACTAATTGTGGTTTGTTGCAATCTTTGTAGGTTCGACTACAAGGAACGAGTAGGACGACTTCAAGTTCTTGAGCTCGACAAGCAACATTCAGTTGATGCAGTTGTCTAGCAGACTTGGAGATTTCTATCTTACGTTTTATCTTGGTTTTTGGATACTAGATTCAGGATTATTACTTTTACACTACATTTAGTTGCCTTGTTTTGGCAGGATACTTATGTTTTACATATTAATGGATGATTATTTTCTTACATTGTATTAAGGATTTATTTCTTTAATACTGGTTGTTTTGATTTATCATTCGTAGTGGGAGTAATAACTGTGAATTTTGAAGGATATTCCAAAATGTGTTATGATAAATGTGGTACTTCTTGTTCAAAATTGTCTTTTAACAAAATACTATGTCACTATATCTAAATCTATTCCCTTTCCTTATTTGAAATGAAGTGATTAGCATTCATGTTAATCATAGATTTCATTGTGATTTATTATGAATTGATTAGCATTCACGCTGCGATCGCGTTTTCCCTTCCCACGGAAATGCTAATTGTAAGTTTCATTGGTTAAATCTGTTCGGAAATAAGGATAATTTGCACACGAAGTGTCGCAATTTCAAATGATAGATTTAGTAATTAGTTGGACAAGTAGTTATTTTTCGAGGAAAGACAAGTATTTATTCTTGATTAACGTCCAAGAATAAAAGGAAATTATGGATTGGAACATCATAAGGCCGGAAGTACAAGACAGATAACCAAAAGGATCTGCACAAGATTATTTTAAGAATCCTTGTCACAGTGGGAGTATTTTCGGGTGTGTCTCGAAAATTGTGAATTGTTCATCAAGAAATCTAGTTTCTTGGACAATGAACAGACCAAGTTGACTGGTAAAGGATAAGTTAGATGAAGATGGTTGCTTATCATTGATTAGTCTATGAGTTTAACACTCGAAAGACTTGCAAGTTGTATGCTCATAATAGTTGAGGACATACATGAGCGAACATGGATGTAGTTTGAGAAAAGGGAAGAATTTTCTCAACAGTTCTATGTTTCGGGACAAACACTTTGAAATGTGTGGTTCAATGATTAAAGCATTCATTTGTCGAACAACACATATAAGTCCGTTCATGAAATGTGTTGACAAATGGTATATCTCTCATCTACAAAGGACGTTGAAATGGTTGTCTTGTACATTGTGTGATAATATTACTAGCACTTGAACAAGGTGTGAAAGTATTATCTGACACAATAAGTGGTGATTATCCGAACAGTTTAGAATGAAGGTTAGGAGTAATGTTAGATATATCCTACAGTCGGATAGTATAACGTTATTCAAGTACTCTTCATAGACTACTGTTGTGGCAAAGCTTGCAATACACCTGCGTGTTGCATAAGGAGCCAAATGTACGTTAGTGCTGTGTGCATGGTAACGGATATAGTCCATCATGTTTGTGGACACGGATAATCGAATGGTAGCTAGAAAAACGACATCACTGACCTTAAACTATGGATTCACGTAAGAAGCGGAATTTTCTTGAAGATTCTCACGCAGTGAAATGCTGAGAGGGAGCTAGATAATTCAGGGCTTAGCTTCGTGAATTGGCAGTAATCTCAATTTGTTAGAATTCTTACACCCCCTGGAGAATTCTAAGTGCAGTAACAAATTTTCTTAGATTTGGAAATGCCGGTAACAACATAGTGAGTACCATTACTAAGGCGATATCGTGGAGGAAATAGAAACACTAGAGGAATGTACGATGACGGTTCCTTCACTAAGTGCACCATGTCAGGTATACTGTAGCACGTGGCTGACATGTCTTAGTGAGCCTCCCACGGCAATATACACTAAAAGGGTAAAATATTTAAGTATAAGTGGGAGAAGAAGTGTATGATGGTTGTTAACGATTGCGATTGTTAACATAGTTCATGGATGAAGTCATATGGTTTCCAGTAGACGCGTTGGTATACTAAAAGGTTTTACTTTAGTATAAGTGGGAGATTGTTGGGGTTGTTGTATACCTAAAGCAAAACCGGTTGTTTTAGTGGTTACGACACCGGTCCACTGTTAACAATCCCTATCTGGAAGAATATGTTTAAGCAAGAATAAAGCCCATTATCTCATGTTTTAGACCACGTGTCGATCTGAGTTCGGAGAGGATCACGAAGGTCGTTGATAATGATGAGATATAAACAGTTCACAGTCGAGATAGCTTGGGCTGAGCTATCGGTCTAGACTGCAGCTTAATGGTAGTGATGAGTCCTAATCACTAATTATGCTGGTACGGTGGAACGTACTGAGGATCAATAGAGATGATGCTCTTCTGATACTGACCCTATATCATAGGTGATATAGGTGAAGAGCTATGGATCTCAGGCTCTAGCTCGATCTTAACCTTGGTAAACTATTAGATGTATATGTATTCTTCGATGTTACTTTGATTTACGATGATATGAACTTCTCGTTAGTTCATCTTAATCATGTCGTACTTTGGGTAACACGAAGATGCATAGTATGTCTAATAAGTGTTATCAACAAGCCGTGTCCTGTGTGAGTGCAGGCTGACGATATCCCCTCAAGGGAGTTCACAATGTTTATTATACCAAGTCATGCATGCTGATTAAGTTCAGGTATAATAATGAGGAGTGAACGGGTACTACCTGAGGAATAGATGTTAACAATTAGGAGCAGTCATGGTAGCTCTAAATTGGTTAACGGATATGGAAGGTCTTAAACACGGGGGTCGAACTATACAAAATACCTACCCAATCTACATAATTGGGACAGAGCGGTGATTCAGCTATAACACTTTAGTGGAGTGCGTTATAGTTCTAATGAGATACATGTTCAGGGGTGGACATGGAAATATCGAATTAGATAAGGCCCAACTCTGTCTGGTATCCGATCCCTAGGGTGGCCCAAACAGACCTAAGGAATCGATCTAAACAGTGTTATTGAGTATGGGCTCAATAATTGGACTCAGGCCCAGTATATGATATATATTGGATTTATATCCATGTATATGGATAAGATTAAATCTAATAGGATAAGATTTATTTAATTAAATCTTATGGGGATAAATATCATATAAATAAATATATTTTGTATATATTTATTTATTTATTCTTCTACTGGAATTAGGATTAAATTCTATCTGTTAGAATTAATTCCGGATATACAGTTGCATAACGGAACAGATTAATTCCTTATTAATTCCGTATTAATAAAGGAATAAGATTTGTAAGTTATGGAAAGAATAAATATGGGATATGGCATTAATATGGTTGGAGATAAATAAGGAATCATATCTCCTTATTTATGAACCATATAAATATACTCTCAAGTCTCACATAAAACCCTAGCACACATTCTGACCTAGCCACCAGAATTCTCTACGAGAATTGGCGCAGAACCCTAGGCGAGTGAGAGAGAGTCGGCCGAGTCTGAGGAAAGGAGATCGAGGTTCCGTGATCTTGAGACGTCCACCAAGTCTCAAGATCTGAAGGTGTGGGATCACATCCTAGAAGATCAGAACCGTAGATCGATCAGACACGACTCGGATTCCTCGTTTCCATAATCGTAAGGTATGTACTCGAGCTTCTGTATGACATTATGTGCACGATCGACTCAACACAACCGAACCAAGATCTGGGTCGGGGCGGCTTTCAAGCAGCCGTTCCAACAGCAGCTGCTTGAGGAGACCGAAGTAACCCAACCCCAGCCATCACCCACCAAAATTCAAACTCCCCCACCTCAAACACAGACACCCCCAATCCAAACCCAAATCCAACCACCACCAGAACCCCAAGCCTCATCTTTAGCCCAGCATCAAACCCAGAAATCCCCCCTATCTCCACACGAAGAAGAATCAGCTTCTTCTTTCCAACTACCCCCAATCCCACTTCTCAGCACAGACCCTACTGCTGCATTCACCATATTCCAACCAACCCAAACCCAGCAACCAGCCACTGAAACCATTCAAATCACCGAAACCTCCCAAGCCTCATCATCAACCCAATCCCCTTCCTCATCGGCAGCTACAGCCGATACCGCCCAAACTACCGGCACAAATATCGTTCCACCATTCCAAATTCCCACGGTCTCTGCAGAGATGAAGGCTCTAGAACGATACGTCAAAGATAGAGAGCAGGCTGCAGAGACAATCTCCACTCGCTACTCCTCTGTGCCGATGTCTGACGAGTTTTTCACCAAAACTGTCGACTTTCTCACCTACATCACCTACCGCGGCACTGAATATTACAAGGTCTTTAACCTCCTAAAGGCCTTTAAAGAGGAAGAACTTATTCGGATGGAGGCACAGCTGCTGGACTTCATTGGAGAGAATGGATTTCACGCATTCCTTGATGGGACCAGCTTTTGGGACAAATTGGATGCCAAAGTGAAGCGAACCTATCCAGACGCTTCAGTCCCTGAGCAAGTGCCGACCATCCACGAGCAGCGGCTGATGAGAAATCATGCAGAGGAGGTGCAAGTGAAGGAAGTGGAGATCTCAAATCTTCAAAGTGAGATCTCCAAGAAGGATGAGGAGTTGAACAAGAAGGTGTAGGAGGTCAAGAATCTTCGAGAAGATTTTGACAAGAAAAGGGGAGAAATGGAGGGAAAAGTGGAGGAGAAAGGGAAACTGTTGGAGGAGAAGGAGAAAGCATTGGAGGAGAAGGTAAAGCTGGTGGGAGACCAGGAAAAGAATATCACTGAACTCAAGCACTCGCTTGAAGCGGAAAGGAGTCACTTGAGGGAAATCAATGCCAAACTAGTGGCAGTTGGAGAAGAAAAGAAATGGAGCAAGGTGAAGAGGAGCAAGGCAAAGGAAAGAAATGGAGAAGTCACACTGTGGCTGCCATCAAAGCAAGCCAACAACGTTCTCGCGCCTCACCTACCTCAGTTGGCCATCTCTCATCTCTACCAAAACAAGGTGATCCCGGAAGTTTCAAATTAGATGTTGTTTTGGATAATGGGGAGAGTGTGCCGGGTATGTTGGATTTGGGTGTAGTGGTGAACTTGATGCCATACTCGATTTTCGAGAGAATGGGTTCGAGGGATCTTAAGCCCACCAATTTTTGCGTCGAGCTAGCCGACAGTTCTTTGAGTCATCCCTTGGGTTTGTGGAAGAAGTTGCTTTACTTGTGAGAGGAATTCAAGTTCTTGCCGATTTCATTGTGCTTGACGTGGGGCAAGGAGCTAGGAGTGAGAGAGGTCATCTCTTCTTATTAGGACGACCTTTCATGGCTACTACTCAAACTCGAATCGACATTGGATCCGGCACAATGAGCATGGCCGGTGTAGGAGGTTCGGTAACTTTCTCAATTTTTTATAATTATTCTTCTCATTCTAATTCTTTTATCCAAACATGCTCGTATGTGCATATTACTAACGATTTGGATGAGAAAAAAGTAGAAAAGAATTTTCAGGTTGCTATGCATGAGGGAGAAGCCATTATTGATGAGTTTTTGAGCAAATTGGATGAGGAAAAGATTGTGGAGGAATTTTTAAGCGATGTACAAGGCATGGATGAGTCGATTTTGAGCTCACGACAAGAGGAGGAAATCATGGACAACTTTCTTACCAATCTCGACGAGGAAGCACTTTTTGTGGAGGATCCATCATCAAGTTTTGAAGATCATGATATTTCTTACATGGATTTTCACACAAGTGTGGGGGAGATGAGTTTCCAAGATAAAGTCCACCTATGCATCGAGAGTTGCCTATGGATGGTTAAAGACGTTGCTTGTTGCAACAAATTTTGGATGAGAATTTTCTCGTCAATCTAATGACGTTAAATGAGCGCTTGGTGGGAGGGAACCCTTGCAACAAACAAAAAATAAATAAATAAATAAATTCTTTTCTCTTTGTTTTCTCTAATTCTTTTATTTTTGTCTTTGTTTTGTAGGTTGCAATTTTTGGGATCGCTCGAGGTCTCGATTTTTGTGCCAAGTTGTGTCGTCAAAAGCGATAAGTTTTCCTTTTCCCTTCTTATTTATTTTCTTGCGATGGGGACATTGCATGATTTTGTGTGTGTGTGTGTGTGTGTGTTGGGGGGGGGGGGGGGTTTGATAATTATCAATTTTGATATGTTAGTTGAATTTTTGTGTCTTTGTTTTTCCCCACTTAGTGATTTGTTTATATTTGAGCATATGAGCATGTAACTTAGAGTTGGTTTAAATGATTTGAGGATGGAGTGTTTAATTGTTGGAATTGATAGCTTGAGTTAGGACGTTTTAATCTTGAGTTGTGAACGATTATGATTTGATGAATTGTGGGGCATGATCGAATTGAGTTGTGAGGTGATGATCGATGATTTGGATTATGAGTGATAAATCTTGATTGTTGCAATTTTAGAATTTTAGTTTACTTCCCCCTTATAAAAAAAGAAAAAAAAATCGTTGAGTTGTGCTTATTTGTGAATAATTAAGTTGATAGGATTTTGCTCCTCTTAATTGTTACGTATGAAAATAATCGAGGAAGTAATTGATGAATCGTTGTTTTTCTCTTCTTTTGCTAGTTGAACGCTGAACCTTTCACTGATTTTTTGTTAATTCATTACTAGGGTTTTTGTGAGTTCTCTCTCTTTTTCTCTATCTTCTCTCAATCTCTTAATTCATTTCAAAATCTTAATTGAATTTTTAATTTTATTTTTTTTCCAGGTTCATATATTATTTATTATTATTATTATTTTTTTTTTTCAGGTTCATCGCTTGTGGTGGTGGATCGGAGGTGCGAGGAGAACTCATATTTCAAGAGTTCAACATTCAATTACTCTCTATATCTCTCTCACACATGAATTTGGAATGTATTATGAAAATCTTACTTGATTTTTCGATACGATTTTAATATTTTTCGGACTTTTTTGTTTTAGCTATTCTTTATCAAAAGTTGTTGATTTTTATTAATTTCGATCCATGTACTTTAGGATACAGTACAATTTTTACACTTTCGTACTTGTTTGTATGGATCATAGTACGAAACTTTCAAAATCTTATTAGAGAAGTGGATAATTTTTTCACTTCGCTCTATACACTTAGGAACACAGTACAAAACTTACAAAATCTTACTACAAATGTTCAAAATTTTCATTACGTCATACATGTATTTAAGAACAAAGTACGAAACTTACTAAATTTTACCTAGAAAGTGCATAATTTTTATTAATTCTCTATACAGTACGAAACTAAAAAATCTTATAACCAATATCCAGTACGAAATTTACAGAAAACGTACTATAATATAAATCCTTACTATGTTATAAAAAAATGAAAAAAAAAATATTTAAAAAACGAAAATGAGAAAAAGTGGAGAGAGAGTGTGTGTGTGTCAATGGAAAGGAGAAAAATGAGTGTTTCAAATAAAGGAGAAAATTAGGGAGAATGACGAAGAGAGAGATTGAGAAAAAGAGAAAAATGTCATAAAAAGGAGGAGAAAGGAAGAGAGAGGAGAGAGAGGGAGATGAGTTAGAAAAAAGAGAGAAAGTGAGAGAGAGAAAAAGAGAAAAAGAGAAAAATGTCATAAAAATGAGAAAGGAAGAGAGAGGAGAGAGAGGGAGATGGGTTAGAAAAAAGAGAGAAAGTGTGGGAGAATAGATGTGTGAGAGGAAAGAGGAAGGAGTTGTGTCATTAATGTAAAAAGGTGAGGGTATTCTAGTACTGAATTTTAAAATATGGGTATTTTTTGTATTTTTTATGTTCCAAACCTAAATTTAATTTTTTAACTTGCATATGGTATATTATTTTTTACCTCTAAAATATAACTATTTTAGACACATGATAACATAAACAAATTAATATGGAATGTGGAGTTAATTTCGGAGCTCTTTCAAGAGTCAGAAGTTGCAGAAATTGTTTCAATTCCTTTGAGCTTAAACCCAAATGAAGACAAATTAATATGGCTTTTTTCTCGCAATGGGGTGTATTCTGTTCGCTCTGCTTATGCTCTTGCCTGCAGGCTGACTATCGATGACACATATGGAATTAGTGGAGAATGGAATTTGCTATGGAAAATCAAAGTTCCTCCAAAAGTGAAAATTTTTTTTGTGGAGAGCCTTGCAATATTGCCTTCCTACTAAATCCAATCTCTTGCGTAGGGGAGTACAGGTGGAAGGAGTGTGTCGAAGTTGTAATGCAGACTTTGAGAATGAATGGCACTGCTTCATAAATTGCCCTTTTGCAGAGGAGTGTTGGCATGCTTCAGGATTTCATGAGCGGATTTATGATATTGCTGCTGTAAGTGTGTCTTTTAAGGAGTTTGTCATTGGAATTATTAAGTTGAATGATGATAAGGTCAAATTGCATGCCATTATGCTAATTTGGCAAATTTAGAATCAACGTAATTCTACCATATGGAAGAAGACAACTCCAAGTTCTAATGCTACATGGATTAAAGCTCAAATTGGTGTTAATGAGTGGGCTTCAATTCATAACGGTGAGACTCCTATTACTGGTCTGCGAAATGAATTGGTAGTTTGTCGTGCTTGGCATAATCTATCAAATGGATGGGTTCGAGCAAATATTGATGCAGCATTCACAGTATAATGCTACAGGTATTGGGATCATTGTTAGATCAAATGTAGGGTCTTTCATTGCTGCGCGAGTTAATTCTTTGCCAGGTTGTTTACGCGTTGAAGAGGGTGAGGTTATGGGATTACATGAAGCTCTTTCTTGGATTAAGGAGCTAGGTTTTGAGAGGGTGGAAATTGTTACTGATAGTAAAATTGTTGTTGATGCTATTTCTTCATCAGTTATTGACTATTTTGAGTTTGGAGGCATTGTGGAAAATTGCAAATCATTTTTTGAGGGTAATCCGATGGTTAGTGTTAAGAATGTACGACGTGATGCTAATTTTATAGCTCATTGTCTCGCTAGAGCTTCTAGGAATTTCCCTTCGCCGTTTGTCTGGAACGAGCCCCCGGCATTTGTGGAGGGTCTTCCTTCTTATCCTTGCTCTTGTGCTTAATATATTCTCTTTTTCAAAAAAAAAAAACAACAAACATGGAATAAAAATAAAGTTTTCATGAATATTGTCAATTAAAATGTTAAAATTTTTTAATTGCCATAAATTATACTCTTATAACATTTACCATTAATTAGTTATTTAAAGAATATTAAAATATAATAATGATATACCATTTTATTACATAATTTCTAATATTAGTCGAAAAAATTAAATTAATAATTGATTGTTAATGTTAAAAAAATTTAACATAAAATTAAATACATGTTATTAGAAAACTAAATCTTCTATAAATAGATCATGGATTACTATGATATACTATATATAGATTAACCCCTTAATACATTACATAGTAGTATATACAAAACCCTTATTTAAAGTATGTTAGGCTACTATCATTTTACAACAAATCCTAGTTTTCTTAATAATTATACAATAAAGAAAAACAATCATCTCAAAAGAAACGAAGAGGCATCGATATAGAGAATTAGTATGAAAAGGCTAAGTGCTTGTTTGGTAGGGGTGATATCTTGGTATAAACCAAGATATCACCCCTATATACTCATGTTTGGTTTGTATAATAGAATTTTAAGTGAGCTCGGGATAGCTCTCTAGGCCCAAGCCGGCCCGCATGAAAATTACTGCTCCCCCTCCAAATTTAATCACGCCTCCCCCCTGTGACAAAGAACTCATGATTGAACTGTAGATGTTTGGCCCATTTTAATCATGGCTTACTGTTACACTTAGTTATCACAGTCTTGCTACCAAACAAGCACTTAAATGAAGTGATCATGTGGGCATAACAGTTCTCCTTCGATTGAATAATTTTGCAAGAATTAACGAAAAAGTTCACTCATTCTAATTGAAAAGAATACTACTAGTATATTTTTAAATTTAGTGGTTGAATTTTCAAAAATAATATAGTCAAACAATTCTCACGATAGCATATTTGTCAAAGTCAGCCTTTTTTGCTAATACATTTGAATTCAGCGTTCCGCACGTGTGTGTTATCGAATTTCCTCATCTAGCTGAAGTAATTTATCTTTAATTGAAAATCTATCTTCCTTTTGTTCACACTGTTTATTTCTCGATTCCATTCTATTTGATATAAACGATTTTTATCTCTCTATTTTTTTATTTTATTTCTTTTTTTGGTTTCTACTATGGATAATTTTTCGTCGTCACAAGGGCAAAAAAAAAATTGGCAGCCATTTTCCCATTCTTTTCATTCAAATCATGATAATGTTTTTCTAAAATATTAAGAATCATAATATTTACCGAAGCCCTTAATTTTTTCCAACTTAGAGAAGATAGGATACAGGAAGTGGGGACAGCAATATAATTTTTATCATATTTTATTCTGTATTTTCCATTTTCATTTAAGAAAATTCATTTTTATGCGATTATTTGACTGCATATTTGGCAATCTCTCCTCATGTGTACATATGTAATTTAATAAAATCTAAATCTAGTTGAAGCAAGGTCAAAGATAGTCAATTTTATATTAAAAAAAAAATATTCGTTTTCGGTCACTGTTAGTGAAATAGTCTAATTTTAATCATTTTAGATTTTTTCTACCAATTATACCTGTTATATTTAAAAATCAAAATAACTAAAACAAAAAATAAAAATAAAAAGGAAACCTAGATCAATGTTTTAAAAACCGAACCGGAGGTCGAACCGGTGAGGCCTTCGGTTCATGGTTTGATCGGTTGAACCGTGGTTTAACCGGTTAAAACCGGAAATAACCGGGAAAAACCGCGAACCGGAATTACGGCGGTTCATGGTTCAACCGGGTTCAACCGGCGGTTCGGTTCGGTTTTTAAAACACTGTCCTCCTCCGCCGGCCCACGTTCCTCCTTCTTTTCTCCCACAGGCAGGGGCGTATCCACATAGGGCCAAGGGGTGTCAATTGACACCCCTTAAAATTTATTTTCAACTATATATTTTACCATTACACTTGTTATTACATATAAAAGTAGTTTAAACATATGCAAAATCATGTTCTTGTTATTACTATTACTCCCTCTACTTCATTTATAAAGAGACATTTTCTTTTGAGACGTCTATCGATATAAAGATCTTTCTCAAAATAAAAAATTTAACCGAGTAAAGTTCATATACATCACTTTTACCCGTCACCTATTTTTTTAATATCATCACTCTAGTCTTAATTACCGTGCCGAAAATGTTCCCGCATTAGTGGAACAGAGGGAGTATAATTTAGTTACGATTTTTGACACCCCTTACTTCAAATCCTGCGTCCGCCACTGCCCACAGGTGACATTGACATGAGATGTAGTGGCGGTGGCCACAATCGGTATTTAGAAATGAGAGAGAGAGAGAGTTGGGGTGACAACGACGATGGGTGAAAGAAATGAAGGAAGAAGGAAAAGTGATAGAGAGAAAAAAGAGAGGATGGCATGAGAATGGTTGGCGGCGGTGGCCACGAACGCGGTGGCGATGGGAAAGAGGTTGAAAAGAACATAAACTTTTAGATCTTCATAGAAACACCAAATCCCAAAAACATGATATCCAAATTCATAATATGGAGAAAAGAACATAAACTTTTATATCTTCATAAATCTTTTAAAATAGGGAGAATACCCAAAAATAGTCACTTTCATAATACAAAAGTCCTTTTTTAGCCACATATAATAAAAAGGTCCTTTTCTAGCCACTTTACATATTTTATGACATTTATACCCTTAATAAAATATTTACACGAATTCAGAATTACTCGTGTTCGTGTGCACGAACGGATATTCACGACAATTTTGTTCGTGTTCGTGTGCACGAACAGATATTCACGACATTTTTGTTCGTGTTCGTGTGCACGATCGAGTATTCACGACTGTTTCGCTCGTGTTCGTGTCGTCTTCTTCGATTTGTTGTCGAGGAATCTGCTATGCAATGTGTGTGAGATAGAGAGAGAGAGAGGAGGGAGAGATCGAGAGAAGAGGAAAATTAAAGAATTTAGTGAAATTGAGGAAAATCCATACCTCGGCATCGCGGAATCGGAACTGAGCGAATACGAATTCGCGAAGCTCACGATAAAAAAAATAAAAAAATGTTGAGCAACTGTTCTGGCTTCCGCCGTCACCGTCGAAGCTTCTCTCACCCCCTTCTCCGACTCTCTCCCCCTCCCTCCCTCTATTGTGATTTGAGACTGGGTTGCCGATTTTTTGTCGGAGTTAGGTAGTGGTCGCCGGAACCGGAAAAGAGAAAAGGTATTGAATGATTTGGGGAAATCACCGGGGTGGAGATGGAAGAGGGAGAAGAGGGAGAAGAGGGAGAGAGTGCATGCGTGGGGTTGCTGGGTTGGGGAGAGAGCACAACAACGGCGGCGGCGACGGCGACAGCAACGACGGCGGCGATGGCGACGGCGACGACAGTGGCGGCGGCGGCGGCGACGAGAAGAGGGAGAAGAGGGAGAGAGCAGATGAAGAAGAAGGTGAGGAGGGAAGGAGAGAGAGAGCCGATGGGTGGGGGGTGGGAATTGGGGGTTAGGGTTTTTCATTTTTTTTGTATTTCAAATATTTTTTTAATTTTAGGTAGTAAGGGCATAATGGGTAGTTTAGGTCCAAAGTGGCTAGAAAAAGACCTTTTTATTATACGTGGCTAAAAAAGACATTTTTGTTATGAAAGTGGCTAATTTTGTCCTTGCCCCTTTAAAATATGTAAAAAGTAATAATGTGTTATATTTTTCTTTCTATCTTCAGCTACATTTAGAAGGAATAGATCTTAAAAGGGTAAATTTCATGCACGTGAGCAACGAAGCTAACTTCAAGATTTAACTCTGTAACACAATGTAATCTCCTCTCATTGATTGAAATTAGCTTATTAGTTGATGAGCGATTATTAAACAATAATCAAAGATCTATTTATATTGTTCAGATCCAGCATATCTGTTTGGTGTCATTTTGTGTTGTTTTAGTCGTAGTTTCGAATCTATTTTTCTTTAGATTTTGATTGATTTTCATTGTACTTTGCTATGATTTGGGTCTTTTGTGAGTTTATGATCATAAGGATTGCTTGGAACTAAAAGTCGAGAAGATGGAGTGAAACGAGAGAAGAAAGGTTCTTAAGCAATCATTGAGCCCAAGTTATAACCTCTCACGATTTGAATGAATATTTATTTTGGATGTAATGGAAGCATATTATCAAAGAGGGGTTCGATAGGAGCACGTAGGTGAAAACGGGAGTCAATTTGGAGTTCGGACGAGGAAGTTACGGTCAAAATAAGAAAGACGTTCCAACGAGCCAGCATGCGAGCGGGCGGTGGGAAGAGTGAGCGGGTGCTCGGATCCGAGCAGGGGCCGAATTTTGTGCTCTTTTCCTTTTTGAACTAGGTTTTAGATGGTATTATAAATACATACTCTTGGGGCACGAAAATAACATATTTTTCTCTAGTTTTTTAGCACTTTTCTTTAGTTTTATTAGTTTTTAACTTTAGGATTGAAGATAACTTTTGAAGATTCAACTTTTAATTCAAGTTTCTTCGTTCGTTCCTGTTCTCTCGTTTCTGCTTTTAATTCGTAACTTCTTTATTGTTTTCCTTTCGTTTGATTAATTGCGTTCTAGTTTCTTAGATTTAAAATTCTTAGTTCTTCGTTTAATTTCTTTGTTCGTTCTTAAGTTTGTAGTTTGTATTTGTTTTTCAAAGTTTCTTTTCTCTCGTTTTTCAAAGTTTCTTTTCTTTCGTTTTCAAGTTCTTAAAATTAGATTTATTTTCTTAGATTTTCAAATTTAATTTAATTCATGTTTAGATTCGTTTTCTTTGTTGTTTTCGTTATTGTTTTCTCTATGATTCCATGCCTAGGTAGATTTAATTTTTTTGCTTGATTTAATTAGTTTAATTAGTTCGATTTATGTCTTATTTTTTAGATTATATTTATTTACTTGCTTTTGATTTATTGTTTATTTATTTTATTGCCTAGGATTTAAAACTAAAACCAAACAAACTCATTTTACTTGCTTTCTTAGATTTAGGCTAGTTTAGGATTATTTTGCTACACGATTATTTGTTCTGCTAAGTTTTCCTTGAGAATCAACTTTGGGTTCTATTTACTAGTGCTAGGATAGATTTCGTTCTATTACGAACACTTTTTAGTGAAACAATATCAATTATATTTGCTTCTTAATCTTCTGAATATATTTTTGTAGCACTTAGTTTATAATAGTGCAACTGAAATCGAGTAGAAACTAAGTACATTTATATCATTTTACTCATTTAAAACTTTATGATGCTCTTATAAACTTATAATATATATATATATATATATATATATATATATATATATATATATATATATAGAAACTAATGTTAAGTTGGAACTTAGAAACCGTCCACATCCATTGATTTCAGAGATCTAACGGTTGTCAATTAATATCATTTAATATTGAAAAAATAATTAATTGATTTTTTTAATGTTTTTGCTGATGTCATAAGGACATTTCTGACTTTTAATTTTATTAGTAATTGAATATTCATTAATTTCGTAATATTTAATTATTTTATTTCCTTATTTTTAGGGATTTTCCAAAACTGAAATACACTCTAACATTAAGTCGATTTCCGGCCAAATTCCAACGAGAATCAAAAAATGGACCACTGGGTATTATCCTACTCAAGAGACGAAGAGATTGATGGGTGGATCACTCATTTGGTGGAGAAACGAAGGAGATATTCGCCGGAAAAATCGAACCACCCGCAAAATTACGACTTTCGCAGCGACTTAAACTGCCAAATGTGATTCCGGCGTCATTAGACATCGGATTTAGATGGGCGACATACCGTTGGAAACCTCTAGAAGAGTAGAACATGTTTCTATGTGGTTCAATCCAATTTGGTTGAGATTTGAGTTCTAATTGGCAAAAATGCATAACAGCAATCGAAAATTCATTAAAATGACTAGAATATGCATATTATGTCGATTTTGTTGCATTTTAGAGATCATTCTGATGCATTTTCATTTCAACTTTATACGAGGCTCTAACTTTTCATATTAGAGTTTAGTTTTCCATTCAAGTTAGGGTTTAACTTTCCCTACATGTTAGGGTATAGATTAATTCTCACACAAGTTAGGGTATCGATTCTCCTACAAGTTAGGATACCAAATAGGGTTTAACTTCCCATATGGGTTAGGGTTTAGCATCCCCTACAAGTTAGGGTTTAGATTTTTATACAACTTAGTTTTTGGATTCTCATACAAGTTAGGGTTTAGATTTCCCTAATAGGTTAAGGTTTTAGTTTCGATTTTCGATACACATTAAACAAATTTTATGTACGTATTATGTTTTTCTGTTTATATGTTTCTGAATGCATAATAAATTTATTTTGCTGCATTTATATTAGATTTTGATGCATTATATTTTAAAGGTGGTACAGATGTTAATAATGATTGTCTTAAAGACAAATTCGTTTAGCAAAAATCGAGTATCTTAGATGGCGAACATGTCTCTTTGTGTGATAATGATAAGAAACCTTATTTTATACAAAATCTTTATAAGAATATTGCAACATTTAAGAAAGGTTGTGCAATGAATCAAACTTTTCTTTATTTCTTGTTTTATAAGAGGATTGCAACAATTTCTCAATATTGTGCAACATATTCTGAAAATTGTGCAATCAGTTAAAGAAAATTTTGTTTTCTTCTAACTTCTATTATGATGCAAGTTACAATTTATATGCAACATGAACTCCACTTTCATGTAAAATTCATATTTGTCGATCATGACGTAGAACATCTCACAAAATATTTGATACCACACCAAATTCTTCAAAATTCAATTACACATCATAATTTTAGATAAAATAACACATGTTGAGAGGTTCATCCATGAAGTCATCGTCGGATAATTCTTTATCGTGAACACCTGATGCTTTTTTTTTTTTTTTTTTTACCCGTCTCTGCTGCACAAATACAAAAATATTTAGCTTATATATGTAAATGCAATGTAAGTGTTAAAAAGTGCAACAATATTTCACAAATATGCAATGATTATACACTACAACGTATATGTTGCATATTTGTTTAAAACCAATAAAAATATCTAGATAATTATTTTTATAATAAGCAACATATTTGATGCAATACGTGGAAAAACTACTTTAAAATTATAAATTACATATGTTATTCCATCACTTCTTATGTATACGAAGCTAATTTAGTTAATTCATGAATGAGAAATACAGTATATGATAAAAATGAAGTCACAAAACTTAAAATCAATAGTTGAAACATTAACTCGCAAATTGGTAAGAACCTTAGTTTCATACATATCTGGGCTACGCCCTCAACTTTTGAACATATACTGTAATCGTACCTTTCCTCTGCATTTACTCGCCCTTCCCTCTGCATCTTCGTAGGTTACACATGATGCTTTGTTGGTGTGCCCTTCACCCCTCACTTTGCTGCACAAATACAAATATGTTATGATATATATTTCAATGCAATGTAACTGACGAAAAATGCAACACATTTTTACAAATATGCAATACATTTTTCCCTTAGAACTTTTATCGAACAACTACTGAGCACAAAAAACTTACGTAAACAGCCCCTCATTCGTGTCTCATATTTGAACTTTTTTACATCGATTACATTACAATATGCTACAAAAACTCGTATAACAACCATTTATAACCAATAAATTATCAAAATTTTGTATAAATACAGTCAAAATCGAAATTAGTTAAGAACCCTAATAATTTTTTTTGTAAATATGCAAAATCGACAGTAATTTCAAAATAATATAAACTGAAATTAACCTTCTACTCCTTTCTTTGCATTTGCTTGTCCTTTTATCCGCATCTTCGTGTGTTTTCTCTTCTCGATTTTCTGTATGCTTTCGCATTTTTCTTCTTCAAATCGGCGCACTTTCTGGCATTTTTTCTTCTCGATTATGGTTTTTTTCTCTGCAAATGGTGTCTGTGTTTTTGCAGAGAATATTGAATACGTTGATATGGTAGTGGATGAGTAGTTATAGTATATTCCTAAATTTATGGAGGCAAATCTATTTTCTTTATTTAATTATTAAATTTTTTAACTTGCTAGACAAATTTGTCCCTAATGTTGCTTATTTCGAATTTTTAATTCACAATATTAGTTTTAATCTCAGCCATTGATCTAGCACTAATCAATGGATATGGTGAGTTTCTAAGTTTCAACTTAAGGTTAGTTTCCACCAGAGTGCTACCCTATATATATATATATATATATATATATATATATATATATATATATATATATATATACAGAGAGAGAGAGAGAGAGAGAGAGAGAGGAGTTGGATCATATGAAAACCAAATATTTCGTGAAATCGTGAAAACCATGCATTTTTGTGCATTAAATGATGCATTTTTATGCATAACATGTTGCATTAAAAAATAATATTATTTTATTAAAAAAATTCATATAATCCTTATATATTTTTATGCAACATGATATGCATGAAAATGCATCATGTTATGCACAAAAATGCATGGTTTTCACGGTTTCACCAAAAGTAAAGTTTTCACCATATCCCAACCCTATATATATATATATATATATATATATATATATATATATATATATAGAGAGAGAGAGAGAGAGAGAGAGAGAGAGGATGGATCATATAGAAATAAGTCCTGGTGTGAGAAATAGGAATAGATCTGGACCATTGATCTTAATTTGATCTATGGTTGTAATTGATTTAAGCATGATTTTGTATAGTTTTAAGCATCTTTCGCATTTTAGCATGCAAGGATTTATTTGCACACGAACCACTCCCTATATATATATATATATATATATATATATATATATATATATATATATATATATATATATATATATATATAGGGTTGGGATATGGTGAAAACTAATATTAAAGTGAAACTTAGAAACCAACCATATGTATATATTGGGTTGGGATGAGATTAAATGAAATAATGCATTAAAAAATAAAATATTGTATTATTAAGGAAAATTCGTCCACAAAATTTATTAAAAAAAAAAAGAAACAATCACATTCCATAATAATAGGAATTTCCCATAATCAACCTGCACTACTCCACTTCTCTTGCAGCAATACGATTCCCGACCAGATCCAAATGACAGTCGTAAAACGGACAATCGGGTTTTATTCTACTCAAAGAGACGAAGAGATTCATGGGTGGATCGCTCGTTTTGGTGGAGAAACAAAGGAGATATTCACTGAAGATGTCGAACCTGTAGGGAAATCGCGACTTCAGCGGCAGCGTACACTTCCAGATGCAATTTCGGCCTTATCGGCGATCGGATTTAGATGGGCGACGTACCGTTGGAAACGTCTTGAAGTGTAGAACATGTTTCTGGGTGGTGCCATCCAATTTGAATGATGTTTGAGTTCAAAATTCAATAAATTTTATAACAATCGAAAATGCATCAAAATGACTGTAATATGTATTGATATTCGATTTGAGTTACGACGAGTTGTTTGTGATTACTCAACAATTGTTGCACATTCAGATAGTTTTGGTGCATATTAGGTCACGAGTTGTTACATATTAATTGATATTCTTTTCATTTACATAATTTAATTTATGGGTCTACAGACGTATTTTTATTGCACAAAATAAATAATGTTGTTGCATATTCTTGGAATTAAACTCAATAGGGAAGCTAAACCCTAACCCAATAAGGAAAGCTAAACCCTAACTTGTATTGAATGATAAATCCTAACCCAAAGGGGAAGCTAAACCCTATTTGGGCAAGCTATACTCTAACTTGTAAGGAAAGTTAAACCCTATATAATTACATTTTGTTGCATTAATTTATTGTATGTTTTGTTGCATATTTGTCTAATTTTGTTGCATATTCGTCTAAGTTGATACATTCTACTACTATAGACGATGCAATTAGAAAAATAGGGGGGAAGAAAGTTGCATATATGTTTACGTACATTTTGTTGCATTTATTGTATATGTATTTCCCCCAAAATTGAACGATTGAAACTTGAACGAAAATGAAAAAGAATGAAATAGGGGGAGGTGGACGAAAATGAAGAAGAATGATAGAGGGGAATTTGGACGACAATCAAAAGAAATAAAATAAAAAATACCTAGTTACCAAATAAAATATTCATGGAAGTTACTAATCCCATATTTTAAGGGATTTATTAAAAAAATATAATATAATTTACTTGTTTACTGTAGAGGTAGAATCTACAATCACTGTTGGCCGGACAATTCGGTCGATCTGGTCGAATAGGGCACTAGCAACCTGTAACCAACACAACGGACACGTTAGAGCCCTACGAAGAACACCGGAGGGGGTGTCGGTCGTAGGACCTCCGACGCTCAAGTTAGTACGGTATTCAAATAAGATAATGTAAACGTAAACAATAATGAAAGCAAACAGTAAAGCAATGGTGATGGTCGTGGACGACTGTGAGCGTTCGGTCGGAGGGTGGTGACGTGGGAGATGGATCGACGTCGGAGAGAGCTTGTACGGCTGACTCCGGCGGCGGTGGACGCGAGGTGATTGCAAAGAATGCGGTGAGTGCTAGAGAGCAGTTGAGAGCGTAGTGGAGAGTATGAGCGTGTCAGATTGGATGTCCGTTTGACCTAGTCGGCCGATATTTATATCATGACCTTAGGGTTTAGGGTTTTTCCCCATGCGGCCGTATTGACTGTTGCCACCTTCCGCGTCCGTTGCTATTCTTTCGGCTGTCATCCTTACCCTTGACTCATTCTTCCAACAGAGTGGCGAGTCAAATTGTTGGCCACGTTGGCCGTATGGGCAGTAACGGCCGGTTTCGTTGACACCTTGATAAGGATAGGATTTGTGGCCCAATAACGTTGTTGGGCCTTTTCGGCCGTGTTGGGCCTTTTCGGCCGTATTGGGCGTATTTCGGCTGATTTGCCTTTACTGTTAGGCCGTTTCGACCGTCTTAACCCGGCTTATTAGGCTCTTGGGCTAAGTTTATTGGGCTTACGAATTTTACCCACTACAGTTTGTCCCCCACTCTCAAGTCAAAGTAATTTTTGACTAGAGAGTAATAACGATTGTCTTGGCCAATTTCGATGTAGTAGTGATGTCGATAGGCTTTGAACTTATATTCGGGTACTCATAATCTATATAACGGGCGGTGATGGCCTCGGCCCAACGGTATGGATCGTTCGAAGTTTTTTCTCTCGATCGTGATACGTGGGCTTTTTCTAACTTTTTCAATTGATTTTAATACTCCCAAAAATATGAAAATTCGGGAGGATTACATGCATATATATAACCATGCATATCTTCAATATGGCATGATTCTTTGAACAGTAAGGTAATGAGGAATATACCCCCAACAGAGTGCCTTTGACTCTTTGTTGCCTTGTCGCGTAGCTTCTCGTGAACACGAGATATTGGTTGTATTTTGGCCTTGGGCCAAAAACAAAAATAAAAAAAGGGTAGTGGCCCATTTAATTAATAAATATTATTTATCCCAAAGTCATAAATTGTGGGAGTAGCTACAGCTCTCTGCTGGGCAGCTGGGAGGCTTAAACAATGCCAATTCATTTCCTTGGGGGACTCAAATAAATTCGGCCGAAGAAGAAGAAAGATTTCGTAACAGTTGTGCAGTCAACGCTGTAGGGTAGGCCTTTGTAAATCCGCGCACGCGATGAACACGAATGAAACTTGCAGAAACGAAATCAACAACGAGATTTCCGTGGTTCGGCTTGAAGCCTACGTCCACGGGAGAGAGAGAACAATTTCAATATGAAATCAGCAACAAGAGTACAATTACAGCGAGCTATAGATCGATCCAAGAAGAAAGAAAACCCAGCTAAGGAAGAACAAACTCCTAACCAACTTTCTTCTACCCTAAGCCCTTTTCCAGTAACTGCCGCACCCGAAAACTCACACACTTTCTTCTGCGAGCTACGAATCAGATCTACACAATATATGTGAATCTCAGATCTGATCTGCGCCGTCCAAAACCGACGTCCAAGATCATGCCATGCTATTCCAGCTTGCACAGTAAGTTTCAAGTTAGTTATAAGTTACTTCGCCCACGTGGATTAAAACAGCGAATAGGAAACTCCCATTCTTCCACGTCGTCATGCACAGTCAGCACTTCATCTAATTTGTTGAAGAATGCAGTCACAAACACAACAAATCTCCACCTTGAATGCATGATTCAACAGCAAAATCCTTCTCCTTCTCCAACTAGCTCCACATCAGAGCTATGTGAGCAATCCTCTCACATTTCCTTCAATCCAACTAAGTCCATACAATGACTGAACTTAGTAGATGAAAGAACCTTAGTCAGCATATCTGCTGGATTATCTTCTGTAGGTATCTTCACCATCTTGATCACACCCCTATTCACTTCATCCCTCACAAAGTGCAACCTAACATCAATATGTTTTGACCTCTCATGGAAAACTTGATGTTTGGCTAGGTGTAAAGCACTTAGACTATCACAATGCAACAATACAGCTCCTTGATCAATACCAAACTCTCCAAGAATGCCTTTCAGCCAAATCCCTTCCTTCACAGCCTCTGTGATGGCCAAATATTCTGCCTCTGTTGTGGATAATGCCACCACTGATTGCAGAGATGATTTCCAACTAATCGCAGCTCCAAACAAAGTGTAAATCCATCCTGTTTGAGACTTTCTAGTGTCCAGATTTGTGGCAAAATCTGAATCAACAAAACCCTCCAGTATTTCATCTCCAATACTGAACTTCCTTTGATACAGAATTCCATACTTCAGACTATATTTGATGTACCTCAAAATATACTTCAAAGCCTCCCAGTGATGCTTCCCTGGATTCCCCATATATCTACTTGCAACACTAATTGAATGAGCCAAATCTGGCCTAGTGCACAACATAGCATACATCACACTTCCTACTGCATTTGCATATGGCACTGCATTCATCTCTTTAACCTCTTTCTCAGATTTAGGCTGTTGTTCAACACTCAACTTAAAATGTTGAGCTAAAGGCACAAATACTGATCTAGCTTCATGCATCTTAAACCTTTTTAACACCTTCTGCATATAACCATGCTGAGACAACCACATTAAACCTTTTGTCTCTAATTCTAGTAATATCTACTCCCAATATCCTCTTAGCTGGTCCAAGGTCCTTCATATCAAACTTATCTGTCAAGTCTGACTTCACTTGCTCCACCTCCATTGGATTTATACCAGCAACTAACATGTCATCAACATATAGCAGCAAATATGCAACAGATATACCATCTTTCAGCTTCAAGTATACACAATTGTCATACTTTGATTTGATAAAACCAATTTTCACTACATGCTCATCAAACTTCAGATACCATTGCCTAGAACTTTGCTTTAAACCATACAATGATTTCTTGAGCAAACATACCTTGTTTTGTGTATCTGGAGTTGATGATCCTTCAGGCTGTATCATGTTTATGGTTTCTTTCAAATCTCCATGTAAGAAAGCAGTCTTTACATCTAATTGATGCAACTCCAAATCCCTGTGAGTAACAATGGCTAACAGAATCCAGATAGAACAATGCTTGACAACTGGAGAAAACACCTCATTAAAATCTATTCCTTCCTTCTGAGTAAAGCCCCTTGCAACAAGTCTTGCCTTGTATTTGACTCTCTCCTTATCAGTCATTTCTATTTTCTTCTTGAATATCCATTTGCAGCTAACCAACTTCTGAGTCTTAGGCTTATCCACCAAAATCCATGTCTTGTTTCTCTCCAAAGACTCTAGTTCCTCCCTCATAGCCACAACCCATTGCTCACTGTCCTCACAACTCACTGCTTCTTTGTAACTGCTAGGCTCTTGATATTCAATGTTCTCTGCCACATTTAAAGCATAATATGCCATATCTGCAGTTCCAAATCTACTGGGTGGAGTTATATGCCTCCTAACTCTATCCCTTGCCAACATGTAATCCCTGAGATTCTCAGATCCATCATCATTGCTATCTGAACCATCTTGATTCTCTTCCTCATTTCTGGTATCATGTCTCACCTCAGTTGCCTCCACCTCCAATCTTGCAGATTCACTCCCCTGTTTTATCACATCCTTATGAGCTTGGGACATCAGGAAAGGCATCTCATCTTCTCTAAACATTACATCTCTAGATATCACAACCTTCTGATTCCCACATTCAGTGCACTACAATTTGTAACCTTTTACTCCCTTTGGATAACCTATCATCACACACTTGAGAGCCCTAGGCTCTAATTTGTCTTGCTTGACATGCACATAGGCTCTACATCCAAAAACTCTTAGGTAATTGTACCCTGATGCTTTTCCAAACCACCTTTCATCAGAAGTTTTAAAACCTATCACTGAAGATGGGCATTTGTTGATGAGGATGCAAGCTGTGGAAGCTGCTTCTCCCCAAAACTTCCTAGACATACCAGAACTGAATAACATGCACCTCAGTCTCTCAAGAATGGTCTTATTCATTCTCTCTATGACCCCATTCTGCTGAGGATTGGCAGGAACTGTCTTGTGCCTTCTTATACCTTTCATTTTGCAGAAACCATTGAACTCTTCTGATAAGAACTCCAAACCATTATCTGTTCTTAGACACTTCAACTTGGTGTTCTTCTCATTCTCCACTTCACAACACCATTCTTTGAACTTGCCAAATGCTTCTGATTTTGATTTCAGAACATATAACCACAATTTCCTAGAATAATCATCCATTATGGACATGAAGTATCTTCCCCCACCTAAAGACTCTGTCCTAGATGGGCCCCACGAATCTGAATATGCATAATCCAAAGGAGCACTTGATATGTGAGTACTATCACCATAACTCTGCTTCTTACTCTTCCCAAGTATGCAGTACTCACAATCATCTAGTGTGGAACCTTCATAGCCTTTTAGAATCCCTTGTTTGACCAGTTCCTTCAAGCCTTTTTCTCCCACATGACCCAATCTCTTATGCCAAAGATTCAAATCATGACTTATGCTAACATCAGATTCACCAACAACAGCTACAGCATCCAAATGATATAAGCTATGATTTCTAATCCCCTCATAACAACAATATCATCCTTAAGAACATGCATGATTCCACCAGTTGATTTAAAGCTATATCCCTTAGATTGTAGCATACCTAAGGAAACCAAGTTTCTTTTGAGTTGTGGAATGTACCTCACATCTGCAAGGATCTTACAAGAACCATCATGCATCCTTAGCTTGATTCTTCCCACACCCTCAACTGTGCACACTTGATCATTCCCAAGCAAAACTGATCCCAGCTTCTGCAGCTTCAAATCATCAAACCACTCCTTCTTGGGACACATATGGAAACTGCAGCCTGAATCCAAGATCCATTGATCTTGGATTGATGAATCAATCACGTTCAACAGCTCAGCATCTCCACATTGTTCAGTTACATCTGCTGAACTCGGTTTTTCTGTCTTTTGAGCCATCTTCTTCTTGTGAGCAAAACAATCCTTCTTGAGGTGTCCTACTTTCTTGCAAAAATGGCATTTTCTGGTCTCCTTGTCACCAATTTCTTTATCCTTGGTTTGCCCAGATTTCTTGCCATCATTGGTGTTCTTCTTGCCCTTGAACTTGTGAAACTTCCCTTTCACATTCAGACTTTCTCATTGAGCTGATTTAGATCCACCAACAAACTTCTTCTGCAACTCCTTAGCTTTCAACGCATTCTGCACTTCCTCAAGAGTGATCGTGCCGTCTCTCCCATACAACATCGCATCCTTCAACTGCTCAAAAGATTTTGGGAGAGAATTCAACAGAATGATAGCCTTATCCTCATCTTCGATCTTGACATCCAGATTCTCCAAATCACAGATCACCTTGTTGAATTCATCTACTTGCTCCAGGATCCCCTTTTCCTCCAAGATCCTATACGAATACAGCCGTTGCTTCGCATACAATCTGCTTGCAAACGACTTCGTCATGTACAGCGATTCGAGTTTAGCCCAAACTCCAGCTGCGGTGCTCTCCTTCGATACCTCGCGAAGGCCTTTGTCTGATAAACACAGAACAATGGCGCTGTGGGCCTTCTCCCGCACCTCGATTCGCTTTTCCTCCGTCATGGCTGATTTCTTAAACTCCTCCTCCGATTTGATTGCTTCAGCCAATCCATGCTGCACGAGTAGAGCTCGCATCTTAATCCGCCACAATCCAAAATCATTGGAGCCATCAAATTTCTCTGCATCGAACATCATCGTTGACATCGCGAGGATCTTTTTCCCACAGATGGCGCCAATTTGTAAATCCGAGCACGCGATGAACACGAATGAAACTTGCAGAAACGAAATCAACAACGAGATTTCCGTGGTTCGGCTTGAAGCCTACGTCCACGGGAGAGAGAGAACAATTTCACTATGAAATCAGCAACAAGAGTACAATTACAGCGAGCTATAGATCTATCCAAGAAGAAAGAAAACCCAGCTAAGGAAGAACAAACTCCTAACCAACTTTCTTCTACCCTAAGCCCTTTTACAGTAACTGCCGCAGCCGAAAACTTACACACTTTCTTCTGCGAGCTACGAATCAGATCTACACAATATATGTGAATCCCAGATCTGATCTGCACCGTCCAAAACCGACATCCAAGATCATGCCATGCTGTTCCAGCTTGCACAGTAAGTTTCAAGTTAGTTATAACTAACTTCGCCCACATGGATTAAAACAGCGAATAGGAAACTCCCATTCTTCCACGTCGTCATGCACAGTCAGCACTTCATCTAATTTGTTGAAGAATGCAGTCACAAACACAATAGCCTTGACCCCCAATTTCTTTCACTTTATGGTTTTCACGGCCGCTTGCTTTTCGACGAGAGTTTTCAATTGTTGCTCCTTCGGCCGTTTTCGGCCGAAATCGAAAATAGGTTCAACGGGCATTACATGTCTTTCTTTTCCGGCCACTTTTCCTCTCATTTCTTCTTTTCGGCCGCAACAGTAAAAGAAAACATGGAGTTTTAGCTCATTTTAATTTTAATTTTTCGTTTTCGGTTGCTTTTGCAATTCGGCCGCTATCTCTAGCAGTAGAGAAGTTTGAAGTTCTGGCCTTTCATTTATTCGGCCATTTTCGTCGAGGTTGAAGTGCTTTGCTCTAGGAGGAGTTCGTCATTTGACACTGGTTCCATCGGAGTATGTTTGAACTTATTTCTTTTCCTCTCTTATTTTCGAACGCAGAAGATTCCATTGTTCGTTTGGTTCCGGCCGTTTCGTCGAACGGGCGGTAGGCGTCAACTACTTCTTCTTATTTCACTTGCTGAAGAGCTCAATTGTCGTTTCAAACGGTTGGAAATGTCGAATTAGTTTCGGACTACAGCAATTTGCCTTCAAACGGCCGGAAATGTCGAATTAGTTTCGGACTGCAGCAATTTGCCTTCAATAGAAAATTCGGCCAGCAACTTTTAAAGGTAAAGCAAGGGCTTTTCTTCTGTTTTATGTTATTCTACGGCCAACAGCTCATTCAAAGCATGAATTTTTCAGCTTCTTTCTGATAGTCGAATTTTGTTGCTGCGTTTCGGTCGATGTTTCGGTCGATTTTGGCGTCTTGTTTATTCACTTGCTTCCGTATTTGTTGATGTATACGGGTATGGATTAGGTAGTCGCGGCCGTTCGGTTGTTGATTTCTGTTTGCATAAAAGCATCAGCTGTTGTTTTCACCGAATAGGTATCGACCAGCAGCTTCAGGATGGTATAGATTTAATAGGCAAATTTTTGTTTGGTCGATTCTGGCAGTTATTACTTTGAATTTTCGGCCGTTCAAAGTTGTCCTTAAGCGTTGTGGAAATTATGGCTGGAAATTGATGACAATTTTATTCCATTTCAGCAACTCAAGATTCGACGACCGTTTATGCTCTTCTGGCTATTTTGCTGTTATCTTTAGAACGGCTAGTTCCACGACGGCTGACACTTAATCTTGGGGGTTTGAGAGTGTCCGTCATCTATCCGTTTCCGGCCATAATTGAGGCGGAGGGTTCGGCCCTTGAATTTGGCGAGGAGTGGTAGATTTTAGCCTTGTAACTTTATGACAATGATGTACTTACCTCTTTTATTCGGCCAGGTGTGTGTACCCGAGATTGTATGTATGTATCTTATGACTTCGTACTGATTTATTGGTTAGGGTAGGTACCCATTTTCCCCCTAAGTGTAAGTCGAATCGGTTGATTCGGCTTGGACTTATATTTTGTATTGGCGACGTGGTCGTCCGGTGTGTAGATTTTACTATCTTTAATGGCATTGCATTATGGTTGTTTTTGTTGCTTGTCGCTTTGTTGTATGATCATTTATCTTTGAATACTTGCTAACCGGGGCAAGCGATTTTTATAGGGATGGATGATGGGCTGCACTCCGGAGAGCTGCCTACATACCCTTTTGAAGGGATCAAACCCGAATGTAGTTCTGACAGTTCCTGCATAAAAACTGTCAGAACGATTGTGGATGAAACCTTTAACTTGTCGCATGAGAGAGATTAGAGAGGAGAGTTATTTTACTGTCCGTAGTTAGCTTTTGACGATATCTCCTTCGTCCTCTTTGTCTTGGGTGAGTGTAGTCGGTGAAAGCGAAATCTGGACTCCGGAGAGTTTTTCGCATGTCGCGTTTGTTTGGCGAATAATCGGCCAGAATTGTGCTCTGTGGAGCTGTTATGGCCCGTTTCCTGAATGGATAGATTCGACAGTCAACGTATAAAGTTGGCTGAGCTCCGGAGAGCTGCCTACATACCCGAAATTGGGATCAAGCCAAGATGTAGTTCTGAAATTTTTCTTGGCAGAATTGTTAGTATTGGTGTAGCAAAACATTACGAGTATGGGGAGAAAATAACAAATTGAAAGTAGAGATTAAGTTTAGAAATGATACTGTCTAAGATGGATGTCATTCCAGCTGCTGGAAATGTCACGTCCATCTTTCGCTTGGAGTTTGTAGGCTCCATGTCCGACCACCTTGGTGATCAGGTATGGCCCTTCCCACGTAGAGGCAAGTTTTTCGGCTTCGCTTTCCTTCGTGTTCTGAAAGACTCGTCGGAGTACCCAGTCGCCCACTTTGAAACTCCGCGTTCGTCTGTGATTGTTGTACTGGTCTTCCTCCCACTTGATTTGTGCCCATGCCTTTGCCAAAACATCTTTCATCGTCTTGCACGGGTATTTGGTGAGCTCCTTGTAGAGATCGGAGCCGTGGAGAAGGCCTTTGCGGAAGGCAGTGATGGCAGTTTGCTGGTTGCAGTTGGTTATCGACACCTTTTCTTTGTTGAAACGTCCAACGTAGTTGCGGAGGGGCTCTCCTCTGCGTTGGACTATCACGTACAAGTCTTCCAAAATTTTCTCCAACTTCCTGCTACTGGCATATTGTTGCACAAACATATCGGTTAGTTGAGCAAAAGAAGAGATAGAGTTATTTGGAAGATTGGTATACCACTGGAGGGCCGGTCCTATCAAACTAGAACCAAACCCCTTACACATGCAGGCTTCCCTCGACTGACGAGGGATAGCCACCGTAAACATCCTCTGTCGGTATTGAGCAATGTGGTCGTCTGGATCACTTGTTCCGTCGAATGGCTTCATGTTGGGGAAGCTGAATTTAGGAGGCATCTCCACTAGCGTAATGTCATCTACGAACGGTAAGTCGGCGTAGCAATTCGCGGCACTTTTCTTGATTGGTGCTGGTACTCCAGGGATACACTGGATCATCGCTTCCATTTCGTCCAACTTGAGAGCCAAATTTCCATCGAGGTTCATGTAGGATCTGGTCGCGGCAAACGGCATCGGGTTGGGAGTAGTAATTTGCTCCGGATGGTTCAGGACCGCAGTAACGATTGCACCGTGATTTGGTTGTTGAACGCCTGCATGTGCCGTCAGACCCGTGCCTCCAGTGACTGCATGGCTTAAACTCACTTCGGGTGGTGTGAACCGGTTCGGGAGTCACATGCTGAAGACCGATGGCTGGATGGATTGATTCGGTCGCACCGGCTGCCGGGACGGTCGAGCCAATTCCAGCAGATCGTATTGGCTGTGTCACGGTTCGTTGAGGTTCGAGATCAAGGGATACTGGGTTGCCTGTAAGGAAAGACACACGAGTACGGTAAGGATTAAACTGATGAAAACCTTGATTATTTACCGGACCGTACGACTCTCCGGGGTTGACATTGTCGATATCGTCATCATCAGTGAAGTGGTCTTCATACTCCAGGGATTGCATCGGGTCAACTGGGGTCTTCAACCGAGAGGTCGGAGTCTTTTGGGTTTGATTCGCGGCCGCTTCGAGACGCTTGAGTAAATTGGCATTCTCCTTTTCAAGCCTCTCCCTAGCCTCCCGCTCTCGGTTCATCTGTTCGGTCAGGGCCGCAAGTTGAGCGGCGAAATCGGTTCCCACAGGCGCATCGGACATGTTGTGTTCGTCACCCATGGTCAGAAATTCGAAAGCTTTCGGATCGTGCTGATTCGCTTGATTGCTAGGGCCCCACGGTGGGCGCCAAATTGTAGAGGTAGAATCTACAATCACTGTTGGCCGGACGATTCGGTCGATCCGGTCGAATAGGGCACTAGCAACCTGTAACCAACACAACGGACACGTTAGAGCCCTACGAAGAACACCGGAGGGGGTGTCGGTCGTAGGACCTCCGACGCTCAAGTTAGTACAGTATTCAAATAAGATAATGTAAACGTAAACAATAATGAAAGCAAACAGTAAAGCAATGGTGATGGTCACGGACGACTGTGAGCGTTCGGTCGGAGGGTGGTGACGTGGGAGATGGACCGACGTCAGAGAGAGCTTGTACGGCTGACTCCGGCGGCGGTGGACGCGAGGTGATTGCAAAGAATGCGGTGAGTGCTAGAGAGCAGTTGAGAGCGTAGTGGAGAGTATGAGCGTGTCAGATTGGATGTCCGTTTGACCTAGTCGGCCGATATTTATATCATGACCTTAGGGTTTAGGGTTTTTCCCCATGCGGCCGTATTGACTGTTGCCACCTTCCGCGTCCGTTGCTATTCTTTCGGCCGTCATCCTTACCCTTGACTCATTCTTCCAACAGTGTGGCGAGTCAAATTGTTGGCCACGTTGGCCGTATGGGCCGTAACGGCCGGTTTCGTTGACACCTTGATACGGATAGGATTTTTGGCCCAATAACGTTGTTGGCCTTTTCGGCCGTGTTGGGCCTTTTCGGCCGTATTGGGCGGATTTCGGCTGATTTGCCTTTACTGTTAGGCCGTTTCGACCGTCTTAACCCAGCTTATTAGGCTCTTGGGCTAAGTTTATTGGGCTTACGAATTTTACCCACTACATTTACCCTCATCTTTCAATTAATAAATCAATAAAACGATAAAAAAAATCAGTTATAAAATTGATGACGTGTCTAAATCTTATCCATTAGATCATGTAAATCAACGGTATCTATCAGTTTTCATATTTCACCAATTATCCATCCCATATATATATATATATATATATATATATATATATATATAGGTGAGAGATCAAATGGGATCCTTATCCTTAGGTATTAACTAGGATCCAATCATGACCTTTTATTTTCTTTAATCAGTGGCCTAGATTAATTAGGCGGTTTCTATTAAAATAAATTATTTTTTTAATCCAAAGGCTATAATTGTAAAACTACCGTATACGTATATAACAAATTCCATAATTCATGGGATTGATTGTGTGTATTGCTTGTTTCATTAATTACGCTAGTGCCTACGTTTCTCTAGTATATGCAATTAAACCAAACACAATCCAAATAAGTTCCCTTGTAGTTATGTTTCTTGAAATTGCTACTCGTGAATGTCGTACACTAACGGGGGAATACTATAAGAATTTTTAATTAATGTTTGAAATATATATATATACAAATTAAGCATTTGCTTTTGTGTAAATAAGCAATTCGAAATTCAAAAATGAACAATTCGATATATACAATATGCATAAAGATAGGGGCAAAAATCTATATACCTATTATGCTTAAGAGAAAAACTAAAATGTACCTGTTGGTCCCGGTTTGTTAATAGGGGAAATACGTAGAGGAGGGGGGGGGGGGGGTGAATACGTATTTCAAGTTTTTCAACTTTTTCCCTTTAACTCAGAGTGACAAGTAAAGAGCTCGCTTGACCTAGCTGAAGCTAGATCTACAGTACTTAGCTTGCCTGCTTGACCGAAGTAAGGACTTGATCAAGAGGGAGTCTTTACTCGTGTATGCGGAAATTCGGTGAGCTAAAATCTTTCCTAAGTAATTAAAAATCCAAGTTATGTTTGTTTATATGTACGTGCAATGGATAATCAAATACAGTAAAGAGATTAGGGTTAGAGAGATATACGGCACAGAGATTTATAGTGGTTCGGAGATAAAGCTCCTACGTCCACTTGTTGCACGACGGCAACTGTTCTCTTCACTCAAGAACTTGAAGATTTCGGGCTCTTCAAAAACCTGGTCAAGATCGGGCTTCACTTGCCTGGATCCGACTACAGACGTAGTGATTGCGGGTTCACTACACAAACCTAGACAAGACTGGAAGCTTCACTTGCTTCAGTCAAACACAGACAGGGAGATTACGGGCTCTCCTTACAGCCTAGCTTCGATCGAGCTTCACACAAACGATGTAGGTGCAAGCTTGGATCTAAACTCTATGATCGAGACTTCTTCAATCGATGAAAGAAGAGTCTTGGATCGAGACAACCTAACGACGACTCAAAAACCTAACAGACAGAGTTTAGGGTTTTTGGTAGACGAACACACTATGAAGAGCTCTTTACAGTAGATGCAAAGTAGGCTAGAGCTCTCCTTCTAAGCTTGGAGATTTGAAGTGGGCTTAGACTCTAAGTGTGAAGGTTGTGAAGACGAGTTCCGATGAACTGGAAACTCGGAGAACACTTGGAAACAAAGACTCGAAAATTGCTCAAAGGCTTGGGAGTGTTTGTTTGCTGTATGCGCTCAAATGCTCAAGTAGTGTTCTACTCCTCTTCGTCTTCATCCTTCACTATTTATGGGCGGAGGGTTGGCTGAGATCCGTTGCTTGGTTGGTGGCCTTGTCCCTCCTCCTCTCGACAGTACTTGCACAGGCTGGCTGCTTTTCAGACGCGCAGATTTGGATTTTTGCCGGAAATGGCTAAGTTCCAACTTCAACAGTAACTGGAGCGACCCAGTACTGTTACGGCGCCTTGTCGGCCTGGTAGTCAACTCCTCTGCTCCTCTCCGCGTTCGATACGTGGAGATCTCGTAATAAATGTGGAGATCTCCAGTTGACTGGAGTTCAAATTTGGAGCGGGAATTGCGCAGTCGCTTTCTGGTAGGTAGTGGCTCGCTTCGCTTTGAAGTTGTAGCGTCCGCTTGTAGTTGAGTCACTTCGTAGTCATTCTGTAGTGAGTCGCTTCGGAAAATAAAGTTCCCTAGTGACTGCTTTGGAAATTGCTGACTAGAGTTGACTAACTTTGACTTTATACTGTAGCACTCGCTTCGCTTCACTTTGGCTTCGAACTGTAGTGATTGCTTCGCTTCGCTTCGCTTTGGCAGACTCACTTTGAATCTACTGTAGCGCTTGCTTCGCTACACTGTTCTTCGGCATGCTTCACTTCAGCTTGCTAGACTTGCTTCGCTTCGAAAAACACACTCAAGCGAGTGGCCTTCACTTGAACTTTTTGAAGCCTATAATCTAAGCAAAATAGAGAGCCATCCTAACACAGTAGGCTTAGAAAAATTCTAACCTATTGACTACACCAAAATGGGTCGCTTGGGAACAGAACACTTGGGGTTTTGGGATCAAATCAAAACAATAAAATTATCCCTTATAGGTTCCCCCTTAACGTGTTGTTCTTAACAATTCCCAACAATTTCCCCCTTTTTGATGATGCCAAAACCCAAAGACTTAAGATTATCGAAATCTAGTCTATCTAACCGTGGAAGGAACTTCAAGCGCCTGCTTCCTTTGCAGCTTCGTTTGAATTATTATTTTTTTTTAAGTTCCTTTCCCCTTTTTTTTCGGTTAAATTCTGTTTGAGTTTGTAGCAAAAAGTAAAGTCATTCACAAAGCAAGTAAATGACGCATTTTGACAGAAATTGAAACTTGGATAAATGAACATCAGTTCACAAGATATTAAGGGACTTGAAACTCAAAGGTTTCCTGCAGCCCCTTCCCTATCATCCTCCTTCTCCTTCTCTTCTTCCTCTTCCTCCAAATCCTTCGCAATCATCTCTTCAGGAATAGTGTAAGCACTGAAGACCTTCGCTTCTAATGAGCCAATAGTGTGAATACTTGGCCTCCTCCAAGTCTCCTCCAGTCCGAAGGCTTCATCTACTTCTGCATCGATGACGCTACGATCAGGGACGCATGTACCGGGTAGGAAGGGCATGGGGAATTCCTTCATAGCTGGTACCTTGATCATTAGAGGCATGGGCTCTGCAAGCTGTGCAAGTGAGAAAACCTTCCGCCTGAACTTTTCATCATAGGCACTAAGAAAGTTGTTGAGAGCGCTGATCCTTGAGCATTCAGTCTGCAGTGGCACTACCTCCCAATAGTAGTACGCTTTGATAAACTTTTCTTTGTAGTGTAGCCACTGCTCAAGTAACTCGTCAGGGACGAACTGCTCAATCTCACGAGCATCAAGGTGCTCATTTCTGCGCACAGTCAACTCCTCTTCCGACCGGCTGGCCATCTGTGCCATGATTGCATTGAATTTCTTTCCTGACTCGCCACTCCAGATAGGAAGCTTCTCATTGAGTCGCTAGCGAATGTAGTTCTGTTCCTCCTTGAGGCGGTAGCGGCCAGATTCAATCATCTCTTTTGTAGTCGTCTGGCATGTGTCGATCACAGCTTGAGCAAGGCATGCTTCGGACTCTTCTGGCATGAGTGGAACAAAAGCACTTCGAACTAAGGCGGACTGGATGAGTCTCACTTCATTGAAGTGTTCCTCAATCCGGCCGTCAATGACTTGAAGTCGCTTGGCCTTTATTCTCCTCTCCTTCTCAGCTTCATCCTTCCCTACTTCTCCTCTCTTTCTTCTCCTTTCCTCCTTCTCTGCCCTTGAAGCAACTGCCTGTTTGACCTTTTGGCGTTTAGCTGCGGGGTCATCACTTTTCGAATCTGGGGCAGCTCGCTTCAGTGTTTGCTTCGGTGGTGGGGGAGGCGGCATGTCCTTTTTCATGATTGCACTCGGAGGAACAACTGCAGATGAAGTGACTCCTGCAGTTGCTGAAGTGAGTGTGGCAGCTGTAGCGGGCGCGGCGACTGAAGCGGGCGCTTTGGAACCTGAAGCACCTGCACCTGCACCTGCAACAGTTAGCTTTTTCAACTCAAATTGGCGCTCAATTTCCCGAGCCATGGCCTCGTCCGCCTCCGCTTGCTTCTGCCTTTCCTCCTTGGTAAGCACCGTGACTGGAGGATGTCGAGCAATGGAAGAGGCAAGCACTTTCTCTCCATGTGGCTTGCGGGGCTCTTCAGGCTTTTTCAAGAGCTCCTCCTCCGTGAGCTTCACCTTTCCTTTCTTTTCAAGCCTCGCCCTTGCTTCATCATCCAGTCCTTCCTCCTCATCTCCGGCACTACTACCTCCTTCAATCATCCTCTCTACTCCAACAACTTCACTTACTCCACCTTGTAGCTCCAAGAGATTGGCATCTTTCAGTACAATTCCTTCCCCCTTTTTGGCATCATCACTGCCAGGGGTTGGGACGATTGTCTTTCCATCAAGAGATTTGCGGAGCTCTTCGACCTTATCAAATACAGCATGGAGCATCTTTTCAGCACGTGTCGCGAAGACTTGCTCTTCTGACAATACAATTTCAGCTGTTTTGATGGAGATTTCTTCCAGCAAGTATTCGCATTGCTTCTCTCTCTCTCTGACTGAGGCCATCAGCTTCTCAAGTGACTCAACGTTCCTGAAGCGAGCGGCCAACTCCGCTTCAATCTCTGCGCGAATGTCTTTGCGCTCTTCCTCGATCGTGAGATTGAGGAATTCTTGAGAAGCTTCAAGTTCGGCTTTTGCCGTAGCCAGAGC
This sequence comes from Thymus mandschuricus, assembly GCA_029379335.1. NCBI lineage: Eukaryota > Viridiplantae > Streptophyta > Magnoliopsida > Lamiales > Lamiaceae > Thymus > Thymus mandschuricus. The sequence continues at coordinate 10,456,754 of CM057074.1, read as the reverse complement.
ACTTTCTTGCCTGTTGAGAGTTGTGTGGAGCTGGGCAGCTTCGATGATCTTCTCTGCTAGCTTACTGGCATTTTTCTATGCTTGATCGATCTGCTCATCTAGTTCTGCTTTCTTCAGATTGACTGAGTCAATCTCTTCGGCTTGAGCAGCTATTTGAATTGCAGCACGGGTCAGTCGGCAATTCATCATCACCATTTCTCCATCCTTATCCTCCACTGCTCTAATCATCTTCTCAGCATATTTAGAGACTTTTTCCATCTCTTCCTTGTGACTTGCGATTAGAGCAGTCTTCTCCTTCTCCAGATTCACCATTCTGCTGTTCAAGCATTTCAGCCTGCTTCTTTCAGCATCAAGCAGCTATTTGAGTTCAGCAATGGTCTTCTTTTGGTCTCCGACCAGCTTCACTTGCGCCTCCAGCGCCTTATCCTTCTCTTCCATCAACCTCTCCTTTTCCTCCACCTTTGCCTCCAGTTCCCCCTTTTTCTTGTCAAAGTCTTCACGAAGACTCTTGACCTCCTCTATCCTCTTCTCCATTTCCATCTCCTTTCTGGTGATCTCGCTTTGCAGACTCGAGATCTCCGCCTCCTTAACCTCCACCTCCTCCGCGTGCTCCCTCATCAATTTTCTCTAGTGGATGGTTGGGGTGCGCTCAGGGACTATAGCGTCCGGATAGGCACGCTTCACTTTAGCGTCCAGCTTATCCCAGAAGCTGGTTCCGGTGAGAAATTCATGGAAGCCATTCTCACCGATGAAGTCCAGGAGCTTCCCTTCCATTTGGATAAGATCGTCCTTTGAGAAGGCATCCAGGAGTTTAAACACTTTGTAATACTCCGTGCCGCGGTAGGTGACGTATGTTAAGAAATCGACAACCTTGGTGAAGAAGTCGTCTGACATAGGCACCGAGGGATAGCGGGTTCTGATGGTTTCAGCTACCTGCTCTCTATCTCTCTTGTATTGGGTAGGGGTTTTGGAGATTTGGAATTGAGGAATAATGGATGTATGGGCGGTATCGGCTGTTGCTGCCAATGTCGAAGGGGATTGGGATGGTGTGGCTTCAGGGGTTTCAGGGATCAGAGTAGGTTCTGTGGTTGGCTGGGTTTGCTGGGATTGAAGAGGTTGGAATGTAGTATAAGCAACAGAAGGATCTGTGCTGAGAAATGGGACAGTAGGGATATGGAAGGAAGATGCAGACTTTTCTTCCTGGGGAGAGAGGGGGGTTGTCAGTGTAAGAGGTTGGTGGGTTGATGAGGCTTGTGGTTCTGGGATTTGGATAATTTGTAGTGGGGGAGTTTGGGCTTTGATTGGTGAGGATTGGGGTTGAGTCACTTCAACGTCCTCAAGCGGCTTCTCCACCGCCTCGCTTTCTTGGACGAGTGAAACGACTCTCTTCATCTTTTTCTTGCCTCGCTTGGGCGCGGCTCGCTTCCCGGGTGAAGCGACCTGCCTAGCTTGGCTCACTTCAGCTTGCCTTTCGGCAACTGGTCTTGCAACGGGCACTTCAACCTCGAGAAGTCCCAAATCTATCAATGTCTTGGTCTTCCTCCATTTGTCATAGAAGATAGACTGTTTGTTGTAAACAGCAACGTCGGAATCCGGCCACACTTTGCCTGGAAACTTCTCTTCCAAGACAACAGACAGTCTGGAGAAAAACTTCAGCTTCCTCTTGCGGAGAATCTGATCGGTGCTCCCTGGCACGAACGCAAAATCCTTGGCAGCTTCGTGGATTTGGTTGAGAAACCAACCATGCCAATTGAAATTTGTTCCAGTGAGGCTGTCGACGATAACTGCGGTGGCGATCGGCTTCGTCTCCGAGAGAGTATCTAGAGTTCCAATGTAGCATGCGATGCTCTTCGAGAAGAGCTCGCAGATATGGTTGAAGGGGTCCTTCAGGCTTGAACGGATACTGGCCTCTTTGAAATTTTGATCTGCTCCGTCGGCTGCGAATCGGCCATATTGAACTCCGGCCGACAATCCCAATTCCAATAGAGTGTCTCCTCCCTCTCTCGGCAAGTTGAATGCACCGATGAGTTCGCTCATATCCACCTCCACTGACTTTCTGGTCTGTGGATCTGTGAATGTATTTTGCTCCTTTTTCAAGTTTAGCAGGAGCTCACCCACCGCCTTGGCCAGAATTTTTGATGGCACTGCTGTCACGAACGTCCATAGACCGGCCGTGGTCACGGCTCTACGGAAGAATCCGTTCGCTTCTACGAGGACAGGGTCGAGATGGGGCTCGACGTTGATGTGCTTGTCAACCTCCGTGAGAAACTCCTCCATCGTCTCAGTCTTCTGCTTCTTTCCCATGGTGTAGAATAAGAGATTTCGAACGAAGATTTAATGACGAAAAAGGGATGAGACTCGTGAGTTGCAGAAGGTGCAGATCTAAACACGAGAATGGCAATTTTTGAAGGCTGTGAAAGGTTCTGCAGTTCAGCGAAGTCCCATATATATAGAATTAGGTCTTGGCTGACGTGGCAGGGATAAAACGGTAATATCGCCGTAAGTCCTGTAGGTAGGCGGCGGACGTGCGGTGATGGATCTGACGTGTCCGGCGTCATCACAGTAAAAGTGAACCGCCACTTGCTCGGCGTCTCCACGTGGCCTGCTGTGATTGGTTTGTCTTATACGGCGCAGATCCAACGGCTGTAGATCAGGGACTGTTAAGATTCGATGGCTGGATCTTCTCCGTCTTTTCCCGCTTCGAATTCAAAGTGAGAACCATGCGCCCGATATTTTCGCCGTACGTGAACCTGCATTAAATGCTTGGCAGAAAGTGAAATTTGCACTCGAGTGCAGACAGCTCATACTCGCTTCGTGCCCGCTCGCTTTGAGTTGGGCCGCTAGGCCTTGACTCGCTTGAGAGGCACTCGCTTGAGTGACTGTTCCGCACTCGCTTGCGATAGCTAGCTTTGAGTGACGTAGCACTCGCTTGGCCATCTGAAGCGACTGGAATAAGAAATTGAATTTCTTTGCTTAATTTTAAAATGTTTCTGACTTACATACTTCGAGGATAAACAAGAATGTTTTCCTCTTTGTATTTGTGTCAGATTCATTTCATATTTTCCACATAGCGAGTGAAGGTTTCTAGCACGCTTCAGCTCACTTAGTGTACTTTAAAAATTGAAACGCTTACCAGTCAATCTAACTTCGTAGGAGGTTGATACCACTTGTTGGAGACGTCATTTGATTTGAACTTCAAGTTGTTGAACCTGCTTGTTGATGAAAGCATTTGATGATTCGCTTTGAAGCTTGTTGATATCACCTGTAGAATACTTCATCTTCTTGGCATTCATCTTCATGGCATTCATCTTCCTCTACGAATTAGAGAGTCCTCCATCGAAGTGAATGGGGGAGGTAATGAATGTAGTACACAATCTTACTACAACCCAGAGGGGAGCTTCACGTAAGTGTACATATTCACGACGAATGGGGGATGAGTACAAGTCCTTATCTCAGAGCAGAAGTGGACAGGATGAAATGAGAATGCTCTGACAAGACAATCTCGTATTTTACGCAGAAGCATGTCACCAGCCCTGCAACCTTTTGTAGAAAAGGTAAACCTTCAAGCTTCCTCCTACTAGCTACAGAATGAACTTGCAATCGACTCGCTTTGACCCAAGCTAGGGCAAATTGAAGCGATGCAATATTCAAAGTGGGGGAGGAATGGATAGACATCCGACAGCCCAACTCAATGAAGAGTGAGTAGGGAATGGACATTTATCCACGATGAGGGAGATGAGAAGACTTGCTCCTCTTCGGCGGAAAGATGGGAAGAGGACACAAGGTCTAGATGCCAGCCCTGCCTAAGCTTTCACCGTTTTTACGTGGGAAGGCCCGATACAAGACTCCACAACCGTTACTAGAAACGACACTTGCGAGTGTTTACACCCACTCGCTAGGAATCCTAGGCTAGGTAGCAGCTTTCCTTGCTCGCTCTGGAAGTAGCTTGCTCCAAGAGCAAGCAATAGTTCCCCCTTAACCAATGGCTTAACAATTCCTGTAAGCGGGTAGGGAACGTCTTCCAACATTCCACCTTACTCCACCTTATTTCTCCTTCTTCAAGCGAGTGAGATTTTGAAGTGACTCGCTTGAGTTGGTGAAGATCCGAAGCGAGTGACACTACGAAAAACTAGCGACCACTCCTTCGTGCATCCTGGATCTAGCACTCTTCACCAGGGTCTAATAACCCTAATTCCATGCATAGCTGATTGAAACGAGACTCAGCTAGAGGCTTGGTGAGGATATCTGCTCGCTGGAGATCGGTATGAATTTTCTCGAGCTTGATATCCTTCTTCTCGACATGATCACGAATGAAGTGATGTCGGATTTCCGCGTGCTTGCATCTGGTGTGTAGCACTGGATTTTGAGAGATGCAGATCGCACTGTTGTTGTCGCAGAATATTGGAATTTCATTTGCTTCAACATTGTAGTCCTTCAACTGCTGACGAAGCCATAGAATTTGGGAACAGCAGCTTCCAGCGGCCATATATTCGGCTTCAGTCGTTGAAGTAGCTACACTTGTCTGCTTCTTCGAAAACCATGAGATCAGCTTGCTTCCCAAGAACTGACAAGTGCCCGAAGTTGATTTCCTATCAATTCGGCACCCTCCATAGTCAGCGTCTGAATATCCAGTGAGCTCCAAATTGTCCTCCGTTGGATACCACAGCCCCATATTGACAGTGCCCTTCAAATATCGAAGAATTCTTTTGGCAGCTTCAAGATGGCTGTGCTTGGGGTTGCTTTGGAAGCGAGCACAGACTCCAACTGCAAAAGCTATATCCGGCCTACTTGCAGTGAGATATAGAAGGGATCCGATCAAGGCTCGGTAGTCTGTAGCATCCACAGACTTCCCATCTATGTCTGGCTCCATCTTCCAGTTCATGTTCATCGGAATCTTCACAGCTTTGGCATGCTGAACACCGAACTTGGCAAGAATATCTCGAGTATACTTCGCTTGATTGGTGAAGATACCATCATCCTGCTGCTTCACTTGAAGACCTAGAAAGCAGCTCATCAAGCCAATCATTGATATCTCATATTTGGTCTTCATAAGCTCTCCAAACTTCTAGCTAAGCGACTGGTTTGGTGATCCAAATATGATGTCGTCCACGTAGATCTGAACCCATAGCATATCATCTCCATGATTGATGGTGAATAGGGTTCGATCTATCTTTCCTTTGTGGAAACCATTATCCACTAGGAATTGAGAAAGGGTATCATACCAAGCTCTGGGAGCTTGCTTTAATCCATATAGGGCTTTCTTCAATCGATACACTTTATCTCCTTGCTCGAAACCCGGTGGCTGCTCCACATACACTTCTTCCTTCAATTCACCGTTGAGGAACGTGCTCTTCACATCCATTTGATAGACTTTGAACTTCTTGGCTGCTGCGTAGGCTAGGAATAGTCAAATTGCTTCAAGCCGTGCTACTGGAGCGAAGGTTTCATCAAAGTCGATTCCTTCCTCTTGGCAGTAGCATTTAGCGACGAGACGCGCCTTGTTCCTTACAACGTTGTGGTCCTCGTCCGTCTTATTCTTGAACACCCACTTGGTGCCAATCACGTGCTGAAATTTGGGACGATCCACGAGATACCATACGTCGTTTCTGGTGAACTGGTTCAGCTCTTCTTGCATGGCGATCACCCAGTTTAAATCGGCTAGGGCTTCCTCCACGCATGACGGTTTGATGTTTGAGATAAAGCAACAGAACATGGCACTTTCTCCAAACACTTGACTTCTGGTCACTACACCCTTGGATGGATCTCCAATGATTTGACTTGGTGAGTGATCCTTGAGCCATGCTCGCTTGGATCCGCCAGCTTCATCTCCATCTTCTTCCTTGTCACTCGCTTCATCATCTGAAGCGACTGGATTGGGTGCTTGGCCAGCACTCGCTTCCGGAATCTTTGGGGCAGCTTCACCTTCTCCTTTGGGATTTTGCTCGCTTGAATCTTTGATCTCATCATCTTCTTCGAGCATGTCCCAAGTGAGTGAGTTTAAGGGTTCCTTGCTTGGATTCTTCTCAGTCGCGTTAGCCTGTTCCTGTGGAAGACTTAAAGAAGACTCATCAAATACGACATGGGGTGATTCTTCCACGATTAGGGTTTTACAATTGAACACCCTATAAGCTTTGCTTGATGTGGAATATCCCAAGAATATTCCTTCATCAGCTTTGCTTTCAAAGGCTTTCAACTGCGACTTCCCATTGTCATGGATGAAGACCCTACAACCAAAGATATGGAAATAAGATATGTTAGGAATTCTCCCTGTCCATATTTCATATGGTGTTTTGTCATGCCGTTTACAGAGAAGCGTTCTATTCTGCGTGTAGCATGCTGTATTGGCAGCTTCAGCCCAATACTTCATTGGAAGCTTCGAGTCTGCAATCATGGTTCGAACGGCTTCTTTGATGATTCGATTTCTTCTTTCAGCAACTCCATTCTGCTGAGGTGTGCGCACTGAGGATGTCTGATGTGCTATGCCATGCTCCATGCAGTAAGCTTCAATGTTAGAGTTTAAGAACTCTGTGCCTTTGTCGGAGCGGATGGTTACAATAGCTTGATTCTTCTCCACAGCCAATCGCTTGAGCAGTTGTGGCAGTTTGGTCAGAGTCTCCTTCTTGCTGAAGAGAAATACAACCCAAGTGTAGCGAGAGAAGTCGTCTACTACAACTAGAGTGTACTTCTTTCCATTCACACTAACTGGAGTGACTGGACCAAACAGATCCATATGAAGCAGCTCAAGCACTCGCTTTGATGAAGCTTCTTCGAGACTGGCGAAGTGCTTCTTTGTCTGCTTCCCTCGTTGGCATGGTGAGCAAGGATGGTCTTTGATGAAGACTTCATTCGGTATGCCTTGCACCAAACCCTTTCGAGCTAAGCGATTGATGGCTTTGAAGTTGAGATGGTTCAAGCGTTTGTGCCATAGACATCCTATTTCTGTAGCACTCCTTGCTACTAAGTACGTCTCCTCTTTGCAGCTGTCCCATTATGCGATGTAAACATTTCTTTGTCTAACTCCAGTGAGCACTATCTGGGACGTGAGCTTGCTTTTCACAATGCACTTGTTGGAAATAAATTCCACCTTGTATCCCTTGTCACAGAATTGTGAAATGGATAACAAGTTGTGCTTGAGTCCTTCCATGTAGGAGACTTCTTCAATTGTGAGCTTTCCAACTCTCAGTGCGCTGTACCCTTTGGTGCTTCCTCGAGAATTATCACCAAAAGTGACGTGTGGACCCTTCTTCTCTATGTAGTTTTGAAGTAGAGCTTTCATGCCGGTCATGTGTCTTGAACATCCACTGTCCAAATACCAGATTTGTTGACCCTCACTTGGCATGGGATCCACGGCGCTCACCTGCAATTAGACAGATTTTGGTACCCAAATCAGTTTGGGTCCTTGCAGGTTAGTTCCCTTAGGTACCCACACTTGCTTCACTCTCTTTTGAGATGAAGCTTGTGTCTTGGGCTTCTCGACCTTCGAAAACTTGGTGTTCTGCTTTGAAGCAGCTTCACACGTGCAGCAATGTGTGCAAGAGGGGTAGCGGCTTGCTTGAGGCATACCCATGCTCTTACCCTTTGGCTTGTATCATGAAGCGACTCGCTTCGGATTAGCTACGGGCTTAGAGACTGACTTAGGTTTTACAGTCTGTCGAAGTGGCTCGCTAGGTTTTCTCGAAGCGGTCCAACTAGGGTTTTGACCCCAACTCGCTTGAGTAACCTTGGGACTTCGAAGCGGCCTCTTTGGTGCTTCGAATTCTTCCCCCTCAACGTTAGTCCGGTTGGACCATCTCCAGTCCGGATAACGTGACACATAGACATTACTCCTTTTCTTAAAAGGAAGATCCTTTGTCTCTCGTGTCTTGGCTTGAGACTTAGAAGCTTCCACATTTTTCCCATTACCCTTTGATTGGTAAGATTTAGCAGTTGGAGTGCTAGGGAATGTTGAGTTTTGCTTGCCCTTAGTTTCCGCCCTTAAAGATATAGACATCTTCATTGGCTTCCTTTTAGGGTTCTCAGCCACTTTGCCTTTGTCTTTGTTAGTGGTCGCTTTGGATGCAGTGGGCATTTCCAAAGTGACTGATGGTGTGGTGTTTGATGCACCAACAAAGACAGTAGGCTTGGAAGGTCCACCCTCATATCCGAGTCCTCCCTTTCTACCAAAAGGTAGAAGTGAGCTCTCTAGTGCCTGCCTAGCATATGAAGCTTTGTTCAAGTTGGCAACTAGCGCGGATTGGGTTTCAAACCTTCCTTGCAAGTTTTGATGTCTAGCAAAGAGATCCTTGAACTTACTAGTCATAGCCCTTAGATTAAGTTTGACTTGGTCAAGCTCAGTGGCTAGCTTTCGATTCTCCTTCTCGCTTTGAGACATAGCTTGCTTGAACACTTCGTGGTCGCTTGACAGTTTAATGTGCTTGTCAAGCAACTCACTCCATGTCGAGGAATTAGCTTCCTCTTGGTGAGTGTGTGCGAGTGTAATTGAACTAGGTGAGGGATAGATAAATACCTCTTCGGTCTCTTCGTCGGTGAGCGCCATGAGTCCAAGATTCTCACCCTCACTGAAGTTGGGATCAGTGAATGCATCGGAGTCGCTTGCTGGATCTTTAGTTGAAGCGACCTGCACTTCACTCGCTACGAACGCTCGCCTTGGAGCATCCCTCTTCGCTTTAAGTTCCTCTCGCTCCTTCGCACTCAGCTTTGGGAAATCGGATTTGTAGTGGCCCATCTTGTGGCAGTGATAGCATTCCACTTCCATCATGTCCCTTGAGATCGGCTTGGTCGTCTCTTCTCTCTTCCCTTTTCCTTCTCGAGCATCAGTGCTCCTCCCCTTGTACTGCTTGTAGAATCTTTTGTATTTTCCCACTCGAGAGTTCATCTTGTTGAAGTTCTTGGATAAGAACGCAACATGTTCTTCCAACTCTTCCCTCGTCATTTTGGCTAGCGACTGATCGCTTGGCCCTTCAGCAGCTTTGAATGCTACTCCTTTTGATGTCGTGGGAGCTTCATCCTCTTCATCGAGGTTCATTCGATTTAGATCGAATTCATGAGCTTTGAGTTCGGAGAACAGCACTTCTGGCGTGAGCTTTGTCAGATCCTTGGTTGCTAGATAGAGCTCCTTCATGGTCTGCCACTTCCTTGTGAGAGCTCGAACTATCTTCAGGTTTACTTCCTTGTCTGTGAGTTCCTTCCCAAGTGAGTTGAGAGTTGCAATGATGTGGGTAACTCTCAGCTCAAAGGCGTCGATGGATTCTCCAGGCTTCATTGTCAGACCTTCAAACTCCCGCATTTGTACGGCGAGTTTGTTCTCTTTGATTTTGTCTGTGCCTTGAGAAATGAGAGCTAGGGTTTCCCACATCTCTTTGGCAGTCGCGCACTTCCTAATTCTTGGTAGACATGCGTCCGACACGGTGCTCTGCATCGTGTGACGTGCGATCTTGTCGAGGTTGGCGACCTTGAAGTCGTTTGGAGTATACTCATCCTTATCCTTCTCCACGTATTGTTGACGAACGTGGGCTGGACGACCTTCAGCGGCTGGAACATCCACAGATATGGCTTTCTTGATCTCGATTGGTCCGTCCTCAATGACCTCCCACATCCGGTCATGGATGGAGCATAGAAAGCTCTCCACACGGAAGCTCCAGATCTCATAATCTTCGATAGAGAACTGTGGAAGACTAGAAACATTCATGGTAAACCGTTAGTAGCAATGCAGTATGCGTGGGTGAGGTTTTGATGCACTTAGGAAAATAGGATCCGGTTCAGTGAGACAACGTGAAGCGAGTGGGGGCTTGCTTCAGGTATGCAAAGCAGAGGCTCGAAAGAACCGCTGCTCTGATACCACTTGTTGGTCCCGGTTTGTTAATAGGGGAAATACGTAGAGGGGGGGGGGGGGGGGGGTGAATACGTATTTCAAGTTTTTCAACTTTTTCCCTTTAACTCAGAGTGACAAGTAAAGAGCTCGCTTGACCTTGCTGAAGCTAGATCTACAGTACGTAGCTTGCCTGCTTGACTGAAGTAAGGGCTTGATCAAGAGGGAGTCTTTACTCGTGTATGCGGAAATTCGGTGAGCTAAAATATTTCCTAAGTAATTAAAAATCCAAGTTATGTTTGTTTATAAATACGTGCAATGGATAATCAAATACAGTAAAGAGATTAGGGTTAGAGAGATATACGACACAGAGATTTATAGTGGTTCGGAGATAAAGCTCCTACGTCCACTTGTTGCACGACGACAACTGTTCTCTTCACTCAAGAACTTGAAGATTTCGGGCTCTTCAAAAACCTGGTCAAGATCGGGCTTCACTTGCCTGGATCCGACTACAGACATAGTGATTGCCGGTTCACTACACAAACCTAGACAAGACTGGAAGCTTCACTTGCTTCAGTCAAACACAGACAGGGAGATTACGGGCTCTCCTTACAGCCTAGCTTCGATCGAGCTTCACACAAACGATGTAGGTGCAAGCTTGGATCTAAACTCTATGATCGAGACTTCTTCAATCGATGAAAGAAGAGTCTTGGATCGAGACAACCTAACGACGACTCAAAAACCTAACAGACAGAGTTTAGGGTTTTTGGTAGACGAACACACTATGAAGAGCTCTTTACAGTAGATGCAAAGTAGGCTAGAGCTCTCCTTCTAAGCTTGGAGATTTGAAGTGGGCTTAGACTCTAAGTGTGAAGGTTGTGAAGACGAGTTCCGATGAACTGGAAACTCGGAGAACACTTGGAAACAAAGACTCGAAGATTGCTCAAAGGCTTGGGAGTGTTTGTTTGCTGTATGCGCTCAAATGCTCAAGTAGTGTTCTACTCCTCTTCGTCTTCATCCTTCACTATTTATAGGCGGAGGGTTGGCTGAGATCCGTTGCTTGGTTGGTGGCCTTGTCCCTCCTCCTCTCGACAGTACTTGCACAGGCTGCCTGCTTTTCAGACGCGCAGATTTGGATTTTTGCCGGAAATGGCTAAGTTCCAACTTCAACAGTAACTGGAGCGACCCAGTACTGTTACGGCGCCTTGTCGGCCTGGTAGTCAACTCCTCTGCTCCTCTCCGCGTTCGATACGTGGAGATCTCGTAATAACTGCGGAGATCTCCAGTTGACTGGAGTTCAAATTTGGAGCGGGAATTGCGCTGTCGCTTTCTGGTAGGTAGTGGCTCGCTTCGCTTTGAAGTTGTAGCGTCCGCTTGTAGTTGAGTCACTTCGTAGTCATTCTGTAGTGAGTCGCTTCGGAAAATAAAGTTCCCTAGTGACTGCTTTGGAAATTGCTGACTAGAGTTGACTAGCTTTGACTTTATACTGTAGCGCTCGCTTCGCTTCATTTTGGCTTCGAACTGTAGTGATTGCTTCGCTTCGCTTCGCTTTGGCAGACTCACTTTGAATCTACTGCAGCGCTTGCTTCGCTACACTGTTCTTCGGCACGCTTCACTTCAGCTTGCTAGACTTGCTTCGCTTCGAAAAACACACTCAAGCGAGTGGCCTTCACTTGAACTTTTTGAAGCCTATAATCTAAGCAAAATAGAGAGCCATCGTAACACAGTAGGCTTAGAAAAATTCTAACCTATTGACTACACCAAAATGGGTCGCTTGGGAACAGAACACTTGGGGTTTTGGGATCAAATCAAAACAATAAAATTATCCCTTATAGGTTCCCCCTTAACGTGTTGTTCTTAACAATTCCCAACAGTACCCTACTATAATAAAAACACCAATATACCCACTTTTTGCCAAATGGGACAAAAATACCCCTGTTATCAGTTTTGGAAGGAAAATCTGATTTCAAAAATCAGATTCTCACCTAGGGCACCATGAGAGTCGATTTAACTCCTCCCCCACTAACCCCAACTACCCACTCCCATTCTCATTATTTCCGCCGGCGATTGAACTTCATTTTTCTCCTCTCTTCTTCTCTACTCTCCTCTCTGTTGTTCCAGTTCTCTATCGCCGTCCACCACTATCTCTCCAAGCACCATCCCTGTCGATTACACCGCTGCACACATAATCCCATCCAAAAATGTCAAGCGGAACTCCAGGAAGCAAACGAAAGAGGAAGGCTGAAATTGTCGAGCTGTCGCCGGAGAGAACTGAAGAACCCGTCGCAGAGGAGACGATGAAGGTCCGGAAGAAAAGCGGCTACCCGTTCATTGATGAAGAGGTAAGAAACTAGGGTTCTGATTTCCGAAATTGAATTTTGGTGTGCAAAAACTAGGGTTTACTGTTTTCCGACCTTTGTTCTTGCTTGGGTGTTTTGATTTCTTCCTGGGTTTTGATTTCTTGTATGCATTTTGATTTATTCCTGGGTTTTGATTTCTTGCTTGATTATTTTGATTTCTTCCTAGGGTTTACTGTATCTGCTGTTCTTGCTTTGTTGTTTTGTAATTACTAATTGCATGTTGAAAATTTGCATATATTTGCTGGTAATAGGCAGCTATTGCACATAGTTGCTTGTAAGAATGATGTAAATTTGCATATATTTGCTGGTAATGGAAGCTTATGTTCGTTTGTTTTGATAAAAAAATTGTTCTTATTGGTGATGTTCTTGGTGGTTGTAAGAATCTGTTTTTGTCTTTTAGAATGTAGGTTTTCTTGGTAAGAACTGGTCATAGTATGATCTACTTATGCTGTTAGTAAGAATGTAGAAGTTTTTATTAGAAGGATCTGTTTTTGTTTGTAAGAATGTAGGTTTTTCTTGGTAAGAACTGGTCATATTATGATCTACTTATGTTGTTAGTAAGAATGTAGAAGTTTTTATTAGAAGGATCTGTTTTTGTTTGTAAGAATGTAGGTTTTTATTGGTAAGAACTGGTCATATTATGATCTACTTATGTTGTTAGTAAGAATGTAAAAGTTTTTATTAGAAGGATCTGTTTTTGTTTGTAAGAATGTAGGTTTTTATTGGTAAGAACTGGTCATATTATGATCTACTTATGTTGTTAGTAAGAATGTAGAAGTTTTTATTAGAAGGATATGTTTTTGTTTGTAAGAATGTAGGTTTTTCTTGGTAAGAACTTGTGATATTATGATGTAAATATGTTGTTGGTATGAATGTAAAGTTGCTATAGGGAGAATCTTTTTTTTTTTTTGTAAGAATGTAGGTTTTTATTGGTAAGAATATAGGTTTTTATTGGTAAGAATATAGGTTTTTACATCATATTATGATCTACATATGTTGTTAGTAAGAATATAGAAGTTTTTCTAAGGAGAATCTGTTTTTGTTTGTAAGAATGTAGATTTTTCTTGGTAAGAACTGGTGATATTAGGATGTAAATATGTTGTTAGTAAGAATGTAGAAGTTTTTATTAGAAGGATATGTTTTTGTTTGTAAGAATGTAGGTTTTTCTTGGTAAGAATTTGTGATATTATGATGTAAATATGTTGTTGGTATGAATGTTAAAGTTGCTATAGGGAGAATGTTTTTTTTTTTGTAAGAATGTAGGTTTTTATTGGTAAGAATATATGTTTTTATTGGTAAGAATATAGGTTTTTACATCATATTATGATCTATAGGGAGAATCTTTATGATGTAAGAATGTAGGAGAATCTGTTTTTGTTTGTAAGAATGTAGGAGAATCTGTTTTTGTGTGCTGAATGTTTTTGTAAAACGTTGTAGGTCGAATGGAGGTATGAGAGGTTGGAGCTTCTTTCTATGTCTATAAAGGTTATTCCAGCAGGGTACGAATTGTTGGCTGGGGAGGTTAATACATTGCTGACAAAGAAACTGAGTGTGAGAATGACAAACGTAATTAGAAATTCATGTATGGGACAATTCACTAGGCTGGATGCGTCAACAATACGGTGCGGGAAAATGATGCACTATGTGGTTTGTCACCAGGTATAATAATTTCATATTCTTACATTAATCATACATAATTTAATCCATGCTATTGGTAATACTACTTTAGTAGAAAAAGATTCTTACTTTCTTGATTTCTGACCAGGTTGTTCCAGAGCCTAACTTTGATCCAACGTCTTTGTTTTTCGAAATTGGGAGGAAAGTTTTGAGGTTCTCAAGAGTTGAATACGCTTTGGTCAGTGGACTCAAATTCGGGCCTTCTACCTTCGATCCATACGCAGAGCAAACACTGCCCTCTAACTCTACTTACGAACGACTGTTTGGGGCAAAACCAGGGACACGCCTTTGTGATGTCCGTACTGCTTTTATAGAAAGAACGTTCACGGTTCAAGGGAAAGAGGTGGAGGCAATGCCCGAAGACTGGGTGAAGCTATCGAAGCTGCTACTTTGCTTGGGGTTCGCCCTTGGGGTCGATACGACGAAAAAAAAAAAATACCGCTTTGGATGTGGGTGTTGCTTGAAAATGAGGAGGAGTGGGAAAACTTCCCATGGGGGAGTCTATCTTACCAGGTGCTGCTAGAGGCTATAAGGGGTATCCCGAAGGACAAGAAGGGGAAAGCAAAAATGAACTACGAGATCAAGGGGAATACAGTGGCTTTTTGTGTGAGTATTGTTATTTTTTGGTTTACATTAGTTAATAAAAGGTGCTTTATCTAACTTCTGCTATTATTTTTTTTTGGTGAACAGGCTTGGATTTTTGAGGCATTTCCAACCTTTGGTAAGGTTGTTGGCCTCAGGGGCAAGGATACGCAGGTCCCGCGTTTCGTTCAATACTCCTTCGTGAAGGAAAAAATTGCTCATTGTAGTATGTGGTAAAAATGTGTTTGTAAGAATGTGTTTGTAGTATTTGCTCATTGTAGTATTTGTGGTAAGAATGTGTTTGTAAAAATTTGTCAAAATTCTTATGATTGGTAAGAATGTGGTGTTTGTGGTAAGAATGTGTTTATAAAAAATTGTCACTTAATGTGATTATTGGTATGAATGTGTTTTGCAGGGACTTGTTCGTAGGCTGAAGCCAACCGAGGAAGAGAAGCTTGAAGGATTCTGGATATCCTTGTCTAATGATCCAGAAACCATGCCGTTTGCCTTCAAGTATGATCCCAGTGATGCCCTTAAGAAAAGGACGAGGGGGGGGAGATGATGCAGATGCAGGGGAAGAAGATGAGGATGGGGAAGCACCAACAACTGAATTGGCAACTGTGAGCCATGCTCAGATCTCGGCAGCTGCGGACACGGCAGCTGCTAATGCCGTTGGTAAGAGCCTTGAGCAGATGAAGCTCATGTTTGGTGAATTTGAAAAAAAATCTGCTGAAGGGGCTTGCCAAGAAAGTTGCCAAGGAGGTTGGTAAAATTCTGCTGGATGCACCCGAGCCACACAATTACTACGAAGGAGGTGCTGGCTACGGGGAGGACGAAGTCATTGAGGATACACCTGTTGCGGCTCAAGGGGTTACACGCGGGCTGGATGAATTTGTGGCCAATACTCTTGTTCAACCTACAAAACTTATTGAACGCGGAGAGCCTTCTATGTTCTCTTTGGGTCTAACTCAAGAGAAAACATCAGATAAGGCGCCACAACCAGCCATCGCAACAGCCCCTGCAGCAGCCCCAACACCAGCCCCAGCAGCAGCAGCCCCATCAGCAACAGCCCCAGCAGCATCAGCCCCAACAGCTCCAACAGCAGCAACAGCCCCAACAGCAGTGCAGCAGGTCCAAGGGATGCCATTACCTCTGCCGGAGGTGAATGAGCAGGTATAAATTAGTGAATCTTATGATGGGTTTAAGGACAAACACTGGTTTCCATTTGTGTGTTTTTTTTATTTTGTTTGTTTTTTTTTTTTTTTTTTTTTTTTTCCTATTCCAAAGGGGATGTTACTTTGGACAATTTTGCGTTTTGTATCGTTTTTTTCATAAAAACATGTAATTTCTGTTGCATTATAATTCGAACGGACGAATAGTATGAATGTAATCCTGTCACGCCCCAACTTTTCTAAAGAGGACATTCGAGTGAGGCGTGACTGGGGTTGGAGAAAAGAAGCGGGGAAAGAACGGGGGATGCTTGTCGTACTTAAATAAATTAAATCATGTTTCGAAAAATTTGGGCAACACTTACTTTAATAATAAGAGTTAACCTAAATAAAAGTAACAAGAGATATTCAACATATACATTCACTTATACCATAAGGATCGTTTAAGTTCAAGTGGCTCCAACATAGCTAAGTTAATCATTCTAAGTTTAATTCATACATAAAAGCAGTTTAACATTCTAGGTTTGCATCATAATATTATTTACAACAATAAGATATAATTCTATGACACGAACTAAGAGCAACTAGCGGAAGGTAATACAATAGGAGAACCCTAGCCTCAGCTCTGCCCCGTCAGCACCGTCACATAACCTGAAAACATTTGGAAAATTTGGGCTAAGTACTAATGTACTTAGTGGGCTAACATTTGGTATACATACATAAAACAAAATACAGTTTATCCATCATCATAAGACATAACTTAGAAGTTTTGTAAAAGAAATGCATCTAAGTATGCCAAAACATTATCATTTTCCTTTTATGCGCGCATCTGTCACACTCTACAGTTACTCTTACTGTGATCCCGGACCTCTAGCCACTGTCGGATCCATTAACATTCATTTTTGGATTTCGGGTCGAAACCCAGAGAATCCCAGTCGAAGATAGTATACGAGAGAGATCAACCAATCGATATACTATCGGGGTGTATACACAGTTCAAAGTTAGTGTTTTAGACTGAACTAAGAACCTCGATCGATTAACTTCAGAGCATTAAACATGTAGAGCGCACAAAACATTTTATGGATAAACAGTTTTCTCATTTTGTAAATATCAGAGCATAACATAACTCAAAATATGTTTGGAAAGTAAAGAGCCCACCTTGATGGAATTATTCCGAAGATATAAACAAACTCGATCCAAGTTACTTCTCTTCCTCAAAAGGTCCTACAAGATAAGGCCTACGCTTAATCGCTTCCGAGACAATTCAAAGAATTTAGGGATGACTAAGTTCTAGACTTGCTATGCCCGGTTTCGGTAACTAATTAAGCAAAATCCATTTTCTCTATTAATATCACCAACATTACGATACTCCTTCTATTTCTTTTTCCTTTTTACCCAATAACTTCCAAAAGATATACAAGTAATATCATGTATGTTTTGTTGCTCTACTAAAATACCATACCCAAGAAGATCACGAGAGCAAAATGCATTAAGGTAGTGAATTTTTCAGATGTTTCCAGGCAGAAGAATAATGATATTTTCAAGTATTACATGCTTGACTTGCTATCACTACTCCCAATCTATTAATCCCATGATTACAATATTAGTCCATAGAGAGTAATTTCAACCTCGTTCTAAGATTAGCATATCTAAGACAAACCCAGTTGACAACCACACTTCTTTTGATACAAAAATATTTTAGATAAATAAGAAATTTACTTTTCAAAAGCCAGTCTTCCTACTAATTGCAGAGAACTCATAGAAGGGAAAATCAGTTCATAGTGCCATGTTAATCTAATGAATTCACAGACCCTCAATTATCATCAATACAATAAAATTTCTTAGCATTCTAATAATATGTGTAGAAGTGTAGTTCCTTAAAGGCTATCATCACATAATCTTGTTCATAAACTCTTAATTTCCCAAGAAAATCATAATGATAAAGTTCTGACCCTAACTGACAGTACAATGCTTCATCTCTTAACCCACCTAAGGTTGATCGATTTCCTCAATGGTAAAAGAGAAGGGAAGATGATTTACACCTTATAAATCCTCTAGTGGAAATCTGAGTAGCTATTTCTTGCTTCTTCCCCTCCTTCCTCTTCTCAAGGATCTCCTTCTTCCTTGCAGTTCTTCTCTCTAATTTCTAGACCCTCTCTTCTTTTTCCTCTGTCAAAAACGGATGATTGTACCCTATCCCTTCTTCGTTTCTCACTGCTCCCCTCTTTTCTTCCTAACCCATTATAGTTGTGCTCACATTCTCACTCTCTCATGTTCGACTCTCTCTTTCTCCCTCTATCAATTTTTTTCTATTGCTCCAGACGAGAAGGAAAGGGGAAATGAATTGAAATTGTGCCATTTAATTTGAAAACACACCAATTGTGGTAAAAGGGAAGGTGGCGTGTCCAATTTGAGGCCAACTAATCTTGTGGTAAAAAGTGAAACTCTTGGCTAATTTTGGTTTATTTATTTTAATATTTCTTTTTTTTTCTCAACTCATGAATGTGTATAATTATCTTTGCATATACTAATAGATTCATTCATACATTTATAATTAGAGATATATTTTATAAGTATATTGTATGTGCTCAATTATATATGTAAGCATAAATATTATGCCATATTAACATATTACATATTCAAGTAATACTGCATAAGTTATTTTTTTTAATGTTATTTATTTATTAATAGTTTATCTTAAATACACGACAATCCAATATTTTACTCAAGAAATTTTATGTTTATAAATAAGTGATTAAAGGGATTTCAAATAAATAAGCACACTTATTAAACCATCTTATACTAAGAACGATTAAGTAAACATCTTATATTATATAAAAGCTTATGGCAAAAGACGGGGTATTACATCCCTCCCTCCTTATAAAAATTTCGTCCTCGAAATTTGCGTACCTTGTAAATTTTATTGGGGATATTAAGATTTCATCTTATAATCTAACTCTCGCGTAACCTTTTTAAATCCGTGGTGATTCTCTAATACCTTTACGATCGCAATATGCTTTCACCTCAAAATCTTAAATTCTCATTACATTATTCAGATTGGTCTTTCATAATAACTTAAATAGTGAGCTAAGACAACTTCGTAGTACTTGTTCACATGCTTTTAATCGAAGACATATTTTCTTAGCTAAGAGGCGTGAAACATATTATGCATCAACAATACTTGGTGTCAGTGGTAATTCATAGGCTATTGAGCTTATTCTGTTTAGGATCTCAAAAGGTTCTATATATTGAGGTTGTAACTTCCTCTCTTGGCATATTCTATCACTCCTTTAGTAGGATAAACCTTGAGAAAAATCATATCTCTCACATTGAACTATAATTCTAATTCACGATTATTAGCATAAGACTTTATGTCCATCTCTAGCCCCCTTTATTGATCCTTTGCTCGATTTGCTCAAACTTTTTAAACATATTTAAACTAGTTCTAAACTAAGGATTCTCTTTGACCCATATCTTCCGGTAAAGAGGTAATCTATACTATCGTCCATACGATGACTCGTTAGGAGCCATGTCAATCATTGATTGCTAACTATTAATATAAGAAAATTCTATAGGGGTTGCAATTTTTCCGACTCCCACCTTTACCTGCGATAATATATCTTCGCGAATTTGAATTATTCCTTTTTTTATTGTCCATTAGTTTAAGGGTGGCAAGCTATACTAAAATTCAACAATTTCCCATTGCTTCTTCTAACTTATGCCGTTTCCGTAAAACCTTAACTTATGTGATATTCTTGCTCCTTAGAATTTAAACTTTCTTATCCATTATAGGGACTTGCTTATTTATTTAAATTTTAATTAATTTTTTTTTTCTCAATCATAATTTAAATCTTGAGCTAGGATAACTTCATCACTTATTTTATGACATGCTTCTGATCAACATATATATAGTTTATTAACAATGAGACGTGGAACAAGTTATGCTTTATCTTAATGCATGCTAGGCATCAATATGAGAGTGATCAAGCAGATCAAATCAAATATTTTGATCAAAAGATGCAGGCCTATTTTTTTTAAAAAAATGCATTCTTCCTTTTATTTAGAATGATTATGTTTCTTTTTCCCTGGTTCTTTCTATCTTTTACTGCTTTATACAATCTTTATAAAGGCTGATTGAAATAAAGGGAAGGCATGCAAGTTTTGAAGCAACAACGAGTAAAACTAAGGGAGTTAAGGAGTTCTCAATAAAAAAAAATAATTCCTTCTTCGTGCTGTCAAATTATGCAAAGCTTGCAGAATTCCTTTTTACTTCCCTAGCTTATTCCCTGAATCAATCATCCCCAATAGCAACCATAGCTAAAACATCTAAAACCAAAACACCCCATCCACCTGTCCGCAAGCCCGTGACGCGTTCGTGCACAAGAGCAGCCCGCATCTTATCTCATCTCCTTAATGATAATTCTAATTTATGGGTTATTGTCCCTATCAATCTAGCATTTCAACAGGACATACAATGTGGGTTTGTAATTTTCCTCTCTTTACCATAACATATAACCCCTTTAGGTGTATCTAAAGTAGTGGGTAGACACGTCATTTTAAGAAAATAACCCCTTTAGGTGTATCTAAAGTAGTGGGTAGACACGTCATTTTAAGAAAATAATAATGATGATGATGATGATGATGATGATGATGATGATGATGATGATGATGATGATGATGATGATGATGTCATCTCTCTATACGTCCACAATTCTCGTTCATAAACCCGACATAGCTACTAGGGCAGATATACAATCCAAGATAGACTCAAGTAAGTGAATAACCTCTAGATCAAGTTTCTCATACATACAAATAAGTTTATTTTCCATAATTGATGCACATTAGTGTGACGTCCTTTTCCTCTGTAAGTAGGACTGCATTTTCAAGTAGATGATCTAGACCTTACTTCTCTTGCAGATTAACTTCATGTTCCTACAATTCATACATAGCCATGCTATATAGTATATTAATTTTATATTAGAGCTGCTCCTGGATCCAGGTCAATTGTAAACTCTATCTGTCTATTTGGAGGTAAACTTGGTAGCATATGTGTATTCATACATTATACACGTATCTTTTATCTTTGGTCATGTATCTTTGTCAAGCTTACAAGAAAATAATAACACCTTTCTTAGTCTAACATCATGATAGCCTTTAGGTCATAAGCAATTGAAGCTCCTTTATCTATTTTAACATCATACATATTAGTCTCTTCTATTCCGTATAGCTTTAAATAATTTCTCTCATACAATGTATTGTGGCATTATTCAAGGTTACACAATTCATTTCCAGAAATTATATCAAGATCCCACATAGTAATAACATATAGATATGTCCTAAAGTTCTCATTACCTCTACATTCACTTCTAAGTTCAAACATATAGATTTAGAAGCCATAGATCCAATACAAGGAGTATTAATCTACAAAGCAATACCTCTACGTGAAACAATAATTACATAAACCATATCATCATAAGGGCGGATAACTACATCAAATAAAATAGGTAAACATTACCCCATATAACTTGCTTTTATGTGGATCGCAATTCTTTGCATGGGAGTTGCACTCTTCTTTTCTATTTCATTGAATCAAGGTCCTTAAAAATTCATACTTATATAGTGTTCTAACTTCTACGTTCTTTTATTAGGAAACAATTTCCTAACGAAATTCCATATGAGAACTAAGTTTGCGTCTTTGTAGAGCTTTAAACATTTCTCTAACCTTAAGCTTTACTTACTCCTTTGATTAAGTATGCTAACTTAAACCATAAAATCATGAGGCTGAGAGTTTTTTAGTAATATGGGTTATTATCTCCCATAACATTTACTTTCATAATAATCTCATGCCTTTCTTAAGTATCCCGACCTTTACTTCTCCTTACAAGGTTATGACACTCATGTAAGTTTATTCCTTTTAAAGTTGCTAAGGCATTAAACCAAACAACTAACCATCATAACATTTCCTTTTTCATTAGTCACATAGGCAAGGAACCTAACGACATCATTCTCATAACATTCTTTCATCGTAACAAAAGGCTCAAGAACCCATTGTATAATACATTCATTTCTTAAGCCGGACGAATTCGGGGAATCCACCAAGGCCAAGTTCATTCTTAGTTAAAAGGCACAAGGTCCAGATAACTACTTTCAATTCATCTCGATAAACATCATCATCATACATTTATTCGTGCTCATATAAGTTAGAAATACTAACCTTTATTGATGGCAGTGTGACGGCGAGCTGAGGATTAACGTACACACTTTAAATTCTAGGACACCAGTCTAGACCTAACATCAGAGCCCGAACCTATGCTCTGATACCATTCTATCACGCCCCAACTTTTCTAAAGAGGACATTCGAGTGAGGCGTGACTGGGGTTGGAGAAAAGAAGCGGGGAAAGAACGGGGGATGCTTGTCGTACTTAAATAAATTAAATCATGTTTCGAAAAATTTGGGCAACACTTACTTTAATAATAAGAGTTAAACTAAATAAAAGTAACAAGAGATATTCAACATATACATTCACTTATACCATAAGGATCGTTTAAGTTCAAGTGGCTCCAACATAGCTAAGTTAATCATGCTATGTTTAATTCATACATAAAAGCAGTTTAACATTCTAGGTTTGCATCATAATATTATTTACAACATTAAGATATAAGTCTATGACACGAACTAAGAGCAACTAGCGGAAGGTAATACAATAGGAGAACCCTAGCCTCAGCTCTGCCCCGTCAGCACCGTCACTTAACCTGAAAACATTTGGAAATTTTGGGCTAAGTACTAATGTACTTAGTGGGCTAACATTTGGTATACATACATAAAACAAAATACAGTTTATCCATCATCATAAGACATAACTTAGAAGTTTTGTAAAAGAAATGCATCTAAGTATGCCAAAACATTATCATTTTCCTTTTATGCGCACATCTGTCACACTCTACAGTTACTCTTACTGTGATCCCGGACCTCTAGCCACTGTCGGATCCATTAACATTCATTTTTGGATTTCGGGTCGAAACCCAGAGAATCCCAGTCGAAGATAGTATACGAGAGAAATCAACCAATCGATATACTATCGGGGTGTATACACAGTTCAAAGTTAGTGTTTTAGACTGAACTAAGAACCTCGATCGATTAACTTCAGAGCATTAAACATGTAGAGCGCACAAAACATTTTATGGATAAACAGTTTTCTCATTTTGTAAATATCAGAGCATAACATAACTCAAAATATGTTTGGAAAGTAAAGAGCCCACCTTGATGGAATTATTCCGAAGATATAAACAAACTCGATCCAAGTTACTTCTCTTCCTCAAAAGGTCCTACAAGATAAGGCCTACGCTTAATCGCTTCCGAGACAATTCAAAGAATTTAGGGATGACTAAGTTCTAGACTTGCTATGCCCGGTTTCGGTAACTAATTAAGCAAAATCCATTTTCTCTATTAATATCACCAACATTACGATACTCCTTCTATTTCTTTTTCCTTTTTACCCAATAACTTCCAAAAGATATACAAGTAATATCATGTATGTTTTGTTGCTCTACTAAAATACCATACCCAAGAAGATCACGAGAGCAAAATGCATTAAGGTAGTGAATTTTTCAGATGTTTCCAGGCAGAAGAATAATGATATTTTCAAGTATTACATGCTTGACTTGCTATCACTACTCCCAATCTATTAATCCCATGATTACAATATTAGTCCATAGAGAGTAATTTCAACCTCGTTCTAAGATTAGCATATCTAAGACAAACCCAGTTGACAACCACACTTCTTTTGATACAAAAATATTTTAGATAAATAAGAAATTTACTTTTCAAAAGCCAGTCTTCCTACTAATTGCAGAGAACTCATAGAAGGGAAAATCAGTGCATAGTGCCATGTTTATCTAATGAATTCACAGACCCTCAATTATCATCAATACAATAAAATTTCTTAGCATTCTAATAATATGTGTAGAAGTGTAGTTCCTTAAAGGCTATCATCACATAATCTTGTTCATAAACTCTTAATTTCCCAAGAAAATCATAATGATAAAGTTCTGACCCTAACTGACAGTACAATGCTTCATCTCTTAACCCACCTAAGGTTGATCGATTTCCTCAGTGGTAAAAGAGAAGGGAAGATGATTTACACCTTATAAATCCTCTAGTGGAAATCTGAGTAGCTATTTCTTGCTTCTTCCCCTCCTTCCTCTTCTCAAGGATCTCCTTCTTCCTTGCAGTTCTTCTCTCTAATTTCTAGACCCTCTCTTCTTTTTCCTCTGTCAAAAACGGATAATTGTACCCTATCCCTTCTTCGTTTCTCACTGCTCCCCTCTTTTCTTCCTAACCCATTATAGTTGTGCTCACATTCTCACTCTCTCATGTTCGTCTCTCTCTTTCTCCCTCTATCAATTTTTTTCTATTGCTCCAGACGAGAAGGAAAGGGGAAATGAATTAAAATTGTGCCATTTAATTTGAAAACACACCAATTGTGGTAAAAGGGAAGGTGGCGTGTCCTATTTGAGGCCAACTAATCTTGTGGTAAAAAGTGAAACTCTTGGCTAATTTTGGTTTATTTATTTTAATATTTCTTTTTTTTTTCTCAACTCATGAATGTGTATAATTATCTTTGCATATACTAATAGATTCATGCATACATTTATAATTAGAGATATATTTTATAAGTATATTGTATGTGCTCAATTATATATGTAAGCATAAATATTATGCCATATTATCATATTACATATTCAAGTAATATTGCATAAGTTATTTTTTTTAATGTTATTTATTTATTAATAGTTTATCTTAAATACACGACAATCCAATATTTTACTCAAGAAATTTTATGTTTATAAATAAGTGATTAAAGGGATTTCAAATAAATAAGCACACTTATTAAACCATCTTATACTAAGAACGATTAAGTAAACATCTTACATTATATAAAAGCTTATGGCAAAAGACGGGGTATTACAAATCCTTCGTACCAATATCACAATTTCTCATTATTATTAATGTGGTGCGCTAAATGGTACGGAGAACTACTTCTTACCATTCGCACCGTAGAATTGCAACAGGAATGGTAAGAATTAATTTTAATTCTTACCTTCCTTCGAAATATTTCTCATTAAATTCTTACCAACATGGAATGAGTGAGTATTAAAAGAATGGCATGGAATTTTGGAACAGGAAAGTTTCTTGACGGACACACAGATAGATCGGGAGTACGATAAACTTGAGATCGTAGAAGCTGTGGAACAGCACCCTGTCTTGCGAGGGCACACAAAGAGCATTCGACCGACAAGGATCATGTATCCTTCCCGAGTGTGTCGTAGTCCATTCCTAAGGGAAGACCGGCGTCCAGCTCCCGACAAATTCAAAACTTTCTTACAAGATGCAAATGAGTTGTAAGTTTAGCATTAACATTACAAATGAGTTTATTATCATGCTTGCATATATAGTATTGCTTGGATTGGTACCTTGACGTGTTTCATAATGCAAAGAGATGAACACATACACAGGAGAAACGTGGGCTTGCACGATGATGTTGACAGGGGGTTTTTCGAGCAAATTCTAAAAGAACGCAGCGTACTTTTGGAGGACCACGTGACTTCTTACCTTGGAGTAGTCTGTTCAAACCCAACACTTGCAGGGTTGCGCACAGTTGACCAAAGTATTGGCGTGACATGTTGTTTTTTCATGGTAAGAAGGATTAAATTATGGTAAAACTGGTGTAAGGTATACATCCTTATCGTATTGACAAAATAAATATGATTTTGATGTTTTGTGCAGTGTGAGGTTGAGAGTGTGTTTGAAACACTCCATCAAAAACCTGAATCGGGGGAGTACAACTATGATTTGTTCGACCCAAGTGTCGAAGAAAATATCCCGGATGAGGAAATGGAGAGGCTCCTCGTATTTACTAATGGTTCTTACCCAGCATGGGGTGAGAACGTTAAGGAGTGGATTGAATACGAAAAGGTACAAACACTATGACATATAATAGAAAATATGTACTGTCCAATACATATAAATTTTTGGGTCTAGGTCGTTGTTGTGTGCAGCTTTGGATCTACTCATAAAGATGATGATGATGGAATCCCTGATTGGGCGACAGTGGTGATCGACATGGAAGATCAGATTCTTACCATTCATGATCCAAGAGCATTCACATTTGAAAAGGCAGATAAGAAAATGAGGCTAAACACATTCTTACCGATGGCTCGATTGGTGCCCCAGATGATGAAGAAAATAGGGTACTTCGAAAAGCACAACATGAGTACCCCACAATATGCACAGTGGGAAATCACCTTCGGCCCCTCTACAGGTAGGAATCATACCGTGCAAAGTTCAAGGAGGACAGTGCTCTGTGCTGCCTGAAGTATGTGGAGAGATTCATAGGTAGGACTGACACAACTCATGCCCTTCATACCAAGGAGGAGATTAAAGCCTACCGTTTCCACGTTGCAAAAACAATTTACTCCAACAGCACGGATGCCACAACAATTCCAATGATATTGGATGATCTTCCTAAATCTTCATGAAAACATGGTTCTAAGTATTTTTTGTAAATTGAAGACAAACTAATCCAAACCCTCAAGTGTGTAGATTTGCCCTAGTCGTAGGGAAAACATGAAATTTTTTGTATGCGACTTGGTAAATGTCGTAAGAATTTGTATATTCTTACGAATGTTACCGTCGTAGTTTTTTGGTACAGTGATAACTTTTTATAATTAATGGTGATCACGATATGTACTTACCTTCTGTGGTACATTAAGATGGAAAGATTCTAGATACAATCTTACATTCTGTTGTACCTGTTATCATGCATGAGTTTCTGCCTATTAGAGATGGTAAGATTCACGATACAATCTTACTTGTTGTTGTTCCTGCTATCATGCATGACTTTATGCCTGTTATGGATGGTAAGATTCATTATACAATCTTACCTTCTTTGTACATCAAGATGGTAAGATTCACTATACAATCTTACATCCTGTTGTACCTGTTATCATGAATGAGTTTCTGCGAATCAAGATGGTACGATTCAAGGTACAATCTTACATCCTATTTGAGATAGTAAGATTCACGATACAATCTTACGTCCTTGTTGTTCCTGACTTTATGACTGTTATAGATTGTAAGATTCATGATATAATCTTACCTTCTGTTGTACATCAAGATGGTAAGATTCAAGATACAATCTTACATCCTGTTGTACTTGTTATCATGAATGAGTTTCTGATTGTTGGAGATGGTAAGATTCACGATACAATCTTACCTTCTTTTATTCCTGCTATCATGCATGGCTTTAGGCCTGTTATAGATGGTAATATTCATTATACAATCTTACCTCCTTTTTTTACATTAATATGGTAAGATTCACTATACAATCTTACATCCTGTTGTACCTGTTATCATGCATGACTTTATGCCTATTGGAGATTGCAAGATTCAAGATACAATCTTACATCCTGTTGTACGTCAAGATGGTAAGATTCAAGATACAATCTTACATCCTGTTGTACCTGTGGGAGATAGTAAGATTCACGATACAATCTTACATGCTTTTATTCCTGCTATCATGCATGACTTTAGGCCTGTTATAGATGGTAAGATTCATTGTACAATCTAACCTTCTTTTTTGCATTAACATGGTAAGATTCACTATACAATCTTACATCCTGTTGTACCTGTTATCATGCATGACTTTCTGCATATTGGAGATTGTAAGATTCAAGATACAATCTTAAATCCTGTTGTACATCAAGATGGTAAGATTCAATACAAAATCTTACTTAGTGTTGTACCTGTTATCATGCATGAGTTTTAATTTTTTAGAGATGTTAAGATTCACGATACAACTCATTCTTGTTGTCGTTCCTGCTATCATGCATGACTTTATGCCTGTTGTAGATGGTAAGATTCATTATACAATCTTACCTTATTTGTACATCAAGATGGTAAAACTTCCTCTTGAATCTTACCAACTACAACATACATAAAGTCATGCATGATATCATGTATGAGTTACAGCCTATTGGATATGGTATGATTCAAGATACAATCTTACAACATTCTTAACAATCTTACAACATCCTTGATAATGCCTGATTCTTCGAATGGAGACAAAATTAACTTGTTTAATATGAAAATAATCAGTTACATATAACAATATAACACAAAAAAAAAAGTAACCATACTAAAATGTAGTGGTTACACAAAAATGATGTGCGTACCAAAATATGTGACAAGCTTGTTCACATATTCTACTTGCACATCCGTCAGAAAAATAACCATGTTCTAGGTAAGATTAAAAATAATTCTTACATACATTACTCAAACCTACGAGGATCTTGACATTTTCGACGAGTGTGCCCAAGAATACCACATATACCGCATTTCTTGGGATTGCGACGTCGCTTTACACTTGCCCCTTGTGGTAAGGGTTGCCCTCTAGGTAACATCCTTTTTTCCCTTGGCCTTCCGGCTTGCTTTGGATTTTCAGGGGTACCTATATCCCTAGACTCAATTGGCTCAGGAATTTGCCAATCCTTAACATCGGGTAGAGGAATGATTATTCCTGCATATATCTCACGCAACGTCTTTGTCGAATAATAGGCACATAACCAATGGGATTTTCATTTTTATACCTGTGAAATTAGAATGTATTAGGAGATTTGTAACATCTTACAGTATAAGTGTACATTCTAACTATATTCCTTAACAGTATTCTTACCAACTAGGTTAGCAATGTTATAGATGTTACCTAATTGCTGCGGTAGCATGCGAGCATGGAAAAAGGTCCAGTTGAAATTTTTGGCACGAGCACTCTCTCTTGCCTAAATCCACGATATTCCTATCACAAGCAGAGATAATGTTAAATATTAAATCAGATAAAGGTTGAACTCTCATCGAATTCCCTTTGGCAATTGAAAATCCCAATCTTTCCTCGGCTTTTTCAGACAACTCGTTTGCCCTCTCACCAGCTTTGATCCTACGCTGACAAAACCATTCTAATGTGAGATTACTTGCGAATTCCAATAAGGCAGTGATGGGGAGCTTCCTAGCCCATTTCAGACGCCCATTTAACGATTCAACAGAGTTTGATGTGCCAAATGCATACCGACGAACTGGACACTTGCACTTTGCCCATTTATTTGGACCGATGCCCATAAGCTTTGCGTAAGCACCTGGAAAGGACTCATTCAAATTATCCATAATATCTTTGAAATCTTCTTCCTTGTATGCATTGGCAGCAGCTTGGAATATTTCAATGGCATCCACACCATAAGGTTTTAGATTACCCTGAATATGGTATGTGCACAAACCATGTGGGACACCTGCATGTATGTAAAAACATTGATATTATATTTGGTAAGAATGTAATTATAATCTTACCTTATACAGTAAGAAATTAACTATTTCATGTGACAGGATGTAAGAAGCAATTTCATAACTATATTTGGTAAGAATGTAATGTATGATCTTACCTGGGAACACAAATTCAACGGCGTTGTGTATACTAACATGTTGATCGGACACTATCAACAAGTCCTTCGGGGTTCCAAAACTCTTCCGTACATGATCGAGAAACCATATCCATGACTCGTCATTCTCCTTGTCGCCAACACCAAATGCCAACGGCACAATCTGTTCATTTGCATCCTTAGTAGATGCAACAAATAAAACACCCCTATATGTCCCCTTTAGATGTGTTGCATCAATAACAATTACTGGACGGCATGCACGAAAAGCCCTTATTGAGGCAGCTAACGCAAAGTAATAATACTGGAATGACGAATCTTCAAGCGTCTGTAAATCAACCACAGATCCGGGATTCATATGCTCAAGCATGTAAAGATGTTTGGCAACACCCTACAAAAGGACAAGAAATGATAAGAAAAGACTAATTGGTAAATACTATTATATAAAAAAGGTTAGAACTGACTATTTCTTACTTGAAATGACTTCTTATGATCTCCATATATTTTTTTCAAAGCTCGGTTCTTGCCTTTTAAAGCTGTTGAATATTTCAATCGAACACCACACTCTCTTAAAAACTGACCCTGAATATCACGTGGCCTCAAAACGAAACCATCCTCTGTCATGGAAGGCGCAACGTAATCAGCTATAGCTCTTGAAGATACTTTAGGCTCGACCGCAGGAGAGTTCATACAAGTGTGAGCCACATGCTCATATATTTTCCATATACGCCCAAATGACTTACTTCGCAATGAGAAAACACAACTTAATTCGTACTTACACTGCGCATGATATCTACGTAAATCTGAAACATTGGTACGAAACTCAACATGGTTTTTTAGATGGTAAGAATGTATTGCAGAAATCATGCTGTCTTTATTCCTGAAAAATGTCCCGGACTTGAGTTGGTCAGTGTCAATGTGATATGATCGAATAGGGACTGCAACATGATTTAACAGAGCTAGTTCCGGTGAACCAGCATTCTTGGCCTGACTGGATACACGTTTGGGATCAGATGAAGAAGCCAATGGGTCATAACCACGAACGTCTAAAGCAAGCAGATCATTTGAGGGAATAGGCATGGATGGAATGCATTTTGGAGAAGCATCGACATATAGAATTGGAATTTCGATCGTATCCAACAAGATAGACCACTCATAGTCGTCGGTCACTTTAAATCTCATAAATCCACCTTCGTCATCTTTAACTAATGCAACTATGTCGAATTGATACATTGATTGGTCCTTCATCAAACGATCTTCAATCTTCGACAGCAAATCTATATACCTTAATCCACTAACTGGCATGGGTATGTACTCTTTGGTACCGCCTTTGTAGATATTGTTGAACCAAGAACCACCATGAACAAAAATCACATGAGGGGGCATTTTCCTGCACGAATATTGCAGTAAGAATATGGGTTAGTAAAAGTCAGATGAAAAAACAAATAGACAATACGAAACTTATTTGGTAAGAATATGTTTACAAAGTTAATTATTATGAATATTGTTAGAATATGGTTAGAATATGATTATAAAATTTAGTACAAACCTTAGTTGGTAAGAATATGATTAAAACCTTTTGGGTTAGTAACAGTCAAATGAAAAAAAATAGTCAGTAAGAAACTAAATTGGTAAGAATATGGTAACAAGCTTAATAGATATGAATATGGTTGTAATATGATTACAAGTTTATTTAGCATGAATATAGTTAATAAGAAAAGTAAGAAAATAGTTAGTTTTGAAACTAGTTTGTAAGAACTTGACTAACATTCTTAGATGGTAAGATTATGGTTGTAAACTTATTTAGGATGTCTATAGTTGGTAAGAATTTGAGTAAGATTATTAGATGGTAAGAAAGTATTAAATTTTTTCACAAACAACTACAACACTTATTACTTGGCATTTAATACTACCTTTACGAATTTAAGTAAGAATATACAGGTTCCTCTGACAATTGTCAGAGGACCTTAAAATTTCAAAACAAAATTTGCATAAAAATCAACCCGCCCAGAAACAAAAGAAACGAGAAATTTAAAAATCAACAAACATCTTCCCCAACAGTACGTCGCTGCCGATCGGAAACACATATCTCCGACAGGCTAGCTCCGACAATCTTCTCCGACTTTCCCAAGCTTTTCGGAACCCTAACTACGAGTGCATCCCGTCGCCGGAGAACCAGTCGAATGCGGCTGCTGAACCAGTCGAACAGCCGCGAGAAGAAGAGGAAGGAAGACAGAGTTTATGAGATAACTTATTCTCGGGGTCGAAACCCTAACTCCGGCGAGAAAGACTATGGCCGCTGGAGAAAGGAAAAAGAAAACGAGACAAATAGTTCCAGTTGTCGTCGGAACCCTACCTCCACCGAGAAGAAGCAGTCGAGCAGCCGCGAGAAGAAGAAGAAGAAGAGAAAAGGAAGAAGAAAGAAAACAGGCGTGAGAAAGAAAGAAGAGTAAGAAGAAAAGGAAGAAGAAATAAGAGGAAGAAGAAAACAGGCGTGCAAAATGAAGAAGATGAACTTGAATTGATATATAACTAGGGGTATTTTTGTCCACAATGGCAAAATATGGGTATATTGGATGTTTTCTTATAATTTGCACAAAAGTGTGAATTCACTTATCAAAATAGGTAAAACACTACATTTCCTCCATAAAGATATATATTTTTACATGGTTAGGAAGCAATTCAAAAGATGAAATATTTATACTAGATAAACAATTCAATAATTATAAATAAGCAATTTGAGAATAACAAATAAGCAATAAAAAGAAAGTTATCATGCTTTAATTTGCAAGCAACTTCGTTCAAGAAAATAAGCATCAACATATGCCAAATAAGCAATATATAATGAATAGTTTTATCCTATTTCATTTTTTCGGTTTCGTAAGGAGTTCCGCTCAAAAAAATAAGCATTAACATACATCAAATAAACAATAAAAAATGAAGGCAAATAAATATGGAATCATATTTATTCACAAAAATAAATATCGGGGTATGCTAGAAAATAAACAATCATATGCATATATAGATAAACATGCAGTTACATTAGCTTAATAAGCACCAAAATATATTAATATAAGCATTAGAGTTTGCATAAATTAATTCAATTACTAATGTCCTCCACATACATATATCGGCATTAAAATATACCAAATAATCATTAAGATTATTAATTAGTACAATAAAAGGTGGCAATTTAATAAATTTGAATCCCTATGTCTACAGCACCATCTTAGTAACTTCCGGATATTTTTTCAATTATTTCCACATTTAACCCTATGGAATTGTTAAGAGAAAATATAATTAATATAATCAAATTTTAATCTTTCAATTTCTTTAAAATCAGTACCGACCACGTACTTTATATCTATGGCTTAGAATAGATCCTAGTTACTATCTAAGGGACGGTTCCTATTGGAACCGCTCCATATATATATATATATATATATATATATATATATATATATATATATATATATATATATATATAGCATTCCGGTGGAAACTAAGCTTAAGTTGCAACTTAGAAACTAACCACAACCATTGATTAGGTAGAGATGGAGGGCTGAGATTAATCTAGTGATTTAAATTTATTTTAATTTTCGCACACTAATAAGGATACAATTGTCCATAATTAATGTTAATATATGGAAACAAATCATGCACTCCTACAATCTCGGCATTTACTTCAACCAACTACTACTCTTCTCTCCCCTCTAACCCCGCCGCAAACCGAATTGAAGCAAAAGAAATCGGAAAAAATCTCCCAGAAAACCCAGCGACTTCTCTCCCAGAAACACCAACGACGACACCATGACCGGAAGAAGAAGGTCTGGAAAAGGTGCGCATCGCGAAGACGACGAACAAGAACCCGACAGTATGCAACAAAATCGGCCAGAAATTCGTAAAAAAGGTTCGATTTTTCAACATTTAAATGGATTTCGAATGTGAATAAGGGTTTTGAAAATTTCTAGGGTTAAACTAAATGTATTGAACGGAATCGATTGTGTAATCGAAGAATTGAATCTTGTGTTGCTTGTTGCATTATTGAGACGAGAGTGCAATATATATGAGTACCATACATATATAGATGCGATGCACATCACGTGTCCGATGAAAAGCATAAAAGAACATTTTTAGTTGCATTTTCATTGTCAAGCCCCCAATATAAACTAAATTCCTCTGATGCAGTTGAATAGATGCCATGGCCTTCATTTTTTGTTGCACACTATAAAGTTGCTTCCTCCCTTCAGAGGATTTATTCCACTATAATTTATTCTGCACTAGGTTTCGTTGCATTTTTTTTATGGTTGATGGGCTGAATTTTCTTAATGCTGCCTTATTGTGTGCTTGATGAAAAAGTGGGATCACACTACTATTTATGATCTGTGCCGCAGAAAACCATAACTGGTATATAGTCTGGACATTTTTGTCGTTCCCTCATCAGCTACCTTGGACACGTGAGAATATTATCATTGCATTTGTTGATAATATCGTTGCATTTTTTCTCTACAAGTTGCTACATATTCTTTTTTGTGCGAATAATATTGTTGCATTTGTTGATAATATCGTTGCATTTTTTTAATAATCTCGTTGCATTTACCAAGAGTTTTGTTGCATTTATCATATATATGAACTTAATTCCAGTAACTTGACTACACTAATATAATACAGGTAGGTGCTTGTAATAATGCCGAAATCTACATCAACAAGTGAAGGCTCGTCATATAGTGAAGCAGATGATATGCAGATGATAGCTAGGTTCTAGTTAATTTTGGAATCGTTGCATTTTTTAAGCTTTTATTGTATTTTTGGGTTTAGCTACACCATTAATGAGAATCGTTGCATGTATTGTAAATTTTGTTGCATTTATGACATATCTTGCTTGGCCACAAAAGCGAAATATGACTCTAGCTTTCATGATACCCTCGTACAACTTCTCCTCTTTCTTTTCGACGTACTCATACTTGATGGTTCAATTGGTAATGTTTTCACACCCTCATGGTTACAGTACACATAGCGACTTCAAACGGTACTAGCTACTGATCTTTTGATTTGCCCAAGGAGCACGTCGAAACAACTTTCACAACCACACGATCGATATAATTCCTCGGCTTCCTTCATTGTTCGGAAGTTATGGCCAACATACAAATTATTAGGAACAAGACATTGGAATGAACATGACATGTGAGCAGCTCAAATTATCAACATGATTTTCTCATACGTTCTCCCCTTATGATACACCTTCGTGCAACGAAAATCGAAATATGCATTGAATAATATAATAAAGTGCATCAGAATAAACGAAAAATGCATCACAAAAACAATCATGTACAAGAATTTATCAAAAAAAAAATGTAAATGGAAGAAAGCTTTACCAATGAAACACGTGAAGGGAAGAAAGTAAAAAAAAAACTTAAGTTTATGAGATTAGTTACTAAAATTAAACGTAAAAAAATATTGAAATAATCTATAGAATGTCATCAACAACCACTTTTTACCACTACATTCTAACAAATGCATATAAAAAAAATTATTTTTCGAAAATGCATCAAAAATTACACTAAGTGCACCACCGTGATAATATCCTCTGCAACTTCTTCTCCATCACCATGGTAATATCCTCTGCATTATGGTCCATCGTCAGTCGATTCTCTATCAACGTTTTGGCCAAGCTCACCTCGAACAACTGACTCCACCCACAAGCCACTAGAATCTCCCCCGACCACTACAAGAAAACTGGGCTTTTGCGACAATGAATTTGTGTCGTAAAGTCCTGTTTTAGTGTCGCAAAAGTCAATTTGCGTCACTTTATGCGTCATAATAAATTATGTCGCAAAAGGCTATGTAGTTTTTTTAAGACACTTTTTTTGAATTGTGTCGCAACAAGAACGACACATTTTGCTTCACTTGATTATGTGTCGCATGAAATTCTCGACACTGAACACGTCATTTGTTTTAGTGTCGCGTATTTATTAGCGACACAAAACGTGACATTATTAAAAACGACGCATATAATTTGCGACATAAATTTGTGACATTTCAAATAGAATGACATAATTTTTCTCGTCACAGTTGACGTCATATTTAAATGTTGTATAATATTACGACATATGACATATGTCTAAAAAAATTATTTATGTCGTAAAATATACAACATCTTCTGCATCCGTTTATTTTAGTTGTCGTAAAATTTGCACCACTTATGCGACATTATTTCAAATGACACATCTTTATTTGTGACACTATACAAAAAATATGTCGTACTTTTTCGCGACCCATATTTTGTGTCACATAGAATTATGACATCTAAACTTTGTCGCAAAAATGAAAACACTAATGTTGTATAATATACATCATATTTTACATTACTTTACTGTTATGTCATAAATTTTGCTTCACTTGTGCGACAGTAATTGAAATGACACGCTCTAATATGCGACACTAAATTCATAATGCATTAATATGATACATTTATTAAAATACAAATAATTCACAGTACATGATTTTCCAAACATAGTCAAAAGATAAAAATGTTCTATCAACATCTATAAATGTTTTAAGATAACCTAATACACGAATATATCTTTTTTTCGCAACATAAAATCCTATTCATGCTTCTTTGTCACCTATAAACAATTCTTCGTTGCTTCAATACCTGCAGTCACTTCTTCGAATTTTCTGACACTGCTACTACAAGAGAAAAATGATACAAAAGCATGTCAAAGCATTTAAAAGCATCAAATAAATAACATAGAGCATAGTTAAGAAAGAAACATATTGAAACACACAACACAACATCCTCATTTTAAGAAGTAAGTTAATTACTTTTGCAAATTAAGACCTAGCGATGAACGAATATTAAAAGAATTTAAATGGCTTTCAACCTTATAAGAGATACTGCATGATTTGTAGCCATACCTGTTGTAGTAAAACAAATGCATTTTAAGGGTCTCTTTTAACTGCGCAAGAACCTCAAGAAGCAGAATATACAGTAAATGGAAGATATGCCCAATTTCATGTGGTACACCATTAAGTAACCCAGTACTCAGAGCAGATGCAGTACCCTCTTTCCACTTGAATATATTGATAGCTTGGAGTCCCTTTTGCCCACTGAACATCATTCATACACACTGACTGTATGCAAAACCAGTGTGCCATAATCAGATCATTATGATGAAAGACCAAAAGCAAACCAAGTTATTTCGACATTTAAGACCACGAACATGGCAGACTCTAAGGACAAGAAATCTTATCACATATAACACATAGAATACCAACAACTCTATTTGCTGCCACTTTAGACCTATTCAATAATAGTAACAAGAGTCTACTTTTCATTACTTAACTGTAGAGTATAGACAATACAAAATATCATAAGTAAGAAATATGGCACCTTGTAAATCATAAACTTGACTGCAACCAAAATCGAGTTGATATAAACTGGCTAACTTTGGCAAGATTGTAAGATATGAGAAAACAAACCTGCAGCTTCTTGCAATAATCCTGAGATTTAACAATAGAACCTTTAAGTCGAACACGACATTCCAGAATTACATGATTCTTGGCTGGATTAAGTAAATGAATACCAAATAAGAAATATAGAAGTCTACAATTAGTTACTATAAGTTACATATAAGGACACAACGCGAGTTTCATAAGTGATCCATAAGCATTTGAATCAAGCAAGGAACAACAATATCAAGACTGAATTTAGTACAATGAGATGCAAAAAGAAAATATCAAGCTGCAAAATTCTCCAACAATCCAAAACCAATCACAAACCCCTAAAGCAACGACCATTCAAAATAAAAGAACATTTCTTTCGGGATCCCCAATTTGCTAGAAACTATCCAAAAGCATGTCAAAGACATTTAGAAGCATTTACATATTGTAGTTCCCATATATGCTATAGAAAGAAGCAAACAATTACTAACAAGTACCTTCATCATTACAGACTTTGATTTTGTTTTGTCATCAGAATCTGTCATAGCTAATTGAATATAAGTCTTCTGAAGGAATCTGTCATAGCTCATTGAATATAAGTTTACTAAAGAAATATATGCAGGGAATCCAAAAGCATCCAAGAAAACAAGAGCAGTTAATTCCACTACATTGTGCGATTTTATCTCATACTTTTAACCTTTTCTCCATCTCTAAGTAGCTTCTAGATATATGGATTTATCATCATATTAGCTCTAAAACTATTTACTAAAATGCAATCATAAGGCTATCATAAACTATTTTTTTTCAGAACATACCTTTGAAAGAAACAAAAACAACAGAAATCAACAATAAGAAAAGTACCCAAACTACAGCAACAAAATGATAGTTTAAAATGTTCCCTTACCTCTTCTTCTCCCAATCAAACATTGAAAAGGCAGTGACATGCAATAATATAACACAATATTAATAATATAGAAATCTATAGAGTACTACTTTGTTGTCACCCAATAAACTACCTATTATAACACAAGGATGACGATTGATTTCCAATTCTTAAAAAATTATTATTTTCTACTCAATCCTCTAAAGAATACTCATATGATACTTGGTAAAAGTAGTTATTGATTGTGACCATGCCATTGCTATGTAAGAAATATAATGTGAATGGCTGAACATGCTTTTAGAAGGCGAACATTCTTTATACATCGTTCAGCAGAGATGCAAAGTTATTTAAGGGAAAAAAATTTTAAAAATATATTTCACACCATAACACTAACATCTTATAACTGACTTAAATCAAGATTATAAAGACTCAATTTTTTATACACAAGAAAAATTGACAAAGATTGCACTTGGAAAAATTATAAAGTAAATGAAAGACCACTTCATAAATTGAGACAATATGAATAAGAAGAAACCATCCACATCACCAACAAACTTAAAGTAAAGCCATATATCAACAAAAAAAAAAAGTAAGAATAAAATCATAGTAAAAAAACAAGACAGAAAACTTTAAAGATTCTAAAGTGAGCTCAATCAATATTACTAGAGTTCATGGTGTATAACCTCCATCTCTATTACTAGAGTTCTTATGTCAAGTACTTTTTTACGGTCTATGTAATCTAGTAAGTGTTCATCGAACTCACAATATAATTTCTAAAGTTCCCGCAGGCAGATTGTACAGTCTAACTTTGGAGGCTCATAACTCTCTCATGTGATGTCGGATTAGAAATCCGAAGATACCGTTGGAAAGCTAATGAAATGATGTTTCTAATGGTACCTAGTATGCTATATTTTGTCTCATAATAACACCCATAATCGGGACCTAAAGAGGCTGTCCTGCTGCTGTAAAAACAGAGGCTCAAGAAGCAAAATCAATTCACAATTTACACAAATCCCATATAAACATACATAAGTTAATCACAAAACAACTAAACTTCAAGAAGGTTTCAACTCTAAAGTTACTTACGATATATTTATCTATTAATTCACATAAATAGTGTAGAGAATACAACACATATGGACCTCCTATGACTTATACTACATATCCTCTAAAGAAATCATATGATTCAACAATGAATTGGTGCCAAAGTTTTGACTCAAACTCGCGCTAAAACAGCAGCGAGCAGACCCGCCACTCTGACTTCGACAGCCTATAACTATTCCGTTTGAACTCCAAATGAAAATCCGAAAATAGCTTTGGAAAGCCAATGAACAGAGGTTTCCAATGATACCTAATATGTTAGGTTTTAACTGGACGAAACGCCCAGAATCTGGCCTGAAAGTCACGACTTTGCACAGCATATTTCTGGTACAGCAACACATATGAACACACTAATAGACTGATTTTCCACAAAATTTCTGCAATTAAACCCAATGAAAAATCCTCCTAAAGTTCGAATTAATCACCCCCATAGCTTTCTTTACGAAGAGTTCGTGAATCTAAAAACCCACGCACAATCAACGCAGACAACATAAAAGAAAATAAGTAAATTAAACCATAATTAACCTAACAATAAACACTCAAAATCAAAAGATTCCATGATTTTCCAACAAGATGAGATAACTCTACCTTAATTTTCGAAGAGCTTGCGAAGAGGGAGAGGAGAAGATAGCAGAAGAGAGAAATTAGAGAAAGAGCGAGAGTCGAAAGTGCAGAGGCGGCGATGAAAACTTACGCGCCTTACTCTTTTTTTTCCTTTCTTCCCCCCCCCCCCCCCCCCACCCCTTTATTCTTATTCCCTTCTTATTATTTAATTCAATTTTTTAAAGAATTATTTAGAGAAGGAAGGGTTTTTTAATTACAAATTAAAAGTTTTCTATATGAATAGTGTGCCCTAATAAAAAAATTACAGTTTTCTCTTGTATGACAATAATATTTTATTTTTATATTGTATCTATATATACAGTATAATAAAATACTATAGGCATATTTGAATATTCTCCTTTTATTTTTAAGTCTACTATTTTCCAATATTACGTTTTATTCATATTCATGAGTCATTTTATTCTTCATATAAGTCTATATGTACTTATAATTATTATGTAAATAGTGGTTTATATCACAAAATATTTATAACATTAATAGTAAATAATAGTAGACATAAATTTTGTGCATTTAACTTGAATACTAATTATATTACAGTATTAGATAGTATAATATGTGTTATAATTGTAATAAATTTTATAATGTACTAAAAAAATATATTATTATTCATCTTGTTTTGATTATTAAATCAAAACTTTTAATGATAATGAATTAATATATAGATTAAGATCCTTAATACTAATAGAAGACATAAATAAAAGTGTCATGTGTGTGTAATAAAATCATGATATAATATTTTAATAATTTATATTTGATGCAAATATACGATATAAAATGCAACATTATTCTGAATGTGAAGTAATATTATGATATTTAATTAATGTGTCGTAAATAAATTGTTGTAAATCGAGACGCAAAATTAAGTAACGTATTGTTGTTGCAAAATAGTGACACAATATTTTAATGAAGCATATATACGACACGAAATCCAACACTATTCTAAATGTGAAATAAAATTATGACATTCAATTAATGCGTCGTAAGTAAATTGTTGTAAATACGAGACACAACATTAAGTGACGCATTGTTATCGCAAAATAGCGACACAATATTTTAATGATGTCTATGTACGACACAAATTGCAACACAATTCTAAATGTGAAGTAAAATTATAACATTCAATTAATGTGTCTCAAATAAAGTGTTGTAAATACAAAACACAAGACTAAGTGACGCATTGTTGTCGCAAAATAGCGACACAATATTTTAATGACGCACATATACGGCACAAAATGCAACACTATTCTAAATGTGAAGTAAAATTATAACATTCAATTAATATGTCGCATATAAATTGTTGTAAATATGAGACATAAAACTAAGTGTTGCATTGTTGTCGTAAAATAGTTACACAATATTTTTATGACGCACATTTGACACATATATACGACACTAATAGTATAAGTGTCACAATTTTATGACACTTATCGGTAATGTCGCATAACCATATGTCGCAAAAGCCCTATTTTCTTGTAGTGGACCTCACCTCGAACAACTGCACAATCTTGAAGACTACACGCCACAAACTACAATCTTCACAGCAAATTATATTCAAAATCTGCTCTAAAAGCTATAACTTCTGGAGATGACGCCGTTAACCACAAATCCAAAACTCTCCGTGAAAAATCGATCCGATTAAACTCCCACAAAAAAAAAAAAAACGACATCAAAACGACGATGAACACTCTTCGTGAAATACTCCAGCAACTCAACCTCCGCGTGAAATACTCCAGCAAAACAAAACTCCAAAACTGCCGTGAAAACTCTTGTATACTCGGAACAAAACAACCTCCGCTGAAACAATGTACAAATATACGCAGCAAGAGAATTTTTGATCAATATACGTCGCCGAGAAATTGGTTCGCAGAAGAAATCGGAGAAGAAGAAGATACGATGAGAATGAATATCATAGAAGATACGCAGTTGAGATTTATTAACATAAATAACATATAACTTCCAGCAAAAAAAAATTAATGCACACCCATTAAATTAGGAAGATTCAGTTTTTAATAAATAAAATTACACTTATAACCCTAAATAATACCAAAAAA
This sequence comes from Thymus mandschuricus, assembly GCA_029379335.1. Classification (NCBI taxonomy): domain Eukaryota; kingdom Viridiplantae; phylum Streptophyta; class Magnoliopsida; order Lamiales; family Lamiaceae; genus Thymus; species Thymus mandschuricus. The sequence continues at coordinate 10,415,574 of CM057074.1, read as the reverse complement.
TCATTAAAAAAATCGAAATACAATATTTAAATGTTAATTTAAAATCAAATCTGATCCATTAGATCTTCAAGATCAACGGTTGTGGACGGTTTCTAAGTTCCAACTTAACATTAGTTTCTATATGATTTATACTCTATATATATATATATATATATATATATATATATATATATATATATATATATATATATATATATATATATATATATATATATAGGGGGTGGTTCTCATGGATACCACTTAGATCATGAGAACTAGGAACCAATCTAGTCCCTTAGATTATGAGAGATCTATGGTCAATATTAATTCCTACAATAAATAATTAGTTGATTGAATCCAATTTTTAATTAATCAAAAGGGTAGTTCAGTCAATAAAATATCAAAACATATCCACTTACCTTATTTTTAGGTTGAACGTGTATGCATATGAAAGGAAGAAACATCGCCGATTCATTCAACAACGAATCTGCGTCGACTCCCGACTCCCGAATTTGCGTCTTTGGTTTTCGCAGCCGGCGAAACGGAGCAGAAAACGACCGCTGAAATCTGCTTCATAGGCGATGAAATTGAGCAGCAACCACCGCCAAAACCGAGCAGCAACTGCCTCCGCCGAAACCTGCTTCGCAGGCAACGAACCGAGCAGTAACAGCCGTCAAAACCGAGCAGCAACCACCGCCGAACCGAGCAGCAACCGCCGCCGCCGAAACCTGCTTCGAGGCAACGAATCGAGCAGCAACCGACGTCAAAACCGAGCAGCAACCACCGCCGAACAGAGCAACAACCACCGCCGCCGAAACCTGGTTCGCAGCCTCCAAAACCTGGCTCACACGCAGCCGGCGAAACCTAGTTCGCAACCTACGATTTATGCTTATTTTTTATGTCGTCGATTTCATGCTTATTTGTTGTCCAATTTATGCTTATTTATCATATAAACATTTTATCTAACACATTTGATGCTTAAATTCTTGATACTGGATGCTTATTTTTCAAACAGCTTGAATTTTGATGCTTATTTTTCTATGAACAACTAGTTTCATGCTTGAATATCATGCTTATTTTTATATGAATGTTTTTTATGCTTATTTTTGTGTCGTCGATTTTATGCTTATTTTTTGTGTTGCCGAATTTATGATTATTTTTCTTCGATTTTATGCTTGTTCTTATAGAAACGTTTTATCGAACACATTTGATGCTTAAATACTTGATACTTGATGCTACTTTTTCACCTAGCTTGAATTCTGATGCTACTTTTTCTATTAAACATTTTATCGAACATTTTATGTGCATAGATTAAGCATGAATTTTTTCGAACAATTTATGTGCATTCTTACAAGGGGTTTCATGCTTAAATATTTGGATTTTTATGTGGTCGATTTTATGCTTTTTTTTCATAAAAACATTTTATCGAACACATTTGATGCTTAAATACTTGATACTCGATGCTATTTTTTTTCACCCAGGTTGAATTTTGATGATTATTTGTCTATGAAACATTTTATCAACAATTTATGTGCATAGATTAAGCATGAATTTCGTCGAACAGTTTCCATGCATTCTTAAATATTTGTATTTTTGTGTCATCTATTTTATGCTCATTTTTTCATAAATTTTTTTTTATCGAAAACAATTGATGCTTAAATACTTGATACTCGATGCTTATTTTTCAACTAGCTTGAATTTTTATGCTTAATTTTCTATGAAACATTATATCGAACATTTTATGTGCATAAATTAAGCATGAATTTCGACTAATGTAAGCATATTTTTCAACGTTTTTTATTATACAATACGAGTCATGCTTAATTATAACTAATAATACGCTCATTTGAGTTATAAGCATCAAATAATGGTTCGCAAGCAAGTTTTATGACGTTATTAAGCATCAAGTGGTTTCATGCTTAAATATTTGTATTTACCGATAAGATTGCTCATTTGAGTTATAAGCATCAAATAATAGTTCGCAAGCAAGTTTTATGACGTTATTAAGCACTGCGTAAATACCCGAGTTTAGTTTAATTCCAAGCATTCATTTGATTTATTTGAGTTATTAAGCACTGACGTTATTAAGCACTACGTAAGTGTTTGAACCAAGCATTCATTTGAATTCATTCCAAATATACAGTAAATGGAAAAGGAAATCGAGCAAAAAGCAACAATTAAACTACCCAATCCATAAGAGACGACGCAAAATACATAAACTCACTAGGACGTTTTATTAAACAATACGAGTCATGCTTAATTATAACTAATAATACGCTTCAAAGCATATAAAAATAAACAACTGAAAACAAATCATGCCGAAATTTTTAATAATGATTACAACTCAAAATACATAAACTCACAAGGACATTTTATCGAACAACTGATATGCTAAACATTTATACATTTTTTCATGCATTATAAATAATTCGAAGCATAAATCAACAACATAAAATCAAACGGCGGACGGCGGCGGCGAGTCCAGACAGCGGCTCGCAGCGGCTTGTTTCTATCCCGAACCCTTATCAAGAGAGAGACGAGAGTTAGAGGGAGGGAGAGAGAAATCTAACCTATACGGCGGCGGATGCTACTGTTTCCGGTGGACGGCGACTCGACAGCGGCATCTCAGCCGGAGGTCGCGGCACCTGCTTTCTCTGTCTATCAAAATCCTAAAAACGAATCGAGAGTGGAATATGGAAGGAGAAAAAAGGGGACCGCGGCTGGAGTAGCAGCCCTCGGCGCCGGTAGCAGTCGTGCGAGATAGATAGAGAAAGGTTCGATAGAGTGTGTGAGAGAGAGAGAGAGCGGCGCCGGCAGCAGTCGTGCGAGAGCGGCGCCGGCAGCAGTCGTGCGAGAGAGATCGAGAGAAAGGTTCGACAGAGTGTGTGTGAGAGAGAGAATGGATTCTTTAGTATCCCACGTTTTAAGGAACGAATAGAACATATTACAATATTACCCTTTCAATTTATAAAACTGCCAAAATTAATCAATATGATCTTCAAATCTCAGCCGTTTATTCTCTTAAAATCAACGGATCATAAAGGTTCCTAGTTCTCACGAAATGAAAGCATCTCATATGATCTATTCTCTCTCTCTCTCTCTCTCTCTCTCTCTCTCTCTATATATATATATATATATATATATATATATATATATATATATAGGTGATGGATCAAATAGGATCTATATCCCTAGGTAGTAACTAGGATCTAATCTTATACGTTCATTTATTTAAATCAACGGAGTAAATTAATTATGTGTTTTTCAATTAAATAATTCAACAATTAATGTTAAAAGGTTATAATAGTAAATTTAGATATAACCGTATCAATTCAATCCTCAAATTATGGGGTTTGTTATATATATTTTCTTTTCATTATTTAAATTTAATTACGTTTATTATTTTTTTGGTAGCCAACATCTCTCTCGTTGATTTATGTTGAAAGAAGTTGTTATTTGCATGCTTCAATTTGTAAGTTTGTTTCTTGAAGATATGATAACAATGTCGTTAATAACATGGAAACTCAACACACAACTAAAAAATACTCACTTGTCCCACTATATTATTCCTATTTGCATATTGTATTCCTCACATATATTTAGTAAATGAGACTAGTATAATGAGACATAATAAGGAGTTAATGCAAAAATGAAAAATACAAAATAAGTTTATATACAATATTAAATGTAAATAAATCCTTCGAAATTGGTAAAAATAATCAATCAAAAGTAAAATATACAAATTAAGCATATATTTAGTGTAAATAAGCAATTTAAAAAGTATAAATAAGCAATTGAAAATGTGTAAATAAGCGATTCAAAAATAAAAGGTACAAATTAAGCATATATTTAGTGTAAATAAGCAATTTAAAAAGTATAAATAAGCAATTGAAAATGTTCAAAAAATAAAAGGTACAAATTAAGCATATATTTAAGTGTAAATAAGCAATTTGATAGGTGTAAAGAAGCAATTGAAAAGGTGAAATTTAATAAGAATGTATACACATGGCATAAATATACAATTCGAAACGTGTAAACAAGCGTTTCAAATGCTAATATATACTAATTCAATAAGCATCAACTCAGTGTAAAAAAGCAATTTTATATGCCTAAATAAGCAGTTCAAACCATGCGAATAAGCATTAAAAACAGGCAAGTTATTTATTTCACCCTTAATTGTATTCCTAGTTGCATGATAATTTCTTCTCATATATATTCGGATTGATTGCATTGAAATTGAAGCATGTTTAATAATTAAACTAATCATGTTTTTTGTTCCATTTCCTATTTTGTTACCGAGACGTTGGAGGGATCACAATTTTACAATGTTGCCCTTGTTCGGTTGGGGCGGTTTATTAAAATTTTCAATTTTATAATCTCTTCCATACGGGAAGATGTAATCAAGGCCATACAATTTAATTAGATCAACGAATGAAAATGGTTCCTAGTTAACATCTAAGGCTCAGTTCCTATTGGAACCGCTCCATACTCCATACTCCATATATATATATATATATATATATATATATATATATATATATATATATATATATATATATATATAGGGGACGGTTCTCATGGAGACCATTGATTTCGTGAGAACTAGGAACCAATCTTGACCGTTTATTCTAATAAATCGGAAGGTTGAGATGTAATCTCACGATTTTCACTGAAAGGATTATATATTATTTTTATTAACCGTAGGGATATTTTGGTCATTGTGCCAATAGTGGATCTAATCCAAGCACAATATGCGGCAACTATATCTCTCATTCCTTATATTCTTTCTTCTACATTGAAATTCTCCTAAAAAAAAATTCTCCCGATTTCTTCACTCAAATAAACATTTCAGAAGAATAATCTTCATTTATTTTGACGGCTAGGTTTCTCAAATAAATAAATATTTGTTACAATAATGAATTCTAGCAATTCACTTGAATATACGCATTAGAAAAAAGTGAATTAAGCATTTGATTAATATTATGTAAGCAATAAAATAATTAATATCAAAATATTACAACAATGGATTCTAGCAATTTACTTGAATATACGCATTAGAAAAAGTGAATTAAGCATTTGATTAATATTATGTAAGCAATAAAATAATTAATATCAAAATATGATACTTAACATTGAAATTTGAAAATAAAAGAGCACATTGATTCATAGATTAATATTACCCTACTCACCGTGAACATTACTTAATGTATTCACAATTAATGATTATATAATTAAAATTTTACTGAAATAAAGTCTAGAAAAAAATGAACCTTTAGGAGTTTATGACTTATAACCTTATTAGGAATAATGAATTATACGCATTCTTATAAATTATAAAATGCATTAAAGAAAAGTAAATTAAGCATTTGCATTCGTATTCGGCACAAAACAATGGATTTAAAAGTAAGATATAAATGACTATTTAATAAGCATTATTACGACACAAAACAAGCATGAAACTATATTCATTCATAACTGAAGATTTTTGTTTACAATATGCTTACAGTTTTGTTTCTTTTTTTCATGTATCTGTCATTTTTATATGTTTTTTAGAGTGTTATATTATGCTTTTATATACATACAACGATGTTTATTTGTATTCGTTTGTCTCTATTTTTATATAGCTTGAATATTTTGTTTTTTGTGTTATTTATTACCAGTGCTCTCATTACAATATCGTTATGCTTATTTCCTATAAGTTTGAGATTATCCTCTCTTTTTTTTGTTATCGTAATTTAATATTAAAGTCTTTTAATTTTAATATGCTTAATTATAGATCATTACGTGCTTTCTATGTTATGTATATTATGCTTCAGTGCTTATTCAAAATTTGAATATTAATGAATTAGTGAAAATCATTTGACACAAAACTATTTACATGTACGAGAAGAGAGAGAAGGAAAGAAAGAGAAAGAGGGTAAGGAGATTAGCGTTAATTAATGAAGGTTGACAACAGTTAATCCCATGATTTTAGGAGGATAAAATTAAGATTCCTTTAATACCCCTCCACATACCAAAACTACCGAAATAAAGTTCTAATCTCAACCGTTAATTTTAGTTAATCTAATGGTGGAGATTGGTTCCTAGTTCTCATTAATAAAATGGTTCTCATATGATCCAATCCCTATATATATATATATATATATATATAGAGGATGGATCATATAAAAATAAATCCCCATGTGAGAAATAGGAATAAATCTCACCCATCAATTTTAATAAATCAATGGCTCTCAATAATCAAAAGGTAATGAATAAATATGGCAGTTTTTATTAGAGTAAGGATATTTTAGTAATATAGACATTATCACCATTTCCTACATTAAAGGAATTGATTATGATTTATGCATATATCGATCCCCTCTCTCCTCTCTAAATAAATAGATATAATCTATTTATATTCAATTATTATCCTTCGTTAGTATTTTTTTTTTTTTTAATACATACGGATCCCTCAAAGAAAAAAGAAAAAAAACAATTAATTGTTTAATAATATACCCAGTTCGGTTTTTTGATAGGTCACAAAATGAATTAGAAGTTATTATATACTATAAAGCATGTGTTTTTAATATGGTATTAAGATGATTTTATTTAGTATTATGCTTATGAATTAGCAATATTAAGTATGATTTTATTTATTATCAAATATAATTTTATCATGTATGAAGCATACAAGTTAACAATTTTAAGCATGATTTGATGCAGTATTAAGCATACAAATTAGCGACATTAATCTTTTTTTTAATTTCTAAAAATAATTTTAGGTGGTATTAAACATTTAAATTATATTAAGCAAGGTGTAATCTACTATTAAGTATAAAGTTAGCAATATTAAGCGTAGTTTTATTTAGTATTAATAATGTAGTGTTTATTTAGAATTAAACATAAAAGTAGCAATATTAAGTATTATTTTATCTAGTATTAAGCATACAAATTAGCAATCTTAAAATTGATCTTATTTATGATTAAGCATAAAAATTCACAATTATAAGCAAGATTTTATTTATGATTAAACATAGAAATTATAAGCATGATTTACTTAGGATTAAACTTAGAAATTCACGATGTTAAGCATGATTAAATTTAGGATTAAGCATAGAAGTTTACAATGATAAGCATGATTTATCTTGTATTAAGCATAAAATTTGTTTCATTGAAAAATATTATGTCAGAATATTTAATATTATACAAGTTGAAATTTTTCACTTTTGAAATATTTGTCACATTGAAAATATTATTTTACCCACATTAAAATTATCGGTAGAAGCATAAAACTATTTGGAGAGAGAAATTACATATTAAATAAATCAAAGAAGGCAATGGCGTTAATTTACGAAAACAAATGATTTCATGAGATCCTAAAATACTTAATATACCATAATTGCCCTTTAGTCAAGTAAAAATAATGAATTAATGCATATAGAATTAAATTAGACATTAAATCTCAACCATTAATTTTATTAGATGGATGGTTGAGATTTATTCCTATTTCTCACATGGGAAGTTATTTGCACATGAACCCTTCCCTATATATATATATATATATATATATATATATATATAGGGAATATATCAGGTGAAAACTCTAAATCCAGTGAAATCTAAAAACCGCTAATATCCGTTGATTTTGTAGATCTAACGGTTGGAAGATTTTCTGATTTACTATTTTTAAATTCCAATTAATGATTTCTTTTATTATTTTTGATAATTAATAAGGATATTTTAGACTTTTTCATATTATGGTAACTGAATTTTCCTTAATAATTGGATCTGATTTCATTTTTTTCCCTTAAATATTGGGATCTTAAATTAATACAAATTTATGTGCGTATTCTTCTTTCTGCGTCTTCTTCTTCTCCTTCTTTTGTCGTCTTCTTCATCTTCTCCTTCTCCTCCTTCTTCTTCAAACACCGTCGTTCCTCTGCCGGATATTGACGCCAACGATGGCCCCTCTGCCGAATATTGACGTCGTCGATGGGCCATCGTCCATGCTACTGTGGTCTTCTTCTCGTTTCCCAATCTCCTTCAATTTATGAGGTAAATATAAGATTTCAAAATATACAAACTCAATGTTTTTTTTTTTTTTTTTTGGTTGTCTCTCTTCTCTTCTCTTCTTGTTCTTCTCGTGTAATCAAGGGATTGTGCACAATTCTGCAAGAGTATGGGCAGTTCGGTGAAGCAGCAATTCGAAGTTATACCCATAAGATATTATCTGGGCTGTCTTATTTGCATGGCAAATACTTATTCGAAGTTATAGTTGTTATTGTTGATGAATTTTTTGATTTGCATGTTAGAATGGTTTACTTATTTGTTGGACTTTTATTTGGTCATAAAGAATACAAGTGGTAGTAACCTTGCGGTGGATATATGGAGCCTTGGATGCCCTGTTCTGGAGATGGCTACCACAAACCGCTTTGGAGTCAATACGAAGGGGTTAGTTTGTGTATGTTGATTGTATCATTTTTGCACCTACAAGAATCTACATTTCAGTTTTCATGAATAATTATAATGATTTCTTGACTGCTTCCTCAAGGTTGCTGCTATGTTTAATATCGGAAACAACAAAGAACTTCCAGAAATTCCTAATCGATGTTGTACGTTGTCACTCGTCTCATTCTCTAATCTGAATCCGACTTCCATCTACAGACATTATTGACGCTGCAACTTTATCAATGGAGTGGATGTTTATTGTTTATTGTGTAATTTTGTGTACAAGTTTAGATATTCGAATTGTAATTTTTAGTTGTAATTTGGAATAATTTTGAATCATTGTTTTGAGCATTTTTTAAAGTTTATAAGTTATTTGTATATAAGAATTTTAATGCATATTATATCAATTTTGCTGCATTTTGGATCCATTATGATGCATTTTAGTTTCCGGGTTTAGTTTCCCTTATAAGTTAGGGTATTTTGTTGCATTTTAGATTCATTCTTATGCATTTTAATTCCCCTATGGGTTAGGGTTTAGTTTCTATAAGTTAGGGTATAGTTTTTCGTTCAATTTTGAGTTTGGGATACCATACAAGTTAGGGTTTAGATTTTTCTAATGGGTTAGGGTTTTTGTTTCAATTGTCCATATTAAACTATTTTATGTTTTTTTTTTTTTTTTTTTTTTTTGTTTATATGTTGCATAATAAACACATATTTTTGCATTTATATTGTATTAGATTTTGATGCATCTTTTTTACGTGGTGCATTTATATCTCCTACCAGGTATAGTTTCAAGAATATGCAACAACGTTATATATTTTGTGCACCAAAATTATGTATGCAGACCCAAAAATTATATTATCTAAATGAAAAGAAGATATATTATATTAATATGCACCAAAACCATTTTGAATGTGCAACGATTGTTGCGAGAAAACTCAAAAAATTCATCGTAATTCAAATTGAGAATCAATGCATATTCTATTCATTTTGTTGCATTTTCGATTGATGTTATGAATTGTCGTCAGTTTTGAACTCAAATGTTGCATATTTTAGTCATTTTGATGCATTTTCGATTGATTTTATGCATTGTCACCAGTTTTGAACTCAATTGTTGCATATTTTAGTCATTTTGATGCATTTTCATGTGCTATTATGCATTTTCGCCAGTTTAGAACTCAAATCGCAACCAAATCGGATGAAACCACCCATAAACATGTTCTACTCTTCAAGAGGTTTCCAACGGTAGGTTGCACATTTAAATCCGATCGTCGTTGAGGATGGAATCGTGTCTGGAAGTTTACGCAGCCGCTGAACTCGCGATTTCGCTACTGGTTCGACTTCTTCGGTGAATATCTCCTTCGTTTCTCCACCAAAACGAGCGATCCACCCATGAATCTCTTCATCTCTTCGAGTAGAATAAAACCTGGTTGTCCGTTTTACGATTGTCATTAGAATCTGGCCGGAAATCGCTAATTAATGCAAGAGTATATTTCAGTTTTGGAAAATCCCTATTTTTATGGTAAGTATATGTAGTGGATATATTTTGATTTTCCATTTTACTAATATGCCCTTATAAGGACGAATTTTAACTATTTATTTCATATTTTTTTTTATTTCTTTCATTTAATTTCAACGATTGATTTACACAAAATCAATGGCATCTATTGGTTTCTAGATTTCACTCAAATGTGAGTTTTCACCATAGTGTATCCCTATATATATATATATATATATATATATATATATATATATATATATATATATATATATATATATATATATATATATAGAGAGAGAGAGAGAGAGAGAGAGAGAGAGAGAGAGAGAGAGAAATGTTATGCTACATACCTAGTGAGCACCGTTCTTGTTTCGTCAACGTTAACATTAATTTTTTTTGTCTTATACATTTGGTTTGGTTCTAATACCCTAAATATCGTAATTCACATCGCTAATTTTATAAATTTCATAAAAATTGAAGCTCGATTGTCCATTTTATCTATAAATTCTAATAAATGATAAAAAGAACAAATCGAGCTTCGATTTTATCTATAAGAACGATGCTCACGAGGTATGTGTTAGATCCGGGTCAAAGATCCACAACAATTATACAATTATTTATCATATTCATAGATTAGCAAAGAATATTCATGTACGAACGAACTCAAATGAAGATACAAAAGAGATCCATGCGGTGTGATGATCATAACAACTCGACTTCCATGAGACGCCTCTTTTCCATGTAAAAGGGGATGGAGATAGGGGTCAAGCGCAAGGCATTTGAGCTATCGATCCGGCCAAATCCATGAAGAACAGAGCTCATCTCGGAAGGAGGAAAGGGAATAAAGGGACTAAGTAGAGAACGCAAGGCGCCCTACACTCGTCCTCGTCTGATGACAAGAATTATACCTTTGAGTCGAACGGTTAAGAACGTCTTTTGCCCACAAAGTGAAGATGGGAGAAATGATGAAGGGAGTTCCTTGAAGAAGAACCTCGGTTGCTTGAGTTCAAGAGAAAGTTCTAAATGAATAGAATAGTATGTAAAATGTGTGTCTTTTTGCAATGGTGAAGTCACTCTCTATTTATAGGTGTAGAAGGGACGAAAAGGTGAAGGTACATAAATGAGAAGGGTAGGAGAGGAATTTTTAGGGGGACAGGATTCCCTCGTCATTAATTTTGTTGTCCCCACCCTACGGTGTATAGAGTCACGCGGATGGTGTGTTCGGCAGATCCTTGGGCATATGAAGATGCCTAAAGATCTGAAATACCTTCTGCATAAGGGTTGGTTCTGAATAGGCCTTAGCATCTTTTGCTTCAAGTTGGCATCTGCGCCGAGAATGGCATCTGGGGCCTCTAATACTCAAATCTAGTCAGCACCCGAAGACGCCACATAGCAAGGCTGATACTAATCCCTATCAGCTACTCCCCCCCCCCCCCCCCCCCCCCAGATCCAGAAGCGTATGCTATAAGCTTCTGCTTGGTGTTTAGGCGGGAAGCAATTTCCTTGATGACGTCATAAGGGTCTTGTCGAGTGGAAAAAGCGATGCGACGGTTGGTTTTCCAAGGGCAGGGAGATATAAGATTCTCCTCTTTCTTGCTCTATTATTTTCCACACTATCTATAGAGAAGAAGAAGGTGACCCATTCGCCTCTCTCGTTTATCTCATATTTAGCAAAGCCGTCGTCTTCCTTCTTCCAATCCATCGAAGTTAAACAAGTAATTCTCTTATCACTTCTCTCATTTCGTTCTTCTTTCTTTTTACATTGGTGATTTTAGGGCTAGAAAGTTGTTCCCCTCATTTGCTGTTATCTCCTTACTCTCACTAAGGGAGTGTGGGAAAATCAAATTTCTAGGGGTTTTTTGCAACTTCGCCTTTGGCGATACTATATATTACCCTTAGTTAGCATTTCACAGATTACAGATGAAGTAGTTAGCTTTTGCGTTTTATCAGCTTCCTTTTCCTCTGTAAATATCCTTTACCAGTTTTACTGGTCTTATTGTTTTTAACCTATGCCATTCATGTTTACTTCCTACTGTTTCAGATATGTCTTTCGATTCCGTCCGCCAGAAAATCTGCGAGCTGGCTTACTCGGAAGATATCCCTGATTCTCTCCTATTCCGACTGCTCGGTTTCCTAACTAGGAGGGAAATGGATTTCGTGGAGTTCGAAGATTTTCCTAACATGCGAGCATATCTTTGGAGATTGAAGAATCTCTTTACTCAATACAAGATGTATGATGGGTATTTAACAGAGAAGAGGAAATGTAAGATCATTCTGGCACCCTTATTAGACGGATTTTTGACATCCGAGGATGTAGTCGTCAATAACCTAGAGTATCACGAGCATGTTGTTACTTTAATGGACGAGCTGCTCACAATTGAAAGGGCCAAAGAGGCCGAGGTAGCCGTATAGGCTAGGAGTAAGAGGGAACCTTCAATTGGGCAAGTCTATAAGAGGAGGAACAACAAATTGAAGCTAGACAAAGGTACATTCTACCTTTGTAATATATCTATTAAGTTTGTTTGAGAGGTGCTAATTTTCCGGTTTACTCCCTCCTTTGTAGGCTCAGTTGCAGAAACCGACAGTAACTCTTCCTCTTCCTCTTCCTCTCAAAGCTCTGCGGATTCCTCGCCTAACTCTGGTTTTTCTGCCTAATCCATTTATCTCTACTCTTCTGTTTATAAACAACTTTTTTTCTCCTCAAGTTTTGTTGGGGTGCTTGTTTTAAGGCCCCTGCATGTGGTGCTTGGACAAGAATATGATTGCTTCTCTTTTTTTTTTTTTTTTTTTGGACTCTGAATTGTTACGTTTTTTGTTTTGCTTCTTTGCTTTTAAATAACCAGGCCTCTTCTTGCTCTGCTTTTATTTATCATTATTTTTGCATTTTAAGATAATGGAATCTGGGATAGGTATCCCCCTACTCCCCCCCCCCCCCCCCCCCCCCAAGTGGGTTATGAGAAATCGAATGAATTATAACTCATTTTATTGCTAGTTTTGAACTCTGCTTCTCTTAAATGAGTATTTTATAGAAAAACTTTTCCTACTTTCTGGAAGAGTTTCTCACACCCGGAAGGTGAATTTAGGAAACCAACTTACCTCTGTCCTAAGCATAGTACTTCTTTAGATTGTTTACATTCCATGGTCGGGGTAACACCCTCTCTTCTTCATCTTGTAGCTCATAAGCTCCTCCTTTTAATACTTTCTTTACTATGTATGGTCTTTCCCAATTAGCATCCAGCTTTCCCATGGGCTTAAGGGCATCTGCTCTCTTTAACACCAGATCTCCCTTGCAGAACCTTCGGATCTGCACCCTCTTATTATATGCATCTCGCACTTGCTGCTTATATCTTTCTACCCTCTGGAGGGCTCTGCTCCTAAGTTCTTCAACCATATCCAGATTCTCCCTCATTAGCGAGGAGTTTTGATTTTCGTCGTAGGTGGTTATCCTCAACGATTTAAGTTCTGCTTCCACTGGGGTTACTGCTATTGTCCCATAGACCAGGTTAAACGGAGCTTCCCCTGTAGCCGTCTTGGGACTGGTTCGATATGCCCATAATACTGAGTCCAATTCATCGGCCCAGTTTCCCTTGGCCTTCTCTAATCTAGCTTTAATGCCGTTTACAATGGTTCCGTTTGTTACCTCCACTTGCCCGTTAGTTTGAGGATGCGCTACAGCCACAAATGTTTGTTCGATCCCAATCTCCTTGCACCAGGCTCGCACAAGAGACCCTGTGAATTGGGCACCATTGTCGGCGACTAGAATCCTTGGGATTCCGTACCGGCAACATATATTTTTCCAGATAAACTTCTTCACCACTTGCTCTGTGATTTTTACTATAGCTTCAGCCTCAACCCATTTAGTGAAGTAGTCTACCGCTACGATCAAAAATATCCTTCCGCCTTTAGCCGTAGGGAACTTTCCCACTATATCGATCCCCCATTTATCAAAGGGGCATGGTGCAAACATTGCTCCCACCTCTTCGGCGGGTTTGTGGATAAGTCTTCCATTCCTTTGACAACTATCACACCTCTTAACCAGATTCTTGGCATCTTTTTCCATTGTAGGCCAGAAGAAACCGGCTCTGAGGAGCTTCCTAATTAGGTCTTTAAACCCAGTATGAGCGCCTGAAGCTCCTTCATGAATTTCGCGCAACACATACTCTCCCTCTGGTTCTGATAAACATTTGAGATAGGGGTGCGTAAACGCCCTTTTGTACAATTGATCTCCTATTAAACAGAATATGGCTTTGAATGCACACGGCAACCTGTTTTCAATAGCAAGGGTTGTGGTTTCTGCCTTTTCAGGGAGTTCTTTTAGGGCCTTAATGATCAGGACTCTCCAATCATCCATTATCTCAATAGCCTGCATTTCATCTTTAGCCCATTTAGCATCTGCATTGCATAGCACAATTTCATCTGCCCACATTCCCTCAACAGAGCTGGCTACACGTGCCAGCTTGTCAGCTTCTGCTTTTCTTCTCGAGGAATCTGGACTACCTCGGATTTGATGAAACAACCCATCAGTTCTTCCACAATCTTAGCATATGCCACCATTCGTTCTTCTCGTTTCTCGCAGGTCCCTAGACCTGATGTGTTACTAACTGAGAATCCGAGTGGACCACTACATGGGTTGCGCCCTTGTTCTGTAACAGGCCCAAACACCTGACCAGGGCCTCGTATTTTTCCTCGTTATTGGAGACATGATAGTTTAATTTAACGGCGAACTTGTGAGTGTGGCCTTCAGGGTCTTAGATAAAGATCCCTACCCCAGCTCCTTCTTTGGTGACCGAGCCATCTACATAAGCTTTCCACAACTGGTATTCTTCTTCTTCACCTCTAGTAGTTTCTTGCAAAAAATCAGCCAATGCCTGAGCTTTAATAGCTGCTCTTGGCTCAAAGTCCACGTCATATTCGCTTAGTTCTATTGCCCATTTGACTAATCTTCCTAACAGGTCCGGTTTGCCTAATATTTGCTTCAGTGGCTCGTTCGTCCTGACTACTACCTTGTGTGATAGGAAGTAGGGTCTCAGTTTTCTGGCCGTGACCATCACGGCTAATGTTGCTTTCTCAATGCTCGGGTACCGCATTTCTGCACCCTGTATCATCTTGCTTGTATAGTAAATCGGCTTATGGGTTGGCCCTTCCTCTCTCAGGAGTACAGAACTGATAGATTCTTCTCCTACAACTATATATAAATATAAGACTTCCTGTGGCGACGGTTTAGTAAGCAGAGGCAGCTTTGCCAGATGCTCTTTCAATTCTCCAAAGGCATTTTGACATTCATCCGTCCATTCGAACCTACTTCCCTTTCTCAAAATTTTGAAGAAAGGTAGGCTTCTGTCAGCCGACCTAGAAATGAAGCGACTTAATGCCGTAATTCGTCCATTGAGCCTTTGGATCTCTCGAATGTTTCGCGGGGGTGTTATATCTAGCACAGCTTGTACTTTGGCCTGATTAACCTCGATCCCTTTAGGGGTAACCATATAGCCTAGGAATTTTCCAACTTGTACACAAAACGAGCACTTAGCCGGGTTTAGCTTAAGGTGATAAAGCCTGGCTATGGCGAACACCTCTTCCAAGTCTTCTATATGATCTTGGGCTCGCACACTTTTAGCTAATATGTCATCAACATATACTTCCATGTTTTTTACCAATTTGGTTCTTAAAGATTTTGTCCATCATCCTTTGGTAGGTAGCTCCTGCATTTTTTAAGCCGAAAGGCATGCTTTGGAAACCAAATGTTCCAGCAAAGACCCCGAATGCAGCTTTTGGGATATCTGACGGATTCATCTTAACCTGGTGATAGCCTTGATATGCATCCATCATAGATAACAATTCACACCCTGATGTAGAATCCACCAATTGATCGATTCTTGGTAGCGGGTAATGATCTTTCGGGCAAGCTTTGTTTAGGTCTCTAAAGTCAATGCACATCCTCCAGGTGCCCGTGTTCCCCTTGGCCACCATTACTGCATTTGATAACCATTCTGGGAATTGTATTTCCCTGATGTGCTTGGCTTCTAGTAATTTCGCAACTTCCTCCCAGATAATTTTGTCTTTCTCAGGGCCGAATTGCCTTAATTTTTGCTTTACTGGTTTCGCCATGGGGTCCACATTCAAACAATGTAGAGCTATAGTTGTATCTACCCCCACCAGGTCAGATGACCCGAAAGCAAAGACGTCTGCATTCTTCTGTGGGCACTTTATCAGCCGTAGTCATATGTCTTGAGGCATCAGAGTTCCAATCTTGGTAGTGAAACCATTTTTGCCAGGGATTAATTCCACCTCTACCAACTGCTCCGTAGGGACTATTAAATTTTGTCCCTCTTTAAGAGTGTCATTGATTTTGAGTCCCTTCTTTTCACCATCTATCTTCTGTCTAGGGGTGATGGGTTCAGGTACCGCCCATTTTTTAGTTTCCCCTACCTTGAAAGATTGGATGTAACATTTCCGTGAGGTCATTTGATTCCCCAATACCTGGCCTACCTGATTTCCAACAGGGAATTTCATTATCAGGTGATAGGTGGATACTATCGTTTGGAAAGAGTTTAGGGCATTTCTCCCCAGGATAATATTGTAGGATGATCTCTGACTAACCACCCAAAAGGTGACAGGCCCTGATGCTTTAATAGATCCTTCGCCCAGTGTTAGTATCAGGTCCATAGATCCTATTGTCATAACGGGCTTCTGCGAAAAACCATGCAAAGCCACTCTGGCCGGTTTCAGGGACTTTCCCTGATTCATTTAATTGAAACAATTCTCCAAGATTATGTTAACAGATGCTCCGGTGTCGATAAAAACCCTTTGAACTTGATATCCTTCTATTTCCACTGTCAACACAAGGGCATCGTCGTGCTGTTGCAGAATGGCCTTTTTATCTTCCGGGCCAAAGGATATTCTTAGGGCAACACGGCTCCCTCTGCTTCCGACAGGTGCAGGGGTCGCTTCATGTAGTTCCCCATAGTTACTGTTATAGCCAGATGATATATGTGAAATTTACCTTATTTTTGTAACCAAAAAGAGTCATTTTTGAGTCTCGATTGTGTAGTATTGTCTATATTTTATATGGATTTTATTATATTGGACAATATTATGCTTGTGGGTATTTTGCTGTGTTTTTAGAAATATTTTGATGATAAAACCTCGAGTCAAGAAAAGATGTGAAGATCGGAGTTCAAAATTCAAGATTTGAAGTCGAGTGAAGACCTCTCGATACCTCTCTCGATCGAGAGGCTTATCGAGAGGAGAGCTTCTGGAAGTCATTCTTGATCGAGAGCAGATTCAACATCTCTCGGTACCTTTCTCTATCGAGAGGGGTCTCGATCGAGAGGTGGAGCCTATCGAGAGGGTCATCCAGCCGAGAATTCTCTTGTTTTTAATTAGATTCCTTTTTGGTCTATAATTCTTTATGTAAATTTCCCCTATATATATTCCTTAGTCTAGCATTGTAAACCCAATCTAACACTTTCTAGCAACTTTCATATATTTTTACTTTAGAGCTTTTATTTTTAGTCTTGTATTCGACATTGGAGATTATTCAAGTTTATGCACGATTCAAGATTCGAAGTTCTTCGTTTGTGTTCAAATTTTTCTTACTCTTACTCTTTAATTATGTTCTTTCAATTCTTTGTGTTTTTGTTTGCTTTAATTATGTCTAGCTAAATTCCTTAGTTGATTTTATGGATTGAATGCCTAATTGAATTTATGTAAGTGTTCTTGTTTACAATTAGCCTTCCAATCTAGATGCATGTTTCATGGTGCTTATTCTCATGCATGATTACTTGATCACTAATTGTGTGTGCATAGTTATATATTTATGCCTTAGTTGGATAATTGCATAATAGATCTCATGAATACATGGTATGGTGATTTAATTATCTTAGTCGAGGTTGAATTGTCATATGTTTGCATATAGTCGATTTAGGTGTCATAATTGAACCTAGTTGATTGTATGATTGATACTTGTCCTATTTTTCACTTGATTAGATTTCTATGAAACCGAGAGGAGATTATGATCTTATTAGGTGACGACTTGCATTGCATTAATTGGGGTGTTAGGTTATTTTAATGTATCACATTTAGATTGGATTAAAGTGGTTAATTGTATGCATTAATTACTTACATGTATTTGATTAGGTAGGCTTCCCTAGAATCAACACTTTTCCTTATTTGATTTTATCATTATTTGTTATTTTCCTTATTTGCTTATTTGTTCCTTTAGTTGTTTATTTCCTTATTTGATTAATTGAGTCCTTTATTTATTTGTCTAGTTATAAATACCACAATCTCTAAACTCTTAAAAGCTTAAACATCAGTTTAATTCTAAAGTAAAGGTACTGTGTGCGGTTTCGACACATCAATCCCTGTGGATACGATACTCGTACTTTTGTATACTATACCTATTTTTGTGTGGTAGAAAATAGTGCGATCAAATTTTGGCGCCGTTGCTGGGGATTGATTAGATTTCGTACATATATTTTGAAATAGAATTAATAGGTGATTTAGACGCTTTAATTTTCTATTTTTCGGTTTATTGGTCTAACTTTTTTCTTTCTCTTCTCTTTGATTTTAGGTAGTGCATGACCACAAGGTCTAAAGGGATAAATCTTATTCCAGTAGACTTGGAGTTGGAGCGCTCACTAATGGCATTGAGACGAGAGATGGAGGCAAGCAAGATCGATACACCACCCTCTTCACCACCCGATTCACCAAGGAGTTTCGATTCAATGGCAGATCAAGCGAGGAGGACTTTGAATGATCGGTTCAAGCCAGTCGTGGACTAATTTCAGCAAGGAGGATGGGGGACCACGGACGCTAACAACTATGAGATCAAGATGTCCCTCATCAACATGGTGCAATCAAACCAATATGGAGGCACACCAATGGAGGATCCAAATGCTCACTTGAAGCAATTTTTGGATATTTGTGCAACATACAAGGCTAATGGAGTATCTTCGGATTACCTCAAGCTCAGTTTGTTCGGGTGGTCTCTCAAGGACGATGCGAGGGAATGGCTTCATGGATTGGACAAGACGGAGATTAGGACTTGGGCCGAGATGTGCACCAGATTTTTGAACAAGATTTTCCCACCTTCAAGGGCTCAGAAACTCATCAATGAGATCAACCAATTCCAACAATACGAGGATGAGTATTTCTACGAGGCGTGGGGGAGATTCAAGAAGCTACTACGAGCATGCCCGAACCATGGAATTAGCAAGGAGGATCAAATTACGTGCTTCTATCGTGGTTTGAACAAGATGTGTAGGAAGGAGCTCGACTATGCTTCCAAGGGAGGATTTTTGAACAATGAGTACGACGTGGCTATGGAGATTATTGAGCTTACTGTGAATTCGAGTTATGAAGAGGCTACTGACCGACATGTTGGAAGAAGGAGAGTTGCCAATATTGGGATCGATGCTTACGAGGACTTGATGGAGAAGTATACAAAAACAGCGAGTGAGTTGGATACTATTAAGAAAGGAGTGCTTCGGTGCGATGCTATAGTTGATGAACAAGCACCCCCAACCTAAGAGGAAGATGCCCATTTTGTGCAACAAGGGGGCAAGTGGCAACCAAATCAAGGAAATAAGTGGCAAGGAGGACAAGGAGGCCAAGGAGGTTGAACTACGAAGGAGGTTACAAGAAGCCTTATGTTCCAAACAACCACAACCATCCGAACTTCTCTTATGCCAACCCGAATAATGCCTTGTAACCACCTCCCAGCTTCCATCTTGAAAACGGAGTCATTCAAGAGCCAAAGAAGGAGATGTCAACCGACGACTTGATTCGTCAATATATGGCTCAATCGGAGATGAGGATGACACAACAAGATGCAAAGTTGAGGACGTTGGAGCTTACTCAAAACACCTTAAGCAACAACTTGGGGAGTAGCATCAATGCTCAAGGAGGAGTCCATAAGCCCGACCAATTCCCAAGCAACACCGAGCAATACCCGAAGAACAACCATCATGTTCATGCTATTGAGCTTCAAAGTGGCACAAAGTACACAAATCCATTCTTGGAAGCTGAGAAGATTGGAGACGGGAATCTCAAGAATTCGGATCTCGAGGAGATGAGGAACCAAGTGCCGAGGCGAGGACCTCTCGACACCCCTCTTGATCGAGAGGAGGATCGAGAGGTTTTTGACGAGGAGATTCAGTGCGACCCTCTCGACACCTCTCTCGATCAAGAAGGGGGTCGAGAGGTCAAAATTCAAGGTCAAAAGGTACCTCTCGACACCTCTCTCGATTGAGAGGTGCATCGAGAGGGTGCTCAACCACCCAAGATCCCGACTTATGTTCCAAAAGCCCCGTTCCCACAACGTTTGAACAAGACAAAGCAAGACGAGAATTATAAACGGTTCTTGGAGATACTTCAAAAGGTGAACATCAACATCCCGCTTCTTGATGCTCTTCGAGACATGCCCAACCACATGAAGTTCATCAAAGATGCGGTATCGGGGAAGAAGAAGTGGATGAAGTTCGAGACGATCAACCTCACGGAGGAGTGTAGTGCGGTGATCCAAAAGAAGCTACCTTTGAAGCAAAAGGATCCAGGGAGGATCACACTAGCATGAAAGATTGGAGATCGAGTATTCCAAAACGTCCTTTGTGATCTTGGTGCTAGCATCAATTTGATGCCTCTCTCTATTTTCAACCGGCTCAAGATCGGGAGGATGAAGCCAACCACCATATCTCTACTCATGGCGGACCGATCAATTTCTTATCCAAGAGGAATAGTCGAGGACGTTCTCGTTCAAGTGCACAACTGATAACCACATATTTAGCATGCTTTAGAGTGCGTCTCAATGCGTGTTTTGGTTTGGATTTGTGCTTAAATGAATAGGAAATGATAGGTTTTTACAATTTATGCATTTTCTATATGCTTTGCGTTTTCTCTCGGATTCCGTGCTGTTTTCAGGTGTTGCGGAAATTTTCTGGGCAAGTTTGACTCATCTTATGTCGAAGAGGATCGAAAGAGGAAGCTGTAGCACTTTGCGGATTAATTTTCCGATGCCGGACGAGAGAGAACGAGCCAAAACCGTGAGAGCGCGCAAATGTCAAATGTGGGCGGAAAATACACGAGTCAAACGAGAATGGACTAGTCAACCCTTCATTTAACTTTCCAGAAATTACAGATTTTACCCCACCTTCTCAACTTAAGTTTCTAGTATTTGCAATTTGACCTCAATGTGTGGGAAAACTATATATAGCTAGATATTTTCCTTATTTGTCATCTAATTTCACTTGTAATTCATTGTGACACTTTCTCTTAGAACCCTAGCTATTTTCCCTCTTTCTACTTTGGTATTTTCAAATATTTGTGGATGATCAAGCTTGGAGATTGAAGATTATTGATGATTTTCAATTCCTTTTCATTTCCTTGTCATTTCTATTATGATTTCTCTTATTTTCCATGGTTTGATTGCTAGATCTATGGCTAGCTAAGCTTGCATATGGCTCCAAGCGATGGATAATTTGATGTAGATGATAGGTATTAAATTCTAGGATGTTGATCTACCTTCCTCTTGGATTGCCTATGGATTGGGACTTTAATTTGTATGCATGAATAATTGATCACTAGGAGTGCATCTAAGGTGTTTGAGAGAATGCCTAGGAAGCTTCCTTTCATAGCACTTGGCATCAATCCATACCCATATCACTTGATTTCATCTCTTATGGTTCCTAGAAAGAATTAGATGAGTTGGAAGAGAGTTGGTAGGTTATCTTAGACATAATTTGTGTTATTTGGAGTTGATAGAGTATGTAAAGGCTTAGAAAGCACTTATTGCTCTATCAATCAACTTGTTAATCACCCTAGTAAGGTAGGTTAGCATATATGGTATAAGAAACCATCCAAGGTGGATTAAATTGGCTTGAAGCATCTAGATTCTAAGACCATCATCATCATCATATTGGAAATCACTTGGATCCATGCCTTTTAATATTGTTGATTCTTCATATTTGAATTTTACTAGTCTTGTTTACCTTACATTGTTGAGTTTACTCTTTGCCTAGTTAAATAAAAAACCAAATCATGATCATGTGCTTAGATAGTATAATGGAGACGATATAGACTACTTGATTTGTTATCGCCATATTCACTCCTTGTGGTTCGACTCGGACTACTAGCTATTTCGGTATTATTGCTAGGCTAGAAATATCTCTAGTCAATTTTTGGTGCCGTTGCCGGGGAGTGATTAGATAGACATCTCAATAGTTTGTTTAGTCACTTGTTACTAATCTAAGCTTGTTTTTAATTTCCTCTTTCTTTGTGTTTTGAAGGTACATGCTCACAAGGTCTAAGGGGAGACTTGTAGAGCCACTTTTCTTGCAATTTGAAAGAAGATATAGAAGAAGGAATTCTAGAGAAGAGCAGGAAATGGGTGATCATAACCACAATATGGAGGCGATTATGAGAAGGATGGAAGAGATGCAATTAGAAATTGATGAGCAAAAGAGGAAGGCTAATGAGGCGCCACCACCTCCCATAAACTTTATGTATCAAGCTCCAACGGATCAATATCAAGGAGGGGAGTGGGGCACTATCAATGCCAACAATTTCGAGTTAAAGACCGGCTTGATTCAAATGGTGATGAATGCTCAATTTGGAGGAAGTCCCTTAGAAGATCCAAATGCACATCTCACTTCTTTCTTGGAGATATGTGCACTGTTAAGCTAAATGGTGTCCCTTGTGATGCCATTCGACTAAGGATGTTTGGTTTCTCCTTGAGGGATAGAGCTAAGGATTGGTATAAGGGGTTGAATAAGTCGGAGATTCACACTTGGCAAGATCTTTGCAAGGCCTTCTTATCAAAGTACTTCCCTCCCTCAAAGGCTCACAAGATGATTTCGGAGATTTCTCATTTCTCTCAACATGGGGATGAGACCTTATTTGAAGCTTGGGAAAGGTATAGAGAGCTCATCCGGAAATGTCCTCAACATGGTTTGAGTGAAGATCAACAAGTAACTCACTTCTATAGTGGACTCACTTCTCACACAAGAAGTGTAGTTGATGCCACCGCGGGGGGTTGTTTGTTGAACAAGCATGCAAAGGAAGCATTGAGGATAATTGAGGAGATGGCGGCTCATGCCTACCAATGGCCTATGGAACGGACTTCCACAAAGAAGGTTGCCTCTCTATCGAATGAGAGATATGATGAATTGACTTCACTAATCACTACTCTTAAGAGTGATTATGATAAGGGCCGAAGAGACATGATGGAGATAAGAGCCATTGAGAAGTATAAGAATGATGAGGTCTTAAATGAGGAGGAGGTGAAGTGATACGAACCTTGGTAGGTCCGAATGACTCACGCACGCGGAAGACTCAAGATACCGATGGAAATCCCAAAACCTCCTAAATCGAACACGAAAGTGTTGTCTAGGCAACTCGGGGACGATGATTGACACACAACGAGGGATGATTGACTTGTCGATTCGCCGGATAAAGAACTCAACTTGTTAAACAAGAGGAATTCGAAAATTCTCATAAAAGAGAGAGAGTAAAAACTTAAGAAAATATATTAATGGATAATCTGATCTAATTTTCGTCCACAAAGACCCCCTTATATAGAGGGGCAAATAAAACCATCTAAACCTAATCTTACTAGGAAATAACTGACCTAAAGTCAAAGGCATGGCCCAACCCATTAACCAACATAATAAAAACCCAAAAACAAGTCTTTTAAGGCCCAAAAACGTGGCCTGAAACAAAACATACGAAAATTAAAACTAAAATAAAGTCTTCAATCTTCATCCCATATCATCTATAACCTTGGGCCCACGAACTAAAATTCTCGATCCACGGACTGCATCATTCCCCTACTCTTGAAGAGGATTTGTCCTCAAATCCACGTCGTCACTCCAAATGCCCGGATCAAAAATCAGATTTTCTCTCCTTGCAAGAAACAAGTGTTGAACCAAATGTTTGCTCCCTTGTGCATCCTTCTTATACTTCGTATTCTTCTCTTGAATATTGAACACGATGTAGTGCTTGCTGAATATATCATCGTGCTTCATTTGTCTACGAAACAGCCAAGATGGCTCCAAAATAGATGCCTCCTCAATAAACACTTCACCTTCATACTTGCTGATTTGAAACGGAACCTTTACTTCCTTGGCCGTCTCATCAACTCCAGTTTCATTCATCCACTGTAGCTTGGGGTGCTTCAACAAGGTCAATCCTAACTTTTCCACCATAGTAATAGTAACATCGTTAGTATAAGTTTGATCATCAATAATCCAGCTACATACCTTATCCACAACGTCACATCTTGTGGGAAAGATATTATTTTGCTGTTCTTCTTCAATGCTTTTAGCTTCCGCACCCAAAGTACTTGCATTAGATACTTCAAGCACATCTTCACATGACTCCTCCGAATTCAGCATCGTGTGATCATCTCCATCATCTTTAACATCAACTTCTTCATCAACTCTGATCACCATCTCCCTTGGACATTTCTCATCTCTCGAATCAGCTACATCAATTTCGAGCACCAACTCCCTTGGACAATCCTCATCCTTGGAATCAACCACGGTTTCAAGTTCAACGATCTCCTCTTGCTGATTCGGAGTTTCCGCATCTTTGACATCAAATACGACTTTAAATGCAGCCATGATCTCACTCAATTGTTGTTGTGGCAGCGGCTGATTCTCCTTATTAATCCAAGGATCCGACTTCTCTCCAAGTAACGATTTATGATCGTGTTTCTTCTGGATTGATGGAGTACTTTGCAACTTGATAGCCTCTCGATCCCTTGCTCCATCCCTCCTTAATTTGCTGCCATTGTGTCGAGAAGCTTGCTCGAAGTTCTCCTCATAAGATGTCTCTTCTCTCATCAATCGTTTTTGAGGATATGTGATTGGATGAAGCAAATTCTGACTTTCTCTTATCCGAGAATGCTTGAGTCGATCTAACCTCTCATGGATAGGCTTAAATGCATCCTTTACCATACTCCGCATCTCTTCCATAAAATTTGTAATCAAAGCTTCTTCAACCATACTTATGGAAACTTATGGATAAGTATGGAAGGTAGAAGATAAATATGGACACTTATGGATAAATATGGAGTATATGAAAACTGAATCAAACTCTACTAAGGAAATAAAATCTGAACTATATGGAAACCAAATCAGATCTGGACTCTATGGAAACCAAATCAATTAATGAAGGAAATAAGATCTGAATTATAGAAACAAATCTAGAACTTATGGTAACAAAACGAATCTAGGAATTATGGAAAAAAAACGAATCTGACACCTCTTTTTTTTTTTTTTTGACACGGAAATGAATCTGACGAACGGAACGGAGAACAAAGGAATGAAACTAACGACGAAGACTCAACGAACGACGCGAACAAAACAAGACACGAAGAGAACGGTACGAAGACGAAATAAAAGGAAAGACAAAACCTGGATTACGTAAACTCTGGCTCTGGTGCCAAAAGATACGAACCTTGGTAGGTCCGAACGACTCACGCACGCGGAAGACTCAAGATACCGATGGAAATCCCAAAACCTCCTAAATCGAACACGAAAGTGTTGTCTAGGCAACTCGGGGACGATGATTGACACACAACGAGGGATGATTGACTCGTCGATTCGCCGGATAAAGAACTCAACTTGTTAAACAAGAGGAATTCGAAAATTCTCATAAAAGAGAGAGAGTAAAAACTCAAGAAAATATATTAATGGATAATCTGATCTAATTTTCGTCCACAAAGACCCCCTTATATAGAGGGGCAAATAAAACCATCTAAACCTAATCTTACTAGGAAATAACTGACCTAAAGTCAAAGGCATGGCCCAACCCATTAACCAACATAATAAAAACCCAAAAACAAGTCTTTTAAGGTCCAAAAACGTGGCCTGAAACAAAACATACGAAAATTAAAACTAAAATAAAGTCTTCAATCTTCATCCCATATCATCTATAACCTTGGGCCCACGAACTAAAATTCTCGATCCACGGACTGCATCATGAAGTACATCAACCATTGGAATCAAGGTAATTTTCAAAGAAATTATGGAAATCCTACCTTCAATAATCATCCAAACCTCTCCTATGGAAATCCGCAAAATGCTATCAATGCTCCTCAATCTTATCCTCCCGGTTTTGGTGTTTCACATCACGTTGTTGAAGAGAAGAAGCCTTTCCAACCGGGGATGGAGAGCATTATCCAACAAATGGCCGCTCAACAAAGCACTTTCATTGCCCAAACGGGGCAAAAGGTCACCACATTGGAGAACACGATTTCTTCTATGGACAAGCACATCAAGATGCTTGAGGGTCAAATGAGCCAAATGGCTAACCATGTTGCTTCTCAACACAAGCAAGGGCAATACCCTAGCAATACGGAGGTGAATCCCAAGAAGAATTGTAGTGCCATCTTTACAAGAAGTGGAAGAGCATATGGAAGCAAAGAGAAAGTTGTGGATGTCGATGAAGAGCCATTAGTTGAGGATTTGCCATATGAAGAGGAAGACCACATGGTTGAGACAAAGAAGAAGGAAGTGAGGAATCCTATTCTTGAGAGGGAGTTTCTTAAGAGAAACGATGTGGTGGAAGTTCCTTTACCTACAAAGGATGTCATCACCAAGGCACCTTTCCCTCATCGTCTACCAAAGCCCAAGATGGATGAGAAGATGAAGAGGTTCTTAGCCATGATTAGCAAGGTGCAAGTTAATATTCCTTTGTTGGATGCATTGAGAGATATGCCCGGGTATGTGAAATTCTTGAAGGATGCCGTTTCTAACAAAAGGAAGTTTGATTTGCTTGAAACCATCAATATGAGTGAAGAGTGTAGTGCGGTTCTCCAACGAAAGCTACCTCTCAAGCAAAAGGATTCGGGATCGTTTACCATTCCTTGCTTTGTTGGAGGTCAAAAATTTGGTAATGTTCTTTGTGATCTTGGAGCTTCGATTAATTTGATGCCTTTGTCTATCTTCAAGAGACTTGACATTGGAAATCTTCGTCCCACTCCGGTTTGTTTACAAATGGCGGACCGTTCGATCACTTATGCACAAGGAATTGTTGAAGATGTGCTAGTGAAGGTAGAATCCTTCATATTCCCGGTGGATTTTGTTGTTCTTGATATGCCGGAAGACAAGAGATGCCTCTCATTCTTGGGAGACCGTTTTTGGCAACCGGGAGAGCCTTGATTGATGTGTATGAAGGGAATCTTACATTTCGAGTCAACAACGAAACCCTCACCATTTCGATCTATGATGCAATGAAGAAATCAAAGGATCATGACTTTGAGGAGTGCAATGTCATAGGGGTTGTATCACAATCTCAAAGGGAGGATCGTTGGGAATTCCAAGACTCCGTCTACCCATACTCCGAGCTCGATGAGGCTTGTGATGAACTTTTGAGCGCCCTTGCTCTTATGGAGTCTCAAGAGTCTTCGTCTCCTATCGACCCACAAATTCTCTCGTCTTCTCAACATGAGCATGATTTATTCCCAAATACCACTGAAGAGAAGCCACTCCAAGATTGGAGCTCTAAGGATGAAGGTATTTCTCATACTCTAATTCCTAAGGACTCTTTAGGAAGTGTCGATTTGAATAGCATGAAAAATGTTGCAATTTCTTTTGAGTTGAACGTCGAGAAAGACGATGATGAGGAGCAAGCTAAGTTTGGGGGTGTTACCCCTCAAAAAGAAGTTGTGAAGTTCTTTGAGGATGTAGACGAAAGGAAGGAGAAAATGGATGACGATGATCCTTTGATCCTTGGTTTGTCTTTCGTGCCCACAAGCCGAGTTTTGGGGGAATTGTGTAATAAAAGCCTCACTTTTCGAGTTAATGGAGATGAGATGATTTTTCATAAGCCGGAAGTTGAGATTGAATTGCCAATTCCGAGTGAAGAGAAGTGCTACAAGATCGGGGTCGAGTCTCGGGTGAAGCTTGTGTATCCGTTTCATGGAGGAGGTACAAGGATGAATGAAGCAAAGCCTCCTTGGAAGATAGGAGATCCATTTCACGACAAATGTGGAGACGTCAAATTTCGAGGCAAGGATTCGTTTGATGTTCCATGACTCACCTTTTGAGGTATCGTCGAGCTAACGACGTTAAACAAGCTCTCGTTGGGAGGCACCCCAACACGTATCCTTTATTTTCTCGTTTTCTTTAAGTTTAATTGTTTTAGTTGAATAAGAGTGAGAGTGGGTTAATTTGTTATGGAAAGGAATTTCTAAGTGTTGGATGCTTTCTTATGCCTTAGAAAATTTTAAAGATTTTTCAAGTTAGCAATTTCATGCCATAGAAAAATTTTGAGAATTTTCAAGTTCTTGTTTTCCAACACTTAGAAAAATTTTGAGGGTCTAAGTTCTAACTTTGTGCAGTCCGGCGGTAAAATAAAAAAAAAATAGCAAAACATGTCGGATTTCGATTCCGTCGATTGCATTGTGTTCGTAAGACTCGAGAGTAGGGGGGAGGACCGACTCCCGTCCCGGACCGGCCCGGGAAGGCCCGGGCCAAATCCGAGGTCAGCGAGAACGGCGGCCTACGGTGGGTTGCCGTGTGGGTTGCAGCGAAAACGGTGACCCACGGTGGGTTGCAGCCGGCGCGGTTTTTCCAGGCATTCCCACGGCGGTCAACCTTTTCCTCCCGGGTTTGACCGCCGTTTCTCCTTGCAACCTTTTTTTCTCTTTTTCTTTTTTCATTTTCTTTTTGTGTTATGTGTTGTCTTCTTCCTCATTATTCCACCCATCTACCACTTTATCTCTCTACCTTCATGAACTACTTCAAGAACATGAAAAAATTTGAATTTTCTTTCTCTCATATCTCTTAATCCTCTTTGAATCTTGCAAAACCCCACCATAGAGTTGTTTTTCACCACATAAGCTTTCTTTTAAGACCAAAATTGTTCATTTTCGTGCTCATTAAGGTAAAAAATGAAAATTTGGGTGTTGTGAATTTTTTGGGGTGAATTTCTCAATATTTTCCAACTTTGCCAAGAATCATGTGGTAAGAAGCTTCTCACAACATTTTCCTTGCATGGTTTTTGGATGGCCTTCTACTCTTTTCTTGATTGAGCATGCAAGTTGAGGTTGTACACATGTTATGGATTTTGAGCATGTTATGGTTTTGTGTTCTTGTAAGTGGAGATGGATGAATGGTTAGATATGCATACATGGAAGTATGATGTGAGTTGATAGCCTCATTGTGTGATGATTGTGCATGCAAGTGAATCGCGTTGAGCGTGGGATGAACTCGATGGTGACTCTATTTGAGCAATTCTGGCCAAGGCCTCCACCTTCGTAGAAGCCCTCAAATGTTTGTAAGTGTGATTTAAGCTTTTTATTTATTCTTCCTCCCAAACTCATTCTAGATTAACTTCTAGAATAAGTTTGGGGGAGGGGGGTATGATAAAATGTTTAAATCACTTTATTTTTATTTTTGGTTTTTTCTATTTCTATTTGTGGAGTTTGTTCATTTGAGTTGCTATGATGTGGTTGGTGGTTGTTGCTTGTTGATGGGATGAGAGTGTGTGGAATGGATTGTGTGTGGTGGAGTTTTGAGGAGAAGAAAATTTTGGAATTTGAAAAGGGTTTATGCAAATAATTCAAGTGATGTTTTCATGCTTTATAAGGGTGCTTAGTTGCGTAGGTGCAAAATTTTTCAAGTTTCATTTTAGAAGCATCACTTGAGTTGTAGTGTTTTTCTTGTTCACATGGTTAGATATTGTGGTTATCGCTCCTTTGCTTTCAAGAGAGATGTCGATGATGATTTGAGCGGAAATGATACCATATTTTTGGAATCTCTCATGTGTGTTTTGAGCATGAAGTGGTTGCATAGCATGATTAACTAGGAATGATTGATCTTAGGCACATGAACTCTAAACAAAAGCTTGTGAGGTTTGAGCCAAAACGTTGAATTAATAACGTTCTTCTTCTTTCTTGTGAGTTTGTCATGTATTGCATTGTTATCTTCTAGAACTTGCCTTCAATCTCGATCAAGGTTGCTATATGTGCTACTAGAACTTAGAAATGATTTTAGGCCCTCACTTGTTAGCCTCATTATTCCCTAAACACAAACCAAATGAAATGTTAACTTTGTGGTCCTCCTTGAGCCTTTGAAGCCTTTGTTGCTAAACCGGATGAAAGGGGGTGAAGGTTAGTTAAGGGAATCTATTGAGAGGTTGTGAAGTAGTGAGGAATCGAGGTTTGAGTCGTTTGATTGAAGAGGTCATTTTGTGATGAGAATACTCCTATGAGCTTTAAAAAAAAAAAAAAAAAAAATGAAAGAGAGGAGAATGGAATTCTCATAAAAAAAAAGTGAAAAAAAAAAGAAGTGATGAGAAAAGAAGAAAAAAAAGAAAGAATAGAGTTGAAAAGAAAGGAAAAAGTTTGAATAAAGTTAGTTGTGTATGAGAGCATAAAGGAGTTATCCATGAATGTTTAGGAGCTTCAATCAAACTTGGGTGTTTAAGAGTGTAAAGAGGTGAAATGGTGAAGGTAGAAGGTGGAGAAATCCATACTTAGAGTGGAAGGAGAAGGTGAAAGTACTTAGAAGTCTCTTAGTCACTTAGCCTAAAAGTCCCTACCTAAACCAATGTCCCCACATTACAAGCCTAAATAAAAGACCTAATTGATCTTAGTTTGAGTGCACAACCAAGCGATGGAGATCTTGAGGTTTAGGGCAAGCTTATGGTAAGAGCAATGCATGCATGAGTTCGATGAGTGTAAACATTTTTACCATACACTTGAGAGAAAGAGTGATACACTTACACTTTGGGAGGTTTGGAGTTTCATTGTGTTTGAGTGATTGATTTCTTGGTTGAGAGTGTTGTGTGGTCGTGGATTGCTTGATGCACTTTGGGAGTTCCATGTTCGGAAATGCTTTATTGAGTGAGTATTTTGAGGCATCGATGATCTTGATTAGCATACCCATATGTGCTTATGTTCTTTGATTCTTCGTTCCATTGTCGGGACGAGCAATGGCTTAAGTTTGGGGGAGTTTGAAAACCACATATTTAACATGCTTTAGAGTGTGTCTCGATGCGTGTTTTGGTTCGGATTTGTGCTTAAATGAATAGGAAATGATATGTTTTTACAATTTATGCATTTTCTATATGCTTTGCGTTTTCTCTCGGTTTCCGTGCTGTTTTCAGGTGTTACGGCAATTTTCTGGGCATGTTTGACTCATCCTATGTCGAAGAGGATCGAAAGAGGAAGCCGTAGCACTTTGCGGATTAATTTTCCGATGCCGGACGAGAGAGAACGAGCCAAAACCGTGAGAGCGCGCAAACTGTCAAATGTGGGCGGAAAATACACGAGTCAAACGAGAATGGACTAGTCAACCCTTCATTTAACTTTCTAGAAATTGCAGATTTTACCCCACCTTCTCAACTTAAGTTTCTAGTATTTGTAATTTGACCCCAATGTGTGGGAAAACTATATATAGCTAGATATTTTCCTTATTTGTCATCTAATTTCACTTGTAATTCATTGTGACACTTTATCTTAGAACCCTAGCTATTTTCCCTCTTTCTACTTTGGTATTTTCAAATATTTGTGGATGATCAAGCTTGGAGATTGAAGATTATTGAAGATTTTCAATTCCTTTTCATTTCCTTGTCATTTTTATTATGATTTCTCTTATTTTCCATGGTTTGATTGCTAGATCTATGGCTAGCTAAGCTTGTATATGGCTCCAAGTGATGGATAATTTGATGTAGATGATAGGTATTAGATTCTAGGATGTTGATCTACCTTCCTCTTGGATTGCCTATGGATTGGGACTTTAATTTGTATGCATGAATAATTGATCACTAGGAGTGCATCTAAGGTGTTTGAGGGAATGCCTAGGAAGCTTCCTTTCATAGCACTTGGCATCAATCCATACCCATATCACTTGATTTCATCTCTTATGGTTCCTAGAAAGAATTAGATGAGTTGGAAGAGAGTTGGTAGGTTGTCTTAGACATAATTTGTGCTATTTGGAGTTGATAGAGTATGTAAAGGCTTAGAAAGCACTTATTGCTCTATCAATCAACTTGTTAATCATCCTAGTAAGGTAGGTTAGCATATATGGTATAAGAAACCATCCAAGGTGGATTAAATTGGCTTGAAGCATCTAGATTATAAGACTATCATCATCATCATATTGGAAATCACTTGGATCCATGCCTTTTAATATTGTTGATTCTTCATATTTGCATTTTACTAGTCTTGTTTACTTTACATTGTTGAGTTTACTCTTTGCCTAGTTAAATAAAAAACCAAATCATGATCATGTGCTTAGATAGTATAATGGAGACGATATAGACTACTTGATTTGTTATCGCCATATTCACTCCTTGTGGTTCGACTCGGACTACTAGCTAGTTCGGTATTATTGCTAGGCTAGAAATAGCTTAGTCAACAACCTTGTCTTCCCGGCAGATTTTGTAGTTTTGGACATGCCCGAGGATGCAAATCAACCTTTGATCTTAGGACGGCCATTCTTAGCCACGGGGAGAGCATTGATCGATGTTCAAGATGGAGACCTCACCTTTCGAGTCAACGGGGAAGAGCTGAAAATTTCTATTTATGAAGCCAAGAAGAGACCCGACGATCAACGTGAGGATATCTTCTCCATCGATACATTGATACCACCCACTTCGGAGGAGGCTTTTAACCATTGCATTGCAAACTCTCTTTATGCCTATGAGGAGTTGGATGAAGCTTGTGACGAGATTCTCGAGTATCTCAACCAATTGGAAGCAAACCAACCATCACCGCACCACAAGGAAGTTCCCTACCTCGACATCAACAAGAAGGTGGATGATGGAGTTCTCGAGGAGGAAGAGAAGAAGGATGCAGCCCCTAAAGTGGAGCTGAAGCCACTACCCGATCACCTCAAGTACAAGTTCTTAGGAGAAGAAGAGACGTACCCGGTGATCGTTTCTTCTTATCTCATGGAGGCAAACACCGACAAGTTGTTGAGGGTCCTAAGGAAGCACAAATATGTAATAGGATGGACGATTGCCAACATCAAAGGTATTAGTCCTTCGATTTGCATGCATAGGATATTGCTCGAAGATAGTCATCGCCCAAGAGTCCAACCTCAAAGGCGATTGAATCCAGCTATGCAAGAAGTGGTGAGGAAGGAGGTGTTGAAGTTGCTCGATGCCGGCTTGATCTACGCTATTTCGGATAGTGAGTGGGTGAGCCCTACTCAAGTGGTGTCAAAGAAAGGAGGCATGACGGTCATTAACGATGAGAAGGGGGAGCGAATTGCGACGAGGCTTGTCATGGGATGGTGAGTTTGCATTGATTATCGTCTTCTCAATGCAGCAACTAGGAAGGATCGCTTTCCCCTCCCGTTCGTAGTTCAAATGCTCGATCGATTGGCCGTACACGAGTACTATTGCTCTCTTGATGGATACTCCGGCTACAATCAAATTGCCATCGCTCCAGAGGACCAACACAAGACGGCGTTCACTTGTCCATATGGAGTCTTCACTTATCGGAGGATGCCGTTCGGGTTATGCAACGCACCGGCCACTTTTCAACGGTGCATGATGGCCATCTTCCATGGATTGATCGAGAACATAATGGAGGTATTCATGGACGACTTTTTCAATTTTTGGTTCTTCTTTTGATCAATGCTTGGAGAATCATTCCACGGTGCTTCAAAGGTGCGAAGAGGTGAACCTCATTCTCAATTGGGAGAAGTGTCACTTCATGGTGC
The DNA here is from genome assembly GCA_029379335.1 of Thymus mandschuricus. Lineage (NCBI taxonomy): Eukaryota > Viridiplantae > Streptophyta > Magnoliopsida > Lamiales > Lamiaceae > Thymus > Thymus mandschuricus. The sequence goes on along the minus strand of CM057074.1, from coordinate 10,381,986 downwards.
AAGAGGGAGTTGTTCTAGGCCATAAGGTGTCTTCGCAAGGATTGGAGGTGGATCGGGCCAAAGTCGTAGCCATCGAGAAGTTGCCACCACCAACCAACGTGAAATCGGTGAGGAGTTTCCTAGGACATGCCGGCTTCTATAGAAGGTTTATCAAGGACTTTTCAAAGATCACGAAGCCGTTGTGTGGATTGCTCGAGAAAGACGTCAAGTTCGTATTCGATAAGGATTGCTTGGAAGCCTTCGAGACATTGAAGAAGGCGCTTATCTCTACTCCAGTCTTGGTATCACCGGATTGGAGTGCCCCGTTCGAGCTTATGTGCGATGCAAGTGATTGGGCAATAGGAGCGGTTTTGGGGCAGAAAATGGAGAAGCTCTTTCGAGTTATCTATTATGCTAGTAAGACGTTGGACTCTGCTCAAAGGAACTACACCACCACGGAGAAGGAGCTACTTGTTGTGGTCTGCTTTCGACAAGTTTATACCTTATTTGGTGGGATCTCACACGATTGTGCACACCGACCATGCCGCCATTCGCTATCTATTCAACAAGAAGGACTCAAAGCCGAGGTTAGTTCGCTGGATGTTGCTTCTTCAAGAGTTCGACATGGAGATCAAGGATAGGAAAGGATGCGAGAATGTGGTGGCCGATCATCTTTCGAGACTTGAGCAGCCCGTGGAAGGAGAAGATGTAAGAGTTGCCATCAAAGAGAGCTTCCCCGATGAGCAGATTTTATAGTTAGACGATTTGACTCCTTGGTTCGCCGACGTCATCAACTATTTGGTGATTCATCGTGTGCCCAAGGATCTATCGTCTCATTAAAAGAAGAAGTTCCTCCACGATTGCAAATTCTATTATTGGGATGTTCCATATTTGTATCGGAGGTGTGCCGACGGAATCATAAGGCGATGTGTTCAACAATCGGAGTGGAAGAAGATCATCGAGGATTTCCATAGCGCTCCGAATGGGGGACACTTCGCAGCAAATCGCACCGCCCTCAAGATCTTTCATAGTGGTTTCTATTGGCCTTCGATCTACAAGGATTGTCATGAGTATATCAAGACGTGTGATCGATGCCAAAGGATGGGGAACATCGCGAAGAGGGACGAGATGCCGCAACGAACTATCATAGAGGTAGAACTCTTCGATGTTTGGGGGATCGACTTCATGGGTCCCTTTCCCAAGTCTCAAGGGTTCTCTTACATTCTACTTGTGGTGGAGTACGTTTCTAGGTGGGTCGAGGCCATTCCCACAACAACCAACGATTCGAAGGTGGTGATCAAATTCCTCCAAAGGAATATTTTGACTCGGTATGGAACTCCGAGAGCTTTGCTTAGTGACGGGGGAAGCCACTTCAACAATCGTTGGTTAGGATTGCTTCTTGCGAAATATGGAGTCAAGCACAAGGTTACGACGCCCTACCACCCTCAAGCCAACGGTCAAGCCGAGTTAGCTAATCGAGAAATCAAGCAAATCTTTGAGAAGACCGTCACCAACAAGAAGGAGTGGGCGAAGTACTTGGACGACGCACTTTGGGCCTATAGGACGGCTTTCAAGGCACCAATTGGAAGGTCTCCATATCAATTGCTTTTTGGCAAATCTTGCCATTTACCAATGGAGTTGGAGCACAAAGCTTATTGGGCGACGAGAAGGATAAATTTCGAGTTCAAGGAAGCTATGGGTCAAAGGTGCGACGACTTGTTAGAGCTTGATGAATGGAGGAACGAGGCGTTCGAGAATTTAAGAATCTACAAAGAACGAGCCGCAAGATTTCATGACTTGAGCATCAAAAAGCGTAAGTTTGAAATGGTGATGATGTTCTTGTATTTAATTCTCGACTTCGTTTGTTTCCAGGAAAATTACAAAGCAAGTGGTCCGGGCCGTACGTTATCTACAAGGATTTGAAGAATGGTGCATTCGAAGTGTTGAAAAACGACGGTGAAAAATTCATGGTGAATGGACATCGACTCAAGCACTACTTCAAGCCGTTGCTTCTCTACCCCAAGAAAGCGGCCACTTATCTTGATGACCCGACTTAGTAAAGAGGTATCGTCGGGCTAAAGACGTTAAACATAACACTTGTTGGGAGGTAACCCAATATTCGTATCCCGTTTTTATTTTTATTTTTATTTTTATTTTTATTTTTATTTTTTTAAGAGTCGTAGGTAAATGTTCGTATTTTAGAGTCGAACCCCTTAATATGCTAACAAATTCTAAGTGTTGTGTAGAAAACAAAAATTCATGCAGGACCTCTCGACACCTCTCTCGATCGAGAGGCCTGTCGAGAGGTGAAAATTTGTCTTCCAGTAGGGGTCTATCGACACCTCTCTCGATCGAGAGGTGTATCGAGAGGTTCTGAAAATTGTGCCCAGGTGTGTTCACGTGAAGCCTCTCAATCGAGACCCCCGTGTTTTCGATCGAGAGGGGAGAACAGATTATACAGAACGTGACCTCTCGATACCTCTCTCGATCGAGAGGCCTATCGAGAGGTCAAAACACGTGATCCAGTAGCACCCTCTCGACACCTCTCTCGATTGATAGGGGTATCGAGAGGGTCGTTGACGCGCACAAAACCGACTTTGACCAGTTTTTTCTAACCCTATTTATATACCGTATACACACAATTCACATACTATTCACACACAAATCACAAATTCTCTCAAGAACACAAGAGCACTCTTCAATTTTCTCTCTTCAATTCGTCTCAAGGTACTCAATTTCTCGCCCCTCTCTTATTAATTATTGATTCTCTACATGAATAAGCATGTTTTGACCGATTGGAATTCGTTTTTGATGGTTAAATTCTTGGATTGATAGATTGGGTATTATATTGAGGATTTTGAATTGAATTCTTGATTTGCTTTGTATTATTTCAATGAATTGGATTCAATGAGGATTGAAAAGATGAATGCATGTTGATTTTTGAATGGGTCTTTGAATTTGTCTATGAATTGATGGAGATTCATTGATATTGATATGCATTGAATTGAAATTGTGCTATGGAGTAAATTATTTGAGAGGTTTATTGTGTTGAATGTGTGGATTTGTGATGCAAAAATTGAGTTTATCATGGGGAAGTATTGAATTCGGTTGAAGTTTGGGGGAAGATAAATTTATGTTGCTATGATTCTTGTATTTCTAGTATTGATTTGTGAAAATTTTTAGGTACTAGAATGGCAAGAGACAAGGGAAAGAGTGTTGCTTCGACTTCTTCAAGCAAGGGCAAGGGGAAGGAGAAGGCTAAGGAGACGTGGAAGAACGATAAGACCACCCCGGAGAACCGAATGCCGCCGGCCAAGTCTATGCATGCAAATTTGGAGCCGAAGGCGTTTAAGTTGAAGCTCACCACGGCGGAGTCGAAGAGGAGATGGTCCCATCTTGTGCAACTCAAGCACAAGCATTGTCGTTTCCTCCACCAAGAGACGATAGTGGCCATGGGGATAGCCAATGAGATCACCCAAATGATGCAACGAGGAGGCTTCACCAACACATTTCAAGGCAATCACTTGACTTATCACATCTTGACTGTGGAGTTCCTCTCGACATTGGTGGTGGTTCGAGTCAACCAAGTGCCCGATATCATTCGCTTTCAATTGGGTGGTCAACCAAGGGAGCTCACCATGGATCAACTCAACGATGCTATTGGAGGAGACAAGAATGGGGAGTACTTGGGCAACAACCACCCCAATCTTCAAGATTTGTGGAGTCACTTTGTGGATTACGAAGAGGAGAACAAGAAGTCCTACAACCCAGCAATCGCAAAGGCCACCTCAATTCGGAATCCCACGATTCGCTACTTCCATCGGTTGATCTCGTCTACCATCCACTCCCGCCATGACTCCGGCACCTTCCTTGCTACCGATGCACACCTCGTTTGGACATCCTATCGAGACCATTCTCAAAACGCAACCCTCTACCTCGTCGATCACATGGAGAATCAAGCTTACTTGTTCGGAGGTCAAAAGATTGGGATTGGAGCATTTGTCACTCCAATTGCTCGATATTTCAACATTCCAATTAAAGAACACTCGGTGTCTACATCCATCTTTGTGGATAGAAGAACTTTGGAGTTTGCAAGGATGATCTCTTTCGACACGTCCGGGTGGTTCCTCAAGCTCCAGGGGTTGAGTGGTGTTTATCTCTTTCCATTGCCGAATGCTTACTACACCGAGGTGATTGGGAATGAGAATCTACAAAGAGGGAATGGGAGGATGAATTCTCCGGGCCATAAGCAACTTATGTGGGCCGGGGGAGGTCAAAGGCCACAAGAAGGAGGAGGTGATGATGAGGAAGGAGATGAAGAAGAGGAAGCCGAGCAATACGAGCAAGGATATGTTCAAAAAGAGCAACAACAAGGAGGTGATGATGAAGAAGGGGATGGAGATGGAGGTCCACAGCCCGCGTTCCAAATGTCCGCCACGGACTTTCATGAGGCGATGCGAGGCTATCACGAGGAGAACTCGCAACTTTTCGACAACTACCACTTGCTTTACCGGGAGTATGTTGGTGAGCAAGTGGCGGGAATTCGTCAAGAAGTGGGGACGTTGAGGGACGAGGTTGGAGGTCTTCGTCAATCCTTCAACACATTCCTGGATGAGGAGAGAGCAGCCCGGGAAGCGGAGAGGAAGCGTAGAGAAGATGAACGGGCGTACCAAGAGCAATATAGGAGGATGATGTATGATATGCATCAATTATATCCCTTCTACCCGGAGGGGTATCAAAGGTATGATCCCAATGACCCACCCCCTCCTCCCTTTCCATGAGTGTTCTTTGAGTTAACTTAGCCTACTTCTTTTCTTTAAACTTATTTCGTTGCTATGCTTTGAAATAAGTTTGGGGGAGGGAAAGTGATGGAGCCCGTAAGTCATGGTTCGAAGCCCGGAGGCCCAGAATTATAGATGATATGGGATGAAGATTGAAGACTTTATTTTAGTTTTAATTTTCGTATGTTTTGAGTCAGGCCACGTTTTTGGGCCTTAAAAGACTTGTTTTTGGGTTTTTATCATGTTGGTTAATGGGTTGGGTCATGCCAATGACTTTGGGTCAGTTATTTCCTAGTTAGATTAGGTTTAGATGGTTTTATTTGCCTCTCTATATAAGGGGGTCTTTGTGGACGAAAATTAGTTAGCTTTGATCATTAATATTATTGTGAGTTATTCTCTCTTGAGAGTTTTCGAATTCCTCTTGATTATTCCAAGACGAATTCATTATCCGGCGAATCAGCGAGTAAATCAAACCTCGTTGTGTGTCATTCATCGTCCCCGTGTGGCTAGGCGACCGTTTCTTTGGGTTATAGAGACTTCGGTTTATCTATAGTACTTAGGAGGGTTTGGACCATTGACGTATTGGGATCTCCATTCGTTAGTTAGTTTCGTTTCTTCCGCGTGCGTTACCATTCGGTCATCAAGGATCGTATCATTTGGCACCAGAGCCAGGCTTACGTTATCCAGGTTCTATCATCCTTTTCGTCTTGAATTTCGTGTTTTGTGTTGCTTTCGTCTCGTCTTGAATTTCTGTTCGTGTCTTTGTGTCGTTCTTTTCGTGTCTTGTTCTGTTTCTTCGTTCGAGTCGTTTCTGTGTCAAAAAAAAAAAAAAAAAAAATTTCGTATCTGTGTGTTCATAGAGTCGTCAAAATCGTTCTTTGTAGCTTTTCTTTCGTGTCAAGTATTCAGATTCGTTTTGATACCTAGTCAAAGTTGTTTTCTTGGTCATTAAGGAGTAGAAGATTTCTTTCCTTATAAGAATAGGAAACATACCCAGAATATAAATCCCATACCTTATATTATATAACACGTCTTAGGTGGGTCTTCTACACGTTGTCGTGACATATTAGGGGCAAAAGTTTCGATCAAAAAAAAAAAAAAAAAAAAAAAAAAAAAAGAGGATATATTCGAAGCCCTAGTGTGTCACTGTGCTTTCTGAGTGGTTATTACGTGTTTCTTCATTGGGATATCAGTTATATATTCGTTTCGGTGTGTTTTCGTCCTTTTCTCGTGTTTTTCGTCGGCCAGCACTAAAACGGCCATAACTTTTGCATACGAGCTCCGATTTTGCTCCATAATACCTTTTCGGAAAGCTCTCGAAAAGATCTATACGGTGGTTCCCACTACGTCGGAATCGGTCCATTATTTTTGCAAAAAAAGGTCGTTTAAAGGGTCAAATCGTCCGCCGAAGTTTTCGGTAAAATTTTCGTGTCTCTTTTCGTGTCTCGGTTTAGGGTTTTCTTAGTCCGATCATCCTTCCTTCCTAATTTCAGTAGTACTCTTGATTCGTTAATAGTGATTTATGTGGTAGATTAAGGGAATTTGAGCTTCTTAAGAGAGGATTGAGTGGAAACAGGCAAGAGAGGTATGGCCGGAGAAGAGGCGTTGGATCCCAAGATGAAGTTCATGTTTGAGGCATTGAAATCCGAGTTGGGAAAGATGATGGAATCCAAACTGGATGGAGTTTATGATAGACTTGGTGAAGTTGAGTCAGCTTCCAAACAACTTCAATATCATCGAGGTGGAAGAGGAGGACGAGGTGGCAGAGGAGGTCAGCATAACTATCGAGACTATGGGCCGTTCGAGGAGGAGTTTGTTGACGAAGGGGAAGACGGATGGGAGGAGCCAAGGAACAGGCCTGACAATAATCTGGGCAACATCAAGCTGAATATACCTTCCTTCCAAGGGAGGAACGATCCAGATGCGTATATTGAGTGGGAGAGGAAGCTTGACCTCATGTTCGACTGTCACAATTACTCCGAGCTAAAGAAGGTGAAGTTGGCAGCGATAGAGTTCTCCGATTCCGCTCTCGTTTGGTGGGATCAATTGGAGAAGAGTAGGAGAAGGAATGGGGAGCCTCCGGTTCAGACTTGGAACGAGATGAAGGCGGTGATGAGGAAGCGTTATGCGCCTTCACATTACTGTCATACAAATCAGGAAGATTGGAGGCGACTTCAAGCCAATGTTTCATATTCGAAGAGAAGTTTTTGGGAGAAAGAAGAGCAGCCGAAGAAGAGGTACATACGTCCTTTTGTGAAGCCAAGGTCCGACTCTTCTAGTTTTACCATTACATCTTGTGATGATGGAGGAGTTGTGTCCAAACAAGAGAGAGAAGATCCAAAGGTGACGGTCTTGGAAGAACAAAATGAAGAGGTGGAAGAAATCGAAGCACCTTCTGGACCGCTTACTTTATTCGATGATATTGGTATGAGCATGCAGCGTGAAGAGTATGATGGAGAGCAACAAGAGAACATCATTCGTGTTGAGGATGAAGTGTCACTTGTTTCTTTTACTCCAACAGAAGTGGATGAAGATGATCAAGTGCACCTGTCAAAGGAGGAGGAGATGGTGAAGTCTAAGGAGGAGAAAGTAGAGACAAACGAGTATGGATTGATGCATGAGTCTCTACTTGATCAGAGTAGTGTTTTGGAGTGGATGGTGAATGAGGAGAAGTCCATGGAGGCAAAGTGGAAGAAGGCGAATGTTTCGTCCACTAATGATCTTGATTGTCTATTTTCTTCTACTTATTCATTTGTGCAGGCATTCGATGATGTTTCTTCCAAAGATACTCTTCATGGCGTGTTATCAATTAAAGGAAGTGAACATCAAATCGAGTTCGAAGGACTGAATGAGTTGGAGATATGTGAAGAGATCAAGAAGCAAAATTTCTTTCCTTTTGACGTAGGAGACGGCCAGGATTTGAGGACAAATCCTCTTCAAGAGGAGGGGAATGATGGAGCCCGTAAGTCATGGTTCGAAGCCCGGAGGCCCAGAATTATAGATGATATGGGATGAAGATTGAAGACTTTATTTTAGTTTTAATTTTCGTATGTTTTGAGTCAGGCCACGTTTTTGGGCCTTAAAAGACTTGTTTTTGGGTTTTTATCATGTTGGTTAATGGGTTGGGCCATGCCAATGACTTTGGGTCAGTTATTTCCTAGTTAGATTAGGTTTAGATGGTTTTATTTGCCTCTCTATATAAGGGGGTCTTTGTGGACGAAAATTAGTTAGCTTTGATCATTAATATTATTGTGAGTTATTCTCTCTTGAGAGTTTTCGAATTCCTCTTGATTATTCCAAGACGAATTCATTATCCGGCGAATCAGCGAGTAAATCAAACCTCGTTGTGTGTCATTCATCGTCCCCGTGTGGCTAGGCGACCGTTTCTTTGGGTTATAGAGACTTCGGTTTATCTATAGTACTTAGGAGGGTTTAGACCATTGACGTATTGGGATCTCCATTCGTTAGTTAGTTTCATTTCTTCCGCGTGCGTTACCATTCGGTCATCAAGGATCGTATCAGAAAGAGTGTCTAAGTTAACCCAATTTTAATTGTTTTCTTGTTTTTAAGAGTCTTTTATTTGTTTAGTGTTATTTTGGGGTATGTTTTAGTATTTTTAGTAGTCTTTTATTTTTCGAGTCTTAGGTTAAATCGAGTCGAATAAGCATGTGATGATAGTATTGTGAATTTGGCCGATGATAGAAAAATTTTGTTAATTTTTGGAGAAAAATTTCATGATCTTTATTATGCATGGAACCTTGGCGAATCAATGCATTTTATTTGATATGCTATGATGTCGGGAACTAGTTAGTTTGAACCCGTGAGATTTGAGCTATTTGTGCATGTTGATGCCTATTTGTTGATTGAGTGATCATGTATGCTTCATTGTTTCTAGAACTTGCCCTATTTCTCTATCTAGACCTTAGTATATTTATGAATTAGGAGATTATCTTAGGCCATTCTTTCGTAGCCACATGATTCCCATACACTAACCTTGATCATAATCTTTGTTTACCCTCTTTGAGCCTTTTATGAGCCTTTCTTTCTTAAGCTTGGATGATAGGAGGTTTGGATGGATAAGGGTACCTTTAGTGGATGTAGTTGGTGATGTGGGAGGAGTTAAATAGAGAAAAATATTTATTGTGGTGAAGAAGGAGAAGAAAAGAAATTTTAGATGCTTGCTTAAGTATTGTTAGCTATCCCTATAAGCTTAGAAAAGAAAAAAAAAAAAAGAAAAAGAAAAAATATAGAGCCTTTGTTCAACATTAGAAGAACATTTATTAGTTGAGCTCTAGAGAAAAAAGAAGGAAAAAAAAAAAAGAAGAAAAAATAAGAATATAAGCATAAGGGGATAGTTAGCTTGAATTGTATTGTTTGCATCTATCATATGTTGATGTTTTGTAGTTGGTGTTGGATGGTAGAAGGTGGAGTAAAAACCCATACTTTGGTTGGTGTTAAAAAGAGGTTGATGATTTGGATTTATTTGAGTCACTTAGCCTATATATTCCCTACCTTAACCAATGTCCCTACATTACGAGCTTTTATAAAGTCCTTTTTGATCCTAGTTTATGAATATTACATTAGGTGGAGATGTTGAGATTAGGGGCAAGCCTATGGTAAATATGTTGCATTACATTGATGATGAGTGAACCCTATAATGTGCATTATCTTACATCTTTTCTTTGAGAGAGTTGAGTGTTCACTTATATACATACAAATCTCACATGTTGGAAAGTGTTCTTTGATGGATTGGTATGCTTTGAATTTGTTGAGTAGATTGTGTTATTGATGCTAAGGTTGTGTGCATAGTTTTGATCATGATCATGAGTTGGTTATTTTTGAAAAAGCTTTGAGGACTATATAGTTCACAATGCTAGAGTCTATTGTTTATGTTTTGGTATTGTTCGGGACGAACAATGTGTAAGTTTGGGGGATTTGATATAGGTGAAATTTCCCTTATTTTTGTAACCAAAAAGAGTCGTTTTTGAGTCTCGATTGTGTAGTATTCTCTATATTTTATATGGTTTACATTATATAGGACAATATTATGCTTGTGGGTATTTTGCTATATTTTTAGGCATATTTTGATGAAAAAACCCCGAGACGAGACAAGGTGTGAAGATCGGAGTTCGAAATTCAAGATTTGAAGTCGAGTGAAGACCTCTCGATACCTCTCTCGATCGAGAGGCTGTTGGTCCCGGTATGCTATAGGAAAAATACGTAGAGGGGGGGGTGAATACGTATTTTGAAGTTTTTCAACTTCAATTCCTTAACTCAGAGTATAAAGTAAAGTGCTCTTGAAAATACTAAGACCTAGCCGAGAGCTAGATCTACAGCAATCACGAATCTCTTGACCTAAGCTTAGAGCTTGATCAAGAGTGAGACTTTACTCTTTGTGCGGAATTTGGTGAGCTAAAATCTTTCCTAAGTAATTGAAAATCCAAGTTAAGTTTGTTTATATGCACGTGCAATGGATAATCGAATACTGTAAAAGATTAAGGTAAGAGAGATACGACACAGAGATGTATAGTGGTTCGGAGATAACGCTCCTACGTCCACTTTGTTGCACGACGGCAACTGTTCTTTTCACTCAAGAACTTGAAGGTTACGGGTCCTTCAAAAACCTGGTCGGGATCGGGCTTCACTTGCCTAGATCAAACGACAGACGTAGTGATTGCGGGTTCACTACACAAACCTAACAAAGACTGGAAGCTTCACTTGCTTCAGTCAAACAGACAGGGAGATTACGGGCTCTCCTTACAGCCTAGCTTCGATCGAGCTTTACACAAACGATGTAAGTGTAAGCTTGGATCTCAACTCTACGATCGAGGCTTCTTCAATCGATGAAAGAAGGGCCTTAGATCTGAACAACCTAACGACGACTCAAAAACCTAACAGACAACAGTTTAGGGTTTTTGGTTGACGAACACACTAATGAAGAACTCTTTACAGTGAATGCAAAGATTGGCTAGAGTTCTTCTTCTAAGCTTGGATATATGAAGTGGGCTTAGAATCTAAATGTGAAGGTTGTGAAGACGAGTTCCGATGGACTGGAAACTCGGAGAACACTTGAAACAAAGACTCGAAGATTTGTTCGAAGGCTTGGGAGTGTTTGTTTGCAGTAGGCTCGAATGCGCAGGTAGTGTTCTACCTCTTCACGTCTTCATCCTTCACTATTTATAGGCGGAGGGTTGGCTAAGATCCGTTGCTTGGTTGGTGGCCTTGCCCCTCCTCCTCTCGACAGTACTTGCGCAGGCAGTAGCTTTTGCAGACGCGCAGTTTTGGCATTTTGCCAAAATTGGCTAACTTCCAAGTTTAACAGTAACTGGAGCGACCCAGTACTGTAGCGGCGTCTTTGTCGGCCTGGCAGTCAACTCCGCTGCTCCTCTCCTCGTTCGACACGTGGAGATCTCGCAATTAATGCAAAGATCTCTAGTTGACTGAAATTCAAATTCGGAGCGGGAATTTGTGCTGTCGCTTTTTGGTAGGTATTGGCTCGCTTCGCTTTGAAGTTGTAGCGGACGTTCCAAAGTGAGTCGCTTTAGGATCATATTATAGCGGGTCGCTTTGCTTTGCTTGCAGCGTTTGCTTCGCTTCGCTTTACAGCATTCGCTTCGCTTTGCTTCGCTTCGCTTCGGTAGACTCGCTTCGCTTGTAGCGCTCGCTTCGCTTCACTTTGCTTCGGTAGACTCGCTTCGCTTGCTTGACTTGCTTCGCTTTGGAAAACACACTCAAGCGAGTGGCCTTCACTTGAACTTTTGAAGCCTAATCTAAGCAAAATAAACGAGCCATCCTAACAGTGTAGGCTTAGAAAAATTCTAACCTATTAACTACATCAAAATGGGTCGCTGGGAAAAGGACGCTTGGGGTTTTGGGATCTAATCAAAACAAGTGACTTTATTTAACAAATGTCCCATATAGTTCCCCCTTAACATTTTAGTCCTTAACAATTCCCAACAATTTCCCCCTTTTTGATGATGCCAAAACCCATACGACTTAGATAAAAATAAATCTAGTCTATCTAACCGTGAAGGGAACTCCAAGCGGCTGCTTCCTTTGCAGTTTCGTTTGTAATTTTCTTTTAAGTTCCTTCCCCCTTTTTTTTCGGTTAAATTAATGAGTTTGTAGCAAAAAGTAAAGTCATTCACAAAGCGAGTAAATGACACAGAAAAGACAGAAATTGAAATTTGGATATATGAACAAGAAGTTCACAAAAAATATGTAAGGAACTTGAAACTCGGAGGTTTCCTGCAGTTCCTTCCCAGTCATCCTCCTTTCCTTCTCTTGTCACTTCCCTTCTTCCTCCTTCTCCTCCTCTTCTACATCTGCCTCCAAATCCTTTGCAATCATATCTTCGGGTATGGTGTATGCACTGAAAATCCTTTCTTCCATCGACTCAGCACTGTGGATACTTGGCCTCCTCCAAGTCTCTTCCAATTGGAAGGCTTCATCCACCTCAGCGTCGATGATGCTGCGATTGAGGATGCTGGTGCCAGGTAGGAATGGCATGATGAATTCTTCCTTGGCTGGTACCTTGATGATTAACGGTGCAGGCTCTGCAAACTGTGCAAGAGCGAAGACTTCTTGTCTAAACTTCTCATCATAGATACTAAGGAAGTTGTTGAGCGCAGTGACCCTTGAGCATTCAGTCTGCAATGGCACTACCTCCCAATAGTAGTAAGCTTTGATAAACTTCTCCTTGTAGTATAGCCATTGCTCGAGTAGTTCGTCAGGAATGAACTGCTCAATCTCACGGGCATCAGGGTGCTCATTTCTGCGTACAGCCAACTCCTCCTCCGACCAGCTGGACATCTGAGCTATGATTGTTTTGAACTTCTTTCCTGACTCGCTGCTCCAGAGAGGAAGCTTCTTGTTGAGTTGCTTGCGAATGTAGTTGCGTTCTTCTCTGAGAGGGTAGCGGCCAGAGTCAATCATTTCTTTCGCAGTTTTGTGACATGTGTCGATCGTAGCCTGATCTATGCATGCATCGGATTCTTCTGGCGTGATTGGAGCAAAAATGCTCCTGACCAAAACGGACTGGATGACTTTCATTTCATTGAAATTTTTCTCAATTCGTTCGTCAATGACTTCCAGTCGTTTTGTCCTTGTCCTCTTTTCCTTTTCTGCCCTTGGAACAACTGCCTTCTCAACTTTTTGGCGCTTGGTCCCTGATTCATCTCTCTCAGTTTCTGGATCTGTTCGCTTCAGTATTGATGATGGGGCAGATGAAGTGGGTGCTTCGTCTGAAGTGGGCGCTTGAGAACTCGAAGTACCTGCAAGAGTTTTCGAGTTAGACTGGCGCTCGCTCTCCCAAGCCATAGTCTCGCTCGCTTCTGCTAGCTTCCGCCTTTCCTCCTTTGTTAGCACAGTAACTGGAGGATGTCGAGCAATGGAAGAGGCAAGCACTTTATCTCCAAGTGGCTTGCGGGATTCTTCAGGCTTAGTGAGCTTTTCTTTGCCTTTCTTTGCAGACTTCGCCTCTCTCTCCTCTTCTCCAGCACCACTACTCTCCTTCAACGATCTCTCTGTTTCAACAGCTCCAATTCCTCCACCTTGTGGCTCCAACAGATTGACATTTTTCAGTACCATCCCTTCCCCCTTTTTGGCATCATCAAAACCAGGGGTTGGGACGCTTGTCTTTCCAGTAAGAGATTTGTGAAGAACCTCAATCTTGTCAAGTACAATATGAAACATTTCTTCCGTTCGAGACTCGAGGACTTGCTTTTCCGACAATCCAGCATTTTTCCTTAGATTTTCAAGCTCTCGCTTGTCAATTTCACTCTCCTCTTTGACTTTCTTCAATTGGGTTCGAAGTAAGTCAAGAGTCTTCTTGGTGCTGAGGAGTTCGCTTTCTTTCACCACCAACTCTCCCTCCTTATTCTCCAGTTTCTTTTTCAACTCCTTCACCTCCTTTTCCAACGTGTCCTTCTCTTTACCAACTGTGACCAGATTGGTATTTACCACTCTCAAGCGGCTCCGTTCTGCGTCACGCGAGTCCTTGAGATTATTCACCAGATTTACTTGTGCCTGCAACACTTTCTCCTTCTCCTTCAGCTCCATCTTCTGTTTAGAGATCTCGTCTTGTAAACTTGCGATCTCTGCATTCTTAACCTCCATCTCTTCTGCATGATCCCTCATTAGCTTCTTCTCATGCATGGTTGGGGTGTGCTCAGGGATATGGGTAGTTTCAGTAGGTGAGGATTGAGATTTGTCCTCAAGCGGCTTCTCCACCGCCTCGCTTTCTTGGACAGATGGAGTGCTTTGCTTCAATTTCTTCTTCTTCCCTTGCTTTGCAGCCGCTTGCTTCAAGGGTGAAGCGGCTCGCTTCGTTCGGGGAGCTTCAGCTGCGGACACTTCTACAACTAGAAGTCCCTTATCCATTGGGAATTTTGTTGACTTCCACTGTTCATAGAAGACTGTCTTCTTGCTGTATATAGCCATGTCTGAATCCGGCCATCTTATCTCCGGATACTTTAGCTCCAACGCGACTGACAGTCTTGAAAAGAATTTCAACTTTCCCTTGCGTAGAATCTTATCTGGAGTTCCTGGTACGAATGCAAAGTCTTCTGCAGCTTCGTGAATTTGCTTGAGAAGCCACCCATGCCAGTTGAATTTCGTTCCTGTGAGGCTGTCGACGATCATGGTAGTGCCGATCATCTTCGTTTCTGACAGCGTGTCGAGGGAACCGACATAGCATGCAATGCTTCTCGTAAAGAGTTCGCAGATGAGATTGAACGGTTCCTTCAAATTTTTGCGAAAATTTGCCTCCTTGAAGTTCGGCTCTGCTCCGTCGACTTTAAATCGATCATACTGAACTTCGGCAGAAAGGCCTAGATCTAGCAGAGAATCTCCTCCTTCTCTTGGTAGATCGAAGACCTCGATGAGTTCACTCATATCAACTTCCACCGGCTTCCTGGTTCGTGGATTGGTGAAGGAAGATGTATTCTGTTCCTTCTTCAGATTCAGCAGAATCTCTCCGATGGCTTTCGCCAGAATCTTCGTCGGAACCAAAGTTACGAACTTCCATAGACCGGCCGTGGTCACGGCTCTACGGAAGAAACCATTCTTCTCTATGACGATCGGGTCGAGATGGGGCTCGACGTTGATGTGATCGCCAATATTTGACATGAACTTCTCCATCGTTTCTGTACTCTTCTTCTTGCCCATTGTGGATTTGAAGAAATTTGAAGAAAAATTTTAACAATGAAATAGAAGGGGTTGAGACTCGTGAGTTGCAGAGTAATTGCAGATCTAACACGAGAATGGCAAATTTAGAAGGCTGTGAAGGGTTTGCAGTTCTGCCTCGTCCCATATATATAGAAATAGGTTATGGCTGACGTGGTAGGGGTAGAATGGTAATAACGCCGAAAATCCTGTAGGTAGGCGGCGGACGTGCGGTGATGGATTCTGACGTGTCCGGCGTCATCACAGTAAAAGTGAACCGCCACTTGCTCGGCGTCGCCACGTGGCCTTCTATGGTTGGCTTGTTGTATACGGCGTTGATCGAACGGTTCCAGATTGGGGCCTGTTGAGATTCGACGGCTGGATCTTCTCCGCCTATTCCCGCTTCAAATTCAAGCGTGTGAACACGCGCCCGTTATTTCCGTCGTTCCTGCACCTGCATTAAATGCACAGCAGAAAGTAAAATTGCACTCGAGTGCAGACAGCTCATACTCGCTTCATGCCCGCTCGCTTCGAGTTGGGCCGCTACGCCTTGACTCGCTTGAGAGGCATTCGCTTGAGTGACTGTTCTGCACTCGCTTGCGATGGCTAGCTTTGAGTGACGAAGCACTCGCTTGGCCATCTGAAGCGACTGGAATAAGAAATTGAATTTCTTTGCTTAATTTAAAATGTTTCTGACTTACATACTTCGAGGATAAACAAGAGTGTTTTCCTCTTTGTATTTGTGTCAGATTCATTTCATATATTCCACGTAGTGAGTGAAGGTTTCTAGCACGCTTCGGCTCACTTAGTGTACTTAAAATTGAAACACTTACCAGTCAATCTCACTTCGTAGGAGATTGATACCACAAATTGAAGACTTCATTTGAATTAGATACCACATGTTGAATGCTACACGTTGAGTTAGATCTTCATGGCATTCATCTTCACGGCATTCATCTTCCTCTACGAATTAGAGAGTCCTCCATCGAAGTGAATGAGGGAGAAAATGAATAAAGTACACAAGCTTACTGCAACCCGAAGGGAGCATCACGTAAGTGTACTTATTCACGACGAATGGGGGATGAGTACAAGTCCTTATCTCAGAGCAGAAATGGACAGGATGACAATGAGAATGCTCTGACAAGACAATCTCGTATTTTACGCAGAAACATGTCACCAGTCCTGCAACCTTTTGTATAAAAAGGTAAACCTTCAAGCTTTCCTACATTCTAGAGAATGAATCTGCTGTTGGTTCGCTTTGACCCAAGTTAGGGCAAATTGAAGCAACGCAGAATTCAAGATTGCTGCAATCTTGCTTGCTTTGGAAGTAGCTTGCTCCGAGAGAAGCATTAGTTCCCCCTTAACCATATACTTAACAATTCCAATAAGTTGGTAGGGAACTTCTTCCAATACTCCACCTTTCTCCACCTAACTTCAGTTTCTTCAAGCGAGTGAGATTTGAAGTGGCTCGCTTGAGTTGGTGAAGATCCGAAGCGAGTGATGCTCAAGAGAAAAAGCGAACACTCCTTCGTGCATCCTGGAACTAGCATTCTTCACCAGGGTCTAATAACCCTAATTCCATGCATAGCTGGTTGAATCGAGACTCAGCTAGAGGCTTGGTGAGAATATCTGCTCGCTGGAGATCGGTGTGAATCTTCTCGAGCTTGATATCCTTCTTCTCGACATGATCACGAATGAAGTGATGTCGAATTTCCACGTGCTTGCATCTGGTGTGAAGCACTGGATTCTGCGAGATACATATGGCACTGTTGTTGTCGCAGAAGATCGGAATTTCATTCGCTTCAACTTTGTAGTCCTTCAACTGTTGACGAAGCCATAGGATTTGAGAACAGCAGCTTCCTGCGGCCATATATTCAGCTTCCGTTGTTGAAGTGGCTACACTTGTTTGCTTCTTTGAGAACCACGAGATTAGCTTGCTCCCCAAGAACTGACATGTGCCCGACGTTGATTTCCTATCAACTCGGCAACCTCCATAGTCAGCATCGGAATATCCAGTGAGCTCCAAATTGTCCTCCGCTGGATACCACAGACCCATGTTGACAGTGCCCTTCAGATATCGAAGAATCCTTTTGGCAGCTTCAAGATGGCTGTGTTTGGGATTGCTTTGGAAGCGAGCGCAGACTCCGACTGCAAAAGCAATATCTGGCCTGCTTGCAGTGAGATAGAGAAGTGACCCAATTAGGGCACGATAATCTGTAGGATCTACAGATTTTCCTCCTTCGTCTGGCTCCATCTTCCAGTTGGTATTCATAGGAATCTTCACAGCTTTAGCATGTTGAACACCAAACTTCGCAAGCATATCTCGAGTGTACTTGGCCTGATTGATGAAAATTCCATTATCCTGCTGCTTCACTTGAAGACCTAGAAAGCAGCTCATCAAGCCAATCATTGACATCTCATACTTGGTCTTCATTAGCTCTCCAAACTTCTCGCTAAGCGACTGATTTGGTGACCCAAATATGATGTCGTCCACGTAGATCTGGACCCATAGCATATCTTCTCCATGATTGATGGTGAAGAGAGTCCGATCTATCTTTCCCTTTTGGAATCCATTTTCCACTAGGAATTGAGATAATGTATCATACCAAGCTCTGGGAGCTTGTTTCAACCCATACAGAGCTTTCTTCAAGCGATACACTTTATCTCCCTGCTCGAAACCCGGTGGCTGCTCCACATACACTTCTTCCTTGAGTTCACCGTTGAGGAATGCGCTCTTCACATCCATTTGGTACACTTTGAATTTCTTGGCCGCTGCATAGGCTAGAAATAAACGGATCGCTTCAAGACGTGCCACTGGAGCGAAGGTCTCGTCAAAGTCGATTCCTTCCTCTTGGCAGTAGCCTTTGGCAACTAGTCGCGCCTTGTTCCTCACTACGTTGTGGTCCTCGTCCGTCTTGTTCTTGAATACCCACTTGGTGCCAATAACATGCTGAAACTTGGGACGATCCACGAGGTACCATACGTCGTTCCTGGTGAACTGATTCAGTTCTTCTTGCATGGCGATCACCCAGTTAGAATCGGCTAGAGCTTCCTCCACGCTTGATGGCTCAATGTTTGAGAGAAAGCAACTGAACATGGCACTTTCTTCAAACACTTGACTTCTGGTCACTACACCCTTGGATGGATCTCCAATGATTTGGCTAGGTGAGTGATCCTTGAGCCACGCTCGCTTTGATCCGCCAGCTTCATCTTCATCCGCTTCCTTGTCGCTCGCTTCACCGTCCGAAGCGACAGGATTGGGTGCTTGGCCAGCACTAGCTTCAGGAATCTTGGGGGCAGCTTCGACTTCTCCTTTGGGATCCTGCTCGCTTGATTCTTTGATCTCATCATCTTCATCGAGCACGTCCCAAGTGAGTTGATTTGAGGGTTCCTTGCTTTGATCCTTTTCATTCGCTTTGGCCTGTTCCTGTGGAAGACTTAAAGAAGATTCATCAAATACGACATGGGGTGATTCTTCCACAATTAGGGTTTTACAGTTGAATACTCTGTAGGCTTTGCTAGATGTAGAGTATCCTAAGAATACTCCTTCATCAGCTTTGCTTTCAAAGGCTTTCAACTGTGACTTCCCATTGTTGTGAATGAAGACCCTACAACCAAAAATATGGAAATAAGATATGTTAGGAATTCTCCCTGTCCATATTTCATATGGTGTTTTGTCATGCCGTTTGTTGAGAAGCGTCCGATTCTGTGTGTAGCATGCCGTGTTGGCAGCTTCAGCCCAATATTTCATCGGGAGCTTCGAGTCAGCAATCATGGTGCGAACGGCTTCTTTGATGATTCGATTCCTTCTTTCAGCAACTCCATTCTGCTGAGGAGTGCGTGCTGAAGAGGTTTGATGTGCTATGCCATGCTCCGTGCAGTATGCTTCAATTGTAGAGTTCAGGAACTCTGTGCCTTTGTCGGAGCGAATGGTCACGATAGCTTGATTCTTTTCCACCGCCAATCGCTTGAGTAGTTGTGGCAGTTTGGTCAGTGTTTCCTTCTTGCTGAATAGAAATACAACCCCAGTGTAGCGAGAGAAATCGTCGACTACAACTAGAGTGTACTTTCTTCCATATACACTAACTGGAGTAACTGGACCAAACAGATCCATGTGAAGCAGCTCGAGCACTCGCTTTGATGAGGCTTCTTCGAGACTGGCGAAGTGCTTCTTCGTCTGCTTCCCTCGTTGGCATGGTGAGCATGGATGGTCTTTGATGAAGACTTCATTCGGTATGCCTTGCACCAAACCTTTTCGAGCTAAGCGATTGATGGCTTTGAAATTGAGGTGGTTCAAGCGTCTGTGCCATAGCCATCCAATTTCTGTAGCACTTCTTGCAACTAGACAAGTTTCCTCCTTGCAGCTGTCCCATTGTGCTATGTAGACATTCCTTTGTCTAACTCCAGTGAGCACAATCTGGGATGTGAGTTTGCTCTTCACAATGCACTTGTTGGAGATGAACTCCACCCTGTACCCTTTATCACAAAACTGTGAAATAGATAACAGGTTGTGCTTGAGTCCTTCCACGTAGGAAACTTCTTCAATTTTGAGCTTTCCAACTTTCAGTGCGCCGTATCCCCTGGTGCTTCCTCGAGAGTTGTCACCAAAGGTTACGTGTGGACCCTTCTTCTCTATGTAGTTGTGAAGTAGAGCTTTCATGCCGGTCATGTGTCTTGAACATCCACTGTCCAAGTACCAAACTGGTTGACCCTCACTTGGCATGGGATCCACGGCGCTCACCTGCAATTAGACAGATTTTGGTACCCAAATCAGTTTGGGTCCTTGCAGGTTAGTTCCCTTAGGTACCCACACTTGCTTCACTCTCTTTTGAGATGAAGCTTGTGTCTTGGGCTTCTCGACCTTCGAAAACTTGGTGTACTGCCTATAGGCAGCTTCACAAGTGCAACAGTGTGTGCAAGAGGGGTAGCGGCTCGCTTCAGACCTACCTACGCTCTTCCCATTTTGCTTATATCCTGAAGCGACTCGCTTCGGATTAGCTTTGGGTTTAGAGACTGACTTAGGGTTTCTAGTCTGTTGAAGCGGCTCGCTTGGTTTCCTCGAAGCGGTCCAACTAGGGTTTTCACCCCGACTCGCTTGAGTAACCTTGGAAGTTTGAAGTGGCCTCTTGGTTGCTTCAAGTTTTTCCCCCTCAATGTTAGTCCGGTTGGACCATCTCCAGTCCGGATAACGTGACACATAGACATTACTCCTCTTTTTAGGAGGTAGATCCTTTGTCTCTCGTGTCTTGGCTTGAGACTTAGAAGCTTCAACAGTTCTTCCTTTACCCTTGGATTGGTAAGACTTAGCAGGTTGAGTGCTAGGGACTGTTGAACTTTGCTTGCCCTTAGGGTCTGCCCTTAAAGATATAGACATCTTCATAGGCTTCTTCTTAGGGTTCTCAGCCATTTTGCCTTTGTCCTTGTTGGTGATCGCTTTGGATGCAGTGGGCAGTTCCAAAGTGACTGATGGTAAAGTGTGTGATGCACCAACAAAGACAGTCGGCTTGGGAGGTCCACCCTCATATCCAAGTCCTCCCTTTCTACCAAAAGGTAGAAGAGAACTCTCTAGTGCCTGTCTAGCGTATGATGCTTTATTTAAGTTGGCAACTAGAGTGGATTGGGTTTCATACCTTCCCTCCAAGCTTTGATGTCTAGTGAAGAGATCCTCGAACTTACTAGTCATAGCCCTTAGATTAAGTTTGACTTGGTCAAGCTCAGTGGCTAGCTTTCGGTTCTCCTTCTCGCTTCGAGACAGAGCTTGTTTTACCACTTCGTGGTCGCTTGACAGTTTCTGGTGTTTGTCAAACAACTCACTCCATGTCGAGGATTGCTCTTCCTCATTGACAGTGTGTGCTAGTGTAATTGAAGTGATTGAAGGATAGAAGAATACCTCCCCAGTTTCTTCATCGGTGAGCGCCATGAGTCCCAGATCCTCTCCCTCGCTTGAGTTGGGATCTGTGAATGCATCTGAGTCGCTTGAGAGATCTTCAGTTGAAGCGACCGGCATTTCACTCGCTACGAGCGCTCGCCTTGGGGCATCCCTCTTGGCCTTCAATTCTTCGCGCTCTTTGGCACTTAGCTTTGGGCAATCGGATTTGTAGTGGCCCATTTTGTGGCAGTGGTAACACTCCACTTCCATCATGTCGCGCGGGATCGGCTTGGTCGTCTCTTCTCTCTTTCCTTTTCCTTCTCGAGCATCAGTGCTCCTCCCTTTGTACTGTTTGTAGAATCTTTTATACTTGCCCACTCGAGAGTTCATCTTGTTGAAGTTCTTTGATAAGAACGCAATGTGTTCTTCCAACTCTTCCCTTGTCATTTTGGCAAGCGACTGCTCGCTTGGCCCTTCGGCAGCTTTGAATGCTACTCCTTTTGACGTAGTGGGCGCTTCATCCTCGTCGTCGAGGCTCATTCGATTCAGATCAAACTCGTGAGCTTTGAGCTCGGAGAACAGCACTTCTGGCGTGAGCTTCGTTAGATCCTTGGTAGCTAGATATAGCTCCTTCATAGTCTGCCACTTCCTTGTGAGAGCACGGACTATTTTCAGATTTACTTCCTTGTCTGTGAGTTCCTTCCCAAGCGAGTTGAGAGTTGCAGTAATGTTGGTAACTCTCAGCTCGAAGGCGTCGATGGACTCTCCTGACTTCATCACCAAATTTTCAAACTCCCGCATCTGAACGGCGAGCTTGTTCTCCTTGATTTTGTCTGTGCCTTGAGAAATGAGGGCTAGGGTTTCCCACATTTCCTTTGCTGTTGCACATTTCTTTATTCGTGGTAGATAGGCGTCCGACACGGTGCTCTGCATCGTGTGGCGTGCAATCTTGTCGAGGTTGGCAATTTTGAAGTCATTTGGAGTATACTCGTCCTTATCCTTCTCCACGTACTGTTGTCGAACATGGGCTGGACGACCTTCAGCAGCTGGAACCTCCACAGATATGGCTTTCTTAATTTCGATTGGTCCGTCTTCAACGACTTCCCACATCCGGTCGTGGATTGAGCATAGGAAGCTCTCGACTCGGAAACTCCATATCTCGTATCCTTCGATCGAGAACTGTGGAAGATTTGATGCACTGTATGTAGACATAGCAAACTATCAGCAGTAAATGCAATATGCGTGGGTGAGGTTTTGATGCACTTAGGAAATAGGATCCGGTTCAGTGAGACAACGTGAAGTGAGTGGGGACTCACTTCGGATATGCAAAGCAGAGGCTCGAAAGAACCGCTGCTCTGATACCACTTGTTGGTCCCGGTATGCTATAGGAAAAATACGTAGAGGGGGGGGTGAATACGTATTTTGAAGTTTTTCAACTTCAATTCCTTAACTCAGAGTATAAAGTAAAGTGCTCTTGAAAATACTAAGACCTAGCCGAGAGCTAGATCTACAGCAATCACGAATCTCTTGACCTAAGCTTAGAGCTTGATCAAGAGTGAGACTTTACTCTTTGTGCGGAATTTGGTGAGCTAAAATCTTTCCTAAGTAATTGAAAATCCAAGTTAAGTTTGTTTATATGCACGTGCAATGGATAATCGAATACTGTAAAAGATTAAGGTAAGAGAGATACGACACAGAGATGTATAGTGGTTCGGAGATAACGCTCCTACGTCCACTTTGTTGCACGACGGCAACTGTTCTTTTCACTCAAGAACTTGAAGGTTACGGGTCCTTCAAAAACCTGGTCGGGATCGGGCTTCACTTGCCTAGATCAAACGACAGACGTAGTGATTGCGGGTTCACTACACAAACCTAACAAAGACTGGAAGCTTCACTTGCTTCAGTCAAACAGACAGGGAGATTACGGGCTCTCCTTACAGCCTAGCTTCGATCGAGCTTTACACAAACGATGTAAGTGTAAGCTTGGATCTCAACTCTACGATCGAGGCTTCTTCAATCGATGAAAGAAGGGCCTTAGATCTGAACAACCTAACGACGACTCAAAAACCTAACAGACAACAGTTTAGGGTTTTTGGTTGACGAACACACTAATGAAGAACTCTTTACAGTGAATGCAAAGATTGGCTAGAGTTCTTCTTCTAAGCTTGGATATATGAAGTGGGCTTAGAATCTAAATGTGAAGGTTGTGAAGACGAGTTCCGATGGACTGGAAACTCGGAGAACACTTGAAACAAAGACTCGAAGATTTGTTCGAAGGCTTGGGAGTGTTTGTTTGCAGTAGGCTCGAATGCGCAGGTAGTGTTCTACCTCTTCACGTCTTCATCCTTCACTATTTATAGGCGGAGGGTTGGCTAAGATCCGTTGCTTGGTTGGTGGCCTTGCCCCTCCTCCTCTCGACAGTACTTGCGCAGGCAGTAGCTTTTGCAGACGCGCAGTTTTGGCATTTTGCCAAAATTGGCTAACTTCCAAGTTTAACAGTAACTGGAGCGACCCAGTACTGTAGCGGCGTCTTTGTCGGCCTGGCAGTCAACTCCGCTGCTCCTCTCCTCGTTCGACACGTGGAGATCTCGCAATTAATGCAAAGATCTCTAGTTGACTGAAATTCAAATTCGGAGCGGGAATTTGTGCTGTCGCTTTTTGGTAGGTATTGGCTCGCTTCGCTTTGAAGTTGTAGCGGACGTTCCAAAGTGAGTCGCTTTAGGATCATATTATAGCGGGTCGCTTTGCTTTGCTTGCAGCGTTTGCTTCGCTTCGCTTTACAGCATTCGCTTCGCTTTGCTTCGCTTCGCTTCGGTAGACTCGCTTCGCTTGTAGCGCTCGCTTCGCTTCACTTTGCTTCGGTAGACTCGCTTCGCTTGCTTGACTTGCTTCGCTTTGGAAAACACACTCAAGCGAGTGGCCTTCACTTGAACTTTTGAAGCCTAATCTAAGCAAAATAAACGAGCCATCCTAACAGTGTAGGCTTAGAAAAATTCTAACCTATTAACTACATCAAAATGGGTCGCTGGGAAAAGGACGCTTGGGGTTTTGGGATCTAATCAAAACAAGTGACTTTATTTAACAAATGTCCCATATAGTTCCCCCTTAACATTTTAGTCCTTAACAATTCCCAACAGAGGCTTATCGAGAGGAGAGCTTCTAGAAGTCATTCTCGATGAGCAGATTCAACATCTCTCGATCCCTTTCTCGATCGAGAGGGGTCTCGATCGAGAGGTGGAGCCTATCGATTGGGTCATCCAGCCGAGAATTCTCTTGTTTTTAATTAGATTCCTTTTTGGTCTATAATTCCTTATGTAAATTTCCCCTATATATATTCCTTAGTCTAGCATTGTAAACCCAATCTAACACTTTCTAGCACCTTTAATATATTTTTACTTTAGAGCTTTTATTTTTAGTCTTGTATTCGACATTGGAGATTATTCAAGTTTATGCAAGATTCAAGATTCGAAGTTCTTCGTTTGTGTTCAAGTTTTTCTTACTCTTACTCTTTAATTATGTTCTTTCAATTCTTTGTGTTTATGTTTGCTTTAATTATGTCTAGCTAAATTCCCTAATTGATTTTAGGGATTGAATGCCTAATTGAATTTATGTAAGTGTTCTTGTTTACAATTAGCCTTCCAATCTAGATGCATGTTTCATGGTGCTTATTCTCATGCTTGATTACATGATCACTAATTGTGTGTGCATAGTTATGTTTTTATGCCTTGATAGGATAATTGCATAATAGATCTCATGAATACATGGTATGGTGATTTAATTATCTTAGTCGAGGTTGAATTATCATATGTTTGCATATAGTCGATTTAGGTGTCATAATTGAACCTAGTTGATTGTATGATTGATACTTGTCCTATTTTGCACTTGATTAGAATTCTATGAAACCGAGAGGAGATTAGGATCTTATTAGGTGATGACTTGCATTGCCTTAATTGGGGTGTTAGATTATTTTCATGTATCACATTTAGATTGGATTAAAGTGGTTAATTGTATGCATTGATTAATTACATGTATTTGATTAGGTAGGCTTCCCTAGAATCAACACTTTTCCTTATTTGATTTTATCCTTATTTGTTATTTGCCTTATTTGCTTATTTGTTCCTTTATTTGTTTATTTGTTTATTTGATTAATTGAGTCCTTTATTTATTTGTCTAGTTATAAATACCACAATCTCTAAACTCTTAAAAGCTTAAACATTTGTTTAATTCTAAAGTAAAGGTACTGTGTGTGGTTTCGACACATCAATCCCTATGGATACGATACTCGTACTTTCGTATACTATACCTATTTTTGTGTGGTAGAAAATAGTGCGATCACCAGACGCAGTGGGGTCCCTGTGTATCATTTGAATCAATCCATCAGGCACTATATTCTCTGTCCAGGCCATGGTTGTGAATGATGAACTACATGCCCTATTCTGGACTTTATGTTTGTCTCTTGACTCAGGCTCTTGAGTACTGAGGGTAACGGCGTTTTCCCCATTTCCTGGGTTTCCAGTGGAGAGTTTCCTGAACCTCCAGGAGTTTGGAGAGCTTCTTTTGAAGCGACATCTGAATCGGCAGTCATTTTCGCAAGGTTCTGCACATTTTTCAAAAGTTTTTATGTATATTAGTCCCGAGGGGCTATAAAATGGGACATGAAATAGAGATTGTTTATCTTTCATAGTTTTTCTGCAGATGCACTGCATCTGCATGAGTCTTTATATGTGTCACCTACTTATGTTGGGCTTGATGAATGATGCCTACTTATATAGGGCTTTATCAGTTTTTCGCCTATTTTCATAGGGCTTTTCAAGGGTTCTGCCTATTAAATAGGGCTTACGAAATTTATGCCTATTAGATAGGGCTTTTTCGGAGGTTCTGCCTATTAAAAAGGGCTTACGAGATTTTTCCCTATTAGATAGGGCTTTTTGAAGGCTCTGCCTATTAGATAGGGCTTATGAGAGCGTTGCCTATTAGATAGGGATTTTTCAGGGTTCTACCTATTAAATAGGGCTTACGAGGTTTTTGCCTATCAGATAGGGCTTGTGATTGCAGAGGATTTATGCCTTTCGAATGTGGGGCCCCCTCATCAGGGTGAGGGGGGTGACCTCGTCATTTTTGGCTCTCTGTTTTTAGTACTTGCTCCATGTAGTTTTCGGTTCATGATAATACATGGGCTTATGATTAGATCATAATGCTTCCTCTGTACTTATCAATTCCTCATAACCCACAGGCTGATTTCGTAGTTTGTGACTTCCAATTAAACTTTTTAACTCACCAATTGTCAAAGATGAGTTGAATACGCTTCGGGATTGTTGTAACTTCGATTCAACTTTCCTTCGAATTCTTCATAACCTTTGAGTTAAGCAGAGGATACAGTTCAATGATCACAATTTCTATTATGAGGAGAACATAATCTTAAGATCGTCTCCTATTTCGTAGCTCGACACCATGAAGGACTCAACAGACATTAATCCATAATATTCATATCAAAAATTTCTGAGAAGCTATTTAACTAATCACAGAATATCCATTCACTCTAGCATAAGAAAATAACAGAGAAAATCCATAACAATTTTACAACAACAAGCTAAAATTTCAATAATACAGCAAAGATCGACGTCTTAAACTCAAATGATTCCCACATACGGCGCCAGTTGTTAGATCCAGGTCAAAGATCCACAACAATTATACAATTATTTGAAGGAACCATATCTGATCGATGAAGATCGGTTCGCCCGAGGATCTATTTCGGATACCTAACTATCGAATTAAACCTATCATGCTCCTATGAATTAAGTGCAGAATCATAGGGGGTTTATAGATCGATTACTTGAAGAAGTAGAGAACTCGCGAATAGATCTTCTGATCTGTATCCCTGCTCGATTCTGACGTTGGATGGACAACGAACCTCGGAATCAGCCACGAAAAACGGGAACCACCGAACTGCTACTCGCCCGGCCGTGCGTCTCTCTCTCTCTAACCCTAGCCTCCCTTTCTTGTTCATAATATTTAAGTGCACTCGATTATTCTGATCGTTAAGTTAAACAAGACCTTGAGGGGGTATATATAGAGGAAACCAAGTGAGACTTGGGCTTAAGTTGCAGGCCAGGCCTGCAACACATGGACTAGCCGTCCAACTGCAGTATTGGCGCCCTCACTGGGCCCAATTAAGTGGTGGCCCACTTATTCCTTATACTGTGGCCTGTTGAGCTTTTTGGGCCAGATCAGGGATCTACTAGCTGGTAAAACCGAGGCCTCCCAATGGCTAAATTCTCCATACTCAGCCCAGAGTATAATTTAGTCCATAAGTACTAAAACATTCCACTAGAGTAATAGTACTGAATTACCTATTTTACCCCTATTGAGTTCAGGGCTAGTATTAGACTTAGCGACCCCCATATTTAAGATATCTCACATCCGTTGATTAACTTAGAGCTTCTGATTGCTCGTGTTATTCAACTTCTTTTATTCCTGAGTAGTACCATTCATTCCTTACTCATCATACCGGAATTTAATCCACCTGCAGGGTTTGGTATGATAGTCCTTAATGAATTCCTCAGGGGATGTGATCAACCTGTTCTACCAGGATATGGTGCTCTGTTGCAGTTGCACTAAGAGTCGTACTAGTTGTAGTTGCTTCCCAAGATACGAAGCATATTGAGTTACAGATACTCTGAACTCTCACCCATGGTAAATCAAAGAAGCAGACTACAACTATACACCCTTAGGACTCAACTAGAGTTAAGGTTCATCTTAAGTCACCGAGGTCTTGATTCTTTCTACATTCTGTCAGAATAGAAGAATACACCTCACCGTGATCCTATAAGTACACGCACGTACTAGTATAGACAAGTAGCCAAGACAAGCTACTTATGCAGCCTATACTACAGCCAAAACCGACAGTTATATCCAGAACTGTCTCAACTGTGATACCTTTTTATATCTCGTGAGGAACCGGCATCTATGGTCTTCTGTGATCTACAACACACCATAAAGCCTACAACTTTGAGATAATGGATAGATGTTTGATGCATAGATAACAATTCATACTTAATCAGATAGAAGATTGTTAGTGGCTATGGACAACACATGCATACAAGCTAAAAGGCCTGCTTTCTAGTATACAAATCCATCAATCTCCCACTTATACTTAAGCAAACTTTTAGTATATCATGTGACAAAAGGCAAAGTGTCTACAATCTAGCATCTATTACACATCTTCTCCCACTTATACTCAAAGTTTACTAGTGTGGGAGGCGCTCCAGTCCCATCCCTTCGACATGCTTGTCGAACACCTTGACTGGTAAGCTCTTTGTGAACGGATCCACCAGATTATCCGCTGAAGGGATTTTCTTCACTTCTACTTCTCCTCTTTTGACGATTGCTCGTACGAGATGGTCCTTTCTCTCTATGTGTTTGCTTGCCTTGTGAGCTCTAGGTTCCTTGCAGTTTGCAACTGCTCCAGCATTATCACAATATAATGTGATACCTCTGGGCAAACTGGGAACTAGTTCTAGCTCATTAAGGAAGTTCAGGAGCCACACAGCCTCTTTAGCAGCCTCACAAGCAGCCACATATTCGGCCTCCATGGTCGAGTCTGCGATGCACTTCTGCTTCACACTCTTCCAAGTGACGGCTCCACCTCCCAAGGTAAACACATAGCCTGAGGTAGATTTCCTCTCATGTCGATCAGCCTGGAAGTCTGAGTCTGTGTACCCTATCGGGATCATCTCCTTGGACTGATAAACAAGCACATGATCTCTTGTCCTCTTGAGATACTTCAAAATGTGCTTAACAGCCGTCCAATGTCCCTGACCAAAGGTTAGACTGATATCTCGCCACCATGCCAACCGCATAGCAGATATCTGGTCTAGTACACAGCATCACATACATGAGACTTCCATCCGCGGAAGCATACGGTATAGTCTTCATGCCCTCTATCTCCTCTTGTGTCTTCGGACACATGTCCTTAGATAGAGGTATGCCATGTCTGAAGGGAAGAAAACCCTTCTTGGCATTCTGCATGATGAAACGGGCGATCACAGTATCTATATATGAAGCTTGGCTTAAGCCTAACATCCTCTTACGGCGATCTCTGATCACCTTGATCCCTAGGATGTAACCTGCTTCTCCCAAGTCTTTCATCCGAAACTGTTCAGACAACCAATCCTTTACGCCTGATAACACGTTCACATTGTTGCCAATGAGAAGTATGTCATCTACGTACAGTACTAAGAATACCACGCTTCCGTCCAAACTGAGCCTGTAAACACAGCTTTCGTTTAAGCACTGGACAAATCCAAAGGATTTTATCACTCCATCAAAACGAATGTTCCAGGACCTGGACGCTTGCTTAAGTCCGTATAAGGACTTCTTAAGCTTCCATACGAGATGCTCCTGGCCATCCCTCACATAACCTTCTGGTTGGCGCATATATATGTCCCTACCTTTTACAAGGTACCCGTTCAAGAACGCAGTCTTGACGTCCATTTGCCAAACCTCTAGGTCTAAATGTGCCGCCATGGACAAGAGTATTCTGACGGACTTAAGCATGGCAACCGGCGAAAATGTCTCATCGTAATCGATTCCCTCTTTCTGAGTGAATCCTTTCGCCACCAATCTAGCTTTGAAGGCTAAAACCTTCCCGTCAGGTCCTCTCTTTCTCTTGTACACCCACTTGCAACCGATGGGCTTTACCCCATCCGGCAGCTCCGCAAGGTCGTACACGTCCATGTTAACTATGGATTCTATCTCCAAATCCATAGAAACTCTCCAGGAATCTGCATCCTCGTCCTCCATCGCTTACTTGTAAGTCCAGGGGTCGATCTCATCATGTTCGATACCCGAGAGTAGTTCAGTGGATTCTCCCAAGAACATGAAACGGTCCGGTTGACGAACAACCCTCCCACTGCAACGAAGCGATGGTGGAGATACAGTATCGGATAAGGGTGCAGTTAGTGGTATAACCTCTTGTACACTCGGCTGTTCTGGAATACTGGCTACTGCTGATGCTCGCAACTCATCGAGCATTATTTCACTCCTTGTCCGATGGTTACTAATAAAGTCCTCCTCTAGGAATCGGGCATTAGTGCTCACAATGACCTTCTGATCCTGGGGACTATAGAAATAACCTCCTTTCGTTCCCTTTGGATATCCTACAAACAGCCTAACCTCAGTCTTAGACCTCAATTTGTCGGCCTCCTTAGTCAGCACGTGTGCTGGACATCCCCAAACCCGAATATGACCCATGCTGGGCTTACGCCCTGTCCATAATTAGGAAGGAGTTTTAACTGTTGACTTTGTAGGTACTAGATTGAGGAGATAACCTGCTGTTTCCAAGGCATAACCCCAGAACGAAATTGGCAAGGATGCATAGCTCATCATCGATCTCACTATGTCTAAAAGAGTACGATTCCGTCTCAAAGCTACACCGTTCTTTTGGGGAGTACCGGGCGTAGTTAACTGAGATGAAATCCCATTTTCTGACAAGAAAGTTCGAAACTAAGTTCCGAGGTACTCGCCACCTCTATCAGAGCGAAGTGACTTGATACTTCTACCCGTTCTTTTCTCCACTTCCGCTTTGAATTCCTTGAATTTGTCAAAGCACTCGGATTTCTTGTGGAGCAGGTAGATGTAACCGTATCTTGAGTAGTCATCAATAAACGTGACAAAATACTCGTAACCTCCTCGAGCTTGAACGGACATCGGTCCACACAAGTCAGAATGAACCAACTCTAAGAGCTCTTGAGCTCGATATCCTATGGACTTGAAAGGTCTGGTCACCATCTTTCCTTCCAAACACGATCCACATGTTGATAAAGGTTCTATTTGGAAATCCAAAACACCTTCTTTTATCAATCTTTGAATCCTCTTTTGGTTGATGTGACCCAATCGTAAATGCCATAATAGAGTTTGGTTTGTTTGAGACGGATTCTTCCTCTTTTTAGTATTCAATGATGAGGAAGCATTATAAGAAGAAGAATCATTCATAGGACAAGTAATGGTATAGAGAGACCGGGACAATGTGGCAGAAACTATAACCTCATCGTTTTTCATGATAGAAACGCCTCTATCAAAAACAACTGAATATCCGTAAACAAAAAGTTTCGAAATAGAAATCAAGTTTTGCCTAAAAGCAAGCACATACAAAACGTCTCTGAAAACCAAAACAGTACTATCAAACGATAAATGAATATCTCCAATTGCGACAGCTGCAACTCTCGATGCATCGCCCATGGAGATGGTAATCTCGTCATCACTCAGCTCCCTTGTCTGCAGAAACCCCTGCAAGGAGTAACATACATGGTCAGTTGCTCCCGTATCTACTTCCCAAGTCTGGGTAGAACTTGCAGCTAAGCATGTTTCAGTTACATATGTGAATGACGTACCAGAATTCTTCTTCTTTAGAGGGCAGTCAGCCTTCCAGTGTCCTTTCTCGCCATAAATGAAGCACTTGCCCTTGAACTTCGGTTTCCTTACAACACCGAGAGGCACCTTCGCAGCTCCCCTTGCATTCCGAACCATTCTTCTAACGTCTTCATGCGCCAGAGTAACTCCTGTTGCTTTATTCACAGCTTGAATAAACTCTGCAACTGGTTCGGCCTTCGGCACCACTTCGTCAACCAAGAAGGACTCCAGAGTCTCTATCATGCTGTATGCAGTCACCATATGCTTAATCATATACTGCATCCCATCTGACACAGACGACAAGACTATTTTCATAGCCTCGTCATTTTTCTTGTGCCAAATCTCATGAACCTCTCTCTCTTCTTGTGATGCCGAATCTGTAAGGATAGGAGAAGCTGGGGTCGCGAGCATATCAGTATACTCGCCTGCAGCTAGGACAGCATCGAGATTCTTCATCCACTCCATGTAGTTGGAATCCGTGAGAGGACTCGAAGTGAGAATGTTTATCAACGGGCCTAAAGTCATATCTGAAAAAGCAATAAACACGTAGACACAAGTAAGAAAAGATCATGCATCAATTCATAACGAAAAATATTGTAACCTTTTGATAAACCAATAATTTTGAAACCTTCAACAGCCCAAACAATGCAGATCGCAATCCACGTTCGTGTGGACGTTTACGCTCCCACTGTTCGACCAGATACTCAGATCTTTAACTCTACTTATCTTGCCAACCTATCCTTTTGGCAAATAGAGCTAACAGTTGAACCTTACTAGACCATATTAGATTAGAAAAGGGACTCCGTTGGGGAGTTGTATTCTAACTAATATCTAAGCTTTTAACCACAATCTTAGCCTAACTCGGAAAAAGCACTATTTTCCTTAAGCTATCTTTGTTCAAAAACCCACTCCAGAGAAAACCGCAGTTACTATTCCGAGTAAGCCACGTTAGTGTGGACGTTTACTCAGAAAAGCTCCCACTTCTCATTTTGGTTAGAACATTTTTGTTAAGAAACCCTAAGTCTGGCGAACTCGTCCGATACGATGTGCAAGCCACGTTCGTGTGGACGTTTACACACTCGCACCAAACTTCACCTTAAGGTCAGTTGTGGAGGTCTTAACATTTTCTATACCAAAAATGTTTTTATCTGCTTAGTATTTTTCTTTCAAAAGGTTGTCGACATGCTCGATCACGTTGTCACATAATCCTAAGCATAATTTTCTAAACGCAGCAAATAAACCATGCTCGCAGAAAATTAAAACATGCTTATATTGACAATCCTAAAACATGCTCGACTAAGCGCAATTTATTCACCTCGACAGGCAAAACATGCTATAATAATTTAAATTGCATCCACAGCATGCTTAAGAAAAACGAGATAAAAACAAAAATAAAACTCGCTTTTCATGGTGTGACGACCCTGTTGGATCCGCGAAGATCGCTCGGATGTTAATCAATTAAACAAACACATATCATGCAATTTCCTAGATCCTAAAGCGGAAACAGATCTAGATTGCATACCTTGTCGGGGCAGATCCAGCCGGTATAATGATATTTGGTGAAGTATTCCACGCACTAGATCTCTGCACACGAGATCTAGCTCTTTTCGTAAACCTCGAGATCTTCTAGAGTATTCCCGAGCACAGAGAAGAATTCCGGATGGACGGAAATCATTCTTCTCCCCTTCCCCGTAAAACCCTAGCCGCCACTTTTCGTATGTGAACCGATAATGTCCGTGTACGGAATCCCTAATCACCATCTATATATATAGAGGCAGATTAGGGTTAGGGTTTCTCTTACTGGGCCAGGCCTGCTTCTGTTGGGCTACACTAGGGATCTTAAGGAGGATATGGACCGGGCCTCCCAATATAATTAATAATCCAAGTATTCTCTGGGCCCGAATACTTTACTTAATTATATAAATATTATTTCACTCCACTAAAGAAATAATATTGCACTGCCGTCCATCTCCCAAATTATTACGCACTGGGCTCCTTTTTGGATTATATTATTTCCCGTGTTAAAGATATCGCATGTCCATTAATTAATTAAGCTTACTGATAGCTCTATTAATTAATATCTCATTCCGAGAGTAGTACCCGCTCGACCTTATTATTATACCGGAACTTAATCCACATGCAGGGTTTAATATAATAATCTTTGGAGCGCCTCAAGGGAACATCATCAACTCGGACTCAGCCGAGACACGATTTCTAGCATTAATATTAATTATCATATTTATAATATCATTACCCAAGATATCGAGATGCTTTGAGTTGCAATAACTCTCACTCATTGATAAATCAAAGTAATAATTATCATAAATATATAATTCAATATTATATGACAAGAATTAAGAAATAATAATCGTCTGAGATCTTTGATCCTTTTATTAAATCAGTACAAAAGGATTTATCTCACCGCGATCCTGTTCAATGCAACTGGATGCATTAGTATAAGCTACTTAGCCAAGATCAGCTAATATCAAGCCTTATACTACAACCTTAACAAGTAATTTGTCCACAATTACTTAGGTTGCGAACACTATTTAAGTATATAAGAAAGTGATAATATGATCTTCCGTGTGAGCCCACACCATATTATCTATAATATATACTACAGGACGATATTTTGCATAACCATAACACGAATAAATATGCAAAAACATATGACATTATTTATTTCATAAAACAGGAAGAAGTACTATACAACTCAGCATAAAAAGTATGCTTTTCAGTATATAATCCCAACAATCTCCCACTTATACTCAAAAGCATGCTTTCAAGTATACTACTACACTAAATATCTCTCCCACTTATACTCAAAGCAGTGCTGTCATGCAACGAACTCCCATGCTTCCATCATGCCTTTCGAACACCTTGATAGACAAGGCCTTCGTGAAAGGATCAGCCAGGTTATCCTCCGAAGCAATCTTTGACACCACGACCTCTCCTCTTTTCACATACTCTCGTATGAGGTGGTACTTCCTTTCAATGTGTTTACTGGCCTTATGGGTTCGTGGTTCCTTTGAATTTGCCACTGCACCAGAGTTGTCACAATAAATTGTGAACGTCTGAGGCAAATTCGGAATCACATCCAAATCCAACAAGAAGTTCCGGAGCCATACAACCTCTTTGGCTGCTTCCGAGGCTGCCACATACTCAGCCTCCATTGTGGAGTCAGCAATGCATTTCTGCTTTACGCTCCTCCAATATATGGCTCCACCTCCCAGTGTAAAAACACATCCTGACGTAGACTTTCGAGAATCCCTATCTGATTGGAAATCAGAATCAGTGTATCCCAGAGGATGTAGACTGTCAGACTGAAAGACCAACATATAATCCCTAGTCCTTCTCAGGTACTTGATTATATTCTTTACAGCAGTCCAGTGTCCTCTTCCTGGGTTAGACTGATATCTGGCAACCATGCCCACAGCATAACAGATATCCGGTCTAGTGCAAAGCATAGCATACATGAGGCTTCCAACTGCCGAAGCATATGGAACTCCTTTCATGTCATCTATCTCAGCTTGTGTCTTCGGACACATATCCTTCGATAGATGGATTCCACTCTGGAGAGGGAGAGATCCTCTCTTGGAATTCTCCATGCTAAAGCGCTTTGCAACCGTATCTATATAGGTTGCTTGGGAAAGACACAGCATTCTCTTCTTACGATCTCTAAAGATCTTGATCCCAAGAATGTGTCCTGCTTCTCCCAAATCCTTCATCTTGAATTGCCTGGACAGCCACATCCGTACGTCCGATAACATATCTACGTTGTTGCCAATCAATAGAATGTCATCCACATACAGTACTAGAAACACCAAGTCGTTTCCTTCATACTTCTTATAAACACAACTCTCATATACACACTGCGTGAATCCACATGACTGGATTACTTCGTCAAACCGTGTGTTCCAAGATCTAGAAGCTTGCTTAAGTCCATAAATGGATCGCTTAAGCCTGCACGCAAGATGCTCACTTCCTTCGGCAATATAACCCTCTGGTTGGCGCATGTAGATGGGTTTATCAAGACTACCATTAAGGAAAGCAGTCTTGACATCCATCTGCCAAATCTCCAGATCCATATGGGCCGCAATGGCCAAGAGAATCCGGATCGACTTAAGCATGACGACAGGCGAGAAGGTTTCATCATAATCGATACCCTCTTTCTGAGTGAAACCTTTTGCCACAAGTCTAGCTTTGAAAGTTTCAATATTTCCGTCAGGTCCTCTCTTACGTTTGTAGACCCACTTACACCCGATGGGTTTAACCCCTTCAGGAAGTTCTACAGCGTCATACACATCGTTCTCATGCATGTATTCGATTTCCGAATCTATTGCAATTTGCCAAAGCTGTGCATCTTTGTCTTGGATTGCCTCTTTGTATGTCCAGGGGTCTGAGTCATCTTCACCTGGTAAGTTGTCCGAAGACTCTCCCAGACACAACCATCTTTCAGGTTGGATGATGACCCTCCCACTGTGACGAGGCATATTCTGAGGTTGTGTACTAGTGTCAACACGTGGTGCAGTTGATGGTGCTGCATCTAGTACGGGTGGTTCAGGCGGGTTTGTATCCCTCATCTCTTCTAGGATGACCTCACTCATGGGTTTGTGATTGTTCATATATTCTTCTTCCAATAAATGAGCATTGGTGCTGACAATGATCTTTTGGTCCCTTGGACTATAGAACAATCCACCTCTCGTACCCTTAGGGTATCCTATGAACAGCCGTATTCAGTTCTCGACTCCAACTTATCAGCATCCTTGCGCAACACATGAGCAGGACAACCCCAGATCCGAATGTGTTCAAGATTAGCCGTTCGGCCTGACCACAACTCCAAGGGTGTTTTAGGTACTGATTTGGAGGGAACTAAGTTTAGAATATATGCCGCTGTTTCTAAGGCATAGCCCCAAAACGAAGTAGGTAGCTCAGAATAGCTCATCATCGACCGAATCATGTTCAGTAGGATTCGGTTCCTGCGTTCTGCCACACCATTCTGCTGTGGTGTTCCTGGCGCAGTAAGCTGGGACGTAATCCCGGCTTGTGACATGTATTCCAAGAATTCAGCGCTAAGGTATTCTCCACCTCGATCAGATCGAATGGATTTGATGGATTTATTATGCTGATTCTCAACTTCTGCCTTAAATGCTTTGAATTTATCAAAGGATTCATACTTCCGTTTCATCAGATAAACGTATCCAAATCTTGAGTGATCATCAATAAAAGTGATGAAATACTCAAAACCACCTTTAGCCTGAATAGACATTGGACCACACACATCCGTATGAATCAAGTCCAACACATTCTCTGATTTGTTGCCCTTGGATTTGAAAATCCTTTTCGTCATTTTACCCTCTAAGCAGGATTCGCAAGTTGGTATCGGTCCTATTTGGAGTTTATCCAAGGGACCGTCCTTCACCAACCTTTGAATTCGCTTGAGATTAATATGACCAAGCCTCAGATGCCAGAGAAGTGTTTGATTCACATCTGAAGAAACTTTACGTTTCTTTGAACTCGATGATGTGCTGTAAATAGCAGGTACAGTACAGTTAATGGTATAGAGATTGTTAGACATAGTACCCGAACAAATGACATCATTGTTACGAAAAATAGTA
Source organism: Thymus mandschuricus (assembly GCA_029379335.1). NCBI lineage: Eukaryota > Viridiplantae > Streptophyta > Magnoliopsida > Lamiales > Lamiaceae > Thymus > Thymus mandschuricus. Next base: position 10,345,165 of record CM057074.1, on the reverse strand, counting down.
ACGTCATTCAAACTGAAAGTAACCGAATATCCATCCAAATACAATTTGGAAACCGAAATAAGGTTCCTTTTAAAACCAGGTACTAACAAAACGTCTCTCAAAACCAGTGTTTTATCTAAAAACGGTAAACTGACAACTCCCACTGCAGAAACCGCCACGTGTGTAGCATTCCCCATGGTGACGGTGATCTCCCTTGCATTAAGTCTTCGGGTTTGTGAGAACCCCTGCAAGTCAAAACATACATGATCAGTGGCTCCCGTATCTACAACCCAAGTATGTGTAGAACGAGCCGCTAAACAAGCTTCGACTACTAATGCACAAGATTTACCTTTAGGATTGCCTCTTGACTGAGGACAAACCGCCTTGTAATGTCCCTTCTCTCCACAACGGTAACACTTCCCCTTAGGCTTCTTTATCCCTCCCTGAGGTCCTCCCACTCTTTGACTTGCTCGATTTTGAGCTTGGCCAACCTGTTTCTTCTTCTTCTTAATTCTGCCTTTCGGCTTAGAAGGTTCAGAAACAGTGGTCACATGTACCTGAGGTTCAACCTGAAGAACTTCCTCAGCTTGCACAAGCTCATTGAGTAATTCGGATAACGTGTACAACTTTTGATTCATGTTGTAGTTCATCCGAAACTGATCAAAGGATCTGGGGAGAGACTCAATAATAATATCGACCTGGGTTTCCCCATCGATCTCAGCACCAAGGACCTCAAGTTCATTGAGATGACCAATCATCTTTAGAACATGTTCCTTAACAGAATCACCATTCCCCATGCGCATAGTCATAATAGCTTTCATAGCTTTCTGACGCGCTTGGCGACCATGGTGCCCGAACATTTCCGTAAGGCTATAAATCATATCAGCTGCAGTTCGGACATGTTGATGTTGATGCTGCAAAATGCTTGACATAAAAGCCAGTATATAGCATTTTGCCATCTCATCAGCCCTTTTCCAGCTGGTATAAGCCTCACGCTGTTCTGGCGTGGATTCATCAGTAGGTTCAGGGGGGCAAGCCTGAATGAGGACATATTTGTGTCCGTCAGCAGTAAGAACAATATCCAAGTTTCTTTTCCAATCAATATAATTGGAACCCTCGAGTTTATTCTCTTTGAGAATCGTAGCAAGCGGATTAAGAGACATAGTGAGGCTGAAATAAATAAATAAATAAACATCACATAACAGTCATATAAAATTTTGAAGCAGATTATATTGATAAGCCTTGAAACAATATAAAAAGCATCCCCCAACACCTTAAGTTCTTACATATAAGCCACTATAGGTGGACAGTACATATAATACCTTAAGTAGATCTTAAAATCTTTAACTTATTATCCAATCAACCTTAGCCTTCTGATTGATAAGTTAATAGTTGGTCCTCCTAGCCATGCAAAATAATTAATTACCTTTCCTATAAGGAAATAATTAATTAAGTCGCATCTAAGTGAATACCATAATTTAATATTTCCAAAAATGATTTCTATAAAGAGCAACTCTACCAGAAGGAGCAGTTACCTAAATAAAAAAAATTTCCAATATTATCAACTTGATTTAACCAATGAATACTATAATCAGTGTCTCCTATAGGGAGGAAGACTCATTGACAACGCGAACACTAATTATTTCATTTTAAATCAAATTATCTTATATGAAGTCTAAACCAATGAAATCCATAATCAGCATCTCCTATAGGGAGGAAGACTCATCGTCAACGCGAATGCTAATTACTTCATTATTTTAAACCAATTATGGAGGCTAGAATTATCATAGTTTTTCGAACTAAATCGAAAAATAACGACAATTTTCTCACACTTAGTAATTTTTATCAAGGTTTTTACCATTTTCAAGCATAGCACATAAACAATTATCGCGAATAATTAAACAACATGCTATCCATCACATCGAAATAAAATAACCATGGAAATAAAATAAATTATCCAATCATCATGGTCTTCATTTATCTTCGAACGAGCTTGAAAAAACTTGATTCTTCAAGTAACGGGCTGATCTTCACGGGAAACACGGGCCTACAAATTGGCCCGTAGGGTTTCGGCCCGTTAGGGTTTGGAGAGAACCCTAACCGCAAACCCTAGCCACCAAAACCGCCGCTGCCGTCGCCTCTACCGCTGCTGCCGCCGAGCCGCCGCTGCATGGAGCTGGAGGGGACCTCGTTGGAGATCTCCCACTGGACGCCACCACCGTCGGTCGCCGGAGAGACAAGGAGCGGCAGCAAAAACGCCACCGCCGCCGCTGCACAGTCGCTGCGCGACTGCCGCGAAAGCAGCAGCTGCCGCCGCCTTTCCCCCGCCTTCCACGCCGCCGTCTAACGCCAGGGAGTCGCCGGCGTTCAGGGAGAACGCCGGCCAGTAGCTGTGCACGAGTAGCAGTCTCCGCGAGTCGCTAGGGTTACGGGAACCCTAGCTCGCGCTGCCGCCGGGCAGCAGCGTCTCCGCCGCCGCCGATGCGCTGTGCTGCCGCTGCTCCCTCCTCCGATCTGCTCCCGTCGTCGAGGGGGTCGAGCAGTGGCTCCCACCGGCGAGGCCGAGCAGCAACAGCCGCGTAGGGCAGAACCCTAGCGAGTTGCGCCCGCCGCCGTCGAGCCGTCGCCTCCGCCTCGATTTCCGACGTGTTCTTCGACACCTCTCCTCCGGAATTGATCGGTTACATAGATAGGAATATTACATCGAATTTACATGGAAAATTAAAAATAAAACCTAATCTAACACGATCAACCCTCGTGTTTTACAAACGCGGCCACAAACAGACCGATTTTAATACATAATTAAAACCGAAAAACATTCATATTAACCATGACAATTGGATCTCTGCAAACACACAAAAATTCGCATCCAATACAATAATATGAAACATATATTTTGATTAATCAATTAACAGAGCCGAGTTGGCTTTGATACCAATTGTTGGATCCGCGAAGATCGCTCGGATGTTAATCAATTAAACAAACACATATCATGCAATTTCCTAGATCCTAAAGCGGAAACAGATCTAGATTGCATACCTTGTCGGGGCAGATCCAGCTGGTATAATGATATTTGGTGAAGTATTCCACGCACTAGATCTCTGCACACGAGATCTAGCTCTTTTCGTAAACCTCGAGATCTTCTAGAGTATTCCCGAGCACAGAGAAGAATTCTGGATGGACGGAAATCTTTCTTCTCCCCTTCCCCGTAAAACCCTAGCCGCCACTTTTCGTATGTGAACCGATAATGTCCGTGTACGGAATCCCTAATCACCATCTATATATATAGAGGCAGATTAGGGTTAGGGTTTCTCTTACTGGGCCAGGCCTGCTTCTGTTGGGCTACACTAGGGATCTTAAGGAGGATATGGACTGGGCCTCCCAATATAATTAATAATCCAAGTATTCTCTGGGCCCGAATACTTTACTTAATTATATAAATATTATTTCACTCCACTAAAGAAATAATATTGCACTGCCGTCCATCTCCCAAATTATTACGCACCGGGCTCCTTTTTGGATTATATTATTTCCCGTGTTAAAGATATCGCATGTCCATTAATTAATTAAGCTTACTGATAGCTCTATTAATTAATATCTCATTCCGAGAGTAGTACCCGCTCGACCTTATTATTATATCGGAACTTAATCCACCTGCAGGGTTTAATATAATAATCTTTGGAGCGCCTCAAGGGGACATCATCAACTTGGACTCAGCCGAGACACGATTTCTAGCATTAATATTAATTATCATATTTATAATATCATTACCCAAGATATCGAGATGCTTTGAGTTGCAATAACTCTCACTCATTGATAAATCAAAGTAATAATTATCATAAATATATAATTCAATATTATATGACAAGAATTAAGAAATAATAATCGTCTGAGATCTTTGATCCTTTTATTAAATCAGTACAAAAGGATTTATCTCACCGCGATCCTGTTCAATGCAACTGGATGCATTAGTATAAGCTACTTAGCCAAGATCAGCTAATATCAAGCCTTATACTACAACCTTAACAAGTAATTTGTCCACAATTACTTAGGTTGCGAACACTATTTAAGTATATAAGAAAGTGATAATATGATCTTCCGTGTGAGCCCACACCATATTATCTATAATATATACTACAGGACGATATTTTGCATAACCATAACACGAATAAATATGCAAAAACATATGACATTATTTATTTCATAAAATAGGAAGAAGTACTATACAACTCAGCATAAAAAGTATGCTTTTCAGTATATAATCCCAACAATCTCCCACTTATACTCAAAAGCATGCTTTCAAGTATACTTCTACACTAAATATCTCTCCCACTTATACTCAAAGCAGTGCTGTCATGCAACAAACTCCCATGCTTCCAACATGCCTTTCGAACACCTTGATAGACAAGGCCTTCGTGAAAGGATCAGCCAGGTTATCCTCCGAAGCAATCTTTGACACCACGACCTCTCCTCTTTTCACATACTCTCGTATGAGGTGGTACTTCCTTTCAATGTGTTTACTGGCCTTATGGGTTCGTGGTTCCTTTGAATTCGCCACTGCACCAGAGTTGTCACAATAAATTGTGAACGTCTGAGGCAAATTCGGAATCACATCCAAATCCAACAAGAAGTTCCGGAGCCATACAGCCTCTTTGGCTGCTTCCGAGGCTGCCACATACTCAGCCTCCATTGTGGAGTCAGCAATGCATTTCTGCTTTACGCTCCTCCAATATATGGCTCCACCTCCCAGTGTAAAAACACATCCTGAGGTAGACTTTCGAGAATCCCTATCTGATTGGAAATCAGAATCAGTGTATCCCAGAGGATGTAGACTGTCAGACTGAAAGACCAACATATAATCCCTAGTCCTTCTCAGGTACTTGATTATATTCTTTACAGCAGTCCAGTGTCCTCTTCCTGGGTTAGACTGATATCTGGCAACCATGCCCACAGCATAACAGATATCCGGTCTAGTGCAAAGCATAGCATACATGAGGCTTCCAACTGCCGAAGCATACGGAACTCCTTTCATGTCATCTATCTCAGCTTGTGTCTTCGGACACATATCCTTCGATAGATGGATTCCACTCCGGAGAGGGAGAGATCCTCTCTTGGAATTCTCCATGCTAAAGCGCTTTGCAACCGTATCTATATAGGTTGCTTGGGAAAGACACAGCATTCTCTTCTTACGATCTCTAAAGATCTTGATCCCAAGAATGTGTCCTGCTTCTCCCAAATCCTTCATCTTGAATTGCCTGGACAGCCACATCCGTACGTCCGATAACATATCTACGTTGTTGCCAATCAATAGAATGTCATCCACATACAGTACTAGAAACACCAAGTCGTTTCCTTCACACTTCTTATAAACACAACTCTCATATACACACTGCGTGAATCCATATGACTGGATTACTTCGTCAAACCGTGTGTTCCAAGACCTAGAAGCTTGCTTAAGTCCATAAATGGATCGCTTAAGCCTGCACGCAAGATGCTCACTTCCTTCGGCAATATAACCCTCTGGTTGGCGCATGTAGATGGGTTTATCAAGACTACCATTAAGGAAAGCAGTCTTGACATCCATCTGCCAAATCTCCAGATCCATATGGGCCGCAATGGCCAAGAGAATCCGGATCGACTTAAGCATGACGACAGGCGAGAAGGTTTCATCATAATCGATACCCTCTTTCTGAGTGAAACCTTTTGCCACAAGTCTAGCTTTGAAAGTTTCAATCTTTCCGTCAGGTCCTCTCTTACGTTTGTAGACCCACTTACACCCGATGGGTTTAACCCCTTCAGGAAGTTCTACAACGTCATACACATCGTTCTCATGCATGGATTCGATTTCCGAATCCATTGCAACTTGCCAAAGCTGTGCATCTTTGTCTTGGATTGCCTCTTTGTATGTCCAGGGGTCTGAGTCATCTTCACCTGGTAAGTTGTCCGAAGACTCTCCCAGACACAACCATCTTTCAGGTTGGATGATGACCTTCCCACTGCGACGAGGCATATTCTGAGGTTGTGTACTAGTGTCAACACGTGGTGCAGTTGATGGTGCTGCATCTAGTACGGGTGGTTCAGGCGGGTTTGTATCCCTCATCTCTTCTAGGATGACCTCACTCATGGGTTTGTGATTGTTCATATATTCTTCTTCCAAGAAATGAGCATTGGTGCTGACAATGATCTTTTGGTCCCTTGGACTATAGAACAATCCACCTCTCGTACCCTTAGGGTATCCTATGAACAGCCATAATTCAGTTCTCGACTCCAACTTATCAGCATCCTTGCGCAACACATGAGCAGGACAACCCCAGATCCGAATGTGTTCAAGATTAGCCTTTCGGCCTGACCACAACTCCAAGGGTGTTTTAGGTACTGATTTGGAGGGAACTAAGTTTAGAATATATGCCGCTGTTTCTAAGGCATAGCCCCAAAACGAAGTAGGTAGCTCAGAATAGCTCATCATCGACCGAATCATGTTCAGTAGGATTCGATTCCTGCGTTCTGCCACACCATTCTGCTGTGGTGTTCCTGGCGCAGTAAGCTGGGACGTAATCCCGGCTTGTGACATGTATTCCAAGAATTCGTGATTGGGCCCGAGCCCGAACGCTGGAGGCAGCCCGTGAACGCGAACGGGCCGGGTTGGAAACCCTAGGCCCGTCCACGGGCTAGGGCACGGGCGTGCAAAGCTGCCCGCGCCGCGACCGACGGCGTGAGGCGCTGCCGCCGGCCGCCTCCGTCTCCCTGGCGCCGCTGCTGCTGCTGGCCGTCATTCCCTGCCGGTGGCACGGCCGGCAACCCTCTCCAGCAACGTTCGCGGCGTAGAGCCCTTTCTAGGGTTCCGCCGCGAAACCCTCGCGCCTGCTGCCGCCGTTACAGCCGCCGGCGACGTCCACCGCGGCCACCACTACTGCTGGCTGATGTCGCCGTGTGCTCCGCCATCCTGGACGCTGCCTCCGCCGCCCTCGCCGTCGCCTTCAGCCGCGATCACCCGCGGCAGAAAACCCTCGCGGGTTCTGCCGCCACTGCTGCTGCTCCGGCGCCACCCGCACCTGCCGTCGACGATGACGGCCACGTAGAGTCCGTCATGGACTCCGTGGTCGTCGTCTCCGTCTCCCATGCTGGCTTGGACGTCTGCCGCGGCGTCGAACCCTTTTTAGGGTTCCGCCATGGCGTCCCTCGCGCCGCCGCGCTTCCCAGCCGCCCCTCATGGCTCCTCCGCCTCTCTCCAGCCTCGATCGAACTCCAGCAATCATGCTGGAGTGTTTCCGATCGTCGGAGTGTGAAGAAACGCCGCCGTGGGCGACTGCACGCGCGCGTGCGACTCACGCGCCGCCGCGTGCGACGGTCGTCCTTTGGTGTTCGTCTCCTCGTTCTTCGTGTTCTTCGTCTCCATGAAGCAGGTACAAACGAAAAACAACAAAAAATATCTATCTAATCCTATTCTAGATCGCACCTTATTATCTCGCGATCAAAAATTACATAGATTTGCCAAATCGGCCCGAAAAACGAAAAACACCACGAAAAGCGACATCCTAATCGATCTAACATGCATAATAATTGATAATTACTCAGATAGAGCCGAAAATCTGATCCTTGGCTCTGATACCAACTGAAGGAACCATATCTGATCGATGAAGATCGGTTCGCCCGAGGATCTATTTCGGATACCTAACTATCGAATTAAACCTATCATGCTCCTATGAATTAAGTGCGGAATCATAGGGGGTTTATAGATCGATTACCTGAAGAAGTAGAGAACTCGTGAATAGATCTTCTTATCTGTATCCCTGCTCGATTCTGACGTTGGATGGACAACGAACCTCGGAATCAGCCACGGAAAACGGGAACCACCGAACTGCTACTCGCCCGGCCGTGCGTCTCTCTCTCTCTAACCCTAGCATCCCTTTCTTGTTCAGAATATTTAAGTGCACTCGATTATTCTGATCATTAAGTTAAACAAGACCTTGAGGGGGTATATATAGAGGAGACCAAGTGAGACTTGGGCTTAAGTTGCAGGCCAGGCCTGCAACACATGGACTAGCCGTCCAACTGCAGTATTGGCGCCCTCACTAGGCCCAATTAAGTGGTGGCCCACTTATTCCTTATACTGTGGCCAGTTGAGCTTTTGGGGCCAGATCAGGGATCTACAAGCTGGTAAAACCGAGGCCTCCCAATGGCTAAATTCTCCATACTCAGCCCAGAGTATAATTTAGTCCATAAGTACTAAAACATTCCACTAGAGTAATAGTACTGAATTACCTGTTTTACCCCAGTTGAGTTCAGGGCTAGTATTAGACTTAGCGACCCCCATATTTAAGATATCCCACATCCGTTGATTAACTTAGAGATTCTGAATGCTCGTGTTATTCAACTTCTTTTATTCCTGAGTAGTACCATTCATTCCTTACTCATCATACCGGAATTTAATCCACCTGCAGGGTTTGGTATGATAGTCCTTAATGAATTCCTCAGGGGATGTGATCAACCTGTTCTACCAGGATATGGTGCTCTGTTGCAGTTGCACTAAGAGTCGTACTAGTTGTAGTTGCTTCCCAAGATACGGAGCATATTGAGTTACAGATACTCTGAACTCTCACCCATGGTAAATTAAAGAAGCAGACTACAACTATACACCCTTAGGACTCAACTAGAGTTAATGTTCATCTTAAGTCACCGAGGTCTTGATTCTTTCTACATTCGGTCAGAATAGAAGAATACACCTCACCGTCATCCTATCAGTACACGCACGTACTAGTATAGACAAGTAGCCAAGACAAGCTACTTATGCAGCCTATACTACAGCCTAAACCGACAGTTATATCCAGAACTGTCTCAACTGTGATACCCTTTTATATCTCGTGAGGAACCGGCAACTATAGTCTTCTGTGATCTACAACACACCATAAAGCCTACAACTTTGAGATAATGGATAGATGTTTGATGCATAGATAACAATTCATACTTAATCAGATAGAAGATTGTTAGTGGCTATGGACAACACATGCATACAAGCTAAAAGGCCTGCTTTCTAGTATACAAATCCATCATTATTTATCATATTCATAGATTAGCAAAGAATATTCATTTACGAACGAACTTAAATGAAGATACAAAAGAGATCCATGCGGTGTGATGATCTTAACTGCTCGACTTCCATGAGACGCCTCTTTCCCATGTGAAAGGGGATGGAGATAGGGGTCAAACGCAAGGCGTTTGAGCTATCGATCCGGCCAAATCCATGAAGAACAGAGCTCATCTCGGAAGGAGGAAAGGGAAGAAGGGGACTAAGTAGAGAACGCAAGGCGCCCTACACTCGTCCTCTTCCGATGACAAGAATTATACCTTTGAGTCGAACGGTTAAGAACGTCTTTTGCCCACAAAGTGAACATGGAAGAAATGATGAAGGGAGTTCCTTGAAGAAGGACCTCGGTTGTTTGAGTTCAAGAGAAAGTTCTAAATGAATAGAACAGTATGTAAAATGTGTGTCTTTTTGGAATGGTGAAGTCACTTTCTATTTATAGGTGTAGAAGGGACGAAAAGGTGAAGGTACGTACATGAGAAGGGCAGGAGAGGAATTTTTAGGGGGACAGGATTCCCTCGTCATTAATTTTGTTGTCCCCACCCTACGGTGTATAGAGTCACGCGGATGGTGTGTTCGGCAGATCCCTGGGCATATGAAGATGCCTAAAGATCTGAAATACCTTCTGCATAAGGGTTGGTTCTGAACAGGCCTTAGCATCTTTTGCTTCAAGTTGGCATCTGCGCCGAGAATGGCATCTGGGGCCTCTAATACTCAAATCTAGTCAGCACCCGAAGACGCCACATAGCAAGGCTGATACTAATCCCTATCAGTATGTAACATAACATTTCTCTCTCTCTCTCTCTCTCTCTCTCTCTCTCTCTCTCTATATATATATATATATATATATATATATATACATATATATATACATATAGGGGTGAGATCCTGTACAAAATAGGTTTATCGTAAAAAATAAAAAATGATGCATTTTATGCATAATTTTATAATGCATGATATACATAACTATAATGCACAATGCATTATATGCATTATCTATATAATCATAATGCATTTTCAGTAAAATCATAATGCACCAGTTAGTCTACACCGTAGATCACACAGATCAATGGTCCAGATCACTTCTCATTTCTTACAAAACTTGTCTTTTGTATGTGATCTCTCCGCTATATATATATATATATATATATAGGGGATGGTTCTCATGGAGACCATTGATTTTATGAGAATACTATAACCATTGATTTTTGTAGATCGTGTGGTGTAGATTTAGTCACTACTATTTAGGAAGGTAGTTAAATACTCAATCCTAATTAGCCGCATGGCCAATTTTGTAATTGTCACACTAACTTCTACACGCCATTCCCGTATATTGTGGCAACCTTTAACAAGTTCCATATTTATTTTCCAGCCATCAATATTAATTAATATATTAAATGGTGGAACTCCAACAATTAAAACAGAAGAAATATGAGAGTGTAACATATTTTGCTTAAATGCTTATCATGTAATGCATATTATCATAGTCTCTAATGAACACCTTTAAGATTAGGTGATCGTAAAAAAAGCATTAAGAAAATGTAAAATAAGCATTTTTAGAACATGAAATAATGCATTGAGCAGGGTTATTTATAACATAAAATAATGTACGGAACATCAAGAATAAGCATTTTAAGTTTAGACTTAGCGTGAAAAAAGCATTGAATAAAGTGAAAATAAGCATTTTAAGAGCATGAAACAAGCAAATTATTTATGTGAGATTGAAAAAAAGCATTGAATAAAACTAAAATAAGCATTTTAAGAGCATGTAACAAGCAAATTATCTCTATGAGATTCGTAGAAAATCATTATAGTTTTCTTTTTTTACTTTTTAGAAACAAATCCTTATAGGTTTAAGCATCATATGTGATGGATTTAATCATATACAATAATCTTCTTAAGCATTATTCGCAGTTGTTTTGATCTAAATATAGTTTTAAACATCATTATGTGGTGTATTAATTGAATTTATATATATGATCCTTGAACACTTGTTAATCGTTAATATGCAGTACATGGAGATTTATGCAGATATAATATGTATAATATATCCTGGGATGAAAACCTAAATCCTTTCGAGGAAACCTAAGCCTTGGGATTGAAATTTATACCCATGTTATGAGAAACTAAACCTTGAAGGAAAAATTAAACCTCAGGGGGGATAAGTAAACCCTAACGAGAAAAACTAAACAATGTCGGGAAACTAAATCCTAGGATTGAAAAATTAGACCTTATCGGGAAAAATTAAAACATCATAGTTTAAGGTTCACTTATATAAGCAAGATAATGCATGATTTGTTGTTCAATAGTGCTTGTTTTATTTAAATTGCCGATGTTCTACGAAATTGGTATTATTGTTGTTATATATTGTTGCAATTAATGTTTTATTTGAATTGCCGATGTTTTACGATATTGGTATTATTGTTGTTATATATTGTTGCAATTAAAAATGTATGTGTTTCATAAACATTTTGAGGAAATTAAAAAAGGATTTAGAAAAAATAAATTAAGCATTTAAATATATAAAATAATGCATAAAATGCCTAAAATTTCAGAATTTTAAACTCTATATGAGATAATTGAAATAACATGTAAAAATGTAAAATAAACATTTTAAAAGCACTTGATTCCTTTATATTTGTATGTTGATATTTTTTTGTATGTTTTGGTATTGTTCGGGACGAACAATGTTTAAGTTTGGGGGATTTGATATAGGTGAAATTTACCTTGTTTTTATAACCAAAAAGAGTTGATTTTGAGTCTCGATTGTGTAGTATTGTCTATAGTTTGTATGGTTTTTATTATATTGGACAATATTATGTTTGTGGGTGTTCTTCTGTGTTTTTAGGTATATTTTGATGATAAAACCCCGAGACGAGACAAGGCGTGAAGATCGGAGTTCGAATTTCAGAATTTGAAGTCGAATGAAGACCTCTCGATACCTCTCTCGATCGAGAGGTCTATCGAGAGGAAACCTTCTGGAGCAGTTCTCAATCGAGAGTGATTTTGGCACCTCTCGATACCTCTCTCGACGAGAGGTCTATCGAGAGGCAGCATGTCGAGAGGGGGGTTCCAGCCGGGATTTCATACCTTATTTTATTAGATTCCTTTTTGGTTTATAATTCCTTATGTAAATTTCCCCTATATATATTCCTAGCCTAGCATTGTAAACCCTAATATCTTTCATACTTTTCTAGCACTTTTATATTTTACTTTAGAGTTTTTATTCTTGTATTCAACAATGGGGATTATTCAAGTTTATGCAAGATTCAAGATTCGAAGTTCTTCGTTTGTGTTCAAGTTTTTCTTACTCTTACTCTTTAATTATGTTCTTTCAATTCTTTGTGTTTATGTTTACTTTAATTATGTCTAGCTAAATTCTTTAGTTGATTTTAGGGATTGAATGCCTAATTGAATTTATGTATGTGTTTTTGTTTACAATTAGCCTTCCAATCCAGATGCATGTTTCATGGTGCTTATTCTCATGCATGATTACTTGATCACCAATTATGTATGCATAGTTATGTTTTTATGCCTTGATAGGATAATTGCATAATAGATCTTATGAATACATGGTATGATGATTTGATTGTATTAGGTGAGGTTGAATTATCATATGTTCATATATAATTGATTTGGGTGTCATAGTTGAACCTAGTTGATTATATCATTGATACTTGTTCAATTTTGCTCTTAATTTGATATCTATGCGTCCGAGAGGATATTAGGATCTTATTAGGTGACGACTTGCATTGCTTTAATCGGGCTGTAGGTTATTTTTCATGTATCACATTTAGATTGGATTAAATTGGTTAATTGTGTGCATTAATTACTTGCATAGATTTGATTGAGTTTTTACCTTATTTATTTCTTTGCTTGCTTGCTAAGTTATTTTATTTGATTATTTATTTGCCTTGTTTATTTATTTCCTTATTTTATTATTTGAGTCTTTTATTTATTTGCCTAGCTTATAAATACCACAATTCTAAATTCCTAATTGCTTAGACATCAGTTCAGTTCTAGAGTAAAGGTATTGTGTGTGGTTTCGACTTATCAATCCATGTGGATACGATACTCGTACTTTCTTATACTATACCTATTTTTGTGTAGTAGAAAATAGTGCGATCAAATTTTGGCGCTGTTGCCGGGGATTGATTAGATTTCATACGCATATTTTGAAATAGAATTAATAGGTGATTTAGGCGCTTTAATTTTCTGTTTTTCGGTTTATTGATCTAACGTTTTCTCGTCTTCTCTTTGGTTTTAGGTAGTGCATGACCACAAGGTCCAAAGGGATAAATCTTATTCCGATAGACTTGGAGTTGGAGCGCTCACTAAGGGCATTGAGACAAGAGAAGAAAGGAAGTAAGATCGATACACCACCCACTTCACCACCCGATTCACCAAGGAGTTTCGATTCAATGGGGGATCAAGCGGCGAGGAGGACTTTGAACGACCGTTTCAAGCCGGTCATGGACCGATTTCAGCAAGGAGGATGGGGGACCACGGACGCTAACAACTATGAGATCAAGACGTCCCTCATCAACATGGTGCAATCTAACCAATATGGAGGCACACCCACGGAGGATCCAAATGCTCACTTGAAGCAATTTCTGGATATTTGTGCAACATACAAGGCTAATGGAGTATCTTCAGACTACCTCAAGCTCAGCTTGTTCGTGTGGTCTCTCAAGGACGATGCAAGAGAGTGGCTTGATGGATTGGACAAGACGGAGATAAGGACTTGGGCCGAGATGTGCACCAGATTTTTGAACAAGTTCTTCCCACCTTCGAGAGCTCAAAAACTCATCAACGAGATCAACCAATTCCAACAATACGAGGATGAGTATTTCTACGAGGCGTGGGGGAGATTCAAGAAGCTATTGCGAGCATGCCCAAACCATGGAATTATCAAGGAGGATCAAATCACGTGCTTCTATCGTGGTTTGAACAAGTTATGTAGGAAGGAGCTCGTCTACGCTTCGAAAGGAGGACTTTTGAACAATGAGTACGATGTGGCTATGGAGATTATTGAGCTGACCGTGAATTCGAGCTATGAGGAGGCTACTGACCGTCGCGTTGGAAGAAGGAGAGTTGCCAACATTGGAATCGAGTCTTATGAGGACTTGATGGAAAAGTACCCAAAAATAGCAAGTGAGTTGGATACCATCAAGAAAGGAGTACTTCGGTGTGATGCTATTACTGACGAACAAGCAAACCCAACCGAAGAGGAAGATGCCAATTTTGTGCAACAAGGGGGCAAGTGGCAACCGAATCAAGGAAACAAGTGGCAAGGAGGACAAGGAGGTTCGAACTACCAAGGAGGATACAAGAAGCCTTACGTTCCCAACAACCGAAATCATCCGAACTTCTCTTATGCCAATCCGAACAATGCCTTGCAACCACCTCCCGGCTTCCATGTAGAGAACGGAGTCATCCAAGAGCCAAAGAAGGAGATGTCTACCGACGATTTGATTCGTCAATACATGGTTCAGTCGGAGATGAGGATGACACAACAAGATGCTACGTTGAGGACATTGGAGCTCACTCAAAACACCTTGAGCAACAATTTGGGGAGTAGCATCAATGCCTTGACCAAGCAAATGCAAATGTTGGAGACGCAAATGAGTCAAATAGCCAATGCTCAAGGAGGAGTCCATAAGCCCGGCCAATTCCCAAGCAACACCAGCAAAACCCGAAGAACAACCATCATGTTCATGCTATTGAGCTTCGGAGTGGCACAAAGTACACAAATCCATCATTGGAAGCTGCGAAGAAAGGAGACGGGAGCCTCAAGAATGCAGAGCTCGAGGAGACGAGGATCCAAGTGCCGAGGTGAGGACCTCTCGACACCTCTTTCGATCGAGAGGGGGATCGAGAGGTCGCTACTGGAGGACAGAATCCACCTCTCGATACCCCTATCGATCGAGAGGAGGATCGAGAGGCTTACGACGAGGAGATTCGATGTGACCCTATCGACACCTCTCTCGATCGAGAGAGGGGTCGATAGGTCAAATGTCAAGGTTAGAAGGTACCTCTCGATACCTCTCTCAATCGAGAGGGGGATCGAGAGGCAAAGCAGCCGCCCCAATTCCCGACGTACACTCCGAAGGCCCCTTTCCCACAACGCTTGACCAAGACGAAGCAAGATGAGAAGTATCAACGCTTCTAGGAGATACTACAAAAGGTCAACATCAACATACCACTTCTAGATGCTCTTCGAGACAGCCAAACCATATGAAGTTCATCAAGGATGCGGTTTCAGGAAAGAAGAAGTGGGGGAAGTTCGAGACGATCAATCTCACGGAGGAGTGCAGCGCGGTGATCCAAAAGAAGCAACCATTGAAGCAAAAGGATCCCGGAAGGTTCACATTGGCATGCAAGATCGGTGATCAAGTCTTTCAAAATGTGCTATGCGATCTTGGTGCTAGCATCAATTTGATGCCTCTCTCTATATTCAACCGGCTCAAGATCGGGAAATCCACTGCATTCGAGGTCTCATCCACTGAAACCTAGGCTGAAAATAATACAAACATAACATATTAGTATAGTTATAACAAAAAAAAAAAATGAAAAACGGATCAAAAAAAATAACCCTAAACCACGGTAAAGGCACGGTTGAAAAGGACACGGTTGAATTTCCAATTCAACCGTGCCTGATCAACATTTAGGCACGGTCAACGGGATGGCACGGTTGCCTTTAAAAATCGACCGTGTTTCACACACTCGATTTTTGAAATCAACCGTGCCTTATAGAACAAATTCGCCAGGGTTTTTTTTTTTACCTCAAATCAACCACCCAATGCATATATCATTAATTTCAAAACCCTAAATAAAAAATATCTAAACGAACTTCGTGCAATATAAAGGAACAACCTAAATGCAATACATTACACAAAAAATTGAAATTAAAAAGCCTCTCCGGCGGTGGAGGAGTAGGCCACTCCGGTACGTCGGACTCCGACTCATCCTCCGAGTGATTCTCCGAGTGACTCATGTTCTCTGGTGGTGACGGCGGCGACGTATACAAGCAGCGACGGAGGGCGGGCGACGGCGGCTGGTGTTTCTCTGTCGGAATTTTTTTTTTGAGAGAGGGAGTACCGATCGAGAGGGAGAACAAGAGAGAGAGGTGGTTAGATACAATTAAATTGCATTAATGATGGCCCACCAAATCTTTTTTTGGTTTTATATGAATATTCCTTTTCTCTTCTCAAAAAAATGAATATTCCTTTTATTTTTTATTTTTTAATTTTGTCATTGATGACATGGACAAACTTTTTGAGGGTATGTATGTCTTTTTATCCAAAAGTGGCTATAAAACTTACACTTTTAAACTTGTGGCTATAATAGTTATACTTATAGTGAAAGTGACTATATATATACATTGAGACTTTTTAAAATGTGTCCTTATATTGATTTCCATGTCACTAAATGAGTATTTTATTTTTCCACTCTTTCTATTATATATACTTCCATTTGGTTGTATAAAATTATAGATTCCAAAAAAAAAAAATTATTATTAAATTTAATTTATTTGTAGCTTATAAGAGCTTTTACCCAATCACTTTAATAATTTATAAGATTTTAAATCTAAGATCTTATAAACTTTTAAAATAGTTTATAAGCACTTGTAACTTATAAGCTCCTCAAAATAAGCTTAGCCAAACACCCTCTAAACACCCTCTTGATCGATTTGATCGATGTCTAAGCGAGCTTTTATATACTGCCACGAACAAATGCAGGGTTAAATATATACTCGTATCAAAGTTCTCAACTTTTATGATTAATCAATATAAGTATGGAATGAATTTAAATTTTCTATTTAATCCGAGAATTGAAGGAGTTAGCAATTCCGTAAGAAAGTTGATTACGTCTGTCCCCATCTTCGCAAGTGGTCATGTTGTTTAAATAAGAAAAGAATAGTTTTTTTTTTTTTTTGGGGGTTGACAAATCGTAGAAGATAAAATTTGAATGAAGAAAAAATTAAATAAAGAATTAAGAAATTCGAAAAAGATAAAAATGTTTCGCCGCGCGGTAATGTCAGCTGTCTCCCATTCGTCCCTTCTTTATTCCGACGGCGACGTCGGCCATCGTCTTTCGCTTCCGCGACGATCCAGTGTCCGATGACGAAGACGAAGAACTCTCTGGAGAAGCCCCCGACCTCTTCGATGTAACCCTTACCGGCGCCGGTTCGCCGGAGTTTATCCTTAGCGGGAAGTTAAGCAAAGCTCGCGATCCCCGCATCGCATACGCCGCCTGATCATACGCCAACGCCGCATCCTCCGCTGTCTCGTACGTCCCGAGCCACACCCGCGCCCCGTTCTTCGACGGGTCTCGAATCTCGGCCGCAAACTTGCCCCACGGCCGCTGCCGCACGCCTCTGTAGTGCGTCCCCCTCGGCGGCGCCGCCGCCGCTGCTGCTGGAACACTTAGAACCTGGGGCGCGATAAAGGACACATCAAATTGCGGCTCCGGCTTGACAATCGGGGGAGCGGTGGCGACAGGCGGCGGCACGTCGCTAAATACGACGCCGTACAAGGTGTCGTCGAGCAAATGTCGGCTGATGGTTTCGAGAAATGAAAGTTCAGTCGCGTAATGATCGTTATGACCGAATGCCATTCTGCAAAAGATTATAGTATTCGGATTAGGATTTGGTGATGGGAATGGGAATGGTGAATTTTGGTTAATATATAGGTTGTAAATTTGACTCAAGTTCATGCATCTGAGAAAAGAAAATATTTTATTTGTCGAAGAATTCAAAGAGAGACAGATTAATCGGGTGGTGCCCTTCATCGAACTTTCTTCAAGAAAAGTAAACAGAGATCAAAATTAGCAATCACGTGAGGATTTCTAATACTCTATTAGGATAATAAAATTACGTGGACCAGGATGGCGACGTTCCGCCGTCTTCAATTTGTCGTAAACAACATTGATTGCTAGATTACATTTCGTTGAATGCTTTACGATTACTTTTTGTAATTTTTTATTATTACCGTCTTATTTGTATAGATCAAGTGGAATTTTGATAAATGAATTGTTTTTTTTTATCATTGCCATGTAGTAATGAACTATTTTAGCTGCTGCTGCGGAATTCTTCTCGAATACCATTCCTTTTCCTCTAATAAATTTCCTTTAATCTTTATCTATTTTGGTGTTAGGATCTATGATAAGGATGACCGAAGCGTACGTGCAGGTTAAAAAGTCATAGGGATGTCAGCAAGGGGTGAGTTTTTGTGAAATAAAATAGTAGTGAAATATATTTACTAGCCTAAGATCAAAACCAAAGATAAGGGAGAAGATCTAAGCTTAAGAGAATGAAAATGATGAAAAGTGCAGACAAAAAAATTGGAGAAGATGAGCAAATTTACTTCACTAATGTTCACAGCTTTTCGTTCATATAAAGGGGAAATTTAACCACTAAAAGAAGGATCTAGACTAGTGGTGGCCACGGTTCCGGTTCCGGTTCGCAACCGGAACCGAACCGGCGGTTCCCGGTTCCACACCCTTGGAACCGGAACCGAACCGCCTATCTCACGGTTCCATATCCGGTTCCTAACCGGCGGTTCCGGTTCCGGTTCCGGTTTGGAACCGGTGGAACCGGCCAATTTTTTTTTTTTTTTTTTTTTTGAAATTTAAACATAGTATTCAATAAAGGTAGAAACTACATTCAAATATATAAATGTTAGTTTCACACCCACTTATATTATTTTTTCAATGTGGGAGGAGTTCTCTACATTTATAGAGTGTTATCTCCTCCCAACTCTAGTATTTTTTCGATGTGGGACAAGTAAAGGTGTGAGATGTGCTCAAAGAAGAAGAGGTATTTGTCAAAGAAGAAGAAGGTAGTTGTCCCACATCGAAAAAATACTAGAGTTGGGAGGAGATTACACTCTATAAATGTAGAGAACTCCTCCCACATTGAAAAAATAATAGAAGTTGTTGTGAAACTAACATCTATATAATTGGATATTAGTTTCCACCTTTAAATTATTAATTATATATATATATATATATATATATATATATATATATATATATATATATATATATATATATATATAGAGAATAGATCATATGAGAACCCTTCATTTCGTGAGAACTAGGAACTAATCTCATCCATCTATTTATGTAGATCTAAGGCTACAAATTAAGGATTAATTTAATTATTTAACTATTTTTTATATCAATGCGGGGTTATTTTTGACATTCTAAAAAATTAAAACTGTCATATCCCTATAATTATGGAATCTATCTAATTCAATTAATTTGGATTCATTTTCTAATATAGTTATACAAGTTTTCTCTCTCATTCATGATTCATTCGACTATATTTCGATCGCATTATTAGGATATAGAATACCCATTATTTCCCATTCATATTTTATCAATTCATTAAATTAATTTTTAATAAGTACAGTACTCAGTCGTTGCCTCAGCACATTAGTTGTATATATAAATGCATAAAAACGCATGAACTCATTATTTACAAAGCACAACCTAAAGTAAAAGGAGATTACTTTTTAAATGCTTAAATTATTTTATTAAAATGCTTATTACATTCTCGCACATGCTTGTTATTCGTTATTTTCATTCAGATTTATCAAAAATGTTTATAGGGTTTATGACGACAAATTAGGCAGTATTTATTTTCAATGAATTTATTAGTCGTCAATTCTGATTCATTGGGTTTGTTATTTAAACAATTCATGGATGCAAAGATTAAAAAAAAAAATTAATTAAAAAAATCAACTAGCTAGAGAGCAATCTCTAACAATAACAAACAATTTATATTTACTAAACCTTGAGATTTAAAACAAAGAAATTACTTAATCCAAAAGGGAAAAAAGTGAAATCCCTTAGGGGTAACTAAATGTACACTAGGCAGGGTTTACTCTTTTTTTCCTAAAGGTTTAGGTTTAGGATTACATCCAAGACTGAGTATACAACAAATCTGCTTAATTATTTTTTCAGTAATGCTTAGAAGTTAATATTGTATTTTTTATTTAGTTATATAGTTACCAATATGTTATTTATATCCTTAAAATGCTTATTTAGTTTTTCTTTATGCTTTTTTATCAATTTTTCTATGCTTTCATTAAATCTTTAAAATGTAATTATTAAAAACTAAAGACCGTCGTGGAAATTAATTTTTTTTACGTATCTAATATGCTTTAGTTATATAATTTTGCTTATGTAGCTGTGCATATATGCTTTATTAACTCTCGATTCATGCTTTCAACAAAGACGAAGCTAATCTAAAGAAAGTATTTATGCATACTTATATATATATTTTTTGTTTTTACTTTGGATGGTTGTCGGCATGGGATGATTTTAGTGAGAGTTTGTGATTGAGAAAATAGAATTGAAGATTGAATTGGTTGCCGCAAATAAAGGATTCGGTTAGATAGGTTTTGCGGAATGATTACTAAATTGCCCATATAGTTAATTAAACTACCGATTAATTAGCTTAACTAATTTCGTGAGATTACATCTGCACCATTCAAATTATAAATATCAAGGGTTGCAATTGGTTCCTAGTTCTCATGAAGTGAAGGGTTCTCATGAGAACCACCCCCTATACATATATATATATATATTATTAATAATTAAATTTTGAATTATTAAAAAAATATTTTAAAAAATAATAAATTGGCCGGTTCCAACCGGTTCTGAACCGGAACCGAACCGGAACCGGAACCGCCGGTTCCGGAACCGCCGGTTAGTCCGGTTCCTTTGGCGGTTTGGAACCGCCGGTTCCGGTTCCGGTTCCAGAACCGGCGGTTCCGGTTCCGATTCCCGGTTTTAACCGGCGGTTCCGGTTCGGTTGGGCAGCACTAATCTAGACTACAATTAATGCAGATAATTCTAGATTACACCTCATAAATAAGGATTGATAGGAACTAGGAGACTGAAGAAAAAGAGCTACTACATTTACTCAGAAAATGCTTATTCAAAAAATCTACTTCAACTCCAACACTCCCCTTAAAGAAATTTTTTGAAGATCAATCCAAGTTTACTCCTCAACTTCTTGAACGACCCTTTTGAAAATGATTTTGTAAAGATGTCAGCAACATTATCAGTACTTCGGACTTCAAGTGTAGAGATAATTCCGTTGAGAACTTTCCCGCAAAATAAAGTGATGCTCGAGTTCAATGTGTTTTGTTCTTGCGTGACAAACCGGATTTGATGCAAGCTTTATAGCACTCTGATTATCTCCATATAGTGCAGTAGGCTTGAGAATTTGCACATGAACATCACTTAAGAGCCTCAGCAACCATATACATTCTCAAGCAGCAAGGGACGAGGCCTTATATTCCGCTTTCGTAGTCGAGAGTGAGACTGAATCTTGCTTCTTGCTGCACCAAGAGATACAAGTAGGACCACAAAAGAAAAAATAACCTAAGGACCTTCGATCATCCAAATCGCCTCCTATATCAACATCCGTAAAACCAAACAAAGACAAATCTGCACCTCTTATAATATAGCCCAAGGTCTGGAGTGCTATTAATATATTTCAGAATTCTCTTGGAGGCTTGATGGTGTAGTTTCCTCGGTGTCTGCATAAATCTACTTACAAGACCCACAACGAAGGAAATATCAGGTCTTGTAATAGTTAAATAGATAAGACTCCCAACTAGCGCACAATATGGATGGGGATCTTCCAAGAAAGAACCATCTCCTCTTCGTAACTTCATGTTCGCGTCAAGTGGAGTCGAACATTTCTTGTTGCAGTCCGAAAGAATTGTCAATCATCTTCTTTGTATAATTTTCTTGATTGACAAAAATGCCATTCTTCACGTTTTCCACTTCCAAACCAAGAAAATTAGTTAATTCCCCTAAGATTTTCATATCAAAGCGCGTATGCAACTGCTCCCGCAATTTCGCAATTTCTTGCTCATCATTTCCTGTTATAATCATGTCATCCATGTATAATATGGCTACAATATGCAGATTGCCCTTCTTCTTGACAAACAAGCTTTGATCAGAGATTGAAACAAGATATCCACAAAACTCCAAATATTCAACAATCTTGTTATACCAATCTCGTGGAGCTTGTTTCAAACCGTAAAGAGATTTATGGAGTTCGCAGATGTGGCTTGGATGTGAGGAAGAAACGTGCCCGGGAGGCTGCTCCATATATATGTTCTTATCGAGTTCCCCGTACAAAAATGCATTCTTGACATCGAGCTGCCAAAGTTTCCATCCAAAGCTTGCTGCCAATGCTATGACCGTTTTGACCGACGTCATTGTAGCCTCGAGGCTAAATGTTTATTCATAATCTTCACCATACTTTTGCGAGAATCCTCGAGCAACCAACCTTGCTTTAAATCCCTCCACTGAGCCGTTGACCTTTCTTTTGATTTTATAGACCCATTTACACATGAAATGGGCTGCACTCCTTCAGGTTTGGGAACGAGAATCCAAGTCTGATTTTTCTTCAAGGCTGCCATTTCCTCATCCACTGCTAGCTCCCATTCTTTAATGCCTTGAGCTTCATTAAAGCAAGTTGGTTGCCCATCATCAATAGGACTTGCAAAATAACAAGAATAGGTGCTAACAAAAGTCCCATCTCGAAACCGGACTGGTTTGATTATGTTTCTATGTGGCCGCTGATCTTACAGCTCCTGCGACGGGTCTTCTTGTTCTTCATCATTTTCGTGAAGATTAGAACTCCCCCTTTCACCTTGCTCTCTAGAAGAACTTGGAGTGTCATGAATAGGTGATGGAACATCAATGTTAGGTTCCAAGTTAGCTGAATTTGGAGGGACAAATTCAGACCCATCATGCTCGTAGAAGGTAGAAATGTCGTCAAAGATAACATCCCTTGAGACGATGAACTTTCCAGAGGTAGGATCCATGCATTTCCAGCCCTTATTCCTTTCATCGTATCCTACAAAGATACATTTCCTCACTTTTGCATCCAGCTTAGTTTGTTGAGACTCCAGCACATGAACATAGTAGATTAATCCAAATACTTTGAGATAATTCACATTCAGTTTCTTGCCGAAGAGTAACTCGAAAGGTGACTACATATTTGTTGGATTGAGCGGCACCCAATTAATGACGTATGCAACACACTTCATTCCTTCGGCCCATAAAGCTCTCAACAACTCTTTTGGCGTGCATCAAACTTTTGCAGGTTTCTGCTAAATGCCGATTTTTTTCGCTCCGCAACTCCATTTTGCTATGGAGTTTCAGCATAAGAAAGCTCTCTTTTGATGCCATGTTTTAGGCAAAAGGAAAAGAACTCGGCTGATGTAAATTCTCCCCAATTGTCTGACCACAACCGCTTTATTGAAGCACCCAATTCTCCTTCTACCGTATCTTTAATTTCAAGAAATCTCGAGAACACCACAGATTTATTTTTTCACAAAATAAACCCACGTAAATTTCGTAAAATCATCGACAAAGAGCAGCATATAGACGAAACCAGAATAAGAAGGAGTTTGGGTAGGACCCATTAAATCTGTATGTATAAGTTCTTAGGGAGATTTGTATCTAGAAACTGACCTCTCAAAAGGAAGACGATGAGCTTTCCCGTATTGACAGCCTTCACAAACATGCTTATCACCAAAATCACTTAAATTCGGTAATCCGTCAACCAAATTCTTTTGCACCATTACTTTTAACCTAGTAAAATTAAGGTGCCCAAGTCTAGCACCATAGATATGCATTTTAGTTCCTGCTCATTTTATTTATATATGATGAAGAAGTGGAGAGAACAAACAAATCCTTGATTCTATAATCGGTGTGGAGGACATCAACCTTGAGCTCCTTGATATTGCGAAGAAACTTGACGTCTTGTGGTCCGAATAAGACATAATTTCCAGAATCCACCATGTTTGCGACTGATAAGAGATTATTCTTCACTCCAGGAACGTGAAACACACTATTTAGTGTGATGGAGTTCTTGTCTCTCCCAATAATTACAACAACTCCTTCATTCTTCATGGGGTGCCCCGTATTATCGGCTGTAACGATGGCTTCGTTACCATTGTATTGATTAAATTTGTGAACTTGCTGCTATCTCCCATCACGTGATGACCACAAGCTGAATCCACGATCTAATCATCTGAAAAATTTATCGACGCTAATGCATTGAAAGCCGTCTTCACAGACAAAGCACTTGCTCCAATCTTCTTCGTTATCACCTTGCTTGTTCTTGTTTCCATTTTCAGCTAAGTTGCTTTGGTTCAGCTTTGTGCAACAAAACTTCTTTGTATGCCCGAATTTGGCGCATCGATAACATTTGAAGACCATCTTGTTGCCTCCGGTAGATGTTCCTTCTTTCTTTTGGGCGTAATGGTGCTCGTTTCTCTTCTCTTTTGGTAGAGAATTCTTCTTGTTATGAGTGAACAAGGTTGTTGCTCCTTCTTCTTGCTTCATGGTGATACCAACCATTTGTTTCGCCAAAGTTTCCTACTGATAGGATATGGCCCGAATCTCCGGCCCGAGCAGAGGGCCCAATAGAAATTGGGCCCACTATCGAAGTCAAGTTTACAAGTTCGGCCCATGAAGAACCTTAAACCTAGTTGACGTAGAAGAGAAAGAGCGCGATTAAAGGAGATATGCATGAAAAGTTTAGATATGGTAGGAGTTAATATGTATGCATATATATAGCGAGTAGATTAGGAAGAAAGGAATCATTTCACACTTCTTGTACTCACACACTAAACCCTAATAGCAAACCGTCGTCTCTTTTTTTTTCCGTGCACGTAGATCTATCACCATAGATCGAACCACGAAAACCCTACTGTGTTCCTTCATTTTTATCGTTCTTGTTTCTTTTTGGCAATCGATATAATCACAACAAAATTGTACTCGATCACTGGCACCGTCTGTGGGAACGTATTAAAATTTGTTGATTGAGCCTTTCTTTTCGTTGATCGGATTCCATGGCCCCCATGAAAAGACCGACGAAGGTATCAAGAACTACTCCTGCCGCCACAAGAAGCCGGCAGAATCCGGTGCAACACGAGGAACAGAGCGAAGAACCTGCAACACAACACGAGGAGAATGCCGGCGACGTCAACCATAACCTAGGGGAAAACGGCGAGTTGCTTTTGCCACCCCCTCCGGTGGGAAACATCTCGGGCAGCCAACCCGGTAGGCAAACTCCAGAAGCGCATATTGAACTCACACCATGGCCCGAGAAGAGGAGCTGTTCGGACCGAGAGCCAACCCTATAATTACCCCTGCCAATCCAACAGCTGGCACCCAGCAAGGGAACCCCAGTTAGGGGACAAAAACTCACCTCGCTGCGCCACCTCACGAGTAACCCGACGTCGAGGGTCTGATGAGAGCCTTTCTCAATACCGAGAAGGCTCAAGAGTTATTTTGTCAATATGAACAGGAACACCGAGGTGGAAATCAACAACTGAGGGGAGGACACTGAGATCGTGAGAGAACGCAAAGTCAACCCCACACCCTCGTACATGGCGGGAGGATTCAACACGGGGGAATGCAGGGGCACCCCTCCCCCCACACATGGCAGGTGGATACGATCATCGCGATCTCATCCAGCAGATTCAAGGTCGAGGAGGACAGGAGGCACCTTGCACAGGTGGAATCTTCGATGCATACGGAAGGATGTAGAGTCCCTTGTCCGACGAGATTCTTAACACTCCCATGTCGGCGGGATACAAGGTTCTGAACATCTCCCCATACAACGGGGAATTCCAAGAATTTTCTTGGGCAGTTCAAGTATAACATGCTAAATTAGGGGCTTGGAGACATTTACATGTGCAAGATATTTCCCGAGCCACTCATAGACAACGCTCGAGACTGGTTTGATAGCCTACCAAACAGATCCATCAGATCGTACAACGAGTTGTTGGATGTGTTCTCGCGCAGCTTCTCTTAGCGGGCTGAGATAAAACACACTCCGGCTCACCTCCTCACAGTGAAGCAGAGCCGAGGTGAACTCCTTCAGGACTTCATGATGAGGTTCGACAGGGAATGCCTACATACCCAAGGTCTCAATGATCTCCTCGTCATTTTGGCGTTTCAGAACGCCATCCTATCTGATGCGTTGTATAAAGAGATCCTCGCAAAGGATCATCAGACAATCACGGAGCTGAGGTCTATTGTGGATAAGTTCTCCAAAATAGAAGAAGTTGCACGAAGGCGACGTCAAGGAGATCGAGGTGAAGCCTCAGACAAGAAGAGGAAGGACAAGCAACCCTGAAAGAGCGCGCTGGAATGTGTTCAGCAAGGTCCCGTAGAGTCTTGTCTCAGACCTCGCCAAAACACGGCACCACCAGTCGTGCCACCTCGCAGCCAGTTCACTCCATTGACAAGACCTCGATCCGAGATCTTTGAACTGCACACTGATCTCTTTGAGAAACCACGTCCACTTCGGGAGTCCGCAAAATAGAATTATTGGGACAAATATTGCAGCTTTCATGGAGATTACGACCATGAGACAGAGGAGTGCCGGAATCCGATAAGAGAAATTGAAGGGCTAGTCAGGAGTGGTCCATTGAGAAAATATCAGGACCAAGGTAACAGAGTCAACCATTTCGACGCCCGTCGAGGTCAAAGAAAGCGGAAACAACAAAAATGTGGGGGCAGCTGCAGCTCGGATGTCAATAAGAAGTTTAAACGCGAGGATGACACAGATGGTGACGGAGATTACCATTACGATGCCATCATCGCAACCATTTCCGGCCTCCCGAAAGGCCAGGCCAAATCATCTTTGAAATCCGAAGTGCGGACTGTCCCAACCAGCGAGCCTGCTAATAAGAGATTCAAGCGGGAAGAGATGATCATATTCTCTTAAAAGGATCCGGTTCCCGCTGTTGTCCCCCATCATGATGCCATCATTATCGAAGCAGTGGTGGCCTTCAAGTTAGTCAAGCGGGTTTACATCGATAGTGGAGTGTCGGTCAGCATCATATTTAAAGAATGCTTCGACCAGATGAGAGTGGACAAGGCACTTGTCACCGCGATTGCTCGTCCACTTCGGAGCTTTGCACAGGAGGAACCCAGCCCTATGGAGTTATGTGGAGTTACCTGTTACAGTTGGTAGAGCCCCGACGAGCTCTATCGAAGTAGTGGAGTTCTTTGTAGTACGCACCAAATCCATGTATAACATCATTTTGGGGCGCAATTTGCTGAACACGGTCAAAGCAATATGCTCCACCTATCACCTTACGGTGAAAATTCCCACCAAAAGGCTGCTAAAGAGTGCTTGTAGGTCGCACTGAGAGGGGCGTGGGCCTCATCTCAGCCACCTCAAGCATAGCAATCACCGAACCCGGAGGAGTTAGAAAAGATGTTGCCTGTTTGCGTCAATTCGGCGGAGGACATCATGTTGTATGAGAATGATCCAAATAAGGCCGTCGAAGTAGGTTTTACCGAACTGCCTCATCTCAGAGAACAAGTCATCCAACTCCTCCGAGAGTTCCGAAACGTCTTTGCATGGTCGTCGCTCGACATGACAGGGGTGTCGCCACATGTGATAGCCACAAGCTTAACATCGACCCAGGAATAAAGCCCATTAAGCAGAAGCAACACTCCTTTGCCGCTAAAAGAAACCAGGTTATCCAAACTGAAGTGGAACAGCTGTTGAAAACCGAAATCATGTTCGAAGTTACATACTCGATGTGGATTGCTAATCCGGTCATGGTGAAAAAAGGAGGAGGCGGATGGCGGATGTGTATCGATTACACCAACCTCAATAAACATTGCCTAAAAGACTGTTATCCCCTCCCCAACATCGACAAAAAGGTAGACGCACTGGTGGGACATGAAGTATTCAACTTCCTAGATTTATACGAAGGATACCATCAGGTGCTCATGGACAAGGAAGACGCCGCTAAGACATCTTTCATCATGGACTTCTGTGTGTTCGCATATCGAAAAATGTTGTTCGGAATTAAAAGCGTGGGAGCCACTTATCAAAGGATGGTGGACAAAAATTTTCAACGCCACATCAGCAAGGAGGTGGAGGTATATATGTTGACGACATTGTCATCAAGAGTAAGGGAAAAAGTACCAGTATCTCCGACCTACGAACTGTATAACTCCTGCTTCGAGAAGTGAACCTCAAGTTAAACCCTCAGAAATGTACCTTTGTGGTACCTTCAAGGAAATTCCTAGGATGCTGGGTCACTCGAGAAGGACTGGAGACAAATCCCTCAAAAGTTTAAGCAATACTAGAAATGAAGACATCGGAATTGATACACGACGTGCATAAGACAGGCTGTCTCGCAGTGCTTAGCCGATTCCTATGCAAGGCCGCAGTAAAGCAGCTTCCCTTCTTCAAGATCTTGAAGATGACTTCGACCTTCAGCTGGAAAGAAGAACACCACCTCGCTCTGGCTGAACTCAAAAGCTACCTCGATAGATTACTGACTCTGTCAGTGCCCGCTAATGGTGAGACCCTATCCCTATACCTCGCAGCTTCGGAGGAGGCTATAAGCGTTGTGTTGGTCCGCGAAGATGGACGTCGGCAACTCCTGGTGTATTTCATCAGCAGATCGCACAAGGGGCTAGAGACGAGATACTAGCCCTTAGAGAAGCTCACACTAGCTTTAGTGAACGCAGCTAGGCGGTCGAGATCATATTTTCAGGCGCATACCATACATGTCCTCACTGATTATCCACTTCGTCAAGTACTGACGAAGCCAGAAGCCTCAGGACGGGTCGCGAAGTGGGCTATTGAGCTTGGCGAACATGACATCGCATACCAACCCCGCCTGGCCATCAAGGGGCAGGAACTTGCCGATTTCTTGGTAGAAACCACCCTTTCTGTAGGGACACCACCAAATAAAGGCACCTCGGGCGATGCTGAAGATGCTTTGGCTAAACCGACTCCCAATACACCAGCGGATTGTTGGGATATATATGTAGACGGAGTGTCGGTGATAACCACATATTTAGCATGTTTTAGAGTGCATATTGATGCGTGTTTTGGGTATATTATGTGCTTAAATGGATAGGAAATGATAGGTTTTACGACTTATGCATTTTCTACATTCTATCATTTTTCTCTCGATTTCCATGCGATTTTCAGGTACTGGAGAAATTTTCTGTGTATGTGCGAATCATCCTATGTCAAAGAGGATCGAAAGAGGAAGCCGTAGCACTTCGCGGATTATTTTTCCGAGGCCGGACGAGAGAGAACGAGCCGGAACCGTAGGAGTGCGCAAAGAGACGGAGGAAGTCGAAAAACACACACACACCCTTGAGTTAAAATTCCGGAAATTACAGTTTTTACCCCCACCTTCTCAACTCTATTTTCTAATTATTGCAATTTGTCTCCAAACTTGTGTGGGGACTATAAATACTAGTTTATTTTCCTTTTTGAGGGAGAAAAACACTTGGCTTTTCATACTTTACCTCTCTTAGAACCCTAAAAGCATTTCCCTCTTTTCATTTATGTATTTTTGAATCTCCCAAGAGGATTATGCTTGATCTTTGAAGATTTATTGAAGATTTCTTCTCTATTTTCTTTCCCTGTCATTTTTATTATGTTTTTGCTTGTTGTTGATGGTTTGATGCCTAGATCCATGCTAGGCTAGATCCATTTTGGTTTCAAATGATAGATGATGTGAATTATGCTAGGATGTGAGGGCTATTGATGTTGATTTACCCTTTCCTTGAGTTTCCCTTGGATTTGATTGAATTTAATTGCATAAATGATTGATATCCATTGATGCTTATAAGGTGTTTGATGGAATGCCTATAAGCTTCCATTCATAGCACTTGGCTTGAATCCTTGCTCATATTAGCTAGCTTTGATTTTGCATTGTTCCTAGTAAGAATTATGCGAATGATTGTTAGGTTAATAGGTATTGTGCTTTTAGGAGTTGGTAATATGTTTAGAATGGTAAGCATATTATTCAATCTACTAGTTGTCAACTCTTAGGAGGATAAGATAACTTGAATTATGTAAGAATGCCACTCAAGGGAATTAAAATGGTTTGACACATCAAATGCCTAATCCTTAGCCTAATCACATCTAAAATCGTTTGAAACATTATCTTCTTTACTTGTCTTCTTTACATTACTTGCCTTTATTTTTGCTTGCTATTTTACTTACTCACTGCTTGCCTAGTTATAAAACACAAAAAATCGTGAATATGTGCTTAGATAGTATAATGGAGACGATATGAACTACTTGATAGTCTATTGATACATTCACTCTCCGTGTTCGATACTCGAACTTCCATAGTTCGATATTATTGCTAGGTTAGTGTTGGGAATTGTTAAGGACTAAAATGTTAAGGGGGAACTTCATGGGACATTTGATAAATGAAGTCATTTGTTTTGATTAGATCCCAAAACCCCAAGCGTCCTTTTCCCAAGCGACCCATTTTGATGTAGTTAATAGGTTAGAATTTTTCTAAGCCTACACTGTTAGGATGGCTCTTTTATTTTGCTTAGATTAGGCTTCAAAAGTTCAAGTGAAGACCACTCGCTTGAGTGTGTTTTCCAAAGCGAAGCAAGTCAAGCAAGCTGAAGTGAAGCGTGCCAAAGAATAGCGAAGCGAAGCGATCGCTACAGTAGATTCAAAGTGAGTCTGCCAAAGCGAAGCGAAGCGAGCGCTACAGTTCAAAGCGAAGCGAAGCGAGCGCTACAGTTCAAAGCAAAGCGAAGCGAGCGCTACAGTTCAAAGCAAAGCGAAGCAGAGCTAACGCTACAGTTCAAAGCAAAGCAAAGCGAAGCGAAGCGAAGCGAAGCGAAGCGAAGCTAAGCGAAGCGTGCCGAAGCAAGCGAAGCGAAGCGATCGCTACAGTGGAATCAAAGCGAGTCCACTAAAGCGAAGCGAAGCGAGCGCTACAAAGAAAAGCCGAAGCGAGTCAACACGTGTCAACACTTACTTAAGTAGTTTCTCGGGAAATTATTCTCAAGTAACTCACTACGAAAATGACCGTGAAACCACTCACTTCGGAGCGGCCGCTACAACTTCAAAGCGAAGCGAGCCACTACCTACCAGAAAGCGACAGCACAAATTCCCGCTCCGAATTTGAATTTCAGTCAACTAGAGATCTTTGCATTAATTGCGAGATCTCCACTTGTCAAACGAGGAGAGGAGCAGAGGAGTTGACTGTCAGGCCGACAAAGACGCCGCTACAGTACTGGGTCGCTCCAGTTACTGTTAAACTTGGAACTTAGCCATTTTCGGCAAAGAGCCAAAACTGCGCGTCTGCAAAAGCTACTGCCTGCGCAAGTACTGTCGAGAGGAGGAGGGACAAGGCCACCAACCAAGCAACGGATCTTAGCCAACCCTCCGCCTATAAATAGTGAAGGATGAAGACGTGAAGATGCAGAACACTACTTGCGCATTCGAGCCTACTGCAAACAAACACTCCCAAGCCTTCGAGCAAATCTTCGAGTCTTTGTTTCAAGTGTTCTCCGAGTTTCCAGTCCATTGGAACTCGTCTTCACAACCTTCACACTTAGATTCTAAGCCCACTTCAAATATCCAAGCTTAGAAGAAGAACTCTACCCATCTTTGCATCTACTGTAAAGAGTTCTTCATTAGTGTGTTCGTCAACCAAAAACCCTAAACTGTTGTCTGTTAGGTTTTTGAGTCGTCGTTAGGTTGTTCAGATCTAAGGCCCTTCTTTCATCGATTGAAGAAGCCTCGATCGTAGAGTTGAGATCCAAGCTTACACTTACATCGTTTGTGTAAAGCTCGATCGAAGCTAGGCTGTAAGGAGAGCCCGTAATCTCCCTGTCTGTCTGACTGAAGCGAGTGAAGCTTCCAGTCTTTGTTAGGTTTGTGTAGTGAACCCGCAATCACTACGTCTGTCGTTTGATCTAGGCAAGTGAAGCCCGATCCCGACCAGGTTTTTGAAGGACCCGTAACCTTCAAGTTCTTGAGTGAAAAGAACAGTTGCCGTCGTGCAGCAAAGTGGACGTAGGAGCGTTATCTCCGAACCACTATAAATCTCTGTGTCGTATCTCTCTTACCTTAATCTTTTTACAGTATTCGATTATCCATTGCACGTGCATATAAACAAACTTAACTTGGATTTTCAATTACTTAGGAAAGATTTTAGCTCACCAAATTCCGCACAAAGAGTAAAGTCTCACTCTTGATCAAGCTCTAAGCTTAGGACAAGAGATTCGTGATTGCTTTCGATCTAGCCCTCGGTTAGGTCTTTGCATTTCCAAAGAGCACTTTACTTTATACTCTGAGTTAAGGAATTGAAGTTGAAAAACTTCAAAATACGTATTCACCCCCCCCCCCTCTACGTATTTTTCCTATAGCAAACCGGGACCAACAAGTGGTATCAGAGCAGCGGTTCTTTCGAGCCTCTGCTTTGCATATCCGAAGTGAGTCCCCACTCACTTCACGTTGTCTCACTGAACCGGATCCTATTTCCTAAGTGCATCAAAACCTCACCCACGCATATTGCATTTACTGCTGATAGTTTGCTATGTCTACATACAGTGCATCAAATCTTCCACAGTTCTCGATCGAAGGATACGAGATATGGAGTTTCCGAGTCGAGAGCTTCCTATGCTCAATCCACGACCGGATGTGGGAAGTCATTGAAGACGGACCAATCGAAATTAAGAAAGCCATATCTGTGGAGGTTCCAGCCGCTGAAGGTCGTCCAGCCCACGTTCGACAACAGTACGTGGAGAAGGATAAAGATGAGTATACTCCAAATGACTTCAAAGTTGCCAACCTCGACAAGATTGCACGCCACACAATGCAGAGCACCGTGTCGGACGCCTACCTTCCAAGGATTAGGAAGTGCGCAACAGCAAAGGAAATGTGGGAAACTCTAGCCCTCATTTCTCAAGGCACAGACAAAATCAAGGAGAACAAGCTCGCCGTTCAGATGCGGGAGTTTGAAAATCTGGTGATGAAGTCAGGAGAGTCCATCGACGCCTTCGAGCTGAGAGTTACCAACATTACTGCAACTCTCAACTCGCTTGGGAAGGAACTCACAGACAAGGAAGTAAATCTGAAAATAGTCCGTGCTCTCACAAGGAAGTGGCAGACTATGAAGGAGCTATATCTAGCTACCAAGGATCTAACGAAGCTCACGCCAGAAGTGCTGTTCTCCGAGCTCAAAGCTCACGAGTTTGATCTGAATCGAATGAGCCTCGACGACGAGGATGAAGCGCCCACTACGTCAAAAGGAGTAGCATTCAAAGCTGCCGAAAGGCCAAGCGAGCAGTCGCTTGCTAAAATGACAAGGGAAGAGTTGGAAGAACACATTGCGTTCTTATCAAAGAACTTCAACAAGATGAATTCTCGAGTGGGCAAGTATAAAAGATTCTACAAACAGTACAAAGGGAGGAGCACTGATGCTCGAGAAGGAAAAGGAAAGAGAGAAGAGACGACCAAGCCGATCCCGCGCGACATGATGGAAGTGGAGTGTTACCACTGCCACAAGATGGGCCACTACAAATCCGATTGCCCAAAGCTAAGTGCCAAAGAGCGCGAAGAATTGAAGGCCAAGAGGGATGCCCCAAGGCGAGCGCTCGTAGCAAGTGAAATGCCGATCGCTTCAACTGAAGATCTCTCAAGCGACTCAGATGCATTCACAGATCCCAACTCAAGCGAGGGAGAGGATCTGGGACTCATGACGCTCACCGATGAAGAAACTGGGGAGGTATTCTTCTATCCTTCAATCACTTCAATTACACTAGCACACACTGTCAATGAGGAAGAGCAATCCTCTACATGGAGTGAGTTGTTTGACAAACACCAGAAATTGTCAAGCGACCACGAAGTGGTAAAACAAGCTCTGTCTCGAAGCGAGAAGGAGAACCGAAAGCTAGCCACTGAGCTTGACCAAGTCAAACTTAATCTAAGGGCTATGACTAGTAAGTTCGAGGATCTCTTCGCTAGACATCAAAGCTTGGAGGGAAGGTATGAAACCCAATCCACTCTAGTTGCCAACTTAAATAAAGCATCATACGCTAGACAGGCACTAGAGAGTTCACTTCTACCTTTTGGTAGAAAGGGAGGACTTGGATATGAGGGTGGACCTCCCAAGCCGACTGTCTTTGTTGGTGCATCACACACTTTACCATCAGTCACTTTGGAATTGCCCACTGCATCCAAAGCGACCACCAACAAGGACAAAGGCAAAATGGCTGAGAACCCTAAGAAGAAGCCTATGAAGATGTCTATATCTTTAAGGGCAGACCCTAAGGGCAAGCAAAGTTCAACAGTCCCTAGCACTCAACATGCTAAGTCTTACCAATCCAAGGGTAAAGGAAGAACTGTTGAAGCTTCTAAGTCTCAAGCCAAGACACGAGAGACAAAGGATCTACCTCCTAAAAAGAGGAGTAATGTCTATGTGTCACGTTATCCGGACTGGAGATGGTCCAACCGGACTAACGTTGAGGGGGAAAAACTTGAAGCAACCAAGAGGCCGCTTCAAACTTCCAAGGTTACTCAAGCGAGTCGGGGTCAAAACCCTAGTTGGATCGCTTCGAGGAAACCAAGCGAACCGCTTCAACAGACTAGAAACCCTAAGTCAGTCTCTAAACCCAAAGCTAATCCGAAGCGAGTCGCTTCAGGATATAAGCAAAATGGGAAGAGCGTAGGTAGGTCTGAAGCGAGCCGCTACCCCTCTTGCACACACTGTTGCACGTGTGAAGCTGCCTATAGGCAGTACACCAAGTTTTCGAAGGTCGAGAAGCCCAAGACACAAGCTTCATCTCAAAAGAGAGTGAAGCAAGTGTGGGTACCTAAGGGAACTAACCTGCAAGGACCCAAACTGATTTGGGTACCAAAATCTGTCTAATTGCAGGTGAGCGCCGTGGATCCCATGCCAAGTGAGGGTCAACCAGTTTGGTACTTGGACAGTGGATGTTCAAGACACATGACCGGCATGAAAGCTCTACTTCACAACTACATAGAGAAGAAGGGTCCACACGTAACCTTTGGTGACAACTCTCGAGGAAGCACCAGGGGATACGGCGCACTGAAAGTTGGAAAGCTCAAAATTGAAGAAGTTTCCTACGTGGAAGGACTCAAGCACAACCTGTTATCTATTTCACAGTTTTGTGATAAAGGGTACAGGGTGGAGTTCATCTCCAACAAGTGCATTGTGAAGAGCAAACTCACATCCCAGATTGTGCTCACTGGAGTTAGACAAAGGAATGTCTACATAGCACAATGGGACAGCTGCAAGGAGGAAACTTGTCTAGTTGCAAGAAGTGCTACAGAAATTGGATGGCTATGGCACAAACGCTTGAACCACCTCAATTTCAAAGCTATCAATCGCTTAGCTCGAAAAGGTTTGGTGCAAGGCATACCGAATGAAGTCTTCATCAGAGACCATCCATGCTCACCATGCCAACGAGGGAAGCAGACGAAGAAGCACTTCGCCAGTCTCGAAGAAGCCTCATCAAAGCGAGTGCTCGAGCTGCTTCACATGGATCTGTTTGGTCCAGTTACTCCAGTTAGTGTAAATGGAAGGAAGTACACTCTAGTTGTAGTCGACGATTTCTCTCGCTACACATGGGTTGTATTTCTATTCAGCAAGAAGGAGACACTGACCAAACTGCCACAACTACTCAAGCGATTGGCGGTGGAAAAGAATCAAGCTATCGTGACCATTCGCTCCGACAAAGGCACAGAGTTCCTGAATTCTACAATTGAAGAATACTGCACGGAGCATGGCATAGCACATCAAACTTCTTCAGCACGCACTCCACAGCAGAATGGAGTTGCTGAAAGAAGGAATCGAATCATCAAAGAAGCCGTTCGCACCATGATTGCTGACTCGAAGCTTCCGATGAAGTATTGGGCTGAAGCTGCCAACACGGCATGCTACACACAGAATCGGACGCTTCTCAACAAACGGCACGACAAAACACCATATGAAATATGGACAGGGAGAATTCCTAACATATCTTATTTCCATATTTTTGGTTGTAGGGTCTTCATTCACAACAATGGGAAGTCACAGTTGAAAGCCTTTGAAAGCAAAGCTGATGAAGGAGTATTCTTAGGATACTCTACATCTAGCAAAGCCTACAGAGTATTCAACTGTAAAACCCTAATTGTGGAGGAATCACCCCATGTCGTATTTGATGAATCTTCTTTAAGTCTTCCACAGGAACAGGCTCAAGCGAATGAAAAGGATCAAAGCAAGGAACCCTCAAATCAACTCTCTTGGGACGTGCTTGATGAAGATGATGAGATCAAGGACTCAAGCGAGCAGGACCCCAAAGGAGAAGTCGAAGCTGCCCCCAAGATTCCTGAAGCTAGTGCAGGCCAAGCACCCAATCCAGTCGCTTCAGACGGTGAAGCGAGCG
The DNA here is from genome assembly GCA_029379335.1 of Thymus mandschuricus. Classification (NCBI taxonomy): domain Eukaryota; kingdom Viridiplantae; phylum Streptophyta; class Magnoliopsida; order Lamiales; family Lamiaceae; genus Thymus; species Thymus mandschuricus. The sequence goes on along the minus strand of CM057074.1, from coordinate 10,308,855 downwards.
ACAAGGAAGCGGATGAAGATGAAGCTGGCGGATCAAAGCGAGCGTGGCTCAAGGATCACTCACCTAGCCAAATCATTGGAGATCCATCCAAGGGTGTAGTGACCAGAAGTCAAGTGTTTGGAGAAAGTGCCATGTTCAGTTGCTTTCTCTCAAACATTGAGCCATCAAGCGTGGAGGAAGCCCTAGCCGATTCTAACTGGGTGATCGCCATGCAAGAAGAGCTGAATCAGTTCACCAGGAACGACGTATGGTACCTCGTGGATCGTCCCAAGTTTCAGCATGTTATTGGCACCAAGTGGGTGTTCAAAAACAAGACGGACGAGGACCACAACGTAGTGAGGAACAAGGCGCGACTAGTTGCCAAAGGCTACTGCCAAGAGGAAGGAATCGACTTTGACGAGACCTTCGCTCCCGTGGCACGTCTTGAAGCGATCCATTTATTTCTAGCCTATGCAGCGGCCAAGAAATTCAAAGTGTATCAAATGGATGTGAAGAGCGCATTCCTCAACGGTGAACTCAAGGAAGAAGTGTATGTGGAGCAGCCACCGGGTTTCGAGCAGGGAGATAAAGTGTATCGCTTGAAGAAAGCCCTGTATGGGCTGAAACAAGCTCCCAGAGCTTGGTATGATACATTATCTCAATTCCTAGTGGAAAATGGATTCCAAAAGGGAAAGATAGATCGGACTCTCTTCACCATCAATCATGGAGAAGATATGCTATGGGTCCAGATCTACGTAGACGACATCATATTTGGGTCACCAAACCAGTCGCTTAGCGAGAAGTTTGGAGAGCTAATGAAGACCAAGTATGAGATGTCGATGATTGGCTTGATGAGCTGCTTTCTAGGTCTTCAAGTGAAGCAGCAGGATAATGGAATTTTCATCAACCAGGCCAAGTACACTCGAGATATGCTTGCGAAGTTTGGTGTTCAACATGCTAAAGCTGTGAAGATTCCTATGAATACCAACTGGAAGATGGAGCCAGACGAAGGAGGAAAATCTGTAGATCCTACAGATTATCGTGCCCTAATTGGGTCACTTCTCTATCTCACTGCAAGTAGGCCAGATATTGCTTTTGCAGTCGGAGTCTGCGCTCGCTTCCAAAGCAATCCCAAACACAGCCATCTTGAAGCTGCCAAAAGGATTCTTCGATATTTGAAGGGCACTGTCAACATGGGGCTGTGGTATCCAGCGGAGGACAATTTGGAGCTCACTGGATATTCCGATGCTGACTATGGAGGTTGCCGAGTTGATAGGAAATCAACGTCGGGCACATGTCAGTTCTTGGGGAGCAAGCTAATCTCGTGGTTCTCAAAGAAGCAAACAAGTGTAGCCACTTCAACAACGGAAGCTGAATATATGGCCGCAGGAAGCTGCTGTTCTCAAATCCTATGGCTTCGTCAACAGTTGAAGGACTACAAAGTTGAAGCGAATGAAATTCCGATCTTCTGCGACAACAACAGTGCCATATGTATCTCGCAGAATCCAGTGCTTCACACTAGATGCAAGCACGTGGAAATTCGACATCACTTCATTCGTGATCATGTCGAGAAGAAGGATATCAAGCTCGAGAAAATTCATACCGATCTCCAGCGAGCAGATATTCTCACCAAGCCTCTAGCTGAGTCTCGTTTCAACCAGCTATGCATGGAATTAGGGTTATTAGACCCTGGTGAAGAATGCTAGTTCCAGGATGCACGAAGGAGTGTTCGCTTGTTCTCATGAGCGTCACTCGCTTCGGATCTTCACCAACTCAAGCGAGCCACTTCAAAACTCTCTCGCTTGAAGAAAATGAAGTTAGGTGGAGAAAGGTGGAGTAATGGAAGAAGTTCCCTACCAACTTATTGGAATTGTTAAGTATATGGTTAAGGGGGAACTAATGCTTCTCTCGGAGCAAGCTACTTCCAAAGCAAGCAAGATTGCAGCAATCTTGAATTCTGCATCGCTTCAATTTGCCCTAGCTTGGGTCAAAGCGAGCCGACTGCAGATTCATTCTTTAGAATGTAGGAAAGCTTGAAGGTTTACCTTTTTATACAAAAGGATGCAGGGCTGGTGACATGCTTCTGCGTAAAATACGAGATTGTCTTGTCAGAGCATTCTCATTGTCATCCTGTCCATTTCTGCTCTGAGATAAGGACTTGTACTCATCCCCCATTCGTCGTGAATAAGTACACTTACGTGATGCTCCCTTCGGGTTGTAGTAAGCTTGTGTACTTTATTCATTTTCTCCCTCATTCACTTCGATGGAGGACTCTCTAATTCGTAGAGGAAGATGAATGCCATGAAGATGAATGTCATGAAGATCTAACTCAACGTGTAGCATTCAACTTGTGGTAACTAATTCAAGTGAAGTCTTCAATTTGTGGTATCAATCTCCTACGAAGTGAGATTGACTGGTAAGTATTTCAATTTTAAGTACACTAAGTGAGCCGAAGCGTGCTAGAAACCTTCACTCACTACGTGGAAAATATGAAATGAATCTGACACAAATACAAAGAGGAAAACACTCTTGTTTATCCTCGAAGTATGTAAGTCAGAAACATTTTAAATTAAGCAAAGAAATTCAATTTCTCATTCCAGTCGCTTCACATGGCCAAGCGAGTGCTTCGTCACTCAAAGCTAGCCATCGCAAGCGAGTGCAGAACAGTCACTCAAGCGAATGCCTCTCAAGCGAGTCAAGCCGTAGCGGCCCAACTCGAAGCAAGCGGGCATGAAGCGAGTATGAGCTGTCTGCACTCGAGTGCAATTTTACTTTCTGCTGTGCATTTAATGCAGGTGCAGGAATGACGGAAATAACGGGCGCGTGTTCACACGCTTGAATTTGAAGCGGGAAAAGGAGGAGAAAATCCAGCCGTCGAATCTCAACAGGCCCCAATCTGGAACCGTTCGATCAAAGCCGTATACGACAAGCCAACCAAAGAAGGCCACGTGGCGTCGCCGAGTAAGTGGCGGTTCACTTTTACTGTGATGACGCCGGACACATCAGATCCATCACCGCACGTCCGCCGCCTACCTACAGGACTTTCGGTGTTATTACCGTCCTACCCCTGCAACGTCAGCCATAACCTAATTCTATATATATGGGACGAGGCAGAACTGCAAACCTTTCACAGCCTTCAAAATTTGCCATTCTCGTGCTTAGATCTGCGATTTCTGCAACTCACGAGTCTCAACCCCTTTTCTCTAAAAATTCCATTCAAATTTCTTCAAATCTCAACATGGGAAAGAAGAAGAATACTGTGACAATGGAGGAGTTCATGACAAATGTTGGTGAGCACATCAACGTCGAGCCCCATCTCGACCCTATTGTCGTCGAAGTAAATAGCTTCTTTCGTAGAGCCGTGACCACGGCCGGTCTATGGAAGTTCATAACGTTAGTGCCGACGAAGATTCTGGCGAAAGCCATTGGAGAGATTCTGCTGAATCTGAGGAAGGACCAAAATACTTCCTCATTCACTAATCCACGGACCAGGAAACCGGTGGAGGTTGATATGAGTAAACTCATTGAGGTGTTCGATCTACCAAGAGAAGGAGGAGATTCTCTGTTAGATCTGGGTCTTTCGGCCGGAGAGCAGTATGACCGATTTGCAGTCGCTGAAGCTAATCCGAATTTCAAGGAAGCCAACATTCGCAAAAGCTTGAAGAAACCGTTCAATCTCATCTGCGAACTCTTTACGAAGAGCATCGCATGCTATGTTGGATCCTTTGATACGCTGTCGGAGACGAAACTGATCGGAACCGCCATGATCGTCGACAGTCTCGCCGGAACAAAGTTTAACTGGCACGGGTGGCTTCTCAAGCAAATCCACGAAGCTGCTGACGATTTTGCCTTCGTACCAGGAACTCCAGATAAGATTCTGCGCAAAGGAAAATTGAAATTCTTTTCCAGACTGTCTGTTGCTCTGGAAATGAAGTATCCAGAGATGATATGGCCAGAATCTGACACGATCATGTACAACAAGCACACCACCTTCTACGACAAGTGGAAGCAAACAAAAATCCCAATGGATCAGGGACTTCTAATTGTAGAAGTGCCCGCAGCAAGGCAAGGTGTGAAAACACAAGCTGAAGTGTCCCAAGCGAAGCAAGCCGCTTCATCTTTGAAGCAAGTGGCTGCAAAGCAAGGGAAGAAGAAAGTGAAGCAAGAAACTTCACCTGTCCAAGAAAGCGAGGCTGAGGAGAAGCCGCTTGAGGACATTGAAGTTAACAAATCTCAATCCTCACCTACTGAAACTACCCATATCCCTGAACACACCCCAACCATGCATGAGAAGAAGCTAATGAGGGATCATGCAGAAGAGATGGAGGTTAAGAATGCAGAGATCGTAAGTTTACAAGACGAGATCACTAAACAGAAGATGGAGTTGAAGGAGAAGGAGAAAGTGTTGGAGGCACAAGTAAATCTGGTGAATGATCTCAAGGACTCGCGTGACGCAGAACGGAGCCGCTTGAGAGTGGTGAATACCAATCTGGTCACAGTTGGTAAAGAGAAGGACACATTGGAAAAGGAGGTGAAGGAGTTGAAAAAGAAACTGGAGAATAAGGAGGGAGAGTTGGTGATGAAAGAAAGCGAACTCCTCAGCACCAAGAAGACTCTTGACTTACTTCGAACCCAATTGAAGAAAGTCAAAGAGGAGAGTGCAATTGACAAGCGAGAGCTTGAAAGTCTAAGGAAAAATGCTGGATTGTCGGAAAAGCAAGTCCTCGAGTCTCGAACGGAAGAGATGTTTCATACCGTACTTGACAAGATTGAGGTACTTCACAAGTCTCTTACTGGAAAGACAAGCGTCCCAACCCCTGGTTTTGATGATGCCAAAAAGGGGGAAGGGATGGTACTGAAAAATGTCAATCTGTTGGAGCCACAAGGTGGAGGAATTGGAGCTGTTGAAGCAGAGAGATTGTTGAAGGAGAGTAGTGGTGCTGGAGAAGAGGAGAGAGAGGCGAAGTCTGCAAAGAAAGGCAAAGAAAAGCTCACTAAGCCTGGAGAACCCCGCAAGCCACTTGGAGATAAAGTGCTTGCCTCTTCCATTGCTCGACATCCTCCAGTTACTGTGCTAACAAAGGAGGAAAGGCGGAAGCTAGCAGAGGCGAGCGAGACTATGGCTTGGGAGAGCGAGCGCCAGTCTAACTTGAAAACTCTTGCAGGTACTTCAAGTTCTCAAGCGCCCACTTCAGACGAAGCACCCACTTCATCTGCCCCATCATCAATAGTGAAGCGAACAGATCCAGAAACTGAGAGAGATGATTCAGTGACCAAACGCCAAAAAGTTGAGAAGGCAGTTGTACCAAGGGCAGAGAAGGAAAAGAGGACAAGGACAAAACGTCTGCAAGTCATTGACGAACGAATTGAGAAAAATTTCAATGAAATGAAGATCATCCAGTCCGTTTTGGTCAGAAGTATTTTTGTTCCAATCACGCCAGAAGAATCCGATGCATGCCTAGATCAGGCTATAATAGACACTTGTCACAAGACTACGAAAGAAATGATTGACTCTGGCCGCTACCCTCTCAGAGAAGAACGCAATTACATTCGCAAGCAACTCAACAAGAAGCTTCCTTTCTGGAGCAGCGAGTCAGGAAAGAAGTTCAAATCAATCATAGCACAGATGTCCAGCCGGTCGGAGGAGAAGTTGGCTGTACGCAGAAATGAGCACCCTGATGCCCGTGAGATTGAGCAGTTCATTCCTGACGAACTACTCTAGCAATGGCTATACTACAAGGAGAAGTTTATCAAAGCTTACTACTATTGGGAGGTAGTGCCATTGCAGACTGAATGCTCAAGGGTCACTGCGCTCAACAACTTCCTTAGTATCTATGATGAGAAGTTTAGACAAGAAGTCTTCGCTCTTGCACAGTTTGCAGAGCCTGCACCGTTAATCATCAAGGTACCAGTCAAGAAGGAATTCCCTATGCCATTCCTACCTGGCACCAGTATCCTCAATCGCAGCATCATCGACGCTGAGGTGGATGAAGCCTTCCAATTGGAAGAGACTTGGAGGAGGCCAAGTATCCACAGTGCTAAGTCGATGGAAGCAAGGGTCTTCAGTGCATACACCATACCCGAAGATATGATTGCAAAGGATTTGGAGGCAGATGTAGAAGAGGAGGAGAAGGAGGAAGAAGGGAAGTGATAAGAAAAGGAAAGGAGGAGACAGGGAAGGAACTGCAGGAAACCTCCGAGTTTCAAGTTCCTTACATATTTCTTTTTGTGAACTTCTTGTTCATATATCCAAATTTCAATTTCTGTCTCTTCTTGTGTCATTTACTCGCTTTGTGAATGACTTTATATTTCTGCTACAAACTCATTAATTTAACCGAAAAAAAAAAGGGGGGAAGGAACTTAAAAGAAAATTACAAACGAAACTGCAAAGGAAGCAGTCGCTTGGAGTTCCCTTCACGGTTAAATTGACTAGGTTTATTATTTTTATCTAAGTCTTTTGGGTTTTGGCATCATCAAAAAGGGGGAAATTGTTGGGAATTGTTAAGGACTAAAATGTTAAGGGGGAACTTCATGGGACATTTGATAAATGAAGTCATTTGTTTTGATTAGATCCCAAAACCCCAAGCGTCCTTTTCCCAAGCGACCCATTTTGATGTAGTTAATAGGTTAGAATTTTTCTAAGCCTACACTGTTAGGATGGCTCTTTTATTTTGCTTAGATTAGGCTTCAAAAGTTCAAGTGAAGACCACTCGCTTGAGTGTGTTTTCCAAAGCGAAGCAAGTCAAGCAAGCTGAAGTGAAGCGTGCCAAAGAATAGCGAAGCGAAGCGATCGCTACAGTAGATTCAAAGTGAGTCTGCCAAAGTGAAGCGAAGCGAGCGCTACAGTTCAAAGCGAAGCGAAGCGAGCGCTACAGTTCAAAGCAAAGCGAAGCGAGCGCTACAGTTCAAAGCAAAGCGAAGCAGAGCTAACGCTACAGTTCAAAGCAAAGCAAAGCGAAGCGAAGCTAAGCGAAGCGTGCCGAAGCAAGCGAAGCGAAGCGATCGCTACAGTGGAATCAAAGCGAGTCCACTAAAGCGAAGCGAAGCGAGCGCTACAAAGAAAAGCCGAAGTGAGTCAACACGTGTCAACACTTACTTAAGTAGTTTCTCGGGAAATTATTCTCAAGTAACTCACTACGAAAATGACCGTGAAACCACTCACTTCGGAGCGGCCGCTACAACTTCAAAGCGAAGCGAGCCACTACCTACCAGAAAGCGACAGCACAAATTCCCACTCCGAATTTGAATTTCAGTCAACTAGAGATCTTTGCATTAATTGCGAGATCTCCACTTGTCAAACGAGGAGAGGAGCAGAGGAGTTGACTGTCAGGCCGACAAAGACGCCGCTACAGTACTGGGTCGCTCCAGTTACTGTTAAACTTGGAACTTAGCCATTTTCGGCAAAGAGCCAAAACTGCGCGTCTGCAAAAGCTACTGCCTGCGCAAGTACTGTCGAGAGGAGGAGGGACAAGGCCACCAACCAAGCAACGGATCTTAGCCAACCCTCCGCCTATAAATAGTGAAGGATGAAGACGTGAAGATGCAGAACACTACTTGCGCATTCGAGCCTACTGCAAACAAACACTCCCAAGCCTTCGAGCAAATCTTCGAGTCTTTGTTTCAAGTGTTCTCCGAGTTTCCAGTCCATTGGAACTCGTCTTCACAACCTTCACACTTAGATTCTAAGCCCACTTCAAATATCCAAGCTTAGAAGAAGAACTCTACCCATCTTTGCATCTACTGTAAAGAGTTCTTCATTAGTGTGTTCGTCAACCAAAAACCCTAAACTGTTGTCTGTTAGGTTTTTGAGTCGTCGTTAGGTTGTTCAGATCTAAGGCCCTTCTTTCATCGATTGAAGAAGCCTCGATCGTAGAGTTGAGATCCAAGCTTACACTTACATCGTTTGTGTAAAGCTCGATCGAAGCTAGGCTGTAAGGAGAGCCCGTAATCTCCCTGTCTGTCTGACTGAAGCGAGTGAAGCTTCCAGTCTTTGTTAGGTTTGTGTAGTGAACCCGCAATCACTACGTCTGTCGTTTGATCTAGGCAAGTGAAGCCCGATCCCGACCAGGTTTTTGAAGGACCCGTAACCTTCAAGTTCTTGAGTGAAAAGAACAGTTGCCGTCGTGCAGCAAAGTGGACGTAGGAGCGTTATCTCCGAACCACTATAAATCTCTGTGTCGTATCTCTCTTACCTTAATCTTTTTACAGTATTCGATTATCCATTGCACGTGCATATAAACAAACTTAACTTGGATTTTCAATTACTTAGGAAAGATTTTAGCTCACCAAATTCCGCACAAAGAGTAAAGTCTCACTCTTGATCAAGCTCTAAGCTTAGGACAAGAGATTCGTGATTGCTTTCGATCTAGCCCTCGGTTAGGTCTTTGCATTTCCAAAGAGCACTTTACTTTATACTCTGAGTTAAGGAATTGAAGTTGAAAAACTTCAAAATACGTATTCACCCCCCCCCCCCCCCCCCCCCTCTACGTATTTTTCCTATAGCAAACCGGGACCAACAGTTAGAAATAGCCTAGTCAAATTTTGGCGCCGTTGCTGGGGAGTGATTTGATAGATATTTCAATAGTTTGTTTAGTCACTTGTTGCTAATCTAAGCTCGTTTTTAATTTCTTTTTCTTTTTGTTTTAAGGTACATGCTCACAAGGTCCAAGGGGAGACTTGTAGAGCCACTTGTCTTTGAATTTGGAAGGAGACATAGAAGAAGGAATTCTAGAGAAGAAGAAGCAATGGGTGATCAAAACCCGAATATGGAAGCCATCATGAAGAGAATGGAAGAGATGCAAGTGGAGATAGATGAACAAAGGAGGAAGGCAAATGAGGTGCCACCACATCCCATAAACTTTATGTTTCAAGCTCCAACGAAGCAACACCAAGGAGGAGAGTGGGGCCCGATAAATGCCAATAATTTTGAGTTGAAGACCGGCTTGATCCAAATGGTCATGAATGTTCAATTAGGAGGAAGCCCCTTAGAGGACCCAAACGCACATCTCACTTCTTTCTTAGAGATGTGTGATACCATTAAGCAAAATGGGGTGCCTAATGATGCTATTCAGCTAAGGATGTTTGGATTTTTTCTAAGGGATAGAGCGAAGGATTGGTACAAATGCTTGGATAAGTCGGAGATACACACATGGCAAGACCTTTGCAAAGTTTTCCTATCCAAGTATTTTCCACCCTCGAAGGCTCACAAAATGATCTCGGAAATATCTCATTTCTCTAAACATGGAGATGAGACACTTTATGAGGCGTGGGAAAGGTATAGGGAACTCCTAAGGAAATTTCCACAACATGGATTCAACGAAGGGCAACAAGTCACCCACTTCTATAGTGGACTTACTCCACACACAAGGAGTGTAGTTGATGCTACTTCTGGAGGGTGTCTATTGAACAAACATTCCAAGGAAGCTTTGAAGATTCTTGAGGAAATGGCCACCCATGCCTATCAATGGCCAATGGAACGGACTTCAATGAAGAAGGTTGCTTCTATCTCGGATGACAGGTATGATGAGTTGACCTCACAACTCACCATTCTGAAGAGGGACTATGACGAAAGCTAAAAAGACTTGATGGAAATGCAAGCTATCAAGAAATTTGAAAATGGTGATATCCTAAGCCAAGAGAAGGTTCTCTACATCAACCAACGAGGAGGCTTTCAAAGGGGATTCAATCTCCAAAATCAAGGTTCCTACTCTAGTTTCAACAATCATCCAAACCTTGCTTATGGAAATCTCAACAATGCATTACATGCTCCTCAATCTCAAGTTGTGGAAAAGACAAAGCCTCCAAGTCTTATGAAGCAAATGTTGAAGCAATTGGTGGATATCCAATCTCAAATGGCTACTCAACAAGGGAAGTTCATTGCCCATACGGGTCAAAAAGTCACAAATTTTGACAACGTCGTTTCTTCCATGGAAAAGCATATCAAGATGCTAGAAGGTCAAATAGGCCAACTGCCCAACCAAGCTTCCTATCAACATCAACAAGGGAAGTTCCCAAGTAACACGGAGGTCAATCCAAAGCAACAATGCAAGGTGATTCGTGTGGTCAATGAAGTTGAGGCTATGCAACCTTTTGGATAGCACGAATGGGGAGGTCAAAGAGCTCCTCCATGGGATCCTTCCCACGACCATGATTGCTATGAAAAGAAGAAGACTCCGATGACCCCTTGGAGATGAGATTTATTTTCTCACAAAGCCGGACCATTGGCCACCTTATGAGAACCTTCCACGTGAAGCTCAAGAGAAAGAGAAGATGAGCTCTTACTATCAAAGAATAAGAGTTAAAAATGGGGTGATATATGCAAGGGGGATGGATTTTAAGAGGATGGAGAAGGCCTACTCCATCCATGAGCTTGGAAAGGTTATCAAAGAATGAAGAAGCTATGAAGAGTTCCAAGGTATTTACCCTACAACCTCCTTGGAAATAGTGAGTTTGAGTGAGTCTCTTGATAGTGTGGATGCTATTAAGTTGAGAAGTCAAAGATCTATTGAGAAGCCAATGAAGCTTGGTGAAGAAAAAGATGAAAAGGAGAAAGAAGAAGTCCTAGTGGAGGATGTTGATGATGAAGAGGAAGAAATTGAGCCTCAAAGAGATTCTATGCCAAAGGATGTGCCTAAGAAGAATGTTTTCGATTATGAAGATGTACCACCTCATGAATGGTTGGAAATCCCTACTCCTACCAAAGATGTGATTTCTAAAGCCCCTTTTCGCTTCTAGATTGGCCAAGCCCAAGGTGGACCCCAAGATGAATAGGTTTGTTGAGATGTTTGAGAAAGTGAATGTCAACATCCCTCTCATTGATGCTTCGAAGGACATGCCGGGGTATGCAAAATTCTTGAGGGAAATAGTTGCCAAGAAGAAGAAGCTAAAAGCTAGAGAGACCATGGAGCTTTACGAGGAGTGTCGTGCCATTGTGCAAAGGAATTTGCCCCTAAAAAGGAAAGACCCCGGAAGCTTCTCAATTCCTTGTGAGATTGACGGCCAAAGATTTGAGAAAGCTTTGTGTGATCTTGGAGCTAGTATCAATTTGATGCCTCTTTCGATTTTTAGAAGGTTGAAGATTGGAAAGTTCAAGCCTACCTTGATAGAGCTTCAAATGGCCGACACGTCCATCACTATGCCTCAAGGAATGGTGGAGAAAATGCTCGTAAAAGTTGAGAAGTTTGTGTTTCCGGTCGATTTTGTTGTACTCGACATGCCGGAGGATCAAGACACTCCTCTCATTCTTGGCCGCCCATTCCTCACCACCGGAAGAGCTTCTATGGACATCGAAAGTGGAGATCTCATATTCCGAGTGGATGATGATAAGATGGTCATTTCCATCTATGATTCAATGAAGGAGCCAAAGAAAGCATCTTGCTACAAGCTCGAGGTCATCTCGCCATCAAAGCTCGATCAAATGTCTCAAGGGTGTGGCTTGAAGAAGCAAGGAATGAAGCTCAAGGAGAAGGTGAATTATCCATCTCGAAGTGTTAGTTTTTCAAGAGTTGGAGATCCATTTCATGAGAAGATTAGTTTTTCAAGAGTTGGAGGTTTGGGCAAGAGTTCGTTTGATGTTCCTTGATTCACCTTTTGAGGTATCGTCGAGCTAGCTACGTTAAAAAAGCGCTCGTTAGAAGGCACCCTAACACGTATCCTTTTATCGCGTTTATTTTCGTTTATTCTTTGTTATTTTATTTCATTTTATTTTTATTTTCTCTTTTCTTTAAGAACAATATATATATAGTTTTAAATAGGTTTAGTTGTTTAAATTTTTTTAAAAAAAGAAAAAAAAATGGAAAAAGGAGGAAAATTAGAAAAATGGGAGTAATATTGTCTCTTTAGCATTTTTTTTAAGTAAGAAAAAAATAGAAAAGGAAAAACACACATATATATATATATATATATATAGAATTAATATATTAAAAAATGGAAATTGAAAAATGAAAAACGGGCGCTGAAATCGTGTCTTCATTGCAGGGAGAAGACGTGAAACTGAAATCGGCAAGAATTGAGTCGCCGACATCGTTCCGTAACTGCTAGCAGATTCCGACGACACCGGGAGCAACTCCTACCTGTTCCGGCGAGCAGCAGCAGAACCGGGACGGCGACGACTGCAGCAGATTCCGGCGCAAGCAACAAGCCGACGACCAGGACGGCAAGCGCTGGGTCGCCGGCTGAGCTTCTACCCAGGTCGACGACCGGGACGGCGAGCGTTGGGTCGCCGACTGAGCTTTTGCCTAGACCGACGACCACAACGACGAACAGTGGTCGCCGGTTAGAGTTTACACTGGAGCTGCCTTCGCGAGCTGCCGAAAAAGCTTGGAGCAGACGATACCGGCGACGATTGGGGCAGCTTCTTCCCGATGCAGCTAGCAGCAGACCGGCGAAGGTGACGCCGTGACCTTCCATTCACGAACATCTAAAGACGAGCAGACGCCAGCGACAAGAAAGCAGCAGCAGCAGCCGGCGACGGAAAGCAGCAGCCGGCGACGAACAACGATTGGTGGTCGCCGTGTAGCATTTCCTGCTCGCTGGCGACGCGTCGGGAAACTCCTGTCCGTTCCGGCGACGGCGACGCGTCGAGAGGAGCAGCAGCTGCGGATTCCGGCGACGCTGAAAGTTCCCGATGTCGGCGGGACTGGTTCGGGCCAGATCTAGGTCTGGGCTTGACAGGCTGGTCCGGGTCTGGCGGGCCGGGCCGGGCCAGTCCGATTTAATTTAAAAAGAATATATATATATATTAAAAATTTTAAATAAATAATTTCTCCTCTCTCACCCTCTTTTCTTCTGATTTTTTTGCCAAAATTTTGGGGTTTATTCTCATTTCTCTCTACTCTTTTCTCCTATTACCTACATTTCCCTTTCTTTTTCACTTTGAAAATTCCTTGTGATTTTATTGCTTATAGTAAAGAGGAAGCAGACTTGGGAGAAGGATGATAATAATGAGAGAAGAATTATCCTAAGGAAAGATGAAGGTGAAGATATGGAGATATGGGAGAACTCTGATGTGCATAATGAGAGTGGTCAAGACTCGATTGAAGAAAGAATGGCCTTTATCTTATGTATATTCGTCCCTCCAACTTTATTTTTGATTTTATTTTCAAAAATAAGTTTGGGGGAGGGGGATGGGGATGGGATGAGATATTTGATCGCACTATTTCTACCGCACAAAAAATAGGTATAGTAAAGAGAAGTGCGAGTATCGTATCCACAGGGATTGACAAGTTGAAATCACACACAATACCTCTACTCTAGAATTAAACTGGTGTCTAGGCAATTAAGAATTTAGAATGAGGTTTTATAATCCTAGGCAAATAAATAAAATAACAAAAAGAACACAATTAAGGAAACAAATAAATAAGCAAATAAATAAACTAAGGAAAATCAAATAGGAAACAAATGTTGATTCTAGGGAAGTCTATCTAATCAAATCTATGTAAGTAAGAATTAACCCAATTAACCAATTTAATCCAATTTAAATCCGATACACGAAAATAACCTAACACTTCGGCTAAGGTGTTTGGTGTTTAGATATTAGGATTCTCGTTGTGTTTTCGTATTCGTTTTCGTAGTTTTGTGTGTCTTTTCGTTTAAATATGGCTATGATTGGTATTTGTGGAGTTTTGGTGTTCGTAGGTGTTAAAGCAAAATGGGTCGAAAAAGGGCGAAAAGACGAAGTCGGATTGAAGGAGTTCGGGGAGTTGGACGGCCGTCCAAATCATCTGGACGGCCGTCCAGGATGCTTAAGCCCAGCTCGTCCAAAGCTGGACGCACGTCCAGCGTGCAATGGAATTTTGGCAGAACAAAGAGTTGGACGCACGTCCAGTTCGAGTTGGACGCACGTCCAAGTCTGGCGGCCATCTAATGTTTCCTTGTTTAACTAGGTTTTCATTCCTAGTATAAATACTACTCCCTGTGGATGAATTTGACAACACTTTACATTCGTTTAGCGTTTATTTTCCGCATTCAAATACTCTAGTTTAGATTTCCTTTTGTTCGGATCCGGATCTTTAATTTGTTTCGTTCGTGTTTAATTCAAGACTTCTTCTTTAAGTTCGTGTTCTTCGTTCTTTGTTTAATTTCGTAAGTTCTTTATTGCTTTCGTTTATTTGATTTATTGATTTCCTTAGTTCTAGATTAATTTTCGTAGTTGCTTCGTTTAATTTTGTTGATTTAATTTCATCCGTTCGATTTCAAGTTCTCAGTTTTTGATTCGTTTTTCTTAGTTTTCAATTCCTTAGTTTTTCAAGTTCTAAGTTAGATTTATTTGCTTAATTTCCAGATTTCATTATTATGTCTAGATTCGTTTTCTTCGTTAATTTTGTTATTGCTTTCTTTTCGATTCTCTTTACTTGCTTTCTTAGATTTAGGCTAGATTAGGATTGTTTGACACACGATTATTTGCCCTGTTAAGTTTTCCTTGAGATTCGACTTAGGGTTTTACTTGTTAGTGCTACGATAGATGTCATTCTATTGCGAACACTTTTTGGTGAAACAAATTTTGGCGCCGTTGCCGGGGAAAACGTTAGGCTATTTAATTGTGTAGTATTTTATTTTATTTTATTTGTTTTTCATTCGATTTCTTTTTCCTTCCACTCGGTACGCTTAATCCTTTTTGTTGAGTGTTGTTTATGCATGGTCGCCGAAGTCTTCAATGGAAATTAGCACCACACATCGACAACATTAATCAAAGGAAAGCAATTCTAGCCGCGAAGGAGGAGGAGGAGATCGATTCCAAAGAATATGATTTAGTCTTGTTGTTTGCAGAGCCTGAAGCAATGGCAGCCAGAGTTATGGGCGATTTTGCTCGCCCTACGTTCACAGCCACCACTTCGGCGATTGTCCTGACGGAAGCGGTTAGGAATCATGAGCTTAAACCTCACCACATGGCGTTGCTCCCATCCTACCACGGGCTGGCCAACGAGGATGCATTGACGTTCATTCGAGAGTATTGCACGGTGGTGCAATCCTTCCCTCTCTCGGGACTCACGGAGGACAACTTAAAGTTAAAGTGCTTCCCGTACACCATCAAGGATCGAGCAAAGTCATGGTATTTGTCGCTCCCGGCCAACTCTCTCGAAACATGGAATGCCGTTTGCGAGAGATTCATGCTCATGTACTACCCGAACCGCAAGACTCAAGAGGTGCGGTCGAAGATCATGAACTTTTCCCAAGACAATGATGAGCCGTTTCACGATGCATGGGAGAGGTTCCAAGAGCTACTACAACAATGCCCTCACCATTAGATGGCACTGGAGTTGCTCTGGCAATACATCTACGACGCACTTAATCAGACTTGTCAGTTCATGGTGGATAGTTCGGCCGGAGGCAACATAGCGGTCAAGACAGCTGATGAGATGAAGAAGATTTTCGAGCGCTCGCTGCGAGTTCTCAACAAAAATCAGCTAGGCCAAGGAAAGTGGAGGCAAGTGCAATCTCGATGAGTCCCGATATGAAGAAGCAAATTTCCGATATGCGAGATTTGTGGAGAGCTTGGTCACATCAAGGAGGTGTGCCACAACATGGGAGAGTTTCCATTCGAAGGAGGAGTCGAGGTGTATGCTGCTCAAGGTTACCCTCCTCAAGTACCTCAACCTCAAGGATATCAAGGAGGATACAATGGACGTTATCAAAATCCAAGGCTGATGTAAGGACAAGGTAACCCTTCTAACTATCCAAATAGGAGCCCTCCACCATATAATAACCCCTATCCACCACAAAATCCTTACTACTCTCAACCACCACCATATTATCCACCTCCACAATATCCTCCCAATCCATATTATCCACCACCTCCATACTACCCACCTCAACCTACTCATACACCACCACAAACACACCCTACTTCTCGTCCTCAAGGGCCTCCACAAAAATCTCCCGTCGAAGAGAGCCTCTCTACATTCCTCCACGAAGCTAAACTAGCCCAAGAGGCTCAAGATACTACTATTAAGAGGCTCGAGACGGCCATTGGCCAAATCTAAGGTTCCATGCACTTGATGCAACAACAGGGGCAAATTTCTAGCCAAGGGATTCAGCCGCAACAAGCTCACGAGGTACAAGCCCCATATCCCCCGTATGTTCCTCTTTTTCCACCTCATCTAGCCCAAGCAGCCTCGGTGTTGCGGAGCGGAAGACAGGTGGACAATGTAGTTATGATGCCTCCTCAAGGGCATTTAAGGGATAGATGGAGCCCGAACGCGCGTTGGAGCAAGACGAAAATTCCGGCAGAAGTAGGATTTGAACGGGCATCCAACTCATCTGGACGGCCGTCCAACCCTGGACATGCGTCCACGCTTTCAGCTGTTGTTGGACGTGTGTCCAACGAGGGTTTTCAACATCCGACAGAAGCCGGAGTTGGACGGGCGTCCAACTCATCTGGACGTGCGTCCAACTCCAACTTTCAGCGTCCTACAGAACAAGAAGTTGGACGTTCGTCCAACCCAACTGGACGGCCGTCCAACCCCGACGAGCCACGCACGGAGTTCGAGGAAGCCGAGAAGGGGACCCAACCTCTTCACAAGACGTCCAATCCTTATGTTCCTCCCATCCTTATCCAAGTCGTGTGAAGAACAAGAAGCGCGATCAACAATTCATGGATCTCTACAAGCTTCTTTCTAAGGTGGACGTGAAACTTGCCTTTTCTTGATGTAATTCGCAACGTGCCACCGTTCGTAAGGTTCGTGAAGGAGTTGACGTCAAAGAAGAAGCCGTTCGATGAGATTGAGACGATCGCGGTGTCGGAAGTGGCGACATCGATTATGCAACACCCTCTTCCACCTAAGCAACGGGATCCAGGTTCTTTCGTTATCACTATCTCTTTAGGTAATGGTAAGGAAGCATGTGGTATGTTAGATTTAGGTGCCGGTATTAATCTTATGCCTTATTCTATCTTTAAGTAATTAGAGTTAGGAGAACTTAAACCCACTCGCATGAGCCTTCAATTGGAGGATAGTTCTATTAGATACCCTAGAGGTATTATAGAGGATATTCTTGTTCGTGTGTGTGGGGGGGGGGGGGGGGGGGGGGGGGTGGATAGTTGGTATAGGTTAAATTTACCTTGTTTTTATAACCAAAAAGGGTCAATTTTGTGTCTCGATTGTGTAGTATTGTCTATAGTTTATATGGTTTTTATTATATTGGACAATATTATGCTTGTGGGTGTTTTTCTATGTATTTAGGTATATTTTGATGATAAAACCCCAAGACGGGCGTGAAGATCGTAGCTTGAAGTCAAGATCTGAGTTCGAGAGAAGACCTCTCGATACCTCTCTCGATCGAGAGGCCTATCGAGAGGAACCTTCTGCCGCATTTATCGATCGAGAGCATATTTCACCACCTCTCGATACCCCTCTCGATCGAGAGGTCTGTCGAGAGATGGGGTGTCGAGAGGGTTCCAGCCGGGATTTCATACCTTATTTAATTAGATTCCTTTTTGGTTTAGGTTTCCTTATGTAAATTTCTCCTATATATACTCCTTGACTAGCATTGTAAACCATAACATCTTTCATACCTTTTTAGCACTTTTATATTTTACTTTAGAGTTTTTATTCTTGTATTCGACATTGAAGATTATTCAAGTTTATGCCAGATTCAAGATTCGAAGTTCTTCGTTTGTGTTCAAGTTTTTCTTACTCTTACTCTTTAATTATGTTCTTTCAATTCTTTGGGTTGCTTAGTTGATTTTAGGGATTGAATGCCTAATTGAATTTATGTAAGTGTTTTTGTTTACAATTAGCCTTCCAATCTAGATGCATGTTTCATGGTGCTTATTCTCATGCATGATTAATTGATCACTAACTATGTATGCCTAATTATGTGTTTATGCCTTGATAGGATAATTGCATAATTGATCTCATGAATACATGGTATGATAGTTTGATTGTCTTAATTGAAGTTGAATTGTCATATGTTTATATATAGTTGATTGGGTGTCATAGTTGAACCTAGTTGATTATATCATTGATACTTGTTCTATTTTGCACTTAATTTGATATCTATGCGTCCGAGAGGATATTAGGATCTTATTAGGTGACGACTTACATTGCTTTAATCGGGGTGTAGGTTATTTTTCATGTATCACATTTAGATTGGATTAAATTGGTTAATTGTATGCATTAATTGCTTTCATAGATTTGATTAGGTAGGCTTCCCTAGAATCAACACTTTTCCTTAATTGAGTTTTTACCTTGTTTATTTCTTTGCTTGTTTGCTAAGTTATTTTCATTGATTAATTATTTACCTTTGTTTATTTATTTTCCTTATTTGATTAATCGAGTTCTTTTATTTATTTTCCTAGTATAAATACCACATTCATAAACCCTTAAAAGCCTAGACATCAGTTTAGTTCTAAAGTAGAGGTATTGTGTGTGTTTTCGACTTGTCAGTTCCCATGGATACGATACTCGCTTATTCTATACTATACCTATTTTGTGTGGTAGAAAATAGTGCGATCAATAGTTCCCGTTGATTTTGTTGTTCTAGAGATATGCGAGGTACAAGAAAATGGTATTGAGCACACACTTTTGCTAGGTCGTCCTTGATAGGGACTAATATTAGCTTTACCACATGGCATCTGACTAGGCTATTTCTAACCTAGCAATAATATCGAACTCGAGAAGTCCGAGTATCGAACACGAGGAGTGAATGTGTCGAGAGATAATCAAGTAGTTCGTCTTGTCTCTATTATCCTATTTGTTGGGAATTGTTAAGAACAATATGTTAAGGGGGAACTCATATGGGACGCTTCGAAGTGAGTGAAGTATTTGTTTTGATTTGATCCCAAAACCCCAAGTGTTCTATTCCCAAGCGACCCAATTTGACGTAGAAAATAGGTTAGAAATTTTTCTAAGCCTATACTGTTAGGATGGCTTTACTTTTGCTTTAGTCACTTAGGTTTTAGACTGCAGAAAATTCAAGTGAAGGCCCCTCGCTTGAGTGTGTTTTTCAATCGAACCGAGTCTACCCAACCGAAGTGAAGCGTGCCGAAGAATAGCAAAGCGAAGCGAGCGCTACAGTGGATTCGAAGCGAGTCTGCCAGAGCGAAGCGAAGCGAGCGCTACAGTGAAAAGCCGAAGCGAGTCAACACGGGTCAACACTTACTAAAGAAGTTACTTGGAGAATTCACTTTCCAAAGTACTCGCTACAGTATGACCTTGAAGCGACTCGATTTGAAGCGGATGCTACACCATCTAAAGCGAAGCGAGCCACTACCTACCAGATAGCGACAACACAATTCCCGCTCTTATTTTTGAACTCCAGTCAACTGAAGATCGTCGCATTAATTGCGAGA
This sequence comes from Thymus mandschuricus, assembly GCA_029379335.1. Classification (NCBI taxonomy): domain Eukaryota; kingdom Viridiplantae; phylum Streptophyta; class Magnoliopsida; order Lamiales; family Lamiaceae; genus Thymus; species Thymus mandschuricus. The sequence goes on along the minus strand of CM057074.1, from coordinate 10,289,588 downwards.
TCTCCACGTGTCGAATGCGGAGAGGAGCAGCAGAGTTGACTGCTAGGCCGACAGGGCGCCGCTACAGTACTGGCTCGCTCCAGTTATTGTTGTATTTGGAACTTAGCCATTTTCGGCAAAGTGCCAAATCTGCACGCCTGAAAAGCTGTTCGTCTGTGCAAGTACTGTCGAGAGGAGGAGGGACAAGGCCACTTACCAAGCAACAGATCTCGGCATCCCTCCGCCTATAAATAGTGAAGGATGAAGACGAAGAAAGTAGAGAACACTACTTGAGTATTCGAGCGCCTACTGCAAACAAACACTCCCAGCCTTTGAGCAATTCTTCGAGTCTTTGTTTTCAAGTGTTCTCCGAGTTCCGGTTTCATCGGAACTCGTCTTCGCAACATTCACACTGTGAATTCTAAGCCCATTCCAAACCCCAGCTTAGAAGAAGAGTTCTAGCCATCTTTGCATTCATTGTAAAGAACTCTTCAATATTGTGTCTCTGTCGAAACAGAAAACCCTAACCCTAAAGTTTTAGGTTCTGTGTTCGTCGTTAGGTTGTTTTCGATCCAAGGCTCTACCTTCATCGATTGTAGAAGCCTCGATCATAGAGTCTAGATCCAAGCTTACACTTTCATTAAGTGAAGCTCGATCGAAGCAAGGTTGTAAGGAGAACCCGTAATCTCCCTGTCGTCGGACTGAAGCGAGTGAAGCTTCCAGTCCAGTTTAGGTTGTAAGGAGAACCCGTAATCTCCCTGTCATCGGACTGAAGCGAGTGAAGCTTCCAGTCCAGTTTAGGTTTTTGGTGTGAACCCGGAATCACCCAGCGTCTGACAGATCCAAGTGAGTGAAGCTCGATCTTGTCTCAGGCTTTTGAAGAGCCCGTAATCTTCAAGTTCTTGAGTGAAGAGAACCAGTTGCCTAGTGAAACAAAGTGGACGTAGGAGTTTCATCTCCGAACCACTATAGATCTCTGTGTCGTATCTCTAACCCTAATCTCTCTTTACTTGTTGTTTGATTATTCATTGCACAAAGCATCTAAACAAACACAAACTGAGATTTCAATTACTTACGAAAGATTTAGCTCACCGAATTTCCGCATTTAGAGTAAAGTCTCACTCTTGGTCAAGCTCTAAGCTTAGGTCAAGAGATTTGTGAATACTCTAGATCTAGCTCTCGGCTAGGTCTTAGTTATTCAAACGAGCACTTTACTTGATACTCTGAGTTCGAGGAATTTGAAGTTGAAAAACTTCAAAACACCTATTCACCCCCCCCCCCCCCCTCTACGTGTTTTTCCTCTTACAAACCAGGACCAACAAGTGGTATCAGAGCAGCGGTTCTTTCGAGCCTCTGCTTTGCATATCCGAAGCGAGTCCCCACTCGCTTCACGTTATCTCATTGAACCGGATCCTTTTTCCTAAGTGCATAAAACCCTCACCCACGCATACTGCATTACTGCTGATTGTTTGCTATGTCTACATATAGTGCATCAAATCATCCACAGTTCTTTATCGAAGGATACGAGACATGGAGCTTTCGAGTAGATAGCTTCCTCTGCTCCATCCACGACCGGATGTTGGAAGTAATAGAGGATGGACCAATTGAGATCAAGAAAGCCATCTCTGTGAACGTTGCAGTCACCGAAGGCCGCGAAGCTCATGTTAGGCAGGAGTATGTCGAGAAGGAAAAGGAAGACTACAATGCTAACGACTTTAAAATCGCCAATCTTGACAAGATCGCACGCCACACGATGCAGAGCACTGTGTCGGATGCCTACCTACCAAGGATTAGGAAGTGTGCGACGGCGAGAGAGATGTGGGAAACCCTAGCTCTCATTTCTCAAGGAACGGACAAGATCAAAGAGAACAAGCTCGCCGTGCAAATGCGGGAGTTTGAAAGCTTAATAATGAAGCCAGGAGAGTCCATCGATGCCTTCGAGCTGAGAGTTACCAACATCATTGCTACTCTCAACTCACTTGGGAAGGAACTCACAGACAAGGAGGTGAACCTCAAGATTGTTCGAGCTCTCACGAGGAAGTGGCAGACAATGAAGGAGTTGTCCCTAGCTACCAAGGATTTGTCAAAGCTCACGCTGGAGATCCTGTTCTCCGAGCTCAAAGCCCATGAATTCGATCTGAATCCAATGAGCCTCGATGATGAGGATGAAGCTCCCACGACATCGAAAGGGGTCGCCTTCAAAGTTGCTGAAGGACCAAGCGACCAGACACTCGCTAAGATGTCAAGAGAAGAGCTGGAAGAGCATGTTGCGTTCTTATCCAAGAACTTCAACAAGATGAACTCGCGTGTGGGCAAGTACAAAAGATTCTACAAGCAGTACAAGGGAAGGAGCACTGATGCTCGTGAAAGCAAAGGAAAGAGAGAAGAGACGACCAAACCGATCTCAAGGGACATGATGGAAGTGGAATACTACCACTGCCACAAGATGGGCCATTACAAATCTGACTGCCCGAAGCTGAGTGCAAAAGAGCGAGAGGAACTGAAAGCCAAGAGAGATGCTCCCAGGCGAGCGCTTGTAGCAAGCGAGCAGCCAGTCGCTTCAACTGAAGATGTCTCAAGCGACTCGGATGCATTCACTGATCCCAACTCCAGTGAAGGAGAAGATCTGGGATTGATGGCGCTCACCGACGAGGAGACTGGAGAGGTATTTATCTATCCCTCATCAAGTTCAATAACACTCGCACACACTCACCAAGAGGAAGCTAATTCCTCGACATGGAGTGAGTTGCTTGATAAACACATCAAACTGTCAAGTAACCACAAAGTGTTGAAACAAGCTTTGTCTCAAAGCGAGAAGGAGAACCGAAAGCTAGCCACTGAGCTTGACCAAGTCAAACTTAACCTAAGGGCTATGACTAGTAAGTTCGAGGATCTCTTTGCTAGACATCAAAGCTTGGAAGGAAGGTATGAAACCCAATCCAATCTAGTGGCCAACTTAAACAAAGCCTCATATGCAAGGCAGGCACTAGAGAGCTCACTTCTACCTTTTGGTAGAAAGGGAGGACTCGGATATGAGGGTGGACCTTCCAAGCCTACTGTCTTTGTTGGTGCTTCAAACACGACACCATCAGTCACTTTGGATGTGCCCACTGCCTCCAAAGCGACCACCAACGAGGATAAAGGCAAAATGGCTGAGAACCCTAAGAAGAAGCCGATGAAGATGTCTATATCTTCAAGGGCAGAATCTAAGGGCAAGCAAAGTTCAACAGTCCCCAGCACTAACAATGCTAAATCATACCAATCCAAAGGTAAAGGGAAACCTGTTGAAGCTTCTAAGTCTCAGACCAAGACACGAGACACAAAGGATCTCCCTTTCAAGAAAAGGAGTAATGTCTATGTGTCACGTGAGCCGGATTGGAGATGGTACAACCGTACTCATGTTGAGGGGGATGAATTCGAAGCACCAAGGAGGTCGCATCAAACTTCCAAGGTAACTCAAGCGAGTCGGGGTCAAAACCCTAGTTTAACTGCTTTGAGAAAACCAAGCGAGCCGCTTCGAAAGACTGTAAACCCTAAGTCAGTCTCTAAGCCTGTAACTAATCCGAAGCGAGTCGCTTCAGGATACAAGCAAAAAGGTAAGAGCATCGGTATGCCTCAAGCGAGCCGCTACCCCTCTTGCACACACTGCTGCACCTGTGAAGCTGCCTTTAAGCAGAAGTCACAATTTAGAAAGGCCGAGAAGCCCAAGACACAAGCTCACTCTCAAAAGAAAGTGAAGCAAGTGTGGGTACCGAAAGAGACTAACCTGCAAGGACCCAAACTGATTTGGGTACCAAAATTTGTCTAATTGCAGTTGAGCGCCATGGACCCCATGCCAAGTGAAGGTCAACAAATCTGGTACTTGGACAGTTGATGTTCAAGACATATGACTGGCATGATAGCTCTACTTCATGACTACATAGAGAAGAAGGGTCCACACGTTACCTTTGGTGATAACTCTCGAGGAAGCACCAATGGATACGGCGCACTGAAGATTGGAAAGCTCACAATAGAAGAAGTCTTCTACGTGGAAGGACTTAAGCACAACTTGCTATCCATTTCACAATTCTGTGATAAAGGATACAAGGTGGAATTCATTTCCAACAAGTGCATTGTAAAGAGCAAGCTCACGTCCCAGATTGCACTGACTGGAATTAGACAAAGGAATGTCTACATTGCACAATGGGACAGCTGCAAAGAGGAGACGTGCTTAGTTGCAAAAAGTGCTACAGAAATAGGATGGCTATGGCACAGACGCTTGAACCATCTCAACTTCAAGACCATCAATCGCATAACTCGTAAAGGCTTGGTGCAAGGCATACCAAATGAAGTCTTTGTCAAAGACCATCCATGCTCACCATGCCAATGAGGGAAGCAGATGAAGAAGCACTTCGCCAGTCTTGAAGAAGCTTCATCCAAGCGAGTGCTCGAGCTGCTTCACATGGATTTGATTGGACCAGTCACTCCAGTTAGTGTGAATGGAAGAAATTACACTCTCGTTGCAGTTGACGAATTCTCTCGCTACACTTGGGTTGTATTTCTCTTCAGCAAAAAAGAGACGCTGTCCAAACTACCACAACTACTCAAACGACTAGCTGTGGAGAAGAACCAAGCGATTGCCACCATCCGCTCCGACAAAGGCACTGAGTTTCTAAACTCAACCATTGAAGCATACTGCTTGGAGCATGGTATAACACACCAGACGTCCTCAGCACGCACACCTCAACAAAACGGAGTTGCAGAAAGAAGGAACAGAATCATTAAAGAAGCCGTTCGAACCATGATTGCTGACTCGAAGCTTCCTATGAAGTATTGGGCTGAAGCTGCCAATACAGCATGCTACACGCAGAATCGGACGCTTCTCAATAAACGACACGACAAGACACCATATGAAATATGGACAGGGAGAATTCCTAACATATCTTATTTCCATATCTTTGGTTGTAGGGTCTTCATCCATGATAATGGGAAGTCACAATTGAAAGCCTTTGAAAGCAAAGCTGATGAAGGAATATTTTTAGGATATTCTACATCAAGCAAAGCTTACAGGGTATTCAATTGTAAAACCCTAATTGTGGAGGAATCACCCCATGTCGTATTTGATGAATCTTCTTTGAGTCTTCCACAGGAACAAGTTCAATCAAAGGAAGGAAAGACAAGCGAGGAATCCATCAACTCATTAACTTGGGACATGCTTGAAGATGATGAAGAAATCAAGGACTCAAGCGAGCAGATTGTCCAAAGAAAAGTTGAAGCTGCCCCCAAGTCTCCTAAAGTGTGTGCAGGTCAAACACCCAATCCAGTCGCTTCAGAAGGAGAAGCTAGCGACCAGGAAGAAGATGAAGACGAAGCTGGTGGATCCAAGTGTGCGTGGCTCAAGGATCACTCACCTAGTCAGATCATAGGAGATCCATCCAAGGGTGTGGTGACCAGAAGTCAAGTGTTTGGAGAAAGTGCCATGTTCAGTTGCTTTCTCTCAAACATTGAGCCATCAAGCGTGGAGGAAGCCCTAGCAGATTCAACTTGGGTGATCGCTATGCAAGAAGAGCTAAATCAGTTCACCAGGAACGACGCATGGTACCTCGTGGATCGTCCCAAATTCCAACATGTTATTGGCACCAAGTGGGTGTTCAAGAACAAGACGGACGAGGACCACAACGTTGTGAGAAACAAGGCGCGACTCGTCGCTAAGGGCTATTGGCAAGAGGAAGGAATCGATTTCGATGAGACCTTCGCTCCAGTGGCACGGCTTGAAGCGATCAGACTATTTCTTGCCTATGCAGCGGCTAAGAAATTCAAAGTCTATCAGATGGATGTGAAGAGCGCGTTTCTCAATGGCGAGCTGAAGGAAGAAGTATAAGTGGAGCAGCCACCGGGTTTCGAGCAAGGAGATTAGGTGTATCGATTGAAGAAGGCCATGTATGGATTGAAGCAGGCGCCTAGGGCATGGTACGATACCCTTTCTCAGTTTCTAGTGGATAATGGATTCCACAAAGGGAAGATAGATCGGACTCTCTTCACCATCAATCATGGAGAAGACATGTTGTGGGTCCAGATCTACGTAGACGACATCATATTTGGGTCACCAAACCAGTCGCTTAGTGAGAAGTTTGGAGAGCTTATGAAGACCAAATATGAGATGTCCATGATTGGTTTGATGAGTTGCTTCCTAGGTCTTCAAGTGAAGCAACAGGATGATGGAATCTTCATCAATCAAGCCAAGTATACTCGAGATATGCTTGCCAAGTTCGGTGTTCAGCATGCTAAAGCTGTGAAGATCCCAATGAACACCAACTGGAAGATGGAGCCAGACCTAGATGGGAAGTCTGTGGATGCTACAGACTACCGAGCCTTGATTGGATCCCTTCTATATCTCACTGCAAGCAGGCCAGATATAGCTTTTGCAGTTGGAGTATGTGCTCGCTTCCAAAGCAATCCCAAGCATAGCCATCTTGAAGCTGCCAAGCGAATCCTTCGCTATCTCAAGGGCACCATCAACATGGGGCTGTGGAGCTCACTGGATATTCCGATGCTGACTATGGAGGATGCTGTGTTGATAGGAAATCAACGTCGGGCACTTGTTAGTTCTTAGGAAGCAAGCTGATCTCATGGTTCTCGAAGAAGCAAACCAGTGTAGCTACCTCAACAACTGAAGCCGAATATATGGCCGCTGGAAGCTGGTGTTCTCAAATTCTATGGCTTCGTCAGCAGTTGAAGGACTACATAGTTGAAGCTAATGAGATCCCAATCTTCTGCGACAACAACAGCGCTATATGCATATCGCAGAATCCAGTGCTTCACACCAGATGCAAGCACGTGGAAATTCGACATCACTTCATTCGTGATCATGTCGAGAAGAAAGATATCAAGCTCGAGAAAATCCATACCGATCTCCAGCGAGCTGATATCCTCACCAAGCCTCTAGCTGAATCTCGTTTTAATCAGCTATGCATGGAATTAAGGTTATTAGACCCTGGTGAAGAGTGCTAGATCCAGGATGCACGAAGGAGTGGCCACTTGTCTTTAAGAGTCACTCACTTCGGATCTTCACCAACTCAAGCGAGTCACTTCATAATTCCACTCGCTTGAAGAAGGAGAAACAAGGTGGAGAAAGGTGGAGAGTTGAAAGATGTTCCCTACCTGCTTACAGGAATTGTTAAGCCATTGGTTAAGGGGGAACTATTGTTTGCTCTCGGAGCAAGCTACTTCCAAAGCGAGAAAGGAAAGCTGCTACCTAGCCTAGGATTCCTAGCGAGTGGGTATAAACACTCGCAAGTGCCGTTTCTAGTAACGGTTGTGGGGTCTTGCATCGGGCCTTCCCACGTAAAAATGATGAAAGCTTAGGCAGGGCTGGCACCTAGACCTTGCGTCCTCTTCCCATCTTTCCGCCGAAGAGGAGCAAGTCCTCTCATCTTCTTCATCATGGATAAATATTCATTCCTTACTCACTCTTCATTGAGTTGAGCTGCCGAATGTCTATCCACTCCTCCCCCACTTTGAATTCTGCATCGCTTCAATTAACCCTAGTTTGGGTCAAGCGAGTCGATTGCAAGTTCATTCTGTAGCTCATAGGAGGAAGCTTGAAGAGTTACCTTTTACTTGAAAAGGTTGCATGACTGGTGACATGTCTTTGCATAAAGTACGAGATTGTATTGTCAGAGCATTCTCATTGTCATCCTGTCCTATTCCACTCTGAGATAAGGACTTGTACTCATCTCCCATTCATCGTGAATAAGTACACTTACGTGAAGCTCCCCTCTGGGTCGTAGTAAGGTTGTGTACTCTATTCATTCTCTCCCTCATTCTTTCGATGGAGGAGTCTCTAATTCATAGAGGAAGATGGAAGAGATGAATGCCATGAAGTCGAAGCTTGAAGTCAGATCCATCAACAAAAAAATATTCAACAAATGGTGTCGAGCAACTTCAACAAGTGACTTCAATAAGTGGTATCAATCTCCTACGAAGTGAGATTGACTGGTAAGTGTTTCAATTCAAGTACACTATGTAATGTGAAGCGTGCTAGAAACCTTCAGTTACTATGTGAAAAATATGAAATGAATCTGACACAAATACAAAGAGGAAAACACTCTTGTTTATCCTCGAAGTATGTAAGTCAGAAACATTTTAAATAATACCAAAGAAATTTTATTATTTATTTCAGTCGCTTCAGATGGCCAAGCGAGTGCTACGTCACCCCAAGCTAGCCATCGCAAGCGAGTGCGGAACAGTCACTCCAAGAGAGTACTCCGCAAGCGAGTAAAAGCCAAAGCGGCCAAACTCGAAGCGAGCGGGTACGAAGCGAGTATGAGCTGTCTGCACTCAAGTGCAAATTTTCACTTTTTACTTTAGCATTTAATGCAGCGGCGCGTAGACGGAGAAAAGACAGGCCCGTGCATCTCAATTCAAAGAGAAGCGGGAAAATCGCCCTCGATCCAGCCGTCGAATCTGAACAGTTCCAAAATCCTAAACCGTTGGATCGACGCCGATTGGAGAGACGAATCATAGGAGGCCACGTGGAGCGCCAAGTCAAGATGGCGGCTCACTTTTACTGTGATGACGCCAGACACATCAGATCCATCACCGAGGGTCCGCCACCTACGCACAGGATTCTCGAGGATATTACTGTCTTGCCCTCGCCACGTCAGCCAAACCCTAGCTCTATATATATGCTACGACGAAGATCTGCAGAAAATTTCACAACTCTCTAAAATTGCCATTCTCGTGCAAGATCTGTGTCTCTGCAACTCACGAGTCTCAAAACTCCCAAAATCTTAAATCTTTCTCAAATCTCTCTCTAAATACACATAACATGGGAAAGAAGGAGAAGACACAAACGATGGAGCAATTCCTGAACTCCATAGATGCCAATATCAACATTGAACCACATCTCAAATACAAACTCAAACACAACCACCTCTCGAACCTCAAACTTCCACAACCGCACAACCCCAACCCCAACCCCAGAAATCTCCCTACTCCACACATGAAGAAGAATCTACATCTTCTTTCAAACTACCAGATACACCCTTCCTCTCCACAGACATTGAAGAGATGTACACCCTCTTCACCCCAACCGCTCAACAAATCCAACCTCAAACCACCCAACCAGAAACCACCCAAGCTTCCACCCCCAACTCTCCATCCTCATCAGCTGAATCAGCTGAAACCGCCCAAACAGCCGACAGCAACTGATAGGGACTAATATCAGCCTTCCACAAATAAACCAAAATTAATGGAGAAGCGCACCTTCCTTAAACTTAGACCATAGCTCCTAGGGAAGCTGATGTGTCAGATGCCACAATAGAGGCGGGGGCCTTACTTCTATGAAAGGAATAATAAATCCTAGGCGGAACTAGCATCAACAACGCCATTAGCGGAGGTAAGTATCAACTTTTATATGGGATGATCGATAGAGATCATTCCGTGTAGCAACATAATATCAAAGGGATTATGTTGGGCACCAGACGCTCAATACCACTAAGAATCGTATGCCATGAAAGAAGCTGCAAGGTTCTAACCTCCTCCATAAACTGTGAGGTACCTGCAGGCGTCTGCAAAGATAGCAGGGTCTGACCAGATCCTGAAAGTGTTTAGTAGAAGCTTGAGGTTCTGCGTAGCATACGGTCCGCGTGACTCTACGTACTATAGAGTGAGGACCACTGCATTCATGACAGAGGATACTATACTCCCGTTGGAATTCCTTTTCTATCCTTCCTTCACACGAATGATCATTTTTTACCCTCGCCACGCCTATAAATACTAAGTGAATGCACACATCATCATCATTCTCTGAAAACAACACACACTTTTGTGTACTGTTTCATTCAATATTCTCTCTCACGGGCTCCTCCGAGCTCAAGCAAGCCAAGGCGATCAAAACCTTCTTCCGGGAGGCCGTAGTTCATTTTCACATCCATCCATTCTTCTCGACGCCGGGAAGAACCTCTTTCTCACACACACTACCTCGAACTTAAGGTAAAACCCTCTCCACTTAAAGGGGAATGAGGCTCAACGGAGCCCTACGCTCTTCGTCTTTCTCTCTTTCTCCTACCTCATTTCTTCGTTATCTGCTTGTATGCGTGTAAAACTCCATGAATCTTGCTAGTTTATGGCTAAATACGCCCTCTATCCGTTGCCTATAGCTCAACTATTGTTCGCTGTCGCTACGTACATCCTGCCCTGTGCAAAAATGCTTGGTTATGGCTTTTCCATACGCATGAATCTCTCGCTCTTTATCGCTTTAACGCTTTATACATAAATGCTCTTTGCAAAACATGATGATCAATACCCTAAATTGTTGTGGATCTCTAACCCGGATCTATCAACTGGCGCCGTCTGTGGGAAAAACTTGAGTTGAGATGTTGATTTCCCTTGTTTTTATGCAAAATTCCAGCTCGTTGTTATAATGTTGCTTGCGATTTCCCTTTATTATGTCCTTATGTGGAGAATATGAGGAAATCTGATGTTACATTGATTGGGAATGCTCTGTTTGTTGTCTAATATGCAAAAACCCCAAATGTGCATACCACTGCTTGATACTTGCTAATGCTTTCCACGGCTATGAGTTGTTGAATGTGATGTGATTTTATGATTATGCTCTCTTTGAGGCGGAAATTGTGATAAACACTTTGATTGAAAGGAAACTTGTGTTTGAGAGGCTGATTTTCTCTCCTTGAATGTGAATTAAAAGTGGATATTTATAAGTACTGTCAAAACCCATGGGTTCAAAGGGCTAATCCCCTGTTTATCTTTGAAGCTTTAACTGATTCTGATGACACGTGCATAAATTTGTCCTGTCATTTACTCTGTCACGATGATCACCTAGAAGGGTGGCTATCTAATAGAAGGAATGTGTATTGAATGCGATATTTATATTATTCCTGAAGAATTTTAGTATGTATACCATGAATTTGTTTTAGCTACATTGATCATAACAAATCAATCCAGTGATTAGAAGCGATCTCAAGGCCATATCTCTTTCATGACACAAACTGTGATGGCTAATCTGTTGTTGTTTTGCCAAAATCTTAAGGTTGTGAAGGATCCGGAGGAAAGCCGGGTCACAAACTGCAGCAATCTCAAAACACATTCGATTCACCTTGTCTACTTGGTGAGCATACAATTATGTCTATTATCTGCTCAATATGAAATCCATCTATGAGTTGCAAGGGATTGGTGATTACAAGATAAGCATCACTACTAAAGCTAGTCGAATGCCCCTGAATCGCCATGACCTCAAAACCCATGAAATAATAAAAACATTAAAAAATGGAGAGCCAAAAGATGATGAGGTTACCCCATTCACTTTGATGAAGGGAGCCCGAATCTGAAAGCAGAACCTTCTCTCAGAAGCCCTGTCTAACAGGCAACTCTCTCGTAAGCCCCGATTAACGAGCAGAACCTTCTCTCAGAAGCCCTGTCTAACAGGCAACTCTCTCGTAAGCCCCGTATAACGGACAGAACCTTATCAAAAAGCCCTACACAGTAGGCAACATCATCGTAAGCCCCATATAATGGGCAGAACACTTCATAAGCCCTATTTAATAGGCAACCCTCTCAAAAAGCCCTGTTTTACAGGCAACATCATCGTAAGCCCCATTCAATGGGCAGAACCCGCTACAAAGCCCTATCTAATAGGCACCTCTTTCGTAAGCCCCATTCAATGGGCAGAACCTTCTACAAATCCCTATATAATAGGCAACTCCTTCGTAAGCCCCATGCAATGGGCAGAACTCGTCCTAAGCCCTACTCGGTAGGCAGCATCCTCACAAGCTCCATTTAATGGACAAAACTCTTTATAAGTCCCAATAAATGGGCACTGCACCCCCAAGTCTTGTTCTAAAGGCGACATTTCCATGTATCATTCCCATAAGTTTTACCCATTGCATTCTGGTGGGTAAAATCTCGCCTGAATCCCGCCTCGTAAGGGGTATTCTCGAAAAACTCTATTTAATAGGCAATACCTTTATAGACCTCTAAGGAGGATATTACTTGCATGAGCCCAATCTGATAAGTAGCGCTTCTGTAAGCTTTAAAAAATAGACCAAGCTCTCGCCAGCTCGGGTCGATAAGTAATGCTCTCATAAATCCCGCGTAAAATGTATTACTATCATAGTCCTTGGCTAACAGGGAATATCTTGTAAGCAAGTCCTATAAAATAGGCGCTAAATGTAAGAAGGGCCTATACGGCCGAGGCATCTCATAGTAAGCTTAATAAAATAAGATGCCACACAAACTCTTAATAAACTCTCCTCCAGATCAGATCCCTTTCAGAGGCTTCAGAAAGAAAGCCTTAGGAAAACACACAATCTAATAAAAGTAGGTTTCATCGACCTCAGCTTCATTCTGGCAAAAGCCACCCCTTCTGAGAGTCTTGTAATGAACAGGTTATACTCGTTAAAGTCACAATAAATAATGCTCAAACGCAGAAAAATTCGTTAATAGCAAATTACGCATATATAAAGCCTCTTTCAAAGAGCATCTGGAATTAATCCTCTAAACATCCTCAAATCTTTGCAGATTCCTATAAGGATGAATGCTGCATCAGATGCTGCCTCCAAGGAGGCTGGTCAAGCCACTGGAAATCCAGAAGATTCTGTAATCGGAAACAAAGGAATAGGGACTATGCTGACAGAGACTAGTGTCAACATGGAGGCTCAGTTCTCTCCAGCTATGCTCCTCCAAATGAAAGCACTAGTAGAGGGTGTAGTCGAGGGAGCTGTTGAGAAGAGACTTCATACCTTGGGGACAAATCCCTAGAACGCAGATCCCGTGGGCGAGACCCAGGAGGGAGGAGGAAGTAAGAGTATTCCTGCAATGCACAAGCAGAAGCCTATGCATCAAGGCATAGCTCAAGAGCTAGTCTCCAGGCTGCCCCCGATAGCGGCCGAAGAGGAAGAAGGATTTTTCACTGACTGGGAATCCCCAGAAGAAGAAGGTCCTGAAGAACTCGAAGAAAATCCCAATGAGAACACTGAAAATGTGATACGATCCTTGGGGGGAATCGTAGAACTCACGCACGCGGAAGACTGAAACTAACTAAAGATGGAAATCCCAATACGTCAATGGACTAAACCCTCCTAAGTACTATAGATAAACCGAAGTCTCTATAACCCAAAGAAACGGTCGCCAAGCAACACGGGGACGATGAATGACACACAACGAGGTTTGATTTACTTGCTGATTCGCCGGATAATGAATTCGTCTTGGAATAATCAAGAGGAATTCGAAGAACGCTCAAGAGAGAAATAACTCACAATAATATTAATGAATAATCTGTCTAATTTTCGTCCACAAAGGCCCCCTTATATAGAGAGGTAAATAAAACCATCTAAACCTAATCTAACTAGGAAATAACTGACCCAAAGTCATTGGCATGGCCCAACCCATTAACCAACATGATAAAAACCCAAAAACAAGTCTTTTAAGGCCCAAAAACGTGGCCTGACTCAAAACACACGAAAATTAAAATAAAGTCTTCATTCTTCAGCCCGAACGCACTCGATAAAGTTAATAACTCGCAGGCTGTCCGGTTCGCCTTCTCCAATGGGCTTCTTCATCAATTCTTGAGCCCAAACTTCTTGTATCAATCCTTGCAAGCCTTCCTTGAACTTCTTAGCTCGAGCTCTCGTCACCGGCCCTTCGGGAACACGAACAAGATCTTGACTCATCGAACCTTGGACTCCATCATTCCCCTCCTCTTGAAGAGGATTTGTCCTCAAATCCAAGGCGTCACCTACATCAAAAGGACTCAAATCAGCCACATTGAATGTAGCACTAACATTATACTCACCGGGTAAGTCCAATTTGTAGGCATTATCATTAATGCGCTCCAACACTTGAAAAGGTCCATCGCCTCGAGGTAGCAACTTCGAACGCCTTTGCAATGGAAACCTCTCCTTGCGCATATGCAGCCATACCCAGTCTCCGGACTCAAACACCACTTGACGCCTCCCCTTGTTGGCTTGCTTGGCGTATTGCTCCGTTCGTCTCTCAATATTCAGCCTTGCCCTCTCATGAATCTGTTTCACAAAATCAGCCTTTTTCTGGCCATCAAGGTTAGTATGCTCATGTTCAGGCAATGGAGATAAATCTAAAGGAGTTAAAGGATTAAAACCATACACAATCTCAAAAGGCGAAAACTTAGTAGCAAAATGAACAGAACGATTATATGCAAACTCAACATGTGGCAAACATTCTTCCCAAGACTTAATATTCTTCTTAATTATAGCCCTAAGCAATGTAGACAAAATCCTATTGACTACTTCAGTTTGACCATCAGTTTGTGGATGACAAGTAGTAGAAAACAACAGTTTAGTACCTAACTTACCCCACAAAGTCTTCCAAAAGTAACTCAAGAACTTCGCATCCCTATCCGAAACAATAGTCCTAGGCATTCCATGCAATCTAACAATCTCTCGAAAGAACAAATCAGCAACATGCGATGCATTATCAGATTTATGACATGGAATAAAATGCGCCATCTTAGAAAATCTATCAACCACCACAAAAACAGAATCACTACCATGCTTAGTCCTAGGCAGCCCTAACGCAAAATCCATAGAAATGTCAATCCAAGGAGCAGTAGGAATAGGCAATGGCGTGTACAAACCATGGGAACTCACTCTAGACTTAGCTTGTTTACAAGTGACACATCTACCACAAATTCGTTCAACATCTCTCTTCATATGAGGCCAAAAGAAGTGTTCATGCAAAACAGCTAAAGTCTTAGCAACACCAAAATGTCCCATCAAACCCCCACCATGAGATTCAAGCAATAACAATTCACGAAGAGAACACTTAGGAACACATAACCTATTTTTCTTAAACAAATAATCATCATGCCTAAAGTACTCTTCAAAACAAGATTTTTCACATGCTCGATAAATCTCACCAAAATCAGCATCATTCACATACAAACTCTTCAAACACTCGAAACCAAGCAACTTAGCATCTAAAGTAGTGATCAAGGCATACCTCCGTGAAAGTGCATCAGCCACTACATTCTCTTTACCTTGCTTATACTTGATGACGTAAGGAAACGTCTCTATAAACTCCATCCACCTAGCATGCCTCTTATTCAACTTGTGCTGCCCCTTCAAGTGCTTCAAGGACTCATGATCGGTGTGAATGACGAATTCCTTGGTCCACAAGTAGTGCTGCCACGTTTTCAAGGCTCTCACCAATGCATACAGCTCCTTATCGTACGTTGGATAGCTCAACGTTGCTCCGTTTAGCTTCTCGCTGAAGTACGCCATCGGCCGGCCTTCTTGCATCTAAACTGCACCAATTCCAACACCAGAAGCATCACATTCAATCTCAAAAGACTTAGAAAAGTTAGGAAGAGATAATACCGGGGCGTGTGTCAATTTGTACTTCAAAAGCTGAAACGCCTTCTCTTGTTCTTCTCCCCAATTAAACTCCACATTCTTCTTGATGATTGCCGTCAATGGTGCTGCAAAACTACTGAAATGAGGCACGAATCTCCTATAAAAGCTAGCAAGTCCGTGGAAACTTCTAACTTCTCCAATGCTCTTTGGACTCGGCCACTCTTGAATAGCTCGTATTTTCTCATCATCAACCTGTACACCCTGTGCACTAACAACAAATCCAAGAAACACAAGCTTGTCCGTACAAAAGATGCACTTCTTTAAGTTAGCAAACAGCCTCTCCTTCCTAAGTACATCTAAAACAGACCTCAAATGATCAACATGCTCATCATGACTCTTGCTATACACTAGGATATCATCAAAGTAGACAACTACAAATCAGCCAATAAAAGCTCGTAAAACATGGTTCATAAGACGCATAAATGTACTAGGTGCATTAGTCAAACCAAAAGGCATAACCAACCACTCATACAAACCATGTTTAGTTTTAAAAGCAGTTTTCCATTCATCGCCTTCCTTAATCCTAATCTGATGATATCCACTACGCAAATCAATTTTCGAAAACACACAAGAGCCATGCAATTCATCAAGCATATCATCTAAACGAGGGATAGGATGTCGATACTTTACCGTGATGTTGTTTATGGATCGACAATCGCAACACATCCTCATCGTTGAGTCCTTCTTGGGTACGAGTAACACCGGAACTGCACAAGGACTCAAACTCTCCCTCACATGCCCTTTCGCCAACAACTCTCCAATCTGCCTCTCCAACTCCTTCGTCTCCTCGGGATTGGTGCGATAGGCTGGCCTATTTGGAAGTGTTGCTCCAGGCACAAATTCAATTTGATGTTCTATCCCCCTAATTGGTGGTAAGCCAGCTGGTGTATCCTCGGGAAAGACATCATCAAATTCCTGCAAAACAGAAGAGATAGAAGGGGGTAGAGAATCGAGATCGTTAGTACATAGAAAGTTCCCCTTGTACAGAAGTACGATCAAGGCCCTCTCCTCCTGCACCGCCAACTTCAGATCGCTCGCCTTTGCAAAGCACGATTTGTGTACTACACCCTTCTCCTTATCTCCCTTCTCCTTATACTCCACCTTCTGCTCCTCCAATTTCATCCGCTCAGCCTCCTTTTGCAGCAACACTTGGTCCTCATACACTTGTTTGGGAGTAAGAGGAACAAGCGACACCTTCTTCTGCTTATACTCGAACGAATATTTGTTGGTGAAGCCATCATGTGTCACTCGTCGATCAAACTGCCACGGCCTCCCCAACAAGATGTGACTCGCTTGCATCGGAACTACATCACACAAAACCTCATCCTCATACTTCCCAATGCAAAACGGCACTCTAACTTGCTTATTAACCTTCACCACGCCAGCATCGCTCAACCATTGCAGCCGGTATGGTTTGGGGTGCTGCGAAACTGGAAGCCCTAATTTTTGAACCATGGCCACGCTAGCAACGTTGGTGCAGCTCCCTCCGTCTATAATCACGCTGCACAGCTGATCCTTCACCTGACATCTCGTGTGAAAGATGTTTTCGCGCTGCACCAATTCGTCGACATGATTCTGGACGCTTAATGCTCTTCTGGCCACACAAATGCGTCCTACAGGTGGCTGAATCTCTTCTTCTTCGTCCTCAGACTCCTCCAAACCAGGCATCTCCGGATCAACTTCATCATCAGTCACGACCTCTCCATCATCTCTCATGATCATCACTCTCCGATTTGGACAGTCACTCATGATATGTCCGAATCCTTGACACTTGAAGCACTTACGATCACGATTACGACCCTCAGGCACTGCTGGTTTGCCTTGGTTGTTAGAGCTCGTCAAATCTGATCGCGACTTCACGAATGGTTTCCTCTCGTCTTTCGGCGACTCCTCCTTCTTCCATTGATTCCCTCTTGAAAAGGAACCACTAGCAGCAGGCTGAGATTGCTTCCAATTGGACTGATTCTGCTAATTGTAGCCATTGTTGCCCCTCCTCTTGAGCTGATTCTCTACCTTCACAGCCATGTGTACCATGTCCTCGATCTCGACATAATGCTGCAGCTCCACTCCATTCCGAATCTCCCAATTCAGACCAGCCAAGAATCTCGCCATCGTCGCCTCACTGTCCTCCACAACATTAGCTCGAATCATGGCTACCTCCATCTCCTTGTAGTATTCATCCACGCTCTTAGATCCCTGTCTCAAGCTTTGGAGCTTGTTGTGCAGTTCTCTATAGTAGTGAGCTGGAATAAATCGTTTCCTCATGATTCCCTTCATCTCGTTCCAAGTCTGAACTGGAGGCTCCCCATTCCTTCTCCTACTCTTCTCCAATTGATCCCACCAAACTAGAGCGTAATCGGAGAACTCTATCGCTGCCAACTTCACCTTCTTCAGCTCGGAGTAATTGTGATAGTCGAACATGAGGTCAAGCTTCCTCTCCCACTCAATGTACGAATCTGGATCATTCCTCCCTTGGAATGAAGGAATATTCAGCTTGATGTTGCCCAAATTATTATCAGGCCTGTTCCTTGGTTCCTCCCATTCCTCTTCCCCTTCGCAATCAAACTCCTCCTCAAACGGCCCATAGTCTCGATTGTTTGGACGACCTCGGCCACCTCGAAATCCTCTTCCATTTCGATGTTGCTGAAGCTGTTTGGAAGCTGAGTCTACTTCACCAAGTCAATCATAAACTCCGTCCAGTTTGGATTCCATAACCTTTCCCAACTCGGATTTCAATGCCTCAAACATGAACTTCATCTTGGGATCCAACGTCTCTTCTTCGGCCATACCTGCAAATATATATATATATATATATATATATATATATATATATATATATATATATTTCAAAAGAAACAAACGAAAGTTAGTAACACAGAATCCTCACCACCTCACAATCACTCGTGTATCCCTCAATACGGTTCACACTCAGCACTCGTGTATCGCTCAATAGTAATGGCTTTTACCCTCTAATAATCTCACCTCTCCTGCCTTTTTCCACTCAAATCTCTCTCAAGAGGCTCAAATTCCCTTAATCTACCACAGAAATCACTATTAACGAACCAGGAGTACTGAAAGTAGGAAGACAAGATGACTGAACTAATAAACCCTAAATCAGAAGACACGAAAAATGTACCGAAAACTTCGGCGGACGATTTGACCCTTTAAACGACCTTTTTTGGCAAAAATAACGAACCGTTTCCGAAATAGTCGGAAACACCGTATAGAACTTTTTGAGAGCTTTCCGAAAAGGTATTATGGAGCAAAATCGGAGTTCGTATGCAAAAGTTATGGCCATTTTAGTGCTGGCCGACGAAAAAGATGAGAAAAAGACGGAAAGTCACAGAAACGAATACACAACTGATATCCCAATGAAGAAACACGCTAGGACCGACCCAGAAAGCACAATGACACACTAGGGCTTCGAATATATCCCTTTTTTTTTTTTCGAATCTTTTTTTTTTTTTTTTTTAAACGAAACTAATCGAAGCTTTTTGCCCCTAGTATGTCACGACAACAGGTAGAAGACACACCCTAAGACGTGTTATATAAGGTAATCCCTCCGGTCTTTTACAGTTGAGTCGAAACTTTTCGACACGGGAATTAAGAAGAGTTGTTTAGTACTTTAAGTATGTTTGGTAATTGAGAAGAGAATGAGATTATGTTTATAATTGAGAAGAGTTGTTTTAATTAATATAAAAAAAGTTTTTTATTAATTAATATTTTTTTTGTTTTTCAGTATATTTTAAATTAATTTAAAATTTTCTGGATTTTTTTTTTATAAAATTATTGTTGATGTTTAAAATTAAAATAAAAAACTTTTCTGGATTTTTTTTTTATAAAATTAAAACTTTTCTGGATTTATTTTAAATTAATTTAAAATTTTCTGGAATTTTTTTTTTTATAAAATTATTGTTGATGTTTAAAATTAAAATAAAAAAATTTTCTGGATTTTTTTTTATAAAATTAAAACTTTTCTGGATTTATTTTAAATTAATTTAAAATTTTCTGGAATTTTTTTTATAAAATTATTGTTGATGTTTAAAATTAAAATAAAAAACTTTTCTGGATTTTTTTTTTATAAAATTAAAACATTTCTGGATTTATTTTAAATTAATTTAAAATTTTCTGGATTTTTGTTTTATAAAATTATTGTTGATGTTTAAAATTAAAATAAAAAACTTTTTTGAATTTTTTTTTTTATAAAATTAAAACATTTCTGGATTTATTTTAAATTAATTTAAAATTATTTCGAGAGAGACGACAATGGCGATAATGGAGAAATTGAGAAATTGGGGCGTAATTAGTATGTTAATTAAGTAAAATAAGGGGTACAAACCGTACAATTAGTTGTGTGTTTAATACTTAATTTTTACCCAAAAAGGAAACGACTCAACTAGGAGAGACCGGCCCAATCGGGAAAGTGACTCAACTGTAAAAGACCGGAGGGAGTATGTGATATATATATGAATAAGTTTCCTATTCTTATAAGGAAAGAAATCTTCTACTCCTTAATTACCAAGGAACAAATCTGAGTGTGTATCAAAACAAATCTGACTATTTGACACGAACGAAAAGCTACAAAAGACGACTCTATGACCAGATACGAATTTTTTTTTTTTTTTTTTTTGACACAGAACGACTCGAACGAACGAAGAACAGAACAAGACACGAAGAGACGACACGAAAAAAAGACACGAACAGAAGCAACAAAAGATATGAAATTCAAGACGAAAAAAGGATGATAGAACCTGGATGACGTAAGCCTGGCTCTGGTGCCAAATGATACGATCCTTGGGGAGAATCGTAGAACTCACGCACGCGGAAGACTGAAACTAACTAAAGATGGAAATCCCAATACGTCAATGGACTAAACCCTCCTAAGTACTATAGATAAACCGAAGTCTCTATAACCCAAAGAAAAGGTCGCCAAGCCACACGGGGACGATGAATGACACACAACGAGGTTTGATTTACTTGCTGATTCGCCGGATAATGAATTCGTCTTAGAATAATCAAGAGGAATTCGAAGAACGCTCAAGAGAGAAATAACTCACAATAATATTAATGAATAATCTGTCTAATTTTCGTCCACAAAGGCCCCCTTATATAGAGAGGTAAATAAAACCATCTAAACCTAATCTAACTAGGAAATAACTGACCCAAAGTCATTGGCATGGCCCAACCCATTAACCAACATGATAAAAACCCAAAAACAAGTCTTTTAAGGCCCAAAAACGTGGCCTGACTCAAAACACACGAAAATTAAAATAAAGTCTTCATTCTTCAGCCTGAACGCACTCGATAAAGTTAATAACTCGCGGGCTGTCCGGTTCGCCTTCTCCAATGGGCTTCTTCATCAATTCTTGAGCTCAAACTTCTTGGATCAATCCTTGCAAGCCTTCCTTGAACTTCATAGCTCGAGCTCTCGTCACTGGCCCTTCGGGAACACGAACAGGATCTTGACTCATCGAACCTTGGACTCCATCAAAATGCATGGGCCAAGAAATATGCCCACCAGCAAGAGCAGATGAAGCTCTTGGCAAAAGAGGTCAAAAGACTAAAGGAACAAAAACAGGCCAAAGAAAAGGTTCCAAAAGAAACAGAGGCGAGTGACAAAGAAGTCCGCAACCCCAACGAAGAACGAAACCCAAAACCTTCCTCAAACAATAGGAGTGGAAGAGGCAAATCAGAACTCTTTCCCTTATATATTGATGAGAACAGTCCATTCTCGGTAGACATCCAAAAAACTGATCCTGTTCCAAGCAATTTCAAAACAATCTCTTGCGAATATCAGGGGAAAGGAGACCCCGAAGGGCACTTGATGAAGTTTGAAAGCCTATGTCTCCTTCATCAGTATTCAGAAGGGGTTAAGTGTCGAGTGTTCCTCACAACCCTGTCAGGAACTGCTCAACATTGGTTCAAGCAGTTACCAAAAGCCTCCATACACTCCTTCATGGATCTGAAAGAGGTTTTCCTACAACAGTTCGTCAACGCTAAAAGGACCACTCGGAACTCCTTGCATCTGACGACCATAAAACAGGGTGTCAACGAAAGTTTGAGAGACTACATGACACGTTTCAATGAGGCCGTCCTGGAAATCCCAGGAGTGGAACCAAAGCTAAAGGTGCATGCCTGTGTGGACGGCTTAAAGCCGGGACAGTTCTTTGCTTCTCTGATTAAGAAAGAAGCTACCTCTTTTGAAGAGTTACTGACAAGAGTCCAAAAGTACATCCATATGGAAGAGGCTCTCAGCAGCAAGAGGGCTGAGTTGGCCGCTCAAAAAGAAAAGAGGCCGGAAGAAAGGAAAAGGCCGGCCCCAGATGTCAAAAAGATTGATAAGAATGAAAGGTTCTTAAGATCTTTTACCCCATTAATCAAGCAACCAGTCGATCTGCTCGAGGTGGTCTTGAGGAAACCTGGGGTTCAGATCCCCTCCGGACATAGACAGCCACCAAGAAATCCCCCTTCTGAAAGGTTCTGTAAGTTCCACAATGACTTTGGCCATATGACCAATGATTGCAGAAACTTGAGAATCGCAATCGAAAAGCTAATCCAGGAAGGAGAACTCTTGGAATATGTCAAAAGAGAGACAGAACAAAACAAGAGGCGCAAAGAAGCTCCTGAAAAAGCAACTGATGCTAGCCAAGGGTCAGAGCCCAAAGACGTTATTAAAATGATATATGGAGGGCCAACCATGGCTCCAACAGAAGCCGAAAAGCATCTGTCAGAGAATTACATATGCATGAAAGGCATGGGGTCTGGAAGGTTGAAGCAGGCCTACCCCCACCAGAAATCTCATTCGGGCCCAGAAGATAACCGGAAATTGGTTCACCCACATGATGATGCGTTGGTCATCACAGTGGAAATAGAGAGATTTCAGATCCAAAGAGTCTTTGTGGACACAGGAGCCGCAGTCAATGTTATATTTGAAAGTTGTTTCAACCAAATGAGCCTCCAGAAGCCATTGAATGTGGTAGCTACGGCACTACACGGTTTCTCAGGAGATCCGGTGATGTCACTAGGATCAATTGATCTAATGCTCACTCTGGGCGAAGGGCCTACGCGGGTGTCAAAGCCAGTCACCTTCTTGGTGGTGCGACAACCATCTTCTTATAACATCATCCTAGGAAGAACTGCATTGAATCCATTCCAAGCAGTGGTTTCCACTTACTATCTGAAGATGAAATTTCCCGTGGAAAATCAGGTAGGACAAATATCGGGAGATCAAGAGGTCTCGCGAAAATGCTATGTCCAATCAGTGCAAGTAGGAGAGGCCAAGAAAAGGCCGATGGCAGAACCTATCACCGAAGGGGATGAGATGAAACTCGAGGGGAAAAGACTTAAAACCCCAACTCCAACAGGAGAAGGTCAGGACCTTTCCGCTTCAATGGAACACTTGCTGATCACCAGCAACAACCCTCCTAGAGAGCTGAAGATATCCCAGGACCCAGCCAAACAACTGCTTCAACAGGTAAATGAAAGTAAAAGGCCTGAAGCTGAAGCCACAGGCAGGGGCCATGCCCCAATTGTGAAAGGGCATTGGGAAGCTTTGATAACCCAGGCAAGGGCGAAAGTCAAAAGTGCAGGGGAAGTGCTAGACTAAGAAGATGTCGAGGAGACAACGGGCAAAGGAAAAAGTTATCACCCTCGAAATATGCAGGGAAAATTGATAATTACTCTCAAGAAGAAAGTATGATGGGTTATGACCCCTTATTCGTTTTGAAAAACTCTTATTCCATGATTAACTGATACATGAAAACATTGGATCATACCTCTTTATCTTCAAAGTAGTTATATTTCGTATATGTTTAGCCCTCAAATGAGGTGTAATTCCTTCAGTCCCTTACACCTCACCTGGGGGGGGGGGGGGGGGGGGCGGGGGGGGGGGGGAGTAGGGGATACCTATATACCCATATCCCATTAGCTTAAAATGCTATCTCAAAATGCTGCCATTATCTTAGAATGCTATTTTACACTAAGATGTTATCCTACTATTTTGTCCCATCACCCTAAAAATATTAGGAATATCTCTACCTCACCATCTTCGAATACTTCAGCAGGAAGAAACAGGGTAAAAAGTAAAGCCCCCATAAATACAAGAATAAGAGAGATAACATTCTAAGCTGAATAAGAAGTAACAGAAACATGTTATAAGCAGGGCCTCGAAGAGGCATCTGGCCTGAATCAAAAGTAACGATCGTCTGTGCCCCAATAGCACGATAAAAAAAAAAACAAAAACAAAAACACCCCACCACAAACACCAAAAAATAGATTGTTCAACAAACATCTTATCCAAAGCAACAAAATTAAGGAGACGGACTTCGAATAAAAGCTAGGTCCTCAGAACTAGACGAATGAGAGATTGAAGCTTCGCCCTTGGGAACAGGGGAAATATCAGTTGAAGGCAAGATCCAATTATCCCTGGGATGGCCTAGGGGAACGTTAAAGATATCATTCGCCCCCGAGTTATCCTCTTCACTTGATAGGATACGTGCAGAAGGAGTGGCTCCTTGAGAGAAGGAGGGACCCGCAGTCTCCTTTGTTGGTCCCGGTTTGTTAATGGGAAAAATACGTAGAGGGGGGGGGGGGTGAATACGTATTTTGAAGTTTTTCAACTTCAAATCCCTTAACTCAGAGTGACAAGTAAAGAGCTCACTTGAAACTTAAGACCTAGCTGAAGCTAGATCTACAGTACGTAGCTAGCCTACTTGACCGAAGTGAACACTTGATCAAGAGGGAGTCTTTACTCGTATGTGCGGAATTTGGTGAGCTAAATCTTTTCCTAAGTAATTAAAATATCCAGATTAAGTTGTTTAGATGCACGTGCAATGGATAAACAAAGTAAAGAGTTTAGGGTTAGAGAGATACGACACAGAGATTTATAGTGGTTCGGAGATAACGCTCCTACGTCCACTTTGTTGCACGACGGCAACTGTTCTCTTCACTTAAGAACTTGAAGGTTACGGGTCCTTCAAAAACCTGGTCGAGATCGGGCTTCACTTGCCTGGATCAAACGACTGACGTAGTGATTGCGGGTTCACTACACAAACCTAACTACGACTGTAAGCTTCACTCGCTTCAGTCGAACAGACAGGGAGATTACGGGCTCTCCTTACAGCCTAGCTTCGATCGAGCTTTACACAAACGATGTAGGTGCAAGCTTGGATCTAAACTCTATGATTGAGGCTTCTCCAATCGATGAAAGAAGAGCCTTGGATCGAGACAACCTAACGACAACACTCAAAAACCTAATCGACAGAGTTTAGGGTTTTTGGTTGACGAAACACGCTATGAAGAGCTCTTTACGATAAGTGCAAAGATGGCTAGAGCTCTTCTTCTAAGCTTGGATATGGAATGGGCTTAGACTCTAAGTGTGAAGGTTGTGAAGACGAGTTCCGATGAACTGGAAACTCGGAGAACACTGGAAAACAAAGACTCGAAGATTTGCACGAAGGCTTGGGAGTGTTTGTTTGTTGTATGCGCTCGAATGCTCAAGTAGTGTTCTACTTCTTCACGTTGTGATCCTTCACTATTTATAGGCGGAGGGTTGGCTGAGATCCGTTGCTTGGTTGGTGGCCTTGTCCCTCCTCCTCTCGACAGTACTTGCACAGGCTGGCTACTTTTCAGATGCGCAGTTTTGGATTTTTGTCGGAAATGGCTAAGTTCCAATTTCAACAGTAACTGGAGCGACCCAGTACTGTTACGGCGCCTTGTCGACCTGGCAGTCAACTCCTCTGCTCCTCTCTTGAGTCGACACGTGGAGATCTCGTAATTAATGCGGAGATCTCCAGTTGACTGGAGTTCAATTTCGGAGCGGGAATTTGTGCTGTCGCTTTCTGGTAGGTAGTGGCTCGCTTCGCTTTGAAGTTGTAGCGGCCGCTCTGAAGTGAGTCGCTTCACGGTCATATTTGTAGTGAGTCACTTGAGAAATAAATTTCCCGTGACGCTACTTAATTAAGTGTTGACTCGCGTTGACTCGCTTCGGCTTTTCTTTGTAGCGCACGCTTCGCTTCGCTTTAGTGGGTTTACTTGATTCCACTGTAGCGCTCGCTTTGCTTCGCTTCGCTTTGAACTATAGCGCTCGCTTCGCTTCGCTTTGGCAGACTCACTTTGAATCTACTGTAGCGATCGCTTCGCTTCGCTATTCTTCGGCACGCTTCACTTCAGTTTGCTTGACTTGCTTCGCTTTGAAAAACACACACAAGCGAGTGGCCTTCACTTGAACTTTTGAAGCCTAATCTAAGCAAAATAAAAGAGTCATCCTAACAGAGTAGGCTTAAAAAATTTTTATCCTATTAACTACATCAAAATGGGTCGCTTGGGAATAGGACACTTGGGGTTTTGGGATCTAATCAAAACAAATGACTTCATTTATCAAATGTCCCATGAAGTTCCCCCTTAACAAATTAGTCCTTAACAATTCCCAACAATTTCCCCC
Source organism: Thymus mandschuricus (assembly GCA_029379335.1). NCBI lineage: Eukaryota > Viridiplantae > Streptophyta > Magnoliopsida > Lamiales > Lamiaceae > Thymus > Thymus mandschuricus. The sequence continues at coordinate 10,263,779 of CM057074.1, read as the reverse complement.
TTTTTGATGATGCCAAAACCCATACGACTTAGATAAAAATAAATCTAGTCTATCTAACCGTGAAGGGAACTCCAAGCGACTGCTTCCTTTGCAGTTTCGTTTGTAATTTTCTTTTAAGTTCCTTTCCCTTTTTTTTTGGTTAAATTAGTGAGTTTGTAGCAAAAATGTAAAGTCATTCACAAAGCGAGTAAATGACACAGAGGAGACAGAAATTGAAATGAGATAGATGAACAAGCAGTTCACAAAAAGAGATATGTTAAGAAGCTTGAAACTCAAAGGTTTCCTGCAGCTTCATCCTCCTTCTCCTTCTCCTTTCCTTCTTCCTCCTCCTTCATCTCTTCTTCAGCAGCAGTGTCCACATAAGCTGATAAAACTTTTGATTCCATAGAGTCAACTGTGTGGATACTAGGTCTTCTCCATGCACTCTCCAGCCTGAAGGCTTCAGTCACTTCCTCATCTATTATTCCTCTGTCTGGAATGTCCGTGCCTCGATGATACGGCATGGGGAATTCCTTTAGAGCAGGAACCTTGACAACAATCGGCATGGGTTGAGTTTGTTCAGCCAAGGTGAAGATTTTTCATCGCAGTTTGTCATCATAGGCGGCGAGAAAGTTGTTGAGGGCACTTATCCTAGAGCATTGATCCTGTAGCGGCACTACCTCCCAGTAATAATAGGCCTTGATGAATAAGTCCTTGTAGTATAACCACAGATCAAGCAGATCTCTCGGAATAAAAGCCTCAATTTCCCTTGCATCAGGGTGCTCGTCCCTTCGCTTGGCTAACTCCTCTTCAGACCTCTTTGACAGTTCTGTCATGGTCGCTTTGAACTTCTTTCCTGATTCACCACTCCACAAAGGACGCTTTTCATTGAGTCGCTTCCGTATGTAGTTTTGTTCATCGTTGCGTGGGTAGCGACCAGACTCAATCATTTCCTTAGTTGCTACGTCGCATGCATCGGCTATGGCTTGAGCTTCGCAAGCTTCGGACTCATCAGGCATGTGAGGAATAAAAGCACTGCGCACCAACGAAGATTGGATAAGTAACACTTCATTGAAGTATTCCTCAATCCGTGCGTCAATCACTTGGAGTCGCCTGTCATTTGACCTCCTCTTCCTCTCGCCTTCGCTCCTCCCTTCTTCTCTTTCCTTTCTCTTCCTCTCCTCCCTTCCAGCTTTTGAAGCAACTGCTTGCTTGACCTTTTGGCGCTTGGCCTCGGGGTCATCTTTCTTAGAATCTGGGGCAGCTCGCTTCAATGGTAGCTTCGGTGGTGGGGGAGGCGGCATATCCTTCTTCGTAGCGGCACTAGAGGGGACAACTGCAGATGAAGCGAGTGCGGCAGTTGAAGCTAGTGCGGCTGATGAAGTTGGCACGGCGGCTGAAGCGGGCGCTTTGGGTGAAGCAGCCGCTTTGGAACTAGACGCAACACCTGCACCAACAGAAAGTTTTGTTAGTTGCTCCATCTCCCACGCCATGGCAGCATCCTTCTCCACCTGCTTCCGCTTTTCCTCCTTCGTCAACACAGTCACCGGAGGATGCCGTGCGATAGAAGCACTTAGCACTTTCTCTTGAAGCGGCCTGCTGGGCTCTTCGAGTTGTTTCAATAGCTCCTCCTCCATGAGCTTTTTTCTTGCCCAGAGCCCTCGCTTCATCTACATCCTCCTTTTCACCGGCAACACTGCCTCCTTCCAACATCATCTCCACACCAACTCTACTTCCCCCTACACCTCCAACTCCTCCTCCCTGAAGCTGTCCTTCCCCTCCTAGCTTCACTTGTCCTTCCCTCATTTGTCCTTCCCCCTTTTTGGCATCATCACTGCCAGGGGTTAGGATGATAGATTTTCCAGAAAAGGATTGCTGAAGAGAGTTGACTGTATTGAAGATAGCTTGGAGCATCTGCTGGGTTTTATCCATGGAGGGCGCCACTAGTTCAGCAGTCTTGATGCTTATTTCTTCAAGCAGATATTCGCACTGCCTCTCTCTCTCAACAACTGACGCCATCATACTCTCTAATGGCTCTACCTCTCTGAAGCGAGCCTCCAGCTCCGCTTCTACGGCTTTGGTGATTTTCTTTGTTTCTTCTTGAAGTGTGAGTTCCAAGTGTTCCTTGGAAGCTTCAAGTTCTGCCTTCATCACGGCAAGTCTCCTTTCCCTCCGATTGAGAGAGTTGTGAAATTCGGCATCTGCAGAGATCCTTACAGTGAGAGTTTCTTTTAGTCTTTTGACTTTCTCCAGTAGAGTGGATAATTCAGCGTTTTTCAAGTCAAGTGCCTGCGCACCTCTCCTTAGACTCTCAAGTTCTCTCTTGTCAATGGCACTGTCTTCTTTGACTTCCTTCAACTCAGTTCGAAGTGAGTCAAGAGCCTTTTTGGTATTGAGGAGCTCGCTTCCCTTCATTACCAACTCTCCTTCCCTATTCTCCACCTTCTCCTTCAGCTCCTTCACTTCCTTCTCTAACACCTTCTTCTCTTTGACTAGAGCGATTAATTTGGCATTAACCTCCCTCAAGCGGCTTCTTTCTGCCTCAAGCAAGCCCTTGAGTTCGGTGATGGTTTTGGTGTTGTCATCCACTAGCTTCACCTGCGCCTCCAGCGCCTTCTCTTTCTCCTCTAGAAGCCTCTCCTTCTCCTCCACCTTTCCCTCCAATTCCTTCTTCTTCTTGTCAAAGTCTTCTCTAAGACTGATGACCTCCCCCGCCTTCCTCTCCATCTCTTCACTCATCTTTGTAATCTCGCTTTGGAGACTAGCAATTTCAGCATCTTTCAACTCCACCTCATCCCTATGCTCTCTGATCAGCTTCCTTTCATGGGAGGAGAGCACTCGCTTCGGAACTGTAGCGAGCGGATATGATTCTTTCACCTTAGCATCCAGCTTCTCCCAGAAGCTGGTCCCTTCAAGGAAGGCATGGAAGCCATTTTCGCCAATGAAGTTGAGTGTCTTGGCTTCCATTTGAATCAGTTCCTCCTCTGTGAAGGCTTTGAGGAGCCTGAAGATTTTGTAGTACTCCGTTCCTCGGTACGTGATGTACGTCAGAAAGTCGACTACATTGGTGTAAAACATGTCGCTCCATGCAACGTTCGCGGAGCGAAGATTGTAGCGAAGATTGATAGTCTCAGCGGCTTGCTCTCTGTCTAGGACATAGCACTCGAGAGCCCGCTTCTGTACGGTGAGGGCAGGGGTTATGAATTGAGGAATGATGGGAAGTTCTCCTACAGTTTGGGCGGTATCGGCTGTAGCTGCCGATGTCGAGAGGGATTGGGTAGGTGATGAGGTTTCTTGAGTTTCTGAGATTTGAATGGTTTCGGTGGGTGGTGGTTGTATCGGCTGGGATTGAAGTGGGGTGAATGAAGTGTAGGCAGCAGCTTCATCTGTGCTGAGGAATGGAACAGTGGGAATGTGAAAAGAAGATGCTGATTCTTCTTCATGGGGAGAGAGGGGGGTTATCTGTTTTAGTGGTTGTTGGGTTGATGAAGATTGAGGTTCTGGTATTTGGCTGATGTGGGTTTGGATTTGGAGTGGGGGTGATTTGGCTTTTATTGGTGAAAGCTGGGGTTGAGTCGCTTCAATGTCCTCAAGCGGCTTCTCCACCGCCTCGCTTTCTTGGACAAGTAAATCGACTCGCTTTGTCTTCTTGCCTCGCTTCGGCGTGGCTCGCTTCCCGGGTGAAGCGACCGGCCTCACTTGGCTCACTTCGGCTTGCCTTTCGGCAACCGGTCTCGCTACGGGCACTTCAACCTCGAGAAGTCCCAAGTCCATCAAAGTCTTTGTCTTCCTCCACTTATCATGGTAGATGGACTGTTTGTTGTAGATGGTGACGTCATCTTCCGGCCATGCTTTGCCCGGAAACTTCTTCTCCAAAGCATAGGAAAGCCTTGAGAAGAACTTCAGTTTCCCCTTGCGGAGAATTTGATCGGCGCTCCCCTTCACGAACGCAAAGTCGGCAGCAGCTTCGTGAATTTGATTGAGGAACCAGTCATGCCAGTTGAAGCTGGTTCCGGTGAGGCTGTCGACGATGACTGCTGTGGCGATCAGCTTCGTCTCGGAAAGAGTATCCAAGGTTCCGACGTAGCACGCGACACTCTTCGAGAAGAGATCGCAAATGTGGTTGAAGGGGGCCTTCAAACTCGAACGGATACTTGCCTCCTTAAAATTTGGATCGGCTTCGGCGGTTGCAAAACGACCGTACTGAACTCCGGCCGAGAGATCCAAATCTAGTAATGAGTCTCCTCCTTCTCTCGGCAAGTTGAACGTGCCGATAAGCTCATTCATGTCCACCTCCACTGGCCTCCTCGTTTGTGGATCGGTAAAAGAGGATATGTTTTGCTCCTTCCTCAAATTTAGCAGGAGCTCGCCGACGGCTTTGGCCAAAATCTTTGACGGGACCGCCGTCACAAACTTTCATAGTCCGGCCTTGGTCACGGCCCTACGGAGAAAACCATTTCTCTCGATGATGGCTGGATCGAGATGAGGCTCGACATTGATGTGTTTGTCGACCTCCGCGAGAAACTCCTCCATCGTCTCGGTGTTCTTCTTCTTTCCCATGGTGATTTTAGAGAAATTTAAGCAGAGTTTAAAAAGAAAGGGTTGAGACTCGTGAGTTGCAGAAATCGCAGATCTTAAGCACGAGAATGGCAATTTTAGAAGGCTATGAAAGGTTCTGCAGTTCTGCCTCGTCCCATATATATAGAGTTAGGTTTTGGCTGACGTGGCAGGGGTAGGACGGTAATAACACCGAAAATCCTGTAGGTAGGCGGCGGACGTGCGGTGATGGATCTGACGTGTCCGGCGTCATCACAGTAAAAGTGAACCGCCACTTGCTCGGCGTTGCCACGTGGCCTTCTATGGTTGGCTTGTCGTATACAGCGTTAATCGAACGGCTTCAGATTGGGGGCTGTTGAGATTCGACGGCTGGATCTTCTCCGCCGTTTCCCGCTTCAAATTTGAAGTGAGAACCACGCGCCCGTTATTTCCGTCGTTCCTGTACCTGCATTAAATGCACAGCAGAAAGTAAAATTGCACTCGAATGCAGACAGCTCATACTCGCTTCGTGCCCGCTCGCTTCGAGTTGGGCCGCTTGGCCTTGACTCACTTGAGAGGCACTCACTTGAGTGACTGTTCCGCACTCGCTTGCGATGGCTAGCTTTGAGTGACGTAGCACTCGCTTGGCCATCTGAAGCGACTGGAATAAGAAATTGAATTTCTTTGCTTAATTTAAAATGTTTCTGACTTACATACTTCGAGGATAAACAAGAGTGTTTTCCTCTTTGTATTTGTGTCAGATTCATTTCATATTTTCCACGTAGTGAGTGAAGGTTTCTAGCACGCTTCGGCTCACTTAGTGTACTCAAAATTGAAACACTTACCAGTCAATCTCACTTCGTAGGAGATTGATACCACGTATTGAAGACTGCATGTTGAATTAGATACTACTTGTTGAATGTTACACGTTGAATTTGATCTTCATGGCATTCATCTTCATGGCATTCATCTTCCTCTACGAATTAGAGAGTCCTCCATCGAAGTGAATGAGGGAGAAAATGAATAAAGTACACAAGCTTACTACAACCCGAAGGGAGCATCACGTAAGTGTACTTATTCACGACGAATGGGGGATGAGTACAAGTCCTTATCTCAGAGCAGAAATGGACAGGATGACAATGAGAATGCTCTGACAAGACAATCTCGTATTTTACGCAGAAGCATGTCACCAGCCCTGCAACCTTTTGTATAAAAAGGTAAACCTTCAAGCTTTCCTACATTCTAGAGAATGAATCTGCAGTTGGCTCGCTTTGACCCAAGCTAGGGCAAATTGAAGCGATGCAGAATTCAAGATAGCAGCATTCTTAGCTCGCTTTGGAAGTAGCTTGCTCCTAGAGTAGGCATTAGTTCCCCCTTAACCATATACTTAACAATTCCAATAAGTTGGTAGGGAACTTCTTCCAATACTCCACCTATCTCCACCTAACTTCATTTTCTTCAAGCGAGTGAGATTTGAAGTGGCTCGCTTGAGTTGGTGAAGATACGAAGCGAGTGCCGCACAAGAGAACAATCGAACACTCCTTCGTGCATCCTGGAACTAGCATTCTTCACCGGGGTCTAATAACCCTAATTCCATGCATAGCTGATTGAATCGAGACTCAGCTAGAGGCTTGGTGAGGATATCTGCTCGCTGGAGATCGGTATGGATTTTCTCGAGCTTGATGTCCTTCTTCTCGACATGATCACGAATGAAATGGTGTCGAATTTCCACATGCTTGCATCTGGTGTGAAGCACTGGATTCTGCGAGATACATATGGCACTGTTGTTGTCGCAGAAGATCGGAATTTCATTCGCTTCAACTTTGTAGTCCTTCAATTGTTGACGAAGCCATAGGATTTGAGAACAGCAGCTTCCAGCGGCCATGTACTCAGCTTCAGTTGTTGAAGTGGCTACGCTTGTTTGCTTCTTGGAGAACCACGAGATTAGCTTGCTTCCCAAGAACTGACATGTGCCCGAAGTTGACTTCCTATCGACTCGGCAACCTCCATAGTCAGCATCGGAATATCCAGTGAGCTCCAAATTGTCCTCCGCTGGATACCACAGACCCATGTTGATAGTGCCCTTCAAATATCGAAGAATTCTTTTGGCAGCTTCAAGATGACTGTGCTTGGGGTTGCTTTGGAAGCGAGCGCAGACTCCGACTGCAAAAGCAATATCTGGCCTGCTTGCAGTGAGATAGAGTAGTGACCCGATTAGGGCACGATAATCTGTAGGATCTACAGATTTTCCTCCTTCGTCTGGCTCCATCTTCCAGTTGGTATTCATAGGGATCTTCACAGCTTTAGCATATTGAACACCAAACTTGGCAAGCATATCTCTAGTGTACTTGGCTTGGTTTATGAAAATTCCATTATCCTGCTGCTTCACTTGAAGACCTAGAAAGCAGCTCATCAAGCCAATCATCGACATCTCATACTTGGTCTTCATCAGCTCTCCAAACTTTTCGCTAAGCGACTGGTTTGGCGACCCAAATATGATGTCGTCCACATAGATCTGAACCCATAGCATATCATCTCCGTGATTGATGGTGAAGAGCGTTCGATCTATTTTCCCTTTGTGGAAGCCATTCTCCACTAGGAATTGAGATAGTGTATCATACCAAGCTCTGGGAGCTTGATTCAACCCATACAGGGCTTTCTTCAAACGATACACTTTATCTCCCTGCTCAAAACCCGGTGGCTGCTCCACATACACTTCTTCCTTGAGTTCACCGTTGAGAAATGCGCTCTTCACATCCATTTGATAGACCTTGAACTTCTTGGCTGCTGCATAGGCTAGAAACAATCTGATAGCTTCAAGCCGTGCCACTGGAGCAAAGGTCTCGTCAAAGTCGATTCCTTCCTCTTGGCAGTAGCCTTTGGCAACGAGTCGCGCCTTGTTCCTCACTACGTTGTGGTCCTCGTCTTTCTTGTTCTTGAACACCCACTTGGTGCCAATAACATGCTGAAACTTGGGACGATCCACGAGGTACCATACGTCATTTCTAGTGAACTGGTTCAGCTCTTCTTGCATGGCGATCACCCAGTTAGAGTCGGCTAGGGCTTCCTCCACGCTTGATGGCTCAATGTTTGAGAGAAAGCAACTGAACATGGCACTTTCTCCAAACACTTGACTTCTGGTCACTACACCCTTGGATGGATCTCCAATGATTTGGCTTGGTGAGTGATCTTTGAGCCATGCACGCTTGGATCCGCCAGCTTCATCTTCATCTGCTTCCTTGTCGCTCGCTTCACCATCTGAAGCGACTGGATTGGGTGCTTGGCATGCACTAGCTTCAGGAATCTTGGGGGCAGCTTCTACTTCTCCTTTGGGATCCTGCTCGCTTCAGTCTTTGATCTCATCATCTTCATCAAGCACGTCCCAAGTGAGTTGATTTGAGGGTTCCTTGCTTTGATCCTTTTCATTCGCTTGAGCCTGTTCCTGTGGAAGGCTTAAAGAAGACTCATCAAATACGACATGGGGTGATTCCTCCACAATTAGGGTTTTACAGTTGAACACCCTGTAAGCTTTGCTAGATGTCGAGTATCCTAAGAATACTCCTTCATCAGCTTTGCTTTCAAAGGCTTTCAACTGCGACTTCCCATTGTTGTGAATGAAGACCCTACAACCAAAAATATGGAAATAAGATATGTTAGGAATTCTCCCTGTCCATAATTCATATGGAGTTTTGTCGTGCCGTATGTTGAGAAGCGTCCGATTCTGTGTGTAGCACGCCGTGTTGGCAGCTTCAGCCCAATACTTCATCGGAAGCTTCGAGTCAGCAATCATGGTGCGAACGACTTCTTTGATGATTCGATTTCTTCTTTCAGCAACTCCATTCTGCTGAGGTGTACGTGCTGAAGAGGTTTGATGTGCTATGCCATGCTCCGTGCAGTACGCTTCAATTGTAGAGTTCAAGAACTCTGTGCCTTTGTCGGAGCGAATGGTCACGATAGCTTGATTCTTTTCCACCGCCAATCGCTTGAGTAGTTGTGGCAGTTTGGTCAGTGTCTCCTTCTTGCTGAAGAGGAATACAACCCAAGTGTAGCGAGAGAAATCGTCAACTACGACTAGAGTGTACTTCCTTCCATTTACGCTAACTGGAGTAACTGGACCAAACAGATCCATGTGAAGCAGTTCGAGCACTCGCTTTGATGAGGCTTCTTCGAGACTGGCGAAGTGCTTCTTCGTCTGCTTCCCTCGTTGGCATGGTGAGCATGGATGGTCTTTGATGAAGACTTCATTTGGTATGCCTTGCACCAAACCCTTACGAGCTAAGCGATTGATTGCCTTGAAGTTGAGATGGTTCAAGCGTCTGTGCCATAGCCATCCTATCTCTGTAGCACTGACTAAGGCTAATTTCTAGCCTAGCAATGATATCGAACAAGGTAAGTCCGAATGTCGAACCACAAGGAGTGAAATGGCAATAGCAAATCAAGTAGTCTATATCGTCTCCATTATACTATCTAAGCACATGATCATGATTTGGTTTTTTACTAAACTAGGCAAAGAGTAAAGTGGAATGTAAACTCAACAATGTCAAGTAGACAAGACAAGTAAAAAGCAAATGTAGAATATCAATAGTAAAAGGCATGGATCCAAGTGATTTCAAATATGATGATGGTGATAGTCTTAGAATCTAGATGCTTCAAGCCAATTTAATCCACCTTGGATGGTATCTTATATCAAATATGCTAACCTACCTTACTAGGGTGATTAACAAGTTGATTGATAGAGCAACAAATGCTTTCTAAGCCTTTAAATACTCCATCAACTCCAAATAGCACAAATTATGTCTAAGATAACCTACCAACTCTCTTCCAACTCATCTAATTCTTTCTAGGAACTATAAGAGATGAAATCAAGTGATATGGGTATGGATTGATGCCAAGTGCTATGAAAGGAAGCTTCCTAGGCATTCCCTCAAACACCTTAGATGCACTCCTAGTGATCAATTATTCATGCATACAAATTAAAGTCCCAATCCATAGGCAATCCAAGGGGAAGGTAAATCAACATCCTAGAATCTAATTCCTATCATCTACATCAAATTATCCATCACTTGGAGCCATATGCAAAATTAGCTAGCCATAGATCTAGCAATTAAACCATGGAAAATAAGAGAAATCATAATAGAAATGACAAGGAAATGAAAAGGAATTGAAAATCTTCAATAAATCTTCAATCTCCAAGCTTGATCATCCACAAATATTTGAAAATACCAAAGTAGAAAGAGGGAAAATAGCTAGGGTTCTAAGAGAAATTGTGCATATGAAATACAAGTGACATTACATAGCAAATAAGGAAAATATCTAGCTATATATAGTTTTCCCAAGCATTGGGGCTAAATTGCAAATACTAGAAACTTAAGTTGAGAAGGTGAGGTAAAATCTGTAATTTCTGGAAAGTTAATTGAGGAGTTGACTATTCCATTTCCGGTTGACCCGTGCAATTTCCGCCCACATTTCCAGTTTGCGCGCTCTCACGGTTTTGGCTCGTTCTCTCTCGTCCGACATCGGAAAATTAATCCGCAAAGTGCCACGGCTTCCTCTTTCGACCCTCTTCAACATAGGCTAAGTCAAACTTGCCCAGAAAATTGCCACAGCACCTGAAATCAGCACGGAAACTGAGAGAAAAACTCAAAGCATATAGAAAAGGCATAAATGGTAAAAACCTATCATTTCTATTCATTTAAGCACAAATCCGAACCAAAACACGCATCGAGACGCACTCTAAAGCATGCTAAATATGTGGTTATCAAACTCCCCCAAACTTAAGCCATTGCTCGTCCCGACAATGGAACGAACAATCAAAGAACATAAGCACATATGGGTATGCAAGTCAAGATCATCGATGCCTCAAAGCTCACTCAATAAATCATTTCAAACATGGAACTCCAAAGGTGCATCAAACAATCCACAACCACACAACACTCTCAACCAAGAAATCAATCACTTAAGCACAATGAAACTCCAAACCTCTCTAGATGCAAGTGTATCACTCTTTCTCTCTAGTGTATGGTATGAATTTGCACTCATCGAACTCATGCATGCATTGCTCTTACCATAAGCTTGCCCTAAACCTCAAGATCTCCATCGCTTGGTTGTGCACTCGAACTAAGATCAATTAGGTCTTTTATTTAGGCTTGTAATGTGGGGACATTGGTTTAGGTAGGGATTTTAGGCTAAGTGACTAAGAAATCTTCTAAGTACTTTCACCTCCTCTTTTCCACTCCAAGTGTGAATTTCTCCACCTTCTACCTTCACCATTTCACCTCTTAACACTCTTTAATACCCAAGTTTGATTGAAGCTTCTTAAATATTCATGAATAACTCCTTTATGCTCTCATATACACAACTAACTTTATTCAAACTTTTTCTTTCTTTTCAACTCTTTTCTTTTTTTTTCCTTTCTCATCATTTTTTTTTTTTCACTTTTTTCTTTTGTGAGAATTCCATTCTCATCTCTTTCATTTTTTTTTTCCTTTCACTAGAGCTCATAGGAGTATTCTCATCTCACAACGACTCTTCAATCAAACTACTCCAACCTCGTTTCTCACTACTCACAACCTCTCAATGGATTCCCTTAACCAACCTTCACCCCCTTTCATCCGGTTCAAAAATAAAGGCTTTAAAGGCTCAAGGGGGACCACAAAGTTGACATTTCGTTTGGTTAGTGTTTAGGGAATAATGAGGCTAACAAGTGAGGGCCTAAAATCATTTCTAAGTTCTCATGACACATATAGCAACCTCGATCGAGATTAAAGGCAAGTTCTAGAAGATAACAATGCAATACATGGCAAACTCACAAGAAAGAAAAAGTAACGTTATTGATGCAACGTTTCGGCTCAAATCTCACAAGCTTTTGTTTAGAGTTCATGTGCCTAAGATCAATCATTCCCAGTTAATCATTCTATGCAATCACTTCATGCTCAAGACACACATGAGAAATCCCAAAAATATGATGCATTTTTCGCTCAAATCATCATCGACATCTCTCTTGAAAGCAGAAGAGTGATAACCACAATATCTAGCCATGTGAACGGAAAAACACAATAACTCAAGTGATGCTTTTGAAATGAAACTTGAAAAATTTTGCACCTACGCAACTAAGCACCCATATAAAGCATGAAAACATCACTCGAATTATTTGCACAAACCCTGTCAAATTCCAAATTTTCTTTCCAAATTTTTCTTCTCCTCAAAAACTCCACCACAAACAATCCATTCCACACACTCTCATCCCATCAACAAGCAACAACCACCAACTACATCATAGCAACTCATTTGAACAAATTCCACAAACAATTCCCACAAGTAGAAGTAGAAAACACCAAAAATATAAATAAAGTGATTTAAACATTTTATCGTACCCCCCTCCCCCAAACTCATGCTAGAAAAATAATCTAGAATGAGTTTGGGAGGAAGAATAAATAAAATGCTTAAATCACACTTACCAACATTTGAGGGCTTCTACAAAGGTGGAGGCCTCGGCCAAGGAAGGCCTTGGCTCACTTGAAAATCCCGGAATTGCTCAAAAAGAGTCACCATTGAATTCACACTACGCTCCACGCGGTTGACTTGAGTGCCCAAAGTGGCGAATTGTCTTTCCATGTGTGCTTCCATGGTGTCGAACCTTCGACCAAAAGTAGAATGCATGGTGGATAATCTATCCTCCATGGTTGAGACTCGAATCCCAAATGCTTCAAAATCACCATGAGAAGACGTGTGAGTAGCAACCTCTTCCTCTTGCCTTGAACCCTCACTCTCATTTACCCCTCCAAAATCGAATGTCTTCTCAAGGATAGCCCTCGTATGAGAAGGCAAGTTCATCTTCCAATTCGTTCTATCATGGATGTCCGTCACAAGCACCAACCTAGCATTCGGAAGTGGAAACCGCCTTTCTTGGAGCTCCTCATCATGAAAAACAAAGAAGAAAGGGGGTTTTGCGGAAAAGAGGAATCGACTAAACTTGAGCTTCGTGAGATCAATGATATACTTCTCATCCAAAGGAGAGCACCCACCAAGGTTAACACACACCTTCCTTGCCCAAGGGGTCAACATCCCTCCTATATTAATCACGCCGGTGGTACTTTGAGCATGCTTCCTCAATTGTAGCAAGAAGATGTGGCAAAAGTGGATGGGTGTACTCGTGAGCATTGCATCAAGTACGAAGAGATCATCAATCCGCACCGACGAGCTCTCCTTCCGAGCAACAACTGTGTGAGATATGATCTTCAAAACCATCCTCAATACCGGATTGCACACCTCACTAGCTTTTGAGTAGCCACTTCTAAAACCTCCTCGGTTGCAAGATATGCGGTCCCACAATTGATCGGGGGAAAAGACACTCTTTATCAAGCGACCCCCTCCATGGGGAACACCAAAACAATCATCAATCTCTTCCAAGGAGAGGGCATGATGCTCACCAAAAAGTTGGAAAGGCACCTCCTTAATTGAGTAAATAGCCCCTATCTTCATCGTGCTCAACATCTCAAGGGTGACATTCTCATAGGTTCGTGTTTCCGCCATTGGAGCATCAAGAAAACCCCCCCATCCAATGTTATCGAACAATCGCTTCACATTGTCATAGAGGCCCAAACTCACCAACACCTCCTTCGAAGGAAAACAAGTAGACCCCAACCCCTTGCTTACCAAATTAGCAAATGTTGCTCTTTCATCTTCATCCTCAATGACAATGCCATGAGTCTCCGGACGAGTAGGATCATCCCCACGGGCTCTCGACGACGAACTCGTGCTTTTCCTCTTCTTGGTAACACAAGGAGATTCTTGAACGGGCCCCTTCCCTTTTCTAGATTGTCCCCTACAAGCAAGAAGTATGCATATCAACCTCAATGTGTAAAATTCAATGCAAGAATATTCACATATCACCCCAAGGTATATCCAAGCTCAAAACACACATATGAACCTCAATCCACTCACAACATTGCCAACTAAACAAAATCATGTTTTCATTCATGCATTGTCCACCATTCAACTCAAACCACAAGAGTACAAGACTAACCAAGCATATCTAACATACTCCAAATCTCAATTAGCATGCTAAATCAAGAGAAGAGAAGAGATATCACCAAAAAGAACATGCTAAGACAATGTGAGAAGCTTCATACCTCATGATTATTGGCAAAGTTGGACGAAATCAAGCAATTCACTCCAAAAACTTAACCAAATCTCAAATTTCGTTTTTCACCCAAACAAGCATGAAAATAGACAATATTGGTCTTAAAAGAGAGCTTATGTGGTGAGAAACAATTCTATGGTGGGATTTTGCAAGATTCAAAAAGGTTTAAGAGATATGAGAGAAAGAAGATTCAATTTTTCCATGTTCATGAAGAAGTGTTAGAGAGTAGAGAGATAAAGTGGTAGATGGGTGGAGTAAATGAGGAAGAAGACACATACATAGCACACAAAGAAAGAAAAGAGAAACAAAAATTAAAATAGAGAGGGAGGAGAAGCTGCGGTCAACGCTGCGTTGACCGCCGTTGAGAAGGCATCCGACGGCGAGTAGACTGCGACCCAAGCTGGACCGCCGGCGGGCTGGACTGCGACCCACAGCTGGGTCGCGCGCTGGGTCGCGTTTACGTCTGGTTTCCGGGCTTGGCCAGGGCGTTTCCTGGCCGGTCTGGGACGGGAGTCGGTCCTCCCCTTACTCCCGAGTCTTAGGAACTCAACGCAATCGACGGAATCAAATTCCGACAAGTTTTGCTATTTTTTCTTGATTTTACCGCCGGACTGCGCAAAAGGAAAACTTAGACCCTCAAAATTTTTCTAAGTGTTGGAATACAAAACTTGAAAATTTTCAAAATTTTTCTAAGGCATGGAATTGCCAACTTGAAAAATCCCAAAAATTTTCTAAGGCATAGAAAAGCATCCAACACTTGGAAATTCCTTTCCACAACATTTTACCCCACTCTCACTCTTATTCGACTAAAACGACTAAACTTACGGAAAACTAGAAAATAAAGGATACGTGTTGGGGTGCCTCCCAACAAGCGCTTTGTTTAACGTCGCTAGCTCGACGATACCTAAATAAAGCTCATGGATCTTGAAGCAACGAGACCGTGGCCTCCTCAATATCCGCACGAAAGTAATGCTTGATTTGGTGACCATTAACCTTAAAAGTTGTGCCATCATCCTTTAATAGCTCGAATGTCCCATTCGGATAGCATCTATAGATCGAATACGGCCCGGTCCATTTTGAACGAAGCTTCTCGGGAAATAACTTCAAACGAGAGTTGAAGAGAAGAACGGCATCCCCCGGACTAAACTCACGGCTTCGAATTCCACGATCATGAAACTTCTTGGCTCTCTCCTTGAAAATCCTTGAGTTCTCATAAGCTTCATTCCTCCATTCATCTAGCTCCACCAATTGATCTTGCGTTGCAAACCCGGCTTCCTTGAACTCAAAATTGATTCGTCTTGTTGCCCAATAAGCCTTATGCTCTAGTTCAACCGGAAGGTGGCATGATTTGCCAAAAACCAATTGATAAGGAGACATACCGATAGGCGTCTTGTATGCCGTTCGATACGCCCATAGAGCATCATCGAGCCTATTAGCCCAATCCTTTCGGTTTGCAACCGACTTCTCAAGAATTTGTTTGATCTCTCGATTGGCTAACTCGGCTTGGCCATTCGCTTGAGGATGATATGGCAATGTGACCTTGTGCTTCACTCCATACTTAGCCAAAAGACTACCAAGCCAACGATTGTTGAAGTGTGACCCCCCATCGCTAAGAAGTGCCCTCGGGGTTCCAAACCGAGACAAAATATTCTTCTTAAGAAACTTAAGCACCACTTTAGAATCGTTGGTAGCCGTAGGAATGGCTTCTACCCATCTTGAGACATAGTCCACCGCAAGCAAGATGTAAGAGTAACCATTAGAGACGGGGAAAGGTCCCATGAAGTCAATCCCCCAAACATCGAAAAGCTCTACCTCAACCATGATGTTTTGAGGCATCTCATCACGTTTGGTGATTGTACCCAAGCGTTGGCATCTATCACAACTCTTGACATATGCAAGGCAATCCTTGAAAATCGAAGGCCAATAGAATCCGCTTTGAAACACCTTCATCGCGGTTCGATTTGCTCCAAAATGCCCTCCACATGGTGAGCTATGGCATTCTTCTATGATCTTATTCCAATCATTTTGGCCAACACATCGTCGGATAATGCCATCCGCACATCTCCTCCACAAATATGGTTCTTGCCAATAATAGAATTTGACCTCACGAAGGAACTTCTTCTTCTCATATGACTTCAAATCCGGAGGTAACTCATGAATGACCAAGAAATTTGTAATATCGGCATACCATGGAGTATAGAGCTTCAAAGCAAGAAGTCTCTCATCCGGAAAACCATCCACAATCTTGGAATCCTCGGAATCACCCTCAATAGGGTTCTCAAGTCGAGACAAGTGATCCGCTATCACATTTTCACACCCTTTTGGATCTCTAATCTCCATATCAAACTCTTGTAAGAGAAGGATCCATCGAATGAGGCGAGGTTTAGCATCCTTCTTTGCAATGAGATGCCGAATAGCGGTGTGATCCGAATAGACAATAGTGTGGTTGCCAACAAGATAGGGCCGAAACTTCTCAAAAGCAAACACCACCGCAAGGAACTCTCTCTCGGTAGTTGTGTAATTCTTTTGAGCCGAGTCTAGAGTTTTGCTAGCATAGTGTATAACCCGGAACAAGTTATCCCGCTTTTGGCCCAAAACCACTCCTATCGCCCAATCACTAGCATCACAATCAATGATAAAAGGCTCTTCCCAATTTGGAGTAATCAAAACCGGAGTGGAGACTAAAGCCTTTTTCAACTTCTCAAAAGCAACTAGACACTCCTCATCAAATACAAACTTGGCATCCTTCTCAAGTAGATGGCAAAGAGGCTTCGTGATTTTAGAGAAATCTTTGATGAATCTTCGATAAAAGCCCGCATGCCCCAAGAAACTCCGAATGCTCTTGATATTAGTAGGTGGAGGTAACTTTTCAATTGCCACAATCTTGGCTCTATCCACCTCCAATCCTTCACTCGAGACTCGGTGTCCAAGGACAATGCCATCCTTGACCATGAAGTGACATTTCTCCCAATTAAGCACAAGAGAGGTCTCCTCACATCTTTGAAGAACTTGAGTCAAATTTTCAAGACAATTATCAAAGCTTGACCCAAAAACCGAGAAATCATCCATAAAGACCTCCATGATATTTTCGATCAACCCATGGAATATTGCCATCATACACCTTTGAAAAGTGGCCGGTGCATTGCATAAACCAAAGGGCATCCTCCTATAGGCAAAAACACCATAGGGACAAGTAAAGGCTGTCTTGTGTTGATCTTCGGGGGCAATTGTGATTTGATTATAGCCCGAGTAGCCATCAAGGAAACAATAATACTCATGCCCCGCCAATCTATCAAGCATTTGATCTATGAAAGGAAGAGGGAAGTGATCCTTCCTTGTCACCAAATTTAAAGCTCTATAATCAATGCAAACCCTCCATTTAGAAGCCACTCTAGTAGATATCACCTCATTGTTCTCATTCTTGATAACGGTCATACCCCCCTTCTTCGGAACAACTTGGGTAGGGCTCACCCATTCACTATCGGAGATAGCCCAAATCATACCCGCATCTAGGAGTTTCAAAACCTCTTTTCTAACCACTTCTTGAAGAACGGGATTCAATCTCCGTTGTGGTT
The DNA here is from genome assembly GCA_029379335.1 of Thymus mandschuricus. Classification (NCBI taxonomy): domain Eukaryota; kingdom Viridiplantae; phylum Streptophyta; class Magnoliopsida; order Lamiales; family Lamiaceae; genus Thymus; species Thymus mandschuricus. The sequence goes on along the minus strand of CM057074.1, from coordinate 10,246,547 downwards.
GCCTCTTGGGCCTTGCATCCTCTTCCAACAAAATTCGGTGCATACAAACACTAGGGCTTATACCCTTAATATCATCAATGGTCCAACCAATCACCGATTTATATTGCCTCAAGACTCTTAGCAACCTCTCCAATTCGGACTCTGAGAGAAAGCTTGACACTATAATAGGAAAAGTTTCATTATCACCAAGAAAGGCGTACCTCAAGTGCTCCGGTAGTTCCTTCAACTCAAGGGCCGGAGTTGAAGTTTGACCTTTATCATCCCCCTTTGCACTTGCTCGGTCTTCCTCCTTCCTTAGCTCTAAGAATCCCACTTCTTTCTTCGGAGAGAATGACTCTTGAGACTCCAAAAAGGCTAGAGTATCCAAGAGCTCATCACAAGCTTCATCTATCTCGGTGTAGGAATAAATGGAATTTTGGATAATCTCCTCCAAATGATCTTCTCCTCTAGATGGTGGAACCACTTGTATCAAATTACACTCCTCAAAATCGTGGTCACTCATCTTCTTCATAGCATCATAGATAGAGATAGTGAGGGTTTCATCATTAACACGAAAGGTAAGATTACCCTCATGAACATCTATCAATGCCCTCCCGGTTGCCAAGAACGGTCTTCCAAGTATAAGAGGCATCTCCCTATCCTCCGGCATATCCAAGACCACGAAATCCACCGGAAAAATAAAAGTTTCCACTTTCACTAGAACATCTTCCACAATTCCTTGTGCATAAGTGATAGATCGATCCGCCATTTGTAAACACACCGGAGTAGGACGAAGATTTCCAATATCAAGCCTCTTGAAAATAGAGAGAGGCATCAAATTTATAGAAGCCCCGAGATCACAAAGAACATTTCCAAACTCCTTACCCCCAATGAGGCAAGCTATGGTGAATGATCCGGGATCCTTCTTTTTCAATGGAAGTTTCCTTTGGAGAACCGCACTAACCTCCTCCGTCATGTCAATGGTCTCAAGCAAATCAAACTTCCTTTTGTTAGAAACGGCCTCCTTCAAGAATTTTACATATCCGGGCATGTCCCTCAAAGCATCCAACAAAGGAATGTTGATATGAACCTTGCTAAACATAGCTAGGAATCTCTTCATCTTTTCATCCATCTTCGGCTTTGCTAAACGATGGGGGAATGGTGTCTTGGTGATAACATCCTTTGTAGGTAAAGGAACTTCAACCACATCACTTTTCTTGTGAAGCTCTCTCACAAGAATAGGATTCCTCACCTCCTTCTCTTTCTTTTCAATCTTGTGATCCTCCTCCTCATAGGACAAATCTTCAACAAGAGGCTCTTCATCAACCTCTACACCTTCATCTTTGTTTCCACAAATTCTCCCACTTCTTGTAATAATAGCACTACAATTCTTCTTGGGGTTCACCTCCGTATTGCTAGGGTATTGCCCTTGCTTGTGTTGAGAAGCAACATGATTAGCCATTTGGCTCATTTGACCCTCAAGCATTTTGATGTGCTTGTCCATGGAGGAAACCGTGTTCTCCAATGTAGTGACCTTTTGCCCCGTTTGAGCAATGAAAGTGCTTTGTTGAGCGGCCATTTGTTGAATGATGCTTTCCATCCCCGGTTGGGGAGGCTTCTTCTCTTCAACAACATGATGTGAAACACCAAATCCGGGAGGAGAAGATTGAGGAGCATTAAGAGCATTTTGCGGATTTCCATAGGAGAGATTTGGATGATTGTTGAAGGAAGGATTTCCATAATTTCTTTGAAAATTACCTTGATTCCAACGGTTAATGTACTTCACCTCCTCCTCATTTAAGACCTCATCATTCTTATATTTCTCGATGGCTCTTATCTCCATCATGTCTCTTTGACCCTTGTCATAATCACTCTTAAGAGTAGTGATTAATGAAGTCAACTCATCATACCTCTCATCCGATAGAGAAGCGACCCTCTTTGTGGAAGTCCGTTCCATAGGCCATTGGTAAGCATGAGCCGCCATCTCTTCAATTATCCTCAATGCTTCCTTTGCATGCTTGTTCAACAAACAACCCCCCGCGGTGGCATCAACTACACTCCTTGTGTGAGAAGTGAGTCCACTATAGAAGTGAGTTACTTGTTGATCTTCACTCAAACCATGTTGAGGACATTTTCGGATGAGCTCTCTATACCTTTCCCAAGCTTCAAATAAGGTCTCATCCCCATGTTGAGAGAAATGAGAAATCTCCGAGATCATCTTGTGAGCCTTTGAGGGAGGGAAGTATTTTGATAAGAAGGCCTTGCAAAGATCTTGCCAAGTGTGAATCTCCGACTTGTTCAATCCCTTGTACCAATCTTTGGCTCTATCCCTCAAAGAGAAACCAAACATCCTTAGTCGAATGGCATCACAAGGGACACCATTGAGCTTAACGGTGTCACATATCTCCAAGAAAGAGGTAAGATGTGAATTTGGATCCTCCATGGGACTTCCTCCAAATTGAGCATTCATCACCATTTGAATCAAGCCGTTCTTCAACTCGAAATTGTTGGCATTGATAGTGCCCCACTCTCCTCCTTGATATTGATCCGTTGGAGCTTGATACATAAAGTTGATAGGAGGTGGTGGTGCCTCATTAGCCTTCCTCTTTTGCTTATCAATTTCTAATTGCATTTCCTCCATCCTTCTCATGATAGCCTCCATATTCGGGTTTTGATCACCCATTTCTTGCTCTTTTATAGATCTCCTCCTTCTATGTCTTCTTTCAAATTCCAAGACAAGTGGCTCTACAAGTCTCCCCTTGGACCTTGTGAGCATGTACCTTCAAAGCAAAAAGAAAGAGAAATTAAAAACAAGCTTAGATTAGTAACAAGTAACTAAACAAACTATTGAAATGTCTATCTAATCACTCCCCGGCAACGGCGCCAAAAATTGACTAAGGCTAATTTCTAGCCTAGCAATGATATCGAACAAGGTAAGTCCGAATGTCGAACCACAAGGAGTGAAATGGCAATAGCAAATCAAGTAGTCTATATCGTCTCCATTATACTATCTAAGCACATGATCATGATTTGGTTTTTTACTAAACTAGGCAAAGAGTAAAGTGGAATGTAAACTCAACAATGTAAAGTAGACAAGACAAGTAAAAAGCAAATGTAGAATATCAATAGTAAAAGGCATGGATCCAAGTGATTTCAAATATGATGATGGTGATAGTCTTAGAATCTAGATGCTTCAAGCCAATTTAATCCACCTTGGATGGTATCTTATATCAAATATGCTAACCTACCTTACTAGGGTGATTAACAAGTTGATTGATAGAGCAACAAATGCTTTCTAAGCCTTTAAATACTCCATCAACTCCAAATAGCACAAATTATGTCTAAGATAACCTACCAACTCTCTTCCAACTCATCTAATTCTTTCTAGGAACTATAAGAGATGAAATCAAGTGATATGGGTATGGATTGATGCCAAGTGCTATGAAAGGAAGCTTCCTAGGCATTCCCTCAAACACCTTAGATGCACTCCTAGTGATCAATTATTCATGCATACAAATTAAAGTCCCAATCCATAGGCAATCCAAGGGGAAGGTAAATCAACATCCTAGAATCTAATTCCTATCATCTACATCAAATTATCCATCACTTGGAGCCATATGCAAAATTAGCTAGCCATAGATCTAGCAATTAAACCATGGAAAATAAGAGAAATCATAATAGAAATGACAAGGAAATGAAAAGGAATTGAAAATCTTCAATAAATCTTCAATCTCCAAGCTTGATCATCCACAAATATTTGAAAATACCAAAGTAGAAAGAGGAAAAATAGCTAGGGTTCTAAGAGAAATTGTGCATATGAAATACAAGTGACATTACATAGCAAATAAGGAAAATATCTAGCTATATATAGTTTTCCCAAGCATTGGGGCTAAATTGCAAATACTAGAAACTTAAGTTGAGAAGGTGAGGTAAAATCTGTAATTTCTGGAAAGTTAATTGAGGAGTTGACTATTCCATTTCCGGTTGACCCGTGCAATTTCCGCCCACATTTCCAGTTTGCGCGCTCTCACGGTTTTGGCTCGTTCTCTCTCGTCCGACATCGGAAAATTAATCCGCAAAGTGCCACGGCTTCCTCTTTCGACCCTCTTCAACATAGGCTAAGTCAAACTTGCCCAGAAAATTGCCACAGCACCTGAAATTAGCACGGAAACCGAGAGAAAAACGCAAAGCATATAGAAAAGGCATAAATGGTAAAAACCTATCATTTCTATTCATTTAAGCACAAATCCGAACCAAAACACGCATCGAGACGCACTCTAAAGCATGCTAAATATGTGGTTATCAAGCACTTCTTGCAACTAGACAAGTTTCCTCTTTGCAGCTGTCCCATTGTGCTATGTAGACATTCCTTTGTCTAATTCCAGTGAGCACAATCTGAGACGTGAGTTTGCTTTTCACAATGCACTTGTTGGAGATGAACTCCACCCTGTACCCTTTATCACAAAACTGTGAAATGGACAACAGGTTGTGCTTGAGTCCTTCCACATAGGAGACTTCTTCAATTGTGAGATTTCCTACTTTCAGTGCGCCGCATCCCCTGGTGCTTCCTCGAGAGTTGTCACCAAAGGTTACGTGTGGAGCCTTCTTCTCTATGTAGTTGTGAAGTAGAGCTTTCATGCCGGTCATGTGTCTTGAACATCCACTGTCCAAGTACCATACTTGTTGACCCTCACATGGCATGGGATCCACGGCGCTCACCTGCAATTAGACAGATTTTGGTACCCAAATCAGTTTGGGTCCTTGCAGGTTAGTTCCCTTAGGTACCCACACTTGTTTCACTCTCTTTTGAGATGAAGCTTGTGTCTTGGGCTTCTCGACCTTCGAAAACTTGGTGTACTGCCTAGAAGCAGCTTCACACGTGCAACAGTGTGTGCAAGAGGGGTAGCGGCTCGCTTCAGTCCTACCTATGCTCTTCCCACTTTGCTTATATCCTGAAGCGACTCGCTTCGGATTAGCTCTGGGTTTAGAGACTGACTTAGGGTTTCTAGTCTGTTGAAGCGGTCCACTTGGTTTACTCGTAGCGGTCCAATTAGGGTGTTGAACCCGACTCGCTTGAGTAACCTTGGAAGTTTGAAGCGGCCTCTTGGGTGCTTCAAGTCCTTCCCCCTCAACGTTAGTCCGGTTGGACCATCTCCAGTCCGGATAACGTGACACATAGACATTACTCCTCTTTTTAGGAGGTAGATCCTTTGTCTCTCGTGTCTTGGCTTGAGACTTAGAAGCTTCAACAGTTCTCCCTTTACCCTTGGACTGGTAAGACTTAGCATGTTGAGTGCTGGGGACTGTTGAACTTTGCTTGCCCTTAGGATCTGCCCTTAAAGATATAGACATCTTCATTGGCTTCCTTTTAGGGTTCTCAGCCACTTTGCCTTTATCCTTGTTGGTGGTCGCTTTGGATGCAGTGGGCAATTCCAAAGTGACTGATGGTGTCGTGTGTGATGCACCAACAAAGACAGTCGGCTTGGGAGGTCCACCCTCATATCCAAGGCCAGCTTTCCTACCAAAAGGCAGAAGCGAGCCCTCTAGTGCCTGCCTAGCATATGATGCTTTGTTCAAGTTGGCAACTAGAGTGGACTGGGTTTCATACCTTCCCTCCAAGCTTTGATGTCTAGCAAAGAGATCCTCGAACTTACTAGTCATAGCCCTTAAATTGAGTTTGACTTCGTCAAGCTCACGGGCTAGCTTTCGGTTCTCCTTCTCGCTTTGAGACAGAGCTTGTTTTACCACTTCGTGGTCGCTTGACAATTTTTGGTGCTTGTCAAACAACTCACTCCATGTAGAGGATTGTTCTTCCTCATTGACAGTGTGTGCTAGTGTAATTGAAGTGATTGAAGGATAGAAGAATACCTCTCCCGTTTCTTCGTCGGTGAGCGCCATAAATCCAAGATCCTCACCATCACTGGAGTTTGGATCTGTGAATGCATCTGAGTCGCTTGGTGGATCTTCAGTTGTAGCGACCGGCACTTCACTCGCTACGAGCGCTCGCCTTGGAGCATCCCTCTTGGCCTTCAATTCTTCGCGCTCTTTGGCACTTAGCTTTGGGCAATCGGATTTGTAGTGGCCCATCTTGTGGCAGTGGTAGCACTCCACTTCCATCATGTCGCGCGGGATCGGCTTGGTTGTTTCTTCTCTCTTACCTTTTCCTTCTCGAGCATCAGTGCTCCTCCCTTTGTACTGCTTGTAGAATCTTTTGTACTTGCCCACTCGAGAGTTCATCTTGTTGAAGTTCTTTGATAAGAACGCAATGTGTTCTTCCAATTCTTCCCTCGTCATCTTGGCTAGCGACTGCTCGCTTGGCCCTTCGGCAGCTTTGAATGCTACTCCTTTAGACGTAGTGGGCGCTTCATCTTCGTCGTCGAGGCTCATTCGATTCAGATCAAACTCGTGAGGTTTGAGCTCGGAGAACAGCACTTCTGGCGTGAGCTTCGTTAGATCCTTGGTAGCTAGATATAGCTCCTTCATAGTCTGCCACTTCCTTGTGAGAGCACGGACTATTTTCAGGTTTACTTCCTTGTCTGTGAGTTCCTTTCCAAGCGAGTTGAGAGTTGCAGTAATGTTGGTAACTCTCAGCTCGAAGGCGTCGATGGACTCTCCTGACTTCATCACCAGATTTTCAAACTCCCGCATCTGAACGGCGAGCTTGTTCTCCTTGATTTTGTCTGTGCCTTGAGAAATGAGGGCTAGGGTTTCCCACATTTCCTTCGCCGTTGCGCACTTCCTTATCCGTGGTAGATAGGCGTCCGACACGGTGCTCTGCATCGTGTAGCGTGCAATCTTGTCAAGGTTGGCAACTTTGAAGTCATTTGGAGTATACTCATCCTTATCCTTCTCCACGTACTGTTGTCGAACGTGGGCTGGACGACCTTCAGCGGCTGGAACATCCACAGATATGGCTTTCTTGATTTCGATTGGTCCGTCCTCAATAACTTCCCACATCCGGTCGTGGATTGAGCATAGGAAGCTCTCGACACGGAAACTCCATATCTCGTATCCTTCGATCGAGAACTGTGGAAGATTTGATGCACTGTATGTAGACATAGCAAACTATCAGCAATAAATGCAATATGCGTGGGTGAGGTTTTGATGCACCTAGGAAAATAGGATTCGGTTCAGTGAGACAACGTGAAGCGAGTGGTGGCTCGCTTCAGGTATGCAAAGCAGAGGCTCGAAAGAACCGCTGCTCTGATACCACTTGTTGGTCCCGGTTTGTTAATGGGAAAAATACGTAGAGGGGGGGGGGGGGGGGTGAATACGTATTTTGAAGTTTTTCAACTTCAAATCCCTTAACTCAGAGTGACAAGTAAAGAGCTCACTTGAAACTTAAGACCTAGCTGAAGCTAGATCTACAGTACGTAGCTAGCCTACTTGACCGAAGTGAACACTTGATCAAGAGGGAGTCTTTACTCGTATGTGCGGAATTTGGTGAGCTAAATCTTTTCCTAAGTAATTAAAATATCCAGATTAAGTTGTTTAGATGCACGTGCAATGGATAAACAAAGCAAAGAGTTTAGGGTTAGAGAGATACGACACAGAGATTTATAGTGGTTCGGAGATAACGCTCCTACGTCCACTTTGTTGCACGACGGCAACTGTTCTCTTCACTCAAGAACTTGAAGGTTACGGGTCCTTCAAAACCCTGGTCGAGATCGGGCTTCACTTGCCTGGATCAAACGACTGACGTAGTGATTGCGGGTTCACTACACAAACCTAACTACGACTGTAAGCTTCACTCGCTTCAGTCGAACAGACAGGGAGATTACGGGCTCTCCTTACAGCCTAGCTTCGATCGAGCTTTACACAAACGATGTAGGTGCAAGCTTGGATCTAAACTCTATGATCGAGGCTTCTCCAATCGATGAAAGAAGAGCCTTGGATCGAGACAACCTAACGACAACACTCAAAAACCTAATCGACAGAGTTTAGGGTTTTTGGTTGACGAAACACACTATGAAGAGCTCTTTACAATAAGTGCAAAGATGGCTAGAGCTCTTCTTCTAAGCTTGGATATGGAATGGGCTTAGACTCTAAGTGTGAAGGTTGTGAAGACGAGTTCCGATGAACTGGAAACTCGGAGAACACTAGAAAACAAAGACTCGAAGATTTGCACGAAGGCTTGGGAGTGTTTGTTTGTTGTATGCGCTCGAATGCTCAAGTAGTGTTCTACTTCTTCACGTTGTGATCCTTCACTATTTATAGGCGGAGGGTTGGCTGAGATCCGTTGCTTGGTTGGTAGCCTTGTCCCTCCTCCTCTCGACAGTACTTGCACAGGCTGGCTACTTTTCAGATGCGCAGTTTTGGATTTTTGCCGGAAATGGCTAAGTTCCAATTTCAACAGTAACTGGAGCGACCCAGTACTGTTACGGCGCCTTGTCGGCCTGGCAGTCAACTCCTCTGCTCCTCTCTTGAGTCGACACGTGGAGATCTCGTAATTAATGCGGAGATCTCCAGTTGACTGGAGTTAAAATTCGGAGCGGGAATTTGTGCTGTCGCTTTCTGGTAGGTAGTGGCTCGCTTCGCTTTGAAGTTGTAGCGGCCGCTCTGAAGTGAGTCGCTTCACGGTCATATTTGTAGTGAGTCACTTGAGAAATAAATTTCCCGTGACGCTACTTAATTAAGTGTTGACTTGCGTTGACTCGCTTCGGCTTTTCTTTGTAGCGCACGCTTCGCTTCGCTTTAGTGGGTTTACTTGATTCCACTGTAGCGCTCGCTTTGTTTCGCTTCGCTTTGAACTGTAGCGCTCGCTTCGCTTCGCTTTGGCAGACTCACTTTGAATCTACTGTAGCGATCGCTTCGCTTCGCTATTCTTCGGCATGCTTCACTTCAGTTTGCTTGACTTGCTTCGCTTTGAAAAACACACTCAAGCGAGTGGCCTTCACTTGAACTTTTGAAGCCTAATCTAAGCAAAATAAAAGAGCCATCCTAACAGAGTAGGCTTAGAAAAATTCTATCCTATTAACTACATCAAAATGGGTCGCTTGGGAATAGGACACTTGGGGTTTTGGGATCTAATCAAAACAAATGACTTCATTTATCAAATGTCCCATGAAGTTCCCCCTTAACAAATTAGTCCTTAACAATTCCCAACATCCTTCCTCGGTAGTTCCTGAAAACATGAATAGAATCACTAAATAGATAACAATAAACCCGTGATGGGTAGGCAAAGCTCTAGTGAAGAGAGTAGGAGGCACCTCATCAAAAGCCTTTTTCATAAGTTGCATGGCAGCAGTATCAACGGAAAAGAGAGGAAAAGGGGGAGCATCCCAAGTGGAAAAGCCCTCAAGGGCTTCAATGGGCTGGCGAAGCGTTTCAGCAGCTTTTCTCAATACGAGCATAACCAAGGTTCCCCAGTAGGAATGAAGCAATTCCTCTTGAGGGCCTCGGGATTTGTTTCGAACAAATGTATTATGGGCATCAGATTGATAGAGTTAGCACGCTCCGAGATGCCCAACTGGTTACAACATTCGAAAACAACATCGCCAGCCCAGCTGGTGAGAGGGTCTATCATTCGGGCCCAGAAATAAGGAGAATTGATAAGCGCCTCAGGCAATTGCTTCACCAAAGAGTCTAGGAAAGCTTGGCCACAGGGGGACATCAAGAACTTAGACCGGCAAACTTGTATCCCCCTGGAAATGCCTTCGCTAGAGCCTTTCTTCATTCCTTCCATGAGAAAAGTAGTCCGGGAATGTTCCAACTCTTGTTCATGAGTAAGAGTTAGTTGCTCCGCTTGTATAGTAAAGTCCGCCTTCATTTCCAATGATCGCTCTAATGAAGCCTCCAGAGCCCCATCTAATTCCCTTATTCGCACTGATAGTGAAGCCAAGCGTAGCTCAAGATTATAACAATATTTCTCCTTAGCACGAAGATGATTTCGGAGATCGCGAGCCTCGACTTGGGCACGGTCCCTACTTTGTTCAACCTCAACTAGAATCTCCAGGAACTGATCAAAAGCCAAAGCCTGAACGCCGAAGGAGGGTGTTGTGAACTGATTCACTTCTGAAAACACAAAAGAATGAAAATCACCCGCTTTTCAGAAAAAGAGGTCTTCGTGATCAGATTCCGAAACCCTAGTGCCCGAAGAGGGTAATGCAGGGGCGTCGTCTAAAGGAGAAATAGGCTCAAGGTTGATGATTTTGGCCTCAACCATTCTCTGCTCTAACTTCGTCTGAATCTTTTGTAGCAATTCCCCCTCATCAGCATTCATGGCTAAAAACGGATAAAGCTCAATCTCCTAAGAAATCTTGAGATTCTCCTATAAAAGTGCTTGTTATACTCGCCCCTAAACCAAGATCGTAAAGGCGAGAATCGGCATTAACGATTCCATCTAAAAAAAAAAAAGGAGGGGAAAAAGAAAAAGAGAGAAAGACGAGAGAAGAAAAGCCCCTTTCTAGGCAGAACCTGTACAAGCACAGGAAAGAAATATAGAAGATAATGAACACTAAATAAACTTCCTGAGAGCAAGGAAGACGAAACAATTACTGGGAACGTTGAGTAGAAAAACGTGAATGTCCCCACTTTTCTCAGATGTATGATATGAAAGTGGAGAAGAAGAGGATGAAGGAAGTTAAAAAGGCTAAAGGAAAGTAGAGCGATGCCCCACTTGTTACTCCACGTCGGCCTATAAGAGAATATGAAGCGTCTCTTTACTCCCCAAAAAGTAACGCGCCTTTTTCCCTACAAAATATATCCATTATAATATTCTTCTATTCGAAAGGGATCCTCGTTAAGGCAAAGTGAAAATTTTTCCTACTAAGATGCCTGCCAGAAGCCAACATATAGACGCTTCTGGACCTGGGGGAGGAGTAGCTGATAGGGACTAATATCAGCCATATTCCACAAATAAACCAAAATTAATGGAGAAGCGCACCTTCCTTAAACTTAGACCACAGCTCCTAGGGAAGCTGATGTGTCAGATGCCACAATAGAGGCGGGGGCCTTACTTCTATGAAAGGAATAATAAATCCTAGGCGGAACTAGCATCAACAACGCCATTAGCGGAGGTAAGTATCAACTTTTATATGGGATGATCGATAGAGATCATTCCGTGAAGCAACATAATATCAAAGGGATTATGTTGGGCACCAGACTCTCAATACCACTAAGAATCGTATGCCATGCAAGAACCTGCAAGGTTCTAACCTCCTCCATAAACTGTGAGGGACCTGCAGGCGTCTGCAAAGATAGCAGGGTCTGACCAGATCCTGAAAGTGTTTAGTAGAAGCTTGAGGTTCTGCGTAGCATACGGTCCGCGTGACTCTACGTACTATAGAGTGAGGACCACTGCATTCATGACAGAGGATACTTTACTCCCGTTGGAATTCCTTTTCTGTCCTTCCTTCACACGAATGATCATTTTTTACCCTCCCCATGCCTATAAATACTAAGTGAATGTACACATCATCATCATTCTCTGAAAACAACACACACTTTTGTGTACTGTTTCATTCAATATTCTCTCTCACGGGCTCCTCCGAGCTCAAGCAAGCCAAGGCGAGCAAAACCTTCTTCCGGGAGGCCGTAGTTCATTTTCACATCCATCCATTCTTCTCGACGCCGGGAAGAACCTCTTTCTCACACACACTACCTCGAACTTAAGGTAAAACCCTCTCCACTTAAAGGGGAATGAGGCTCAATGGAGCCCTGCGCTCTTCGTCTTTCTCTCTTTCTCCTACCTCATTTCTTCGTTATCTGCTTATATGCGTGTAAAACTCCATGAATCTTGCTAGTTTATGGCTAAATACGCCCTCTATCCGTTGCCTATAGCTCAACTATTGTTCGTTGTCGCTACGTACATCCTGCCTTGTGCAAAAATGCTTGGTTATGGCTTTTCCATACGCATGAATCTCTCGCTCTTTACCTCTTTAACGCTTTATACATAAATGCTCTTTGCAAAACGTGATGAACAATACCCTAAATTGTTGTGGATCTCTAACCCGGATCTATCACCAACATCGCCATAATCCCACCAACACCACCATCTCCAACTGCAGACTAGAGAGCTCTGGAACGGTACGTTAAGGACCGGGAGCTAGCTGCAGAGATAATCCGAAATCGATACCCCTCCGTGGAAATGACTGATGATTTCTACACCACAGCCGTTGATTTCCTCACGTATATTACATACAGAGGAACAGAATACTACAAGATCTTCAATCTTTTGAAAGCTCTGAAGGAGGAGGTGATCGAAGTGAAGGAAGTGGAAGTGCTCAATTTCATCGGAGCTGATGGCTTTCATGTGTTCATCAATGAGGCCAATTACTGGGAGATGCTCGACGCCAGGGTATTGCGTGAATATCCAGATGCGTCCATCCTAGAGCGAGTGCCGTCCAAGCATGAACTCCGATTGATAAAGGAGCACGAGGTTGAAGTGGAGGCGAAGGATGTGGAGATCTCCAACCTTCAAAGTGAGATCACTAAGAAGGATGAGGAGTTGACAAAGAAGGTGCTGGAAGTCAATAATCTGCGTGCAGATTTTGACAAGAAAAAGGGTGAACTGGAGGAGGAGATTGAGGAGAAATCTAAGCTGGTGGATGAGAGAGAGAGAGAGAGGCTACTGGAGGAGAGGACGAAGCGAGTGGAGGAGTTAGAGAAAAATGCTCAAGAGCTCAAGCAGTTTCTTGAGGCTGAGAGGAGCAAGTTGAAAGAGTTCAACACCAAGCTAGTAGCTTTGGAGAAGGAACTGGAGACAGAAAAGGAGGAGAAGAGGAACATGAGGAATAAGTACAGGGAGAACATCAACAAAGCCACTGCAAACGTTGAGAAGATGGAAAAGCGAATCTCCGGATATGAGGAGAAGATAGTCCATTTGGAAGGCGATCTGAACCGGGCAAACCTGAGGATTCATTCGCTTGATTGGAGGTTCAGATCCTTAACAGCAAGCTTGATGAAGAAAATGCTGAACTTGGGAGCCGGCGGAGGAGTGCTCAAGCCCTGGACTTGAAGCAAGCTGAGTTGAGCATCTTACTTGCCAAAGTGAAGAAGTTAGCGGGAGACTATGCAGTTAAAATGTCCGCAGTTGCTCAACTCAACGTTTCCTTGAACCAACGAGAGCGATACCTGGCCACCACTAAAGCTGAGCTTGAAGCATCTCAATTCCACTTCGACTTCTCCTTGCAAGAAGAAAGGAAGAAGATAACCAGAGATGTCGAAGCGGAGCTGGACGTTCGCTTCAAGGAAGTGGAGCCTCTGGAAAGATTGATGATTTCTGTGAAGGAGAGGGAGAAGCAGTGTCAGTACCTGCTTGAGGAAATCTCCATCAAGACATCAGAAATCGTGCTCTCCAAAGAGCATGTGTTTGCAGAGCATGCCGAGAGGATGCTCCAAGCTGTCCTGAGCAAAGTAAATGATCTACACCAATCCATCAGCGGAAAGGTGACTATTCCCACCCCCGGCAGTCTTGATGATGCCAAAAAGGGGGGAAATGATTGTGAAACCAACCGAATCTACAAGAGCAGGTGGAGAAGGAGGAAGTGGAGTTAGACATGAGAGGTTTATCGAAGGAGGAAGTGTTGGAAGGATCGAAGCCAGTGGCTTGATCGCAGGGGGAAGCAGAGTCGAAGGAGAAGGAAGTGAAGAAGTGGAGGAAGAGATGGATGAAGCTCGGGCAGAGCTGGCGAGGAAGAAAGGGAAGGACAAGGTCCTTGAAGAACCCCGAAGGCCATCTGCCGGGAAGCTACTTGGCTCTTCTATAGCCACTCATCCCCCAGTTATCCCATTGACCAAGGAGCAGAGAGAGAGGCAGATTGCAGAGGATGAAGCTGTTGCCCGTGCCTTGGAGAAAGAATTTGAACTCCCGCAGAAGGCTCTAATTGCAAGCTTCTAGGCAGGCGCTTCAGGTGCACCCGCTACAGCTGCTACTGCTCCTGCTCCAACGGATGTTGGCACTGCTTCTGCAAGCCAGGCCATTGTGCCTCAACCATCGAAGCAGATGCCGCCCCCGCCACCTCCTACTCAAAAACAACCCTTGAAGCGGACTGCACCTGAGTCCAGGGAAGAGGACCTTGCGGCCAAGCGCCAGAAGATGCAGCAGGCTATCACTGAAAAATCTAGCCGCTTCGAGAGGAGAGAGAAACAGGGAGAAGAGAAGAAGAGGAGGAAGGATAAGGACGAGGAGGTGAAGAAGAAAAGGCTGAAGAAGATAGATGAGCGGATCGAGTCACACTGGAATGAAGTGAGACTCATTCAGTCCACTATCGCACGAAGCGCCTACATTCCTCACACTCCTGAGGAATCTGAAGCTGTCCAAACTCAAGCATGGATGGACACCTGCCGAGTCACAACGACGGAGATGATCAATTCCGGCCGCTACCCGCCCGAAGAACATGACTATATCCGCAAGCGAGTCAATGAGAAGCTTCCAAAGTGGAACACTAACTCCAGTGCAAAATTCAATTCAGTCATGAAGGAATTGACAAGCAGAACGGAGTAGGAGCTGGCCACGCGAAGGGATCATCATCCAGACTCGAGGCAAATCGAAGACTTCATCCCGAGAGATCTTCTTGAGACATGGCTCATCCTGAAGGACAAGTTTATCAAGGCCTACTGCTACTGGCAAGTAGTGCCTTATCAGGATAAGTGCTCAAGAATGGATGCTCTCAACAACTTCTTGTGCCAATACAATGAACGGTTACAGCGAAAAATCTTTACATTGGTGGAGAAAGCTGAGCCTTTACCTCTCATCATTAAAGTGCCCGCAGTAAAGGAGTTTCCCATGCCGTTTCAACCCAAATCTTCGGTTCCAAACCGAAAAATCATTGATAAAGAAGTTGATGAAGCTCTGAGATTGGAGCGCAGGTGGAGAGAGAATCAGTACAACATCAGGTCGATGGAAGTGAATGTTCTGTCTGCCTTCTACATCGAAGAAGTGACGGAGGAGAAGAAGGAAGAAGAGAAGGAAGAGAAGGATGAAGCTGCGGAAAAACCTTGAATTCTGATTCATCATATTTTGTGAACTGTTGTTCATCTATCCTATTTAAATTTCTGTTAACTTGTGTCATTTACAAGCTTTGTGAATGATTTATCCTTATGCTACAAAACTCAAAAGTTTAACCGAAAAAAAAAGGGAAAGGAACTTAAAAAAAAATTCAAACGAACTTGCAAAGGAAGCAGTCGGTTGAAGTTCCTTCCACGGTTAGACAGGCTAAATCTTTTAGCCTAAAGTCATTGGGACTCTTCGAAGTGAGTGAAGTATTTGTTTTGATTTGATCCCAAAACCCCAAGTGTTCTATTCCCAAACGACCCAATTTGATGTAGAAAATAGGTTAGAAAATTTTCTAAGCCTATACTGTTAGGATGGCTTTACTTTTGCTTTATTCACTTAGGTTTTAGACTGTAGAAAATTCAAGTGAAGGCCACTCGCTTGAGTGTGTTTTTCAATCGAAGCGAGTCTACCCAACCGAAGTGAAGCGTGCCGAAGAATATCGAAGTGGAGCGACCGCTACAGTGGATTCGAAGCGAGTCTGCCAGAGCGAAGCGAAGCGAGCGCTACAGTGAAAAGCCGAAGCGAGTCAACACGGGTCAACACTTACTAAAGAAGTTACTTGGAGAATACAATTTCCAAAGTACTCGCTACAGTATGTTGGGAATTGTTATGGACCAATTTGTTAAGGGGGAACTCTGAGGGATACTTGATAAACGAAGCCATTTGTTTTTGATTGGATCCCAAAACCCCAAGTGTCCAGTTCCCAAGCGACCCATTTTGATGTAGTTAATAGGTTAGAATTTTTCTAAGCCTAAATCTGTTAGGATGGCTTTATTTTGCTTAGCTTTAGACTGCAGGAATTCAAGTGAAGGCCACTCGCTTGAGTGTGTTCTTCCAAAGCGAAGCGAGTCTAGCAAACCGAAGTGAAGCGTGCCGAAACCAGCGAAGCGAAGCGAGCGCTACAGTGGAGTCAAAGTGAAGCCACCAAAGTGAAGCAAAGCGAACGCTACAAAGAAAAGCAGAAGCGAGTCAACGCGGGTCAACACTTATTAAAGCGGTCACTACGAAACTCCGTTTCGAAAGCGACCCGCTACAGTATGATCCTGAAGCGACTCACTTCAGAGCGGACGCTACAACTTCAAAGCAAAGCAAGCCACTACCTACCAGAAAGCGACAGCACAACTCCCGCCCATATTTTGAACTCCAGTCAACAGGAGATCGTAGCATTAATTACGAGATCTCCACGTGTGGAAAGCGGAGTGGAGCGGAAGAGTTGACTGCCAGGCCGACAAAGGCGCCGCAACAGTACTGGCTCGCTCCAGTTACTGTTACACTTGGAAGTTAGCCAATTTTGGCAAAATGCCAAAACTGCGCGTCTGCAAAAGCAACTGCCTGCGCAAGTACTGTCGAGAGGAGGAGGGACAAGGCCACCAACCAAGCAACGGATCTCAGCCAACCCTCCGCCTATAAATAGTGAAGGATGAAGACGAAGAAGAGAAGAACACTACTTGATCATTCGAGCGCATACAACAAACAAACACTCCCCAGCTTTCTAGCAATCTTCAAGTCTTTGTTTTCAAGTGTTCTCCGAGTTTCCAGTTCATCGGAACTCGTCTTCACAGCCTTCACACTTAGATTCTAAGCCCACTTCAAATATCCAAGCTTAGAAGAAGAACTCTAGCTAATCTTTGCATCACTGTAAAGAGTTCTTCATAGTGTGTCGTCAACCAAAAACCCTATACTTTGTCAGTTAGGTTTTGAGTGTTGTCGTTAGGTTGTCCAGATCCAAGGCCCTTCTTTCATCGATTGAAGAAGCCTCGATCGTAGAGTTGAGATCCAAGCTTACACTTACACCGTTTGTGTGAAGCTCGATCGACGCTAGGCTGTAAGGAGAGCCCGGAATCTCCCTGTTGTTCGGACAGAAACGAGTGAAGTTTCGTGTCCAGTTTAGGTCTTAGTAGTGAACCCGTAATCACTGCGTTGTTCGTCAGATCCAGGCGAGTGAAGCCCGATCTCGACCAGGTTTTTGAAGGACCCGTAACCTTCAAGTTCTTGAGTGAAAAGAACAGTTGCCGTCGTGCAACAAAGTGGACGTAGGAGCGTTATCTCCGAACCACTATAAATCTTCGTGTCGTATCTCTCTAACCCTAAACTCTTTACTGTATTTGTTTATCCATTGCACTTGCATCTAAACAACTTAATCTGGATATTTTAATTACTTAGGAAAAGATTTTAGCTCACCAAATTCCGCATACACGAGTAAGGACTCCCTCTTGATCAAGTCATCACTTCGGTCAAGCAGGCTAGCTATGTACTGTTGATCTAGCTTCAGCTAGGTCTTAAGTTTAAAGCGAGCTCCTTACTTGTTACTCTGAGTTAAGGGATTTGAAGTTGAAAAACTTCAAAATACGTATTCACCCCCCCCCCCCCCTCTACGTATTTTTCCTATTAACAAACCGGGACCAACAAGTGGTATCAGAGCAGCGGTTCTTTCGAGCCTCTGCTTTGCATATCCGAAGTGAGTCCCCACTCACTTCACGTTGTCTCACTGAACCGGATCCTATTTTCCTAAGTGCATCAAACCTCACCCACGCATATTGCATTTACTGCTGATAGTTTGCTATGTCTACATACAGTGCATTAAATCTTCCACAGTTCTCGATCGAAGGATACGAGATATGGAGTTTCCTTGTCGAGAGCTTTCTATGCTCCATCCACGACCGGATGTGGGAAGTCATTGAAGACGGACCAATCAAAATCAAGAAAGCAATATCTGTGGAGGTTCCAGCCGCTGAAGGTCGTCCAGCCCACGTTCGACAACAGTACGTGGAGAAGGATAAGGATGAGTATACTCCAAATGACCTCAAAGTTGCCAACCTCGACAAGATTGCACGCCACACGATGCAGAGCACCGTGTCGAACGCCTACCTTCCAAGGATTAGGAAGTGCGCAACAGCGAAGGAGATGTGGGAAACCCTAGCCCTCATTTCTCAAGGAACAGAAAAAATCAAGGAGAACAAACTCGCCGTTCAGATGCGGGAGTTTGAAAGTCTGATAATGAAGCCAGGAGAGTCCATCGACACCTTCGAGCTGAGAGTTACAAACATAATTTCGACTCTCAACTCGCTTGGGAAGTAACTCACAGATAAGGAAGTCAACCTGAAGATTGTCCGAGCTCTCACAAGGAAGTGGCAAACAATGAAGGAGCTGTATCTAGCAACCAAGGATCTATCAAAATTCACACCGGAGATTCTGTTTTCCGAACTGAAAGCTCATGAATTCGATCTGAATCGAATGAACCTCGACGAAGAGGAGGAAGCGCCCACTACGTCAAAAGGAGTAGCATTCAAAGCTGCCGAAGGGCCAAGCGAGCAGTCGCTAGCCAAGATGACGAGGGAAGAGTTGGAAGAACACATTGCGTTCTTATCCAAGAACTTCAATAAAATGAATTCTCGAGTGGGCAAATACAAAAGATTCTACAAGCAATACAAAGGGAGGAGCACTGATGCTCGAGAAGGAAAAGGGAAGAGAGAAGAGACGACAAAGCCGATCCCGAGAGACATGATGGAAGTGGAATGTTACCATTGCCACAAGATGGGCCACTACAAATCCGATTGCCCAAAGCTGAGTGCGAAGGAGCGAGAAGAACTGAAAGCAAAAAGGGATGCACCAAGGCGAGCGCTCGTAGCGAGTGAAGTGCCGGTCGCTACAACTGAAGATCCACCAAGCGACTCAGATGCATTCACCGATCCAAATTCCAGTGATGGTGAGGATCTAGGATTTATGGCGCTCACCGATGAAGAAACTGGAGAGGTATTCATCTATCCCCCATCTAGTTCAATTACACTCGCACACTCGCACCAAGAGGAACCCAATTCCTCAACATGGAGTGAGTTGCTTGACAAGCACGTTAAACTGTCAAGTGACCATGAAGTGCTGCAACAAGCTTTGTCCCAAAGCAAGGAGGAGAACCGAAAGCTAGCCACTGAGCTTGACCAAGTCAAACTTAATCTAAGGGCTATGACTAGTAAGTTCGAGGATCTCTTCGCTAGACATCAAAGCTTGGAGGGAAGGTATGAAACCCAATCCACTCTAGTCGCCAATTTAAATAAAGCATCATACGCTAGACAGGCACTAGAGAGTTCTCTTCTACCTTTTGGTAGAAAGGGAGGACTTGGATATGAGGGTGGACCTTCCAAGCCAACTGTCTTTGTTGGTGCTTCAAACACAACACCATCAGTCACTTTGGAAATGCCCACTGCATCCAAAGCGACCACTAACAAAGACAAAGGCAAAATGGCGGAGAACCCTAAGAAAAGGCCAATGAAGATGTCTATATCTTTAAGGACTGAATCTAAGGGTAAGCAAAATACAACTATCCCGAGCACTCACAATGCTAAAAATTACCAATCCAAAGGTAAAGGGAAACCAGTTGTAGCTTCTAAGCCTCAAGCCAAGACACGAGAGACAAAGGATCTCCCCTTCAAAAAGAGGAGTAATGTCTATGTGTCACGTTATCCGGACTGGAGATGGTCCAACCGGACTAACATTGAGGGGGAAGAACTCGAAGGACCAAAGAGGCCGCTTCGAACTTCCAAGGTTACTCAAGCGAGTCGGGGTCAAAACCCTAGTTGGACCGCTTTGAGGAAACCAAGCGAGCCGCTTCGTCAGACTAGAAATCCTAAGTCAGTCTCTAAACCCAAAGCTAATCCAAAGCGAGTCGCTTCAGGGTATAAGCAAAATGGGAAGAGCGTAGGTAGGTCTGAAGCGAGTCGCTACCCCTCTTGCACACACTGCTGCACATGTGAAGCTGCTTTAAGGCAGAAGTCACAGTTTTCGAAGGTCGAGAAACCCAAAGCACAAGCTTCCTTTCAAAAGAAAGTGAAGCAAGTGTGGGTACCTAAGGGAACTAACCTGCAAGGACCCAAACTGATTTGGGTACCAAAATCTGTCTAATTGCAGGTGGGCGACGTGGATCCCATGCCAAGTGAGGGTCATCAAATCTGGTACTTGGACAGTGGATGTTCGAGACACATGACCGGCATGAAAGCTCTACTTCAAGACTACATTGAGAAGAAGGGTCCACACGTTACTTTTGGTGATAACTCTCGAGGAAGCACCAAAGGGTACGGCGCACTGAAAGTTGGAAAACTCACAATTGAAGAAGTCTCCTACGTGGAAGGACTTAAGCACAACTTGTTATCCATTTCACAATTCTGTGACAAGGGATACAAGGTAGAATTCATTTCCAACAAGTGCATTGTGAAGAGCAAGCTCACATCCCAGATTGTGCTCACTGGAATAAGACAAAGGAACGTCTATATAGCACAATGGGATAGCTGCAAAGTGGAGACGTGCTTAGTAGCAAGGAGTGCTACAGAGATTGGATGGCTGTGGCACAGACGCTTGAACCATCTCAACTTCAAAGCAATCAATCGCTTAGCTCGTAAGGGTTTGGTGCAAGGCATACCAAATGAAGTCTTCATCAAAGACCATCCATGCTCACCATGCCAACGAGGGAAGCAGACAAAGACGCACTTCGCCAGTCTTGAAGAAGCCTCTTCCAAGCGAGTGCTCGAGCTGCTTCACATGGATCTGTTTGGTCCAGTCACTCCAGTTAGTATAAATGGTAGGAAGTACACTCTAGTTGTAGTCGACGACTTTTCTCGCTACACTTGGGTCGTATTTCTCTACAGCAAGAAGGAGACTCTGACCAAGCTACCACAACTGCTCAAGCGATTGGCTGTGGAGAAGAATCAAGCTATCGTGACCATCCGCTCCGATAAAGGCACAGAGTTCTTGAACTCTACCATTCAAGCTTACTGCACGGAGCATGGCATAGCACATCAGACTTCCTCAGCACGCACACCACAGCAGAATGGAGTTGCTGAAAGAAGAAATCGAATCATCAAGGAAGCTGTTCGAACAATGATTGCAGACTCAAAACTTCCAATGAAGTATTGGGCTGAAGCCGCCAATACAGCATGCTACACGCAGAATCGAACGCTTCTCTGTAAACGACATGACAAAACACCATATGAAATATAGACAGGGAGAAATCCTAACATATCTTATTTCCATATTTTTGGTTGTAGGGTCTTCATCCATGACAATGGGAAGTCACAGTTGAAAGCCTTTGAAAGCAAAGCTGATGAAGGAATATTCTTAGGATATTCTACATCAAGCAAAGCTTACAGGGTATTCAACTGTAAAACCCTAATCGTGGAAGAATCACCCCATGTCGTACTTGATGAATCTTCTTTAAGTCATCCACAGGAACAGGATCAATCTAAAGACGGAAAGTCAAGTGAGGAACCCATCAACACTCTTACTTGGGACATACTTGAGGATGAAGAAGAAATCAAAGGCTCAAGCGAGCAGAAGGTCCAAGGAAAAGATGAAGCTGCCCCCAAGACTCCTGAAGCGAGTACAGGCCAAGCACCCAATCCAGTCGCTTCAGTCGGTGAAGCGAGTGACAAGGAAGACGATGAAGATGAAGCTGGCGGATCCAAGCGCGCGTGGCTCAAGGATCACTCACCTAGCCAAATCATCGGAGATCCATCCAAGGGTGTAGTGACCAGAAGTCAAGTGTTTGGAGAAAGTGCCATGTTCAGTTGCTTTCTCTCAAACATTGAGCCGACATGCGTAGAAGAAGCCTTAGCCGATTCAAATTGGGTGATCGCCATGCAAGAAGAGCTGAACCAGTTCACCAGAAACGACGTATGGTACCTCGTGGATCGTCCCAAATTTCAGCACGTTATTGGCACCAAATGGGTATTCAAGAACAAGACGGACGAGGACCACAACGTAGTAAGGAACAAGGCGCGTCTCGTTGCCAAAGGCTACTGCCAAGAGGAAGGAATCGACTTTGATGAGACTTTCGCTCCAGTGGCACGACTTGAAGCTATCAGATTGTTTCTAGCCTATGCAGCAACCAAGAAGTTTAAGGTCTATCAAATGGATGTGAAGAGCGCGTTCCTGAACGGTGAATTGAAGGAAGAAGTGTATGTGGAGCAGCCACCGGGTTTCGAGCAAGGAGACAAAGTGTATCGCTTGAAGAAAGCTCTATATGGGTTGAAGCAAGCCCCCAGAGCTTGGTACGATACACTTTCTCAATTCCTAGTGGAAAATGGTTTTCACAAAGGAAAGATAGATCGAACCCTATTCACCATCAACCATGGAGAAGACACGCTATGGGTTCAGATCTACGTAGATGACATCATATTTGGGTCACCAAACCAGTCGCTTAACGAGAAGTTTGGAGAGCTAATGAAGACCAAATATGAGATGTCAATGATTGGCTTGATGAGCTGCTTTCTAGGTCTTCAAGTGAAGCAGCAGGATGATGGTATCTTCATCAATATATCAAGCGAAGTATACTAGAGATATGCTTGCCAAGTTTGGTATTCAGCATGCTAAAGCTGTGAAGATCCCAATGAATACCAACTGGAAGATGGAGCCAGACGAAGAAGGAAAATCTGTGAATCCTACAGATTATCGTGCCCTAATTGGGTCACTTCTCTATCTCACTGCAAGTAGGCCAGATATTGCTTTTGCAGTTGGAGTCTGTGCTCGCTTCCAAAGCAACCCCAAGCACAGCCATCTTGAAGCTGCCAAAAGAATTCTTCGATATTTGAAGGGCACTATCAATATGGGGCTGTGGTATCCAACGGAGGACAATCTGGAGCTCACTGGATACTCAGACGCTGACTATGGAGGGTGCCGAATTGATAGGAAATCAACTTCGGGCACGTGTCAGTTCTTGGGAAGCAAGCTGATCTCATGGTTCTCAAAGAAGCAGACGAGTGTAGTCACTTCAACGACTGAAGCCGAATATATGGCCGCAGGAAGCTGCTGTTCTCAAATTCTATGGCTTCGTCAGCAGTTGAAGGACTACAATGTTGAAGCGAATGAAATTCCGATCTTCTGCGACAACAACAGTGCTATATGCATCTCGCAGAATCCAGTGCTACACACCAGATGCAAGCACGTGGAAATCCGACATCACTTCATTCGTGATCATGTCGAGAAGAAGGATATCAAGCTCGAGAAAATTCATACCGATCTCCAGCGAGCAGATATCCTCACCAAGCCTCTAGCTGAGTCTCGTTTCAATCAGCTATGCATGGAATTAGGGTTGTTAGACCCTGGTGAAGAATGCTAGATCCAGGATGCACGAAGGAGTGGTCGCTAGTTTTTTGTAGCGTCACTCGCTTCGGATCTTCACCAACTCAAGCGAGTCACTTCAAAATCTCACTCGCTTGAAGAAGGAGAAATAAGGTGGAGCAAGGTGGAGTGTTGGAAGACGTTACCTACCCGCTTACAGGAATTGTTAAGCCATTGGTTAAGGGGGAACTATTGTTTGCTCTCGGAGCAAGCTACTTCCAAAGCGAGCAAGGAAAGCTGCTACCTAGCCTAGGATTCCTAGCGAGTGGGTATAAACACTCGCAAGTGCCATTTCTAGTAACGGTTGTGGGGTCTTGTATCGGGCCTTCCCACGTAAAAATGGTGAAAGCTTAGGCAGGGCTGGCACCTAGACCTTGTGTCCTCTTCCCATCTCTCCGTCGAAGAGGAGCAAGTCTTCTCATCTCCTTCATCGTGGATAAATGTCCATTTCTTACTCACTCTTCACTGAGTTGAGCTGCCGGATGTCTATCCATTCCCCTCTCACCTTGAACTTTGCATCGCTTCAATTTGCCCAATCTTGGGTCAAAGCGAGTCGACTGCAAGTTCATTCTGTAGCATGTAGGAGGATGCTTGAAGGTTTACCTTTTTATACAAAAGGTTGCAGGGCTGGTGACATGCTTCTGCGTAAAATACGAGATTGTCTTGTCAGAGCATTCTCATTGTCATCCTGTCCATTTCTGCTCTGAGATAAGGACTTGTACTCATCCCCCATTCGTCGTGAATATGTACACTTACGTGAAGCTCCCCTCTGGGTTGAAGTAAGCTTGTGTACTATATTCATTTTCTCTCTCATTCACTTCGATGGAGGACTCTCTAATTCGTAGAGGAAGATGAATGCCATGAAGACGAATGCCAAGGAGATGGGACACACAACAAGTGATGAACATTCCAACAAGTGGGTTCAACATGAAGTCCAAACCTAATGAAGTCTTCAAATTGTGGTATCAATCTCCTACGAAGTGAGATTGACTGGTAAGCGTTTCAATTTTAAGTACACTAAGTGAGGTGAAACGTGCTAGAAACTTTCACTCACTACGTGGAAAATATGAAGTGAATCTGACACAAATACAAAGAGGAAAACACTCTTGTTTATCCTCGAAGTATGTAAGTCAGAAACATTTTAAATTAAGCAAAGAAATTTATTCCAGTCGCTTCAGATGGCCAAGCGAGTGCTTCGCCACTCAAAGCTAGCCATCGCAAGCAAGTGCGGAACAGTCACTCAAGCGAGTGCCTCTCAAGTGAGTAAAGGCCAAGCGGCCCAACTCGAAGCGAGTAGGCACGAAGCGAGTATGAGCTGTCTGCACTCGAGTGCCTATTTCACTTTCTGCCAAGCATTTAATGCAGTGGCGCGTAGAGGAAGAAACGACAGGCGCGTGGACGTCAAAGCCGAGGAAAGCGGGAAAAATCACACTCAATCCAGCCGTCGAATCTGAACCGTCTCGAAATCTCGACCGCTGGATTGACTACTGTTGGGAGAGACGAATCATCAACAGCCACGTGGCCACGTCAAGCGAAATTGGCGGTTCACTTTTCCAGTGATGACGCCGGACACGTCAGTTCCATCACCGGAGGTAGCCACCCACGCACAGAACCCTAGGAGTGATTTTACCAGAATACCCCTGCCACGTCAGCCAAGACATAACTCTATATATTTGGGACGAGGCAGAACTGCAAACCTTTCACAGCCTTCAAAAATTTCCATTCTCGTGCTTAGATCTGCAACTTCTGCAACTCACGAGTCTCAACCCCTTTCTATTTCATCGTAAAAAAATTCTCTTCAAATTTCATTCAAATTCACCATGGGCAAGAAGAAGAGTACAAAAACGATGGAGAAGTTCATGACGAAAGTTGGCGAGCACATCAACGTCGAGCCCCATCTCGACCCTATTGTCGTCGAAGTTAATGGTTTCTTCCGTAGAGCCGTGACCACGGCCGGTCTATGGAAGTTTGTAACTTTGATACCGACGAAGATTCTGGCGAAAGCCATTGGAGAGATTCTGCTGAATCTGAAGAAGGAACAAAATACATCTTCCTTCACTGACCCACGGACCAGGAAGCCAGTGGAGGTTGATATGAGTAAACTCATCGAGGTGTTCGTTCTACCAAGAGAAGGAGGAGATTCTCTGCTAGATCTAGGTCTTTCGGCCGGAGTGCAGTATGGTCGATTTGCAGTCGCTGGAGCAGATCCGAACTTCAAGGAGGCCAACATTCGCAAAAGTCTGAAGGAACCGTTCAATCTCATCTGCGAACTCTTTACGAAGAGCATTGCATGCTATGTCGGTTCCCTCGACACGCTATCAGAGACGAAGCTGATCGGCACCACCATGATTATCGACAGCCTCACTGGAACGAAATTCAACTGGCACGGGTGGCTTCTCAAGCAAATCCACGAAGCTGCTGACGATTCTGCATTCGTACCAGGAACTCCAGATAAGATTCTGCGCAAAGGAAAATTGAAACTCTTCTCAAGGTTGTCTGTCGCACTGGAAATGAAGTATCCAGAGATAATATGGCCGGAATCTGACACGATCATATACAACAAGCACACCATCTTCTATGAAAAGTGGAAGAAAACAAAAATCCCAATGGATCAGGGACTTCTAGTTGTAGAAGTGCCCGCAGCAAGGCAAGTTGTGAAAGCACAAGCTGAAGCTTCCCAAGCAAAGCAAGCCGCTTCATCTTTGAAGCAAGTGGCTGCAAAGCAAGGGAAGAAGAGATTGAAGCAAGACACTTCACCTGTCCAAGAAAGCGAGGCGGTGGAGAAGCCGCTTGAGGACGTTGAAGTTAACAAATCTCAATCCTCACCTACTAAAGCTACCCAAATCCCTGAAACAGAGCAAACTCTGCCAGTCACAGAACCTACCCATATCCCTGACACCCCTGAAGCTACACTTTTCCAATCCCCTTCAACATCGGCGGGAACAGCCGATACCGCCCATACTTCCATGCTTCCCCAGTTCCAAATCTCCAAAACCCCCACACAGATGAATGCTCTCAAAAGATACAAGAGAGACAGAGAGCAAGCAGCTGAAACCCTCAGAACTCGATATCCCTCAGTGCCAATGTCAAATGACTTCTTCACCAAGATGGTCGATTTCTTGACATATGTCACCTACCGCGGCACAGAGTTCTACAAAGTCTTCAAGCTTCTGGAGGCCTTCTCAAAGGAAGACCTCATACAGATGGAAGGAAAGCTTCTGGACTTCATCGGTGAGAATGGTTTTCATGCATTTCTCACTGGAACCAGCTTCTGGGATGCGCTGGACGCAAAAGTAAAGCGTGCCTATCCGAACGCTAAAGTCCCTAAGCACACCCCAACCATTCATGAGAAGAAGCTAATGAGGGATCACGCAGAGGAGATGGAGGTTAAGAACGCAGAGATCTTAAGTATACAAGACGAGATCACCAAAAAGAAGATGGAGTTGAAGGAGAAGGAGAAAGAGCTGGAGGCACAAGTAAATCTAGTGAATGATCTCAAGGACTCGCGTGACGCAGAAAGGAGCCGCTTGAGAGAGGTGAATATCAAACTTGTCACAGTTGGTAAAGAGAAGGAGACGTTGGAAAAGGAGGTGAAGGAGCTGAAAAAGAAAGTGGAGAATAAGGAGGGAGAGTTGGTGATGAAAGAAAGCGAACTCCTGAGTACCAAGAAGACTCTTGACTTACTTCGAACCCAATTGAAGGAAGTCAAAGAAGAGAGTGCCATTGACAAGAGAGAGCTTGAAAGTCTAAGGAGAAATGCACAGGCTCTTGACTTGAAGAATGCTGATTTGTCAGAAAAGCAAGTCTTCGCGTCTCGAACGGAAGAGATGTTTCATGCTGTACTTGACAAGATTGAGGTACTTCACAAGTCTCTTACTGGAAAGACAATCGTCCCAACCCCTGGTTTTGATGATGCCAAAAAGGGGGAAGGGATGGTACTGAAAAATGCCAACCTCTTGGAGCCACAAGGTGGAGTAATTGGAACTGTTGAAGTAGAGAAATTGTTGGAGGAGAGTAGTGGTACTGGAGAAGAGGAGAGAGAGGCGAAGTCTGCAAAGAAAGGCAAAGAAAAGCTCACTGAGGAGGAACCGCTGAAAAAGCCTGAGGAACCACGCAAGCCACTTGGAGATAAAGTGCTTGCCTCTTCCATTGCTCGACATCCTCCAGTCACTGTGCTACAAAGGAGGAAAGGCGGAAACTAGCAGAGGAGATCGAGACTATGGCTTGGGAGAACGAGCGCCAGTTTAAGTTGAAAACTCTTGCAGGTACTTCAAGCTCTCAAGCGCCCACTTCAGACGAAGCACCCACTTCATCTCCCCCATCATCAAAGCTAACTGCTCCAGAAACTAAGAGAGATGATTCAGCGACCAAGCGCCAAAAAGTTGAGAAGACAGTTGTTCCAAGGGCAGAGAAGGAAAAGAGGATAAGGACAAAACGACTGCAAGTCATTGACGAACGAATTGAGAAACACTTCAATGAAATGAAACTCATCCAGTCCGTCTTGGTCAGAAGTATCTTTGTTCCAATCACGCCAGAAGAATCCGATGCATGCCTAGGTCAGGCTATGATCGATGCATGTCACAAGACTGCGAAAGAAATGATTGACTCTGGCCGCTACCCTCTCAGAGAAGAACGCAATTACATTCGCAAGCAACTCAACAAGAAGCTTCCTTCCTGGAGCGGCGAGTCAGGAAAGAAGTTCAAAACGATCATAGCACAGATGTCCAGCCGGTCGGAGGAGGAGTTGGCTGTGCGCAGAGATGAGCACCCTGATGCCCGTGAGATCGAGCAGTTCATTCCTGACGAACTACTCGAGCAATGGCTACATTACAAGGAGAAATTTATCAAAGCGTACTACTATTGGGAAGTAGTGCCATTGCAGACTGAATGCTCAAGGGTCACTGCGCTCAACAACTTTCTTAGTGTCTATGATGAGAAATTTAGGCAAGAAGTCTTTGCTCTTGCACAGCTTGGAGAGCCTACACCATTAATCATCAAGGTACCAGCCAAGAAGGAATTCGTTATGCCATTCCTACCTGGCACCAGTATCCTCAACCGCAGCATCATCGACGCTGAGGTGGATGAAGCCTTCCAACTGGAAGAGACTTGGAGGAGGCCAAGTATCCACAGTGTTGATTCGCTGGAAGCAAAGGTTTTCAGTGCATACACCATTCCAGATGAAATGATCGCGAAGGATTTGGAGGAAGAGGAAGAAGAGAAGGAGAAGGAGGAAGAAGGGAAGTGACGAAAGAAGGAGAAGGAGGATGAAGGAACTGCAGGAAACCTCTGAGTTTCAAGTTCCTTACATATCTTTTTTTGTGAACTTCTTGTTCATATATCCAAATTTCAATTTCTGTCTCTTCTCGTGTCATTTACTCGCTTTGTGAATGACTTTACCTTTTTGCTACAAACTCAAATAATTTAACCGAAAAAAAAAGGGAAAGGAACTTAAAAGAAAAATTACAAACGAAACTGCAAAGGAAGCAGTCGCTTGGAGTTCCCTTCACGGTTAGATAGGCTGGAATTTTCTAAATCTTAGCCTTTGGGTTTTGGCATCATCAAAAAGGGGGAAATTGTTGGGAATTGTTATGGACCAATTTGTTAAGGGGGAACTCTGAGGGATACTTGATAAACGAAGCCATTTGTTTTTTATTGGATCCCAAAACCCCAAGTGTCCAGTTCCCAAGCGACCCATTTTGATGTAGTTAATAGGTTAGAATTTTCTAAGCCTAAATCTGTTAGGATGGCTTTATTTTGCTTAGCTTTAGACTGCAAGAATTCAAGTGAAGGCCACTCGCTTGAGTGTGTTCTTCCAAAGCGAAGCGAGTCTAGCAAACCGAAGTGAAGCGTGCCGAAACCAGCGAAGCGAAGCGAGCGCTACAGTGGAGTCAAAGTGAAGCCAC
This sequence comes from Thymus mandschuricus, assembly GCA_029379335.1. Lineage (NCBI taxonomy): Eukaryota > Viridiplantae > Streptophyta > Magnoliopsida > Lamiales > Lamiaceae > Thymus > Thymus mandschuricus. The sequence goes on along the minus strand of CM057074.1, from coordinate 10,217,561 downwards.
CAAAGCGAAGCAAAGCGAACGCTACAAAGAAAAGCAGAAGCGAGTCAACGCGGGTCAACACTTATTAAAGCGGTCACTACGAAACTCCGTTTCGAAAGCGACCCGCTACAGTATGATCCTGAAGCGACTCACTTCAGAGCGGACGCTACAACTTCAAAGCAAAGCAAGCCACTACCTACCAGAAAGCGACAGCACAACTCCCGCCCATATTTTGAACTCCAGTCAACAGGAGATCGTAGCATTAATTACGAGATCTCCACGTGTAGAAAGCGGAGTGGAGCGGAAGAGTTGACTGCCAGGCCGACAAAGGCGCCGCAACAGTACTGGCTCGCTCAAGTTACTGTTACACTTGGAAGTTAGCCAATTTTGGCAAAATGCCAAAACTGCGCGTCTGCAAAAGCAACTGCCTGCGCAAGTACTGTCGAGAGGAGGAGGGACAAGGCCACCAACCAAGCAACGGATCTCAGCCAACCCTCCGCCTATAAATAGTGAAGGATGAAGACGAAGAAGAGAAGAACACTACTTGAGCATTCGAGCGCATACAGCAAACACACACTCCCCAGCTTTCTAGCAATCTTCGAGTCTTTGTTTTCAAGTGTTCTCCGAGTTTCCAGTTCATCGGAACTCGTCTTCACAGCCTTCACACTTAGATTCTAAGCCCACTTCAAATATCCAAGCTTAGAAGAAGAACTCTAGCTAATCTTTGCATCACTGTAAAGAGTTCTTCATAGTGTGTCGTCAACCAAAAACCCCATACTTTGTCAGTTAGGTTTTGAGTGTTGTCGTTAGGTTGTCCAGATCCAAGGCCCTTCTTTCATCGATTGAAGAAGCCTCGATCGTAGAGTTGAGAGCCAAGCTTACACTTACACCGTTTGTGTGAAGCTCGATCGACGCTAGGCTGTAAGGAGAGCCCGGAATCTCCCTGTTGTTCGGACAGAAACGAGTGAAGTTTCGTGTCCAGTTTAGGTCTTAGTAGTGAACCCGTAATCACTGCGTTGTTCGTCAGATCCAGGCGAGTGAAGCCCGATCTCGACCAGGTTTTTGAAGGACCCGTAACCTTCAAGTTCTTGAGTGAAAAGAACAGTTGCCGTCGTGCAACAAAGTGGACGTAGGAGCGTTATCTCCGAACCACTATAAATCTTCGTGTCGTATCTCTCTAACCCTAAACTCTTTACTGTATTTGTTTATCCATTGCACTTGCATCTAAACAACTTAATCTGGATATTTTAATTACTTAGGAAAAGATTTTAGCTCACCAAATTCCGCATACACGAGTAAGGACTCCCTCTTGATCAAGTCATCACTTCGGTCAAGCAGGCTAGCTACGTACTGTTGATCTAGCTTCAGCTAGGTCTTAAGTTTAAAGCGAGCTCCTTACTTGTTACTCTGAGTTAAGGGGATTTGAAGTTGAAAAACTTCAAAATACGTATTCACCCCCCCCCCCCCCCCTCTACGTATTTTTCCTATTAACAAACCGGGACCAACACAGTATGACCTTGAAGCCACTCGATTTGAAGCGGACGCTACACCATCTAAAGCGAAGCGAGCCACTACCTACCAGATAGCGACAGCACAATTCCCGCTCTTATTTTTGAAATCCAGTCGACTGAAGATCGTCGCATTAATTGCGAAATCTCCACGTGTCGAATGCGGAGAGGAGCAGCGGAGTTGACTGCCAGGCCGACAGGGCACCGCTACAGTACTGGCTCGCTCCAGTTACTGTTGTATTTGGAACTTAGCCATTTTCGGCAAAGTGCCAAATCTGCACGCCTGAAAAGCTGTTCGTCTGTGCAAGTACTGTCGAGAGGAGGAGGGACAAGGCCACCTACCAAGCAATGGATCTCGGCATCCCTCCGCCTATAAATAGTGAAGGATGAAGACGAAGAAAGTAGAGAACACTACTTGAGTATTCGAGCGCCTACTGCATACAAACACTCCCAGCCTTTGAACAATTTTTCGAGTCTTTGTTTTCAAGTGTTCTCCGAGTTCCAGTTTCATCGGAACTCTTCTTCACAACCTTCACACTAAGAATTCTAAGCCCATTCCAAACCCTAGCTTAGAAGAAGAGTTCTAGCCATCTTTGCATTCATTGTAAAGATTTCTTCAATAGTGTGTCTCTGTCGAAACAGAAAACCCTAACCCTAAAGTTTTAGGTTCTGTGTTCGTCGTTAGGTTGTGTTCGATCTAAGGCTCTACCTTCATCGATTGTAGAAGCCTCGATCATAGAGTCTATATCCAAGCTTACACTTTCAATAACTGAAGCTCGATCGAAGCTAGGTTGTAAGGAGAACCCGTAATCTCCCTGTCGTCGGACTGAAGCGAGTGAAGCTTCCAGTCCAGTTTAGGTTGTAAGGAGAACCCGTAATCTCCCTGTCATAGGACTGAAGCGAGTGAAGCTTCCAGTCCAGTTTAGGTTGTAAGGAGAACCCGTAATCTCCCTGTCATCGGACTGAAGCGAGTGAAGCTTCCAGTCCAGTTTAGGTTTTTGGTGTGAACCCGAAATCACCCAGCGTCTGATAGATCCAAGCGAGTGAAGCTCGATCTTGTCTCAGGCTTTTGAAGAGCCCGTAATCTTCAAGTTCTTGAGTGAAGAGAACGAGTTGCCTAGTGCAACAAAGTGGACGTAGGAGTTTCATCTCCGAACCACTATAAATCTCCGTGTCGTATCTCTAACCCTAATCTCTCTTTACTTGTTGTTTGATTATTCATTGCACAAAGCATCTAAACAAACACAAACTGAGATTTCAATTACTTAGGAAAGATTTAGCTCACCAAATTTCCGCATTTAGAGTAAAGTCTCACTCTTGGTCAAGCTCTAAGCTTAGGTCAAGAGATTTGTGAATACTCTAGATCTAGCTCTCAGCTAGGTCTTAGTTATTCAAACGAGCACTTTACTTGATACTCTGAGTTCGAGGAATTTGAAGTTGAAAAACATCAAAACACGTATTCACCCCCCACCGCCTCTACGTGTTTTTCCTCTTACAAACCGGGACCAACACTATTTGAGCACATAAACTTGGTTTGGTGTTTTCTATAACTAGGCAAGGAAGTAAGTAAATGACAAACTTAAACATGCAATGAGTAAATGGAAATAGCAAGTAAACAAATGAGAATTCAAGTAATAAAGGCATGGATCCAAGTAACTTCCGATGTGACTATGATGAGGGCTTTAGAATCTAGATGCTTCAAACCAATGTAATCAACCTTGAATGGTCTCTTATATCATATATGTTAACCTACCTTACTAGGGTGATCAACAAGTAGATCAATAGAACAATAAATGCTTTCTAAGCCTTTAAATGCTTTACCAACTCCAAATAGCTCAAATTAGTCTAAGATAACCTACCAACTCTCATCCAACCCATCTAATTCTTTCTAGGAACTATATGAGATGAAATCAAGTGATATGGGTATGGATTGATGCCAAGTGCTATGAATGGAAGCTTCCTAGGCATTCCATCAAACACCTTAGATGCACTCCTAGTGATCAATTAGTCATGCATTCAAATAAAGTCTCAATCCATAGGCAATTCAAGGGGAAGGTTAATGAACATCCTAAACTCTAGCACCCAACATCTAAATCACATCATCCATTACTTGGAACCATAAAGGTGCTTATCTAGCAATAGATCTAGCAAGCAAACCAATAAAAGTAAGAGAATTCATAGTAAAAAGAACAAGGAAAAGTAAAAGGAATTGAAATGCTCCAATAATCTTCAATATCGAAGCTTGATCATCCAATAATATTCAAATCTACCAAAAAGGAAAGAGGGAAAAGGTAGGGTTCTAGAGTAGTAGTGCAAAAGTGAATTACAAGTGATAAAAGATGCCAAATGAGGCAAATAAAGGAGTATTTATAACCTTCCCATAAGTTGGGGCCAAATTGCAATTAATAGAAACTTGAGTTGAGAAGGTGGGGTAAAATCTGTAATTTCCGGAAAGTTGTCTAAGACATGTGTTTGTGCATTCTCGCCCAAATCTGCCATTCTGCGCGCTCCGACGGTTTTGGCTCGTTCTCTCTCGCCCGGCATTGGAAAAATAATCCGCAAAGTGCTACGGCTTCCTCTCTCGATCCTCTTCGACATAGATTAACTCAAACATGCCCAGAAAATTGCTGCAGCACCTGAAATCAGCACGGAATACGAGAGAAAACGCAAAGCATATAGAAAATGCATAAATTGTAAAAACCTACCATTTCTAATCCACTTAAGCACATATTCTACCCAAAACATGCATCGAGACGCACTCTAAAACATGCTAAATATGTGGTTATCAGCATCCTTGAGTGCTGACTAGACGTGAATATTAGAGGCCCCAGATGCCACCCTCAGCGCAGATGCCACACTTAGAGCAAGAGATGTCGTGCCCAGTGCAGAAGCCGTGAGTTTTGCACTGGTTCATCCTTATGCAGGGGCTATCCTAGATCCGTCAGCATCTGCCAAGGCACAGGGACCTGATGAACACGCAATCAGCGTGACTCTATACACTTTAGGGTGAGGACCACAAAATTAATGACGAAGGGAATCTTGTCCCCTTAGAAATTCCTCTCTTGCCCTCCTTCTGCATGAATGTTCACCTTTTCGTCCTTTCTTACACCTATAAATAGAGAATTATCTCACCATTCCAAAACCAAAACCAACACACACGCATACTTCACATACTATTTTATTCACTTAGAATTCTCTCGAACTCAAGCAGTTGAGATCCTCTTTCAGGGAACCTCCTTCCTCATTTTTTTCATCTTCACTGCACGGGTGAAAAGCACTTTCAGTACTTTGATCCAAAGGTATAATCCTCGTTGCCAAAAGAGGGCGAGGATGAAGGCGCCTTGCGTTCTCTACCTCGCTCTCTTCCTCCCTCCTTTTCTCCCCAAAATGAGCTTTTCTCTTCATGAACTTGGCTAGAATTATGGCTCAAACGCCTTGCTCTCAACCTCCGCCTCACTCCTCCTTCAACCATGAAGAAGAGGCGTCTGGTGGAAGTTGAGCTACTATGATCAATAAACATCATGAATCTCCTTTATGTCTTTGTTTGTAATTATATGTACATGAACACTCCTTGCCAATCTATGAATGTGATGAATAATTGTACAATTGTTGTTGATCCTTGACCCGGATCTAACAACTGGCGCCGTCTGTGGGAAAAATTGAGTTTAAGATGTTGTATTATTGGAATTTTAGCTGGCTGTTGTAATATTGTTATGGATTTTCTCTGTTATTTCCTTATGTTAGAGTAAGTGGATACTTTGCGTTAGTTAAGTATTCTTCGCAGAAGATTTGGAGGCAAATATTATAGGTTAATTTCTGTTGAATCTTTTATGATGTCGAACCGCGAAATAGAAAGCGATCTTATGATTACGATCTCCTCGTAATAGAAATTGTGATAACTGACTTGTATTCTCTGCTCAATCTATAGGTTGTGAAGAATTTGAAGGAAAGTTGAATCAAAATTGCAGCAATTCCGCAGCGTATTCGACTCATCTTTGACAATTGGTGAGTTTAAAATTCTACTGAAAGTGGCAAATCATAAAATTAACTTGTGGGTTATAAGGAATTGGTAAACACAGAGGAAGCATTATGATTTAATCATAAGCCCCTGTATTATCATGAACCGAAAACCACACAGAGCAAACACTAAAAACAGAGAGCCGAAAATGACGAGGTCACCCCCTCACCCTAATGAGGGGGCCCCACATTCTAAGGCATAATCCTCTGCAATCGAGCTAAAATGCTCTCATAAGCCCTATCTAATAGGCAGAACCTTTAACAAGCCCTATCTAATAGGCAAAAAAAAACCTCGTAAGCCCTATTTAATAGGCAGAACCCTGAATAAGCCCTATCTAAATAGGCAACACTCTCATAAGCCCTATACAAATAGGCACCATATACCAAGTCCTATGCAAATAGGTATCATTTATCAAGTCCTGCCTAAGTAGGCAACACTTATAAAAACTCATGCAGATGCGATACCCCTGCAGAAGCTCCGTGCAGAATAAACAATCTTTATTTCATGACCCATCTTATAACCACTCGGGACTAATACACTTCGAACTTTTGGAAAATGTACAGACTGCAAAAATGACTGCCAATTCAGATGCTACATCAAAAGAAGCTCTCCAAGCTCCTGGAGGTTCAGGAAACTTCCACAGGGGAATAAAGGGAAAGGCACCCTGATGACATAAGCTAGTGTTAACGTGGAGGCTCAGCTTTCTCCTGCTGTGCTCCTGCAGATGAAAGCACTTATAGAGGGTGCAGTCGATGGAGCTGTGGAAAAAAGACTCCATGCTTTGGGAATGAATCCCAGGGGCTCAGATCCTCATCACGAACCCCAAGAAGGCGGTGGAAGCAAAAGCACCCTGGGGGTACACCAGCAGAAGCCTAAAAACTAAAGTGTGGTTCAAGAATGGGCCACTAGGTTGCCATTAATAGCCACTGTTCAAGAAGAAGGATTCTTTACTGATTGGGATTCCCCGGACGAGGATGAACCCTGAGAGGGATAAATATATCAGCCTGGCCACGTGGCACTTTTAAATACTGATCAGACCATTCTTCTAAGAGCCCCAGATGACTTATTCGGCACAGATGCCTAGGATATCCTGAGAACGTAAGGTTCAGGACAGATGTCTCAAGAACCATCCTTGGAGCAGATGCCTTGGCCAGGACAGAAGCTATGAGGTTCCAAATAGATCTGGGCCTATGCGGCAGATCTGGATCCCGCTGGCATCTGCTAAGATGCAGGGATCTTCCTAACACATGGTCGGCGTGACTCTACCTACCTTAGAGTGAGGACCACAGAATTGATGACAAAGGGAAACTTGTCTCCTTAGAAATTCCTCCTTGTCCTCCCCTAGTACGAGCATTCACCTTTTTCATCCTCTCAACACCTATAAATACCGAGGGGATCACATTATTTCAGAAATTCAACTCTTCATACACACACTATTTTTTTTTCCATTCATACTCTGCTTTGCACCTTTGCAAACTAGAGCTACCGGAATCCTCCTCCAAGGATTTCCTTTCTCGCGTCACTCTCCTCTACACCCTCCTTGGTAAAGAAGGATACTCTTCAAAATTCAAGCCAAAGGTATAATCCTCATTGCTAAGAGAGGACGAAGCATAAAGGCGCCTTGCGCTCTCCACTTCGCCCTCTCCTTCTCTCTTCGTTTTTCTGCTTGGATGAGCTCTAAAGCTCTATGGATTTAGCTGGATTGTGGTTATAAACACCCTTCATTCAATATTTAGCTTGATTCTCTCCTTTATGTCTAGATGAAAGCTGCTCTGTATAAAATGAGGTGTTATGGCTAATAAATCACATAAATCTCTGGCTCCTTATCGTTATAATGCTCTTTACCTATGAATGCTCCTTACGAATATGATGAATAATCACACAATTTTGTAGATCTTCAACCCGGATCTATCAACTAGCGCCGTCTGTGGGAAATTTGAGTTTAAGACGTTGATTTCCTTCCTTAAATGTGAATTTTTAGCTTGCTATTTGTCACACCCCGATTTTCCTAACTCTAAAAATATTCAATTTTAAATATAACCAATTAAATCGGGATGCAACGAAGGGTAAAATAAAAAGGGAGAAATCATAATTCAATTCATTTTAGTTAGTTTTAATTAAAGTTCATTTAGTTAAGCCCGGAAATTTGGGCAGCATCTCCCTTATAAACCAGGATCAAGTCGTAGTAAATACCAAAGACTTAAACATCAGCTAAACAAGTACATAAACCATAACGATGAGGTCGGACCAAACCGCGCCATCATCGGATCCAAAATACATATCGAAAGCATAACAACCGTGGCGGACCAGACCGCACTACAGTTGGATCCAGAATATATTACATCAGAGTTACGTTTAAATAGCGGAAACGAAATAAACAAACATTCATTTATTAACCGTTATAGTTTTTATGAATTCGTTTACGTTTTCGTTATATGAATTCATATTTTTAAAACGTCAAGTTTTAAACTAACAAATGAATAACGAAATAAACTTTAAACGAATATTAACTTTCTAAGTTAACTAAACCATAACTCCCATTTCAATTATTAAATATGATGATTCGGTTATCTAAATAACGAAAAGGGAAATTGTTTAACGATTCAAAGCATACGTAAATTGTTTAAAACCAAAATAAGAGTTTAAGAAACGGGAAAGAGTCTAACGGTATAAGTTTATTATCCTCGTCTCTTGTTTATTCCTCCTTTCCTTTTCTCTCTCTTCTCACCCCGTCACTATGCCTCCGGCTCCCAATCTGCAAAACAAAGAAAGTTTCACAGGGCTGAGTACAACTAGCACTCAGTGGGAATCATTGCCAATCAAAGGAAAACAAAAGCAGGGCTTTCATGATTTCAAAAGAGAGAAGATAAAGAATAGGTCTTGATCCCATATGACCAAACCATTTAGACGTCCATTTAGGTATTCCCGAGGTTACTCGTAATCGAATCCCGGTTAAACCACCCGACGGATTATAAGAACATTTGCAGGGTGACATACATAAAGTGTATATAAACCCATCAGCTATGCTAGACGGCATAAATAGAGTATATGCAGGTCTATCGGCTAGGGATCGAGATTTCCGTGGTAAACCCCACTCCCGATCCCGGTGTACACCAGTTGCTCGTTGGTGTGTTAGACCTAACGATGTCAACCCGATATCGTAAAAGATTAGAGCATTAAACCTGGGAAACCTGTGATTCACAATTTAATCCTGAAACAAGCCTGCACTTGAAGAATATAGAGCTTACTAGCTCAAGAGTTATTAAGAAATAAGAATCCCCAAGGATTTTAACAAGTTCGAATAAATAGATCCCCACCTTTACCGGTTACTCGATTCTTTGGTTCGAATCTTAGTCAGCTTCTTCGGAGAGTCTTCCTACAAATATTTCTTGAAGTTAAGTTACGTTCGTAGTTTCATCTTTAGAATTTTCTAACATAACTTTCCTTTTTAATATTTAATATTCCCTAAAATTATATATATAACTTATTAACCTTCTATAATTATTTTCTTATGTTTTCGTCGTTTGCATGGCTTAGACTTCAACACAAAAGTTGTTCAACTAATCATTAGGAATATTTTGGTACCATAATATTATACATGCAAAACGGGTAAGGGTCCTTCGAATCGAAATGAACACAGTTTCATTTTTAGAAAATTAACGGTGATTCCGATTGTTACCAAATTTTATAGGATGCTAGGTAATCTCATTTCGAAACTATATTAATATTTTCAAAACATTTGGACAGAGTCTCGACATGCAGGGATCATTATCCATGAACAAGAAAAGTATACCAACAACAATCCATTTTCACAAGATTCATTCCGATCAAGATGTTAATTATTAGGTTACGAACAACTTTAATTCGGTTATATGGATGCAAAAAGGAATACCGGCAACCACCAAAGAAAGGGCGATTGCACGGCACGGAGAAGAAGAGAGAATGCAAATGAAGATGGCGATGCATGTCCAAACTCGGAAGCTCGTATCGACGATCAACCAATATCCCTAGGATCGAAATCTTCCTACGAGTTCATAGAAGCGAACGACATACCTTTTCGATGATCGGAGAAGAAGATATGCTCGAAAAGATGATAGGTGATGATCGGGCTGTTCATGGCTTGAAGAAGAAGATGATGACGGAGGATGAAGCTGAAGAAGATGAAGAACACGGTGGCAGCAGCTGCTGCTGGATCGGAAAGCTGAACGGCGGCGGTGGCGGATGATCGGAGGTGGGGCTGCTGCTGGCTGCTCTCCTTCGGTTTCTTTAGAGAGAGACGAAGATGATGGCTGGTGGTGATGATCGACGGAGTGAGGGAGATGGAGAGGATGATGATCGGTGGAGGTGGTGGAGTGGCGGAGGTGATGATCGGAAGTGATGGAGGGGATCGCCGGCGGAAGGGGGAAGGCGGAGGTGGAGAGGGTCGGTTAGAGAGAGAGAGTTGGTAGGAGTTGGTGGTGATTTCCTCAAGATGAAGAAAGGAGATAAGGATAATGATCAACGAGGCGGTAATGACCTCTTTTTATAGGGGTCATCCCGTCTCCGATCGAACGTCTCGTTTCCCGACGAAAAGATATTTTTCCGGCAACGAATTCCGATTTAAGATTTCAAAGGGTTTACGGAATCCACAAAAAATATCGAACACAACAATATAGGTTAAAGAATTTTCGGAAGGAATTTGATAGCTCGAAGATTTTTAAAGAAACAAAAAGATCGAAAATAGACAAACGGCGACTCGGGTTTTCTTAACCGTTTATCCGAAAAATACCTAACTTCTTTCATAATTCTATTAATGTCAAAACTAGGTTAAAAATATTAACATTACATTTTTGAAGTTTTATTAAGTTAGATATAATATTTTTAGTTAACAAATCTTTAATTAAATTAAATATTCTAAAATTCTTTTATTAAGAAATTTACATAACTAATAATATTAAAGCTTTTAAATTTAAATATCCTTTCATCATTTTACTATACAAATTATGAAAGCTTATTATATTAAAGGAAACTATTTATTTTCTATTTTCTAGTATTTAAAAATACGGGTTATTACACTACCACCCCCTTAAAAGAAATTTCGTCCCGAAATTTAAGTACCTTCATATACTAGGTCGGGGTATTGGGCTCTCATCTTTTCCTCCGGTTCCCACGTGGCCTCTTCCAAGTCGTGGTGGTTCCACAATACCTTAACTGTGGCAATCTCCTTGTTCCTAAGGACCTTGATCTTTCGATCCAAAATCCTAACAGGTTTTTCTATATAATGTAAATCAGGGTTAAGTTCTACCTCTTCATACCTAATCACGTGCTTGGGGTCAAACACGTACTTCCTAAGCATGGATACGTGGAAGACATCGTGAACATTTGCTAGGCTGGGAGGTAGTGCTAGGCGATATGCTACATTCTTGATCTTCTCTAGGATTTCGAACGGTCCAACGTATCTCGGCCTCAACTTCCCTCGTTTTCCGAATCTAATGACTCCTCGGGTTGGACTGATCTTCAAGAACACTTTGTCTCCAACTTCAAACTCCAATTCGGTCCTTCTCCTGTCGGCATAAGATTTCTGTCGATCTTGTGCTTCTTTGATTCGCTGCCGAATTGTGTCGACAATAGTTACCATCTCTTGAACTACGTCTGGTCCCAAAAGCTTTCGTTCTCCGACTTCGTCCCAATAGAGAGGTGAACGGCACTTCCTTCCATACAGAGCTTCGTATGGCACCATTCCGATAGTAGATTGAAAACTGTTGTTGTAGGCAAATTCCACCAATGGCAAAATTTCTTCCCAATTATCTCCTCTGTCGGCAACAACTGCTCTCAGCATGTCTTCTAAGATTTGGATCATACGTTCTGACTGTCCGTCGGTCTGAGGGTGAAAAGCAGAACTGAACTTTAACTGAGTACCCATGGCTTCTTGCAAACTTGTCCAGAACTTTGACGTGAAACGGGAGTCGCGATCTGAAGTGATAGAGATCGGAATTCCGTGAAGTCTCACTATCTCCTTGACATAGAGTTTGGCCAACTTCTCTAATCCAAATGTCATTTTAATCGGCAAGAAGTGAGCTGACTTTGTGAGTCGATCGATGATAACCCATGCGGTGTTTCCCTTGGATGACTTCGGAAAACTCACCACAAAATCCATGTTGATGTGGTCCCACTTCCACTCTGGAATAGGCAACGGTTGCAAGGTTCCATATGGCCTCTGATGTATAGCTTTCACTTGTTGGCATGCCAAGCATCGTTCTACAAACGAAGCGACGTCTTTCTTCATGGACTCCCACCAAAATTTCTGTCGTAAATCTCGATACATTTTGGTGCTACCTGGATGAGCTGTGTAGGGTGTATTGTGAGCCTCGTACATAATCTCTTCTTTTAATGCTTTGTCGTCTGGCACACATAACCTGTCTCCATAGAGTAACGCACCGTCGGTGCTGATTTTGCAATCCTTCACGAAGTCGTTGCATCCTTCAGAGCCAACCTGTGATCGTAGCTTTTCTATGCGTGCATCGGTTTGCTGGCCAGCAATGATTCGTCCTCGAAGGTCGGGCTTTGCAACAATTGTAGCAATGCATCCATTTGTTGTTGCTGGCGGGCAAAGAATGGTCAGATTCAACTTGGCAAATTCTCGAGCAAGTTCCTCTTCATTTGTAACCACATAAGCGAGATTCCCTCGGGTCTTTCGGCTTAAGGCGTCGGCAACAACGTTGGCTTTTCCTGGGTGATAGTCGATTTTACAATCATAATCCTTGACTAACTCAAGCCATCGCCTTTGTCTCATGTTGAGCTCTTTCTGTTCAAAGAAATATTTCAAACTCTTGTGATCGGTGAAGATTTCACACTTTGCTCCATAAAGGTAATGCCTCCATATCTTCAAGGCATGAACTACCGCTGCTAGCTCGAGATCATGAGTAGGATAATTCTTTTCATGTGGTTTCAGTTGTCGAGATGCGTAGGCGATCACCTTTCCATTTTGCATCAAGACACATCCCAAACCTTGCTTTGATGCATCGGTGTAGATCACATATCCTTCATTGCCTTCTGGAACTGTTAGTATCGGTGCGGTTGTAAGTCGCTTCTTGAGCTCCTGAAAACTTTTCTCGCATTCCTCCGTCCACACATACTTGGTACCCTTCTTCAAAAGTGAAGTCATTGGTTTGGATAACTTTGAAAATCCTTCGATGAATCTTCGGTAGTAACCTGCGAGTCCTAGGAAACTTCGGATCTCGGTTACACGTGTTGGAGTCTTCCATTGACTAACTGCTTCCACTTTGGCTGGGTCAACTTTGATCCCATCGGCGGAAACGATGTGACCAAGAAACATTACTTCTCGTAGCCAAAACTCGCACTTGCTAAATTTAGCGTATAACTTCTCTGTTCGCAACGTCTCGAGCACGGTTCTGAGATGTTCCTCGTGATCTTTCTGAGTCTTTGAGTAGATGAGAATGTCGTCAATGAACACGAGAATGAATCCATCTAGATATTGATGAAAGATTCTGTTCATCAAATCCATGAATACTGCGGGTGCGTTGGTCAGTCCGAACGGCATCACTGTGAACTCGTAATGGCCGTAACGGGTCCTGAAAGCTGTTTTTGGCACGTCTTCCTTTCTGACTTTCAGCTGATGGTATCCTGATCTGAGATCGATCTTGGAGAACACACACGCTCCCTTGAGTTGATCGAAGAGATCGTCAATCCTTGGCAACGGGTACCTGTTCTTGATTGTGAGTTTGTTGAGCTCTCGGTAATCAATACACATCCTCATGCTTCCATCTTTCTTTTTCACGAACAACACTGGGGCTCCCCATGGCGACACGCTAGGTTGGATGAAACCTAGGTCGAGTAACTCTTGCAGCTGAACTTTAAGCTCTTGTAGTTCCTTTGGCGCCATTCTGTAAGGTGCTTTGGACATCGGGGCCGCTCCTGGCTCCAGATCGATAGAGAATTCAATCTGTCTATCTGGTGGTAAACCTGGCAACACTTCTGGAAACACATCTTCAAATTCCTGAACGACTGGCACTTCTTGAATTGATCTTGCTGTCTTTGGTGGTTCTTCAAGCGTTACCCAAAAGCATTGGCTATCGCCCTTGCGTAACATTGAAATGGCTTTCATGGCGGAAATGATCGGCACCTTTCCTCCAATACGAACACCGTGTACTCTGGTGGCATCTTTGGCATCACTTCTGAAAGATATCTCTCGGTTCTGACAGTTGATAGTGGCTCCATTCTTTTCCAACCAATCCATTCCCAAGATAACATCGAACTCCATGGCTCGGCTCAGTGTCTGTGCATAAGTGAGAGAACCATGACTGGCAAGGGATATGCCAATCTCATGTCGAAGACCGCGTCTGAATCTGTCGGCACGAGCAAGGTCTATCTCCACGAGTTGAGGAGCATATCGAGAGAGTTGGTTGAACAAACGATCATATTCAGCGACCGTCCTCTTTCCCTGTTGCAAGTTCCAGAACTCATTCTGGCGACGCTGGCGGTAACATCCCGGAATGTACTTCTCAAGAAGTTCGTCCTTGAAGTCTTCACATGTATATCGTTCCCATTGAGCAGCTGTGAGAGTCCTTTTGACTGACTCCCACCAGAAATCAGCTTCATCGACCAGTTGATGAAGACCATAATCAAGTTTGTCGGCCTCGGTGCATTTGAGGTAGTTGAAGATCTTGTCCATAGCTCTAACCCATCTCTCAGCATCGGCTGGTTCACCTAACCCATTAAAAGTCGGAGGATTCTGCCTACGGAAACTCTCATCATTCCTAGGCACCTGAACTCGATCTAGGGGCTCACCTATATTACCGTTCCTTCCACGTACCATTTTTTTTTGCTAGGTTTGGTTGATGTTGTTCTCTTTTGAGAAGCTGAATTGATATAGTTGTCAAAGAAACGTTAGTAATCTTTATCAAGAGTTTATGCCATATCCATAACAGCATAAGTTTTGTTAAAAGAAAAATTTTATGCTATATCCATAAATAACATTTTGATTAAGGGGATTCAATATTTCAAAATATACTCATTCTTTCAAGTAGAAAAACATATCCACATAATTCACACATATATCGTAAGCCCGATATAATCACATAAGTCACATATATATCGTAAACCCGATATAATCACAAAATTTCAAAACCATATCATTTGTTAAGTTTCCAATATCAATCCCTCCCCGGATGATAATAATTCAATTTCAAATATCAATCCCTCCCCGGATGATAATAATCAATTTCAAATATCAATCCCTCCCCGGATGATAATAATTCATTCGTATCATATCTCGATACTAAACCTGTCACAATTCATGTTTCAAAAATAAATCCCTGCCCGGATTATAACAATTTACAATTCTTAACATATAACTTCACATTTTGCAACAAACAATGCACACTTTCACATTTCATAAATTCTCACGTTTCGTTTTTCATATAGTTCACCTTTCGCATTTAATCACATATTCCTTGCAAATAATCTTAAGATCACCAAGTCACAAAATCATATAAACATAACCATCATCATAGCCATAATCATATATATGTTGCCCCAAAATTGATTCGTTTAGAAACGAATCTCAACCTGCCCATATCATGTCATACATATCATATATAACGTATGTCATCCCTACCAAGCAAGATAATAACATAGTATCATAAGAAGTTTGCCTCCGCGAGGACTTTCCCCCATAACATATATAGTAAACATGCAAATGCAGATGCAAAGATGAAGTCGGGGCGGCTTTGTAGACCCACACCAAAAATCCCGGCTTGCGAAGCGTCGTCATCTATGGCTTCGTCGGCATCTCCGTCTGCATATACTTGCCCTACTCCTATTAGTTCCCAACTGAAGGCTCGCTGCCTCCTCCTTCCTCGTCACTAATATCCATGTCACTCCCCTCTCGGCTCGAACCCTCGGCCTCCTCATCATCATCATCACTATCGTCATCCGAATCTGAATCTGACTCTGACTGTCCTGTCCAAGCTCTGACTCGACGTCTGTACTTTAATGGTCCGCTGCGAAGGATCTTGGGTCGTCGGCGCTGGTTACGTCGGGCTGGTGGCGGTCTACCGAAGATAGGCCCGGGGCGTCGTGGTGGGGTGCGCTCCCGAACTCGCCTCTCGACCTCCTCGGGTGTCAACCTGTTTCCGTGCACAATCATGCGTAGCTCGTCCACAACGGTCACCTGTCTGCGCTCCTCTCTGACCTCCGAAGGTCCGGCTGCGTCTCTCGTCCCGGATGGACCTGCCTCGTGATCATGGCGTCGGATAAGTGGCGGGAGTGATGGCGCGAACCCCTCGCTAACCATCGTGGGCCTCATCAGATAGCTGCCTAAGGTCTCATCATCCCTCATAGTGAAAACGTCGTCCCGAATCTCCTCCCTCCGAGACGGGCCCCTGTGATACCCCCAAGAATCCATGTCGCCTGAAATCAAATACGGGTCACCAATATTCCAATAGAAATTCAATTTGTGCAAGACTCCTTCTCCCATTCCACTCGGGTCGTGAGTTCCCGAGAAGAAGTCACCCTGTTATGCTCATGATCAAATGCATGCAATGCACACAAATAATGCAACACCAAATTTCTTAATCTAATGCAAACGTTTTCAATGCATTCACAAAACACGAGAAGTTAGTTCATAACAATAATCAAACGAAGATTAAGGTTCGATTTTTCAATTTTCAAATTCCTAGGTTTTCAATATAGTTCTCACGTTAGTTACACTTATTCCACATCTTATAATCATCCTTCGAATATAACAACATATAGGCCATATTATCACATAAGTTCACATACGTTTAACACCACGTTTCACATAACGTTTCACATAATCACACCACCAATTCGTTAGTCTCATATAATCAAGGAGTTCGAAATGTACCTCGACGATGAGCTCGGAGCAATAGTGATCGAGAGAGAGAGAATGCATAGGTCCAATGTTTTCTTAAGTCCATAATATTCAAAGTCCTTTTAGGTCCATACATGATTTACACTTAGGATAAAATTTCCTAACAAATTCCAAATTTTAAGTTCATTAAGTCTTCGGTATTCAGAACGACTACGCTCTGATACCATGCTGTCACACCCCGATTTTCCTAACTCTAAAAATATTCAATTTTAAATATAACCAATTAAATCGGGATGCAACGAAGGGTAAAATAAAAAGGGAGAAATCATAATTCAATTCATTTTAGTTAGTTTTAATTAAAGTTCATTTAGTTAAGCCCGAAAATTTGGGCAGCATCTCCCTTATAAACCAGGATCAAGTCGTAGTAAATACCAAAGACTTAAACATCAGCTAAACAAGTACATAAACCATAACGATGAGGTCGGACCAGACCGCGCCATCATCGGATCCAAAATACATATCGAAAGCATAACAACCGTGGCGGACCAGACCGCACTACAGTTGGATCCAGAATATATTACATCAGAGTTACGTTTAAATAGCGGAAACGAAATAAACAAACATTCATTTATTAACCGTTATAGTTTTTATGAATTCGTTTACGTTTTCGTTATATGAATTCATATTTTTAAAACGTCAAGTTTTAAACTAACAAATGAATAACGAAATAAACTTTAAACGAATATTAACTTTCTAAGTTAACTAAACCATAACTCCCATTTCAATTATTAAATATGATGATTCGGTTATCTAAATAACGAAAAGGGAAATTGTTTAACGATTCAAAGCATACGTAAATTGTTTAAAACCAAGATAAGAGTTTAAGAAACGGGAAAGAGTCTAACGGTTTAAGTTTATTATCCTCGTCTCTTGTTTATTCCTCCTTTCCTTTTCTCTCTCTTCTCGCCCCGTCACTATGCCTCCGGCTCCCAATCTGCAAAACAAAGAAAGTTTCACAGGGCTGAGTACAACTAGCACTCAGTGGGAATCATTGCCAATCAAAGGAAAACAAAAGCAGGGCTTTCATGATTTCAAAAGAGAGAAGAGAAAGAATAGGTCTTGATCCCATATGACCAAACCATTTAGACGTCCATTTAGGTATTCCCGAGGTTACTCGTAATCGAATCCCGGTTAAACCACCCGACGGATTATAAGAACATTTGCAGGGTGACATACATAAAGTGTATATAAACCCATCAGCTATGCTAGACGGCATAAATAGAGTATATGCAGGTCTATCGGCTAGGGATCGAGATTTCCGTGGTAAACCCCACTCCCGATCCCGGTGTACACCAGTTGCTCGTTGGTGTGTTAGACCTAACGATGACCCGATATCGTAAAAGATTAGAGCATTAAACCTGGGAAACCTGTGATTCACAATTTAATCCTGAAACAAGCCTGCACTTGAAGAATATAGAGCTTACTAGCTCAAGAGTTATTAAGAAATAAGAATCCCCAAGGATTTTAACAAGTTCGAATAAATAGATCCCCACCTTTACCGGTTACTCGATTCTTTGGTTCGAATCTTAGTCAGCTTCTTCGGAGAGTCTTCCTACAAATATTTCTTGAAGTTAAGTTACGTTCGTAGTTTCATCTTTAGAATTTTCTAACATAACTTTCCTTTTTAATATTTAATATTCCCTAAAATTATATATATAACTTATTAACCTTCTATAATTATTTTCTTATGTTTTCGTCGTTTGCATGGCTTAGACTTCAACACAAAAGTTGTTCAACTAATCATTAGGAATATTTTGGTACCATAATATTATACATGCAAAACGGGTAAGGGTCCTTCGAATCGAAATGAACACAGTTTCATTTTTAGAAAATTAACGGTGATTCCGATTGTTACCAAATTTTATAGGATGCTAGGTAATCTCATTTCGAAACTATATTAATATTTTCAAAACATTTGGACAGAGTCTCGACATGCAGGGATCATTATCCATGAACAAGAAAAGTATACCAACAACAATCCATTTTCACAAGATTCATTCCGATCAAGATGTTAATTATTAGGTTACGAACAACTTTAATTCGGTTATATGGATGCAAAAAGGAATACCGGCAACCACCAAAGAAAGGGCGATTGCACGGCACGGAGAAGAAGAGAGAATGCAAATGAAGATGGCGATGCATGTCCAAACTCGGAAGCTCGTATCGACGATCAACCAATATCCCTAGGATCGAAATCTTCCTACGAGTTCATAGAAGCGAACGACATACCTTTTCGATGATCGGAGAAGAAGATATGCTCGAAAAGATGATAGGTGATGATCGGGCTGTTCTTGGCTTGAAGAAGAAGATGATGACGGAGGATGAAGCTGAAGAAGATGAAGAACACGGTGGCAGCAGCTGCTGCTGGATCGGAAAGCTGAACGGCGGCGGTGGCGGATGATCGGAGGTGGGGCTGCTGCTGGCTGCTCTCCTTCGGTTTCTTTAGAGAGAGACGAAGATGATGGCTGGTGGTGATGATCGACGGAGTGAGGGAGATGGAGAGGATGATGATCGGTGGAGGTGGTGGAGTGGCGGAGGTGATGATCGGAAGTGATGGAGGGGGTCGCCGGCGGAAGGGGGAAGGCGGAGGTGGAGAGGGTCGGTTAGAGAGAGAGAGTTGGTAGGAGTTGGTGGTGATTTCCTAAAGATGAAGAAAGGAGATAAGGATAATGATCAATGAGGCGGTAATGACCTCTTTTTATAGGGGTCATCCCGTCTCCGATCGAACGTCTCGTTTCCCGACGAAAAGATATTTTTCCGGCAACGAATTCCGATTTAAGATTTCAAAGGGTTTACGGAATCCACAAAAAATATCGAACACAACGATATAGGTTAAAGAATTTTCGGAAGGAATTTGATAGCTCGAAGATTTTTAAAGAAACGAAAAGATCGAAAATAGACAAACGGCGACTCGGGTTTTCTTAACCGTTTATCCGAAAAATACCTAACTTCTTTCATAATTCTATTAATGTCAAAACTAGGTTAAAAATATTAACATTACATTTTTGAAGTTTTATTAAGTTAGATATAATATTTTTAGTTAACAAATCTTTAATTAAATTAAATATTCTAAAATTCTTTTATTAAGAAATTTACATAACTAATAATATTAAAGCTTTTAAATTTAAATATCCTTTCATCATTTTACTATACAAATTATGAAAGCTTATTATATTAAAGGAAACTATTTGTTTTCTATTTTCTAGTATTTAAAAATACGGGTTATTACACTATTTGTGGTGTTGTTGAAGTTTTTTTAATCTGAAGTATTAATCTCTGCGGTAGCACTGAAATTCTAGCTGATTGTGATAATATTGTTATGAATTTTCTCTGTTATTTCCCCACGCACGAGACGCCCGGAAAAGGGAGATTAGCACGAATGTATACTCTGTGTTAGTTAAGTAATTTTCTTAGGAACACTTGGATATGCATATTGTGAATTGATCTTAGCTGAATCTTTTATGGTGTTGAGTTGCGAAATCAGAGGTGATTTTAAGATTATGTTCTCCTCATATGAATTGTGATAACTGAATTATATCTTGTGTTTGGTCCAAAGGTTGTGGAGAATTTAGAGGAAAACCGAAACAAAATTGCAGCAATCTTAGAGTGCGTTCAACTCATCTCTTGTAATTGGTGAGTGTAAAATTTCGTTAAATATTGCAAATCATGAAGTTAACTCGTGGGTTATGAGGGATTGGCAGTTACAGAGGAAGCACTACGACTCAAATCTCGTCATATGCCCCTGTATCGCCATGAACCAAAAACACACAGAGTGAAAACATTGAAAACAGAGGGCCGGAAATGATGAGGTTACCCCGTTCACCCTGATGAAGGGGCCCCACATTCAAAGGCAGAACCTCTCAAAAGCCCTATCTAATAGGCAACATTCTCGTAAGCCCTATATAATAGGCAGAACCCCCAGAAGCCCTATCTAATAGGCAACATTCTCGTAAGCTCTATATAATAGGCAGAACCCCCAGAAGCCCTATCTAATAGGCAACATTCTCGTAAGCCCTATATAATAGGCAGAATCTTCAAAAGCCCTACATAGTAGGCAAAACCCTCAAAAAGCCCTACACCGTAGGCAAAACCATACAAAAAGCCCTACACAGTAGGCATCATACATAAAGCCCTACATGGTTAGGCACCATACATTAAGCCCTATGAAAATAGGCGCCATGCATTAAGCCCTATGAAAATAGGCACCATAACATTAAGCTCTATGAAAATAGGCATCATACCTTAAGCCCGTCTAAGACAGGCACTACGCATTAAGCCTTGTGAAAACAGGCGTCACCCATTCCAGCCTAATATAAGCGGGCACTACCCTTTAAAGTTTTGCATAAGTAGGCGATATCTATAAAAGCTCGTACAGATGATCCCCAATCATAAAAGACTTGTCAAAAGCAAACCATATCTATTTTAAGCCTCCTTTCAAGAGAATCTGGCACTAATTCTCTAAAAATCTTCAAACATTTGCAGAACTTCACAAAGATGAATACTATCTCAGATGCTGCTTCAAAAGAAGTCGGCCAAGCTACTGGAAATCCAGAAAATTCTCTACTCGGGAATAAAGGAAAAGGCACTGTGGTAACAGAGGCCAGTGTCAACATGGAAGCTCAGTTTTCCCCAACCATGCTCCTCCAGATGAAAGCGCTTGTAGAGGGCGTAGTCGAGGGGGCTCTCGAAAAAAGACTTCATATCTTGGGAATAAACTCCCAAAACACAAATCCCCCGGGTGAAACCCAAGAAGCTGGAGGAAGTAAGAACACACCTGTGGTGCACAAGCAGAAGCCTGCAACCCCAGGCATAGTCCAAGAATTGGTTGAAAAGCCGCCACCAATAATGGGGGACAAGAGGAGAGATTCTCCACTGATTGGGAATCACCAGATGAGGAAGGTCCTGAAGAACTTGAAAGAAATCTCGACGAGGACACTAACAATGCATGGGCCAAGAAATACGCCCATCAACAAGAGCAAATGAGGCTCTTGACAAAAGAAGTGGAAAGGCTGAAAAAGCAGAAGCAAGCCCCAGAAAGGGCCTCAAAGGAAACAGAAGCACGTGAAAGAGGAATCTGTCACGCAAATGAAGAAAGGAACCTAAAGCACGTTCCAAATAATAAAAGTGGGGGACACAAGCCAGAACTCTTCTCCGTATATATAGACGAGAACAGCCCATTCTCGGTAGATATTCAAACAGATCCCGTTCCTGGTAACTTCAAAACAATTTCATGTGAATATCAGGGAAAGGGGACCTTGAGGAACATCTGATGAAATTCGAAAGCTTATGCCTTCTCCACCAGTATTCGGAAGGCGTCAAGTGTAGAGTATTCCTCACAACTCTATCTGGAACTGCTCAACACTGGTTCAAGCAGTTATCAAGAGCCTCTATTCACTCCTTCATGGATCTAAGGGAAGTTTTCCTGCAGCAACTTGATAGCGTTAAAAGGACTACCCGAAATTCCATACACCTGACGACCATTAAGCAAGGTGCCAATGAAAGTTTGAGGGAGTATATGACGCGCTTCAACGAGGTTGTCCTGGAAATCCCAGGAGTAGAACTGAAGCTAAAGGTGCATGCCTGCGTGGATGGTCTAAAGCCAGGGTAGTTCTTTGCCTCTCTCATCAAGAAAGAAGCTACTTCTTTCGAAGAACTGCTGACAAGAGTCCAAAAATATATCCATATGGAGGAGGCTCTGAGCAGCAAGAGGGCCGAGCTGGCCTCTCAAAAGGAAAAGAAGCCAGAAGAAAGGAAAAGGCCGGCTCCAGATGCCATGAAAACTGATAAGAATGAACGATTCCTGAGATCCTTTACTCCACTCACCAAGAAGCCTGTTGATCTGCTGGAAATAGTCATGAGAAAGCCAGGGGTCCAGGTCCCTGTGGGACATAGGCAACCGCCCAGGAACCCACCCTCTGAGAAATTCTGCAAATTCCATAATGACTTCGGTCACATGACAAACGACTGCAGAAATTGGAGAATTGCTATCGAGAAGTTGATTCAAGAAGGGGAACTCTTGGAATATGTCAAGTGAGAGACAGAGCAAAACAAAAAGCGCAAAGAAGCTCATGAGAAAACACCCGATGCTAGCCAGGGATCAGACCCTAAAGGCGTCATTAAAATGATATATGGAGGACCAACCGTAGGGGACTCCAATAGAAGCAGAAAGGCATCTGCTAGAGAGCTGCACATGCACGAAAGACATGGGGTCTAGAAAGTCGAAAGAGGCTTACCTCCACCCAAAATCTCGTTCTGACCCGAGGACAATCAAAATGTGGTTCATCCACATGACGACGCATAGGTCATCACGGTGGAGGTAGAAAGATACCAAGTCCAAAGAGTCTTTGTAGATACAGGAGCTGCAGTTAATGTCATATTCGAAAGTTGTTTTAACCAAATGAGCCTTCAGAAGCCTCTAAACGGTGTAGCTACGACCTTACACGGATTTTCAGGAGATCCCGTGATGTCATTAGGATCAATTGATCTAATGCTCACTTTAGGTGAGGGATCCATGCGGGTATCGAAACCCGTCACCTTTTTGGTGGTGCGACAACAATCTTCTTACAACATTATCTTGGGGAGAACTGCCTTAAACCCGTTCCAAGCCGTGGTTTCCACTTACCATTTGATGATGAAATTCCCAGTAGGAAGCCGGGCGGGACAAATATCTGGAGACCAGGCAATCTCACGAAAATGTTATATCCAATTAGTACAGGCAGGAGAAGCCAGGAAAAGGTCAATGGCAGAATTCGCCGATGATAAGGCTGAAGCAAAGCCTGATGGAAAAAGACTTAAAGCTACAACTGCTGCAGAAGAGAGCCATGATCTCTCCACTTCAATGGAACACTTGATGATTACCAACACTAACCCCTCAGACAAGCTCATGCTACCCAAAGACTCAAACAAACGGCAGTTCCAGCAGAATGACAAAAAGCAAAGGATTTGGGGCCAAAATGACAGGTACATGCAACACCCCAATTGTGAAGGGAAGTGGGAAACTCTGATAGCCAAAGCAAGGGCGAAAGTCAAGGATGCAACCAAAATGCAAGATCAAGAGAATGTCGAAGAGACAACAAACAAGGAAAAAGGTAGTACCCTCAAAGTATGCAGGGAAAATTAAGCGTTGTTCTTAAAAAGAAGAAGAGTATGGTTGGTCATAAACTTTACCTACCTCGAAACTTTTTATCTTATAATTAGTCAAAATGTGGGAAGCACAGGATCATGTATCCTTGCCCTCAAAGTAATTGTATTTTGCAAAATATTAGTTCCAAATGAGGTATAATTCCTTCCTTCAGTTTCTTATACCTCACTTGGAGGGGGGGGGGGGGGGGGGGGGGGGGGGAGTAGGGAGTACCTACATCCCAACACATGTAGTCCATTATCTCAAAATGCTTTAGCCTGTACTCTATTACCTGAAAATGCTTTAGCAGGAAAGACGTAGCAGCAGATGGAAATAAAATGAAAAGGCACACAAACATAAAAGTAGAAAACATGACAAAGGCGAGGTCTTAGAAAGCAACTAGCCCAAGACAAAAGGAAATAAATTTGTTTTTGCCCCATCGGCATGATTCAGGGGCCATAAAAAAAGCACCCCATTGCAAATACAAAAAGAAATAATTTGTTTTGAAACATCCCATCAGAAGCAATATGATTAAAGAGAAGGGTCTGAGGCAGAAGTAGGATCCTCTGAGCTAGACGAAAGAGAGGATGAAGCCCGATCCTCAGAAACAGGGGAAACCATCGCCGAATGCACCGAGGGACCACCTTTGGGAGAGCTTGCTGGAATCTCTAGGGTATCCCCTTCCTCAAAACCACCCGTCACTGCTTTCGAAGTAAGTATGGAGGAGGTACCTTCGCCACTTGCAGATCGGTCGAAAATGTTCTTCACTTTTAACTCCTAACAAGGAAAAGGAGCAGCTAAATAAGAAATTAAAAATAATAAACGGGTAAAACTTTGTAAAAGAAAAGGAGGAAGTACCTCGCCGAGAGCCCTTCGCATAGTCCTCATAACCATGGTGTTAAGGGGAGAGAGAGGAAACAGGGGAGCATCCCAGGGAGGAAGATTCCCCGAAGACATAGTAGACTGGCAAAGGACCTGGAATGCTTCCTTCAGCACAGGCATATACCAAGGCTCCTTAGCAGATGCGAGAGGACTCCTCCTGAGGGATTCAGGTTCTGTATCGAACATTGTCACTATAGGCCCGACATTAATGGTGGCCGCCCGATCAGGGACTCCTAGTTGCTGACAGCATTCGAGAATAGCAGAAGCATTCCACTCAGTAAAGGGATCGAACATTCGAAGCCAAAAGTCACGAGAATGAAGGTAGGCTTCTGGCAAGTGCTTTATCAGAGAGTCCAAAAAGGCTTGACCATAGGGGGTCATCAGCAAGTTAGATCTGCAGTCCCGAATCCCTGAGGAAGTACCCTGGTCTATCCCTGTCCTTTTCCCTTAAATAAAAGAGGAAGCTGGAGCACGCTCTAGTTCTTGCTCTTGAGTAAGCGCCAGCTGTTTTACCTCGGGTGCATAAGCTTCCTGCAGTAGCATTACCCTATCTGATGAAGCCCTTAGAGCCTCTTCAAGTTCTCTTACTCGATTAGAAAGGGAGAGTGTGCGTTGTCCAAGGGTAGAGCAGTGTTTCTCCCTATCCCGTAGTTGCTCCAGACCCAGCATTTGGGCAGAGGAAGGACTCTCCAAAATCTTACCCTTCTTCATAGCCATAAAAGAAGAGGAGTCATCCTTCCTCTTAAGGGAGGAGGAAAGAGGCTCTGGAACAACGAGAGGAGGGAAATGAGCGTCCACATCGATAAAAACAGGGGAAGAGGAAGCTGGTCGGCTAGAGGCAATCAGATGAGGAGAGAAAGGCTTCAAACGAGGCCTAACAGTTGCTATTTCCTTGGGGCCCTCTTGGGGAGGGTTATAACCTTCAGGTTCCCCAATCACTTGAGTGGAGGCGTTACCCTTTGAGGAGGTAGGGTTAAGGCCGCTGGCCTTCGTTTGCTCTATCTTCTTCAATAATTTCTCGCGAGCTTTTTGCCCCATATTCTGTTTGGTGGAGTTCATAACTGCAGAATATGGGCAAGCCTTAGTAAATGACAACAGTCAATCCAAAAAAAAAAAAAAAAAAAATCTCTCTTTTCCTTTTAGAAGAGCGCCATCAGAGGGAGTTGCATACATAATAGCACAAGGGTTACCAAGTAAATACAAACAAATCTGATCTTTAGAGACCTTGAGAACTAAGTGTTGGTTCTACATTGGAGTTTCCGTTACACTCGTACCAAAACCGAGTTTACAGTCAAAAAGTCCGAAACCAGCAATTTTTCCTTCAAAGAAGGCGAAAGAAAATAAGAAGGAAACATAGGGTTTCTTAATCTTAAAAACTCTCGAAACATAATCTGCACAAGAACAAGGGGAAATAATAAGATAGTGAAGAAAGTACCTGGGAGAGAAGAGGAGCGGAGTAATCGCCGGAACAACTGTAACAAGGCAGAAGAACATGAGTACTGCTGTTTCTCTCTGAGATATAGAATAGAGAATGAAGGGGAGAAAGGAATGAGTTAAAAAGTTAAAGGGAAAAAGAGAGTGAAACGGCGTCCCACTTACTGCTCCACGTTGGCTTGCTAAAAAGGAATAGATGCCCTTGATCGCTTATAAATAATAATGAAACTTTTGAATGGAAAATAAGCAATAATAATGCACCTTTCAAAATATATCCCCAATAAATCTCTCTATTCTAGAAAACAGAGCAATAATGAGTAGAAGAAAGTAGGTCCAACTATAAACCTCGGGAAACCAACCATCACACCCATCTTCCACGCGACAAGACGTTTATAGCCTTAACCCAGAAAAGCAGTTTTCCCGCTAATACACCCGGCAGAAGCTAAACAAAGTGTGCTTCTGGACCTGGGGGGGGGGGGGGGGGGGAGGGTGGGGGTGGGTGGAGTAGCTGATAGGGATAAATATATCAGCCTGGCCACGCGGCCTTTTCAATACTGATTAGACCATTCTTCTTAGAGCCCCAGATGACTTATTCGGCACAGATGCCTAGGATATCCAGAGAATGTAAGGTTCAGGACAGATGTCTCAAGAACCATCCTTGGAGCAGATGTCCTGGCCAGGACAGAAACTATGAGGTTCCAAACAGATCTGGGCCTATGCGGCAGATGTCTAGATCCCGCTGGCATCTGCTAAGATGCAGGGATCTGCCTAACACATGGTCGGCGTGACTCTACCTACGTGAGGACCACAGAATTGATGACGAAGGGAAACTTGTATCCTTAGAAATTCCTTCTTTGTCCTCCCCTAGTACGAGCATTCACCTTTTTCATCCTCTCAACACCTATAAATACCGAGGGGATCACATTATTTCAAAAATTCAACTCTTCATACACACACTATTCCATTCATACTCTGCTTCGCACCTTTGCGAACTAGAGCTACCGGAATCCTCCTCCAAGGATTTCCTTTCTCGCGTCACTCTCCTCTACACCCTTCTAGGTAAAGAAGGAGACTCTTCACAATTCAAGCCAAAGGTATAATCCTCGTTGCTAAGAGAGGATGAAGCATAAAGGCGCCTTGCGCTCTCCACTTCGCCCTCTCCTTCTCTCTTCGTTTTTAGCTTGGATGAGCTCTAAAGCTCTATGGATTTAGCTGGATTGTGGTTATAAACACTCTTCGTTCAATATTTAGCTTGATTCTCTCCTTTATGTCTAGATGAAAGCTGCTCTGTATAAAATGAGTTGTTATGGCTAATAAATCACATAAATCTCTGGCTCCTTATCGTTATAATGCTCTTTACCTATGAATTTTCCTTATGAATATGATGAATAATCACACAATTTTATAGATCTTCAACCCGGATCTATCAAACCCCAGAAGCAAGGGGGTGACCTTAAAGAAAACACTGCTGAAACATGGGCCAAGAAGTGTGCCCAGCAGCAAGAACAAATGAATCTTCTGAGAAAAGAACTGAAAAATTAAACAAGCAAAAGCAGATCCCTGAAAAGGCTGTGGAAGAGGCAGAAGGGGATGAAGGAGAAATTCACACATTGGATGAGGGTAAAAGTTTGAAGCGCCCCCATCACCCAAAAGAGTGGAGGATATAAATCGGAGCTCTTTTCGGTTTATATTGATGAAAGCAGCGCATTCTCGGCTGACATCCAGACAGATCCCATACCAGGGAATTTTAAGACAGTCTCCTGTGAGTACCAGGGAAAAGGTGATCTAGAAGAACACCTCATGAAATTTGAGAGTTTGTGCCTCCTTCACCAATATTCAGAAGGTGTTAAATGCAGAGTGCTTCTCACAACTTAGTCTGGAACCGCTCAACACTGGTTCAAGCAACTACCAAGATCTTCTATTCACTCCTTTCAGGATCTGAGAGAGGTTTTTCTACAACAATTTGTCAGTACCAAAAGGACTACTCGGAACTCCTTGCACCTGAAGATTATCAAACAAGGTGTCAATGAAAGTCTAAGAGACTGTATGACACGTTTCAATGAGGCTGTCCTAGAGATACCGGGAGTGGAGCCGAAGCTAAAGGTGCATGCTTGTGTGGATGGTCTGAAACCAGGGCAATTCTTTGCCTCTCTCATCAAGAAAGAAGCTACTTCCTTTGAGGAGTTGATGACTAGAGTTCAAAAGTATATTCACATGGAAGAAGCCCTTAGTAGCAAGAGGGCCGAACTCGCCTCTCAAAAGGAAAAAAGCCTGAGGAAAAGAAAAGGTCAGCGTCAGAAGCTAAGAAAACTGATCAGAACGAGAGATTTCTAAGGCCTTTTACCCCTCTCGTTAAACAACCCGATGACCTATTTGAGATAGTCATGAAAAAACCAGGAGTTCAAATCCCTATGGGACACAGGCATCCTCCAAGGAAACCGCCTTCTGACAAATTTTGCAAGTTTCATAACGATTATGGGCACACGACCAATGACTGCAAAAATTTGAAAATAGCTATTGAAAAATTGACCCAGGAAGGAGAGCTCCTGGAATATGTTAAGAAGGAATCTGATCAAAATGAGAAGCGCAAGGAGGCGGATGACAGAGTAGCTGAGGTTGAAGGAACCCCAGAACCCAAAGGCATCATCACATGAAAAAGAGAAGCAGGACTAGTAATGTCCTTTATCTGTATCTTTCTTATTTAAATCAATATGTAGAGAACGCAAATTATGTTTTTTTTTTTTTTTTTTTTTTTGTGGATTAGGGGATACCCTGCACCCCATCATCTATATTTCATTATCTTAAAATTCTTTGACGAACGAAAACATGGGAAGAAAATAAAATAAATAAAAAATGATGGCACAAGCATAAAAGCAAAAAATAAGTTGCCCTGACAAAAGTATAAAACATATCTTGGGATAAAGGCGAAATTGTTCCAGTACTCCAAAAAACTTAAAGTGAAAACCAGAAATTCAAATAGAGGAATTGTCTTTGAACTATCAACCAGCATAAGAGAAGCGTCAATAAGAGAACCCTAGCTTTGAGTAGAGGGTTCAGCAGTATCGGGATTGAACAAGTTGGCCACAAAGTGGTCAGCATCCTGAGTAGGATCTGTAGGGTCCTTGGCACGGGAAGTAGAAGCATCAGTAGTAGAAGGAGCTGAAGGGGGATCTGAAACAGCTGCGGGATCCTCATTAACTTGCTCAACCTCTGAAGAAGGAACGCTTGCTTCCGCTGCACTTTCCACTTGAACTACCGGGGAAAGATCAGAAGGAACTTTCCCATGACCTTTAAGCGAAGCAACTCGCTCAGCAAGGGTGCGCACATCATCATCAAATTCTGTATCCGAAGAGCTGGACAAGGACATATTAGGAGAAGGCTCGCATCTAGGTGGGAGAAGATCGGGAAATTCCTTTTCCTGCATATACGTACACAAAAAAAAAAAAAAAAAAAAAAAAAAAAAAAAAAAAAAAAAAAAAAAAAAGAAAAAAAGAAAAAGAAAAGAAGAGAGAAAGAAAAATTGATTGCTTGTGTCAGAATATAGATAACACAAAGGCAAATGAAAAGATCTCTTGATAATAAAGTAATACCTCTTCAAAGACCTTCTTCAGATATCCCTGTATTTCAGCATCAGGGAAGAAGGTTTGAATGCGAGGGGAACCCCAAGACGGTGATGGCTCCAAGTGATCATGAGGGCGATGAAGGATGTCAGTAGCCTTCCGTATCACATGGAATTACCAAGGGTTCTGGGCACTAATCTCGTGATTGAGCTCCAGTGTCTCAGGCGCCTGACCGAACGTTTGTACGATAGACTCCAAATTCACAGATGCAGCCCTTTCAGGAACGCCCAGCATTCGGCAACATTCAAATGCAGACTTAGCAGCCCATTCAGAAAGAGGCTCTGTCATCCTGGCCCAGAAGCTGGGGGAGTGAAGATATGCCTCTGGCAGGTTATGAATCAGGTATTCAAGGAAAGCTTGGCCGTAAGGAGTGAGCAGAAGCTGGGATCGACAACCTCTCATGCCCTTAATAAGGCCCTATTCCAACCCTTCCTTTAGGCCCATAGCATGAGAAGAGGCCTTAGCTTGCGCTAATTCTTGCTCATACTGTTTCCTAAGCTGTTCCACTTCGGCAAAGTGGGCGTCATGCGCCTTTGCCGCCTGCATGACAGACGCTTCTAAAGCCTTGTGAAGATCATTCGCCTGCTGAGAATAGGATGCAGAGCTCGCTCGGAGTTGTGAGACTTCCTTTTCCCGAGCCTGTAGATAGATCTCCCTATCCCGATCCTTTTTCTTCAACTCTGAAAGTTCCTCCTCCAGTTTTGCTTT
Source organism: Thymus mandschuricus (assembly GCA_029379335.1). Lineage (NCBI taxonomy): Eukaryota > Viridiplantae > Streptophyta > Magnoliopsida > Lamiales > Lamiaceae > Thymus > Thymus mandschuricus. Next base: position 10,187,398 of record CM057074.1, on the reverse strand, counting down.
TTGAGTCTTGAGAGCTTGAAAAGCCTCACGATTATGAGCCCATTCGTGAAGGCGGTGTACTTCAGCCCGAAGTCTCTCCTTTTCTCTCTCCACATGAGAATTGTGGGCTTATAGACTGTCATATGCTAAAGCGCGGACACCTAATATAGATCGGCAACTAGCAGCCAGAGGGCAACATAAACAATTAAGATATAGTAATAAGGAGACATACTTCCATACCTAAATGTACGAATAAAAGGACCAAGGTATACCTGTAACTCGAGGTTAGCGGCCCTTTTGATCAAGAAGTCCGAAGGATAGGTCTCTGCCAATCGCCAATCCTCTTCCTTGGGGATGCTATCTAGAATCATAGTAGCTAAACTCCCGTCTATGTTGTCAACTATTCCAGGAAATGAGACGCTCACACCTGCTCCTTGCACGGTGGCGGGAGGTACATCCAAACCTTTCTAGCGGAGAGAATGAATGAAGGCTAAAGAGCTGATAGATGATGAGGAAAGGCGAGGTTGAGGAACTCTTCCCCCTTTCTGAGAAAGATAAGGGTTTGTTTGAGCAAACGAAGCTAAGGGGTTCAATGCCAAGACCTGAGAGTCACGCTCATTCAGAGCAGAGGATGCTGGGACATTGGAATCAAAAGATGAAGGGACCATAGTACCCAGGGTGGTGCGTGTTACCACTGCGTCAGAATTAAGTTTCCCCTTTTTAGTAGGAAAAAAGGGGAAGAAGTAGAACTCTTCCTCTTCGCAGAAATCGGAGGGGGATTGGGAGCTCATGCATGAAGGCAGGAGAGGCTTCTGCTGATGACAGGTTTCTCTCCAAAGGAGGGAAGTCAAAACCCTCTATGGAAGGATTCGTAACAGAAAGAGTAGAGGAGGGAATGTGACCCTCCACATCAACCACCATGCTGGGCTCAGTAGAAACTGGAGCCAAGGCTTAAGGGGATAAGTGATAGGGGCTAATATCAGCCTTGCCATATGGCGTCTTTCAGTAATGACTGGACCTGCGGATCAGATGCTTCAGGTGCCATCCTCGAAGCAGATGCCTTGGCCAAGACAGAAGCTATGAGGTTTTAAGCAGATCCTAGCTTATGTAGAGGCCATCCTAGATCCGTCACCATCTGCTCGCACTTAGGGACCTGCCAAGCACGCAGTCTGCATGACTCTACATACTTTAGGGTGAGGACCAATAAATTAATGACGAAGGAAATCTTGTCTCCCTGAAAATTCCTTTCATGTCCTTCTCACGTAGACACACTTACCTTTTCGTCCTTTCCCTCATCTATAAATAGTGAATGATCTCACCGTTCAAAGTAATCATTTTTTTCACGCACGCACTATTTCATTCACACTCTGCTTTGCACTCTTGCAAGATAGGGCAACCGGAGTCCTTCTTCAAGGAATCTCTTCTCCCATCACTCCCATTCGCAGTGTCGTCGGTAAAAAGGGCATTCCCGACAACTCAAGCCGAAGGTATAATTCTCGTTGCCAAGAGAGGATGAAACATGAAGGCGCCTTGCATTCTCTGCCTCACCCTCCCTCTTTCTCTCTTGTTTTCTTGTCCAAACGAGTTCTACGCTCCATGGATTTAACTGATTTTGTGGTTAAAAACACCCTTTGCTTAACACTTAGCCCAATTCTCTCTTTTATGTCCAAAGGAAGATGTTCTGTGGAAAATGAGTTTTAAGGCTAATGAATTGAATGAATCTCTTACTTATTGCTGTCGTAATCCTTTCTAAATGAATACTCCCTTGTAAATATGATGAATAATCACACAATTGTTGTAGATCTTCAACCTGGATCTATCAACTGGCGCCGTCTGTGGGAATTTTGAGTTTAAGATGTTGATTTCCTTTCTTATAAGCGGATTTTTAACTTGTTATTTGTAATGTTGTTGAAGCTTTTGATTCTGAAATGCTAATTTCTTCGATATTACTGGAATTCTAGCTGGTTATGATAATATTGTTATGAATTTGCTCTGTTAGTTCCTTGTGCAAGAGACGCCCGAGAGAAGGACGTTAGAGCGAATGTATATTCGGTGTTTGTTAAGTAGCTTTCTTAGAAAACCTGGATATGAATATTGTGAATTATTTACAGCTGAGTCTTTTATGAGGTTGACCCGCGAAATAGGAGGCGATCTTAAGATTATGTCCTCCTCATAATATAAATTGTAATGACTGAATTATGCCATGTGTTTAGTTCGAATGTTGTGAAGAATTGGAAGGAAAGTCGAATAAAAATTGCAGCAATCTTGAGGTGCATCCAGCTCATCTCTTATAATTGGTGAGTTTAAAGTTCTATTGAAAATTGCAAAACATAAAATTAACTCGTGGGTTATGAGGTATTGGTAATTACAGAGGAAGCACTACGACTCAGATCCAGTCGTAGGCCCCTGTATTACCATGAACCGAAAACACACAGAGTAAAAACACTAAAAATAGAGAGCCAAAAATGACGAGGTCACCCCCCTCACCCTGATGAGGGGGCCCCACATTTGAAGGCAGAACCCCCCCTAAAAAGCCCTATCTAATAGGCAACAACATCGTAAGCCCTATTCAATAGGCAAAACCCTGAAAACAAAGCCCTATCTAATAGGCAACAATCTCGTAAGCCCTATCTAATAGGCAGAATCCTCAAAAGCCCTATCTAATAGGCATAAACCTCATAAGCCCTACACAGTAGGCAGAACCCTCAAAAAGCCCTACAAAGTTAGACACCATACAAAAAGCCCTACATAGTTAGGCATCATACATCAAGCCCTATGAAAATAGGCACCATACATTAAGCCCTATGTAAATAGGTACCATCCGTTAAGCCTTGTATAAACTGGCACTACCCCTTAAGCCTTGCATGAGCAAGCAACATCTATAAAAGCTTATACAAATGGTTTCTAATCATACAAAGATCTGTTAGAAACAAACAACATCTGTTTAAGCCTCATTTCAAAAGCATCTGGAACTAATGCTCTAAAAATCTTCAAACATTGGCAGAACCTTGCAAAGATGAATACTAGCTCAGATGCTGCTTCAAAAGAAGCCGGCCAAGCTCCTGGAAACCCGAAAAATTCTCTGCCCGGGAACAAAGGAAAGAACACTGTGATGACAGAGGCCAGTGTCAACATGGAAGCTCATTTGTCCCCGACCATGCTCCTTCAGATGAAAGCACTCGTAGAGGGCGTGGTCGAAGGGGCCATCAAAACAAGACAACATGTTTTGGGAGTAAAAGCCCAAGAAGGCGGAGGGAGTAAAAGCACCCCCCAAGTACACAAGCAGAAGCCTGTAGCCCCAAGCATAATGCAAGAACTGGCTACTAGATTGCCATCGATATCTGCAGGACACGAGGAGGGATTCTTCATTGACTGGGGATCCCCGGATGAGGAAGATCCTAAGGAACACGAGGGCAACCTCGAGGAGAACATTGATAATGCATGGGCCAAGAAATGTGCCCAGCAGCAAGAGCAGATGAAGCTCCTGGCAAAAGAAATGGAAAGGCTGAAAAAGCAGAAGCAAGTCCCAGAGAGGACCTCAAAAGAAGCAGAAGAAGGCGAAGGAGAAATTCGTTCTGCAAATGAGGAAAGAAACCGAAAGCATATTCCGGCTCAAAAAAGTGGAGGACACAGGTAGGAACTTTTCTCTGTATACATTGACGAGAACAACCCGTTCTTAGTAGATATCCAAACGGACCCTGTCCCCAGTAACTTCATGAAAATTTCATGCGAATACCAGGGGAAAGGTGATCCCGTAGAGCATCTGATGAAATTCGAAAGCTTATGCCTTCTCCACCAGTATTCGGAAGGCGTCAAATGTAGAGTATTCCTTACAACTTTGTCCGGAACGGCTCAACATGGGTTCAAGCAGTTACCGAGGGCCTCTATCCACCTTGGATCTGAGGGAGGTTTTTCTACAACAGTTTGTTAGTGCTAAAAGGACTACTCGAAACTCCTTGCATCCGATGACTATAAAACAAGGTGCCAACGAAAGTCTGAGAGACTATATGACACGTTTTAAAGAGGCCGTCTTAGAAATCCCAGGGGTGGAACCAAAACTAAAAGTGCATGCCTGTGTGGATGGTCTGAAGCCAGGGCAATTCTTTGCCTCTCTCATTAAAGAGAAGCCACTTCTTTCGAGGAGTTACTGACTAGAGTCCAAAAGTATATTCACATGGAGGAAACCTTGAGCAGCAAAAGGGCCGAACTCACATCTCAAAAGGAGAAAAGGCCAGAAGAAAAGAAAAGACTAGCTAAAGATGCTTGGAAAACTGACCAGAACGAGCGATTCTTGAGGCCTTTCACTCCTCTGGTTAAACAGCCCGACGACTTGCTCGAGATAGTTATGAAAAAACCAATAGTGCAAATCCCCATGGGACATAGGCATCCCCCGACGAAACAACCCTCTGATAAATTCTGCAGGTTTCACAACAATTGTGGACACATGACTAACAAATGCAGAAACCTAAAAATAACTATTGAGAAACTGATCTAGGAAGGGGAGCACCTGGAATATGTCAAGAAAGAAGGTGATCAAAACAAGAAGCGAAAGGAGGCGGAGGACAAAATGTCTGATGCGGAAAGAACACCGGAGTTTAAAGGTGTTATTAACATGATATATGAGAGCCATACCAAGAAAAATACCCCTACGATCATGGAAGAGTAGGTATCTCTCTATGAGAAGAAAGAGAGGGCAAAGCCAATCATACCCTTCATGTATGTTTACTTTTTCGGTCTGTTAGGATATGGAAAAAGCAAACTAAATCCTTAATGCTGAGAGGGAGAACGGGCATGCTTGAAAAAGACGCCACCTAGAATGAGATATAATTCCTCCGACTCCTTATACCTCACCTGGGGAGGGAGTAGGGAGTATCCCCCTATGGTGATATCTATATTCCATTATCTTAAAATGATTCTCCTATATCGATATCTGTTACCTCAAAACACTCTCATTGCCTATGTAAATAACAAGTATGAATAAGATTGGGGAGTTGCATGCCCACAAAAATAGAGAATGGATCATGCCAGCAAAAAAAAAAAAAAAGCATGTTCTGAAAGATAAAACTATTCCAATCATCCAAAAACTCAGAGTAAAAACTAGAACAGAAACTAAATAGATTTGTTTTGAAACATCAACCAGCATAAAGGGGAAGCCAATAAAAGAACCCTAGTTTTGAGCGGAAGGCTCGGCAGCATCAGAATTGAATAAATTGTCTGCAAACCGGTCAGCAGCATCCTGAGCAGGATCTGCGGGATCCCCAACGCGGGGAGCAGAAGCATCGATAGTAGAAGGAGCTAAAGACAGATTGGGAGCAATAGCGAAATCCTCGTTAACCTGCTCAACTTCACAAGTGGGAGCGCCAGTCTCTGTCACACTCTCCACTTGAACCTCCACAGGGGGAACAGAAGGAACTTTCGCGGGGCCCTTGAGTGAGGCAACTCGCTCGGCAAGAGTGCGCACGTCGCCATCAGATTCTGTATATGAGGAATCAGACAAAGACAACTCAGGAGAGGAGTCTCAAGGGGAAACTCGCATCTGGGCGGGGAGCAAATCAGGAGACTCCTTATCCTATCAAAAAAAAAAAAAAAAGAGAGAGAGAGAGAAGAGAAAGAAAAACGAATGAAATAAAGTAAAATAAATGATGATGACTGGAAGGAGTGCTTATGCCAAAATATTAATGACACAAAAGCAAGTAAAAGAGGGGTTCTTAGATAGTAAAGTAATACCTCCTCAAAAACCCTTGTATTTCGGCATCAGGAAGGAAGGTTTGAATGTGAGGAGAACCCAGGAGGGTGATGGTTCCAAGTGATCATTAGGGCGATGAAGGATGTCAGCTGCCTTCCGAAACACTTGATGATACAAGGGGTTCTGGTCACTAATCTTGCGATTAAGCGCCAGTGTCTCAGGTGCTCGACTGAAGGCCTGTACAATAGGCCCTAGATTTACAGATGCGGCCTTCTCGGGAACACCCAGCATTTTGCAACATTCAAACACAGACTTAGCCGCCCATTCGGAAAGAGGCTCTGTCATCCTAGCCCAGAAACTGGGAGAATGAAGATATGCCTCCGGTACGTGATTAATCAAGTGATCAAGGAAAGCCTGCCCATAGGAGGTAAGCAGGAGTTGAGATCGGCAGCCTCTCATGACCCTAATGAGACCTTGTTCCAGTCCTTCCTTTAGTCCCTCAGTACGAGAGGAGACTTTTGCTCGTGCCAGTTCTTGCTCGTACTGCCTTCTGAGTTGAACCACTTCTGCAAAGTGGTCATCATGTGCCCCCGCTATCTGCAGGACAGAAGCCTCAAAGGCCTTGTGGAAATCGTGTGCCTGCTGAGCATAGGAGGCAGAGCTGACTCGGAGTTGTGAGACTTCTTTCTCTCGGGGTTGCAGATAGGTCTCCCTGTCTTGATCCTTTTTTCTCAATTCGGAAAGCTCCTCTTCAAGCTTTGTTTTCTGGGCTTGGAGAGTTTGAAAAGCCTCGCGTTGACGAGCTCCTTCACGAAGGCGATGTACTTCAGCTTGAAGTTTCTCCTTTTCCCTCTCCGCACGAGAATGGTGGGCTTGTAAGCTATCATATGCCAAAGCGCGGACGCCTAACATAGACCTACTACTAGCAGCCTAAAAATAATATAAGCAATTAACATAGTCCTACAACTACTTCTCTATCCGGAAATGCAAATAGATAAGTCAAAATTGTAATGGCCGCAGTTTTTATTATTGATTAATAAAAACTTTCGGCATTATTTTAAAATTTTAGAGTGTTATTACTATTATTAGTATAACAAATTTTAAATGCTACAAATAGTAGTGTTATATTTGGGTAATGTTAATATTTCCCAAACGAGAGACGAATTAATTAAGGAAGGCCCGATAAAAACAAAACGATTATTATTATTATTCAAGGGGTCAAGGCTCACTTAAAGACATAAGGCCCATCTCAAGATTTATTACACGAATTATTTCGGCCCAATAAGAAAAGCCATGTTGAATGAATTTAAGCAACAAAGGATCAAGGCCCACTTCACGATTAATTGTACGATTTTATTCAACCAAGAAAGAAGCCCGTTTCAGATTAACTGTCCGCCAACAATAATTTAAAAAGGCCCAAGACCAACATCTTAAGCCCATGGTATTTCCATGTGTATATATATATACATTCACACATATTAATACAATAATAGGAATAAATAAATGAATAAAATAAAAGAAGAAGAAAAGAAAAGAATGAAAACAGGGGACTCTGCCTAGAAAAACAGGTGGCTTCAATCCCATACACAAATCTGGGATTTTACATTACACTAATCCCTCCTAAGCACAAGTTAAAGAAAACAAACACAATTAGAAGAGGATTGCTTGAACAACTAAAACTCCCATCATCATTACAATTGCATTGAGAATTGAAAGAAGACAGCCTAGCCGCCCACCCTCATCACTTTTTGTCTCCAAGTCTTTTCCCAATTTCACACTTCATCTCTGCAACATCTTACAAGAAACAAAACCCCTTCACTCTTTTTCTTCCACCCTTGCAAAGAGAAAGAGCAGCCATTTCCCTCTCAATCGCCCATCACCTACAAAACACACACACACACACACATTACTCTAGTCTTCATCACAATAGAGAGAGCAAGATAGACAGCAAATAGAAAGCTAGTAAAGAGTGAGAGAGAAGCCGATTTTCAGCCAAGAAGCTGCCGGAAGTTCAGGCCCGATACAGCCGTTCAAAGCACCGGGAAAATCCCACTTTTCACATAGGTAATACCTCTAATTCTTCTCCCTCAAAGGCCTAGCTTGCATGCACTAGCTAAAAACTTCAAACCCTCACTCTAGGAGGAGAAACAAGAGAAGAACAAAGGGAAAAGAAGACATGCAAGGCAAGATCAAGAGAAGGACAACCCTATTCAACTGGGAATTCCATGATTCGACCTTGTTTCGAACCAAGTAAGTACCCCTACACCTTTCCTAAGGTTTAAAGAATAACCAAGCATGAATTCCCTCCTTAAGAATGACACAAAGAACTCATTTAGAGGCTGCCCTAAGTATGAAAACCCCCAAGCATGTTATGAGTAATGTTTAAGGCCTAAAAACCAAACTCAAGCAACATAGCAATATCTCTCAAGCAATGCATGTACAAGGAACTCAAAAATCTGACCTTGACACTTCATCCAACCATAAGAGTTCAGTTTTACGAACCAAAAACAATAACATAACTCGATCCTCATTCAAGGCTTTCCATTCAACAAAATCCAAATCCATACAAGTTATAGAATCTGAAATTTTGTGCATTAACCACCTATTAACAACCCCACAAAGATCCCGAGTTAACAAGCCTAATCGAGAGATAACATGTTCACTGGTAAGCCCTTTCCATTCCAACAAGAATACTAATTTATACATGTTTAAAAAAAAATCTGAATAATTATGCATAAACCATCAAAAATCAGCCCTATTTACCTTCTAACCAACTCACACAAGTTACATTCGAGCCAATCATAAAAACGTAATAAAAGGGTGAGAGAACGGACCTCGTCGGCATCACCAACGGAAACGGCAAGGCTTCCCGTAGTCGGGAGGAGGGCCGAGAGTGGATTGAGACGTCGGAGCACCTCCAACGTCACTCCTACACCCTTGGAGGCTGCCCGGTTAACAACGGCGTTTCGACGCCGTCCCCCGGCAGCGCTGGAGGCCATCTAAGGCTACCTGCAAAACAAAGGAAGGGAAGAAGGTCAGATAGGGAATGGAAGAGAGAAGAGAAGGAGACGCCAGCAGCGGCAACGCCGCCGGCGCCGAACTGAAGTCAGAGAGAGAGAGGGAAGAGAGGATGGAGGCCGGCGATGGCTGACGGCTAGGGGGCACTGACGCGAGCAGGGCACCGCATCGAGGGAGGCAAAGCCGCGGCCGAGCGGAGGAACGCCGCCGGCAACAGACGGCAATTGGCTCGACGGCGGCAGAAGACGGCAGCAGCGGATGGTGGCGGCGTTCGTCGGTGGAAAGGGCGATGCGACTGGGAGATTCCCGATGGGAGAGGGAAGTGCAACCCGCACCACTTCGTCGACGGAGGAGAAGCCGACGCCGGAGATGCCAGAATCTGACGGCCACCCGAGATTCCCCAATTTGCTGAAATTCTCAAATTAGGGCTTCCCTTTCCAAAATTGGAAATTGGGAGAGGGGGAGACGATGGCCAACGACGGAGGAGGTCGCCGGACGACGGACGGCGGCGGCAGAACGGACAACGGCGAGAAGGAGAGCGGCGGAAGGGCTGCCGAGAGAGTTTTCGCGAGGGATAGGGAAGAAGGAGGAATTGCGATTTGAGGGAGCAGGGGGTGTTTTGCCAAATGTTAAACTGGGCTTGGATCGACGGGCCGGATTTTAGTCGTTGGGCCGTATTATTTTCCAGACGGGCCAAATCGATTGACGGGCCGAGAAATAATTCATGGACCGAAGAATTAATTACGGGCCGCCGAATTAACGACTCTCCTGAACCGGAAGTAATTATTTAAATGGGCCGAGATAAAATACTTAACGGGCCGATAATGTACTTAATGAATCGGGCCAACCAATTGGGCCGATTAATTAATCTAACTGGCCGATAATGCACTTAATGAATCGGGCCAACCAATTGGGCCGATTAATTAATATTAACAGACCAATAATGTACTTAACAAATCGGGCCAACCGATTGGACCGATTAAATTATTCAACAATCCGGGCCAACCGATTGGACCGGATTTCTAATTCATGACAGGCCGAAAAATATGTAACAATATAACCGATAATTAAATGGGCCAATATTAAGTCAAGAAACGAAAGTCAAAGGTAACGACTCTTCGGGTTTAATTTAATAAATTCCCGAACGTAAGTAATTGGGCTTAAACCCTAATACTCCTAATGGACCTATAATAATCCTTAGTGATTAGTTAATCAACCAAGCCCGAATATATTGGTTTTATAAGTGTAGACCACTTATAATACGTAATGAACTCACGGAGCCTCATTAATGACTAAATCAAACATCTTACGATTTCCGTCGAGGATGAAAAGACACGAGAATTAATCGAGTAGTCGATTCCAGAATATGCTAATCAAGAAACTTTTGAATGAGAGATCATAACCTCGATAGGAAATAAACCTTCGCATAGATCGATAAATTATCGATTTTATTTCAAGACTCTCATGTTACGTTTTTTGAACAAGGTTAGGCGAAGGGAAAGGCCGGGACTAAGACGGCGCTCAGGATTATATGTAAAACAAGGAGAAATATCAAGGTGGGCTTTCATACACGAAAAAGTTTATTTATACTAAAGTTCTTTTCTTTAAAGAAATGTCATGCCATAAATGTTTTGTTTTGTATGATGTCTATCTGTGAATGGGCTTCGGCCAAATGTTACCAAGACGAATTCGGGCCTATTGGGGTCGCTCCTCGATGGGTTAAGTGCACTAGATAACCGTGAGCCGACGAAAGCCAGCCGGTTAGTTATCCGGGAGGGTGGCAAACCTCTCCGGATACACCCTCACGACTCAGATATGACGGATTACACCAAGGAATGTAGTCTACGCAGATGCTTTTATTAAATGAAAATGTTTTAGTGATCATAGGTCTTTTCCGAAAACCCCTATGTTTCACTTGAATGGCTGGCAATTAAAATGTTTTGGCATGTGTCCACTGAGTACTTTAAAGTACTCAGCCCTATACATATTTCCCATGTGCAGGTTAAGCAGGGTGAAGTGAAGATGCTGGAAGGAGCTTTTGTCGAGCATGGAAAGTGTTGAAGCCTCTTGGTGGTGCATGTCTCCATACAGGCATCTCACGTTCTTCCGCTGTGATCTTTATGTAGTTAGTCTAGATTCTATTTTGTGTATCGTTGCGACTCATCTCCAATTTGTGTATCGTTGCAACGTATCAGCTCCATTATAGACATTGCTTTTCTTTTCACGAACAACGCTTCCGCTTATTTCATGTAAACCGCTTCCGTTAATGAATAGTACTTCTTCCATTCGTTCTCGACGAATGATGGAGAGTTCGAATGTAAATCAAAGTCATGTTTTCACATCGCTTCCTCTCATGTCGTTTGTTAATTTTATTTGTTTCCCCTTTTTCTTAAGTCGCGACCTCGCTTGGCTAGTCTTAGCAGGGTGGGGTCGTGACAAAAATATACCTGTAATTCGAGGCTAGCGGCCCTCTTCATCAAGAAGTTTGAAGGATGGGCCTCTGCCAATCGCCAGTCTTCCTCCCGGGGGATGATATCTAGAATCATAGCAGCCAAACCCCCGTCTATGTCACCAACCATCCCGGGGAAAGAGACGCTTGCACCTGTCCCTTGCACAGTGGCAGGAAGAACGTCAAAACCTTTTTAGTGGAGAGAATGAATGAAATCTAAAGAGCTGGTAGACGATGAGGAAAGGCGGGGCTGAGGAGCTCAGGCTCCTTTCTGAGGAAGATAAGGGTTGATGTGGGTGAACGAGGCTAAAGGGCTCAATGCCCAAACTTGAAAATCACGCTCATTCAGAGCAGGGAATGTAGGGATAGTAGAATCTAAGGGCGAAGGGACCATAGCTCCCGGGGTGGAGCAGGTTACTACTGCGCCAGAATCAAGCCTCCCCCTCTTAGTCGAGAGAGAAGGAGGAGATGAACCTTTCCTCTTAGCAGGGGCCAAAGAGGGATTCACCGAAGTAGCTCTCAGGTCCTGCATAAAGGCAGGAGAAGCCTCCGCGGAGGACAGGTCCCTCCTGATGAAGGAAAGCCGAAGCCTTCCATAGAAGGATGGGTGACAGAAAGAGGGGAGGGAAAGTGACCCTCTGCACCAACCACCGAGCCCGGCTCAGTAGAAACAGGAATCAAGGCTTGAGAAGATTAGGACAGAGAGTCCTTAGGATCTTGAGGAGCAGGACGAGTAACAGAAGATGGAGTTGAATCAAGGGAAACTTTACTTTTCCCCTTTTGATGGGCTATTGCTTTTGGCCGAGTAGAGGAAGAAGCACCTTCCCCTCGCGAAGGTTTGGGCGAGCTCGCAGAACCTCCTGCAGGTGAAGAGAAGGCTTCATGCTCAGCTGAGGAAGCATCCTTAACAACACCAGGAGCCCCATCCTAAGAGCTGGCCTCTGCAATCATTCGCAGAAGCTTATCATACGCCTTCTTCTTTAAATTCTGTTTGGAAATGTCCATTCCTATACAAACCAAAAAGATTAACATTGCTCAACCACTTAACGAAGGATATATAAAAGACTGAAAAACGGCGATAAAATCAAAAGAATGTTACCCATTGACGAAGACCAAGGGATGCTGGGTTTTAAGCCAAAGAAAGATAGAATTTCTTCACTCTCTACAAAGGGCCTAAGCATAGTATGATCAGAGGGGTATTCAGACAAAAGCTCGGACATTATCCCTTCCTCCCAAGGAGATAGGAGAGGGAGAGACCGAGAAGGTTTCTCTCTGCTAGGATTCCTATACAGATTAATGTCAAGGATATTCTAAGAAGCACCAGAAGGAGGACTAACTGTTAAATAACATTCATGCCAGTCTTTATCTTTGGACTCATACTTGCTGTATATATTTGCAAAACGAACATTTGGAGAAAAATACAGATGAGAATCCCTGTATTTTAATTCGTGGGTGCGAATGAAAAGGAATGTTGTATCCTTCACCCCTTCTAGGCTAGCAATTATATGGAAAAAGGTAGCCTTGCAGATAGAGGCGGGGTTTAATTGGTTCAAGGGCACATTGTATAAATGAGCAACACGAGCAAAAAAGGGAGGCATTGGGAAACGCAGGCCGGCCCCTAACTGAGAAAACCAGAAGGTTATGAGAGGGGATGTGGACAGCGAAGGACGCTCATTCTCCCCGGGGATTTTAAGCAAAAATCCCCAAATTTCTTCACCTTCTTGATGAAAATATCTAACGATGTTCTATCTAGGGTGGAAGGTCCGTATCTATCCAAGGGTAGAATCTATTTCTTTGGCCTACCCTCAGTATTGTCCCTCTGAGATTCAGACACTTGGGCAGATCTAGTAGACCTGCTGCTGCCCAGATGGTCGGAAGGACCCTGCCGAGAAGAAGAAGATTTCATAGTGACTTCCTAAGAGATGACAGCGGAAAATCTAAGAGAAGGGTAAAATGCAAGAATACCTGTTCAATGAGGAAGTAGAAACGTCGAGAAATCGAAAAGAGCGGAAAGGTTTTTCCTTTTCTTTGTAGCGCTGGAAGAATATAAAGGAGAACGAGCAACTACTGCCTATAAACTCGGGAAAGAAAGGAAATAGAGGCGAAAGCGTGAGAACGCGTCCCACCCACTGCACTGGAATTAATTCCAGAGATAGGTCTCGCCCTTTCCAGGCGTGCCTACACGCGCCAAAAAAAAAAAAAAAAAAACAACAACAAAAAAAACAAAACAACAAATATGGTCATTAAAACTCCATTTCCTGTTGAAATCACTCAAATCAGGTCATGGGAGAAGAAACAAAGGTAAAAGCAGTAAAAATAGGAGAAGATAAGCAAGAATATATGCTTTCCCTTTAGAAAATGGGGCTAAAAATTTCACAAAATAATGAGTAAAAAGGAGCCTCAATGTTGGGAATTGTTAAGGATATAACTTGTTAAGGGGGAACTCAAGTGGGACATTTGAAAAATGTATGTTTTGATTTGATCCCAAAACCCCCTAAGTATCCTATTCCCAAGCGACCCTAATTGATGTAGAAATAGGTTAGAATTTTCTAAGCCTATACTGTTAGGAAGGCTTTTTATTTTGCTTTAGTCGCTTAGGTCTTAGACTGCAGGAATTTCAAGTGAAGGCCACTCGCTTGAGTGTGTTTTTCAAGCAAATTAAGTCTAGCGAGCCGAAGCGAAGCGTGCCGAGAAATAGCGAAGCGAAGCGAGCGCTACAGTAGAATCGAAGCGAGTCTACTAAAGCGAAGCGAAGGGAGCGCTACAGTAGAAGTCAAAGCGGGTCAAAACATTACTTAAGTTATACTCGGAAATTTTATTTCCAAAGTATACGCTTCAAGTATGACCCGAAGCGACTCATTTGAAGCGGACGCTCCAATTCTAAAGCGAAGCGAGCTCATACCTAACAGATTGCGACAGCTCAATTCCCGCTCCGAATTTGAACTCCAGTCACCTGAACATCGCCGCATTAATTGCAAGATCTCCATGTGTCGAATGAGAAGAGGAGCAACGGAGTTGACTGCCAGTCTGACAAGGGCGCCGCAACAGTACTGGATCGCTCCAGTTACTGTTACACTTGGAACTTAGCCATTTTTGGCAAAGCGCCAAATCTGCGCGTCTGAAAAGCAGCTGGCCTGCGCAAGTACTGTCGAGAGGAGGAGGGAAAAAGCCACCAACCAAGCAACGGCTCCAGCCCAACCCTCCGCCTATAAATAGTGAAGGATTAAGATGGAGAAGAGTAGAACACTACTTGAGCATTCAACACCTACTGCAAACAAACACTCCCAGCCTACGAGCAAAACTCTGAGTCTTTGTTTTCAAGTGTTCTCCGAGCTTCTGTTCCATTCGAAGCTCGTCTCCGCAACCTTCACACTTAGAAATCTAAGCCCATTCCATATCCAAGCTTAGAGAAGAACTTCATTAGTGTGTTCGTCGTAAACCAAAAACCCTAACCTTAAGTTATGTTCGTTAGGTTTTTGTGTTCGTCGTTAGGTTGTTTCCTTCCAAGGCTCTACTTTCCTCGATAGTAGAAGCCTTGAGCATAGAGTCTAGATCCAACCTAGCACAGTCCTCGATTGTGTGAAGCTCGATCGAAACTAGGTCTTAGTGGAGAACCCATAATCTCCCTGTTTCGGACTGAAGCGAGTGAAGCTTTAAGTCCAGTCTAGGTTTCTGTGGTGAACCCGTAATCACCCAGTTGTTGTCGTCAGATCCAAGCGAGTGAAGCTCGATCTTGACATTGGTTTTTTTGAGGAGCCCGCAAGTCCTCAAGGTTCTTGAGTGAAGAGAATCTGTTGCCTTGTGCAACAAAGTGGACGTAGGTGTTTTATCACCGAACCACTCTAAATCGTTGTGTCGTATCTCTAACCCTAATCTCTCTACTTGTTTACTGTTTCGATTATACATTTGCAAAAGCATCGTAAACAAAAGATTAGTTATCCAAATTACTTAGGAAAGATTAGCTCACCAAATTCCGCACCTCGAGTAAAGCCTCACTCTTGATCAAGCTCTTGCTTAGGTCAAGAGATTTGCTATCTCTATTGATCTAGCTCACGGCTAGGTCTTAGAAGTAGAAGCGAACGCTTTACTTGTAACTCTGAGTTAAAGGAAAACAAGTTGAAAAACTTCAAAACACGTATTCACCCCCCCCCCCCCCCCCCCCCCCCCCTCTATGTGTTTTCCCTCTAACAATCCAGGACCAACAAGTGGTATCAGAGCAACGGTTCTTTCGAGCCACTGCTTTGCATATCGGAAGCGAGTCCTCTCTCGCTTCACGTTGTCTCACTTAACCGGATCCAGTTTTTCTAAGTGCATAAAACCCTCATCACGCATACTGCATTTTGCTACTAATAGTTTACCATGTCTACCTACAGTGCATCGAATCTTCCGCAGTTCTCTATAGAAGGCTACGAAACATGGAGCTTTCATGTCGAGAGTTTCCTATGCTCTATCCACGATAGAATGTGGGAGGTCATAGAGGATGGACCGATCGAGATCAAGAAAGCCATCTCCTTGAACGTTCCAGCCGCCGAAGGCCGCAAAGCTCATGTCAGACAAGAATACGTCGAGAAGGACAAGGACGAATACAATGCCAACGACTTCAAAATTGCCAACCTTGACAAAATCGCACGCCACACACTGCAGAGTACTGTGTCAGACGCCTATCTCCCAAGGATCAGGAAGTAAGCAATGGCAAAGGAAATGTGGGAAACCCTAGCCCTCATTTCTCAAGGCACTGACAAGATTGAAGGAAACAAACTTGCCGTACAGATGCGGGAGTTTGAAAGCTTTACAATGAAGTCCGGAGAATTGATCGACGCCTTCGAACTAAGAGTCACCAACATCATTGCTACTCTTAACTCACTTAGCAAAGAGTTCACAGACAAGGAGGTGAATCTCAAGATCGTTCGAGCCCTCACACGAAAGTGGCAAACCATGAAGGAGCTGTACCTGGCAACCAAGGTGATAGGGACTATTATCAGCCTCGTTATCCAAATAAATTGATCCATTAGAAAGACACCTTTCCTATAAGCTGGGAATACCGTCTCAGACTTTCATTTAAATACCAAATTGTGGTTGTGTCCTTTTGCTTCAAAGTATTGAATATTTTCTGTTGAGCAAGGAAATTCTATCAGGATAGAAGGACTAGCGAGGTCTAGTTAGAACTAGACTCGGTAGCATGATCGCACTATTTTCTACCACACAAAAATAGGTATAGTATAAGAAAGTACGAGTATCGTATCCACAGGGATTGATATATCGAAATCACACAAAGTACCTCTACTCTAGAATTAAACTGATGTTTAGGCAATTAAGAAAATAAGAATGTGGTATTATAATCCTAGGCAAATAAATAAAATAAATAAAAGAGAACACAAATAAGAAAACAAATAAATAAACAATTAAACAAATAAGGCAAATAAGCATATAAGGAAATAAATAAATCAAATAAGGAAACAAGGTTGATTCTAGGGAAGCCTACCTAATCAAATCTATGCAAACAATTAATGAATACAATTAACCAATTTAATCCAATCTAAATGTGATACATGCAAAAATAACCTACACCCTAATTAAAGCAATGCAAGTTGTCACCTAACAAGATCCTAATATTCTTTCGAATTGTAA
Source organism: Thymus mandschuricus (assembly GCA_029379335.1). Lineage (NCBI taxonomy): Eukaryota > Viridiplantae > Streptophyta > Magnoliopsida > Lamiales > Lamiaceae > Thymus > Thymus mandschuricus. The sequence continues at coordinate 10,170,638 of CM057074.1, read as the reverse complement.
GAATCAAATCAAGTGCAAAATAGAACAAGTATCAATAATATAATCAACTAGGTTCAACTAAGACACCAAATCAATTATATATAAACATATAATAATTCAATTATCAATTTAAGAAAATCAAACTATCATATCATGCATTCATGAGATCTATTATGCAATTACCCTATTAAGGCATAAACACATAATTATGCATACACAATTAATGGCCAGTTAACTATGCATGAGAATAAGCACCATGAAACATGCATCTAGATTGGAAGGCTAATTGTAAACAAGAACACTTACATAAATTCAATTAGGCATTCAATCCCTAAAATCAACTAAAGAAAATTAGCTAGACATAATTAAAAGAAAGGTAGAAGGAAGAATAAACATAATGAAAAACATAAATAAAAGAAAAAGAGATAGAAAAACTCTTGAATCTTGATGAATCTTCAAACTTCAATGGTCTTCATACATAAAATAAATCTAGATCTAAAGTATAAAAGTAGAGAAAAGAATAAAAACTAATCTAAAGAATGTAGGAGAGTGGAGGAACATGTTTACAATGATAGGTTTAGAGGTATTTATAGGGTAGAAGTTTACATCTAATACCTAATTGTACAAGGAAACCAAGAAAAAGTCAAAAATAGCCTTTTAGAGAAAATCCCGTCTGGAAAACAGGAGGCACCTCTCGACACCTCTCTCGATCGAGAGGGTGGTCGAGAGGGTCGAGAGGGTTCTGCGCAACTTTCTTATTTCGGTCATATCTTCCTCATCCGAACTCCGAATTGACCTCCGTTTTCGCCTACGTGCTCCTATCGAACCCCTCTTCAATGCTATGCTTTCACTTTTCCAGAATAACTCTTCCAAAAAATCGTGAGAAGTCAGAACTTGGGATCAATACTTCATCTCTTCCTTGGTTTCGTCGTCTCTTGTCTTATCTTGGGTTTTCTCGACTCAAATGCCCTAAAAACACTCAAAACAACCCAAAAGCGTAATCTAGCTCGAAATAACATAAACAATATAAATCATGAGCTAAACTATCAAAATACGACAAGAAAACGATAATATAACACTTAGATGATAGGGTAAAAATGCACCCTATCAAAATCCCCCAAACTTAAACATTGTTCGTCCCGAACAATAACAAAAACGAAATAAACAATAGACTTAAGCATTGTGAACTATGTAGGCCTCAAAACTTTTTTTCAAAAACAAACTCATGATCATGATCAAAACTATGCATACAACCTTAGCATCAATAACACAACCTATTCAATAAATCCAAATCATGCTATTCAATCAAAGAACACTCTCAAACATGTGAAATTATATGTGTATAAGTGAACACTCAACTCTCTCAAAGAAAAGATGTATAAGATAATGCACATCATAAGGGTTCACTCAATATCAATGCAATGCAACATGTTTACCATAGGCTTGCCCCCTTTCTCAACATCTCCACCTAATGTAATATTCACGAACTAAGATCAAAAAGGTCTTTATAAAAGCTTGTAATGTAGGGACATTGGTTAAGGTAAGGAATGTATAGGCTAAGTGACTCAAAATGCTCTAAATCATCAACCTCTTTTCAACTCCAAACAAAGTATGGTTTTTTAACTCCATCTTCTACCATCCAACACCAACTACAAAACATCAATATCATAGATGCACATAATACAATTCAAGTTAACTACCCCCTTATGCTTTTATTCTCATTCTCTTCTTTTTCTCTTTTTTTTTCTTAGAGCTCATCTAATGAATGTTCTTTCTAATGTTGAACAAAGGCTCTATTTTTTTTCTTTTCACAACTATTTTTCTAAGCTTATAGGGATAGCTAACTATACTTTAACAAGCATCTAGGTTTTCTTTTCTTTTTCTCCTTCTACACCACAACAAATATATTTTTTTTCAACTCCTTCCATACTACAAACCACAACAAAGGATACCCATAATCATCCAAACCTCCTATCATCCGGTTTTACAAAGAACGGCTAATAAAGGCTCAAAAGGGGTAAACAAAGGATTATGAACAAGGTTAGTGTATATGAATCATGTGGCTATAGAAAGATGGCCTAAGATCATCTCCTAGTTCATAAATATACTAAGGTCTTGACGGAGAAATAAGGCAAGTTCTAGAAACAATGAAGAATGCATGATCACTCAATCAAAGAATAGGCATAAATATGCACAAATTGCTCAAATCTCACGGGTTCAAACTAACTAGTTCCCGATATCATAGCATAATTCAAATTCACCAAACAAATTGCGTCGCTTCGCCAAGGTTCCATGCATAATAAAGATCATGAATTTTTCTTCAAAAATCAATAAAAATACTATCATCGGCCAAATTCACAATACTATCATCACATGCTTATTTGACTCAACTTAAATACCTAAGACTCAACAAAAATAATAACTACTAATAATAACTACTAATAAAATATCCAAAAAAATTAAGCTACAATCCAAGAATCCATGTAAACGAGTTAACAAAGCCACACTTCTCCCTCCCCCAAACTTATTTCGAATCATGATGAAGGAATAAGTTTAAAAAGAAGGAGTGGTTAAGTTAACGAGAGTACCTTTCACCGAAGCTAGCTTACTATCGATCTTCTCCTCCTAGTCGAAACCTTGTCGAGAAAACCTACAACTCACAAGCTTCGAAAATTCTTGGATAAAAAGCTTAATAAAAGATAAGACTCAAAGAAAAACAAAAACAAAAATACATAAAACAAAAACTGAAAATTAAAGATAGAGTTGGGTTACCTCCCAACAAGTGCTACGTTTTACGTCTTTAGCCCGACGTTACCTCTTTTCAAGGCGGATAAAAATGAAAGCTCTTTTCTCCCCCATCTTTGAGTTTTCTTCTTTTGGCTCCTAAGACCGAAATCTTTAGCTCTTCTTTGTGTACTCGAACTGGGAGATCACCACTTTCCATGTCGAAACAATCTCCACTCATTGCTAAGAACGAACATCCTAAAATCAGAGGTTGATTGACATCTTCCTTCATCTCCACGATCACGAAGTCGGCCGGAAAGTCGAACCCTCGAACTCGAACACGAACATCTCCAACTACTCCTTTAGTTTGTATGGACTCTTCATCGGGCGTGGGATCGAACAAATATTGAAGGGAAAAATCGTCGGAGAAGAAATCGCACGTTTCGATCGAAAGAGGGACCTCTCGACCCCCCTCTCGATCGATAGGGGTGTCGAGAGGAACATTCTGACTTTTCTGGGCAGCCTCTCGACCAGCCTCTCGATCGAGAGAGGTGTCGAGAGGGTCATCTTGAAGCTCCTCGTCGAACATGTCTCGATCCCCATCTCGATCGATAGGAGTATCGAGAGGGGTATTCTGTACTCCAGTATTGACCTCTCGATAGGCCTCTCGATCGAGAGAGGTATCGAGAGGTCCTCGATTCGGCACTTGTCTCCTCGTCTCCTCGAACTCCGAGTCACTTTCATCTTCAACTTTCTCAATTTCCGGGGCCTCGAACTCCTCAGACTCCTCTTCTTGTACCTCACTAGCATTGAATTGGGGTACGAATTGGGCCTTCTCCAATTGTTCTACTTGCGCCTCCAAAGTCTTGATATGAGTGCTCATACCTATGACCGTGTTTCCGAGAGTAGTGACATTATGCTCCAAGGCATCGAACTTCGACTCCAACGTGGATATAAAGCTCTCCAACATCTTTTCTATAGGAGTCTTTTCCAATGGGAGTTGTTGAGGATAGGTTCGATGGAACCGATCGTAGAGAGTCCTCTTTGGTTGTGGATCTCCCATGGTGGATGGTGGTGATTGATCAATCTCAACTTCGTCTCGATCCTTCTTTATTACCTTAAAAGCAAAAGATAAGACCAAGAAAACGTTAGATCAATCAAATAAAAATAGAAAAATAAAAGCCTAAATCACCTATTAATCCTATTTCAAAATATCTATGTGAAATCTAATCAATCCCCGGCAACGGCGCCAAAATTTGATCGCACTATTTTCTACCACACAAAAATAGGTATAGTATAAGAAAGTACGAGTATCGTATCCACAGGGATTGATATATCGAAATCACACAAAGTACCTCTACTCTAGAATTAAACTGATGTTTAGGCAATTAAGAAAATAAGAATGTGGTATTATAATCCTAGGCAAATAAATAAAATAAATAAAAGAGAACACAAATAAGAAAACAAATAAATAAACAATTAAACAAATAAGGCAAATAAGCATATAAGGAAATAAATAAATCAAATAAGGAAACAAGGTTGATTCTAGGGAAGCCTACCTAATCAAATCTATGCAAACAATTAATGAATACAATTAACCAATTTAATCCAATCTAAATGTGATACATGCAAAAATAACCTACACCCTAATTAAAGCAATGCAAGTTGTCACCTAACAAGATCCTAATATTCTTTCGAATTGTAAGAATCAAATCAAGTGCAAAATAGAACAAGTATCAATAATATAATCAACTAGGTTCAACTAAGACACCAAATCAATTATATATAAACATATAATAATTCAATTATCAATTTAAGAAAATCAAACTATCATATCATGCATTCATGAGATCTATTATGCAATTACCCTATTAAGGCATAAACACATAATTATGCATACACAATTAATGGCCAGTTAACTATGCATGAGAATAAGCACCATGAAACATGCATCTAGATTGGAAGGCTAATTGTAAACAAGAACACTTACATAAATTCAATTAGGCATTCAATCCCTAAAATCAACTAAAGAAAATTAGCTAGACATAATAAAAAGAAAGGTAGAAGGAAGAATAAACATAATGAAAAACATAAATAAAAGAAAAAGAGATAGAAAAACTCTTGAATCTTGATGAATCTTCAAACTTCAATGGTCTTCATACATAAAATAAATCTAGATCTAAAGTATAAAAGTAGAGAAAAGAATAAAAACTAATCTAAAGAATGTAGGAGAGTGGAGGAACATGTTTACAATGATAGGTTTAGAGGTATTTATAGGGTAGAAGTTTACATCTAATACCTAATTGTACAAGGAAACCAAGAAAAAGTCAAAAATAGCCTTTTAGAGAAAATCCCGTCTGGAAAACAGGAGGCACCTCTCGACACCTCTCTCGATCGAGAGGGTGGTCGAGAGGGTCGAGAGGGTTCTGCGCAACTTTCTTATTTCGGTCATATCTTCCTCATCCGAACTCCGAATTGACCTCCGTTTTCGCCTACGTGCTCCTATCGAACCCCTCTTCAATGCTATGCTTTCACTTTTCCAGAATAACTCTTCCAAAAAATCGTGAGAAGTCAGAACTTGGGATCAATACTTCATCTCTTCCTTGGTTTCGTCGTCTCTTGTCTTATCTTGGGTTTTCTCGACTTAAATGCCCTAAAAACACTCAAAACAACCCAAAAGCGTAATCTAGCTCGAAATAACATAAAAAATATAAATCATGAGCTAAACTATCAAAATACGACAAGAAAACGATAATATAACTCTTAGATGATAGGGTAAAAATGCACCCTATCATAGCACCATTGAGGAAGACAGTTATCAATCTTGATAAGGTTTCGGACAGAGATTGTTCTATATGGTAGCATATTACCAGAAGCTTTATGGGTCCTTAAAGCTTCAGATGCTTAATACGTGCATAAGGTACGTCCTACGCAGGAGCTAGAGGTCTTATCCTCTGCCAGAAGCTATACGGGATTTATTGGCCTCTGTCAAAATCGGGGATCTGATCAAAGCCCCAAGCATCTGGCAGAACCCTAGGTTCTGTGTAACACGCTATCCGCATGACTCTACGTACTTTAGAGTGAGGACCACTACATTCATGACGGAGGGAATTTGATCCCCCTGGGAATTCCTTTTCTGCCCTTCCTTAACACGAATGCTTGCTCTTTCATCCTCCTTGCACCTATAAATACCCGACTATCACGTACATCATCAGATATCATAATCACAACTCAACAATCCATACAAACACGCACTCTTGCGTACTGTTTCATTCACTTACACCCTGCTCCACGAGTTCCTTTGAACTCGAGCAATCCAGGCTTCCGAAGCCTACCGCCGGGAATCATCACTCGCAGTCACTTCCATCCCTCTTCCTCGACACCGAGAAGAGTCTCTTTCACTCACCATGATTGTAAACTATAAAATGTGACATGATTTTCAAGATTACGTTCCCCTGTTGGAAAAATATAGCATGATTCTCAGCTTGTGCTCTCATTTTCAATAATAATTATGATAGATACCCTGTCAAAGGAAAGCTCGTATTTGAGAGATTGATTTTTCTTTCCTTATATGGGAATTTAAGCTTTCCACCTGTAAATGCTGTTGAAAACCGTTGAATGTGGAGCATTATCCTCCACGATAGCTTCGGAGCCTTAGCTGATTGTGGTGATATGTTTATGAATTTGCTCTGTTATTCCCCTGTTGCCAGAGATGCTTGAGAATAGGGGCAATAGAATAAATAAATGTTGAATGTCAGTTTGATGCTATTCTTAGGAAATCTGAGCATGAATATCATGAGTTCATCGTAGTTGTGTCGCTTGTAACAGCAGTACAAAGGAATCGGAGGTGACTTCGAGACCATGTTTTACTTACAATATAAACTATGATAACTAAACTTTTCTATCTGTTAAAATCCTAAGGTCACGACGAAGCCGAAGGAAAGCCAGATCAAAAGTTACTGCAATTTCAGAACACATTCAGCCCACCTTGCGTAATTGGTGAGTCTACAATTCCTATAGCTATCTCAAAATGCTAAATCTGTTGGTGGGCTATAAAGGATTAATAAACATAGAGGAAGCTTCATTTCTCGAGCCCTTCATATGTGCCCCTGCATTGTTATGAATAAAAAATCCACCTAGTAAAAAACAATAAAAAGTGGAGAGCTGAGGATGACAAGGTTACCCCATTCACCCTGATGAAGCTAGGGGCCATGCATCTGAAAGCAGAACCTCCCATAAGCCCCATATAATGGGCAGATCCTTTGGAAGCCCTGTCTAACAGGCAAAGATCCATCAGAAGCCCTGTCTAACAGGCAAACATCCCTCAGAAGCCCTGTTTAACAGGCAAACATCCCACAGAAGCCCTGTCTAACAGGCAATACTCTCAGAAGCCCTGTCTAACAGGCAACCTCCGCATAAGCCCTATCTGATAGGCAGCACTATCATAAGCCCCATATAATGGGCAAGATCTCTCGTAAGCCCTATCTAATAGGCAGCACAAGCCCTATCCAATAGGCACATCCTCGTAAGCCCCATATAATGGGCAGAACCTTTTAAAAGCCCTATCTAATAGGCAACATCCTCATAAGCCCCATATAATGGGCAGAACCTTTCAAAAGCCCTATCTAATAGGCAACATCCTCGTAAGCCCCATATAATGGGCAGAACCTTTCAAAAGCCCTATTTAATGGGCAGCATCTTCGTAAGCCCCATATAATGGGCAGAACCTTTTAAGAGCCCTGCATAATGGGCAACACTCCTTTAAGAACGTATAATGGGCAAACCTTTCATGTGCCGGGTTCGGTAAGCAACACTCTCCAAAAAAAAAAAAAAATATTCCTATTTAATAGGCAATATTTGCATAAGTCCCAGAACCCCGCACACACCCTATTCAACGGGTGATATTTTTATCAGCCTCGTTTAAGTAGGCGACATTTTGTAAAGCCCCATGTAATGGGTGGAATCCTTCATAAACCCTGCTCAATAGGCCACATTCCTGCAATCTTTGTTTAAAAGGCTGTATTCTCACGACCCCCATACAAGGGACACTATTCTTATTAAACATTGTTTAGCGGGGAATACCCTACCAAGAAAGCCTTGCAAAATAGGCACCCCATAAAAGCTCTCCATAGCAGGCATTGTGCATAAAAGGCCTGTATGACCAAACATTTTTGAATTGAGTTTCACAAAATAAGAAACTATATGAGACCTAAAAGACTTCTCACCATAACCAGATCTTTCTCAAGAGCCTCATGAAAAATGCTTCAGAAAAATAGATGCCCTAATAATGGGTCTCGCAGGAGCGGGTGTTGTTTATCCTTAACCCAATAAAGGCAGAAGCCACCCTTAAAGAGCCAGGTAACAAGCGGACAATGTTTGTTAAAAACTATCATAAATGGTTGGTGATTATAAAGGGATCTGTTAAGTGAACAGTATCACACAACAAAATTCTGAGGAAAAAAGGGAAATACACCAAAACTCTGCGTGGTAATTAAACTCTTGTCACTAAGGCCTCGCCTGATCAGGCATCACAGGATGAGACCCTATAAAGATAAGAGCTGTGATATCGAGTCTTATAAAATAGGCCAACACCCACTTTTGTCATACATTGGCAGAAGCTATCCTATAAAAATCTTGCGTAAGTAGGCAATATCTGCTCAAGTTAATACCGACAAATTCCAACCACCTAAAGCTTGCCAAAGAGCAAGGCATATCATATATAAAGACTCATTTTGAAAGCATTAGGTAACTAATTCTTTGAAAATCTTCAAATACTTGCAGAGCTCTGCAAAAAATGACAATTGGTCCAAGGGTTCATATGGGAGAGGCATCTGCTGGAACAACCAATCCTCATAAGGAACCAGGTGCCAGTACTACCATGCCAAGAATATCATTTGGACTTGGGGACAACCAAGCCATTATGCATTAGCACAACGATGCCCTTGTGATAACAGCTGAAATAGAAGGGTACCAAGTGCGAAGAATTTTCATCAACACGGGGACCCCTGTCAATGTGATCCTCATGAGCTGTCTCAAACAGATGCCCCAAAAAAGACTTCTGAAACCTACCAGAATATCCCTCCAAGGTTTCTCACAGAAACATGTGGTGACAATAGGATCAGTAGATCTCATTCTCACTTTAGGGGAGGGGCATGCCAGAGCATAAAAAATGACTATAATGCTATCCTAGTGGATCAGGAATCATCATATAATGCTATCCTAGGGAGAGCTGCTCTAAACTCTTTCCAAGCAAGCGTATCCACCACCACTTGATAATGAAATTTCCCATGGGAGATCAAGTAGGATGGGTATCGGGAAGTCAAACGACCTCACGAAAATGTTATATCCAATCTGTAAAAATGGGAGAAGCTAAGAAATGGGCCGTCCCAAAACCTGTGGCCCCCCGATGTAAACCAGAAGGGGAGGATGGCAAGATCAAAGAGGCTGACACCCTCAAAGAAGGACAAAGCCTAATAGTCCCTGCAGAGGAACTGATAGAAATAGAATTAATCCCAGGACGGAAGGGATTCACCACCAGAATTGGCACTCAGATGCCTCCGGAAATATCAACACAACTAATAAAATGCTTGCAAAAGAATGCAGATGTCTTCGCTTTTGGGTCATCTGGCCTGATGGGGGTAGATGCCGCCGTAGCACTGCATTGCCTAAATGTGGACCCCTCGGTGAAACTAGTAAAGCAGAAGTTAAGACAATTTGGCCCCGAGAAGGATAAAATCATCAGGGAGGAAGTAGCCAAATTGTTGGAGGCTAAACACATTAGGGGAATACAATTCCCTGAATGGCTATCAAATGCGGGTATGGTAGCTAAAGGAAATACGGGCACCTGGAGGATGTGTATTGACTTCAGGGACTTAAACAAAGCCTGTCTAAAAGATCATTACCCCCTACCTAGAATTGATCAGTTGGTAGACTCCTCATCAGGTTGCGAGCTACTATCTATGATGGATGCATATCAGGGCTACCATCAAGTTAAAATGAATCCAACAGATATCCCAAAAGCTGCATTCGGAGTTTGTGCTGGGACATTTGGTTTTCAGAGCATGCCTTTTGGCCTGAAGAATGCGGGAGCTACCTATCAAAGAATGATGGAGAAAATCTTCAAGAGCCAAATAGGCAGAAATATGGAAGTATATGTTGATGATATACTAGCCAAAAGTGAGCACGCTCAAGATCATATACGAGATCTGGAAGAAGTATTTGTTGTAGCCAGGCTATACCATCTTAAGCTAAACCCAGCCAAGTGCTCGTTTGGTGTTCAAGCTGGGAAATTCCTGGGTTATATGGTCACCCCTAGGGGGATTGAGGTAAACAAAGCCAAAGTGCAAGCCGTGCTAGATATGATCCCTCCCCGAAACATCCAGGAAATTCAAAGGCTTAATGGAAGAATCACAGCGCTGAGTCATTTTATCTCACGATCAACAGACAAAAGCCTCCCTTTCTTCAAAATCTTGAGAAAGGGAAGTAGATTCGAATGGACTAACGAATGCCAGAAGGCCTTCGAAGAATTAAAGGAGCATCTGGCAGAGCTGCCTCTGCTTACTAAACCGTTACCACAAGAAGTCTTATATCTATATATAGCAGTGGGGGCGGAATCTACCAGTTCTGTACTCCTAAGAGAAGAGGGGTTAGTTCAGAAACCTATATATTACACAAGGAAGATAATACAGGGGGCAGAGATGCGGTACCCGAGTATCGAAAAAGCTGCATTAGCAGTAATGGTTACAGCCAGAAAGTGATAACCACATATTTAGCATGCTTTAGAGTGCGTCTCGATGCGTGTTTTGGTTCGGATTTGTGCTTAAATGAATAGGGAATGATAGGTTTTTACAATTTATACATTTTCTATATGCTTTGCATTTTCTCTCGGTTTCCATGCTGATTTCAGGTGTTGCGGCAATTTTCTGGGCAAGTTTGACTCATCCTATGTCGAAGAGGATCGAAAGAGGAAGCCGTAGCACTTTGCGGATTAATTTTCCGATGCCGGATGAGAGAGAACGAGCCAAAACCGTGAGAGCGCGCGAACTGTCAAATGTGAGCGGAAAGTACACGAGTCAACCGAAAATGAAATAGTCAACCCTTCATTTAACTTTCCAGAAATTACAGATTTTACCCCACCTTCTCAACTTAAGTTTCTAGTATTTGCAATTTGACCCCAATGTGTGGGAAAACTATATATAGCTAGATATTTTCCTTATTTGTCATCTAATTTCACTTGTAATTCATTGTGACACTTTCTCTAAGAACCCTAGCTATTTTCCCTCTTTCTACTTTGGTATTTTTCAAATATTTGTGGATGATCAAGCTTGGAGATTGAAGTTTATTGAAGAATTTCTATTCCTTAATTTTACTTTCCTTGTCATTTCTATTATGATTTCTCTTATTTTCCATGGTTTGATTGCTTGATTTATGGCTAGCTAAGCTTGCATATGGCTCCAAGTGATGGATAATATGATGTAAATGATAGGTATTAGATTCTAGGATGTTGATCTACCTTCCTCTTGGATTGCCTATGGATTGGGACTTTAATTTGTATGCATGAATAATTGATCACTAGGAGTGCATCTAAGGTGTTTGAGGGAATGCCTAGGAAGCTTCCTTTCATAGCACTTGGCATCAATCCATACCCATATCACTTGATTTCATCTCTTATAGTTCCTAGAAAGAATTAGATGAGTTGGAAGAGAGTTGGTAGGTTATCTTAGACATAATTTGTGCTATTTGGAGTTGATGGAGTATTTAAAGGCTTAGAAAGCATTTGTTGCTCTATCAATCAACTTGTTAATCACCCTAGTAAGGTAGGTTAACATATTTGATATAAGAAACCATCCAAGGTGGATTAAATTGGTTTGAAGCATCTAGATTCTAAGACCTTCATCATCATCATATTGGAAATCACTTGGATCCATGCCTTTTACTATTGATATTCTACATTTGCATTCTACTTGTCTTGTCTACTTTACATTGTTGAGTTCACATTCCACTTTACTCCTTGCCTAGTTAAGTAAAAAACCAAATCATGATTATGTGCTTAGATAGTATGATGGAGACGATATAGACTACTTGATTTGCTATTGTCATTTCACTCCTTGTGGTTCGACTCGGACTACTAGCTAGTTCGGTATTATTGCTAGGCTAGAAAATAGCTTAGTCAATTTTTGGCGCCGTTGCCGGGGAGTGATTAGATAGACATCTCAATAGTTTGTTTAGTCACTTTTTACTAATCTAAGCTTGTTTTTAATTTCCTCTTTCTTTGTGTTTTGAAGGTACATGCTCACAAGGTCTAAGGGGAGACTTGTAGAGCCACTTGTCTTGCAATTTGAAAGAAGACATAGAAGAAGGAATTCTAGAGAAGAGCAAGAAATGGGTGATCATAACCCGAATATGGAGGCGATTATGAGAAGGATGGAAGAAATGCAATTAGAAATTGATGAGCAAAAGAGGAAGGCTAATGAGGCGCCACCACCTCCTATCAACTTTATGTATCAAGCTCCAACGGATCAATATCAAGGAGGAGAGTGGGGCACTATCAATGCCAACAATTTCGAGTTGAAGACCGGCTTGATTCAAATGGTGATGAATGCTCAATTTGGAGGAAGTCCCTTGGAGGATCCAAATTCACATCTTACCTCTTTCTTAGAGATATGTGACACCGTTAAGCTCAATGGTGTCCCTTGTGATGCTATTCGACTAAGGATGTTTGATTTCTCCTTGAGGGATAGAGCCAAAGATTGGTACAAAGGGTTGAACAAGTCGGAGATTCACACTTGGCAAGATCTTTGCAAGGCCTTCTTATCAAAGTACTTCCCTCCCTCAAAGGCTCACAAGATGATTTCAGAGATTTCTCATTTCTCTCAACATGGGGATGAGACCTTATTTGAAGCTTGGGAAAGGTATAGAGAGCTCATCCGGAAATGTCCTCAACATAGTTTGACTGAAGATCAACAAGTAACTCACTTCTATAGTGGACTCACTTCTCACACAAGAAGTGTAGTTGATGCCACCGCGGGGGGTTGTTTGTTGAACAAGCATGCCAAGGAAGCATTGAGGATAATCGAGGAGATGGCCACTCATGCCTACCAATGGCCTATGGAACGAACTTCCACAAAGAGGGTCCCTCTCTATCGGATGAGAGGTATGATGAATTGACTTCATTAATCACTACTTTAAAGAGTGATTATGACAAGGGTCAAAGAGACATGATGGAGATAAGAGCTATCAAGAAATATGAGAATGATGAGGTCTTAAATGAGGAGGAGGTGAAGTACATCAACCGTTGAAATCAAAGTAATTTTTGAAGAAATTATGGAAATCCTTCCTTCAACAATCATCCAAATCTCTCCTATGGAAATACGCAAAATGCTCTTAATGCTCCTCAATCTTCTCCTCCCGGATTTGGTGTTTCACATCATGTTGTTGAAGAGAAGAAGCCTCTCCAACCGGGGATGGAAAGCATTATTCAACAAATGGCCGCTCAACAAAGCACTTTCATTGCTCAAACGGGGCAAAAGGTCACCACATTGGAGAACACGGTTTCTTCCATGGATAAGCACATCAAGATGCTTGAGGGTCAAATGAGCCAAATGGCTAACCATGTTGCTTCTCAACACAAGCAATGGCAATACCCTAGCAATACGGAGGTGAATCCAAAGAAGAATTGTAGTGCTATTACTACAAGGAGTGGAAAAATTTGTGGCAACAAAGATGAGGTTGTAGAGGTTGATGAAGAGCCTTTTGTTGAAGATTTGTCTTATGAAGAAGAGGATCATGTGATTGAGAAGAAGAAGGAGGTGAGGAATCCTATTCTTGAGAGAGAACTTCACAGGAAAAATGATGTGGTTGAAGTTCCTTTACCTAAAAAGGATGTCATCACCAAGGCACCATTCCCTCATCGTTTAGCAAAGCCGAAGATGGATGAAAAAATGAAAAGGTTCCTAGCTATGTTTAGCAAGGTTCATATCAACATTCCTTTGTTGGATGCTTTGAGGGACATGCCCGGATACGTCAAATTCTTGAAGGAGGCCGTTTCTAACAAAATGAAGTTTGATTTGCTTGAGACAATTAACATGACGGAGGAGGTTAGTGCGGTTCTCCAAAGGAAACTTCCAATGAAAAAGAAGGATCCCGGATCATTCACTATAGCTTGCCTCATTGGGGGTAAAGAATTTGGAAATGTTCTTTGTGATCTCGGGGCTTCTATAAACTTGATGCCTCTTTCCATTTTCAAGAGGCTTGACATTGGAAATCTCCGTCCTACCCCGGTGTGCCTACAAATGGCGGATCGCTCTATCACTTATGCTCAAGGAATTGTGGAAGATGTTCTTGTGAAGGTAGAAACCTTTATTTTTCCGGTGGAGTTCGTGGTCTTGGATATGCCGGAGGATAGGGAGATGCCTCTTATACTTGGAAGACCATTCTTGGCAACCGGAAGGGCATTGATAGATATTCATGAGGGTAATCTTACCTTTCGTGTAAATGATGAAACTCTTACTATTTACATCTATGATGCCATGAAAAAGTCAAGTGACCATGATTTTGAGGAGTGCAATTTGATAGAAGTGGTTCCATCATCAAGAGGAGAAGATCATTTGGAGGATGTTATACAAAATTCCATTTATTCCTACACCGAGATAGATGAAGCTTGTGATGAGCTCTTGGATACTCTAGCCTTTTTGGAGTCTCAAGAGTCATTTTCTCCAAAGAAAGAAGTGGGATTCTTAGAGCTAAGGAAGGAGGAAGACAGAGCAAGTGCAAAGGGGGATAATAAAGGTCAAACTTCAACTCCGGCCCTTGAGTTGAAGGAACTACCGGAGCACTTGAGGTACGCGTTTCTTGGTGATAATGAAACTTTTCCTATTACAGTGTCAAGCTTCCTCTCAGAGTCCGAATTGGAGAGGTTGCTAAGAGTCTTGAGGCAATATAAATCGGTGATTTGTTGGACTATTGATGATATTAAGGGTATAGTGTTTGTATGCACCGAATCTTGTTGGAAGAGGGTGCAAGGCCCAAAAGGCAACCACAACGGAGATTGAACCCCGTTCTTCAAGAAGTGGTTAGAAAAGTGGTTTTGAAACTCCTAGATGCGGGTATGATTTGGGCTATTTCCGATAGTGAATGGGTGAGCCCTACCCAAGTTGTTCCGAAGAAGGGAGGTATGACCGTTATTAAGAATGAGAACAATGAGGTGATATCTACTAGAGTGGCTTCTAAATGGAGGGTTTGCATTGATTATAGAGCTTTGAATTCGGCGACAAGGAAGGATCACTTCCCTCTTCCTTTCATTGATCAAATGCTTGATAGGTTGGCGGGACATGAGTATTATTGTTTTCTTGATGGCTACTCGGGCTACAATCAAATCACAATTGCCCCCGAAGATCAACACAAGACGGCGTTCACTTGTCCCTATGGTGTTTTTGCCTATAGGAGGATGCCTTTTGGCTTATGCAATGCACCGGCCACCTTTCAAAGGTGTATGATGGCAATATTCCATGGGTTGATTGAAAATATCATGGAGGTCTTTATGGATGATTTCTCGGTTTTTGGGTCAAGTTTTGATAATTGCCTTGATAATTTGACTCAAGTTCTTCAAAGATGTGAGGAGACCTCTCTTGTGCTTAATTGGGAAAAATGTCACTTCATGGTTAAGGATGGCATTGTCCTTGACACCGAGTCTAGAGTGAAGGATTAGAAGTGGATAGAGCCAAGATTGTGGCAATTGAAAAGTTACCTCCACCTACTAATATCAAGAGCATTCGGAGTTTCTTGGGGCATGCTGGTTTTTATAGAAGATTCATCAAAGATTTCTCTAAAATCACGAAGCCTCTTTGCCATCTACTTGAGAAGGATGCCAAATTTGTATTTGATGATGAGTGTCTAGTTGCTTTTGAGAAGTTGAAAAAGGCTTTAGTTTCCACTCCGGTTTTGATTACTCCAAATTGGGAAGAGCCTTTTATCATTGATTGTAATGCTAGTGATTGGGAGATAGGAGTGGTTTTGGGCCAAAAGCGGGATAACTTGTTCCGGGTTATACACTATGCAAGCAAAACTCTAGACTCGACTCAAAAGAATTACACAACTACCGAGAGAGAGTTCCTTGCGGTGGTGTTTGCTTTTGAGAAGTTTCGGCCCTATCTTGTTGGCAACCACACCATTGTCTATTCGGATCACACCGCAATTCGGCATCTCATTGCATAGAAAGATGCTAAACCTCGTCTCATTCGATGGATTCTTCTCTTATAAGAGTTTGATATGGAAATTAGAGATCGAAAAGGGTGTGAAAATGTCATAGCGGATCACTTGTCTCGTCTTGAGAACCCTATTGAAGGAGATTCCGAGGAATCCATGATTGTGGATGGTTTTCCGGATGAGAGACTTCTTGCTTTGAAGCTCTATACTCCATGGTATGCCGACATTACAAATTTCTTGGTCATTCATGAGTTGCCTCCGGATTTGAAGTCATATGAGAAGAAAAAGTTCTTTCGTGAGGACAAATTCTACTATTGGCAAGAACCATATTTGTGGAGGAGATGTGCGGATGGCATTATCCGACGATGTGTTGGCCAAAATGATTGGAATAAGATCATAGAGGAGTGCCATAGCTCACCATGTGGAGGGCATTTTGGAGCAAATCGAACCGCGATGAAGGTGTTTCAAAGCGGTTTCTATTGGCCTTCGATTTTCAAGGATTGCCTTGCATATGTGAAGAGTTGTGATAGATGCCAACGTTTGGGCACAATCACCAAACGTGATGAGATGCCTCAAAACATCATGGTTGAGGTCGAGCTCTTTGACGTTTGGGGGATTGATTTCATGGGGCCTTTCCCTATCTCTAATGGTTACTCTTACATCTTGCTTGCGGTGGACTATGTCTCGAGATGGGTGGAGGCTATTCCTATGGCTACCAACGATTCTAAAGTGGTGCTTAAGTTTCTTAAGAATAATATCTTGTCTCGGTTTGGAACCCCGAGGGCACTTCTTAGCGATGGGGGGTTACACTTCAACAATAGTTGGCTTGGTAGTCTCTTGGCTAAGTATGGTGTGAAGCACAAGGTCACATTGCCATATCATCCACAAGCACATGGCCAAGCCGAGTTAGCCAATCGAGAGATTAAGCAAATTCTTGAGAAGTCGGTTGCAAACCGTAAAGATTGGGCTAATAGGCTCGATGATGCTCTATGGGCGTATCGAACGGCATACAAGACGCCTATGGGTATGTCTCCATATCAATTGGTGTTTGGCAAATCATGCCACCTTCCGGTTGAATTAGAGCATAAGGCTTATTGGGCAACAAGACGAATCAATTTTGAGTTCAAGGAAGCCGGTTTTGCAAGGCAAGATCAATTGGTTGAGCTAGATGAATGGAGGAATGAAGCTTACGAGAACTCAAGGATTTTCAAGGAGAGAGCCAAGAAGTTTCATGATCGTGGAATTCGAAGCCGTGAGTTTAGTCCGGGGGATGCCGTTCTTCTCTTCAACTCTAGTTTGAAGTTATACCCCGGAAAGCTTCGTTAAAAGTAGACCGGGCCGTATTCGATCTATAGATGCTATCCGAATGGAACATTCGAGTTATTGAAGGATGATGGCACAACTTTCAAGGTTAATGGCCACCAAATCAAGCATTACTTTCGTGCGGATATAGAAGAGGCCACGGTTTCGTTGCTTCAAGATCCATGAGCTCTATTGAGGTATCGTCGAGCTAGCGACGTTAAACAAAGCGCTCGTTGGGAGGCACCCCAACACGTATCCTTTATTTTTTTCATTTTCTTTAAGTTTAGTAGTTTTAGTCGAATAAGAGTGAGAGTAGGTTTATTTGTTATGGAAAGGAATTTCTAAGTGTTGGATGCTTTCTTATGCCTTAGAAAATTTTTAAGATTTTTCAAGTTGGCAATTTCATGCCTTAGAAAATTTTTGAGAATTTTCAAGTTTTGTATTCCAACACTTAGAAAAATTTTGAGGGTTTAAGTTCTAACTTTGCGCAGTTCGGCGGTAAAATCGAAAAAAATAGCAAAACTTGTCGGAATTCGATTACGTTGATTGCATTGTGTTCGTAAGACTCGAGAGTAGGGGGGAGGACCGACTCTCGTCCCGGACCGGGCCGGAAAGGCCCGGGCCAAACCCGAGACCAGAGGAAATGGCGACCGTTTCGATGGTCGCTGCAATGGTCGCTGCGAAAATGGCGACCGAAAAACGGTCGCTGCCGGCGCGGTTTTTTCAGGCGTTTTCACGGCGGTCAACCCTTTCCTCCCGGGTTTGACCGCCGTTCCTCCTTGCCACCTATTTTCTTTTTATTTTTCCACTTTCTTTATGTGTTAGATTGTTGTCTTCTTCCTCATTATTCCACCCATATCATACTTTATCTCTCTACTTCATGAACTACTTCACAACATGGCAAATTTTTGAATTTTCTTTTCCTCATATCTCTTAATCTTCTTTGAATCTTGCAAAATCCCACCATAGAGTTGCTTTTCATCACTTGAGCTTTCTTTTAAGCCCATAATTGTTCATGTTTATGCTTGTTTTAGTGTAGAACAAAAAATTGGGTTGTGGATAAGTTCTTGAGGTGGTTTGCTCATTCTTGTCCATTTTGCAAAGAATCATGAGGTAAGAAGTTTCTCACATTGTCCTATCATGGTTTTATGGAAGTTCTTCTACTCTCCTCTTGATTGAGCATGTGAATTGTTATTGGAAGCATGATACAAATTGTTGAGTATGTTATGGTGTTGTGTTCTTATAAGA
The DNA here is from genome assembly GCA_029379335.1 of Thymus mandschuricus. Classification (NCBI taxonomy): domain Eukaryota; kingdom Viridiplantae; phylum Streptophyta; class Magnoliopsida; order Lamiales; family Lamiaceae; genus Thymus; species Thymus mandschuricus. Next base: position 10,152,182 of record CM057074.1, on the reverse strand, counting down.
GGAGATGGTTGAATGGTTAGATATGCATTCATGGATGTATGATATGAGTTGATAGTTTCTTTGTATGGTGATTTGGGCTCCATTTATGAGGATTAAGCTTGATATGGTTATTTCTTGAATGTAGGAGAAGTTCTAACAAGGGGAAGGCACCTATCAAGGATGTTGGGCCTAGCAAGAAGAGGAAAGGAACGAGTTCATCAACTCGAACGCTTGCAAATGATCCTAGACTCCCGGAGACTCATGGGATTGTCATTGAAGATGAAACCGAAAGAGCCAAATTTGCTACCATTGTGAGCAAGGGGATTGAGTCTACTTGTTTCCCTTCGAATGCGGTGTTGGTGAGTTTGGGACTCTATGATAATTTGAAGAACTTGTTTGACAACATAGGATGGGGGAGTTTTCTTGATGAGCCGATTGCAGATCGATGAACTTATATGCCAATCACCCTTGAGATATTGAGCACTATCGAGATTGGGCCCATTCACATCCTCAAGGAAGTGCCTTTTCAACTCTTTGGTGAACGTCGGGTGTTGTCCGTGGAAGAGATTGATGATTGCTATGGTGTGCCTCATGGGGGGATTCGCTTAGCCAAGACCTCCTATGTTCCTATTCAATTGTGGAGTCGTATCTCTAACAATAATGAGGGTTTAAGACCCGGTTTTTCAAAGACTGATGAGGTGATAAATCCGGTTTTGAGGATGGCGTTGAAGATTATTGCTCACACAATTCTTGCTCGGAAGGAGAACACATCGGTGAGGGTTGATGATCTTTTGATCCTCGAGGGAATGCTCACGTGTACACCTATCAATTTTTGTCACTTGTTCTTTCTACAATTGAGTAAGCAAATTCAAGGTGAGAGAGGTGTTGTTACTATTGGAGGCATGTTGACTCCTTGGGCGAGGAGAGTTTGTGCTAACCTTAATGGTTGCCCTCATTTGGATGAGAAGTATCTTCTAGACCACCGAAAGCTCTCTTTCATGCACTTCCTCGTCAACTCGAAGTCTCCATTCTTCTTTTTGTTCCATGATCGTGAATCCAACGAAAGGCTTCTCCCGCTTCCAAATGCTCAATTGGTTCGTGTGACGGACATCCATGATAGGAAGAATTGGAGGTTGGATTTGCCCTCTCATACGCGTGCTATTGTTGAGGGAATCTTCGATTTTGGAGATGTGGTTGAGATTGAAGAAAGTGATGTCCATGCTTCCACACATGATGAGGATGCGACTTTGGGAGTTCGAATCACAAACATGGAGAATAGGTTGTCTACAATGCAATCCTCATTTGAGCAAAGGTTCGACACCATGGACACAAACTTCACCGCCATGAACACTCAAGTCAATCGTGTTGAGCGTGGGATGAACTCGATGGTGATTCTATTTGAGCAATTCCGGGATTTTCAAGTGAGCCAAGGTCTTCCATGGCCGAGGCCTCCACCTTCGTAGAAGCCCTCAAATGTTTGTAAGTTTGATTTAAGCATTTTATTTATTCTTCCTCCCAAACTCATTCTAGATTTTTTTTTCTAGAATAAGTTTGGGGGAGTGGGGTACGATAAAATGTTTAAATCACTTTATTTTTAGTTTTGGTGTTTTCTACTTCTACTTGTGGGAATTGTTTGTGGAGTTTGTTCATTTGAGTTGCTATGATGTGGTTGGTGGTTGATTGCTTGTTGATGGGATGAGAGTGTGTGGAATGGATTGTGTGTGGTGGAGTTTTGAGGAAAAGAAAATTTGGAAAGAAAATTTGGAATTTGAAAAGGGTGTGTGCAAATAATTCAAGTGATGTTTTCATGCTTTATATGGGTGCTTAATTGCGTAGGTGCAAAATTTTTTAAGTTTCATTTTAAAAGCATCACTTGAGTTGTTGTGCTTTTTGTTCACATGGTTAGATATTGTGGTTATCGCTCCTTTGCTTTCAAGAGAGATGTCGATGTTGATTTGAGCGGAAAATGCATCATATTTTTGGGATTTCTCATGTGTGTTTTGAGCATGAAATGATTGCATAGCATGATTAACTAGGATTGATTGATCTTAGGCACATGAACTCTAAACTAAAGCTTATGAGGTTTGAGCCAAAACGTTGAATTGATAACGTTCTCTTTCTTTCTTGTGAGTTTGCCATGTATTGCATTTGTATCTTCTAGAACTTGCCTTCAATCTCGATTGGGGTTGCTATATGTGCTACGAGAACATAGAAATGATTTTAGGCCCTCACTTGTTAGCCTCATTATTCCCTAAACACTAACCAAACGAAACGTTAACTTTGTGGTCCCCCTTGAGCCTTTTAAGCCTTTGTTGCTAAACCGGATGAAAGGGGGTGAAGGTTGGTTAAGGGAATCCATTGAGAGGTTGTGAAGTAGTGAGGAAACGGGGTTCAAGTAGTTTGATTGAAGAGGTCATTTTTTGATGAGAATACTCCTATGAGCTCTAATAAAAAAAAAGAAAAAAAGAAAACAAAATGATGAAAGAGATGAGAATGGAATTCTCATAGAAAAAGAAAAAGTAAAAAAAAAAAAAAAAAGTGATGAGAAAAGAAAAAAAAAGAAAGGAAAAAGTTGAAAAGAAAAAAAAAGAGTTCGAATAAAGATAGTTGTGAACGAGAGCATAAAGGAGTTATTCATGAATATTTAAGGAGCTTCAATCAAGCTTATGTACTTAATGAGTGTAAAGAGGAGAAATGGTGAAGGTAGAAGGTGGAGAAATTCATACTTGGAGTGGAAATGAGAGGGCGAAAGTAATTAGGAGATATCTTAGTCACTTAGCCTAAAAATCCCTACCTAAACCAATGTCCCCACATTACAAGCCTAAATAAAAGACCTAAATGATCTTAGTTCGAGTGCACAACCAAGCGATGGAGATCTTGAGATTTAGGGCAAGCTTATGGTAAGAGCAATGCATGCATGAGTTCGATGAGTGTAAATTTTCAACCATACACTTGAGAGAAAGAGTGATACACTTGCATCTAGAGAGGTTTGGAGTTTCATTATGCTTGAGTGATTGATTTCTCGGTTGAGTGTGTTGTGTGATTGTGGATTGTTAAATGCACCTTGGGAGTTCCATGTTCGAAAATGCTTTATTGAGTGAGTATTTTGAGGCATCGATGATCTTGATTAGCATACCCATATGTGCTTATGTGCTTTGATTGTTCGTTCCATTGTCGGGACGAGCAATGGCTTAAGTTTGGGGGAGTTTGATAACCACATATTTAGCATGCTTTAGAGTGCGTCTCGATGCGTGTTTTGGTTCGGATTTGTGCTTAAATGAATAGGGAATGATAGGTTTTTACAATTTATACATTTTCTATATGCTTTGCATTTTCTCTCGGTTTCCATGCTGATTTCAGGTGTTGCGGCAATATTCTGGGCAAGTTTGACTCATCCTATGTCGAAGAGGATCGAAAGAGGAAGCCGTAGCACTTTTCGGATTAATTTTCCGATGCCGGACGAGAGAGAACGAGCCAAAACCGTGAGAGCGCGCGAACTGTCAAATGTGAGCGGAAAATACACGAGTCAACCGAAAATGAAATAGTCAACCCTTCATTTAACTTTCCAGAAATTACAGATTTTACCCTACCTTCTCAACTTAAGTTTCTAGTATTTGCAATTTGACCCCAATGTGTGGGAAAACTATATATAGCTAGATATTTTCCTTATTTGTCATCTAATTTTACTTGTAATTCATTGTGACACTTTCTCTTAGAACCCTAGCTATTTTCCCTCTTTCTACTTTCGTATTTTTCAAATATTTGTGGATGATCAAGCTTGGAGATTGAAGTTTATTGAAGAATTTCTATTCCTTTTACTTTCCTTGTCATTTCTATTATGATTTCTCTTATTTTCCATGGTTTGATTGCTAGATTTATGGCTAGCTAAGCTTGCATATGGCTCCAAGTGATGAATAATATGATGTAAATGATAGGTATTAGATTCTAGGATGTTGATCTACCTTCCTCTTGGATTGCCTATGGATTGGGACTTTAATTTGTATGCATGAATAATTGATCACTAGGAGTGCATCTAAGGTGTTTGAGGGAATGCCTAGGAAGCTTCCTTTTATAGCACTTGGCATCAATCCATACCCATATCACTTGATTTTATCTCTTATAGTTCCTAGAAAGTATTAGATGAGTTGGAAGAGAGTTGGTAGGTTATCTTAGACATAATTTGTGCTATTTGGAGTTGATGGAGTATTTAAAGGCTTAGAAAGCATTTGTTGCTCTATCAATCAACTTGTTAATCACCCTAGTAAGGTAGGTTAGCATATTTGATATAAGAAACCATCCAAGGTGGATTAAATTTGTTTGAAGCATCTAGATTCTAAGACCTTCATCATCATCATCATATTGGAAATCACTTGGATCCATGCCTTTTACTATTGATATTCTACATTTGCATTCTACTTGTCTTGTCTACTTTACATTATTGAGTTCACATTCCACTTTACTCCTTGCCTAGTTAAGTAAAAAACCAAATCATGATTATGTGCTTAGATAGTATGATGGAGACGATATAGACTACTTGATTTGCTATTGCCATTTCACTCCTTGTGGTTCGACTCGGACTACTAGTTAGTTCGGTATTATTGCTAGGCTAGAAAATAGCTTAGTCAGAAAGCTAAGACCTTACTTCCTATCACGTAAAGTGATAGTGAGGTTGAACGAGCCGCTGAAACAGATACTTTGTAAACCTGACCTATCAGGAAGACTAGTCAAATGGGCAATAGAGTTAAGTGAATACGACGTAGATTTCGAGCCAAGGGTAGCTATCAAAGCCCAAGCATTGGCCGACTTTCTACAGGAAACCACTAGAGGGGAAGAAGAAGAGCACCAACGGTGGAAAGCCTATGTTGATGGCTCAATTACTAAAGAGGGATCTGGGGTAGGAATCTTCATTCAGGACCCCAGGAGCCAGGATTACAAATTCGCTATCAAACTAAACTATCATGTCTCTAACAATGAGGCCGAATACGAGGCCCTGGTCAGATGCCTAGACCTATTACAAACCATGGGCGCAACCCATGTGATCATTCACTCAGATTCCCAATTAGTGACGCATCAGGTCCTAGGGACTTGCGAAAAGCGGGAGGAGCGAATGGTGGCATATGCCAAAGTCGTGAATGGACTCTTAGAACGCTTTGTTAAAGCTGAAGTTATCCAGATCCCTCGAGAAGAGAATGTTGAGGCGGATAAACTGGCGCGAATAACTAGCTCAGTAGAGGGGACCTGAACAGACGAAATTGTGTTGTGCAACGCAGATGCCAAATTAATAAAAGCCGAGATACAGGCTATTGAGATAATGGAGGATTGGAGAATTCCAATCATGAAAGCCCTGAAGGAGCACTCAGAAAAGCCTGAAACCAAAGTTTCGGCTAATGAGGGTAGGTTGCTGCGTGCATTCAAAGCTAAATTCTGCCTAATAAGGGACAAATTGTACAAAAGGGCATTTACGCACCCTTACCTCAAATGCTTATCAGAGCCTGAGGAAGAGTACGCATTGCGTGAAATACATGAAGGTGCTGCGGGAGCACACACTGGGTTCAAAGATCTGATCAGAAAGCTGCTCAGGGCTGGATTCTTCTGGCCTACGATGGAAAAAGATGCTAAAAATTTAGTCAAAAGGTGCGATAGCTGCCAAAGAAATGGGAGGCTCATCCATAAACCTGCTAAGGAATTGAGGGCTATGATGGCACCTTGTCCCTTTGATAAATGGGGGATTGATATAGTGGGAAAATTCCCCACGGCTACAGGAGGAAGGATATTCTTAATCGTAGTTGTAGACTGCTTTACCAAGTGGGTTGAGGCTGAGGCCGTAGTAAAAATCACAGAACATGTGATAAAGAAATTCATCTGGAAAAATATATGCTGCCGATATGGAATCCCAATGATACTGGTCGCTGACAATGGGGCCCAGTTTACAGGATCCTTGGTGCGAGCTTGTTGCAAGGAAATTGGCATTGAGCAGAGGTTCGTAGCTGTAGCCCACCCTCAAGCTAATGGGCAGGTTGAGGTAACGAATAGAACCATTGTAAATGGTATCAAAGCCCGGCTGGAAAAAGCCAAGGGAAATTAGGTTAATGAGCTGGACTCGGTGCTGTGGGCATATAGAATCAGTCCTAAGACAGCCACAGGGGAAGCCCCGTTTAATCTGGTCTATGGGGCAACAACAGTAACGCCAGTAGAGGCGGAACTTAAGTCATTAAGGATAATGGCTTATGTTGGTCCCGGTTTGTTACAGGAAAAATACGTAGAGGGGGGGGGGGGGGGTGAATACGTATTTTGAAGTTTTTCAACTTCAAATCCTTAACTCAGAGTATGAAGTAAAGTGCTCTTTTGAAATACTAAGACCTAGCCGAGAGCTAGATCTAAAGCAATCACGAATCTCTTGACCTAAGCTTAGAGCTTGATCAAGAGTGAGACTTTACTCTTTCTGCGGAATTTGGTGAGCTAAATCTTTCCTAAGTATTTAAAATTTCCAAGTTATGTTTGTTTAGATGCAAGTTCAATGTATAATCAAACAAGGAATTAAAGAGTTTAGGGTTAGAGAGATACGATACGAGATTTATAGTGGTTCGGAGATAAAGCTCCTACGTCCACTTGTTGCGCGAAGCAACCGTTCTCTTCACTCAAGAACTTGAAGGTTACGGGTCCTTCAAAAACCTAGTCAAGATCGAGCTTCACTTGCTTGGATCTGACAGACGCTGGGTGATTCCGGGTTCACACCAAAAACCTAAACTGGACTGGAAGCTTCACTCGCTTCAGTCCGACGACAGGGAGATTGCGGGCTCTCCTTACAGCCTAGCTTCGATCGAGCTTTACACAAACGATGTAAGTGCAAGCTTGGATCTAGACTCTATGATCGAGGCTTCTACAATCGATGAAAGTAGGGCCTTGGATTGAAACAACCTAACGACGACGAACACAAAAACTTAGGGTTTTTGGTTTACGACGACACACTATGAAGAACTCTTTACAGTAGATGCAAAGATGGCTAGAGTTCTTCTTCTAAACTTGGATATGGAATGGGCTTAGACTCTAAGTGTGAAGGTTGTGAAGACGAGTTCCGATGAGACTGGAACTCGGAGAACACTTGAAACAAAAACTCGAAGTTTGCTCTAAGGCTGGGAGTGTTTGTTTGCAGTAGGCGCTCGAATCCTCAGGAAGTGTTCTTCATCTCTTTGTCTTCATCCTTCACTATTTATTGGCGGAGGGATGCCGAGATCCGTTGATTGGTTAGTGGCCTTGTCCCTCCTCCTCTCGACAGTACTTTGCGCAGGCAGTTGCTTTTGCAGGAGCACAGTTTGTCTCTTTGCCGAAAATGGCTAAGTTACAAACTTAACAGTAACTGGAGTGAGCCAGTACTGTAGCGGCGCCCTGTCGGCCTGGCAGTCAACTCCTCTGCTCCTCTCCGCGTTCGACACGTAGAGATCTCGCAATTAATGTGAAGATCTCTAGTTGACTGGAGTTCAAAAGCGGAGCGGGAATTGGGCTGTCGCTTTTTGGTAGGTAGTGGCTCGCTTCGCTTCAGTCTCGTAGCGTCCGCTTCGAATCGAGTCGCTTCGGGGTCATGCTGTAGCGAGTACTTGGGAAGTGGGTTCCCGAAGTGACTGCTTTAGTAGAAGTTGACCCGCGTTGACTCGCTTCGGCTTTTCACTGTAGCGCTCGCTTCGCTTCGCTTTGCTGGACTCGCTTCGATTCCACTGTAGCGCTCGCTTCGCTTCGCTATTCTTCGGCACGCTTCACTTCGACTTGGTAGACTCGCTTCGCTTGGAAAACACACTCGAGCGAGTGGCCTTCACTTGGGCTTTTCTGCAGTCTAAAAACCTAAGTGACTAAAGCAAAATGAAGCCATCCTAACAGTATAGGCTTAGAAAATTTTCTAACCTATCATCTACATCAAAATGGGTCGCTTGGGAACAGAACACTTGGGGTTTTGGGATCAAATCAAAACAAACAATTGACTCACTTCGAAGTATCCCATAGGAGTTCCCCCTTAACACTTTGTTCTTAACAATTCCCAACAATTTCCCCCTTTTTGATGATGCCAAAACCCAAAACAAATTTTTAGACTAAGAGGTTTAGCCTATGTAACCGTGGAAGGAACTTCAAGCGACTGCTTCCTTTGCATGTTCGTTTGAAATTTTCTTTTAAGTTCCTTTCCCCTTTTTTTTTCCGGTTAAGATGTTTGAGTTTTGTAGCATAATAAAAAGGCATTCAAAAAGCTTGTAAATGACACAAGAGTTGATAGAAAATAAATGTGAGATATATGAACACAGTTCACAAAATATCGAGACTTGAAACTCAAGGGTTTCCTGCAGCCTCGTCTTCCTCTTTCTTCTCTTCCTCCGTCACCTCCTCCTCTTTCTTCTTCTCCTCTGTCACTTCCTTGATGTAATATGCAGACATGACATTCACCTCCATTGTCATGATGTTGTGCTGACTTGGTCTCCACCTGCGCTCCATTCTCAGAGCTTCATCAACTTCCTCATCGATAATCCTTCGGTTGGGAACCAAGGAATTAAGCTGAAACGGCATGGGTTACTCCTTTACTGCGGGTACCTTAACGATGAGAGGTAAAGGATCAGCTTGCTCCGCCAAGGTAAAGATCTTCCGCCGTAGCCGTTCGTTGAAGTGGCACAGGAAGTTGTTGAGAGCATCCAATCTTGAGCACGTATCCTGATAAGGCACTACTTGCCAGTAGTAGTAGGCCTTGATGAATTTGTCCTTCAAGATAAGCCAGGTCTCAAGAAGGTCCCTCGGGATGAAGTCTTCGTTTTGTCTTCAAGTCTGGATGGTGATCTCTCCGCATGGCCAGCTCCTCCTCTGTCCTTCTTTTCAACTCCTTCATGACTAAGTTGAATTTTGCACTAGTGTCAGTGGTCCACTTGGGCAGCATCTCATTGACACGCTTGCGAATGTAGTCATGCTCTCTGGGAGGATAGCGGCCGGAGTTGATCATCTCCATCGAGGTGACTCAGCAGGTGTCCATCCAAGCTTTGGCCTACACAGTTTCAGATTCCTCAGGAGTGTGAGGAATGTAGGCGTTTCTTGCGATAGCGGACTGGATGAGTCTCACCTCATTCCAGTGCGACTCAATCCGCTCATCTATTTTCTCTAGCCTCTTCCTCCTCACCTCCTCGTCCTTCTCCTTTCTCTTCTTCTTCTCTTCTCCCTGCTTTTGTCTCCTCTCCAAGCGGCTGGATTTTTCAGTAATGGCTTGCTGAATCTTCCGGCGCTTGGCTGCAGGGTCCTCTCCTCTGGACTTGGGAGCAGTCCGCTTCAAGGTCTGTTTCGGTGGAGGCGGTGGAGGCATATCTGTCTTTGCAGTGGATGGGGATGGAGTGATCACTTGACTAGCAGAGGCGGCTTCAACCGTAGTCGAAGCGGGCTTCGCAGCTGGAGTGGGCGCTTGTGAGGATGAACCTGAAGCGCCTACCTGCAAGCTCTCCAGCAGGGCTTTCTGCGAAAGATCAAGTTCCTTCTCCATCGCGCGAGCAATTGCCTCATCCTCAAGAATTTGCAGCTCCCTTTGCTCTTTGGTCAGCGAAGCAACTGGAGGATGAGTGGCTATAGATGAGCCAAGCAACTTCCCGGCAGCTGGCTTTCGAGGCTCTTCAAGGAGCTTGTCTTTCCCTTTCTTCCTCGCCAGCTCTGCCCGAGCTTCATCCATCTCCTCATCTGCACCTCCACTTTCAACGCCACTTCCCCCTAGGATCAAGCCTCCTGCTTCAATCCTTTGCTCTCCTTCTCCTCCGGTTCCACTTCCTCCTGCAATCAAGCCACTGGCTTCGATCGCGCACTCACTTCCTCCTTCCAACATCTTCACTCCACTACTTCCTTGTTCGGTTGGTTTTACAATAATTTCCCCCGTTTTGGCATCATCAAGACTGCCGGGGGCTAGGATGGTCACCATTCCGCTGATGGATTGGTGTATGTCGTTGACTCTGCTCAGAACAGCTTGGAGCATCTTCTCAGCACGCTCCGCAAAAACTTGCTCTTTTGAAAGCACGATCTCTGAAGTTTTAATGGAGATTTCCTCAAGCAGGTATTTGCACTGCTGCTCCCTCTCCTTCACAGAGACCATCAATCTCTCCAATGACTCCACTGCTCTGAAGCGGTCATCAAGCTCGGCTTCTATATCTGCACGGATTAGCTTGCGCTCTTCCTGCAGTTTGAGATTGAAGAATTTCTGCGAAGCTTCTAATTCCGCTTGAGCAGTAGCAATGGCGTTCTGTTTTTGCTTTAGAGTCACGTAGACTTGAGCAGCTCCGGCCATTCTGATTGCAAATTCTCCGGCCTTCTTCTGTGCTTTTTTGATTTCGACAGCAAGCTGAGCTTGCTTGAGAGCCACATCAATGCCTGCTTTCCTCCGGCTCTTCAACTCAGCGTTTGCTTCATCAAGCTTGCTGTTGAGCACTTGAATCTCCTTCTCAAGGCCGTGAATTTTCAGTTTGGCCCTGTTCAGCTCACTACTGAGCTTGATCTCTTCTTCCTTCTTCTTATCCAACTCCTTTCTCTCCTTCTCCAACTTCCTCCTCAATTCCTTCATCTCACCTTCCAATGCCACAAGCTTGGCATTCACCTCTCTCAGCCTGCTTCGCTCAGCCTCAAGCAGTTGCTTGGACTCTTGAGCATCTTTCTCCGACTCCTCCGCTCGCTTTCCCTTCTCTCTCAACAGACTCTCCTTCTCCGCAAGCAACTTCTCCTTCTCCTCGACCTTCTCCTCCAGCTCATTCCTCTTCTTGTCAAAATCTGCACGCAGATTAGTGACTTCCAACACCTTAGTTGTCAGCTCCCCTTCCTTCTTTGTGATCTCACTCTGAAGGTTGGAGATTTCCACCTCCTTCGCCTCCACTTCCACCTCGTGCTCCTTCATCAATCCGAGTTCATGCTTAGATGGCACATGTTCTGTGACGGATGAGTCTGGGTAATCACGCAATACTCTTGCGTCCAGCATCTCCCAGTAGTTGGCCTCATTAATGAACATGTGGAAGCCATCAACTCCGATGAAGTTGAGCGCCTCCACCTCCTTCGCTTCGACATCCTCCTCCTTCATAGCCTTCAAAAGATTGAAGATGTTGTAGTACTCTGTTCCTCTGTATGTGATATACGTGAGGAAGTCGACGGCTCTTGTGAAGAAATCAGTGGTCATCTCCACTGAAGGGTATCGGTTGCGAATCAATTCTGCAGCTTGCTCCCGGTCCTTGAGGTACCGTTCCAGAGCATTCTGTTATGCAGATGGAGGTGGTGGGGTTGGTGGGATTGAGATGAAGTTGGTGTCGGCTGTTTGGGCGGTATCAGCTGATTCTGCTGATGAGGATGGAGAGTTGGGTGAGGATGCTTGGGTGGTTTCTGGTTGGGTGGTTTGGGGTTGGGTTTGTTGAGCGGTTGGGACGAAGAAGGAGTACAACCCTTCTATATTAGCACTGCAAAAGGGTAGGTTGAGGGCTTGGAGTGAAGAAGTGGATTCTTCTTCATGTGTTGAGTAGGGAGATTTCTGGGGTTGGGGTTGTGCCGTGGTGGAGGTTTGAGGTTCGGGTGGCTGTTGGGTTTGAGTTTGAGGGGTGTGGTATGTTTGGTCTTTGGGAGGTGAAGGTTGGGGTTGGTGTTCTCTTTCTGGCGAGGGTTGGGGTTGCTCTTCTTCCACTATCTTTTCGAGCGGCTGCTCCTCAGCCTCGCTCGTCCCGATTATGGTGGTTACACTTCTCAATCTCTGCGGTCGCCTTGACCTTGCTTTCCTCGGAGCTCGCTTCGATGGTGAAGGAGCTTGGATTTCTTCTTCCGCCTCGCTACAAGATTCAGCGACTGGAGCTGAAGGGAGAACTATCACGTTGATGCAATCCCGGTCCATTGGGAGCTTCTTCATTTTCCATGAATCAAAGTAGATGGTGTTCTTCTTGTACTCAGCTGTCTCTTTCTTGCCAGTCCACTTCATATTCTTGAACAGTTTCTCCAGGGCGAAAGAGATTCTGGAGAAAAATTTCAATTTACCTTTGCGAACGATTTCACTATCACTTCCCTCCTCGTACTTGAAATCCGCCGCAACTTCATGAATCCGGTTAATGAACCAGCGATGCCAATTGAAGCTTGTCCCTGTCAAGCTATCAACTATGACCGAGGTGGCATAGATCTTGGAGTCTGACAGTTGGCTCAGCGAACCAACACCACAGAGTACAGACTTCGTGTACAACTCGCAGATCGTTCCTGATGTTGCTCAGCTTCGGATTTCCAAACTTCACGCCTCTCCTTTTGGCAAATCGAGCGTACTCCACTTGAGTTGACATACCAAGTTCTGTCAATGAGACTGGTCCAACCATCGGCAGATCGAACACACGGGCTAGACTGCTTAACTCGACCACCACAGCCTTTCCCTCCTGTGGATCGGTGAAGGTTGAAGTCTCTTCTCCTTCTTTGAGATTCAGAAGAATCTCGGTGACGGCCTTGGCTAGAATCCGCTGTGGCTTCGTCGTCACGAACTTCCACAGGCCGGCCGTGGTCACAGCCCTGCGGAAGAAACTGTTCTCCGTCACCACATCTTCATCAAGATGTGGTTCAACAAAAATGTTGTCATTGAGGGTGTTTAGGAAGTCCTCCATTGTTTCGGTTTTCTCCTTCTTTCCCATGATTTATTTGTAGAGAGATTTGAGAAGAGTTTAAACTTTTGGGGGGTTTGAGACTCGTGAGTTGCAGAGGCACAGTTTTTGCACGAGAATGGCAATTTTAGAGAGTTGAGAATTTTTCTGCAGGTCTCCGTCGTTGCATATATATAGAACTAGGGTTCGGCTGACGTGGCAGGGGCAAGACAGTAATATCTTCGAAGATCCTGTGCGGAGGCGGCGGACCCTCGGTGATGGATCTGATGTGTCCGGCGTCATCACAGGAAAAGTGAACCGCCAACTTGACTTGGCGTTGCCACGCGGCAGCTTGTGATTTGTCTCTCCAATAGGCGTCGATTCAACGGTTGAGATTTAGGAACTGTTCAGATTCGACGGCTGGATCGAGGGCGATTTTCCCGCTTCTCGTTGAACCAAGTTGCACGCGCCTGTCTTTTCTCTGTCTACGCGCCGCTGCATTAAATGCTAAAGTAAAAAGTAAAATTTTGCACTCGAGTGCTGACAGCTCATACGTCTCGCTTCGTACCCGCTCGCTTCGTGAGTAGCCGCTTGGGTTCTACTCACTTGCGAAGTACTCGCTTGGCGTGACTGCTCCGCACTCGCTTGTGATGACTTACTTGAGTGACGTGGCACTCGCTTCGTCATTTGTAGCGACTGGAATAAGATATGAAATTTCTTTGCTTATTTTAAAATGTTTCTGACTTAAATACTTCGAGAATAAACAAGAATGTTTTCCTCTTTGTATTTGTGTCAGATTCATTTCATATTTTCCACATAGTAAGTGAAGGTTTCTAGCACACTTCAGCTTACTTAGTGTACTTAAAAATTGAAACACTTACCAGTCAATCTCACTTCGTAGGAGATTGATACCACTTATTGAAGTCACCATTTGGACACCATTTGTTGAATCCACTTGATGATTTCGCTTGAAGCTTTTTTTTGTTTTTGATACCACCTTTGTAGAGTACCACTTGTTGAAGAATGCACTTGTTGGATGCTTCATCTTGGCTAGAACTTCATTGCATTCATCTCTTCATGGCATTCATCTTCCTCTACGAGTTAGAGCGTCCTCCATCGAAGTGAATGGGGGAGAGAATGGATATAGTACACAAGCTTACTACAACCCAGAGGAGAGCTTCACGTAAGTGTACTTATTCACGACGAATGGGGGATGAGTACAAGTCCTTATCTCAGAGCAGAATAGGACAGGATGACAATGAGAATGCTCTGACAAGACAATCTCGTATTTTACGCAGAAGCATGTCACCAGCCCTGCAACCTTTTGAAGAAAAAGGTAACCCTTCAAGCTTCCTCCTACAAGCTACAGAATGAACTTGCAATCGACTCGCTTGACCCAAGCTAGGGTTAATTGAAGCGATGCAGAATTAAAAGATGGGGGAAGAATGGATAGACATTCGGCAGCTCAACTCAATGAAGAGTGAGTAGGGAATGAATATTTATCCATGATGAAGGAGATGAGAGGACTTGCTCCTCTTCGGCGGAAGGATGGGAAGAGGACGCAAGGTCTAGGTGCCAGCCCTGCCTAAGCTTTCACCATTTTTACGTGGGAAGGCCCAATACAAGACCCCACAACCATTACTAGAAACGGTACTTGCGAGTGTTTATACCCACTCGCTAGGAATCCTAGGCTAGGTAGCAGCTTTCCTTGCTCGCTTTGGAAGTAGCTTGCTCCGAGAAACAATAGTTCCCCCTTAACCAATGGCTTAACAATTCCTGTAAGCGGGTAGGGAACGTCTTTCAACACTCCACCTTTCTCCACCTTATTTCTCATTCTTCAAACGAGTGGAATTTTGAAGTGAATCGCTTGACTTGGTGAAGATCCAAAGCGATTGACGCTCAAAAGAACAAGCGACCACTCCTTCGTGCATCCTGGATCTAGCACTCTTCACCAGGGTCTAGCAACCCTAATTCCTTGCATAGCTGATTGAAACGAGACTCAGCTAGAGGTTTGGTGAGGATATCTGCTCGCTGGAGATCATTATGGGTTTTCTCGAGCTTGATATCCTTCTTCTCGACATGATCACGAATGAAGTGACGTCAGATTTCCACATGCTTGCATCTGGTGTGAAGCACTGGATTTTGCGAGATGCAGATCGCACTGTTGTTGTCGCAGAATATAGGAATCTCATTCGCTTCAACTCTGTAGTACTTCAACTGCTGACGAAGCCATAGAATTTGAGAACAGCAGCTTCCAGCGGCCATATATTCGGCTTCAGTCGTTGAAGTAGCTACACTCGTCTGCTTCTTTGAAAACCATGAGATCAGCTTGCTTCCCAAGAACTGACAAGTGCCCGAAGTTGATGTCCTATCAATTCGAGACCCTCCATAGTCAGCATCTGAGTATCCAGTGAGCTCCAAATTGTCCTCCATTGGATACCACAGCCCCATATTGACAGTGCCCTTCAAATATCGAAGAATTCTCTTGGCAGCTTCAAGATGGCTGTGCTTGGGATTGCTTTGGAAGCGAGCACATACTCCAACTGCAAAAGCTATATCCGGCCTACTTGCAGTGAGATATAGAAGTGATCCGATCAAAACTCGATAGTCTGTAGCATCCACAGACTTCCCATCTAGGTCTGGCTCCATCTTCCAGTTCGTGTTTATTGGAATCTTCACAGCTTTGGCATGCTGAACACCGAACTTGGCAAGCATATCTCGAGTATACTTAGCTTGATTGATGAAGATACCATCATCCTGCTGCTTCACTTGAAGACCTAGAAAGCAGCTCATCAAGCCAATCATCGACATCTCATATTTTGTCTTCATAAGCTCTCCAAACTTCTCGCTAAGCGACTGGTTTGGTGATCCAAATATGATGTCGTCCACGTAGATCTGAACCCATAGCATATCCTCTCCATGATTGATGGTGAATAGAGTTCGATCTATCTTTCCTTTGTGGAATCCATTATCTACTAGAAATTGGGATAGGGTATCATACCAAGCTCTGGGAGCTTGCTTCAATCCATATAGGGCTTTCTTCAATCGATACACCTTATCTCCCTGCTCGAAACCCGGTGGCTGCTCCACATACACTTCTTCCTTCAATTTACCATTGAGGAACGCGCTCTTCACATCCATCTGATAGACCTTGAATTTCTTGGCTGCTGCATAGGCTAGAAATAGTCTGATCTCTTCAAGCCGTGCCACTGGAGTGAAGGTCTCATCAAAGTCGATTCCTTCCTCTTGGCAGTAGCCCTTAGCGACGAGTCGCGCCTTGTTCCTCACAACATTGTGGTCCTCGTCCGTCTTGTTCTTGAACACCCACTTGGTGCTAATAACATGCTGAAATTTGGGACGATCCACGAGATACCATACGTCGTTTGTGGTGAACTGATTCAGCTCTTCTTGCATGGCGATCACCCAATTTGAATCAGCTAGGGCTTCCTCCACGCTTGATGGCTCAATGTTTGAGAGAAAGCAACTGAACATGGCACTTTCTCCAAACACTTGACTTCTGGTCACTACACCCTTTGATGGATCTCCAATGATTTGACTTGGTGAGTGATTCTTGAGCCATGCACGCTTGGATCTGCCAGCTTTATCTTTATCTTCTTCCTGGTCACTCGCTTCACCTTCTGAAGCGACTGGATTGGGTGCTTAGCCTGCACTCTCTTCAGGAATCTTGGGGGCAACTTCAACTTTTCCTTGGACATTCTGCTCGCTTGATTCCTTGACTTCATCATCATCCTCAAGCATGTCCCAAGTTGATGAATTGATGGGTTCCTCGCTTGTCTTTCCTTCCTTAGATTGAACCTGTTCCTGTGGAAGACTCAAAGAAGATTCATCAAATACGACATGGGGTGATTCCTCCACAATTAGGGTTTTACAATTGAACACCCTGTAAGCTTTGCTTGATGTAGAATATCCTAAGAATATTCCTTCATCAGCTTTGCTTTCAAAAGCTTTCAATTGTGACTTCCCATTATCATGGATGAAGACCCTACAACCAAAAATATGAAAATAAGATATGTTAGGAATTCTCCCTGTCCATATTCCATTTGGTGTTTTGTCATGCCGTTTGTAGAGAAGCGTCCAGTTCTGCGTGCAGCATGCCGTACTGGCAGCTTCAGCCCAATACTTCATCGGAAGCTTCGAGTCTGCAATCATGGTTCGAACGGCTTCTTTGATGATTCGATTCCTTCTCTCAACAACTCCATTCTGCTGAGGTGTACGTGCTGAGGAAGTCTGATGTGCTATGCCATGCTCCGTGCAGTAAGCATCGATGGTAGAGTTCAGGAACTCTGTGCCTTTGTCGGAGCGGATGGTGACAATTGCTTGGTTCTTTTCCACAGCTAGACGTTTGAGCAGTTGTGGTAGCTTGGTCAATGTTTCCTTTTTGCTGAAGAGAAATACAACCCAAGTGTAGCGAGAGAAGTCGTCGACTACAACTAGAGTGTACTTCCTTCCATTCACACTAACTGGAGTGACTGGACCAAACAGATCCATATGAAGCAGCTCGAGCACTCGCTTGGATGAAGCTTCTTCAAGACTTGCGAAGTGCTTCTTCGTCTGCTTCCCTCGTTGGCATGGTGAGCATGGATGGTCTTTGATAAAGACTTCATTTGGTATGCCTTGCACCAAACCTTTTCGAGCTATGCGATTTATGGCTTTGAAGTTAAGATGGTTCAAGCGTCAGTGCCATAGCCATCCTATTTCTGTAGCACTCCTTGGGATGTGAGCTTGCTTTTCACAATGCACTTATTGGAGATAAACTCCACCTTGTATCCTTTATCACAGAATTGTGAAATGGATAACAAGTTATGCTTGAGTCCTTCCACATAGGAGACTTCTTCAATTGTGAGCTTTCCAATCTTCAGTGCACTATATCCTTTGGTGCTTCCTCGAGAATTATCACCAAAAGTAACGTGTGGACCCTTCTTCTCTATGTAGTTATGAAGTAGAGCTCTCATGCCGGTCATGTGTCTTGAACATCCACTGTCCAAGTACCAAATTTGTTGACCCTCACTTGGCATGGGATCCACGGCGCTCACCTGCAATTAGACAGATTTTGGTACCCAAATCAGTTTGGGTCCTTGCAAGTTAGTTCCCTTAGGTACCCACACTTGCTTCACTTTCTTTTGAAAGGTAGCTTGTGATTTGGGTTTCTCGACCTTTGAAAACTGTGATCTCTGCCTTGAAGCAGCATCACATGTGCAGCAGTGTGTGCAAGAGGGGTAGCGGCTCGCTTGAGACATACCTATGCTCTTACCCACTTGCCTATATCCAGAAGCGACTCGCTTCGGATTAGTTGCGGGCTTAGAGACTGACTTAGGTTTTACAGTCTGTCGAAGCGGCTCGCTTGGTTTTCTCGAAGCGGTCCAACTAGGGTTTTGACCCCGACATGCTTGAGAAACCTTGGAAGTTTGAAGCGACCTATTTGGTGCTTCAAGTTCTTCCCCCTCAACGTTAGTCCAGTTGGACCATCTCCAGTCCGGATAACGTGACACATAGACATTACACCTTTTCTTGAAAGGGAGATCCTTTGTCTCTGGTGTCTTGGTCTGAGACTTAGAAGCTACAACTGGTTTCCCTTTACCTTTAGATTGGTAAGATTTAGCATTGTGAGTGCTAGGGACAGTTGGCCTTTGCTTGCCCTTAGGTTTTGCCCCTGAAGATATGGACATCTTCATTGGCTTCTTCTTAGGGTTCTCAGCCATTTGGCCTTTATCCATGTTGGTGGTCGCTTTGGATGCAGTGGGCACTTCCAAAGTGACTTATGGTGTCGTGTTTGAAGCACCAACAAAGATAGTAGGCTTGGAAGGTCCACCCTCATATCCGAGTCCTCCCTTTCTACCAAAAGGTAGAAGTGAGCTCTCTAGTACCTGCCTAGCGTATGAAGCTTTGTTCAAGTTGGCAACTAGAGCGGATTGGGTTTCATACCTTCCTTCTAAGCTTTGATGTCTAGCGAAGAGATCCTCGAACTTACTAGTCATAACCCTTAAGTTGAGTTTGACTTGGTCAAGTTCAGTGGCTAGCTTTCGGTTCTCCTTCTCGCTTTGAGTCAAAGCTTGTTTCAACACTTCGTGGTCGCTTGACAGTTTGATGTGCTTGTCAAGCAACTCACTCCATGTCGAGGAATTAGCTTCCTCTTGGTGAGTGTGTGCGAGTGTAATTGAACTAGGTGAGGGATTGATGAATACCTCTCCAGTCTCCTCGTCGGTGAGTGCCATGAGTCCAAGATCCTCTCCATCACTGGAGTTGGGATCTGTGAATGCATCCGAGTCGCTTGAGACATCTTCAGTTGAAGCGACTGGCTGCTCGCTCGCTACAAGCGCTCGCCTTTGTGCATCCCTCTTAGCTTTCAGTTCCTCTGGCTCCTTTGTACTCAACTTCGGGCAATCGGATTTGTAGTGGCCCATCTTGTGGCAGTGGTAGCATTCCACTTCCATCATGTCCCTTGTGATCGGCTTTGTCGTCTCCTCTCTTTTCCCTTTTCCTTCTCGAGCATCAGTGCTCCTTCCTTTGTACCGCTTGTAGAATCTTTTGTACTTGCCCACACGTGAGTTCATTTTGTTGAAGTTCTTGGATAAGAACGCAACATGTTCTTCCAGCTCTTCCCTTGTCATCTTGGCTAGTGACTGGTCGCTTGGCCCTTCAGCAGCTTTGAAAGCTACGCCTTTTGACGTCATGGGAGCTTCGTCCTCTTCGTCGAGGTTCATTCGATTTAGATCGAATTCATGAGCTTTGAGTTCAGAGAACAGAATCTCCGGTGTGAGCTTCGATAGATCCTTGGTACCTAGGTAAAGCTCCTTCATTGTCTGCCACTTCCTCGTGAGAGCACGAACAATCTTCAGATTCACCTCCTTGTCTGTGAGTTCCTTCCCAAGTGAGTTGAGAGTTGCAGTGATGTTGGTAACTCTCAGCTCGAAGGCGTCGATGGACTCTCCTGGCTTCATCACTAGGCTTTCAAACTCCCGCATTTGAACGGCAAGCTTGTTTTCTTTGATTTGTATGTGCCTTGAGAAATGAGGGCTAGGGTTTCCCACATTTCTTTCGCCGTTGCGCACTTCCTTATCCGTGGTAGATAGGCGTCCGACACGGTGCTCTGCATCGTGTGGCGTGCGATCATGTCGAGGTTGGCGACTTTGAAGTCGTTGGCATTGTAGTCGTCCTTTTCTTTTTCGACATACTCTTGCCTAACATGAGCTTCGCGACCTTCGGCGGCTGGAACGTTCACAGAGATGGCTTTCTTGATCTCGATTGGTCCATCTTCAATGACCTCCCACATACGGTCATGGATGGAACACAGGAAGCTTTCAACGCGAAAGCTCCAGATCTCAAAGCCTTCAATGGAGAACTGTGGAAGACTAGAAGCATTGTATGTAGACATAGCAAACCGTCAATAGAGATGCAGTATGCGTGGGTGAGGTTTTGATGCACTTACGAAAATAGGATCCGGTTCAGTGAGACAACAGAAGCGAGTGGAGACTCGCTTCGGATTTGCAAAGCAGAGGCTCGAAAGAACCGCTGCTCTGATACCACTTGTTGGTCCCGGTTTGTTATAGGAAAAATACGTGGAAGGGGGGGGTGGGGGGTGAATACATATTTTGAAGTTTTTCAACTTCAAATCCTTAACTCAGAGTATGAAGTAAAGTGCTCGTTAGAAATACTAAGACCTAGCCGAGAGCTAGATCTAAAGCAATCATGAATCTCTTGACCTAAGCTTAGAGCTTGATCAAGAGTGAGACTTTACTCTTTGTGCGGAATTCGGTGAGCTAAATCTTTCCTAAGTATTTAAAATTTCCAAGTTATGTTTGTTTAGATGCAAGTGAAATGTATAATCAAACAAGGAATTAAAGAGTTTAGGGTTAGAGAGATAAGATACGAGATTTATAGTGGTTCGGAGATAAAGCTCCTACGTCCACTTGTTGCGCGAAGCAACCGTTCTCTTCACTCAAGAACTTGAAGGTTACGGGTCCTTCAAAAACCTAGTCAAGATCGAGCTTCACTTGCTTGGATCTGACAGACGCTGGGTGATTCCGGGTTCACACCAAAAACCTAAACTGGACTGGAAGCTTCACTCGCTTCAGTCCGACGACAGGGAGATTGAGGGCTCTCCTTACAGCCTAGCTTCGATCGAGCTTTACACAAACGATGTAAGTGCAAGCTTGGATCTAGACTCTATGATCGAGGCTTCTACTATCGATGAAAGTAGGGCCTTGGATCGAAACAACCTAACGACGACGAACACAAACACTTAGGGTTTTTGGTTTACGACGACACACTATGAAGAACTCTTTACAGTAGATGCAAAGATTGCTAGAGTTCTTCTTCTAAGCTTGGATATGGAATGGGCATAGACTCTAAGTGTGAAGGTTGTGAAGACGAGTTCCGATGAGACTGGAACTCGGAGAACACTTGAAACAAAAACTCGAAGTTTGCTCTAAGGCTGGGAGTGTTTGTTTGCAGTAGGCGCTCGAATGCTCAGGAAGTGTTCTTCATCTCTTCGTCTTCATCCTTCACTATTTATAGGCGGAGGGATGCCGAAATCCGTTGATTGGTTGGTGGCCTTGTCCCTCCTCCTCTGGACAGTACTTTGCGCAGGCAGTTGCTTTTGCAGGAGCGCAGTTTGTCTCTTTGCCGAAAATGTCTAAGTTATAAACTTAACAGTAACTGGAGCGAGCCAGTACTGTAGCGGCGCCCTGTCGGCCTGGCAGTCAACTCCTCTGCTCCTCTCCGCGTTCGACACGTGGAGATCTCGCAATTAATGCGAATATCTCTAGTTGACTGGAGTTCAAAATCGGAGCGGGAATTGGGCTGTCGCTTTCTGGTAGGTAGTGGCTCGCTTCGCTTCAGTCTTGTAGCGTCCGCTTCGAATCGAGTCGCTTCGGGGTCATGCTGTAGCGAGTACTTGGGAAGTGGGTTCCCGAAGTGACTGCTTTAGTAGAAGTTGACCCGCGTTGACTCGCTTCGGCTTTTCACTGTAGCGCTCGCTTCGCTTCGCTTTGCTGGACTCGCTTCGATTCCACTGTAGCGCTCGCTTCACTTCGCTATTCTTCGGCACGCTTCACTTCGACTTGGTAGACTCGCTTCGCTTGGAAAACACACTCGAGCGAGTGGCCTTCACTTGGGCTTTTCCGCAGTCTAAAAACCTAAGTGACTAAAGCAAAATGAAGCCATCCTAACAGTATAGGCTTAGAAAAATTTCTAACCTATCATCTACATCAAAATGGGTCGCTTGGGAACAGAACACTTGGGGTTTTGGGATCAAATCAAAACAAACAATTGACTCACTTCGATGTATCCCATAGGAGTTCCCCCTTAACACTTTGATCTTAACAATTCCCAACAGCTTATGATGAAAATCAAAACTCTTCTTTGATGAGGGATGACCTAGACATGGTCGAGGAGCTTAGGATCAAAGCTCTTCAGAAGGCAGAAAGATACAATCAACAGGTGCGGGACGCATATAACAAGAAAGTGCAGATCCGAAGGTTCTGCAAAGGAGATCTAGTCCTAAAAAGGGCAGATGCTCTCAAGCCCATGGGAAAGCTAGATGCAGATTGGGAAGGACCCTACCTAGTGAAGGAGGTGTTGAAAGGAGGAGCCTACGAACTACAAGATGAAGAAGGAATGGTGCTACCCCGACCCTGGAATGTTAATAATCTAAAGAAATACAATGCTTAATGCAAAATGAGTTATGATTCATTCGATCTCTCATAACCCACTTGGGGGGGGGGGGGGGGGGGGGGGGGGGGAGTAGGGGGATACCCTCCATATCCCATTATCTTAAAATGCTTTCCATATCTCATTATCTTGAAATGCTATGCTAGACCCTATGCGTTAAGCAACCATTAAAGAAAACATAATTCACTACAGTTAGCCTAAAGGCATAAAGTAAATCCAGACCCCTGGGTAAAGGAAAGTTAAAAAAAGTAAAATAGATAATTCAAAGTTAGAAATATGGGGGAAATACCCCATCAAAGCCTAAAAAGAAACCATTCTCAACCAGAAAGCAGTATCTGAAGACGCTCATATCCTACCGTTTTAAAATATTGCATGCATAGAAAGGAGAACATTTAACAAGTAACGAGAAATCAGAACGGGATATACAATCTATTCCAGTCATATTAGAAGAAGCATGAAGTGAGCCCCCAAAGATCGGGAAGAGAAAGAAAAGAAGGACATTCTGTCTCCTCAAAGTCATGAAATATGCAACCCAGCAAAAACATCAAAAAAGGGGAAAATCGCTTCATAAACACCAAAATACAGCATAATTAAGCTAAGGTAGAAGAGCCCGAGCTGGATGATGGAGTTGCAGAAGCCCGAGGAAAGGAACAGGAACTGCTGTTCTCCCCAGAAGTCGAACCTAATTAAAAAAAAAAAAAAAAAAAAAAAAAAAAAAAAAAAAAAAAACACACACACACACACAAATGTACACATATCAATCGGCCCAAATTAACAAGTAGCTATGGTTGATAAAGCAGGACTAAACAGTCGAAGGATTATATGGCTTACTCTCATCTGTCCTCTGTCTTTTGTTCTTCTCCTGGGGGGACTGGCCTAGTTGAGGGCTCACTTACGTCTCCAGCTTCATTTGCTGTCTCAGCCTTCTTAACTTTTTCAATCTGAAACAGTTCGGCCATTAGAGTAGGAAGGTGTGTATAAACTCCCAAATTGGCAGCTCCGGCCTCCAGTGATAGGTACCCTCCAGGCAAAGACAACAGGATGAGCTCGCATATTTCTTTCTCTGAGAAGCGGCCATCATACATCTCATACTGTGTGAAGAGATTCTTGAATCGCCTAAGATACGCCTTCATATCCGGAAAGTCATGGAGGTCCACAAAATCCATTTCCTGTCGAGTCAGAAAACCAAGCAAACAGACCCGATGCAAATCAGGAGTATCGTCGGAATAGGCTAACTTGCAGATCTTCCGGCGGACAGAATCGATAGACATGACTGAATTGATAAAGCAAAGCAAAGGATTTTTTAAGAGCCAAATCCCCTCATACATGATTTGCAAAAAAGTATGAAAGGAATAGCTAGATAGAGAAAAATACTTGTCCGCTTGCAAAAGATGGATCCTACTGAGCAGAAGGAAAGCGAAAAGCCTAAAAGTATGAATTCTTTTTTCATTTTCCTTTGATAACCAAGTGAAGGGAAAATAAGGAAGGGAGTGAAAGAAGAGAAGTAGATCACCTTTTCTCTTCTCGAGAACGCCAAAAGGCAGTGATAAGACGGGGAGTCGTCATTTCCATGGCACCTCAAAAAATTAACCGGCGCATTACCTTTTTTGTATAACAAGCCTTCTATGATCATTATTCCTGATAATAATATTTGACAAAAGCTTATAATGAATGCTTCCGCGGTCCTGGGGGAGGGGGGGGGGGGGGGGGGGGGGGGGGGGGGGGGGGGGGAGTAGCTGATAGGGACTATTATCAGCCTCGTTATCCAAATAAACTGATCCATTAGAAAGACACCTTTCCTATAAGCTGGGAATACCGTCTCAGACTTTCATTTAAATACCAAATTGTGGTTGTGTCCTTTGCTTCAATGTATTGAATATTTTCTGTGAACAAGGAAATTCTATTAGGATAGAAGGACTAGCGAGGTCTAGTTAGAACTAGACTCGGTAGCACCATTGAGGAAGACAGTTATCAATCTTGATAAGGTTTCGGACAGAGATTGTTCTATATGGTAGCATATTACCAGAAGCTTTATGGGTCCTTAAAGCTTCAGATGCTTAATGCGTGCATAAGGTACGTTCTACGCAGGAGCTAGAGGTCTTATCCTCTGCCAGAAGCTATACGGGATTTATTGGCCTCTGTCAAAATCGGGGATCTGATCAAAGCCCCAAGCATCTGGCAGAACCCTAGGTTCTGTGTAGCACGCTATCCGCATGACTCTACGTACTTTAGAGTGAGGACCACTACATTCATGACGGAGGGAATTTGGTCCCCCTGGGAATTCCTTTTCTGCCCTTCCTTAACACGAATGCTTGCTCTTTCATCCTCCTTGCACCTATAAATACCCGACTATCGCGTACTTCATCAGATATCATAATCACAACTCAAAAATCCATACAAACTCGCACTCTTGCATACTGTTTCATTCACTTACACCCTGCTCCACGAGTTCCTTTGAACTCGAGCAATCCAGGCTTCCGAAGCCTACCGCTGGGAATCATCACTCGTAGTCACTTCCATCCCTCTTCCTCGATACCGAGAAAAGTCTCTTTCACTCACCACCTTGAGCTTAAGGTAAAACCCTCATTTTCTAGAGGAAATGAGGCCAAACAGAGCTCCGTGCTCCTTACTTCTTTTTCTTCCCTTTACCTCGTTTCTTCATTATCTACTCGAATGAGTGTTAAGCTCCATGGATTTTGCTAGATTACGGCTAAATGCATCCTTTATTTAAGTATATAGCTTAATCGCTACTTGCCATTTCTGCGTACGCTATGCTCTGTACAAAATACATGATTATAACTCTTCGAGTGTACAAATCTCTTGCTCTTTATCGCTTAAATGCTTTATCCATGAATGCTCCTTGCAAAACATGATGAATAATCTCTTAAATTGTTGTGGATCTTCAACCCGGATCTATCACAAGGATCTGTCCAAGCTCACACCAGAGATTCTATTCTCCGAACTCAAGGCTCACGAGTTCTACCTCAATTGAATGAGTCTTGACGACAAAGATGAAGGCCCTGAGACATCCAAGGGGGTCGCCTTCAAAGCTGCTGAAGCTTCAAGCGACCAGACACATGCAAAGATGTCAAGGGAGAAACTGGAAGAGCACTGCGCGTTCTATCAAAGAACTTCAACAAAATCAATTCTCGTGTGGGAAAGTACAAGAGGTTCTATAAGCGGTACAAGGGAAAGAGCACTGATGCTCTTGAAGGAAAAGGGAAGAGAGAAGAGACGTCCAAACCGATCCCCAGAGACATGATAGATGTGGAGTGCTACCCATGCCGCAAGATGGGCCACTACAAATCTGACTGCCCAAAGCTTAGTTCCAAGGAGCGTGATGAACTGAAGGCAAAGAGAGAAGGATCCCAGAGAGCGCTAGTCGTTAACGAGACGCCAGTCGCTTCAAATGAGGAAGTCTCAAGCGACTCAGATGCATTCACTGATCCCAACTCCAGCGAGGGGGAGGATCTTGGATTAATGGCACTCACCGATGAAGATACAGGAGAGGTATTCTTCTATCCTTCAACTAGTTCAATTACACCGACACACACTCACAAAGAGGAAGTTCATTCCTCGACATGGAGTGAGTTGCTTAACAAACACTACAAACTGTTAAGCGACCACGAAATGTTGAAACAAGCTATGTCTGATAGCGAGAAGGAGAACCGAAAGTTAGCCACAAAACTTGATGATGTCAAGAATAATCTTAGGGCTATGACTAGTAAGTTCGAAGATCTCTTCGCTAGACATAAAGGCTTGGAAGGAAGGTATGAAACCCAATCCAATCTAGTGGCCAACTTGAACAAAGCCTCATTCGCTAGGCAGGCACTAGAGAGCTCGCTTCTACCTTTTGGTAGAAAGGGAGGACTTGGATATGAGGGTGGACCTTCCAAGCCTACGGCCTTTTTTGGTACTTCTAACACAACAGCATCAGTTCCTTTGGATGTGCCCACTGCCTCCAAAGTAACCACTAACAAAGACAAGGGCAAAATATTTGAGAACCCTAAGAGGAAACCAAAGAAGATGTCTATATCTTCAAGGGAAGAATCTAAGGGTAAGCCTTAGTCAACAATCCCTAGCACTTACAATGCTAATTCTTACCAATCAAAGGGTAAAGGGAAGACTGTTGAAGCTTCTGAATCTCAAACGAAGACACCAAAGACAAAGGATCTTCCTTTCAAAAAGAAAAGTAATGTCTACGTGTCATGAGAGTCGGATTAGAGATGGTCCAACCGTACTTACGTTGAGGGGGAAGTACTTGAAGCACCCAAGAGGTCGCTTCAAACCCCAAAGGTTTCTCAAGCGAGTCAGGGTCAAAACCCAAGGTTGACCGCTACAAGGAAACCTAGCGAGTCTCTTGCAAAGAATAGAAACCCTAGTTCAATCTCTAAGCCTAGGGCTAATCCGAAGCGAGTCACTTCAGGATACTAGCAAAAGGGCAATAGCATAGGTGTATCTCAAGTGAGTCGCTCTCAAAACTTCCCTCAATGCACACACTGTTGCACATGTGAAGCTGCATCTAAGCAGAAGTCACAATTTAAGAAGGTCGAGAAGCCCAAAGCACAAGCTAACTCTCAGAAGAGAGTGAAGCAAGTGTGGGTACTAAAAGGGACTAACCTGCAAGGACCCAAACTGATTTGGGTACCAAAACTTGTCTAATTGCAGGTGAGCGCCATGGACCCCATGCCAAGTGAAGGTCAACCTATTTGGTACTTGGACAGTGGATGTTCAAGACACATGACTGGCATAAAAGCTCTACTTCAAGATTACATGGACAAGAAGGGTCCACATGTAACCTTTGGTGACAATTCTAAAGGAAGCACCAAAGGATACGGCGCACTAAAGATAGGAAAGCTCAAGATTGAAGAAGTTTCCTATGTAGAAGGACTGAAGCACAACTTGCTATCCATCTCACAGTTCTGTGATAAAGGATACAAGGTGGAGTTCATCTCCAACAAGTGCATTGTGAAGAACAAGCTGACATCCCAAATTGCTATCACTGGAGTTAGACAAAGGAATGTCTACATTGCGCAATGGGATAGCTGCAAAGAGAAGACGTGTTTGCTCGCTAGGAGTGCTACTGAAATTGGATGGCTATGGCACCGACGCTTGAAACATCTCAACTTCAAGACGATCAACCGCTTAGCTCGGAAAGGCTTAGTGCAAGGCATACCCAATGAGGTCTATGTCAAAGACCATCCATGCTCACCATGCCAAAGAGGGAAGCAGACGAAGAAGCATTTCGCCAGTCTGGATGAAGCATCTTCCAAGCGAGTGCTGGAGCTGCTTCACATGGACTTGTTTGGACCAGTCACTCCAGTAAGCGTCCATGGAAGGAAGTACACTCTTGTTGTAGTCGACGACTTCTCTCGCTACACATGGGTTGTATTTCTCTTTAGCAAAAAGGAGACACTGTCGAAGCTACCTCAATTTCTCAAGCGTCTTGCTGTGGAGAAGAACCAAGCGATCGCCACCATTCACTCCGACAAAGGAACAGAGTTTCTAAACTCAACCATTGAAGCATACTGCATGGAGCATAGCATAGCACACCAGACGTCCTCAGCACGCACACCTCAGCAGAATGGAGTAGCTGAAAGAAGAAGTCGAATCATCAAAGAAGCCGTTCGTACTATGATTGCTT
This sequence comes from Thymus mandschuricus, assembly GCA_029379335.1. NCBI lineage: Eukaryota > Viridiplantae > Streptophyta > Magnoliopsida > Lamiales > Lamiaceae > Thymus > Thymus mandschuricus. The sequence goes on along the minus strand of CM057074.1, from coordinate 10,124,285 downwards.
ATTCAAAGCTTCCGATGAAGTATTGGGCTGAAGCTGTCAATACTGCATGCTATACACAAAATCGGACGCTTCTCAACAAATGGTTCGACAAAACACCATATGAAATATGGACAGGGAGAATTCCTAACATCTCTTATTTCCATATCTTTGGTTGTAGGGTCTTCATTCACAACAATGGGAAGTCACAATTGAAAGCTTTCGAAAGCAAAGCAGATTAAGGAATATTCTTAGGATATTCTACATCTAGCAAAGCTTATAGAGTATTCAACTGCAAAACCCTAATTGTGGAGGAATCACCCCATGTCGTATTTGATGAATCTTCTTTAAGTCTTCCACAGGAACAGGTTCAAGCGAATGACAAAAATCCAAGCGAGGAACCCGTCAATCCACTGACTTGGGACATACTTGAAGATGATGAAGAAGTCAAGAATTCAAGCGAACAAGTTGCCCAAGAAAAGGTTGAAGCTTCCCCCAAGACTCAAGAAGCGAGTGCAGGTCAAGCACCCATTCAGGTCGCTTCAGATGGAGAAGCAAGCGACCCGCATGAAGAAGAAGAAGAAGCTGGTGGATCCAAGCGTGCATTGCTCAAGAATCATTCACCAAGCCAGATTATTGGAGATCTATCCAAAGGCATGGTGACCAGAAGCCAAGTGTTTGGAGAAAGCGCTATGTTTAGTTGCTTTCTGTCCAACATTGAGCCAACCAGCGTGGAGGAAGCCCTAGCAGATTCCAATTGGGTGATTGCCATGCAAGAGGAGCTGAACCAATTCACCAGGAACGACGTATGGTATCTCGTGGATCGTCCCAAATTCCAGCATGAGATTGGCACCAAGTGGGTGTTCAAGAACAAGACGGACGAAGACCACAACGTCGTGAGAAACAAGGCTTGACTCGTCGCCAAGGGCTACTGCCAATAGGAAGGGATCGATTTCAATGAGACCTTTGCCCCAGTGGCTAGACTTGAAGTGATCAGACTATTTCTTGCCTATGCAACAGCTAAGAAATTCAAGGTCTATCAAATAGATGCCAAGAGCGCGTTTCTCAATGGAGAGCTCAAGGAAGAAGTGTATGTGGAGCAGCCACCGGGTTTCGAGCAAGGAGATAAGGTGTATTGTCTGAAGAAGGCCCTGTATGGATTGAAGCAGGCGCCTAGATCGTGGTATGATACGCTATCTCAGTTCTTAGTGGATAATGGTTTCCACAAAGGGAAGATAGATCAGACTCTCTTCACCATCAATCATGGAGAAGATATGTTGTGGGTCCAGATCTATGTGGATGACATCATATTTGGGTCACCAAACCAGTCGTTTAGCGAGAAGTTTGGAGAGCTAATGAAGACCAAATATGAGATGTCGATGATAGGCTTGATGAGTTGCTTCCTAGGTCTTCAAGTGAAGCAGTAAGATGATGGAATCTTCATCAATCAAGCTAAGTACACCCGAGATATGCTTGCCAAGTTTGGTGTTCAGCATGCTAAAGCTGTGAAGATCCCTATGAACACCAACTGGAAGATGGAGCCAGACCTGGAAGGGAAGTCTGTGGATGCTACAGACTACCGTGCCTTGATCGGATCTCTTCTATATCTCACTGCAAGCAGGCCGGATATAGCATTTGCAGTGGGAGTATGTGCTCGCTTCCAAAGCAATCCCAAGCACAACCATCTTGTAGCTGCCAAGCGAATTCTTTGCTATCTCAAAGGCACCATCAACATGGGACTGTGGTATCCTACTGAAGCTAATCTGGAGCTTACAGGTTATTCCGATGCTGACTATGGAGGATGCCGTGTTGATAGGAAATCAACGTCGGGCACGTGTCAGTTCTTGGGAAGCAAGCTGATCTCATGGTTTTCAAAATAGCAAACCAGTGTAGCTACTTCAACGACTGAAGCCGAATATATGGCCGCTAGAAGCTGTTGTTCTCAAATTCTATGGCTTCGTCAGCAGTTGAAGGACTACAAAGTTGAAGCAAATGAAATCCCAATCTTCTGCGACAACAACAGTGCAATATGCATCTCGCAGAATCCAGTGCTTCACACCAGATGCAAACACGTGGAAATTCGACGTCACTTCATTCATGAACATGTCGAGAAAAAGGATATCAAGCTCGAGAAAATCCATACCGATCTCCAGCGAGCTGATATTCTCACCAAGCCTCTAGCTGAGTCTCGCTTCAATCAGCTATGCATGGAATTGGGGTTACTAGACCCTGGTGAAGAGTGCTAGTTCCAGGATACACAAGGGAGTGGACGCTTGCCCTCAAGCGACCCTCGCCTTGGATCTTCACCAATTCAAGCGAGTCGCTTCAAAACTCACTCGCCTAAAGAAGGAGAAATAAGGTGGAGTAAGGTGGAGTGGTGGAAGACGTTCCCTACCCGCTTACAGGAATTGTTAAGCCATTAGTTAAGGGGGAACTATTGATTGCTCTCGGAGCAGCCTACTTCCAAAGCGAGCAAGGAAAGCTGCTACCTAGCCTAGGATTCCTACCTTGTGGTCATAAACACTAGCAAGTGCCGTTTCTAGTAACGGTTGTGGGGTCTTGTATCGGGCCTTCCCACGTAAAAATGGTGAAAGCTGCAGGGCTGGCACCTAGACCTTGCGTCCTCTTCCCATCTTTCCGCCGAAGAGGAGCATGTTATCTCATCTTCTTCATCGTGGATAAACATTCAATCTTTACTCACTCTTCATTGAGTTGAGCTGCCGAATGTTTGTTCATTCTTCTCCCACCCTGAATATTGCATCGCTTCAATTTTCCATAGTCTGGGTCAAGCGAGTCGAATGCATATTCATTCTGTAGTCTCTAAGAGGAGAGCTTGAAGAGTTACCTTTTACTTCAAAAGGTTGCAGGGCTGGTGACATGCCTCTGCTTAAAACCGAGAATGTCTTGTCAGAGCATTCTCATTGTCATCCTGTCCTATTCTGCTCTGAAATAAGGACTTGTACTCATCTCCCATATATCGTGAATAAGTACACTGTAGTGAGTCTCCCTTCGGGTTGTAGAAAGCCTGTGTACTCTATTCATTTCCTCCCCCATTACCTTCGATGGAGGAGTCTCTAATTCGTAGAGGAAGATGGAAGAGATGAATGCCAAGAAGATCTAGCTCAAAGAGGCCTAACAAAGAGCAAAAAGATGTCTACATATGTGGTATCAATCTTCTACAATGTGAGATTGACTGGTAAGTGTTTCAATTCAAGTACACTAAGCAATATGAAGCGTGCTAGAAACCTTCATTTGCTATGTGGAAAATATGAAATGAATCTGACACAAATACAAAGAGGAAAACATTCTTGTTTATCCTCAAAGTATGTAAGTCAGAAACATTTTAAATAAAGTCAAAGAAATTTCATTTTCTTATACCAGTCGCTTCAGATGGTCAAGCGAGTGCTCCGTCACTCAAGCGAGCCATCGCAAGCGAGTGTGGAACAGTCACGCCAAGCGAGTACTTCGCAAGCGAGTAAAAGCCAAGCGGCTACACTCGAAGCGAGTGGGTACGAAGCGAGCGTATGAGCTGTACACACTCGAGTGCAATTTTACCTTTTTACTTTGCATTAAATGCAAGTTCACGTACAAGGCAGATATTTCGGGCGCGTGCAACTCACTTCAAATTGAAGCGGGAATTTTGCACACGATCCAGCCGTTGAATCTCAACAGTTTTTGAATCTCCGCCGCTGGATCGACGCCGCTTGGAGAAACGAATTGCAGAAGGCCACGAGGAGTGCCAAGTCATCTTGGCGGCTCACTTTTACTGTGATGACGCCGGACACGTCAATCACATCGCCGTTGGCCGCTGTATAAAAACAGGACTTTTGGGGAAATTACCAACTCGCCCCTGCCACGTCAGCCGAACCCTAACTCTATATAAAGAGCCGACGATGACTTGCAGACATTTCATCACTCTCAAAATTTGCCATTCTCGTGCAAGTTCTGAGTCTCTCTGCAATTCACGAGTCTCATCCCCCCCCTGTTTTATATCTTCACTCAAATCACTCCAAAATACTCAGTTATGGTGAAGAAGGCTGCAACGCAAACCATGGAAATTTTTCTATCCTCCATCTCTGATAACATCAATGTTGAGCCCCACCTCGACGCAAAGGTTGTAGAAGCCAATGGCTTCTTCCGCAAAAGATGTAACTACGGCCGGCTTGTGGGAGTTCGTCACGGCAAGGTCGGAGAAGATCCTAGCCAAGGCTGTGGTTGAGATTTTCCTAAATCTGGAAGAAGGACGGACCTCATCATCATTCACCGACCCACAGGATGGTTTGCCGGTAGAGGTAACCCTAGACGCCATCGCCGGTGTCTTCAACCTACTGAAGGAAGGAGCAGATTCCTTCTCAGACTTAGAACTGTCCGTTGATGTCGAGTTCGCACGCTTCGCCGCCGATAAGAATGCTGAGTTCGAGCCGAAGCACAGCAACATAAAGACGGATCTGGAAACTCCGTTCAACTACATATGTGAACTCTACACCAAGTCAGTGGCCTGCAGTATCGGAACACTGGGCCAACTCTCCGACTCAAAGCTGTTCGCCGTCACTGTCATCGTGGACAGTTTGACCGGCACGAAGTTTAATTGGCACGGTTGGTTCATCAACCAGATGCACGAGGTTGCCAAGGATTTCAAGTACGAGAAGGGAAGCAGTGAAGAAATCCTTCGCAAGGGAAAGCTCAAATTCTTCTCCAGGATCTCCTATGCACAGGAGAAACTGTTCACCAACCGGAGATGGACAAACACGGTCGTGTACAAGAAGAACACCATTTTCTTCGACTTGTACAAAACCGACAAAGTTGTGGTAGATTTGGGAGTCTTCGATGTTGAAGTGCTCCCCGCAGCCCCTGTCGCCGAAAGGCGAAGCGAGACGAAGAAGGCCAAGCGAACCGCTTCACCAGCGAAGCGAATGGCTCCAAAGCGAGCCAAGAAAGTGAAGCGAGTGGCTTCACTATTTAACGCAAGCGAGGCTGAGAGGCAGCCGCTTGAAGAAGAAGTTGAAGTGGAACAATCCCAGCCCTCCCCAGCAAAAGAACATACACAAACTCCCCCAGTTCAAACTCAAACCCTGCCACCCCAAGAACCCCAAACCTCATCAATCGCTCAACCCCAAACACAACCCCAATGGCAAACCTCACTCCACTCCTTATACGAAGAAGAATCGACTTCTTCTGTTCCCATCCCCAAAGTACCATTGTTAGATACAGACCTTGATGCTGCATACACCCTTTTCCAACCAACTCAAACCCAGCCCCAAACTACCCAAACTCAAGCACCCCAAACCACCCAAGCCGAAACAATCCAATCCTCTACACCCAACTCCCCCTCAGAATCAGCCACCAATGCCGACACCAACCAATCAGCCGACACCGAAATCACCATCATTCCTCCACCAACAAAGCCCCCACCCCCATCTGCGGAAAAGAGAGCCCTACAGTGATACCTGATGGATAGGGAAGTTGCCGCAGACACAATCAACAACCGCTACCCCGACGTGGAAATGTCGGAGGAGTTCTTCACAAAGGCGGTAGACTTCCTCACGTACATCACGTACCGAGGAACTGAATATTTCAAGATATTCAATCTTTGTAGAGCCTTCTCGGAAGAAGTGATAGAGACGAAGGAGGCGGAGATGCTCAATTTCATCGGCGTAGACGAGTTCCATGTCTTCGTCAATGAGGCCAGCCACTGGGAGAAGTTAGATGCTAAAGTGAAGCGAGCATATCCAGAAGTTGTGATCCCAGAGCGAGTGCCATCCATTCATGAGCAAAGGCTGTTGAAAGAGCATGAGGTGGAGATGGAGGTGAAGGAGGAGGAGATTGCCAGTCTTCAAAGCGTGATCACACGGAAGACTGAGGAGCTAGAGTAAAAGGGAGAGGAGGTCAAGAATCTGCGAGCAGATTTTGACAAAGTAAAGGCCGAGCTGGAGGGAAAGCTCGATGAGAGGATGAAGGAATTGGAGGAGAAGGAGAAGAGCGTGGTGGAACTCAAGCAGTCGCTTGAGGCTGAGAGGAGTAGGTTGAAGGAGTTCAACACCAAACTTATAGTAGCAGAAGAGGAAACGAAGAAAGTATACAGGCATCTTGAAAGGAAGAGAAGGAGGTAGAAGAGAAAAATGGCGAGTTGATCAAGCTCGGGAGCGAGTTGACCAGATCCAAGCTCCAACTCGACACGCTTGGGAAAGAATTCGACATACTAAAACTCAAGCATGAGGAGGAGCTAAGCTAGTTAGAGAGCAGAAGGAGAAGTGCCCAAGCCCTTGACTTGAAGCAGGCAGAACTGGCCATCAAGATAGATCAAGCACAAAAATTGGCGGGAGACTTTGCCGTCAAGATAACTGCTGGTTCTCAAGTCAATGTGGCACTGAACAAAAGAGAAAGGAGCATCGCCACGTCAAGGGCCGAACATGAAGCAGCCCAGACCCACTTTGGATTTGTCTTGCAGGAGGAGCGCAAGAAAATTCGTGCCGAAATCGAAGCGGAGCTGGACGCTCGCCTCAAGGAAGTAGAGCCGCTTGAAAATTTGATGGCGTCGGTGAAGGAGCGAGAAGAGCAGTGAAAGTTCCTGCTCGAGGAAATATCGGCAAAAACTGCAGAAATTGTGCTATCTCAAGAGCACATCTTTGCGAAGTGAGCAGAGGAGATGCTTCATGCAGTTTACAACGAGTTCGCTACCATTCACCATGCTCTCAGTAGAAGTATCACCACCACCACCCCCGACAGTCTTGATGATGCCAAAAAGGGGGAAAATATTGTGAAAAGAAAGGAAGAAGGGGGAAGAGTAGTAGAGGGGGAAGGAAGTAGAGTTGGAGAAGAGAGGAGGATCGAAGCAGGAAGCTTGATCGAAGGGGGGAAGTGGAGAAGGAAGGGCAGATGCAGGAGATGAGGTAATGGATGAAGAAGTGCGGGCAGAGCTGGCATGTAAGAAGGGAAAGGACAAGGCAGACTATGAACAGCCTCGCAAGCCGCTAGCCGGGAAGCTGCTAGCTTCTTCACTTGCAGCTTCGGCCGTCTCTGCCTCACAGACCGAGAAGTAGATTGCGGCGGATGAAGCTCTGGCCCTTGCCCTGCAGCAAGAGTTCGAGTTGAAGAGGAAGGGAGTCACTGAGATCCCTCAAGTGAAGCCGTTGCAAGCAGTGTCTTCCTCCCAAGCAGGCGCTTCAGGTTCCTCAATTCAAGCACCCGCTTCGACACTGGCTCTCGCTTCCACCACTGTTGCCGTCGTTTCAGCCAGCCAAGCCATTATTCCTTCTGCCCATGCAGAAAAGAAGAAGGACATGCTCCCACCACCTCCAGCAGCAAAAACTCAATCAAAGCGCACTACACCTGAATCAAGAGAAGAGGATCCCGCGGCCAAGCACCAAAAGATCAAGCAGACAGTCGCTGAAAAATCAACTCGCTTTGAGAGAAGGAAAAGTGAAGAAGAGAAGAAGAGGCAAGCCAAGAAGGATGAGAGAGTCAGAATCGCCAGACTCAAGAAGGTGGATGAACGGATTGAGACCCACTGGAATGAAGTGAGGCTCATCCAATCTGCAATTTCACGAAGCTCATACATCCCCTTCACGCCCGATGAATCTGAAGCCTGTCAAACTCAAGCGTGGATTGACACCTGCCAAGTTACCATCAAGGAGATGTCTGATTCCGGTCGCTACTCTGCTGATGAATGTGTCTACATTCGCAAGCGAGTCCATGAAAGGCTCCCTCAGTTCAACACTGCAGCTAGTGCTAAATTTCATCAGATCATGGAGGAGCTGACAAGCAGAACGGAGGAAGAATTGGTTGAGAGAAGGGCGAATCATCCTGATGCGCGAGATATTGAGAACTTCATCTCCAGTGATCTGCTAGAGATGTGGAGAATCTGCAGAATCAAGTTCATCAAAGCTTACTGTTGGGAATTGTTAAGGACGAACTTGTTAAGGGGGTACTACATGGGACATTTTTGGAATGAAGTGTTCTGTTTTGATTTGATCCCAAAACCCCAATTGTCCTATTCCCAAGCGACCCATTTTTGGTGTAGATAATAGGTTAGAATTTTTCTAAGCCTAAACTGTTAGGATGGCTTTTATTTTGATTAGATTTTAGACCACAGGAAATTCAAGTGAAGGCCACTCGCTTGAGTGTGTTTTCCAAGCAAAGCGAGTCTAGCAAGCCGAAGTGAAGCGTGCCGAAGCAAAGCGAAGCGTAGCGAGCGCTACAGTAGATTCAAAGCGAGTCTGCCAAAGCAAAGCGAAGCGAGCGCTACAGTGTAAAGGCATAGCGAGCGCTACAACAAAAGTCAAAGCGAGTCAAACTCTACTTAAGCAATACTCGAAAATTCTATTTCCAAAGTAGACGCTTCAAGTATGACCTGAAGCTACTCGATCAAGCGGACGCTACAACTTTAAAGCAAAGCGAGCCACTACCTACCAGAAAGCGACAGCCCAATTCCCGCTCCGATTTTGAACTCCAGTCAACCTGAAGATCGCCGCATTAATTACGAGATCTCCACGTGTCAATTGTGGAGAGGAGCAGAGGAGTTGACTGCCAGGCCGACAAGGGCGCCGCAACAGTACTGGCTCGCTCCAGTTATTGTTAAAATTGGAACTTAGCCAAATTCAGAAAAGAGCCAAAACTGCGCGTCTGAAAAGTAGCCAGCCTGTGCAAGTACTGTCGAGAGGAGGAGGGACAAGGCCACCAACCAAGCAACGGATCTCGGCCAAACCTCTGCCTGTAAATAGTGAAGGATGAAGACGAAGAGAAGCAGAACACTGCTTGAGCATTCGAGTGCCTGCTGCAAACAAACACTCCCAGCCTTAGAGCAAACTCCGAGTCTTTGTTTTCAAGTGTTCTCCGAGTTCCAGTCTCATCGGAACTCGTCTTCGCAACCTTCACACTTAGAGTCTAAGCCCATTCCATATCCAAAGCTTAGAAGAAGAACTCTAGCCGTCTTTGCATCTACTGTAAAGAGTTCTTGATAGTGTGTCGTCGTAAACCAAAAACCCTAAGTTTTTGTGTTCATCGTCGTTAGGTTGTTTCGATCCAAGGCCCTACTTTCATCGATCGTAGAAGCCTCGATCATAGAGTCCAGATCCAAGCTTGCACTTACATCGTTTGTGTAAAGCTCGATCGAAGCTAGGCTGTAAGGAGAGCCCACAATCTCCCTGTCGTCGGACTGAAGCGAATGAAGCTTTCAGTCCAGTTTAGGTTTTTGGTGTGAACCCGGAATCACCCAGCGTCTGTCAGATCCAAGCGAGTGAAGCTCGATCTCGACTAGGTTTTTGAAGGACCCGTAACCTTCAAGTTCTTGAGTGAAGAGAACGGTTGCTTCGCGCAACAAGTGGACGTAGAAGCTTTATCTCCGAACCACTATAAATCTCATGTCGTATCTCCCTAACCCTAAATTCTTTATTTTTCCTTGTTTGATTATCCATTGCACGTGCCTCTGCTTTGCATATCCGAAGCGAGTCTCCACTCGCTTCTGTTGTCTCACTGAACCGGATCCTATTTTCCTAAGTGCATCAAAACATCACCCACGCATACTGCATCTCTACTGATAGTTTGCTATGAATGCTTCTAGTCTTCCAAAGTTCTCCATTGAAGGCTATGAGATCTGGAGCTTTCGCGTTGAGAGCTTCCTGTGCTCCATCCATGACTGGATGTGGGAGGTCATTGAAGATGGACCAATCGAAATCAAGAAAGCCATCTCTGTGAACGTCCCAGCCGCCGAAGGCCGCGAAGCTCACGTTAGGCAAGAGTATGTCGAAAAAGAAAAGGACGACTACAATGCCAACGACTTCAAGATCGCCAACCTCGATAAGATTGCACGTCACACGATGCAGAGCACTGTGTCGGATGCCTATCTACCACGGATAAGGAAGTGCGTGACTGCAAAGGAAATGTGGGAAACCCTAGCCCTCATTTCTCAAGGAACGGACAAGATCAAAGAGAACAAGCTCGCCGTACAAATGCGGGAGTTTGAAAGTCTGATAATGAAGCCAGGAGAGTCCATCGATGCCTTCGAGCTGAGAGTTACCAACATCACAGCAACTCTCAACTCACTTGGGAAGGAACTCACTGACAAGGAAGTGAATCTGAAAATTGTTCGTGCTCTCACAAGGAAGTGGCAGACAATGAAGGAGCTATACCTAGCTACCAAGGATCTATCAAAGCTCACACCGGAGATTATGTTCTCCGAACTCAAAGCTCATGAATTCGATCTGAATCGAATGAACCTCGACGATGAGGATGAAGCTCCCATGACGTCAAAAGGTGTAGCTTTCAAAGCTGCCGAAGGGCCAAGCGACCAGTGGCTAGCCAAGATGACGAGGGAAGAGCTCGAAGAACATGTTGCGTTCTTATCAAAGAACTTCAACAAAATGAACTCTCGAGTGGGCAAATACAAAAGATTCTACAAGTAGTACAAGGGAAGGAGCACTGATGCTCGAGAAGGAAAAGGGAAGAGGGATGAGACGACAAAGCCGATCTCAAGGGACATGATGGAAGTGGACTGCTACCACTGCCAGAAGATGGGCCACTACAAATCTGATTGCCCGAAGCTGAGTGCAAAAGAGCGAGAGGAACTGAAAGCTAAGAGGGATGCTCCAAGGTGAGCGCTTGTAGCGAGCGAGCAGCCAGTCGCTTCAACTGAAGATGTCTCAATCGACTCGGATGCATTCACAGATCCCAACTCCAGTGATGGAGAGGATCTAGGAATCATGGTGCTCACCGACGAGGAAACTGGAGAGGTATTTATCTATCCCTCACCTAGTTCAATTACACTCGCACACACTCACCAAGAGGAAGCTAATTCCTCGACATGGAGTGAGTTGCTTGACAAGCACATTAAACTGTCAAGCGACCACGAAGTGTTAAAACAAGCTTTGTCTCAAAGCGAGAAGGAGAACCGAAAGATAGCCACTGAGCTTGACCAAGTCAAACTTAACTTAAGGGTTATGACTAGTAAGTTCGAGGATCTCTTTGCTAGACATCAAAGCTTGGAAGGAAGGTATGAAACCCAATCCGCTCTAGTTGCCAACTTGAACAAAGCTTCATATGCTAGGCAGGCACTAGAGAGCTCGCTTCTACCTTTTGGTAGAAAGGGAGGACTCGGATATGAGGGTGGACCTTCCAAGCCGACTGTCTTTGTTGGTGCTTCTAACACAACACCATCAGTCACTTTGGAAGTATCCACTGCAATCAAAGTGACCACCAACAAGGATAAAGGCCAAATGGCTGAGAACCCTAAGAAGAAGCCAATGAAGATGTCTATATCTTCAAGGACAGAACCTAAGGGCAAGCAAAGACCAACCTTCCCTAGCACTCACAATGCTAAATCTTACCAATCCAAAGGTAAAGGGAAACCAGTTGTAGCTTCTAAGTCTCAGACCAAGACACCGGAGACAAAGGATCTCCCTTTCAAGAAAAGGAGTAATGTCTATGTGTCACGTTATCCGGACTGGAGATGGTCCAACCGGACTAACGTTGAGGGGGAAGAACTTGAAGCACCAAGGAGGCCGCTTCAAACTTCCAAGGTTTCCCAAGCAAGTCGGGGTCAAAATCCTAGTTTGACCGCTTCGAGAAAACCAAGCGAGCCGCTTCGACAGACTGTAAATCCTAAGACAGTCTCTAAGCCCGTAGCTAATCAGAAGCGAGTCGCTTCAGGATACAAGCAAGTGGGTAAGAGCACAGGTAAGTATCAAGTGAGCCCCTACCCTTCCTGCACACACTGCTGCACGTGTGAAGCTGCTTCAAGGCAGAAGTCACAGTTTTCAAAGGTCGAGAAACCCAAAGCACAAGCTACCTTTCAAAAGAAAGTGAAGCAAGTGTGGGTACCTAAGGGAACTAACCTGCAAGGACCCAAACTGATTTGGGTACCAAAATCTGTCTAATTGCGGGTGAGCGCCGTGGATGCCATGCTAAGTGAAGGTCAACAAATTTGGTACTTGGACAGTGGTTGTTCAAGACACATGACCAGCATGAGAGCTCTACTTCATGACTACATAGAGAAGAAGGGTCCTCACGTTACATTTGGTGATAACTCTTGAGGAAGCACCAAAGGATATGGCGCACTGAAGATTGGAAAGCTCACAATAGAAGAAGTCTCCTATGTGGAAGGACTTAAGCACAACTTGCTATCCATCTCACAATTCTGTGATAAAGGATACAAGGTGGAATTTATTTCCAACAAGTGCATTGTGAAAAGCAAGCTCACGTCCCAGATTGTGCTCACTGGAATAAGACAAAGGAACGTCTACATAGCACAATGGGACAGCTGCAAAGAGGAGACATGCTTAGTCGCAAGGAGTGCTACAGAGATAGGATGGCTATGGCACCGTCGCTTGAACCATCTCAACTTCAAAGCCATAAATCGCTTAGCTCGAAAAGGTTTGGTGCAAGGCATACCAAATGAAGTCTTTATCAAAGACCATCCATGCTCACCATGACAACGAGGGAAGTAGACAAAGAAGCATTTCGCAAGTCTTGAAGAAGCTTCATCCAAGCGAGTGCTCGAGCTGCTTCATATGGATCTATTTGGTCCAGTCACTCCAGTTAGTGTGAATGGAAGGAAGTACACTCTAGTTGTAGTCGACGACTTCTCTCGCTACACTTGGGTTGTATTTCTCTTCAGCAAGAAGGAGACACTGATCAAACTACCACAACTACTCAAGCGATTGGCTGTGGAGAAAAATCAAGCGATTGTCACCATTCGCTCCGACAAAGGCACAGAGTTTCTGAACTCTACCATTGAAGCTTACTGCACGGAGCATGGCATAGCACATCAGACTTCCTCAGCACGTACACCTCAGTAGAATGGAGTTGCTGAAACAAGGAATCGAATCATCAAAGAAGCCGTTCGAACCACGATTGCAGACTCGAAGCTTCCAATGAAATATTGGGCTGAAGCTGCCAATACTGCATGCTACACACAGAATCGAACGCTTCTCTCCAAACGGCACGACAAAACACCATTCGAAATATGGACAGGGAGAATTCCTAACATATCTAATTTCCATATTTTTGGTTGTAGGGTCTTCATCCATGACAATGGGAAGTCACAGCTGAAAGCCTTTGAAAGCAAAGCTGATGAAGGAATATTCTTAGGATATTCTACATCAAGCAAAGCTTACAGGGTGTTCAACTGTAAAACCCTAATTGTGGAGGAATCACCCGATGTCGTATTTGATGAATCTGCTTTGAGTTTTCCACAGGAACAGGTTCAATCTAAAGAAGGAAAGACAAGCGAGGAACCCATCAACTCACTTACTTGGGACATGCTTGAAGATGAAGAAGAAATCAAGGGCTCAAGCGAGCAAAATGTCTAAGGAAAAGTTGAAGCTGCCCCCAAGATTCCTGAAGCGAGTGCAGGCCAAACACCCAATCTAGTCGCTTCAGAAGGTGAAGCAAGCGACCAGGAAGAAGATGAAGTCAAAGCTGGTGGATCCAAGCGTGCCTGGCTCAAGGATCACTCACCAAGTCGAATCATTGGAGATCCATCCAAGGGTGTAGTGACTAGAAGTCAAGTGTTTGGAGAAAGTGCAATGTTCAGTTGCTTTCTCTCAAACATTGAGCCATCAAGCGTAGAGGAAGCCCTAGCTGATTCCAATTGGGTGATCGCCATGCAAGAAGAGCTGAATCAGTTCACCAGAAATGATGTATGGTATCTCGTGGATCGTCCCAAATTTCAGCATGTTATTGGCACCAAGTGGGTGTTCAAGAACAAGACGGACGAGGACCACAACGTTGTGAGGAACAAGGCGCGACTCGTCGCTAAGGGCTACTGCCAAGAGGAAGGAATCGATTTTGATGAGACCTTCGCTCCAGTGGCACGGCTCGAAGCGATCAGACTATTTCTAGCCTATGCAGCGGCCAAGAAATTCAAAGTCTATCAGATGGATGTGAAGAGCGCGTTTCTCAACGGTGAATTGAAGGAAGAAGTGTATGTGGAGCAGCCACCGGGTTTCGAGCAGGGAGATAAGGTGTATCGCTTGAAGAAAGCCCTATATGGATTAAAGCAAGCTCCCAGAGCTTGGTATGATACCCTATCCCAATTCCTAGTGGATAATGGATTCCACAAAGGAAAGATAGATCGAACCCTATTCACCATCAATCATGGAGAGGATATGGTATGGGTTCAGATCTACGTGGACGACATCATATTTGGATCACCAAACCAGTCGCTTAGCGAGAAGTTTGGAGAGCTTATGAAGACCAAATATGAGATGTCGATGATTGGCTTGATGAGCTGCTTTCTAGGTCTTCAAGTGAAGCAGCAGGATGATGGAATCTTCATCAATCAAGCTAAGTACACACGAGATATGCTTGCCAAGATCGGTGTTCAGCATGCCAAAGCTGTGAAGATTCCAATGAACACGAACTGGAAGATGGAGCCAGACCTAGATGGGAAGTCTGTGGATGCTACAGACTACCGAGCTTTGATCGGATCCCTTCTATATCTCACTGCAAGTAGGCCAGATATAGCTTTTGCAGTTGGAGTATGTGCTCGCTTCCAAAGCAATCCCAAGCACAGCCATCTTGAAGCTGCCAAAAGAATTCTTCGATATTTGAAGGGCACTGTCAATATGGGGCTGTGGTATCCAACGGAGGACAATTTGGAGCTCACTGGATACTCAGATGCTGACTATGGAGGGTGTCGAATTGATAGGAAATCAACTTCGGGCACTTGTAAGTTCTTGGGAAGCAAGCTGATCTCATGGTTTTCGAAGAAGCAGACGAGTGTAGCTACTTCAACGATTGAAGCCGAATATATGGCCGCTGGAAGCTGCTGTTCTCAAATTCTATGGCTTCGTCAGCAGTTGAAGGACTACAGAGTTGAAGCGAATGAAATTCCTATATTCTGCGACAACAACAGTGCGATCTGCATCTCCCAAAATCCAGTGCTACACACCAGATGCAAGCACGTGGAAATCCGACATCACTTCATTCGTGATCATGTCGAGAAGAAGGATATCAAGCTCTAGAAAATCCATACCGATCTCCAGCGAGCAGATATCCTCACCAAGCCTCTAGCTGAGTCTCTTTTCAATCAGCTATGCATGGAATTAGGGTTGCTAGACGTGAAGAGTGCTAGATTCAGGATGCACGAAGGAGTGGTCGCTTGTTCTTTTGAGCGTCACTCACTTCGGATCTTCACCAACTCAAGCGAGTCACTTCAAAATTCCACTCGCTTGAAGAAGGAGAAATAAGGTGGAGAAAGGTGGAGTGTTGGAAGACGTTCCCTACCCGCTTACAGGAATTGTTAAGCCATTGGTTAAGGGCGAACTATTGTTTGCTCTCGGAGCAAGCTACTTCCAAAGCGAGCAAGGAAAGCTGCTACCTAGCCTAGGATTCCTAGCGAGTAGGTATAAACACCCGCAAGTGCCATTTCTAGTAACGGTTGTGGGGTCTTGTATCGGGCCTTCCCACGTAAAAATGGTGAAAACTTAGGCAGGGTTGGCACCTAGACCTTGCGTCCTCTTCCCATCTTTCCGTCGAAGAGGAGCAAGTCTTCTCATCTCCTTCATCGTGGATAAACATCCAATCTCTACTCACTCTTCATTGAGTTGAGCTGCCGGATGTCTATTCATTCCTCCCCCACTTTGAATTTTGCATCGCTTCAATTAACCCTAGCATGGGTCAAGCGAGTCGATTGCAAATTCATTATGTAGCTTGTAGAAGGAAGCTTGAAGGGTTACCTTTTTCTTCAAAAGGTTGCAGGGCTGGTGACATGCTTCAGCGTAAAATATGAGATTGTCTTGTCAGAGCATTCTCATTGTCATCCTGTCCATTTCTGCTCTGAGATAAGGACTTGTACTCATCCCCCATTCATCGTGAATATGTACACTTACGTGAAGCTCCCCTCTGGGTTGTAGTAAGCTTGTGTACTATATTCATTCTCTCCCCCATTCTCTTCAATGGAGGACTCTCTAGTTCGTAGAGGAAGATGAATGCCACGAAGATGAATGCCAAGAAGATAAAGTATCAAACAAATGGCAACAAGTGGTAGATTCATCAAGTGCTGTCCAAATCCACAAAATGAAGTCTTCTATACGTGGTATCAATCTCCTACAAAGTGAGATTGACTGGTAAGTGTTTCAATTTTAAGTACACTAAGTTAGCTGAAGCGTGCTAGAAACCTTCACTCGCTATGTGGAAAATATGAAACAAATACAAAGAGGAAAACATTCTTGTTTATCTTCAAAGTATGTAAGTCAGAAACATTTTAAATTAAGCAAAGAAATTACATTTCTTATTCCAGTCGCTTCAGATGGCCAAGCGAGTGCTACGTCACTCCAAGCGAGCCATCGCAAGCGAGTGCAGAACAGTCACTCAAGCGAGTACTTCTCAAAGCGAGTTAAGGTCAAGCGGCCCAACTCGAAGCGAGCGGGTACGAAGCGAGTATGAGCTGTCTGCACTCGAGTGCAATTTTACTTTTTACTTTGCATTAAATGCAGGTTCACGTACTGCCGAAAATAACGGGCGCGTGGTTTACACTTTGAATTCGAAGAGGGAAAGGACGGAGGAGATCCAACCATCGAATCCTAACAGTCCCCGATTTCTAGCCGTTGGATCCGACGCCGTGTAAAGTGACGAATCACAGCAGGCCACGTGGAGACGCCGAGCAAGTTGGCGGTTCACTTTTTACTGTGATGACGCCGGACACATCAGATCCATTACCGTGCGTCCGCCGCCTACCTACAGGATCTTCGCCGATTTTACTGTCTTGCCCCTGCCAAGTCAGCCGAACCCCAATTCTATTTAAAGACGTCGTTGTAGACTGAGAAAACTTTCACAACTCTCAATCTTTACCATTCTTGTGCAAAGATCTGAAAATCTCTGCAACTCACGAGTCTTAAAATTCCCAGTTTTTCGTCTTTAAATCTCCGTTCAAAACACTCTCAAATCTCTCACCATGGGAAAGAAGCAAAACTCTGAAACGATGGAGCAGTTTCTCACTGGAGTCGACAAACACATAAACGTTAAGCCTCATCTCAACCCAGTCGTCATCGAGGAAGATGGATTCTTCCATAAGGCCATGATCACGGCCGGCTTATGGAAGTTCGTGACGGCGGTGCCGTCAAAGATTTTGGCCAAGGCGGTGGGTGAAATCATTCTGAACTTGAGGAAAGAGCAAAATACATCCGCATTCACCGATCCACAGACCGGAAAGCCGGTGGAGGTGGACCTGAGTAATCTCATCAACGTATTCGATCTGCTAAAGGAAGGAGGAAACTCCCTGTTGGAGTTGAGATTTTCCGCCGGAGTCGAATATGCTCGGTTTGCCACCGAGAAAGCAAAGCCCAACTACAAGGAGGCCAGTATCCGCTCAGATCTGAAGGCTCCTTTCAACCATATTTGCGAGCTCTTTTCGAAGTGCGTCGCATGCTACGTCGGAACCCTGGACACGCTCTCTGAAACTAAACTGTTCGCCACTACCATCATCGTCGACAGCCTTACCGGAACTAGGTTCAAATGGCATGGTTGGTTTCTCAACCAAATTCACGAAGCTGCTGATGATTTCGCGTTCGTGAAAGGTAGCGCCAATCAGATTCTCCGCAAGGGGAAGCTGAAATTCTTCTCCAGACTCTCCGTTGCACTGGAGGAACGGTATCCGGACAAAGTATGGCCGGAATCTGATGTCGCCGTTTACAACAAGCTCACGGTGTTCCATGACAAGTGGAGGAAAAACAAAATTCCGATAGATTTGGGACTTCTCGAGGTTGAAGTGCCCGTTGCAGTACCAGTTGCCGAAAGGCAAGCTGAAGCGAGCCAAGTCAAGCGAGCCGCTTCACCCGGGAAGCGAGCTGCGTCGAAGCGAGGCAAGAAGAAGAAAACAAAGCTAGTCACTTCGTTAGTCAAATCAAGCTAGGCTGAGGAGCAGCCGCTTGAAGAGACTGAAGCTGCCCAACCCCAGCCTTCACCAACCACAGTCCAAACTCCCCCACCTCAAACACAAACAACCCAAACACCAGAACCCCAAGCCTCATCCTCAGCCCAACCACATACTCAGAAAACCCCCCTCTCTCCACACGAAGAAGAATCAAGTTCTTCTTTTCATCTACCTAAAATGCCACT
This sequence comes from Thymus mandschuricus, assembly GCA_029379335.1. Lineage (NCBI taxonomy): Eukaryota > Viridiplantae > Streptophyta > Magnoliopsida > Lamiales > Lamiaceae > Thymus > Thymus mandschuricus. Next base: position 10,106,255 of record CM057074.1, on the reverse strand, counting down.
ACTAAGCACAGACCCAGATGCTACCTACACCATATATCAACCATCCCAAACCCAATAGCCACCTACAGAACCCATTTCAAATTTCTGAAACCTCCCAAACATCTTCATCAACCCAATCCCCTTCGTCATCGGCAGCCACAGCCGATACCGCCCAAACAACCGGCACTGATCTTGCCGTCATTCCACCCTTCATACCACCTTCCGTCACTGCGGAAATGCAGGCTCTCGATCGCTACATCAAGGATAGAGAGCAAGCTGCAGAAACTATCGCTCCCCGCTACTCCAATGTTCCGTGGACCGACGAGTTCTACACCAAGACCGTCAACTTCCTTACTTAATTACATCACTTACCGCGGAACGGAGTACTACAAGGTCTTTAACCTTCTTAAGGCCTTCAAAGAAGAAGAACTGATTCAACTGGAGGCCAAGCTGCTCGATTTCATAGGAGAGAATGGCTTCCATGCCTTTCTCGATGGGACAAGCTTCCGGGACAAGTTGGATGCTAAAGTGAAGCGAACCTACCCAGACGCTTCGATTCCCAAGCGAGTGCCAACTCACCACGAGCAGCGGCTGATAAGAGAACATGCGGAGGAGATAGAGGCGAAGGAGGTGGAGATCTCAAATCTGCAAAGCGAGATCTCCAAGAAGGAGAAAGAGGTGAACAAGAAGGTGCTGGAGGTCAAGAGTCTTCGAGAAGACTTTGACAAAGAGATGGCGGAATTGGAGGGAAAGATGGAGGAGAAAGAGAAGTTGTTGGAGGTGAAGGAGAAGGCGTTGGAGGAACAGGTGAAGATGGTGGCAGACCTGGAGAAGAACATCACCGAACTCAAGGGCTCGCTTGACGGTGAAAGGAGTCGCTTGAGGGAGGTAAATGCCAAACTTGTGAAAATTGGCAAGGAAAAGGAGAAGTTGGAGAAGGAGGTGAAGGGGTTGAAGGAGAAGATTGAAGAGAAATATGGAGATCTGGTGATGAAGGGTAGTGAGTTGCTCAGTACCAAGAAGGCCCTAGACACTCTTCAAAAGGAAATGAAAATCCTAAAACTTGAAAGAGAGGAGGAGAAGGGCGAACTTGAAAGCCGACGACAAAGTGCGCAGGCCGTCGATCTGAAAAATGCTGAGTTGACCATCCTACTGAAAAGGGTCAAGGAGTTGGGTGAATCCTACACTGTTAGACTCACTGCAGATGCCGAATTTCACACCTCTCTCAATCGGAGAGAGAAGAGACTTGCAACGATGAAGGCAGAACTCGAAGCTTCCAAGGAGCACTTGGACTTCACTCTGCAAGAGGAAACAAAAAAGATTAGGAAGGCAATTGAAGTGGAGCTGGATGCTCGCTTCGAGGCGGTAGAGCCACTGGAGAGATTGATGCTATTTTTCAAAGAAAGGGAGAAACAGTGCAGTTATTTACTTGAGGAAATCAGAATCAAAACCGCACGGTTGGTGCTCGCCCAGGAGCATACCTTCGTAGACAAAACTGAACGGATGTTGCATGCCGTCTTTGATGCTGTGAATAACATGCACAAAACAATCACTGGAAAATCAATCATTCCAACCCCCGGCAGTGATGATGCCAAAAAGGGGGAAGGTAGTATGCAGAAAAGAGTTGAGACTCTAGAGCTACAAGGTGGAGATGGAGGATCAGGAGGTAGTGGAGTTGGCGTAGAAAGAATATTGGAGGAAAGTAGTGGAGTTGGAGGTGCTGAAGAGGAGGAAATGGATGATGAAGCTAGGGCGAAGCGAGCAAACCAGGGCAAAGTAAAGCTAACTGAAGAAGAACTTGCCAAAAAGCCCGAAGAGCCCCGAAGGCCAAATGAGGAGAAAATACTGGGCTTTTCAATTGCTACTCACCTGCCTGTCGTTGTGCTCACCAAGGAACAAAGGGAGCTGCAAATCGCGGTGGATGAGGCCCTGGCATGACAAATGGAGAAGGATTTCGATTTAAAATCACTAACAGTTGCAGGTGCTTCAGGTTCTCAAGTGCCACTTCATCTTCACAAGCAGCCGTCCCTCCAAGTGCCGCAAAGAAGGACATGCCGCCTCCCCCGCTACCAAAAAAGACCTTGAAACGGACTGCGCCTGAAGCGAGAGAAGAAGATCCAGAGGCAAAACGCCAAAAGATAAAGCAGGCAGTCGCTTCGAGGGCGGAGAAGCAGGAGAAAAGGAGGATAAGAGGAGAAGAGAGGAAGGACGCTGTGGAGAAGGAGAAAAGGATAAGGGCCAAGAGACTTCAGATCATTGATGGCCAGATCGAGGAACACTTCAACGAAGTGAAACTCATCCAGTCCGCCATCTGCCGAAGTGCCTTCATCCCGTTCATGCCTGAAGAGTCCGAAGCATGCGAGGCCCAAGCTATAATCAATGCATGTGATGTGACAGGAAAAGAAATGATCGATTCTGGTCGCTACCTCCGCAACGAGGAACAAAATTACATCCGCAAGCGACTCAACAAGAAGCTTCCAATCTGGAGCACTGAGACGAGTGCCAAGTTCAACGCGGTCATGAAGGAACTGTCTAGCAGATCAGAGGAAGAATTGGCAGCAAGAAGGAATGAACATCCGGACGCAAGGGAGATAGAAGACTTTATCCCGAGAGATCTTCGTGATCAGTGGCTGTTCTACAAAGAGCTTTTCATCAAAGCCTACTACTACTGGGGAGTAGTGCCACTACAGGATGAATGCTCTCGGATAAGTGCTCTCAACAATTTCTTGTGCGCATATGATGAGAAGATGCGGCGAAAGATATTCACTATGGTAGAGCTTGCAGAGCCCAAATCCCTTATCGTCAAGGTGCCCGCACTGAAAGAGTTTCCAATGCCATTCCTACCAGGCACACGCATTCCTGACCGGAGTATCATCGAAGCAGAAGTGAATGAAGCTTTCAGATTGGAGAGCGGATGGAGGAGACCAAGTATCCACACTGTTGGTACTTTGGAGACAAACGTCCTCTCTGCTTATGTTGTTGACAAGAAGGAGAAGAAGAAGGAAGAGGAAAAGGAGGAGAAGGAGGAAGACAAGGAAGAGGCTGCAGGAAACCCTTGAGTTTCAAATCTCTTATTTTGTGAACTGCTGTTCATATATTCCAATTTTATTTTCTGTCTATATTGTGTCATTTACATGCTTTGTGAATGACTTTATCCTTATGCTACAAACTTAAAAAAAAAAAAAAAAAATCAATTTAACCGAAAAAAGGGGAAAGGAACTTAAAAGAAAAATTCAAACGAAGCCTGCAAAGAAAGCAGTCGCTTGAAGTTCCTTGCACGGTTAGATAGGCTAGATTGTTTTAATCTAAGTCATTGGGTTTTGGCATCATCAAAAAGGGGGAAATTGTTGGGAATTGTTAAGGACGAACTTGCTAAGGGGGAACTACATGGGACATTTTTGGAATGAAGTGTTTTGTTTTGATTTGATCCCAAAACCCCAATTGCCCTATTCCCAAGCGACCCATTTTTGGTGTAGATAATAGTGATAGATCCGGGTTAGAGATCCACAACAATTTAAGAGATTATTCATCATGTTTTGCAAATAGCATTCATGGGTAAAGCGTTAGAACAGTGAAGAGTTAGAGATTCATGCGTATGGAAACGTCATAACCGAGCATTTTGTACAAGGCAGGATATGTGTAGCAATAGCAAATAATAGTTGAGCTACAGACAATGAACAAAGGGCGTATTCAGCCATAAACTAGTAAGATCCATGGAGTTTTGCACTCATACAAGAAGGTAACGAAGAAATGAGGTAGGAAAAAGAGAGAAGCGAGGAGCGCGGGACTCCGTTGAGCCACATTCTCCTTTAAACGATGAGGGTTTTACCTTAAGTTCAAGTTAGCGTGTGTAAGAAAGGGATTCATCCCCACGTCGAGAAGAGTAGATGGGCGTGAAAGCGAACTGCGGCTTCTTGGAAGAAGGTTTCGCCCGCCTTGGCTGACTGGAGCTCGGAGGAGCTCGTAAGAGAGAGAGTATTGAATGAAACAGTACACAAAGGTGTATGTTGTGTGTGTGGAGAATGATCCTGTTGTGCGTTCACTTAGTATTTATAGGTGTAGAGAGGGTAAGAATTGAGCATTCGTGTGGAGGAGGACAGAAAAGGGAATTCAGACGGAGGCAGAGTATCCTCCATCATGAATGCAGTGGTCCTCACTCTATAGTGCATAGAGTCACGCGGACCGCATGTTATGCAGAACCTTGAGCCTCTGCTAAACACTCATAGGATCTGGTCAGATCCTTCCGCCTTTGCAGATGCCTGCAGATCCCATATGGCCTAAGGGGGAAGTTAGAACCTCACAGTTTCCTGTATGGCATATGATTCTTGATTATATTGCGTGTCTGGTGCTCATAAAATCTCTCTGATATTATGCTGCCACGCGACATAGCCTATATCGATCATTATAGAAAAGTAATACTCATCTACATTAATAGAGTCGTCGATGCTAGTTCCGCCTAGGATTTATTGTTCCTTTCATAGAGGTAAGGTTCTTCGCCTCTATTGTGACATCTGACACACCAATTTCTTTAAGAACGGTAGTCCAATGGTTAAGGAAAGTATATTCCCTACCAACTTGGGTTATTTAGGGGGTATGGCTGATATTAATCCCTATCAGCTACTCCCCCCCCCCCCCCCCCAGGTATAGAAGCACCAGTATGAGAGCTTCTGACGGGTATTTTGGGCAGGAAAATGAATCTTGCTTCGGCTACTGCCTCTTATCTCCCTTCTCTTTCCTTTCCTGGCAGATGCCTGATAGCGTGCCTGATAGCGTAGGAAACCGAAATGCCGGTTATCTTCCCAAGAAATAGGGTTGAACTTGTTTTCCTTCACTCATCATTACTTCTTCCCTAAGGGTGCAAGAGTACACGACCATTTAAAATATATTTTAAAATGGGAGTTATGATTACTTTTGTTTTATTTGCAGGTGAAAAGGCAATTCCCTTTTTCTGAAACGTCGTGGGGCGATAAGTAGGAGACCACTCCCCCCTTTCTTCTCAACTTCTTCATCCTCCTCTCTGCATTGTGTTCTAGAAAGTAAAGAGCAATATTGTGAATCGTCCGCCGCTTCCGTCGATTACCCCGACGAATACCTTTCCCTTCGTCCTTCTTCAGGTAATTCATTGCGATTTTACTTTTCGATACCTGCGCATAGGTCTTCTTTTGAACTTTTTGGGATTGGGGTAACCTTTGCTGTTTCCCCTGTTCTTGTTTTGCGGGGACATTGCCGGGCCCAATTTTATCATTGTTCTTTGGTGATTTCCTCTGCTTCGTAGCTATGGATTCCACCAAGCTTGGCATGGGGCAAAAAGCTCGAGAGAAGTTACTACAAATAATGGAGCAGACGAGATCGGGTGGCTCCTCTCCCATCTTATCACCGGGTAATACCTCTATCCCCGAGCCTACGGGTCTTGGGGGTTGCAAACCCTTCTCGGGAGGGTCCTCGGGAGGTAGAAATTGGTAAGCCTCGAATGAAGCCCTACTTTCCTCACCTGGTTGCCCCTAGTCAATCAGCTTCATTTTCTCCTATTTTCATTGACGAGGATGCTAGTGTTCCTGTTCCGGTCTCTTTAGCATCTTATTATTCTTCCTTTAAGAGGAAAGGTGAGTCTACCTCTTTCTTGGCCAAAAAAAAGGGGAAGGTATCGGAGGGTTCTCCTTCCGCTCAAGAGTTAAACCTTGAGCAATTGCGAGAGAGTCTTTCTCAGTCTGAGAAGAGCAGAGAGCAACTCTAAACGGAAGTCCGCCAACTTCGTGGATTCTTGCTAGCTAGAGAGGAGCACACACTTTCTCTCTGCGAGCGAATAAAGGAACTTGAAAGAGCTTTGAAGGCCTCGTCCGAGAGGGTAGAGCAGCTAATGGAAATTCAGACAGCATAAATAACGCAACTGACACTTAGCCACGAACAAGAGCTAGAACAAGCCCGAGCTTCCTCATTCACCCAAGGACGGAGAGAGGGAATGAGCCAGGGTGTCTCTTCTGGAGTCAAAGATTGCAGGTCTAACTTGTTGATGACTCCTTACGGTCAGGCCTTTCTGGATTCCTTGGTCAAGCATTTGCCTGAGGCTTATCTTCATTCTCGCGATTTTTGGCTACGTTTGTTCGAACCCCTCACTGCGTGGACAGCTTCCGCTATCTTTGAGTGTTGCGAGCAGTTGGGTATTCCAGAACGTGCGCTCGCTATCAACGCAGGGTCGATCGTAAGGATGTTCGATATAGAGCCTGAATCTTTCCAAAGGGGTCGCCCCTTTTCCTCCACGGAGCCGTGGTATATGCCAGCGTTGAAGGAGGCAGCTCAGATCCTTCACCAACCCGCTAGGATCACCGGGAACCTTCCTTCTTGGGAGGCACCCTTATTTCCTCTCTTTCCTCATAACACTATGGTTATGAGGTCTATTCGGAAGGTTTTCGACCAGGTATCTCTTCGTTTTCTATTGTTTGTTTTATTTTTTTAGAGTTTATTTGCTCGTCATGAATTTTTTTTTTCCCTTTGTTAGGAACTGAGAGAGGGAAGAGCTTTAAGCCCGTCTGCCAGTGAGGGAGGTGCTTCTTTATTGCCTGTTCCTAAGGAGGTGGAAGATGGTTCAAATGAGGGGAACACTCTGCAGATTTCTGTAGTCCCACTCAAGGGCGGTCCCTCTACCTCTTCTGCTTTGGCTGCTATCAAAGAATGGTCTTCTTCTCATTCATCGAGCTCTGAGGATCTATCCTTCACTCGAAATCCCTCCCCTTAATGTTATTGCTTTGGATAGGATGCTTGCTAAACAATTTATATTTTGAATATTTTGTGATGGGGTGCTCATTTATGACCCTGAAATCATGCTACTGGAGCGCCAACGCTCGTTACTTTTTGATTTAAACCAGATGCTCCTTCGGGGCCTTGTTTATAACATGTTTCTATTATTAATTTAGGATTACATCTCTCTTATCCTCGCGTTTATAGGGGCTTCACTTTTTACCCTGTATTCTTAGGGTGATGGGACAAAATAGTGGAGTAATATCTTGGTGTAAAATAGCGTTTTAAGATAATGAAAGCATTTTAAGATAATAGGATATGGGTATCCCCTACTCCCCCCCAGCAAGTGAGGTGTAAGGGACTGAAGGAACTACACCTCATTTGAGGGCTAAACACCTACGAAATATAACTATTTTAAAGATAAAGAGGTATGATCCAATGTTTCATACATCAGTTAATCATGCAATAAGAGTTTTTCAAAAACGAATAAGGGGTCCTAGCCCATCGTACTTTCTTCTTGAGAGAGATTCTCAGTTTCTCCCTGCATATTTTTAGGGTGATACCTTTTCCTTGCTTGTTGTCTCCTCGACATTTTCTTGGTCTAGCACTTCCATCGCACTTTTGACTTTTGCCCTTGCCTGGGTTATCAGAGCTTCCCATTGCCTTTTCACAATTGGGGCATGCCAGGTGTCTGCTACTTCAGTTTCAGGTCCTTTGCTTTTGTTTGTTTGCTGGAGCAGTTGCTTGGCTGGGTCCTGGGATACCGTTAGCTTTCCAGGAGGGTTATTGCTAGTGATCAGCAAGTGTTCCATTGAAACCGAAAGGTTCTGGTCTTCCTCTGGTGGGATTGAGGTTTTAAGCTTTTTCCCTTCGAGTTTCATCTCATCTTTTTCGGTGGTGGGTTCTGCCATCGGCCTTTTCTTGGCCTCTCCTGCTTGCACCGATTGGACATAGCATTTTCGCGAGACCCCTTGATCTCCTGATATTTGCCCTACCCGATTTCCCACGGGGAATTTCATCATCAGATAATAAGTGTAGGCCCTTCGCCTAGAGTGAGCATTAAATCGATCGATCCTAGCGACATCACAGGGTCTCCTGAGAAACCATGTAGAGCCGTAGCTACCCCATTCAATGGATTCTTGAGGCTCATTTGACTGAAACAACTTTCGAATATGACGTTGACCGCGGCCCCTGTGTCCACAAAGACCCTTTGGACTTGATACCTTTCTATTTCCACTGTGATGACCAATGCATCATCATGTGGATGGATCACTTTCTGATTATCTTCTGGCCCGAATGAGATTTCTGGTGGGGGTAGGCCGGCTTCGACCTTCCAGACCCCATGCCTCTCATGCATATGCAATTCTCCGGCAGATGCTTTCCTGCTTCTGTTGGTGTCTCCCATGGTTGGTCCTCCATATATCATTTTAATAACACCTTTGGGCTCGGACCCTTGGTTAGCATCAGTCGCTCTTTCAGGAGCTTCTTTGCGTTTCTTGTTTTGTTCTGTCTCTCTTTTGACGTATTCCAAGAGTTCTCCTTCCTGGATTAACTTCTCGATGGCAATTCTCAGATTCCTACAATCGTTGGTCATGTGACCAAAGTCATTGTGGAATTTACAGAATCTCTCAGAAGGTGGATTTCTTGGTGGCTGTCTATACCCGGCAGGGATTTGAACCCCCGGTTTTCTCAAGACTACCTCGAGCAGATCCACCGGTTGCTTGATCAGTTGGGTGAAAGATCTTAGAAATCTTTCATTCTTATCAATTTTCTTGGCATCTGGAGCCAATCTTTTTCTTTCTTCCGGTTTCTTTTCTTTTTGGGAGGCCAGCTCAGCCCTCTTGCTGCTCAAGGCTTCGTCCATATGGATGTACTTCTGGACTCTTATCAGTAATTCTTCAAAAGAAGTAGCTTCTTTTTTGATGGGGGAGGCAAAGAACTGCCCTGGTTTCAGACCATCTACATAGGCATGCACCTTTAATTTCGGCTCTACTCCTGGTATTTCCAGGACGACCTCATTGAAGCGCGTCATGTAATCTCTCAAACTTTCGTTGGCACCCTGCTTTATAGTCGTCAGATGCAAGGAGTTCCGAGTAGTCCTTTTAGCACTGACAAATTGCTGTAGAAAAACCTCTTTCAGATCCATGAAGGAAGAATGTATGGAGGCCTTTGGCAACTGCTTGAACCAGTGTTGAGCAGTTCCTGACAGGGTTGTAAGGAATACCCTGCATTTAACCCCTTCTGAGTATTGGTGAAGGAGACATAAGCTTTCAAACTTCATCAAGTGCTCCTCAGGGTCTCCCTTCCCTTGATACTCGCACGAAATTGTTTTGAAACTGCCTGGGATAGGATCAGTTTGGATATCTACTGAGAATGGGCTGTTCTCGTCGATATATAGGGGAAAAAGCTCTGATTTGTCTCCTCCACTCCTATTGTTTGAGGAAGGTTTCGGATTTTTTCCTTCCTTTGGGTTACGGAATTCTTTTTCGCTTGTTTCCATTTCTTTTGAGGCCCTTTCCTCGGCCTGCTTTTGTTCCCTCAGCTTTTTGACTTCTTTTGTTAAGAGTTTCATCTGCTCTTGCTGTTGAGCATACTTTTTGGCCTATGCATTTTCAGTGTTCTCATTGAGATTTCCTTCAAGTTCTTCAGGGCCTTCCTCATTTGGGGATTCCCAGTCAGTAGAAAATCCCTCTTCCTCTTCGGCCACTGTTGGAGGCAGCCTTGAGACTAACTCTTGAGTTATGCCTTGATGCACAGGCTTCTGTTTATGCATCGCGGGGGTGCTCTTACTTCCCCCTCCTTCCTGGGTCTCGCCCAAGGGATCTGTATTCTGAGGATTTGCTCCTAGGGTGTGGAGTCTTTTCTCAACAGCCCCCTCTACTACCCCTTCAATAAGGGCTGTCATTTGCTGAAGCATAGCTGGAGAAAACTGAGCCTCCATGTTGACACTAGCCCCTGTCAGCATAGTGCCCGTTCCTCTGTTACCCATTACAGAGTCTTCTGGATTCCCAGGGGCTTGACCAGCCTCCTTGGAAGCAGCATCTGATGCAGCATTCATTCTTATAAGAATCTGCAAAGATTTGAGGACGTGTAAAGGATTAATTCCAAATGCTCTTTGTAAGAGACTCAAAATATAAGTAACTCGTTATCAGCAAGCCTTCTGCGTTAGAGCATCATTTAGGGTGGCTTCTACGAGTATAGCTTATTTGTTATGAGATTCTTGGAAGGGGTGGCCCTTGCCTGATGAAGGTAAGTAACGATTTGAAGATAGGAATTGGATTATGATAGAGAGTTTTGATACAGTTTCTTCCTCTTGACATGAGGCATCTGATCGTATGAGATTTAGTCGTAACATATTGCCAATTTAGTAGATCCTTGTATAACCGTCAACCATATAAGATATCTTTAACTAGTGTGGTTTACTTAATATAAGGCTTTTCGAGGATGGCTTTCGCCCGAATGAAACTGAGGTCGATGGCACCTGTTTTTACAGGGCCTACTTTATTAAGGCGTTTGTTTTCCTAGAGCTCTTTTTATGAAGCTTTTGGAAGGGATCTGATCATGAAAGGAGGTTTTTAAGAATTTGTGTGGCATCTTATTTTATTAAGCTTAATATGATATGCCTCGCCGTGTAGGCCCTTCTTATCATTGGCACCTATTTTATAGGACTTTCTTGTTAATATACTCCCTGTTAGCTAGGGATTATAAGAATGGTGTCTCTTATGCAGGATTCCTAAGAACATTGCTTATCAAACCGAGCCTACGAGAACTTGGTCCGTTGTATAAAGCTTGCCGAAGCGCTGACTATCAAGTTAAGCTTATGAAAGCAATATCCTCCTTAGAGGTTTATAAAGGTATTGTTTATCAAATAGAATTTTTTGAGAATACCACTTGTAAAGCGGGATTTAGGTGGGATTTTACCCACTGGAATGCAATGGGGAAAACTTATAGGAGCGATATACAAAAATGTCGCCTTTAGAGCAAGGCTTAGGGGTGTGTGGTCCATTTAATGAGACTTATAAGGAATTTTATCTATTGTATGAAGTTTAGGAGGATGTCGCCTACTGAGTAAGGCTTGGGGAAAAATTATGCCCATTGCAAGGGGCTTGCAAAGGAGTCGCCTATTGGATAGGGCTTTGTAGAAGGTTCTACCCATTGAATGGGGCTTACAAAAGAGGTGCCTATTAGATAGGGCTTCATGAGAAGGGTTGCCTAGCAAGTAGGGCTTAGAAAGTGTTTTGCCATTATATGGGGCTTACGATGATATTGCCTGTTAAACAGGGCTTTTTTGAGGAGGATTGCCTATTAAATAGGGCTTATGAAGGGTTCTGCCCATTATATGGGGCTTACGATGATGTTGCCTACTGTGTAGGGCTTCTTATGGAGGATTGCCTATTAAATAGGGCTTATGAGGGGTTCTGCCCATTATATGGGGCTTACGATGGTGTTGCCTACTGTGTAGGGCTTATGAGGAGGATTGCCTATTAAATAGGGCTTATGAGGGGTTCTACCCATTATAGGGGGCTTACGATGGTGTTGCCTACTGTGTAGGGCTTTTGAGGGGTTCTGCCCGTTATTCGAGGCTTACGAGGGTGATACGAACCTTGGTAGGTCCGAACGACTCACGCACGCGGAAGACTCAAGATACCGATGGAAATCCCAAAACCTCCTAAATCGAACACGAAAGTGTTGTCTAGGCAACTCGGGGACGATGATTGACACAAAAACGAGGGTGATGAACTCGATTGATTCGCCGGATAAAGAATTTCTTGGTCACACCATAAGAAATTCGAACATAAATCTCATAAGAGAAATAAACTGAAGTATTATTGATGAATAAAATCTTATTTTTCGTCACCTATGAATGAGCATTATTTATAGGCTTCAAAAAGTCCTAATTCCACAAGGAAACTACTTAAAAACTTATCCTAAAAGATATCAAACCAAATCCTAGTCTAAAAAGGAATAAAATCCTTAAAATAATGCTGAAAATTAACCTACCAACTATAGTACTCATAAAAAACGAAAATTAATAAAAATAAACTATTAAATAAACTAGTAAATAATATCTTCCATCTTTATCCCATATCATCTATAATTCTGGGCCTCCGGGCTTCGAACCATGACTTACGGGCTCCATCATTCCCCTCCTCTTGAAGTGGATTTGTCCTCAAATCCTGACCGTCTCCTACGTCAAAAGGAAAGAAATTTTGTTTCTTGATCTCTTCACATTTCTCCAACTCATTCAGTCCTTCGAACTCAATTTGATGTCCACTTCCTTTAATTGAAAATACGCCATGAAATGTATCTTTGGAAGAAACATCATCGAATGCCTGCACAAATGAATAAGTAGAAGAGAATACACAATCAAGATCATTAGTGGACGAAACATTCCCCTTGTTCCACTTTGCCTGCATGGACTTCTCCTCATTCACAATCCACTCCAAAGCTCTACTCTGATCAAGTAGTGACTCATGCATCAATCCATACTCGCCTTTCTCTACTTTCTCCTCCTTGGACTTCACTATCTCCACCTCATTTGACAGTTGCACTTGATTATCCTCATCCACTTGTGTTGGAGTAAGAGAAACAATCGACACTTCATCCTCGATATGAATGATGTTCTCTTGTTGCTCTCCATCATACTTTTCATTCTGCACATCAAGATCACTATCATTGAATAAAGTAAGTGGCCCAGAAGGCGCCTCGATTTCTTCCACCTCTTTATTCACTTCTTCATCTTTGAACACAACTCCACCATCTTCTCGAAGTAGCACCGCTCTTTATTTGGACATTCAATAGTATAGTGTCCAAAACCTTGACACTTGTGGCACCTCCGATCACGATGACGAACCATTGGATTGTCTTGAGGTGTTGAACTCGACAAATCTGATCTTGGCTTCACAAATGGACGTATGTACCTCTTCTTCTGTTGTTCTTCTTCTCGCTCCCCAAAAAATCTTTTTGAGTATAAATCATGAGTAGCTCTTGGTTGCCTCCAATCGATCTAATTCTCACTATAGTAATGAGAAGGCGCAAAACGTTTCCCCATCACTGCCTTCATCTCCTCGCCCCATTGTTTCACCATCGCCTCTATCTTGAATTTTGTTTGTTGATCAGTCTCCTCATACGACATACCGGCAGAGTAGTGAGACCTTTAGATCTCGTCGAGACGTTTCCGAAAAGGTATTATGGAGAAAAATCGGAGTTCGTATGTGGAATCTATGGCCATTTTAAGAAGGGCAAACGATTTTTTTTTTTTTTAAAATAAACAGATCTGGATAATAAATAAACAAATCTAAGAAGAAGAAGAAAAAACGAATCTGACACCTCTTTTTTTTTTTTTTTTTTTTTTTTTTTTTTGTGACACGGAAACGAATCTGACGAACGGAACGGAGAACAAAGGAACGAAACTAACGACGAAGACTCAACGAACGACACGAACAAAACAAGACACGAAGAGAACAATACGAAGACGAAATAAAAGGAAAGACCAAACCTGGATTACGTAAACTCTGGCTCTGATACCAAATGATACGAACCTTGGTAGGTCCGAACGACTCACGCACGCGGAAGACTCAAGATACCGATGGAAATCCCAAAACCTCCTAAATCGAACACGAAAGTGTTGTCTAGGCAACTCGGGGACGATGATTGACACACAAACGAGGGTGATGAACTCGATTGATTCGCCGGATAAAGAATTTCTTGGTCACACCATAAGAAATTCGAACATAAATCTCATAAGAGAAATAAACTGAAGTATTATTGATGAATAAAATCTTATTTTCGTCACCTATGAATGAGCCTTATTTATAGGCTTCAAAAAGTCCTAATTCCACAAGGAAACTACTTAAAAACTTATTCTAAAAGATATCAAACCAAATCCTAGTCTAAAAAGGAATAAAATCCTTAAAATAATGCTGAAAATTAACCTACCAACTATAGTACTCATAAAAAACGAAAATTAATAAAAATAAACTAGTAAATAAACTAGTAAATAATATCTTCCATCTTTATCCCATATCATCTATAATTCTGGGCCTCCGGGCTTCGAACCATGACTTACGGGCTCCATCAGAGGGAGTTGCCTGTTAAACAGGGCTTATGAGAGAAGGTTTTGCCCATTATATGGGGCTTACGAGGATATTGCCTACTAGGTAGCAGGGATTTTGAGAGTATTGCCTGTTAGACAGGGCTTCTAAAGAATGTTTGCCTGTTAGACAGGGCTTCTGAGGGGTTTGCCCATTATATGGGGCTTATGGGAGGTTCTGCTTCAAGATGCAAGGCCCCTTCATCAAGGTGAATAGGGTAACCTTGTCATCCTCGGCTCTCCACTTCTTTAATGTTTATATTATTTCATGGGTTTTCAAGTCATGGCAATTCAAGGGGCATTCGACTAACTTGGGTAGTGATACTTATTCAGTAGTCACCAATCTTTTGTAACTCATAAATGGGTTTCATATTGAGCCGATGATAGACAGAATTGTATGCTCACCAAGTACACAAGGTGATGCGAATGTATTTTGAGATTGCTGTAGCTTGTGACCCGTCTTTCCTCTGGATCCCTCACAACCTTAAGTTTTTGACAAAACAACAACAAATTAGCCATCACAATTCATGTCATGAGAGAGATGAGGCCTTGAGATTGCTTCTAAGTGCTGAATTCATGAATTACAAGCAATATAGCTGCAACAAGTTCATGGTATATATACTAAAATTTTCCCGGAATAACATAGATCTCACATTCAATACACATTCCCTTGATTAAATAGCCATCGTTCTAGGTGATCATCGCGGCAGGGCAAATGAACAAGCAAATTTATGCGCATATCATCAACATCAGCTAGAACTTCGAAGATAAACAGGGGATTGGCCCTTTGAACCCACAGGCTTTGACAGTACTTACAGATATCAATGCTTAGCTCACATTTAAGGAGAGGAGATTAGCTCCTCGAACACAAGTTCCTTTTCAACCAAGGTGTTTATCACAATTTTCGCCTCAAAGAGAGCATAATCATAGGATCACATCACCTTCAAGAGCTCATAGCCGCAGAGAACTTTGGCAAGTATCAAGCAATGGTATGCACAATTATAGTTTTTTGTAGATTAAACAACAAACAGAGCATTCCCAATCAATATGACATCATATTTCCTCATATTCTCCACATAAGGACATAATAAAGGGGAAATCGCAAACAACATTATAACAACGAGCTAGAATTTTGCATAAAAATAGGGGAAATCAACATCTTAACTCCAGAAGTTTCCCACAGACGGCGCCAGTTGATAGATCCGGGTTAGAGATCCACAACAATTTAAGAGATTATTCATCATGTTTTGCAAATAGCATTCATGGGTAAAGCGTTAGAACAGTGAAGAGTCAGAGATTCATGCGTATGGAAACGTCATAACCGAGCATTTTGTACAAGGCAGGATATGTGTAGCAACAGCAAATAATAGTTGAGCTACAGACAACGAACAAAGGGCGTATTCAGCCATAAACTAGTAAGATCCATGGAGTTTTGCACTCATACAAGAAGTTAACGAAGAAATGAGGTAGGAAAAAGAGAGAAGCGAGGAGCGGGACTCCGTTGAGCCTCATTCTCCTTTAAACGATGAGGGTTTTACCTTAAGTTCAAGGTAGCGTGTGTAAGAAAGAGATTCTTCCCCACATCGAGAAGAGTAGATGGGCGTGAAAGCGAACTGCAGCTTCTTGGAAGAAGGTTTCGCCCGCCTTGGCTGACTGGAGCTCGGAGGAGCTCGTAAGAGAGAGAGTATTGAATGAAACAGTACACAAAGGTGTATGTTGTGTGTGTGGAGAATGATCCTGTTGTGCGTTCACTTAGTATTTATAGGTGTAGAGAGGGTAAGAAGTGAGCATTCGTGTGGAGGAGGACAGAAAAGGGAATTCTGACGGAGGCAGAGTATCCTCCATCATGAATGCAGTGGTCCTCACTCTATAGTGCATAGAGTCATGCGGACCGCATGTTATGCAGAACCTTGAGCCTCTGCTAAACACTCATAGGATCTGGTCAGATCCTTCCGCCTTTGCAGATGCCTGCAGATCCCATATGGCCTAAGGGGAAAGTTAGAACCTCACAGTTTCCTGTATGGCATATGATTCTTGATTATATTGCGTGTCTGGTGCTCATAAAATCTCTCTGATATTATGCTGCCACGCGAGATAGCCTATATCGATCATTATAGAAAAGTAATACTCATCTACATTAATAGAGTCGTCGATGCTAGTTCCGCCTAGGATTTATTGTTCCTTTCATAGAGGTAAGGTTCTTCGCCTCTATTGTGACATCTGATACACCAATTTCTTTAAGAACGGTAGTCCAATGGTTAAGGAAAGTATATTCCCTACCGACTTGGGTTATTTAGGGGGTATGGCTGATATTAATCCCTATCAAATAGGTTAGAATTTTTCTAAGCCTAAACTGTTAGGATGGCTTTTATTTTGCTTAGATTTTAGACCGCATGAAATAGTGAAGGCCACTCGCTTGAGTGTGTTTTCCAAGCAAAGCGAGTCTAACAAGCCGAAGTGAAGCGTGCCGAAGCAAAGCGAAGCGTAGCGAGCGCTACAGTAGATTCAAAGCGAGTCTGCCAAAGCAAAGCGAAGCGAGCCCTACAGTGTAAAGGCATAGCGAGCACTAAAGTCAAAGCGAGTCAAACTCTACTTAAGCAATACTCGGAAATTCTATTTCCAAAGTAGATGCTTCAAGTATGACCCGAAGCTACTCGATCAAGCGGACGCTACAACTTCAAAGCAAAGTGAGCCACTACCTACTAGAAAGCGACAGCCCAATACCCGCTCCGATTTTGTACTCCAGTCAAACTGAACTTCGTCGCATTAATTACGAGATCTCCACGTGTCAATTGCGGAGAGGAGCAGAGGAGTTGACTGCCATGCCGACAAGGGCGCCGCAACAGTACTGGCTCGCTCCAGTTACTGTTAAAATTGGAACTTAGCCAAATTCGGCAAAGAGCCAAAACTGCGCGTCTGAAAAGTAGCCAGCCTGTGCAAGAACTGTCGAGAGGAGGAGGGGCAAGGCCACCAACCAAGCAACGGATCTCGGCCAAACCTCCACCTATAAATAGTGAAGGATGAAGACGAAGAGAAGCAGAACACTACTTGAGCATTCGAGCGCCTACTGCAAACAAACACTCCCAGCCTTAGAGCGAACTCCGAGTATTTGTTTTCAAGTGTTCTCCGAGTTCCAGTCTCACTGGAACTCGTCTTCGCAACCTTCACACTTAAAGTCTAAGCCCATTCCATATCCAAAGCTTAGAAGAAGAACTCTAGCCATCTTTGCGTCTACTGTAAAGAGTTCTTCATAGTGTGTCGTCGTAAACCAAAAACCCTAAGTTTTTGTGTTCATCGTCGTTAGGTTGTTTCGATCCAAGGCCCTACTTTCATCGATCGTAGAAGCCTCGATCATTGAGTCCAGTTCCAAGCTTGCACTTACATCGTTTGTGTAAAGCTCGATCGAAGCTAGGATGTAAGGAGAGCCCGCAATCTCCCTGTCGTCAGACTAAAGCGAGTGAAGCTTTCAGTCCAGTTTAGGTTTTTGGTGTGAAACCGGAATCACCCAGCGTCTGTCAGATCCAAGCGAGTGAAGCTCGATCTCGACTAGGGTTTTGAAGGACCCGTAACCTTCAATTTCTTGAGTGAAGAGAATGGTTGCTTCGCGCAACAAGTGGACGTAGGAGCTTTATCTCTGAACCACTATAAATCTCGTGTCGTATCTCCCTAACCCTAAATTCTTTATTTTTCCTTGTTTGATTATCCATTGCACGTGCATCTAAACAAACATAACTTGGATATCTTAAATACTTAGGAAAGATTATAGCTCACCGAATTCCGCACTAAGAGTAAAGTCTCACTCTTGATCAAGCTCTAAGCTTAGGTCAAGAGAACAGTGATTGCTTTAGATCTAGCTCTCGGTGATAACCACATATTTAGCATGCTTTAGATTGCGTCTCGATGCGTGTTTTGGTTCGCATTTGTGCTTAAATGAATAGGAAATGATAGGTTTTTACAATTTATGCATTTTCTATATGCTTTGCGTTTTCTCTCGGTTCCCGTGCTGATTTCAGGTGTTGCGGCAATTTTCTGGGCGAGTTTGACTTATCCTATGTCGAAGAGGATCGAATGTGGAAGCCGTAGCACTTTGTGGATTAATTTTCCGATGCCGGACGAGAGAGAACGAGCCAAAACCGTGAGAGCGCGCGCCTGTCAAATGTGGGCGGAAAGTACACGAGTCAACCGAAAATGAAATAGTCAACCCTTCATTTAACTTTCCAGAAATTATAGATTTTACCCCACCTTCTCAACTTAAGTTTCTAGTATTTGCAATTTGACCCCAATGTGTGGGAAAACTATATATAGCTAGATATTTTCCTTATTTGTCATCTAATTTCACTTGTAATTCATTGTGACACCTTCTCTTAGAACCCTAGCTATTTTCCCTCTTTCTACTTTGGTATTTTTCAAATATTTGTGGATGATCAAGCTTGGAGATTGAAGTTTATTGAAGAATTTCTATTCCTTTTACTTTCCTTGTCATTTCTATTATGAATTCTCTTATTTTCCATGGTTTGATTGCTAGATTTATGGCTAGCTAAGCTTGCATATGGCTCCAAGTGATGGATAATATGATGTAAATGATAGGTATTAGATTCTAGGATGTTGATCTACCTTCCTCTTGGATTGCCTATGGATTGGGACTTTAATTTGTATGCATGAATAATTGATCACTAGGAGTGCATCTAAGGTGTTTGAGGGAATGCCTAGGAAGCTTCCTTTCATAGCACTTGGCATCAATCCATACCCATAATTCATGAAATTTAATCATTCGAGGGTTTCTCGAAGCCTTTTCATGTGGTTTCCCATGCCCATTACTCTAGTATTTTCATACGTTACAAGTAAGAGGAGCAGAATCCTATCAACTCTTTTATTCAATTATAAACACAACTCTTTTTCTCTTTTTTCTTTTTTTTTTCTTTTTTTTTTTTATTATAAAGGGAAAGTAAACTAGCAATCCAAAGTTGCAACAATCTAGATTTATCACTCATAATCCAAAATCATTAATCATCTCCTCACACTCAAATCGATCATGCCCCACAATTCATCAAATCATAATCAATCACAACTCACGACTAAACCAACCTAACTCATGCTATCAATTCCAACAACTAAATACTCAATCATCAAATCATTCAAATCAATCCTAAGTCACATGCTTATAAACTCGAATTCAACCAAATTCTTAGGTGGGGAAAAACAAAACTCGATCACATACAAGACTCGATCAAGCAAACAAAAACAAACAAATCATGCCAAAAGTTTCAAAGACCCTACCCCACACTTAAAATCAAGCAATGTCCCCATTGCAAGAAAATAAAAAGGAGAAGGAAAGAAGGAACTTATCGCAAGATGACGACCAATAACTCAAAATCTCGAAAGACTCCAAGTAGTACCTACAAAACAAACTCAAAAACAAAACACAAAAGCGTAAAAGTGCACGAAATAAAGAAATAAAAGACTCAAAATAAAAATAGAAAGACACAAAACAAAGCTATGGGTTGAATGGACCTCGGAACCGTGGATCTTGCCAACGGGGATCGTTTGGGGCCCAAAAACGGGAATCATTCGAGTCCGGCTCACTCTCTCTCTTCATCATACCCTCCTTGTAAACTATTCCCTGCACGAAATTCAAAAGAAAACGAACGAAAAACAGCAAAAATTAAAAGAATATAAATCATACTCTACAAAAATAAAATAGAGAAAGTGGGTTGCCTCCCACCAAGCGCTTGTTTATCGTCATTAGCTTGACGTACCAAAAATTCTCATCCAAAATCTGTTGCAACGAGCAACATCTTTAACCATCCATAGGTGACTCTCGGTGCAAAGGTGGACTCTTCTTTCTCTTCGGCTTGAAACTCGAAAAGAGGGTTATCTTGGACACTCATCTCCCCCACACTTGTGTGAAAATCCATGTAAGAAATATCATGATCTTCAAAACTTGATGATGGATCCTCCACAAAAAATGCTTCCTCGTCGAGATTGGCAAGAAAGTTGTCCATGATTTCTTCCTCTTGTTGTGAGCTCAAAATCGACTCCTCCATAATGCAATTGTGATCCTCCATGTCTTCCACATTGCTCAAAAACTCCTCCACAATTTCTTCCTCATCTAATTTGCTCAAAAACTCATCGATAATGGCTTCTTCCTCATGCATAGCAACCTGAAAATTCTCCTCTATCTTTTTCTCATCCAAATCATTAGTAATATGCACATACGAACATGTTTGGATAAAAGAATTAGGACAAGAAGAATAGTTATCAAAAATTGAGAAAGTTACCGAACCTCCTACACCGGCCATGCTCAATGTACCGGATCCAACGTCGATTCGAGTTTGAGTAGTAGCCATGAAAGGTCGTCCTAACAAGAGAAGATGACCTCTCTCACTCCTAGCTCCTCGCCCCACATCAAGAACAACAAAATCGGCGAGAACTCGAATTCCTCTCACAAGTAACATAACGTCTTCCACAATCCCCAAGGGACGACTCAAAGAACCGTCGGCTAGCTCGATGCAAAAATTGGTGGGCTTAAGATCCCTCGAACCCATTCTCTCGAAAATCGAGTATGGCATCAAGTTCACCGCTGCCCCCAAATCCAACATACACGGCACACTATCCCCATTATCCAAAACAACATCTAATTTGAAACTTCTGGGATCACCTTGTTTTGGTAGAGATGAGAGATGGCCAGCTGAGGTAGGGAATGCGCGAGAACGTTGTCGGCTTGCTTTGATGGCATCCACGGTGTGACTTCTCCACTTCTTTCCTTTGTCTTGCTCCTCTTCAATGACCGTTAAGGCATGAGCTTGTTTGGGTTGGCTAGGCTTCCCATTTGATAGCTTCTGCAACTCATTAACTGCTCCAAAAATCTGCCCAATATTGGTCTCAAGGCGTCTAATCGTGGCATCTTGCGCTTCACGAGCCAACTTGCTCTCATGCATAAATGCGGCGAGACTAGCCTCATCAAGTGGAGATTGTTGAGGCGGAGGTGGGTAGAACTGCGGCTGTGGATAGTAAGACTGTGGGGGATGGTAGAATGGTTGTTGGTGAGGAAATTGTTGAGCATATGGTGGTGGTGGGTATCCTTGTGCTGCGTAGACTTCAGCTCATCCTTCATAAGTAAGCTCGGCCTTCCTAGTGCACTCATCGATGACATGGCCAGCTAGTCCACACATGCCACAAGACTCCGAAGGGGTAAGTGGAGTCTTCATCTTGAGTTCTTGGAGATCCCTCATCATATCGGCCAATTGCTTCGTCAAATCCGGGCTAATAGTGACCACACTAGCCTCCATCTTACTCGGTCGAGACGACTTTTGTTGAGAGCTTGCAGCAAGAGTCTCAAAGATCATCCTCAACTCGTCGGCTGTCTTCACTCCGATGTTTCCTCCGGCCAAGCTATCCACCATGAATTGGCAAGTTTGATTTAGAGAATCGTAGAAATATTGCCAAAGCATCTCGGACGCCATTTGATGGTGAGGGCACTGCTGCAACAATTCTTGGAATCTCTCCCAAGCCTCATGAAAAGGCTCATCGGCTCCTTGAGCAAAATTCATGATCTTCGATCGCACCTCTTGTGTCTTGTGGTTGGGGTAGTACTTCATCATGAACTTCTTGCACAACGCATTCCAAGTTGTGAGAGAGGTGGCCGGGAGAGTGAGATACCATGACTTTGCTCTATCCTTCAACGTGTATTGGAAACACTTCACCTTCAAGTCGTCCTCCGAAAGCTCTCCCAATGGAAAATTTTGCACCATCGTGCAATTATTCGCGAATGAACATGAGAGCATCTTCGTTGGGCAGCCCGTAGTAGGTAGGGAGCAAAGCCAAGTGGTGCGGTTTAAGCTCATAATTCCTAACCTCGGTGGTTAGGACAATTGCCGAAGTGGTGGCGGTGAAGGTGGGACGAGCAAAATCTCCCATGTTTTGTGCCATTGCTTCGAACTCTTGTCTTCTTCTTCCTTCGTCGCAGTTGAGAGCGCCTTCTCCTATTGATGACGTCGATGTGAGGTGTCAACTTCCTTTAGAGACTTCGACGACCTTGCTTACACAACACTCAACAAACGGATTAAACGCACCGAGTGGAAGGGAAAAGAAATCGAACAAAAATAAAATAAAAATAAAATAAATAAACAAAATACTACACAATTAAATAGCCTAAAGTTTTCCCCGGCAATGGCGCCAAAATTTGTTTCACTAAAAAGTGTTCGCAATAGAACGAAATCTATCCTAGCACTTAGTAAGTAAAAACCCAATGTCGAATCTCAAGGAAAACTTTGCAGGGCAAATAATCGTGTAGCAAAAATCCTAAACTAGCCTAAATCTAAGAAAGCAAGTAAAAAGAATTTGGTTTGGTTTTTGTTTTAAATCCTAGACAAGAAAATAAATAAGCAATAAATCAAAAGCAAATAAATAAATCTAATCTAGAAAGCAAGAAATAAATCTAAACTAATCAATCTAGAGAAATTAAATAAAAGCGATTAAACTACCTAGGCATCGAATTGAAAAGAAAGCAATAACGAAAGCAACGAAGAAAACGAATCTAGACATAATAATTAAATCTGAAAATTAAGCAAATAAATCTAACTACGAAAATTTGAAAGCGAAGGAATTGAAAACTAAGAAAAACGAATCTAATCTAAGAACTTGAAAACGAACGAACGAAATTAAACTAAGCAATTAAGAACTAAATCTAAGGAACTAGGAAGCAATTAAATCAAATAAAAAAAGAAAGCAATAAAGAACTTACGAGATTAAACGAAGAACGAAGAACTAAGTAAAAACTTGAATTAATTGAAGAACGAAGTAACGATCCGGATCGAACAAAGGAAAACTAAACTAGAGTATTTGAATGCGAAACTAGAGCTAAAACTAAGGTAAAAGGTTGGTAAAAGTTGATACAAATTCGTCCCAAGGTACTAGTATATATATTAGGAAGAAAAACCTAGTTAAATAAGGAAACAACAGCTGGACGCGGACATCTGGCCGATCGGCCAGATTTGTGAAGGACTTGGCCGATCGGCCAAATCAAGCACTAGACGATTGCGCGCGACCCTCTTGTTTCGGCCGTATCTTCCTCATCCGAACTCCAAATTGACCTCCGTTTTCACCTATGTGCTCCTATCGAACCCCTCTTCAATATAATGCTTTCATTACATCCAAAATGAACCTTCAATAAAATCATGAGAGGTTAGAACTCGAGGTCAATGATTGCTCAACAACCATTCTTCTCATTTTCTTCTCGTTTCCGCCCTTTTCATCCTACAAGTACCAAAAACTCCAAACAACCAATTCATAGCCAAAGACACACAAAAAGACACAAAAACACAATGAAAACGGACATGAAAACATGACGAAAAACCTAACATCTAGACACCAATCATTACTCTTTGCCTATTTTAGAAAACAAACCAAATCATGATCTTGTGCTTAGATAGTATAATGGAGACGATATAGACTACTTGATTTGCTATTGCCATATTCACTCCTTGTGGTTCGACCCGGACTACTAGCTAGTTCGGTATTATTGCTAGGCTAGAAATAGCTCTAGTCACTCGGCTAGGTCTTAGTATTTCTAACGAGCACTTTACTTCATACTCTGAGTTAAGGATTTGAAGTTGAAAAACTTCAAAATACGTATTCACCCCCCCCCCCCCCCCCCCCCCCCCTCTACGTATTTTTCCTATAACAAACCGGGACCAACACTTACTACTTCTGGCAAGTAGTGCACCTGCAAGATGAGTGCTCGAGATTGGACGTTCTCAACAATTTTCTTTGCTTCTACAATGAGGAGCTGCGAAGGAAGATCTTCACGCATGCTGAGGAAGCTGATCCCAAACCCATCACTGTCAAAGTGCCAGCCATGCAGCAGTTCCCTCTACCTCTCTTGCAAAATTCAAGGGTCCCAGACCGAAGAATTATGGAGGAGGAAGTGTATGAAGCCCTATTCATCGAGAACAGTCACCGGAAGAGCAAGGAGAATGTGAAGACAACGGAATTGAAGGTGTTGTCTGCCTACTACAGCGAAGAAGAGGAGGAGAAGTCGCCGGCAGATGAACCTTAATTTCTCTATCTTGTGAAATACTTGCTCATATATCCAAGTTTATTTTTCTGTCAAAATTATGTCATTTACAAGCTTTGTAAATGATTTATCCGTATGCTACAAACTCACATATTAACCGAAAAAAAAAAAGGAAAGGAACTTACAAGAAAAATTGACAAGCAAATCTGCAAAGGAAGCAGTCGCTTGAAAGTTCTTTTCACGGTTAGAAAGTTAGTAAAAAGTTAGTGGGTTTTGGCATCATCAAAAAGGGGGAAATTGTTGGGAATTGTTAAGGATATAACTTGTTAAGGGGGAACTCAAGTGGGACACTTGAAAAATGTATGTTTTGATTTGATCCCGAAACCCCCTAAGTATCCTATTCCCAAGCGACCCTAATTGATGTAGAAATAGGTTAGAATTTTTCTAAGCCAATACTGTTAGGAAGGCTTTTTATTTTTCTTTAGTCGCTTAGGTCTTAGACTGCAGGAATTTCAAGTGAAGGCCACTCGCTTGAGTGTGTTTTTCAAGAAAATTAAGTCTAGCGAGCCGAAGCAAAGCGTGCCGAGAAATAGCAAAGTGAAGCGAGCGCTACAGCAGAATTGAAGCGTGTCTACTAAAGCGAAGCGAAGCGAGCGCTACAGTAGAAGTCAAAGCGGGTCAAAACATTACTTAAGTTATACTCTGAAATTTTATTTCCAAAGTATACGCTTCAAGTATGACCCGAAGCGACTCATTTGAAGTGAACGCTCCAATTCTAAAGCGAAGCGAGCTCCTACCTAACAGATTGCGACATCTCAATTCCCGCTCCGAATTTGAACTCCAGTCAACTGAAGATCGCCGCATTAACTGCAAGATCTCCACGTGTCAAATGAGGAGAGGAGCAACGGAGTTGACTGCCAGGCCGACAAGGGCGCCACAACAGTACTGGATCTCTCCAGTTACTGTTACACTCGGAACATAGCCATTTTTGGCAAAGCGCCAAATCTACGCATCTGAAAAGCAGCTAGCCTGCGCAAGTACTGTCGAGAGGAGGAGGGACAAAGCCACCAACCAAGCAACGACTCCTGCCCAACCCTCCGCCTATAAATAGTGAAGGATGAAGATGGAGAAGAGTAGAAAACTACTTGAGAATTCAGCACCTATTGTAAACAAACACTCCCAGCCTTCGAACAAAACTCTGAGTCTTTGTTTTCAAGTGTTCTCCGAGCTTATGTTCCATTCGAGGCTCGTCTCCGCAACCTTCACACTTAGAAATCTAAGCCCATTCCATATCCAAGCATAGAGAAGAACTCTAGCCTACTTTGCACTTGTTGTAAAGAGTTCTTCATTAGTGTGTTCTTCGTAAACCAAAAACCCTAACCCTAAGTTCTTTTCGTTAGGTTTTTATGTTCATCGTTAGGTTGTTTCGATCTAAGGCTCTACTTTCCTCGATAGTAGAAGCCTCGATCATAGAGTCTAGATCCATGCTAGCACAGTCCTCGATTGTGTGAAGCTCGATCAAAACTAGGTCTTAGTGGAGAACGCGTAATCTCCCTGTTTCAGACTGAAGCGAGTGAAGCTTAAGTCCAGTCTAGGTTTCTGTGGTGAACCCGTAATCACCCAGTTGTTGTCATTAGATCCAAGCGAGTGAAGCTCGATCCTGACATTGGTTTTTTTGAGGAGCCTGCCAGTCCTCAAGGTCCTTGAGTGAAGAGAATCTGTTGCCTTGTGCAACAAAGTGGACGTATGTGTTTTATCACCGAACCACTCTAAATCGCTGTGTCGTATCTCTAACCCTAATCTCTCTACTTGTTTACTGTTTCGATTATACATTTGCACAAGCATCGTATACAATCCTAATCTGAGTTTTCAATTACTTAGGAAAGATTAGCTCACCAAATTCCGCACCTCGAGTAAAGCCTCACTCTTGATCAAGCTCTTGCTTAGGTCAAGAGATTTGCTATCTCTATAGATCTAGCTCACGGCTAGGTCTTAGAAGTTGAAGCGAGCGCTTTACTTGTAACTCTGAGTTAAAGGAAAAGATGTTGAAAAACTTCAAAACACGTATTCACCCCCCCCCCCCCCCCCCCCCCTTTACGTGTTTTTCCTCTAACAATCCGGGACCAACACTCAAGATCATCCAAAGGATACTACCAGGACCTCATGTAACACGGAGAAAGCACTTTCATAGCCTGGAAAGGCTCAAGCTTGATGACTTAATTTTAATCATCGGTTTCGGTAGTGATAAATAGTGAAGAGAAGATGAGGCCTTTTATGGATAAGAAAACAACAGGGTGCATCTCTCCTATGCCTCAGTCACATCAAAAAATAATAATGATGATGAAGGAAAGAGTCCTTACATTGCTTTACTCTCGAAAGACTAAAAGTCACACTGTTTATCACGCGACAAGACAATTATGACGTTTACAACAAAACCCTATTCCCGCCAGAACACCTAACAGAAGCTAACAAAGCACGCTTCTGGACCTGGGGGGGGGGGGGGGGGGGGGGGGGGGGGGGGGGGGGGAATAGATGATAGGGGCTAATATCAGCTTTGCCATATGGCGTCTTTCACTAATGACTGGACCTGCGGATCAGATGCTTCAGGTGCCATCCTCGAAGCAGATGCCTTGGCCAAGACAGAAGCTATGAGGTTTTAAGCAGATCCTAGCTTATGCAGAGGCCATCCTAGATCCGTCACCATCTGCTCGCACATAGGGACCTGCGAAGCACGCAGTTTGCATGACTCAACATACCTTAGGGTGAGGACCACTAAATTAATGACGAAGGGAATCTTTTCTCCCTGAAAATTCCTTTCGTGTCCTTCTCACGTAGACACACTTACCTTTTCATCCTTTCCCTAATCTATTGTTGGGAATTGTTAAGGATCACCTGTTAAGGGGGAACCTAATGGGACGCTTTAAAATTAAAGTGTATGTTTAGATTCGATCCCAAAACCCCTATGTATCCTATTTCCAAGCGACCCTATTTGATGTAGATAGGTTAGAATTTTTTCTAAGCCTATTATGTTAGGAAGACTTGTTTTTATGCTTAGTTTTTTAGATTGCTAGAAGTTCAAGTGAAGGCCACTCGCTTGAGTGTGCTTTCCAAGCGAAGCGAGTCTACCGAGCCGAAGCGAAGCGTGCCGAAGAATAGCAAAGCGAAGTGAACGCTACAGTAGAATCAAAGCGAGTCTGCTGAAGCGAAGCAAAGCGAGTGCTACAGTGAAACTCAAAGCGAGTCATCGATTACTAAAGCGGATGCTTAGAAAATCTATCTCGAAGCAAACGCTACAGTATGACTTAAAGTGACTCGACTTAAAGCGGACGCTCCAAATCTGAATCAAAGCGAGCCCCTACCTAACAGAAAGCGACAGCTCGACTCCCGCTCCAATTTAACAACGAGTTCAAACTTCATTCAAGTGTAGATCGACGCATTAATTGCGTATCTCCACGTGTCGATAGAAGAATGGAGCACCGGAGTTGACTGCCAGGCCGACAAGGATGCTGCAATAGTACTGGGCGCTCCAGTTACTGTTAAAATTGGCTCATAGCCATTTTCGGCAAAGAGACAAATTGGCGCATCTGAAAAGCTGCCGGTCAAGGCAAGTACAGTCGAGAGGAGGAGGGACAAAGCCACCAACCATCAAACGGCTCTTGCCCATCCCTCCGCCTATAAATAGTGAAGGTCCAAGACGGAGAAGTGCAGAACACTACTTTAGCATTCAGCGCCTACTGCTAACAAACACTCACAGCCTTCGAACAAATCTTCGAGTCTTTGTTAAGTGTTCTCCGAGCTTCAATTTCATCGAAGCTTATCTTCGCAACCTTCACACTCCATAGATCTAAGCCTACTTCAAAATCCGAGCTTAGAGAAGAACTCTACCCTTTTTTGCATTCACTGTAAAGAGTTATTCATTTAGAGTGTTGTAAAAACCAAAACCCTAACCCTAGTTCTGCCTAGTTAGGTTTTGTGTTCGTCGAAAGGTTGTTGTGTTGTAAGATCCAAGACTCTACTTTCATCGATAGTAGAAGTCTCGATCATAGAGTATAGATCCAAGAAAGCACAGTCCTCAATTGTGTGAAGCTCGATCTCTGCTAGGTCTGTGTGGAGAATCCGAAATCTCCCAGTTGTTGTTGTCGGATCCAAGCGAGTGAAGCTCGATCCAGTCTTGGTTTTTGAGGAACCCGTAATCCTCAAGATTCTTGAGTGAAGAGAATCCGTTGCTGCAAGCAACGAAGTGGATGTAGGTGTTTTACCACCGAACCACTATAGTCCTTGGTATCGTATCTCTTTACCCTAGTTTTCCATTATTTACTTGCTTTTATTATACATATTGCACAAGCATCGTAAACAAACTTAAAACGGAGTTTTAAATACTTAGGAAATAATAGCTCACTAAATTCCGCATTGCAAGTGAGTCACTTTCTTGATCAAGCAGTCACTTCGGTCAAAAGTGAAGCTGCCACTGTAGATCTAGCTTGAAACTAGGTCTTAAGTATTGAAGCGAGCACTTTAACTTGCTACTCTGAGATAAGGGAAAAAGAAGTTAAAAAACTTCTACACACGAATTCACCCCCCCCCCCCCTCTACGTGTGTATCCCCTATCAAACCGGGACCTGAGCAGGGGGGGTTCTTTCGAGCCACTGCTTTGCATACCTGAAGCGAGTCCCTTCTCGCTTCACGTTGTCTCACTGAACCGATCCGGTTTTTCCTAAGTGCATCAAAACCCTCACTCACGCATACTGCATTACTACTGACGTTTCATCATGTCTACATATAGTGCATCCAACCTACCGCAGTTCTCGATTGAAGGATACAAAACATGGAGTTTCCGTGTCGAAAGCTTTCTATGCTACATCCACGACAGGATGTGGGAAGTCATAGAAGACGGACCTATCGAAATTATGAATGCCATCTCAGTGAACGTCCCAGCTGCAGAAGGCAGAGAAGCTTACATAAGACAAGAGCTTGTCGAAAAGGCGAAGGAAGACTACACTGCCAACTACTTCAAAATTGCCAATCTCGACCGTATAGCACGCCATACAATGCAGAGCACTTTATCAGACGCTTATCTCCCCAGGATTAGGAAGTGCACCATTGCGAAGGAGATGTGGGAAACCCTAGCCCTAATCTCCCAAGGCACTGACAAGATCAAATAAAATAAGCTTGTCGTGCTGATGAGAGAGTTCGAAAGCTTAACAATGAAGTCCGGAGAGACGATTGACGCCTTCGAGTTGCGCGTCACTAACATCATTGCCACTCTCATCTCTCTTGGCAAGGAATTCACTGACAAAGAAGTTAATCTCAAGATTGTTAGAGCTCTCACGCGGAAATGGCAAACAATGAAGGAGTTGTATTTGGTAACGAAGGATCTATCGAAGATCACACCGGAAATCCTGTTCTCCGAGCTTAAGGCTCACAAATTCGATCTCAATCGAATGAGCCCGGACGATGAAGATGAAGTTCCTACGTCATTAAAGGGAGTCGCTTTCAAAGCTGCAGAAGCCCCAAGCGACCAGTCCATTGCCAAGATGACAAGAGAGGAATTGGAAGAGCACTATGCATTCTTGTCAAATAATTTCAACAAGATGAACTCGCGTGGGAAAATACAAGAGATTTTACAAGCAATACAAAGGAAAGAGCACTGATGCTCGAGAAGGAAAGGGAAAGCGAGAAGAGACGACGAAACCAATCTCAAGGGATATGATGGATGTGGAATGCTACCATTGCCACAAGATGGGCCACTACAAATCCGAGTGCCCCAAGCTGAGTGCCAAAGAAAAGGAGGAATTGAAGGCACGGAGGGACGCTCCACATCGGGCGTTAGTCGCAAGCGAGTCACCAGCCACTCCAAGCGAGGAGATCTCAAGCGACTCAGATGCCTTTATTGATCCTAACTCAAGCGAGGGAGAGGATCTAGGGCTAATGGCGCTCAATGACGAAGACCCAAGAGAGGTATTTTTCTACCCCCCCAATCAATTCCATTACACTGGCACACAAGCACGAAGAGGAAGTTCATTCCTCGACATGGAGTGAGTTATTTAACAAGCACCTTAAATTGTTTAGCGACCACGAAATGTTGAAACAAGCTATGTCCGACAGCAAGATAGAGAACCGAAAGCTAGCCACTGAACTTGATAAAGTCAAGATTAATCTAAGGGCTATGACTAGTAAGTTTGAGGACCTCTTCGCTAGACATAAAAGCTTTGAAGGAAGGTATGAAACCCAATCCATTCTAGTTTATAATCTAAACAAAGCCTCGTTCACTAGGCAAGCACTAGAAAGCTCGCTTCTACCTTTTGGTAGAAAGGGAGGCCTTGGATATGAGGGTGGACCTTCCAAGCCTACCATCTTTGTTGGTGCTTCTGACACAACACCATCAGTTCCTTTGGATGCGCCCACTGCCTCCAAAGTAACCACTAACAAAGTCAAAGGCAAGATTGAGACTCCAAAGAAGGGACAGATGAGGATGTCTATCTCCTCAAAGGAGGTTCCTAAGGGAAAGCCAACAACAACAGTCCCTAGCACTAAAAATGCTAAAGCTTACCAATCAAAAGGTAAAAGCAAAACTGTTGAGGCTATAAGTTCTCAATCTCAGACACCAAAGACAAAGGATGTTCCCTTGAAAAGGAAAACTAATGTCTATGTGTCACGTGAGTCGGATTGGAGATGGTCTAACAGTTCTTACATTGAGGGGGAAGTATTTGAAGCGACCAAGAGGAAGCTTCAAATCCCAAAGGTTTCTCAAGCGAATCAGGGTCAAAACCCTAAGTTGACCGCTCAAAAGAAACCAAACGAGACGCTTGCCAAGACTAGAAACCCTAAGTCATTCTCAAAGCCTATGGCTAATCCGAAGCGAGTCGCTTCAGGTTTAAGCAAAAAGGCAAGAGCATAGGTGTGTCTTAAGTGAGTCGCTTTCCCTCATGCACTCACTGCTGCACATGTGAAACTGCATTCAAGCAGAAGTCACTCTTTAGAAAGGACGAGGAACCTAAAACACAAGCTAACACTCAAAGGAGTGTGAAGCAAGTGTGGGTACCTAAGAAAGCTAACCTGCAAGGACCCAAACTGATTTGGGTACCAAAAATGGCTTAATTGCAGGTGAGCGCCGTGGATCCCATGCCCAGTGAAGGTCAACCAATATGGTACTTGGACAGTGGATGTTCAAGACATATGACGGGCATAAAATCTCTACCTCAAGATAATACAGAGAAGAAGGGTCCACAAGTAACCTTTGGTGACAACTCTCGAGGAACCATCAAGGGATATGGCGCACTGAAAATAGGAAAGCTCAAAATTGAAGAAGTTTCCTATGTGGAAGGGCTAAAACACAACATGCTATCCATTTCACAATTCTGTGAGAAGGGATACAAGGTGGAGTTCATCTCCAACAAGTGCGTTGTGAAGAACAAGCTCACATCCCAGATTGCGCTCACTGGAATTCGACGAAGAAATATCTACATAGCACAATGGGAGAGCTGCAAAGAGGATACATGTTTGGTCGCTAGAAGTGCTACTGAGACTGGATGGCTATGGCACTGACGCTTAAGCCATCTCAATTTCAAGACGATCAATCGCTTAGCTCATACGGGTTTGGTGAATGGCATACCAAATGAGGTCTTCGTTAAAGATCATACTTGCTCACCATGATAACGAGGGAAACAGACAAAAAAGCACTTTGCCAACTTAGAAGAAGCATTTTCCAAGCGAGTGTTGGAGTTACTACCTATGGATTTGTTTGGACCAGTCACTCCAGTAAGCGTAAATGGAAGAAAATACACTCTCGTCTTAGTTGATGACTTCTCTCACTACACTTGGGTTGTATTTCTCTTTATCAAGAAGGAAACACTGTCCAAACTGCCTCAATTGCTCAAGCGCCTTGCTGTGGAGAAAAATCAAGCGATCGCTACCATTCGCTCCAATAAAGGCACAAAGTTTTTCAACTCTACAATTGAAGCATACTGCACGGAGCATGGGATAGCATACCAAACATCTGCGGCTCACACACCCCAATAGAATGGAGTTGCAGAAAGAAGAAATCGAATCATCAAAGAAGCCGTTCGCACAATGATTGCAGATTCAAAGCTTCCGATGAAGTATTGGGCTGAAGCTGCTAACACCGCATGCTATACTCAGAATCGGACGCTTCTCAATAAACGCTTCGACAAAACACCAGATGAAATATGGACAGGGAGAATTCCTAACATTTCCTATTTCCATATTTTTGGTTGTCGGGTCTTCATTCACAACAATGGGAAGACACAGGTGAAAGCCTTTGAAAGCAAAGCGGATACATGAATATTCTTAAGATATTCTACATCTAGCAAAGCTTAGAGAGTGTTCAACTGCATAACCCTAATTGTGGAGGAATCACCCCATGTTGTATTTGATGAATCTTCTTTAAGTCATCCACAGGAACAAGTTCAAGCGAATGACAAAAATTCAAGCGAGGAACATCAGTCCACTGACATGGGATATGCTTGAAGATGATGAAGAAGTCAAATACTCAAGTGATCAAATTGCTTAAGAGAATGTTGAAGCTGCCCCCAAGTCAAAGGAAGAAACTGCAAGCCAAGCACCCAATCTGGTCGCTTCAGATGGTGAAGCAAGCGACCCGCTTGAAGAAGAAGCTGAAGCTGGAGGATCCAAGCGAGCGTGGCTCAAAGATCATTCACCAAGCCAAATCATTGGAGATCTATCCAAAGGCGTGGTGACCAGAAGCCAAGTGATTGGAGAAAGTGCTATGTTTAGTTACTTTCTATCCAATATCGAGCCGAAAAGCGTGGAGGAAGCTCTATCAGATTCAAATTGGTGATCACCATGCAAGAAGAGCTGAATCAATTCATCCGAAACGAAGTATGGTATCTTGCGGATCGTCCTAAATTCCAGCATGTGATTGGCACCAAGTGGGTGTTTAAGAACAAGACGGACGAGGAGCATAACATCGTGAGAAACAAAGCTCGACTCGTCGCCAAGGGCAACTGCCAAGAGGAAGTGATCGATTTCGATGAGACCTTCGCTCCAGTGGCCAAGCTTGAAGCCATTAGACTATTTCTCGCCTATGCAGTGGCTAAGAAATTCAAAGTCTATCAAATGGACGTCAAGTGTGCGTTTCTCAATGGAGAGCTTAAAGAAGAAGTGTATGTGGAGCAGCCGCCGGGATTTGAGTAAGGAGATAAGGTGTATCATTTGAAGAAGGCCTTGTATGGATTGAAGCAAACGCCTAGAGCGTGGTATGATATGCTATCTCAGTTTTTGGTGGATAATGGTTTCAGCAAAGGAAAAATAGATCGGACTCTCTTCACCAGTAATGATGGGGAAGACATGCTATGGGTCCAGATTTACGCCGATGACATTATATTTTGATTACCAAACCAGTCGCTTAGCGAGAAGTTTGGAGAGCTGATGAAGACCAAATATAAAATGTCAATGATAGGATTGATGAGTTGCTTCCTAGGTCTCCAAGTGAAGCAGCAAGATGATGGGATTTTCATCAATCAAGCGAAGTATACTCGAGATATGCTTGCCAAGTTCGGTGTTCAGCATGCTAAAGTTGTGAAGATTCCAATGAACACCAATTGGAAGATGGAGCCAGACCTAGAAGGGAAGTCTGTGGATGCTATAGACTATCGAGCTTTGATTGGATCCCTTCTCTATCTCACTGCAAGCAGGCCGGATATAGCGTTTGTAGTTGAAGTATGTGGTCGCTTCCAAAGCATTCCCAAGCTTAGCCACTTTGAAGCTGCCAAGCAAATCCTTCGCTATCTCAAAGGCACCATCAATATGGGGCTATGGTATCCTGTTGAAGATAATTTGGAGCTTACGGGATACTCCGACGCTGACTATGGAGGATGCCGAATTGATAGGAAATCAACTTTGGGCACGTGTCAGTTCTTGGGAAGCAAGCTTGTCTCGTGGTTCTCAAAGAAGCAGACAAGCGTAGCTACTTCAACGACTGAAGCTGAGTATATGGCCGCCGGAAGCTGCTGTTCTCAAATGATATGGCTTCATCAGCAGTTGAAGGACTATCGAGTTGAAGCGAATGAGATTCCAATCTTCTGCGACAACAATAGTGCCATCTGTATCTCGTAGAACCCAGTGTTTCACACCAGATGCAAACATGTGGAAATCCGACATCACTTCATTCGTGATCATGTCGAGAAGAAGCATATCAAGCTCGAGAAAATTCATACCGATCACCAGCGAGCAGATATTCTCACCAAGCCTCTAGCTACGTTTCGCTTCAACCAACTATGCATGGAATTAGGGTTACTTGACCCTGGTGAAGAGTGCTAGTTTCAGGAAGCACAAGGGAGTGGAAACTTGCCGTCAAGCGACCCTCGCCTTGGATCTTCACCAATTCAAGCGATTCGCTTCAAAACTCACTCGCTTGAAGGAGAGATAAGGTGGAGAAAGGTGGAGTGTTGGAAGATGTTCCCTACCAACTAACAGGATTGTTAAGGCTATGGTTAAGGGGGAACTATTGATTGCTCTCGGAGTAGTCTACTTCCAAAGCGACCAAGGAAAGCTGCTACCTAGCCTAGGATTCCTAGCAAGTGGGTATAAACACTTGCAAGTACCTTTTTTAGTAAAGGTTGTGGGGTCTTGAATCGGGCTTTCCCACGTAAAAACGGTGAAAGCTTAGGCAGGGCTGGCACCTAGACCTTGCGTCCTCTTCCCATCTTTCCGCCGAAGAGAAGCATGTCTTCTCATCTCCTTCGTCGTGGATAATCACTCACTTTTTACTCACTCTTAACTGAGTTGAGCTGCCGGGTGATTATTCATTCACCCCTCTCTCTGAATAACGCATCGCTTCTATTTCCCCTAGTTTGGGTCAAACGAGTCGAATGCTTATTCATTCTATAGATCTTAAGTGGAGAGCTTGAAGGGTTCCCATTACTTCTAAAGGTTGCATGACTGGTGACATGTCTTTGCGTAAAAATTGAGAATGGCTTGTCAGAGCTTCTCATTGTCATACTGTCTGATAGGGATTAATATCAGTTGTAATGCCTAAATAACTCGAGTTGATAAGAATATGTACTTTCCTCAACTCTGGGATATCATTTCCAAAGTTACGACATACTAGAAGCTACAATGAACGTAGAAATCTTACTAAGAAGAAATGGAATGAGAGGCTCTGGGTTAAACAAGCCTTACCATCATTATTATTAAGATTATTTGATAATAATCCTAATAGGAGTCAATTGAATTGGTCTGCATATAAAGCACGTTATCAAAGAGATTTTATGAGCATTAAATGCTCAGCACAATCAAGAACCATATTCCTTATAGAAGCCGTGGGGTTTTAATTACTCCCAGGAGCCCTGTAGGATCTGTAAGCATCTGCAAAGCCGAGAGGATCTGATCAGATCCCATGAATATTCAGCGAAGCTCAAGGTTCTGCGTAGCATACGGTCCGCGTGACTCTATACACTGTAGAGTGAGGACCACCACATTCAGGACAGAAGATACTTTGTTTCCGAAGGAATTCCTTTTCTGTCCTTCCTTCACACGAATGCTCACTTTTTACCCTCTCTACACCAATAAATACTAAGTGAACGCACAACAACATCATCACTCTCGACACATTCTCTACGAAAAAAAACACGCTCCTCAGCGTACTGTTCCATTCAGTTCAATACTCTCCTCATAGACTCCTCTGAGCTCAGGCCAGCCGAGGCGGACGAGACCTTCTTCCGGGAAGCCGTAGCCCGTTTTCACATCCACCCGCTCTTCTCAACACCGGGAAGAGTCTCTCTCTTACACATACTACCTTGAGCTTAAAGTAAAACCCTCATTATCTAAAGAGGAATGAGGCTCAACGGAGCTACGCGCTCCTCAGTTCTCTCTTTCTCCTACTTCGTTTCTTCGTTATCCACTTGTATGAATGCAAAACTCCATGAATCTTGCAAGTTTGTGGCTAAATACGCCCTCTGTTTGTTGCCTATAACTCAGCTATTACTCGTCTTTGCTATGCGCCTCTTGCCTTACACAAAATACTTGGATATGGTTTTTCTATACGCGTGAATCTCTTGCTCTTCACTGTTCTAACGCTTTACCCATGAATGCTATTTGCAAAACATGATGAATAATCTCTTAAATTGTTGTGGATCTCTAACCCGGATCTATCAACTGGCGCCGTCTGTGGGAAATCCTTGATTTAAGATGTCGATTTCCTCTGCTTTTTATGTGAAATTCCAGCTCCTTGTTATAATGTTGTTTGCGATTTCCCTTTATTCTGTCCTTATGTGGAGAATATGAGAAAATCTGATGTTATATTGGTTGAAAATACCCTGTTTGTGGTCCGAGTAGCGGAAACATATATGGGTATGCGGCTGTTTGATATGTGCTAAGCTCTCCACAATTATGAGCTGTTGAAAGTGGTGTGATTCTAGGATTACATCTCCTCTGAAACGGAATTTGTGATAAACATGTCGATTGAGGGAGAATCCATGTTTTGAAAGGCTGATTTTCTCTCCTTGAATGTGATTTTCTCTCCTTGAATGCGAATTGAGAGTTGATATCTGTAAGTGGTGTAAAAATCCATGGATTCAGAGGGCTAATCCCCTGTTTACCCTCGAAGTTTTAAATTGACTCTGATGATGTGTGCATAAACTTGCCTTGTCATTTACTCTGTCGCGGTGATCACCTAAGATGGTGGCTGTCTAATAGAAGTAATATGTATTGAATGTAAGATTTATATTATTCCTGGAGAATTTTAGCATGTATGCCCTGAATTTGTTTTGACTAAATGGCTCATAGCACGTCAATACAATAGTTAAAAGCGGTCTCAAGGCCATATCCCCTTCATAACATGAATTGCGATGGCTAATCTGTTGTTGTTTTGTCAAAAACTTAAGGTTGTCCGGAGGAAAGCCGGGTCACAGACTGCAGCAATCTCCAAACACATTTGATTCACCTTGTGTACTTGGTGAGCAAACAATTCTATCCATCGCCTGCTCAATATGAAACCCATTTATGAGTTGCAAAAGATTGGTGATTACTGAATAAGTGTCACTACTAAAGTTAGTCGAATGCCCCTTGAATCACCCTAACTTAAAAACCCATGAAATAATATAAACATTAAAGAAGTGGAGAGCCGAGGATGACAAGGTTACCCTATTCACCTTGATGAAGGGGCCCTGCATCTGGAAGCAGAACTTCCCATAAGCCCCATATAATGGGCAAACCCCTCAGAAGCCCTGTCTAACAGGCAAACATCTTTCAGAAGCCCTGTCTAACAGGCAATTCTCTCAGAAGCCCTACCTAGTAGGTAATCTCCTCGTAAGCCTCGTATAACGGGCAGAACCTTCTCTCATAAGCCCTACCTAGTAGGCAATATCCTCGTAAGCCCCGTATAACGGGCAGAACCTTCCCTCATAAGCCCTGTCTAACAGGCAACTCTCTCGTAAGCCCCGAATAACGGGCAGAACCCCCAGAAGCCCTACACAGTAGGCAACATCATCATAAGCCCCACATAATGGGCAGAACCCTTCATAAGCCCTATTTAATTGGCAATCCTCCTCAAAAAGCCCTGTTTAACAGGCGATATCATCATAAGCCCCATATAGTGGGCAAAACACTTTATAAGCCCTACCTAGTAGGCAATCCTCCTCAAAAGGCCCTGTTTAACAGGCAATATCATCGTAAGCCCCATATAATGGGCAGAACACTTTATAAGCCCTACTTAGTAGGCAACCCTTTCACGAAGCCCTATCTAATAGGCACCTCTTTTTCAAGCCCCATTCAGTGGGCTGAACCTTCTACAAAGCCTTATCCAATAGGCGACTCCTTTGCAAGCCCCTTGCAATGGGCAGAACTTTTCCTAAGCCCTACTCAGTAGGCAACATCCTCCCAAACATCATACGATAGACAAAATTCCTTATAAGTCTCATTAAATGGGTAGCGCACCCTTAAGCCTTGCTCTGAAGGCGACATTTTTGTATATCGCTCCTATAAGTTTTACCCATTGCATTCCAGCGGGTAAAATCCCACCTAAATCCCGCTTTACAAGTGGCATTCTCAAAAAACTCTATTTGATAAACAATACCTTTATAAACCTCCAAGGAGGATATTGCTTTCATAAACTTAACCTGATAGTCAACGCTTCTGCAAGCTTTATAAAATGGACCAAGTTCTAGTAGGCTCGGTTCAATAAGTAACGTTCTTGGGAATCCTGCATAAGGGACATCATTCTCATAATCCTTGGCTAACAGGGAATATCTTAACAAGAAAGTCCTATAAAATAGATGCTAATGATAAAAAGGGCCTATACGGCCGAGGCATTTCATATCAAGCTTAATAAAATAAGATGCCACACAAATTCTTAATAACCTCTTCTTCTGATCAGATTCCTCCCAGAGGCCTCATCAGGAAAGCCTTAGGAAGACAAACAACCTAGCAAAATAGATTTCGTAAAGACAGATGTCACTGGCATCAGCTCCATGAAGGCGAAAGCCATATTTGAAAAACCTTATACTAAGTAAACCACGCTTGTTAAAGCCGCTTTGAATGGTTAACGATTGCAACAGGATCTGCTAAATCAGCAGTGGGTCGTAACTAAATCTCATATGATCAGATGCCTCATGTCCAAGGGAGGAAACTATGTCAAAGTCCTTTATCATAATCAGACTCCTATCTTTAAGTCATTACTTACCTTCACTGTACATTGGCAAAAGCCACCCCCTTTAAGAACCTCATAGCAAATAAGCTATACGCGTTGAAGCCACTATAAATAATGCTCAAATGCAGAAAGCTTGTTAATAGCTAGTTACATATACTTCAAGCCTCTCTCAAAGAGCATCTAGAATTAATCCTCTACACGTACTTAAATCTTTGCAGATTCCTACAAGGATGAATGTTACATCAGATGCCGTTTCCAAGGAAGCCGGTCAAGCCACCGGGAATCCGGAAAATTCTGTGGTGGGACACAAAGGAACGGGCACTATGCTGACAGAGGCTAGTGTCAACATGGAAGCTCAGTTTTCTCCAGCTATGCTTCAACAAATGAAAGCCCTTATCGAAGGAGTAGTAGAAGGGGCTGTTGAAAAAAGACTCCACACTTTAGGAGCAAATCCTCAGAACACAGATCCCTTGGGTGAGACCCAGGAAGGGGGAGGAAGTAAGAGCACTCCCGCAATGCATAAGCAGAAGCCTATACATCAGGGCATAACCCAAGAGCTAGTCTCAAGGTTACCTCCGATAGTTGCCGAAGAGGAAGAGGGATTTTCTACTGATTGGGAATCCCCAGATGAGGAAGATCCTGAAGAACTTGAAGGAAATCTCAATGAGAACACCGAAAATGCATGGGCCAAGAAATATACCCGACAACAAGAGCAGATGAAGCTCTTAACAAAAGAAGTCAAAAAACTGAAGGAACAAAATCAGGTCGTGGAAAGGGCCTCAAAAGAAGTGGAATCAAGCGAAAAAGAGTTCCGCAATCCGAAGGAAGGAAAGAATCCAAAACTTCCTTCAAACAATAGGAATGGAGGAGACAAATCAGAGCTCTTTCCCTTATATATTGACGAGAACAGCCCATTTTCAGCGGACATCCAAACGGATCCTGTCCTAAGCAGCATCAAAACAATCTCTTGCGAGTATCAAGGGAAGGGAGACCCTGAAGAGCACCTGATGAAGTTCGAAAGCTTATGTCTCCTTCATCAGTACTCAGAAGGGGTTAAGTGTAGGGTATTCCTTACAACCCTGTCAGGAACTGCTCAACACTGGTTCAAGCAGTTGCCAAAGGCCTCCATACATTCTTTCATGGACCTGAAAGAGGTTTTTCTACAACAATTCGTCAGTGCTAAAAGGACTACTCGGAACTCCTTACATCTGACGACCATAAAACAGGGTGCCAACGAAAGTCTGAGAGACTACATGACACGCTTCAACGAGGCCGTCCTGGAAATTCCAGGAGTAGAGCCAAAATTAAAAGTACATGCCTGTGTAGACGGCCTGAAGCCAGGACAATTCTTTGCCTCCCTCATCAAAAAAGAGGCTACTTCTTTTGAAGAATTACTGACGAGAGTCCAAAAGTACATCCATATGGAGGAAGCTCTAAGCAGCAAGAGGGCTAAGTTGGCCTCTCAAAAAGAAAAGAAGCCAGAAGAAAGAAAAAGACCAGCTCCAGATGCTAAGAAAACTGATAAGAATGAAAGGTTTCTAAGATCTTTCACCCCATTAATCAAGCAACCGGTTGATCTGATCGAAGTGGTCCTAAGGAAACATGGGGTTCAGATCCCTGTCGGACATAGGCAGCCACCAAGGAATCCACCTTCTGAAAGATTCTGGTTCCACAATGACTTTGGTCACATGACCAACGATTGTAGGAACCTAAGAATTGCCATTGAAAAGTTAATCCAGGAAGGAGAACTCTTGGAATATGTTAAAAGGGAGACAGAACAAAACAAGAAGCGCAAGGAAGCTCCTGAAAAAGCAACTGATGCTAGCCAAGGGTCAGAACCCAAAGGCGTTATTAAAATGATATATGGAGGACCAACCATGGGAGACTCCAATAGAAGCAGGAAAGCATCTGCCAGAGAATTGCATATGCATGAAAGGCTTGGGGTCTGGAAGGTCGAAGTAGGCCTACCCCCACCAGAAATCTCATTCGGGCCAGAAGATAATCAGAAAGTGATTCATCCGCATGATGATGCACTGGTCATCACAGTGGAAATAGAAAGGTATCAGGTCCAAAGGGTCTTTGTAGACACAGGGGCCGCAGTCAATGTTATATTTGAAAGTTGTTTCAACCAAATGAGCCTCCAGAAGCCATTGAATGGGGTAGCTACGGCATTGCACGGTTTCTCAGGAGACCCGGTGATGTCACTAGGATCAATTGATTTAATGCTCACTCTGGGTGAAGGGCCTACACGAGTGTCAAAGCCAGTCACCTTCTTGGTGGTGCGACAACCATCTTCCTATAACATCATTCTAGGAAGAACTGCATTAAACTCGTTCCAAGCAGTGGTTTCCACTTACTATCTGATGATGAAATTCCCCGTGGGAAATCAAGTAGGGCAAATATCGGGAGATCAAGAGGTCTCGCGAAAATGCTATGTCCAATCGGTTCAAGCGGGAGAGGCCAGGAAAAGGCCGATGGCAGAACCCGCCACCGAAGGGTATGAGATAAAACTCGAGGGGAAAAGACTTAAAACCCCAACTCCAGCAGGAGAAGGTCAGAACCATTCCACTTCAATGGAGCACTTGCTGATCACTAGCAACAACCCTCCTGAGGAACTGATGATATCCCAGGACCCAGCCAAACAACTGCTTCAACAAATAAACGAAACTAAAGGGTCTGAAGCTGAAGCCACAGGCAGGTGCCACGCCCCAATGGTGAAAGGGCAGTGGGAAGCGTTGATAACCCAGGCAAGGGCTAAAGTCAAAAGTGCAAAGGAAGGGCTAGACCAGGAAGATGTCGAGGAGACAACAGGCCAAGGAAAAGTTATCACCCTCGAAATATGCAGGGAAAATTGAGAATTACTCTCAAGAAGAAAGTATGATGGGCTATTACCCCTTATTTGTTTTGAAAAACTCTTATCCCATGATTAACTGATGTATGAAACATTGGATCATACCTCTTTATCTTTAAAGTAGCTATATTTCGTATGTGTTTAGCCCCCAAACGAGATGTAATTTCTTCAGACCCTTACACCTCACTGGGGGGGGGGAGTAGGGGACACCCATATGCCCATATCCCATTAGCTTTAAATTATACATATACCCATATCCCATTAGCTTAAAATGCTACCTTGAAATGCTTTCTTCATCGTAAAGTCTGGACGTACTTCGCTAGACTTCATACAGCTCTCGACAAAAGCTCGGCACTTCACGACATCATGCTGGACCAAGAACGAGAAGAGGTAACTATCACATGCTAGTATGAGGACATAGTCAAGATAACATAGAGCTCACATATATTAGAAAAGCCAAGGCCTTTCTAGAGAACATAGCTCACTTGAATTAAGTGCTTTCAGTCTATCACTTACTAGGATAGTGCTCGAATGAATAAACTATTCTAACCTCGATTATGGCACGAGAAGGATGATGAGACGAGGAAGAGAAGATAGCTCTACACGAAATACCAACTCAAAGAAGCAGTGATAACTCCCCGGAAAAGCTATGACATGAATAAAGGATACTAAATCGAAGAGTACAAGAAGATCTGGACGAGCATTATTCGAATTAATGACATGAGTCTAACCTTTCCGCTTCCGTGTGGCAAGGAATGAAACAAATTTATTAACGCTTCCTAAGGATAGTAAGAGATGATACCAGAACCTTATCAAGATTAAAAGTTTTTATGGTGGCATAATAATGATAAGTCCACTAGAGTTTCCTGGATGTTCCCGCATCCATGGTTAATGGAAGAAAACGTTACTACAAATTAAAGATAGGAGTCAAAGAAAGGTTAAGGTCTTGTTCAAAGTAGAAATCCCAGGCAAACAAACGTTAGAAATTCAGATTTCCTAATGTTGTACTCATGAGAATAGTTCCGTTGGAACCCGATAGCCTCTACCTTCCTGAGTAGAGAATCAAGCTTGAAGATTGTAAGTAAAGTAAGACCATTAGCCATGCTTATTAATGAACCCGTAAAATGGATATTGATATCCAATATAAGATTAGAAGCTATAGCAATATAGTATGCTTAATTTCCCATGGATAATGGGACTAGACTATACGATAAAAGAGACTAAGGCGTGGTATTAAATGACAAAAACAACGAATCATTAGCGTGTTAACTTCCAAGTACGACTTGAAGAAATTTGATTATCCTTAGAAATAACTCTGCGTGACTAACACTAACAAGTATGTCGCAATTCCATGTGTCAAAGTCCTTTACGCAAGTGCGAAGTACTAGAGTGTTCACGGAGGTACGTAGGCTAGAGGAGACCCTACGTTCTATTGCATTGTATTTTGAAACCCTCTCTTGAACCTCTCGAAACCAGAAAGTCCTTGTTAATATACGTAGAGTCGAGGAATTCCAAATCCAAAGAATTGTTTACCAAGACTTGTTTGATCTTCTGTATACTTTTGAATCAAGAGTCACCAGTGTATGAGAACCATTTTTTCCTTCATGTGACCGGAAGGATGCTTATGTGGGACTGGCCACCTCACATAATCGCTTTCTCGGTAGCATCACCAATAGACAAGAAATCGGATGGGTATCGACAAAAGGGCCCCCCCCCCCCCCCCCCCCCCCCCGACCCATTATCAATTCATTTCTACCCTCTGGTTATTTCTTCTAAACTTGTCTGGTGATTCCTTGATGAGCTATTTTGGATAATTGACATTCCAACTTGGACCCTTGTGCGAATGTTTTTCCATAGTCAGACCACGATATTCTTATTTCGTTTTGATCCAATTGTTATCCCAAAGCGATAGGACCGCGAGGATTAGATCAATTGCAAGTTATAGAGTATGACTTAAGGTTACACAACTTTTTGGGTTGTCGGATGTCTACGCATAAAAAGGGGTGGATGATAGAAGCCGTTAAAAGGTATTGCATGAGACCCGAGTTGACAATGCAGTGTTAATTAGTTTTACATGTAACGGTAATGTAGAAACCCCACCACATTCCAAGGAAGAATTTTGTATGTTG
This sequence comes from Thymus mandschuricus, assembly GCA_029379335.1. Classification (NCBI taxonomy): domain Eukaryota; kingdom Viridiplantae; phylum Streptophyta; class Magnoliopsida; order Lamiales; family Lamiaceae; genus Thymus; species Thymus mandschuricus. Next base: position 10,062,827 of record CM057074.1, on the reverse strand, counting down.
TAAATCAGAAATGAAAGCTTATAGTGGAATCAGGAGGCACGATGGGTGAAACAAGAATCCCGGGGATAGAAACAAGTATCGCAACGAACGCAATAGTAAGTAACGTAAAGCTAGCCAGATTTCCCAACAAAGCCTAGAAAAAGGAAATACAATGACAAAATGCAAAACTCAAAAGTTGAATACTCTAAGGAGTTCACCAAGAAGAGTATACCGACGATCCATAAATCCAACACTAAGAGCTAACAATATTAGAGTCTGATTTAAACCAAAGGTAGTAAACCCATCGAACAGATGAGATCCTCGTAGATATGGAATTTTGGAATCCTCCGATGGACTGAGAATGGTAAGGATATCAGAAAATAAACGACCCGAAGTCGAGTACCACACTTGACAAATACATGATGTGTTACCATCCCTAAGATCCAGATTAAATTGGCAACTAAAGGAAAGACAATATCTCATGATTGAGGTCGGCGACCTGATGTTATTTGGGATTTCCCCTAGCTCGTGGATCAGAAATCTCTTAGAATGTTGACGTGGACCAGACTAGAATTCAATTCTCACTAGAACTAAGTTATGTGGAAACGGTGAGACCTAAATTAGTCACCAAGAAAAGATTTATTATAGTATGACATTAGTCGGCCAGACATAGTAATGAATTGTAGCAGGCTACGAAACACGGGATGCTAGCCGATGCTAGGGAAGAAAACGTTGGAAGAGCTTTCCCTATAATAAACAATATGGAATGAGAAGCCTTGAAGAAGTCATAAATAAAAAGGATTGGTGTAGAGCACGAGTTAGAAAAAGTTTTCAAGAAGAGTATAGAACGAGACCACCGTATGTCTCATAACTTTGTAAGAACCCAAGGATAAGTACACTAAGATCATAACCACTGAGACAAAACCACAAGTAATTAAGAATGCTGAAATTTTTTTAACTATTTAACCACATAGACATGATATTGTTGGTCCCGGTTTGTTAGAGGAAAAACACGTAGAGGGGGGGGGGGGGGGGGGGGGGGGGGTGAATACGTGTTTTGAACTTTTTCAACTTCTTTTCCTTTAACTCAGAGTGACAAGTAAAGAGCTCGCTTCAATACTTAAGACCTAGCCGTGAGCTAGATCTACAGTGTCTAGCTAGATCCCTTGACCTAAGTTTGCACTTGATCAAGAGTGAGTCTTTACTCGTAATGCGGAAATTTGGTGAGCTAATCTTTCCTAAGTAATTGAAAATGCAGTTTTGAGTTTGTTTAGTATGCTTGTGCAATGGATAATCAAAGCAGTAAACTAATAAAGAGAGATTAGGGTTAGAGATACGACACAGCGATTTATAGTGGTTCGGAGACAAAACTCCTACGTCCACTTGTTGCACTAGGCAACTAGTTCTCTTCACTCAAGAACTTGAAGATTACGGGTTCTTCAAAAACCTATGTCAAGATCGAGCTTCACTTGCTTGGATCTGACGACGACTGGGTGATTACGGGTTCACCACACAAAACCTAAACTGGACTGGAAGCTTCACTTGCTTCAGTCTGACGACAGGGAGATTACGGGTTCTCCTTACAACCTAAGCTTCGATCGAGCTTCACACAATCGATGAAAGTGTAAGCTTGGATCTAGACTCTATGATCGAGGCTTCTACTATCGAGGAAAGTAGAGCCTTGGATCGAAAACAACCTTTCAACGACGAACACAAAACCTAACTGAACTTTAGGGTTAGGGTTTTCTGTTTCGACAAACACACTAATGAAGAGCTCTTTACAGTAAGTGTAAAGTAGGCTAGAGCTCTTCTCTAAGCTTGGATATGGAATGGGCTTAGATCTCTAAGTGTGAAGGTTGCGAAGACGAGTTCCGATGAGACTGGAACTCGGAGAACACTTGAAACAAAGACTCGAAGAATAAGCTGTAAGCCGGGAGTGTTTGTTTGCAGTATGCGCTGAATGCTCAGGTAGTGTTCTACTTCTCTTCGTCTTCATCCTTCACTATTTATAGGCGGAGAGTTGGCCGAGATCCGTTGCTTGGTAGGTGGCCTTGTCCCTCCTCCTCTCGACAGTACTTGCGCAGCCTGGCTGCTTTTCAGACGGGCAGATTTGGCACTTTGCCGAAAATGGCTAAGTTCCAAACACTAAAGTAACTGGAGCGAGCCAGTACTGTAGCGGCGCCCTTGTCGGCCTGGCAGTCAACTCCGTTGCTCCTCTCCTCATTCGACATGTGGAGATACGCAATTAATTGCGACGATCTCTTTTTGACTGGAGTTTGAACTAGTAGTTCAAAATGGAGCGGGAATAGTGATGTCGCTTTCTGTTAGGTAGGGGCTCGCTTTGCTTTAGAAATGTAGCGTCCGCTTCAAGTGAGTCGCTTCAAAGTCATACTGTAGCGTGTACTTAGGAAAATAAATTCCCGAGTGACTGCTTTAGTAATCGTTGACCCGTGTTGACTCGCTTTGGCTTGATACTATTTCGCTCGCTTCGCTTCGCTTTGGCAGACTCGCTTTGAATCTACTGTAGCGCTCACTTCGCTTCGCTATTCTTCGGCACGCTTTGCTTCGGCTGGGTAGACTCGCTTCGATTGGAAAACACACTCAAGTGAGTGGCCTTCTGACTAGGCTATTTCTAACCTAGCAATAATATCGAACTAGAGAAGTCCGAGTATCGAACACGAGGAGTGAATGTGTCGAGAGATAATCAAGTAGTTCGTCTTGTCTCTATTATCCTATTTGAGCACATAGACTTGGTTTGGGTGTTTTATAACTAGGCAAGCAATAAGTAAATGAAATAACAAGCAAAAATAAAGGCAAGGAACGTAAAGAACAAGTAAAGGAACAAGTAAAGAAGTTAAGGTTTCAAACGATTTCCGATGTGATTAGGCTAAGGATTAGGCATATGATGTATCAAACCATTTTAATTCCTTTGAGTGGCATTATTACATAAATCAAGCTATCTCATCCTCCTAAGACTTGATAACTAGTGGATTGAATAACATGCCTACCATTCTAAACATATTACCAATTCCTAAAAGCACAATGCATACTAATCTAACATCAATTCACATAATTCTTTCTAGGAGCAATGTAAATCAATACTAGATAATATGAGCAAGGATTCATGCCAAGTGCTATGAATGGAAGCTTCCTAGGCATTCCATCAAACACCTTGTATGCACTCATGATTGTCAATCATTCATGCAATTAAATCCAATCAAATCCAAGGGCAACTCAAAGGAAAGGTATCCACATCAATAGCCCTCACATTCTAGCCTAATTCACATCATCCATCATTTGAAACCCAAATGAATCTAGCCTAGCATGGATCTAAGCATCAAACCATGAACAATAAGCAAAAACATAATGTAAATGACAAGGAATGAAAAGTAGAGAAGAAATCTTCAACAATCTCTTCAAACTCCAAGCATAATCTTCAATAATATTTGAAAATACTAAAAAGGAAAGAGGGAAAGCTAGGGTTCTAAAGATGTTGTACACAAAATGAATTACAAGTGATAAAAGTTGCCAAATGAGGTAAATAAAGGAGTATTTATAGACTTCCCATAAGTTGGGGTCAAATTGCAATAAAGAGAAACTTGAGTGAGAAGGTGGGGTAAAATTTGTAATTTCTGGAAAGTTGACCAAGGGTTTGACTTGTGCATTTCCGGTTGACTTGTGCATTTCCGCCCACATTTCACAGTCTGCGCGCTCTCACGGTTTTGGCTCGTTCTCTCTCGTCCGGCATCGGAAAATTAATCTGCAAAGTTCCACGGCTTCCTCTTTTGATCCTCTTCGACATAGGATAAGTCAAACATTCCCAGAAAATTGTCACAGCACCTGAAATAGGCACGGAACTCGAGAGAAAATGCAAAGCATATAGAAAACGCATAAGTATGAAAACCTATCATTTCCTATTCATTTAAGCACACATATCAAAGCCAAAACCTACTAAAAACATCTTGAAATGCATATAAAATATCGGTTTATCAACTCCCCCAAGCTTAAGCCATTATTCGTCCAGAAAATGGAACAAAACAATCAAAACACTCAAACCGAATGGGTATGCAATTCAAGATCATCGATGTCTCAAAGTACTCACTCAACAAAGCATTTTCAATTATGGAACTCCCAAGGTGCATCGAACAATACATAATCACACAACACTTTCAACTAAGAAATCAATCACTCAAGCATAATGAAACTCCAAACCTCATTAGGTGTAAGTGTATCGCTCTTTCTCTCAAGTGTATGGTAGAAATGTTTACTCTCATCGAACTCATGCATGCATTGCTCTTACCATAAGCTTGCCCTAAATCTCAAGATCTCCATCGCTTGGTTGTGCACTTGAACTAAGATTAATTAGGTCTTTTTTTTAGGCTTGTAATGTGGGGACATTGGTTTAGGTAGAGATTTTTAGGCTAAGTGACTAAGAGACTTCTTAAGTACTTTCACCTCTTCTTTTCCACTCTAAGTGTGAATTTCTACACCTTCTACCTTCACCATTTCACCTCTTTACACTCTTAAATACATAAGCTTGATTGAAGCTTCTCAAATATTCATGAATAACTCCTTTATGCTCTCATTCACAACTATCTTTATTCAAACTCTTTTTTTTTCCTTTTCAACTTTTTTTTTTCTTTTCTTTTCTCATCATTTTTTTTTTTCTAGAGCTCATAAGAGTATTCTCATCTTAAAACGACCTCTTCAATCAAACTACTCAAACCTCGTTTCCTCACTTACTTCACAACCTATCAATAGATTCCCTTAACCAACCTTCACCCCCTTTCATCCGGTTTAGCAACAAGGGCTTCAAAGGCTCAAGGGGGACCACAAAGTTAACGTTTCAGTTGGTTAGTGTTTAGGGAATAATGAGGCTAACAAGTGAGGGCCTAAAATCATTTCTAAGTTCTCGTAGCACATATAGCAACCTCGATCGAGATTGAAGGCAAGTTCTAGAAGATAACAATGCAATACATGACAAACTCTCAAGAAAGAAAAGAACGTTATCAATTCAACGTTTTGGCTCAAACCTCACAAGCTTTTGTTTAGAGTTCATGTGCCTAAGATCGATCATTCCTAGTTAATCGTGTCACGCAACCATTTCATGCTCAATACACACATGAAAGACTCCAAAAATATGATACCATTTTTTCGCTCAACTTCATCATCGACATCTCTCTTGAAAGAAAAGGAGTGAAAAACACGATATGAAAACCAATACTTCAAGTGATTCATTTGAAAGAAATTTTTTAAAATTTTGCAAAATTTGCAAGTAAGCATACATTTACACACATATGAACCACTTGATTCGCATTCCAACTTATACACTCTCATCACATACCAAACACACTCAAACAAATTCATCCTTTTCAAGCATCCAATTAAGCACAATCAACTTCATCAAGCAAATACAAGCTTAAAAATCACAACTTTAATGAAAAACCGAAGAGAGAAAAGTAGTTTAACGACCTTATCCTACCCCCCTCCCCCAAACTTATTTTAGAAACAAAGTCTAAAATGAGTTTGGAGGGAAGAATAATAAGGAATTTAAACTACACTCACAAAGGTCCAAGCTTGCGATGCATATCACGTTCAATGTTGCTCACTCCGGTACATGCTCGAATAAGTTGAATCCTTTTCTTCGTCATGCTTTGCTCCTCTCGACTTTTCGATTTCAAGAACATGTTCATCATCTCAAGAAAATGAAATGAATAAGTGAGAGAAATGAGGTAAGAGAGATGTAGGAGATAAGAGATAATAGCAAAAAGAAAATGGAAAAACAAATTGAAAAATAGGGGGGGAAGGGGGAGCAGCGGTCAACGCCCGTTGACCGCAGACGAGATGCCTTCGGAAGCATCATGGATTGCGAGCTGAGGCTAGGTCGCAGACTACATAGTGGATTGCGACCAAACCAGCGACCAAGGGCTCGATCCCAGCTTAGGTCGCAGACGAGTCTGTTCAGCCGGCCGGCCGCCGGATTCCGGCGGAATTTTCGGCCGGCGATGACACTCCCCCCTATTCTCGGGTCATACGAACTCAACACAATTGGCAGAATCGAATTCCGACGAGTTTTACTATTTCTTTTTGATTTTACCGCCGGACTGCGCAAAGCTGAAATTTCACCTCCAAAAATTTTTCTAAGTGTTGGAGCTTAAAAACTTGAAAATTCTCAAAAATTTTATAAGGCATGGAAAAACATCCAACACTTAGAAATTCCTTTCCATAACATATTAACCCACTTCTCAACTCTTATTCGAATAAAATGACTCAACCAAAACTTAAAGAAAACGAGAAAATGAAGGATACGTGTTGGGGTGCCTCCCAACGAGCGCTTGTTTAACGTCGCTAGCTCGACGATACCTCAACGGGCGACTCATGGCACATCAAACGAGGTCCTCTCTTGACCTCCAAAACTTGTAAACTTCTCACGTAGAGGATCGGCAGCCTTTTCTTGGAACTTCACACCTCCTAGATTTTTGAAACCTCCTCCTCAATATGGGAATGCATCAACAAACATTGAATGAGGTAAGTCGTCAAGCTCAAGGTCCTCATCCTTGGTTGGAATTTTCAATCCATTCTCAACTTCCGGTTCATAGAACGTCATCTCTTCTTCATCAACTCGGAAAGTGAGACTTTTATCACAAACATCCAAGATAGCTCGACTTGTGGACAAGAAAGGCATACCAAGTATCAAAGGAAAGTTATGCTCCTCATCAATGTCAAGAACGAAGAAGTCCACCGGAAAGATGAACTTTCCAACCTTGATAAGCACATTGTCGATCTTTCCCCAAGGAATTGTGATTGAACGATCCGCCATTCGAAATATAGTCATTGTGGGCATAAGGGTTCCAATCTTCAAACGTTCAAAGATAGGAAGAGGCATCACGTTCACTCTTGAACCCATGTCACACAAGACCTTCTCTAGCACTTGATCACCAATTTCACAAGGAATTGTGAAATCTCCAAGATCGCTTTCCTTGTTGGGGAATTCTCTTTGTAGTCTAGCACTACATCCCTCTGATAACTCAATGGTCATATCATCATCCATTTTAACCTTTCTCTTGTCTACGTACTCCAAGAATTTCTCATGATTTGGCATACTACTCAACAAACCAACCAAATGAAAATTGACATCCAACTTCTTGAACTCTTCCAACCTATCAATGCTCATCTCTACAACTTCTTCATGAAGAGTACTCTCCACAAGATCTTCCCTCTTCTCTCCCCCAAACTTAGCATTATTCTCGTATCCAAACTAATAAGGAAATGATATATCATTCATGATACCATCATTCAACTCACTCACATCATCATTCTCTATAGAAGTTTGGGGAAGATGAGTAAGAGAAATACCTACATCTTTTTTTACACATGGTATTTCCTCTTGTTGAATCTCATGGAAAGGCATTGAAAATAGAGGCATCGATGGAGCTTCATAGCTCCAAGGTTGGAGTGGATCATATTCTACAAGTTGTTGAAAAACCTAGAGAGGTTGTTGATTGATGTGAATCGCCTCTTCTTGGCCAAGAATTCCTCCATTCTTAGGTCTTTGCCAAGCTCGTGCTTCTATCAACACTTTTTTAATCTCTTCATGCTTCTTCTTGAGGTTGGTAATTTGGGAAGCAAGCTCTTCATATTTATCATCCGACATGGAGGTATCTTTTTTCAAATTTACCCTTTCCATAGGCCATTGAAAAGAATTAGAAACCATATCTTCAACAATCCTCATGGCTTCCTTCGCATCTCGATTTAGCAAGCAACCTCCGGAGGTAGCATCTACCATAGTTCTCGTTTGTGAACCCAAACCACCATAGAAAAAGAAGATTTGTCGACTTTCATCTAGGCCATGTGGAGGGCATTTCCTTAAGAGCTCACGGAATCTCTCCCAAGCATCGAATATCGTCTCATCCTCATGTTGGGCAAATTGATAAATCTCCGAGATTAGGCGTTGTACCTTGGAAGGTGGAAAGTATCTTGAGAGAAAGGCTTTGCATAGGTCTTCCCATGATTTAATTGACTTCCCATTAAGACCTTTGAACCACTCTTTAGCCCGGTCACGAAGTGAAAATCCGAAGAGTCTCATCCGGATTGTGTCATTTGGCACTCCTTCGAGCTTGAGGGTATCACAAATTTCAAGGAATGAGTATAGATGATCATTTGGGTCCTCGGTGACTTCTCCTCCAAATTGATTTGCTTGAACCAAACGAATCAAACCCGGTTTAAGCTCAAAGCTAGTTGCATCAACCGTGCCCCATTCTCTTCCTTGATAACTAGCTTTGGAGGTTGGAATATCTCAATTATAGGAGGTAATTGAACCTCTTGAGTTCTCCTCCTTTGCTCATCCATACTTGCTTCCATAACCTCCAATTGCTTCCTAAGAACTTCCACTTCCCGATTGATTTCCACATCTTGCTCTTTGGAAGTTCTTTCTCTCTTCTCATAGTCCAAAACGAAAGATTCCACATGTTTACCCTTGGATCTATGAAGTGTGTACCTATCAAGCACACCAATAAAGAAATCAAAAATAGTCCAATAAAATGCTTGAATCAACACGCACAATACCATCCTATCTGTAAAAAAAAAACAAACTCAAATTAGCAACAAGAAACTAAACAATCTATTGATCATTGATAGGGTGCATTTTTACCCTATCATCTAAGTGTTATATTATCGTTTTCTTGTCGTATTTTGATAGTTTAGCTCATGATTTATATTGTTTATGTTATTTCGAGCTAGATTACGCTTTTGGGTTGTTTTGAGTGTTTTTAGGGCTTTTGAGTCGAGAAAACCCAAGATAAGACAAGAGGCGATGAAACCAAGGAAGAGATGAAGTATTGATCCCAAGTTCTGACTTTTCACGATTTTGTAAAAGAGTTATTCTGGAAAAGTGGAAGCATATTATTGAAGAGGAGTTCGATAGGAGCACGTAGGCGAAAACGGAGGTCAATTCGGAGTTCGGATGAGGAAGATATGACCGAAACAAGAAAGTTGCGCAGAACCCTCTCGACCCTCTCGACCAACCTCTCGATCGAGAGAGGTGTCGAGAGGTGGCTACTGTTTTCCAGCCGGGATTTTTCCTAAAAGGCAAATTTTGACTTTTTCTTGGTTTCCTTGTACAATTAGGTATTGGATGTAAACTTCTACCCTATAAATACCTCTAAACCTATCAATGTAAAGCCAACAACATAGAGCCAACATTAGTCCTACATTCTTTAGATTAGTTTTTATTCTTTTCTCCATACTTTTATACTTTAGATCTAGATTTATTTTATGTATGAAGACCATTGAGATTGAAGATTTATTCAAGATTCAAGAGTTTTTCTATCCCTTTCTCTTTTACTTTATGTTTTTACTTATGTATATCTTCCTTCTACCTTTCTTTTAATTATGTCTAGCTAAATTCCTTAGTTGATTTTAGGGATTGAATGCCTAATTGAATTTATGTAAGTGTTCTTGTGTACAATTAGCCTTCCAATCTAGATGCATGTTTTCATGGTGCTTATTCTCATGCATGATTACTTGATCACTAATTGTGTATGCATAGTTATGTTCATATGCCTTGATTAGGATATTGCATAATAGATCTCATGAATACATGATATGATAGTTTGATTTGTCTTAATTGATAATTGAATTATTATATGTTCATATATAATTGATTTGGTGTCTTAGTTGAACCTAGTTGATTATATCCTTGATACTTGTTCTATTTTGCACTTGATTTTGATTCTTACAATTCGAAAGAATATTAGGATCTTGTTAGGTGACAACTTGCATTGCTTTAATTAGGGTGTAGGTTATTTTTGCATGTATCACATTTAGATTGGATTAAATTGGTTACTTGTACTCATTAATTGCTTGCATATATTTGATTAGGTAGGCTTCCCTAGAATCAACACTTTTCCTTAATTGTTTACTTTCCTTATTTATTTAATTGCTTGTGTCCTAATTTGTTTTATTTGGCTAGCTATTTCCTTGTTTATTTATTTCCTTATATGTTTAATTGAGTCTTTTATTTATTTGCCTAGTTATAAATACCACAATCTCAATTTCTTATTTGCCTAGACATCAGTTTAATTCTAGAGTAGAGGTATTGTGTGTGGTTTCGGTATATCAATCCCTGTGGATACGATACTCGTACTTCTTTATACTATACCTATTTTGTGTGGTAGAAAATAGTGCGATCAATCATCAATCTATTCACTCCCCGGCAACGGCGCCAAAAATTGACTTGGCTATTTCTAACCTAGCAATAATATCGAACTAGAGAAGTCCGAGTATCGAACACGAGGAGTGAATGTGTCGAGAGATAATCAAGTAGTTCGTCTTGTCTCTATTATCCTATTTGAGCACATAGACTTGGTTTGGGTGTTTTATAACTAGGCAAGCAATAAGTAAATGAAATAACAAGCAAAAATAAAGGCAAGGAATGTAAAGAACAAGTAAAGGAACAAGTAAAGAAGATAAGGTTTCAAACGATTTCCGATGTGATTAGGCTAAGGATTAGGCATATGATGTATCAAACCATTTTAATTCCTTTGAGTGGCATTATTACATAAATCAAGCTATCTCATCCTCCTAAGACTTGATAACTAGTGGACTGAATAACATGCTTACCATTCTAAACATATTACCAACTCCTAAAAGCACAATGCCTACTAATCTAACATCAATTCACATAATTCTTTCTAGGAGAAATGTAAATCAATACTAGATAATATGAGCAAGGATTCATGCGAAGTGCTATGAATGGAAGCTTCCTAGGCATTCCATCAAACACCTTGTATGCACTCATGATTGTCAATCATTCATGCAATTAAATCCAATCAAATCCAAGGGCAACTCAAAGGAAAGGTAGATCCACATTAATAGCCCTCACATCCTAGCCTAATTCACATCATCCATCATTTGAAACCCAAATGAATCTAGCCTAGCATGGATCTAAGCATCAAACCATGAACAATAAACAAAAACATAATGTAAATGACAAGGAATGAAAAGTAGAGAAGAAATCTTCAACAATCTCTTCAAACTCCAAGCATAATCTTCAATAATATTTGAAAATACTAAAAAGGAAAGAGGGAAAGCTAGGGTTCTAAAGATGTTGTGCACAAAATGAATTACAAGTGATAAAAGTTGCCAAATGAGGCAAATAAAGGAGTATTTATAGACTTCCCATAAGTTGGGGTCAAATTGCAATAAAGAGAAACTTTAGTGAGAAGGCGGGGTAAAATATGTAATTTCTGGAAAGTTGACCAAGGGTTTGACTTGTGCATTTCCGGTTGACTTGTGCATTTCCGCCCACATTTCACAGTTTGCGCGCTCTCACGGTTTTGGCTCGTTCTCTCTCGTCCGGCATCGGAAAATTAATCCGCAAAGTGCCACGGCTTCCTCTTTCGATCCTCTTCGACATAAGATAAGTCAAACATTCCCAGAAAATTGCCACAACACCTGAAATAGGCACGGAACTCGAGAGAAAATGCAAAGCATATAGAAAACGCATAAGTATGAAAACCTATCATTTCCTATTCATTTAAGCACACATATCAAAGCCAAAACCTACTAAAAACATCTTGAAATGCATATAAAATATTGTTTTGTCACCTTCACTTGAAATTTCTGCAGTCTAAAACCTAAGCGACTAAAGCAAAAATAAAGCCATCCTAACAGTATAGGCTTAGAAAAATTTTCTAACCTATTCTACATCGAAATGGGTCGCTTGGAAATAGGATACTTAGGGGTTTTGGGATCAAATCAAAACAAATATACACTCACTTCAAAGTCTCCCATATGAGTTCCCCCTTAACTTGTGATCCTTAACAATTCCCAACAATTTCCCCCTTTTTGATGATGCCAAAACCCAACTTAATATTTGAGGCTAAATTTTCAAGCCTATCTAACCGTGGAAAGAACTTCAAGCAGCTGCTTCCTCTGCAGGCTTGTTTGAAAATTTTCTTTTCAGTTCCTTTCCCCTTTTTTTTCGGTTAAATTGTTGAGTTTTGTAGCCTAAAGGAAAGTCATTCACAAAGCGTGTAAATGACACAAGTTGACAGAAAAGTAAATTGGATATATAAACAAGGCAGTTCACAAGATATGAGTATTGAATTCAAGGGTCTTCTGCTCGCTTGTCCTTCTCTTCTTTTTCCTCCTTCTCCTCTTTCTCCTCTTCCAAAAAGTAGGTAGAAAGGACCTTCTCCTCCATTGTCTTGATGTTGTATTTGTTCGGTCTCCATCTGCTCTCCAATCTTAGAGCTTCATCCACTTCTTCATCAATGATTCTCCGGTTAGGAACACTTGTGTTTGGCAGGAATGGCATGGGATAATCTGTCACTGCGGGCACTTTGATAATGAGGGGTTTAGGATCAGCTTCCTCCGCCAGTGTGAAGATTCTCCGCCGCAACTGCTCGTTGTAAACACAGAGAAAGTTGTTGAGAGCGTTCAGCCTCGAGCACTCATCTTGCAGTGGCACTACTTCCCAGTAATAGTAGGCCTTGATGAACTTTTTTTGCAGAATAGCCACTGATCAAGAAGATCTCTGGTGATGAATTCCTCGATTTCTCGAGCATCTGGATGGTCTCTTCTTCGCACAACTAGCTCCTCCTCTGTCCTGCTCACCAACTCCTTCATGATTGCGTTAAATTTGGCACTGGCATCAGTGTTCCATTTCGGGAGCTTCTCATTGACTCGCTTGCGAATGTAGTCACATTCTTCAGTCGAGTAGCGACCAGAATCAGACATCTCCTTCACTGCGACATGGCAAGTGTCAATCCAAGCTTGGGTTTGGCAAGCCTCAGATTCTTCCGGTGTGAAATGAATGAAGGCGCTTTGTGTGATGGGAGACTGGATGAGCCTCACATCATTCCAGTGTGACTCAATCCGGCCATCTATGATTTTGAGTCGCTTGAGCTTAAGCCTTTTCTCCTTCTCGGCTTCATCCTTCGTCTCTTCTCCTCTCTTCCTCCTCTCCATCTGACCAGCTCTCGAAGCGACTGACTGTTTGATCTTTTGGCGCTTGGCCACGGGATCATCTCCTCTGGTTTCTGGTGTGGTTCGCTTCAATGGTTGTTTCGGTGCTGGAGGTGGTGGGGGCAGCATTTGCTTCTTCTCAGAAACAATGATTGCTGAAGCGGGTGGAACAGTGGCTGAAGCGAGGGCCAGTGTCGAAGCGGGGGCATCAGCTGAAGCGGGCGCACCTGAAGCGCCTTCTTGGGAGATTTCAAATTCTTGTTCCAAGGCACGAGCAAGAGCTTCATCCGCTGCAATCTGTTGCTCTTTTTGCTCCTTAGTTTATATAGCAGCAGCGGGATGAGCAGTCATTGAAGAAGCCAGCAGCTTCCTGGCAATTGGCTTGCGGGGCTCTTCAAGCACCTTGTCTTTGCCTATCCTCCTTGCTCACTCTGCCTGAGCTTCATCCTCCAACTGCTTATCCTCTCCTTGTCCTCCACTCCCTTCTCCAGCTCCACTTCCCCCTAGGATCAAGCTACCAGCTTCAATCCTCTTCTCTTCTCCAACTCCTCCTTGTTCCTTCTCTTGATCAGTACCACTTGTTTTCTCAATAATTTCCCTCTTTTTGGCATCATCAAGACTTTCGGGGGTGGAGATAATCATCTTTCCGCTGATGGATTGGTGGAGTTCATCGAACTTGTTGTAGACGGCATGGAGCATCCGCTCAGCTCGCTCCGCGAAAACATGCTCTTGGGAGAGCACGATTTCTGCCGTTTTAGCTGAAATTCATCGAGCAAGTATTCGCACTGCTTCTCTCTCTCTTTGACGGAGACCATCAGTTTCTCTAGCGGCTCTATTGCCTTGAAGCGAGCGTCCAGCTCTGCTTCAATATCGGCTCGGATTAGCTTGCGCTCCTCCTGCAGAACAAGTCCAAGGTGGCTCTGGGCAGCTTCAAGTTCTGCTCTAGCAGTGGCAATGGCTCTCTCTTGCCTGTTCAGCGTCATTCTGACTTGAGCAGCTCCGGCGATCCTGACAGCAAAGTCTCCTGCAACTTTCTGTGCTCGATCAATTTGGATGGCCAGCTCTACCTGTTTTAAGTCTACGGCCTGAGCATTCCTCCTCGAGCTCTCTAGCTCGCCCTTCTCTTCTTCACGCTCAAGCTTAAGGATTTTCATTTCCTTTTCTTGCGTGTCAAGGGCCTTCTTCGTCCTAGTCAACTCGCTCCCAAGCTTGACCAGTTCATCATCCTTCTTCTCCACTTCCTTCTTCTTCTTCTCAAGGTCCTTGGAGACCTTCTTCTTTTCTTCCTCTACAGTCACTAGCTTGGAGTTGATATCTCTCAAGCGTCTCCTTTCAGCTTCAAGCTACTGCTTGAGCTCATTGATACTTTTCTCCTGGGTCTCCCACCAGCTTCACCTTCTCTTCCAACAACCTTTCCTTCTCATCTACCAGCTTTGCCTTCTCCTCGAGCTTTCCCTCTAGCTCGGATTTTGTTTTGTCAAGATCTGTACGCAAATTACTGACTTCAACTACCTTCCTTTCCAACTCCTCAGTCTTCTGCGTGAGAACGCTTTGAAGACTGGCAATCTCGTCCTCCTTGACCTCCAACTCCGCCTTATGCTCCTTCACCAACCTTTGCTCATGTACGGATGGCACCCGCTCTGGGACTGAAGCGTCTGGATATGTTCACTTCACCTTCGCATCCAGCTTCTCCCAGTAGCTGGTTTCATTGATGAAAACGTGGAATCCATCCACACCGATGAAATTTAGCAGCTCTGCCTCCCTCTTTTCAAGTATCTCCTCTGAAAAAGCCTTTTGGAGATTGAAGATCTTGTAGTACTCCGTTCCTCGATAGGCTATGTATGTGAGGAAGTCGACGACATTGGTGAAGAAGTCGTCAGACATCTCCATGAAGGGGTAGCGATTGGTGATTGTCTCTGCAGCTTGCTCTCTGTCCCTCACGTACCGGGTCAGAGCCTTTTCCTCTGCAGAGGGAGGGGGTTGAATTGGTGGTGGGATGATCGTGAAATCGGTGTCAGCTGTTTGGGCGATATCGGTTGAAGTTGCCGATTCGGACGGGGAGTTAGGTGTTGAGGCTTGGGTGGTTTCTGTTTGGGTGGCTTGGAGTAGGGATTGTTGCTGAGTTTGCTGGGATGGTTGGAAGAGGGTGAATGCAGCAACAGGGTCTGTGCTGAGTATAGGGATTTTGGGTAGTTGGAAAGAAGAAGTGGATTCTTCTTCATGTGGAGAGTGGGGAGATTTTTGGGTTTGGGGTTGAGCTGTGGATGAGGCTTGGGGTTCTGGTGGTGGCTGGGTTTGGGTTTGGATTAGGGGTGTTTGAATTTTGATGGGTGAAGGCTGGGGTTGGGTCACTTCAATTTCCTTCTCGAGTGGCTACACCTCAGCCTCGCTCGCTTCAAATAGAGCAGCAATTTGTTTTACTTTCTTGGGTCACTTCGAACCCACTCGCTTCACACCTCCTCGCTTCACTGGTGAAGCGGTTCGCTTGGCCTCTCTTGCCTCGCTTTGCCTTACGGCAACTGGAGCTGTAATGACCGCAGTTTTTAGTAGTGATTAATAAAAACTTCGGCATTTAAAATAAGAAAAGAAATGTTGAAGGAGGTATTATTGTTGTGAGTAGAATAAAATTTTAAAAGAACTACTAGTAGTAATGTTACGTTAGTAACATCAGAACTTCCCGAAACTAGAACCGAACTAAATTAGAAAGGCCGATTAAACAAATCGGTAAGAGAAAAATTCAGTATTTAATTTTGGGCCGAGGCCCATTTGATAAGTATAAGGCCCACTTAGCAGTTACAAGGCCCAGTTAATTGTACAAGGCCCAGTTAGTTGTACAAGGCCCAGTTAATTATCGAAGTCCACTTCATGATTATTAGTTCGATTTTATTTAATTGGCCCAAGAGAGGGAGCCCACTTCAGATTTAATACCCAACAGCAAATAATAAAAGGGCCCAAGAGATTAATTGTTTTAAGCCCACAATAATAGTCCATATATATATATACAACAAAGAAGAGAATAATAAATAAAAGAAAAAAAGAAAAGAAATTACAGATTAGCGCCTACGGGTTAGGCGAGTTCTCCCAACGCAATCTGGGATTTACATTGCACTAATCTCTCCTACACCTACCATTAGAGGATCATTAACACCCTAATCACAATTAGAAGGAAAACCCTCCCAAGCATACACGTGTACTCTTCTTTAGCTCCCTTCCACACATGTGTCACCCATGCAAAAACCTTTCTTGAAGAAAACACTCCATCCCTGCAAACTTGAGAAGAGCTCCTACTCATTCTTCCACCCTTGCAAGGAGAAAGAGCAGTCTTTTCCCCCTCCATCACTCATTTCCCTGCACAACACACACACATCAATTAATCAACATAGAGAGAGAAAACAAGTGTTAAGAATGGAAACCAGTGGGAGAAGCAGATTTCCAGCCGAGAGCAGCCGGAGTTCAAGCATCGAATCCTCTACATTTTCCTCTAGGTAATGCCTCTAATTCACTTCCTCCAATTGCCTAGCTTGCATGCACAACTAGAACTCAACCCCACTATCTTTAGGAGAAAGAACGAAGGAGAAAAAGGGCACACGAGACAAGATCAAGAAAAGGACAGCCCATTCGAACCAAAATCCCAACCCATGATGTTGATACGAACCAAGTAAGTGTTCTACATTTTACCTAATAGGGTTTAGAGAACAACAAAGCATGATATGAGTGATGTTTACAGCCTTAAGAACCAAAGCATGAAAGCATAAGAAGAATTGGCAAGCAATGCATGTAAATTTAGAAGCTCAAAATCAGTTTTAAGGCATGTTTGAATCACATAGAACCTCCTCTAACAAGCTTAAGGCCTTGCATGCATACCAATCTCTAATCTAACCATTCAACACAACGAAGACACCGACTTTAAGAACACCAAAATCTGGAAATTCACAACCCTCTTTGATTTCCAAAAACTCAGTTTATGAGGCAAGAATAACGAGACCTCAGTTTTAAACAAGTCTAAGAATGAATTGCTATACTCCCTAAACAAGCCATTCATACCCGGAATAGATGTTAACTCAATCATGTTTAAGAACTAGAAATTCCTCAACAAATCATCAAATATTATTTAAAATCGAACCTAACATAAAACGGGAAAGGAAAGTTGAGAGATATACCTCGTCGGCGTACCGACGGAGACACCAAGGCTGCCCGGAAGAAGAAAGAAAGCCGAGGGTGGGATTGAGGCTACACCGGGGCATTCCGATTCCTCCCATACCCCACAGGAGGTTACCAGCCGCCGACGACATCGACGAAGCAGCCGCAGCGCCGAAGAACCACCCAGAGCCACCTGCAATTGAAAAGAGAGGAGAGAGGTTAGAAAGTGTGAAGAGGACGGCGGTACCACCGCCGGCGCTGACGGGAAGACAGAGAGAGAGAGGGGAGGCAGCAGGTCCGAGAGACGAAACGAGCCCTAGCCACAAGGGCTTGGGTCTCGATGAGAGGGGGACAGAGCCGCGGCCAGTCGGGGGAGGTGAGCCGCCGGTCAGACGAGCAGAACGCCGCCGGCAGCAGAGGCGCGGCGGCGGCTAGAGCGACAACAGCAGATGGCGACAGAGGCGAAGCCGGCGCCGGAGGGGATGAAGCCGACGGGATTCCATCCGAATTTTCCCAATCTACGAATTGGGGCTCTTCCTCTCTCGATTGATTCCGAAATTGAGAAGAGGAGGGAGGGACGACGTCGGCCAGTGACGGAGAGGACCGCCGGCCAAGCCGTCTACAACGACGGCGGTAGAGAATGCCGAGAGAGAGAGTTCGGCGAGAAGAGAGAAGAAGAGAGAGAGAGAGAAGTCGCGTAGAAAGAGAAAGAAGCAGAGAGAGGGAAATCGCGATTTAGGGATTTTGCCAAGTGTAGAACCGGGCCGGGCTTCCGGGCCGATATGGATCGACGGGCCGGATTTTATCTGTTGGGCCGGAGTCATTTTCCAGACGAGCCTCATAGTCAGTACGGGCCGAGATTAATCCGTTGGGCCAGATTCATTAACCAGTTGGGCCAAGAACCATTTATTAGTTGGGCCGAGAATTGCTAATCAGTCAGACCGAGAAATAAATTGGGTCGGACTCGACGGGATTAGACGAGCCGGGATTTATATCCAGTTGGGCCGAAGCAGTAACCTGGGCCGAGAATTATTATCCAAGATGGGCCGAAGTTAAAGTACAATGGGCTGAATTTATTCAACAGTTGGGCCAGAATATTTAATTGGGCCGATATTTAAAGACGAGGGCCGCACGTAATAATTTCCCGAGCCCGAGTTAGAAATTTTCCGAGTTTAAATAGTTAGGCTCAAACCCTTAATAAATTTTATTGGGCCTCAAGTAAATTATAAGCCTCAGATTAAATAATAAATCAAGCCCAGTAACGACAGTTATGTTAATCTTATAAGTGTAGACCACTTATATTCTCTAGTAAAATTTCGAAGCCTCACTATTGGCTTAATCAGATGTCCTGCGATTTCTGTCGAGGACGAAAAGACTATAAGACACAGGAAACGATCTAAGTGATCGATTTCAAATGAGAATCGAGAAACTCTCGATTAAAAGAATAATCATGGTAACGTTATCAGTAAAAGAGATCCATCAGTAAAAGAGATCCATCAGTAAAAGAGATCTATCAGTAAAAGAGATCCATCAGTAAAAGAGATCTATCAGTAAAAGAGATAATAACCTCGATAAAAAGACAGCCTTCGCATAGATCGATAAGATTATCGATTTCATTTCAAGTCTCTCATTTTACGTTCTTTTGAACGAGGTTAGGCGAAGGAAAAGGCCGAGACTAAGGCGGCGCTCAGAGTTATATAAATTATGACCAGGAAAGGAAAGCTATCGAGGTGGGCTTTCAGAAAAACTAAAATGTTTTCTTATGTTTAAATTCTTTTCTTTTAAAAGAATTGCCAGACCATAAAATGTTTTTGTTTTGTATGAGATCTATCTGAGGAGGCTTATGCCTCAGTTTAAAGGCCTAGGCCTCAGTTATCAGAACGATTCGGGCTCATCGAGGTCAAGACCTCGGTGAGTTAGTGCACTCAGATTACCGTTAGCTACGCAAGTGGCACGGTAAGGTATCCGGGAGGGTGGCCAACCTCTCCGGATACACCCCAGCTCAGATATGATGGATTACACCAGAAAATAGCCTGCGCAGGCACTCTTTTGTTTTAATATGTTTTTATTTGTGAACATAGGTTCTTTTCCTAAAACCCCTATGATTCACTTGAATGGCTGGCAATTAAAATGTTTTGGCACGTGCCCACTGAGTACTTCAAAGTACTCAGCCCTGTACATATTTCCCATGTGCAGGTTAAGCAGGATGAAGTGACGTTGCCGGAAGGAGCTTTTGTCAAACATAGAAAGTGTTGAAGCCTCTTGGTGGTGTATGTCTCCATACATGCATCTCACGTTCTTCCGCTGTGATCTTTATGTAGATTAAGATTCTAGTTTGTGTATCGTTGCAACTCATCGCCATTTTGTGTACTGTTGTAACGTATCAGCTCCACCATAGAAAATGACTTCCTTCTCGAACAGTGCTTCCGCGTATTTCATGTAAAACGCTTACGTTAATAAACAGTTTCCCCATTCATTCTCGACGAATGATGGGAAGTTCGACTTTAATCTAATGTTGAGTTTTCACATAGTTTCATCTCCTGTCGTTCGTACGTTTTATTTCGTTTATTTCCTTCTTCTCTTGAGTCGCGACCTCGCTCAGCTAGTTTAGCGAGGGCGGGTCGTGACAGGAGCGGCGGTCGACACTATTACATCGATGATTCCCAGATCGATTGGAATCTTCTCTGTCTTCCAAGTGTCGAAGAACACAGTGTTCTTCTTGTAATCCACGGTGTCTGTCCATTTCTTGTCAGGGAACAGTTTCTCCAGTGCGAAGGAGATCCTGGAGAAGAATTTAAGCTTTCGCTTGCGAAGGATCTGGTCATTGCTACCCTTCACAAACTTGAAGTCCTTGGCAACTTCATGGATCTGGTTGAAGAACCAGCCATGCCAGTTGAACTTCGTTCCGGTCAGACTGTCGACGATGACCGTGGTGGCGAATAATTTGATGTCGGAAAGTTGGCCCAAATTTTTGACGTAGCAGGCGATGGACTTTGAAAAGAGTTCGCAGATAATGTTGAACAGAGGTTTCAAATCCGTTCTAATATTGTTGTGCTTCACGTCGAACACAGCTCCTTCGACGGCGAACCATGCGAACTCAACTCCGATTGACAGCTCCAACTCCAACAGGGAGTTCGCACCTTCCTCCGGCAAATCAAAAGCTCCAGCTATTGCGCTCAAGTCGACTTCCACCGGCATCCCCTTCTCTGGGTCTGTGAATGTTGAAGTGTTTTCTCCCTCCTTCAAATTCAACAGAATTTCTCCTACAGCTTTCCCCAAAATTTTCTGTGGCTTCGCTGTGACAAACTTCCACAATCCGGCCGTGGTCACGACCTTGTGGAAGAATCCGTTTACGTCAACAATTATTGGGTCGAGATGAGGCTCGACGTTGATGTGATTATCGATTCCGGTCAAAAACTCCTCCATTGTTTGAGATTTTTGCTTCTTTCCCATGGTAGAATATATATTTGGTGAGATTTGAGTGAAGATTTTAAAAAGGCTGGGGTTGAGACTCGTGTGTTGCAGAGATGCAGAAATCTTGCACGAGAATGGCAAATATAGAGAGTGATGAAAGTTTTTGCAAGTCTGGTGTCTCCCTTTATATAGATTTAGGGTTCAGCTAACGTGGCACGGGCAAGACAGTAATATCGCCGAAGATTCTATTTGTATACGGCGGCCAACGGCGAAGTGATTGACGTGTCCGGCGTCATCACAATAAAAAGTGAACCGTCAAGTTGACTTGGCACTCCACGTGGCCTGCTGTAATTCGTCTTTTCATACGGCGTTGATCCAACGGCTGGAAATCAGGAACTGTTGAGATTCGACGGCTGGATCTTGTGCGGAATTCTCGCTTTTAATTTGAATTGAAGTACACGCGCCCGTTACTTCGGCTTGTACGTGAACCTGCATTAAATGCAAAAGCAAAAGTAAAATTTGCACTCGAATGCAGACAGCTCATACGCTCGCTTCATACCCGCTCGCTTCGAGTGTAACCGCTTGGCTTCTACTCGCTTGCGAAGTACTCGCTTTGCGTGACTGTTCCGCACTCGCTTGCGATGGCTCGCTTGAGTGACGTAGCACTCGCTTGGCCATCTGAAGCGAGTGAAATAAGAAATTGAAAATTTCTTTGACATTATTTAAAATGTTTCTGACTTACATACTTCGAGGATAAACAAGAGTGTTTTCCTCTTTGTATTTGTGTCAGATTCATTTCATATTTTCCACATAGTAAATGAAGGTTTCTAGCACACTTCACATTACTTAGTGTACTTTGAATTGAAACGCTTACCAGTCAATCTCACATTGTAGGAGATTGATACCACTTATTGAAGTAACTTGTAGAGTCTGATCCTCATTTGTTCTCAACTTGTTGGATCTTTCTTCAAGCTTGATCTTCGTGGCATTCATCTCTTCCATCTTCCTCTACGAACTAGAGACTCCTTCAACGAAGGAATGAGGGGGAGAATGAATAGAGTACACAAGCTTACTACAACCCGAAGAGAGCTTCACGTAAGTGTACTTATTCACGATGAATGGGAGATAAGTACAAGTCCTTATCTCAGGGCAGAATAGGACAGGATGACAATGAGAATGCTCTGACAAGACAATCTCGGTTTTACGCAAAGACATGTCACCAGTCATGCAACCTTTTGAAGTAAAAGGTAACTCTTCAAGCTTCCTCCTATGATCTACAGAATGAATTTGCATTCGACTCGCTTGACCCAAATTAGGGTTAAATGAAGTGATGCAAAATTCTAGGTGGGGGAGGAATGGATAGACATTCGGCAGCTCAACTCAATGAAGGGTGAGTAAGGAATGAACATTTATCCACGATGAAGGAGATGAGAAGACATGCTTCTCTTCGGTGGAAAGATGGGAAGAGGACGCAAGGTCTAGGTGCCAGCCCTGCCCAATTAAGCTTTCACCATTTTTACGTGGGAAGCCCGATACAAGACCCCACAACCGTTACTAGAAATGGCACTTGCGAGTGTTTATACCCACTCGCTAGGAATCCTAGGCTAGGTAGCAGCTTTCCTTGCTCGTTTTGGAAGTAGCCCTGCTTCGGGAGCAAACAATAGTTCCCCCTTAACCAATGGCTTAACAATTCCTGTAAGCGGGTAGGGAACGTCTTCCAACACTCCACCTTTCTCTACCTTATTTCTCCTTCTTCAAGCGAGTGAAATTTCGAAGTGACTCGCTTGAGTTGGTGAAGATCCAAGGCGAGGGTCACTTGAGGACAAGCGTTCACTCCCTTGTGCATCCTGGACCTAGCATTCTTCACCAGGGTCTAGCAACCCTAATTCCATGCATAACTGATTGAATCGAGACTCAGCTAGAGGCTTGGAGAGGATATCTGCTCGCTGGAGATCTGTATGGATTTTCTCGAGCTTGATATCTTTCTTCTCGACATGATCACGAATGAAATGATGTCGGATCTCCACGTGCTTGCATCTGGTGTGAAGCACTGGATTCTGCGAGATGCATATAACACTATTGTTGTCGCAGAAGATTGGGATTTCATTCGCTTCAACTTTGTAATCCTTCAAATGCTGACAAAGCCATAGAATTTGAGAACAACAGCTTCCGGCGGCCATATATTCAGCTTCAGTCGTTGAAGTAGCTTCACTAGTTTGCTTCTTAGAAAACCATGAGATCAGCTTGCTTCCCAAGAACTGACAAGTGCCCGACGTTGATTTCCTATCAACACGGCATCCTCCAGAGTCAGCATCGGAATATCCAGTGAGCTCCAGATTATCTTCAGCTGGATACCACAGCCCCATGTTGACGGTGCCCTTGAGATAGCGAAGGATTCGCTTGGCAGCTTCAAGATGGTTGTGCCTGGGATTGCTTTGGAAGCGAGCACAAACTCCAACTGCAAATGCTATATCCGGCCTGCTTGCAGTGAGATATAGAAGGGATCCGATCAAGGCTCGATAGTCTGTAACATCCACAGACTTCCCATCTAGGTCTGGCTCCATCTTCCAGTTGGTGTTCGTAGGGATCTTCACAGCTTTAGCATGCTGAACACCGAACTTGGCAAGCATATCTCGAGTGTATTTGGCTTGATTAATGAAGATTCCATCATCTTGTTGCTTCACTTGAAGACCTAGGAAGCAACTCATCAAACCAATCATAGACATCACATATTTGGTCTTCGTTAGCTCTCCAAACTTCTCGCTAAGCGACTGGTTTGGTGACCTAAATATGATGTCATCTACATAGATCTGGACCCACAAAATATCTTCTCCATGATTGATGATGAAGAGAGTCCGATCTAATTTTCCTTTGTGGAATCCATTATTCACTAGGAACTGAGATAGGGTATCATACCATGCTCTAGGCGCCTGCTTCAAACCATACAGGGCCTTCTTCAAATGATACACCTTATCTCCCTGCTCGAAACCCGTTGGCTGCTCCACATACACTTCTTCCTTCAGTTCGCCAATGAGAAATGTGCTCTTGACATCCATCTGATAGACATTCAATTTCTTAGCCGCTGCATAGGCAAGAAATAGTCTAATCGCCTCAAGCCGTGCCACTGGAGCGAAGGTCTCATAGAAGTCGATTCCTTCCTCTTGGCAGTAGCCCTTGGCTACAAGTTGAGCTTTGTTTCTCACGACGTTGTGATCCTCGTCCGTCTTGTTCTTGAACACCCTCTTGGTGCCAATCACATGCTGAAACTTGGGACGATCCACGAGGTACCATTCGTCATTTCTGGTGAACTGATTCAGCTCTTCTTGCATGGCAATCACCCAATTAGAATCTGCTAGGGCTTCCTCCACGCAAGTTGGTTCAATGTTTGAGAGAAAGCAACTGAACATGGCACTTTCTCCAAACACTTGGATTCTGGTCACCACGCCTTGGGATGGATCTCCAATAATTTGGCTTGGTGAATGATTCTTGAGCCATGCACGCTTGGATCCACTAGCTTCATCTCCTTCTTCATGTTGGTCGCTTGATTCTCCATCTGAAGCGACTGGATTGGGTGCTTGACCTGCACTCGCTTCATGAGCCTTGGGGGCAGCTTCAATCTTTTCTTGGGCAATCTGCTCGTTTGAATCCTTGATTTCTTCATCATCTTCAAGCATATCCCAAGTCAGTGAATTGACGGGTTCCTCGCTTGATTTTTCTTCATTCTCTTGAACATGTTCCTGAGGAAGACTTAAAGAAGACTCATCAAATACGATATGGGGTGATTCTTCCACAATTAGGGTTTTACAATTGAACACCCTGTAGGCTTTGCTTGATGTTGAATACCCTAAGAATATTCCTTCATCAGCTTTGCTTTCAAAGGCTTTCAATTGTGACTTCCCATTATTATTGATGAAGACCCTACAACCAAATATATGGAAATAAGAGATGTTAGGAATTCTCCCTATCCATATTTCATATGGTATTTTGTCTAAGAATTTGTTGAGAAGCGTTCGATTCTGTGTATAGCATGTTGTGTTGGCAGCCTCAGCCTAATACTTCATTGGAAGCTTTGAATCAGCAATCATGGTGCGAACGGCTTCTATGATGATCCGATTTCTTCTTTCAGCAACTCCATTCTGCTGAGGTGTGCGTGCTGAGGACGTCTGGTGTGCTATACCATGCTCCGTGCAGTATGCTTTAATGGTTGAGTTCAGGAACTCAGTGCCTTTGTCGGAGCGGATGGTGGCAATCGCTTGATTCTTTTCCACAGCAAGTCGCTTGAGCAATTGAGGTAGCTTGGACAGTGTCTCCATCTTGTTAAAGAGAAATACAACCCAAGTGTAGCGAGAGAAATCGTCAACTACAACGAGAGCGTATTTTCTTCCATTTACACTAACTGGAGTTACTGGTCCAAACAAATCCATGTGTAGTAGCTCGAGCACTCGCTTGGATGAAGCTTCTTCAAGACTGGCGAAGTGCTTCTTTGTTTGCTTCCCTCGTTGGCATGGTGAGCATGGATGATCTTTGACAAAGACCTCGTTAGGTATGCCTTGCACCATGCCTTTCTGAGCTAAACGATTGATTGTGTTGAAGTTAAGATGGTTCAAGCGTCTGTGCCATAGCCATCCGATTTCAGTAGTACTTCTAGAGACCAAGCACATCTCCTCCTTGCAGCTATCCCATTGTGCTATGTAGACATTCCTTTGTCTAACTCCAGTGAGCACAATCTGGGAAGTGAGCTTGTTCTTCACAATGCACTTGTTGGAGATACACTCCACCTTGTATCCCTTAACACAGAATTGTGAAACGGATAACAAGTTGTGCTTCAGTCCTTCCACGTAGGAAACTTCTTCAATCTTGATCTTTCCGATCTTCAGTGCACCGTATTCCTTAGTGCTTCCTCGAGAGTTGTCACCAAAGGTTACATGTGCACCCTTCTTCTCAATATAATCTTGAAGTAGTGCTCTCATGCCAGTCATGTGTCTTTAACATCCACTGTCCAAGTACCAGATATGTTGACCTTCACTTGGCATGGAGTCCATGGCGCTCACCTGCAATTAGACAAATTTTGGTACCCAAATCAGTTTGGGTCCTTGCAGGTTAGTTCCCTTAGGTACCCACACTTGCTTCACTTTCTTTTGGAAGTAAGCTTGTGTCTTGGGCTTCTCGACCTTCTTAAATTGTGACTTCTGCTTAGAGGCAGCTTCACAAGTGCAGCAGTGTGTGCAAGAGGGGTAGCGGCTCGCTTGAAACACACCTATGCTCTTACCCTTTTGCTTATATCCTGAAGCGGCTCGCTTCGGATTAGCTACAGGCTTAGAGACTGATTTAGGGTTTACCGTTTCTCGAAGCGGCTTGCTTGGTTTTCTCGAAGCGGTCAAACTAGGGTTTTGACCCTGACTCGCTTGAGTAACCTTGGAAGTTTGAAGCGACTTCCTTGGTGCTTCAAATACTTCCCCCTCAACATGAGTACGGTTGGACCATCTCCAATCCGGCTCACGTGACACATAGACATTACTTCTCTTCTTAAAAGGAAGATCCTTTGTCTCTCGTGTCTGTTTGAGACTTAGAAGCTTCAACAGTTTTACCTTTACCCTTTGAGTGGTAAATTTTAGCATTGTGAGTGCTAGGGACTGTTGAACTTTACTTGCCCTTAGATTCTGCCTTTGAAGATATAGACATCTTCATTGGCTTCTTTTTTTAGGGTTCTCAACCATCTTGCCTTTGTCCTTGTTGGTGGTCACTTTGGAGGCAGTGGGCACATCCAAAGGAACTGATGGTGTTGTGTTACAGGCACCAACAAAGACTGTGGGCTTGGAAGGTCCACCCTCATATCCGAGTCCTCCCTTTCTACCAAAAGATACAAGTGAGCTCTCTAGTGCCTGCCTTGCATACGAGGCTTTGTTCAAATTGGCCACTAGAATGGATTGGGTTTCATACTTTCCCTCCAAGCTTTGATGACTAGCAAAGAGATCCTCGAACTTACTACTCATAGCCCTTAAATTAAGTTTGACCAGGTCAGGCTCTGTGGCTAGCTTTCGGTTCTCCTTCTCGCTATTAGACATAGCCTGTTTTAACATTTCATGGTCGCTTGACAATTTGTAGTGTTTGTCAAGTAACTCACTCCATGTTGAGGAATGAACTTCCTCTTCGTGAGTGTGTGCGAGTGTAATCGAACTAGATGAAGGATAGAAAAATACCTCTCCAGTATCCTCGTCGGTGAACGCCATGAGACCAAGATCCTCTCCCTCACTGGAGTTGGGATCAGTGAATGCGTTGGAGTCGCTTGAGGCATCTTCAGTTGAAGCGACTGGCAGCTCACTTGCTACTAGCGCTCGCCGAGGAGCTTCTCTCTTGTCCTTCAGTTCTTCTCGCTCCTTTGCACTCAACTTTGGGCAGTAAGATTTGTAATGGCCCATCTTGTGGCAGTGATAGCATTCCACTTCCATCATGTCCCGCGAGATCGGTTTGGCTGACTCTTCTCTCTTCCCTTTTCCATCGCGAGCTTCAGTGCTCCTTCCCTTGTACTGCTTGTAGAACCTCTTGTACTTGCCTACGCGAAAGTTCATCTTGTTGAAGTTCTTAGATAAGAACGCAACATGCTCTTCCAGCTCTTCTCCTAACATCTTAGCGAGTGTCTGGTCGCTTGGCCCTTCTGCGGCTTTGAAAGCGACCCCTTTCAAAGGTGTAGGAGCTTCATCCTCATCATCAAGACTCATGCGGTTCAGATCAAACTCATGAGCCTTCAGCTCGGAGAACAGGATCTCCGGCGTGAGTTTTGACAAGTCCTTCGTTGCCATGTATAGCTCCTTCATGGTCTGCCACTTTCGTGTGAGAGCTCGAACAATCTTGAGATTCACCTCCTTGTCTGTGAGTTCCTTTCCAAGTGAGTTGAGAGTAGCAATGATGTTGCTAACTCTCAGCTTGAAGACATCTATGGACTCTCCTGACTTCATTATAAGGCCTTCAAACTCCCGCATCTGTACGGCGAGCTTGTTCTCCTTAATCTTGTCCGTTCCATGAGAAATGAGGGCTAGGGTTTCCCACAGTTCTTTCGCCTTTGTACACTTCCTGATCCTTGGCAGATAGGCGTCCGACACAGTGCTCTGCATCGTGTGGCATGTGATTTTATCAAGGTTGGCAATCTTGAAGTCGTTAGCATTGTAATCGTCCTTGTCCTTCTCGACATACTCTTGTCTAACATGAGCTTCGCGGCCTTCAGCGGCTGGAACGTTCACGGAGATGGCTTTCTTGATCTCGATTGGTCCTTCCTCTATGACTTCCCACATTCGGTCATGGATGGAACAGAGAAAGCTCTCGACTCGAAAGCTCCATGCCTTATATCCTTCGATAGAGAACTGCGGAGGATTCGATGTACTGTATGTAGACATAGCAAACTATCAGCAGTAATGCAGTATGCGTGGGTGAGGGTTTTATGCACTTAGGAAAAACTGGATCCGGTTCAGTGAGACAACTGAAGCGAGAGGGAACTCGCTTCGGATATGCAAAGCAGTGGCTCGAAAGAACCGCTGCTCTGATACCACTTGTTGGTCCCGGTTTGTTAGAGGAAAAACACGTAGAGGGGGGGTGAATACGTGTTTTGAAGTTTTTCAACTTCTTTTCCTTTAACTCAAAGTGACAAGTAAAGAGCTCGCTTCAATACTTAAGACCTAGCCGTGAGCTACATCTACAGTGTCTAGCCAGATCTCTTGACCTAAGTTTGCACTTGATCAAGTGTGAGTCTTTACTCGTGATGCGGAAATTCGGTGAGCTAATCTTTCCTAAGTAATTGAAAATGCAGTTTTGAGTTTGTTTAGTATGCTTGTGCAATGGATAATCAAAGCAGTAAACAAATACAGAGAGATTAGGGTTAGAGATACGACACAACGATTTATAGTGGTTCGGAGACAAAACTCCTACGTCCACTTGTTGCACTAGGCACTAGTTCTCTTCACTCAAGAACTTGAAGATTACGGGTTCTTCAAAAACCTATGTCAAGATTGAGCTTCACTTGCTTGGATCTGACGACGACTGGGTGATTACGGGTTCACCACACAAAACCTAAACTGGACTGGAAGCTTCACTCGCTTCAGTCTGAAGACAGGGAGATTACGGGTTCTCCTTACAACCTAAGCTTCGATCGAGCTTCACACAATCGATGAAAGTGTAAGCTTGGATCTAGACTCTATGATCGAGGCTTCTACTATCGAGGAAAGTAGAGCCTTGGATCGAAAACAACCTTTCAACGAGGAACACAAAACCTAATTGAACTTTAGGGTTAGGGTTTTTTGTTTCGACGGACACACTAATGAAGAGCTCTTTACAGTAAGTGTAAAGTAGGCTAGAGCTCTTCTCTAAGCTTGGATATGGAATGGGCTTAGAACTCTAAGTGTGAAGGTTGCGAAGACGAGTTCCGATGAGACTGGAACTCGGAGAAAACATGAAACAAAGACTCGAAGAATAAGCAGTAAGCTGGGAGTGTTTGTTTGTAGTAGGCGCTGAATGCTCAGGTAGTGTTCTACTTCTCTTCATCTTCATCCTTCACTATTTATAGGCGGAGAGTTGGCCGAGATCCGTTGCTTGGTAGGTGGCCTTGTCCCTCCTCCTCTTGACAGTACTTGCGCAGCCTGGCTGCTTTTCAGACGCGCAGATTTGGCACTTTGCAGGAAAATGGCTAAGTTCCAAACACAACAGTAACTGGAGCGAGCCAGTACTGTAGCGGCGCCCTTGTCGGCCTGGCAGTCAACTCCGCTGCTCCTCTCCTCATTCGACACGTGGAGATACGCAATTAATTGTGACGATCTCTTTTTGACTGGAGTTTGAACTAGTAGTTCAAAATGGAGCGGGAATACTGCTATCGCTTTCTGTTAGGTAGGGGCTCGCTTTGCTTTAGTAATCGTTGAGCCGTGTTGACTCGCTTTGGCTTGATACTGTTTCGCTCGCTTCGCTTCGCTTTGGCAGACTCTCTTTGAATCTACTGCAGCGCTCGCTTTGCTTCGCTATTCTTCGGCACGCTTTGCTTCGGCTGGGTAGACTCGCTTCGATTGGAAAACACACTCAAGTGAGTGGCCTTCACTTGAAATTTTTGCAGTCTAAAACCTAAGTGACTAAAGCAAAAATAAAGTCATCCTAACAGTATAGGCTTAGAAAAATTTCTAACCTATTCTACATCGAAATGGGTCGCTTGGAAATAGGATACTTAGGGGTTTTGGGATCAAATCAAAACAAATATACACTCACTTCAAAGTGTCCCATATGAGTTCCCCCTTAACTTGTGATCCTTAACAATTCCCAACAGATACCTTGAAGCACCAAAGTGGTGCTCATATAGTAAATATACACAACTATAGGTACTACCTTCGAGTGAATAATATAAGATTTGTTATTATTGCAAAGCTGGTGTAGTTCCCTTCACAAGGAGTGTACAAGATAGACAATATAGTGAAGAAAACGCGAGTGAGGACAAGCATTAAATGAGACGTAAGTTTAAATGATAAAGACATGGTTATGGGATACTTGAGGAAACACGAGCCTATAATAGAAGGGAGTGCACGTTAGAATCAAGTGGGACGAGGACTAGTATAAGCGTATCCCAAGCAATGTAGAAGTGACCCGATATATATATATATATATACATGTGGGACAAGATTTTAAAAGAAAAAGCTATGGTTGTCTAAAGAAGTCGGTTAAGTTATAGGTAAAGTTGTTTAGGATGTGACTTTGAGAATAGACCAACGAGTTGTAAGGAACAATAAAATTTGGACAAACCCATATTCATTTAGGGTAACTTAATCGTATCATAAAAGAAGATGTTAACGGAAGATAAATTTATCCTAGAATCCTCAGGTTTGTAAAAGTCGAACGAAAGCCGTCCAGATCAGATTCATAACTAGGAAAGAAGGTGAGCCTTCGATGTGTCAAATTACCTCATAGATATTGAAATTTCGAGTGGATAATTAAAACCATAGTATTATCTTTGTAAATTCTTTGAGTTAATAAGGATCCCTATCTTAAGCGTCCCAAGAACAAAATTAATGGTATGTGAGGTACAAACACACGAGATCGTTGAAACATATAGAAGGAATGTTAACCGAGCGAATGAGAAAGTGTTTTATTAGGTAGAAAACTATACGACTGAAACCTTGGTTTCATTTCAAAGAAGTAATTATTGCCCGTCATCAAAGCTTACTAATTGATCAGACAGCGAGACTACCTATCTAGGATTTCCGAAATCTCTAACAAATATGTAAGTTAACCTCGAAAAGGATGGTAATAGAAGTTAGAACTTTTGGTCCAGGGTAACATTAAAGTACACTAGTGCATACAATAGACGGCTAAAGATAAAACTACGAGTCACGTATATCATGAAGCATGAGTATGAGATTATGTTCAACACAAAATGTCCCGCTATAGGAAAATCACGGTCATGTAGTGTATTTACGTTAAGGAGTAGAAACTCTATATGATTTGTGAAATCGACTCAAGCAGTCGCCTAAGTAGTATGGAGGGTAAACAATAGAATCCATGAGATCGCCCTTAGAAACAGTCATCCGCACATGATGCCTTAAAAGTACTATAGTTATACGTGGATAAATAACAAATGGGCCGCTACCACCTTCGTTGCCAAGATTAATTGACCAGTTAGGTATGACACTAACCGGATTTATGAGACCTTACACCTAGATACACTAGATTCATAAACGACTGCAAAGGGAATATAGCTATAGTGATAACTCTACGACGAATATCAAGATTGTCGATCTAACACGTATGACAAGTATAGGCACGGTACTCATCCCTACCTTACACAGACAAGTGGGAATAAAAATGTAAAATACTACAAGTGATCCGGAGAGGATTAACCTCCTCCAACGAGTTAAAGCATGAATAACTATTTGACAGTTGTTAATACCTCGATTTATAAAGTTAACTATAGTGAAGAAGGTAGATCATGGCTACACAAGCGTAAGGATCAATGAGGAAATAAACCGACTCGAGCATTTATTAAAAGAAGATTAATATCCCGACCCTAGTATTATCAGTAACACATGATTACCCTCGTGAATGGAGTAGATAGGAGGGTATATGGATATAAATATATGACTAAGGTATATTAAAATTTGGGGAAGTGCTTAAAGCCTACGAAAAAGGTCTAGACACTCGTAGACTAATGCTATCACCTAACGATTGGATAAGTTCGTACGGTCCACCGAAGCGCGCTAATGCTCTATTGCAAATAGTAACTAGTGAAATCATAGAACGCCTAGTACCGATACAGGTTAGATCAGTGTATCACGAAGATATTTGTCTCATAAACGATAAGAATCATGACAAGCATGTGATCTAAAAGTAATCAAGTTAACACGGACCGACCAAGAAATATAGTTACTTGAAAGACTAGTACATAAGATCAATGGGAGACGGAATAAAAGAATCTTAAGATGAACATGGGTCACATGCTAACACCGACAAGCCGAATTACGATTCGAACTAGGAGACAAGCCTTCCTAAAAGTTCTACATTTAATGCAATAGCTAGAACTAGTGCGAAAGGAAGACTAACAACAGTCTATTTGGACCCTACGAGTACCTAGAGGAGAAAAAACTAGCATCGCAAGGGTTAGCATATCAGTTCCGTCAAACCTAGAAGACCTGTTTAAGGAGGTGGTACATGATGGAGACGGAAACTGGAAAATGATATAACCCCTAATTCAATTACTTAGACCCACTATACGCCATAGACACGGTATCATGCAATGCACCGCACAGAATAAAGTATAGACCACCCCTCTATTGAGATAAGGTGGGAGAAGAGAAAGAATTAAGGTCGGTGTATGACCAAAGAAACGGTTGAGATAATACGCCAAATTAGAAATGTGGGGAAAGAAGCTTATAGAAGATAGAAGTCCTACGATGGCGATGTAGGACCGAATTGCACCTCGAAGTAGAGAACATGGTCCTAAAGATTACCCTACGAAGGGAATAATTAGATTTGAAAATAAGGACAAACTGAAACCTACGAATTCAAGAGAAGGTAAGACTTGTAACCTACACGCTAGCGTTACCTCCAAACCCCGGAATCATTCGCAACGTATTCCACATGTCCCAACTAGGGAAGTAAGTATTTAACTCTAGGAACGTGCTACATTAAGGGAAGCGGTCATAGGGCAAGACCTGAAGCCATAGTAGGTCAAAAGATTCAACAGCTTAGGAATAAGCAAATCTCCCTATTGAAAGTACTGTGGAAGCACCACAGACCGGAGGAAGCCATGTGGGGGTCGAAAGACAAAATGAAAGAGAAATACCCCGATCTGTTGTAGAAGGTAAGTAAATTTCGGGATGAAATTTTTCGTAAGGGGTGTAGGATGTAATAGCCGCAGTTTTATTTAGTGATTAAATAAAAACTTCGGTATTATTTTAAAATTTATAGTATTATTACTATTATTAGTATAACAAATTTCAAGTGCTACAAATAGTAGTGTTATATTTGGTAATATTAATATTGCCTAACGAGAGTTGAATTATTTTAGAAAAGCCCGATAAAACGAATCGGTTAATTCTTATTTAAGGGCCGAGGCCCACTTAGTTATCGAGGCCCACTCCATGAATAATTACTCGATTGGTTTTTGGCCCAAAGGAAAGCCCACATTCGTCTCGGATTAAATATCCGCCAACAATAATTTAAAAAGGCCCAAGACCAACACCTTAAGCCCATAGTATTTCCATGTGTATGTATATATTCACATATATCTATGCAAGAAAGAAAGAAATAAATAAAAATAAAAGAAAAAGAAAAGAATGAAAACAGGGGATCCCGCCTAGAAAAACAGGCGGCTCCAACTCCATACACAAATCTGGATTTCCAACTCTATTAATCCCCGTACAATTAGAAATCACTAACACCACTATAATTACATTCTAGGAGGAGATTACTTGGGTGGTTAAAATCCCATCAACTCTTGCATGAAGTAGCCGACTCCTTTGCCTCCTCCTTCACTCCACCACACCCTTGGGAAAACAACCCACCAATGCATGCCCTCCATTATTCTCCCTTGCAATAATGAGCCTCCAAACTCTCAAAAGAGCAGCCATTCTCTGCATAACAATATTCACACACATTACTCAAGATAACACCACATAGAGAGAGATAAAGCAAGTAGGAAGAAGTGGAAACTAGTAAGAGAACAAGTAAGGTGTAAGCAAGGAAGAAGATAGGCTGATTTCCAGCAAAGGAGCAGCCGTTTCCAGCCCTTTCGAAGCACTAGAACACCCCGGTAAGGCCTCGAGCTCTTCTCACTTCAAGCCACATCTATGTAGTCTAACTTAAGCTCAAATCTCTACCTCTAGAAAGAAGAATTAAGGGAAAAGAAGGCATGCGAAGTAAGATCAAAAGGGGACAGCCTTGTTAGAAGCTAAGGACTCAATTTCGGATCCATTGCGGTAAATACAAGTCCCCACCTTTCCATTAGAATGATTATCAAAGCTTGAAACACATAGAAATCTAAACCTACCCCTCTAGGTTGCAAGCAATCGGCTTTGGGGAAAGGAAACGAAGGAGGACAGCCTTACAAGCCCATGAATTTCATGTTTCGACTTTGTTTCGAACCAAGTAAGTACCTCTACACCCTTCCTAAGACTTAGACAACAACAAAGTATGATTTCCCCACTTAGAATGGCTTTAGAACTCAACTTAGAGGCTGCCCTAACTTTTGAAACACCAAAACATGTTACAAATTAGCTTAAGGCCTCAAGAATCAAAGCATGAAGACATGGGCAGATTCGAGTAACAATGCATGTATATAAGAGGCTCAAAATTCAGTTTTATAGCATGTTTAAACCACATAGAACCTCTCCTAACAAGCCTAAGGTATTGCACGTATAACAATCTCCCAAATTAACCATTCGACACAACCAAAAACACCAACTATAACAACACCAAAATCTGGAAATTTTTCCCAACTCATGCATAAAACATTAAAGGTAAAAATCGGCCCTAATTGCCTCCCAGTCAAGCCCCTAACCCTCTAAACAACAAGTATAGCTCATAATCGTATTGAATAACAAAAACGAAAGGGAATGGTGAAAAAAAAAATCGAACCTGCCGGAGTTGAAACAGAGGCTGGTGTCGACACTGGGGGACAACAATGACATCGATGGGAACCGTCACAGCTAACGATGGCCCGGAAGACCACGACGGCGCCGAGATTCTCCGGCAAGGAGCTGCAACCACCTGCATTCGGAAGGGAGAAGAGAGTTTAGAGGGGGAATAGAAGAAAAGAGAAGGAGACGCCAACGTCGGCGCCACTGCCGGCGCCGATTAGGCAGTTCAGAGAGAGAGAGAGAGAGAGAGAAGGGCGGAGGCGGCAGAGGCCGACGGAGCATCGTGCTCTTGCCACGAGGGCTAGAGCAACGACGCGAGGTGAACAGAGGAGAGGCAAGCCACGGCGGAGCCAAGGGCAGAACGGCGATGGCCGGATGGGCGGAACGCCGCCGGTAACCAGCGAAGCAGCGGCGGCTGACGCGAGGACAACAGACGGCAGCAGGGTCACGACGGCTCAAGCGTGGAGGCGACGGAGGTGTTCTGGTCGGAAGAAGCAGCGACGAAGAGAGAGAGATACGCCCGGCGTCGGAGGTGCCGGAAATTCACGGAGCCAATTTTCCCCAATCTACAATTAGGGCTCCTCCCTCTCAATTGATTCACGATCAGACGGGGGGGGGGGGGGGGGGGGGGGGGATCATCGGGGGAGGCTTGCCGCCGATAGATGGCAGCGGAAGCAGAAGCACCGACGGTAGAAGCCGCGGAGAACGGCGGCGGTGATCCGAGCGAGAGAGAGAAAGATTGGAGAGAAGAGGGAGGAAGTCGCGATGGGGGAGAAAGAAGGAGAGGGTGTTTGCCAAGTGTTAAACCGCGCCGGGCTTGGATCGTTGGGCCGGATTTATTTTCCAGACGGGCCAAATCGATTGACGGGCTGAGAAATAATTCATGGACCGAAGAATTAATTACAGGCCGAATTAACGACTCTAATGGGCCGAGATAAAATACTTAATGGGCCGATATTCTATTTAACGGGCCGATAATGTACTCAACGAATCGGGCCAACCAATTGGGCCGATTAATTTATTTAATAAGCCGGGCCAACCGATTGGACCGGATTTCTAATCCATAACGGGCCGAAAAATATGCAACAATATTACCGATAATTAAATGGGCCAATATTTAAGTCAAGAGACGAAAGTCAAATGTAACGACTCTCCGGGTCTGATTTAATAATTATTAATGTTGATTTAATCAACCAAGTTCAAGTATAATAACCTTATAAGTGTAGACCACTTATAACACATAATAAAATCACGAAGCCTCATTAATGGCTGAATCAAGCATCCTACGATTCTTGTCGAGGATGAAAGAACTATAAGACATAAGAATCGATCGAAGGAATCGATTTCAAAATGATAATCGAGAAACCCTCGATTAAAAGAATAACCATGATAACATAATCAGTAAAAGAGAATATAACCTCGATAAAAGACAACATTCGCATAGATCGATAGGATTATCGACTTTATTTCAAGTCTCTCATTTTACGTTCTTTGAACGAGGTTAGGCGAAGGGAAAGGCCGAGACTAAGGCGGCACTCAGGATTATTAAGTCGATCATGGAAAGCTATCGAGGTGGGCTTTCATACAACGAAAATGTTTATTTATGTTAAGTTCTTTTAAAGAATTGTCATGCCATAAATGTTTTGTTTTGTATGATGTCTATCTGAAAGGCTTCGGCCTCAAGGGCTTCGGCCACAAGGGCTTCGGCCACCAGTTATCAGAACGAATTCGGGCCTATCGGGGTCGCTCCTCGATGGGTTTAGTGCACTCAGTTATATAGACCGTGAGCTACGTATTGGCCGGTCGAGGTATCCGGGAGGGTGGCCACCCTTACCGGATACACCTTTCAGTTCAGATATGACGGACTACACCAAGAAAACCAAAGCTTACAAGCGCTTACTTTACAAAAATGTTTTAGTGATCATAGGTCTTTTCCGTAAAACCCTATGAATCACTCGCATGGCTGACAATTAAAAATGTTTTGGCATGTGTCCACAGAGTACTTTAAAGTACTCAGCCCTGTACATATTTCCCTTGTGCAGGTTAAGCAAGATGAAGTGAAGGTGCCGGAAGGAGCTTTCGTCGAGTATGGAAAGTGTTGAAGCCTCTTGGTGGTGCATGTCTCCATACATGCATCTCACGTTCTTCCGCTGTGATCTATAAGTAGTTAGACAAATTCCTATCTTGTGTATCGTTGCAACGTATCGGTCCAGTTATAGACATTGCTTTCTTTTCACGAACAACGCTTTCGTTAGTGAATAGTACTTCCTCCATTCATTCTCGACGAATGATGGAGAGCTCGAATGTAATTCAAAGCCATGTTTTCACATCGTTTCCCCTCATGTCGTTTGTTTATTTTATTTGTTTCCCCTTTTCTTGGGTCGCGACCTCGCTTAGCTAGTCTTAGCGGGGTGGGGTCGTGACATTATAGATTAATAAGGAGTATCCATATACAAATGATCATAAATGGAGATATGAAGGAAATCAGTGAGGAGCCCCGGACTTAGTAGGCTCAGCTTCCAAGAAACACCTATTTTCCATGAAAAGGAAAGGGGATTAGGATATAGGCAAAACGCAAAGCGTCCAAACTATCAATCCAACCACATCCATGAAGAACAAGGCTTAGCTAAGAAGGAGAAAGAGCATAAGGGGACAGTGTAGGAAACGCATGGCGCTCTCGTACTTCATCCTCGCTTGGTGACAGGAATTATACCTTTAGATTACGTGGTTGAGAATGTTTTGCGCCCACGAAATGAAGAGAGAAGAAATAAAGGTAGAGGTTCCTTTGAGAAGAAACTCCGCTGCTCTGGTCCGAGAGAGCACGAGAAAACTCTAAGGAGAGTGTGAATGGAATAGTATGGAAAGTGTTGAAAGTTGTCCTTGAAGTGGTGAAATCAGTCTATATTTATAGATGTAGAAAGGGATGAGAAGGTGAATGTACCTGAATAGGGAGGACGTAAAAGGAATTTTTTGGGGGGGACAAGATTCCCTCCGTCATAAATTTTGTGTTCCTCACCCTAAGGTACATATAGTCATGCGAATTGTGTGTGTTTGGCAGATCCCCAGGCATACGCAGATGTCAAAGGATCTGAGATGGCTTCTGTGTTAGGGTGGCCTCTGAGCAGATCCTTATTGCTTCTGCTTTGAACATGGCATCCGCATCGAGGACAACATCTGCATCCTCTAATGCACGGGTCTAATCGGCACTTAAAGGCGCCACGTGGCAGGGCTAATATTGGTCCCTATCAATCATGATCAAAACTATGCACACAACCTTAGTATCAATAACACATTCTGATAGATCCGGGTTGAAGATCTACAACAATTATGTGATTGTTCATTGTATTTGTAAGGAGTATTCACGTATAAAGAATTATAACAGCAACAAGTAAGAGATTCATGCGATTCATTAGCTTTAACAACTCATTTTTCACAGAACATCTTCCCTTTGGACATAAAAGAGAGGATCGAGCTAAGTATTAAGCAAAGGGTATTTTTAACGACAATATCAGTTAAATCCATGAAGCGTAGAACTCGTTTGGGCAAGAAAACAAGAGAGAAAGGGAGAGGGCGAATTAGAGAACGCAAGGCGCCTTCATGCTTCATCCTCTCTTGGCAACGAGAATTATACCTTCGGCTTGAGTTGTTGGGAGTGCACTTTTTACCGACGATACTGCGAATGGAAGTGATGGGAGAAGAGAATCATTGAAGAAGGACTCCGGTTGCTCTAGCTTGCAAGAGTGCAAAGCAGAGTGTGAATGAAATAATGCGTCTGTGAAAATTGGG
Source organism: Thymus mandschuricus (assembly GCA_029379335.1). NCBI lineage: Eukaryota > Viridiplantae > Streptophyta > Magnoliopsida > Lamiales > Lamiaceae > Thymus > Thymus mandschuricus. The sequence goes on along the minus strand of CM057074.1, from coordinate 10,024,440 downwards.
ATCACTCGCTATTTATAGATGAGGGAAAGGATGAAAAGGTAAGTGTGCATACGTAAGAAGGACACGAAAGGAATTTTCAGGGAGACAAGATTCCCTTCGTTATTAATTTAGTGGTCCTCACCCTAAGGTATGTAGAGTCATGTAGACTGCGTGCTTGGCAGGTCCCTAAGTGTGAGCAAATGGTGATGGATCTGGGATGGCCTCTGCATAAGCTAGGATCTGCTTAAAACCTCATAGCTTATGTCTTGGCCAAGGCATCTGCTTCGAGGATGGCACCTGAAGCATCTGATCCGCAGGTCCAGTCATTACTGAAAGACACCATATGGCAGGGCTGATATTGGTCCCTATCAGCTACTCCCCCGCCCCCCAAGTTCCAGAAGCATGCATTGTTAGCTTCTACTGGACGCTTTGGCGGGAAGCTGCTTCTTGGCTGATGCTGTAGATGTCTTGTCATGTAGAAGATTGGTGCAACTGTTGGTTTCCCGAGGATAAAAGGTTGTACCTATTTTCTTTACTCATCATTGCCTTCCCTCTTAGGGCGAGGATGTGACAGAAGTAACTATTTATTATAGGAGGCGTATTCCAAAAGGCGTGTTGTTTTATGCTTAAAAATTCATTATTATTTATAAGCGAAAATGTATCACCTCCGTTTTACATGCCGACGTGGAGCGGTGAGTGGGGTACACTTCACTCTCTTTTCCCTTAACTTTTTAACTTCTTCTTTTTTAAGCTTCTTCCCTTTATTTGCCATATTGCTTCTCAGAGAAAATAGCGGCACTCTCGTCTTTCCGACCGGCCTCACGTTTCAAGCGATTCTTCCATTCTCTTCCATTTTCAGGTATTTGTTCTACTATCCCATTATCTTTTTCTACGTTGCCGTAGACTATTTTACAAGGGTTTTAAAGTTAAGAAGCCCTCTGTTTCCATCTTGTTTTCTTCTATGTTTTCTACAATGGATATCGTCGGTTTTGGCTTTCTCGATTATAGGTTTAGATTTTGTGAGAATGTAGCAGGGCCTTCAATGTTGGAACCAGCAGGTAGTTCCGAAGATTTCTTGAGATTAGATTTGTTTGATATTCTCTTAAAAAGAAGATTTAAAATCTTTGCCTTCCTTTTTGCTTATCCGTATTTTGTCTGTGTATTATATATATATAGAGTATAAATCATATAGAAACTAAATATCCAGTGAAATATAAAAACCGATGATATCCGTTGATTTCAGAGATCTGACGGTTGTCAATTAATATTATTTAATATTAAAAAAATAATTAATCGATTTTTTTAATGTTTTTGCTGATGTCATAAGGATATTTCTGACTTTTTCTATTATTTGTAATTGAATATTCATTAATTTTGTAATATTTAATTATTTTCTTTCCTTAATTTTAGGGATTTTCCAAAACTGAAATACTCTCTAACATTAAGTCATTTTCCGGCCAAATCCCAACGAGAATCAAAACATGGACCACTGGGTTTTATTCTACTCAAAGAGATGAAGAGATTGATGGGTGGATCACTCGTTTTGGTGGAGAAACGAGGGAGATATTCGCCAAAAAAATCAAACCAATCGCAAAATTGCGACTTCTGCAGCTTCTTAAACTTCCAAATGCGATTCCGGCCTCATCGACGATCGAATTTAGATGTGCGACATACCGTTGGAAATGTCTAGAAGAGTAGAACACGTTTCTGGGTGGTTCAATCCAATTTGGATGACATTTGAGTTCAAAATTGGCAAAAATGCATAACAGCAATCGAAAATTTATTAAAAGGACTAGAATATGCATATTATGTCGATTTTGTTGCACTTTAGAGATCATGCTGATGCACTTTCATTCATTTTTATACGAGACTCCAACTTTTCATATTAGGGTTTAGTTTTTTCATACAAGTTAGGGTATAGTTTCTCATACAAGTTAGGGTATCGATTCTCCTACAAGTTAGGGTATAGATATCCCAAATAGGGTTTAGCTTCCCATATGAGTTATGGTTTAGCTTCCCCTATGTGTTAGGGTTTAGCTTCCCCTACAAGTTAGGGTTTAGCTTTTTATACAACTTAGATTTTGGATTCCCATACAAGTTAGGGTTTAGATTTCCCTAATAGGTTAGGGTTTTAGTTTCAATTTTCGATACACATTAAACAAATTTTATGTATTATGTTTTTCTGTTTATATGTTTCTGAATGCATAGTAAACATATTTTGCTGCATTTATATTAGATTTTGATGCATTAAATTTTCTAGGTGGTACAAATGTTAATGATGATTGTCTTAAACACAAGTTCGTTCAGCAAAAATCGAGTATCTTATGTGGCGGGATGTCCCTTTGTGTGATAATGATAAGAAACCTTATGTTATACGAATTCTTTATAAGAATATTGCATCATTTGAGAAAAGTTGTGCAATGAATTAAACTTTTATTTATTTCTTGTTTTATAAGAGAGGATTGTAACAATTTCTCAATATTGTGCAACGTATTCTGAAAATTGTGAAATCAGTTAAAGAAAATTTTGTTTTCTTCTAACTTCTATTATGATGCAAGTTACAATTTATATGCAACATGAGCTCTACTTTCATGTAAGATTCATACTTGAGTTCAAAACAATGTTGATCATGACATAATAAAATTTTGTTCTCACGGAATTATAGCTAGATAAATAACACATGTTGAGAGGTTCATCCATGAAGTTATCGTCGGATAATTCTTTATCTTGAACCCCTGATATGCTTTGTTTTTGTTTTTTTTTTTCCCTCTGATCCCGTCTTTGCTGCACAAATACAAAAATATTTAGCTTACATATGTAAATGCAATGTAAGTGTTTAAAAGTGCAACGATATTTCTCATATATGCAATGTTTATATACTACAACGTATCTGTAGCATTTTTTTTAAAAAAACCAATAATATTTGGATAAATTTATTATAATAAACAACGTATTTGATGCAATATGTGGCGAAACTACTTTAAAATTATAAATTACATATATTATCCCATCGTTTCTTATGCATACGATGCTAATTCAGTTAATTCATGAATGAAAAATACAATATATATGATACAAATGAAGTCACAAAACTTAAAATCAATAGTTGAACATTAACTCGCAAATAGGTAACCCTAGTTTCATATCTATCTTGGTTACACCCTCAATTTTAAAAAATATACTATAATTGTACCTTTTAATTCGTTTGAAAACTTTACTCAATTTTTCTTCTATGAAGTCGTCGTCGGATGACTCTTTATCTTGATCACATGATGCTTTGTTGTGCCCTCCACCCCTCACTTTGCTGCACAAATACAAATATGTGTATGATACATATTCAGTGCAATGTAACCGACGAAAAATGCAACACATTTTTACAAATATGCAATATATATATATATTTTTTTTCGTTTTTTTTTTAATCCTTGGCTAGGTTCTCTCTAAGGCCTTGCTTTTAACATGCTTCCGTTTTTGTGCTTATATGACTCTTCGTCTCGTTTCTTCCTGCCGTATTTCTCTTGATGCTGATTGCTACAACAAGGCATTTTGCTGAAACAAAGCATTTTAAGATAATGAAATATAGGTGTCGGGACATAGGGTATACCCTATATCCCCCCCCCCCCCCCCCCCCCCCCCAAGGTGAGGTATAAGGAACCGAAGGAATTATATCTCCTTCGTGGTGTCTTCTACAAAACGATCACTTAAAACCACGATTACAGTTTGTTATTTCCTACGCATTGACTGGAGATAATAAGAAAAATAAAACAGATAAAGGAGCATAACTAGCTCTGTCTTCACTTTCTTCTTGGAATGGCATGTCTAATTTTCCTTGGTTTTAGCAATGCTCTTCTTGGAATGGCATGTCTAATTTTTCTCGGTTTTAACAATGCTTCTCTTTGCCTTCGCCCTTGGCTTCTTTGATACTTTCTAGGGCTGGAATTTCAACTGCCTCTCTAACTTTTGCCCTTGCTTTGGCTATTAAGGCTCCCCAACTTCCTTTCGCAGTGGGGGTACTGCCCATGTTAACCACTTCAGCTCCAGGCTCCTTATTTTCATCATTTTGGTTGATTGATTGCTGATTCGAGTTTCCAATAGGTTCTGCTGAGGGGTCAGTGTTTGGACCTGGCATGAATATCCCGTTGTTGTCCATTCCTTCCGCAAGCTTATTCTCTTTAGCTTTTTCCCCCTTGAGGGTAGTCTCTTCATATTTTTTGAGATCGTCGTCTCCAATCATTAATTGTTCCATTGCGAGGAGGGGATCTTGATCACCTTCCGCTGCATATGTTGCTTTAAGATTCTTTTACAAGGCTCCTTATTGCTACTGACATTAGCCAATTCTGTCATTGGTATTTTCTTTGCCTCTCCCGTCTGTACTGATTGGATATAACATTTTCGTGAAATTGCCTGATCCCTAGACACTTGCCCTACCCGGCTTCCCACCGGGAACTTCATCATCAAGTGATAAGTAGAGACCACAGCTTGGAACAGATTCAATGCGGTTCTCCCCAAGATAATAGTGTAAAAAGTTCTTTGTCGTACCACCAAAAAAGTGACGGGCTTCGACACCCGCGTGAATCCTTCACCTAGAGTGAGCATTAGATCAATTGAGCCCAGGGACATTACTGGATCTCCTGAGAAGCCGTGCAAAGCCGTGGCCACACCATTTAGAGGCTTCTGGAGGCTCATTTGGTTGAAACAACTTTCAAAGATTACGTTAACCGCAGCTCCTGTATCGACAAAGACCCTTTGGACTTGGTATCTTTCTATCTCCACCGTGATGACCAGTGCATCATCATGCGGATGGATCACATTTTGATTATCCTCTGGTCCAAACGAGATCTCTGGTGCAGGTAAACCCTTTTCGACTTTTCAGACCTCATGTCTCTCATGCATGTGCAGCTCTCTGGCAGATGCTTTTCTGCTTCTGTCTGAGTCCCCTACGGTAGGTCCTCCATATATCATTTTAATGATGCCTTTGGGTTCTAATTCCTGGCTAGCATCAAGTGTTTTCTCATGGGCTTCTTTGCGCTTTTTGTTTTGTTTCGTCTCTCTCTTGACATATTCCAAGAGTTCCCCTTCTTGGATCAATTTTTCGATAGCAATTCTAAAATTTCTACAGTCGTTTGTCATGTGACCAAAGTCATTGTGGAATTTGCAGAATTTTTCAGAGGGTGGGTTTCTAGGCGGCTGTCTGTGTCCTATGGGGACCTGGACCCCCGATTTTCTCATGACTACTTCCAGCAGATCAACGGGCTGCTTGGTGAGTGGAGTAAAGGATCTCAAGAATCGTTCATTCTTATCAGTTTTCTCAGCATCTGGGGCCGGCCTTTTCCTTTCTTCTGGTCTTTTTTCCTTTTGAGAGGCAAGCTCAGCCCTCTTACTGCTCAGATCCTCTTCCATATGGATATATTTTTGGACTCTTGTCAGCAGTTCGAAAGAAGTAGCTTCTTTCTTAATGAGAGAGGCAAAGAACTGCCCTGGCTTTAAACCATCCACACAGGCATGCACCTTCAGCTTCGGCTCTACTCCCGGGATTTCTAGGACAGCCTCGTTGAAGCATGTCATATAGTCCCTCAGACTTTCATTGGGACCTTGCTTAATAGTTGTCAAGTGTAAGGAATTTCGGGTAGTCCTCTTAGCACTGACAAACTGTTGTAGGAAAACCTCCCTCGTATCCATGAAGGAGTGAATAGAGGCTCTTGGTAACTGCTTGAACCAGTGTCGAGCAGTTCCAGATAAAGTTGTAAGGAATACTCTACACTTGATGCCTTCCGAATACTGGTGCAGAAGGCATAAGCTTTCGAATTTTATCAAATGCTCTTCGGGGTCACCTTTCCCCTGATATTCGCAGGAAATTTTCTTGAAGTTGTTAGGAAAAGGATCCGTTTGAATATCTACTGAGAACGGGCTGTTCTCGTCGATATATACGGAGAAAAGTTCCGATTTGTGTCCCCCACCTTTGTGAGCTAGGACATGCTTTAGGTTCCTTTCCTCATTAGCAGAACGAATTCCTTCTTCGCTTGCTTCTATTTCTTTCGAGGTCCTTTCTGGGACTTGCTTCTGCTTTTTCAGCTTTTCCACTTCTTTTAACAGGAACTTCATTTGCTCTTGTTGCTAGGCATATTTATTAGCCCATGCATTGTCAATGTCCTCGTCGAGGTTTTCTTCATGTTCCTTAGGATCTTCTTCATCGGGGTATTCCCAGTCAGTGAAGAATCCTTCCTCGCGTCCTGCAGTTATTGGTGGCAATCTAGTAACCAGTTCTTGCGTTATGCTTGGGGCTACAGGCTTCTGCTTGTGTACTTGGGGGGGTGCTTTTACTCCCCCCGCCTTCTTGGGCTTCACCTAGAGGATTTGCGTCTTTGGAGTTCATTTCCAAAACATGTAGTCATTTTTCGATGGCCCCTTCGACCACGCCCTCTACGAGTGCTTTCATCTGGAGGAGCATGGACGGGGAAAACTGAGCTTCCATGTTGACAGCTCTGTCATCACAATGTTCTTTCCTTTGTTCCCAGGCAGAGAATTTTCCGGGTTTCCAGGAGCTTGGCCAGCTTCTTTTGAAGCAGCATCTGAGCTAGTATTCATCTTTGCAAGGTTCTGCAAATGTTTGAAGATTTTTAGAGCATTAGTTCTAGATGCTTTTGAAATGAGGCTTAAACAGATGCTGTTTGTTTCTAAAAGATCTTTGTACGATTAGAAGCCATTTGTATAAGCTTTTATAGATGTTGCTTGCTAATGCAAGGTTTAAGGGGTAGTGCCTGTTTATATAAGGCTTAACGGATGGTGCCTATTTTCATAGGGCTTAATGTACGGTGCTTATTTTCATAGGGCTTGATGTATGATGCCTAATGACTAGGCTATTTCTAACCTAGCAATAATATCGAACTAGAGAAATCCGAGTATCGAACACGAGGAGTGAATGTGTCGAGAGATAATCAAGTAGTTCGTCTTGTCTCTATTATCTTATTTGAGCACATAAACTTGGTTTGGTATTTTTCTTTAAACTACGCAATTAAATAAGTAAATGACAAGCTTAAACATGCAATAAGTAAATGGAAATAGCATGTAAACAAATGAGAATTCAAGTAATAAAGGCATGGATTTAAGTAACTTCCGATATGATTATGATGAGGGCTTACGAATCTAGATGCTTCAAACCACTTTTAATCCACCTTGAATGGTTTGTTATATCATTTATGTTAACCTACCTTACTAGGGTGGCCAACAAGTAGATCAATAGAACAATAAATGCTTTCTAAGCCTTTAAATGCTCTACCAACTCCAAATAGCTCAATATAGTCTAAGATAACCTACCAACTATCATCCAACCCATCTAATTCTTTCAAGGAATCATATGAGATGCAATCAAGTGATATGGGTATGAATTTATGCCAAGTGCTACGAATGGAAGCTTCCTAGGTATTCAATCAAACACCTTAGATGCACTCCTAGTGATCAATTAGTCATGCATTCAAATAAAGTCCCAATCCATAGGCAATTCAAGTGGAAGGTAAATCAACATCCTAGACTCTAAAACCCATCATCTAAATCAAATCATCCATCACTTGGAGCCATAGAAGTGCTTAGCTAGCAATAGATCTAGCAAGCAATCCAACAAAAATAAGAAAAAACATAATGAAAATAACAAGGAAGGAAAGTAGAGAAGAAATCATCAATAATCTCTTCAAACTCCAAGCATAATCTTCAACATAATTTGAAAATACTAATGAGGAAAGAGGGAAAATGCTAGGGTTCAAAAGTAGATGCTAAAAGTGAATTACAAAGTGGTTCATGATTCCAAATGAGGAAAAGAAACAAGTATTTATAGTCCCCACACATGTTTGAGGCTAAATTGCAATAAGTAGAAAATAGAGTTGAGAAGGTGGGGTAAAAAGTGTAATTTCCGAATTTCAGCTCAAGGGTGAGTGTGTATTTTCGGCCTCATTTGTCTCTTTGCGCACTCCTACGGTTTTGGCTCGTTCTCTCTCGTCCGGCCTCGGAAAAATAATCCGCGAAGTGCTACGGCTTCCTCTTTCGATCCTCTTTGACATAGAACTACTCGCACGTTCCCAGAAAATCGTCACAGCACCTGAAATTGGCACGGAAATCGAGAGAAAATGCAAAACGTATAGAAAATGCATAAGTATGAAAACCCTAGCATATTTATCACTTAAGCACACATATGAAAGCCAAAACCTACCAAAAACCATCTTGAAATGTATATAAAATATCTATTTGTTAACTCTCCCAAAATTAAGCCATTGTTCGTCCCAACAATGGAACAAAACAATCAAAACTCAAACCGAATGGGTATGCAATTCAAGATCATTGATATCTCAAAATACTCACTCAACAAAATGTTTTCAAGCATAAAACTCCCAAGGTGAATCGAACATTCCACGATCACACAACACTTTCAACTAAGAAATCAATCACTCAAGCATAATGAAACTCTAAACCTCTCTAGGTGTAAGTGTATCGCTCTTTCTCTCAAGTGTATGGAAGGAAGTTTACACTCATCGAACTCGTGCATGCATCGTTCTTACCATAAGCTTGCCCTAAATCTCAAGATCTCCATTGCTTGTTTGTGCACTCGAACTAAGATCAATTAGGTCTTTTATTTAGGCTTGTAATGTGGGGACATTGATTTAGGTAGGGATTTTTAGGCTAAGTGACTAAGAGATCTCTTAAGTACTTTCACCTTCTCTTTTCACTCTAAGTGTGAATTTCTCCACCTTCTACCTTCACCATTTCATCTCTTTACATTCTTTAGTACACAAGCTTTGATCGAAGCTTCTCAAATATTCATTAATAACTCCTTTATGCTCTCATTCACAACTATCTTTATTCAAACTCTTTCTTTTCTTTTCTATTCATTTTTTTTTCTTTCTTTCTTTCTTCTTTTCTTTCTTTTTTTTTTTTTGTTAGAGCTTATAGGAGTATTCTTATATAAAAAAAAAAAAACGACCTCTTCAATCAAAACTTCTCAAACCTCATTTTCTCACTTACTTCACAACCTCTCAATAGATTCCCTTAACCAACCTTCACCCCCTTTCATCCGATTTAGCAACAAAGGCTTCAAAGGCTCCAGGGGGACCACAACGTTAACATTTTATTTGGTTAGTGTTTAGGGAATAATGAGGCTAACAAGTGAGGGCCTAAAATCCTTTCTAAGTTCTAGTAGCACATATAGCAACCTCGATCGAGATTAAAGGCAAGTTCTAGAAGATAATAATGCAATAGATGGCAAACTCTCAAGAAGGAAAAAGAACGTTATCAACACAACATTTTGGCTCAAACCTTACAAGCTTTTGTTTAGAGTTCATGTGCCTAAGGTCGATCATTCCTAGTTAATCATGTTGTGCAACCATTTCATGCTCAATACACACATGAGAAATTCCAAAATATGATATCATTTTTCGCTTAACTTCATCATCGACATCTCTCTTGAAAGCAAAGGAGTGATAAACACGATATGAAAACCAAGACTTCAAGTGATTCATTCAAAAGAAAATTAAAAAATTTTGCAAAATTTGCAAGTAAGCACACATTTAAGCACATACGAATCACTTGAACGACTCCAACTTATTCACCCTCATCATATACCAAACTCACTCAAACAAATTCATCCCTTTCAAGCATCCAATTCAAGCACAATCAACTCTATCAAGCAAATACAAGCTTGAAAATCACAACTTTAATGAAAAACCGAAGAGAGAAAAGTAGTTTAAAGACCTTATCTTACCCCCCTCCCCCAAACTTATTTTAGAAACAAAATCTAAAATGAGTTTGGATGGAAGAATAATAAAAGGAATTAAAACTACACTCACAAAGGTCCAAGCTTGTGATGTATGTCACGTTCAATGTTACTCATTCCGATACTTGCTCGATTGAGTTGAATTGTCTCCTTCGTCGTCATTTTCTCCTCTTGACTTTCAAATTCAAGAATATATTCCTCTATTTCAAGAGAAAGAAAAGAATAGGTAAGAGTGATGAGGTATAAGACAAGAAATAGCATCACAAAGAAAGTAGAAAACAAATTGGAAAATAGGGGAGTAAGGATTGACCGCGGTCAAACCCCGGGATGGAGGTTTAACTGCCGTGAAATGGCCTAAAAATGGCTTTCAGGCTGCGAACTAAATTCAGCCCGCCGTTGGCTCTGTTCCCGGGCTTGGCTTGGGCCTTCCCCGGCCCGTCCGGGACGAGAGTCAGTCCTTCCCCCTACCCTCGAGTCTAACGAACGCAATGCAATCGACGGAATTGAATTTTGACAAGTTTTACTATTTCTTTTTGATTTTACCGCCGGACTGCGCAAAAGTTGGAACTTAGACCCTCACATTTTTTCTAAGTGTTGTAACTCAAAAACTTGAAAAATCTCAAAAATTTTCTAAGGCATAGAAATGCACCCAACACTTAAAACTCACTTCCTAAGGCATGTAAACTCACTCTCAACCCTTATTCAAACAAAACGACTCAACTAACATTTATTCAAAACGATAAAAACGATGAAAGGATACGTGTTGGGGTTCCTCCCAACTAGCGCTTTTTTAACATCGCTAGCTCGACGATACCTCAATGGACGACTCATGACACATCAAACGAGGCCCTCTTTTGACCTCTAAACCTTGTAAACCTCTCTGATAGGGATAAATATATCAGCCCAGCCACATGGCACTTTTCAATGCTGATCAGACCATTCTTCTGAGGGCCCCAGGTGACTTATTCGGCACATATTCCTAGGATATTCAGAGAATGTAAGGTTCAGGACACATGTCTCAAGAACCATCCTTGGAGCAGATGCCTTGGCCAGGACAGAAGCTAGGAGGTTCCAAACAGATCTGGGCCTATGCGGAAGATGTCTAGATCCCGCTGGCATCAGCTAAGATGCAGGGATTTGCCTAACACATGGTCGGCGTGACTCTACCTACCTTAGAGTGAGGACCAAAGAATTGAAGACGAAGGGAATCTTGTCTCCCTAGAAATTCCTTCTTTGTCCACCCCTAGTACGAGCATTCACCTTTTTGTCCTTTCATCACCGATAAATATCAAGTGAACACGCCACTTCATGTAACTCAACTCTTCATACACACACTATTCCATTCATACTCTGCTTCGCATCTCTGCGAACTAGAGCTACCAAAGTCCTTCTTCAATGATTTCTCCTCTCGTATCACTCTCCTCTACACCCTCCTCGGTAAAGAAGGAGACTCTTCATAATTCAAGGCAAAGGTATAATCCTCGTTGCTGAGAGAGGACGAAACATAAAGGCGCCTTGCGCTCTCCACTTCGACCTCTCCTTCCCTCTTCGTTTTTCTGCTTGAATGAGCTCAAAAGCTTTATGGATTTAACTGGATTGTGGTTATAAACACCCTTTGTTCAATATATAGCTCGATTCTCTCTTTTATGTCTAGATGAAAGACGCTCCGTATAAAATGAGTTGTTATGGCTAATAAAGCACCTGAATCTCTTACTTGCTGTTGTTATGGTCTCTTATGTATGAACGCTTTTTACAAATATGACGAATAATCACACAATTGTTGTAGATCTTCAACCCGGATCTATCAACTGACGCCGTCTATGGGAATTTTGAGTTTAAGACGTTGATTTCCTTCCTTATATGCGAATTTTTAGCTTGCTATTTGTAATGCTGTTGAAGTTTTTGAATCCGAAGTGTTAATCTCTGCGGTATCACTGAAATTCTAGCTGATTGTGATAATATTGTTATGAATTTTATCTGTTATTTCCTCGTGCACGAGACGCCTGGAAAAGGGAGATTAGCACGAATGTATACTCGGTATTAGTTAAGTAATTTTCTTAGGAAAACTCAGATATGCATATTGTGAATTGATCTCAGCTTAATCTTTCATGTTGTTGAGTTGCGAAATCGGAGGTGATCTTAAGATTATGTTCTCCTCATATGAATTGTGATAACTGAATTATATTCTGTGTTTGATCCAAATGTTGTGGAAAACTTGAGGGAAAGCCGAATTAAAATCGCTGCAATCTTAGAGTGCGTTCAACTCATCTCTTATAATTGGTGAGTGTAAATTCCGTTAAATATTGCAAAACATGAAGTTAGCTCGTGGGTTATGAGGGACTGACAGTTACAGAGGAAGCGCTGCAACTCAAATCCAGTCGTAGGCCCCTGTATTGCCATCTACCAAAAACACACAGAGTAAGAACGCTGAAAATAGAGGGCCGAAAATGATGAGATCACCCCATTTACCTTGATGAAGGGGCCCCACATTTGAAGGCAGAACCTCTCATAAGCCCTATCTAATAGGCAACATTCTCGTAAGCCCTATATAATAGGCATTGTTGGGAATTGTTAAGGATAACATGTTAAGGGGGAAATCAAATGGGACGTTTTAAAATAAATGTACATGTTTTGATTTGATCCCAAAACCCCTAAGTATCCTGTTCCCAAGCGACCCTGCTTGATGTGAAATAGGTTAGAATATTTTCTAAGCCTATACTGTTAGGATGGCTTCATTTTTTTTTGCTTTAGATGTTTAGATTTTAGACTGCAGGATTTTCAAGCGAAGACCACTCGCTTGAGTGTGCTTTTGAAGCGAAGCGATTCTAACGAAGCGAGCTGAAGAGTGCCGAAGCGTAGCGATCCTAAGCGAAGCAGATGCTACAGTAAAACTGAAGCGAGTCTGCTGAAGCGCAGTGAAGCGAGCGCTATAGTAAAAGTCAAAGCGGGTCAAGGTTCACATAAGTAATACTCGGGAATTCTATTTCCACAGTATACGCTACAGTATGCCCCGAAGCGATTCTTTTGAAGTGGGCACTCCAATTCTAAAAGCGAAGCGAGCCCCTACCTAACAGATTGCGACAACTCAATTCCCGCTCCAATTTAAACGATGAGTTCAAACTCCAGTCAGGTGAAGATCGCCGCATTAATTGCGTATCTCCACGTGTCGATTGAGGAGAGGAGTAACGGAGTTGACCGCCATGCCAACAAGGGCGCCGCAACAGTGTTGGACCGCTCCAGTTACTGTTGAATTGGAACTTAGCCATTTTCGGCAATGGGACAAATCTGCGTGTCTGAAAAGCAGCAGGCCTGTGCAAGTACTGTCCAGAGGAGGAGGGACAAAGCCACCAACCAAGCAACGGATCCTGGCCAACCCTCCGCCTATAAATAGTGAAGGATGAAGACGGAGAAGAGTAGAACACTACTTGAGCATTCAACGCATACAGCAAACAAACACTCCCAGCCTTCAAGCAATCCTCGAGTTTTTTTTTTTAAGTGTTCTCCATGCTTTAGCAACATCAAAGCTCGTCTCCGAAACCTTCACACTTAGAAATCTAAGCCCTTTCCATATCCAAGCTTAGATAAGAAATCCAGCCTTCTTTGCATTCATTGTAAAGAGTTCTTCATTAGTGTGTCTGTTGAAAACCAAAAACCCTAACCCTAAGTTCTGTCTGTTAGGTTTTGAGTTTGTCGAAAGGTTGTCACGATCCAAGACTCTACTTTCTTCGATAGTAGAAGTCTCGATCATAGAGTCTAGATCAAAGCTAGCACAGTCCTTGATTGTGTGAAGCTCGATCGAAGCTAGGTTTGTGTGGAGAGCCTGTAATCTCCCAGTTTCAGACTGAAGCGAGTGAAGCTTAGTCCAGTCTAGGTCTTAAGGAGAACCCGCAATCTCCCTGTCGTCGTCAGATCCAAGCAAGTGAAGCTCGATCTTGACCAGGTTTTTGAAAAACCCGTAATCTTCAAGGTTCTTAAGTGAAGAGAATCAGTTGCCTCGTGCAACAAAGTGGACGTAGGTGTTTTATCACCGAACCACTCTAAACCCTTGTGTTTGTATTTCTTGCTCAAACTTTTCATTTGTTTACTGCTTTGATTATACATCTTGCACACGCATCGTAAACAACTTAAACCGAGTTTTAAATACTTAGGAAACACTAGTTCACTAAAATCCGCATCTCGAGTAAAGCCTCACTCTTGATCTAACATTCGCTTAGGTCAAGTAGTTAGCTAACACTATAGATCTAGCTCTCGGCTAGGTCTTAGTATTTGAAGCGAGCGCTTTATTTGTCACTCTGAGATAAAGGAAAAGAAGTTGAAAAAACTTCAAAAAACGTACTCACCCCCCACCCCCTCGACGTGTTTTTCCTCTATCAAACCAGGACCAACAGGAAGAACCCCCAGAAGCCCTATCTAATAGGCAACATTCTCGTAAGCCCTATATAATAGGCAGAACCACCAGAAACCCTATCTAATAGGCAACATTCTCGCAAGCCCTATATAATAGGCAGAATCTTCAAAAGCCACACACAGTAGGCAGAACCCTCAAAAAGCCCTACACCGTAGGCAGAACCATACAAAAAGCCCTACACAGTAGGCATCATACATAAAGCCCTACATGGTTAGGCACCATACATTAAGCCCTATGAAAATAGGCGCCATGCATTAAGCCTTATGAAAATAGGCACCATAACATTAAGCTCTATGAAAATAGGCATCATACCTTAAGTCCGTCTAAGACAGGCACTACGCATTAAGCCTTGTAAAAATAGGCGTCACCCATTCCAGCCCTATATAAGCAGGCGCTACCCTTTAAAGCTTTGCATAAGCAGGCGATATCTATGAAAGCTCGTACAGATGATCCCTAATCATAAAAGACTTGTCAAAAGCAAACCATGTCTATTTTAAGCCTCTTTTCAAGATCATCTGGAACTAATTCTCTAAAAATCTTCAAGCATTTGCAGAACTTCACAAAGATGAACACTAGCTCAGATGCTGCTTCAAAAGAAGCCGGCCAAGCTACTGGAAATCCAAAAAATTCTCTACTCGGGAATAAAGGAAAAGGCACTGTGGTAACAGAGGCCAGTGTCAACATGGAAGCTCAGTTTTCCCCAACCATGCTCCTCCAGATGAAAGCGCTTGTAGAGGGCATAGTCGAGGGGGCTATCAATAAAAGACTTCATATTTTGGGAATAAACCCCCAAAACGCAAATCCCCCGGATGAAACCCAAGAAGCTGGAGGAAGTAAGAACACCCCCGTGGTGCACAATCAGAAGCCCAAAACCCCAGGCATAGTCCAAGAATTGGTTGAAAAGCCGCCACCAATAATGGCGGGACAAGAGGAGGGATTCTCTACTGATTGGGAATCACCAGATTAGGAAGGTCCTGAAGAACCTGAAAGAAATCTCGACGAGGACACTGACAATGCATGGGCCTAGAAATACGCACAGCAACAAGAGCAGATGAGGCTCTTGATAAAAGAAGTGGAAAGGCTGAAAAAGCAGAAGCAAGCCCCAGAAAGGGCCTCAAAGGAAACAAAAGCAAGTGAAAGAGGAATATGTTACACGAATGAAGAAAGGAACCTAAAGCACGTTCCAAATAATAAAAGTGGGGGACACAAGCTAGAACTCTTCTCCGTATATTTAAATGAGACCAGCCCATTCTCAGTAGATATTCAAACAGATCTTGTTCCTGGTAACTTCAAAACAATTTCTTGTGAATATCAGGGGAAAGGGGACCCAGAGGAACATCTGATGAAATTCGAAAGCTTATGCCTTCTCCACCAGTATTCAGAAGGCGTCAAGTGTAGAGTATTCCTCACAACTCTATCTGGAACTGCTCAACACTGGTTCAAGCAGTTACCAAGAGCCTCTATTTACTCCTTCATAGATCTAAGGGAAGTTTTCCTGCAGCAATTTGTTAGCGCTAAAAGGACTACCCGAAATTCCCTACACCTGACGACCATTAAGCAAGGTGCCAATGAAAGTTTGAGAGAATATATGACGCGCTTCAACGAGGCTGTCCTGGAAATCCCAGGAATAGAGCTGAAGCTAAAGGTACATGCCCGCATGTATGGTCTAAAGCCAGGGCAGTTCTTTGCCTCTCTCATCAAGAAAGAAGCTACTTCTTTCGAAGAACTGGTGACAAGAGTCCAAAAATATATCCATATGGAGGAGGCTCTAGGTAGCAAGAAGGCCGAGCTGGCCTCTCAAAAGGAAAAGAAGCCAGAAGAAAGGAAAAGGCCGGCTCCAGATGCCAAGAAAACTGATAAGAATGAACGAATCCTGAGATCCTTTACTCCACTCAGCAGGTAGCCTGTTAATCTGCTGGAAGTAGTCATGAGAAAGCCGGGGGTCCAGGTCCCCATGGGACATAGGCAACCGCCCAGGAACCCGCCCTCTGAGAAATTCTGCAAATTCCATAATGACTTCGGTCACATGACAAACGACTGCAGAAATTTGAGAATTGCTATCGAGAAGTTGATTCAAGAAGGGGAACTCTTGGAATATGTCTAGAGAGAGACAGAGCAAAACAAAAAGCGTAAAGAAGCTCATGAGAAAACACCCAACGCTAGCCAGGGATCAGAGCCCAAAGGCGTCATTAAAATGATAAATGGAGGACCGACCGTAGGGGACTCCAACAGAAGCAGAAAGACATCTGCTAGAGAGCTGCACATGCATGAAAGACACGGGGTACTGGAAAGTCGAAAGAGGCTTACCTGCAACAGAAATCTCGTTTGGACCAGAGGACAATCAAAATGTGGTTCATCCACATGATGACGCATTGGTCATCATGGTGGAGGTAGAAAGATACCAAGTCCAAAGAGTCTTTGTAGATACAGGAGCTGCAGTAAATGTCATATTCGAAAGTTGTTTTAACCAAATGAGCCTTCAGAAGCCTCTAAACGGTGTAGCTACGGCCTTACACGGATTTTCAGGAGATCCCGTGATGTCATTAGGATCAATTGATCTAATGCTCACTTTAGGTGAGGGACCCATGTGGGTATCGAAACCCGTCACCTTTTTGGTGGTGCGACAACAATCTTCTTACAACATTATCTTGGGGAGAACTGCCCTAAACCCGTTCTAAGCCGTGGTTTCCACTTCCCATTTGTTGATGAAATTCCCGGTAGGAAGCGGAGTGGGGCAAATATCTGGAGACCAGGAAATCTCTCGAAAATTTTATATCCAATCAGTACAGGCAGGAGAAGCCAGTAAAAGGTCAACGACAGAACTCGCCGATGATAAGGCTGAAGCAAAGCCTGATGGAAAAAGACTTAAAGCTACAACTACTGCAGAAGAGAGCCAGGATCTCTCCACTTCAATGGAACACTTGATGATTACCAACACCAGCCCCTCAGAAAAGCTCATGCTACCCAAAGACTCAAACAAACGGCCGCTCCAGCAGAATGACAAAAGTAAAGGATTTGGGGCTGGAATGATAGGTACATGCAACACCCCAATTGTGAAGGGGCACTGGGAAACTCTGATAGCCAAAGCAAGGGCGGAAGTCAAGGATGCAACCAAAATGCAAGATCAAGAGAATGTCGAAGAGACAGCAAACAAGGAAAAAGGTAGTATCCTCAAAGTATGCAGGGAAAATTAAGCGTTGTTCTTAAAAAGAAGAAGAGTATGAATGGTCATAACCTTTACCTACCTTGAAACTTTTTATCTTATAATTAGTCAATATGTGGGAAGCACAGGATCATGTATCCTTGCCCTCAAAGTAATTGTATTTTGCGAAATATTTGTTCCAAATGAGGCATAATTCCTTCAGTTTCTTATACCTCACTCGGGGGGGAGTAGGGAGTACCCTACATCCCAACAAATGTAGTACATTATCTCAAAATGCTTTAGCCTGTATTCTATTACCTCAAAATGCTTTAGCAGGAAAGACTTAGCAGCAGATGGAAATAAAATGAAAAGGCTTGACAAAGGCGAGATCTTAGAAAGCATCTGGCCCAAGATCAAAGAAAATAAATTGGTTTTTGCCCCATTGGCATGATTCAGGGGCCATAAAAATAGCACCCCATTACAAATACAAATGGAAGTAAGATGTTTTAAAACATTCCACCTAGATCAAAATAATTAAAGAAAGGGATCTGACACAGAAATAGGATCTTCAGAGCCAGACGAATAAGAAGATAAAGCCCGATTCCCAGAAGCGAGAGGAGCTTTAGCTGAATACAAAGGAAGATCACCTCGGGTTGATCTGTTGAAATACTCAGAACCTCCTTTTCCCCAAAACCGCCCTCCATGACCGTCGGAGTATGCACAGAAGAAGTAGTTTCTTTGTTTAAAGAGGAACCTAGAACATTCTCCTCTCCTAGCTCCTAGCAGGGAAAAAGAATCGCTAAGCAAATAATGATAAATAGCAAGTAGGCAAGCTTAACCACAAAATATATATATATATATAGGGAGTGGTTCTGGTGAAAACTAAATATTTCGTGCAAACTGCAAACCATGCATTTTTATACATAACATGATGCATTTTTATGCATAACATGTTGCATAAAAAAATAATTTATTTAGTCCATTTTTATTAATAAAAAATTATATTTAATTATGCAACATGTTATGCATTAAAATGCATCATGCTATGCATAAAAATGCATGGTTTGCAGTTTGCACGAAATATTTACTTTTCATATGATCTACTACCTATATATATATATATATATATATATATATTATAGCGGAGAGATCACATATAAAAGACAGGTTCTGTAAGAAATGATAAATGATCTGGACCATTGATCTGTGTGATCTACGGTGTGGATTAACTTGTGCATTATGATTTTACTAAAATGCATTATGATTGTATAGATAATGCATTATAATGCACTGTGCATTATAATTATGTGCATCATGCATTATAATTATATGCATAAAATGCATCATTTTTTATTTTTTACAATAATCATATTTTGTACAGGATCTCACCCCTATATATATATGTTAGGTTTTTCGTCATGTTTTCATGTCCGTTTTCATTGTGTTTTTGTGTCTTTTCGTGTGTCTTTGGCTATGAATTGGTTGTTTGGAGTTTTTGGTACTTGTAGGATGAAAAGGGCGGAAACGAGAAGAAAACGAGAAGAATGGATGTTGAGCAATCATTGACCTCGAGTTCTAACCTCTCATGATTTTATTGAAGATTCATTTTGAATGTAAAGAAAGCATTATATCGAAGAGGGGTTCGATAGGAGCACATAGGCAAAAACGGAGGTCAATTTGGAGTTCGGATGAGGAAGATACGGCCGAAACAAGAGGGTCGCGCGCAATCGTCCAGTGCTTGATTTAGCAGATCGGCCAAGTCCTTCACAAATCTGGCCGATCGGCCAGATGTCCGCGTCCAGCTGTTGTTTCCTTATTTAATTAGGTTTTTCTTCCTAATATATATACTAGTACCTTGGGACGAATTTGTATCAACTTTTACCAACCTTTTACCTTAGTTTTAGCTCTAGTTTTGCATTCAAATACTCTAGTTTAGTTTTCCTTTGTTCGATCCGGATCGTTACTTCGTTCTTCAATTAATTCAAGTTTGTACTTAGTTCTTCGTTCTTCGTTTAATCTCGTAAGTTCTTTATTGCTTTCTTTTATTTGATTTAATTGCTTCCTAGTTCCTTAGATTTAGTTCTTAATTGCTTAGTTTAATTTCGTTCGTTCGTTTTCAAGTTCTTAGATTAGATTCGTTTTTCTTAGTTTTCAATTCCTTCGCTTTCAAATTTTCGTAGTTAGATTTATTTGCTTAATTTTCAGATTTAATTATTATGTCTAGATTCGTTTTCTTCGTTGCTTTCGTTATTGCTTTCTTTTCAATTCCATGCCTAGGTAGTTTAATCGCTTTTATTTAATTTCTCTAGATTGATTAGTTTAGATTTATTTCTTGCTTTCTAGATTAGATTTATTTATTTGCTTTTGATTTATTGCTTATTTATTTTCTTGTCTAGGATTTAAAACAAAAACCAAACCAAATTCTTTTTACTTGCTTTCTTAGATTTAGGCTAGTTTAGGATTTTTGCTACACGATTATTTGCCCTGCAAAGTTTTCCTTGAGATTCGACATTGGGTTTTTACTTACTAAGTGCTAGGATAGATTTCGTTCTATTGCGAACACTTTTTAGTGAAACAAATTTTGGCGCCGTTGCCGGGGAAAACTTTAGGCTATTTAATTGTGTAGTATTTTGTTTATTTATTTTATTTTTATTTTATTTTTGTTCGATTTCTTTTCCCTTCCACTTGGTGCGTTTAATTCGTTTGTTGAGTGTTGTGTAAGCAAGGTCGTCGAAGTCTCTAAAGGAAGTTGACACCTCACGTCATCAATAGGAGAAGGCGCTCTCAACTGCGACGAACGAAGAAGAAGACAAGAGTTCGAAGCAATGGCACAAAACATGGGAGATTTTGCTCGTCCCACCTTCACCGCCACCACTTCGGCAATTGTCCTAACCACCGAGGTTAGGAATTATGAGCTTAAACCGCACCACTTGGCTTTGCTCCCTACCTACTACGGGCTGCCCAACGAAGATGCTCTCATGTTCATTCGCGAATATTGCACGATGGTGCAAAATTTTCCATTGGGAGAGCTTTCGGAGGACGACTTGAAGATGAAGTGTTTCCAATACACGTTTAAGGATAGAGCAAAGTCATGGTATCTCACTCTCCCGGCCACCTCTCTCACAACTTGGAATGCGTTGTGCAACAAGTTCATGATGAAGTACTACCCCAACCACAAGACACAAGAGGTGCGATCGAAGATCATGAATTTTGCTCAAGGAGCCGATGAGCCTTTTCATGAGGCTTGGGAGAGATTCCAAGAATTGTTGCAGCAGTGCCCTCACCATCAAATGGCGTCCGAGATGCTTTGGCAATATTTCTACGATTCTCTAAATCAAACTTGCCAATTCATGGTGGATAGCTTGGCCGGAGGAAACATCGGAGTGAAGACAGCCGACGAGTTGAGGATGATCTTTGAGACTCTTGCTGCAAGCTCTCAACAAAAGTCGTCTCGACCGAGGAAGATGGAGGCTAGTGTGGTCACTATTAGCCCGGATTTGGCGAAGCAATTGGCCGATATGATGAGGGATCTCCAAGAACTCAAGATGAAGACTCCACTTACCCCTTCGGAGTCTTGTGGCATGTGTGGACTAGCTGGCCATGTCATCGATGAGTGCACTAGGAAGGCCGAGCTTACTTATGAAGGAGGAGCCGAAGTCTACGCAGCACAAGGATACCCACCACCACCATATGCTCAACAATTTCCTCACCAACAACCATTCTACCATCCCCCACAGTCTTACTATCCACAACCGCAGTTCTACCCACCTCCGCCTCAACAATCTCCACTTGATGAGGCTAGTCTCGCCGCATTTATGCATGAGAGCAAGTTGGCTCGTGAAGCGCAAGATGCCACGATTAGACGCCTTGAGACCAATATTGGGCAGATTTTTGGAGCAGTTAATGAGTTGCAGAAGCTATCAAATGGGAAGCCTAGCCAACCCAAACAAGCTCATGCCTTAACGGTCATTGAAGAGGAGCAAGACAAAGGAAAGAAGTGGAGAAGTCACACCGTGGATGCCATCAAAGCAAGCCGACAACGTTCTCGCGCATTCCCTACCTCAGCTGGCCATCTCTCATCTCTACCAAAACAAGGTGATCCCGGAAGTTTCAAATTAGATGTTGTTTTGGATAATGGGGATAGTGTGCCGGGTATGTTGGATTTGGGGGCAGCGGTGAACTTGATGCCATACTCGATTTTCGAGAGAATGGGTTCGAGGGATCTTAAGCCCACCAATTTTTGCATCGAGCTAGCCGACGGTTCTTTGAGTCGTCCCTTGGGGATTGTGGAAGACGTTATGTTACTTGTGAGAGGAATTCGAGTTCTCGCCGATTTTGTTGTTCTTGATGTGGGGCGAGGAGCTAGGAGTGAGAGAGGTCATCTTCTCTTGTTAGGACGACCTTTCATGGCTACTACTCAAACTCGAATCGATGTTGGATCCGGTACATTGAGCATGGCCGGTGTAGGAGGTTCGGTAACTTTCTCAATTTTTGATAACTATTCTTCTTGTCCTAATTCTTTTATCCAAACATGTTCGTATGTGCATATTACTAATGATTTGGATGAGAAAAAGATAGAGGAGAATTTTCAGGTTGCTATGCATGAGGAAGAAGCCATTATCGATGAGTTTTTGAGCAAATTAGATGAGGAAGAAATTGTGGAGGAGTTTTTGAGCAATGTGGAAGACATGGAGGATCACAATTGCATTATGGAGGAGTCGATTTTGAGCTCACAACAAGAGGAAGAAATCATGGACAACTTTCTTGCCAATCTCGACGAGGAAGCATTTTATGTGGAGGATCCATCATCAAGTTTTGAAGATCATGATATTTCTTACATGGATTTTCACACAAGTGTGGGGGAGATGAGTGTCCAAGATAACCCTCTTTTCGAGTTTCAAGCCGAAGAGAAAGAAGAGTCCACCTTTGCACCGAGAGTCACCTATGGATGGTTAAAGACGTTGCTCGTTGCAACAGATTTTGGTTGAGAATTTTTGGTACGTCAAGCTAATGACGATAAACAAGCGCTTGGTGGGAGGCAACCCACTTTCTCTATTTTATTTTTGTAGAGTATGATTTATTTTCTTTTTATTTTTGCTGTTTTTCGTTCGTTTTCTTTTGAATTTCGTGCAGGGAAAAGTTTACAAGGAGGGTTTGATGAAGAGAGAGAGCGAGCCGGACTTGAATGATTCCCGTTTTTGGGCCCCAAACGATCCCCGTTGGCAAGATCCACGGTTCCGAGGTCCATTCAACCCATAGCTTTGTTTTGTGTCTTTCTAATTTTGTTTTGAGTCTTTTATTTCTTTATTTCGTGCACTTTTACGCTTTTATGTTTTGTTTTTGAGTTTGTTTTGTAGGTACTACTTGGAGTCTTTCGAGATTTTGAGTTATTGGTCGTCATCTTGCGATAAGTTCCTTCTTTCCTTCTCCTTTTTATTTTCTTGCAATGGGGACATTGCTTGATTTTAAGTGTGGGGTAGGGTCTTTGAAACTTTTGGCATGATTTGTTTGTTTTTGTTTGCTTGATCGAGTCTTGTATGTGATCGAGTTTTGTTTTTCCCCACCTAAGAATTTGGTTGAATTCGAGTTTATAAGCATGTGACTTAGGATTGATTTGAATGATTTAATGATTGAGTATTTAGTTGTTGGAATTGATAGCATGAGTTAGGTTGGTTTAGTCGTGAGTTGTGATTGATTATGATTTGATGAATTGTGGGGCATGATCGATTTGAGTGTGAGGAGATGATTAATGATTTTGGATTATGAGTGATAAATCTAAATTGTTGCAACTTTGGATTGCTAGTTTACTTTCCCTTTATAATAATAAAAAAAAAAAAAAAAAAAAAAAGAAAGAAAAAAGAGAAAAAGAGTTGTGTTTATATGTGAATAAAAGAGTTGATAGGATTCTGCTCCTCTTACTTGTAACGTATGAAAATACTAGAGTAATGGGCATGGGAAACCACATGAAAAGGCTTCGAGAAACCCTCAAATGATTAAATTTCATGAATTATGTCCTAAATGATACTCGTGTATGTTAGAATAAAGTGTTCGTAGGTACTCTACTCCTCTTGACAATGAGTACGGGAAACCGCACTAGGAGGCTCGATGTGACCCATCGATGATTAAACCTAGTGAATTATGTGCCAAAAACGTTCACATGTGTGTAAAAAAAAAAAGAGTTATATATGTGTAGAGTTGAATAAAAGGGGAAGTAGGCTAGACGTCTAAGTTGCAGTGATTCTAGATATTTGTGAGATGTGTGTATCATTGCTTTTCCTCTTACTTGGATTGATTTATAAGCCGCACAGTTCGTTGATGATGATTGTTCGTAACTTGGGATTAAAGTGATTTCGTTCATTGCTTGTCAATTCCGGTGATTAAATGTTCTATGATTTGAATTGTTTGAGTTGAGTTTAAGTTGTGTGATTATATTGCTTGAGGACAAGCAAAGGTCTAAGTGTGGGGGATTTTGATTGGTGTCTAGATGTTAGGTTTTTCGTCATGTTTTCATGTCCGTTTTCATTGTGTTTTTGTGTCTTTTCGTGTGTCTTTGGCTATGAATTGGTTGTTTGGAGTTTTTGGTACTTGTAGGATGAAAAGGGCGGAAACGAGAAGAAAACGAGAAGAATGGTTGTTGAGCAATCATTGACCTCGAGTTCTAACCTCTCATGATTTTATTGAAGATTCATTTTGGATGTAATGAAAGCCTTATATCGAAGAGGGGTTCGATAGGAGCACATAGGCAAAAACGGAGGTCAATTTGGAGTTCGGATGAGGAAGATACGGCCGAAACAAGAGGGTCGCGCGCAATCGTCCAGTGCTTGATTTAGCAGATCGGCCAAGTCCTTCACAAATCTGGCCGATCGGCCAGATGTCCGCGTCCAGCTATTGTTTCCTTATTTAATTAGGTTTTTCTTCCTAATATATATACTAGTACCTTGGGACGAATTTGTATCAACTTTTACCAACCTTTTACCTTAGTTTTAGCTCTAGTTTCGCATTCAAATACTCTAGTTTAGTTTTCCTTTGTTCGATCCGGATCGTTACTTCGTTCTTCAATTAATTCAAGTTTTTACTTAGTTCTTCGTTCTTCGTTTAATCTCCTAAGTTCTTTATTGCTTTCTTTTATTTGATTTAATTGCTTCCTAGTTCCTTAGATTTAGTTCTTAATTGCTTAGTTTAATTTCGTTCGTTCGTTTTCAAGTTCTTAGATTAGATTCGTTTTTCTTAGTTTTCAATTCCTTCGCTTTCAAATTTTCGTAGTTAGATTTATTTGCTTAATTTTCAGATTTAATTATTATGTCTAGATTCGTTTTCTTCGTTGCTTTCGTTATTGCTTTCTTTTTAATTCCATGCCTAGGTAGTTTAATCGCTTTTATCTAATTTCTCTAGATTGATTAGTTTAGATTTATTTCTTGCTTTCTAGATTAGATTTATTTATTTGCTTTTGATTTATTGCTTATTTATTTTCTTGTCTAGGATTTAAAACAAAAACCAAACCAAATTCTTTTTACTTGCTTTCTTAGATTTAGGCTAGTTTAGGATTTTTGCTACACGATTATTTGCCCTGCAAAGTTTTCCTTGAGATTCGACATTGGGTTTTTACTTACTAAGTGCTAGGATAGATTTCGTTCTATTGTGAACACTTTTTAGTGAAACAGATGGCATTGTCCTTGGACACCGAGTCTCGAGTGAAGGATTGGAGGTGGATAGAGCCAAGATCGTGGCAATTGAAAAGTTACCTCCACCTACTAATATCAAGAGCATTCGGAGTTTCTTGGGGCATGCGGGTTTTTATAGAAGATTCATCAAAGATTTCTCAAAAATCACGAAGCCTCTTTGCCATCTACTTGAGAAGGATGCCAAGTTTTTATTTGATGATGAGTGTCTAGTTGCTTTTGAGAAGTTGAAAAAGGCTTTAGTCTCCACTCCGGTTTTGATTACTCCAAATTGGGAAGAGCCTTTTATCATTGATTGTGATGCTAGTGATTGGGCAATAGGAGTGGTTTTGGGCCAAAAGCGGGATAACTTGTTCCAGGTTATACACTATGCAAGAAAAACTCTAGACTCGGCTCAAAAGAATTACACAACTACCGAGAGAGAGTTCCTTGCGGTGGTGTTTGCTTTTGAGAAGTTTCGGCCCTATCTTGTGGGCAACCACACCATTGTCTATTCGGATCACACCGCGATTCGACATCTCATTGCAAAGAAGGATGCTAAACCTCTCCTCATTCGATGAATTCTTCTCTTACAAGAGTTTGATATGGAGATTAGAGATCGAAAAGGGTGTGAAAATGTGATAGCGGATCACTTGTCTCGACTTGAGAACCCTATTGAGGGTGATTCCGAGGAATCCAAGATTGTGGATGGTTTTCCGGATGAGAGACTTCTTGCTTTGAAGCTCTATACTCCATGGTATGCTGACATTACAAATTTCTTGGTCATTCATGAGTTGCCTCCGGATTTGAAGTCATATGAGAAGAAGTTCCTTCGTGAGGTCAAATTCTACTATTGGCAAGAGCCATATTTGTGGAGGAGATGTGCGGATGACATTATCCGACGATGTGTAGGCCAAAGTGATTTGAATAAGATCATAGAGGAGTGCCATAGCTCACCATGTGGAGGGCATTTTGGAGAAAATCGAACCGCGATGAAGGTGTTTCAAAGCGGATTTTATTGGCCTTCGATTTTTAAGGATTGCCTTGCATATGTGAAGAGTTGTGATAGATGCCAACATTTGGGAACAATCACCAAACGTGATGAGATGCCTCAAAACATCATGGTTGAGGTAGAGCTTTTCGATGTTTGGGGGATTGACTTCATGGGACCTTTCCCCGTCTCTAATGGCTACTCTTACATCTTGCTTACGGTGGACTATGTCTCGAGATGGGTGGAAGCCATTCCTACGGCTACCAACGATTCTAAAGTGGTGCTTAAGTTTCTTAAGAAGAATATTTTGTCTCGGTTTGGAACCCCGAGGGCACTTCTTAGCGATGGGGGGTCACACTTCAATAATCGTTGGCTTGGTAGCCTCTTGGCTAAGTATGGAGTGAAGCACAATGTTACATTGCCTTATCACCCTCAAGCAAATGGCCAAGCCGAGTTAGCCAATCGGGAGATTAAGCAAATTCTTGAGAAGTCGGTTGCAAACCGAAAGGATTGGGCTAATAGGCTCGATGATGCTCTATGGGCGTATCGAACGGCATACAAGACGCCAATCGGTATGTCTCCATATCAATTGGTGTTTGGCAAATCATGCCACCTCCCGGTTGAATTAGAGCATAAGGCTTATTGGGCAACAAGACGGATCAATTTTGAGTTCAAGGAAGCCGGTTTTGCAAGGCAAGACCAATTGGTTGAGCTAGATGAGTGGAGGAATGAAGCTTATGAGAACTCAAGGATTTTCAAGGAGAGAGCAAAGAAGTTTCATGATCATGGAATTCGAAGCCGTGAGTTTAGTCCGGGGGATGCCGTTCTTCTCTTTAACTCTCGTTTGAAGTTATACCCTGCAAAGCTTCGGTCAAAGTGGACCGGGCCGTATTCGATCTATAGATGTTACCCGAATGGAACATTCAAGTTGTTGAAGGATGATGACACAACTTTCAAGGTTAATGGCCACCAAATCAAGCACTACTTTCGTGCGGATATAGAGGAGGCCACGGTCTCGTTGCTTCAAGATCTGATACGAACCTTGGTAGGTCCGAACGACTCACGCACGCAGAAGACTCAAGATACCGATGGAAAATCCCAAAACCTCCTAAAACGAACACGAAAGTATTGTCTAGGCAACTCGGGGACGATGAATGACACACAAACGAGGGTGATGAACTCGATTGATTTGCCGGATAAAGAATTTCTTGGTCACACCATAAGAAATTCGAACATAAATCTCATAAGAGAAATAAACTGAAGTATTATTGATGAATAAGCACTTATTTTCGTCACCTATGAATGAGCCTTATTTATAGGCTTCAAAAAGTCCTAATTCCACAAGGAAACTACTTAAAAACTTATCCTAAAAGATATCAAACCAAATCCTAGTCTAAAAATGAATAAAAATCCTTAAAATAATGCTGAAAATCAACCTACCAACTATAGTCCTCATAAAAAACGAAAATTAATAAAAATAAACAACTAAATAAACTAGTAAATAAAATCTTCCATCTTATTTTCATCATAAGAGAAATAAACTGAAGTATTATTGATGAATAAGATCTTATTTTCGTCACCTATGAATGAGCCTTATTTATAGGCTTCAAAAAGTCCTAATTCCACAAGGAAACTACTTAAAAACTTATCCTAAAAGATATCAAACCAAATCCTAGTCTAAAAATGAATAAAAATCCTTAAAATAATGCTGAAAATCAACCTACCAACTATAGTCCTCATAAAAAACGAAAATTAATAAAAATAAACAACTAAATAAACTAGTAAATAATATCTTCCATCTTCAGCCCATATCATCTTTAATTCTTGGCCCATGAAGTGAAATCCATGATCTACGGGCTGCGTCATTCCCCTCCTCTTGAAGAAGATTTGTCCTCAAATCTTGGTCGCCTCCTACAACAAAAGGAAAGAAATTATGCTTCTTCTTCGTCTCATCGAACATCATGGACTCCAATGCTTTCATCCCCTCCAACTCAATTTGATGTTCACTTCCTTGAATGGATAATAAACCAGAAAATGTATCATGAACAACATCCTCAAAATCCTTCTTTGAAAATTCCTCTTGATCCTCCTCATATGCTTGTGTTGGAGTAAGAGGAACAAGCAACGCCTTATCCTCTACATGAAAGATGTTCACTTGCTGCTCTCCATCATCCACTTCATTCTGCACATCAAGATCACTATCATCGAATAAAGTAAGCGGTCCGGAAGGTGCTTCGATTTCTTCCACCTTTTCATTTTGTTCTTCCAAGACCGTCACTTTTGGATCTTTGGTCACAACTCCTCCATCATCACAAGTTGGAATAGAAAAACTCGAAGAATCTGACCTTGGCTTCACAAATGGACATATGTACTCCTTCGGCTGCTCTTCTTTCTCCAAAAAGCTTTTCTTCGAATATGAAACAGTAGTAGCTTGGGACTGCCTCCAACTATTCTGATTCCCACGATAGAAATGGAAAGGTGCAAAATGTTTCCTCATCACCGCCTTCATCTCTTTCCAAGTCATGATTGGCTCCACTCCATTCCTTCTTCTACTCTTAGCTAACCGATCCCACCAAGTTAGAGCATAGTCCGATAACAACTTGGATGCCAAGTTCACCTTCTTGAACTCAGAATAGTTATGATGATAAAAAACTAGCTCCATATTTCTCTCCCATTTAAGATACAACTCTGGATCATATTTCCCTTGAAAGTAGGTAATGTCCACATCTTCGTCCTCACCAAGATGGCCACGTTGGTTGTATTGTCGGACTTTGTCTTTGTATCGACCTCCACTCTTCGAACAAATTAACACCGACTCAGACCTCTTCTCCTCGCCCCATTGTTTCACCATCGCCTCTATCTTGAATTTTGTTTGTTGATCAAGCTCCTCATCCAACATACTGACAAAAGGTTAGTAAAAAAATAGGATCCTCACAACCTCACAAACACTCGTGTATCGCTCAAAGATAATTCACTCAACACTCGTGTATCACTCAATATGATGGCTTTTACCCTCTTTTAATCTCTCTCTTGCCTTTTACCACTCAAATCTATCTATTTAGTAAGTGAACTCAATATGAACGAATCAAAGCTCAAAATAGGAAACAAGACTTTCCAAAAAAAACGCTGCTCAGAAATTGATCCTAAGGGCTCTAGACGACTCAAAAACAAATCTGACTTTTTTTTAGAGAACTATGACACGAACGAAAGACTGATAACGTATGAATAACTTAGAAACGAATCTAAGAAGACACAAAAACAAATCTGATTTTTTTTTTGACACGAAAACGAATCTGACGAACGAAACGGGAAATAAAGGAACAAAACGAACGACAACGAAGACTCGAACGAATAAAACGAACAAAACGCAAAACCCGAAGAAACGAATACTAAGATGAAAGAAAGATAAAACCTGGATGACGTAAACTCTGGCTCTGATACCAAATGATACGAACCTTGGTAGGTCCGAACGACTCACGCACGCGGAAGACTCAAGATACCGATGGAAAATCCCAAAACCTCCTAAAACGAACACGAAAGTATTGTCTAGGCAACTCGGGGACGATGAATGACACACAAACGAGGGTGATGAACTCGATTGATTCGCCGGATAAAGAATTTCTTGGTCACACCATAAGAAATTCGAACATAAATCTCATAAGAGAAATAAACTGAAGTATTATTGATGAATAAGATCTTATTTTCGTCACCTATGAATGAGCCTTATTTATAGGCTTCAAAAAGTCCTAATTCCACAAGGAAACTACTTAAAAACTTATCCTAAAAGATATCAAACCAAATCCTAGTCTAAAAATGAATAAAAATCCTTAAAATAATGCTGAAAATCAACCTACCAACTATAGTCCTCATAAAAAACGAAAATTAATAAAAATAAACAACTAAATAAACTAGTAAATAATATCTTCCATGTTCAGCCCATATCATCTTTAATTCTTGGCCCATGAAGTGAAATCCATGATCTACGGGCTGCATCAAGATCCTTGATGGAAAGTGAGGTATCGTCGAGCTAGTGACGTTAAACAAAGCGCTCGTTGGGAGGCACCCCAACACGTATCCTTTATTTTCTCGTTTTCTTTAAGTTTAGTTTGAGTCGTTTTAGTCGAATAAAAGTTGAGAGTGGGTTAATTTGTTATGGAAAAATATTTCTAATTGTTGGATACTTTCTTTTGCCTTAGAAAATTTTTGAGATTTTTCAAGTTGGCAATTTCATGCCTTAGAAAAATTTTGAGAATTTTCAAGTTTTTGTATTTCAACACTTAGAAAAATTTTGAGGGTTTAAGTTCTACTTTTGAGCAGTCTGGCGGTAAAATCGAAAAAAATAGCAAAACTTGTCGGAATTCGATTCCGTCGATAGCGTTGAGTTCCTAAGGCTCGGGAGTAGGGGAAGGACCAACTTCCGTCCCGGAACGGCCCGAAAACGTCTGGGCCGAATCCGGGGACAGAACGGACCACGACCGTTTTGGCGGCCATCTGTTGGGCGCCAACGGGAATGGCGCCCTTTTGTTGGTCGCCAATGGCTAGCCCATTTTAGGTGTTCATTGGCGGTCAACCCTTTTCTCCCGGGTTTGACCGCCAAACTCCCTTACCCCCATTTTCTTTTTATTTTTCCTTTTTCTTTATGTGCTACATTGTTGTCTTCTTCCTCATTACTTCACCCATCTACCACCACTTTATCTCTCTACTTCATGAACTACTTCACAATATGGCAAAATTTTGAATTTTCTTTTCCTCATATCTCTTAATCTTCTTTGAATCTTGCAAAATCCCACCATAGAGTTGCTTTTCATCACTTGAGCTTTCTTTTAAGCCCATAATTGTTCATTTTTATGCTTGTTTTAGTGTAGAACAAAAAATTGGGTTGTGGATAAGTTCTTGAGGTGGTTTGCTCATTCTTGTCCAATTTTGCAAAGAATCATGAGGTAAGAGGTTTCTCACATTGTCCTAGCATGGTTTTATAGAAGTTCTTCTATTCTTCATTTGATTGAGCATGTAAATTGATATTAGAAGCATGATACAAAATGTTGAGTATGTTATGGTTTTGTGCTCTTGTAAGAGAAACGGTTGAATGGTTAGATATGCATACATGGGAGTGTGATGTGAGTTGATAGCTTCATTGTTTGATGACTTGGGGTTCCATATATAAGGCTTAAGCTTGATATGTGAGTTGATATGTGGATTAAGCTTGATATGTTAATCTTTTGTTGTAGGAGAAGTTCTAGCAAAGGGAAGGCACCTATCAAGGATGTTGGGCCTAGCAAGAAGAGGAAAGAAACAAGTTCATCAACTCGAACACTTGCAAATGATCCTAGACTTCTGGAGACTCATGGGATTGTCATTGAAGATGAAGTCGCGAGAGCCACATTTGCTACCATTGTGAGCAAGGGGATTGAGTCGACTTGTTTTCCTTCGAAGGCGTTGTTGGTGAGTTTGGGCCTCTATGATAATTTGAAGTGCTTGTTTTGACAACATTGGTTGGGGGAGTTTTCTTGATGAGGCGATTGCGGATCGACGAACTTATAAGCCAATTACCCTTGAGATTATGAGCACTATGGAGATAGGGGCCATTCACATCATTAAGGAAGTGCCTTTTCAATTATTTGGTGAGCGTCGAGTGTTATCCTTGGAAGAGACTGATGATTGCTATGGTGTGCCTCATGGAGGGATTCGCTTAGCCAAGGCCTCCTATTGTCCTATTAAATTGTGGGACCGTATCTCTACCGGACATGGTCTAAGGCTCGGCTATTCGAAGTCTAATGAGGTGATAAATCCGGTTTTGAGGATGGCATTGAAGATTATTGCTCACACATCTATTGCTCGGAAGGAGAACACGTCGGTTCGGGTTGATGATCTATTTATCCTCGAGGGAATGCTCACGAGTACACCTCTCCATTTTTGTCACTTGTTCTTGCTACAATTGAGGAGGCAAGCTCAAGGTGTGAAAGGTGTTGTGAATATCGGAGGCATGTTGACTCCTTGGGCGAGGAGACTTTGTGATAACTTTCATGGATGCCCTCATTTGGATGAGATGTATCTTCTAGATCTTAGGAAGCTATCTTTCATGCGTTTCCTTGTCAACTCGAAGTCTCCTTTCTTCTTCTTGTTCCATGATCAAGAATCCAAAGAAAGACTTTTTCCGCTTCCAAATGCTCAATTGGTTCATGTGACGGACATCCACGATAGAAGGAATTGGAAGTTGGATTTGCCCTCTCATACGCGTGCTATTCTTGAGGGGATCTTCAACTTCGGAAGTGTGGATGAGTTTGTAGAAGTTGGTGGACCGAGTGATGAGGCAAGATATGTTGATGAAAGTGATGTCCATGCTTCCACACATGATGAGGATGCGACTTTGGGAGTTCGAATCACAAACATGGAGAATAGGTTGTCTACAATGCAATCCACATTTGAGCAAAGGTTCGACACCATGGACACAAACTTCACCGCCATGAACACTCAAGTCAATCGTGTTGAGCGTGGGATGAACTCGATGGTGACTCTATTTGAGCAATTCCGGGATTTTCAAGTGAGCCAAGGTCTTCCATGGCCGAGGCCTCCACCTTCTACCTCAAATGTTTGTAAGTGTGATTTAAGCATTTTATTTATTCTTCCTCCCAAACTCATTCTAGATTATTTTTTCTAGAATAAGTTTGGGGGAGGGGGGTACGATAAAATGTTTAAATCACTTTATTTTTATTTTTGGTGTTTTCTACTTCTACTTGTGGAGTTTGTTCATTTGAGTTGCTATGATGTGGTTGGTGGTTGTTGCTTGTTGATGGGATGAGAGTGTGTAGAATGGATTGTATGTGGTGGAGTTTTGAGGAGAAGAAATTTGGAAAGAAATTTTGGATTTTGAAAAGGGTGTGTGCAATAATTCAAGTAATGTTTTCATGCTTTATAAGGGTGCTTAGTTGCGTAGGTGCAAAATTTTCTCAAGTTTCATTTTAAAAGCATCACTTGAGTTGTAGTGCTTTTTGTTCACATGGTTAGATATCGTGGTTATCATTCCTTTGCTTTCAAGAGAGATGTCGATGATGAGTTGAGCGAAAATTGATTTCATATTTTGTGGGATTTCTCATGTGTGTATTGAGCATGAAATGGTTGCATAGCATGATTAACTAGGAATGATTGATCTTAGGCACATGAACTCTAAACAAAAGCTTGTGAGATTTGAGCCAAAACGTTGCATTAATAACGTTATGTTTTTTTCTTGAGAGTTTGCCATGTATTGCATTGTTATCTTCTAGAACTTGCATTCAATCTCGATCGAGGTTGCTATATGTGCTACGAGAACTTAGAAATGATTCTAGGCCCTCACTTGTTAGCCTCATTATTCCCTAAACACTAACAAAATGAAACGTTAACTTTGTGGTCCCCCTTGAGCCTTTGAAGCCTTTGTTGCTAAACCGGATGAAAGGGGGTGAAGGTTGGTTAAGGGAATCTATAGAGAGGTTGTGAAGTAAGTGAGAAAACGAGGTTTGAGTAGTTTGATTGAAGAGGTTGTTTTAAGATGAGAATACTCCTATGAGCTCTAGTGAAAAAAAAAAAGAAAAAAAATGAAAGAGATGAGAATGGAATTCTCATAGAAAAAAAAAAGAAGTGAAAAAAAAAATGAGAAAAGAAAAAAAAAAAAAAAAAAAAAAAAAAAGAGAGAGAAAGAAGTTGAAAAAAAAAAAAAAAAGAAAAGAGTTTGAATAAAGTTAGTTGTGAATGAGAGCATAAGGGAGTTATTCATGAATATTTAGAAGCTTCAATCAAACTTGGGTATTAAAGAGTGTAAAGAGGAGAAATGGTGAAGGTAGAAGGTGGAGAGATTCACACTTAGAGTGGAAATGAGAGGGTGAAAGTACTTAGGAGATATCTTAGTCACTTAGCCTAAAAATCCCTACCTAAACCAATGTCCCCACATTATAAGCCTAAATAAAAGACCTAATTGATCTTAGTTCGAGTGTACAATCAAGCGATGGAGATCTTGAGATTTAGGGCAAGCTTATGGTAAGAGCAATGCATGCATGAGTTCGATGAGTGTAAATTTCCAACCATACACTTGAAAGAAAGAGTGATACACTTGCGTCTAGAGAGGTTTGGAGTTTCATTATGCTTGAGTGATTGATTTCTTGGTTGAGAGTGTTGTGTGATTGTGGATTGTTAAATGCACCTTGGGAGTTCCATGTTCGAAAATGCTTTATTGGGTGAGTATTTTGAGGCATCGATGATCTTGATTAGCATACCCGTATGTGCTTATGTTCTTTGATTGTTCGTTCCATTGTCGGGACGAGCAATGGCTTAAGTTTGGGGGAGTTTGATAACCACATATTTAGCATGCTTTAGAGTGCGTCTCGATGCGTGTTTTGGTTCGGATTTGTGCTTAAATGAATAGGAAATGATAGGTTTTTACATTTTATTCATTTTCTATATGCTTTGCATTTTCTCTCTGTTTCCGTGCTGATTTCAGGTGTTGCGGAAATTTTCTGGGCAAGTTTGACTTATCCTATGTCGAAGAGGATAGAAAGAGGAAGCCGTAGCACTTTGCGGATTAATTTTCCGATGCCGGACGAGAGAGAACGAGCCAAAACCGTGAGAGCGCGCAAACTGTGAAATGTTGGCGGAAAATGCACGGGTCAAACGAAAATGGACTAGTCAACCCTTCATTTAACTTTCCAGAAATTACAGATTTTACCCCACCTTCTCAACTTAAGTTTCTAGTATTTGCAATTTGACCCCAATGTGTGGAAAAACTATATATAGCTAGATATTTTCCTTATTTGTCATCTAATTTTCACTTGTAATTCATTGTGACACTTTCTCTTAGAACCCTAGCTATTTTCCCTCTTTCTACTTTTGTATTTTTCAAATATTTGTGGATGATCAAGCTTGGAGATTGAAGTTTATTGAAGAATTTCTATTCCTTTACTTTCCTTGTCATTTCTATTATGAATTCTCTTATTTTCCATGGTTTGATTGCTAGATCTATGGCTAGCTAAGCTTGCATATGGCTCCAAGTGATGGATAATATGATGTAAATGATAGGTATTAGATTCTAGGATGTTGATCTACCTTCCTCTTGGATTGCCTATGGATTGGGACTTTAATTTGTATGCATGAATAATTGATCACTAGGAGTGCATCTAAGGTGTTTGAGGGAATGCCTAGGAAGCATCCTTTCATAGCACTTGACATCAATCCATACCCATATCACTTGATTTCATCTCTTATAGTTCCTAGAATGCATTAGATGAGTTGGAAGAGAGTTGGTAGGTTATCTTAGACATAATTTGTGCTATTTAGAGTTGATAGAGTATTTAAAGGCTTAGAAAGCATTTGTTGCTCTATCAATCAACTTGTTAATCACCCTAGTAAGGTAGGTTAGCATATTTGACATAAGAAACCATCCAAGGTGGATTAAATTGGCTTGAAGCATCTAGATTCTAAGACTATCATCATCATCATATTGATATTCTACATTTGCATTTTACTTGTCTTGTCTACTTTACATTGTTGAGTTTACATTCCACTTTACTCTTTGCCTAGTTTAGAAAACAAACCAAATCATGATCATGTGCTTAGATAATATAATGGAGACGATATAGACTACTTGATTTGCTATTGCCATTTCACTCCTTGTGGTTCGACATTCGGACTTACCTTGTTCGATATTATTGCTAGGCTAGAAATAGCTCTAGTCAGCATGGAAAGTGGAGAAATTAATGGAGCCTCATAACTCCAAGATTGAAGTGGATCCTCTTCTTTGCCAAGAATTCCTACATTCTTAGGTCTTTGCCAAGCTCGTGCTTCCATCAACGCCTTTCTAATCTCTTCATGCTCCTTATTGAGGTTGGTAATTTGGGAAGCAAGCTCTTCATATTTATCATCCATCATGGAAGATGAAGATTTGTCGACTCTCATCTAGGCCATGTGGAGGGCATATCCTTAAAGCTCACGGAATCTCTCCCAAGCATCAACTATCATCTCATCTTCATGTTGTGAAAACCGATAAATTTTCGAGATTAGATGTTGTACCTTAGAAGGTGGAAAATATCTCGAGAGAAAAGCTTTGCATAGGTCTTCCCATGATTTGATTGACTTCCCATTGAGACATTTGAACCACATTTTAGCCCATTCACGAAGTGAAAATCCGAAGAGTCTCATCCGGATTGTGTCATTTGGCACTCCTTGTAGCTTGATGGTGTCACAAATTTCGAGGAATGAGTATAGATGATCATTTGGGTCCTCGGTGACTTCTCCTCCAAATTG
This sequence comes from Thymus mandschuricus, assembly GCA_029379335.1. Taxonomy (NCBI): domain Eukaryota; kingdom Viridiplantae; phylum Streptophyta; class Magnoliopsida; order Lamiales; family Lamiaceae; genus Thymus; species Thymus mandschuricus. Next base: position 9,988,236 of record CM057074.1, on the reverse strand, counting down.
ATTTGCTTGAACCAAACGAATCAAACCCGGCTTGAGCTCAAAGTTGGGTGCATCTTTCGTGCCCCATTCTCTTCCTTGATAACTAGCCTTTGGAGGTTGGAATATCTCAATTATAGGAGGTAATTGAGCTCTTGAGTTCTTATACTTTGCTCTTCCACTCTTGCTTCCATAACATCCAATTGCTTCATAAGAACATCCACTTCTCGATTGATTTCAACATCTTGCTCTTTGGAAGTTCTTTCTCTCTTCTCATGATCCAAAATGAAAGGTTCCACATGTTTAGGATCTTTTAAGTGCGTACCTATCAAACACACCAACAAAGAGATAAAAAATAATCCAATAAAATGCTTGAATTAACAAGCAATATACCATCCTAACTATAAAAATAATGTAAAAACTCAAATTAGCAACAAGAAACTAAACAAACTATTGATCATCAATCTATTCACACCCCGGCAACGGCGCCAAAAATTGACTAGGCTATTTCTAACCTAGCAATAATATCGAACTAGAGAAGTCCGAGTATCGAACACGATGAGTGAATGTGTCGAGGGATAATCAAGTAGTTCGTCTTGTCCCTATCTTGAATTCTGCATCGCTTCAATTTGCCCTAGCTTGGGTCAAAGCGAGCCGACTGCAGATTCATTCTCTAGAATGTAGGAAAGCTTGAAGGTTTACCTTTTTATACAAAAGGTTGCAGGGCTGGTGACATGCTTCTGCGTAAAATACGTGATTGTCTTGTCAGAGCATTCTCATTGTCATCCTGTCCATTTCTGCTCTGAGATAAGGACTTGTACTCATCCCCCATTCGTCGTGAATAAGTACACTTACGTGATGCTCCCTTCGGGTTGTAGTAAGCTTGTGTACTTTATTCATTTTCTCCCTCATTCACTTCGATGAAGGACTCTCTAATTCGTAGAGGAAGATGAATGCCATGAAGATGAATGCCATGAAGATCAAATTCAACGTGTAGCATTCAACAAGTGTTATCTAATTCAACATGAAGTCTTCAATTTGTGGTATCAATCTCCTACGAAGTGAGATTGACTGGTAAGTGTTTCAATTTTTAAGTACACTAAGTGAGCCGAAGCGTGCTAGAAACCTTCACTCACTACGTGGAAAATATGAAATGAATCTGACACAAATACAAAGAGGAAAACACTCTTGTTTATCCTCGAAGTATGTAAGTCAGAAACATTTTAAATTAAGCAAAGAAATTCAATTTCTTATTCCAGTCGCTTCAGATGGCCAAGCGAGTGCTACGTCACTCAAAGCTAGCCATCGCAAGCGAGTGCGGAACAGTCACTCAAAGCGAATGCTTCTCAAAGCGAGTCACGGCTTAGCGGCTCAACTCGAAGCGAGCGGGCACGAAGCGAGTATGAGCTGTCTGCACTCGAGTGCAATTTTACTTTCTGCTGTGCATTTAATGCAGGTACAGGAACGACGAAAATAACGGGCGCGTGTTCACACGTTTGAATTTGAAGCGGGAAAAGGCAGAGAAGATCCAGCTGTCGAATCTCAACAGCCCCCAATCTGGAGCCGTTCGATTAACGCCGTATACGACAAGCCAACCATAGAAGGCCACGTGGCGACGCCGAGCAAGTGGCGGTTCACTTTTACTGAGATGACGCCGGACACGTCAGATCCATCACCTCACGTCCGCCGCCTACCTACAGGATTTTCGGCGTTATTACCGTCCTACCCCTGCCACGTCAGCCATAACCTAACTCTATATATATGGGACGAGGCAGAACTGCAGAACCTTTCACAGCCTTCTAAAATTGCCATTCTCGTGCTTAGATCTGCGATTTCTGCAACTCACGAGTCTCAACCCTTTCTTTTTAAACTCTGCTCAAATTTCTCTAAAATCACCATGGGAAAGAAGAAGAACACCGAGACGATGGAGGAGTTTCTCGCGGAGGTCGACAAACACATCAATGTCGAGCCTCATCTCGATCCAGCCATCATCGAGAGAAATGGTTTTCTCCGTAGGGCCGTGACCAAGGCCGGACTATGGAAGTTTGTGACGGCGGTCCCGTCAAAGATTCTGGCCAAAGCCGTCGGCGAGCTCCTGCTAAATTTGAGGAAGGAGCAAAACATATCCTCTTTTACCGATCCACAGACGAGGAGGCCAGTGGAGGTGGACATGAATGAGCTTATCGGCACGTTCAACTTGCCGAAAGAAGGAGGAGACTCATTACTAGATTTGGGTCTCTCGGCCGGAGTTCAGTACGGTCGTTTTGCAACCACCGAAGCAGATCCGAATTTCAAGGAGGCTAGTATCCGTTCGAGTTTGACGGCCCCCTTCAACCATATTTGCGAGCTCTTCTTGAAGAGTGTCGCGTGCTACGTCGGAACCCTGGATACACTTTCCGAGACGAAGCTGATCGCCACGGCAGTTATCGTCGACAGCCTCACCAGAACCAGCTTTAACTGGCATGGCTGGTTCCTCAAACAAATTCACTAAGCTGCTACCGACTTTGCGTTCGTGAAGGGGAGCGCCGATCAGATTCTCCGCAAGGGGAAACTGAAGTTCTTCTCAAGGCTTTCCTATGCTTTGGAGAAGAAGTTTTCGGGCAAAGCATGGCCGGAAGATGACGTCACCATCTACAACAAACAGTCCATCTACCATGATAAGTGGAGGAAGACAAAGACTTTGATGGACTTGGGACTTCTCGAGGTTGAAGTGCCCGTAGCGAGACCGGTTGCCGAAAGGCAAGCCGAAGTGAGCCAAGTGAGGCCGGTCGCTTCACCCGGGAAGCGAGCCGCGCCGAAGCGAGGCAAGAAGACAAAGCGAGTCGATTTACTTGTCCAAGAAAGCGAGGCGGTGGAGAAGCCGCTTGAGGACATTGAAGCGACTCAACCCCAGCCTTCTCCAATAAAAGCCAAATCACCCCCACTCCAAATCCAAACCCACATCACCCAAATACCAGAACCTCAATCTTCATCAACCCAACAACCACTAAAACAGATAACCCCCCTCTCTCACCATGAAGAAGAATCAGCATCTTCCTTTCACACCCCCACTGTCCCATTCCTCAGCTTAGATGAAGCTGCTGCCTACACTTCATTCACCCCACTCCAATCCCAGCCAATACAACCACCACCCACCGAAACCATTCAAATTTCAGAAACCCAAGAAACCTCATCACCTACCCAATCCCTCTCGACATCGGCAGCTACAGCCGATACCGCCCAAACTGTAGGAGAACTTCCCATCATTCCTCAATTCATAACCCCTGCCCTCACCGTACACAAGCGGGCTCTCGAACGCTATGCCCTAGATAGAGAGCAAGCCGCAGAGACAATCAATCTCCGCTACAATCTTCACTCCGCGAACGTTGCATGGAGCGACGTGTTCTACACCAATGTAGTCGACTTTCTGACGTACATCACGTACCGAGGAACGGAGTACTACAAAATTTTCAGACTCCTCAAAGCCTTCACAGAAGAGGAACTAATTCAAATGGAGGCCAAGTTACTCAACTTCATTGGCAAAAATGGCTTCCATGCTTTCCTTGAAGGGACCAGCTTCTGGGAGAAGCTGGATGCTAAGGTGAAAGAATCATATCCACTCGCCACAGTTCCGAAGCGAGTGCTATCCTCCCATGAAAGGAAGCTGATCAGAGAGCATAGGGAGGAGGTGGAGTTGAAAGATGCTGAGATTGCTAGTCTCCAAAGCGAGATTACAAAGATGAGTGAAGAAATGGAGAGAAAGGCGGGGGAGGTCATCAGTCTTAGAGAAGACATTGACAAGAAGAAGAAGGAATTGGAGGGAAAGGTGGAGGAGAAGAAGAGGCTTCTAGAGGAGAAAGAGAAGGCGCTGGAGGCGCAGGTGAAGCTAGTGGATGACAACACCAAAACCATCACCGAACTCAAGGGCTTGCTTGAGGCAGAAAGAAGCCGCTTGAGGGAGGTTAATGCCAAATTAATCGCTCTAGTCAAAGAGAAGAAGGTGTTAGAAAAGGAAGTGAAGGAGCTGAAGGAGAAGGTGGAGAATAGTGAAGGAGAGTTGGTGATGAAGGGAAGCGAGCTCCTCAATACCAAAAAGGCTCTTGACTCACTTCGAACTGAGTTGAAGGAAGTCAAAGAAGACAGTGCCATTGACAAGAGAGAACTTGAGAGTCTAAGGAGAGGTGCGCAGGCACTTGACTTGAAAAACGCTGAATTATCCACTCTACTGCAGAAAGTCAAAAGACTGAAAGAAACTCTCACTGTAAGGATCACTGCAGATGCCGAATTTCACAACTCTCTCAATCGGAGGGAGTGGAGACTTGCCGTGATGAAGGCAGAACTTGAAGCTTCCAAGGAACACTTGGAACTCACACTTCAAGAAGAAACAAAGAAAATCACCAAAGCCGTAGAAGCGGAGCTGGAGGCTCGCTTCAGAGAGGTAGAGCCATTAGAGAGTATGATGGCGTCAGTTGTTGAGAGAGAGAGGCAGTGCGAATATCTGCTTGAAGAAATAAGCATCAAGACTGCTGAACTAGTGGCGCCCTCCATGGATAAAACCCAGCAGATGCTTCAAGCTATCTTCAATACAGTCAACTCTCTTCAACAATCCTTTTCTGGAAAATCTATCATCCTAACCCCTGGCAGTGATGATGCCAAAAAGGGGGAAGGACAAATGAGGGAAGGACAAGTGAAGCTAGGAGGGGAAGGACAGCTTCAGGGAGGAGGAGTTGGAGGTTTAAGGGGAAGTAGAGTTGGTGTGGAGATGATGTTCGAAGGAGGCAGTGTTGCCAGTGAAAAGGAGGATGTAGATGAAGCGAGGGCTCTGGGCAAGAAAAAGCTCACGGAGGAGGAGCTATTGAAACAACTCGAAGAGCCCAGCGGGCCGCTTCAAGAGAAAGTGCTAAGTGCTTCTATCGCACGGCATCCTCCGGTGACTGTGTTGACGAAGGAGGAAAAGCGGAAGCAGGTGGAGAAGGATGCTGCCATGGCGTGGGAGATGGAGCAACTAACAAAACTTTCTGTTGGTGCAGGTGCTGCGTCTAGTTCCAAAGCGGCTGCTTCACCCAAAGCGCCCGCTTCAGCCTCCGCGCCAACTTCATCAGCCGCACTAGCTTCGACTGCCGCACTCGCTTGATCCGCAGTTGTCCCCTCTAGTGCCGCTACGAAGAAGGATATGCCGCCTCCCCCACCACCGAAGCTACCATTGAAGCGAGCTGCCCCAGATTCTAAGAAAGATGACCCTGAGGCCAAGCGCCAAAAGGTCAAGCAAGCAGTTGCTTCAAAAGCTGGAAGGGAGGAGAGGAAGAGAAAGGAAAGAGAAGAAGGGAGGAGCGAAGGCGAGAGGAAGAGGAGGTCAAATGACAGGCGACTCCAAGTGATTGACGCACGGATTGAGGAATACTTCAATGAAGTGTTACTTATCCAATCTTCGTTGGTGCGCAGTGCTTTTATTCCTCACATGCCTGATGAGTCCGAAGCTTGCGAAACTCAAGCCATAGCCGATGCATGCGACGTAGCAACTAAGGAAATGATTGAGTCTGGTCGCTACCCACGCAAGGATGAACAAAACTACATACGGAAGGGACTCAATGAAAAGCGTCCTTTGTGGAGTGGTGAATCAGGAAAGAAGTTCAAAGCGACCATGACTGAACTGTCAAAGAGGTCTGAAGAGGAGTTAGCCAAGCGAAGGGACGAGCACCCTGATGCAAGGGAAATTGAGGCTTTTATTCCGAGAGATCTGCTTGATCTGTGGTTATACTACAAGGACTTATTCATCATGGCCTATTATTACTGGGAGGTAGTGCCGCTACAGGATCAATGCTCTAGGATAAGTGCCCTCAACAACTTTCTCGCCGCCTATGATGACAAACTGCGACGAAAAATCTTCACCTTGGCTGAACAAACTCAACCCATGCCGATTGTTGTCAAGGTTCCTGCTCTAAAGGAATTCCCCATGCCGTATCATCGAGGCACGGACATTCCAGACAGAGGAATAATAGATGAGGAAGTGACTGAAGCCTTCAGGCTGGAGAGTGCATGGAGAAGACCTAGTATCCACACAGTTGACTCTATGGAATCAAAAGTTTTATCAGCTTATGTGGACACTGCTGAAGAAGAGATGAAGGAGGAGGAAGAAGGAAAGGAGAAGGAGAAGAAGGATGAAGCTGCAGGAAACCTTTGAGTTTCAAGCTTCTTAACATATCTCTTTTTGCGAACTGCTTGTTCATCTATCTCATTTCAATTTCTGTCTCCTCTGTGTCATTTACTCGCTTCGTGAATGACTTTACATTTTTGCTACAAACTCATTAATTTAACCGAAAAAAAAAAGGGAAAGGAACTTAAAAGAAAATTACAAACGAAACTGCAAAGGAAGCAGTCGCTTGGAGTTCCCTTCACGGTTAGATAGACTAGATTTATTTTTATCTAAGTCGTATGGGTTTTGGCATCATCAAAAAGGGGAAAATTGTTGGGAATTGTTAAGGACTAATTTGTTAAGGGGGAACTTCATTGGACATTTGATAAATGAAGTCATTTGTTTTGATTAGATCCCAAAACCCCAAGTGTCCTATTCCCAAGCGACCCATTTTGATGTAGTTAATAGGTTAGAATTTTTCTAAGCCTACTCTGTTAGGATGGCTCTTTTTTTTTTGCTTAGATTAGGCTTCAAAAGTTCAAGTGAAGGCCACTCGCTTGAGTGTGCTTTTCAAAGCGAAGCAAGCCAAGCAAACTGAAGTGAAGCGTGCCTAAGAACAGTGCTGCGAAGCGATCGCTACAGTACTCGAAGCAAGTCTGCCAAAGCGAAGCGAAGCGAGCGCTACAGTATAAAGTTAAAGCCAGTCAGCAATTTCCTAAATAGTCACTAGGGAACTTTATTTCTCGAAGCGGCTCACTACAGAATGACTGCGAAGTGACTCAACTAAAGCGGACGCTACAAAGCGAAGCGAGCCACTACCTACCAAAAAGCGACAGCACAAATTCCCGCTCCGAATTTGAACTCCAGTCAACTGGAGATCTCCGCATTAATTACGAGATCTCCACGTGTCGACTCAAGAGAGGAGCAGAGGAGTTGACTGCCAGGCCGACAAGGCGCCGTAACAGTACTGGGTCGCTCCAGTTACTGTTGAAATTGGAACTTAGCCATTTCCGGCAAAAATCCAAAACTGCGCATCTGAAAAGTAGCCAGCCTGTGCAAGTACTGTCGAGAGGAGGAGGGACAAGGCCACCAACCAAGCAACGGATCTCAGCCAACCCTCCGCCTATAAATAGTGAAGGATGAAGACGTGAAGAAGTAGAACACTATTTTGAGCATTCAAGCGCATACATCAAACAAACACTCCCAAGCCTTCGAGCAATCTTCGAGTCTTTGTTTTCCAGTGTTCTCCGAGTTTCCAGTTCATCGGAACTCGTCTTCACAACCTTCACACTTAGAGTCTAAGCCCATTCCATATCCAAGCTTAGAAGAAGAGCTCTAGCCATCTTTGCACTTATTGTAAAGAGCTCTTCATAGTGTGTTTCGTCAACCAAAAACCCTAAACTTTGTCTGTTAGGTTTTTGAGTGTCGTCGTTAGGTTGTCTCGATCCAAGGCTCTTCTTTCATCGATTGGAGAAGCCTCGATCATAGAGTTTAGATCCAAGCTTGCACCTACATCGTTTGTGTAAAGCTCGATCGAAGCTAGGCTGTAAGGAGAGCCCGTAATCTCCCTGTCTGTTCGACTGAAGCGAGTGAAGCTTACAGTCGTAGTTAGGTATGTGTAGTGAACCCGCAATCACTACGTCAGTCGTTGGATCCAGGCGAGTGAAGCCCGATCTCGACCAGGTTTTTGAAGGACCCGTAACCTTCAAGTTCTTGAGTGAAGAGAACAGTTGCCGTCGTGCAACAAAGTGGACGTAGGAGCGTTTTCTCCGAACCACTATAAATCTCTGTGTCGTATCTCTCTAACCCTAAACTCTTTACTTTGTTTATCCATTGCACGTGCATCTAAACAACTTAATCTGGATATTTTAATTAATTAGGAAAAGATTTAGCTCACCAAATTCCGCACATACGAGTAAAGACTCCCTCTTGATCAAGTGCTCACTTCGGTCAAGTAGGCTAGCTACGTACTGTAGATCTAGCTTCAGCTAGGTCCTAAGTTTCAAGTGAGCTCTTTACTTGTCACTCTGAGTTAAGGGATTTGAAGTTGAAAAACTTCAAAATACGTATTCACCCCCCCCCCCCCCCCCTCTACGTATTTTTCCCATTAACAAACCGGGACCAACATTCCCATAGGTGCACGGACCTTGCTAAACCTATTAGTATCCCAAAATGAAAAACTTTTGGACCTAAATTCCTGTTCATTTCACGACTTCTCTCAGCCGCTATTGCCCCCGAGCTCAGCAAGAAAGGTACGTTTTCTAACCAATATGTGTATTACTTGCTGCAAAAGATTTATTGGGTTTCTTATACCTGACTATTGGTATATTTGCGTGAATGATATATATAGTACGGAAATATTATTATTATGCAGTGATGTTATACGAAAGAAGAAATACTATGATATGATATGTGAGAAAATGTGATATATGATTTGAATGTTGTTAGCTAGAAAATAATATGATATGACTAATTGAGAATTTCAAAAGTACTTGTATCATGGAAGTAATTTTATAATAATACAACGACACGAAACTAGGAAATATTATAATGTCTACGTGTATATATTATGATAAATTGTTAGGACCAATTAACTTATTTGGTACGCACATCTCGTTACGAATTCAAGCTAGGTGTTGCGTCTAATAAGTTGTTATGCTTAAATGGGGTAAAATGGGAAGAATATAGGTCAGGAAAATGTTATATTAAGGAATATTTGTCATATCACCAATGACCATGTGTATAGAATATTATTAGAAAGAGATGAAAAGAAACAAGAATAAAAGGATTACAACATATATATGATGTGATATGCACTATAGGAGTGACAGAAGATGGCACCAACAACTAGGTCAGGGGATAACCAAGGGGAAACTCATGTTAATGGACTACCACAAGGTCTTCACCCAATGCGTACAACAGAAGATAGGTTCCGGAAGCAGAATCCACCAAAGTTTGATGGCCTTGGCAACCCGATGGATGCCGAGAAATGGGTACGAGCAATTGAAAAGATTTTTAACTATATTGGCTGCAACGACAAAGAAAGAGTGGCATGCGCAATATTCCAACTTGAAGATGAAGCAGACTTCTAGTGGGAATCAGTCAGACGAACCATCACAACCGAGGAATGGGAGGATTTTACTTGGGAGGACTTCAAGCATGAGTTATACGGGAAATACATTCCAGATTGTTATCGACATGAAAAGCAAAACGAGTTTTGGAACTTAAAGCAAGGCGATGGAATAGTCACTAAATATGACCGTATATTCAATCAACTTTCACGATATGCTACACATCTGGTTAGTACAGACAAGGAGCGTGCAGACAAGTTTCGCTGCGGTCTTTGTTACGAGATCGCAATGTGCTTAGCAAGTCGAGGAACGATGACATACGCTCAGACGCTCAGTCCAGCTCTTGACATCGAGTCACTATTGCCGCCAAAGAAAGAAGAGTTAGTATCACATCAACAATCTTCAAAAGGAAAACGCAGGCAAGAGGATCAAGACATGGAGAATACAGGGTAGGAAAGGAAACTCTGGGAAGGGGACCGATATCCCCAACAAATGCAGATTTTGAGCATACCTATATGCACGCGATGTCGGAAACATCACACAGGCAACTGCAAGCAAGGTTTAAATGGGTGCTTTAACTGTGGGCAACTAGGGCACTTCGAGAGACAATGCACAACTCTCAGAGGAAACAATGGGCCGGCGCAAAGACAGAATCAGAGACCGTTCGGCAATCAGAGGCCGAATCAAAGACAACCATATCAAGCTTGGACATACGCTTTAAACCAAGCACAAAGAAATGAGGATCAACAAGATTTGGAAGGTTAGCTTGAGTTCGTAAGCCCATTGGTTATCGTCTGACCGGAGGTTGGCACATGTTCAAGTTGGATAGTATAGGTTGGGATAATAAAATGAAGAAGCATAAAAATATATGTAATAGAAATAAAATGTGTCACAACGGCCTTCTTGGGTTTATTAGAAATAACCTTTTCTACTTGTTTAGAAGTTAGATTTACATCCTAACTTAGGATTGGCCATGAGGTTGTGCGTAGACGGTCCAAAGGCTCATAAAATAAAAATTATAAATTATCTTTAGTGAAGCGTGATAGAATCCAAAAAGTTTGTGTGATAAATTGAACCTACTGTCCTTAAGTTAGTCCTCTACATACTTAAATTTCGGGACAAAATTTCTTTGAAGGGGGTGGAAGTGTAATAACCCGGATTTTTAAATAAAAGAAAATAGTTATATATATATTAAATTTCGTTAGTAAATTAATATTTCCCAAATAAAAATTTTAGATTAAATAAAAGTCTTTAGAAAGTAAAGTAAACTTATTGGGATTTCTTAAATAAAAGATTTAGGAATGTATTTAATTAAAATTCTCTAAACCTTAAATAGAAAATAGAAATTAAATAGTTTTCCTTATTAAAATAAGTTTTCCTAAGTCTAAATAATTATAATTGGTAAAAGATTTCATAACTAAAAGCTTTTTAGATTTTAGTAATTTAAAATATTTAATAAAAGAATTTCAGAATATTAATTTAATTAAAATTCATTAACTAAAATATTATATCTAGCTCAATAAAAATCCTAAAAATATAATGTTAGTATCTTTAACCTAGTTTTGACATTAAAAGAATTATGAAAGAAGCTAGGCATTTTTCGGATAAACGGTTAAGAAAACCCGCATCACCTTTTGTCCATTTTGTTCCTTTTCGTTCCTTTAAGATTCTTTGAGCTATCAAACTCATTCCAAAAAATCTTTAACCTATATCGTTGAGTTCAATATTTTATTTGAATCCCGTAGACACTTCGAAACCTAAAATCGGAACCCGTTGCCGGAAAGAAATCTTTTCGTCTGGGAACGATACGTCGAACCGGAGACGGGATGACCCCTATAAATAGAGGCCATCACCGCCTCATTTCATTCACATCAGCCCCTATTTCATTTCCTTCCCCCTAAGGAAACCTCCCCACCGACTCTCTCTCTAGAGTCTCCCTCTCCCTCTATTATCCAGTAGCCAACTCCCCTCTCTCCCTCAATTCCCTTCCCCACCGCCTCACTCTCTCCCTCTCCCTCGCTCACCCCCTCCTCCAGCACCCGCTACCCCTCGCTCTCTCTTTCTAAAGCTGCAAGTGCAGCAGCAGCTTCGTCTTCTTCATCTCCTCCACCGCCATCTCCCTTCTCCCTCACGAAGGAAGGCGCAAGCATCCTCCGATCGCCGGCGCTTCGTTTTTCTTGCATATCTTTGCATCCGATCATCCAAAAGGTATGCCGTTCGATCCTATGAACTCGTAGGGAGATTTCGATCCTAGGAGTAGTGGCCGATCGTTGCCACGACCTCCAAAGGAAAACATGCATTCTCTTAGTCTTCACTCCCTTAACTTCAACTATTGCATGATCAGTTTATATCTTTACGATCACCTCGAAATTCTGAGCATCTGCTGTTTTTGAAATCGACGGCTTGCAAGCCGCCGTAAATTTTGAGACCCATCACCCCCTTAATCGCCGCCGCAGCTGCCCCTTTTCTTGGTGGCTGCCGGCCACCTATTTTTATCCCCTCCCCCGAATTAAAGTTGTTCGTGGCCTAGTGTTTAGCCACCTAATCGGAATGGATTTTTGAAATTTGATTGTTGTAGGTATACCCCTCTTTTTCACGGAAAATGTTTCCCTGCATGTCGAGACTCTGCCCAAATATTTCGAAAATAAAAGTATAAGTTCTAAATAATATTTTCTAGCATCCTATAAAATTTGGTAACAATCGGAATCACCGTTAATTTTCTATAAATGAAACTAGGTTCATTTTTGAGTTGTAGGAACCCCAGCCTCTTTGCATGTCAAATGTTTTTGCATCAAAATATTCTAAATAATAATTTAATCAACTTTCATGTTGGAACTTAAATCATGCGAACATCGAAAACATAAGAATATAATTTTTGAAGATTTAATATTCATTTTTATAATGTTAGAAAATACTAAAGTCAAGGGAATTTAATATTAGAAAATTCTAAGTGAAAATTTGGATGTACCTTGACGTTATAAACATATTTGTAGGAGTATTGTCAGAAGGATCTATCTTAGGTTTCGAACCCGAGAATCGAGGAAACAAGTAAACGGTAAAGGTGGGGTTACTCTATTTTAAAATTCTATCTTTGAGTTATTAAGCTCTGATATTTTTGAAAACCGATATTATCCATGAAAATGTTTTGTTGTGCGGACTACATGTTTAATGCTTCAACCAGATAATGTCGTGGTTCTTAAGTTGGTCTAACACACTAGCTGGGGACTTGTGTACACTTAGCCCAGAAGTGCAGTCGGTTGATGTTGGGAATTGTTAAGAACAAAATGTTAGGGGGAACTCCTATGGGACACTTTGAAGTGAGTAAAATATTTGTTTTGATTTGATCCCAAAACCCCAAGTGTTCTGTTCCCAAGCGACCCATTTTTGATGTAGATAATAGGTTAGAAATTTTTCTAAGCCTTTACTATTAGGATGGCTTTATTTTGCTTAGATTCTGGACCGCAGAAAATTCAAGTGAAGGCCACTCGCTTGAGTGTGTTTTCCAAGCGAAGCGAGTCTACCGAGCCGAAGTGAAGCGTGCCGAAGAAAGCAAAGCAAAGCGAGCGCTACAGTGGAATCAAAGCGAGTCCACCAAAGCGAAGCGAAGCGAGCGCTACTGTGGAATCAATGCAAGTCCACTAAAGTGAAGCGAAGCGAGCGCTACAGCGAAAGTCAAAGCGAGTCAAAATTTACTTAAGCAATACTCGAAAACTTTGTTTTCCAAAGTAGACGCTTCAAGTATGACCCGAAGCGACTCGATCAAAGCGGACGCTACAACTTCAAAGCAAAGCGAGCCACTACCTACCAGAAAGCGACAGCCCAATTCCCGCTCCGATTTTGAACTCCAGTAAAACTGAAGATCGTCGCATTAATTGCGAGATCTCCACGTGTCGATTGCAGAGAGGATCAGTGGAGTTGACTGCCAGGCCGACAAGGGTGCCGCAACAGTACTGGCTCGCTCCAGTTACTGTTAAGTTTGGATCTTAGCCATTTCCGGCAAAGAGCCAAAACTGCGCGTCTGTAAAGCAGCCAGCCTATGCAAGTACTGTCGAGAGGAGGAGGGACAAGGCCACCAACCAAGCAACGGATCTCGGCCAAACCTTCGCCTATAAATAGTGAAGGATGAAGACGAAGAAAAAAAGAGAACACTACTTGAGCATTCGAGCGCCTACTGCAAACAAACACTCCTAGCCTTAGAGCAATCTTCGAGTCTTTGTTTTCAAGTGTTCTCCGAGTTCCAGTCTCATCGGAACTCGTCTTCACAACCTTCACACATAGAGTTCTAAGCCCATTCCAGATCCCAGCTTAGAAGAAGAGTTCTAGCCATCTTTGCATTCATTGTAAAGAACTCTTCATAGTGTGTTCGTCGTAAACCAAAAACCCAATCCCAAAGTTCTGTTTGTTAAGGTTTTTGTGTTCGTCGTTAGGTTGTTTTCGATCCAAGGCCCTACTTTCATCGATTGTAGAAGCCTCGATCATAGAGTCTAGATCCAAGCTTGCACTTACCTCGTTCGTGTGAAGCTCGATCGAAGCTAGGCTGTAAGGAGAGCCCACAATCTCCCTGTCGTCGGACTGAAGCGAGTGAAGCTTCCAGTCCAGTTTAGGTCTTTGTAGTGAACCCGTAATCACTGTGTCTGTTGGTCCCGGTTTGCTATAGGAAAAATACGTAGAGGGGGGGGGGGGGTGAATAAGTATTTTGAAGTTTTTCAACTTCAATTCCTTAACTCAGAGTATAAAGTAAAGTGCTCTTTGGAAATACTAAGACCTAGCCGAGGGCGAGATCAAAAGCAATCACGAATCTCTTGACCTAAGCTTAGAGCTTGATCAAGAGTGAGACTTTACTCTTTGTGCGGAATTTGGTGAGCTATAATCTTTCCTAAGTAATTGAAAATCCAAATTCAGTTTGTTTATATGCACGTGCAATGGATAATCGAATACTGTAAAGAGATTAAGGTAAGAGAGATACGACACAGAGATTTATAGTGGTTCGGAGATAACGCTCCTACGTCCACTTTGTTGCACGACGGCAACTGTTCTCTTCACTCAAGAACTTGAAGGTTACGGGTCCTTCAAAAACCTTGTCGGGATCGGGCTTCACTTGCCTAGATCAAACGACAGACGTAGTGATTGCGGGTTCACTACACAAACCTAACAAAGACTGGAAGCTTCACTCGCTTCAGTCAGACAGACAGGGAGATTACGGGCTCTCCTTACAGCCTAGCTTCGATCGAGCTTTACACAAACGATGTAAGTGTAAGCTTGGATCTCAACTCTACGATCGAGGCTTCTTCAATCGATGAAAGAAGGGCCTTGGATCTGGACAACCTAACGACAACACTCAAAACCTAACAGACGAAGTTTAGGGTTTTTGGTTGACGACACACTATGAAGAACTCTTTACAGTGAATGCAAAGATTGGCTAGAGTTCTTCTTCTAAGCTTGGATATTTGAAGTGGGCTTAGAATCTAAGTGTGAAGGCTGTGAAGACGAGTTCCGATGGACTGGAAACTCGGAGAACACTTGAAAACAAAGACTCGAAGATTGCTATGAAAGCTGGGAGTGTTTGTTTGCTGTATGCGCTCGAATGCTCAAGTAGTGTTCTACTTCTTCACGTCTTCATCCTTCACTATTTATAGGCGGAGGGTTGGCTAAGATCCGTTGCTTGGTTGGTGGCCTTGTCCCTCCTCCTCTCGACAGTACTTGCGCAGGCAGTAGCTTTTGCAGACGCGCAGATTTGGACTTTTGCCGAAAATGGCTAAGTTCCAAGTTTAACAGTAACTGGAGCGAGCCAGTACTGTTGCGGCGTCTTTGTCGGCCTGGCAGTCAACTCCGCTGCTCCTCTCCTCGTTCGACACGTGGAGATCTCGCAATTAATGCAAAGATCTCTAGTTGACTGAAGTTCAAATTCGGAGCGGGAATTTGTGCTGTCGCTTTCTGGTAGGTAGTGGCTTGCTTCGCTTTGAAGTTGTAGCGGCCGCTCTGAAGTGAGTCGCTTTAGGATCATATTATAGCGGGTCGCTTTGCTTCGCTTTGCGGCGTTCGCTTCGCATCGCTTTACAGCGTTCGCTTCGCATCGCTTTACAGCGTTCGCTTCGCTTCCGCTTTAGTGGGTTCACTTGATTCCACTGTAGCGCTCGCTTCGCTTCGCTTTGCTTTGAACTGTAGTGCTCGCTTCGCTTCGCTTCGCTATTCTTCGGCATGCTTCACTTCAGCTTGCTTGACTTGCTTCGCTTTGGAAAACACACTCAAGCGAGTGGCCTTCACTTGAACTTTTGAAGCCTAATCTAAGCAAAATAAAAGAGCCATCCTAACAGTGTAGGCTTAGAAAAATTCTAACCTATTAACTACATCAAAATGGGTCGCTTGGGAAAAGGACGCTTGGGGTTTTGGGATCTAATCAAAACAAATGACTTCATTTATCAAATGTCCCATGAAGTTCCCCCTTAACAATTTAGTCCTTAACAATTCCCAACAATTTCCCCCTTTTTGATGATGCCAAAACCCATACGACTTAGATAAAAATAAATCTAGTCTATCTAACCGTGAAGGGAACTCCAGGCGACTGCTTCCTTTGCAGTTTCGTTTGTAATTTTCTTTTAAGTTCCTTCCCCCTTTTTTTTTTGGTTAAATTAATGAGTTTGTAGCAGAAATATAAAGTCATTCACAAAGCGAGTAAATGACACAGAAAAGACAGAAATTGAAACGAGATATATGAACGTCAGTTCACAAAATATGAAGCATGTAATTTCAACGGTTTCCTGCCGCTTCATCCTACTCCTCTTTCTCCTCCTCCTTCTTCTCTTCTTCATCAGTAGCATCAACACTATAGGCTGATAAGACTTTTGTTTCCATAGTGCCTACTGTGTGGATGCTTGGTCTTCTCCATGTACTCTCCAGCCTGAACGCTTCATCTACTTCAGCATCAGTGACTCCCCTGTTAGGAACATCCGTGCCTGGATGATAAGGCATGGGGAAGTCCTTTATTTCTGGCACCTTGACGACAATTGGCTTCGGTTGAGCTTGTTCAGCCATCATAAAAATTTTTCGGCGCAGTTTGTCGTCGTAGGTAGCAAGAAAATTGTTGAGAGCACTGATTCGAGAACATTCATTCTGCAGTGGCACTACCTCCCAGTAATAGTACGCTTTGATGAACAAGTCCTTGTAGTATAGCCACAGCTCGAGCAGATCCCTCGGAATGAAGTCCTCGATCTCTCTTGCGTCAAGATGCTCGTTCCTCCTCTTGGCTAATTCCTCCTCTGTTCTTTTTGACAGCTTAGTCATTATATCAGTGAATCTCTTCCCTGATTCACCACTCCACAGAGGACGCCTTTCGTTGAGTCGCTTCCTTATATAGTTTTGCTCTTCTACTTTAGGGTAGCGACCCGACTCTACCATTTCCTTCGTAGTCACGTCGCATGCATCTTTTATGGCTTAGGCTTCACATGCTTCGGACTCATCAGGCATGAGGGGAACGAACGCACTACGAACCAAAGAGGACTGAATAAGCAGTACTTCGCTGAACTGCTCCTCGATTCGTGCATCAATCACTTGAAGACGCCTGACGTTCACTGTCTTCGATCTCTCCGCTACGCTCCTTCCTCCTTCTCTCTCCTTTCTCCTCTTCTCTTCCTTTTCAGTTCTTGAAGCGACTGCATGTTTAGACTTTTGGCGCTTAGCCGTAGAGTCATCGACTTTAGATACTGGTGCAGCTCGCTTCAAGGGCAGCTTCGGTGGTGGGGGAGGTGACATATCCTTCTTTGCGGCGGCACTCGAGGGGACAACTGCTGATGAAGTGAGTGCAGCAGTTGTAGTCGTAGTGAGTGCGGCGGCTGAAGCGGGCGCTTTGGGTGTAGCGGCCGCTTGGGAGCTGGATGAAGTACCTGCAGTAATAGAATTTTTGGTTAGCTTGAACACCTGATCCATCTCCCATGCCAAGGCATAATCCTTCTCCACTTTCTCCCGCCTTTCCTCCTTTGAAATCACGGTCACCGGAGGATGCCGTGCAATCGAGGCACTCAGCACTTTTTCATGAAGCGGTCTGCTAGGCTCCTCGGGCTTTTTCAGTAACTCCTCCTCTGTGAGTTTAGTCTTGCCCTTCACTTCGCCCAGAGCCCTCGCTTCATCTACAACTCCCTCCGCACCTCCATCACCACTACCTCCTTCAATCATCGACTCTATGCCAACTCCGACTCCTCCAGTTCCTCCTAGATTCATCTATCCTTCCATCATTTGTCCTTCCTTCATTTGTCCTTCCCCCTTTTTGGCATCATCACTGCCAGGGGTTAGGATTATTGATTTTCCGGAGATTGATTGGTGAAGTGAGTTGACTGTGTTCAGAATAGCTTGAAGCATCTGCTCGTTCTTTTTCATGGAAGGTGCTACCAGATCAGCTGTTTTGATGCTTATTTCTTCAAGCAAACACTCGCATTGCTTCTCTCTCTCAACCACTGACTCCATCATACTCTCTAATGACTCCACCTCTTTGAAGCGAGCCTCCAGCTCCGCTTCAATTTCCCTCCTTATTTCTGCCTTTTCCTCTTGCAAATTGAAGTACCAAAATTCCTGAGCCGCTAGAAACTCAGCTTGCATTGTCTCAAGGCTCCTCTCTCTCTGGTTTAGAGAGAGATGGAATTCGGCACCTGCGGCAATCTTTTCAGTATAATCTTCGCCCAGCTCCTTGACCTTCTGCAGTAATATGGAAAGATCTGCTCGCTTCAAGTCAAGGTCATGGGCACCTTTCCTCCGGCTCTCCAGTTCTTTCTTATCTAACTCACTTTCTTCCTTCAGCAGCTTCATTTCAGTTCGAAGTGAGTCGAGAGACTTTTTCGTGCTTATTAGTTCACTCCCCTTCCTGATCAGCTCCTCATCCTTCTTTTCTACTACCTCCTTCAGCTTTTTCACCTCCTTCTCCAACACCTTCTTCTCTTTCTCAACGGCGATCAATTTGGCATTAACCTCCCTCAAGCGACTCCGTTCTGCATCAAGCGAGTCCTTGAGTTTGGTGATAGATGTTGTTTGATCTTCCACTAGCTTCGCCTGCGCCTCCAGCGCCTTCTCCTTCTCTTCCAACAGTCTATCCTTCTTCTCCACCGTTCCCTCCAACTCCTTCTTCTTTTTGTCGAAGTCTTCTCTAAGACTGACAACTTCCCCCGCCTTCCTCTCCATCTCTTCACTCATCTTCGTGATTTCGCTTTGAAGACTAGCGATCTCAGCATCCTTCATCTCCACCTCCTCCCTATGCTCTCTAATCAGCTTCCTTTCATGAGAGGAGGGTACTCGCTTTGGAACTGTGGTGAGTGGATAAGATTCCTTCACCTTGGCATCCAGCTTCTCCCAGAAGCTGGCCCCTTCAAGGAAGGCATGGAAGCCATTTTCGCCGATAAAATTGAGCAGTTTGGCTTCCATCTGGATCAATTCCTCCTCGGTGAAGGCTTTGAGGAGTCTGAAAATCTTGTAGTACTCCGTTCCTCGGTACGTGATGTACGTCAGAAAGTCGACTACATTCGTGTAGAACACGTCGCTCCATTCAACGTTCGCGGAGCTGAGATTGTAGCGAAGGTTGATTGTCTCCGCGGCTTGTTCTCTGTCTCGAACATAGCGTTCGAGAGCCCGCTTGTGATTGGTGAGAACAGGGGTTTTGAATTGAGGGATGATGGGAAGTTCTCCGACAGTTTGGGCGGTATCGGCTGTAGCTGCCGATGTCGAGATGGATTGGGTAGGTGATGAGGTTTCTTGGGTTTCGGAAATCTGGATGGTTTCGTTGGGTGGTGGTTGTATCGGCTGGGATTGAAACGGTTTGAATGTTGTGTAGGCTTCAACAGGGTCGACATGGAGTAGAGGAATTTTGGGTATGTGAAGAGAGGATGCAGATTCCTCTTTCTGGGGAGAGAGGGGGGTTGATTGTATGAGTGGTTGTTGAGTTGATGAATGTTGGGGTTCTGGTATCTGGGTTGTTTGGGCTTGGATTTGAAGTGGGGTTTGGGTAGCTTCGGTTTGGATAGCTTGGGTTTGGGGTTGAGTTACTTCAGTGTCCTCAAGCGGCTTCTCCAACGCCTCGCTTTCTTGGACAAGTGAAGCGACTCGCTTCAACTTCTTGCCTCGCTTTGGCGCGGCTCGCTTCCCGGGTGAAGCGACCTGCCTCGCTTGGCTCACTTCGGCTTGCCTTTCGGCAACCGGTCTCGCTACGGGTACTGCTACCTCAAGTAATCCCAGATCCATCAATCTTTTCGTCTTTCTCCACTTGTCGTAGTAGATGGACTGTTTGTTGTAGGCAATGACGTCGGATTCCGGCCAGACTTTGCCGGGATATTTCATCTCCAGGGCAACGGATAGCCTTGAGAAGAATTTCAGTTTCCCCTTGCGGAGAATCTGATCGGTGCTTCCCTTCACAAACGCGAAGTCACCGGCAGCTTCGTGGATCTGCTTGAGAAACCAGCCATGCCAGTTGAAGCTGGTTCCGGTGAGGCTGTCAACAATAATTGCAGTAGCAATCAGTTTGGTCTCGGAGAGGGTCTCCAGGTTTCCGACGTAGCATGCGATACTCTTCGTAAAAAGCTCGCAAATATGGTTGAAAGGAGCCTTCAAACTTGTACGTATACTGGCCTTCTTGAAGTTTGGCTCGGCCCCGTCGACGGCGAATCGGCCATATTGCACTCTGGCCGAATAGCCTAAATCTAGCAGTGAATCTCCACCATCCTTTGGCAAATCGAACTCGTCGATTAGATCACTCAGATCCACTTCCACCGGCTCTCCATTCTGTGGATCGGAGAAGGATGACGTATTCTGCCCTGTCCTTAGATTCAGCAGAAGCTCTCCGACTGGTTTGGCCAGAATTTTCGTCGGCATAATCGTTACAAATTTCCATAGGCCGGCCGTGGTCACGGCCCTACGGAGAAAACCTTCTCTTTCGATGATTGTTGGGTCGAGATGAGGCTCGACATTGATGAATTTGTCTGCTTCCTCGAGAAACTCCTCCATCGTCTCGGTGTTCTTCTTCTTTCCCATGTTGAGATTTGAAGAATTTTGAACGGAGTTAAAAGACGAAAGGGTTGAGACTCGTGAGTTGCAGAAATCGCAGATCTAAGCACGAGAATGGCAATTTTTGAAGGCTGTGAAAGGTTTGCAGTTCTGCCTCGTCCCATATATATAGAATTAGGTTATGGCTGACGTGGCAGGGGTAGGACGGTAATAACGCCGAAAATCCTGTAGGTAGGCGGCGGACGTGCGGTGATGGATCTGACGTGTCCGGCGTCATCACAGTAAAAGTGAACCGCCACTTGCTCGGCGTCGCCACGTGGCCTTCTATGGTTGACTTGTCGTATACGGCTTTGATCGAACGGCTCCAGATTGGGGCCTGTTGAGATTCGACGGCTGGATCTTCTCCGCCTTTTCCCGCTTCAAATTCAAGCGTGTGAGCACGCGCCCGTTATTTCCGTCGTTCCTGCACCTGCATTAAATGCACAGCAGAAAGTAAAATTGCACTCGAGTGCAGACAGCTCATACTCGCTTCATGCCCGCTCGCTTCGAGTTGGGCCGCTATGGCTTGACTCACTTGAGAGGCATTCGCTTGAGTGACTGTTCTGCACTCGCTTGCGATGGCTAGCTTTGAGTGACGAAGCACTCGCTTGGCCATCTGAAGCGACTGGAACAAGAAATTGAATTTCTTTGCTTAATTTAAAATGTTTCTGACTTACATACTTCGAGGATAAACAAGAATGTTTTCCTCTTTGTATTTGTGTCAGATTCATTTCATATTTTCCACGTAGTGAGTGAAGGTTTCTAGCACGCTTCGGCTCACTTAGTGTACTTAAAATTGAAATACTTACCAGTCAATCTCACTTCGTAGGAGATTGATACCTCAATTGAAGACTTCATTTGAACTAGATACCACCTGTTGAATGCTACACGTTGAGTTAGATCTTCATGGCATTCATCTTCATGGCATTCATCTTCCTCTACGAATTAGAGAGTCCTCCATCGAAGTGAATGGGGGAGAAAATGAATAAAGTACACAAGCTTACTACAACCCGAAGGGAGCATCACGTAAGTGTACTTATTCACGACGAATGGGGGATGAGTACAAGTCCTTATCTCAGAGCAGAAATGGACAGGATGACAATGAGAATGCTCTGACAAGACAATCTCGTATTTTATGCAGAAGCATGTCACCAGCCCTGCAACCTTTTGTATAAAAAGGTAAACCTTCAAGCTTTCCTACATTCTAAAGAATGAATCTGCAGTTGGTTCGCTTTGACCCAAGTTAGGGCAAATTGAGGCAATGCAGAATTCAAGATTGCAGCATTCTTGCTCGCTTTGGAAGTAGCTTGCTCCGAGAGAAGCATTAGTTCCCCCTTAACCATATACTTAACAATTCCAATAAGTTGGTAGGGAACTTCTTCCATTACTCCACCTTTCTCCACCTAACTTCATTTTCTTCAAGCGAGTGAGTTTTGAAGTGGCTCGCTTGAGTTGGTGAAGATCCGAAGCGAGTGACGCTCATGAGAACAAGCGAACACTCCTTCGTGCATCCTGGAACTAGCATTCTTCACCAGGGTCTAATAACCCTAATTCCATGCATAGCTGGTTGAATCGAGACTCAGCTAGAGGCTTGGTGAGGATATCAGCTCGCTGGAGATCGGTATGAATTTTCTCGAGCTTGATATCCTTTTTCTCGACATGATCACGAATGAAATGATGTCGAATTTCCACATGCTTGCACCTGGTGTGAAGCACTGGATTCTGCGAGATACATATGGCACTGTTGTTGTCGCAGAAGATCGGAATTTCATTCGCTTCAACTTTGTAGTCCTTCAACTGTTGACGAAGCCATAGGATTTGAGAACAGCAGCTTCCTGCGGCCATATATTCAGCTTCCGTTGTTGAAGTGGCTACACTTGTTTGCTTCTTTGAGAACCATGAGATTAGCTTGCTTCCCAAGAACTGACATGTGCCCGACGTTGATTTCCTGTCACCTCGGCAACCTCCATAGTCAGCATCGGAATATCCAGTGAGCTCCAAATTGTCTTCTGCTGGATACCACAGCCCCATATTGACAGTGCCCTTCAAATATCGAAGAGTCCTTTTGGCAGCTTCAAGATGGCTGTGTTTGGGATTGCTTTGGAAGCGAGCGCAGACACCGACTGCAAAAGCAATATCTGGCCTGCTTGCAGTGAGATAGAGAAGTGACCCAATTAGGGCACGATAATCTGTAGGATCTACAGATTTTCATCCTTCGTCTGGCTCCATCTTCCAGTTGGTATTCATAGGAATCTTCACAGCTTTAGCATGTTGAACACCAAACTTGGCAAGCATATCTCGAGTGTACTTGGCCTGGTTGATGAAAATTCCATTATCCTGCTGCTTCACTTGAAGACCTAGAAAGCAGCTCATCAAGCCAATCATCGACATCTCATACTTGGTCTTCATTAGCTCTCCAAACTTCTCGCTAAGCGACTGGTTTGGTGACCCAAATATGATGTCGTCCACGTAGATCTGGACCCATAGCATATCATCTCCATGATTGATGGTGAAGAGAGTCCGATCTATCTTTCCCTTTTGGAATCCATTTTCCACCAGGAATTGAGATAATGTATCGTACCAAGCTCTGGGAGCTTGCTTCAACCCATACAGGGCTTTCTTCAAGCGATACACTTTATCTCCCTGCTCGAAACCCGGTGGCTGCTCCACATACACTTCTTCCTTGAGTTCACCGTTGAGGAATGCGCTCTTCACATCCATTTGGTACACTTTGAATTTCTTGGCCGCTGCATAGGCTAGAAATAAACGGATCGCTTCAAGACGTGCCACTGGAGCGAAGGTCTCGTCAAAGTCGATTCCTTCCTCTTGGCAGTAGCCTTTGGCAACTAGTCGCGCCTTGTTCCTCACTACGTTGTGGTCCTCGTCCGTCTTGTTCTTGAACACCCACTTGGTGCCAATAACATGCTGAAACTTGGGACGATCCACGAGGTACCATACGTTGTTCCTGGTGAACTGATTCAGCTCTTCTTGCATGGCGATCACCCAGTTAGAATCGGCTAGGGCTTCCTCCACGCTTGATGGCTCAATGTTTGAGAGAAAGCAACTGAACATGGCACTTTCTCCAAACACTTGACTTCTGGTCACTACACCCTTGGATGGATCTCCAATGATTTGGCTAGGTGAGTGATCCTTGAGCCACGCTCGCTTTGATCCGCCAGCTTCATCTTCATCCGCTTCCTTGTCGCTCGCTTCACCGTCTGAAGCGACTGGATTGGGTGCTTGGCCTGCACTAGCTTCAGGAATCTTGGGGGCAGCTTCGACTTCTCCTTTGGGATCCTGCTCGCTTGAGTCCTTGATCTCATCATCTTCATCAAGCACGTCCCAAGTGAGTTGATTTGAGGGTTCCTTGCTTTGATTCTTTTCATTCGCTTGGGCCTGTTCCTGTGGAAGACTTAAAGAAGATTCATCAAATACGACATGGGGTGATTCTTCCACAATTAGGGTTTTACAGTTGAATACTCTGTAGGCTTTGCTAGATGTAGAGTATCCTAAGAATACTCCTTCATCTGCTTTGCTTTCAAAGGCTTTCAACTGTGACTTCCCATTGTTGTGAATGAAGACCCTACAACCAAAAATATGGAAATAAGATATGTTAGGAATTCTCCCTGTCCATATTTCATATGGTGTTTTGTCGTGCCGTTTGTTGAGAAGCGTCCGATTCTGTGTGTAGCACGCCGTGTTGGCAGCTTCAGCCCAATACTTCATTGGAAGCTTCGAGTCAGCAATCATGGTGCGAACGGCTTCTTTGATGATTCGATTTCTTCTTTCAGCAACTCCATTCTGCTGAGGAGTGCGTGCTGAAGAAGTTTGATGTGCTATGCCATGCTCCGTGCAGTACGCTTCAATTGTAGAGTTCAGGAACTCTGTGCCTTTGTCGGAGCGAATGGTCACTATAGCTTGATTCTTTTCCACCGCCAATCGCTTGAGCAGTTGTGGCAGTTTGGTCAGTGTCTCCTTCTTGCTGAATAGAAATACAACCCATGTGTAGCGAGAGAAATCGTCGACTACAACTAGAGTGTACTTCCTTCCATTTACACTAACTGGAGTAACTGGACCAAACAGATCCATGTGAAGCAGCTCGAGCACTCGCTTTGATGAGGCTTCTTCGAGACTGGCAAAGTGCTTCTTCGTCTGCTTCCCTCGTTGGCATGGTGAGCATGGATGGTCTTTGATGAAGACTTCATTCGGTATGCCTTGCACCAAACCTTTTCGAGCTAAGCGATTGATAGCTTTGAAATTGAGGTGGTTCAAGCGTCTGTGCCATAGCCATCCAATTTCTGTAGCACTTCTTGCAACTAGACAAGTTTCCTCCTTGCAGCTGTCCCATTGTGCTATGTAGACATTCCTTTGTCTAACTCCAGTGAGCACAATCTGGGATGTGAGTTTGCTCTTCACAATGCACTTGTTGGAGATGAACTCCACCCTGTACCCTTTATCACAAAACTGTGAAATAGATAACAGGTTGTGCTTGAGTCCTTCCACATAGGAGACTTCTTCAATTGTGAGCTTTCCAATTTTCAGTGCGCCGTATCCCCTGGTGCTTCCTCGAGAGTTGTCACCAAAGGTTACGTGTGGACCCTTCTTCTCTATGTAGTTGTGAAGTAGAGCTTTCATGCCGGTCATGTGTCTTGAACATCCACTGTCCAAGTACCAAACTAGTTGACCCTCACTTGGCATGGGATCCACGGCGCTCACCTGCAATTAGACAGATTTTGGTACCCAAATCAGTTTGGGTCCTTGCAGGTTAGTTCCCTTAGGTACCCACACTTGCTTCACTCTCTTTTGAGATGAAGCTTGTGTCTTGGGCTTCTCGACCTTCGAAAACTTGGTGTACTGCCTAGAAGCAGCTTCACACGTGCAACAGTGTGTGCAAGAGGGGTAGCGGCTCGCTTCAGACCTACCTATGCTCTTCCCACTTTGCTTATATCCTGAAGCGACTCGCTTCGGATTAGCTCTGGGTTTAGAGACTGACTTAGGGTTTCTAGTCTGTCGTAGCGGCTCGCTTGGTTTCCTCGAAGCGGTCCAACTAGGGTTTTGACCCCGACTCGCTTGAGTAACCTTGGAAGTTTGAAGCGGCCTCTTGGGTGCTTCAAGTTCTTCCCCCTCAACGTTTGTCCGGTTGGACCATCTCCAGTCCGGATAACGTGACACATAGACATTACTCCTTTTCTTGAAAGGGAGATCCTTTGTCTCTCGTGTCTTGGCTTGAGACTTAGAAGCTTCAACAGTTCTCCCTTTACCCTTGGATTGGTAAGACTTAGCATGTTGAGTGCTAGGGATTGTTGAATTTTGCTTGCCCTTCGGATCTGCCCTTAAAGATATAGACATCTTCATTGGCTTCCTTTTAGGGCTCTCAGCCATTTTGCCTTTGTCTTTGTTGGTGGTCGCTTTGGATGCAGTGGGCAATTCCAAAGTGACTGATGGTGTCGTGTTTGAAGCACCAACAAAGACAGTTGGCTTGGAAGGTCCACCCTCATATCCAAGTCCTCCCTTTCTACCAAAAGGTAGAAGAGAACTCTCTAGTGCCTGTCTAGCGTATGATGCTTTATTTAAGTTGGCGACTAGAGTGGATTGGGTTTCATACCTTCCCTCCAAGCTTTGATGTCTAGCGAAGAGATCCTCGAACTTACTAGTCATGGCCCTTAGATCAAGTTTGACTTGGTCAAGCTTACGGACTAGCTTTCGGTTCTCCTTCTCGCTTCGAGATAGAGCTTGTTTTACCACTTCGTGGTCGCTTGACAGTTTCTGGTGTTTGTCAAACAACTCACTCCATGTAGAGGATTGTTCTTCCTCATTGACAGTGTGTGCTAGTGTAATTGAAGTGATTGAAGGATAGAAGAATACCTCTCCTGTTTCTTCATCGGTGAGCGCCATAAATCCAAGATCCTCACCATCACTGGAATTTGGATCGGTGAATGCGTCTGAGTCGCTTGGTGGATCTTCAGTTGTAGCGACCGACACTTCACTCGCTACGAGCGCTCGCCTTGGGGCATCCCTCTTGGCCTTCAATTCTTCGCGCTCTTTGGCACTTAGCTTTGGGCAATCGGATTTGTAGTGGCCCATCTTGTGGCAGTGGTAACACTCCACTTCCATCATGTCGCGCGGGATCGGCTTGGTCGTCTCTTCTCTCTTTCCTTTTCCTTCTCGAGCATCAGTGCTCCTCCCTTTGTACTGCTTGTAGAATCTTTTGTACTTGCCCACTCGAGAGTTCATTTTGTTGAAGTTCTTGGATAAGAACGCAATGTGTTCTTCCAATTCTTCTCTCGTCATCTTGGCTAGCGACTGCTCGCTTGGCCCTTCGGCAGCTTTGAATGCTACTCCTTTTGACGTAGTGGGCGCTTCATCCTCGTCGTCGAGGCTCATTCGATTCAGATCAAACTCGTGAGCTTTGAGCTCGGAGAACAGCACTTCTGGCGTGAGCTTCGTTAGATCCTTGGTAGCTAGATATAGCTCCTTCATAGTCTGCCACTTCCTTGTGAGAGCACGGACTATTTTCAGATTTACTTCCTTGTCTGTGAGTTCCTTCCCAAGCGAGTTGAGAGTTGCAGTAATGTTGGTAACTCTCAGCTCGAAGGCGTCGATGGACTCTCCTGACTTCATCACCAGATTTTCAAACTCCCGCATCTGAACGGCGAGCTTGTTTTCCTTGATTTTGTCTGTTCCTTGAGAAATGAGGGCTAGGGTTTCCCACATTTCCTTTGCCGTTGCACATTTCCTTATCCGTGGTAGATAGGCGTCCGACACGGTGCTCTGCATCGTGTGACGTGCAATCTTGTCGAGGTTGGCAACTTTGAAGTCATTTGGAGTATACTCATCCTTATCCTTCTCCACGTACTGTTGTCGAACGTGGGCTGGACGGCCTTCAGCGGCTGGAACCTCCACAGATATGGCTTTCTTGATTTCGATTGGTCCGTCCTCAATGACTTCCCACATCCGGTCGTGGATTGAGCATAAGAAGCTCTCGACTCGGAAACTCCATATCTCGTATCCTTCGATCGAGAACTGTGGAAGATTTGATGCACTGTATGTAGACATAGCAAACTATCAGCAGTAAATGCAATATGCGTGGGTGACGTTTTGATGCACTTAGGAAAATAGGATCCGGTTCATTGAGACAACGTGAAGTGAGTGGGGACTCACTTCGGATATGCAAAGCAGAGGCTCGAAAGAACCGCTGCTCTGATACCACTTGTTGGTCCCGGTTTGCTATAGGAAAAATACGTAGAGGGGGGGGGGGGGGGGTGAATACGTATTTTGAAGTTTTTCAACTTCAATTCCTTAACTCAGAGTATAAAGTAAAGTGCTCTTGGGAAATACTAAGACCTAGCCGAGGGCTAGATCAAAAGCAATCACGAATCTCTTGACCTAAGCTTAGAGCTTGATCAAGAGTGAGACTTTACTCTTTGTGCGGAATTTGGTGAGCTATAATCTTTCCTAAGTAATTGAAAATCCAAATTAAGTTTGTTTATATGCACGTGCAATGGATAATCGAATACTGTAAAGAGATTAAGGTAAGAGAGATACGACACAGAGATTTATAGTGGTTCGGAGATAACGCTCCTACGTCCACTTTGTTGCACGACGGCAACTGTTCTCTTCACTCAAGAACTTGAAGGTTACGGGTCCTTCAAAAACCTTGTCGGGATCGGGCTTCACTTGCCTAGATCAAACGACAGACGTAGTGATTGCGGGTTCACTACACAAACCTAACAAAGACTGGAAGCTTCACTCGCTTCAGTCAGACAGACAGGGAGATTACGGGCTCTCCTTACAGCCTAGCTTCGATCGAGCTTTACACAAACGATGTAAGTGTAAGCTTGGATCTCAACTCTACGATCGAGGCTTCTTCAATCGATGAAAGAAGGGCCTTGGATCTGGACAACCTAACGACAACACTCAAAACCTAACAGACGAAGTTTAGGGTTTTTGGTTGACGACACACTATGAAGAACTCTTTACAGTGAATGCAAAGATTGGCTAGAGTTCTTCTTCTAAGCTTGGATATTTGAAGTGGGCTTAGAATCTAAGTGTGAAGGCTGTGAAGACGAGTTCCGATGGACTGGAAACTCGGAGAACACTTGAAAACAAAGACTCGAAGATTGCTATGAAAGCTGGGAGTGTTTGTTTGCTGTATGCGCTCGAATGCTCAAGTAGTGTTCTACTTCTTACCGTCTTCATCCTTCACTATTTATAGGCGGAGGTTTGGCTAAGATCCGTTGCTTGGTTGGTGGCCTTGTCCCTCCTCCTCTCGACAGTACTTGCGCAGGCAGTAGCTTTTGCAGACGCGCAGATTTGGACTTTTGCCGAAAATGGCTAAGTTCCAAGTTTAACAGTAACTGGAGCGAGCCAGTACTGTTGCGGCGTCTTTGTCGGCCTGGCAGTCAACTCCGCTGCTCCTCTCCTCGTTCGACACGTGGAGATCTCGCAATTAATGCAAAGATCTCTAGTTGACTGAAGTTCAAATTCGGAGCGGGAATTTGTGCTGTCGCTTTCTGGTAGGTAGTGGCTCGCTTCGCTTTGAAGTTGTAGCGGCCGCTCTGAAGTGAGTCGCTTTAGGATCATATTATAGCGGGTCGCTTTGCTTCGCTTTGCAGCGTTCGCTTCGCATCGCTTTACAGCGTTCGCTTCGCTTCCGCTTTAGTGGGTTCACTTGATTCCACTGTAGCGCTCGCTTCGCTTCGCTTTGCTTTGAACTGTAGTGCTCGCTTCACTTCGCTTCGCTATTCTTCGGCACGCTTCACTTCAGCTTGCTTGACTTGCTTCGCTTTGGAAAACACACTCAAGCGAGTGGCCTTCACTTGAACTTTTGAAGCCTAATCTAAGCAAAATAAAAGAGCCATCCTAACAGTGTAGGCTTAGAAAAATTCTAACCTATTAACTACATCAAAATGGGTCGCTTGGGAAAAGGACGCTTGGGGTTTTGGGATCTAATCAAAACAAATGACTTCATTTATCAAATGTCCCATGAAGTTCCCCCTTAACAATTTAGTCCTTAACAATTCCCAACAGTGTCTGTCGTCAGATCCAAGCGAGTTAAGCTCGATCTCGACCAGGCTTTTGAAGAGCCCGTAATCTTCAAGTTCTTGAGTTAAGAGAATGAGTTGCCGAGTGCAACAAAGTGTACGTAGGAGTTTCATCTCCGAACCACTATAAATCTCGTGTCGTATCTCTCTAACCCTAAACTCTTTATTTCCTTGTTTGATTATACATTGCACTTGCATCTAAACAAACATAACTTGGAACTTTTAAATACTTAGGAAATATTTAGCTCACCAAATTCCGCATCTAGAGTAAAGTCTCACTCTTGGTCAAGCTCTAAGCTTAGGTCAAGAGATTCGTGATTGCTTTAGATCTAGCTCTCGGCTAGGTCTTAGTGAGTCAAGCGAGCACTTTACTTTATACTCTGAGTTAAGGAATTTGAAGTTGAAAAACTTCAAAATACGTATTCACCCCCCCCCCCCCCTACGTATTTTTCCTATAACAAACCGGGACCAACAAGTGGTGTCAGAGCAGCGGTTCTTTCGAGCCTCTGCTTTGCATATCCGAAGCGAGTCCCCACTCGCTTCACGTTGTCTCACTGAACTGGATCCTATTTTCCTAAGTGCATCAAAACCTCACACACGCATACTGCATCTACTACTGACGGTTTGCTATGTCTACATACAATGCTTCTAGTCTTCCACAGTTCTCCATTGAAGGCTATGAGATCTGGAGCTTTCGAGTTGAGAGCTTCCTGTGCTCCATCCATGACCGGATGTGGGAGGTCATTGAAGATGGACCGATCAAAATTAGGAAAGCCGTCTCTGAGAATGTCCCAGCTGCCGATGGTCGGGCTGCCCATGTTCGACAAACGTACGTGGAGAAGGACAAGGATGAATACACTCCAAATGACTTCAAAGTTGCCAACCTCGACAAGATTGCACGCCACACGATGCAGAGCACCGTGTCGGATGCCTATCTACCACGGATAAGGAAGTGCGTAACTGCGAAAGAAATGTGGGAAACCCTAGCCCTCATTTCTCAAGGCATAGACAAAATCAAAGAAAACAAGCTTGCCGTTCAGATGCGGGAGTTTGAAAGTCTAGTGATGAAGTCAGGAGAATCCATCGACGCATTCGAGCTGAGGGTCACCAACATTACTGCAACTCCCAACTCACTTGGGAAGGAACTCACTGACAAAGAGGTGAATCTGAAGATTGTTCGTGCTCTCACAAGGAAGTGGCAGACAATGAAGGAGCTGTATCTAGCTACCAAGGATCTATCGAAGCTCACACCGGAGATTCTGTTCTCTGAACTCAAAGCTCTTGAATTCCATCTAAATCGATTGAACCTCGACGATGAGGATGAAGCTCCCACGACATCAAAGGGTGTAGCTTTCAAAGCTGCAGAAGGACCAAGCGACCAGTCGCTAGCCAAGATGACAAGGGAAGAGCTGGAAGAGCATGTTGCGTTCTTATCCAAGAACTTCAACAAGATGAACTCGCGTGTGGGCAAATACAAGAGATTCTACAAGCAGTACAAAGGGAGGAGCACTGATGCTCGAGAAGGAAAAGGGAAAAGAGAAGAGACGACAAAGCCGATCCTACGCGACATGATGGATGTGGAGTGCTACCACTGCCACAAGATGGGCCACTACAAATCCGACTGCCCGAAGCTGAGTGCAAAGGAGCGAGAGGAACTAAAAGCTAAGAGGGATGCTCCAAGGCGAGCGCTTGTAGCAAGCGAGCAGCCAGTCGCTACAACTGAAGATGTCTCAAGCGACTCGGATGCATTTACAGATCCCAACTCCAGTGATGGAGAGGATCTTGGACTCATGGCGCTCACCGACGAGGAGACTGGAGAGGTATTTATCTATCCCTCATCAAGTTCAATTACACTCGTACACACTCACCAAGAGGAAGCTAATTCCTCGACATGGAGTGAGTTACTTGACAAGCACCTCAAATTGTCAAGTGACCACGAAGTGTTGAAACAAGCTTTGTCTCAAAGCGAGAAGGAGAACCGAAAGCTAGCCAATGAGCTTGACGAAGTCAAACTTAACTTAAGGGCTATGACTAGCTAGTAAGTTCGAGGATCTCTTCGCTAGACATCAAAGCTTGGAAGGAAGGTATGAAACCCAGTCCGCTCTAGTTGCCAACTTGAACAAAGCTTCATATGCTAGGTAGGCACTAGAGAGCTCGCTTCTACCTTTTGGTAGAAAGGGAGGACTAGGATATGAGGGTGGACCTTCCAAGCCTACTGTCTTTGTTGGTGCTTCAAACACGACACCATCAGTCACTTTGGATGTGCCCACTGCCTCCAAAGCAACTACCGACAAGGATAAAGGCCAAATGGCTGAGAACCCTAAGAAGAAGCCAATGAAGATGTCTATATCTTCAATGGCAGAACCTATGGGGAAGCAAAGATCAACTATCCCTAGCACTCACAATGATAAATCTTACCAATCCAAAGGTAAAGGGAAACCAGTTGTAGCTTCTAAGTCTAAGACCAAGACACCAGAGACAAAGGATCACCCTTTCAAGAAAAGGAGTAATGTCTATGTGTCACGTTATCCGGACTGGAGATGGTCCAACCGGACTAACGTTGAGGGGGAAGAATTTGAAGCACCAAGGAGGCCGCTTCAAACTTCCAAGGTTTCTCAAGCGAGTCGGGGTCAAAACCCTAGTTTGACCGCTTCGAGAAAACCAAGCGAGCCGCTTCGACAGACTGTAAACCCTAGGTCAGTCTCTAAGCCCGTAGCTAATCCGAAGCGAGTCGCTTCAGGATACAAGCAAAAGGGTAAGAGCATAGGTATGCCTCAAGCGAGCCGCTGCCCCTCTTGCACACACTGCTGCACATGTGAAGCTGCTTCAAGGCAGAACTCACAGTTTTCAAAGGTCGAGAAACCCAAGACACAAGCTACCTTTCAAAAGAAAGTGAAGCAAGTGTGGGTACCTAAGGGAACTAACCTGCAAGGACCCAAACTGATTTGGGTACCAAAATCTGTCTAATTACAGGTGAGCGCCGTGGATCCCATGCCAAGTGAGGGTCAACAAATCTGGTACTTGGACAGTGGCTGTTCAAGACACATGACCAACATGAGAGCTCTACTTCATGACTACATAGAGAAGAAGGGTCCACACGTTACATTTGGTGATAACTCTCGAGGAAGCACCAAAGGATATGGCGCACTGAAAGTTGGAAAGCTCACAATCGAAGAAGTCTCATATGTGGAAGGACTTAAGCACAACTTGCTATCCATTTCACAATTCTGTGATAAAGGATACAAGGTGGAATTTATTTCCAACAAGTGCATTGTGAAGAGCAAGCTCACGTCCCAGATTGTGCTCACTGGAATTAGACAAAGGAATGTCTACATAGCACAATGGGAAAGCTGCAAAGAGGAGACGTGCTTAGTTGCAAGAAGTGCTACAGAATTAGGATGGCTATGGCACCGACGGTTGAACCATCTCAATTTCAAGGCAATTAATCGCATAGCCCGCAAAGGCTTGGTGCAAGGCATTCCCAACGAGGTCTTTGTTAAAGACCATCCATGCTCACCATGCCAACGAGGGAAGCAGACGAAGAAGCACTTTGCCAGTCTTGAAGAAGCTTCATCCAAGCGAGTGCTCGAGCTGCTTCATACGGATCTTTTTGGTCCAGTGACTCCAGTTAGTGTAAATGGAAGAAAGTACACTTTAGTTGTAGTCGACGACTTCTCTCGCTACACTTGGGTCGTATTTCTCTTCAGCAAGAAGGAGACACTGACCAAGCTACCACAACTGCTTAAACGACTAGCTGTGGAAAAGAACCAAGCGATTGTCACCATCCGCTCCGACAAAGGCACAGAGTTCCTGAACTCTACCATTGAAGCATACTGCACGGAGCATGGCATAGCACACCAGACGTCCTCAGCAAGCACACCTCAGCAGAACGAAGTTGCTGAAAGAAGAAATCGCATCATCAAAGAAGCCGTTCGAACCATGATTGCTAACTCGAAGCTTCCGATGAAGTATTGGGCTGAAGCTGCCAGCACGGCATGCTACACGCAGAATCGGACACTTCTCAACAAACGGCACGACAAGACACCATATGAAATATGGACAGGGAGAATTCCTAACATATCTTATTTCCATATATTTGGTTGTAGGGTCTTCATCCATGACAATGGGAAGTCACAATTGAAAACGTTTGAAAGCAAAGTTGATGAAGGAATATTCTTAGGATATTCTACATCGAGCAAAGCTTACAGAGTGTTCAATTGCAAAACCCTAATTGTGGAGGAATCACCCCATGTCGTATTTGATGAATCTTCTTTGAGTCTTCCACAGGAACAGGTTCAATCTAAGGAAGGAAAGTCAAGCGAGGAACCCATCAACTCATTAACTTGGGACATGCTTGAGGATGAAGAAGAAATCAAGGACTCAAGCGAGCAGATTGTCCAAAGAAAAGTTGAAGCTGCCCCCGAGATTCCTGAAGCGAGTGCTGGCCAGGCACCCATTCCAGTCGCTTCAGAAGGTGAAGCGAGCGACCAGGAAGAAGATGAAGACGAAGCTGGCGGATCCAAGCGAGCATGGCTCAAGGATCACTCACCAAGTCAAATCATTGGAGATCCATCCAAGGGTGTAGTGACCAGAAGTCAAGTGTTTGGAGAAAGTGCCATGTTTAGCTGTTTTCTCTCAAATATTGAGCCATCAAGCGTGGAGGAAGCCCTAGCAGATTCAAATTGGGTGATCGCCATGCAAGAAGAGCTGAATCAATTCACCAGGAACGACGTATGGTACCTCGTGGATCGTCCCAAATTTCAGCATGTTATTGGCACCAAGTGGGTGTTCAAAAACAAGACGGACGAGGACCACAACGTTGTGAGGAACAAGGCGCGACTCGTCGCTAAGGGCTACTGCCAAGAGGAAGGATTCGATTTTGATGAGACCTTCACTCCAGTGGCACGACATGAAGCGATCAGACTATTTCTAGCCTATGCAGCGGCCAAGAAATTCAAAGTCTATCAGATGGATGTCAAGAGCGCGTTTCTCAACGGTGAATTGAAGGAAGAAGTGTATGTGGAGCAGCCACCGGGTTTCGAGCAGGGAGATAAGGTGTATCGATTGAAGAAAGCCCTATACAGGTTGAAGCAAGCTCCCAGAGCTTGGTACGATTCCCTATCTCAATTCCTAGTGGATAATGGATTCCCCAAAGGAAAGATAGATCGAACCCTATTCACCATCAATCATGGAGAGGATATGCTGTGGGTTCAGATCTATGTGGATGACATCATATTTGGGTCGCCAAACCAGTCGCTTAGCGAGAAGTTTGGAGAGCTTATGAAGACCAAATATGAGATGTCAATGATTGGCTTGATGATGGAATCTTCATCAATCAAGTGAAGCAGTAGGATGATGGAATCTTCATCAATCAAGCCAAGTATACTCGAGATATGCTTGCCAAGTTCGGTGTTCAGCATGCCAAAGCTGTGAAGATCCCAATGAACACGAACTGGAAGATGGAGCCAGACCTAGATGGGAAGTCTATGGATGCTACAGACTACCGAGCATTGATCGGATCCCTTCTATATCTCACTGCAAGTATGCCGGATATAGCCTTTGCAGTTGGAGTATGTGCTCGCTTCCAAAGCAATCCCAAGCACAACCATCTTGAAGCTGCCAAAAGAATTCTTCGATATTTGAAGGGCACTGTCAACATGTGGCTGTGGTATCCAACGGAGGATAATTTGGAGCTCACTGGATACTCAGATGCTGACTATGGAGGGTGCCGAATTGACAGGAAATCAACTTCGGGCACTTGTCAGTTCTTGGGAAGCAAGCTGATCTCATGGTTTTCGAAGAAGCAGACGAGTGTAGCTACTTCAACGACTGAAGCCGAATATATGGCCGCTGGAAGTTGCTGTTCTCAAATTCTATGGCTTCGTCAGCAGTTGAGGACTACAAAGTTGAACCGAATGAAATTCCAATATTCTGCGACAACAACAGTGCGATCTGCATCTCGCAAAATTCAGTGCTTCACACCAGATGCAAGCACGTGGAAATCCGACATCACTTCATTCGTGATCATGTCGAGAAGAAGGATATCAAGCTCGAGAAAATCCATACCGATCTCCAGCGAGCAGATATCCTCACCAAGCCTCTAGCTGAGTCTCGTTTCAATCAGCTATGCATGGAATTAGGGTTGCTAGACCCTGGTGAAGAGTGTTAGATCCAGGATGCACGAAGGAGTGGTCGCCTGTTCTTTGAGCATCACTCGCTTCGGATCTTTACCAACTCAAGCGAGTCACTTCAAAATTCCACTCGCTTGAAGAAGGAGAAATAAGGTGGAGAAAGGTGGAGTGTTGGAAGACGTTCCCTACCCGCTTGCAGGAATTGTTAAGCCATTGGTTAAGGGGGAGCTATTGTTTGCTCTCGGAGCAAGCTACTTCCAAAGCGAGCAAGGAAAGCTGCTACCTAGCCTAGGATTCCTAGCGAGTGGGTATAAACACTCGCAAGTGCCGTTTCTAGTAACGGTTGTGGGGTCTTGTATCGGGCCTTCCCACGTAAAAATGGTGAAAGCTTAGGCAGGGCTGGCACCTAGACCTTGCGTCCTCTTCCATCTTTCCGCCGAAGAGGAGCAAGTCTTCTCATCTACTTCATCGTGGATAAACATCCATCCCTTACTCACTCTTCATTGAGTTGAGCTGCCGGATGTCTATTCATTCCTCCCCCACTTTGAATTTTGCATCGCTTCAATTAACCCTAGTCTGGGTCAAGCGAGTCGATTGCAAATTCATTATGTAGCTTGTTGGAGGAAGCTTGAAGGGTTACCTTTTTCTTCAAAAGGTTGCAGGGCTGGTGACATGCTTCTGCATAAAATACGAGATTGTCTTGTCAGAGCATTCTCATTGTCATCCTGTCCTATTCTGCTCTGAGATAAGGACTTGTACTCATCCCCCATTCATCGTGAATAAGTACACTTACGTGAAGCTCCCCTCTGGGTTGTAGTAAGCTTGTGTACTATATTCATTCTCTCCCCCATTCACTTCGATGGAGGACTCTCTAATTCGTAGAGGAAGATGAATGCCAAGAAGATCGAATCCAATGTATAATATTCAACAGGTGGTATCAACAAGCTTCAAACAATATCATCAAGTGGATTCAACAAAAGATGTCCAAACCAAGTGACTTCAATAGTGGTATCAATCTCCTACGAAGTGAGATTGACTGGTATGTGTTTCAATTTTAAGTACACTAAGTGAGCTGAAGCATGCTAGAAACCTTCACTCACTATGTGGAAAATATGAAATGAATCTGACACAAATACAAAGAGGAAAACATTCTTGTTTATCTTCGAAGTATGTAAGTCAGAAACATTTTAAATAATGTCAAAGAAATTTCATTTCTTTTTCCAGTCGCTTCAGATGGCCAAGTGAGTGCTACGTCACTCCAAGCGAGCCATCGAAAGCGAGTGCAGAACAGTCACTCAAGCGAGTACCTCTCAATCGAGTAAAAGCCAAGCGGCCCAACTCGAAGCGAGCGGGTACGAAGCGAGTATGAGCTGTCTGCACTCGAGTGCAGATTTTACCTTTTACTTTGCATTAAATGCAGGTTCACGTACAGCCGAAAATAACGGGCGCATGCACTGCACTTTGAATTCGAAGCGGGAAAAGACGGACGAGATCCAACCATCGAATCCAAACAGTCCCCGATTTATAGCCGTTGGATCCGACGCCGTGTAAAGTGACAAATCATAGCAGGCCACGTGGAAATGCCGAGTCAAGTTGGCAGTTCACTTTTTACTGTGATGACGCCGGACACGGTAATCACTTCGCCGTTGGCCGCCGTATCGAAACAGGATCTCTGTCTTGCCCCTGCCACGTCAGCCGAACCCTACCTCTATATAAGGACGTCGTGCAGAACTGCAAAAACCTTTCACAACTCTCCATATTTGCCATTCTCGTGCAAGATCTGCAAATCTTCTGCAACTCACGAGTCTCAAACCAGTTTGTGTTCTATAAATCTCCGATCAAATCTCTTAACTTTTATACCATGGGAAAGAAACAGAA
Organism: Thymus mandschuricus; assembly: GCA_029379335.1. NCBI lineage: Eukaryota > Viridiplantae > Streptophyta > Magnoliopsida > Lamiales > Lamiaceae > Thymus > Thymus mandschuricus. Next base: position 9,951,008 of record CM057074.1, on the reverse strand, counting down.
AACTGAGACGATGGAGGAATTTCTCACCGAGGTTGACAAGCACATCATTGTCGAGCCTCATCTCGACCCAACCGTCGTCGAAGAAGATGGTTTCTTCCGTAAGGCCGTGACCACGGCCGGCTTATGGAATTTTGTGACGGCGGTGCCGACGAAGATTTTGGCCAAGGCGGTGGCCGAAATCCTCCTAAATATGAGGAAAGAGCAAAATACATTGTCATTCACTGACCCACAGACTGGAGAACCGGTGGAGGTGGACTTGAGCCATCTCATCGAGGTGTTCGACTTGCCGCGGGAAGGAGGAAACTCCGTGTTGGAGTTGGGATTTTCAGCCGGAGTCGAATATGCTCGGTTTGCCACCGAAAAAGCAGAGCCCAACTACAAGGAGGCCAGTATTCGTTCAGATTAGATGGCTCCTTTCAATCACATATGCGAGCTCTTTTCGAAGTGCGTCGCATGCTACGTCGGAACTTTGGGCACGCTCTCTGAAACAAAGCTCTTCGCCTCCACTGTCATCGTCGACAGTCTCACCGGAACAAAATTTAACTGGCATGGTTGGTTTCTCAACCAGATTCACAAAGCCGCCGACGACTTCAAGTTCGTGAAGGGAAGCACAGATCAGATTCTCCGCAAGGGGAAGCTTAAGTTTTTCTCCATACTCTCCATCGCACTGGAGGAACGCTATTCGAACAAAGTATGGTCGGAATCTGACGTCGCCGACTACAAGAAGAACACCGTGTTTCATGACTTGTGGAGGTCGGACAAGTCTTTGATCGATGAGGGACTTCTCGAGGTTGTAGTGCCCGCAGCAGTACCTGTTGCCGATAGGCCAATCGAAGCTACCCAATCAAAGCGAGCCGCTTCATCCGGGAAGCGAGCTGCGCCTAAGCGACCCAAAAAGAAATTGAAGCTAGTCGCTTCGTTGGTCAAATCAAGCGAGGCTGAGGAGCAGCCGCTTGAGGAGACCGAAGAAACTCAACCCCAGCCTTCACCCATCAAAATCCAAACTTCCCCACCACAAACACAAACACAATCACCACCAATCCAATCCCATACTCAACCACCAGAACCCCAAGCCTCATCATCCGCTCAACCCCAAACCCAGAAAACACCCCTCTCTCCACAGGAAGAAGAATCTGCATCTTCTTTCAAAATACCCCCTATCCCACTTCTCAGCACCGACCCTACTGCTGCATTCACCCTATTCCAACCTATCCAAACCCAACAGCCAGCCACAGAACCCATCCAAATCTCAGAAACCTCACAACCCTCATCATCATCCCAATCCCCTACCTCATCGGCAGCTACAGCCGATACCGCCCAAACAACCGGCACCATCATTCCCCAATTCCAAATCTCCAAGGCCCCTGCAGAGGTGGAAGCTCTTGAAAGATATGCAAGAGATAGAGAGCAGGCTGCAGAGACAATCAGGACCCGCTACTCCTCTGTACCTATGTCCGACGAGTTCTTCACCAAGACCGTCAATTTTTTCACCTATATCACCTACCGCGGCACTGAATACTACAATGTATTCAGACTCTTAAAAGCCTTCAAAGAAGAAGAGCTCATTCAAATGGAGGGAAAGCTGCTGGATTTCATCGGCGAGAATGAATTTCACGCATTCCTCACTGGAACCAGCTTCTGGGATAAGCTGGATGCAAAGGTGAAGCGAGCCTATCCAGGCGCTTCAGTCCCCGAGCATGTGCCGACCATTCATGAGCGGAGGCTGATGAGAGAGCATGCGGAGGAGATAGAGGTGAAGGATGCGGAGATCTCAAGCTTACAGAGTGAGATCACCGGGAAGGATATGGAGATGGAGAAGAAGATTGAGGAGGTCAAGAATCTTAGAGAAGATTTTGACAGAAAGAAGGGAGAATTGGAGGGAAAGGTTGAGGAGAAGGTGAAGTTAGTGGAGGAGAAGGAGAGGGTGCTGGAGGAACAAGTGAAGCTGGTCGGAGACCAGGAAAAGAAAATTGGTGAACTCAAGGACTCGCTTGACACGGAAAGGAGTCGCTTGAGGGACATCAACGCCAAGCTAGTGACAGTTGGCGAAGAGAAGAAGAAGCTGGGGGATGAAGTGAAAAGATTGAAGGAGGAGGTGGAGAATAAAGATGCTGATCTGGTCATGAAGGGTAGTGATCTGACCAGAACAAAGAATGCCCTTGACAAGCTAAAATAGGAGTTGAAGGATCTCGAGCTTGAGCGTGAGATAGATACGAAAGAGCTCGAGAGCAGAAGAAAAAGTGCTAGAGCTACTGATCTGAAGCAAGCTGAGCTGGCGATTCAAGTCCATGAAGCCAAAAAGAGGGCCAATGAGTTTGCTGGCAAGATTGTCGAGCTTGCTCAACTCCGTGTGATGCTTAATAATCAAGAGAGTGCCATCACCACTGAATCTGCAGAACTGAAAGCGTCTCAGGATTTCCTCAATCTCCAACTGCAGGAGGAGCGCAAGGAAATACGTGCGGAAATCGAAGCGGAGCTGGCCGCTCGCTTCAGGAATGTGGAGTCGCTTGAGAGGCTGATGGCCTCTGTCAAGGAGAGAGAGAAGCAGTGTGAGTATCTGCTCGAGGAGATAAGTATCAAAACTGCCGAACTAGTGCTCTCCCAGGAGCATACTTTCGCAGGGAAGAACGAGCGGATGCTGCATGCTGTATTCAATGCAGTCAACAACCTTCACCGGTTTCTCACTAGAAAGATGATCACTCCAACCCCCGGCAGTGATGATGCCAAAAAGGGGGAAGGTAGTGTGCAGAAAAGAGTTGAATCTCTGGAGTTACAAGGTGGAGTGGAAAGGAGGATGGAGATTGAAGGAGGAAGTGGAATTGGAGGTAGTGGAGTGGAGAAGGAGATGGAGAAGGAGGATGAAGCTCGCGCCGAGCGTGCGAGGAAATTGGGCAAAGAGAAACTAACAGAAGAGCCTCGCAGGCCGATTGAAGGGAAGTTGCTTGCCTCTTCTATTGCTGCTCACCCTCCGGTGGTTATGTCAACCAAGGAACAAAGGGAGGAGCAAGTCCGTGCAGACGAGGCCCTTGCCCGCGATTTGGAGAAGCAGTTTGAACTGAAGGCTCTTGCCCAACTCCAAGTGCCCACTTCACCTCTAACCGCCTCAACTCTTGCACTTATTTCAGATATTGCGGGAGCCACTTCATCCAGCCAAGCTATAATTCCACGATGTGCCTCTGCAGTTATCCCTCCAAGTGAAGAAAAGAAGAAGCAAGAAATGCCTCCACCGCCAGTACCCAAATAGTCACTAAAGCGGACCACACCCGAAGCTAGAGAAGATGATCCCAAGGCCAAGCGCCAAAAGATCAAACAAACGGTTGCTTCACGAGCTGGACAGATGGAGAGGAGAAGGAAGCAAGGAGAAGAGAGAAAGGAGAAAGAGGAAAAGGAGAAAAAGATCAGGGCAAGGCGTCTTGAGATCATCGAGAGTCGGATCGAGGAACACTTCAATGAAGTGAGACTCATCCAGTCCGCTCTTACTCGTAGCGCCTTCATCCCATTTTTGCCAGAAGAGTCTAATGTGTGTGTGAAGCAAGCTTGGATGGACGCCTGCTACGTGACCACTAAGGAGATGATCGATTCAGGTCGCTACCCGAGCAGAGAAGAGCAACAATACATCCGCATGCGACTGATTGATATGCTTCCAAAATGGAGCACTGAGCTGAGTGCAAAGTTCAACGCAATCATGACTGAGATGTCAAGCCGATCAGAAGAGGAGTTGATTGTGCGTAGGAATGAACATCCTGATGCCGGAGAAATCGAGCAGTTCATCCCCGATGATCTACTTGAGCGATGGCTGTATTACAAGGAGAAATTCATCAAAGCGTACTACTACTGGGAAGTAGTGCCACATCAGAATGAATGCTCAAGGATCAATGCGCTCAACAACTTCCTGAGTGCCTACGACGAGAAATTCAGGCGGAAGGTCTTCACTCTTGCAGAGCTTGCTAAGCCTATGCCTCTAATCATCAAAGTGCCTGCCTCGAAGGACTTCCCCATGCCCTTCCTGCCCGGCACAAGCGTTCCAGATCGACGAATTACAGATGCAGATATTGATGAAGCTTTCAAGCTGGAGCAAACTTGGAGAAGACCGAGCGTATACAACATCGGAACTTTGGAAGTGAAAGTTCTCAATGCATACGTTGTTGATGAAGAGATGAGAAAGAAGGATTTGGAGTCAGAGGAGAAGGAGAAGGAAGAGGAGGTGACAGAGAAAGAGAAGGAAGAGAAGGATGAAGTTGCAGGAAATCCTTGAATTTCAAGCTTCATATTTTGTGAACTGTTGTTCATCTATCCCATTTTTAATTTATGTATCTCTCGTGTCATTTACAAGCTTTGTGAATGATTTATCCTTATGCTACAAAACTCAAATAACTTAACCAAAAAAAAAATGGGGGGGAAAGGAACTTAAAAGAAAAAATTCAACGAACATGCAAAGGAAGCAGTCGCTTGAAGTTCCTTCCAGGGTTAGGTAGGCTAAATCTCTTAGTCAACAAATTTGTTTTGGGTTTTGGCATCATCAAAAAGGGGGAAATTGTTGGGAATTGTTAAGAACAAAATGTTAAGGGGGAACTCCTATGAGACACTTCGAAGTGAGTCAAATATTTGTTTTGATTTGATCCCAAAATCCCAAGTGTTCTGTTCCCAAGCGACCCATTTTTGATGTAGATAATAGGTTAGAAATTTTTCTAAGCCTATACTGTTAGGATGGCTTTATTTTGCTTAGATTCTAGACCGAAGAAAATTCAAGTGAAGGCCACTCGCTTGAGTGTGTTTTCCAAGCGAAGCTAGTCTACCGAGCCGAAGTGAAGCGTGCTGAAGAAAGCAAAGCAAAGCGAGCGCTACAGTGGAATCAAAGCGAGTCCACCAAAGCGAAGCGAAGCGAGTGCTACAGTGGAATCAAAGCAAGTCCACTAAAGTGAAGCGAAGCGAGCGCTACAGCGAAAGTCAAAGCGAGTCAAAATTTACTTAAGCAATACTCGGAAACTTTGTTTTCCAAAGTAGTCGCTTCAAGTATGACCCGAAGCGACTCGATCAAAGCGGACGCTACAACTTCAAAGCAAAGCGAGCCACTACCTACCAGAAAGCGACAGCCCAATTCCCGCTCTGATTTTGAACTCCAGTCAAACTGAAGATCGTCGCATTAATTGCGAGATCTCCACGTGTCGATTGCGGAGAGGAGCAGCGGAGTTGACTGCCAGGCCGACAAGGGCGCCGCAACAGTACAGGCTCGCTCCAGTTACTGTTAAGTTTGGATCTTAGCCATTTCCGGCAAAGAGCCAAAACTGCGCGTCTGAAAAGCAGCCAGCCTGTGCAAGTATTGTCGAGAGGAGGAGGGACAAGGCCACCAACCAAGCAACGGATCTCGGCCAAACCTCCGCCTATAAATAGTGAAGGATGAAGACGAAGAAAAAAAGAGAACACTACTTGAACATTCGAGCGCCTACTGCAAACAAACACTCCCAGCCTTAGAGCAATCTTCGAGTCTTTGTTTTCAAGTGTTCTCCGAGTTCCAGTCTCATCGGAACTCGTCTTCACAACCTTCACACATAGAGTTCTAAGCCCATTCCAGATGCCAGCTTAGAAGAAGTGTTCTAGCCATCTTTGCATTCATTGTAAAGAACTCTTCATAGTGTGTTCGTCGTAAACCAAAAACCCTAACCCAAAGTTCAGTTTGTTAGGTTTTTGTGTTCGTCGTTAGGTTGTTTTCGATCCAAGGCCCTACTTTCATCGATTGTAGAAGCCTCGATCACAGAGTCTAGATCCAAGCTTGCACTTACCTCGTTCGTGTGAAGCTCGATCGAAGCTAGGCTGTAAGGAGAGCCCGCAATCTCCCTATCGTCGGACTGAAGTGAGTGAAGCTTCCAGTCCAGTTTAGGTCTTTGTAGTGAACACGTAATCACTGCGTCTGTCGTCAGATCCAAGCGAGTGAAGCTCGATCTCGACCAGGCTTTTGAAGAGCCCGTAATCTTCAAGTTCTTGAGTGAAGTGAACGAGTTGCCGAGTGCAACAAAGTGGACGTAGGAGTTTCATCTCCGAACCACTATAAATCTCGTGTCGTATCTCTCTAACCCTAAACTCTTTATTTCCTTGTTTGATTATACATTGCACTTGCATCTAAACAAACATAACTTGGAACTTTTAAACACTTAGGAAAGATTTAGCTCACCAAATTCCGCATCTAGAGTAAAGTCTCACTCTTGGTCAAGCTCTAAGCTTAGGTCAAGATATTCGTGATTGCTTAAGATCTAGCTCTCGGCTAGGTCTTAGTGAGTCAAGCGAGCACTTTACTTTATACTCTGAGTTAAGGAATATGAAGTTGAAAAACTTCAAAATACGTATTCACCCCCCCCCCCCCCTCTACGTATTTTTCCTATAACAAACCGGGACCAACAGTTGATCACCATCGGCTTCTGTTGGCTGAAAGAAATGTCTGGGTCAGCGTCCCGGGTTTCTACTTTTCAACTTGCCTGGCTGGGTTAGCATCCCAAGGTATTGGTGGTGAAGTAACGGTCGTAGTTCCGTGACAAGTGCGCGCGCCATAAAATAAGTTTTAAGTATAATTAGGAGTAAAACTATTTTTCAAACCCTCCTAATTTTACTTGCAGCGTGGATATTATCTTTAAACTGTTTGATAATTGTTTTCTTTTGGCATGAGGCCACTGAGTGCATTAGTACTCAGCCCTGCAATTCCTTTCCAAATGTTTTGCGGGTTTAAAGCAGGCGGCATAGTTGGAGCTGACGAGAATCGTGAAAGTCACTTTGAAACATTTCATAAAACGTAGCCTACCCTTCTTCGTAAACTCTTAAGTTATGAACTTCCTAATAAATTAAATTGAGGTTATAGTTTTAAATACGTTAAGTTTAATTTGGTTATATTTTCTAATTCGTTATTCGTTTAAAAATTTAACTTTTCGTTATAAAACTTTTGAATTCATTTACTTTATGAAAACATGATGTTTGAATATACGAATTTATATAACGAAAACCTTAACGATTTAAAAATAAAAACTCTAACGTTTTATAAAATGAAATCTCATTTAACTTCTATCGTTTTCGCTATTTAAACGTAACTCTGATGCAAATTAGGATTATCATGTTAAGATAATTCGAAACTATTTAAAATCGAAAATGAAATATTATGGATCCAACTGTAGTGCGGTCTGGTCCGCCACGGTTGTTACGCTTTCTTAAATAATATGGATCCAACTGTAGTGCGGTCTGGTCCGCCACTGTTGTTACGTTTTATTGAATATTATGGATCCGATGATGGCGCTGTCTGGTCTGACCTCATCGTTACGATTTATGTACTTGGTTAGTTGATGAGAAAGGTTTTAGGTATTCACTATGACTTGATCCTTGTATAGGGGAGATGCTGCCCGAATTTTCGGGTTAATTATGCAAAACTAGTAAAAACAATTAAATTGAATTGAATTATTATTTCTCCCCTTTGACTTTTCCCTTAGTTGCATTCCGGTTTGTTTATTTAATGATTAAAAATGTTTATTTTAGATTTACGAAAAACCGGGATGTGACACATGTAAACGCCGTCTTGTGTTGATCCTCTGGAGCGATGGCAAATTTGGGTAACTGGAGTATCCATCGAGGAAGCAATAATACTCATGTTCGATCAACCTATCAAGCATTTGATCCACAAACGGGAGGGGAAAGTGATCCTTCCTTGTTGTTGCATTGAGAAGGCGGTAATCGATGCATACTCGCCATCCCGTGACAAGCCTCGTCGCTATAAGCTCCCCCTTCTTGTCGTTGATCACCGTCATGCCTCCTTTCTTCGACACCACTTGAGTAGGGCTCACCCACTCACTATCCAAAATGGCATAGATCATGTCGGCATCAAGCAATTTCATCACTTCCTTCCTCACGACCTCCTACATAGCCGGATTCAATCGCCTTTGGGGTTGAACTCTTGGGCGATAATCATCTTCGAGCAAAATCTTATGCATGCAAATCGAAGGACTAATGCCTTTGATGTCGGCAATCATCCATCCAATTGCGGACTTGTGCTTGCGTAGGACCCTCAATAGCTTATCCGTGTTCGTCTCCGTTAATTGAGAAGAAACGATCCCCTGGTACGTCTCCTCTTCTCCCAAGAATTTGTACTTGAGGTGCTCCGGTAGTGGCTTCAACTCCACCTTTTGGGCTGAACTCTTTTTCTCCTCATCTTCAATAACTCCATCGTCCACCTTCTTGTTGATGTCGAGGAAAAGAGACTCCTTTTTGTGGGGTGATGGTTGATTCGCCTCCAATTGGTTGAGATACTCAAGAATCTCGTCACAAGCTTCATCTATCTCCGAGTAGGCATAAAGAGAATTTGAGATGCAATGATTGAGTACCTCCTTCGAAGTAGGTGGTGTCAATGTCTCTATGGAGAAGATATCCTCGCGATGATCATCGAGTCTCTTCATGGCTTCATAGATTGAGATCTTCAACCCTTCTCCATTGACTCGAAAGGTGAGGTCTCCATCTTGAACATCAATCAATGCTCTCCCCATAGTTAAGAATGGCCGTCCTAAGATCAAAGGTTGATTTGCATCCTCGGGCATATCCAACACCACAAAATCTGCCGAAAAACAAGGTTGTGGACTTGTACGAGAACATCTTCGACTATCCCCCTTGGATAAGAAACTGAGCGATCCGCCATGAGTAAGGAGATAGTAGTCGGCTTCATATTTCCAATCTTGAGCCGGTTGAAAATAGAAAGGGGCATCAAATTGATGCTAGCACCGAGATTGCAAAGGACATTTTGAAATACGTGATCACCGATCTTGCATGCTAGTGTGAACCTTCCGGGATCCTTTTGCTTCAACGGGAGCTTCTTTTGAATCACTGCACTGCACTCCTCCATTAGGTTGATTGTCTCGAACTTCCCCCACTTCTTCTTTCCCGGTACCGCATCCTTGATGAACTTCATGTGATTGGTCATGTCATGAAGAGCATCGAGAATCGGAATGCTGATGTTGACCTTTTGTCGTATCTCCAAGAAACGTTGATACTTCTCATCTTGCTTTGTCTTGGCCAAACGTTGAGGGAAAGGAGCCTTCGGAACATAAGTAGGGAATTGGGGCGGAGCTGCACCCTCTCGACTGGCCTCTCGATCGAGAGAGGTGTCGAGAGGTACTTTCTGTCCTCGAGTTTTGACCTCTCGACCCCCATCTCAATCGATAGGGGTGTCGAGAGGTTTCCTCTGAATTTTTTAGACAGCCTCTCGACCAGCCTCTCGATCGAGAGAGGTGTCGAGAGGGTCGCACTGGATCTCCTCGTTGAACAGGTCTCAGTCCTCCTCTCGATCGATAGGAGTGTTGAGAGGAGTCTTCTGGACACCAGTGTTGACCTCTCGATCGGCCTCTCGATCGAGAGAGGTGTCGAGAGGCCCTAATTTCGAACTTCGTCTTCTCGTCTCTTTGAACTTCGAATCCTTATGACTTCTTTTTCCAGCATCTTAAGCTTCCAATGATGGATTTGTGTACCGAGTGCCGCTCTGAAGCTCAATAGCACGGACTTGATGGTTCTTCGGGTATTGTTCGAATGTGCTTGGGAATTGGCCAAGCTTATGGACTCCTCCTTGAGCATTGGCTAATTAACTGACTTGCGTCTCCAACATTTGCATTTTCTTGGTTAAAGCGTTAAAGCTACTCCCCAAATTGTTACTCAACGTAGTTTGAGTAAGCTCCAATGTCCTCAACTTTGCATCTTGTTGCGCCATCCTCGTCTCCGATTGTGTCATATAGTGCCGAATCAAATCGTCGGTTGACATCTCCTTCTTTGGCTCTTGGATGACTCCATTCTCAACATGAAATCCGGGAAGTGGTTGCAAGGCATTGTTCGGGTTGGCATAAGAGAATTTCGGATGGTTACGGTTGTTGGGAACATAAGGCTTCTTGTAGCCTCCTTGATAATTCGAACCTCCTTGGCCTCCTTGCCACTTGTTTCCTTTATTTGGTTGCCACTTGCCACCTTTTTGCAAAAAATTGGCCTCTTCTCCTTCGGTTGGGGGTGCTTGTTCCTCAACTATAGCATCGCACCGAAGCACTCCTTTCTTGATGGTATCCAACTCACTCGCTGTTTTTGTGTACTTCTCGATCAAGTCATCGTAACAATCGATCCCAATAATAGCAAATCTCCTCCTTCCAACGCGTTTGTCAATAGCCTCTTTGTAACTCGAGTTAACGGTAAGCTCAATAATCTCCATAGCCACACCATACTCGTTGATCAAAAATCCTCCTTTAGAACCATAGTCGAGCTCCTTCTTGCACATCTTGTTCAAACCACAATAGAAGCACGTGATTTGATCCTCCTTGCTAATAATCCCATGATTCGGACATGCTCTCAACAATCTCTTAAATCTTCCCCAAGCCTCACATAAATGCTCATCCTCATATTGCTGAAATTGGTTGATCTCGTTGATAAGCTTATGAGCCCTCGAAGGTGGAAAAAACTTATTTAGAAACCTCGTGCACATCTCACTCCAAGTCCTAATCTCTGTCTTGTCCAATCCATCAAGCCACTCTCTCGCATCGTCTTTGAGAGACCATACGAACAAACTAAGCTTGAGATAATCCGATGAAACTCCATTAGCCTTGTATGTTGCACAAATGTCCAAAAACTGCTTCAAGTGAGCATTCGGATCCTCCATCAGTGTGCCTCCATACTGATTAGATTGCACCATGTTGATGAGGGACGTCTTGATCTCATAATTGTTAGCGTCCGTGGTCCCCCATCCTCCTTGCTGAAACTGATCAACGACCGGCTTGAACCAATTGTTAAGGGTCCTCCTCACTCCTTGATCTCCCATTGAACCTTGACTCTTTGGTGAATCCGGTGGTGATGAGGGTGGTGTATCGATCTTAATTGTCTCCTTCGCCTACCTCTTCTTCCTCCTTAGTGAGCGCTCGAGTTCCAAATCTATCGGAATAATATTTATCCCTTTAGATCTAGTGTACATGCACTACCTAAAAACAAAGAAGAAAGAAAGAAGAAATTTGATCAATAAACAAAAAATAGAAAAATAAAAGCCTAAATCACCTATTAATTCTATTTCAAAATATGCATATGAAATCTAATCAATCCCCGACAACGGCGCCAAAATTTGATCGAACTATTTCTAGCACACAAAAATAGGTATAGTATAAAGAATACGAGTATCGTATCCACATGGATTGACAAGTCGAAATCACACACAATATCTCTATTCTAGAACTAAACTGATGTCTAAGCAATTAAGAATTTAGGAATGTAGTATTTTAATCCTATGCAAATAAATAAAAGGAATAAAAAAACACAATTAAGGAAATAACTAAATAAGCAAATAAACAAATAAGGCAAAGTAAACAAATAAGCAAATAAAGAAACCAAAGAAAATCGAATAGGAAATAAATGTTGATTCTAGGAAATCCTACCTAATCAAATCTACGCAAATAAAAATTAACCCGATTAACCAATTTAATCCAATCTAAAAGTGATAGACGAAAATAACCTAACACTCCGGCTAAGGCAGTATATATCGTTACTCAATAAAATCCAAATCTCCTCCTGGTCTCATAGAAATTAAATCAAGTGCTAAACAGATCAAGTGACGATAGATATAATCAACAAGGTTCAGCTACGACACTTATATCAACTATATGCAAGACCTATGACAATCTAACTTCGGCTAAGACAATTAAATCATCTTACCAGGTATTCATGAGATCAATTATGCAATTATCCGGCTAGGACATAAAAACATAACTATGCATACACAATTAGTGATCAAGTAATCATGCATGAGAATACGCACCATGAAACATACATCTAGATTGGAAGGGTAAAATAAATCTAAAAAGTATTCATGTAGAATCAATTAAACATACAAACACCAGAATCAATCTAGGAAAATTAGCTAGATATAATTAAAAGAAAGTGATAGGGATAAATATCAGCCTTGCCGACGTGGCATCTTCAGAGCCAATCAGATCATCTCTACGAAAACCTCAGATGACCTATTCGATGAAGATGCCTGGGTCACAGATGCTACAAGGTCTTACACAGATCTCGCTCCGTGCTGGGGCTCCTGATCAGATCCCGGCTTATGCAGAACCCGTTGTGATCTCGCGGGCATCTGCGGGGACCTAGGGATCTGCCCAAACACACGGTCAACGTGAATCTACCCTCCTTAGGGTGAGGACCACAAAATTGATGACGGGGAGAATCTTGTCACCTTAGAAATTCCTTTCCTGTCCTCTCCTAGTTCGAGAATTCACCTTTTCATCCTTTCTACGCCTATAAATATCGAGTGATTGAAGGAACCATATCTGATCGGTGAAGATCGGTTCGCCCGAGGATCTATTTCGGATATCTAATTATCGAATAAAACCTATCATGCTCCTATGAATTAAGTGCGGAATCATAGGGGGTTTGTAGATCGATTACCTGAAGAAGTAGAGAACTCGCGAATAGATATTCTGATCTGTATCCCTGCTCGATTCAGACGTTGGATGGACAACGAACCTCGGAATCAGCCACGGAAAACGGGAACCACCGAACTGCTACTCGCCCGGCCGCGCATCTCTCTCTCTCTAACCCTAGCCTCCCTTTCTTGTTCAGAATATTTAAGTGCACTCGATTATTCTGATCATTAGGTTAAACAAGACCTTGAGGGGGTATATATAGAGGAGACCAAGTTAGACTTGGGCTTAAGTTGCAGGCCAGGCCTGCAACACATGGACTAGCCGTCCAACAGCAGTATTGGCGCCCTCACTGGGCCCAATTAAGTGGTGGCCCACTTATTCCTTATACTGTGGCCTGTTGAGATTTTTGGGCTAGATCAGTGATCTACTAGCTGGTAAAACCGAGGCCTCCCAATGGCTAAATTCTCCATACTCAGCCCAGAGTATAATTTAGTCCATAAGTACTAAAACATTCCACTAGAGTAATAGTACTGAATTACCTGTTTTACCTCTGTTGAGTTCGGGGCTAGTATTAGACTTAGCGACCCCGATAATTAAGATATCCCACATCCGTTGATTAACTTAGAGCTTCTGACTTCTCGTGTTATTCAACTTCTTTTATTCCTGAGTAGTACCATTCATTCCTTACTCATCATACCGGAATTTAATCCACCTGCAGGGTTTGGTATGATAGTCCTTAATGAATTCCTCAGGGGATGTGATCAACCTGTTCTACCAGGATATGGTGCTCTGTTGCAGTTGCACTAAGAGTCGTACTAGTTATAGTTGCTTCCCAAGATACGGAGCATATTGAGTTACAGATACTCTGAACTCTCACCCATGGTAAATCAAAGAAGCAGACTTTAAGTATACACCCTTAGGACTCAACTAGAGTTAAGGTTCATCTTATGTCACCGAGGTCTTGATTCTTTCTACATTCGGTCAGAATAGAAGAATACACCTCACCGTGATCCTATCAGTACACGCACGTACTAGTATAGACAAGTAGCCAAGACAAGCTACTTATGCAGCCTATACTACAGCCTAAACCGACAGTTATATCCAGAAATGTCTCAACTGTGATACCCTTTTATATCTCGTGAGGAACCGACAACTATGGTCTTCTGTGATCTACAACACACCATAAAGCCTACAACTTTGAGATAATGGATAGATGTTTGATGCATAGATAACAATTCATACTTAATCAGATAGAAGATTGTTAGTGGCTATGGACAACACATGCATACAAGCTAAAAGGCCTGTTTTCTAGTATACAAATCCATCAATCTCCCACTTATACTAAAGCAAACTTTTAGTATATCATGTGACAAAAGGCAAAGTGTCTACAATCTAGCATCTATTACACATCTTCTCCCACTTATACCCAAAGTTTACTAGTGTGGGAGGCGCTCCAGTCCCATCCCTTCGACATGCTTGTCGAACACCTTGACTGGTAAGCTCTTTGTGAATGGATCCGCTAGATTATCCGCTGAAGGGATTTTCTTCACTTCTACTTCTCCTCTTTCGACGATTGCTCGTACGAGATGGTACTTTCTCTCTATGTGTTTGCTCGCCTTGTGAGCTCTAGGTTCCTTGCATTTTGCAACTGCTCCAGCATTATCACAATATAATGTGATACCTCTGGGCAAACTGGGAACTAGTTCTAGCTCATTAAGGAAGTTCAGGAGCCACACAGCCTCTTTAGCAGCCTCACAAGCAGCCACATATTCGGCCTCCATGGTCGAGTCTGCGATGCACTTCTGCTTCACACTCTTCCAAGTGACAGCTCCACCTCCCAAGGTAAACACATAGCCTGAGGTAGATTTCCTCTCATCTCGATCAGCCTGGAAGTCTGAGTCCGTATACCCTATCGGGATCATCTCATTGGACCGATAAACAAGCACATGATCTCTTGTCCTCTTGAGATACTTCAAAATGTGCTTAACAGCCATCCAATGTCCCTGACCAGGGTTAGACTGATATCTTGCCACCATGCCAACCGCATAGCAGATATCTGGTCTAGTACACAGCATTGCATACATGAGACTTCCAACCGCGGAAGCATACGGTATAGTCTTCATGCCTCTATCTCCTCTTGTGTCTTCGGGCACATGTCCTTAGATAGAGGTATGCCATGTCTGAAGGGAAGAAAACCCTTCTTGGCATTCTGCATGCTGAAACGGGCGATCACAGCATCTATATATGAAGCTTGGCTTAAGCCTAACATCCTCTTACGGCGATCTCTGATCACCATGATCCCTAGGATGTAACCTGCTTCTCCCAAGTCTTTCATCTGAAACTGTTCAGACAACCAATCCTTTACGCCTGATAACACGTTCACATTGTTGCCAATGAGAAGTATGTCATCTACGTACAGTACTAAGAATACCACGCTTCCGTCCGAACTGAGCCTGTAAACACAACTTTCGTTTATGCACTGGACAAATCCATAGGATTTTATCACTCCATCAAACGAATGTTCCAGGACCTGGATGCTTGCTTAAGTCCGTATAAGGACTTGTTAAGCTTCCATACGAGATGCTCCTGGCCATCTTTCACATAACCTTCTGGTTGGCGCATATATATGTCCCTACCTTCTTCAAGGTACCCGTTCAAGAACGCAGTCTTGACGTCCATTTGCCAAACCTCTAGGTCTAAATGTGTCGCCATGGACAAGAGTATTCTGATGGACTTAAGCATGGCAACCGGCAAAAAAGTCTCATCATAGTCGATTCCCTCTCTCTGAGTGAATCCTTTCACCACCAATCTAGCTTTGAAGGCTAAAGCCTTCCCGTCAGGTCCTCTCTTTCTCTTGTACACCCACTTGCAACCGATGGGCTTTACCCCATCCGACAGCTCCGCAAGGTCGTACACGTCCATGTTAACTATGGATTCTATCTCCGAATCCATAGAAACTCTCCAGGAATCTGCATCCTCGTCCTCCATCGCTTCCTTGTAAGTCCAGGGGTCGATCTCATCATGTTCGATACCCGAGAGTAGTTCAGTGGATTCTCCCATGAACATGAAACGGTCCGGTTGACGAATAACCCTCCCACTGCGACGAAGTGATGGTGGAGATACAATATCGGATAAGGGTGCAGTTAGTGGTATAACCTCTTGTACACTCGGCTGTTCTGGAATACTGGCTACTGCTGATGCTCGCAACTCATCGAGCATTATTTCACTCCTTGTCCGATGGTTACTAATAAAATCCTCCTCTAGGAATTGGGCATTGGTGCTTACAATGATCTTCTGATCCTGGGGACTATAGAAATAACCTCCTTTCGTTCCCTTTGGATATCCTACAAACAGCATAACCTCAGTCTTAGACCTCAATTTGTCGGCCTCCTTAGTCAGCACGTGTGCTGGACATCCCCAAACCCGAATATGACCCAAGTTGGGCTTACGCCCTGTCCATAATTCGGAAGGAGTTTTAACTGTCGACTTTGTAGGTACTAGATTGAGGAGATAACTTGCTGTTTCCAAGGCATATCCCCAGAACGAAATTGGCAAGGATGCATAGCTCATCATCGATCTTACTGTGTCTAAAAGAGTACGATTCCGTCTCTCAGCTACACCGTTCTGTTGGGGAGTACCGGGCGTAGTTAACTGAGATGATATCCCATTTTATGACAAGAAAGTTCGAAACTCAGTTCCGAGGTACTCGCCACCTCTATCAGAGCGAAGTGACTTGATACTTCTACCCGTTCTCTTCTCCAATTCCGCTTTTAATTCCTTGAATTTGTCAAAGCACTCGGATTTCTTGTGGAGCAGGTAGATATAACCGTATCTTGAGTAGTCATCAATAAACGTGGCTAAATACTCGTAACCTCCTTGAGCTTGAACGGACATCGGTCCACACAAGTCAGAATGAACCAACTCCAAGAGCTCTTGAGCTCGATATCCTATGGACTTGAAAGGTCTGGTCACCATCTTACCTTCCAAACACGATTCACACGTTGATAAAGGTTCTATTTGGAAATCCAAAACACCTTCTTTTATCAACCTTTGAATCCTCTTTTGGTTGATGTGACCCAATCGCAAGTGCCATAATAGAGTTTGGTTCGTTTGAGACGGATTCTTCCTCTTTTTAGTATTCAATGACGAGGAAGCATTATATGAAGAAGAATCATTCATAGGACAAGTAATGGTATAGAGATACCGGGACAATGTGCCAGAAACTATAACCTCATCGTTTTTCATGATAGAAACGCCTCTATAAAAAATAACTGAATATCCGTAAACAAAAAGTTTCGAAACAGAAATCAAGTTTCGCCTAAAAGCAGGCACATACAAAACGTCTCTAAAACCAAAACAGTACTATCAAATATCTCCAACTGCGACAGCTGCAACTCTCGATGCATCGCCCATGGAGATGGTAATCTCGTCATCACTCAGCTCCCTTGTCTGCAGAAACCCCTGCAAGGAGTAACATACATGGTTAGTTGCTCCCGTATCTACTACCCAAGTCTGGGTAGAACTTGCAGCTAAGCATGTTTCTGTTACATATGTGAATGACGTACCAGAATTCTTCTTCTTTAGAGGGCAGTCAGCCTTCCAGTATCCTTTCTCACCGCAAATGAGGCACTTGCCCTTGAACTTCGGTTTCCTTACAACACCGAGAGGTACCTTCGCAGTTCCCCTTGCATTCCGAACCATTCTTCTAACGTCTCCATGCGTCAGAGTAACTCCTGTTGCTTTATTCACAGCCTGAATAAACTCTGCAACTGGTTCAGCCTTCGGCACCACTTCATCAACCAAGAAGGACACCAGAGTTTCTATCATGCTATATGCAGTCTCCATATGCTTAATCATATACTGCATCCCATCTGACACAGACGACAAGACTATTTTCATAGCCTCGTCATTTTTCTTGTGCCAAATCTCATGAACCTCTTTCTCCTCTTGTGATGCCGAATCCGTAAGGATAGGAGAAGCTGGAGTCGCGAGCATATCAGTATACTCGCCTGCAGCTAGGACAACATCGAGATTCTTCCTCCACTCCAAGTAGTTGGAATCCGTGAGAGGACTCGAAGTGAGAATGTTTATCAACGGGCCTAAAGTCATATCTAAAAAAGCAATAAACACGTAGACACAAGTAAGAAAAGATCATGCATCAATTCGTAACGAAAATTATTGTAACCTTTTGATAAACCAATAATTTCGAAACTTTCAACAGCCCAAACAATGCGGATCGCAAGCCACGTTCGTGTGGACGTTTACGCTCCCACTGTTCGACCAGATACTCAGATCTTTACCTCTACTTATCTTGCCAACCTATCCTTATGGCAAATAGAGTTAATAGTTGAACCTTACTAGACCATATTAGATTAGAAAAGGGACTCCGTTGGGGAGTTGTATTCTAACTAATACCTAATCTTTTAACCACAATCTTAGCCTAACTCGAAAAAAGCACTATTTTCCTTAAGCTATCTTTGTTCAAAAACCAACTCCAGAGAAAACCGCAATTACTATTCCGAGCAAGCCACGTTACTGTGGACGTTTACTCAGAAAAGCTCCCACTTCTCATTTTGGTTAGAACATTTTTGTTAAGAAACCCTAAGTCTGGCGAACTCGTCCAGTATGATGTGCAAGCCACGTTCGTGTGAACGTTTACACACTCGCACCAAAACTTCACCTTAAGGTCAGTTGTGGAGGTCTTAACATTTTCTATACCAAAAATGTTTTTATCTGCTTAGTATTTTTCTTTCAAAAGGTTTGTCGACATGCTCGATCACATTGTTACATAATCCTAAGCATAATTTTTTCTAAACGCAGCAACTAAACCATGCTCGCAGAAAATTAAAACATGCTTATATTGACAATCCTAAAACATGCTCGACTAAGCGCAATTTATTCACCTTGACAGGCAAGACATGCTATAATAATTAAAATTGCATCCATAGCATGCTTAAGAAAAGCGAGATAAAAACAAAAATAAAACTCGCTTTTCGTGGTGTGACGACCCGTCTAAACTATTACAAATAATAATAAAATCCGAAACAGGCTTCGGTCTTGAATAAGTCCTCCGAGTTGATCTCCCGTTTCTCCCCGAAAATAAATAAATTAATTAAATAATTTATTATCTAATTTCCGTTGCCATTGGGCTTCTCTAACCGAGATTGGGCCCACACCACGTGACCCAAAACTCTCGAAAAAGTCCATACCGCGCTCGTTTCATTCTCATGGGCCCACGAACCCGAAACCGAACCAAACACGGCCCGAATTCGTGACTGGGCCCGAGCCCGAATACTGGAGGCAGCCCGTAAATGCGAACGGGCCGGGTTGGAAACCCTAGGCCCGTCCACGGGCTAGGGCACGGGCGTGCAAAGCTGCCCGCGCCGCGTCCGACGGCGTGAGGCGCTGCCGCCGGCCGCCTCCGCCTCCCTGGCGCCGCTGCTGCTGCTGGCCGTCGTTTCCTGCCGGTGGCATGACCGGCAACCATCCCGGCGAGGCTCGCAGCGTAGAACCCTAACTAGGGTTCCGCCGCGGCACCCCTCACATGGCTGCCGCCGTTCCAGCCGCCGGTGACATCCGCCGCGGCTCCTGCTGCTGGTGCTGATGTTGCCAGTGTGCTCCGCCTCCCTGGACGCTGCCTCCGCCGCCCTCGCCGTCGCCTTCAGCCGCGATCACCCGCGGCAGAAAACCCTCGCGGGTTCTGCCGCCGCTGCTGCTGCTCCGGCGCCGCCCGCACCTGTCATCGACGATGACGGCCACGTGGAGTTCGTCATGGACTCCGTGGTCGTCGTCTCCGGCTCCCATGCTGGCCTGGACGTCTGCCGCGGCGTCGAACCCTTTCTAGGGTTCCGCTGTGGTGTCCCTCGCGCCGCCGTGCTTCCCAGCCGCCCCTCACGGCTCCTCCGCCTCTCTCCAGCCTCGATCGAACTCCAGCAATCATGCTGGAGTGCTTCCGATCGTCGGAGTGCGAAGAAACGCCGCCGTGGGCGATTGCACGCGCGCGTGCGACTCACGCGCCGTCGCGTGCGGCGGTCGTCCTTTGGTGTTCGTCTCCTCGTTCTTCGCGTTCTTCATCTCGATGCAGCAGGTACAAATGAAAAACAACAAAAAATATCTATCTAATCCTATTCTAGATCGCACCTTATTATCTCGCGATCAAAAATTACATAGATTGCCAAAACGGCCCCGAAAAATGAAAAACACCACGAAAAGCGACATCCTAATCGATCTAACATGCATAATAATCGATAATTACTCAGATAGAGCCGAAAATCTGATCCTTGGCTCTGATACCAACTGAAGGAACCATATCTGATCGGTGAAGATCGGTTCGCCCGAGGATCTATTTCGGATATCTAACTATCGAATAAAACCTATCATGCTCCTATGAATTAAGTGCGGAATCATAGGGGGTTTGTAGATCGATTACCTGAAGAAGTAGAGAACTCGCGAATAGATCTTCTGATCTATATCCCTGCTCGATTCTGACGTTGGATGGACAACGAAGCTCGGAATCAGCCACGGAAAACGGGTACCATCGAACTGCTACTCGCCCGGCCGCGCGTCTCTCTCTCTCTAACCCTAGCCTCCCTTTCTTGTTCAGAATATTTAAGTGCACTCGATTATTCTGATCATTAGGTTAAACAAGACCTTGAGGGGGTATATATAGAGGAGACCAAGTGAGACTTGGGCTTAAGGTGCAGGCCAGGCCTGCAACACATGGACTAGCCGTCCAACAGCAGTATTGGCACCCTCACTGGGCCCAATTAAGTGGTGGCCCACTTATTCCTTATACTGTGGCCTGTTGAGCTTTTTGGGCCAGATCAGGGATCTACTAGTTGGTAAAACCGAGGCCTCCCAATGGCTAAATTCTCCATACTCAGCCCAGAGTATAATTTAGTCCATAAGTACTAAAACATTCCACTAGAGTAATAGTACTGAATTACCTGTTTTACCCCTGTTGAGTTCAGGGCTAGTATTAGACTTAGCGACCCCCATATTTAAGATATCCCACATCCGTTGATTAACTTAGAGCTTCTGACTGCTCGTGTTATTCAACTTCTTTTATTCCTGAGTAGTACCATTCATTCCTTACTCATCATACCGGAATTTAATCCACCTGCAGGGTTTGGTATGATAGTCATTAATGAATTCCTCAGGGGATGTGATCAACCTGTTCTACCAGGATATGGTGCTCTGTTGCAGTTGCATTATGTTGGTCCCGGTTTGTTAATAGGGAAATACATAGAGGGGGGGGGGGGGGGGGTGAATACTTATTTCAAGTTTTTCAACTTTTTCTTTTTAACTCAGAGTGACAAGTAAAGAGCTCGCTTTGACACTTAAGACCTAGCTGAAGCTAGATCCACAGTACGTAGCTTGCCTGCTTGACCTAAGTAAGAACATGATCAAGAGGGAGTCTTTACTCGTGTATGCGGAAATTCGGTGAGCTAAAATCTTTCCTAAGTAATTAAAAATCCAAGTTAAGTTTGTTTATATGCACGTGCAATGGATAATCAAATACTGTAAAGGGATTAAGGTTAGAGAGATACGACACAGAGATTTATAGTGGTTCGGAGATAAAGCTCCTACGTCCACTTGTTGCACGACGGCAACTGTTCTCTTCACTCAAGAACTTGAAGGTTACGGGTCCTTCAAAAAACCTTGTCGAGATCGGGCTTCACTTGCCTAAATTAAACGACTAACATAGTGATTGCGGGTTCACTACACAAACCTAACAACGACTTGAAGCTTCACTCGCTTCAGTCGAACACAGACAGGGAGATTACGGGCTCTCCTTACAGCCTAGCTTCGATCGAGCTTCACACAAACGATGTAGGTGCAAGCTTGGATCTACACTATATGATCGAGGCTTCTTCAATCGATGAAAGAAGAGCCTTGGATCGGGACAACCTAACGACGACTCAAAATCCTAACAAACAGAGTTTAGGATTTTTGGTTGACGAACACACTATGAAGAGCTCTTTACAATAGATGCAAAGTAGGCTAGAGCTCTCCTTCTAAGCTTGGATATTTGAAGTGGGCTTAGACTCTAAGTGTGAAGGTTGTGAAGACGAGTTCCGATGAACTGGAAACTCAAAGAACACTTGGAAACAAAAACTCGAAGATTGCTCAAAGGCTTGGGAGTGTTTGTTTGTTGTATGCGCTCGAATGCTCAAGTAGTGTTCTACTTCTTCACGTTGTGATCCTTCACTATTTATAGGCGGAGGGTTGGCTGAGATCCGTTGCTTGGTTGGTGGCCTTGTCCCTCCTCCTCTCGACAGTACTTGCACAGGCTGGCTACTTTTCAGATGCGCAGATTTGGATTTTTGCCGGAAATGGCTAAGGTCCAATTTCAACAGTAACTGGAGCGACTCAGTACTGTTACGGTGCCTTGTCGGCCTGGCAGTCAACTCCTCTCCTCCTCTCCGCGTTCGACACGTGGAGATCTCGTAATTAATGCGGAGATCTCCAGTTGACTGGAGTTCAAATTCGGAGCGGGAACTGTGCTGTCGCTTTCTGGTAGGTAGTGGCTCGCTTCGCTTTGAAGTAGTAGCGTCCGCTTTAGTTGAGTCACTTCGTAGTCATTCTGTAGTGAGCCTCTTTGGGAGATAAAGTTCCCAAGTGACTACTTTGGAAATTGCTGACTAGAGTTGACTAACTTTGACTTTACACTGTAGCGCTTGCTTCGCTTCGCTTTGGCTTTGAACTGTAGCACTCGCTTCGCTTCGCTTTGGCAGACTCACTTCTAATCTACTGTAGCGCTCGCTTTGCTACACTGTTCTTCGGCACGCTTCACTTCAGTTTGCTAGACTTGCTTCACTTTGGAAAACACACTCAAGCGAGTGGCCTTCACTTGAACTTTTGAAGCCTATAATCTAAACAAAATTAAAGAGCCATCCTAACAGAGTAGGCTTAGAAAAAATTCTAGCCTATTAACTACATCAAAGTGGGTTGCTTGGGAATAGAACACTTGGGGTTTTGGGATCAAATCAAAACAACAGAATTATCCCTTATAGGTTCCCCCTTAATATGTCGTTCTTAACAATTCCCAACAATTTCCCCCTTTTTGATGATGCCAAAACCCAAAGACTTAAGATTATTGAAATCTAGTCTATCTAACCGTGGAAGGAACTTCAAGCGCCTGCTTCCTTTGCAGCTTCGTTTGAATTAATTTTTAAGTTCCTTTTCCCTTTTTTTTTCGGTTAAATTTTGTTTGAGTTTGTAGCAAAAAGTAAAGTCATTCACAAAGCAAGTAAATGATGCATTTTGACAGAAATTGAAATTGGATAAATGAACAAGCAGTTCACAAAAATATTAAGGTACTTGAAACTCAAAGGTTTCCTGCAGCTCCTTTCTTGTCATCCTCCTTCTTCTCCGTCACCTCCATTTCCTTCTCTTCTTCCTCTGCCTCCAAGTCCCTCGCAATCATCTCTTCTGGGATAGTGTAAGCACTGAAAACCTTCGCTTCTAATGAGCCAATAGTGTGGATACTTGGCCTCCTCCAAGTCTCCTCAAGTTGGAAGGCTTCATCCACTTCAGCATCGATGATGCTACGATCTGGGATGCATGTACCGGGTAGGAAGGGCATGGGAAATTCCTTCTTGGCTGGTACCTTGATGATCAGTGGCATGGGCTCTGCAAGCTGTGCGAGTGAGAGAACCTTCCGCCTGAACTTCTCATCATAGGCACTAAGAAAGTTGGTGAGAGCGCTGATTCTTGAGCATTCGGTCTGTAGTGGCACTACCTCCCAATAGTAGTATGCTTTGATAAATTTTTCTTTGTAGTGTAGCCACTGCTCAAGTAACTCGTCAGGCACGAACTGCTCAATTTCACGGGCATCAAGATGCTCATTTCTGCGCACGGTCAACTCCTCTTCCGACCCGCTGGCCATCTGTGCCATGATTGCTTTGAATTTCTTTCCTGACTCGCCACTCCAGATAGGAAGCTTCTCATTGAGTCGCTTGCGGATGTAGTTCTGTTCCTCCTTGAGGCGGTAGTGGCCAGATTCAATCATTTCTTTTGCCGTCGTCTGGCATGTGTCGATCACGGCTTGAGCAAGACATGCTTCGGACTCCTCTGGCATGAGTGGAACAAAGGCGCTACGAATTAGAGCGGACTGGATGAGTCTCACTTCATTAAAGTGTTCCTTGATCCGGCCGTCTATCACTTGAAGTCGTTTGGCCTTTATTCTCCTCTCCTTCTCTACTTCGCTCCTTCCTTCTTCTCCTCTTTTCCTTCTCCTTTCTTCTTTCTCAGCCCTTGAAGCAACTGCTTGTTTGACCTTTTGGCGCTTGGCCGCAGGGTCATCTCCTTTCGTCTCCGGAGTAGTTCGCTTCAGTGGCTGCTTCGGTGGTGGGGGAGGCGGCATGTCTTTCTTTGTGGCTGCACTAGAAGGGACAACTGCGGATGAAGTGAGTGCAGCTGTTGAAGCGGGTGCGGCTGCTGAAGCGGGCGCTATGGCTGAAGTGGGCGCTTTGGAACTAGAAGAAGCACCTGCAGCAAATTTTTTTGTTAGATCAAAAAGGCGCTCCATCTCCCATGCCATGGCTGCATCCTGCTCCACCTGCTTCCGCCTCTCCTCCTTCGTTATCACCGTCACTGGAGGATGCCGTGCGATTGAAGCACTAAGCACCTTTTCTTGAAGCGGCCTGGTGGGCTCCTCGGGCTTTTTCATCAGCTCCTCCTCAGTGAGCTTAAATTTGCCCTTCGCTGTGCTCAGAGCCCTCGCTTCATCATCTACCACTTCCTCCGCACCTTCATCACTCCTTCTTCCTTCGATCAGTCCCATCAACACTCCACTTCCTCCAGCACCTCCAATTCCTTCTTGCTTCACTTGTCCTTCCCCCTTTTTGGCATCATCACTGCCAGGGGTTGGGATGATTGTCTTTCCATCAAGAGATTTGCGGAGCTCTTTGACCTTATCAAATACAGCATGGAGCATCTTTTCAGCACGTGTCGCGAAGACTTGCTCTTCCGACAATACAATTTCGGCTGTTTTGATAGAGATTTCTTCCAGCAAGAGTTCACATTGCTTCTCTCTCTCAACAACAGACGCCATCAATTTTTCCAGTGACTCAACGTTTCTGAATCGAGCGGCCAACTCAGCTTCAATCTCTGCGCGAATGTCTTTGCGCTCTTCCTCGATCGTGAGATTGAGGAATTCTTGAGAAGCTTCAAGTTCGGCTTTTGCTGTAGCCAGGGCACTTTCTTGCCTGTTGAGAGTTGTGCGGAGCTGTGCAGCTTCGATGATCTTCTCTGCTAGCTTACTGGCATTTCTCTGCGCTTGATCGATCTGCTCATCTAGTTCTGCTTTCTTCAGATTGACTGAGTCAATCTCTTCGGCTTGAGCAGCTATTTGAATTGCAGCACGGGTCAGTCGGCAATTCATCATCACCATTTCTCCATCCTTATCCTCCACTGCTCTAATCATCTTTTCAGCATATTTAGAGACTTTTTTCCATTTCTTCCTTGTGACTTGCGATTAGAGCAGTCTTCTCCTTTTCAAGATTCACCATTCTGCTGTTCAGATCTTTCAGCCTGCTTCTTTCAGCATCAAGCAGCTGTTTGAGTTCAGCAATGGTCTTCTTTTGGTCTCCGACTAGCTTCACTTGCGCCTCCAGCGCCTTCTCCTTCTCTTCCAACAACCTCTCCTTTTCTCCCACCTTTCCCTCCAGTTCACTCTTCTTCTTGTCAAAGTCTTCACGAAGACTCTTGACCTCCTCTGTCTTCTTCTCCATCTCCAACTCTTTTCTGGTGCTCTCGCTTTGCAGACTCGAGATTTCCGCCTCCTTCACCTCCACCTCCTCCGCATGCTCCCTCATCATTCTCCTTTCATGAATGGTAGGAGTGTGCTCAGGGACTATAGCGTCCGGATAGGCACGCTTCACCTTGGCGTCCAGCTTATCCCAGAAGCTGGTTCCGGTGAGAAATGCATGAAAGCCATTCTCACCGATGAAGTCCAGGAGTTTTCCCTCCATCTGGATTAGATCGTCCTTTGAGAAGGCTTCCAGGAGTTTGAACACTTTGTAATACTCCGTGCCGCGGTAGGTGACGTATGTCAAGAAATCGACAGCCTTGGTGAAGAAGTCGTCTGACATAGGCACCGAGGGATAGCGGGTTGTTGGTCCCGGTTTGTTAATAGGAAAAATACGTAGAGGGGGGGGGGGGGGTGAATACGTATTTTGAAGTTTTTCAACTTCAAATCCCTTAACTCAGAGTAACAAGTAAAGAGCTCACTTAAAACTTAAGACCTAGCTGAAGCTAGTTCTACAGTATGTAGCTTGCCTGCTTGACCGAAGTGAGTACTTGATCAAGAGGGAGTCTTTACTCGTGTGTGCGGAATTTGGTGAGCTAAATATTTCCTAAGTATTTAAAAATTCTCCAGATTAAGTTTGTTTAGATCCAATATGCAATGAATAATCAAACAAGTAAGAGTTTAAGGTTAGAGAGATACGACACCAAGAATTATAGTGGTTCGGAGATAATGTTCCTACGTCCACTTGTTGCACGACGGCAACTGTTCTTTTCACTCAAGAACTTGAAGGTTACGGGTCCTTCAAAAACCTGGTCGAGATCGGGCTTCACTCGCCTAGATCAAACGACAGACGTAGTGATTGCGGGTTCACTACACAAACCTAACAAGGACTGGAAGCTTCACTTGCTTCAGTCAAAACACGACAGGGAGATTACGGGCTCTCCTTACAGCCTAGCTTCGATCGAGCTTCACACAAACGATGTAAGTGCAATCTTGGATCTAGACTCTATGATCGAGGCTTCTTCAATCGATGAAAGAAGGGCCTTGGATCGAAACAACCTAACGACAACACTCAAAAACCTAACAGACAAAGTTTTGGGTTTTTGGTTGACGAACACACTAATGAAGAACTCTTTACAGTAGATGCAAAAATGGCTAGAGTTCTTCTTCTAAGCTTGGATATTTGAAGTGAGCTTAGACTCTATGTGTGAAGGTTGTGAAGACGAGTTCCGATGAACTGGAAACTCGGAGAACACTTGGTAACAAAGACTCGAAGATTTGCTCGAAGGCTTGGGAGTGTTTGTTTGCAGTAGGCTCGAATGGTCAAAATAGTGTTCTACTACTCTTCGTCTTCATCCTTCACTATTTATAGGCGGAGGGTTGGCTGAGATCCGTTGCTTGGTTGGTGGCCTTGTCCCTCCTCCTCTCGACAGTACTTGCGCAAGCTGGCACCTTTTTCAGACGTCCAGTTTTGGCATTTTGCCAAAAATGGCTAACTTACAAGGTTAACAGTAACTGGAGCGAGCCAGTGCTGTTGCGGCGCCTTTGTCGGCCTGGCAGTCAACTCTTCCGCTCCACTCCGCTTTCGACACGTGGAGATCTCGTAATTAATGCTACGATCTCCTGTTGACTGGAGTTCAAAATATGGGCG
Source organism: Thymus mandschuricus (assembly GCA_029379335.1). Lineage (NCBI taxonomy): Eukaryota > Viridiplantae > Streptophyta > Magnoliopsida > Lamiales > Lamiaceae > Thymus > Thymus mandschuricus. The sequence goes on along the minus strand of CM057074.1, from coordinate 9,924,196 downwards.
GGAGTCACGCTGTCGCTTTCTGGTAGGTAGTGGCTCGCTTCGCTTTGAAGTTGTAGCGTCCGCTTTACTTTGTCTTTGAACTGTAGCGCTCGCTTCGCTTCGCTTCGGCAGACTCACTTCGAATCTACTGTAGCGATCGCTTCGCTACACTGTTCTTCGGTACGCTTCACTTCAGTTTGCTAGACTTGCTTCGCTTTGGAAAACACACTCAAGTGAGTGGCCTTCACTTGAACTCTTGAAGCCTATAATCTAAACAATAATTAAAGAGCCATCCTAACAGAGTAGGCTTAGAAAATTCTAACCTATTAACTACATCAAAGTGGGTTACTTGGGAGTTGGACACTTGGGGTTTTGGGATCCAATCAAAACAAATGACTTCGTTTATCAAGTATCCCACATAGTTCCCCCTTAACAAATTGGTCCATAACAATTCCCAACAATTTCCCCCGTTTTGATGATGCCAAAACCCAAAGGCTAAGACTTAGAAAGTTCCAGCCTATCTAACCGTGAAGGGAACTCCAAGCGACTGCTTCCTTTGCAGCTTCGTTTGTAAATTTTTAAGTTCCTTTCCCTTTTTTTTTCGGTTAAATTATTTGAGTTTGTAGCAAAAGGTAAGGTCATTCACAAAGCAGGTAAATGACAAATTTTGACAGAAATTGAAGTTTGATAGATGAACAAGCAGTTCACATAGTCAAAAATATGAAACTTGAAACTCAGCGGTTTCCTGCAGTTTCATCACGTTTCTTCTTCTCCTCCTCTTCTTTCTTCTTCTCTGAATAGTAAGCAGATCGGACATTCGACTCCATTGTCCGGATGTTGTACTGGTTGTCTCTCCAACTTTTCTCCAATCTCAGTGCTTCATCCACTTCTGCATCAATTTCCTTCCGATTAGGAATCTCTGAATTTGGTTTGAGAGGCATAGGAAAGTTTTTCGCAGCTGGCACTTTGACAATAAGTGGAAGGGGTTTTGCTTCTTCTGCCAACGTGAAGATCTTTCGCCTCAATCTCTCATTGTATTGATGCAGGAAGTTGCTGAGAGCCTCCATTCTAGAACACTTGTCTTGATACGGTACTACTTTCCACCAGTAGTAGGCTTTTATGAACTTATCCTTTAGAATCAGCCAAGTGTCGAGAAGGTCTCTTGGGATGAAATCCTCGATTTTTCTGGAGTCCGGATGATGATCTCTCCGCATAGCCAGCTCCTCTTCTGTCCTGCTTTTCAACTCCTTCATGATTGAGTTAAATTGTGTGTTGGCGTCACCACTCCACTTCGGAAGCATATCATTAATTCGCTTCCGAATGAAGTCATGCTCTTCAGTCGAGTAGCGACCGGAATTGATCATTTCTTTCAGCGTAACTCTGCCAGTATCCATCCAGGCTTGGAGATTGACAGCATCAGACTCTTCAGGCAAGTGAGGAATGTAGGCACTGCGCGTGATGGCAGATTGGATGAGCCTCACTTCATTCCAGTGGGACTCGATCCGTTCATCCAATTTCATCAGCCTTTTCTCCCTTACTTCCTCATCCTTCTCCCTTCTTCTCTTCTTCTCCTCTTTCTTCTTCTGCCTCTTCTCGAAGCGACTAGCCTTCTCTTTGACCACTTGCTGCATTTTCTGGCGTTTGACAGCAGTGTCATCTTCCTTTGTTTCAGGCGTTGATCGCTTCAAGGAAATTTTCTGAACAGGAGGTGGCGGCGGTGGCATTTGAGTAGCAGTTTCACTGGCAGGAACAATTCCAGCCAATGCTGAAGTGAGTGCCTGTGCAGAGACAGGGGCAGAGGGCGAAGCAACCGTTCGCTAAGATGAAGCGGGCGCATGCAAAGATGCACCATCTTGAGTGTCAGTTCTTTTGAGCTCAAGCTCCACTTCCAAGGCTCGTGCGTAAGCTTCATCCTCTGCATTCTGTCGCTCCCTTTGTTCTTTGGATAAAGGAACACCGGGAATAACGGGATGAGTGGCGATTGATGAACCTAACAGTTTTCCGGCCGTCGGCAAGCGGGGCTCCTCCGTAACCTTCTCTTTGCCTTTTATCCTTGCTAGTTCAATTCCAGCTTCATCAGCCACTTCCTCCACTGCACTACTTCCTCCTTCTAACATCTTCTCAATCTCAATGATTTCACAGCCTCCAGATCCTCCAACACCTCCTTCGATCAAGCCCCTGGCTTCGATCGCTCTTCCTGCGTTGCTCGATCCTCCAACTTCACTTGATTGAATGAGTGCTTTTTCAATGTTTTCCCCCTTTTTGGCATCATCAAGACTGCCGGGGGCGATTGTAATCACCGTTCCGCTGATGGATTGGTGAATGTTTGTCAGCTTGCTTAGCACATCTTGAAGCATCTTTTCAGACCGTGCTGCAAACACATTTTCCTTGGCGAGGACGAGCTCTGCTGTCTTTATAGAAATTTCTTCAAGGAGACACTTGCACTGGTCTTCTCTCTCCTTTACCGACCGCATCAAGCTTTCTAATGGCTCTACTGCTCTGAAGCGAGCATCCAGCTCCGCTTCAATATCTGCACGGATAAGCTTGCTCTCTTCCTCCAGCTTGTGGTTGAAGAAGTTCTGCGAAGCTTCCAGCTCCGCTTGAGCAGTGGCAAGAGCGTTCTGTTTTTGCTTTAAGGTCACATAGACCTGAGCAGCTCCAGCCATGCGGACAGCAAATTCTCCGACCGTCTTTTGTGCCTTCTCGATGTCGTTAGCAAGTTGAGCCTGCTTGAGAGCTACATCGAGACCACCTTTCCTTCGGCTGTTCAACTCGGCATTTACTTCGTCAAGCTTGCTGGTGAGGATTTCGATTTCTTTTTCAAGACCGAGAGTTTTCACATTTCCTCTCGTCAGCTCGCTCTCCAGCTTCCTTATCTTTTCCTCATTATTGGAGATCTGCTTCTCCATCTTCTCAACATTACCAGTTGCTTTGTTGATATTCTCTCTGTACTTGTCTCTCATGGTCCTCTTCTCCTCCTTTTCTGTCTCCACCTCCTTCTCTAGCTTCTCCTTCTCTCCACTCACTTCCACCAACTTCGTGTTTACTTCCCTAAGCCTGCTTCTCTCAGCATCTAGGGATTGTTTCATTTCCTGACTTCCTTTCTCTAACTCCTCTACCTGCTTCGACAAACTTGCTTTCTCCTCCACAAGCTTTGTCTTTTCCACAACCAACTCCTTCATTTCCGTCTTCCTCTTGTCACAAACTGCACGCAGATTAGTGACCTCCAATATTTTCGAAGTTAGCTCAGCATCCTTCTTGGTGATCTCATTCTGCAAATTAGAGATCACCGCGTCTTTCTCTCTCACTTCAGCTTCATGATCCTTGACCAATCGGAGCTCATGCAACGAAGGCTCACGCTCTGGGATGGGCGCATCGGGATACTCCATCTTTACTCTTGCATCGAGCGCCTCCCAGTACTTTGCCTCACTGAGGTAGGTGTGTAAACCGTCTACTTGGGCAAATTTGAGCACTTCAACCTCCATGGCTTCTATCACCTCTTCTTCCATCGCCTTGTGCAGGTTAAAGATCTTGTAGAACTCCGTTCCTCTGTACGTGATGTACGTGAGGAAATCTACTGCGCGGGTGAAGAAGTCATCGGCCATTTTCACAGAGAGGTATCGTTCACGGATGAGCTCGGCAGCTTGTTCTCGGTCCTTCAGGTACCATTCAAGGACTAATTCCTTTTCGGTTGGAGTTGGGGAAGAATTTGGGATGATGTTGGGATAGGTGTCGGTTGTTTTGGCTGTTTGGGCGGTATCAGCGCTTTCGGCTGATGAGGATTGTGAGTTGGGGGTGGAAGCTTCAGTAGCTTCAGGTTGGTTGGATTCTGGTTGAGGATTGAGTGGGACAGAGAAAAGTTTGTAGGCATCAGTGAGGTCCGTGCCCAGAAAAGGTATGTTAGGAATTTGAAAGGATGAGTGGGTTGATTCTTGTGGTGAGGATGATGTTTAAGTGATGGGAATGGCAGTGGTTGATGTTTGAGGTTCCTGTAGCGGCTGGGTTTGGGTTTGAATTTGGGTAGGAGGTGATTGGATTTTGGTTGGTGAAGGCTGAGGTAGGTCTTTTTCCGGTGAGGGTTGGGGATTTTCTTCTTCAGCGATCTTCTCGAGCGGCTGCTCCTCAGCCCCGCTCGTTCCGATTATTGTTGAAACACTTCTCAATCTTTGAGGTCGCTTAGACCTTGCTTTCCTCGATACTCGCTTCAATGGTGACGAAGCTTCTATTTCTTCTTCCGCCTCGCTACAGGATTCAGCGACTGGAGCGGAAGGAAGAACTATCACATCAACACGATCCCGGTCCATCGGAAGCTTCTCAGATTTCCACGAATCAAAGTAAAGAGTGTTCTTCTTGTATGGAGCAGTATTTGTCCACGGCATGTCATTGTACAGTTTCTCCAGGGCGTAGGAGATCCTGGAGAAAAACTTCAACTTTCCCTTGCGGACGATTTCACTAGTGCTTCCCTTCTCGTACTCGAAATCCGCCGCAACTTCATGAATCTGGTTGATAAACCAGCGATGCCGCCAGTTGAATTTTGTTCCTTTTAAGCTGTCAACAATTACGGAGGTGGCGTAGATCTTGGTGTCTGACAGTTGGCTGAGCGAACCAACTCCACAGAGAATGGACTTTGTGTACATCTCGCAGATCAGATTGAATGGAGCCTTCAAGTCGTTTCCGATGTTGCTCAACTTAGGGTTCCCAAACTTCACACCTCTTTGTTTGGCGAAGCGAGCATACTCCACCTGAGTTGACATGCCCAGTTCTGACAGGGATACTGGTCCGGTCGTCGGTAAATCGAATACTCGTGCTATTCTGTCTAGCTCGATCTCCACGGGTGTTCCTCTCAGTGGATGAGAGAAGGTTGACGTATCTTCTCCCTCTTTGAGATTCAAGAGAAACTCGGCAACGGCCTTGCTCAGAATCTTTTGCGGCTTTGCAGTCACGAACTTCCACAGGCCGGCCGTGGTCACAGCCCTGCGGAGAAAGCCATTTTCCATTACCACATCTTCATTAAGATGCGGTTCTATGAAGACATTGTCGTCGAGGTTTTTCAGGAATTCCTTCATTGTTTCAGTTTTCTCCTTCTTTCCCATGGTGTATACTTGTAGAGAGGGTTGAGAAAAAGTTAAGGCTTTGAGGGATTTTAGGTTTGAGATTTCAGAGGTGCAGAGGTTTCACTAAAATGGTAGTTTTGAGACTTGTGAAATTTTTCTGCAGCCTTTGGTTTTACATATATATAGAACTAGGGTTCGGCTGACGAGGCAGGGGCAAGACAGTAATATCTTCCAAGATCCTGTGCAGGGGCGGCGGACCTTCGGTGATGGATCTGACGTGTCCGGCGTCATCACTGGAAAAGTGAACCGCCAATTTGGTTTGACGTGGCCACGTGGCAGCTTTTGATTCGTCTCTTCCAATAGTAGTCAATCTAGCGGTTGAGATTTAGAGACGGTTCAGATTCAGATTCAGATTCAGATTCGACGGCTGGATTGAGTGCGGTTTTTCCCGCATTCGTCGGCTTTGACGTCCACGCGCCTGTCGTTTCTTCTTCTACGCGCCGCTGCATTAAATGCTTGGCAGAAAGTGAAATAGGCACTCGAGTGCTGACAGCTCATACGCTTCGCTACGTATCCGCTTGCTTTGAGTGTAGCCGCTTCAGCATCCACTCGCTTGCGGAGTACTCGCTTCACGTGACTGTTCCGCACTCGCTTGCGATGGCTAGCTTTGAGTGACGTAGCACTCGCTTGGCCATCTGAAGCGATTGGAATAAGAAACTGAATTTCTTTACTTAAATTTAAAATGTTTCTGACTTACATACTTCGAGGATAAACAAGAGTGTTTTCCTCTTTGTATTTCTGTCAGATTCATTTCATATTTTCCACATAGCGAGTGAAGGTTTCTAGCACGCTTCAGCTCACTTAGTGTACTTAAAATTGAAACGCTTACCAGTCAATCTCACTTCGTAGGAGATTGATACCACTATTTGAAGACTTCATTTGATTTGGACTTCAGATTGTAGAATCCACTTGTTTGCTTTGAAGCTTGTTGATACTACCTGATTGGTAATTCAACTTCTTGGCATTAGTCTTCATGGCATTCATCTTCCTCTATGAATTAGAGAGTCCTCCATCGAAGTGAATGAGGGAGGAAATGAATATAGTACACAAGCTTACTACAACCCAGAGGGGAGTTTCACGTAAGTGTACATATTCACGACGAATGGGGGATGAGTACAAGTCCTTATCTCAGAGCAGAAATGGACAGGATGACAATGATAACGCTCTGACAAGACAATCTCGTATTTTACGCAGAAGCATGTCACCAGCCCTGCAACCTTTTGTAGAAAAAGGTAAACCTTCAAGCATCCTCCTACATGCTACAGAATGAACTTGCAATCGACTCGCTTTGACCCAAGCTTGGGCAAATTGAAGCGATGCAAAGTTCAAAGTGAGAGGGGAACGGATAGACATCCGACAGCTCAACTCAGTGAAGAGTGAGTAAGGAATGGACATTTATCCACGATGAAGGAGATGAGAAGACTTTCTCCTCTTCGGCGGAAAGATGGGAAGAGGACACAAGGTCTAGGTGCCAGCCCTGCCTAAGCTTTCACCATTTTTACGTGGGAAGGCCCGATACAAGACCCCACAACCGTTACTAGAAACGGCACTTGCGAGTGTTTATACCCACTCGCTAGGAATCCTAGGCTAGGTAGCAGCTTTCCTTGCTCGCTTTGGAAGTAGCTTGCTCCGGGAGCAAACAATAGTTCCCCCTTAACCAATGGCTTAACAATTCCTGTAAGCGGGTAGGGAACATCTTCCAACACTCCACCTTACTCCACCTTGTTTCTCCTTCTTCAAGTGAGTGAGATTTTGAAGTGACTCGCTTAAGTTGGTGAAGATCCGAAGCGAGTGACGCTACGAAAAACTAGCGATCACTCCTTCGTGCATCCTGGATCTAGCATTCTTCACCAGGGTCTAATAACCCCAATTCCATGCATAGCTGGTTGAATCGAGACTCAGCTAGAGGCTTGGTGAGGATATCTGCTCGCTGGAGATCGGTATGGATTTTCTCGAGCTTGATATCCTTCTTCTCGACATGATCACGAATGAAATGATGTCGAATTTCCACATGCTTGCATCTGGTGTGAAGTACTGGATTCTGCGAAATACATATGGCACTGTTTTTGTCGCAGAAGATCGGAATTTCATTTGCTTCAACTTTGTAGTCCTTCAACTGTTGACGAAGCCATAGGATTTGAGAACAACAGCTTCCAGCGGCCATGTATTCAGCTTCAGTTGTTGAAGTAGCTACGCTTGTTTGCTTCTTTGAGAACCACGAGATTAGCTTGCTTCCCAAGAACTGACACGTGCCAGAAGTTGATTTCCTATCAATTCGGCACCCTCCATAGTCAGCATCGGAATATCCAGTGAGCTCCAGGTTGTCCTCCACTGGATACCACAGACCCATGTTGATAGTGCCCTTCAAATATCGAAGAATCCTTTTGGCAGCTTCAAGATGGCTGTGCTTGGGGTTGCTTTGGAAGCGAGCGCAGACTCCAACTGCAAAAGTAATATCTGGCCTACTTGCAGTGAGATATAGGAGGGATCCAATAAGAGCACGATAATCTGTAGCATTCACAGATTTTCCCTCTTCGTCTGGCTCCATCTTCCAGTTGGTATTCATTGGGATCTTCACAGCTTTAGCATGTTGAATACCGAACTTAGCAAGCATATCTCTTGTGTACTTCGCTTGATTGATGAAGATACCATCATCCTGCTGCTTCACTTGAAGACCTAGAAAGCAGCTCATCAAGCCAATCATTGACATCTCATATTTGGTCTTCATCAGCTCTCCAAACTTCTCGCTAAGCGACTGGTTTGGCGATCCAAATATGATGTCGTCTACGTAGATCTGAACCCATAGCATATCCTCTCCATGGTTGATTGTGAAAAGGGTTCGATCTATCTTTCCTTTGTGAAATCCATTATCCACTAGGAATTGAGAAAGTGTATCATATTAAGCTCTGGGAGCTTGCTTCAACCCATATAGAGCTTTCTTCAAGCGATACACCTTGTCTCCTTGCTCGAAACCCGGTGGCTGCTCCACATACACTTCTTCCTTGAGTTCACCGTTGAGGAATGCGCTCTTCACATCCATTTGATAGACCTTAAACTTCTTGGTTGCTGCATAGGCTAGAAACAATCTGATAGCTTCAATCCGTGCCACTGGAGCGATGGTCTCGTCAAAGTCGATTCCTTCCTCTTGGCAGTAGCCTTTGGCAACGAGTCGCGCCTTGTTCCTCACTACGTTGTGGTCCTCGTCCGTCTTGTTCTTGAACACCCATTTGGTGCCAATAACGTGCTGAAATTTGGGACGTTCCACGAGGTACCATACGTCATTCCTGGTGAACTGGTTCAGCTCTTCTTGCATGGCGATCACCCAGTTTGAGTCGGCTAGAGCTTCCTCCATGCTTGATGGCTCAATGTTTGAGAGAAAGCAACTGAACATGGCACTTTCTTCAAACACTTGACTCCTGGTCACTACACCCTTGGATGGATCTCCAATGATTTGACTTGGTGAGTGATCTTTGAGCCACGCTCGCTTGGACCCGCCAGCTTCGTCTTCATCTTCTTCTTGGTCACTTGCTTCACCATCTGTAGCAAGTGGATTGGGTGCTTGGCCTGCACTTGCTTCAGAAGTCTTGGGGGCAGCTTCATCTTTTCCTTGGACATTCTGCTCGCTTGAGCCTTTGATCTCTTCTTCATCCTCAAGTATGTCCCAAGTAAGAGTGTTGATGGGTTCCTCACTTGACTTTCCGTCTTTAGATAGATCCTGTTCCTGTGGATGACTTAAAGAAGATTCATCAAATACGACATGGGGTGATTCTTCCACGATTAGGGTTTTACAGTTGAACACCCTGTAAGCTTTGCTTGATGTGGAATATCCTAAGAATATTCCTTCATCAGCTTTGCTTTCAAAGGCTTTCAATTGTGACTTCCCATTGTCATGGATGAAGACCCTACAACCAAAGATATGGAAATAAGATATGTTAGGAATTCTTCCTGTCCATATTTCATATGGTGTTTTGTCGTGTCGTTTGAAGAGAAGCGTTCGATTCTGCGTGTAGCATGCTGTATTGGCTGCTTCAGCCCAATACTTCATTGGAAGCTTTGAGTCTGCAATCATGGTTCGAACTGCTTCCTTGATGATACGATTTCTTCTTTCAGCAACTCCATTCTGCTGTGGTGTGCGTGCTGAGGAGGTCTGATGCGCTATGCCATGCTCCGTGCAGTAAGCTTCGATGGTAGAGTTCAAGAACTCTGTCCCTTTGTCGGAGCGGATGGTCACGATCGCTTGATTCTTCTCCACAGCCAATCGCTTGAGCAGTTGTGGTAGCTTGGTCAGAGTCTCCTTCTTGCTGTAGAGAAATACGACCCAAGTGTAGCGAGAGAAGTCGTCGACTACAATTAGAGTGTATTTCCTTCCATTCACACTAACTAGAGTAACTGGACCAAACAGATCCATGTGAAGCAGCTCGAGCACTCGCTTTGATGAGGCTTCTTCGAGACTGGCGAAGTGCTTCTTTGTCTGCTTCCCTCATTGGCATGGTGAGCATAGATGGTCTTTGATGAAGACTTCATTTGGTATGCCTTGCACCAAACCCTTACGAGCTAAGCGATTGATTGCTTTGAAGTTGAGATGGTTCAAGCGTCTGTGCCATAGCCATCCTATCTCTGTAGCACTTCTTGCAACTAGGCAAGTTTCCTCTTTGCAGCTGTCCCATTGTGCTATGTAGACGTTCCTTTGCCTAATTCCAGTGATCACAATCTGAGACGTGAGTTTGCTCTTCACAATGCACTTGTTGGAGATGAACTCCACCCTGTACCCTTTATCACAAAACTGTGAAATGGACAACAGGTTGTGCTTGAGTCCTTCCACATAGGAGACTTCTCCAATTGTGAGCTTTCCAACTTTCAGTGCGCCATATCCTTTGGTGCTTCCTCGAGAGTTATCACCAAATGTAACGTGTGGACCCTTCTTCTCTATGTAATCTTGAAGTAGAGCTCTCATGCCGGTCATGTGTCTTGAACATCCACTGTCCAAGTACCAAATTTGTTGACCCTCACATGGCATGGGATCCACGGCGCTCACCTGCAATTAGACAGATTTTGGTACCCAAATCAGTTTGGGTCCTTGCAGGTTAGTTCCCTTAGGTACCCACACTTGCTTCACTTTCTTTTGAAAGGAAGCTTGTGCTTTGGGCTTCTCGACCTTCGAAAACAGTGACTTCTGCCTTGAAGCAGCTTCACATGTGCAACAGTGTGTGCAAGAGGGGTAGCGGCTCGCTTCAGTCCTACCAATGCTCTTCCCACTTTGCTTATATCCTGAAGCAACTCGCTTCGGATTAGCTATGGTTTTAGAGACTGACTTAGGATTTCTAGGCTGTCGAAGCGGCTCGCTAGGTTTTCTCGAAGCGGTCCAACCAGGGTTCTTACCCCGACTCGCTTGAGTAACCTTGGGAGTTCGAAGCAGCCTCTTTGGTGCTTCGAATTCTTCCCCCTCAACGTTAGTCCGGTTGGACCATCTCCAGTCCGGATAACGTGACACATAGACATTACTCCTCTTCTTGAAAGGGAGATACTTTGTCTCTCGTGTCTTGGCTTGAGGCTTAGAAGCTACAACTGGTTTCCCTTTACCTTTGGATTGGTAATCTTTAGCATTGTGAGTGCTTGGTATAGTTGTATTTTGCTTACCCTTAGATTCAGTCCTTAAAGATATAGACATCTTCATTGGCTTCTTCTTAGGGTACTCAGCCATCTGGCCTTTATCCTTGTTGGTGGTCGCTTTGGATGCAGTGGGCATTTCCAAAATGACTGATGGTGTGTTTGAAGCACCAACAAAGTCAGTCGGCTTGGAAGGTCCACCCTCAAATCCAAGTCCTTCCTTTCTACCAGAAGGTAGAAGAGTACTCTCTAGTGCCTGTCTAGCATATGAAGCTTTGTTTAGGTTGGCGACTAGAGTGGATTGGGCTTCATACCTTCCTTCCAAGCTTTGATGTCTCGTGAAGAGATCCTCGAACTTACTAGTCATAGCCCTTAGATTAAGTTTGACTTGGTCAAGCTCAGTGGCTAGCTTTCGGTTCTCCTTCTCGCTTTGAGATAAAGCTTGTTGCAGCACTTCGTGATCACTTGACAATTTAACGTGCTTGTCAAGCAATTCACTCCATGTTGAGGAATTGGGTTCCTCTTGGTGCGAGTGTGCGAGTGTAATTGAACTAGATGTGGGATAGATGAATACCTCTCCTTTCTTCATCGGTGAGCGCCATGAGTCCAAGATCCTCACCCTCACTGGAGTTGGGATCTGTGAATGCATCCGAGTCGCTTGAGATTTCTTCAGTTGAAGAGACCGGCACCTCACTTGCTACGAGCGCTCGCCTTGGTGCATCCCTCTTTGCTTTCAGTTCTTCTCGCTCCTTCGCACTCAGCTTTGGGCAATCGGATTTGTAGTGGCTCATCTTGTGGCAATAGTAACATTCCACTTCCATCATGTCTCTCGGGATCGGCTTTGTCGTCTCTTCTTTCTTCCCTTTTCCTTCTCGAGCATCAGTGCTCCTCCCTTTGTATTGCTTGTAGAATCTTTTGTATTTGCCCACTCGAGAATTCATTTTGTTGAAGTTCTTAGATAAGAAAGCAATGTGTTCTTCCAACTCTTCCCTCGTCATCTTGGCTAGCGACTGCTCGCTTGGCCCTTCAGCAACTTTGAATGCTACTCCTTTTGACGTAGTGGGCGCTTCATCCTCTTCGTCGAGGTTCATTCGATTCAGATCGAATTCATGAGCTTTGAGTTCGGAAAACAGAATCTCCGGTGTGAACTTTGATAGATCCTTGGTTGCTAGGTACAGCTCCTTCATAGTCTGCCACTTCCTTGTGAGAGCTCGGACAATCTTCAGGTTGACTTCCTTATCTGTGAGTTCCTTCCCATGCGAGTTGAGAGTTGCAATGATGTTTGTAACTCTCAGCTCGAAGGTGTCGATGGACTCTCCTGGCTTCATTATCAGACTCTCAAACTCCCGCATCTGAACGGCGAGTTTGTTCTCCTTGATTTTGTCTGTTACTTGAGAAATGAGGGCTAGAGTTTCCCACATTTCCTTCGCCGTCGCACACTTCCTGATTCTAGGAAGATAGGAATCTGACACGGTGCTCTGCATCGTGTGGCGTGCAATCTTGTCGAGGTTGGCAACTTTGAAGTCATTTGGAGTATACTCATCCTTATCCTTCTCCACGTATTGTTGACGAACGTGGGCTGGACGACCTTCAGCGGCTGGAACATCCACAGATATGGCTTTCTTGATCTCGATTGGTCCGTCCTCAATGACTTCCCACATCCGGTCGTGGATGGAGCATAGGAAGCTCTCAACTTGGAAACTCCATGTCTCGTATCCTTCGATCGAGAACTGTGGAAGGTTTAATGCACTGTATGTAGACATAGCAAACTATCAGCAGTAAATGCAATATGCGTGAGTGAGGTTTTGATGCACTTAGGAAAATAGGATCCGGTTCAGTGAGACAACGTGAAGCGAGTGGGGACTCGCTTCGGATATGCAAAGCAGAGGCTCGAAAGAACCGCTGCTCTGATACCACTTGTTGGTCCCGGTTTGTTAATAGGAAAAATACGTAGAGGGGGGGGGGGGTGAATACGTATTTTGAAGTTTTTCAACTTCAAATCCCTTAACTCAGAGTAACAAGTAAAGAGCTCACTTGAAACTTAAGACCTAGCTGAAGCTAGTTCTACAGTATGTAGCTTGCCTGCTTGACCGAAGTGAGTACTTGATCAAGAGGGAGTCTTTACTCGTGTGTGCGGAATTTGGTGAGCTAAATATTTCCTAAGTATTTAAAAATTCTCCAGATTAAGTTTGTTTAGATGCAATATGCAATGAATAATCAAACAAGTAAGAGTTTAAGGTTAGAGAGATACGACACCAAGAATTATAGTGGTTCGGAGATAAAGCCCCTACGTCCACTTGTTGCACGACGGCAACTGTTCTTTTCACTCAAGAACTTGAAGGTTACGGGTCCTTCAAAAACCTGGTCGAGATCGGGCTTCACTCGCCTAGATCAAACGACAGACGTAGTGATTGCGGGTTCACTACACAAACCTAACAAGGACTGGAAGCTTCACTTGCTTCAGTCAAAACACGACAGGGAGATTACGGGCTCTCCTTACAGCCTAGCTTCAATCGAGCTTCACACAAATGATGTAAGTGCAAGCTTGGATCTAGACTCTATGATCGAGGCTTCTTCAATCGATGAAAGAAGGGCCTTGGATCGAAACAACCTAACGACAACACTCAAAAACCTAACAGACAAAGTTTTGGGTTTTTGGTTGACGAACACACTAATGAAGAACTCTTTACAGTAGATGCAAAGATGGCTAGAGTTCTTCTTCTAAGCTTGGATATTTGGAGCTTAGACTCTATGTGTGAAGGTTGTGAAGACGAGTTCCGATGAACTGGAAACTCGGAGAACACTTGGTAACAAAGACTCGAAGATTTGCTCGAAGGCTTGGGAGTGTTTGTTTGCAGTAGGCTCGAATGCTCAAAATAGTGTTCTACTACTCTTCGTCTTCATCCTTCACTATTTATAGGCGGAGGGTTGGCTGAGATCCGTTGCTTGGTTGGTGGCCTTGTCCCTCATCCTCTCGACAGTACTTGCGCAGGCTGGCACCTTTTTCAGACGTCCAGTTTTGGCATTTTGCCAAAAATGGCTAACTTACAAGGTTAACAGTAACTGGAGCGAGCCAGTGCTGTTACGGCGCCTTTGTCGGCCTAGCAGTCAACTCTTCCGCTCCACTCCGCTTTCGACACGTGGAGATCTCGTAATTAATGTTACGATCTCCTGTTGACTGGAGTTCAAAATATGGGCGGGAGTCGCGTTGTCGCTTTCTGGTAGGTAGTGGCTCGCTTCGCTTTGAAGTTGTAGCGTCCGCTTTACTTTGGCTTTGAACTGTAGCGCTCGCTTCGCTTCGCTTTGGCAGACTCACTTCGAATCTACAGTAGCGATCGCTTCGCTACACTGTTCTTCGGTACGCTTCACTTCAGTTTGCTAGACTTGCTTCGCTTTGGAAAACACACTCAAGTGAGTGGCCTTCACTTGAACTCTTGAAGCCTATAATCTAAACAAAAATTAAAGAGCCATCCTAACAGAGTAGGCTTAGAAAATTCTAACCTATTAACTACATCAAAGTGGGTCACTTGGGAGTTGGACACTTGGGGTTTTGGGATCCAATCAAAACAAATGACTTCGTTTATCAAGTATCCCACATAGTTCCCCCTTAACAAATTGGTCCATAACAATTCCCAACACGGGTTCTTATGGTTTCAGCTGCCTGCTCTCTATCTCTCTTGTATCTTTTGAGAGCATCAACTTGGGTAGGAGTTTTGGTAATTTGGAATTGGGGGATAATGGATGTATGGGCGGTATCGGCAGTTGCTGCCGATGTCGAAGGGGATTGGGATGGTGTGGTTTCAGGGGTTTCAGGGATCGGAATGGGTTCTGTGGCTGGTTGGATTTGTTAAGTTTGAAGTGGTAGGAATGTAGTGTAGGCAACAGTTTGATCTGTGCTGAGGAATGGGACAGTAGGGATATGAAAAGAAGATGCAGACTCTTCTTCTTGGGGAGAGAGGGGTGTTTGGGTGAGTGGTTGATGAGTTGATGAGGCTTGTGGTTCAGGTATTTGGGTGATTTGTAGTGGGGGAATTTGAGCTTTGGTTGGTGAAGGCTGGGGTTGAGTAACTTCAACGTCTTCAAGCGGCTTCTCCACCGCCTCGCTTTCTTGGACGAGTGAAGTGACTCGCTTCATTTTGTTCTTGCCTCGCTTCGGCGCCGCACGCTTCAAGGGTGAAGCGGCTCGCTTTGCTTGGCTCACTTCAGCTTGTGTTTCCACAACTGGCCTTGCTGCGGGCACTTCTACATTTAGAAGTCTCTGATCCATCGGAACCTTTGTCTTCCTCCATTTGTCGTGGAAAATGGACTGTTTGTTGTAGACGATGGTGTCAGTTTCCGGCCATGCTTTGCCCGGAAACTTCTTCTCCAAGGCAAAGGAGAGTCTTGAGAAGAACTTCAATTTCCCCTTGCGGAGAATCTGATCGGCGCTCCCAGGTACGACAAAGTCGTCAGCAGCTTCATGGAGTTGTTGAGAAACCAGCCATGCCAGTTGAAGCTGGTTCCGGTGAGGCTGTCGACGATAACAGTGGTGGCTATCAACTTTGTCTCCGACAACGTATCTAGGGTTCCGACGTAACATGCGATGCTCTTCGAGAAGAGTTCGCAAATAAGGTTGAAGGGGGCCTTCAGGTTTGTACGAATACTGGCCTCCTTAAAATTTGTTGCAGCTCCGGCGACGGCAAAACGGCCATACTCCACTCCGGCCGAAAATCCCAAATCCGAAAGGGAATCTCCTCCTTCCCTTGGCAAGTCATATACGCCGATTAGCTCGTTCAAGTCCACCTCCACCGGCTTCTTGGATTGTGGATCTGTGAACGAAGATGAGTTCTGCTCCTTCCTCAAATTTAGCAGGAGCTCTCCAACGGCCTTCGCCAAAATCTTTGACGGAACCGCCGTCACGAACTTCCATAGACCGGCCCTGGTCACGGCTCTACGGAAGAAACCATCTCTCTCGATGACGATTAGGTCTAGATGGGGCTCAACGTTGATGTGTTTATCAACCTCCGTCTAAACTGCTCCATCGTTTCGGTATTCAGCTTCTTTCCCATGGTGAGATTTGAAGGATTTTGAACGGAGTTTTAACGATGAGAAGCAAGGGTTGAGACTCGTGAGTTGCAGAAGTTGCAGATCTAAGCACGAGAATGGAAATTTTTGAGGGCTGTGAAAGGTTCTGCAGTTCTGCATCATCTCATATATATAGAATTATGTCTTGGTTCGACGGCTGGATCTTCTCCGTCTTTTCCCGCTTCGAATTCAAAGTGAGAACCACTCGCCCGATATTTTCGCCGTACGTGAACCTGCATTAAATGCTTGGCAGAAAGTGAAATAGGCACTCGAGTGCAGACAGCTCATACTCGCTTCCTGCCCGCTCGCTTCGAGTTGGGCCGCTAGGCTTTGACTCGCTTGAGAGGCACTCGCTTGCGATGGCTAGCTTTGAGTGACGTAGCACTTGCTTGGCCATCTGAAGCGACTGGAATAAGAAATTGAATTTCTTTGCTTAATTTAAAATTTTTCTGACTTACATACTTCGAGGGTAAACAAGAATGTTTTCCTCTTTGTAGTTGTGTCAGATTCAATTCATATTTTCCACATAGCGAGTGAAGGTTTCTAGCACGCTTCAGCTCACTTAGTGTACTTAAAATTGAAATGCTTACCAGTCAATCTCACTTCGTAGGAGATTGATACCACTTGTTGGAGACATCATTTGATTTGGATTTCAAGTTGTTGAATCCACTTGTTGATGAATGCATTTGTTGATTCGCTTTGAATCTTGTTGATACCACCCGTTGAGTACTTCATCTTCTTGGCATTCATCTTCATGGCATTCATCTTCCTCTACGAATTAGAGAGTCCTCCATCGAAGTGAATGTGGGAGGAAATGAATATAGTACACAAGCTTACTACAACCCAGAGGGGAGCTTCACGTAAGTGTACATATTCACGACGAGTGGGGGATGAGTACAAGTCCTTATCTCATAGCAGAAATGGACAGGATGACAATGAGAATGCTCTGAAAAGACAATCTCGTATTTTACGCAGAAGCATGTCACCAGCCCTGCAACCTTTTGTAGAAAAAGGTAAACCTTCAAGCTTCCTCCTACAAGCTACAGAATGAACTTGCAATCGACTCGCTTTGACCCAAGCTAGGGCAAATTGAAGCGATGCAAAATTCAAAGTGGGGGAGGAATGGATAGACATCCGGCAGCTCAACTCAATGAAGAGTGAGTAAGAATTGGACATTTATCCACGATGAAGGAGATGAGAAGACTTGCTCCTCTTCGGCGGAAAGATGGGAAGAGGACACAAGGTCTAGGTGCTAGCCCTGCCTAAGCTTTCACCATTTTTACGTGGGAAGGCCCGATTCAAGACCCCACAACCGTTACTAGAAACGGCACTTGCGAGTGTTTATACCCACTCGCTAGGAATCCTAGGCTAGGTAACATCTTTCCTTGCTCGTTTTGGAAGTAGCTTGCTCCGAGAGCAAACAATAGTTCCCCCTTAACCAATGGCTTAACAATTCCTGTAAGCGGGTAGAGAACGTCTTCCAACACTCCACCTTACTCCACCTTATTTCTCCTTCTTCAAGCGAGTGAGATTTTGAAGTGACTCGCTTGAGTTGGTGAAGATCCGAAGCGAGTTACGCTACGAAAAACTAGCGACCACTCCTTCGTGCATCCTGGATCTAGCACTCTTCACCAGGGTCTAATAACCCTAATTCCATGCATAGCTGATTGAAACGAGACTCAGCTAGAGGCTTGGTGAGGATATCTGCTCGCTGGAGATCGGTATGAATTTTCTCGAGCTTGATATCCTTCTTCTCGACATGATCACGTATGAAGTGATGTTGGATTTCCACGTGCTTGCATCTGGTGTGTAGCACTGGATTTTGAGAGATGCAGATCGCGCTGTTGTTGTCGCAGAATATTGGAATTTCATTTGCTTCAACATTGTAGTCCTTCAACTGCTGACGAACCCATAGAATTTGGGAACAGCAGCTTCCAGCGGCCATATATTCGGCTTCAGTCGTTGAAGTAGCTACACTCGTCTGCTTCTTCGAAAACCATGAGATCAGCTTGCTTCCCAAGAACTGACAAGGGCCCGAAGTTGATTTCCTATCAATTCAGCACCCTCCATAGTCAGCGTCTGAGTATCCAGTGAGCTCCAAATTGTCCTCCGTTGGATACCACAGCCCCATATTGACAGTGCCCTTCAGATATCGAAGAATTCTCTTGGCAGCTTCAAGATGGCTGTGCTTGGGATTGCTTTGGAAGCGAGAACAGACTCCAACTGCAAAAGCTATATCCGGTCTACTTGCAGTGAGATATAGAAGGGATCCGATCAAGGATCGGTAGTCTGTAGCATCCACAGACTTCCCATCTATGTCTGGTTCCATCTTCCAGTTCGTGTTCATCGGAATCTTCACAGCTTTGGCATGCTGAACACCAAACTTGGCAAGCACGTCTCTTGTGTATTTAGCTTGATTGATGAAGATACCATCATCCTGCTGCTTCACTTGAAGACCTAGAAAGCAGCTCATCAAGCCAATCATCGACATCTCATATTTGGTCTTCATAAGCTCTCCAAACTTCTCGCTAAGTGACTGGTTAGGTGATCCAAATATGATGTCGGCCACGTAGATCTGAACCCATAGCATATCATCTCCATGATTGATGGTGAATAAGGTTCCATCTATTTTTCCTTTATGGAAGCCATTATCCACTAAGAATTGAGACAGGGTGTCGTACCAAGCTCTGGGAGCTTGCTTCAGCCCATATAGAGCTTTCTTCAATCGATACACCTTATCTCCTTGCTCGAAACCCGGTGGCTGCTCCACATACACTTCTTCCTTCAATTCACCGTTGAGGAACACGCTCTTCACATCCATTTGATAAACTTTGAATTTCTTGGCCGCTGCATAGGCTACAAAATAGTCGGATCGCTTCAAGTCGTGCCACTGGAGCGAAGGTCTCATCAAAATCGATTCCTTCCTCTTGGCAGTAGCCTTTAGCGACTAGACGCGCCTTGTTCCTCACAACGTTGTGGTCCTCGTCTGTCTTGTTCTTGAACACCCACTTGGTGCCAATCACATGCTGAAATTTAGGACGATCCACGAGATACCAAACGTCGTTTCTGGTGAACTGGTTCAGCTCTTCCTGCATGGCAATCACCCAGTTTGAGTCGGCTAGGGCTTCCTCCACGCATGACGGCTCGATGTTTGAGAGAAAGCAACTGAACATGGCACTTTCTCCAAACACTTGACTTCTGGTCACTACACCCTTGGATGGATCTCCAATAATTTGACTTGGTGAGTGATCCTTGAGCCATGCACGCTTGGATCCGCCAGCTTCATCTTCATCTTTTTCTTGGTCACTCGCTTCACCATCTGAAGCGACTGGATTGGGTGCCTGGCCTGCACTCGCTTCCGGAATCTTGGGGCAGCTTCACCTTCTCTTTTGGGATTTTGCTCACTTGAATCTTTAATCTCTTCATCTTCTTCGAGCATATCCCAAGTGAGTGAGTTTGAGGGTTCCTTGCTTGAATTCTTTTCATTTGAGTTAACTTGTTCCTGTGAAAGACTTAAAGAGGATTCATCAAATACGACATGGGGTGATTCTTCCACGATTAGGGTTTTACAATTGAACACCCTATAAGCTTTGCTTGATGTGGAATACCCTAAGAATATTCCTTCATCAGCTTTGCTTTCAAAGGCTTTCAATTGCGACTTCCCATTGTCATGGATGAAGACCCTACAACCAAAAATATGGAAATAAGAAATGTTAGGAATTCTACCTGTCCATATTTCATATGGTGTTTTGTTGTGCCGTTTGCAGAGAAGCGTTCTATTCTGAGTGTAGCATGCTGTATTGGCAGCTTCGGCCCAATACTTCATTGGAAGCTTCGAGTCTGCAATCATGGTTCGAACGGCTTCTTTGATGATTCGATTTCTTCTTTCAGCAACTCCATTCTGCTGGGCGTGCGTGCTGAGGATGTCTGATGTGCTATGCCATGCTCCGTGCAATAAGCTTCAATGGTAGAGTTCAAGAACTCTGTGCCTTTGTCGGAGCGGATGGTCACGATAGCTTGATTCTTCTCCACAGCCAAACGCTTGAGCAGTTGTGGTAGTTTGGTCAGAGTCTCCTTCTTGCTGAAGAGAAATACAACACAAGTGTAGCGAGAGAAGTCGTCGACTACAACTAGAGTGTACTTCCTTCCATTTACACTAACTGGAGTGACTGGACCAAACAGATCCATATGAAGCAGCTCGAGCACTCGCTTTGACGAAGCTTCTTTGAGACTGGCATTGTGAGCAAGGATGGTCTTTGATGAAGACTTTATTTGGTATGCCTTGCACCAAACCCTTTCGAGCTAAGCGATTGATTGCTTTGAAGTTGAGATGATTCAAGCGTCGGTGCCATAGCCATCCTATCTCTGTAGCACTCATTGCTACTAAGCACGTCTCCACTTTGCAGCTATCCCATTGTGCCATATAGACGTTTCTTTGTCTAATTCCAGTCAGCACAACCTGGGCAGTGAGCTTGCTCTTTACTATGCACTTATTGGAAATAAATTCCACCTTGTATCCCTTGTCACAAAATTGTGAAATGGATAACAAGTTGTGCTTAAGTCCTTCCACGTAGGAGACTTCTTCAATTGTGAGCTTTCCGACTTTCAGTGCGCCGTACCCTTTGGTGCTTCCTCGAGAATTATCACCAAAAGTGACGTGTGGACCCTTCTTCTCTATGTAGTCGTGAAGTAGAGCTCTCGTGCCGGTCATGTGTCTTGAACATCCACTGTCCAAGTACCATACTTGTTGACCCTCACTTGGCATGGGATCCACGGCGCTCACCTGCATTTAGACAGATTTTGGTACCCAAATCAGTTTGGGTCCTTGCAGGTTAGTTCCCTTAGGTACCCACACTTGCTTCACTTTCTTTTGAAAGGAAGCTTGTGCTTTGGGCTTCTCGACCTTCGAAAACTGTGACTTCTGCCTTGAAGTAGCTTCACATGTGCAGCAGTGTGTGCAAGAGGGGTAGCGGCTCGCTTCAGACATACCCATGCTCTTACCCTTTGGCTTGTATCCTGAAGCGACTCTCTTCGGATTAGCTACGGGCTTAGAGACTGACTTGGGTTTTACACTCTGTTGAAGCGGCTCGCTAGGTTTTCTCGAAGCGGTCCAACTAGGGTTTTGACCCCGACTCGCTTGAGTAACCTTGGGAGTTCGAAGCAGCCTCTTTGGTGCTTCAAATTCTTCCCCCTCAGCGTTAGTTCGGTTGGACCATCTCCAGTCCGGATAACGTGACACATAGACATTACTCCTTTTCTTGAAAGGAAGATCCTTTGTCTCTCGTGTCTTGGTTTGAGACTTAGAAGCTACAACTGGTTTCCCTTTACCTTTGGATTGGTAAGCTTTAGCATTGTAAGTGCTAGGAACAGTTGGTCTTTGCTTGCCCATAGTTTCGGCCCTTGACGATATAGACATCTTCATTGGCTTCTTCTTAGGGTTCTCAGCCATCTGGCCTTTATCCTTGTTGGTGGTCGCTTTGGATGCAGTGGGCATTTCCAAAGTGACTGATGGTGTTGTGTGAGAAGCACCAACAAAGACAGTTGGCTTGGAAGGTCCACCCTCATATCCGAGTCCTCCCTTTCTACCAAAAGGTAGAAGTGAGCTTTCTAGTGCCTGCCTAGCATATGATGCTTTGTTCAAATTGGCAACTAGAGCGGATTGGGTTTCATACCTACCTCCAAGCTTTGATGTCTCGCGAAGAGATCCTCGAACTTACTAGTCATAGCCCTTAGGTTAAGTTTGACTTGGTCAAGCTCAGTGGCTAGCTTTCGGTTCTCCTTCTCGCTTTGAGACAAAGCTTGTAGCAGCACTTCGTGGTCACTTGACAATTTATCGTGCTTGTCAAGCAACTTACTCCATGCCGAGGAATTTGCTTCCTCTTGGTGAGTGTGTGCGAGTGTAATTGAACTAGGTGAAGGATAGATGAATAACTCTCCTGTTTCTTCGTCGGTGAGCGCCATGAGTCCAAGATCCTCTCCTTCACTGGAATTGGGATCTGTGAATGCATCCGAGTCGCTTGAGATTTCTTCAGTTGAAGCGACTGGCACTTCACTCGCTACGAGCACTCGCCTTGGAGCATCCCTCTTTGCTTTCAGTTCCTCTCGCTCCTTCGCACTCAGTTTTGGGCAATCGGATTTGTAGTGACCCATCTTGTGACAATGATAGCATTCCACTTCCATCATGTCCCTTGAGATCGGCTTTGTCGTCTCTTCTCTCTTCCCTTTTCCTTCTCGAGCATCTGTGCTCCTCCCTTTGTATTGCTTGTAGAATCTTTTGTATTTGCCCACTCGAGAGTTCATTTTGTTGAAGTTCTTGGACAAGAACGCAATGTGTTCTTGCAACTCTTCCCTCGTCATCTTGGCTATCGACTGCTCGCTTGGCCCTTCAGCAGCTTTGAAAGCTACACCCTTTGACGTCGTGGGAGCTTCATCCTCTTCATCGAGATTCATTCGATTCAGATCGAATTCATGAGCTTTGAGTTTGGAGAACAGAATCTCCGGTGTGAGCTTTGATAGATCCTTGGTAGCTAGGTACAACTCCTTCATTGTCTGCCACTTCCTTGTGAGAGCTCGGACAATCTTCAGATTGACTTCCTTATCTGTGAGTTCCTTCCCAAGTGAGTTGAGAGTTGCAATGATGTTTGTAACTCTCAGCTCGAAGGCGTCGATGGACTCTCCTGGCTTCATTATCAGACTCTCAAACTCCCACATCTGAACGGCGAGCTTGTTTTCCTTGATTTTGTCTGTGCCTTGAGAAATGAGGGCTAGGGTTTCCCACATTTCTTTCGCCGTTGCACACTTCCTTATCCGTGGTAGATAGGCATCCGTCACGGTGCTCTGCATCGTGTGGCGTGCAATTTTGTCGAGGTTGGCAACTTTGAAGTCATTCGGAGTGTACTCATCTTTGTCCTTTTCTACGTACGTTTGTCGAACATGAGCTTCGCGTCCTTCTGCAGCTGGGACGTTCACATATATGGCTTCCTTGATTTCGATTGGTCCGTCCTCTATGACTTCCCACATCCGGTCGTGGATTGAGCATAGGAAGCTCTCGACTCGGAAACTCCATGTCTCGTATCCTTCGATCGAGAACTGTGGAAGATTTGATGCACTGTATGTAGACATAGCAAACTATCAGCAGTAAATGCAATATGCGTGGGTGAGGTTTTGATGCACTTAGGAAAATAGGATCCGGTTCAGTGAGACAACGTGAAGCGAGTGGGGACTCGCTTCAGGTATGCAAAGCAGAGGCTCGAAAGAACCGCTGCTCTGATACCACTTGTTGGTGGAACACAGACAGGGAGATTACGGGCTCTCCTTACAGCCTAGCTTCGATCGAGCTTCACACAAACGATGTAGGTGCAAGCTTGGATCTACACTATATGATCGAGGCTTCTTCAATCGATGAAAGAAGAGCCTTGGATCGGGACAACCTAACGACGACTCAAAAACCTAACAAACAGAGTTTAGGATTTTTGGTTAACGAACACACTATGAAGAGCTCTTTACAGTAGATGCAAAGTAGGCTAGAGCTCTCCTTCTAAGCTTGAATATTTGAAGTGGGCTTAGACTCTAAGTGTGAAAGTTGTGAAGACGAGTTCCGATGAACTGGAAACTCGGAGAACACTTGGAAACAAAAACTCGAAGATTGCTCAAAGGCTTGGGAGTGTTTGTTTGTTGTATGCGCTCGAATGCTCAAGTAGTGTTCTACTTCTTCACGTTGTGATCCTTCACTATTTATAGGCGGAGGGTTGACTGAGATCCGTTGCTTGGTTGGTGGCCTTGTCCCTCCTCCTCTCAACAATACTTGCACAGGCTGGCTGCTTTTCAGATGCGCAGATTTGGATTTTTGCCGGAAATGGCTAAGGTCCAATTTCAACAGTAACTGGAGCGACTCAGTACTGTTACGGCGCCTTGTCGGCCTGGCAGTCAACTCCTCTGCTCCTCTCCGCATTCGACACGTGGAGATCTCGTAATTACTGCGGAGATCTCCAGTTGACTGGAGTTCAAATTCGGAGCGGGAAGTGTGCTGTCGCTTTCTGGTAGTTAGTGGCTCGCTTCGCTTTGAAATAGTAGCGTCCGCTTTAGTTAAGTCACTTCGTAGTCATTCTGTAGTGAGCCGCTTTGGGAGATAAAGTTCCCAAGTGACTACTTTGGAAATTGCTGACTAGAGTTGACTAACTTTGACTTTACACTGTAGCGCTTGCTTCGCTTCGCTTTGGCTTTGAACTGTAGCACTCGCTTCGCTTCGCTTTTGCAGACTCACTTCGAATCTACTGTAGCGCTCGCTTTGCTACACTGTTCTTCGGCACGCTGCACTTCAGTTTGCTAGACTTGCTTCACTTTGGAAAACACACTCAAGCGAGTGGCCTTCACTTGAACTTTTGAAGCCTATAATCTAAACAAAATTAAAGAGCCATCCTAACAGAGTAGGCTTAGAAAAAATTCTAACCTATTAACTACATCAAAGTGGGTTGCTTGGGAATAGAACACTTGGGGTTTTGGGATCAAATCAAAACAACAAAATTATCCCTTATAGGTTCCCCCTTAACATGTCGTTCTTAACAATTCCCAACACACTAAGAGTCGTACTAGTTATAGTTGCTTCCCAAGATACGGAGCATATTGAGTTACAGATACTCTGAACTCTCACCCATGGTAAATCAAAGAAGCAGACTATAACTATACACCCTTAGGACTCAACTAGAGTTAAGGTTCATCTTAAGTCACCGAGGTCTTGATTCTTTCTACATTCGGTCAGAATAGAAGAATACACCTCACCGTGATCCTATCAGTACACGCACGTACTAGTATAGACAAGTAGCCAAGACAAGCTACTTATGCAGCCTATACTACAGCCTAAACCGACAGTTATATCCAGAACTGTCTCAACTGTGATACCCTTTTATATCTCGTGAGGAACCGGCAACTATGGTCTTCTATGATCTACAACACACCATAAAGCCTACAACTTTGAGATAATGGATGGATGTTTGATGCATAGATAACAATTCATACTTAATCAGATAGAAGATTGTTAGTGGCTATGGACAACACATGCATACAAGCTAAAAGGCCTGCTTTCTAGTATACAAATCCATCAGTGATTACAACACTCCATCCAATTTAACTCAACTCTTCTTAACACACGCACTCCGCGTACTATTCCACTCACTTCACACTCTACCTCGAGCTCTCTTGAGCTAGAGTGATCGAACACTCAAGGCGTTCTCCGGAGAAATCTCGCTCGCCATCATCTTCACCTCCATTCTCATCACGGGAAGGAATAACACCAGTATTTCGAATCCAAGGTATAATTCTCTCTAACGAAGGAGGACAAAGCGTGAAAGCGGTGCGCATTCTCTGCTTCATCCTCGTCTTTCTCTTCCATTTTTCCTCCTAAACGAGGTCCACGCTCTGAGGATTCAGCTAGTTATATGGTTAAAAGCTCTCATTACTCTACGTTTGCCTCAATTCTTTACATTATGCCTAAAAGGAGATGTTATATGAAAAATGGGCCGCTAATGCCCATAAATCGCACGAATCCTTTACTTATCTCCATTTGTGATTCTCTACTTATGAATATTACTTCTTGATCTCTGAAATATGATGAATAATCACCTAAATTGTTGTGGATCTTCAACCCGGATCTATCAACTGCCGCCGTCTGTGGGAAAATTGAGTTTTAGACGTCGATTTCCTTGCTTATATGTGAATTTCTTAACTTGCTATTTGTAATACTGTTGAAGCTTTTGAGTCTGAGATGTTAATCTCGTCGATGTCATCGGAATTCTAACTAGTTGTGGTAATATGGTTATGGATTCGCTCTGTCATTTTCCTTATGCAAGAAATCATTTAAAAGAGGGATGTTAGAATGAACGTATATTGGATGTTAGTTCAGTGGTTTCCTTAGGAAACTTGAGTATGCATACTGTGAATGGATTTCAGTTGAATTGTTCATAATAGCGAATCGAGGAATCGAAGGCGATCTCGAGATCATGTTTTCCTCATAATATGAATTGTGATAACTGAACTGTTTTATCTGTCAAATGCAAAGGTTGTGAAGAATTTGAGGGAAAGCCAAATCAGAATCGCAGCAATATTAGAGCGCATTCAACTCATCTCTCACAATTGGTGAGTTTAAAATTCCGTTAAATATTGCAAAATATGAAGTAAGCTCGTGCGTTATTAGGGATCGGTAGTTACAGAGGAAGCACTACGACTCAAATCCGGTCGTAGGCCCCTGTATTACCGTGAACCAAAAACACACAGAATGAAAACACCGAAAATAGGGGGCCGAAAATGACGAGGTCACCCCATTCACCTTGATGAAGGGGCCCCGCATTTGAGGGCAGAACCTCCCATAAGCCCTATCTAATAGGCAACATCCTCATAAGCCCCATGTAATGGATAGAATTCCCATAAGCCATATTTAATAGGCAACATCTTCATAAGCCTTATATAATAGGCAGAACCTTCATAAGCCCTATCTGATAGGCAATATCGTCGTAAGCCCTATAAAATAGGCAGAATCCTCAGAAGCCCTATTTAATAGGCAACATCCTCATAAGCCCTACATAGTAGGCAAAACCCTCAAAAAGCTCTTCACAGTAGGCATCATATATAAAGCCCTACATAGTTAGGCATCATACAAAAAGCCCAACATAGTTAGGCATCATACCAAAAGCCCTATCTAATAGGAACCATAACATTAAGCCCTATGAAAATAGGCACCATATGCTAAGCCCTGCGAAAGCAGGCATCACTCATTCTTGCCTTATACTTGCAGAAGCTACGCTTTAAAGCCTTGTATAAACAGGCAATATCTATGAAAACTCGTACAGATGACCCTCAATCATAAAAGGCTTGTCAAAAGCAAACCATATCTATTTTAAACCTCACTACAAGAGCATTCAGAACTAATTCTATAAAAATCTTCAAACATTTGCAGAACCTTACAAAGATGAATACTAACTCAGTTGCTGCTTCAAAAGAAGCCGGCCAGGCCACTGGAAATTGATTGGTGTCTAGATGTTAGGTTTTTTGTCATGTATTCGTGTTCGTTTTCATTGTATTTTTGTATCTTTTCGTGTGTCTTTGGCTAAGAATTGGTTGTTTGGAGTTTTTGGTACTTGAAGGATGAAAAGGGCGGAAACGAGAAGAAAACGAGAAGAAAGGTTGTTGAGCAATCATTGACCTCGAGTTCTAATCTCTCATGATTTTATTGAAGATTCATTTTGGATGTAATGAAAGCATTATATCAAAGAGGGGTTCGATAGGAGCACATAGGCGAAAACAGAGGTCAATTTGGAGTTCGGATGAGGAAGATACGGCCGAAACAAGAGAGTCGCGCGCAATCATCCAGTGCCTGATCTGGACGATCGGCCAGATGTCCGCGTCCAGGATTTTGTTTCCTTATATAATTAGGTTTTTCTTCCTATTATAAATACTAGTACTTTGGGGCGAATTTGTATCAACTTTTACCTTAGTTTTAGCTCTAATTTAGCATTCAAATACTTTAGTTTAGTTTTCCTTTGTTCGATCCGGATCGTTACTTCGTTCTTCGATTAATTCAAGTTTTTACTTAGTTCTTCGTTCTTCATTTAATCTTGTAAGTTCTTTATTGCTTTCTTTTATTTGATTTAATTGCTTCCTAGTTCCTTAGATCTAGTTCTTAATTGTTTAGTTTAATTTCGTTCGTTCGATTTCAAGTTCTTAGATTAGATTCGTTTTTCTTAGTTTTCAATTCCTTCGCTTTCAAGTTTTCGTAGTTAGATTTATTTTCTTAATTTTCAGATTTAATAATTATGTCTATATTCGTTTTCTTCGTTGCTTTCGTTATTGCTTTCTTTTCAATTCCATGCCTAGGTAGTTTAATTGCTTTCGCTTAATTTCTCTATTTTAATTAGTTTGGATTTATTTCATTGCTTTCTAGATTAGATTTATTTACTTGCTTTCGATTTATTGCTTTGATTTATTTTATTGCCTAGGATTTATAAACAAAAACCCAAATTATTCTTTTTACTTGCTTTCTTAGATTTAGGCTAGTTTAGGATCATTTTACTACACAGTTATTTGCCCTGCAAAGTTTTCCTTCGAGATTCGACATTAGGTTTTACTTGCTAGTGTTACGATAGGATTTCATTCTATTGCGAACACTTTTTGGTGAAACAAATTTTGGCGTCGTTGCCGGGGAAAACATTAGGCGTTTAATTGTGTAGTATTTTTATTTGTTAATTTTTATTTGTGTTTATTCAATTTCTTGTTTCTCCCACTCGGTGCGTTTAACCCTTTTGTTGAGTGTTGTTTATGCATGGTCGCCGAAGTCTTCAAAGGAATTTAGCGCCCTACTTCGACAACATCAACCGAAGGAAAGCGATTTTAGCCACTAAGGAGAAGGAGGAGATCGATTCTCAAGACTTTTCTTTGGTCTTGTTATTTGCAGAGCCCGAAGCCATGGCAGCTAGAGTCATGGGCGATTTTGCTCGCCCCACATTCACAGCCACCACTTCGGCGATTGTCCTGACGGAAGTGGTCAGGAATCATGAGCTTAAACCTCACCACATGGCGTTGCTCCCATCCTACATAGGGCTGCCCAACGAGGATGCTTTGACGTTCATCCGAGAGTTTTGCACGGTGGTGCAAACTATCCCACTCTCGGGGCTCACGAAGGACAACTTGAAGATGAAGTGTTTTCCGTACACCCTCAAGGATTGAGCAAAGTCGTGGTATTTGGCGCTCCCGGCCAACTCTCTCACCACATGGAATGCGGTGTGTGAGAAATTCATGCTCAAGTACTACTCGAACCGCAAGACTCAAGAGGTGCGGTCGAAGATCATGAACTTTTCCCAAGACAACGATGAGCCATTTCATGAAGCATGAGAGAGGTTCCAAGAGCTACTTCAACAATGTCCTCATCATCAAATGGCATCGGAGTTGCTTTGGCAATATTTCTACGACGCACTCAATCAAACTTGTCAGTTCATGGTGGATAGTTTGGCCTGAGGCAATATAGCGGTCAAGACAGCTGACGAGATGAAGAATATTTTCGAGACGCTCGCTGTGAATTCTCAACAATAATCAGCTAGGCCAAGGAAAGTGGAGGCGAGTGCAATTTCAATGAGCCCCGATATGAAGAAGCAAATTGCAGACATGTATAGGGACCTCGAGCATTTGAAGATGAAGCAAAGTGCACCGGCCCCGAAGGAGGAAGAGAGTAAGCCGGACCAATGTGAGATTTGTGGAGAGCTTGGACACATCAAGGAGGTATGCCACAACTTGGGAGCATTCACTTATGAAGGAGGGGCCGATGTCTATGCTGCCCAAGGTTACATGCCACAAGGACCACCACTTCAAGGGCAAGGTACGAACCCGAATTTTCAATATCGTCGCCCCCCTCCATATAACAATCCCTACCCTCCTCAAAATTCATACTACTCCTCTCCACCCCCATGTTATTAACCTCCACAATATCCTCCCAAACCATATTATCCACCACCTCCATACTACCCACCTCAACCTACTCATACACCACCACCACCCCACCCTACTCCTCGTCCCCAAGGACCGCCTCAAAAGCCCCCGTCGATGAGAGTCTTTCTACGTTTCTCCATGAAGCAAAATTGGCCCGCGAGGCTCAAGATGTTACTATTAAGAAGCTCGAGATGACCATTGGTCAAATTTCGGGTTTTATGCACTTGATGCAACAACCGGGGTGGATTCCAAGCCAAGGGATTCAACCTCAACAAGCTCACGAGGTGGAAGCTCCATACCCTCCATATGTTCCCCCTGTTCCACCTCATCAAGCCCACGCAATCTCGGTGTTACAACGCTATGGAGCTCCGAAGCCTCCTCAAGGGCGCATGGAAGATAGATGGGGCCCGAGCCCTCGATGGAACGGCCCGAGAACGCCGGCAACAACCTTCGGCCAACCTCGTCCAGGAAGGAATCTGGACGACCGTCCATAATCTGGACGATCGGCCAGATCCCTGAACTTGCGCATCAACCCGGTATCCAGTTTGGACGATCGGCTAGGTCACCCCGACTCTGGCCGATCGGCCAAATCCGACGAACAGCACATGGAGTCCGAGGAGCCCGAGAAGGAAATCCAACCTCTTCACATGATGCTCAACCCTTATGTTCCGCCTGTTCGGAGTATTGTGAGGAAGGAGACAAAGGATCCCGAGCCTATCAACTCATTTCCTAAAAGAGGGGATCCGGGAGGTTTCGACTTGAATATTATTTTGGATAGTGGAGACACCGTCTCGGGATTGATGGATTTAGGAGCTGCGGTGAATTTAATGCCATACTCTATATTCAAGAAGATGAACTCAAGAGTCCTTCAAGCCACCGACATTCGCATTGAGCTAGCGGACGGCACCGTGAGTAGTCCTTTGGGAGTTGTGGAAGATGTGACCATCCTCGTTGGTGGAATTCGAGTTGATACCAACTTTGTTGTGCTCCATAAAGGCAAAGGAGCTAAGAGTGGAACCGGACATCTACTCTTGTTGGGACGACCATTCATGGCCACTACTCGAGCTTGGATTGATGTAGGTACCGGCAAATTGAGCATGGCCGGTGAAGGAGGTTCGGTAACATTTTCGGTATTTGGGAACTCACCTTCTATTCCTACTTCATCTCTTCATTCATGCTCTTTTGTTAAGCTTGATGTTGAGGAAAATGTTTGTGAGATTTCCAACAGGGTAGCCGCTCTTGAAGAATTCATTGAAGATGAATAGTCCATTGAAGATGACGAATTCTTTAGTTGTGTGGATGAGGAGGAGGACATAATCGAGCAATTTCTATGGAATTTGGAGGAGTTTGAAGAAGTTGAAGAGGAAAACTCGACACATGCATCGAATGAGGAAGTTTTCATTAACTCTTTTCTTTCTAACCTTACCAATTGTGAAACATCTTTTCTTGCAGAGTTTAACTAGAAGATGTTTGATGAGGAGTTCGAACTAAGTGTGGGGGAGTCAAGAGTTGATGATGACCAAGTTTTTCAAGATTGTTCGACAAAGAAGTGTGGGTATGTCGCAAAGAGCACCAACACGTCACTTGGTGCTACGGGTTTTGGTTGATCACATCGTACGTCAAGCTAATGACAATAAACGAGCGCTTGGTGGGAGGCAACCCACGCAAAAAATTAAAAAAAAAAAAAAAAAAAATTAGATCTTTATTTTTAGTAGTATTTCTTGTTATTATTTGATTTTTCGTGTTAGTTTTAGTGTTTTTGCAGGAATTGGCGTCGGGCACTCAGCCTCTCATTTCGCCGATCGGCCAGATTCCTAGGGAATTTTGGACGATCGTCCAAATCTGTGCAACCAAGTCCTGACCAGTATCTATTTTGGTCGATCGGCCAGATTCATTAGGAAATCTGGACAATCGTCCAAACCCGTGGGCCTAGGCAGTTTTCAACCTCTCGGTTGGATCCACTTCTACTCCGTAGCTTCGTGATCCTAATGATCCCCGTTGGAAAGACCCACGTTTCCGAGGTCCATTCGATCCATATCTATGTCTTGTGTCTTTTTATTTTTGTTTGCGTCTTTTATTTTTCTTTATTTTGTTCGATTTTACGCTTTGGTATTTTGTTTTATGTTTGTTTTGTAGGTACTACTTTGAGTCTTTCAAGATTTTGAGTTATTGGTTGTCGACATGCGATAAGTTCCTTATATCCCTTTCCTTTTTATTTTCTTGCAATGGGGACATTGCTTGATTTTAAGTGTGGGGGGGGGGGGGGGTCTTTGAAACTTTTGGCATGATTTGTTTGTTTTTGTTTGTTTGATCGAGTCTTGTATGTGATCGAGTTTTGTTATTCCCCACTTAGGAATTTGTTTGAACTTGAGCATATAAGCATGTGACTTAGGATTGATTCGAATGATTTGATGATGGAGTATTTAGTTGTTGGAATTGATTTGAGCATGAGTTAAATTGGTTTAATCTTGAGTTGTGATATATTATGATTCGATGAGTTGTGGGGCATGAATTGATTTGAGTTTGAGTAAAATGATTTATGATTTTTGGTTGAGTGTTAAGTCTAGATTGTTGCAATTTTGGATTACTAGTTTACTTTCCCCTTAAAAAATAAAATAAAATAAAAGGTGTGAATAAAAGAGTTGATAGGATTCTGCTCCTCTTACTTGGGACGTATGAAAATACTAGAGTAATGAGCATGGGAAACCACATGAAAAGGCTTTGAGAGACCCTCAAATGATTACATTTCATGAACTATGTCCTAAATGATACTCGTGTTTGTTAGAATAATGTGTTCATAGGCATTCTACCCCTCTTGACAATGGGTACGGGAAACCGCACTAGGAGGCTCGATGTGACCCATCGATGATTAAACCTAGTGAATTATGTGCCATAAACGTTCACATGTTAAAAAAAAAAAAAAGAGTTATATTTATATTTGAGTTGAATAAAAGGGGAAGTAGGCTAGACGTCTAAATTGTAGTGATTCCAGATATTTGTGAGATGAGTGTATCATTGCTTTTCCTCTTACTTGGATTGATTTATAAGCCACATAGTTCGTTGATGATGATTGCTCGAAACTTGGGATTAAAGTGATTTTGTTCATTGCTTGTTGATTCCGGTGATTAAATGTTCTATGATTTGAATTGTTTAAGTTGAGTCTAAGTGGTATGATTGTATTGCTTGAGGACAAGCAAAGTTCTAAGTGTGGAGGGTTTTGATTGGTGTCTAGATGTAAGGTTTTTCGTCATGTTTTCTTGTCCGTTTTCGTTGTGTTTTTGTGTCTTTTCGTGTGTCTTTGGCTAAGAATTGGTTGTTTGGAGTTTTTGGTACTTGTAGGATGAAAAGGGCGGAAACGAGAAGAAAACGAGAAGAAAGGTTGTTGAGCAATTATTGACCTCGAGTTCTAATCTCTCATGATTTTATTGAAGATTCATTTTGGATGTAATGAAAGCATTATATCGAAGAGCGGTTCGATAGGAGCACATAGGCGAAAATGGAGGTCAATTTGGAGTTCGGATGAGGAAGATACGACCGAAACAAGAGAGTCGCGCGCAATCGTCCAGTGCCTGATCTGGACGATCGGCCAGATTTTCTTAGGAATCTGGACGATCGGCCAGATGTCCGCGTCCAGGATTTTGTTTCCTTATATAATTAGGTTTTTCTTCCTATTATAAATACTAGTACTTTGGGACGAATTTGTATCAACTTTTACCTTAGTTTTAGCTCTAATTTAGCATTCAAATACTTTAGTTTAGTTTTCCTTTGTTCGATCCAGATCGTTACTTCGTTCTTCAATTAATTCAAGTTTTTACTTAGTTCTTCGTTCTTCGTTTAATCTTGTAAGTTCTTTATTGCTTTCTTTTATTTGATTTAATTGCTTCCTAGTTCCTTAAATCTAGTTCTTAATTGTTTAGTTTAATTTCGTTCGTTCGTTTTCAAGTTCTTAGATTAGGTTCGTTTTTCTTAGTTTTCAATTCCTTCGCTTTCAAGTTTTCGTAGTTAGATTTATTTGCTTAATTTTCAGATTTAATAATTATGTCTAGATTCGTTTTCTTCGTTGCTTTCGTTATTGCTTTCTTTTCAATTCCATGCCTAGGTAGTTTAATTGCTTTCGCTTAATTTCTCTAGTTTAATTAGTTTGGATTTATTTCATTGCTTTCTAGATTAGATTTATTTACTTGCTTTCGATTTATTGCTTTGATTTATTTTATTGCCTAGGATTTAAAAACAAAAATCCAAATTATTCTTTTTACAAGCTTTCTTAGATTTAGGCTAGTTTAGGATCATTTTACTACACAATTATTTGCCCTGCAAAGTTTTCCTTCGAGATTTGACATTGGGTTTTACTTGCTAGTGCTACGATTGGATTTCGTTCTATTGCGAACACTTTTTGGTGAAACAAATTTTGGCGTCGTTGCCGGGGAAAACTTTAGGCATTTAATTGTGTAGTATTTTTATTTGTTTATTTTTATTTGTGTTTATTCGATTTCTTGTTTCTCCCATTCGGTGCGTTTAACCCTTTTGTTGAGTGTTATTTATGCATGGTCGCCGAAGTCTTCAAAGGAATTTCAGATTTAATAATTATGTCTAGATTCGTTTTCTTCGTTGCTTTCGTTATTGCTTTCTTTTCAATTCCATGCCTAGGAAGTTTAATTGCTTTCGCTTAATTTCTCTAGTTTAATTAGTTTGGATTTATTTCATTGCTTTCTAGATTAGATTTATTTACTTGCTTTCGATTTATTGCTTTGATTTATTTTATTGCCTAGGATTTAAAAACAAATATCCAAATTATTCTTTTTACAAGCTTTCTTAGATTTAGGCTAGTTTAGGATCATTTTACTACACAATTATTTGCCCTACAAAGTTTTCCTTCGAGATTCGACATTGGGTTTTACTTGCTAGTGCTACGATAGTATTTCGTTCTATTGCGAACACTTTTTGGTGAAACAAATTTTGGCATCGTTGCCGGGGAAAACTTTAGGCATTTAATTGTGTAGTATTTTTTTTTTGTTTATTTTTATTTGTGTTTATTCGATTTCTTGTTTCTCCCACTCGGTGCGTTTAACCCTTTTGTTGAGTGTTATTTATGCATGGTCGCCGAAGTCTTCAAAGGAATTTCAGATTTAATAACTATGTCTAGATTCGTTTTCTTCGTTGCTTTCGTTATTGCTTTCTTTTCAATTCCATGCCTAGGAAGTTTAATTGCTTTCGCTTAATTTCTCTAGTTTAATTAGTTTGGATTTATTTCATTGCTTTCTAGATTAGATTTATTTACTTGCTTTCGATTTATTGCTTTGATTTATTTTATTGCCTAGGATTTAAAAACAAAAATCCAAATTATTCTTTTTACAAGCTTTCTTAGATTTAGGCTAGTTTAGGATCATTTTACTACACAATTATTTGCCCTGCAAAGTTTTCCTTCGAGATTTGACATTGGGTTTTACTTGCTAGTGCTACGATAGGATTTCGTTCTATTGCGAACACTTTTTGGTGAAACAAATTTTGGCATCGTTGCCGGGGAAAACTTTAGGCATTTAATTGTGTAGTATTTTTTTTTTGTTTATTTTTATTTGTGTTTATTCGATTTCTTGTTTCTCCCACTCGGTGCGTTTAACCCTTTTGTTGAGTGTTATTTATGCATGGTCGCCGAAGTCTTCAAAGGAATTTAGTGCTCTACTTCAACAACATCAACCGAAGGAAAGCGATTTTAGCCGCTAAGGAGAAGGAGGAGATCGATTCTCAAGACTTTTCTTTGGTCTTGTTATTTGCATAGCCTGAAGCCATGGCAGCTAGAGTCATGGGCGATTTTGCTCGCCCCACATTCACAGCCACCACTTCGGCGATTGTCCTGACGGAAGCGGTCAGGAATCATGAGCTTAAACCTCACCACATGGCATTGCTCCCATCCTACCTAGGGGCTGCCCAACGAGGATGCTTTGACGTTCATCTGAGAGTTTTGCACGGCGGTGCAAACTTTCCCACTCTCGGGACTCACGGAGGATAACTTGAAGATGAAGTGCTTCCCGTACACCCTCAAGGATCAAGCAAAGTCGTGGTATTTGGCGCTCCCGGCCAACTCTCTCACCACATGGAATGCGGTGTGTGAAAAATTCATGCTCAAGTACTCCCCGAACCGCAAGACTCAAGAGGTGCGTTCGAAGATCATGAACTTTTCCCAAGACAACGATGAGCCGTTTCACGAAGCATGGGAGAGGTTCCAAGAGCTACTTCAACAATGTCCTCATCATCAAATGGCATCGGAGTTGCTTTGGCAATATTTCTACGACGCACTCAATCAAACTTGTCAGTTCATGGTGGATAGTTCGGCCGGAGGCAATATAGCGGTCAAGACGGCTGACATGTATAGGGACCTTGAGCATTTGAAGATGAAGCAAAGTGCACCGGCCCCGAAGGAGGAAGAGAGGAAGCCGGACCAACGTGAGATTTGTGGAGAGCTTGGACACATCAAGGAGGTATACCACAACTTGGGAGCATTCACTTATGAAGGAGGGGCCGATGTCTATGCTGCCCAAGGTTACATGCCACAAGGACCACAACCTCAAGGGCAAGGTACGAACCCGAATTTTCAATATCGTCGCCCCCCTCCATATAACAATCCCTACCCTCCTCAAAATTCATACTACTCCTCTCCACCACCATATTATTCACCTCCACAATATCCTCCCAATCCATATTATCCACCACCTCCATACTACCCACCTCAACCTACTCATACACCACCACCACCACACCCTACTCCTCGTCCCCAAGGACCGCCTCAAAAGCCCCCCGTCGATGATAGTCTTTCTGCGTTTCTCCATGAAGCAAAATTGGCCCGCGAGGCTCAAGATGCTACTATTAAGAGGCTCGAGACGGCCATTGGTCAAATTTCGGGTTCTATGCACTTGATGCAACAACCGGGGCTGATTCCAAGCTAAGGGATTCAACCTCAAGAAGCTCACGAGGTGCAAGCTCCATACCCTCCATATGTTCCCCCTGTTCCACCTCATCAAGCCCACGCAATCTCGGTGTTACAACGCTATGGAGCTCCGAAGCCTCCTCAAGGGCGCATGGAAGATAGATGGGGCCCGAGCCCTCGATGGAACGGCCCGAGAACGCCGGCAACAACCTTCGGCCAACCTCGTCCAGGAAGGAATCTGGACGACCGTCCAGAATCTAGACGATCGGCCAGATCCCTCAACTCGCGCATCAACCCAGTATCCAGTTTGGACGATCGGCCAGGTCACCCAGACTCTGGCCGATCGGCCAAATCCGATGAACAGCACACGGATTCCGAGGAGCCCGAGAATGAAATCCAACCTCTTCATAAAACGCTCAACCCTTATGTTCCGCCTGTTCGGAGTATTGTGAGGAAGGAGACAAAGGATCCCTAGCCTATCAACTCATTTCCTAAAAGGGGGGATCCGGGAGATTTCGACTTGAATATTATTTTGGATAGTGGAGAGACCGTCTCGGGATTGATGGATTTAGGAGCTGCGGTGAATTTAATGCCATACTCTATCTTCGAGAAGATGAACTCAAGAGTCCTACAAGCCACCGACATTCACATTGAGCTAGCGGACGGCACCGTGAGTAGTCCTTCGGGAGTTGTGGAAGATGTGACCATCCTCGTTGGTGGAATTTGAGTTGTTACCGACTTTGTTGTGCTCCATGAAGGCAAAGGAGCTAAGAGTGCAACCGGACATCTACTCTTGTTGGAAAGACCATTCATGGCCACTACTCGAGCTCGGATTGATGTAGGTACCGGCACATTGTGCATGGCCGGTGAAGGAGGTTCGGTAACATTTTCAGTATTTGGGAACTCACCTTCTGTTCCTACTTCATCTCTTCACTCATCCTCTTTTGTTAAGCTTGCTAACCCTTGTGTTGAGTAAAATGTTTGTGAGATTTCCAACAGGGTAGCAGCTCTTGAAGAATTCATTGAAGATGAAGAGTCCATTGAAGATGACGAATTCTTTAGTTGTGTGGATGAGGAGGAGGACATAATCGAGCAATTTCTACGGAATTTGGAGGAGGTTGAAGAAGTTGAAGAGGAAAACTCGACACATGCATCGAATGAGGAAGTTTTCATTAACTCTTTTCTTTCTAACCTTACCAATTGTGAAACATCTTTTCGTGCAGAGTTTAACTCGAAGATGTTTGATAAGGAGTTCGAACTAAGTGTGGGGGAGTCAAGAGTTGATGATGACCAAGTTTTTCAAGATTGTTCGACAAAGAAGTGTGGGTATGTCGCAAAGAGCACCAACACGTCACTTGGTGCTACGGGTTTTGGTTGATCACATCGTACGTCAAGCTAATGACGATAAACGAGCGCTTGGTGGGAGGCAACCCACGTAAAAAAATTTAAAAAAAAATTAGATCTTTATTTTTAGTAGTATTTCTTGTTATTATTTGATTTTTCGTGCTAGTTTTAGTGTTTTTGCAGGAATTAGCGTCGGGCACTCAGCCTCTCATTTGGCCGATCGGCCAGATTCCTAGGGAATTCTGGACGATCGTCCAAATCTGTGCAACCAAGTCCTGACCAATATCTATTTTGGCCGATCGGCCAGATTCCTTAGGAAATCTGGACGATTGTCCAAACCCGTGGGCCCAGACAGTTTTCGACCTCTCGGTTGGATCCACTTCTACTCCGAAAGGGCATTTTTGAAGGATACTACCTAAAATGAGGTATAATTCCCCCGACCCCTTATACCTCACTTGGGGGGGGGGGGGGGGGGGGGGGGGGGGAGTAGGGAGTATCCCCTTATAGTGATACCTATATCCCACTGTCTCAAAATGCTTTTTCTATATCGTCATGCTAGAGAAAATAAAAAGCAGATTCTAAAAAACAAAATTATCTCAATCATCCAAAAACTAGAACAAAACTAAGGGAGAATTGTCTTAAACCATCAGTCGTTATAAAAGGGGAGCCAATAAAAGAACCCTAGTTTTGAGCGGAAGGCTCGACAGTATCCGAATTGAATAAATTGGCCACGAAGCAGTCAGCAGCATCCTGAGCAGGATCGGCAGGGGCATTTTGAGTAGGATCTGTAGGTGCATCCTGAGCCAGATCGGCAGGATCCTTGGAGCAGGGGGCAGTAGCATCAACAATAGAAGGAGTTAAGGGCAAATTACGAGCAGTAGCGGACTCCTCGTTGACCTGCTCAACTCC
Source organism: Thymus mandschuricus (assembly GCA_029379335.1). Classification (NCBI taxonomy): domain Eukaryota; kingdom Viridiplantae; phylum Streptophyta; class Magnoliopsida; order Lamiales; family Lamiaceae; genus Thymus; species Thymus mandschuricus. The sequence goes on along the minus strand of CM057074.1, from coordinate 9,885,787 downwards.
GGAGGTAGGGACGTTAGCCTCGGTGACGCTCTCCACTCGAACCTCCACAGAGGGAATATAAGAGATTTTCCTGGGGCCCTTGAGCGAGGCAACTTGTTCAGCAAGAGTGCGCACATCGCTGTCAGATTCCGTATCTGAGGATCAGACGAAAACAATTCGGGAGAAGAGATCTCAAAGGGAAGCTCGCATCTGGGCGGGAGCAAATCAGGAGATTCTTTTTCCTAAAAAAAAAAAGAAAAAAAAAAGAGAGAGAGAGAGAAAGGGGGCAGAAGAAGAAGAACGAAAGGAATTGCTTATACCATGGCACAAATAATACAGACGCAAATAAAAAAGGGGTTTCTTAAATTATAAAGCAATACCTCTTCAAAAACCCTCTTCAAGAGCCTTTGTGTTTCAGCATCAGGAAGAAAGGTTTGAATACGAGGAGAGCCCCAGGAGGGCGAGTGATACGATCCTTGGGAGAATCGTAGTTCTCACGCACGCGGAACACTAAAAAACGAACGAAAGTTGAAAATCCCAATACGTCTACGGACTAAACCCCCCTAAGTACTATAGATAAACCAAAGTCTCTATAACCCGAAAAGAATGGTCGCCAAGCCACATGGGGACGATGAATGACACACAACGAGGTTTGATTTACTCGCAGATTCGCCGGATGAAGGTTCGTCTTGGAAAAATCAAGAAGAACTCGAAGAACTCTCAAGAGAGAGATAAACTCAAAATAATATTAATGATAAGATGATCTAATTTTCGTCCATGATATATGAGCCATATTTATAGGCTTCATAGAGTCCTAATTCCACAAGGAAACTAGTTAAAAACCTATCTTTTAATATACCAAACCAAAACCTAGTCTAAAAAGGAATAAAATCACTAAAATAAAGCTTAAAATAACCGTATCTACTAGAGGACTAAATTAAAACGAAAATTCATAAAAATAAATAAATAAATAAATAAACTACTAAACAATATCATCAATCTTCATCCCATATCATCTATAATTCTGGGCCTCCGGGCTTCAAACCATGACTTACGGGCTCCATCATTCCCCTCCTCTTGAAGAGGATTTGTCCTCAAATCCTGGCCGTCTCCTACGTCAAAAGGAAAGATATTTTGTTTCTTGATCTCTTCACATTTCTCCAACTCATTCAGTCCTTCGAACTCGATTTGATATTCATTCCCTTGAATGGATAATAGATCATGATATGCATTTTTGGAAGAAACATCATCAATTTCCTGCAAGATAGAATAATAAGAAGAAGATAGATGATGATGTTGATCAATGGAGGACCAAACTTTCTCCTCACACCCATGTGCCTCCATAGACCTCCCCTCGTCCATTTTCAACTCCATGGATTTCTCCTCATCAATTTTCAACTTCAACTCACCACTCTGAGCAAGCAAAGACTCATGCATCAATCCAATCTCATTTGTATCTAGTTCCGTCTCCTTTAACTTCACCATCTTTGCCTCCATTTGCAATTGCACTTCATCATCATTCACTTGTTCTGAGATAAAAGGAACAAACGAAACTTCATCTTCGACATGACAGATGTCCTTTGGTAGCTGATCTTCAACATCCGCTTGATTACACACACTTGGAACACCATAATTGAATAAAGTAAGCGGACCAGAAGGTGCTTCGATTTCTTCCACCTTTTCATTTTGTTCTTCCAAGACCGTCACTTTTGGATATTCTCTCTCTTCTTTGGACACAACTCCACCATCATCACAAGTTGTAGTAAAGAAACTCGAAGAGTCTGACCTTAGCTTAACAAACGGACGTATGTACCTCTTCGGCTGCTGCTCTTTTTTCTCCCGAAAGTTTATCCTTGAATATGAAACATTTGCTTGAGGTCGCCTCCAATCTTCATGATTAGTAGGATAGTAATGCGAAGGCGCATAACGTTTCCTCATCACTGCCTTCATCTCTTTCCATGTCTTGATAGGCTGCTCTCCATACCTTCTCCTACTCTTCACAAAGTGATCCCACCAAACTTGAGCATAGTGCAAAAACTGATTGGCTGCCAACTTCACCTTCATGAACTCAGAATAATTGTGGCAGTGAAACACAAGCTCTACCTATCTCTCCCATTCGAGATACAACTCAGGATCACATTTCCCTTGAAATGAGGGAATCTTCATCTCTTTTTCCTCAAAGTAATCCATCTCTGCTTCTCTATCATGACGATCTATCCGAGGGTCTCTACGAGGTCCTTGGAAAAACCACGTCCAGTTCCCTTTCCTCTGTCTCCAAAATGGCCTCTATTTCCAAAGCCTTGGGGAACTTCAAACTCCAACTTCTTCATTCCTTCAACAACTGTGATCCTCTCGTTTATCGATTCTAGCTTGGTGTTAATCGTGTCGAACTGAGTTGTCATAGCTGCTAGCATCATACTGAATTGATCTTCCGGTTTGTTGTTACCGGATTGATCTCCTCCGTCTTTCGCCGTACCTGTTTTTTTTTTTTTTTTTAAACAAAGAAACAAGAAAAAGTTAGTAAAAACAAGGCCTCACCACCTCACCAGCACTCGTGTATCGCTCAAGTTTGAATCACTCAGCACTCATGTATCACTCAAAATTAATGGCTTTTACCCTCTAATAATATCTCCTCTCCTGCCTTTTTCCACTCAAATCTCTTTGAACGCTCTCAAATTCCCTCAATCTACCACTTGAACGTTCAACAAACGAATTAGGAGCACAAAAGTAGGAAGGAAAGATATCGGAATGACAAAAATTGGAAATCGGAAGAATACGAAAAACCGCAAAAGTTCAGTGAGCTATTTGACCCTTAAAACGATCGATTTTGGCCAAAATAAGAAACCAATTATGGCAAAGCGGTAACCACCATATAGATCTCTTCAAGACGTTTCTGAAAAGGTATTATTGAGCAAAATCCAAAATCGGCCCAACGGATCAAAAGTTATGTCCGTTTTCAGTTCTGCCGACGGAAAACATGAAACGAAGACGAAAACTTAAAGAAACGAATACACAAGTGATATCCCAATGAACAAACACGAAAGGACCAAATCAGAAAACATAGTGACACACTAGGGCCTCGAATATATCCTTTTTTTTTTTTTTTTAAATCGAAACTTTTGCCCCGAATATGTCACGACAACGTGTATAAGACACACCCTAAGATGTGTTATATAAGGTATGGGATATATATTCTGAGTAAGTTTCCTATTCTTGTAAATAAAGAAATATACTACTCCTTAATTACTAAGAATACAGATCTGAATGAGTATCAAAACGAATCTGAAAACTTGACACGAAACGAAAAGCTACAAAGAGAAAAAAAAAATTGACGACTCTATGAACACAGATACGAATATATATATATATATATATATATATATATATATATATATATATATATATATATATATATATATATATATATATATATATTTTTGACACGAATGAAATGAAAAATTAATCTGACAACACGACACGAACGAAAAACGAAGAGGAAAAGATAAACCTGAACGCCGGGATGACGACCTGACTCTGGTGCCAAATGATACGATCCTTGGGAGAATCGTAGAACTCACGCACGCGGAAGACTGAAAAATGAACGAAAGATGGAAATCCCAATACGTCTACGGACTAAACCCCCCTAAGTACTATAGATAAACCGAAGTCTCTATAACCCAAAGAGAATGGTCGCCAAGCCACACGGGGATGATGAGTGACACACAACGAGGTTTGATTTACTCGCAGATTCGCCGGATAAAGGTTCGTCTTGGAAAAATCAAGAAGAACTCGAAGAACTCTCAAGAGAGAAATAAACTCACAATAATATTATTGATAAGATGATCTAATTTTTCGTCCATGATATATGAGCCATATTTATAGGCTTCATAGAGTCCTAATTCCACAAGGAAACTAGTTAAAAACCTATCCTTTAATATACCAAACCAAAACCTAGTCTAAAAAGGAATAAAATCACTAAAATAAAGCTTAAAATAACCCTATCAACTAGAGAACTAAATTAAAACGAAAATTCATAAAAATAAATAAATAAATAAACTACTAAACAATATCTTCAATCTTCATCCCATATCATCTATAATTCTGGGCCTCCGGGCTTCAAACCATGACTTACGGGCTCCATCATTCCCCTCCTCTTGAAAAGGATTTGTCCTCAAATCCTGGCCGTCTCCTACGTCAAAAGGAAAGATATTTTTTTTCTTGATCTCTTCACATTTCTCCAACTCATTCAGTCCTTCGAACTCGATTTGATATTCATTCCCTTGAATGGATAATAGATCATGATATGCATTTTTGGAAGAAACATCATCCATTTCCTGCTAGATAGAATAATAAGAAGAAGATAGATGATGATGTTGATCAATGGAGGACCAAACTTTCTCCTCACACCCATGTGCCTCCATAGACCTCCCCTCGTCCATTTTCAACTCAATGGACATCTCCTCATCAATTTTCAACTTCAACTCACCACTCTGAGCAAGCAAAGACTCATGCATCAATCCAATCTCATTCGTTTCTAGTTCCGTCTCCTTTAACTTCACCATCTTTGCCTCCATTTGTAATTGCACTTCATCATCATTCACTTGTTCTGAGATAAAAGGAACAAATGAAACTTCATCTTCGACATGACAGATGTCCTTTGGTAGCTGATCTTCAACATCCGCTTGATTACACACACTTGGAACACCATAATCGAATAAAGTAAGTGGACCAGAAGGTGTTTCGATTTCTTCCACCTTTTCATTTTGTTCTTCCAAGACTGTCACTTTTGGATATTCTCTCTTTTCTTTGGACACAACTCCACCATCATCACAAGTTGTAGTAAAGAAACTCGAAGAGTCTGACCTTAGCTTGACAAACAGACGTATGTAGCTCTTCGGCTGCTGCTCTTTTTTCTCCCGAAAGTTTCTCCTTAAATATGAAACATTTGCTTGAAGTCGCCTCCAATCTTCATGATTAGTAGGATAGTAATGCGAAGGCGCATAACGTTTCCTCATCACTGCCTTCATCTCTTTCCATGTCTTGATAGGCTGCTCTCCATACCTTCTCCTACTCTTCACAAAGTGATCCCACCAAACTTGAGCATAGTGCAAAAACTGATTGGCTGCCAACTTTACCTTCATGAACTCAAAATAATTGTGGCAGTGAAACACGAGCTCTACCTATCTCTCCCATTCGAGATACAACTCAGGATCACATTTCCCTTGAAATGAGGGAATCTTCATCTCTCTTTCCTCAAAGTAATCCATCTCTGCTTCTCTATCATGATGATCTATCCGAGGGTCTCTACGAGGTCCTTGGAAAAAACCACGTCCACGTCCAGTTCCCTTTCCTTTGTCTCCAAGATGGCCTCTATTTCAAAAGCCTTGGGGAACTTCAAAATCCAACAGCTTCGTTCCTTCAACAGCTGTGATCCTCTCGTTTATCGATTCTAGCTTGGTGTTAATCGTGTCGAACTGAGTTGTCATCGCTGCTAGCATCTTACTGAATTGATCTTCCGGTTTGTTGTTACCGGATTGATCTCCTCCGTCTTTCGCCGTACATGTTTTTTTTTTTTTTTTTAAACAAAGAAACAAGAAAAAGTTAGTAAAAACAAGGCCTCACCACCTCACCAGCACTCGTGTATCGCTCAAGTTTGAATCACTCAGCACTCGTGTATCACTCAAAATCAATGGCTTTTACCCTCTAATAATATCTCCTCTCCTGCCTTTTTCCACTCAAATCTCTTTGAACGCTCTCAAATTCCCTCAATCTACCTTTTGAACGTTCAACAAACGAATTAGGAGCACAAAAGTAGGAAGGAAAGATTTCGGAATGACAAAATTTGAAATCGGAAGAATACGAAAACCGCAAAAGATTAGTGAGCTATTTGACCCTTAAAACGATTTATTTTGGCCAAAATAAGAAACCAATTACGGCAAAGTAGTAACCACCATATAGATCTCTTCAAGACGTTTCCGAAAAGGTATTATTTAGCAAAATCGGCCCAACGGATCAAAAGTTATGGCCATTTTAAGTTCTGCCGACAGAAAACACGAAACGAAGACGAAAACTCAATTAAACGAATACACAACTGATATCCCAATGAACAAACACACAAGGACCAAACTAGAAAACACAGTGACACACTAGGGCCTCAAATATATCCTTTTTTTTTTTTTTTAAATCGAAACTTTTGCCCCGAATATGTCACGACAACGTGTATAAGACACACCCTAAGACATGTTATATAAGGTATGGGATATATATTCTGAATAAGTTTCCTATTATTGTAAATAAAGAAATCTACTACTCCTTAATTACTAAGAATACAGATCTAAATGAGTATCAAAACGAATCTGAATACTTGACACGAAACGAAAAGCTACAAAGAGAAAAAAAATTTGACGACTCTATGAACACAGATACGAATATATATATATATATATATATATATATATATATATATATATATATATATATACATGAATGAAATGAAAAACGAATCTGACAACACGACACGAACGAAAGATGGAAATCCCAATACGTCTACGGACTAAACCCCCCTAAGTACTATAGATAAACCGAAGTCTCTATAACCCAAAGAGAATGGTCGCCAAGCCACACGGGGATGGTGAATGAAACACAACGAGGTTTGATTTACTCGCAGATTCGCCGGATAAAGGTTCGTCTTGGAAAAATCAAGAAAAACTCGATGAACTCTCAAGAGAGAAATAAACTCACAATAATATTAATGATAAGATGATCTAATTTTTCGTCCAAGATATATGAGCCATATTTATAGGCTTCATAGAGTCCTAATTCCTCAAGAACTAGTTAAAAACCTATCCTTTAATATACCAAACCAAAACCTAGTCTAAAAAGGAATAAAATCACTAAAATAAAGCTTAAAATAACCCTATCAACTAGAGAACTAAATTAAAACGAAAATTCATAAAAATAAGTAAATAAATAAACTACTAAACAATATCTTCAATCTTCATCCCATATCATCTATAATTCTAAGCCTCCGGGCTTCAAACCATGACTTACGGGCTCTATCAGCGACGGCTCCAAATGATCATGAGGGCGATGAAGGATGTTGGCCGCCTTCCGAAACACTTGGAGATACCAAGGGTTCTGGTCACTAATTTTGCGATTGAGTGCCAGAGTCTCGGGTGCTCTACTGAAGGCCTCCACAATAGGGCCCAGATTCACAGATGCGGCCCTCTCAGGAACACCTAGCATCTTGCAACATTCAAACACAAACTTAGCTATCCATTCTGAAAGAGGCTCGGTTATCCTAGCCCAGAAGCTGGGAGAATGGAGATAAGCCTTGGGTAAATGATTAATTAGGTGATCAAGGAAAGCCTGCCCATAGGGGGTAAGCAGGAATTAGGAGCGGCAGCTTCTTATGCCCCTAATAAGACCCTGCTCTAGACTCTCCTTTAGTCCCTCAGCGTGAGAAGAAGCCTTCGCTCGTGCCAATTCTTGCTCGTATTGCCTTTTAAGTTGTTCCATTTCTGCGAAGTAGGCATCATGTGCCCCCGCTATCTATAGCACCGAAGCCTTTAAGGCCTCGTGGAAATCATCTGCATGTCGAGCATAGGAAGCTGAACTGGCCCGGAGTTGGGAGACTTCTTTCTTTCGGGCTTGCAGATAGGTCTCCCTATCTTGATCTCTCTTTCTCAATTCAGACAGCTCCCCTTCAAGCTTCGTCTTCTGGGCCTAAAGAGTTTGAAAAGCCTCGCGTTGATGAGCTCCTTCCTGGAGGCGACGTACTTCAGCCCAAAGTTTCTCCTTCTCCCTCTCCGCGTGAGAATGGTGGGCATGTAAGCCGTCATAGGCTAAAGCGCGGATGCCTAGCATAGATCTACAGCTAGCAGCCTAAAAGGAATATAAGCAGTTAATGTAATCTTGCAACTATTTTCCTATTCGGAAAATGAAAATATATAAGTCAAAATATACCTGTAATTCGAGGCTAGCGGCCCTCTCAGTAAGAAGTCAGAAGGATGGGCCTCTGCCAATCACCAGTCTTCTTCTCGAGGAATGCTATCTAGGATCATAGCAGCTAAACCCCCATCTATGGCGTCAACTATCCCGGGGAAGGAAACGCTTGCATCTCTCCCTTGTGTGGTAGAAGGAGGAACGTCTAAGCCTTTCTGGCGAAGAGAATGAATGAAGGCCAAAGAGCTAGTAGCCGAGGAGGAAAGGCAGGGCTGAGGAGCTCGGGTTTCCTTCTGAGGAAGATAAGGGTTTATGTTAGCAAATGTGGCTAAAGGGCTCAATGCCCGAACCTGAGAATCACGCTCATTCAGAGCGGAGGATGGGGGGACAGCAGAATCCAAGGGCGAAGGGACCACAACTCCCGAGGTGGAGCCGGTTACCGTTACGCTAAAGTCAAGCCTCCCTTTCTTAGTCAAGAGGGAGGGAGGAGATGAGCCTTTTCTCTTAGTGGAAGCCGAAGAAGGGTTCGTTGAGGTAACCCTCAGGTCCTGCGCAAAGGTGGGAGAAGCCCCTGCAGCCGACGGGTTCTGGCCGGATGAAGAAAAGCCAAAGCCCTCCATAGAAGGGCGGGTGACAGAAAGAGGGGAAGAGGGAACATGACCCTCTACACCCACAATCAGGCTCGGCTCAGTGGAAGCAGGAATCAAAGCTCGAGATGATAAGGACAGAGAATCCTTAGGATCTTGAGGGACAAAACGAATAGCTGAAGGTGGGATTGAATCAAGGGAAACTTTGTTTTTCCCCCTCTGATGGGTTGTTGCCTTTAGTCGAGAAGAGGAAGAAGCACCTGTTCATCGCGAAGGTTTGGGCCAACTAGCAGAACCTCTTGCGGGTGAAGAGAAGGCTTCGCTCTTAGCTGGGGAAGTCTCCTTAACAAGGCCAGGAGCCCCATCTTCAGGGTTAGCTTATGCAATCATCCGCAAAATCTTATCGTATGCCTTCTTCTTCAAATTCTGCTTGGAAATGTCCATGCCTGTACAAATTGAGAAGATTAATACTTCCCACCCACTTAATGAAGGTTGTATGAAAGACTGAAAAATGACAATAGAACCAAAAGAATTTTACCCATTGATGAAGACCAAGGGATGCTGGGTTTTAAACCAAAGAAAGATAGAGTTTCTTCACTCTCTACAAAGGGCCTAAGCATGGTATGATCAGAGGGATATTCGGACAAAAGTATAGACATTATCTCTTCTTCCCAAGAAGATAGAAGAGGGAGAGGTCGAGAGGGTTTCTCTCTACTAGGATTCTGTTGGTCCCGGTTTGTTATAGGAAAATACGTAGGGGGGGGGGGGGGGGGTGAATACGTATTTTGAAGTTTTTCAACTTCAAATTCCTTAACTCAGAGTATGAAGTAAAGTGCTCGTAAGGAATACTAAGACCTAGCCGAGAGCTAGATCTAAAGCAATCACGAATCTCTTGACCTAAGCTTAGAGCTTGATCAAGAGTGAGACTTTACTCTAGATGCGGAATTCGGTGAGCTATTATCTTTCCTAAGTATTTAAAAGTTCCAAGTTATGTTTGTTTAGATGCAAGTGCAATGTATAATCAAACAAGGAATTAAAGAGTTTAGGGTTAGAGAGATACGACACAGAGATTTATGGCGGTTCGGAGATAAAAATCTGATAACCACATATTTAGCATGCTTTAGAGTGCGTCTCGATGCGTGTTTTGGTTAGGATATGTGCTTTAATGAATAGGAAATAATAGGTTTTTACAATTTATGCATTTTCTATATGCTTTGCGCTTTCTCTCGTTTTCCGTGCTAATTTCAGGTGCTGTGAAAATTTTCTGGGCAAGTTTTACTTATCCTATGTCGAAGAGGATCGAGAGAGGAAGCCGTAGCACTTTACGGATTAATTTTCCGATGCTGGACGAGAGAGAACGAGCCAAAACCGTGAGAGCGCGCAAACTGTGAAATGTGGGCGGAAATGCACAAGTCAACCGAAAATGCACAAGTCAAACCTTTATTCAACTTTCCAGAAATTACAGATTTTACCCCACATTCTCAACTCAAGTTTCTGTTATTTGCAATTTGACCCCAATTTGTGGAAAAACTATAAATAGCTAGTTATTTTCCTTATTGGGCATCCAACAACACTTATAATTCACTTGAGCACTTTCTCTTAGAACCCTAGCTATTTTCCCTCTTTCTTCTTTGGTAATTTCAAATATTTGTGGATGATCAAGCTTGGATATTGAAGATTTGTGGAGCATTTCAATTCCTTTTCATTTCCTTGTTATTTCTATTATGTTTTCTCTTACTTTTGATGGTTTAATTGCTAGATCTATGGCTAGCTAAGTTTGCATATGGCTCCAAGTGATGGATAATTTGATGTAGATGATAGTTGTTAGAATCTAGGATGATGATCTACCTTCCCCTTGGATTGCCTATGGATTGGGACTTTAATTTGAATGCATGAATAATTGATCACTAGGAGTGCATCTAAGGTGTTTGATGGAATGCCTAGGAAGCTTCCATTCATAGCACTTGGCATCAATCCATACCCATATCACTTGATTTCATCTCATATAGTTCCTAGAAAGAATTAGATGGGTTGGATGAGAGTTGGTAAGTTATCTTAGACTAATTAGAGCTATTTGGAGTTGATAGAGTATTTAAAGGCTTAGAAAGCATTTATTGCTCTATTGATCTACTTGTTAATCACCCTAGTAAGGTAGGTTAGCATATATGATATAAGAAACCATTCAAGGTGGATTAAATTGGTTTGAAGCATCTAGATTCTAAGACATTCATCATCATCATATTGGAAATCACTTGGGTCCATGCCTTTTACTATTGTTGATTCTTCATATTTGCACTTTACTTGTCTTGTTTACTTTGCATTGTCAAGTTTACCATTTACTTTACTCTTTGCATAGTTTAGAAAAAACAAAACCATGAATATGTGCTCAAATAGGATAATAGAGACGAGACGAAATACTTGATTATCTCTCGACACATTCACTCCTCGTGTTCGATACTCGGACTTCTCTAGTTCGATATTATTGCTAGGTTAGAAATAGCCTAGTCAAACTCCTACGTCCACTTTGTTGCACTTGGCAACTGTTCTCTTCACTCAAGAACTTGAAGGTTACGGGTCCTTCAAAAACCTAGTCGAGATCGAGCTTCACTCGCTTGGATCTGACGACAGACGCAGTGATTACGGGTTCACTACAAAGACCTAACTGGACTGGAAGCTTTACTCGCTTCAGTCCGACGATAGGGAGATTGCGGGCTCTCCTTACAGCCTAGCTTCGATCGAGCTTCACACGAACGAGGTAAGTGCAAGCTTGGATCTAGACTCTATGATCGAGGCTTCTACAATCGATGAAAGTAGGGCCTTGGATCGAAACAACCTGACGACGAACACAAAAACCTAACGAAGAGAACTTAGGGTTAGGGTTTTTGGTTTACGACGAACACACTATGAAGAGCTCTTTACAGTAAGTGCAAAGATGGCTAGAGCTCTTCTTCTAAGCTGGGATTTGGAATGGGCTTAGAATTCTAGGTGTGAAGGTTGTGAAGACGAGTTCCGATGATACTGGAACTCGGAGAACACTTGGAAACAAAGACTCGATGAATGCTCTAAGGCTGGGAGTGTTTGTTTGCAGTAGGCGCTCGAATGCTCAAATGTTCTATCTTCTCTTCGTCTTCATCCTTCACTATTTATAGGCGGAGGGTTGGCCGAGATCCGTTGCTTGGTAGGTGGCCTTGTCCCTCCTCCTCTCGACAGTACTTGCACAGGCTGGCTGCTTTTCAGACGCGCAGTTTTGGCTCTTTGCCGAAAATGGCAAGATACAAACCTAACAGTAACTGGAGAGAGCCAGTACTGTAGCGGCGCCTTTGTCGGCCTGGCAGTCAACTCCTCTGCTCCCCTCCACGTTCGACATGTGGAGATCTCGTAATTAATGCGAAGATCTCTAGTTGACTGGAGTTCAAAATTGGAGCGGGAATTGTGTTGTCGCTTTCTGGTAGGTAGTGGCTCGCTTTGCTTTGAAGTTGTAGCGTCCGCTTTGATCGAGTCGCTTCGGGTCATACTTGAAGCGTCTACTTTGGAAAATAGAGTTTCCGAGTATTGCTTAAGTAAATTTTGACTCCCTTTGACTTTCGATGTAGCGCTCGCTTCGCTTCGCTTTGGTGGACTCGCTTTGATTCCACTGTAGCGCTTACTTCGCTTCGCTATTCTTCGGCACGCTTCACTTCGGCTCGGTAGACTTGCTTCGCTTGGAAAACACACTCAAGCGAGTGGCCTTCACTTGAATTTTCTGCAGTCTAAAATCTAAGAGACTATAGCAAAATAAAGCCATCCTAACAGTATAGGTTTAGAAAAATTTCTAACCTACTATCTACATAAAAAATGGGTCGCTTGGGAACAGAACACTTGGGGTTTTGGGATCAAATCAAAACAAATATTCCACTCACTTCGAAGTGTCCCATAGGAGTTCCCCCTTAACATTTTGTTCTTAACAATTCCCAACAATTTCCCCCTTTTTGATGATGCCAAAACCCAAAACAAACTTTTTAGACTAAGAGAATTAGCCTACCTAACCGTGGAAGGAACTTCAAGCGACTGCTTACTTTGCATGTTCGTTTGAATTTTTTTTTAAGTTCCTTTCCCCCTTTTTTTTTCGGTTAAGTTATTTGAGTTTTGTAGCATAAGGATAAATCATTCACAAAGCTTGTAAATGACACAAGAGAGACAGAAATTAAAATGAGATAGATGAACAACAGTTCACAAAATATGGGACTTGAAATTCATGGATTTCCTGCAGTCTCATCTTTGTCTTCAATCTCCTCCTCTACCTTGTTCTTCTCCTCTGTCTCCACATCCTTCTCTATCATCTCCTCTTCAACAACATATGCAGATAGAACTTTTACCTCCAAAGTTCCGACGTTGTATACGCTAGGTCTCCTCCATGTTTGCTGCAGCTTGAAAGCTTCGTCCACCTCTGCATCTACGATTCTTCGATCTGGGACTCTTGTGCCGGGCAGGAAGGGCATGGGATAGTCCTTCGAGGCAGGCACTTTTATGATTAGAGGCATAGGCTCAGCAAGCTCTGCAAGCGTGAAGATCTTCCGCCTGAATTTCTCATCGTAGGCACACAGGAAGTTGTTGAGCGCATTGATCCTTGAGCACTCAGTCTGAAGTGGCACTACTTCCCAGTAGTAGTACGCTTTGATGAACTTCTCCTTGTAGTACAGCCACCGCTCAAGTAGATCATTGGGGATGAACTACTCTATTTCTCGGGCAGCAGGATGCTCATTCCTACGCACGACAAGTTCCTCCTATGTCCTGTTCAACATCTCAGTCATGATGGCGTTGAATTTTGCACTTAGCTCTGTGTTCCACTTCGGAAGCATATCAATCAGTCGCCTGCGGATGTATTGTAGCTCTTCTCTGCGCGGGTAGCTACCTGAATCAATCATCTCCTTAGTGGTCACGTAGCACGCGTCCATCCAAGCTTGAGTCACACACGCATCAGACTCTTCTGGCAGAAATGGGATGAAGGCTCTTCGAGTAAGAGCGGACTGGATGAGTCTCACTTCATTGAAGTGTTCCTCGATCCGACTCTCGATGATCTCAAGACGCCTTGCCTTGATCTTTTTCTCCTTTTCCTCTTCCTCCTTTCTCTCTTCTCCTCGCTTCCTTCTCCTCTCCAACTGACCAGCTTTTGAAGTGACCGATTGTTTGATCTTTCGGTGCTTGGCCTCGGGATCATCTTCTCTAGCTTCGGGAGTGGTACGCTTCAAAGTCTGTTTAGGTGCTGGCGGTGGAGGCATTTCCTTCTTCTTCTCTGCTTCACTTGGAGGGATAACTGCAGAGGCACTTGGATAAATGGCTTGACTGGATGAAGTGGCTCCAATAGTAGATGAAGTGGCTCCTGCAGTATCTGAAATAAGTGCAAGAGTTGAAGCGGTTAGAGGTGAAGCGGGCGCTTGGAACTCGGTAAGAACTTTCGACGCTTTCAGATCGAACTGCATTTCCAAGTCGCGAGCTAGGGCCTCGTCTGCACGAATTTGCTCCTCCCTTTGCTCCTTGGTTAACACAGTAACCGGAGGATGAGCTGCAATGGAAGAGCCAAGTAGCTTCCCTTCAATCGGCCTGCGGGGCTCTTCGGTGAGTTTTTCCTTGCCCAATTTCCTCGCTCGCTCGGCCCGAGCTTTATCCTCCAACTCTTCCTCCATCTTCTTCTCAGCTTCACTTCTTCCAACTCCACTCTCTCCTCCTTCAATCACCTTCTCCACTCCACTTCCTCCTGCTCCACCTTGTAACTCCAGAATTTTTGTACTTCCCTTCACAATCCCTTCCCCCTTTTTGGCATCATCACTGCCGGGGGTTGGGGTGATTAGCTTTCCAGTGATAGAATGGTGAAGGTTGTTGACAGCATTGAACACAGCATGTAGCATCCGCTCGGTCTTTCCTGCGAAAAGATTCTCCTGGGAGAGCACTAATTCGGCAGTTTTCACACTTATCTCCTCGAGCAGATACCCACACTGCTTCTCCCTTTCCTTGACAGAGGCCATCAGCCTCTCAAACGACTCGACATTTCTGAAGCGAGCGGCCAGCTCCGCTTCGATTTCTGCATGAATCTCCTTGCGCTCCTCCTGCAGTTGGAGATTGAGGAAATCTTGAGACGCTTTGAGTTCGGCAGAAGCAGTGGCGATAACACTCTCTTGGCTATTAAGAGTTACTCGAAGTTGAGCAGCTTAGACAATTTTGAGTGCCAACACACGGGCCTTCTTCTGTGCTTGATTGATTTGGTCATCCAGTTCTGTTTTCTTTAGATTGACTGAGTCAATCTCTTTGGCTGTAGCAGCTATCTGAATTATAGCTCGAGCCATATGACTGTTCATCTTAATTACTTCTCCAACCATATCCTCCGCCACTCTCTTCAACTTTTCAATATGTCCAGAGATCTTCTCTATCTCTTCTTTGTGATTTACCACAAGTGTGGTCTTCTCCTTCTCCACAGCTACCAGCTTGGTGGTCATGTCCTTTAGCCTGTTCCTCTCAGCCTCAAGCGACTGCTTGAGTTCAGTGATGGTTTTCTCCTGGTCTCCGACCAGCTTCGCCTTTTCCTCCAACGCCTTCTCCTTTTCTTCCAACAACTTCCCTTGTTCCTCCACTTTCTTCTCCAACTCTCCCTTTTTCTTATCAAAATCTTCTCTAAGATTCTTGACCTCTTCAATCTTCTTCTCCATCTCCACATTCCTCCTTGTGATCTCACTCTGCAGACTTGAGATCTAAGCATCTTTCACCTCTACCTCCTCCGCATGCTCTCTCATCAATCGCCGCTCGTGGATGGTCGGCACATGCTCAGGGATCGAAGCGTCTGGGTAGGTTCGCCTCACTTTGGCGTCCAACTTGTCCCAGAAGCTGGTCCCATCAAGGAACGCATGAAAGTCGTTCTCTCCAATGAAATCGAGCAGCCTTCCCTCCATTTGAATGAGTTCTTCCTCTTTGAAGGCCTTTAGGAGTCTGAAGACCTTGTAATATTCAGTGCCCCGGTAGGTGATGTAGGTGAGAAAGTCGACGGTATTGGTGAAGAACTCGTCGGACATAGGCACAGAGGAGTAGCGGGTCCTGATTGTCTCTGCAGCCTGCTCTCTATCTCTCACATATCTTTCGAGAGCTTCCACCTCTGCAGGGATCTTGGAGATTTGAAATTGAGGGATGATAGTGCCGGTTGTTTGGGCGGTATCGGTTGTAGCTGCCGATGAGGTAGGGGACTGGGTTGATGATGAAGTTAGATTTCAGAGATTTGGATGGGTTCAGTGGCTGGTTGCTGGGATTGGATAGGTTGAAATAGGGTGAATGCAGCAGTAGGATCTGCACTGAGGAGTGGGAGTAGGGGTAGTTGAAAAGAAGATGTTGAATCTTCTTCGTGTGGAGAGAGGGGGGATTTCTTGGTATGTGGTTGAGCAGATGATGAGGCTTGGGGTTCTGGTGGTTGGGTTTGAGTTTGAATAGGGGTTGTCTGTGTTTGAGTTTGTGGTAGGGGAGTTTGGATTTTGATGGGTGATGGCAGGGGTTGAGTTTCTTCAGTCTCCTCAAGCGGCTGCTCCTCAGCCTCGCTTGACTTGACCAACGAAGCGACTAGCTTCAATTTCTTCTTGGCTCGCTTCGGCACAACTTGCTTCCCAGATGAAGCGGCTCGCTTTGTTTGGGTAGCTTCGATTTTCCTTTCGACAATAGGTACTGCATCGGGCACTTCAACCTCGAGAAGTCCCTCATCGATCAAAGACTTGTCCGACCTCCACAAGTCATGGAACATGGTGTTCTTCTTGTAGTCGGTGACGTCAGATTCTGGCCATACTTTGTTCGGGTAGCGTTCCTCCAGTGCGACGGAGATTCTGGAGAAAAATTTCAGTTACCCCTTGCAGAGAATCTGATCGGTGCTTCCCTTCATGAATTTGAAGTCGTCGGCGGCTTCGTGAATCTGGTTGAGAAACCAACCATGCAGTTAAACTTGGTTCCTGTGAGACTGTCGACGATGACAGTGGTGGCAAAGAGCTTTGTTTCGGAGAGCTGGCCCAAGGTTCCGACGTAGCACGCGACGCACTTCAAAAAGAGCTCGCATATATGATTGAAAGGAGCCTTTAGATCTGAACGAATACTGGCCTCCTTGTAGTTGGGCTCTGCTTTTTCGGTAGCAAACCATGCATACTCGACTCCGGCCGATAACTCCCTCCCTAACAAGGAGTTTCGACCTTCCCTCGGCAAGTCGAATACTCTGATGAGATGGCTCAGGTCCACCTCCACCGGTTCTCCGATCTGTGGATCAGTGAATGACGAAGTATTATGTTCATTCCTCAGATTCAGAAGGATTTCAGCCACCGCCTTGGCCAAAATTTTCGTCGGCACCGCCGTCACAAACTTCCATAAGCCGGCCGTGGTCACGGCCTTACGGAAGAAACCATCTTCTTCGATGACGGTTTGGTCGAGATGAGGCTCGACGTTGATATGCTTGTCGACCTCAGTGAGAAATTCCTCCATCGTCTCAGTTTTCTGCTTCTTTCCCATGATGAAAAATTTGAGGAATTTGATCGGAAATTTTGAGATGAAAATTGGGTTGAGACTCGTGAGTTGCAGAAGATTGCAGATCTTGCACGAGAATGGCAAATATGGAGAGTTGTGAAAGGTTTTTCTAGTCTGCAACGACGTCCTTATATAGAGGTAGGGTTCGGCTGACGTGGCAGGGGCAAGACAGTAATATCGCCGAAGATCCTGTTTCTATACGGCGGCCAACGGCGAAGTGATTGACGTGTCCGGCGTCATCACAGTAAAAAGTGAACCGCCAAGTTGACTCGGCGTCTCCACGTGGCCTGCTGTGATTCGTCACTTTACACGGCGTCGGATCCAATGGCTATAAATCAGGGACTGTTTGGATTCGATGGTTGGATCTTGTCCGTCTTTTCCTGCTTCGAATTCAAAGTGCAGTGCACGCGCCCGTTATTTTCGGCTGTACGTGAACCTGCATTTAAGGTAAAATTGCACTCGAGTGCAGACAGCTCATACTCTCTTCGTACCCGCTCACTTCGAGTTGGGCCGCTTGGCCTTTACTCGCTTGAGAAGTACTCGCTTGAGTGACTATTCTGCACTCGCTTGCGATGGATCGCTTGGAGTGACGTAGTACTCGCTTTGCCATCTGAAGCGACTAGAATAAGAAATGAAATTTTGTTGACTTTATTTAAAATGTTTCTGACTCACATACTTCGAGGATAAACAAGAATGTTTTCCTCTTTGTATTTGTGTCAGATTTATTTCATATTTTCCACATAGTGAGTGAAGGTTTTTAGCACGCTTCAGCTCACTCAGTGTACTTAAAATTGAAACACTTACCAGTCAATCTCACTTCGTAGGAGATTGATACCACTTATTGAAGACTTCATTTTGTGGATTTGGACAGCACTTGTTTAATCCACTTGTTGATATTGCTTTGAAGCTTGTGGATACCACCTGTTGAGTGTTGCATGTTGGACTGAGTCTTCATGGCATTCATCTTCCTCTACGAATTAGAGAGTCCTCCATCGAAGTGAATGGGGGAGAGAGTGAATATAGTACACAAGCTTACTACAACCCAGAGGGGAGCTTCACGTAAGTGTACTTATTCACAACGAATGGAGGATGAGTACAAGTCCTTATCTCAGAGCAGAATAGGACAGGATGACAATGAGAATGCACTGCCAAGACAATCTCGTATTTTACGCAAAAGCATGTCACCAGCCCTGCAAACTTTTGAAGAAAAAGGTAACCCTTCAAGCTTCCTCCTACAAGCTACTGAATGAATTTGCAATCGACTCGCTTGACCCAGAATAGGGTTAATTGAAGCGATGCAAAATTCAAAGTGGGGGAGGAATGGATAGACATTCAGCAGCTCAACTCAATGAAGAGTGAGTAAAGAATGAATATTTATCCACGATGAAGGAGATGAGAAGACTTGCTCCTCTTCGGCGGAAAGATGGGAAGAGGACGCAAGGTCTAGGTGCCAGCCCTGCCTAAGCTTTCACCATTTTTACATTGGAAGGCCCGATACAAGACCCCACAACCGTTACTAGAAACGGTACTTGCGAGTGTTTATACCCACTCGCTAGGAATCTTAGGCTAGGTAGCAGCTTTCCTTGCTCGCTTTGGAAGTAGCTTGCTCCGAGAGCAAACAATAGTTCCCCCTTAACCAATGGCTTAACAATTCCTGTAAGCGGGTAGGGAACGTCTTCCAACACTCCACCTTTCTCCACCTTATTTCTCCTTCTTCAAGCGAGTGGAATTTTGAAGTGACTCGCCTGAGTTGGTGAAGATCCGAAGCGAGTGACGCTCAAAGGACAAGCGACCACTCCTTCGTGCATCCTGGATCTAGCACTCTTCACCAGGGTCTAGCAACCCTAATTCCATGCATAGCTGATTGAAACGAGACTCAGCTAGAGGCTTGGTGAGAATATCCGCTCGCTGGAGATTAGTATGGATTTTCTCGAGCTTGATATCTTTCTTCTCGACATGATCACGAATGAAGTGATGTCGGATTTCCACGTGCTTGCATCTGGTGTGAAGCACTGGATTTTGCGAGAAGCATATAGCGCTGTTGTTGTCGCAAAATATTGGGATTTCATTCGCCTCAACTTTGTAGTCCTTCAACTGCTGACGAAGCCATAGAATTTGAGAACAGCAGCTTCCAGCGGCCATATATACGACTTCAGTCGTTGAGGTAGCTACACTCATCTGCTTCTTTGAAAACCATGAGATCAGCTTGCTTCCCAAGAACTGACAAGTGCCCGAAGTTGATTTCCTATCAATTCGACACCCTCCATAGTCAGCATCTGAGTATCCAGTGAGCTCCAAATTATACTCCGTTGGATACCACAGCCCCATGTTGACAGTGCCCTTCAAATATCGAAGAATTCTTTTGGCAGCTTCAAGATGGCTGTGCTTGGGATTGCTTTGGAAGTGAGCACATACTCCAACTGCAAAAGCTATATCTGGCCTACTTGCAGTGAGATATAGAAGGGATCCGATCAAAGCTCGGTAGTCTGTAGCATCCACAGACTTCCCATCTAGGTCTGGCTCCATCTTCCAGTTGGTGTTCATAGGAATCTTCACAGCTTTTGCATGCTGAACACCGAACTTGGCAAGCATATCTCGAGTATACTTAGCTTGATTGATGAAGATTCCATCATCCTGCTGCTTCACTTGAAGACCTAGAAAGCCGCTCATCAAGCCAATCATCGACATCTCATATTTGGTCTTCATAAGCTCTCCAAACTTCTCGCTAAGCGACTGGTTTGGCGACCCAAATATTATGTCATCAACATAGATTTGGAACCCATAGCATGTCTTCTCCATGATTGATGGTGAAGAGAGTCCGATCTATCTTCCCTTTGTGGAATCCGTTATCCACTAGGAATTAGGAAAGGGTATCATACCAAGCTCTGGGAGCTTGCTTCAACCCATATATGGCTTACTTCAATCGATACACCTTATCTCCCTGCTCGAAACCCGGTGGCTGCTCCACATAGACTTCTTCCTTCAATTCACCATTGAGGAACGCGCTCTTGACATCCATCTGATAGACTTTGAATTTCTTGGCTGCTGCATAGGCTAGAAATAATCTGATCGCTTCCTTCCTCTTGGCAGTAGCCCTTAGCGACGAGTCGCGCCTTGTTCCTCACAATGTTGTGGTCCTCGTCCGTCTTGTTCTTGAACACCCACTTGGTGCCAATAACATGCTGGAATTTGGGACGATCCACAAGGTACCATACGTCGTTCCTGGTGAACTGATTCAGCTCTTCTTGTATGTCGATCACCCAATTGGAATCAGCTAGGGCTTCCTCAACGCATGACGGCTCAATATTTGAGAGAAAACAACTGAACATGGCACTTTCTCCAAACACTTGACTTCTGGTCACTACACCCTTGGATGGATCTCCAATGATTTGACTTGGTGAGTGATCCTTGAGCCATGAACGCTTGGATCCGCCAGCTTCGTCTTCATCTTCTTCCTGGTCGCTCGCTTCACCTTCTGAAGCGACTGGAATGGGTGCCTGGCCTGCACTCGCTTCAGGGATCTTGGGGGCAGCTTCAACTTTTCTTTGGACAATCTGCTCGCTTGAGTCCTTGATTTCTTCATCATCCTCAAGCATGTCCCAAGTTAGTGAGTTGATGGATTCCTCGCTTGACTTTCCTTCCTTAGATTGAACCTGTTCCTGTGGAAGACTTAAAGAAGATTCATCAAATACGACATGGGGTGATTCCTCCACAATTAGGGTTTTACAGTTGAACACCCTGTAAGCTTTGCTTGATGTAGAATATCCTAAGAATATTCCTTCATCAGCTTTGCTTTCAAAGGCTTTCAATTGTGACTTCCCATTGTCATGGATGAAGACCCTACAACCAAAAATAAGGAAATAAGATATGTTAGGAATTCTCCCTGTCCATATTTCATATGGTGTTTTGTCGTGCCGTTTATTGAGAAGCGTCCGATTCTGCATGTGGCATGCCGTGTTGGCAGCTTCAGCCCAATACTTCATCGGAAGCTTCGAGTCAGCAATCATGATTCGAACGGCTTCTTTGATGATCCGATTCCTTCTTTCAGCAACTCCGTTCTACTGAGGTGTGCGTGCTGAGGAAGTCAGATGAGCAATACCATGCTCCGTGCAGTAAGCTTCGATGGTAGAGTTCAGGAACTCTGTGCCTTTGTCGGAGCGGATGGTGACAATCGCTTGGTTCTTCTCCACAGCTAGTCGTTTGAGCAGTTGTGGTAGCTTGGTCAGTGTCTCCTTCTTGCTGAAGAGAAATACAACCCAAGTGTAGCGAGAGAAGTCGTTAACTACAACTAGAGTGTACTTTCTTCCATTTACACTAATTGGAGTAACTGGACCAAACAGATCCATATGAAGCAGCTCGAGCACTCGCTTGGATGAAGCTTCTTCAAGACTGGCGAAGTTCTTCTTCGTCTGCTTCCCTCGTTGGCATGGTGAGCATGGATGGTCTTTGACAAAGACTTCATTTGGTATGCCGTGCACCAAGCCTTTTCGAGCTATGCGATTGATTGCTTTGAAATTGAGATGGTTCAGGCGTCGGTGCCATAACCATCCTAATTCTGCAGCACTTCTTGCAACTAAGCACGTCTCCTCTTTGCAGCTTTCCCATTGTGCTATGTAGACGTTCCTTTGTCTAATTCCAGTGAGCACAACCTGGGACGTGAGCTTGCTCTTTACAATGCACTTGTTGGAAATAAATTCCACCTTGTATCCTTTATCACAGAATTGTGAAATGGATAGCAAGTTGTGCTTAAGTCCTTCCACATAGGAGACTTCTTCTATTGTGAGCTTTCCAATCTTCAGTGCGCCGTACCCTTTGGTGCTTCCTCGAGAGTTATCACCAAATGTAACGTGTGGACCCTTCTTCTCTATGTAGTCATGAAGTAGAGCTCTCATGCCGGTCATGTGTCTTGAACATCCACTGTCCAAGTACCAGATTTGTTGACCCTCACTTGGCATGGGATCCACGGCGCTCACCTGCATTTAGACAGATTTTGGTACCCAAATCAGTTTGGGTCCTTGCAGGTTAGTTCCCTTAGGTACCCACACTTGCTTCACTTTCTTTTGAAAGTTAGCTCGTGTCTTGGGTTTCTCGACCTTTGAAAACTGTGAGTTCTGCCTTGAAGCAGCTTAACACGTGTAGCAGTGTGTGCAAGAGGGGTAGCGGCTCGCTTGAGGCGTACCTATGCTCTTTCCTACTTGCTTGTATCCTGAAGCGACTCGCTTCGGATTAGCTACAGGTTTAGAGACTGACTTAGGATTTACAGCCTTTCGTAGTGGCTCGCTTGGTTTTCTCGAAGCGGTCAAACTAGGGTTTTGACCCCGACTCGCTTGAGTAACCCTGGAAGTTTGAAGCGGCCTCCTTGGTGCTTCAAGTTCTTCCCCCTCAACGTTAGTCCGGTTGGACCATCTCCAGTCCGGATAACGTGACACATAGACATTACTCCTTTTCTTGAAAGGGAGATCCTTTGTCTCTGGTGTCCTGGTCTGAGGCTTAGAAGCTACAACTGATTTCCCTTTACCTTTGGATTGGTAAGATTTAGCATTGTGAGTGCTAGGAACAGTTGGTCTTTGCTTACCCATAGATTCTGCCCTTGAAGATATAGACATCTTCATTGGCTTCTTCTTAGGGTTCTCAGCCATTTGGCCTTTATCCTTGTTGGTGGTCGCTTTGGAGGCAGTGGGCTCATCCAAAGTGACTGATGGTGTCGTGTTTGAGACACCAACAAAGACAGTCGGCTTGGAAGGTCCACCCTCGTATCCGAGTCCTCCCTTTCTACCAAAAGGTAGAAGCGAGCTCTCTAGTGCTTGCCTAACATATGAAGCTTTGTTCAAGTTGGCAACTAGAGCGGATTGGGTTTCATACCTTCCTTCCAAGCTTTGATGTCTAGCGAAGAGATCCTCGAACTTACTAGTCATAACCCTTAAGTTAAGCTTGACTTGGTCAAGCTCAGTGGCTAGCTTTCGGTTCTCCTTCTCGCTTTGAGACAAAGCTTGTTTCAACATTTTGTGGTCACTTGACAATTTGAGGTGCTTGTCAAGTAACTCACTCGATGTCGAGGAATTAGCTTCCTTTTGGTGAGTGTGTGCGAGTGTAATTGAACTTGGTGAGGGATAGATAAATACCTCTCCTATTTCCTCGTCGGTGAGCGCCATGAGTCCAAGATCCTCTCCCTCACTTGAGTTAGGATCTGTACATGCATCTGAGTCGCTTGAGACTTCTTCAGTTGTAGCGACCGGCATTTCACTCGCTTCGAATGCTCGCCTGAGAGCATCCCTCTTTGCTTTTATTTCCTCTCGCTCTTTTGCACTCAGCTTCGGGCAATCAGATTTGTAGCGGCCTATCTTGTGGCAGTGATAGCACTCCACATCCATCATGTCCCTTGAGATCTGCTTGGTCGTCTCTTCTCTCTTTCCTTTGCTTTCTCGAGCATCACTGCTCCTTCCCTTGTACTGCTTGTAGAATCTTTTGTATTTGCCCACACGCGAGTTCATCTTGTTGAAGTTCTTGGATAAGTACGCAACATGCTCTTCCAGCTCTTCCCTTGTCATCTTGGCTAGCTACTGGTTGACTAGAGCTAATTTCTAGCCTAGCAATAATACCGAACTAGCTAGTAGTCCGAGTCGAACCACAAGGAGTGAATATGGCGATAACAAATCAAGTAGTCTATATCGTCTCCATTATACTATCTAAGCACATGATCATGATTTGGTTTTCTAAACTAGACAAAGAGTAAAGTGGAATGTAAACTCAACAATGTAAAGTAGACAAGACAAGTAAAATGCAAATGTAAGGAATCAACAATATTAAAGGCATGGATCCAAGTGATTTCAAATATGATTAAGATGATAGTCTTAGAATCTAGATCCTTCAAGCCAATTTAATCCACCTTGGATGGTTTCTTATATCAAATATGCTAACCTACCTTACTAGGGTGATTAACAAGTTGATTGATAGAGCAACAAATGCTTTCTAAGCCTTTAAATACTCCATCAACTCCAAATAGCACAAATTATGTCTAAGATAACCTACCAACTCTCTTCCAACTCTTCTAATTCTTTCTAGGAACTATAAGAGATGAAATCAAGTGATATGGGTATGGATTGATGCCAAGTGCTATGAAAGGAAGCTTCCTAGGCATTCCCTCAAAGACCTTAGATGCACTCCTAGTGATCAATTATTTATGCATACAAATTAAAGTCCCAATCCATAGGCAATCCAAGAGGAAGGTAGATCAACATCCTAGAATCTAATACCTATCATCTACATCATATTATCCATCACTTGGAACCATATGCAAGCTTAGCTAGCCATAGATCTAGCAATTAAACCATGGAAAATAAGAGAAAACATGATAGAAATAACAAGGAAATGAAAAGGAATTGAAAATCTTCAATAAATCTTCAATCTCCAAGCTTGATCATCCACAAATATTTGAAAATACCAAAGTAGAAAGAGGGAAAATAGCTAGGGTTCTAAGAGAAGTTGTTCATATGAAATACAAGTGAAATTCGATGACAAATAAGGAAAATATCTAGCTATATATAGTTTTCCCAAGCATTGGGGCTAAATTGCAAATACTAGAAACTTAAGTTGAGAAGGTGGGGTAAAATCTGTAATTTCTGGAAAATTAATTGAGGATTTGACTATTTCATTTCCGGTTGACCCGTGCAATTTCCGCCCACATTTCCAGTTTGCGCGCTCTCACGGTTTTGGCTCGTTCTCTCTCGTCCGACATCGGAAAATTAATCCGCAAAGTGCTACGGCTTCCTCTTTCGACCCTCTTCGACATAGGCTAAGTAAAACTTGCCCAAAAAATTTCCACAGCACCTGAACTCAGCACGGAAACCGAGAGAAAAACGCAAAGCATATAGAAAAGGCATAAATGGTAAAAACCTATCATTTCTATTCATTTAAGCACAAATCCGAACCAAAACACGCATCGAGACGCACTCTAAAGCATGCTAAATATGTGGTTATCAAACTTCCCCAAACTTAAGCCATTGCTCGTCCTGACAAT
The DNA here is from genome assembly GCA_029379335.1 of Thymus mandschuricus. Lineage (NCBI taxonomy): Eukaryota > Viridiplantae > Streptophyta > Magnoliopsida > Lamiales > Lamiaceae > Thymus > Thymus mandschuricus. Next base: position 9,860,743 of record CM057074.1, on the reverse strand, counting down.
GGAACGAACAATCAAAGAACATAAGCACATATGGGCATGCAAGTCAAGATCATCGATGCCTCAAAGCTCACTCAATAAAACATTTTCAAACATGGAACTCCCAAGGTGCATCAAACAATCCACAACCACACAACACTCTCAACCAAGAAATCAATCACTTAAGCACAATGAAACTCCAAACCTCTCTAGATGCAAGTGTATCACTCTTTCTCTCTAGTGTATGGTATGAAATGTTTACACTCATCGAACTCATGCATGCATTGCTCTTACCATATGCTTGCCCTAAACCTCAAGATCTCCATCGCTTGGTTGTGCACTCGAACTAAGATCAATTAGGTCTTTTATTTAGGCTTGTAATGTGGGGACATTGGTTTAGGTAGGGATTTTTAGGCTAAGTGACTAAGAAATCTTCTAAGTACTTTCACCTCCTCTTTTCCACTCCAAGTGTGAATTTCTCCACCTTCTACCTTCACCATTTCACCTCTTAACACTCTTTAATACCCAAGTTTGATTGAAGCTTCTTAAATATTCATGAATAACTCCTTTATGCTCTCATATACACAACTAACTTTATTCAAACTTTTTCTTTCTTTTCAACTCTTTTCTTTTTTTTTTTTTCTTTTCTCATCATTTTTTCCACTTTTTTTCTTTTGTGAGAATTCCATTCTCATCTCTTTCATTTTTTTTCCTTTTCTTTTTCTTTTTTTTTTTTTTCTTTTCACTAGAGCTCATAGGAGTATTCTCATCTCACAACGACTCTTCAATCAAACTACTCCAACCTCGTTTCTCACTACTCACAACCTCTCAATGGATTCCCTTAACCAACCTTCACCCCCTTTCATCCGGTTCAAAAATAAAGGCTTTAAAGGTTCAAGGGGGACCACAAAGTTGACATTTCATTTGGTTAGTGTTTAGGGAATAATGAGTCTAACAAGTGAGGGCCTAAAATCATTTCTAAGTTCTAGTGGCACATATAGCAACCTCGATCGAGATTGAAGGCAAGTTCTAGAAGATAACAATGCAAAACATGGCAAACTCACAAGAAAGAAAAAGTAACGTTATTGATGCAACGTTTCGGCTCAAATCTCACAAGCTTTTGTTTAGAGTTCATGTGCCTAAGATCAATCATTCCTAGTTAATCATGCTATGCAATCACTTCATGCTCAAGACACACATGAGAAATCCCACAAAATATGATATCAATTTTCGCTCAACTCATCATCGACATCTCTCTTGAAAGCAAAGGAATTGACAACCACACTATGAAAACCAAGACTTAAAGTGATTCATTCGAAATAAGTTTTTAAAAATTTTGCAAAATTTGCAAGTAAGCATACATTTACACACATATGAATCACTTGAATCACATTCCAACTTATTCACCCTCATCGCATACCAAACTCACTCAAACACATTCATTCCTTTCAAGCACAGTCAACTTTATCAAGCAAATACAAGCTTATAAATCACTAAGCACACAACTTAATGAAAAACCGAAGAAAGAAACGTAGTTTAAAGTCCTTATCTTACCCCCTCCCCCAAACTTATTTTAGAAACAAAGTCTAAAATGAGTTTGGAGGGAAGAATAATAAGGAATTTAAACTACACTCACAAAGGTCCAAGCTTTGGATGGATATCACATTCAATGCTACCCATTCCGGTACGCGCTCGATTAAGTTGAATGACCTCTCTTTCTTCATGCATTGCTTCTCTTTGTCACCCCCTAGCAACATTCAATCTCAATTCACATATTAGTAATCACATATCAAAGCATAGCTCAAGGGGTGAACAATAAGCTCATGTAAGGGGATAATTTGAGATACCTTCCTCCTCATGTTCCAGCCCTAATTTGAAAACTTATTTACACCAAAATAAAAATTAAAAAAATTACTCAAAACTATTCCATGTTGTAGATGGTTGAAAGAGGAATCCATAGCAAAAAACGGAATGCAATTCGGAGTTCGTATGAGGCAGAACGAGGCGAAATGGCGAGACATCGCATAGGGGAGAAGGGGCAACGGCGGTCAAACCCGGGAGGAAAGGGTTGACCGCCGTGGGGAAGCCTGAAAAAGGCGCGCCGGCTGCGACCCAACTTCCGGTCGCCGTGGCTGCTGCGACCCCTGCTGCGACCCAAATTCCGGTCGCCGTTCGCGCTGTCCTCGGATTTGGCCCGGGCCTTCCCGGGCCGGTCCGGGACGGGAGTCGGTCCTCCCCCCTACTCTCGAGTCCTACGAACACAATGCAATCGACGGAATCGAATTCCGACAAGTTTTGCTATTTTTTTTCGATTTTACCGCCGGACTGTGCAAAAGTAGAAATTAGACCCTCAAAATTTTTCTAAGTGTTGGAATACAAAACTTGAAAATTCTCAAAATTTTTCTAAGGCATGAAATTGCCAACTTGAAAAATCTCAAAAATTTTCTAAGGCATAAGGAAACATCCATCACTTAGAAATATTTTTCCATAACAAATTAACCCACTCTCAACTTTTATTCGACTAAAACGACTAAACTTGAAGAAAACAAGAAAATAAAGGATACGTGTTGGGGTGCCTCCCAACGAGCGCTTGTTTAACGTCATTAGCTCGACGATACCTCAATGGAGCTCATGGTACATCAAACGAATCCTTGCCTCGAAATTTGACGTCTCCACATTTGTCGTGAATTGGATCTCCTATCTTCCAAGGAGGCTTTGCTTCATTCATCCTTGTACCTCCTCCATGAAACGGATACACAAGCTTCACCCGAGACTCGACCCCGATCTTGTAGCACTTCTCTTCACTCGGAATTGGCAATTCAATCTCAACTTCCGGCTTATGAAACATCGTCTCATCTCCATTAACTCGAAAAGTGAGGCTTTCATTACACAATTCCCCCAAAACTCGACTTGTAGGCATGAAAGACAAACCATGGATCAAAGGATCACCGTCATCCATTTCCTCCTTCCTTTCATCTACATCCTCAAAGAACTTCACAACTTCTTTATGAGGGGTAACACCCCCAAACTTAGCTTGCTCCTCATCATCGTCTTTCTCGACTTTCAACTCAAAAGGAATTGCCACATCTTTCATGCTATTCTCTTTCGGCTCAAACAAATCAACACTTCCTAAAGAATCCTTAGGAATTAGAGTATGAGAAATACCTTCATCCTTAGATCTCCAATCTTGGAATGGACTCTCTTCGGCGCTTTTCGGGAATAGATCATGCTCATGTTGAGAAGACGAGATAATTCGTGGGTCGATAGGAGACAAAGAATCTTGAGACTCCATAAGAGCTAGGGCGCTTAAAAGTTCATCACAAGCCTCATCAAGCTCGGAGTATGGGTAGACGGAGTCTTGGAATTCCAAACGATCCTCTCTTTGAGATGGTGATACAACCCCTATGACATTGCACTCCTCAAAGTCATGATCCTTTGATTTCTTAATTGCATCATAGATCGAAATGGTGAGGGTTTCGTTGTTGACTCGAAAGATGAGATTCCCTTCATGCACATCAATCAAGGCTCTCCCGGTTGCTAAAAACGGTCTCCCAAGAATGAGAGGCATCTCTTTGTCTTCCGGCATATCAAGAACAACAAAATCCACCGGGAATATGAAGGATTCAACCTTCACTAGCACATCTTCAACAATCCCTTGTGCATAAGTAATAGATCGGTCCGCCATTTGTAGACAAACTGAAGTAGGACGAAGATTCCCAATATCAAGCCTCTTAAAGATAGACAAGGGCATCAAATTGATAGAGGCTCCAAGATCACAAAGAACATTACCAAAATTTTGACCTCCAATGAGACAAGGAATGGTAAACGATCCCGGATCCTTTTGCTTGAGAGGTAGCTTTCGTTGGAGAACCGCACTACACTCTTCACTCATATTGATGGTTTCAAGCAAATCAAACTTCCTTTTGTTAGAAACGGCATCCTTCAAGAATTTCACATACCCGGGCATATCTTTCAATGCATCCAACAAAGGAATATTAACTTGCACCTTGCTAATCATGGCCAAGAACCTCTTCATTTTTTCATTCATCTTTGGCTTTGGTAGACGATGAGGGAAAGGTGCCTTGGTGATGACATCCTTTGTAGGTAAAGGAACTTCCACCACATCATTCCTCTTAAGAAACTCCCTCTCAAGAATAGGATTTCTCACTTCCTCATTTTTTGTCTCAACCACGTGGTCTTCCTCTTCATATGGCACATCCTCAACTAATGGCTCCTCATCGACATCCACAACTTTCTCTTTGCTTCCATATGCTCTTCCACTTCTTGTAAAGATAGCACTACAATTCTTCTTGGGATTCACCTCCGTATTGCTAGGGTATTGCCCTTGCTTGTGTTGAGAAGCAACATGGTTAGCCATTTGGCTCATTTGACCCTCAAGCATCTTGATGTGCTTGTCCATAGAAGAAATCGTGTTCTCCAATGTGGTGACCTTTTGCCCCATTTGAGCAATGAAAGTGCTTTGTTGAGCGGCCATTTGTTGGATAATGCTTTCCATTCCCGGTTGGAGAGGCTTCTTCTCTTCAACTACGTGATGTGAAACACCAAATCCGGGAGGAGAAGATTGAGGAGCATTAAGAGCATTTTGCGGATTTCCATAAGAGAGATTTGGATGATTGTTGAAGGAAGGATTTCCATAATTTCTTCGAAAATTGCTTTGATTCCAACGGTTGATGTACTTCACCTCCTCCTCATTTAAGACCTCATCATTTTCATATTTCTTGATAGCTCTTATCTCCATCATGTCTCTTTGACCCTTGTCATAATCACTCTTTAGAGTAGTGATTAATGAAGTCAACTCATCATACCTCTCATCCGATAGAGAGGCGACCCTCTTTGTGGAAGTTCGTTCCATAGGCCATTGGTAGGCATGAGTGGCCATCTCCTCGATTATCCTCAATGCTTCCTTAGCATGCTTGTTCAACAAACAACCCCCCGCGGTGGCATCAACTACACTTCTTGTGTGAGAAGTGAGTCCACTATAGAAGTGAGTTACTTGTTGATCTTCACTCAAACCATGTTGAGGACATTTCCGGATGAGCTCTCTATACCTTTCCCAAGCGTCAAATAAGGTCTCATCCCCATGTTGAGAGAAATGAGAAATCTCCGAGATCATCTTGTGAGCCTTTGAGGGAGGGAAGTACTTTGCTAAGAAGGCCTTACAAAGATCTTGCCAAGTGTGAATCTCCGACTTGTTCAACCCTTTGTACCAATCTTGGCTCTATCCCTCAAAGAGAAACCAAACATCCTTAGTCGAATGGCATCACAAGGGACACCATTGAGCTTAACGGTGTCACATATCTCCAAGAAAGAGGTAAGATGTGAATTTGGATCCTCCAAAGGACTTCCTCCAAATTGAGCATTCATCACCATTTGAATCAAGCCGGTCTTCAACTCGAAATTGTTGGCATTGATAGTGCCCCACTCCCCTCCTTGATATTGATCCGTTGGAGCTTGATACATAAAGTTGATGGGAGGTGGTGGCGCCTCATTAGCCTTCCTCTTTTGCTCATCAATTTCTAATTGCATTTCTTCCATCCTTTTCATAATAGCCTCCATATTCGGGTTTTGATCACCCATTTCTTGCTCTTCTCTAGAATTCCTTCTTCGATGTCTTCTCTCAAATTGCAAGACAAGTGGCTCTACAAGTCTCCCCTTGGACCTTGTGAGCATGTACCTTCAAAACAAAAAGAAAGAGAAAATTAAAAACAAGCTTAGATTAGTAACAAGTGACTAAACAAACTATTGAAATGTCTATCTAATCACTCCCCGGCAACGGCGCCAAAAATTGACTAGAGCTAATTTCTAGCCTAGCAATAATACCGAACTAGCTAGTAGTCCGAGTCGAACCACAAGGAGTGAATATGGCGATAACAAATCAAGTAGTCTATATCGTCTCCATTATACTATCTAAGCACATGATCATGATTTGGTTTTCTAAACTAGACAAAGAGTAAAGTGGAATGTAAACTCAACAATGTAAAGTAGACAAGACAAGTAAAATGCAAATGTAAGGAATCAACAATATTAAAGGCATGGATCCAAGTGATTTCAAATATGATGAAGATGATAGTCTTAGAATCTAGATGCTTCAAGCCAATTTAATCCACCTTGGATGGTTTCTTATATCAAAAATGCTAACCTACCTTACTAGGGTGATTAACAAGTTGATTGATAGAGCAACAAATGCTTTCTAAGCCTTTAAATACTCCATCAACTCCAAATAGCACAAATTATGTCTAAGATAACCTACCAACTCTCTTCCAACTCATCTAATTCTTTCTAGGAACTATAAGAGATGAAATCAAGTGATATGGGTATGGATTGATGCCAAGTGCTATGAAAGGAAGCTTCCTAGGCATTCCCTCAAACACCTTAGATGCACTCCTAGTGATCAATTATTTATGCATACAAATTAAAGTCCCAATCCATAGGCAATCCAAGAGGAAGGTAGATCAACATCCTAGAATCTAATACCTATCATCTACATCATATTATCCATCACTTGGAACCATATGCAAGCTTAGCTAGCCATAGATCTAGCAATTAAACCATGGAAAATAAGAGAAAACATGATAGAAATAACAAGGAAATTAAAAGGAATTGAAAATCTTCAATAAATCTTCAATCTCCAAGCTTGATCATCCACAAATATTTGAAAATACCAAAGTAGAAAGAGGGAAAATAGCTAGGGTTCTAAGAGAAGTTGTTCATATGAAATACAAGTGAAATTCGATGACAAATAAGGAAAATATCTAGCTATATATAGTTTTCCCAAGCATTGGGGCTAAATTGCAAATACTAGAAACTTAAGTTGAGAAGGTGGGGTAAAATCTGTAATTTCTGGAAAATTAATTGAGGATTTGACTATTTCATTTCCGGTTGACCCGTGCAATTTCCGCCCACATTTCCAGTTTGCGCGCTCTCACGGTTTTGGCTCGTTCTCTCTCGTCCGACATCGGAAAATTAATCCGCAAAGTGCTACGGCTTCCTCTTTCGACCCTCTTCGACATAGGCTAAGTCAAACTTGCCCAGAAAATTTCCACAGCACCTGAAATCAGCACGGAAACCGAGAGAAAAACGCAAAGCATATAGAAAAGGCATAAATGGTAAAAACCTATCATTTCTATTCATTTAAGCACAAATCCGAACCAAAACACGCATCGAGACGCACTCTAAAGCATGCTAAATATGTGGTTATCACTGGTCGCTTGGCCCTTCAGGAGCTTTGAAAGCTACACCTTTTGACGTTGTGGGAGCTTCATCCTCATCATCGAGGCTCGTTCGATTCAGATCAAATTCATGGGCTTTGAGCTCGGAGAACAGAATCTCCGGCGTGATCTTTGACAGATCCTTGGTAGCTAGGTACAGCTCCTTCATTGTCTGCCACTTCCTTGTGAGAGCTCGAACAATCTTCAGATTCACTTCCTTGTCTGTGAGTTCCTTTCCAAGTGAGTTGAGAGTAGCAATGATGTTGGTGATTCTCAGCTCGAAGGCGTCTATGGACTCTCCTGACTTCATTATCAAGCTTTCAAACTCCCGCATTTGTACGGCGAGCTTGTTTTCTTTGATCTTGTCCGTTCCTTGAGAAATGAGGGCTAGGGTTTCCCACATTTTTTTCGCCGTCGCACACTTTCTGATTCTCGGAAGGTAGGCATCCGATATAGTGCTCTGCATTGTGTGGCGTGCGATCTTATCAAGGTTGGCGATCTTGAAGTCGTTGGCATTGTATTCGTCTTTGTCCTTCTCGACGTACTCTTGTCTGACATTAGCTTCGCGACCTTCAGCGGCTGGAACATTCACAGATATGGCTTTCTTGATCTCGATTGGAAGACTCGATGCACTGTATGTAGACATAGCAAACTATCAGCAGTAAATGCAATATGCGTGGGTGAGGTTTTGACGCACTTAGGAAAAAGGATCCGGTTCAGTGAGACAACGTGAAGCGAGTGGGGACTCGCTTCGGATATGCAAAGCAGAGGCTCAAAAGAACCGCTGCTCTGAAACCACTTGTTGGTCCCGGTTTGTTATAGGAAAAATACATGGGGGGGGGGGGGGGGTGAATACGTATTTTGAAGTTTTTTAACTTCAAATTCCTTAACTCAGAGTATGAAGTAAAGTGCTCGTAAGGAATACTAAGACCTAGCCGAGAGCTAGATCTAAAGCAATCACGAATCTCTTGACCTAAGCTTAGAGCTTGATCAAGAGTGAGACTTTACTCTAGATGCGGAATTCGGTGAGCTATTATCTTTCCTAAGTATTTAAAAGTTCCAAGTTATTTTTGTTTAGATGCAAGTGCAATGTATAATCAAACAAGGAATTAAAGAGTTTAGGGTAAGAGAGATACGACACAGAGATTTATAGTGGTTCGGAGATAAAACTCCTACGTCCACTTTGTTGCACTTGGCAACTGTTCTCTTCACTCAAGAACTTGAAAGTTACGGGTCCTTCAAAAACCTAGTCGAGATCAAACTTCACTCGCTTGGATCTGACGACAGACGCAGTGATTACGGGTTCACTACAAAGACCTAACTGGACTGGAAGCTTCACTCACTTCAGTCTGATGACAGGGAGATTGCGGGCTCTCCTTACAGCCTAGCTTCGATCGAGCGTCACACGAACGAGGTAAGTGCAAGCTTGGATCTAGACTCTATGATCGAGGCTTCTACAATCGATGAAAGTAGGGCCTTGGATCGAAACAACCTGACGACGAACACAAAAACCTAACGAACAGAACTTAGGGTTAGGGTTTTTGGTTTACGACGAACACACTATGAAGAGCTCTTTACAGTAAGTGCTAAGATGGCTAGAGCTCTTCTTCTAAGCTGGGATTTGGAATGGGCTTAGAATTCTAGGTGTGAAGGTTGTGAAGACAAGTTCCGATGATACTGGAACTCGGAGAACACTTGGAAACAAAGACTCGATGAATGCTCTAAGGCTGGGAGTGTTTGTTTGCAGTAGGCGCTCGAATGCTCAAGTAGTGTTCTATCTTCTCTTTGTCTTCATCCTTCACTATTTATAGGCGGAGGGTTGGCCGAGATCCGTTGTTTGGTAGGTGGCCTTGTCCCTCCTCCTCTCGACAGTACTTGCACAGGCTGGCTGCTTTTCATACGCGCAGTTTTGGCTCTTTGCCAAAAATGGCTAAGATACAAACCTAACAGTAACTGGAGCGAGCCAGTACTGTAGCGGCGCCTTTGTCGGCCTGGCAGTCAACTCCTCTGCTCCTCTCCGCATTCGACACGTGGAGATCTCGTAATTAATGCGAAGATCTCTAGTTGACTGGAGTTCAAAATCGGAGCGGGAATTGTGCTGTCGCTTTCTGGTAGGTAGTGGCTCGCTTTGCTTTGAAGTTTGTTGGGAATTGTTAAGAACGACATGTTAAGGGGGAACCTATAAGGGATAATTCTGTTGTTTTGATTTGATCCCAAAACCCCAAGTGTTCTATTAACTACATCAAAGTGGGTCGCTTGGGAATAGAACACTTGGGGTTTTGGGATCAAATCAAAACAACAGAATTATCCCTTATAGGTTCCCCCTTAACATGTCATTCTTAACAATTCCCAACAAACTTCAAAGCGAAGCGAGCCACTACCTACCATAAAGCGACAGCACACTTCCCGCTCCGAATTTGAACTCCAGTCAACTGGAGATCTCCGCATTAATTACGAGATCTCCACGTGTCGAACGAGGAGAGGAGCAGAGGAGTTGACTGCCAGGCCGACAAGGCGCCGTAACAGTACTGGGTCGCTCCAGCTACTGTTGAAATTGAACCTTAGCCATTTCCGGCAAAAATCCAAATCTGCGCATCTGAAAAGCAGCCAGCCTGTGCAAGTACTGTCGAGAGGAGGAGGGACAAGGCCACCAACCAAGCAACGGATCTCAGTCAACCCTCCGCCTATAAATAGTGAAGGATCACAACGTGAAGAAGCAGAACACTACTTGAGCATTCGAGCGCATAGAGGAAACAAACAGTCCCAAGCCTTTGAGCAATCTTCGAGTTTTTGTTTCCAAGTGTTCTCCGAGTTTCCAGTTCATCGGAACTCGTCTTCACAACCTTCACACTTAGAGTCTAAGCCCACTTCAAATATCCAAGCTTAGAAGGAGAGCTCTAGCCTACTTTGCATCTACTGTAAAGAGCTCTTCATAGTGTGTTCGTCAACCAAAAATCCTAAACTCTGTTTGTTAGGTTTTTGAGTCGTCGTTAGGTTGTCCCGATCCAAGGCTCTTCTTTCATCTATTGAAGAAGCCTCGATCATATAGTGTAGATCCAAGCTTGCACCTACATCGTTTGTGTGAAGCTCGATCGAAGCTAGGCTGTAAGGAGAGCCCGTAATCTCCCTGTCTGTGTTCGACTGAAGCGAGTGAAGCTTCAAGTCGTTGTTAGGTTTGTGTAGTGAACCCGCAATCACTACGTCAGTCGTTTGATCCAGGCAAGTGAGGCCCGATCTCGACCAGGTTTTTGAAGGACCCGTAACCTTCAAGTTCTTGAGTGAAGAGAACAGTTGCCGTCGTGCAACAAGTGGACGTAGGAGCTTTATCTCCGAACCACTATAAATCTCTGTGTCGTATCTCTCTAACCTTAATCTCTTTACAGGATTTGATTATCCATTGCACGTGCATATAAACAAACTTAACTTGGATTTTTAATTACTTAGGAAAGATTTTAGCTCACCGAATTTCCGTATACACGAGTAAAGACTCCCTCTTGATCAAGTTCTTACTTAGGTCAAGCAGGCAAGCTACGTACTGTGGATCTAGCTTCAGCTAGGTCTTAAGTGTCAAAGCGAACTCTTTACTTGTCACTCTGAGTTAAAGGGAAAAAGTTGAAAAACTTGAAATACGTATTCACCCCCCCCCCCCCCCCTCTACGTATTTCCCTATTAACAAACCGGGACCAACAAGTGGTATCAGAGCAGCGGTTCTTTCGAGCCTCTGCTTTGCATACCTGAAGCGAGTCCCCACTCGCTTCATGTTGTCTCACTGAAGCGGATCCTATTTTCCTAAGTGCATCAAAACCTCACCCACGCATATTGCATTTACTGCTGATAGTTTGCTATGTCTACATACAGTGAATCAAATCTTCCATAGTTCTCGATCGAAGGATACGAGACATGGAGTTTCCGAGTCGAGAGCTTCCTATGCTCAATCCACGACCGGATGTGGGAAATCATAGAGGACGGACCAATCGAAATCAAGAAAGCCATATCTGTGAACGTCCCAGCAGCAGACTCATGTTCGACAAATGTACGTAGAAAAGGACAAAGATGAGTACACTCCGAATGACTTCAAAGTTGCCAACCTCGACAAAATTGCACGCCACACGATGCAGAGCACCGTGTCGGACGCCTATCTACTACGGATAATGAAGTGTGTAACGGCGAAAGAAATGTGGGGAACCCTAGCCCTCATTTCTCAAGGCACAGACAAAATCAATGAAAACAAGCTCGCCGTTCAGATGCGGGAGTTTGAGAGTCTGATAATGAAGCCAGGAGAGTCCATCGACGCCTTCGAGCTGAGAGTTACAAACATCATTGCAACTCTCAACTCACTTGGGAAGGAACTCACAGATAAGGAAGTCAATCTGAAGATTGTCCGAGCTCTCACAAGGAAGTGGCAGACAATGAAGGAGTTATACCTAGCTACCAAGGATCTATCAAAGCTCACACCGGAGATTATGTTCTCCAAATTCAAAGCTCATGAATTCGATCTGAATCGAATGAATCTCGATGAAGAGGATGAAGCTTCCACGACGTCAAAGGGTATAGCTTTCAAAGCTGCTGAAGGGCCAAGCGAGCAGTCGATAGCCAAGATAACGAGGGAAGAGTTGGAAGAACACATTGCGTTCTTGTCCAAGAACTTCAACAAAATGAACTCTCGAGTGGGCAAATACAAAAGATTCTACAAGCAATACAAAGGGAGGAGCACTGATGCTCGAGAAGGAAAAGGGAAGAGAGAAGAGACGACAAAGCCGATCTCAAGGGACATGATGGAAGTGGAATGCTATCATTGTCACAAGATGGGTCACTACAAATCCGATTGCCCAAAACTGAGTGCGAAGGAGCGAGAGGAACTGAAAGCAAAGAGGGATGCTCCAAGGCGAGCGCTCGTAGCGAGTGAAGTGCCAGTCGCTTCAACTGAAGAAATCTCAAGCGACTCGGATGCATTCACAGATCCCAATTCCAGTGAAGGAGAGGATCTTGGAGTCATGGCGCTCACCGACGAAGAAACAGGAGAGGTATTCATCTATCCTTCACCTAGTTCAATCACACTCGCACACACTCACCAAGAGGAAGCAAATTCCTCGGCATGGAGTAAGTTGCTTGACAAGCACGATAAATTGTCAAGTGACCACGAAGTGCTGCAACAAGCTTTGTCTCAAAGCGAGAAGGAGAACCGAAAGCTAGCCACTGAGCTTGACCAAGTCAAACTTAACCTAAGGGCTATGACTAGTAAGTTCGAGGATCTCTTCGCGAGACATCAAAGCTTGGAAGGAAGGTATGAAACCCAGCCCGCTCTAGTTGCCAATTTGAACAAAGCATCATATGCTAGGCAGGCACTAGAAAGCTCACTTCTACCTTTTGGTAGAAAGGGAGGACTCGGATATGAGGGTGGACCTTCCAAGCCAACTGTCTTTGTTGGTGCTTCTCACACAACACCATCAGTCACTTTGGAAATTGTAGTAGCCCAAATTTTCGTATTAAATTAATTAGTTAAATTAAGTCTTGAAAGAAAACCAATATTTTAGGGTTACAATTTATTTACGTAACTCGCATGGGAGTATTTTGCATGCAAAATAAATCGATTTTATATGTATTTACATGCATAAATAAGTAAATTAACTATTTAAATATAATAGTGTACGTGTATGGGAGAAATGGAGGCTATGTATAATTAAAGTTAAGCATGTATATACGTGTTTAGTTAGATATACACATGCATGAACCAACATTACGTGGCAAATAGATAGAAAAGGAAATGTTGATGACATGCAAAGGCTATAAACCTATAAATAATGACTCACCACCTTTTTCCCCTATAAATAGGTTGGGAGTGATATACGAACCATTAGAAAGTTGTTTTTGCTAGTTTATTAGCCAAAGAAGCTTTGGAGAATATCCGGGAATAGAGCATCCAATTGGAGATCAGAATTAATAAGTTTAGAATATCAGGTGGGGTTTCTCTTTCCAAAGTATAATTTGAGTTAGTAAGCTCTAAAATGTGGGATTATCCATGAAAAATGTTTTGATGCGTGATTTCATGTTTAAGGCTCTTATGTTTACGATCGGGTCTTTCGGTTGGTCTAACACACTAATCGAGGGGCTGTGCGCACGGTTAGATATCATTGGGTTGATCACCAATTGGTTCTAACCTCGAGGGGAGAACTAGTGGATGAAATACTCCATTGTCTCCAAACTATAGGCTCCATCAGAAAGGGATCCGGCAGTGGTACGTCCCGGGATCAATATAAGGGTAACATGGTAATACGCATTTGCGCGCAATCAACGAAAATGGGTTTTCGTGTGCATGGAAGTTATATGATTTCTAAACCCTTCTATGCATGCTTTATTATCATGGATATTCTTTTTATTATAAATGTTTTCGGCATAACTCCACTGAGTGCATTAGTACTCAGCCCTGCAATTCCTTTCCAAATGTTTTGCAGATTAAGGTAAAGGAATCTGGTGGAGCAGCAGGAGCTGGGGAGGACTGTTGTTGTTGCTACGGTGTAAAAAGAATAAAGGCTTCCGCTACGCTTTAAAATAAAGTCCACCCCTCATGTATATTATGATAAGTAAATTTCATATTTCTGTAATAAAATCTCTACGTTTCTCCTACTTCTACATTTCTTTTACGGGTACTCAGACAGCGGCCAACATGGGATGTTCGGATTAACCAACCCCATAGTTTGAGCTGTATATGTCCCGATCCCGTATTTAAATATTTTACTTCATTTTCACGGGTATTCAGACATGGCGGCCGGTACGGGCAGTATGGTTTTCCTACCCCGTAGTTCGTGCTGTACGTCCCGATCCCGTAGTTAATTAAATGATAATAATATGGTTAAAATGTCTTAAGCTATGATCCCCCTTCTATCCCCGCTTCTTAACTCCAACCCCTTGCCACGTCCCGGCACACGTGCCTTCCCTCGGGAATTGGGGCGTGACATAATGGTATCAGAGCAATTCTCCGCTCTGAAATCGTAACTTGGAATGATTTTAAATTGGAATTGGAAAGCACAACAACAACAACTCTCAAGCTTGCTGCTACGCCAGACTCCAAGGGTAAGAGGTAAATGATATTATTATGTGTACATGCATGGTTATGATTCATGACTTAGTTATGTTTGGGACAATCGAACCCATATAACTCATGTGAAATGATAAAGGGCGCTAAGTTTTATTTCCAAGGATATATCAGGGATACATGGTTATTATTGAAATGATTACGAGGAATGGTTGAAATTTTTATTGAAAAATGTATAATATATTGAGTCACAGGTTTTACTATGGATCCACGAAGACGACAAATTAACCGTTATATACTCGAAGATTATATTTACCAGTTCAGGAATTGTGAAAGAATTCCGAATGAGTCGGTAGGTGAATTCGTCGCACGTTTAGCCTCACTATATAATAACGCGGTACAAGGAGGGTTAACCGAGGTCGAAGCTGTTCGAAGATTGATTCGACAACTACCCCCGCAATGGAATGAATGGGCAGAGTATCTCCGATCGGAGATGTGTGTCAGAGACGCAATCACTGATGCAGAGATCATTGACTTTCTGACGTTTGCTCACATGACCATCACTAGATGGATTATGATGGGAGCACCACCACAAAATGATGCTACTCAATCCGCACCACCCTCATCTCACAATGCAGGAGGTACAAATGAAGCCGAGGCAGGCCCGTCCAGAGCGAGAGTTCAACCGGAGATGCCATCAACGAGTCCTGAGCACCGGGAAACGGTTCCAACAACCACCTCACATGTAGAGAATGGTGGGCCTAGTCGAAAACCGAGGATGAGGACGATGGAACCAACTCGGGTCAGAATTAATATTAATGACGATGCCAGTGATGATTCTGATTCAGAGGAGGAGGACCAGGGCTCGTATCATGGCAGCTCTTATTAGGAAGAAACAATCATCGAATATAAATATGTCTACTAATATGTTTTGCAGGAGGGTCAGGATTTTTGGTGTGGGCATTTTATGAGCCAACCTGACATTCTATGTTTCGACTAACATATATATATAATGTCTATGTATAGAAAGTCCTTTCGAGATGACATGTATTGATAATGTTATATATGATGCATATTTATTTAGATGTGTGTTGTTTAAGATTAACCACAACATGCCTTGGCAATTATTATTGTTCTACAAACTTTTTTTAACCAAAATTCTGATACAGAAATGGAGCAAAGGAGAAACGGAAACCTTGAGGCAAACCCAGAATGTAACGATCGAGTAGAGCCCCAACCTATTGCTAGGATCGATGAGTGTTTTCGTAGACAAAATCCACCTACCTTCAATGGGCTCGGTGATCCAACTGATGCCGAAAGATGGATTTGATCGATGGAGAGGATCTTTGACTATATCGATTGTGGAAATCGAAACCGGTTGACTTTAGCAACGTACCAGCTTGTCGATGAAGCTGACTTTTGGTTGCAATCCGTTCGACGTACCATGACTCAAGAGCAATGGGAGGAGTACACTTGGGAAGATTTTAAAAGAGAATTACATGAAAAATACATACCAGGGTGTTATCGACAGCAAAAGCAGAACGAGTTTTGGAATCTCAAGCAAGGAAAGATGACTGTCATGGAGTATGACCGACTGTTCAATCAGCTGTCACACTACGCTCCACATTTGGTGAATACAGATGCAGCTCGTGCCGACAAATTTAGAAGGGGTTTACGTCACGAGATAGGTGTTTCCTTAGCCAGTCAAGGAACACTTACTTATGCTCAGACACTGAGTAGAGCGATGGATATAGAATCCATGCTTCCAAAGGAAAGGGGACCCAATAATGTACCGGACCAAGCCAAGGGGAAAAGAAAGTGGGAAGAAGGGAATACCGGAAATTTCAGAGGAAAACAGCCATGGAGAGGAAACTTTCAGCAGACTCAACAACCAATGCAGAATAGAGAGAAGCCACTTTGTCGCACTTGTCAGAAATATCATTTTGGGGAATGCAAGCTCGAAACTACTCTTTGTTTTCGGTGTAAAAGGCCAGGACACTATTCTCGCGACTGTCCAGCTTTCAACGGGAACCAAGGTGCAAGATTTCAGCCTATGCCACCTCCACCTCCACGAATGAACCAAGGAAATCAGAGACCGATGCCCAGGCCACTTCAGCAAGCCAGAGCCTACGCTCTAAATCAGGAGCAAGCAGCAAAAGCACCCGGAAATCTTGCAGGTATGATCTACCTCAACAACATACCTATTCTAGCCTTATTTGATACAGGAGCATCCCATTCTTTCATTTCGCAAAACGCGTGTCATAAATTAAATATAATACCCGGGAGAATAGATCAACCTTTACAAATAAGTATCCCATCCGGAAGAGCCATGTTGTCAGAAGAAGCTTGCGTAAATCAGGAGCTTAAGATCGGTGAACAAATCTTTGTGGCGAACTTGTACGTCATTTCCATTATGGAATTTGACGTGATACTAGGGATGGATTGGCTAGAATCAAACAGAGCAACCATTAACTGTAAAGATAGAGAAGTCTATTTCCAGAATAATGAAGGGAGAGTTGGTTTGCATGGTGTAAGAGTAGGGGAGAGAATACCAGTGATATCAGCAATGAAGGCTACATCAATTCTACGAAAGGGAAATTGCCAAGCTTTCTGGGTAACCTTGAAGGAGCAATCGGAGAAGGGAATAGAGATCGGTGAAGTACCTGTTGTTAAAGAGTATGAAGATGTCTTTCCTACAGAGCTACCAGGATTACCCCCAGATCGACGGATCGAATTTTCAATTGATCTGGAACCAGGAGCGGCACCAGTATCCAAAGCACCCTACCGGATGGCCCCAAAAGAGTTACATGAGTTGAAAGTTCAACTGCAAGAGTTATTGGATCGAGGTTTTTATACAACCTAGTGTGTCGCCATGGGGAGCGCCAGTTCTTTTTGTGAAGAAGAAGGATGGAAGTATGAGGATGTGCATCGACTACAGAGAGTTGAATAAACTAACCATCAAAAACAGGTACCCGCTACCAAGGATAGACGATCTCTTTGACCAAATGAAGGGAGCATCCGTGTTTTCAAAGATCGATCTTCGATCAGGGTATCATCAACTTAAAGTGAAAAGGGAAGACATTCCGAAGACAGCATTTCGAACCAGGTACGGACACTATGAGTTCACAGTCATGCCATTTGGTCTCACTAACGCCCCAGCGGTATTCATGGATTTGATGAATCGGATTTTTCATCAATATCTGGATGGCTTTGTCCTTGTCTTCATCGATGATATTCTTATATATTCAAAAGGCAAGAGTGAACATGAAGAACACTTACGTATCGTACTAGAAACGTTACGTAAGGAGAAACTCTATGCCAAATTTAGTAAATGCGAATTCTGGTTGAAAGAAGTTATGTTTCTAGGCCATATCGTCTCAGCCGAAGGTATCAAAGTGGACCCTGCAAAAGTCGAGGCAGTCAGTGGATGGAAAACTCCGACAAATGCAAATGAAATACGGAGTTTCCTAGGTCTAGCAGGATATTACAGGAGGTTCATTGAAGGATTTTCAAAATTGGCAAGACCCATGACGCAACTACTAAAAAAGGGAGTAAAGTATACGTGGACCAAGGACTGCGAGCAAAGTTTTGAAGAACTGAAGAAGAGACTGACCTCTGCCCCTGTATTAGCAATTCCGGAGAGCAACGAAGATTTTGTTGTATTCACTGATGCATCAAAACAAGGCTTGGGATGTGTGCTGATGCAGAACCGTAAAGTTATTGCGTATGCATCACGACAGTTGAAACCTCATGAGTTGAACTACCCGACTCATGACTTGGAGCTAGCAGCAGTAGTTCATGCATTGAAAATCTGGAGGCACTATCTATATGGAGCTAAGTGTGAAATATTCACTGATCACAAGAGTCTGAAGTATTTCTTCGAACAAAAGGAGTTGAACATGAGACAAAGAAGATGGTTGGAATTGGTCAAGGATTACGACTGCGTCATCAACTATCACCCTGGAAAAGCTAACGTAGTAGCAGATGCTCTAGTCGAAAGAGTAGAGGGAAATTAGGATGTCTGATCACGGAACAAGAAATGCTTATTCGAGAATTCGCTGCTCTAGAGCTAGAAGTCGTATGCCCGCCCGAAACCGTATCAGGATACATAGCAGCGATGATAGCTAAACCTGATTTACGAGAAAGAATTATCGAAGCTCAGAGAAAAGATGAATTCTTGGAGAAAGTGAGATCGAAGGTTGAAACCGGAGAAGCTAAAGAGGGATTTGCAATTGTAGGTGACGGAGCTCTAACTTACAATGGGAGATTGTGGGTTCCAAGAGATGATGAGTTGAAGAACGAAATTATGAGTGAAGCTCATGATACGCCATACACTGCCCATCCCGGTAGTACGAAGATGTATATGGATCTACGTCAAAAATTTTGGTGGGAGGCTATGAAGAAGGATATTGCGTCATTCGTAGAACGATGTCTTGCGTGTCAACAAGTGAAGGCGCTACACCAAAGACCATATGGAGCGTTACAACCATTGCCTATTCCGGAGTGGAAATGGGAACATATCAACATGGATTTCGTGGTGAGTTTTCCAAAGTCAACGCGAGGAAATACAGCTATATGGGTTATAGTTGACCGGCTCACGGAATCAGCCCATTTTCTGCCAATCAAGATGACTTTAGGATTAGATAAGTTAGCTCAACTCTATGTCAAGGAAATAGTGAGACTACACGGGATCCCTGTTTCGATTACCTCAGATCGAGACACAAGATTCACGTCAAAATTCTGGAGGAGTCTGCAGGAAGCAATGGGAACTCAGTTGAACTTCAGCACCTCTTTTCATCCTCAAACGGACGGACAATCCAAAAGAACGATACAAGTGTTATAAGATATGCTTCGAGCTATCGTTGCGGACCGAGGGGACAACTGGGAAGAAATTCTACCACTCGTAGAGTTTGCTTATAACAACAGTTATCAAGCAACTATAGGAATGGCGCCGTACGAAGCTTTATACGGACGTAAGTGTAGATCGCCGCTCTATTGGGACGAGGTTGGTGAAAGAAAATTGTTAGGCCCAGACTTAGTCCAGGACATGGTTGAAGTCGTCAATTTAATTCGACAAAGGATAAAGGAAGCACAAGATAGGCAAAAGGCCTATGCTGACAAGAGACGCACTGATCTTCAGTTCGAGGTCGGAGATCACGTATTTCTTAAAGTTTCTGCTACGAAGGGAGTCATACGGTTCGGGAAGCGAGGTAAGTTACGTCCTAGGTATATCGGGCCGTTCAAGATTCTCGAGAGGATAGGTCCCGTCGCGTATAAGTTAGCTCTGCCGCCTAACTTAGAAGGTATTCATAATGTTTTTCATATTTCTATGTTACGAAAATACGTGTTTGATCCGAAACACGTGATCAAATACGACGAGGTAGTTCTAAGCCAGGATCTACAGTACGAAGAGAAACCGGTCCGGATACTCGATCGTAAGGTTAGAATTTTGAGAAATAAAGAAATTTTGCAAGTCAAAGTTCTTTGGAATCACCACGGCATCGAAGAAGCCACGTGAGAATTAGAAGAAAAGATAAGAGCTCAGTATCCTGACCTAGAATATCCAGGTACGTGAAATTTCGGGGACGAAATTTTTATAAGAGGGGAGGAATGTAGTAGCCCAAATTTTCGTATTAAATTAATTAGTTAAATTAAGTCTTGAAAGAAAACCAATATTTTAGGGTTACAATTTATTTACGTAACTCGCATGGGAGTATTTTGCATGCAAAATAAATCGATTTTATATGTATTTACATGCATAAATAAGTAAATTAACTATTTAAATATAATAGTGTACGTGTATGGGAGAAATGGAGGCTATGTATAATTAAAGTTAATCATGTATATACGTGTTTAGTTAGATATACACATGCATGAACCAACATTACGTGGCAAATAGATAGAAAAGGAAATGTTGATGACATGCAAAGGCTATAAACCTATAAATAATGACTCACCACCTTTTTCCCCTATAAATAGGTTGGGAGTGATATACGAACCATTAGAAAGTTGTTTTTGCTAGTTTATTAGCCAAAGAAGCTTTGGAGAATATCCGGGAATAGAGCATCCAATTGGAGATCAGAATTAATAAGTTTAGAATATCAGGTGGGGTTTCTCTTTCCAAAGTATAATTTGAGTTAGTAAGCTCTAAAATGTGGGATTATCCATGAAAAATGTTTTGATGCGTGATTACATGTTTAAGGCTCTTATGTTTACGATCGGGTCTTTCGGTTGGTCTAACACACTAATCGAGGGGCTGTGCGGACGGTTAGATATCATTGGGTTGATCACCAATTGGTTCTAACCTCGAGGGGAGAACTAGTGGATGAAATACTCCATTGTCTCCAAACTATAGGCTCCATCAGAAAGGGATCCGGCAGTGGTACGTCCCGGGATCAATATAAGGGTAACATGGTAATACGCATTTGCGCGCAATCAACGAAAATGGGTTTTCGGCATGGAAGTTATATGATTTCTAAACCCTTCTATGCATGCTTTATTATCATGGATATTCTTTTTATTATAAATGTTTTTGGCATAACTCCACTGAGTGCATTAGTACTCAGCCCTGCAATTCCTTTCCAAATGTTTTGCAGATTAAGGTAAAGGAATCTGGTGGAGCAGCAGGAGCTGGGGAGGACTGTTGTTGTTGCTACGGTGTAAAAAGAATAAACGCTTCCGCTACGCTTTAAAATAAAGTCCACCCCTCATGTATATTATGATAAGTAAATTTCATATTTCTGTAATAAAATCTCTACGTTTCTCCTACTTCTACATTTCTTTTACGGGTACTCAGACAGCGGCCAACACGGGAAGTTCGGATTAACCAACCCCATAGTTTGAGCTGTATATGTCCCGATCCCGTATTTAAATATTTTACTTCATTTTCACGGGTATTCAGACATGGCGGCCGGTACGGGCAGTATGGTTTTCCTACCCCGTAGTTCGTGCTGTACGTCCCGATCCCGTAGTTAATTAAATGATAATAATATGGTTAAAATGTCTTAAGCTATGATCCCCCTTCTATCCCCGCTTCTTAACTCCAACCCCTTGCCACGTCCCGGCACACGTGCCTTCCCTCGGGAATTGGGGCGTGACAGAAATGCCCACTGCATCCAAAGCGACCACCAACAAGGATAAAGGCCAGATGGCTGAGAACCCTAAGAAGAAGCCAATGAAGATGTCTATATCTTCAAGGGCCGAAACTATGGGCAAGCAAAGACCAACTGTTCCTAGCACTTACAATGCTAAAGCTTACCAATCCAAAGGTAAAGGGAAACCAGTTGTAGCTTCTAAGTCTCAAACCAAGACACGAGAGACAAAGGATCTTCCTTTCAAGAAAAGGAGTAATGTCTATGTGTCACGTTATCTGGACTGGAGATGGTCCAACCGGACTAACGCTGAGGGGGAAGAATTCGAAGCACCAAAGAGGCCGCTTCGAACTTCCAAGGTTACTCAAGCGAGTCGGGGTCAAAACCCTAGTTGGACTGCTTCGCGAAAACCTAGCGAGCCGCTTCAACAGACTGTAAAACCCAAGTCAGTCTCTAAGCCCGTAGCTAATCCGAAGCGAGTCGCTTCAGGATACAAGCCAAAGGGTAAAAGCATGGGTATGTCTGAAGCGAGCCGCTACCCCTCTTGCACACACTGCTGCACATGTGAAGCTGCTTCAAGGCAGAAGTCACAGTTTTCGAAGGTCGAGAAGCCCAAAGCACAAGCTTCCTTTCAAAAGAAAGTGAAGCAAGTGTGGGTACCTAAGGGAACTAACCTGCAAGGACCCAAACTGATTTGGGTACCAAAATCTGTCTAAATGCAGGTGAGCGCCGTGGATCCCATGCCAAGTGAGGGTCAACAAATATGGTACTTGGACAGTGGATGTTCAAGACACATGACCGGCATGAGAGCTCTACTTCACGACTACATAGAGAAGAAGGGTCCACACGTCACTTTTGGTGATAATTCTCGAGGAAGCACCAAAGGGTACGGCGCACTGAAAGTCGGAAAGCTCACAATTGAAGAAGTCTCCTACGTGGAAGGACTTAAGCACAACTTGTTATCCATTTCACAATTTTGTGACAAGGGATACAAGGTGGAATTTATTTCCAATAAGTGCATAGTAAAGAGCAAGCTCACTGCCCAGGTTGTGCTGACTGGAATTAGACAAAGAAACGTCTATATAGCACAATGGGATAGCTGCAAAGTGGAGACGTGCTTAGTAGCAAGGAGTGCTACAGAGATAGGATGGCTATGGCACCGACGCTTGAATCATCTCAACTTCAAAGCAATCAATCGCTTAGCTCGAAAGGGTTTGGTGCAAGGCATACCAAATGAAGTCTTCATCAAAGACCATCCTTGCTCACCATGCCAACAAGGGAAGTAGACGAAGAAGCACTTTGCCATTCTCGAAGAAGCTTTGTCAAAGCGAGTGCTCGAGCTGCTTCATATGGATCTGTTTGGTCCAGTCACTCCAGTTAGTGTAATTGGAAGGAAGTACACTCTAGTTGTAGTCGACGACTTGTCTCGCTACACTTGGGTTGTATTTCTCTTCAGCAAGAAGGAGACTCTGACCAAACTACCACAACTGCTCAAGCGTTTGGCAGTGGAGAAGAATCAAGCTATCGTGACGATCCGCTCCGACAAAGGCACGAAGTTCTTGAACTCTACCATTGAAGCTTATTGCATGGAGCATGGCATAGCACATCAGACATCCTCAGCACGCACACCTCAGCAGAATGGAGTTGCTGAAAGAAGAAATCGAATCATCAAAGAAGCCGTTCGAACCATGATTGCAGACTCGAAGCTTCCAATGAAGTATTGGGCCGAAGCTGCCAATACAACATGCTACACTCAGAATAGAACGCTTCTTTGCAAACGGCACGACAAAACACCATATGAAATATGGACAGGGAGAATTCCTAACATTTCTTATTTCCATATTTTTGGTTGTAGGGTCTTCATCCATGACAATGGGAAGTCGCAATTGAAAGCCTTTGAAAGCAAAGCTGATGAAGGAATATTCTTAGGGTATTCCACATCAAGCAAAGCTTATAGGGTGTTCAATTGTAAAACCCTAATCGTGGAAGAATCACCCCATGTCGTATTTGATGAATCCTCTTTAAGTCTTTCACAGGAACAGGTTAACTCAAATGAAAAGAATTCAAGCAAGGAACCCTCAAACTCACTCACTTGGGATATGCTCGAAGAAGATGATGAGATAATATATTCAAGCGAGCAAAATCCCAAAGGAGAAGGTGAAGCTGCCCCAAAGATTCCGAAAGCGAGTGCAGGCCAAGCACCCAATCCAGTCGCTTCAGATGGTGAAGCGAGTGACCAAGAATAAGATGAAGATGAAGCTGGCGGATCCAAGCGTGCATGGCTCAAGGATCACTCACCAAGTCAAATTATTGGAGATCCATCCAAGGGTGTAGTGACCAGAAGTCAAGTGTTTGGAGAAAGTGCCATGTTCAGTTGCTTTCTCTCAAACATCGAGCCGTCATGCGTGGAGGAAGCCCTAACCGACTCAAACTTGGTGATTGCCATGCAGGAAGAGCTGAACCAGTTCACCAGAAACGACGTTTGGTATCTCGTGGATCGTCCTAAATTTCAGCATGTGATTGGCACCAAGTGGGTGTTCAAGAACAAGACAGACGAGGACCACAACGTTGTGAGGAACAAGGCGCGTCTAGTCGCTAAAGGCTACTGCCAAGAGGAAGGAATCGATTTTGATGAGACCTTCGCTCCAGTGGCACGACTTGAAGTGATCCGACTATTTCTAGCCTATGCAGCAGCCAAGAAATTCAAAGTGTATCAAATGGATGTGAAGAGCGCGTTCCTCAACGGTGAATTGAAGGAAGAAGTGTATGTGGAGCAGCCACCGGGTTTCGAGCAAGGAGATAAGGTGTATCGATTGAATAAAGCTCTATATGGGCTGAAGCAAGCTCCCAGAGCTTGGTACGACACCCTGTCTCAATTCTTAGTGGATAATGGCTTCCATAAAGGAAAAATAGATCGAACCTTATTCACCATCAATCATGGAGATGATATGCTATGGGTTCAGATCTACGTGGACGACATCATATTTGGATCACCTAACCAGTCGCTTAGCAAGAAGTTTGGAGAGCTTATGAAGACCAAATATGAGATGTCGATGATTGGCTTGATGAGCTGCTTTCTAGGTCTCCAAGTGAAGCAGCAGGATGATGGTATCTTCATCAATCAAGCTAAATACACAAGATACATGCTTGCCAAGTTCGGTGTTCAGCATGCCAAAGCTGTGAAGATTCCGATGAACACGAACTGGAAGATGGAACCAGACATAGATGGGAAGTCTGTGGATGCTACAGACTACCGAGCCTTGATCGGATCCCTTCTATATCTCACTGCAAGTAGGCCGGATATAGCTTTTCCAGTTGGAGTCTGTGCTCGCTTCCAAAGCAATCCCAAGCACAGCCATCTTGAAGCTGCCAAGAGAATTCTTCGATATCTGAAGGGCACTGTCAATATGGGGCTGTGGTATCCAACGGAGGACAATTTGGAGCTCACTGGATACTCAGACGCTGACTATGGAGGGTGCCGAATTGATAGGAAATCAACTTCGGGCACTTGTCAGTTCTTGGGAAGCAAGCTGATCTCATGGTTTTCGAAGAAGCAGACGAGTGTAGCTACTTCAACGACTGAAGCCGAATATATGGCCGCTGGAAGCTGCTGTTCCCAAATTCTATGGCTTCGTCAGCAGTTGAAGGACTACAATGTTGAAGCAAATGAAATTCCAATATTCTGCGACAACAACAGCGCGATCTGCATCTCTCAAAATCCAGTGCTACACACCAGATGCAAGCACGTGGAAATCCGACATCACTTCATACGTGATCATGTCGAGAAGAAGGATATCAAGCTCGAGAAAATTCATACCGATCTCCAGCGAGCAGATTTCCTCACCAAGCCTCTAGCTGAGTCTCGTTTCAATAAGCTATGCATGGAATTAGGGTTATTAGACCCTGGTGAAGAGTGCTAGATCCAGGATGCACGAAGGAGTGGTCGCTAGTTTTTTGTAGCGTCACTCGCTTCGGATCTTCACCAACTCAAGCGAGTCACTTCAAAATCTCACTCGCTTGAAGAAGGAGAAATAAGGTGGAGTAAGGTGGAGTGTTGGAAGACGTTCTCTACCCGCTTACAGGAATTGTTAAGCCATTGGTTAAGGGGGAACTATTGTTTGCTCTCGGAGCAAGCTACTTCCAAAGCGAGCAAGGAAAGCTGCTACCTAGCCTAGGATTCCTAGCAAGTGGGTATAAACACTCGCAAGTGCCGTTTCTAGTAACGGTTGTGGGGTCTTGAATCGGGCCTTCCCACGTAAAAATGGCGAAAGCTTAGGCAGGGCTAGCACCTAGACCTTGTGTCCTCTTCCCATCTTTCCGCCGAAGAGGAACAAGTCTTCTCATCTCCTTCATCGTGGATAAATGTCCAATTCTTACTCACTCTTCATTGAGTTGAGCTGCCGGATGTCTATCCATTCCTCCCCCACTTTGAATTTTGCATCGCTTCAATTTACCCTAACTTGGGTCAAAGCGAGTCGATTGCAAGTTCATTCTGTAGCTTGTAGGAGGAAGCTTGAAGGTTTACCTTTTTCTACAAAAGGTTGCAGGGCTGGTGACATGCTTCTGCGTAAAATACGAGATTGTCTTGTCAGAGCATTCTCATTGTCATCCTGTCCATTTCTGCTCTGAGATAAGGACTTGTACTCATCCCCCATTCGTCGTGAATATGTACACTTACGTGAAGCTCCCCTCTGGGTTGTAGTAAGCTTGTGTACTATATTAATTTCCTCCCTCATTCACTTCGATGGAGGACTCTCAAATTCGTAGAGGAAGATGAATGCCATGAAGATGAATGCTAAGAAGATGAAGTACTCAACGGGTGGTATCAACAAGATTCAAAGCGAATCAACAAATGCATTCATCAACAAGTGGATTCAAAAACTTGAAATCCAAATCAAATGATGTCTCCAACAAGTGGTATCAATCTCCTACGAAGTGAGATTGACTGGTAAGCATTTCAATTTTAAGTACACTAAGTGAGCTGAAGCGTGCTAGAAACCTTCACTCACTATGTGGAAAATATGAAATGAATCTGACACAAATACAAAGAGGAAAACATTCTTGTTTACCCTCGAAGTATGTAAGTCAGAAACATTTTAAAATTAAGCAAAGAAATTCAATTTCTTATTCCAGTCGCTTCAGATGGCCAAGCAAGTGCTACGTCACTCAAAGCTAGCCATCGCAAGCGAGTGCGGAACAGTCACTCAAGCGAGTGCCTCTCAAGCGAGTCAAAGCCTAGCGGCCCAACTCGAAGCGAGTGGGCACGAAGCGAGTATGAGTTGTCTGCACTCGAGTGCCTATTTCACTTTCTGCCAAGCATTTAATGCAGGTTCACGTACGGCGAAAATATCGGGCGCGTGGTTCTCACTTTGAATTCGAAGCGGGAAAAGACGGAGAAGATCCAGCCGTCGAATCTTAACAGTCCCTGATCTACAGCCGTTGGATTAGCGCCGTATAAGACAACCCAATCACAACAGGCCACATGGAGACGACGAGCAAGTGGCGGTTCACTTTTACTGTGATGATGCCGGACACATCAGATCCATCACCGCACGTCTGCCGCCTACCTATAGGACTTACGGCAATATTACCGTCTTACCCCTGCCACGTCAGCCAAGACATAATTCTATATATATGAGACGATGCAGAACTGCAGAACATTTCACAGCCCTCAAAAATTACCATTCTCGTGCTTAGATCTGCAACTTCTACAACTCACGAGTCTCAACCCTTGCTTCTCATCGTTAAAACTCCGTTCAAAATCCTTCAAATCTCACCATGGGAAAGAAGCTGAATACCGAAACGATGGAGCAGTTTATGACGGAGGTTGATAAACACATCAACGTTGAGCCCCATCTAGACCTAATCGTCATCGAGAGAGATGGTTTCTTCCGTAGAGCCGTGACCATGGCCGGTCTATGGAAGTTCCTGACGGCGGTTCCGTCAAAGATTCTGGCAAAGGCCGTTGGAGAGCTCCTGCTAAATTTGAGGAAGGAGCAGAACTCATCTTCGTTCACAGATCCACAATCCAAGAAGCCGGTGGAGGTGGACTTGAACGAGCTAATCGGCGTATTTGACATGCCAAGGGAAGGAGGAGATTCCCTTTTGGATTTGGGATTTTCGGCCGGAGTGGAGTATGGCCGTTTTGCCGTCGCCGGAGCTGCAACAAATTTTAAGGAGGCCAGTATTCGTACAAACCTGAAGGCCCCCTTCAACCTTATTTGCGAACTCTTCTCGAAGAGCATCGCATGTTACGTCGGAACCCTGGATACGTTGTCGGAGACAAAGTTGATAGCCACCACTGTTATCATCAACAGCCTCACCGGAACCAGCTTCAACCGGCATGGCTGGTTTCTCAAACAACTCCATGAAGCTGCTGACGACTTTGCGTTCGTACCTGGGAGCGCCGATCAGATTCTCCGCAAGGGGAAACTGAAGTTCTTCTCAAGACTCTCCTTTGCCTTGGAGAAGAAGTTTCCGGGCAAAGCATGGCCGGAAACTGACACCATCGTCTACAACAAACAGTCCATTTTCCACGACAAATGGAGGAAGACAAAGGTTCTGATGGATCAGGGACTTCTAAATGTAGAAGTGCCCGCAGCAAGGCCAGTTGTGGAAACACAAGCTGAAGTGAGCCAAGCAAAGCGAGCCGCTTCACCCTTGAAGCGTGCGGCGCCGAAGCGAGGCAAGAAGAAAATGAAGCGAGTCACTTCACTCGTCCAAGAAAGCGAGGCGGTGGAGAAGCCTCTTGAAGACGTTGAAGTTACTCAACCCCAGCCTTCACCAACCAAAGCTCAAATTCCCCCACTACAAATCACCCAAATACCTGAACCACAAGCCTCATCAACTCATCAACCACTCACCCAAACACCCCTCTCTCCCCAAGAAGAAGAGTCTGCATCTTCTTTTCATATCCCTACTGTCCCATTCCTCAGCACAGATCAAACTGTTGCCTACACTACATTCCAACCACTTCAAACTCAACAAATCCAACCAGCCACAGAACCCATTCCGATCCCTGAAACCCCTGAAACCACACCATCCCAATCCCCTTCGACATCGGCAGCAACTGCCGATACCGCCCATACATCCATTATCCCCCAATTCCAAATTACCAAAACTCCTACCCAAGTTGATGCTCTCAAAAGATACAAGAGAGATAGAGAGCAGGCAGCTGAAAGCATAAGAACCCGCTATCCCTCGGTGCCTATGTCAGACGACTTCTTCACCAAGGCTGTCGATTTCTTGACATACGTCACCTACCGCGGCACGGAGTATTACAAAGTGTTCAAACTCCTAGAAGCCTTCTCAAAGGACGATCTAATCCAGATGGAGGGAAAACTCCTGGACTTCATCGGTGAGAATGGCTTTCATGCATTTCTCACCGGAACCAGCTTTTGGGATAAGCTGGACGCCAAGGTGAAGCGTGCCTATCCGGACGCTATAGTCCCTGAGCACACTCCTACCATTCATGAAAGGAGAATGATGAGGGAGCATGCGGAGGAGGTGGAGGTGAAGGAGGCGGAGATCTCGAGTCTGCAAAGCGAGATCACCAGAAAAGAGTTGGAGATGGAGAAGAAGACAGAGGAGGTCAAGAGTCTTCGTGAAGAATTTGACAAAAAGAAGAGTGAACTGGAGGGAAAGGTGGGAGAAAAGGAGAGGTTGTTGGAAGAGAAGGAGAAGGCGCTGGAGGCGCAAGTGAAGCTGGTCGGAGACCAAAAGAAGACCATTGCTGAACTCAAACAGCTGCTTGATGCTGAAAGAAGCAGGCTGAAAGATCTGAACAGCAGAATGGTGAATCTTGAAAAGGAGAAAACTGCTCTAATCGCAAGTCACAAGGAAGAAATGGAAAAAGTCTCTAAATATGCTGAAGATGATTAGAGCAGTGGAGGATAAGGATGGAGAAATGGTGATGATGAATTGCCGACTGACCCGTGCTGCAATTCAAATAGCTGCTCAAGCCGAAGAGATTGACTCAGTCAATCTGAAGAAAGCAGAACTAGATGAGCAGATCGATCAAGCGCAGAGAAATGCTAGTAAGCTAGCAGAGAAGATCATGGAAGCTGCACAGCTCCGCACAACTCTCAACAGGCAAGAAAGTGCCCTGGCTACAGCAAAAGCCGAACTTGAAGCTTCTCAAGAATTCCTCAATCTCACGATCGAGGAAGAGCGCAAAGACATTCGCGCAGAGATTGAAGCTGAGTTGGCCGCTCGCTTCAGAAACGTTGAGTCACTGGAAAAATTGATGGCGTCTGTTGTTGAGAGAGAGAAGCAATGCGAACTCTTGCTGGAAGAAATCTCTATCAAAACAGCCGAAATTGTATTGTCGGAAGAGCAAGTCTTCGCGACACATGCTGAAAAGATGCTCCATGCTGTATTTGATAAGGTCGAAGAGCTCGGCAAATCTCTTGATGGAAAGACAATCGTCCCAACCCCTGGCAGTGATGATGCCAAAAAGGGGGAAGGACAAGTGAAGCAAGGAGGAATTGGAGGTGCTGGAGGAAGTGGAATGTTGATGGGACTAATCGAAGGAGGAAGGAGTGATGAAGGTGCGGAGGAAGTGGTAGATGATGAAGCGAGGGCTCTGAGCACAGCGAAGGGCAAATTTAAGCTCACTGAGGAGGAGCTGATGAAAAAGCCCGAGGAGCCCAGCAGGCCGCTTCAAGAAAAGGTGCTTAGTGCTTCAATCGCACGGCATCCTCCAGTGACGGTGATAACGAAGGAGGAGAGGCGGAAGCAGGTGGAGCAGGATGCAGCCATGGCATGGTAGATGGAGCGCCTTTTTGATCTAACAAAAAAATCTGCTGCAGGTGCTTCTTCTAGTTCCAAAGCGCCCGCTTCAGCCATAGCGCCCGCTTCAGCAGCAGCACCCGCTTCAACAGCTGCACTCATTATATCCGCAGTTGTCCCTTCTAGTGCAGCCACAAAGAAAGACATGCCTCCTCCCCCACCACCGAAGCAGCCACTGAAGCGAACTGCTCCAGAGACGAAAGGAGATGACCCCGCGGCCAAGCGCCAAAAGGTCAAACAAGCAGTTGCTTCAAGGGCTGAGAAGGAAGAAAGGAGAAGGAAAAGAGGAGAAGAAGGAAGGAGCGAAGTAGAGAAGGAGAGGAGAATAAAGGCCAAACGACTTCAAGTGATAGACGGCCGGATCAAGGAACACTTCAATGAAGTGAGACTCATCCAGTCCGCTCTAATTCGTAGTGCCTTTGTTCCACTCATGCCAGAGGAGTCCGAAGCATGTCTTGCTCAAGCCGTGATCGACACATGCCAGACGACGGCAAAAGAAATGATTGAATCTGGCCGCTACCGCCTCAAGGAGGAACAGAACTACATCCGCAAGCGACTCAATGAGAAGCTTCCTATCTGGAGTGGCGAGTCAGGAAAGAAATTCAAAGCAATCATGGCACAGATGGCCAGCTGGTCGGAAGAGGAGTTGACCGTGCACAGAAACGAGCATCTTGATGCCCGTGAAATTGAGCAGTTCGTGCCTGACGAGTTACTTGTGCAGTGGCTACACTACAAAGAAAAATTTATCAAAGCATACTACTATTGGGTGGTAGTGCCACTACAGACCGAATGCTCAAGAATCAGCGCTCTCAACAACTTTCTTAGTGCCTATGATGAGAAGTTCAGGCGGAAGGTTCTCTCACTCGCACAGCTTGCAGTGCCCATGCCACTGATCATCAAGGTACCAGCCAAGAAGGGATTTCCCATGCCCTTCCTACCCGGTACATGCGTCCCAGATCATAGCATCATCGATGTTGAAGTGGATGAAGCCTTCCAACTTGAGGAGACTTGGAGGAGGCCAAGTATCCACACTATTGGCTCATTAGAAGCGAAGGTCTTCAGTGCTTACACTATCCCAGAAGAGATGATTGCAAGGGACTTGGAGGCAGAGGAAGAAGAGAAAGAAATGGATGTGACAGAGAAGAAGGAGGATGACAAGAAAGGAGCTGCAGGAAACCTTTGAGTTTCAAGTTCCTTAATATTTTTGTGAACTGCTTGTTCATTTATCCAATTTCAATTTCTGTCAAAATGCGTCATTTACTTGCTTTGTGAATGACATTACTTTTTGCTACAAACTCAAACAAAATTTAACCGAAAAAAAAAAGGGGAAAGGAACTTAAAAATTAATTCAAACGAAGCTGCAAAGGAAGCAGGCGCTTGAAGTTCCTTCCACGGTTAGATAGACTAGATTTCAATAATCTTAAGTCTTTGGGTTTTGGCATCATCAAAAAGGGGGAAATTGTTGGGAATTGTTAAGAACGACATGTTATGGGGGAACCTATAAGGGATAATTATGTTGTTTTGATTTGATCCCAAAACCCCAAGTGTTCTATTCCCAAGCGACCCACTTTGATGTAGTTAATAGGTTAGAATTTTTTCTAAGCCTACTCTGTTAGGATGGCTCTTTAATTTTGTTTACATTATAGGCTTCAAAAGTTCAAGTGAAGGCCACTCGCTTGAGTGTGTTTTTCCAAAGTGAAGCAAGTCTAGCAAACTGAAGTGAAGCGTGCCGAAGAACAGTGTAGCAAAGCGAGCGCTACAGTAGATTCGAAGTAAGTCTGCCAAAGCAAAGCGAAGCGAGTGCTACAGTTCAAAGCCAAAGCGAAGTGAAGCAAGCGCTACAGTGTAAAGTCAAAGTTAGTCAACTCTAGTCAACAATTTCCAAAGTAGTCACTTGGGAACTTTATCTCCCAAAGCGGCTCACTACAGAATGACTACGAAGTGAGTCAACTAAAGCGGACGCTACTACTTCAAAGCGAAGCGAGCCACTACCTACCAGAAAGCGACAGCACACTTCCCGCTCCGAATTTGAACTCCAGTCAACTGGAGATCTCCGCATTAATTACGAGATCTCCACGTGTCGAATGCGGAGAGGAGCAGAGGAGTTGACTGCCAGACCGACAAGGCGCCGTAACAGTACTGGGTCGCTCCAGTTACTGTTGAAATTGGACCTTAGCCATTTCCGGCAAAAATCCAAATCTGCGCATCTGAAAAGCAGCCAGCCTGTGCAAGTACTGTCGAGAGGAGGAGGGACAAGGCCACCAACCAAGCAACGGATCTCAGCCAACCCTCCGCCTATAAATAGTGAAGGATCACAACGTGAAGAAGCAGAACACTACTTGAGCATTCGAGCGCATACAGCATACAAACACTCCCAAGCCTTTGAGCAATCTTCGAGTTTTTGTTTCCCAGTGTTCTCTGAGTTTCCAGTTCATCGGAACTCGTCTTCACAACCTTCACACTTATAGTCTAAGCCCACTTCAAATATCCAAGCTTAGAAGGAGAGCTCTAGCCTACTTTGCATCTACTGTAAAGAGCTCTTCATAGTGTGTTCGTCAACCAAAAATCCTAAACTCTGTTTGTTAGGTTTTTGAGTCGTCGTTAGGTTGTCCCGATCCAAGGCTCTTCTTTCATCGATTGAAGAAGCCTCGATCATATAGTGTAGATCCAAGCTTGCACCTACATCGTTTGTGTGAAGCTCGATCGAAGCTAGGCTGTAAGGAGAGCCCGTGATCTCCCTGTCTGTGTTCGACTGAAGCGAGTGAAGCTTCAAGTCGTTGTTAGGTTTGTGTAGTGAACCCGCAATCACTACGTCAGTCGTTTGATCCAGGCAAGTGAAGCCCGATCTCGACCAGGTTTTTGAAGGACCCGTAACCTTCAAGTTCTTGAGTGAAGAGAACAGTTGCCGTCGTGCAACAAGTGGACGTAGGAGCTTTATCTCCGAACCACTATAAATCTCTGTGTCGCATCTCTCTAACCTTAATCTCTTTACAGGATTTGATTATCCATTGCACGTGCATATAAACAAACTTAACTTGGATTTTTAATTACTTAGGAAAGATTTTAGCTCACCGAATTTCCACATACACGAGTAAAGACTCCCTCTTGATCAAGTTCTTACTTAGGTCAAGCAGGCAAGCTACGTACTGTGGATCTAGCTTCAGCTAGGTCTTAAGTGTCAAAGCGAGCTCTTTACTTGTCACTCTGAGTTAAAGGGAAAAACTTGAAAAACTTGAAATACGTATTCAACCCCCCCCCCCCCCCCCCCCCTCTACGTATTTCCCTATTAACAAACCGGGACCAACAAAGTTGTAGCGTCCGCTTTGATCGAGTAGCTTCGGGACATACTTGAAGCGTCTACTTTGGAAAATAGAGTTTCCGAGTATTGCTTAAGTAAATTTTGACTCGCTTTAACTTTCGTTGTAGCGCTCGCTTCGCTTCGCTTTGGTGGACTCGCTTTGATTCCACTGGAGCGCTTGCTTCGCTTCGCTATTCTTCGGCACGCTTCACTTCGGCTCGGTAGACTTGCTTCGCTTGGAAAACACACTCAAGTGAGTGGCCTTCACTTGAATTTTCTGCAGTCTAAAATCTAAGAGACTATAGCAAAATAAAGCCATCCTAACAGTTTAGGCTTAGAAAAATTTCTAACCTATTATCTACATCAAAAATGGGTCGCTTGGGAACAGAACACTTGAGGTTTTGGGCTAAAATCAAAACAAATATTCGACTCACTTCGAAGTGTCCCATAGGAGTTCCCCCTTAACATTTTGTTCTTAACAATTCCCAACAGATTCCTATACAGACTAATATCGGGGATATTCCAGGAAACTCCAAGAGGAAGACTAACTGTTAAATAATATTCATGCCAGTCCTTATCTTTGGATTCATACTTGCCGTATATATTCGCAAAATAGACATTTGGAGAGAAATACAGGTGAGAATCTCTATATTTTAATTCATGAGTGTGAAAGAAAAAGAAGGTTGTATCCTTCGCCCCTTCTAGACTAGTAATCATGTGGAAAAAGACAGCCTTGCGGATAGAGGCTGGGTTCAATTGATTGAAGGGCACATTGTATAAATGGGTGACACGAGCAAAAAAGGGAGGTACGGGAAAGCGCAGTCCGGCCCCTAGCTGGAAGAACCAAAAGGTTTTGGAAGGGGATGTTAGCAGCAAAGGACGCTCATTCTCCCCAGGGATTTTCAGCGAAAATCCCCCAAATTCCTTCACTTTCTTGATGAAAACGTCTAAGACTGTTCTATCTAGGGTGGAAGGTGATAGATCCGGGTTGAAGATCCACAACAATTTAAGAGATTATTCATCACGTTTTGCAAGGAGCATTCATGGATAAAGCGTCATAGCGGTAAAGAGCAAGAGATTCGTACATTCGAAGAGCTATAATCATGTATTTTGTATAGAACATAGTTTGCGCAGAAAACGTCGAATAGTAATCGAGCTTTTTAACTAGATAAGAGGTGTATTAAGGCACATTTGGCTATGAACTAGTAGAATCCATGGAGTATAATACTTATTCAAGTAAACGATGAAGAAATGAAGCAACGGGAAGAAGAGAGAAGTGAGGAGCACGAAGCTCTGTTCGGTCTCATTCCCTTTGGAGAATGAGGGTTTTACCTTAGGCTCAAGGCAGTAAGTGAAAGAGGCTCTTCTCGGCGTAAAGGAAGAGGGATGGAAATGACGGCGAGTGACGATTCCCGGCGAGAGGCTTCGGAAGCCTGGACTGCTCGAGCTCAAAGGAACTCGTGGAGCAGGGTGTAAGTGAATGAAACAGTACTCAAGAGTGCATGTTTTTTATGGAGAGTTCAGTTGTGATTATGATGAGGTATGTGATATTTATAGATGCAAGGAGGATGAAAAAGTGAGCATTCGTGTGAAGGAAGGACAGAAAAGGAATTCTCATAGGAGTAAGATTTCCTCCGTCATGAATGCAGTGGTCCTCACTCTAAGAGTACGTAGAGTCATGCGAATGGCGTGTTACATAGATCCCAGGGATCTGACAGATGCCTATGGGAACCAGTCAGATCCTCTGTCCTATGACAGATGCCAATAAATCCCATGTGGCTTCTGAGAGGAGATAAGACTTCTAGCTTCTGCGTAGGACGTGCCTTATATTCGTATTGAGCATCTGAAACCTTTAAGAACCCATAGAACTTCTGGTAATATGCTACCATATGCTTGCAAGAAGAGTGTCTTCCTAGTGAATCGATCTATTTGGATAACGAGGCTGATACTTGGCCCCTATCATATCTGATGTGCTATTTTCCTTGGAAACGATATCCTAAGACATGAAAAAATGTATTTCCTCATTAATTTGAGTTATTTATGGAGTATGGCTGATATTAGTCCCTATCAGCTACTCCCCCCCAGGTCTTGAAGTACCAGTACGAGGGCTTCTGACGAGTATATATATATTTTATTTTTTATTATTTATTTTTCGTAAATACCGAGTTGCATAGGAAATTGAAACGGCGGTTATCCTCTCAAGAATAAAGTTGGACCTATTTCCTCTGCTCATCATTACTCCTTCCCCTAGGGCAGGGGAACGTGGGATTATTTAAAAGGCATTTTGAAATATGTATTATTATTACTCTGTCTCATTTGCAGGCGAAAAGGTGCTTTGCTTTTTTTTTTTTTTTAAATGACTTGGGACGATAAATAGGGAACTACTTCCCTCTTCCCTTTTAACTTCTGCATTTCTCTCTCTCTGCATTGTGCTTTGGAAAGAGGAGGGCGATATTTCGAACCGTCGGCTGTCCCCAACGATTGCTGCGACGACCACCTTACTGCAGTCTTCTTTCAGGTACAGCATTACCTTTTTACTTTCCTATGTTCTTGCACAAGCTTCCTTTTAAATCCCCTAGGGTTAGGGCAACTTTTACTGTTTCCCCTGTTCTCGTTTTGTATATTTGAAAGAATATCGCTAGCTCAAATTTTCCTGGACTGTGAAATTGATCGCCATGTGAATCGTAGTTGATGCTCTATCCTTAGAACTATCGATTAGTTAGGACATTCTTAGAAATGGGACTTATTCATGTTTATCTGAGATTCCACTCTTTTACTTTCCCTTATCGATGGTTGTTTCTTTTCTGTAGCCATGGACACTGCAAAGCTGAATATGATGCAGAAGATCCATGAAAAGCTGCTGAAGAGAATCGAACAAGCGGGAAACAGCGATCCTAACCCGGTTCTGTCAGGAGCAGATACACCTTCTCTGGTGCCTACAGAGCCTGACAGCCCTAAAGCTTCTCAGGAAGTTCTCCGAGAGGTAGAGACTACAAGACCTCGGCTGAAACCTTTCTATCCACACTTGGTTGCTTCAAACCGGCCAATTTCATCTTCTCCCATTCTTATTGATGTGGATGTTGGTACCTCCACCTTGGCTACCCTAGAGCCTCACTCTTCCTCCCTAAAAAGGAAAAGTGATTCTCCCTCTTCCCCAATCAGGAAGAAAGGTAAAATGTTGGAAAATCCCCCTTCTGCCCAAGCGCTGAGCCTGGAACACCTGAAGGAGCACCTTTTCCAGTCTGAGAAGAGTAGAGAGCAACTCCAAGTTGAGGTCCGTCAACTTCGATGCCTCCTGCGGGGTAAAGAGGAGCATTGTTCCATCATCGAACAGAATGCACTTACCCTTTCTGAGTGAGTAAAGGAACTTGAGGGAGCTTTGAAAGCCTCATCAGATAGAGTGGAGCTATTACAGAAAATCCACGCAGCGAAAGTGGGACAATTAATGCTTACTCATGAGCGGGAGCTAGCACGAGCCCAAGCTTTCCTAGATTCTTTGATTAAACATCTGCCAGAAGCTTATCTCCGATCTCAGGATTTCTGGCTTCGGATGTTCGACCCCCTTACCGAGTGGACGGTCTCTGCCATCCATGAATGCTGTCAACAGCTAGGTGTTCCTGATCGTGTGGCCACCATCAATGCAGGGCCCATAGTAAGGATGTTTGACACGGAGCCTGATTCTCTTTGGAAGAATCGTCTCGCTTCCCCTAAGGAGCTTTGGTTTATGCCCGTGCTAAGAGAAGCATCTCAAATCCTCCGCCAGCCTGCTGGAGTCTTGGCAGATCTCCCTCCTTGGGATGCTCCTTTGTTTCCTCTTTCCCCTCATAATACTATGGTTATGAGATCGATACGAAAAGCTTTTGATCAGGTATTTCCCTTCTTTTCTCTTTTTCTTTCTCTCTTTTTCTTTTTTCTTTTTTTTTTCTTTTTTTTTTAGTGTTTATTTGCTTATTATGAAATTTTCTTCTTCTATTAGGAACTAAGAGAGAGAAAAGCTTCGAGCCCATCTGCCAGCGAGGAAGGTGCCTCCTTACTACCCACTTCTAAAGAGGCGAAGAATGGTTCTACGATGGGCGTGCTTTACAAGTTCTCGCGCACTCTCCCAAGGGTGGCCCCTCTACCTCTTCCGCTTTAGCTGCTATCGAGGAATGGTCTTCTTCCTCCCATTCATCAAGCTCAGAGGATTTAGCTTCTGCTCCAGATCCCTCTCTTTAATTTTGTTGCTTTGGATAGGATGTTTTTAAACAATTTACTTTTTGGGTATTTTGTTGTGGGGTGCTCATTTATGACCCTGAAATCGTGCTGATGGAGTACAAACAATATTACTTCTTTTCTACTTTTGGCTGGGTGCTTTTTGAGGCCCCGCTTTTGATATGCTTTCATTACCTCTTTTCAATTTAGGATGTTATCTTTCGATTTATATAACTTCTTGTCTTGTTTTTATTTGCCCTGTTCTTCTTGCTAAAGCATCTAGAAGTAATAGAATGCAAGCTAGAGGTATTTTTTCCTTTTTAAATAATGGAGTATGCATATGGGGATTCGTTAAAAGCATTTTAAGATAATGGGATATGGGTATCACCTACTCCCCCCCAAGTGAGGTGTAAGGGACTGAAGGAATTACGCCTCATTTGAAGGCTAAACATTTACGAAATATAACTATCTCAAAGGTAAAGAGGCATGGTCCAAGTTTCCACACATCAACCAATCATAAGATAAGAATTTAAAAGGCAGATAAGGGGTTGTAACCCACCATTCTTCCCTTCTTGAAGATAACTCCTAATTTTCCCTGCACGTTTCGAGGGTTATACCTTTTTCTTTGTTTGCCGTCTCCTAGACATTTTCTTGATCCAGCATTCCTATTTCACTTTTGACTTTCGCCCTTGCCTGGGCTATCAAAGCCTTCCATTGCCCCTTTACAATTGGGACATGGCACATGCTTGCTACCTTAGCTTCAAGTCCTTTACTTTCACTGATCTGTTGGAGCGACTGCTTGTCTAAATCTTTGGATGGTGGAGACTCTTCCAAAGGATTAGTGTTGGTGATCAGCAAGTGCTCCATTGGAGTGAACAGATTTTGATTTTCTTCTGCCGGGGTCAAGGCTTTGAGCCTCTTTTCTTCATGTTTAATTCATTTCATCTTCATCACCAACGGGTTCTGCCATTGACCTTTTCTTGGCCGCCCCCTCTTGCACCGATTGAATATAGCATTTTCGAGAGACTCCCTGGTCTCCCGATACCTGTCCCACCTGATTCCCCACAGGGAATTTCATCATCAGGTGATAAGTGGAAACCACTGCCTGAAATGGGTTTAGGGCGGTTCTCCCTAGAATAATATTGTAAGAAGATGGTTGTCGTACTACCAGAAAGGTGACTGGCTTTGACACCCGCATAGGTCCTTCGCCCAGGGGGAGCATCAAGTCGATTGATCCCAGCTGATAGGGATTAATATCAGCCATACTCCCTAAATAACCCAAGTTAATGGGGAATACACTTTCCTTAACCTTAGACTACAGTTCCTAGGGAAACTGATGTGTCAGATGTCACAATAGAGGCGGGAACCTTACCTCTATGAAAGGAATAATAAATCCTAGACGGAACTAGCATCAACAACGCCATTAATGGAGATAAGTATTACTTTTAAATGATGATCGATAGAGGCTATTCCGCGTAACAGCATAATATCAAAGAGATTTTATGGGCACCAGACGCTCAATACAATCAAGAATCGTATGCCATGCAAGAAGCTGTGAGGTTCTAGCTTCTCCCACAAGCCATGCGGGATCTGCAGGCATCTGCAAAGATAGAAGGATCTGACCAGATCCCATAAGTGTTTAGTAGAAGCTCGAGGTTCTGTGTAACATACGGTCCGCGTGACTCTATGTACTATAGAGTGAGGACCACTGCATTCATGACGGAGGATACTTTGCCTCCATTGGAATTCCTTTTCTGTCCTTCCTTCACACGGATGCTCACTTTTCACCCTCCTCACGCCTATAAATACTAAGTGAACGCACATGTCGATCATAACATCATAATAACATCACTCTCTACGAACAACACGCATCTTTGCGTACTGTTCCATTCAATTTCATACTCTCTTACGAGCTCCTTCGAGCCTAAGCGGTCAAGACGTTCGAAGTCTTCTTCCGGGAAGCCGCAGTTCCGTTTCACCTCCATCCGTTCTTCTCGACGCCGGGAAGAATCTCTCTCTTACTCACACTACCTTGAACTTAAGGTAAACCCCTCATCACCTAAAGGGGAATGAGGCTCAACAGAGTCCCGCGCTCCTCGTTTCTCTCTTTTTCCTACCTCATTTCTTCGTTATCTGCTTATATGAGTGCAAAACTCCATGGATCTTACTAGTTTATGGCTAAATATGCCCTTTACACACAGCACACAGCTTGATTCTTACTCATTATTCCTGCGCAAATCATGCTCTGTATAAAATACTCATCTATGTCTCTATACGCGCATGAATCTCTTGCTCTTTACTGCTTTAACGCTTTATCCATGAATGCTCTTTGCAAAACATGATGAAAAATACCTTAAATTGTTGTGGATCTCCAACCCGGATCTATCACCAGGGACATTATAGGGTCTCCCGAGAAACCATGCAGAGTTGTGGCTACGCCACTCAAAGGCTTCTGTAGACTCATTTGATTAAAGCAGCTTTCAAATATAACGTTAACTGCGGGCCCCGTATCCACAAAGACCCTTTGGACTTGATATCTTTCTACCTCCAATGTGATGACCAAGGCATCGTCATGTGGATGAGTTACTTTCTGATTATCCTCAGGTCCAAATGAAATTTCTGGTGGGGGTAGGCCTTTTTCGACCTTCCAGACCCCATGTCTTTCGTGCATGTGTAGCTCTCTGGCAGATGTTTTTCGACTTATGTTGGAATCACCTATGGTTGGCCCACCATGAATCATTTTGATAACGCCTTTAGGCTCTGGCCCTTGACCAGCATCTGGTGATTTTTCAGGGGCTTCTTTGCGCCTTTTGTTCTGTTCTGTCTCTCTTTTGACATATTCCAAGAGTTCTCCTTCTTGGATTAGTTTCTCAATAGCAATCCTCAGATTCCTGCAGTCATTGGTCATGTGACCAAAATCATTGTGAAATTTGCAAAACCGTTCAGAAGGCGGATTCCTTGGTGGTTGCCTATGTCCAGCAGGGATCTGGACCCCTGGTTTTTTCATGACCACTTCTAGCAAGTCAACAGGTTGTTTGATGAGTGGCGTAAAAGATCTCAGAAATCTTTCATTTTTATCAGTTTTCTTGGCATCTTGGGCTGGTCTTTTCCTTTCTTCAGGCTTCTTTTCCCTTTGGGAAGCCAATTCGGCCCACTTGCTGCTTAGGGCTTCTTCCATATGAATATATTTTTGAACCCTTGTCAATAGCTCTTCAAAAGAGGTGGCCTCTTTTTTGATGAGAGAAGCAAAAAATTGCCCTGGCTTCAAGCCATCTACACAGGCATGTACTTTCAGCTTTGGTTCTACTCCTGGTATTTCCAAGACAGCTTCATTGAAGCGTGTCATGTAGTCTCTCAGACTCTCATTAGCGCCTTGCTTGATGGTTGTCAGATGCAGTGAATTTCTAGTAGTTCTTTTAGCACTGACAAACTGTTGAAGGAAAACCTCCCTCAGATCCATAAAGGAGTTGATAGAAGCTTTTGGCAACTGCTTTAACTAATGTTGAGCAGTCCCTGATAGAGTTGTGAGGAATACTCGGCACGTGACACCTTCTGAATATTGATGAAGGAGGCATAAGCTCTCAAATTTCATTAAATGTTCATCAGGATCTCCCTTTCCCTGGTACTCACACGAGATTGTTTTGAAGTTGCTAGGAACAGGATCAGTTTGAATGTCTACAGAGAATGGACTATTCTCATCGATGTATACGGAGAAGAGCTCTGACTTGTTCCCATTACCCTGGTTATTGGGAAAGCGTTTGTGGTTCTCTCTCTCGTTTAGGTTGTGTACTTCTCTTTCGCTTGCCCCTGTTTCCTTTGAAGCCCTTTCTGCAACTTGCTTTTGCTCTTTTAGCTTTTTTACTTCTTTTGCTAAGAGCTTCATCTGCTCTTGTTGCTGGGCATACTTCTTGGCCCATGTGTTATTGGTGTTCTCATTAGGGTTCCCTTCAGTTTCCTCAGGTCCCTCTTCATCTGGGGATTCCCAATCAGTTGAAAATCCCTCCTCTGTTTCATTCATTATAGGAGGCAGCTTTGAAATCAGTTCCTGATTTGTGTTTGGGTTTGTGGACTTCTGCTTGTGCGCGACAGGGGTGCTTTTGCTTCCTCCGCCTCTTGGTTTTCACCTGGGGGATCTGGGATTTGGGAATTCGCTCCTAAGGTGTGAAGTCTTTTCTCGACAGCTCCTTCAACCACGCCTTCTACGAGCATTTTCATTTGGAGGAGCATGGCTGGAGAGAACTGAGCCTCCATATTGATACTGGCTTCTGTTACCGCAGTGCCTTTTCCTTTATTCCCCCGTAGGGAATTCGCTGGATTTCCCGTAGATTGGCCAGCTTCTTTTGAAGCAGCATCTGAGGCAGTATTCATTTTTGCAGGGTTCTGCAAATATTCACGGATATTTAGAATAATCAGCTCTAGATGCTTCCTTGAAGGGAGCTTAAAGTACGTATAATCTATGTTTAGTAGATTCTTTTATAATCATGAACTCTTCCAGGTAATTTTGATGAGCATTGCCTGTTTATTACAAGGCTTCTTAAAGGATGGCTTCTGCCAGTATATGATGAAGATAAGTGATGACTTATTGATAAGAAACTAATTATGGTGCAGGGCTTTTATATAGTTCCCTTTTTTATAGACCTCAATAAGAGGCACCTGGCCGTGCAGGATTCAGTCGTGGGATACTGCTGGGTTAACAGATCCTTGCAAACCATTTATGGTAGCCCTAACAAGCGTTATTTAATATATAGGGCTTTTTCAAGGGTGGCTTTTGCCTTTATTAGGTTGGGGATGAGCAATACCCGCTCTTGCAAAACCTATTATTAGGGCCTCTATTCTCCTAGAGCATTTTTCATGATGCGCTTGAGAAAGATCTGGTCATGGTGAGAAGTTTTTTGGGTCCCATATGGTCTCTTATTCTATGAGATTCAATGCAAGATGTTTGGCCATGCCGGCCTTTTATGCGTAGTGCCCACTATGGAGAGCTTTTTATGCGGTGCTTATTTTGCAAGGCTTTTTTAGTGGGGTGTCCTCTGTTAGACAATGTTTAACGAGAATGGCATCCCTTGTGAGGGGATCATGAGGATGCAGCCTTTTAAATAAAGCTTGCAAGAATGGTGCCTGTTGAGTAAGGCTTATGAAGGATTCCATCCATCACATGGGGCTTTAAAGAGCGTTGCCTATTAAATAAGGCTGATAAAAACATCACACGCTAGATAGGGTGTGTGCAGGGTTCTGTCCCTTATATGGGATTTATGTATCGCCTATTAAATAGGATTTTTGAAAATGTTGCTTACTGAACCAGGCTTATGAAGGGTTTGCTTATTATATGGACTTAAGGGAGCATTTCCCATTATGTGGAGCTTTTAAAAGGTTCTGCCTTTTTCATGAGGCTTGTGTGGATGTTGTCTATTAAATAGGGCTCTTGAAAGGTTCTGCCCATTATATGAGGCCTACAAGGATGTTGCCTACTAGGTAGGGCTTTTGAAAGGTTCTGCCCATTATATGAGGCCTACGAGGATGTTGCCTACTAG
This sequence comes from Thymus mandschuricus, assembly GCA_029379335.1. NCBI lineage: Eukaryota > Viridiplantae > Streptophyta > Magnoliopsida > Lamiales > Lamiaceae > Thymus > Thymus mandschuricus. Next base: position 9,817,604 of record CM057074.1, on the reverse strand, counting down.
GTAGGGCTTTTGAAAGGTTCTGCCCATTATATGGGGCTTACGAGGATATTGCCTACTAGGTAGGGCTTTTGAAAGGTTCTGCCCATTATATGGGGCTTACGAGGATGTTGCCTACTGGGTAGGGCTTTTGAAAGGTTCTGCCCATTATATGGGGCTTACGAGGATGTTTCCTACTAGATAGGGATTTTGAAAGGTTCTGCCCATTATATGGGGCTTACGAGGATGTTGCCTACTAGGTAGGGCTTTTGAAAGGTTCTGTACATTATATGGGGCTTACGAGGATGTTGCCTACTAGGTAGGGCTTTTGAAAGGTTCTGGCCATTATATGGGGCTTACGAGGATTTTGCCTATTAGATAGGGCTTGATTAATGATGTTATGCATATTGTATAGGGCTTTTGAAGGTGTGCCTATTGGATAGGGCTTGTGCTGCCTATTAGATATTGCTTACGAGAGATCTTGCCCATTATATGGGGCTTATGATAGTGTTGCCTATCAGATAGGGCTTATGCGGAGGTTGCCTGTTAGACAGGGCTTCTGAGGGATCTGCCCATTATATGGGGCTTATGGGAGGTTCTGCTTTCAGATGCAGGGCCCCTTCATCAGGGTCAATAGGGCAACCTTGTCATCCTCAACTCTCCACTTTTTATTGTTTTTTACTAGGTGGATTTTTGATTCATAACAATGCAGGGGCATATATGAAGGGCTTGAGAAATGAAACTTCCTCTATATTTATTAACCCCTTATAGCCCACCCATAGATTAGCATTTTGAGATAGCTATAGGAATTGTAGACTCACCAATTACGCAAGGTGAGCTGAATGTGTTCTGAAATTGCAGTAACTTTTGATCTGGTTTTCCTTCGGCTTCGTCGTGACCTTAAGATTTTAACAGATAGAACAGTTTAGTTATCACAATCAATATTGTAAGGAAAACATGATCTCGAAATCACCTCCGATTCCTTTGTCATGCTGTTATAAGCAACGCAAATGCGATGAATTCATGATATTCATGCTCAGATTTTCTAATAATAGCATCAAACTGACATTCAACATTTATTTATTTTATTGCCCTTACTCTCAAGCGTCTCTGGCAACAGGGGAATAACAGAGCAAATTCATAAACATATCACCACAATCGGCTAAGGCTCCGAAGCTATCATAGAGGATAATGCTCTGCATTCAACAGTTTTCAACAACATTTACAGGTGGAAAGCTTAAATTCACATATAAGGAGAGAAAAATCAATTTCTCAAATACGAGCTTCCCTTTGACAAGGTATCTATCACAATTATTATTAAAAATGAGAGCACAAGCTGAGAATCAGGCTATATTTTTCCAACAGGGGAACGTAATCTCGAAAATCATGCCACATTTTATAGTTTAGAATCACGGAGATCTCAACAAAACTCAAGCAATAGCATATGTATCTGGGCTTTCACCGATTGAACAAATACAGCGCACCCATTCAGTTTAATATCCAGTTTTCACATATTTTTCACATAAGAATGTTGTATGCAAAATCATCTGCAACAATGCAACGATGAACTAGAGTTTCACATAAAACAGGGGAAATCAACATCTTAAACTCAATTTCCCACAGACGGCGCCAGTTGATGGATCCGGGTTGAAGATCCACAACAATTTAAGAGATTATTCATCACGTTTTGCAAGGAGCATTCATGGATAAAGCGTCATAGCGGTAAAGAGCAAGAGATTCGTACATTCGAAGAGCTATAATAATGTATTTTGTATAGAACATAGTTTGCGCAGAAAACGTCGAATAGTAATCGAGCTTTTTAACTAGATAAGAGGTGTATTAAGTCACATTTGGCTATGAACTAGTAGAATCCATGGAGTATAATACTTATTCAAGTAAACGATGAAGAAACGAAGCAACGGGAAGAAGAGAGAAGTGAGGAGCACGAACCTCTGTTCGGCCTCATTCCCTTTGGAGAATGAGGGTTTTACATTAGGCTCAAGGCAGTAAGTGAAAGAGGCACTTCTCGGCGTAGAGGAAGAGGGATGGAAATGACGGCGAGTGACGATTCCCGGCGAGAGGCTTCGGAAGCCTGGACTGCTCGAGCTCAAAGGAACTCGTGGAGCAGGGTGTAAGTGAATGAAACAGTACTCAAGAGTGCGTGTTTTTTATGGAGAGTTCAGTTGTGATTATGATGAGGTATGTGATATTTATAGATGCAAGGAGGATGAAAAAGTGAGCATTCGTGTGAAGGAAGGACAAAAAAGGATTTCTCATAGGAGTAAGATTCCCTCCGTCATGAATGCAGTGGTCCTCACTCTAAGAGTACGTAGAGTCATGCGAATGGCGTGTTATATAGATCCCAGGGATCTGACAGATGCCTATGGGAACCAGTCAGATCCTCTGACCTATGACAGATGCCAATAAATCCCATGTGGCTTCTGAGAGGAGATAAAACTTCTAGCTTCTGCGTAGGATGTGCCTTATATTCATATTGAGCATCTGAAACCTTTAAGAACCCATAGAACTTCTGGTAATATGCTACCATATGCTTGCAAGAAGAGTGTCTTCCTTGTGAACCGATCTATTTGGATAACGAGGCTGATACTTGGCCCCTATCATATCTGATGTGCAATTTTCCTTGGAAACGATATCCTAAGACATGAAAAAATGTATTTCCTCATTAATTTGAGTTATTTATGGAGTACGGCTGATATTAGTCCCTATCAGAAGGTTCGTATTTATCCAGGGGAAGAATTTGTTTCATTTGTTTGCCCTCGGTATTGTCTCTTTGAGATTCAAACACTTGAGCAGATCTAGTAGACCTGGTACTACCCTGATGGTCGGAGCTACTCCGCCGGGAAGACGAAGGTCTCATAGCGTCTTTCTAAGAGATGATAGCGGAAAAATCTAACAAGAGTAAAGTGCAAGAGTACCTGTTCGAAAGGGGAAGTAGAAACGTCGAGAAATTGAAAATGGCAGAAAGGTTTCTCCTTCCCTCTGAAGCACTAGAAGAATATAAAGAGGGACGAGTAACTACTACCTATAAACTCGGGAAAGGAAGGAAATAAAGGGAAAGTGTGAAAGGGGAGAACGCGTCTCACCCACCGCCCTGGAATTCAATTAATTCCAGAGACAGGTCTCACCTCCTTTCTGGGCGTACCTGCACGCTCCACACAAAAAAACAACAAAACAACATGCGGCTGTTCAACTCCATTATCTGTTGGAATCACCCAAAACAGGTCATGAGAGGAGAATAAAGGTAAAAGCAATAAAAGCAGGAGAGGATAAACAAGAATATAGGTTTTCCCTTCAGAAAATGAGGCTAATTCTTTCACAAAATAGCGAGTAAAAAAGAGCCTCAAGATCATCCCAAGGGTACTACCAGAACCTCATATAACACGGAGAAAGCACCTTCACAACATGGAAAAGCTCAAGCTTAATGACTAAGGGTTAATCATCGGTCTCAGTAGTGATGAGTGATGAAGAAAAGATGGGCCTTTTATAGACAAGAAAACAATAAGAGTGCATCTCTCTCACGCTTTAGTCACATCGGAGAAATAATAATAAAGGGAAGAGTTCTCACATTTCCTTACCCTCGAAAGACTAAACGTCCCACCGTTTTTCCATGTGATAAGGAAATTGTGACGTCTATAGTGCGGTCCTATACGGTCGAAGCATTTATCAGGAGCTAACGAAGCACACTTCTCGACCTAGGGGGGAGTAGCTGATAGGGATAAATATCAGCCTTGCCGACGTGGCATCTTCAGAGCCAATCAGATCATCTCTACGAAAACCTCAGATGACCTATTCGATGAAGATGCCTGGGTCACAGATGCTACAAGGTCTTACACAGATCTCAGTCCGTGCTGGGGCTCCTGTGCAGATCCCGGCTTATGCAGAACCCGTTGTGATCTCACGGGCATCTGCGGGGACCTAGGGATCTGCCCAATACACGGTCGGCGTGACTCTACCCTCCTTAAGGTTAGGACCACAAAATTGATGATGGGGAGAATCTTGTCTCCTTAGAAATTCCTTTCCTGTCCTCTCCTAGTTCGAGAATTCACCTTTTCATCCTTTCTACGCCTATAAATATCGAGTGATTACACCACTCCATCCAACTTAACTCAATTCTTCATAACACACGCACTCCGTGTACTATTCCATTCACTTCACACTCTACCTCGAGCTCTCTCGAGCTAGAGTGATCGAACACTCAAGGCGTTCTCCGGAGAAATCTCGCTCGCCATCATCTTCACCTCCATTCTCATCACAGGAAGGAATAACACCACTATTTCGAATCCAAGGTATAATTCTTTCTAACGAAGGAGGACAAAGCGTGGAAGCGGTGCGCATTCTCTGCTTCATCCTCGTCTTTCTCTTCCATTTTTCCTCCTAAACGAGCTCCACGCTCGAGGATTCTGCTAGTTATATGGTTAAAAGCTCTCATTACTCTACGTTTGCCTCAATTCTTTACATTATGCCTAAAAGGAGATGTTATATGAAAAATGGGCCGCTAATGGCCATAAATCGCACGAATCCTTTACTTATCTCCATTTGTGATTCTCTACGTATGAATATTACTCCTTGATCTCTGAAATATGATGAATAATCACCTAAATTGTTGTGGATCTTCAACCCGGATCTATCAGAAAGGTAGAAGAAAGATTAAACATAAGTAAAACATAAAGTAAAGAGAAAGAGATAGAAAAACTCTTGAATCTTGATGAATCTTCAATCTTCAATTATTTTCCAAGAAATACATGAATTAAATCTATACCTAAAATATAAAAGTTTAGAGAAAAGAATAAAAACTAATCTAAAAGTATGTTGGAGACTAGAGAGATCTCATGTTGGCTCTATACAATGATAAGTTTAGAGGTATTTACCACTTTATCGCTTGGGTTGGATGGTGACTCGCTTGCTACTAGCGCTAGCCTTGGAGCGTCTCTTCTCGCTTTCAGTTCTTCCTTTTCCTTCGCGCTGAGCTTTGGACACTCAGATTTGTGGTGGCCCATTTTGTGGCAGTGATAGCACTCCACATCCATGATGTATTTAGCGATCGGCTTTGATGTATCCTCACACTTTCCTCTGCCATCACGTGCTTCATCCTTCTTTCCTTGGTACTGCTTGTAGAAACGCTTGTATTTTCCAACACTTGAGTTCATCTTGTTGAAGTTTCTGGACAAGAACACGTAGTGTTCTTCAAGTTCCTCTCGAGACATCTTTGAAGTTGGTGACTCGCTTGATGTCTCGGCAGCTTTGAAGGCTACGCCTTTGCCTGTTGCGGGAGCTTCATCCTCTTCATCTAGAGACATAAGGTTGAGATCAAACTCGTGTGCTTTGAGCTCGGAGAACAGGATCTCCGAAGAAAACTTTGACAAATCCTTTGTGGCCAGATAGAGTTCTTTCATAGTCTGCCACTTTCTAGTGAGGGCTCTCACTATCTTTAGATTAACCTCTTTGTCAGTTAGCTCCTTCCCAAGTGAGACAAGCATCGAGATGATGTTGGTTACTCGTAGCTCGAAAGCGTTTATGCTCTCGCTTGGCTTCATGGTTAAGCTTTCAAACTCTCCCATGAGCACAACAAGCTTGTTCTCTTTGATCTTTTCTGTCCCTTGTGAGATCAAAGCTAGAGTGTCCCACATCTCCATTGCAGTGGCACACTTCCTGATTTTTGGTAGATAAGCATCAGAGACGGTGCTTTGCATGATGTGCCTTGCAACTCTGTCAAAATTTGCAACTTTGAAGTCATTTGCAGTGTAGCCATCCTTCGTCTTCTCAACGTACTCGTCTTTAGTAGTGGCTGGTCGTCCTTCAGTATCAAGTACGTTGATGGTGATGATCTTCATGATTGAAATGGGTCCTTCCGTCACGACCCTCCACATCCTATCGTGCACGGAGTTGAGAAAGCTTTCGACTTGAAAGCTCCATGTCTCATATCCTTTGTTGGGAATTGTTATGGATTCACTTATTAAGGGGGAACTCATTGGGACGTTTTGTGAAACTTCACTATGTATTTTGATTCGATCCAAAAACCCTTTGTGTTAATCCTTATTCCCAAGCAAACCTATTTGATTAGCTTGATAGGTTAGAAGTTTTTATTATGTTAGGAAAGCTTGTTTTGTTTTAGTCGCTTTAGGTATAGAATGCAGGTTTCAAGCGAAGCGAGAAGAGCACTCGCTTCAGTGTGTTTTGAAGTGAAACGAGTCCACCCGGATAAAGCAAAGTGAATGCTCCTGATAAAGTCAAAACGAGTCAACCCGACTACGCTAAAGCGAGTGCCTAAACTAAAGCGAAGCGAACACGTTCCAAAGCTTTGAAAACGACAGCTCAACTACCAGCTCCAGTTCAAACTTGAGTTTGAACTTAGTCAAGTGAAGATCAGCCTCATTCATTGCAGATCTCCACGTGGCCTTTAAAGATTGGATGCTATAGTTGACTAAGGCACCCGACAAGCAGCCGCAAAAGTACTGCGAGAGTTCAGTTATAGTTACGCTTAGCTCTTAGCCAAATTGGGAAAGAAGACAAGCGAACATCAGAAAAAGCTGCAGGTCAAGCCAAGTACTGTCGAGTGTGGAGGGACAAAGCCACCAACCTTCAAACGGCTCCAGTCCATCCCTCACACTATAAATTGAGGCATGCAGAGAAGAGAACACTTAACACTTCCTTAAAATTTCCCAGCGCTCAAAGCAAACAAGCACTCTCGATTTCCAGCAATCATCTTCTTGAGTTCTTGTAAGAAAGTGTTCCAAGTATCAGTTCCATCGAAACTTGTCTCTGCAACCCTCACTCATTAGATCTAAGCCACTATACTTATCCGAGCTTAGAAGAAGAATCCTAACCCTTACATTCACTGTAAAGGATTCTTCACTTAGAGTGTTTTCCAACCCAACCAAAACCCATGTCTATCAAGAGTGTTAGTGTTGTTGTTGTAAAGGTTGTTGTAAGATCCAAGCTTTGCAAAAAGCTCGATCAGTGTTAGGTTTTCGTGGAGAACCCGTAATCTCCTAGTTGTAACAGATCCAAGCTTGCACGTTCATCGACTGTGCTAAGCTCGATCTAAGTGTTAGGGTTTTTGGAGAACCTGAAATCTCCTAGGTGTAGTGTAGATCCAAGCTTGTGAAGCTCGATCCTTGTTTTGTTATTGAGGAACCCGTAATCCTCAAAGTTTTTTGAGTGAAGAGAAGTGGTTCTCGCGTGGAACAAAAGTGGACATAGGTGTTTTACCACCGAACCACTATAAACCCTGGTCTCGTATTTTCTGTCCTTAAGCTTTTCATTGTTTACAAGCTTTGATTATTTCATATTTGCATGAGCATATAAACAAACACAATACGAAGCTTTAATTACTTAGGAAAGATTTTAGCTCACTAAATTCCTCATATAAGCAAGCAAGTCACTATGAGATCAAGCGTCCGCTTAGGTCTTAAGTAAAGCTTAACTATAGATCAAGCCGCTTAACAGTAGATCAAGCCTTCACTTAGATCTTAAGTTTCAAGCGACCCCAGTCTTGCTCACTTTGAGATAAGTTGGAAAAGAAGTTAAAAAACTTCGGTTACACGTATTCACCCACCCCCCCCCCCCCCCCTACGTGTAACCCTACTTATCAATCCGGGACCAACAAGTGGTATCAAAGCCAGGTTCTAACGAGCCACTGCTTTGTATACTGCAAGCGAGCTTACTCGCTTCACGTTGTCTCACCAAAACTGATTTGTTTTCTTAAGTGCATCAAAATCACTCACGCATACTACATTGCTACTAACGTTTGAAAATGTCTAGTCACAGTGGTTCGAATCTTCCACAATTCTTGAATGAAGGGTACGAGACATGGAGCTTCCGAGTCTCAAGCTTCCTCAGCTCTGTTCATGACAGAATGTGGGAAGTTGTGATGGAAGGTCCTATCGCAATCATGAAGGTCAACACAGTCAACATACCAGCTGCAGAAAGAAGAGAGGCCACAGTTCGTCATGACTATGTCGAGAAATCAAAGGACGACTACACTGCCAATGATTTCAAAGTGGCGAACTTGGACAGAGTTGCACGACATATCATGCAGAGCACGGTCTCATACGCGTACCTTCCAAGGATTAGGAAGTTCACCATTGCTATGGAAATGTGGGACACTCTAGCCCTGATCTCACAAGGAACTGAAAAGATTAAAGAGGATAAGTTTGCAGTGCTTATGAGGGAGTTCGAAAGCTGGCCAAGCGAGACCATCGACGCTTTCGAGCTAAGTGTCACCAACATCATCTCAACGCTTGTATCACTCGGAAAGGAGTTCACCGACAAGGATATTAACCTCAAAATAGTTCAAGCTTTCACCAGGAAGTGGCAAACAATGAAGGAGCTCTACCTTACAACGAAAGACTTGTCGAAGTTCTCCCCGGAGATTTTGTTCTCTGAACTCAAGGCACACGAATTAGATCTCAAACGAATGTCTCTTGATGATGAAGATGAAGCCCCAGCAACAGACAAAGGAGTTGCCTTCAAAGCTGCTGAGACATCAAGCGAGTCACCAATCTCAAAATGTCTCGTGAAGAACTAGAGGAGCACTACATGTTCCTGTCCAGAAACATCAACAAGATGAACTCCAGAGTAGGGAAATACAAGAGGTTCTACAAGCAGTAAAAAGGGAAGAGCACTGAAGCTTGTGACAGCAAAGGAAAGCATGGGGAGACCTCAAAGTCGATCGCTAAGGACATAATGGATGTGGAGTGCTATCACTGCCACAAGATGGGCCACTACAAGTCCGAATGCCCAAAGCTAAGCACGAAAGAAAAAGAAGAATTGAAAGCGAGAAGGGACGCTCCACGGCGAGCGCTAGTAGCAAGCGAGTCACGAACCAATCCAAGCGAGGAAGGGGAAAGCGACTCAGACACCTTCACAGATCCCAACTCAATCGAGGGAGAGGATCTAGGTCTAATGGCGCTCACCGATGAAGAAACTAGAGAGGTATTTTACTATCCTTCACTCATTTCAATTCCACATGCACACAAGCATGATGAGGAAGTTTATTCCTCTACATGGAGTGAACTACTTAACGAACACCAGGATTTGTTAAGTAATCACAAAGTGTTAAAACAAGCTTTGTCTGACAGCAAGAGTGAAAACCGAAAGCTAGCCACTGAGCTTGATGAAGTCAAACTTTATCTAAGGGCTATGACTAGTAAGTTTGAGGACCTCTTCGCTAGACACAAAAGCTTGGAGGAAAGATATGAAACCCAATCTACTCTAGTTGCCAATTTAAACAAAGCATCTTACGCTAGGCAAACACTAGAGAGCTCGCTTCTACCATTTGGTAGAAAAGCAGGCCTTGGATATGAAGGTGGATCTTCCAAGCCCACTATCTTTGTTGGTGCATCTAACACATCACCATCAGTCACTTTGGATAAGTCCACTACGTCCAAAGCGACCACCAACAAGAATAAGGGAAAGATTGAGATCCCTAAGAAAGGACCTATGAAGATGTCTATATCTTCAAGGGAATCATCTAAGGGAAAGCCTATGACAACAGCTCCTAGCACTAATCATGCAAAACCTCACCATTCAAAGGGTGAAAGGAAAGCTATTGAGGTTTCAAGCTCTCAATCTAAGACACCAAGAAAAGAGGACGTTTTTTTGCCAAAGAAAGCTAATGTTCATGTGTCAAGAGAGTCCGATTGGAGATGGTCCAAACGTACTTACGTTGAGGGGGAAGGAATTGAAGTTCCCAAAAGGAAGCTTCATACCCCAAGTGTTTCCAAAGCAAGTCAAGGCCCAAAGCCAAATTTGACCTCGCAGAGGAAGCCAAGCGAGAAGCTTGCAGAGACTAGAAATCCCAAGTATATCTCTAAGCCCATGGCTAATCCTAAGCGACCAGCTTCAGGATATAAGCAAAAGAGTAAGAGCATGGGTGTGTCTCAAGCGAGTTCTTCTCGTACCTTCCCGCCATGCACACACAAATGCACAAGTGCAGCTGTGATTAAGCATAATCCACAATTTGGAGAGGTTGAGGGACCCAAGACACAAGCAAATAGTCAAAGGAGAGTCAAGCAATTGTGGGTACCCAATAACACTAACCTACAAGGACCCAAGCTGATTTGGGTACCAAAATTGTTCTAATTGTAGGTGAGCGCCGTGGATCCCATGCCCAGTGAAGGTCAAGCAATTTGGTACTTGGACAGTGGATGTTTGAGGCATATGACAGACATGAAGTCTCTACTACAAGACTACATAGAGAAGAAGGGTCCACAAGTAACTATTAGTGATAACTCAAAGGGAACCACCAAAGGCTACGGCGTGCTGAAGATTGGGAAGCTAAGCATTGAGAATGTTTCCTACATCGAAGGACTCAAAAACAACTTGTTATCCATCTCACAATTCTGTGATAATGGATACAATGTGGAGCTCATCTCCAACAAGTGTGTTGTGAGAAACAAGCTTACCTCCCAAGTCGCTTTAACTGGCGAAAGGAAAAGGAATGTGTATGCAGCTCAATGGGAGAGCTGCAAGCAAAACACATGCTTGGTTGTCAGGAGTGCTACTAAAATTGGATGGCTTTGGCACTGCCGCTTGAGTCATCTCAACTTCAAAACTATCAATAGGATAGCTCGCAAGGGATTGGTGAAGTGCATTGTTGGGAATTGTTAAGAACGAATATGTTAAGGGGGAACTTATAAGGGATATCTTAGTGTTTTGATTTGATCCCAAAACCCCAAAAGCGTTCTGTTCCCAGGCGACCCATTTTGATATAGTTGATAAGTTAGAATTTTTCTAAAAGCCTACTCTGTTAGGATGGCTCTTTTATTTTGCTTAGATTAGGCTTCAAAATTTCAAGTGAAGGCCACTCACTTGAGTGTGTTTTTCAAGGTGAAGCAGGTCAAGCAAACTGAAGTGAAGCGTGTCGAAGAACTGTGAAGCGAAGCGATCGCTACAGTAGATTCGAAGTGAGTCTGCCAAAGCGAAGCGAAGCGAGCGCTATAGTTCAAAGCCGAAGCGAAGCGAAGCGAAGCGAAGCGAAGCGAGCGCTACAGTTCAAAGCGAAGCGAAACGAAGCAAGCGCTACAGTGGAATAAGGTGAACCCACTAAAGCGAAGCGAAGCGTGCGCTACAAAGAAAAGTCGAAGCAAGTCAACGCGGGTCAATATTCACTTAAAAAGTTTCTCGGGAAAATTATTCCCAAGTGACTCACTACAAATATGACCGCGAAGCGACTCACTTCAGAGCGGCCGCTACAACTTCAAAGCGAAGCGAGCCACTACCTACCAGAAAGCGACAGCACAAATTCCCGCTCCAAATTTGAACTCCAGTCAACTGGAGATCTTCGCATTTATTACGAGATCTCCACGTGTCAAAAGCGGAGAGGAGCAGAGGAGTTGACTGCCAGGCCGACAAGGCGCCGTAACAGTACTGGGTCGCTCCAGTTACTGTTGAAATTGGAACTTAGCCATTTCCGGCAAAAATCCAAAACTGCGCATCTGAAAAGTAGCCAGCCTGTGCAAGTACTGTCGAGAGGAGGAGGGACAAGGCCACCAACCAAGCAACGGATCTCAGCCAACCCTCCGCCTATAAATAGTGAAGGATGAAGACGAAGAGAAGTAGAACACTACTTGAGCATTCGAGCGCATACATCAAACAAACACTCCCAAGCTTTCATAGCAATCTTCGAGTCTTTGTTTTTCAAGTGTTCTCCGAGTTTCCAGTTCATCGGAACTCGTCTTCACAGCCTTCACACTTAGATTCTAAGCCTACTTCAAATATCCGAGCTTAGAAGAAGAACTCTAGCCAATCTTTCGCATCTACTGTAAAGAGTTCTTCATAGTGTGTTAGTCAACCAAAAATCCTAAATTCTGTCTGATAGGTTTTTTGAGTGTTGTCGTTAGGTTGTCCAGATCCAAGGCTCTTCCTTCATCGATTGAAGAAGCCTCGATCATAGAGTTTAGATCCAAGCTTGCACCTACATCGTTTGTGTAAAGCTCGATCGAAGCTAGGCTGTAAGGAGAGCCCGCAATCTCCCTGTCTGTTCGACTGAAGCGAGTGAAGCTTCCAGTCTTTGTCAGGTTTGTGTAGTGAACCCGCAATCACTACGTTCGTCGTTTGATCTAGGCGAGTGAAGCCCGATCTCGACCAGGTTTTTGAAGGACCCGTAACCTTCAAGTTCTTGAGTGAAGAGAACAGTTGCCGTCGTGCAACAAAGTGGACGTAGGAGTGTTATCTCCGAACCACTATAAATCTCTGTGTCGTATCTCTCTAACCCTAAACTCTTACTTACTTTGATTATCCATTGCATGTACATCTAAACAACTTAATCTGGATATTTTAATTACTTAAGAAAAGATTTTAGCTCACTGAAATTCCGCATACACGAGTAAAGACTCCCTCTTGATCAAGTCATCACTTCGGTCAAGCAGACTACCTACGAACTGTAGTTCTAGCTTCAGCTAGGTCTTAAGCTTCAAACGAGCTCTTTACTTGTCACTCTGAGTTAAAGGGATTTGAAGTTGAAAAACTTCAAAATACGTATTCACCCCCCCCCCCCCTCTACGTATTTCTCCTATTAACAAACCGGGACCAACAAGTGGTATCAGAGCAGCGGTTCTTTCGAGCCTCTGCTTTGCATATCCGAAGCGAGTCCCCACTCGCTTCACGTTGTTTCACTGAACCGGATCCTATTTTCCTAAGTGCATCAAAACCACACCCACGCATATTGCATTTACTGCTGATAGTTTGCTATGTCTACATACAGTGCATCAAATCTTCCATAGTTCTCGATCGAAGGATACGAGATATGGAGTTTCCATGTCGAGAGCTTTCTATGCTCAATCCACGACCGGATGTGGGAAGTCATTGAAGACGGACCAATCGAAATCAAGAAAGCCATATCTGTGGAGGTTCCAGCCGCTGAAGGTCGTCCAGCCCACGTTCGACAACAGTACGTGGAGAAGGATAAGGATGAGTACACTCCAAATGACTTCAAAGTTGCCAACCTCGACAAGATTGCACGCCACACGATGCAGAGCACCGTGTCGGACGCCTATCTACCACGAATAAGGAAATGTGCAACTGCAAAGGAAATGTGGGAAACCCTAGCCCTCATTTCTCAAGGAACAGACAAAATCAAGGAGAACAAACTCGCCGTTCAGATGCGGGAGTTTGAGAGTCTGATAATGAAGCCAGGAGAATCCATCGACGCCTTCAAGCTGAGAGTTACAAATATTATTGCAACTCTCAACTCGCTTGGGAAGGAACTCACAGATAAGGAAGTCAACCTGAAGATTGTCCGAGCTCTCACAAGGAAGTGGAAAACTATGAAGGAGCTGTATCTAGCAACCAAGGATCTATCAAAGTTCACACCGGAGATTCTGTTTTCCGAACTGAAAGCTCATGAATTCGATCTGAATCGAATCAACCTCGACAAAGAGGATGAAGCGCCCACTACGTCAAAAGGAGTAGCATTCAAAGCTGCTGAAGGGCCAAGCGAGCAGTCGCTAGCCAAGATGACGAGGGAAGAATTGGAAGAACATATTGCGTTCTTATCCAAGAACTTCAACAAAATGAATTCTCGAGTGGGCAAGTACAAAAGATTCTACAAGCAGTACAAGGGGAGGAGCACTGATGCTCGAGAAGGAAAGGGAAAGAGAGAAGAGAGAAGAGACGACCAAGCCGATCCCGCGAGACATGATGGATGTGGAGTGCTATCACTGCCACAAAATGGGCCACTACAAATCCGATTGCCCAAAGCTCAGTGCTAAAGAGCGCGAAGAATTGAAGGCCAAGAGGGATGCTCCAAGGCGAGCGCTCGTAGCGAGTGAAGTACCGGTCGCTACAACTGAAGATCCACCAAGCGACTCAGATGCATTCACCGATCCAAATTCCAGTGATGGTGAGGATCTTGGATTTATGGCGCTCACCGACGAAGAAACAGGAGAGGTATTCTTCTATCCTTCAATCACTTCAATTACACTAGCACACACTGTCAATGAGGAAAAACAATCCTCTTCATGGAGTGAGTTGTTTGACAAGCACCAAAAATTGTCAAGTGATCACGAAATGGTAAAACAAGCCTTGTCTCAAAGCGAGAAGGAGAACCGAAAGCTAGCCCACGAGCTTGATGAAGTCAAACTTAAACTAAGGGCTATGACTAGTAAGTTCGAGGATCTCTTCGCTAGACATCAAAGCTTGGAGGGAAGGTATGAAACCCAGTCCACTCTAGTTGCCAACTTGAACAAAGCATCATATGCTAGGCAAGCACTAGAGGGCTCGCTTCTGCCTTTTGGTAGGAAAGCTGGCCTTGGATATGAGGGTGGACCTCCCAAGCCGACTGTTTTTGTTGGTGCATCACACACTACACCATCAGTCACTTTGGAATTGCCCACTGCATCCAAAGCGACCACCAACAAGGATAAAGGCAAAGTGGCTGAGAACCCTAAAAGGAAGCCAATGAAGATGTCTATATCTTTAAGGGCAGATCCTAAGGGCAAGCAAAGTTCAACAGTCCCTAGCACTCAACATGCTAAGTCTTACCAATCCAAGGGTAAAGGGAAAACTGTTGAAGCTTCTAAGTCTCAAGCCAAGACACGAGAGACAAAGGATCTACCTCCTAAAAAGAGGAGTAATGTCTATATGTCACGTTATCCGGACTGGAGATGGTCCAACCGGACTAACATTGAGGGGGAAGATTTTGAAGCTTCCACTGGGTCGCTTCAGATTCCCAGGGTTTCTCAAGCGAGTCAGGGTCGAAACCCAAGTTGGACCGCTTCAAGGAAACCAAGCGGGCCGCTTCGACAGACTAGAAATCCTAAGTCAGTCTCTAAACCCAAAGCTAATCCAAAGCGAGTCGCTTCAGGATATAAGCAAAATGGGAAGAGCGTAGGTAGGTCTGAAGCGAGCCGCTACCCCTCTTGCACACACTGTTGCACGTGTGAAGCTGCTTCAAGGCAGTACACCAAGTTTTCGAGGGTCGAGAAGCCCAAGACACAAACTTCATCTCAAAAGAGAGTGAAGCAAGTGTGGGTACCTAAGGGAACTAACCTGCAAGGACCCAAACTGATTTGGGTACCAAAATTTGTCTAATTGCAGGTGAGCGCCGTGGATCCCATGCCGAGTGAGGGTCATCAAGTATGGTACTTGGACAGTGGATGTTCAAGACACATGACTGGCATGAAAGCTCTACTTCACAACTATATAGAGAAGAAGGGTCCACACATAACCTTTGGTGACAACTCTCGAGGAAGCACCAGGGGATACGGCGCACTGAAAATTGGAAAGCTCACAATTGAAGAAGTCTCCTATGTGGAAGGACTCAAGCACAACCTGTTATCCATTTCACAGTTCTGTGATAAGGGGTACAGGGTGGAGTTCATCTCCAACAAGTGCATTGTGAAAAGCAAACTCACGTCCCAGATTGCGCTCACTGGAATCAGGCAGAGGAACGTCTACATAGCACAATGGGACAGCTGCAAAGAGGAAACTTGCCTAGTTGCAAGGAGTGCTACAGAAATTGGATGGCTATGGCACAGACGCTTGAACCACCTCAATTTCAAAGCTATCAATCGCTTAGCTCGAAAAGGTTTGGTGCAAGGCATACCGAATGAAGTCTTCATCAAAGACCATCCATGCTCACCATGCCAACGAGGGAAGCAGACGAAGAAGCACTTCGCCAGTCTTGAAGAAGCCTCATCAAAGCGAGTGCTCGAGCTGCTTCACATGG
The DNA here is from genome assembly GCA_029379335.1 of Thymus mandschuricus. Lineage (NCBI taxonomy): Eukaryota > Viridiplantae > Streptophyta > Magnoliopsida > Lamiales > Lamiaceae > Thymus > Thymus mandschuricus. Next base: position 9,801,937 of record CM057074.1, on the reverse strand, counting down.
ATCTGTTTGGTCCAGTTACTCCAGTTAGTATAAATGGAAGGAAGTACACTCTAGTTGTAGTCGACGATTTCTCTCGCTACACTTGGGTGGTATTTCTATTCAGCAAGAAGGAGACACTGTCCAAACTGCCACAACTACTCAAGCGATTGGCTGTGGAGAAGAATCAAGCAATTGTGACCATCCGCTCCGACAAAGGGACAGAGTTCTTGAACTCAACAATTGAAGCGTACTGCACGGAGCATGGCATAGCACATCAAACTTCTTCAGCACGCACTCCTCAGCAGAATGGAGTTGCTGAATGAAGAAATTGAATCATCAAAGAAGCCGTTCGCACCATGATTGCTGACTCGAAGCTTCCGATGAAGTATTGGGCTGAAGCTGCCAACACGGCGTGCTACACACAGAATCGGACGCTTCTCAACAAACGGCACGACAAAACACCATATGAAATATGGACAGGGAGAATTCCTAACATATCTTATTTCCATATTTTTGGTTGTAGGGTCTTCATTCACAACAATGGGAAGTCACAGTTGAAAGCCTTTGAAAGCAAAGCTGATGAAGGAGTATTTTTAGGATACTCAACATCTAGCAAAGCTTACAGAGTGTTCAACTGTAAAACCCTAATTGTGGAGGAATCACCCCATGTTGTATTTGATGAATCCTCTTTAAGTCTTCCACAGGAACAGGCTCAAGCGAATGAAAAGGATCAAAGCAAGGAACCCTCAAATCAACTCACTTGGGACGTGCTCGATGAAGACGATGAAATCAAGGACTCAAGCGAGCAGAATCCCAAAGGAGAAGTTGAAGCTGCCCCCAAGATTCCTGAAGCTAGTGCAGGCCAAGCACCCAATCCTGTCGCTTCAGATGGTGAAGCGAGCAACAAGGAAGAAGATGAAGATGAAGCTGGCGGATCCAAGCGAGCGTGGCTCAAAGATCACTCACCAAGTCAAATCATTGGAGATCCATCCAAGGGTGTAGTGACCAGAAGTCAAGTGTTTGGAGAAAGTGCCATGTTCAGTTGCTTTCTCTCAAACATTGAGCCCTCAAGTGTGGAGGAAGCCCTAGCCGACTCTAACTGGGTGATCGCCATGCAAGAAGAGCTGAATCAGTTCACCAGGAACGACGTATGGTACCTCGTGGATCGTCCCAAGTTTCAGCATGTTATTGGCACCAAATGGGTGTTCAAGAACAAGACGGACGAGGACCACAACGTAGTGAGGAACAAGGCGCGACTAGTTGCCAAAGGCTACTGCCAAGAGGAAGGAATCAACTTTGACGAGACCTTCGCTCCAGTGGCACGTCTTGAAGCGATCCGACTATTTCTAGCCTATGCAGCGGCCAAGAAATTCAAAGTGTATCAAATGGATGTGAAGAGCGCGTTCCTCAACGGTGAACTCAAGGAAGAAGTTTATGTGGAGCAGCCACCGGGTTTCGAGCAGGGAGATAAAGTGTATCGCTTGAAGAAAGCCCTGTATGGGTTGAAGCAAGCCACCAGAGCTTGGTACGTTACACTATCGCAATTCCTAGTGGATAATGGATTCCAAAAGGGAAAGATAGATCAAACTCTCTTCACTATCAATCATGGAAATGATATGCTATGGGTTCAGATCTACGTGGATGACATCATATTTGGGTCACCAAACCAGTCACTTAGCGAGAAGTTTGGAGAGCTAATGAAGACTAAATATGAGATGTCGATGATTGGCTTGATGAGCTGCTTTCTAGGTCTTCAAGTGAAGCAGCAGGATAATGGAATTTTCATCAACCAGGCCAAGTACACTCGAGATATGCTTGCCAAGTTTGGTGTTCAACATGCTAAAGCTGTGAAGATTCCTATGAATACCAACTGGAAGATGGAGCCAGACGAAGGAGGAAAATCTGTAGATCCTACAGATTATCGTGCCCTAATTGGGTCACTACTCTATCTAACTGCAAGCAGGCCAGATATTGCTTTTGCAGTCGGAGTCTGCGCTCGCTTCCAAAGCAACCCCAAGCACAGCCATCTTGAAGCTGCCAAGAGAATTCTTCGATATTTGAAGGGCACTGTCAATATGGGGCTGTGGTATCCAGCAGAGGACAATTTGGAGCTCACTGGATATTCCGACGCTGACTATGGAGGGTGCAGAGTTGATAGGAAATCAACGTCTGGCACGTGTCAGTTCTTGGGAAGCAAGCTGATCTCGTGGTTCTCAAAGAAGCAAACCAGTGTAGCCACTTCAACAACTGAAGCTGAATATATGGCCGCAAGAAGCTGCTGTTCTCAAATTCTATGGCTTCGTCAACAGTTGAAGGACTACAAAGTTGAAGCGAATGAAATTCCAATCTTCTGCGACAACAACAGTGCCATATGTATTTCGCAGAATCCAGTGCTTCACACCAGGTGCAAGCATGTGGAAATTCGACATCATTTCATTCGAGATCATGTCGAGAAGAAGGATATCAAGCTCGAGAAAATTCATACCGATCTCCAGCGAGCAGATATCCTCACCAAGCCTCTAGCTGAGTCTCGATTCAACCAGCTATGCATGGAATTAGGGTTATTAGACCCTGGTGAAGAATGCTAGTTCCAGGATGCACGAAGGAGTGTTCGCTTGTTCTCTTGTGCGTCACTCGCTTCGGATCTTCACCAACTCAAGCGAGTCACTTCAAATTCCACTCGCTTGAAGAATATGAAGTTAGGTGGAGAAAGGTGGAGTATTGGAAGAAGTTCCCTACCAACTTATTGGAATTGTTAAGTATATGGTTAAGGGGGAACTAATGCTTACTCTCGGAGCAAGCTACTTCCAAAGTGAGCAAGAATGCTGCTATCTTGAATTCTGCATCACTTCAACTTACCCTAGCTTGGGTCAAAGCGAGCCGATTGCAGATTCATTCTCTAGAATGTAGGAAAGCTTGAAGGTTTACCTTTTTATACAAAAGGTTGCAGGGCTGGTGACATGCTTCTGCGTAAAATACGAGATTGTCTTGTCAGAGCATTCTCATTGTCATCCTGTCCATTTCTGCTCTGAGATAAGGACTTGTACTCATCCCCCATTCGTCGTGAATAAGTACACTTACGTGATGCTCCCTTCGGGTTGAAGTAAGCTTGTGTACTATATTCATTTCCTCCCTCATTCACTTCGATGGAGGACTCTCTAATTCGTAGAGGAAGATGAATGCCATGAAGATGAATGCCATGAAGATCTAATTCAACATGTAGCAACCCATCAAGTGGTATCTAATTCAACATGAAGTCTTCAATGTGTGGTATCAATCTCCTACGAAGTGAGATTGACTGGTAAGCATTTCAAATTTAAGTACACTAAGTGAGCCAAAGCGTGCTAGAAACCTTCACTCACTACGTGGAAAATATAAAGTGAATCTGACTCAAATACAAAGAGGAAAACATTCTTGTTTATCCTCGAAGTATGTAAGTCAGAAACATTTTAAAATTAAGCAAAGAAATTCAATTTCTTATTCCAGTCGCTTCAAATGGCCAAGCGAGTGCTTCGTCACTCAATGCTAGCCATCGCAAGCGAGTGCGGAACAGTCACTCAAGCGAATGCCTCTCAAGCGAGTCAAGGCCAAGCGGCCCAACTCGAAGCGAGCGGGCATGAAGCGAGTATGAGCTGTCTGCACTCGAGTGCAATTTTACTTTCTGCTGTGCATTTAATGCAGGTGCAGGAACAACGAAAATAACGGGCGCGTGTTCACACGTCTGAATTTGAAGCGGGAAAAGGCAGAAAAGATCCAGCCATCGAATCTCAACAGGCCCCAATCCGCAGCCGTTGGATTAGCGCCGTATACGACAAGCCAACCACAGCAGGCCACGTGGCGACGCCGAGCAAGTGGCGGTTCACTTTTACTGTGATGACGCCAGACACGTCAGATCCATCACCGCACGTCCGCCGCCTACCTACAGGATTTTCGGCGATATTACCGTCCTACCCTTGCCACGTCAGCCATAACCTAACTCTATATATATGGGACGAGGCAGAACTGCAGAACCTTTCACAGCCTTCTAAAATTGCCATTCTCGTGCTTAGATCTGCATTCTCTACAACTCACGAGTCTCAACCCTTTCTACTTCATTGTTAAAATTTTCTTCAAAATCTTTCAAAATCCACCATGGGCAAGAAGAAGAATACAGAGACAATGGAGCAGTTCATGACTAATGTTGGCGAGCACATCAACGTCGAGCCCCATCTCGACCCTATCATCGTCGAAGTAAATGTTTTCTTCCGTAGAGCCGTGACCACGGCCGGTCTATGGAAGTTCATAACGTTGGTGCCGACGAAGATTCTGGCAAAGGCAGTGGGAGAAATCTTACTGAATTTGAGGAAGGATCAAAATACCTCATCTTTCACTGATCCACAAACTAGCAAGCCGGTGGAGGTGGATATTAGTGAACTGATCGGGGTGTTCGATCTGCAGAGAGATGGAGGAGATTCTCTGTTAGATTTGGGTCTTTCAGCCGGGGTGCAGTATGTTCGATTTGCAACCGCCAGAGCTGATCCGAACTTCAAGGAAGCCAACATTCGCAAAAGCTTGAAGAACCCGTTCAATCTCATCTGTGAACTCTTTACGAAGAGCATCGCATGCTATGTTGGATCCCTCGATACGCTGTCGGAGACGAAACTGATCGGAACCGCCATGATCGTCGACAGTCTCGCCGGAACGAAGTTTAACTGGCACGGGTGGTTTCTCAAGCAAATTCATGAGGTTGCTGACGACTTCGCGTTCGTTCCAGGAACTGCGAATAAGATCCTTCGGAAAGGAAAATTGAAATTCTTTTCAAGACTGTCTGTTGCACTGGAGATGAAGTTTCCAGAGATGATATGGCCGGACTCCGACACGATCATATACAACAAGCAGACCATCTTCTACGATTTGTGGAGAAAAACGAAGATTCTGATGGATCTGGGACTTATCGAGGTGGAAGTGCCCATTGCTAGACCAGTTGCCGAAAGGCAAGCTGAAGAAGGCCAAGCGAGGCAGGTCGCTTCACCCGTGAAGCGAGCCAGGTCCAAGCGAGGCAAAAAGATGAAGCGAGTCACTTTGCTCGTTCAAGAAAGCGAGGCGGTGGAGGAGCCGCTTGAGAACGTTGAAGTGACTCAAACCCAGCCTTCTCCAACCAAAGCCCAATCCCCTCAACTCCAAATCACCCAAATACCTGAACCCCAATCTTCATCAACCCAACAACCACCAAAACAGATAACCCCCCTCTCTCCCCGTGAAGAAGAATCAGCATCTTCTTTCCACATTCCCACTGTTCCATTCCTCAGCACAGATGAAGCTGCTGCCTACACTATATTTACCCCACTTCAATCCCAGCCGATACAACCACCACCCACCGAAACCATTCAAATTTCCGAAACCCAGGAAACCTCATCACCTACCCAATCCCCCTCGACATCGGCAGCTACAGCCGATACCGCCCAAACCATTGGAGAACTTCCCATCATCCCTCAATTCATAACCCCTGCCCTCACCGAACACAAGCGGGCTCTCGAACGCTATGTTCGAGACAGAGAGCAAGCCGCTGAGACAATCAACCTTCGCTACAATCTTCGCTCCGCGAATGTTGAATGGAGCGACGTATTTTACACCAACGTACTCGACTTTCTGACGTACATCACGTACCGAGGAACGGAGTACTACAAGATTTTCAGACTCCTCAAAGCCTTCACAGAAGAGGAACTGATTCAAATGGAGGCCAAAACACTCAACTTCATAGGCGAGAATGGCTTCCATGCCTTCCTTGAAGGGACCAGCTTCTGGGAGAAGCTGGATGCCAAGGTGAAAGAATCATATCCACTCGCCACGGTTCCGAAGCGAGTGCCCTCATTCCATGAGAGAAATCTCATCAGGGAGTACAAGGAGGAGGTGGAGTTGAAAGATGCTGAGATTGCTAGTCTCCAAAGCGAGATTACAAAGATGAGCGAAGAGATGGAGAGGAAGGCGGGGGAGGTCATCAGTCTTAGAGAAGACTATGACAGGAAGAAAAGGGAATTGGAGGGAAAGGTGGAGGAGAAGGAGAAGCTTCTAGAGGAGAAGGAGGAGGCGCTGGAGGCGCAGGTGAAGCTTGTGGAAGATAACACCAAAACAATCACCGAACTCAAGGGCTTGCTTGAGGCAGAAAGAAGCCGCTTGAGGGAGGTTAATGCCAGATTAATCGCTCTGGTCAAAGAAAAGAAGGTGTTGGAGAAGGAGGTGAAGGAGCTGAAGGAGAAGGTGGAGAATAGGGAAGGAGAGTTAGTGATGAAGGGAAGCGAGCTCCTCAATACCAGAAAGGCTCTTGACTCACTTCGAACTGATTTGAAGGGAGTCAAGGATGAGAGTGCAATTGACAAGAGAGAACTGGAGAGTCTGAGGAGCAGTGCACAGGCTCTTGACTTGAAGAATGCTGAACTGTCAATCCTACTGCAGAAAGTCAAGAGACTGAAAGAAACTCTCACTGTTAGGATCACTGCAGATGCCGAATTTCACAACTCTCTCAATCGGAGGGAAAGGAGGCTTGCAGTGATGAAGGCAGAACTTGAAGCTTCCAAGGAACACTTGGAACTCACACTTCAAGAAGAAACCAAGAAGATCACCAAAGCTGTAGAAGCGGAGCTGGAGGCTCGCTTCAGAGAGGTGGAGCCATTAGAGAATATGATGGCATCTGTTGTTGAGAGAGAGAGGCAGTGCGAATATCTGCTCGAAGAGATATCTATCAAGACTGCTGAATTAGTGGCACCATCCATGGATAAAACCCAGCAGATGCTTCAGACTGTCCTCAACACAGTCAATTCACTACATCAATCCCTCTCCGGAAAATCTATCATCCTAACCCCTGGCAGTGATGATGCCAAAAAGGGGGAAGGGCAAGTAGAGCAAGGTGAAGCTGGAGGTTCAGGAGGAAGGAGAGTTGGTGTGGAGTTGATACTGGAGGGAGGAAGTGGTGCCGGTGAAAAGGAGGATGTGGATGAAGCGAGGTCTCTGGGCAAGACAAAACTCACGGAGGAGGAGTTATTGAAACAACTTGAAGAGCCCAGTAGGCCGCTTCAAGAAAAAGTGCTGAGTGCTTCTATTGCACGACATCCTCCAGTGACTGTAATAACGAAGGAGGAAAAGAGGGTGCAGGTGGAGAAGGATGCTGCCTTGGCATGGGAGATGGAGCAGGTGTTTAAACTAACCAAAAATTCTATTGGTGCAGGTGCTTCATCTAGTTCCCAAGTGGCCGCTACTCCCAAAGCGCCCACTTCAGACGCCGCGCCAACTTCGACAGCCGCACTCACTACGACCACTGCTGCACTCACTTCGTCAGCAGTCGTCCCTTCAAGTGCTGCCAAGAAGGACATGCCACCTCCCCCACCACCGAAGCAGTCATTGAAGCGAGCTGCTCCAGATTCCAAGCAAGATAACCCCGAGGCCAAGCGCCAAAAGGCCATGCAAGCAGCTGCTTCAAAAACTGGAAGGGAGGAGAGAAAGAGGAAGGAAAGAGAAGAGGGAAGGAGCGAAGACGAGAGGAAGAAGAGGAGTCATGCCAGGCGACTCCAATGACGCACGGATCGAGGAGCATTTCAGTGAAGTATTGCTTATTCAATCCTCGTTGGTCCGAAGCGCGTTCATTCCCTTCGTGCCAGATGAGTCCGAAGCATGTGAAGCTCAAGCAATATTTGATGCATGCGACGTGACTACAAAGGAGATGGTTGAGTCTGGTCGATATCCTCGCAAGGATGAACAAGATTACATTCGCAAACGACTCAATGCGAAGCATCCGTCGTGGAACAGCGAGTCGGGAGCAAAATTCAAGAAGGTCATGGCTCAACTATCAAGCAGGACAGAAGAGGAGTTGGCCAAGCGAAGAATTGATCATCCAGATGCTAGGGAAATTGAAGAGTTCATTCCGTGGGATCTGCGCGATCTGTGGCTTGACTACAAGAATCTGTTTATCAAAGCATACTACTTCTGGGAGGTAGTGCCACTTCAAGATCGTTGCTCTCGAATGAGTGCTCTCAGCAACTTCCTTTGCACATATGACGAGAAGATGCGGAGGAAGATCTTCACCACAGCTGAACTGGCTCAGCCCAAGCCTTTGGTTGTCAAGATTCCTGCTATAAAAGAATTCCCCATGCCTTATCATCCAGGAACTGATATTCCAGACAGAGGAATAATTGATGAGGAAGTGACTGAAGCTTTCAGGCTGGAGAGTGCTTGGAGAAATCCTAGTGTCCACACAGTAGACTCTATGGAATCAAGAGTTCTATCAGCTTACGTGGATACTGCTGCTGAAGAAGAAGAGAAGAAGGAGGAAGAAGAAAAGGAGAAGGAGGATGAAGCTGCAGGAAACCTTTGAGTTTCAAGCTTCTGAACATATTTTTTTTGTGAACTGCCTCGTTCATCTATCTCACTTCTATTTTTGTCTCTTCTGTGTCATTTACTCGCTTTGTGAATGACTTTACATTTTTGCTACAAACTCATTAATTTAACCGAAAAAAAAAAGGGGAAAGGAACCTAAAAGAAAATTACAAACGAAACTGCAAAGGAAGCAGTCGCTTGGAGTTCCCTTCACGGTTAGATAGACTAGATTTATTTTTATCTAAGTCGTATGGGTTTTGGCATCATCAAAAAGGGGGAAATTGTTGGGAATTGTTAAGAACGAATATGTTAAGGGGGAACTTATAAGGGATATCTTAGTGTTTTGATTTGATCCCAAAACCCCAAAAGCGTTCTGTTCCCAAGCGACCCATTTTGATATAGTTGATAAGTTAGAATTTTTCTAAAAGCCTACTCTGTTAGGATGGCTCTTTTATTTTGCTTAGATTAGGCTTCAAAATTTCAAGTGAAGGCCACTCACTTGAGTGTGTTTTTCAAGGCGAAGCAGGTCAAGCAAACTGAAGTGAAGCGTGTCGAAGAACTGTGAAGCGAAGCGATCGCTACAGTAGATTCGAAGTGAGTCTGCCAAAGCGAAGCGAAGCGAGCGCTACAGTTCAAAGCCAAAGCGAAGCGAAGCGAAGCGAAGCGAAGCGAAGCGAGCGCTACAGTTCAAAGCGAAGCGAAACGAAGCGAGCGCTACAGTGGAATAAGGTGAACCCACTAAAGCGAAGCGAAGCGTGCGCTACAAAGAAAAGTCGAAGCAAGTCAACGCGGGTCAATATTCACTTAAAAAGTTTCTCGGGAAAATTATTCCCAAGTGACTCACTACAAATATGACCGTGAAGCGACTCACTTCAGAGCGGGCCGCTACAACTTCAAAGCGAAGCGAGCCACTACCTACCAGAAAGCGACAGCACAAATTCCCGCTCCAAATTTGAACTCCAGTCAACTGGAGATCTTCGCATTTATTACGAGATCTCCACGTGTCAAAAGCGGAGAGGAGCAGAGGAGTTGACTGCCAGGCCGACAAGGCGCCGTAACAGTACTGGGTCGCTCCAGTTACTGTTGAAATTGGAACTTAGCCATTTCCGGCAAAAATCCAAAACTGCGCATCTGAAAAGTAGCCAGCCTGTGCAAGTACTGTCGAGAGGAGGAGGGACAAGGCCACCAACCAAGCAACGGATCTCAGCCAACCCTCCGCCTATAAATAGTGAAGGATGAAGACGAAGAGAAGTAGAACACTACTTGAGCATTCGAGCGCATACATCAAACAAACACTCCCAAGCTTTCATAGCAATCTTCGAGTCTTTGTTTTTCAAGTGTTCTCCGAGTTTCCAGTTCATCGGAACTCGTCTTCACAGCCTTCACACTTAGATTCTAAGCCTACTTCAAATATCCGAGCTTAGAAGAAGAACTCTAGCCAATCTTTCGCATCTACTGTAAAGAGTTCTTCATAGTGTGTTAGTCAACCAAAAACCCTAAATTCTGTCTGATAGGTTTTTTGAGTGTTGTCGTTAGGTTGTCTAGATCCAAGGCTCTTCCTTCATCGATTGAAGAAGCCTCGATCATAGAGTTTAGATAGCTTGCACCTACATCGTTTGTGTAAAGCTCGATCGAAGCTAGGCTGTAAGGAGAGCCCGCAATCTCCCTGTCTGTTCGACTGAAGCGAGTGAAGCTTCCAGTCTTTGTCAGGTTTGTTTAGTGAACCCGCAATCACTACGTTCGTCGTTTGATCTAGGCGAGTGAAGCCCGATCTCGACCAGGTTTTTGAAGGACCCGTAACCTTCAAGTTCTTGAGTGAAGAGAACAGTTGCCGTCGTGCAACAAAGTGGACGTAGGAGTGTTATCTCCGAACCACTATAAATCTCTGTGTCGTATCTCTCTAACCCTAAACTCTTACTTACTTTGATTATCCATTGCATGTACATCTAAACAACTTAATCTGGATATTTTAATTACTTAAGAAAAGATTTTAGCTCACCGAAATTCCGCATACACGAGTAAAGACTCCCTCTTGATCAAGTCATCACTTCGGTCAAGCAGACTACCTACGAACTGTAGATCTAGCTTCAGCTAGGTCTTAAGCTTCAAACGAGCTCTTTACTTGTCACTCTGAGTTAAAGGGATTTGAAGTTGAAAAACTTCAAAATACGTATTCACCCCCCCCCCCCCCCCCCCCCCCCCTCTACGTATTTCTCCTATTAACAAACCGGGACCAACATACCTAATGAGGTCTTTGTCAACGACCATACATGCTCACCATGCCAGCGAGGAAAGCAGATAAAGAAGCACTTCGCAAGCTTAGAGGAAGCATCTTCCAAATGAGTACTAGAGCTTCTGCATATGGATTTATTTGGACCAGTCACCCCCATGAGCGTCAATGGAAGGAAGTACACTCTAGTAGTAGTCGATGATTACTCTCGCTACACTTGGGTGATATTCATATTTAGTAAGAAGGAGACGCTGTCCAAGCTTCCACAATTTCTCAATCGACTCGCTGTGGAGAAAAACCAAGCAATAGCAACCATACATTCGGACAAAGGCACAGAATTCCTGAATTCAACTATTGAAGCATACTGCACCGAGCATGGGATTGCACATCAAACCTCTGCAGCACGTACACCTCAGCAGAATGGAGTAGCTGAAAGGAGGAATCGCATCATCAAAGAAGTTGTTCGCACAATGATAGCAGATTCAAAGCTTCCGATGAAGTACTGGGCCGAAGCTGCCAACACTGCCTGCTACACCCAGAATCGGACGCTTCTCAACAAACGATTTGATAAGACACCATATGAAATATGGACAGGGAGAATTCCTAACATATCTTATTTCCATATATTTGGTTGTCGGGTCTTCATTCACAACAATGGGGAAACACAGTTAAAAGCTTTCGAAGGCAAAGCGGATGAAGGAATATTCTTAGGATATTCTACATCAAGCAAAGTTTATCGAGTGTTCAACTGCAAAACCCTAATTGTGGAGGAATCACCCCATGTTGTATTCGATGAATCTACTTTAAGAATTTCTCAGGAACATGTTGAAAAGCCACAAGCGAATGAGAAGCTTCAAGCAAAGATCCCATCAACTCGTTGTCTTGGGATATGCTTGAAGATGAATAAGAGATAAGGGAGTCAAGTGACCAAGTAGTTCAAGATGAAGAGTTGAAAGCTGCCTCCAAGACTCAAGATGATGAAGCTAGCCAAGAGCCAATCCAAGTTTCCTCAAAAGATGAGCCAAGTGACCCCCAGCAAGCTGATGGATCCAAGCGAGCATGGCTCAAAGATCATTCACCAAGCCTTATTCTTTGAGATCCTTCCAAAGGAGTGGTGACAAGGAGTCAAGTTATGGGAGAAAGCGCGCGCCATGTTCATTTGCTTTCTTTCCAACATCAAGCCATCAAGTGTGGAAGAAGCTTTAGCTGACTCAAACTGGCCTCTTGCATATGCAAGAGGAGCTCAACCAGTTTACAAGAAACGACGTGTGGTATCTTGTTGATCGCCCCAAGTTTTAGCATGTTATTAGCACCAAGTGGGTGTTCAAGAACAAGATGGATGAAGACCACAACGTTGTGAGGAACAAAGAGAGATTAGTCGCTAAGGGCTACTGCCAAGAGGAAGGTATTGGTTTTGATGAGACCTTCGCTCCAATGGCTAGGCTCGATACGATCAGACTATTTCTAGCCTATGCAGTGGCCAAGAAATTCAAAATCTACCAAATGGATGTGAAGAGCGCGTTCCTCAATGGAGAGCTCAAAGAAGAAGTCTATGTGGAGTAGCCACCTGGAGATAAGGTGTATCGCTTGAACAAAGCTCTCAACGGGTTGAAGCAGACCCCAAGAGCATGGAACGATATATTATCCCAATTTCTTGTGGATAATGGATTCCGCAAAGGAAAAAAAGATCGAACTCTCTTCACGATTAATGATGGTGAAGACATGCTATGGGTTCAGATTTATGTCGATGACATCATATTTGGTTCACCAAACCAATCGCTTAGTGAGAAGTTTGGAGAGCTTATGAAGACCAAGTATGAGATGTCAATGATAGGGTTGATGAGCTGCTTTCTAGGTCTTCAAGTGAAGAAGCAAGATGATGGAATCTTCATCAACCAAAAAAAGTACACTCGAGATATGCTTGCTAAGTTCGGTGTTCAAAGTGCAAAAGCTGTGAAGATCCCCATGAACACCAACTGGAAGATGGAGCCAGATCTTGAAGGGAAGCTCGTGGATGCTACAGACTATAGAGCATTCATTGAATCCCTTCTCTATCTCACAGTGAGCAGGCCAGATATTGCATTCGCGGTTGGAGTATGCGCTCGCTTCCAAAGTAATCCCAAACTTCGTCATTATGAAGCTGCCAAGCGAATCCTTCGCTATCTCAAAGGCACAATCAATATGGGTCTGTTGTACCCAAACCAGGACAACTTGGTGCTTACCGGATATTTGGATGCTGATTATGGAGGTTGCCGAATTGATAGGAAATCAACTTCGGGCACATGTCAGTTCTTGGGAAGCAAGCTTGTCTCGTGGTTCTCTAAGAAGCAGACAAGCGTAGCGACTTCAACGACTGAAGCTGAGTATATGGCTGCCAGAAGCTGCTGTTCTCAAATTCTATGGCTTTGTCAGCAGTTGAAGGACTACATAGTTGAACCAAGGGAGATTCCAACCTTCTGTGACAATAATAGTGCTATCTGCATCTCACATAATCTAGTGCTTCACACCAGGTGCAAGCATGTGGAGATAACGCATCACTTCATTCGTGCTCATGTTGAAAAGAAGGACTTCAAGCACGAGAAGATTCATACCGATCTCCAGCGAGCTGATATCCTTACCAAGCCTCTAGCTGAAACTCGTTTCAACCAGCTATGCATGGAATTAGGGTTATTAGACCCTGGTGAAAAATGCTAGTGATGGGAGCACAAAGCAAGGGGGAAACCCTAAGCTTTATATCTTCATCAAGCCCAAGTGAGTCACTTGATCATTCACTCACTTGAGAAGATATAAGGAAGAGTTAGGTGGAGTATTTTAAGAAGTTCCCTACCATGCAACTAACAGGAATTGTTAAGTCTATGGTTAAGGGGGAACTATTGATCATTCTAGGAATGATCTACTTCCAAAGCGAGCAAGGATGCTGCTACTTAGCTTAGGATTCCCGCAAGTAGGTACAAATGCTTGCAAGTACCTTTACTAGTAAAGGTTGTAGGGTAAGCGTCATATCCCTACGTAAAACGTGAACGCTTGGCAGAGCCTTCACAATGACCCTTGCTTCCTCTTCCCATGATCCGCTGAAGAGGAGCATGTCTCTCATCTCCCATTCATCGTGGATAAACACTTCTTACTCACCTTTGAGTCGAGCTGCCAAGTTGATAGATCCGGGTTAGAGATCCACAACAATTTAGGGTATTGTTCATCATGTTTTGCAAAGAGCATTTAGGGATAAAGCGTTAAAGCAGTAAAGAGCGAGAGATTCATGCGTATGGAAAAGCCATAACCAAGCATTTTGTACAGAGCAGGATGTGCGTAGCAACGGCGAACAATAGTTGAGCTATAGGCAACGGATAAAGGGCGTATTTAGCCATAAACTAGCAAGATTCATGGATTTTTGCACTCATACAAGCAGATAACGAAGAAACGAGGTAGGGGAAAGAGAGAAACGAGGAGCGCGGGGCTCCGTTGAGCCTCATTCCCCTTTAAGTAATGAGGGTTTTACCTTAAGTTCAAGGTAGTGTGTGTAAGAAAGAGATTCTTCCCGGCGTCGAGAAGAATAGATGGATGTGAAAGCAAACTACGGCTTCCCGGAAGAAGGTTTTGCCCGCCTTGACTTGCCTGAGCTCGGAGGAGCTCGTGAGAGAGAGTATTGAATGAAACAGTACACAAAGGTGTGTGTTGTTTGTAGAGAATGATGATGATTTGTTGTTGTGCGTTCACTTAGTATTTATAGGCGTGGGGAGGGTGAAAAGTGATCATTCGTGTGAAGGAAGGACAGAAAAGGAATTCCAACGGAAGCAAAGTATCCTCTGTCATGAATGCAGTGGTCCTCACTCTATAGTACGTAGAGTCACGCGGACCGTATGCTACGCAGAACCTCAAGCTGCTTCTACTAAACACTTATGGGATCTGGTCAGATCCTTCTATCTTTGCAGATGCCTGCAGATCCCTCACGGCTTATGGGGGGGGGGGGGGGGGGGGGGGGGGGGGGGGGAAGTTAGAACTTCGCAGCTTCTTGCATGGCATATGATTCTTAGTTGTATTGAGCGTCTGGTGCCCAACATAATCTCTTTGATATTATGCTGCCTCACGGAAGGGTCCTATCGATCATCCCATATAAAAGTAATACTTATTTCCACTAATGGTGTTGTTGATGCTAGCTCCGCCTAGGATTTATTATTCCTTTCATAGAGGTAAGGTTCTCGCCTTTATGGTGACATCTGACGCATCCATTTCTCTAGGAACTGTAGTCTAAGGTTAAGGAAAGTATATTCCCCATTAACTTGGGTTTCTTAGGGAGTATGGCTGATATTTAGTCCCTATCAGCTACTCCCCCCCCCCCCCCCCCCCCAGGTCAAGAAGCACCAATATGAGGGCTTCTGACGGGTATTTTGTCGGGAAAGTGAATTTTGCTTCGACTATTGCTTCTTTTTTCCCCTTGCTCTCCTTTTTTTCTTTTTTTTTTTTTTTTTTTTTTTTTTGCAGAAGTCTGATGGCGGGGGAAATCGAAACGCCGATTATCCTCCCGAGGATAGAGTTGGACATGTTTCCTTTACTCATCATTGCTTTTTCCCTTAGGGTGAAAGAATACAGAGCTATTTAAAATATATCTTAAATAGACATTATTATTATTTTGTTTTATCTGCAGGCGAAAGGGCAATCCCCCTTTTTTCTGAAACGTCGTGGGGTGATAAGCAGGAAACCACTCCACTCTTTTTCCTCAATTTCCTCATCCTTCTCTCTACATTGTGCTTCAGAAAGAAAAGAGCGATATTGCGAATCGTCTGCCGCTCCCAGCGATTACTCCGACGACCGCCTTTCCTTTTGTCCCTTTTCAAGTATTCCATTACTATTTTACTCTCCTATGCTTGTGCATAGGCCCTCTTTTGAATTTCTTGAGATTAGGGTAACCTTTATTGTTTCCCCTGTTCTTATTTTGAGGAACATTGCTAGCCCCAATTTTTTCTGTATGGTGAAACTTACTACGATGTGAATGTGACTGATGCTTTATCTTTAGAACTATCACTTAGTTATTAAGATTTGTAGAGTTTGGATTTATTTCCATTATTCGCAACCCTACCATCTATCATTATTTCTTGGTGATTATCTCTGCCTTGCAGTTATGGATTCCACCAAGCTAGGCATGGGGAAAAAAGCTCGAGAGAAGCTATTACAAATGATGGAGCAGACAAGATCTAGTGGCTCCTCTCCCAACTTATCATTGGGTAATACCTCCACCCAAGAGCCCACGGGTCCTGGGGGTTGTAACCCTTCTCGGGAGAGTCCCCGAGAGGTAGAAATTGGTAAGCCTCGAATGAAGCCTTACTTCCCTTACCTGGTTGCCCCTAGTCGATCAGCTTCATTTTCTCCTATTTTCACTGATGAGGATGCTGGTGTTTCCGCTCTTGTCTCTTTAGCGCCATATCCCTCTTCCCCTAAGAGGAAAAGTGAGTCTTCCTCCCTCTCAGCTAGAAAGAAGGGGAAGGTATCAGAGAGTTCTCCTTCCGCTCAAGAGTTAAGCCTTGAGCAATTGCGAGAGAATCTTTCTCAATCTGAGAAGGGCAGAGAGCAGCTCCAGACTGAAGTCCACCAACTTCGTGGCTTTTTGCTAGCTAGAGAGGATCACACACTTTCTCTCTCTGAGCGAATAAAGGAGCTCGAGAGAGCTTTTAAGGCCTCGTCTGAGAGGGTAGAGCAGCTAATGGAAATTCAAGTAGCAGAAATAGCGCAACTGACACTTAGCTACGAACAGGAGCTAGTACAGGCCCGAGCTTCCTCATTTACTCAAGGGCGGAGAGAAGGGATATGCCAGGGTGTTTCTTCTGGAGTCAAAGACTGCAGGTCTAACTTGTTGATGACTCCTTACGGTCAGGCCTTCCTGGATTCCCTGATCAAGCGTTTGCCTGAAGCTTATCTTCATTCTCACGATTTTTGGCTGCGTTTGTTTGAGCCCCTCACTGCGTGGACAACTTCCACTATCCTTGAGTGCTGTCAACAATTGGGTATCCCAGAGCGCGCAGCCGCTGTCAATGCCGAATCCATAGTAAGGATGTTCGACACAGAGCTTGAGTCCCTCCGAAGGGATCGCTCCCTTTCCTCCACAGAGCCATGGTATATGCCTGCGCTGAAAGAGGCAGCTCAGATCCTTCGCCAACCTGCCAGGGCCACAAGGGATCTCCCCTCTTGGGAGGCGCCTTTGTTCCCTCTCTTTCCTCATAACACCATGGTTATGAGGTCTATTCGGAAGGTTTTTGACCATGTATCTTTTTGTTTTCTATTGTTCATTTTTTTTTTAGAGTTTATTCGCTTATCCTGAAAATTTTCTCCTTTATTAGGAACTAAGAAAGGGAAGAGGTTCAGGCCCCTCTACCAGCGAGGGAGGTGTTTCCTTATCACCCGTTCTTGAGGAGGTGAAGGGTGGTTCAAATGAGGGAGGCGCTCTGCAGATTCTAGCAGCCCCACTCAAGGGTGGTCCTTCTACCTCTTCTACCTTGGCTGCTGTCGAAGAATGGTCTTCTTCTCATTCATCGAGCTCTGAGGATCTAGCTTTTGCTCCAAATCCATCCCCTTAACGTTATTGTTTTGGATGAAATTTTTGTTGAACAACTTATATTTTGAATATTTTGTGGCGGGGTGCTTACTCATAACCCTGAAATCATGCTATTGGGGCACAAACAATCGTTACTTTTGATTTAGGCCAGATGCTTCTTCGAGGCCTTGTTTATAACATGTTTCTGTTATTTCTTATTCAACTTAGAATATTATCTCTCTTATTCTTGTATTTACAGGGGCTTTACTTTTTACCCCGTTTCTACCTGCTGGAGTATTCGAAGATGGTGAGGTAGAGATATTCCCAATATTTTTAGGGTGATGGGACAAAATAGTAGGATAACATCTTAGTGTAAAATAGCATTCTAAGATAATGGCAGCATTTTGAGATAGCATTTTAAGCTAATGGGATATGGGTATCCCCTACGCCTCCCCCCCCCCCCCCCCCCCAAGTTGAGTTGTAAGGGACTGAAGGAATTATACCTCATTTGAGGGCTAAGCATATACGAAATATAACTACTTTAAAGATAAAGAGGTATGATCCAATGTTTCATACATCAGTTAATCATGGAATAAGAGTTGAATAAGGGGTCATAGCCCATCATACTTTCTTCTTGAGAGTAATTATCAATTTTCCCTGCATGTTTCGAGGGTGATAACTTTTCCTTTGCCCGTTGTCTCCTCGACATCTTCTTGGTCTAGCACTTCCTTTGCATTTTTTACTTTCACCCTTGCCTGGGTTATCAAAGCTTCCCAATGCCCTTTCACAATTGGGGCGTGGCACCTGCGCGCCTGTGGCTTCAGCTTCAGGCCCTTTACTTTCATTTACCTGTTGAAGCAGTTGTTTGGCTGGGTCCTGGGATATCATCAGCTCTCCAGGAGGATTGTTGCTGGTGACTAGCAAGTGTTCCATTGAAGCGGAAAGGTTCTGACCTTCTCCTGTTGGAGTTGGGGTTTTAAGTCTTTTCCCCTCGAGTTTCATCTCATCCCCTTCGGTGGTAGGTTCCGCCATCGGCCTTTTCCTGGCCTCTCCTGCTTGCACCGATTGGACATAGCATTTTCGCGAGACCTCTTGATCTCCCGATATTTGCCCTACCTGATTTCCCACGGGGAATTTCATCATCAGATAGTAAGTGGAAACCACTGCTTGGAACGGATTCAATGCAGTTCTTCCTAGAATGATGTTATAGGAAGATGGTTGTCGCACCACCAAGAAGGTGACTGGCTTTGACACTCGTGTAGGCCCTTCACCCAGAGTGAGCATTAAATCAATTGATCCTAGCGACATCACCGGATCTCCTGAAAAACAGTGTAGTGCCGTAGCTACCCCATTCAATGGCTTCTGGAGGCTCATTTGGTTGAAACAACTTCCAAATATAACATTGACTGCTGCTCCTGTGTCCACAAAGACTCTTTGGACCTGATATCTCTCTATTTACACTGTGATGACCAACGCATCATCATGCGGGTGAACCACTTTCCGGTTATCTTCTGGCCCGAATGAGATTTCTGGTAGGGGTAGGCCTGCTTCAACCTTCCAGACCCCATGCCTTTCATACATATGTAATTCTCTGGCAGATGCTTTTCTGCTTCTGTTGGAGTCTCCCATGGTTGGTCCATATATCATTTTAATAACGCATTTGGGCTCTGACCCTTGGCTAACATCAGTTGCTTTTTCAGGAGCTCCTTTACGCTTTTTGTTTTGCTCTGTCTCTCTTTTGACGTACTCCAAGAGTTCTCCTTCCTGGATTAGCTTTTCGATTGCGATTCTCAAGTTTCTGCAATCATTGGTCATATGGCCAAAGTCATTGTGGAACTTACAGAACCTTTGAGAAGGTGGATTTCTTGGTGGCTGTCTGTTCCCGGAGGGGATCTGAACCTCAGGTTTCCTCAAGACCACCTCGAGCAGGTCGACTAGTTGCTTGTTTAATGGAGTAAAAGATCTTAAGAACCTTTCATTTTTATCAATCTTTTTGGCATTTGGAGCCGGCCTTTTCCTTTCTTCCGGCTTCTTTTCTTTTTGAGTGGCCAACTCAGCCCTCTTACTGATCAGAGCTTCTTCCATATGGATGTACTTTTGGACTCTTGTCAGTAACTCTTCAAAAGAGGTAGCTTCTTTCTTAATCAGAGAAGCAAAGAACTGTCCCGGCTTCAAGCTGTCCACACAGGCATGCACCTTTAGCTTTGGCTCCACTCCCGGGATTTCCAGGACGGCCTCGTTGAAACGTGTTATGTAGTCTCTCAGACTTTCGTTGACACCCTGTTTTATGGTCGTCAGATGCAAGGAGTTTCGAGTGGTCCTTTTAGCACTGACGAATTGTTGTAGGAAAACTTCTTTCAGATCCATGAAGGAGTGTATGGAGGCTTTTGGTAACTGCTTGAACCAATGTTGAGCAGTTCCTGACAGGGTTGTGAGGAACACTCGACACTTAACCCCCTCTGAATATTGATGAAGGAGACATAGGCTTTCAAACTTCATCAAGTGCTCTTTTCCCCTAATATTCGCAAGAGATCGTTTTGAAATTGTTTGGAACAGGATCAGTTTGGATGTCTACCGAGAACGGACTGTTCTCATCAATATATAAGGGAAAGAGTTCTGATTTGCCTCTTCCACTCCTATTGTTTGAGGAAGGTTTTGGGTTTCCTTCTTCGTTGGGGTTGTGAAGTTCTTTGTCACTCGCCTCTGTTTCTTTTGGAACCCTTTCTTTGGTCTGTTTTTGTTCCTTCAGTCTTTTAACCTCTTTTGCTAAGAGCTTCATCTGCTCTTGCTGTTGGGCATATTTCTTGGCCCATGCATTTTCAGTGTTCTCATTGAGATTTCCTTCGAGTTCCTCAGGACCTTCTTCTTCTGGGGATTCCCAGTCAGTGAAAAATCCTTCTTCCTCTTCGGCCGCTATCGGGGGCAGCCTTGAGACTAGCTTTTGAGTTATGCCTTGATGCATAGGCTTCTGCTTGTGCATTGCAGGAGTACTTTTACTTCCTCCTCCTTCCTGGGTCTCGCCCACAGGATCTGTGTTTTGGGGATTTACCCCCAAGGTATGAAGTCTCTTCTCCACAGCTCCCTCTACGAGTGCTTTCATTTGGAGGAGCATAGCTGGAGAAAACTGAGCCTCCATGTTGACACTAGTCTCAGTATGCATAGTGTCTATTCCTTTGTTTCCGATTATAGAATCTTCTGGATTTCCAGTGGCTTGACTAGCCTCCTTGGAAGCAGCATCTGATGCAGCATTCATCCTTATAGGAATCTGCAAAGATTTGAGGACGTTTAGAGGATTAATTCCAGATTCTCTTTGAAAGAGACTTGACATATACGTAATTTGTTATTAGCGAATTTTCTGCGTTTGAGCATTATTTATTGTGACTTTAACGAGTATAGTGTGTTCGTTATAAGACTCTTAAAAGGGGTGGCTTTTGCCGGAATGAAGCTGAGGTCGGCGACATTTGTCTTTACGAAACCTACTTTATTAGATTGTGTGTTTTCCTAAGGCTTTCTTTGTGAAGCCTCTGGAAGGGATCTGATCTGGAGGAGAGGTTATTAAGAATTTGTGCGGCATCTTATTTTATTAAGCTTAATACAAGATGCCTCGGCCATGTAGGCCCTTCTTATATTTAGCGCCTATTTTATAGGACTTTCTTATAAGATATTCCTTGTTAGCCAAGGACTATGAGAGTGATATCCTTTATGCGGGATTTATGAGAGCATTACTTATCGAACCGAGCTTACGAGAGCTTGGTCTATTTTTTAAAGCTTACAAAAGCGCTACTTATCAAATTGGGATTATGAAAGTAATATCCTCCTTAGAGGTTAATAAAGGTATTGTCTATTAAATAGAGTTTTGCGAGGATACCCCTTATGGGGGGGGATACTCCCTTTTGAGGTGGGATTTAGGTGAGATTTTACCTACCGGAATGCAATGGGTAAAACTTATGGATGCACTGCCCCATTAATGGGACTTATAAAGAATTTTGTTCATTGTATGGAGCTTGTGAAGGTGTTGCCTACTGAGTAGGGCTTCGGAAAAGTTTCACCCATTGCATGGAACTTACGAAGGAGTTGCCTATTAGATAGGGCTTTGTAGAAGGTTCTGCCCATTGAATGGGGCTTACGAAAGAGGTGCCTATTAGATAGGGCTTTGTAGAAGGTTCTGCCCATTGAATGGGGCTTACGAAAGAGGTGCCTATTAGATAGGGCTTTGTGCGAGGGTTGCCTATTAAATAGGGCTTATGAAGTGTTCTGCCCATTGAATGGGGCTTACGATGATGTTGCCTGTTAAACAGGGCTTTTTGATAAGGTTGCCTATTAAATAGGGCTTATGAAGGGTTCTGCCCATTTGTATGGGGCTTACGATGATGTTGCCTACTGTGTAGGGCTTTTTGATAAGGTTCTGCCCGTTATACGGGGCTTACGAGAGAGTTGCCTGTTAGACAGGGCTTCTGGGGGAAGGTTCTGCTTTCAGATGCGGACTTCCTTTATCAAAGTGAATGGGGTAACCTCAGCATCTTTCGGCTCTCCATTTTTTAATGTTTTTATTATATTATGGGTTTTTAAGTCATGGCGATTCAGGGGCATTCGATCGACTAGCTTTAGTAGTGATGCTTATTCTGTAATCACCAATCCTTTGCAACTCATAGATGGGTTTCATATTGAGCAGATAATAGAAAGAATTGTATGCTCACCAAGTACACAAGGTGAATCGAATGTGTTTTGAGATTGCTGCAGTTTGTGACCCGGCTTTCCTCCGGATCCTTCACAACCTTAAGATTTTGGCAAAACAACAACAGATTAGCCATCACAATTCATGTCATGAAAGAGATGTGGCCTTGAGATTGTTGTTAATTACTGGAATTATTTATTACGAGCAATGTAGCTAAAACAAATTCATGGTACACATACTAAAATTCTCCAGGAATAATATAAATCTCGTATTCAATACACATTCCTTCTATTAGATAGCCACCATTCTAGGCGATCATAGCGACAAAGTAAATGACAGGGCAAATTTATGCACATACCATCAGAATCAGTTAAAGCTTCAAAGACAAACAGGGGATTAGCCCTTTGAACCCATGAGTTTTGTCAGTACTTATAGATATCCACTTTTAATTCACATTCAAGGAGAGAAAATCAGCCTCTCAAACACAAGTTTCTTTTCAATCAAAGTGTTTATCACAATTTCCGCTTCAAAGAGAGCATAATCATAAAATCACATCACATTCAACAGCTCGCAACCGAGGAGAATTTAGCAAATATCAAATAGCAGTATACCCATATGGTTTCCGTTAGCTAGACCACAAACAGGGCATTCCCTATCAATGTAACATCAGATTTCCTCATATTCTCCACATAAGGACATAATAAAGGGAAATCGCAGACAGCATTATAACAACGAGATGGAATTTTGCATAAAAACAGGGGAAATAAACATCTCAACTCAAAAATTTCCCACAGACGGCGCCAGTTGATAGATCCGGGTTAGAGATCCACAACAATTTAGGGTATTGTTCATCATGTTTTGCAAAGAGCATTTAGGGATAAAGCGTTAAAGCAGTAAAGAGCGAGAGATTCATGCGTATGGAAAAGCCATAACCAAGCATTTTGTACAGAGCAGGATGTGCGTAGCAACGGCGAACAATAGTTGAGCTATAGGCAACGGATAAAGGACGTATTTAGCCATAAACTAGCAAGATTCATGGAGTTTTGCACTCATACAAGTAGATAACGAAGAAACGAGGTAGGAGAAAGAGAGAAACGAGGAGCGCGGGGCTTCGTTGAGCCTCATTCCCCTTTAAGTGATGAGGGTTTTACCTTAAGTTCAAGGTAGTGTGTGTAAGAAAGAGATTCTTCCCGGCGTCGAGAAGAATAGATGGATGTGAAAGCAAACTACGGCTTCCCGGAAGAAGGTTTTGCCCCCTTGACTTGCCTGAGCTCGGAGGAGCTCGTGAGAGAGAGTATTGAATGAAACAGTACACAAAGGTGTGTGTTGTTTGTAGAGAATGATGATGATTTGTTGTTGTGCATTCACTTAGTATTTATAGGCGTGGGGAGGGTGAAAAGTGATCGTTCGTGTGAAGGAAGGACAGAAAAGGAATTCCAATGGAAGCAAAGTATCCTCTGTCATGAATGCAGTGGTCCTCACTCTATAGTACGTAGAGTCACGCGGACCGTATGCTACGCAGAACCTCAAGCTTCTACTAAACACTTACGGGATCTAGTCAGATCCTTCTATCTTTGCAGATGCATGCAGATCCCTCACGGCTTATGGGGGGAGAAGTTAGAACCTCGC
The DNA here is from genome assembly GCA_029379335.1 of Thymus mandschuricus. NCBI lineage: Eukaryota > Viridiplantae > Streptophyta > Magnoliopsida > Lamiales > Lamiaceae > Thymus > Thymus mandschuricus. Next base: position 9,778,555 of record CM057074.1, on the reverse strand, counting down.
AGCTTCTTGCATGGCATACGATTCTTAGTTGTATTGAGGGTCTGGTGCCCAACATAATCTCTTTGATATTATGCTGCCACATGGAAGGGTCTCTATCGATCATCCCATATAAAAGTAATACTTATTTCCACTAATGGTGTTGTTGATGCTAGCTCCGCCTAGGATTTATTATTCCTTTCATAGAGGTAAGGTTCTCGCCTTTATGGTGACATCTAACGCATCCATTTCTCTAGGAACTATAGTCTAAGGATAAGGAAAGTATATTCCCCGAGTATGGCTGATATTAGTCCCTATCACAAGTGCTTATCCATTTCCCTCATCTTATTCATCATGGCTAAGCATCGCCGTATACTCTCCATATGGGTCGAGCGGGCCAAGATGCTTACTCATTCTTTCTCCCACCATTCTTTCGATGGAGGACTCTCCAAGCGAGGAGGAAGATGGAAGAGATGAATGCCATTAAGTTCAAGCTTAAAGTCTACAATGAGATATCAGCCTACTACGAAGCTATGCTGACAGGTATGAGTTTCAATTTAAAGTACACTAAGCAAAGCAAAGCATGCTAAAAACCCTCGCTTGCTAAGTGGAAAATAAAAATGTAATCTTACACAATTACAAAGAGATAAAAGCTCTTGTTTATTCTCAAAGTATGTAAGTCAGAAACATTTTAAAATTTATGAAGAAAATCTAAGTTCATATTTATTTGCTTCAAAAATGGTCAAGCAAGTGCTTCGTCACTCGAACTCACCATCGCAAGCGAGTGTGCTCCAGTCATGTCAAGCGAACGCTCTGCAAAGCGAGTAAGATAGTCAAGAGACTACCATCGCTAAGCTGGTAACTACCAAGCGAGACGTACGAGCTGGGTACACTCGAGTGCCTACTAACTTTTTACTTTGCATTTAATGCGCACAGTACTATGGTTAAAATAACCGGGCACATGTATCTCACTTCCAAATTGAAGCGCCAAAATGCGATCCAGCCGTTGAATCAGAACAGGCTTTTAACCACAGCCGTTGGATCATGGGCGAGAGTTCAAGCGAACCACAACGTGGCACGTGCTACGCTTGGTCACATATGTGGTTCATCTTTAACCATGGTGACGTCGCGTTTAACTGCGACACGTCAGCCACGTCTCCACTCGCTTGAAGCCACGTCATATTTTACCCTGCCACGTCAGCGTCGAACCCTAAATCTATAAATATGGGGACTGTTCGCACTGCAGAAACTCATCACCCCCAAATTTGCCATTCTTGTGAATGCTTTCTGTGTTCTCTGCAAATCTGCAATCACCTTCTTTTTCACTGGAACCCCTATAATTCTCTTTTAAACACTCTCTCTATAATATACCATAGGAAAGAAGAAAGAAACCACCACCATGGAGGTTTTCCTGGAGAATGCCGAAAACCTCACAAACATTGAACCCCACCTCGACGAATCCATCATTAAACCTGTCGGTTTCTTCTGCAGGGCCGTGACAACTGCTGGATTGTGGAAGTTTGTCACTGCCAAGCCATCAAAGATCTATACCAGAGCCGGAGCAAAGTTCCTTCTAAATCTTCATGAGAAGGAACTCACCACCAGAATTATAGATCCTTCTACCGGCGAGCCCATGTATATTAGCCTGATAGAAGTGGTGAAAGTCTTCGATCTGCCCACTGACGGAGAGGAGTATCTGTCCAACGTCGACCTAGGAGTGGAGGTCGAGTACCGGCGCTATACAGTGAAGGAGGATGCTGTATGGGCCAAGTGAGGGAACAATCTTCGAGAGGACCTGAAAAGTCCTTTCAACTACATCGGCGAGCTGTACACCAAATCCATAGCTTGCTACATCGGTGGACTGGGACAGGTCACCGACTCCAAAGTGTTCGCGATTTCCGCAATCGTGGATAGCTTGTCCGACTCCAAATTTAATTGGAGCAAATGGTTCATTGCATTGGTCCAGAAAGCGGCCAAGGTGTTCCAGAGGGAACCAAAAAAACCCTCACAAAATCTTGAGGAAAGGGAAGGTGTCTTACGCGCTGGAAAATATGTATCCTGATCGAGTGTGGAAGGATACGCTCCCCTACAAAAAGGTCAGTATCTTCTCAGACCTGATCAAGAAAGACAGGTCATTGGTGGACGGTGGATTTCTTGATGTAGATGTGAGGCCCGCCGTGGACATTGAGGAGGAGAAAAAGTGTGGAAAGGGGAGGAAGCGAGCCGCTTCTCCTTCACTGCAAAGAAGAAGAAACAAGCGCCAGCGAAGAAAACGAAGCTAGTCGCTTCGCTTGTGAAGGCAAGCGAGAAGGATCCCTCGCTTGGAACATCCATGGGCGTTTCTGAGCTCAAAACAACTAAAGAGAAGCAGGACGCTTCGCAGAAAGGGGAGGAGGTAGAGCAAATAAAGAACCAACCCCAAAATAAACCCCAAGGAATCCGAGTGCACAGATAAGTCGTCTATGATGATGAGGAGTCTACAAGCACTCCCCCAATCCCAGATATCCCATTCCTCGACCCAAAAGAAACAGCAGCCTATGAAATTTTCGAACCTTCACCCACACGATCCATTGATTCTCACATCCCAGATATTCCCATACCTCCAGCATACAAAAATCCTTCACCCAACAAAAAGCCCATAAATTCACCACCATCACCCCTCAAACCCAAGCTCTTCTACCACGAGGACCGAGAACGGTCCGTGGAGAAGACCAAGAAAAGATATCCCTCAGTCCAAATGTCGGACGAGTTTGTGAAGAAAGTTGTTAATTTTCTGAACTATGTAGCTTACAGAGGCAAGGAATATTTCAAGATATTCGGCCTCATCAAAGCATTCACCGAGGAGACTGTAGCGGAGCATGAGGCTCTACAGTTGCAATTCATTGGCGTTGATGGCTTCAAAGCTCTCATCAATAAGCCAAAGTACCTAGAGCTGCTTGACGTTGTGGTCAAGCGAGCATACTCTGACATAGAGCTGCTGGAGAGGAAGCTTTCTGAACATGAGCAGAAATTGAACCAAGAGATCCTCAACTTGCAAGGAGTTATAAGGAGAGGAGAAGAGGAGAGATTCTAGCTAAGCGAGGAGGTTGCCAGCCAAAAGCGGAACCTCGCTACAAGGGAAAGTGATCTGTCTGCATAGATCAAAGATGAGCAGAAGAAATTGAAGGATGCCAAGCTGAAGCTTGAGGAAGAAGTGAAGAAGTTGGAAGCTGTGACTTCCAAGCTTGCTGAAAAAGAGAAAGAGTTAAAGAAGAAAGAGGAGGAGTTTGCCTCGCTTGTGGAAAAGCACAATGAGGAGACGGAGGCAGAGAAGGAGAGAAATGAGAAGTTGATGGAGGAGAAGGTTGAAGAAATAATGAGAATTGGGAGAGAGCGCAATCGAGCCTCTGCTGCCAAGCTAACTCTCGGGAGTGAGAAGGCTACGCTTCAAAACAAATATGAAGAAGCGATGAGCGAGCTGGAGAGTAGGCGCAGAGAAGCGACAACCTTCACTTTGAGGACTGTTGAATTATCAATGAAGGAGATAGAAGCCGATGACAGATCAGCCCAACTCGATGCCAAGCGATCTAGACTAACCTCGCTTGAGACGGAGCTTGCTGCGTCTCAAGATTTCTCTAATTTAAAAATGCAGGAGAAAAGAAAAGATTTGCGGGCGGAGATCGAAGCGGAGCTCGACGCTCGCCAGGTTGCCCAGCGTGAGTACGCTTTGGCCGAGAGAGAGCGATAGTCCTTCTTTTTGTTGGAAGAAATCTCCAAGAAGACTGTCGAACTCATGATGATCAAGGAAGGCTCTTTCACAGAGCGTACAGAAGGCGCCCTGAAGGCCATCACTAAAGAGTTCGCAAGCTTACGCAGGGCTATTGTCGAGAAAGTTGTTGCTCCCACACCCGTTGGCGATGATGCCAAAAAGGGGGAAGACAAAACCCCTTCATGTAGAGCTGATAAGGGCAAAAATGTAGTAGTCTACCAGGACAAGCCCAAGAAAGCTGACGAGCCGTTCAAGCTGCTCGCTTCCTCAACCTCAGCTTTTCAAAAAGCGTCAAGGGTGTCTCTTCCGTTGGACACTACAATGAGGCATTGCAGTCGTTCAAGCTTATGGAGGAAGGGCTCATAGAGCTTCAGCAAGTGTAGCCAATCCAAGTTGTGCCGTCAGAAGTTGTTGCTGCTCAAACTCTTCCTATTATTGCTCGAGCCGCCCCGGCCAAGCCTGCCCAAGCTGTCGCCCCAGCTAAGACTGTTCAAGCTGCTCCATCCAAAGTCATCACTAAGCGACCCGCTCCAACTGCTGAGAAAGCGGACCCCGCGGCCAAGCGCCAAAAAGTGAAGGATGACTTGGTTGTCAAAGCGAGTCGCTTTGAGCAAGAAAAGAAGAAGAGGGAGGAGAAAGCTCAAGAGAAGGAGAAGAGGAAAGCGAGGAGACTCACTAGAGCCGAGAGGATCAAGGACCAAACTATCCAGCTGGTTGAAGAGAATATCCTTGTCCAAAGCAACCTTATCCGAAGCGGATTCATCCCCTTCACCCTTGATGAGTCAGAGATGTGTGCTCTCGAGGCTATCGTGCAAGCCTGCAATAAGTCCCTCATAAATGTAGAGAGGTTGAAGGACTTCTCCAAGGGAAAGTATGACTTTATGAGGAATCTTATCAACTGCAAGAGGCCTCTCTTCAACTCGGAGCTAAGCGAGCGATTCAACAGAATCATGAAGGAGCTTGTGGAGAGGCCACTTGAGCAAATTGAGGAGAGAAGGGCGAATTATCCAGATGCCGGAGAGATTGATGATATCGTACCTGCTGACTTGAAGGATAGGTGGATGGATTGCAGAGAGAAGTTCATAAAAGCATATTACTTTTGGAAGGTAATCTTTAATCAAGCGACCTGCTCAAAGCTCGACGCTTTACATAATTTCATGGTCGTCTACGACAATGAGCTTTGTAGGTTGATTCTGATCACGGAGGAGACAACAGAACCCAAGCTTATCCTGAAGATTCCCGAGAAGAAGCTGTTTCCCAGGCCGAAGGTTCTAGGCTCAAAGATCCTTGATCGAGGGATCATTGATGGAGAGATCAGACACGCTCTGCACATCGGCAGACATCACAAGCCAAGCACAGAGAATTACAAGACGATGAAGCCCAAAGTGATGTCCGCTTATCTTGTTGAGGAATAATCTGTTTTCTCACTTTTTCTTTGTGATTCGCTTGGATAACATCTATGAAATTTATTCACTGTCAAGCGTCGTGTTTTTATTTACTCATAGTATTTACTAAGCTCTGTGAATTTTTTATCCTTATGCTACAAGCCTACACAAAACCATAAGAACTTTAAAAAAAATTTGGATAAGGCTGAGAAGAATTCAGTCGCTTGAAGGTTCTTACAGTGGTTAGGTGTTGGGTTTTGGCATCATCAAAAAGGGGGAAATTGTTGGGAATTGTTAAGGATTCACTTGTTAAGGGGGAACTCATTGGGACGTTTTATGAAATTTCACTATGTATTTTGATTCGATCCCAAAACCCTCTGTGTTAATCCTTATACCCAAGCGAACCTATTTGATTAGCTTGATAGGTTAGAATTTTTTATTATGTTAGGAAAGCTTGTTTTGTTTTAGTCACTTTAGGTATAGACTGCAGGTTTCAAGAGAAGCGAGAAGACTACACGCTTGAGTGTGTTTTGAAGCGAAGCGAGTCTACCCGGATAAAGCGAAGCGAGTGCTCCCGATAATGTCAAAGCGGGTCAACCTGACTACGCTAAAGCGAGCGCCTAAACTAAAGCGAAGCGAGCACGTTCCAAAGCTTTGAAAATGACAGCTCAACTACCAGCTCCAGTTCAAACTTGAGTTTGAACTTAGTCAAGTGAAGATCAGCCTCATTCATTGCAGATCTCCACGTGGCCTTTGAAGATTGGATGCTATAGTTGACTAAGGCACTCGACAAGCAGCTGCTATAGTACTGCGAGAGTCCAGTTACTGTTATGCTTGGCTCTTAACCAAATTGGGAAAAAAGACAAGCGAGCATCAGAAAAAGCTGCAGGTCAAGCCAAGTACTGTCGACTGTGGAGGGACAAAGCCACCAACCTTCAAACGGCTCCAGTCCATCCCTCACACTATAAACAGAGGCATGTAGAGAAGAGAACACTTAACACTTCCTTAAAATTTCCCAGCGCTCAAAGCAAACAAGCACTCTCGATTTCCAACAATCATCTTCTTGAGTTATTGTAAGAAAGTGTTCCAAGTTTCAGTTCCATCGAAACTTGTCTCTGCAACCCTCACTCACTAGATCTAAGCCACTATACTTATCCAAGCTTAGAAGAAGAATCCTAACCCTTACATTCACTGTAAAGGATTCTTCACTTAGAGTGTTTTCCAACCCAACCAAAACCCTTGTCTGTCAAGAGTGTTAGTGTTGTTATTGTAAAGGTTTCTGTAAAATCAAAGTTTTGCAAAAAGCTAGATCAGTGTTAGGTTTTCGTGGAGAACCCGTAATCTCCTAGTTGTAACAGGTCCAAGCTTGCACGTTCATCGACTGTGCTAAGCTCGATCTAAGTGTTAGGGTTTTTGGAGAACCTGCAATCTCCTAGCTGTAGTGTGGATCCCAGCTTGTGAAGCTCGATCCTTGTTTTGTTATTGAGGAACCCATAATCCTCAAAGTTTCTTGAGTGAAGAGAAGCTGTTCTCGCGTGGAACAAAAGTGGACGTAGGTGTTTTACCACTAAACCACTATAAACCCTGGTCTCGTATTTTCTATCCTTAAGCTTTTCATTGTTTACTTGTTTTGATTATTTCGTATTTGCATGAGCATATTAACAAACACAATACAAAGCTTTAATTAGTTAGGAAAGATTTTAGCTCACTAAATTCCGCATATAAGCAAGCAAGTCACTCTGAGATCAAGCGTCCGCTTAGGTCTTGAGTAAAGTTTAATTGTAGATCAAGCCTTCGCTTAGATCTTAAGTTTCAAGCGACCCCAGTCTTGCTCACTCTGAAATAAGTTGGAAAAGAAGTTGAAAAACTTCGGTTACATGTATTCAACCCCCCTCTACGTGTAACCCTACTTATCAATCCGGGACCAACATCCTTCGATAGAGAATTGTTGTAGATTTGAAGCACTGTGACTAGACATTTTCAGATATTAGATACTATGCAGTATGCGTGAGTGAGATTTTAATGCACTTATGAAAAACGGATCAGTTCTAGTGCGACAACGTGAAGCGAATGACTCGCTTCCAGTATACAAAGCAGTGGCTCATTAGAACCTGGCTCTGATACCACTTGTTGGTCCCGAAATGACAAGTAGGATCACACGTAGGGGGGAGGGGGGGGTGAATACGTGTGATAGAAGTTTTCAACTTCGTTTTCAAACTTGTCTCAGAGTAAGCTAAGTGAGTCACTTGAAACTTAAGACCGAAGCGTAAGCTTGATCTACAGTTAAGCTTTCTAGAGATCTAAGCGAGAGCTTGATCCCTAGAGTGGCTCACTTGCTGAAATGCGAAATTTAGTAAGTTATTCTTTGCTAAGTATTTAAAACCTCGATTTAAGTTTGTTTAAATGCACGTGCAATAATGATAATCAAAGCAAGTAAACTATTGAAAAGAGTAAGAAATACGACACCGAGATTTATAGTGGTTCGGAGATAAAACTCCTATGTCCACTTTGTTCCACGCCGGAACAGTTTCTCTTCACTCAAGAAACTTTGAAGATTAATACGGATTCCCCAAAAACCTAACACACAGATCGAGCTTCACACAGTCGATGAAAATGCAAGCTTGGATCCTTACAACTTGGAGATTACGGGTTCTCCACTAACCTAAGACACTGATCGAGCTTTACGCAATCGATGAAAGCGCAAGCTTGGATCTTACAACAACCTTTACAACAACACAAACACTAACACACTTGACTGAACAGGACAAGGGTTTTGGGTTGGGTTTGTGAACACGGACACTCTATGAGAAGAACCATTTACAGTTTAGAGTAAGGGCTAGGATTCATCTTTCTAAGCTTTGGATGTGTATAGTGTCTTAGAATGTAAAGTGAGTAAGGTTACAGAGAGCAAGCTTCGATGGAACTGAAGCTTGGAACACTTCATACAAGAACTCAGGAAAATGTAAGCTAGAAATCGTGAGAACTTGTTGCTTCGAGCGTTGGGAATTTTTAGAGAAGTGTTGAAGTGTTCTCTCTACTGCATGCCTCTATTTATAGTGTGAGAGACATGTAGAAGCCGTTTGAGGGTTGGTCGCTTTGTCTATCCACTAGACAGTACTTGGGCTTGACCTGCAGCTTTTCAGAGGGTCACTTTGTCTTCTTTCCCAATTTGGCTAAAAGCCAAGCGTAACAATAACTGGCTTGGGCCAGTACTGTAGCGACTGCTTGTCGGTCTAGCCAGTCAACTCTTGCATCCAATCCTCATTTTCCATGTGGAGATCTTCATTAATTGCGGCTAATCTTCACTTGACTAAGTTCAAACTTGAGTTTGAACTGAGGTTGGTAGTTGAGCTGTCGTTTTCAAGCTTTGTATCGTACTCGCTTCGCTTGATCAGAGTACTCGCTTTTAGTTTAGTCGGGTTGACTCGCTTTGACTTTATCGAGAGCACTTGCTTAGACTTTGTCGAGAGCACTCGCTTCGTTTGAAAACCTGCAGTCTAAACCTAAAGCGACAAAAGCAAAACAAGCTTTCCTAACATTATAAGCTTGAAAATTCTAACCTATCATGCTAATCAAATAGGGTCGCTTGGGAATAGGATTAACACAGAGGGTTTTGGGATCGAATCAAAATACATAACATAATTTTATTAAGTGTCCCAATAGGTTCCTCCTTAACAATTCCCAACAGTGGAGTTCTTTGTGGTTCATGCCAAATCCCCCTACAACATTATATTGGGTCACAACTCGTTGAATTCAGTTAGAGCAGTATGTTCAACCTATCACCTTACGATGAAGAACCCTATTAAAGGGGGGATAATTGTAGTGCGAGGTGATCAAAAGGTGGCCAAATATTGCTTACAGATTGCGCTAAGAGGAGTTGGGCATTCAACCCAACTCCCCCAAACATAGCAACTACAGAGCCCCGAGGAGTTGGAGCAGACATCGCTTATTCCTGGCATATCGGTGGAAGATGTCGCATTATACGAGAACGACCCCAATAAGGTCGTCAAATTAGGCTTCACAAAGGTGCCTCGTTTGAGAGAGCAGGTTGTCCAACTACTACGAGAATTCAGAGACGTCTTCGCCTGGTCACCCCTCGACATGACAAGGGTATCACCAAGTGTAATCACCCATAAGCTCCACATTGACCTTGGGATCAAACTAGTCCAGCAAAAACAATGAACTTTTGCTGCCGAACAAAATCAGGTAATCCGCACCAAAGTAGAACAACTCCTGAAGGCCGAGATTTTGTTCGAGGTAACATACCCGGCGTGGATTGCCAATCCAGTCATGACCAGGAAAGGAGGAGGGGGATGGCGCATGTGTATTGACTACACCGATCTTAACAAATACTGCCCTAAAGATTGTTACTCACTTCCCAATATCGACAAGAAGGTCGACGCACTAGTAAGGTACAAGACCTTCAGTTTCCTTGATCTGTACAAGGGATATCACCAAGTGTTGATGGATAAAGAGGATGCCTCCAAGACAGCATTCATCTCCAACTTTGGAGTTTTTGCGTATCGAAAGATGCCTTTTGAGCTCAAAAACGCCAGAGCTACTTACCAGAGGATGGTAGACAAGAACTTTCAACCGAGTAGAGAAAATTAAAAGAAGAAAATTACCCATTGCAGAAGTCCAGGGGACACTAGGTCTTAAACCAAAGAAAGACAGAGTTTCTTCACTATCTACTAGGGGCCTTAACATGGTATGATCTGAAGGGTGTTGAGCCATAAGGCTAGCTAGTACATCTTCATCCCACTGAACTAAAGTGGGAACGAAATAGGATGGTTTTTCCGTACCGAGAATTTTGTAAAGGGGAATGTCGGGGATATTCCAATGTGTACCCGGGAGAGGGGTGACAACCAAATAAGGGTCGTGCTAGTCTTTATCCTTGGATTCATACCTACCGTATAAACTCGCAAAGCTAGTAATAGGGGGGAAATACACATGATAATCCCGATGCTTAAACTCGTGGGTTCTATGGAAAAGAGAAGTTGTATCTTATACTCCTTCTAAACTAGCTATTATATGAAAGAAGGAGGCTTTGCAAATCAATACTGGGTTCAATTGGTTGAGGGGAATGTTATATAATTTTGCTACTCATAAAAAATTAAAAAAAAAAAAAAAAAAAAAAAAAAAAAAAAAAAAAAAGAATTGGAAAATGAAGACCGACAGTTAATTGGAAGAACCAAAAGGTTTTCCGGGGGAGACCTAGGCGACAGCGGCCGTTAGCCTTCCTTTGGAAGCTCTAAAGAAAACCCACCACAATCACCCATGTGTTGTTTAAAGAATCGAAGATGCCTCTATCTAAAGTGGAGGCCTCATATTGATCTAAGGGAAAAGGTTATTTGGGTTCGATTCCTGACTAGGTCTGTTCGATTTACACCTATTCCTATGACCGGAAGAAGAACGGCTTTAGGAAGAAGGTTTCATGGTGTTTTACAGCTAAGAAGAAGTCGAAAATCGACGATGGAAAAGGAATAGAGGAAGAATACCTGAGAAGAAGGAGTATTCTCAATACGAAAGGCAGTGAATGGAAATACAGAGAAATTGAAGTAAAGAGCCCTCAGAGTGCTGGAAAAGTGATGGAAAAGAAGGAAATGACTGGATTATAAACCCTTGAATTCGAAGGGACAAAGCAGGAAAGGGTAAATCGTGAATAGTGGGAAGAAGACGTGTCCTACCCACGATTAAAACAATATTACATCAATTAATGAGTTCTTGAGATCTACGCGGTATCACACGCGCTAATAAGAAAACGATGAGTAATTTGTTTGAATAAAAATACATCCGAAATCTATTCGGAATCACCCGGGTAAGATTCCAGAGAAAAAGATAAATCTTCATACATTTCCCCTCAGGGGAAAAAAAAAAAAAAATCATCATCGGGGAGCTAGCAAGAGCCTCATGCAATATGGAGATAAAATCATCACAGCATTTAGATGCTCAAACTATTGACTAAAAGGTTTAATCATCATCCTTGTCAGCGAAGATAAAGATTGGGGGAAGTTGAGGTCTCTTATATATAAGAAAAGGAGAAGGCAAGGTTGCCTCGGGGAAGTAACAAGAGGAAGAAATGATGAAGAAAGAGTGAGTCTCTGCGGCTTCTTTACCTCGGGCATGCAGAGCGTTTTTCAACAATGATTAGACATGGAGAAGATGTGATGAGCAAGAGCATTTCAGAAGCCAAGTGCTTATGCTTCTGGACCTGGGGGGGAGTAGTTGATAAGGATCTGTATCAACCTTGCCACGTGGCCTTTTCGTAGAAGAAGCCAAATGCCGTATAGAGCGCAAATCCCAACAGAGTCACCAAATACTACGTGCACTGTGCAGATCCCTCCCTTATTGCAGGAGCTAACCTCCTGAGAAAAAAAGCATATGCAGCTCCGTATAGGGATCTGAGCAACATGCCGACCTCGTGAACCTCTATACAGTAGAGTGAGAACCACCGATTCACGACGAGAGTGATTTTAGGGAGATCTTGTCTCCCTCAAAATCCCTCTTTTATCCCTTTCCATACAGGTATATTCTCGAAATTACTGTGTTCTTCACCCATAAATATTGGATCATCTTAATCATTCGAGGTGTATTTTTTAGTACTATTCTATTTATATTTTATAAGGAATTCTCTCTGGGAATTGCAAATTCTTATCAGATCATATTGACAAACCGATATTTTATATGCATTTCAAGATATTTTTAGTGGGTTTTGGCTTTGATATGTGTGCTTAAATGAATAGGAAATGATAGGTTTTCATACTTATGCGTTTTCTATATGCTTTGCATTTTCTCTTGATTTCCGTGCCTATTTTAGGTTCTGTGAAATATTTTGGGCAAGTTTGACTTATCCTATGTCGAAGAGGATCGAAAGAGGAATCCATAGTACTTTACGGATTAATTTTCCGATGCCGGACGAGAGAGAACGAGCCAAAACCGTGAGAGCGCGCAAACTGTAAAATGTGGGCGAAAATGCACAAGTCAAACGGAAATGCACTAGTCAAACCTTCATTCAACTTTTCAGAAATTACAAATTTTACCCCACCTTCTCACTCAAGTTTCTCTTTATTGCAATTTGACCCCAACTTATGGGAATTCTATAAATACCTTGTTATTTGCCTCATTTGGATATCTTTTATCACTTGTACTTCATTTTTGCACTCTCTCTTAGAACCCTAGCTATTTCCCTCTTTCCTCTTTAGTATTTTCAAATATTGTTGAAGATTATGCTTGGAGATTGAAGATATTGTCGAAGATTTCTTCTCTATTTTCTTCTCTTGTCATTTTCATTATGCTTTTACTTCTTGTTGATGGTTTGATGCTTAGATCCATGCTAGGCTAGAACCATTGAGGTTTCAAATGATGGATGATGTGAATTAGGCTAGGATTTGATGGTTACTGATGTGGATCTACCTTTCCTTTGAGTTGCCCTTGGATTTGATTGGATTTAATTGCATGAATGATTGACAACCATGAGTGCATACAAGGTGTTTGATGGAATGCCTAGGAAGCTTCCATTCATAGCACTTGGCATGAATCCTTGCTCATATTATCTAGTATTGATTTGCATTGCTCCTAGAAAGATTTGTGTGAATTGATGTTAGATTAATAGGCATTGTGCTTTTAGGAGTTGGTAATATGTTTAGAATGGTAAGCATGTTATTCAATCCACAAGTTATCGAGTCTTGGGAGGATGAGATAGCTTGATTATTGTAATAATGCCACTCAAATTAATTAAAATGGTTTGATGCATCACTTGTCTAGTCCTTAGCCTAATCACATCGGAAATCGTTTGAAACCTTATCTTCTTTACTTGTTCCTTTACTTGTCTTTACATTACTTGCCTTTATTTTTGCTTGTTATTTCATTTACTTTACTCATTGCCTAGTTAAAAACCAAAACCATGAATATGTGCTCAAATAGGATAATAGAGACAAGACAAACTACTTGATTATCTCTCGACACATTCACTCCTTGTGGTTCGACCCGGACTACTAGCTAGTTCGGTTATTGTATTATTGATAGGCTAGAAATAGCCTAGTCAATTTTTGGCGCCGTTGCCGGGGAGTGAGTAGATAGAGAGTCATTAGTTGTTCAAGTTCTTGTTGCTAGTTTAAGCTTAGTTAGTATATAGTTAGGATGATATTTTGCTTGTTAAGTCAAGTGTTTTATTGGTTTATTTTTGATTTCTTCTTTGGATTGTTGGATAGGTACACAAGGTCCAAAGCTAAACATGTGGAGCCTTTTATCTTGGACCTCGACAAGAGAGAGAAGACCCCTATGGAAAAAGAAATGGAAGCTCTTAGAAAGCTCTTGGAGGCTATGGAAACAAGATTTCAAGATCAAGGAAGAAGAGCTCAAGAGGTTAAACTACCTCCTCTTATTGAGATATTCCAACCTCCGAGGGAGAGCTATCAAGGTATAGAATGGGGCACGATTGATGCACCTAGCTTTGAGCTTAAGCCGGGTTTGATCCGTTTGGTTCAAGCAAACCAATTTGGAGGAGAGGTCACCGAGGATCTTCATGATCATTTACACTCCTTCCTCGACATTTGTGGTACTATTAAGCTAGAAGGAGTGCCAAATGATACTATAAGGATGAGGCTCTTCATATTTTCACTTCGACATCGGGCTAGAGATTGGTACCAAAGTCTTAACAAAGCTTCAATCAAATCATGGGAGGATCTATGTAGAGCGTTCTTCTCAAAATACTTTCCACCTTCCAAGGTACAACGCCTAATCTCAAAAATTTATCAATTTGCCCAACATGAAGAAGAGACGATATTTGAGGCTTGGGATAGATTTCGTTAGCTCTTGAGGAAATGCCCTCCACATGGCCTAGATGAGAGTCAACAAATCTTCATCTTCTATGGTGGTTTGAGTTCACAAACAAGAACTATCGTAGATGCTACCTCCGGAGGTTGTTTGCTTAATCATAATGTGAAAGAAGCTATGAGGATTCTTGAAGAAATGGTTTCAAATTCTTTTCAATGGCCTATGGAAGAAGTGCATTCCAAGGAAGTTACCTCCATGTTAGATGACGAATATGAGGATCTTGCTCTCAAATATGCCAACCTCATGAAGGAGTATGAAGAGACTAGAATGGCATTGAGGGAAGCACAAGATTGGCAAGATTGGCAAAGGTTTAAGAATAGAGAGATTCTTGGCCAAGAAGAGGCGGTTCACATCAATCAACAACTTGTGGACGAGAATCGACTCCAATCTTGGAGTTATGAAGCTCCATCAATACTTCCATCTTCCATGCCTATTCATGAGCTTCAAGAGGAGTTGGACCCTATTTTGCCATACTCAATGGAGGATAAAGGTATCTCTCTTACTTTTCCTTCCCAAACTTCTATGGAGAATGGTGATTTGAGTGAGCGGAATGATGATATCATGGATAATACATCACTTCCTCTTGAGTTAAGATGTGAGGATCATGATGAGTTTGGGGGAGAGAAGAGAGATGATCTTGTAGAGAGTACTCCTCATGAAGAAGTTGTAGAGATGAGCATGGGTAGGTTGGAAGAGTTCAAGAAGTTGGATGTCAATTCTTCTTTGGTCGAGTTGTTGAGAACTATGCCAAATCATGAGAAGTTCTTGGAGGATGTGGACAAGAGAAAGATGAGGATGGATGATGACATGACCATTGAGCTATCGAAGGGATGTAGTGCTAAACTACAAGGAGAGTTCCCCAAAAAGGAAAGCAATCATGGAGATTTCACAATTCCTTGTGAGATTGGTGGCAATATGCTTATAAATGTCTTGTGTGACATGGACTCAAGAGTGAACGTGATGCCCCTTCCTATCTTTGAAAGTTTGAAGATTGGAACTCTTATGCCCACCATGACTATACTTAAATTGGCGGATCGCTCTATCATAATTCCATGGGGAAAGATCGACAATGTGCTTATCAAGGTTGGAAAGTTCATCTTTCCGGTGGACTTCTTCGTTCTTGACATTGATGAGGAGCATAACTTTCCTTTGATACTTGGTATGCCTTTCTTGTCCACAAGCCGAGCTATATTGGATGTTTGTGATGGAAGTCTCACTTTCCGAGTTGATGAAGAAGAGATGACATTTTATGAACCGAAAGTTGAGAATGGATTGAAAATTCCAACCAAGGATGATGGACTTGAGCTTGAAGACTTACCTCATTCAATGTTTGTCGATGCATTCCCATATCGAGGAGGAGGTTTCAAAAACCTAGGAGGCGTGAAGTTCCAAGAGAAGATTGCCGATCCTTCACGTGAGAGGTTTACAAGTTTTGGATGTCAAGAGAGGACCTCGTTTGATGTCCCATGAGCTACATTGAGGTATCGTCGAGCTAACGACGTTAAACAAGCGCTTGTTGGGAGGCACCCCAACACGTATCCTTTATTTACTCGTTTTCTTTAAGTTTAGGTTGAGTCGTTTTATTCGAATAAGAGTTGAGAGTGGGTTAATATGTTATGGAAAGGAATTTTTAAGTGTTGAATGTTTTTCCATGCCTTAGAAAAATTTTGAGAATTTTCAAGTTTTTGAAGTCCAACACTTAGAAAAATTTTCGGAGGTGAAATTCCAGTTTTGCGCAGTTCGGCGGTAAAATCAAAAAGAAACAGTAAAACTCGTCGGAATTCGATTCCGCCAATTGCGTTGAGTTCGTAAGACCCGAGAGTAGGGGGGAGTGTCATCGCCGGCCGAAAATTCCGCCGGAATCCGGCGGCCGGCCGGCTGAACAGACTCGTCTGCGACCTAAGCTGGGACCGAGCCCTAGGTCGCTGGTTTGGTCGCAAACTGCTATGTAGACTGCGACCTAGCCTTGGGTCGCAAACCACGATGCTTCCGAAGGCATCTCGTCTGCGGTCAACACCCGTTGACAGCTGATTCCCCTTTCCCCCCCTATTTTTCAATTTGTTTTTCTATTTTCTTTTTGATGTTATCTCTTATCTCCTACACCTCTCTTACCTCATTTCTCTCACTTATTCATTTCTTTTTCTTGAGATGATGAACATGTTCTTGAAATCGAAAAGTCGAGAGGAGCAAAGCATGACGAAGAAAAGGATTCAACTTAATCGAGCATGTACCGGAGTGAGCAACATTGAACGTGATATGCATCGCAAGCTTGGACCTTTGTGAGTGTAGTTTAAATTCCTTATTATTCTTCCCTCCAAACTCATTTTAGACTTTGTTTCTAAAATAATTTTGGGGGAGGGGGTAGGATAAGGTCTTTAAATTACTATTCTCTCTTCGGTTTTTCATTCGGTTTTTCATTAAAGTTGCGATTTTTAAGCTTGTATTTGCTTGATGAAGTTGATTGTGCTTAATTGGATGCTTGAAAAGGATGAATTTGTTTGAGTGTGTTTGGTATATGATGAGAGTGTATAAGTTGGAATGTGATTCAAGTGGTTCATATGTGTGAAAATGTTATGATACAGGAGGTGGAGGAAGAGGAATTGGGGTTCGTCGAGTTCTGCGATGAAGAAGGGGGAAAAGAATTGGGTGTTGAAGATGGAGCAATGGGTCAAAAGGCTACTGGATCGGGTTTTGGAGTTTTGGGCTATAATTAATTGGGCTGCTGCAAGTTGTTAATTAAATCCCCATTATCGCATTTTATTATTATAGCACTTTATGATTTCTTTTCTAGCAAGATATGTTAGCTATATAGACGTTGTTGTTGAGGTTTTGGGAAAATTAATGAAAATAGTTCTTTCTGCATTCCTTCCTTATCTTCTCTCTCTCTCTCTCTCTAATTTCTGGGTTTTACCTTGCGATTCAGTATTATTCCATACAAATCATACAATTACACCATAAATATAGTTGGGTTCACTACAATTGGTACTCAAGAGCCAGGTTCTCGAAATGGCGGAGGTCACTCGTTTCAAAGATTTGCAAGAGGCTCAGAAGAAGTTGGATCAGCTCCTGCAGACAGAATCGATGAAGAGAACATCATCAGAGTTGAAGATTAATGAGCAATTCACAGGTATGGATAAGAAATTCGAACATCTTACCAATACTTTAGCAGAAATGCAGTTGCAACTTTTGAATATGAGCAAAGATATGGGATCAGATGATAGTTCTCTGCTGGGTAGTTATGGAAGAAGTGAGAGGAGTGGATCTACTGTTAATTTTGCTCATAGCCCATTACCTAGGATTGATTTTCCTAGGTTTGATGGATCTAATCCTAGGGCATGGATCATCAAATGTAGAAGCTATTTTAAGCTTATGCCTGGGGTTCCTGATTCACAAAAAGTTCATCTAGCTACTATGCACTTTGATGGGAAGGCTCTCTCATGGTTCCAGAATCTAAATATGGGTGATATCGAAATAACTTGGGATCAGTTTCTGGAGGTGGTCTCAGCTCGGTTTGAGGATCTGAGGGTTTCCTATGTTATAGTGGAATTTAACAAGTTGAAACATACTGGTTCCTATGATGAGTATATTGAACATTTCAATGAACTCAAAGCTTGTATGGAGATGAATGATAAGAGTAAATACAGTGAGGAATATTTTATGGCAAGTTTTCTAAGTGGGTTAAGTGAGGATCTACAGAATTTCATAAATATGTTTCAGCCTAGGACTCTGGAGCAGACAATTGAGTTGGGTATGAAGCAAATACTCACCATAGATGCTATTGCTAAGAGACTGAAACCAGCTCCAAATCATTTAATACACAGGGTTTTGTACCAAGGAGATCTGAAGGGGGACAGAACCATTTACCTGCAAAAGTTGCTTCCCATCCAGCTGCAAAAACACCCATTAAGCTCCTCACTTCTGCTGAAATGGCTGCACGGAGAGAGAAAGGACTGTGTCACAACTGTGATGATCCATATGTGTTTGGCCATAGATGCAAGAATAGGGTTAACTATCTGATGATGACTGACGAAGAAGAAATACAGAGTGGTCAGGAAGTGGTTGGTACTGGTATCCCTGAAGTTGAGGGGAATATGGTGCAAGCTGTAGAGGAGGTACAAATGTCTTTACACTCCATGATGGGAGAGGGTGGCCAATGGACAAAAACTGATTAGTACAAAAAGAGCAACAGATTTTAAGTGGTCTGTACAGGGGCATGACTTCCAATACTCCCCTAGGTTGCTTAATAATGAAGAATGTGACATGATCTTGGGTTGTGACTGGTTTAGGTTCTGCACCCCCATTGAGCTAGACTATGCTAACATGAAGTTTACAGTCACATTAAATGGGCAAAGGGTGGAGTTGCAGGCTCTGACTACTGCAGTTGACTGTAAGGTTATTTCTGGACCAGTCCTATCCAGCTTAATGCATGAGGAAATAGAAGATATTGAGGAGGTTTTTGTTTTACAGCAAGATAAACCATCAGAGATTGTACCAACCATGCTACAGAACTTACTTGAGGAGTATGCTTCTGTTTTTGAGGAACCCAGTGGATTACCTCCCATGAGAGGTGTTGAGCATCAAATCTTACTCAAACCTAACAGCAACCCAAAGCATCAACATCCCTACAGAACATCACATGCACACAAAGATGAGATTGAGAGGATAGTTCTGGACATGTTAAAGGCAGGTATTATACAGCACAGTAGAAGCCCCTTTGCTTCTCCAGTCATTTTAGTAAAGAAAAAGGACAGTACATGGAGGATGTGTGTGGACTACAGGTATTTGAATTCACTTACTGTGAAGCATGATTTTCCTATACCACTTATTGATGAGCTTTTGGATGAACTATTTGGTGCCAAATATTTTTCCAAAATTGATCTAAGATCTGGATACTTCCAAATATTAGTTAGGCCTGAGGATAGGTACCTAACTGCTTTTAGTACTCATCATGGGCATTATGAGTTCTTGGTTATGCCATTTGGTTTGTGTAATGCCCCTGCTACTTTTCAGTCCCTTATGAATCAGGTTTTCCAAAAACAGTTAAGGAAATCAGTCTTAGTTTTCTTTGATGATATACTGGTCTACAGCAAGTCCCTAACAGATCATGTGCATCACTTGAGAGCAATATTGGATCTATTGAAGCAGAACACCCTATTTGCTAAGAGGAGCAAGTGCAGTTTTGGCCAGCCACAGATTGAGTACTTGGGACACATTATTAATGCTGAAGGTGTAGCTACAGATCCTGAGAAGATTTCTTGCATGTTGGCATGGCCTACTCCCAAAACTGTCAAACAACTTAGAGGGTTTCTGGGTCTAACTGGATACTATAGGAAGTTCATTAGACATTATGGTCTATTGAGTAAACCACTCACTTCTTCACTTAAGAAGGACAATTTCAAATGGTCTACAGAAGCAGGTGTTGCTTTTGCCTCACTGAAAGAAGCTATGACTACAGCACCAGTTCTGGCCTTACCTAATTTCTGTGAGCCATTTATACTAGAGACACATGCTAGTCGGAAGGGAATTGGAGTTGTTTTAATGCAGGGACAGAGACCTATTGACTATCTCAATAAAGCTTTATGTGCAAGGAACCAGGGGCTATCTATTTATGAAAGAGAATTCTTGGCAGTTATTATGGCAGTGCAGAAGTGGAGAAATTACCTGCTGGGCCACAAGTTCATCATCAAGACTGACCAGCAAGCTCTCAGGCATCTTCTAGATCAGAAATCCATGAATCCTGTTCAACAAAAATGGATTACTAAGCTGTTAGGGCTTCATTATGAGATTCAATACAAATGTGGAATAGAGAATAAGGTGGCTGATGCTCTATCCAGAAACCCTAAGTTTGAAGAAACCCTTTGTGGGTTCAGAGAGTTATTGCTAGTTACCCTACTGATATTTTCACTTCTAAAATATTAGCAGCCAAGGTTATTGACAAGGATGCATATGGGGAATTCACTATTAATGAAGGCATTTTAAGATATAAAGGGAGAGTGGTTGTTGGGAATGATGCAGATTTGAGAAGTTCTATCCTCAATGAGGTCCATAACATTGCTTATGGGGGACATTCAGGCATTCAAGGCACTTATATGAGATTGAAAAACACATTTTACTGGCCAGGAATGAAGAATGCAGTTCTTAAGTTGGTGCAAGAATGTGATGTTTGTCAGAGAAACAAAAATGGCACTGGTGGTTTACCTGGTTTATTGCAGCCTCTTCCAGTTCCACATACTTCATGGTCTCACATTTCCATGGATTTTGTGGAAGGATTGCCCAAATCTGCAGGAAAGAATGTCATATTAGTGGTCATTGATAGGCTGACTAAGTATGGGCATTTCATTGCTTTGTCTCATCCCTACACAGCTGAGCTAGTTGCTAAGGTGTTCCTAGATAATGTATACAAGCTGCATGGCCCTCCAGTTTGTATAATTTCTGATAGGGATAAGATTTTCACAAGCAACTTTTGGAAAGAATTGTTCAAGCTTATGGGAACACAACTAGCTATGTCTTCGGCTTACCATCCACAAACCGATGGACAAACAGAGAGGTTGAACCAATGTTTGGAAAATTACTTGAGGTGTATGGCTAGCTCAACTCCTAGACAGTGGTGTAAATGGCTTCCCTTGGCAGAATACTGGTACAATACAAACTACCATTCTAGTTTGAAGGTCACGCCTTTTCAGGCTCTCTACGGTTTTCCTCCACCACACAACTCATTGGGATCTTATTTGGATGCTCATGGAGGTGAGGCTTCTGAGTTAATGGAACAGAGGCAAAATTTCATGCAAGCTTTAAGGGATAATCTACTACAGGCACAAAATCGCATGAAGCTTTATGCAGATAAACACAGGAAGGAGAGGGAATTTCTAGTTGGTGATATGGTTTATCTAAAGTTGATACCTTTCAGGCAGAATTCGGTGTCTCTTCGCAAAAATCTCAAGCTATCTTCTAAATACTATGGTCCTTACAAGATACTGGAGAAGGTGGGTGCAGTTGCTTACAAATTGGAATTGCCTGAATCTGCTAGGGTTCATCCAATTTTCCATGTTTCTTTGCTGAAGAAATGTATTAGTCCGAGATACGTACCGTCGGTGGAATTGCCGGAGATGGATGTTGATGGAAACATCAAGGTTGTGCCGGTAGATGTTCTAGATTCACGCACCATTCAGCGCAATGGTAAAGAAGTTTCCCAAATTCTTGTTCACTGGTTGAATTCTGGAGCGGATGCAGCTACTTGGGAGGATTTACAGTTCATTCGCCGAAAGTTTCCATCTTTTGATCCTTGGGGACAAGGATCGATTGAACGGAGGGGTATTGTTATGATGCAGGAGGTGGAGGAAGAGGAATTGGGGTTCGTCAAGTTCTGCGATGAAGAAGGGGGAAAAGAATTGGGTGTTGAAGATGGAGCAATGGGTCAAAAGGCTACTGGATCGGGTTTTGGAGTTTGGGGCTATAATTAATTGGGCTGCTGCAAGTTGTTAATTAAATCCCCATTATCGCATTTTATTATTATAGCACTTTATGATTTCTATTCTAGCAAGATATGTTAGCTATATAGACGTTGTTGTTGAGGTTTTGGGAAAATTAATGAAAATAGTTCTTTCTGCATTCCTTCCTTATCTTCTCTCTCTCTCTCTCTCTAATTTCTGGGTTTTACCTTGCGATTCAGTATTATTCCATACAAATCATACAATTACACCATAAATATAGTTGGGTTCACTACAGAAAATGTATGCTTACTTGCAAATTTTGTAAAATTTTTAAAATTTCTTTCGAATGAATCACTTGAAGTATTGGTTTTCATATCGCGTTTTTCACTCATTTGCTTTCAAGAGAGATGTCGATGATGAAGTTGAGCGAAAAATGGTATCATATTTTTG
The DNA here is from genome assembly GCA_029379335.1 of Thymus mandschuricus. Taxonomy (NCBI): domain Eukaryota; kingdom Viridiplantae; phylum Streptophyta; class Magnoliopsida; order Lamiales; family Lamiaceae; genus Thymus; species Thymus mandschuricus. Next base: position 9,756,731 of record CM057074.1, on the reverse strand, counting down.
GAGTCTTTCATGTGTGTATTGAGCCTGAAATGGTTGTGTGACACGATTAACTAGGAATGATCGATCTTAGGCACATGAACTCTAAACAAAAGCTTGTGAGGTTTGAGCCCAAAACGTTTAATTGATAACGTTCTTTTTCTTTCTTGAGAGTTTGCCATGTATTGCATTGTTATCTTCTAGAACTTGCCTTCAATCTCGATCGAGGTTGCTATATGTGCTATGAGAACTTAGAAATGATTTTAGGCCTTCACTTGTTAGCTTCATTATTCCCTAAACACTAACCAAATGAAACGTTAACTTTGTGGTCCCCCTTGAGCCTTTGAAGCCTTTGTTGCTAAACCGGATGAAAGGGGGTGAAGGTTGGTTAAGGGAATCCATTGAGAGGTTGTGAAGTAAGTGAGATAACGAGGTTTGAGTAGTTTGATTGAAGAGGTCGTTTTGAGATGAGAATACTTTTATGAGCTCTATTGTAAAAAGGAAAAAAATAAAAAAAATAAAAAAATAAAAAATGAAAAGAGATGAGAATGGAATTCTCATAAAAAAAAAAGCAAAAAAAAATGAGAAAAGAAAAGAAAGAGTTTGAATAAAGATAGTTGTGAATGAGAGCATAAAGGAGTTATTCATGAATATTTGAGAAGCTTCAATCAAGCTTATGTACTTAAGAGTGTAAAGAGGTGAGATGGTGAAGGTAGAAGGTGAAGAAATTCACACTTGGAGTGGAAAGAGAAGGTGAAAGTACTTAAGAGGTCTCTTAGTCACTTAGCCTAAAAATCCCTACCTAAACCAATGTCCCCACATTACAAGTCTAAATAAAAGACCTAATTGATCTTAGTTCGAGTGCACAACCAAGCGCTGGAGATCTTGAGATTTAGGGCAAGCTTATGGTAAGAGCAATGCATGCATGAGTTCGATGAGTGTAAACTTCCTTCCATACACTTGAGAGAAAGAGCGATACACTTATACCTAGTGAGGTTTGGAGTTTCATTATGCTTGAGTGATTGATTTCTTAGTTGAAAGTTTTGTGTGATTATGGATTGTTCGATTCACCTTGGGAGTTCCATGATTGAAAATGCTTTGTTGAGTGAGTATTTTGAGACATCGATGATCTTGAATTGCATACCCATTCGGTTTGAGTGTTTTGATTGTTTTGTTCCATTCTCGGGACGAGCAATGGCTTAAGTTTGGGGGAGTTGACAAACCGATATTTTATATGCATTTCAAGATGTTTTTAGTGGGTTTTGGCTTTGATATGTGTGCTTAAATGAATAGGAAATGATAGGTTTTCATACTTATGCGTTTTCTATATGCTTTGCATTTTCTCTTGATTTTCGTGCCTATTTCAGGTTCTGTGGCAATTTTCTGGGCAAGTTTGACTTATCCTATGTCAAAGAGGATCGAAAGAGGAATCCATAGCACTTTGCGGATTAATTTTCCGATGCCGGACGAGAGAGAACGAGCCAAAACCGTGAGAGCGCGCAAACTGTGAAATGTGGGCGGAAATGCACAAGTCAAACGGAAATGCACTAGTCAAACCTTCATTCAACTTTCCAAAAATTACAAATTTTACCCCACCTTCTCACTCAAGTTTCTCTTTATTGCAATTTGATCCCAACTTATGGGAAGTCTATAAATACCTTGTTATTTGCCTCATTTGGATATATTTTATCACTTGTAATTCATTTTTGCACTCTCTCTTAGAACCCTAGCTATTTCCCTCTTCCTCTTTAGTATTTTCAAACATTGTTGAAGATTATGCTTGGAGATTGAAGATATTGTTGAAGATTTCTTCTCTATTTTCTTCTCTTCTCTTGTCATTTTCATTATGCTTTTACTTCTTGTTGATGGTTTGATGCTTAGATCCATGCTAGGCTAGAACCGTTGAGGTTTCAAATGATGGATGATGTGAATTAGGCTAGGATTTGATGGTTATTGATGTGGATCTACCTTTGCTTTGAGTTGCCCTTGGATTTGATTGAATTTAATTGCATGAATGATTGACAACCATGAGTGCATACAAGGTGTTTAATGGAATGCCTATGAAGCTTCCATTCATAGCACTTGGCATGAATCCTTGCTCATATTATCTAGTATTGATTTGCATTGCTCCTAGAAAGATTTGTGTGAATGGATGTTAGATTAATAGGCATTGTGCTTTTAGGAGTTGGTAATATGTTTAGAATGGTAAGCATGCACTAGTTATCGAGTCTTGGGAGGATGAGATAGCTTGATTAATGTAATAATGCCACTCAAAGGAATTAAAATGGTTTGATGCATCACTTGTCTAGTCCTTAGCCTAATCACATCGAAAATCGTTTGAAACCTTATCTTCTTTACTTGTTTCTTTACTTGTCTTTACATTACTTGCCTTTATTTTTGCTTGTTATTTCATTTACTTTACTCATTGCCTAGTTAAAAACCAAAACCATGAATATGTGCTCAAATAGGATAATAGAGACAAGACAAACTACTTGATTATCTCTCGACACATTCACTCCTTGTGGTTCGACCCGGACTACTAGCTAGTTCGGTTATTGTATTATTGATAGGCTAGAAATAGTCTAGTCACATATCGACTTGGGCGTCGGAGGTTCTTCCCATAGGAACTGTTGGATCCGTGAAGATCGCTCGGATGTTAATCAATTAAACAAAAATTATAACATGCAATTTCCTAGATCCTAGAGCGGAAACAGATCTAGATTGCATACCTTGTCGGGGCAGATCCAGCCGGTATAATGATATTTGGTGAAGTATTCCTCGCACTAGATCTCTGCACACGAGATCTAGCTCTTCTCGTAAACCTCGAGATCTTCTAGTGTATTCCCGAGCACAGAGAAGAATTCCGGATGGACGGAAATCTTTCTTCTCCCCTTCCCCGTAAAACCCTAGCCGCCACCTTTCGTATGTGAACCGATAATTGTCCGTGTGCGGAATCCCTAATCACCATCTATATATATAGAGGCAGATTAGGGTTAGGGTTAGGGTTTCTCTTACTGGGCCAGGCCTGCTTCTGTTGGGCTACACTAGGGATCTTAAGGAGGATATGAACTGGGCCTCCCAATATAATTAATAATCCAAGTATTCTCTGGGCCCGAATACTTTACTTAATTATATAAATATTATTTCACTCCACTAAAGAAATAATATTGCACTGCCGTCCATCTCCCAAATTATTACGCACCGGGCTCCTTTTTGGATTATATTATTTCCCGTGTTAAAGATATCGCATGTCCATTAATTAATTAAGCTTACTGATAGCTCTATTAATTAATATCTCATTCCGAGAGTAGTACCCGCTCGACCTTATTATTATATCGGAACTTAATCCACCTGCAGGGTTTAATATAATAATCTTTGGAGCGCCTCAAGGGGACATCATCAACTCGGACTCAGCCGAGACACTATTTCTAGCATTAATATTAATTATCATATTTATAATATCATTACCCAAGATATCGAGATGCTTTGAGTTGCAATAACTCTCACTCATTGATAAATCAAAGTAATAATTATCATAAATATATAATTCAATATTACATGTCTAGAATTAAGAAATAATAATCGTCTGAGATCTTTGATCCTTTATTAAATCAGTACAAAAGGATTTATCTCACCGCGATCCTGTTCAATGCAACTGGATGCATTAGTATAAGCTACTTAGCCAAGATCAGCTAATATCCAGCATTATACTACAACCTTAACAAGTAATTTGTCCATGATTACTTAGGTTGCGAACACTATTTAAGTATATAAGAAAGTGATAATATGATCTTCCGTGTGAGCCCACACCATATTATCTATAATATATACTACAAGGCGATATTTTGCATAACCATAACACGAATAAATATGCAAAAACATATGACATTATTTATTTCATAAAACAGGAAGAAGTACAATACAACTCAGCATAAAAAGTATGCTTTTCAGTATATAATCCCAACAGGAACCTGTTACGACCACGATATGAACTATGAAGACAATCAAATACTACGTGGAAGCATCAAGACTCGAACTTCGTCAGCTATTACTAATTCAATCCAAATTCGCAACTAAAAACTCGAAAACGAATTCGAAATAACACGACCAGAAACTATAGCAAAACAACTCCGATAAATATGAAATCTTAACACAAAATCCTAATTGAAGTCTTGAAAAACATATCCAAAATTCAGAAAATTCGCACAATTAGAACTCAGGATTATTTGGTGCTCAAATTCAGATCGATTTTAGGGCTTTAATCTTGCAATCAAAGGGAATTAGGTGAAATCAGGATTTGGACGAGGTAAGGGATGATTATGGAAGAAATATGAAGGTGAAACGAAGGTAGGACATAAGGCGAAAAGACAAGAATAATATACGAAGAACGGTTTTGAAGATTTACCTCAATACTGACCCCAAATCGATAAACGACTGAAACACGTATCACAAAAGCAATTCTTCGATGGCGTAGTTAACCCAAGACCCACAAGAGATCATGAACGAACTATAGATTCAAATTGTAGTTGGACTCGAAATAAAAATAAACGGAATGCTAATAAACTAGACGTCTTCCTCAATGGCCACAAAGTTCACTAACTTGTAGCTTCGAAACTTCACTCCATCGCCCTCAAGCATCTTCTGATTATAACACTAGAGATATCCTTGCAGCTTCTTAGCTCTTAATCTCATCACATGACCCCTAAGCTGCAATTCCGGGTTGAGTTCGTCAATGCTTGCCTCGACCTCATCAGATCCCCCCCCCCCCCCCTAGCTCTGTTTTGCAGGAATCAACGGTGAATTCAATGGAGTTTAGAGTTAAGGCGAGTTGAGGACTAAGAGAAAGATTCCTTGCGTTGGTTCTCTTATTCTTTTATTTCTTATGTATGATAGGAAGAATTGAAGAGAGAAGGTGATGTTTTGCAATGTTCACTTCTTTTATTGATTTTGTTACTGTTTTATAGGAAATCGGAATGGGCTAGAGGAGGTGGTGCCTTGCATTGCTCCCTCCTCGGTTCTATCCTTAAAATACGTAGGATAATTGCATAATTGTTGTTGATCTCCAACCTCTAACAATCTCATTTAATTTTTGGTAAAACCTTCATCTTCTCATAAACTCTTTGGAATCTTATCAGCAACTTTGAGCATTATGTGCCACATGCAAAGACGGTGTCGAGTATTAAGAAAAATGCGTTCCACTACGATCTTGATTGCAGGATCTTGGTCCGTGATTAGGAGTTTTGGATCTTTATCGACACATTCTTTTAAAATATCCATGAGTAAGAATCCACATCTTCGGAGGATAGCGAACCAGCACCAAAAGTAACAGATCTTCCATAATTATCCTTCCCGGTGAAAGGTGCGAATATCATGTTATGCCTCTAAAGAATCATTCACTTTAAGTAATGCATAAACTCACATAATATATTACACATGTTATGCCTGTAAAGAAGCATACACATGATTGTTTGGTGTCATTTTGTTAGGTTTTAGTCGTTATTTATTATTTGTTTTTGTGTCGTTTTTGAGTCGTTTTGTGTCTATATAGCTATGATTTGGGTGTTTCGAGTATTTTACTTGTTAGGGATCATGGGAGCCGAAAGAAGGAGAAAGAACGAGAAAAGGAAGAAAAGGAGTGCAAAACGGGAAAAGAGTGCAAAAATGCATAAAGTGCGCGGATCAGTTGGAGCGCTCGCTCCAGAGGTGTGGAGCGCCCGCTCCATGAACAGTGCTCGGGATGATTTGCATGAAGGCTTTGGAGCGCCCGCTCCAGGAGGATGGAGCGCCCGCGCCAGTTCCAGAATTCAAGATGGATTTTGCGCAGCCGATATGGAGCGCCCGCTCCTTCCCTTTGGAGCGCTCGCTCCATGTTGCGTTTTTCATAATTAATTTCCTAGTTGGGATCAAACTCTTACCTTAGTATATATATGCCATTAGGGCACGAATTATGACAAGCTTTTACCTTAGTTTTTCAGTTCTAAATACTCTAGCTTTAGTTTTTATTGCTTTCTTTAGTTCGAATCCGGATTCGTAGTTCGTTGCAGTTTAATTCAAGTTCTTCGTTTCTTCGTTACTTTCGTAAGTTATTTTATTGCTTTCGTTTAATTGCTTTAATTACTTGCTTTAGTTTTAGATTCGATTTCTTTATTGCCTCGTTTAATTTCTTTAGTTTAATTCTGTTCGTTCGGTTTTCAAAGTCTAGTTTAGATTCGTTTTTCTTTCGTTTTCAATTCTCTCGTTTTCAAAGTTCTTAGAGTTAGATTTATTTATTTAATTTCCAGATTTTCAGATTTAGTTTAATTATGTCTAGATTCGTTTTCTTTTCTTTCGTTGCTTTCTTTATTGCTTTCCTTTCGATTTTTGCCTAGGTAGATTTATTGTTTTCTTTAGTTTAATTCTTAGATTAATTTCCAGCTTTCTAGATTAGATTTATTTGCTTTGATTTATTGCTTTGATTTATTTTCTTGCCTAGGATTTAAAACCAAAAACCCAAAAATTCTATTTACTTGCTTTCTTAGTTTAGGTTGTTTTTACTACACAGTTATTTGCCCTGTTAAGTTTTCCTTGAGATTCGACTTAGGTTTTTACTTGCTAGTGCTACGATAGATTTCGTCTATTGCGAACACTTTTTGGTGAAACAAATTTTGGCGCCGTTGCCGGGGAAAACTTTAGGCTTTTGATTGTGTAGTATTTTTATTTGTTTTATTTTTATTTGTGTTTATTCGTTTTTCTTATTTCTCCCACTCGGTGCGTTTAACCCTGTTTGCTGAGTGTTGTTTTTGCTGAGACCGAAGCGATGGCACGATTTATGGGAGATTTTGCTCGCCCTACCTTCACTGCCACTACTTCGGCGATTGTTCTGACGGAAGCGGTCAGAAATCACGAGCTGAAACCTCACCACCTGGCGTTGCTCCCTTCCTATCACGGGCTGGCCAACGAGGATGCACTTACGTTTATTCGGGAGTACTGCACCGTCGTGCAATCTTTTCCACTATCAGGCCTTACGGAGGATAACCTGAAGATGAAGTGTTTCCCCTACACTCTGAAGGATCGGGCAAAGTCATGGTACCTGTCGCTCCCAGCCGAATCTCTCCGCACTTGGAATGAGGTGTGCGAGAAGTTTATGTTGAAGTATTATCCTAGCCGCAAGACTCAGGAGGTGCGGTCGCAAATCATGAATTTCTCTCAGGACCACGACGAGCCATTTCACGAGACTTGGGAGAGATTTCAGGACTTACTTCAACAATGTCCTCACCATCAGATGGCTCCTGAGCTTATTTGGCAGTACTTCTACGATGCATTGACCCAGACCTGCCAATTTATGGTGGACAGCTCGGCCGGAGGAAATATTGCGGTCAAGACAGCCGATGACATGAAGAAGATTTTCGAGACTCTTGCTGCAAGTTCCCAACAGAAGTCATCTAGGTCAACGAAGATGGAGGCAAAGGCGGTCACGATGAGCCCCGACATGAAGAAGCAGATGGCCGATATGTTGAGAGATCTCGAGGATTTAAAGATGAAGCAGAACGCACCGGCACCTCAAGTGGAGACTAGGAAGCCGGACCGGTGCGATATTTGTGGAGAGCTAGGCCATATCAAGGAGGTTTGCGAAAATATGGGAGCATTCACATACGAAGGAGGAGCCGAGGTCTATGCCGCCCAAGGTTACATGCCGCAAGGACCACCACCTCAAGGGCAAGGTACGAACCCGAATTTTCAAAATCGTCGCCCCCCTCCTTATAATTATCCCTACCCTCCTAAAAATCCATACTACCCCTCTCCACCACCATATTATCCTCCTCATCAATATCCACCAAACCCATATTATCCACCACCTCCTCCATATTATCCTTCATCGCCATACCCTCCACCTCCTCCCCAAAATCCTCGTCCTCAACCACCTCCACAAAAGCCTCTCGTCGATGAGGATCGTTTCCATGCCCTTGATGCAAACATAAAGAGGCTCGAGACGGCTATTGGACAAATTTCAGGGGCAATGCACTTGATTCAACAACCGGGGCGAATTCCGAGCCAAGGGATTCAACCACAACAAGCCAATGAAGTGCAATATCCTCCATATGTTCCTCCGATTCCGCCCCAACATCCGCCAACTTATCAAGCTCAATCAATTTCGGTATTGAGGGATGGAAGTACGGTGGATAATGGTGTAGTCATGCCCGATATAGGAGGAACGGGCCCAATTAATGGACGTTGGGACCCGAGCAGCAGCTGGATCCCGTCGAGAAGCAGTCCCAGCGCGCAGCATATGGAGCGCCCGCTCCAGACCTTGGAGCGCCCGCTCCAAGTCCAGCAAATTTCAGATTCCAGCGCGACCCAAATGGAGCGCCCGCTCCAACCCTTGGAGCGCCCGCTCCAACTCCTGCAAATTCAGAGCGAGCCCTGCACGGAGCGCCCGCTCCAACACTTGGAGCGCCCGCTCCACCCTCTCCAGCAGAATTTAAAATCCAGCGCGTCCCAAATGGAGCGCCCGCTCCAATCCTTGGAGCGCCCGCTCCAGTTCCTTGTTCCGCCTCCAGCATCCGAATCAGAGGAGAGGAAGACGGAGGAGACCAATTTTCATAAGGCGCCCAATCCTTGCGTCCCTCCTATCCCTTTCCCGAGCAGATTGAAGAGCAAGAAGCAAGACGAAGATAAGCAAATGAGGATTCACACGGTGGCCGCCGTCGAAGCAAGCCGAATTCGTTCTAACACCTCTCCTACCTCGACCGGTCATCTCTCATCTCTACCGAAACAAGGTGATCCCGGAAGCTTTACATTAGATGTTAGTTTGGATAATGGGGATCGTGTGTCGGGAATGTTGGATTTGGGGGCAGCGGTGAACTTGATGCCTTATTCGATTTATGAAAGAATGGGTTCAAGGGATCTTAAGCCTACAAATTATTACATCGAGTTAGCCGACGGTTCTTTGAGTCGGCCCTTGGGGATTATGGAAGATGTTGTTTTACTTGTGGGAGGTATTCGAGTTCTTGCCGATTTCGTTGTGCTAGACGTGGGGCGAGGAGCTAGGAGTGGAAAAGGTCATCTTCTTTTGCTAGGACGACCGTTCATGGCAACTACTCAAACTCGAATCGACGTTGGCTCCGGAACTTTGAGCATGGCCGGCAAGGGAGGTTCGGTGACGTTTTCGGTATTTCGAAACTCGTCTTCTATTCCTTTTTCCTCTATTCATACTTGTTCTTATGTTAAGCTTGCTAACCCTCTTGTTGAGGAACATATTTGTGAGGATTTTAATAGGGTAGCAAGTCTTGAAGAGCTCATTGAAGAAGAGGATGACGAGTTCTTTAGTTGTATGGATGAGGAAGAGGATATCGAGCAACGTCTACGGGATTTGGAGGAGATTGATGAAGTAGAAGAGGAAAACTCGCCACCTACATCGAACGCAAAGATTTACAAGGACAAGGTGAAGAGGCCCCATGACAAGAGGATCGTCTACAAGGAGTTCAAGCCCGGGATGAAGGTACATCTTTGCAATTCTCGTCTTCGTCTCTTTCCGGGCAAGTCCAAGTCCAAGTGGGGAGACCCTTACACGGTGGTTCGAGTTTTTCCCCATGGAGCTGTGGAGATCAAGAATGAAGAGTCGGGGTACATATTTTCAGCTAATGGTCAACATTTGAAACCGTACATCAAAGGAGAGACGTTGCCTCAGACGGTTGAGACCATTTTTATCCCCGATCCCCCTTCTCTTTCTTCTCGATGAAATTTTTGTAAGTCAAGCTAATGACGTTAAAAGAGCGCTTGGTGGGAGGCAACCCACGTATTTATTAAAAAAAAAAAAAAAAAAAAAAAAAAAAAAAAAAAAAAAAAAAAAAAGCGAGCCTGTGTTGGAGCGCCCGCTCCAATAGTTGGAGCGCTCGCTCCACTAATGTTGGATTTAAAATTTTCAGCGCAGGTTAACTGGAGCGCCCGCTCCAATGGTTGGGAGCGCCCGCTCCACCTCTGCAGAAACGGGTATATTTCCCTTTCTCTTCTCTATTTTTATTTCTAACTTTCCTTTCTTCCTTGTGCACGAACCCTAGCCCCCAATTCCTCTGCATCCGTCAATTTTCACACCACCACCGGAGCCGTTTTCGCCTTCCGTCACCGGAGCCGTTGTCCGTCCACCTACACCGCACCGGAGTCACCATCACCATCCGCCTTCATCGTCCCCAGCCTTACACCACTCCGGTGCCGTTTCCCCCTTTTTTCAGTTCGCTGCCGGCGGATTCGCCGCTGCTGCCAAGAGCCGCCGTCTGTCACTTGGAGCGACCGCTCCTATCTGTTGGAGCGCCCGCGCGCGTTTGTTAGTTGGAGCGCCCGCTCCTGTCTTCCGGAGCGCCCGCTCCAGGCGACTTGCGCTCCTCTCCGAAAATTTCCTTTTCAGTTTTTCATCTTGTCTCTTCTCACGGTTTTTCTCTAGATTTCAGGTGCTACCATGTCTCGACGAAAGAGAGCAGCCCCGGTTGTCGGAGCGGCATCATCTAGTCTTCCATTCTCTGCCCGGATGTCAGCTCGTCCAGTTGGAGGGATTACACCGGGCGAATACGGTGTCACCTTTCGTGTTCCCTTCGATACCGATGATGGGTATGAGGTAACAAATCGGTACCTTCATCTCAAAGATATGGAATTATTGCCTCCTCGCCATTATTCGCCTATGTTTATTGAGGAATTGCGCCTAGGGGATTCACTTGCTCAATATTTAGAGGTCCTAGGCTTAACTCAGTATTTTAATAATCAATGGGAGGGGCATGATATATTGTGTTTGGAGATGTTGTGTACTGCTAGACTAGGGAAAAATACTGATGAGGGTCAAGAGGAGGAGACTGCTTTTCTGTGCAATTTGGGTGGAATTTTTTGTGAAGTGTCTTGCTATCGCATGCATGAGATTTTTGGTTTTCACTATTCTGATGATGCTTCTCAAATTGTGCCTCATGATTTCAATTATTTTGCTGCTTGGAAAGAGTTGACTGGTTGTGATAACTGGGTACAAAAGGGTGCCCCTTCTATGTTTATTCGTGATAATTCTCTATTACTGTTGCATCGTTTCCTAGCATTCAATGTAACAGGAAAAATAGAAGGGAGCAAAGTTAGTGGTCCGGAGTGTTACCTGTTGTGGGCTGCTAAGAATCATGTGCAGGTTAGCATCTCCCATTTCATTTGGAACCAGATCATTGGCAACCAGTCGAGGCACAATGCCCATCCCGCCCTCTCTCAGATAGCTACGGGGATAGCTCGTTACATGGCGGTTCCATTTTATCCCATTCCTCCGATGTCTCTCATCCCGAGTCGGGAGATCACCCCAGCTGAGCTCATCAATGGCTCTTACTTATCTTCCCCTACTCAGTTCAAGCCATGGCATCTACGGGGTTCGGTCAGAAACTACATAGCCATCCATGGAGCACCGGCCGAACACGAGGAAATTCAAATGGATGAAGGAGTCGGAGCTGCACAACCCGAGGAACCCCCAGCTTATTTTCGCGCATATCAAGAGGGGTTCAACACGTTTCAGACCGGGTTGTTCGAGAGACTGGATTCCCATGCCGTGCTATTTCAGTCGATGACGACGAATATGGAGAACTTGGGGCTTCAAATGCAAAACATGGGGACGAGAGTTCAAGGGGTCGAGAATCGGGTCTACGATATTGAGCGCCATCTTTCGAGGTATACCGATTTTCACCCTTCTTCTTCTTCTTCGCAGGCACCTTGGGATCCTAATGATCCAAATGATCCTCGAAACTTTCACCATTGATAGCTATTCGTTTTTCTTTATTTTTATTGTTTTTGGTCATTTTAGGAGATATTACGCTTGTTTGGTATTTTTGTCTTTGTTTGTTTTGTAGGTTGCAATTCTTGGGATCGATCAAGGTTCCGATTTTTGTGCCAATTGTGGTCGTCAAAAGCGATAAGTTTTCGCCTCTCTTTCTATTTATTTTCTTGCAATGGGACATTGCATGATTTTAAGTGTGGGGGGGGGTGTGAATAATTATCACTTTTGACATGTTAAGTTGATGTTTGTGTTTTCGTGTCTTGTTTGTTTTTGTGTCTTTGTTGATTTTCCCCACTTAGAAATTTGTTTGTGTTCAAGCATGTAAGCATGTGATTTAGGATTAATTTGAATAATTTGATGATGGAGTATTTAGTTGTTGGAATTGATTTGAGCATAAATTAGGTTGGTTTAATCTTGAGTTGTGATATATTATGATTCGATGAATTGTGGGGCATGAATTGATATGAGTTTGAGGAAAATGATTTATGATTTTTGGTTGAGTGATTAGTCTAGATTGTTGTAATTTGGATTGCTAGTTTACTTTCCCCTTTAAAAAAAAAAAAAAGAAAAAAAAAGTTGTGTTTATGTGAATAAAGAGTTGATAGGATTTCTGCTCCTCTTGCTTGTAACGTATAAAAAAATACTAGAGTAATGAGCATGGGAAACCACATGAAAAGGCTTCGAGAGACCCTCGAATGATCACATTTCATGAACATCGTCCTAGATGATACTCGTGTATATTAGAATAAGTGTTCGTAGGCATTCTACCCCTCTTGACAATGGGTACGGGAAACCGCACTAGGAGGCTCGATGTGACCCATCGATGATTAAACCTAGTGAATTTTGTGCCATAAACGTTCACAAGTTTAAAAAAAAAAAAAAGAGTTGTTTATTTGTTGAATAAAAAGGGGAAGTAGGCTAGTCGTCTAAGTTGTGGTGATCTAGATTATTGTGAGAAGTGTGATATCATTGCTTTTCCTCTTACTTGGATTGATTTATAAGCCGCATAGTTTGTTGATGATGATTGTTCGTAACTTGGGATTAAAGTGACCTTGTTTGAGTTTGTCGATTCCGATGATTAAATGTTCTATGATTTGGATTATTTGAATTGAGTCTAAATTATATGATTATTTTGCTTGAGGACAAGCAAAGGTCTAAGTGTGGGGGAGTTGTTTGGTGTCATTTTGTTAGGTTTTAGTCGTTATTTATTATTTGTTTTTGTGTCGTTTTTGAGTCGTTTTGTGTCTATATAGCTATGATTTGGGTGTTTCGAGTATTTTACTTGTTAGGGATCATGGGAGCCGAAAGAAGGAGAAAGAACGAGAAAAGGAAGAAAAGGAGTGCAAAACGGGAAAAGAGTGCAAAAATGCATAAAGTGCGCGGATCAGTTGGAGCGCTCGCTCCAGAGGTGTGGAGCGCCCGCTCCATGAACAGTGCTCGGGATGATTTGCATGAAGGCTTTGGAGCGCCCGCTCCAGGAGGATGGAGCGCCCGCGCCAGTTCCAGAATTCAAGATGGATTTTGCGCAGCCGATATGGAGCGCCCGCTCCTTCCCTTTGGAGCGCTCGCTCCATGTTGCGTTTTTCATAATTAATTTCCTAGTTGGGATCAAACTCTTACCTTAGTATATATATGCCATTAGGGCACGAATTATGACAAGCTTTTACCTTAGTTTTTCAGTTCTAAATACTCTAGCTTTAGTTTTTATTGCTTTCTTTAGTTCGAATCCGGATTCGTAGTTCGTTGCAGTTTAATTCAAGTTCTTCGTTTCTTCGTTACTTTCGTAAGTTATTTTATTGCTTTCGTTTAATTGCTTTAATTACTTGCTTTAGTTTTAGATTCGATTTCTTTATTGCCTCGTTTAATTTCTTTAGTTTAATTCTGTTCGTTCGGTTTTCAAAGTCTAGTTTAGATTCGTTTTTCTTTCGTTTTCAATTCTCTCGTTTTCAAAGTTCTTAGAGTTAGATTTATTTATTTAATTTCCAGATTTTCAGATTTAGTTTAATTATGTCTAGATTCGTTTTCTTTTCTTTCGTTGCTTTCTTTATTGCTTTCCTTTCGATTTTTGCCTAGGTAGATTTATTGTTTTCTTTAGTTTAATTCTTAGATTAATTTCCAGCTTTCTAGATTAGATTTATTTGCTTTGATTTATTGCTTTGATTTATTTTCTTGCCTAGGATTTAAAACCAAAAACCCAAAAATTCTATTTACTTGCTTTCTTAGTTTAGGTTGTTTTTACTACACAGTTATTTGCCCTGTTAAGTTTTCCTTGAGATTCGACTTAGGTTTTTACTTGCTAGTGCTACGATAGATTTCGTCTATTGCGAACACTTTTTGGTGAAACAATGATCATTATGCTCATTTCTTATAAATGAATTAGTATTATAAGTAATATATAGCTAAGGCATAAACATGCAATTCTTAATGCACATACTTCTGATCTAATTTACAGAAAACCAGTTAGTAAATTATACTTAACCGGCAAACATAAATATGTATAATATAATTAAAATCAAAATCAAAATAATTAAATGTTAAATTTTATATTAAAAAACAAATCAAAACACACCAATAATTGTTTCCATAAACATAATATTACATGAAACTCTCAATAAAATATATAAAACATAAAGAGACTAATTTGTTGGTTGAATAAGTAGCATCAAACGAAAAAGTATCTTGAAAATTCTCATACTTCTTCATGGCATGAGTGTCAACCCAAAACAGACATATTAGTTTTCAAGAATCATCTATGCAAAAATTAAAGGTGAAGCCCGGGCATAACTCACATTTCTGCTTTAACTTATCTAACATCATTTGAGCATCACCACCTCCACTACTAACATACGCTCGTAAGTCATGTGTAAAATTCTTAAAATCAATGATATTGCATCTAATTCATATCCCCCTATCAGCTCCTTAAAAATACGAAATGACCACATTGGTCCTTTATTCTCTTTTGCACAATTCAAAATAAAACTCTTATGAGCTTTATCTACTTTTCTATTAACTTTGAAGAAATGCCTATAACCAGTAGACACAAGATTGTGATTGTGGCCCTCGATGAAAGTTTTAAGCACATATCCTTCACCAGCAACCAAATGTAAGATAAATCTAGCCATGCAATAGGTTCTTGACGATAGTCTTTGTGTTTTCCTCTTATTCTAATTAGACTTGCTATGTAACCCCTCCGATGATGCACCCTTTACCCCTTCCTTATTACATTATATGTACCTTGATACAATAGTTCCATCATTCGCCTTCGTGAGTGTATCGAGTCGAGTATCAAAACCACAATAAGTAGCATACCGCCTATAGAACTGTAATCCTTCTTCTAACGAATTGAATTTCTGACCAACATGTGGCTTCAACTCAATATGACATTCTGGAAAAATGGTTTTTTCTAACTTGTCCTTGTCTGAAGTAAACTGAAGCGAACTACCTTGACCTATAATTGTTAATGACCATTGACTATAAAACAATGCAACAAGAATCTGTAATATATATATATTGAATAATAGATTATACATCGCAGTTTACATTGGCATTACTTCAGGTGAATGGCTTCTCGGTGTGACAATAGACATATCCATAATCCATGATCATAGGTTCCTAATGCATGGGAAGTGATGATATAATGCACAAACTCCAACGTATACGCACATCACATATTAACAATGATAGACAACAACTCCAACAAAACGATGTACACAACAAATTCTTTGCAATGGTGATATGAGTGAGAATAGGTACTTTTCACTCCAAGCATGTCAAAAATTAGAAATGAACCCAACAAACTCCAACCCCTATTTTACTTTATAACTTTGTCCCTCAATTAAGAAAATTGTGCTTTCACCTATGTGTTCAAGGAAAAATCAACTAGTCATATTCTTAATCTTTAATATAAGTTGACTATTCTCATTGCTAAACGTCAATTAAAATCCAAAATAATCTTCTTATGCACAAAATAAATAAATAAACGTTTCCTGATATTCCATTGCGATATCAAAATAACAGATAAGATGATGGTGGCAGCTACCAATTTGACCCAACGAACTGATATAAATCTTTTTTGCAGATGAACTCGCTGAGAAATTTGTTATTGAAAAAAAAAAAAAAAAAACTCAGAAATATACGAAGAGGTAAGATGCAATAAAATCTGCAATTTAACTCTCTCTCTCTCTCTCTCTCTCTCTTTTTTTTTTTTTTTAAATTCATGTAACTGTCTTTGTCTTATGGTTAAAGTACAAATTTGGCCCCTCTAATATAAATAAGGTATTATTTTAGTTGATTTTTTCCTAATAATCATGACCATTAATTAATAAATACGAATGGTGTACAATGTTTCACATTTTTTTTTACCCAAAGAAATTCCCCTCTACTTAAATAGAAGTTGGATCAAATGAAAATTAATTTTTTCGCGAAAACTAAAAACTAAAATAATTTTTTTAATACAACATATCTATATATATATAAAAAGATTACAGTATTTGCAGTTATTGATTTAACATTAATTTCGGGGTCAATTTTGTAATAAATAAAAAGTGCAGGGGTCTAAACCTAAATAGTACAAGTAATATTGTAAAAAAAAAAAAAAAAAACGTGTGTGTTTTCTCTGCTTCTCTCTCTCTCATCCCTCGCCCCTCTCTCTCTCTCTCTTCTCTGCCAAAATCACTGCAACAATCCCGGCGATCTGAATAGGATCAGTCGAGCGATGAACTGAAGAATCGGATGACGGGATGAATTTTAGGAGCGTTAGATTTTTGTAGGTTGATTGATAATTGGAATCAATTCGTCGTCAATGGCGTCGAGGGAGGGTGGGGATTTCAACGCCGCCGAATTCGCAGCCTGTTAGTCGCAGTGGTGAAGGGGTGGAAGGCGGAGGTCTGGTCGTGAGGAAATTGGAGAGGAGGGGATTGTTGAATTTCGACTTGAACGATTGCTCCCCCCGAGGCTGCTGAGTGTGAGGTAGCGGCGGAGGAAGGCGGCTGAAACGGATCAGAAACCCTGCCGTTGCCGCCGCCGGCGGCGGACGTTGCTACCGATGATTCCGCGAAGAAGGCGGATTCCTCCGACGAACTCGAGTTGAATTTCAATGTCGAGACGAGAGCTGCGGAAATCGGCGCCGGTGTGGAAGCGAAGGAGGAGGAAGGATCGGAGCTCGGTGGCGATACGGCGGTGGAGGAAGTGGCGCCGGAGTGCTATAAGTGCGTCGCCGAGGTGGGCGAATCCGGCGATTCGAAGGTGGAGGAGGGCGATCCAGCGGCGGCATGAAGCCTTGCGGGCGGTTTCGTTTCTTTTTTTTTTTTCTTTTAATTAAAATTTGTGTGTAATTTATCAACATTAATTTATTAATGGTTTATAATTAATGGATTGAGAAAAAAAAAAAAAAAACACAAAAAAAATATTAATTATAAATTAAAATATTTATAAATAATTAATTAAATCTTCTCTTTCCTCCCTACCACTTGACAAATATTTATTGGTGAAAATAATTAAATCAAAATAAATCTTATTTTCAAAATAATATAGGTAAATATTTATTTAAAAAAATTAAAGATTATATCATAAATTATGATTTTCAATTCTCTACCAATAGACACCAATATTGCTATACTTTGAATAAAAAAAAAAAAAAAATCTCATCTCATTTTCTATTATTTAATATTTTGATTTTGTATTTCAAACAATTGTAATTTTGTATTTTAACAAATATTTATAATTTACTTTTATATTCTTATTTGATTTGAAGGTTGAATTGAGTTGGTTTGTTGATAAAGTGTATAGATTGAGAAATTGAATTGAAATGTAGATTGTGTATAAATAAGTATACAAATAAGCCACTTAAAAAAAAATCATGAAAAACCTAATTATTTATATATGTAAATTTCATAAACAAGCTATAATTTACGGTTTTCACTTACACATTTGCATAATAGTCTATTTTTTTAGACTTCAGTTTTTTTTAGGATTTTTTTTTTTTTTTTGTAGGGTTTAGTTTTATTGATTTAGTAACTCACGTTGACGCATCAGGCGTAACAACAAATATTGTATATAAGGATGTGTTCCGAAATGTATGACATTATATTTGTCTGCTCTTAGTGTGTGTGTTTACGTTCCGTATCGCTGCTCTTATTAAATATTCATAACTCGCCGTGTCGCGCATCGCGCGTGGGCGAGTACTAGTTATACATAAAAGTGTATAATTTTTAGTTTTTCACAAAAAAAAAAATTTGATTTTCACCAAATCGAATCCCTACCTATGAAAAATCTTATAAAAGAGAAAATCCATATTGTCTACAATATTGAAAAACAAATCCAACATATCACGATTTTGACGTTTACAGCACTCAGATCCGGTTGAAACTTGTGCAGTTGAATTAAACTGATAATTTGGGATCTCAACCCTTCGAGAGATTGGAAGAGCGAATCTGGCTTGGGGGTTCCTCATCCATGGAGTTCTTAGATGAATATGAAAGCAAGCCTAGATTCCTCGTTCAATCCAAGCTTCTTCCCCGCGCTGATGAACCTCCCCAACCCCCTTCCTACTATCTCTCTTCTCTCCACAAACCCACCCTTTTCATTTCTCTTTCTCTCTCTCTCCTCATCTTCTGTCTCGCGGTCGTATACTTCGATGCCGAACCCCTCAAATCACTCTTTTTATGGGTTTCCCTTTCCTTTCTCGTCGGCCCCTTTGCGCCCACGTCCCTCACCGCCGGCGCCATCCGTGTAGGCGTCGGCCCGCCGCTCCAGGAAATTCCGGCCAGTCCTATTGAAATCAACGAAAAACCAAGCAGAAAATCGACAAAGGCTTTGAAGAGGGCATCCGAAGACGTCGATGCGCATTCGGAGAAATCGAATGCAGTTGATGCATCTCATTTCGATTCGCCTAAGAAACAGGCGAGGAGATCCGATGTGCCGTCGTTGATTGAAGTGAAGTTGGAGGAGTGGGTCGAGGCTGATGACGATGTGTTGAAGAAGCTTATGGGGAAGCATCCCGTGGGGAAGCCAGGGCGGTGGGAGGCAATAGCTGAGGGATTCAAGGGGAAACACAAGGTGGGAACTGTGATAGCCAAGGCCAAACAGATTGGGGAGAAGAAGGCCAGTGATCGGGATTCGTTCGACAAGTTTCTCAAGGATCGGAAGCCCATGGATAAACGGTGTCTCGATGAGGAAGAAGGAGGGCTAAATGTAGAGGAAGGGAGGAAGGAGGGTGGATGGACTCCGGCGGAGGATTTAGCATTACTCAATGCCTTGAAGGCGTTTCCGAAAGAAGCGGCGATGCGTTGGGAGAAGGTTGCCTCTTCTGTGCCTGGGAAAACCAAGGCAGCATGTGTGAAGAGAGTGGCGGACCTCAAGAAGGATTTTCGGAGTTCCAAGACTTCTGCCTCTGCCCAATCTTGATAGGTAAAATGATGATTTACTTGAGCAAATCTTGATAAATTTCATATGAATGAATATGTAGATGATTGAACAAGCTCAAAATTATGCAATTTGCCAATTTGTCAAACTACTATGTTGATTTGATATAGCCTTGGAACTGTCTATTGAAAATAAGCAATGCTTATACAATGAAGCTACTGTTTACTTTGATTAATTGGAGCTTTAGCAAAAATTACCAAGTATATCAGGATCTAACTTTTTAATATTGAGTGTTTTTAATCTAATATCTTTCGATGAATTTGATTTGGAGTGGACATATATCCTACTTCCTGCCAGAGGAGATGTGGCACAAGATTTATCTATCACTTCCTCAATAATGCATTTTGTTGAATTTAGTTATTTTAGAAATTATTCTAGTTAGTGCTCATTCATGATTATTAACACAATCGGCATAGTAAAGAAAAGATTGGTTGGTTTATCAATTTGAAGAAGGACATCGGAAACTAGATAAGAAGGAACTGGAAACTCTAGGCTCGTTAGCATAGCAAGCATAGAAAATTTTGATTGGTTTAACCGGTATGAAAGGGGAACTGGAAACTCTGGACTCATTAGCATAGCAAGCAAAGAAAATATTGACTGGTCAAGAATGTTTGATTTGGATTAAATATTTATCTTATTGTTATCTTTAGGATAATCTAGTTATGGAAGATAACCTTCATCTTCAAAAATGCGATCTTGTAAGTTACTGAACACTGGATATTTTATGTATCAAGCCTTCTAATTTTATTCAAAGTTCAATTATATTTGTTTCTTAGGTGTAGCATAATAGAGTTATTATTTCTATCGTACACTTCTCTCCAGTCATCCAAGGTAAACTGATCAATTGTGAGAACTAGTTTCAGTTCTGTTATGGATCTTTTTTCTATTATGAACCTTAAGATGCATAGTGGTTCTTGTATGTACTAGCCTGTTAGCTAAAATCTCTTGGGTTAACCATAAATTAGTGAGAGTATTGACTGCTTTACTCTCTTGGGAGGTCAATTGTTGGTGACGTCCACTGCTCCAAGGCGGATATAATTCCATCCTTTTGTTAAAAAATCTTCGGTCCAGGGCTAAAAGTGATGATACAATACAACATAACTTGTGCTTGAGTATTTCTGATGATGCCTAGTGATGACGAGAATGCTTGGTTTTGGAAAACAATCTTAGTCATGTACTGTATTAAATTTTTTATACTGTTGCATGCTGCAGCATTCTGTGCTATTTACTGGCTATTGTACACATTTGCATGGTGTGTGTGTCCAGAGTTTTCGAATTGTAAGATTTTGCTTTATCATGCAGTCGAAAAGCTAGAACCTGTTTCAGCTATATTTACTGATATTAAATTTACTTTGATTGATCAGAGGATTTATGGAACTTTTATTGCAATCTTATTTCTGGGCCAGGCTGAAATGGAGACAGTTGTTAATGGATGCTTCATCGTGTTTTTTCTTCAAAATATCACATTCATATGTTTTATGGTGAAGCTGCTACTCTCGTCTGCATTCCGTTTTTGGATGAAGAAAGTACTAACTGAAGCGAGATGCTGCAGGGTTCCTTGCTTGTAACATTAGAAGTAGGAATGTCATTAATCCGCTTCAACACATTAAAACTAATCACACTTTTTCACATTTTTAGTCATCTTGCTTTTCATTAAATTCACTTATGAGCTTCATGTGTTTTATTCTAGTAATTTAGTAAAGCTGCCAATCTCTTACGTTTTTCTAATTGTCGGATAAAGGTGGTACTAAGGGGGTGTTTGGCTAAGCTTATTTTGAAGAGTTTATAAGCTTTAAGTGTTTATAAAATGTTTCAAGAGCTTATAAACTCTTAGATTTAAGAGCTTATAAGATTTCAAAGTGTTTGAATAAAAAAGCTTATAAGTTCAAAATAAATTTAAATAAAAAATTAAAAAAATAATTTTAAAATAATTTTTTTGGAATTTAGAATTTTCTACCATCAAATGGAAGGGTATATAATTGAAATATGAAAAAAAAAAAAAATGAACTTATACAATGAAAATTTAAGTATTGAAGAAATAAGTTGGGATGGAGGAGCTTATTTTTTGGAGTGCTTATAAGATTTTGGAGCTTATATTTTGAGTTAATAAGCTCTTTGAGAGTTTATTTGTCAAACACTTTTAGAGTGCTTATAAGCAGTAGTCAAACAGCTTATAAGCTTAGCCAAACACCCTCTAAGAGTATGTACAATGGAGGGGTTCTTGTCTATGTGGCAAAAACAAGAACTCACACTTTAATTAGCACCTCCATTGGAGATTCCAAAATTAAGAAATTGGGTTCTTATATAAGATGTGGTTCTTAAGAAAAAGTGGGGACCACATACTTTTTTTTCTTTTATTTTTCTCCACTTTTCTTTTCCTTTTTCTCTATTTCTTTTCTTTTGTTTTTTCTTCTATTTTCTATTGATTTTATATATATTCAATTGCCATTTCGTTTTTTTTTTTTTTAAATTTTGTATGCTTTATCTCTTTTTTAATTGTAATTTTTTATACATAATTTGTCTTTCATATTGTGTCACACCCCGATTTTCCTAACTCTAAAAATATTCAATTTTAATTATATCCAATTAAATCGGGATGCAACGAAGGGTAAAATAAAAAGGGAGAAAATCATAATTCATTTGATTTTGATTAATTTTAATTAAAATTCATTTAGTTTAGCCCGAAGATTTGGGCAACATCTCCCCTTAAACCAGGATCAAGTCGTAGTAAATACCAAAGACTATACATCAGCTAACCAAGTACATAAACCATAACGATGAGGTCGGATCAGACCGCGCCATCATCGGATCCAAGATATTTAATAAAAATAACTACCGAGGCGGACCAGACCGCTCTACAGTAGGATCCAAAATACATATCGAAAGCATAACAACCGTGGCGGACCAGACCGCACTACAGTTGGGTCCAGAATATATAGTTACATCAAAGTTGCGTTTAAATAGCGGAAGCGAAATAAATAAACATTTATTTATCAACCGTTATAGTTTTTTTATAAATTCGTTTAAGTTTTCGTTATATGAATTCATACTTTCAAGACGTGAGTTTTTATAACTAAATTCTAAAGTTTAAATTTTAAACTAACGAAAGAATAACGAATAAACTTTAACGAACTTTAAACTTTCTAAGTTAATTAAAACTATAGCTTTCCTTTCATTTATTTAAAGTGATAATAATTCGATAATCCAAGTAAAGAAAGGAAATTATGTCTTAAGAACCAAACATAAGTAAATTGTTCATAACCGAAATCAAGTTTTAAGAAACGAGAAAGTCTAACGGTTTAAGTTTTATTTTCCTCGTCTCTTGATTATTCCTCCTTCCTCTTCTCTCTCTCTTCGCTCCGTCACTATGCCTCCGGCTCCCAATCTGCAAAACAAAGAAAGTTCTACAGGGTTGAGTACAACTAGCACTCAGTGTGATCATTGCCACAAAGGAAAACAAAAGCAGGACTTTCAGGATTTAAAAAGGGAGAAGAGAAAGAATAGAGTTTGATCCCATACGACCAAACAATTTAGGTACCCATGTAGGTATTCCCGAGGTTACTCGTAATCGAATCCCGGTTAAACCACCCGACGGATTATAAGAACATTTGCAGGGTGACATACATAAAGTGTATATAAACCCATCAGCTATGCTAGACGGCATAAATAGAGTATATGCAGGTCTATCGGCTAGGGATCGAGATTTCCGTGGTAAACCCCACTCCCGATCCCGGTGTACACCAGTTGCTCGTTGGTGTGTTAGACCTAACGATGTCAACCCGATATCGTAAAAGATTAGAGCATTAAACCTGGGAAACCTGTGATTCACAATTTAATCCTGAAACAAAGCCTGCACTTGAAGAATATAGAGCTTACTAGCTCAAGAGTTATTAAGAAATAAGAATTCCCAAGGATTTTAACAAGTTGAATAAATAGATCCCCACCTTTACCAGTTACTCGATTCTTTGGTTCGAATCTAAAGTCAGCTTCTTCGGAGATTCTTCCTACAAATATTTCCTGATGTTAAGTTACGTTCGTAGTTTCGTTTTAGAACTTTTCTAACATAAACTTTCTTTTTAACATATTAATATCTTCCAAAAATTATATAAACAACTTATTAACCTAAAATAATTATTTTCTTATGTTTTCGTTGTTTGCATGGCTTAGACTTCAACACAAAAGTTGTTCAACTAATTATTAGGAATATTTTGATGCAAAAACATTAGACATGCAAAAGGGTTAGGGGTCCTTCGAATCAAAATGAACACAGTTTCATTTTTAGAAAATTAACGGTGATTCCGATCGTTACCAAATTTCATAGGATGCTAGATAATCTCATTTCGAAGCCCTATTAATATTTTCAAAACATTTGGACAGAGTCTCGACATGCAGGGAAACATTATCCATGAACAAGAAAGTATACCAACAACAATTCATTTTCACAAGATTCATTCCGATCAATAGGTTCACTATTAGGTTACGATCAACTTTAGTTCGGTCATATGGATGCAAAAAGGAACACCGGCAACCACCAAAGAAAGGGCGATTGCACGGCGATGGAGAAGAAGAGAAGATGATGCATGTCTCACTTCGGGAGTTTATGGCGACGATCAACCACTATCTCTAGAATCGAAATCTCCCTACGAGTGCATAGGAACGAACGGCATACCTTTTCGATGATCGGAGAGAAAGATATGCACGAAAGGATGATCGATGACGATCGGGCTGTTCTTGGCTTCCTTCGAATTGAAGAAGGAAGATGGTGATGAAGATGGTGGCAGCAGAAGCTTGAAGATGAAGGCGGCAGCTGATCGGAGAAGATGAACGGCGGCGGCAATCGGAGGTGGTGTGAGAGATGGAGCTGCTGCTCTCCTTCGATTTCTTGGAGAGGAAGACGAAGGTGGTGGCTGGAGGATGATGGCGTTCGGTGGAGGAGATGGTGATGATGGTGATGATCGGATGGGATGGAGGGTGGCTGATTGATGGAGATGATGATCGGTAGGGATGGAGGTGTCGCCGGCGGAAGGGGGAAGGCGGAGGTAGAGGATGGCGGAGATGGAGGATGTACGGGTGAGAGAGAGAGAGTTGGTGAGTTGGTGGGTTTCTTCCCAATTGAAGATTGAGATGAAATTGGATAGGATATGCACAAGTGAGGCGGTGATGGCCTCTATTTATAGGGGCCATCCCGTCTCCGGTTCGACGTCTCGTTCCCGACGAAAAGATATTTTTCCGGCAACGAGTTCCGATTTAAGAATTCAAAGGGTTTATGGAATCCACGAAAAATATCGAACACAACGATATAGGTTAAAGAATTTCCGGAAGGAATTTGATAGCTCGAAGATTTTTAAAGAAACGAAAAGATCGAAAATAGACAAACGGCGACTCGGGTTTTCTTAACCGTTTATCCGAAAAATACCTAACTCCTTTCATAATTCTTTTAATGTCAAAACTAGGTTAAAGGTATTAACATTACATTTTTGGAAATTATATTAAGTTAAATATAATATTTTAGTTAACTAGTTTTAATTTAAATAAAATATTCTAAAATTCTTTTATTAAGAAATTTATATAACTAATAACATTAAGGCTTTCAAGTTAAAATTCTTTTATCCTTTATGACTATATAATTACGAGAGGCTTATTTTATTAAAGGAAACTATTTATTTTTCTATTTTCTAGTATTTTAAAATACGGGTTATTACATATTGTTAATTAAATTTTTTAGTTTTAATTATATTTAGCATCTATAATATTTAAATACCATTTATTTTTAAAAGAATTGATCATTTATATATTATATAATTTATTTTATGAAATTAAATATATTTATATTTATTTTTATCAAATTTATTAATTATGTGGTTATAACATAAAACCAATTACTAAAGTAAATATATTTTTATTTATTGTAATCAAGTTTATTAATTATATAATAATAAAATCAAATCAAATTTTAAATAAAATGATGAAAATGAAATAAAATAATAAGTGGGACCCTTCAATTATGATACGAACTTTTGTTAAGAACCTTACTATTGTGATTCTTTAATAAGAATGAGATCTTGTCTATGTGGCACCTTTAAGAACCTCATTCGGGTTCTAGCATTATACATGCTCTAAGTGAAGCGAGATGCATATTCATCTTTTTATATATAATACCAATGCGGAATCGAGTCACCACATTGATTCACATGTAGGGATGGCAATGGATCCAGGACCCGGTCCAGATCCATTTTTTCGAATTTGGGTCTTCAAATTTTGGACCCGATGGATCTGGGCCGGATCTTATACAAAATTTTTGGATCTGGATCCGGATCTGAAATTTCAGATCCAGATCCGACCCGAAGATCCGATTAGATATATATAATATATTTTATTTATTATTTGTAAATATATATATATATATATATATATATATATATATATATATATATATATAGGGGATGGTTCTCATGGATACTACCTAGATCATGAGAACTAGGAACTAATCTAGACCCTTAAATTGGTAAAGATCTATGGTCAAGATTAATTCCTAGATTTTATTTTGCATTAATTTAATACTTTTTTTTCTAATTATAAGGGGTAGTTTAGTCATGGAGAAAGCAATTAAGATTTCACTTCCTTATTTATAGCCACAACTAATCCATCTAATTCCTTTAGGAATGATTTTTTAGAGAATATTTTATTAAACATCCGTATGGAATTCATGCAATATTTTTTATTACCTTACAATTTTCTTTTATAATTTAGTTAACGTTGATTTAATTATCATACACTTAAGCATGGTAATTAATTGTTTTAAGCATCTATATATAACGATATTTCTAAGAAATGCTTGATTCACATTTTCAAATTATATATAACATTCGAATTAAATGTAAATACGAATTTGTAATATTTTTTAATTCCTTTTTATTGATATTATTATGCTTCTTACACTATTTGAGTATAGTTTTAAAAGGGTAGAATTGATATTATGATTCGTATACTACAATCATGCTTAATTTATATATTTTTGCTTAATTAATAGAGCCTTTGTTGTTAATGTATTATTTAATCGTATTTTGATTTTATTTATTCCTATTATTTAGTGATGCTTCTATTACTTTTCAGCTTTCAATAACTCATCTAATGCTTGTTTATATATTGTTTCATGCTTTCTTTTTTCATATTGACTATTTTATGAGTTCTAATCATATCATATGATTGTATCATTACATTTCTATTTTTCACAGCTATTTTTAATGCTTTAAATGAGTTCAAAATATGCTTATAATCATTTATGTTAATTTAGTGTTCATGGTTTATATGTAATTTAAAACAATATTGAATAATAATAATAATAATAATAATAATAATAATAATAATAATAATAATAATAATAATAATAATAATAATAATAATAATAATAATAATAATAATAATAATAATAATAATAAACAACAATAATTAAAAAACCCTAACTATAAAGAGAAAGTTAAATAAGCATTTTATAGATGTATTAAAAGCACTAAGAAAATATTATTAAAAGCACTAAGGAAAATTAACAAAAGAATTAAGAAACCCTATAGTTTTCAATCATATGGTTACTATTCCGTGTTTAAATAATTATGATACGATGCTTAAACATTCTATTTAATATGATGTTTAAGTAGTTACTAAACGACACTCAAAAGAAATACGTGTTAATATTATGAGTCTCCGTTGTCTCTATTTAAAAATGTATTTGATGCTTAAATAGTCATTATAACTTGCTTAAAAAATTATATATTAATTGACACTCAAAAGATCATTATGTTAATATTAAGCATCAAATAAATCATAATTACGCATCAAATAAATTATGAAAAGCTAAAAACAATTAAGAAAATATTATTTATAACCTTACAAGCACTGATACGACTCATGCTTAATTAACAATAAGTACATGTTTTATATGCAAATAAATTTAATGTGACTTTTCATAAATTAACCGTCATTCTATATAATCAAAACAACACTGATCATTTTTACATATAACATTGCTACTATGAGTAATAAGCATAAAAAAAAAAAAAAATCATAAACAATTCCATAACCCTACACCGTACCCTAAAACCCTAAACCCTAAAGCCTACAAACCCTAAACCCTAAACCCTATAAACCCCACAACCCTGAACTCCATAACCCTACAAAAAAATAGTAAGACAGCTATGAATAATAATTAAGCATCAAACAAATTATAAAAAGCTAAAAACAATTAGAAAACATTATTTATAACGACCTTACAAGAACTGATACGACTCATGCTTAATTAACAATAAGTATATGCTTCATATGCAAAGAAACTTAATGTGACTGTTTATCGAATATCTGTCATTCTATAACACTGATCATTTTCATTGCTACTATGAGTAATAAGCATCAAAAAATATTTTTACGTATAACATTACTGCTAATTCCCCTAACCCCTACAAACATAACTCTTAACCCTAAAAAAAATAGTAAGACAAATACCAGTAATAATTAAGCATCAATTTTCGCTTATATATAATCTATCTCGTGCTTAAATAGAATATATATACTATGTTGTGTTGCTTAACTCTTGCGTTTAAGGATGCAATGCCGGTATAAGAAGTTGATTTTCAATAATAAATAAATAATTAAGGAATAATTAATAAATAAAGGATAATTCCTTTTGACTAATACGATACAAATTGAGAAATAATTGAATTCCTATATTTAAGGAAATAATCCCATGTTTTGAGGAAGTTAAATATTGAATTTTACTAAAATCTCCCTACCCGCATATAAATTGCCTAAATTAAATATATTATATCATTAAATGATAACAGTAGATCTAAAGGAATTCAATGGATGAGATCGGTTCCTAGTTCTCATGAAATGAAAGGTTCCCATATGATCTATTCTCTCTATATATATATATATATATATATATATATATATATATATATATATATATATATATATATATCGAAAGATGCGAAAGATGCTTAAAACTATACAAAATCATGCTTAAATCAGTATATATTTATGCTTACAACACCATTATGCTTTTTAATGTACAAATCAATGGTCCAGATCTATTCCTATTTCTCACACCAGGACTTATTTCTATATATATGATCCATCATATATATATATATATATATATATATATATATTATATTGTTGGTCCCAGAAGGAGTTAATTGGTGTATGGGGGGGGGGGGGGGGGGGGGGGGGGAATACACCAATAGCCAACCGTTTTTGAATTTTATAAACAAACTGTCTTTTGAGGAAATAGCTGGTCAAGCAGTCCTTTACAGAGTGAGACAGGTTGATCTATCAAGCTTGTGGTGATAAACAAGCTTGATCTATCAAACTGTCAAAGTGCGGAATGTGGTGGATAGGTTGAGCTAGATAACTCTTGATATAAAATCTTTTACAACCTTTAAAGAGAGGTTGTTGTATGCTGTAAATGTATGAGCAGTTTATCAATAAGAGAGAGTAAAATAAGGCAGTAAATAACACAAGGTATTATACGTGGTTTGGATGTAACTATCCTACTTCCACGGTAGATCAAGCTAGATCTACGAATCCCTTTACATTTGGATTCTACTTCTCTCTTGTTTATACTGACTGAGTATCAGTTTCATACAACACACAATCTTTTCGATTTACAATCGAATATCAACGTACAATCTCAACTATACTAGCTTATCACTAAATATATGAGAGAGAGTACAAGGAGCTTGATGCAGCAGTAAACGCAACAAGCTTGAGGAATAACATTGGTGAAATTCTCTATCTTCAACACTTGGGAAAGCTCTAGGATTTTCGAGTGTTGAATGGATGTGAACTTGAGAGAATTTCTTGCAGTGATTTGGCTGAAAGAATCGAATGATGAAATTAATCTTGACTCCTTGAGTCAATCGTGTATTGATGCTCCAATATATAATACAAGACACAGAAGTAGATCCATGATAATCGGATCTCACTAACAAACCCTATCAAAACCTTAAATAACTATGAGCTACAAAAGGAAAAGATAATTACAAAATAGCAATAACTAAGGGATTACGAATTTTCCTTAATACCCCCCCCTCAAGCTTTGCGTTGGATGCATACAAACGCATAGCTTGGATCGAATAAATTCGAAAGCCGGACGAGGTAAACTCTTCGTAAAAATGTCGGCCAACTGAAGATGAGAAGGAACGTGTTTCGTGGAGAGTTTACCGGCCGAGACGAGTTCACGAATAAAATGACAATCGATGTCAATATGCTTGGCTCTTTTGTGAGATATAGGATTTTGGCTAAGGAAAACAGAACTGTTATTATCACACAAGAGAGTAGGACGTGTGGCTATGGGAATACGAATTTCATGCAACAAATTTGTTAGCCACATAACTTCCGAAGCTGCATTCGCGAGCGCGCGATATTCGGACTCGCAACTTGATCGGGAAACTGTCGGTTGCTTCTTCGCGCTCCAAGAAACCAGATTTCCTCCGAGAAAAATGGAATAACCATACGTCGATCTTCTAGTATCATTACACCTTGCCCAATCGGCATCAGAGTAGCCAAGGATAGACAGTTGCGGCTGATGAGCGAAGGAGAGACCCATATGAACGGTACCTTTAACATACCGAAGTATACGTTTCACGGCTTCGAAATGATCGTCAGTTGGCGAATGTAGAAACTGACTAACATGATTCACCGCATAGGAGAGATCTGGACGTGTAATAGTGAGGTATTGGAGAGCCCCGACCAACGAGCGATACAAGGTAGGGTCCGAAAAAGAGGAACCTTGTTGCCGAAGAGAGTCGCCGGCGACTAGCGGTGTAGAAACAGGCTTCGCATCCAGAAGCTTTGCACGAGAGAGAATATCGTGCGCATACTTCGCTTGACAAATGAATAGACCATTGGTCTGATGAGAGATTTCCAGCCCGAGAAAGTACGTTAGAGAGCCTAAGTCCTTCAATGCAAACTCACGACTTGCACGAGAAATAAAGTTTTGGAGCAATGGTTTATCATTTCCAGTTAAGACTATATCATCAACATATAGAAGTAGAAAGATAACGGACTTGCCTTGGTGAAGAAAGAATAGAGACGTGTCGCAACGACTCTGCCGAAAACCAAGACCAAATAGGAACGTACTGAAGCGTTGAAACCAAGCTAGAGGGGCTTGACGAAGACCATAAAGTGCTTTCTTAAGGCGACATACGTGATTCGGATGCTGCGGATCGATGAAGCCTGGAGGTTGTGCCATATAGACTGGCTTGGAAAGCACGCCATTTAGGAAAGCATTTTTTATATCGAGCTGATGTAATGGCCAACGGAAATGAGCTGAAAGTGCAAGTATCACACGAACCGTTGATGCCTTAACAACGGGACTGAATGTGTGGTGAAAGTCAGCGCCGGGAACCTGAGTAAATCCTTGCGCCACGAGACGAGCCTTATATCTATCAATCGAGCCGTCGGCTTTGTACTTAGTACGAAAAACCCATTTAGATCCAACAATATTGGTATTGGAAGGCGGGGGCACAAGATCCCAGGTTTGATTCGTGCGGATAGCATGCATTTCCTCCTCCATCGCCGAAAGCCAGTGAGGGTATTTGATTGCCGATTTGAAACCACGAGGTTCTGTTGCGGCGGTGGAAGCAGTTAAGGCCGACAGAAGGGGGGTGGTGGCGAGATTGACTGGATACTTTGGCTTAAAAATACCCGCTTTGGAACGAGTCACCATAGAATGAGTGGGAACGCAAGTGGGTGGAGGCTGCGGAGAGTTCATAGCTGGCGAAGGCGGTGGTGATGGCGGTGGATTTTCCGGCAGCGGAGATGGAGGTGGCTGGGACTGCTGAACAGCCATTGGCAAGATAGAAGCTGCTGGATCAAGATCAGAGGAGCATGGAGGGCATGAAGAAGACGAGTGCATGGGAGGAGATGAAGATGATGGAGATGCACTAGAATTTTCATAAAATGACGTGAATTCCAACTTATCACACGCTGCAGCAGAACCTGAAGATGAGAATGGAAAATAATTTTCATCAAATTGCGCATTTCGGGTGATGTAAACTCGAGAATTCACAGGATCGAAGCACCGAAAACCCTTATGGAAGGAGCTGTAACCCAAAAAAATACAAGGGGCACTACGAGGAGCGAGCTTGTGAGGAGAGTAGTCGCGAAGATATGGAAAAACCCGACAGCCGAAAGGCTTGAATGTAGGATAGTGAGGCGGACATCCAAAAAGCACCTCAAATGGAGATTTATGCTGCAACACAGACGAAGGCAAACGGTTGATGATGTAAGTGGCCGTAGCAAAAGCATCGAACCATAGATTTAACGGGGCGTGCGCATGAAAAAGCATTGACAATCCGGTCTCTGTGATGTGTCGATGCTTGCGCTCAACACGTCCGTTTTGTTGTGGCGTATACGGACAAGAGATTCTATGATGAATGCCATGATGATCGAAGAAAGACCGCACACGAGCATTCACAAACTCAGTACCTCCATCACTTTGAAATATTTTAATACGAGCTGAGAATTGAGTACAGACGAAGGCATGAAACTTGATGAATACATCATAGAACTCAGATTTCGCACACAAAGGGTATATCCATGTAAAGCGAGAAAAATCATCAACGAATGCAACATAATAACGAAATCCATCAGAGCTAGTAACAGGCGCTGGGCCCCATAAATCACAATGAATGAGGTCCAAAACAGACGAAGCTCGTTTATCATTTAAAGTATAAGGAATCCGTTTGCTCTTAGCGAGCTGACAAGGAGAACATAACTTCGGAATTGGTAATAAAGAAGTGACAGATAAATGACCTAACTTATTAAGTAGTGAAATAGTGGTAAATGGAACATGGCCTAAACGAAGATGCCATAATTCGTAGCTTGCCCTCGATTTGCGTGATTGAACCGCGGCTAATAAAGCTGGAGTGCCTCTGCTCAGTACGTACAAACCGCGATCAAGATGCCCCTGTGCGATTGCCCTCTTTGTTAGCCGATTCTGAATAACAAACGTATGATTAGAGAAAACCACGTCAACAGGAAGATCGTGAGTGAGTTTACTAATCGACAATAGATTCTTTGTGATATGAGGGACAACAAGAACATCAAGTAAGCGAACATCATCATTTATCAGAGTATTTCCAGTATGAGAGATAGAGAGAGGGGTTCCGTTACCAACTATAACACTACCATTACCATTGTACTGCCGAATATTCTCGAGAGTCGATGGATTTGAAGTCATATGAGCAGAAGCTCCAGAGTCGACATACCAATCCGAAGTTGGGCTAGAGACGTTGCATGAGGCAGTAAAGGCGTCGGCTAGATTCGCCGAAGAAGATGAAACCCGAGAGAGATACAACGGACACTTGTCCGCGTAGTGCTCGCCACGACAGAGTTGGCATCTGGGCTTTCGAGGCTGGCCATTTCCACGACCTCCGCCATTATTTCCGCGGCCTCCTCCTCCATTTCCGCGGCCTCCATTGCTATTACCACGACCATTATTGCCGCCGGAGTTGTGTGGTGGCCTAGAAGGAGCATAAGAGACGGTGTTTGATTGAGAGGGATGAGAGGACGCCATGAAAGCCACCGTGGAGGAGGAATTGGAAGAATCCATGGATCTTGTCATGAGATCGAACTGGATGGCTTGATGCAGAAGTGTCGAGAAGGAGGGGATCGGCTGCATCGACATACGAGCATCCGCGAAATTTGCAAACACAGCGCCAAGACCTCGGAGAAACCAATGACTCTTGTCTGATTCATCCACCGGTTTTCCAACTGCCGAGAGTTGATCGCAGAGAGATTTGAACCGAGCTCCATATTCTTTGACAGAGAGAGATCCACGACGGAGAGAAAGAAGTTCCTCCCGAAGTTGATTAATACGAGAAGCCGAGGAGTGCGAGTAGGCAGCCTCGAGAGCGACCCAGGCGTCGCGCGAAGTGGTGCATTCAACGACCTCCGCCATAGCTTCTTCAGAGAGGGTGGAGAAGAGGACAGCGAGGAGTCGCTGATCGGTGGAGAGCCACTTGGAGAAATCTGGATTTGAAGTCGTCTCGCCGTTGGCCGAGAGGATGGTGGGTGACGGCGCCGCTTTTGTACCGTCAACGAACCCTAGGAGCTCAAAACTGGTGAGCATGGGAATGATCTGTCGCTTCCATAGAAGAAAGTTAGACGAGGATAGCTTGATCGATACCATATGAATCATGGTAGCGATCGGAAGGGAGTCGGAAGAGGATGGAGGAACGGCGGCCATGAGAGAAAATAGGGTTAGGGTTCTTCTGGTGCGTCAAGCTGATACCATGAAAGAATCGAATGATGAAATTAATCTTGACTCCTTGAGTCAATCGTGTATTGATGCTCCAATATATAATACAAGACACAGAAGTAGATCCATGATAATCGGATCTCACTAACAAACCCTATCAAAACCTTAAATAACTATGAGCTACAAAAGGAAAAGATAATTACAAAATAGCAATAACTAAGGGATTACGAATTTTCCTTAATATTGGCTTGTAAGATTAATGAGTTTCCCGTGCTTGAACCATTGTTGATGAAGGCTTTATATAGGCATAGTTTGAAAACTAGCCGTTGTGAGTCCTGCAAAAATATAGCCGTTAGGAAACAGCTGATGTGGCATATAGCCGTTGCAGTAGTGACTCAGCACTTCGAGTGGGTCCAGACAGCTGGCAACAGAGGTGGCAACTGAGGCAGGTTGATCTATCTGAACTGATCAACAGCCTGTCTTCGGCAGCTAGGTGAATGAGCTTGAAGAGCCTGGCCGAAGAACCTGCAGGGCATAAATAATGAGAGCTAACTGACCTTTAATAGGTGAGGCTGTTATGGACAACAGCCTCATTCTTTAAGGGAAGTAGACTCAATTAGAATAGATAAACATAATATCATGTCGTGCTATGCCTAAGTGTGGTTTTGAAAAACATCATCAAAATAACTGCAGAGGGTTCCCAACAATTTCCCCCTTTTTGATGATGTCAAAACCCAACACTTTACAAAAGATCCTAAAGAGATGAAGAACCTGTTTTAACAAGTTTGTTAAACCAGTTTGATTGGATCATGTTAGGCAGATTGATAATAAAACTTGTAAAGCAGTTTATAAAGACAAAGAGAGTTTGTCATTTTGGGCAAGAAAATATAACTTTTATTTATGACTAGCTAGAAGATGGAGAGGTACAGTTACAAGCTTGGTCCACAAATAAAAATTAATAATCAGCTACTTAGATGATCCAGCAGCTGATTGATCTTCTTCTCTTCTGGGCAGCAGTCCCATACTTTCGTAGATTCCATCTTCTATCTGCTTGTAGCGAGGGTCAGAGGGAGGGATATCGAAGTTCAGAGCAGATGTTCGAACTCCCTCATTGATGGCAGCGTAATCAACTGTTTTTCCATCAGATAGAAGTGGGCAGCAGGTTTCTTTTGCAGGGACGGGAAGACCAATGCATGCTTCACTAGCCAGCTTCACAACTCTCTTGATGAAACTACGATCCCAAAAATGCCTTATAAAGAGATTAAAGGCCTCGCCATGATTCTCTTGATCGTATAGAGGGAGTTGATCCAGTAGTGCTGCAGAATGAATGAACTGGTAAGCTCTTCCCACTGAGGCTGAAGGTCTGGGCCAAGCCAGTCTCTTCCTTCAATAGCAGCTTTTGCCTTCCTCTTCAGATACTTTTTGTTGAGCTGGAGGAGGTTGGCCTGCTTCTGCCTCATGGCACGGTCCACTTATGCCTGGGCTAGAGAAGCCCGCTTTTCATCTTCCTTCATCTTCCTCAGGGCATCGGCCTTGGCAACATCAAGCTTCAAACGTTCAGCCTTCTTCTCAGCTTGAATCCTTTTCTGAACATTTGGATCAACAGCTTGATCTGCATTTGCACCCAATAGCACAACCTTTGTAATGCGACGAGCTTCTTCTGATGTGCCTGACGAGGAACCACCTTGCTGATCAGAAACACCTTTATCAGTCTGATCGGCAAATGAGGGAGATTGAGACGGCCTTTCGGTTGTGGAACCTTCCCTGGATTTCTTCTTTTCCTTCTTCTTCTTCTTCTTCTGCTTCTTCTCAGCTTTCTTCTCCTTCTCACCTTCCCCCTTTTTGACATCATCAGAAAGGGCTGCGATGACGCCAGTCAGATTCTTCACTTCAGCCTGAAGGGCTTCGACCTGGGAAGTGAGGGTCTCTCGAGAAGAGTAAAGAGCTGAGATGTCTCCACTAACAACTATTTCCCTTTGATTTGCTGCAGATGCTGAGGTGGTTATGAGTGTATAGAGATTTGACAGCTTTTCCTCCACCTCTTTTACCAGCCTGTTAGAAACACGGAGATCGGTGTTGGTGGCCACATCTTCATCCTTTAGCAACGAGCCAAGAAATGGCTTGACATGATCTTTAAGATGGACCTGGGTGAAATTCTCAATCTCCTTGGAGACGGCAGCTTCTGCTAATTCCTTAGCTGCCTCAACAGCTTGTGAAGTGACCTCGCTCACTTCCTTTGACAGCCTTTCATCCGTGGTTTTGAGGTTGGAAAGAACATCATCCACGAATTTTGTCAGTTTGTCCTCCTACTGATCGATTCTTGAATCCAGCCGCTTCTCGAGATCGGATAAGCGAGTGTTGACACCATCAAGCTCAGTGCCTATCCTTTTTGAGATTAGATATCTCAGCTGGTGAGTGGTAAGGAAGGTCTCCAGATTTCCTTCCTTGTCCTCTTTTTCTTCATCATCATGGAACTGATCGTCCACGTTGATGGCAGAACGGGCTGGAGTCACGGCCTCTTGCCTGATCAGACTCAGTCCATTCTCGTTTTCCGGGACAGCTGAATTGTAAAACTCAGCTTCTTCTAGGTAGAGCGGCTTCAAGTCCACGCGCAGGCACTTGGCTTCTACCTTCATGGAGGTGAGGACCATCTGGCGGAAGCTTGAACGAGCTTCCAGAATAGATGAGTAATGGTACTCATCCTTGAGAAAGGCCTCCTCCGCCTTGAGCTGGTCAAGATCCTTCAGCACGAACAAGGACTGCATCACATGTGATACGAACCTTGGTAGGTCCGAACGACTCACGCACGCGGAAGACTCAAGATACCGATGAAAATCCCAAAACCTCCTAAATCGAACACGAAAGTGTTGTCTAGGCAACTCGGGGACGATGAATGACACACAACGAGGGATGATTGACTCGTTGATTCGCCGGATAAAGAATTTCTTGGTCACACCATAAGAAATTCAAAGATAAATCTCATAAGAGAAAGAAATTGAGGTAATATTAATGAATAAAAGTCTTATTTTCGTCACCCTTATGAGAGCCATATTTATAGGCTTCATAGAGTTCTAATTCCACAAGGAAACTAGTTAAAAACCTACCCTAAGATATACCAAACCAAATCCTAGTCTAAAAAGGAATAAAATCACTAAAATAATGCTGAAAATTAACCTACCAACTATACTACTCATAAAAAACGAAAATTAATTAAAATAAAGAACTAAATAAACTACTAAATAATATATTCCATCTTCAGCCCATATCATCTTTAATTCTTGGCCCATGAAGTGAAATCCATGATCTACGGGCTGCATCATTCCCCTCCTCTTGAAGAAGATTTGTCCTCAAATCTTGGTCGCCTCCTACAGCAAAAGAAACAAAATTATTCTTCTTTTTCGTCTCATCCAATAGCATGGACTCCAATACCTTCATCCCCTCCAACTCAATTTGATGTTCACTTCCTTGAATGGATAATAAGCCAAAAAATGTATCATGAACAACATCCTCAAAATCCTTCTTTGAAAATTCCTCTTGATCCTCCTCATATGCTTGTGTTGGAGTAAGAGGAACAAACAACGCCTTATCCTCTACATGAAAAATGTTCACTTGCTGCTCTCCATCATCTACTTCATTCTGCACATCAAGATCACTATCATCGAATAAAGTAAGCGGTCCAGAAGGTGCTTCGATTTCTTCCACCTTTTCATTTTGTTCTTCCAAGACTGTCACTTTTGGATCTTTGGTCACAACTCCTCCATCATCACAAGTTGGAATAGAAAAACTCGAAGAATCTGACCTTGGCTTCACAAATGGACATATGTACTCCTTCGGCTGCTCTTCTTTCTCCAAAAAGCTTTTCTTCGAATATGAAACAGTAGTAGCTTGGGACTGCCTCCAACTATTCTGATTCCCACGATAGAAATGGAAAGGTGCAAAATGTTTCCTCATCACCGCCTTCATCTCTTTCCAAGTCATGATTGGCTCCACTGCATTCCTTCTTCTACTCTTAGCTAACCGATCCCACCAAGTTAAAGCATAGTCCGATAACAACCTGGATGCCAAGTTCATCTTCTTGAACTCAGAATAGTTATGATGACAAAAAACTATCTCCATATTTCTCTCCCATTGAAGATACAACTCTGGATCATATTTCCCTTGAAAGTATAGGTAATGTCCACTTCTTCGTCCTCACCAAGATTGCCATGTTGGTTGTATTGTCGGGCTTTGTCTTTGTATCGACCTCCACTCTTCGAACAAATTAACACCGACTCAGACCTCATCTCCTCGCCCCATTGTTTCACCATCGCCTCTATCTTGAATTTTGTTTGTTGATCAAGCTCCTCATACGACATACCAGCAGGATATTGAAACTTTTAGATCTCGTCGAGACGTTTCCGAAAAGGTATTATGGAGAAAAATCGGAGTTCGTATGTGGATCTACGGCCGTTTTAAGAATGGCCAACGGAAAAACACGAAACGAAGACGAAAACCCACAGAAACGAATACACAACTGATATCCCAATGAAGAAACACGCAAGAACCAAACCAGAAAACCCAATGACACACTAGGGCTTCGAATATATCCTTTTTTTTTTTTCAAAACTTTTTTTTTTTTTAAACGAAACTAATCGAAACTTTGTGCCCCTAGTATGTCACGACAACGGGTAGAAGACACACCCTAAGACGAGTTATATAAGGTATGGGATATATATATATATATATATATATATATATATATATATATATATATATATATATATATATATATATATATATATATATATATGAATAAGTTTCCTATTCTTATAAGGAAAGAAATCTCCTACTCCTTAATTACCAAGGAAACAAATCTGAATGAGTATCAAAACGAATCTGAATACTTGACACGAAACGAATCTGAATGACTCAATGACACAAAAACGATTTTTTTTTTTTTTTACACAGAAACGACTCGAACGAAAGAAGACACGAAGAGAACGACACGAAAGACACGAACAGAAAGCAACACCAGACACGAAATTCAAGACGAAAAGGATGATAGAACCTGGAGGTTCTATATGACGTAAACCTGGCTCTGGTGCCAAATGATACGAACCTTGGTATGTCCGAACGACTCACGCACGCGGAAGACTCAAGATACCGATGGAAATCCCAAAACCTCCTAAATCGAACACGAAAGTGTTGTCTAGGCAACTCGGGGACGATGAATGACACACAACGAGGGATGATTGACTCGCTGATTCGCCGGATAAAGAATTTCTTGGTCACACCATAAGAAATTCAAAGATAAATCTCATAAGAGAAAGAAATTGAGGTAATATTAATGAATAAAAGTCTTATTTTCGTCACCCTTATGAGAGCCATATTTATAGGCTTCATAGAGTCCTAATTCCACAAGGAAACTAGTTAAAAACCTACCCTAAGATATACCAAACCAAATCCTAGTCTAAAAAGGAATAAAATCACTAGAATAATGCTGAAAATTAACCTACCAACTATACTACTCATAAAAAACGAAAATTAATTAAAATAAAGAACTAAATAAAGTACTAAATAATATCTTCCATCTTCAGCCCATATCATCTTTAATTCTTGGCCCATGAAGTGAAATCCATGATCTACGGGCTGCATCAACATGATAGTCAACATCCTTGATGTCCAAGAATAGGCGAAGGCGAGTGGCCATCCGAAACGCCACGGGAGTCGATCTGACCTCGGGCAGCAATTCATCAACGGCCTTCTTTGGCGCGAACTCCATGTCATCGTAGAGCTGAAGAGCTTGCTCTTTTGCCAGTCTACGAGCATCTTTCTCAGCCTTCTTCGTATAAAGGCTGGCAGAATCATCATCATCGTCATCATCATCACTGAGAACGACCTGGATGGAAGTGTTGTCAAACACTTGATGAGTGACGAGCGGATTGAAATGGTACAATCCACCTTTAGGCGCATCAAGATCTGCCTCGGTGGAAACAGCCTCGGAGGGAATGGACTCATCTCTCTGGGAGACAAGTTGATGCTCCGGGGAGACAAGCTGATGCCTCGGGGAAACAGGTTGTTGTCCTTCGAAGAGAGGTTGTTGTTCTTTGGTGAGAGGCTGTTGCTCTTCCCTAGCAGCAGAAGATGAGCACACTACTTTGGCTGAGGGGGTCGAGCTAACTACCGCAGCAACAGAATGCTGCTTCTTCGAGGGCCTTTCCTCGGCGGCCGTCCTACCCCTCTTCTTTGGCTTCTCCACCAGCTTATCCTTGCCCTGGGTGGAAGACTGAAGCTTTCTTGGCCTGGGGAGGGACAGCAGGTTCCCCCTTGGCTACGGAACGAGAGTTCTCCCATTCAGGGTTTGATCTCGCCACAGCCTCGAGGAACGGTCTGATCGCAGGATCATAGGTTACGAGGGATGCTTCATTAATACCCAGCGACATGTTGAACTGTCGCTGATTCGACGGGAGCTTGATGGATTCGTTGAGTGGGACAGAGTCTTCCCACTCAGCTCGTTCTACAACGGACTGGAAGATCAGCGAGATCTTCAGACAGAAGTTGAACTTCCTCTTGATGGTGAGTAGGGTGTCACCATCCTTATCCACAGAGGTCTTGACCTTTGCTTCTTCTCCTTTCATTCCAAGGACCAACAGCCTTCCCCAATTCACTGGGAGGTTGTGGTAAACAGCAATCAAGATTTTGAACTTGTCGTGGGTCATCTTGTCATTCGTCCCCTTTTGAGAGAGCAGAACCTTGTGGATGACATCAAATAGCAAACGAAACTCCGGTCTCAGCCGAGTTCGTTGCATCCCCTTAGAATCATAGGTCATAGCCTGCTTCTCAATCGCCGGAAGAGTCATAGCTTGGAATGACTCTTCAATAAGCTGGGAGGACATGTCGGGAAAGATATCCTTGCCGGAATCCTCCAAATCATATGTCTTCAACACAGCTTCGAGAAGGTTGAAGGAATCGTCGCCAATGATGTTGTCGGAGGCCCGAACGGAGATGGAGTCGAGAGAGTCCTTCTCGGCCTCGTGCCAGAAGGCATAGAACGCTAGGGTTTGCAGCGGCAGGATCTTCGCCGGAACCCTGGTGATGATGCGGTGGAAAGGACCACATCTTTTCATCCTCGCAAATACGTCGTCAAGGCCGGAGTGGCCTAGATTGCTGTAGGTGAAGTATGGTTCCTGCACGACGAGAGACTTGTAGAACTTTTTGGCATCTTGCCATTTGAAGGACACCTCTTGGCCGGAGATGCAGGTTTGCTCGTCGGTGGTCATTTTTCTTGTAAGAAAGTAGAAAAATGTAGTTAGGGTTTTGGAATAGAGTTTTTACAGGGAAAATGTGACATGAACAAATTGAGGATGAAGGGATTATGTCAATGAAAGGGATGGAGGGGTCCCTATTTATAGAGAATGAGGAACGGCCTTGATCGTTTTGATCGGACGGCCGAGATGAAGGGGTGTGCCGTCATCCACCTTTTAAAAGTGGCGATTTGACTGCGCGCACCTTTTCGAGGCGCGTGGGAGGCGAAGCGTCGCGCGTGTGCAGTTCGACGCGGCAGTCAATGCCCACTCGCGACTTTTCGCTTCTCACGTCCAGTCCTCAATTATATGCATCTCGATTGTCGAAGCATAAAACCCCAAAAAGGAAGTTTTGTTACACAAAAAGAGTAATCATTTCTTCTGACAATATCTTCTCCAATTGCAGTGTTTAGGAATTTATAGAGATAAAAAACAAGCATGCAAGACATATTAAATACCAATAATTGAAATAAATGCTCTAAGGTGACAAACCGATATTTTATATGCATTTCAAGATGTTTTCGGTAGGTTTTGGCTTTGATATGTGTGCTTTAATGAATAGGAAATGATAGGTATTCATACTTATGCATTTTCTATATGCTTTGCGCTTTCTCTTGTTTTCCGTGCTAATTTCAGGTGCTGTGGCAATTTTCTGGGCAAGTTTGACTTATCCTATGTCGAAAAGGATCAAGAGAGGAAGCCGTAGCACTTTCCGGATTAATTTTCCGATGTCGGACGAGAGAGAACGAACCAAAACCGTGAGAGCGCGCAAACTGTAAAATGTGGGCGGAAATACACAAGTCAACCTTTGGTCAACTTTCCAGAAATTATAAATTTTACCCCACCTTCTCACTCAAGTTTCTCTTTATTGCAATTTGACCCCAACTTATGGGAAGTCTATAAATACCTTGTTATTTGCCTCATTTGGCATGACTGATCATTTGTAATTGACTATTGCACTTCTACTTTAGAACCCTAGCTATTTCCCTCTTTCCTCTTTGGTATTTTCAAATATTGTTGGATGATCAAGCTTGGAGATTGAAGATTATTCGAGCATTTCTATTCCTTTCACTTTCCTTGTTCTTTCCATTATGTTTTATCTTATATTTGATGGTTTGATTGCTAGATCTATTGCTAGCTAAGCACCTTTATGGTTCCAAGTAATGGATGATGTGATTTAGATGTTGGGTGCTAGAGTTTAGGATGTTGATTTACCTTCCCCTTGAATTGCCTGTGGATTGGGACTTTATTTGAATGCATGACTAATTGATCACTAGGAGTGCATCTAAGGTGTTTGATGGAATGCCTATGAAGCTTCCATTCATAGCACTTGACATCAATTCATACTCATATCACTTGATTGCGTCTCATATGATTCCTAGAAAGAATTAGATGGGTTGGATGATAGTTGGTAGGCTAAATGAGCTATTTGGAGTTGGTAGGTCATTTAAAGGATTAGAAAGCATTTATTGCTCTATTGATCTACTTGTTGATCATCCTAGTAAGGTAGGTTAACATATATGATATAAGAGACCATTCAAGGTGGATTAAAGTGGTTTGAAGCATCTAAACTCTAAAGCCTTCATCATAATCATGTCGGAAGTTACTTGGATCCATGCCTTTATTACTTGAATTCTCATTTGTTTACTTGCTATTTCCATTTACTCATTGCATGTTTAAGTTTGTCATTTACTTACTTCCTTGCCTAGTTATAGAAAATATCAAACCAAGATTATGTGCTCAAATAGGATAATAGAGACAAGATGAACTACTTGATTATCTCTCGACACATTCACTCCTCGTGTTCGATACTCAGACTTCTCTAGTTCGATATTATTGCTAGGTTAGAAATAGCCTAGTCAATTTTTGGCGCCGTTGCCGGGGAGTGAATAGATTGATGATCAATAGTTTGTTTAGTTTCTTGTTGCTAATTTGAGCTTGTTTTATTTTTATAGTTAGGATGGTATTGTGCTTGTTGATTCAAGCATTTTATTGGACTATTTTTTATTTCTTTATTGGTGTGCTTGATAGGTACACACTTCATAGATCCACGGTTAAACATGTGGAATCATTCGTTCTAGATTATGAGAAGAGAGAAAGAACTTTCAAAGAGCAAGTTGTTGAAATCAATCGAGAAGTGGAAGTTCTTAGGAAGCAATTGGAGGTTATGGAAGCAAAATTGGACGAGCAAAGGAGAACAACCCAAGAGGTTCAATTAACTCCTATAATTGAGATATTCCTACCTCCAAAGGCTAGTTATCAAGGAAGAGAATGGGGCACGGTTGATGCACCTAGCTTTGAGCTCAAACCGGGTTTGATTCGTT
This sequence comes from Thymus mandschuricus, assembly GCA_029379335.1. Lineage (NCBI taxonomy): Eukaryota > Viridiplantae > Streptophyta > Magnoliopsida > Lamiales > Lamiaceae > Thymus > Thymus mandschuricus. The sequence continues at coordinate 9,713,702 of CM057074.1, read as the reverse complement.
TGGTTCAAGCAAATCAATTTGGAGGAGAAGTCACCGAGGACCCAAATGATCATCTATACTCATTCCTTGAAATTTGTGATACCCTCAAGCTCGAAGGAGTGCCAAATGACACAATCCGGATGAGACTCTTCGGATTTTCACTTCGTGACCGGGCTAAAGAGTGGTTCAAAGGTCTCAAAAGGAAGTCAATCAAATCTTGGGAGGATTTATGCAAAGCTTTTCTTTCGAGATACTTTCCACCTTCCAAGGTACAACGCCTAATCTCGGAGATTTATCAATTTGCCCAACATGAAGATGAGACGATATTCGATGCTTGGGAGAGATTCCGTGAGCTCTTAAGGAAATGCCCTCCACATGGCCTAGATGAGAGTCGACAAATCTTCATCTTCTATGGTGGTTTGAGTTCACAAACGAGAACTATTGTAGATGCTACCTCCGGAGGTTGCTTGCTAAATCGAGATGTGAAGGAAGCCATAAGGATTCTCGAAGAAATGGTTTCCAATTCTTTTCAATGGCCTATGGAAAGGGTGAATTCAAAGAAAGCTATCTCCACGATGGATGATAAATATGAAGAGCTTGCTTCCCAAATTACCAACCTCAAGAAGGAGCATGAAAAGAATATAAATGCATTGATGGAATCACGAGCTTTTAAAAAGATAAAGAATGGAGAGATTCATAGCCAAGAAGAGATGCTTCACATCAACCAACAACCTCTTTCTGTTTCTCAACAACTTGTGGACGAGAATCGACTCCAATCTTGGAGTTATGAAGCTCCATCGATACTTCCATCTTCCATGCCTATTCATGAGCTTCAAGAGGAGTTAGACCCTATTTTGCCATACTCAATGGAGGACAAAGGTATCTCTCTTACTTTTCCGTCCCAAACTTCTATGGAGAATGGTGATTTGAGTGAGCGGAATGATGATATCATGGATAATACATCACTTCCTCTTGAGTTAAGATGTGGGGATCATGATGAGTTTGGGGGTGAGAAGAGAGATGATCTTGTAGAGAGTACTCCTCATTAGAAGTTGTAGAGATGAGCATTGATAGGTTGGAAGAGTTCAAGAAGTTGGATGTCAATTCTTCTTTGGTCAAGTTGTTGAGAACTATGCCAAATCATGAGAAGTTCTTGGAGGATGTGGACAAGAGAAAGATGAGGATGGATGATGACATGACCATTGAGCTATCGAAGGGATGTAGTTCTAAACTACAAGGAGAGTTCCCCAAAACGGAAAGCAATCTTGGAGATTTCACAATTCCTTGTGAGATTGGTGGCCAAACGCTTAAAAATGTCTTGTGTGACGTGGGCTCAAGAGTGAACGTGATGCCCCTTCCCATCTTTGAAAGTTTGAAGATTGGAACTCTTATGCCCACCATGACTATACTAGAATTGGCGGATCGCTCTATTATAATTCCATGGGAAAAGGTCGACAATGTGCTTATCAAGGTTGGAAGTTCATCTTTCCGGTGGACTTCTTCGTTCTTGACATTGATGAGGAGCATAACATTCCTTTGATACTTGGTATGCCTTTCCTGTCCACAAGCCGAGCTATATTTGATGTTTGTGATGGAAGTCTCACTTTCCGAGTTGATGAAGAAGAGATGACATTCTATGAACCGGAAGTTGAGAATGGATTGAAAATTCCAACTAAGGATGAGGGCCTTGAGCTTGAAGACTCACCTCATTCAATGTTGGTTGATGCATTCCCATATCGTGGAGGAGGTTTCAAAAACCTAGGAGGCGTGAAGTTCCAAGAAAATATTGTCGATCCTTCACGTGAGAGGTTTACAAGTTTTGGAGGTCAAGAGAGGACCTCGTTTGATGTGCCATGAGTCGCCCATTGAGGTATCGTCGAGCTAGTGACATTAAAAAAGCGCTCGTTGGGAGGCACCCCAACACGTATCCTTTATTTACTCGTTTTCATTAAGTTTAGTTTGAGTCGTTTTAGTCGAATAAGAGTTGAGAGTGGGTTGATATACTTGCATTAGGAAGGAATTTTTAAGTGTTGGGTGTTTTCCTAGGCCTTAGAAAATTTTTGAGATTTTTAAGGTTGGCAACTTCATGCCTTAGAAAATTATTGAGAATTTTCAAGTTTTTGAAGTCCAACACTTAGAAAAATTTGAGGGTGTAAATTTCAGTTTTGCGCAGTCCGGCGGTAAAATCGAAAAAAAATAGCAAAACTTGTCGGAATTCGATTCCCTCGATTGCATTGCGTTCGTAAGACTCGAGAGTAGGGGGGAGGACCGACTTTCGTCCCGGACCGGCCCGAAAACGCCCGGGCCAAGCCCGGGAACAGACTAAATGGCGACCGTTGATGTAAAATGAGCATTGGTTGCAATTGGCTTTGGCGGCCAAATGTTGGTTGCAAACGGCGATCCATTTTTGGGTGTTCCATTGGCAGTCAACCCTTTCCTCCCGGGTTTGACCGCCAATCCTCCTTCCCCCCTATTTTCATTTTGTTTTTCCATTTTCTTTTTGCTATTATCTCTTATCTCCTACACCTTTTATACCTCATTTCTCTTACTTTTTCATTTCTTTCTCTTGAGATGATGAACATATTCTTGAAATTGAAAAGTCGAGAGGAGAAAAGCATGGCAAAGAAAAGGATTCAACTTAATCGAGCATGTACCGGAGTGAGCAACATTGAACGTGATTTACATCGCAAGCTTGGACCTTTGTGAGTGTAGTTTAAATTCCTTATTATTCTTCCCTCCAAACTCATTTTAGACTTCGTTTCTAAAATAAGTTTGGGGGAGGGGGTAGGATAAGGTCTTTAAATTACTATTCTCTCTTCGGGTTTTCATTAAAGTTGCGATTTTTAAGCTTGTATTTGCTTGATGAAGTTGATTGTGCTTAATTGGATGCTTGAAAGGGATGAATTTGTTTGTGTGTGTTTGGTATATGATGAGAGTGTATAAGTTGGAATGTGATTCAAGTGGTTCATATGTGTGTAAATGTATACTTACTTGCAATTTTTGCAAAATTTAAAAAAAAAACTTCTTTCGAATGAACCACTTGAAGTCTTGATTTTCATATCGTGTTTTTCAAATTCCTTTGCTTTCAAGAGAGATGTCGATGATGAAGTTGAGCGAAAATGATATCATACTTTTGGAGTCTTTCATGTGTGTATTGAGCATGAAATTGTTGCATGACACGTTTAACTAGGAATGATTGATCTTAGGCACATGAACTCTAAACAAAAGCTTGTGAGGTTTGAGCCGAAACGTCGAATTGATAACGTTCTTTTCTTTCTTGAGAGTTTGCCATGTATTGCATTGTTATCTTCTAGAACTTGCCTTTAATCTCGATCGAGGTTGTTATATCTGCTACTAGAACTTAGAAATGATTTTAGGCCATCACTTGTTAGCCTCATAATTCCCTAAACACTAACCAAATAAAATGTCAACGTTGTGGTCCTCCTTGAGCCTTTGAAGCCCTTGTTGCTAAACCGGATGAAAGGGGGTGAAGGTTGGTTAAGGGAATCTATTGAGAGGTTGTGAAGTAGTGGGATAACGAGGTTTGAGAAGTTTGATTGAAGAGGTCGTTTTGAGATGAGAATACTCCTATGAGCTCTAATGTTAAAAAAAAAAAGAAATGAAAAAGAAAAAGAAAAAGAAAAAGGAAAAGATGAGAGAAATGAGAATGGATTTCTCACAAAAGTGAAAAAAAAAAAAATTGATGAGAAAAAGAAAAGAAAGAGATTGAATAAAGATAGTCGTGAATGCGAGCATAAAGGAGTTATTCATGAATATTTTAGAAGCTTCAATCAAAGCTTGTGTATTAAAGAGTGTAATGAGGTGAAATGGTGAAGGTAGAAGGTGAAGAAATTCACACTTGGAGTGGAAAGAGAAGGTGAAAGTACTTAAGAGGTCTCTTAGTCACTTAGCCTATAAATCCCTACCTAAACCAATGTCCCCACATTACAAGCCTAAATAAAAGACCTGATTGATCTTAGTTCTAGTGCACAATCAAGCGATGGAGATCTTGAGATTTAGGGCAAGCATATGGTAAGAACGATGCATGCATGAGTTCGATGAGTGTTAACCTCCTCCAATACACTTGAGAGAAAGAGCGATACACTTACACCTATCTTGAGAGGTTTAGAGTTTCATTATGCTTGAGTGATTGATTTCTTAGTTGAAAGTGTTGTGAGATTGTGGATTGTTCGACGCACCTTGGGAGTTCCATGCTTGAAAATGCTTTGTTGAGTGACTATTTTGAGACATCGATGATCTTGAATTGCATACCCATTCGGTATGAGTGTTTTGATTGTTTTGTTCCATTTTCAGGACGAACAATGGCTTAAGCTTGGGGGAGTTGACAAACCAATATTTTAAATGCATTTCAAGATGTTTTCGGTAGGTTTTGGCTTTGATATGTGTGCTTAAATGAATAGGAAATGATAGGTTTTCATACTTATGCATTTTCTATATGCTTTGCGCTTTCTCTCGTTTTCCGTGCTAATTTCAGGTGCTGTGGCAATTTTCTGGGCAAGTTTGACTTATCCTATGTCAAAGAGGATCAAGAGAGAAAGCCGTAGCACTTTCCAGATTAATTTTCCGATGCCGGACGAGAGAGAACGAACCAAAACCGTGAGAGCGCGCAAACTGTCAAATGTGGGCGGAAATACACAAGTCAACCTTTGGTCAACTTTCCAGAAATTACAAATTTTACCCCACCTTCTCACTCAAGTTTCTCTTTATTGCAATTTGACCCCAACTTATGGGAAGTCTATAAATACCTTGTTATTTGCCTCATTTGGCATGATTGATCATTTGTAATTGACTTTTGCACTTCTACTTTAGAACCCTAGCTATTTCCCTCTTTCCTCTTTGGTATTTTCAAATATTGTTGGATGATCAAGCTTGGAGATTGAAGATTATTGGAGCATTTCAATTCCTTTCACTTTCCTTGTTCTTTCCATTATGTTTTATCTTATTTTTGATGGTTTGATTGCTAGATCTATTGCTAGCTAAGCACCTTTATGGTTCCAAGTAATGGATGATGTGATTTAGATGTTGGGTGCTAGAGTTTAGGATGTTGATTTACCTTCCCCTTGAATTGCCTATGGATTGGGACTTTATTTGAATGCATGACTAATTGATCACTAGGAGTGCATCTAAGGTGTTTGATGGAATGCCTAGGAAGCTTCCATTCATAGCACTTGGCATCAATTCATACTCATATCACTTGATTGCATCTCATATGATTCCTAGAAATAATAAGATGGGTTGGATGATAGTTGGTAGGTTTTCTTAGACTAAAATGAGCTATTTGGAGTTGGTAGGGCATTTAAAGGTTTAGAAAGCATTTATTGCTCTATTGATCTACTTGTTGATCACCCTAGTAAGGTAGGTTAACATATATGATATAAGAGACCATTCAAGGTGGATTAAAGTGGTTTGAAGCATCTAAACTCTAAAGCCTTCATCATAATCATATCGGAAGTTACTTGGATCCATGCCTTTATTACTTGAATTCTTTCCATTTACTCATTGCATGTTTAAGTTTGTCATTTACTTACTTCCTTGCCTAGTTATAGAAAACATCAAACCAAGATTATGTGCTCAAATAGGATAATAGAGACAAGACGAACTACTTGATTATCTCTCGACACATTCACTCCTCGTGTTCGATACTCGGACTTCTCTAGTTCGATATTATTGCTAGGTTAGAAATAGCCTAGTCATAAGGGAAATTTAAATAAATGAAGAGACAGTGAGTGATAAAACTCACTATTTTTACTTCCCCCTTGAGTGAGCAAGGTGGCTGTAATTTCTTACAACAACCTTATTCACATATCTTGTGAACCAGCTCGAGGTCTTGGCAGCTTGTTGTTCTGGTCAGGTAGTTGTGGGCTTAGAGTCTACAGACTGGTTACCATTCAACATACCGAGTTTGACACACAACATTTTGAAGCGCTCTTCTTGTAAGTGCTTTGTCAAAATGTCAGCTCGTTGAATGTCTGTGTGGATCTTTTCTACTATTACATTCTTCTTTTCAACGTGATCATGTATGAAGTGATGTCTCACTTCAACATGCTTGCAACGAGAGTGACGAATTGGATTCTGGGTGATAGCAATAGCACTTGAGCTGTCACAGAAGATAGGTACTTCTTTAACAATGACCTCATAATCCTTGAGCTGTTGCTTCAGCCAGAGAATTTGTGCACAGCAGCTACCAGCTGCCATATATTCGGCCTCGGTTGTTGATGTTGCCACGAATGTCTGTTTCTTTGAGAACCAAGATATCAGTTTGTTCCCTAGAAATTGACAAGTACCTGAAGTTGACTTCCGATCTAGCTTGCATCCAGCGTAATCAGAATCTGAGTAGCCAGTTAGTTCTAAGTTGTCATCTCTAGGGTACCACAACCCAAGATTAGCAGTTCCTTTGACATATCTTAGAGTCTTTTTGGCTGCTTCCATGTGAGATTCCTTTGGATTAGCTTGATAGCGAGCACAAAAACCAACTGCAGAAGTAATATCAGGTCTACTAGCAGTTAGATATAACAAAGAGCCAATAATACCCTTGTATTGTGTTATGTTGGCAGGTTTTCCTTCAAGATCTTGATCAATCTTCCCATTTGCTAGCATTGGAATCTTGACAGGCTTGCTGTCTTGTATTCCAAATTTTGTAATCAGATCATGAGTATATTTGGTTTGACTGATGAAAATTCCTTCATCTGACTGCTTCACCTGCAATCCTAGAAAGAAATTCATTTCCCCCATCATGGACATTTTGTATTTGTCCTTCATGAGGTTACCAAATTTTTTACAAAGCTTGGAAGATTTAGATCCAAAAATAATGTCATCAACATACATTTGAACTAAAAGGATATTATCATTCACTTTGATAGTTAATAGAGTCTTGTCAACTGAGCCGCGCTTGAATCTAGATTCTATGAGAAAGGTGGACAGCGTTTCATACCAAGCTCGTGGAGCTTGTTTGAGTCCATACACAACTTTGTGTAGGCGATAGACCTTGCTGGAGTCACCTTCTTCAAATCCAGGTGGCTGCTCGACATAGACTTCTTCTTCTAGAATTCCATTTAGGAATGCACTCTTCACATCCATCTGGTAAACCCTGAACTGTTGGTGAGCTGCATAAGCTAGAAACAGTCTGATTGCTTCCAATCTTGCAACTGGGGCAAACGTTTCATCAAAATCTATCCCTTCTTGTTGACAGTAGCCTTTAGCAACTAAACGAGCTTTGTTTCTGACAACTTCTCCAGATTCATCCCTCTTATTTTTGAATACCCATTTGACTCCAATAACGCCTTGGTGATGAGGTCGATCTACGAGAGACCAAACTTCATTTCTTTTGAATTCATTTAGCTCCTCTTGCATGGCCTGAATCCAACCAACGTCTTGTAGGGCTTCATTTGCATCTTTTGGCTCAATGAGAGAGAGATAGCAGCTTAGAAGGGCACTTTCTCAATGCATCCTTAATGTTTTCACTCCTTGGTTTGGGTTCCCAACAATGAGCTCTTGTGGGTGATCATCCACCCAGCGTTTTCTTCGAGTTTGTTCTTCTTCGGATATGACGGGCCCTTGTTCTGCAGCGGGTTCCTCAAACTCTGGATGAGAGGTGGTTTCCAGTCTTTGAGTGAAAGGATTAAGCTGCTCCATTTGTTTTTCCAGATCGACAACAGCCTCAGTTTGGGTTACTGAGTTAGAGGGATCAGCTTGGTTATTTCCAGCTGATGTATTACAGCTTGATATAGGAACATCACTTGCATCACTTCCCCCTTGCTGTGTGATCTTTGGATCAGGTTAATCCTCTTCGTTTTGATCGGTTGGGCTCCAGATCAACAGGTCTTCGATGAGATCGTTCTTCGATCTGTTGAGTTCAGCTTCTTTTCCTGTTTGTATGTCTCTGTACAGACATGCAGACTCATCAAACACAACATTAGGTGTTACCTCCACAGTAAGAGTTCTCTTATTATAGACTCGAAAGGCCTTGCTGATCTCTGAGTATCCTAAGCATACTCCTGGATCTGCCTTGCTTTCGAAGGTTTTTAACTGAGATTTCTCATTATTGTGAATGTAACACAAACACCCAAAAGCCTTAAAATACTTTAACCTTGGGATCTTGTTGTTCCACAGCTCGTATGAAGTTTTCCCATGTCTGGTAGTGATGACTCACCGATTCTGGGTATAGCAGGCTGTATTGACAGCTTCTGCCCAGAATTTCATGGGAAGCTTGGTTTCTTCAAGCATAGAACGAGCTGCTTTTTTCAAGGAGCGATTCCTCCTTTCAACAACTCCGTTTTGTTGAGGGGTTCTTGCTGCTGATGTTTGATGATGGATTCCATTCTTCGTGCAATATTCCTCGATCATTGAATTGAGAAATTCTGTTCCCCTATCTGATCGAATAGATATGATAGATTTTTCTTTTTGATTGCACAACTTGTTGAGTAACGCCGGCAGCTTCTCCAAAGTCTCCTTTTTCTTGAATAAGAAAATAACCCACGTAAATCTAAAATAATCATCTATAACTACGAGAGCATATTTTCTACCGTTTATACTCAGGGGAGTGACTGGTCCAAAGAGGTCCATGTGGAGAAGCTCCAGTATTCGATTTGAAGCTTGTACAATTACGCTGGGAAATGAGGCTCTTGTCTGCTTTCCAGCTTGGCATGCGTTGCAGACATGATCTTTATCGAATATTTGGTCAAATAGATCATTGATCAGTTTGTTGCGTGCCAGTTTGTTGATGGCCTTGAAGTTTAGATGGCTCAATCTCTTGTGCCATAGCCAGCTAGCTTCTGAATTGGCCTTTGTCACTAAGCAGGTTTCCTTCTCATTAGCCCATTGGACTATGTACAATTTATCCTGCATGACTTCGGTAAGGAGGGTTTCTCCTTCCTCATTTTTCACAAGGCACTTGTTAGTAGTAAATTCTACTCGTTTACCGCTCGAACAGAATTGAGAGACTGAAAATAAATTATGATTAAGACCTTCAACAAAAGAGACATTATGGATGGTAGTTTTACCTACATTCAAGTCTCCATAGCCTCTTGTCTTACCCTTGGAGCTACCTCAAAAGTAACTTGAGGTCCATCTCGCTTAGAGTAGCTTGATAGCAGCGTTTTGTCACACGTCATGTGCTTGGAGCATTCGCTATCTATGATCCATACAGCTCCTCGAGCTGCCTGGCTCCTCTGTAGAGCCTTTCCTACCTGCAATTAATTGAGCTTAGCAACCCATTTGAGATTGGGTGCTACATCTGTTGCGGTGGAGGTTGTTTGAACAGCCTTGGGTACCCAGATTTTGATCACAGGCTTGCTTCTATCCGAGGCTGTGGATGTTGCAGCTTGTTTCTACGGGCTGGGTTTTGAGGCTTTACTCCTTTTTCTGTTCTTCTTGGCAGGATGAGGGATGCTGTACTGCGGTTGATACCATGGCTCATCATAGTATGGTATTTGATGATACCAGTGTTGACGATAAGCTTGTTCCGGTTAGCACATACAACTTTGAGGTTGAGCGGGATAGTAGAACTGTGGATAGAAAGGCCTTTGATATTCTGCCTTTCTTACTTTCTTCTGTTGATCAGCCTTGGGAACGGACTTGATCTGCTTTTTCTTGGAGGTTGGCAGTCCTTCCTTATTTTCTGTAGGTTGATCCTTTTTTCAGCAGGTTTGTCTTTTGATGATTCTTTAAGAGAACGGCCTGTGGCTGATGAACAGGATTTTTCAACTGTACGACTTTATCTGCAACGGCCTTGCATTTTTGATCGGTTGTCTTCTCTGAAGGTTGGTAATTGGTGAAGACCACCTCGCTACTTATTGGCCTTTTTCCAGTAGCTCTATCATAGCCTAGTCCAGTTCTATTTCTTGAACTTCGTTGAATTGCTTGGACTTCTTCCAATTTCATCCCACTCTTCTTTAGCTGGCTCAAGGTGGTTTGCAGCTTTTGTTCCTTGATAGCCAGTGATTCATGTCGAATCACTAGATCTGCAAGCTTGGAGGTAAGATTATGTATCTCAGCATCCTTTGATTTTAGAGCTTCATTCTTCTCAAGCTCTTTGTCCTCCAGCTCCTTCTCTTTTAGATTTAGAATATCTATTTTCGACTTTGGATATTCTATCTCCCTTTCCTTTTCAGCATCATAGGGAGCAAATCTTTCTTCTAGAGCAATCTTGAAATTTCCATTTTGAGCTATGAGCTCTGCATTATCCTTAACAGCCTCCTCAAATAGCTCAGCTAGTTCTGCATATTCCTTCATCTGTTCTTTGATTCTTTCCCAAGTCTCTGCCTCAGATAGATCTTCTTTCTCATCTGCATTTTCGTCGTCAGAGAAAGATAATTGAACAGTTTCAGGAATTACCTTTGATGATCCAATTTTTGAGGTTGTTCCAGATGAGTCTCCTACGAAGATTTCTTCTTCGTCCTCATCTTCAGAAGCGATATATCCCTCATCGTCGCTTGTTGAGTTGTCAGAGAGATGAGCTTCTTGTGTGGCTTCTTCAGCTAGCAGAGCAGCTCGTTGATCTTTGAGCTTCTTGTCTCGCTTAGCACGAAGTTCTTCTCTTTCTGCCTTGGTTAGGTCAGGGCAATCTGTTTTATAGTGACCTGGCCTACCACAACCAAAGCAAGCACCCTCAGGTGTATTAGTGGAATTGAACTTTGAGGGTTTGGCATCGCTCTTCTTTCCAGAGCGATCATCATTGCGATTTGAGTAACTTCGCTTGTTATCTCGATAGAGTCTCTTGTATTTTGAGACTTTACCGAGAAGCTTTTCATTGCTTTTTGAGAACATGGCTACATCTATATCCAGCTGGTAAATTTTCTTGACCAAAGCCTCATCAATGGGTTAGGCGGATGTTTTTTTATTCTCATCTGCCTTGAAGGCAGCATCTTTCTCTTTCTTTTCATCAGCCTTTTTAAATGATTAAAGTTGTGATGATCCATGAATTCGAATCATCTCATATTCATTTCCGATTAGAATATCGAATAGTTCTTCTGTGGTGAGAGTGTTAAAATCAGATCGTGATGGAAGTAGGGCTGAGTATACATGCCAGTTGGCAGGTAAGGCTCTTGTAACTTTCAAATTCTTCTCACATTGAGAATATTTGTTTGATTTTAGTGCTTCCACCTCGAGAACAATTTCAGTGAATCGAGTTTTCATTGATTCAATATTTTCATTTTGCAACATCTTGAAGTCATCAAACTTGCTGCAAGCAATTGATAGCTTGTTCTCTTTTAATTATCTCTTCAGATCCCAGGCTTATGGCCTTGAGAGTATCCCACATCTCTTTTGATTTTTCGAGATTTCTGATTTTTGAAAGGTAGATACCTTTCACAGTGCTAGAGATGAGGCCTTTGGCAAAATTATCAAGCCCAGCCTCTTTTCTCTCTTCGGTGGTGTAATCACGGGGATTTTTAAGTTTTTGTTTATAACCAGCTTCACCAGGTGAAGTCCCAGTGATTTCAACTTTGTCATCATAGATAGAAGAAGGTCCTTCTTCAATGACCTTCCACATGAGAATATGATGTGCTTGTAGGCACATCCTAATATGAAAGCTCCAGTCCTCATAGCCTTGGACTGAGAAGTCCTCACAAACTCGTATCAATGAGGATTCCATGATAATGATATGATATGAATGAAAACGATTTTACAAAGGATCAGTTCTAATTGACCAAAAACATTGAAAGAGTTTTTAGTATGCAAAGCAGCGGTCAAAAGAACCACTGCTCTGATACCACTTGTTGGTCCCAGAAGGAGTTAATTGGTGTATGGGGGGGGGGAATACACCAATAGCCAACCGTTTTTGAATTTTATAAAACAAACTGTCTTTTGAGGAACTAGCTAGTCAAGCAGTCCTTTACAGAGTGAGACAGGTTGATCTATCAAGCTTGGGGTGATAAACAAGCTTGATCTATCAAACTGTCAAAGTGCGAAATGTGGTGGATAGGTTAAGCTAGATAACTCTTGATGTAAAATCGTTTACAGCCTTTAAAGAGAGGCTGTTGTATGCTGTAAATGTATGAGCAGTTTATCAATGAGAGAGGGTAAAATAAGGCAGTAAATAACACAAGGTATTTTACGTGGTTCGGATATAACTATCCTACTTCCACGGTAGATCAAGCTAGATCTACGAATCCCTTTACTTTTGGATTCTACTTCTCTCTTGTTTATACTGACTGAGTATCAGTTTCATACAACATACAATCTTTTCGATTTACAATCGAATATCAACGTACAATCTCAACTATACTAGCTTAGCACTAAATATATGAGAGAGAGTACAAGGAGCTTGATGCAGCAGTAAACGCAACAAGCTTGAGGAATAACAATGGTGAAATTCTCTATCTTCAACACTTGGGAAAGCTCTAGGATTTTCGAGTGTTGAATGGATGTGAACTTGAGAGAATTTCTTGCAGCGATTTGGCTTGTAAGATTAATGAGTTACCCGTGCTTGAACCATTGTTGATGAAGGCTTTATATAGGCATAGTTTGAAAACTAGCCGTTGTGAGTCCTGCAAAAATATAGCCGTTAGGAAACAGCTGATGTGGCATATAGCCGTTGCAGTAGTGACTCAGCACTTCGATTGGGTCCAGACAGCTGGCAACAGAGGTGGCAGCTATGTGGAGGCAGGTTGATCTATCAGAACTGATCGACAGCCTGTCTTCGGCAGCTAGGTGAATGAGCTTGAAGAGCCTGGCCGAAGAACCTGCAGGGCATAAATAATGAGAGCTAACTGACCTTTAATAGGTGATGATATTATGGACAACGGCCTCGTTCTTTAAGGGAAGTAGACTCACTTAGAATAGATAAACATAATATCATGTCGTGCTATGCCTAAGTGTGGTTTTGAAAAACATCATCAAAATAACTGCAAAGGGTTCCCAACATATATTATTATTTTTTGTTTTGTAACCCTATATAATGTTATTTATATATTGGATTGGATAAAGCGTTCGTAATTTTTGAAGTGATAATACTATCTCATTTGAAAGATTGTAATATTTTCTTTTTAAAATTCAATCACGATCTAAGTTTTATCAAAAAAATATAATATTTTCATTGTAGTGCATTGAAAAAAATCATTCAAAAATTAAAGTACGGATCCGGGTTTAGATCCGTAGATCCGTGGATCCGTTGGATCTGGGCTCGGATATAATTTTTTTGGACCCGACGGATCTGGACCGGTTCCGGGTCTATGGAAAAAATATGGATCTGGATCTGGACCAAGCAAGATCCGGTCCAGATCCGGCCCGTTTCCATTCCTATTCACATGCCTACGTGAGATCACTTATGCTCTTTATTCCTATTTATCTAAAATATATATATTAATCATATTAATCGAATATATGAACACGATTTTATAAGATTAATTCTTCTCTTTCATATATATCTTCTATTTAGTTATATCTTCTAATTTATATTTGGATAAAAAATGATATTAATCTAAGATTTGTTAAATGAAAGGTTGACTAATAGTATTAAAGAAAAACAATATAAAAAATATATGTCGACCTCCCATTATCAGTTCGATTTGATGGAAAAATAGAATATTAATTTCATATTCCTATTCATTTCAAACATAAATAATTATTTTTTATATATTCTATTTTATTAAAAGTAATTTTGTATATGCAATATTAATCATGAACATAAAGTTAACTTGTTTATTCGACACCATTAAATTTATTAACAAAAACCATTGTGAATAAATACAGTAGAACCTCTATAAATTAATACTATATAAATTAATAACCTCTCTAAAATAATAAAATCTTCCGGTCCCAACTTGCCCCCTTGTAAAAAAATCATCAGATTCTGTAAGATAATAAGATAATAACTTTTCAGCTAATCCCTTTATAAATATTAGGTCCCATTAAAACTCTAAATTAATAATTCATAAATATTACAATTATAAATATTATGGTAATTTGCTTGAATATATTGTTACTTGATTTTTCTTAAAGTTTAAATATTATGCCCTTGTACTTTAGCTAACTTTCAAACGATAATTTTCATCAACTCACTCTTGTAAAAAATTTTGGGTGCATATGAGATGATCTCTCTCATACTAACATGATGTTTTAGTGTTTGATCATTCATATATGATTTTGTAATATCTTTTAGATGATAAGACATGATTAAGTGTTATAAATTATTTTATTTCTATATTTAGATTTATATATATGTTTCATTCATCATGCATGAACATACTTAATTGGCTATAATAGTTATTTAAGTGCAACAAATTAAAGTAAACATATTCAAGAAATTCCAATGACTTGATACAATATAATAGAATATTGTATACAATGAATTGATATTTTGTATACATATATTTAATTGTTGTAAACTAGAGAGAAAATCTCTAGAGAAAATAGAGAAGGAAAAGAGAAAGAATAGAGAAGAAGAGAAGACAACAGAAATTTTCCGATATCAATTATGAGGACTAAATGCCTCTATTTATAGTGGTTCAAATTTAGGGCTTGGGGGTTAATTAAGGGATGATTATCACTATACTAAATATATATCTAAAAGATATTTACAACACTTCCCCTTGATGATCATCCCTAATATATACATGCGCTGCCTCGTTAAAACCTTGTCAGGAAAATCCTATGGGACAAAACCTGATCAAAGGAAAAAGAGTACAGCTGTCCCCCTGAAATTAAGCATTGTAGATCTCGAACCGGTGCATGCAATATTTTATGTCGACCGTTTGAATGTTGGTTCTTGATTGAGTCCACCATGATCATCCCTTGAAGTTGAATATTGACGACGTCGTTGCTTAAAGTGTTCCCCGACAACGGCGCCAAAGTTTGTTTCACTAAAAAGTGTTCGCAATAGACGAAATCTATCGTAGCACTAGCAACTAAAAACCTAAGTCGAATCTCAAGGAAAACTTAACAGGGCAAATAATCGTGTAGTAAAAACAACCTAAACTAAGAAAGCAAGTAAAGAATATTTTTGGGTTTTTGGGTTTAAAATCCTAGGCAATAAAATAAATCAAAGCAATTAAAATCAAAGCAATTAAATAAACTAATCTAGTAAGCAAAGAAATAAATCAAACTAATTAATCTAAAGAATTAAACTAGAAGAAAGCAATTAAACTACCTAGGCAAGAATTGAAAAGAAAGCAATAACAAAAGCAAAGGAGAAAACGAATCAAGACATATTAAAGAAATCTGGAAATTAAAGCAATAAATCTAAATCTAAGAACTTGGAAAACAAAGGAATTGAATAAACGAAAGTAAACGAAGCAATTACAAATTAAATCTAGAACTAAGGAAAGCAAATAAATCAAGTAAACGAAAGCAATAAATAACTTACGGAATTAAACGAAGAACGCATAACGCAAACTAAACGAAAGAAGTCTTGAATTAAAAACGAAATGAAATGAAGAATCCGGATCCGAACAAAGGAAAACTAAACTAAAGTATTTGAATGCAAAAACTAAAGCTAAACGAAGGTAAAAGTGTTTTTGAATTCGTGTACAAGGGGTAGTATTTATACTATGTATGAAAACCTAGTTGTAGAAGGAAATAACAGCTGGCCGCAACGTTAGACGGTCGTCCAACCTACGTTGGACGCTCGTCCAACTCAACCTTCGCATTGTATCTTCAAAACCTTGGACGCTCGTCCAACATAAATAGGACGGTCGTCCAACTCTGGACGATTGCGCGCCTTTCTTGTTTCGGTCGTATCTTCCTCGTCCGAACTCCAAATTGACCTCTATTTTTGCCTACATGCTCCTATCGAACCCCTCTTCGATATAACACTTCTTTCTTCTCGTTTTCTTCTCATTTCCGCCCTTTTTATCCTACAATACCAAAGACACCAAAGCAAACAAATCATAGCCACAAACAACGAAAACACACGAAAACTAAGGGAAAACGGACACGAAAAGACGACTAAAAACCTAACATCTAGACACCAATCAAGAGCAAGAGAAAACTCTAAGGAGTGCGTGAATGGAATAGTATGGAAAGTGTTGAAATGTTCTCGAAGTGGTGAGATCACTCTAAATTTATATGAGTAGAAAGGGGTTAAAAAGCGAAGGTACGTATATGGGAGGGACACAAAAGGAATTTTTTGGGGGACAAGATTCCGTCCATCATTAATTTTGTGGTCCTCACCCTAAGGCGCATAGAGTCACGTGAATGATGTGTGTTTGGCAGATCCTTGGGCCAATGCAGATGTCAAGGGATCTAGGATGGCTTCTGCATAAAGGGGAGCTCTGAGCAGATCCTTATTGCTTCTGCTTTTGAGCATGGCATCTGTATCGAGGACCACACCTGAATCCTCTAATCCACAGGTCTAACCGGCACCTAGAGATGTTACGTGGCAGAGCTGATATTGGTCCCTATCAAAGGTAGATCTACGTCCACGGGAAGAGAGAATTACCGTATTGTATTCTGATTGTGTGTGCTTACAGAGAGTTCATCCTGTTTCTATAAATCCATCTCATAACGACAATTGATTGCCTACAATCGTGGGGGAGGTCGGTTACTTCCCATGATCCCACGTTCCTTATTTACTCTATCTCTTGGCCCCTACATATCCATGGGCCGAACTGTATCGGGTCGAACTCCCTTTGTGTATCTCTCCTTGGACTTAGGCCCTTCATCGTTTGGGCCTGGGAGTTGGGCCTTATCCCAACAAGCCCGAACCCCACCGACTAATGAGCCAGCCAATAAGCGATTGAAGAAAGACGAGGCCATTAACTTTTCTGACAAGGACACCATACCACCTGTTGTCCCACATCATGATGCTATCATAACCTAGGTCGTAGTCGTTAACATGCTAGTCCGACGTATCTACATCGACAGTGGTGCCTCGGTGAGCATTCTTTTCAAAGAGTGTTTTGACCAGATGGGAATCAAGAAAACGCGCATTACTCCAACTTCGCGTCCACTTCGGAGTTTCACGCAAGAAGAAACACAACTAGAAGGGGCGATTGAGTTGTCCGTCATGGTCAAAAATGCCCCGACGAGCTCCACCCAAGTGGTGCAGTTCATCGTAGTGCAAGCCCGGTCTCCCTACAACATCATATTGGGCTGTGATTGGTTAAACTCGATCAGAGTAGTACGCTCAACCTACCACCTAACCATGAAGATCCCTACTAAGGGAAGATTAGCTGTAGTACGGGGTGATCAAAAGCTGGCCAAGGAATGCTTGTAGATTGCACTGAGAGGAGTTGGGCCTTCTCCCCAACTATAGAAACCTGAGGAGTTGGAGAAGACGTCGTCTGCCCTCGATAGTTCGGTGGAAGAAGTCACGTTGTACAAAGACGACCCCGACAAGGTTGTTAAAGTAGGCTTCACTGAAGTGCCCAACTTGAGAGAGCAGATTATCCAACCCCTACAGGAATTTAGAGGCATCTTCGCTTGGTCACCCCTTAACATGACCGGGGCTCCACCAAGTGTCATCACTCACCGGCTCAATATCGACCCCGGTGTCAAGCCAGTTTGGCAAAAACAGCGAATCTTTGCTGCTGAACGGAGTCAAGTTATATGTTAAGAAGTGACCAACTCTTGAAGGCTCAAATCTTGTTCGAAGTCAAGTACCCGACATGGATAGCCAATCCGGTGATGGTTAAGAAATGAGGGGGGTGGCGCATGTGCATTGATTAAGCACTGCCCGAAGGATTGTTATCCCCTTCCCAATATTGACAAGAAAGTTGACGCTGGTAGGATACAAGGTCTTCAGTTTCCTGGATCTATACAAAGGGTATCACAGAGTGTTAATGAACAGCGAAGATGCTTCATAAACGGCCTTCATAACCGACTTTGGTGTTTTTGCGTAAAGGAAGATACCATTCAAACTCAAGAATGCCGGAGCCACTTATCAGAGAATGAGGGAAAAGATATTCCAACCCCACATCGGTCAAATTTGTTGGGAATTGTTAAGGATCATATGTTAAGGGGGAACTTAATGGGACGCTTTAAATAAAATGCATATGTTTTGATTCGATCCCAAAACCCTCTATGTATCCTATTCCCAAGCGACCCTTTTTGATTAGATAGGTTAGAATATTTTTCTAAACCTATAATGTTAGGAAAGGCTTAATTTTTGCTTTAGACGCTTAGGTTTTTAGACTGCAGATTTTCAAGTGAAGGCCACTCGCTTGAGTGTGTTTTTCAAGCGAAGCGAGTCTGCCGAAGCAAGCGAAGCGAGCACTACAGTAAAGTCAAAGCGAGTCAACTTTTACTAAAGCGGACGCTCAGGAAATCTGTTTCCAAGCGAACGCTACAGTATTACTTAAAGCGACTCACCCAAGCGTATGCTCAAGAATCTAAAGCAAAGCGAGCCACTACCTAGCATAAAAGCGACAGTTCATTTCCCGCTCCGATTCAAACCAGAAGTTCAAACTCAAGTCAAGTGAAGATCAACACATTAATTGCGGATCTCCACATGGCACACAAAGAATGGAGCAACGGTGTTGACCGCCAGACCGATAGAGCCGCCGCTACAGTACTGGACGCTCCATTTATTGTTGAACTTGGCTCTTAGCCATTTTCGGCAAAGATACAAAGAGCGCATCTGAAAAGCTGCAAGTCAAAGGCGAGTACTGTCGAGTGAGGAGGGACAAAGCCACCAACCATCAACTGCTCTAATCCAAATCTCCCTCTATAAATAGTGAAGGCCGAAGACGGAGAAGAGTAGAACACTGCTTGAGATTTCAGCGCATACTTCAAAAAAGCACTCACAACCTTCGAGCAAATTTCTTCGAGTTCTTGTCTAAGTGTTCTCCAAGTTTCAGTAACATCGAAACTTGTCTCCACAACCTTCACTCTCCTAGATTCTAAGCCTACTTCATATATCCGAGCTTAGAAGAAGAACTCTAACCCTCTTTGCACTCACTATAAAGTGTTCTTCACTTAAGAGAGTCGTCAAAACCAAAACCCTAAAAACCCTTGTTCTGTCAAGTTAGGTTTTGTGTTGTTGATAGGTTGTTGTCCAAGATCTAAGGTTCTACTTTCCTCGATCGAAATTTTTTTTAAGGAGGGGAGGATGTAATACCCTGCATTTGCTTTAGTTTAATAGGTGAATATTATGTAGTTCTATTAAGATAGCTATATTAAAATATCTAAATTAGATATTCTCTTTAAAATGAATTATATCAAAAGGGGATAAGAATAAGAGAAATAAAATAAAAGAAAGAAAGGAAAAAAAAACGAAAAGAAAAGGAGATAGGCGTAGTTTCATCACCGCCTCAGCACTCTCTTCTCTCGCTCTTACTCTAAGCTCTCCCTTATCCCCATCGCTCTCTCTTTTGCTATCTTCTTCTCTCCCTCTCTTCTTCGTCTCTCTCAGATGCTATTTCCCCTTCATCTTTGTGCAGCACGGTAAGAATCTCACCCTTATCACTTGATTATCTCTGATTCTACACAATTTCTATGAATTGGTCGAAAATATGTGAAAGGAGTTGGAGGTTTGTGAAAATATTTGAGGATAGGTAGCCATAGGTTTAATACCTAATCCTAATTTTCTGTTACATCTATTTGTTCCCTTAAGTACGATTTATATGAGTTGAGGCTTGATGTTAATTTGGTCGATTTAAGGTAGTAAACAGATTTTGTTTCGTGAACCCCTGTTTTTACAGCAGCAGGACAGCCTCTTTAGGTCTCGATTCTGAAGGTTATTATGAGACAAAATATAACATAATAGGTACCATTAGAAACATCTTTTCGTTAGCTTTATAACGGTATCTTTGGATTTCTAATCCAACATCACATGAGAGAGTTATGAGCCTCCGAAGTCAGAGTGTACAGTCTGTCAGCGAGAACTTTAGCTCAACCTTGCTATTATTATTCTTGCCTTTTCATTCAGTCAAAATCTAACAAATTAGGTATAATTGGAAACCTCTGTTTGTTGGATTTCCAAAACTATTTTCGGATTTTCATTTGGAGTTTAAACGAAAAAGTTATAGACCTTCGAAGTTAGGTTGTGCAGTCTACTGCGGGAATTTTCAGTGCATTTTGTCGACGCAATGTAATGTTCAACTCATGTTAAAAATCTAATATCGTTGCGGGGTTTTAAAGACTAAAATCTCAGCTTCTTTTCTATGTTTTAAACTGGGAAATTGGCATGACAAATGGTGGGTTTTATCATAGCTTTGATTGTCTTAAGCTTTATTTTGAATTAGACTTGAAATGTTGGTCTTGATAATGTGTGTTGCTTCTAATTGTTATATTAGAGTCTTAAGACTTGCAAATTAGATTAAGCTCTTAATTAAGGTAAGCTAATAATTGAGAATTTAAATACCATACCTGAAGATTGAATTCGTCCATCATCATCAACGTTAAGGTTCGATCAAAGTTTTCAAAGAAAGCCATTCTCTTTGTTTTCTGAAAATTCAGGTCACTTACGGCCTTTACTGGGAAAAAAACCCTTTGCAATCTGAGTTCGAAACATTATCCATGTTAAAGCATTCCCTCTTAGCTTTCCGTAGACATATTGTTCGTCCAAAACGGAGCTCGTATGAATTTATCATGATTTTTCAAGGATTATGTGTCCAGATTTCAAAATCTGCAGAGGCAGCTTCTGCACTAGTTTTGATGTTCAGTTTTGAAGCCCTTACCTTGCTAATTTCATAATGGAAATGAAAGTTACTCTATGTAGTCTCAGATTTCCAAAACATCTTGAATCATTTAAATTCATCAAGTAATGAAGGATTTATGGCTGTTCAAAGTTAGACCCCTGAGTCCGTGTGACCTCTGCTTTCCAGATTTCAGATATGTTTTCAAATGCTTATGGTTTTTAACTCCTTTGAGGGAAAAATCTGGGATTTTAGCAAGTTATAGCTTGAGATGCTAGATTTCCATAACTTCAAGCCATTCCTCAATCCAAGATGCATTTTTACCAGAACAATTATTTTGCTACAGCCTCGCAAAATATCATCTTTTGTTCATATAGTGAGGATACTTGATCCATACCTCACGATGCACTCAAGTCCAGGACTCTAAATATAGATTCTCGTGAAGCATGTCCCTAGATTTCTATTCTTATGTTTTGCTTCTTCTGATTTTATAATCGTATGATCAAGTATAAGAGACGAACATATAAATAAGTTCGATTGTCAATCATAAGCTATATGAGCTATTCTTAAGTTTTGGGATTCATAATCAAGAGTTGAACGAACATGATGATGTTGGGGTTGTTGTATAACTAAAGCAAAACCAGTTGTTTTAGTGGTTACGACACAGGTCCACTGTTAACAATCCCTATCTGGAAGAATATGTATAAGCAAGAATAAAGCCCATTATCTCATGTTTTAGACCACGTGTCGATCTGAGTTCGGAGAGGATCACGAAGGTCGTTGATAATGATGAGATATAAACAGTTCACAGTCGAGATAGCTTGGGCTGAGCTATCGGTCTAGACTACAGCTTAATGGTAATGATGAGTCCTAATCACTAATTATGTTGGTACGGTGGAACGTATTGAAGGATCAAGGGAGATAATGCTCTTCTGATACTGACCCTGTATCATAGGTGATATAGGTGAAGAGCAACACATCTCAGGCTCTAGCTCGATCTTAACCTTGGTAAACTATTAGATGTATATGTATTCTTCGATGTTACTTTGATTTACGAAGATATGAACTTCGTTAGTTCATCTTAATCATGTCGTACTTTGGGTAACACGGAGATGCATAGTATGTCTAATAAGTGTTATCAATAAGCCATGTCCTATGTGAGTGTAGGCTGACGTTATACCCTCAGGGAGTTCACAAGGATTATTATACCAAGTCATGCATGCTGATTAAGTTCAGGTATATAATAAGGTGTGAACGGGTACTACCTGAGGAATAGATGTTAACAATTAGGAGCAGTCATGGTAGCTCTAATTGATTAACGGATATGGAAGGTCTTAAACACGGGGGTCGAACTATACAAAATATCTACCCAATCTACATAATTGGGACAGAGCAGTGATTCAGCTATGACACTTTAGTGGAGTGCGTCATAGTTCTAATGAGATACATGTTCAGGGGTGGACATGGAAATATCGAATTAGATAAGGCCCAACTCTGTATGGTATCCGATCCCTAGGATGGCCCAAACAGACCTCGGGAATCGATCTAAATAGTATTATTGAGTATGGGCTCAATAATTGTATTCAGACCCAGTATATGATATATATTGGATTTATATCCATTGGATGGATATTAAATCTAATTAATTTAGATTTAATCATTCAAGGATAAGATTAAATCTAATAGGATAAGATTTATTTAATTAAATCTTATGGGGATAAATATCATATAAATAAATATATTAAGTATATATTTATTTATTTATTCTTCTACTGGAATTAGAATAATTTCTATTTGTTAGAATTAATTCCGGATATACAGTTGCATAACTGAACATATTAATTCCTTATTAATTCCGTATTAATAAAGGAATAGGATTTGTAAGTTATGGAAAGAGAATAAATATGGGATTGACATAGATATGGTTGGAGATAAATAAGGAATCATATCTCCTTATTTATGAACCATATAAATACTCTCCATGTCTCTCATCTAAACCCTAGAGCACACATAAGTCGTCTTTGAGAGATTTTGCGTGAATCCCTAGGGCAAGAGAGAGAGTCGGCCGCGAGTCTGAGAGAAAGGGAGATCGAGGTTCCAGTGATCTTGAGACGTCCACCAAGTCTCAGATCTGAAGGTGTGGGATCACGTCCTAGAAGATCAGAACCGTAGATCGATCAGACACGACTCAGATTGCACGTTCTTCATAATCATAAGGTATGTACTCGAGCCCTTGCATGAACTTATGTGCACGATCGAATCAACATAACCGAACCAAGATCTGGGTCGGGGTGGCTTTCAAGCAGCCGTTCCAACAATTGGTATCAGAGCCCGAGGTTTTTGGATCGGCTCTGTGTTGAATCGAATTTTATGTTCATGCATTCGAGTCATCATGATTATGTGTGCATGCTGCTGTCCGGGATTTACGTGCGTTAATTTTATCGTTTTTCGTATTATTCGTGGTTCGTTTTTTTTTTAAATCGGCGAGATAACAAGGTACCAATTAGAATAGGATTCGTTTTGTATTTTTTTCGATTTTGTATTGTATTGAATGCTGCTAATAGGAGAATTGCTGGGGAACGAGGTCCGAGGAACGAACACGAGACAAAGGCGATCGACGGCCACAGGAGGCGGCGCGTCGGCCAGCGCACCGCGGCGGGCGGCGTAATCTGCCGCGGTTTTTGCGCGGCTGCTCCTCGTTGTTTTTCCACGGCAATTGAACCCTAGGGTTCATCCTAGGGTTCAGGCGAGCCGGAGACGAGAGGCGGCGGCGGCAGAATCAGCAGCGGATGACGGGACGGGCGAAGGCAGCGGCGGCGACGTGAAACCCGTAGAGTTTTGGTTCACGCGCGAGCTGCTGGGGCTGAACTGTGGCCTGCCCGGTGGTCCAGCGCCTGGCTCGACGTCGGGACGTAGCCGTGACGGCGCCGGACGACCGGTGGCGGCGCGGCAGGGGCTGCGGCAGCGAGTTACAGCAGCGGCGGCCGAAACCCTAACGGGTTCTTGGCTCGCGCGCTGCTGGGCTCAAGCCCGAGGCCCGACGGTGGCTTGACGACGACGGGGAGGCGCGGACGGAGGCGGACAGTAGAGCTGGTGGTCAGGGACCATCGGCGGCGGCGGCGGTGGCATGGTCGAACGGCGGCAGCGGCTAGGTTTTTCCCCTGCGCACGCGCTGATGCCGGACCTTTCTACGGCTGCCCGGGCTCGAACCCAGCACCTTCGGTGGTGCTGGGGACGCCGGCGAGGCCAGTGGGAGTGACCGGTGGCGTTCCAGCCACCGGCAGTGGCTCGCGGCGGCGGCGCTGCTTTGTGCAGTGGATAACGGCGACGGCGATGGCGTTCTCGGGCGACGGCAACGAGCAGTGGCTCGGGCTGGGCTGCAACGGACGCACCCGGCCAGGACCCAGCCACGTGAGCCTCGTCGCAAAGCCGAGACGGCAGCCCCGGTGTGCGTCGCGGCGACGCGTGGTTTGCACGCGCGGCTCGGCTGCGGCGCGTGGCCGGTTTTTCAGACGAAGGGCTATTCGTTTTTTCAACGTTCAGCCCATGACGTAGATGACGGCTAGGGTTTCCCGAAACCTTGGCATGATCGTCGACGGCTAGGGTTTTCGTACCCTAGTTAGTTCGAAAAAAATCGCTTTCCGTTTTTGGTAATTAGGGTTTTCCGCACCCTAGTTATTTCGAGCATTTGCTAATTTTGGAAGGTGGACTTGAAGACCGGGGTTGACTTCCAAATTGAAGATTAAAGACCGGAGCTTGTTCTGGGGTTTTTATTTTAATTAAATGTAATAGATCGGGCTTTCCATTCCCGGTCGGTAGCCTATTTATTCGTTTTAATTATTATGCATGCTATGGATGGATTTAAATTACGCGATGAGATGATTAGCATGTTTTGCATGTTATAGTTGCTTTTCATTGTTTGCGTAATAGAAATAACATGCATAGGGGTCATAGCATGCCGGTTTTAATGATTTCAATGTGAGCATGTTTTATTACTTGCGCTTAGAAATCATGTGATAGGACTTAATTGTCTATGTGCTACGATTGTCACACAAACCCTTAAAAAGACTAAGCGGTAAAGTTAATCTATTATTAGTTAATTGATTTAAAGGACCTCCATATTTGGTTTAAAAATGAAATAATTAGCATTCGCGTTGACAATGAGTCTTCCTCCCTATAGGAGATGCTGGTTATGGATTTCATTGGTTTAGACTTCATAAAAGGATAATTTGATTTAAAATGAAATAATTAGTATTCGCGTTGACAATGAGTCTTCCTCCCTATAGGAGATACTGATTATGGAATTCATTGGTTAAATTCAAATTTTGATAATATGGGAAAAATGATTCTATAAAGATAATTCTTCCTTTCGGTAGGATTGCTCTTAATAGAATTAATTTTTCAGAATATTAAAGTATGGTTGTAGCTTAGCTGCTTATTGATGAATCCTCCAATAGAGGTCACTTCTCGAATTAACAGGGTCCTGAGGCACGGGTTATTATTTCTTTGTTTCACTATGGTCCATGTGATGGGATAAGAAATAAAATAGACTGCGGTCATGGTCGATAATTTTATAGGTAGCATCCACCTATAGTGGACTATTTGTAAATAGTATCGGGCTACTCGTTTGTTGGTTCAATGGTATTATTGGGTTTATAACATTGATAACATAAATTATTTTTGCTTACGAGTTTTTATTTACTTGTTATTTATTTCAGATATGTCTATTGTTTCTATTCGCACGAAGATTTGTCATTTTGCTTTTTCCGATGGTGTTCCGGATTCCTTTCGATTTCGACTACTCAGTTTCCTGGCACGGAAGGAGATTAGTTTCCTGAGGTTTGAGGATTTCCTCAACTTCAAGGAATTCATTATGAGGTTTAAGAACCTCGTATACATGTACGTGTCGTGTGGAGGCGTTATGTCCGGAAAGTCTGTGTGCGAGGTTCTCCTTGCACGTTTTCCGGGTTGGTTCCTAGCTCTTAGGGATGCAGTCGTCCCTAACCACATCATTCATGAGGATCCAATTGCCCTTATTGGGGAATTGCTCGTGGTTGACAGGAAGAGGATTGATATTCTACGGACTGCCTATGAGGCGGAAAAGGAACTTTTGGGATCAGCCTGTTGATAAGGACGTCGATTTGATTGAGCATTTTAATGCTCGGGACAATGAGACGATCATAGACGAGTACCTCCATTCACTGAGGATTGATGATCTTGAGTATGACGGACTCGTTCACGATATGAATGAGCTGAACTCTGATCAATCCATCTAGGAAGTGGGCAATTTTGAGCATGACGGACTCATTCACGATGTGAATTAGCTGAGCTCTGATCAGCCTACTCATGAAGTGAATGATGCCAGGAAGGAGAGACCTCCGATAATAAAGGTCTATCAGAGGAGGAACAAGAAGTTGAAGATAGATGGAGGTATGTCAGACTCTTGTAACATGAAAAACCAAATTATACTAGTTCAGTCCTCGCGGACGGATTTAACTGGTGGATATTAATTGTGTTTTGTTGCAATCTTTGTAGGTTCAGCTACGAAGAACGAGTAGGACGACTTCAAGTTCTTGAGCTCGACAAGCATCATTCCGATGATGCGGTTGTCTAGAAGACTTGAAGATTTCTCATCTTACTTTTATCTTGGTTTTTGGATATTAGATTTGGTTTATTACTTTCTCACTACATTTGTTGCCTCGTTTTGGCGGATAATGGTTTTGGATATTGGTGGATGATAGTTTTCTTACATTTTATTAGAGATTTGTTTCTTTAATACTGGTTGTTTTGATATATCATTCGTAGTGGGAGTAATAATTTTGAATCTTAAGGCATATTCCAAAATGTGTTATGATAAATGTTGCACTTCTTGTTCGAGATTGTCTTTCAATAAAGTATTACTTCACTATATCTAAATCTATGTCTTCTCCTTATTTGAAATGAAATGATTAAACATTCATGTTGATCATGGATTTCATTGTGATTTAAAATGAAATTAATTAGCATTCGCGATGACTTCGGGTCTTCCTCCCTACGGAGATGCTAATTGTAAATCTCATTGGTTAAATCTGTTCGGTAATAAGGATAATTTGCACACGAAGTGTCGCGAATTCAATGTTAGATTTAGTAATTAGTTGGATTAGTAGTCATCTTTCAAGAAAAGACAAGTATTTATTCTTGATTAACGTCCAAGAATAAAAGGAATTTATGGATTGGAACATCATAAGGCCGGAAGTACAAGACAGATAACCAAAAGGATTTGCACAAGATTATTTAAGAATCCTTGTCACAGTGGGAGTATTTTCGAGTGTGTCCCAAAAATTATGAATTGTTCATCAAAAAATCTAGTTTCTTGGACAATGAACAAACCAAGTTAACTGGTAGAGGATAAGTTAGATGAAAATGGTTGCATATCATTGATGAGTCTATGAGTTTAACGCTCGAAAGACTGGTAAGTTGTATGCTCATGTTTGTTGAGGACATACATAAGGGAAAGTGGATGTGGTTTGAGAAAAGTAAGTTTTCCTCAACAGTTCCATGTTTCGGAACAAACACATTGAAATGTGTGGTTCAATGATATAAAGCATTCATCTACAAAAGACGTTGGATTGGTTGTCTTGTACATTGTGAGATAATATTACTAGCACTTGGAGACAATGTGAAAGTATTATCTGACACAATAGGTGGTGATTATCCGAACAGTTTAGAATGAAGGTTAGGAGTAATGTTAGATATATCTGCGGATAGTACAACATTATTCAAGTACTCTTCATAGACTACTGTTTATGGCAAAGTTTGCAATACACTTGGATATTGCATAAAGAGCCAAATATATGTTAATGCTGTGTGCATGGTAACAGATATAGTCTATCATTCTTAATCGTTTGAGGACACGGATAATCGAATGGTAGCTAGAGAAACGACATCATCGACCTTTTACTATGGATTCACGTAAGAAGCAGAATTGTCTTGAAGATTCTCACGCAGTGATATGCTGAGAGGGAGCTAGATAATTCAGGGCTTGGCTTCGTGAATTGGCAGTAATCTCAAATTTGCTAGAATTCTTACACGCCCTGGAAGGATTCTAAGTGCAGTGGCAAATTTTTGAGATTTGGAAATGCCGGTAACAACATAGTGAGTACCTAACATTAAGGCGATTTCGCGGGAAAAATAGAAACACTAGAGGAATGTACGATGACGGTTCCGTCACTAAGTGTCACATGTCAGGTATATTGTAGCACGTGGCTGACATGTCTTAGTGAGCCTCCCACGACAAGGTACACTAAAAGGTAAAATCTTTAAGTATAAGTGGGAGAAAAAGTGTATGATGGTTGTTAACGATTGCGATCGTGCGATTGTTAACATTGTACATGGATGAAGTCATATGGTTTCCTGTAGACGCGTTGGTATACTAAAAGGTTTTACTTTAGTATAAGTGGGAGATTGTTGGGGTTGTTGTATAACTAAAGCAAAACCAGTTGTTTTAGTGGTTACGACACAGGTCCACTGTTAACAATCCCTATCTAGAAGAATATGTATATGCAAGAATAAAGCCCATTATCTCATGTTTTAGACCACGTGTCGATCTGAGTTCGGAGAGGATCACGAAGGTCGTTGATAATGATGAGATATAAACAGTTCACAGTCGAGATAGCTTGGGCTGAGCTATCGGTCTAGACTACAGCTTAATGGTAGTGATGAGTCCTAATCACTAATTATGCTGGTACGGTGGAACGTATTGAAGGATCAAGGGAGATAATGCTCTTCTGATACTGACCCTGTATCATAGGTGATATAGGTGAAGAGCAACACATCTCAGGCTCTAGCTCGATCTTAACCTTGGTAAACTATTAGATGTATATGTATTCTTCGATGTTACTTTGATTTACGAAGATATGAACTTCGTTAGTTCATCTTAATCATGTCGTACTTTGGGTAACACGGAGATGCATAGTATGTCTAATAAGTGTTATCAATAAGTCGTGTCCTATGTGAGTGTAGGCTGACGTTATCCCCTCAGGGAGTTCACAAGGATTATTATACCAAGTCATACATGCTGATTAAGTTCAGGTATATAATAAGGTGTGAACGGGTACTACCTGAGGAATAGATGTTAACAATTAGGAGCAGTCATGGTAGCTCTAATTGATTAACGGATATGGAAGGTCTTAAACACGGGGGTCGAACTATACAAAATACCTACCCAATCTACATAATTGGGACAGAGCGGTGATTCAGCTATGACACTTTAGTGGAGTGCGTCATAGTTCTAATGAGATACATGTTCAGGGGTGGACATGGAAATATCGAATTAGATAAGGCCCAACTCTGTCTGGTATCCGATCCCTAGGATGGCCCAAACAGACCTCGGGAATCGATCTAAATAGTATTATTGAGTACGGGCTCAATAATTGTACTCAGACCCAGTATATGATATATATTGGATTTATATCCGTTGGATGGATGTTAAATCTAATTAATTTAGATTTAATCATTCAAGGATAAGATTAAATCTAATAGGATAAGATTTATTTAATTAAATCTTATGGGGATAAATATCATATAAATAAATATATTAAGTATATATTTATTTATTTATTCTTCTACTGGAATTAGAATAAATTCTATTTGTTAGAATTAATTCTGGATATACAGTTGCATAACTGAGCAGATTAATT
Organism: Thymus mandschuricus; assembly: GCA_029379335.1. Taxonomy (NCBI): domain Eukaryota; kingdom Viridiplantae; phylum Streptophyta; class Magnoliopsida; order Lamiales; family Lamiaceae; genus Thymus; species Thymus mandschuricus. The sequence continues at coordinate 9,684,511 of CM057074.1, read as the reverse complement.
CCTTATTAATTCCGTATTAATAAAGGAATAGGATTTGTAAGTTATGGAAAGAGAATAAATATGGGATTGACATAGATATGGTTGGAGATAAATAAGGAATCATATCTCCTTATTTATGAACCATATAAATACTCTCCATGTCTCTCATCTAAACCCTAGAGCACACATAAGTCGTCTTTGAGAGATTCTGCGCGAATCCCTAGGGCGAGAGAGAGAGTCGGCCGCGAGTCTGAGAGAAAGGGAGATCGAGGTTCCAGTGATCTTGAGGCGTCCACCAAGTCTCAGATCTGAAGGTGTGGGATCACATCCTAGAAGATTAGAACCGTAGATCGATCAGATACGACTCAGATTGCACGTTCTTCATAATCATAAGGTATGTACTCAAGCCCTTGCATGAACTTATGTGCACGATCGAATCAACATAACCGAACCAAGATCTGGGTCGGGGCGGCTTTCAAGCAGCCGTTCCAATAGATGAATGATAACCACATATATGCACATAAGTGTATATAAATGATATATCGTCATATCCCTTTAATTAAAGTGAAATAGGGAGAAGATGAGTTAAATCTCCTTATTTAGTGAACTCTTAATAAAGAGTAAGGCTAAGATTATCGAACAAAGTTTAAAGAATAAGATAAAAGTATAAGCTAAGTAATAAAGTTATTTCCAATAAATTCTTAGTTTCTTATTGCTTATAGTTATACCCTTGTTTCTATGAAGGAATGAGTGGTAGTCCAAGGCTTGGAAATAACTAAAGAAGCGGAGTAGTAAGTGAAAGGCTTAGCCGAAATCAGGTGGGCTTTCGAACTAAAATGAAATGAATATGCCTCTGTATGTATATGAGGATTATGCTTTCAAATATTAACTTGCCAATGTTTAATGTTTTTGTGTGATGCCACCTACTAAAGAAGGACGATATCGGGTCCTGTGTGATGCAGGATTTGTGTACACGTTATGATTGTGTGTTTTCTATTTATTTTGGTTAGCCGATCATAGTGATTGAGAGGGAGGCCTACCTCTCAACACATAAGTTTATGAGATAGTAGTTGTGGTGCATGCATAATAAGAATGATTCTATGATAAATGACAGCTGTCTATGAAGTAAAAGTATTTTAGCAAGACACATGGTATGTTTTTCATAATAAATCTATTGTGCTAAGCTTAAAAATGGCAAGTTCAATGTATAGCCCTAAGTGGCAGCTTTCAACGATTTGGCATATGTTCACTGAGTACTTAGTTAGTACTCAGCCCTGCATGCTATTTCTAAAATGTGCAGATTATAGAAGATATGCTGGGATGAAGATGAGAGTGTGCACAGGAGAGCTTTAGTTGTCATTTTGAAAGTGTCTTCTTGAGTATATGACAATGTTAGTAGTTCGAGTTCTAGGATTATATGTCTTCATACATGTAGTCCATTTTGACGATCCATTCCGCTGCAATACTCGATGTAATTGTTGATTTTTCTTATGAGCTCAAAGCTGATATGTAAATTATTATTTTCATCGGAACTCTGAGATAGCTTTACTTCATTGGAAGTTATCTAATGTTTCAATTGTGTAAATGTTGTTATTTCTAGACAACTTTTTTGTTATTTCTGAAAAGCTGTCTTCAACCTTTGTTTATCCTTGACTCGGATACTCGAACCCTTGATTATTCTGGTGTACAAATTAATTGAACTTCTAGATCTGTTGGTACACAAACATTATTTTCTCGTTACCAGGATTCATTTGGTTTTGATCGATTGAGTAAAAACAAGTTGTTGAGAATATTATTTTGTTCGGTTCACTTAGCCCTAAGTTGCGGTCTTTCCGGTCTAGTCATCTTCACTCTAAACCGGGCCATGACAGATTGAGTGTAGATCCAAGCTTACACTGTCCTCGATAGTGTGAAGCTCGATCTTAGCTAGGTTTTTGTGGAGAACCCGTAATCTCCCAGTCGTCGTTGTCTAGGATCTAAGTGAGTGAAGCTCGATCCAGTTAAGGTTTTTGGGGAACCCGTAATCCTCAATATTCTTAGTGAAGAGAATCTGTTGCAGCGAGCAACGAAGTGGACGTAGGTGTTTTATCACCGAACCACTATAAACTCTGGTGTCGTATCTCTTTACTCAAGCTTTCCATACTTTACTCGTTTTGATTATACATATTGCACGTGCATCGTAAACAAACCTAAATCGACGCTTTAAATACTTAGGAAAGAATAGCTCACCTAATTCCACATTTCGCAAGTGAGTCACTCTTTGATCAAGCACCAGCTTAGGTCAAGAGTCAAGCTTCCATTGTAGATCTAGCTTGCGGCTAGGTCTTAAGTTTCTGGAGCGACCCACATACTTGCTACTCTGAGTTAAGGGAAAAAGAAGTTGGAAAACTTCTTACACACGTACTCACTTCCCTCCCTCCCCCCCTCTACGTGTGTACCGCTTAACAAACCGGGACCAACAAGTGGTATCAGAGCCGGGGTTCTTTCGAGCCACTGCTTTGCATACCTGAAGCGAGTCCCCTCTCGCTTCACGTTGTCTCATTGAACTAATCCAGTTTTCCTAAGTGCATCAAAACCCTCACCAACACATACTACATTACTACTAACTGTTCATTATGTCTACATATAGCGCATCCAATCTTCCACAATTCTCGATCGAAGGATACAAAACATGGAGTTTTCGTGTCGAAAGCTTTCTATGCTCTATCCACGACAGGATGTGGGAAGTCATAGAAGAAGGGCTAATCGAGATCATGAAGATCAACACGGTGAACTTTCCAGCTGCAGAAGGCAGAGAAGCCACTGTCAGACACGAGTATGTGGAGAAAGCCAAAGAAGACTACACTGCCAATGACTTCAAAGTCGCCAACCTAGATTGCGTGGCACGTCACACAATGCAGAGTACTGTATCAGACGCTTATCTCCCTAGGATAAGGAAGTGCACCACTGCGAAAGAGATGTGGGTGACGTTAGCCCTAATCTCGCAAGGTACTGACAAAATCAAGGAAAACAAGCTCGCAGTACTAATGAGAGAGTTCGAAAGCTTGACGATGAAATCCGGAGAGACGATCGATGCATTCGAGCTGCGTGTCACCAACATCATAGCTACACTAATCTCTCTCGGCAAGGAGTTCACTGATAAGGAAATCAACCTCAAGATTGTTCGAGCCCTCACAAGAAAATGGCAAACGATGAAGGAGTTGTACTTGGCAACGAAGGATCTATCAAAGCTCACACTAGAGATTCTGTTCTCCGAGCTTAAAGCTCACGAGTTTGATCTCAATCGAATGAGCTTAGACGATGAAGATGAAGTTCCAAGGTCATCAAAAGGAGTGGCTTTCAAAGCCGCAGAAACCTCAAGCGACCAATCAATTGCCAAGATGACAAGAGAAGAACTGGTGGAGCACTACGCATTTCTCTCAAGGAATTTCAACAAGATGAACTCACGAGTTGGAAGTATAAAAGGTTCTCTAAGCAGTATAAAGGGAAGAGCACTGATGCTCGAGAAAACAAGGAAAAGCGAGAAGAGACGACGAAGCCGATCGCCAGGGACGTGATGGATGTGGAATGCTACCATTGCCACAAAATGGGCCACTACAAATCAGAATGTCCCAAGCTAAGTGCCAAAGAGAAAGAAGAATTGAAGGCCAGGAGGAACGCTCCCTGTCGAGCGCTAGTTGCAAGCGAGTCACCAGCCATTCCAAGCGAGGAGATCTCAAGCGACTCAGACACATTCACTAATCCGAACTCAACCGAGGGAGAGGATCTAGGCTTGATGGCTCTCACCGACGAGGACACAGGAGAGGTATTCTTCTATCCTCCAATCAATTCTATTACACTGGCCCACGATCACGATGAGGAAGTACATTCCTCTACATGGAGTGAGTTGCTTAACAAGCACCATAAATTGTTAAGCGACCACGAAATGTTACAATAAGCTCTGTCTAAGAGCGAGAGCGAAAACCGAAAGCTAGCCACTAAACTTGATGAAGTCAAGATTGACTTAAGGGCTATGTCGAGTAAGTTTGAGGACCTCTTCGGTGGACACAAGAGTTGGGAGGAAAGGTATGAAACCCAATCCATTCTAGTTTCTAATCTAAATAAAGCCTCATTCGCTAGGCAAGCACTAGAAAGCTCACTTCTGCCTTTTGGTAGAAAGGGAGGACTTGGATATGAGGGTGGACCTTCCAAGCCTACTGTTTTTGTTGGTGCTTCTAACACAACAACATCAGTCTCTTTGGGTGTGCCCACTGCCTCCAAAGCGACCACCAACAAGAACAAAGGCAAAATTGAGACTCCAAAGAAGGGACCGATGAGGATGTCTATCTCCTCAAAGGAAGTTCCTAAGGGAAAGCCGACAACAACAGTCCCTAGCACTAAATATGCTAAAGCTTACCATTCAAAAGGTAAAGGGAAAACTGTTTAGGCTATAAGCTCTCAATCTCAGACACTAAAGACAAAGGATGTTCACTTAAAAAGGAGAACTAATGTCTATGTGTCACATGAGTCGGATTGGAGATGGTCCAACCGTACTTACATTGAGGGGGAAGTATTTGAAGTTCCCAAAAGGAAGCTTCAAACCCCTAAGGTTTCCCAAGCGAGTCACGGTCAAAAGCCAAAGTTGACTACGCAGAAGAAACCAAGCGAGACGCTTGCCAAGACTGGAAACCCTAAGTCAGTCTCTAAGCCTACAGCTAATCCTAAGCGAGACGCTTCGGGATATAAGCAAAAAGGCAAGAGCATGGGTTGGTCTCAAGCGAGTCGCTCTCGTAACTTCCCTCCATGCACACACTGTTGCACATGTGAAGCTGTATTTAAGCAAAGTTCACATTTTAGAAAGGCCGAGGAACCTAAAACACAAGCTAATACTCAAAGGAGAGTAAAGCAAGTGTGGGTACCTAAGAAAGCTAACCTGCAAGGACCCAAACTGATTTGGGTACCAAAATTGGCTTAATTGCAGGTGAGCGTCGTGGATCCCATGCCCAGCAAAGGTCAAGCTACATGGTACTTGGACAGTGGATGTTCAAGACATATGACGGGCATGAAGTCTCTACTTCAAGACTACACAAAGAAGAAGGGTCCACAAGTAACCTTTGGTGACAGCTCACGTGGAATCACCAAGGGATACGGCGTACTGAAAGTTGGGAAGCTGAGCATAGAGAATTTCTCCTACGTTGAAGGTCTCAAACACAACTTGCTATCCATATCACAGTTCTGTGACAAAGGATATAATGTGGAGTTCATCTCCAACAAGTGTGTTGTGAGAAACAAGCTCACCTACCAAATAGCTCTAACTGGAGAAAGAAAGAGGAACGTGTTCGTTGCTCAATGGGAGAGCTGCAAAGATGATACATGTTTGGTCGCTAGAAGTGCAACGGAGACAGGATGGCTATGGCACCGACGCTTAAGCCACCTCAACTTCATGACAATCAATCACTTAGCTCGTAAAGGTTTGGTGAAGGGAAAACCAAATGAAGTCTTCGTCAAAGACCATACCTGCTCACCATGCCAACGAGGAAAGCAGACAAAGAAGCACTTCGCCAGCTTAGAAGAAGCATCTTCCAAGCGAGTACTGGAGCTACTACACATGGACTTGTTTGGACCAGTCACCCCCATGAGCGTCAATGGAAGAAAATACACTCTTGTTGTAGTCGATGACTATTCTCGCTACACTTGGGTTGTATTTCTCTTTAGCAAAAAGGAGACGCTGTCCAAACTGCCTCAACTGCTCCGACAATCGCCACCATTTGCTCCGACAAAGGAACAGAGTTTCTTAATTTTACAATTGAAGCATACTGCATGGAGCATGGGATAGCACACCAAACATCTGCAGCTCACACACCTCAACAAAATGGAGTTGCTGAAAGGAGAAATAGAATCATCAAAGAAGTTGTTCGTACAATGATCGCAGATTCGAAACTTCCGATGAAATATTGGGCTGAAGCAGCTAACACCGCATGCTATACTCAAAATCGGACGCTTCTCAACAAACGCTTCGACAAGACACCATATGAAATATGGACAGGGAGAATTCCTAACATCTCTTATTTCCATATATTTGGTTGTCGGGTCTTCATTCACAGCAATGGGAAGTCATAGTTGAAAGCTTTTGAAAGCAAAGCAGATGAAGGAATATTCTTAGGATATTCTACATCTAGCAAAGCTTACAGGGTGTTCAACTGCAAAACTCTAATTGTGGAAGAATCACCCCATGTTGTATTTGATGAATCTTCTTTAAGTATTCCAAAGGAACAGGTCCAAGCGAATGACAAAATTTCAAGCGAGGAGCTCATCAATCCACTGACATGGGACATGCTTGAAGATGAAGGAGAAGTGAAAGAATCAAATGATCAAGATGTTCAAGAAGATGAAGCTGTCCCCAAATCAAAGGAAGAGATTGCAGGCGAAACACCCATTCCGGTCGCTTCAGAGGATGAAGCAAGCGGCCCGCTTGAAGAAGAAGCAAAAGCTGGAGGACCCAAGTGTGCGTGGCTCAAAGATCATTCAACTAGCCAAATTCTTGAAGATCCTTCCAAAGGCGTGGTGACCAGAAGCAAAGTGATTGGAGAAAGTGCTATGTTCAGCTGCTTTCTATCCAATATCGAGCCATCAAGCGTGGAGGAAGCTCTAGCAGATTCGAATTGGTTGATCGCCATGCAAGAAGAGCTAAATCAATTCATCAGAAACGATGTATGGTATCTTGTGGATCGTCCTAAAATCCAGCACGTGATTGGCACCAAGTGGGTATTCAAGAACAAGATGGACGAGGACCACAACGTCTTGAGGAACAAAGCTCGACTCGTCGCCAAGGGCTACTACCAAGAGGAAGGGATCGATTTCGATGAGACCTTCGCTCCAGTGGCAAGGCTTGAAGCCATTAGACTTTTTCTTGCCTATGCAGCGGCTAAGAAATTCAAGGTCTATCAAATGGATGTCAAGAGTGCGTTTCTCAATGGAGAGCTCAAGGAAGAAGTGTATGTGGAGTAGCCACCGGGCTTCGTGCGAGGAGATAAAGTGTACCGCTTGAAGAAAGCCCTCTATGGATTGAAGCAAGCCCCTAGAGCGTGGTATGATACCTTATCCCAATTTGTAAAGGATAACGGTTTCCACAAGGGGAAGATAGATCGAACCCTCTTCACCATCAATGATGGAGAAGACATGCTATGGGTTCAGATCTACGTCGACGACATCAGTTGGGAATTGTTAAGGACAACATGTTAAGGGGGAACCTATAAGGGACACTTTGAAAATGATATATATGTTTTGATTTGATCCCAAACCCCCTAAGTGTCCTATTCCCAAGCGACCCAATTTGAATGTAGAAAATAGGTTAGAAAATTTTCTAAGCTTATACTGTTAGGATGGCTTTGTTTTGCTTTAGTCACTTAGGTTTTTTGACTGCAGAAAGTTCAAGTGAAGGCCACTCGCTTGAGTGTGTTTCCCAATCGAAGCGAGTCTACCCAGCCGAAGTGAAGCGTGCCGAAGAATAGCGTAGCGAAGCGAGCGCAACAGTAGATTCAAAGCGAGTCTGCCAAAGCGAAGCAAAGCGAGCGCTACAGTAACAAGCCAAAGCGAGTCAACGCGGGTCAACTAATACTAAAGAGGTTACTCGGGAAATTTACTTTCCAAGTACTCGCTACAGTATGACCCTGAAGCGACTCACTTCAAGCGGACGCTACATCTCTAAAGCGAATCGAGCTCCCATCTAACAGAAAGCGACAGCACAATTCCCGCTCCTATTTTGAACTCCAGTCAACTGGAGATCGTCGCATTAATTGTGAGATCTCTACGTGTCGAATGAGGAGAAGAGCAGCGCAGTTGACTGCCAGGCCGACAAGGGCGCCGCAACAGTACTGGCTCGCTCCAGTTACTGTTAGGTTTGTAAGTTAGCCAATTTTGGCAAAGTGACAAAACTGGCGCACCTGAAAAAGCACTGCCTGCGCAAGTACTGTCGAGAGGAGGAGGGACAAGGCCACCTACCAAGCAACGGATCTCGACCAAACCTTCTCCTATAAATAGTGAAGGATGAAGACGAAGAGAAGCAGAACACTACTTGAGCATTGAGCGCCTACTGCAAACAAACACTCCTAGCTTTCTAGCAATTCATCGAGTCTTTGTTTCCAAGTGTTCTCCGAAGTTCCAGCCTCATCGGAACTCGTCTTCGCAACCTTCACACTCAGATTTCTAAGCGCATTCCAAATCCAAGCTTAGGGGAGAGTTCTAGCCATCTTTGCATTCATTGTAAAGAACTCTTCATTAGTGTGTCTCTGTCGAAACAAAAAACCCTAACCCTAAAGTTTTAGGTTTTGTGTGTTCGTCGTTAGGTTGTGTTCGATCCAAGGCTCTACCTTCATCGATCGTAGTAGCTTCGATCATAGAGTTTAGATCCAAGCTTACACAGTCCTTGATTGTGAAGCTCGATAGAAGCTAGGTTGTAAGGAGAACCCGCAATCTCCCTGTCGTCGGACTGAAGCGAGTGAAGCTTTCAGTCCAGTTTAGGTCTTGTGTGGTGAACCCATAATCACCCAGTCTTCGTCAGATCCAAGCGAGTGAAGCTCGATCTTGACATAGGCTTTCGAAGAGCCCGTAATCTTCAAGTTCTTGAGTGAAGGGAACGAGTTGCCTAGTGCAACATGTGGACGTAGGAGTTTCATCTCCGAACCACTATAAATCTCTGTATCGTATCTCTAACCCTAATCTCTATTTACTTATTGTTTGATTATTCATTGCACAAGCATTTAAACAAACACAAACTGAGATTTCAAATACTTAGGAAAGATTTAGCTCACCGAATTTCCGCATATAGAGTAAAGTCTCACTCTTGGTCAAGCTCTAAGCTTAGGTTAAGAAAGTTGCGAATACTATAGATCTAGCTCTCGGCTACAACTTAGTACTCTGAGTTTGAGGAAAAGAAGTTGAAAAACTTCAAAACACGTATTCACCCCCCCCCCCCCTCCCTCTACGTGTTTTTCCTCTTACAAACCGGGACCAACAAGTGGTATCAGAGCAGCGGTTCTTTCGAGCCTCTGCTTTGCATATCCGAAGCGAGTCCCCACTCGCTTCACGTTGTCTCACTGAACCGGATCCAGTTTTTCCTAAGTGCATAAAACCTTCACCCACGCATACTGCATTACTACTAATAGTTTGCTATGTCTACATACAGTGCATCGAATCTTCCACAGTTCTCTATCGAAGGATACGAGACATGGAGCTTTCGAGTCGAAAGTTTCCTCTGTTCTATCCACGACCGTATGTGGGAAGTGATAGAGGATGGACCAATGTAACATTCTCTAAATATAATTTATTTTATTTGGGATGTTACAAATCTACCCCCGTAAAAATAAATTTCGTCCTCGAAATTTACGTACCTGTAACCAATAGGTTGGGATATTGCTTTAAAATTTCTTCCTCTAACTCCCAGGTAGCTTCTTCACTTCCATGTCGACTCCATTGAACCTTTACTAAGGTAAATTGTTTATTTCTCAACTTGTGTACTTTCCTGTCAAGAATTGCTATCGGTGTCTCTTTATAGGTTGCGTCTGGATTAACTTCTATTTCATCCCCACGTATAATATGGCTGGGATCAAACACATACTTTCGAAGCACGGATACGTGAAATATGTCATGTATTCCGCCTAGTTTAGGTGGTAAAGCTAATTTATAGGCGACTTCTCCAACTCGTTGAAGAATTTCATATGGTCCTATAAAACGCGGCTTCAACTTCCCCTTTGTGCCAAAACGAACAACCCCTCTTGTTGGAGATACTTTAAGAAAAACCTTTTCTCCAACCTCAAATTGTAAGCTTCTCCGCCGCTTATCGGTATAGGATTTTTGCCTATCCTGGGCTTCTTTAATTCTTGTCCGAATTTTATCTATAATTCCCACAGTGGTTTGAATTATTTCAGGGCCTAATATCTTCCGTTCTCCTACCTCATCCCAATATAGAGGCGATCTGCATTTGCGACCATACAATGCTTCATAGGGTGCCATTCCTATGGATACTTGGTAACTGTTATTATATGCAAATTCAACTAGAGATAGATAATCTTCCCAACTTCCACCATGATCCATAACTATCGTTCTAAGCATATCTTCGAGAGATTGGATAGTTCTTTCATATTGTCCATCTGTTTGGGGGTGGAATGTTGTACTAAAATTTAACCTCGTGCCTAGAGATGTTTGTAAACTATCCCAAAATCGCGAGGTAAATCTAGTATCACGATCAGATGTAATTGAGACGGGGACTCCGTGTAGTCGAACTACTTCCTTGATATAGATATGAGCTAACTTGTCAAGGCTTAATGTCATCTTAACTGGTAAGAAGTGAGCTGACTTAGTTAGCCTATCTACAATAACCCATATTGCGTGATTATTCCGTAGTGTCTTTGGCAATCCAACGACAAAATCCATAGTTACGTGCTCCCATTTCCACTCAGGGATTTCTAGGGGATGTAAGAGTCCCGTTGGTCGTTGATGCTCGGCTTTTACTTGTTGGCACGTTAAACACCGCTCCACAAACCATGCTATGTCCTTTTTAATTCCTTTCCACCAGAAGTTTTGTTTAAGATCTTGGTACATTTTTGTATTGCCGGGATGAGCTGAGTATAAGGCAGAATGAGCTTCTCTCATGATTTCCTCTTTGAGATTATCGTCTTTGGGTACGCAAAGTCTATTCTCATAGACTAGTGCTCCATCGGCCGCTATAAAGAATTTCTTACTTTCTCCAGTTTTTGCTTTCTGTCGCATTTTCTCAAGAAATTGATCCTTGGGTTGTAGTTCCACAATACGAGCTCGTAAATTTGGTTTAATCGTCAATACAGCTAAACGAGCTCTTGTATTTTCGGGTGGCACACTATTTCCAAATTTAGTTTGGAGAATTCTCTAATCAAAAGTTCTTGTTGTGTTAGAACACAACTCAATGCCGATTTATTTTTCCTACTTAAGGCATCTGCTACGACATTTGCCTTTCCGGGGTGGTATAGAATTGTGCAATCGTAGTCCTTTACTAACTCTAACCACCTCCTTTGTCACATGTTAAGCTCCTTTTGCTCAAAGAAATATTTCAGACTTTTATGATCTGTATATATTTCGCATTTTCCGCCGTAAAGATAATGTCGCCATATTTTGAGAGCATGAACTACCGCAGCAAGTTCTAGGTCATGAGTAGGGTAGTTAACTTCATGGGTTTTTAGTTGTCTAGATGCATATGCTATTACTTTACCCTTTTGCATTAGTACGCATCCTAAACCCTGTTTCGAGGCATCACTGTAGACGACAAAGTTTTCAGACCCATCTGGCACTGCTAAAACCGGGGCAGTAACTAGTCTTCGTTTGAGTTCTTGAAAACTTTCCTCACAATGTTTTGTCCATTGAAATTTTGCTCCTTTCTTCAAGAGTTGCGTTAGCGGCCTTGCTATCTTGGAAAATCCCTCTATAAATCGTCTGTAGTATCCAGATAAGCCTAGAAAACTACGAATCTCATTCACATTGGTAGGAGATTTCCATTCGCTTACAGCTTCCACCTTAGACGGATCCACCTTAATTCCTTGTGCTGATACTACGTGACCTAAGAAAACGACTTCATCGAACCAAAATTCACATTTACTAAACTTAGCATAAAGTTTTTCAGATCTTAATTTTTCTAAGACCATCCTCAAATGTTCCTCATGGTGCTCCTTAGTTTCGGAATATATTAAAATGTCATCGATAAACACCAACACGAATTGATCCAAGTATGTGTGAAAAACTCTATTCATTAAGTCCATAAATGCTGCTGGGGCATTTGTTAATCCAAATGGCATTACGATAAATTCATAGTGACCATAACGAGTCCGGAAAGCTGTCTTTGAAATGTCATTCTCCTTGACTTTCATTTGATGATATCCAGATCTCAAATCAATTTTAGAGAAAGTCGTGGCCCCTTTGAGTTGATTGAAGAGATCTTCTATCCTAGGTAAAGGATATTTATTTTTGATGGTTAACTTGTTTAATTCTCTATAGTCAATGCACATACGAAGAGAACCATCTTTTTTCTTAACAAATAATACGGGTGCTCCCCACGGAGAGACACTAGGTCGTATAAATCCCTTATCTAGGAGTTCTTGCAATTGGATTTTCAATTCTTGGAGTTCTTTAGGTGCCATTCGATAAGGCGCTTTTGAAATGGGTGCAGCTCCTGGCACAAGATCGATTGAAAATTCTACCTGTCTACTGGGTGGTGGTCCTGGTAATTCATCTGGGAGTACATCTATAAACTCATGAACCACAGGGATGTCCTTAATCGGCTTTTCACCATTTTTTCCTCCTACGATGTTCACTAAGAATGCCTGATACCTACCTTTTTGAATCAATTTCAATGCTTTCATAACTGATATTAGAGAATATATTGTTCCAGGTTTTCTCCCATAAAACACGTTTTCAGGTTTTCCTGGACTATGGAATCGAACTTCACTCTCATAACATCGAATTATTGCATGATTATCTCTAAGCCAGTCCATACCTAAAATAATATCAAAGTCCCTCATTTCTAGAACATGCAAGTTTGCTTTGCATTTGTGATTCCCAAAATTTAGTTCAAGTCCTAAACATTTTTATCAACTATCAAAGTCCTTCCTGCTGGAATACTTACTGTCATGGCCCTTTCCATTGTATCCCCCAGTGAGCCTAGTTTTCTAAAAGCTAGATTGGATATAAATGAATGTGTAGCTCCAGTATCAAATAAAACAAGCATTGGGATATCAAGAATGGTAATCATACCTGCTATATTCTCGGTTTCTTGAGCTGCTTGTTGTTGGTTTAGTGCAAAAGCTCGGGCATTTCTAGCTGGTTGTTGTCCTGGGTTACCTTTGGGGTTACCTTTTTGTCGAGGGCAATTATGTGCACTATGTCCAGGTTGTCTACACCAATAGCAAGCATTCATTCCTAATAGACATGCCCCATGATGCCTCTTTTTACACGTCTCACATAATGGTTTCTCCTTCGGCCTCTCTTGCCTTGTACTTGGTCCCATTCTTATCTGCTTACTGGGTCCACTAGTGTCTGGTCTCCTATTTTCCCATTTTCATTTCCCCTTTATATCATTTGTTCTTCTCTGTTCAGCTTGCAAAAGAGATTAAATATCCTGAGCACGTCCAAGAGTTTCGGCATAGGTTGTTGCCCCTTGACCAGCAATCGAAACACTAATTTCAGTTCTTAACCCCCTTCGAAAACGTTGTGCTTTCTTCAAATCTGTATCTGCAAGGTGAGGTGCGTAACGAGAAAGTTGGCTAAACTTTCGGTCATATTCATCTACGGTCATATTTCCCTGCCTTAAATACATAAACTCTGTTTCCTTGCACTCTTTATAACAATTAGGTATGTAATTTTGAGTAACAACAAGCTTGAAATCTTCCCACGTCAAATTTCCTAGTTGTTCCGCGGTCATCGTCCTTCCGTGGGATTCCCACCAGAAATCAGCATCTCCAGCAAGTTGAAAAATAGCACAAGAAACTCTATGTCTATTTTCACAGGCTATATGCTTAAATATTCTTTCTAGCGCACGTAGCCATTGCTCAGCTTCTACAGGTTTGCCTTGTACGTTAAAGGTAGGTGGTTTATAATGTCTAAATTTTTCGACAACTTCTCCCAAGTTGTCATTTTGCTGGTTTGGCAGTGGTTGTCTTCTCGGTGGCATCCTGCAGGTACTATATTGTTTTAGTATGTTATTATGGTAAACATATTAAAGGATTGTATTTATATAACATAATTAGCTATACATAGATCACTTTCAAGCTTTGCTAAAAGAAAACTACAAAATATACGTCCATTTATATCTTCAAAAGAAAATTTTCAGCATCCATTTACATAGCATATCATATATATATATATATATATATATATATATATATATATATATATATATATATATATATATATATCATGGATTAGTTTCTACATCGCAACTAGGTACATAACATAGAAGTCTCGACTCGACTAATATTACCACCACTAGGGTGCCATACAAAAAGAGCATATAAGCTCACATTGCCGGCTGACTTCTAATCAAAAACTATATACATATTATGCATCTAGTCACTAATGGTGGATTTAAGACTTAAACAGTAGCTGAACTTCCCGCGTGCTCCCCCATACCCTCCTCCTCCGGCTCAGAGGAGTCATCATCGTTGTTTTGAGCTGGCACTTGCTGAACTGGTTCCATGGCTGGAGGTAGATGTGCAACGTAGGTTGGACCGAGGATAGATGCAGCTGGATAAAAGCCTGCTGGTGGCGAGTCACTGGTCGCCCAACGATGGTAGAGATGCACTGCGAAACCCAAGAAATCTACTTCATATTGAAACGTAGTTGAGTGCATCTCTGTATACTGCATAAACACGTAGGTGGCATACGGGTACCAACTAGTGGGTAAAGTATTCAGCAAACGGAAGGATGCCTCCCACTCAGAAACACCTCCCAAAACACCTCGGACATCCTTCCACATTTCAATCATGTGAGTGACGTGCTGTCCAACACTATGCTGTGGGTTGGGGACATAATTTCGGTAATCTTGCAACCTACGAAGCTGTGCAGGCAACCTTATATTGTTCTTCCTTGGAGCATGCACAACTCTAGACATCTGAGGAACACTTATAGTGAATTCAAATATAATATATGTAATAATAAGGAAACATACTACTGCTATGTTTATATATACGCACACAAAGGGATTAAATATATAAAAAATATTGAATCAGAATGAATACGTTTGACATGAGTAGAACCATTTCTAAGATGATAAAACAAATAAATTCATACCTTTTTTTTTCCCTATGATGATGGTTGATGTGAGGGCTGGAGAACCATATATTTATATATATTATCATAACTTCAAGTAACAATAGAAAAGAAGAGAGCACAGAGAAAAGAAGAATTGGCATACGCAGGCTGAGGAACATAAACCTGGCTCTGATACCACCTGTAACGACCCGGCTTCCGGACTGACGGCTGACCCCACAGACCTACAGAATCTTTTTCAGTGTGCTTTGTCCTCACTCGCACACTCCCTAAGAAACTTCCCAGGGGGTCACCCATCCCACAATTGCCCCAAGTTAAGCACGCTTAACATTGGAGTTCTTATAAGCAGGTTTCCAAAAAAGAAGATGCATGTTGTGGTATGAGTAGCACCAATCAAATCCTTTAGCTCTCCTCGGATATGCAGTCCCATTCCTGCATACCCTCGGAATCCCTCTCATTCCGGCATGTCTCGGTTCATCCATGTGCCCCTTCGCTTAGAAGCCCTTATAGGAGCCGCTCTTTGTCTGTGCTTCTGCGCACCGGCGATCACTCTGTACTTCTGCCCCGGGCATCACATGATTTGTAACATCCCAAACAAAATAAATTATATTTAGAGAATGTTACAAGGTGGTATCAGAGCCGAACCTCTCCAGTACGGTGTGGTTCGGGGACGAACCAAGCGGAAGCTGGTGGGCATGTGACGCCCGGGGCAGAAGTACGGAGTGATCGCTGGTGCGCAGAAGCACGGACAAAGAGCGGCTCCTATAAGGGCTTCTAAGCGAAGGGGCACATGGATGAACCGAGACATGCCGGAATGAGAGGGATTCCGAGGGTATGCAGGAATGGGACTGCATATCCGAGGTGAGCTAAAGGATTTGATTGGTGCTACTGATACCACAAGATGCATCTTCTTTTTCGGAAACCTGCTTATAAGAACTCCAATGTTAAGCGTGCTTAACTTGGGGCAATTGTGGGATGGGTGACCCCCTGGGAAGTTTCTCAGGGAGTGTGCGAGTGAGGACAAAACACACTAAAAAAGATTCTGTAGGTCTGTGGGGTCAGCCGTCAGTCCGGAAGCCGGGTCGTTACAACCAATGGAGATCAAGAAAGCCATCTCCGTTAACGTTCCAGCCGCCGAAGGCCGCGAAGCTCATGTTAGACAAGAGTATGTTGAGAAGGACAAGGACGAGTACACTCCTAACGACTTCAAGATCGCCAACCTTGATAAAATTGCACGCCACATGATGCAGAGCACTGTATCGGACGCCTATCTACCAAGGATTAGGAAGTGTGTGACGGCGAAAGAAATTTGGGAAACCCTAGCCCTCATTTCTCAAGGAACGGACAAGATTAAGGAAAACAAGCTCGCCGTACAGATGCGGGAGTTTGAAAGTCTGATAATGAAGTCAGGAGAGTCCATAGACGCCTTCGAGCTAAGAGTCACCAACATCATTGCAACTCTCAACTCACTAGGAAAGGAACTCACAGACAAGGAGGTGAACCTCAAGATCGTTCGAGCTCTCACCCGAAAGTGGCAAACCATGAAGGAGCTGTACCTAGCTACCAAGGACTTGTCAAAGCTCACGCTGGAGATTCTGTTCTCCAAGCTCAAGGTTCATGAGTTCGATTTAAACAGAATGAGTCTTGATGACGAAGATGAAGCTCCCACACCTTCGAAAGGGGTCGCCTTCAAAGCTGCTGAAGGACCAAGCGACCAGACACTCGCCAAGATGTCGAGAGAAGAGCTGGAAGAGCATGTTGCGTTCTTATCCAAGAACTTCAACAAGATGAACTCACGTGTAGGCAAGTACAAGAGATTCTACAAGCATTACAAGGGAAGGAGCACTGATGCTCGTGAAGGCGAAGGAAAGAGAGAAGAGACGTCTAAACCGATCTCGAAGGACATGATGGAAGTGGAACGCTACCACTGCCACAAGATGGGCCATTACAAATCTGACTGCCCAAAGTTGAGTGCAAAGGAGCGAGAAGAACTGAAGGCAAAGAGAGATGCCCCTCGGAGAGCGCTTGTAGCAAGTGAGCAGCTAGTCGCTTCAACTGAATATGTCTCAAGAGACTCAGATGTATTCACTGATCCCAACTCCAGTGAGGGAGAGGATCTTGGACTCATGGCGCTCACCGACGAGGACACTGGAGAGGTATTCGTCTATCCTTTATCTAGTTCAATTACACTCGCACACACTCACCAAGAGGAAGTTAATTCCTCGAAATGGAGTGAGTTGATTGACAAACACCTCAAACTGTCAAGAGATCACCAAATATTGAAACAAGCTATGTCTCAAAGCGAGAAGGAGAACCAAAAGCTAGCCACTGAGCTTGACCAAGTCAAACTTAACTTAAGGGCTATGACTAGTAAGTTCGAGGATCTCTTTGCTAGACATCAAAGCTTGGAAGGAAGGTATGAAACCCAATCCAATCTAGTGGCCAACTTGAAAAAAGCTTCATATGCAAGGCAGGCACTAGAGAGCTCACTCATACCTTTTGGTAGAAAGGGTGGACTCGGATATGAGGGTGGACCTTCCAAGCCCACTGTCTTTGTTGGTGCCTCAAACACGACACCATCAGTTCCTTTGGATGTGCCCACTGCCTCCAAAGTAACCACCAACAAGGACAAAGGCAAAGTGGCTGAGAACCCTAAGAAGAAGCCAATGAAGATGTCTATATCTTCAAGGGCAGAATCTAAGGGTAAGCAAAGTTCAACAGTCCCTAGCACTCAAAATGCTAAAAATTACCAATCCAAGGGTAAAGGGAAACCTGTTGAAGCTTCTAAGTCTCAGACCAAGACACGAGAGACAAAGGATCTCCCTTTCAAGAAAAGGAGTAATGTCTATGTGTCACGTGAACCGGATTGGAGATGGTCCAACCGTACTCATGTTGAGGGGGAAGTATTTGAAGAACCAAGGAGGTCGCTTCAAACTTCCAAGGTTACTCAAGCGAGTCGGGGTCAAAACCCTAGTTTGACCGCTTCGAGGAAACCAAGCTAGCCGCTTCGAAAGACTGTAAACCCTAAGTCAGTCTCTAAGCCAGTAGCTAATCCAAAGCGAGTCGCTTCAGGATACAAGCAAAAAGGTAAGAGCATAGGTATGTCTCAAGCGAGCCTCTACCCCTCTTGCACACACTGCTGCACTTGTGAAGCTGCCTCTAAGCAGAAGTCATAATTTAATAAGGTCGAGAAGCCCAAGACACAAGCTCACTCTCAAAAGAAAGTGAAGCAAGTGTGGGTACCGAAAGGGACTAACCTGCAAGGACCCAAACTGATTTGGGTACCAACACTTGTCTAATTGCAGGTGAGCGCCATGGACCCCATGCCAAGTGAAGGTCAACAAATCTGGTACTTGGACAGTGGATGTTCAAGACATATGACTGGCATGAAAGCTCTACTTCAAGACTATGTTGAGAAGAAGGGTCCACATGTAACCTTTGGTGACAACTCTCGAGGAAGCACTAAAGGATAAGGCGCACTGAAGATCGGGAAGATCAAGATTGAAGAAGTTTCCTATGTGGAAGGACTGAAGCACAACTTGTTATCCATCTCACAATTCTGTGATAAGTGATACAAGGTGGAGTTTATCTCCAACAAGTGCATTGTGAAGAACAAGCTCACTTCCCAGATTGTGCTCACTGGAATTAGACAAAGGAATGTCTACATAGCACAATGGGAAAGCTGCAAGGAGGATACGTGCTTAGTCGCAAGGAGTGCTACAGAAATGGGATGGTTATGGCACCGACGCTTGAACCATCTCAACTTCAAGACGATCAATCGATGGCGCTCGAAAAGGCTTGGTGCAAGGCATACCAAATGAAGTCTTTGTCAAAGACCATCCATGCTCACCATGCCAACGAGGAAAGCAGATGAAGAAGCACTTCGCCAGTCTTGAAGAAGCTTCATCCAAGCGAGTGCTCGAGCTGCTTCACATGGATCTGTTTGGTCCAGTCCCTCTAGTTAGTGTAAATGGAAGAAAGTACACTCTCGTTGTAGTCGATGACTTCTCTCGCTACACTTGAGTCGTATTTCTTTTCAGCAAGAAGGAGACACTGGCCAAGCTTCTGCAACTGCTCAAGCGACTTGCTATGGAGAAAAATCAAACGATTGCTACCATCCGCTCCGACAAAGGCACTGAGTTTCTAAACTCAACCATTGAAGCATACTGCACAGAGCATGGAATAGCACACCAGACGTCCTCAGCACGCACAACTCAGCAGAATGGAGTTGCAGAAAGAAGAAATCGGATCATCAAGGTGTAATGGACCCCCTTGTATTTTAGTAATATTGATGATGAATAATATATATATGGTGTATGTAAATTCTGGAAATGTGTGAGATCAATGAAACAGTAGCTGATGAATGATAGGGAAAGAGAGGAAGAAGAAAGGTAGGTGAGAAAAGATAAGATAGAGGAAAGTACTTTTCATTCATACCCTGCTTAGGATGAAAGCTACATAGTTATACCCTAAAGTTCAAGATTAAGCCCATGAAATACAAAAGCCCAATGAACATAAAATACTAAAGTGCGTAAAAATAAAACACGACTAATGTCTTCCTCTTCAGCCACTTTTCTCAAATGCTTTCCACGTGTCTCCATCTCTTTTCTCTTTGACTTTTTCCTCAATGCCACTGAACTCTCCAACTCCGATCCCCAATTCACAATCGAGCCCTAAATCCCTTTCCACATTCTTCTTTCCCTTGGCTGAATTCGACTTCAATCCTTCATCATTCATAACAATACCCCCGCCTCGAACTGATCCTTGTCCCCAAGGATCAAAAGATGGAAACTTTCGATGAAGATGCGTCGAATCCTCCCAAGTTGCAGCAGCTGGTGTTGAGTTTACCCACTGAACCAGAAACTGCGAGATATCAGCGCTTTTCCTCTTCACTACGCGATCAGCCAAAACACACAGAGGAGCGACCACACACGCACCATCGGCGTCCATCTCCGGCAGATCTGAAACAGGTATAATACTTCGCCCGATGCACTTTTCAATAAAGAAACATGAAAAACTAGGTGAATTTTGGCTGAATCTGGTAATTCCAATTTATATGCAACTTTTCCTATCCGCTCAATCACACGGTAAGGCCCATAATAACGTGAAGATAGTTTCAAATTTCTCCTTAGAGAAACTGAATTTTGTTGAAATGGTTGTAATTTCAAATAGACCATCTCCCCCACTTGAAATTCCCTGTCTTCTCTATTGCGATCTGCAAAAAATTTCGTCCTTTCCTGCGCCAACAATAAATTAGCCCTCAAAGATTGTAGTAGCCTCTGCCTCTGTGCAAAGAAATCCTCAGCCTCAGTAGTAATCGGCCCCAGATAAGATTCTAGAGATAATTGGGGTGGAGGGAAGCCATACAAAGCCTGAAAAGGGGTGAGCTTTAGGCTGGTATGATAATTAGTATTATACCAATACTCTGCCAAAGATAGCCATTTGAACCATTGCCGTGGATTATCACTGACCATACACCTCAGATAATTCTCTAAGCACCGGTTCAGTCTCTCAGTCTGCCCTTCAGTTTGGGGGTGGTAAGATGAAGATAAATCCAACTTTGTACCCATAAGTTTAAATAATTCCCTCCAGAAATTACTTGTGAAAATCTTGTTTCTGTCAGAAATAATGCTAACAGGAGCTCCATGAAGCTTGTAAATAGAATCCAAGAACAGTTTAGCAACTCCTTCAGCTGTAAAAGGATGAGATAATGCTAGGAAATGCCCATATTTAGTGAACCGATCAATCACCACTAAAATCACATTTTGGCCTGCAGATTTTGGGAGTCCTTCAATGAAATCCATTGAAATATGAGTCCAGGCCTGATGAGGGATAGGAAGAGGCTGCAACAGTCCTGGTATGTGCCCCAACTGTGGTTTATTCCTCTGGCAAGCATCACATTCTCTTACTAGCTTCATAACTGCCCCTTTCATGCCAGGCCAATAAAATATATTCTTAAGCCTCAAATAGGTAGCTTGTGTACCAGAATGTCCCCCATAAGCCGAATTATGCACTTCTTGTAGAATAGAGTCCCTCAAGTGAATATCAGAACCTACCACCACCTTTCCTTTATATCTCAAAATGCCATCAGAGATAGAAAAGTCTGCATATGCATTAGAATCTACAGCCTTGGCAGTCAATATTTTACCAACAAACTCATCATTATGATAATTGGAGATAACTCTATGAACCCAAGTAGGAGATACAGTAGAAATAGCTGCACAATCAGAACCAAATGTAGGATACCTGGACAGAGCATCCGCTGCCTTGTTCTCCACTCCACTTCTAAATTGTATCTCATAATTTAAACCCAAGAGTTTGGTAAGCCATTTTTGTTGTGTGGGGTTCATAGATTTTTGATCTAACAAGTACCTCAAGGCCTGTTGATCAGTTTTGATGATGAATTTGCTGCCTTGCAGATAAGTCCTCCACTTTTGAACTGCAACAATGACTGCTAGGAATTCTCTTTCATAGATGGACAGAGCTTGATTCATGATACTTAAAGCCTTACTCAAGAAGGCAAGAGGCCTGTGATCTTGCATCAAAACAGCCCATATTCCTTTACCACTAGCATCGGTCTCAATTACAAATGGGATAGAGAAATTTGGCAAAGCAAGAACAGGAGCCCTGGTCATAGCATCCTTCAATTGCTGAAAAGCAGTATCTGAATCAGCAGTCCAGGTAAAGTTATCTTTCTTAAGCAATGTAGTTAAAGGTTTACTGATGATGCCATAATTCTTGATGAACTTCCTATAGTACCCAGTCAACCCTAGGAAGCTCCTTAATTGCTTAACATTACTTGGTGTTGGCCAAGCCACCATACAAGATATCTTCTGTGGATCTGTGCTTACTCCCTCAGCTGTGATAATATGACCTAGGTACTCCACCTTAAGCTGGCCAAAACTGCATTTGCTCCTCTTAGCATAAAGAGAGTGTTGTCTCAATAACTCTAGAACTGCCCTTAAGTGCACTAATTGATCCTTTCAAGATTTGCTATAAACCAATATATCATCAAAGAAAACCAGCACATATTTCCTTAGGCATGCTTGAAAAACTTGGTTCATAAGGGATTGAAAGGTGGCAGGTGCATTACACAATCCAAAGGGCATAACCAAGAATTCAAAATGACCATGGTGAGTGCTAAAAGCTGTAAGATACCTATCATTCGGTGTCACTAGGATTTGAAAATATCCAGACCTTAAATCAATTTTTGAGAAAAACTGAGCTCCAAATAATTCATCCAGCAGTACATCAATAATAGGAATGGGAAAATCATGTTTAATAGTCAAAGAATTGAGATATTTGTAATCCACACACATTCTCCAAGTGTTGTCTTTCTTTTTCACTAATATGACAGGGGAAGCAAAAGGGCTTCTGTTGTGCTGAATAATGGCAGATCTCAACATTTCACTCACAATCTTCTCAATCTCATCCTTATGAGAATGAGATGTTCTGTATGGATATTGATGTTTAGGAATGCTTCCCTCTTTCAGTTGAATCTGATGTTCTATTCCCCTGACAGGTGGTAAACCCACAGGTTCAGCAAACACATCAGAAAACTCCTCCAAAAGTGGTTCAAGACCTGCAGGTATAACCTCTGTCTGCTGATTATCTTGTAAGATAAAGATTTCTTCAATATGTGTGGCTTCCTCATGAATAAGGCTACTGAGAACAGCTCCAGTGATTAGCTGACAATCCACAGTGTTTGTAACAGCCTGCAACTTCACTCTTTCCCCTTGAAGAGAAACGGTAATACTCATACTATCATAATCCAACTCAATTGGTGTACAATACCTCAACCAATCACCTCCAAGAATCATATCACAACCAGCAGTTTTCAAAAGCCTTGGGGAAAATTTGAAGTTATGACCCTGTACTGACCATTGAAAATCTGGAGCTCTCTGGGTACTAAGCAATTTCTGACCATTAGCAACTCTAACCAGTAAAGGTTTATCATCAAGAATAGTACAACCTAACTGTTTAGCTGTGTTTTCTTGCAGGAAACTGAGGGTACTTCCAGTATCTAACAGAATATTGAGTTGATGTTGTCCCACTTCGCCCACTACTCGCATAGTGGTAAGGCCTCCTTCCCCTAGCATTGCATTCATGGACATTTGTACCTCCTCCCATTCTACAGTATCCTCCATATTGATTTGTGAATCCTGTACAGCCAGAGCTTCTTGGGCAAACAATGATTCCTCTTCCTTAGTCATAACCATATATACTGTTCTCTGTTTGCACCTATGGCCTGGAAAAAATTTCTCATCACAGTTGTAACATAAGCCTTTTTCTATTCTAATAGACATCTCTGCTGCAGTAAGGAGCTTGGTGTTGGATCTGAAAGTTCCTGGATTAGGAGACTTGGAATACTGGGAAAATGGAGAGGAAGGAGAATCTTCCTAAAACCAAAGCTAGACTGAGGAAAAGATTTAGCAGGAGGTTTCATTTTCCTGGCCAGAGCATCCAGAGTAAGTACTTGCTTCTTACCTAGCTCAATAGTCTAATCTAGAGTAGTAGGATTGAACATAGAAATAAATCCCCTCAATTCCTCACTTAGACCACTGAGAAAACTGGCAATAAAATACTCTTCAGAAAATTTCCCTGTATCCTCCAACAATAAACAAGTTTTCAGCTCCTCAAACTTGTCCACATAGTCCATATAGGATCCAGTCTGCCCGAGTTTATTAAATTCCACAATAACATTAGTGGTATTAATATCCTCAAAGCGAGCAGTCACTATATCCAAAAAATGAGCCCAAGATATACCAAAATGACCCATATCCAAGGTTTGAAACCAAGATAAAGCCCTCCCCTCAAAGTGTAAAGCGGCTAAATGAACCTTCTGTGAGTTAGGAACATTAGGGAGAAGCTTGAAATAGCTATGGCATTGTAAAATCCAAGCTCTAGGGTTTGACCCATCAAACCTAGGAAAATCAACTTTAGGAAGGGGTGTGTGTATAACTGGTTTCCCATTAGGCCCTGATCCTAAAATACCATCAGATTTCTCTCCACCATTATTATGCATATTTGACAACTGCAGTTTAATCTCAGCCAAAGTTTGTGTAACTTGCTCATAATTCTGATGGGTACCTGAAATTTGCTCCTGGATTTTCTGATCTGTAGCAGTACGTTTCAGAGATTCAGCTTGAACCAGCTTATCGAGCTATTTCTGGGCGTCTTGAAGATCCTTGAAGTGAGTGTGATCAGCTACGGACATGACTGGATGATACCAATTGTAAGGGCATCTACAATGGTTGGGCTCTTGTCTATCCGGCAAAAGATAGAGCCCAACTTTATTTTTGTGCATCGTTGGAGAGCCAAAAATGAAGAGCCCGGGCTCTCCTGCAAGAGCCCGGGCTCTATGTTACTTGTGGGGCCACCATATATGCATTTCATTCTATTTTACATTTAATAATAATAATATTGATAAAAAGTGGGACCCAATAATGGTATTAAGAGCCCTAAAATTAGAGCCCATGACTGTAAAATATTTTAAGTTTAGAGCTCTTGTCCATGTGTTAATTTATAGAGCCCCATTTGAGGCTCTCCATTGTAGTTGCCCTAATGGACCCCCTTATATTTTAGTAATATTGATGATGAATAATATATATATGGTGTATGTAAATTCTGGAAATGTGTGAAATCAATGAAACAGTAGCTAATGAATGATAGGGAAAGAGAGGAAGAAGAAAGGTAGGTGAGAAAAGATAAGATAGAGGAAAGTACTTTTCATTCATACCCTGCTTAGGATGAAAGCTACGTAGTTATACCCTAAAGTTCAAGATTAAGCCCATGAAATACAAAAGCCCAATGAACATAAAATACTAAAGTGCATAAAAATAAAACACGACTAATGTCTTCCTCTTCAGCCACTTTTCTCAAATGCTTTCCACGTGTCTCCATCTCTTTTCTCTTTGATTGTTTCCATAATGCCACTGAACTTCCAACTCCGATCCCCAATTCACAATCGAGCCCTAAATCCCTTTCCACGTTCTTCTTTCCCTTGGCTGAATTCGACTTCAATCCTTCATCATTCATAACACAAGGAAGTTGTCCACATTATGATTGATGATTCAAAGCTACCAATGAAGTATTGGGCTGAAGCTGTCAATATAGCTTGCTACACACAGAATCGGACGCTTCTCAATAAGCGACACGACAAAACACCATATGAAATATGGACAGGGAGAATTCCTAACATCTCTTATTTCCATATCTTTGGTTGTAGGGTCTTCATCCATGATAATGGGAAGTCACAATTGAAAGCCTTTGAAAGCAAAACTGATGAAGGAATATTCTTAGGATATTCTACATCAAGCAAAGCCTACAGGGTGTTCAATAGTAAAACCCTAATTGTGGAGGAATCACCCCATGTCGTATTTGTTGAATCTTCTTTGAGTCTTCCACAGGAACAGGTTCAATCAAAGGAAGGAAAGACAAGCGAGGAACCCGTCAATTCATTGACTTGGGACATGCTTGAAGATGATGAAGAAATCAAGGATTCAAGCGAGCAGATTTTCCAAGGAAAAGTTGAAGCTGCCCCCAAGACTCCTGAAGCGAGTGCAAGCCAAGCACCCATTCCAGTCGCTTCAGATGGAGAAGCAAGCGACCCCCATGAAGATGAAGATGAAGCTGGCGGATCCAAGCGTGCGTGGCTCAAGGACCACTCACCAAGTCAAATCCTTGGAGATCCATCCAAGGGCGTAGTGACCAGAAATCAAGTGTTTGGAGAAAGTGCAATGTCCAGTTGCTTTCTCTCAAATATTGAGCCAGCAAGCATGGAGGAAGCACTAGCAGATTCCAATTGGGTGATCGCTATGCAAGAAAAGCTGAATCAGTTCACCAGGAACGACGTATGGTACCTCATGGATCGTCCCAAATTTCAGCATGTTATTGGCACCAAATGGGTGTTCAAGAACAAGACGGACGAGGACCACAATGTTGTGAGAAACAAGGCACGACTCGTCGCTAAGGGCTACTGCCAAGAGGAAGGAATCAATTTCGATGAGACCTTCGCTCCAGTGGCACGGCTTGAAGCGATCAGAATATTTCTTGCCTATGCAGCGGCTAAGAAGTTCAAGGTCTATCAGATGGATGTCAAGAGCGCGTTTCTCAATGGTGAACTGAAGGAAGAAGTGTATGTGGAGCAGCCACCGGGTTTCGAGCAAGGAGATAAGGTGTATCGATTGAAGAAGGCCCTGTATGGATTGAAGCAGGCACCTAGGGCATGGTATGATACCCTATCTCAATTCTTAGTGGATAATGGATTCCACAAGGGGAAGATAGATCGGACTCTCTTCACCATCAATCATGGAGAAGATATGCTATGGGTCCAGATCTATGTAGACGACATCATATTTGGATCACCAAACCAGTCGCTTAGTGAGAAGTTTGGAGAGCTGATGAAGACCAAATATGAGATGTCCATGATTGGTTTGATGAGTTGCTTCCTAGGTCTTCAAGTGAAGCAACAGGATGATGGAATCTTCATCAATCAAGCCAAGTACACTCGAGATATGCTTGCCAAGTTTGGTGTTCAGTATGCTAAAGCTGTGAAAATCCCCATGAACACCAACTAGAAGATGGAGCCAGACCTAGATGGGAAGTCTGTGGATGCTACAGACTACCGAGCTTTGATCGGATCCCTTCTATATCTCACTGTAAGCAGGCCGGATAAAGCTTTCGTAGTTGGAGTATGTGCTCGCTTCCAAAGCAATCCCAAGCACAGCCATCTTGAAGCTGCCAAGCGAATCCTTCGCTATCTCAAGGGCACTGTCAACATGGGGTTGTGGTATCCAGTTGAAGATAATCTGGAGCTCACTAGATATTCTGATGGTGACAATGGAGGATGCTGTGTTGTTAGGAAATCAACGTCGGGCACTTGTCAGTTCTTGGGAAGCAAGCTGATTTCATGGTTCTCGAAGAAACAAACCAGTGTAGCTACTTCAACGACTGAAGCTGAGTACATGGCCGCTGGAAGCTGCTGTTCTCAAATTCTAAGGCTTTGTCAGCAATTGAAGGACTACAAAGTTGAAGCTAATGAGATCCCAATCTTCTGCGATAACAACAACGCTATATGCATCTCGCAGAATCCAGTGCTTCACACAAGATTCCAGCAAGTGGAAATCCGACATCACTTCATTCGTGATCATGTCGAGAAGAAAGATATCAAGCTCGAGAAAATCCATATAGATCTCCAGCGAGCAGATATCCTCACCAAGCCTCTAGCTGAGTCTCGTTTCAATCAGCTATGCATGGAATTAGGGTTGTTAGACCCTGGTGAAGAGTGCTAGATCCAGGATGCACGAAGGAGTGGTCGCTTGCCTTTTAGCGTCACTCGCTTCGGATCTTCACCAACTCAAGCGAGTCATTTCATAATTCCACTCGCTTGAAGAAGGAGAAATAAGGTGGAGAAAGGTGGAGTGTTGGAAGACGTTCCCTACCCGCTTAGAGGAATTGTTAAGCCATTGGTTAAGGGGGAACTATTGTTTGCTCTCGGAGCAAGCTACTTCCAAAGCGAGCAAGGAAAGCTGCTACCTAGCCTAGGATTCCTAGCGAGTGGGTGTAAGCACTCGCAAGTGCCGTTTCTAGTAACGGTTGTGGGGTCTTGTATCGGGCCTTCCCACGTAAAAATGGTGAAAGCTTAGGCAGGGCTGGCACCTAGACCTTTCATCCTCTTCCCATCTTTCCGCCGAAGAGGAGCAAGTCCTCTCATCTCCTTCATCGTGGATAAATGTTCATTCCTTACTCACTCTTCATTGAGTTGAGTTGCCGAATGTCTATCCATTCCTCCCCCACTCTAAATTTTGCATCGCTTCAATTAACCCTAGTTTGGGTCAAGCGAGTCGAATGCAAATTCATTCTGTAGTTCGTAGGAGGAAGCTTGAAGGGTTACCTTTTACTTTAAAAGGTTGCATGACTGGTGACATGTCTTTGCGTAAAATACGAGATTGTCCTGTCAGAGCATTCTCATTGTCATCCTGTCCTATTCCGCCCTGAGATAAGGACTTGTACTCATCTCCCATTCATCGTGAATAAGTACACTTACGTGAGGCTCCCCTCTGGGTTGTAGTAAGCTTGTGTAATCTATTCATTCTCCCCCTCATTCCTTCATTGGAGGAGTCTCTAATTCGTAGAGGAAGATGGAAGAGATGAATGCCATGAAGACGAAGCTTGAAGACGAATCCATCAAAAGGATTCAACAAGTGGAGTCAAACTCTACAAGTTGCTTCAATAAGTGGTATCAATCTCCTACGAAGTGAGATTGACTGGTAAGTGTTTCAATTCAAAGTACACTAAGTAATGTGAAGCGTGCTAGAAACCTTCATTTACTATGTGGAAAATATAAATGAATCTGACACAAATACAAAGAGGAAAATATTCTTGTTTATCCTCGAAGTATGTAAGTCAGAAACATTTTAAATATTATCAAAGAAATTTCATTTCTTATTCCAGTCGCTTCAGATGGCCAAGCGAGTGCTACGTCACTCCAAGCTAGCCATCGCAAGCGAGTGCGGAACAGTCACTCCAAGCGAGTACTTCGCAAGCGAGTAAAAGCCAAAGCGGCCAAACTCGAAGCGAGTGGGTACGAAGCGAGTATGAGCTGTCTGTACTCGAGTGCAAATTTTACTTTTGCTTTTGCATTAAATGCAGATGCACGTACAGAGACGAAAATCCGGGCGCGTGCACTTCAATTTGAATTTGAAGCGGGAAAGTCGGAAGAGATCTGGCCACTAAATCTCAACAGTTCTCGAACCCCAGCCGCTAGATCAACGCCGATTGAGGAGACGATTCACAGACGGCCACGTGGAGCACTACAAGAAAACTGGGCTTTTGCGACAATGAATTTGTGTCGTAAAGTCCTGTTTTAGTGTCGCAAAAGTCAATTTGCGTCACTTTGTGCGTCATGATAAATTATGTCGCAAAAGGCTATGTAGTTTTTTTAAGACACTTTTTTTGAATTGTGTCGCAACAAGAACGACACATTTTGCTTCACTTGATTATGTGTCGCATGAAATTCTCGACACTTAACACGTCATTTGTTTTAGTGTCAGATATTTATTAGCGACACAAAACGTGACATTATTTAAAACGACGCATATAATTTGCGACATAAATTTGTGACATTTTAGATAAAATGACGTAATTTTTCCCGTCACAGTTGACGTCATATTTAAATGTTGTATGACTTGCGACATATGACATATGTCTCAAAAAATTATTTATGTCATAAAATATACAACATCTTCTGCATCAGTTTATTTTAGTTATCGTAAAATTTGCATCACTTATGCGACATTATTTTAAATGAACATCTTTATTTGTGACACTATACAAAAAATATGTCGCATTTTTTTGCAACACATATGTTGTGTCGCATAGAATTATGACATCTAAACTTTGTCGCAATTAAAAAAAAGAAAAAAAAAAAAAGAAAAAAGAAATAATGTTGTATAATATACATATTGCATTACTTTACTAGTAATTGAAATGACACACTCTAATATGTGACACTAAGCATTAATGATACATATATTGAAATACAAATAATTCACAGTACATGATTTTCCAAACATAGTCAAAAGATAAAAATGTTCTATCTATAAATGTTTTAAGAGAACCTAATACACGAATATATCTTTTTTTCGCAGCATAAAATCATATTCATGCTTCTTTGTCACCTACAAACAATTCTTCGTTGCTACGATACCTGAGTCACCTTCTCGAATTCTGACACTGCTACTACAAGAGAAAAATGACACAAAAGCATGTCAAAGCATTTAAAAGCATCAAATAAATAACAAAGAGCAGAGTTAAGAAAGAACAGATTGAAACACACAACACAACATCCTCATTTTAAGAAGTAAGTTAATTACTTCTGCAAATTAAGACCTAGAGATGACCGAATATTAAAAGAATTTAAATGGCTTCAACCTTATCAGATACGGCATGATCTGTAGCCATACCTGTTGTAGTAAAACCAACGCATTTTAAGCTCTCCTTTAACTGCGCAAAGAACCTCAAGAAGCATAGCCAAAGGACCCTTTAACAATCTGCTCTAGTATATCATAATTCTCCATTTTAGTAGTGCACATGATATACAAGCAAGTACACTTTTCTGTATTTGCTTATCGACTGAAAAAGGGAGAAAATTATACTAGAAAAGGCAAAGTACAATAGGATATGGTAGCATACCTGGAGTATTTATGAGTTTGAGATAGTTCTTGATTCGATTTAAAGAAAGACACAAAGGAGTAAGCAGATCATAAGTGCATAGCTAAGCTTTAGCTGCAGCAATGCATATAACTAAAAACATTTAGCAAACATAGACGAAAAATGAAAATTGAACTATAAATTGGACGGAGGAATCTGCAAGTGGTTTAAAGTAGATCTGCCATCGAAATTTGTAGAGGAAGCTTAGTAATTCAAGATGCTTTTAGAGAAGAACAAGGTAGATTTAATGAACAATTTACTGCTTCCTTAACACTATGTAAATGGTTTCAGAAATCAATTACCAGCAAATTTTTCTGCATTATAGAGAATTTCTGATGATATAAAAATGCATATATTACCAGTAATATACATAATAGTACAAGCATTGCATTAAGTAAAAGAAACTAACTGTAACCACAAGGTATTCATGAACAAGAAACAAGATATATTATATTGAAACCTTTTTTTTTTTGGCTGGATTAAGTAAACGGCTTTCAACCTTATCAGATACTACATTTTTCTTGCTATATTATTATCTATACTATACTACTATTTGGATTCTATGTGCACAAATGTGAAACCACTGCACCAAATATACTAATTTCGCTCGAGGAAACAAGTCTATCTATACAACTAAGCCCTTTTTATAGATCTTGATGTATTATGTTTAACATGATCACAAGCCCATAGACCCTACATTAAAAGAGGACCATCCTTATCAAGATAATTTAGTTCATTTAAAAAAATAATAACATATCTAACTGAAAATCTAAACGAAAAATTGATTGTTAGTCTATCTCGCACAAGGTTTGCGTGATTGAGAGCAGTAGAATCCGGTGACATGTGCAAACATTGTGTTTTAATACACAAATCCCATATAAACACACATAAGTTAATCACGAAACAATTAAACTTCAAGAAGGTTTCAACTCTAAAGGTACTTACGATATATTTATCTATGAATTCACATAAATAGTGTAGAGGTTAGGCAATTCATTCTACAATTTAAAGCTTTGACAGCAACTTATGACATTGATTTCAGCCTATCCGATCATCGGATTTCGAGAATACAACATATGGACCTCCATGACTTATACTACATATCCCCTAAAGAAATCATATGATACAACAATGAATTGGTGCCAAAGTTTTGACTCAAACTCGCGCTAAAACAGCAACTAGCAGACCTGCCACTCTGACTTCGGCAGCCTATAACTTTTCCGTTTGAACTCCAAATGAAAATCCGAAAATAGTTTTGGAAAGCCAACGAACAGAGGTTTCCAATGGTACCTAATTTGTTAGGTTTTGACTGGACAAAACACCCAGAATCGGGCCTAAAAGTCACGACTTTGCACATAATATTTATGGAACAGCAACACACAACACATGAACACACTACTAGACTGCTTTTCCACAAAATTTCTGCAATTAAACCCAACGAAAAATCCTCCTAAAGTTCTAATTAATCAACCCCCATAGCTTTCTTTACCAAGAGTTCGTGAATCTGAAAACCCACGCACACACAACGCAGACAACACAAAAGGAAATAAGTAAATTAAACCATTACATAACAATACACACTCAAAATCGAAAGATTCCATGATTTTCCAACAAGATGAGATAACTCTACCTTAATTTCGAAGAGCTTGCGAAGGGTCGAGCCGCCGCGGAGCAACAGCTCGTCCGGATCTAATCTATTTACTTGGCAATTCATCCGGTGACTTCACGGTCGGAAGGTGAAGGCCATAAGAGAAGATTGCCCTCCCGTTAAGGATGAGGGGGAAAAGCGAAATTGTTGTCATCTATCTCGACCTGGAATAGCAGAAGAAGAAGGTTAGAAAAAGGGGCGAGAGACGAGAGTGCAGCAGCGGTGATGGAAACTACGCCTAACTCTTTTTCTTTATCTTTTTCCTTTTTATTCTTATTCCTTTTTTATTGTTTAATTCAATTTTTTTAAGATAATATCTTATTTATATATTTTAATATAATTATGTTTAATACTTGTATATTAATAAATGAGTTGATCTTGAAAGATGAATGTATAAAAAATAGAACTTTTATAATGATAGTAATAAATGTATTAAAGTAATTGCTAGGAAAATGGCATAATAAATTTTAGAATATAAATAATCTAATTAAATTAAAAAAAAAAAGCATTTAATATAATAATAAAAAAAGCTCAACAATCAAGAAAATTGGAGGGAAGAACATTTTACTTTAGTATATATATATATATATATATATATATATAGATTTAACTGCGACAAGTTAATAATACGAAGTAAATTTTGTCATAATTTTACAATACTATTTGCAATATATAATTAAATATTATATTTTTACTAAGGTATCACAATTGAATTGTCGCAATTCAAACTATAAGAACAATTACTTTATCACAATATTTAGATGACATACGAATCACAATTGATGTAAGTATATGATAATACTCCTATAACATTCAAAAAGTATTATACTATTAAGGAGTCCTTAATAAATTGTAGGTATTTCAGAAGTCAGATAAAAGTGTCATGTGTGTGTAATAAAATCGTGAAACAATATTTTAATAAGTTATATTTGATGCAAATATACGATATAATTAAAATGCAACATTATTTTGTATGCGAAGTAATATTATGATATTTAATTTATGTAGGTCATAAATAAATTGTTGTAAATCAAGACGCAAAACTAAGTGACATTTTGTTGTCGCAAAATAACGACGCAATATTTTAATGAAGCATATATAGGACACAAAATGCAACATTGTTTTAAATGTGAAGTAAAATTATGACATTCAATTAATGTGTCGTAAGTAAATTGTTGTAAACACG
Source organism: Thymus mandschuricus (assembly GCA_029379335.1). Lineage (NCBI taxonomy): Eukaryota > Viridiplantae > Streptophyta > Magnoliopsida > Lamiales > Lamiaceae > Thymus > Thymus mandschuricus. The sequence continues at coordinate 9,651,716 of CM057074.1, read as the reverse complement.
AGACACAAAACTAAGTGACGCATTGTTATCGCAAAATAGCGACACAAAATTTTAATGACGTCTATGTACGACACAAAATGCAACACAATTCTAAATGTGAAGTAAAATTATGACATTCAATTAATGCGTCGCAAATAAATTGTTGTAAATACAAAACGCAAAACTAAGTGACGCATTGTTGTTGCAAAATAGTGACACAATATTTTAATGACGCACATATACGACAGAAAATGCAACATTATTCTAAATATGAAGTAAAATTATGACATTCAATTAATATGTTGCAAATAAATTGTTGTAAATATGAGACATAAAACTAAGTGTAGCATTGTTGTCGTAAAATAGTAACACAATATTTTTATGACGCATATTTGATGCATATATACGACACTAATAGTATAAGTGTCATAATTTTATGACAATTATCGGTAATGTCGCATGCACATATGTCGCAAAAGCCCTGTTTTCTTGTAGTGCGCCAAGTCAACTTGACGGCTCACTTTTTACTGTGATGACTCCGGACACATCAGATCAATCGCTGCTTTCCGCCGTATACAAACAGGGCCCCCCGAAGAATTTACCAACATGCCCCTGCCACGTCAGCCAAACCCTAAGTCTATATAAGGACGAAGAAGCAGACTGCAGAAACTTTCATCACTCTCCATATTTGCCATTCTCGTGCAAGATTTTTGCATCTCTGTAAATTCACGAGTCTCAAACCCTCACCCCTTCCTTATATCTCCATTCATATCTCTCACCAAATAATCACCATGGGAAAGAAGCAAAAATCTCAGACGATGGAGCAATTTTTGGCCGGAATCGACGACCATATCAACGTCGAGCCCCATCTCGACCCAAAGGTTGTTGATGAACAATGATTCTTCTGCAAGGCCGTGACCACGGCTGGCTTGTGGGAATTTGTTACTGTTGTGCCGATGAAGATTTTGGGCAAAGCAGTAGCCAAAATCTTATTGAACCTGAGGGAAGGAGAAACTTCATCGACGTTCACCGACCCTAAGAACGGAGAACCAGTGGAGGTAGACTTCAGTGCTATCGCCGGAGTTTTCAACCTGCCGGAGGAAGGAACGAACTCACTCTTGGAACTGGAGTTGTCGGCCGGTGTTGAATATGCTCGATTTGCTGTCAAAGGTGCAGAGGAAGATATAAAGCAAGCCAGCATCAGATCGGATTTGAAACCTCCGTTCAACCACATCTGCGAGCTCTTCTCCAAGTGCATCGCCTGCTACTTTGGAAACTTGGGCCAACTCTCCGATGTCAAGCTATTCGCAACCACGGTCATCGTCGACAGCCTGACCGGGACGAAGTTCAACTGGCATGGCTGGTTCTTCTACCAGATTCATGAAGTTTACAAGGACTTCAAGTTTGTGTAGGGGAGCAATGACAAGATCCTTTGCAAAGGGAAGCTCAAGTTCTTCTCCAGGATATACTTCGCACTGGAGAAGTTATTCCCTAATAAGCAATGGAAAGACACCTCCGACTACAAGAAAAACACAGTTTTCTTCGACATCTGGAAGTCGGAGAAAACTCCAATTGATTTGGGACTTCATGATGTTGAAGTGCCCGCAGCTGTACCTGTTGCCGAAAGGCAAAGTGAAGAGAAGAGATCAAAGCGAGTCGCTTAACCTGCGAAGCGAGCTGCGCCGAAGCGACCGAGGAAAGTGAAGCGAGTCGCTTCATTAATCAAATCAAGCGAGGCTGAGGAGCAGCCGCTTGAAGAAGCTGAAGTGACCCAACCCCAGCCTTCACCCGCCAAAATTCAAACTCAAACACCCCCACTTCAAACTCAAACACCCCCACTTCAAACCCTATCACCACCAAAACCCCAAGCCTCCTCAACAGCTCAACCCCAAACCCAGAAATCTCCCCACTCTCCCCACGAAGAAGCATCCTCATCTTCTTTTCAACTACCCGAAATCCCAATACTCAGCACAGATCCTGTTGCTGCTTTCACCCTTTTCCAAGCCCAACAAGCCACCCAAGCCACTCAACCACAAACCACCCAAGCCTCAACACCTAACTCCCCATCCAAATCGGCAACTTCAGCCGATACCGCCCAAACTACCGATACAGACCTTGCCATCGTCCCACCACCAATCAAACCTCCTCCATCTTCAGAGGAAATGGCTCTGACCCGATATGTGAGGGACAAAGAGCAAGCTGCGGAGTCCATCACCAATCGCTGTGGAGATGTCCGACGACTTCTTCACCAACGCCGTCAATTTCCTCACGTACACCGCGTACCGAGGAACCGAGTACTATAAAATCTTCAATCTCAGGAAGGCCTTTTCTGAGGAAGTGCTCGAGAAGAGGGAGGCGAAGCTGCTCGACTTCATCGGCGTGGATGGATTCCACGTCTTCATCAACAACATCAATTACTGGGAGAAGCTGGACGCAAAGGTTAAGAAGACCTATCCAGATGCTGTTATCCCAGAGCGAGTGCCAACTGTGCACGAGCAAAGGTTGATGAAGACTCATGAAGCTGAGCTGACGGTGAAGGAGGATGAAATTGCTAATCTCCAGAGTGAGATCACCAAGAAGTCGGAGGAGTTGGACAGAAAGGTTGTGGAAGTCACTAATCTGCGTGCAGATTTTGACAAGACAAAGGCTGAGCTGGAAGGGAAGGCGGAGGAGAAAGAGATGCTACTGGAGGAGAAAGAGAAGGCATTGGAGGAGAAGGTGAAACTGGTAGGAGACCAGGAGAAAATTATCATAGAGCTCAAGCAGTCGCCTGAGGCTGAAAGGAACAGACTGAAGGGTGTAAATGCCAAGTTGGTAGCTGTGGAGAAGGAGAAGACCACACTTGTTACCAATCACAAAGAAGAGATAGAAAAGATATCTGGCCATGTTGAGAAGATGAAGAGAGTCGTGGAGGATAAGGATGGAGAATTGATCAAAATGAGGTGTCATATGGCTCGTGCAGCAATTCAAATAACTGCTCAAGCAAAAGAGATTGAGTCAGTCAATCTGATGAAGGCAGAGCTGACTAACCAAATCAACCGTGCCCAGACACTGGCAGGAGAATTTGCTGAAAGAATCACCGGAGTTGTACAAGTGCGAGTGACGCTAAACAGTCAAGAGAGGGCCATTGCCACTGCATCAGCAGAACTCGAAGCTTCCCAAAACCATCTCAATCTTATACTGCAGGAGGAGCGCAAGCTAATCCGTGCAGATATTGAAGCAGAGTTGGACGCTCGCTTCAAGGCAGTAGAGCCATTGGAGAGGTTAAGGGCGTCTGTCGAAGAGAGAGAGAAGCAGTGTAAGTATCTGCTTGAAGAAATATCAGTGAAAACAGCAGAGATCGTGCTTTCAGAGGAGCACATTTTCGCGAAGCGAGCTGAGCAGATGTTTCACGCTATCTTCAACAAATTCGAGGAACTACGCCAATCCATCAGCGGAAAGGTGTTCACAACCACCCCTGGCAGTCTTGATGATGCCAAAACGGGGGAAATCATTGAGAAATCAACAGATGAAGCTAGGAGGGAAGGTGGAGAGAGAGTTGGAGTTGAGGAGAGGATTGAAGCGGGTAGCTTGATCCAAGGGGGAAGTGGAGCAGGAGAAGGGAGTGGAGCTCATGAGGAGCAGATGGATGATGAAGCTCGGGCCGAGCTAGCCAGGAAGAAGGGAAAGGACAAGGTCCTTGAAGAAGAGCCCTGCAAGCCATCATCTGGGAAGCTGCTAGCTTCCTCTATGGCTGCTCATCCTGCCGTTGCTCCATTGACCAAGGAACAGAGAGAGCTACAGATCGCGGCAGATGAAGCTCTTGCTCATGCTTTGGAGTAGGAATTCGAACTTCCACAAAAGGCACTGACTGGAAGTTCCCAAGCAGGCGCTTCAGGTGCGCCCGCTTCAGCTGCAGCCCCCGCTTCATCACTGGCTCTCACTTCGAATACTGTTGGAGCTGCTACCGCCAGTTAAGTGATCACTCCCTCTACTCATACTAAAATGAAAGATATGCCACCACCTCCTGCACCAAAGCAACCATTGAAGCGGACCGCACCAGAAACCATAGGAGATGATCCCGCTTCCAAACGGCAAAAGATCAAGTAGTCGGTCGCTTCGAGAGCTGGTCAGATGGAGAGAAGGAGGAAGAGAGGTGAAGAGAGGAGATATGAAGCAGAAAAGGAGAAGAAGCTTAAGCTCAAGCGGCTCAGAGTCATAGATGGCCGGATTGAGTCATACTGGAATGAAGTGAGACTCATCCGGTCCGCCATTGCTCGTAGAGCCTTCATTCCCTTCACACGGAGGAATCTGAAGCATGCTATACCAAAGCTATGATTGATTCATGCCATGTCACACTGAAAGAAATGTCTGACTCTAGTCGCTACAATGCTGAAGAATGTGACTATATTCGGAAGCAAGTCAATGAGAAGCTCCCAAAGTGGAACACAGTGACGAGTGCCAAGTTTAACTCAATCATGAAGGAATTGTCGAGCAGGACAGAGGAAGAGCTGGTCTTGCGGAGAAAAGACCATCCTGATGCTCGAGAAATCGGGGATTTCATCCCCAGGGATCTTCTTGACCAATGGCTGTTCTACAAAGAGAAATTCATCAAGGCCTACTATTACTGGGAAGTAGTGCCATTGCAAGATGAGTGCTCAAGGATGAACGCACTCAACAACTTCCTCTGTGCTTACAATGAGAAGTTGCGGCGGAAAATTTTCACACTGGCAGAGGTAGCTGAGCCCAAACCTCTTATCATCAAAGTGCCCGCCGTGAAGGATTTTCCCATGCCGTTCCAGCCAGGCACCAGTGTTCCTAATCGGAGGATCATTGACGAGGAAGTGGATGAAGCTCTTAAACTGGAAAACGAATGGAGACCAAATCAGTTCAACGTCCAGACCATGGAAGCAAAAGTCCTTTCTGCCTATGTCTTGGAAGAGGAGAAAGAGGAGAAGGTTGAAGAAGAAAGGGAAAACAAGGAAGCTGCAGACCCTTAATTTCTATATATTTTGTAAACTGCCTGTTCATATATCCATTTTATTTTCTGTCAACTTGTGTCGTTTACAAGCTTTGTGAATGACTTACTTTATTGCTACAATTCTTAACAATTTAACCGAAAAAAAAGAGGAAAGGAACTTAAAAGAAAATTTTCAAACAAGCATGCAAAGGAAGCAGTCGCTTGAAGTTCTTTCCACGGTTAGATAGGCTAGATTTTTGTCTAGTTATTGGGTTTTGGCATCATCAAAAAGGGGGAAATTGTTGGGAATTGTTAAGGACAACATGTTAAGGGGGAACCTATAAGGGACACATTGAAAATGATATATATGTTTTGATTTGATCCCAAAACCCCTAAGTGTCCTATTCCCAAGCGACCCAATTTGAATGTAGAAAATAGGTTAGAAAATTTTCTAAGCCTATACTGTTAGGATGGCATTGTTTTGCTTTAGTCACTTAGGTTTTTAGACTGCAGAAAGTTCAAGTGAAGGACACTCGCTTGAGTGTGTTTCCCAATCGAAGCGAGTCTACCCAGCCGAAGTGAAGCGTGCCGAAGAATAGCGTAGCGAAGCGAGCGCAACAATAGATTCAAAGCGAGTCTGCCAAAGCTAAGCGAAGCAAGCGCTACAGTAACAAGCCAAAGCGAGTCAACACGGGTCAACTAATACTAAAGCGGTTACTCGGGAAATTTACTTTCCGAGTACATGCTACAGTATGACCCTGAAGCGACTCACTTCAAGCGGACGCTACATCTCTAAAGCGAAGCGAGCTCCCACCTAACAGAAAGCGACAGCACAATTCCCGCTCCTATTTTGAACTCCAGTCAACTGGAGATCGTCGCATTAATTGCGAGATCTCTACGTGTCGAATGAGGAGAGGAGCAGCGCAGTTGACTGCCAGGCCGACAAAGGCGCCGCAACAGTACTGGCTCGCTCCAGTTACTGTTAGGTTTGTAAGTTAGCCAATTTTGGCAAAGTGACAAAACTGGCGCACCTGAAAAAGCACTACCTGCGCAAAAACTGTCGAGAGGAGGAGGGACAAGGCCACCTACCAAGCAACGGATCTCGGCCAAACCTCCGCCTATAAATAGTGAAGGATGAAGACGAAGAGAAGCAGAACACTACTTGAGCATTGAGCGCCTACTGCAAACAAACACTCCCAACTTTCTAGCAATTCATCGAGTCTTTGTTTCCAAGTGTTCTCCGAGTTACAGCCTCATCGGAACTCGTCTTCACAACCTTCACACTCAGATTTCTAAGCCCATTCCAAATCCAAGCTTAGGGAAGAGTTCTAGACATCTTTGCATTCATTGTAAAGAACTCTTCATTAGTGTGTCTCTGTCGAAATAGAAAACCCTAACCCTAAAGTTTTAGGTTTTGTGTGTTCGTCGTTAGGTTGTGTTCGATCCAAGGCTCTACCTTCATCGATCGTAGAAGCCTCGATCATAGAGTTTAGATCCAAGCTTACACAGTCCTTGATTGTGAAGCTCGATCGAAGCTAGGTTGTAAGGAGAACCCGCAATCTCCCTGTCATCGGACTGAAGCGAGTGAAGCTTTCAGTCCAGTTTAGGTCTTGTGTGGTGAACCCGTAATCACCCAGTCTTCATCAGATCCAAGCGAGTGAAGCTCGATCTTGACATAGGCTTTTGAAGAGCCCGTAATCTTCAAGTTCTTGAGTGAAGAGAACGAGTTGCCTAGTGCAACAAGTGGACGTAGGAGTTTCATCTCCGAACCACTATAAATCTCTGTATCGTATCTCTAACCCTAATCTCTCTATTTACTTATTGTTTGATTATAAATTGCACAAGCATTTAAACAAACACAAACTAAGATTTCAAATACTTAGGAAAGATTTAGCTCACCGAATTTCCGCATATAGAGTAAAGTCTCACTCTTGGTCAAGCTCTAAGCTTAGGTTAAGAAAGTTGCGAATACTGTAGATCTTGCTCTCGGCTAGGTCTTATTAATTCAAGCGAGCACTTTACTTAGTACTCAGAGTTTGAGGAAAAGATGTTGAAAACTTCAAAACACGTATTCACCCCCTTCCCCCCCCTCTACGTGTTTTTCCTCTTACAAACCGGGACCAACAACATCATATTTGGTTCGCAAAGCCAGTCGCTTAGCGAGAAGGTTGGAGAGCTTATGAAGACCAAGTACGAGATGTCGATGATAGGCTTGATGAGTTGCTTCCTAGGTCTTCAAGTGAAGCAGTAAGATGATGGGATTTTCATCAATCAAGCAAAGTATACTCGAGATATGCTTGCCAAGTTTGGTGTTCAAAATGCTAAAGCTGTGAAGATTCCGATGAACACCATGGAAGATGGAGCCAGACCTCGAAGGGAAGTCTGTGGATGCTACAGACTACCGAGCGTTGATCAGATCTCTTCTCTATCTCACAGCAAGCAAGCCAGATATCACATTTGCAGTTGGAGTATGTGCTCGCTTCCAAAGCAATCCCAAGCTTAGCCACTTTGAAGCTGCCAAGCAAATTCTTCGCTATCTCAAGGGCACAGTCAATATGGGCATATGGTTCCCTACTAAAGACAATCTAGTGCTTACAGGATACTCAGACGCTGACTATGGAGGATGGCGAATTGATAGGAAATCAACTTCGGGCATGTGTCAGTTCTTGGGAAGCAAGCTTGTCTCGTGGTTCTCGAAGAAGCAGACAAGCGTAGCTACATCAACGACTGAAGCCGAGTATATGGCCGTCGGAAGCTATTGTTCTCAGATTCTATGGCTTCGTCAGCAGTTGAAGGATTATGGAGTTGAAGTGTAGGAGATTCCAATTTTCTGCGACAACAATAGTGCCATTTGTATCTCGCAGAATCCTGTGCTTCACACCAGGTGCAAGCATGTGGACATTCAACATCACATCATTCGTGATCATGTCGAGAAGAAGGATATCAAGCTCGAGAAAATCCATACCGATCTTCAGCGAGCAGATATCCTCACCGAGCCTCTAGTTGAATCACTCTTCAATCAGCTATGCATGGAATTAGGGTTACTAGACCCCGGTGAAGAGTGCTAGTTCTGGAATGCACAAGGGGAGTGGAAGGTTGCCGTTAAGCAACCCTCGCCTTGGATCTTCACCAAGTCAAGCGAGTCGCTTCAATTCACAATCGCTTGAAGAAGATATAAGGTGGAGAAAGGTGGAGTGTTGGAAGATGTTCCCTACCAACTAACAGGATTGTTAAGTCTATGGTTAAGGGTGAACTATTGATTACTCTCGGAGTGATCTACTTCCAAAGCGAGCAAGGAAAGCTGCTACCTAGCCTAGGATTCCCTGCAAGTGGGTATAAACGTTTGCAAGTACCTTTTCTAGTAAAGGTTGTGGGGTCTTGTATCGGGCCTCCCCACGTAAAAACGGTGAAAGCTTAGGCAGGGCTGGCACCTAGACCTTGCGTCCTCTTCCCATCTTTCCGCCGAAGAGGAGCATGTCACCTCATCCCCCGTTCGTCGTGAATAATCACTCACTTAATACTCACTCTTAACTAAGTTGAGCTGCCGGGTGCTTGTTCATTTATCCCCCTCCCTGAGTATTGCATCGCTCTTCTTTTCCCTTTCTTGGGTCAAGCGAGTCGAATGCTTACTCATTCTGTAGACTTAGGGCGGAGCGCTTGAAGGGTACCTTTTTCTTCAAAGGTTGCAGGGGTGGTGACATGCTTCTGCGTAAAACCAAGAATGGCTTGTCAGAGCTTCTCATTGTCATCCTGTGCTTTTCCCATTTCTGTGAAAAGTACTTGTATCTCATATCCCATTTATCGTGAATAGCACTCTTAGCAAGTCTCCCTTCGGGTCGTAGAAAGCTAAAGTGTCTTATTCATTCTCACCCTCATTCTCTTCGATGGAGGACTCTCTAGATCATAGAGGAAGATGGAAGAGATGAATGCCATGAAGATCAAGCTTAAAAGTCAACATACGTGGTATCAATCTCCTACAACATGAGATTGACTGGTAAGTGTTTAAATTCTAGTACACTAAGCCAAGCGAAGCGTGCTAGAAACCTATGTTAGCTATGTGGAAAATACAAATGAATCTTACACAAATACATAGAGGAAAACATTCTTATTCATCCTTGAAGTATGTTAGTCAGAAACATTTTAAATTAAAGCAAAGAAATCTCAATTCTTAAATTAGTCGCTTTAAGACGGTCAAGCGAGTGCCACGTCATTCAAGCGAGCCATCGCAAGCGAGTGTGTCACAGTCACGTCAAGCGAGTACTTCGCAAGCGAATATAAAGCCAAGCGGCTACTATCGTCACACGAGCAAGTACAAGCGAGCCATATGAGTTGTACACACTCGAGTGCCTATTTCACTTTTTACTTTGCATTTAATGCAGAACAGTAATAGGACCGAGAATCCGGGCGCGTGGAGTTCACTGCAAAATTGAAGCACCAAAACTGCTAGCGATCCATCCGTTGAATCTCAACAATCTTCAAATCTGAATTGTTGGATTCCAGTCGTTCAAGCGAGTGAATCACAACAAGCCACGTGCAGTGCTGGCTCACTTATGCGGTTCACTCTTAACCACGGTGACGCCTAAATTAACCGGACACGTCAGCCACGTCGCCTCTCGTCGCCGCACACGTCGAAGTTACGGCAAAATTGTTGTGTCTCTCTCCGTCACGTTAGCTTAAACCCTAAAAAGCTATATAAGGGCGTCGTTGCAGATTGCAGAAGTTTATCACCCCCAAAATTGCCATTCTTGTGAAATTTTTCTGCAACTTCTGCAAATTCACAAGTCTCAAACTCTCTATATCTTCATCTAATCTCTCTCAAATCTTCAAGATGGTGAAGAAAGTGTTCAATCAAACCATGGTGGAATTCTTGTCAAAAGCCGAAGAAAATATCAACGTCGAGCCCCATCTCGATGAAACTATCGTGGAGAAAGATGGTTTCTTCCGCAGGGCCATGACCACGGCCGGACTGCGGAAACTGGAGACTGCCAAACCAACGGAGGTTCTTGCCCAGCACGTTGCTCAGTTCTTATTGAACTTGAGTGAAGGCGAGACGGTTTCTGCCATCACTGACCCAGATTCCGGTGAACTGGGGAGCGTCAATCTATGTGACGTAGCAGGAGTTTTTGAACTACCGAGAGAAGGAGTAGATGCTCTCTCGAAGCTGGAGTTGTCTGTGGAAGTAGAATACGCCAGATTCGCCGCCAAGCGAAACGCAGAGTGGAAGGATAAGGGGAATAACATAAGGACAGATCTGGAGAAGCCCTACAATTATATCTGCGAGTTGTACACCAAATCGGTGGTGTGCAACATCAGAACCCTAAGACAGGTTTCCGATAGCAAGCTTTTCGCCGTGAGCGCGATCGTTGACAGCCTGACCGGAACTAAATTTAACTGGTTTGATCGGTTTATCAAAAACATACAGGAGGCTGCCAAAGATTTTGAATTCGAAGAAGGCAGCACTATCAACTTAATCATAAAAGGGAAGCTTCGCTTATTCGGGAAGCTTTCGTACGCGTTGGAACAACTGTTCCCGGGGAGGAAGTGGACAGGAATGCTCGAGTACAAGAAGGCGGCGTCTTCAATGACTTGTCCAAATCAGGAAAAGTCATCATCGATCGTCGGATACTGCAGAAAACCGTATGTCCTGCAGTACCCATCACCGAGAAAAGAGAAAAGAAATCCAAGCGAGCCGCTTCACCGGTCAAGCGAGCGGCTCCCAAGAAGAAGAAGTTGAAGCGAGTCGCTTCAATTGTTGAGCCAAGTGTGGAGCAGGTGGATCCGTTTGAAGACTCTCTGTTGAAATCAACAGAGGATGAGGAAGCTCGCTCACCAGCGGGTGATGAAGTCGAACAACCCATTCCCCAAGCTCCCCAACCCCAGCCACAAAAAGAGCCAACCCCTCAACCCCAAGCTTCCGAACCCACATTTAAACCCAGACCCCCTCATCCCAAAAACCCCCAAGGGATCTTTTCTCATCGTCGCACCCTATTCGAGCACGATGATGAAGAATCTGCAAGCACAAATCCCTTACCAGACCTACCAATGCTCAACCCCGACCCAACCGCAACCTACACAATATATGAACCTACCCAAGCCACCGAACAAGCCCTCACTCAAGCTCAATCCACCATCCAAGCTTCTACTCCAAAATCTCCTACAAACACCATCGACTCCCAATTCACCTGACAATTAGCCATGCAACCACCCCAATATCCCCTGCTGATAAAGCCCTGAAAAGATACAGAGCAGATTGGGAGCAGGCCGCTAAGAAGCTGCAAAAGCGGTACCCCAACCTGCAAATGGATGAAGTCTTCCGCACCAAGGCCACCGATTTCCTCACCTATGTCACCTACCGAGGAACCGAATACTACAAGATCTTCGCCCTCCGCCAAGCGTTCTCGGAGGATGCGATCACTGAGAAGGAAGCTGAAATCCTTCAATTTGTCGGTGTAGACGGATTCAAGGCTTTGCTAAATAAAGCCAAGTAATGGGAGCTGCTTGATGCTGCAGTGAAGTGTGCCTATCCAAAAACAGAGCTCCCAGAGTGAAAGCTTTCCGAGCACGAGCAGAAGCTGGTTGAACAACACAAGGCGGAGCTGTCGACGAAAGACCAGGAGATTCTCAAACTCCAAGAAGAAATAAGTAGGATGAAGGTGGAAATCGAGCAGGAGAAGGTGAAGGTCGAGAGTCAGAAGAGAGACTTCGACAGTGAGAAGGCCAAGCTTGTTGGAAAGCTCGTGGAGGAGACGAAGCGAGCTGGTGATGCCAAGCTTGCGCTTGAGGAGGAGAGGAGTAGATTGAAGGAGTTCACCACAAAGCTTGTCGCTTTGGAGGGTGAATTGAAGAAGACAGAACAAGAAAGGGCCTCGCTTGTGCGCAAGCACAGGGAGGACATTTCAAAGGCATACCAAGCTATGGGAAGGAAGGAGAGTGAACTTTCTACAAAGGAGGGTGAGCTCGTAAGAGTGCAGAGCGAGCTCACTCGCACAAAGCTGGTCGTGGCTACTCTTAAGCAAGAGAAGGCTATTATCCAAAGTCAATATGATGAGGATAAGAGCGAGTTGGAGAGTCGCTGAAGGGAAGCACGAGCTTTTGATCTGAAGCACGCCAAGTTAGGTGTTACGCTTCAAAGAGCAAGCGAGGAAGCAGACATATTCACTATGCGTATCGGTGCAGTTGCCTTGCTCAACACAAATCTCAACATCCACGAAAGGAGTCTTGCTGCCTGTGAAGCGGAGCTCGCCGCTTCACATAACCATTTTGATCTTCTTATGCAGGAAGAAAGGAAGCAGATCCGAGCAGAAATTGAAGCGGAGCTCGACGCTCGCTTCAAAGCAGTTGAGAAGCTTGAACAGAAGGAGAAGGCTCTGATAGAGTGAGAGAAGCAGTGCTCTTTGCTGCTTCAACAAATATGTGAAAAGACGTCGGAGATGGTGCTTGCTAAGGAGAAGTTGTTTGCCGAGTGTGCCGATGGGACGCTTCGTGCACTTATCAAAAGTTTGCAAGCCTCCGCCATGCCATAGACGAGAAAGCCATAATCCTCGTTCTCTCTGGCATAGTTGATGATGCCAAAAAGGGGGAAGGGAAGAAGAGTTTGGAAGGGAAGAGTGGAGAAGGGAAGGAAGAAGGGAAGAGTGGAGAAGAAGAGGAGATAGAGAAGGCGCATGGAAAAGGCCTTGTTGTTATCCAGGAGAAGTCGAAGCTGCTAGCTTCATCTTTTACTGCTGCTACCAGATCGTCTGCTCATGTCGAACAGCAAATAGCAGATGATGATGCCCTTGCTACAACTTTACAGATGGAGCAAGCTTTTGAGATGATGGAAAAGGGAGTTGCTATCATTCCGCTAGTCTAGCCGCTTCAAAAGATTCCATCCCAAGCGGCTCCCTCTTCATCTGCTCAAGCACTCGCTCACTGTCCCTACTGCACCTACTGCTGAGAAATCAACAGCCCCTACTGCCGAAAAGAAGAAGATGACACCACCACCACCACCAAAGACACAGCCCAAGCGAGCTGCTCCTACCGAAAAAGAAGAGGATCCCAAGGCCAAGCGCCAAAAAATTCAAAACGATATAAATGCCAAGAACACTCGCTTGGAGGAGAAGAAGAAGGAGGAGGAGGATAAAAGGAAAGGAGCTAAGAGACAGGAGAAACTTAGAATTGCAAGGATAAGGAAGGTTGAAGAAAGAGCCGCCAAGTTGTGGGAAGAAAACAGGCTGATTCAATCTTGCCTAGTGAGAAGTGCTTACATTCCTTTCACCCCGGAGGAATCAGAAGCTTGCGCTGTTCAAGCTGACATCGATGCCTGTCGTGTCACAATCAAAGAGATGGTGGATTCCGGCCGATACACTCCTGATGAATTTGACCTCATCCGCAAAACCATCAACCAGAGATATCCACAATTCAACTCCGAGCAGAGTGAAAATTTCAACAAGATGATGAAGGAGCTGACAGGAAGATCTGTTGAGGAGATTGAAGTTAGAAGAGCTCATCACCCCGACGCTTGTGAAATCGAGAAGTTCATTTCTTATAAGCTGAAGGACGCTTGGAGCAAATGTCAAGAGAAGTTCATAAAGGCCTACTACTTCTGGCAAGTAGTGCCCCACCAGGAATTTGTCTCCAAGTTGGACGCTCTTAACAACTTCATGGTGATGCGCTGTGAACCACTGCGAAGGAAGATCTTTGTTGAAGCAGAGCTCGCGGAGCCAAAGAAGAAGATAATCAAAGTGCCCGAGCAGAAGCAGCTTCCTTTGCCAAGAATGTCGAGATCAGACGTTCCAGACCGGAAGATTATTGAAGCTAAAATTGATGAGGCTCTAGAAATGGCAATTCTCACAAAGAAAGCACGGAGACTCTAAATCGATGAACGCCAAAGTCTACGCTGCTTATTTCTCTGAAAAACCCTAAACTACTATCTTGTCCTACGCTTGATTGATCTATCTATATTTATTTTATGTCAAGCGTGTCTCATTTATATGCTTTATGTGTTTTTATCCTTTATGCTACAAAACTCACACGACAACCATAAGAACTTAAAAAAAAAAATGGATAAGGCTGAGAAGGAATCAGTCGCTTGAAGTTCTTACCGTGGTTAGAATGTTGGGTTTTGGCATCATCAAAAAGGGGGAAATTGTTGGGAATTGTTAAGGATCATATGTTAAGGGGGAACTTAACGGGACGCTTTAAATAAAATGCATATGTTTTGATTCGATCCCAAAACCCTTTATGTATCTTATTCCCAAGCGACCCTATTTGATTAGATAGGTTAGAATATTTTTCTAAGCCTATAATGTTAGGAAAGGCTTAATTTTTGCTTTAGATGCTTAGGTTTTTAGACTGCAGATTTTCAAGTGAAGGCCACACGCTTGAGTGTGTTTTTCAAGCGAAGCGAGTCTACCAAAGCATGCGAAGCGAGCGCTACAGTAAAGTCAAAGCGAGTCAACTTTTACTAAAGCGGACGCTCAGGAAATCTGTTTCTAAGCGAACGCTACAGTATTACTTAAAGCGACTCACCCAAGCGTACGCTCAAGAATCTAAAGCAAAGCGAGACACTACCTAGCATGAAAGCAACAGTTCATTACCCGTTCCGATTCAAACCAGAAGTTCAAACTCGAGTCAAGTGAAGATCAACACATTAATTGCGGATCTCCACGTGGCACACGAAGAATGGAGCAACGGTGTTGAACGCCAGACCGACAGAGTCGCCGCTACAGTACTGGATGCTCCAGTTACTATTGAACTTGGCTCTTAGCCATTTTTGGCAAAGAGACAAAGCGCGCATCAGAAAAGTGCAGGTCAAAGGCAAGTACTGTCGGGTGAGGAGGGACAAAGCCACCAACCATCAACGGCTCTAGTCCAAATCTCCCTCTATAAATAGTGAAGGCCGAAGACGGAGAAGAGTAGAACACTGCTTGAGATTTCAGCGCATACTTCAAACAAGCACTCACAGCCTTCGAGCAAATTTCTTCGAGTTCTTGTCTAAGTGTTCTCCAAGTTTCAGTAACATCGAAACTTGTCTCCGCAACCTTCACTCTCCTAGATTCTAAGCCTACTTCATATATCCGAGCTTAGAAGAAGAACTCTAACCCTCTTTGCACTCACTATAAAGAGTTCTTCACTTAAGAGAGTCGTCAAAACCAAAACCCTAAAAACCCTTGTTCTGTCAAGTTAGGTTTGTGTTGTTGATTGGTTGTTGCCCAAGATCTAAGGTTCTACTTTCCTCGATCGTAGAGTGTAGATCTAAGCTTACACTGTCCTCGATAGTGTGAAGCTCGATCTTAGCTAGGTTTTTGTGGAGAACCCGTAATCTCCCAGTCGTCGTAGTCTAGGATCTAAGAGAGTGAAGCTCGATCCAGTTAAGGTTTTTGGGGAACCCGTAATCCTCAATATTCTTAGTGAAGAGAATCTGTTGCAGCGAGCAACGAAGTGGACGTAGGTGTTTTATCACCGAACCACTATAAACTCTGGTGTCGTATCTCTTTACTCAAGCTTTCCATACTTTACTCGTTTTGATTATACATATTGCGCGTGCATCGTAAACAAACCTAAATAGATGCTTTAAATACTTAGGAAAGAAGAGCTCACCTAATTCCGCATTTCGCAAGTGAGTCACTCTTTGATCAAGCACCAGCTTAGGTCAAGAGTCAAGTTTCCACTGTAGATTAGCTTGCGGCTAGGTCCTAAGTTTCTGGAGCGACCCACATTCTTGCTACGCTTAGTTAAGTGTTGCGAATTGTTAAGAACCACATGTTAAGGGGGAACCTATAAGGGATATCTTATTGTTTTGATTTGATCCCAAAACTCCCAAGCGTTCTGTTCCCAAGCGACCCATTTTTTATGTAAATAATAGGTTAGAATTTTTATAAGCCTAAACTACTAGGATGGCTTTGTTTTGCTTAGGTTTAGACTGCAGGAATTCCAAGTGAAGGCCATTCACTTGAGTGAGTTTTCTAAGTGAAGCGAGTCTACCAAAGCTGAAGTGAAGCGTGCCGAAGCCAGCGAAGCGAAGCGAGTGCTACAGTGGAATCAAAGTGAATCCACGAAAGCGAAGCAAAGCGAGCGCTACAAAAAAAGACGAAGCAAGTCAACGAGGGTCAACACTTACTTAAGAAGTCTCTCGGGAAATTTATTTCTCAAGTGACTCACTACAAATATGACCGTGAAGCGACTCACTTCAGAGCGGCCGCTACAACTTCAAAGCGAAGCAAGCCACTACCTACCAGAAAGCGACAGCGCGACTCCCGCCCATATTTTGAACTCCAGTCAACAGGAGATCGTAACATTAATTACAAGATCTCCACGTGTCGAAAGCGGAGTGGAGCGGAGGAGTTGACTGCCAGGCCGACAAAGGCGCCGCAACAGTACTGGCTCGCTCCAGTTACTGTTAGCCTTGTAAGTTAGCCAATTTTGGCAAAATACCAAAAACTGGACGTCTGAAAAGGTGCCAGCCTGCGCAAGTACTGTCGAGAGGAGGAGGGACAAGGCCACCAACCAAGCAACGGATCTCGCCAATCTCTCCGCCTATAAATAGTGAAGGACCAAGACGTGAAGAAGCAGAACACTACTTGAGCATTCGAGCCTACTGCAAACAAATACTCCCAAGCCTTCGAGCAAATCTTCGAGTCTTTGATTTAAGTGTTCTCCGAGTTTCCTGTTCATCGGAACTCGTCTTCACAACCTTCACACTTAGAATCTAAGCCCATTCCATATCCAAGCTTAGAAGAAGAGCTCTAGCCATCTTTGCACTTACTGTAAAGGGCTCTTCATAGTGTGTCGTCGTAAACCGAAAACCCTAAATCTGTTCGTTAGGTTTTTGAGTTCGTCGTTAGGTTGTTTCGATCCAAGGCTCTTCTTTCATCGATTGAAGAAGCCTCGATCATAGAGTTTAGATCCAAGCTTGCACTTACATCGTTTGTGTGAAGCTCGATCGAAGCTAGGCTGTAAGGAGAGCCCGTAATCTCCCTGTCTGTTTGACTGAAGCGAGTGAAGCTTCCAGTCTAGTTAGGTCTTTGGTGTGAACCCAGAATCACCCAGCGTTTGACAGATCCAAGCAAGTGAAGCTCGATCTTGTCACAGGCTTTTGAAGAGCCCGAAATCTTCAAGTTCTTGAGTGAAGAGAACAGTTGTCGTCGTGCAACAAAGTGGACGTAGGAGCGTTTTCTCCGAACCACTATAAATTTCTGTGTCGTATCTCTCTAACCCTAATCTCTTTACTGTATTTGATTATCCATTGCACGTGCATCTAAACAAACATAACTTTGATTTTACTTAGGAAAGATTTTAGCTCACCAAATTCCGCATACACGAGTAAAGACTCCCTCTTGATCAAGTGCTCACTTCGATCAAGCAGGCAAGCTACGTACTGTAGATCTAGCTTCAGCTAGGTTTTAAGTATTAAGTGAGCTCTTTACTTGTTACTCTGAGTTAAGGGATTTGAAGTTGAAAAACTTCAAAATACGTATTCACCCCCCCTCTACGTATTTTTCCTATTAACAAACCGGGACCAACAAGTGGTATCAGAGCCAGGTTCTTTCGAGCCTCTACTTTGCATATCCGAAGCGAGTCCCCACTCGCTTCACGTTGTCTCATTGAACCGGATCCTATTTTCCTAAGTGCATCAAAACCTCACCCACGCATATTGCATTTACTGCTGATAGTTTGCTATGTCTACATACAGCGCATCAAATCTTCCACAGTTCTCGATCGAAGGATACGAGACATGGAGTTTCCGAATCGAGAGCTTCCTATGCTCCATCCACGACCGGATGAGGGAAGTCATAGAGGACGGACCAATCGAAATCAAAAAGGCCATATCTGTAAACGTCCCAGCTGCTGAAGGACGCGAAGCTCATGTCAGACAAGAGTACGTCGAGAAGGACAAAGATGAATACAATCCCAATGACTTCAAGATTGCCAACCTTGATAAAATCGCACGTCACACGATGCAGAGCACCATGTCTGATGCCTATCTACCATGGATAAGGAAGTGCGCAACGGCTAAAGAAATGTGGGAAACCCTAGCCCTCATTTCTCAAGGCACAGACAAAATCAAGGAGAACAAGCTCGCCGTTCAGATGCGGGAGTTTGAAAGTCTGATAATGAAGCCAGGAGAATCCATCGACGCCTTTGAGCTGAGGGTTACAAACATCATTGCAACTCTCAACTCGCTTGGGAAGGAACTCACAGATAAGGAAGTCAACCTGAAGATTGTCCGAGCTCTCACAAGGAAGTGGCAGACTATGAAGGAGCTGTACCTAGCTACCAAGGATCTATCAAAGCTCACACCGGAGATTCTGTTCTCCGAACTCAAAGCTCATGAATTCGATCAGAATCGAATGAATCTCGATGAAGAGGATGAAGCTCCCACGACGTCAAAAGGTGTAGCTTTCAAAGATGCCGAAGGGCCAAGCGAGCAGTCGCTAGCCAAGATGACGAGGAGCACTGATACTCGAGGAGAAGGAAAAGGGAAGAGAGAAGAGACGACCAAGCCGATCCCGCGCGACATGATGGATGTGGAGTGCTATCACTGCCACAAGATGGGCCACTACAAATCCGATTGCCCAAAGCTGAGTGCGAAGGAGCGAGAGGAACTGAAAGCAAAGAGGGATGCTCCAAGGCGAGCGCTCGTAGCGAGTGAAGTGCCGGTCGCTTCAACTGAAGATCCAGCAAGCGACTCCGATGCGTTCACAGATCCCAACACCAGTGAGGGTGAAGATCTTGGATTCATGGCGCTCACCGACGAGGAAACAGGAGAGGTATTCATCTATCCCTCACCTAGTTCAATTACACTCGCACACACTCATCAAGAGGAAGCTAACTCCTCGACATGGAGTGAGCTGCTTGACAAGCACATCAAATTGTCAAGTGACCACGAAGTGTTGCAACAAGCTTTATCTCAAAGCGAGAAGGAGAACCGAAAGCTAGCCACTGAGCTTGACCAAGTCAAACTTAACTTAAGGGCAATGACTAGTAAGTTCGAGGATCTCTTTGCGAGACATCAAAGCTTGGAAGGAAGGTATGAAACCCAATCCGCTCTAGTTGCCAACTTGAACAAAGCATCATATGCTAGGCAGGCACTAGAGAGCTCACTTCTACCTTTTGGTAGAAAGGAAGGACTCGGATATGAGGGTGGACCTTCCAAGCCGACTGTCTCTGTTGGTGCTTCTCACACGACACCATCAGTCACTTTGGAAATGCCCACTGCATCCAAAGCGACCACTAACAAAGACAAAGGCAAAGTGGCTGAGAACCCTAAAAGGAAGCCAATGAAGATGTCTATATCTTCAAGGGCCGAAACTATGGGCAAGCAAAGATCAACTGTTCCTAGCACTTACAATGCTAAAGCTTACCAATCCAAAGGTAAAGGGAAACCAGTTGTAGCTTCTAAATCTCAAGCCAAGACACGAGAGACAAAGGATCTCCTTTTCAAGAAAAGGAGTAATGTCTATGTGTCACGTTATCCGGACTGGAGATGGTCCAACCGGACTAACGTTGAGGGGGAAGAATTCGAAGCACCAAAGAGGCCGCTTCGAACTTCCAAGATTACTCAAGCGAGTCGGCGTCAAAACCCTAGTTGGACCGCTTCGAGTAAAACAAGCGAGCCGCTTCGACAGTCTAGGAATCCTAAGTCAGTCTCTAAACCCATAGCTAATCCGAAGCGAGTCGCTTCAGGATACAGGCAAAAAGGGAAGAGCATAGGTAGGACTTAAGCGAGCCGCTACCCTTCTTGCACACACTGTTGCACATGTGAAGCTGCTTTAAGGCAGAAGTCACAGTTTTCGAAGGTCGAGAAACCCAAGACACAAATTTCATCTCAAAAAAGAGTGAAGCAAGTGTGGGTACCTAAGGGAACTAACCTGCAAGGACCCAAACTGATTTGGGTAACAAAATCTGTCTAATTGCAGGTGAGCGCCGTGGATCCCATGCCAAGTGAGGGTCAACAAATCTGGTACTTGGACAGTGGATGTTCAAGACACATGACCGGCATGAAAGCTCTACTTCAATACTACATAGAGAAGAAGGGTCCACACGTCACTTTTGGTGATAATTCTCGAGGAAGCACCAAAGGGTACGGCGCACTGAGAGTTGGAAAGCTCACAATTGAAGAAGTCTCCTACGTGGAAGGACTCAAGCACAACTTGCTATCCATCTCACAATTCTGTGACAAGGGATACAAGGTGGAATTTATTTCCAACAAGTGCATTGTAAAGAGCAAATTCACGTCCCAGATAGTGCTCACTGGAGTTAGACAAAGAAATGTCTATATAGCACAATGGGACAGCTGCAAAGAGGAGACGTGCTTAGTAGCAAGGAGTGCTGCAGAGATAGGATGGCTATGGCACCGACGCTTGAACCATCTCAACTTCAAAGCAATCAATCGCTTAGCTCGTAAAGGTTTGGTGCAAGGCATACCAGATGAAGTCTTCATCAAAGATCATCCTTGCTCACCATGCCAACGAGGGAAGCAGACAAAGAAGCACTTTGCAAGTCTCGAAGAAGCTTCATCAAAGCGAGTGCTCGAGCTGCTTCACATGGATCTGTTTGGTCCAGTCACTCCAGTTAGTGCGAATGGAAGGAAGTACACTCTAGTTGTAGTCGACGACTTCTCTCGCTACACTTGGGTTGTATTCCTCTTCAGCAAGAAGGAAACACTGACCAAACTGCCACAACTGCTCAAGCGATTGGCTGTGGAAAAGAATCAAGCTATTGTGACCATCCGCTCCGACAAAGGGACAGAGTTCTTGAACTCTACCATTGAAGCTTACTGCATGGAGCATGGCATAGCACATCAGACCTCTTCAGTACGCACACCACAGCAGAATGGAGTTGCTGAAAGAAGAAATCGAATCATCAAAGAAGCCGTTCGAACCATGATTGCAGACTCAAAGCTTCCAATGAAGTATTGGGCTGAAGCTGCCAATACAGCATGCTATACGCAGAATAGAACGCTTCTCTGCAAACAGCATGACAAAACACCATATGAAATATGGACAGGGAGAATTCCTAACATATCTTATTTCCATATCTTTGGTTGTAGGGTCTTCATCCATGACAATGGGAAGTCGCAGTTGAAAGCCTTTGCAAGCAAAGCTGATGAAGGAATATTCTTAGGATATTCCACATCAAGCAAAGCTTATAGGGTGTTTAACTGTAAAACCCTAATCGTGGAGGAATCACCCCATGTCGTATTTGATGAATCTTCTTTAAGTCTTCCACAGGAATAGGCGAACGCGAATGAGAAGAATCCAAGCAAGGAACCCTTAAACTCACTCACTTGGGACATGCTCGAAGAAGATGATGAAATCAAAGATTCAAGCGAGAAAAATCCCAAAGGAGAAGGTGAAGCTGCCCCCAAGATTCCTGAAGCGGGTGCGGGCCAAGCACCCAATCCAGTCGCTTCAGATAACGAAGCGAGCGACAAGGAAGAAGATGAAGATGAAGCTGGCGGATCCAAGCGTGCATGGCTCAAGGATCCCTCACCAAGTCAAATTATTGGAGATCCATCCAAGGGTGTAGTGACCAGAAGTCAAGTGTTTGGAGAAAGTGCCATTTTCAGTTGCTTTCTCTCAAACATCGAGCCGTCATGCGTGGAGGAAGCCCTAGCCGATTCAAACTGGGTAATCGCCATGCAGGAAGAACTGAACCAGTTCACCAAAAATGACGTTTGGTATCTCGTGGATCGTCCCAAATTTCAGCATGTGATTGGCGCCTGTTGGGAAACGGCTGCTTGAAAGCCGCCCCGACCCAGATCTTGGTTCGGATGTGTTGATTCGATCGTGCACATAAATTCATGCAACGGTTCGAGTACATACCTTGATTATGAAGAACGTGCAATCTGAGTCGTGTCTGATCGATCTACGGTTCTGATCTTCTAGGATGTAATCCCACACCTTGAAATCCGAGACTTGGTGGGCGTCTCGAGATCACTGGAACCTCGATCTCCTCTCCTCAGACTCGGCCGACTCTCTCTCTCTCGCCCTTAGGGTTCTGCGCCAATCTCACAGAATTCGATTCTGGTGGCTAGGTCAGATTATGAGAACTAGGGTTTTATGAGAGACTTGAGAGTATATATATATGGTTCATAAATAAGGAGATATGATTCCTTATTTATCTCCAACCATATCTTTGCCATCCCATATTTATTCTCTTTCCATAACTTACAAATCTTATTCCTTTATTAATACGGAATTAATAAGGAATTAATCTGTTCAGTTATGCAACTGTGTATCCGAAATTAATTCTAACAAATAGAATTTATTCTAATTCCAGTAGAAGAATAAATAACTAAATATATACTAAATATATTTAGATATGATATTTATCCCCATAAGATTTAATTAAATAAATCTTATCTTATTAGATTTAATCTTATCCGTGAATAACTAAATAATAAATAATTAGATTTAATCCCACAGGATATAAATCTCAATTAATTATATTTATTATCCATTCACCGGATATAAATCCAATATATATCATATACCGGGCCTGAGTACAATTATTGAGTCCAAACTCAATAATACAATTTAGATCGATTCCCGAGGTCTGTTTGGGCCATCCTAGGGATCGGATACCAGACAGAGTTGGGCCTTATCTAATTCGATATTTCCATGTCCACCCCTGAACATGTATCTAATTAGAACTATGACGCACTCCATTAAAGTGTCATAGTTGAATCACCGCTCTGTCCCAATTATGTAGATTGGGTAGGTATTTTGTATAGTTCGACCCACCCGTGTTTAAGACCTCCTTATCCGTTAACCAATTAGAGCTACCATGACTGCTCCTAATTGTTAACATCTATTCCTCAGGTAGTACCCGTTCACTCCTCATTATTATACCTGAACTTAATCAGCATGCATGACTTGGTATAATAAACATTGTGAACTCCCTTGAGGGGATAACGTCAGCCTGCACTCACACAGGACACGGCTTATTGATAACACTTATTAGACATACTATGCATCTTCGTGTTACCCAAAGTACGACATGAT
This sequence comes from Thymus mandschuricus, assembly GCA_029379335.1. NCBI lineage: Eukaryota > Viridiplantae > Streptophyta > Magnoliopsida > Lamiales > Lamiaceae > Thymus > Thymus mandschuricus. Next base: position 9,628,808 of record CM057074.1, on the reverse strand, counting down.
TTAGATGAACTAACGAAGTTCATATCTTCGTAAATCAAAGTAACATCGAAGAATACATATACATCTAATAGTTTACCAAGGTTAAGATCGAGCTAGAGCCTGAGATCTATAGCTCTTCACCTATATCACCTCTGATATAGGGTCAGTATCAGAAGAGCATTATCTCTGTTGATCCTTCAATACGTTCCACCGTACCAGCATAATTAGTGATTAGGACTCATCACTACCATTAAGCTGCAGTCAAGACCGACAGCTCAGCCCAAGCTGTCTCGACTGTGAACTGTTTATATCTCATCATTATTAACGACCTTCGTGATCCTCTCCGAACTCAGATCGACACGTGGTCTAAAACATGAGATAATGGACTTTATTCTTGCTTAAACATATTCTTCCAGATAGGGATTGTTAACAGTGGACCTGTGTCGTAACCACTAAAACAACCGGTTTTGCTTTAGGTATACAACAACCCCAACAATCTCCCACTTATACTAAAGTAAAACCTTTTAGTATACCAACGCGTCTATAGGAAACCATATGACTTCATCCATGTACAATGTTAACAATCGCACGATCGCAATCTTTAACAACCATCATACACTTTTTCTCCCACTTATACTCAAAGATTTTACCTTTACCTTGTACCTTTTAGTGGGAGGCTCACTAAGACATGTCAGCCACGTGCTACAGTATACCTGACATGGTGCACTTAGTGAAGGAACCGTCATCGTACATTCCTCTAGTGTTTCTATTTTCTCCACGAAATCACCTTAATTTAAGGTACTCACTATGTTGTTACCGGCATTTCCAAATCTCAGAAAATTTGTTACTGCACTTAGAATTCTCCAGGGGGTGTAAGAATTCTAACAAATTGAGATTACTGCCAATTCACGAAGCCAAGCCCTGAATTATCTAGTTCCCTCTCAGCATTTCACTGCGTGAGAATCTTCAAGACAATTCTGCTTCTTACGTGAATCCATAGTAAAAGGTCGATGATGTCGTTTTTCTAACTACCATTCGATTATCCGTGTCCACAAACATGATGGACTATATCCGTTACCATGCACACAGCACTAAAATATATTTGGCTTCTTATGCAATATCCAGGTGTATTGCAAACTTTGCCACAACAGTAGTCTATGAAGAGTACTTGAATAATGTTATACTATCCGTTTGAGTAGGATATATCCAACATTACTCCTAACCTTCATTCTAAACTGTTCGGATAATCACCACCTATTGTGTCAGATAATATTTTCACACCTTATTCAAGTGCTAGTAATATTATCACACAATGTACAAGACAACCATTTCAACGTCTTTTGTAGATGAAAGATATACCATTTGTCAACACATTTCATAAAACGAATTTATATGTGTTGTTTGACAAGTGAATGCTTTAAATCATTGAACTACACATTTCTATGTGTTTGTCCCGAAACATAGAACTGTTGAGAGAATTCTTCCCTTTTCTCAAACTACATCCATGTTCGCTCATGTATGTCCTCAACGAATATGAGCATACAACTTGCAAGTCTTTCGAGTGTTAAACTCATAGACTAATCAATGATAAGCAACTTCTTTCATCTAACTTATCCTTTACTAGTCAACTTGGTTTGTTCATTATCCAAGAAACTAGATTTCTTGATGAACAATTTACCATTTTCGAGACACACCCGAAAAAGCTCCCACTGTGACAAGGATTCTAAAATAATCTTGTGCAGATCCTTTTGGTTATCTGTCTTGTACGTCCGGCCTTATGATGTTCCAATCCACAATTTCTATTTATTCTTGGACGTTAATCAAGAATAAATGATTGTCCTTCCTTGAAAAATAACTACTTGTCCAACTAATTACTAAATCTAACATCAAAATTGCGACACTTCGTGTGCAAACTATCCTTATTTCTGAACAGATTTAACCAATGAAATCTGTAATTAGCATCTCCTATAGGGAGGAAGACTCATTGTCAACGCGAATGCTAATCAATTTCATTTTAAATCACAATGAAATCCATGATCAACATAAATGCTAATCACTTCATTTCAAATAAGGAAAGGAAATAGATTTAGACATAGTGACATAGTATTTTGTTAAAAGACAATATTGAACAAGAAGTACCACATTTATCACAACACATTTTGGAACATTCTTCAAAATTCATAGTTATTACTCCCACTATGAATGATATATCAAAACAACCAGTATTAAAGAAGTAAATCCTTAATACAATGTAAGAAAATAATCATCCATTAATATCCAAAACATAAGTATCCTGCCAAAACAAGGCAACCAAATGTGGTAAAAGAGTAATAAACCAGAATCTAGTATCCAAAAACTAAGATAAAACGTAAGATAGAAATCTCCAAGTTTGCTGGACAACTGCATCAACTGAATGTTGCTTGTCGAGCTCAAGAACTTGAAGTCGTCCTACTCGTTCCTTGTAGTCGAACCTACAAAGATTGCAACAAACCACAATTAGTATCCACCAGTCAAATCCGTCCGTGAGGACTGAACTAGTATAATTTGGTTTTTGATGTTACGAGAGTCTGACATACCTCCATCTACCCTCAACTTCTTGTTCCTCCTCTGATAAACCTTTATTATCGGAGGTCCCTCCTTCCTGGCATCATTCACTTCCTGAGTAGGCTGATCGGAGTTCAGCTCATTCACATCGTGAACAAGACTTACAGACTCGGAATCGCCCACTCCCTCCATGGATTGATCAGAGATAAGCTCATTCACATCGTGAACGAGTCCATCAAAATCAAAATCATCAATCCTTAGTGACTGAAGGTACTCATCAATGATGGACTCGTTGTCCCGGGCCGTAAAATGCCGATTAACATCGACATTCCTAATAGGACGATCCCAGAACCTCCTCTGCGCCTCATAAGCAGTCTGCAATATATCAATCCTCTCCGCATCTACCACGAGTAACTCCGCAATGAGAGCCATTGGGTCCTCGTGAACGATGTGGGTCGGGACGACCGCTTCTCTGAGAGCCAGGAACCAAGTCGGGAAACATGCAAGTAGAAGCTCGCAAACAGTCTTTCCCGACATAACACCACCATAGAACACGTACATCCGTACAAGGTTTTTAAACCTCATGAGAAATCTCTTTAGGTTAGGGAAATCATCGAATTCCTCGAACCTCAAGAAATCTATCTCTTTCCGTGCCAGGAAACCGAGTAGTCGAAATCGAAAGGAGTCCGGAACACCATCGGAATAAGCTAAACGACAAATCTTCGTGCGAATAGAATCAATAGACATATCTGAAATAAATAACAAGTAAACAACTTATAAGCGCAAATAATTTATGTTATCAATGTTAGAAACCCAATAATAACATTGAACCAACAAACGAGTAGCCCGATACTATTTACAAATAGTCCACTATAGGTGAATGCTATCCATAAAATTATCGACCATGACCGCAGTCTATTTTATTTCTTATCCCATCACACGGACCACAGTGAAACAAAGAAATAATAACCCGTGCCTCAGGACCCTGCTAATTCGAGAAGTGACCTCTATAGGAGGATTCATCAATAAGCAGCTAAGCTACAACCATATTTTAATATTCCGAAAAATCAATTCTATTAAGAGTAACCCACCCGCTAAGGAGGAATTACCTTTATAAAATCATTTTTCCATATTATCAATTTTGAATTTAACCAATGAACTATAATCAGTGTCTCCTATAGGGAGGAAGACTCATTGTCAACGCGAACACTAATTATTTCATTTTAAATCAAATTATCCTTTTGAAGTCTAAACCAATGAAATCCATAATCAGCATCTCCTATAGGGAGGAAGACTCATCGTCAACGCGAATGCTAATTACTTCATTTTTAAACCAAATATGGAGGTCCTTTAAATCAATTAACAGATAATCGATTAATTATACCGCTTAGTCTTTTTAAGGGTTTGTGTGACAATCGTAGCACATAGACAATTAAGTCCTATCACATGATTTCTAAGCGCAAGTAATAAAACATGATCGCATTGAAATCATTAAAACCGGCATGCTATGACCCCTATGCATGTTATTTCTATTACGCAAACAATGAAAAGCAACTATAACAAGCTAATCATCTCATCGCGTAATTTAAATCCATCCATAGCATGCATAATAATAAAATCAAATAAATAGGCTGCCGACCGGGAATAGAAAGCCCTATCTATTACATTTAATTAAAATAAAAACCCCGGAACAAGCTCCGGTCTTTAATCTTCGATTTTGGAAGCCCATCCCGATCTTCAAGTCCACCTTCCAAAAATAGCAAGTGCTCGAAATAACTAGGGTGCGGAAAACCCTAATTACCAAAAACGGAAAGCGAATTAATTTCGAACGAACTAGGGTACAAAAACCCTAGCCGTCGACGATCATGCCTAGGTTTCGAAAAACCCTAGCCGTCGTCAACGTAATGGGCCGAACGTTGTAAAACGTGCAGCCCGTCGTTCGAAATCCGGCCACGCGCCGCCGCTGAGCCACGCGTGTAACACACGCGCCGACGCGGTGCATGCCGGGGACCCCGTTTTGGCTCCACGACAAGCCTGACGTGGCTGGGTTCGGGCTGGGTGCGTCCGTTGCGACCCAGCCCGAGCCACTGCTCGTCACCATCGCCAAAAACGCCGTCGCCATCGCCGTTAGCCGCTGCACAAAACAGCGCCGCCGCCGCGAGCCACCGCCGGTGGCTGGCATGCCACCGGACACTCCTACTGAGCTCACCGGCGTCCCAGCACCACCGGAGGTGCTGGGTTCGAGCCCGGGCAGCCGTGGCTGAATCCGGCAGCAGCGCGCGCGCAGGGGACAAAACCAGCCGCTGCCGTAGATCAACGCCACTGCCGCCGCCGCCGGTGGTCAGGGGACCACCGGACCTGCTGTCCGCCTCCGTCCGCACCACCCCGTCGTCGTCGAGCCACCTCCGATCCGCGGTGCTTCGAGCCCTGCAGCGTGCGGGCCAAAAACCGCTAGGGTTTCGGCCGCCGCTGCTCCCACTCGTGTTCACCGCTGTCGTCGCGCCGCTGCTGGTCGTCCGGCGCTGACTGGGCTCCGTCTCTGACGTCGAGCCGGGCGCTGGACCGCCGGGCAGGCCACGGTTCAGGCCCAGCAGCGCGCACGAGCCCAAACCCGTTAGGGTTTCGCATCGCCGCCGCTGCCTTCGCCCGTTCCGCCGTCCGCCGCCGGTTCTGCCACCGCCGCCTCTCGTCTCCGGCTTGCCTGAACCCTAGGATGAACCCTAGGGTTCAGCCGCCATGAAAAACGACGAGGAGCAGCGGTGCTAAACCGAGGCAGATTACGCCGCCCGCCGCCGTCGTGCGTCCGACGCGCCGCCGCCTGCGGCCGTCGTCTCCTTTTCGTCTCTTGCTCGTTCCTTGGACCTCGTTCCTCAGCAATTCTCCGATTTACAGCATACAATATAATACGAAAATCGAAAAATACAAGAAAAACGAATCCTATTCTAATCGGCACCTTATTATCTCGCCTATTCAAAAACAAACGACCAACGATAAATCGAAAAACGATAAACAACGCACATAATTTTCCCGGACAGCAGCATGCACACATAATCATAATTACTCGAATGCATGAATATAAAATTCGATTCAATCACAGAGCCGATCCAAAAAACCTCGGGCTCTGATACCACTTGTTGGGAAACGGCTGCTTGAAAGCCGCCCCGACCCAGATCTTGGTTCGGATGTGTTGATTCGATCGTGCACATAAATTCATGCAACAGTTCGAGTACATACCTTGATTATGAAGAACGTGCAATCTGAGTCGTGTCTGATCGATCTACGGTTCTGATCTTCTAGGATGTGATCCCACACCTTGAAATCCGAGACTTGGTGGGCGTCTCGAGATCACTGGAACCTCGATCTCCTCTCCTCAGACTCGGCCGACTCTCTCTCTCTCGCCCTTAGGGTTCTGTGCCAATCTCACAGAATTCGATTCTGGTGGCTAGGTCAGATTATGAGAACTAGGGTTTTATGAGAGAGTTGAGATTATATATATATGGTTCATAAATAAGGAGATATGATTCCTTATTTATCTCCAACCATATCTTTGCCATCCCATATTTATTCTCTTTCCATAACTTTCAAATCTTATTCCTTTATTAATACGGAATTAATAAGGAATTAATCTGTTCAGTTATGCAACTGTATATCCGGAATTAATTCTAACAAATAGAATTTATTCTAATTCCAGTAGAAGAATAAATAACTAAATATATACTAAATATATTTAGATATGATATTTATCCCCATAAGATTTAATTAAATAAATCTTATCTTATTAGATTTAATCTTATCCGTGAATAACTAAATAATAAATAATTAGATTTAATCCCACAGGATATAAATCTCAATTAATTATATTTATTATCCATTCACCGGATATAAATCCAATATATATCATATACCGGGCCTGAGTACAATTATTGAGTCCAAACTCAATAATACAATTTAGATCGATTCCCGAGGTCTGTTTGGGCCATCCTAGGGATCGGATACCAGACAGAGTTGGGCCTTATCTAATTCGATATTTCCATGTCCACCCCTGAACATGTATCTAATTAGAACTATGACGCACTCCACTAAAGTGTCATAGCTGAATCACCGCTCTGTCCCAATTATGTAGATTGGGTAGGTATTTTGTATAGTTCGACCCCCGTGTTTAAGACCTCCTTATCCGTTAACCAATTAGAGCTACCATGACTGCTCCTAATTGTTAACATCTATTCCTCAGGTAGTACCCGTTCACTCCTCATTATTATACCTGAACTTAATCAGCATGCATGACTTGGTATAATAAACATTGTGAACTCCCTTGAGGGGATAACGTCAGCCTGCACTCACACAGGACACGGCTTATTGATAACACTTATTAGACATACTATGCATCTTCGTGTTACCCAAAGTACGACATGACTTAGATGAACTAACGAAGTTCATATCTTCGTAAATCAAAGTAACATCGAAGAATACATATACATCTAATAGTTTACCAAGGTTAAGATCGAGCTAGAGCCTGAGATCTATAGCTCTTCACCTATATCACCTCTGATATAGGGTCAGTATCAGAAGAGCATTATCTCTGTTGATCCTTCAATACGTTCCACCGTACCAGCATAATTAGTGATTAGGACTCATCACTACCATTAAGCTGCAGTCAAGACCGACAGCTCAGCCCAAGCTGTCTCGACTGTGAACTGTTTATATCTCATCATTATTAACGACCTTCGTGATCCTCTCCGAACTCAGATTTACACGTGGCCTAAAACATGAGATAATGGACTTTATTCTTGCTTAAACATATTCTTCCAGATAGGGATTGTTAACAGTGGACCTGTGTCGTAACCACTAAAACAACCGGTTTTGCTTTAGGTATACAACAACCCCAACAGCACCAAGTGGGTGTTCAAGAACAAGACGGACGAGGACCACAACGTAGTAAGGAACAAGGCGATACTCATTGCCAAAGGCTACTGCCAAGAGGAAGGAATCGACTTTGACGAGACCTTCGCTCCAGTGGCACGGCTTGAAGCTATCAGATTGTTTCTAGCCTATGCAGCAGCAAAGAAGTTCAAAGTCTATCAAATGGATGTGAAGAGCGCGTTCCTCAACGGTGAACTCAAGGAACAAGTGTATGTGGAGCAGCCACCGGGTTTCGAGCAGGGAGATAAAGTGTATCGATTAAAGAAAGCCCTATATGGGTTGAAGCAAGCTCCCAGAGCTTGGTATGATACTTTATCTCAATTCCTAGTGGACAATGGATTCCACAAAGGGAAGATAGATTGGACTCTCTTCACCATCAACCATGGAGAAGATATGCTTTGGGTCCAGATCTATGTGGACGACATCATATTTGGGTCACCAAACCAGTCGCTTAGCGAGAAGTTTGGAGAACTGATGAAGACCAAATATGAAATGTCGATGATTGGCTTGATGAGCTGCTTTCTAGGTCTTCAAGTGAAGCAGTAGGATAATGGAATTTTCATCAATCAAGCCAAGTACACTAGAGATATGCTTGCCATGTTTGGTGTTCAACATGCTAATGCAGTGAAGATCCCTATGAATACCAACTGAAAGATGGAGCCAGACGTAGGAGGAAAATCTGTAGATCCTACAGATTATCGTGCCCTAATTGGGTCACTTCTATATCTCACTGCAAGCAGGCCAGATATTGCTTTTGCAGTCGGAGTCTGTGCTCGCTTCCAAAGCAACCCCAAGCACAGCCATCTTGAAGCTGCCAAAAGGATTCTTCGATATTTGAAGGGCACTGTCAACATGGGTCTGTGGTATCCAGCGGAGGACAATCTGGAGCTCACTGGATATTCCGATGCTGACTATGGAGGATGCAGAGTTGATAGGAAATCAACGTCAGGCAAGTGTCAGTTCTTGGGAAGCAAGCTGATCTCATGGTTCTCTAAGAAGCAAACAAGCGTAGCCACTTCAACAACTGAAGCTGAATATATGGCCGCAGGAAACTGCTGTTCTCAAATTCTATGGCTTCGTCAGCAGTTGAAGGACTACAAGGTTGAAGCGAATGAAATTCCGATCTTCTGCGACAACAACAGTGCAATATGTATATCGCAGAATCCAGTGCTTCACACCAGGTGCAAGCACGTGGAAATTCGACATCACTTCATTCGTGATCATGTCGAGAAGAAGGATATCAAGCTCGAGAAAATTCATACTGATCTCCAGCGAGCAGATATCCTCACCAAGCCCCTAGCTGAGTCTCGTTTCAACCAGCTATGCATGGAATTAGGGTTATTAGACCCTGGTGAAGAATGCTAGTTCCACGATGCACGAAGGAGTGATCGCTCGTTCTCGTGTGCGTCACTCGCTTCGGATCTTCACCAATTCAAGCGAGTCTCTTCAAATTCCACTCGCTTGAAGAAAATGAAGTAAGGTGGAGAAAGGTGGAGTATTGGAAGAAGTTCCCTACCAACTTATTGGAATTGTTAAGTATATGGTTAAGGGGGAACTAATGCTTACTCTCGGAGCAAGCTACTTCCAAAGCGAGCAAAGATGCTGCTATCTTGAATTTTGCATCGCTTCAATTTGCCCTAGCTTGGGTCAAAGCGAGTCGATTGCAAGTTCATTCTGTAGCTTATAGGAGGAAGCTTGAAGGTTTACCTTTTTCTACAAAAGGTTGCAGGGCTGGTGACATGCTTCTGCGTAAAATACGAGATTGTCTTGTCAGAGCATTCTCATTGTCATCCTGTCCATTTCTGCTCTGAGATAAGGACTTGTACTCATCCCCCATTCGTCGTGAATAAGTACACTTACGTGAAGCTCCCTTCGGGTTGTAGTAAGCTTGTGTACTATATTCATTTTCTCCCCCATTCACGTCGATGGAGGACTCTCTAATTCGTAGAGGAAGATGAATGCCAAGAAGATGAAGTTCTCTACAGGTGGTATCAACAAGCATCAAAGCAATATTAACAAGTGGACTCATCAAGTGCTATCCATTTCAACAACAAAATGGAGTCTTCAACAAGTGGTATCAATCTCCTACGAAGTGAGATTGACTGGTAAGCATTTCAATTTTAAGTACATTAAGTGAGCCGAAGCGTGCTAGAATTCTTCACTCACTACGCGGAAAATATGAAATGAATCTGACACAAATACAAAGAGGAAAACATTCTTGTTTATCCTCGAAGTATGTAAGTCAGAAACATTTTAAAATTAAGCAAAGAAATTCAATTTCTTATTCCAGTCGCTTCAGATGGCCAAGCGAGTGCTACGTCACTCAAAGCTAGCCATCACAAGCGAGTGCGGAACAGTCACTCAAGTGAGTCAAGGCCTAGAGGCCGAACTCGATGCGAGTGGGTACGAAGCGAGTATGAGTTGTCTGCACTCGAGTGCAAATTTCACTTTCTGCCGAGCATTTAATGCAGATTCACGTACGGCGAAAATATCGGGCGTGTGGTTCTCACTTTGAATTCGAAGCGGGAAAAGACGAAGAAGATCCAGCCATCGAATCGTAACAGTCTCTGATCTACAGCCGTTGGATCAGTGCCGTATAAGACAAACCAATCACAGCAGGCCACGTGGAGACGCCGAGCAAGCGGCGGTTCACTTTTACTGTGATGACGCCGGACACATCAGATCCATCACCACACGTCCGCCGCCTACCTACAGGACTTACGGCGATATTACTGTCTTGCCCCTGCCACGTCGACAAAGCCCTACCTCTATTTAAGGGTGGAATTGCAGACTGTAAAAACTTTCACAAATCTCAATCTTTGCCATCTTCGTGCAAAAACTCTCTGCAATTCACGGGTCCTAAAAATCCCCAGCTTTTCGTCGTTAAACTCTCAAATTCAATTCAAAATCTCTCAAAACTCACCATGGGCAAGAAGCAGAAGACAGAGACGATGGAGGAGTTTCTCACGGAGGTCAACAAACACATCAATGTCGAGCCTCATCTCGATCCCTCAATCATCGAGAAAAATGGATTTCTCCGTAGAGCCGTGACCAAGGCCGGTCTATGGAAATTCGTGACGGCGGTTCCGTCAAAAATTCTGGCAAAAGCGGTGGGTGAGCTCTTGCTAAACTTGAGGAAGGAGAAGAATACATCCTCATTCACTGATCCACAGACCAGGAAGCCGGTGGAGGTGGATATGAGTGAACTCATCAGCGCGTTCGACTTGCCGAGAGAAGGAGGAGACTCACTGCTGGATTTGGGTCTTTCGGCCGGAGTTCAGTACGGTCGATTTGCAGCCGACTGAGCAGATCCGAATTACAAGGAGGCCAGTATCCGTACAAGTCTGAAGGCCCCCTTCAATCATATCTGCGAGCTCTTCTCGAAGAGAGTCGCATGCTACATCGGAACCCTAGATACTCTCTCCGAGACGAAGCTGATCGCCACTGCAGTCATCGTCGACAGCCTCACCGGAACCAGCTTCAACTGGCATGGTTGGTAGCCGCTGATGACTTTGCTTTCGTGAAGGGAAGCACCGATCAGATTCTCTGCAAGGGGAAACTGAAATTTTTCTCTAGGCTGTCTGCTGCCTTGGAGGAAAAATATCCGGACAAAGTTTGGCCGGAATCAGACATTGCCATCTACAACAAACAATCCATCTACTATGACAAGTGGAGAAAATCCAAGACACTGATGGATTTGGGACTTCTTGAAGTTGAAGTGCCCGTTGCAAGACCGGTTGCCGAAAGGCAAGCCGAAGTGAGCCAAGCGAGGCAGGTCACTTCACCCGGGAAGCGAACCGCGCCGAAGCGAGGCAAGAAGAAGATGAAGCGAGTCACTTCGCTTGTCCAAGAAAGCGAGGCGGTGGAGAAGCCGGTTGAGGACATTGAAGTGACTCAACCCCAGCCTTTACCAATCAAAGCCAAAACACCCCCACTACAAATCCAAACCCAAACCACCCAAATACCAGAACCTCAAGCTTCATCAACCCAACAACCTCTCACACAGACAACCCCCCTCTCTCCCCATGAAGAAGAATGTGCATCTTCCTTCCAGATACCCAAAATTCCCCTACTCCATGTCGACCCAGTCGAAGCCTACACCACTTTCAAACCATTTCAAACCCAGCAAACACAACCACCACCCACTGAAACCATCCAAGTTTCCGAAACCCAAGAAGCCTCATCATCACCCCCATCATCGGCAGCCACAGCCGATACCGCCCAAACTACCGGTGAACTCCCCATAATTCCATCATTCGTACCTCCTGCCCTCACCACAGAAATGCTAGCTCTCCAACGCTATGCCATGGATAGAGAGCAAGTAGCAGAAACAATTAATCTCCGCTACTCTAACGTTTCATGGAGCGACGTGTTCTACACCAATGTCATCGATTTCCTGACATATATCACCTACCGTGGAACGGAGTACTATAAAATATTCAGACTTCTCAAAGCTTTCAAAGAGGAAGAACTGATCCAAATGGAGGCCAAACTACTCAACTTCATTGGCGAAAACGGCTTCCATGCCTTTCTTGAAGGGACCAGCTTCTGGGAGAAGTTGGATGCAAAGGTGAAAGAAGCCTATCTACTCGCTATAATTCCCAAGCGAGTGCCCTCTTTCCATGAAAGGAAGCTGATCAGGGAGCATAAGGAGGAGGTGGAAGTAAAGGATGCGGAGATCGCTAGCCTTCATAGCGAGATTACTAAGATGAGTGAGGAGATGGAGAAAAAGGCAGGGGAGGTCATCAGTCTTAGAGAAGACTTTGACAGGAAGAAGAAGGATTTGGAGGGAAAGGTGGAGGAAAAGGAGAGGCTGCTAGAGGAGAAAGAGAAGGTGCTGGAGGCACAGGTGAAATTGGTGGGAGAACAATCACAAACAATCACTGAACTCAAGGGCTCGCTTGATGCGGAAAGGAGCCGTTTGAGGAAAGTAAATGCCAGATTGATCGAACTTGAGAAAGAGAAAAAGGAGCGGGAGAAGAAGGTAGAGGAGTTGAAGGAGGAACTGGAGAACAGAGAAGGAGAGTTGGTGATGAAGGGAAGCGAACTACTTAGCACTAAAAAGACTCTCGACTCACTCAAGAAAGAGATGAAGGAACTTAAGCAAGAGAGTGAGATCGACAAGAAAGAACTGGAGAGTCGGAGGAGGAGTGCACAGGCTATTGATTTGCAGAATGCTGAATTATCTATTCTACTGCAAAAGGTCAAGGAGCTGGGTGAAGCGTACACTGAGAAGATTGCTGCAAGTGCCGAATTCCATCTCTCTCTAAACCAGAGAGAGAGGAGCCTTTAAACAATGCAAGCTGAACTTCAAGCGGCTCAGGAATTTTGGTACTTCAACTTGCAAGAGGAGAAGAAGGATATGAGGAGGGAAGTTGAAGCGGAGCTGGAGGCTCGCTTCAGAACAGTGGAACCGTTGGAGAGGATGATGGCATCTGTTGTTGAGAGAGAGAAGCAATGTGAGTACTTGCTGGAGGAAATCTCCATCAAAACAGCTGAACTGGTGGCACCCACCGTGGGAAAAGCCGAGAAGATGTTGGAGGCCATCCTCAACACAGTCAATTCACTCCATCAATCCATCTCCGGAAAATCAATCATCCTAACCCCTGGCAGTGATGATGCCAAAAAGGGGGAAGGACAAGTGAAGCTAGGAGGAGTCGGAGGTTCAGGAGGAAGCAGAGTTGATATAGAGAGAATGCTGGAGGGAGGCAGTGCTGCTGGTGATAAGGAGAAAGTAGTAGATAATGAAGCGAGGGCTCTGAGCGAACTGAAGGGCAAAGTAAAGCTCACGGAGGAGGAGTTGATGAAAAAGCCCGAAGAGCCCAGCAGGCCGCTTCAGGAAAAGGTGCTTAGTGCTTCAATCGCACGGCATCCTCCGGTGACGGTGATAACGAAGGAGGAGAGGCGGAAGCAGGTGGAGCAGGATTTTGCCATGGCATGGGAGATGGAGCGCCTTTTTGATCTAACGAACAAATCTGCTGCAGGTGCTTCTTCAAGTTCCAAAGCGCCCGCTTCAGCCGTGCCCGCTTCAGCCGCCGCGCTTGCTTCAACAGCCGCACTCGCTTCAACTGCTGCACTCACTTCATCAGCAGTTGTTCCTTCTAGTGCAGCTACAAAGAAAGACATGCCGCCTCCCCCACCACCGAAGCAGCCACTGAAGCGAACTGCTCCAGAGACGAAAGGAGATGACCCTGCGGCCAAGCGCCAAAAGGTCAAGCAAGCAGTTGCTTCTAGGGCTGAGAAGGAGGAGAGAAAGAGGAAGGAAAGAGAGGAAGGGAGAAGTGAGAGAGAAAGGGAGAAGAGAATTAAGGCAAAGCGACTACAGATAATTGATACCAGGATTGAGGAGCACTTCAGTGAAGTGATACTCATCCAATCTTCATTAGTGCGCAGTGCTTTCGTTCCGCATATGCCTGATGAATCCGAAGCTTACGAGGCCCAAGCCATATCTGACGCGTGTGATGTAGCAACCAAGGAGATGGTTGAGTCTATTCGCTACCCCCGCACAGATGAACAAGACTATATTCGCAAACGACTCAATGAGAAACGTCCAACGTGGAACAGCGAGTCGGCAGCAAAATTCAAGAAGGTCATGGCTCAACTATCAGGCAGGTCAGAAGAGGAGTTGGCCAAGCGAAGGAATGAGCATCCGGACTCCAGGGAAATTGAAGACTTCATCCCGAGTGATCAGCGTGATCTGTGGCTTGACTACAAGGATTTATTTATTAAAGCATACTACTATTGGGAAGTAGTGCCACTTCAGGATCGCTGCTCTCGGATGAGTGCTCTCAGCAACTTCCTCTGCACGTATGATGAGAAGCTGCGTAGGAAGATCTTCACCACGGCAGAATTAGCTCAGCCCAAGCCTCTGATCGTCAAGGTTCCAGCGGTAAAGGATTTCCCCATGCATTATCATCCAGGCACGGACGTTCCTAACAGAGGAATCACTGATGAGGAGGTGAATGAAGCTTTCAGGCTGGAAAGTACATGGAGAAGGCCAAGTATTCACACCGTGGGTACTATGGAATCGAGAGTTCTATCAGCCTATGTTGTTGATAGTGTTGCTGATGAAGGAGAGAAGAAGAAGGAGGAAGAGGGAAAGGAGAAGGAGAAGGAGGATGAAGCTGCAGGAAACCTTTGAGTTTCAAGCTTCTTATTTTGTGAACTGTTGTTCATCTATCTCACTTTTATTTCTGCCTCTCCTGCGTCATTTACTCGCTTTGTGAATGACTTTACTTTTTGCTACAAACTCAAACAATTTAACCGAAAAAAAGGAACTTAAAAGAAAAATTACAAACGAAACTGCAAAGGAAGCAGTCGCTTGAAGTTCCCTTCACGGTTAGATAGACTAGATTTATTCTTTATCTAAGTCTTATGGGTTTTGGCATCATCAAAAAGGGGGAAATTGTTGGGAATTGTTAAGAACCACATGTTAAGGGGGAACCTATAAGGGATATCTTATTTTTTTGATTTGATCCCAAAACTCCCAAGCGTTCTGTTCCCAAGCGACCCATTTTTGATGTAAATAATAGGTTAGAATTTTTCTAAGCCTAAACTGTTAGGATGGCTTTGTTTTGCTTAGGTTTAGACTGCAGGAATTCCAAGTGAAGGCCATTCACTTGAGTGAGTTTTCTAAGTGAAGCGAGTCTACCAAAGCTGAAGTGAAGCGTGCCGAAGCCAGTGAAGCGAAGCGAGCGCTACAGTGGAATCAAAGTGAATCCACGAAAGCGAAGCAAAGCGAGCGCTACAAAGAAAAGACGAAGCAAGTCAACGAGGGTCAACACTTACTTAAGAAGTCTCTCGTGAAATTTATTTCTCAAGTGACTCGCTACAAATATGACCGTGAAGCGACTCACTTCAGAGCGGCCGCTACAACTTCAAAGCGAAGCAAGCCACTACCTACCAGAAAGCGACAGCGCGACTCCCGCCCATATTTTGAACTCCAGTCAACAGGAGATCGTAGCATTAATTACAAGATCTCCACGTGTCGAAAGCGGAGTGGAGCGGAGGAGTTGACTGCCAGGCTGACAAAGGCGCCGCAACAGTACTGGCTCGCTCCAGTTACTGTTAGCCTTGTAAGTTAGCCAATTTTGGCAAAATGCCAAAAACTGGACGTCTGAAAAGGTGCCAGCCTGCGCAAGTACTGTCTAGAGGAGGAGGGACAAGGCCACCAACCAAGCAACGGATCTCGCCAATCTCTCCGCCTATAAATAGTGAAGGACCAAGACGTGAAGAAGCAGAACACTACTTGAGCATTCGAGCCTACTGCAAACAAATACTCCCAAGCCTTCGAGCAAATCTTCGAGTCTTTGTTTTAAGTGTTCTCCGAGTTTCCTGTTCATCGGAACTCGTCTTCACAACCTTCACACTTAGAATCTAAGCCCATTCCATATCCAAGCTTAGAAGAAGAGCTCTAGCCATCTTTGCACTTACTGTAAAGGGCTCTTCATAGTGTGTCGTCGTAAACCAAAAACCCTAAATCTGTTCGTTAGGTTTTTGAGTTCGTCGTTAGGTTGTTTCGATCCAAGGCTCTTCTTTCATCGATTGAAGAAGCCTCGATCATAGAGTTTAGATCCAAGCTTGCACTTACATCGTTTATGTGAAGCTCGATCGAAGCTAGGCTGTAAGAAGAGCCCGTAATCTCCCTGTCTGTTTGACTGAAGCGAGTGAAGCTTCCAGTCTAGTTAGGTCTTTGGTGTGAACCTAGAATCACCCAGCGTTTGACAGATCCAAGCAAGTGAATCTCGATCTTGTCATAGGCTTTTGAAGAGCCCGAAATCTTCAAGTTCTTGAGTGAAGAGAACAGTTGTCGTCGTGCAACAAAGTGGACGTAGGAGCGTTTTCTCCGAACCACTATAAATTTCTATGTCGTATCTCTCTAACCCTAATCTCTTTACTGTATTTGATTATCCATTGCACGTGCATCTAAACAAACATAACTTGGATTTTTAATTACTTAGGAAAGATTTTAGCTCACCAAATTCCGCATACACGAGTAAAGACTCCCTCTTGATCAAGTGCTCACTTCGATCAAGCAGGCAAGCTACGTACTGTAGATCTAGCTTCAGCTAGGTTTTATGTATTAAGTGAGCTCTTTACTTGTTACTCTGAGTTAAGGGATTTGAAGTTGAAAAACTTCAAAATACGTATTCACCCCCCCTCTACGTATTTTTCCTATTAACAAACCGGGACCAACATTAAGGGAAAAAGAAGTTGAAAAACTTCTTACACACGTATTCACCCCCCCCCCCCCTCTACGTGTGTACCGCTTAACAAACCGGGACCAACAAAATTGTAGACGTGTACGTGGATGATATCATTGTCAAGAGCAAAGAGAATGCCACTAGCATTGCCGACCTCCGAACTATTCTCGTTCTACTTCCGAAGGTAAATCTCAAGCTAAACCCTCAAAAGTGCACCTTCGCAGCAGTCCGATATGGGAAATTCCTGGGTTGTTGGATTTCTCAAGGAGGTTCAAAAGCCAATCCACCAAAGATCCAAATTGTGTTGGAGATAAAGACATTGAAGTCGATCTACGACGTGCACAAATTGACAGGTTGTCTCGCACCATTATGCCGCTTCCTCTCCAAAGCTGCAGAGAAACAACTTCCTTTCTTTAAAATTTTGAAGAAAGCTCTGGATTTCAGCTGGGGAAAGGAACATAAGTCCGTATTTGTTGATTAGAAGAACTACCTCGCCAAGCTCCCGACTTTGTCCATACCAAAACAAGGCCAGGTGCTTTCTTTGTATCTGGCCACCTCGGACGAAGCCATCAGTGCGGTATTAGTACGGAAATAAGAACATCGCAAGCTACCAGTGTACTTCATCAGTTGGGCACTAATAATACCCGAGACGAGGTACCAACCCTTGGAGAAGGTCGCGCTGGCTTTGGTGAATGCGGCTAGGAGGTTGTGACCATACTTTCATGCGCATCCTATACATGCTCTCACTTACTGTCCACTTTGGCAAGTGTTATCAAAGCCTGAAGCCACATGAAGAATTACGAAGTGGGAAATTGAGCTCGGTGAGCATGACATATCTTACCTTCCTCGTCTAGCCATAAAGGGGCAAGCTTTAGCGGATTTCTTGGTAGAGATTACCTTTGTAAAGAAACCAAAGTTTGTCGAACCCACTCCGATCCGTGTCGAAGAAGAGCTGGCAAAAGAAGAACCCAAAAGTTGTTGGCATGTGTACGTGGATGGAGCATCGGGGAAGACAGGAAGTGGAGCAGGATTCTTCTTGTAGGCCCGAAAAAGCAGGAGGTCACCTATTCACTTGGGAAAGTACGAAGCCAATGGTGACTGAATGAAGAAGTACCTCGAGTAGGCCAAAGACCTGCAACAGCTCTACTCTTATTTTCAATTAGTTCCCATTCTAAGATGACAGAACATCTGAGCTGACACTTTGAGCAAGTTAGCTTCGGCTCCAACAACCTATCATGTCGAACAAATCTAAAAGAGGAGCATAAAAGAAGCCGAAGTCAGTGTAATCACGGAAGATGATCCTAACTGGATGACGCCACTTCGGCGTTACTTAGAAAAAGACGAACTACCGGAAGATAAGATCGAGGCCAGAAAAATCTTGAGCAAATCATTGCGTTATGTCCTTCAAGAAGGTATTTTGTATAGGAAGACGTATCTCTAGCCTTACTTTGATGCGTGAGTCCAAATGAAGCCGATTACATGCTACACAAAGTGCATGAAGCAGCATGCGAAAGTCACATCGGACCTCACGCATTAACCAAGAAATTCATGAGGTGGGGGTATTACTGGCCAACAATGTTCCAAGACGTGGTCGAGCTCGTCAAGAAGTGTCTGAAGTGCCAGATCCATTCATATGTCCCAAGACTGCCTCAAACTGACCTCGTCAGTATGCAAAGTCCATAGCCATTCATACAATGGGGAATCGACATCATCGGTCCATTCAAAAGGACACCAGAGCAACTCCAGTTTTTGAGAGTCACCATGGAATATTATACGAAGTGGGTGGAAGCCGAGCCATTGGCCAAGATCACGAGCAAGAACACTCTTAACTTTGTATGGAAGCACATAGTGTGTCGTTTAGGTATACCCCATATTTTAGTTTCAAACAATGGGACCTAGTTCACTGACAAAACATTCAAGGAGTGGTGCGAAGATCTCGAAATCCAATAGAGATTCACCTAGGTAGCCCATCCCCAAGCAAACAGACAGATCGAAGTCACCAACAAACAATTGTGAAAGGACTTATGACTTGTCTCGACTGAGCCAAGGGAAATTGGGTAGAGAACCTGCCACATGTCCTGTGGTCATATCGAACAACATGTAGGACCTTGAACGGAGAGACCCCGTACAACCTAGTGTATGGTAAGGAAGCTGTGATCCCGGTCGAGATCGGTATGCCAAGTCCCCGTGCAATCAACTTCTCAGTCGAAGTCAATGAGGACAACCTCCGAACCAACCCGGACCTACTTAGAGTAGCTCGATACAAGCAACAAGTCGCTCGATACTACAACCAGCGAGTCAAAAACAGACAATTCCAAGTAGGTGATCTCGTTCTTAGGAATACTGAAGTCAGCAAAGCCGCCAAGCTCGGCAAGCTCAAAGCCACATGGGAATGACCATATCGAGTTGACGAGGTCCTCCAAAAAGGGTCATACAAGCTCGTCCAATTGTCTGGAGAGCCAATACCCCGTGCATGGCACATTATTCACCTTAAGAGGTATTATGCATAAGTGTTTCACTAAAAAGTGTTCGCAATAGAACGAAATCCTATCGTAGCACTAGCAAGTAAAACCAAAGTATCGAATCTCAAGGAAAACTTAACAGGGCAATTAATTATGTAGTAAACCTAAAACTAAGAAAGCAAGTAAAGAATATTTTGGGGTTTTTGTTTTAAATCCTAGGCAAGAAAATAAATCAAAGCAATAAATCAAAGCAAATAAATCTAATCTAGAAAGCTGGAAATTAATCTAAGAATTAAACTAAAGAAAACAATAAATCTACCTAGGCAAAAATCGAAAGGAAAGCAATAAAGAAAGCAACGAAAGAACAGAAAACGAATCTAGACATAATTGAACTAAATCTGAAAATCTGGAAATTAAATAAATAAATCTAACTCTAAGAACTTTGAAAACGAGAGAATTGAAAACGAAAGAAAAACGAATTTAAACTAGACTTTGAAAACCGAACGAACGAAATTAAGCTAAGGAAATTAAACGAAGCAATAAAGAAATCGAATCTAGAACTAAAGCAAGTAATTAAAGCAATTAAACGAAAGCAATAAAATAACTTACGAAAATAACGAAGAAACGAAGAACTTGAATTAAACTGCAACGAACTACGAATCCGGATTCGAACAAAAGAAAGCAATAAAAACTAAAGCTAAAGTATTTAGAACTGAAAAACTAAGGTAAAAGCTTGTCATAATTCGTGCCCTAATGGCATATATATACTAAGGTAAAAGTTTGATCCCAACTAGGAAATTAATTAGGAAAAACGCAACATGGAGCGAGCGCTCCAAAGGGAAGGAGCGGGCGCTCCATATCGGCTGCGCAAAATCCAGCTTGAATTCTTGAACTGGCGCGGGCGCTCCATCCTCCTGGAGCGGGCGCTCCAAAGCCTTCATGCAAATCATCCCGAGCACTGTTCATGGAGCGGGCGCTCCACACCTCTGGAGCGAGCGCTCCAACTGATCCGCGCACTTTATGCATTTTTGCACTCTTTTCCCGTCCTTTTCTCGTTCTTTCTCCTTCTTTCGGCTCCCATGATCCCTAACAAGTAAAATACTCGAAACACCCAAATCATAGCTATATAGATACAAAACGACTCAAAAACGACACAAAAACAAATAATAAATAACGACTAAAACCTAACAAAATGACACCAAACAACTCCCCCACACTTAGACCTTTGCTTGTCCTCAAGCAAAATAATCATATAATTTAGACTCAATTCAAATAATCCAAATCATAGAACATTTAATCATCGGAATCGACAAACTCAAACAAGGTCACTTTAATCCCAAGTTACGAACAATCATCATCAACAAACTATGCGGCTTATAAATCAATCCAAGTAAGAGGAAAAGCAATGATATCACACATCTCACAATAATCTAGATCACCACAACTTAGACGACTAGCCTACTTCCCCTTTTTATTCAACAAATAAGCAACTCTTTTTTTTTTTTTTTTTTTAAACTAGTGAACGTTTATGGCACAAAATTCACTAGGTTTAATCATCGATGGGTCACATCGAGCCTCCTAGTGCGGTTTCCCGTACCCATTGTCAAGAGGGGTAGAATGCCTACGAACACTTATTCTAATATACACGAGTATCATCTAGGACGATGTTCATGAAATATGATCATTCGAGGGTCTCTCGAAGCCTTTTCATGTGGTTTCCCATGCTCATTACTCTAGTATTTTTATACGTTACAAGCAAGAGGAGCAGAAATCCTATCAACTCTTTATTCACATAAACACAACTATTTTTTTTTTTTTTTTTTTTTTTTTTTTTTTTAAGGGGAAAGTAAACTAGCAATCCAAATTACAACAATCTAGACTAATCACTCAACCAAAAATCATAAATCGTTTTCCTCAAACTCACATCAATTCATGCCCCACAATTCATCGAATCATAATATATCACAACTCAAGATTAAACCAACCTAATTTATGCTCAAATCAATTCCAACAACTAAATACTCCATCATCAAATCATTCAAATTAATCCTAAATTACATGCTTACATGCTTGAACACAAACAAATTTCTAAGTGGGGAAAAATAAACAAAGACACAAAAACAAACAAGACACGAAAACACAAAAACACAAACATCAACGTAACATGTCAAAAGTGATAATTATTCACACCCCCCCCCCCCCCCCACACTTAAAATCATGCAATGTCCCATTGCAAGAAAATAAATAGAAAGAGAGGAGAAAACTTATCGCTTTTGACGACCACAATTGGCACAAAAATCGGAACCTTGATCGATCCCAAGAATTGCAACCTACAAAACAAACAAAGACAAAAATACCAAACAAGCGTAATATCTCCTAAAATGACCAAAAACAATAAAAATAAAAATAAAGAAAAACGAATAGCTATCAAGGGTGAAAGTTTCGAGGATCATTTGGATCATTAGGATCCCAAGGTGCCTGCGAAGAAGAAGAAGAAGGGTGAAAATCGGTATACCTCGAAAGATGGCGCTCAATATCGTAGACCCGATTCTCGACCCCTTGAACTCTCGTCCCCATGTTTTGCATTTGAAGTCCCAAGTTCTCCATATTCGTCGTCATCGACTGAAATAGCACGGCATGGGAATCCAGTCTCTCGAACAACCCGGTCTGAAACGTGTTGAACCCCTCTTGATATGCGCGAAAGTAAGCTGGGGGTTCCTCGGGTTGTGCAGCTCCGACTCCTTCATCCATTTGAATTTCCTCGTGTTCGGCCGGTGCTCCATGGATGGCTATGTAGTTTCTGACCGAACCCCGTAGATGCCATGGCTTGAACTGAGTAGGGGAAGATAAGTAAGAGCCATTGATGAGCTTAGCTGGGGTGATCTCCCGACTCGGGACGAGAGACATCGGAGGAATGGGATAAAATGGAACCGCCATGTAACGAGCTATCCCCGTAGCTATCTGAGAGAGGGCGGGATGGGCATTGTGCCTCGACTGGTTGCCAATGATCTGGTTCCAAATGAAATGGGAGATGCTAACCTGCACATGATTCTTAGCAGCCCACAACAGGTAACACTCCGGACCACTAACTTTGCTCCCTTCTATTTTTCCTGTTACATTGAATGCTAGGAAACGATGCAACAGTAATAGAGAATTATCACGAATAAACATAGAAGGGGCACCCTTTTGTACCCAGTTATCACAACCAGTCAACTCTTTCCAAGCAGCAAAATAATTGAAATCATGAGGCACAAATTGAGAAGCATCATCAGAATAGTGAAAACCAAAAATCTCATGCATGCGATAGCAAGACACTTCACAAAAAATTCCACCCAAATTGCACAGAAAAGCAGTCTCCTCCTCTTGACCCTCATCAGTATTTTTCCCTAGTCTAGCAGTACACAACATCTCCAAACACAATATATCATGCCCCTCCCATTGGTTATTAAAATACTGAGTTAAGCCTAGGACCTCTAAATATTGAGCAAGTGACTCTCCTAGGCGCAATTCCTCAATAAACATAGGCGAATAATGGCGAGGAGGCAACAATTCCATATCTTTGAGATGAAGGTACCGATTTGTTACCTCATACCCATCATCGGTATCGAAGGGAACACGAAAGGTGACACCGTATTCTCCCGGTGTAATCCCTCCAACTGGACGAGCTGACATCCGGGCAGAGAATGGAAGACTAGATGATGCCGCTCCAACAACCGGGGCTGCTCGTTTTCTTCTCGACATGGTAGAGCCCGTTTCTGCAGAGGTGGAGCGGGCGCTCCCAACCATTGGAGCGAGCGCTCCAGTTAAGCTGCGCTGAAAATTTTAAATCCAACATTAGTGGAGCGAGCGCTCCAACTATTGGAGCGGGCGCTCCAACACAGGCTCGCTCTTTTTTTTTTTTTTTTTTTTTAAATACGTGGGTTGCCTCCCACCAAGCGCTCTTTTAACGTCATTAGCTTGACTTACAAAAATTTCATCGAGAAGAAAGAGAAGGGGGATCGGAGATAAAAATGGTCTCAACCGTCTGAGGCAACGTCTCTCCTTTGATGTACGGTTTCAAATGTTGACCATTAGCTGAAAATATGCACCCCGACTCTTCATTCTTGATCTCCACATTTCCATGGGGAAAAACTCGAACCACCGTGTAAGGATCTCCCCACTTGGACTTGAACTTGCCCGGAAAGAGACGAAGACGAGAATTGCAAAGATGTACCTTCATCCCGGGCTTGAACTCCTTGTAGACGATCCTCTTGTCATGGGGCCTCTTCACCTTGTCCTTGTAAATTGTCACATTCGATGAAGGTGGCGAGTTTTCCTCATCTACTTCATCAATCTCCTCTAAATCCCGTAGACGTTGCTCGATCTCCTCTTCCTCATCCACGCAACTAAAGAACTCGTCATCCTCTTCTTCAACGAGCTCTTCATGACTTGCTACCCTATTAAAATCCTCACAAATATTTTCCTCAACAAGAGGGTTAGCAAGTTTAACATAAGAACAACTATGAATAGAGGAAGTAGGAATAGAAGACGAATTTCGAAATACCGAAAACGTCACCGAACCTCCCTTGCCGGCCATGCTCAAAGTTCCGGAGCCAACGTCGATTCGAGTTTGAGTAGTTGCCATGAACGGTCGTCCTAGCAAAAGAAGATGACCTTTCCCACTCCTCGCTCCTCGCCCCACGTCTAGCACAACGAAATCGGCAAGAACTCGAATACCTCTCACAAGTAAAACAACATCTTCCATAATCCCCAAGGGTCGACTCAACGAACCATCGGCTAACTCGATGTAATAATTTGTAGGCTTAAGATCCCTTGAACCCATTCTTTCATAGATCGAATAAGGCATCAAGTTCACCGCTGCCCCCAAATCCAACATTCCCGATACACGATCCCCATTATCCAAACTAACATCTAATGTAAAGCTTCCGGGATCACCTTGTTTCGGTAGAGATGAGAGGTAACCGGTCGAGGTAGGAGAGGTATGAGAACGAATTTGGCTTGCTTCGACGGCAGCCACAGTGTGACTCCTCATTTGCTTGTCTTCGCCTTGCTTCTTGTTCTTCAATCTGCTCGGGAAAGGGATAGGAGGGACGTAAGGATTGGGTGCCTTATGAAAATTGGTCTCCTCCTCCTTTTTCTCTGTTTCGGCTGCTGGAGGTGCAACAGGGGACCGGAGCGGGCGCTCCATCTGTTGGAGCGGGCGCTCCATGTAGGGTGCGCTCGAAGAATTATTCTGAGAGACTTGGAGCGGGCGCTCCGAAGGTTGGAGCGGGCGCTCCAGTTGAGACTCGCTTTTGATTTGCAGGCGTTGGAGCGGGTCCGTTTCGTTATGTTTTGCGTCTCTTTCGTTTGTATTTTGCTATGATTTGGTTGTTTGGAGTTTGGTTCGTGTAGGATCGTTAGGTGGAAGAAACGGAAGGAAACGGCTCGAAAAAGGCGAAGAATTGAGGAAATATCAAGTTTGGAGCGAGCAAGACGCTGGACGATCGTCCAAGGCTCTGGACGACCGTCCAGAGTGCGCTGGACGAGCGCTCACTGCGGTGGACGAGCGTCCAGAGTAGAAATTAAAGAAGCCAGCGAGTGCGACGTTGGACGAGCGTCCAGCGCACACTGGACGACCGTCCAACGCTCCGGCCAGCTACCCTTTCCTTATTTATCTAGGTTTTTACCTAGTATATATATGCCATCCTTGTACACGAATTATAACCATCTTTTATCATTGTTTAGCTTTAGTTTTCAGATTCAAATACTTTATTTTAGCTTTCAATTGTTCGGATCCGGATTCGTTCTTCGTTTATTGCAATTTAATTCAAGGCGTTTATTTAATTCAAGTTCTTCGTTCTTCGTCTCAATTTTCGTAAGTTATTTTATTGCTTTCGTTTATTCGTTTTAATTGCTTGCTTTCGTTTTAAATTCGTTTTCTTAATTGCTCCGTTTAAATTCCTTAGTTTAATTTCGTTGTTTCGATTTCTAGTTTTAAGTTTAGATTCGTTTTCCTTCGATTTCAATTCCTTCGTTTTTTTCAAAGTTTTCAAGTTAGATTAATTTGCTTTTAATTTCCAGATTTCAATTCATCATGTCTAGATTTATTTATGCTTCTTTCTTTGCTTTCGTTTCCTTCGTTGCTTTCTTTATTGCTTTCTCCTTGATTCTTGCCTAGGTAGATTTAATTGCTTTCTTCTAGTTTAAGTCTTAGATTTATTTCTTGAGTTCTAGATTAGTTATTTACTTGCTTTTATTTATTGCTTTGATTTATTTTATTTGCCTAGGATTTAAAACAAAAACCCCAAAATATTCTTTACTTGCTTTCTTAGTTTTAGGTTTACTACATAATTAATTGCCCTGTTTCACTAAAAAGTGTTCGCAATAGAAAGCAAGTAAAACCAAAGTATCGAATCTCAAGGAAAACTTAACAGGGCAATTAATTATGTAGTAAACCTAAAACTAAGAAAGCAAGTAAAGAATATTTTGGGGTTTTTGTTTTAATCCTAGGCAAATAAAATAAATCAAAGCAATAAATAAAAGCAAGTAAATAACTAATCTAGAACTCAAGAAATAAATCTAAGACTTAAACTAGAAGAAAGCAATTAAATGAAAGCAATAAAATAACTTACGAAAATAACGAAGAAACGAAGAACTTGAATTAAACTGCAACGAACTACGAATCCGGATTCGAACAAAAGAAAGCAATAAAACTAAAGCTAAAGTATTTAGAACTGAAAAACTAAGGTAAAAGCTTGTCATCATCCGTGCCCTAATGGCATATATATACTAAGGTAAAAGTTTGATCCCAACTAGGAAATTAATTAGGAAAAACGCAACATGGAGTGGAGCGCTCCAAAGGGAAGGAGCGGGCGCTCCATATCGGCTGCGCAAAATCCAGCTTGAATTCTTGAACTGGCGCGGGGGCGCTCCATCCTCCTGGAGCGGGCGCTCCAAAGCCTTCATGCAAATCATCCCGAGCACTGTTCATGGAGCGGGCGCTCCACACCTCTGGAGCGAGCGCTCCAACTGATCCGCGCACTTTATGCATTTTTGCACTCTTTTCCCGTCCTTTTCTCGTTCTTTCTCCTTCTTTCGGCTCCCATGATCCCTAACAAGTAAAATACTCGAAACACCCAAATCATAGCTATATAGATACAAAACGACTCAAAAACGACACAAAAACAAATAATAAATAACGACTAAAACCTAACAAAATGACACCAAACAATAAGTATAGGGAGTCTGTTTAGTTAGAGTCGTAGTCTTTCATTCATGTCTTCAAGTCAAGTTGTGTTATCAAATTTTATTTTCACCTCGTTTTCAATAAGTTGTTATTTTTTATCATTTCCATTAATTCAGTCTTGCATCTTTCCTTACTCATGCATATCACCTCTTCCCCTTCCTATAATACCCTTGTTATTAAACAAGGAGGACATAATACCCAACTTCAGGTATGAACTAAACGAGCGTAAGGGAACAACCCCTATCGATACTTCTCGACAAACAAGGAACCCAATTACCCTTGTTTTTAAATGAGGACGACTCAATTACCCTTGTTTTTAAAACGAGGACGACCCAATTACCATAGTTTGTTTAAAAGGACGAATTAATTACCCTTATTTTTGAAATAATGATGATTTACCCTTGAATAACTACTTCGATGACAAATTGATAGATTCCGTCTCATCTAAAAGCTCGAACTTGTAGAGAGGGTGAGAATCTATTGGCTCATATTATGATTCTCAATACTCCCCTTCACTTGTGGGCTCAATTTTCAACTCTACCATCTGGGTAGGAGGCCCAACAAGTGTACATTTTTAATATGGGTAGAGTTGCTTTCAGCGGGAATCGAACACATGACCTCAGAATTTTCTGAAGGCTCTGATACCATGATTGAATTCCGTCTCATCTAAAAGCTCGAACTTGTAGAGAGGGTGAGAATCTATTGGCTCATATTATGATTCTCAATACAAATCACCTTTTACCTCGACATTTCCAACCACTTCGGTGGAAAGGTCCACAACACTTCGGAGGGGTAATGATTTGACTTCATCGAAATCTCAATTTTGACAGGGCCATCGAGTATTCTTAACACTTCGTAGGGGCAACGATTCGACTTCGTCGTAATCTCAAGATTGACGAGGCCATCGAATCTTCTCAACACTTCGGAGGGGCAACGATTTAACTTCGTCGAAATCTCAATTTGACGGGGCCATCGAACCTTCTCAACACTTCGGTGGGGCACCTATTCGACTTCGTCAAAATCTCAATTTTGACGGGGCCATAGAATCCTACCCCACCACTTCGAATCTCTGACTCAACCCCATCAAATCTTCGCTCCTAATTCTTCTTCTTTTTTTTTTTTTTTTTTTTTTTTGGGGGGGGGGGGGGGGGGGGGGGGGGGTGATAGGATACGGCCCCAACTACTAGGCCTAAACATTTGGCCCAATCCAAATAAGGCCCAACAACGAAGCTCGACCTATGCAGTTCGGCCCGTGAAGACCTCGGGCCCATGCTTCAACGACTACAATTCAAGTCCTAAGAGACGTAAGAGACTCAGATGTTTATCATAAATAGGAGATAGACTTGAATGAGTCCTTATTAGAGAAAAACTCTACATACTTGTATATATAGAGAGAGACTAGGATAGAGTTAGAAATTCATTCACACTTTACAAAAATTTTACGCTTACATTCATCAATAAACATCACCCCTCTTCCGCCTGTGGACATAGATCTATTCCAAATAGATCGAACCACGTAATCTTTTGTGTGTCGTTCTTCTTCTTTCATAATTGCATATTTATTTCTAACTTATTTTTCTACTTTTTATTTCAATTACTCCTTTATCCCACTTCAATTGTCTTGATCCCTAAAATGAAAGAATTAAGTTTTATATTATAATGTGACTCCTTATTCTATGCAAAAAAAAAAAAAAAAAAAAAAAAAAAAAAAAAAAGACAATTAAAGTGAGACGGGGGAGTATGGTGTACTACACAATTATATCCTAACATTGTATTTATGATTTTTAAACTAAAATTGAATACAAATTTCTCCAAACAATTAAAAACAAAACCTTTTAATACTCAAAATATTTAATCTCTAAAATCAAAACAAAATAGAACCAGATCGATAGTAAGTTTTTAGGTTAATATCATTTAAGTACATGACTTTGGGTGGTTTTCGTTTCTTCCCATGAACTTTCAATTTTGTCACAAAAATACACAAACATTTAAATCGTTGCAATTTCCCCAAATTGAGTCCTACGTGGCTACCGACGAGGATTACGTGGCATTGATCGACGGTATAATATACGACGTCGTTTTGAAACTGCTACAAACATCGTTTAAATACATGAATTTTTTATGGTTTTTATTTTTCCACATGAACTTTCAACTTTGTCACAAAAAATACACGAGCTTTCAATTTAATGCAATTTCCCCATTGTTAGTTTCACAACAAATAATAGGAGTAAAATAACATTTGGATCAAATTACAGAGAGGTAAGATCCAATCCTCTAGAATTGAAAGTATAATATGCCTTGCGATTGTAACGGCTACCTTCAAGCTCCAATTTCCTTCACCGAGAATCCTTGAAGAATCCCTGCAAAACAAGCCGGAGGAATGGGTGGGGGTCCTCCGGGAAGAACCTCTGACGCCCAAGTCAGTTCCTTCAAAGAGGAAAACCTTGAAATGTGCAAAGTATAAACTAAGAGTAGAGAGTGAGTAAAAAGCGTGTACCGAATGTATGAAGTGAGCCCTGTATTTATAGATGTAAATGGTAGTGGTATTCTTTTAAATTTGTTATCACATAGGATATTTTAGTCTTTTTTAGTAGAAGATATTTGTAAGGTTAACAACCTATTCGAATAAAACACGTGTTGAAGGAATATAATTCTGTTACGAAGGAATATAATTCTGTTACGTAGATAGATAAGCCGGAGAACTATATTCACAATATAATTATAATTAATTTTAATGAGGATACGAAGAATGTGACAGATCCTCTCAAATGCTTTATTCCGATTGGGTAGGACTTTGCTCTTGCGGCCCTTCTACTTACTAGGACTAGGATTTAGCTCTTGGCTCTTTCTTTGCTCTTGACATTTTTGCTCCTGCCATTTGCTCCTGCCATTTGGCTCTTGCTCTTTCTTTGCTCCTGCCATTTGGCTCTTGGCCCTTTTTTTGCTCCTGCCATTTGCTCCTACCATTTGGCTCTTGGCTCTTTCTTTGCTCCTGCCATTTGCTCCTGCCATTTGGCTCTTGCTCTTTTTTGGCTCCTGCCCTCATTTAGCTCTTGGCTCTTGCCATCTTTGGCTCTTGCCATCTGTTTCCTTTCAATCCTATTAGGATCAACCTCTTAGGGTTTTATTACTATTTTATTTAATCCAATATTTATAATAATAAATATTTACTCCCTATCAACTACTTCCCCCTGCTCTAGAAGATAATTTTTATTAAAAGTAACTTCTGAGAGCAATGAATTGGACAATTAATGTTGGTCCCGGTTTGTTAATAGGGGAAATACGTAGAGGGGAGGGTGAATACGTATTTCAAGTTTTTCAACTTTTTCCCTTTAACTCAGAGTGACAAGTAAAGAGCTCGCTTGAAACTTAAGACCTAGCTGAAGCTAGATTTACAGTACGTAGCTAGCCTGCTTGACCGAAGTAAGAACTTGATCAAGAGGGAGTCTTTACTCGTGTATGCGGAAATTCGGTGAGCTAAAATCTTTTCCTAAGTAATTAAAAATCCAAGTTCGTTTGTTTAGATGCACGTGCAATGGATAATCAAATACGGTAAAGAGATAAGGGTTAGAGAGATACGACACAGAGATTTATAGTGGTTCGGAGATAAAGCTCCTACGTCCACTTTGTTGCACGACGGCAACTGTTCTCTTCACTCAAGAACTTGAAGATTTCGGGCTCTTCAAAAGCCTGGTCAAGATTGGGCTTCACTTGCCTGGATCCGACGACAGACGTAGTGATTGCGGGTTCACTACACAAACCTAACAAAGACTGGAAGCTTCACTTGCTTCAGTCAAACACAGACAGGGAGATAATGGGCTCTCCTTACAGCCTAGCTTCGATCGAGCTTCACACAAACGATGTAGGTGCAAGCTTGGATCTAAACTCTATGATCGAGACTTCTTCAATCGATAAAAGAAGAGTCTTGGATCAAGACAACCTAACGACAACACTCAAAAACCTAACAGACAGAGGTTTGGGTTTTTGGTTGTAGGACACACTATGAAGAGCTCTTTACAGTAGATGCAAAGTAGGCTAGAGCTCTCCTTCTAATCTTGGATATTTGAAGTGGGCTTAGACTCTAAGTGTGAAGGTTGTGAAGACGAGTTCCAATGAACTGGAAACTCAGAGAACACTTGGAAACAAAGACTCGAAGATTGCTCAAAGGCTTGGGAGTGTTTGTTTGCTGTATGCGCTCGAATGCTCAAGTAGTGTTCAACTTCTCTTTGTCTTCATCATTCACTATTTATAGGCGGAGAGATGGCGAGATCCGTTGCTTGGTTGTTGGCCTTGTCTCTCCTCCTCTCGACAGTACTTTGCGCAGGCAGACGCTTTTGCAGGTGCGCAGTTTGTCTCTTTGCCGAAAATGGCTAAGTTACAAACTTAACAGTAACTGGAGCGAGCCAGTACTGTAGCGGCGCCCTGTCGGCCTGGCGGTCAACTCCTTTGATCCATTCCGCGTTCGACACGTGGAGATCTCGCAATTAATGCGAAGATCTCTAGTTGACTGGAGTTCAAAATATGGGCGGGAGTTGCGCTGTCGCTTTCTGGTAGGTGATGGCTCGCTTCGCTTTGAAGTCGTAGTGGCCGCTTTGAAGTGAGTCGCTTCATGATCAATTTGTAGTGAGTCGCTTGGGAAGTGGGGTTCCGAAGTGACCGCTTTAATAAATGTTGACCATCGTTGACTCGCTTCGGCTTTCCTTTGTAGCGCTCGCTTAGCTTTGCGTTGGTGGACTCGCTTCGATTCCATTGTAGCGCTTGCTTCACTTTGCGTTGGTGGACTCGCTTCGATTCCACTGTAGCGCTTGCTTCACTTTGGTTTCGGTAGACTTGCTTCGCTTGAAAAACACACTCAAGTGAGTGGCCTTCACTTGGAATTCCTGCAGTCTAAAAATCTAATAAAGAGCCATCCTAACAGAGTAGGCTTAGAAAAATTCTAACCTATTTTCTTCACCAAAATGGGTCGCTTGGGAACAGGACTCTTGGGGTTTTGGGATCTAATCAAAACAAATTACTTCATTGGTAAAATGTCCCATGTAGTTCCCCCTTAACAAGTTGGTCCTTAACAATTCCCAACAATTTCCCCCTTTTGATGATGCCAAAACCCAAAGACTTAAGATTATTGAAATCTAGTCTATCTAACCGTGAAGGGAACTTCAAGCGACTGCTTCCTTTGCAGTTTTCGTTTGATTTTCTTTAAGTTTCTTTCCCCTTTTTTTTGGTTAAATTTTGTTTGAGTTTGTAGCATAAAAGAAGGTCATTCACAAAGCGAGTAAATGACGCAATATGACAAAAATTGAAATTTGGATATATGAACAAGCAGTTCATACAAGGCAAAAATATGAAACTTGAAACTCAACGGTTTCCTGCAGTTTCATCGCGTTCCTTCTTCTCCTCTTCTTTCTTCTTCTCCTCTCCTTTCTCCTTCTCAAAATAGTATGCAGACAGGACATTCGACTCCATCGTCCTGATGTTGTACTGGTTCTCTCTCCATCTTTTCTCCAATCTAAGTGCTTCATCCACTTCTGCATCAATTACCTTCCGGTAAGGGATCTCTGAATTCGGTTGCAGGGGCATAGGAAAGTCTTTCACAGCTGGCACTTTGACAATGAGTGGAAGGGGTTTTGCTTCTTCTGCCAGCGTAAAGATCTTTCGGCGCAACCTCTCGTTATATTGATGCAAGAAGTTATTGAGAGCCTCCATCCTTGAGCACTTGTCTTGGTACGGCACTACCTTCCACCAGTAGTAGGCCTTTATGAACTTATCCTTGAGAATTAGCCAAGTATCGAGGAGATCTCTCGGGATAAAATCCTCAATTTGTCTGGAGTCCGGATGATGATCTCTCCGCATAGCCAGCTCCTCTTCTGTCCTGCTTTTCAACTCCTTCATGATTGAGTTGAATCGGGTACTGGCGTCACCGCTCCACTTCGGAAGCATATCGTTAATTCGCTTCCGAATGAAATCATGCTCTTCGGATGGGTAACGACCAGAATTGATCATCTCTTTCAATGTGACTTTGCCAGTATCCATCCAGGCTTGGAGATTGACGGCTTCGGATTCTTCAGGCAAGTGAGGAATGAATGCACTGCGCGCGATGGCAGATTGGATGAGCCTCACTTCATTCCAGTGGGACTCGATCCGTTCATCCAATTTTAGCAGCCTTTTCTCCCTTACTTCCTCATCCTTCTCTCTTCTCCTCTTCTTCTCCTCTTTCTTCTTTTGCCTCTTCTCGAAGCGACTTGCCTTCTCTTTGACCACTTGCTGCATTTTTTGACGTTTGGCAGCAGGGTCTTCTTCCCTTGTTTCAGGCGTCGATCGCTTCAAGGACGCTTTCGGAGCGGGAGGTGGCGGTGGTGGCATCTGTGTGACAGCTTCACTGGCTGGAACAATTCCGGCCAAAGCTGAAGTAAGTGCCTGTGCTGAAACAGGGGCAGGGGCCAAAGCAATCGTTCGTGAAGATGAAGCGGGCGCATGCGAAGATGCACCAGCTTGAGTGGTAGTTCTTTTGAGCTCAAGCTCCACTTCCAAGGAACGTGCGTAGGCCTCATCCTCTGCAATCTGTCGCTCCCTTTGTTCTTTGGTTAAAGGAACACCGGGAACAACGGGATGAGTGGCGATTGATGAACCTAACAGTTTTCCGGCTGATGGCAAACGGGGCTCCTCCGTTAACTTGTTTTTGCCTTTTATCCTTGCTAGTTCGGCTCTGGCTTCATCGACCACTTCCTCCCTCCAACATCTTCTCAACTCCAACAATTTCACTTCCTCCAGTTCCTCCAACACCTTCTCCGATCAAGCCACTGGCTTCGATCGCTCTTCCTGCACTGCTTGATCCTCCAACTTCCTTGGTTTGAATGATTGTTCTCTCAATGTTTTTCCCCCTTTTTGGCATCATCAAGACTGCCTGGGGTGGTTGTAATCACCGTTCCGCTGATGGATTGGTGGATGTCTGTTAGCTTGCTCAGCACATCATGAAGCATCTTTTCAGATCGTGCTGCAAACACGTTTTCCTGGAAGAGGACGAGCTCTGCCGTCTTCATAGAGATTTCTTCAAGGAGATATTTGCACTGATCCTCTCTCTCCTTTACTGACCTCATCAAGCTCTCCAACGGCTCTACTTCTCTGAAGCGAGCATCCAGCTCCGCTTCAATTTCATCCTTCATCCTTTTTCTTTCTTCTTGCAAGTTGAAGTACCAGAAGTCTTTGGAAGCAGCAAGTTCTGCTTTTTCAGTTGTAACAGCACTCTCTCTTTGTTTCAGCATGACATAGAATTGAGCAGCGCCGGCCATTCTGACTGAAAAATCTCCTGCCAACTTCTGTGCCTTTTCGATGTCGCTAGCAAGTTGAGCCTGCTTGAGAGCTACATCGAGACCTGCTTTCCTCCGGCTCTTCAACTCGGCATTTGCTTCGTCAAGCTTGCTGTTGAGGATTTCAATTTCTTTTTCAAGACCGAGAGTTTTCAGTTTTCCTCTCGTCAGCTCGCTCTCCAGCTTCCTTATCTTTTCTTCATTGTTGGAGATCTGCTTCTCCATCTTCTCAACATTACCAGTTGCTTTGTTGATGTTCTCTCTGTACTTGCTTCTCATGTTCCTCTTCTCCTCCTTCTCTGTCTCCACCTCCTTCTCTAGCTTCTCCTTCTCTCCACTCACTTCCACCAACTTCGCGTTTACTTCCCTAAGCCTGCTCCTTTCAGCATCTAGGGATTGTTTGATCTCCCTGTTACTCCTTTCTAACTCTTCTACCCTCTACAATTTCTCCTCTAGATCCTTCTTCCTCTTATCAACCTCTTCACGTAGATTTGTGACCTCCAACACCTTCGTAGTCAGCTCATCATCCTTCTTGGTGATCTCACTCTGCAAGTTAGAGATCACAACCTCCTTTACTCCCACTTCGGCTTCCTGCTCCTTGATCAACTGGAGTCACGCTGTGAAGGCTCACGTTTCGGGATGGGCGCATCAGGGTACTCCTTCTTCACCCTTGCGTCGAGCACTTCCCAGTAGTTAGCTTCGTTGATGAAGGTGTGGAAACCATCAATTTCGGCAAACTTGAGCACTTCAACTTCCTTGGCCTCGATCACTTCTTCTTCCATTGCCTTGCGCAAGTTGAAGATCTTGTAGTACTCAGTTCCTCTGTACGTGATGTACGTGAGGAAGTCTACTGCGCTGGTGAAGAAGTCATCAGCCATCTCCACAGAGGGGTAGCGTTTGCGGATGCGCTCTGCCGCTTCCTCCCGGTCTCTAGAGTACCGTTCGAGGATCTTCTCTTCCTCGGTTGGAGATGAGGGAGTTTCTGGGATGGGGATGGTTTCAGCTGTCTTGGCTGTTTGGGCGGTATCAGCGCTTTCGGCTGATGAGGACTGTGAGTTGGGGGTGGAAGCTTCAGTAGCTTCGGGTTGGTTGGTTTCAGTTTGAGGATTAAGTGGGGCGGAGAAGAGCTTGTAGGCATCGGTGAGGTCCGTGCCTAGAAAAGGTAGGTTGGGAATTTGAAAGGATGAGTGGGTTGATTCTTGTGGTGAGGATGGTGTTTGAGTGGTGGGAATGGCGGTGGTTGACGTTTGAGGTTCCGGTAGAGGCTGGGTTTGGGTTTGAATTTGGGTAGGAGGTGTTTGGATTTTGGTTGGTGAGGGCAGGGGTAGCTCTTTTTCCGGTGAGGGTTGGGGATTTCCTTCCTCTGCTATCTTCTCGAGCGGCTGCTCCTCAGCCTCGCTCGTTCCGATAATGGTGGTCACGCTTCTCAATCTTTGAGGTCGCCTCGACCTTGCTTTCCTTGATACTCGCTTCGATTGAGAAGGAGCTTCGATTTCTTCTTCCGCCTCGCTACAGGATTCAGCGACTGGAGCGGAAGGAAGGACTATCACATCAACACAATCCCGGTCCATCGGGAGCTTCTCAGATTTCCACGAATCGAAGTAAAGAGTGTTTTTCTTGTATGGAGCAGTATCTGTCCACTGCATGTCTTCGAACAGTTTCTCCAGGGCGTAGGAGATCCTGGAGAAAAACTTTAATTTTCCCTTGCGGACGATTTCACTAGTACTTCCCTTCTCGTACTTGAAATCCGCCGTGACTTCATGAATCTGGTTGATAAACCAGCGATGCCAGTTGAATTTCGTCCCTGTTAAGCTGTTAACAATTACAGAGGTGGCGTAGATCTTGGTGTCTGACAGTTGGCTGAGCGAACCAACTCCACAGAGAATGGACTTCGTGTACAGCTCGCAGATCAGGTTGAATGGAGCCTTCAAGTCGTTTCTGATGTTGCTCAACTTCGGATTCCCAAACTTCATACCTCTTCGTTTGGTGAAGCGAGCATACTCCACCTGGGTTGACATGCCCAGTTCTGACAGTGATACTGGTCCGGTCATCGGCAAATCGAATACTCGGGCTATTCTGTTTAGCTCGATCTCCACTGGTGTTCCTCTCAGTGGATGAGAGAAAGTTGACGTTTCTTCTCCCTCTTTGAGATTCAGGAGAATCTTGGCAACGGCCTTGCCCAGAATCCGTTGCGGCTTTGCAGTCACGAACTCCCACAGGCCGGCCGTGGTCACAGCCCTGCGGAAGAAACCGTTCTCCACTACCACATCTTCATCAATATGCGTTTCTATGAAGACATTGTCGTTGAAGGTTTTTAGAAAATCCTCCATTGTTTCGGTTTTCTCTTTCTTTCCCATGGTTTATTTGAAGAGAGATTTGAGAAAAGGTTAAGGCTTTGGGGGGTTTGAGACTCGTTAGTTGCAGGAGCGCAGAACTTGCACGAGAATGGCAATTTTGGAGAGTTGTAAATTTTTCTGCAGGTCTTTGACGTTTCATATATATAGACCTAGGGTTCGGCTGACGAGGCAGGGGCAAGACAGTAATATCTTTGAAGATCCTGTGCGGAGGCGGCGGACTCTCGGTGATGGATCTGATGTGTCCGGCGTCATCACAGGAGTCAAACTGACTTGGCGTTGCCACGTGGCAGCCTTTGATTCGTCTCTGCAATAGGCGTCAATCCAGCGGTTGAGATTTAAAAACGGTTCAGATTCGACGGCTGGATTGAGTGCGACTTTCCCGCTTTTCTCGGCTTGGCGTCCACGCGCCTGTCATTCCTCTTTCTACGCGCTGCTGCATTAAATGCTAAAGTAAAAAGTGAAATTTTGCACTCGAGTGCTGACAGCTCATACGCCTCGCTTCGTATCTGCTTGCTACGAGAGTAACCGTTTGGCTTCTACTCGCTTGCGAAGTACTCGCTTGGCGTGACTGCTCCGCACTCGCTTGCGATGACTTGCTTTAGTGACGTGGCACTTGCTTCGTCATGTGTAGTGACTGGAATAAAATTTCTTTGCTTAATTTAAAATGTTTCTGACTTACATACTTCGAGGATAAACAAGAGTGTTTTCCTCTTTGTATTTGTGTCAGATTCATTTCATATTTTCCACATAGTGAGTGAAGGTTTCTAGCACGCTTCAGCTCACTTAGTGTACTTAAAATTGAAACGCTTACCAGTCAATCTCACTTCGTAGGAGATTGATACCACTTATTGAAGACATCATTTGATTTGGACTTCAAGTTGTTGAATCCACTTGTTGATGAATGCATTCGCTTTGAAGCTTGTTGATACCTCCTGTAGAGTACTTCATCTTCTTGGCATTCATCTTCATGGCATTCATCTTTCTCTACGAATTAGAGAGTCCTCCATCGAAGTGAATGGGGGAGAAAATGAATATAGTACACAAGCTTACTACAACCCAGAGGGGAGCTTCACGTAAGTGTACATATTCACGACGAATGGGGGATGAGTACAAGTCCTTATCTCAGAGCAGAAATGGACAGGATGACAATGAGAATGCTCTGACAAGACAATCTCGTATTTTACGCAGAAGCATGTCACCAGCCCTGCAACCTTTTGTAGAAAAAGGTAAACCTTCAAGCTTCTTCCTATAAGCTACAGAATGAACTTGCAATCGACTCGCTTTGACCCAAGCTAGGGCAAATTGAAGCGATGCAAAATTCAACGTGAGTAGCATTCTTTGCTCGCTTTTGGAAGTAGCTTGCTCCGAGAGTAAGCACTAGTTCCCCCTTAACCAAATACTTAACAATTCCTATAAGTTGGTAGGGAACTTCTTCCAATACTCCACCTTTCTCCACCTAACTTCAATTTATTCAAGCGAGTGAGATTTTGAAGTGACTCGCTTGAGTTGGTGAAGATCCGAAGCAAGTGACGCTACGAAAAACTAGCGACCACTCCTTCGTGCATCCTGGATCTAGCACTTTTCTCCAGTGTCTAACAACCCTAATTCCATGCATAGCTGATTGAAACAAGACTCAGCTAGGGGCTTGGTGAGGATATCTGCTCGCTGGAGATTGGTATGGATTTTCTCGAGCTTGATATCCTTCTTCTCGACATGATCACAAATGAAGTGATGTCGGATTTCCACGTGCTTGCATCTGGTGTGTAGCATTGGATTTTGAGAGATGCAGATCGCACTGTTGTTGTCGCAAAATATAGGAATTTCATTCGCTTCAACATTGTAGTCCTTCAACTGCTGACGAAGCCATAAAATTTGGGAACAGCAGCTTCCAGCGGCCATATATTCGGCTTCAGTCGTTGAAGTAGCTACACTTGTCTGCTTCTTCGAAAACCATGAGATCAGCTTGCTTCCCAAGAACTGACAAGTGCCCGAAGTTGACTTGCTATCAATTCGGCACCCTCCATAGTCAGCGTCTGAATATCCAGTGAGCTCCAAATTGTCCTCCGTTGGATACCACAGCCCCATATTGACAGTGCCCTTCAGATATCGAAGAATTCTCTTGGCAGCTTCGAGATGGCTGTGCTTGGGGTTGCTTTGGAAGCGAGCACAGACTCCAACTGCAAAAGCTATATCCGGCCTACTTGCAGTGAGATATAGAAGGGATCCGATCAAGGCTCGATAGTCTGTAGCATCCACAGATTCCCCATCTATGTCTGGCTCCATCTTCCAGTTCGTGTTCATCGGAATCTTCACAGCTTTGGCATGCTGAACACCGAACTTGGCAAGCATATCTCGAGTATATTTAGCTTGACTGATGAAGATTCCATCATCCTGCTGCTTCACTTGAAGACCTTGAAAGCAGCTCATCAAGCCAATCATTGACATCTCATATTTGGTCTTCATGAGCTCTCCAAACTTCTGACTAAGCGACTGGTTTGGTGATCCAAATATGATGTCGTCCACGTAGATCTGAACCCATAGCATATCCTCTCCATGGTTGATAGTAAATAGAGTTCGATCTATCTTGCCTTTGTGGAAACCATTATCCACTAGGAATTGGGATAGTGTATCATACCAAGCTCTGGGAGCTTGCTTCAACCCGTATAGGGCTTTCTTCAAGCGATACACCTTGTCTCCCTGCTCGAAACCCGGTGGCTGCTCCACATACACTTCTTCCTTCAATTCACCGTTGAGGAACGCGCTCTTCACATCCATTTGATAAACTTTGAATTTCTTGGCCGCTGCATAGGCTAGAAATAATCTGATCGCTTCAAGCCGTGCCACTGGAGCGAAGGTTTCATCAAAGTCGATTCCTTCCTCTTGGCAGTAGCTTTAGCGACGAGACGCGCCTTGTTCCACACAACGTTGTGATCTTCGTCCGTCTTGTTCTTGAACACCCACTTGGTGCCAATAACATGCTGAAATTTGGGACGATCCACGAGATACCATACGTCGTTTATGGTGAACTGGTTCAGCTCTTCTTGCATGGCGATCACCCAGTTGGAATCAGCTAGGGCTTCCTCCACGCTTGATGGCTCGATGTTTGAGAGAAAGCAACTGAACATGGCACTTTCTCCAGACACTTGACTTCTGGTCACTACACCCTTGGATAGATCTCCAATGATTCGACTTGGTGAGTGATCCTTCAGCCACGCACGCTTGGATCCACCAGCTTCATCTCTTTCTTCACTTGGGTCGCTCGCTTCATCATCTGAAGCGACTGGATTGGGTGCTTGGCCAGCACTCGCTTCCGGAATCTTTGGGGCAGCTTCACCTTCTCCTTTGGGATTTTGCTCGCTTGAATCTTTGATCTCATCATCTTCTTCGAGCATGTCCCAAGTGAGTGAGCTTAAGGGTTCCTTGCTTGGATTCTTCTCATTCGCGTTAGCCTGTTCCTGTGGAAGACTTAAAGAAGACTCATCAAATACGACATGGGGTGATTCCTCCACGATTAGGGTTTTACAATTGAACACCCTATAAGCTTTGCTTGATGTAGAATATCCTAAGAATAATCATTCATCAGCTTTTCTTTCAAAGGCTTTCAACTGTGACTTCCCATTGTCATGGAAGAAGACCCTACAACCAAAGATATGGAAATAAGATATGTTAGGAATTCTCCCTGTCCATATTTCATATGGTGTTTTGTTGTGCCGTTTGCAGAGAAGCGTTCGATTCTGCGTGTAGCATGTTGTATTGGCAGCTTCAGCCCAATACTTCATTGGAAGCTTCGAGTCTGCAATCATGGTTCGAACGGCTTCTTTGATGATTCGATTTCTTCTTTCAGCAACTCCATTCTGCTGTGGTGTGCGTGCTGAAGAGATCTGATGTGCTATGCCATGCTCCGTGCAGTAAGCTTCAATGGTAGAGTTCAAGAACTCTGTGCCTTTGTCGGAGCGGATGGTCACAATAGCTTGATTCTTTTCCACAGCCAATCGCTTGAGCAGTTGTGGCAGTTTGGTCAGAGTCTCCTTCTTGCTGAAGAGAAATACAACCCAAGTGTAGTGAGAGAAGTCGTCGACTACAACTAGAGTGTACTTCCTTCCATTTACACTGACTGGAGTGACTGGACCAAACAGATCCATATGAAGCAGCTCAAGCACTCGCTTTGATGAAGCTTCTTCGAGACTTGCAAAGTGCTTCTTTGTCTGCTTCCCTCGTTGGCATGGTGAGCAAGGATGATCTTTGATGAAGACTTCATTTGGTATGCCTTGCACCAAACCTTTACGAGCTAAGCGATTGATTGCTTTGAAGTTGAGATGGTTCAAGCGTCGGTGCCATAGCCATCCTATCTCTGTAGTACTCCTTGCTACTAAGCACGTCTCCTCTTTGCAGCTATCCCATTGTGCTATGTAGACGTTCCTTTGTCAGACTCCAGTTAGCACAATCTGGGATGTGAGCTTGCTCTTTACTATGCACTTGTTGGAAATGAATTCCACCTTGTATCCCTTGTCACAGAATTGTGAAATAGATAACAAGTTGTGCTTAAGTCCTTCCACGTAGGAGACTTCTTCAATTGTGAGCTTTCCAATTTTCAGTGCGTCGTACCCTTTGGTGCTTCCTCGAGAATTATCACCAAAAGTGACGTGTGGACCCTTCTTCTCTATGTAGTCATGAAGTAGAGCTCTCATGCCGGTCATGTGTCTTGAACATCCACTGTCCAAGTACCATACTTGTTGACCCTCACTTGGCATGGGATCCACGGCGCTCACCTGCAATTAGACAGATTTTGGTACCCAAATCAGTTTGGGTCCTTGCAGGTTAGTTCCCTTAGGTACCCACACTTGCTTCACTTTCTTTTGAAAGGAAGCTTGTGCTTTGGGTTTCTCGACCTTCGAAAACTGTGACTTCTGCCTTAAAGCAGCTTCACACGTGCAACAGTGTGTGCAAGAGGGGTAGCGGCTCCCTTCAGTCCTACCTATGCTCTTCCCTCTTTGCTTGTATCCTGAAGCGACTCGCTTCAGATTAGCTATGGGTTTAGAGACTGACTTGGGATTTCTAGACTGTCGAAGCGGCTCGCGTGGTTTTCTCGAAGCGGTCCAACTAGGGTTTTGACCCCGACTCGCTTGAGTAACCTTGGGAGTTCGAAGTGGCCTCTTTGGTGCTTTGAATTCTTCCCCCTCAACGTTAGTTCGGTTGGACCATCTCCAGTCCGGATAACGTGACACATAGACATTACTCTTTTTCTTGAAAGGAAGATCCTTTGTCTCTCGTGTCTTGGCTTGAGACTTAGAAGCTTCAACATTTTTCCCATTACCCTTTGATTGGTAAATTTTAGCAGTTTGAGTGCTAGGAAATGTTGAATTTTGCTTGCCCTTAGTTTCTGCCCTTAAAGATATAGACATCTTCATTGGCTTCCTTTTAGGGTTCTCAGCCAGTTTGCCTTTGTCTTTGTTAGTGGTCGCTTTGGATGCAATGGGCATTTCCAAAGTGACTGATGGTGTCGTGTGAGAAGCACCAACAAAGACAGTCGGCTTGGAAGGTCCACCCTCATATCCGAGTCCTCCCTTTCTACCAAAAGGTAGAAGTGAGCTCTCTAGTGCCTGCCTAGCATATG
The DNA here is from genome assembly GCA_029379335.1 of Thymus mandschuricus. NCBI lineage: Eukaryota > Viridiplantae > Streptophyta > Magnoliopsida > Lamiales > Lamiaceae > Thymus > Thymus mandschuricus. The sequence goes on along the minus strand of CM057074.1, from coordinate 9,587,197 downwards.
AAGCTTTGTTCAAGTTGGTAACTAGAGCGGACTGGGTTTCATACCTTCCTTCCAAGCTTTGATGTCTCACGAAGAGATCCTCGAACTTACTAGTCATAGCCCTTAAGTTAAGTTTGACTTGGTTAAGCTCAGTGGCTAGCTTTCGGTTCTCCTTCTTGCTTTGTAACAAGGCTTGTTGCAACACTTCGTGGTCACTTGAAAATTTAATGTGCTTGTCAAGCAACTCACTCCATGTCGAGGAATTTGCTTCCTCTTGGTGAGTGTGTGCGAGTGTAATTGAACTAGGTGAGGGATAGATAAATACCTCTCCTGTTTCTTCATCGGTGAGCGCCATGAGTCCAAGATCCTAACCCTCACTGGAGTTGGGATCTGTGAATGCATCGGAGTCGCTTGCTGGATCTTCAGTTGAAGCGACCGGCACTTCACTCGCTACGAGCGCTCGCCTTGGAGCATCCCTCTTCGCTTTAAGTTCCTCTCGCTCCTTCGCACTCAGCTTTGGGCAATCGGATTTGTAGTGGCCCATCTTGTGGCAGTGATAGCACTCCACTTCCATCATGTCCCTTGAGATTGGCTTGGTCGTCTCTTCTCTCTTCCCTTTTCCTTCTCGAGCATCAGTGCTCCTCCCTTTGTATTGCTTGTAGAATCTTTTGTACTTGCCCACTCGAGAGTTCATTTTGTTGAAGTTCTTGGATAAGAACGCAATGTGTTCTTCCAATTCTTCCCTCATCATCTTGGCTAGCGACTACTCGTTTGGCCCTTCAGCAGCTTTGAAAGCTACACCCTTTGACGTCGTGGGAGCTTCATCCTCTTCATCGAGACTCATTCGATTTAGATCGAATTCATGAGCTTTGAGTTCGGAGAACAGAATCTCCGGTGTGAGCTTTGAAAGATCCTTGGTAGCTAGGTAAAGTTCCTTCATTGTCTGCCATTTCCTTGTGAGAGCTCGGACAATCTTCAGATTGACTTCCTTATCTGTGAGTTCCTTCCCAAGTGAGTTGAGAGTTGCAATGATGTTTGTAACTCTCAGCTCGAAGGCGTCAATGGACTCTCCTGGCTTCATTATCAGACTTTCAAATTCCTGCATTTGAACAGCGAGCTTGTTTTCCTTGATTTTGTCTGTGCCTTGAGAAATGAGGGCTAGGGTTTCCCACATTTCTTTCACCGTTGCGCACTTCCTTATCCGTGGTAGATAGGCGTCCGACACGGTGCTCTGCATCGTGTGGCGTGCTATCTTGTCAAGGTTGGCGACTTTGAAGTCATTCGGAGTGTACTCATCTTTGTCCTTTTCTACGTATGTTTGTCGAACATGAGCTTCGCGTCCTTCAGCAGCTGGGACGTTCACAGATATGGCTTTCTTGATTTCGATTGGTCCGTCCTCTATGACTTCCCACATCCGGTCGTGGATGGAGCATAGGAAGCTCTCGACTCGGAAACTCCATGTCTCGTATCCTTCAATAGAGAACTGTGGAAGACTTGATGCACTGTATGTAGACATAGCAAACTATCAGCAGTAAATGCAATATGCGTGAGTGAGGTTTTGATGCACTTAGGAAAATAGGATCCGGTTCAGTGAGACAACGTGAAGCGAGTGGGGGCTCGCTTCAGGTATGCAAAGCAGAGGCTCGAAAGAACCGCTGCTCTGATACCACTTGTTGGTCCTGGTTTGTTAATAGGGGAAATACGTAGAGGGGGGGGGGGGGGGTGAATACGTATTTCAAGTTTTTCAACTTTTTCCCTTTAACTCAGAGTGACAAGTAAAGAGCTCGCTTGAAACTTAAGACCTAGCTGAAGCTAGATTAACAGTACGTAGCTAGCCTGCTTGACCGAAGTAAGAACTTGATCAAGAGGGAGTCTTTACTCGTGTATGCGGAAATTCGGTGAGCTAAAATCTTTTCCTAAGTAATTAAAAATCCAGGTTCGTTTGTTTAGATGCACGTGCAATGGATAATCAAATACGGTAAAGAGATAAGGGTTAGAGAGATACGACACTGACTAGAGCTAATTTCTAGCCTAGCAATAATATCGAACAAGGTAAGTCCGAATGTCGAACCACAAGGAGTGAAATGGCGATAACAAATCAAGTAGTCTATATCGTCTCCATTATACTATCTAAGCACATGATCATGATTTGGTTTGTTTTCTAAACTAGGCAAAGAGCAAAGTGGAATGTAAACTCAACAATGTAAAGTAGACAAGACAAGTAAAAGGCAAATGTAGAATATCAATAGTAAAAGGCATGGATCCAAGTGATTTCCAATATGATGATGATGATAGTCTTAGAATCTAGATGCTTCAAGCCAATTTAATCCACCTTGGATGGTTTCTTATATCAAATATGCTAACCTACCTTACTAGGGTGATTAACAAGTTGATTGATAGAGCAACAAATACTTTCTAAGCCTTTAAATACTCCATCAACTACAAATAGCACAAATTATGTCTAAGATAACCTACCAACTCTCTCCCAACTCATCTAATTCTTTCTAGGAACTATAAGAGATGAAATCAAGTGATATGAGTATGGATTGATGCCAAGTGCTATGAAAGGAAGCTTCCTAGGCATTCCCTCAAACACCTTAGTTGCAATCCTAGTGATCAATTATTCATGCATACAAATTAAAGTCCCAATCCATAGGCAATCCAAGAGGAAGGTAGATCAACATCCTAGAATCTAATACCTATCATCTACATCAAATTATCCATCACTTGGAGCCATATGCAAGCTTAGCTAGCCATAAATCTAGCAATCAAACCATGGAAAATAAGAGAATTCATAATAGAAATGAAAAGGAAAGTAAAGTAAAAGGAATAGAAATTCTTCAATAAACTTCAATCTCCAAGCTTGATCATCCACAAATATTTGAAAAATACCAAAGTAGAAAGAGGGAAAATAGCTAGGGTTCTAAGAGAAAGTGTCACAATGAATTACAAGTGAAATTAGATGACAAATAAGGAAAATATTTAGCTATATATAGTTTTCCCACACATTGGGGTCAAATTGCAAATACTAGAAACTTAAGTTGAGAAGGTGGGGTAAAATCTGTAATTTCTGGAAAGTTAAATGAAGGGTTGACTATTTCATTTTGGTTGACTCGTGTACTTTCCGCCCACATTTGACAGTTCGCGCGCTCTCACGGTTTTGGCTCGTTCTCTCTCGTCCGGCATCGGAAAATTAATCCGAAAAGTGCTACGGCTTCCTCTTTCGATCCTCTTAGACATAGGATAAGTCAAACTTGCCCAGATAATTTCCGCAACACCTGAAATCAGCACGGAAACCGAGAGAAAACGCAAAGCATATAGAAAATGCATAAATTGTAAAAACCTATCATTTCCTATTCGTTTAAGCACAAATCCGAACCAAAACACGAATCGAGACGCACTCAAAAGCATGCTAAATATGTGGTTATCAAACTCCCCCAAACTTAAGCCATTGCTCGTCCCGACAATGGAACGAACAATCAAAGAACATAAGCACATATGGGTATGCTAATCAAGATCATCGATGCCTCAAAGCTCACTCAATAAAGCATTTTCGAACATGGAATTCCCAAGGTACATTGAACAATCCACAATCACACAACAATCTCAACCAAGAAATCAATCACTCAAGCATAATGAAACTCCAAACCTCTCTAGATGTAAGTGTATCACTCTTTCTCTCAAGTGTATGGTAGAAATGTTTACACTCATCGAACTCATGCATGCATTGCTCTTACCATAAGCTTGCCCTAAACCTCAAGATCTCCATCGCTTGGTTGTGCACTCGAACTAAGATCAATTAGGTCTTTTATTTAGGCTTGTAATGTGGGGACATTGGTTTAGGTAGGGATTTTTAGGCTAAGTGACTAAGAAATCTCCTAAGTACTTCCACCTTCTCTTTTCCACTCTAAGTGTGAATTTCTCCACCTTCGACCTTCACCATTTCTCCTCTTTACACTCTTTAATACACAAGTTTGATTGAAGCTTCTTAAATATTCATGAGTAACTTCTTTATACTCTCATATACACGACTAACTTTATTCAAACTTTTTCTTTCTTTTTTTTTTTTTCATCACTTTTTTTTTTCACTTCTTTCTTCTATGAGAATACCATTCTCATCTCTTTCATTTTTCTCTTTTTTTTTTAGAGCTCATAGGAGTATATTCATCTCAAAACGACCTCTTCAATCAAACCACTCAAACCTCGTTTTCCCACTTACTTCACAACCTTTCAATGGATTCCCTTAACCAACCTTCACCCCCTTTCATCCGGTTTAGCAACAAAGGCTTCAAAGGCTCAAGGAGGACCACAAAGTTACCGTTTCATTTGGTTAGTGTTTAGGAAATAATGAGGCTAACAAGTGAGGGCCTAAAATCATTTCTAAGTTCTCGTAGCACATATAGCAACCTTGATCGAGATTGAAGGCAAGTTCTAGAAGATAACAATGCAATACATGGGAATCTCACAAGAAAGAAAAAGAACGTTATCGATGCAACGTTTTGGCTCAAATCTCACAAGCTTTTGTTTCGAGTTTATGTGCCTAAGATCAATTATTCCTAGTTAATCATGCTATGCAACCATTTCATGCTCAATACACACATGAGAAATCCCAAAAAATATGGTGCATTTTCCGCTCAAATCATCATCGACATCTCCCTTGAAAGCAAAGGAATGATAACCACAATATGAGAACCAAGACTTCAAGTGATTCATTCGAAGGAAGTTTTTTGTAAAAATTTTGAAAAATTTGCAAGTAAGCATACATTTACACACATATGAATCACTTGAATCACATTCCAGCTTACTCGCCCTCATCACAAACCAAACACACTCAAAACTTTCAAGCATCCAAATCAAGCACAATCAACTTTATCAAGCAAATACAAGCTTATAAATCACTAAGCACACAACTTAATGAAAAACCGAAGAAAGAAACGTAGTTTAAAGTCCTTATCTTACCCCCCTCCCCCAAACTTATTTTAGAAACAAAGTCTAAAATGAGTTTGGAGGGAAGAATAATAAGGAATTTAAACTACACTCACAAAGGTCCAAGCTTTGGATGGATATCACATTCAATGCTACCCATTCCGGTACGCGCTCGATTAAGTTGAATGACCTCCCTTTCTTCATGCATTGCTTCTCTTTGTCACCCCCTAGCAACATTCAATCTCAATTCACATATTAGTAATCACATATCAAAGCATAGCTCAAGGGGTGAACAATAAGCTCATGTAAGGGGATGATTTGAGATACCTTCCTCCTCATCTTCCAGCCCTAATTTGACAACTTATTTACACCAAACTAACAAACAAAAAAAATTACTCAAAACTATTCCATGTTGTAGAGGGTTGAAATAGGAATCCATAGCAAAAAACGGAATGCAATTCGGAGTTCGTATGAGGGAGAACGAGGCGAAACGACGAGAGTGCGCATAGGGGAGGAGGAGCAGCGGTCAACGGGCGTTGACCGCAAACGAGATGCCTTCGGAGGCATCCCAGTTTGCGAGCTGGAGCTGGGTCGCAAATGAAGACGTGGATTGCGAGCTGGACTGCGACCACGGCTCGGTCGCAAACGGGTCTGGTCCGCGGGCTTGGCCCGGGCATTTCCGGGCCGGTCCGGGACGAAAGTCAGTCCTCCCCCTACTCCCGAGTCTTAGGAACTCAATGCAATCGACGGAATCGAATTCCGACAAGTTTTGCTATTTTTTTTCGATTTTACCGCCGAACTGCGCAAAAGTAGAACTTAGACCCTCAAAATTTTTCTAAGTGTTGGAATACAAGAACTTGAAAATTCTCAAAATTTTTCTAAGGCATGAAATTGCCAACTTGAAAAATCTCAAAAATTTTCTAAGGCATAAGAAAACATCCAACACTTAGAAATATTTTTCCATAACAAATTAACCCACTCTCAACTTTTATTCGACTAAAACGACTAAACTTGAAGAAAACAAGAAAATAAAGGATACGTGTTGGGGTGCCTCCCAACGAGCGCTTGTTTAACGTCGCTAGCTCGACGATACCTCAATGAAGCTCATGGTACATCAAATGAATCCTTGCCTCGAAATTTGACGTCTCCACATTCGTTGTGAATTGGATCTCCTATCTTCCAAGGAGGATTTGCTTCATTCACCCTTGTGCCTCCTCCATGAAACGGATACACAAGCTTCACCCGAGACTCGACCCCGATCTTGTAGCACTTCTCTTCACTCGGAATTGGCAATTCAATCTCAACTTCCGGCTTATGAAACGTCGTCTCATCTCCATTAACTCGAAAAGTGAGGCTTTCATTACACAATTCCCCCAAAACTCGACTTGTAGGCATGAAAGACAAACCATGGATCAAAGGATCACCGTCATCCATTTCCTCCTTCCTTTCGTCTACATCCTCAAAGAACTTCACAACTTCTTTATGAGGGGTAACACCCCCAAACTTAGCTTGCTCCTCATCATCGTATTTCTCGACTTTCAACTCAAAAGGAATTGCCACATCTTTCATGCTATTCTCTCTCGGCTCAAACAAATCAACACTTCCTAGAGAATCCTTAGGAGTTAGAGTATGAGAAATACCTTCATCCTTAGATCTCCAATCTTGGAATGGACTCTCTTCGGTGCTTTTCGGGAATAGATCATGCTCATGTTGAGAAGACGAGATAATTCGTGGGTCGATAGGAGACAAAGACTCTTGAGACTCCATAAGAGCTAGGGCGCTTAAAAGTTCATCACAAGCCTCATCAAGCTCGGAGTATGGGTAGACGGAGTCTTGGAATTCCAAACGATCCTCTCTTTGAGATGGTGATACAACCCCTATGACATTGCACTCCTCAAAGTCATGATCCTTTGATTTCTTCATTGCATCATAGATCGAAATAGTGAGGGTTTCGTTGTTGACTCGAAAGGTGAGATTCCCTTCATGCACATCAATCAAGGCTCTCCCGGTTGCTAAAAATGGTCTCCCAAGAATGAGAGGCATCTCTTTGTCTTCCGGCATATCAAGAACAACAAAATCCACCGGGAATATGAAGGATTCAACCTTCACTAGCACATCTTCAACAATCCCTTGTGTATAAGTAATAGATCGGTCCACCATTTGTAGACAAACCGGAGTAGGACGAAGATTCCCAATATCAAGCCTCTTAAAGATAGACAAGGGCATCAAATTGATAGAGGCTCCAAGATCACAAAGAACATTACCGAATTTTTGACCTCCAATGAGACAAGGAATGGTAAACGATCCCGGATCCTTTTGCTTGAGAGGTAGCTTTCGTTGGAGAACCGCACTACACTCTTCACTCATATTGATGGTTTCAAGCAAATCAAACTTCCTTTTGTTAGAAACGGCATCCTTCAAGAATTTCACATACCCGGGCATATCTTTCAATGCATCCAACAAAGGAATATTAACTTGCACCTTGCTAATCATGGCCAAGAACCTCTTCATTTTTTCATTCATCTTGGGCTTTGGTAGACGATGAGGGAAAGGTGCCTTGGTGATGACATCCTTTGTAGGTAAAGGAACTTCCACCACATCATTCCTCTTAAGAAACTCCCTCTCAAGAATAGGATTTCTCACTTCCTCATTTTTTGTCTCAACCACGTGGTCTTCCTCTTCATATGGCAAATCCTCAACTAATGGCTCCTCATCGACATCCACAACTTTCTCTTTGCTTCCATATGCTCTTCCACTTCTTGTAAAGATAGCACTACAATTCTTCTTGGGATTCACCTCCGTATTGCTAGGGTATTGCCCTTGCTTGTGTTGAGAAGCAACATGGTTAGCCATTTGGCTCATTTGACCCTCAAGCATCTTGATGTGCTTGTCCATAGAAGAAATCGTGTTCTCCAATGTGGTGACCTTTTGCCCCGTTTGAGCAATGAAAGTGCTTTGTTGAGCGGCCATTTGTTGGATGATGCTTTCCAACCCCGGTTGAGGAGGCTTCTTCTCTTCAACAACTTGATGTGGAACACCAAATCCGGGAGGATAAGATTGAGGAGCATTGATAGCATTTTGCGGATTTCCATAGGAGAGGTTTGGGTGATTGTTGAAGGTAGGACTTCCATAATTTCTTTGAAAGTTACCTTGATTCCAACGGTTAACGTACTTCACCTCCTCCTCATTTAAGACCTCATCATTCTTATACTTCTCAATGGCTCTTATCTCCATCATGTCTCTTCGGCCCTTATCATAATCACTCTTTAGAGTAGTAATTAATGAAGTCAACTCATCATATCTCTCATCCGATAGAGAGGCAACCCTCTTTGTGGAGGTCCGCTCCATAGGCCATTGGTAGGCATGAGCCGCCATCTCCTCAATTATCCTCAATGCTTCCTTGGCATGCTTGTTCAACAAACAACCCCCCGCAGTGGCATCAACTACACTTCTTGTGTGAGAAGTGAGTCCACTATAGAAGTGAGTTACTTGTTGATCTTCACTTAAACCGTGTTGAGTACATTTCCGGATGAGCTCTCTATACCTTTCCCAAGCTTCAAATAAGGTCTCATCCCCATGTTGAGAGAAATGAGAAATCACCGAGATCATCTTGTGAGCCTTTGAGGGAGGGAAGTACTTTGCTAAGAAGGCCTTGCAAAGATCTTGCCAAGTATGAATCTCCGACTTGTTCAATCCCTTGTACCAATCTTTGGCTCTATCCCTCAAAGAGAAACCAAACATCCTTAGTCGAATGGCATCACAAGGGACACCATTGAGCTTAACGGTGTCACATATCTCCAAGAAAGAGGTAAGATGTGAATTCGGATCCTCCAAGGGACTTCCACCAAATTGAGCATTCATCACCATTTGAATCAAGCCGGTCTTCAACTCGAAATTGTTGGCATTGATAGTGCCCCACTCTCCTCCTTGATATTGATCCGTTGGAGCTTGATACATAAAGTTGATAGGAGGTGGTGGCGCCTCATTAGCCTTCCTCTTTTGCTCATCAATTTCTAATTGCATTTTCTTCCATCCTTCTCATAATAGCCTCCATATTTGGGTTTTGATCACCCATATCTTGCTCTTCTCTAGAATTCCTTCTTCGATGTCTTCTCTCAAATTGCAAGACAAGTGGCTCTACAAGTCTCCCCTTGGACCTTGTGAGCATGTACCTTCAAAACAAAAAGAAAAGAGAAATTAAAAACAAGCTTAGATTAGTAACAAGTGACTAAACAAACTATTGAAATGTCTATCTAATCACTCCCCGGCAACGGCGCCAAAAATTGACTAGAGCTAATTTCTAGCCTAGCAATAATATCGAACAAGGTAAGTCCGAATGTCGAACCACAAGGAGTGAAATGGCGATAACAAATCAAGTAGTCTATATCGTCTCCATTATACTATCTAAGCACATGATCATGATTTGGTTTGTTTTCTAAACTAGGCAAAGAGCAAAGTGGAATGTAAACTCAACAATGTAAAGTAGACAAGACAAGTAAAAGGCAAATGTAGAATATCAATAGTAAAAGGCATGGATCCAAGAGATTTCCAATATGATGATGATGATAGTCTTAGAATCTAAATGCTTCAAGCCAATTTAATCCACCTTGGATGGTTTCTTATATCAAATATGCTAACCTACCTTACTAGGGTGATTAACAAGTTGATTGATAGAGCAACAAATACTTTCTAAGCCTTTAAATACTCCATCAACTCCAAATAGCACAAATTATGTCTAAGATAACCTACCAACTCTCTCCCAACTCATCTAATTCTTTCTATGAACTATAAGAGATGAAATCAAGTGATATGAGTATGGATTGATGCCAAGTGCTATGAAAGGAAGCTTCCTAGGCATTCCCTCAAACACCTTAGATGCAATCCTAGTGATCAATTATTCATGCATACAAATTAAAGTCCCAATCCATAGGCAATCCAAGAGGAAGGTAGATCAACATCCTAGAATCTAATACCTATCATCTACATCAAATTATCCATCACTTGGAGCCATATGCAAGCTTAGCTAGCCATAAATCTAGCAATCAAACCATGGAAAATAAGAGAATTCATAATAGAAATGAAAAGGAAAGTAAAGTAAAAGGAATAGAAATTCTTCAATAAACTTCAATCTCCAAGCTTGATCATCCACAAATATTTGAAAAATACCATAGTAGAAAGAGGGAAAATAGCTAGGGTTCTAAGAGAAAGTGTCACAATGAATTACAAGTGAAATTAGATGACAAATAAGGAAAATATTTAGCTATATATAGTTTTCCCACACATTGGGGTCAAATTGCAAATACTAGAAACTTAAGTTGAGAAGGTGGGGTAAAATCTGTAATTTCTGGAAAGTTAAATGAAGGGTTGACTATTTCATTTTGGTTGACTCGTGTACTTTCCGTCCACATTTGACAGTTCGCGCGCTCTCACGGTTTTGGCTCGTTCTCTCTCGTCCGGCATCGGAAAATTAATCCGCAAAGTGCTACGGCTTCCTCTTTCAATCCTCTTCGACATAGGATAAGTCAAACTTGCCCAAAAAATTTCCGAAACACCTGAAATCAGCACGGAAACCGAGAGAAAACGCAAAGCATATAAAAAATGCATAAATTGTAAAAACCTATCATTTCCTATTCGTTTAAGCACAAATCCGAACCAAAACACGAATCGAGACGCACTCAAAAGCATGCTAAATATGTGGTTATCAGACACAGAGATTTATAGTGGTTCGGAGATAAAGCTCCTACGTCCACTTTGTTGCACGACGGCTCAAGAACTTGAAGATTTCGGGCTCTTCAAAAGCCTGGTCAAGATCGGGCTTCACTTGCCTGGATCCGAAGACAGACGTAGTGATTGCGGGTTCACTACACAAACCTAACAAAGACTGGAAGCTTCACTTGCTTCAGTCAAACACAGACAGGGAGATTACGGGCTCTCCTTACAGCCTAGCTTCGATCGAGCTTCACACAAACGATGTAGGTGCAAGCTTGGATCTAAACTCTATGATCGAGACTTCTTCAATCGATGAAAGAAGAGTCTTGGATCAAGACAACCTAACGACAATACTCAAAAACCTAACAGACAGAGGTTTAGGTTTTTGGTTGTAGGACACACTATGAAGAGCTCTTTACAGTAGATGCAAAGTAGGCTAGAGCTCTCCTTCTAAGCTTGGATATTTGAAGTGGGCTTAGACTCTAAGTGTGAAGGTTGTGAAGACGAGTTCCAATGAACTGGAAACTCGGAGAACACTTGGAAACAAAGACTCGAAGATTGCTCAAAGGCTTGGGAGTGTTTGTTTGCTGTATGCGCTCGAATGCTCAAGCAGTGTTCTACTTCTCTTTGTCTTCATCCTTCACTATTTATAGGCGGAGAGATGGCGAGATCCGTTGCTTGGTTGGTGGCCTTGTCTCTCCTCCTCTCGACAGTACTTTGCGCAGGCAGACGCTTTTGCAGGTGCGCAGTTTGTCTCTTTGCCGAAAATGGCTAAGTTACAAACTTAACAGTAACTGGAGCGAGCCAGTACTGTAGCGGCGCCCTGTCGGCCTGGCGGTCAACTCCTTTGCTCCATTCCGCGTTCGACCCGTGGAGATCTCGCAATTAATGCGAAGATCTCTAGTTGACTGGAGTTCAAAATATGGGCGGGAGTTGCGCTGTCGCTTTCTGGTAGGTGATGGCTCGCTTCGCTTTGAAGTCGTAGTGGCCGCTTTGAAGTGAGTCGCTTCATGATCAATTTGTAGTGAGTCGCTTGGGAAGTGGGGTTCCGAAGTGACCGCTTTAATAAATGTTGACCATCGTTGACTCTCTTCGGCTTTCCTTTGTAGCGCTCGCTTAGCTTTGCGTTGGTGGACTCGCTTCGATTCTACTGTACCTTTCGCTTCACTTTGCGTTGGTGGACTCGCTTCGATTCCACTGTAGCGCTTGCTTCACTTTGCGTTGGTGGACTCGCTTCGATTCCACTGTAGCGCTTGCTTCACTTTGGTTTCGGTAGACTTGCTTCGCTTGAAAAACACACTCAAGTGAGTGGCCTTCACTTGGAATTCCTGCAGTCTAAAAATCTAATAAAAAGCCATCCTAACAGAGTAGGCTTAGAAAAATTCTAACCTATTTTCTTCACCAAAATGGGTCGCTTGGGAACAGGACTCTTGGGGTTTTGGGATCTAATCAAAACAAATTACTTCATTGGTAAAATGTCCCATGTAGTTCCCCCTTAACAAGTTGGTCCTTAACAATTCCCAACAATTAATAATTGAATAATTAAACGAATAGGGGGAACAATCTTAACGATCACACACGCGAGCTAGAAAAAGCTCATCAGTCTTCTTCTTCTTGTTTAGAAGTTGCAGAGAGAGGTTATAAGTTGGCAATAGAGCAAGTTAGTGAATCTTCCTTCAAGTGAGGCAATAACATTGAGGGTAGTCTCCATGGAAGGGTGCTAAGAGCTTACATGTGCAAAACCTATTGGCTTTTGACTCCAGCTAACCAAGAGATTTTTGATTTTTTTTTTTTGGATATATTGGTGAATGGTTTGCTAGAAGCTTTTTTTCGTTCCCCCGGAAAGTTTTAAGTCTTCTGTGCAAGGGTGCTCCTTCCTTGGAGTTAAATCCTCGGCTCTCTCCTTCAAATCCTTGGTATCATGGATGCATTTGCAAGGCTGCAAATGAACTCTCTTCTTATTTGATTCCTTTATTTTTTTCTTCATACCTCAAAACATATAAGTGTAGTTATTGGCGTATGTTTAAGTAAATAGCTGCTTGACTATATACTTATTTATTTATTTATTTATTTATTTATTTATTTATTTATTTATTTATTTATTTATTTATTTATTTATTTATTTATTCTTATTGTAGATAAAAAGGATCTAGCCCTCTATCCAACAAGAGATAATAGAGGCAGAGGAAGAAGCTTCACGTGCTTTCTACCAGCGCCTTAAGGAGAAGCAAGCTTTGCCATCCGTGTCCCACAATCAAGGTGAGGAGCCTTTTCTTCCAAGAGCAGATGCCACCACTATTGCTTCCTCCCAGAACCCTCAAAATCTTCAAGAGTCAGAGGCTCCATCTCATTCTATGGAAGAAAAACTTTTAGGCACAAACTCTCTCCATGAGGGTATTGATCCAGATGCTTTGATTCCATCAACTGGTGTGGATTCTCGCACTTCAGGAACCGAAGATGATAGTGAAATCATTTCTTGTTTTACTTTTTGTTATTCACTTATCCTTCTAATGCTTATTTTGTAATGCTTAAATAGCACTCTGAGACTTTTTTGCTTATGATTTGTAATGCTTAAATAGCACTCTTGAACCATTTCGCTTTCATATGATATGATCAAACTTCTTTCCCTCCTAATCTTGAAGTAACATGTATTTTTGTTTTTCTTTACTTCTTATGAGTAAAATACGCAAAAAGTTTCATAAAAAAAGATCAATTTTTCCAAATAGATAATCATATTGTATATTGGGATATGGGGGGTATACCCCTACTCCCCCCCCAAGTGAATTATAAGTAATCGAAAGAATTATAATTCATAATATTGTTTGAATAAATGGAATAAACAATACACTTTACTTAGGCAAAATATATTAATTTACCTTGCAATTTGTAATTTCGCTCCAATAGGCAAAAAACAATGCACTTCATTGAATAAAAAACCTCCATAGGCAAAGTACATAAACTTTTCATATAATTCATAATTTTGCTCAAATAGGCAAAGGAGAAAGCGCTCACCTCCAAAAGGAAAGGTGCTCCCTTTTTTCACTAATAAAAACGCGTAGACAAAATTCATACTAAATATATCCCCTCAGCTGAATTGGCTTAAACATAGTATTTCTTTAAGTTAATGATATTCCATGGCCTTGGTAAAGTTTTGCCTTTCATATCTTTCTGATCTTTTGGAATTAATAGCTTCTTCCAGATGTATATATTTCTCTGCTCTTGCTAGCAATTCATCAAAACTGTTAGCTGGCTTTTTGATCAAAGAATTGAAGAATCTCCCCGTCCTTAAACCTTGGACAAGAGCATGAGTCTTTAACTTAGGTTCTATATCAGGGATTTCTAGTGCGATGTCATTAAATCTTGTCATGTAATTCCTCAAGCTTTCATTGGACTCTTGTTTAACATCCATAAGGTAGAGAGAAGTCCTAGTTGCCTTCTTAGAACTAGCAAAGCGATGCAAGAATAACCTCTTCATATCCTCAAATGAGCAGATTGAGGACTTGGGCAACTGTCTAAACCATTGTTGAGCTGGTCCCGCCAATGTGGTCAAGAAAATCCTGCATTTGACTCCATCAGAGTATTGATGCAGGAGACAAATGCTTTCAAATTTCATTAAGTGTTCCTCAGGGTCCTCTTGCCCTTGATATTCGCAAGCAATTGTCCTAAAATTTTTAGGCAATGGATCTAATTGTATTTCCTCGGAGAATGGGCTATATTCATTGATATATGCTCCTGACATTTCAGATTTGCCTTTCTTAGATTCTTTCCCTACGGAATTCTCCGCTTCTGCCTCCATATGAGGCACGAACTCATTAACCTTTTCTGATCCCTTTTGGATTTTTCGTAATTCTTCAAGCTCTTTGGCCATAGCTACCATTTGCTTCTGCTATTCTGCCATTTGCTTCTGCTGGTCGGCTATTTGCTTTCGCAACAAATCATTCACATTGGGATTTACTCTCCCCAGTGTAGGTTCTATCACATGGTGATCTTCATCAGATGAATCATAACTTGTAAACTCCCCTTCATTTCTTATCACATGTAGTTTAGAAGTTAAGTTCTTCTTAATAGCCTCGCCTCTAGCTCTCATGGCTGGCGCGACCTCGGGCATATGCCCCTCTTTCTCATTACTTCCCTTTTCTCTTTCTGGAGGAAGAAACATCAAACGACTTGTAGGAGTATTTCCAGTAGACCCTACAGTCTCAAATTTCTTGTTTATAACATTTTCAATCATGTTAGTCATCTGCTGCATAAACAGAGGTGGAAGCCCTCCTTCAGTGTTGCTCCCACCTTGAGTAATTGGTACTATGGGTGCAAGTCCTCCGAATCCAGGTGGAGGTGTATCTTGCACATTTGAGTTGCCCAGACCCTTGACTTGAGCAATTGTTGAATCCTCATTCATCTTTGCTTCTGAAAATGCAAAATAGAATGGGATGTTAACTTATTGTTTTTGAGGAATAATTATTCCTTGCCCAACTTGTGGGGCTTATTAATTTTGATATAAGTGGAGCATTTTAAGCATGGCACCTGCACTTTTGACAAGGTTTATCCATTGCTTCTGCATCCATACTTAAATTATTCATTGCCTAACTTGTAGGGCTTATTAATTTTGATATAAGTGGAGCATTTTAAGCGTGGGACCTACACTTTTGATAGGGTTTACCCATTGCTTCTGCATCCAGGCTTACTCCTTATTTTAATATGGAGATTCTGGTAATAGGTATACTGACGTCAGCACCCAAGCTTTTGCTGGGATTTTGCCTTCGATTTGCATTACCCTATTCCAGATCTCCTTTCATCCCAATTGAATTATCAGGGTATAATCATTTTTTATCAACTCACCCCAACTAGATTGGATGATGGTTGAAGTGCTTTGAACTTTCCCTTCCTTGATTCTCGATTTTCGAGTATAATCCTTCCTTCTTCCTCCGTGATACTTCACAAACATTGATTCACAACTTTGTTAAATGGCATGATTGCTTAACATCACCATGAATGAGAAAAATATTATTTCTCATAAAATCAATTTTGGAAAGAATTTCCGTCTAAGAAATGAAGAGTGGGATACAAATCTCATTTCCTCTCCCACAATTTTTGCAACTCTAACATTAATCCCCCCTTTTCCCAACTTCATAACAAGAAACTTTTAGCTAGGAAATTTCTTGAAAATTCGCAGGAAACTGGAGATCAACAAAGGAAAAGCAAAATATTAACAAAAATGAGAATCACATATCATGAACGAATATTCAACCAATTTATCAGCAAAGATAGAAGAATCAACGCCTTAGTCTAAATTTTTCCCACATACGGCGCCAGTTGTTAGTTTCACAACAAATAATAGGAGTAAAATAACATTTGGATCAAATTACAGAGAGGTAAGATCCAATCCTCTAGAATTGAAAGTATAATATGCCTTGAGATTGTAACGGCTACCTTCAAGCTCCAATTTCCTTCACCGAGAATCCTTGAAGAATCCCTGCAAAACAAGCCGGAGGAATGGGTGGGGGTCCTCCGGGAAGAACCTCCGACGCCCAAGTCAGTTCCTTCATAGAAGAAAACCTTGAAATGTGCAAAGTATAAACTAAGAGTAGAGAGTGAGTAAAAAGCGTGTACCGAATGTATGAAGTGAGCTCTGTATTTATAGATGTAAATGGTAGTGGTATTCTTGTAAATTTGTTATCACATAGGATATTTTAGTCTTTTTTAGTAGAAGATATTTGTAAGGTTAACAACCTATTCGAATAAAACACGTGTTGAAGGAAGATAATTCTGTTACGAAGGAATATAATTCTGTTACGTAGATAGATAAGCTGGAGAACTATATTCACAATATAATTATAATTAATTTTAATGAGGATACGAAGAATGTGGCAGATCCTCTCAAATGCTTTCTTCCAATTGGGTAGGACTTTGCTCTTGCGGCCCTTCTACTTACTAGGACTAGGATTTAGCTCTTGGCTCTTTCTTGGCTCTTGCCATTTTTGCTCCTGCCATTTGGCTCTTGCTCTTTCTTTGCTCCTGCCATTTGGCTCTTGGCTCTTTCTTTGCTCCTGCCATTTGCTCCTACCATTTGGCTCTTGGCTCTTTCTTTGCTCCTACCATTTGCTCCTGCCATTTGGCTCTTGCTCTTTTTTGGCTCTTGCCATCATTCAGCTCTTGGCTCTTTCTTGGCTCTTGCCATTTTTGGCTCCTGCCCTCATTTAGCTCTTAGCTCTTGCCATCTTTGGCTCTTGCCATCTGTTTCCTTTCAATCCTATCAGGATCAACCTCTTAGGGTTTTATTACTATTTTATTTAATCCAATATTTATAATAATAAATATTTACTCCCTATCACCCATGAAAGTCAATTCCGGTCAAATTGTGTCCTACATGACAACCAATGATGATTATGTGGCATTGATCGACGGTAACATACACGACGTCATTTTGAAAATGCCAAATATGACGCCGTTTGACATCAATTTAATGTTTCTAACTAATAAAATAATTAATTGGAGTGGTTTCTTCGTTCCTTCTTCTTTATTCTTTCTTCTTCATACCTCATTCTTCCGGTTCGTCTTTCCTTCTTTCTTCTTCCTCGTTTTGGCAATGGCATCACATTGAATTCGTCTGACCGCTCGAGAGTAAGATTCACTCCAAATTGTGAGCATGACTTGTCTTGTGATATTCTTACATCGCGTATGTCAACAAGCCTTAGACACCACTTGTTTTGTCGCCCAGTGAGGAAGGTAAACATATAGGATTTTTTCCAGTAGGTTGATGCACCAGACCCTATTATAATTTATGTCTTAACCAATATACTTGTCGCCTGAAGATTGAGAAAGACAAATATGACAATTTATTAAAGTGCAAAAAAATTGACAGAAAATATATTGATTGAGAAATTGAGGGAAAAGAGAAGAATTCAAAGCATTTCAAGCTAAAATGGAGGAGAAATTGAGGGTGATGAACGAAGAAGGTGAGTTAGAATTAAATTGGTTGAGGCATTATGGAATGACAATGTTTTTGGAGGAAAAAAAGAATTGTAGAGGGGGTATCGATTCTTTCAGTTCTCCTAACCCTAATGTTTAAGCGATCAATACTTTCATGAGAAGATTGCATTAAATTGAAATTTTGTGTATTTTTGTGAAAATTGCAGTTTTAAAAGGACGTCGAATATTTTACCGTCGATCAATGTCACGTAATCATTGTCGGTTCCCACGTAGAATAAAATTTAGGAAAAATTGACTTTTATGGGAAAATTGCAATGATTTGAAAATTCATGTATTTTTATGACAGTTAAAAGTTCATGAGAAAAAACGAAAACCACCCGAAGTTCATATATTTAAATGACATTAACCCTATGTTTTTTAAAAAATAAATAAATCAAAGAACATAACGGCATATTGAAATAACTGAATCCATTTATATTTTGATTCACTTCAAATATTGCTCAGCCATACTTTTCAACCTATTAGTTTGAAACTAGAAATTATTCTTGTGATTTATTTTATTAATCCTATTCCGAAACCTGCCCTTATTATGAATGTAATGTATACTTCAAATATAGAGAAGTTCCTATTAACATTGGGTAATTCACTCCCTTAAAATGCATTATAAGGCCATCCTATCTGTAGTTTATGTGTCGAAGACTACCCGTCCGTAGGACTATCTACAAATATATAGAGTTCGGCCTTTTCCCTAGGTGATGTGGAACAAATGGATGGCTTTAAGTGTTCCTTCCTCGAGCGATAAACCAAAACAAGAAGCGTTTGATTGTTTGAACAAGATATATGTAGACAGCAAACACTTTGATCAAATATATGGATCCCAAATTAAATATGCACATTAGTATTCCAAGCTCAGCAGACTGCAGAAGTTGTGAAAGATTCAAATAATCTGAAAAAAAAAAAAAACACGTTCCTGATGTCTACAGAGTAAGCTGAGGTTGAGTTAATCCTTCCTAAACACACTTATTATGACAACCTAACAAATAAAATTATAACTAACCCGAAACCACTCTAAATGCTGCTATCATTCTATTAACAAGAGATCACCACATCTCAATAACATGTTTCTTTTTTTCTAGACAGCATGAATCGGATTATGACTAGAGTTCATGCCTGAAGTTCCGGAAGCAGGATTTGCCTGAAAAGCTGATGGCCTTGTAGAGCCTTCGTCGAGTTTAAGTGAGAGGGCTGAGGGCTCACCATCACCAATCGACTCCCCTAAGCTTAGGTTCGACATTCCGACAAGTTCATCTACATTAATAGGACTCTTTGAGTGCACAGCAGTTGGCTTCACCACTTCATGGTTTTCAGCTTTAACTGGCTCCGTATTGTATCCTGGCCAAAATTGGACAGGCAATGGAAACAGAGGAGCAACGTAAGCAGGATACATTACAGGATAAGGATATTGAGAGCCCTCTGGATTGGGAAGAGATGAGTCGCCTTCGTTGGAGTTTGCAGATTCCATGGATTCACATTCTTCATCCATAGCAGTAGGTAGTGCTTGAGTGCTGCTTTGTGCCTCAGTTTGTGAGGGGTTCACTGCGAAAAAATCTCTTGACAGCACTGCATTATCGGCTGACTGCAGAAGGGAAAAAATGGAGCATTGGATGATTAGCCTTGTTCCCTACTTGAAATATGGCTTACATGATATTTGTGATTGATTGAACTTTGACCAAATTTGCAATTGCCTGAACTTTGAAAGGTTTCAACAATAACCCCACCTTTAAAGTAAATTCCACAACCCCCAAAATTTCTGATATAACATTTTTAGTTTTGCAACCAAAGAAATTGAAAGAAAACTACTAGCCCAAGCACAATCTCAGTTTCTTTTGTTTCGACCAGTTTTTAAAGATTATAAAAAAGTAGCAGGAAATTTTGCAGCTTTCTAATTTGCATTAAATCAGAAGGTGGAGTTACTACTGAAAACGTTTCAAACATTGAGTTAAACAACAGCACATTGGGTCGAGGTTCGTCAGTTTTATCTTCCACAACATGATAAACCTTCAAAGTATTTTATATTTTGTAAAACCACATTCTCCACTGAGCACATTATTAATAATGGATGGCTTCTCGCAGAGACTGATATATTATCATGCGATGTTTATGCTGCGAGTTGAGCAGCCTACAGTCAATTTGATTACCTTTTCAAGCTAAGATACCAAGTGGAGGCAGGTGTTGCATAGGCATGCATCATGCCTATGCATCATATTTTGCATAAAGGCAAATGTCCCTGAGGACCTACTAGATGGATAAATATATATAGAATAGAGCTAAGAATAATGCTTACATCATCGGCCACAATGTCAAATAGGCTTGAGCGCCTTTTCCTCCGAGAAACATTACTTTGTCTGATGAAGTACTTTTGAGCATGGCTAGCTACCTGAGTAGGTGTTCTAGACATAACATAGTTGCGTGCAATGCCACGCCAATCACCTTTACCAAGTTTTTGCAAGCCAAGGAGAAATAGCCTATGTTCTTCTTCAGTCCAAGGCACTCCTGAAAAATAAAATGACCTTGTATTTCAATGTAAATTCACACGCAGCACATGTGGAACTGAAAAGAGAAAGGCAAAGACCATGTCTAATAACAAAGAAGCAAACTACAATGGTTGAATAACTGTATGGAACCAAGATCTAGAATGTCAATAACAAGTTACAAGTTAGAACAAAAAGTATTCTGTATTGATATTCGATCAACAGAACCATAACATGAGGTACCATGTAAGTATGATGTACATAGCTGTCAGTGTCTCTTTGAAACCCTAGCCCAACACCATCCCTTTTACCTTCAGAGTAAAATTGTCAGATCTCCCAGTAACTTTGATTTACATAACCCTATAGTTCTTTTTTGTCAGATATAAACTAACTACGATATGCAGATAAAAAAATTAAAAAAATATATATATATTAGCATTAAGCTCCCTCCTTTTCCTCTTTCCTGTGTAACATTGAAGGCAGCTGAGATAATGGATGCTTAACACAGATTTACCGGGTTGTTCAGGAAAAAAAATTAAATCAACACGTTGGACTGTCCACAGCAGACAAATCAGGAACGATTCCCTGATCAATAGTCAAATGAAATCATACTATGTAATCATAACGATGTTATATCACCAACATAGCTAATCATCCATAGTCTCGTTTTATTTTCAAAAGAAATATAAGAATATTACACAGGAAAAATAGTCTTTAGTGTATTTTCTAGCCCTTGTTACCAAGGTTTTGGGTTTTAAACAACCAACACCAGTTTCAGTCCTTTCAAAGCGATAGTCAAGTTCCCAAAGTCATACACAGCAGAGGTGCCAATGCATAGTACATAAGAGAATTCTGTCGAAAACCATAACAGATAACAGTCACTTTTAGGTTCATGAACCATCCTTCCTTCCCCAAAAATAGATGAATTCAGAGATCCAGATATGCCTACAAATTGAGCATCGTAGATGCATACAATCACATCCGTACACAGATTGAAACACAGACATAGATTATGAATACTCAAGCACTTTAACACCACCAATATTCTGGTATTCAATAAGCGAATGATTATGGATACATGCGAATTAGTTACCAGTAAACATCCTTTTCTGCTTTCCATTTTCAATGCCAACAAAAGGTTATCAATCCAAAACTGATCCCTATCTATACCAAAATCAAATGTTAACAAAAAACAAACAAATGATCGAATATATCAGTCATCCAAAATCAACAGCAAATCCACAAATTCATTAGATCGAAAAAATAAGTAAAGAGACAATTATACACAACAAGCAATCCTGAAACAAAGCAAAAGAGAACTTAAGTGATAACTCCAAGAGAAGAGAATTGAAGTGTTAAATTAAAAACCTTTCTTCCTCTCCCGGCTGGAAGAAGACCCAGCAACGAAGTCTTCAGAAGCGTAGCCATCGGCGGCGGCGGAGCCAGCAGAGGGGTGGTCGGGGGTGTCCGCCGGCGAGTCATGAGCGACGCCGCTTAACGGCGTGGCGCTTCCGCTTCCTCCGCCGCCGCCGCCGCCCATATAATGGGTGAGGTTACCCATACTAGCGCTCTTCCGAATCGAACCATCAGTCAATCGAACCCCAAAAAGCTTAACCCCTCGATTCGGACACGTGCGAGAGTTGTGCCCGTTGTGGCTGCAATGCGAGCACCTCCTCGTCATTGCCGACGGCAGCAACCAAATTCAAGCAAGAAAAATGGGCTGAGCGCGATTCGGTAAGAATCAGATCGTTTAACTTTTTCTCTCTCTCTCTCTCCTTTTTTTTTTTTTTTTTTTACAAGATCCGAGAGAACATGCGATCTTTTGTTTTGGGGCAGCGTTATATTTTTGTTTTATTTTTTGGGTTTACGTTGATTTTGTGCCTAAAACAGAAGCTTTGTTGTGTGTGGATACAGATATAGATATATAGAGAGAGAGTCTAATCCGAAGAGAGGACAGAGGGGGGACTCTGGGGTGAAAGGAGAGAGAGAAAATGGCTTTGTTTTGTGGGTGAGTTTGCGTGTAATAATTATATGGGTGAGGTTTGTTTGTGTTGAAGTAAATGTATTTATATTACGTGTCCAGCTTCGTCACTTTAGGCCGACCGGATATAATCGAAAAATTCTACGGATTATCCTAATCAGTTATTAGCGTTTTTTCTTTTATTCATTCAAAATTTTGAAGAAAACTTCGCGAATCTTCACATATTCAGCTATTATCATAATACTCACTCGCTACCCCAAAACTTTATAATTTCATTTTGGTCTTCCCCAAAACTATGTCTTATATATTTTTGACATAAATTTGTTATAACAATACAAGATACTTCCTCCATCCATTAGTTTAGTGTATCGTTTTCTCTTTGGGTACGTTTCCCATTTTTTTGCACTTCTTTTTTTAACTTCATCTCCATTTGTCCCACTGATAAACATATATTTTCTTTTTCGGGACATCTCACTGATAGAAAATAGAAAATTCTAATTCAATAAAATTCAGACACATCACTTTAACCCATTACCTTTCACTTTAATACACTTTCATCACTCCCGCCTTAATTACCGTGTCGAGAAAAAAAGTCTCTATCCCATAGGGACGGAGGGAGTATTTATATTTTTTTTTTTTCAATCCATCATCACCAGCTATCAACAATAAAAATGAGTCATTTTATTTACTAACAACACATTCACCGTATTCACCTACTTTTTCTTGAAACTCATATCATTTCAATATATGCAATAGATAAAAGTTAGACTACATGTTCACTAACAATAAACAATCTACAAACCTTGTATTTTCATGCATAGAATGATCATTTTTATGTATAGCATGTTGTATAAAAAAATTATTTTATTAATAAAAAATAATAAAGCAACATTTTAATTTTCATGCAACAAATTATGCATATAAATGCATCATTAATGCATGAAAATGCAATGGTTTGCAAATTTCACTAAAAATTGAGTTTTCACCGTAGTGTATCCCTATATATATATACACACACTAAAGTATAATAGTTATTTTCCCTCCAATTTTTTTTTGACAATTAAATTTCAAGTGTCAATATTTATTTTTGACTAATTATTTTTTTTCCCTTATTCTTTTTTGATTTTTTTTTACAGTGTATATAACTCATTAGTGGCACTCAATTTTTTTACTGCATCAATACCTCTCAATTTTATCAAATAATCTATAAAATAAGTAATAAATCAACACACAAATATAAAATATAAAGATACACACGTCATACAAGTGTACTTATGATATAATATGAAATTTCTTTTGTAGGTTTTATTAAGAAAATAGAAGTTACTAATTGACAAAAAAAAAAATGCATTCCCCCTGTCCACAATCTTTAGAGTCTATTTTATTTTTTCGTCCGTTCACAATTTTTAGTATCTTTTCATTTTAGACAATACACAAAAAATTACGATTATATCATTTAAATATCACTTTAATTCACCACATATATTAACATATCACCGCGATACATTAACTCTGTGTCAATCACTCAAAACCCTAAAGACCGTTTACGGAGGAGTAGTGATAGGAAATGGCCCATCTCCCTAGGCCCAAAGTCCAACTGCCTCGGGAGCCCAAAGCCCGACTACCTCACCTCGGCATAAGCCCAGTTCGGCACAAGCCCAATCGAGAGAGTCCAGCCCAACACCAATTCAGTCCAGTCCACATCAAATACAGGCCCAGGGAGTTGAGCCCTAAACACCAATACGTGGAGTGATGGAGAGAAAGGCGGCACCCATGATCTCACGATTCCACTTCAACCAACAGCACCAACATCAACTATAAATAGGAGAATCATTTGTATTGTACACACTCATGCTATTTTGAATACAGAATCTCCCCCTTTCCCCTCCGTGGACGTAGATCTTACGATCGAACCACGTAATTCCTGTGTCCTTTACTTTCTCTCGCACAAGCTTCGTACACAAACTACTTACTTAACCGAGCAACAAATCGAGGGTTCATCACTGGCGCCGTCTGTGGGAACAAAATTTGTGTTTGAAATCTCGTTTTTGCTGCTCATATTCACCATCTATGGCGCCCAGAAGTCGATCACTGCTAGGAACTCCCCGACGCCGATGAAGCCGCCGGAGGCAACCAGAAGAACCTGCCGCAGCAGCAGGTCATGAGGAACAACCGCACCACAACGTCCCCGTCGATGACCAAACTGAAGCCGGAGAGGTCCCGGAGATCCCTCATCCCGGCGAACAGAATGTTCGAGGAGGCACGGCGGCACCGCCTTCCCCGCAAGCGCAACCCTCCCAGACACGCCGAGGTCCCATGAGCACGCGCCTAGGACCTCGGACTCATCAATCCACACCAGAGGGCCATGTAGAAGATCTCACCGCAGATCGAGAACGCGAGCTGTTCGAGCCAGGCGTGGTCCAACGCTCGTCTCCGGTCACCCAACGTCCTTCTCCGGTTATTCGACCGAGCTTAGCTGCTCGCCTCTCTCCGGTCATCCGACCGAACTCGGCAGTTGCCCCACCTCCACCTCCTGGAATTGAGGAATTGCTGAGAAACTATCTTACCACTGCCTCGGGACATGAGTTCCTCATCAATATACCGGGGCACAGGGAGTCTCTCACCTCGGTCTCGGAGGGCAGGACTTGCGGCATCACCTCCAACAGATCCGAGGTCAGCCCCAGGGAATCCCTCAGCCGAACTCACATGTGGCCCAGCCGAACTACGCCGCTGCGCCACTCCATGGTGCACCCCCCCAAGGACACCTGGCTGGGGGCGCACAAATCTTCGACGCGTTCGGCAGGATCATCAGTCCGCTCTCCGAGGACATTCTCAACACGCCCATGCCTTTCGGATCTAAGGTGCCAAATATCAAGCCGTACAACGGAATAGGAAATCCTAGCAATTTCCTAAGTCAATTCAAGTATAGCATGTTGAATCAGAATCTGGGAAGTGTTCACATGTGTAAGTTTTTCCCTGAGCTTCTAATTGACAACGCACGGGAATGGTTCGATAGCTTGCCGGCCGGGTCAATCAGATCGTACACCGATCTGATGAACGTATTCGCACGGAGCTTCTCCCAGCGTGCCGAAGTGAGGCACACTCCAGCCCACCTACTCACTGTTAAACAAAACCGAGGTGAATCCCTCCAGGACTTCATGACCCGGTTTGATAGAGAGTGCTTGCAAACTCGCTGCACCAATGATCTTCTCATCATCTCAGCATTTCAGAATGCAATCACTTCGAACCTCCTTTACAAGGAGATTTTGGCAAAAGAACCACAAACTACCACCGAGTTGTGGGCAATAGCGGATAAGTTCGCCAAGATCGATAAGGCGACTAGGCGTCGAAGAGAAGTGGACCGAGGTGAGACCTCAAAAATGAAAGAAGACGCACCTCGGAAAGATGTGATGGAGCGGATTCAGCGTGGTCCGTTAGAATCTCGCCTCGGACCTCGGCAGAATCCCGCACAATCACGAGGTTCGCCCACATCTCAGCCCGCTCAGCGGTCCCCTCCACAGTTCACTCCACTGACAAAGCCGAGGACCGAGATCCTCGAGTTACATGCTAACTTGTTCGAGAAGCCCAGGCCGATGAGAGAGGATGGGAAGCCGCGGTCAAAGAACAAGTTTTGCCAGTTCCATGACGACTATGGACATGAGACGGAGAACTGCAGGAATCTGGCTTATGACATCGAAAGCCTAGTCCGCAGTGGCCCACTCAAGAAGTATCAAGACCGTAAGTGCGGGGGTTGATCAAGTAGACACCCCCCGAGGACAGAAGAAGAAAAGGCAATACCGAGGTGGTAGTTGCAATGCAGAAGCCGAAAAGAAGGTTAAGTATAATGACGATGAGGCTGACGAGGACGGAGATTATCAGTACGACGGAGTTGTTTCCACCATCTCCGCACTTGCCAAGGGACAGACGAAGTCCTCTCTCAAGAACGGGGCACGGAACCTCTCGAACAGGGAGCCAGCTAGTAAGAGATTCAAGAAAGACGAAGCAGTGACCTTCTCTGCCGAAGACCCAGTGCCCCCTGTGGTCCTTGATAACCACATATTTAGCATGCTTTAGAGTGCGTCTCGATGCGTGTTTTGGTTATGATATGTGCTTAAATGAATAGGAAATGATAGGTTTTCACAATTTATACATTTTCTATATGCTTTGCGTTTTCTGTCGGTTTCCGTGCTGATTTCAGGTGATGTGGAAATTTTCTAGGCACGTTTGACTTATCTTATGTCGAAGAGGATCGAAAGAGGAAGCCTTAGCACTTTGCGGATTATTTTTCTGATGTCGGACGAGAGAGAACGAGCCAAAACCGTGGTAGCGCGCAGAATGGCAGATTTGGGCGAGAATGCACAAACACATGCCTTAGACAACTTTTCGAAAATTACAGATTTTACCCCACCTTCTCAACTCAAGTTTATGTTATTTGCAATTTGACCCCAATTTGTGGGAAAACTATAAATAGCTAGTTATTTTCCTTATTTGGCATCTTTCAACACTTGTAATTCACTTTGAGCATCTACTTTAGAACCCTAGCACTTTCCCTCTTTCCTTTTTAGCATTTTCAAATATTGTTGAAGATTATGCTTGGAATTTGAAGAGATTGTTGAAGATTTATTCTCTACTTTTCTTCCCTTGTTATTTTCATTGTGTTTTTGCTTATTGTTGATGGTTTGATGCTTAGATCCATGCTAGGCTAGACCCATTGAGGTTTCAAATGATGGATGATGTGAATTTGGCTAGGATGTGATGGTTTTTGATGTGGATCTACCTTTCCTTTGAGTTGCCCTTGGATTTGATTGAATTTAATTGCATGAATGATTGACAACCATGAGTGCATACAAGGTGTTTGATGGAATGCCTAGGAAGCTTCCATTCATAGCACTTGGCATGAATCCTTGCTCATATTATCTAGTATTGATTTGCATTGCTCCTAGAAAGAATTATGTGAATTGATGTTAGATTAATAGGCATTGTGCTTTTAGGAGTTGGTAATATGTTTAGGATGGTAAGCATGTTATTCAATCCACTAGTTATCAAGTCTTAGGAGGACGAGATAGCTTGATTTATGTAATAATGTCACTCAAAGGAATTAAAATGGTTTGATACATCACATGCCTAATCCTTAGCCTAATCACATCGGAAATCGTTTGAAACCTTATCTTCTCTACTTGTTCCTTTACTTGTTCTTTACATTACTTGCCTTTATTCTTGCTTGTTATTTTACTTACTCATTGCTTGCCTAGTTATAAAACACCAATATCATGAATATGTTCTTAGATAGTATGATAGGGACTACGTGAACTACTTGATTTTCTATCGATACATTCACTCCTTGTGGTTCGACCCGGACTACTAGCTAGTTCGGTTATTGTATTATTGATAGGCTATAAATAGCTTAGTCAGTCCCGCACTCCGATGACATCGTCATTGAGGCCGTAGTGGCCAATAAACTCATCAGAAGGATACACATCGACACCGGGGCATCAGTAAACATCATGTTCAAGCATTGCTTCGACAATATGGGGTTAGATAAGTCAAAGATCATGCCGACCACATGGCCCCTGCGTTGCTTTGCCCAAGAGGAAACACATCCGGTGGGAACGATCGAACTCCCAGTTACTTGATAGATTAGAAATTTACTTGTTTTTATAAGTGTTTAGGAAACGTTTTTAGGTCTCGTTTTGTGATTTAGTTCGTGTTTTTGCATCGTTTTATATCCTTTCGAACTATATTACACT
Organism: Thymus mandschuricus; assembly: GCA_029379335.1. Classification (NCBI taxonomy): domain Eukaryota; kingdom Viridiplantae; phylum Streptophyta; class Magnoliopsida; order Lamiales; family Lamiaceae; genus Thymus; species Thymus mandschuricus. The sequence goes on along the minus strand of CM057074.1, from coordinate 9,559,394 downwards.
TTGGGTATTTTGTCATGTTTTTAGGTACTTTTCGTGTGGAAATAACCCAAGTCGAGACGAGGATCGAGATAGCCAAGAAAGGAGAGTCGGAGAGTCGAAGAACGAAGTTCGAGAAAGCTACTCGGCCAGTCACTCGGCCGAGTCATAGCCCGAGTAAGGCTACTGCTTGAGTCACTCGGCCGAGTCAACCTTACCCTACTCACTCGGCCGAGTCATCTTCACCTATTCCACTCGGCCGAGTCACCCGAGTGAGCTGTCCGAGTCGGGACGCGGGTCGTGTTTAGTTCGCGGGCTTTTTCGACTTATTTTGTTTCCTTTTACACTTATGATTCCTTGTAACTTTCTACTCTATAAATACCTTAGATTTAGCATTGTGAACCCTAGAATTCATAGCACTCTTTAGTTTTTCATAATTTTCTCTTTAAATTTCCAGCTTTTATTTTTGTTCAACATTGGAGTTTTATTCAAGTTTATTCAAGATTCAAGTTTCGAAGTTCTTCGCGTTCAAGATTCAATTCCAAGTTCTTCTTACTTTACTCTTTAATTATGTTCTTTCAATATATTGTGTTCATGTTTACTCTAATTATGTCTAGCTAAATTCTTTAGTTGATTTTAGGGATTGAATGCCTAATTAAATTTATGTGAGTGTTTTTGTCTACAATTAGCCTTCCAATCTAGATGCATGTTTCATGGTGCTTATTCTCATGCATGATTAACTGGCCATTGATTATGTATGCATAATTATGTGTTTATGCCGTGATAGGATAATTGCATAATGGATCTCATGAATACATGGTATGATAGTTTGATTGTCTTGATCGAAGTTGAATTATCATATGTCTATATATAATCGATTTGAGTGTCGTGATTGAACTTAGTTGATTATATCATTGATACTTGTTCTATTTTGCACTTGATTTGATATCTATGAGTCCGGAAGGAGATTAGGATCTTATTAGGTGACGACTTGCATTACTTTGATCGGGGTGTAGGTTATATTTGCATGTATCACATTTAGATTGGATTAAATTGGTTAATTGTATACATTAATTACTTGCATAAGATTTGATTAGGTAGGCTTCCCTAAAGTCAACACTTTTCCTTAATTGAATTTTTACCTTATTTGTTTATTTGCTTGCTTGCTAGGTTTCTTCTTGATTAATTATTTGCCTTGCTTATTTATTTCCTTATTTGATTTATTGAGTCCTTTTATTTGTTTGCCTAGTATAAATACCACAATCTTAAACCCTTAAAAGCCTTGACATTAGTTTAGTTCTATAGTAGAGGTATTGTGTGCGATTTCGATTTGTCAGTCCCTGTGGATACGATACTCGCTTATTCTATACTATACCTATTTTGTGTGGTAGAAAATAGTGCGATCATTACTGTAGGGAAGGGGCCGAGGAGATCCACCGACGTGACCAAATTTCATTGTGGTAGAAGCCAAATCCCCTTACAATATCATCTTAGGTCGGACTTGGATGAATGCAGTAAAAGCAATATGCTCCACCTATCACTTGGCCCTGAAAATCCCGACTAAGGGGGGAATAGCTGTGATCTGAGGTGATCAAAAGGTAGCAAGGGAGTGCTTGCACGTAGCACTCAAAGGGCAGGGGCTCCACCCCAACTGACCCAAGCATAGCAATTACCGAACACCGAAGAGCCGAAGAAGACGTCGCCTGCCGAAGATAGCTCAGTGAAGGAAGTGGTGTTATACGAGCACGACCCCGCCAAGGTCGTCAAAGTAGGCTTCACTGAGCTCCCACATCTTCGGGAGCAGGTCATTCGGCTCTTGAAGGAGTATAGAGACGTCTTTGCATGGTCCCCTTTGGATATGACAGGAGTGTCACCTCGGCTGATTACATATCGGCTCAATATCGACCCCGAGGTCAGGCCTATTAAGCAAAAACAACGATCTTTCGCCACTGAGCGAAATGAAGTCATAAAGACCGAGGTGACGCAACTGTTGAATGCCGAGATCCTATTTGAAGTCACATATCCGACCTGGATTGCTAACCCAGTGATGGTCAAGAAAGCTGGGGGAGGGTGGCGAATGTGTATCGATTACACCGATCTCAATAAACATTGCCCGAAGGATTGCTACCCTCTACCCGACATCGACAAGAAGGTGGATTCTCTGGTCAGCCACAAGATTTTCAGCTTTCTAGACTTATACAAGGGATACCACCAAGTCTTAATGGACACTGAAGACGCAGCCAAGACTGCGTTCATTACGGACTTCGGCATCTTTGCTTATCGCAAGATGCCATTTGGATTGAAAAATGCATGAGCTACGTATCAGAGGATGGTAGACAAGATATTCAAAGAACACATTGGGAAGGAAGTTGAAGTCTATGTCGATGACATTGTAGTGAAAAGCAAGAAAGAGGGCACCAGTATCGCCGATCTCCGAACTGTACTCTCCCTACTCTGCGAGGTCAACCTAAAACTTAACCCCCAGAAGTGCACCTTTACTGTGACCTCGGGGAAGTTTTTAGGTTGTTGGATCTCCCGAGAAGGTTTAAAGGTCAATCCATCAAAGGTTAAAGCTGTGTTAGAGATGAAGGTCCCGAAATCAATCAATGACATTCACAAGCTCACTGGGTGCCTTGCCGCACTGAGCAGATTTCTCTCCAAAGCTGCAGAGAAACAGTTACCCTTCAAAATCTTGAAGAAGGCGCCCGAGTTCAACTGGAGCTCAGAACACCATCTCACACTAAATCAGCTGAAAGGCTATCTCAACAACCTGCCAACCTTGTCGGTGCCACAGGAGGGAGAGGTACTGTTCCAATACTTAGCCACCTCGGAGGAAGCTATCAGTGCGGTGCTCGTACGGGAAGAAGCGGAGCGTCAATTGCCTGTTTATTTCATAAGTAGATCACTCAAGGAACCCGAGGTGCGATATCAGCCACTGAGAAGCTCGCCTTAGCGTTAGTCAACGCTGCTCGGCGTTTGCACCCAGACTTTCATGCGCACCCCTTCCAAGTCCGAACAGATTCCCCACTTCGGCAAGTTCTGACAAAACCCGAAGCATCGGGCCGAATAGAGAAGTGGGCCATAGAGTTGGGAGACACGACGTTACTTATGTTCCCCGCCAGGCCATTAAAGGACAGGCCCTAGCTGATTTCTTGGTTGAGACCTCCATAACCGATGTCTAGATCTCAGCATCCGAGCCGACAATCCCAGCTCGCACAACCACAGTAGAGCCTCAAGATTGCTGGCACATGTATGTTGACGGTGCTTCCGGAAAGACAGGAAGCGGAGCCGGAATTCTCCTCATAAGTGATACGATCCTTGATGACCGATGGTAGACGCACGCGGAAGAAACGAAACTAACTAACGAATGGAAATCCCAATACGTCAAAGGACTAAACCCTCCTAAGTACTATAGATAAACCGAAGTCTCTATAACCCAAAGAAACGGTCGCCTAGCTACACGGGGACGATGAATGACACACAACGAGGTTTGATTTACTCGCTGATTCGCCGGATAATGAATTCGTCTTGGAATAATCAAGAGGAATTCAAAAACTCTCAAGAGAGAATAAACTCACAATAATATTAATGATCAAAGCTCCCTAATTTTCGTCCACAGAGACCCCCTTATATAGAGAGGCAAATAAAACCCTCTAAACCTAATCTAACTAGGAAATAACTGACCCAAAGTCATTGGCATGGCCCAACCCATTAACCAACATGATAAAAACCCAAAAACAAGTCTTTTAAGGCCCAAAAACGTGGCCTGAACCAAAACATACGAAAATTAAAACTAAAATAAAGTCTTCACTCTTCATCCCATATCATCTATAATTCTGGGCCTCCGGGCTTCGAACCATGACTTACGGGCTCCATCATTCCCCTCCTCTTGAAGAGGATTTGTCCTCAAATCCTGGCCGCCTCCTCCGTCAAAAGGAAAGAAATTATGCTTCTTCTTCGTCTCATCGAACAGCATGGACTCCAACTCTTTCTTCCCCTCCAACACAATTTGTTGTTCACTTCTTTTAATTGATAATATGTCATGCCATGTATCTTTAGAAGAAACATCATTGTATGCCTGCACAAATGTATAAGTAAAAGGAAATAGACAATCAAGAGACGAAACATTGCCATTGTTCCACTTTGCCTCCATGGACTTCTTCTCCTCATTCACGATCCACTCCAAAGCACTACTCTGATCAAGTAGAGATTCATGCATCAATCCATTCTCGTTTGTCTCTACTTTCTCTTCCTTGGGCTTCACCATCTCCACCTCCTTTGACAGTTGCATTTGATCATCCTCATCCACTTGTGTTGGAGTAAGAGAAACAAACGACACTTCATCCTCAACATGAATGACAACCTCTTGTTGCTCTCCATCATACTCTTCATTCTGCACATCAAGATCACCATCATCGAATAAAGTAAGCGGTCCTGAAGGTGCTTCGATTTCTTCCACCTCTTCATTTTGTTCCTCCATGACCGTCACCTTTGGATCTTCTCTCTCTTCTTTGGACACAACTCCTCCATCATCACAAGTTGTAATGGAAAAACTAGAAGAGTCTGACCTTGGCTTCACAAACGGACGTATGTACCTCGTCTTTGGCTGCTCTTCTTTCTCCCCAAAACTTCTCTTCGAATATGAAAGAGTAGTAGCTTGGGACTGCCTCCAACTATTCTGATTCCCACAATAGAAATGGTAAGGTGCAAAATGTTTCCTCATCACCGCCTTCATCTCTTTCCAAGTCATGATTGGCTCCACTCCATTCCTTCTTCTACTCTTAGCCAATCGATCCCACCAAGTTAGAGCATAGTCCGATAACAACCTGGATGCCAAGTTCACCTTCTTGAACTCTGAATAGTTATGATGATAAAACGCTAGCTCCATATTTCTCTCCCATTGAAGATACAACTCTGGATCATATTTCCCTTGAAAGTAGGTAATGTCCACATCTTCGTCCTCACCAAGATGGCCACGTTGGTTGTATTGTCGGACTTTGTCTTTGTATCGACCTCCACTCTTCGAACAAATTAACACCGACTCAGACCTCATCTCCTTGCCCCATTGTTTCACCATTGCCTCAATCTTGAATTTTGTTTGTTGATCAAGTTCCTCATACGACATACCAGCAGAGTACTGATACTTTTAGATCTCGTCGAGACCTTTTCGAAAAGGTATTATGGAGAAAAATCGGAGTTCGTATGTGGATTCTACGACCGTTTTAAGGCTGGCCAACAGAAAAGGTTTTTTTTTTTTTTTTTTTTTTTTTTTTTTTTTTTTTTTTTTTTTTTTTTTTTTTTTTTTTCCGGCGAATAAACAAGACGAACAAAACGAATCTAGAAAACTAAGACACGAATGAAAGAATGATAAGGGATGAATAACCTAGAAACGAATCTAAGGAGACAAGAAAAACGAATCCGATTTTTTTTTTTTATTTTTTTTTTTTTGACACAGAAACGAATCTGACGAACGATTAGACGAAGACTCAAACGAACGACATGAATTAGAACGACACAAATAAAAACGATACGAAAACGAAAAAGACAAAAGGACGGATAGAACCTGGATTACGTAAACTCTGGCTCTGGTGCCAAATGATACGATCCTTGATGACCGATGGTAGACGCACGCGGAAGAAACGAAACTAACTAACGAATGGAAATCCCAATACGTCAAAGGACTAAACCCTCCTAAGTACTATAGATAAACCGAAGTCTCTATAACCCAAAGAAACGGTCGCCTAGCCACACGGGGACGATGAATGACACACAACGAGGTTTGATTTACTCGCTGATTCGCCGGATAATGAATTCGTCTTGGAATAATCAAGAGGAATTCGAAAACTCTCAAGAGAGAATAAACTCACAATAATATTAATGATCAAAGCTCCCTAATTTTCGTCCACAGAGACCCCCTTATATAGAGAGGCAAATAAAACCCTCTAAACCTAATCTAACTAGGAAATAACTGACCCAAAGTCATTGGCATGGCCCAACCCATTAACCAACATGATAAAAACCCAAAAACAAGTCTTTTAAGGCCCAAAAACGTGGCCTGAACCAAAACATACGAAAATTAAAACTAAAATAAAGTCTTCACTCTTCATCCCATATCATCTATAATTCTGGGCCTCCGGGCTTCGAACCATGACTTACGGGCTCCATCAATAAGCCCGGAAAATAAGGAATTCACCTATTCACTTCGTTTTCAGTTCGCAACCACCAACAACGAGGTGGAGTATGAAGCACTGCTGGTCGGACTCCGAATAGCCACCAATTTGAAAGTCACCGCCATCAAGGTACATAGTGATTCACAAGTTGTTGTAAATCAAATGTTGGGAAAATACGAAGCGAAAGGAGAAAGGATGAAGAGATATTTAGCTCAGGCACGGGGTATGCAGGAAGCCTTCACGTACTTCCAGCTCGAACGCATACCCCGAACTGAGAATTCCCGAGCTAACGTTCTCAGTAAGTTAGCATAGGTACCCAGCTCTTCGCCGGTTGAAGATATCCAGCATAGGAGTATAGAAGAGGCCGAGGTCAATGATTTAGATGAGGAGCAACAGCCGACATGGATGATGCCTCTACTCGCCTATTTAGTGAGGGGGGAGTTGCCCGAAGACAAGACGGAGGCAAGAAGGATACTGTCAAAGTCATTAAGACATGCCATTCTGGGCAATGTCCTTTACAAGAAATCGTACCTCCAGCCCCTGCTCAAGTGCTTTGGCCCGACCTCGGCAGATTATATCATGCGCGAGGTGCATGAGGGGTCTTGCGGAAGCCACATCGGACCTCGGGCCTTAGCCAAGAAAATCATGAGATGGGGATATTTTTAGCTCACAATGTTCAAAGATTGCACCGAACTGTTGCAGAAATGTGAGAATTGCCAATTGCACGCCAATGTGACAAGGCTACCCCAGAACGAGTTAGCGACAATGCAAAGCCCTTGGCCATTTGCACAGTGGGGAATATACATTGTGGGTCCATTCGATAAGGCACCTGGCCAATTGCGGCATCTCATAGTTGCAATAGATTATTTTACGAAGTGGGTTGAAGCAGAGCCTCTAGCTACGATCACAAGTAAGAATGCCCGCAACTTTGTGTGGAAGAACATAGTGTGCCGTTTCGGAATACCTCATGTCTTAGTATCCGACAACAGGACCCAGTTCACAGACAAGGTCTTCAGAGAGTGGTGCGACGAACTGCAAATTCAGCAGCACTTCACCTCGGTAGCTCACCCTCAGGAAAATGGTCAAGCCGAAGTGACAAATCGGACGCTCGTCAAAGGCCTTAAAACTCTACTAGAGAAAGCCAAAGGATTGTGGGCGGAGAACCTTCCCAACGATCTGTGGTCTTACCGGACTACACCTCGATCCACAAATGGCGAAACACTGTATAGCTTGGCTTACGGAACAGAGGCTGTTATCCCAGTCGAAATCGGACTGCCAAGTCCGCGCACAACTCATTTTATCTTCAAGATGAATGACAAGAACCGATGTGCGGATCTCGATCTATTAGAAAAAAAGCGGGATACGGCTTACATTAAAGAAGCCCGGTACAAACAGCTCATGGCCCGATATTATAATCGGCGAGTTCGAGGCCGGCAATTCTGCGTAGGCGACTTGGTCCTGCGAAATAACGAGGTCAGCAATGCTTGCAAGCTCGGCAAGCTGGAAGCCACATGGGAGGGCCCCTACCGAGTTGACGAGGTCCTCGGTAAAGGTGCATATAGACTTTCTAGCTTGTCCGGGGAGCCCATACAACGACCTTGGAATGTTATCCATTTGAAGAGGTATTATGCATAGGGGTGGAGTATCATATAGGATAGGGTCTTGTTCGTTAGTAGTTCATCGTCCAAGTATTTGGTCTGTTTTTCAGTTCGGTTCTTTTCAAATTCGAGTCTGTTTTTCAAATGGTTTCAAAGTTCAATGAAAATTTGCAGTTTTTATTTTCTATGTGTTCACATTGTTGTCTTGCATTACTCCACTTATATGCGCATTACCTCTACTTATCAACACTATCCTGACGAGGACGTGTGTTAATAACAAAGCATAAAATCGTACGAATAGGGGATCACCCCTCCCGACCTAGTCGGCAAATCAGGAACCCGATAAGACCCAAGTGTCACCTCGGCCACAATTTATAGGCTCTGGCCATCCCAGGGCCGAGGGAAGACCCAAGTGTCACTTCGGAAGCCGAAGTCAGGCCCTCGAGCCACTTCGGAAGACCCGACATCGACCCAAGTGTCAACCTGGGAACTAAAGGCTATTAAGACAGACCAACCAGGGGGACGACCCAAGCGTCATTTCGGAAGCCGAAGATAGGCATTACCGCCACTTCGGAAAATGGCCTAAGTGCCAACAAATAATGATAAAAGCTTTAAGCCGAGTTCGCCCAAAAAAAAAAAATTAAAAATAATAAAAATAAATTATTAACATATCAAAAGCAAAGTATTTCTTATTTTGTGCAGGTATACATATTACAGATCAGCCAGAGGGACCACTCCCGTCCGGCTTCTTGCTACAATAGAAATAACTGGCCAACCCGGTGGTCGGCGGATTAAGCAAACTATCGATGTTTATGTTCTCTTTTTTCTTTGAACTCTGCCCTGCACTGCGGCCAGCCCCTCCACCTCGGCTTGTCCCTCCTCCCCGGCTCCCGGAGGATCGGCCTCTATAAGTAATCCGAGGAGCACTGTAGTTGCCATCTCCGCGGTTCGGTATAGGTGGACGTTTCGAAGGAGGCAAAAACATGTCTATACGGTCTTTGACGAGCTGAGAAGGCAGAGTTGGGCTTAGTGCTCGAAATCGGGAGGCATTCTTCTTTGCCGCTTCTATTTGCGGATAGGCATCAAGCCACTCCTTCAGCACGGGCTGCCTTGAGACGATTATGGGAAACAGATTAGCTAAGTACCGCATCTCGGCAACATACTCCGCTACTTCCCATGAATCCGGCCCGCGGTATTTTTGTTCTCGGCCAGCATGCCGCATTACTTCGAGAGCTTCAGCCTCCACCTCGGAAATGTTTTTGCCGCCAAGCTCATGGATTACCCGTTCGTACTCGGCGTGCTCTTCGGCCGTCACCTTGGCATCGGCATATTCTTTCTTCAATTGGAGATACCGAGCTTTATTCGCATCAGACTTAATTTGCAGTGCTTGATACTTAGCATCAAATTCATTCCGGATATGCTTAGCACATTTATCGAGACGAGCGATCTCACAGTCCTTAGCATCAAGAAGGATCTTAAGTTGTTTGATCTCATTAAGATATGGAGCTATATCCCCTACAGATTTGTTCTACAGAAAATAAAAATAACAGAGATGAGCAAGTGCCGGAAAGAAGTTTATTTCATTGATTGAGGAAAAGTACAAGTTTACAATTCGGCAAAACAAAAAAAAAGAAAAAGAAAAATTACAAGAGGAGGGGATCAACTGACCCCGCCAGAAGGATCGGCCTCAGTGTTCGGCCGCTGCACTTCGGCGGTCTTGGACACTTCCGCCTCGGCATCCCTCTCCCCGGCCCCCTCCTCCTCCTCCTCCTCCTCCTCCTCCTCCTCCTCCTCCTCCTCCTCCTCCTCTACATCCTCATCGGACATGTACGGGGAGACCGGGCATATCTTCAGCTCCTCCCTGAACGGACCGAGAAGGGCCTCGAACTTCAAGTCCCGATCAGCGGGACACTCCAGCACCTCCTCCACGGTCAGCACGGTGCTCTTCCCGGCGAGGTGCTCCACCACCGGGAAGGCAGAGGTATTCTTCACCAGCTGCCGGAAGTAAATGCGGAGCATCTCTCCGTCTTCAATGTTTTTGTAGCCGTTTTTCCCCTTGTCCAGGTCAGGGAAATCGGCGGCCACAAGATCAAGCACCTCAGCAGTGGCCCGGGCGCTCGCAGGTTCGGTCAGATCCTGTCACATCCCGACTTAATTATAAAGGGAATTACCCCGACTAATGTGACTTAGGGACGAACAACGAAAGAACTCAAATAAACACTTAGTTAATTTCGATATTCAAACCGAAACGCGCCTCAAATTACATCCAAAATTTTCTTATAACAAAGAAGAAAAATGAATTGATGATTAATTCAATAAAATTTGAGGCAATGTAGTGAAGTGGTTTTAACACAATCAGGGGGTCAAATGAATGTTTATCATAAACTTCTTCAAATTCAATACTTAATCATCATTAAACATTTTCAGAATGGCACATCGGAAAGGATCGTCATAAGGATAACATGTATGAAGACATGAAATCCGAGAACTTGAATTTCTAACCTCAATACATAATATTAAAATAAAATTCGAACAACAACAAAGCCTTGCTCAGCACGCTCCATCTTCATTCCAGCTATAACCTGCACATTTTAAAGAAAAACATGTAGGGCTGAGTACAAATAATTGCACTCAGTGGGCACGTGCCGAAAACATTTGAAAACTTGTATAAATTCCATAACTCAAAAATAATCTTTATAACTTAACATGTACTTAAAACTTCTTCAAAACATAATCATAAGTGTTGGCCAACATTTTATCTTGCTTGATTCATCTACAAGTTCTTTTAAATATGTCGGAAGTAGGCCTCCTTACGACATACTGACCGGTCGACACGCAGTCGACTCACAGTCTCATCAGTGTACACGTTCACGTTTCTATACGTGACCTGAATTCGTCTATCAACATTTGACCGGTCGACACACAGATGACTCACGGTCTCATTTCTTATAAATATGTCGGGAGTAGGCCTCCTCCACGACATATGACCGGTTGACACAGACGACTCACGGTCTCTTCAGTGTACACGACCTTGTTCATTTACAAGGCCTGAATTCGTCTATCATCAAAATGTAGATGATCAAGCAAGATATGCAAATTATCATTTTCATAGAAATCATGCTTTAACATAAACATAATATACTTCATATCATCAAATCATCATGCTTTAACATAAACATAATGTACATCATATCATCAATGCATCATATAATCATATACTTTCAATCAATAAATCGTCATATAATTTGCATAAAAGCTTCTTATCATTTTTGAGTTAGAAAGCCCACCTCATACGACGTTATTCTTACGCTTTTCTTACGTGTCTCGTTACTTCTTGATCAACTGCTTCCGTTCCTCGTTTCCTTGACTCGTTCCTTCTTCATTCATATGTAACTATATCGTATAAACATAATGTCGTAATTAGGAATTAATTACTTATGCGTAACTGTTATCAACTAAAAACTGCATAATGGTGACTGTTTCCGTAGTCCGTCTTTGAAAATTCATAACTTTTCCATCTTAGATCCAAATTGAATTTCGGTCGTATCATTGGAAAGCTAACTCGATGAAGTTTCTTATGCTATTCACTTTACTATAATTTGGATTATTATAGCATCTAAACTCGGCCTATGTTTCAGACCCCAAAACAGAACATTCCAAATTTCCAGTCACAGTTCATCGATGTTCAAAAATTCATTTAGAGCAATTCACATGTCCAAATCATGTGAAACCAGTGGAAGATCAAATCACGAGGAGTCTAATTTATATATCAAAGCACAATACCCAGCCGTTTAGGAGTTATAATAATTCGAAATTAGTCTACCGGAATAGTTACTTAAAATCGCAGTCTATTTGCGAAATTCACCAAATATTCATCGTAGCTCGAAAAATTCTGAAAATTTTAGAAAATATTATTAACATCTCCGAACATCTTTCCTAAAAATTTCAGATCAAAATAAAATCATTTGATATGTTAAATGAACCTCGACATTAACGTATGAAACAGGGCAATTGCTGAAATTACTCAAACCCTAGCATATCATCACCAATCAACTCCAATACTTCACACTATAATTCTAATGATCCAATAACTCTATATTCATGCTCAATTAAATCATATAAGTCTAAATTGAAAAGCCCTAATTCATGGCTCTATATTTCAAATTCTTTGAAACCAAGCAAGATCAATGTTATCTACCACCATATATCATCTTTATGATCAATATCAAGCTCAATTATGACAAGAAAAATGGAAGATAATTCATACTCCTTTATCTTCATGATGACCGAAAATTCAGGGGAAGAAAAGAGAGCTCATTTTGATTCATTTTTGCTAAAAATAAGATTAGAGTAGTGTAATTACCTTTCCTTCAAAATTTGGTGAAAAGAAAGTGAAGTTCTCTTCTTGAATTTTGAGATTGAAAGATGGAAATAGAGGTGAAGAATGGGAAGGGGGAAGTGGACGGCTCTTTCTTGAAGGAGATGGAATGTTTTAGAAATTTAAGTCCAAAAATATCTTATATGAAATAGTTTATAAACTTACACATGTACATACATGTGTACCATTTGAATTAGGCCACATCACTTAAAACTCACCACTATTATTCCTTATATTTATACGTATAGCTACAATTTAGTTCCTCTTTTTATTTTGTTCCACCCGAAATATTAAACGGGTACCGATACCCCGTAATTCACTTATGGGGTATATTTTCGGAAAATATACTCATTATACCAAAATATTTCTAAAAATCCACTTTTAATAGAAATATTCCTTTTTCTCATAATGTCTTACTATTTATTCTAATAATAGTCGACATTTTCTTTCCTTTGTTTCGAAACATCGGAAACGAAATATTAAACTTTCAATAGGAAAATATGAAATTTTCCTAACTCGATCAAGATTTAAATAAAATCTTGAATCCTTCGAATAATTTCTTATCATTCGTCTATTCATCACATCTCATCATCTTATATTTTCGATATAAATCGAAAAATAATCGTATAGGAATTTATTAAATTCCTACAAATTTCGGGATTTAAATAAAATCCCTATTCACTTCTTCGTAATTCTTATCGTAATAGCTTAAGCAAAATAATTAAGATAATCTAATCTTAATTAATTAAGCTAATTAGGAGTCGGGATATTACAATCCTCCCCCCTTAAATAAATTTCGTCCTCAAAATTTGCTCGCCTTGTAAGGCATCTTGAGTCGTTCTTATTCCGCTTTTGAGATCTCATATCGTCTCATTTACATAAAACTCTTACTAAAACGATCGAGTTAATTCGTAGCTATAAAATATTCGAAATCAAGCGATCGAATTAACTCGAATACTTTTCGGAAATTCTTAAGCTTCCTTAACGACTCGTCTTCAATTGTTGACCATTGAGTGATGATCAACATTTTATTCCATATAAAGTTTCATTAATAACTATACGTAATAGCGCTCGATAACTCTTCGAGTCTTATCTTTATTTGATCTTCTATTCGTATACGAAATTTTGCGCTAAACTTTAATCTTGAACTCGTTCATATAGAGCTGTATCTCGCTTTATTGCTTCTATCGAACTTTCATCAAGTCGTTATCGTAATATCTTCCACGTTCACATTCATTTAAAACATGTGAGACGAGTGAGAATAAACTTAATTGAGTTCTAAAAAAAATAATCCGTTCAAACTTAGAGCAAATACATAATCTATCGAGACGCAATTACTTCAGCTAATAGTAGCCATTCTGGCAATCGTCGGATTTACATCTAATATTTATTCTCTTTCGATTTTTCTTTCCTTCAACTCGATCTCTCCTCTCGTCTCTTAAGTATACATTCTTCATCTTCGAAGTTCATGAACTTAGATTCTTATTAAATACTTATTCTAACACTTATAACATCATCTTCTTTTATCTTCCTCAACATACTGGGTCGCGATCGTTGCCGACGCCACGGCACGAGATTATGATCGTTATCGATGTCGTGGTGCTACCTCGTATCACAATCGCTACTAAAATTTGAGGGTCACAATCACTATCTAAATAGCGGTCATTACACCCCTACTTTCAACGTTCTTCATTTTTCGTTCCTTTGTACTCATCATTTCCTATCGATCCTACTTTGATAAATTCCTAACTCCCTCAATTTGGATTCAAAAGGAAATCCAAAAATATGAATGGAAAGCCAAGAAAGATATATTTTTAATGGTGCATGGCATGAATTTTCAAGATATGCCAATCATTACAGAATAAAACTTCTTTGGAGTTTGGTCTAATATGAAGTGCAAAATGCGCACTTGTGGAAGAAAATTCATATCTTATTCATCGAAATTCCAAATTGGAATCCAAAAATATGGTCATTAAAGTAGAGGAAATATATTTCCAATGATATATGGCTCAAATTTTTAGGACAAGTAAATCGAATCAAAATCGAATGTCCATAAGGCTAATCAATGAATATTCAAGGAATGGACAGATTCGATAGTTCAACTTTGAATTAAGATATCTCGTTGAATACTCAACCAAATGGGCATTAAAAGACATTTTTAGAAAGGTGTTTCATCAAGGTATCATTTCCAATAGTTTGGAGCTCGGCCAAGAAAAATGTCCAGAATCAATGATGCGAAAGTTTGGGCAAAATACTTTCGGCAAAAATAGAAATCTGGACAAGCAAACTTCAAAAATTCACCAAAAATTCATATGAGCTCCAAATTGAAAGATCAAGATATGTATGGAAAGGTATTGAGGCATAGTATCTTATAGAAAAAGAACGGATTCAAAAGCATTAATGAATTTTCTCAGAAATGAGCCGGAAGTGGACTGATTTGCATATGTTTTTCTGAGAAATATACCTTGGTTATAAACAAGGGCATAAACTCGGTTCTCAAGATATAAACATGAGATAATTGCTTCAAAATAAGGAATATAGATTCATTTCATACTCATAGAAGATCGGAAGGGTTCGATCATGGTGGAAAACAAAGAGTTTCCAACAATTCTTCACATAGAACGTATCTAGTGTATTCTTATAAACATGGATTTCCAGGGTTGAGGACATAAGCTTCGAATGTATTGAACTTGAATGAATTTGAAACTTCAAATCAAAGATTTCTTTTTCATAGTTTGAATTCAAACAAACTTTCAAGATCCAAGGAAGGTTATTTACCAAGGAAATGAGAGGAGAGTTTATTTTACTCGAATATTTCATCTCACTAGTCTTGATAGCTCGTACAATAACGTTAGAAACTCTTCAACTATCTATCGGAGCTTAGGTCCATCTATTCCTTCGTCGAATCGGCATATCTCCTCAAGTAGAAATACGAATCGCACTCTAATCGTCGCTACGTAGAGTCACATAAGTGTGGGATAAGAAGTACCTCAATCATCATCTAAGCATCTAACTTTCGGGCACTAATCATAAAAATGATCATGTCTTCACCTTCACATCAATTCTTCAAACATTCTTCTATTCTCACATATTCTTTCATTCTCATCATATAAAGCATATCATATACTTCAATTTCAATCTCAAGCATCAATGTAAACATTTAGAGAACATACCTGATATGATATAGCTGAATGAGATGGAGTGCCGAGCTTTTGTTGTTCGACTTAACTAGTCTATGAACAATTTAGACTAGACTCGAAAGAAATTCAAGTTCAGAGCAAACAACTGCTCTGATACCAAACTGTCACATCCCGACTTAATTATAAAGGGAATTACGCCGACTAATGTGACTTAGGGACGAACAACGAACGAACTCAAATAAACACTTAGTTGATTTCGATATTCAAACCGAAACGCGCCTCAAATTACATCCAAAATTTTCTTATAACAAAGAAGAAAAATGAATTGATGATTAATTCAATAAAATTTGAGGCAATGTAGTGAAGTGGTTTTAACACAATCAGGAGGTCAAATGAATGTTTATCATAAACTTCTTCAAATTCAATACTTAATCATCATTAAACATTTTCAGGATGGCACATCGGAAAGGATCGTCATAAGGATAACATGTATGAAGACATGAAATCCGAGAACTTGAATTTCTAACCTCAATACATAATATTAAAATAAAATTCGAACAACAACAAAGCCTTGCTCAGCACGCTCCATCTTCATTCCAGCTATAACCTGCACATTTTAAAGAAAAACATGCAGGGCTGAGTACAAATAATTGCACTCAGTGGGCACGTGCCGAAAACATTTGAAAACTTGTATAAATTCCATAACTCAAAAATAATCTTTATAACTTAACATGTACTTAAAACTTCTTCAAAACATAATCATAAGTGTTGGCCAACATTTTATCTTGCTTGATTCATCTACAAGTTCTTTTAAATATGTCGGAAGTAGGCCTCCTTACGACATACCGACCGGTCGACACGCAGTTGACTCACAGTCTCTTCAGTGTACACGATCACGTTTCTATACGTGACCCGAATTCGTCTATCAACATTTGACCGGTCGACACACAGACGACTCACGGTCTCATTTCTTATAAATATGTCGGGAGTAGGCCTCCTCCACAACATACGACCGGTCGACACAGATGACTCACGGTCTCTTCAGTGTACACGACCTTGTTCATTTACAAGGCCTGAATTCGTCTATCATCAAAATGTAGATGATCAAGCAAGATATGCAAATTATCATTTTCATAGAAATCATGCTTTAACATAAACATAATATACTTCATATCATCAAATCATCATGCTTTAACATAAACATAATGTACATCATATCTTCAATGCATCATATAATCATATACTTTCAATCAATAAATCGTCATATAATTTGCATAAAAGCTTCTTATCATTTTTGAGTTAGAAAGCCCACCTCATACGACGTTATTCTTACGCTTTTCTTACGTGTCTCGTTACTTCTTGATCAACTGCTTCCGTTCCTCGTTTCCTTGACTCGTTCCTTCTTCATTCATATGTAACTGTATCGTATAAACATAACGTCATAATTAGGAATTAATTACTTATGCGTAACTGTTATCAACTAAAAACGGCATAATGGTGACTGTTTCGGTAGTCTGTCTTTGAAAATTCATAACTTTTCCATCTTAGATCCAAATTGAGTTTCGGTCGTATCATTGAAAGCTAACTCGATGAAGTTTCTTATGCTATTCACTTTACTATAATTTGGATTATTATAGCATCTAAACTCGGCCTATGTTTCAGACCCCAAAACAGAACATTCCAAATTTCCAGTCACAGTTCATCGATGTTCAAAATTCATTTAGAGCAATTCACATGTCCAAATCATGTGAAACCAGTGGAAGATCAAAGCTTGAGGAGTCTAGTTTATATATCAAAGCACAATTCCCAGCCGTTTAGGAGTTATAATAATTCGAAATTAGTCTACCGGAATAGTTACTTAAAATCGCAGTCTATTTGCGAAATTCACCAAATATTCATCGTAGCTCCAAAAATTCTGAAAAATTTGGAAAATATTCTTAACATCACCGACCATCTTTCCTAAAAATTTCATATCAAAATAAAATCATTTTTTATGTTAAATGAACCTCGACATTAACGTCTGAAACAGGGCAATTGCTGAAATTACTCAAACCCTAGCATATCATCACCAATCAACTCCAATACTTCACACTATAATTCTAATGATCCAATAACTCTATATTCATGCTCAATTACATCATATAAGTCTAAATTGAAAAGCCCTAATTCATGGCTCTATATTTCAAATTCTTTGAAACCAAGCAAGATCAATGTTATCTACCACCATATATCATCTTTATGATCAATATCAAGCTCAATTATGACAAGAAAAATGGAAGATAATTCATACTCCTTTATCTTCATGATGACCGAAAATTCAGGGGAAGAAAAGAGAGCTCATTTTGATTCATTTTAGCTAAAAATAAGATTAGAGTAGTGTAATTACCTTTCCTTTAAATTTTGGTGAAAAGAAAGTGAAGTTCTCTTCTTGAATTTTGAGATTGAAAGATGGAAATAGAGGTGAAGAATGTAGAGGTGAAGAATGGGAAGGGGGAAGTGGACGGCTCTTTCTTGAAGGAGATGGAATGTTTTAGAAATTTAAGTCCAAAAATATCTTATATGAAATAGTTTATAAACTTACACATGTACATACATGTGTACCATTTGAATTAGGCCACATCACTTAAAACTCACCACTATTATTCCTTATATTTATACGTATAGCTACAATTTAGTTCCTCTTTTTATTTTGTTCCGCCCGAAATATTAAACGGGTACCGATACCCCGTAATTCACTTATGGGGTATATTTTCGGAAAATATACTCATTATACCAAAATATTTCTAATAATCCACTTTTAATAGAAATATTCCTTTTTCTCATAATGTCTTACTATTTACTCTAATAATAGTCGACATTTTCTTTCCTTTGTTTCGAAACATCGAAAACGAAATATTAAACTTTCAATAGGAAAATATGAAATTTTCCTAACTCGATCAAGATTTAAATAAAATCTTGAATCCTTCGAATAATTTCTTATCATTCGTCTATTCATCACATCTCATCATCATATATTTTCGATATAAATCGAAAAATAATCGTATAGGAATTTATTAAATTCCTACAAATTTCGGGATTTAAATAAAATCCCTATTCACTTCTTCGTAATTCTTATCGTAATAGCTTAAGCAAAATAATTAAGATAATCTAATCTTAATTAATTAAGCTAATTAGGAGTCGGGATATTACAGATCCCGAACCAAGGCACTGAACCTCTTGTTGAGGAACATCCTCTCAGCAAGAGCTCAGAGAACACCGCCCTGCGTCACGGCGATCTCCTGTTCTCGGGAGCGAGCCGCCACCAGCTTCTCCTCACTCTTTGCCGCTTTCTCCTTGGCAGCGGCGAGCTCGGCAGCAGTTGCAGCAAGCTGCTCCTTCAACTGCTCCTCGCGGGCAACGGCAAGCAGCCAACTCCTTCGTGACCTTGGCCTTGTCACTGGCTAGGGCCTTCACTTTGTTAGTAGCCCGGTGGTACTTGGACACCGAGCCCTGCAGAAGTTTTACAATCACGCTCGAAGCGAGATTGTAATCTTCAAGAGCTGTATCCACCCCCTACACAAAATGATCCTATTGGTAAGGAATAGAAAAAAAATGTAAATAATAAGCTGATCAAAATTCTTACCGCTGGGAAAACTGGGGATGGAGCCCCGAACATCGGTGATCGCAAAATCCGGTTCGGACGATGCCGAGACAACGGCCAATTTTTGGGCTCCGGCCACATCGGCCTCCTCTGCAGCAAAAGTGGGAGTGCCGTGAGTCCGGGGGGTCGGGATCTCGGACCGGGTCCTTTCCGAGGACCCAGTTGCCTGCCTCTTCGAGTCGGCCGGAGCGCCGGACGCCTCGCCCTTCCTTTTCTTTTGGGCCGGGCCCTTCTTCTTCACCATGTTCACTGCAACACAAGAAAGAAAAACATTAGTACCGAAGTGCAAAAAAAAAAAAAAAAAAAAAAAAAAAAAAAAAAAAAAAAAAAAAAAACCAAAGGGAAGGGGACCTCACCCCTCCCCGGCTCCACCGCAGTGGAAGGATCATTGGGGCTCGGTTTAACCGCCATGAGCTCGGCCAACAACATCGGCATCTTGCCGAGGCTATCAAACCGACCCGCCAACTCAGCAAATTGCTTTTGCCTCGGCAAGGGCCTTACGACACCCATAACGCGACCTCGGTGGCTCCCTCAAAAAAAAAAAAAAAAAAAAAAAAAAAAAAAAAAAAAAAAAAAAATCTGCCAGTTCGGCACTTTTGAAGGAACAGTCACACAAAAGTTGTACCGGGATGCAATATAGTACCATCCCTGTTTTCTATCTTTAAAAGTAAATAAAGCTCCAAAGGTCTCGGCCGAATAAGGAATATTCAACCGAGCACAGGCAACCCCCAGTCCGGTAATTTGATGGATACTATTGGGGGTAATTTGAGCAGGAGAGAGATCAAAAACATTTTGGATCTCGGCATAAATGGCCAGGAAGGGAATGTGCAAACCGGCCTTCAAATGGTCGGCATAACCCTGGGGGGGGGGGGGGGGGGGGGCAAGCCCTGTCACCGGCCCGGGGTTGAAGGAGGAGAGCAGAAGGGGGGAGATTATATTTTACGGCAAGTTTATACAGAAACGAAGTAGAAACGATAGAGTCAAAAGTCCCCACCTTCCCAATAACACCGGGATAGATGGGGAAATCCACATTCTCGGGGTAGGCGGTTTCACAGTCAGAACGAACACACGGCCGCGTGTGATCGGGAAAACAAACGGGTTGAGAAGAGGAGGAAGATGCGACGGCGGAAGAAATCGCCGCCGTAGAGGAAGAAATGGCGGCGATAGACACCGAACGGGCAGATTTAGAATTGGAAGTAGACATCGACATAGAGAAATCCATACCTTACTTGTTGTTGGAAGCTCTTGAAACTTGAAGAGATTAGTGAAGATGGCGATGAACAGTGCAATAAATTTGAAAGTTAGGGTTTCTTTTGCTCTAAAAAAGGAGTGAATGGTTCCCTCTTTGCCAATCATGGTAATTAAGAGGGGGGGGGGGGGGGGGGGGGGGGGGGGGGGGAAGAATTAATGCGTACACAATACGCCATTCAATGCGACGGCGTTTCGGGTATCGGACAATCCCATCCATGCTTTATCGGAAACCCAAGCGTCCGCATTTAATGCACCTGACAACTTTACGCATCTTCGGCAGACTACCTACTTCGCACCTCGTCATAAACAGAGTTCGGCTTTACCTGAACCCCGAACTCCGAACTTTCGAAGGGGGTACGTCAAGAGCGAGTTCGGCTAAACCTAAACCCCGAACTCCGATCTTTCGAAGGGGGTACGTCAAGAGCGAGTTCGGCTAAACCTAAACCCTGAATTCCGATCTTTCGAAAGGGATACACAAAGTGTGAGTTCGGCACGTCTCAGCTCGCCAAAAGAAAATAGCAAATTGACATCGGCAAGACTACTATACCAAAGAGGGGGTACGTGAATCTGACAAGATGACACGACCATGCAGCATCCACTTCGGTCAACACCTCCATCACCTCCACGTCTTGGGAGGGGGGGGGGGGGGGGGGGGGGGATGTGATAGGAAATGACCCATCTCCCTAGGCCCAAAGTCCAACTGCCTCGGGAGCCCAAAGCCCGACTACCTCACCTCAGCATAAGCCCAGTTTGGCACAAGCCCAATCGAGAGAATCCAGCCCAACACCAATTCAGCCCAGTCCACATCAAATACAGGCCCAGGGAACTTTGAGCCCTAAACACCAATACGTGGAGTGATGGAGAGAAAGGCGGCACCCATGATCTCCACGATTCCACTTCAACCAACAGTATCAACATCAACTATAAATAGGAGAATCATTTGTATTGTACACACTCATGCTATTTTGAATACAGAATCTCCCCCTTTCCCCTCCGTGGACGTAGATCTTACGATTGAACCACGTAATTCCTGTGTCCTTTACTTTCTCTCGCACAAGCTTCGTACACAAACTACTTACTTAACCGAGCAACAAATCGAGGGTTCATCAAGTAGCTTTCAAAATATTTTTTAAATTAGTTATAAATTATTCCAATGTGTCGTGGGAGTACAATTCTAGTTCAATGCATAAAAATATTGTGAGACTCAATCTCCTTTATCAATAAACAATTCAAGTCATTTATATATTTCTTAAAACTCGTGCCAGTCTGACTAAAATAAATAATTTGGAGATTGAGGGGTACTAGCTTAGAGCAAGTAAATTCAAAATATTATAATGATATTACATATATTGTTTTTTTTATATATATAATTTAAAGTGCGATTTGTCAAAAATATGTCATACACTTATACTCCTTTTGTTCCTATCATATTATACATTTTGGAGGGAGACGGGCTTTAAAAAAACGGTAGGTGAGTGTGTTGTTAGTGGCTAGCTATTATTGTGGATAGACGGTGATGGAGGATAAAAAATATAAATATAATGGTTGTTTAAATCTAAAAAAGAAGTTCAATAAGATGAGGAACATATCATAATTAAGGAAACTTGTGCAAAAAAAATAAGGGACGAGCAAAATATCATATATATATGTATATGGTGAACACTGATAGATGTCATTGCTTTTGGGTAAATAAAGGGTTGAGATTAAATGGAAAGAAATAAATCTATTAATAAAATACATGAAAAATCGGTTGAATAAGGGCTGAATAGTTTAGTGAAAAATCTAAATATATCAACTATCTACACTTACCTTAAAAATAGGGAATTTCCAAAACTGAAATATATACTCTTACATTAATTCGCGATTTCCAGCCAGATCCTTATGAGAAACACAAAATGAACCACTATGTTTTATTCTACTCAAAGAGGCGAATAGATTCATGAGTGGATCGCTCGTTTTGGTGGAGAAACGAAGTAGATATTCACTAAAAAAATTGAATCAGTAGAGAAATCGCGACTTCTGCTGCGGCATAAACTTGCATGAGCTTAAGTGTTAGGAATCTCTATATTTTAAGTCGTTATAGGATCTTAATGTGCAATATTCTAGACCAAAGCTAAAAGGCCTTCTCGTTATGAAAGTGAACCTTAGTAAAGCGACATCAATCGCTTTAAGTGTTCATCGCACTATTTTAAACCACACAAAATAGGTGTAGTATAAAACAAATACGTACTAGTATCGTATCCACAGGGATTGATATGCCAAAATCACACAAAGTACCTCTACTCTAAGTTTAGACAAATGTTTAGGCAAAAAATAAATTGAGATTGTGGTTTTCTAAGATCTTAGGCAAAGAATATAAATAAACAAAAGGAAACAAATAATAAAGCAACTAAACAAATAAGAAATCAAATAAATCAGATAAGAAGACAAGGTTGATTCTAGTAAAGTATATCTAAATAAATCTATACAATTAACAATTAACTCAATTAACCAATTTAATCCAACCTAGATGCGATACACGAAAGTAATCTTAGACTTCAGTCAGGGCAATCTAGACAGTCACTAAATAAAACCCTAATCTCCTCCTGGTCTCATAGGAATTAAATCAAGCACAACAAAGATCAAGTATCGATAGATATAATCAACAAGGTTCAGTCACGACACCTATATCAACTATATGCAAGACCTATGATAATCTGTTGGTCCCGGATAAACAAGCAGGAAAACACATTCGGGGGGGGGGGGGGGGGGGGGGTTGAATAGGTGTTTTAGAAATTTTCAACTTCTTTTTCAAGCTTGTCTCAGAGTAAGTAAATTGAGCAGCTTGAGAATTAAGACCAAAGCTAGTGCTAGATCTACAGTCAAGCTTCCAAGAGACCGAAGCGAAGGCTTGATCTCTCAGATTGCTTAGTTACACACATGCGGAATTTAGTGAGCTATATCTTTCCTAAGTAATTGAAAATCTCAAGTTAAAGTTGTTTAAGTGCTTGTATAATATGAGATAATCAAAGCGAGTAAAGTGAAAATGAAGGAGTAAAGGCTAGAGATACTGCACAACGAGTTATAGTGGTTCAAAGATTTAACGACACCTACGTCCACTTTGTTCCAACTCCGGGAACAAATTCTTTTCACTCAAGAATCCCACAGAGATTACGACGGGTTCTCTGGAAACCTAATAAGGATCGAGCTTTACACTATCGAGGAGAGTACAAGCTTGGATCGACACAAACTACAACCTTCGATCGAGACTTTCGCAATCGGTGAAAGCTAAGACTTGGATCTATTACAACTCAACAACACAACACTAACACACAAAACACACTCGACTCGAACTAGAGATGGGTCTTGGGGTAGGGTTTATGTAAGACACACTCTAACTTGAAGAATCCTTTACAATATGAAGTAAAGGCTATGATTCTTCTTCTAATCTAGGAGTTGGATGTTAATATGAGCCTAAGATCTAGAGTGGAGCAAGGCTGTTGATAGGAAATGACCCATCTCCCTAGGCTCAATAACGCCACCTCGGCACAAAGCCCAAACGCCACCTCGGCATAGGCCCAACAGCCCCTGCTCAGCCCACTGGCAGCTCGACCCAGTCCATGCCAGAAAGCCCAAAGTGCAAGCCCAGGGAGTTGAACCCCTAACATAAAACGTGGAGGGATGGAGGCAGAAACGACCACCACCCACGATCAGCTCATGATCCCACATTCATCACCTCCGTGATGAACGCTAGATTAACTAAAAATAGGAGATCGAATCCATTGTAACACACTCATGCTATTTTGAATACATAATACTCTCTCGATTCTCCCGTGGACGTAGATCAATTGATCGAACCACATAATCTTTCTGTGTTCTTTACTTTTACGCATTCAATTGTCTTAAGTATTTTTCTTCATAAAACAAACAACGAATTTAGGATTCATCACTGGCATCGTCTGTGGGAAAAGGTATAAGTTTGTGTTCGAATTCTATAGATCGTTGTTTTACACCAAAATCCATGGCTCCTGGAAGGCGATTGCTACGGGGAATGTCATCCCGGAACTCCGGCAGCGATCCGCGACGTCGGTAAAGCCAAAGGAGGCAGCACGGGGAACCAGCCTCGGGTTCCTCCCATGAAGACCAGCCCCATCTCAACGTCCCTGTCGCAGGTCAAGATGAGAGTGAAGAGATTCCTACCGCGGAAGATGGGGATCGTCCCGGAGGAGATACTGGGCAGCCATCCTGGCCATCTCCACCGTTGGTACAAACACCCGAGGACGCCGCACTACCGCCCTTGGGGATGCCGCATCCTCCTCCCGTGCAGCCGCTCCACGGTCCCGTGAGGACACGCCTAGGACCTCGGGGAAATTCTCCAGCCCCCACCTGGCCACAACAATCAACTCGGAACGTGAACATGAGCTGTTCGAAACTGAAGTCAATCCTCGCCCTCCCCCGGCCATCCAACCTAACACTGCTCCTGCTCCTCCTCCAGGCCCCGGAATCGAGGAGCTGCTACGAAACTACCTTGCCACTACCCAAGGAAGGGAGTTCCTGCATCAGTATGGAGAGGAGCAAAGAGCACCCCAGCCCGGCACTGGACACCGAGTTGATCCGCCCATGGCATACGGAGGACAAGATCTGCGGCATCACCTCCAGCAGATCCAAGGTCACCCCCAAGGAGCACCTCCACCTCCACCTTATGTGGCGGCACCCCCGCCGCCCTATATGGCCCCACCTCAGGCTAACCTCGCAGGAGGAGCGCAGATTTTCGACGCATTTGGAAGAGTCGTCAGCCCCCTCTCGGAGGACATACTCAACACTCCCAAGCCATGGGGGTACAAAGTGCCCAACATCAAGCCTTATAACGAGATAGGGAATCCCAGCAATTTCCTAAGTCAGTTCAAATATAGTATGTTGAACCAGAATTTAGGAAGCGTCTACATGTGTAAGATATTTCCCGAGCTGCTGGTTGATAATGCTCGGGAATGGTTTGACAGCCTGTAATACCCTGACTTTCGTAATATATTTATATATATATTGCAAGGAAATTCAAAACTTTTATAGTTTCATAAGAAAGGAAGAATTACTTAGTTGATTTATGTGAGGTTGCAATTTTATTTGCAAATTACAGATAACATATTATCTCTCATGATTTTAAATCACGCAAAACGATAATTGAACTTTCGTATTTTATTACGATGGTTATAAAGGCTAAAACGATTAATTATAACTCTATAATTAAATCGTAATGTATATAATAAAATGGGCCGACGTTATATTTAAAAGATATTGGGCCGAGCCCAAAATGTACACCAGCAATAAAGGCCCAAGCCCAACCATTATTACATAGTAGCCATTGAAAGGAGAGAAAAGTAGAAAAGAAAGGATTGAAGAGAAGCAGCAGAACGCAGGCGGCAAAACGTGTTGTGGCAGAAGAAAAAAATCCCACCAAATCTGGGTTTACACCTTCAAGTACAACAGGAGAATTAGAGACTTTTGACTTTAACCCCATGTCCCAATTGCAACATTTGAACCTTCCAAAATATCTTCTTCATTATCATTTCTTTCCCTTCACTGCACAAACCAAAAACATCACACCAAGGAGAATAGCAGCAACACACAAAGAAGAAAGGAAAGGGAGAAGAAGCTAAGAAAGGAAGAGTCATTCAACTACACCTTTTCCGTTCAAAATCTACCCACTCGTAAGCTTTCACTCCCTTTTTACGATTATGTTAGGAGAAAGCATGAATGAAAGAGGTAAGAATGAAACATAAGTCCCTAATCTATTAAACTCTCAACATAACGAGGTTAGAAGAACGAATGTGTATATGAATACTTGTAAGATTATAATCGCAATCAAATCCCATGTAATCGAATCCATGAAATGTATATATAACGGCGTATAACAAACTATAAGGGGTGGGGGTTCTCTTTACCGATTTGGATGCGACAGAAGAAGGTTATTGGTGAAGGAACAGAGGGCAGAGGACTGCCCTGCTACAGCAACAACAGCAGCGGTGCCGCTGGTGGTGAAAGATTGTAAAACATGGTCCATAATACGCATAAATGTACTAGGTGCATTAGTTAGACCGAAAGGCATAACTAGCCACTCATACAAACCAAGTTTAGTTTTAAAGGCAGTTTTCCATATCATATAAACGCGGAATAGGATGTCGATACTTTACTGTGATGTTGTTGATGGCTCAACAATCGCAACACATCCTCATCGTTGAGTCCTTCTTGGGTACTGATGCAGCCCATGGTTCGAGATAACAAGCTTTTGGATCGAGATTTGAAGATTTTATGGGATAAAGCTTGAAGATATTATTTTTTAGATTTAATTTTATGTAATTTTCGTTTTTATTTAGTTCTCTAGTTGATAGGGTTATTTTAAGCATTATTTTGGAGATTTAATTCCTTTTTAGATTAGGATTTGATTTGGTATATCTTAGGATAGATTTTTAACTAGTTTCCTTGTGTAATTAGGACTTTTTGAAGCTTATAAATAGGGCCTAAATAGGGGTGACGAAAATAAGCCTCAAATTATTTGATTATCAAGTAAAATGTGAGATTTTATCTCCTTTGTGTATCCTATAGATTACTTAGTTCATAGAGGTATTTTTTATCCGGCGAATCAGCGAGTAAAATCAAACCTCGTTGTGTGTCATTCATCGTCCCCGTGTGGCTTGGCGACCATTCTCTTTGGGTTATAGAGACTTCGGTTTATCTATAGTACTTAGGGGGGTTTAGTCCGTAGACGTATTGGGATATTCCATCTTATCTTTTATCCGTGTTTATTTATTTTAGATTCGTTTGATTTGATTTATGAATCAGACTAATGTTGTTGAGGCAACTGTCTCCTTGGGGTTTAGAGAGTTTCTCGCCTTTTCAATTTGGAGGGTTAGTTTCAAAGGTGTTAGATGTTCATCTAGTCTATCGTTCGTTTATTTTTTAATCTATGGCTTCCGATTCTGGGCTACGTATCTTCGTCGGCATCTTTCGGTCGACTAGGATCGTATCATTTGGTATCAGAGCCTAGGATTTTTTTTTTTATTTTTTTTATTTTTTTTATTTTTTTTTTCTGTATTATCATTCATATTGAAAAAAAAAGGAAAAAAAAAAAGAGAAAAAAAAAGAGAGGAAAAAAAAGGAACCAAAAAAAAAAAGTTTTTTTTTTTAATTTTATTAAACAGGTTGCTCATGGAGGAGATTTCAAGATTTAATTACTCAACTCCTACGATTTGAGGACAAATCGTCTTCGAGAGGAGGGGAATGATGCAGCCCATGGTTCCAGATATCAAGCTTTTAGATTGAGATTTGAAGATTTTATGGATAAAGCTTGAAGATATTATTTAATAGATTAAATTTTATGTAATTTTTGTTTTTTATTTAGTTCTCTAGTTGTTAAGGTTATTTTAAGCATTATTTTGGAGATTTTATTCCCTTTTAGATTAGGATTTGGTTTGGTATATCTTAGGATAGATTTTTGACTAGTTTCCTTGTATAATTAGGACTTTTTGAAGCCTATAAAAAGGGCCTAAAGAGGGGTGACGAAAATAAGCCTCAAAAATATTTTGATTATCAATTAAAATGTGAGATTTTATCTCCTTTTTGTATCCTATGGATTTCTTAGTTCATAGAGGTATTTTTTTATCGGTGAATCAATCGAGTTCATTACCCTCGTTTGTGTGTCATTCATCGTCCCCGTGTGACTGTGACGACTGTCTCTTTGGGGTATAGGCGGATCTAATCTGACTTATATCATTTAGAGGGTTTGAGCGTAGGTATATTGGGATATTCCATCCTACCCTTTTTCTTCGTTTGTTTATTTTTATTCTATGGCTTCCGATTCTGGGCTACGAATCTCTGTCGACATCTCTTGCTCGATTAGGTTCGTATCAGGTACGAGTAACACCGGAACTGCACAAGGACTCAAACTCTCCCTCATATGCCCTTTCGCCTACAACTCTCCAATCTGCCTCTCCAACTCCTTCGTCTCCTCCGGATTGGTACGATAGGCTGGCCTATTTGGAAGTGTTGCTCCAGGCACAAAATCGATTTGATGTTCTATCCTCCTAATTGGTGGTAAGCCAGCTGGTGTATCCTCGGGAAAGACATCATCAAATTCCTGCAAAACAGAAGAGATAGAAAGGGGTATAGAATCGAGATCGTTAGTAGATAAAATGTTCCCCTTGTACAGAAGTACGATCAAGGACCTCTCCTCCTGCACCGCCAACTTCAGATCTGTCGCCTTTGCAAAGCACGATTTTTGTACTACACCCTTCTCCTTATTCTCCACCTTCTGCTCCTCCAACTTCAGCCGCTCAGCCTCCTTTTGCAGCAACACTTGATCCTCATACACTTGTTTGGGAGTAAGAGGAACAAGCGACACCTTCTTCTGCTTGTACTTGAACGAATATTTGTTGGTGAAGCCATCATGTGTCACCCTCCTATCGAACTGCCACGGGCATCCCAACAGTATATGGCCCGCTTTCATCGGCACCACATCACATAATATCTCATCCTCATATTTTCCGATGCAAAACGGAACCTTCACCTGCTTCGTTACTTTGACGACACCAGTTTCGTTGAGCCACTGCAGCCGGTACGGTTTGGGATGCTGTATAACAAGTAGCCCTAATTTTTGAACCATGGCCACGCTAGCAACGTTGGTGCAGCTCCCTCCGTCAATAATCATGCTGCACAGCTGATCCTTCACCTGACATCTCGTATGAAAGATATTTTCGCGCTGCACTAATTCGTCCACATGATTCTGGACGCTTAATAATGCTCTTCTGGTCACACAAATGCGTCCTACAGGCGGCTCAATATCCTCTCCTTCGTCCTCAGACTCCTCCAAACCAGGCATCTCCTGATCAACTTCGACATCAGTCACAACTTCTCCATCATCTCTCATGATCATCACTCTCCGATTTGGACAGTCACTCATGATATGTCCGAATCCTTGACACTTGAAGCACTTACGATCACGATTACGAACCTCAGGCAATGCTGGTTTGCCTTGGTTGTTTGGGCTCGTCAAATGTGACCGCGCCTTCACGAATGATTTCCTCTCATCTTTCGGCGACTCCTTCTTCTTCCATTGATTCCCCCTCGAAAAGGAACCACTCGCAGCAGGCTGAGATTGCTTCCAATTGGACTGGTTCTGCTTATTGTAGCTATTGTTGCCCCTCCTCTTGAACTGATTCTCTATCTTTACAACCATGTGCACCATGTCCTCTATCTCGACATAATGCTGCAGCTCCACTCCATTCCGAATCTCCCAATTCAGACCAGCCAAGAATCTTACCATCGTCGCCTCACTGTCCTCCACAACATTAGCTCGAATCATGGCTGCTTCCATCTCCTTGTAATATTCATCCACACTCTTATGTCCCTGTCTCAAGCTTTGGAGCTTGTTGTGCAGTTCCCTATAGTAGTGAGCTGGTATAAATCGCTTCCTCATGATTCCCTTCATCTCGTTCCAAGTCTGAACTGGAGGTTCTCCATTCCTTCTCTTACCCTTCTCCAATTGATCCCACCAAACTAGAGCGTAATCGGAGAACTCAATCGCTGCCAACTTCACCTTCTTCAACTCGGAGTAATTGTGACTATCAAACATGAGATTGATCTTCCTCTCCCATTTAATATACACATCTGGATCATTCCTCCCTTGAAAGGATGGAATATTCAGCTTGATGTTCCCCAGATTATTGTCAGGCCGGTTCCTTGGTTCCTCCCATTCCTCTTCCCTTTCGTAATCAAACTCCTCCTCAAACAGCCCATAGTCTCGATGGTTATGACGAACTCCTCTGCCACCTCGTCCTCCTCCACCACCTCGATGATGCTGAATCTTTTTGGACAGTGACTCCACTTTACCAATTCTATCATAAACTCCTGCCAGCTTGGATTCCATAATCTTCCCCAACTCCGACTTCAATGCTTCAAACGCGAACTTCATCTTGGGGTCCAACGTCTCTTGTTCATCTGCCATACCTACAATTTTTTTTTTTTTTTACAAAAAGAAACAAACGAAAGTTAGTGAAACAGAATCCTCACCACCTTACAATCACTCGTGTATCCCTCAATACAGTTCACACTCAGCACTCGTGTATCGCTCAATAACAATGGCTTTTACGCTATAATAATCTCACCTCTCTTGCCTTTTTCAACTCAATTCTCTCTAAGAGGCTCAAATCCCCTTAATCTACCACATAAATCACTATAAACGAATCAAGAGTACTGGAAGTAGGAACACGAGATGACGACACTAAGAAAACCCCAAATCCAAAGACACGAAAAATTTACCGAAAACTTCAGTGGACGAATTGACCCTTTAAACGGTCGATTTTGGCAAAAATAACAAACCGATTACGACAAAGTGGTAACCACCGTATAGATGTTTTCAAGACGTTTCCGAAAAGGTATTATGGAGCAAAATCGGAGTTCGTATGCGGATTCTACAGCCGTTTTAGTGCTGGCCGACGAAAAAGGCCTTTTTTTTTTTTTTTTTTTTTGCCCTAATCAATATCAAACTCAAAAACAAATCCCTATAACTCACGAACAGATCGGATTTCACTCCTTTTTTTTTTTTTACTCGGAAACGACTCGAATGAAGGAACAGAACGACGACGAAGACTCAAACGAAACGAATGACACGAACAGAAAGCAACACGAAGATACAAATATCAACACGAAAGAACGATAAAACCTGGATGACGTAAACTCTGGCTCTGGTGCCAAATGATATGATCCTTGACGACCGAATTGAAGACGCACGCGGAAGAAATAAGACAACGAATGAACGAACTGAAGAATAAAGATGGATATTCCACTATACCTAAGATCTAATCCTATAAATGATATAAGTCAGTTCTAAGAACAGCCTATACCCCAAATAGCGATCGTCTTAGTCACACGGGAACGATGATTGACACACAACAAGGGATGATTGACTCGCTGATTCGCCGGATAATGAATTCGTCTTGGAATAATCAAGAAGAATTCGAAGAACTCTCAAGAGACAATAAAACTCACAATAATATTAATGATAAGATGTCTAATTTTCGTCCACAAGGACCCCCTTATATAGGGAGGCAAATAAAACCATCTAAACCTAATCAAACTAGGAAATAACTGACCTAAAGTCAAAGGTATGGCCCAAAACATTAACCAACATGATAAAAACCCAAAAACAAGTCTTTTAAGGCCCAAAAACATAGCCTGAACCAAAACACACGAAAATTAAAATAAAGTCTTCAATCTTCAGCCCGAACGCACTCGATAAAATTAATAACTCGCGGGCTGTTCGGTCCGCCTTCTCCAATGGCTTCTTCATCAATTCTTGAGCCCAAACTTCTTGGATCAACCCTTGCAAGCCTTCCTTGAACTTCTTAGCTCGAGCTCTCGTCACCGGCCCTTCGGAAACACGAACAATATCTTGACTCAACGACCCTTGGACTCCATCAAGAATTTAGATTCTTATTATACCTTTATGAATAGGCACGACTCATCAAGGATTCTGACGTTGTTTGCCTATCAAGATCGGCCATATTCTACGCTACAAGAGGTGGGCTTACTTTCCAAATGTATATGAGCCACGTATGCTCAATGGTTTCAAAAATGCAAAACTTATTATCCATAAAATATTTAATGTGCCCTCTACATGTTAAATGCTCTGAAAAGTTAATCGATTGAGGTTCATTGCTTGTCTAACACACTAGCTTTGAATTGTGTATACACCCCTAGTAGTAATGCGGAGGTTCATCTCTCTCGTGTTATATCTTTGATTGGGATTCTCTGGGTTTTGACCCGAAATCCAAATGATGAATGATGAATGGATCCGACTGTGGCTAGAGGTCCGGGATCAAAGTAAGAGTAACTGTAGAGTGCGACATAAGGGCCCAAATGAAATGTTTTGGCATGCTTAGATGTATTTGTTTTCTAAAACCTTCTAAGTCATGCTTATATTGATGGATAATATGCTATGTTTCTCGACTGTTGACAAAATGCGTAGCCCACTGAGTACATTAGTACTTAGCCCAAAATGTTTAAAATGTTTACAGGTTGAT
Source organism: Thymus mandschuricus (assembly GCA_029379335.1). Taxonomy (NCBI): domain Eukaryota; kingdom Viridiplantae; phylum Streptophyta; class Magnoliopsida; order Lamiales; family Lamiaceae; genus Thymus; species Thymus mandschuricus. The sequence goes on along the minus strand of CM057074.1, from coordinate 9,527,188 downwards.
GGGGATTGTGATGACGAAGGCAGAGTTGAGGCAACATGTTTCTTCTATTAAGCTTCCGCTATTCGTACTTCTTTTGTTAAGTACATTGTACAATGAATTTATTCACTATCTACTATCGATAACTTGAACTCGTTGTTTTGTAATGATGGTCTTATGATGATTTGTCGAGCCATCGAATCCTATGCGATCTTATGATGAATGATATTTATGTTATGTTGGGTTTAATTGCCGCTTGATTCATTTCGGCTTATTCCCTCTTTCGAACGAGATCTTATTTAACTTTACGGGAACATCATTAAATTATTGAATAGTAATGATCCCCTTTCTATCCCCACTTCTTTATTCCAACCCCTAGTCACACCCTTGGCACGTGCGCCTTCCTTCGGGAATTGGGGTGTGACACAGCCTGCCAGCCGGGTCCATTAGATCGTACAGCGAGCTGATGGATGCTTTCTTGCGAAGCTTCTCTCAACGCGCCGAGGTGAAGCACACGCCAGCAAACTTGCTCACCGTGAAGCAGAACCGGGGTGAGACCATCCAGGACTTCATGGCTCTTTTTGATAGGGAATGCCTTCAAACCCGAGGTCTCAACGGCCTCCTTGTCATCTCGGCATTTCAGAATGCCATCACCTCGGACGCCCTGTACAAAGAAGTACTGGCAAAGGAGCCCCAAACCGTCACAGAATTGTGGGCCATCGCCGACAAATGCGCGAAGATTGACGAGGCGAACAGGCAGAGGAAAGAAGGAGACCGAGGTGACACCTCGGACAAGAAAAAGAAGGAAGAGGCACCACGCCGGTTCGTGATGGAATGCATTCAGTGCGGCCCATTGGAATCTCGCCCTGGACCTTGGCAAAATCCGGCATTGCCCCCGCGAAATCAATTCGGGCCTCAGCCAGCTCAGCGGCCCGCACCACAGTTCACTCTGCTAACGAAGCCGAGGACCGAGATCCTCGAGCTGCATGCCAATCTGGTTGAGAGACCCCGGCCTATGAGGGATACGAGAAGGCCACAATCAAGGGACAAGTTCTGTCACTTCCACGAGGACTACGGACATGAAACCGAGGAATGCAAGAACCTAATGTATGACATTGAAGGTTTAGTCAGCACTGGCCCGTTGAGGAAGTACCAAGTCCGAGGTGCGGGAGTTAACCAGTTCGACGCCCCTCGAGGTCAGAAGAAGAAAAGGCTACACCGAGGTGGGATTTGTAGCACCGAGGTCGAAAAGAAAACCATGTATGAAGACGACGAAGGCGAGGACGGAGATTACCAGTTTGATGGCGTGATAGCCACAGTTTCCGGACTTGCCAAGGGGCAAACAAAGTCGTCCCTAAAGAATGGAGCACGGACGCTCCTGATTAGCGAGCCCGTCAGTAAGAGGCTCAAGAAAGAGGAAATGATCACCTTCTCCAAGAAGGACCCCGTCCCTCCTGTGGTTCCCCATTCTAACGCCATAGTCATTGAAGTAGTCGTGGCCACAAGCTGGTTAAGAGAATCCACATCGACACTGGAGTGTCCGTGAGCATCATATTCAAAAGGTGTTTTGACAAGATGGGAATTGACAAGTCAAAAGTCACATGCACCAACAACTCGGCCGCTTTGCAGCTTCGCACAGGAGGAAACACACCCGATTGGGGCAGTGGAGCTCCCCCTCACTGTCGGAAAGGCACCGGCTAGCTCCACCGAGGTGACAGAGTTCTTTGTGGTGGATGCCAAATCTCCTTACAACATTATTGTAGGACGAAATTGGTTGAACGCGGTCAAGGCCATCTGTTCCACTTACCACCTCGCTTTGAAGATTCCGACTAGAGGTGGAATCGCCGTGATCCGAGGTGACCAGAAGACAACAAAAGAGTGTTTGCATGTGGCGATGAAGGGGCCGAGATTGACTAAGGTATTTCTAACCTAGCAATAATATCGAACTAGAGAAGTCCGAGTATCGAACGCGAGGAGTGAATGTGTCAAGAGATAATCAAGTAGTTCGTCTTGTCTCTATTATCCTATTTGAGCACATAGACATGGTTTGGTTTTTTCTTTAAACTAGGCAATGAAATAAATGAATATCAAACTCAACAATATTCTAAAGTAATGAAAATAACAAGAAATGAGAATGGAAAATCAAGTAATAAAAGCATGGATCCAAGTAACTTCCGATGTGATTATGATGACGGCTTACGAATCTAGATGCTTCAAACCACTTTAATCCACCTTGAATGGTCTCTTATATCATATATGTTAACCTACCTTACTAGGGTGATCAACAAGTAGATCAATAGAACAATAAATGCTTTCTAAGCCTTTAAATGCTCTACCAACTCCAAATAGCTCATTTTAATCTAAGATAACCTACCAACTCTCATCCAACCCATCCAATTCTTTCTAGGAACTATATGAGATGAAATCAAGTGATATGGGTATGAATTGATGCCAAGTGCTATGAATGGAATCTTCCTAGGCATTCCATCAAACACCTTAGATGCACTCCTAGTGATCAATTATTCATGCATTCAAATTAAAGTCCCAATCAATAGGCAATTCAAGGGGAAGGTAAATCAACATCCTAAACTCTAGCACCCAACATCTAAATCACATCATCCATTACTTGGAACCATAAAGGTGCTTAGCTAGCAATAGATCTAGCAAGCAATCCAACAAAAGTAAGAGAAAACATAATGAAAATAACAAGGATGGAAAGTAGAGAAGAAATCTTTAATAATCTCTTCAAACTCCAAGCATAATCTTCAACATAATTTGAAAATACTAAAGAGGAAAGAGGGAAAAAGCTAAGGTTCTAAAGTAGATGTTCAAGAGTGAATTACAAGTGTTCCAAGATACCAAATGAGGAAAATAACTAACTATTTATAGTCTTCCCCCAAGTTGGGGTCAAATTGCAATTAAAAGAAACTTGAGTTGAGAAGGTGGGGTAAAAACTGTAATTTCCGGAAAGTAGTCCAAGGGTGTGTGTGTGCATTTCCGCCCACATATGTCACTTTGCGCACTCCTACGGTTTTGGCTCGTTCTCTCTCGTCCGGCCTTGGAAAAATAATCCGCAAAGTGTTACGGCTTCCTCTGACGATCCTCTTCGACATAGAATAACTCAAACGTTCCCAGAAAATTTCCACAGCACCTACAATTGGCACGGAAATCGAGAGAAAATGCAAAGCATATAGAAAATGCATAAATTGTAAAAACCTATCATTTCCTATCCATTTAAGCACATATCCTACCCAAAACACGCATCGAGACGCACTCTAAAGCATGATAAATATGTGGTTATCAAACTCCCCCAAACTTAAGCCATTGCTCGTCCCGACAATGGAACGAACAATCAAAGAACATAAGCACATATGGGTATGCAAATCAAGATCATCGATGCCTCAAAGCTCACTCATAAATGATTTTCCATGAAACTCTCAAGGTGAGAAAACAATCCACAATTACACAACAATCTCAACTAGAAAATCAATCACTCAAGCACAAATTAACTCTAAACCTCACAAGATAAGTGTATCACTCAACCGCTCAATGTGGAGTGGGGTTTAACACTCAACGATCTCATACATGTATCCATACTTACCATATGCTTGCCTCAAGTCTCTAAATCTCCATCGCTTTGTTGTGTGCTATGACTAAGATCAATTAGGTCTTTGCTTAGGCTTGTAATGTAGGGAGATTGGTTTAGGTAGGGAACTTTTAGGCTAAGTGACTCAAAACTTCTTCTAAGTACTTCACCCTTATAACATCCTCAACAAGTATGGATTCCTCCATCTTCTACCTCACCATCTCACCTTTTCAATGAAACTCAAACCTTTTAATGGAATGTTTCGAAAATTTCTAAAGAATACTCCTTTATGCTTTTTTTTTCCTTTCCTTTTTTTTTTTCTTCTTTTCTTTTTCCGTAAGAACTATGTTCTCAACCTTTTCTTTTCTTTTCCTTTGTTCTATTTTTTTTGGAGAACCTCGTTCTCGATTTTCTTTCTTCACACAAACGAGCTTATAGGAGCATCTTTTATATCAAAACTATCCAAAATCAATTCAACTCTCGTCATCATTTCAAGCATGTACTCAACTTAAACCAAGGATTCCCTTAACCAACCTTCACACCCCTATCATCCGGTTTAAGAATAAAGGCTTCTTTAGGCTCAAAATGGGACCACAAAGGTAATGAATTAAGGTTAGTGTTTGGGAATAATAAGCTTCTCAAATGATGGCCTAAAATTATTTCAAAGTTCAAAGCACACATATAGCAACCTCGATCGAGACTCAAAAGGCAAGTTCAAGAAGTGATGAATGCAATGCATGGCAAGCTCTGAAGAAGGAAAAGAAACGTTATTTAATCAACATTTTTGGCTCAATCCTCACTAGCTTTTGTCTAGAGTTGTGCCTAAGATCAATCATTCCTAGTTAATCATGTTATGCAACCATTTCATGCTCAATACACACATGAGAAATTCCAAAAAAAATATGATGCCATTTTTCGCTCAAATCATCATCGACATCTCCCTTGAAAGCAATGGAATCATAAACACGATATTTAACAAGCATCTCATTCAAACAAAAAACATTCAACCTCATCCATTCAACCTCATCAAATCATCCTCATCAAATATTCACAACAAACCAATCAAGCAAGCAAAAATCAAAAGCTTGTAAATCAATCGAGCAAACAACTCGTGAAAACTGACGGGAGAAATATAGTTTAAAGACCTTATCCTACCCCCCTCCCCCAAACTTATTTTAGAAACTATGTCCTAAAATGAGTTTGGAGGGAAGAATAATAAGGAATTTAAACTACACTCACAAGGGTCCAAGCTATGATGAATATCGCGTCCAACGCTATCCATTCCAACGCTTGCTCGATTAGTTTGAATGACCTCCCTTTCTTCATGCATTGCTCCTCTTTGTCACCCCCTAGCAACATTCAATCTCAATTCACATATTAGTAATCACATATCAAAGCATAGCTCAAGGGGTGAACAATAAGCTCATGTAAGGGTATGGTAAATATAGATGATTTGAGATACCTTCCTCCTCATGTTCCAGCCCTAATTTGACCACTTATTTACACCGAAAAAACAAAAAAAAAAATTATTAAAAACTATCCTATGTTGTAGAGGGTCGAAATAGGAATCCATAGCAAAAGGCGGAATGCAATTCGGAGTTCGTATGAGGAAGAACGAGGCAAAACGGCGAGACTGCGCATGCCCGGCGACGGCCTAAATCAGCCCGCCGTGGCCGCGGCGACCTGGACCTGATTTTACCCGCAGCCCGCCGTTGGCTCTGTTCCCGGGTTTGGCCCGGGCCTTCCCGGGCCGGTCCGGGACGGGAGTCGGTCCTCCCCCCTACTCTCGAGTCTTCCGAATCCAATGCAATCGACGGAATCGAATTCCGAGAAGTTTTGCTTTTTTTTTTTCGATTTTACCGCCGAACTGCACAAAGTTGGAAAAAAATTCAAAATTTTTCTAAGTGTTGAAGCATAAGAACTTGAAATATTTTCAGAATTTTTCAAAGGCATGGAAATCTTCCAAACTTGAAAAATGTCAAAAATTTCCTAAGGCATGAAAATACCAAACACTTAAAAATTCCTTCCTAATGCAAGTATATTAACCCACTCTCAACTCTTATTCAAAAAAAAAAAAAAAAAAACATTTATTCAAAACGATAAAAACTATAAAAGGATACGTGTTGGGGTGCCTCCCAATGAGTGTTTTTTTAACGTCGCTAGCTAGACGATACCTCTGATAGATCCGGGTTAGAGATCCACAACAATTTAGGGTATTGTTCATCATGTTTTGCAAAGAGCATTTATGGATAAAGCGTTAAAGCTGTAAAGAGCAAGAGATTCATGCGTATGGAAAGCCATAACCAAGCATTTTGTACAAGGCAAGATATGCGTAGCAACGGCGAACCATAGTTGAGCTATAGGCAGCGGATAAAGGGCATATTTAGCCATAAACTAGCAAGATTCACGGAGTTTTGCACTCATACAAGCGGATAACAAAGAAACGAGGTAGGAGAAAGAGAGAAACGAGGAGCGCGAGGCTTCGTTGAGCCTCATTCCCCTTTTAGTGACGAGGGTTTTACCTTAAGTTTAAGGTAGTGCGTGTAAGAAAGAGATTCTTCTCGGCGTCGAAAAGAATAGATGGATGTGACAACGAACTACGGCTTCCCGGAAGAAGGTTTTGCTCGCCTTGACTTGCCTGAGCTCGGAGGAGCTCGAGAAAGAGAGTATTGAATGAAACAGTACACAAAAGTGTGTGTTGTTTGTAGAGAATGATGATGATTTGTTGAAGTGTATTCACTTAGTATTTATAGGACGCGAGGAGGGTGAAAAGGTGGACGTTTCTTGTATGGAAGGGATAAAAGAGGAATTTTTGTAAGGACAAATTCCCTCTGTCATTAATACTGTGGTCCTCACTCTAGAAAGACTAGAGTCACTTCAATTACACACCTCTGCAGATCCCTGGGTATTAGCAGGAGCATATTAAGGCCAAGGCTGCTTCTGTAAGCACTAGCTTCTGCACATGGGTCTTAACCCAAACTATAGTAGTTGTCAGATCCCGCGGCATCCAGGATCTGCTCTTTGTTGAATCAATTTCTTTTAATCATTATAGGAGGAATAATTCAGATAAAGGTAGGAAAATACAGTACGAGTGAGGCTGATATTTATCCCTATCAGCTACTCCCCCCCCCCCCCCCCCCCAAAGACCAGAAGCATTCAGCATAAGCTTCTGTCCAATACTAGCATCAATAGTAATGATTTTAAATGACATCACAAAAGGCATGTCATAAAAAAGGTAATGCGCCGGTTAATTTTCCAAGACACGATGGGCGTGATGGCTCCCTGTCTTATCATTACCTTTTAGCGTTTCCAAGAAGGGGAAAAATGATCTATTCCTTAAGAAACAACGTTATGCTCCTCTCACTCTTCTCTTTACTCTTCTCTTTCGCTTAGTTAGAAAAGGAAAAGAAAGAAGCCCTATTTTACTCTTTCCGCTTCCCCTTTTGCATAGTAGAATCCGTCCCTCTCAGACGAACAGGTATCTTCTTTCATGTAACTATTGCTTTCATATTTTTCTACGAATCGTGTATGAGGGGATTGGCTCTTAGAAACCCTTTTGCTTTGTTTTATTAATTCAGTCATGTCCATCGATTTTGTTCGCCGGAAGATTTGCAAATTGGCTCATGCTGAGAATACCCCTGATCTGCTTCGGAGCCGTCTGCTCGGTTTTTTAACTCGGCAAGAAATGGACATCGTGGATCTATACGACTTTCCAGACATGAAGGCGTATCTTAGGCGATTTAAGAATCTTTTCACACAATACGAAATGTATGACGGTCGCTTATCAGAGAAAGAGAAGTGCGAGCTTATCCTGCTATCCTTGCCTGGGGGGTATTTATCACTGGAGGCTGGAGCCGCCAATTTGGGAGTTTATACCCACCTCCCTACTCTAATGGCCGAACTGCTTCGGATTGAGAAGGTTAAGAAGACGGAGATGGCAGATGAGGCTAGGGAGGTAGTTGAGCCCTCAGCTAGTCAGATCCCTCGAGGGGGGAACAAAAGACGGAGGACAGATGAGGGTAAGCCATATAATCCTTCGACTATATTGGTCTTATTTTATCTTCCATGGTGCAAATTTGAACTGATTGACATGTATGTGCTTGTTTGTTGTTTTTGTTGTTTTTTTTTGTTTTTTTTTTTTTAAAAGGTTCAACTACAGGAGAGGACAGCGATTACAGCGATTCCTATTCCTTCCCCCGAGGTTCTGCAACCCCGTCATCTAGCTCATGCTCTTCTACCTTAGCTTAATTACGTTGTATTTTGTTGCTTGTGTAATGACTTTCTCTTTTTGACGTTTTTTGCTGGGATGTACATTTCAAGACTTGGAGGCTCACTTTGTGCCTTTTCTATCGTATCCAGAATAGACTGTATGCCCTGTTACTTATTGGATGTTCTCCTTTCCATGCATGTAATATTTTGAAATAGTAGGATATGAGCTTCTTCGGATGTTGTTCCTTGATTAAGAATAGTTTTTCTTAAGCTCTGCTGAGGTATTATCCCCATACTTCCAATCTTTGAACTTTCTCTAGTTTTCTTTTGCCCAGGGGCTTGAATTTACCTTTAATAAATTATGCTTTCTTTAATAGTTGCTTAACGCATAGGATCTGACACTTTAGGATAGAGACAAGACGAACTACTTGATTGTCTATCGATACATTCACTCCTTGTGGTTCGACCCGGACTACTAGCTAGTTCGGTTATTGTATTATTGATAGGCTAGAAATAGCCGAGTCAATTTTTGGCGCCGTTGCCGGGGAGTGAATAGATTGATGATCAATAGATTGTTTAGTCTCTTGTTGCTAATTTGAGCTTGTTTTTTTTAGATAGGATGGTATTGTGCTTGTTGATTCAAGCATTTTATTGGACTATTTTTGATTTCTTTATTGGTGTGCTTGATAGGTTCACACTTCATAGATCCAAGGTTAAACATGTGGAATCTTTCGTTTTGGATTTTGAGAAGAGAGAAAGAACTTCCAAGGAGCAAGATGTGGAAATCAATCGGGAAGTGGAAGTTCTTAGGAAGCAATTGGAGGTTATGGAAGCAAGATTGGACGAGCAAAGGAGGAGAACTCAAGAGGTTCGATTACCTCCTATAATTGAGATATTCCAACCTCCAAAATAAATTTATCAAGGAAGAGAATGGGGCACGATAGATGCACCTAACTTTGAGCTCAAGCCGGGTTTGATTCGTTTGGTTCAAGCAAATCAATTTGGAGGAGAAGTCACCGAGGACCCAAATGATCATCTATACTCATTTCTTGAAATTTGTGATACCCTCAAGCTCGAAGGAGTGCCAAATGACACAATCCGGATGAGTTTCTTCGGATTTTCACTTCGTGACCGGGCTAAAGAGTGGTTCAAAGGTCTCAATGGGAAGTCAATCAAATCTTGGGAAGACCTATGCAAAGCCTTTCTCTCAAGATACTTTCCACCTTCCAAGGTACAACGCCTAATCTCGGAGATTTATCAATTTGCCCAACATGAGGATGAGACGATATTCGATGCTTGGGAGAGATTCCGTGAGCTCTTGAGGAAATGCCCTCCACATGGCCTAGATGAGAGTCGACAAATCTTCTTCTTCTATGGTGGTTTGAGTTCACAAACGAGAACTATTGTAGATGCTACCTCCGAAGGTTGTTTGCTTAATCGTAATGTGAAAGAAGCTATGAGGATTCTTGAAGAGATGGTCTCTAACTCTTTTCAATGGCCTATGGAAAGGGTGCATTCAAGGAAAGATACCTCCATGATGGATGATAAATATGAAGAGCTTGCTTCCCAAATTACCAACCTCAAGAAGGAGCATGAAGAGATTAAAAAGGCGTTGATGGAAACACGAGCTTGGCAAAGACCAAAGAATGGAAGAATTCGTGGCCAAGAAGAGGTGATTCACATCAACCAACAACCTCTCTCGGTTTCTCAACAATTTGTAGAAGATGATCCACTCCAATCTTGGAGTTATGAGGCTCCATTGATGTCTCCACTTTCCATTCCTATTCATGAGCCTCAAGAGGAAATAAAGCCCTATTTGCCATATTCAATGAAGGATGAAGGTATCTCTCTTACTCATTTTCCCCAAACTTTTATGAAGAATGATGATGTGAGTGAGTTGAATGATGGTATCATGAATGATGGATATGAGAATCATGCTAAGTTTGGGGGTGAGAAGAGAGATGATCTTGTAGAGAGTATCCCTCACGAGGAAGTTGTAGAGATGAGATTTGATAGGTTGGAAATGTTGAAGAAGTTAGATATCAATGCTTCTTTGGTTGAGTTTGTGAGAACTATGCCAAATAATGAGAAGTTCTTGGAGGATGTGGACAAGAGAAAGATGAGGATGAATGAAGTGAAGTTTCCATTGAAGATTGGAGATCCATTCCATGACAAATATGTAGGAGTGGAACTTGAGGAGAAAGTTAATGAGCCATTTCGAGGAGGAGGCTTCACAAAATTTGATGGAGTAAAGTTCAAAGAAAAGATTGTCGATCCATTCCATGAAAATTGTAGAAGAGTTCAATGTCTAGGCAAGAAGGCCTCATTTGATGTGCCATGAGTCGTCCATTGAGGTATCGTCGAGCTAGCGACGTTAAACAAGCGCTCGTTGGGAGGTACCCCAACACGTATCCTTTATTTTCTCGTTTTCTTTAAGTTTAGTTGTTTTAGTCGAATAAGAGTGAGAGTGGGTTAAAATGTTGTGGAAAGGAATTTCTAAGTGTTGGATGCTTTCTTATGCCTTAGAAAAATTTTGAGTTTTTTTCAAGTTGGCAATTTCATGCCTTAGAAAAATTTTGGGAATTTTCAAGTTCTTGTATTCCAACACTTAGAAAAATTTTGAGGGTCTAAGTTCTACTTTTGCGCCAGTCCGACGGTAAAATCGAGAAAAAATAGCAAAACTTGTCGGAATTCGATTCCGTCGATTGCATTGGATTCGTAAGACCCGAGAGTAGGGGGTAGGACATTGGCCCGGGCCGAAAGGGCCCGGAAGGGCCCGACACGAAATGGAGGTCAGCAAGAATGGCGGCCTAAATGGCGGCCTAGGCTTCACCCGCCATTTCACCTGCCAGCCACCTAGTCTTCACCCGCCAAAATCCGCGCAGTCTCGCCGTTTCGCCTCGTTCTCCCTCATACGAACTCCGAATTGCATTCCGTTTTTTGGTATGGATTCCTCTTTCAACCCTCTACAACATAGGATTGTTTTTAGTAATTTTGTTGTTTGTTTTTTTTGGTGTAAATAAGTGGTCAAATTAGGGCTGGAATATGAGGAGGAAGGTATCTCAAATCATCCCCTTACATGAGCTTATTATTCACCCCTTGAGCTATGCTTTGATATGTGATTACTAATGTGTGAATTGAGATAGAATGTTGCTAGGGGGTGACAAAGAGAAGCAATGCATGAAGAAAGGGAGGTCATTCAACTCAATCGAGCACGTACCGGAATGAGCAACATTGAACGTGATATACATCGCTAGCTTGGACCTTTGTGAGTGTAGTTTAAATTCCTTATTATTCTTCCCTCCAAACTCATTTTAGATTTTGTTTCTAAAATAAGTTTGGGGGAGGGGGGTAGGATAAGGTCTTTAAACTACTTTTCTCTCTTCGGTTTTCCATTAAAGTTGCGATTTTTAAGCTTGTATTTGCTTGATGAAGTTGATTGTGCTTAATTGGATGCTTGAAAAAGATGAATTTGTTTGAGTGTGTTTGGTATGTGATGAGGGTGAATAAGTTGGAATGTGATTCAAGTGATTCATATGTGTGTAAATGTATGCTTACTTGCAAATTTTGCAAAATTTTTAAAACTTCTTTCGAATGAATCACTTGAAGTCTTGGTTTTCATAGTGTGGTTGTCAATACCTTTGCTTTCAAGAGAGATGTCGATGATGAGTTGAGCGAAAATTGCATCATATTTTTGGGATTTCTCATGTGTGTTTTGAGCATGACATGGTTGCATAGCATGATTTACTAGGAATGATTGATCTTAGGCACATGAACTCTAAACAAAGGCTTGTGAGATTTGAGCCAAAACGTTGCATTCATAACGTTACTTTTTCTTTCTTGTGAGTTTGCCATGCAGTGCATTGTTATCTTCTAGAACTTGCCTTCAATCTCGATTGAGGTTGCTATATGTGCTACGAGAACTTAAAAATGATTTTAGGCCCTCATTTGTTAGCCTCATTATTCCCTAAACACTAACCAAATGAAACGTTAACTTTGTGGTCCCCTTTGAGCCTTTGAAGCCTTTGTTGCTAAACCGGATGAAAGGGGGTGAAGGTTGGTTAAGGGAATCCATTGAGAGGTTGTGAAGTAAGTGGGAAAACGAGGTTTGAGTAGTTTGATTGAAGAGGTCGTTATGAGATGAATATACTCCTATGAGCTCTTAAAAAAGAAAAAAAAAAGAAAAAATGAAAGAGAAGAGAATGAAATTCTCATAGAAAAGAAAAGAAGTGGAAAAATGATGAGAAAAGAAAAAAAGAAAAGAAGTTGAAAAGAAAAAAAAAAAAAGAGTTTGAATAAAGTTAGTTGTGAATGAGAGCATAAGGGAGTTATTCATGAGTATTTGAGAAGCTTCAATCAAGCTTGGGTATTAAAGAGTGTAAGAGGTGAAATGGTGAAGGTAGAAGGTGGAGAAATCCACACTTAGAGTGGAAAAGAGAAGGTGAAAGTACTTAGGAGATATCTTAGTCACTTAGCCTAAAAATCCCTACCTAAACCAATGTCCCCACATTACAAGCCTAAATAAAAGACCTAATTGATCTTAGTTCGAGTGCACAACCAAGCGATGGAGATCTTGAGGTTTAGGGCAAGCTTATGGTAAGAGCAATGCGTGCATGAGTTCGATGAGTGCAAATTTCATACCATACACTTGAGAGAAAGAGTGATACACTTACACTTTGGTAGGTTTGGAGTTTCATTGTGTTTGGGTGATTGATTTCTTGGTTGAGAGTGTTGTGTGGTTGTGGATTGTTTGATGCACCTTGGGAGTTCCATGTTTGAAAATATTTTATTGAGTGAGCTTTGAGGCATCGATGATCTTGATTTGCATACCCATATGTGCTTATGTTCTTTGATTGTTCGTTCCATTGTCGGGACGAGCAATGGCTTAAGTTTGGGGGAGTTTGATAACCACATATTTAGCATGCTTTAGAGTGCGTCTCGATGTGTGTTTTGGTTCGGATTTGTGCTTAAATGAATAGGAAATGATAGGTTTTTACAATTTATCCATTTTCTATATGCTTTGCATTTTCTCTCGGTTTCCGTGCTGATTTCAGGTGTTACGGCAATTTTCTGGGCAAGTTTGACTTATCCTATGTCGAAGAGGATCGAAAGAGGAAGCCGTAGCACTTTGCGGATTAATTTTCTGATGCCGGACGAGAGAGAACGAGCCAAAACCGTGAGACAGCGCAAACTGTGAAATGTGGGCGGAAAATGCACGGGTCAAACGAAAATGGACTAGTCAACCCTTCATTTAACTTTCCAGAAATTACAGTTTTTACCCCACCTTCTCAACTTAAGTTTCTAGTATTTGCAATTTAGCCCCATTGCTTGGGAAAACTATAAATAGCTAGTTATTTTCCTTATTTGTCATCTTTTATGACTTGTAATTCACTCTTGCACTTCTACTTTAGAACCCTAGCTATTTCCCTCTTTCCTCTTTAGTATTTTCAAATTATGTTAAAGATTATGCTTAGAGTTTGAAGAGATTGTTGAAGATTTCTTCTCTACTTTTCATTCCTTGTCATTTACATTATGTTTTTGCTTATTGTTCATGGTTTGATGCTTAGATCCATGCTAGGCTAGATCCATTTGGGTTTCAAATGATGGATGGTGTGAACTAGGCTAGGATTTTATGGTTTTTGATGTGGATCTACCTTTCCTTTGAGTTGCTCTTGGATTTGATTGAATTTAATTGCATGAATGATTGACATCCATGAGTGCATACAAGGTGTTTGATGGAATGCCTAGGAAGCTTCCATTCATAGCACTTGGCATGAATCCTTGCTCATACTATCTAGTATTGATTTGCATTGCTCCTAGAAAGAATTATGTGAATTGATGTTAGATTAGTAGGCATTGTGCTTTTAGGAGTTGGTAATATGTTTAGAATGGTAAGCATGTTATACAATCCACTAGTTATCAAGTCTTAGGAGGATGAGATAGCTTGATTTATGTAATAATGCCACTCAAAGGAATTAAAATGGTTTGATACATCACTTGCCTAGTCCTTAGCCTAATCACACCGAAAATCATTTGAATCCTTGCTTGCTTTTCATTGAATTCCCTTTACTTGTTCTTTACATTACTTGTCTTTACTTTTGCTTGTTATTCCACTTACTCATTACTTGCCTAGTTATAAAACCCCAAACTCATGACTATGTGCTTAGATAGTATGATAGAGACAAGACGAACTACTTGATTGTCTATCGATACATTCACTCCTTGTGGTTCGACCCGGACTACTAGCTAGTTCGGTTATTGTATTATTGATAGGCTAGAAATAGCCGAGTCACCAGGGCCGGGGTAGCACCCTTCCCTCTTGATCTTGAAGTTCGTAGGCTCCCCCTTTTAATACCTCCCTTACCAGGTAAGGTCCTTCCCAATTGCATCTAGCTTTCCCATGGGCTTGAGAGCATCTGCCCTTTTTAGGACTAGGTCTCCTTTGCAGAACCTTCGGATCTGCACTTTTTTGTTATATACGTCCCGCACCTGCTGTTTGTATCTTTCGGCCTTCTGAAGAGTTCTGATCCTAAGCTCTTCGACCATGTCTAGGTTCTCCCTCATCGGGAGGAGTTTTGATTTTCATCATAAGCCATTATCCTTAATGACTTGAGTTCTGCCTCTACCGGCGTTACCGCTGTTGCCCCATATACCAAGTTAAATGGGACCTCTCCTGTAGCTGTCTTAGGACTGACTCTATATGCCCACAGCACTGAGTCTAACTCGTCAGCCCAATTTCCTTTGGATTTTTCCAGCCGGGCTTTGATACCATTTACAATGGTTCTGTTTGTTACTTCGACTTGCCCATTAGCTTGAGGATGGGCTATAGCTACAAACCTCTGTTCAATGCCAATTTCTTTGCACCAAGCTCGCACCGTGGATCCTGTAAATTGGGCACCATTGTCGGCGACCAGTATCCTTGGGATTCCATATCGGCAACATATATTTTTCCAGATAAACTTCTTTATCACCTGTTCCGTGATTTTTACTACGGCCTCGGCCTCAACCCATTTGGTAAAATAGTCTACAGCTACGATTAAGAATACTCTTCCTCCCGTAGCTGTGGGGAATTTTCCCACTATATCGATTCCCCATTTATCGAAGGGACAAGGTGCCATCATGGCCCCTAATTCTTCAGCGGGTTTGTGAATGAGCCTCCCATTCCTTTGATAGCTATCACATCTTTTAACTAGGTTTTTAGCATCTTTTTCCATTGTAGGCCAGAAGAACCCAGCCCTGAGTAGCTTCCTGATCAGATCTTTAAATCCAGTGTGTGCCCCTGCAGCACCTTCATGTATTTCTCGCAGCGCATATTCTCCTCCAGGCTCTGATAGGCACTTGAGGTAAGGGTGTGTGAACGCCCTTTTGTATAGTTTATCTCCTATTAGGCAGAATTTAGCTTTGAATGCGCGTGACAATCTTCCTCCGTTGGTTAGAGCTACAGCTTCTGGTTCTCCAGGAAGCTCCTTTAAGGCTCTGATGATTGGAGTTCTCCAATCCTCTATTATTTCAATAGCCTGCATTTCTGCTTTGACTAATTTGGCATCTGCGTTGCATAGCACAATTTCATCCGTCCATGTTCCTTCTGCCGCGCTGGCTATTCGAGCCAGCTTATCGGCTTCAATATTTTCTTCTCGAGGGATCTGGACCACCTCGGCTTTGGCAAAACACCCCATTAATTCATCCACGATTTTTGCATATGCTACCATTCTCTCTTCTCACTTTTCGCAGGTCCCTAGGACCTGATGCGTCACTAATTGAGAATCTGAATGAACCATTACATGGGTAGCGCCCATGGTTCGCAGCAAGTCTAGGCATCTGACCAGAGCCTCATACTCTGCCTCATTATTGGAGACATGATAGTTTAACTTGATAGTGACTTGGCTAATTTCTAGCCTATCAATAATACAATAACCGAACTAGCTAGTAGTCCGGGTCGAACCACAAGGAGTGAATGTATCGATAGACAATCAAGTAGTTCACGTAGTCTCTATCATACTATCTAAGCACATAGTCATGAGTTTGGTGTTTTATAACTAGGCGAGTAATGAGTAAATGAAATAACAAGCAAAATAAGAAGGCAAGCAATGTAAAGAACAAATAAAAGAGCAAGTAATAGAAATTCGATAAAAGCAAGCAAGGATTCAAATGATTTCCGGTGTGATTAGGTTAAGGACTAGGCAAGTGATGTATCAAACCATTTTAATTCCTTTGAGTGGCATTATTACATAAATCAAGCTATCTCATCCTCCTAACTTGATAACTAGTGGATTGAATAACATGCTTACCATTCTAAACATATTACCAACTCCTAAAAGCACAATGCCTACTAATCTAACATCAATTCACATAATTCTTTCTAGGAGCAATGCAAATCAATACTAGATAGTATGAGCAAGGATTCATACCAACTGCTATGAATGGAAGCTTCCTAGGCATTCCATCAAACACCTTATATGCACTCATGGTTGTCAATCATTCATGCAATTAAATCCAATCAAATCCAAGGCAACTCAAAGGAAAGGTAGATCCACATCAAAAGCCATTAAATCCTAGCCTAATTCACACCATCCATCATTTGAAACCTCTAAAAGATCTAGCCACTCATAGATCTAACAATAAAACCAACAAAAAGAAGAGAATTCATGGTAGAAATAACAAGGAAAGTAAAAGGAAATAAAATGCTTCAATAATCTTCAATCTTCAATCTTCATCATCCAACAAAATTTGAAAGTACTAAAGTAGAAAGAGGGAAAATAGCTAGGGTTCTAAGATAAATTGCTCAAGTGAAATACAAGTCATCAAAATTGACAAATAAGGAAAATAACTAGCTATTTATAGTTTTCCCACACATTGGGGTCAAATTGCAAATACTAGAAACTTAAGTTGAGAAGGTGGGGTAAAATCTGTAATTTCTGGAAAGTTAAATGAAGGGTTGACTATTTCATTTTCAGTTGACTCGTGTACTTTCCGCCCACATTTGACAGTTTGCGCGCTCTCACGATTTTGGCTCGTTCTCTCTCGTCCGGCATCGGAAAATTAATCCGCAAAGTGCTACGGCTTCCTCTGTCGATCCTCTTCGACATAGGATGAGTCAAACTTGCCCAGAAAATTGCCGCAACACCTGAAAACAGCACGGAAACCGAGAGAAAATGCAAAGCATATAGACAATGTATAAATTGTGAAAACCTATCATTCCCTATTCATTTAAGCACAAATCCGAACCAAAACACGCATCAAGACGCACTCACAAGCATGCTAAATATGTGGTTATCAAACTCCCCCAAACTTAAGCCATTGTTCGTCCCGACAATGGAACGAACAATCAAAGAACATAAGCACATATGGGTATGCTAATCAAGATCATCGATGCCTCAAAGCTCACTCAATAGAGCATTTTCGAACATGGAACTCCCAAGGTGCACTAAACAATCTATAACCACACAACACTCTCAACCAAGAAATCAATCACTCAAACACAATGAAACTCCAAACCTCTCTAGATGTAAGTGTATCACTCTTTCTCTCAAGTGTATGGTAGAAATTTACACTCATCGAACTCATGCATGCATTGCACTTACCATAAGCTTGCCCTAAACCTCAAGATCACCATCGCTTGGTTGTGCACTCGAACTAAGATCAATTAGGTCTTTTATTTAGGCTTGTAATGTGGGGACATTGGTTTAGGTAGGGATTTTTAGGCTAAGTGACTAAGAAATCTTCTAAGTACTTCCACCTTCTCTCTTCACCATATCACCTCTTTACACTCTTAAGTACATAAGCTTGATTGAAGCTTCTCAAACATTCATGAATAACTCCTTTATGCTCTCATTCACAACTAACTTTATTCAAACTTTTTTCTTTCTTTTCAACTCTTTTCTTTTTTTTCTTTTCTCATCATTTTCCCACTTCTTTTCTTTCTATGAGAATTTCATTCTCTTCTCTTTCATTTTTTCTTTTTTTTTTCTTTTTTAAGAGCTCATAGGAGTATATTCATCTCATAACGACCTCTTCAATCAAACCACTCAAACCTCGTTTTCCCACTTACTTCACAACCTCTCAATGGATTCCCTTAACCAACCTTCACCCCCTTTCATCCGGTTTAGCAACAAAGGCTTCAAAGGCTCAAAGGGGACCACAAAGTTAACGTTTCATTTGGTTAGTGTTTAGGGAATAATGAGGCTAACAAGTGAGGGCCTAAAATCATTTCTAAGTTCTCGTAGCACATATAGCAACCTCGATCGAGATTGAAGGCAAGTTCTAGAAGATAACAATGCACTACATGGCAAACTCACAAGAAAGAAAAAGTAACGTTATGAATGCTACGTTTTGGCTCAAATCTCACAAGCTTTTGTTTAGAGTTCATGTGCCTAAGATCAATCATTCCTAGTTAATCATGCTATGCAACCATGTCATGCTCAAAACACACATGAGAAATCCCAAAAATATGATGCAATTTTCGCTCAAATCATCATCGACATCTCTCTTGAAAGCAAAGGAGCGATAACCACAATATGAAAACCAAGACTTCAAGTGATTCATTCGAAAGAAGTTTTAAAAATTTTGCAAAATTTACAAGTAAACACACATTTACACACATATGAATCACTTGAATCACATTCCACTTATACACTCTCATCCCATACCAAGCACACTCAAACAAATTCATCCTTTCCAAGCATCCAATTAAGCACAATCAACTTCATCAAGCAAATACAAGCTTAAAAATCGCAACTTTAATGGAAAACCGAAGAGAGAAAAGTAGTTTAAAAACCTTATCCTACCCCCCTCCCCCAAACTTAATTTAGAAACAAAATCTAAAATGAGTTTGGAGGGAAGAATAATAAGGACTTTAAACTACACTCACAAAGGTCCAAGCTTGCGATGCAAATCACGCTCAATGTTGCTCATTCCGGTACGTGCTCGATTGAGTTGAATACTTCCTTCGTCATGCTTAGCTTCACTCGACTTTTTGATTTCAAGAACATGTTCATCATCTCAAGAAAAAGAAATGAATAAGTAAGAGAAATGAGGTATAAGAGGTGTAGGAGATAAGATATAATAGCAAAAAGAAAATAGAAAAACAAATTGAAAAAAAATAGGGGGAAGGGGACTTGGCGGTCAACGCCAAGGAAGGGCTATTGACCGCCATTTTTGCACTGAAAATGGCCAAAAAATGGCGGCTGAAATTGAGTGGCTGGCGGGTGAAATGGCGGGTGGAGCTTAGGCTGCCATTCCAGCCGCCATTTCCACTGACCTCCATTTCGTGTCGGGCCCTCCAGGGCCCTTTCGGCCCGGGCGAAGGTCCTACCCCCTACTCTCGGGTCTTACAAATCCGATGCAATCGACGGAATCGAATTCCGACAAGTTTTGCTTTTTTTTCTCGATTTTACCGCCGAACTGCGCAAAGCTGAAATTTACAACCTCAAAATTTTTCAAAAGTGTTGGAATACAAAAACTTGAAAATTCTCAAAATTTTTCTAAGGCATGAAATTGCCAACTTGAAAAATCTCAAAAATTTTCTAAGGCAAAAGAAAGTATCCAACACTTAGAAATATTTCTCCATAACAAATTAACCCACTCTCAACTCTTATTCGACTAAAATGATTCAACCTAAACTTAAGGAAAACGAGAAAATAAAGGATACGTGTTGGGGTGCCTCCCAACGAGCGCTTTGTTTAACGTCGCTCGCTCGACAATACCTCAATGTAGCTCATGGGACATCAAACGATGCTCCCTCTTGACCTCCAAAACTTGTAAACCTCACATGTAAAGGATCGACACTCTTTTCTTGGGACTTCACTTCATTCATCATCATGCCACCTCTCTTGGGACTTGGAACTAGAACCTTTTCTCTTGGAGTTGGCAATTCATTCTCAAGTTTCGGCTTATAGAATGTCACTTCCTCTTCATCAACTCGGAAAGTGAGGCTTCCATCACAAACATCCATCAATGCTCGGCTTGTAGACAAAAAGGGCATACCAAGGATCAAAGGAATGTTATGCTCCTCTTCAACGTCAAGAACGAAGAAGTCCACCGGAAAGATGAACTTTCCAACCTTGATAAGCACATTGTCTACCTTTCCCCATGGAATTATGATAGAGCGATCCGCCAATTTAAGTATAGTCATGGTGGGCATAAGAGTTCCAATCTTCAAACTTTCAAAGATAGGAAGGGGCATCACGTTCACTCTTGAGCCCATGTCACACAAGACATTTTTAAGCATTTGACCACCAATCTCACAAGGAATTGTGAAATCTCCAAGATTGCTTTCCTTTTTGGGGAACTCTCCTCGTAGTTTAGCACTACATCCCTTCGATAACTCAATGGTCATGTCATCGTCCATCCTCATCTTTCTCTTGTCCACATCCTCCAAGAATTTCTCATGATTTGGCATGGTTCTCAACAAATCAACCAAATGAGCATTGATATCCAACTTCTTCAACACTTCCAACCTATCAATGCTCATCTTTACAACTTCCTCATGAGGAGTACTCTCCACAAGGTCTTCCCTCTTCTCACCCCCAAACTTAGCATGATTCTCATATCCAAACTCAAGAGGAAATGATATATCATTCCTGATACCATCATTCAACTCACTCACATCATCATTCTTCATAAAAGTTTGGGGAAAACGAGTAAGAGAGATACCTTCATCCTTCATTGAATATGGCAAATAGGGCTTTATTTCCTCTTGAGGCTCATGAATAGGCATGGAAAGTGGAGACATCAATGGAGCCTCATAACTCCAAGATTGGAGTGGATCATCTTCTAAAAGTTGTTGAGAAGCCGAGAGAGGTTGTTGGTTGATGTGAATCGCCTCTTCTTGGCCAAGAATTCCTCCATTCTTAGGTCTTTGCCAAGCTCGTACTTCCATCATCGCCTTTCTAAACTCTTCATGCTCCTTCTTGAGGTTGGTAATTTGGAAAGCAAGGTCTTCATATTTATCATCCAACATGGAGGTAGCTTTCTTTGAATTCACCCTTTCCATAGGCCATTGAAAAGAATTGGAAACCATATCTTCAACAATCCTCATGGCTTCCTTCACATCTCGGTTTAGCAAGCAACCTCCGGAGGTAGCATCTACAATAGTTCTTGTTTGTGAACTCAAACTACCATAGAAGAAGAAGATTTGTCGACTCTCATCTAGGCCATGTGGAGGGCATTTGCTTAAAAGCTCACGGAATCTCTCCCAAGCATCGAATATCGTCTCATCCTCATGTTGGGCAAATTGATAAATCTCCGAGATTAGGCGTTTTACCTTGGAAGGTGGAAAGTATCTTGGGAGAAAAGCTTTGCATAGGTCTTCCCATGATTTGATTGACTTTCCATTGAGACCTTTGAACCACTCTCTAGCCCGGTCACGAAGTGAAAATCCGAAGAGTCTCATCCGAATTGTGTCATTTGGCACTCCTTCGAGCTTGAGGGTATCACAAATTTTAAGGAATGAGTATAGATGATCATTTGGGTCCTCGGTGACTTCTCCTCCAAATTGATTTGCTTGAACCAAACGAATCAAACCCGGCTTGAGCTCAAAGTTAGGTGCATCTATCGTGCCCCATTCTCTTCCTTGATAAATTTCTTTTGGAGGTTGGAATATCTCAATTATAGGAGGTAATCGAACCTCTTGAGTTCTCCTCCTTTGATCGTCCAATCTTGCTTCCATAACCTCCAATTGCTTCCTAAGAACTTCCACTTCGCGATTGATTTCCACATCTTGCTCCTTGGAAGTTCTTTCTCTCTTCTCAAAATCCAAAACGAAAGATTCCACATGTTTAACCTTGAATCTATGAAGTGTGTACCTATAAAGCACACCAATAAAGAAATCAAAAATAGTCCAATAAAATGCTTGAATCAACAAGCACAATACCTTCCTATCTAAAAAAAAAAAAAAAAAAAAAAAACAAGCTTAAATTAGCAACAAGAGACTAAACAATCTATTGATCATCAATCTATTCACTCCCCGGCAACGGCGCCAAAAATTGACTCTGCTAATTTCTAGCCTATCAATAATACAATAACCGAACTAGCTAGTAGTCCGGGTCGAACCACAAGGAGTGAATGTATCGATAGACAATCAAGTAGTTCACGTAGTCTTTATCATACTATCTAAGCACATAGTCATGAGATTGGTGTTTTATAACTAGGCGAGTAATGAGTAAATGAAATAACAAGCAAAATAAGAAGGCAAGCAATGTAAAGAACAAATAAAAGAGCAAATAATAGAAATTCGATAAAAGCAAGCAAGGATTCAAATGATTTCCGGTGTGATTAGGTTAAGGACTAGGCAAGTGATGTATCAAACCATTTTAATTCCTTTGAGTGGCATTATTACATAAATCAAGCTATCTCATCCTCCTAAGACTTGATAACTAGTGGATTGAATAACATGCTTACCATTCTAAATATATTACCAACTCCTAAAAGCACAATGCCTACTAATCTAACATCAATTCACATAATTCTTTCTAGGAGCAATGCAAATCAATACTAGATAGTATGAGCAAGGATTCATACCAAGTGCTATGAATGGAAGCTTCCTAGGCATTCCATCAAACACCTTATATGCACTCATGGTTGTCAATCATTCATGCAATTAAATCCAATCAAATCCAAGGGCAACTCAAAGGAAAGGTAGATCCACATCAAAAGCCATTAAATCCTAGCCTAATTCACACCATCCATCATTTGAAACCTCTAAAAGATCTAGCCACTCATAGATCTAACAATCAAACCAACAAAAAGAAGAGAATTCATGGTAGAAATAACAAGGAAAGTAAAAGGAAATAAAGTGCTTCAATAATCTTCAATCTTCAATCTTCATCATCCAACAAAATTTGAAAGTACTAAAGTAGAAAGAGGGAAAATAGCTAGGGTTCTAAGAGAAATTGCTCAAGTGAAATACAAGTCATCAAAATTGACAAATAAGGAAAATAACTAGCTATTTATAGTTTTTCCACACATTGGGGTCAAATTGCAAATACTAGAAACTTAAGTTGAGAAGGTGGGGTAAAATCAGTAATTTCTGGAAAGTTAAATGAAGGGTTGACTATTTCATTTTCGGTTGACTCGTGTACTTTCCGCCCACATTTGACAGTTTGCGCGCTCTCACGATTTTGGCTCGTTCTCTCTCGTCCGGTATCGGAAAATTAATCCGCAAAGTGCTACGGCTTCCTCTTTCGATCCTCTTCGACATAGGATGAGTCAAACTTGCTCAGAAAATTTCCACAACACCTGAAAACAGCACGGAAACCGAGAGAAAATGCAAAGCATATAGAAAATGTATAAATTGTTAAAACCTATCATTCCCTATTCATTTAAGCACAAATCCGAACCATAACACGCATCAAGACGCACTCACAAGCATGCTAAATATGTGTTTATCAGATAGCAAATTTATAGATGTGGCTTTTGGGGTCCTGGATAAAGATCCCTACCCCTGCACCATCTTTAGTAACGGAGCCATCCACATAGGCTTTCCACCACTGGAATTCCTCTTCTTCTCCTCTGGTGGTTTCTTGCAGGAAATCGGCCAGAGCTTGGGCCTTAATAGCCACTCTTGGCTCGAAATCTACGTCATACTCACTCAGCTCTATGGCCCATTTAACTAATCTTCCCGACAAATCGGGCTTACCCAGTACTTGCTTCAATGGCTCATTCGTCCTGACTATCACTTTGTGTGATAGAAAGTAGGGTCTCAATTTTCTAGCCGTGACCATTATTGCTAAGGCAGCCTTTTCGATACTAGGATACTGTATCTCTGCTCCCTGTATCATCTTGCTTGTATAGTAGATAGGCTTTTGTGCCAACCCCTCCTCTCTTAGGAGTATCGAACTGATGGATTCTTCTCCCACAGCTATGTATAGATATAGAACTTCCTGTGGTAACGGCTTAGTGAGCAAAGGTAGTTCTGCCAGATGCTCTTTTAATTCTTCAAAGGCCTTTTGACACTCATTAGTCCATTCAAATCTACTACCCTTCCTCAATATTTTGAAAAATGGGAGACTTTTATCTACTGATCGGGAAATGAAACGACTAAGCGCTGTAATTAGCCCATTGAGCCTTTGGATTTCTCGAATATTTCGAGGAGGTGTCATATCTAACACTGCCTGCACTTTGGCTTGGTTTACTTCAATCCCTCTGGGAGTAACCATGTATCCTAGGAACTTTCCAGCTTGCACGCCGAATGAGCACTTGGCTGGGTTCAGCTTAAGATGGTATAATCTGGCTACAGCAAACACTTCTTCCAGATCTTGTATGTGATTTTGAGCATACACGCTTTTGGCTAGTATATCATCAACATATACTTCCATATTTCTGCCTATGTGGCTTTTGAAGATTTTATCCATCGTTCTTTGATAAGTAGCCCCCGCGTTTTTCAAGCCAAAGGGCATGCTTTGAAAACCAAATGTCCCAGCACAAACTCCAAATGCAGCTTTTGGGACATCTGATGGATTCATTTTTACTTGATGGTAACCTTGATATGCGTCCATCATGGATAGCAGTTCGCAACCTAACGTGGAATCTACTAATTGATCGATCCTAGGCAGAGGGTAATGATCTTTTGGGCAGGCTTTATTTAAGTCTCTGAAGTCAATACACATCCTCCAGGTGCCTGTATTTACCTTAGCCACCATCACTGCGTTGGATAGCCATTCCGGGAATTGTATTTCCCTGATGTGCTTAGCCTCCAATAATTTGGCGACCTCTTCCCTGATGATTTTATCTTTCTCAGGGCCAAATTGCCTTAACTTTTGCTTTACCGGCTTTACCGAGGGGTCTACATTCAGACAGTGTAATGCCACGGTCGCATCTACCCCCACCAGGTCAGATGACCCGAAAGCGAAGATATCTGCGTTCTTTCGCAGGCACCTTATTAGTTGTTCTGATATGTCCTGAGGCATCTGAGTGCCAATTCTTGTGGTGAATCCTTTCCGATCTACGATCAACTCTATTTCTATCAGTTCCTATGTGGGGACCATTAGGCTCTGCCCTTCTTTGACAGTATCGACCTCTTTGATCTTGCCCTCTTCCCTTTCTGGCTTGTGTCGAGGGGCTACAGGTTCTGGGACAGCCCATTTCTTAGCCTCTCCCATTTTAACGGATTGAACATAGCAGTTTCTTGAGGTCATTTGATTCCCTGATATCCAACCTATTTGATCCCCTACAGGGAATTTCATCATCAGATGATGGGTGGATACGATTATTTGGAAAGAGTTCAGAGCGGCTCTTCCTAGAATAGCATTATAAGATGACTCTTGATCGACTACCCAGAAGGTGGTCACTTTTGATGTTTAAACATGTCCTTCTCCCAGAGTGAGCGCGAGATCCACCGACCCCACTGTCATGACAGGCTTCTGCGAGAAGCCTTGGAGGGATACCCTGGCGGGTTTCAGAAGCTTCTTCTGAGGCATTTGATTAAGACAACTCATGAGGATCACGTTGATAGGGGTCCCGGTGTCTATAAAAATTCTCCGCACTTGGTACCCTTCTATTTCAGCTGTTACTACAAGAGTGTCATTGTGTTGATGTATGATAGCCTTGTTATCCCCAAGTCCGAAGGATATTCTTGGCGCAGTATTGCCAGGTCCTGGTTCCTTGGGAGGATTGGAGACCTTGTCGCCTGTCCTTTCCAGATGAGCTTCTGAATTAACCGTCATCCTTACAAGATTTTGCAAAGAGTTGAGGATGTTTTAGAGAATTAATTCCGTAGGCTCTTGAAAGAGACTTGAGATGTATGCAATTTGCTATTGGCAAATTTCCTGCGTTTGAGCATTATTTATGATGGCTTTAACAAGTATAACTTATTCATTATAAGATTCTTGGAAGGGGTGGCTTCGGCCAATATATGATGGAGGTAAGTAACAACTTAAAGATGGCAAGCTGATTATTATTAAGGGTTTTGACACAGTTCCCTCCTCTTGACATGAGGCATCTGATCATGTGAGATTTAGTTGTGATATGCTGCTGATTTAGCAGATCCTTTTATAACCGCCAACCATTTGGGGTGGCTTTATCAAGCGTTGCTTACTTAATATAAGGCTTTTCAAGTGTGGCTTTTGCCGGAATGAAGTTGAGGTCGACGACATCTGTCTTTATGAAACCTACTTTTATTAGATTGTGTGTTTTCCTAAGGCTTTCTTTGTGAAGCCTCTGAAAGGGATCTGATCTGGAGGAGGGGTTATTAAGGGTTTGTGTGGCATCTTATTTAATTAAGCTTACTGCGAGATACCTCGGCCATATAGGCCCTTCTTATATTTAGTGCCTATTTTATAGGGCTTTCTTATAATATATTCCCTGTTAGCCAGAGGACCATGAGAGTAATATCCTTTATACGGGATTTGTGCGAGCATTGCTTATTGAACCGAGCTTACGAGAGCTTGGTCTATTTTAGGGAGCTTACTGAAGCGCTAATTATCAGATTGGGCTTACGAAAGTAATATCCTCCTTAGAGGTTTGTAAAGGTATTGTCTATTAAATGGATTTTTCCGAGAATACCACCTATGAGGCAAGATTTAGGTGAGATTTTGCCCACCGGAATGCAACGGGTAAAACTTGTGGGAGTGATACATGGAAATGTCGCCTTTAGAGCAAGACTCGGTGTGCAATGCCCATTTAGTGGGACTTATAAAGAGCTTTGTCCATTATATGGAGCTTGTGAGGATGCTGCCTACCGAGTAGGGCTTAGGAAGAGTTCTGCCCATTGCATGGGGCGTACGGAGGAGTTGCCTATTAGATAGGGCTTTGTAGAAGGTTCTTCCCATTGAATGGGGCTTATGAAAGAGGTGCCTATTAGATAGGGCTTTGTGCGAGAGTTGCCTATTGAATAGGGCTTACGAAGTGTTCTGCCCATTGAATGGGGCTTACGAAAGAGGTGCCTATTAGATAGGGCTTATGAAGTGTTCTGCCCATTATATGGGGCTTACGATGATGTTGCCTACTGTGTAGGGCTTTTTGATAAGGTTCTGCCC
This sequence comes from Thymus mandschuricus, assembly GCA_029379335.1. Taxonomy (NCBI): domain Eukaryota; kingdom Viridiplantae; phylum Streptophyta; class Magnoliopsida; order Lamiales; family Lamiaceae; genus Thymus; species Thymus mandschuricus. The sequence goes on along the minus strand of CM057074.1, from coordinate 9,500,446 downwards.
TTTATACGGGGCTTACGAGAGAGTTGCCTGTTAGACAGGGCTTCTGAGAGAAGGTTCCGCCCGTTATTCGGGGCTTACGAGAGAGTTGCCTGTTAGACAAGGCTTCTGAGAGAAGGTTCTGCCCGTTATTCGGGGCTTACGAGGGAGTTGCCTGTTAGACAGGGCTTCTGGGAGGAGGTTTTGCTTCCAGATGCGGGCTCCCTTCATCAAAGTGAATGGGGTAACCTCGGCATCTTTCGGCTCTCCATTTTTTAATGTTTTTATTATTCCATGGGTTTTGAAGTCATGGCGATTCAGGGGCATTCGACTAGCTTTAGTAGTGATGCTCATTTTGTAATCACCAATCCTTTGCAACTCATAGATGGATTTCATATTGAGCAGATAATAGACAGAATTGTATGCTCACCAAATACACAAGGTAAAGCGAATGTGTTTTGAGATTGCTGCAGTTTGTGACCCGGCTTTCCTCCGGATCCTTCACAACCTTAAGATTTTGGCAAAACAACAACAGATTAGCCATCACAATTCATGTCATGAAGGAGATATGGCCTTGAGATTGTTTCTAGTTGCTGGGTTGATTTGTTACAAGCAATGTAGCTAAAACAAATTCATGGTATACATACTAAAATTTTCCAAGAATAATATAAATCTCGTATTCAATACACATTCCTTCTATTAGATGGCCACCATTCTGGGTGATCATCGCGACAGAGTAAATGATAGGACAAGTTTATGCACATATCATCAGAATCAATTAAAGCTTCGAAGATAAACAGGGGATTAGCCCTCTGAACTCGTGGGTTTTGACAGTATTTACAGATATCAATTCTTAATTCACATTCAAGGGGAGAAAATCATCCTCTCAAACATAAGTTTCCTTTCAATCGAAGTGTTTATCACAATTTCCATTTCAAAGGGAGCATAATCCTAAAATCATATCACACTCAACAGCTCGTAACCGAGGAGAGCTTAGCAAATGTCAAACAACAGCATACCCATCTGAGTTTCCGCTAGCTAGATCACAAACAAGGCATTCCCAATCAATGTAACATCAGATTTCCTCATATTCTCCACATAAGGACATAATAAAGGGAAATCGCAAACAACATTACAACAACGAGCTGGAATTTTGCATAAAAATAGGGGAAATCGACATCTCAACTCAAGATTTTCCCACAGACGGCGGCAGTTGATAGATCCGGGTTAGAGATCCACAACAATTTAGGGTATTGTTCATCATGTTTTGCAAAGAGCATTTATGGATAAAGCGTTAAAGCAGTAAAGAGCAAGAGATTCATGCGTATAGAAAGCCATAACCAAGCATTTTGTACAAGGCATGATATGCGTAGCAACGGCGAACCATAGTTGAGCTATAGGCAGCGGATAAAGGGCGTATTTAGCCATAAACTAGCAAGATTCACGGAGTTTTGCACTCATACAAGCGGATAACAAAGAAACGAGGTAGGAGAAAGAGAGAAACGAGGAGCGCGAAGCTTCGTTGAGCCTCATTCCCCTTTTAGTGACGAGGGTTTTACCTTAAGTTTAAGGTAGTGCGTGTAAGAAAGAGATTCTTCCCGGCGTCAAGAAGAATAGATGGATGTGACAACGAACTACGGCTTCCCGGAAGAAGGTTTTGCTCGCCTTGACTTGCCTGAGCTCGGAAGAGCTCGAGAAAGAGAGTATTGAATGAAACAGTACACAAAAGTGTGTGTTGTTTGTAGAGAATGATGATGATTTGTTGAAGTGTATTCACTTAGTATTTATAGGACGCGAGGAGGGTGAAAAGGTGGACGTTTCTTGTATGGAAGGGATAAAAGAGGAATTTCTGTAAGGACAAATTCCCTCTGTCATTAATATTGTGGTCCTCACTCTAGAAAGACTAGAGTCACTCCAATTACACGCCTCTGCAGATCCCTGGGTATTAGCAGGAGCATATTAAGGCCAAGGCTTCTTCTGTAAGCACTAGCTTCTGCACATGGGTCTTAACCCAAACTATAGTAGTTGTCAGATCCCGCGGCATCCAGGATCTGCTCTTTGTTGAATCAATTTCTTTTAATCATTATAGGAGGAATAATCCAGATAAAGGTAGGAAAATACATTACGAGTGAGGCTGATATTTATCCCTATCAACCTCAATGGGCGACACATGGCACATCAAACGAGGCCCTGTCTTGACCTCCAAAACTTATAAACCTCTCATGTAAAGGATCGACACTCTTTTCTTGGAACGTCACTTCATTCATCCTCATGCCACCTCTCTTGAGACTTGGAGCTTGAACCTCTTCTCTTGGAGTTGGCGATTCATTCTCAAGTTTTGGCTTATAAAATGTCACTTCCTCTTCATCAACTCGGAGAGTGAGGCTTCCATCATATACATCCATTAAAGCTCGGCTTGTAGACAAGAAGGGCATACCAAGGATCAAAGGAATGTTGTGGTCTTCTTCGATGTCAAGAACGAAGAAATCCACCGGAAAGATGAACTTTCCAACTTTGATAAGCACATCTTCGATCTTTCCCCAAGGAATAGTGATTGAGCGATCTGACATTTGAAAGATAGTCATCGTGGGCATAAGGGTTCCAATCTTCAAATGTTCAAAGATAGGAAGACGCATCACGTTCACTCTTGAGCCCATGTCACATAAGACCTTCTCTAACACTTGTCCACCAATTTCACAAGGAATTGTGAAATCTCCAAGATCGCTTTCCTTGTTGGGGAATTCTCTTTGTAGTCTAGCACTACATCCCTCCGATAACACAATGGTCATATCATCATCCATTTTCACCTTTCTCTTGTCTACATCCTCCAAGAACTTCTCATGATTTGGCGTACTACTCAACAAACCAACCAAATGAGCATTGATATCCAACTTCTTCAACACTTCCAACCTATCAATGATCATCTTTACAACTTCCTCATGAGGAGTACTCTCCACAAGACCATCCCTCTTCTCACCCTCAAACTCATCATTCTCAATAGAAGTTTGGGGAAGATGAATAAGAGAAATACCTTCATTCTTTTTTGCATATGACTTTTCCTCATCTTGAATTTCATGGAAATCCATTGAAAGTAGATGCATCGATGGAGCTTCATAGCTCCAAGGTTGGAGTGGTTCTTCTTCTACAAGTTGTAGAAAAATCGAAAGAGGTTGTTGGTTGATGTGAATCGCCTCTTCTTGGCCAAGAATTCCTCCATTCTTAGGTCTTTGCCAAGCTCGTGCTTCTATCAACACCTTTCTAATCTCTTGAGATTGGTAATTTGGGAAGCAAGGTCTTCATATTTATCATCCAACATGGAGGTAGCTTTCTTTGAATTTACCCTTTCCATAGGCCATTGAAAAAATTTGGAAAACATTTCTTCAAGAATCCTCATGGCTTCCTTCACATCTTGATTTAGCAAGAAACCTCCGGAGGTGGCATCTACGATAGTTCTTGTTTGTAAATTCAAACCACCATAGAAGATGAAGATTTGTTGACTCTCATCTAGGCCATGTGGGGGACACTTCCTTAAGAGCTCACGGAATCTCTCCCAAGCATCGAATATCGTCTCATCCTCATGTTGGGCAAATTGATAAATCTCCGAGATTAGGCGTTGTACCTTGGAAGGTGGAAAGTATCTCGAGAGAAAATCTTTGCATAAATCCTCCCAAGATTTGATTGACTTCCCATTGAGACCTTTGAACAACTCTTTAGCCCGATCACGAAGTGTGATAGGGATTAATATCAGCCATACCCCCTAAATAACCCAAGTCGGTAGATAATATACTTTCCTTAACCTTATACTACAGTTCTTAAAGAAATTGGTGTATCAAATGTCACAATAGAGATGCAGAACCTTATCTCTATGAAAGGAACAATAAATCCGAGACGGAACTAGCATCAACGACGCCATCAATGTAGATGACTATTACTTTTCTATAATGATCGATATACGCTATTTCGCGTAGCGGCATAATATCAGAGAGATGTTATGCACACCAGACATGCAATATAATCAAGAATCGTATGCCATACAGGAAACTGTGAGGTTCTAACTTCTCCCTTAAGCCGTGTGGGATCTGCAAGCATCTGCAATGGCGGAAGGATCTGACCAGATCCTATGAGTGTTTAGCAGAAGCCCAAGGTTCTGCATAACATGCGGTCCGCGTGACTCTACTCACTATAGAGTGAAGACCACCACATTCATGACGAAGGATACTTTGTCTTCGTCGGAATTCCCTTTTTTGTCCTTCTCTTCGCACGAATGCTCACTTTTTACCCTCTTTACACCTATAAATACTAAGTGAACGCACAATCACAACAACACATCACTCTCCGCGAACAATACGCTCCTTGGCGTACTGTTCCATTCAATTCCATACTCCCTCCTACGAGCTCCTCTGAGCTCAAGCGGTCAAGGCGTTCAAAGCCTTCCTCCGGGAAGCTCTAGTTTTTCTTCACCTCCGTCCTCTTTTCTCGACGCCGGGAAGAATCTCCATCTTAAACCCTGTCCTAAGCCTAAGGTAAAACCCTCATTGCCAAAAGGGAATGAGGCTCGACGGAGCTCCATTCTCCTTGTTTCCCTCCTTTTCCCTATTCCATCTCTTCAGTATCTACTTATATGAGTATAAAACTCCATGAATCTTGCTAGTTTATGGCTAAACATGCCTTGTATGCCCTACTCATAGTTCGACTATTATTTATCAATCACTACGCGAATCATGCTCTGTGAAAAATACTCGTCTATGGTTCTATACGCACATGAATCTCTTGCTCTTTACTGCTTCAACGCTTTACCCATAAATGCTCTTTGCAAAACATGATGAATAATACTCTAAATTGTTGTGGATCTCAAACCCGGATCTATCAACTGGCGCCGTCTGTGGGAATTTCTTGAGTTGAGATGTTGATTTCCCCTGTTTTTTATGAAAAATTCCAACTCATTGGTGTAATAATGTTTACGATTTCCTTTTATTCTGTCCTCATGTTGAGAATATGAGAAAATCTGATGTTATATTGGTTGGGAATGCTCTGTTCGTTGTTTAATCTGCAAAAACTGTAAATGTGCATACCACTGCTTGATACTTGTTAAAGCTTTCCGTGGCTATGAGCTGTTAAATGTGATGTGGTCTTATGATTATGCTCCCTTTGAGGGGAAAATTGTGATAAACACCTTGGTTGAAAGGGGACTTGTGTTTGAGAGGCTGATTTTCTCTCCTTAAATGTGAATTAAGAGTTGATATCTATAAATACTGTCAAAACCCATGGGTTCAAAGGGCTAATCCCCTGTTTATCTTCGAAGTCCTAGTTGATTCTGATGATATGCTCATAAACTTGCCCTGCCGCGATGATCACTTAGAATGATGGCTGTCTAATCAAGGGAATGTATATCGAATGTGAGATTTATGTTATCCCTGGAAAATGTTAGTATGTATGCCATGAATTAGTTTTAGCTACATTGCATGTAATTCATGAATCCAGTGATTAGAAGCGATCTCAAGGCCTCATCTCTTTCATAACATGAATTGTGATGGCTAATCTGTTATTGTTTTGTCAAAAACCTAAGGTTTTGAAGGATCCGGAGGAAAGACGGGTCATTAATTGCAGCAGTCTCGAAATACATTCGCTTCACCTTGCATACTTGGTGAGCATCCAATTCTGTCTATTATATGCTCAATATGAAATCCATCTATAAGTTGCAAAAGACTGGTGATTACAAAATAAGCATCCCTACTAAAGCTAGTCGAATGCTCCTGAATTGTCATGACACCAAAACCCATGAAGTAATAAAAACATTAAAGAAAATGGAGAGCCGAAAGATGCTAAGGTTACCCCATTCCTGTTAATGAAGGGAGCCCGCATCTGGAAGCAGAATCTCCTCTCAGAAGCCCTGTTTAACAGGCAACCCCCTCGTAAGCCCCGAATAACGGGCAAAACTCTCAGAAGCCCTGTTCAATAGGCAACCCCCTCGTAAGCCCCGAATAAAGGGCAGAACCTCCTCTCAGAAGCCCTGTCTAACAGGCAACTCCCTCGTAAGCCCCGAATAACGGGCAGAACCTCCTCTCAGAAGCCCTGTCTAACAGGCAACTCCCTCGTAAGCCCCGAATAACGGGCAGAACCTCCTCTCAGAAGCCCTGTCTAACAGGCAACTCCCTCGTAAGCCCCGAATAACGGGCAGAACCTCCTCTCAGAAGCCCTGTCTAACAGGCAACTCCCTCGTAAGCCCCGAATAACGGGCAGAACCTCCTCTCAGAAGCCCTGTCTAATAGGCAACCCTCTCGTAAGCCCCGTATAACGGGCAGAACCCTTTCTCATAAGCCCTGTCTAACAGGCAATACTCCCAAAAGCCTTACACAGTAGGCAACATCATCGTAAGCCCCATATAATAGGCAGAACCTGTCACAAGCCCTATTTAATAGGTAATCCTCCTTAAAAAGCCCTGTTTAACAGGCAACATCATCATAAGCCCCATTTAATGGGCAGAACACCTTACAAGCCCTACTTGCTAGGCAACCCCTTCAAAAAGCCCTATCTAATAGGCACCTCTTTTGTAAGCCCCATCCAATGGGCAGAATCTTCTACAAAACCCTATTCAATAGATGACTCCTTCGCAAGCCCCTTGCAATGGGCAGAATTCTTCCCAAGCCTTGCTCTAAAGGCGACATCTTTGTATATCACTCCTGTATGTTTTACCCATTGCACTCCAGTGGGTAAAATCCCGCTTAGATCTCGCTTTACAAGTGGTACACTCACAAAATTCTATTCGATAAGCAATACCTTTATAAACCTCCAAGGAGGATATTGCCTTCGTAAGCTTAACTTGATAGTCAGCGCTTCTGCAAGCTTTATAAAATGGACCAAGTTCTCGGGGGCTTGGTTCAATAAGTAATATGCTTGGGAACCCCGCATAAGGGACACCATTCTCACAATCCCTGGCTAACAGGGAATATCTTAACAAGAAAACCTTCTAAGATAGGTGCTAGCGACAAAAAGGGGCTGTACGGCCGAAGCATATCACATTAAGCTTAATAAAATAAGATGCCACACAAACTTTTAATAACCTCTCCTTCTGATCAGATCCCTCCCAGAGGTCTCGTCAGGAGGGTCTCAGGGAGATAAACAACCTAGCAAAATAAATTTTGTTAAGACAAATGTCACTAACATCAGCTCCATGAAGGCGAAAGCCATTCTTGAAGAACCTCATGCTAAGTAGGCCACGCTTGTTAAAACCGCTTTGAATGGTTAACACTCGCAACAGGATCTGCTAAGCCAGCAGTGGGTCGTAACTAAATCTCATATGATTAAGATGCCTCATCTTAAGAGGAAGGAACTGTGTCAAAACCCTTTGTCATAATCGAATTCCTATCTTTAAATCATTACTTACCTTCATCACATGTTGGCAAGAGTCGCCCCCTTTCCAAGAATCCTATAACCAATAAGCTACACTTGTCAAAGCCACTATAAATAATGCTCAAATGCAGAAAGCTTGTTAATAGCTAGTTACATATACTTCAAGTCTCTCTCAAAGAGCATCTGGAATTAATCCTGTTGGTCCCGGTTTGTTAATAGGAAAAATACGTAGAGGGGGGGGGGGGGGGTGAATACGTATTTTGAAGTTTTTCAACTTCAAATCCCTTAACTCAGAGTAACAAGTAAAGAGCTCACTTGAAACTTAAGACCTAGCTGAAGCTAGTTCTACAGTATGTAGCTTGCCTGCTTGACCGAAGTGAGTACTTGATCAAGAGGGAGTCTTTACTCGTGTGTACGGAATTTGGTGAGCTAAATCTTTCCTAAGTATTTAAAAATTTCCAGATTAAGTTTGTTTAGATGCAATATGCAATGAATAATCAAACAAGTAAGAGTTTAGGGTTAGAGAGATACGACACCAAGAATTATAGTGGTTCGGAGATAAAGCTCCTACGTCCACTTGTTGCACGACGGCAACTGTTCTTTTCACTCAAGAACTTGAAGGTTACGGGTCCTTCAAAAACCTGGTCGAGATCGGGCTTCACTCGCCTGGATCAAACGACTGACGTAGTGATTGCGGGTTCACTACACAAACCTAACAAGGACTGGAAGCTTCACTTGCTTCAGTCAAAACACCGACAGGGAGATTACAGGCTCTCCTTACAGCCTAGCTTCGATCGAGCTTCACACAAACGATGTAGGTGCAAGCTTGGATCTAGACTCTATGATCGAGGCTTCTTCGATCGATGAAAGAAGGGCCTTGGATTGAAACAACCTAACGACAACACTCAAAAACCTAACAGACAAAGTTTAGGGTTTTTGGTTGACGAACACACTAATGAAGAACTCTTTACAGTAGATGCAAAGATGGCTAGAGTTCTTCTTCTAAGCTTGGATATTTGAAGTGGGCTTTAGACTCTATGTGTGAAGGTTGTGAAGATGAGTTCCGATGAACTGGAAACTCGGAGAACACTTGGAAACAAAGACTCGAAAATTTGCTCGAAGGCTTGGGAGTGTTTGTTTGCTGTATGCGCTCGAATGCTCAAGTAGTGTTCTCTCTTTCTTCACGTTGTGATCCTAGGCGGAGGGTTGGCTGAGACCCGTTGCTTGGTTGGTGGCCTTGTCCCTCCTCCTCTCGACAGTACTTGCACAGGCTGGCTACTTTTCAGACGCGCAGTTTTGGCTCTTTGCCGAAAATGGCTAAGATCCAATTTCAACAGTAACTGGAGCGACCCAGTACTGTTACGGCGTCTTGTCGGCCTGGCAGTCAACTCCTCTGCTCCTCTCCGCTTTCGACACGTGGAGATCTCGTAATTAATGCGGAGATCTCCAGTTGACTGTTGTTCAAATTTGGAGCGGGAAGTGTGCTGTCGCTTTCTGGTAGGTAGTGGCTCGCTTCGCTTTGAAGTAGTAGCGTCCGTTTTTTGTTGAGTCACTTCGTAGTCACCCAGTAGTGAGTCGCTTCGGGAAATAACGTTCCCCAGTGACTGCTTTGGAAATAGCTGACTAGAGTTGACTAGTTTTGACTTTATACTGCGCTTGCTTCGCTTCGCTTTGGCTTTGAACTGTAGTGCTCGCTACGCTTCGATTTGGCAGACTCACTTCGAATCTACTGTAGCGATTGCTTCGCTACACTGTTCTTCGGCACGCTTCACTTCAGTTTGCTAGACTTGCTTCGCTTGGGAAAACACACTCAAGTGAGTGGCCTTCACTTGAACTCTTGAAGCCTATAATCTAAACAAAAATTAAAGAGCCATCCTAACAGAGTAGGCTTAGAAAATTCTAACCTATTAACTACATCAAAGTGGGTCGCTTGGGAGTTGGACACTTGGGGTTTTGGGATCCAATCAAAACAAATGACTTCGTTTATCAAGTATCCCACATAGTTCCCCCTTAACAAATTGGTCCATAACAATTCCCAACAATTTCCCCCTTTTTGATAATGCCAAAACCCAAAGGCTAAGACTTAGAAAATTCCAGCCTATCTAACCGTGAAGGGAACTCCAAGCGACTGCTTCCTTTGCAGCTTCGTTTGTAAATTTTTAAGTTCCTTTCCCTTTTTTTTTCGGTTAAATTATTTGAGTTTGTAGCAAAAGGTAAGGTCATTCACAAAGCAGGTAAATGACATATTTTGACAGAAATTGAAATTTGATAGATGAACAAGCAGTTCTCAAAATATATAAGGAACTTGAAACTCAAAGGTTTCCTACAGTTCCTTCCCTGTCATCCTCCTTTTCCTTCGTCACTTCCATTTCCTTCTCTTCTTCCTCTGCCTCCAAATCCTTTGCAATCATTTCTTCTGGTATGGTGTATGCACTGAAAACCTTTGCTTCCAGCGAATCAACACTGTGGATACTTGGCCTCCTCCAAGTCTCTTCCAGTTGGAAGGCTTCATCCACCTCAGCGTCGATGATGCTGCGATTGGGGACATTGGTGCCAGGTAGGAATGGCATAGGGAATTCCTTCTTGGCTAGTACCTTGATGATTAAAGGCGTGGGCTCTGCAAGCTGTGCAAGAGCAAAGACCTCTCGCCTAAACTTCTCATCATAGGCACTAAGAAAGTTGTTGAGCGAGCATTCAGTCTGCAATGGCACTACCTCCCAATAGTAGTATGCTTTGATAAATTTCTCCTTGTAATGTAGCCATTGCTCGAGTAATTCGTCAGGGATGAACTGCTCAATCTCACGGGCATCTGGGTGCTCATTTTTGCGCACAGTCAACTCCTCCTCCGACCGGCTGGACATCTGTGCCATGACCGTTTTGAACTTCTTTCCTAACTCGCCGCTCCAGATAGGAAGCTTCTGGTTGAGTTGCTTTCGAATGTAATTGTGTTCCTCTTTGAGAGGGTAGCGACCAGAGTTAATCATCTCTTTAGCAGTCCCGTGGCATGTATCGATCATAGCCTGAGCTAGGCATGCATCGGACTCCTCTGGCATGATCGGAACAAAAGCACTTCGGACTAAGACGGACTGGATGAGTCTCACTTCATTGAAGTGTTCCTCAATCCGGTCGTCAATGACTTGCAGTAGTTTTGCCCTTATCCTCTTTTCCTTCTCTGCTTCATTCCTTCCTACGTCTCTTCTCTTCCCTTTTCTCTCATCCTTCTCTGCCCTTGAAGCAACTGCCTTCTCGACCTTTTGGCGCTTGGTCGCTGAATCATCTCTTTTAGTTTCTGGAGCAGTTCGCTTCACTATTTGCTTAGGTGATGGGGGAGACGGCATGTCCTTCTTTGTGGTTGCACTTGAAGTGACAATTGCAGATGAAGTGACTTCTGCAGTTGCTAAGGTGAGTGCAGCACTTGAAGTGGGCGCGGCGGCTGAAGCGTGTGCTTGTGCTTTGGAACTCGAAGCACCTGCAAGAGTTAACCTTCCTAGCTCCAACTGCCTAGCTGTGGCTTCGTTTTCCTCCGCTTGCTTCCGCCTTTCCTCCTTGGTTAACACCGTAACTGGAGGATGTCATGCGATAGAAGAAGCAAGCACTTTTTCTTCAAGTGGCCTGCGAGGTTCCTCGGGCTTCTTCATTAGTTCTTCCTCTGTGAGCTTTTCTTTGCCTTTCTTGGCAAGCTTTGCCTCCTTCTCCTCTTCTCTGGTACCACTACCTTCTTCCAACAACCTTTCTACTTCAAACGCACCAGTTACTCCACATTGTGGTTCCAAAAGATTGGTATTTTTCAGTACCATCCCTTCCCCCTTTTTGGCATCATCACTGCCAGGGGTTGGGACGATTGTCTTTCCAGCAAGAGACTTGTAAAGTTCCTCAATCTTATCAAGTACAGCATGAAGCATACTTTCCGTTCGTGTCGCGAAGACTTGCTCTTCCGACAGTACCATTCCTGCTGTTTTGATCGAGATTTCTTCCAGCAAATATTCGCATTGCTTTTCTCTCTCAACTACAGATCTCATCATTCTTTCCAATGGCTCTAGTCTTCTGAAGCGAGCCTCCAGCTCCGCTTCAATTTCTCTCTTCATATCCTTCTTTTGCTCTTGCAGGTTGAAGTACCAGAAATCCTGTGCCGCTTGATGTTCTGCCTCCAAGGTTTCAAACGATCTCTCTCTCTGATTGAGAGAGAGATGGAATTCGGCACCTGCAGCTACCTTCTCGGTGTACAATTCACCCAATTCTTTGACTGTCTTTAGCAGAATTGAGAGCTCGGCACTCTGTAAATCAAGAGCTTGAGCACTCCTCCTTCGACTCTCCAATTCTTTCTTGTCAATGTCACTCTCTTCTTTGAGTTCCTTTAGTTTAGTTTGAAGTAAGTCGAGGGTCTTTTTGGTGCTTATCAGCTCACTCCCTTTTCTTATCACTTCTTCATCTCTCTTCTCTACTGCTTCCTTCAACTTCTTCACCTCTTTCTCCAACGCCTCCTTCTCTTTACCAACTGTGACAAGCTTGGTATTCACCTCTCTCAAGCGGCTCCTTTCTGCGTCACGCGAGCCCTTGAGTTCGTTGATTGATTTTGTGTGATCATTCACTAGCTTCACTTGCGCCTCCAGCGCCTTCTCCTTCTCCTCCAACTCCATCTTCTTTTTGGTGATCTCGCTTTGTATACTTGAGATCTCCGCATCCTTAACCTCCACCTCCTCTGCGTGTTTCCTCATTAGTTTCTTCTCATGAATGGTCGGGGTGTGCTCAGGGACTTTAGCGTCCGGATAGGCACGCTTTACTTTTGCGTCCAGCTTATCCCAGAAGCTGGTTCCAGTGAGAAATGCATGAAAGCCATTCTCACCGATGAAGTCCAGGAGCTTTCCTTCCATCTGGTTGAGATCTTCCTTTGAGAAGGCCTCCAAGAGCTTGAAAACTTTGTAAAACTCTGTGCCGCGGTAGGTGACGTATGTCAAGAAATCGACTATCTTGGTGAAGAAGTCGTCTGACATAGGCACTGAGGGATAGCGGGTTCTGAGGGTTTCAGCTGCTTGCTCTCTGTCTCTCTTGTATCTTTTGAGAGCATCCACCTGTGAGGGGGTTTTGGGGATTTGGAACTGGGGAATTATGGATGTATGGGCTGTATCGGCTGTTTCTGCCGATGTTGAAGGGGATTGGGATGATGTGGCTTCAGGGTTTTCAGGGATTTGGGTAGGTTCTGTGGCTGGCTGTGTTTGCTGGGTTTCAGGGATTTGGATAGCTTTAGTAGGTGAGGATTGGGATTTGTTAACTTCAATGTCCTCAAGCGGCTTCTCCACCGCCTCGCTTTCTTGGACAGGGGAAGTGACTTGCTTCAATTTCTTCTTCCCTCGCTTTGCAGCCGCTCGCTTCAAAGGTGAAGCGGCTCGCTTTGCTTGGGAAGCTTCAGCTTGTGTTTTCACAATTGGCCTTGCTGCGGGCACTTCTACAACTAGAAGTCCATGATCCATTGGTATCTTTGTTTTCTTCCACTTTTCGTAGAAGATAGTCTGCTTGTTGTATATGGCTGACTAGAGCTATTTCTAGCCTAGCAATAATATCGAACAAGGTAAGTCCGAATGTCGAACCACAAGGATTGAAATGGCAATAGCAAATCAAGTAGTTTATATCGTCTCCATTATACCAAGTGATTATAGTTTGGTTTTTTACTTAACTAGGCAAGGAGTAAAATGGAATGTAAACTCAACAATGTAAAGTAAACAAGGCAAGTAGGATGCAAGTATGAAGTATCAACAATATTAAAGGGCATGGATCCAAGTGATTTCCAATATGATGATGATGAAGGTCTTAGAATCTAGATGCTTCAAGCCAATTTAATCCACCTTGGATGGTTTCTTATATCAAATATGCTAACCTACCTTACTAGGGTGATTAACAAGTAGATCAATAGAGCAATAAATGCTTTCTAAGCCTTTAAATACCCTATCAACTCCAAATAGCTCAAATAGTCTAAGATAACCTACCAACTCTCATCCAACTCATCTAATTCTTTCTAGGAACTATAAGAGATGAAATCAAGTGGTATGGGTATGGATTGATGCCAAGTGCTATGAAAGGAAGCTTACTAGGCATTCCCTCAAACACCTTAGATGCACTCCTAGTGATCAATTATTCATGCATACAAATTAAAGTCCCAATCCATAGGCAATCCAAGGGGAAGGTAAATCAACATCCTAGAATCTAATACCTATCATCTACATCAAATTATCCATCACTTGGAGCCATATGCAAAATTAGCTAGCCATAGATCTAGCAATTAAACCATGGAAAATAAGAGAAAACATGATAAAAGTAACAAGGAAATGAAAAGGAATGGAAATTCTTCAATAATCTTCAATATCCAAGCTTGATCATCCACCAATATTTGAAAATCCCAAAGTAGAAAGAGGGAAAATAGCTAGGGTTCTAAGAGAAGTTGTGCATATGAAATACAAGTAAAATTAGATGGTAAAATAAGGAAAATATCTAGCTATTTATAGTTTTCCCACACATTGGGGTCAAATTGCAAATACTAGAAACTTAAGTTGAGAAGGTGGGGTAAAATCTGTAATTTATGGAAAGTTGAATGAAGGGTTGACTATTTCACTAATGGTTGACCCGTGTACTTTTCCGCCCACATTTGACAGTTTGCGCGCTCTCACGATTTTGGCTCGTTCTCTCTCGTCCGGCGTCGGAAAATTAATCCGCAAAGTGCTACGGCTTCTTCTTTCGATCCTCTTCGACATAGGATAAGTCAATCTCGCCCAGAAAATTGCCGCAACACCTGAAAACAGCATGGAAACCGAGAGAAAAACGCAAGGCATATAGTAAATGCATAAATTGTCAAAACCTATCATTTCCTATTCATTTAAGCACAAATTCGAACCAAAACACGCATCGAGACGCACTCTAAAGCATGCTAAATATGTGGTTATCAAACTCCCCCAAACTTAAGCCATTGCTCGTCTCGACAATGGAACGAACAATCAAAGAACATAAGCACATAGGGGCATGCCAATCAAGATCCTCGATGCCTCAAAGCTCACTCAATAAAGCATTTTCGAACATGGAACTCTCAAGGTGCATTTAACAATCCACAATCATACAACACTCTCAACCAAGAAATCAATCACTCAAGCATAATTAAACTCCAAACCTCTCTAGATGCAAGTGTATCACTCTTTCTCTCAAGTGTATGGTTGGAAATTTACACTCATCGAACTCATGCATGCATTGCTCTTACCATAAGCTTGCCCTAAACCTCAAGATCTCCATCGCTTGGTTGTGCACTCGAACTAAGATCAATTAGGTCTTTTATTTAGGCTTGTAATGTGGGTACATTGGTTTAGGTAGGGATTTTTAGGCTAAGTGACTAAGAGACTTCTTAAGTACTTTCACCCTCTCATTTCCACTCTAAGTGTGAATTTCTCCACCTCCTACCTTCACCACTTCACCTCTATACACTATTTAGTACATAAGCTTGATTGAAGCTTCTCAACTATTAATGAATAACTCCTTTATGCTCTCATTCACAACTAGCTTTATTCAAACTCTTTTCTCTTTTTTTTTTTTTTTTTTTGTTTTTTGTTTTTCTTTTCAACTTCTTTCACTCTCTTTTTTCTTTTCTTTTCTTTTTTTTTTTCACTTTTTTTTTTCTTTTTCACTAGAGCTCATAGGAGTATTCACATCTTAAAACGATCTCTTCAATCAAACTACTCAAACCTCGTCTTCTCACTTACTTCACAACCTCTAACGGATTCCCTTAACCAACCTTCACCCCCTTTCATCCGGTTTAGCAACAAAGGCTTCAAAGGCTCAAGGGGGACCACAAAGTCAACGTTTCATTTGGTTAGTGTTTAGGGAGCAATGAGGCTAACAAGTGAGGGCCTTAAATCATTTCTAAGTTCTCGTAGCACATATAGCAACCTCGATCGAGATTGAAGGCAAGTTCTAGAAGATAACAATGCAATACATGGCAAACTCACAAGAAAGAAAAAGTAACGTTATTTATGCAACGTTGTGGCTCAAATCTCACAAGCTTTTGTTTAGAGTTCATGTGCTTAAGATCAATCATTCCTAGTTAATCATGCTATGCAATCATGTCATGCTCAATACACACATGAGAAATCCCAAAAATATGATACCATTTTTCGCTCAACTTCATCATCGACATCTCTCTTGAAAGCAAAGGAATGATAACCACAATATCTAACCATGTGAACAAAATGCACTACAACTCAAGTGATGCTTTTAAAATGAAACTTGAGAAAATTTTGCACCTACGCAACTAAGCACCCTTATAAAGCATAAAAACATCACTTGAATTATTGCACACACCCTTTTCAAAATCCAAAATTTCTTTCCAAATTTTCTTTTCCTCAAAACTCCACCACACACAATCATTCTACACACTCTCATCCCATCAACAAGCAACAACCACCAACCACCAACCACATCATAGCAACTCAATTAAACAAATTCCACGAACAATTCCCACAAGTAGAAGTAGAAAACACCCAAAAATAAAAATAAAGTGATTTAAACATTTATCGTACCCCCCTCCCCCAAACTTATTCTAGAAACAATAATCTAGAATGAGTTTGGGAGGAAGAATAAATAAAATGCTTAAATCACACTTACAAACATTTGAGGGCTTCTACGAAGGTGGAGGCCTCGGCCATGGAACCCCAAATCATCACACAATGAGGCTATCAACTGACATCATCCTTCCATGTATGCACATCTAACCATTCATCCTTCTCTATTTACAAGAACACAAAACCATAACATGCTCAAAATCCATAACATGTGTACAACCTCAATTTGCATGCTCAATCAAGAAAAAAGTAGAGGGCCATCTAAAAACCATGCAAGGACAATGTGAGAAGCTTCTTACCTCATGATTCTTGGCAAAGTTGGACAATATTGAGAAATTCACCCCAAAAAATTCACAACACCCAAATTTTCGTTTTTTACCTTAATGAGCACGAAAATGAACAATTTTGGTCTTAAAAGAAAGCTTATGTGGTGAAGAACAACTCTATGGTGGGGTTTTGCAAGATTCAAAGAGGATTAAGAGATATGAGAGAAAGAAAATTCAATTATTTTCATGTGGTGAAGTAGTTCATGAAGTAGAGAGATAAAGTGGTGGTAGATGGGTGAAGTAATGAGGAAGAAGACAACAATGTAGCACATAAAGAAAAAGGAAAAAGAAAAGGAAAATGTGTGGCAAGGAGAAACGGCGGTCAAACCCGGGAGGAAAGGGTTGACCGCCGTGGGGAAGCCTGGAAAAACCGCTCCGGCTGCAACCCATGGTGGGTCGCCGTTTTGGCTGCAACCCACGCTGCAACCTACCGTGGGTCGCCGTTCTCGCTGACCTCGGATTTGGCCCGGGCCTTCCCGGGCCGGTCCGGGACGGGAGTCGGTCCTCCCCCCTACTCTCGAGTCTTACGAACCCAATGCAATCGACGGAATCGAATTCCGACAAGTTTTGCTATTTTTTTTCGATTTTACCGCCGAACTGCACAAAGTTAGAACTTAGACCCTCAAAAATTTTCTAAGTGTTGGAATACAAAACTTGAAAATTCTCAAAATTTTTCTAAGGCATGAAATTGCCAACTTGAAAAATCTCAAAAATTTTCTAAGGCAAAAGAAAGTATCCAACACTTAGAAATATTTTTCCATAACAAATTAACCCACTCTCAACTTTTATTCGACTAAAACGACTAAACTTAAAGAAAACGAGAAAATAAAGGATACGTGTTGGGGTGCCTCCCAACGAGCGCTTTGTTTAACGTCGCTAGCTCGACAATACCTCATTTTCCATCAAGGATCTTGAAGCAACGAGACCGTGGCCTCCTCTATATCCGCACGAAAGTAATGCTTGATTTGGTGGCCGTTAACCTTGAAAGTTGTGCCATCATCCTTCAACAACTCGAATGTTCCATTCGGATAGCATCTATAGATCGAGTAAGGCCCGGTCCACTTAGAACGAAGCTTTCCGGGGTATAACTTCAAACGAGAGTTGAAGAGAAGAACGGCATCCCCCGGACTAAACTCACGGCTTCGAATTCCACGATCATGAAACTTCTTGGCTCTCTCCTTGAAAATCCTTGAGTTCTCATAAGCTTCATTCCTCCATTCATCTAGCTCCACCAATTGATCTTGCCTTGCAAACCCGGCTTCCTTGAACTCAAAATTGATTCATCTTGTTGCCCAATAAGCCTTATGCTCTAATTCAACCGGGAGGTGGCATGATTTGCCAAAAACCAATTGATATGCAGACATACCGATAGGCGTCTTGTACGCCGTTCGATACGCCCATAGAGCATCATCGAGCCTATTAGCCCAATCCTTTCGGTTTGCAACCGACTTCTCAAGAATTTGTTTGATCTCTCGATTGGCTAACTCAGCTTGGCCATTCGCTTGAGGATGATATGGCAATGTGACCTTGTGCTTCACTCCATACTTAGCCAAAAGGCTACCAAGCCAACGATTGTTGAAGTGTGACCCCCCATCGCTAAGAAGTGCCCTCGGGGTTCCAAACCGAGACAAAATATTCTTCTTAAGAAACTTAAGCACCACTTTAGAATCATTGGTAGCCGTAGGAATGACCTCCACCCATCTCGAAACATAGTCCACCGCAAGCAAGATGTAAGAATAGCCATTAGAGACGGGGAAAGGTCCCATGAAGTCAATCCCCCAAACATCGAAAAGCTCTACCTCAACCATGATATTTTGAGGCATCTCATCACGTTTGGTGATTGTACCCAAGCGTTGGCATCTATCACAACTCTTGACATATGCAAGGCAATCCTTGAAAATCGAAGGCCAATAGAAACCGCTTTGAAACACCTTCATCGCGGTTCTATTTGCTCCAAAATGCCCTCCACATGGTGAGCTATGGCACTCCTCTATGATCTTATTCCAATCACTTTGGCCAACACATCGGCGGATAATTCCATCCGCACATCTCCTCCACAAATATGGTTCTTGCCAATAGTAAAATTTGACTTCACGAAGGAACTTCTTCTTCTCATATGGCTTCAAATCCGGAGGTAACTCATGAATAACTAAGAAATTTGTGATATCGGCATACCATGGAGTATAGAGCTTCAAAGCAAGAAGTCTCTCATCCGGAAAACCATCCACAATCTTGGATTCCTCGGAATCACCCTCAATAGGGTTCTCAAGTCGAGACAAGTGATCCGCTATCACATTTTTACACCCTTTTCGATCTCTAATCTCCATATCAAACTCTTGTAAGAGAAGGATACATCGAATGAGGCGAGGTTTAGCATCCTTCTTTGCGATGAGATGCCGAATAGCGGTGTGATCCGAATAGACAATAGTGTGGTTGCCAACAAGATAGGGCCGAAACTTCTCAAAAGCAAACACCACCGCAAGGAACTCTCTCTCAGTAGTTGTGTAATTCTTTTGAGCCGAGTCTAGAGTTTTGCTAGCATAGTGTATAACCCGGAACAAGTTATCCCGCTTTTGGCCCAAAACCACTCCTATCGCCCAATCACTAGCATCACAATCAATGATAAAAGGCTCTTCCCAATTTGGAGTAATCAAAACAAGAGTGGAGATTAAAGCCTTTTTCAACTTCTCAAAAGCAACTAGACACTCATCATCAAATACAAACTTGGCATCCTTCTCAAGGAGATGGCAAAGAGGCTTCGTGATTTTAGAGAAATCCTTGATGAATCTTCTATAAAAGCCCGCATGCCCCAAGAAACTCCGAACGCTCTTGATATTAGTAGGTGGAGGTAACTTTTCGATTGCCACGATCTTGGCTCTATCCACCTCTAATCCTTCACTCGAGACTCGGTGTCCAAGGACAATGCCATCCTTAACCATGAAGTGACATTTCTCCCAATTAAGCACAAGAGAGGTCTCCTCACATCTTTGAAGAACTTGAGTCAAATTTTCAAGGCAATGATCAAAACTTGACCCAAAAACCGAGAAATCATCCATAAAGACCTCCATAATATTTTCAATCAACCCATGGAATATTGCCATCATACACCTTTGAAAGGTGGCCGGTGCATTGCATAAGCCAAAGGGCATCCTCCTATAGGCAAAAACACCATAGGGACAAGTAAATGCCGTCTTGTGTTGATCTTCGGGGGCAATTGTGATTTGATTGTAGCCCGAGTAGCCATCAAGAAAACAATAATACTCATGCCCCGCCAACCTATCAAGCATTTGATCAATGAAAGGTAGAGGGAAGTGATCCTTCCTTGTCACCGAAATTCAAAGCTCTATAATCAATGCAAACCCTCCATTTAGAAGCCACTCTAGTAGATATCACCTCGTTATTCTCATTCTTGATAACGGTCATACCTCCCTTCTTCGGAACAACTTGGGTAGGGCTCACCCATTCACTATTGGAAATAGCCCAAATCATACCGGCATCTAAGAGTTTCAAAACCTCTTTCTAACCACTTCTTGAAGAACGGGGTTTAATCTCCGTTGTGGTTGCCTTTTGGGCCTTGCATCCTCTTCTAACAAAATCCGGTGCATACAAACACTAGGGCTTATACCCTTTATATCATCAATGGTCCAACCAATCACCGATTTATATTGCCTCAAGACTCTTAGCAACCTCTCCAATTCGGACTCTGAGAGGAAGCTTGACACTATAATAGGAAAAGTTTCATTATCACCAAGAAAGGCGTACCTCAAGTGCTCCGGTAGTTCCTTCAACTCAAGGGCCGGAGTTGAAGTTTGACCTTTATCATCCTCCTTTGCACTTGCTCGGTCTTCCTCCTTCCTTAGCTCTAAGAATCCCACTTCTTTCTTTGGAGAAAATGACTCTTGAGACTCCAAAAAGGCTAGAGTATCCAAGAGCTCATCACAAGCTTCATCTATCTCGGTGTATGAATAAATGGAATTTTGGATAATATCCTCCAAATGATCTTCTCCTCTAGATGATGGAATCACTTCTAGCATGTTGCATTCCTCAAAATCATGGTCCCTTGACTTCTTCATGGCATCATAGATGGAAATAGTAAGAGTTTCATCATTTACACGAAAGGTAAGATTACCCTCATGAACATCTATCAATGCCCTTCCGGTTGCCAAGAATGGTCTTCCAAGTATAAGAGGCATCTCCCTATCCTCCGGCATATCCAAAACCACGAAATCCACCGGAAAGATAAAGGTTTCCACCTTCACTAGAACATCTTCCACAATTCCTTGAGCATAAGTGATAGAGCAATCCGCCATTTGTAGGCACACCGGGGTAGGACGGAGATTCCCAATGTCAAGTCTCTTGAAAATGGAAAGAGGCATCAAGTTTATAGAAGCCCCGAGATCACAAAGAACATTTCCAAATTCTTTACCCCCAATGAGGCAAGCTATAGTGAATGATCCGGGATCCTTCTTTTTCAATGGAAGTTTCCTTTGGAGAACCGCACTAACTTCCTCCGTCATGTTAATGGTTTCAAGCAAATCAAACTTCCTTTTGTTAGAAACGGCCTCCTTCAAGAATTTTACATATCCGGGCATGTCCCTCAAAGCATCCAACAAAGGAATGTTGATATGAACCTTGCTAAACATAGCTAGGAACCTCTTCATCTTTTCATCCATCTTCGGCTTTGCTAAACGATGGGGGAACGGTGCCTTGGTGATGACATCCTTTTTAGGTAAAGGAACTTCAACCACATCATTTTTCTTGTGAAGTTCTCTTTCAAGAATAGGATTCCTCACCTCCTTCTTCTTCTTTTCAATCTCGTGATCCTCCTCCTCATAAGACAAATCTTCAACAAGAGGCTCTTCATCAACCTCTACACATTCATCTTTGTTTCCACAAACTCTCCCACTTCTTGTAGTAATAGCACTACAATTCTTCTTAGGATTCACCTCCGTATTGCTAGGGTATTGTCCTTGCTTGTGTTGAGAAGCAACATGATTAGCCATTTGGCTCATTTGACCCTCAAGCATCTTGATATGCTTGTCCATGGATGTGACCGTGTTCTCCAATGTGGTGACCTTTTGCCCCGTTTGAGCAATGAAAGTGCTTTGTTGAGCGGCCATTTGTTGAATAATGCTTTCCATCCCCGGTTGAGGAGGCTTCTTCTCTTCAACAACATGATGTGAAACTCCAAATCCGGGAGGAGAAGATTGAGGAGCATTAAGAGCATTTTGCGGATTTCCATAGGAGAGATTTGGATGATTGTTGAAAGAAGGATTTCCATAATTTCTTCGAAAATTACTTTGATTCCAACGATTGATGTACTTCACCTCCTCCTCATTTAAGACCTCATCATTCTTATATTTCTCAATGGCTCTTACCTCCATCATGTCTTTTTGGCCCTTCTCATAATCACTCTTTAGAGTAGTGATTAATGAAGTCAACTCATCATACCTCTCATCCGATAGAGAAGCGACCCTCTTTGTGGAAGTTCGCTCCATAGGCCATTGGTAGGCATGAGCCGCCATTTCCTCAATTATCCTCAATGCTTCCTTGGCATGCTTGTTCAACAAACAACCCCCCGCGGTGGCATCAACTACACTCCTTGTGTGAGAAGTGAGTCCACTATAGAAGTGAGTTACTTGTTGATCTTCACTCAAACCATGTTGAGGACATTTCCGGACGAGCTCTCTATACCTTTCCCAAGCTTCAAATAAGGTCTCATCCCCATGTTGAGAGAAATGAGAAATCTCCGAAATCATCTTGTGAGCCTTTGAGGGAGGGAAGTACTTTGATAAGAAGGCCTTGCAAAGATCTTGCCAAGTGTGAATCTCGGACTTGTTCAATCCCTTGTACCAATCTTTGGCTCTATCCCTCAAAGAGAAACCAAACATCCTTAGTTGAATGGCATCACAAGGGACACCATTGAGCTTAACGGTGTCACATATCTCCAAGAAAGAGGTAAGATGTGAATTTGGATCCTCCAAAGGACTTCCTCCAAATTGAGCATTCATCACCATTTGAATCAAACCGGTCTTCAACTCGAAATTGTTGGCATTGATAGTGCCCCACTCTCCTCCTTGATATTGATCCGTTGGAGCTTGATACATAAAGTTGATAGGAGGTGGTGGCGCCTCATTAGCCTTCCTCTTTTGCTCATCAATTTCTAATTGCATTTCTTCCATCCTTTTCATAATAGCCTCCATATTCGGGTTTTGATCACCCATTTCTTGCTCTTCTCTAGAATTCCTTCTTCGATGTCTTCTCTCAAATTGCAAGACAAGTGGCTCTACAAGTCTCCCCTTGGACCTTGTGAGCATGTACCTTCAAAACAAAAAGAAAGAGAAAATTAAAAACAAGCTTAGATTAGTAACAAGTGACTAAACAAACTATTGAAATGTCTATCTAATCACTCCCCGGCAACGGCGCCAAAAATTGACTAGAGCTATTTCTATCCTAGCAATAATATCGAACAAGGTAAGTCCGAATGTCGAACCACAAGGAGTGAAATGGCAATAGCAAATCAAGTAGTTTATATCGTCTCCATTATACCATCTAAGCACATGATTATAGTTTGGTTTTTTACTTAACTAGGCAAGGAGTAAAATGAAATGTAAACTCAACAATGTAAAGTAAACAAGGCAAGTAGGATGCAAGTATGAAGTATCAACAATATTAAAGGGCATGGATCCAAGTGATTTCCAATATGATGATGATGAAGGTCTTAGAATCTAGATGCTTCAAGCCAATTTAATCCACCTTGGATGGTTTCTTATATCAAATATGCTAACCTACCTTACTAGGGTGATTAACAAGTAGATCAATAGAGCAATAAATGCTTTCTAAGCCTTTAAATACCCTATCAACTCCAAATAGCTCAAATAGTCTAAGATAACCTACCAACTCTCATCCAACTCATCTAATTCTTTCTAGGAACTATAAGAGATGAAATCAAGTGGTATGGGTATGGATTGATGCCAAGTGCTATGAAAGGAAGCTTACTAGGCATTCCCTCAAACACCTTAGATGCACTCCTAGTGATCAATTATTCATGCATACAAATTAAAGTCCCAATCCATAGGCAATCCAAGGGGAAGGTAAATCAACATCCTAGAATCTAATACCTATCATCTACATCAAATTATCCATCACTTGGAGCCATATGCAAAATTAGCTAGCCATAGATCTAGCAATTAAACCATGGAAAATAAGAGAAAACATGATAAAAGTAACAAGGAAATGAAAAGGAATGGAAATTCTTCAATAATCTTCAATATCCAAGCTTGATCATCCACCAATATTTGAAAATCCCAGAGTAGAAAGAGGGAAAATAGCTAGGGTTCTAAGAGAAGTTGTGCATATGAAATACAAGTAAAATTAGATGGTAAAATAAGGAAAATATCTAGTTATTTATAGTTTTCCCACACATTGGGGTCAAATTGCAAATGCTAGAAACTTAAGTTGAGAAGGTGGGGTAAAATCTGTAATTTATGGAAAGTTGAATGAAGGGTTGACTATTTCACTAATGGTTGACCCGTGTACTTTTCCGCCCACATTTGACAGTTTGCGCGCTCTCACGATTTTGGCTCGTTATCTCTCGTCCGGCGTCGGAAAATTAATCCGCAAAGTGCTACGGCTTCCTCTTTCGATCCTCTTCGACATAGGATAAGTCAATCTCGCCCAGAAAATTGCCGCAACACCTGAAAACAGCATGGAAACCGAGAGAAAAACGCAAGGCATATAGAAAATGCATAAATTGTCAAAACCTATCATTTCCTATTCATTTAAGCACAAATTCGAACCAAAACACGCATCGAGACACACTCTAAAGCATGCTAAATATGTGGTTATCAATGGCCGTGTCGGAATCCGGCCATCTTTTCTCCGGAAATTTTAACTGCAACGCGACGGATAGTCTTGAGAAGAATTTCAACTTCCCTTTGCGGAGAATCTTATTTGCAGTTCCTGGTACAAATGCAAAGTCTTCAGCAGCCTCGTAGATTTGTTTGAGAAACCACCCGTGCCAGTTGAATTTAGTTCCAGTGAGGCTGTCGGCGATCATGGTGGTGCCGATCAGTTTTGTTTCCGACAGCGTTTCTAGGGATCCGACATAGCATGCGATGCTCTTCGTAAAGAGTTCGCAGATGAGGTTGAAAGGGGCCTTCAAATTTGAACGAATGCTGGCCACTCTAAAGTTTGGTTCTGCTTTGTCAACGGCGAAACGACCATATTGGTCTTCGGCCGAGAATCCCAAATCCAACAGGGAATCTCCTCCTTCCCTCGGCAAATCGAACACGCTGATGAGCTCGTTCAAGTCCACTTCCACCGGCTTCCGGGTTTGTGGATCTGTAAATGATGTTGTGTTTTGTTCCTTCTTCAAGTTCAGAAGGAGCTCTCCCACTGCCTTTACCAAGACCTTCGTCGGAATCAACGTTACAAACTTCCAAAGACCGGCCGTGGTCACGGCTCTACGGAAGAGGCCTCTCTCTCGATGACGATTGGGTCAAGATGGGGCTTGACGTTGATGTGCTTGTCTACCTTCGTCATGAATTGCTCCATCGTTTCTGTACTCAGCTTTTTGCCCATGGTGAGATTTGAGTGGTTTTGAAACGAGATTTTAACAGTGTAAGGTTTGAGACTCGTGAGTTGCAGAGGTTGCAGATCTAAACACGAGAATGGCTAAAGTTGAAGATTGTGAAAGGCTTTGAGGGATTTTAGGTTTGAGATTTCAGAGGTGCAGAGGTTTCACTAAAATGGTAGTTTTGAGACTTGTGAAATTTTTCTGCAGCCTTTGGTGTTACATATATATAGAACTAGGGTTCGGCTGACGAGGCAGGGGCAAGACAGTAATATCTTCCAAGATCCTGTGCAGGGGCGGCGGTCCTTCGGTGATAGATCTGACGTGTCCGACGTCATCACTGGAAAAGTGAACCGCCAATTTGGCTTGACGTGGCCACGTGGCAGTTTTTGATTCGTCTCTTCCAATAGTAGTCAATCCAGCGGTTGAGATTTAGAGACGGTTCAAATTCGACGGCTGGATTGAGTGCGGTTTTTCCCGCTTTCCTCGGCTTTGACGTCCACGCGCCTGTCGTTTCTTCTTCTACGCGCCGCTGCATTAAATGCTTGGCAGAAAGTGAAATAGGCACTCGAGTGCTGACAGCTCATACGCTTCGTATCCGCTTGCTTCGAGTGTAGCCGCTTCAGCATCCACTCGCTTGCGGAGTACTCGCTTCACGTGACTGTTCCGCACTCGCTTGCGATGGCTAGCTTTGAGTGACGTAGCACTCGCTTGGCCATCTGAAGCGACTAGAATAAGAAATTGAATTTCTTTACTTAATTTTAAAATGTTTCTGACTTACATACTTCGAGGATAAACAAGAGTGTTTTCCTCTTTGTATTTGTGTCAGATTCATTTCATATTTTCCACATAGCGAGTGAAGGTTTCTAGCACGCTTCAGCTCACTTAGTGTACTTTAAATTGAAACGCTTACCAGTCAATCTCACTTCGTAGGAGATTGATACCACTAATTGAAGACTTCATTTGATTTGGACTTCAGGTTGTTGAATCCACTTGTTTGCTTTTAAGCTTGTTGATACCACCTGTTGGGTATTTCATCTTCTTGGCATTCTTCTTCATGGCATTCATCTTCCTCTACGAATTAGAGAGTCCTCCATCGAAGTGAATGAGGGAGGAAATGAATATAGTACACAAGCTTACTACAACCCAGAGGGGAGCTTCACGTAAGTGTACATATTCACGACGAATGGGGGATGAGTACAAGTCCTTATCTCAGAGCAGAAATGGACAGGATGACAATGAGAATGCTCTGACAAGACAATCTCGTATTTTACGCAGAAGCATGTCACCAGCCCTGCAACCTTTTGTAGAAAAAGGTAAACCTTCAAGCTTCCTCCTACAAGCTACATAATGAACTTGCAATCGACTCGCTTTGACCCAAGCTAGGGCAAATTGAAGAGATGCAAAATTCAAAGTGGGAGGAATGGATAGACATCCGGCAGCTCAACTCAATGAAGAGTGAGTAAGGAATGGACATTTATCCACGATGAAGGAGATGAGAAGACTTGCTCCTCTTCGGCGAAAAGATGGGAAGAGGACACAAGGTCTATGTGCCAGCCCTGCCTAAGCTTTCACCATTTTTACGTGGGAAGGCCCGATACAAGACCCCACAACCGTTACTAGAAACGGCACTTGCGAGTGTTTATACCCACTCGCTAGGAATCCTAGGCTAGGTAGCAGCTTTCCTTGCTCGCTTTGGAAGTAGCTTGCTCCGGGAGCAAACAATAGTTCCCCCTTAACCAATGGCTTAACAATTCCTGTAAGCGGGTAGGGAACGTCTTCCAACACTCCACCTTGCTCCACCTTATTTCTCCTTCTTCAAGCGAGTGAGATTTTGAAGTGACTCGCTTGAGTTGGTGAAGATCCGAAGCGAGTGATGCTACAAAAAACTAGCGACCACTCCTTCGTGCATCCTGGATCTAGCATTCTTCACCAGGGTCTAATAACCCTAATTCCATGCATAGCTGATTGAAACGAGACTCAGCTAGAGGATTGGTGAGGATGTCTGCTCGCTGGAGATCGGTATGAATTTTCTCGAGCTTGATATCCTTCTTCTCGACATGATCACGAATGAAGTGATGTCGGATTTCCACGTGCTTGCATCTGGTGTGCAGCACTGGATTTTGAGAGATGCAGATCGCACTGTTGTTGTCGCAAAATATTGGAATTTCATTCGCTTCAACATTGTAGTCCTTCAACTGCTGACGAAGCCATAGAATTTGGGAACAGCAGCTTCCAGCGGCCATATATTCGGCTTCAGTCGTTGAAGTAGCTACACTTGTCTGCTTCTTCGAAAACCATGAGATTAGCTTGCTTCCCAAGAACTGACAAGTGCCCGAAGTTGATTTCCTATCAATTCGGCACCCTCCATAGTCAGCGTTTGAATATCCAGTGAGTTCCAGATTGTCCTCCGTTGGATACCACAGCCCCATATTGATAGTGCCCTTCAAGTATCGAAGAATTCTTTTGGCAGCTTCAAGATGGTTGTGTTTGGGGTTGCTTTGGAAGCGAGCGCAGACTCCGACTGCAAAAGCAATATCTGGCCTACTTGCAGTGAGGTATAGGAGGGATCCAATAAGAGCACGATAATCTGTAGCATTCACAGATTTTCCCTCTTCGTCTGGCTCCATCTTCCAGTTGGTATTCATTGGGATCTTCACAGCTTTAGCATGTTGAATACCGAACTTAGCAAGCATATCTCTTGTGTACTTCGCTTGATTGATGAAGATACCATCATCCTGCTGCTTCACTTGAAGACCTAGAAAGCAGCTCATCAAACCAATCATTGACATCTCATATTTGGTCTTCATCAGCTCTCCAAACTTCTCGCTAAGCGACTGGTTTGGCGATCCAAATATGATGTCGTCTACGTAGATCTGAACCCATAGCATATCCTCTCCATGGTTGATTGTGAAAAGGGTTCGATCTATCTTTCCTTTGTGGAATCCATTATCCACTAGGAATTGAGAAAGTGTATCATACCAAGCTCTGGGACCTTGCTTCAACCCATATAGAGCTTTCTTCAAGCGATACACCTTGTCTCCATGCTCGAAACCCGGTGGCTGCTCCACATACACTTCTTCCTTCAATTCACCGTTGAGAAACGCGCTCTTCACATCCATTTGATATACTTTGAATCTCTTGGTCGCTGCATAGGCTAGAAAGAGTCGAATCGCTTCAAGCCGTGCTACTGGAGCGAAGGTCTCATCAAAATCGATTCCTTCCTCTTGGCAGTAGCCTTTAGCGACTAGACGCGCCTTGATCCTTACAACGTTGTGGTCCTCGTCTGTCTTGTTCTTGAACACCCACTTGGTGCCAATAACATGCTGGAATTTGAGCGATCCACGAGGTACCATACGTCGTTTCTGGTGAACTGGTTCAGCTCTTCTTGCATGGCGATCACCCAGTTTGAATCGGCTAGGGCTTCCTCCACGCATGACGGCTCAATGTTTGAGAGAAAGCAACTGAACATGGCACATTCTCCAAACACTTGATTTCTGGTCACTACACCCTTGGATGGATCCCCAATAATTTGACTTGGTGAGTGATCCTTGAGCCATGCGCGCTTGGGCCCGCCAGCTTCGTCTTCATCTTCTTCTTGGTCACTTGCTTCACCATCTGAAGCAACTGGATTAGGTGCTTGGCCTGCACTCGCTTCAGAAGTCTTGGGGGCAGCTTCATCTTTTCCTTGGACATTCTGCTCGCTTGAGCCTTTGATTTCTTCTTCATCCTCAAGTATGTCCCAAGTAAGAGTGTTGATGGGTTCCTCACTTGACTTTCCGTCTTTAGATTGATCCTGTTCCTGTGGATGACTTAAAGAAGATTCATCAAATACGACATGGGGTGATTCTTCCACGATTAGGGTTTTACAGTTGAACACCCTGTAAGCTTTGCTTGATGTGGAATATCCTAAGAATATTCCTTCATCAGCTTTGCTTTCAAAGGCTTTCAACTGTGACTTCCCATTGTCATGGATGAGGACCCTACAACCAAAGATATGGAAATAAGATATGTTAGGAATTCTTCCTGTCCATATTTCATATGGTGTTTTGTCGTGTCGTTTGCAGAGAAGCGTTCAATTCTGCGTGTAGCATGCTGTATTGGCTGCTTCAGCCCAATACTTCATTGGAAGCTTCGAGTCTGCAATCATGGTTCGAACGGCTTCCTTGATGATACAATTTCTTCTTTCAGCAACTCCATTCTGCTGTGGTGTGCGTGCTGAGGAGGTCTGATGTGCTATGCCATGCTCCGTGCAGTAAGCTTCGATGGTAGAGTTCAAGAATTTTGTCCCTTTGTCGGAGCGGATGGTCACGATCGCTTGATTCTTCTCCACAGCCAATCGCTTGAGCAGTTGTGGTAGCTTGGTCAGAGTCTCCTTCTTGCTGTAGAGAAATATGACCCAAGTGTAGCGAGAGAAGTCGTCGACTACAACTAGAGTGTATTTCCTTCCATTCACACTAACTGGAGTAACTGGACCAAACAGATCCATGTGAAGCAGCTCGAGCACTCGCTTTGATGAGGCTTCTTCGAGACTGGCGAAGTGCTTCTTCGTCTGCTTCCCTCGTTGGCATGGTGAGCATGGATGGTCTTTGATGAAGACCTCATTTGGTATGCCTTGCACCAAACCCTTACGAGCTAAGCGATTGATTGCTTTGAAGTTGAGATGGTTCAAGCATCTGTGCCATAGCCATCCTATCTCTGTAGCACTCCTCGCTACTAAGCACGTCTCCACTTTGCAGCTATCCCATTGTGCTATATAGACGTTCCTTTGTCTAATTCCAGTAAGCACAATCTGGGATGTGAGCTTGCTCTTTACTATGCACTTGTTGGAAATAAATTCCACCTTGTATCCTTTGTCACAAAACTGTGAAATGGATAGCAAGTTGTGCTTGAGTCCTTCCACGTAGGAGACTTCTTCAATCGTGAGCTTTCCAACTTTCAGTGCGCCGTACCCTTTGGTGCTTCCTCGAGAGTTGTCACCAAATGTAACGTGTGGACCCTTCTTCTCTATGTAATCTTGAAGTAGAGCTCTCATGCCGGTCATGTGTCTTGAACATCCACTGTCCAAGTACCAGATTTGTTGACCCTCACATGGCATGGTATCCACGGCGCTCACCTGCAATTAGACAGATTTTGGTACCCAAATCAGTTTGGGTCCTTGCAGGTTAGTTCCCTTAGGTACCCACACTTGCTTCACTTTCTTTTGAAAGGAAGCTTGTGCTTTGGGCTTCTCGACCTTCGAAAACAGTGACTTCTGCCTTGAAGCAGCTTCACATGTGCAGCAGTGTGTGCAAGAGGGGTAGCGGCTCGCTTCAGTCCTACCAATGTTCTTCCCACTTTGCTTATATCCTGAAGTGACTCGCTTCGGATTAGCTATGGTTTTAGAGACTGACTTAGGATTTCTAGGCCGTCGAAGTGGCTCGCTAGGTTTTCTCGAAGCGGTCCAACTAGGGTTCTGACCCCGACTCGCTTGAGTAACCTTGGGAGTTCGAAGCGGCCTCTTTGGTGCTTCGAATTCTTCCCCCTCAACGTTAGTCCGGTTGGACCATCTCCAGTCCGGATAACGTGACACATAGACATTACCCCTCTTCTTGAAAGGGAGATCCTTTGTCTCTCGTGTCTTGGCTTGAGGCTTAGAAGCTACAACTGGTTTCCCTTTACCTTTGGATTGGTAATCTTTAGCATTGTGAGTGCTAGGGATAGTTGTATTTTGCTTACCCTTAGATTCAGTCCTTAAAGACATAGACATCTTCATTGACTTCTTCTTAGGGTTCTCAGCCATTTTGCCTTTGTCTTTGTTAGTGGTCGCTTTGGGTGCAGTGGGCATTTCCAAAGTGACTGATGGTGTGTTTGAAGCACCAACAAAGACAGTAGGCTTGGAAGGTCCACCCTCATATCCAAGTCCTCCCTTTCTACCAAAAGGTAGAAGAGAACTCTCTAGTGCCTGTCTAGCATATGAAGCTTTGTTTAAGTTGGCGACTAGAGTGGATTGGGCTTCATACCTTCCTTCCAAGTTTTGATGTCTCGCGAAGAGATCCTCGAACTTACTAGTCATAGCCCTTAGATTAAGTTTGACTTGGTCAAGCTCAGTGGCTAGCTTTCGGTTCTCCTTCTCGCTTTGAGACAAAGCTTGTTGCAGCACTTCGTGGTCACTTGACAATTTCTGGTGCTTGTCAAACAACTCACTCCATGAAGAGGATTGTTCTTCCTCATTGACAGTGTGTGCTAGTGTAATTGAAGTGATTGAAGGATAGAAGAATACCTCTCCTGTTTCTTCGTCGGTGAGCGCCATGAGTCCAAGATCCTCACCCTCACTGGAGTTGGGATCTGTGA
Organism: Thymus mandschuricus; assembly: GCA_029379335.1. Classification (NCBI taxonomy): domain Eukaryota; kingdom Viridiplantae; phylum Streptophyta; class Magnoliopsida; order Lamiales; family Lamiaceae; genus Thymus; species Thymus mandschuricus. The sequence goes on along the minus strand of CM057074.1, from coordinate 9,469,292 downwards.
ATGCATCCGAGTCGCTTGAGATTTCTTCAGTTGAAGCGACCGGCACTTCACTTGCTACGAGCGCTCGCCTTGGTGCATCCCTCTTGGCCTTCAATTCTTCGCGCTCTTTAGCACTTAGCTTTGGGCAATCGGATTTGTAGTGGCCCATCTTGTGGCAGTGGTAACACTCCACTTCCATCATGTCGCGCGGGATCGTCTTGGTCGTCTCTTCTCTCTTTCCTTTTCCTTCTCGAGCATCAGTGCTCCTCCCTTTGTACTGCTTGTAGAATCTTTTGTATTTGCCCACTCGAGAGTTCATTTTGTTGAAATTCTTGGACAAGAACGCAATGTGTTCTTCCAACTCTTCCCTCGTCATCTTGGCTAGCGACTGCTCGCTTGGCCCTTCGGCAGCTTTGAATGCTACTCCTTTTGACGTCGTGGGAGCTTCATCCTCTTCGTCGAGGTTCATTCGATTCAGATCGAATTCATGAGCTTTGAGTTCGGAAAATAGAATCTCCGGTGTGAGCTTGGATAGATCCTTGGTAGCTAGGTACAACTCCTTCATAGTCTGCCACTTCCTTGTGAGAGCTCGGACAATCTTCAGGTTGACTTCCTTATCTGTGAGTTCCTTCCCAAGCGAGTTGAGAGTTGCAATGATGTTTGTAACTCTCAGCTCGAAGGTGTCGATGGACTCTCCTGGCTTCATTATCAGACTCTCAAACTCCCGCATCTGAACGGCGAGTTTATTCTCATTGATTTTGTCTGTTCCTTGAGAAATGAGGGCTAGAGTTTCCCACATTTCCTTCGCCGTCGCACACTTCCTGATCCTAGGAAGGTAGGCATCAGACACGGTGCTCTGCGTCGTGTGACGTGCGATTTTATCCAGGTTGGCGATCTTGAAGTCGTTGGGATTGTATTCATCTTTGTCCTTCTCGACGTACTCTTGTCTGACATGAGCTTCGCGTCCTTCAGCAGCTGGGACGTTCACAGATATGGCTTTCTTGATTTCGATTGGTCCGTCCTCTATGACTTCCCACATCCGGTCGTGGATGGAGCATAGGAAGCACTCGACTCGGAAACTCCATGTCTCGTATCCTTCGATCGAGAACTGTGGAAGGTTTGATGCACTGTATGTAGACATAGCAAACTATCAGCATTAAATGCAATATGCGTGAGTGAGGTTTTGATGCACTTAGGAAAATAGGATCCGGTTCAGTGAGACAACGTGAAGCGAGTGGGGACTCGCTTCGGATATGCAAAGCAGAGGCTCAAAAGAACCGCTGCTCTGATACCACTTGTTGGTCCCGGTTTGTTAATAGGAAAAATACGTAGGAGGGGGGGGGGGTGAATACGTATTTTGAAGTTTTTCAACTTCAAATCCCTTAACTCAGAGTAACAAGTAAAGAGCTCACTTGAAACTTAAGACCTAGCTGAAGCTAGTTCTACAGTATGTAGCTTGCCTGCTTGACCGAAGTGAGTACCTGATCAAGAGGGAGTCTTTACTCGTGTGTGCGGAATTTGGTGAGCTAAATCTTTCCTAAGTATTTAAAAATTTCCAGATTAAGTTTGTTTAGATGCAATATGCAATGAATAATCAAACAAGTAAGAGTTTAGGGTTAGAGAGATACGACACCAAGAATTATAGTGGTTCGGAGATAAAGCTCCTACGTCCTTAACTCAGAGTAACAAGTAAAGAGCTCACTTGAAACTTAAGACCTAGCTGAAGCTAGTTCTACAGTATGTAGCTTGCCTGCTTGACCGAAGTGAGTACTTGATCAAGAGGGAGTCTTTACTCGTGTGTGCGGAATTTGGTGAGCTAAATCTTTCCTAAGTATTTAAAAATTTCCAGATTAAGTTTGTTTAGATGCAATATGCAATGAATAATCAAACAAGTAAGAGTTTAGGGTTAGAGAGATACGACACCAAGAATTATAGTGGTTCGGAGATAAAGCTCCTACGTCCACTTGTTGCACGACGGCAACTGTTCTTTTCACTCAAGAACTTGAAGGTTACGGGTCCTTCAAAAACCTGGTCGAGATCGGGCTTCACTCGCCTGGATCAAACGACTGACGTAGTGATTGCGGGTTCACTACACAAACCTAACAAGGACTGGAAGCTTCACTTGCATCAGTCAAAACACCGACAGGGAGATTACGGGCTCTCCTTACAGCCTAGCTTCGATCGAGCTTCACACAAACGATGTAGGTGCAAGCTTGGATCTAGACTCTATGATCGAGGCTTCTTCGATCGATGAAAGAAGGGCCTTGGATCGAAACAACCTAACGACAACACTCAAAAACCTAACAGACAAAGTTTAGGGTTTTTGGTTGACGAAAACACTAATGAAGAACTCTTTACAGTAGATGCAAAGATGGCTAGAGTTCTTCTTCTGAGCTTGGATATTTGAAGTGGGCTTAGACTCTATGTGTGAAGGTTGTGAAGACGAGTTCCGATGAACTGGAAACTCGGAGAGCACTTGGAAACAAAGACTCAAAAATTTGCTCGAAGGCTTGGGAGTGTTTGTTTGCTGTATGTGCTCGAATGCTCAAGTAGTGTTCTCTCTTTCTTCACGTTGTGATCCTTCACTATTTATAGGCGGAGGGTTGGCTGAGACCCGTTGCTTGGTTGGTGGCCTTGTCCCTCCTCCTCTCGACAGTACTTGCACAGGCTGGCTGCTTTTCAGACGCGCAGTTTTGGCTCTTTGCCGAAAATGGCTAAGATCCAATTTCAATAGTAACTGGAGCGACCCAGTACTGTTACGGCGCCTTTTCGGCCTGGCAGTCAACTCCTCTGCTCCTCTCCGCTTCGACACGTGGAGATCTCGTAATTAATGCGGAGATCTCTAGTTGACTGGAGTTCAAATTTGGAGCGGGAAGTGTGCTGTCGCTTTCTGGTAGGTAGTGGCTCGCTTCGCTTTGAAGTAGTAGCGTCCGTTTTTTGTTGAGTCACTTCGTAGTCACCCAGTAGTGAGTCGCTTCGGGAAATAACGTTCCCCAGTGACTGCTTTGGAAATAGCTGACTAGAGTTGACTAGTTTTGACTTTATACTGTAGCGCTTGCTTCGCTTCGCTTTGGCTTTGAACTGTAGTGCTCGCTACGCTTCGATTTGGCAGACTCACTTCGAATCTACCGTAGCGATTGCTTCGCTACACTGTTCTTCGGCACGCTTCACTTCAGTTTGCTAGACTTGCTTCGCTTGGGAAAACACACTCAAGTGAGTGGCCTTCACTTGAACTCTTGAAGCCTATAATCTAAACAAAAATTAAAGAGCCATCCTAACAGAGTAGGCTTACAAAATTCTAACCTATTAACTACATCAAAGTGGGTCGCTTGGGAGTTGGACACTTGGGGTTTTGGGATCCAATCAAAACAAATGACTTCGTTTATCAAGTATCCCACATAGTTCCCCCTTAACAAATTGGTCCATAACAATTCCCAACAAATCCTCTACACATACTTAAACCTTTGCAGATCCCTATAAGGATAAATGTTACATCAGATGCCGTTTCCAAGGAAGCCGGTCAAGCCACCGGGAATCCGGAAAATTCTGTGATGGGACACAAAGGAACGGGCACTATGCTGACAGAGGCTAGTGTCAACATGGAGGCTCAGTTTTCTCCAGCTATGCTTCAGCAAATGAAAGCCCTTATCGAAGGAGTAGTAGAAGGGGCTGTTGAAAAAAGACTCCACAGTTTAGGAGCAAATCCTCAGAACACAGATCCCTTGGGCGAGACCCAGGAGGGGGGAGGAAGTAAGAGTACTCCCGCAATGCATAAGCAGAAGCCTATGCATCAAGGCGTGACTCAAGAGCTAGTCTCAAGGCTGCCCCCGACAGTGGCCGAAGAGGAAGAGGGATTTTCTACTGATTGGGAATCCCCAGACGAGGAAAGTCCTGAAGAGCTTGAAGGAAATCTCAATGAGAACCCTGAAAATGCATGGGCCAAGAAGTATGCCCAGCAGCAAGAGCAAATGAAGCTCTTAGCAAAGGAAGTCAAAAAACTAAAGGAACAAAATCAGGTCGTGGAAAGGGCCTCAAAAGAAATGGAGACAAGCTATAAAGAGCTCCGCAATTCGAAGGAAGGGGAGAGTCCAAAACCCTCTTTAAACAATAGGAATGGAGGAGACAAGTCAGAGCTATTTCCCCTATATATTGACGAGAACAGTCCGTTTTCAGCGGACATTCAAACGGATCCTGTTCCAAGCAGCTTCAAAACAATCTCTTGCGAGTATCAGGGGAAGGGAGACCCTGAAGAACACTTGATGAAGTTCGAAAGCTTATGCCTCCTTCATCAATACTCAGAAGGGGTTAAGTGTAGGGTATTCCTTACAACCCTGTCAGGGACTGCTCAACACTGGTTCAAACAGTTGCCAAAGGCCTCCATACATTCCTTCATGGACTTAAAAGAGGTTTTTCTGCAGCAATTCATCAGTGCTAAAAGGACTACTCGGAATTCCTTGCATCTGACGACCATAAAACAGGGTGCCAACGAAAGTCTGAGAGACTACATGACACGCTTCAATGAGGCCGTCCTGGAGATTCCAGGAGTAGAGCCAAAATTAAAGGTGCATGCCTGTGTAGACGGCCTGAAGCCCGGACAATTCTTCGCCTCCCTCATCAAGAAAGAGGCTGCTTCTTTTGAAGAATTACCGACGAGAGTCCAAAAGTACATCCATATGGAAGAAGCTCTGAGCAGCGGCTGAATTTGCCTTTCAAAAAGAAAAGAAGCTGGAAGAAAGAAAAAGACCGACTCCAGATGCTAAGAAAACTGATAGGAATGAAAGGTTTCTAAGATCTTTCACCCCATTAATCAAGCAACCGGTTGATCTGCTCGAAGTGGTCCTAAGGAAACCTGGAGTTCAGATCCCTTCCGGATATAGGCAGCCGCCAAGGAATCCACCTTTTGAAAGATTCTGTAAATTCCACAACGACTTTGGTCACATGACCAACGATTTTAGGAACCTAAGAATTGCCATTGAAAAGCTAATCCAGGAAGGAGAGCTCTTGGAATATGTCAAAAGGGAAACAGAACAAAACAAGAAGCGCAAGGAAACTCCTGAAAAAACAACTGATGCCAGCCAAGGGCCAGAACCCAAAGGCGTTATTAAAATGATATATGGAGGGCCAACCATGGGAGACTCCAACAGAAGCAGGAAGGCATCTGCCAGGGAATTGCATATGCATGAAAGGCATGGGGTCTGGAAGGTCGAAGCAGGCCTACCTCCACCAGAAATCTCGTTTGGGCCAGAAGATAACCAGAAAGTAATTCATCCGCATGATGATGCATTAGTCATCACAGTGGAAATAGAAAGGTACCAGGTCCAAAGGGTCTTTGTAGACACAGGGGCCGCAGTAAATGTTATATTTGAAAGTTGTTTCAACCAAATGAGCCTTCAGAAGCCATTGAATGGAGTAGCTACGGCACTGCACGGTTTCTCAGGAGACCCGGTGATGTCGCTAGGATCAATTGATTTAATGCTCACTCTGGGTGAAGGGCCTACACGCGTGTCAAAACCAGTCACCTTCTTGGTGGTACGACAGCCATCTTCCTATAACATCATTCTGGGAAGAACAGCATTAAACCCGTTCCAAGCAGTGGTTTCCACCTACTATCTGATGATGAAATTCCCCGTGGGAAATCAAGTAGGGCAAATATCAGGAGATCAAGAGGTCTCTCGAAGGTGTTACGTCCAATCGGTTCAAGCAGGAGAGGCCAGGAAAAGGCCGATGGCAGAACCTGCCACCGAAGGGGATGAGATGAAACTTGAGGGGAAAAGACTCAGAACCCCTACTCCAACAAGAGAAGGTCAGAACCTTTCCGCTTCAATGGAGCACTTACTGATCACTAGCAACAACCCTCCTGAGGAACTGATGATATCCCAGGACCCAGCCAAACAACTGCTGCAACAGATAAACGAAACTAAAGGGCCTGAAGCTGAAGCCACAGACATGTGTCACGCCCCAATTGTGAAAGGGCAGTGGGAAGCATTGATAACCCAGGCAAGGACTAAAGTCAAAAGTGCAAAGGAAAGGCTAGACCAAGAAGATGTCAAGGAGACAACAGGTAAAGGAAATGTTATCACCCTCGAAATATACAGGGAAAATTGAGAATTACTCTCAAGAAGAAAGTATGATGGGCTATCACCCCTTATTCATTTTGAAAAACTCTTATTCCATGATTTACTGATGTATGAAACATTGGATCATACCTCTTTATCTTTAAAGTAGTTATATTTTGTATGTATTTAGCCCTCAAATGAGGCGTAATTCCTTTAGTCCCTTACACCTCACTTGGGGGGGGGGGGGGGGGGGGGGGGGAGTAGGGAGGGTACCCATATGCCCATATCCCATTAGCTTAAAATGCTATCTTAAAAAGCTTTCATCATCTTAAAGCGCTATTTCACACCAAGGTATTACTCCGCTATTTTGTTCTGTCACTTTAAGAACAGGGGGAATATCTCTACTTCGCCATCTTAAAATAAGAGAGACATCGTCCTAAATTAATAACAGAAATATATTATAAACAAGGCCTAGGAGAAAGCATCTGGCCTTAATCAAAAGTGAGAGTTGTTTATACCACAATCAGCATGATTACGGGATCATAAAAAGCATCCCACCACAAATACCAAGAGATAGGTTGTTTAATAAATATCTTAGCCAAAGCAACAAAATTAAGGACAGGGACTTCGAGTAAAAGTTAGGTCCTCAGAGATGGACGAACAAGAGATTGAAGCTTCACCCTCGGGAACAGGGGAAATATCAGTCGAAGCCAAGATCCAATTATCTCTGGGACGGCCTAGGGGAACATTAAAGATATCCTCCACCCTCGAACTACCCTCCTTACCGGATAGGTTGTGTACGGAAGAAGTGGTCCCTTGAGAATAAGAAGGACCCGCAATCTCCTTCCTCGATAACTCCTGAAAATACAAACGGAATTGTTAAGTAGATAACGGTAAACCTGCGACGGGCAGGCCAAGCTCTAGCAAAGAGAAAGGGAGGCACCTCATCAAAGACCTTCCTCATAAGCTGCATGGCAGTAGCATCGACGGAAAAGAGAGGGAAAGGGGGAGGCATCCCAGGTAGGAAGGCTCTCAAGGGCTTCAATAGGTTGGCGAAGCATTTCAGCAGCTTTCTTCAAGACTGGCATGAACCAAGGTTCTCCAGTAGGAATGAAACAGTTCCTCTTGAGGGCCTCAGGTTTTGTCTCAAACAAATGTATTATAGGTATCAGATTGATTGAGTTAGCCCGTTCTAGGACACCCAGCTGGTTACATCATTCGAAAACAACATCGCCAGCCCAACTGGTGAGAGGATCTATCATTCTGACCCAGAAATAAGGAGAATTGATAAACGCTTCGGGTAATTGCCTCACCAGAGAGTCTATGAAAGCCTGACCATAGGGGGACATCAAAAAGTTAGATCGGCAAACTTGTATCCCCCTAGAGACGCCTTCATCGGAACCCTGTTTCATTCCTTCTGCGTGAGAAGAAGTCCGGGAACGTTCTAACTCTTGTTCATGAGTAAGAGCTAGTCGTTCCATTTGCACAGCAAAGTCTGCTTTCATTTTCAACTCCCATTCTAAGGAAGCCTCTAGGGCTATATCTAATTCCCTTACTCGTCCCGACAACGAAGCAATGCGCTGCTCTAGAGTAGAATTATATTTCTCTTTAGCGCGAAGACAGTCCTGAAGATCGCGAACCTCGACTTGAGCACGGTCCCTACTCTGCTCGACTTCTGATAGAATCTCCAGGAACTGATCAAAAGCCAAAGCCTGAGCGCCGAAAAGGGGTGTCAAAAACTGATTCACTTCTGTGAAGGCAAGGGAATGATAATCACCCGTTTTTCAGAAAAAGAAGCATCAATGCTTACCGCAATCAAAGGGAAGAGAGGAAATAGGATCTTACCGTGGCCAACCAAGGGCAGTTCATGAGAGCAGGGTTCTGAACGAGGCTTCATTACTATCGTCTCTTGTGGGTCTTCTTGGTCCGATTCCAAAACCCTAATGCCCGTAGAAGGTAATGCGGGGATGTCGTCTATAGAGGAAATAGGTTCTGGATCGAGGATTTGGGCCTCAACCATTCTTTGTTCTAATTTCGTCTGAATCTTTCGTAGTAAATCTCCCGCATCAGCATTCATGGCTGAGAGTAAATGCAAACAGAATTCAATCTTCTAAGAAATCTTAAGATTTTTATGTAAAAACACTCATCATATTCACCCTTGAACTAGGTTTACAAAAGCCAGAATTGATATTAACGACCTCCCTAAAAAAAAAAAAAAAAAAAAAAAACAGGGGAAGAAAATTCCCTCATAGGTAGAAACTGCACAGGCGCAAAAAAGAGATATACCAAGATAATGAACGCTAAATAAACTACGTGTGAATCAGGAAGGCAAAACAATCGCTGGAAGCGTTGAGAAGAAAAGCACGAAGGCTCTCGCTTTTCCCAGAAGTATGATGCAAGAGCGAAGAAGAAGAGAATGAGGGAAGTTAAAAAGGCCAAAGGGAGTAGAGCTATGTCCTACTTGTTACCCCACGTCAGCCTACGAAGGAATAGGAAACGTCTCTCCTTATTCTCCTAAAAAGTAACGCGCCTTTTCTCCTAACCAAACATATCTGCTATCATATTCCTCTATACGGAGGAAAGCCTCGGTAAGGCAAAATAAAATAATAATGTCTCTAATAAATCACTTGCCAGAAGCTGACATATAAACACTTCTGGACCTGGGGGGGGAGTAGCTGATAGGGATTAATATCAGCCATACCCCCTAAATAACCCAAGTCGGTAGATAATATACTTTCCTTAACCTTAGACTACAGTTCTTAAAGAAATTGGTGTATCAAATGTCACAATAGAGATGTAGAACCTTATCTCTATGAAAGGAACAATAAATCCGAGACGAAACTAGAATCAACGACGCCATCAATGTAGATGACTATTACTTTTCTATAATGATCGATATACGCTATTTCGCGTAGCGACATAATATCAGAGAGATGTTATGCACACCAGACATGCAATATAATCAAGAATCGTATGCCATACAGGAAACTGTGAGGTTCTAACTTCTCCCTTAAGCCGTGTGGGATCTGCAAGCATCTGCAATGGCGGAAGGATCTGACCAGATCCTATGAGTGTTTAGCAGAAGCCCAAGGTTCTGCATAACATGCGGTCCGCGTGACTCTACTCACTATAGAGTGAAGACCACCACATTCATGACGAAGGATACTTTGTCTTCGTCGGAATTCCCTTTTCTGTCCTTCTCTTCGCACGAATGCTCACTTTTTACCCTCTTTACACCTATAAATACTAAGTGAACGCACAATCACAACAACACATCACTCTCCGCGAACAACACGCTCCTTGGCGTACTGTTCCATTCAATTCCATACTCCCTCCTACGAGCTCCTCTGAGCTCAAGCGGTCAAGGCGTTCAAAGCCTTCCTGCGGGAAGCTCTAGTTTTTCTTCACCTCCGTCCTCTTTTCTCGACGCCGGGAAGAATCTCCATCTTAAACCCTGTCCTAAGCCTAAGGTAAAACCCTCATTGCCAAAAGGGAATGAGGCTCGACGGAGCTCCGTTCTCCTTGTTTCCCTCCTTTTTCCTATTCCATCTCTTCAGTATCTGCTTATATGAGTATAAAACTCCATGAATCTTGCTACTTTATGGCTAAACATGCCTTGTATGCCCTACTCATAGTTCGACTATTATTTATCAATCACTACGCGAATCATGCTCTGTGAAAATACTCGTCTATGGTTCTATACGCACATGAATCTCTTGCTCTTTACTGCTTCAACGCTTTACCCATAAATGCTCTTTGCAAAACATGATGAATAATACTCTAAATTATTGTGGATCTCAAACCCGGATCTATCAAAGTGAAAATCCAAAGAGTCTCATTCGGATTGTGTCATTTGGCTCTCCTTCGAGCTTGAGGGTATCAGAAATTTCGAGGAATGAGTATAGATGATCATTTGGGTCCTCGGTGACTTCTCCTCCAAATTGATTTGCTTGCACCAAACGAATCAAACCCGGCTTGAGCTCAAAGTTGGGTGCATCTATCGTGTCCCATTCTCTTCCTTGATAAATTTCTTTTGGAGGTTGGAATATCTCAATTGTAGGAGGTAATTGAACCTCTTGAGTTCTTCTCCTTTGCTCGTCCACTCGTGCTTCCATAACCTCCAATTGCTTCCTAAGAACTTCCACTTCTCGATTGCTTTCCACATCTTGCTCTTTGGAAGTTCTTTCTCTCTTCTCATAATCCAAAATGAAAGGTTCCACATGTTTAACCTTGGATCTTTGAAGTGTGTACCTATCAAGCACACCAATAAAGATATCAAAAATAGTCCAATAAAATGCTTGAATCAACAAGCACAATACCATCCTAACTATAAAAATAAAAACAAGCTCAAATTAGCAACAAGAAACTAAACAAACTATTGGTCATCAATCTATTCACTCCCCGACAACGGCGCCAAAAATTGACTAAGCTATTTCTAACCTAGCAAAAATATCGAACTAGAGAAGTCCGAGTATCGAACACGAGGAGTGAATGTGTCGAGAGATAATCAAGTAGTTCGTCTTGTCTCTATTATCCTATTTGAGCACATAGACTTGGTTTGGTTTTTTGTTTAAACTAGGCAATGAAATAAATGAATATCGAACTCAACAATACTCTAAAGTAATGAAAATAGCAATAAATGAGAATGGAAAATCAAGTAATAAAAGCATGGATCCAAGTAACTTCCGATGTGATTATGATGAGGGCTTACGAATCTAGATGCTTCAAACCACTTTAATCCACCTTGAATGGTCTCTTATATCATATATGTTAACCTACCTTACTAGGGTGATCAACAAGTAGATCAATAGAACAATAAATGCTTTCTAAGCCTTTAAATGTTCTACCAACTCCAAATAGCTCATTTTAATCTAAGATAACCTACCAACTCTCATCCAACTCATCCAATTCTTTCTAGGAACTATATGAGATGAAATCAAGTGATATGGGTATGAATTGATGCCAAGTGCAATGAATGGAAGCTTCCTAGGCATTCCATCAAACACCTTAGATGCACTCCTAGTGATCAATTATTCATGCATTAAAATTGAAGTCCCAATCCATAGGCAATTCAAGGGGAAGGTAAATCAACATCCTAAACTCTAGCACCCAACATCTAAATCATATCATCCATTACTTGGAACCATAAAGGTGCTTAGCTAGCAATAGATCTAGCAAGCAATCCAACAAAAGTAAGAGAAAACATAATGAAAATAACAAGGAAGGAAAGTAGAGAAGAAATCTTTAATAATCTCTTCAAACTCCAAGCATAATCTTCAACATAATTTGAAAATACTAAAGAGGAAAGAGGGAAAAAGCTAGGGTTCTAAAGTAGATGTTCAAGAATGAATTACAAGTGTTCCAAGATACCAAATGAGGAAAATAACTAACTATTTATAGTCTTCCCTCAAGTTGGGGTCAAATTGCAATTAAAAGAAACTTGAGTTGAGAAGGTAAGGTAAAAACTGTAATTTCCGGAAAGTAGTCCAAGGGTGTGTGTGTGCATTTCTGCCCACATATGTCACTTTGCTCACTCCTACGGTTTTGGCTCGTTCTCTCTCGTCCTGCCTCGGAAAAATTGAAGGAACCATATCTGATCGGTGAAGATCGGTTCGCCCGAGGATCTATTTCGGATATCTAACTATCGAATAAAACCTATCATGCTCGTATGAATTAAGTGCGGAATCATAGGGGGTTTATAGATCGATTACCTGAAGAAGTAGAGAACTCGCGAATAGATCTTCTGATCTGTATCCCTGCTCGATTCTGACGTTGGATGGACAACGATCTTCGGAATCAGCCACGGAAAACGGGATCCCCACCGAACTGCACTCGCCTGGCCGCGCGTCTCTCTCTCTCTAACCCTAGCCTCCCTTTCTTGTTCAGAATATTTAAGTGCACTCGATTATTTTGATCATTAGGTTAAACAAGACCTTGAGGGGGTATATATAGAGGAGACCAACTGAGACTTGGGCTTAAGTTGCAGGCCAGGCCTGCAACACATGGCCTAGCCGTCCAACAGCAGTATTGGCGCCCTCACTGGGCCCAATTAAGTGGTGGCCCACTTATTCCTTATACTGTGGCCTGTTGAGCTTTTTGGGCCAGATCAGGGATCTACTAGCTGGTAAAACCGAGGCCTCCCAATGGCTAAATTCTCCATACTCAGCCCAGAGTATAATTTAGTCCATAAGTACTAAAACATTCCACTAGAGTAATAGTACTGAATTACCTGTTTTACCCCTGTTGAGTTCAGGGCTAGTATTAGACTTAGCGACCCCCATATTTAAGATATCCCACATCCGTTGATTAACTTAGAGCTTCTGACTGCTCGTGTTATTCAACTTCTTTTATTCCTGAGTAGTACCATTCATTCCTTATTCATCATACCGGAAATTAATCCACCTGCAGGGTTTGGTATGATAATCCTTAAGGAATTCCTCAGGGGATGTGATCAACCTGTTCTACCAGGATATGGTGCTCTGTTGCAGTTGCACTAAGAGTCGTACTAGTTGTAGTTGCTTCCCAAGATACGGAGCATATTGAGTTACAGATACTCTGAACTCTCACCCATGGTAAGTCAAAGAAGCAGACTACAACTATACACCCTTAGGACTCAACTAGAGTTAAGGTTCATCTTAAGTCACCGAGGTCTTGATTCTTTCTACATTCGGTCAGAATAGAAGAATACACCTCACCGTGATCCTATCAGTACACGCACGTACTAGTATAGACAAGTAGCCAAGACAAGCTACTTATGCAGCCTATACTACAGCCTAAACCGACAGTTATATCCAGAATTGTCTCAACTATGATACCCTTTTATATCTCGTGAGGAACCGGCAACTATGGTCTTATGTGATCTACAACACACCATAAAGCCTACAACTTTGAGATAATGGATAGATGTTTGATGCATAGATAACAATTCATACTTAATCAGATAGAAGATTGTTAGTGGCTATGGACGACACATGCATACAAGCTTAAAGGTCTGCTTTCTAGTATACAAATCCATCAAAAATAATCCGCAAAGTGCTATGGCTTCCTCTCTCGATCGTCTTCGACATAGAATAACTCAAACGTTCCCAGAAAATTGCCACAACACCTGAAATTGGCACGGAAATCGAGAGAAAAATGCAAAGCATACAAAAAATGCATAAATTGGAAAAACCTATCATTTCCTATCCATTTAAGCACATATCCTACCCAAAACATGCATCGAGACACACTCTAAAGCATGCTAAATATGTGGTTATCAGAGATCTACATCCCAACTGCCTCAAGCATAACAATCACAGAACCCCGAAGAGTTGAGGAGGACATCGCCTGCCGAGGTCAGCTCGCCTACAGAAGTTCCACTGTACGAAGACGACCCCGCTAGAGTCGTTAAAGTAGGTTTCACCAAGCTGCCTCATCTTCGAGAGCAGGTCGTTCAGCTCTTAAGGTAATATAGAGAAGTCTTCGCATGGTCGCCAATGGACATGACGGGAGTGTCACCTCGGTTGATCACACATAAGCTCAATATAGATCCTGAGGTCAAGCCAGTTAAACAGAAACAACGCTCTTTCGCTGAGGAACAAAATCTAGTCATAAGAACCGAAGTGACACAATTGTTAGACGTCGGTATCCTATTCAAAGTCAAATACCTGACTTGGATAGAGAACCCAGTGATGGTTAAGAAAGTAGGAGGAGGGTGTCGGATGTGCATAGATTATACCGACCTCAACAAGCACTTCCCAAAGGATTGCTATCCGCTCCCCGACATCGACAGCAATGTAGACTCGCTAGTCGGCCACGAGGTGTTTAGCTTTCTTGACCTCTATAAGGGTTACCACCAAGTACTGATGGATGCCGAGGAGGCAACCAAAACAACCTTTATCATGGACTTCGGTGTTTTTGCTTATCACAAGATGCCTTTCGGTCTTAAGAATGCTGGCACTACTTATCAACGGATGGGATCCTCTGTCCCCAAATTGATGTACCAATGGTGTCCCGATAAAAAATTAGGAAGTTTTGATATACACTAATAACCAAACTCAAAATAACCACTAATAGAGAGAATTCAAAACATCCTAATTTTGTATTGGGGACACCATTGGTACACCAATTTGGGAACAGAGGATCCCATCCGACTTATCAACGAATGGTGGATAGGATATTCAAGAAGCACATCGGCAAGGAAGTGGAGGTATATGTAGATGATATAATAGTAAAAAGCAAGGAGAAAAACACTAGTGTTGCCGATCTCTGAACTGTATTATCTTTGCTCTGAGAAGTGAACCTAAAACTCAATCCCCAAAAATGTACTTTCGTCGTGCCATCGAGAAAATTTTTGGGTTGCTGGATCTCTCAAGAAGGTTTGAAAGCCAATCCTTCCAAAGTTAAAGTCGTGCTAGAGATGGGGGTACCAAGGTCAATCAATGATGTACACAAACTCACAGGGTGCCTTACCGCGATGAGTAGGTTTCTCTCAAAAGCTGCAGAGAAACAACTACCTTTCTTCAAAATTTTGAAGAAAGCACCCGAGTTCAACTAGACCCCGGAACACCACCTCGCACTCAGTTAGCTAAAGGAGTACCGCGGCAGCCTGCCCACATTATCAGTACCTAGAGAGAAGGAAGTGCTATTTTTATACCTGGCCACCTCGGAGGAGGCCATCAGCGTGGTGCTAGTCCCAAGAAGAGGCGGAACGCCAACTCCCAGTGTATTTCATCAACCGATCGCTAAAAGGACCGGAGGTGAGATATCAACCTCTAGAAAATCTTGCTTTAGCTTTGGTGAATGCAGCACGTTGCCTTCGCCCGTACTTCCAGGCGCATTCTATCCAAGTCCGAACTGACTCCCCACTTCAGCAAGTATTGACGAAGCCTGAAGCATCAGGCCAAACAGCGAAATGGGCCATAGAACTCGGGGAACATGATATTACATATGTTCCTCGGCAAGCTATCAAAGGGCAGGCCTTAGCAAATTTCCTAGTCAAAACTGTTATTCCTGTAAGACCCGTCCCAGTCCCAAATTCGGCATAGAGCTCCGCCGCAGTGGCACCGCTGGACTGCTGGCACATGTATGTTGACGGAGCATTAGGGAAGTCCGGAAGCGGAGCCGGAATCCTACTCATCAGCCTAGAAAAGAAAGAGTTCACGTACTCACTTCGTTTTCGGTTCCCCACAACCAATAACGAGGTGGAGTACGAAGTTCTACTTGCCGGACTCCGAATAGCCAAAGAAATGAAGGTACAATTGATCAAGGTACACAGTGATGCGCAAGTGGTTGTAAGTCACATACTATGGCGGTATGAGGCTAAAGATGATAGGATGAAGAAGTATCTGGCCAAGGCCCAAGACCTGCAAAAAGCCTCACATATTTTCACCTCGACCGCATACCCCGAGCTCAAAACTCTTGTACTGACGTTCTTAGCAAGCTCGCCGCGGTGTCGGGTTCTTCACCAGTGGAGTAAGTGCATCACCGAAGTATTGAAGAAGCCGAGGTCAATGACATAACTGAAGAAGATCAACCCACATGGATGACCCTTCTCCTCGATTATTTAGCGCATGAACGGTTGCCCGAGGACAAAACAGAGGCTAGGAGAGTGCTCGCTAAGTCGTTACGCTATGTCGTGATAGACGACACTCTCTACAAAAATTCATATCTCCAACCTCTACTTAGGTGCATAGGACCCACCGCGACCGACTATGTCATACGCGAGGTGCACGAGGGAGCATGTGGCAACCACATCGGACCTCGGGCATTAGCCAAAAAGATCATGCGGTGGGGATATTATTGGCCTACGATGCTTATGGATTGCACCGAGCTCGTGCAGAAGTGTGAGAAGTGACAAATCCATGCCAACATCACAAGAATTCCCCAGAGTGACCTCGTCTCTATGCAAAGCCCATGGCCTTTTGCACAATGGGGGATCGATATAGTGGGGCCTTTTGAAAAAGCACCCGGGCAGCTGCAGTTCCTTATAGTCGCTATAGACTATTTTACGAAGTGGGTAGAGGCCGAGCCATTGCCCAAGATAACTAGCAAAAACGCCCTCAACTTCATATGGAAGAATGTGGTATGTCGTTTCGGGGTACCCCATGTCTTGGTCTCGGATAATGGAACTCAATTCACCGATAAAGTTTTTTGGGAATGGTGTGACAAGCTGCAGATCCAACAACATTTCACCTCGGTGGCGCATCCCCAAGAGAACAGCCAGACTGAGGTGACGAACATAACGCTTGTTAAGGGGATCAAAACACGATTAGACCAAGCTAAAGGAAGATGGGTTGAGCACCTCCCCAACGTCTTGTGGACCTACAGAACTACACCCCGCACAGCAAATGGGGAAACTCCATATAGCTTGGCTTATGGAAGTAAAGCTGTCATCCTGGTAGAAATCGGGATGCCGAGTCCACGCACAACTCACTTCACCCCCAAGGTGAATGATGAAAACAAGTGTGCGAACCTCGATTTTTTAGAAGAAAAGCGAGATCTCGCCTACATCAATGAGGCCCGATACAAGCAACTCATGGCTCGATATTACAATCGCCGAGTTCGAGGACAACAGTTCTTTGTAGGGGATCTCGTCTTGAGAAACAACGAGGTCAGCAAAGCATCTCAGCTCGGCAAAGCTAGAGGCTACGTGGGGAGGCCCGTACCGAGTTGACGAGGTCCTGGGGAAAGGAGCTTACAAGTTCACCCATTTTATTAGGAGATCCCATACTGTTGGGAATTATTAAGGATTCATGTGTTAAGGGGGAACTCAATGGGACGCTTTAATTGGATATGTTATATATTTTGATTAGATCCCAAAACCCTCTATGTAATCCTATTCCCAAGCGACCCTGTTTTGATTAGATAGGTTAGAATTTTTCGAAGCCTAATATGTTAGGAAGGCTTAATTTTTACTTTAGACGCTTAGGTTTTAGACTGCAGGTTTTGAAGCAAAGCGAGAAGACCACTCGCTTAGGAGTGTTTTCCAAACAAAGCGAGTCTACCTGGCGAAGCGAAGCGAGCGCTAGACTAAAGTCAAAACGAGTCAACACTTAAGCGGACGCTCTAGAAACCAAAGCGAAGCGAACCACTTTCTAACTGAAAGCGACAGACCATATTTCCCACCCCGTTCAAACTCAAGTTCAAACTCAAGTCAATTGAAGATCGAAGCCTTAATTGCGGATCTCCACGTGGCACAAGAAGAATGGAGCATGGGAGTTGAATGCCAGACCGACAGAGCCGCTGGTACAGTACTGGACGATCCAGTTACTGTTGAACTTGGCTCTTAGCCATTTTCGGCAAAGAGACAAAGCAGCCGTCTGAAAAGCTGCTGGTCAAAGGCAAGTACTGTCGAGTGTGGAGGGACAAAGCCACCAACCTTCAAAAGCTCCAGTCCATATCTCCCACTATAAATAGTGAAGGCCAGAGACGGAGAAGTGTAGAACACTACCTGAGATTTAAGCGCATACAGCAAACAAACACTCACAGCCTTCGAGCAAATTCTTCCGAGTTCTTGTTAAGTGTTCTCCAAGCTTCAGCAACACCGAAGCTTGTCTCCGCAACCTTCACTCTCCTAGATTCTAAGCTCACTACATATATATCCAAGCTTAGAGAAGAACTCTTCCCTTTGCATCACTATAAAGAGTTCTTCACTTAGAGAGTTTTTCAAACCAAAACCCTAAACCCTTGTCTTGTCAAGTTGTTAGGTTTTGAGTGTTGTAGAAAGGTTGTGTTGTAAAGATCCAAGGTTCTATTTTCCTCGATAGTAGAAACCTCGATCGTAAGTGTAGATCCAAGATAGCACTTTCTTGGATTGTGTGAAGCTCGATCTTAGTTAGGTTTAGTGGAGAACCCATAATCTCCATCGTCGTTGTTTCGGATCCAAGCGAGTGAAGCTTGATCCATGTCTAGGTTTTTGGGGAACCCGTAATCCTCAAGATTCTTAGTGAGAAGAATCTGTTGCTTCGAGCAACAAAGTGGACGTTGGTGTTTCATCACCGAACTACTCTAAACACTGGTGTCGTATCTCTTTACTTAAGCTTTCACTATTTCTATTGCTTTGCTTATCATATTGCATGTGCATCTAAACAAACCCTAAACGGCACTTTTAATTACTTAGAAAAGACTAGCTCACCTAATTCTGCATTTGCAAGCGAGTCGCTCTGTGATCAAGCGTACGCTTAGGTCCAGAGTTAAGCTTATACTGTAGATCAAGCTTCAGCTAGGTCTTAAGTTGTAAAGCGACCCGATATCTTGCCACTCTGAGTAAAGTAGAAAAAGAAGTTGAAAATCTTCTATTACACGGATTCACCCCCCACCCCCCCCCCCCCCCCCCTCTATGTGTAATCCTCTTTACAAACCGGGACCAACAAGTGGTATCAGAGCAGGGGTTCTTTTGAGCCACTACTTTGCATACCTGAAGCGAGTCCCCTCTCGCTTCACGTTGTCTAACTGGACTGATCCGTTTTCCTAAGTGCATCAAAACTCACTCACGCATACCTGCATTACTACTGATAGTTTATCATGTCTAGTCACAGTGCCTCCAACCTACCCCAATTCTCGATCGAAGGATACGAGACTTGGAGCTTCCGAGTTTTGAGCTTTCTGTGTTCTGTCCATGACAGAATGTGGGAAGTTGTGACGGAAGGACCGTCACCATAATGAAGATCATCACGGTCAATGTTCCAGCTGCTGAAGGAAGGGAAGCTACCGTCCGCCATGACTACGTCGAGAAATACCAAGGATGACTACACCACCAACGACTTCAAAGTTGCAAATCTGGATGGCCTAGCTCGTTACATCATGCAAAGTACTGTATCTAATGCATACCTTCCAAGGATAAGGAAGTGTACAACTGCCAAAGAGATGTGGGACACGCTCGCTCTAATTTCTCAAGGAACGGAGAAAATCAAGGAGAACAAACTCGCCGTACTGATGGAAGAGTTTGAAAGCTTGACGATGAAGCCAAGCGAGTCGATCGATGCCTTCGAGCTTCGTGTCACTAATATCATCTCAACACTAGCTTCACTGGGAAAGGAGCTTGCAAACAAGGAAGTCAACCTCAAGATCGTGAGAGGCCTCACCAGAAATTGGCAAACAATGAAGGAGCTTTATCTTGCAACAAAGGATTTGTCAAAGTTCTCACCAGAAATTCTATTTTCCGAGCTCAAAGCACACGAGTTGGACCTCAATCGGATGAGCTTGGATGATGAAGATGAAGCCCCTGCTACATCAAAAGGAGTCACATTCAAAGCTGCAGAAACGCCAAGTGATCCATCCATTGCCAAGATTACCAGAGATGAGCTTGAGGAGCACTATGTATTTCTCTCAAGAAATTTCAACAAGATGAATTCTAGAGTGGGAAAATACAAGAGATTCTACAAGCAATACAAAGGGAAGAGCACTGCTTCTAGAGATAAAGGAAAGCGTGAAGAGTCTACCAAGCCGATCGCAAGGGACGTGATGGATGTGGAGTGTTATCACTGCCACAAAATGGGTCACTACAAGTCTGACTACCCAAAGCTAAGTACGAAAGAGAAAGAAGAAATGAAAGCTAGGAGGGATGCTCCACGTCGGGCGCTTGTCGCAAGCGAGTCGCCACCAACTCCAAGCGAGGAGCCCTCAAGCAACTCAGATGCATTTACCGATCCAAACTCAAGCGAGGGTGAGGACCTGGGACTTATGGCGGTCACCGACGAGGACACAGGAGAGGTATTCTTCTATCCCCCACTTAATTCAATTACACTTGCACACGAACACAATGAGGAAGTGTATTCCTCTACATGGAGTGAGTTGCTTAACAAGCACCATAAATTGTTAAGCGACCACAAAATGTTTGAACAAGCCTTGTCAGATAGCAAGAGAGAAAATCGTAAGCTAGCCACTAAACTTGATGAAGTCAAGATTGATCTAAGGGCTATGACGAGTAAGTTTGAGGACCTCTTTGCTAAACATAAGAGCTTGGAAGATAGGTATGAAACCCAATCCATTCTAGTGGCCAATCTAAACAAAGCCTCATTCGCTAGGCAGGCACTAGAAAGCTCACTTCTTCCTTTTAGAAGAAAGGGAGGGCTTGGATATGAGGGTGGACCTATCAAGCCTACTGTCTTTGTTGGTGCTTCTAACACAACACCATCAGTCTCTTTGGAATTGCCCACTGCATTCAAAGCGACCACTAGCAAAGACAAAGGCAAGATTGAGATCCCTAAGAAGAAACCCATAAAGATGTCTATATCCTTGAGGGAAACTTCCAAGGGAAAGCGAAAGTCAACAGTCCCTAGCACTAAACATGCTGAAGCTTACCATTTAAAAGGTAAAGGGAAAGCTGTTGAAGCTTCTAAGTCTCAATCCCAGGCACCAAGGACAAAGGATGTTCCCTTGATAAAGAGAACTAATGTCCATGTGTCAAGTGAGTTCGATTGTAGATGGTCCAATCGTGCTTATGTTGAGGGGGAAGGATTTGAAGTTCCCAAAAGGAAGCTTCAAACCCCAAAGGTTTCCCAAGCGAGTCATGGTCAAAAGCCAAAGTTGACTGCGCAAAAGAAACCAAGCGAGACGCTTGCCCTGACCAGAAATCCCAAGTTAGTCTCCAAGCCTATGGCTAATCCTAAGCGAGACGCTTACATATATAAGCAAAAAGGCAAGAGCATGGGTTGGTCTCAAATGAGTACCTCTCGAACCTTCCCTCAATGCACACACTGCTGCACTTGTGAAGTTGCATATAAGCAGAGTTCATGTTTTAGAAAGGCCGAGGAACCCAAGACACAAGCTAACACTCAAAGGAGAGTAAAGCAAGTGTGGGTACCAAAGAAAGCTAACCTGCAAGGACCCAAAATGATTTGGGTAACAAAATTGGCTTAATTGCAGGTGAGCACTATGGATCCCATGCCCAGCAAAGGTCAAGCTACATGGTACTTGGACAGTTGATGTTCAAGACATAAGACGGGCATGAAATCTCTACTCCAAGACTACACAGAGAAGAGGGGTCCACAAGTAACCTTCGGTGACAACTCTCGTGGAATCACCAAAGGCTAAGGCGCGCTGAAGATTGGGAAGCTGAGCATTGAAAATGTTTCCTACGTTGAAGGACTCAAACACAACTTATTGTCCATTTCACAGTTTTGTGATAAAGGATACAATGTGGAGTTCATCTCCAATAAGTGTGTTGTGAGAAACAAGCTTACCTCCCAAGTTGCTCTAACTGGAGAAAGAAAGAGGAACGTGTATGTTGCTCAATGGGAAAGCTGTAAAGAAGATACATTCTTGGTCGCTAGAAGTGCAACGGAGATTGGATGGATTTGGCACCGACGCTTGAGCCACCTCAACTTCAAAACGATCAACCGCATAGCTCGTAAGGGCTTGGTGAAGGGCATACCGAATGAGGTCTTCATCAAAGATCACACTTGCTCACCATGCCAATGAGGAAAGCAAACAAAGAAGCACTTCGCCAGCTTAGAAGAAGCATCTTCCAATCGAGTACTGGAGCTGCTGCACATGGATTTGTTTGGACCAGTCACCCCAGTGAGCGTCAATGGAAGAAAGTACACTCTAGTGGTAGTCGATGATTACTCTCGCTACACTTGGGTTTTATTTCTATTTAGTAAGAAGGAGAAGCTGTCCAAACTTCCTCAACTGCTCAAGCGACTCGCTGTGGAGAAAAACCAAGCAATAGCAACCATTCGCTCCGACAAAGGCACAGAGTTTCTTAATTCTACAATTGAAGCTTACTGCAAGGAGCATGGCATTGCGCATCAAACTTCTTCAGCTAGAAAACCACAACAGAATGAAGTTGCTGAAAGAAGGAATCGAATCATCAAGGAAGCCGTTCGAACAATGATAGCAGACTCAAAGCTACCAATGATGTACTGGGCTGAAGCTGCCAACACCGCATGCTACACCCAGAACCGGACGCTTCTCAACAAACGCTTCGACAAGACACCATATGAAATATGGACAGGGAGAATTCCTAACATTTCTTATTTTCGCATATTTGGTTGTCGGGTCTTCATTCACAACAATGGGAAGTCACAGTTGAAAGCTTTCGAAAGCAAAGCGGATGAAGGAATATTCTTAGGATACTCTACATCTAGCAAAGCTTACAGGGTGTTCAACTGCAAAACCCTAATTGTAGAAGAATCACCCCATGTTGTATTTGATGAATCTACTTTAAGTCTTTCACAGGAACAGGTTCAAGCGAATGAAAAGACTTCAAGCGAGGAGCCTGTCAGTCCACTGACATGGGACATGCTTGAAGATGATGAAGAAGTGAAAGAATTAAGTGGTTAAGATTCTCAAGAGGATGAAGCTACCCCCAAGTCCAAGGAAGAGATTGCAGGCCAAGCACCCATTCCAGTTGCTTCAGATGATGATGCAAGCGACCCGCTTGAAGAAGAAGCAGAAACTGGAGAATCCAAGCGTGCAAGGCTCAAGGATCATTCGCCAAGCCGTATTCTTGGAGATCCCTCCAAAGGCGTGATGACCAGAAGCCAAGTGATTGGAGAAAGTGCTATGTTTAGCTGCTTTCTGTCCAATATCGAGCCGTCAAGCGTGGAGGAAGCTCTAGCAGATTCAAATTGGGTGATCGCCAGGCAAGAAGAGCTCAATCAATTCATCAGGAACGATGTATAGTATCTCGTAGATCGTCCCAAATTCCAGAATGTTATTGGCACCAAGTGGGTGTTCAAGAACAAGATGGACGAGGACCACTACGTCTTGAGGAACAAAGCTAGGCTCGTCGCCAAAGGCTACTGCCAAGAGGAAGGGATAGATTTTGATGAAACCTTCGCTCCAGTGGCCAGGCTTGAAGCAATCAGACTTTTCTTAGCCTATGCAGCGGCCAAGAAGTTTAAAGTCTATCAGATGGATGTGAAGAGAGCGTTCCTCAATGGAGAGCTCAAAGAAGAAGTCTATGTGGAGCAGCCACCTGGTTTTGAGCAGGGAGATAAGGTGTATCGATTGAAGAAAGCTCTCTATGGATTGAAGCAGGCACCGAGAGCTTGGTATGATACCTTATCCCAGTTTCTTGTGCATAATGGATTCCGCAAGGGAAAGATAGATCGAACTCTCTTCACCATCAATGATGGAGAGGACATGCTATGGGTTCAGATCTACGTCGACGATATCATATTTGGTTCACCAAACCAGTCGCTTAGCGAGAAGTTTGGAGAGCTTATGAAGACCAAGTACGAGATGTCGATGATAGGCTTGATGAGTTGCTTCCTAGGTCTACAAGTGAAGCAACAAGATGATGGGATTTTCATCAATCAAGCAAAGTATACTCGAGATATGCTTGCCAAGTTTGGTGTTCAGCATGCAAAAGCTGTGAAGATTCCGATGAACACCAACTGGAAGATGCAGCCAAACCTTGAAGGGAAGTCTGTGGATGATACAGACTACCGAGCCTTGATCGGATCCCTTCTCTATCTCACTGCAAGCAGGCCGGATAACGCGTTTGCAGTTGGAGTATGTGCTCGCTTCCAAAGCAATCCCATGTTTAGCCATTTTGAAGGTGCCAAGCGAATCCTTCACTATCTCAAAAGCACTGTCAATATGGGCTTATGGTATCCTGCAGAAGATAAACGAATTGATAGGAAATCAACTTCGGGCAGGTGTCAGTTCTTGGGAAGCAAGCTTGTCTCATGGTTCTCGAAGAAGCAGACTAGCGTAGCTACTTCAATGACTGAAGCCGAGTATATAGCCGTCGAAAGCTGCTGTTCTTAGATTCTATGGCTTCGTCAGCAGTTAAAGATTATCAAGTTGAAGTGAAGGAGATTCCAATTTTCTGTGACAACAATAGTGCCATTTGTATTTCGCAGAATCCAGTGCTTCACACCAGGTGCAAGCATGTGGAAATTCGACATCACTTCATTCGTGATCATGTCGAAAAGAAGGATATCAAGATCGTGAAAATCCATACCATTCTCCAGCAAGCCGATATTCTCACCAAGCCTCTAGCTTAGTCTCGCTTCAACCAGCTATGCATGGAGTTAGGGTTACTAGACCCCGGTGAAGAGTGCTAGTTATGGAATGCAGAAGGGGTGTGGAAGCTTGCCGGCAAGCAACCCTCGCCTTGGATCTTCACCATGTTAAGCGAGTCGCTTGAAGAAGATATAAGGTGGAGAAAGGTGGAGTGTTGGAAGATGTTCCCTACCAACTAACAGGATTGTTATGTCTATGGTTAAGGGGAAACTATTGACCATTCTAGGATTGATCTACTTCCAAAGCGAGCAAGGAAAGCTGCTACCTAGCCTAGGATTCCTGCAAGTGGGTATAAACGCTTGCAAGTACCTTTTCTAGTAAAGGTTGAAGGGTCTTGAATCGGGCCCTCCTTCGTAAAACCATGGGAGCTTAGGCAGAGCTACCATTTAGACCTTGCGTCCTCTTCCCACTTTCTGCCGAACAGGAGCATGTCTTCTCATCTCCCATTCATCATGGATAAAACACTAACTATAATCACTCTTAACTGAGTTGAGCTGCCGAGTGTTTTGTTCATTCTCCCCCACCATTCTTTCGATGGAGGACACTCTAATCGTAGAGGATGATGGAAGAGATGAATGCCAAGAAGACACAAGCTTAAAGTCTACAAATGTGGTATCAGTCTCCTACAAAGTGAGACTGACTGGTAAGTATTTCAATTTAAGTACACTAAGCAAAGTGAAGCATGCTAGAAACCTTCACTCGCTATGTGGAAAATACAAATGAATCTGACGCAAATACTTAGAGGAAAATATTATTGTTTATCCTCAAAGTATGATAGTCAGAAACATTTTAAACAAAACCAAAGAAATTTCAATTCTTAAGTTAGTCGCTTTAAAATGGTCAAGCGAGTGCCACGCCACTCAAGCTAGCCATCGCAAGCGAGTGTACACCCGTCACGGCAAGCGAGTACTTCTCAAGCGAGTATAAAACCAAGCGGCTACTATCTCTAAGCGAGCAAGTACAAGCGAGCTGTATGAACTGGGCACACTCATGTGCCTATTTCACTTTTACTTTGAATTTAATGCAGAACAGTACTAGGGTCCGAGAAACCGGGCGCGTGGAGTTCACTGCGAAATTGAAGCGCCAAAACTGCTAGCAATCCAACCGTTGAATCTCAACAATTTTCAAATCTGAACCGTTGGATCTCAGCCGTTCAAGCGAGCGAACCACAACATGCCACACACCATGCTGACTCACCGGTGCGGTTCACTTTTAACCACGGTGACGCCGCATTTAACCGCAACACGTCAGCCACGTCGCCTCTCGCCGCCGCCCACGTCGAAATTACCGTGTCTCTCTCTGCCACGTCAGCTTAAACCCTAAAGCTATAAAAGGGCATCGATGCAGAACGCAGAAGTTTTATAACCCCCAAATTGCCATTCTTGTGAAAACTCTCTACACCTTCTGCAAATCACAAGTCTCAAACCCCCTATACTTTCACCAATTCTCTTCAAATCTCTCAAAATGGTAAAGAAAATTGTCACCCAAACAATGGAGGAATTTCTCTCCAACGTCGAGGAGAACATCAATGTCGAGCCCCATCTCGACGAAGCAATTGTTGAACAGGCCGGATTTTTCTACAGGGCCGTGACCATGGCCGGACTGTGGAAACTCGTTACTGTTAGGCCAACACAGATCCTCGCGAAGCACGTTGCTCAATTCTTGCTGAACTTGAGAGAAAATCAGATGAGATCCATTATTACGGATCCAAATACTAGAAAGCTCACATATGTCAATCTTTTGAAGATCGCAGAAGTTCTGGGTCTACCAAGAGAAGGAGTTGATTCGTTCTCCAAGATGGAGTTGTCTGTGCACGTGGAGTACCCCAGATTCGCTACCAAGAGATGTCGAATGGAAGGACAGAGGAAAGAATATGAGGACGAATCTGGAAAAACCCTACAACTTTATTTGCGAGTTGTACGCCAAGTCTATGGTGTGCAACATCGGAGGTCTTGGGCAAGTCTTCGACAACAAGCTCTTTGCTGTGACGGCCATCGTCGACAGCCTGACAGGAACCAAATTTAACTGGTTCAACTGGTTCGTAAGGAATGTACAAGAAGCTTCCATGGATTTCAAGTTTGAGGAGGGCAACACAATCAACATTATCAGGAAGGGGAAGCTTCGCCTCTTCGGGAAGCTTTCATATGCATTGGAACAACTATTCCCAAGGAGGAATTGGTTTGGGACGCTTGAGTATAAAAAGTCAAGCATTTTTCATGATCTTGTCAAAGCTGGGAGGCCACTCATTGATCGTGGCATTCTATAGAAAACCGTACGCCCTGCAGTGCCCGCTGCACAGAGAAAGAAGAAAGGAGTCAAGCGAGCCGCTTCACCAGTGAAGCGAGCGGCTCCTAAAAAGGTGAAGCGAGTCGCTACACCAGAGCCAACCATGGTGGAGGAGTCTCCGCTTGAGGACACTCTGCCGGAGACGACGGAGGACGAGAATGCCCGTTCTCCGGCGGAGGACGAGAATACCCAAGCTTCCGAACCTACTTTTCAACCTTGACCCCCTCACCCCAAGAACACTCAAGGGATCTTCGCTCACAGAGGAGCCGTTTTCGAAGATGAAGAATCCATAAGCACCCACCCATTACCAAATCTTCCATTCCTCCATCCCGACCCACTTCAAGCTGCTCAAATTTATGATCCAACTCAAGCTTCCACCCAAGCCCAAATTGAAACCACCAACCCATACTCACCCACCCAAACACTCGACTCTCAAATCCCCTCACAAACAACCATTCTACCACCACCCATAAACCCAGTAGAGAAGGCTCTAAAGCATTACCATGCGGACTGGGAGCAGGCCGCTCTGAAAGTTAAGAAGAGGTATCCGATTGTGCCGATGGATGAAGCCTTTCTCAACCGTGGCGCCGACTTTCTCACCTACATTTCGTATCGCGGCATGGAATACTACAAAATTTTTAACCTTCGCCAAGCATTCTTGGAGGAAAAAATTATAGAGAAGGAAGCTGCCCAATTGCAGTTCGTTGGAGTAGACGGTTTCAAAGCTTTAATCAATAGGCTAAATACTGGGAGCTGCTCAACGCCGTTGTCAAGCGAGCATACCCCAATGCCGTGCTGCCGGAGAGGAAGCACTCGGAGCACGAGGAAAGATTGATAGAGAAACATGGAAAGGAGTTGTCCAAGAAAGATCAAGAGATCCTAGATCTTAAAGGCAAAATCTCCAAGCAAGAGGATGAGATCTTTCGAAAATATGAGGAGATAAAGTTTCAAAAGATAGATTTCGACGATGCGAAAGCCGCTCTTGATGGAAAGCTCAAGGAAGAAAAGAAGTGATCGGAGGATGCCAAGCTTAGGCTTGAGGAAGAGAGGAACCTCCTTAAATCAATGAACTCAAAGCTAGTCGCTTTGGGGGAGAAGCTGAAGAAGGCAGAGGAGGAAAAAGCCTCGCTTGTGTAGAGGCACAAGGAGGACATATCAAAAGTTAATCAAGCTCTTGCAAAGAAGGAAAGTGAACTTGCAAAGAAGGAGAGTGAGTTCATAAAGCTGCAGAGCGAGCTCACTCGTACAAAGCTGGCCAAGACAACTCTGGAGCAAGAGATGGCCATTATCCAGAGCAAGTACGATGAGGATCTAAGCGAGCTAGAGAGCCGCAGAAGGGATGCGAAAGCCTTCAATCTTAAACATACCAAGTTGGATGTTTCCATCAAGGAAACGAACAAGAAAGCCGACAAGCTTACCCAGCGGATCGCCGCATCTGCCATCCTCCACACCAACCTCAATAACCGAGAGAAAGCCCTTGCCATCCGTGAAGCGGAGCTCGCCGCTTCAACTAACTTTTCTGAGCTTATGTTGCAGGAGAAAACTAAGCAAATCAGGGTAGAAGTGGAAGCGAAGCTTGAGGCTCGCTTCAAAGCAGTCGAGCCGCTAGAGAACTTGATGGGAGAGGTCGCACGAAAGGAGAAGGCACTGGTTGAGCGAGAGAACCAGTGTGCCTATTTATTGGAAGAGGTATCGGAGAAAACAGCAGAGATAGTGCTTGCCAAAGAAAACCTTTATGCCAAGCGTGCTGATGGGACGCTCCGTGCAATGATCAATGAGTCCGCCAGCCTCCGCCGGGCCATTGACTAGAAAGTAATCATCCCCGTTCCCTCTGGCAAAGTTGATGATGCCAAAAAGGGGGAAGGGAAGAAGTCTGGAATGAAGGAGAACAAGGGAGAAGGAGAGAAGGAAGGAGAAGAAAAGGAGGTAGAGAAGGCAAACGGAAAAGGCCTATTTGTTTTCCAAGAGAAGCCGAAGTTGCTCGCTTCATTGACTGCTGCTGCCGCTGCACACAAGGCCAGATGATCCACTAACGTTGCTCAACAGGTTGAAGTTGATGCAGTCCTTGCTACCACTCTAGAAATGATGCAAGAGTTTGAGTTGATGAAGACAGGTGTTACTGAAATTCCTATCATCCAGCCGCTTCAGACCGTGTCAACTCAAGCTGCCCCTGCAGCTCCGTCCAAGGTGTCCGCTCTCACCGGACCTCCTGCTGCTGATAAGAAGAAATCAACGCCACCACCGACAAAATCAGCACCAGCCAAAACTCAACTCAAGCGAGCCGCTCCAGTAGAGAAAGAGGTAGATCCTGCGGCCAAGCGCCAAATGATCAAAGCGAGCCCAACTGCTAAAGCCTCTCGCTTGGAGGAAAAGAAGAAGGAAGAGGAGGAGAAGAAGAGAAAGGCTGAGAAGAACAAGGCTGTCAGAGTTGCCAGAATGAAGAAGGTCGAAGAAAGAGCCCTTGCTCTGCTAAATGAAAACATGTTGATCCAATCATGCCTCTTGCGCTGTGAATACATACCATTCACCCCCGATGAATTTGAGGTATGTAGCATAGATGAAAATCTCAACGCATGCAAGAAAACTATAAATGAAATGGTGGAGTCAAAGAGATACACTAGGGAAGAGCTAGACTTCATCAGGAAGCTGATCAACTCGTGGGCTCCAACCTTTAACTCTGAGCAGAGCGAGAGGTTCAATCGCATGATAAAGGAGATGACCAGTAGGTCTTTTGAAGAGATTGAGGAAAGGAGAGCGAACCATCCCGATGCTTGCTTCATCGAAGACTTCATTTCTGACGAGCTGAAGGAGGCATGGTATGAGTGCCGCGTCAAATTTATGAAAGCTTACTACTACTGGAAAATAGTCCCTTTTCAAGACACCACCTCCAAGCTCGATGCTCTGAACAACTTCATGGTATTGAAGTACGATCCGCTTCGAAGGAAGATTTTCATTAAAGCAGAGCTTGCCGAGCCCAAGAAGAATATTATCAAAATCTCATAGAAGATTCAGTTCCCTATGCCCAGAATTCCGAACTCGAATATCCCCAACCGCGGAATGCTTGAAGCCGAGATTGACGCAGCCCTGGAACTGGAATGCATGCACAGAGAGAGCACAGAAATGACCAAGTCAATGAAGCCCAAAGTTTATTCTGCATATTTCATGGATAAACCTTGAACTGCTTTTGTGCTATGCTTGACTCATATATCCCAATTTACTTTTCTGTCAAGCGTGTCTCTCTTACTTTGAAGTATTTTTATGCTTTATGTGTTTTTATCCTTATGCTACAAAGCCTACTCTTAAAACCATAAGAACTTAAAAAAAAATTGGAAAGACCATGAAAGATTCAGTCGCTTGAAGTTCTTACAGTGGTTAAAGTGTCGGGTTTTGGCATCATCAAAAAGGGGGAAATTTTTGGGAATTGTTAAGGATTCATGTGTTAAGGGGGAACTCAATGGGACGCTTTAATTGGATATGTTATATATTTTGATTAGATCCCAAAACCCTCTATGTAATCCTATTCCCAAGCGACCCTGTTTTGATTAGATAGGTTAGAATTTTTCGAAGCCTAATATGTTAGGAAGGCTTAATTTTTGCTTTAGACGCTTAGGTTTTAGACTGCAGGTTTTCAAGAAAAGCGAGAAGACCACTCACTTAGGAGTGTTTTCCAAGCGAAGCGAGTCTACCGGGCGAAGCGAAGCGAGCGCTACAGTAAATTCAAAGCGAGTCAACACTTACTAAAGCGGACGCTCCAGAAACCAAAGCGAAGCGAGCCACTTCCTAACTTAAAGCGACATACCTTATTTCCTGCCCCATTCCAACTCAAGTTCAAACTCAGGTCAAGTTAAGATCGAAGCATTAATTGCGGATCTCCACGTGGCACAAGAAGAATGGAGCACGGGAGTTGACTGCCAGACCGACAGAGCCGCCGATACAGTACTGGACGCTCCAGTTACTGTTGAAATTGGCTCGTAGCCATTTTCGGCAAAGAGACAAAACAGTCGTCTGAAAAGCTGCCGGTCAAAGGCAAGTACTATCGAGTGTGGAGGGACAAAGCCACCAACCTTCAACGGCTCCACTCCATATCTCCCACTATAAATAGTGAAGGCCGGAGACGGAGAAGTGTAGAACACTACCTGAGATTTCAGCGCATACAACAATCATTCACAGCCTTCGAGCGAATTCTTCCGAGTTCTTGTTAAGTGTTCTCCAAGCTTCAGCAACACCGAAGCTTGTCTCCGCAACCTTCACTCTCCTAGATTCTAAGCTCACTACATATATATCCAAGCTTAGAGAAGAACTCTTGCCTTTGCATCACTGTAAAGAGTTATTCACTTAGAGAGTTTTTCAAACCAAAACCCTAAACCCTTGTCCTGTCAAGTTGTTATGTTTTGAGTGTTGTAGAAAGTTTGTGTTGTAAAGATCCAAGGTTCAACTTTCCTCGATAGTAGAAATCTCGATCATAGAGTGTAGATCCAAGCTAGCACTTTCTTCGATTGTGTGAAGCTCGATCTTAGTTAGGTTTAGTGGAGAATCCGTAATCTCCATCGTCGTTGTTTCGGATCCAAGTGAGTGAATCTCGATCCAAGTCTAGGTTTTTGGGGAACCCGTAATCCTCAAGATTCTTAGTGAGAAGTGATAGATCCGAGTTAGAGATCCACAACGATTTAGGGTATTGTTCATCATGTATTGCAAAGAGCATTCATGGATAAAGCATTAAATTAGTAAAAAGCAAGAGATTCATGTGTACAAAAAAGCCATAACCAAGCATTTTGTACAGGGCAGGATGCGCGTAGCGGCAACAGATAATAGTTGAGATATAGGCAACAAACAGAGGGTGTATTTAGCCACAAACTTGCAAGATTCATGGAGTTTTGTACTCATACAAGTGGATAGCGAAGAAATGAAGTAGGAGAAAGAGAGAAACGAGGAGCTCGGGGCTCCGTTAAGCCCCATTCCCCTTTAAGGCGATGCGGGTTTTTACCTTAGGTTCCAGGTAGTGTATGTAAGAAAGAGATTCTTCCCCGCGTCGAGAAGAATAGATGGGTGTGGAGATGAACGGCGGCTTCCCGGAAGAAGGTTTGGCTCGCCTTGACTTGCTTGAGCCCGGAGGAGCTCGTGAGAGAGAGTATTGAATGAAACAGTACACAAAGGTGTGTGTTGTGTGTCGAGAGTGATGATGTTGTTGTGCGTTCACTTAGTATTTATAGGTGTAGAGAGGGTAAAAAGTGAGCATTCGTGTGAAGGAAGGACTGAAAAGGGAATTCAGACGGAGGCAGAGTATCCTCCGTCATGAATGCAGTGGTCCTCACACTATGGTGCATAGAGTCACGCGGACCGCATGTTATGCAGAACCTTGAGCTTCTGCTAAACACTCATAGGATCTGGTCAGGTCCTCTTATCTTTGCAGATGCCAGTAGACCCCGCACAGCTTATGAAGAAAGTTAGAGCCTCGCAGCTTCTTGCCGGGCATGCGATTCTTGATGGTTTGTGAGCATCTGGTGCCCACAAAATTTCTTTGATACTATGCTACTACATAAAATAGCCTTCATCGATCAATAGGGAAAAGTAACCCTTATCTCCATTAAGGGTGTTGTTGAGGCTAATCCCATCCAGGATCTATTACTCCTTTCGGAGAGGTGAGTTTCCTCCCTCTATTATTACATCTGCCATACTAGCTTTCCTAAGAACCGTAACCTTAGGATAAGGAAAGTGTATTCCTCATTCTCTTGGGTTATTTAGGGAGTATAGCCGATATTAGTCCCTATCATCTACTCCCCCCCCCCCCCCCCCAGGTCCAGAAGCATCAGTGTTATAGCTTCTGACGGGTGTTTGGGCGGGAAAACGAATTTTGCTTCTTCTTTCCCTTCTTTTCCATGTTTATTTTTTGCTGATACCTGATAGTGTGGGAAGTCGAGACACCGGTTATTCTCTCAAGGAATAGGGTTGGATTTATTTCCCTCACTCATCATTACTTCCTCCCTGAGGGTGAAAGAATGCACGGCCATTTAAAATATATTTTAAAATTAGCATTATTATTATTTTTGTCTTATTGGCAGGTGAAAAGGCAATCCCCTTTTCCTGAATCGTCGTGAAGTGATAAATAGGAAACCACTCTACTCTTTTTCCTTAACTTCCCCATCCTTCTCTCTGCATTGTACTTCAGAAAAAAGGTGATATTGCGAATCGCCTACCGCTCCCGGCGACTACTCCGACGACCGCCTTCCTTTTCGTCCCCTTTTCAGGTATTCTATTGTTATTTTACTCTCCTATACTTGTGCATAGGCTCTCTTTTGAATTTCTTGGGATTAGGGCTCCCTATGTTGTTTCCCCTGTTCTTATTTTGAGGAACATTGCTAGCCCCAATTTTTCTGTATGGTGAAACTGTCTATGACATGAATGTGACTGATGTTTTATCTTTAGAACTATCACTCAGTTTTTAAGATTGGTAGAGTTTGGATTTATTCCCATTATTCGCAGCCCTATCATCCCTCATTGCTTCTCGGTGATCATCTCTGCCTCGCAGTTATGGATTCTACCAAACTACGTATGGGGAGAAAGGCTCGAGAGAAGTTATTACAAATGATGGAGCAGACAAAATCTGGTGGTTCTTCTCCCACCTTATCATTGGGTAATACCTCCCCCCCAGAACTTATGGTTCCTAGGGGTGGTGACCCCTCTCGAGAGAGTCCCCGAGAGGTAGAAATTGGTAAGCCTCGAATGAAGCCTTACTTCTTTCATTTGTTTGCCCCCAGTCAATCGGCTTTATTTTCTCTTATTTTCACTAATGAGGGTGCAGGCATTCCTGCTCCTGTCTCTCTAGCGCCTCATTCTTCTTTTCCCAAAAGGAAAAGTGAGGCTCCCTCTCCCTTGGCTAGAAAAAAGGGGAAAATATCTGAGAGTTCTCCCTCTGCTCAAGAGTTAAGCTTTGAGCAACTGCGGGAGAATCTTTCTCAATCTGAGAAGAGCAGGGAGCAACTCCAAGCGGAACTCCATCAACTTCGTGGGTTCCTGTTAGCTAGGGAGGAGCACACACTTTCTCTCTCTGAGCGGATAAAGGAACTCGAGAGATCTTTGACGGCTTCGTCCGAGAGAGTGGAGTAATTAATGGAGATTCAGGTAGCAGAAATAGCGCAACTGACGCTTAGCTATGAATGGGAGCTAGGACAAACCTGAGCTTCCTCATTCACTCAAGGGAGGAGAGAGGGGATGACCCAAGGTGTTTTTTCTGGAGTCAAAGATTGCAAGTCTAATTTATTGATGACCCCTTATGGTCAAGCCTTCTTGGATTCCCTAATCAAGCGCTTGCCTGAAAGCTATCTTCAGTCCCATGACTTTTGGCTGCGCATGCTTGAGCCTCTCACTGCGTGGACAGCCTCGGCTATCTTCGAGTGCTGCCAGCAATTGGGTATCCCAGAGCGTGCAGTCGCCGTTAATATAGAATCCATAGTGAGGATGTTCGACGCCGAGCCTGAGTCCCTTCGAAGAAGTCGCCCCCTTTCCCCCACAGAGCCATGGTACATGCCTGCGCTGAAAGAGGCAGCTCAGATCCTTCGCCAACCTGCTAGAGTCACAGGGAATCTTCCCTCTTGGGAGGCACCTTTGTTCCCTCTCTTTCCTCATAAACACCATGGTTATGAGGTCTATTCGGAAGGTTTTTGACCAGGTATCTTTTTGTTTCCTTATCGTTTGCTTTGTTTTTGTTTCTAAGTTTACTCGCTTATCATGAACATTTTCTCCTTTGTTAGGAACTGAGAGAGAGGAAAACTTCCGGCCCATCTACCAGCAGGGGAGGAGCTTCCTTGTTACCCTCTCCTGAGGAGGTGAAGGATGGTTCAAATGAGGGAAGCGCTTTGCAGATTTCTGCGACCTCTTTCAAGGGCGGTACCTCTGCTGCTGTCAAAGAACGGTCCTCCTCTCACTCATCGAGCTCTGAGGATCTAGCTTTTGCTCGGAGTCCCTCCCCTTAATGTTATTGCTTTGGATAAGATGCTTGTTAAACAATTTATATTTTGAATATTTTATGATGGGGTGCTTGTTCATGACCCTGAAATCATGCTACTGGGGCGCCCACGCTCGTTACTTTTAATTTAAACCAGATGCTCCTTCAGGGCTTTGTTTATAACATGTTTCTATTATTTCTTAATCAGCTTAGCATGTTATCTCTCTTATTCTTGTATTTATAAGGGCTTTACTCTTTTACCCTGTTTCTACCTGCTGGAGTATTCTAAGATGGTGAGGTAGAGATATTCCCAGCATTCTTACGGTGATGAGACAAAATAATGGAGTAGTCTCTTGGTGTAAAATAGCGCTTTAGGATAATGAGAGCATTTTAAGATAATGGGATATGGGTATTCCCTCATTTTAAGATAATGGGATATGGGTATTCCCTACTCCCCCCCCCCCAAGTGAGGTGTAAGGGATTGAAGGAATTACACCTCATTTGAGGTCTAAGCACATACGGAATATACCTACTTTAAAGGTAAAGAGATACGATCCAATGTTTCATACATCAGTTAATCATAGAATAAGAGTTTTTCAAAACGAATAAGGGGTCACAGCCCATCGTACCTTCTTCTTGAGAGTGATCCTCAGTTTTTCCTTGCACATTTTTAGGGTGATACCTTTTCTTTGCTTGTTGTCTCCTCGACATTTTCTTGGTCTAGCACTTCCATTGCATTTTTTATTTTCGCCCTTGCCTGGGTTATCAGAGCTTCCCACTGTCTTTTCACAATTGGGGCATGGCATATGCCTGCTACTTCAGCTTCAGATCCTTTGCTTTTGTTTGTCTGTTGGGGCAGTTGTTTGGCCGGGTCCTGGGGTACCATTAGCTTTCCAGGAGGGTTGTTGCTAGTGATCAGCAAGTGTTCCATTGAAACCGAAAGGTTCTGGTCTTCCTCTACTGGGGTTGAGGTTTTAAGCCTTTTCCCCTCGAGTTTCATCTCATCTTTTTCGGTGGTGGGTTCTGCCACCGGCCTTTTCCTGGCCTCTCCTGCTTACACCGATTGGACATAGCACTTTCGCGAGACCTCTTGATCTCCCGATATTTGCCCTACCCGATTTCCCATGGGGAATTTCATCATCAGATAATAAGTGGAGACCACTGCTTGGAATGGATTTAAGGCAGTTCTTCCTAGAATGATATTATAGGAGGATGGCTGTCGCACCACCAAGAAGGTGACTGGTTTTGACACTCGTGTAGGCCCTTCGCCCAGAGTGAGCATTAAATCAATTGATCCTAGCGACATCACAGGGTCTCCTGAGAAACCATGTAGAGCCGTAGCTACCCCATTCAATGGCTTCTGGAGGCTCATTTGGTTGAAACAACTTTCAAATATAACATTGACTGCGGCCCCTGTGTCTACGAAGACCCTTTGGACCTGATACCTTTCTATTTCCATTGTGATGACCAGTGCATTATCATGCGGATGAATCACTTTCTGATTATCTTCTAGCCCGAATGAGATTTCTGGTGGGGGTAGGCCTGCTTCGACCTTCCAGACCCCATGCCTTTCATGCATATGCAATTCTCTGGCAGATGCTTCCTTGCTTCTGTTGGAGTCTCCCATGGTTGGTCCTCCATATATCATTTTAATAACGCCTTTGGGTTCTGACCCTTGGCTAGCATCAGTTGCTTTTTCAGGAGCTTCCTTGCGCTTCTTGTTTTGTTCTGTCTCCCTTTTAACATATTCCAAGAGTTCTCCTTCCTGGATTAACTTTTCAATGGCTATTCTTAGGTTCCTACAATCGTTGGTCATGTGACCAAAGTCATTGTGGAACTTAAAGAATCTTTCAGAAGGTGGATTCCTTGGTGGTTGCCTATGTCTGACAGGGATCTGAACCCCAGGTTTCCTTAGGACCACTTCGAGCAGATCAATCGGTTGCTTGATTAATGGGGTGAAAGATCTTAGAAACCTTTCATTCTTATCAGTTTTCTTAGCATCTGGAGCTGGTCTTTTTCTTTCTTCTGGCTTCTTTTCTTTTTGAGAGGCCAACTCAGCCCTCTTGCTGCTTAGAGCTTCCTCCATATGGATGTACTTTTGGACTCTCGTCAGTAATTCTTCAAAAGAAGTAGCCTCTTTTTTGATGAGGGAGGCAAAGAACTGTCCTGGCTTCAGGCCGTCTACACAGGCATGTACTTTTAATTTCGGCTCTACTCCTGGAATTTCCAGGACGGCCTCGTTGAAGCGTGTCATGTATTCTCTCAGACTTTCGTTGGCACCCTGTTTTATGGTCGTCAGATGCAAGGAGTTCCGAGTAGTCCTTTTAACACTGACGAATTGCTGTAGAAAAACCTCTTTCAGGTCCATGAAAGAATGTATGGAGGCCTTTGGCAACTGCTTGAACCAGTGTTGAGCAGTTCCTGACAGGGTTGTAAGGAATACCCTACACTTAACCCCTTCTGAGTACTGATGAAGGAGACATAAGCTTTCGAACTTCATCAGATGCTCTTCAGGGTCTCCCTTCCCTTGATACTCGCAAGAGATTGTTTTGAAGCTGCTTGGGACAGGATCCGTTTGGATGTCCGCGGAAAATGGGCTGTTCTCGTCAATATATAAGGGAAAGAGCTCTAATTTGTCTCCTCCATTCCTATTGTTTGAAGGAAGTTTTGGATTCTTTCCTTCCTTTGGATTGCGGAACTCTTTTCCGCTTGTTTCCACTTATTTTGAGGCCCTTTCCACGACCTGGTTTTGTTCCTTCAGTTTTTTGACTTCTTTTGTTAAGAGCTTCATCTGCTCTTGTTGTCGGGCATATTTCTTGGCCCATGCATTTTCGGTGTTCTCCTTGAGATTTCCTTCAAGTTCTTCAGGATCTTCCTCATCTGGGGATTCCCAATCAGTAGAAAATCCCTCTTCCTCTTCGGCCACTGTCGGAGGCAGCCTTGAGACTAGCTCTTGAGTTATGCTTTGATGCACAGGTTTCTGTTTATGCATTGCGGGAGTGCTCTTACTTCCCCCTCCTTCCTGGGTCTCGCCCAAAGGATCTGTGTTCTGAGGATTTGCTCCTAGGGTGTGGAGTCTTTTCTCAACAGCCCCCTCTACTACCCCTTCAATAAGGGCTGTCATTTGCTGAAGCATAGCTGGAGAAAACTGAGCCTCCATGTTGACACTAGCCCCTGTCAGCATAGTGCCTGTTCCTTGGTTTCCCATTACAGAATCTTCTGGATTCCCGGTGGCTTGACCAGTGATTGGTGTGTAAATGTTAGGATTTTCGTAGTGTTTTCGAGTCCGTTTCGTTATGTTTTGCGTCTCTTTCGTTTGTATTTTGCTATGATTTGGTTGTTTGGAGTTTGGTTCGTGTAGGATCGTTAGGTGGAAGAAACGGAAGGAAACGGCTCGAAAAAGGCGAAGAATTGAGGAAATATCAAGTTTGGAGCGAGCACGACGCTGGACGATCGTCCAAGGCTCTGGACGACCGTCCAGAGTACTCTGGACGAGCGCGCTGATGCTGTGGACGAGCGTCCAGAGTAGAAATTGAAGAAGCGAGCGAGTGCGACGTTGGACGAGCGTCCAACGTACGTTGGACGACCGTCCAACGCTCCGGCCAGCTATCCTTTCCTTATTTATCTAGGTTTTTACCTAGTATATATATATCATCCTTGTACACGAATTTGTATCACCTTTTATCATTGTTTAGCTTTAGTTTTCAGATTCAAATACTTTAGTTTAGCTTTCTATTGTTCGGATCCGGATTCGTTCTTCGTTTATTGCAATTTAATTCAAGACGTTTATTTAATTCAAGTTCTTCGTTCTTCGTCTCAATTTTCGTAAGTTCTTTTATCGCTTTCGTTTACTTGTTTTAATTGCTTGCTTTCATTTTAGATTCGTTTTCTTAATTGCTCCGTTTAAATTCCTTAGATTAATTTCGTTCTTTCGATTTCAAGTTTAAAGTTTAGATTCGTTTTTCTTGCTTTCAATTCCTTCGTTTTTCAAAGTTTTCAAGTTAAATTAATTTGCTTTTAATTTCCAGATTTCAATTCATAATGTCTAGATTTATTTATGCTTCTTTCTTTGCTTTCGATTCCTTCGTTGCTTCCTTTATTGCTTTCCTTTCGATTCTTGCCTAGGTAGATTAATCGTTTTTCTTTAGTTTAATTCTTAGATTTATTTCTTGTTCTTAGATTAGTATTTACTTGCTTTTATTTATTGCTTTATTTTACTTTCTTGCCTAGGATTTAAAAACAAAAACCCCAAAATATTCTTTACTTGCTTTCTTAGATTAGAGTTTTACTACATAATTGATTGCCCTGTTAAGTTTTGCCTTGAGATTCGATACTTAGGTTTTACTTGCTAGTGCTACGATAGATTTCGTCTATTGCGAACACTTTTTGGTGAAACAAATTTTGGCGCCGTTGCCGGGGAGAACTTTAGGCGATTTATTGTGTAGTATTGTTATTTGCTTTATTTTTATTTGTGTTTCTTCGATTTTCTTATCTCTCCCACTCGGTGCGTTTAACCCGTTTGTTGAGTGTTGTTTATGCATGGTCGCCGAAGTCTTCAAAGGAATTTAGCGCCCTACGTCGACAACATCCATCAAAGGAAAGCGATCTTAGCCGCGAAGGAGAAGGAGGAGATCGATTCTCAAGACTTTGGTTTAGTCTTGTTGTTTGCAAAGCCCGAAGCCATGGCAGCTAGAGTCATGGGCGATTTTGCTCGCCCCACATTCACAGCCACCACTTCGGCGATTTTCCTGACGGAAGCGGTCAGGAATCATGAGCTTAAACCTCACCACATGGCGTTGCTTCCATCCTACCATGGGCTGGCCAACGAGGATGCTTTGACGTTCATTCGAGAGTTTTGCACGGTGGTGCAAACTTTTCCACTCTCGGGACTCACGGAGGACAACTTAAAGATGAAGTGCTTCCCGTACACCCTCAAGGATCGAGCAAAGTCATGGTATTTGGCGCTCCCGGCCAACTCTCTCGCCACATGGAATGCGGTATGCGAGAAGTTCATGCTCAAGTACTACCCGAACCGCAAGACTCAAGAGGTGCGGTCAAAGATTATGAATTTCTCCCAAGACAACGATGAGCCGTTTCACAAAGCATGGGAGAGGTTCCAAGAGCTACTTCAACAATGCCCTCATCATCAAATGGCACCGGAGTTGCTTTGGCAATATTTCTACGACGCCCTCAACCAAACTTGCCAATTCATGGTGGATAGTTCGGCCGGAGGCAACATAGGGGTCAAGACGGCTGAAGAGTTGAAGGATATATTCGAGACGCTTGCTGCGAGTTCTCAACAAAAATCAGCTAGACCGAGGAAAGTGGAGGCGAGTGCAATTTCGATGAGCCCCGACTTGAAGAAGCAAATTGACGACATGTATAGGGATCTCGAGAATTTGAAGGTTAAGCAAAGTGCACCGGCCCCGAAGGAGGAAGAGAGGAAGCCCGACCAATGCGAGATTTGTGGAGAACTTGGTCACATCAAGGAGGTGTGCCACAACATGGGGGAGTTTCCATACGAAGGAGGAGCCGAGGTCTACGCCGCTCAAGGATACCCACCTCAAGTACCACATCAAGGATACCAAGGGGGATACAATGGACGCTACCAAAATCCGAGGCCGACACAAGGGCAAGGTAACCCCCCTACCTATCCGAATAGGCGTCCTCCACCATATAATAACCCCTATCCTCCTCCACCAAATCCCTACTACCCTCAACCTCCACCATATTATCCACCCCCTCAATACCCTCCAAATCCATATTATCCACCACCTCCATATTACCCTCCTCAATCTAATCCTACACCACCACCACCATACCCGAACTCTCATCCTCAACGACCTCCACAAAAGCCTCCCGCCAATGAGGATCGTTTCCATGCACTTGATGCAAACATAAAGCGGCTCGAGACGGCCATTGGCCAAATTTCTGGATATATGCACTTGATGCAACAACCGGGGCGGATTCTGAGCCAAGGGATTCAACCACAACAAGCTAACGAGGTGCAATATCCCCCATATGTTCCCCCTTTTTCACCGCATCAAGCCCAAGCTGTCTCGGTGTTGCGGAGCGGGAGGCACGTGGATAATGGAGTCACAATGCCGCCTCAAGGCCGTTCGAATGATAGGTGGAGCCCGAATTCGCGTTGGGGATCGAGCCAAAATCGGGCAGAACATCACCCTGGACGACCGTCCAGTGTTTCTGGACGACCGTCCAACGTTGGACGGCCGTCCACCGCCACGCCTGCCCCTGGACGAGCGCCAGAAAACTTTTCAGCGAAGCCTGCGCTGGACGAGCGTCCAGCGCACACTGGACCACCATCCAACGCTGATGAGGAGCAGAATGCGAGAGCCACCTTGGGCGAGCGTCCAGAGCACACTGGACGATCGTCCAACGTCCAGAACGTGCGCACGGAGTCCGAGGAAGCTGAGAAAGTGTCCCAACCTCTACACAAGACGTCCAATCCTTATGTTCCCCCCATTCCTTATCCGAGTCGAGTGAAGAACAAGAAGCGGGATCAACAATTCATGGATTTGTATAAGCTTCTTTCAAAGGTGGACGTGAACTTGCCTCTCCTTGATGTCATTCGTAATGTGCCACCGTTCGTGAGGTTCGTGAAGGAGTTGACATCGAGGAAGAAGCCGTTCGATGAGATGGAGACGATTGCGGTATAGGAGGTGGCGACATCAATTATGCAACACCCTCTTCCACCTAAGCAACGAGATCCAGGTTCTTTCGTTATCACTATCTCCTTAGGTAATGGTAAGGAAGCATGTGGTATGCTAGATTTAGGTGCCGGTATTAATCTTATGCCTTATTCTATCTTTAAGCAATTAGAGTTAGGAGAACTTAAACCCACTCGCATGAGCCTTCAATTGGCGGATAGGTCTATTAGGTACCCTAGAGGTATTATTGAGGATATTCTTGTTCGCGTAGGGGGTTTGATTGTTCCCGTTGATTTCGTGGTTTTAGAGATAGGTGAGGTACAAGAGAATGGTATTGAGCACACACTTTTGCTAGGTCGTCCTTTCATGGCTACTACTAATACTTTGATTGATGTGAAGAGTTGTGTGATTAGATGTCCGTTTTAGGAGAGGATGTTTCGTTTTCTGTGCATAAGAGTCGGCCTATGTCATCGGTTAATTTAATTGATAATTGTTCTTTCATCGATAAGGTTGATGCCTTGGCCGAGTGCTCTTTTGTGCAGGATTTTGACACCGAGGAGGTGTGTTGGGGACCCGGAGATCAAATGGAGTGGGAGCGAATGGAGAGAGACATCGGGATCAAACTCCCATTTCCCCCTCAAGACCCCGAGCCCGGCTCGAAGATTCCGGAGCCTTTGGAGTTGAAAGAGCTGCCATCGCATTTGAAATATATATTTTTAGAGGGAGGAAATCAAAAACCCGTAATCATCTCTTCTTCTTTGTCTCTTGCAGAGGAAGGAGCTTTGGTGGGCATACTCAAGGAGAACAAGCTCGCTTTTGGATGGAGCTTGGCGGATATACGAGGAATTAGCCCGGCCACGTGCATGCATCGCATCAATCTCGAAGAAGGCGCCCGCCCCAAACGAGATGGACAAAGGAGGCTCAACCCGATGCTCATGGAGGTCGTGCGCAAGGAAATCTACAAGCTATTGGCGGAGGGTATTATCTATGCCATCGCCGATAGTGAGTGGGTTAGCCCGGTGCACGTCGTTCCAAAGAAGGGAGGAATCACGGTGTCCAAGAACGAGAAGGACGAGTTGGTCGCCTCGCGCCCGGTTACCGGTTGGAGGATGTGCATCGATTATCGGAAGCTTAATGCTTCCACCAAAAGGACCACTTTCCTCTCCCTTTTATTGATCAAATGCTTGATAAGTTAGCCGGGCAAGAATTTTATTGTTTTCTAGATGGCTTGTCAGGTTACTACCAAATAGCGATAGCTCCGGAGGATCAAGCAAAGACGGCCTTCACAAGCCCTTTTGGGACCTACGCTTATAGGAGGATGCCATTTGGTCTCTGCAACGCACCGGGTACGTTCCAAAGATGCATGATGTCTATTTTTTCGGAATTTATCGGTGATTTTGTAGAGATTTTTATGGACGATTTTTCTGTTTTTGGATCGTCTTTTCATGATTGCTTGATGAAAATAGAGAGAGTCCTTAAGAGATGCATTGAGAGTGGCCTTACCTTGAGTTGGGAAAAGAGTCATTTTATGGTTAGAAGTGGAATTGTTTTAGGCCATATAGTTTCGAGTAAGGGCATAGAGGTCGACAAAGCGAAAGTGGAGGTGATTGAAAAATTGCCACCACCTAGTGATGTCAAAGGTATTAGGAGTTTCCTTGGTCATGCGGGCTTTTATAGACGATTCATTAAGGATTTTTCTAAAATTAGCCAACCTCTTTGTCGTTTGCTTGCTCAAGATGTGCCTTTCCACTTTGATGAGTCTTGTATGAATGTTTTTCTCACTTTAAAAGAAAAACTCATCTCTGCTCCCGTTGTAGTCGGTCCCGATTGGTCATTGCCTTTTGAGATTATGTGTGATGCGTCTAATAA
This sequence comes from Thymus mandschuricus, assembly GCA_029379335.1. Taxonomy (NCBI): domain Eukaryota; kingdom Viridiplantae; phylum Streptophyta; class Magnoliopsida; order Lamiales; family Lamiaceae; genus Thymus; species Thymus mandschuricus. Next base: position 9,426,534 of record CM057074.1, on the reverse strand, counting down.
TGCCGTAGGGGCTGTTTTGGGTCAAAGAGTCGATAAGATGCTTCGTGTGATTTACTATGCTAGTTTAACTCTTAATCCTGCTCAAGTGAATTACACCACCACCGAACAAGAGATGCTTGCTGTTGTTTTTGCCTTAGATAAATTTAGATCATACATCATAGGGTCTAAGGTGATTATTTATAGTGATCATGGTGCTCTTAAACATCTTTTGACTAAAGCCCAAGCAAAACCTAGGTTGATTAGATGGGTCTTATTATTGCAAGAATTTGACATTGAAATTCGTGATAGGAAAGGTAGTGATAATCTTGTGGCCGATCACCTCTCTCGTCTCGATTCACCTCCCCCTTATGCTTCTCTTGATGATATTTGTGATTCCTTTCCCTTTGAGAATGTTAATGAAGTGAATGCTACTCCTTGGTTTGCCGATATTGCTAATTACTTGGCCGATAAGGACACTAAACCCGTCCTTAACGCTCAAGAAGAGAAAAGGTTTCTTCGTTTGTGTAGGCAATACTATTGGGAGGATCCTCACTTATTCAAGCTTGGGAAGGACGAGGTGATTCGAAGGTGTGTTCCCGACCACGAGCAAACCGAGGTGTTGCGACATTGTCACGAGGAACCGAGTGGAGGCCATTTTGATGGGCAAAAGACTGCACATAAGGTACTTCAAAGTGGGTTATATTGGCCCACTCCTTTTAAGGATGCCCAAGCCTTCTACCTTTCTTGTGATCGTTGTCAACGTGTTGGCTCGATTAGTCGGCGCAATGAGATGCCCTTGAATCCTATCTTGGTGGTTGAGGTATTTGATGTATGGGGAATTGATTTTATGGGTCCTTTTCCCAAGTCTCATGGATTCGAATATATTTTACTTGCCGTCGATTACGTGTCTAAGTGGGTAGAAGCCATACCCACGAAGACATGTGATTCTCACGTTGTCTTGAAGTTTGTGCAGGAAAATATCTTATGTAGGTTTGGTTTCCCTCGTGTGATCATTAGTGATGGGGGAAAGCATTTTTGCAACAAGTTGTTCGCCAAGCTCATGAAGAAGAACGCCATCACACATAAGGTGGCGACTCCCTATCATCCACAAACTTCGGGACAAGCGGAGACGAGCAATCGACAAATCAAAGGGATCCTCGAGAAGACGGTGAAACCATCAAGGAAGGATTGGGCCGACAAGTTGAACGACGCTCTATGGGCATATCGCACGGCTTACAAAGGCGTGCTTGGGATGGCTCGTCTATGGTAAGTCGTGCCATTTGCCCGTTGAGATCGAGTTCAAGGCATATTGGGCTCTCAAGCGCATCAACTTCGACCTCGACGATGCTCACGATCGGAGAATTTTGCAAATGGAGGAGCTTGACGAGCTAAGGAATGAAGCCTACGACAATGCCAAGATCTACAAGGACAAGGTGAAACGTCTACATGATAGACGCATAGCCTTCAAGGAGTTCAAACCCGGAATGAAGGTACTTCTCTTTCACTCTCGTCTTCGTTTATTTCCGGGTAAGCTTAAGTCTAGGTGGGGAGGTCCATACACGGTGGTGCAAGTTTTCCCCCATGGTGCGGTGGAAATCAAGAACGAGGATTCGGGATACATTTTCTCGGTCAACGGGCAACGATTGAAGCCATATATCGAAGGGACGACATTGCCTCACACGGTGGAAACAATTCTCATCTCCGACCCTCCACTTCTCTCTTGAGTTTTTGGTACGTCAAGCTAATGACGTTAAACAAGCGCTTGGTGGGAGGCAACCCACTTTCTCTATTTTATTTTAGTAGCATAGGATTTATTGTTCTTTTTATTTTTGTTCGTATTTCCTTAAGTGTTTGTGCAGGGAATGGTTCTTAAGGATTGCAATGGCACGGAAGGCTTCGAGAGGGAGAAAAATGGAGAATTTGAGCACAATTCCGCGAGGGTCGCTTTGGACGGGCGTCCAGCGCACGCTGGGCGACCGTCCAGCGTATTTTTGAGTTGCCAGAAATTTTCAGCGAGGGTCACGTTGGACGAGCGTCCAACGTAATTAAGTTTTCAATTTTCAGTGAGTGCGGCGCTGGACGAGCGTCCAGCGCAAGACGGGCCCCCAATTCGATTTTGAATCTAATTTCTCCTAGGTTTTACTTAAAGTCCTTCTCCTCTCTTCTCTTTCTCACGCCTCCCTCTCTAAGTTTGCAGATAAAACACGCTGTGAACTGCCGTCGTTTGAAGCTTTCGCCTCAGCCGTCGTTTTCCGCCACCACCGCCGCCGTGAGTCGCCGTCGCTGCCGCCGTTCTGCCGCCGTGTTCCAGTCGCCATTCCGAACGCCAGCACAGCCGCTCGCCGTCGCAGCCGCTTGTCCTCCCCTTCGTTCGCCGTCGGCCGTCGACGAGCCCTCGCCCAGCGCCCAAATTCACCTTTGACGAGCGTCCAAGGAGTAGTGGACGAGCGTCCAACCCGGCTGCTGCCCAATTTGTTTTCGGCCCGTTCCGGTCCGTTTTCGTTGTCAATCCATTCCCGTCTCATCCCCGTTCCACCCCTGTCACTACCATGGTTCGTGGAGAGCTCGGAGAAGCCCGCCCTCTCACCGATGCACGCATTCCGCTGCATCGCCGCCCCGACTACCACCCGTCCGGAGTTTCTCCAGAGCTTTATGGCCGTCAACGGAACGTTCCCTTCCTGACGGAGAGGTTTGAAACTACGAACTTTTATCACCGTTTACGTGGCAAGGATATTAGACCTCCTAGGCATTTCAATGTGGATTTTCTTCGTCGCTTACCTATTTGGGAGACGCTTAGAGGATACATAGACTGTTTGGGCCTTATGAATTTAATTACGCATGCTTGGGAGGGTCATGAGAGCTTATGTATTGAAATGTGTTCTAGTTTTAGGTTAGAACGTAATGAGGAGAATGAGCTTTGTATGTATGCTACTTTTCGGGGTGAGTTGTGGGAAATTCCTAGGCGAGTGATGCATGAAGCATTTGGTTTTCATTTGGGTGATGGTTTGTCTGAGTTCATGCCATCTGATTTCAATGTGTCTAATGCTTGGTTTGCGATGACGGGTGTTACTAATTATAAAGCTTCTGGGGTGCCGAGTGCTTTTATCAAAGATCATGCTTTATTAATTCTTCATCGTTTTCTGTCTTGCATGATTACTGGTAAGAAAGAGCATAATAAGGTGAATGCGTTAGAAATTTATTTGCTCCATTGTGCTTCTAACAATATTAGGGTGTGTATGGCTCCATTTATATGGTCCCAACTTACTAATGTGCAAACCAAGAGTGGAGCACACCCTACTTTGAGTTATGTGGCTACAGGTTTGGCACGCCATTTGCGAGTGGATATTTCTCAAAGCGCCGGCTTAACTCGAAGCAAGGAGATTACCCTCAACGAGCTTATCAACGCTCATCTCATGCGAGGGGCGACCGAGTTTGTTCCCGTTCGGGAGAGAGCGTCTGTTATTGCCTATCATGCAGCTCGTCGTCACCATGGTCTCCCAAGTCAAGAGTCGGGGGATGAGGAGGAGGAATATGAGGACGGAGAAGATGATGAGGAGCACAACGAGGGCGAAGAAGAGGATGGAGACGAGGAGGAGCAGCAGCACGTCCCGGACGACAACGAGCGTTTGATTCACTACTACACTACGAGAGATCGTGTCCGGGCTCGTCAGAATATGGAGGCCGAGGTTCCCCCTTATTGGGCCGACTTTAGGACCGATTTTACACAATTCCAAGAGAATGTGTTTAATCGGTTCGATGATTTGTCGACCCAAGTGACGGGGTTGAATAGTCGGGTGTCCCACATGGAGAGTCACTTGACTCGTTTTACCGACTTCTCGGTGGCCTCTACCTCTACCTCTACTCCACCGGACCCGAACGACCCTCGTTGGTGGTCTCCATACGATCCCCGATGGAATGATCCACGTTTCTGAGGTTTCTTCAACCCATAGCATGTTTGTGTCTTTTATTTTTGTTTGAGTCTTTTATTGTTTTCTTTTTATTTTGTTCAATTTTACGCTTTGGTATTTGTGTTTTGTGTTTGTTTTGTAGGTGATACTTGGAGTCTCTCGAGATTTTGAGTATTTGTGTTCGTCATATTGCGATAAGTTCTCTTTATCCCTTTCCTTTTTATTTTCTCGCAATGGGGACATTGCTTGATTTTAAGTGTGTGGGGGGGGGGGGGGGGGGGCTTTGAACTTTTGGCATGTAGTTTTTAATTTTGTTGAGTCATTAGGTGTTAATTGAGTCAAGTAAGCATGTGATGATAGTATTGTGGACTTGGCCAATGATAGAGAATTGTTGATTTTTGGAAAAATTCATGATCTTTATTATGCATGGAACCTTGGCTAAGCGACGCATTTTATTCGATGAATTTGATGTATGCTATGATGTCGGGAACTAGATAGTTTGAACCCGTGAGATTTGAGCTTTTTGTGCATATTTATGCATATTCTTGATTGAGTGATCATGCTTGCTTCGTTGTTTCTAGAACTTGCCTTGTTTCTCCATCAAGACCTTAGTATATTTACGAACTAGGAAATGATCTTAGGCCATCTTTCTTTAGCCACATGATTCCTATACACTAACCTTGTTCATAATCCTTTGTTTACCCCTTTTGAGCCTTTATTAGCCGTTCTTTGTGAAACCGGATGATAGGAGGTTTGGATGATTATGGGTATCCTTAGTTGTAGTTGGTGATATGGAAGGAGATATTTGAAAAGTATTTGTTGTGGTGTAGAAGGAGAGAAAGAAAAGAAATTTTAGATGCTTGTTTAAGTGTAGTTAGCTATCCCTATAAGCTTAGAAAAAAAAAAGAAAAGAAAAAAAAAGAGATAAGAAAAAAAAAATAGAGCCTTTGTTCAAATTAGAAAGAACATGTATTAGTTGAGCTCTGGAGAAAAAAAAAAAGAAAAAAAAAAGAAAAGAAAAAGAAAAAATAAGCATAAGGGGATAGTTAGCTTTGATTTGTATAGCATCTTTGAGTTTGTAATTGGTGTGTTGGAGGGTAGAAGATGGAGATTAAAATCCATACTTTGGTTGGAGTTGAAAAAGAGGTTGATGATTTAGAGCATTTTGAGTCACTTAGCCTATATATTCCCTACCTTATCCAATGTCCCTACATTACAAGCTTATATAAAGACCTTTTTGATCCTTGTTTGTAGGTATTACATTAGGTGGAGATGTTGAGATTAAAGGCAAGCTTATGGTAAACATGTTGCATTGCATTGATGTTGAGTGAACCTTCTTGATGTGCATTATATTACATCTTTTCTTTGAGAGAGTTGAGTGTTCACTTTCATATACAAAATTTCACATGTTTGGGAGTGTTCTTTGATGGATTAGCATACTTTGAATTAGTTGAGTAGATTGTGTTGATTGATGCTAAGGTTGTGTGCATAGTTTTGATCATGAACATGAGAGTTGTTTTTGAAAAGCTTTGAGGCCAATATAGTTCACGATACTTGAGTCTATTGTTTGTTTTGTTTTGCTTGAGGACAAGCAAAGGTCTAAGTGTGGGGGAGTTTGATTGGTGTGTAAATGTTAGGATTTTCGTAGTGTTTTCGAGTCCGTTTCGTTATGTTTTGCGTCTCTTTCGTTTGTATTTTGCTATGATTTGGTTGTTTGGAGTTTGGTTCGTGTAGGATCGTTAGGTGGAAGAAACGGAAGGAAACGGCTCGAAAAAGGCGAAGAATTGAGGAAATATCAAGTTTGGAGCGAGCACGACGCTGGACGATCGTCCAAGGCTCTGGACGACCGTCCAGAGTACTCTGGACGAGCGCGCTGATGCTGTGGACGAGCGTCCAGAGTAGAAATTGAAGAAGCGAGCGAGTGCGACGTTGGACGAGCGTCCAACGTACATTGGACGACCGTCCAACGCTCCGGCCAGCTATCCTTTCCTTATTTATCTAGGTTCTTACCTAGTATATATATATCATCCTTGTACACGAATTTGTATCACCTTTTATCATTGTTTAGCTTTAGTTTTCAGATTCAAATACTTTAGTTTAGCTTTCTATTGTTCGGATCCGGATTCGTTCTTCGTTTATTGCAATTTAATTCAAGACGTTTATTTAATTCAAGTTCTTCGTTCTTCGTCTCAATTTTCGTAAGTTCTTTTATCGCTTTTGTTTACTTGTTTTAATTGCTTGCTTTCGTTTTAGATTCGTTTTCTTAATTGCTCCGTTTAAATTCCTTAGTTTAATTTCGTTCTTTCGATTTCAAGTTTAAAGTTTAGATTCGTTTTTCTTGCTTTCAATTCCTTCGTTTTTCAAAGTTTTCAAGTTAAATTAATTTGCTTTTAATTTCCAGATTTCAATTCATAATGTCTAGATTTATTTATGCTTCTTTCTTTGCTTTCGATTCCTTCGTTGCTTCCTTTATTGCTTTCCTTTCGATTCTTGCCTAGGTAGATTAATCGTTTTTCTTTAGTTTAATTCTTAGATTTATTTCTTGTTCTTAGATTAGTATTTACTTGCTTTTATTTATTGCTTTATTTTACTTTCTTGCCTAGGATTTAAAAACAAAAACCCCAAAATATTCTTTACTTGCTTTCTTAGATTAGAGTTTTACTACATAATTGATTGCCCTGTTAAGTTTTCCTTGAGATTCGATACTTAGGTTTTACTTGCTAGTGCTACGATAGATTTCGTCTATTGCGAACACTTTTTGGTGAAACAACCAGCCTCCTTGGAAGCAGCATCTGATGTAGCATTCATTCTTATAAGAGTCTGCAAAGATTTGAGGACGTGTAGAGGATTAATTCCACATGCTCTTCGAGAGAGACTTGAAGTATATATATAACTAGCTATTAACATGCTCTCTGCATTTGAGCATTATTTATAGTGGCTTTGACAAGTATAGCTTATTTGTTATAAGATTCTTGGAAGGGGGGTGGCCCTTGCCAATATATGATGAAGGTAAGTAATGATTTAAAGATAAGAATTTAATTATGACAAAGGGTTTTGACACAGTTCCCTCTTCTTGACATGAGGCATCTAATCACATGAGATTTAGTTACGACCCCCTGCTGATTTAGCAGATCCTGATGCGAGCGTTAACCACTCAGAGCGGCTTTAACAAGCGTGGTTTACTTAGCACAAGGTTTTTCAAGAATGGCTTTCGCCTTCATGGAGCTGATGTCAGTGACATCTGTCTTCACGAAATCTATTTTGCTAGGTTGTTTATCTTCCTGAGGCCTTCCTGATGAGGCCTCTGGGAGGGATCTGATCAGAAGAAAAGGTTATTAAGAATTTGTGTGGCATCTTACTTTATTAAGCTTAATATGATATGCCTCGGCCGTATAGGCCCTTTTTGTCATTAGCACCTATTTTATAGGACTTTCTTGTTAAGATATTCCCTGTTAGCCAAGGATTATGAGAATGGTGTCCTTTATGCCGGATTCCTAAGAACATTACTTATCAAACCGAATCTACGAGAGCTTGGTTCATTTTATAAAGCTTGCAGAAGCGCTGACTATCAGGTTAAGCTTATGAGAGCAATATCCTCCTTAGAGGTTTATAAAGGTATTGTCTATTAAATAGAGTTTTTTTGAGAATACCACTTGTGAAATGGGATTTGGGTGGGATTTTACCCACTGGAATGCAATGGGTAAAACTTATAGGAGCGATATACAAAAATGTCGCCTTTAGAGTAAGGCTTAAGGGTGCACTGCCCATTTAATGAGACTTATAAGGAATTTTGTCTATTGTATGAAGTTTAGGAGGATGTTGCCTACTGAATAAAGCTTGGGAAAAGTTCTGCCCATTGCGAGGGGTTTGCAAAGGCGTCGCCTATTGGATAGGGCTTTGTAGAAGGTTCTGCCCATTGAATGGGGCTTGCAAAAGAGGTGCCTATTAGATAGGGCTTCGTGAAAGGGATGCCTAGCAAGTAGGGCTTATAAAGTGTTCTGCCCATTATATGGGGCTTACGATGATATTGCCCGTTAAACAGGGCTTTTGAGGAGGATTGCCTATTAAATAGGGCTTATGCAAGGTTCTGCCCATTATATGGGGCTTACGATGATGTTGCCTACTGTGTAGGGCTTCTGAGAGGAGGTTTTGCCCGTTATTAGGTGCTTACGAGGGAGTTGCCTACTAGGTAGGGCTTATGAGTAAGGGTTCTGCCCGTTATACAGGGCTTACGAGAGAGTTGCCTACTAGGTAGGGCTTATGAGTAAAGGTTCTGCCCGTTATACAGGGCTTACGAGAGAGTTGCCTACTAGGTAGGGCTTACGAGGGAGTTGCCTGTTAAACAGGGCTTATGAGAGAGGGTTCTGCCCATTATATGGGGCTTACGAGGATATTGCCTACTGGGTAGTAGGGCTTTTGAGAGTATTTCCTGTTAGACAGGGCTTCTAAAGGATGTTTGCCTGTTGGACAGGGCTTCTAAGGGGTTTGCCCATTATATGGGGCTTATGGGAGGTTTTGCTTCCAGATGCAAGGCCCCTTCATCAAGGTGAATGGGGTAACCTTGTCATCCTCGGCTCTCCACTTCTTTAATGTTTATATTATTTCATGGGTTTTTAAGTCATGGCAATTCAAGAGGCATTCGACTAACTTTAGTAGTGATACTTATTCAGTAGTCACCAATCTTTTGTAACTCATAAATGGGTTTCATATTGAGCAGATGATAGACAGAATGGTATGCTCACCAAGTACGCAAGGTGAATCAAATGTGTTTGGAGATTGCTGCAGTCTATGACCCGACTTTCCTCCGGATCCTTCACAACCTTAGGTTTTTGACAAAACAACAACGGATTAGCCATCACAATTCATGTCATGAAAGAGATATGGCCTTGAGATCGCTTTTTAACCATCATATTGACGTGCTATGAGCAATGTAGTCAAAACAAATTCAGGGCATACATGCTGAAATTCTCCAGGAATAATATAAATCTTGCGTTCAATACATATTCCTTCTATTAGACAACCACCATCCTAGGTGATCACCGTGACAGAGTAAATGACAAGGCAAGTTTATGCACACATCATCAAAATCAATTAAAACTTCGAGGGTAAACAGGGGATTAGCCCTCTGAACCCATGGATTTTCACAACATTTACAGATATCAACTCGCAATTCACATTCAGGGAGAGAAAATCACATTCAAGGAGAGAAAATCAGTCTTTCAAAACACAGATTCTCCCTGAATCGACATGTTTATCACAATTTCCATTTCAGAGGAGATGTAATCCTAGAATCACACCACTTTCAACAGCTCATAATTGTGGAGAGCTTATCATATATCAAACAGCAGCATACTCATCTATGTTTTCGCTACTCGGACCACAAACAGGGTATTTCCTACCAATATAACTTCAGATTTTATCATATTCTCCACACAAGAACAAAATAAAGGGGAATCGCAAGCAACATTATAACAAGGCGGTGGAATTTCGCATAAAAAGCAGAGGAAATCGACATCTTAACTCAAGGATTTCCCACAGACGGCGCCAGTTGATAGATCCGGGTTAGAGATCCACAACAATTTAGGGTATTGTTCATCATGTATTGCAAAGAGCATTCATGGATAAAGCATTAAATTATTAAAAAGCAAGAGATTCATGTGTACAGAAAAGCCATAACCAAACATTTTGTACAGGGCAGGATGCGCGTAGCGGCAACAGATAATAGTTGAGATATAGGCAACAAACAGAGGGCGTATTTAGCCACAAACTTGCAAGATTCATGGAGTTTTGTACTCATACAAGTGGATAACGAAGAAACGAAGTAGGAGAAAGAGAGAAACGAGGAGCTCGGGGCTCCGTTAAGCCCCATTCCCCTTTAAGGCGATGCGGGTTCTTACCTTAGGTTCCAGGTAGTGTATGTAAGAAAGAGATTCTTCCCCGCGTCGAGAAGAATAGATGGGTGTGGAGATGAACGGCGGCTTCCCGGAAGAAGGTTTGGCTCGCCTTGACTTGCTTGAGCCCGGAGGAGCTCGTGAGAGAGAGTATTGAATGAAACAGTACACAAAGGTGTGTGTTGTGTGTCGAGAGTGATGATGTTGTTGTGCGTTCACTTAGTATTTATAGGTGTAGAGAGGGTAAAAAGTGAGCATTCGTGTGAAGGAAGGACAGAAAAGGGAATTCAGACGGAGGCAGAGTATCCTCCGTCATGAATGCAGTGGTCCTCACCCTATGTTGCATAGAGTCACGCGGACCGCATGTTATGCAGAACCTTGAGCTTCTGCTAAACACTCATAGGATCTGGTCAGGTCCTCTTATCTTTACAGATGCCAGCAGATCCCGCGCAGCTTATGAAGAAAGTTAGAGCCTCGCAGCTTCTTGCCGAGCATGCGATTCTTAATGGTTTGTGAGCATCTGGTGCCCACAAAATTTCTTTGATACTATGCTACTACATAAAATAGCCTTCATCGATCAATAGGGAAAAGTAACCCTTCTCTCCATTAAGGGTGTTGTTGAGGCTAATCCCATCCAGGATCTATTACTCCTTTCGGAGAGGTGAGTTTCCTCCCTCTATTATTACATCTGCCATACTAGCTTTCCTAAGAACCGTAACCTAAGGATAAGGAAAGTGTATTCCTCATTCTCTTGGGTTATTTAGGGAGTATAGCCGATATTAGTCCCTATCAAGAAGAATCTGTTGGTTCGAGCAACAATGTGAACGTAGGTGTTTCATCACCGAACTACTCTAAACACTGGTGTCGTATCTCTTTTCTTAAGCTTTCACTATTTCTATTGCTTTGCTTATCATATTGCATGTGCATCAAAACAAACCCAAAACGACACTTTTAATTACTTAGAAAAGACTAGCTTACCTAGTTCCACATTTGCAAGCGAGTCGCTCTGTGACCAAGCGTACGCTTAGGTCCAGACACTACAACAATAAAGGCCTATAACCACACCCCTTTCATGACACAAACTAATGTATGTGGAAATACTACCCCTATTGAGACATATTTTTTTTTTAATTATTCAGCATTTAATTTTTTAACTCTATAGTGACATCGGAAGCCAGGCGTCCCAATATCATTGTAATTGTGACAATACTAGATGTTAGGTGTTTTTTTGTTGTGTTTTTAGTATTTAATAATTAATTGATTAAATGAAAGTAATTTTTTAATAAAATAAAAGTAAAGTTAAAAATAAAAAAAATAAATGAAATTCCCCAAAATCAAGGGCGGCAACAATCCCGCCAAATTAGTTAACCTTTTAACTTGCAATTCCCAAATTAAAAAAGAAAAAAATTATAAACCCTCTTTCGTCCTTATTCCTCTCCTTCTTCTCTCCTTCTTCTTCTCCAGAAATTCAATCGACCGCCACAGCACAATCGCACCGCCGTCATCTGAACGACGTTGGCTCGGTTCAATACCCCCTTCTTCTTCTCCAGATATTCAATCGACCGCCACAGCACAATCGCACCGCCGTCATCTGAACGACGTTGGCTCGGTTCAATACCCCCTTCTTCTTCTCCAGATATTCAATCGACCGCCACAGCACAATCGCACCGCCGTCATCTGAACGACGTTGGCTCGGTTCAATACCCCATATAAACCGCTCTATTGGGTGAGAATTAACCATATTCTCTATTGATTTATGTTACTGTTAAGTTTGAGTTAAATTATTTATGCTTTTGGGGATTTCGAAAATTGCAGTGTGCTTATCTAATTGTAGTATGTTACGTATTGAATTGGATTACATAGAAAATTAAGAATCGGTCCGGGTCTGATTATTGCTCGCTAGCCGGAGAAAAGGTAATTGATATATTCATTTGCGAATATTTTGCTGAAATATGTACTGTCAATACTGGAGGAAGTCAAGAGTTTGTATATATATATATATATATATATATATATATATATATGAGTCGTTGGCTCTTTTTTTCTTCTAGATTATACCTATTTGTATTCATTTGTTACTGTAAAATAATTAAGCTGATGTGGTTTTAGTCGTTTCTTGAAGAGTTAAAAAAAAGGTGTTAAACTTGGAGATGCTATGAGCATATATGATTATTCTTGTTTTATTCCTATTATGTATATTGAGCTAGTTGCAGGTATGGCTAGTGGAACTCGAAAGCGTAAACAAAGAAATTCAGTTTTAACTGATAAGACAGAGCAACCACCACTAAGTATGATTACTCAAGAACACGCTATAAATATTATCATGTGAATTTTCTCTTATTCAATTATTATATATGGACTAATATGTCATGTAGGTACGACAACTAGAACTCAAGTGGGTAGACGAGTGTCCAGTATTGAGCTACAAGATCAGCAAAATCTTGGCCGAGTATTATCAGACCCACGTAGACATGACACGACTAACTTCAGGCTCAATGGTAGGTTCAAAATAAGTAAATTCAAAGTGTATATATATGATGAGTTCCTCAAATTATATTCTTAGTATACAACTCATGAAATGACACCATTCTTAGAATTCATTGGGTAATCCAGCAATATTATAGGAATTATATTATATTATTATTGTTCTCTTTTTTTTTTTGTTGGTAATCCTTTATGTAACTCATCAACACATTACAGGTTTGGAAGCTAATCAACTTATAGGATCCCATGAAACTATTTCACAGGTTGATGAATCAACACAGCAAAATGCATGTGAGCTTCATAACGGAGCCACCCAAGTAGAAAATATCAATGACAATGGTCCAGATGATGGTAAATTTTAGTAAGCTTTAAATATTGATTTAACTTGTAATGTTACTTAGGATATTATTATATTGTGAACTTTTGTTGGAAATTATGAAATGTAGATGAGAGGAAGCCTAGAGGCCCAACATACATGCTGCAAATTTGGGGTAGACCATCGAACCTACCTCCTATTCCGCTTGATTTTGATAGTCTTGGAAGACCCGTAAGGCCTAACCAAGGTAAATTCTCCGAGTTCCTTGGCACTATAGCGAGGAATGGTATTTATTGCCCACTTGATGTACAAGATTGGCATAAAATGCCAAAAGAAAACAAAAGCAGGATGTTAGATATCGTCAAGGTAATCTAAGCTTAATGTTTCTTACATATTTCTAGAAATGCTTATCAAATAATTGTATAATTTCTTTTATTCAGTCTCGATTTGATATCTCCCTTGGAGATGAAGTCTGGATCCTCACATCTATCAATAAGAAATGGAGGTCGTGGAAAAGTTTTCTAAAAACACGATATTTTATTCCCGATAAAGATATGAAATGTTTGGTAGATGAGAGAGATGGGAGAGTATTGCAAGATCAATGGATCAATACACTTGAGTATTGGAACAAAGAAGAAGTAAAGGTGTATTTTTTATTTATTCATTTATTATGTACACTTACTTAATAAATACTCCCTCCGTCCCTTTGGAGTTGTTACATTTCTTTTTAACATTTGTCCCAAGCGTTTTCGAGAATTTTATTGATGAGTTTTAAAATAGCTTTTTAAATATTGTTTCCTTTTATGAGATACTAAAACACTTGTAGTATCTCGTAAATTTAAAAATTTCACAAAAAAGATATTATGAAACTTATTATCAATACGCTCGAAAATGCTTGAGATAAATGCTGAAAAGAAATGTAACAACTCCAAAGGGACAGAGGGAGTAATACTTATCGGTCAGAAGTACAATTTAACTCTTCTTTTCTTCTTCCATATTTAGGTGAGAAGTGAAAAAAATAAAGTTGCTAGATCAAAAAGAAGTATGGATCACCTCACCGGAAAAACGCTATTTGCACAAGTCCAACGTAAACTGGTGAGTATTAATACTCTTTCACATCGTTGTATTGTTGATGCCTACTTCATTTACTAATGAGGAGTGTATGTTAGGAGAAAGAAAAAGGTCGTCCTCCTTCTCGTGCTGAATTGCTTGACTCGTGCTTTACAAGCAAAGAAAATACTCCAATTCTTGTGGCTAACTATTTGGTAAGTTTATCGTTTTAGATTAATAAAGAAAATGATCATAAATTTGAAGGGGATCTGAAGCTTGTTTTAGTAGCAGGTACATTTATTATAAAATCTTGGCACATATTATCCTCTTATTTATACCGGTCAATTTATTAAGTTCCTTATGTACAAGTTAGTGAATGATGCACGTGTTATGGACAGTAAATTAAGGGCATACGTTTTGAGATAGCTTCTCTATCTGATGACAGGAAAATTGACAGGAAAAAATTATATTTGCTCTTGCTTGTAAATTGACAGGAAAAAATTGAAGAATTAAGAAGGCAACTCCCAGAAGGAGCAGAAGATCATGTTGGACCGAATGACTTGTATGCCCAAGTTTGTGGACCAGACAGACCTGGTCGAGTTAGGATGTTTGGGGAAGGAGTTTCTCCATCAGCTGTATGGGGAGAGGTTCCAAACAGGAACATGTATAAAAAACTAATGCTGGAACAACGATCGGAGATTTTGAAATTGAAAAATGAGATTGCAGAATTACAGTCTAATCTTGCGGTGCATTCTCAAAACTCTCAAATCATCACACCAGTTCCTAATAATCTATCCAGACCAACCTCAGCAAAGCAACATCTTCAGGTACTTTTTTTACCCAAAAAAAGGAAAATAAATCAAACACTTGCTAAATTTCGGTGGTATGTGTATGTGGCATTTTTACTTGGATTTGATGGTTAGATAGTTTTTTTTATTTTATTTAAAGAAGCAGGCTGAATATCTCTTAGATAATGGAACATATATAACATCATTTAGAGTAGAAATAGAGACTTTCTTGTGTTTGGGACTTCCATAAATCAAAGGCTACTAGGTGAAAATCTTTGTCATATCTTTACCTGAATTGACTATAGAGAAGTGACTATAATTTCAGTTATCATTCTAATGTAGTTTTTCAAATTTAGCTAATTAGGATTGTAATACAGCTCCTATTTTTTAGATTACTTTGGCCCAAGAACACCACATTGTGGTCATATATCATAAGATTTTACATTAAGTGTTTTTTTTTTTTTTTTTTTTTTTTTTTTTTTGCCTTTTTCCCTTGTAGCTTTGCAGGTTGGAGGTTATGTAGTTCTTAAGAGTATGTTTGATCAAGGTATAGTTGTCGCCCAAGGATGCCTTTATAGCACCGATCCAACTGTAGAAGTTGGGGGACAAGAATTGGGAGAGAATTGGTGTCAAGTACAAGTGAAAGCTGCATTTCGATCCGAAGAGAAACTAATTCGACCTTATGATCATTGTCAGACACTTGAGGATGCAATTGGTGAAATGGTTGCTTGGCCATGCTATTTGGTAAGTGTTTCTCGACTGGTTCAAAATATAATTTTACATAAAATGATTAAAATTGGAAGTGAATATGTAATTTTTTTTCATTGCAGGTGACACCTATTGCATGACTCAAGGCCAAGTTCTTATGTGGTAACTGATGCAGATTTCAGATGATTTATAATTTTGTTATAGATTGTAATTATTAGCACTATCTTCCTCCTACTTATCAGACCATAGCATGCTCTACTCTTTCTTTGTCATCAGTTAGTCGTTAGCTATTTTGATCGACATTAATTTTCAAAAACCATTTGATATATAAAATGCAGATCATATTCATTTATCTAATTGTTTCAATTTATTTTTGTTGATCAAATGACAGAAAATTAATGGGAATTCGTATTTTATATAATTATAATACATTAAGGACACAAGAAAAATGTTACTAAAGGCTGTACGTTTATTATTATTACATCCTAGAATGTCATGAATAAAGTCTAAAGTGACATTACTAAAGTGTCATATTCCATAAGAAAATAATTGTCGAAATAGGAATTTGTCCAGACGATATGAAGTGTTCAATTACTTGACTTATACCAACACAATTTAATGTCCTTTGATATTTTTAAAATTTAATAAATATTATTCTTTAGTGACACTAAAAATTGCCTTAACACTTAATTTATTCTATAGTGACACTGGATAGGATGACACAAAGGAAAAACGTGGAGAAAACAAATATGTGGTAATAGGATGTAATTTGTGGCATTTTTGTGTGTCTTGTAATGCCATTTTTCTTGTAGTGAGAGTTAAGCTTATGCTGTAGATCAAGCTTCGGCTAGGTCTTAAGTTGTAAAGCGACCCGATATCTTGCCACTCTGACTAAAGTTGAAAAAGAATATGAAAATCTTCTATTACACGTATTCACCCCCCCCCCCCCCCCCCCCCTACGTGTAATCCTCTTTACAAACCGGGACCAACACATACCACGGCCTTGGATGTTGTTCACTTGAAAAGGTATTACGCATAATAGTGGAGTATCATATAGATCGAGTCCAGTTTTATTAGTCAGTCAGTTCGTCTTTTGTCAGTTTGGGTCTGTCTTCCAATTATTTTCGAAAATTTTATTGAAAATTTGAAGTTCTTTCAACTTTATTTATGTTTTCTTACGTTGTCTTGCATTACTCTACTCTATTCCACGTTACCACTCTACAAACATTTCCACACTATCCTTACGAGGACATGTGTGTTACCCTTGAGACACGCATCTCGCGTATGAACGTATTTACGAGGAGACCACTCATACCGACTTGTTCGGCCAACAGGAACTCACCGATGATAGACCCAAGAGTCACTTCGGTAACCGATGATAGACCCGAGAGGCACTTCGGTTCTCGATGATAGGCCCGAGTGCCACTTCGAAATCCGAGGCTAGGCTCGAGAGCCACTTCGGTCAATTAAAATTCTTCTCGGCACTATATCCACACACGTCGAAAGACAGGATAAATCGAGCAGAAAATAAACACATAAGGTAAATCTAAAAATTTATTTTATTTATATGAAATAAAAATTTTACAGGTCAGAACGATGGTCCAGATCCAGAGCCATGGCAACATTCAAAATGTTTAGCCAAGGAACCAGATCTAGGGTTCATAATATCATCCACCGTAACTGTTTCCTTACTACGAGCTTGACTCCGACTACTGCTTGGTCTCTTCACCCTCCTCGGCCCTGAACTGCTGGTTGTGCCTCTATCCGACGAACTACACTTCGGTTCGAAATAGGTGCTGGACGTCGGACTTGAGCAGGGAAGGATAGAAGCTCAGTTCGGTGGCGAAGTAGACGAGAAGGTACTGTTGGACTTATTGCCCGAAAGCGTGGGACATTCGTTCTTGCGGGCTGTAGCTGTGGGTACGCGTCCAACCATTTTTTTTATAACGGGCTGTCGGGTAATGATTAAGTGAAACAAATTCGTCAGAAGCCTCAACTCGGCAACATGATCTGCCACTTCCCATGAATCTGGACCGCGATAGCGTTGCTCCCTTGCAGCAGCCCGGACAAATTGTAGCGCTTCGGCCTCCACCTCGGTGATTGTCTTGCCACCGTGCTCATGAATTACTCTCTCATACTCGGCGTGCTCGACAACCTTCACCTCGGACTCCATGAAATCCTCTTTCATTTGGAGGTATCGAGCTTCGTTTTCATCAGCTTTGATCAACAAAGCTTTATATTTAACGTCGTATTTGTCACGGATATGCTCAACACGTTTTTGCAGCCATATAATATCTATGTCCTTAGCATCGACTAGCCGGGACAAACATTTTGTCTCGTTGAGATACGGGGTCAAATCAATTTCGGGTTTGTTCTACAGACAGAATAAAGAAACACTAAGAGTTGTGCACAATTTTTTTTTTTCATTGATAAAGGAGTTTAAGTACAACCGCGGAGCTACAATTACATAACACAAAAAGGAAATGGACAAAGGATCAACTGACCCCCGCCAGAGAGCTCAGCCTCATTCACAACGAAACTCGGCTGCTACACCTCGGCAGTTTTCTCCACCTCGGCATCAGCTCCCTTCTGGACTGGGACACATTCCCCTTCTCCTCCTCCTCCTCCTCCTCCTCCTCCTCATCATCATCATCTGACACATCCGGAGATAGAGGATGGTCTTTCCGCTCCACCCGAATAGGCCCAAGCCGGGCCTCGAATTCGACATCTCGGTTGATGTTGCACTTCAGCACATCCTCAGCAGACAGGAGGGTGCATTGACTGGCAAGTGCTTCCACCACCGGGAAGTGAGCACTCTTTTTCATCAGAGCCCGGCCATAGGTACGAAGCATCGCCTCATCCTCGATCACCTCATAGCCGTACTTCCCCTTCTCCAGCTCGGGGAAATCCTCGGCCACGAGGTCCAACACCTCGGGAATAGATCGGGTGCTCTCTGGTTTAGTCAACTCAGCGACCAGCAAACTGAACTTCTTGCTGAAGAAGATTCTCTCAGCAAGAGCTCGGAACACGTCACCCTGCACGAAGGCCAGCTCCTCCTCTCGAGATCGGGTAGCCTCCAACTCCCGCTCCAGCTCCGCCACTTTCTCCTTGGAAGCGGCGAGGTCAGCCTTCGCAGCTCCGAGCTGCTCTTTGAGCTTCTCCTCCCTCACCGCGGCGGTGGCGACCTCTGTTGAAAATCGTGACCAATCTCCGGCCAAATCCTTCACCTTCCCGGTCACTCGGGAGAACTTCGCCGCGGACGCACGAAGAAGTTGCACCATGGAATCAGCAATGCGAGCCAAATCCTCCGCGGTGGAGTCAACGGCCTGCACAGAAACAGTTAGCATAATTTCAAGAAATATGATAGTTAAGGCACAAAGCATCATTATTTACCTCGGGGAAGGAAGCAGTGGGGGCACAGACACCAGTGCACGCGACCTCCATCTCGGAGGTCGCGGACGTCTCTCCTGCGCTGTGGAAGCCCTGCCCCTTCAAACGTTAAAGGGATTGCTGAAAGGGGGGGCGGTGAGAACGCCACCTTTGGGATCGGTCTGTGTCCTTTCAGTTGACACAGACCTCCTCTTTGTCTCCTCGGCACTCGACGCCGAGGTCTCAGTTGGCTCTTCTTGGAGGTCGGGGTCTTGCTCTTCTATATCATATTCACTGCAGGCACAAACCGATGTCAACAACCGCGGTAAAAAACAAAAAACAAAAAAAAGGGAAGAGAGACCTAACCCCTCCTCGGCTCCACCTCGGTGGAAGGATCATTGGGGCTCAATCCCGAATCGACCAACTCGGCCTCGGTGAATCTGTTGGACATTTCACTGAGGATATTTAAAGCAGCCACCAGCTCGGCAAAATGCTTTTTCTTCTTTAATGGAACCCTCTCGTCAAACCACATTGACATCACCCTCAAAACGACAGTAAAAGAAATGCTTGTACCAGTCCGGTACTTTTGAAGAAGATTTAACTTTAAACCGATGGTGAGAAGATAAGAAATACCATCCCCCCCCCCCCCCCCCCCCGTCATTAAAGCTATACATCGCACCGAATGTTTCGGCCGAGAAGGGAAGACCTAGACGAGTACAGGCAATTCCCAACCCAGTAATTTGCAATATCCCATTAGGATAAAACTAGGCAGGGGAGACACCAAATGTATCGTGAATATCGGCATAAATCGCCGGAAAAGGAACGCAGAGGCCGAAAAAGAGGTGGTCCTCGTAGATTGTTACGAATCCCGTGGGGGGAAAATAGGCCTTATCTCCCTCCCTTGGTTGTGCCAGAATAACGGAGGGGGAAAAACTATATTTATGACTAAGTTCATATAAATAGGATGAAGACAGGACAAAATCAAGGGTGGACACTTTTCTGGCAGCCTGAACATTTTGTGTAAATTCCATGGGCTCCGGAAAAGGGGTGGGAGAACTAGAAGTTACGCATTTCAAATGATTCAACGATACAAACGAGGGTTCTTACGAAGATGATGAAGGAGGAGAAGATTCCATAACTTACTTGTAAATGGAGAACTTGTAGAGAAGAGAAGAATGCGTCGAGGAAGACGACGAAAGTGCAGAGAGAATTATAAGATTTAGGGTTTCTTTTGCAAGAGAGACGAGTAAATGATTTCGATGATTCAAATCATTGAAGGAATAGAGAAGAGATAAAGCGTATTCAATATGCTTCTTTAATGCGACCCTGTTTCAAGTAACGGCCAATCCTATCCATGCTTTATCGGGATGCCAAATGTCTGTATTTAATGCTACTGACACATGCAACTGGACTTCGGAGTCGGCACCCGCGGTCACATCCAACTTGTCATCGCATCTCGGCGTGCTGACCTCAGTCAGTATGGCGACACACTCCGGCAGGATCACATTCCAAATACTACCTCCATCACCCCACGTCTTTTGGTGGGGGGGGGGGGGGGGGGTGATAGGAAATGGGCTGTTGGTCCCGGTTTGTTAGAGGAAAAACACGTAGAGGGGGGGGGGGGGGGTGAATACGTGTTTTGAAGTTTTTCAGCTTCTTTTCCTTTAACTCAGAGTGACAAGTAAAGAGCTCGCTTCAATACTTAAGACCTAGCCGTAAGCTAGATATATAGTGTTTAGCTAGACTTCTTGACCTAAGTTTGCACTTGATCAAGAGTGAGTCTTTACTCGTGATGCGGAAATTCGGTGAGCTAATCTTTCCTAAGTAATTGAAAATGCAGTTTGAGTTTGTTTAGTATGCTTGAGCAATGGATAATCAAACAGTAAACAAATAAAGAGAGATTAGGGTTAGAGATACGACACAGCGATTTATAGTGGTTCGGAGATAAAGCTCCTACGTCCACTTGTTGCACTGGGATACTAGTACTCTTCACTCAAGAACTTGAAGATTACAGGTTCTTCTAAAACCTATGTCAAGATCGAGCTTCACTTGCTTGTATCTGACGATGACTGGGTGATTACGGGTTCACCACACAAAACCTAAACTGGACTGGAAGCTTCACTCGCTTCAGTCCGACAACAGGGAGATTACGGGTTCTCCTTACAACCTAAGCTTCGATCGAGCTTTACACAATCGAGGAAAGTGTAAGCTTGGATCTAGACTCTATGATCGAGACTTCTACTATCGAGGAAAGTAGAGCATTGGATCGAAAACAACCTAACGACGACGAACACAAAACCTAACTGAACTTTTAGGGTTAGGGTTTTCTGTTTCAACAGACACACTAATGAAGAGCTCTTTACAGTAAGTGTAAAGTAGGCTAGAGCTCTTCTCTAAGCTTGGATATGAATTAGGCTTAGAACTCTAAGTGTGAAGGTTGCGAAGACGAGTTCCGATGGAACTGGAACTCGGAGAACACTTGAAACAAAGACTCGATGAATAAGCTGAAAGCTGGGAGTATTTGTTTGCAGTAGGCGCTGAATGCTCAAGTGTTGGTCCCGGTTTGCTATAGGAAAAATACGTAGAGGGGGGGGGGGGGTGAATACGTATTTTGAAGTTTTTCAACTTCAATTCCTTAACTCAGAGTATAAAGTAAAGTGCTCTTTGGAAATGCAAAGACCCAACCGAGGGCTAGATCGAAAGCAATCACGAATCTCTTGTCCTAAGCTTAGAGCTTGATCAAGAGTGAGACTTTACTCTTTGTGCGGAATTTGGTGAGCTAAAATCTTTCCTAAGTAATTGAAAGTCCAAGTTAAGTTTGTTTATATGCACGTGCAATGGATAATCGAATACTGTAAAAAGATTAAGGTAAGAGAGATACGACACAGAGATTTATAGTGGTTCGGAGATAACGCTCCTACGTCCACTTTGTTGCACGACGGCAACTGTTCTTTTCACTCAAGAACTTGAAGGTTACGGGTCCTTCAAAAACCTGGTCGGGATCGGGCTTCACTTGCCTAGATCAAACGACTGACGTAGTGATTGCGGGTTCACTACACAAACCTAACAGAGACTGGAAGCTTCACTCGCTTCAGTCAAACAGACAGGGAGATTACGGGCTCTCCTTACAGCCTAGCTTCGATCGAGCTTTACACAAACGATGTAAGTGTAAGCTTGGATCTCAACTCTACGATCGAGACTTCTTCAATCGATGAAAGAAGGGCCTTGGATCTGAACAACCTAACGACGACTCAAAAACCTAACAGACAACAGTTTAGGGTTTTTGGTTGACGAACACACTAATGAAGAACTCTTTACAGTAGATGCAAAGATGGGTAGAGTTCTTCTTCTAAGCTTGGATATTTGAAGTGGGCTTAGAATCTAAGTGTGAAGGTTGTGAAGACGAGTTCCGATGGACTGGAAACTCGGAGAACACTTGAAACAAAGACTCGAAGATTTGCTCGAAGGCTTGGGAGTGTTTGTTTGCAGTAGGCTCGAATGCGCAAGTAGTGTTCTATCTCTTCACGTCTTCATCCTTCACTATTTATAGGCGGAGGGTTGGCTAAGATCCGTTGCTTGGTTGGTGGTCTTGTCCCTCCTCCTCTCGACAGTACTTGCGCAGGCAGTAGCTTTTGCAGACGCGCAGTTTTGGACTTTTGCCGAAAATGGCTAAGTTCCAAGTTTAACAGTAACTGGAGCGAGCCAGTACTGTAGCGGCGCCTTTGTCGGCCTGGCAGTCAACTCCTCTGCTCCTCTCCTCGTTCGACACGTGGAGATCTCGCAATTAATGCAAAGATCTCTAGTTGACTGAAATTCAAATTCGGAGCGGGAATTTGTGCTGTCGCTTTCTCGTAGGTAGTGGCTTGCTTCGCTTTGAAGTTGTAGCGGCCGCTCCGAAGTGAGTCGCTTTAGGATCATATTATAGCGGGTCGCTTTGCTTCGCTTTGCAGCGTTTGCTTCGTTTTGCTTTAGCGCTTGCTTCGCTTCGCTTTGCAGCGTTCGCTTCGCTTCGCTTTATAGCATTCGCTTCGCTTCGCTTCGCTTCGCTTCGGTAGACTCGCTTCGCTTGCTTTAACTGTAGCGCTCGCTTCGCTACGCTTTGCTTTGAACTGTAGCGCTCGCTTCGCTTCACTTTGGCAGACTCACTTTGAATCTACTGTAGCGATCGCTTCGCTTCGCTATTCTTCGGCGCGCTTCACTTCAGCTTGCTTGACTTGCTTTGCTTTGGAAAACACACTCAAGTGAGTGGCCTTCACTTGAACTTTTGAAGCCTAATCTAAGCAAAATAAAAGAGCCATCCTAACAGTGTAGGCTTAGAAAAATTCTAACCTATTAACTTCATCAAAATGGGTCGCTTGGGAAAAGGACGCTTGGGGTTTTGGGATCTAATCAAAACAAATGACTTTATTTATCAAATGTCCCATGAAGTTCCCCCTTAACAATTTAGTCCTTAACAATTCCCAACAATTTCCCCCTTTTTGATGATGCCAAAACCCATAAGACTTGGATAAAAATAATAAACCTAGTCTATTTAACCGTGAAGGGAACTCCAAGCGACTGCTTCCTTTGCAGTTTCGTTTGTAATTTTTCTTTTAAGTTCCTTCCCCCCCCTTTTTTTTTTTTTTGGGTTAAATTAATGAGTTTGTAGCAGAAATATAAAGTCATTCACAAAGCGAGTAAATGACACAGAGGAGACAGAAATTGAAATGAGATATATGAACAAGAAGTTCACACCAAATATGAAGCATGAAATTTCAACTATTTCCTGCCGCTTCATCCTACTCCTCTTTCTCCTCCTCCTTCTTCTCTTCTTCATCTGTAGCATCAACACTATAGGCTGATAAGACTTTTGTTTCCATAGTGCCTACTGTGTGAATGCTTGGTCTTCTCCATGCACTCTCCAGCCTGAACGCTTCATCTACTTCAGCATCAGTAACTCCCCTGTTAGGAACATCCGTGCCTGGATGATAAGGCATGGGGAAGTCCTTTATTTCTGGCACCTTGACGACAATTGGCTTCGGTTGAGCTTGTTCAGCCATAGTGAAGATCTTTCGGCGCAATTTGTCGTCGTAGACGGCTAGAAAGTTGTTGAGGGCACTTATTCGAGAACACTCATTCTGCAGCGGCACTACCTCCCAGTAGTAATAAGCCTTGATGAATAAGTCCTTGTAGTACAGCCACTGCTCGAGTAGATCTCGCGGAATGAAGTCCTCGATCTCTCTTGCGTCAAGATGCTCGTTCCTCCTCTTGGCTAATTCCTCCTCTGTTCTTTTTGACAGCATAGTCATTATATCAGTGAATTTCTTCCCTGATTCACCACTCCACAGAGGACGCCTTTCGTTGAGTCGCTTCCTAATATAGTTTTGCTCTTCCTTTTTAGGGTAGCGACCCGACTCTACCATTTCCTTCGTAGTCACGTCGCATGCATCAGTTATAGCTTGGGCTTCACATGCTTCGGACTCATCAGGCATGAGGGGAACGAACGCACTGCGAACCAAAGAGGACTGAAAAAGCAGTACTTCGCTGAACTGCTCCTCGATTCGTGCGTCAATCACTTGAAGACGCCTGGCGTTCACTGTCTTCGATCTCTCCGCTTCGCTCCTTCCTCCTTCTCTCTCCTTTCTCCTCTTCTCTTCCTTTTCAGTTCTTGAAGCGACTGCATGTTTAGACTTTTGGCGCTTAGCCGTAGAGTCATCGACATTAGATACTGGTGCAGCTCGCTTCAAGGGCAGCTTCGGTGGTGGGGGAGGTGGCATATCCTTCTTTGCGGCGGCACTCGAGGGGACAACTGCTGATGAAGTAAGTGCAGCAGTGGTCGAAGTGAGTGCGGCGGCTGAAGTTGGCGCGGCGGCTGAGGCGGGCGCTTGGGATGAAGCGGCCGCTTTGGTACTAGACGAAGTACCTGCAGCAATAGAATTTTTGGTTAATTTAAAAAGTTGCTCCATCTCCCACGCCATGGCAGCATCCTGCTCCACCTGCCTCAGCTTCTCCTCCTTCGTTATCACGGTCACTGGAGGATGCCGTGCAATGGAAGCACTTAGCACTTTATCCTGAAGCGGCCTGCTAGGCTCTTCGAGCTCTTTCAACAACTCCTCCTCCGTGAGTTTTGTTTTGCCCTTTACTCCGCCCAGAGCCCACGCTTCATCCTCCTTTTCACCGGCACCACTACCTCCTTCCAACATCCTCTCAACTCCAATTATTCTTCCCCCTGAACCTCCTACTCCTCCTAGCTCCATCTGTCCTTCCCCCTTTTTGGCATCATCACTGCCAGGGGTTAGGATTACTGATTTCCCGGAGAGGGATTGGTGTAGAGAGTTGACTGTGTTGAAGATGGCCTGAAGCATCTTCTCAGTTTTTCCTATGGAGGGCGCCACCAAGTCAGCTGTTTTGATGGAAATTTCTTCGAGCAGATATTTACATTGTTTCTCTCTCTCCACAACTGATGCCATCATCCTCTCCAATGGCTCTACTTCCCTGAAGCGAGCCTCCAGCTCCGCTTCAATCTCCCTCCTTATGTCTGCCTTCTCCTCCTGCAAATTGAAGTACCAGAATTCCTGAGCCGCTAGGAGTTCAGCTTGCATCGTCTCAAGGCTCCTCTCTCTCTGGCTTAGAGAGAGATGGAATTCGGCACTTGCAGCCATCTTTTCCGTGTACGCTTCACCCAGCTCCTTGACCTTTTGCAGTAATATGGAAAAATCTGCTCGCTTCAAGTCAAGGTCATGGGCATCTTTCCTCCGGCTCTCCAGTTCTTTCTTATCTAACTCACTTTCTTCCTTCAGCAGCTTCATTTCAGTTTGAAGTGAGTCGAGAGACTTTTTCGTGCTTATTAGTTCACTCCCCTTCCTGATCAGCTCCTCATCCTTCTTTTCTACTACCTCCTTCAGCTTTTTCACCTCCTTCTCCAACACCTTCTTCTCTTTCTCAACAGCGATCAATTTGACATTAACCTCCCTCAAGCGACTCCGTTCTGCATCAAGCGAGTCCTTGAGTTTGGTGATAGATGTTGTTTGATCTTCCACTAGCTTCGCCTGCGCCTCCAGCGCCTTCTCCTTCTCTTCCAACAGTCTATCCTTCTTCTCCACCGTTCCCTCCAACTCCTTCCTCCTCTTGTTGAAGTCTTCTCGAAGACTGACAATCTCTCCAGCCTTCTTTTCCATCTCTTCACTCTTCTTGGTGATTTCACTGTGAAGGCTAGCAATTTCAGCCTCCTTCATTTCCACCTCCTCCTTATGTTCCCTGATGAGCTTCCTTTCTTGAGCAGTGGGCACTCGCTTTGGTACAACGGCGAGTGGATATGCCTCCTTTACTTTGGCATCCAGCTTCTCCCAAAAGCTGGTCCCGTCAAGGAATTCATGGAAGCCGTTTGCGCCAATGAAGTTCAGCAACTTGGCCTCCAGATTGATCAGTTCTTCCTTCTTGAAGGCTTTGAGGAGTCTGAAGATTTTGTAGTACTCCGTTCCTCGGTACGTGATGTACGTCAGAAAGTCGACTACATTCGTGTAGAACACGTCGCTCCATTCAACGCTCGCGGAGCTGAGATTGTAGCGAAGGTTGATTGTCTCCGCGGCTTGCTCTCTATCTCGAACATAGCGGTCGAGAGCTTGTTTATGTTCGGTGAGGGCAGGTGGTATGAATTCTGGAATGATAGAAACTTCACCGATAGTTTGGGCGGTATTGGCTGTAGCTGCCGATGTAGAGGGAGACTGAGAGGGTGATGAGGTTTCTTGTGTTTCGGATATTTGTATGGGTTCAGTGGGTGGTGGTTGGGTTTGAAGGGATTGGAGTGGTTTGAAGGTTGTGTAGGCTTCAATGGGGTCGACATGGAGTAGAGGAATTTTGGGTATGTGAAGAGAGGATGCAGATTCCTCTTCCTGGGGAGAGAGGGGGGTTGATTGTATGAGTGGTTGTTGAGTTGATGAATGTTGGGGTTCTGGTATCTGGGTTGTTTGGGCTTGGATTTGAAGTGGGGTTTGGGTAGCTTCGGTTTGGATAGCTTGGGTTTGGGGTTGAGTCACTTCAGCGTCCTCAAGCGGCTTCTCCAACGCCTCGCTTTCTTGGACAAGTGAAGCGACTCGCTTCAACTTCTTGCCTCGCTTTGGCGCGGCACGCTTCCCGGGTGAAGCGACCTGCCTCGCTTGGCTCACTTCGGCTTGCCTTTCGGCAACCGGTCTCGCTACGGGTACTGCTACCTCAAGTAATCCCAGATCCATCAATCTTTTCGTCTTTCTCCACTTGTCGTAGTAGATGGACTGTTTGTTGTAGGCAATGACGTCGGATTCCGGCCAGACTTTGCCGGGATATTTCATCTCCAGGGCAACGGATAGCCTTGAGAAGAATTTCAGTTTCCCCTTGCGGAGAATCTGATCGGTGCTTCCCTTCACAAACGCGAAGTCACCGGCAGCTTCGTGGATCTGCTTGAGAAACCAGCCATGCCAGTTGAAGCTGGTTCCGGTGAGGCTGTCAACAATAATTGCAGTAGCAATCAGTTTGGTCGCGGAGAGGGTCTCCAGGTTTCCGACGTAGCATGCGATACTCTTCGTAAAAAGCTCGCAAATAAGGTTGAAAGGAGCCTTCAAACTTGTGCGTATACTGGCCTTCTTGAAGTTTGGCTCGGCCCCGTCGACGGCGAATCGGCCATATTGCACTCCGGCCGAATAGCCTAAATCTAGCAGTGAATCTCCACCATCCTTTAGCAAATCGAACTCGTCGATTAGATCACTCAGATCCACTTCCACTGGCTCTCCATTCTGTGGATCGGAGAAGGATGACGTATTCTGCCCTTTCCTTAGATTCAACAGAAGCTCTCCGACTGGTTTGGCCAGAATTTTCGTCGGCATAATCGTTACAAATTTCCATAGGCCGGCCGTGGTCACGGCCCTACGGAGAAAACCTTCTCTTTCGATGATTGTTGGGTCGAGATGAGGCTCGACATTGATGAATTTGTCTGCTTCCTCGAGAAACTCCTCCATCGTCTCGGTGTTCTTCTTCTTTCCCATGTTGAGATTTGAAGAAATTTGAAGAAAATTTTGACAATGAAGTAGAAAGGGTTGAGACTCGTGAGTTGCAGAGTAATTGCAGATCTAACACGAGAATGGCAAATTTAGAAGGCTGTGAAAGGTTTGCAGTTCTGCCTCGTCCCATATATATAGAATTAGGTTGTGGCTGACGTTGCAGGGGTAGGACGGTAATAACGCCGAAAATCCTGTAGGTAGGCGGCGGACGTGCGGTGATGGATCTGACGTGTCCGGTGTCATCACAGTTAAAGTGAACCGCCACTTGCTCGGCGTCGCCACGTGGCCTTCTATGGTTGGCTTGTTGTATACGGCGTTGATCGAACGGTTCCAGATTGGGGCCTGTTGAGATTCGACGGCTGGATCTTCTCCGCCTTTTCCCGCTTCAAATTCAAGCGTGTGAACACGCGCCCGTTATTTCCGTCGTTCCTGCACCTGCATTAAATGCACAGTAGAAAGTAAAATTGCACTCGAGTGCAGACAGCTCATACTCGCTTCATGCCCGCTCGCTTCGAGTTGGGCCGCTACGCCTTGACTCGCTTGAGAGACATTCGCTTGAGTGACTGTTCTGCACTCGCTTGCGATGGCTAGCTTTGAGTGACGAAGCACTCGCTTGGCCATCTGAAGCGACTGGAATAAGAAATTGAATTTCTTTGCTTAATTTAAAATGTTTCTGACTTACATACTTCGAGGATAAACAAGAGTGTTTTCCTCTTTGTATTTGTGTCAGATTCATTTCATATTTTCCACGTAGTGAGTGAAGGTTTCTAGCACGCTTCGGCTCACTTAGTGTACTTAAAATTGAAACACTTACCAGTCAATCTCACTTCGTAGGAGATTGATACCACAAATTTAAGACTTCACTTGAATTAGTTACCACAAGTTGAATGCTACACGTTGAGTTAGATCTTCATGGCATTCATCTTCATGGCATTCATCTTCCTCTACGAATTAGAGAGTCCTCCATCGAAGTGATTGGGGGAGAAAATGAATAAAGTACACAAGCTTACTACAACCCGAAGGGAGCATCACGTATGTGTACTTATTCACGACGAGTGGGGGATGAGTACAAGTCCTTATCTCAGAGCAGAAATGGACAGGATGACAATGAGAATGCTCTGACAAGACAATCTCGTATTTTACGCAGAAGCATGTCACCAGCCCTGCAACCTTTTGTATAAAAAGGTAAACCTTCAAGCTTTCCTACATTCTAAAGAATGAATCTGCAGTCGGCTCGCTTTGACCCAAGCTAGGGCAAATTGAAGCGATGCAGAATTCAAGATTGCTGCAATCTTGCTTGCTTTGGAAGTAGCTTGCTCCGAGAGAAGCATTAGTTCCCCCTTAACCATATACTTAACAATTCCAATAAGTTGGTAGGGAACTTCTTCCAATACTCCACCTTTCTCCACCTAACTTCATTTTCTTCAAGCGAGAGAGTTTTGAAGTGGCTCGCTTGAGTTGGTGAAGATCCGAAGCGAGTGACGCTCATGAGAACAAGCGAACACTCCTTCGTGCATCCTGGAACTAGCATTCTTCACCAGGGTCTAATAACCCTAATTCCATGCATAGCTGGTTGAAACGAGACTCAGCTAGAGGCTTGGTGAGAATATCTGCTCGCTGGAGATCGGTATGAATTTTCTCGAGCTTGATATCCTTCTTCTCGACATGATCACGAATGAAGTGATGTCGAATTTCCACATGCTTGCACCTGGTGTGAAGCACTGGATTCTGCGAGATACATATGGCACTGTTGTTGTCGCAGAAGATCGGAATTTCATTCGCTTCAACTTTGTAGTCCTTCAACTGTTGACGAAGCCATAGGATTTGAGAACAGCAGCTTCCTGCGGCCATATATTCAGCTTCCGTTGTTGAAGTGGCTACACTTGTTTGCTTCTTTGAGAACCACGAGATTAGCTTGCTTCCCAAGAACTGACATGTGCCCGACGTTGATTTCCTATCAACTCGGCAACCTCCATAGTCAGCATCGGAATATCCAGTGAGCTCCAAATTGTCTTCCGCTGGATACCACAGCCCCATGTTGACAGTGCCCTTCAAATATCGAAGAATCCTTTTGGCAGCTTCAAGATGGCTGTGTTTGGGATTGCTTTGGAAGCGAGCGCAGACACCGACTGCAAAAGCAATATCTGGCCTGCTTGCAGTGAGATAGAGAAGTGACCCAATTAGGGCACGATAATCTGTAGGATCTACAGATTTTCCTCCTTCGTCTGGCTCCATCTTCCAGTTGGTATTCATAGGAATCTTCACAGCTTTAGCCTGTTGAACACCAAACTTCGCAAGCATATCTCGAGTGTACTTGGCCTGGTTGATGAAAATTCCATTATCCTGCTGCTTCACTTGAAGACCTAGAAAGCAGCTCATCAAGCCAATCATCGACATCTCATACTTGGTCTTCATTAGCTCTCCAAACTTCTCGCTAAGCGACTGGTTTGGTGACCCAAATATGATGTCGTCTACGTAGATCTGGACCCATAGCATATCATCTCCATGATTGATGGTGAAGAGAGTCCGATCTATCTTTCCCTTTTGGAATCCATTTTCCACTAGGAATTGAGATAATGTATCATACCAAGCTCTGGGAGCTTGCTTCAACCCATACAGAGCTTTCTTCAAGCGATACACTTTATCTCCCTGCTCGAAACCCGGTGGCTGCTCCACATACACTTCTTCCTTGAGTTCACCGTTGAGGAATGCGCTCTTCACATCCATTTGGTACACTTTGAATTTCTTGGCCGCTGCATAGGCTAGAAATAAACGGATCGCTTCAAGACGTGCCACTGGAGCGAAGGTCTCGTCAAAGTCGATTCCTTCCTCTTGGCAGTAGCCTTTGGCAACTAGTCGCGCCTTGTTCCTCACCACGTTGTGGTCCTCGTCCGTCTTGTTCTTGAACACCCACTTGGTGCCAATAACATGCTGAAACTTGGGACGATCCACGAGGTACCATACGTCGTTCCTGGTGAACTGATTCAGCTCTTCTTGCATGGCGATCACCCAGTTAGAATCGGCTAGGGCTTCCTCCACGCTTGATGGCTCAATGTTTGAGAGAAAGCAACTGAACATGGCACTTTCTCCAAACACTTGACTTCTGGTCACTACACCCTTGGATGGATCTCCAATGATTTGGCTAGGTGAGTGATCCTTGAGCCATGCTCGCTTTGATCCGCCAGCTTCATCTTCATCCGCTTCCTTGTCGCTCGCTTCACCGTCCGAAGCGACAGGATTGGGTGCTTGGCCAGCACTAGCTTCAGGAATCTTGGGGGCAGCTTCGACTTCTCCTTTGGGATCCTGCTCGCTTGAGTCCTTGATCTCATCATCTTCATCAAGCACGTCCCAAGAGAGTTGATTTGAGAGTTCCTTGCTTTGATCCTTTTCATTCGCTTGAGCCTGTTCCTGTGGAAGACTTAAAGAAGATTCATCAAATACGACATGGGGTGATTCCTCCACAACTAGGGTTTTACAGTTGAATACTCTGTAGGCTTTGCTAGATGTAGAGTATCCTAAGAATACTCCTTCATCAGCTTTGCTTTCAAAGGCTTTCAACTGTGACTTCCCATTGTTGTGAATGAAGACCCTACAACCAAAAATATGAAAATAAGATATGTTTGGAATTCTCCCTGTCCATATTTCATATGGTGTTTTGTCGTGCCGTTTGTTGAGAAGCGTCCGATTCTGTGTGTAGCATGCCGTGTTGGCAGCTTCAGCCCAATACTTCATCGGAAGCTTCGAGTCAGCAATCATGGTGCGAACGGCTTCTTTGATGATTCGATTCCTTCTTTCAGCAACTCCATTCTGCTGAGGAGTGCGTGCTGAAGAGGTTTGATGTGCTATGCCATGCTCCGTGCAGTATGCTTCAATTGTAGAGTTCAGGAACTCTGTGCCTTTGTCGGAGCGAATGGTCACGATAGCTTGATTCTTTTCCACCGCCAATCGCTTGAGTAGTGTGGCAGTTTGGTCAGTGTCTCCTTCTTGCTGAATAGAAATACAACCCAAGTGTAGCGAGAGAAATCGTCGACTACAACTAGAGTGTACTTTCTTCCATTTACACTAACTGGAGTAACTGGACCAAACAGATCCATGTGAAGCAGCTCGAGCACTCGCTTTGATGAGGCTTCTTCGAGACTGGCGAAGTGCTTCTTCGTCTGCTTCCCTCGTTGGCATGGTGAGCATGGATGGTCTTTGATGAAGACTTCATTCGGTATGCCTTGCACCAAACCTTTTCGAGCTAAGCGATTGATAGCTTTGAAATTGAGGTGGTTCAAGCGTCTGTGCCATAGCCATCCAATTTCTGTAGCACTTCTTGCAACTAGACAAGTTTCCTCCTTGCAGCTGTCCCATTGTGCTATGTAGACATTCCTTTGTCTAACTCCAGTGAGCACAATCTGGGATGTGAGTTTGCTCTTCACAATGCACTTGTTGGAGATGAACTCCACCCTGTACCCTTTATCACAAAACTGTGAAATAGATAACAGGTTGTGCTTGAGTCCTTCCACGTAGGAAACCTCTTCAATTTTGAGCTTTCCGACTTTCAGTGCGCCGTATCCCCTGGTGCTTCCTCGAGAGTTGTCACCAAAGGTTACGTGTGGACCCTTCTTCTCTATGTAGTTGTGAAGTAGAGCTTTCATGCCGGTCATGTGTCTTGAACATCCACTGTCCAAGTACCAAACTGGTTGACCCTCACTTGGCATGGGATCCACGGCGCTCACCTGCAGTTAGACAGATTTTGGTACCCAAATCAGTTTGGGTCCTTGCAGGTTAGTTCCCTTAGGTACCCACACTTGCTTCACTCTCTTTTGAGATGAAGCTTGTGTCATGGGCTTCTCGACCTTCGAAAACTTGGTGTACTGCCCATAGGCAGCTTCACACGTGCAACAGTGTGTGCAAGAGGGGTAGCGGCTCGCTTCAGACCTACCTACGCTCTTCCCATTTTGCTTATATCCTGAAGCGACTCGCTTCGGATTAGCTTTGGGTTTTGAGACTGACTTAGGTTTTCTAGTCTGTTGAAGCGGCTCGCTTGGTTTCCTCGAAGCGGTCCAACTAGGGTTTTGACCCCGACTCGCTTGAGTAACCTTGGAAGTTTGAAGCGGCCTCTTGGTTGCTTCAAGTTTTTCCCCCTCAACGTTAGTCCGGTTGGACCATCTCCAGTCCGGATAACGTGACACATAGACATTACTCCTCTTCTTAGGAGGTAGATCCTTTGTCTCTCGTGTCTTGGCTTGAGACTTAGAAGCTTCAACATTTTTCCCTTTACCCTTGGATTGGTAAGACTTAGCATGTTGAGTGCTAGGGACTGTTGAACTTTGCTTGCCCTTAGGGTCTGCCCTTAAAGATATAGACATCTTCATAGGCTTCTTCTTAGGGTTCTCAGCCATTTTGCATTTGTCCTTGTTGGTGGTCGCTTTGGATGCAGTGGGCAATTCCAAAGTGACTGATGGTGTAGTGTGTGATGCACCAACAAAGACAGTCGGCTTGGGAGGTCCACCCTCATATCCAAGTCCTCCCTTTCTACCAAAAGGTAGAAGAGAACTCTCTAGTGCCTGTCTAGCGTATGATGCTTTATTTAAGTTGGCAACTAGAGTGGATTGGGTTTCATACCTTCCCTCCAAGCTTTGATGTCTAGCGAAGAGATCCTCGAACATACTAGTCATAGCCCTTAGATTAAGTTTGACTTGGTCAAGCTCAGTGGCTAGCTTTCGGTTCTCCTTCTCGCTTCGAGACAGAGCTTGTTTTACCACTTCGTGGTCGCTTGACAATTTCTGGTGTTTGTCAAACAACTCACTCCATGTAGAGGATTGTTCTTTCTCATTGACAGTGTGTGCTAGTGTAATTGAAGTGATTGAAGGATAGAAGAATACCTCCCCAGTTTCTTCATCGGTGAGCGCCATGAGTCCCAGATCCTCTCCCTCGCTTGAGTTGGGATCTGTGAATGCATCTGAGTCGCTTGAGAGATCTTCAGTTGAAGCGATCGGCATTTCACTCGCTACGAGCGCTCGCCTTGGGGCATCCCTCTTGGCCTTCAATTCTTCGCGCTCTTTGGCACTTAGCTTTGGGCAATCGGATTTGTAGTGGCCCATCTTGTGGCAGTGGTAACACTCCACTTCCATCATGTCGCGGGGGATCGGCTTGGTCGTCTCTTCTCTCTTTCCTTTTCCTTCTCGAGCATCAGTGCTCCTCCCTTTGTACTGCTTGTAGAATCTTTTATACTTGCCCACTCGAGAGTTCATCTTGTTGAAGTTCTTTGATAAGAACGCAATGTGTTCTTCCAACTCTTCCCTTGTCATTTTGGCAAGCGACTGCTCGCTTGGCCCTTCGGCAGCTTTGAATGCTACTCCTTGTGACGTAGTGGGCGCTTCATCCTCGTCGTCGAGGCTCATTCGATTCAGATCAAACTCGTGAGCTTTGAGCTCAGAGAACAGTACTTCTGGCGTTAGCTTCGTTAGATCCTTGGTAGCTAGATATAGCTCCTTCATAGTCTGCCACTTCCTTGTGAGAGCACGGACTATTTTCAGATTTACTTCCTTGTCTGTGAGTTCCTTCCCAAGCGAGTTGAGAGTTGCAGTAATGTTGGTAACTCTCAGCTTGAAGGCGTCGATGGATTCTCCTGACTTCATCACCAAATTTTCAAACTCCCGCATCTGAACGGCGAGCTTGTTTTCCTTGATTTTGTCTGTACCTTGAGAAATGAGGGCTAGAGTTTCCCACATTTCCTTTGCTATTGCGCACTTCCTAATCCTTGGAAGGTATGCATCTGACACGGTGCTCTGCATCGTGTGGCGTGCAATCTTGTCGAGGTTGGCAACTTTGAAGTCATTTGGAGTATACTCATCTTTATCCTTCTCCACGTACTGTTGTCGAACGTGGGCTGGACGACCTTCAGCGGCTGGAACCTCCACAGATATGGCTTTCTTAATTTCAATTGGTCCGTCTTCAATGACTTCCCACATCCGGTCGTGGATTGAGCATAGGAAGCTCTCGACTCGGAAACTCCATATCTCGTATCCTTCGATCGAGAACTGTGGAAGATTTGATGCACTGTATGTAGACATAGCAAACTATCAGCAGTAAATGCAATATGCGTGGGTGAGGTTTTGATGCACTTAGGAAATAGGATCCGGTTCAGTGAGACAACGTGGAGTGGGGACTCACTTCTGATATGCAAAGCAGAGGCTCGAAAGAACCGCTGCTCTGATACCACTTGTTGGTCCCGGTTTGCTATAGGAAAAATACGTAGAGGGGGGGGGGGGTGAATACGTATTTTGAAGTTTTTCAACTTCAATTCCTTAACTCAGAGTATAAAGTAAAGTGCTCTTTGGAAATGCAAAGACCCAACCGAGGGCTAGATCGAAAGCAATCACGAATCTCTTGTCCTAAGCTTAGAGCTTGATCAAGAGTGAGACTTTACTCTTTGTGCGGAATTTGGTGAGCTAAAATCTTTCCTAAGTAATTGAAAGTCCAAGTTAAGTTTGTTTATATGCACGTGCAATGGATAATCGAATACTGTAAAAAGATTAAGGTAAGAGAGATACGACACAGAGATTTATAGTGGTTCGGAGATAACGCTCCTACGTCCACTTTGTTGCACGACGGCAACTGTTCTTTTCACTCAAGAACTTGAAGGTTACGGGTCCTTCAAAAACCTGGTCGGGATCGGGCTTCACTTGCCTAGATCAAACGACTGACGTAGTGATTGCGGGTTCACTACACAAACCTAACAGAGACTGGAAGCTTCACTCGCTTCAGTCAAACAGACAGGGAGATTACGGGCTCTCCTTACAGCCTAGCTTCGATCGAGCTTTACACAAACGATGTAAGTGTAAGCTTGGATCTCAACTCTACGATCGAGACTTCTTCAATCGATGAAAGAAGGGCCTTGGATCTGAACAACCTAACGACGACTCAAAAACCTAACAGACAACAGTTTAGGGTTTTTGGTTGACGAACACACTAATGAAGAACTCTTTACAGTAGATGCAAAGATGGGTAGAGTTCTTCTTCTAAGCTTGGATATTTGAAGTGGGCTTAGAATCTAAGTGTGAAGGTTGTGAAGACGAGTTCCGATGGACTGGAAACTCGGAGAACACTTGAAACAAAGACTCGAAGATTTGCTCGAAGGCTTGGGAGTGTTTGTTTGCAGTAGGCTCGAATGCGCAAGTAGTGTTCTATCTCTTCACGTCTTCATCCTTCACTATTTATAGGCGGAGGGTTGGCTAAGATCCGTTGCTTGGTTGGTGGTCTTGTCCCTCCTCCTCTCGACAGTACTTGCGCAGGCAGTAGCTTTTGCAGACGCGCAGTTTTGGACTTTTGCCGAAAATGGCTAAGTTCCAAGTTTAACAGTAACTGGAGCGAGCCAGTACTGTAGCGGCGCCTTTGTCGGCCTGGCAGTCAACTCCTCTGCTCCTCTCCTCGTTCGACACGTGGAGATCTCGCAATTAATGCAAAGATCTCTAGTTGACTGAAATTCAAATTCGGAGCGGGAATTTGTGCTGTCGCTTTCTCGTAGGTAGTGGCTTGCTTCGCTTTGAAGTTGTAGCGGCCGCTCCGAAGTGAGTCGCTTTAGGATCATATTATAGCGGGTCGCTTTGCTTCGCTTTGCAGCGTTTGCTTCGTTTTGCTTTAGCGCTTGCTTCGCTTCGCTTTGCAGCGTTCGCTTCGCTTCGCTTTATAGCATTCGCTTCGCTTCACAGCATTCGCTTCGCTTCGCTTCGCTTCGCTTCGGTAGACTCGCTTCGCTTGCTTTAACTGTAGCGCTCGCTTCGCTACGCTTTGCTTTGAACTGTAGCGCTCGCTTCGCTTCACTTTGGCAGACTCACTTTGAATCTACTGTAGCGATCGCTTCGCTTCGCTATTCTTCGGCGCGCTTCACTTCAGCTTGCTTGACTTGCTTCGCTTTGGAAAACACACTCAAGTGAGTGGCCTTCACTTGAACTTTTGAAGCCTAATCTAAGCAAAATAAAAGAGCCATCCTAACAGTGTAGGCTTAGAAAAATTCTAACCTATTAACTACATCAAAATGGGTCGCTTGGGAAAAGGACGCTTGGGGTTTTGGGATCTAATCAAAACAAATGACTTTATTTATCAAATGTCCCATGAAGTTCCCCCTTAACAATTTAGTCCTTAACAATTCCCAACATCAAGTAGTGTTCTACTTCTCTTCGTCTTCATCCTTCACTATTTATAGGTGGAGGGTTGGCCGAGATCCGTTGCTTGGTAGGTGGCCTTGTCCCTCCTCCTCTCGACAGTACTTGCGCAGGCAGTTTGCTTTTCAGGTGCGCCAGTTTGTCTCTTTGCCAAAAATGGCTAAGTTACAAACTTAACAGTAACTGGAGCGAGCCAGTACTGTAGCGGTTTCCTTGTCAGCCTGGCAGTCAACTCCGCTGCTCCTCTCCTCTTTCGACACGTGGAGATCTCGCAATTAATGCGACGATCCTTAGTTGACTGGAGTTCAAAATCAGAGCGGGAATTGTGTTGTCGCTTTCTGTTAGGTAGGGGCTCGCTTCGCTTTAGAAATGTAGCGTCCGCTTCAAGTGAGTCGCTTCAACGTCATACTGTAGAATGTACTTGGAATATAAATTTCCCGAGTGTCCGCTTTTAGTGTTTATTGACTCCGCGTTGACTCGCTTCATCTTTCACTGTAGCGCTCGCTTCGCTTTGCTTTAGTCGACTCATTTTGAATCTTCTGTAGCGCTCGCTTCGCTTCGCTGTTCTTCGGCACGCTTCACTTCGGCTCGCTAGACTCGCTTTGCTTGGAAAACTCACTCAAGCGAGTGGCCTTCACTTTTGAAATTCCTGCAGTCTAAAGCCTAAGCAACTAAAGCTATCAAAGCAATCCTAACAGTATAGGCTTAGAAAAATTTCTAACCTATTCTACATAGAAATGGGTCGCTTGGGAATAGGATACTTAGGGATTTTGGGATCAAATAAAAAAAAATATACACTCACTTCAAAGTGTCCCATATGAGTGTCACACCCCGATTTTCCTAACTCTAAAAATAATCAATTTAAATATAACCAATTAAATCGGGATGCAACGAAGGGTAAAATAAAAAGGGAGAAATCATAATTCATTTGATTTTAATTAGTTTTAATTAAAATTCGTTTTAGTTCAGCCCGGAAATTTGGGCAGCATATCCCCTATACCAGGATCAAGTCGTAGTAAATACCAAAGACTATTTATCAGCTAACCAAGTACATAAACCGTAACGATGAGGTCGGACCAGACCGCGCCATCATCGGATCCAAGATATTTGATAAAAAGTAACTACCGAGGCGGACCAGACCGGTCTACAGTAGGATCCAAAGTATATAAGAAACTATAACAACCGTGGCGGACCAGACCGCACTTCGGTTGGATCTAGAATACATATCGAAAGCATAATAACCGTGGCGGACCAGACCGCACTACAGTTGGGTCCAGAATATATAATTACATCAGAGTTACGTTTAAATAGCGGAAACGAAATAAACAAACATTCATTTACCAACCGTTTATAGTTTTTTTTTTTTTTATAAATTCGTTTAAGTTTTCGTTATATAAATTCATATTCTCAAAACGTTAAGTTTTTATAAACTAACAAAAGAATAACGAATAAAACATTAACGAACTTTTAACTTTTTAAGTTAACTAAAATTATAACTTCCATTTCATTTATTTAAAGTAATAATAATTCGGTTATCTAAGTGACGGAAAGGGAAATTTTTTTACGAACCGAAACATAAA
Organism: Thymus mandschuricus; assembly: GCA_029379335.1. Lineage (NCBI taxonomy): Eukaryota > Viridiplantae > Streptophyta > Magnoliopsida > Lamiales > Lamiaceae > Thymus > Thymus mandschuricus. Next base: position 9,388,298 of record CM057074.1, on the reverse strand, counting down.
TAAATTGTTTTATAACCAAATTGAAATTTAATAAACGAGAAAGGTCTAACAGTTTAAATTTTTATTATCCTCGTCTCTTGTTTATTCCTCCTTTCCTTCTCTCTCTCCTCGCTCCATCACTATGCCTCCGGCTCCCAATCTGCAAAACAAAGAAAGTTCTACAGGGCTGAGTACATCTAGCACTCAGTGTGATCATTGCCACAAAGGAAAACAAAAGCAGGACTTTCAGGATTTAAAAAGGGAGAAAATAATGAATAGAGTTCGATCCCGTACGACCAAACAATTTAGGTACCCATGTAAGTATTCCCGAGGTTACTCGTAATCGAATCCCGGTTAAACCACCTGTCGGATTATAAGAACATTTGCAGGGTGACATATATAAAGTGTATATAAACCCATCAGCTATGCTAGACGGCATAAATAAATTATATGCAAGTCTATCGGCTAGGGATCGAGATTTCCGTGGTAAACCCCACTCCCGACCCCGGTGTACACCAGTTGCTCGTTGGAGTTTTAGACCTAACGATGTCAACCCGATATCGTAAAGATTAGAGCATTAAACCTGGGAAACCTGTGATTCACAATTTAATCCTGAAACAAAGCCTGCACTTGAAGAATATAGAGCTTACTAGCTCAAGAGTTATTAAGAATAAGAATCCCCAAGGATTTTAACAAGTTCAAATAAATAGATCCCCACCTTTACCGGTTACTCGATTCTTTGGTTCGAATCTTAGGTCAGCTTCTTCGGAGATTCTTCCTACAAATATTTCTTGAGGTTAAGTTACGTTCGTAGTTTCATCCTTAGAATTTTCTAACATAACTTCCTTTTAATTATTAATATATTCTTAATAATTGTATAAACACTTATTAACCTTCAATAATTATTTTCTTATGTTTTCGTCGTTTGCATGGCTTAGACTTCAACACAAAAGTTGTTCAACTAATCATTAGGAATATTTTGGTGCAAAAACATTAGTCATGCAAAAGAGTTAGGGGTCCTTCGAATCAAATGAACACAGTTTCATTTTTAGAAAATTAACGGTGATTCCGATCGTTACCAAATTTCATAGGATACTAGATAATCTCATTTCGAAGCCATATTAATATTTTCAAAACATTTGGACAGAGTCTCGACATGCAGGGAAACATTATCCATGAAAACAAGGGGTATACCTACAACAGTTCATTTTCAAGAATTCATTCCGATTAAGTGGCTCATTATTAGGTTACGATTAACTTTAATTCGGTGATATGGATGCAAAAAGGAACACCGGCAACCACCAAAGAAAGGGCGGCTGCGACGGCGATGGAGAAGAAGAGAAGATGAAAATGATGAAGGTGATGCATGTCTAATCCCGGGAACTCGTGGCGACGATCAGCCACTACTCCTAGTATCGAAATCTCCCTACGAGTGCATAGGAATGAACGGCATACCTTTTTGATGATCTGAGAGAAAGATATGCACGAAAGACGATCGATGATGATCGGGGGCTGCTCGCGGTTCCTCGGCTGGAAAGGAAGAAAGATGGCGGCAGAGGAGCTGAAGAAGATGATGGCAGCAGCTGATCGGAGAAGATGGACGGCGATGGTGGTGGTGATCGGAGATGAGCGAGAGAGATGAGGGGCTGCTGCTCCTTGCGGCTTCTTTAGAGAGAGAGAGCGAAGGTGATGGTTGATGAAAGTGAGATGAGGGGATGGGGAGATGATGATCGAAGGTGATGGAGATGATGGTGGTGATGGTGGTGGAGACGATCGGCGATGGGGAGAGGCGGAGGAGAGGTGATAGGCGAGGAGGAGAGATACGGGAGAGAGAGAGTTGGTTGGGGTTGGTGGGTTTCCTCAAGATGAAGGATTGAGATTGGATAAGGGATATGCACAAATGAGGCGGTGATGGCCTCTATTTATAGGGGTCATCCCGTCTCCGGTTCGATGCCTCGTTCCCCGACGAAAAGATATTTTTCCGGCAACGAGTTCCGATTTTAGATTTCAAAGAGTTTACGGAATCTAAATAAAATATCGAACTCAATGATATAGGTTAAAGAATTTTCGGAAGGAGTTTGATAGCTCGAAGAATTTTAAAGAAACGAAAAGGATCGAAAATAGACAAACGGCGACTCGGGTTTTCTTAACCGTTTATCCGGAAAATACCTAGCTTCTTTCATAATTCTTTTAATGTCAAAACTAGGTTAAATATATTAACATTACATTTTTGAAATTTTATTAAGTTAGAAATAATATTTTTAGTTAACTACTTTTATTTAAATTAATATTTCTAATATTCTTTTATTAAACACTTCATATAACTAATTATAATAAAGGTTTTTAATTTAAATCCTTTTTATCAATTAATATATTTATAGTTAAGAAAAGCTTATTTTATTAAAGAAGACTATTTATTTTCTATTTCCTAGTATTTAAAAATACGGGTTATTACAATGAGTTCCCCCTTAACATGTGATCCTTAACAATTCCCAACAATTTCCCCCTTTTTGATGATGCCAAAACCCAACTTAATACTGGAGGCTAAATTTTCTAGCCTATCTAACCGTGGAAAGAACTTCAAGCGACTGCTTCCTTTGCAGGCTTGTTTGAAAATTTTCTTTTAGGTTCTTTTCCCCTTTTTTTTTCGGTTAAATCGTTGAGTTTTGTAGCATAAAGGAAAGTCATTCACAAAGCTTGTAAACGACACAAATTGACAGAAAAATAAATATGATAGATGAACAAGACAGTTCACAATTTATGAATAAGGAATTCAAGGATCTTCAGTTGTCTTGTCCTTCTCTTCCTTGTCCTCCTTCTCCTCTTTCTCCTCCTCCAAGAAATAGGCAGAAAGGACCTTCTCCTCCATAGTCCTTACATTGTACTGGTTGGGTCTAAAGCTGCTCTCCATCCTCAAAGCTTCGTCAACCTCCTCATCAATAACTCTTCTGTTAGGCACACTTGAATTGGGCAGAAGCTGCATAGGGAAATCCTTTACTGCTGGCACTTTGATAACAAGAGGCTTGGGATCAGCTTCCTCACACTATGCCAAAAAAGTTCATACATAACGCAAAATCTGCGTTATCTATGTGCAAAAGGAAACCGCTAAGAATACTGGTGTTATAAAAAGTCCCACTCATACATAACGGTTCTGTACCGTTATCTATGTGAGTTTTTCATAACGGTTCAAAATTTAATACATAACACTAATATACCGTTATGTATAGTTACTTTTGATAACGGTTTGCAGCCGTTATTAATTTATATATTGTTCGTTATGTATGATCGACAATCATTACGGTTTGTGGTTCTTACGTTACGGTTACGAAGTGTTATCTTTGGTAGTTTTTAATAATGGTTTTATACCGTTATTAATATGTCGTGGTGAACAGTTATTAATTCTTCTTATACTCATTACAATAAATAAAAATGATACTTATATTAAAATACAAATAATTCACTGTACATGATTTTCCAAACATAGTGAAAAGATAAAAATGTTCTATCAATATCTATAAATGTTTTAAGAGAACCTAATACACGTATATATCTTTTTTTTCGTAGAATAAAATAAGGAGAGGTGTGATCGAAGGAATTACAGCTTCGATCGGACTTTGTTGATGAGCTCGCGTCGCAGTATTTTCCCAGAAGCCGATTTTGTACAGTGTTGATGAATGTGACGCTAGAAGGCGCGACCTGAAAACATGAATAACAAGTTATTAGCTGAGAATAGGATGTGTGTTTAATGTTGAGGCTAATTGAAATCTTGGAAAATGAACTTACGGAATGACAACAGCATTGGATATCTCTGGATGAGAGACGAGCAGCCCTCCGAGCTCTGCTGGTGCAACCTATTAAAAAGGACATTTGAACACCACCAATATCATGAACTGTTCGTACATAACGAAACTTGAGAGGATCCCAATTCTTATAAAATTATACTCCACTTGTTTGAAGTAGACAGATGAAATGTTATAACTTACCCATTAATCTGATTTGAAGAAGTGTTTTTAGCAAAAATAACTAAAACATCTGCAAAGGTGCTGTTTCCTATCCACCGCTTTTGGCCATCAAGTATCCAACCGCCCTCAACCTGATCATTTAACTCAAAATAAGTCAAAATCTATAATAGTAAATCCAAATTTAATGAAATGCAAAGGGTTAAATAATAAAGTTTATGCTCCAAACCTTTCTTGCAGTTGTTCTCAAAGCACTTGCATCACTACCATAATCAGGTTCAGTTAGCCCCTAATTCCAATCAACAACAAAACTTAGCTACTAATTTGAGGACAAAATAGTGCATATCAAAAAAACATTAATAGGCATTTGCAGATGATTCTCACCCAACATGCTATTGTTTTTAGTTGTGCAAGGGACGGTAAATATTTTTGCTTTTGTGCTTCTGATCCACAAAGTCCTATCCTTACCAGAAATAACAAATAATAATAATAATAAGTTTTTCACTATCAAGGAAGAAATACTAGAACAAAAAAGTAATAGCAAGGTTACCAATCGTCAACATTGCCAAAGAGGAATGCACCAAAATGAAAGTAGAGCAACTGGCATCGACTCTTGCCACTTCTGCTGTAGCAATGGCATTTGCAGTTATGGAGAGATTGGGGCAACCATAGCCCTATGAAGTATGCAGTTAGTTACGAGCCTACTACATCTTAACAGCGACCATGAAAAATGTAAGGCACATAAAATTTCCAAATGAAGTACCTTTATACTGCCACCGGCTACTCGCAATGCACCGAGCTTTGGAACCACTTCGAATGGGAATTCTGCCTTTTCCCAATACTGAAAAACACATTTACTTGACACTTAAAACCAAACAAGTGACAATTCATGCCGGTCGCAGTTATCTTAGATTGTCAAGCCAAGTCAAATATAGTCTACACAGCTACATCATCAGTTTTTCTTGGAAAATCTTAGAAGAAACTTCGATTTATTATCAAATTAAAGAAATTATAATAGCTTAAGATTCTACCTCATTCCTTTGATGGAAGACAGAGGACAGAACAGGAATGAGTTGCATTTTGGTAGTGAAATGGACTATTCCGAAAAGGCCTTTCAACTGCTGCAACGAGACGATCACTGCAGCGCCAGCCATGAATCCAACTAGAGTTGCCTTTGAGAGAAAATCAATAACAAATCCTATTCTGCAAAAATTCACACAATTATTCAGGTCAAAAGCTACGATGCTTTAACTAGATAAAGAGCCTAAGCATCTCCCTAGAGCTTGACTAATCGAAAAAGGCGATCAATAAACAAACAAACAATTGCTAATTTTCTTGCATCGACTACTTTCACACAGCATAATTATCTTTACTACTGCAGGCCCTTAATTCTAGTGGATTGATTCTTATACAACACTTTTGCTTAAAGATGTTTCCCATTTAGACTGAAGCCTATGAGTAAACTAGCTAGAAGCTTTCCTGATCACTAATTTTAACACACTGACTGAAAGTCATAGCGAATTCGCAGAAACTTATAAAACAGTTGGTTACAGAATGAGAAACACCTTTGTCATTATCGGAGCTATGTCTTTCTCCATGCACTCTCGAACTCTCTTCCTGAGAGCTTTCTCCTCAGCAGTCAATAAATCATCAAACTGATAATAATCCGATACTGTAAATTCGATAATTTGATTTCTATCCAGTTGTCCTTCTAGCTTATAGACATAACTTAGATACATATAATTTTATCAGCTCATTGCCCTAACTATAGTCAAGCTCTTAAGACTAAGAGTCTAACACTATTTGTTTATTTTACAAAAGATATACCAATATTGGAAACATAAGGCAGAAGCAGTAGAGCAAGAACATGTAGCGGCCAAACCATGAACAGTTGGACAAAGCTATGGCAATAGCACTCAAAAGTTTGCTTGCCTCTGGTGCATCAAGAACCACACCGCTTGCACTTTGAGGAGCAATCACCTGAAAATTTGAGAACATGAGGACAGAGGCAGAATCTAGAAAGAGAGGGAGGACGTATCCTAGTTCGAAAGAACTACGAGATGTTAATTTCCGGACAGAGAGCGAGAGAGAGAGAGGAAGGAGCGCAGCTGCGAGAGTCGCGCCGGCGGCGGAACCCCCGGAGGGTCAGCAGGCGAGCGTGGAGGAGGAACCACGATCTGGAAACCAAAGACGCCGGACAGCGCCACACCGGCGCGCGATGGCTAGGGGCATAAGTGCTAGGGAACAATGGGCCAGGAAGTCGCCGGAATCCGGAGGGCAATCTACTCAATTTAAGATATTAGGGTTCATCCCCAAATCAAATTGGGGGAAATAGCCAAGAGTAACGAGCGAACGAGAAGGAGTGCCATCAGGACTTAACACCGGTCAGCGGCTGAGAAACCAGGGAAGGCGCCGGCGGCAGTAGCCGCTAGAGAGAGAGAAGAGAGGTAGAAGAGTCGCGAGTGAGAATGGAGGAGAAAGAGAGAGGGGTGGGAGAGGGAGAGGGAGAGAGTTCTCAATAGCAGTCGCCTGTCGCCGGTATCGTTGCCGGACTCCGGTCACCTCGCCGGTGAGAGAGACACTTGGGACGGAAGTGGGAGAGAGACGGCGGAGGGGCGGGAGAGGGAGAGAGGTGGGAACCGTGGGAGGGAGTTTTTTGATTTTTTGAGGTTGGGGTGAAAGTAATTTGTAGTAAAAAGTTAAATACAAGTAATTTGTAATTTTTTTAATGGTTTAAATATTATTAGTAACAGTATTTTCTTATCGCTTTTTGTAAACCGTTATTAAAAGAAAACGTAACACTACAATACATAACGGTTCTTACTAAACTGTTAAGTATAGTAGTGATTATAGATAACACTCCGTTCATGACCGTTATGATTGATTAAAGCTACAGTCACATACATAACGACAACTGTTATCTATTTAAAAAGTGTTCACATACATAACGGTTCCGTGAAAATACCGTTATGTATGCAGTGTTACCTATGACAGAATTTGGCATAGTGTCAGCCTGTATGAAGATCTTCTGCAGCAGCTCTTCGTTGTAATAACATAAAAGGTTATTGAGGGCATCCAATCTTGAGCACTTATCTTGATAAGGCACTACATGCCAAAAGTAGTAGGCGTTTATGAATCTCTCTTTGCAGATAAGCCACATCTCAAGGAGATCATTGGAGATGAAGTCTTCGATTTCTCGAGCATCGGGATGGTTGTTTCTTCGTACGACCAGCTCCTCTTCCATTCTGCTTTTAAGCTCTTTCAAACCGCATTGAATCTGGCACTTGCTTCGGAGTTGAATATTGGGAGCTTCTCATTGACCCTCTTGCGGATGTAGTCACATTCATCAGTCGAGTAGCTACCAGAATCGGACATCTCCTTTATTGTGACATGGCAAGTGTCAATCCAAGCTTGGGTTTGGCACGCTTCAGACTCTTCAAGCGTAAAAGGAATGTATGAGCTTCGAGAGATTGCGGATTGGATGAGCCTCACTTCATTCCAGTGAACTTCAATCCGCTCACCCACCTTTTTGAGCCTGGCAGTCCTCACTTTCTCCTCTTTCTCGATTCTCTTCTTCCTTCCTTCCTCATTTCTCCTCCTCCTCTCAAAGCGTCCGGTTTTTGCGGTGACTGCTTGCTTCATCCTTCGGCGCTTAGCCGCAAGATCCTCTTCTCTAGATTCCGGTGTATTACGCTTTAAGGGAGCTTTTGGTGCTGGGGGTGGTGGCATATCTTTCTTTTCAGCATGAGCAGAGGGAATGATCGCTTGACTGGCGGAAGCGGCGCCAACAGTGGTCGAAGCGAGAGCAGCAGTAGTTGAAGTGGGCGCTTGAATTTGAGAACCTGAAGTGCCTGCTTGAGTCAGATTAAACTCTTGCTGCAGAGCCATGGCAAGAGCTTCGTCCGCTGCAATTTGTTCCTCTGTTTGCTTCTTGGTGAGTACGGTAGAAACAACAGGATGGGCAGCTATAGACGAAGCTAGCAGCTTCCCAGCTTGTGGCTTGCGAGGCTCTTCAAGCACTTTGTCTTTTCCCTTCTTTCGAGCAAGCGTTGCCCGTGCTTCATCATCCATCTGCTCCTTACCTTCATTTCCTCCTTCAACTCTACTTCCCCCTTCAATCATCCTCTCCTCTCCAACTCTTCCTCCTTCTTCTTTCCTTTCAACAATATCTTCCCCCTTTTTGGCATCATCAAGACTGCTGGGGGTGGAGATAATCACCTTTCCGCTGATGGATTGGTGGAGTTCGGTAAATTTGTTGTAAACAGCATGGAGCATCTTCTCAGCTCGCTCTGCGAAAACATGCTCTTGGGAAAGCACGATTTCTGCAGTCTTTGCTGATATCTCTTCAAGCAAGTATTGGCACTGCTTCTCCCTCTCTTTGACAGACAACATCAGGCTCTCCAAAGGCTCACCTTCTCATCAAGCTTCCCCTCTAGCTCAGCCCTTTTCTTGTCAAAATCTGCACGCAGATCTTTGACCTCCTCCACTTTCTTCTCTATCTCCTCAGTTTTGCGTGTAATCATGCTTTGTAATCTGGCGATTTCCTGCTCCTTCACCTCCATCTCCTCCTCATGCACCTTCACCAACCTCTTCTCATGCACTGTTGGCACTCACTCTGGGATCGTAGCGTTTTGATACGCTCGCTTCACTTTCGCATCTAATTTCTCCCAGTAGCGAGTCTCATTGACGAAGTTGTGGAAACCATCCTCGCCGATGAAATTGAGTGCCTCTGCTTCCTTTGCTTCGATCACCTCTTCCGAGAAGGCCTTACGGAGATTAAAGATTTTATAGTACTCCGTCCCTCGGTACGTAATGTACGTGAGGAAGTATGTGGCCTTGGTGAAGAATTTCTCCGACATCTCTGCATCGGGGTAGCGATCGCGAATGGTATCAGCAGCTAGCTCCCTATCCAAAAAGTAGTGTTGGAGAGCTCTCTCTTCTGCGGTTGGAGGTGCGGGTTTTGGAGGTGGTATAATGGTGATTTCTGTGTTGGCAGTTTGGGTGGTTTCGGTGGTGTCTGTCGTTTCGGCTGAAGTGGTTGGGGAGTTTGGTGTGGAAGCTTGGATGGATTCAGGAGCTTCAGTTTGGGTGGTTTGAGGTGGTGCCTGTTGTTGAGTTTGGGGTGGGGTGAATAGAGTAAATGCCTCGGTGAGATCAGTGCATAGGAACGGGAGTTTGGGAATTTGGATTGAAGAAGTGGATTCTTCTTCATGTGGTGAGATGGGAGATTTCTGAGGTTGAGCGGTGGTTGAGGTTTGAGGTTCTTGATGTGGTTGGATTTGTGTATGAGCTGGGGGAGTTTGGGTTTGGATTTGTGTGGTTGAAGGTTGGGGTTGGGTTTGTTCCTTGGCTGGAGATGGAATGGGTTGATCAACTTCAGTCTCCTTCACGAGCGGCTGCACCTCAGCCTCGCTCGCTTCAAATAAAGCGGCAATCTGATTCACTTTCTTTGGTCGCTTCGATCCGACTCGCTTCGCGCCTCCTCGCTTCGCTGGTGAAGCGGGTCGCTTGGCCTCTCTTGCCTCGCTTTGCCTTTCGGCAACTGGTGCTGCTGGGGGCACTTCAACAACAAGAAGTCCCAAATCAACTGGTGTTTTCTCAGTCTTCCACAAATCAAAGAAGACTGTGTTCTTTTTGTAGTCGGATGTGTCAGTCCATCGTCTGTTCTCGAACAATTTCTCCAGAGCATAAGAAATTCTGGAGAAAAACTTGAGTTTTCCCTTGCGAAGGATTTGATCATTGCTTCCCTTCACAAATTTGAAGTCCTTGGCAACTTCGTGGATCTGGTTGAAAAACCAACCATGCCAATTGAACTTAGTTCCGGTCAGGCTATCGACGATGACCGTTGTGGCGAACAGTTTGGTTTCGGAAAGTTGACCCAGATTTCCGACATAGCAAGCTATGGATTTGGAGAAGAGCTCGCAGATCAAGTTGAACGGAGATTTCAGATCCGTTCTTATACTGCCATGCTTCACGTCGAACACTGCATCTTCGACGGCGAATCGTGCGAACTCTATGCCGACAGAAAGCTCCAACTCCAATAGGGAGTTCGCTCCTTCTTCTGGTAGATTGAAGACTCCGGCAATAGCGCTCAAATCAACGTCCACCGGCGTCCCCTTCTCCGGGTCTGTGAATGTTGACGTGGTTTCTCCTTCCTTCAAGTTCAATAAGATTTCGGCTACAGCTTTGGCCAAAATCTTCGTCGGCACCGCCGTGATGAATTCCTAAAAGCCGGCCATGGTCACGGCCTTGCGGAAGAATCCGTTTAACAACTTTCAGATCTAGATGAGGCTCGACATTGATGTGGTTATCGATTAAGGTCAGAAATTCCTCCATCGTCTGAGATTTGAGTTTCTTTCCCATGGTGAATTCTTTGAAAGGATTTGAACGGAGATTTAAAGACAAAGGGTGGGATGAGACTCGTGATTTGCAGATAAATGCAAAAATCTTGCACGAGAATGGCAATTATAGAGAGTAATGAAAAGTTATGTGCTTCTGCATGGACTTCTTTATATATAGACCTAGGGTTCGGCTGATGTGGCAAGGGCAAGTCGGTAAATTCCCTGAGAACCCTATTTGTATACGGCAGAAAGTTGCGACTTGATTGACGTGTCCAGCGTCATCACAGTAAAAGTGAGCCGTCAAGTTGACTTGGCACTCCACGTGGCCGTCTGTGACTCGTCTCCACAATCGGCATTGATCTAGCGGCTGGAGTTCGAGAACTGTTGAGATTCAACGGCTAGATCTCTTCCGACTTTCCCGCTTCAAATTCGAATTGAATTGCACGCGCTCGGATTTTCGCCTATGTACGTGCATCTGCATTAAATGCAAAAGCAAAAGGTAAAATTTGCACTCGAGTGCAGACAGCTCATACGCTCGCTTCGTACCCGCTCACTTAGAGTGTTGCCGCTTGGCTTCTACTCGCTTGCGAAGTACTCGCTTTGAGTGACTGTTCCACACTCACTTGCGATGGCTCGCTTGAGTGCCGAAGCACTCGCTTGACCATCTGAAGTGACTGGAATAAGAAATTGAAATTTCTGGACATAATTAAAATGTTTCTGACTTACATACTTCGAGGATAAACAAGAATGTTTTCCTCTTTGTATTTATGTCAGATTCATTTCATATTTTCCACATAGTAAGTGAAGGTTTCTAGCACGCTTCACATTACTTAGTGTACTTGAATAGAAACGCTTACCAGTCAATCTCACATTGTAGGAGATTGATACCACTTTGTAGAATCTGACACCACTTGTTGAATCTTTCTTCAAGCTTGGTCTTCGTGGCATTCATCTCTTCCATCTTCCTCTACGAACTAGAGACTCCTCCATCGAAGGAATGAGGGGGAGAATGAATAAAGTACACAAGCTTACTACAACCCGAAGGGAGCTTCACGTAAGTGTACTTATTCATGACGAATGGGAGATGAGTACAAGTCCTTATCTCAGAGCAGAATAGGACAGGATGACAATGAGAATGCTCTGACAAGACAATCTCGTTTTTACGCAAAGACATGTCACCAGTCATGCAACCTTTTGAAGTAAAAGGTAACTCTTCAAGCTTCCTCCTACGATCTACAGAATGAATTTGCATTCGACTCGCTTGACCCAAAATAGGGTAAATTGAAGCGATGCAAAATTCAAGGTGGGAGAAAAATGGATAGACATTCGGCAGCTCAACTCAATGAAGAGTGAGTAAAGAATGAACATTTATCCACGATGAAGGAGATGAGAAGACATGCTCCTCTTCGGCGGAAAGATGGGAAGAAGACGCAAGGTCTAGGTGCCAGCCCTGCCTAAGCTTTCACCATTTTTACGTGGGAAGGCCCGATACAAGACCCCACAATCGTTACTAGAAACAGCACTTGCGAGTGTTTATACCCACTCACTAGGAATCCTAGGCTAGGTAGCAGCTTTCCTTGCTCGCTTTGGAAGTAACCTGCTCCGAGAGCAAACAATAGTTCCCCCTTAACCAATGGCTTAACAATTCCTGTAAGCGGGTAGGGAACATCTTCCAACACTCCACCTTTCTCCACCTTATTTCTCCTTCTTCAAGCGAGTGAATTTTAAGTGACTCGCTTGAGTTGGTGAAGATCCAAGGCAAGGGTCGCTTGAGAAGAAGCGTCCACTCCCTTGTGCATCCTGGACCTAGCATTCTTCACCAGGGTCTGGTAACCCTAATTCCATGCATAACTGATTGAAACGAGACTCAGCTAGAGGCTTGGTGAGAATATCAGCTCGCTGGAGATCTGTATCGATTTTCTCGAGCTTGATATCCTTCTTCTCGACATGATCACGAATAAAGTGATGTCGGATCTCCACGTGCTTGCATCTGGTATGAAGCACTGGATTCTGCGAGATACATATAGCACTATTGTTGTCGCAGAAGATTGGAATCTAATTCGCTTCAACTTTGTAGTCCTTCAACTGCTGACGAAGCCATAGAATTTGAGGACAACAGCTTCCAGCGGCCATATATTCGGCTTCAGTCGTTGAAGTAGCTACACTGGTTTGCTTCTTTAAAACCATGAGATCAGCTTACTTCCCAAGAACTGACAAGTGCCTGACGTTGATTTCCTATCAACACGGCATCCTCTATAGTTAGCATCGGAATATCCAGTGAGCTCCAGATTATCTTCAGCTGGATACCACAGCCCCATGTTGATGGTGCCTTTGAGATAGCGAAGGATTCGCTTGGCAGCTTCAAGATGGTTGTGCTTGGGATTGCTTTGGAAGCGAGCACATACTCCAACTGCAAACGCTATATCCGGCCTGCTTGCAGTGAGACATAGAAGGGATCCGATTAAGGCTCGGTAGTCTGTAGCATCCACAGACTTCCCATCTAGGTCTGGATCCATCTTCCAGTTGGTGTTCATAGGGATCTTCACAGCTTTAGCATGCTGAACACGAAACTTGGCAAGCATATCTCGAGTGTATTTGGCTTGATTGTTGAAGATTCCATCATCTTGTTGCTTCACTTAAAGACCTAGGAAGCAACTCATCAAACCAATCATAGACATTTCATATTTGGTCTTCATCAATTCTCCAAACTTCTCGCTAATCGACTGGTTTGGTGATCCAAATATGATGTCATCCACGTAGATCTGGACCCATAGCATATCTTCTCCATGATTGATGGTGAAGAGAGTCCGATCTATCTTCCCTTTGTGGAATCCATTATCCACTAGGAATTGAGATAGGGTATCATACCATGCCCTAGGCGCCTGCTTTAAACCATACAGGGCCTTCTTCAATCGATACACCTTATCTCCTTGCTCGAAACTCGGTGGCTGCTCCACACATACTTCTTCCTTCAGTTCGCCATTGAGAAATGCGCTCTTGACATCCATCTGATAGACTTTGAATTTCTTAGCCGCTGCATAGGCAAGAAATAGTCTGATTGCTTCAAGTCGTGCCACTGGAGCGAAGGTCTCATCAAAATCGATCCCTTCCTCTTGGCAGTAACCTTTGGTGACGAGTCGAGCTTTGTTTCTCACGACGTTGTGATTCTCGTCCGTCTTGTTCTTGAACACCCACTTGGTGCCAATTACATGCTGGAACTTGGGACGATCCATGAGGTACCACACATCGTTTCTGGTGAACTGATTCAGCTCTTCTTGCATGGCAATCACCCAATTAGAATCTGCAGGGCTTCCTCCACGCATGCTGGCTCAATATTTGAGAGAAAGCAACTGAACATGGCACTTTCTCCAAACACTTGACTTCTGTCACCACGCCCTTAGATAGATCTCCAATGATTTGGCTTGGTGAATAATTTTTGAGCCATGCACGCTTGGATCTACCAGCTTCTTCTTCATCTTCATTCGGGTCGCTTGCTTCTCCATCTGAAGCGACTGGATTGGGTGCTTGGCCTGCAATCACTTCAGGAGATTTGGGGGCAGCTTTAACCTTCTCTTGGGCAATCTGCTCGCATGAATCCTTGATTTCTTCATCTTCTTCAAGCATGTCCCAAGTCAGTGGGTTGATGGGTTCCTCGCATAATTTTTCCTCATTAGCTTGAACCTGTTCCTGTGGAAGACTTAAAGAAGACTCATCAAATACGACATGGGGTGATTCCTCCACAATTAGGGTTTTACAATTGAACACCCTGTAGGCTTTGCTTGATGTTGAATACCCTAAGAATATTCCTTCATCAGCTTTGCTTTCAAAGGCTTTCAATTGAGAGTTCCCATTATTATGGATGAAGACCCTACAACCAAATATATGGAAATAAGAGATGTTAGGAATTCTCCTTGTCCATATTTCATATGGTGTTTTGTCGAAGCGTTTGTTGAGAAGCGTTCGATTCTGTGTATAGCATGTAGTGTTGGCAGCTTCAGCCCAATACTTCATTGGCAGCTTTGAATCAGCAATCATGGTGCGAACGGCTTCTTTGATGATCCGGTTTCTTCTTTCAGCAACTCCATTCTGCTGAGGTGTGTGTGCTGAGGACGTCTGGTGTGCTATGCCATGCTCCGTGCAGTATGCTTCAATGGTTGAGTTCAGGAACTCAGTGCCTTTGTCGGAGCGGATGGTGGCAATCGCTTGATTCTTCTCCACAACAATTCGCTTGAGCAATTGAGGAAGCTTGGACAGTGTCTCCTTCTTACTAAAGAGAAATACAACCCAAGTGTAGCGAGAGAAGTCGTCGACTACAACAAGATTGTATTTTCTTCCATTTACACTAACTGGAGTGACTGGTCCAAACAGATCCATGTGTAATAGCTCGAGCACTCGCTTGGATGAAGCTTCTTCAAGACTGGCGAAGTGCTTCTTCGTTTGCTTCCCTCATTAGCATGGTGAGCATGGATGGTCTTTGACAAAGACCTCATTAGGTATGCCTTGCACCAAGCCTTTCCGAGCTAAGCGATTGATCATCTTGAAGTTGAGATGGTTCAAGCGTCTGTGCCATAGCCATCCAATTTCAGTAGCACTCCTAGCGACCAAGCATGTCTCCTCTTTGCAGCTGTCCCATTGCGCAATATAGACATTCCTTTGTCTAATTCCAGTGAGTGCAATCTGGGATGTGAGTTTGCTCTTCACAATGCACTTGTTGGAGATGAACTCCACCTTGTATCATTTGTCACAAAACTGTGAGATGGATAACAAGTTGTGCTTTAGACCATCCACATAGGAAACTTCTTCGATTCTGAGCTTTCCTATCTTCAGTTCGCCATAACCCTTGGTGGTTCCTCGAGAATTATCACCAAAAGTTACATGTGGACCCTTCTTCTCTATATATTCTTGAAGTAGAGCTCTCATGCCAGTCATATGTCTTGAACATCCACTGTCCAAGTACCAAATAGGTTGACCTTCACTTGGCATGGGGTCCATGGCGCTTACCTGCAATTAGACAAGTTTTGGTACCCAAATCAGTTTGGGTCCTTGCAGGTTAGTTCCCTTAGGTACCCACACTTGCTTCACTCTCTTTTGAGAGTAAGCTTGTGCTTTGGGCTTCTCGACCTTCTTAAATTGTGACTTCTGCTTAGAAGCAGCTTCACAAGTGCAGCAGTGTGTGCATGAGGGGTAGCGGCTCACTTGAGACACACCTATGCTCTTACCCTTTTGCTTATATCCTGAAGCAACTCGCTTCGGATTAGCTACAGGCTTAGAGACTGATTCAGGGTTTACTGTTTTTCGAAGCGGCTCGCTTGGTTTCCTTGAAGCGGTCAAACTAGGGTTTTGACCCTGACCCGCTTGAGAAACCTTTGAGTTTTGAAGCAACCTCCTTGGTGCTTCAAATACTTCCCCCTCAACATGAGTACGGTTGGACCATCTCCAATCCGGCTCACGTGACACATAGACATTACTTCTCTTTTTAAAAGGAAGATCCTTTGTCTCTCGTGTCTTGGTTTGAGACTTAGAAGCATCAACAGTTTTCCCTTTACCCTTTGATTGGTAAGCTTTAGCATTGTGAGTGCTAGGGATTGTTGAATTTTGCTTACCCTTAGATTCTGCCCTCGAAGATATAGACATCTTCATTGGCTTCCTCTTAGGGTTCTCAACCACTTTGCCTTTGTCCTTGTTGGTGGTTGCTTTGGAGGCAGTGAGCACATCCAAAGGAATTGATGGTGTTGTGTTTGAAGCACCAACAAAGACTGTGGGCTTGGAAGGTCCACCCTCATATCCGAGTCCTCCCTTTTTACCAAAAGGTAGAAGCGAGCTCTCTAGTGCCTGCCTTGCATACTAGGTTTTGTTTAAATTGGCCACTAGATTGGATTGGGTTTCATACCTCCCCTCCAAGCTTTGATGTCTAGCAAAGAGATCCTTGAACTTACTAGTCATAGCCATTAAGTTAAGTTTGACTAGGTCAAGCTCAGTGGCTAGCTTTCGGTTCTCCTTCTCGCTATTAGACATAGCTTGTTTCAGCATTTCATGGTCGCTTGACAATTTGTAGTTTTTTTCAAGTAACTCACTCCATGTCGAGGAATGAACTTCCTCTTCGTGAGTGTGTGCGAGTGTAATTGAACTAGATGAAGGATAGAAAAATACCTCTCCAGTATCCTCGTCGGTGAGCGCCATAAGCCCAAGATCCTCTCCCTCACTGGAGTTGGGATCAGTGAATGCGTCGGAGTCGCTTGAGACATCTTCAATTGAAGCGACTGGCAGCTCACTTGCTACAAGCGCTCGCCGAGGGGCTTCTCTCTTGGCCTTCAGTTCTTCTCGCTCCTTTGCACTCAGCTTCGGGCAGTCAGATTTGTAATGGCCCATCTTGTGGCAGTGGTAGCACTCCACATCCGTCATGTCTCTAGGGATCGGCTTGGACGTCTCTTCTCTTTTTCCTTTTCCATCGCGAGCTTCAATGCTCCTTCCTTTGTACTGCTTGTAAGACCTCTTGTATTTGCCCACGCGAGAGTTCATCTTGTTGAAGTTCTTAGATAAGAATGCAACATGCTCTTCCATCTCTTCTCTTGACATCTTAGCGAGTGTCTGGTCGCTTGGCCCTTCTGCGGCTTTGAAAGCGACTCCTTTCGAAGGTGTAGGAGCTTCATCTTCATCGTCAAGACTCATTCGATTAAGATTGAACTCGTGAGCTTTGAGCTCGGAGAACAGGATCTCCGGCGTGAGTTTTGACAAATCCTTTGTTGCCAGATACAGCTCCTTCATGGTCTGCCACTTTCGTGTGAGAGCTCGAACGATCTTGAGGTTCACCTCCTTGTCTGTGAGTTCCTTCCCGAGTGAGTTGAGAGTAGCAATGATATTGGTAACTCTCAGCTCGAAGGCATCTATGGACTCTCCCGACTTCATTATAAGGCCTTCAAACTCTCGCATCTGTACGGCGAGCTTGTTCTCCTTGATCTTGTCCGTTCCTTGAGAAATGAGGGCTGGGGTTTCCCATATTTCCCTCGTCGTTGCGCACTTCCTGATCCTTGGCAGATAGGCGTCCGACATAGTGCTCTGCATCGTGTGGTGTGCGATTTTGTCGAGGTTGGCGGTTTTGAAGTCGTTGGAGTTGTACTCATCCTTGTCCTTCTCAACATATTCTTGCCTGACATGGGCTGCGCGGCTTTTAGCGGCTGGAACGTTCATAGAGACAGCTTTCTTAATCTCGATCGGTCCTTCCTCTATAACTTCCCACATCGGAAGATTCGATGCACTGTATGTAGACATAGTAAACTATCAGCAGTAATGCAGTATGCGTGAGTGAGGGTTTTATGCACTTAGGAAAAAGGATCCGGTTCAATGAGACAACGCGAAGCGAGAGGGCACTCGCTTCCGATATGCAAAGCAGTGGCTAGAAAGAACCGCTGCTCTGATACCACTTGTTGGCCCCTGTTTGTTAGAGGAAAAACACGTAGAGGGAGGGGGGGGGGGGGTGAATACGTGTTTTTAAGTTTTTCAACTTCTTTTCCTTTAACTCAGAGTGACAAGTAAAGAGCTTGCTTCAATACTTAAGATCTAGTCGTAAGCTAGATCCACAGTGTTTAGCTTGACATTCTTGACCTAAGTTTGCACTTGATCAAGAGTGAGTCTTTACTCGTGATGTGGAAATTCGGTGAGCTAATCTTTCCTAAGTATTTGAAAATGCAGTTTGAGTTTGTTTAGTATGCTTGTGCAACGGATAATCAAACAGTAAACAAATAAAGAGAGATTAGGGTTAGGGATACGACACAACGATTTATAGTGGTTCGGAGACAAAGCTCCTACGTCCACTTGTTGCACTAGGCAACTAGTTCTTTTCAATTAAGAACTTGAAGATTACGGGTTCTTCAAAAACCTATGTCAAGATCAAGCTTCGCTTGCTTGGATCTGACGACGACTGGGTGATTACGGGTTCACCACACAAGACCTAAACTGGACTGGAATCTTCACTCGCTTCAGTCTGACGACAGAGAGATTACGGGTTCTCCTTACATCCTAAGCTTCGATTGAGCTTTACACAATCGAGGAAAGTGTAAGCTTGGATCTAGACTCTATGATCGAGGCTTCTACTATCGAGGAAAGTAGAGCCTTGGATCGGAAACAACCTAACGACGATGAACACAAAACCTAACTGAACTTTAGGGTTAGGGTTTTCTGTTTCGACAGACACACTAATGAAGAGCTCTTTACAGTAAGTGTAAAGTAGGCTAAAGCTCTTCTCTAAGCTTGGATATGAAGTAGGCTTAGAATTCTAAGTGTGAAGGTTGCGAAGACAAGTTCCAATGGGACTGGAACTTGGAGAACACTTGAAACAAAGACTCAAAAGATGCTGAAAGCTGGGAGTGTTTGTTTGCAGTAGGCGCTGAATGCTCAAGTAGTGTTCTACTTCTCTTCATCTTCATCCTTTACTATTTATAGGCGGAGGGTTGGCCGAGATCCGTTGCTTGGTAGGTGGCCTTGTCCCTCATCCTCTCGACAGTACTTGTGCAGGCAGTTTGCTTTTCAGGTGCGCCAGTTTGTCTCTTTGCCAAAAATGGCTAAGTTACAAACTTAACAGTAACTGGAGCGAGCCAGTACTGTAGCGGCGCCCTTGTCGGCTTGGCAGTCAACTCCGCTGCTCCTCTCCTCATTCGACATGTGGAGATACGCAATTAATTGCGACGATCTATTCTTGACTGGAGTTTGAACTCGTAGTTCAAAATGGAGCGGGAATTGTCCTGTCACTTTCTGTTAGGTACGAGCTCGCTTCGCTTTAGAATTGTAGCGTCCGCCTCAAGTGAGTCGCTTCAAAGTCATACTGTAGCGTGTACTTGGGAAATAAATTTCCCGAGTGTCCGCTTTTAGTATTTATTGACTCCGCGTTGACTCGCTTCATCTTTCACTGTAGCGCTCGCTTCGCTTCGCTTTGGCAGACTCGCTTCGAATCTACTGTAGCGCTCGCTTCGCTTCGCTATTCTTCGGCACGCTTTGCTTCGACTGGGTAGACTTGCTTCGATTGGAAAACACACTCAAGCGAGTGGCCTTCACTTGAACTTTCTGCAGTCTAATAACCTAAGCGACTAAAGCAAAAAAAATGCCATCCTAACAGTATAGGCTTAGAAAAATTTCTAACCTATTCTACATCAAAATGGGTCGCTTGGGAATAGGATACTTAGGGGTTTTGGGATCAAATCAAAACAAATATACACTCACTTCAAAGTGTCCCATATGAGTTCCCCCTTAACATGTGATCCTTAACAATTCCCAACAGGGGCATCCCCAGACAATAGATCATAGGATATAGGGGGGAGATTCCCCCCCCCCCCCCCCCCCCCCCCCCCCAAGTGGGTTATAAGAAAACGAATGAATTGTAACTCATTTTAGATATGTATTCCCTGGAGAATATTTTCCTTTTCTCATACCTCTTAGTGTAGACTGGTGAATTAGCTTGCCTCCACCTTCCTTGCCTCTTTAGGTGTAATACTTTTTCAGATTATTAATATTCCAGGGTTGGGGCAGTGCCCTTCCTTCTCCATCCTGTAGTTCATAGGCCCCTCCTTTTAGTACTTCTTTTACAATATATGGTCATTACCAGTTAGCATCCAACTTTCCCATGGGCTTGAGGGCATCTGCTCTCTTCAACACCAGATCCCCTTTGCAGAACCTTCGGATTTGTACTTTTTTGTTGTATGCATCTCGCACTTGCTGCTTATAACTTTATACCTTCTGGAGGGCTCTGGCTCTGAGTCCTTTAACCATATCTAAGTTTTCCCTCATTAGCGAGGGGTTCAAATTCTCGTCGTAAGTCATCACTCTTAGTGACTTAAGTTCCGCCTCCACTGGGGTTACTGTTGTTGCCCCATAAACCAGATTGAATGGAGCTTCCCCTATAGCTGTTTTGGGGCTAGTTCGATATGCCCATAATACTGAATCTAGTTCGTCAGCCCAATTCCCCTTGGCCTTCTCTAATATAGCCTTGATGCCGTTTACTATGGTTCTGTTGGTTACCTCAACTTGTCCGTTAGCTTGAGGATGTGCTACAGCCACAAATCTTTGCTGGATTCCAATCTCCTTACACCAGGTTCGCACAAGAGACCCTGTGAATTGAGTACCATTGTCGGCTACTAGGATCCTTGGGATTCTGTTGGTCCCGGTTTGTTATAGGAAAAATACGTAGAGGGGGGGGGGGGGGGGGTGAATACGTATTTTGAAGTTTTTCAACTTCAAATCCTTAACTCAGAGTATGAAGTAAAGTGCTCATTAGAAATACTAAGACCTAGCCGAGAGCCAGATCTAAAGCAATCACGAATCTCTTGACCTAAGCTTAGAGCTTGATCAAGAGTGAGACTTTACTCTTGGTGCGGAATTCGGTGAGCTAACTCTTTTCCTAAGTAATTAAAAATTCCAAGTTATGTTTGTTTAGATGCAAATGCAATGTATAATCAAACAAGGAAAATAAAGAGTTTAGGGTTAGAGAGATATGACACGAGATTTATAGTGGTTCGGAGATGAAGCTCCTACGTCCACTTTGTTGCACTCGGCAACGCGTTCTCTTCACTCAAGAACTTTGAAGATTACGGGCTCTTCAAAAGCCTGGTCAAGATCGAGCTTCACTCGCTTGGATCTGACAGACGCTGGGTGATTCCGGGTTCACACCAAAAACCTAAACTTGGACTCGAAGCTTCACTCGCTTCAGTCCGACAACAGGGAGATTGCGGGCTCTCCTTACAGCCTAGCTTCGAATGAGCTTTACACGAACGATGTAAGTGCAAGCTTGGATCTAGAATCTATGATCGAGGCTTCTACAATCGATGAAATAGGGCCTTGGATCGAAACAACCTAACAACGACGAACACAAAAACCTAACGAACAGACTTGGGTTAGGGTTTTTGGTTTACGACGACACACTATGAAGAACTCTTTACAGTAGATGCAAAGATGGCTAGAGTTCTTCTTCTAAGCTTGGATATGGAATGGGCTTAGACTCTAAGTGTGAAGGTTGTGAAGACGAGTTCCGATGAGATTAGAACTCGGAGAACACTTGAAACAAAGACTCGAAGAATGCTCTAAGGCTGGGAGTGTTTGTTTGCAGTAGGCGCTCGAATGCTCAGGAAGTGTTCTGCTTCTCTTCGTCTTCATCCTTCACTATTTATAGGCGGAGAGTTGGCCGAGATCCGTTGCTTGGTTGGTGGCCTTGTCCCTCCTCCTCTCGACAGTACTTGCACAGGCTGGATGCTTTTCAGACGCGTAGTTTTGGCTCTTTGCCGGAAATGGCTAAGATCAAAATTCAACAGTAACTGGAGCGAGCCAGTACTGTTGCGGCGCCCTTGTCGGCCTGGCAGTCAACTCCTCTGCTCCTCTCCGCGTTCGACACGTGGAGATCTAGCAATTAATGCGAAGATCTCTAGTTGACTGGAGTTCAAAATCGGAGCGGGAATTGGGCTGTCGCTTTCTGGTAGGTAGTGGCTCGCTTTGCTTTGAAGTTGTAGCGTCCGCTTTGAATTGATCACTTCGTAGTCTTTTTGTAGCGAGTTGCTTGGGAAGTAAAGTTCCCTAGTGACTGCCTTGGAAAGTGTTGACCGAAGTTGACTCGCTTTGACTTTACACTGTAGCGCTCGCTTCGCTTCGCTTTGGTAGACTCGCTTTGAATCTACTGTAGCGCTCGCTTCGCTACGCTATTCTTTGGCACGCTTCACTTCAGCTCGGTAGACTCGCTTTGCTTGAAAAACACACTCAAGCGAGTGGCCTTCACTTGAATTTTCTGCAGTCTACAATCTAAGCAAAATAAAGCTATCCTAACAGAGTAGGCTTTAGAAAAATTCATAATCCTATTATCTACATCAAAAATGGGTCGCTTGGGAACAGAACGCTTTGGGGGTTTTGGGATCAAATCAAAACAACTATTTGTCTTACTTCGAAGTGTCCCATATGAGTTCCCCCTTAACACTTTGTTCTTAACAATTCCCAACAATTTCCCCCTTTTTGATGATGCCAAAACCCAAAATAAACTTTTTAGACTAAAAGATTTAGCCTACCTAACCGTGGAAGGAACTTCAAGCGACTGCTTCCTTTGCATGTTCGTTTGAAAAATTTTCTTTTAAGTTCCTTTCCCCTTTTTTTTCCGGTTAAGTTATTTGAGTTTTGTAGCATAAGGATAAAATATCCACAAGGCTAGTAAATGACACAGGAGAGACAGAAATTAAAATGGGATAGATGAATCAACAATTCACAAAACATGAAGCTTGAAACTCAAGGGTTTCCTGCAGCTTCATCCTTCTCTTTCTTCTCCTCCTCTGTCACCTCCTCTACCTTCTCCTTCTCCTCTGCCTCCAAGTCCTCCTTTATCATCTCTTCTGGAACGACATATGCATTAAGAACTCTTATTTCCAGCGTTCCAACATTGTAGATGCTTGGCCTCCTCCAAGTTTCCTCTAGCTTGAAAGCTTCATCGATCTCTGCATCAATGATGCGTCGATCTGGAACACTTGTGCCGGGCAGGAAGGGCATGGGGAAGTCCTTCGAAGCTGGCACTTTGATGATTAGAGGCATGGGCTTTGCAAGCTCTGCAAGGGTGAAGACTTTCCGTCTGAATTTTTCGTCGTAGGCACTTAGGAAGTTGCTGAGCGCGCTGATCCTTGAGCATTCAGTCTGAAGTGGCACTACTTCCCAGTAGTAGTACGCTTTGATGAACTTCTCTTTGTAGTATAGCCACTGCTCAAGCAGATCGTCGGGGATGAACTGCTCGATTTCTCGGGCATCAGGGTGTTCATTCCTGCGCACAATCAACTCCTCCTCTGATCGGCTGGACATCTGAGTCATGATAGAATTGAACTTCGCACTTAGCTTTGTGTTCCACTTCGGGAGCATATCAGTCAGTCGCCTCCGGATATATTGTTGCTCTTCTCTGCGCGGGTAGCGACCGGAATTGATCATCTCCGTAGTGGTCACATTGCAAGCGTCTATCCAGGCTTGCTTCACACATGCTTCCGATTCTTCAGGCAGAAACGGGATGAAGGCGCTTCGAGTAAGAGCGGACTGGATGAGTCTCACTTCATTGAAGTGTTCCTCAATCCATCCCTCGATGATCTGCATACGCCTTGCATTGATTCTTTTCTCTTTCTCTACTTCCTCCTTCTTCTTTTCTCCTCGCTTCCTTCTCCTCTCCATCTCACCAGCTCTTGAAGCGATCGTTTGCTTGATCTTTCGGCGCTTGGCCTCGGGATCATCATCTCTCACTTCGGGGGCAGTCCGCTTCAAGGCTTGCTTTGGTGCTGGTGGTGGAGGCATTTCTTCCTTCTTCTTCTTCTCTGCTTCTTTGGGAGGAATGACTGCGGAGGCACTTGGAGTAATGGCTTTACTGGATGAAGTGGCTCCAGCAGTTGATGAAGTGGCTCCTGCAGTATCAGAAATTAGTGCAAGAGTTGAAGCGGCCAGAGGTGAAGCGGGTGCTTGGAAAGCGGTAAGAGCCTCCAGTGCTTTCAGATCAAATTGCATCTCCATTTCGCGAGCTAGGGCCTCGTCTGCACGGATTTGCGCCTCTTTTTGCTCCTTGGTTAGCACAGTAATCGGAGGGTGAGCAGCAATGGAAGAGGCAAGCAATTTCCCTTCAAGTGGCCTGCGGGGCTCTTCTGTTTGTTTTTCCTTGCCCAGTATCCTCGCACGCTCGGCGTGAGCTTCATCCTCCTTCTCCAACTCCTTCTCGACTCCACTTCCTCCTTCGATCTCCAACCTCCTTTCCTCTTCACTACCTCCAACTCCACCTTGTAGCTCCAGAGATTGCTTGTCAATACCTTCCCCCTTTTTGGCATCATCACTGCCGGGGGTTGGTGTGATTATCTTTCCAGTGATGGACTGATGAAGGTTGTTCACTGCATTGAACACAGCATGCAGCATCCGCTCGGTTTTCCCTGCGAAAGTATGCTCCTGGGAGAGCACAAGCTCGGCTGTTTTCACGCTTATCTCCTCGAGCAGATACCCACACTGCTTCTCTCTTTGTCTGACAGAGGCCATCAGCCTCTCTAGCGACTCCACTGATTTGAAGTGAGCCTCCAGCTCCGCTTCGATTTCCTCGCGTATTTGTTTGCGCTCTTCCTCAATAGTGAAATTGAGGAAGTCTTGAGAAGCTTCAAGTTCCGCTTTTGCAGTAGCTATGGCGCTTTCTTGATTGATGAGAGTCACGCGCAGTTGAGCAGCTTCGGCTAGTCTTACTGCAAATTCTCTGGCCCTTTCCTGTGCTTGATTAATTTGCTCTGCCAGTTCTGATTTCCTTAGATTGACCGACTCAATCTCCTTTGCTTGAGCGGCTATCTGAATTGCAGCACGAGCCATTTTACAGTTCATCATGACTAACTCTCCATCCTTATCCTCCACTGCTCTAATCATCTTTTCAGCATAGTTGGAGACTTTTTCCATCTCTTCTTTGTGACTTGAGACCATAGCACTCTTCTCCTTCTCCAGATTAACCATCTTGCTGTTCAAGTCTTTCAGCCTGCTTCTCTCTGCATCAAGCAGCTGCTTGAGTTCAGCAATGGTTTTCTCCTGGTCTCCGACTAGCTTTGCTTTTTCCTCCAGCATCCTCTCCTTTTCCTCCACTAGCTTTGCCTTCTCCTCTACCTTTCCCTCCAGCTCACCCCTTTTCTTGTCAAAATCTGCACGCAGATTATTGACTTCTTCAATTTTCTTCTCCATTTCTGCATTCCTCCTGGTGATCTCACTTTGTAGGCTCGAGATCTCCGCATCCTTCACCTCCACCTCCTCCGCATGCTCCCTTATCAACCGCCGCTCGTGGATGGTCGGGACGTGCTCGGGGACTGAAGCGTCTGGGTAGGCTTGCTTCACTTTCGCATCCAGCTTATCTCAGAAGCTGGTCCCAGTGAGAAAGGCGTGGAAGCCATTCTCACCGATGAAGTCGAGCAGTTTTCCCTCCATCTGGATGAGGTCTTCCTCTGAAAAGGCCTTGAGGAGTTTGAAGACCTTGTAGTACTCAGTGCCGCGATATGTGATGTATGTGAGGAAATCGACGATCTTGGTGAAGAAGTCGTCGGACATCGGTACTGAGGAGTAGCGGGTCCTGATGGTTTCTGCGGCCTGCTCTCTATCTCTCGCATAGCTTTCGAGAGCATCCAGCTGAGCAGGGGCTTTGGAGATTTGGAATTGGGGAATGATGGTTGTTTGGGCGGTATTGGCTGTAGCTGCCGATGAGGTAGGTGATTGGGATGATGAAGTCTGGGTTTCAGAGAGTTGGATGGGTTTTGTAGCTGGTTATTGGGTTTGGATAGGCTGGTACGGGGTGAATTCATCAATAGGGTCGGTGCTGAGAAGTGGGATAGGGGGGATTTGGAATGAAGAAGTGGATTCTTCTTCATGGGGAGAGAGGGGAGATTTCTGGGTATGTGGTTGGGCTGTGGATGAGGCTTGGGGTTCTGGTGATTGGGTTGTTTGTGTTTGTGGTGGAGGAGTTTGGATTTTGATGGGTGATGGCTTGGTTTGGGTAGCTTCGGCTTCCTCAAGCGGTTGCTCCTCAGCCTCGCTTGATTTGACCAACGAAGCGACTAGCTTCATTTTCTTCTTCTTGCCTCGCTTTGGTGCAGCTCGCTTCCCGGGTGAAGCGACTCGCTTTGCTTGACTCGCTTCAGCTTGCCTTTCGGCAACTGGTACTGCAACGGGCACTTCAACCTCGAGAAGTCCCAAATCGATCGGAATTTTGTTTGACCTCCACAGGTCATGGAACACCGTGAGCTTGTTGTAGACGGTGACGTCAGATTCCGGCCATACTTTGTCGGGATACCGTTCCTCCAGTGCGACGGAGAGTCTAGAGAAAAATTTCAGCTTCCCCTTGTGGAGAATCTGATCGGCGCTCCCTTTCACGAATGCGAAATCATCAGCAGCTTCGTGAATCTGGTTGAGAAATCAACCATGCCAGTTGAATCTTGTTCCGGTAAGACTGTCGACGATGATGGTGGTGGCGAACAGCTTTGTTTCAGAGAATGTGCCCAGAGTTCCGACGTAACATGCGATGCACTTCTAAAAGAGCTCGCAGACGTGGTTGAAAGGAGCCTTCAAATCTGAACGGATACTGGCCTCCTTGTAGTTGGGCTCTGCTTTCTCGGGAACCGAGCATATTCAACTCCGGCTGAAAATCCCAACTCCAACAATGAGTTTCCCCCTTCTTTTGGCAGGTCGAATACGTCGATGAGATTGCTCAGATCCACCTCCACCGGCTCTCCGGTCTGTGGATCGGTGAAAGACGAAGAGTTTCGTTCTTTCCTTAGATTTAGAAGAAGCTCGGCCACTGCCTTGGCCAAGATCTTCGTCGGCACCGCCGTCACAAACTTCCATAAGCCGGCCGTGATCACGGCCATACGGAAGAATCCATCCTCCTCGATGACGATCGGGTCGAGATGAGGCTCGACATTGATATGCTTGTCGACCTCTGTGAGAAATTCCTCCATCGTCTCAGTGTTCTGCTTCTTTCCCATGGTATTGAATTTGAGAGATTTTGAACGGAGATTTAAAGACGAAACACTGGGATTTAGACTCGTGAGTTTGCAGAGAGTTTCAGTTCTTGCACAAGAATGGTAAAAATAGAGAGATGTGAAAATTTTCTCAGTCTGCAACGACGTCCTTAAATAGATACGGAGTTCGGCTGGCGTGGCAGGGGCAAGACAGTAATATCGCCGAAGATCCTGTTTCTATACGGCGGCAACGGCGAAGTGATTGACGAGTCCGGCGTCATCACAGTAAAAAGTGAACCGCCAACTTGCTCGGCGTCTCCACGTGGCCTGCTGTGATTCGTCACTTTACACGGCGTCGGATCCAACGGCTACAAATCGGGGACTGTTTGGATTCGATGGTTAGATCTTCTCCGTCCTTTCCGGTTTCGAATTCAAAGTGCAGTGCACGCGCCCGTTATTTTCGGCAGTACGTGAACCTGCATTAAATGCAAAGTAAAAGGTAAAATTGCACTCGAGTGCAGACAGCTCATACTCGCTTCGTACCCGCTCGCTTCGAGTTGGGACGCTTGGCCTTTACTCGCTTTGAGAGGTACTCGCTTGAGTGACTATTCCGCACTAGCTTGCGATGGCTCGCTTGGAGTGACGTAGCACTCGCTTGGCCATCTGAAGCGACTGGAAAAGAAATGAAATTTCTTTGCTTAATTTTAAAATGTTTCTGACTTACATACTTCGAGGATAAACAAGAATGTTTTCCTCTTTGTATTTGTGTCAGATTCATTTCATATTTTCCACATAGCAAGTGAAGGTTTCTAGCACGCTTCAGCTCACTTAGTGTACTTAAAATTGAAACACTTACCAGTCAATCTCACTTCGTAGGAGATTTATACCACTTTTGAAGACTTCATTTGGACATCATTTGTTGAATCCACTTGATGATATTGCTTGAAGCCTTTTGATACCACCTTTGTTGAATATCACTCCACTTGTTGGATGCTTCATCTTTTTAGCATTCATCTTCATGGCATTCATCTTCCTCTACAAATTAGAGCGTCCTCCATCGAAGTGAATGAGGGAGAGAATGAATATAGTACACAAGCTTACTACAACCTAGAGGGGAGCTTCACGTAAGTGTACATATTCACGACGAATGGGAGAAGAGTACAAGTCCTTATCTCAGAGCAGAATAGGACAGGATGACAATGAGAATGCTCTGATAAGACAATCTCGTATTTTACGCAGAAGCATGTCTCCAGCCCTGCAACCTTTTGAAGAAAAAGGTAACCCTTCAAGCTTCCTCCTACAAGCTACAGAATGAACTTGCAATCGACTCGCTTGACCCAGAATAGGGTTAATTGAAGCGATGCAAAATTCAAAGTGGGGGAGGAATGAATAGACATCCGGCAGCTCAACTCAATGAAGAGTGAGTAATGAATGAATGTTTATCCACGATGAAGGAGATGAGAAGACTTGCTCCTCTTCGGCGGAAAGATGGGAAGAGGACGAAAGGTCTAGGTGCCAGCCCTGCCTAAGCTTTCACCATTTTTACATGGGAAGGCCCGATACAAGACGCCACAACCGTTACTAGAAACGGCACTTGCGAGTGTTTATACCCACTCGCTAGGAATCCTAGGCTAGGTAGCAGCTTTCCTTGCTCGCTTTGGAAGTAGCTTGCTCCGAGAGCAAACAATAGTTCCCCCTTAACCAATGGCTTAACAATTCCTGTAAGCGGGTAGGGAACGTCTTCCAACACTCCACCTTTCTCCACCTTATTTCTCCTTCTTCAAGCGAGTGGAATTTTGAAGTGACTCGCTTGAGTAGGTGAAGATCCGAAGCGAGTGATGCTAAAAGGAACAAGCGACCACTCCTTCATGCATCCTGGATCTAGCACTCTTCACCAGGGTCTAGCAATCCTAATTCCATGCATAGCTGATAGAAACGAGATTCAGCTAGCGGCTTGGTGAGGATATCTGCTCGCTGGAGATCGGTATGAATTTTCTCGAGTTTGATATCCTTCTTCTCGACATGATCACGAATGAAGTGATGTCGGATTTCCACGTGCTTGCATCTGGTGTGAAGCACTGGATTATGAGAGATGCAGATCGCACTGTTGTTGTCGCAGAATATAGGAATTTCATTCGCTTCAACTTTGTAGTCCTTCAACTGCTGACGAAGCCATAGAATTTGAGAACAGCAGCTTCCAGCGGCCATATATTCGGCTTCAGTCGTTGAAGTAGCTACACTCGTCTGCTTCTTTGAAAACCATGAGATCATCTTGCTTCCCAAGAACTGACAAGTGCCTGAAGTTGATTTCCTATCAATTTAGCACCCTCCATAGTCAGCATCTGAGTATCCAGTGAGCTCCAAATTGTCCTCCGTTGGATACCATAGCCCCCCCATATTGACAGTGCCCTTCAAATATCGAAGAATTCTCTTGGCAGCTTCAAGATGGCTGTGCTTGGGATTACTTTGGAAGCGAGCACATACTCCAACTGCAAAAGCTATATCCGGCCTACTTGCAGTGAGATATAGAAGGGATCCGATCAAAGATCGGTAGTCTGTAGCATCCACAGACTTCCCATCTAGGTCTGGCTCCATCTTCCAGTTCGTGTTCATTGGAATCTTCACAGCTTTGGCATGCTGAACACCGAACTTGGCAAGCATATCTCGAGTATACTTAGCTTGATTGATGAAGATTCCATCATCCTGCTGCTTCACTTGAAGACCTAGAAAGCAGCTCATCAAGCCAATCATCGACATCTCATATTTTGTCTTCATATGCTCTCCAAACTTCTTGCTAAGCGACTGGTTTGGTGATCCAAATATGATGTCGTCCACGTAGATCTGAACCCATAGCATGTCCTCTCCATGGTTGATGGTGAATAGGGTTCGATCTATCTTTCCTTTGTGGAATCCATTATCCACTAGGAATTGGGATAGGGTATCATACCAAGCTCTGGGAGCTTGCTTCAACCCATATAGGGCTTTCTTCAATCGATACACCTTATCTCCCTGCTCGAAACCCGGTGGCTGCTCCACATACACTTCTTCCTTCAATTCACCGTTGAGGAACGCGCTCTTCACATCCATCTGATAGACTTTGAATTTTTTGGCCGCTGCATAGGCTAGAAATAGTCTGATCGCTTCAAGCCGTGCCACTAGAGCGAAGGTCTCATCAAAATCGATTCCTTCCTCTTGGCAGTAGCCCTTAGCGACGAGTCGCGCCTTGTTCCTCACAACGTTGTGGTCCTCGTCCGTCTTGTTCTTGAAAACCCACTTGGTGCCAATAACATGCTGGAATTTGGTACGATCCACGAGGTACCATACGTCATTTTTGGTGAATTGATTCAGCTCTTCTTGCATGGCAATCACCCAATTGGAATCAGCTAGGGCTTCCTCCACGCTTGATGGCTCAATGTTTGAGAGAAAGCAACTGAACATGGCACTTTCTCCAAACACTTGACTTCTGGTCACTACACCCTTGGATGGATCTCCAATGATTCGACTTGGTGAGTGATCCTTGAGTCATGCACGCTTGGATCCGCCAGCTTCGTTTCCATCTTCTTCTTGGTTGCTCGCTTCACTTTCTGAAGCGACTGGATTGGGTGCTTGGCCTGCACTCGCTTCAGGAATCTTTGGGGCAGCTTCATCTTTTCCTTGAACAATCCGCTCGCTTGAGCCCTTGATTTCTTCATCATCCTCAAGCAAGTCCCAAGTCAGAGAGTTGATGGGTTCCTCGCTTGACTTTCCTTCTTTAGATTGAACCTGTTCCTGTGGAAGACTCAAAGAAGGTTCATCAAATACGACATGGGGTGATTCCTCCACAATTAGGGTTTTACAATTGAACACCCTGTAAGCTTTGCTTGATGTAGAATATCCTAAGAATATTCCTTCATCATCTTTACTTTCGAAGGCTTTCAATTGTGACTTCCCATTATCATGGATGAAGACCCTACAACCAAAAATATGGAAATAAGATATGTTAGGAATTCTCCCTGTCCATATTTCATATGGTGTCTTGTCATGCCACTTGCAGAGAAGCGTCCGGTTCTGCGTGTAGCATGCTGTATTGGCAGCTTCAGTCCAATACTTCATCGGAAGCTTCGAGTCTGCAATCATGGTTCGAATGGCTTCTTTGATGATTCGATTCCTTCTTTCAGCAACTCCATTCTGCTGAGGTGTACGTGCTGAGGAAGTCTGATGTGATATGCCATGCTCCGTGCAGTAAGCTTCAATGGTAGAGTTCAGGAACTCTGTGCCTTTGTCGGAGCGGATAGTGACAATTGCTTGGTTTTTTTCCACAGCCAATCGCTTGAGCAGTTGTGGTAGCTTGGTCAATGTCTCCTTCTTGCTGAAGAGAAATACGACCCAAGTGTAGCGAGAGAAGTCGTCGACTACAACTAGAGTGTACTTCCTTCCATTCACACTAACTAGAGTGACTGGTCCAAACAGATCCATATGAAGCAGCTCGAGAACTCGCTTGGATGACGCTTCTTCAACACTGGCGAAGTGCTTCTTCGTCTGCTTCCCTCGTTGGCATGGTGAGCATGGATGGTCTTTAACAAAGACTTCATTTGGTATGCCTTGCACCAGACCTTTTCGAGCTAAGCGATTTATAGCTTTGAAGTTAAGATGGTTCAAGCGACGGTGCCATAGCCATCCTATCTCTGTAGCACTTCTTGCGACTAAGCACGTCTCTTCTTTGCAGCTGTCCCACTGTGCTATGTAGACGTTCCTTTGTCTTATTCCAGTGAGCACAATCTGGGACGTGAGCTTGCTCTTCACAATGCACTTGTTGGAAATAAATTCCACCTTGTATCCTTTGTCACAGAACTGTGAAATGGACAACAAGTTGTGCTTAAGTCCTTCCACATAGGAGACTTCTTCAATCGTGAGCTTTCCAATCATCAGTGCGCCATATCCTTTGGTGCTTCCTCGAGAGTTATCACCAAATGTAACGTGTGGACCCTTCTTCTCTATGTAGTCATGAAGTAGAGCTCTCATGCCGGTCATGTGTCTTGAACAGCCACTGTCCAAGTACCAAACTTGTTGACCCTCACTTGGCATGGGATCCACGGCGCTCACCTGCAATTAGACAGATTTTGGTACCCAAATCAGTTTGGGTCCTTGCAGGTTAGTTCCCTTAGGTACCCACACTTGCTTCACTCTCTTTTGAGAGGTAGCTTGTGTCTTAGGTTTCTCGACCTTTGAAAACTGTGACTTCTGCCTTGAAGCAGCTTCACACGTGCAGCAGCTTGTATCTTGAAGCGACTCGCTTCGGATTAGCTACGGGCTTAGAGACTGACTTAGGATTTACAGACTGTCGAACTGGCTCGCTTGGTTTTCTCGAAGTGGTCCAACTAAGGTTTTGACCCCGACTCGCTTGAGAAACCTTGGAAGTTTGAAGCGACCTCTTCGGTGCTTCAAGTTCTTCCCCCTCAACGTTAGTCCGGTTGGACCATCTCCAGTCCGGATAACGTGACACATAGACATTACTCCTTTTCTTGAAAGGGAGATCCTTTGTCTCTGGTGTCTTGGTCTGAGACTTAGAAGATACAACTGGTTTCCCCTTACCTTTGGATTGGTATGATTTAGCATTGTTAGTGCTAGGGACAGTTGGTCTTTGCTTGCCCTTAGGTTCTGCCCTTGAAGATATAGACATCTTCATTGGCTTCTTCTTAGGGTTCTCGGGCATTTGGCCTTTATCCTTGTTGGTGGTCGCATTGGATGCAGTGGACACTTCCAAGGTGACTGATGGTGTCGTGTTTGAAGCACCAACAAAGACAGTAGACTTGGAAGGTCCACCCTCATATCCGAGTCCTCCCTTTCTACCAAAAGGTAGAAGTGAGCTCTCTAGTGCCTGCCTAGCATATGAAGCTTTATTCAAGTTGGAAACTAGAGCGGACTGGGTTTCATACCTTCCTTCCAAGCTTTGATGTCTAGCAAAGAGATCCTTGAACTTACTAGCCATAGC
Source organism: Thymus mandschuricus (assembly GCA_029379335.1). Lineage (NCBI taxonomy): Eukaryota > Viridiplantae > Streptophyta > Magnoliopsida > Lamiales > Lamiaceae > Thymus > Thymus mandschuricus. Next base: position 9,355,594 of record CM057074.1, on the reverse strand, counting down.
CCTTAAGTTAAGTTTGACTTGGTCAAGCTCAGTGGCTAGCTTTCGGTTCTCCTTCTCGCTTTGAGACAAAGCTTGTTTCAACACTTCGTGGTCGCTTGACAGTTTGATGTGCTTGTCATGAAACTCACTCCATGTCGAGGAATTAGCTTCCTCTTGGTGAGTGTGTGCGAGTGTAATTGAACTAGGTGAGGGATAGATGAATACCTCTCCAGTCTCCTCGTCGGTGAGCGCCATGAGTCCAAGATCCTCTCCATCACTGGAGTTGAGATATGTGAATGCATCCGAGTCGCTTGAGACATCTTCAGTTGAAGCGACTGGCTGCTCGCTCGCTACAAGCGCTTGCCTTGGAGCATCCCTCTTTGCTTTCAGTTCCTCTCGCTCCTTCGCACTCAGCTTCGGGCAATCGGATTTGTAGTGGCCCATCTTGTGGCAGTGATAGCACTCCACATCCATCATGTTGCGTGGGATCGGCTTTGTCGTCTCCTCTCTTTCCCTTTTCCTTCTCGATCATCAGTGCTCCTCCCTTTGTACTGCTTGTAGAATCTCTTGTACTTGCCCACTCGAGAGTTCATTTTGTTGAAGTTCGTGGATAAGAACGCAACATGTTCTTCCAGCTCTTCCCTCGTCATCTTGGCTAGCGACTGGTCGCTTGGCCCTTCAGCAGCTTTGAAAGCTACACCTTTTGATGTCGTGGGAGCTTCATCCTCATCGTCGAGGTTCATTCGATTTAGATCGAATTCATGAGCTTTGAGTTCGGAGAACAGAATCTCCGGTGTGAGCTTCAATAGATCCTTGGTAGCTAGATACAGCTCCTTCATTGTCTGCCACTTCCTCGTGAGAGCAAAAACAATCTTCAGATTCACCTCCTTGTCTGTGAGTTCCTTCCCAAGTGAGTTGAGAGTTGCAGTGATGTTGGTAACTCTCAGCTCGAAGGCGTCGATGGACTCTCCTGGCTTCATTATCAGACTTTCAAACTCCCGCATTTGTACGGCGAGCTTGTTCTCTTTGATCTTGTCCGTTCCTTGAGAAATGAGGGCTAGGGTTTCCCACATTTCTTTTGCTGTCGCACACTTCCTGATCCTTGGAAGGTAGGCATCCGACACAGTGCTCTGCGTCGTGTGGCGTGCGATCTTATCAAGGTTGGCGATCTTGAAGTCGTTGGCATTGTAGTCGTCCTTTTGTTTTTCGACATACTCTTGCCTAACATGAGCTTCGCGGCCTTCGGCGGCTGGGACGTTCACAGAGATGGCTTTCTTGATCTCGATTGGTCCATCTTCAATGACCTCCCACATCCGGTTATGAATGGAGCACAGGAAGCTCTCAACGCGAAAGCTCCAGATCTCATAGCCTTCAATGGAGAACTGTGGAAGACTAGAAGCGTTGTATGTAGACATAGCAAACCGTCAGTAGTAGATGCAGTATGCGTGGGTGAGGTTTTGATGCACTTAGGAAAATAGGATCCGGTTCAGTGAGACAACGTGAAGCGAGTGGGGACTCGCTTCGGATATGCAAAGCAGAGGCTCGAAAGAACCACTGCTCTGATACCACTTGTTGGTCCCGGTTTGTAATAGGAAAAATACGTAGAGGGGGGGGGGGGGTGAATACGTATTTTGAAGTTTTTCAACTTCAAATCCTTAACTCAGAGTATGAAGTAAAGTGCTCGTTAGAAATACTAAGACCTAGCCGAGAGCTAGATCTAAAGCAATCAAGAATCTCTTGACCTAAGCTTAGAGCTTGATCAAGAGTGAGACTTTACTCTTGGTGCGGAATTCGGTGAGCTAACTCTTTTCCTAAGTAATTAAAAATTCCAAGTTATGTTTGTTTAGATGCAAATGCAATGTATAATCAAACAAGGTAAATAAAGAGTTTAGGGTTAGAGAGATATGACACGAGATTTATAGTTGTTCGGAGATGAAGCTCCTACGTCCACTTTGTTGCACTCGGCAACGCGTTCTCTTCACACAAGAACTTTGAAGATTACGGGCTCTTCAAAAGCCTGGTCGAGATCGAGCTTCACTCGCTTGGATCTGACAGATGCTGGGTGATTCCGGGTTCACACCAAAAACCTAAACTTGGACTCGAAGCTTCTCTCGCTTCAGTCCGACAACAGGGAGATTGCGGGCTCTCCTTACAGCCTAGCTTCGATCGAGCTTTACACGAACGATGTAAGTGCAAGCTTGGATCTAGACTCTATGATCGAGGCTTCTACAATCGATGAAAGTAGGGCCTTGGATCGAAACAACCTAACGACGACGAACACAAAAACCTAACAAACAGACTTGGGTTAGGGTTTTTGGTTTACGACGACACACTATGAAGAACTCTTTACAGTAGATGCAAAGATGGCTAGAGTTCTTCTTCTAAGCTTGGATATGGAATGGGCTTAGACTCTAAGTGTGAAGGTTGTGAAGATGAGTTCCGATGAGATTGGAACTCGGAGAACACTTGAAACAAAGACTCGAAGAATGCTCTAAGGCTGGGAGTGTTTGTTTGCAGTAGGCGCTCGAATGCTCAGGAAGTGTTCTGCTTCTCTTCGTCTTCATCCTTCACTATTTATAGGCGGAGAGTTGGCCGAGATCTGTTGCTTGGTTGGTGGCCTTGTCCCTCCCCATCTCGACAGTACTTGCACAGGCTGGATGCTTTTCAGACGCGCAGTTTTGGCTCTTTGCCGGAAATGGCTAGGATCCAAATTCAACAGTAACTGGAACGAGCCAGTACTGTTGCGGCGCCCTTGTCGGCCTAGCAGTCAACTCCTCTACTCCTCTCCACGTTCGACACGTGGAGATCTCGCAATTAATGCGAAGATCTCTAGTTGACTGGAGTTCAAAATCGGAGCGGGAATTGGGCTGTCGCTTTCTGGTAGGTAGTGGCTCGCTTTGCTTTGAAGTTGTGGCGTCCGCTTTGAATTGAGTCACTTCGTAGTCTTTTTGTAGTGAGTTGCTTGGGATGTAAAGTTCCCTATTGACTGCCTTGGAAAGTGTTGACCGAAGTTGACTCGCTTTGACTTTACACTGTAGCGCTCGCTTCGCTTCGCTTTGGCAGACTCGCTTTGAATCTACTGTAGCGCTCGCTTCGCTACGCTATTCTTCGGCACGCTTCACTTCAGCTCGATAGACTCACTTTGCTTGAAAAACACACTCAAGCGAGTGGCATTCACTTGAATTTTCTGCAGTCTACAATCTAAGCAAAATAAAGTTATCCTAACAGAGTAGGCTTTAGAAAAATTTCTAATCCTATTATCTACATCAAAAATGGGTCGCTTGGGAACAGAACGCTTTGGGGGTTTTGGGATCAAATCAAAACAACTATTTGTCTTACTTCGAAGTGTCCCATATGAGTTCCCCCTTAACACTTTGTTCTTAACAATTCCCAATAGATTCCATATGGGCAGCATATGTTTTTCCAGATTAATTTCTTCACTACTTGCTCTGTAATTTTTACTAAGGCCTCAGCCTCCACCCATTTGGTGAAGTAGTCTACAGCCACAATTAAGAATATCCTTCCACCTGTAGCTGTTGGAAATTTTCCTATTATATCGATCCCCCATTTATCAAAGGGGCATGGTGCAAACATAGCTCCCAATTCCTCAGTAGGCCTGTGGATAAGCCTCCCATTCTTCTGAAAACTATCACACCTTTTGACCAGATCTTCGGCATCCCTTTCCATCGTAGGCCAGAAGAAACCTGCTCTGAGAAGTTTCCTAATTAGATCTTTAAACCCAGTGTGTGCCCCTGCGGTGCCTTCATGAATTTCACGCAAAGCGTACTCCCCCTCGGGTTCTGATAGACATCTAAGACAAGGGTGCGTAATCGCCCTCTTATACAATTTTTCTCCTATTAGATAGAATTTGGCTTTGAAATTGTGCGGTAATCTGCTGTCATTCGTGAGGGTTGTGATCTCTACTTTTTCAGGAAGTTCTTTTAGGGCCTTAATGATCGAAACTCTCCAATCATTCATTACCTCAATGGCCTGTACTTCAGCTCTAATCCATTTAGTATCTGCGTTGCATAGCACGATTTCATCCATCCACGTTCCTTCAACTGAGCTAGCTATACGCGCCAGCTTAACAACTTCTGTGTTCCCTTCACGAGGGATCTGGATTACCTTGGCTCTGGAAAAACAGCTCAGTAGCTCTTGTACAGTATTGGCATATGCCACCATTCGCTCTTCCCTCTTCTCGCAGGTCCCTAGGACCTGATGTGTCACCCGTTGGAATCTGAGTGAACTGTTATATGCCTGGCACCCATATCCTGCAATAGACTTAGGCATCTGTTGGGAATTGTTAAGAACAACATGTTAAGGGGGAACCTATAAAGGATATTTCATTGTTTTTATTTGATCCCAAAACCCCAAAGCGTTCTGTTCCCAAGCGACCCGTTTTTGATGTAGATAATAGGTTAGAATTTTTCTAAGCCTACTCTGTTAGGATGGCACTTTATTTTGCTTAGATTATAGGCTTCAAAAGTTCAACTGAAGGCCACTCGCTTGAGTGTGTTTTCTGAAGCGAAGCAAGTCTAGCGAGCTGAAGTGAAGCGTGCCAAAGAATAGTGCAGCGAAGCGAGCGCTACAGTAGATTCAAAGCGAGTCTGCCAAAGCGAAGCGAAGCGAGCGCTACAGTTCAAAGCCAAAGCGAAGCGAAGCGAGCGCTTCAGTTCAAAGTCAAAGCGAGTCAACGCTAGTCAACATTTTCCAAAGCAGTCACTAGGGAACTTTATTTCCCAAAGCGACTCACTATAGAATGACTACGAAGTGACTCAAATCTAAGCGGACGCTACAACTTCAAAGCAAAGCGAGCCACTACCTACCAGAAAGCGACAGCACAAATTCCCGCTCCGAATTTGAACTCCAGTCAACTGGAGATCTCCGCATTTATTACGAGATCTCCACGTGTCGAAAGCGGAGAGGAGCAGCGGAGTTGACTGCCAGGCCGACAAGGTGCCGCAACAGTACTGGGTCGCTCCAGTTACTGTTGAAATTGGATTTTAGCCATTTTCGGCAAAAAGCCAAATCTGCGCGTCTGAAAAGCAGCCAGCCTATGCAAGTACTGTCGAGAGGAGGAGGGACAAAGCCACCAACCAAGCAATGGATCTCGGCATCCCTCCGCCTATAAATAGTGAAGGATGAAGACGAAGAGATGTAGAACACTTCCTGAGCATTCGAGCCTACTGCAAACAAACACTCCCAGCTTTCTAAGCAATCTTCGAGTCTTTGTTTTCCAAGTGTTCTCCGAGTTCCAGTCTCATCAGAACTCGTCTTCACAACCTTCACACTTAGAGTCTAAGCCCATTCCATATCCAAGCTTAGAAGAAGAGCTCTAGCCATCTTTGCACTTATTGTAAAGAGCTCTTCACAGTGTGTCGTCGTAAACCAAAAAACCCTAAATCTGTTGTTAGGTTTTTGAGATCGTCGTCGTTAGGTTGTCTCGATCCAAGGCCCTTCTTTCATCGATTGAAGAAGCCTCGATCATAGAGTCTAGATCCAAGCTTGCACCTACATCGTTTGTGTGAAGCTCGATCGAAACTAGGCTGTAAGGAGAGCCCGCAATCTCCCTGTCTGTCTGTCGTCAGACTGAAGCGAGTGAAGCTTCCAGTCCAGGTTAGGTTTGTGTAGTGAACCCGCAATCACTGCATCTGTCGTTGGATCCAGGCGAGTGAAGCCCGATCTCGACCAGGTTTTTGAAGAACCCGTAACCTTCAAAGTTCTTGTGTGAAGAGAACTGTTGCTGTGTGCAACAAAGTGGACGTAGGAGCTTTATCTCCGAACCACTATAATCCCTGTGTCGTATCTCTCTAACCCTAATCTCTTTACTTTACTTGATTATCCATTGCACGTGCATATAAACAAACATAACTTGGTTATTTTAATTACTTAGGAAAAACATTAGCTCACCGAATTCCACACAAGAATAAAGTCTCACTCTTGGTCAAGCTCTAAGCTTAGGTCAAGAGATTGTTGATTGCTCTAGATCTAGCTCTCGGCTAGGTCTTAGTATTTCTACGAGCACTTTACTTAAAACTCTGAGTTAAGGATTTGAATTTGAAAAACTTCAAAATACGTATTCACCCCCCCCCCCCCCCCCCCTCTACGTATTTTTCCTATAACAAACGGGACCAACAAGTGGTATCAGAGCAGCGGTTCTTTCGAGCCTCTGCTTTGCATATCCGAAGCGAGTCCCCACTCGCTTCACGTTGTCTCACTGAACCAGATCCTATTTCCTAAGTGCATCAAAAACCTCACCCACGCATATTGCATCACTGCTGATAGTTTGCTATGTCTACATATAGTGCATCAAGTCATCCACAGTTCTCTATCGAAGGATACGAGACATGGAGTTTCCGAGTCGAGAGCTTCCTATGCTCCATTCACGACCGGATGTGGGAAGTCATAGAGGACGGACCAATCGAGATCAAGAAGGCCATATCTGTGAACGTCCCAGCTGCCGAAGGACGCGAAGCTCATGTCAGACAAGAATACGTCGAGAAGGACAAAGATGAATACAATGCCAACAACTTCAAGATCGCCAACCTTGATAAGATCGCACGTCACACGATGCAGAGCACTGTGTCGGATGCCTACCTTCCTAGGATCAGGAAGTGTGCGACGGCGAAGGAAATGTGGGAAACCCTAGCCCTCATTTCACAAGGAACGGACAAGATCAAAGAAAACAAGCTCGCCGTACAGATGCGGGAGTTCGAAAGTCTAATAATGAAGCCAGGAGAGTCCATCGACGCCTTCGAGCTGAGAGTCACCAACATCATTGCAACTTTCAACTCACTTGGGAAGGAACTCACAGATAAGGAAGTCAACCTGAAGATTGTCCGAGCTCTCACAAGGAAGTGGCAGACAATGAAGGAGTTGTACTTAGCTACCAAAGATCTATCGAAGCTCACACCGGAGATTCTTTTCTCCAACTCAAAGCTCATGAATTCGATCTGAATCGAATGAACCTCGACGAAGAGGGTGAAGCTCCCACAACGTCAAAGGGCGTAGCATTCAAAGCTGCTGAAGGACCAAGCGACCAGTCGCTAGCCAAGATGACGAGGGAAGAGTTGGAAGAACATGTTGCGTTCTTATCTAAGAACTTCAACAAAATGAACTCTCGAGTGGGCAAATATAAAAGATTTTATAAACAGTACAAGGGGAGGAGCACTGATGCTCGAGAAGGAAAAGGGAAGAGAGAAGAGACGACCAAGCCGATCTCAAGGGACATGATGGAAGTGGAATGCTACCATTGCCACAAGATGGGCCACTACAAATCCGACTGTCCGAAGCTGAGTGCAAAGGAGCGAGAGGAACTGAGAGCAAAAAGGGATGCTCCAAGGCGAGCGCTTGTAGCAAGCGAGCAGCCGGTCGCTTCAACAGAAGATATCTCAAGCGACTCGGATGCATTCACAGATCCCAACTCCAGTGAAGGAGAGGATCTTGGATTAATGGCGCTCACCGACGAGGAAACCGGAGAGGTCGAGAAACCCAAAGCACAAGCTACCTTTCAAAAGAAAGTGAAGCAAGCGTGGGTACCTAAGGGAACTAACCTGCAAGGACCCAAACTGATTTGGGAACCAAAATCTGTCTAATTGCAGGTGAGCGCCGTGGATCCCATGCCAAGTAAGGGTCATCAAATCTGGTACTTGGACAGTGGATGTTCAAGACTCATGACCGGCATGAAAGCTCTACTTCATGACTACATAGAGAAGAAGGGTCCACACGTTACTTTTGGTGATAACTCTCGAGGAAGCACCAAAGGATACGGCGCACTGAAAGTTGGAAAGCTCACAATTGAAAAAGTCTCCTACGTGGAAGGACTTAAGCACAACTTCTATCCATATCACAATTCTGTGACAAGGGATACAAGGTGGAATTTATTTCCAACAAGTGCATTGTGAAGAGCAAGCTCACTGCCCAGATTGTGCTAACTGGAATTAGACAAAGGAACGTCTATATAGCACAATGGGACAGCTGCAAAGAGGAGACGTGCTTAGTAGCAAGGAGTGCTACAGAGATAGGATGGCTATGGCACAGACGCTTGAATCATCTCAACTTCAAAGCAATCAATCGCTTAGCTAGAAAAGGTTTGGTGCAAGGCATACCAAATGAAGTCTTCATCAAAGACCATCCATGCTCACCATGCCAACGAGGGAAGCAGACGAAGAAGCACTTTGCCAGTCTCGAAGAAGCCTCATCAAAGCGAGTGCTCGAGCTGCTTCACATGGATCTGTTTGGTCCAGTCACTCCAGTTAGTGTGAACGGAAGGAAGTACACTCTAGTTGTAGTCGACGACTTCTCTCGCTACACTTGGGTTGTATTCCTCTTCAACAAGAAGGAGACACTGACCAAGCTACCACAACTACTCAAGCGATTGGCTGTGGAAAAGAACCAAGCTATTGTGACCATTCGCTCCGACAAAGGCACAGAGTTCTTGAACTCTACCATTGAAGCTTACTGCACGGAGCATGGCATAGCACATCAGACTTCATCAGCACGCACACCTCAGCAGAATGGAGTTGCTGAAAGAAGGAATCGAATCATCAAAGAAGCTGTTCGAACCATGATTGCAGACTCAAAGCTTCCGATGAAGTATTGGGCTGAAGCTGCCAATACAGCATGCTACACGCAGAATCGAACACTTCTCTGCAAACGGCACGACAAAACACCATATGAAATATGGACAGGGAGAATTCCTAACGTATCTTATTTCCATATTTTTGGCTGTAGGGTCTTCATCCATGACAATGGGAAGTCGCAGTTGAAAGCCTTTGAAAGCAAAGTTGATGAAGGAATATTCTTAGGATATTCTACATCAAGCAAAGCTTACAGGGTATTCAACTGTAAAACCCTAATCGTGGAGGAATCACCCCATGTCGTATTTGATGAATCTTCTTTAAGTCTTCCATAGGAACAGGTTCAATCTAAAGAAGGAAAGACAAGCGAGGAACCCATGAACTCTCTTACTTGGGACATGCTTGAGGATGACGAAGAAATCAAGGTCTCAAGCGAGCCAATTGTCCAAGATAAAGATGAAGCTACCCCCAAGTCTTCTGAAGCGAATACTGGCCAATCACCCAATCCATTCGCTTCAGATGGTGAAGCAAGCGACAAGGAAGAAGATGGAGATGAAGCTGGCGGATCCAAGCGTGCATGGCTCAAAGATCACTCACCAAGTCAAATCATTGGAGATCCATCCAAGGGTGTAGTGACCAGAAGTCAAGTGTTTGGAGAAAGTGCCATGTTCAGTTGCTTTCTCTCAAACATCGAGCCATCAAGCGTGGAGGATGCTCTAGCTGATTCAAATTGGGTGATTGGCATGCAAGAAGAGCTGAACCAGTTCACCAGAAACGACGTATGGTATCTCGTGGATCGTCCCAAATTTCAGCATGTGATTGGCACCAAGTGGGTGTTCAAGAACAAGACGGACGAGGACCACAACATTGTGAGGAACAAGGCGCGTCTCGTCGCTAAAGGCTACTGCCAAGAGGAAGAAATCGACTTTGACGAAACCTTCGCTCCTGTGGCACGGCTTGAAGCGATCCGACTATTTCTAGCCTATGCAGCGGCCAAGAAATTCAAAATCTATCAGATGGATGTGAAGAGCGCGTTCCTCAACGGTGAATTGAAGGAAGAAGTGTACGTGGAGCAGCCACCGGGTTTCGAGCAGGGAGATAAGGTGTATCGCTTGAAGAAAGCCCTATGCGGGCTGAAGCAAGCTCCCAGAGCTTGGTATGATACCCTTTCTCAATTCCTAGTGGATAATGGATTCCACAAAGGAAAGATAGATCGAACCCTATTCACCATCAACCATGGAGATGATATGCTATGGGTTCAGATCTACGTGGATGACATCATATTTGGATCACCAAACCAGTCGCTTAGCGAGAAGTTTGGAGAGCTTATGAAGACCAAATATGAGATGTCAATGATTGGCTTGATGAGCTGCTTTCTAGGTCTTCAAGTGAAGCAGCAGGATGATGGAATCTTCATCAATCAAGCTAAGTATACTCGAGATATGCTTGCCAAGTTTGGTATTCAACATGCTAAAGCTGTGAAGATCCCAATGAATACCAACTGGAAGATGGAGCCAGACGAAGAAGGAAAATCTGTGAATGCTACAGATTATCGTGCCCTAATCGGGTCACTCCTATATCTCACTGCAAGTAGGCCGGATATAGCTTTTGCAGTTGGAGTCTGTGCTCGCTTCCAAAGCAATCCCAAGCACAGCCATCTTGAAGCTGCCAAGAGAATTCTTCGTTATCTAAAGGGCACTGTCAATATGGGGCTGTGGTATCCAACGGAGGACAATTTGGAGCTCACTGGATATTCAAATGCTGACTATGGAGGGTGCCGAATTCAAAGAAGCAGACGAGTGTAGCTACTTCAACGGCTGAAGCCGAATATATGGCCGCTGGAAGCTGCTGTTCTCAAATTCTATGGCTTCGTCAGCAGTTGAAGGACTACAATGTTGAAACAAATGAAATTCCTATATTCTGCGACAACAACAGTGCGATCTGCATCTCTCAAAATCCAGTGCTACACACCAGATGCAAGCACGTGGAAATCCGACATCACTTCATTCGTGATCATGTCGAGAAGAAGGATATCAAGCTCGAAGAAATTCATACCGATCTCCAGCGAGCAGATATCCTCACCAAGCCTCTAGCTGAGTCTCGTTTTAATCAGCTATGCAAGGAATTAGGGTTGTTAGACCCTGGTGAAGAATGCTAGATTCAGGATGCACGAAGGAGTGGTCGCTAGTCTTTCGTAGCGTCACTCGCTTCGGATCTTCACCAACTCAAGCGAGTCACTTCAATATTTCACTCGCTTGAAGAAGGAGAAATAAGGTGGAGAAAGGTGGAGTGTTGGAAGACGTTCCCTACCCGCTTACAGGAATTGTTAAGCCATTGGTTAAGGGGGAACTATTGTTTGCTCTCGGAGCAAGCTACTTCCAAAGCGAGCAAGGAAAGCTGCTACCTAGCCTAGGATTCCTAGCGAGTGGGTATAAACACTCGCAAGTGCCGTTTCTAGTAACGGTTGTGGGGTCTTGTATCGGGCCTTCCCACGTAAAAATGGTGAAAGCTTAGGCAGGACTGGCACCTAGACCTTGTGTCCTCTTCCCATCTTTCTACCGAAGAGGAGCAAGTCTTCTCATCTCCTTCATCGTGGATAAATGTCCACTCTTTACTCACTCTTCATTGAGTTGAGCTGCCGGATGTCTATCCATTCCTCTCCCACTTTGAATTTTGCATCGCTTCAATTTGCCCTAGCTTGGGTCAAAGCGAGTCGTTTGCAAGTTCATTCTGTAGCTTGTAGGAGGAAGCTTGAAGGTTTACCTTTTTCTACATTAGGTTGCAGGGCTGGTGACATGCTTCTGTATAAAATACGAGATTGTCTTGTCAGAGCATTCTCATTGTCATCCTGTCCATTTCTGCTCTAAGATAAGGACTTGTACTCATCCCCCATTCGTCATGAATATGTTCACTCACGTGAAGCTCCCCTCTGGGTTGTAGTAAGCTTGTGTACTATATTCATTTTCTCCCCCATTACTTCGATGGAGGACTCTCTAATTCGTAGAGGAAGATCAATGCCATGAAGATGAATGCCAAGAAGATGAAGTATCCATCAAGTGAAGTGGTACTCAACAGGTGGTATCAACAAGCTTCAAAGCAAATGCACTCATCAACAAGTGGTTTCAACAAATGAAGTCCAAATCAAATGATGTCTTCAATTAGTGGTATCAATCTCCTACGAAGTGAGATTGACTGGTAAGTGTTTCAATTTTAAGTACACTAAGTGAGCTGAAGCGTGCTAGAAACCTTCATTCACTATGTGGAAAATATGAAATGAATCTGATACAAATACAAAGAGGAAAACATTCTTGTTTATCCTCGAAGTATGTAAGTCAGAAACATTTTAAAATTAAGCAAAGAAATTCGATTTCTTATTCCAGTCGCTTCAGATGGCAAAGCGAGTGCCTCGTCACTCCAAGCGAGCCATCGCAAGCGAGTGCGGAACAGTCACTCAAGCGAGTGCCACTCAAGCGAGTCAAGGCCTAGCGGCCCAACTCGAAGCGAGCAGGCACGAAGCGAGTATGAGCTGTCTGCACTCGAGTGCAATTTTACTTTCTGCCGAGCATTTAATGCAGGTTCACGTACTGGCGAAAATAACGGGCGCGTGGTCTACACTTTGAATTCGAAGCGGGAAAAGACGGAGAAGATCCAGCCGTCGAATCTTAACAGTCCCCAATCTGTAGCCGTTGGATCTGCGCCGTATAAGACAAACCAATCACAGCAGGCCACGTGGAGATGCCAAGCAAGTGGCGGTTCACTTTTACTGTGATGACGCCGGACACATCAGATCCATCACCGCATGTCCGCCGCCTACCTACAGGATCTTCGCCGATATTACTGTCCTGCCCTTTGCCACGTCAGCCAAAACCTACTTCTATAAAAGGGTGGAGTTGCAGAGTGAAGAAAATTTCACAACTCTCAATCTTTGTTATTCTAGTGCAAGATCTGAAACTCTCTGAAAATTCACGAGTCCTAAAAATCCCCAGTTTTTCGTCGTTAAAATCTCCGATTCAAACCCTCTCATTCCTCACCATGGGAAAGAAGTTAAACACTGAGACGATGGAGCAATTCCTCACAGAGGTCGACAAGCACATCAACGTCGAGCCTCATCTCGACCCCGTCGTCGTTGAAGAAAATGGATTCTTCCGTAGAGCCGTGAACACGGCCGGTCTATGGAAATTTGTAACAGCGGTGCCAAAGAAAATCTTGGCGAAGGCGGTGGGAGAGCTTCTTCTGAACCTAAGGAAGGAGCAAAATACATCCTCGTTCACAGATCCACAGTCCATGAGGCCGGTGGAGGTGGGTTTGAGCGAGCTCATCGGCGTGTTCGACTTGCCGAGGGAAGGAGGAAATTCCCTGTTGGAGTTAGGATTTTTGGCCGGAGTCGAATACGGTCGTTTTGCCGTCGCCGGAGCTGAACCAAATTACAAGGAGGCCGGTATCCGTTCCAACTTGAAGGCCCCCTTCAACCTTATCTGCGAGCTCTTTTCGAAGAGCATCGCTTGCTACGTCGGAACCCTAGATACGTTGTCGGAGACGAAGCTGATCGCCACCACCGTTATCGTCGACAGCCTCACAGGAACAAAATTAAACTGGCATGGTTGGTTTCTCAACCAAATCCATGAAGCTGCTGATGACTTTGCATTCGTGCCTGGAAGCGCTGATCAGATTCTCCGCAAGGGGAAGCTATAATTCTTCTCCAGATTATCTGTTGCACTGGAGGCACGCTACCCCGACAAAACGTGGACCGACACGGCTGTCTACAACAAGCAGTCCATCTTCTATGACAAGTGGAGGAAAACCAAGATTCCGATGGATCAGGGACTTCTAGATGTAGAAGTACCAGCTGCTATACCAGTTGCCGAAAGGCAAGCTGAAGTGAGCCAAGCAAAGCGAGCCGCTTCACCCGTGAAGCGAGCTGCGCCCTAGCGAGGCAAGAAGAAAATGAAGCGAGTCATTTCACTCGTTCAAGAAAGCGAGGCGGTGGAGAAGCCGCTTGAGGACGTTGAAGTGACTCAACCCCAACCCTCACCAATCAAAGCCCAAACTCCCCCACTACAAATTACCCAAATACCAAAACCCCAAGCCTCATCAACCCACCAACCACTTACACAGACAACCCCCCTCTCTCCCCAGGAAGAAGGATCAGCTTCTTCATTCCATATCCCTACTGTCCCATTTCTCAGCACAGATCCATCTGCTGCTTACACAACATTCCAACCCATCCAAACCCAGCAAATACAACCACCACCCAAAGAAACCATCCACATATCCGAAACCAGAACTTCATCACCTACCCAGTCACCAACCTCATCGGCAGCAACAGCCGATACCGCCCATACATCCATAATACCCCAGTTCCAAATCTCCAAAACCCCTACACAGGTTGATGCTCTCAAAAGATATAAGAGAGATAGAGAGCAGGCCGCTGAAACCCTCAGAACCCGCTATCCCTCAGTGCCGATGTCCGACGACTTCTTCACCAAGATCGTCGATTTCTTGACATACGTCACCTACCGTGGCACGGAGTACTATAAAGTTTTTAAACTCTTGGAGGCCTTCTCGAAGGAAGACCTCATCCAAATGGAAGGAAAGCTCCTGGACTTCATCGGTGAAAATGGATTCCATGCATTTCTCACAGGAACCAGCTTCTGGGATAAGCTGGACGCCAAAGTGAAGCGTGCCTATCCGGACGCTATAGGCCCCGAGCGCGTCCCAACCATCCACGAACGGAGACTGATGAGGGAACACGGAGGAGGTGGAGGTAAAGGACGCGGAGATCTCGAGCCTGCAAAGCGAGATCACCAGGAAAGATGTGGAATTGGAGAAGAAGGTGGAAGAAGTCAACAATCTGCGTGCAGATTTTGACCGGAAAAAGGGTGAACTGGAGGGAAAGGTGGAGGAGCTGGCGAAGCTAGTGGAGGAGAAGGAGAAGGTGTTGGACGCTCAAGTGAAGCTGGTCGGAGACCAAGAGAAGACCATTGCTGAACTCAAGCAGCTGCTTGATGCTGAGAGAAGCATGCTAAAAGACTTGAACAGCAGGATGGTGAATCTGGAGAAGGAGAAGAGTGCTCTGATCGCAAGTCATAAGAAAGAGATGGAAAAAGTCTCTAAATATGCTGAAAAGATGATTAGAGCAGTGGAGGATAAGGATGGAGAAATGGTCATGATGAATTGTTGACTGTCTCGTGCTGCAATTCAAATAGTGCTCAAGCCGAAGAGATTGACTCAGTCAATCTGAAGAAAGCAGAACTACATGAGCAGATCGATCAAGCGCAGAAGAATGCCAGTGAGCTAGCAGGGAAGATCATCGAAGCTGCCCAGCTTCGCACAACTCTCAACAGCCAAGAAAGCGCTTTGGCTACGGAAAAGGCCGAACTTGAAGCTTCTCAAGAATTCCTCAATCTCACAATCGAGGAAGAGCGCAAGGACATTCGCGCAGAGATTGAAGCGGATCTGGCCGCTCGCTTCAGGAATGTAGAGTCACTTGAGAGGCTAATGGCCTCGGTCAGAGAAAGAGATAAGCAGTGCGAGTACTTGCTGGAAGAGATCTCTATCAAAACGGCGGAGATTGTATTGTCGGAAGAGCAAGTCTTCGCGACACGGACTGAAAAGATGCTCCACGCCGTATTTGACAAGTTTGAGGAGCTTCGCAAGTCTCTTACTGGAAAGATGATCTCACCAACCCCCGGCAGTGATGATGCCAAAAAGGGGGAAGGTATTGTACTTAAAGATGCCGATCTCTTGGAGCTACAAGGTGGAGTAAGTGGAGCTGTTGGAGTAGAGAGGATGCTGGAAGGAGGCAGTGGTGCTGGAGAAGAGGAGGAAGGACTAGATGAGGAAGCGAGGGCGAAGCTTGCGAAAAAGGGCAAAGTAAAACTTACAGAAGAAGAACTCGCTATGAAACCCGAAGAGCCCCGCAGGCCACTTGAAGAAAAAGTGCTTGCCTCTTCTATCGCTCGACATCCTCCAGTTACGGTGCTAACCAAGGAGGAAAGGCGGAAGCAAGCGGAGGAAGACGAAGCCTTGGCATGGCAGATGGAGCATGATTTTGGACTGTGAAGGCTAAAACATGCAGGTGCATCAGGTTCTAAAGCGCCCGCTTCAGCCGCCGCGCCCGCTTCAACTGCCGTACTCACTTCAGCAACTGCAGGAGTCACTTCATCTGCAGTTATCCCTCCGAGTGCAACCACGAAGAAGGACATGCCGCCTCCCCCACCACCAAGTCAGACCTTGAAGCGGTCCGCACCAGATTCCAGAGATAACCCTGCGGCCAAGCGCCAAATGGTCAAACAAGCGATAGCTTCAAGAGCTGGTGAGATGGAGAGGAGAAGGAAGCGAGGAGAAAAGAAGAAGGAGGAAGCAGATAAGGAGAAGAGGATCAACGAAAGGCATCTGCAAGTCATCGAGAGTCGGATCGAGGAACACTTCAATGAAGTGAGACTCATCCAGACCGCTCTTATTCGAAGCGCCTACATTCCGTTTCTGCCTGATGAATCGGAAGCTTGTGTGAAGCAAGCCTAGATAAATGCTTGCAATGTGACCACCACGGAGATGATTGAGTCCGGTCGCTACCCGCGCAGAGAGGAGCAACAATATATTCGGAGGCGACTGTCGGACATGCTCCCGAAGTGGAATACCGAGCAAAGCATGAAGTTCAATGCTACCATGGCACAGATGTCCAGCCGATCAGAGGAGGAGTTGGTTGTGCGCAGGAATGAGCACCCTGATGCCCGAGAGATTGAGCAATTCATCCCTGATGAGTTACTTGAGCTATGGCTACACTACAAAGAAATATTCATTAAAGCATATTATTACTGGGAGGTAGTGCCACTGCAGACTCAATGCTCAAGGATCAGCGCACTCAGCAACTTCTTAAGTGCCTATGATGAGAAGTTTAGGCGGAAGGCTTTCTCACTTGCAGAACTTGCAGAGCCAATGCCTCTAATCATCAAGGTACCAGCCAAGAAGGAATTCCCCATGCCCTTCCTACCCGGCACAAGCGTCCCCGATCGCAGCATCATCGATGCAGAAGTAGATGAAGCCTTCAAACTGGAGGAGACTTGGAGGAGGCCAAGTATCCACAATATTGGTACATTAGAAGTGAAGGTGTTCAGTGCATACACTGTCCCAGAAGAGATGATTGCAAAGGACTTGGAGGCAGAGGAAGAAGAGAAGGAAGTGGAGGTGACGGAGAAGAAGGAGGATGACAAGGAAGAAGCTGCAGGAAACCCTTGAGTTTCAAGCTTCTCGTTCTGTGAACTGATATTCATCAATCTATCCAATTTACTTTATGTCCCTCCTGTGTTATTTATTAGCTTTGTGGATACTTTATCCTTATGCTACAAACACAAACAAAATTTAACCGAAAAAAAAAGGGGAAAGGAACTTAAAATTAATTCAAACGAAGCTGCAAAGGAAGCAGTCGCTTGAAGTTCCTTCCACGGTTAGATAGACTAGATTTCAATAATCTTAAGTCTTTGGGTTTTGGCATCATCAAAAAGGGGGGAAATTGTTGGGAATTGTTAAGAACAACATGTTAAGGGGGAACCTATATAGGATATTTCATTGTTTTGATTTGATCCCAAAACCCCAAAGCGTTCTGTTCCCAAGCGACCCGTTTTTGATGTAGATAATAGGTTAGAATTTTTCTAAGCCTACTCTGTTAGGATGGCTCTTTATTTTGCTTAGATTATAGGCTTCAAAAGTTCAACTGAAGGCCACTCGCTTGAGTGTGTTTTCTGAAGCGAAGCAAGTCTAGCGAGCTGAAGTGAAGCGTGCCGAAGAATAGTGTAGCGAAGCGAGCGCTACAGTAGATTCAAAGCAAGTCTGCCAAAGCGAAGCGAAGTGAGCGCTACAGTTCAAAGCCAAAGCGAAGCGAAGCGAGCGCTTCAGTTCAAAGTCAAAGCGAGTCAACGCTAGTCAACATTTTCCAAAGCAGTCACTAGGGAACTTTATTTCCCAAAGCAACTCACTACAAAATGACTACGAAGTGACTCAATTCTAAGCGGACGCTACAACTTCAAAGCAAAGCGAGCCACTACCTACCAGAAAGCGACATCACAAATTCTCGCTCCGAATTTGAACCCCAGTCAACTAGAGATCTCCGCATTTATTACGAGATCTCCACGTGTCGAAAGCGGAGAGGAGCAGCGGAGTTGACTGCCAGGTCGACAGGGCGCCGCAACAGTACTGGGTCGCTCCAGTTACTGTTGAAATTGGATTTTAGCCATTTCAGGCAAAAAGCCAAATCTGCGCGTTTGAAAAGCAGCCAGCCTGTGCAAGTACTGTCGAGAGGAGGAGGGACAAAGCCACCAACCAAGCAATGGATCTCGGCATCCCTCCGCCTATAAATAGTGAAGGATGAAGACGAAGAGATGTAGAACACTTCCTGAGCATTCGAGCCTACTGCAAACAAACACTCCCAGCTTTCTAAGCAATCTTCGAGTCTTTGTTTTCCAAGTGTTCTCCGAGTTCCAGTCTCATCAGAACACTTCTTCACAACCTTCACACTTAGAGTCTAAGCCCATTCCATATCCAAGCTTAGAAGAAGAGCTCTAGCCATCTTTGCACTTATTGTAAAGAGCTCTTCACAGTGTGTCGTCGTAAACCAAAAAACCCTAAATCTGTTGTTAGGTTTTTGAGTTCGTCGTCGTGAGGTTGTCTCGATCCAAGGCCCTTCTTTCATCGATTGAAGAAGCCTCGATCATAGAGTCTAGATCCAAGCTTGCACCTACATCGTTTGTGTGAAGCTCGATCGAAACTAGGCTGTAAGGATAGCCCGCAATCTCCTTGTCTGTCTGTCGTCAGACTGAAGCGAGTGAAGCTTCCAGTCCAGGTTCGGTTTGTGTAGTGAACCCGCAATCACTGCATCTGTCGTTGGATCTAGGCGAGTGAAGCCCGATCTCGATCAGGTTTTTGAAGGACCCATAACCTTCAAAGTTCTTGATAGAAGAGAACTGTTGCTGTGTGCAACAAAGTGGACGTAGGAGCTTTATCTCCGAACCACTATAATCCCTGTGTCGTATCTCTCTAACCCTAATCTCTTTACTGTACTTGATTATCCATTGCACGTGCATATAAACAAACATAACTTGGTTATTTTAATTACTTAGGAATAACATTAGCTCACCGAATTCCGCACAAGAGTAAAGTCTCACTCTTGGTCAAGCTCTAAGCTTAGGTCAAGAGATTGTTGATTGCTCTAGATCTAGC
Organism: Thymus mandschuricus; assembly: GCA_029379335.1. NCBI lineage: Eukaryota > Viridiplantae > Streptophyta > Magnoliopsida > Lamiales > Lamiaceae > Thymus > Thymus mandschuricus. The sequence continues at coordinate 9,336,821 of CM057074.1, read as the reverse complement.
TCTCGGCTAGGTCTTAGTATTTCTACGAGCACTTTACTTAAACTCTGAGTTAAGGATTTGAAGTTGAAAAACTTCAAAATACGTATTCACCCCCCCCCCCCCCCCCCTCTACGTATTTTTCCTATAACAAACCGGGACCAACAGCATCTGACCATGGCTTCGTATTCTGCCTCATTGTTGGAGACATGGTAATTTAGTTTAATGGCAAATTTGTAAGTAGGGCCCTCGGGATCCTGGATAAAGATCCCTACTCCTGCTCCCTCCTTGGTTACCGAGTCGTCCACATGAGCTTGCCATAGAAGGGATTCCTCCTCGGTTCCTCTAGTGGTTTCTTGTAAGAAGTCGGCCAATGTTTGAGCTATAATAGCCACCCTTGGCTCGAAGTCCACATCATATTCACTCAATTATAATGTCCACTTAACCAGCCTCCCTGATAAGTCTGGTTTACCCAGGATCTGCCTTAGTGGCTCATTTGTCCTGACTACTACTTTATGAGATAAAAAGTAAGGTCTCAATTTCCTCGTCGTGATCATTACGGCTAATGCTGCTTTCTCGATGCTTGGGTATCGCATCTCTGCACCCTGTATCTTCTTGCTCGTATAATAAATGGGCTTCTGCGCCTGCCCCTCCTCTCTCAGGAGTACCGAACTAATGGATTCTTCCCCCACAGCTATGTATAAATATAAGGTTTCTTGTGGGAGCGGTTTAGTGAGCAAAGGTAGCTTGGCCAGATGTTCCTTTAGCTCTTCAAAAGCCCTCTGACATTCATCCGTCCACTCAAACTTGCTCCCTTTTCTTAGAATTTTGAAGAAAGGTAAGCTTATGTCTGCCGACCTAGAAATGAAATGACTTAAGGCGGTAATCCTTCCGTTAAGCCTCTGAATTTCCCGAACATTCCGCGGGGGTGTCATGTCCAATACCGCCTGCACCTTGGCTTGGTTAACCTCTATTCCTCTGGGGGTAACCATGTACCCTAAGAATTTTCCGGCTTGTACACCAAATGAGAATTTAGCGGGGTTTAACTTAAGATGATAGAACCTGGCCACAGCAAACACCTCTTCCAGGTCCTGTATGTGATCCTGAGCTTTAACACTTTTGGCCAATATGTCATCAACATACACTTCCATATTCTTACTGATTTGGTTCTTCAAAATTTTGTCCATCATCCTTTGATAAGTAGCACCTGCGTTTTTCAAACCAAAGGGCGTACTTTGGAAACCAAATGTTCTAGCGCAGACCCCAAAAGCTGCTTTCGGGACATCTGACGGATTCATTTTTACTTGGTGATAGCCCTGATATGCGTCCATCATGGACAACAACTCACATCCTGACGTAGAATCCACCAGTTGATCAATTCTTGGTAAAGGATAATGATCCTTGGGGCAGGCCTTGTTCAGATCCCAGAAGTCAATACACATTCTCCAGGTACCTGTGTTTCCTTTGGCTACCATTACCGTGTTTGATAGCCATTCTGGGAATTGTATTTCCCTGATGTGTTTGGCCTCTAATAATTTTGCAACTTCTTCTTTGATGATCCTGTCCTTCTCGGGACCAAATTGTCTTAATTTTTGTTTTACCGGTTTTGCCGTGGGATCAACATTCAAACAGTGCAAGGCCACAGTTGTATCCACCCCCACCAAATCGGATGATCCAAAGGCAAAGACATCTGCATTCCTCTGCAGACACTGTACCAGCTGGTGTGATATGTCCTTAGGCATCTGAGTACCAATTTTGGTAGTGAAACCACTTTTGCCAGGGATTAATTCTACCTCTACCAGCTGCTCCGCAAAGACTATCAAATTTTGTTCCTTTTTAAGGGTGTCAGTGGTTTTGAGTCCTTTCTTTTCACCCTCTATCTTCTGTCTAGGGGTGATGGGTTCAGGTACCGCCCATGTTTTTAGTTTCCCCTACCTTGACAGATTGAACGTAACATTTCCGTAAGGTCATTTGATGCTCCGACACCTGACCTACCTAATTTCCAACAGGGAATTTCATCATCAGGTGGTAAGTGGATATTATCGCTTGGAAAGAGTTTAGGGCAGTTCTCCCCAGGATAACATTATAGGATGATTTCTGACTAACCACCCAAAAGGTGACTGGCCTCGATGCTTTAATAGATCCTTCACCCAGTGTTAGAATCAGATCCACAGATCCTATTATCATAACGGGCTTCTGCGAAAAACCGTGCTGGGCCACTCTGGCTGATTTAAGGGACTTTCCCTGACTCATTTGATTGAAACAATCCTCTAGGATTATGTTAACAGATGCTCCTGTGTCGATGAAAACCCTTTGAACTTGGTATCCTTCTATTTCCACTGTTACCACAAGGGCATCGTCGTGCTGGTGCAGAATGGCCTTGTTATCTTCGGGGCCAAAGGATATTCTTGGGGCAATACGGCTTCCTCTGCTTCCTACAGGTGCAGGGGTCACTTCATGTAGTTCCCCATAATTACTGTTAGAGCCAGATGCAGTAGGGTCCCTGTGTATCATTTGAATCAATCCATCAGGCCCTATATTCTCCGTCCAGGCCATGGTTGTGAATGATGAACTACAGGCCTGTTGGGAATTGTTAAGGATCATATGTTAAGGGGGAACTTAACGTGACGCTTTAAATAAAATGCATGTGTTTTGATTCGATCCCAAAACCCTCTATGTATCCTATTCCCAAGCGACCCTATTTTGATTTAGATAGGTTAGAATTTTTCTAAGCCTATAATGTTAGGAAGGCTTGAATTTTTGCTTTAGACGCTTAGAATTTAGACAGCTAGATTTTCAAGTGAAGGCCACTCCCTTGAGTGTGTTTTTGAAGTGAAGTGAGTCTGCTGAAGCGAAGCGAAGCGAGCGCTACAGTAAAATCAAAGCGAGTCTGCCGAAGCGAAGCAAAGCGAGCGCTACAGTAAAAGTCAAAGCGAGTCAACTTTTACTAAAGCGGACGCTCAGGAAATTTGTTTCCAAGCAAACGCTACAGTATTACCTAAAAGCGATTCACCCAAGCGTACGCTCAAGATTCTAAAGCGAAGCGAGCCACTACCTAACTGAAAGCGACAGATCAAAAATTCCCGCCCATTCAAACTACGAGTTCAAACTCAAGTCTAGTGAAGATCAAGACATTAATTGCGGATCTCCATGTGGCATACGAAGAATGGTGCATCGGAGTTGACCGCCAGACCGACAAAGCCGCCGCAACAGTACTGGGCGCTCCAGTTACTGTTGAACTTGGCTCTTAGCCATTTTCGGCAAAGAGACAAAGCGCGCGTCTGAAAAGCTGCAGGTCAAAGGCGAGTACTGTTGAATGAGGAGGGACAAAGCCACCAACCATCAACGGCTCCTGTCCATCCCTCCCTCTATAAATAGTCAAGATCGAAGATGGAGAAGAGTAGAACACTACTTGAGATTTTAGCGCATACTGCAAACAAGCACTCACAGTCTTCGAGCAAATTCTTCGAGTTCTTGTCCAGTGTTCTCCAAGTTTCAGCTTCATCAAAACTTGTCTTCGCAACCTTCACTCTCCAAGATTCTAAGCCTACTTCATATATCCGAGCTTAGAAGAAGAACTCTAACCCTCTTTGCACTCAATGTAAAGAGTTCTTCATTTAGAGAGTTTTCAAAACCAAAACCCTAAAAACCCTTGTTAGGTCAAGTTAGGTTTTGAGTTGTTAGAAAGGTTGTTGTGTCAAAGATCTAAGACTCTACTTTCCTCGATAGTAGAAGTCTTGATTGTAGAGTGTAGATCCAAGCTAGCACTGTCCTCGATTGTGTGAAGCTCGATCTTAGCTAGGTTTTTGTAGAGAACCCGTAATCTCCTAGTTGTCGTTGTCTAGGATCTAAGCGAGTGAAGCTCGATCCAGTTCAGGTTTTTGGGGAACCCGTAATCCTCAAGATTCTTGGGTGAAAAGAATCAGTTTCAGCGAGCAAAAAAGTGGAAGTAGGTGTTTTATCACCGAACCACTATAAACTCTGGTGTCGTATCTCTTTACTCAAGCTTTCCATACTTTGCTTACTTTGCTTATACATATTGCACGTGCATCGTAAACAAACCTAAATCGATGCTTTAAATACTTAGGAAAGAATAGCTCACCTAATTCCGCATTTCGCCAGTGAGTCACTCTTTGATCAAGCACCAGCTTAGGTCATAAGTCAAGCTTCCACTATAGATCTAGCTTGCGGCTAGGTCTTAAGTTACTGAAGCGACCCTCATACTTGCTACTTTGAGTTAAGTGGAAAAAGAAGTTGAAAAACTTCTTACACACGTATTCACCCCCCCCCCCCCCCCCCTCCCCCACCCCTCCTCTACGTGTGTACCGCTTAACAAACCGGGACCAACAAAGCCCTCTTTGGGACCTTATGTATGTCTCTTGACTCAGGCTCTTGAGTACTGAGGGTAATTGCGTTTTCCCCATTTTCCTGGGTTTCCTGTGGAGGGTCTGATCTTCCGAGATTCATCCCCAGAACATGGAGTCTTTTTTCCACAGCTCCATCGACCGCACCCTCTATGAGTGCTTTCATCTGCAGGAGCATAGCAGGAGAAAACTGAGCCTCCGTGTAGACACTAGCTTCTGTCATCAGGGTGCCTTTTCCCTTATTCCCCTGTGGAGAATTTCCTGAACCTCCAGGAGTTTGGAGAGCTTCTTTTGAAGCAGCATCTGAATTGGCAGTCATTTTTGCAAGGTTCTGCATATTTTTCGAGAGTTTTCAGTATATTAGTCCCGAGTGGTTATAAAATGAGGCGTGAAATAGAGATTGTTTATTTTTCATGGAGCTTCTGCAAATGCACCGCATCTGCATGAATTTGTATAAGTGTTACCTACTTATGTAGGGCTTGATGAATGATGCCTATTTATATAGGGCTTATGGGTTTTTTGCCTATTCATATAGGGCTTTTCAAGGGTTCTGCCTATTAAATAGGGCTTACGAAGTTTATGCCTATTAGATAGGGCTTTTTCGGAGGATTCTGCCTATTGAATAGGGCTTATGAGATTTATGCCTATTAGATAGGGCTTTTTCGGAGGTTCTGCCTATTAGATAAAGCTTGCGAGATTTTTGCCTATTAGATAGGGCTTTTTCGGAGGTTTTGCCTATTAAATAGGGCTTATGAGAGCATTTTAGCTCGATTGCAGAGGATTTATGCCTTCCAATGTGGGGCCCCCTCATCAGGGTGAGGGGGTGACCTCGTCATTTTCGGCTCTCTATTTTTTGTGTTTGCTCTGTGTGGTTTTCGGTTCATGATAATACAGGGGCTTATGATTAGATCATAGTTCTTCCTCTGTATTTACCAATTCCTCATAACCCACAGGTTAATTTCGTGATTTATGACTTCCAACTAAACTTTTAAACTCACCAACTGTCAAAGATGAGCCGAATATGCTTCGGGATTGCTGCAACCTTGATTCAACTTTCCTTCAAATTCTTCACAACCTTTGAATTAAGCAAAGAATACAGTTCAGTTATCACAATTTCTATTATGAGGAGAACATAATCTTAAGATCGCCTCCTATTTCGTAACTCGACACCATGAAGACTCAACAAAAATTAATATATAATATTCACATCCAAATTTTCTGGGAAACTACTTAAGTAACACAGAATATCCATTCATTCTAGCATCCCTCTCTTAGATGTTTCTTGCATAAGGAAATAACATAGAAAATCCATAACAACATTGGAACAACAAGCAAAATTTCCAATAATACAGAAGAGATCGATGTCTTAAACTCAAATTTTCCCACAGACAGCGCCAGTTGTTAGATCCAGGTCGAAGATCCACAACAATTATTCATCATATTTATAGATTAACAAAGAATGTTCATGTACAAATGGTTATAAGTGAAGATATAGAAGAGACTCATGAGATTTATTGGTCTTAACAGCTCAACTTCCATAGAACGCCTCTTTTACATGTAAAAAGAGGTCAAGCGCAGGCCATAGTTGTTAGATCCAGGTCGAAGATCCACAACAATTATTCATCATATTTATAGATTAACAAAGAATGTTCATGTACAAATGGTTATAAGTGAAGATATAGAAGAGACTCATGAGATTTATTGGTCTTAACAGCTCAACTTCCATAGAACGCCTCTTTTACATGTAAAAAGAGGTCAAGCGCAGGCCATTTGAGCTATCGATCCAGCTGAATCCACAAAGAACAGAGCTCGTTTAGGAAGGAGAAAAAGGAAGAAGAGGGCGAAGTAGAGAACGCAAGGCACCTTCATACTCGTCCTCTCTTGACAACAAGAATTATACCTTTGAATTAAACTGCTGGGAATGTTTTTCGCCCACGAAGTGAAAATGGTAGAAATGATGGAGGAGGCTCCTTGAAGAAGGACCTCGGTTGCTCTAGTTCGAGAGAAATTTTTGAGTAGAGCTTGAACGAAATAGTATGCAAAGTGTGTGTCAAAAAAGTTGTTTGAATGGTGAGATCACCCTCTATTTATAGGTGTAGGAAAGGACAAAAAGGTAAATGTACATACATGGGGAGAACAAGAGAGGAATTTTAAGGGGGACAAGATTCCCTTCGTCATTAATTTTGTGGTCCTCACCCTAGGGTATGTAGAGTCATGCAAAGGGCGTGTGTTGGCAGATCCTTAGGCGCATGCAGATGCTTAAGGATCTGGGAAGCCTTCTAGAGGACGGCTTCTTTATGAGAGTGGGGTCTAGATAAATCCTTATTGCTTCTGTAGATGAGCATGGCATCTGCTTCAAAGGCAACACCGGCCTCTTCTAATTCATGGGTCTACGTGGCACTTAAAGGTGCCCCGTGGCAGAGCTGATATTGGTCCCTATCAGGATGAAAAAGTGAATGTACATATATGGGAAGGACATGGGAGGAATTTCTAGGGGGACAAGATTCCCTCTGTTATTAATTTTGTGGTCCTCACCCTAAGGGGTATAGGGTCATGCGGATTGTATGCGTTGGCAGATCCCTAGGTCTAGGCAGATGCCAGCGAGCCCGGGATAGCCTCTGCCACGAAGTGGATCCATATACAGCATCGCAGCTTCTGCTCTAGGTAAGGCATCTGCACTAGGCACGGCATCTGAGGCTCTAAAGTGCAGGCCCAATCAATTCTAAAAAGATGCCACGTGACTAGGCTGATATTGGTCCCTATCACAATGCAAGAAGGAGCTCGATTATGCATCTAAATGAGGATTCTTAAATAACGATGCAGAGACAACTTGGGAGATCATCGAGCTCAACGTCAACACAAGTTATGAGGATGCTAGCGACAGAAGAGTTGGGAGAAGGAAGGTTTCCGCCATTGGATCCGAAGCTTATGATGATTTGATGGAGAAATACACCAAGACGGCAACGGAGTTGGATGCTTTCAAGAAAACTTATTATCCTAACAATCGAAACCATCCGAACATATCCCCTGGCTTCCATGTGGAGAATGGAGTTGTCCAAGAGCCGAAGAAGGAACCTTCATTGGAGGAGTTGATAAAGAATCTCATATCAATGACGACAAATAAAATCGGAGCCTTGGAGACGAGTGTTTCTAATATCGAGAATGCAGTCACAAATTTGACCAAGCACGTGAATATGTTGGATATTCAAGTTGGTCAAGTGGCCAATGATCAAGGAGGAGTGCACAAGACCGGTCAATTTCCTAGCACAAGTGAGCAAAATCCGAAGAACCACCAAGTCCATGCAATAGAGCTTCGGAGCGGCACTCGGTACGTTAATCCATCCTTAGAAGTTGAAGATTTGGGAGATGGAAACAACTCGGAGTTGCAAACGGACAAAATGAAGGACGAAGGCATGGAGGGAGGACAGCTCGACCGCGCACCCGATCGAGCGAGTGAAGAAAAAGCTTCCTAGGACGCGTGCGACAAGGCACGCGACTGCGCCACCGGTCGCGCCACCAACTCAGAAGGTGCGCACGACCCGATGTGTGACCGCTCCATCGGTTGCACCAATTTACGAGATGTTCGCCCAGATCCGTGCGACCGGGCACGCGACCACGCTGCCGGTCGCGCCACCCCTGCTCCGACCCCGACAAAGGAATCGACCCCTAAAGCTCCTTTTCCGCAACGATTGACGAATACTAAGCAAGATGAGAAGTATCAAAGGTTGTTGGAGATATTTCAGAAGGTCAATATCAACATACCACTTCTCAACGCACTCAGAGATATGCCCAATCATATGAAGTTCATCAAGGATGCGGTTTCGGGAAAGAAGATATGGGCTAAGTTCGAGACGATCAACTTAACAGAGGAGTGCAGCGCGGTTCTACAAAAGAAGCTCCCGTTGAAGCAGAAGAATCTGGGGAGGTTCACATTGGCATGCAAGATCGGTGATCAAGTCTTTCAAAATGTCCTTTGCGATCTAGGTGCGAGCATCAATTTGATGCCACTCTCCATCTTCAACAGGCTCAAGATAGGAGAGATGAAGTCGACTACTATTTCCCTACTTATTGCGGATCGATCAGGTTCTTATCCAAGGGGGATAGTTGAAAATGTGCTCGTACAAGTCCATAATCTTGTGTTCCCAGCTAATTTCGTAGTGTTGGACATGCCCGAGGATGATAATCAACCATTGATCTTATGACGGCCATTCCTAGCTACGGGGAGAGCTTTGATCGATATTCAAGATGGAGATTTGACATTCAGAGTCAATGGCGAGGAATTGAAGATTTCCATCTATGAAGCAATGAAGAGGCCCGATGAACATCGAGAGGATATTTGTAAGAATAGTGGTGCAGAGAAGGATGCAAAGAAAGAAGCTTCAACTACGTGAAGGTGAAGAAGAAGGTGTTGCTACATGCAGAGTTTAAGCAGTTTAATTGTTGTGATGAAGAATCGATCCTAGTATCACTTTTGATGTGGCACCTATTATCCACGTGTAATAATTTTAGTGGTTTCCTTCTAGTTAAGTCGTGTGCGTTGGATCTATTCCACGTGTACGCTTCAGATCAGATTTGGTTAGCTTTTCTTGCAAGTCTTCTTTTCTTCTTCATTTTCTAGCTAGATATAAATAGGAAGTTGATGTAACAGTACTGTGACTTGAGGAATATACGAATTACATTTCTTCCTTTCATTACTTCCATGAACAAATATCTTTTGATTCAGTAATTTTACATGGTATCACGAGCACAGTCTACGATCTAATGGCTAAAGGAAGAAGGAAAACCTACGCTCAAGCTATCGTCGGAGAATCATCGAGTTCTACGGTGAATCAACGGCGAAATGGCAAAGATCCGATCACTCCTCAAGGAGAAACTACAGATCCAGTAGTTCCTGAGCTATCACAGAAGAAGATGGAGGAGTATCTCAAGTTACAACCCTCCGATCATCCAGGAATGCAGCTCGTAGCAGCTCTGCTGACTGGAAGCAACTTTCTACAATGGTCTCGATCTATCCGCAGAGGATTAGGAGCTCGTAGTAAGCTCGCCTTTGTCGATGGTACGTTTCCTGAGCCTGATGAGGATAAGGAATATTATAATGAATGGATGAAGACTGATTACATGGTAGCTCGGTGGATTGTTAACTCTATATCGAAGGAAATTGTTAATGCTTTTTCACATTATGAAACGAGTGAGAAACTTTGGAGTGCTTTGATGCATAGATTTGGTAGGAGTAATGGTCCGAAAACATACAAATTGTAGAGAAACATTATGCAGTATAATCAGGGTAATCAAAATGTGTTTTCCTACTATAGTAACTTGACGAATTTATGGAATGAACTAGATCTGTTGCTTACACCTATAGCCTGTGTGTGTGATGCAGAGAATGATTATATTGTTAGAGAAGAACACCAGAAGCTAGTTCAATTTTTGGTAGGATTAAATGAGATTTTTGAACAAACTAGACGCCAGATTATGCTGTTGGAACCACTTCCTTCAGTAGAACAAGCCTGTGGGATGGTTGTTCAGGTTGAGGATCAAATGGAATTGGCAGAGGAAGGAGGAGGAAGCACAGAGCAAAGGATGGTGATGCAAGTAGGAAGGCAGAATGCTGGATATGGAACTAAAAACTTTAGTTCAGGTCAGAAAAGGTTGAGTAAAGAAGACAGAGCTAAACTCAAATGTACACATTGCCAAGCACATGGGCATGAAGTTGGAGAATGTTTCAAGTTACATGGATATCCTGACTGGTATAAAAAGCTGAAAGAGAATAAGATAGCTAGGATAAACTATGTTGAGGATGAAGAAGATACCAGATCAAGGTCTGATAGTGGAAGGATGCCACAAAGTGAAGGAGTCACAGATATTGGTAGAGTCATACAAGCAGAGATTGCAAAATACATGTGGCAATTTGTGCAGAAAGGGCAAGGGATGCCTATATAAACATGGTGCAAAAGGCTGAGGTAACACAGAATCCCTTTGATACTCATTATGCCTTTAGTGTGTTATCTAGCATTGATAGAAATGTGTGGATCATAGATTCAGGTGCTAGTTCACATGTTTGCTGTGATGTTGATTTGATGGTGTCTACATATAAATATGAAAAACCTCTATTAGTTAAATTGCCTAATGGATCAGCTAAGGCAGTGTATTGTGGTGGAAGTGTGAGAATGAACAAGGATATATATTTGAATGATGTTATGCTGGTGCCAGACTTTACACACAATCTACTGTCAGTGGCATGTTTGGTAAGAGATTCTCAAGCAAAGTGTGTGTTTCTTCCCCAGAGATGTATTATACAAAAACAAGGGACAGAAGCTGTTCTTGGTATAGGGAAGATGATTAATAATTTGTATGTCATGGAGATAGCCATGGAGAATCATTTCTGCCATGTGTACAATCCTAATCCCAAAGATATGACCTTAGAGAAATGGCATGTATTTCTGGGGCATGCTTCACTCACTGCTATGAAACATATGCCTATGTTTAAGGGGATGTTCACTGATGAAAATGTGAAGAACTTAGAGAGATGTGAAGTCTGTTTGCTAGCTAAACAAAGTAGGAATGAATTTCCTATTTCAAACAAGAGAACAGAAGAGCTTTTTGATATGATACATGCTGATGTATGGGGTCCTTATGGAGAGGATAACATTGATAATACAAGGTATGTATTAACTATAGTAGAGGACCACAGTAGGGCTATTTGGACCTACTTGATGAAATCTAAAGAGCAAGTGTGTGCACTTTCCTTCATACAGATTGGCACTTTCACGAAATATGAGTTAGAAAAAACTATTTCACCGATTCAAGTGCGTAAATAAGCATAGCTCGTAAAAAAGGTGTCTTATACATTGTAGTTGTAGTCGTAAAATCTTGTGTTTTTTCGTGATTATGAAAGATTGGCACTTTCCTTCATACAGATTGGCACTTTCCTTCATACAGATTGGCACTTTCACGGAATATGAGTTAGAAAAAACTATTTCACCGACTCAAGTGCGTAAATAAGCATAGCTCGTAAAAAAGGTGTCTAAAACATTGTAGTTGTAGTCGTAAAAGTGAAAAATCTTGTGTTTTTTGGTGATTATGAAAGATTGGCACTTTCCTTCATACAGATTGGCACTTTCCTTCATACAGATTGGCACTTTCACGGAATATGAGTTAGAAAAAACTATTTCACCGACTCAAGTGCGTAAATAAGCATATCTCGTAAAAAAGGTGTCTTATACATTGTAGTTGTAGTCGTAAAAGTGAAAAATCTTGTGTTTTTTCGTGATTATGAAAGATTGGCACTTTCCTTCATACAGATTGGCACTTTCCTTCATACAGATTGGCACTTTCACGGAATATGAGTTAGAAAAAACTATTTCACCAACTCAAGTGCGTAAATAAGCATAGCTCGTAAAAAAGGTGTCTTAAACATTGTAGTTGTAGTCGTAAAAGTGAAAAATCTTGTGATTTTTCGTGATTATGAAAGATTGGCACTTTCCTTCATACAGATTGGCACTTTCACGGAATATGAGTTAAAAAAAACTATTTCACCGACTCAAGTGCGTAAATAAGCATAGCTCGTAAAAAAGGTGTCTTATACATTGTAGTTGTAGTCGTAAAAGTGAAAAATCTTGTGTTTTTTCGTGATTATGAAAGATTGGCACTTTCCTTCATACAGATTGGCACTTTCACGGAATATGAGTTAGAAAAAACTATTTCACCGACTCAAGTGCGCAAATAAGCATAGCTCGTAAAAAAGGTATCTTATACATTGTAGTTGTAGTCGTAAAAGTGAAAAATCTTGTGTTTTTTCGTGATTATGAAAGATTGGCACTTTCCTTCATACAGATTGGCACTTTCACGGAATATGAGTTAGAAAAAACTATTTCACCGACTCAAGTGCGTAAATAAGCATAGCTCGTAAAAAAGGTGTCTTATACATTGTAGTTGTAGTCGTAAAAGTGAAAAATCTTGTGTTTTTTCGTGATTATGAAAGATTGGCACTTTCCTTCAGACAGATTGGCACTTTCCTTCATACAGATTGGCACTTTCACGGAATATGAGTTAGAAAAAACTATTTCACCGACTCAAGTGCGTAAATAAGCATAGCTCGTAAAAAAGGTGTCTTATACATTGTAGTTGTAGTCGTAAAAGTGAAAAATCTTGTGTTTTTTCGTGATTATGAAAGATTGGCACTTTCCTTCATACAGATTGGCACTTTCCTTCATACAGATTGGCACTTTCACGAAAAATTTATAAAATTTGTTTTCAAACAATTATTTCACAGACTCAAGTATTGCTCACCCAAAAGGTGTCGTATACATTGCAGTTGTAATTGTAAAATTACACTATATTTAAATTTTGTGTTTTTTCGTGATTATGAAAGATTGGCACTTTCCTTCACAGAGATTGGCACTTTTCCTCATACAGATTGGCACTTTCCCGAAAAATGAGTTAGAGAGAGAAAAGGTATAAAAAGCCGAAATACATAGCATCAAATATTATTAAATATAAGTTCAACAAAACTTGACGAATATCGTATAAGGTAGCCCAAAACTTAGAATCAAAAGAGCTCCATGATTTCAACCAAATCACTGCAACAAGAAAAAAACATGAAAAATCAGAATTGAAAAGTCATCACTAATCATAAACATGGTTTTTGGAACATTCATATTATAAAGATTAATAAAAAAAAATGCATTTATTACCTACCTACCCAGAATCGCATCAAAGACCACAAATTCCATCATATGAGCATGTTCCTGAAAATAGACATAAAAACATATTTAACATGCTTCAAGCTGCAGTCAATTGAAAGATTTGACAATAAATGAAAGTAAATGACATCAAGCTAACATTACCTAAAATTGTAGAGTGATTTTGATCTGATTAAATCTTCTAAAATAACCTTGGATTCGGAGTTTTGGTACCAAACTCCTTCAACTGCTTTTGATTTGATGCATCACAAGCCTTCTTCTTTTTACTTTTTTGAAGGTGTCCTTTAATTCTACATTTTCTCCCCTTTGTGACTGAACGTGAAGGATCTGCCACATTCATTATTGAACCCGAAGCTTCAACATCTTGCATTGTATCCTTTCCTTGCCTTGCGACTGCCAACGCTTCAAGTGAAGAAGTGATATTTTTCAGTCCCTCTTCAACAACCAATCTGTCATCTTCATTTTCTTGGGCTTTCAAAACAGTACTGTAGAATCTTCTCACAATATGATGCCTCCAAGGAACAGATTTTGCACCCTTCTCACATTTATCTTTCAATTTATCCCACAAATCTTGTTTGGCAACTTTTGTCCATCTTTTCATAATATAAGATGACGGTATTTGATTCACTGAATGTGCATGCAATATCCTCAATATATGACAGCATAGTAGCCCACATTCCTCAAACCTCTTGCATGAGCAACTCACCAAAGATCCCGTTGCACAATAACTCACATGGAAGGTACAATCAAAATGAATGACATTATATAGTTTAATGTCACGATCTTCAGATAAAAGGGTATAGGCTGTGGGGATGGACTTCACGAATTCATTTTCAAAATCTTTGAAAATTGTATTAGTGTATACCTCAGCAGCATGTCTGACAATACCCGTCATTAGTAAGCATGACGCAGTTGTTCCTCTAGAGCATTGAAATTCATCATTTGCTTCATTGCTCCTCCAACTCTCGAGTGTTTTCTTGAAGATGGTGTAGAAATCATTCAAACTTGTTGTCTTCTTCGCATTGAATCCTAATGTACTGTTTGTGCTTTCACTTCTTTGTGATGATAGGATCCCGGCTGAGAAGAAATCTTTGTTATAGGCGTTGCACCATCTCTCCCTCAAACTATACAACCTCTGAAACCAAGAATTTTCTTTCAATCCATAGTCTGAGATCATGGAGCTCCAACACTGCTCAAATTCTTCAATATTTGTACAACCAGTCAAGCACTTCTGTAGCACCTCACCAAAGGACTTGTTGGATTTTAGTTTACCCAAACGACTTAGCGCATTCTGATATAAATGCCATATGCATAATCTGTGCCTAGTCCCAGGGAACACCCTTTCTATTGCACTTGCAATTGCTTGATCTTGATCTGTAAATAATGTCACGGGACATCGACCTTCCATGGATTTCTTGAAAACCTCAAATAACCATACGAATGACCCAATCTTTTCATTTGCAATGAATGCACATCCAAACATAACATTCTTCCAATGATTATTTATCCCAACAAATGGGGCACATATTAGATTATACTTGTTTGTTCTATATGTTGTGTCAAAGACAACAACATCACCATATATAGCATAATCCCCCTTCATCATCGAGTCCCTCCAAAAAACGTTACACAATCTACCTTCATCATCAAGTTTGACTCTGAAAAAGAACTCATGATCCTCAACTCCTTGTTGGTATAAAATGTCGATGAGAGTTTGAGCATCTCCTGCTTCTATTGCACTTATCCTCAACCTGTTCACAAAATTCAAGTGATCTTTCTTTGTATGGCCAAGAACATCTTCACCACCTGCATCTTGTGCCATGTATCGAAATGAATCCATCGGTTTCATTCCACAAGACATCATATCCTCAATAACAACGGCCTTCTCTACACCAATTGATCTTCGAGAACGATGCATGTGGCTCCATTCTCTCCTAGAGAGTGTGTGATTGTGTTCTGTATTGTGGTCAACTACTTCAAATGAACCATCGTCATTTAATTTTGCCTTCAACGACGCCTTGCAATTTGTCCGCGTGATGTTAGTTGCTCTCTTTTTTCCTTCTTGTATGTTGATTGAACTAGAGGCTCTTTCTTTCCTAATTCCTTCACATGAGCACACTAAATATTTACAGACTACCTCCCCCTTAGTGTTGTATTTAGTGGTTGATCTTCGAACACTAAATCCAACTTCAAGAGCATGGTTGCAATACAATTCATATATCTCTTCAAAATTCTCTCTCTTGATGCCAATGAGGGAACTGGACAAACAAATAGCTTGGCCTATAAGGTGATGAGAAAATATTTCCATGTTAAGTAGTGAATATTTTGAGAAAATAATTCTACCTCAATTTACAAAAACATAAAAAACCAAGTGTTACCTTCATCGTTGCCTTGATCAAGTATCATGCATTGTCTTTCATCATTGTAAGATTGATCTTGATTCTCACAAAAATTATCACCTATTGCAATATCAAGTAGCATCATCACAGATTAGCACTTTTGTTCATGTGAATTGACACTGTGAGAAAAAGCTACTAAACTGAATAAAAGTTACAATTATTACCTTCATTGCTTATAACTCTTCCAACACAAGACTCCTCCTTCTCATTATTGAAGCCATGCAGATCAGAGTAAGCTATGAGATCCTGATTCTCATCCATTTTGGATTGATCCAGCTCCTCATCAAAACCAATACCTATTACAATTTTTTAAATGAAAATAAAATAAACAAGATTATGCTGCAGAAATCTTGAAAGCTAGTAAAACACTTGTATCCTAATTTTCTCACACTAAATCAAGATCATGCTGTATCAAGATTCTACTGCAGAAATCACGAACTCAATCCTTTGATCTCTTCTACTCTACTCTCACTCTAAAGTCATGATTTTTCTACAAGGGTGCTGAAGCTAGCCACTCACTTTCTATGGAAGAATGTTCCTCAGGTCAGGTAAACATGATTATTTAGTTCAAACTCACAACCATTCAGAATTCAAACTCAGCACTTGATATCAGATTATCCTCAATCCCCATCCCAAATTACTATCAAAACATGTCTCTACTTTTAACCCCATAACAATAAATTACACCTCCTCAAAGCTTACAAATTCTCAGAAAAAATTACAAGATTATCCAAGAACAAATTCTCCATCTTCAATCGACACCGATTCGAGATTTGTTTCCAGAAAAAGTAGTAGTTCGAAGCTTAAAATTTGAAGTTATATTTTCGAATCGTAAGAAGCCCACTTCTCCCTACCCAAAAGTCGACTCAACCAACCCCGATTCCAACTCCCCCTTCAAAAATTCCAGAAAGTATTCAACAATTTCACAGCCATTTCAAACTCCATGAGAGAACACATCAAGAATCAACAAATTATGCAAAATAGGAAGCAAGTATAGCTCAATTTCGATTAAATTACAGATTTGTTCATGTGAATTTTCACTTGAACTCATATAGATTGGCACTATTACCTTCATTGCTTACAACACAAGACTCCTCCTCACTTTTATTCATGTAGATTGGGTCGTGGCTGCCGCTGTGACAATGAGGTGGCGCCAGCGGCGGAAAGGCAGTACTATCACAGACCGGGTTCAACTCCATTGGAAATCCGACAATGTTGGATGGTTATTTGGAAAATTTACGACCAAATGTCGGTGAAATTAAGAGAGAGAGGGATTCCGGCGGTGAGAGAGAGGGATTCCGGCGGATGGCGATGGTAGTTCCGGCGATGGCAGTTCCAGCGGTGAGAGAGAGGGATTCCGGCGGTGTGGTTTGCCGTCGATGAGAGAGAGGGAGAGAAAGTAGCGACAATTAATTGGGCAGATTTGGGCATATTCAATTAATTAGTTGGTAGTTTTGATTAATCAATTAATTAAATTTGATTAATTGTGTTGGGCCTAATTTTTTCATGCAATTTTGGGCTGCAATTAATTTGGGCAGATTTGAGGGATCCGGCCACACCATGCGGCTGGCCGCATGGGAGTGTGCCCCTTATTTATTTTATCTTAACAACAAGTTTTCAACAATTTTAATTAACTGGTACTATTAAATTATTTTAAACGATAATTTGCAAATTCTAGAATATGCAAAAGTCAGTAATTGCATATTTAGAAAATACATTACCATAAATGTAAAATACATTACAAAGAAATTCATAGCACCTTATGTCAAACTATGCATTTTCAGTGAAAGGATTATAATGCATAAATTTAGTAGTACTATAATGCATGAAGTGAAAGGATTATAATGCATTTATCAGTTCACTTAATGCATTAACTGAATAATTGTAACGCACGTAAGAGAGTATTATAATGCATTTTATTGTTCTGCTTAATGCAATATAATAGTTTGTTGTGCATGCAATTTTTTTAAATGCAAATAATGATTCTATTAACTTTAAAATTAAAATTTCTCTCCCTCATATCACGTAATAGTCGCTACAATCAGTGTTGATATTTCACTCTCTTACAAAACTAATTTATTACTTTCTTTGCAATGCATTTCACAATAGAGATGATGTATTATATTGCATACGTACAGTAGTACAATTGATATTTTTCAAAAGAAACTAACTAATATTTTAAATTAATTCGATTATGCATTATAAATAGTGCATTAGTGCATTAAAATGGTATAAACAAAATGCATGATAAAGGGGGGGAAAGTGAAAAAGAATTCAAATAATGATAATTTCCAATGGTTTTCCTAATTTTTTTAGTTTAGGTATCTTGATCTCCTGCCACATTCGACTATTTATAAATGTATACTCAAATTTATTTGAGTTTGAAACAATTATTTTTTTAACATTAATAATCGCCATATTTGATTTAATAGTGCATAAGGTAATTTTAAATTTTACTAATTTGCCCTTTCATGCATTAGTAGTCAATGCATTTAACACAAAACCGATCAATATAGTTTTTGTAAGATTTAATTTTGGCCGTGGATTTTGTATAAATCAAGGGATTAGAATACTTCTTATTTCTTACACTAAAAGAGATTTTTTATATGATCTCATCCCTTATATAAAATACTATGATATAATGCTTATCATATAAGTATTAGCTTAATTATAGTTTATAAATTAAATTAGTAGAATAATACATAATTATATAAAGTTGTCCGTTACTCGTGTTTGTAAGAATATAGTTTAAAAGAGAATATTTTGATAATAGATGCATTCGTCTCCCATCAAAATTCGATACAAATACTTTATAACGTTATTTTTAAGAAAAAAATATAAATGAAATTATTAAAATATATCAAGCCGTCCGTTGTTTATTGTAATCAAATATAAAAGAAGAATATTAAAATAAGTCAAGTCACCCGTTGTTTATTTTAGTAAAACGAAAATGTCTAAGAGGGTCTCAAATAGTTATATTGGTTTTATTTCGTTGTGTCATTATTTCAAACAAAAACTAAATTAGTTTAAGAATACATATTATATAAAGTTGTTTGTTGCTCTTGTTTGTAAAAATATAGTTTAAAAGGGAATATTTTGATGATAGATGCATTTGTCTCCCGTCAAAATTCGATAACGTTATTTTAAAGAAAAATATAAATGAAATTATTAAAATATGTCAAGCCGTCCGTTGTTTATTGTAATCAAATATATAAAAGAAGAATATTAAAATAAGTCATGTCGCTCGTTGTTTATTTTAATAAAACGAAAATGTCAAAGAGGGTCTCAAATAGTTATATTGGTTTTATTTCGTCGTGTCATTATTTTAAGCCGCCTATTAATTGTGATAATAAAACGTAGGTTTAAACGAGTAATACTTAAAATAAAATATTTATTATTATATTAAAAAGAAAATGTCAGTTATTTCAAAATAAGTCAAACAGTCCGTTGTTTATTTTAATAAAAATAAAATATCAAAGAGAGTCTCACGTAGCCCTATGTTTATTGTATTAAAAACAAAATGTCGTTACACCAAAATAAGTCAAGCCGACCGTTGTTTATTTTAATAATAAAATTTGTTTATTTTAATAAATAAAATATGTCAAAGGGAGTCATAGTTATAATCAATTTTAACATTATATGAATTATAATATGAAAATCTATTCTTGTATGAATAGAATAGTATTAAAGATATAATATTATTATTATTTTTATTAATAAGATAGTTATTATAGAATAATTAGATAATAATTTTTATTATTAATAAAATGAATTTTTAGATAAATGGAAACGGAGAACATAGGAAGTGACACGTAGGCATGTGAATGAATCTGGTGCTGCAAATCCGCATTGCTATTATATATAGAAGATGTTTTAAACTTAGTTAACCTTGATTTTAATTTACTTTAAAGGATATAATAGGTAGGGATGGAAATTCGGGTTCGGGATTTCGGGTAGGTACTAAAATTCCCGAACCCGATCGGAATTTCGGATACCCGAATCCGAAAAATTCGGGTCCGGATTCGGAATCGGGAATAGAATTTTGAAAATTTTGGGTTTCGGGAATTCCCGAACCCGAAATAATATTTCCCGAATACCCGAAAATAAAAATAATAATAATAATAATAATAATAATAATAATAATAATAATAATAATAATAATAATAATAATAATAATAATAATAATAATTGTGAGCCATAAGGCAATTTTATTTGTGTTACTGCACATTGCATTGGAAAATATTGGAGATTGCACAAGAAGATCATCAGCTTTTCTAAAATTGTGAACCATAAGGCGGTTGACATTGGTGCATCGGTTGTCACCGTCTTGGAGGGAATAAAAGAAATTTGCTTATTTGTGTTTATTAAGCTTTGATTCGTGGTAGTGAACGTTTTTGCATTTTACACTTTGATTTTTGAATTCGTAGTTTTTGGTGTTTTGAACTTTTTGAATTGTGACTATTTGTTTTCAATGTTTATTTATCTTGACATTTGGCGAAAATTTTGTGCAATTTTTATTTAATGTTGAATGAATCGAAAATTTTATTTCAGAATAAAAATCGGGATTTTTTAGGGTACCCGAATACCCGAACGGGATACCCGAACGGATATTCGAATACCCGAAAACATTTTCGGGTCTGGGAACGGGAAGTGAATTCATGAAATTTCGGGTTCGGGTACCCGAAAATTTCGGGAAGGGTACCCGACCCGTCCCGAATTTCCATCCCTAATAATAGGGCCTACATTGTTTTGTAACTTAAGTCTTTTTTTTTTTATTATAGTTATAGATATGTATGATGTATAAAATAATACTCCCTCCATCCCATTTAATTGTCCCCTACAAAATCGGCACAACAATCAATGTAGTAAGAGATAGTGGGGTTTATATTATATTGGTTGTGAGAGTAAAAGTTTTCCACTTTAAGTAGATGGACAATTAAATGGGACATCCCAATAAGGAAACATGAACAATTAGAGTGGGACGGAGGGAGTAACACAGAATGAGTAGAAGATAAGAACAAACAATTTCACGAAAGGTAACGAGGCCAGAACCACAACGTAATCAGGTTAACAGATACACAACACAACACAATTTTTCATGACAAATCATTCTTTTCTTTCTGAGAATAAGAAAAAAAAGTTCATAATTTTCATATTTATTTAGTCATAGCCTCGGCGCTCTTATTGTGAATATATATCAAGAGATTTCTACAACTTAGCATTATGGAGCTGCTGCTTAAGCAATGGCCTCACGTACTGATGGTAGCCATCAGGTACCACTGAGTCGTTTAAAGGATCCTTCCATGCAGCTTTGTAAAGTTTGGGATAAACATTTCCATCATAGCAGCCTAGAATCGAACCCAGAAAATGGTCCGTATAATTGAACGAATCAACCAGGGCAACAGCATTTGGACGAACCTAGAGGCAGAAAGGAAGTCAACAAAATTAAGTGTTTTCGACGCAAGAAAGGGACAAAATGTGGACAACAAACCTTGGCATACAATGCCCTGAGCTGATCATTAGCAAGTGCAGCTTGCTTAGGGGTGATGTAACTGGTGGCGAGGAAGTCACCCTGGTGTTTGTGGAGAAGGGAAAGGTAATATATGCCACACAATGCTTCTAATTGTTGCTTCACCCCTTCACCACCGATATCTTGTTGCAGTTTTTCAAGAAACCTAAATGCGAAGCATAATTAATTCCATAAATTTACTATTGGAATTTACTGAAGCAGCAGAATTCTAATCACTCCAGAAAAAATTAGATAAAATGATCAAAAATTGAAGTCTGCAAAAGAGTCCAAGCAAGGACCAACAAATTGAAACGAATTGAAGTTTTTATTGGAATGATCACAGTAAAGGCACAATTTAATTTTGTATAACAATCATTGGTACTGTATGGTAACTTCATTTCACTCTATTTAGCTTAATGAATGATAAAGTGAACTTAATTCTGATGTAAACAAGTCGACTCTTTTTCCAGCACCTTAAGGTTTGTCCAGTGCACAAGGGTGCTGCAAGAGCAGGAGGTCTGTGGGCACTAATAAGATGGTCTATAAGATGGGTAAAGCAGAGGGGTTGATACTTGATGCATATTCAGGTCAGCCGGAATCACAAAGATTGAAAGGTGTTCCTTTTTTTTGCTTTCCTATGGTCAGACGGGAAATGTGATGCCTATAGATCTAGAATACTGAATTGAAAGAGAGAACAAATTATTGAAGAATCAATGATGCATGCTGGAAAAAAAAATTATTAACAAAATATCTGAGATTTTAGTTGCTACTTGCTATAGAGAGTAAACTGATCTACACACAGTAATTCACCAACAACCAGAAACTACTCATATCCATAACACATAGAACCTGTCTTCAGTATCAGACTATGAAGACTATGACTAACTGCCCCAAAGAACAGCTTTAGAGCAGTGCAAAGAATTCGTAAAAATAAAATGCTAGACTTCACCTGCACCAAATCTTGGTACATATGAATAACGAAAGAAAAGGCTTACTTGGAGACAACAATTAATTGGCAGTGAGCCACTGCTGCCTCAGCCAAATCAGCTGATAGCTCAGCAAACCCTAAAATCAAAAGAAAAAGTAGCTCTCAAACACATCTACGAGACATGAACTTGTCATAATAAAAGTTAATTACAGTTATAAACACACAAAAAAAAGGAGGAAAAAAAGGAGAAAAAGGAGAAAATCTACAATAATATGAAGGCCACCAATAAGACAAGTTCATGTGCCTACCCCAACCTAACAAACACGTAACAAAACATCATATAAGCTTACAAATATGTTAAGTCACTTTTAGCATGAAAAAGACACTTGTTTCCGTAACTATATAATTATCAGGTTGATATAGTTCTCCCTTTGTCCATGATTTCTTGGACTATAATGTCGGGCACGGAATTTAGCGTGTTCTGATCGTATATTAACAAATTGAAGTGTTGGAGTGTTAAAGTGGAATAATTGTGGTCTCATCTACTCCCTCAGTCCCACTTAATTGTGGAACAATTGCATGGTTAATTAGGGCTAAATAATCTATAAAGAAACACTAATATACCAAGTTGCACAAAATAACAGTCTTAAGAAAGTACATTCAGATTTTTACAAGATTTAGCACACGGATAATTAGGATAATTACAATTCATTATTACATAATTGGATGAAAGAAAATTTCCTGCTTTGATTTTAGTAGGTTTTTTGTTTTGCAAGAAACATAATTACTTATTTATCATGCAATAATAGCAACATGTTATCATTAATTTGTTTCATTGTCATGTAAATCATGTTGTGCCAAGTCAACCAGAAAATTTACTTCTTTTCATATTCACCTCAGATTTTTATAGTATTGTGTTCAATTTTACCCTAAACGTTGGTGTCGTGACTATCTTTATTGGACAACACAAATTGCCACCCTAATTAACTAATCCTTATAAAGGTCTCTCTGACAATTGTCAATAACCAATTATTCAAATCCTTCACCTCTTACCATAGTTCTTCCATCACTTAATGTGGACCCTTAATAATAATAACTTTCTAGAATAGTTGCATCTACATATAGCCGATAACAGTCGACTAACATAACTCTAATTGCATTTGTATGAGAGTATCACTCACATTCACAGTTTTCCCAAAAACTAACTATCAAGGATTCACAAACTGATTCAAGTTAACATTAAAGCGTACCTTCTTCAGGATTAGAAAACTTGCTTAGATTTTGCCCACAGGAAACAGACATTCTAGCAGCTCTTGCCTCAAAAGCTTCCAATACTTGACTTGGATTCAACCAATCCTCAGCTGCACAGCAGAGACGACAGACCAATTCAATAAAAGTAAACTCTCCAAGAGATAAAGAATCATATAAGTACAAAAAGACAGCTATGAGACAAAAATAATCTCGTTGAACTAGATTACAGTTCTACAAGATAAATGTTAGAGAACACATGTTTCATGTTTAAATATTTCCAAAGAAAAAGGAGGGAGAAAAAGGGGGAAAAAAAAGAGAGGGAACAAATACTTAAAAGAAAGGGGTCAGAATGGGCTGGGGAAAGAAAACTAGATACCTTTTTGGACACTACAGCGGGATCTTAATAGATGTTCAACTCTTCCCATATAAGCAATGGTGCCGACTGGCTGTTTGCCACTTCCAATCTGGGATACAGTCTTCATGAGAAACCTAGCAACCTATAGCAAAAAAGCAGTCTAATTAGTTGAAAATATCATGGCATCCTTTATTCTTGACAGACTAAGTTAATGTAAAATGTGAATCTTTTTAATCCAACTTAGCCTACAGGATTTGCAAATGTCTAACCATCAAAGAACTTGGAAGGTTCCATCTTTACAGATTTGATGTAGTCTAGTGCAATAAATGAGAAACTGATATGGAAGCCGACACAGACGATGAAAGAGGATTGGTTATTTTACTTTATTAACTGCTATCTTATCTAATTAAGTCTTACTTATTTATACAAGGGTACTCTTAGGCCTAGTCCAACTAATTCTCTTCCATCCCTTTTGTACGGCTGATTCGTGTCAAAAAAGATATTACATAAATAATTGGACCAAAGCAATATAAAACGGGAAACTGCATCCAACAAACATATTTTCTGGTCTTTGCTACCATAAGCATTAAAGCAAGTACTAAGAGAAAAAATTATCATAATGCTTGGAACCAAATATCATGCCCTTCACTTTCACAGGATGAATGCTCACAAACAGAGCAAGCTATAACTGATAGCAGTAATGTAATACTGTTAGAGATAAAGCAATACAATTTGGTGGTTTCTAGGTTTAGATTTAATTATCTCTTTTATTTAATTTGTTTAGTAGATACTCCCTCCATCCCACTAATAGTGGCCATTTCTTTTTGGCACGGGAATTGAGACGGGAATGGTTAGTGTGTCAATTGCACTCATTTAATTACATATCTTTCCCCTTTTCCCCTTATATGTTTCCACATAAGGAAACACCTACAAACACCTACAATTCGGTGGGATGTCCAAAAGAGAAGACGCCTACTATTTGGTGGGACGGAGAAGTTATTTTTGTTTATTTCTTTTACCACAAAGAAAAAGAGTCTAAGTTAGAATATAGGTCATAATATATTCCCTTAAGAAACATTTATTAGAATAAATAGGAGACTCCCTCATCAGGGGAGAACCACCTAGGACCTTATTATTGAACTTAGAAGCACTGTTTATTTATAATAGGAGGTATTGTTCTGTCAAAATTCCTCTTCGGCTTATTTTTCATTTTGTAAGTTATTAAGAAGTTCTAATTCTACATTACTCAAACAAATACAATAAGGTGCACATTTTTAAAGAGACAACCTGTAGAAGCAGAACAACGTTGTCTCCTTCATAAGTACAAGCTGGAACATAAACTGCAAACAATTCTGGAAGCCCACTGGTGCAGAGATAACCATGGCCTCCACATAACTTCCGACATTCTTCAATCCCATCCTGAGAGAGAAAACAAGAATCTTAAAATGAATGAACAAGCGAAAGTAATAGTGTTACCAAATGAGTTGCACTATGGTCATAAATTTTATTACAGAAAGATTCACCATATACTAGGTATGGTATGTTGTAGATAGGATTAAGCTCAGAGCAGAAAACTTATATTTTTTGCACAAGCGTGTCTGAAGCACAACAAACATGCAGCACAAATACGTAAAATATAGCAATTCATACTTACAGCAGTGGCAGTAGTAGTCAAGGACTTCAACCCTGCAGTACATGCATGAACCTCAGGCAATGTAGAGAAATCATTGGCTTGCAGTCTTTGAGTGACATCCGTGTACAGCCATTTCAGCCATTCACCAACAAATCTAAAGGCATAAGCAGAAGCCAGCAGAGGGAACAGTCTGCTTTGCTGAGTTTTATAGTCAATGACCTATTGATAAGCATATGTCAGGTTTAAGTATGAGGAATTTGTAAAATTAAGTTGCTAACAATTGTTCTGCCAAGTCATTGCAATTGGAAATAAGGTCCTTCTGCGTCTTCTGTAGACCCAAACCATGTGTAAACATAAAGGCCTGATATGAATCACCATGTACGCATGGATGATTATGTCAGCAGTGAAGTTATTGTATCCATTACTATTGTATTTGATAAAGTTGTCCTTTATAAGGACTCTTTTGGGCCAGTCTTGGATTGGATTATTTCTATGCCCATAAAATTAGCTAGCATTTAAATATGATGAAAGTGGTAAATTAAATTCAGAAAGAAAAATATAAAGTTCAAGGCTACTTGCTGCAAGGAACTTCTGGAAGTTACTCATTCTCTGGTTTGGCTTTATCTTTCAGCTCAAGAAGTGTCTGATGTTAACTCTCGCCTTTTAATAAAACCAAGGCCTGCTGAAATTCTAGAAAGACTATAACAAGTCAAATTATTTAGTAAGTTTATAGAAGAGCCTTTCAGAATAGTTTATCGAAGTGGGCAAGTGTCGGGATGGATGCATAAACCTGACAAACAGGCACAAGGTTATCCATAGATCAATTCTATTACATTAACCAGCAGAAAAGAATTCTATTCCGACACAGAAGGGAGGGCATTCCACAAAAGTTTATCAATTAGAACTTCACTGAGGAGCACAGCTAATATTTTACCTGAGTCTCAGGTCCACCATTCTGTGATCCAAACTGTCTACGTACAGCGCTATACCTAGTAGCAATGCATACAGCTTTTGATAAAGCACAAGAAGCATCTGCCACAATCTGTTGTCGAACATATACCATAGTCCCATACACTAACTGCCGCGGCACATCAGATTGCTTAAATTTTCCTTCTCTCGTTACCTGTGACACCCTGAGATTCAAAGGAACCTATAAAGACATTGCCAGGGAGTCATACTTTCAAATTGCGCGACTGAAATCTTAAAACTTCACGGGAATGATGTATGGATTTTGATAACACAAACAGGAAAGCTAATTGTATGACACAGCCTAGTACTCAGAACATTGGCCCTACAAATAACTGTAACTGCAAGGACACTCGGTCATCTTGAACTCCTTAGATGCATCTTAAAAATAGGGTCAAATTCTTTAAGCTGTTTACATAAATTAAAAGAAAAAATGTAGTGGCTCTGCACTTTTGCATGACTGACAGCATCAACTAGATCTAGATGATGCCCCACAAAATGCACTTTGAGTAAATTTATAAACCTATGAACAAGATTGTCAAAGAGAAACATCAAAATAAGTTCGGAGAAAACATACCTCATCAACATCTGATCTCTTGGAATACGAACATGATCAAATCTCAGAACACCATTGTCCATGGTGTTGTATGCTCCATTTCCGAATTTCATTCCAATATCACCAACAGTTATTCCTGGAAGTGGTTTATGGTCCTCCAAGCTCCGTATTTGGACAATAAACCCTAAAAGGCATATATCATTCTCTCATTAGATGCTTGCACGTCAATATAAACCAGCAGAAAGGGATGACTCGTACGTACCATGAACACCATGGTATTCACCATCTGTTACTAGTCGAGCATAGACTATAGCATGTGTGGATACTTTACCCAGTCCCCCAGGCCACCACTGTTTATTTAACGATTGGGTGACAAGAAGCAGATTGGAGAAGTCAATAAGAAAACGAGTGTGTCGGTGCATAGTTCCATTGTATATTAATAATGCAAGTATGCAGAGATAAAGAAACATGCTCTTCATTCAGGAAAAAGGTTAGCAGTGCATACTTACTTTACTAGAAGTCAATGTAGGACTATGAATCACAAATTCATCAGTTTGAGGATCAAATGTTGCAGTCGTTTCAAGACCTTGGACATTGGAGCCATGACCAAGTTCAGTTTGGGCATAGCAGCCAATTATTTGCATCTTATAAGCCAATGGCAACCACTTGCTCTGTTGTTCGTCAGTGCCCTGGCCTTTTAGAGCTGGTACAAACATTCCCTGAAGATAAAATAGAACATGTTTCAAAGGCTTTTCATTTAGCAGTTAAAGGGGGAGATTTGAAATGTAACAATAAGTAAAACGGAAAGTAAAGCATGATAATATATTATCCAACAGAAACTAAAATAAGTAATATGAAGCTACCCAATGAAGATCAGTATAAGCAGGTTCATCCACAAAAAACCTTAGCTTAGATGCCTCTTCTTCTGCAACAACAAAAACCAAAACCACAAGATTATATATTGTCCTGCTAGGATATAAAAAGTTAAAAGCTCTTTGGTATCACGAGAAAAGCCAACCTGATAGACGAAGTTCAATAATCCGTTTCCATGCATAAGCTGCCTTCCTAAGCGTATTTTTAAACAATTCCTTTCTTGGCAACATAGGTCTGTCATCCTTTCGAAATGCCTATATTCATACATGATATATCTTGATCAAATTCGAGTCCAGTCAAAGAGGCACGGCAAAAACATCCATTTCTCAGAGGCACCACATACTGTTAAGAATGACCTCAAATCTGTTTTAATTATACAGGTCCCATCCACCTTAGCAAATAACTTTCAGTTCAAAATGTGCTCTTGTACTTTTAGGGAAAACCATAAACATGAAGTGTTTCTAAGTATCTTTCTTGAGGATTTTAGGCTTTGGCTGGAAGGGGAAGGGGAATCACTAAAATGCAACAGTTTACTATATTAGCTTGGATTTATGATGTGGACAATAAGACATCCAAAATTGAACCATTTACATTTGTTGTGAAAAATACAGTTTAACATTTCAACTTCATCATGTCATTTATCGCAAAAAACCAGCTTGAGCTATAAGATTCCACTAGTAATTAAGTACATATGTAATTCTCCTTCAGCAAAGAGATTCAACCACTAAAAGAAAGATTGATTCTTTGGGATCCTTCCTTTCATCAAACAGAAGCAACAGAGATAGAATTAGACCGATTCCCTGAAATGCCTTTCTAGATATTCCTCAATATCCTGCCTTAATCATCTGCTTTTGAAAGAAATCCAAGACTTTCTTGGGAATCCTACAAGATTGGTTCATTCTTTTTTCTCTGATAAATGGTCAGAACTTCGTCTGGGTTTGAATCCTACTGAGAAGTCCACTAGAGATCAGAAATTGTTGAAGAAACAACAAGATCTTAATCCCCTACATCATATAGCCCTCACCAGTTGAAAACCTAAGTCATTTACTCTGACACACATATGCACAAGAATATATCTTACAAACTTCATGACACATAGTTATCTTGACTTGATGAGAATTGAAGTCCTAGTAGTTTAGAAAACACGAGTTTAAGAGCTCTATGGTTGGAATGGCCAGGACTACAGGCATCAAAAATTCCATATAAAGTGCTTACTTCAAGTAACGACCTAAAATGCTAAATTTAACCAGACTTTGTTCCTTGTAGCTTCTAGCTCTCACATACATTCAGACTCAATTTTTCTTTAAACATAAATTTATCTTTGTTCTGTAAACATCCTTCCGTCAAACTCAAACGTACTATTTGAAGGCATCAAATTATCCAACATTAGACAAAAAAGTTCTCCAATTCCGGTATGTAAGAACATTCAGCTCAGCTTCCTCTTTTTTCTCTTTTTTCCAAACAGTCAGCTGCCAGTTTGGTACACACCCTTTCATGTTAGTATTTCCGACAGAAAAACAAGAACATCAGGATTACTCTAACGATAACAACCCGAAACTCCATCCAGTTTTCTTCACAACCCTAAATCAACTAAATATTAGAGAGAAAGAGAGAGAGTATACAGGATCATTTGCCACAAGCTTGGAAATTCGATCTGAAACTTCGAAGGCGTGGCGAGAGCCAGACCACACAACCTTCATGGAGTCCACATCGAACCCCGCCTTCTTCCTCTCATCAGCTAAATAGTCCACTCCCGCCATTTTCGTTCAGATCAACAGCAGGATTGCTGCTATTGCTTACAATGAACAAATGATTTCGGCTCAAATATCCGAGAAATCGCCGTAGGAATAAGTGTAGAGAGAGAGAAAATTGTGATGATAATATCGCAATTCCCGATGTGAATCTTTATTAGAGCATTAGCAGTGGAGTACGGGAGAATACGAGAGTACGGCGTATGCTGGTTAAAAAGTGTGCTGACAAGGACAGAGTACGGCGTATGCTGAAAAGTAGTGCAGTGGAGTACGGTGTATGCTGTTTATTTTATGTGCTGACTAGACTATGCTGACTGGACATTGTTAGTTATTTGTTAATTCTTATTTCGATTTAATATTTTTCTTGTCGTTCGAATACGAGTTTTTTTAATAAATAAAATTCTATTGTACATTTGAAAAATTAAAATACAAAGATTTTAAAATATAACAAACAAAACAATTAAAAGGTGAAAAATTGTTAAAAAAATTAATCAATTCGATTTTAATCCATATTTGTTTTAAAATGGAAATTAATCACCAACTTGTTTACACTTGAAATAAATGGACGTGTCAAAATTAATAAAAGCTTAACTAGTTACAATTGATTATCATGAAAGTTTGAAAATCGAATTAATTTTAGATTATTGGGTTGGCCCACGGTTAATCATGATTACGAGTTTTTTTAATAAATCCAATTGTATTGTACCTTTGGAAAATTACAATACAAAGATTTTAAAACAAAAAAAAACAAAACAATTAAAAGGTGAAAAAATGGATTAAAAGTGGGCCCTTGCATCGCGGTTAGTATTGCGTGCCCACATTTCCTCGATCATATCATCTTGCAATTTATCGTGGGCCCTTGCATCGCGGGTATTCACATTCCTATGAATAGGTCCTGCGAACGAGGCATCGACACCTTGTCGCGCTTGCACCCCACCACCACTTGAGCTCGAACTCGCTTCTTCCTCCCCCGACCAATTTTCTACATCCGGGCCTTCATCTTCAACTATCATATTATGCATGATGACACATGCGTACATGATTTCTGTTATATTTTCTAGATAGTGTGGTCGGGCAGGCGCACGAATAATTCCCCACCTTTGTTGTAGAACACCGAATGCTCGTTCGATGTCCTTCCTCGCAGCCTCTTGCTTAAGAGCGAAATGTCGTCTCTGGTCAGTTGTCGGACACGGCAACGTCTTTACAAAGGTAGGCCATCTAGGATAAATGCCGTCAGCTAGATAATATCCCATCCGGTAGAGGTTGTTGTTAGCCATGAAGCTCACTGCCGGAGCAACACCATTCAAAACGTCGTTGAATAGAGGGCTTTGGTTAAGGACATTGATGTCGTTGTTCGAGCCAGCGACCCCGAAAAAAGCATGCCAAATCCACAGGTCGGTGGACGCAACAGCTTCAAGAATTAATGTAGGACACGCCTTCTTATAATTGAGATACGCACCTGCCCAAGCCGTTGGACAATTTTTCCATGGCCAATGCATGCAATCGACACTCCCGAGCATTCCCGGAAAGCCGTGCTTCACCTCGTGCATTTGGATGAGTCGGGCACAATCCATTTGAGTCGGCCTTCGCAAGTATTCGTCTCCAAAAGCAGCAATAAGGGCACGACAAAATTTCTCCAGAATCAGACGCCCGGTTGAGTCAGCAATCCGCAGGTACTCGTCGAACATATCTGGAGCACCTCCATACGCAAGCTGTCTGAGTGCCATGGTGCACTTTTGTAATGGATGAAGGCCTTCTCGACCGGTAGCATCTGGTCGTTGTTGAAAATACTGATCTGCGACCGATACGGCGTTGACAATCTTCAAGAATACCACTCGCCGCATACGGAATCGGCGACGAAACATGAAATCTGAGTAGGTAGGTCGGTCTGAAAAATAATCGTTGTACAACTGCTTGAAACCTCCCTCACGATCACGCTCAATATATTTTTTTTTCGATTTCTTACTACTTTCCTGAGCAGCATCCTCACACTCTTTTAATTTATCTATCTCAAATTGGCACAACAAGGCCATGGTTTGGCGTGCCAATCTCATTTTCTCCTCGTGATTCATTTTGTTGAATACGAGAACTTAAACAAATATTCAACAAAATCGAAGAACACAATTGAAGAAAGTTTGAAGAAGAAAAATGAAGGTGTGTTGAAATTAGTTGAGAAAGTATGTATTAATAGAGGAAACAAAAAATGGTAAAAAATAAAAATTATACTAGAAATTGGTTGATCATCCATTCACAATCCCAAAATTGGCTATACTCCCAATAAGAGAGTGACACTTGTCACTTATCATAAGGAAAAAATGAACCACAATCCATGCAATAAAAAGAGGACCAATGGGAGAGTGACGTGTTAGTTGCAATGCACAACTTGGAAAATAAATGAAAATGAAGCAAGGAGTAGTTGTGGTCAACAATCCATTAATTGTGTTCTATGACACATTTGAACAAGAAGTGACAATAGCTTGGAGTAGTTGTGGTCAACAATCCATTAATTGTGTTCTATGACACATTTGAACAAGAAGTGACAATAGCTTGGCAGAAGATATTGCTCCAATCTAGCTCAAATTCGAACCAATTAAATTAATCTAGGAAGATGATTTATTTATTTATTCGAACCAATTAAATTCAAATTCGAAGATTGTTGCTCCAATCTTGGCAGAAGATTATTCGAACCAATTATATTTACATGTGTTATTTTTTATATACAAATTAATGTTATGCGAATTAATTTCATACAAATAAATTGAAATGCGAATTAAATGCAAACTTTAGTTTTGCAAATCATGTTGTATTGCACCTTTGGAAAATTACAATACAATGATTTTAAAACATACATAAAAAAAAAAAAAAAAAAATTAAAAAAACTAATTTCAAAGAGCTTAGTGGGGGTACAAATCATGTTCTACTGATCGAACGTAGACAATTTCTTCAGAAGTAACGCCACGACTTTTTCATGGCGTTCTTTACGCACAGGCGACATTTGGGATGTATCCGCCATGATTATCTCGTAACACTTCGCAATCTCATCTATGTGCGTTGACGGGGCCGGGGCCGGGGGCGGTGCTAGCATTTGTTGTTGAATTTGCTGAAACATGTCAATAGCAGTGAGACTTGGTTCCCCTACTTTTGCCTTTCCTCTCGCCCTTGCTTTAGCCGCCTTCACTCCTTCGGGGCGTTCCCTTCGTGAGGGTATATCCGGCGAGTGCTCGGGGTCAGTGAAACCTTCAGTGGAGGGAGTTGAGTAGCCGCCGGAGATGCTAGTTTTGCATCGTTTGATTGTCTGGGATGATGTCATAGCGGCTTTAAACTTTGAAGTTAAGCGTACCGTATCCCAAGTGCTGTAATGGCGGAAACACCGATTATATTGCTCTTGAAATTGGTTCAAAGCAGCCATCAGTACGTCTTTTTCAGATTTGCCGCTTGCATTTTTTGAGAGTTCTGCTTGATACAGCCCCTCGAACAGCTTCACATCGGCGCAGACTCGATTCCAGTGACCCCTTAGTTGCTCGTCCTCTCGATATGGAGCATCATTTGCCGTCTGCATGTTGTAGAGGCGTTTGATTGTGCCCCATAATGTGTCCCCACTTTGGTTTCGCCCCGTGATTGAATCTTCGCTCGTATCGACCCATATTTTGGCGAGCGTGAGGGTCTCTTCTTCCGTATATGGGATGGGGCGAGCGTTTCCTTTTGAGCCACCTTCAGATCGTCCGGCGGCTCGACCTCGTCCTCGACCTTGGCGGGTGGTTTGGGATTTACGTCTCGCTCGTCCTCGGCCGTCGTTTGTCGCAGAAACCTCCGCCTCTCCCACCTCCGCCTCTCCCACCACCTCCTCGTCGTCGCCTAGATTGACAGGCGGAATCGAACCTCCAACTTCTTCGAATAGACCCATCCTCTGGAATTGTCCAACTGGAGGTCGTGTTGCCATGTTCGGAATCATTTGAGAATACGGTATTTGAGAATTATTTTGTTGATGCATTGGACGAGGATGAAACCCGAATTGATGATGATAGGCCGCCGCCATTTGTTGTTGTTGTTGTTGTTGTTGATAGCTCGACATTTGGACGTGGGTTTCGTATGGCAAGAATCCTTCGAGGGGTGGGGGGTGTGTGGTTGGACGTATTGGATACATATTTGGATTAACAGGAGGGTTAGGAGAAGAATTTTCAGAGCTTTGTTGCCCGAAAAAATTGTCTTGCATGTAGTTGTTGCTTTCGTCCATTTCGAGTAGTAAAAAAACGTTTGGAGTGTTATGAAAAGAAGGAGAAAGTATGAAGGTTTGTTGAAATAAGTTGAGAAAGGGGGTATTTATAGGAGAAATCAAAAGGAAAAAAAATTAAAACAAAAAAAAAATTAAACAAACGAATGTGTGTGCAATTTAACACACTTTTCACTATTAAAAAATTTGAGAAAGAAAGCACAATCCCAAAATTACAAATTCCACCAATTACAGATTGACACGTGTCACATTTCAATATTAAAAAAAATGAGAAACATATCACAATCCCAAAATTACAAATTCCCCCAATCAGAGAGTGACACATGTCACTTTTCACAATAAAAAAAATTGATAAACAAAGCACAATCCCAAAATTACAAATTCCCCCAATCAGAGAGTGACACATGTCACTTTTTCACTATTACAAAAATTGAGAAAGAAAGCACAATCCCAAAATTACAAATTCCCCCAATTACAGATTGACACGTGTCACATTTCAATATTAAAAAAAATGAGAAACATATCACAATCCCAAAATTACAAATTCCCCCAATCAGAGAGTGACACGTGTCACTTTTCACAATAAAAAAAGTTGATAAACAAAGCACAATCCTAAAATTACAAATTCCCCCAATTAGAGAGTGACACGTGTCACTTTTCACAAATAAAAAAATTGAGAAACATAGCACAATCCCAAAATTACAAATTCTCCCAATCAGAGAGTGACACGTGTCACTTTTCACAATTAAAAAAATTGAGAAACATAGCACAATCCCAAAATTACAAAGTCCCTCAATCAGAGAGTGACACGTGTAGAAAAATTACAATACAAAAATTTTAAAACATAAAAAACAAAACAATTAAAGGGTGAAAAATGGAGAAAAAATAAAATGTGAACAACTTGTTAAAAATGTGAACAAGTAAAAAAAATAGGAAAGAATATGTTAGAAAAAAGAAAATAGAAACTAATTAAAATTATAATCCATAATCTTTAAATTAAAATTGAAATATGGGAAAAAAAAATGAGGAAGAATACTTAATTAAACATATAAAAAAGGAAAGAAAAGAAAAAAAAAAGGAAAATTAAGAAAACACTAGTTCAATCGGAAAGAAGGGAAAAAAAAGGGGAAAAAAAAAAGAAAAAAAAGGAAACACAAACTAATCGGAAAAAAAAGAAAAAAAAAAAAAAAAAAAAGAAAAGTCAACAATGACGGCCCAATGGGAGCCCGCCACGTGGCGGACGGATGGTGCACAGCAGTGTATGCTTGGGCGTACACGCGGGCGTACACCGTACGCCACGTGTACGCCCGCATCAGCATACTTTGGTCCACATCTGTTCGCACGCTGACGTGGCGCTGCCACGTCAGCGCCACGTGGCGTGCGCTGTTCTCTCATGTGCGCCGCTGCGAATGCCCTAAGCAACTACTCACGTAATAAATACTAGTGCGTGTGTGAAGATTGACGCACATTTTTCTTTTCAATTTAGCCGTTTAAAAGTCGTCAACACCGCCTACCTAGGCGGTAATGTTTGGATTTCGCCGAAACATATTTTCAGTCGGCTAATTGAGTTCCTTTTCTTTTCGATCTTTGTACTTCGATTTTTATGACGCGGGATTAATTTTTGTGATAAGCGAATGTTAAAGTGATTATTGAGTCCCAGTTAATATATATATATATATATATATATATATATATATATATATATATATATATGTATACAACAAAGAGGACTTACAACACAATGCTGCCTAACAAGTTAAGCCTGTCCTAGTCTTTTAGGCCTCAGAAGCATTTACAGCTCTGATACCATTAAGAAAGGGGGGGTGTGTTTTTTAGGGTTACACATTAAACCACAAATAGAAAAGAAGAATACATACCGAAAGAGCTCACACAGAACTCTGGTTTAGAAGAACAGCAATTACGATCACGGAAATTTACAGCGGACGAACAGCGAACACAGCAACGAGGAAGAAAGAGTTTTTTTTTTTTTTTTTTTTTTTAATGTATAAGGGATATATTATATGTGCTAAGGATGGGGATTTAGAATTACTATCTGCTAAAGGAATCGGATGCTAAGGATTTAGAAACTCATGTTTTGTTTTTGAAAAGCTCAATGTTTATTGATTCTCGGATGGTGGATACAATGAAGAAGATTTGCCTATATATAGGCAAAATTACATGATAAACATGAAGGAAAATTTAAAAAAAAAATCTTCCTAATAATAAATACCTATAAAGCTAAAATTCTTCTTAATAATAAATGCCTACAAAAAATAACCTATGAAAGTCCTCCACCATTCCTTGAGGTCTCGTGATAGACTTGTCGGCCATTTGAAGTTTTTCCTAATGGCTCTCGATCGTTCTCTCTCGATCGTTCTTTTTATCACCATTTTCTATACAAGCCAAAAAAATAAAACAGAAAAAAGTATAATAATACAAAAGAAATGGCAGACAATAAGTGACTGCCTATCTAATTTTCTGTATAATTTTGAACAGGTGTCTAAAAATCTCGATGTGTATCTGGTATGGTGTCAATACTTCCATAACTTTGTGAGTCTTCAAACATGGGGTTGTCTTCTTTATCTGTATTAATTATTGCATTTTCTTCATCTGTAAGACTATCACCCTCTCCACTGAAAGGAAGGATCATTTTCCAGTTTGGAGTGACCCAAATTTGTAAATAATGTCCTTCAGCAGCAAGTCTGTAGTTCATCCATGACTCAAATTTTGGAATATTTTCTGTCCTTTGGAAAATTTTGATTTGTTCTTGAGCATGCTGGAATGAGAAATTATCAGGCTCCTTCTTCATGAATAGAGTCTTGAGATGTTTTCCAGCATATTCTCTGTCTGTCAAATATATTCTTTTTCGAGCAGGACGATATGTATAAGTTGTAGCTTCGGGAAAAGAAGCTAATATTTTACTGTATACTTTTGGAGTTAAGGATGAATAAGAAATATTCCCAGCTATAATTAAGAATTTTTCTCCAAATTTATTCATCAGACTTTCGATCTTCTCTGTGTATGTAAATTCCATGAAATCAATCATACCATTATGGTAAAAATTGATTATCATATCATCTGGCATATCTGTTTTGTTTAAATCAATTTGTAACAACAGAGGTCCAGGAATTCTTTCTTGTTCTTCCATCAGATTTCCATCCTGTACTGTGTAATCAGGTCTCTGTATAACTTTTATTCCTTTATATTTTTCTTCATTAAAATAAATTTCCACAAGTTTCTTTTGTAAATTCATAATAACTTCAGGAAATTCATTTACAACTTTTTCAGAAATAATATCCTCAAGGGCAGGAATAGTGTTTAAAATTGGTTTCATGGTTTCTCTCCAAGGAACATCAAGAATTCTAGTTTTAAAATTTTCAAAACTTCTTGAAGAAAGAGAATAACCAGATTTATTTTTTAAATTATTTATTTTTTCATTTAACTTAGTAATAGTTAACTCCATAATTAAAATCGTCTGATCTTTAAAATTACAATCATTTTGTAAAGTTTTTAACTGATTGTTCAGATCAGAAGTTTTTCTTTGAAATTCCACAAGTTGTGATTCATAGTTTTTTAATAAAGCAGATTGATGTTGAATCACACCACTTGGGTTTTCTTGAGCAATTTGAGCAAAGCTTTTTACTTCCTCTGGTTCTATATAAAAATCTTGTATACCAAAGGTTTCTCTAGCATTTGCTAAAGCTTCTGAAAAACTGTAAAAACCTTTATAAAGTGGTTTGGGACAGCAAATATATTTTCTAACTGTATTAAAATTATGAAAAACTCCAATTTTTGTCCCTCTGAAAATCACATAATGTGTAAATTTCTTTTGTTGCTCTGGTTTTTGGTTTTGTTCTGAAAAATAAAATGCCAGAGCATTTAAAACTTGCACTTTAAAAGCAGTGGCTTTTGGAAGAGTTTGTATATGCCACAAATTATCAAGAAGAACCTGTTGTTTCTGTGTAACTCTTGAATTTGCTCTAAATTGCATAGCAGGGTTAGAGCATTGTTGTAAAGTTACAGTTCCGAACTGTATATCATTTCTAACTTCTCCCAATTTTGTAAGCTGTGTAATCTTTCTGCTGTCTTCATCTGAAGAAATATCCATTCCTTCTGATCTCGAACTTTGAGACTGTATAATTTTCTCCTTGCCTTTGGAAGGTTTAATAATCCTTTTATCCATTTTCTACATAAAAAGACGATTTATTTTTCGAGATAAAAGGTCAGCAATATTATTATCTTGTCCTTTAATATGTTCAAATATTATTTTATAATTATTTCCTTGAATTATTTGCTGTAAATTTATCCATCTTGTTTTATTAACCTTTTTACTATTAGCATTATTAATAAATTTTACAATAGCTTCACAATCTGTTCTAACAGTAAATTCATTTTTAAGCCATATTTTAAAATTTTCTAATGAATTAATTAAAGCCTGGATTTCATAATCTAAAGATGTCCAATTTAAACCTGTTTTATTAAAATTACCACTAGCATAAGCAGCTATTTTTTCTTCACTTTTTTGACTATATTTATGAGGTTTACAAATTAAAACTGCTCCCCATCCTTCTTTACAACCATCACATTGAATAATTTTATAACTATCATCTGTAGGTAACTCTAGGGGTTTTATATTTTTTACTTCATTTTTAATTTTTTGAATTAATTTTTCATCTTCTATATTAAAATGTCGTTGACCATTTTTAGTTGTCTTACTATATAAAGGGCCAACTAATTTAAGATTTGGAATAAACTTTCTAGCATAATTGACAAGTCCTAAAAATGATTGTATTTGTTTTAAGTTAGTTAATTTATTAGGAAATTCTAGAATTTTTGTAGCTATATGAGGTTGTAATTCTATTTTTCCATTCCCAATTTCTAACCCTAAAAATGATATTTTTCTTTTAAATAATTCCATTTTTCTTTTACTAACAACTATACCATTTTGTTCAATTTCTTTAAAAATAATATTTAAATGTTCTTCATGCTCTTTTAGATTATTACTTGCTACAAGAATATCATCAATATAAACAAGACAGAATTTATATTTTAAAAATATTTTATCCATAAATCTTTGAAAAATTGCAGGTGCATTTTTTAATCCAAAACTTAAAACATTCCATTCAAATTGTCCTTCAGGACAAGTAAATGCAGTCCATGGTTTGAACCATTCTTCTAATTTTAACTGATTATAACCACTTTTTAAATCAAACTTACTAAATATCTTTTTGTCTTGTATTAATGCTAAAAGAGTTTCTTTATTAGGTATATTATAACCATCATCTTCACAGTTATCATTTAATCTTTTATAATTATAAACTATTCTAGGTTTTCCTCTTTTTATTTCAGAATGATTTCTTACTATAAAAGCTGTAGACCTATGAGGACTTTCTGAATGTCTAATTAATCCTTGTTTTAACATTTCACTAATTTGTTTTCTAAATTCTTCTACATCTTCTGCACTATATTCTCCATTTTTAGTTCTTATTGTTATTTCTGGTAATTTTATATTTATTTTACAAATATAATTAACTCTTGTTTTAGTAATATCTTCTCCTATTAATCCTAATTTTTCTAATTTCAATATTATAGGATAGTTTTTACTTTTAGTAATATCAGGACCCTTTTCTAATTCTTGTGAAATAAATTGTGATAATAATATTATAGCTTCATTTTCTATAAAATTATTTTGTTTATTTTGAACTTGTTTTTAAAAAATCTAATTCTCCTAGTCCACCACGCTTTCGAGCAAACTCTGATGTATGTGTATATCTATGTGTTGGAAAACTATAAACTTGTTTACTTAACGTAATAATGTTTTTTGCAATTGTAAGGTTACCATTTAAACTAGTAATAAAATTTAATCCTAATAAGAAATCTTTAGAATTTGTTTCCTTTGGATTTATTATCACTTGAGGTAATTCATATTTAAGACTATAATTTCCTGCAAAATTTAAAAATTGTATTCCAGCCGGTTCTAAACAATGTGTTATTTTCATTATTCTATTTTCAACTGTTCTTGTTTCCATTTTATAATTTAATAGCTTATGAAATTTAGGATCTACTAAGCTATATCCTATTAAGCTTTTAGTACTTCCTGTATCTAATATAGCATTTAGATCTACATAATTTTTATTATCTATCCATATTCTACATTGAATATTTATTAATGTTGCTGTAGCTGGATTTTTAATATTGCTATTGTTATTATTATTTATTAAAATTTTCTCTTCTTCTCCTACTTGTTCTGCCATTTTATTTATTTCAATATTTTCAAATTTATTATATTCATTGAACATAAATTCTATAGCTTCTACTCTTTTCTGTATTTCATTATATTTACTTTCTAATTGTAAATATTTATACTTATGTAATTCTAACATTGCTTCATGTTTTTCTATTTTTTCTATATATATATCTTTACTCTTATTTTCTTCAATTTTTGCTTTTCCTTTTAATTCTGTTTTTATTCCAAAAAGTCTTTCTAAACACAAGAAACAAATTTCTTCAAAACATTTATTACATTGATATCTACGTGAAATTTCAGGATATAATTTACAATTTATACACGGTACATGATTATTTCCTTTTTCCCTAATCCATTCATGTATACAATTATCAAGTGTATTCATATATGTATAAGTTACTACTGTAGGATCTTTTTCTACTTCATATTCATATTCTGTATATATACTGTAAATTGATTCATTATCAGATTCTTCTGAGTTTATAGCTTCTATATTATATTCTCCAATTTCTTCTATTAAATTTGCTCTTTCATAGTTTTTATTTTTATTAGGACATTTATTAGCTAAATGTTTCTCAGAATCACATATAAAACATCTACATTTTCTTTTATAAGGTTTTTTAACATATTTATTTTTATCTCTATTTTTGTTATATTTATAAGTAGTACTTTTTCTAATTCCTTTTTTATAAGGTTTTTTATAATACCCATAAGCTTGAGGTGTATATATAACTGTTTTACAAAATGCCCATGCTTGTCTTTTTATTTGTTCTTTTATTACTGCATCTTTACATTTATCTTCTAAATATTTAAATGTAAAAGTAATTCTTGGTCCTATACCTAGATTTATAGTATTCTTTTCAGTATTTTCCCATGCTTCATGTATTTGTTTTCCTAAATCTCCTGGAAGTTTTATAAAATATTTATTACATAAATTATCTTCCATTGCTCTACCAGTTTGCGATAATAATCTAACAAAATCATTTGTAAATTCTCTTATAAATTTAAAATCTGAAATACTTAATTGTTCTAGATTTCTTATTGCAGTGTCTTGTAAAAATGTATTATCTTTTGCTGGATCTATTCCTATTATTAATAATCTTATAGCACTTGTAAAATTATAAGGATTATCTCCTAATGCTTTTAATTGATTTATTTCATCAGGAGCTTGTGCTTTTTTACTCTGCCATAATCCTAAAGCAGTTGGTCCTAACGTTGTTTCTAAATAAGAAAACATATCCATATCTACTCTTTTTTCTTTTTCCCAATTTCTTACTACAGTTTGTTCCCAAACTAAAACTTCATCTCCCCATAATTGTGGGTTTTGTTGTTCTATATATAACATATCTCCACTATATATTTTTCCTATTGGAGCACGTTTACCTTTTCCAATTATTGTAGATTCTCCTTCATATTGGGTTTGAGCTGGTATCCAATTTTGTCTACCCTGTCCAGTTATACTACTTTCTCCTGGTTGTGTAAATTCTAATTTTGGTCTTTTATTACTAGAATCCATAGAAGCATCCATAAAATTAGTTTCTATATTATTTTTTGATTTATAAAATTCACTTATCATAATTTTTCCATGTTCAATATCTTGGACTAATGGCAAATTAAAATATTTTTCTAATTCTTTATAAGCTTGATTAGAATCCATTCCTAATTCGGTAATACATTCTATTAACATATCATCTACTTGATCTTGTAAATTTAATTCAGTAAATTTTTTATTAATTATTTCATCTATATTTGTTTTTGTTTCTTCAAATTTAAATCCTATTTCAGTTTCTAAATTATTTTCTAAATAATCGTACTCTTCATTATTAAATTGACAATATCCTATCATTTCTGTTTCAGTTAATTCTAATGTATTTAATTCTTCAGAATCAGTATCATAAATAGGTTCTGTATCATAATATTCATTCATAAAACTATGATTTATTTCTAGATCATCATCTTCACTATCTTCATTTTTATTATCTTGTTTAATAAAACTTGTAAATCTTAAACTAGCTAATCCATTGTTGTCATAAATAACACTTTTTTGTGGTACTAAAATTTCATTCTCATTCTTTTTTAAATCTTCTAAATTCCATTCTAATCCTGCTAATTCATTAGGATCAATTTTCTGCGGTTCTATCATTTTAATTCCTTTTGAAGCAATAACTTTTATTATTTTTTCAATATTAACTTTATATTTCATACTTGATGATGTACTCATTTTGCCTAATGTTCCAATACTTATGACTAAGTTATTTCCTTCATAATTTGTATATCCTTTTGTTTGTATAGCTATTTTTATTTTACTGATATCTCTAGTATCCTTTAAAATATTTGGAGCACAGTAAAATAATGCTGAATTTTTACTTAAATCTACTTCCATTCCTGCTATAATAGCTCTTTTAATATCTTGTTTCCAAGCTTGATCTATTATTAATACTAAGGCTTTAGTTCCTGTTTCTTGCCTTCCAAATGCTTTTATTCCAATTATTATTAA
This sequence comes from Thymus mandschuricus, assembly GCA_029379335.1. Taxonomy (NCBI): domain Eukaryota; kingdom Viridiplantae; phylum Streptophyta; class Magnoliopsida; order Lamiales; family Lamiaceae; genus Thymus; species Thymus mandschuricus. Next base: position 9,294,583 of record CM057074.1, on the reverse strand, counting down.
TCCTATATGCGAAAATAATTTATTACTCTTTATTAATTTCTTTATAGTTTCTGGTGATAATATTTCTATAAATTCTGTTGTTCCATCTATTATTCTAGTACTTACTTCTCTACTTCCTTTTATAAAACTTGTATTTATGTTTAACATTCCAGCTTGATATAAAACTCTTGGTTGTAAAATATCAAAACTATGATTATTATAAATTTCTAAATTTCTATTAACATCTATTTCTTCTTCTAATTGTATAGTATTTTGAGAGCTATTACTTCCAGATCCCCTTCTAGAATTTATTATTCTATGTAAAAATGTATCTGAAGTAATAATTTCATTTATATTACTAGTAGAATTTCTTCCTTGTTGTATAGTATGTGATCGTCCTGAGAAAGATCTAAAATTACTCATTTTCTAGGTTTCCAATAATTATATAAACTAGGAGTTGTTTTTCTAGGTCTATCTGGTGGTCCTAAATTTAGGTTATTAATAGCTTGTGTAATATTATCTATATCTTGATTTATAGATTGTTTACCTAATCTTGTTTCTAGTTTGTTAAGAGTTTCACTTAACTGTAAATCGAATTCTCCTATTAATTTTTTAATTTCTAATTCAACTTTCTTTGGTTTTAAATTTTCTATTAAATAATTTAATTGATTTATATCAGTTTTACTAGGTAAATTTTTATTAAGCTGTTTTATTTCTAAAATAATTTGATTATTTTGTTCTTTAATATAATCAAAATTTTCAACAACTTGTTTAAGAAGTTTTTTCTTTTCTTGATTACTATGTAATAATTCTTTAAGTAAATTAGTATTTTCTTTTTTATCTCTTTCTAGATTTTTACTAAAACTTATAATTAAATCTGTAATACTATTTAAATGATTTTCTTCTGAATGTATTAAATGTTTAAATTTTTTATCAAATTGACAATCAAAACTATAATTTTCACAAGAAATTTTTCGTTTATCTTTTCCTAAAACCTCAGAATTTAGAGTTTCAGACTGGTAACAAGAGTTCGAATCAATGATTATGAAAAAATCCTATCCTAAAGCTTCAAGTAAATTCTAATTCCATCCTTATTCTTAAGATTAAACATATCCCTTTTTATTATAAAACAAATTTCAACAAACAACACGTGGTTTAAGAGTTTCTCAAAAAATCAAACTCTCCCTTTAATAAAAATATCATTACTGTAAAATACAACTTTATCCTTCACCTAGGCGGGTTCTTAACAACAAAGAGGACTTACAACACAATGCTGCCTAACAAGTTAAGCCTGTCCTAGTCTTTTAGGCCTCAGAAGCATTTACAGCTCTGATACCATTAAGAAAGGGGGGGTGTGTTTTTTAGGGTTACACATTAAACCACAAATAGAAAAGAAGAAATACATACCGAAAGAGCTCACACAGAACTCTGGTTTAGAAGAACAGCAATTACGATCACGGAAATTTACAGCGGACGAACAGCGAACACAACAACGAGGAAGAAAGAGTTTTTTTTTTTTTTTTTTTTTTTTTTTTTTTTTTTTTTATTTATGTATAAGGGATATATTATATGTGCTAAGGATGGGGATTTAGAATTACTATCTGCTAAAGGAATCGGATGCTAAGGATTTAGAAACTCATGTTTTGTTTTTGAAAAGCTCAATGTTTATTGATTCTCGGATGGTGGATACAATGAAGAAGATTTGCCTATATATAGGCAAAATTACATGATAAACATGAAGGAAAATTAAAAAAAAAATTCTTCCTAATAATAAATACCTATAAAGCTAAAATTCTTCTTAATAATAAATGCCTACAAAAAATAACCTATGAAAGTCCTCCACCATTCCTTGAGGTCTCGTGATAGACTTGTCGGCCATTTGAAGTTTTTCCTAATGGCTCTCGATCGTTCTCTCTCGATCGCAATGTCCGTCCAAATTCGACAGGATTCAATTTATTTCGTGATTTTACATAAAATTTTAATAAAAATAAATAATTTTGTATGTTAATTAATTATTTGAAACAACCCGTTACTCGTGGTAATATGAAATGAGTTAATAAATTAATATTTTTACGATTATTTCATCCCGTCAAAATTTGACATATATCACTTTATAATGTTATCTTAATCAAAATATAAAATAAAATAAAATATATTAAACCGCCCCGTTTTATTTTAACTAAAGGACCCTTCAGATGGATCTTTTTGACCAAATAAAAAGGAATAGTTAAGGTTAACATTTCTGAAATAACTATATAGTTTGTTAAGTCACGCTAAAATCCGACTCTATATTGTTAATTTAAAGCAAAATATAAAAGAAAAATATCAAAATATATCAAGTCAACCGTTGTTTATTTCGATGAAACTGATAGAAAGTTGTATTTATTTTATATCTAAAGCACCCGTCGAACATGTATATTGAAATAAAAATATGTCGATAAAGGCTAACATTTCTTAAATAATTATACGTGATATGAATGTCAAACCTCTCGTTATTTATTATAACAGTTATTCTCCTCAAAATATATAAGCTTAGAGAAATAAATTATTACAAATTCTTATAAATTATTTTAATCTGTCTGTTACTTGTGACAATTAAAAAAAATGTTAAGACGTAATATCACAATTTTTCGATTAGCTCATTGTTCGATATCACGTTAGCATGAATAGTGCAGATTTGCCCGTTAATTTTTTCGGTTAGCCCGTTGTTCAATATAACGTTAGCATGAATAGTGCATATCTGCCCGTTAAAATTTCCGTTAGCCCGTTGTTCGATATAACGTTAGCATGAATTAGTAATGCATTTCCTCACATCGAATATGAATTTTGATGAAGATACATGATCTATTTTTATATGTACATTGTCACTAATTTCTTGTAAAAATTCTATATAATCAACGTGGGACAATTGATAGTGAATAGATTTAATGATTATTACTTGGTCAATAATTTCTTGTAAAAATTATATATGAGACAATTGATAGTGAATAGATTTAATGATTAATAATCCAAAATAAATTATTACAAATTCTTAGTAGATTAAAGAAGTTTCCTATTTTTTAGATACATGTACAAATTGTACATGATTAGTATGTCAAGTTGCGTTATCTTTTTAGTGAAAAACATGTTAAGGACGGAGATGTAATCGAGTAACGGTATTCAGGATATCAAGTTGCCCATTTGTTATTACGTTAATGAAATATGTTAAATGCTAAACTAAAAACCTATTGTTACTTGCCTTCATATAGTCTCATAAAATAAATTACTTTAGGAATGAGCTGCATTCTCATGTAGATATACCATTAAAATCTTAAGCCACCTGTTATTGAACATGCTTAAAAATAAAAAAATAAAAATAATTAGAGGAAATAACATAATTATTCATATGAATATATTGTTTAAAATAGCCCGCTACTTGTGGTAATAAAAAATTAGGATACTTTTTCACAAATAAAAAATCGTTTGATTTTTGTTTTTGAGATTTTTACATTAATTATGTAGTTTCTCAAACAATAAAGTTATTTGGCCACATTATGGCCAGCCACATAGTGGCATTTTTGTTAATAAATTAGTAATCACATTTAATGGCTTATCTAATTTTACAAGATTGCCCATTTTCCCTTTAGAGAATGTAATTGATGATTACATTTAAATTGAAAAAAAAAAAACTCTATTTCAACAATTATTACATATTTCATCTCCCAATAAAAAGCACTAAAAACCAATATTAAAATAGTTATAATCATCAAATAAATATTCAACAATTATTACATGTTTCATCTCTCAATCTTTAAAATGATCTTAACTATTTTGTATCTACTCTATTTAAAAATAATGTATATCAATTTAAAGATTTTTTTACACTCTTTAATTGAAAATGCATATTGTACATGTTATTTATATCTAAATTGTAAAAATTCCAATAAAACAATTAAGAACAAAAATTATAAAAAGAAGAAAAATAAATAAGTAATGGTAGTTTTGTAACTGCCGCATGCGTGCAGCACATGAAAGAGAAATAATTGGTAGTGTAACTTTTTTTTTAACCTTCAAATTGATATTATCTACAAAATTAACATATTAAAATTGATTTGAAATCGAAGGATTCCCTTTATATATATATATAGAGATTGTCCTTCTCCAAATAAAAAATACTAACAACTTGTATATATACTTTGTCATCGCTAAATTGCATATTCCATATAGTCCATATATTTTCCTTATCTTAATTCTTAATTCATATTATTACGACAATATTATTCATTATTTATAACTATACCTATAAATTACATTTCGATCTTATCCATTTTGAATTTAATCTCAATAATTATTATTATTATTATTATTATTATTATTATTATTATTATTATTATTATTATTATTATTATTATTATTATTATTATTATTATAGTGACTATGCATAATAGTGAATCATTTTTGTTGAATAAGTGCACCTATAATCGAGTGATAATAGTCTCATTGTCTCATTTATTATCAAATTGAATTAAATAAGAAGTAAAAAAAAAATTACTCATATTTATAAAAATTTGCTTGATTCCTATGTGTTATAAAATATCTATAGTATATTTATCCTAAAACGTGACCTTTGACCATTTATATATAGGGGTGATCATTTAATCGGTTATTTGGTTTTTGTTTTAGGTTGTATTTTCTTTGATGCGAAAGAAAAGGAGAGAAAAAAGAAATTCACCCTATAAATCCCACCCTTTTCTCACATTTTCTATTTTTTCCCCTTCATTTGCTCTACAATGGGGAGAAAATATTATCTCTCCAATTTGGTGTTGTAAATATCATCTCCAATTTAAGGAGTAAAGTCCCCCCTCATTTATAAAAGGTAAGAAAAGGTGAGAAAAGTGGTGGAATTTATAGAATAATTTTCTCTTTTCTCTCATTTTCTTTCACATCAAAGAGAACGCAACCTTAGTAAAAAAATAATACTCCCTCCGTTTATCTCCATTTGGCACCTTTCTTTTCGGCAAAGTGTTTAAGAAATTCAAGTTTATGACGTAAATGTAGAGATAAAATGAGTGTTAATGGTATAAAAGTGAAAATAAGTGTGATATAAGGGAATAAATGGAGTATTAAAGTGTAGTGTTGGGCTTAAAATAGAAAGGGGCCAAATGAAGATAAACGTCCCAATAAGGAAACGTGGCCAAATGGGAGGAAACGGATCGGAGGGAGTAATTCGGACCAAATTATTTGAAATATTAAAAGTATAACTGAAACAAACCAAATTTGGTTAGGAACTAAACCATATCAACCAAGCATAACTTAACAATTATATTAATGATTCCAATTATTTCCAAAATTTTATATCATTTAATTTAAAAATCTAATTTGTTCTAAATTTACGAGAAGATATACAAAAGTTGATTTCGTTTTGTCATCAACAATTAATAAAGATAGAATAATAAAATTAAAATTAAAAAAAAAAAACTATTTCAAGCAATGAAAAAAATAACAACAAAATATATTCTACAACGTAACCAAATTAACCGAAGCAATTAATTTATTCGGTTTGGCTCGATATTGAGTTTTCGGTTTTTGGGTAACTATGCTCACCCCTAGTATATACTAGTAGTGGTGTTCAAAAGAACCGGAACCGGCGGTTAAAACCGGAACCGGAACCGAAACCGGTGGTTTTTTAACCGGAACCGGCGGTTCGGAACCGGAAATGGAACCGGTGGAACCGTCGGTTCGGTTAAGGTTCCTAAGGCTTGGAACCGTAACCGGCGGTTCGGTTCCGGTTCTGGTTCCAAACCGGTGGTTCCAAATTATGAAACCGTCCAATTTATATAAATTTTATTTTTTTTATTTTTTTCCTTGAATATGGTTTTTAAACAAATATAACATTATTTGTTAAACTTCATAAATAATAACTAAATATATATAAAATTTGGATCTTTTCAATTATATAGGTGTTACTGTCAAACACTCATTTGTTATTTTTTCATTGTGAGATATTCTTATTGCTTTTATAAGAGTATTACACTTCTCAAGTTTCTTTTTTTTTTTCGATGTGGGATATCTAACACATCTCAAACTATGAGAAGAGTAGCATATCTCACATTGAAAAACTATTAAACTTGAGAAGAATGACACCCTTATAAAAGCACATACAATTGTCCGACATTGAAAAAATAGCAGATAAGGGTGTGGGGGGGAACATGCACCTATATAATTGAAAGAAGGTCCAAAGCCTTGTGAAATAAAAAAGTTTAAAATTTGAAAAAAAAAAAATGTCCGGTTTTTTCCGATTAGAACCGGAACCGTAACCGGAACCGGCGGTCCGGAACCGTAATCGGAACCGTGTGTTGACGGTTCGGTTTCGGTTCCTCCCCCGACGGAACTGTAACCGGCGGTTCGGTTCCGGTTAGAACCGGAATCGGAACCGTGGGCACTTCTATATACTAGTACTACTTACTACTACTACCACTACTACAAAATGTAGATCTGATATGACACTTCCCCAATGGTGTAGACCTTTTTGAGCACCTTCGTCGTTTCTTCACTTTAACATTATTTTGTTCAATTTTTTTCAAAATTTTTTTTATATTCTAGAGTACTTTGTAAATTAATATTGAAATCAATAAATTTATAAATTACATGCGTGTGTATATGTTTATATTAAACTTGGTTTATTTTATTCCTATCTATAGTTAAAAAATGAATAAAATTAACGATTGAGTTTCAAATTTTATATATTTTCTAAATTTAATAATTTCAATATAGTTTATAAGATAATAGAATATAAAATAATTAAAAATTGAATAAATAATGCTAAAGTAAACAAACGCAAATATGCTCACGAAATTGTTCACCATTAAAAGAATAACATACCCCTTTTTATACAATATATAAATATAACAATTAAGCAAAAACTAAGTATCTTTATTTTTAATCCCTACACCCGCCAAAAGTAGTATTACAATATTTTTTGTAAGATTTTTTTTTTAAACCTAAAAAGATGAAGAATGGGAGAAAGCTACCTAATATCAATTATTTAGAGCTAAATAACTATAAGGGTATAACTGTCAATAAAATTTGATAACTTTTGGGAACAAGATTTATTACTAGGTGGGGCCCTATTTTTTCCTTAATTAATTATGTGTGGCTGGCCATAATGTAGTTATTATTCATTAATGTGTATAATTGAATTAAAATAATATATATTGTGATGATGGATAATTAATTCGTGTAGAATGTGTAGAATATAAAATAAGCTAAATTAAAGTTGACATAGAAAATAATTAATTGTGAATAAATATAAAATAAGCCAAATCAATGAGAATATTCAGAAATATTGAAGAAAATCACACGCGATGCCACGTAGGATCGGGAATCATATCGGTATTATATATATATATATATATATATATATATATATATATATATATATATATATATACATACACTAGAGATCATATAAAAAACTATCATTCCATATAAAATAAGAAATAATCTCATGCGTCGATTCTTATTCATCCACGGTTATTAATCAATACAGATGGCTTAGTTAATTGCACACGTTTTTGTTGGATAAGGGACAAATTAGTAATATTTTTTTAATGGCAACCGCCATCTTCTAAAATTAGGGGATTATGTATAAGTTTATATTTGGTATACCTTTTGCATTTCATTCAACTTTCCGCATATTCTCCTTCAAGCTAGTATCTGCACACTGCTCATAATTAGATAAATCAAAACCACTGATCAACACCAATCGTTATGTATGGCGGCAGCACGCCCATATCGCCTTTCTCGTATTCCGGCGAAGATCATTAAACCGAGATGGTTCCGACTAAGGCATATTCCTTGGAGAAAATATGAAGAGGAAAAGACGAGTTTAAAGAATAATGCAATAGATATGGTTATAGTCGCCATTGACTTTGGTAACAGCACCAAAAGCTATAAATTGGAGGAACTACATGGTTTGAAGAAGAAGAACAATTCTTTAGTTGGAGTTTATGTATACTTACAATTGATTCATTCTCTTAAAATTCACATAGAATGGGTTAATTTAATTAGTTGGGGTAGTTTATGTTTTTTCAGTATTTTGTGCATTACACTAGTTTCATAAATGCATTAGATACAACACATTTTGTGCATTATGAATGCATGCATGTTTACTATGAATGCATCTTTTCTGGAGGCTGAATCCAGTCCGTCTATTTTGTGATAATCAAAGGCTAGGATTATTTCTCATTTTATATTCTAAACTAATTTTGTACCTGATCTCATCCCTATATATATATATATATATATATATATATATATATATATATATAGACAAGAGATCAAATAAAAAAGAGCTATTAGATAAGAAATAAGAAGAGATCTACACCATTCATTTTCTGTGATCAATGGTTGATAATAATTTCAAATATCCTATTCTATATATACGCTTATAAAGAGAATAAGGGATATTGTAGTCAATTCATTTTTTTTTATTTTTTTTATTTTTTTTTTTTTTGTAACTGCCATGTTCTTAAATCGTGGGATTTAATGGGATTAGTGAGTATTAGATAGTTTTCTTTCGAAAATTTCCTATAATTATTGGATTATATACGATTTTTTTTAAGGAATACTTTGTATGTGTTGTCACAACCCAAGTCTAGTTATTATCAAAGTTTATATTTCTTTCGATTTTGATTATACTCATTTTTTCCGCATAATTACTTAATTATTAAGTGAGAATATTGTATATTAGATTAGGGTGTTACATGTATGGTATATTGTTTGGTTCAAATATATGACTTTATTCTCATTGCTATCTTATATTGGATTCTTCAAATAATTATGCTCAATTATATTTTTCATAAGTGCAATATTCATATAAAAGTATATATAGCATGCATTCGACATTCACATAATGCATTATATAATTTTATGCAATGGATTGTTTTGATTAAATCAACCACTATATATCATATTGAAATTTTCTGCATTATAGACGACAAAAAAAGCATTAAAAAGACCCTAACAATGCATTATCAGAGCATTTTTATACCATGTATGTCCCATTCATACATGTTTTTCTCGTCTAAGATAAATGCATTATAATACTGCAACAAATGCATTAAGATAATATAACAATGCATTATAAATCGATATATGCATTATAATACTGCAACAAATGCATTAAGATAATATAACAATGCATTATAAATCGATATGTATTAACTTGTTTTCGGCACACACAACATCTATAATTTTGCAAAAGAGGAGATGCATTATAATGTAATGTCAAATGCATTATAAATTATATAGAGGAATGCATTATAACACTATTTTAAATGCATTACAAATTGGCACAAAATGCACAGTAATACTACAAGAGAGGGTAGAGAATGTGGTATACTATTATCTTTTTTTTAATCGTTATTTTAGAATCAATTAAGTTAGATTATATTAATATTATTTTTCAAATGTGAAATTAACTTTATTTTATAGATCGGAGTTGGTTTTTTATTTTTGGAGGGTTAGAACACAAATCCCATAATTATAGGCATTGTCAAATTAGTAATATATTGTTTTTTACTTTTTAGCCCTTTTTTAATTGAAAAGCTAACTATTCTTTTGTAGAAATATTAAATTATCATAATTTCTCTCAAATCTAAGCCGTTAGATTAACACTAATCAATGGTCTAAAATCCTTCTTATTTCTTACCCAAGATGAGCTTTTTATGGGATCTCATCCCTATATATATATATATATATATAAAGAGAGAGAGAGTTTTCAATTGAGAAATCAATTGAAAAGTAGTTAGAGTGGTAATTTTGTAATTAATGTAAAACAACATAGTTAGTTTTTTTTTTCCTACAATTAAGTGACGTTTTTTTCCATTCTAATTTAGAAAACAATTCTTTTTCTTTTTTTTTTTTATCTGCGATAATGAACAAAGTTTTTTTTTTTTTTTTTTTCCTTTTTTCTCTCTTTCTTTATAATTTTTATTCTTTATTGTTTGTTTTTTTCAATATTTTTATAGTTCCAACATGAAAAATGTATACAATATGTATCTTCAATTAAAGAGTAAAAAAAATCTTTAAATTGATATATGTTTCGTCATTATTAGAATAAATATAAATAAGTTATAATCATTTTAAAGATCAAGTATAAACTTTGTTATGAGTTTGAATTTAATAAATAAAAATAAAAATAACTCTACTTCCATAAAATGTGGAAAATCTCCTAATCGCATTTTAACTCTAATTTTAATTTCGCATTCTATCTCTTAACAAGAAATCCACTTACAAAAATACTGATTATTATATACATTAAGATCACATGATAGTATCATACACAAAAATTTACACGTGAATTGAAAATTATTAATTTTACACGCTAATATAATCATAAATTAAAAAAAGTCAGCAGAGAGTCTAACAATGGAACTTTTTATATAGCGGTAAATGATCTAAATTGTCTCTCCTACTTATTTGGAGCACATTTAACGTGTTCAGGTTGAAACGACATTGAGGTAGTATTTATTCTTAGGATATATATTTGATAATTCCACAAATTTGGGAAATTGATAGGTTGTGCTTGATTTTATTAGGAATTTAGGGGGAACAAAATTAGTGGGTGGTTTATTCGTTAAAAATAAATAAATAAATAAATAAATAAATAGTGAATATAATTATATATTAATATTTCGATATTAAATTTTATTTATCCTAAATCCCAATTATAATTTATAAATTATTAATATAGGATAATATATGATGATGTGTTTTAGTTCTAATTATGAGTTAACAACTTCCGCAATGTATTGTAAATATTTTACAAATTTAGAAATAGATTGATAACATATTAATTATAGAGAAAATATACCTTTTTACCCATTTTGAATTGTTAAAACATTTTTTAGGTATGTAATATAATTTACAAAAAAATTACCCAAATTTTGGTTTGTATGAACAAAAATGCCCTCAATTATTTAGGTACGTATTTTTTTCTTTTTTCCGCGAGCTGAGGGCTGTAAACAGAGGTTGTTTTTTCTGTTATGAATTGAGCTGTGGGAAAGGAGATTTTGATCAGATTTTTCTCTCTCGCGCGAGTATTTCTTCATGATTTCTGGTTGATTACCGCGCGTATTCGTTGAGCTGAGGTGTTGGGAAGGACGTTGATACCTTTCTGGTCGATTCTCTCGCGTTTTGTCCGATAGATTTTTACGATGAGTTTTTTTTTTTTTTTTTTTTTTTTTTTTTTTTTATAATTCGAGTTGTACTTGGTGCACGGTTTAGCTGGATTTTTAGTAGGTAATTCTTCGTAGTTCATCACGTTGATTACTTAATTATTGCGATTGCTCATATTTCACTTTGATTTGAGGTAATTCTGCATTGATTACTGAATTTCAATTTGATTTGTTTGTAAGTGTATCTGCGAATTTTTGGCTGTTTTTCACTTATTTATAGCTAGTTGTGGAGTAGGCCAGTGTTTTTAGTGTTTTATTATGTGTGTATTGACTGTAGTTGCTTCTGCGTTTTTTTGATTTGATTTTGAGTTCAGTTGGTGGAATTTTTGAATCTGTCATGATTACTTCATTCTCCTTGATTGCGTGAAGCTTCGTTTTGTATATGTAGGCTTGTTCCTTGATGGTGTATGTGGATCAGTTGGATTTTGCTTTTTGACATGTATTTACTTTTTGCTGCTATTTTGTGATCTGAATTTGGTATTCAGTTCGTTGAATTTTTGAATCTGTGATGATTACTTCATTCTCCTTGATTGCTTTAAGCTTCGTTTTGTATATGTAGGCTCGTTCCTTGTACTTGGTTGTATCATATTATGTGCTGGGGTTTACAAATTCCAAACTACCTCTACTGTACTTAGTGTAGTTCATTAGGCAGGAATGTGACAAACAACTGATGTGTTTTTATATTTGCAATGCTATCGATTATTACAAACTCATGAACTATGCAAAAATCATTACTTATCTACTGTACCTTTGAATTTTGCTATGATTTTTAAGATAGTGTTTTGCTGTACTATTAAATCTTTCAAATGTGATGTGTTTATTTACTGTTTGATTATTCCGTATGAGAATGCAGGAGTTTATTAGGTATTTAGCTATAATTTCACTGCATATTTTTTTTTCTTTTTTTTTTTGTTTGTTTGTTTGTTGTTTGTTTATGTAGCTTTTATGGATTTATACTCATTCAGTGGTGTTAGTGGTAGCTATAGTACTATGAATAGTGGTAGCACTGATGGTACTAGTTCTAGTAGTTGTAATACTGATGGTAGTAGTTCTAGTAGTGGTCAGTGACTTATACCAGGTGCAGCATTTCAAGCCTCTATACCTTGTGACAATGTGTTTGTTGATCCTGAACCTGTTGTGGTGGAGATTGGGCATGGTTCTGTTTTTCGTAGTAAGTATGCAATGATATCATGTATTACTCCCTCCGTCCTCCATTTAGTGACGGAGGGAGTTTGGGCACGCGTTTTTTCGCATTTTATGGTATAATAATAAATTAATGTGTTAAAGTGTTAAAGTGGAATAATTGTGGGTCCATTTGAATTGTTTAATAGTATTAACATGTTAAAATAATAAAAAGTAGATGTATAAAGTGTTAAAGTGTTAAAGTGATTGCGGAGTCTACGTCCAAAAATGGAAATTGTCAGTAAATGGAGGACGTCCCAATATAGTATTAACGTCACTAAATAGAGGACGGAGGGAGTACTTTATATCATCTGAAAAATTGTCTTGAGTTTCGCAACAAGCGTTCGGATTCTGGTAGATTTTATGACATATGCAAGTTCGAAGAAATGTGTAGTTTTTGTGTTAGAGGCAGAGCTGTTGGTAGTATATGGAAGATATATGCTTGGGTACTGATCGCACTATTTTCTACCACACAAAATAGGTATAGTATAGAACAAGTACGAGTATCGTATCCACAAGGACTGACAAATCGAAACCACACACAATACCTTACTCTAGAACTAAATTGATGTCTAAGCAATTAAAAACTTAAGGAATGTGGTATTTATATTCTAGGCAAATAAATAAAAGACTCAATTAAACAAATGAGGAAATAAACAAATACTAGAACAAATAATCGAATAAGGTAAAACTCAAATAAGGACAAAGTATTGATTCTAGGTGACTAGGCTATTTCTAACCTAGCAATAATATCGAACTAGAGAAGTCCGAGTATCGAACACGAGGAGTGAATGTGTCGAGAGATAATCAAGTAGTTCGTCTCGTCTCTATTATCCTATTTGAGCACATAGACTTGATTTGGTGTTTTCTATAAACTAGGCAATGAAGTAAGTAAATGACAAACTTAAACATGCAATAAGTAAATGAAACTAGCAAGTAAACTAATGAAAATTCAAGTAATAAAGATATGGATCCAAGTAACTTCCGATGTGATTATGATGAGGGCTTACGAATCTAGATGCTTCAAACCAATTTAATCCACCTTGAATGGTCTCTTATATCATATAATGTTAACCTACCTTACTAGGGTGATCAACAAGTAGATCAATAGAATAATAAATGCTTTCTAAGCCTTTAAATGCTCTACCAACTCCAAATAGCTCAAATTAGTCTAAGATAACCTACCAACTCTCATCCAACCCATCTAATTCTTTCTAGGAACTATATGAGATGAAATCAAGTGATATGGGTATGGATTGATGCCAAGTGCTATGAATGGAAGCTTCCTAGCATTCCATCAAACACCTTAGATGCACTCCTAGTGATCAATTAGTCATGCATTCAAATAAAGTCCCAATCCGTAGGCAATTCAAGGGGAAGGTAAATCAACATCCTAAACTCTAGCACCCAACATCTAAATCACATCATCCATTACTTGGAACCATAAAAGTGCTTAGCTAGCAATAGATCTAGCAAGCAAACCAACAAAAGTAAGAGAATTCAGAGTAAAAAGAACAAGGAAAGTAAAAGGAATTGAAATGCTCCAATAATCTTCAATATCCAAGCTTGATCATCCAATAATATTCAAATCTACCAAAAAGGATGAGGGAAAAGGTAGGGTTCTAGAGTAGTAGTGCAAAAGTGAATTACAAGTGATAAAAGATGCCAAATGAGGCAAATAAAGGAGTATTTATAGTCTTCCCATAAGTTGGGGTCAGATTGTAATTAATAGAAACTTGAGTTGAGAAGGTGGGGTAAAATCTGTAATTTCCGGAAAGTTGACCAAGGGTGTGTCTTGTGCATTTCCGCCCACATTTGACAGTTTGCGCACTCCCATGGTTTTGGCTCGTTCTCTCTCGTCCGGCATCGGAAAAATAATCCGCAAAGTGCTACGGCTTCCTCTCTCGATCCTCTTCAACATAGGATAACTCAAATGTGCCCAGAAAATTGCCACAGTACCTGAAATCAGCACGGAAACCGAGAGAAAACGCAAAGCATATAGAAAATGTACAAATTGTAAAAACCTATCATTTTCTATCCATTTAAGCACATATCCTACCCAAAACACGCATCGAGACGCACTCTAAGACATGCTAAATATGTGGTTATCAAACTCCCCCAAACTTAAGCCATTGCTCGTCCCGACAATGGAACGAACAATCAAAGAACATAAGCACATATGGGCATGCAAATCAAGACCATCGATGCCTCAAAGCTTACTCAATAAAGCATTTTCAAACATGGAACTCTCAAGGTGCATTGAACAATCCACAATCACACAACACTCTCAACTAAGAAATCAATCACTCAAGCATAATGAAACTCCAAACCTCTCTAGATGTAAGTGTATCACTCTTTCTCTCAAGTGTATGGAAGGAAGTTTACACTCATCGAACTCATGCATGCATCGCTCTTACCATAAGCTTAACCTAAATCTCAAGATCTCCATCGCTTGATTGTGCACTCGAACTAAGATCATTTAGGTCTTTTATTTAGGCTTGTAATGTGGGGACATTGGTTTAGGTAGGGATTTTTAGGCTAAGTGACTAAGAAATCTCTTAAGTACTTTCACCTTCTCTTTTCCACTCTAAGTGTGAATTTCTCCACCTTCTACCTTCACCATTTCACCTCTATACACTCTTTAGTACACAAGCTTTGATCGAAGCTTCTCGAATATTCATGAACAACTCCTTTATGCTCTCATTCACAACTATCTTTATTCAAACTCTTTCTTTTCTTTTTCATTCATTTTTTTTCTCTTTTTTTTTGTGAGAATTCCATTCCCATTTCATTCATTTTTTTTTAGAGCTCATAGGAGTATTCTCATCCCAAAACTACCTCTTCAATCAAGCTTCTCAAACCCCGTTATCTCACTACTTCACAACCTCTCAATAGATTCCCTTAACCCCCTTTCATCCGGTTTAGCAACAAGGGCTTTAAAGGAACATTTCATCTGGTTAGTGTTTAGGGAATAATGGGGCTAACAAGTGATGGCCTAAAATCCTTTCTAAGTTCTAGTGGCACATATAGCAACCTCGATCGAGATTAAAGGCAAGTTCTAGAAGATAACAATGCAATACATGGCAAACTCTCAAGAAAGAAAAATAACGTTATCAATTCAACGTTTTGGCTCAAACCTTACAAGATTTTGTTTAGAGTTCATGTGCCTAAGGTCGATCATTCCTAGTTAATCGTGTCATGCAACCATTTCATGCTCAATACACACATGAGAGATTCCAAAAAATATGATATCATTTTCTGCTCAAATCATCATCGACATCTCTCTTGAAAGCAAATGAGTGATAACCACAATGTCTAACCATATAAGCAAGAAGCACTCCAACTCAAGTGATGCTTTTAAAATGGAACTTGAAAAATTTTGCACCTACGCAACTAAGCACCCTTATGCATGGAAACATCACTTGAATCACTTGCACACACCGAATCAACTCATCCTTCAATATACACAAATTCCACCACCAATTCACTCCAAATAAAACATAAAATTTAAAACAAACAAAGAAAGAAATGCGATAAAAATAACTTGAAGAAATATGAAAAAGTAACTTGAATATCTTATCTCATCCCCCTCCCCCAAACTTATTTTTGAAAATAAAATCAAAAATAAGGTTGGAGGGACGAATATACATAAGATATTTAAGTTACTACTCACAAATGTCCAAGCTATTGAGATGAGGAATGGGACGAGGAATAATTCCCATGTCCATGTGATGAGCCTCAAGACGGACCCCTCAATCGCAATTTCTCATTCGATGGCGAATCCCCCGTCTCCTCCTTAATACTCCCCCTTTCGTCACCCCACAAATCTTCGTCCTCTGTACTATAAGCAACAAAATCACAAGGAATTTTAGAAACCCTACAATTTTTGCACAAAATTAGAAGAAAAGAGGGTGAGAGAGGAGAAATTATTCATTTAAAAATTGTAAAATATTTTTTAAATTTTTTTAGAATTTTAAAAAATTTTCACATTTTAAAATTTTTTTTTATTTTTTTTAATAAAATTCGGCCCGACCCAGCCCGTCAGACCCGGCCTAGATCTGGCCCGAAGTAGGCCCAGACCTAGATCTGGGCCCGAAATGAAGCCCAGCCGCCGCCGGAATCGGAGCCCTCGCTAGAGTCGCTGCTGTTCGTCGCCGGATCTGCTGCTCGCGGGAAAGGGGCTGCCCGTCGTCGTCTGCATCTCGGAGAGGTAGGAGTTGCCGAGCGTCGCCGGCTTGGACATGGGTCTCGTCCACGCGTCGCCAGAATCGCGACGGCCTTGAAACGCCGCCGGAATCGCGACGGGGGTTGCTGCTCTCAAACTCCAGCGTCGCCGGCCTCCTGCTACTGCTGCCGTTGGGAGCTGCTGCACGTCTCGTCGCCGGCGTCGCGAATGGGAGCTCCAAGCTTTACTCGCCGCCGGCGTCACAGTCGGGGGAGAGCTGCTGCTGCTCGTTCCGGCGGCTGCTGCACTTGAAGACTCCGCCGACGGACTGTTGCTCGCGAAAAAGAAGCTGCTGAACGTGAAGACTCCGCCGACAACCCGCTGCTCGCCGTCGTGGGTCGCCGTTTCGGACAGAAGGTTTTCCGGCGACCCAGCTGCTCGCCGTCGTGGATCGCCGTTTCGGACAGTAGCTCCGACGGCGACCCAGCTGCTCGTCGTCGTGGGTCGCCGTTTCGGACAGAAGGTTTTCCGGCGACCCAGCTGCTCGCCGTCCTGCTGCTCGCCGGAATCCGTCGTCGTCCAGCCGCCCGTCGCCGGCGACGACCTGCAAAATCATTTTTCAAATTTTCTTTTTTATTTAATATATTTATATATTACTATATATTCTATATATATGTTTTAATTTCTTTTCTATTTTTCCTTACTAACAAAAATATTAAGGAGACAAATTCTACTCCAAAATTTCCAATTTGCTCCTATTTTCAATTTTTTTTTTAAAACAATTTAAACAACTAAACCTATTTAAAGACTATATGTATATAGTACTTAGGGAAAATAAAAAAATAAAACGAAATAAAATGACTAAAAATAAACGAAAATAAGAACGATAAAAAGGATATGTGTTAGGGTGCCTCCTAACGAGCGCTTTTTTAACGTCGCTAGCTCGACAATACCTCAAAAGGTGAATCAAGGGACATCAAACGAGGCCTTCTTGCCTAGACATTGAACTCTTCTACAATTCTCATGAAATGGATCGGCAATCTTTTCTTTGAACTTCACTCCACCAAATTTTGTGAAGCCTCCTCCTCGACATGGCTCATTAACTTTCTCCTCAACCTTCACTCCTACATGTTTGTCATGGAATGGATCTCCAATCTTCAATGGAGACTTCACTTCATTCATCCTCATCTTTCTCTTGTCCACATCCTTCAAGAACTTCTCATGATTTGGCATAGTTCTCAACAACTCAACCAAAGAAGCATTGGTATCCAACTTCTTCGACATTTCCAACCTATCAACTCTCATATCTACAACTTCCTCATGAGGGACACTCTCTACAAGATCATCTCTCTTCCCACCCCCAAACTCAAGAGAAAATGATATATCATTCATGATACCATCATTCAACTCACTCACATCATCATTCTTTATCGAAGTTTGGGGAAGAAGAGTAAGAGAGATACCTTGCTTGTGTTGGGAATCCACTTGATTGGCCATTCGACTCACTTGTTCTTCGAGCATTTCGCCGTGCTTTCCCATGACCAACACCCTATCCTCCAATGTAGACACTTGTTCACTCGTATGAGCTATAAAGGTGCCTTGTTGAGTGGTCATTTGGGTTTGGCTTTCGACCATTTGCATCATCAATTGCTCCATAGGACTCGGAGTCTTTTTGGGCTCTTCTACAAGTTGTTTAGAAACCGAGAGAGGTTGGTGGTTGATGGGAAGCATCTCTTCTTGGCTATGAATCTCTCCATTCTTCAAATTTTTAAAAGCTCGTGCTTCCATCAATGCATTTATATTATTTTCATGCTCCTTCTTGAGGTTGGCATATTGGAGAACGAGTTCATCATATTCATTATCGAACATGGAGGCAACTTTCTTGGAATGCACCCTTTCCATAGGCCATTGAAAAGAGTTAGAGACCATCTCTTCAAGAATCCTCATAGCTTCTTTCACATTACGATTAAGCAAACAACCTCCGGAGGTAGCATCTACGATAGTTCGTGTTTGTGAACTCAAACCACCATAGAAGATGAAGATTTGTCGACTCTCATCTAGGCCATGTGAAGGGCATTTCCTTACGAGCTCACGAAATCTATCCCAAGCCTCGAATATCGTCTCTTCTTCATGTTGGGCAAATTGATAAATCTCCGAGATTAGGCGTTGTACCTTGGAAGGTGGAAAGTATCTCGAGAGAAAAGTTTTGCATAAATCCTCCCAAGATTTGATTGACCTCCCATTGAGACATTTGAACCACTCTTTAGCCCGATCACGAAGTGAAAATCCGAAGAGTCTCATCCGGATTGTGTCATTTGGCACTCCTTCAAGCTTGAGGGTATCACAAATTTCGAGGAATGAGTATAGATGATCATTTGGGTCCTCGGTGACTTCTCCTCCGAATTGATTTGCTTGAACCAAACGAATCAAACCCGGCTTGAGCTCAAAGTTGGGTGCATCTATCGTGCCCCATTCTCTTCCTTGATAACTAGCCTTTGGAGGTTGGAATATCTCAATTATAGGAGTTAATTGAACCTCTTGAGTTCTCCTCCTTTGCTCATCCATTCTTGCTTCCATAACCTCCAATTGCTTCCTAAGAACTTCCACTTCCCGATTGATTTCCACATCTTGCTCTTTGGAAGTTCTTTCTCTCTTCTCATAATCCAAAATGAAAGATTCCACATGTTTAACCTTGGATCTATGAAGTGTGTACCTATCAAACACACCAACAAAGAGATAAAAAATAATCCAATAAAATGCTTGAATTAACAGGCAAGATACCATCCTAACTATAAAAATAAAAACAAGCTCAAATTAGCAACAAGAGACTAAACAAACTATTGATCATCAATCTATTCACTCCCCGGCAACGGCGCCAAAAATTGACTAGGCTATTTCTAACCTAGCAATAATATCGAACTAGAGAAGTCCGAGTATCGAACACGAGGAGTGAATGTGTCGAGAGATAATCAAGTAGTTCGTCTCGTCTCTATTATCCTATTTGAGCACATAGACTTGGTTTGGTGTTTTCTATAAACTAGGCAATGAAGTAAGTAAATGACAAACTTAAACATGCAATAAGTAAATGAAACTAGCAAGTAAACTAATGAAAATTCAAGTAATAAAGGTATGGATCCAAGTAACTTCCGATGTGATTATGATGAGGGCACTATGAGAAAAACGCTCATAGATAACTCAAATTTTGAGTTATCTATGCACCAGAAAAAGCGTTATAGAACTCAGTGTAATCTATAGTCACGCTCATACATTACGGTTTTTTAGCGTAATCTATGTGACTCATTCATAACACTTTGCACTGTCATAGATAACAGTTTATAATCGTAATATATAACAATGATACATTACAGTTGTCCACCGTTATCTATAATGTACTATACGTTATAATTTGCCTTCATAGATTACAATTTTCAATGGTTTTTATTACAGTTTCTAATCGTAATCTTTTTATTTGTTTACATAACGGTTTTATACCGTTATTAAATAATTCTATAATGTTACTTCTTCGCAATTGTATACATTACGATTTATGACCATTATGTATAGCATATATGCACAATGTAATGGAATACCAAGAACTAAGTTTAGCTTTTCATTCATTAAAAACACAAAATGACATCATCCAAACATAGTGGTTCATCATCCAAATAAATCTACTACCAAATCCCATAATTCTTGTTTCGATTTCACCAAAAAACAAAAGTAAAGTTGTCTTCCTCGCCAACTTTATGATGCAGCTAGTAGAAAACCGAACCCACTTTATATTTCCCAAGACTAGCAGCCAACTTTTCCGAGGAGCAGAAATTCGCTGTCAACGTAATAAAGAAGTAAATTTTTAAATTCAAAACATTGAAAGAAGCAAAGAAGCAAAAAAGCAAAGCAGCATTCAACAAAATTGTAGTGATCAGTCACTGGTTAACGAAGATGTAAAGCAATTCACGATACCTTTTCTGAAAGAAGGGATTGAATTGGAGGAAATGGCATCCCTACAAGAAACTGCAATACTATTGGCTTTGTAACCTCACACCATATGTAGATATAAAAATATTTCAAAGTGAAATTAAACTCTATCAATCAATCACACTATAGAAAACTTTAGTAGAATAAAATTCTTTCTTTCAAAGATAGACATGGACTTAATTGATTATTTCTAGATACACTCCAAAGATGGCATCAACTTACAAATGCCTTGAATGAAGGTTTAAGGGCTGTCATCTCATACATGCAACATCCTGGAAGATATTACATAGAAGGAAACATCAATATGACATGGACTACTTAAACAAACAGAAAAGGAAGACAATATCAGATGAAGCATGGTATAAGGTATTTTAAAAAACTACAACAATGAAGGATGCAATAACAAAAGTAACTCTTAAGTAATTAAATGTTTTTAGTTGGCAAAAGGTACTGAAAGGTATCTTTCTCTAACATTAACACACTCACCAACAACTCAAACTTTCTATATAAAGCACCACAACTTTGAGGACTCAATTTTCTCATATAAATTTAAATAGTGGCAGCCAAAGATTTATGAAGCAAATTATACATGCCATGTTTTACTCCAATTCCAATTCTAATTCTTTCAGAGAATTAATTTGATACCTTGTTTGATTGGTTCCTCCCCTTTCGTGAAAAGAATGGAGCCTTTGGCTCCGAGTTTTACAAGAACTTGCTTAACACCCTGCAGAAATGGAATGAAGGGTAGACAATCTATGTGAAGAGAAAAGGACATTTCCATTTCATCAGTAGAGTGGAGTTGGTTCTAATATTCGAATTCACAGAAAATGGGGAAAAAAGCAACATAGCTAACTCTAATGTGTAGAAACTAAACTGCAAAAATGAAACCAATTTATCAAAACTGGCTGAGTATTTATTACTCACAGGGTATCAATTGCAGTGTGTTGTTCCCAGTAAACTGGTCCTTATTTGATCAAATGAAGTGTGTTGTTCAGTCGAAGGCCGCCCCAAGCTTGAGTGTGAGAAGCAAACTCAGGGGATTGATCGCTCATAGAGGGGTAATGCACCCAGTGCTTTGCGCTCAGTGTTCTCTCTCTGAACCTACAAAATCGCCATCAAGGTTAACACATTCTGTAACAAAACACCCATTACAAGAGAATAGGAAAACCACATGAAAAGTGAAAATCGTCTCAGCAAAGTACAACCATGATTAGAAAGGTGTATAAACAAGTAAGGTGAGCAGCAGCAGAAGAAAGGAAGACGTGAACCCAAATTAACGGCACAACAAACTCTGTAAATATTTTAGCACGGCAAAGTTACTGAAGTAGGGTAACATGAATACCTCAACATAGAAGTGTACAACAATGGAACTAAACGAGAGGTTTCAAAGAAAATCATTCAATACATCTGCAGCTTACCACAAAAATGGAGAACTGAAAGAAATTGGTAAATACTGTAAAATAAAAGGTATACATCAAACGCCTTGAAATCTAGAAAACTTACAAGAGCCTATATATCATGAAGATAGGACTTGAATGGGGTTTGCATAGCCTGAGAAGAAACGAAAAAAACAATCAATTCACCTTCATCAATGCAAAATACAATAAGTATGAAGGTACATTAACAAGTATATGCTATAACAATGTACATTGAAGAAGATGATCCCCTAACCTACTCTGCATCTACACAACCAACCAACTAACCCACACCTGAAGAAGAACTATACATAATTTTAACACATTGGAAAAGTAAACAATTCTTCTAGCACAATAGTACTTATATTGCTAAGAACACCAATACACATACCCAGATTTCTGCAGCAAATAACGCCAGCAACCAAAGTAAAACGAAACGAAATCATCGAATTGCACAACAACAAGCACAGAGTTATATACATATTCAAGGACCACATGCATTTCTTCTTCAAACTACACTCCGCAGCGAGAAATCGCGAAAACAGAAATGAAAACAAACTCATTTCAACCTGAAGATTCTGCGGAAGATTCTCTTGCTTCATGGAGAGATCCATGGCGCGCTTGAGGTCGGAGCTAATTGCGCGCTTCTCTATGTCAAGCTAATTGCTCCGACGAGCGTCACGTGCGGCTCGAACTCCGGCCCTCCGAACTCCGATCTGAGGCCGCTCATCAGCTTCTTTAGTCGCGGTGCTAATTCCACCGGCCGAACCCTCGGTAGAAAAACTAGAGAAAACTCAGAGAGGGAGAGAGAGAGAGGGAGAGGGAGAGTGAGAGTGGAATAACCGTGATTGGGAGCTAGGGCACGAAAATTCCGACGACGGAGCTCCCTCTCGACGGCGATGAGGCAGAGAGAACCCAAAACTATCTTCTTCTTTCTCGATCGTCTTTTCCGCCTGAAAATTTTCTAAGTGTTGTATGGTTAATTCAATATTTATTTTGGAATTGATTTTAGAATTAATTTTTAATTTTTAATAGAATAGATAACACTTATTTAATTACGGTTTTTTTTATCGTAATTAAAAGTAAAAGTGTTACTTCATACATTACGTTTCTTTCAAATACGTTAAGAAAAATAATAGAATATATTACAGTTTATAAGTAACCGTTATCTTTGGTTAAAGCAACACGCACATAGATTACGGTTTCGTAAAAAAACGCTCATACATTACGGTTTTTAGTAAAAACCGTAATGTATGAACCGTTACATTAGACAAAATTTCTTGTAGTGGGGCTTACGAATCTAGATGCTTCAAACCAATTTAATCCACCTTGAATGGCCTCTTATATCATACCAGTATATGTTAACCTACCTTACTAGGGTGATCAACAAGTAGATCAATAGAACAATAAATGCTTTCTAAGCCTTTAAATGCTCTACCAACTCCAAATAGCTCAAATTAGTCTAAGATAACCTACCAACTATCATCCAACCCATCTAATTCTTTCTAGGAACTATATGAGATGAAATCAAGTGATATGGGTATGGATTGATGCCAAGTGCTATGAATGGAAGCTTCCTAGGCATTCCATCAAACACCTTAGATATACTCCTAGTGATCAATTAGTCATGCATTCAAATAAAGTCCCAATCCATAGGCAATTCAAGGGGAAGGTAAATCAACATCCTAAACTCTAGCACCCAACATCTAAATCACATCATCTATTACTTGGAACCATAAAGGTGCTTAGCTAGCAATAGATCTAGCAAGCAAACCAACAAAAGTAAGAGAATTCATAGTAAAAAGAACAATGAAAGTAAAAGGAATTGAAATGCTCCAATAATCTTCAATATCCAAGCTTGATCATCCAATAATATTCAAATCTACCAAAAAGGAAAGAGGGAAAAGGTAGGGTTCTAGAGTAGTAGTGCAAAAGTGAATTACAAGTGATAAAAGATGCCAAATGAGGCAAATAAAGGAGTATTTATAGTCTTCCCATAAGTTGGGGTCAGATTGCAATTAATAGAAACTTGAGTTGAGAAGGTGGGGTAAAATCTGTAATTTCCAGAAAGTTGACCAAGGGTGTGTCTTGTGCATTTCCGCCCACATTTGACAGTTTGCGCACTCCCACGGTTTTGGCTCGTTCTCTCTCGTCCGGCATCGGAAAAATAATACGCAAAGTGCTACGGCTTCCTCTCTCGATCCTCTTCGACATAGGATAACTCAAATGTGCCCAGAAAATTGCCACAGCACCTGAATTCAGCACGGAAACCGAGAGAAAACGTAAAGCATATAGAAAATGTACAAATTGTAAAAATCTATCATTTTCTATCCATTTAAGCACATATCCTACCCAAAACACGCATCGAGACGCACTCTAAGACATGCTAAATATGTGGTTATCACTAGGGAAGCCTACCTAATCAAATCTATGCAAGCAACAATGAATCCAATTAACCAATTTAATCCAAATCTAGATGCGATACACAAAAATAACCTAACACTCAGGCTAAGGCAATGTAGATCTTGACTCGATAAAATCCTAATATCCTCTCGGACTCATAGAAATTAAATCGAATGCAAATAGAACAAGTATCGATAATAATAATCAACAAGGTTCAGCCACGACACCTAAATCGACTATATGCAAGACATATGATAACCTAATTTCTGCTAAGACAATTAAATCATCATATCATGTATTCATGAGATCTATTATGCAATTATCCAATTAAGCATAAAAACATAACTATGCATACACAATTAATGGCCAGTTAATCATGCATGAGAATAAGCACCATGAAAACATGCATCTAGATTAGAAGGCTAATTGTAATCAAAAGAACTTACATAAATTCAATTAGGCATTCAATCCCTAAAATCAACTAAGAATTTAGCTAGACATAATTAAAAACATGAACACAATACATTGAAAGAACATAATTAAAAAGTAGAGTAAGAAAAACATGGAATTGAATCTTGAACACTCGAAAAACTTGAATCTTGAATAAAACATGAATAAACTCCAATGTTCAACAATAACAAAAGCTGGAAATTTAAAGAAGTATATGAAAAACTAAGAAAACTAAAGAGAACTAATGAGAATTAGGGTTCACAATGCTAAATCTAAGGTATTTATAGAGTAGAAATTTACAAATTGAAACATAAGTGTAATAGGACTCGATAAAAAGTCGAAAAGCCCGCGAATTTGACGAATCCCGTGTTTCGGCTCGACTGGACGGCTCGCCTACGCGCTCGACCGCCTGCGCGGTCGCGCGTCCGGTCGCGCACAGAGGAAAAGTGGCTCGATCGAGCATGGCCAACAGTGGGGTTGGCTCGACCACCCATGGTGCGGTCGCGCGTGTGGTCGAGTCACCCTACTCGAACTTCATTCTTCGTCTTTCGACACTCCGTTTCTTGGCTTTCTCGATCCTCATTTCAACTTGGGTTATTTTTACACGAATAATGCCTGAAAATACGACAAAATACCCAAAACGTAATATAGTTCGAAAGGTTATAAAATCATACAAAACACGAACTAAACCACTAAACGAGACATAAAAACGACTCCTAAGCACTTATAAAAACATGTAAATTTCTAATCTATCATGTACCACATACTTGTCAGAGAGATTTGAGGAGAGGCCCTCATGCCAAAGTATCTTCTAAGGCTATAGCTGCACATGTTGGTCCAAATCTGTTGCAAGATGGGTATGAGCTAAGACCACGTGACATTCAAGGCCAATTACAAAGAGATTTTAGTGTTAACTTGACGTACTCTGCTGCTTTAGCTGGTAGTAATTTGGCTCTAAACGCTGCATATGGTGATCACGACAAATCATTTCAGGTACAGTACCTGTTTTATGTTAGGCATTTAACTCTCCTTTATGATGTTTTGTTTTGGTAATTGTGTTGGTTTTCCATTTTTTACATATTGATACAGTTTTCTGGTGCCAAGATGTTATAGCCTGCAAAATCTCCCCTGCAATATCATGCTTAAACTGGTATATATTCATGCTTACAACACCATTATGCTTTTTAATGACTAATTCATGCTTAAACCTAGTCATGCTTATAATACCTTATAATCATGCTTAAATCAATTACAGCCATAGATCAAATTAAGATCAATGGTTCAGATTTATTCCTATTTCTCACACCAGGACTTATTTTTATATATATATATATATATATATATATATATATATATATATATATATATATATATATATATTGGGAGTGGTTCGTGTGCAAATAAATCTTTGCGTGCTAAAATGCGAAAGATGCTTAAAACTACACAAAATCATGCTTAAACCTAGTCATGCTTATGATACCTTATAATCATGCTTAAATCAATCACAGCCACAGATCAAATCAAGATCAATGGTCCAGTTCTATTCCTATTTCTCACACCAGGACTTATTTCTATATGATCCATATATATATATATATATATATATATATATATATATATGTTTTGTGTTATAGTAGTATTAGTTGTTTAGTTTGTGAAGTGTACTGTTATTTTTTTGCAGTTGGTACCAAAGTATTTATATGTGCTTCAGTTGATGAATCCTGGGTCAATTGTTGATTTTCAAACTCGTGCTGATGGGTCAATGGAGTACTGTTACTTTTGTCTTCATGCATGTATACTGGCTTTTCGTTCTTGTCGTCCCATTATTGTTATTGATGCAACTCATCTGAAGGGGAAATATAAGGGGGTGTTGTTTGTTGCTTCAACAAAAGATGCAAATGAACAGATTGTTCCTCTTGCATTTTGTGTTGGTGATAAGGAGAATGATCTGTCATGTGGTTGGTTTTTATTGCATGTTCGAGAGTCATTTGGAGTTCGAGATGACATGTTGATAGTGTCTGATCAACATGTCAGTATAAAGAATGCTTTGAGATGTGTTTTTCCTGGGGTTGCGTTTGGTTTGTGCTCTTATCATATACAAGGGCATCTTAGGGGTGACGATGTGATTGAGTTTTTCCAGGCTGCTGCTAATGCATATAGGGTCGAAGACTTTGAAATCCATATGAGTAGTTTGAAATCTGTTTCTGCTGCTTCACATTCAAAGCTTTTGAAAATTGATCCTGTTAGATGGGCTCGTAGTAAATGTCCAGTTCGTAGATATGCTTTTGGTACTTCGAATGCTGTTGAGTGTCTGAATTCTCGGCTGAAGTGGGCTAGGAAGTTGCCAATTTGTTCTCTGTTAGAGTATGCTCATAATCTTGTTCAAGAGTGGTTTTGTAAGCAGCGTAGTATAGCTGCATGTAGGAGTTTTGAACTTTCAGAATATGCCACTCAAAGATTGGAGGCTGCTATGCTCAGAGGCCGTGTTATGAGTGTCGAGCCCATCTCATATTCAAAGTTCAAGGTTATCTCGGGATCGTCTAGTTATATTGTTGATATCCTTTCAATGAATTGTTCGTTTAAAGTGTTTCAAATGGATTTAATTCCATGCTCACATGCTACACGAGCTTTAAGGTATGATGTTTGTGTTAATTTGATGTAACATTTTTTACTGTTTTTTTGTTTTTTGTTTTTTGTTTTTTGTTTTTTGTTTTTTGTTTTTTGTTTTTTGTTTTTTGTTTTGTTTTTATTTTTGTTTTTTATTTTTGTTTATTTTTGTTTATTTTTGTTTTTTTTGTTTTCTAGTTATAGTCATATGAATCAAGTGTTCTTTGGATACGTGAATTCGTGTTATATGACTCGTACATGGCATGAAATATATGCTTCTGATGTTATGCCGGTGCCTGATCCTAGCGAGTGGCGTGTACCAGATGAAGACAAGTCATTGGTTATTGGAACACCATCCAATCCGAAACAAGCAGGTAGACCACGAAGGAAGAGGTTTCAGGTTGGAGACCGTACCGGTTCTACTTGATTAGGTGTAGTTGAAGGTGTTGGTTCTGCTGGAGTAGTTGAAGGTGCTGGAGAACTTGTTGCTGTTAAGGAGTCTCGTCGGTGTTCAAGATGTCATGAGAAGGGTCATTACCTATCTACATGCAAGGCATTTCTGGAGATTAATCGTGAGGAAGCTGATGCTAAGCGTGCTCGGAAGTCAAAGTCATGTGGCATATGTGGTGTAGTTGGGCATACTCGGAGAACCTGTGTTGATCCGAATAGGTTTTGATTATTTTTCATTGGATTTTTGTAGTTTGTCAGACTTGGCAGACTTAGAGAACATGTTTTATATTTTTGAATAACTAGACTAGTGTGTTCTGAATAATGACTTGAGTGAGTTTAGTTTATAATTTTAGTTGTACACAGTACACAGTAATTTCATCGGCTTATATTACTAATTACCTATATTACACAGTATTATCATTGTCTTATGTATTAATTACATTGGCTTATAGTATATAGTGTAATCATTGTCTTATGTATTAATTCCAGTACTCAGTACATGTCATTATTTTTTTAGTACTTGTTACCAGTAATCAGTAATAGTAATATGTATATTGTATTGTAATGATTGTGATAGGGACTAATATCAGCCCCGCCACGTGACAGTTTCTCGTGGTGACTGGACCGGCACTTCAGACGCTCCAAACACTGCCTTCGGTGCAAATGCCTTATCCCGGGCAGAAGCCATGAGGTTCTGTGCAGATCCATCCACGTGCAGAAGCTCTCCCAAGCCCTTTAGCATCTGCTGAAGCATAGGGATATGCTAAACACGATGGCTAAATGACTCTACATACTATAGGGTGAGGACTACTAAATTAATGAAGGAGGGAATCTTGTCCCCCCAAAAAATTCCTTTTCTGTTCTCCCTGTACAAGTACTTTCACCTTTTTACCCTTTTTTACACCTATAAACAGATGATGATTTCACCGTTCTAAGGACGAGTTCTACGCTTTTCATACTATTCCATTCATACTCTCCTTAGAGTCTTTTCATGCTTGTACTGTCTTGAGCGTCGGAGGTCCTTCCCGGAGGAACCTCCCCCTTTGTTCCTCCGGTTCTATTTTGCAAGCCACGACATCTATCACGAAGCGAGGATGAGTACGAGAGCGCCTTGCATTTCCTGCTCCATCCCTTTCTTCTTCCTAGTTAAGCTCTGTTATTCATGGATTCGGTTAGATCGGTAGTTTGGACGCTTTGCGTTTTGCCTCTGCTTCGATCCCCTTTTCATGGAGGAGAGGTGCTTCATGGAAGTTGAATTGCTAAGACCGGTGCCTTGCAATGGCTCCTGTTATATCTCTATTCATGACTATTTGTACTTATGTATCTTGTGGAAATCTATGAACGTGAGGGATAATTGTATAATTATTGTTAATCTTTGACCTGGATCTAACAGATTGCATAAGTACTGTGTATCAGATCCATATGCAACAGGCATTTAAAACATATTATACACATTATAGTAACATAAAGATATCCATCAAAAAGAGTACAAATACTCTAAAGTATCCATCAAAAAAGAGTAACACAAACATATTCTGACATGTTATCCAACAAAAAGAGTACACAAACAGTCTAAAGTCACTTAACATCAATATCCAATAACATATTCTAAATTTCTCCCAAGTCAAATGATGGACAAGGTGGTTCAGCGGTGCTAAAAGCATATAATGCACGTGCAATGTGGCATCTGTAAGAACAGATGTTGTGCCCTGCTTTTAATCTTTTATCTTCTAGGATTCTTGCAATCATCCTCTGAACTATATGCAGTGCATACAGTCCGCTGGTATTGTCACCTACTTGCTTGTAGAAGTACTTTCCTTTTGGGACTCCAAACAATATTGCCCACTGTTTTTGTTGTGGGATTTTGATTCTGTTGTGATCATAGTACCCAATCTCCTCTATCAGTTCAGGTAGGATCTTTGCCATTGGTATGAATCGTTGCTCGGTTTCTTTGATTGCATTTGGCTTGGCATGATGGATGAATATCTTTTGTTTCTTTAGATCAATCACAACTGCTACCCAATGTTTTTCAATACAGCATGCTGTCACAACCTATATGTGGAAATAAGAACTTATCTTTAATAAATTGTTATCTTTTCAAGGTGCATGTTATTGATTAATGAAGAATTGAATATTACCTTTTCACATTAAATCCAAGGCTTCATATTATCACCCCAAGGTGGACATTTGGCTTCAGCATAACACTTCAGTTTTTCCATCATTTCAGCTGGAATTTTTCCCTAGATGTTGGAGTGTATTTGTCTTCTTCGTTTGGGCTGTGTTGCTACATGAGCCTCTTAGACGTGGTCCTGTTTAAATGGATCATTTAAGTATGTTGGGAATTGTTAAGGAATCATGTGTTAAGGGGGAACTTAACGGAATGCTTTAATAAAATATGTTATATGTTTTTGATTAAATCCCAAAACCCTCTATGAAAATCTTATTCCCAAGCGACCCTATTTTGATTAGATAGGATAGAAATTTTCAAGCCAATTATGTTAGGATGGCTTATTTTGCTTTAATCGCTTTAGGATAGACTGCAGGTTTTCAAGCGAAGCGAGAAGACCACTCGCTTGAGTGTGTATCGAAGCGAAGCGAGTCTACCGGGAAAAGCGAAGCGAGCGCATACAGTAAAGTCAAAGCGAGTCAATTCGACTTCGCATAAGCGGACGCTCAGAGCTAAAGCGAAGCGAGCCACTTTCCTAGTGCTTGAAAGTGACAGTTCAAACTCCCGCCCCAATTCAAACTCGGAGTTCAAACTCAAGTCAAGTGAAGATCAAGGCATTAATTACAGATCTCCATGTGGCACAAAAATATTGGTGCAAAGGAGTTGACCGCCAGCCCGACAAGCAGCCGCTATAGTACTGGATGCTCCAGTTACTGTTGTGCTTGGCTCTTAGCCATTTTGGGAAAGAAGACAAGCTCGCGACTGAAAAGCCGCAGGTCAAAATCAAAGTACTGTCGAGTGTGGAGGGACAAAGCCACCAACCTTCAACGGCTCCAGTCCACTTCCCACACTATAAATAGTGGAGTGCAGAGACGAGAAGAAGTAAAACACTACCTGAGATTTTAGCGCACAGAGCAAACAAGCACTCAAACTTTCCAGCAATCTTTCGAGTTCTTGTTTAAGTGTTCTCCAATCTTCAACACTACCGAAGCTTGTCTCTGCAACCTTTACTCTCTAGAATCTAAGCCCTCTCATATATCCAAGCTTAGAGAGGAACTCTACCCCTTTGCATTCACTGTAAAGAGTTCTTCAAATAGAGTGTTTCCAAACAAAACCCTAAATCCTTATTATTGTCAAGTGTGTTAGAGTTTGTGTTTCTGTAGAAAGGTTGTTGTAAGATCCAAGGTTCTACTTTCATCGATAGTAGAAACCTCGATCGTAGAGTGTAGATCCAAGCTTATACCTTCTTCGACTGTGTAAAGCTCGATCTTAGCTAGGTTTTGTGGAGAACCCGTATTCTCCTCGTCGTTGTTTCGGATCCAAGCGAGTGAAGCTCGATCCAGCCCAGGTTTTTGAGGAAACCGTAATCCTCAAGGTTTCTTAAGTGAAAAGAAACTGTTGCAGTGTGCCAAAGTGGACGTAGGTGTTTTATCACCGAACCACTATAATCTCCGGTGTTGTCATTTCTGTCCTTAAGTTTTCAAATACTTTACTTGCCTTGTTTATCATATTGCATTAGCATTTAAACAAACTCAAAACGACTTTAAATACTTAGGAAAGATATAGCCCACCGAATTCCGCATTCGAAAGTGAGTCACTCTGCGACCAAGCATTCGCTTAGGTCGAGAGCAAGCTTTACTGTAGATCAAGCTTACGACTAGTTCTTAGGTATTAAAGCGACCCGAATCTTGCCACTTTGAGATAAGTTGAAAAGAAGTTGAAAAACTTCTAATACATGTATTCATCCCCCCCCCCCTCTACGTGTATTCCTCTTATCAAACCGGGACCAACAAGTGGTATCAGAGCCGGGGTTCTTTTGAGCCACTGCTTTGCACACCTGAAGCGAGTCCCCTCGCTTCACGCTGTCTCATTGAACTGATCCGTTTTCCTAAGTGCATTAAAACCCTCACTCACGCATACTGCATTGCTACTAACATTTCAACATGTCTAGTCACAGTGCTTCCAACTTGCCGCAATTCTCGATCGAAGGATACGAAACATGGAGATTTCGTGTCTCAAGCTTTCTCTAGTTCTGTCCATGACAGAATGTGGGAGGTTGTGACAGAAGGGCCGATCTCCATAATGAAGATCAACACTGTCAACATCCCAGCTGCTGAAGGAAAAGAAGCCACCGTCCGTCACGATTATGTCGAAAAATCAAAAGATGACTACATCACCAACGACTTCAAAGTGGCGAATCTGGATGGATTAGCACGTCACATCATGCAGAGCACCGTCTCGGATGCATACCTTCCAAGGATAAGGAAGTGTACAACTGCTAAAGAAATGTGGGACACACTTGCCCTAATCTCACAAGTGACGGAGAAAATCAAGGAGAACAAACTTGCCGTACTAATGGGAGAATTTGAAAGCTTGACGTTGAAGCCAAGTGAGACGATCGACGACTTTGAGCTATGCGTCACCAACATTATCACAACGCTTGCTTTACTGGGAAATGAGCTAACAAACAAGGAGGTCAATCTCAAAATCGTCAGAGCTCTCACCAGAAAATGGTAAACTATGAAGGAGCTCTACCTCGCCACAAAGGACTTGTCAAAGTTCTCCCCAGAGATTCTATTTTACGAACTCAAGGCGCACAAATTTGACCTCAACCACATGTCTCTTGATGATGAGGATGAAGCTCATACAACTAGCAAAGGATTCACCTTCAAAGCTGCCGAGACGTCAAACGAGTCATCAATTTCAAAGATGTCACGTTAAGAACTGGAGGAGCACTACACATTCCTATCCAGAAATTTCTACAAGATGAACTCAAGAGTTGGGAAGTACAAAAGATTCTACAAACAGTACAAGAGAAAGAGCACTGATGCTCGAGATAGCAAAGGGAAGCGAGAGGAGACACCGAAGCCAATCTCGAAGGACATAATGGATGTGGAGTGCTATCACTGCCACAAGATGGGCCACTACAAATCCGAGTGCCCAAAGCTAAGTGCTAAGGAAAGAGAAGAATTGAAAGCGAGGAGGGACGCTCCACGTCGAGCGCTTGTAGCAAGCGAGTCGCCTTCAACTCCAAGTGAGCATCCAACGAGCGACTCAGATGCCTTCACAGATCCAAACTCAAGCGAGGGAGAGGATCTAGGCTTGATGGCGCTTACCGACGAGGATACTGGAGAGGTATTCTATTACACCCCTCTCAATTCAATTACACTAGCACAGAAGCACAATGACAACAGATCCAAGCACAAAAAAGCTCAAGCTTACCATTCAAAGGGTAAAGGAAAAACTGTTGAGGCTTCAAGTTCTCAATCCAAGGCACCAAGGACAAAGGATGTTCCCTTGAAAAGGAGAACTAATGTCCATGTGTCAAGTGAGTCCGATTGGAGATGGTCCAAGCATATTTATGTTGAGGGGGAAGGATTTTAAGTTCCCAAAAGGAAGCTTCAAACCCCAAATGGTTCAAAAGTGAGTCATGTGTTGACTTCGCAGAGGAAGCCAAGCGAGAAGCTTGCAAAGACTAGAAACCCCAAGTCAGTCTCCAAGCCCATGACTAATCCAAAGTGAGACGCTTACGGATATAAGCAAAAGGGTAAGAGCATGGGTATGTCTCAAGCGAGTTTTTCTCGAACCTTCCCTCCATGCACACGCAAATGCACATGTGGAGCTATGCTTAAGCAGAATCCATGATTTAGAAAGGTTGAAGGACCCAAGACACAAGCAAACACTCAAAGGAGAGTCAAGCAAGTGTGGGTATCTAAAAACACTAACCTGCAAGGACCCAAACTGATTTGGGTACAAAAATTGGCTTAATTGCAGGTGAGCGTCGTGGATCCCATGCCTAATGAAGGTCAAGCAACATGGTACTTGGACAGTGGATGTTCGAGGCATATGACGGGCATGAAGTCTCTACTTCAAGATTACATAGAGAAGAAGGGTCCACAAGTAACTTTTGGTGACAATTCTCGAGGAACCACCAAAGGCTATGGCGTACTGAAGATTGGGAAGCTAAGCATTGAGAATGTTTCCTATGTTGAAGGACTCAAACACAATTTGCTATCCATTTCACAATTTTGTCATAAGGGTTACAATGTGGAGTTCATCTCCAACTAGTGTGTTGTGAGGAACAAGCTTACATCCCAAGTTGCTCTAACTGGAGAAAGAAAAAGGAACGTGTATGTAGCACAATGGGAAAACTGCAAGGAAGACACATGCTTGTTCGCTAGAAGTGCAACGGAGATAGGATGACTTTGGCACCGCCGCTTGAGTCATCTCAACTTTAAGACAATCAATCGCATAGCTCGTAAGGGCATGGTGAAAGGCATACCGAATGAAGTCTTCGTCAAAGATCACACATGCTCACCATGCCAACGAGGAAAGCAAACAAAGAAGCACTTCGTGATACGATCCTTGGTGAGAATCGTAGAACTCATGCACGCGGAAGGCTGAAACTAACTATCGATGGAAATCCCAATACGTCAATGGACTAAACCCTCCTAAGTACTATAGATAAACCGAAGTCTCTATAACCCAAAGAAACGGTCGCCAAGCCACACGGGGACGATGAATGACACACAACGAGGTTTGATTTACTCGCTGATTCGCCGGATAATGAATTCGTCTTGGAATAATCAAGAGGAATTCGAAGAACTCTCAAGAGAGAATAAACTCACAATAATATTAATGAATAATCTGATCTAATTTTCGTCCACCAAGACCCCCTTATATAGAGAGGCAAATAAAACCATCTAAACCTAATCTAACTAGGAAATAACTGACCCAAAGTCAATGGCATGGCCCAACCCATTAACCAACATGAT
The DNA here is from genome assembly GCA_029379335.1 of Thymus mandschuricus. Lineage (NCBI taxonomy): Eukaryota > Viridiplantae > Streptophyta > Magnoliopsida > Lamiales > Lamiaceae > Thymus > Thymus mandschuricus. Next base: position 9,259,793 of record CM057074.1, on the reverse strand, counting down.
AAAAACCCAAAAACAAGTCTTTTAAGGCCCAAAAACGTGGCCGAACTCAAAACACACGAAAATAACAAATAAATATTAAAACATTCAAAATAACTAAAATAAAACTAATTAAAAGACTCGATTAAATCAGCCTTTATATGCAACGATCTTGGGCCTCCATGGATCACATCATTCCCCTCCTCTTGAAAGGGATTTGTCCTCAAATCCACGTCGTCACTCCAAATGCCCGGATCAAAAATCAGATTTTCTCTCCTTGCAAGAAACAAGTGTTGAACCAAATGTTTGCTCCCTTGTGCATCCTTCTTATACTTCGTATTCTTCTCTTGAATATTGAACACGATGTAGTGCTTGCTGAATATACCATCGTGCTTTATTTGTCTACGAAACAGCCAAGATGGCTCCAACATAGATGCCTCCTCAATAAACACTTCACCTTCATACTTGCTGATTTGAAACGGAACCTTTACTTCCTTGGCCGTCTCATCAACTCCAGTTTCATTCATCCATTGCAGCTTGGGGTGCTTCAACAAGGTCAATCCTAACTTTTCCACCATAGTAATAGTAGCATCGTTAGTATAAGTTTGATCATCAATAATCAAGCTACATACCTTATCCACAACGTCACATCTTGTGGGAAAGATATTATTTTGTTGTTCTTCTTCAATGCTTTTAGCTTCCGCACCCAAAGTACTTGCATTAGATACTTCAAGCACATCTCCACATGACTCCTCCGAATTCAGCATCGTGTGATCATCTCCATCATCTTTAACATCAACTTCTTCATCAACTCTGATCACCATCTCCCTTGGACATTTCTCTTCTCTCGAATCAGCTACATCAATTCCGAGCACCAACTCCCTTGGACAATCCTCCTCCTTGGAATCAACCACGGTTTCAAGTTCAACGATCTCCACTTGCTGATTCGGAGCTTCCGCATCTTTGACATCAAATACGGCTTTAAATGCAACCATGATCTCACTCAATTGTTGTTGTGGCAGCGGCTGATTCTCCTTATTAATCCAAGGATCCGACTTCTCTCCAAGTAACGATTTATGATCTTGTTTCTTCTGGATTGATGGAGTACTTTGCAACTTGATAGCCTCTCGATCCCTTGCTCCATCCCGCCTTAATTTGCTGCCATTGTGTCGAGAAGCTTGCTCGAAGTTCTCCTCATAAGATGTCTCTTCTCTCATCAATCGCTTTTGAGGATATGTGATTGGATGAAGCAAATTCTGACTTTCTCTTATCCGAGAATGCTTGAGTCGATCTAACCTCTCATGGATAGGCTTAAATGCATCCTTTACCATACTCCGCATCTCTTCCATAAAATTTGTAATCAAAGCTTCTTCAACCATACTTATGGAAACTTATGGATAAGTATGGAAGGTAGAAGATAAATATGGACACTTATGGATAAATATGGAGTATATGAAAACTGAATCAAACTCTACTAAGGAAATAAAATCTGAACTATATGGAAACCAAATCAGATCTGGACTCTATGGAAACCAAATCAATTAATGAAGGAAATAAGATCTGAATTATAGAAACAAATCTAGAACTTATGGTAACAAAACGAATCTAGGAATTATGGAAAAAAACGAATCTGACACCTTTTTTTTTTTTTTTTTTTTGACACGGAAACGAATCTGACGAACGGAACGGAGAACAAAGGAATGACACTAACGACGAAGACTCAATGAACGACACGAACAAAACAAGACACGAAGAGAACGATACGAAGACACGAACAGAAAGCAACACAAGATACAAAATTCAAGACGAAAAGGATGATAGAACCTGGATGACGTAAGCCTGGCTCTGGTGCCAAAAGATACGATCCTTGGTGAGAATCGTAGAACTCACGCACGCGGAAGGCTAAAACTAACTATCGATGGAAATCCCAATACGTCAATGGACTAAACCCTCCTAAGTACTATAGATAAACCGAAGTCTCTATAACCCAAAGAAACGGTCGCCAAGCCACACGGGGATGATGAATGACACACAACGAGGTTTGATTTACTCGCTGATTCGCCGGATAATGAATTCGTCTTGGAATAATCAAGAGGAATTCGAAGAACTCTCAAGAGAGAATAAACTCACAATAATATTAATGAATAATCTGATCTAATTTTCGTCCACCAAGACCCCCTTATATAGAGAGGCAAATAAAACCATCTAAACCTAATCTAACTAGGAAATAACTGACCCAAAGTCAATGGCATGGCCCAACCCATTAACCAACATGATAAAAACCCAAAAACAAGTCTTTTTAAGGCCCAAAAACGTGGCCGGACTCAAAACACACGAAAATAACAAATAAATATTAAAACATTCAAAATAACTAAAATAAAACTAATTAAAAGACTCGATTAAATCAGCCTTTATATGCAACGATCTTGGGCCTCCATGGATCACATCACTTCGCAAGTCTTGAAGAAGCATCATCCAAGCGAGTACTGGAGCTACTATATATGGATTTGTTTGGACCTGTCACCCCCGTGAGTGTCAATGGAAGAAAGTACACTCTAGTTGTAGTGGATGATTATTCTCGCTACACTTGGGTTGTATTTCTATTCAGTAAGAAGGAGACACTGTCCAAACTTCCTCAACTGCTCAAGCGACTCGCTGTGGAGAAGAACTAAGCGATAGCAACCTTTCGCTCCGACAAAGGCATCGAGTTTCTCAACTCAACCATTGAAGCATACTGCACAGAGCAAGGTATTGCGCATCAAATGTCTGCAGCTCGTACACCCCAGCAGAATGGAGTTGCTGAGAGAAGAAATCAAATCATCAAAGAAGCAGTTTGTACGATGATAGCAGACTCGAAGCTACCGATGAAGTATTGGGATGAAGCGGCCAACACCGCTTGCTACACCCAAAACCGGATGCTTCTCAACAAAAGCTTCGACAAAACACCATATGAAATATGGATAGGGAGAATTCCTAAAATATTTCTTATTTCCATATATTTGGTTGTCGAGTCTTTATTCACAACAATGGGCAGATGAAGGAATATTCTTAGGATATTCTACATTTTTCAAAGCCTACAGAGTATTCAACTACAAAACCCTAATTGTGGAGGAATCACCCCATGTTGTTTTTGATGAATCTATTTCAAGTGTTTTCCAGGAACATGTTAAAGATCAAGCGAATGAAAAGACTTCAAGCGAGGAGCCCGTTAGTTCGCTAACTTGGGACGCGCTTGAAGACGATGATGAAGTGAAAGATTCAAATGATCAAGATGCTCAAGAAGAAGAGTTGGATGCTACCCCTAAGTCATAGAAAGAAGAAGCCAGCCAAGAGCCCATTCCGGTCGCTTCAGATGATGGAGCAAGCGACCAGCTTGAAGAAGATGCCGAAGCTGGAGGATCCAAGCGTGCATGGCTCAAAGATCATTCACCAAGCCTTATTCTTGGAGATCCTTCCAAAGGCGTGGTGACCAGGAGTCAAGTGATGGGAGAAAGTGCCATGTTCAGTTGCTTTCTTTCCAATATCGAGCCGTCAAGCGTGGAGGAAGCTCTAGCAGATTCAAATTGGGTTCTCGCCATGCAAGAAGAGCTCAACCAATTCATAAGAAACGATGTATGGTACCTTGTCGATCGTCCCAAATTCCAGCATGTCATTGGCACCAAGTGGATGTTCAAGAACAAGATGGACGAGGACCACAACGTCGTGAGGAACAAAGCAAGGCTCGTCGCGAAGGGCTAATGCCAAGAGGAAGGGATAGATTTTGATGAAACCTTCGCTCCAGTGGCCAGGCTTGAAGCGATCAGACTTTTTCTTGCCTATGCAGCAGCCAAGAAGTTTAAAGTCTATCAAATGGATGTGAAGAGCGCATTCCTCAATGGAGAGCTCAAGGAAGAAGTCTATGTGGAGCAGCCACCTGGATTTGTGCAAGGAGATAAAGTGTATCGCTTGAAGAAAGCTTTTTATGGATTGAAGCAAGCCCCAAGAGCTTGGTATGATACACTTTCCCAGTTTTTTGTGGATAATGGATTCCGCAAAGGGAAAATAGATCGAACCATCTTCACCATCAATGATGGAGAAGATATGCTATGGGTTCAGATCTACGTCGACGATATCATATTTGGTTCACCAAACCAGTCGCTTAGCAGGAAGTTTGGAGAGCTTATGAAGACCAAGTACGAGATGTCGATGATTGGCTTGATGAGTTGCTTCCTAGGTCTTCAAGTGAAGCAGCAAGATGATGGGATTTTCATCAATCAAGCAAAGTATACTCGAGATATGCTTGCCAAGTTCGGTGTTCAACATGCCAAAGCTGTGAAGATTCCGATGAACACCAACTGGAAGATGGAGCCAGATCTAGAAGGGAAATCTGTGGATGCTACATATTATAGAGCGATGATTAAATCCCTTCTCTATCTCACTGCAAGCAGGCCAGATATTGCGTTTGCAGTTGGAGTATGTGTTCGCTTCCAAAGTAATCCCAAGCTCAGCCATTATGAAGCTACCAAGCGAATCCTTCGCTATCTCAAAGGCACTGTCAATATGGGCTTATGGTATCCTGCAGAAGACAATCTGGAGCTTACAGGATACTCCGATGCTGACTATGGAGGGTGCCGAATTGATAGGAAATCAACGTCGGGCACATGCCAGTTCTTGGGAAGCAAGATTGTCTCGTGGTTCTCAAAGAAGTAGACTAGCGTAGCTACTTCAACAACTGAAGCCGAGTATATGGCTGCCGAAAGCTGTTGTTCTCAGATCTTATGGCTTCGTCAGCAATTGAAGGATTATAGAGTTGAAGTGAAGGAGATTCCAATATTCTATGATAATAATACTGCAATCTGCATCTCACAGAATCCAGTGCTTCACACCAGGTGCAAGCATGTGGAAATTCGACATCACTTTATTCGTGATCATGTCGAGAAGAAGGACGTCAAGCTCGAGAAAATCCATACCGATCTCTAGTGAGCAGACATCCTCACCAAGCCTCTAGCTGAAACTCGCTTCAACCAGCTATGCATGGAATTAGGGTTACTAGACCCTGGTGAAGAGTGCTAGTTCCGGAATGTACAAGGGGAGTGGAAACTCATTTTGAGCTACCCTCGCCTTGGATCTTCACCAAGTCAAGCGAGTCACCTCAATCTCTCTCACTTGAAGGAGCTATAAGGTGGAGAAAGGTGGAGTGTTGGAAGATGTTCCCTACCAACTAACATGATTGTTAAGTCTATGGTTAAAGGGGGACTATTGGTCATTCTAGGAGTGATCTACTTCCAAAGCGAGCAAGGAAAGCTGCTACTTAGCTTAGGATTCCCGCAAGTGGGTATAAATGCTTGCAAGTACCTTTTCTAGTAAAGGTTGTAGGGTCTTGAATCAGGCCTTCCTACGTAATACCGTGGGAGCTTAGGCAGAGCTACCACTATGATCCTTGTATCCTCTTCCCTCGTTCCTTTGAAGAGGAGCATGTCTCTCATCTCCCATTCGTCGTGGATAAACACTAACTTCATACCCACTCTTAATTGAGTTGAGCTACCAAGTGTATTATTCACTTTCCCCCACCATTATTTTGATGGAGGACTCTCTAATCGTAGAGGAAGATAGAAGAGACGAATGCCAAGAAGACACAAGCTTAAAGTCTACAATGAGGTATCAGTCTCCTACGAAGCGAGACTGACTGGTAAGTGTTTCAATTTTAAAGTACACTAAACAAAGCAAAGCGTGCTAGAAACCTTTGTTTGCCATGTGGAAAATATAAATGAATCTGACACAAATACATAGACGAAAACATTTTTGTTTATCCTCGCAGTATGTTAGTCAGAAACATTTTAAATTTAAAGCAAGAAAACTTAAAATTTCAGCTTATCCACTTTAAAAATGGTTAAGTGAGTGACACGTCACTCGAACTCACCATCGCAAGTGAGTGTTCTCCAGTCACGACAAGCGAGTGCTTCGCAAGCGAGGAAAAAGCCAAGCGGCCACTATCGCTAAGCAAGCAAGTACCAAGCGAGTCGTACGAGCTGGGTACACTCGAGTGCCTATCTAACCTTTTACTTTGCATTTAACGCGGAACAGTACTAGGGTGCGAGAAACCGGGAGCGTGGAGTTCATGTTGAAATTGAAGTGCCAAAATGCAAGCGATCCAGCCGTTGAATCGCAACAGCCTTCAAATCTAGACCGTTGGATCATGACCACAAGTGCAAGCGAACCAGAGCGTGACACGCACTACGCTAAGTCACTTGTATGGTTCATCTTTAACCATGGTGACGCCGCTTTTAACCGCGACACGTCAGCAACGTCGCCACTCGCTTGCGCCCACGTCAATTTTTCACCGTATCTCTCCGCCACGTCAGCACAAACCCTAAAGCTATATAAGGACGACTGTGCTCTCTCCAGAATTTTCTTATCACCCCCAAATTTACCATTCTCGTGCAAACTCTCTGCAATTTTTCTGCATCATTCCAATCTCCGATCCTTCACCAAATCCTTTATATTTCACCAATTCTCTCATTTTTCTCATCATGGTGAAGAAAGAAGTTACCCAGACCATGGAGGAATTTCTAGAAAAAGCCGAGAGTAACATCAACATCGAGCCTCATTTCGACGAATCAATTATTGAACCCGCCGGATTTTTCCGAAGGGCGGTGACTTCCACCGGTCTATGGAAGCTTGTCACCGTCAAGCCTACACAAATCCTTACCAAAGCCGTCACGAAGCTTTTTCTGAACATGAAGGAGAACAAAGTGAGATCCAGCATCACCGATCCCAGAACTCAAAAGACTACGTTCGTGAGTCTCATTAAAATTGCCAAAATCTTCGAGCTCCCGGAGGAAGGTGTGGAGTCCCTGTCGGAAGTAGGATTAACGGTGGAGGAGGAGTACGTCCGATTTGCTACAAAACGCAATGTCGCGTGGAAGGATCGTAGCAAAAATATGAGGAAGGATCTGGAAAAGCCGTACAATCTCATTTGTGAGCTTTACACCAAATATGTGGTGTGCCACATCAGAGGACTAGGGCAAGTCTCCGACAACAAACTGTTCGCCATCACGGCAATTGTGGACAGTCTCACTGGAACCAAATTCAACTGGTTCAAGTGGTTCATCAGGAATATTCAAGAAGCTGCCAAGGATTTCAAGTATGAGGAGGGCAACAACATTAACATCATCAGGAAGGGGAAGCTTCGTCTGTTCGGGAAGCTCTCTTATGCCTTGGAACAACTTTTCCCTAACCAGAACTGGACAGAGACGATCGCGTACAAAAAATCAAGCGTATTCAATGACCTGGTCAAGCCAGGGAAGCCGCTAATCGATCGTAGAATTTTGGAGAAGAATGTATGCCCCGCAGTGGGCTTTCCTACGGAGAAGAAGGGGAAAGGAAAGAAGCAAGCCGCTTCACCGGCTAAGAAGCGAGCGGCCCCCCAAAAGACCAAGCGAGTCACCTCGCTTGAAGAACAAAGTGAGGAAGCAGCCTCACCTTCTGGCACATCTTTGAGCGTGACTGAGCTTAGAGAGAAGCGTGCCCCCTCACCAGAAGGAGAAGAAGTTAATCAACCGCAAGCTTCCACTACCCATCCTAGCCAATCTGAAGCTACCCAAACACCTCAACCCCAAACTCAAACCGCCCAACCCCAAGCTTCCGAACCACATTCCAGCCCCAATCCACTCATCCCAGAAATCCCCATGGAATTTTCGTGCACAGACAAACCATCTTTGAAGATGAGGAGTCTGTAAGCACTCATGCCCTACCCAATCTTCCATTTCTTAATCCAGACCCAATTTAAGCTCACCAAATCTACGAACCTTCCCAAATACCCACTCAAGCCCCCATTCAAACCACTATCCCAAAATCTCCCGCCCAAACACTCAACTCAAACCTTCCCTCACAAACAACCATTCAACAACCCCCCCATATCACCCGTAGACAAGGCGCTCCAGCGTTATCGTGATGACTGGACGCAAGCTGCCTTGAAAGTCAAGAAGAGGTACCCGCGTGTGCCTATGGACGAAACCTTCCTCAACCAAGCAGCTGATTTTCTTACGTACATCACGTACCGGGGTACTGAGTACTATAAAATCTTCAACTTAAGAAAAGCCTTCTCGGAAGAACCGATAGAGGAGAAGGAGGCTGCTCAACTCCAGTAAATTGGAGTTGAAGGGTTTAAAGAATTAATTAATAGGCCCAAATACTGGGAGCTACTTGACGCGGTTGTGAAGCGAGCCTATCCCAATGCCGAGCTACCGGAGAGGAAACTCTCGGAGCATGAGCAGAAGCTCGTGGAGAAGCATGCAGAGGAGCTCTCTGTGAAAAATCAAGAAATCCTTGACTTGAAAGGAGAGATAAGGAAGAAGGACGATGAAATCTTCCAACTGTCGGAGGAAGTGAAGCACCAAAAGAATAATCTGGTTGAGAAGGCAGAAGAGCTCACTAGGAAGCTCGAAGAGGAGAAGAAGAGAGGAAAGGATGCCAAGCTGTCGCTCTAGGAGGAGAGGAAATGACTGAAAGCATTCACTTCCAAGCTTGTCGCTTTGAAGGTGAACTGAAGAAGAAGGAAGAGGAGGTGGCCTCGCTTATGCTGAGGCACAAGGAGGAAATGGAGAAGGCCAAAGCTGCCTATGAGAAGGAGATGGAAAAGAAGGCCAGTGAGATCAAAACCCTGCAAAAGGATCTCACTCGCGCCAAGTTAGCCAAGACAACTGCAGATAATGATAAAGCAATCCTCCAGGACAAGTTCGATGAAAACCTAAGCGAATTGGAGAGCCGCAGAAGAGAGGCAACGACATTTACAATGAAGCGTGTCCAACTGGACATGGCTATTGCGGAGATGGAGGACAGGGCGGCCAATCTCACTCGTCGTGTGCAATCTTTTGCCACATCCCACGTCGCCCTGAATGCTCGAGAGGCCGAGATCAATAATGCACAGAATTTTACTGACCTTTTTGTGCAGGAAAAGATGAAAATGCTTCATGCAGAGGTGGAAACTGAACTCGCTGCTCGCTTCGCCGCAGTGGAAGCGAGAGAGAAAAACGTTGAGACGCTCAAAGGATTGATGAGAGAAGTAGCACAAAGAGAGAATGCTGTTGTTGAGCGTGAGAAGCAGTGTGCCTGCTTGCTAGAAGAAGTCTCGGAGAAGACGGCGGAGCTCGTACTGATAGGGACAAATATTAGCTTTGCATCTTCAGTGCTGATTAGACCTTCCCTATGAAAGCCTCAGATGACCTACTCGATGAAGATGCCTGGGTCACAGATGCTATAAACTCTTGCACAGATCCCGGTGTGCCGAGGCTCCTGTGCATATCCCGGCTCATACAGAAGTTGTTGAAGGCTCGTGAGGATCTGCGGGAACCTAGGGATCTGCCTAACACATGGTCGGTGTGACTCTACCTACCTTAGGGTGAGGACCACAAAATTAATGAAGAAGAGATTCTTGTCCCCTTAGAAATTCCTTTCCTGTCCTCCTCTAGTATGAGCATTCACCTTTTCATCCTTTCTACGCATATAAATATCAAGTGATTACACCACCCCAAATAACTCAACTCTTCATAGCACACGCACTCCGTGTACTATTCCATTCACTTCACACTCTTACCTCGAGCTCTCTCGAGCTAGAGTGATCGGAACACTCAAGGCGTTCTCCGGAGAAATCTCGCTCGCCATCATCTTCACCTCCATTCTCATCACGGGAAGGAATAACCCCACCATTTCGAATCCAAGGTATAATTCCCTCTAACGAAGGAGGGCAAAGCGTGAAAGCGGCGCGCATTCTCTGCTCCATCCTCGTCTTTCTCTTACATTTTTCTTCCTAAACGAGCTCCGCGCTTTGAGGATTCAGCTAGTTATATGGTGAAAAGCTCTCATTACTCTACGTTTGCCTCAATTCTTTACATTATGCCAAAAAGGAGATGTTATATGAAAAACGGGCCGCTAATACCCATAAATCGCACCAATCCTTTACTTATCTCCATTTGTGATTCTCTACGCATGAATATTACTCCTTGATCTCTGAAATATGATGAATAATCACCTAAATTGTTGTGGATCTTCAACCCGGATCTATCAACTGGCGCCGTCTGTGGGAAAATTGAGTTTTAGAGGTCGATTTCCTTGCTTATATGTGAATTTCTTAGCTTGTTATTTGTAATACTATTGAAGCTTTTGAGTCTGAGATGTTAATCCCGTCGATGTCATCGGAATTCTAACTAGTTATGGTAATATGGTTATGGATTCGCTCTGTTATTTTCCTTATGCAAGAAATCATCTAAAAGAGGGATGTTAGAATGAACGTATATTGGATGTTAGTTCAGTGGTTTCCTTAGGAAACTTGAGTATGCATACTGTGAATTGATTTCGGTTGAATTGTTCATAATAGCGAATTGAGGAATCGGAGGCGATCTCGAGATCATGTTTTCCTCATAATATGAATTGTGATAACTAAACTGTTTTATCTGTCAAATGCAAAGGTTGTGAAGAATTTGAGGGAAAGCCGAATCAGAATCGCCGCAATCTTAGAGCGCATTCGACTCATCTCTTATAATTGGTGAGTTTAAGATTCCGTTAAATGTTGCAAAATGTGAGGTTAGCTCGTGCGTTATGAGGGATCGGTAGTTACAGAGGAAGCACTATGATTCAAATCCGGTCGTAGGCCCCTGTATTACCGTGAATAAAAAACACACAGAGTGAAAACACTGAAAACAGAGGGCCGAAAATGACGAGGTCACCCCATTCATCTTGATGAAGGGGCCCCACATTTGAAGGCAGAACCTCCCCCAAGTCCTATCTAATAGGCAACATTCTCGTAAGCCCTATATAATAGGCAGAACCTCCCATAAGCCCTATCTAATAGGCAAGATCTTCGTAAGCCCTATATAATAGGCAGAACCTTCATAAGCCTTATCTGATAGGCAATATCTTCGTAAGCCCTATATAATAGGCAGAACCTTCAGAAGCCCTATTTAATAGGCAACATCCTCAAAAAGCCCTACATAGTTAGGCATCTTACAAAAAGCCCTACATAGTTAGGCATCATACAAAAAGCCCTACATAGTTAGGCACCATAACATTAAGCCCTATGAAAATAGGCACCGTATGCTAAGCCCTGCGAAAGCAGGCATCACTCATTCCTACCTTATATTGGCAGAAACTACTCTTTAAAGCCTTGAATAAACAGGCAATATCTATGAAAACTCGTACAGATTGATAGATCCGGGTTGAAGATCCACAACGATTTAAGTGATTATTCATCATATTTGCAGAGAGTATTCATAGATAAAGCTTTACAACGGTAGAAAGCAAGAGATTCATGTGACTTATTAGCCATAACCATGTATTTTAGACAGATTTCATACAGAGGATCGTTCATATAAGTATAAAAGGCATTAGCTGAGCTATATGCTTAAACAGAGGGAGTCTATGACCATAAATTAGTTAAATCCATGGAGTTTAGATCTCATTCAAGTGGAAAAGCGAAGAAGGATAGAGAGAGAAGAGAGGGAAGTGAAGAGCGCAAGACGCCTTTATGCTTCGTCCTCCCTTCACGACGAGGATTGTACCATAGGCTTGAGATGGTGTGTGAGAGAGACTCGTCCCAATGATGAAGATGGAATATGAAGGTGATAGTGAATGAGGTTTCCCGGAAGAAGACCTCGAGAGCTTCGACTGCTCCGACTCTAAGGAGCTCGTGGAAGAATGTGAGAATGGATGGAATAGTACGCAGTGTGCGTGTGTGTGTGAAGAGTTGAGTTTGTTTGATTGCCTATTGGTATGCGATCACTCGATATTTATAGGTGTGGAAAGGATGAAAATGTGATCATTCGTGCAGAGGGAGGACAAGAAAGGAATTTCTTTGGAGATAAGATCCTCTTCGTCATAATTTCGGTGGTCCCCACTCTATAGTATGTAGGGTCACGCGAATAGTGTGTTGAGCAGATCCTCCGGTCTTAGAAGGTGCCTGAGGACCTGGTATAGCTTCTGGGACAAAACAGATCCGTACATGCTCTCAAGGCTTCTGTATGAACTACGCTTCTTAGCCTCGCCTGGCATCTGAGGCTCCTAAGAACCTGTAACATCTTAATAAAATGCTACCATAGTTGTTGGTCCCGGTTTGCTATAGGAAAAATACGTAGAGGGGGGGGGGGGGGGGGGGGGGGTGAATACGTATTTTGAAGTTTTTCAACTTCAATTCCTTAACTCAGAGTATAAAGTAAAGTGCTCTTTGAAAATACTAAGACCTAACCGAGGGCTAGATCTAAAGCAATCACGAATCTCTTGACCTAAGCTTAGAGCTTGATCAAGAGTGAGACTTTACTCTTTGTGCGGAATTTGGTGAGCTAAAATTCTTTCCTAAGTAATTGAAAATCCAATTTAAGTTTGTTTATATGCACGTGCAATGGATAATCGAATACTGTAAAGAGTTTAGGGTTAGAGAGATACGACACGAAGATTTATAGTGGTTCGGAGATAACGCTCCTACGTCCACTTTGTTGCACGACGGCAACTGTTCTTTTCACTCAAGAACTTGAAGGTTACGGGTCCTTCAAAAACCTTATCGAGATCGGGCTTCACTCGCCTGGATCTGATGAACAGTGCAGTGATTACGGGTTCACTACTAAGACCTAAACTGGACACGAAGCTTCACTCGCTTCTGTCCGAACAACAGGGAGATTCCGGGCTCTCCTTACAGCCTAGCTTCGATCGAGCTTTACACAAACGGTGTAAGTGTAAGCTTGGATCTCAACTCTATGATCGAGGCTTCTTCAATCGATGAAGGAAGGGCCTTGGATCTGGACAACCTAACGATGACACACAAAAACCTAACAGACAGAGTTTAGGGTTTTTGGTTGACGAAACACACTATGAAGAACTCTTTACAATAGATGCAAAGATGGCTAGAGCTCTTCTTCTAAGCTTGGATATGGAATGGGCTTAGACTCTAAGTGTGAAGGTTGTGAAGACGAGTTCCGATGAACTGGAAACTCGGAGAACACTGGAAAACAAAGACTCGAAGATTGCTAGAAAGCTGGGGAGTGTTTGTTTGCTGTATGCGCTCGAATGCTCAAGTAGTGTTCTCTCATTTCTTCGTCTTCATCCTTCACTATTTATAGGCGGAGGGTTGGCTGAGATCCGTTGCTTGGTTGGTGGCCTTGTCCCTCCTCCTCTCGACAGTACTTGCGCAGGCAGTAGCTTTTGCAGGTGCCCAGTTTGTCTCTTTGCCGAAAATGGCTAAGTTACAAACTTAACAGTAACTGGGGCGAGCCAGTACTGTTGCGGCGCCTTTGTCGGCCTGGCAGTCAACTCTTCCGCTCCACTCTGCTTTCGACACGTGGAGATCTCGTAATTAATGCTACGATCTCCTGTTGACTGGAGTTCAAAATATGGGCGGGAGTTGTGCTGTCGCTTTCTGGTAGGTAGTGGCTTGCTTTGCTTTAAGTTGTAGCGTCCGCTCTGAAGTGAGTCGCTTCAGGATCATACTGTAGCGGGTCTCTTTCGAAACGAAGTTTCGTAGTGACCGATTTAATAAGTGTTGACCCGCGTTGACTCGCTTCTGCTTTTCTTTGTAGCGTTCGCTTTGCTTCGCTTTGGTGGCTTCACTTTGACTCCACTGTAGCGCTCGCTTCGCTTCGCTGGTTTCGGCACGCTTCACTTCGGTTTGCTAGATTCGCTTCACTTTGGAAGAACACACTCAAGCGAGTGGCCTTCACTTGAATTCCTGCAGTCTAAAGCTAAGCAAAATAAAGCCATCCTAACAGATTTAGGCTTAGAAAAATTCTAACCTGTTAACTACATCAAAATGGGTCGCTTGGGAGCTGGACACTTGGGGTTTTGGGATCCAATCAAAAACAAATGGCTTCGTTTATCAAGTATCCCTCAGAGTTCCCCCTTAACAAATTGGTCCATAACAATTCCCAACAATTTCCCCCTTTTTGATGATGCCAAAACCCAAAGGCTAAGATTTAGAAAATTCCAGCCTATCTAACCGTGAAGGGAACTCCAAGCGACTGCTTCCTTTGCAGTTTCGTTTGTAATTTTTCTTTTAAGTTCCTTTCCCTTTTTTTTCGGTTAAATTATTTGAGTTTGTAGCAAAAAGGTAAAGTCATTCACAAAGCGAGTAAATGACACGAGAAGAGACAGAAATTGAAATTTGGATATATGAACAAGAAGTTCACACAAAAAAAATATGTAAGGAACTTGAAACTCAGAGGTTTCCTGCAGTTCCTTCCCTGTCATCCTCCTTTCCTTCTTTCGTCACTTCCCTTCTTCCTCCTTCTCCTTCTCTTCTTTATCTGCCTCCAAATCCTTTGCAATCATTTCTTCGGGTATGGTGTATGCACTGAAAACCCTTGCTTCCATTGAATCAACACTGTGGATGCTTGGTATCCTCCAAGTTTCTTGGAAGGCTTCATCCACCTCAGTGTCAATGATGCTGCGATTGAGGATACTGGTGCCAGGTAGGAATGGCATAATGAATTCCTTCTTGGCTGGTACCTTGATGATTAATGGTGTAGGCTCTCCAAGCTGTGCAAGAGCGAAGACTTCTTGCCTAAATTTCTCATCATAGACACTAAGAAAGTTGTTGAGCGCAGTGACCCTTGAGCATTCAGTCTGCAATGGCACTACCTCCCAATAGTAGTATGCTTTGATAAATTTCTCCTTGTAATGTAGCCATTGCTCGAGTAGTTCGTCAGGAATGAACTGCTCGATCTCACGGGCATCAGGGTGCTCATCCCTGCGCACAGCCAACTCCTCCTCCGACCGGCTGGACATCTGTGCTATGATCGTTTTGAACTTCTTTCCTGACTCGCCGTTCCAGGAAGGAAGCTTCTGGTTGAGTTGCTTGCGAATGTAATTGCGTTCTTCTCTGAGAGGGTAGCGGCCAGAGTCAATCATTTCTTTCGCAGTCTTGTGACATGTATCGATCATAGCCTGACCTAGGCATGCATCGGATTCTTCTGGCGTGATTGGAACAAAGATACTTCTGACCAAGACGGACTGGATGACTTTCATTTCATTGAAGTGTTTCTCAATTTGTTCGTCAATGACTTGCAGTCGTTTTGTCCTTATCCTCTTTTCCTTCTCTGCCCTTGGAACAACTGCCTTCTCAATCTTTTTGGCGCTTGGTCGCTGAATCATCTCTCTTAGTTTCTGGACCAGTTCGCTTCACTATTTGCTTTGATGATGGGGGAGATGAAGTGGGTGCTTCGTCTGAAGTGGGCGCTTGAGATCTTGAAGTACCTGCAAGAGTTTTCAAATTAAACTGGCGCTCGATCTCCCAAGCCATAGTCTCGCTCGCCTCTGCTAGCTTTCGCCTTTCCTCCTTTGTTAGCACAGTGACTGGAGGATGTCGAGCAATGGAAGAGGCAAGCACTTTATCTCCAAGTGGCTTGCGGGGTTCTTCAGGCTTTTTCAGCGGTTCCTCCTTAGTGAGCTTTTCTTTGCCTTTCTTTGCAGACTTCGCCTCTCTCTCCTCTTCTCCAGTACCACTACTTTCCTCCAACAATTTCTCTACTTCAACAGTTCCAATTACTCCACCTTGTGGCTCCAAGAGATTGGCATTTTTCAGTACCATCCCTTCCCCCTTTTTGGCATCATCAAAACCAGGGGTTGGGACGATTGTCTTTCCAGTAAGAGACTTGTGAAGTACCTCAATCTTGTCAAGTACAGCATGAAACATTTCTTCCGTTCGAGACGCGAAGACTTGCTTTTCCGACAATTCAGCATTCTTCAAGTCAAGAGCCTGTGCATTTCTCCTTAGACTTTCAAGCTCTCTCTTGTCAATGGCACTCTCTTCTTTGACTTCCTTCAATTGGGTTCGAAGTAAGTCAAGAGTCTTCTTGGTACTGAGGAGTTCGCTTTCTTTCATCACCAACTCTCCCTCCTTATTCTCCACTTTCTTTTTCAGCTCCTTCACCTCCTTTTCCAACGTCTCCTTTTCTTTACCAACTGTGACAAGTTTGGTATTCACCTCTCTCAAGCGGCTCCTTTCTGCGTCACGCGAGTCCTTGAGATCATTCACTAGATTTACTTGTGCCTCCAGCACTTTCTCCTTCTCCTTCAACTCCATCTTCTTTTTGGTTATCTCGTCTTGTATACTTAAGATCTCTGCGTTCTTAACCTCCATCTCCTCTGCGTGATCCCTCATTAGTTTCTTCTCATGAATGGTTGGGGTGTGCTTAGGGACTTTAGCATTCGGATAGGCACGCTTTACTTTTGCGTCCAGCGTATCCCAGAAGCTGGTTCCAGTGAGAAATGCATGAAAACCATTCTCACCGATGAAGTCCAGGAGCTTTCCTTCCATCTGTATGAGGTCTTCCTTTGAGAAGGCCTCCAGAAGCTTGAAGACTTTGTAGAACTCTGTGCCGCGGTAGGTGACATATGTCAAGAAATCGACCATCTTGGTGAAGAAGTCATTTGACATTGGCACTGAGGGATATCGAGTTCTGAGGGTTTCAGCTGCTTGCTCTCTGTCTCTCTTGTATCTTTTGAGAGCATTCATCTGTGTGGGGGTTTTGGAGATTTGGAACTGGGGAAGCATGGAAGTATGGGCGGTATCGGCTGTTCCCGCCGATGTTGAAGGGGATTGGAAAGGTGTAGCTTTAGGGGTGTCAGAGATATGGGTAGGTTCTGTGACTGGCTGAGTTTGCTCTGTTTCAGGGATTTGGGTAGCTTTAGTAGGTGAGGATTGAGATTTGTTAACTTCAATGTCCTCAAGCGGCTTCTCCACAGCCTCGCTTTCTTGGACAGGTGAAGTGTCTTGCTTCAATCTCTTCTTCCCTTGCTTTGCAGCCACTTGCTTCAAAGATGAAGCGGCTTGTTTTGCTAGGGAAGCTTCAGCTTGTGCTTTCACAACTTGCCTTGCTGCGGGCACTTCTACAACTAGAAGTCCCTGATCCATTGGGATTTTTGTTTTCTTCCACTTTTCATAGAAGATGGTGTGCTTGTTGTATATGATCGTGTCAGATTCCGGCCATATCATCTCTGGATACTTCATTTCCAGTGCGACAGACAGCCTTGAGAAGAGTTTCAATTTTCCTTTGCGTAGAATCTTATCTGGAGTTCCTGGTACGAATGCAAAATCGTCAGCAGCTTCGTGGATTTGCTTGAGAAGCCACCCGTGCCAGTTGAATTTCGTTCCAGTGAGGCTGTCGATGATCATGGTGGTGCCGATCAGCTTCGTCTCTGACAGCGTGTCGAGGGAACCGACATAGCATGCAATGCTCTTCGTAAAGAGTTCGCAGATGAGATTGAACGGTTCCTTCAGACTTTTGCGAATGTTGGCCTCCTTGAAGTTCGGATCTGCTCTGGTGGTTGCAAATCGAACATACTGCACTTCGGCCGAAAGACCTAGATCCAGCAGAGAATCTCCTCCTTCTCTTGGTAGATCGAACACCTCGATGAGTTTACTCATATCAACCTCCACCGGCTTCCTGGTCCGTGGATCAGTGAAGGAAGATGTATTTTGTTCCTTCTTCAGATTCAGCAGAATCTCTCCAATGGCTTTCGCCAGAATCTTCGTCGGTATCAAAGTTACAAACTTCCATAGACCGGCCGTGGTCACGGCTCTACGGAAGAAACCATTCTTCTCTATGACGATAGGGTCGAGGTGGGGCTCGACGTTGATGTGATCGCCAACTTTCGTCATGAACTTCTCCATCGTTTCTATACTCTTCTTCTTGCCCATGGTGAATTTGAAAGAAATTTGAAGAGAATTTTTACGATGAAATAGAAAGGGGTTGAGACTCGTGAGTTGCAGAAATTGCAGATCTAAGCACGAGAATGGAAGTTTTTGAAGGCTGTGAAAGGTTTGCAGTTCTGCCTCGTCCCAAATATATAGAGTTAGGTCTTGGCTGACGTGGCAGGGGTATTCTGGTAAAATCACTCCTAGGGTTTTGTGCGTGGGCGGCTACCTCCGGTGATGGAACTGACGTGTCCGGCGTCATCACTGGAAAAGTGAACCGCCAATTTCGCTTGACGTGGCCACGTGGCTGTTGATGATTCGTCTCTCCCAACAGTAGTCAATCCAGCGGTTGAGATTTCGAGACGGTTCAGATTCGACGGCTGGATTGAGTGCGATTTTTCCCGCTTTCCTCGGTTTTGACGTCCACGCGCCTGTTGTTTCTTCCTCTACGCGCCACTGCATTAAATGCTTGGCAGAAAGTGAAATAGGCACTCGAGTGCAGACAGCTCATACTCGCTTCGTGCCTACTCGCTTCGAGTTGGGCTGCTTGGCCTTTTACTCACTTGAGAGGCACTCGCTTGAGTGACTGTTCCGCACTCGCTTGCGATGGCTAGCTTTGAGTGGCGAAGTACTCGCTTGGCCATCTGAAGCGACTGGAATAAATTTCTTTGCTTAATTTAAAATGTTTCTGACTTACATACTTCGAGGATAAACAAGAGTGTTTTCCTCTTTGTATTTGTGTCAGATTCACTTCATATTTTCCACGTAGTGATTGAAAGTTTCTAGCACGTTTCTCCTCACTTAGTGTACTTAAATTTGAAACGCTTACCAGTCAATCTCACTTCGTAGGAGATTGATACCACAATTTGAAGACTTCATTAGGTTTGGACTTCATGTTGAACCCACTTGTTGGAATGTTCATCACTTGTTGTGTGTCCCATCTTCTTGGCGTTCGTCTTCATGGCATTCATCTTCCTCTACGAATTAGAGAGTCCTCCATCGAAGTGAATGAGAGAGAAAATGAATATAGTACACAAGCTTACTTCAACCCAGAGGGGAGCTTCACGTAAGTGTACATATTCACGACGAATGGGGGATGAGTACAAGTCCTTATCTCAGAGCAGAAAAGGACAGGATGACAATGAGAATACTCTGACAAGACAATCTCGTATTTTACGCAGAAGCATGTCACCAGCCCTGCAACCTTTTGTTTAAAAAGGTAAACCTTCAAGCATCCTCCTACATGCTACAGAATGAACTTGCAGTCGACTCGCTTTGACCCAAGATTGGGCAAATTGAAGCGATGCAAAGTTCAAGGTGAGAGGGGAATGGATAGACATCCGGCAGCTCAACTCAGTGAAGAGTGAGTAAGAAATGGACATTTATCCACGATGAAGGAGATGAGAAGACTTGCTCCTCTTCGACGGAGAGATGGGAAGAGGACACAAGGTCTAGGTGCCAGCCCTGCCTAAGCTTTCACCATTTTTACGTGGGAAGGCCCGATACAAGACCCCACAACCGTTACTAGAAACGGCACTTGCGAGTGTTTATACCCACTCGCTAGGAATCCTAGGCTAGGTAGCAGCTTTCCTTGCTCGCTTTGGAAGTAGCTTGCTCCGAGAGCAAACAATAGTTCCCCCTTAACCAATGGCTTAACAATTCCTGTAAGCGGGTAGGGAACGTCTTCCAACACTCCACCTTGCTCCACCTTATTTCTCCTTCTTCAAGCGAGTGAGATTTTGAAGTGACTCGCTTGAGTTGGTGAAGATCCGAAGCGAGTGACGCTACGAAAAACTAGCGACCACTCCTTCGTGCATCCTGGATCTAGCATTCTTCACCAGGGTCTAACAACCCTAATTCCATGCATAGCTGATTGAAACGAGACTCAGCTAGAGGCTTGGTGAGGATATCTGCTCGCTGGAGATCGGTATGAATTTTCTCGAGCTTGATATCCTTCTTCTCGACATGATCACGAATGAAGTGATGTCGGATTTCCACGTGCTTGCATCTGGTGTGTAGCACTGGATTCTGCGAGATGCATATAGCACTGTTGTTGTCGCAGAAGATCGGAATTTCATTCGCTTCAACATTGTAGTCCTTCAACTGCTGACGAAGCCATAGAATTTGAGAACAGCAGCTTCCTGCGGCCATATATTCGGCTTCAGTCGTTGAAGTGGCTACACTCGTCTGCTTCTTTGAGAACCATGAGATCAGCTTGCTTCCCAAGAACTGACACGTGCCCGAAGTTGATTTCCTATCAATTCGGCACCCTCCATAGTCAGCGTCTGAGTATCCAGTGAGCTCCAGATTGTCCTCCGTTGGATACCACAGCCCCATATTGATGGTGCCCTTCAAATATCGAAGAATTCTTTTGGCAGCTTCAAGATGGCTGTGCTTGGGGTTGCTTTGGAAGCGAGCACTGACTCCAACTGCAAAAGCAATATCTGGCCTACTTGCAGTGAGATAGAGAAGTGACCCAATTAGGGCACGATAATCTGTAGGATTCACAGATTTTCCTTCTTCGTCTAGATCCATCTTCCAGTTGGTATTCATTGGGATCTTCACAGCTTTAGCATGCTGAATACCAAACTTGGCAAGCATATCTCTAGTGTACTTGGCTTGGTTTATGAAAATTCCATTATCCTGCTGCTTCACTTGAAGACCTAGAAAGCAGCTCATCAAGCCAATCATCGACATCTCATACTTGGTCTTCATTAGCTCTCCAAACTTCTCGCTGAGCGACTGGTTTGGTGACCCAAATATGATGTCGTCCACGTAGATCTGAACCCATAGCATGTCTTCTCCATGGTTGATGGTGAATAGGGTTCGATCTATCTTTCCTTTGTGAAATCCATTTTCCACTAGGAATTGAGAAAGTGTATCGTACCAAGCTCTGGGGGCTTGCTTCAACCCATATAGAGCTTTCTTCAAGCGATACACTTTGTCTCCTTGCTCGAAACCCGGTGGCTGCTCCACATACACTTCTTCCTTGAGTTCACCGTTGAGGAATGCGCTCTTCACATCCATTTGATAGACCTTAAACTTCTTGGTTGCTGCATAGGCTAGAAACAATCTGATAGCTTCAAGTCGTGCCACTGGAGCGAAAGTCTCGTCAAAGTCGATTCCTTCCTCTTGGCAGTAGCCTTTGGCAACGAGACGCGCCTTGTTCCTTACTACGTTGTGGTCCTCGTCCGTCTTATTCTTGAACACCCATTTGGTGCCAATGACGTGCTGAAATTTGGGACGATCCACGAGGTACCATACGTCGTTTCTGGTGTACTGGTTCAGCTCTTCTTGCATGGCGATCACCCAATTTGAATCGGCTAGGGCTTCTTCCACGCTTGATGGCTCGATGATTGAGAGAAAGCAACTGAACATGGCACTTTCTCCAAACACTTGACTTCTGGTCACTACACCCTTGGATGGATCTCCAATGATTTGGCTAGGTGAGTGATCCTTGAGCCACGCTCGCTTTGATCCGCCAGCTTCATCTTCATCTGCTTCCTTGTCGCTCGCTTCACCATCTGAAGCGACTGGATTGGGTGCTTGGCCTTCACTAGCTTCAGGAATCTTGTGGGCAGCTTCGACTTTTCCTTGGACCTTCTGCTCGCTTGAGCCTTTGATTTCTTCTTCATCCTCAAGTATGTCCCAAGTAAGAGTGTTGATGGGTTCCTCACTTGACTTTCCGTCTTTAGATTGATCCTGTTCCTGTGGATGACTTAAAGAAGATTCATCAAATACGACATGGGGTGATTCTTCCACGATTAGGGTTTTACAGTTGAATACCCTGTAAGCTTTGCTTGATGTAGAATATCCTAAGAATATTCCTTCATCAGCTTTGCTTTCAAAGGCTTTCAACTGTGACTTCCCATTGTCATGGATGAAGACCCTACAACCAAAAATATGGAAATAAGATATGTTAGGAATTCTCCCTGTCCATATTTCATATGGTGTTTTGTCGTGTCGTTTGCAGAGAAGTGTTCAATTCTGCGTGTAGCATGCTGTATTGGCAGCTTCAGCCCAATACTTCATTGGAAGTTTTGAGTCTGCAATCATTGTTCGAACAACTTCCTTGATGATTCGATTTCTTCTTTCAGGAACTCCATTCTGCTGTGGTGTGCGTGCTGAGGAAGTCTGATGTGCTATGCCATGCTCCGTGCAGTAAGCTTGAATGGTAGAGTTCAAGAACTCTGTGCCTTTATCGGAGCGGATGGTCACGATAGCTTGATTCTTCCCCACAGCCAATCGCTTGAGCAGTTGTGGTAGCTTAATCAGAGTCTCCTTCTTGCTGTAGAGAAATACGACCCAAGTGTAGCGAGAAAAGTCGTCGACTACAACTAGAGTGTACTTCCTACCATTTATACTAACTGGAGTGACTGGACCAAACAGATCCATGTGAAGCAGCTCGAGCACTCGCTTGGAAGAGGCTTCTTCAAGACTGGCGAAGTGCGTCATTGTCTGCTTCCCTCGTTGGCATGGTGAGCATGGATGGTCTTTGATGAAGACTTCATTTGGTATGCCTTGCACCAAACCCTTACGAGCTAAGCGATTGATGGCTTTGAAGTTGAGATGGTTCAAGCGTCTGTGCCATAGCCATCCTATTTCTGTAGCACTTCTTGCAACTAAGCACGTCTCCACTTTGCAGCTATCCCATTGTGCTATATAGACGTTCCTTTGTCTTATTCCAGTGAGCACAATCTGGGACGTGAGTTTGCTCTTTACTATGCACTTGTTAGAAATGAATTCTACCTTGTATCCCTTGTCACAGAATTGTGAAATGGATAACAAGTTGTGCTTAAGTCCTTCCACGTAGGAGACTTCTTCAATTGTGAGTTTTCCAACTTTCAGTGCGCCGTACCCTTTGGTGCTTCCTCGAGAGTTATCACCAAAAGTAACGTGTGGACCCTTCTTCTCAATGTAGTCTTGAAGTAGAGCTTTCATGCCGGTCATGTGTCTCGAACATCCACTGTCCAAGTACCAGATTTGATGACCCTCACTTGGCATGGGATCCACGGCGCCCACCTGCAATTAGACAGATTTTGGTACCCAAATCAGTTTGGGTCCTTGCAGGTTAGTTCCCTTAGGTACCCACACTTGCTTCACTTTCTTTTGATGTGCTTTGGGTTTCTCGACCTTCTAAAACTGTGACTTCTGCCTTAAAGCAGCTTCACATGTGCAGCAGTGTGTGCAAGAGGGGTAGCGGCTCGCTCCAGTCCTACCTATGCTCTTCCCACTTTGCTTAAATCCTGAAGCGACTCGCTTCGGATTAGCTTTGGGTTTAGAGACTGGCTTAGGGTTTCTAGTCTGTTGAAGCGGCTCGCTTGGTTTCCTCAAAGCGGTCCAACTAGGGTTTTGACCCCGACTCGCTTGAGTAACCTTGGAAGTTCGAAACGGCCTCTTTGGTCCTTCGAGTTCTTCCCCCTCAATGTTAGTCCGGTTGGACCATCTCTAGTCCGGATAACGTGACACATAGACATTACTCCTTTTCTTGAAAGGGAGATCCTTTGTCTCTCGTGTCATGGCTTGAGGCTTAGAAGCTACAACTGGTTTCCCTTTACCTTTGGATTGGTAGTCTTTAGCATTGTGAGTGCTAGGGATAGTTGTATTTTGCTTACCCTTAGATTCAGTCCTTAAAGATATAGACATCTTCATTGGTTTCTTCTTAGGGCTCTCAGCCATTTTGCCTTTGTCTTTGTTAGTGGTCGCTTTGGATGAAGTGGGCATTTCCAAAGTGACTGATGGTGTCGTGTTTGAAGCACCAACAAAGACAGTTGGCTCGGAAGGTCCACCCTCATATCCAAGTCCTCCCTTTCTACCAAAAGGTAGAAGAGAACTCTCTAGTGCCTGTCTAGCATATGATGCTTTATTTAAGTTGGCGACTAGAGTGGATTGGGTTTCATACCTTCCCTCCAAGCTTTGATGTCTAGCGAAGAGATCCTCGAACTTACTAGTCATAGCCTTTAGATTAAGTTTGACTTGGTCAAGCTCAGTGGCTAGCTTTCGGTTCTCCTTCTTGCTTTGGGACAAAGCTTGTTGCAGCACTTCGTGGTCACTTGACAGTTTAATGTGCTTGTCAAGCAACTCACTCCATGCAGAGGAATTTGCTTCCTCTTGGTGTGTGTGTGCGAGTGTAATTGAACTAGGTGAGGGATAGATGAATACCTCTCCTGTTTCTTCGTCGGTGAGCGCCATGAGTCCAAGATCCTCTCCATCACTGGAGTTGGGATCAGTGAATGCGTCTGAGTCGCTTTGTGGATCTTCAGTTGAAGCGACCGGAACTTCACTTGCTACAAGCGCTCGCCTTGGAGCATCCCTCTTGGCTTTCAGTTCTTCTCGCTCTTTCGCACTCAGCTTTGGGCAATCGGATTTGTAGTGGCCCATCTTGTGGCAATGGTAACATTCCACTTCCATCATGTCTTTCGGGATCGGCTTTGTCGTCTCTTCTCTCTTCCCTTTTCCTTCTCGAGCATCAGTGCTCCTCCCTTTGTATTGCTTGTAGAATCTTTTGTATTTGCCCACTCGAGAATTCATTTTATTGAAGTTCTTGGATAAGAACGCAATGTGTTCTTCCAACTCTTCCCTCGTCATCTTGGCTAGCGACTGCTCGCTTGGCCCTTCGGCAGCTTTGAATGCTACTCCTTTTGACGTAGTGGGTGCTTCATCCTCTTCGTCGAGGTTCATTCGATTTAGATCGAATTCATGAGCTTTGAGTTCAGAAAATAGAATCTCTGGTGTGAGCTTTGACAGATCCTTGGTTGCTAGATACAGCTCCTTCATAGTTTGCCACTTCCTTGTGAGAGCTCGGACAATCTTCAGGTTGACTTCCTTATCCGTGAGTTCCTTCCCAAGCGAGTTGAGAGTTGCAGTGATGTTGGTGACTCTCAGTTCGAAGGTGTCGATGGATTCTCCTGGCTTCATTATCAGGCTTTCAAACTCCCGCATTTGTACGGCGAGTTTGTTTTCTTTGATTTTGTCAGTGCCTTGAGAAATGAGAGCTAGGGTTTCCCACATTTCCTTTGCCGTTGCACATTTCCTTATTCGTGGTAGATATGCGTCCAACACGGTGCTCTGCATCGTGTGGCGTGCAATCTTGTCGAGGTTGGCAACTTTGAAGTCATTTGGAGTATACTCATCCTTATCCTTCTCCACGTACTGTTGTCGAACGTGGGCTGGACGACCTTCAGCGGCTGGAACCTCCACAGATATTGCTTTCTTGATTTCGATTGGTCCGTCTTCAATGACTTCCCACATCCGGTCGTGGATTGAGCATAGGAAGCTCTCGACTCGGAAACTCCATATCTCATATCCTTCGATCGAGAACTGTGGAAGATTTGATGCACTGTATGTAGACATAGCAAACTATCAGCAGTAAATGCAATATGCGTGGGTGAGGTTTTGATGCACTTAGGAAAATAGGATCCGGTTCAGTGAGACAACGTGAAGCGAGTGGGGACTCGCTTCGGATATGCAAAGCAGAGGCTCGAAAGAACCGCTGCTCTGATACCACTTGTTGGTCCCGGTTTGCTATAGGAAAAATACGTAGAGGGGGGGTGAATACGTATTTTGAAGTTTTTCAACTTCAATTCCTTAACTCAGAGTATAAAGTAAAGTGCTCTTTGAAAATACTAAGACCTAACCGAGGGCTAGATCTAAAGCAATCACGAATCTCTTGACCTAAGCTTAGAGCTTGATCAAGAGTGAGACTTTACTCTTTGTGCGGAATTTGGTGAGCTAAAATTCTTTCCTAAGTAATTGAAAATCCAATTTAAGTTTGTTTATATGCACGTGCAATGGATAATCGAATACTGTAAAGAGTTTAGGGTTAGAGAGATACGACACGAAGATTTATAGTGGTTCGGAGATAACGCTCCTACGTCCACTTTGTTGCACGACGGCAACTGTTCTTTTCACTCAAGAACTTGAAGGTTACGGGTCCTTCAAAAACCTTATCGAGATCGGGCTTCACTCGCCTGGATCTGATGAACAGTGCAGTGATTACGGGTTCACTACTAAGACCTAAACTGGACACGAAGCTTCACTCGCTTCTGTCCGAACAACAGGGAGATTCCGGGCTCTCCTTACAGCCTAGCTTCGATCGAGCTTTACACAAACGGTGTAAGTGTAAGCTTGGATCTCAACTCTATGATCGAGGCTTCTTCAATCGATGAAGGAAGGGCCTTGGATCTGGACAACCTAACGATGACACACAAAAACCTAACAGACAGAGTTTAGGGTTTTTGGTTGACGAAACACACTATGAAGAACTCTTTACAATAGATGCAAAGATGGCTAGAGCTCTTCTTCTAAGCTTGGATATGGAATGGGCTTAGACTCTAAGTGTGAAGGTTGTGAAGACGAGTTCCGATGAACTGGAAACTCGGAGAACACTGGAAAACAAAGACTCGAAGATTGCTAGAAAGCTGGGGAGTGTTTGTTTGCTGTATGCGCTCGAATGCTCAAGTAGTGTTCTCTCATTTCTTCGTCTTCATCCTTCACTATTTATAGGCGGAGGGTTGGCTGAGATCCGTTGCTTGGTTGGTGGCCTTGTCCCTCCTCCTCTCGACAGTACTTGCGCAGGCAGTAGCTTTTGCAGGTGCCCAGTTTGTCTCTTTGCCGAAAATGGCTAAGTTACAAACTTAACAGTAACTGGGGCGAGCCAGTACTGTTGCGGCGCCTTTGTCGGCCTGGCAGTCAACTCTTCCGCTCCACTCTGCTTTCGACACGTGGAGATCTCGTAATTAATGCTACGATCTCCTGTTGACTGGAGTTCAAAATATGGGCGGGAGTTGTGCTGTCGCTTTCTGGTAGGTAGTGGCTTGCTTTGCTTTAAGTTGTAGCGTCCGCTCTGAAGTGAGTCGTTTCAGGATCATACTGTAGCGGGTCGCTTTCGAAACGAAGTTTCGTAGTGACCTCTTTAATAAGTGTTGACCCGCGTTGACTCGCTTCTGCTTTTCTTTGTAGCGTTCGCTTTGCTTCGCTTTGGTGGCTTCACTTTGACTCCACTGTAGCGCTCGCTTCGCTTCGCTGGTTTCGGCACGCTTCACTTCGGTTTGCTAGACTCGCTTCGCTTTGGAAGAACACACTCAAGCGAGTGGCCTTCACTTGAATTCCTGCAGTCTAAAGCTAAGCAAAATAAAGCCATCCTAACAGATTTAGGCTTAGAAAAATTCTAACCTATTAACTACATCAAAATGGGTCGCTTGGGAGCTGGACACTTGGGGTTTTGGGATCCAATCAAAAACAAATGGCTTCGTTTATCAAGTATCCCTCAGAGTTCCCCCTTAACAAATTGGTCCATAACAATTCCCAACAATAGTTATTATTAATCCTTATCGAGGCTAATATTCATCCCTATATAAAAACTAGTTCTAGTCAGAACTTATCATTCCCTTCGTCTTGGCAAAGCCTCTATGTTTGGCATAACACTTGATGCCTCAGGGAAATGGTTTTAGCTATTATTCAAGATTGTCATATGGTACTGTTGGTATTAACTCTCTTTGGAGACGATAGCCCAAAGTTATGGGAGGCACGTTTTCTTAGCAATTAAAATTATTTACGTGGCAGGGCTGATACTAGTCCCTATCAGCTACTCCCCCCAGGTCCAGAAGCACTCGTATGAGAGCTTCTGACGGATGTCTTGGCGGGAAAACTACTTTCTCTACTCATCAATACCTTCTCTTCGAAAATAGAGAGACATCATAATGGATATATCTTGAAAGGAAAGGTGTATTGCTTTTTGGAAGCGAAAAGGCGTCTCTTCCCTTTTCACAAGCCAACGTGGAGCAGTAAGTGGGGTATCACTTCACTCTCTTTTTAGCAGTTTTGCCCTTAAACTTTTTAACTCCTTCCTTTTTCCTCTTCTCCCCTTTTATTCTCCATACTATATCTCCGAGGAAAACAGTAATATTCCTATTTTTCTGCTCTACTTTATACTTCTAGCGATTGCTCCGCTCTTCTCCTTTCCCAGGTAGTTTCTTCATTATTGTTTTTATTATCTCCAACCGGTATTCATGCAGGGAAACGAATGGGAGTAGATCAGGGCATTTCCTTAGGAATACGACATTGCCGATCCAATTTCTTGATGACCCCTCATGGTCAGGCTTTCATAAGTTCCTTAGCGAAGTGATTGCCCGAAGCATATCCTCACTCATCCGAGTTTTGGGCACGAATATTAGACCCTCTCACGGATTGGGCCGCTGATGTTGTCCTCGAGTGCTGTCAGCAATTGGGTGTCCCTGAACTAGCTACTGCCATTAACTTGGGACCTATAGTAGGAATGTTTGAAACG
Organism: Thymus mandschuricus; assembly: GCA_029379335.1. Classification (NCBI taxonomy): domain Eukaryota; kingdom Viridiplantae; phylum Streptophyta; class Magnoliopsida; order Lamiales; family Lamiaceae; genus Thymus; species Thymus mandschuricus. The sequence goes on along the minus strand of CM057074.1, from coordinate 9,231,873 downwards.
AAACCTGAAGCCCTTAAGAGGAACTGCTTCTTGCCTACTGGGGAGCCTTGGTTTCTGCCTGTATTAAGGGAAACCTCAAAAATCTTTTGTCAATCCATCCGATCCTCGAAGGATCTTCCTACTTGGGATGCTCTTCCCTTCCCTCTCTTTCCCCTTGACACTGCGATTATGGGGCTTATGCGGAGAGCTTTTGACGAAGTGCCTCCTTTTTTCTCTTCTTAATGAAGCTTACTTTTTCCTTACTTATCGTTTCTTACTTGGCAATTCTTTTTCCTTGTTAGGAGTTAAAAGAGGAAGATGCTTTGGGTCCGCCTACAAGTGGGGAGGATACTCCCTCCACATTTACTCCGAGGGAAGTAACAGGTGGCTCTGGGGAAGAAAATGCCTCCAAGATTCCTGCGGATTTATCCAAGGGTGATCATTTTGTGGTTTCAGCCATGGCTTCTCCCACTTCCGATGATCAGGATTCATCCTCTCACTCATCTAGCTCTAAGGATCTAGCTTCTACCTCAGATCCTTCTCTTTAATCTTGTTGCTCTTAATGGCATGTCTAGAAACAATTTACTCCTTTGGTGTTTGTAATGGGGTGCCTTTTCTTCTTCTTTTATTATTATTTTTTTTATGGCCCCTGAATTATACCGATGGGGCAAAAACAAAATTATTTTCTTTTTTCTGGGGCCAGGTGCCACTTGAGACCTTGCCCTTATTCTGCTCTTGCTATTTCTAATCACTTCGGCCTACTATTTTTCTGTTTTTATGTTTGTGTGCCTTTTAATTTTACTTCCATCTGCTGTTATGTCTTTCCTGCTAAAGCATTTTGAAGTAATAGAATATATGCTAAAGCATTTTGAGATAATGGAATATGGGTATTGGGATGTAGGGTATCCCCTACTCCCCCCCCCCCCCCCCTCCCTCCCCAAGTGAGGTGTAAGGGACCGAAGGAATTACGTCTCAATTTAGGGCTATCAGTTTGCAAAATACAATTACTCTAATGACGCGGAGGCATGATTCTATGCTCTCCACACTCTGACTAATTATAAGATAAATTTTTTTAAGATAGATAAAGGTTTAGGATCAACCGTACTCCCCTCTTTTCAGGGACCACTCTTAATCTTCCTTGCATGCTTTGAGAGTACTGCCTTTTTCCTCGTTTGCTGTTTCTTCAGCATTCTCGTGATCCGGCATTTTGACTGCGCCTTTGACTTTTGCCCTTGCCTTGGCCATCAAAGTTTCCCATTGCCCTTTCACAATTGGGGCGTTGCATGTGCCTATTGTTTCGGCTTCGAGTCCTTTGCTTTCGTCAGTCTGTTGGAGCGACTGCTTGTTTGAGTCTTTGGATAGCATGAGCTTTTCAGAGGAATTGGTGCTGGTAATCAGCAAGTGTTCCATTGAAATGGAAAGATCCTGGCCTTCTTCTGCCGTAGTTGCAGCTTTAAGCCTTTTTCCCTCGGGCTTTACCTCAGTCTTATCGTCGGCGAGTTCTGCTACTGGCCTTTTCCTGGCTTCTCCCGCCTATACCGATTGGATGTAACATTTTCGTGAGATCCCTTGGTTTCCAGACACCTGTCCCACTTGGCTTCCCACCGGGAATTTCATCATCAAATGGTAGGTGGAAACCACCGCTTGGAATGGGTTTAGGGCAGTTCTCCCCAGAATAATATTGTAAGAAGATTGTTGTCGCACCACCAGAAAGGTGACTGGTTTTGATGCTCGCATGGGCCCTTCACCTAGAGTGAGCATTAAATCAATTGACCCTAATGACATCACAGGGTCTCCTGAGAAACCATGCAAGGCTGTGGCTACCCCATTTAGAGGCTTCTGAAGGCTATTTGGTTGAAACAACTTTCGAATATGACATTAACCACGGCCCCTGTATCCACGAAGACCCTTTGAACTTGATATCTTTCTATTTCCATTGTGATGACCAATGCATCACCGTGTGGATGAATCACATTTTGACTATCTTCTGGTCCAAACGAGATTTCTGGCGGGGGTAGGCCCTTTTCGACCTTCCAGACCCCATGTCTTTCGTGCATATGTAGCTCTCTGGCAGATGCCTTTCTACTTCTGTTAGAGTCTCCCATGGTAGGTCCTCCATATATCATTTTAATAATGCCCTTAGGCTCCGGCCCTTGGTTAGCGTCAGGTGTTTTCTCAGGAGCTTCTTTGCGTTTTTTGTTTTGTTCTGTCTCTCTCTTGACATATTCCAAGAGTTCCCCTTCTTGGATTAGCTTCTCGATAGCAATCCTCAAATTTCTGCAGCCGTTGGTCATATGACCGAAGTCATTGTGGAACTTGCAGAACCTTTCAGAGGGTGGATATCTTGGTGGCTGCCTGTGTCCGGCAGGGATCTGGACCCCTGGTTTCCTCATGACTACCTCTAGCAGGTCAACAGGATGCTTGATAAGCGGAGTAAAGGATCTCAGGAATCGTTCATTCTTGTCAGTTTTCTTGGCATCTAGAGCCAGCCTTTTCCTCTCTTCTAGCTTCTTTTCCCTTTGAGAGGCCAGTTCGGCTCTTTTGCTGCTTAGAGCCTGTCACGACCCGCCCTCGCTAAACTAGCTGAGCGAGGTCGCGACTCAAGAGAAGAAGGAAATAAACGAAATAAAACGAACGAACGACAGGAGATGAAACTATGTGAAAACTCAACATTAGATTAAAGTCGAACTTCCCATCATTCGTCGAGAATGAATGGGGAAACTGTTTATTAACGTAAGCGTTTTACATGAAATACGCGGAAGCACTGTTCGAGAAGGAAGTCATTTTCTATGGTGGAGCTGATACGTTACAACAGTACACAAAATGGCGATGAGTTGCAACGATACACAAACTAGAATCTTAATCTACATAAAGATCAGAGCGGAAGAACGTGAGATGTATGTATGGAGACATACACCACCAAGAGGCTTCAACACTTTCTATGTTCGACAAAAGCTCCTTCCGGCAACTTCACTTCATCCTGCTTAACCTGCACATGGGAAATATGTACAGGGCTGAGTACTTTGAAGTACTTAGTGGGCACGTGCCAAAACATTTTAATTGCCAGCCATTCAAGTGAATCATAGGGGTTTTAAGAAAAGAACCTATGTTCACAAATAAAAACATATTAAAACAAAAGAGTGCCTGCGCAGGCTATTTTCTAGTGTAATCCATCATATCTAAGCTGGGGTGTATCCGGAGAGGTTGGCCACCCTCCCGGATACCTTACCGTGCCACCTGCGTAGCTAACGGTAATCTGAGTGCACTAACTCACCGAGGTCTTGACCTCGATGAGCCCGAATCGTTCTGATAACTGAGGCCTAGGCCTTTAAACTGAGGCATAAGCCTCCTCAGATAGATTTCATACAAAACAAAAACATTTTATGGTCTGGCAATTCTTTTAAAAGAAAAGAATTTAAACATAAGAAAACATTTTAGTTTTTCTGAAAGCCCACCTCGATAGCTTTCCTTTCCTGGTCATATTTATATAACTCTGAGCGCCGCCTTAGTCTCGGCCCTTTTCCTTCGCCTGATCTCGCTCAAAGAACGTAAAATGAGAAACTTGAAATGAAATCGATAATCTTATCGATCTATGCGAAGGCTGTCTTTTATCGAGGCTAAGTTCTCTTTTACTGATAAGGTTATCATGGTTATTCTATTAATCGAGGGTTCCTCGATCGATCACTTCGATCGATTCTTGTGTCTTACTGTCTTTTCCTTCCTCAACAGATTTCGCAGGATATTCGATTAAGCCATTAATGAGGCTTAGTGATTTTATTACACGATATAAGTGGTCTACACTTATAAGGTTAACATAACTGTTGGGGCTTGATTTGTTATTTAATCTGAGGTTTATAATTTACTTGAGACCCAATAGAATTATTAAGGGTTTAAGCCCAATTATTGAAGCTCGGGAATTATTACATCAATCCCGGTAAGTTATTACGTGCGGCTCTCGTCTTCTAATTTAAATATCGGCCCAACTAGTAAATGGCCCAACGGGTTGGGCCTGATCTATTAAATGACTATTGGCCAATATTTTAATAATTATCGGCCCAAATGGTTGGGCTCGATCCGTTAATAAATCTTCGGCCCATTATGCATTCGTTAATTAGCTTTCGGCCCGTTTAAGTATTTTATCTTGGCTTATTTAGCCCGGCCCATTAAATAAATAATCCTTGGTCCACGAATTAATGTTCGGCCCGTCTGATCTTGACAAACATACTCTCCCCCCTTTTCTTCTCTCTTCCCAATCGCGGCAGCCCTTCTCGCCGAACTCTCTCTATCGGCAGTCATTGCGCCGCCGTTTCTTCTCTCCGTCGGCGTCGACCGGCGGTCCTCCCCCAATTAATTTCTGGTCGCCGCCTCCCTCGTATAAGCTTATGCTTTTCAATTTCCAGTTTTGATTGAGAGTCAAATCACTAGCTCGTGAGTTTGGGGAAATTCGTGGGGAGGGGAAAATCTCCCGTCGGCTACTGCTCCGATTTGGCCTTCGTCATCATTCGTTATCCCCTTGCCCTAGCCCTCGTGGCTAGGGTCTGTCATCGCGAATGCCATCGCCTTTCTCTCTGTCTCCCTCTGTTTCTCTCTCTCGGCTCCGGTGGCTATGCTGCCGTCGGTGCCTCCCCTGTTCCTCCCCATCTTCTGACCTCCTCCTTTTCTCCCTGCAGGTTTCCTCCGGCTAATTCCAATATCGAGGTGGCTCTACTAAGGCCGTCGAGGCTGTTCGTGGCTGCAGAGTCTTCGTCGTCGTCTCCTCGCGGCTCTGGCAGGTTAAGTTCTTCACCCCTTTCTCCCCATTTTCGTTTCATAATTTGATTATGAGTTATGCTTTTTAATTTAGAGAGTTAGGGTTCGATTTGAAGGCCTTTAGGGGCTGATTTCGTCTTGTATGCTTCAAGTGTGAATTGGAACCAATTTTCCAGATTTACGTGCTTGAGATTGGTGTTCTTGTGGGGTTTAAAGGGTTCAACTTATGTACATCTTTTCCATACTTTGATTGTGGCTTGTTGGGGGTGTAAAGATTCATGCTTGGGCTTGTTAGACTGAAATCTTAGAGATTATAAAGGTTCCTAAATCTGATTTCTAAGCTTTCCTTACACATGCAATTAACTATCCAAATTTCTATGTGTTCATGCTGGATCCAAGGGCCTCAATTATATCATGCATGCTTTGTGGGGTGTCTAGAACTTTAGATTGATCATTGCATGCTGTTCTTTTGTTCTTGAGGGAGGGTGTAAACATGCTTAAGGCTTGCTAGTGCTAGAGAGGGGTTGTGATGAAGCCTTACTTGTATGTGGAAATCGAAATAGGGTAGTTTGTGCTTGATTTGGTGGCTGTCCCCTTTCTCCTTGTCGATTTCCTCCCTCTTGTTCCTTCTTTTTGTCAATGCAACTTGAATCTACCCTTGCATGTTGATAATCTAAGTGTTAGGGCCTTAGTATTTCTGCTAGGGAAGAAGGGTGGTTCTTTCTCACCTTTAGAAACTGAAATCGAGTCTCTAGCTTCCGATTCGAGGGCTGTCCTCTTCTAATCTTGCTTCGAAAACCTTCTTCTCCCTTTGTTCTTCACTCGTAGGAGACTCGGTGTTTGGAAGGGGTTGTCGGAGGCTGTTTTCCGGCGACTCTCTTGCTGGAAATCGGCAGCTTCTTTTCTCCCTTGTTCTCTTACTAGTTTTCACTCTTTCTCTCTCTATGTTGCTCTCTAACTTGTATGAATGTTTTTGAATGATGTGTGGGTGTTTGATTGTGTAGGGAGGGGTGTTTTCCTCAAGAGTACTTGTTGCATGGGTGACACGTGTGAGAGGATGTAAAAGAGGAGTTGACATGTGTGCTTGGGAGAGTTGGTGTTTTCCTTGCACCAAAATGAGGAATTATTCCAATAATCCCCTTCAAATTGTGTTTTAAATCTTATTTGTTTTTCCTAATTTGTGCTTGATTGGGATTAACAAAAGTTAAATCCCAGATTTGTGTATGGAATAATATGGGCGCCTACTGTATGCCGCTCCTCCCTTTCTTTTCTTTTCTTTTCTTTTATTTTTATTATGCATTTATCCACATGTAAATACTATGGGCTTGATAATTGGGTCCTGGGCTTTTATATTGTTTGTGAATATTAAACCTGAAATGGGCCTCGTAACTGTTAAGTAAAATCGAACTAATAATCATGAAGTGGGCCTCGATAATTAACTGGACTTTGAACAATTAACTGGGCCTCGTAACTGTTAAGTGGGCCTTGAATTCGGGTGGGCCTCGAAATCTAATGGGCCTCGGCCCACAAATTAAATACTGAATTTCGCTTTTACTGATTTGTTTACTTGGCCTTTCTTATTTGGTTCGGTTCTAGTCTCGGGAATTTCTAATGTTACTAAACGTATCACTACTAGCAGTAGTACTTGAAAATTTATTTTACCCATAATATTAATAATAATAACACTCTAAATTTTAAAATAATGCCGAAATTTTATTTACTCACTAAATAAAACTGCGGCTATTACATACTACACCCCTTACGAAAAAATTTCGTCCCGAAATTTACTTACCTTCTAAAACAATTCGGGTATTTCTTTTTCACTCTGTCTTCCAACTCCCACGGGCTTCCTCCTGTCCGTGGTGCTTCCCGCTGCACCTTCACTAGAGAGAATTGCTTATCCCTAAGCTGTTTGAATTTTCCGTTCTACTATGGCTTCAGGTTTCGTCTCGTAGCTCAAATCGGGTTCTATAACTGCTTCCCTCTTGTCGTAGTACGTGTTTGGGATCGAACACATACTTCCTTAATTGGGATACATGGAATACGTTGTGATCGCTTCCTAGGTTTGGAGGTGACGCTGACCTGTACGCCACAGGTCCTACCTTTCCTAGGACTTTGTAAGGTCTGATGGAACGAGGTTTCAATTAGCCTTTGATTCCGAATCTGGTCATTCCCTTGGTGGGAAATTTTCAAGGAGACCTTATCTTCTACTTCGAGGTGTAACTCGAATCTACATCGTCATCGTAAGACTTCTGTCTACTATAAGCCTCTTCTACTACGTCTTCAATTTAGTGCATTATCTCAACCGTTTCTTTGGTCGTATACCGACCTTAATCCTTCTATTCTCCCACCTCATCTCAGTAGAGTGGTGGTCTACACTTTATTCTTTGTGTGGTGCATTGCACGATACTGGGTCTATGGTGTATGGTGGGTCTAAAGTAATTGAATTAGGGGTCACATCGTTTTCCAGTTTCCGTCCCCATCATGTATCACCTCCTTAAATAGGTTTTTGAAGTTTGACGAAACTGATATGTTAACCTTCATGATCTTGGTCTTATCTTCTCTAGGCACTCGTGGGGTCCATATAGACCGTTGTTGGTTTTCCTTTCGCACTAAATATGACTACTGTATAAAATGTGAAACTTCTGGGGAGACTTGTCTCCTAGTTCGAATTGTGTTTCGACTTGTCGGTGTTAGCAAGTGACTCATGTTCATCTTACGATTCTTCTATTCTGTTCCCAATCGATTCTATGTGCTAGCCTTCCAAGTAACTACATTTATTTGGTCCGTCCGTACTAGCCCCATTACCTTTAGATCATATGCTCGTCATGATCCTTATCGTTTATGGGGTTAAATATCTTCGTAATACACTGATCTAATCTGTATCGGTACTAAGCATGCTATGATTTCACATGTTGCTATTCGCATTAGAGTACTAGCGCTTTGGTGAACTGTACGAACCCATCCTATTGTTAGGTGATAACATTAGTCTGCGAGCGTCTAGACTTTCTTTGTCGGCTTTTTAAGCATTTCCCATATTTAGTATACCTTAGTCATATACTTAAGTCCAATTACCCTTCTATCCACTCCATTCACGAGTGTAATCCATGTGTCACCAATAATACTGGGGTCGGGATATTGATCGTTTCAAATTTGTACTTCGCCCGAGTCTATTTTCTCTTTGGTCTTTATGCTAGCGTAGCTATGACCTGCTCTAAGTACTATAGTTGTTGCGGTATTAACAACCGTCATCTTAGATATTTTGCTTTAACTCGTTGGTTAAGTCAATCGTTTCTGGATCACTTGTAGTACTGTGTTCCTTTATTCACCCTTGTCTGTGTAAGGTAGAGATAAGTACCGTTCCTATACTTGTCATACGTGTTATATCGACAATCTTGACACTCGTCGTAGAGGTATCACCATGGCTATATTCCCTATTGTAGGAATGTGGTTTATATCAGTCGTTTATGAATCTAGGGTGTCTAGATATAATGCCTCGTAAGTCCGGCTAGTGTCATACTTAGCTGGTCAATTAATCTTGTCAACGTAGGTGGTAGCGGCTCATTCGTTATTCATTCACATGTAATTATAGTACTTTTAAGGCATCATGTGCGGGTGTCTGTTTCTAGAGGAGATCTCATGAGTTCTACTGTTTACCCTCCTTAATGTATCGTCTTATCCTTCATAAGTTGTAAAGAGGTATTCTTGATCAATAGCAGGTTTCTTTCTTTCTAAGTGTTACTCAAGGCTTTAAGGTTTCATTTTAGGGCTTTAGTTCACCCGTCTCCCTTCATACTACCTAGATGACTTCTTGAGTCGATTCCATTAATCATATAAAGTCTCCACTCATTATCGCAAATACACTACATGTCTTGTGTCTCGCCCATAACGGGACATCTTGGGTTGAGATATACTCCTATAATCAAGTTTCATGATATACGTGACTTCGTAGTTTTATCTTTTAGTCGTCTATTGTATGCACTAGTGCACTTTGATGTTACTGCGGACCAAAAGTTCTCTTTTCTATTACCATCCTTCTCGAGGCTAACTTACATCTCTATTAGAGATTTTAGAAGATCTAGTTAGGTAGTCTCACTGTCTTAGTTTGTAAGCTTTGATGACGGGGCAATAATTACTTCTTTGAAATTTTGAAACCAAGGTTTCAGTCGTATAGTTTTCTACCTAGTAAAACACTTCTTCATTCACTCGATTAACATCCCTTCTATATGTTTTAACGATCTCGTGTGTTTGTACCTCACATACCATTAATTCTATTTTCGCGACACTTAGGATATGGGTTATCATTATTGCAAGGGGTTTACGAAGATAATACTATGGTTTTGAGTATCCACTCGGAGTTTCAATAATTCGACACATCGAAGGCTCGCCTTCTTTCCTGTTTATGAGTCTGATCTAGACGGCTGTCGTTCGACTTTTACAAACCTGAGGATTCCAGGATAAATTTTTCTTCCATTATCATCTTTTCTTATGATGCGATTTAATTACTTAAAACAATATAAGTTCGTCCTAATTTATTGTCCCTTATAGCTCGTTGGTTAATGATTAAAGTCACATCCCAAACTATTTTATATCTGAGTTAACCGGCTCCTTAGACAACCATGTCTTTTCTTTAAAAGAATATGTCCTTCATATATTCTATCGGGTTATTTCTATATTGTTTAGTATACTCTTTCACTAGTCCCCACTCACCTTGGTTCCAACGTGCGTCATTACTATCAGCGTACATTTCACTCCTTTCTGTTATTGAGTCGTGGTTCCTTAGGTGTCCCATAACCATGTCTAGATTCTTTAGGCTTACGCCTCATTCAAGGTTTATCCTTACTCGTGTTTCCTTCGCTCAATTGTCTATCTTGTACACTTCTCGTGAAGGGAACTACATCAACTTTGCAATGACAGCAATTCTTAGATTACTCACCCGAAGGTATTAATTATGACTGTATATGATTATCCCTCGTACTACTTCGGTGTTTCAAGGTATCATGTCTATGTGGTTATATAGTTAAAATTTCACCATTCTTGGTTTACCTGTGGTCTAGTCTCGGTGGTTAATATCGTAATGCACTATTCCTTCGATTCTGTCAAAGTTATGAAGCACACCATTGCCCTACTCTACACTTCTTTTGAGAACTTGTCCATCTCAGGATCTACATCAACTTTTATTTATGGCCTCTCATGGCTCCTCATTTCATCTCGTTTAATATGGGAAAGTTCTTCTAGCGTTTCCTTCCATGACATCGGCTAGCATCCCGTGTTTTGTAGTCTACTACAATTCATTACTATGTCTGGCCATCTAATGTCATACTATAATTATTCTTCTCTGGGTGAATAATTTAGGTCTCACTATTCTCACATAACTTATGTCTAGTGAAAATTTATATACTGGTCTGGTCCACGTCAATATTCTAAGAGGTTTCTGATCCTCGAGCTGGGAGAAATCCCAAATAACGTCAGGTCACTGACCTCAATCATGGGATACTGCCTTTCCTTTAGTTGCTGGTTTAATCTGGATCTTAGGAATGATAACACGTTGTGTATTTGACAAGTATAGTACTCGACTTCAGGTTGTTTATTTTTCTGATATCCTTACCATTTTCCATCTATCGGAAGATTCCAAAACTTCACATCCACAAGGATCTCGTCTGTTCGATGGGTTTACTACCTTTGGTCTAAATCGGACTCTAATACTGTTTAGCTCTTGGTGTTGGACTTATGAACTATCGGTACACTTCCCTTGGGAAACTCCTTAGAGTATTTAACTGATGAGTTTTACATTTTGTCATTGTATTTCTGCTTCTGGACTTGTTGGGGAGTCTGACTAGCTTTACGTCACTTGCTATTACGTGTATCGCGATACTTGTTTCTATCCTCTGAATTCTGGCTTCACCCAGTATATCTCTTAATTTCACTATTAAGCTTTCCTCCTCTGAGTTATGATATACAAAATCTTGCTGGGGAGGTGGCGAAGTCTCTATTTTACCGTCACAGGTAAAACTAGTTAGCACCTCATTGTCAACTCGAGTCTCGTGCAATGCCTTTAACGGTTTATCTGTCATCCATCCCTTTTATGTGTGGACACCCGACAATCCAAAAGAGTGTGTTATCTTAAGTCAAAACTCTATAACTTGAAGTCGAACTAATCTTCACAGTCTTATCACTCTAGGATGACAAGCATGATCACGATGAGATGAGAACATTGTGGGCTGGCTCTGGAAAACGTTCGTGTAAGGTTCCAAGTTGGAATGTCAATTATCCAAAAATAGCTCATCAAGGAATTACCAGACAAGTTCTGAAGAAATAACCAGAGGGTAGAAATGAATTGACAGGGGTCGGGGGGGTGGGGGACCCCCTTTTGTCGATACCCATCCAATTTCTTGTCTGATAGTGACGCTACTGAGAAAGAGATTATGTGAGGTGGCCAGTCCCACATAAGCATCCTTCCGGTCACATGAAGGAAAAATTGTTTCTCATACACTGGTGACTTTTGATTCACAAGGACACAGAAAATCGTACAAGACTTGGTAAACAATTCCTTAGATTTGGAATTTCTGGACTCCACGTTTATTACAAGGGACTTTATGTTTCAAAAATGCAATGCATTAGAACGTAGGGTCTCCCCTAATCTACGTACCTCCGTGAACACCCTAGTACTTCGCACTTGCGTAAAGGATCTTGGCATATGGGAATTCGACTTGCTTGTCAGCGCTAATAACGTAGAGTTATTCCTGAGGGCAATAATGTATCTTCACTGGTTGTCTTCTGATGTCCTAATGGAATAGGATGCTAGGTCGCAATCCGACTAGATACGAGTTTCTTTCTTCGACAGCCCCTTAGTTCTTGGCGTGAAGTTTCTCTACACGTCCTCAAGTCATACTGGGAACGTAATTAGGCTAATGGTTCACTGTTTTTGTCATTAAATACCACGCCTTAGTCTTCTGTATCGTATAGTCTAGTCCCATCACCTATGAAAATTAAGCATATTATATCGTTTTAGCTTCTAACTGATCTTGGATATCAATATCCAATCTTACGAGTTCATCTTTTGGCGCGGCTACTGATCTCACTTTTCTGCACTCTTTGAGCATGATTTTCTACTCAGGAAGGTAGGGGCTAACACGTTCCATCGGAACTATTCTCATGAGTACAACATTAGGAAATCCGAATTTCTAACTTTTTATTTACCCGGGAGCTCTAAGTTGGACAAGACCTTAACCTTTCCTTGATTTCCTTCTTCAGTTTCTAGTAATGTTTTCTTCCTTTAACCATGGATGCGGAAACATCCTGGAAATTCTAGTGGACTTATCTTTTATTGTGCCACCATATGAAACTTTTATTCCTGTTTAAGATTCTGGTATCATCTCTTACTATCTTTAGGAAGCGTAATTGAATACGTTTCGTTTCTTTCCGCACAGAGGCGGAAAAGTTAGAGGTTTATGTCATTGATTTAGATGACACTCGTTCAGATCTTCTTGCACTTCTTTGCTTGATCTTCCTTGATCTGACGTATCCCCTTTAAATGGAATAGCTTTCCAGGGAGTTATCACTGCTTCCTTGAGTTGGCATTTCGTGTAGAGCTTCTCTTGTTTCCTCGTCTCAACATTATTCTTGTGCCATAACTGAGGTTAGAAGAATTTCTTCGTCCAATCACTACCCTAGTACGTGATAAAGGGAAAGCACTTAATTCAAGCGAGCTATGTTCTCTAGAAAGGCCTTGGCTTTTCTACTGTATGTGAGCTCTATGTTATCTTGACTATGTTCTCATACTGGCATGTGAGAGTTACCTCTTCTCTGTCCTGGTCGAGCATGATGTCGTGAAGTGCCGAGCTTTTGTCGAAGGACTTTACAAGTCTAGCGAATCAAGTCTAGACTTTACTGGAAGAAGAAGACTCTTGGATTTCAGAGCGAACCAAATGCTCTGATACCACTCTTTCACGACCCGCCCTCGCTAAACTAGCTGAGCGAGGTCGCGACTCAAGAGAAGAAGGAAATAAACGAAATAAAACGAACGAACGACAGGAGATGAAACTATGTGAAAACTCAACATTAGATTAAAGTCAAACTTCCCATCATTCGTCGAGAATGAATGGGGAAACTGTTTATTAACGTAAGCGTTTTACATGAAATATGCGGAAGCACTGTTCGAGAAGGAAGTCATTTTCTATGGTGGAGCTGATACATTACAACAGTACACAAAATGGCGATGAGTTGCAACGATACACAAACTAGAATCTTAATCTACATAAAGATCACAGCGGAAGAACGTGAGATGCATGTATGGAGACATACACCACCAAGAGGCTTCAACACTTTCTATGTTCGACAAAAGCTCCTTCCGGCAACATCACTTCATCCTGCTTAACCTGCACATGGGAAATATGTACAGGGCTGAGTACTTTGAAGTACTCAGTGGGCACGTGCCAAAACATTTTAATTGCCAGCCATTCAAGTGAATCATAGGGGTTTTAAGAAAAGAACCTATGTTCACAAATAAAAACATATTAAAACAAAAGAGTGCCTGCGCAGGCTATTTTCTAGTGTAATCCATCATATCTGAGCTGGGGTGTATCCGGAGAGGTTGGCCACCCTCCCGGATACCTTACCGTGCCACTTGCGTAGCTAACGGTAATCTGAGTGCACTAACTCACCGAGGTCTTGACCTCGATGAGCCCGAATCGTTCTGATAACTGAGGCCTAGGCCTTTAAACTGAGGCATAAGCCTCCTCAGATAGATTTCATACAAAACAAAAACATTTTATGGTCTGGCAATTCTTTTAAAAGAAAAGAATTTAAACATAAGAAAACATTTTAGTTTTTCTGAAAGCCCACCTCGATAGCTTTCCTTTCCTGGTCATATTTTATATAACTCTGAGCGCCGCCTTAGTCTCGGCCCTTTTCCTTCGCCTGATCTCGTTCAAAGAACGTAAAATGAGAAACTTGAAATGAAATCGATAATCTTATCGATCTATGCGAAGGCTGTCTTTTATCGAGGCTAAGTTCTCTTTTACTGATAAGGTTATCATGGTTATTCTTTTAATCGAGGGTTCCTCGATCGATCACTTCGATCGATTCTTGTGTCTTACTGTCTTTTCCTTCCTCAACAGATTTCGCAGGATATTCGATTAAGCCATTAATGAGGCTTAGTGATTTTATTACACGATATAAGTGGTCTACACTTATAAGGTTAACATAACTGTTGGGGCTTGATTTGTTATTTAATCTGAGGTTTATAATTTACTTGAGACCCAATAGAATTATTAAGGGTTTAAGCCCAATTATTGAAGCTCGGGAATTATTACATCAATCCCGGTAAGTTATTACGTGCGGCTCTCGTCTTCTAATTTAAATATCGGCCCAACTAGTAAATGGCCCAACGGGTTGGGCCCGATCTATTAAATGACTATTGGCCCATATTTTAATAATTATCGGCCCAAATGGTTGGGCTCGATCCGTTAATAAATCTTCGGCCCATTATGCATTCGTTAATTAGCTTTCGGCCCGTTTAAGTATTTTATCTTGGCTTATTTAGCCCGGCCCATTAAATAAATAATCCTTGGTCCACGAATTAATGTTCGGCCCGTCTGATCTTGACAAACATACTCTCCCCCCTTTTCTTCTCTCTTCCCAATCGCGGCAGCCCTTCTCGCCGAACTCTCTCTATCGGCAGTCATTGCGCCGCCGTTTCTTCTCTCCGCCGGCGTCGACCGGCGGTCCTCCCCCAATTAATTTCTGGTCGCCGCCTCCCTCGTATAAGCTTATGCTTTTCAATTTCCAGTTTTGATTGAGAGTCAAATCACTAGCTCGTGAGTTTGGGGAAATTCGTGGGGAGGGGGAAATCTCCCGTCGGCTACTGCTCCGATTCGGCCTTCGTCATCATTCGTTATCCCCTTGCCCTAGCCCTCGTGGCTAGGGTCTGTCATCGCGAATGCCATCGCCTTTCTCTCTGTCTCCCTCTGTTTCTCTCTCTCGGCTCCGGTGGCTATGCTGCCGTCGGTGCCTCCCCTGTTCCTCCCCATCTTCTGACCTCCTCCTTTTCTCCCTGCAGGTTTCCTCCGGCTAATTCCAATATCGAGGTGGCTCTACTAAGGCCGTCGAGGCTGTTCGTGGCTGCAGAGTCTTCGTCGTCGTCTCCTCGCGGCTCCGGCAGGTTAAGTTCTTCACCCCTTTCTCCCCATTTTCGTTTCATAATTTGATTATGAGTTATGCTTGTTAATTTAGAGAGTTAGGGTTCGATTTGAAGGCCTTTAGGGGCTGATTTCGTCTTGTATGCTTCAAGTGTGAATTGGAACCAATTTTCCAGATTTACGCGCTTGAGATTGGTGTTCTTGTGGGGTTTAAAGGGTTCAACTTATGTACATCTTTTCCATACTTTGATTGTGGCTTGTTGGGGGTGTAAAGATTCATGCTTGGGCTTGTTAGACTGAAATCTTAGAGATTATAAAGGTTCCTAAATCTGATTTCTAAGCTTTCCTTACACATGCAATTAACTATCCAAATTTCTATGTGTTCATGCTGGATCCAAGGGCCTCAATTATATCATGCATGCTTTGTGGGGTGTCTAGAACTTTAGATTGATCATTGCATGCTGTTCTTTTGTTCTTGAGGGAGGGTGTAAACATGCTTAAGGCTTGCTAGTGCTAGAGAGGGGTTGTGATGAAGCCTTACTTGTATGTGGAAATCGAAATAGGGTAGTTTGAGCTTGATTTGGTGGCTGTCCCCTTTCTCCTTGTCGATTTCCTCCCTCTTGTTCCTTCTTTTTGTCAATGCAACTTGAATCTACCCTTGCATGTTGATAATCTAAGTGTTAGGGCCTTAGTATTTCTGCTAGGGAAGAAGGGTGGTTCTTTCTCACCTTTAGAAACTGAAATCGAGTCTCTAGCTTCCGATTAGAGGGCTGTCCTCTTCTAATCTTGCTTCGAAAACCTTCTTCTCCCTTCGTTCTTCACTCGTAGGAGACTCGGTGTTTGGAAGGGGCTGCCGGAGGCTGTTTTCCGGCGACTCTCTTGCTGGAAATCGGCAGCTTCTTTTCTCCCTTGTTCTCTTACTAGTTTTCACTCTTTCTCTCTCTATGTTGCTCTCTAACTTGTATGAATGTTGTTGAATGATGTGTGGGTGTTTGATTGTGTAGGGAGGGGTGTTTTCCTCAAGAGTACTTGTTGCATGGGTGACACGTGTGAGAGGATGTAAAAGAGGAGTTGACATGTGTGCTTGGGAGAGTTGGTGTTTTCCTTGCACCAAAATGAGGAATTATTCCAATAATCCCCTTCAAATTGTGTTTTAAATCTTATTTGTTTTTCCTAATTTGTGCTTGATTGGGATTAACAAAAGTTAAATCCCAGATTTGTGTATGGAATAATATGGGCGCCTACTGTATGCCGCTCCTCCCTTTCTTTTCTTTTCTTTTCTTTTATTTTTATTATGCATTTATCCACATGTAAATACTATGGGCTTGATAATTGGGTCCTGGGCTTTTATATTGTTTGTGAATATTAAACCTGAAATGGGCCTCGTAACTGTTAAGTAAAATCGAACTAATAATCATGAAGTGGGCCTCGATAATTAACTGGACTTTGAACAATTAACTGGGCCTCGTAACTGTTAAGTGGGCCTTGAATTCGGGTGGGCCTCGAAATCTAATGGGCCTCGGCCCACAAATTAAATACTGAATTTCGTTTTTACTGATTTGTTTACTTGGCCTTTCTTATTTGGTTCGGTTCTAGTCTCGGGAATTTCTAATGTTACTAAACGTATCACTACTAGCAGTAGTACTTGAAAATTTATTTTACCCATAATATTAATAATAATAACACTCTAAATTTTAAAATAATGCCGAAATTTTATTTACTCACTAAATAAAACTGCGCTATTACAGAGCCTCCTCCATATGAATATATTTTTTGGACTCTTGTCAGCAATTCTTCGAAAGAGGTAGCTTCTTTCTTAATAAGGGAAGCAAAGAATTGTCCTAGCTTTAAGCCATCTACACAGGCATGTACTTTTAGCTTCGGCTCTACTCCTGGGATTTCCAGGACAGCCTCATTAAAACGTGTCATGTAGTCTCTCAAACTTTCATTGGCACCTTGTTTAATGGTTGTTAGGTGCAAGGAGTTTCTGGTGGTCCTTTTGGCGCTGACGAACTGTAGTAGGAAAACTTCCCTCAGATCCATGAATGCTCTTGGTAACTGCTTGAACCAATGTTGAGCAGTTCCAGACAGAGTTGTGAGGAATACACTGCACTTGACACCCTCCGAATATTGGTGGAGGAGGCATAAGCTTTTAAATTTCATCAAATGTTCTTCAGGGTCTCCTTTCCCCTGGTATTCACAGGAAATTGTTTTGAAGTTGCTGAGAACGGGGTCCATTTGAATATCTACCGAGAATGAGCGGTTCTCGTCGATATATAAAGAGAAAAGTTATGACTTGTTTCCCCCATTCTTATTATTCGAAAGGTGCTTCGGGTTTCCTTCTTCATTTAAGTTGTGAATTTCCCTTTCACTTGCCTCTGTTTCCTTTGAGGTTCTTTCTGTGGCTCGCTTCTGCTCTTTCAGCCTTTTCACTTCTTTCGCCAAGAGCCTCATCTGCTCTTGTTGCTGGGCGTATTTCTTAGCCCATGCATTTTCAATGTTCTCGGTGAGATTTCCTTTGAGTTCCTCAGGACCTTCTTCATCTGGGGATTCCCAGTCAGTGGAAAATCCCTCCTCTTGTTCAGCCACTATTGAGGGTAGCTTTGAGACCAATTCTTGGGTTATGCCTGGGTTTACAGGCTTCTGCTTGTACATTGCGGAGGTGTTCTTACTTCCTCCACCTTCTTGGGTTTCACCCGGGGGATCTGCGTTTTGGGGATTTATTCCCAAGATGTGAAGTCTTTTTTCGACAGCCCCCTCGACTACACCCTCTACAAGTGCTTTCATCTGGAGGAGCATGGTCGGGGAAAACTGAGCTTCCATGTTGACACTGGCCTCCGTCATCATAGTGCCTTTTCTTTTATACCCAAGTAGGGAATTATCTGGATTTCCAGTAGCTTGGCCGGCTTCTTTTGAAGCAGCATCTGAGGCAATATTAATCCTTACGGGACTCTGCAAATGTTTGAGGATGTTTAGAGAATTAATTCCAGATGCTCTTTGAAAGAGGCTTAGAATATATGTAATTGTTTCTAAACGACCTTTTGCGATTGGGAATCATTTGTGGTAGTTCTAACAGATGTTGCCTGTTTATTACAGGGCTCTTAAAGGGTGGCTTCTGCCCATATGAGGTAGGGGTAAATGACGCCTGCTTTCGCAAGACTCAATGCTATGGTGTCCCTTTTCATAGAGCTTTCTATGTGAAGCTTTTGATAGGGATCTAATTATGGTGTGGGGCTCTTTAAGACTAGTATAGTCCCTTATTTCATAAGATCCAATGCGGGGTGCCTGATCATACAGGACTTTATGTATGATGCCTAACTATGTAGGGCTTTTTGTATGGTGCCTACTGTGTAGGGCTTTTTGGGCGGTGCCTACTGTGTAGGGCTTTTTGCATGGTGCCTACTGATAACCACATATTTAGCATGCTTTAGAGTGCGTCTCAATGCGTGTTTTGGTTAGGATATGTGCTTAAATGAATAGGAAATGATAGGTTTGTACAATTTATGCATTTTCTATATGCTTTGCGCTTTCTCTCGTTTTCCGTGCTAATTTCAGGTGCTGTGGCAATTTTCTGGGCACGTTTGACTTATCCTATGTCGAAGAGGATCGAAAGAGGAAGCCGTAGCACTTTGCGGAATATTTTTCCGATGCCGGACGAGAGAGAACGAGCCAAAACCGTGGGAGCGCGCAAACTGTCAAATGTAGGCGAGAATGCACAAGAGACACCTTTAGTCAACTTTCCAGAAATTACAGATTTTACCCCACCTTCTCAACAAAGTTTCTGTTATTTGCAATTTGACCCCAATTTGTGGGAAAACTATAAATAGCTAGTTATTTTCCTTATTTGGCATCTTTTATCACTTGTAATTCACTTTTGCACTCTCTCTTAGAACCCTAGCTATTTTCCCTCTTTCCTCTTTGGTATTTTCAAATATTGTTGGATGATCAAGCTTGGATATTGAAGATTGTTGGAGAATTTCTATTCCTTTCACTTTCCTTGTTCTTTCCATTATGTTTTTCTCTTACTTTTGATGGTTTGATTGCTAGATCTATGGCTAGCTAAACTTGTATATGGCTCCAAGTGATGGATGATTTGATGTAGATGATAGGTATTAGAGTCTAGGATGTTGATCTACCTTCCTCTTGGATTGCCTATGGATTGGGACTTTAATTTGAATGCATGAATAATTGATCACTAGGAGTGCATCTAAGGTGTTTGATGGAATGCCTAGAAAGCTTCCATTCATAGCACTTGGCATCAATCCATACCCATATCACTTGATTTCATCTCATATAGTTCCTAGAAAGAATTAGATGGGTTGGATGAGAGTTGGTAGGTTATCTTAGACTAATTTGAGCTATTTGGAGTTGATAGGGTATTTAAAGGCTTAGAAAGCACTTATTGCTCTATTGATCTACTTGTTAATCACCCTAGTAAGGTAGGTTAGCATATATGATATAAGAAACCATCCAAGGTGGATTAAATTGGTTTGAAGCATCTAGATTCTAAGACCTTTCATCATCATCATATTGGAAATCACTTGGATCCATGCCTTTTACTATTGTTGATTATTTATATTTGCATTTTACTAGTTTTGTTTACTCTACATTGTTTACTTTACTCTTTGCCTAGTTAAGAAAAACCAAACTATGAATGTCTGCTTAGATAGTATAATGGAGACAACATAAACTACTTGATTTGCTATTGCCATATTCACTCCTTGTGGTTCGACATTCGGACTTACCTAGTTCGATATTATTGCTAGGCTAGAAATAGCGTAGTCACCTACTGTGTAGGGCTTTTGAGATATAGCCTGTTAGACAGGGCTTCTGAGAATTCCGCCCATTATATGGGACTTACGAGAATATTGCCTATTAGATAGGGCTTATGAGGGGTTCTGCCCATTATATGGGGCTTACGAGAATATTGCCTATTAGATAGGGCTTCTGAAGGGTTCTGCCCATTATATGGGGCTTACGAGAATATTGCCTATTAGATAGGGCTTATGAAAGTGTTGCCTATTAGATAGGGCTTCTGAAGGGTTCTGCCCTTTATATGGGGCTTACGGGAGGTTCTGCCTTCAAATGCGAGGCCCCTTCATCAAGGTGAATGGGGTGACCTCGTCATTTTTGGCTTTCCATTTTCAGTGTCCTTACTTTGTGCATTTTCGGTTCATGGCAATACAGGGGTCATGACTGGATTTGAGTCGCAATGCCTCCACTGTAATTACCAATCCCCCATAACCCACAAGTTAATTCCATGCTTTGCAATAGTTAACGAGATTTTAAACTCACCAATTACAAAAGGTGAGCTAAATGCGTTCTGAAGTTGCTGCAATTTTTGACTCAGCTTTCCCTCAGATTCTCCACAACCTTAGGATTTTGACAGATAAAATGTTAGAACGGATGTGTAACGAAGATATAGAAATGAGTAGAACCGAGGCTAGAGTTAGACTCTATCTCCGTAAGACAATATTGCTCCGATATAGTGCAATCGGACTATAGCAATTGTCTCCAAGATACAACGGTTCACGAACTCGAATCGATGCACTTCGAATCGACGTTCCGGCGAACTACTAAATAGTTCAAGACTATGTAATAAGAAAGGTGTATATGATTGTCAGTATCTCCTCAAATGAATTGTAGGAGGTCTATTTATAATAATGAAGAGTTGTGATGTCTATTCATGAAAAGGTGGCACCCTTTCCTCCGGGATGAATCTGGATGGTTGGATCGTGCCTTTTCACAAAAGACGCGATCCTATGGTTATTGATTGCACCCTTTGGATATGAAGCACCACTTCATAATTAAAAGCACCTTTTCGTAATTTACATTAACTAAATGCATTAATTTCTCATTCATCCAAAATTGGAACTTAGAGAATTAATACACTAAATTAATCTACTTGAAATGTAGATTTCGAATATGTAATTTAGCTTAATATCTGCTAAACGGAGCTTCTTCAAATCTTCAATTGAAGAGAGCTACACAAAACACCTTTTGAGAAGTTGCACCTCTACAAGATCAACTTTCAAAAGTTATACCTCTTCATCATAACTCCAATTTCCCCAACAATCCCCCACATGAATGAACATTAATGCATGTGCAGGAATCTACATAGTCTCGAAGACCTATTATTGCATCGGGATAGATAGCTTTTGGCTTTGAATCTTCCCTAGTATAATACTATCGGATTTACTTGTTGCTTGGTGAACGTGATGTCTTGAGCCTAGCAACTTTTATGTAAACCAAGACAATAGCATATACACAATAATAGATACACTATCTTTCGTTCTCATGTTGTGTCCATTTTGGCCTTGGACCATATCTTGGATTCATAAGTGTTATTATTTGAAGCGGCCCCACTTCACACTTATATAGGTGATCTCCTATCAAGGTATCGTTCCATACTTTGTAGGAATCATTAAAAGCTTTGTAGCTTACCCTTACCACTACATATTAGCACCTGAGCAGCTTCGAGAATGAATTTTAATTGAATTTCAAGTGCAAAACTGAACATTCATAACTTAGTTGTCTCATTGAACCAAGTTCTTGGGATCTCCAGTCATCATGGTTGAGTTACCGCTATGAACGTTCTTTTATTGTGGATTTTCAACCCATTCCCCATACTGCACAATTGACCACACAAACTTTGACTTTTTAGTTGTCAATGTTCATCTACCTTAGTGATCAATTGTTTTGAGAACAGTCTTGTACGTTCTTTCTCAAAACATCATTTCTGTCATAGTATCACCTTTTCTAATGGTTAAGTTTACTAGATGACAATTTCTTCATCATAGTAATACTCTTTCAAATGTAGGTGTACTAGATTATGTTACGTTTCTTTGTAACCTTTCCAATTACACTGGACAATTATCAACATTGTCCTAGTTTACTCTCTTAGTTAATCAATTAAATGGACTTCGCATCTTCTATGTCTTTTGCTTGTAAGACTACATTTAAATGTGTTCAAGGTATTCAATTCTTGAACCCCCACATTTGAATGTATCGAGATAGACCATCAAGATGCCTCCATTACTTCACTTTGTGGTTAGCTGTATTTCCGAGATTTGATTAGTTTCAAGGGTTCTTACTTCTTTACCTCACCTTTGATGCAAATAATCAATAATTAATTCATCAAGGTAAGTCCTAATCAAATATCTCATTCAAATTCATTTATTCTAAACAATCTTTAGAATACATGTACACTTATAATTGCAAGTGTTTATCTACTAAGTAGTAGATACATCTCTTGTCTTTTAAAATATATATTTAAAACATAATCTTGACTATCTTTCTTACAAAGATTTTGTCAATACATATATTCTACCATAAGTAGAATTGTCATATGTTGCAACCAAATGTTGAACATATCCTCACAATGTTTCTTTTAAACATTTATGACAACTATATTGTGAAATAATTTTGACAATCTCATATTGTCAAACATTATCATGGATATTGTATCCTTTGTGAATTTTACGGACTTATTAACATAATCCCCCACAAGTTTTGGGTTAAGATATTAAGCCAAAACTTTATTAATCGAAAAGTCACCATAAGTTTTGAATTATTCAAAACCTTGATATATAGAACCTTCTGTATATCTTTAAGCAAGTTCCTTTCATATGGACAACAATTTCAGTGTTCAAATGACACCAAAATTCACCATCCAAACAAAATCGAAAACTGTATCTAAGAATATCTTTAGAAACTACAGGTTGAACCCGTCGATTTGATGGGTCGTGCCCATCCTCCCGATGCCTGAGTCACCCGGAAACTGCCCGGAAAGTTTGCTGCGCTGAAACTGGAGCAGTTTCTGTATTTTGTTGATTTCGGGATATAATCTTCACCAATTTCAATGAAACAGCCTATAATAGTATTCTACTCGTCAAGAGGATTCCATCGGTGGGTGGGTCATTAAAATCCGACCACCGACGTGGCTGGAATGGCCTCTGGAATATCGCGTCTCCGCGCGACTCCCTACCAGCGACGGGGTCGATTTTCCCGGCGAATGTCTCTGCCGTCGCTGCACCAAAACGGACGATCTACCCCTTTATCTCTTCGTCTTATCGAAGAGAATAAAGCCCAGCCATCGATATCACAATTGGATTCGAGATCCAATCGGAAAACGGCCAGAACAGTAGCGCCGAGTTGAAATCTGAAAACGGTGACCGAAGGAAAGTCACCGGTGGCTGCCATGACGGAGACTGCCACCGTTGGGAACACGAACTGGCTGAGTCAGAGCGTTTGGTTGCCAACAGTCCCAGGCATGCCCTGGAGATTCTTCTTCCTTACCCGCGGTAGCGGCACGTTCCCGGCACCCTCCGTCTGCAACGGCGGCGCCTTCACTGGATGCACCCGCCCAGGCCCAAATTCATCTTCCCCATAAGTGCCTTCAACGCTACCCAATCCATAATTCCAATGAATACCTGAAATAAAGAAACACACACACAAGAATTCTGCACGACCGCGAGAGAGAGAGGCATCGTCTTTCTGATCTATGCCGGCGGCAATGAGATGTCGCCCGAGCAGAAGGCGAGGGATCGCCGACCGCGGTGGAGGAAGGAAGCGGTGGAGCGATTTTGAGGTGAGATTTGGCGCGACAATTGAGTGGGGTGGGGTTCAGTTGGGGAGTAGATGTTCAAAATCCATTCTCAATCTATCTATCCCCTTTACCAATGGATAATTCCATCGACCGAGACTCATCGAATTTTGGCCGAAAACCTGCAATCACTTACACCAAACCATAGATTGAAAACAAAATCAATTCTCGATAATCCAACATGATCAAACCTGTGTCCGAGAAGAGCTATCTTCGATACGAGAAAATATTGTCTTACGATTGTTAGAACGGATGTGTAACGAAGATGTAGAAATGAGTAGAACCGAGGCTAGAGTTAGACTCTATCTCCGTAAGACAATATTGCTCCGATATAGTGCAATCGGACTATAGCAATTGTCTCCAAGATACAACGGTTCACGAACTCGAATCGATGCACTTCAAATCGACGTTCCGGCGAACTACTAAGTAGTTCAAGACTATGTAATAAGAAAGGTGTATATGATTGTCAGTATCTCCTCAAATGAATTGTAGGAGGTCTATTTATAATAATGAAGAGTTGTGATGTCTATTCATGAAAAGGTGGCACCCTTTCCTCCGGGATGAATCTGGATGGTTGGATCGTGCCTTTTCACAAAAGACGCGATCCTATGGTTATTGATTGCACCCTTTGGATATGAAGCACCACTTCATAATTAAAAGCACCTTTTCTTAATTTACATTAATTTAATGCATTAATTTCTCATTCATCCAAAATTGGAACTTAGAGAATTAATACACTAAATTAATCTACTCGAAACGTAGTTTTCGAATATGTAATTTAGCTTAATATCTGCTAAACGGAGCTTCTTCAAATCTTCAATTGAAGAGAGCTACACAAAACACCTTTTGAGAAGTTGCACCTCTACAAGATCAACTTTTAAAAGTTATACCTCTTCATCATAACTCCTATTTTTCCAACATAAAACAATTTAGTTATCACAGTTCATATTATGAGGAAAATATGATCTCGAAATCGCCTCAGATTCGTTTGATTTGCTATTATAAACAAATCAGCTGGAATCAATTCGCAGTATACATACTCGGGTTTCCTAAAAGGATCACTGAACTAACATCCCTCTTTTTGGGCGTTTCTAGCACCAGGGAAATAACAGAGGAAATTCATAAACACATTACCACAATCAGCTAAAACTTCAGAGATACTATAGAGGTTAACACTCCAGATTCAACAACTTCGACAGTATTTACAAATAGCAAGCTTAAATTCACATATAAGGAAGGAGAATCAACATCTCGAACTCGAGTTTCCCTTCAGCAGGGTATCAATCACAATTTCTGCTATGAAGAGAGCATAATCTGAGGATCACGCCATATTTCGCAGGTCACAATCATGAAGGGCTTAACAGAAATCAGTCAATAATATTCACACCCAGATTTCTGCAAAATAATCAACAAATACAGCATGCCCATTCGCTCTAGTATCAAGTTTTCCTATATCCTTCATATAAGGAGATGATAAGGAAAATCATCAACAATATTATAAAGTCGAGCTAGAATTTCGCATAAAACAGAGGAAATCGACGTCTTAGACTCAAAATTTCCCACAGACGGCGCCAGTTGATAGATCCGGTTTGAAGATCCACAACGATTTAAGTGATTATTCATCATATTTGCAGAGAGTATTCATAGATAAAGCATTACAACGGTAGAAAGCAAGAGATTCATGTGACTTATTAGCCATAACCATGTATTTCAGACATATTACATACAGAGCATCGTTCATATAAGTATAAAAGGCATTAGCTGAGCTATATGCTTAAACAGAGGGAGTCTATGACCATAAATTAGTTAAATCCATGGAGTTTAGAGCTCATTCGAGTGGAAAAGCGAAGAAAGATAGAGAGAGAAGAGAGGGAAGTGAAGAGCGCAAGGCGCCTTTATGCTTCGTCCTCCCTTCACGACGAGGATTGTACCTTAGGCTTGAGATGATGTGAGAGAGAGATTCGTCCCAATGATGAAGATGGAATATGAAGGTGATCGTGAATGAGGTTTCCCGGAAGAAGACCTCGAGAGCTTCGACTGCTCCGACTCCAAGGAGCTCGTGGAAGAATGTGAGAATGGATGGAATAGTACGCAGTGTGCGTGTGCGTGTGCGCGTGAAGAGTTGAGTTTGTTGATTGCCTAATGGTATGCGATCACTCAGTATTTATAGGTGTGGAAAGGATGAAAAGGTGATCATTCGTGCAGAGGGAGGACAAGAAAGGAATTTCTTTGGAGACAAGATCCTCTTCGTCATCAATTCGGTGGTCCCCACTCTGTAGTATGTAGAGTCACGCTAATAGTGTGTTGAGCAGATCCTCCGGTCTTAGAAGGTGCCTGAGGACCTGGTATAGCTTCTGGGACAAAACAGATCCGTACATGCTCTCACGGCTTCTGTATGAACTACGCTTCTTAGCCTTGCCTTGCATCTGAGGCTCCTAAGAACCTGTAACATCTTAATAAAATGCTACCATAGTTATTATTAATCCTTGTCGAGGCTAATATTCATCCCTATATGATAACTAGTTCTAGTCAGAACTTATCATTCCCTTCGTCTTGGCGAAGCCTCTATGTTTGACATAACACTTGATGCCTCAGGGAAATGGTTTTAGCTATTATTCAAGATTGTCATATGGTACTGTTGGTATTAACTCTCTTTGGAGACGATAGCCCAAAGTTATGGGAGGCACATTTTCTTAGCAATTAAAATTATTTACGTGGCAGGGCTGATACTAGTCCCTATCACAGATGACCCTCGATCATAAAAGGCTTGTCAAAAGCAAAACTTATCTATTTTAAACCTCACTACAAGAGCATTCAAAACTAATTTGCTAAAAACATTCAAACATTTGCAGAACTTCGCAAAGATGACTGCCAACTCAAATGCTCGTTTGGAAAAGGTATCTGACAGAGTCACCCGCTCTTCTAGGGGGCGGAGGCCTGACCATATCATTCCAAGATTATCCTTCGGACCCAGGGACAACCAGGCCATCATACATCAACACAATGATGCCCTTGTAATAGCTGCGGAAATAGAGGGGTATCAAGTACGGAGAATCTTCATTGATACTGGGGCTCCTGTTAATGTGATCCTCATGGATTGTTTCAATCAGATGTCCCAAAGGAGGCTTCTGAAACCAGCCAAAGTAGCTCTTCAGGGTTTCTCGCAGAAGCCTATCATGACAGTAGGATCAGCAGATCTTACACTCACCTTAGGTGAGGGACATGTTAAAACATCAAAGCTGACCACCTTCTGGGTAGTTGATCAAGAGTCATCCTATTATGTTATTTTAGGAAAAGCTGCCCTGAACTCTTTCCAAGCAATAGTATCAACATATCACTTAACGATGAAATTCCCCGTGGGAAATCAAATAGGACGGATATCAGGAAATCAAATGATCTCACGAAAATGCTATATCCAGTCCGTCAAAACAGGGGAAGCCAAAAAATGGGCTGTCCCAGAACCCGTTGCCCCCGACACAAACCAGAAAGGGAGGAGGGCAAAATCAAGGAGGCTGATACTATCAAAGAAGGGCAAAGTTTAATGATCCCTGCAGAGCAATTGATAGAAGTAGAATTGATCCCAGACCGAAAGGGGTTTACCACCAAAATTGGCACTCAGATGCCTCAAGATATATCGTCGCAACTAGTAAGATGTCTGCAAAAGAATGCAGATGTTTTCGCTTTCGGGTCATCTGACGTAGTGGGGGTGGACGCAACTGTAGCATTACACTGTCTAAATGTGGACCCCTCGGCAAAGCCAGTAAAGCAAAAGTTAAGGCAATTTGGCCCTGAGAAAAATAAAATCATCAGGGAGGAAGTCGCAAAGCTATTAGAAGCTAAACATATTAGGGAAATAAAATTCCCATAATGGCTATCAAATGCAGTGATGGTAGCCAAGGGAAACACAGGCACCTGGAGGATGTGTATTGACTTTAGAGATTTAAACAAAGCCTGTCCGAAAGATCATTACCCTCTACCTAGAATTGATCAATTGGTGGATTCTACATCAGGGTGTGAGTTGCAATCTATGATGGATGCATATCAAGGCTACCATCAGGTCAAGATGAATCCGTCAGATATCCCAAAAGCCGCATTTGGGGTTTGCGCTGGGACATTTGGTTTCCAAAGCATGCCTTTTGGCTTGAAAAACGCAGGCGCCACCTATCAAATGATGATGGATAAAATCTTTAAGAACCAAATCAGCAGAAATATGGAGGTATATGTTGATGATATACTAGCCAAGAGTGTGCACGCCTAGGATCATATACAAGACCTGGAAGAAGTGTTTGCTGTAGCCAGGCTGTATCACCTTAAACTAAACCCGGCCAAGTGCTCATTCAGTGTCCAAGCCGGGAAATTCTTGTGTTATGTGGTCACCCCCAGGGGGATTGAAGTTAAACAGGCCAAAGTACAGGCTGTACCAGATATGACACCCCCTCGAAACATTCGAGAAATTCAAAGGCTCAATGGGCGAATTACAGCGTTGAGTCGTTTCATCTCCTGATTAGCGGACAAAAGCCTACCCTTTTTCAAAATTCTGAGAAAGGGAAGTAGGTTCGAATGGACGAATGAATGTCAGAAAGCCTTCGAGGAATTGAAAGAGCATTTGGCAGAGCTGCCCCTGCTTACTAAGCCGCTGCCGCATGAAGTCGTATATTTATATATAGCTGTGGGAGAAGAATCTATCAGTTTTGTACTCCTGAGAGAGGAAGGGCTAATTCAGAAGCCTATCTACTATACAAGCAAGATAATACAGGTGATAGATCCGGGTTGAAGATCCACAACAATTTAGGTGATTATTCATCATATCTCAGAGATCTAGGGGTAATATTCATGCATAGAGAATCACAGATGGTGATAAGTAAAGGATTTGTGCGATTTATGGGCGTTAGTAGCCCGTTTTTCATAAAGCATCTCTTTTCAGGCATAATGTAAAGAATTAAGGCAAACGTATAGTAATGAAATCTTTTAACCATATAACTAGCCGAATCCTCACAGCGCGGAGCTCGTTTAGGAGGAAGAATGTGATAGATCCGGGTTGGAGATCCACAACAATTTAGGTGATTATTCATCATGTTTTGCAAGGAGCATTCATGGATCAAGCGTTAAAACAATAAAGAGCAAGAGATTTGTATGTTGGAAAAGCTATAATCATGTATTTTGTATAGAGCATAGTTTACGCAGAAATGGCGAGGAGTAATCAAGCTATATGTTTAAATCAAAGGTATATTAAGGCATATTTAACCTTAAACTAGTAAAATTCATGGAGTTTAACACTCATTCAGGCGGATAATAGTAACATGAAGTAAGGGGAAAACGAGAAGCGAGGAGCGCAGAGCCCCGTTGAGCGTAGGTCCCTCTGGATAACGAGGGTTTTACCTTAGTATCGAGGTGGTGTGTGAAGGAAACTCTTCTCGGCAACAAGGAGGGAGAATGAAGGTGAATGCGGGCGATATTTCCCGGAAGAAAGCTTTGGAAGCTTGGGCTACTTGAGCTCGGAAGAGCTCGTGAGAGAATGTGAATGGAACAGTACGTTAAGTGCGTATTTGTATGTAGAATGGAATTGCGATTGCCGGGTATTTATAGGTGCAAGGAGGGTGAAAGAGCAAACATTCGTGTGGAGGAAGGACATAAAAGGAATTCCTGCAGAGGTAAGATTCCCTTCATCATGAATGCGTGGTCCTCACTCTAGAGTACGTAGAGTCATGCGGATGGCGTGCTACCCAGAACCTAATGGTTCTGTCAGATGCTTGAGGGCATTGATCAGATCCTTCGATCCTGACAGATGCCAATAAATTCCATGTGGCTTCTGGGAAGAGATAAGACTTCTAGCTTCGGCGTAGGACATGCCTTATGATTACACTGGGCCTCTGAGACCTATGAAATCTCTTTGTTAATATGTTGTTATCCGGAGCAGCTTCTATAAATCATTATCAGAATTAATGTTTATCCCCCTTAATGATGTTATCAAGACTAAATCTGACCAGGACTTATAATGCCTTTCGTTTCGATAAGATCTCTGCATTTAGCAAGGCATCTGATGTGCAATTTTCCTCGGAAGCGATATCCTAAGGTACGGGAAAATGTATTTCCTCATTAATTTGGGTTATTTATGGAGTATGGCTGATATTAGTCCCTATCAGAATGGAAGAGAAAGACGAGGATGAAGCAGAGAATGCGTGCTGCTTTCACGCTTCGTCCTCCTTTGTTAGAGAGAACTATTACGTTCAAAATGGTGGGGGTACTCCTTCCAGTGATGAGAATGGAGGTGAGGATGATGACGAATAAGACTTTTCCGGAGAGTGCCTTGAAAGCTCTAATCGCTCTAGCTTGAGAGAGCTCGAGGTATAACGTGAAGTGAATGGAATAGTACGCAAAGTGCGTGTGTTATGAAGAATTGAGTTGGATTAAGTTAGATGGAGTGGTGTGGTCACTCGATATTTATAGGTGTAGAAAGGATGAAAAGGTGAATGTTTGTACTAGGGGAGGACAAGAAAGGAATTTCTAAGGAGACAAGATTCTTTTCGTCATTAATTTTGTGGTCCTCACCCTAAGGTAGGTAGAGTCACACCGATCGTGTGTTAGGCACATCCCTAGGTTCCCGCAGATCCTCACCGCCTTCAACAGCTTCTATATGAGCCGGGATCTGCACAGGTGATAACCACATATTTAGCATGCTTTAGAGTGCGTCTCGATGCGTGTTTTGGTTCGGATTTGTGCTTAAATGAATAGGAAATGATAGGTTTTTACAATTTATCCATTTTCTATATGCTTTGCATTTTCTCTCGGTTTCCGTGCTGTTTTCAGGTGTTGCGGCAATTTTCTGGGCAAGTTTGACTCATCCTATGTCGAAGAGCATCGAAAGAGGAAGCCGTAGCACTTTGCGGATTAATAGAGAACGAGCCAAAATCGTGAGAGCGCGCAAACTGTCAAATGTGGGCGGAAAGTACACGGGTCAAACGAAAATGGACTAGTCAACCCTTCATTTAACTTTCCAGAAATTACAGTTTTTACCCCACCTTCTCAACTTAAGTTTCTAGTATTTGCAATTTAGCCCCATTGCTTGGGAAAACTATAAATAACTAGTTATTTTCCTTATTTGTCATCTTTTATGACTTGTAATTCACTCTTGCACTTCTACTTTAGAACCCTAGCTATTTCCCTCTTTCCTCTTTAGTATTTTCAAATTATGTTGAAGATTATGCTTAGAGTTTGAAGAGATTGTTGAAGATTTCTTCTCTACTTTTCATTCCTTGTCATTTACATTATGTTTTTGCTTATTGTTCATGGTTTGATGCTTAGATCCATGCTAGGCTAGATCCATTTGGGTTTCAAATGATGGATGGTGTAAATTAGGCTAGGATTTTATGGTTTTTGATGTGGATCTACCTTTCCTTTGAGTTGCCCTTGGATTTGATTGGATTTAATTGCATGAATGATTGACAACCATGAGTGCATACAAGGTGTTTGATGGAATGCCTAGGAAGCTTCCATTCATAGCACTTGGCATGAATCCTTGCTCATATTATCTAGTATTGATTTGCATTGCTCCTAGAAAGAATTATGTGAATTGATGTTAGATTAGTAGGCATTGTGCTTTTAGGAGTTGGTAATATGTTTAGAATGGTAAGCATGTTATTCAATCTACTAGTTATCAAGTCTTAGGAGGATGAGATAGCTTGCTTTATGTAATATGCCACTCAAAGGAATTAAAATGGTTTGATACATCAAATACCTAATCTTTAGCCTAATCACATCGGAAATCGTTTGAAACCTTATCTTCTTTACTTGTTCCTTTACTTGTTCTTTACATTCCTTGCCTTTATTTTTGCTTGTTATTTCATTTACTTAATGCATGCCTAGTTATAAAACACCAAACTCATGACCATGTGCTTAGATAGTATGATAGAGACTACGTGAACTACTTGATTGTCTATCGATACATTCACTCCTTGTGGTTCGACCCAGACTACTAGCTAGTTCGGTTATTGTATTATTGATAGGCTAGAAATAGCCGAGTCAATTTTTGGCGCCGTTGCCGGGGAGTGAATAGATTGATGATCAATAGTTTGTCTAGTTTCTTGTTGCTAATTTGAGCTTGTTTTTTTTTTTTTTTTTTTTTTTTTTTTTTTTTTTTTTTTTTTTTTTTAGATAGGATGGTATTGTGCTTGCTGATTCAAGCATTCTATTGGACTATTTTTGATTTCTTTATTGGTGTGCTTGATAGGTACACACTTCATAGATCCAAGGTTAAACATGTGCAATCTTTTGATTTGGATTATGAGAAGAGAGAAAGAACTTCCAAAGACCAAGATGTGGAAATCAATCGGGAAGTGGAAGTTCTTAGGAAGAAATTGGAGGCTATGGAAGCAAGAGTGGATGAGCAAAGGAGGGGAACTCAAGAGGTTCAATTAACTCCTATAATTGAGATATTCCAACCTCCAAAAGCTAGTTATCAAGGAAGAGAATGGGGCACGGTTGATGCACCTAGCTTTGAGCTCAAACCGGGTTTGATTCGTTTGGTTCAAGCAAATCAATTTGGAGGAGAAGTCACCGAGGACCCAAATGATCATCTATACTCATTCCTCGAAATTTGTGATACCCTCAAGCTCGAAGGAGTGCCAAATGACACAATCCGGATGAGACTCTTCGGATTTTCACTTCGTGACCGGGCTAAAGAGTGGTTCAAAGGTCTCAATGGGAAGTCAATCAAAACATGGGAAGACCTATGCAAAGCTTTTCTCTCAAGATACTTTCCACCTTCCAAGGTACAACATCTAATCTCAGAAATTTATCGGTTTTCACAACATGAAGATGAGATGATAGTTGATTGTTGGGAGAGATTCCGTGAGCTCTTAAGGAAATGCCCTCCACATGGCCTAGATGAGAGTCGACAAATCTTCATCTTCTATGGTGGTTTGACTTCACAAACGAGAACTATTGTAGATGCTACCTCCGGAGGTTGTTTGCTTAATCGTAATGTGAAAGAAGCTATGAGGATTCTTGAAGAGATGGTCTCTAACTCTTTTCAATGGCCTATGGAAAGGGTGCATTCAAGGAAAGATACCTCCATGATGGATGATAAATATGAAGAGTTTGATTCCCAAATTACCAACCTCAAGAAGGAGCATGAAGAGATTAAAAAGGCGTTGATGGAAACACGAGCTTGGCAAAGACCAAAGAATGGAAGAATTCGTGGCCAAGAAGAGGTGATTCACATCAACCAACAACCTCTCTCGGTTTCTCAACAATTTGTAGAAGATGATCCACTCCAATCTTGGAGTTATGAGGCTCCATTGATGTCCCCACTTTCCATGCCTATTCATGAGCCTCAAGAGGAAATAAAGCCCTATTTGCCATATTCAATGAAGGATGAAGGTATCTCTCTTACTCGTTTTCCCCAAACTTTTATGAAGAATGATGATGTGAGTGAGTTGAATGATGGTATCGTGGATAATACATCACTTCCTCTTGGGTTAAGATGTGAGGATCATGATGAGTTTGGGGGAGAGAAGAGAGATGATCTTGTGGAGAGTACTCCTCATGAAGAAGTTGTAGAGATGAGCATTGGTAGGTTGGAAGAGTTCAAGAAGTTGGATATCAATTCTTCTTTGGTCGAGTTGTTGAGAACTATGCCAAATCATGAGAAGGTCTTGGAGGATGTGGACAAGAGAAAGATGAGGATGGATGATGATATAACCATTGAGTTGTCGGTGGAATGTAGTGCTAGACTACGAAGAGAATTCCCCAATAAGAAAAGCGATCTTGTAGATTTCACAATTCCTTGTGAAATTGGTGATCAAGTGCTAGAGAAGGTCTTATGTGACATGGGTTCAAGAGTGAACGTGATGCCTCTTCCTATCTTTGAACGTTTGAAGATTGGAACCCTTATGCCCACCATGACTATACTTAAATTGGCGGATCGCTCTATCATAATTCCATGGGGAAAGGTCGACAATGTGCTTATCAAGGTTGGAAAGTTCATCTTTCCGGTGGACTTCTTCGTTCTTGACATTGATGAGGAGCAAAACATTCCTTTGATACTTGGTATGCCTTTCTTGTCCACAAGCCGAGCTATATTGGATGTTTGTGATGGAAGTCTCATTTTCCGAGTTGATGAAGAAGAGATGACATTCTATGAACCGGAAGTTGAGAATGGATTGAAAATTCCAACCAAGGATGAGGGACTTGAGCTTGAAGACTTACCTCATTCAATGTTTGTCGATGCATTCCCATATCGAGGAGGAGGTTTCAAAAACCTAGGAGGCGTGAAGTTCCAAGAGAAGATTGCCGATCCTTCACGTGAGAGGTTTACAAGTTTTGGAGGTCAAGAGAGGACCTCGTTTGATGTCCCATGAGCTACATTGAGGTATCGTCGAGCTAACGACGTTAAACAAGCGCTCGATGGGAGGCACCCCAACACGTATCCTTTATTTTCTCGTTTTCTTTAAGTTTAGTCGTTTTAGTCGAATAAGAGTTGAGAAGTGGGTCAATATGTTTGGAAAGGAATTTCTAAGTGTTGGATGCTTTCTTATGCCTTAGAAAATTTTTGAGATTTTTCAAGTTGGCAATTTCATGCCTTAGAAAAATTTTGAGAATTTTCAAGTTTTGTATTCCAACACTTAGAAAAATTTTGAGGGTCTAAGTTTTCCTTTTGCGCAGTCCGGCGGTAAAATAAAAAAAAAATAGCAAAACTTGTCGGAATTCGATTCCGTCGATTGCGTTGAGTTCCTAAGACTCGGGAGTAGGGGGAGGACCGACTTTCGTCCCGGACCGGACCGGAAACGCTCGGGCCAAGCCCGGGGATCAGACTCGTCTGCGACCTAGCCCTTGGTCGCTGGTTTGGTCGCAATCCACTATGCAGTCTGCGACCTAGCCCTTGGTCGCAATCCACGGCGCAGTCTTGCCGTTTCGCCTCGTTCTCCCTCGTACGAACTCCGAATTGCATTCCGTCTTTTGCTATGGATTCCTATTTCAACCCTCTACAACATGGAATAGTTTTGAGTAATTTTTTTTTTTTTTTTTTAGTTTGGTGTAAATAAGTTGTCAAATTAGGGCTGGAACATGAGGAGGAAGGTATCTCAAATCATCCCCTTACATGAGCTTATTGTTCACTCCTTGAGCTATGCTTTGATATGTGATTACTAATTTGTGAATTGAGATTGAATGTTGCTAGGGGGTGACAAAGAGAAGCAATGCATGAAGAAAGGGTGGTCATTCAACTTAATCAAGCGCGTACCGGAATGGGTAGCATTGAATGTGATATCCATCCAAAGCTTGGACCTTTGTGAGTGTAGTTTAAATTCCTTATTATTCTCCCCTCCAAACTCATTTTAGACATTGTTTCTAAAATAAGTTTGGGGGAGGGGGGTAAGATAAGGACTTTAAACTACGTTTCTTTCTTCGGTTTTTCATTAAGTTGTGTGCTTAGTGATTTATAAGCTTGTATTTGCTTGATAAAGTTGATTGTGCTTGATTTGGATGCTTGAAAGTGATGAATGTGTTTGAGTGTGTTTGGTATGTGATGAGGGTGAATAAGTTGGAATGTGACTCAAGTGATTCATATGTGTGTAAATGTATGCTTACTTGCAAATTTTGCAAAATTTTTAAAAAACTTCTTTCGAATGAATCACTTGAAGTCTTGGTTCTCATAGTGTGGTTGTCAATTCCTTTGCTTTCAAGAGAGATGTCGATGATGAGTTGAGCGAAAATTGATATCATATTTTGTGGGATTTCTCATGTGTGTATTGACCATGAAATGGTTGCATAGCATGATTAACTAGGAATGATTGATCTTAGGCACATGAACTCTAAACAAAAGCTTGTGAGATTTGAGCCAAAACGTTGCATTAATAACGTTACTTTTTTCTTTCTTGAGAGTTTGCCATGTATTGCATTGTTATCTTCTAGAACTTGCCTTCAATCTCGATCGAGGTTGCTATATGTGCTACGAGAACTTAGAAATGATTTTAGGCCCTCACTTGTTAGCCTCATTATTCCCTAAAC
The DNA here is from genome assembly GCA_029379335.1 of Thymus mandschuricus. Classification (NCBI taxonomy): domain Eukaryota; kingdom Viridiplantae; phylum Streptophyta; class Magnoliopsida; order Lamiales; family Lamiaceae; genus Thymus; species Thymus mandschuricus. The sequence goes on along the minus strand of CM057074.1, from coordinate 9,196,395 downwards.
ACTAACCAAATGAAACGTTAACTTTGTGGTCCCCCTTGAGCCTTTGAAGCCCTTGTTGTTAAACCGGATGAAAGGGGGTGAAGGTTGGTTATGGGAATCCATTGAGAGGTTGTGAAGTAAGTGAGAGAACGAGGTTCGAGTAGTTTGATTGAAGAAGTCGTTTTAAGATGAATATACTCCTATGAGCTCTAAAGAAAAAGAAAAAAAATGAAAGAGATGAGAATGGAATTCTCATATATAAAAAAAAAAAGAAGTGAAAAAAAATGATGAGAAAAGAAGAAAAAAAAGAAAGAAAAGAGTTGAAAAGAAAGGAAAAAGTTTGAATAAAGTTAGTTGTGTATGAGAGCATAAAAGAGTTATCCATGAATATTTAGGAGCTTCAATCAAACTTGGGTGTTTAAGAGTGTAAAGAGGTGAAATGGTGAAGGTAGAAGGTGGAGAAATCCATACTTGGAGTGGAAAAGAGAAGGTGAAAGTACTTGAGAGATATCTTCGTCACTTAGCCTAAAAATCCCTACCTAAACCAATGTCCCCACATTATAAGCCTAAATAAAAGACCTAATTGATCTTAGTTCGAGTGCACAACCAAGCGATGGAGATCTTGAGATTTAGGGCAAGCTTATGGTAAGAGCAATGCATGCATGAGTTCGATGAGTGTAAATTTTCAACCATACACTTGAGAGAAAGAGTGATACACTTGCATCTAGAGAGGTTTGGAGTTTCATTATGCTTGAGTGATTGATTTCTCGGTTGAGAGTGTTGTGTGATTGTGGATTGTTAAATGCACCTTGGGAGTTCCATGTTCGAAAATGCTTTATTGAGTGAGTATTTTGAGGCATCGATGATCTTGATTAGCATACCCATATGTGCTTATGTTCTTTGATTGTTCGTTCCATTGTCGGGACGAGCAATGGCTTAAGTTTGGGGGAGTTTGATAACCACATATTTAGCATGCTTTAGAGTGCGTCTCGATGCGTGTTTTGGTTCGGATTTGTGCTTAAATGAATAGGAAATGATAGGTTTTTACAATTTATCCATTTTCTATATGCTTTGCATTTTCTCTCGGGTTCCGTGCTGTTTTCAGGTGTTGCGGCAATTTTCTGGGCAAGTTTGACTCATCCTATGTCGAAGAGGATCAAAAGAGGAAGCCGTAGCACTTTGCGGATTAATTTTCCGATGCCGGACGAGAGAGAACGAGCCAAAATCGTGAGAGCGCGCAAACTGTCAAATGTGGCGGAAAGTACACGGGTCAAACGAAAATGGACTAGTCAACCCTTCATTTAACTTTCCAGAAATTACAGTTTTTACCCCACCTTCTCAACTTAAGTTTCTAGTATTTGCAATTTAGCCCCATTGCTTGGGAAAATTATAAATAACTAGTTATTTTCCTTATTTGTCATCTTTTATGACTTGTAATTCACTCTTGCACTTCTACTTTAGAACCCTAGCTATTTCCCTCTTTCCTCTTTAGTATTTTCAAATTATGTTGAAGATTATGCTTAGAGTTTGAAGAGATTGTTGAAGATTTCTTCTCTACTTTTCATTCCTTGTCATTTACATTATGTTTTTGCTTATTGTTCATGGTTTGATGCTTAGATCCATGCTAGGCTAGATCCATTTGGGTTTCAAATGATGGATGGTGTGAATTAGGCTAGGATTTTATGGTTTTTGATGTGGATCTACCTTTCCTTTGAGTTGCCCTTGGATTTGATTGGATTTAATTGCATGAATGATTGACAACCATGAGTGCATACAAGGTGTTTGATGGAATGCCTAGGAAGCTTCCATTCATAGCACTTGGCATGAATCCTTGCTCATATTATCTAGTATTGATTTGCATTGCTCCTAGAAAGAATTATGTGAATTGATGTTAGATTAGTAGGCATTGTGCTTTTAGGAGTTGGTAATATGTTTAGAATGGTAAGCATGTTATTCAATCTACTAGTTATCAAGTCTTAGAAGGATGAGATAGCTTGATTTATGTAATAATGCCACTCAAAGGAATTAAAATGGTTTGATACATCAAATGCCTAATCTTTAGCCTAATCACATCGGAAATCGTTTGAAACCTTATCTTCTTTACTTGTTCCTTTACTTGTTCTTTACATTCCTTGCCTTTATTTTTGCTTGTTATTTCATTTACTTAATGCATGCCTAGTTATAAAACACCAAACTCATGACCATGTGCTTGGATAGTATGATAGAGACTACGTGAACTACTTGATTGTCTATCGATACATTCACTCCTTGTGGTTCGACCCGGACTACTAGCTAGTTCGGTTATTGTATTATTGATAGGCTAGAAATAGCCGAGTCAACAGGAGCCTCGGCACCGACCGGGACCTGCACAAGACTTTATAGCATCTGTGACCCAAGCATCTTCGTCGATTAGGTCATCTGAGGCTTTCGTAGGGAAGGTCTAATCAGCACTGAAGATGCAAAGCTGATATTTGTCCCTATCAGCTTCTTCCCCCCCCCCCCCCCCCCCCCCCCCCCCCCCAGCTCCAGAAGCGTGTACTGCAAGCTTCTGGTTTAATACTTTGGTGGGAAATGATAATGATTTTTTATTTTATTATAGCGTCACCCAGGTCTTATCGCGTGGAAAAATAGTGCGACGTTTGGTTTTCCGAGTGCAAAAGAGATATAAGATTCCCTTCCCCTTCCTTCTTGTAACGACCCGGACCCGGGGCTATGCAAGATTTACGAATTAATTAAGGTTTTAGGGACGCTACTCAACAATAACATAGATAATCATTAGAATAGGACCTTGGACACACTGAGTACCCGCGTTCCAATGTATGAGGACATTGGGACGCCTATCATAAACTTAAAATGTACTAGGAAGGAAACATGATAGGGGTCGATAATATAAGAAATGATTATTCAACATAAAAGGAGAAAGTCGGTGGCGAAATAAACGCGAAATGGTGTAAGTGTTTAAGCGGAAGTAGATTAGGATAATAAGGGGTTATTCTTATTACAAAACATCAAATGGTTCATTGAGGAAAGAATCCACGAGCTTGACCACCCCTCCTGCAAACTCGTCCACGCCTCCGTTGCTTAACCTGAAAACATTTTGAAAGAATTTTGGGCTGAGTACTAGTGCACTCAGTGGGTCTCGCTTGCCCCTTTTGTCAGTGAAAAACATAAAACATAACTTGATTATGCATATCCATCATATACATAGGAGTTTTAAAACGAAAGCCTCACCCTACGCATACGTAAAACATTTTATTACCATAACATGTTACATCATTGCGCGCGTCTCGCTCATACGCCATTCAGCCATAATTGGGGACCCGGCCGAGTACACCCAACATGGACTTAAGTGCACTAACCCTGAGTATATTTCAACCTAAGGCCCAATTGTTAACTCGACATTACGTCGTCTCGACATTTCGTCGCCTCGTATGAGCAGTAAGACATAGGAAAAACTTTGACATGCATAATCATACTTTCATACATATATACCTTTGGAGCTCATTAGCTCGAAAATACCGTACTGAAAATAGAAACCCACCTTTTCTTACTATTTCGATTCAAAGGGAACGCGGCTCGGTGGTTGGTTCACAACCTTCCTTTAGTGGCCCTACAAGAATAATCTAGGGCTAAGCTCCCATATAGACGTTCAACGATATCTACGTTCCTATATTCTATAATTCCCTACTCCCCCAAAAAAAAGAACACATATATTTCACCAAGAATTCAAACATATACACAACTAGCATGTATGTATGTAGCTCATATTGAGCATTTTCGAAGCTTACACTTAACATCATGCTTCTCAATATACTCATGTTACCAATATCCAAACCAAGTTTAAAGAGATTCACATAGAAACCAAAGCTAGCACATTTGATTGCCACATATATGTTTACTCAAGCGAAGCTAACATGTTCATACTTTGCATAGGCCGTTAACAAATCGAATATACACACAAGTAATATAAATATATATTTTTCAAGTAACTCACATTTCAACAAGCACATGCAATTTCTTTAGAGAATAACAAAACATATTTTAAAGGAAAGAGTTCCATTTGTATAACACACTTCCACTTTCAACAAAAGAAAAGTTACGAAAACAATTAAACAAGTACCAAGGAATAAGTAGCAATCCAACATTATGGGAGGTGTCATTCTGCCCAAATTGACTTATTTCATTCCATTTACACGTTTTCCAAGAGGTTGAGTATTTTTAAAAGAAGAAAAGAGTCTTTCATCAAAAACTGAAAATCTGTGGCAGTTTCTCTTAAGGGGAATGGGAAACATATTTATACTAATTATAAATTTCTGAAATTTTCCAGAGATATTAAAAACATGCAAAATGACCATTCTGGAAATTTTTAGAATTTTTGAAAAAATATTTCTACTCAAAACGTATTTTTGAAAACGGTGCAAGTGTGCTGTTCCGAGAAAATATTTACTGCATAAGTAAGTTTAAAATATTATTGTGAACAAACGGTTCATGTAAATTGTCCCAAAATTTTACACCACATATATGACTCAATTTAGTTGATTTACAAAAAAATAATTTTTGAAAAACGTTGAGTATATAAATAACTAAAAATCATAGAAGTTCACATATAGATTCTGTGACAGCTTGACACATCGTAAAGAGAGGTCATGTTCACCAATATAAACTCTTCCAAAAATCACGAATTAAATAACACATAATCCCAACACCATGTAGATACTGTCATATAAATGTTTTTCAAAAATAGCAAACGAAGGTCCTCAAATAAATCTTTGAAGTGCTCATGACTTGCAGATTTACACAGTTTTACATATATACTAAAAATCAAGTAATTCTTCAAGGATCCATCTACACACTTCATGCACGAATCTTACACACATATAATAGAATTTAGAGCATAATATATGTCAAAAACAAGGATATTCAAAAAGGGAGAACCATACAAGAAACCCTTGCCCCAAAACTATCAAAAATAGGGGTTCAATCGGGCTACCTTTGAGAAGATCGAAGCTAAAACGGTACAAACTCCTTGGATTTGACCTAGATGAGTTGGTGGCTGAAAAATGCTTCAAATATCAGTGCATGGAACAAGGTTTAAAGTACAAGAAAGATGGAGGAAAGAGAAAGGGAGTGAATGAATAACCATAGATTTCTCACCCTTTCAACAATGGAGAGTCTTGCTTGATGAGAGAAGAGGAACTATCTCCTACTCCCTTGAGATGATTGAATGTGGAGAGAGGGATGAAGATGAGAGGAGTTTATGATTGTCTTGAGTGATGGAAGGGGTGTCATGAAAGGGATCAAATAGGAGAAAGTTCACGAATGAATGTGGAGGTATGCACTTCTTCACCCAACTTAAATCTTGACAAATGTCAATTGTGTCCCCTAGAAGCTTGTCACTAGAATCTCTAGGTATAATCATTAGATTTGTTAGTATAATCCTAGGCTAATTAGCTAGGATTTTGTCTAACATAGCAAGCAAACAATGACACTTGTCACACATGCACACACACATTCATCATATAAAATAAAAATAAAAATAATTAATATAAGAAGCATGAATATAATTATAAGTGCATTTATCCAATACTACCATGCATGCATGATTCATATATTCACAATCTCACATATGTAACAAGAACAAATAATTTAAACACTTAACTAAGTCATAATCACATAAATTAAAGTACAAATAAATTGATTTAAAAATTAATCACTCTGTATATTTAATTATGGGGAGTGAAACTATAATATTATATAAACTTAGCTCGTAATTAATAATAGCGAAAATTCGGGATATTACACTTCTTCTTTACTATTTTTCCAAACTATCCGCAGAAGAGAAAAAGGCAGCCCTTTCGCTTCTCTCGCCCATCTCATATTCAACAAGGCCGTCACTTCCCTTCTTTCATTTCGTCGGGACCGAGCAGGTTATCTCCCTGCTTGTCGACGATTTTATGGCTGAGGAGCCGCTCTCGCGTTTGCCTTTGCTTTATTATTTTTCTTAAGGACAAAGGGGAATACCATTTTTTTTTTAATTTTTTTATTATTTTTTTATTATTTTTATTATTTTTTTTATTTATTATTTTTTTAATTTTTTTTTACGATACTACATGCTACTTTTACTGGATGTGTTGTAGGTTATGTGTAAAGCGATTTTTAACTTTTTTACGTCTGGCTAACTTCCTTAGCTTGATTATTTTTGGCTTGTGCCGTATATGTTTTGCTATTCAGGTATGTCGTTCGACTCCCTTCGTCGGAAAATTTGCGACCTGGCCTATTTAGAGGATATCTCTGATTCTCTTCGATTCCATTTACTTAGATTTTTAACCAGGAGGGAAATGGATTTCCTGGAGTTCGAGGATTTCCCCAATATGAGGGCCTACTTTCAAAGGCTGAAGAATCTCTTTACCCAACACGAAATGTATGATGGGTATCTGTCAAAGGAAGAAAAGTGTGAGGTTATTCTTGCGCCCTTGGTAGGCAGGTTCCTAACACCGGGGGATGCCATTGTTCATGACTCGGACCGTAACGGGTGCGTTGTTACCTTAATGGCTGAGCTGCTCTCAATCGACAGGGCTAGAGACACCGAGACATCTGTACGGGCCGAGAGCAAGAGAAAACCCCCAGTTAAGAGGGTTTATGAGAGAAAGAACAAAAAATTGAAACTGTAAAGAGGTATATTGCTTTATTACTACTTGTCGTTTTAGGTTTGTTTGGGGGGTGCTAATTTTCCTATTTCACCCTTCTCCCCTGTAGGTTCAGTTGCAGAAGCTAGCAGTGGCTCTTCTTCCTCCTTCCATAGTTCTTCAGATTCCCTTCCTGACTCTGGTGTTTCCGCTTAGCCTGTTTTACCTTTATCTCTCTGGTTATAAACAACTTCTTTTGATTTTTGATGGGGTATTGTTGGTCCCGGGAAAGAGTAATTGGTGTATGGGGGGGGGGGGGGGGGGAATACACCAATAACCAACCGTTTTTGACTTTTGTAAAATCAGGTCGATCTGCAGGTCGATTGTCAAGGTCGACCTTATCAGAGGCAGTTTGATCTATCAAGCTTGTATGGTATCAAGCTTGATTTATCAAACTGTTGTTATGCGGAAGTTGGTGGAGGTTGATTTACTCTTTGAAAAATCTTAAGGCTGGTGAACAGTAGCAGGTTGATGAGATATGCAGGTTGATGCTAGTCAGTTTGATAACAAAATATAAGGACGATAAATAGAGAGAGAGAGAGAGAGAGAGAGAGAGAGAGAGAGAGAGAGAGAGAGAGAGAGAGAGAGAGAGAGAGAGACACCGCGATTTAGCGTGGTTCGGAGAAACCCTCCTACGTCCAAGTCAGGTCGACTCGACCTGAGAATCCCTTTACCTTTGGATTCAACCTCTCTCTTATTTATACTGACTGAGTATCAGTTCTAGATACAATCTAACCTGAAAATATCTAGACACGAGTTTTGGGTCGTGACCCTTACAACCTTCGTACTGAAACGTACAAACAACCTTACGCTTTTACAGAGCTTGACTAACTCTATAATGGCAAAAATAAAAACAAGCTTTCTAACTTCGAACAAATCGGAGAAGAAGCTGTTGAACAATCGACAAGCAGCAGTGAACGCTTCGTCGTTGTGGTGTTTATCGGAATCGGAAACCTCTCTTCGTCAAGTGTTTGGGAAACTAATCGGATTTCGAACACTTGAATGGATATGAGCTTTGAGAGAGATTTGGGCAGAGATATGGCGTTGATAGCTTGTGTTTCCCGTGCTTGAATCCGATAATGGCTGAAGTATTTATAGGCAGTTTTGAAAAACTAGCCGTTGGAGTCAGGTTGACGTGGCACTAGCCGTTGGAAGCTGACTCACTTCTAGCCGTTGGGAATATTCGTCCTTGCTGGCACTCGACGTGGCAAGGATCAGGTCGTTACGCTCCATGAAGGCGGAGCATCGACCTTGATTGATAATCCAGCTTCTTGAAATCTTCTAAGTCAAAGCGGGCTGGAAGCTTGATAAGGAAGGTCGATAGACAGGCTGATGATCCAGCTCGATCTAATTGAGGCAGGTCGATACATCGACCTTTCTCTTACAGGGTGGATCGAACTTGATTCTAAACTTTAGAGGGTGTCAACCTGCACTAACAGGTAGCAGGTCGATCTATCGGCCTTGACCCTAAACAAGTAAAATATGCCTAAGTGTGGTTTCGATAAACATCATCAAAATCAAACTGCAAGGGGTTCCCAACAATTTCCCCCTTTTTGATGATGTCGAAACCAAACACTTTACAAATAATTCCTAAGATATAAAACACTGAAAAATGGTATCAGAGCTTGATAATTTTTTAATCACGAAGATTGATAAGGAATTATAAGAAAGGCAGATAATAAATCAAAGTAAATAAAGCAGTAAAGGCAGATGCCTGGACAAAGAGATATTGTCATCAGGACGAAAGATGATTTTTGCTTCATTAAGCTCGATAGCAAAGTACATGGAGAATTTACAATACGGGCTGAGAGCATAAATGAATAACAAAAATTACAAAATCATCTATTCTCCATCGTCTGGATCTTGGCACGGGCTGCTAAGCGTTCTTCCTGGACCTGCTCCCTTGACTTCGACTGCATGCTTGCGTAAATTCCATCCCTGATACGACGATAGTCGGGATTGGAATTCGACACGTTGACGCCTAGGCCGATGGCAGTTTGAGCGATGTATTGGTCGACTCGAGAGTAATCCAAATACTCCAAAGCACCAAGATGCAAGGGCGCAAAATATTGTTGAGCTGGGGCCCTTATCGTCACACCGGCCTCTGCAGCCTTTTTCCGAAGATCACCAATGAATTTTTGGTAAGGAAATTTGAGCATATAGGCTGCATACGCTTCATCGGCATCGGCAGGAAGGGAGGGGTCCTTGATCCAGTAGTACAGGAGGATGAAGCAACTGTTAAGCTCCCGCAGCAGATTGTTTTGAGATTCGTCGAGCCATTCAACGACCTGCTGCAGTCCTCCAGCATTCAAAACAAGAGCGGACTGGCTGATCCAGTCCAACTCCCTTTTTCTCCTAGCTTAAGCAGCCCGGCGTTCGTCCTTGAAGCGCCGCTGCTCTTCTTGATTTGCGGCCTGCTCCGGCGTCGCACCAGCCAGAATCATGGCAGAAATAAGATCGGCCTCGGCAGCCAATCGAGCTTTGGCGGCGGCAGCCTCGGCAGCACCAAGCTGAGAAATTTGATCGGCATGGGAGGCAACGGCCTTGGAGGAGACAGCCTTGGATGAAACGCCTGGGAGGGCTTCTTTTGAGGAGGAGGAGGGGCCACAGATGTTGAAGGAGTTTTGGATTTTGGGGCCTTCTTCTTCTTCGCGGCGGCGGCGGCTCTTTCTTCTTCCCCCTTTTCGACATCATCAGTCAGGGCTTTGATCAGGGAAAGAAGAGTGGCATCCTCCTCTTGCAGCTTGGTCACGGCATCCTTCAACTCCTACTGACCATTGAGAAGGGAGGAGATGGTGCCGTGAATGGCGTTGATCTGGTCATTGGAGGTCGATGCCGAGTTGGAGACTGAGGAAGTCAGATTGGATACTCGCTCATCGACCTTGGCCAAATCTTCCAGCACTTCCGCGATTTGATCGCGGGACGCCATGTTGAGTTCGTCGAGCTGGCCTGGCAGGAGCTTGTTAGTATATTCCTTCAAAAGCCTCACTGCAAACTCAGTGACACGCTCCTTGGCAACTTCATCGGCCTTGGCCTTGGCATCATTAACAATATCGGCCTAGTGTAAAGAACGGCCTGTCGAAGTTGACGACCTGGGGAAGACATCGGCCTGGCGAAATAAATGCCCTGGACATGAGATATCGGCCTGGCGAATTGAAACGGCCTGGACTTACTATATCGGCCTGGTATTCATCGGCCTTTGTTCCCCCTCAAATGATGGATCATTTTGGCCAAGTGTTCCCCCTCATTTGAGGAACACATGTTGATCTGTTGAATAGTCGACGGCCTGTTAATGGAAACGGCTTGTTGACAGTCACAGCCTGTTGACAGACACGGCCTGTATATAGGAACGGCCTGTAGATAGGCACGGCCTGTTCCCCCTTAATATCGGCCTGTTTGTAAAAAGACAGCCTGCTTGTTGGTCCCGATTGTTGGTCCCACACAAGCTTTTGAAAGATGTGGCAGGTCGATGAGGAGATAACGGCCTGTAGGCTTACGATCGGCCTGATGACTCAACATTTAATAACCCTAGCTTTCCACATAGCATTTTGAATCTTTCTTCGGCTAGGGGTTTGGTCAGAATATCAGCTCGCTGAATGTCAGTGTGTATCTTCTCAATAACCACGTTCTTCTTTTCCACGTGATCACGAATGAAGTGATGTCAAATATCCATGTGCTTGCATCTTGAATGAAGAACTGGGTTTTGAGTAATGGCGATGGCACTCGAGCTGTCGCAGAATATTGGTACTTCACTGACTTCAACTTCATAATCCTTAAGTTGTTGTTTGATCCACAAGATTTGTGCACAACAACTTCCTGCGGCCATGTACTCGGCCTCTGTGGTGGAGGTGGCTACTGAGGTTTGCTTCTTTGAAAACCACGAAATCAGCTTGTTTCCGAGAAAGTGGCAAGTACCCGAGGTAGATTTCCTATCGAGCTTGCACCCTGCATGATCAGAATCTGAATAACCTGTAAGCTGCAAATTATCATCACAAGGATACCGAAGACCTAGATTTGTGGTTCCTTTGATGTATCGAAGAATTTTCTTTGCTGCTTCCAAGTGAGATTCCTTCGGATTATCTTGAAATCGAGCACACACTCCAACTGCAAAAGTGATGTCAGGTCGACTAGCAGTTAGATAAAGTAATGAACCAATTATACCCCTGTACTGTGTTATGTTGGCAGGTTTTTTGCATCTTTTTCCATTGTAGGCCAAAAGAATCCAGCTCTGAGCAGTTTTCTAATTAGATCTTTGAATCCAGTATGTGCTCTCGCAGCACCCTCATGTATTTCACGCAGCGCGTATTCTCCTTCGAGTTCTGACAAGCATTTGAGGTAAGGGTGTGTAAATGCCCTTTTGTATAGTTTGTCCCCTATTAGACAAAATTTAGCTTTGAATGCGTGCGGCAGCCTACCCTCACTAGCCAAAGTTGTGGCTTCTGCCTTTTCGGGAAGCTCTTTTAGGGCTCTAATGATCGGAATTCTCCAATCCTCCATTATTTCAATAGCCTGTATTTCAGTTTTGATCAATTTAGCATCTGCATTACATAGCAAAATTTCATCCGCCCATGTTCCTTCCACCGAGCTGGCTATTCGCGCCAGCTTGTCGGCTTCTACATTCTCTTCTCGAGGGATCTGGACCACTTCGAACTTGACAAAACGACCCATTAGTTCATCCACAATTTTAGTGTATGCCACCATCCGTTCCTCCTGTTTTTCACAAGTCCCCAGGACCTGGTGCGTCACTAATTGGGAATCTGAGTGGACCACTACGTGGGTTGCGCCCATAGTCTGTAACAAGTCTAGAAATCTGACCAGGGCCTAATATTCTGCCTCGTTGTTAGAGACATGATAGTTTAATTTAACAGCGAATTTATAAGCATGACTTTCAGGGTCTTGGATAAAGATCCCTACCCCTGCTCCATCCTTGGTGACTGAGCCATCAACACAGGCTTTCCACCATTGGTATTCTTCTTCTTCCCCTCTGGTGGTTTCCTGTAGGAAGTCAGCTAGTGCCTGAGCTTTAATAGCTACACTTGGCTCGAAATCTACATCACACTCGCCTAGCTCTATCGCCCATTTAACTAATCTCCTCGACAGGTCGGGTTTACCCAATATTTGCTTCAACGGCTCATTCGTCCTGACTATCACCTTATGTGATAAGAAATAAGGCCTCAGTTTTCTAGCCGTGACCATCACTGCTAACGCAGCCTTTTCAATACTAGGGTACCGCATTTCTGCTCCCTGTATCATCTTGCTTGTATAGTAGATAGGCTTCTGAATTAGCCCCTCCTCTCTCAGGAGTACAGAACTGATAGATTCTTCTCCCACAGCTATATATAAATATAAAACTTCCTGTGGCAGCGGCTTAGTAAGCAGAGGCAGCTCTGCCAGATGCTCTTTCAATTTCTCGAAGGCTTTCTGACATTCATTAGTCCATTCGAACCTACTTCCCTTTCTCAAAATTTTGAAAAAGGGTAGGCTTCTGTCCGCTGATCGAGAGATGAAGCGACTCAACGCTGTAATTCGCCCATTGAGCCTTTGAATTTCTCGAATGTTTCGAGGGGGTGTCATATCTAGTACAACCGTTACTTTGGCCTTGTTAACTTCAATCCCCCTAGGGGTGACCATATAACCCAAGAATTTCTCGGCTTGGACACCGAATGAGCACTTGGCCGGGTTTAGTTTAAGGTGATACAGCCTGGCTACAACAAACACTTCTTCCAGGTCTTATATATGATCCTGAGCGTGCACACTCTTGGCTAGTATATCATCCACATATACCTCCATATTTCTGCCAATTTGGCTCATAAAGATTTTATCCATCATCCTTTGGTAGGTAGCGCCTGCATTTTTCAGGCCAAAAGGCATGCTTTGGAAACCAAATGTCCCAGCACAGACCCCAAATGCGGCTTTTGGGATATCTAATGGATTCATTTTGACCTGATGGTAGCCTTGATATGCATCCATCATGGATAGTAACTCACACCCTGATGTAGAATCCACCAATTGATCAATTCTGGGTAAAGGGTAATGGTCTTTTGGACAGACTTTGTTTAAATCTCTGAAGTCAATACACATCCTCCAGGTGCCTGTGTTTCCTTTGGCTACCATCACTGCATTTGATAGCCATTCTGGGAATTGTATTTCCCTAATATGTTTAGCTTCTAATAGCTTTGCGACTTCCTCCCTGATGATTTTATCTTTCTCAGGGCCAAATTGTCTTAACTTTTGCTTTACTGGCTTTGCCGAGAGGTCCGCATTTAGACAATGTAATGCTACCGCTGCGTCCACCCCCACTAGGTCAGATGACCCGAAAGCGAAAACATCTGCATTCTTTTGCAGACATCTTATTAGTTGCGACGATATGTCTTGAGGCATCTGAGTGCCAATTTTGGTGGTAAACCCCTTTCGGTCTGGGATCAATTCTACTTCTATCAGCAGGGATCATTAAACTTTGCCCTTCTTTGATAGTATCAACCTCCTTGATCTTGCCCTCCTCCCTTTCTGGTTTGTGTCGGGGGGCCACGGGTTCTGGGACAACCCATTTTTTGGCTTCCCCTGTTTTGACAGACTGGATATAGCATTTTCGTGAGATCATTTGATTTCCTGATATCCGTCCTATTTGATTTCCCACGGGGAATTTCATCGTTAAGTGATATGTTGATACTATTTCTTGGAAAGAGTTCAGAGCAGCTCTTCCTAGAATAACATTATAGGATGACTCTTGATCAACTACCCAGAAGGTGGTCAGCTTTCATGTTTTAACATGTCCCTCACCTAAGGTGAGTGTAAGATCTACTGATCATACTGTCATGATAGGCTTCTGCGAGAAACCCTGGAGAGCTACTGATTGGTGTCTAGATGTTAATTTTTTCGTCATGTTTTTGTGAAGAAGGAATCGAGAGGGACCAGATCCGAATCTGGCCGATCGGCCATACCCAGCTTAGCATCTGGCTGATAGGCCAAGTGCTTGTGATCGAGGATTTTCAGTGCCTGATCTGGACGATCGGCCAAGTCCTCAATGAATCTGGACGATCGTCCAGATGTTCGTTGCCAGCTGTTAGTTTCCTTTTGTGATTTGGTTTTCTACCTATTATAAATACTAGTACTTTGGGACGAATTTGTATCAACTTTAACCTTCGTTTAGCTTTAGTTTTCGCATTCAAACACTTTAGTTTAGCTTTCCGTTGCTCGGATCCGGATTCTTGTTTCGTTTTGCTCGTTGAATTCAAGACTTCTTCATTTAATTCAAGTTCTTCATTCTTCGTTACTTTCGTAAGTTCTTTTATTGCTTTCGTATATTTGCTTTATTTGCTTTCGTTAGTTCTAGATTCGATTTCTTAATTGCTTCGTTTAATTTCCTTAGTTTAATTTCATTCGTTCGGTTTTCAATTTCTAGTTTAGATTCGTTTTTCTTTCGCTTTCAATTCTCTCGTTTTTCAAAGTTCTCATAGTTAGATTTATTTGTTCTTTAATATCTAGATTTCATTAATCATGTCTAGAGTAGTTTTCGCTTTCTTCGTTGCTTTCTTTATCGTTTTCTTTTCAATTCTTGCCTAGGTAGTTTAATCGTTTTATTTTAGTTTAATTCTTAGATTTATTTCTTGTGTTCTAGATTAATTATTTACTTGCTTTTATTTATTGCTTTGATTTATTTTATTGCCTAGGATTTAAAAACCAAAACCCAAAAATATTCTTTACTTGCTTTCTTAGTTTTAGGCTAGATTAGGATTTTTACTACACAGTTATTTGTCCTGCTAAGTTTTCCTTTGAGATTCGACATTGGGTTTTACTTGCTAGTGCTACGATAGGATTTTGTTCTATTGTAAACACTTTTTAGTGAAACAGCTACTTTGGCTGGTTTCAGAAGCCTCCTTTGGGACATCTGATTGAAATAATCCATAAGGATCACATTAACAGGGGTCCCCGTATCAATGAAGATTCTCCGTACTTGATACCCCTCTATTTCCGCTGCTATTACAAGGGCATCATTGTGTTGATGTATGATGTCCTGGTTGTCCCTGGGTCCGATGGATATTCTTGGAATGATATGGTCAGGCTCCTGCCCCCCGGAAGAGCGGGTGACTCTGTCAGATGCCTTTTCCAGACGAACATTTGAGTTAGCAGTCATCTTTGCGAAGTTCTGCAAATGTTTGAAGATTTTTAGAGAATTAGCTCCTGATGCTCTTGAAATGAGGCTTAAAATAGATATAGTTTGCTTTTGACAAATCTTTCATGACCGGGGATCATCTGTACGAGTTTTAGCAAATATTGCCTATTTGTGCACGACTTTGAAGAGTGGCTTCTGCCAGTATAGGGCAGGGATACGTGATGCATGCTTTCATAGGGCTTTTTAAGGGTTATGCCTACTGTGTAGGGCTTATGAGGATGCTTCCTATTAAATAGAGCTTCTGAGGATTTCCGCCCATTATATGGGGCTTACGAAGATATTGCCTATCAGATAGGGCTTATGAAGGTTCTGCCTATTAGATAGGGCTTATGAAGGTTCTGCCTATTATATAGGGCTTACGAAGATGCTGCCTATTAGATAGGGCTTATGAAAATGTTGCCTATTAGATAGGGCTTATGAAGGTTCTGCCTATTATATAGGGCTTACGAAGATGCTTCCTATTAGATAGGGCTTACGAAAATGTTGCCTATTAGATAGGGCTTATGAAAATGTTGCCTATTAGATAGGGCTTATGAGAATGTTGCCTATTTGACAGGGCTTCTGTAGGTTCTGCCTATTATATAGGGCTTACGAGAATGTTGCCTATTAGATAGGACTTTTGGGAGTCTGCCTACTGTGTAGGGCTTTTGAAGATTTTGCCTATTATATAGGGCTTATGAGAGTATTGCCTATTGGATAGGGCTTCTGGGAGGTTCTGTCGGGCCCCTTCATCAAGGTGAATGGGGTGACCTCATCATTTTCAGCCCTCTGTTTTCAGTGTGTTCACTCTGTGCGTTTTTGGTTCAAGGCAATACAGGGGCCTACGACTGGATTTGAGTCGTAGTGTTTCCTCTGTAACTACCAATCCCTCATAACCCACGAGCTAATTTTATGTTTTGCAGCATTTAACGGAATTTTAAACTCACCAATTATAAGAGATGAGTTGAGTGCGCTCTAAGATTGCTGCGATTTTGATTCGGCTTTCCCTCAAATTCTTCACAACCTTAGCATTTAACAGATAAAACGGTTCAGTTATCACAATTCGTATTATGAGGAAAACATGATCTCAAGATCGCCTCCGATTCCTCGATTCGCTATTATGAACAATTCAACTAAAATCAATTCACAGTATGCACATTCAAGTTGTCTAAGAAAACCACTGAACTAACATCCAATAAGCGTTCATTCTAACATCCCTCTCTCGGGCATCTCTTGCTCAAAGAAAATAACAGAGCGAATCCATAACCATATTACCACAATCAGTTAGAATTCCAATGACACCTACGAGATTAACATCTCAGACTCAAAAACTTCAACAGTATTACAAATAGCAAGCTAAGAAATTCACATATAATCAAGAAAATCGACGTTTAAAACTCAAATTTCCCACAGACGGCGCCAGTTGATAGATCCGGGTTGAAGATCCACAACAATTTATGTTATTATACATCATATCTCAGAGATCAAGGGGTAATATTCATGCATAGAGAATCACAGATGGAGATAAGTAAAGGATTTGTGCGATTTATGGGCGTTAGTAGCCCATTATTCATATATCATCTCTTTTCAGGCATAATGTAAAGAATTAAGGCAAATGCAGAGTAATGAAAGCTTTTAACCATATAACTAGCTGAATCCTAAGATTGCAGAGCTCGTTTAGGAGGAAGAATGGAAGACAAAGACGAGGATGAAGCAGAGAATGCGTGCCGCTTTCACGCTTCGTCCTCATTTGTTGGAGAGAATTATACCTTAGGTTCGAAATGGTGGGGGTACTCCTTCCAGTGATGAGAATGGAGGTGAGGATGATGGCGAATAAGACTTCTCCGGAGAGCGCCCTGAATGCTATAATCGCTCTAGCCTGAGAGAGCTCGAGGTATAATGTGAAGTAAATGGAATAGTATGCAAAGTGCGTGAGTTATGAAGAATTAAGTTGGATTAAGTTAGATGGAGTGGTGTGGTCACTCGATATTTATAGGTGTAGAAAGGATGAAAAGGTGAATGCTCGTACTAGGGGAGGACAAGAAAGGAATTTCTAAGGAGACAAGATTCTTTTCGTCATTAATTTTGTGGTCCTTACCCTAAGGTAGGTAGAGTCACGCCGATCGTGTGTTAGGCAGATCCCTAGGTTCCCGCAGATCCTCACGGGCCTTCAACAACTTCTATATGAGCCGAGATCTGCACAAGAGCCTCGGCACGGACCGGGACCTGCACAAGACTTTATAGCATCTGTGACCCAAGCATCTTCGTCGAGTAAGTCATCTGAGGCTTTCATAGGGAAGGTCTAATCAGCACTGAAGATGCAAAGCTTATATTTGTCCCTATCAACAGGGAGCAGAAATGCGGTACCTGAGTATTGAAAAAGCTGCATTAGCAGTGATGGTCACAACTAGAAAACTAAGGCCTTATTTCTTATCACATAAGGTGATAGTCAGGACGAATGAGCCGTTGAAGCAAATATTGGGTAAACCCAACCTGTCGGGGAGATTAGTCAAATGGGCGATAGAACTAAGCGAGTATGATGTAGATTTCGAGCCAAGAGTGGCTATCAAAGCTCAAACACTGGCTGATTTCCTACAGGAAACTACCAGAGGGGAAGAAGAAGAATACCAATGGTGGAAAGCCTACGTTCATGGCTCAGTTACCAAGGAGGGAGCAGGAGTAGGGATCTTTATTCAGGACCCTGAAAGCCATGCCTACAAATTCACTGTTAAATTAAACTATCATGTCTCTAACAATGAGGCAGAATATGAGGCCCTGGTTAGATGCCTAGACTTATTACAAACTATGGGTACGACCCACGTAGTGGTCCACTCATATTCCCAATTGGTAACGTCCTGGGGACTTGAGAAAAGCGGGAGGAACGGATGGTGGCGTACGCTAAAATTGTGGATGAACTAATGGGACGTTTTGTCAAATCCGAGGTGGTCCAGATCCCTCGAGAAGAGAATGTAGAAGCCGATAAGCTGGCCCGAATAGCCAGCTCGGTGGAAAGAACGTGGGCGGATGAAATTGTGCTATGCAATGCAAATGCTAAATTGATGAAAGCTGAAATACAGGCTATTGAAATAATAGAAGATTGGAGAGTTCCGATCATCAGTGCCCTAAAGGAACTTCCCGAAAAAGCAGAAGCCACAACTTTGGCCAGTGAGGGTAGGTTGCCGCGCGCATTCAAAGCTAAATTCTATATAATAGGGGACAAACTATACAAAAGGGCATTTACACAATGATTGGTGTCTTGATGTTAGGATTTTCGTCATGTTTTCGTGTCCGTTTTCCCTTAGTTTTTGTGTGTTTTCGTTGTTTGTGGGTATGATTTGGTTGCTTTGGAGTCTTTGGTATTGTAGGATAAAAAGGGCAGAAACGAGAAGAAAATGAGAAGAAAGAAGCATTATATCGAAGAGGGGTTCGATAGGAGCATGTAGGCGAAAACGGAGGTCAATTTGGAGTTCGGACGAGGAAGATACGACCGAAACAAGAAAGGCGCGCAATCGTCCAGAGTTGGACGAGCGTCCAACGTACGTTGGACGACCGTCCATGGTTTTGAAGATACAATGCGAGTGCTACGTTGGACGAGCGTCCAACGTACGTTGGACGACCGTCCAACGTTCCGGCTTGCTGTCTGTTCCTTGTTTAACTAGGTTTTCATACCTATTATAAATATTACTCCTTGTGAACGAATTCTACAACCTTTTACCTTAGTTTTAGCTCTAGTTTAGCATTCAAATACTTTAGTTTAGTTTTCCTTTATTCGATCCGGATCGCTACTTCGTTCTTCAATTAATTCAAGTTTTTACTTAGTTCTTCGTTCTTCGTTTAATCTCGTAAGTTCTTTATTGCTTTCTTTTATTTGATTTAATTGCTTCCTAGTTCCTTAGATTTAGTTCTTAATTGCTTAGTTTAATTTCGTTCGTTCGTTTTCAAGTTCTTAGTTTAGATTCGTTTTTCTTAGTTTTCAATTCCTTCGTTTTTCAAGTTCTTAGAGTTAGATTTATTTCCTTAGATTTTTAGATTTAATTTTCTCTATGATTAGATTTGTTTTCTTCGTTGCTTTCGTTATTGCTTTCTTTTCGATTCTTGCCTAGGTAGTTTAATTGTTTTCTTTTAGTTTAATTCTAAGATTTATTTCTTGCTTCCAGATCAGTTATTTATTTTTTTTGATTTATTGCTTTGATTTATTGCTTTGATTTATTTTATTGCCTAGGATTTAAATACCAAAAACCCAAAAATATTATTTACTTGCTCTCTTAGTTTTAGGCTAGATTAGGATTTTTACTACATAATTATTTGCCCTGTTATGTTTTCCTTCGAGATTCGACATTGGGTTTTACTTGCTAGTGCTATGATAGGATTTTGTTCTATTGCAAATACTTTTTGGTGAAACAAATTTTGGCGCCGTTGCCGGGGAAAACTTTAGGCATTTAATTGTGTAGTATTTTTATTTATTTTATTTTAATTTGTGTTTATTCGATTTCTTGTTTCTCCCACTCGGTGCTTTTAACCCTTTTGTTGAGTGTTGTTTATGCATGGTCGCCGAAGTCTTCAAAGGAATTTAGCGCCCTACTTCGACAACTTCAACCGAAGGAAAGTGATTTTAGCCGCTAAGGAGAAGGAGGAGATCGATTCCCAAGACTTTTCTTTGGTCTTGTTATTTGCAGAGCCCGAAGCCATGGCAGCTAGAGTCATGGGCGATTTCGCTTGCCCCACATTCACAGCCACCACTTCGGTGATTGTCCTGACGGAAGCGGTCAGGAATCATGAGCTTAAACCTCATCACATGACGTTGCTCCAATCCTACCACGGGCTGCCCAACGAGGATGCATTGACGTTCATTTAAGAGTATTGCATGGTGGTGCAATCTTTCCCACTCTCGGGACTCACGGAGGACAACTTGAAGATGAAGTGCTTCCCGTACACCCTCAAGGATCGAGCAAAGTCGTGGTATTTGGCGCTCCCGGCCAACTCTCTCGCCACATGGAATGCGGTGTGCGAGAAGTTCATGCTCAAGTACTACCCGAACCGCAAGACTCAAGAGGTGCGGTCAAAGATTATGAATTTCTCCCAAGACAACGATGAGCCGTTTCACGAAGCATGGGAGAGGTTCCAAGAGCTACTTCAACAATGCCCACATCATCAAATGGCATTGGAGTTGCTTTGGCAATATTTCTACGACGCACTTAACCAGACTTGTCAGTTCATGGTGGATAGCTCGGCCGGAGGCAACATAGCGGTCAAGACAGCTGATGAGATGCAAACTATATTCGAGACGCTCCCTGCTAGTTCTCAACACAAATCAGCTAGGCCGAGGAAAGTGGAGGCGAGTGCAATTTCGATGAGCCCCGATATGAAGAAGCAAATTGCCGACATGTATAGGGACCTCGAGAACTTGAAGATGAAGCAAAGTGCACCAGCCCCGAAGGAAGAAAAGAGGAAGCCGGACCAATGCGAGAATTGTGGAGAGTTGGGACACATCAAGGAGGTTTGCCACAACATTGGAGCATTCACTTATGAAGGAGGAGCCGATGTCTATGCTGCCCAAGGTTACATGCTACAAGGACCACCACCTCAAGGGCAAGGTACGAACTCGAATTTTCAAAACCGTCGCCCCTCTCCATATAATAATCCCTACCCTCCTCAAAATTCATACTACTCCTCTCCACCACCATATTATCCACCTCCACAATATCCTCCAAATCCATATCATCCACCACCTCCTTACTACCCACCTCAACCTACTCCTCATCCTCAAGGACCTCTACAAAAGCCTCCCATCGATAAGAGCCTTTCCACAATCTTCCATGAAGCAAAATTGGCCCGAGAGGCTCAAGATGCTACCATTAAGAGGCTCGAGACGGCCATTGGTCAAATTTCTGGCAAGGGATTCAACCGCAACAAGCTCACGAGGTGCAAGCCCCATATCCTCCATATGTTCCTCCTGTTCCACCTCATCAAGCCCATGCAGTCTCGGTGTTGTGGAGCGGAAGTCCGGTGGACAATGGAGTTATAATGCCGCCTCAAAGCCGTTCGAGTGAAAGATGGAGCCCGAATCCTTATTTGAGTTCGACGCAAAATTTAGCAGCGCACCACGCTGGACGGGCGTCCAACGTCTCTAGACGACCGTCCAACGCAGCTATTCCACCAGCGAAGCCCGCGTTGGACAACTGTCCAATGCTGAAGAGGAGCAGAATGTGAACCCTACCCTGGACGAGCGTCCAGCCAACGTTGGACGACCGTCCAATCCCGAAAAGCCACGCACGGAGCTCGAGGAAGCTGCGAAGGAGGCTCAACCTCTTCATAAGTCGCCCAATCCTTATGTGCCGCCTATTCAAAGTATGGTGAAGGGGGAGAAAAGGGATCTCGTGCCTTTCAACTCGTTTCCTAAAAGAGGGGATCCAGGAGGTTTCGACTTGAGTATTATTTTGGATAGCGGAGAGACCGTCTCGGGGTTGATGGATTTAGGAGCAGCGGTGAATTTAATGTCGTATTCTATTTTCGAGAAGATGAACTCAAGAATCCTTCAAGCCACCAACATTCGCATTGAGCTAGCAGATGGCACTGTGAGTTGTCCGTTGGGGGTTGTGGAAGATGTGACTATCCTCGTTGGTGGAATTCGAGTCATTACCGACTTTGTTGTGCTTCATGAAGGCAAAGGAGCTAAGAGTGCAACCGGACATCTACTCTTGTTGGGACGACCATTTATGGCCACTACTCGTGCTCAGATTGATGTAGGTACCAACATATTGAGCATGGCCGGTGAAGGAGGTTCGGTAACATTTTCGGTATTTAGAAATTCACCTTCTATTCCTACTTCTTCTTTTCATTTATGCTCTTATGTTAAGCTTGCTAACCCTTGTGTTGAGGAAAATGTTTGTGAGATTTTTAACAAGGTAGCAACTCTTGAAGAATTCATTGAAGATGAAGAGTCCATTGAAGATGACGAATTCTTTAGTTGTGTGGATGAGTAAGAGGACATAATCGAGCAATTTCTACGGAATTTGGAGGAGGTTGAAGAAGTAGAAGAGGTAAACTCGACACATGCATCGAATGAGGAAGTTGTCATTAACTCTTTTCTTTCTAACCTCACCAATTGTGAATCATCTTTTCTTGCAGAGTTTAACTCGAAGATGTTTGAGGAGGAGTTCGAACTAAGTGTGGGGGAGTTGAGAGTTGATGATGGCCAAGTTCTTGATCTTCGGGATTGTTCGAGAAAGAAGCGTGTGTATGTCGCAAAGAGCACCAACACGTCGCTTGGTGCTACGGGCTTTGTTTGATCATATCATCCGTCAAGCTAATGACGATAAACAAGCGCTTGGTGGGAGGCAACCCACGTAAAAAAAAATCTCTTTTATTTTTGTAGAGTAGGATTTATTTTCTTTATTTTCATTGTTTTTGTTCGTTTTTCTTTTTGGTTTTCGTGCAGGGAGTAGTTTTTAAAGATTGCAATGACAAGGAAGGCCTCGAGAGGGAGCAAAGGATCGAATTTGTGCAAAAATTCGCGTAGGCCGCGTTGGACGGACGTCCAACGCACGTTGGACGAGCGTCCAACGTATTCTGAGTTTCTCCAATTTTCCCAGCGAAGGCTGCGTTGGACGAGCGTCCAACGCATACCAGTTCCCCCTGACGGCCCCCCAACTCAGCTGCTTCACCGGACCTAAACGATCCTCGTTTTTGGTCTCCTCATGATCCCCGTTGGCAAGATCCACGGTTCCGAGGTCTATTCAACCCATAGCCTTGTTTGTGTCCTTTTATTTTTGTTTTGAGTCTTTTATTTTGTTTTATTTATTTTGTGCAATTTTACGCTTTGGTATTTTGTTTTGGTGTTTGTTTTGTAGGTACTACTTGGAGTCTTTCGAGATTTTAAGTAAGTGGTTGTCGTCATGCGATAAGTTCCTTCTATCCCTTTCCTTTTTATGTTTTTGCAATGGGGACATTGCTTGATTTTAAGTGTGTGTGTGTGTGTGTGTGGGGGGGGGGGGGGGGGGGGGGGGGTCTTTGAAACTTTTGGCATGATGATGTGTTTGTTTCTGTTTTGTATTTTGCTTGGTTGGATCGAGTCTTGTGTTTTGTTTGGTTTGATCGAGTCTAGTGTGCGATCCCCCACTTAGGAATTTGTTTGAAATTGAGTGTATAAGCATGTGACTTAGGATTGATTTGAATGATTTGATGATGGAATACTTAGTTGTTGGAATTGATTTGAGCATAAATTAGGTTGGTTTAATCTTGAGTTGTGATTGATTATGATTCGGTGAATTGTGGGGCATGAATTGATTTGAGTTTTGAGGAAAATGATTTATGATTTTTGGTTGAGTGATAAATCTAGATTGTTGCAACTTTGGATTGCTAGTTTAATTTCCCCTTAAAAAAAAAAAAAAAAGTTGTGCTTTTATGTGAATAAAGAGTTGATGGGATTATGCTCCTCTTACTTGTAACGTATGAAAATACTAGAGTAATGAGCATGAGAAACTACATGAAAAGGCTTCGAGGGACCCTCGAATGATTAAATTTCATGAATGATGTCCTAAATGATACTCGTATATGTGAGAATAAGTGTTCGTAGGTACTCTACTCCTCTTGACAATGAGTAAGGGAAACCGCACCAGGAAGCTCGATGTGACCCATCGATGATTAAACCTAGTGAATTATGTACCAAATCGTTCACCTTTTTTTTTAAAAAAAAAAAAATAGTGATATTTGTGCTTGTATTGAATAATAAGGGGAAGTAGGCTAGACGTCTAAGTTGTGGCAATTTTAGATATTTGTGAGATGTGTGTATCATTGCTTTTCCTCTTACTTGGATTCATTTATAAGCCACATAGTTCGTTGATGATGATTGTTCGTAACTTGGGATTAAAGTGACCTCGTTTGAGTTTGTCGATTCCGGTGATTAAATGTTCTATGATTTGGATTGTTTGAATTGAGTCTAAGTTGTATGATTATATTGCTTGAGGACAAACAAAGTTCTAAGTGTGGGGGATTTTGATTGGTGTCTAGATGTTAGGTTTTTAGTCATGTTTTTGTGTCCGTTTTCCCTTAGTTTTTGTGTGTTTTCGTTGTTTGTGGCTATGATTTGGTTGCTTTGGAGTCTTTGGTATTGTAGGATAAAAAAGGGCGGAAATGAGAAGAAAACAATAAGAAAGAAGCATTATATGGAAGAGGGGTTCGATAGGAGCATGTAGGCAAAAATGGAGGTCAATTTGGAGTTCGGACGAGGAAGATACGACCGAAACAAGAAAGGCGCGCAATCGTCCAGAGTTGGACGACCGTCCAAGGTTTTGAAGATACAATGCGAGTGCTACGTTGGACGAGCATCCAACGTTCTGGCCAGCGGTCTTTTCCTTGTTTAACTAGGTTTTCATACCTATTATAAATACTACTCGTTGTACACGAATTCTACAACACTTTTACCTTAGTTTTAGCTTTAGTTTAGCATTCAAATACTTTAGTTTAGTTTTCCTTTGTTCGATCCGGATCGCTACTTCGTTCTTCAATTAATTCAAGTTTTTACTTAGTTCTTCGTTCTTCGTTTAGTCTCGTAAGTTCTTTATTGCTTTCTTTTATTTGATTTAATTGCTTCCTAGTTCCTTAGATTTAGTTCTTAATTGCTTAGTTTAATTTCGTTCGTTCGTTTTCAAGTTCTTAGTTTAGATTCGTTTTTCTTAGTTTTCTATTCCTTCATTTTTCAAGTTCTTAGAGTTAGATTTATTTCCTTAGATTTTTAGGTTCAATTTTCTCTATGATTAGATTCGTTTTCTTCGTTGCTTTCGTTATTGCTTTCTTTTCGATTCTTGCCTAGGTAGTTTAATTGTTTTCTTTTAGTTTAATTCTTAGATTTATTTCTTGCTTCTAGATTAGTTATTTATTTGTTTTGATTTATTGCTTTGATTTATTTTATTGCCTAGGATTTAAATACCAAAAACCCAAAAATCTTATTTAGTTTCTTCCTTAGTTTAGGATTTTACTACATAATTATTTGCCCTGTAAGTTTTCCTTCGAGATTCGACATTGGGTTTTACTTGCTAGTGCTACGATAGGATTTCGTTCTATTGCGAACACTTTTTAGTGAAACAAATTTTGGCGCCGTTGCCGGGGAAACAAATTTTGGTGAAACAAATTTTGTGCTCTTGTGGAATAAAAGGGGAAGTAGGCTAGAAGTCTAAGTTGTGGTAATTCTAGATATTTGTGAGATGTGTGCATCGTTGCTTTTCCTCATACTTGGATTGATTTATAAGCCACATAGTTCGTTGATGATGATTGTTCGTAACTTGGGATTAAAGTGACCTTGTTTGAGTTTGTCGATTCTGGTGATTAAATGCTCCCTGATTTGGATTGTTTGGATTGAGTCTAAGTTGTGTGTTGTTGGGAATTGTTAAGGACTAAATTGTTAAGGGGGAACTTCATGGGACATTTGATAAATGAAGTCATTTGTTTTGATTAGATCCCAAAACCCCAAGCGTCCTTTTCCCAAGCGACCCATTTTGATGTAGTTAATAGGTTAGAATTTTTCTGAGCCTACACTGTTAGGATGGCTCTTTTATTTTGCTTAGATTAGGCTTCAAAAGTTCAAGTGAAGGCCACTCGCTTGAGTGTGTTTTCCAAAGCGAAGCAAGTCAAGCAAGCTGAAGTGAAGCGTGCCGAAGAACAGCGAAACGAAGCGATCGCTACAGTAGATTCAAAGTGAGTCTGCCAAAGTGAAGCGAAGCGAGCGCTACAGTTCAAAGCAAAGCGAAGCGAAGCGAGCGCTACAGTGGAATCAAGTGAACCCACTAAAGCGAAGCGAAGCGTGCGCTACAAAGAAAAGCCGAAGCGAGTCAACACGTGTCAACACTTACTTAAGTAGTTTCTCGGGAAATTATTCTCAAGTGACTCACTACGAAAATGACCGTGAAGCGACTCACTTCAGAGCGGCCGCTACAACTTCAAAGCGAAGCGAGCCACTACCTACCAGAAAGCGACAGCACAAATTCCCGCTCCGAATTTGAATTCCAGTCAACTGGAGATCTCCGCATTAATTACGAGATCTCCACGTGTCAAAAGCGGAGAGGAGCAGAGGAGTTGACTGCCAGGCCGACAAAGACGCCACAACAGTACTGGGTCGCTCCAGTTACTGTTAAACTTGGAAGTTAGCCAATTTTGGCAAAATGCCAAAACTGAGCGTCTGCAAAAGCTTCTGCCTGCGTAAGTACTGTCGAGAGGAGGAGGGACAAGGCCACCAACCAAGCAACGGATCTTAGCCAACCCTCCGCCTATAAATAGTGAAGGATGAAGACGTGAAGAGGCAGAACACTACTTGAGCATTCGAGCGCATACAGCAAACAAACACTCCCAGCTTTCTAGCAATCTTCGAGTCTTTGTTTTCAAGTGTTCTCCGAGTTTCCAGTTCATTGGAACTCGTCTTCACAGCCTTCACACTTAGATTCTAAGCCCATTCTATATCCAAGCTTAGAAGAAGAACTCTAGCCAATCTTTGCATTCACTGTAAAGAGTTCTTCATAGTGTGTCGTCAACCAAAAACCCTAAACTTCGTCTGTTAGGTTTTGAGTGTTGTCGTTAGGTTGTTCAGATCCAAGGCCCTTCTTTCATCGATTGAAGAAGCCTCGATCGTAGAGTTGAGATCCAAGCTTACACTTACATCGTTTGTGTAAAGCTCGATCGAAGCTAGGCTGTAAGGAGAGCACGTAATCTCCCTGTCTGTCTGACTGAAGCGAGTGAAGCTTCCAGTCTTTGTTAGGTTTGTGTAGTGAACCCGCAATCACTACGTCTGTCGTTTGATCTAGGCAAGTGAAGCCCGATCCCGACAAGGTTTTTGAAGGACCCGTAACCTTCAAGTTCTTGAGTGAAAAGAACAGTTGCCATCGTGCAACAAAGTGGACGTAGGAGCGTTATCTCCGAACCACTATAAATCTCTGTGTCGTATCTCTCTTACCTTAATCTCTTTACAGTATTCGATTATCCATTGCACGTGCATATAAACAAACTTAATTTGGATTTTCAATTACTTAGGAAAGATTATAGCTCACCAAATTCCGCACAAAGAGTAAAGTCTCACTCTTGATCAAGCTCTAAGCTTAGGTCAAAAGATTCGTGATTGCTTTTGATCTAGCCCTCGGCTAGGTCTTAGTATTTCCAAAGAGCACTTTACTTTATACTCTAAGTTAAGGAATTGAAGTTGAAAAACTTCAAAATACGTATTCACCCCCCCCCCCCTCTACGTATTTTTCCTATAGCAAACCGGGACCAACAAGTGGTATCAGAGCAGCGGTTCTTTCGAGCCTCTGCTTTGCATATCCGAAGTGAGTCCCCACTCACTTCACGTTGTCTCACTGAACCGGATCCTATTTCCTAAGTGCATCAAAACCTCACCCACGCATATTGCATTTACTGCTGATAGTTTGCTATGTCTACATACAGTGCATCAAATCTTCCACAGTTCTCGATC
Source organism: Thymus mandschuricus (assembly GCA_029379335.1). Taxonomy (NCBI): domain Eukaryota; kingdom Viridiplantae; phylum Streptophyta; class Magnoliopsida; order Lamiales; family Lamiaceae; genus Thymus; species Thymus mandschuricus. The sequence goes on along the minus strand of CM057074.1, from coordinate 9,169,124 downwards.
GAAGGATACGAGATATGGAGTTTCCGTGTCGAGAGCTTCCTATGCTCAATCCACGACCGGATGTGGGAAGTCATTGAAGACGGACCAATCGAAATCAAGAAAGCCATATCTGTGGAGGTTCCAACCGCTGAAGGTCGTCCAGCCCACGTTCGACAACAGTACGTGGAGAAGGATAAGGATGAGTATACTCCAAATGATTTCAAAGTTGCCAACCTCGACAAGATTGCACGCCACACGATGCAGAGCACCGTGTCGGACGCATACCTTCCAAGGATTAGGAAGTGCGCAACAGCAAAGGAGATGTGGGAAACTCTAGCTCTCTTTTCTCAAGGAACAGACAAAATCAAGGAAAACAAGCTCGCTGTTCAGATGCGGGAGTTTGAAAATCTAGTGATGAAGTCAGGAGAGTCCATCGACGCCTTCGAGCTGAGAGTTACCAACATTACTGCAACTCTCAACTCGCTTGGGAAGGAACTCACAGACAAGGAAGTAAATCTGAAAATAGTCCGTGCTCTCACAAGGAAGTGGCAGACCATGAAGGAGCTATACCTAGCTACCAAGGATCTAACGAAACTCACGCCAGAAGTGCTGTTCTCCGAGCTCAAAGCTCACGAGTTTGATCTGAATCGAATGAGCCTCGACGACGAGGATGAAGCGCCCACTACGTCAAAAGGAGTAGCATTCAAAGCTGCCGAAGGGCCAAGCGAGCAGTCGCTAGCCAAGATGACAAGAGAAGAATTGGAAGAACACATTGCATTCTTATCCAAGAACTTCAACAAGATGAACTCTCGAGTGGGCAAGTATAAAAGATTCTACAAGCAGTACAAAGGGAGAAGCACTGATGCTCGAGAAGGAAAAGGAAAGAGAGAAGAGACGACCAAGCCGATCCCGCGCGACATGATGGAAGTGGAATGTTACCATTGCCACAAGATGGGCCACTACAAATCCGATTGCCCAAAGCTAAGTGCCAAAGAGCGCGAAGAATTGAAGGCCAAGAGGGATGCCCCAAGGCGAGCGCTCGTAGCGAGTGAAGTGCCGGTCGCTACAACTGAAGATCCACCAAGCGACTCAGACGCATTCACCGATCCAAATTCCAGTGATGGTGAGGATCTTGGATTTATGGCGCTCACCGACGAGGAAACAGGAGAGGTATTCTTCTATCCTTCAATCACTTCAATTACACTAGCACACACTGTCAATGAGGAAGAACAATCCTCTACATGGAGTGAGTTGTTTGACAAGCACCAAAAATTGTCAAGCGACCACGAAGTGGTAAAACAAGCTCTGTCTCGAAGCGAGAAGGAGAACCGAAAGCTAGCCCGTGAGCTTGACGAAGTCAAACTTAATTTAAGGGCTATGACTAGTAAGTTCGAGGATCTCTTCGCTAGACATCAAAGCTTGGAGGGAAGGTATGAAACCCAATCCACTCTAGTCGCCAACTTAAATAAAGCATCATACGCTAGACAGGCACTAGAGAGTTCTCTTCTACCTTTTGGTAGAAAGGGAGGACTTGGATATGAGGGTGGACCTTCCAAGCCAACTGTCTTTGTTGGTGCTTCAAACACGACACCATCAGTCACTTTGGAATTGCCCACTGCATCCAAAGCGACCACCAACAAAGACAAAGGCAAAATGGCTGAGAGCCCTAAAAGGAAGCCAATGAAGATGTCTATATCTTTAAGGGCAGATCCGAAGGGCAAGCAAAATTCAACAATCCCTAGCACTCAACATGCTAAGTCTTACCAATCCAAAGGTAAAGGGAGAACTGTTGAAGCTTCTAAGTCTCAAGCCAAGACACGAGAGACAAAGGATCTCCCTTTCAAGAAAAGGAGTAATGTCTATGTGTCACGTTATCCGGACTGGAGATGGTCCAACCGGACAAACGTTGAGGGGGAAGAACTTGAAGCACCCAAGAGGCCGCTTCAAACTTCCAAGGTTACTCAAGCGAGTCGGGGTCAAAACCCTAGTTGGACCGCTTCGAGGAAACCAAGCGAGCCGCTTCGACAGACTAGAAACCCTAAGTCAGTCTCTAAACCCAGAGCTAATCCGAAGCGAGTCGCTTCAGGATATAAGCAAAGTGGGAAGAACATAGGTAGGTCTGAAGCGAGCCGCTACCCCTCTTGCACACACTGTTGCACGTGTGAAGCTGCTTCTAGGCAGTACACCAAGTTTTCGAAGGTCGAGAAGCCCAAGACACAAGCTTCATCTCAAAAGAGAGTGAAGCAAGTGTGGGTACCTAAGGGAACTAACCTGCAAGGACCCAAACTGATTTGGGTACCAAAATCTGTCTAATTGCAGGTGAGCGCCGTGGATCCCATGCCAAGTGAGGGTCAACTAGTTTGGTACTTGGACAGTGGATGTTCAAGACACATGACTGGCATGAAAGCTCTACTTCACAACTACATAGAGAAGAAGGGTCCACACGTAACCTTTGGTGACAACTCTCGAGGAAGCACCAGGGGATACGGCGCACTGAAAATTGGAAAGCTCACAATTGAAGAAGTCTCCTATGTGGAAGGACCTCAAGCACAACCTGTTATCTATTTCACAATTTTGTGATAAAGGGTACAGGGTGGAGTTCATCTCCAACAAGTGCATTGTGAAGAGCAAACTCACATCCCAGATTGTGCTCACTGGAGTTAGACAAAGGAATGTCTACATAGCACAATGGGACAGCTGCAAGGAGGAAACTTGTCTAGTTGCAAGAAGTGCTACAGAAATTGGATGGCTATGGCACAGACGCTTGAACCACCTCAATTTCAAAGCTATCAATCGCTTAGCTCGAAAAGGCTTGGTGCAAGGCATACCGAATGAAGTCTTCATCAGAGACCATCCATGCTCACCATGCCAACGAGGGAAGCAGACGAAGAAGCACTTCGCCAGTCTCGAAGAAGCCTCATCAAAGCGAGTGCTCGAGCTGCTTCACATGGATCTGTTTGGTCCAGTTACTCCAGTTAGTGTAAATGGAAGGAAGTACACTCTAGTTGTAGTCGACGATTTCTCTCGCTACACATGGGTTGTATTCCTATTCAGCAAGAAGGAGACACTGACCAAACTGCCACAACTACTCAAGTGATTGGCGGTGGAAAAGAATCAAGCTATCGTGACCATTCGCTCCGACAAAGGCACAGAGTTCCTGAACTCTACAATTGAAGCGTACTGCACGGAGCATGGCATAGCACATCAAACTTCTTCAGCACGCACTCCTCAGCAGAATGGAGTTGCTGAAAGAAGAAATCGAATCATCAAAGAAGCCGTTCGCACCATGATTGCTGACTCGAAGCTTCCAATGAAGTATTGGGCTGAAGCTGCCAACACGGCGTGCTACACACAGAATCGGACGCTTCTCAACAAACGGCACGACAAAACACCATATGAAATATGGACAGGGAGAATTCCTAACATATCTTATTTCCATATTTTTGGTTGTAGGGTCTTCATTCACAACAATGGGAAGTCACAGTTGAAAGCCTTTGAAAGCAAAGCAGATGAAGGAGTATTCTTAGGATACTCTACATCTAGCAAAGCCTACAGAGTATTCAACTGTAAAACCCTAATTGTGGAAGAATCACCCCATGTCGTATTTGATGAATCTTCTTTAAGCCTTCCACAGGAACAGGCCCAAGCGAATGAAAAGAATCAAAGCAAGGAACCCTCAAATCAACTCACTTGGGACGTGCTTGATGAAGATGATGAGATCAAGGACTCAAGCGAGCAGGATCCCAAAGGAGAAGTCGAAGCTGCCCCCAAGATTCCTGAAGCTAGTGCAGGCCAAGCACCCAATCCAGTCGCTTCAGACGGTGAAGCGAGCGACAAGGAAGCGGATGAAGATGAAGCTGGCGGATCAAAGCGAGCGTGGCTCAAGGATCACTCACCTAGCCAAATCATTGGAGATCCATCCAAGGGTGTAGTGACCAGAAGTCAAGTGTTTGGAGAAAGTGCCATGTTCAGTTGCTTTCTCTCAAACATTGAGCCATCAAGCGTGGAGGAAGCCCTAGCCGATTCTAACTGGGTGATCGCCATGCAAGAAGAGCTGAATCAGTTCACCAGGAACGACGTATGGTACCTCGTGGATCGTCCCAAGTTTCAGCATGTTATTGGCACCAAGTGGGTGTTCAAGAACAAGACGGACGAGGACCACAACGTAGTGAGGAACAAGGCGCGACTAGTTGCCAAAGGCTACTGCCAAGAGGAAGGAATCGACTTTGACGAGACCTTCGCTCCAGTGGCACGTCTTGAAGCGATCCGTTTATTTCTAGCCTATGCAGCGGCCAAGAAATTCAAAGTGTACCAAATGGATGTGAAGAGCGCATTCCTCAACGGTGAACTCAAGGAAGAAGTGTATGTGGAGCAGCCACCGGGTTTCGAGCAGGGAGATAAAGTGTATCGCTTGAAGAAAGCCCTGTATGGGTTGAAGCAAGCTCCCAGAGCTTGGTACGATACATTATCTCAATTCCTAGTGGAAAATGGATTCCAAAAGGGAAAGATAGATCGGACTCTCTTCACCATCAATCATGGAGATGATATGCTATGGGTCCAGATCTACGTGGACGACATCATATTTGGGTCACCAAACCAGTCGCTTAGCGAGAAGTTTGGAGAGCTAATGAAGACCAAGTATGAGATGTCGATGATTGGCTTGATGAGCTGCTTTCTAGGTCTTCAAGTGAAGCAGCAGGATAATGGAATTTTCATCAACCAGGCCAAGTACACTCGAGATATGCTTGCCAAGTTTGGTGTTCAACATGCTAAAGCTGTGAAGATTCCTATGAATACCAACTGGAAGATGGAGCCAGACGAAGGAGGAAAATCTGTAGATCCTACAGATTATCGTGCCCTAATTGGGTCACTTCTCTATCTCACTGCAAGCAGGCAAGATATTGCTTTTGCAGTCGGTGTCTGCGCTCGCTTCCAAAGCAATCTCAAACACAGCCATCTTGAAGCTGCCAAAAGGATTCTTCGATATTTGAAGGGCACTATCAACATGGGTCTGTGGTATCCAGCAGAAGACAATTTGGAGCTCACTGGATATTCCGATGCTGACTATGGAGGCTGCCGAGTTGATAGGAAATCAACGTCGGGCACATGTCAGTTCTTGGGAAGCAAGCTAATCTCATGGTTCTCAAAGAAGCAAACAAGTGTAGCCACTTCAACAACGGAAGCTGAATATATGGCCGCAGGAAGCTGCTGTTCTCAAATCCTATGGCTTCGTCAACAGTTGAAGGACTACAAAGTTGAAGCGAATGAAATTCCGATCTTCTGCGACAACAACAGTGCCATATGTATCTCGCAGAATCCAGTGCTTCACACCAGGTGCAAGCATGTGGAAATTCGACATCATTTCATTCGTGATCATGTCGAGAAGAAGGATATCAAGCTCGAGAAAATTCATACCGATCTCCAGCGAGCAGATATCCTCACCAAGCCTCTAGCTGAGTCTCGATTCAACCAGCTATGCATGGAATTAGGGTTATTAGACCCTGGTGAAGAATGCTAGTTCCAGGATGCACAAAGGAGTGTTCGCTTGTTCTCATGAGCGTCACTCGCTTCGGATCTTCACCAACTCAAGCGAGCCACTTCAAAACTCACTCGCTTGAAGAAAATGAAGTTAGGTGGAGAAAGGTGGAGTATTGGAAGAAGTTCCCTACCAAAGCGAACTTCAGTTTGCCCTAGCTTGGGTCAAAGCGAACCAACTGCAGATTCATTCTCTAGAATGTAGGAAAGCTTGAAGGTTTACCTTTTTATACAAAAGGTTGCAGGGCTGGTGACATGCTTCTGCGTAAAATACGAGATTGTCTTGTCAGAGCATTCTCATTGTCATCCTGTCCAATTCTGCTCTGAGAAAAGGACTTGTACTCATCCCCCATTCGTCGTGAATAAGTACACTTACGTGATGCTCCCTTCGGGTTGTAGTAAGCTTGTGTACTTTATTCATTTTCTCCCTCATTCACTTCGATGGAGGACTCTCTAATTTGTAGAGGAAGATGAATGCCATGAAGATGAATGCCATAAAGATGAATGCCATGAAGATCTAGCTCAACGTGTAGCATTCAACAGGTGGTATCTAGTTCAAATGAAGTCTTCAATTTGTGGTATCAATCTCCTACGAAGTGAGATTGACTGGTAAGTGTTTCAATTTTAAGTACACTAAGTGAGCCGAAGCGTGCTAGAAACCTTCACTCACTACGTGGAAAATATGAAATGAATCTGACACAAATACAAAGAGGAAAACATTCTTGTTTATCCTCGAAGTATGTAAGTCAGAAACATTTTAAATTAAGCAAAGAAATTCAATTTCTTGTTCCAGTCGCTTCAGATGGCCAAGCGAGTGCTTCGTCACTCAAAGCTAGCCATCGCAAGCGAGTGCAGAACAGTCACTCAAGCGAATGCCTCTCAAGCGAATCAAGCCATAGCGGCCCAACTCGAAGCGAGCGAGCATGAAGCGAGTATGAGCTGTCTGCACTCGAGTGCAATTTTACTTTCTGCTGTGCATTTAATGCAGGTGCAGGAACGACGGAAATAACGGGCGCGTGTTCACACGCTTGAATTTGAAGCGGGAAAAGGCGGAGAAGATCCAGCCGTTGAATCTCGAATGCTGAACTGTCAATCCTACTGCAGAAAGTCAAGAGACTGAAAGAAACTCTCACAGTACTGATCACTGCAGATGCCGAATTCCACAACTCTCTCAATCGAAGGGAAAGGAGACTTGCCGGAATGAAGGCAGAACTTGAAGCTTCCAAGGAACACTTGGATCTCACACTTCAAGAAGAAACCAAGAAGATCACCAAAGCCATAGAAGCGGAGCTGGAGGCTCGCTTCAGAGAGGTGGAGCCTTTAGAAAGCATGATGGCGTCTGTTGTAGAGCGAGAGAGGCAGTGCGAATATCTACTTGAAGAGATATCGATCAAGACTGCTGAAATTGTGGCGCCATCCATGGACAAAACCCAGCAGATGCTTCAAACTGTCCTCAACACAGTCAATTCACTACAACAATCCCTCTCTGGAAAATCTATAATCCTAACCCCTGGCTTTGATGATGCCAAAAAGGGGGAAGGACAAATGAGGGAAGGACTAGTAGAGCAAGGTGAAGCTGGAGGTTCAGAAGGAAGGAGAGTCGGTGTGGAGTTAATGTTGGAAGGAGGAAGTGGTGATGGAGGAGATAAGGAGGGAGTGGATGATGAAGCGAGGAAGGGGAAGAAAAAACTCTCGAAGGAGGAATTACTAAAACAACTTGAAGAGCCCAGTAGGCCGCTTCAAGAAAAAGTGCTGAGTGCTTCTATTGCACGACATCCTCCAGTCACTGTGATCATGAAGGAGGAAAAGAGGGTGCAGGAGGAGAAGGATGCTGCCTTGGCGTGGGAGTTGGAGCAAGTGTTTAAGCTAACAAAAAATTCTATTGCTGCAGGTGCTTCATCTAGCTCCCAAGTGGCCGCTACTCCCAAGCTGCCCACTTCAGACGCCGCGCCAACTTCGACAGCCACACTCACTACGACCACTGCTGCACTCACTTCAACAGCAGTCGTCCCTCCAAGTGCTGCCAAGAAGGACATGCCACCTCCCCCACCACCGAAGCAGCCATTGAAGCGAGCTGCCCCACATTCTAAGCAAGATGATCCCGAGGCCAAGCGCCAAAAGGTCAAGCAAGCAGTCGCTTCAAAAGCTGGAAGAGAGGAGAGAAAGAGGAAGGAAAGAGAAGAGGGAAGGAGCAAAGGCGAGAGGAAGGAGAGGAGTAATGAAAGGCGACTCCAAGTGATCAACGCACGGATCGAGGAACACTTCAGTGAAGTGTTACTCATCCAGTCCTCATTAGTACACAGCGCCTTCATCCCTCTCATGCCAGAAGAGTCCGAAGCATGTGAAGCTCAAGCCATAATTGATGCATGTGACGTGACTACGAAGGAGATGGTTGAGTCTGGTCGATATCCTCTCAAGGAGAAGCAAGATTACATCCGCAAACGACTCAATGCGAAGCGTCCATCGTGGAACAGCAAGTCGGGAGCTAAATTCAAAAAGACTATGGCTCAACTGTCAAGCAGGTCAGAAGAGGAGTTGGCCAAACGGAGGGATGAACACCTGGACGGAAGGGAAATCGAGGATTTCATTCCGAGAGATCTGCTCGAGCTGTGGCTGTACTACAAAGACCTATTCATCAAAGCCTATTATTTTTGGGAGGTAGTGCCGCTGCAGAATGAGTGTTCTCGAATAAGTGCACTCAACAACTTCCTTGCCGCCTATGACGACAGATTGCGCCGCAAAATCTTTACAATGGCTGAACAAGCAGAGCCCAAGCCAATTGTTGTCAAGGTACCAGCTTTAAAGGAATTCGCCATGCCTTATCATCCAGGCACGGACGTTCCTAACAGAGGAATTATCGATGAGGAAGTAACTGAAGCCTTCAGGCTGGAGAGTGCATGGAGAAGACCCAGTATCCACACAGTAGACTCTATGGAATCAAGAGTGCTATCAGCTTACGTGGATACTGCTGCTATTGAAGAAGAGAAGAAGGAGGAGGAAGAAGGAAAGGAGTAGGAGAAGGAGGATGAAGCTGCTGGAAACTTTTGAGTTTCAAGCTTCCTATTATTTCTTTTGTGTGAACGTGTTGTTCATATATCCAAATTTCAATTTCTGTCTCTTCTTGTGTCATTTACTCGTTTTGTGAATGACTTTATATTTCTGCTACAAACTCATTAATTTAACCGGAAAAAAAGGGGAAGGAACTTAAAAGAAAAATTACAAACGAAACTGCAAAGGAAGCAGTCGCTTGGAGTTCCCTTCACGGTTAGATAGACTAGATTTATTTTTATCTAAGTCGTATGGGTTTTGGCATCATCAAAAAGGGGGAAATTGTTGGGAATTGTTAAGGACTAAATTGTTAAGGGGGAACTTCATGGGACATTTGATAAATGAAGTCATTTGTTTTGATTAGATCCCAAAACCCCAAGCGTCCTTTTCCCAAGCGACCCATTTTAATGTAGTTAATAGGTTAGAATTTTTCTAAGCCTACACTGTTAGGATGGCTCTTTTATTTTGCTTAGATTAGGCTTCAAAAGTTCAAGTGAAGGCCACTCGCTTGAGTGTGTTTTCCAAAGCGAAGCAAGTCAAGCAAGCTGAAGTGAAGCGTGCCGAAGAACAGCGAAACGAAGCGATCGCTACAGTAGATTCAAAGTGAGTCTGCCAAAGTGAAGCGAAGCGAGCGCTACAGTTCAAAGCAAAGCGAAGCGAAGCGAGCGCTACAGTGGAATCAAGTGAACCCACTAAAGCGAAGCGAAGCGTGCGCTACAAAGAAAAGCCGAAGCGAGTCAACACGTGTCAACACTTACTTAAGTAGTTTCTCGGGAAATTATTCTCAAGTGACTCACTACGAAAATGACCGTGAAGCGACTCACTTCAGAGCGGCCGCTACAACTTCAAAGCGAAGCGAGCCACTACCTACCAGAAAGCGACAGCACAAATTCCCGCTCCGAATTTGAATTCCAGTCAACTGGAGATCTCCGCATTAATTACGAGATCTCCACGTGTCGAAAGTGGAGAGGAGCAGAGGAGTTGACTGCCAGGCCGACAAAGACGCCGCAACAGTACTGGGTCGCTCCAGTTACTGTTAAACTTGGAAGTTAGCCAATTTTGGCAAAATGCCAAAACTGAGCGTCTGCAAAAGCTTCTGCCTGCGCAAGTACTGTCGAGAGGAGGAGGGACAAGGCCACCAACCAAGCAACGGATCTTAGCCAACCCTCCGCCTATAAATAGTGAAGGATGAAGACGTGAAGAGGCAGAACACTACTTGAGCATTCGAGCGCATACAGCAAACAAACACTCCCAGCTTTCTAGCAATCTTCGAGTCTTTGTTTTCAAGTGTTCTCCGAGTTTCCAGTTCATTGGAACTCGTCTTCACAGCCTTCACACTTAGATTCTAAGCCCATTCTATATCCAAGCTTAGAAGAAGAACTCTAGCCAATCTTTGCATTCACTGTAAAGAGTTCTTCATAGTGTGTCGTCAACCAAAAACCCTAAACTTCGTCTGTTAGGTTTTGAGTGTTGTCGTTAGGTTGTTCAGATCCAAGGCCCTTCTTTCATCGATTGAAGAAGCCTCGATCGTAGAGTTGAGATCCAAGCTTACACTTACATCGTTTGTGTAAAGCTCGATCGAAGCTAGGCTGTAAGGAGAGCCCGTAATCACCCTGTCTGTCTGACTGAAGCGAGTGAAGCTTCCAGTCTTTGTTAGGTTTGTGTAGTGAACCCGCAATCACTACGTCTGTCGTTTGATCTAGGCAAGTGAAGCCCGATCCCGACAAGGTTTTTGAAGGACCCGTAACCTTCAAGTTCTTGAGTGAAAAGAACAGTTGCCATCGTGCAACAAAGTGGACGTAGGAGCGTTATCTCCGAACCACTATAAATCTCTGTGTCGTATCTCTCTTACCTTAATCTCTTTACAGTATTCGATTATCCATTGCACGTGCATATAAACAAACTTAATTTGGATTTTCAATTACTTAGGAAAGATTATAGCTCACCAAATTCCGCACAAAGAGTAAAGTCTCACTCTTGATCAAGCTCTAAGCTTAGGTCAAGAGATTCGTGATTGCTTTTGATCTAGCCCTCGGCTAGGTCTTAGTATTTCCAAAGAGCACTTTACTTTATACTCTGAGTTAAGGAATTGAAGTTGAAAAACTTCAAAATACGTATTCACTCCCCCCCCCCCCCCTCTACGTATTTTTCCTATAGCAAACCGGGACCAACAAGTGTCTATATTGCTTGAGGACAAGCAAATGTCTAAGTGTGGGGGATTTTGATTGGTGTCTAGATGTTAGGATTTTCGTCATGTTTTCGTGTCCGTTTTCCCTTAGTTTTTGTGTGTTTTCGTTGTTTGTGGGTATGATTTGGTTGCTTTGGAGTCTTTGGTATTGTAGGATAAAAAGGGTGGAAACGAGAAGAAAATGAGAAGAAAGAAGCATTATATCGAAGAGGGGTTCGTTAGGAGCATGTAGGCTAAAACGGAGGTCAATTTGGAGTTCGGACGAGGAAGATACGACCGAAACAAGAAAGGCGTGCAATCGTCCAGAGTTGGACGACTGTTTCACTAAAAAGTGTTTGCAATAGAACAAAATCCTATCGTAGCACTAGCAAGTAAAACCAAAGTATCGAATCTCAAGGAAAACTTAACAGGGCGATCAATTATGTAGTAAACCTAATCTAGCCTAAAACTAAGAAAGCAAGTAAATAATATTTTGGGTTTTTTTGATTTTAAATCCTAGGCAAGAAAATAAATTAAAGCAATAAATCAAAGCAAATAAATCTAATCTAGAAAGCTGGAAATTAATCTAAGAATTAAACTAAAGAAAACAATAAATCTACCTAGGCAAAAATCGAAAGGAAAGCAATAAAGAAAGCAACAAAAGAAAAGAAAACGAATCTAGACATAATTAAACTAAATCTGAAAATCTGGAAATTAAATAAATAAATCTAACTCTAAGAACTTTGAAAACGAGAGAATTGAAAACGAAAGAAAAACGAATCTAAACTAGACTTTGAAAACCGAACGAACGAAATTAAACTAAGGAAATTAAACGAAGCAAGAAAGAAATCGAATCTAGAACTAAAGCAAGTAATTAAAGCAATTAAACGAAAGCAATAAAATAACTTATGAAAATAACGAAGAACGAAGAACTTGAATTAAACTGCAACGAACTACGAATCCGGATTCGAACAAAAGAAAGCAATAAAAACTAAAGCTAAAGTATTTAGAACTGAAAAACTAAGGTAAAAGCTTCCGGGATCACCTTGCTTCGGTAGAGATGAGAGATGACCGGTCGAGGTGGGAGAGGTGTTAGAACGAATTCGGCTTGCTTCGACGGCGGCCACCGTGTGACTCCTCATTTGCTTGTCTTCGCCTTGCTTCTTGTTCTTCAATCTGCTCGGGAAAGGGATAGGAGGGACGTAAGGATTGGGTGCCTTATGAAAATTGGTCTCCTCCTCCTTTTTCTCTGTTTCGGCTGCTGGAGGTGCAACAGGGGGCTGGAGCGGGCGCTCCATCTGTTGGAGCGGGCGCTCCATGTAGGGCGCGCTCGAAGAATTATTCTGAGAGACTTGGAGCGGGTGCTTCAAAGGTTGGAGCGGGCGCTCCAGTTGAGACTCGCTTTTGATTTGCAGGCGTTGGAGCGGGCGCTCCAAGGGTTGGAGCGGGCGCTCCAAATGGGGCGCGCTGGAATTTAAACTTTGCTGGACTTGGAGCGGGCGCTCCAATGTCTGGAGCGGGCGCTCCATATGCTGCGCGCTGGGACTGCTTTTCGACGGGATCCAGCTGCTGCTCGGGTCCCAACGTCCATTAATTGGGCCCGTTCCTCCTATATCGGGCATGACTACACCATTATCCACCGTACTTCCATCCCTCAATACCGAAATTGATTGAGCTTGATAAGTTGGCGGATGTTGGGGCGGAATCGGAGGAACATATGGAGGATATTGCACTTCATTGGCTTGTTGTGGTTGAATCCCTTGGCTCGGAATTCGCCCCGGTTGTTGAATCAAGTGCATTGCCCCTGAAATTTGTCCAATAGCCGTCTCGAGCCTCTTTATGTTTGCATCAAGGGCCTGGAAACGATCCTCGTCGACGGGAGACTTTTGTGGAGGGGGTTGAGGACGAGGATTTTGGGGAGGAGGTGGAGGGTATGGCGATGAAGGATAATATGGAGGAGGTGGTGGATAATATGGGTTTGGTGGATATTGATGAGGAGGACAATATGGTGGTGGAGAGGGATAGTATGAATTTTTAGGAGGGTAGGGATAATTATAAGGAGGGGGGCGACGATTTTGAAAATTCGGGTTCGTACCTTGCCCTTGAGGTGGTGGTCCTTGCGGCATGTAACCTTGGGCGGCATAGACCTCGGCTCCTCCTTCGTATGTGAATGCTCCCATATTTTCGCAAACCTCCTTGATATGGCCTAGCTCTCCACAAATATCGCACCGGTCCGGTTTCCTAGTCTCCACTTGAGGTGCCGGTGCGTTCTGCTTCATCTTTAAATCCTCGAGATCTCTCAACATATCGGCCATCTGCTTCTTCATGTCGGGGCTCATCGTGACCGCCTTTGCCTCCATCTTCGTTGACCTAGATGACTTCTGTTGGGAACTTGCAGCAAGAGTCTCAAAAATCTTCTTCATGTCATCGGCTGTCTTGACCGCAATATTTCCTCCGGCCGAGCTGTCCACCATGAATTGGCAGGTCTGATTCAATGCATCGTAGAAGTACTGCCAAATAAGCTCAGGAGCCATCTGATGGTGAGGACATTGTTGAAGTAAGTCCTGAAATCTCTCCCAAGCCTCGTGAAATGGCTCGTCGTGGTCCTGAGAGAAATTCATGATTTGTGACCGCACCTCCTGAGTCTTGCGGCTAGGATAATACTTCAACATAAACTTCTCACACACCTCATTCCAAGTGTGGAGAGATTCGGCTGGGAGTGACAGGTACCATGACTTTGCCCGATCCTTCAGAGTGTAGGGGAAACACTTCATCTTCAGGTTGTCCTCCGTAAGGCCTGATAGTGGAAAAGATTGCACGACGGTGCAGTACTCCCGAATAAACGTAAGTGCATCCTCGTTGGCCAGCCCGTGATAGGAAGGGAGCAACGCCAGGTGGTGAGGTTTCAGCTCGTGATTTCTGACCGCTTCCGTCAGAACAATCGCCGAAGTAGTGGCAGTGAAGGTAGGGCGAGCAAAATCTCCCATATATCGTGCCATCGCTTCGGTCTCAGCAAAAACAACACTCAGCAAACAGGGTCAAACGCACAGAGTGGAAGAAATAAGAAAAACGAGTAAACACAAATAAAAATAAAACAAATAAAAATACTACACAATCAAAAGCCTAAAGTTTTCCCCGGCAACGGCGCCAAAATTTGTTTCACTAAAAAGTGTTTGCAATAGAACAAAATCCTATCGTAGCACTAGTAAGTAAAACCCAATGTCGAATCTCGAAGGAAAACTTAACAGGGCGATCAATTATGTAGTAAACCTAATCTAGCCTAAAACTAAGAAAGCAAGTAAAGAATATTTTGGGTTTTTGGTTTTAAATCCTAGGCAAGAAAATAAATCAAAGCAATAAATCAAAGCAAATAAATCTAATCTAGAAAGCTGGAAATTAATCTAACAATTAAACTAATGAAAACAATAAATCTTCCTAGGCAAAAATCGAAAGGAAAGCAATAAAGAAAGCAACGAAAGAAAAGAAAACGAATCTAGACATAATTAAACTAAATCTGAAAATCTGGAAATTAAATAAATAAATCTAACTCTAGGAACTTTGAAAACGAGAGAATTGAAAACGAAAGAAAACGAATCTAAACTAGACTTTGTAAATCGAACGAACGAAATTAAACTAAGGAAATTAAACGAGCAATAAAGAAATCGAATCTAAAACTAAAGCAAGTAATTAAAGCAATTAAACGAAAGCAATAAAATAACTTACGAAAATAACGAAGAACGAAGAACTTGAATTAAATTGCAACGAACTACGAATCCGGATTCGAACAAAAGAAAGCAATAAAAACTAAAGCTAGAGTATTTAGAACTGAAAAACTAAGATAAAAGCTTGTTATAATTCGTGCCCTAATGGCATATATATACTAAGGTAAGAGTTTGATCCCAACTAGGAAAGTAATTAAGAAAAACGCAGACGTGGAGCGGGCGCTCCAAAGGATGGGAGCGGGCGCTCCATATTGGCTTCGCAAAAATCCTTCAACTGCTGAACTGGAGCGGGCGCTCCAAACACCCGGAGCGGGCGCTCCAACGCTCATGTGCAAATCCTTCTCGAACACTGTTCATGGAGCGGGCGCTCCACATCTCTGGAGCGAGCGCTCCATCTGCTCCGCGCTGAATGTCCAGTTTTGCACTCCTTTTTCTTCCTTTTCTCGTTCTTTCTCCTTCTTTCGGCTCCCATGATCCCTAACAAGTAAAATACTCGAAACACCCAAATCATAGCTATATAGACACAAAACGACTCAAAAACGACACAAAAACAAATAATAAATAACGACTAAAACCTAACAAAATGACACCAAACAACGACCGTCCAAGGTTTTGAAGATACAATGCGAGTGCTACGTTGGACGACCGTCCAACGTTCCGGCCAGCTCTCTTTTCCTTGTTTAACTAGGTTTTCATACCTATTATAAATATTACTCCTTATGAACGAATTCTACAACCTTTTACCTTAGTTTTAGCTCTAGTTTAGCATTCAAATACTTTAGTTTAGTTTTCCTTTGTTCGATCCGGATCGCTACTTCGTTCTTCAATTAATTCAAGTTTTACTTAGTTCTTCGTTCTTCGTTTAATCTCGTAAGTTCTTTATTGCTTTCTTTTATTTGATTTAATTGCTTCCTAGTTCCTTAGATTTAGTTCTTAATTGCTTAGTTTAATTTCGTTCGTTCGTTTTCAAGTTCTTAGTTTAGATTCGTTTTTCTTTGTTTTCAATTCCTTCGTTTTTCAAGTTCTTAGAGTTATATTTATTTCCTTAGATTTTTAGATTTAATTTTCTCTATGATTAGATTCGTTTTCTTCGTTGCTTTCGTTATTGCTTTCTTTTCGATTCTTGCCTAGGTAGTTTAATTATTTTCTTTTAGTTTAATTCTTAGATTTATTTCTTGCTTCTAGATTAGTTATTTATTTGTTTGATTTATTGCTTTGATATTTTATTGCCTAGGATTTAAATACCAAAAACCCAAAAATATTATTTACTCGCTTTCTTAGTTTTAGGCTATATTAGGATTTTTACTACATAATTATTTGCCCTGTTAAGTTTTCCTTCGAGATTCGACATTGGGTTTTACTTGCTAGTGCTACGATAGGATTTTGTTCTATTGCAAACACTTTTTGGTGAAACACACACCCTTACCTCAAATGCTTGTCAGAACCTAAAGGAGAATACGCACTGCGTGAAATACATGAGGGTGCTGCGGGAGCACATACTAGATTAAAAGATCTAATTAGAAAACTGCTCAGAGCTGGATTCTTTTGGCCTACAATGGAAAAAGATGCTAAAAACCTAGTCAAAAAGTGCGACACTGTCAAAGAAATGGGAGACTCATCCACAAGCCCGCCGAAGAGTTGGGGGCTATGCAGGCACCCTGTCCTTTTGACAAATGGGGGATTGATATAGTAGGAAAATTCCCTACAACTATAGGAGGAGGATATTCTTAATTGTAGCTGTGGACTACTTTACTAAATGGGTCGAGGCTGAGGTCGTAGTAAAAATCACGGAACAAGTGGTGAAGAAGTTCATCTTGAAAAACATATGCTGCCGATACGGAATTCCGAGGATCCTGGTCGCCGACAACGACGCTCAATTTACAGGATCCTTGGTAAAAGCCTGGTGCAAGGAAATCGGCATTGAACAAATATTTCTAGCTGTAGCTCACCCTCAAGCTAACGGACAAGTTGAGGTAACAAACAGAACTGTTGGTCCCGGTTTGTATGAGGGAAAACACGTAGAGGGGGGGGGGGGGGGGGGGGGGATGAATACGTGTTTTGAAGTTTTTCAACTTCTTTTCCTCAAACTCAGAGTACTAAGTAAAGTGCTCGCTTGAACTACTAAGACCTAGCCGAGAGCTAGATCTACAGTATTCGCAACTCTCTTGACCAAAGCTTAGAGCTTGACCAAGAGTGAGACTTTATTCTAAATGCGGAATTTCGGTGAGCTAAACTTTCCTAAGTAATTGAAAATCTCAGTTTAAGTTGTTTAAATGCTTGTGCAATGAATAATCAAACAGTAAGCAAATAGAGAGTTTAGGGTTAGAGATACGACACAGAGATTTATAGTGGTTCGGAGATGAAACTCCTACGTCCACTTGTTGCACTGGGCAACTCGTTCTCTTCACTCAAGAACTTGAAGATTTCGGGTTCTTCAAAAACCTATGTCAAGATCGAGCTTCACTAGCTTGGATCTGACGACGACTGGGTGATTACGGGTTCACCACACAAAACCTAAAACTGGACTGGAAGCTTCACTCGCTTCAGTCCGACGATAGGGAGATTACGGGTTCTCCTTACAACCTAGCTTCGATCGAGCTTCACAATCGATGAAAGTGTAAGCTTGGATCTAGACTCTATGATCGAGGCTTCTACTATCGATGAAGGTAGAGCCTTAGATCGTACACAACCTAACGACAACGAACACAAAACCTAACTGAACTTTAGGGTTAGGGTTTTCTGTTTTGACAGAGACACACTAATGAAGAGTTCTTTACAACAAGTGCAAAGATGGCTAGAACTCTTCTCTAAGCTTGGGTCTGGAATGGGCTTAGAATATTGAGTGTGAAGGTTGCGAAGACGAGTTTCGATGAAACTGGAACTCGGAGAACACTTGGAAACAAAGACTCGATGAATTGCTCAAAGGCTGGGAGTGTTTGTTTGCAGTAGGCGTTCAATGCTCAAGTAGTGTTCTACTTCTCTTCGTCTTCATCCTTCACTATTTTAGGCGGAGGTTTAGCCGAGATCCGTTTCTTGGTAGGTGGCCTTGTCCCTCCTTCTCTCGAGCATACTTGAGCAGGCGGATAGCTTTTCAGGCGTGCCAGTTTGTCCCTTTGCCAAAAATGGCTAAGTTACAAACTTAACAGTAACTAGAGCGAGCCAGTACTGTAGCGGCGCCCTGTCGGCCTGGCAGTCAACTCCACTGCTCCTCTCCGCATTCGACACGTGGAGATCTCGCAATTAATGCGACGATCTTCAGTTGACTGGAGTTCAAAATAGGAGCGGGAATCGGGCTATCGCTTTCTGTTAGGTGGGGGATCACTTCGCTTTAGAAATGTAGCGTTCGCTTCAAGTGAGTCGCTTCAGAGTCATACTGTAGCGGGTACTTTAGAGAATAAATTCCCGAGTGTCCGCTTTTAGTATTTATTGACTCCGCGTTGACTCGCTTCATCTTTTACTGTAGCGCTCGCTTCGCTTCGCTTTGGCAGATTCGCTTTGAATCTATTGTTGCGCTCGCTTCGCTTTGCTATTCTTCGGCACGCTTCACTTCGGCTGGGTAGACTCGCTTCGATTGGAAAACACACTCAAGCGAGTGGCCTTCACTTGAAATTTCTGCAGTCTCAAAACCTAAGTGACTAAAACAAAAACAAAGCCATCCTAACAGTATAGGCTTACAAAAATTTCTAACCTATTTTCTACATCAAATTGGGTCGCTTGGGAATAGGATACTTAGGGGTTTTGGGATCAAATCAAAACAAATATTTCACTCACTTCAAAGTGTCCCATATGAGTTCCCCCTTAACATGTGATCTTTAACAATTCCCAACAATTTCCCCCTTTTTGATGATGCCAAAACCCAACTTAAAAACTGGAGACTAACTTCTCTAGCCTATCTAACCGTGGAAAGAACTTCAAGCGACTGCTTCTTTTGCAGGCTTGTTTGAAAATTTTCTTTTAAGTTCCTTTCCCCCTTTTTTTTGGTTAAATTGTTGAGTTTTGTAGCAATAAAATAAGTCATTCACAACTCTTGTAAACGACACAAGTTGACAGAAATTAAAATAGGATATATGAACACGACAGTTCACAAAATATGAGTGGAATTTATAGGTCTTCTGCTTCACTTGTCCTTCTCTTCTTTCTCCTCTTCCAAGACGTAGGCAGAAAGGACTTTCTCCTCCATTGTCTTGATGTAATACAGATTCGGTCTCCATCTGCTTTCCAATCTCAGGGCTTCATCTACTTCCTCATCAATGATCCTCCGATTAGGAACACTTGTGTTCGGCTGGAATGGCATGGGAAAATCTTTCATGGTGGGCACTTTGATAACGAGGGGTTTAGGATCAGCTTCCTCCGCCAATGTGAAGATTCTCCGCCTCAACTGTTTGTTGTAAACACAGAGAAAGTTGTTGAGGGCGTTCAGCCTCGAGCACTCATCTTGCAGTGGCACTACCTCCCAATAATAGTAGGCTTTGATGAACTTCTCTTTGCAGAAAAGCCACTGATCAAGAAGATCTCTGGTGATGAAGTCCTCGATTTCTCGAGCGTCTGGATGATCTCTTCTGCGCAAGACTAGCTCCTCCTCTGTCCTGCTCGTCAACTCCTTCATGATCGAGTTGAATTTGGCACTCGCATCTGTGTTCCACTTTGGGAGCTTCTCATTGACTCGCTTTCGAATGTAGTCACATTCTTCAGCATTGTAGCGACCAGAGTCGGACATCTCTTTCAATGTGACATGGCATGTATCAATCATAGCTTGTGTATAGCACGCTTCAGATTCCTCCGGTGTGAAGAGAATGAAGGCGCTTCGTGCAATGGCGGACTGGATGAGCCTCACTTCAAGTGTGACTCAATCCGGCCATCTATGATTCTGAGTCGCTTGAGTTTGAGCTTTTTCTCCTTTTCTGCTTCATCTCTCCTCTCATCTCATCTCCTCTCTTCCTTCTTCTCTCCATCTGACTAGCTCTCGAAGCGACTGACTGCTTGATCTTTTGATGCTTGGTCGCGGGATCAACTTCTCTTACTTTGGGTGCAGTCCGATTCAAGGTTTGTTTTGGTGCTGGAGGTGGTGGAGGCGGCATCTGATTCTTTTCAGAAGGAACGATGGCCTGACTGGCTGAAGCGGCTCCGGTGGTTGTCGAAGCGAGGGCCAGTGATGAAGCGGGGGCTGCAGCTGAAGCGGGCGCACCTGAAGCGCCTGCTTTTGAAAATTCAGACAGTCCCTTTAGCTCAAATTCTTGCTCCAAAGCACGAGCAAGGGCTTCATCTGCTGCTATTTGTTGCTCTTTCTGCTCCTTGGTTATTGTAGCAACGGCGGGATGAGCAGCCATAGAGGTAGCTAGCAGCTTCCCAGAAGTTGGCTTGCGGGGTTCCTCAAGAACCTTGTCCTTCCCTTTCTTTCGAGCAAGCTCTGCTCGAGCTTCATCCTCCAACTGCTTCTCCACTTTCTGTCCTTCACTCGCTTCACCAGCTCCATTTCCTCCTTCGATACTCCTCTCCTCTCCTCTCCAACTCCGCTACTTCCTCCTTCGATTAATTTTCCTCCTTCTTCGAGTCTTTTCTCAATATTTTCCCCCATTTTGGCATCGTCAAGACTGCCGGGGGTGGAGATAGTCACCTTTCCTCTGATGGATTGGTGAAGTTCCTCGAACTTGTTATATACAGCGTGAAGCATCCGCTCAGCTCTTTCTGCAAACACATGCTCCTGGGAGAGCACCAACTCTACTATTTTAGCACTGATTTCATCGAGCAGATACTCACACTGCTTCTCTCTCTCTTTGACAGACGCCATTAACCTCTCCAATGGCTCTACTGCCTTGAAGCGAGTGTCCAGCTCTGCCTCAATATCGGCTCGGATTAGCTTGCGCTCCTCCTGCAGAACCAGATTGAAGTGGTTCTGGGCAGCTTCAAGTTCGGCCAACGCAGTAGTGATGGCTCTCTCTTGGCTGTTTAGCGTTACTCGAACTTGTGCAGTATTGGCGATCCTGACAGCAAAATCACTTGCCATCTGCTGTGCTCGGTTGATTTGAATGGCCAATTCTGCGTGCTTCAAGTCGGTAGCTCGAGCACTCTTCCTTCGGCTCTCTAGCTCGCCCTTCTCCTCTTCAGGCTCTGACTTAAGGATTTGCATCTCCTTCTCTAGCGTGTCAAGGGCTTTCTTTGTTCTGGTCAACTCGCTTCCGAGCTTGACCTTTTCCTCCTCTTTCTTCTCTACTAGCTTCCTCTACTTCTCTAGCTTCTTCGTCAACTCCTTTTCCTCCTCCAATGCCACCAGCTTGGCATTCACACCCTTCAATCTGCTCCTCTCAGCCTCAAGCGACTGCTTGAGCTCTGTGATGTTTTTCTCCTGGTCTCCCACCAGCTTCACTTTCTCTTCTAACACTTTCTCCTTCTCCTCCAGTAGCCTCCCTTTCTCCTCCACCTTCCCTTCCAACTCTGCCTTCGTTTTGTCAAAATCTGCACGCAGATTATTGACCTCCACAATTTTCCTATCCAACTCCTCAGACTTCTTGGTGATCTCACTCTGAAGATTGGCAATTTCATCCTCCTTTACCTCCAACTCCGCCTTATGCCCCTGCACCAATCTTTGCTCATGAATGGTCGGCACCCGATCTGGGACTGAAGCGCCTGGATATGTCCGCTTCACCTTCGCGTCCAGCTTCTCCCAGTAGCTGACATTGCTAATGAAGACGTGGAATCCATCCACGCCGATGAAGTCGAGCAGCTTCGCCTCCCTCTCTTCGAGTACTTCCTCTGAAAAAGCCCTTCGGAGGTGATATAGGTGAAATTTACCTTGTTTTTATAACCAAAAAGGGTCAATTTTGAGTCTCGATTGTGTAGTATTGTCTATAGTTTATATGGTTTTTATTATATTGGACAATATTATGCTAGTGGGTGTTTTTCTATGTTTTTAGATTTATTTTGATGATAAAACCCCGAGATGAGACAAGGCGTGAAGATCGGAGTTCGACATGCAAGTTTTGAAGTCGAATGAAGACCTCTCGATACCTCTCTCGATCGAGAGGCCTATCGAGAGGAAACCTTCTGGAGTAGTTCTCGATCGAGATTGATTTTGGCACCTCTCGATACCTCTCTCGATCGAGAGGTCTATCGAGAGGCAGGGTGTCAAGAGAGGGGTTCCAGCCGAGATTTGTTACCTTATTTTATTAGATTCCTTTTTGGTTTATAATTCCTTATGTAAATTTCTCCTATATATATTCCTAAATGAATACTCCCTTGTAAATATGATGAATAATCACACAATTGTTGTAGATCTTCAACCCGGATCTATCACGCTTGATCACAGAGTGATTCACTTGCTTGAATGCGGAATTTAGTGAGCTATTTCTTTCCTAGTTATTTGAAAACTTCGTATTAGGGTTGGTTTATATGCTTGTGCAAATGATAATCAAAACAAGTAAAGTCTTGAAAAGCTTAAGGGCAGAAAATACGACACCGGGGATTATAGTGGAACGGTGGTAAAACACCTACGTCCACTTTATTGCACGCTGCAACAGTTCCTTTTCACTAAGAAATTTAGAGGATTACGGGTTCCTAAAAAAAAACCTGGACAAGGACCGAGCTTCACTCGCTTGGGTCCAAAAACAACAACAACGAGGAGATTACGGATTCTCCACTAAACCTAGCTAGGATCGAGCTTTACACAGTCGAGGAAAGTGTAAGCTTGGATCCACACTCTGCGATCGAGGTTACTACTATCGAAGAAGGCAGTACCTTAGATCTTACAACAACCTTACAAAACTCAAACTTTAACACACTTGATAAGAATAAGGGTTTTTGGTTTGGGTTGGAAAACACTCTAAGTGAAAAACTCTTTACAGTGAATGCAAAGGGTAGAGTTCTTCTCTAAGCTTGGATATATGAATGGGCTTAGATTCTATGAGTGTGAAGGTTGCAGAGAATCAAGTTTCGATGTTGCTGAAACTTGGAGAACACTATAACAAGAACTCAGAAAGATTGCTGGAAATTTGAGAGTGCTTGTTTGCTTGAGCGCTGAAAATATCGTAAGTGTTCTGCTTCTTCTCTTCTCTACTCTTCACTGTTTATAGTGTGGGAAGTGGACTGGAGCCGTTGAAGGTTGGTGGCTTTGTCCCTCCACACTCGACAATACTTTGCTTTTGAAATGCAGCTTTTCAGTCGCCTGCTTTGTCTTCTTTCCGAAAATGGCTAAGAGCCAAGCGTAACAGTAACTGGAGCGTCCAGTACTGTAGCGGCTGCTTGTCGGTCTGGCGGTCAACTTCTGTGCTCCAATCTTCTTGTGCCATGTGGAGATCTGCAATTAATGCCTTAATCTTCACTTGACTGGATTTGAACTCGAGTTTGAACTGGAGCGGGAATTTTGAATTGTCGCTTTCAAGCATTTGGAAGTGGCTCACTTCGCTTTAGTCAGAGCGTCCGCTTTCGCGTAGTCGAGTTGACTCGCTTTGACTTCATTGGGAGCGCTCGCTTCGCTTTACCCGTGTTAGATCCGGGTCAAAGATTAACAACAATAATACGATGATTCATTATATTCACAGATTAACAAGAAGTATTCATATACAAATGATCATAAATGGAGATGTGAAGGAAATCAGTGCGGGGCACCGGACTTAGTAACTCAGCTTCCACGAAGCACCTCTTTTCCGTGAAAAGGAAAGGGGATTAGGATAGAGGCAAAACGCAAAGCGTCCAAACTATCAATCCAACCACATCCATGAAGAACAGGGCTTAGCTAGGAAGGAGAAAGAGCAAAAGGGGACGGAGTAGGAAACGCAAGGCGCTTTCGTACTCATCCTCGCTTGGTGATAGGAATTATACCTTTAGATTATGTGGTTGAGAATGTTTAGCGCCACAAAATGAAGACGGAAAAAATAAAGGAAGAGGTTCCTTTGAGAAGGAACTCCGCTGCTCTGGTCCGGGAGAGGACGAGAAAATTCTAAGGAGAGGGTGAATGGAATAGTATGGAAAGTGTTGAAAGTTGTTTTTGAAGTGGTGAAATCACTCTCTAATTATAAGTGTAGAAAAGGGTGAAAAGGTGAATGTACTTGGACGGGGAGGACAGGGAGGAATTTCTAGGGAGACAAGATTCCCTTCGTGATTAATTTAGTGGTCCTCACCCTAAGGTGTGAAGAGTCACGCGGGTTGCATGTTTGGCAGATCCCTATGCTCCAGCAGATGCTGACGGGTATGGGAAGGCTTCTGTGCGGGGACGGATCCACACAAAACATTATGGCTTCTGCATAGGACACAACATCTGCACCAAAAGCAGCATTTGGAGCTTCTGCAGTGCTGGTCTGATCATCATAGGAAACTGCCATGTGGCAGAGCTAATATTAGTCCCTATCAGCTACCCTCCTGGTCTCCTTGCGGACGTCTCAAATGTCTTGTCGCGTGGAAAAATGATGCAACGTTTAGTCTTTCGAGAGCAAGGCAGTGTAAAAACTCTCTCACTCATCATCATTTCCTATCTGATGTAATCGAGGCAAGAGAAGGGAACACTCGATTATTTTCTTATTTATAAAGGGCCTTATCCTCTCGTCAAAATTTACCACTACCAAAACTGATGATTAAATTTTACAGTCATCAAGTTTGAGCTTTTTCCAGCTATGAAAATGTTTTCTCCGTGTTACATGAGGTTCTGGTAGTACCCTTAGGATGATATTGAGGCTTTTTCAACTCATTACTTTGTGAAAAATTGGCTCATTTTCTGAAGGGAGAACCTGTATTCTTGCTCGTCCTTCCCCTATCTCCACTATGTTTATTTTTGTCATTCTTTTCTCATGGCCTGACTTGGGTGATTCCTACAGGAAATGAGATTTAGCAGCTGTAATTTTGATGAACTTTAGATATCTTTTTCCTTTGGACATATTATTATTTTTTATTTCTGGCGCGTGTAAGCACGCCCGAGAGGGGCAGATCTTGTTTATAGAATTAATTGTAGCATGGTGTAGTGGGTGGGACACATTCTCCTTTTCTATTTCCCATGCTTTTGCTTTTACTTCTCTCATTCCCCGAGTTCATAGGCAGTGGTTGTTCACCCTTCTTTATATTTTCTCTAACCTTCTAAAGAAAAGGAAAAGATTTTCCACCATTTTCAGTTTCTCGGAGTTTCCATTTCCTCATCAAGCAGGTACTCTTGTGTTCTATTCTTCTCTTAGATTTTCCGCTATCATCTTTAGAAAGTCACTATGAAACCCTCTTCTTCCAGTCTGAGTATTTCCGACTATCGGAGTAGTAATAGGTCTACTAGATCTACCCAGGGGTCCGAATCCCAGAGAGACAGTACTGAGAGTAAGCTAAAGAAGCAAATCCTCCCTTTGGATAGGTATGAAGCCTCTGCCCTAGATAAGACTGCTTTGGACGTTTTTATTAAAAAAGTGAAGAAGTTTGGGGGATATCTGCTGGAGATCCCTGTGAAGGATGAACCACCTTTATTGTTGAAATCTCCTTGCAAGTCTTTCTGGTTTATTCAATTGAAGGCTGGCCTGCGCTTTCCCGTGCCTCCCATTTTTGTTCGTATCACCCAATTATACAATGCGCCCCTAAATCAATTGAACCCTACATCTATCTGCAAGGCTACCTTTTTTCACATAATTGTGAGTCTGGAGGGGGTAAAGGATACGGCATTCCTTTTCTTCCGCACCCACAAACTAAAACATAGGGATTTCCATCTGTACTTTTCTCCAATTGTTCACTTTGGGAATATATATGGCAAATACGAATCCAAAGACAAAGATTGGCATGAATATTATTTGACTATCAGTCCCCCTTCCGATGCTTCTTGGAACATCCCTGACATTAGTTTGTAACAGAATCCTAGCAGAGAGAAACATTCTCGGTCCCTTCCTCCTCTATCTCCTTGGGAGGAAGAAATAATGTCTAATCTTTTATCTCAATATCCTTCTGACCACACTATGCTTAGACCTCTTGTAGAGAGTGAAGAGGCTCTATCATTCTGTTGGGAATTATTAAGGATCAACTGTTAAGGGGGAACCTAACGGGACGCTTTGAAATTAAAAGTGTATATGTTTTGATTCGATCCCAAAACCCTCTATGTATCCTATTCCCAAGCGACCCTATTTTGATGTAGATAGGTTAGAATTTTTCTAAGCCTATAATGTTTGGAAGGCTTGATTTTATGCTTTAAACGCTTAGGTTTTTAGATTGCTAGATTTTCAAGTGAAGGCCACTCGCTTGAGTGTGTTTTTGAAGTGAAGCAAGTCTACCGAAGCGAAGCGAAGCGTGCCGAAGAATAGCAAAGTGAAGCGAACGCTACAATAGAATCAAAGCGAGTATGCTGAAGCGAAGCGAAGCGAACGCTACAGTGAAAGTCAAACCAAGTCAACTATTACTAAAGTGGACGCTCAGGAAAACTATTTCCAAGCAAACGCTACTGTATGACTTAAAGCGACTCATCCAAAGTGGACGCTCCAAATTTTAAAGTGAAGCGAGCCTCTACCTAACAGAAAGCGACAGCTTAATTCCCGCTCCAATCTATACTTCAAGTTCAAACTTCAGTCAAGTGCAGATCGATGCATTAATTGCGTATCTCCACGTGGCGATAGAAGAATGGAGCACCGGAGTTGACAGCCAGGCCGACAAAGATGCCGCAACAGTACTGGGCGCTCCAGTTACTGTTAAAATTGGCTCTTAGCCATTTTTGGCAAAGAGACAAATGGGCGCGTCTGAAAAGCAGCCGGTCAAGGCAAGTACTGTCGAGAGAAGGAGGGACAAAGCCACCAACCAACAACGGCTCCTATCCATACCTGAAGCGAGTCCCCCCTCCCCCCCTACATGTGTATCCCCTATCAAACCGGGACCAACAAGTGGTATCAGAGCAGGGGTTCTTTCGAGCCACTGCTTTGCATACCTGAAGCGAGTCCCCTCATGCTTCACGTTGTCTCAATGAACCGATCCAATTTTCCTAAAGTGCATCAAAACCCTCACTCACGCATACTGCATTGCTACTAACAGTTCATCATGTCTACATATAGTGTATCCAATCTTCCAATTCAATTCAATTACACTGGCACACGAACACAAAGAGGAAGTTCATTCCTCGACATGGAATGAGTTACTTAACAAGCACCATAAATTGTTAAGCAACCACGAAATGTTGCAACAAGCTTTGTCTAAAAGCGAGAGCGAAAACCGAAAGCTAGCCACTAAACTTGATGAAATCAAGATTGATCTTAGGGCTATGACTAGTATATTTGAGGACCTCTTTGCTAGACATAAAAGCTTGGAAGGAAGGTAACCAATCCATTCTAGTTGCTAATCTAAACAAAGCCTCATTCGTTAGGCAAGCACTAGAAAGCTCACTTCTACCTTTTGGTAGAATGCGAGGTCTTGGATATGAAGGTGGACCTTCCAAGCCTACTGTCTTTGTTGGTGCTTCTAACACAACACCATCAGTTCCTTTGGATGTGCCCACTGCCTCCAAAGTAACCACTAACAAAGAGAAGGGCAAAGTGTTTGAGAACCCTAAGAAGAAACCCATGAAGATTTCTATATCTTTCAGGGAAAAATCTAAGGGTAAGCCTAGTTCAACAGTCCATAGCACTCAAAATGTTAAAGCTTACCATTCAAAAGGTAAAGGGAAGACTGTTGAAGCTTCTAAGTCTCAAACCAAGACACTAGAGATAAAGGGTGTTCCTTTTAAAAAGAGAAGTAATGTCTATGTGTCACGTGAGCCGGATTGGAGATGGTCCAACCGTACTCATGTTGAGGGGGAAGTATTTGAAGCACCAAGGAGGTCGCTTCAAAACTCAAAGGTTTCTCAAGCAGGTCAGGGTCAAAACCCTAGTTAGACCGCTTCAAGGAAACCAAGCGAGCCGCTTCGAAAAACAGTAAACCCTAAATCAGTCTCTAAGCCTGTAGCTAATCCCAAGAGGAAGCTTCAAACCCCAAAGGTTTCTCAAGTGAGTCATGGTCAAAAGCCAAAGTTGACCTCTCAGAAGAAACCAAGCGAGACACTTGCTAAGACTAAAAACCCTGTTGGGAATTGTTAAGAACAAAGTGTTAAGGGGGAACCTCTATGGGACACTTCGAAGTGAGTCAAATAGTTGTTTTGATTTGATCCCAAAACCCCCAAAGCGTTTTGTTCCCAAGCGACCCATTTTTTATGTAGATAATAGGATTAGAAATTTTTCTAAAGCCTACTCTGTTAGGATGGCTTTATTTTGCTTAGATTGTAGACTGCAGAAAATTCAAGTGAAGGCCACTCGCTTGAGTGAGTTTTTCAAGCAAAGCGAGTCTACCGAGCTGAAGTGAAGCGTGCCGAAGAATAGTGTAGCGAAGCGAGCGCTACAGTAGTTTCGAAGTGAGTCTGCCAAAGTGAAGCGAAGCGAGCGCTACAGTGTAAAGTCAACTTCGGTCAACATTTTTCAAGGCAGTCACTAGGGAACTTTACTTCCCAAGCGACTCGCTACAGAAAGACTACAAAGTGACTCAACTCAAAGCGGACGCTTCAAATTCAAAGCAAAGCGAGCCACTACCTACCAGAAAGCGACAGCCCAATTCCCGCTCCGATTTTGAACTCCAGTCAACTAGAGATCTTCGCATTAATTGCAAGATCTCCACGTGTCGAATGCGGAGAGGAGCAGAGGAGTTGACTGCCAGGCCGACAAGGGCGCCGCAACAGTACTGGCTCGCTCCAGTTACTGTTGAATTTGGATCTTAGCCATTTCCGGCAAAGAGCCAAAACTACGCATCTGAAAAGCATCCAGCCTGTGCAAGTACTGTCGAGAGGAGGAGGGACAAGGCCACCAACCAAGCAACGGATCTCGGCCAAATCTCCGCCTATAAATAGTGAAGGATGAAGACGAAGAGAAGTAGAACACTACTTAAGCATTCGAGCGCCTACTGCAAACAAACACTCCCAGCCTTAGAGCAAACTTCGAGTCTTTGTTTCAAGTGTTCTCCGAGTTCCAGTCTCATCGGAACTCGTCTTCACAGCCTTCACACTTAGAGTCTAAGCCCATTCCATATCCAAGCTTAGAAGAAGAAATCTAGCCATCTTTGCATCTACTGTAAAGAGTTCTTCACAGTGTGTTGTCGTAAACCAAAAACCCTAACTCAAGTCTGTTCATTAGGTTTTTGTGTTCGTCATCGTTAGGTTGTTTCGATCCAAGGCCCTACTTTCATCGATTGTAGAAGCCTCGATCATAGAGTCTAGATCCAAGCTTGCACTTACATCGTTTGTGTAAAGCTCGATCGAAGCTAGGCTGTAAGGAGAGCCCGCAATCTCCCTGTCGTCGGACTGAAGCGAGTGAAGCTTCAAGTCCAGTTTAGGTTTTTGGTGTGAACCCGGAATCCCCAGCGTCTGTCAGATCCCAGCGAGTGAAGCTCGATCTTGACCAGGCTTTTGAAGAGCCCGTAATCTTCAAGTTCTTGAGTGAAGAGAACGCGTTGCCGAATGCAACAAAGTGGACGTAGGAGCTTCATCTCCGAACCACTATAAATCTCGTGTCGTATCTCTCTAACCCTAAACTCTTTAATTTGGTTGATTATACATTGCATTTGCATCTAAACAAAACATAACTTGGAATTTTTAATTACTTAAGAAAAATATTAGCTCACCGAATTCCGCACTAAGAGTAAAGTCTCACTCTTGATCAAGCTCTAAGCTTAGGTCAAGAGATTCGTGATTGCTTTAGATCTAGCTCTCGGCTAGGTCTTAGTATTTCAAAAGAGCACTTTACTTCATACTCTGAGTTAAGGATTTGAAGTTGAAAAACTTCAAAATACGTATTCACCCCCCCCCCCCCTCTACGTATTTTTCCTATAACAAACCGGGACCAACAAGTGGTATCTGAGCAGCGGTTCTTTCGAGCCTCTGCTTTGCATATCCGAAGCGATTCCCCACTCGCTTCACGTTGTCTCACTGAACCGGATCCTATTTTCCTAAGTGCATCTAAACCTCACCCATGCATACTGCATCTACTACTGTTGGGAATTGTTAAGGACTAAATTGTTAAGGGGGAACTTCATGGGACATTTGATAAATAAAGTCTTTTGTTTTGATTAGATCCCAAAACCCCAAGCGTCCTTTTCCCAAGCGACCCATTTTGATGTAGTTAATAGGTTAGAATTTTTCTAAGCCTACACTGTTAGGATGGCTCTTTTATTTTGCTTAGATTAGGCTTCAAAAGTTCAAGTGAAGGCCACTCGCTTGAGTGTGTTTTCCAAAGCGAAGCAAGTCAAGCAAGCTGAAGTGAAGCGTGCCGAAGAATAGCGAAGCGAAGCGATCGCTACAGTAGATTCAAAGTGAGTCTGCCAAAGTGAAGCGAAGCGAGCGCTACAGTTCAAAGCAAAGCGAAGCGAAGCGAGCGCTACAATTCAAAGCAAAGCGAAGCGAAGCGAGCGCTACAGTGGAATCAAGTGAACCCACTAAAGCGAAGCGAAGCGTGCGCTACAAAGAAAAGCCGAAGCGAGTCAACACGAGTCAACACTTTATTTAGTAGTGTCACGGGAAATTTATTTCTCAAATGACTCACTACAAATTTAACTGCGAAGCGACTCACTTCAGAGCGGCCACTACAACTTCAAAGCGAAGCGAGCCACTACCTACCAGAAAGCGACAGCACAAATTCCCGCTCCGAATTTGAACTCCAGTCAACAGGAGATCTCCGCATTAATTACGAGATCTCCACGTGTCGAAAGCGGAGAGGAGCAGAGGAGTTGACTGCCAGGCTGACAAAGACGCCGCAACAGTACTGGGTCGCTCCAGTTACTGTTAAACTTGGAAGTTAGCCAATTTTGGCAAACTGCCCAAACTGAGCGTCTGCAAAAGCTTCTGCCTGCGCAAGTACTGTCGAGAGGAGGAGGGACAAGGCCACCAACCAAGCAACGGATCTTAGCCAACCCTCCGCCTATAAATAGTGAAGGATGAAGACGTGAAGAAGTAGAACACTACTTGAGCATTCAAGCGCATACAGCAAACAAACACTCCCAAGCCTTCGAGCAAATCTTCGAGTCTTTGTTTCAAGTGTTATCCGAGTTTCCAGTTCATTGGAACTCGTCTTCACAACCTTCACACTTAGAGTCTAAGCCCACTTCATATATCCAAGCTTAGAAGAAGAACTCTAGCCAATCTTTGCATTCACTGTAAAGAGTTCTTCATAGTGTGTTTCGTCAACCAAAAACCCTAAATTTCGTCTGTTAGGTTTTGAGTGTTGTCGTTAGGTTGTTCAGATCTAAGGCCCTTCTTTCATCGATTGAAGAAGCCTCGATCGTAGAGTTGAGATCCAAGCTTACACTTACATCGTTTGTGTAATGCTCGATCGAAGCTAGGCTGTAAGGAGAGCCCGTAATCTCCCTGTCTGTCTGACTGAAGCGAGTGAAGCTTCCAGTCTTTGTTAGGTTTGTGTAGTGAACCCGCAATCACTACGTCTGTCGTTTGATCTAGGCAAGTGAAGCCCGATCCCGATCAGGTTTTTGAAGGACCCGTAACCTTCAAGTTCTTGAGTGAAAAGAACAGTTGCCATCGTGCAACAAAGTGGACGTAGGAGCGTTATCTCCGAACCACTATAAATCTCTGTGTCGTATCTCTCTTACTTTAATCTCTTTACAGTATTCGATTATCCATTGCACGTGCATATAAACAAACTTAATTTGGATTTTCAATTACTTAGGAAAGATTATAGCTCACCAAATTCCGCACAAAGAGTAAAGTCTCACTCTTGATCAAGCTCTAAGCTTAGGTCAAGAGATTCGTGATTGCTTTTGATCTAGCCCTCGGCTAGGTCTTAGTATTTCCAAAGAGCACTTTACTTTATACTCTGAGTTAAGGAATTGAAGTTGAAAAACTTCAAAATACGTATTCACCCCCCCCCCCCCCCCCTCTACGTATTTTTCCTATAGCAAACCGGGAGCAACAAGTGGTATCAGAGCAGCGGTTCTTTCGAGCCTCTGCTTTGCATATCCGAAGTGAGTCCCCACTCACTTCACGTTGTCTCACTGAACCGGATCCTATTTCCTAAGTGCATCAAAACCTCACCCACGCATATTGCATTTACTGCTGATAGTTTGCTATGTCTACATACAGTGCATCAAATCTTCCACAGTTCTCGATCGAAGGATACGAGATATGGAGTTTCCGAGTCGAGAGCTTCTTATGCTCAATCCACGACCGGATGTGGGAAGTCATTGAGGACGGACCAATCGAAATCAAGAAAGCCATATCTGTGGAGGTTCCAGCCGCTGAAGGTCGTCCAGCCCACGTTCCACAACAGTACGTGGAGAAGGATAAGGATGAGTATACTCCAAATGATTTCAAATTTGCCAACCTCGACAAGATTGCACGCCACACGATGCAGAGCACCGTGTCGGACGCATACCTTCCAAGGATTAGGAAGTGCGCAACAGCAAAGGAGATGTGGGAAACTCTAGCTCTCATTTCTCAAGGAACAGACAAAATCAAGGAAAACAAGCTCGCTGTTCAGATGCGGGAGTTTGAAAATCTAGTGATGAAGTCAGGAGAGTCCATCGACGCCTTCGAGCTGAGAGTTACCAACATTACTGCAACTCTCAACTCGCTTGGGAAGGAACTCACAGATAAGGAAGTAAATCTGAAAATAGTCCGTGCTCTCACAAGGAAGTGGCAGACCATGAAGGAGCTATACCTAGCTACCAAGGATCTAACGAAGCTCACGCCAGAAGTGCTGTTCTCCGAGCTCAAAGCTCACGAGTTTGATCTGAATCGAATGAGCCTCGACGACGAGGATGAAGCGCCCACTACGTCAAAAGGAGTAGCATTCAAAGCTGCCGAATGGCCAAGCGAGCAGTCGCTAGCCAAGATGACAAGAGAAGAATTGGAAGAACACATTGCATTCTTATCCAAGAACTTCAACAAGATGAACTCTCGAGTGGGCAAGTATAAAAGATTCTACAAGCAGTACAAAGGGAGAAGCACTGATGCTCGAGAAGGAAAAGGAAAGAGAGAAGAGACGACCAAGCCGATCCCGCGCGACATGATGGAAGTGGAATGTTACCATTGCCACAAGATGGGCCACTACAAATCCGATTGCCCAAAGCTGAGTGCGAAGGTGCGAGAAGAACTGAAAGCAAAAAGGGATGCCCCAAGGCGAGCGCTCGTAGCGAGTGAAGTGCCGGTCGCTACAACTGAAGATCCACCAAGCGACTCAGACGCATTCACCGATCCAAATTCCAGTGATGGTGAGGATCTTGGATTTATGGCGCTCACCGACGAGGAAACAGGAGAGGTATTCTTCTATCCTTTAATCACTTCAATTACACTAGCACACACTATCAATGAGGAAGAACAATCCTCTACATGGAGTGAGTTGTTTGACAAGCACCAAAAATTGTCAAGCGACCACGAAGTGGTAAAACAAGCTCTGTCTCGAAGCGAGAAGGAGAACCGAAAGCTAGCCCGTGAGCTTGACCAAGTCAAACTTAATCTAAGGGCCATGACTAGTAAGTTCGAGGATCTCTTCGCTAGACATCAAAGCTTGGAGGGAAGGTATGAAACCCAATCCACTCTAGTCGCCAACTTAAATAAAGCATCATACGCTAGACAGGCACTAGAGAGTTCTCTTCTACCTTTTGGTAGAAAGGGAGGACTTGGATATGAGGGTGGACCTTCCAAGCCAACTGTCTTTGTTGGTGCTTCAAACACGACACCATCAGTCACTTTGGAATTGCCCACTGCATCCAAAGCGACCACCAACAAAGACAAAGGCAAAATGGCTGAGAGCCCTAAAAGGAAGCCAATGAAGATGTCTATATCTTTAAGGGCAGATCCGAAGGGCAAGCAAAATTCAACAATCCCTAGCACTCAACATGCTAAGTCTTACCAATCCAAGGGTAAAGGGAGAACTGTTGAAGCTTCTAAGTCTCAAGCCAAGACACGAGAGACAAAGGATCTCCCTTTCAAGAAAAGGAGTAATGTCTATGTGTCACGTTATCCGGACTGGAGATGGTCCAACCGGACAAACGTTGAGGGGGAAGAACTTGAAGCACCCAAGAGGCCGCTTCAAACTTCCAAGGTTACTCAAGCGAGTCGGGGTCAAAACCCTAGTTGGACCGCTTCGAGGAAACCAAGCGAGCCGCTTCGACAGACTAGAAACCCTAAGTCAGTCTCTAAACCCAGAGCTAATCCGAAGCGAGTCGCTTCAGGATATAAGCAAAGTGGGAAGAGCATAGGTAGATCTGAAGCGAGCCGCTACCCCTCTTGCACACACTGTTGCACGTGTGAAGCTGCTTCAAAGCAGTACACCAAGTTTTCGAAGGTCGAGAAGCCCAAGACACAAGCTTCATCTCAAAAGAGAGTGAAGCAAGTGTGGGTACCTAAGGGAACTAACCTGCAAGGACCCAAACTGATTTGGGTACCAAAATCTGTCTAATTGCAGGTGAGCGCCGTGGATCCCATGCCAAGTGAGGGTCAACTAGTTTGGTACTTGGACAGTGGATGTTCAAGACACATGACTGGCATGAAAGCTCTACTTCACAACTACATAGAGAAGAAGGGTCCACACGTAACCTTTGGTGACAACTCTCGAGGAAGCACCAGGGGATACAGCGCACTGAAAATTGGAAAGCTCACAATTGAAGAAGTCTCCTATGTGGAAGGACTCAAGCACAACCTGTTATCTATTTCACAGTTTTGTGATAAAGGGTACAGGGTGGAGTTCATCTCCAACAAGTGCATTGTGAAGAGCAAACTCACATCCCAGATTGTGCTCACTGGTGTTAGACAAAGGAATGTCTACATAGCACAATGGGACAGCTGCAAGGAGGAAACTTGTCTAGTTGCAAGAAGTGCTACAGAAATTGGATGGCTATGGCACAGACGCTTGAACCACCTCAATTTCAAAGCTATCAATCGCTTAGCTCGAAAAGGTTTGGTGCAAGGCATACCGAATGAAGTCTTCATCAGAGACCATCCATGCTCACCATGCCAACGAGGGAAGCAGACGAAGAAGCACTTCGCCAGTCTCGAAGAAGCCTCATCAAAGCGAGTGCTCGAGCTGCTTCACATGGATCTGTTTGGTCCAGTTACTCCAGTTAGTGTAAATGGAAGGAAGTACACTCTAGTTGTAGTCGACGATTTCTCTCGCTACACATGGGTTGTATTTCTATTCAGCAAGAAGGAGACACTGACCAAACTGCCACAACTGCTCAAGCGATTGGCGGTGGAAAAGAATCAAGCTATAGTGACCATTCGCTCCGACAAAGGCACAGAGTTCCTGAACTCTACAATTGAAGCGTACTGCACGGAGCATGGCATAGCACATCAAACTTCTTCAGCACGCACTCCTCAGCAGAATGGAGTTGCTGAAAGAAGGAATCGAATCATCAAAGAAGCCGTTCGCACCATGATTGCTGACTCAAAGCTTCCGATGAAGTATTGGGCTGAAGCTGCCAACACGGCGTGCTACACACAGAATCGGACGCTTCTCAACAAACGGCACGACAAAACACCATATAAAATATGGACAGGGAGAATTCCTAACATATCTTATTTCCATATTTTTGGTTGTAGGGTCTTCATTCACAACAATGGGAAGTCACAGTTGAAAGCCTTTGAAAGCAAAACAGATGAAGGAGTATTCTTAGGATACTCTACATCTAGCAAAGCCTACAGAGTATTCAACTGTAAAACCCTAATTGTGGAAGAATCACCCCATGTCGTATTTGATGAATCTTCTTTAAGTCTTCCACAGGAACAGGCCCAAGCGAATGAAAAGAATCAAAGCAAGGAACCCTCAAATCAACTCACTTGGGACGTGCTTGATGAAGATGATGAGATCAAGGACTCAAGCGAGCAGGATCCCAAAGGAGAAGTCGAAGCTGCCCCCAAGATTCCTGAAGCTAGTGCAGGCCAAGCACCCAATCCAGTCGCTTCAGACGGTGAAGCGAGCGACAAGGAAGCGGATGAAGATGAAGCTGGCGGATCAAAGCGAGCGTGGCTCAAGGATCACTCACCTAGCCAAATCATTGGAGATCCATCCAAGGGTGTAGTGACCAGAAGTCAAGTGTTTGGAGAAAGTGCCATGTTCAGTTGCTTTCTCTCAAACATTGAGCCATCAAGCGTGGAGGAAGCCCTAGCCGATTCTAACTGGGTGATCGCCATGCAAGAAGAGCTGAATCAGTTCACCAGGAACGACGTATGGTACCTCGTGGATCGTCCCAAGTTTTAGCATGTTATTGGCACCAAGTGGGTGTTCAAGAACAAGACGGACGAGGACCACAACGTAGTGAGGAACAAGGCGCGACTAGTTGCCAAAGGCTACTGCCAAGAGGAAGGAATCGACTTTGACGAGACCTTCGCTCCAGTGGCACGTCTTGAAGCGATCCGTTTATTTCTAGCCTATGCAGCGGCCAAGAAATTCAAAGTGTACCAAATGGATGTGAAGAGCGCATTCCTCAACGGTGAACTCAAGGAAGAAGTGTATGTGGAGCAGCCACCGGGTTTCGAGCAGGGAGATAAAGTGTATCGCTTGAAGAAAGCCCTGTATGGGTTGAAGCAAGCTCCCAGAGCTTGGTACGATACATTATCTCAATTCCTAGTGGAAAATGGATTCCAAAAGGGAAAGATAGATCGGACTCTCTTCACCATCAATCATGGAGATGATATGCTATGGGTCCAGATCTACGTGGACGACATCATATTTGGGTCACCAAACCAGTCGCTTAGCGAGAAGTTTGGAGAGCTAATGAAGACCAAGTACGAGATGTCGATGATTAGCTTGATGAGCTGCTTTCTAGGTCTTCAAGTGAAGCAGCAGGATAATGGAATTTTCATCAACCAGGCCAAGTACACTCGAGATATGCTTGCCAAGTTTGGTGTTCAACATGCTAAAGCTGTGAAGATTCCTATGAATACCAACTGGAAGATGGAGCCAGACGAAGGAGGAAAATCTGTAGATCCTACAGATTATCGTGCCCTAATTGGGTCACTTCTCTATCTCACTGCAAGCAGGCCAGATATTGCTTTTGCAGTCGGTGTCTGCGCTCGCTTCCAAAGCAATCCCAAACACAGCCATCTTGAAGCTGCCAAAAGGATTCTTCGATATTTGAAGGGCACTATCAACATGGGTCTGTGGTATCCAGCAGAAGACAATTTGGAGCTCACTGGATATTCCGATGCTGACTATGGAGGCTGCCGAGTTGATAGGAAATCAACGTCGGGCACATGTCAGTTCTTGGGAAGCAAGCTAATCTCATGGTTCTCAAAGAAGCAAACAAGTGTAGCCACTTCAACAACGGAAGCTGAATATATGGCCGCAGGAAGCTGCTGTTCTCAAATCCTATGGCTTCGTCAACAGTTGAAGGACTACAAAGTTGAAGCGAATGAAATTCCGATCTTCTGCGACAACAACAGTGCCATATGTATCTCGCAGAATCCAGTGCTTCACACCAGGTGCAAGCATGTGGAAATTCGACATCATTTCATTCGTGATCATGTCGAGAAGAAGGATATCAAGCTCGAGAAAATTCATACCGATCTCCAGCGAGCAGATATCCTCACCAAGCCTCTAGCTGAGTCTCGATTCAACCAGCTATGCATGGAATTAGGGTTATTAGACCCTGGTGAAGAATGCTAGTTCCAGGATGCACGATGGAGTGTTCGCTTGTTCTCATGAGCGTCACTCGCTTCGGATCTTCACCAACTCAAGCGAGCCACTTCAAAACTCTCTCGCTTGAAGAAAATGAAGTTAGGTGGAGAAAGGTGGAGTATTGGAAGAAGTTCCCTACCAACTTATTGGAATTGTTAAGTATATGGTTAAGGGGGAACTAATGCTTCTCTCGGAGAAAGCTACTTCCAAAGCGAGCAAGAATGCTGCAATCTTGAATTCTGCATTGCTTCAATTTGCCCTAGCTTGGGTCAAAGCGAACCAACTGCAGATTCATTCTCTAGAATGTAGGAAAGCTTGAAGGTTTACCTTTTTATACAAAAGGTTGCAGGGCTGGTGACATGCTTCTGCGTAAAATACGAGATTGTCTTGTCAGAGCATTCTCATTGTCATCCTGTCCAATTCTGCTCTGAGATAAGGACTTGTACTCATCCCCCATTCGTCGTGAATAAGTACACTTACGTGATGCTCCCTTCGGGTTGTAGTAAGCTTGTGTACTTTATTCATTTTCTCCCCCATTCACTTCGATGGAGGACTCTCTAATTCGTAGAGAAAGATGAATGCCACGAAGATGAATGCCATGAAGGTCTAACTCAACGTGTAGCATTCAACAGGTGGTATCTAATTCAAATGAAGTCTTCAATTTGTGGTATCAATCTCCTACGAAGTGAGATTGACTGGTAAGTGTTTCAATTTTAAGTACACTAAGTGAGCCGAAGCGTGCTAGAAACCTTCACTCACTACGTGGAAAATATGAAATGAATCTGACACAAATACAAAGAGGAAAACATTCTTGTTTATCCTCGAAGTATGTAAGTCAGAAACATTTTAAATTAAGCAAAGAAATTCAATTTCTTGTTCCAGTCGCTTCAGATGGCCAAGCGAGTGCTTCGTCACTCAAAGCTAGCCATCGCAAGCGAGTGCAGAACAGTCACTCAAGCGAATGCCTCTCAAGCGAATCAAGCCATAGCGGCCCAACTCGAAGCGAGCGAGCATAAAGCGAGTATGAGCTGTCTGCACTCGAGTGCAATTTTACTTTCTGCTGTGCATTTAATGCAGGTGTAGGAACGACGGAAATAACGGGCGCGTGTTCACACGCTTGAATTTGAAGCGGGAAAAGGCGGAGAAGATCCAGCCGTCGAATCTCAACAGCCCCCAATCTGGAACCGTTCGATCAAAGCCGTATACGACAAGCCAACCAAAGAAGGCCACGTGGAGACGCCGAGCAAGTGGCGGTTCACTTTTACTGTGATGACGCCGGACACGTCAGATCCATCACCGCACGTCCGCCGCCTACCTACAGGATTTTCGGTGTTATTACCGTCCTACCCCTGCCACGTCAGCCATAACCTAATTCTATATATATGGGACGAGGCAGAACTGCAAACCTTTCACAGCCTTCTAAATTTGCCATTCTCGTGTTAGATCTGCAATTACTCTGCAACTCACGAGTCTCAACCCTTTCTACTTCATTGTTAAAAATTTTCTTCAAGATCTTTCAAAATCCACCATGGGAAAGAAGAAGAATACCGAGACGATGGAGGAGTTTCTCGTGGAGGTCGACAAACACATTAATGTCGAGCCTCATCTCGATCCAGCCATCATCGAGAGGAATGGTTTTCTCCGTAGGGCCGTGACCAAGGCCGGCCTATGGAAGTTTGTGACGGCGGTCCCGTCAAAGATTCTGGCGAAAGCCATTGGAGAGATTCTGCTGAATCTGAAGAAGGAACAAAATACATCTTCCTTCACTGATCCATGGACCAGGAAGCCGGTGGAGGTTGATATGAGTAAACTCATCGAGGTGTTCAATTTGCAGAGAGAAGGAGGAGACTCTCTGTTAGATCTGGGTCTTTCGGCCGGAGTGCAGTATGGCCGATTTGCAGTCGCTGGAGCTAATCCGAATTTCAAGGAAGCCAACATTCGCAAAAGCTTGAAGAAACCGTTCAATCTCATCTGCGAACTCTTTACGAAGAGCATCGCATGCTATGTTGGATCCTTTGATACGCTGTCGGAGACGAAACTGATCGGAACCGCCATGATCGTCGACAGTCTCGCCGGAACAAAGTTTAACTGGCACGGGTGGCTTCTCAAGCAAATCCACGAAGCTGCTGACGATTTTGCTTTCGTACCAGGAACTCCAGATAAGATTCTGCGCAAAGGAAAATTGAAATTCTTCTCAAGACTGTCTGTTGCTCTGGAAATGAAGTATCCAGAGATGATATGGCCAGAATCTGACACGATCATCTACAACAAGCACACCACCTTCTACGACAAGTGGAAGAAAACAAAAATCCCAATGGATCAGGGACTTCTAGTTGTAGAAGTGCCCGCAGCAAGGCAAGGTGTGAAAGCACAAGCTGAAGTGTCCCAAGCAAAGCAAGCCGCTTCATCTTTGAAGCAAGTGGCTGCAAAGCAAGGGAAGAAGAAAGTGAAGCAAGACACTTCACCTGTCCAAGAAAGCGAGGCTGTGGAGAAGCCGCTTGAGGACATTGAAGTTAACAAATCTCAATCCTCACCTACTGAAACTACCCATATCCCTGAGCACACCCCAACCATGCATGAGAAGAAGCTAATGAGGGATCACGCAGAGGAGATGGAGGTTAAGAACGCGAAGATCTTAAGTTTACAAGACGAGATCACCAAAAAGAAGATGGAGTTGAAGGAGAAGGAGAAAGTGTTGGAAGCACAAGTAAATCTGGTGAATGATCTCAAGGACTCGCGTGACGCAGAACGGAGCCGCTTGAGAGTGGTGAATACCAAACTGGTCACAGTTGGTAAAGAGAAGGAGACGTTGGAAAAGGAGGTGAAGGAGTTGAAAAAGAAACTGGAGAATAAGGAGGGAGAGTTGGTGATGAAAGAAAGCGAACTCCTCAGTACCAAGAAGACTCTTGACTTACTTCGAACCCAATTGAAGAAAGTCAAAGAGGAGAGTGCCATTGACAAGAGAGAGCTTGAAAGTCTAAGGAAAAATGCTGAATTGTCGGAAAAGCAAGTCTTCGCGGTTCGAACGGAAGAGATGTTTCATACTGTACTTGACAAGATTGAGGTACTTCACAAGTCTCTTACTGGAAAGACAAGCGTCCCAACCCCTGGTTTTGATGATGCCAAAAAGGGGGAAGGGATGGTACAGAAAAATGTCAATCTCTTGGAGCCACAAGGTGGAGCTGTTGGAGCTGTTGAAGTAGAGAAACTGTTGGAGGAGTGTAGTGGTACTGGAGAAGAGGAGAGAGAGGCGAAGTCTGCAAAGAAAGGCAAAGAAAAGCTCA
The DNA here is from genome assembly GCA_029379335.1 of Thymus mandschuricus. Classification (NCBI taxonomy): domain Eukaryota; kingdom Viridiplantae; phylum Streptophyta; class Magnoliopsida; order Lamiales; family Lamiaceae; genus Thymus; species Thymus mandschuricus. Next base: position 9,128,809 of record CM057074.1, on the reverse strand, counting down.
CTGTGGAGGAACTGCTGAAAAAGCCTGAAGAACCCCGCAAGCCACTTGGAGATAAAGTGCTTGCCTCTTCCATTGCTCAACATCCTCCAGTTACTGTGCTAACAAAGGAGGAAAGGCGGAAGCTAGCAGAGGCGAGCGAGACTATGGCTTGGGAGAGCGAGCGCCAGTCTAATCTGAAAACTCTTGCAGGTACTTCAAGCTCTCAAGCGCCCACTTCAGACGAAGCACCCACTTCATCTCCCCCATCATCAATAGTGAAGCGAACAGATCCAGAAACTAAGAGAGATGATTCAGCGACCAAGCGCCAAAAAGTTGAGAAGGCAGTTGTTCCAAGGGCAGAGAAGGAAAAGAGGACAAGGACAAAACGACTGCAAGTCATTGACGAACGAATTGAGAAACAGTTCAATGAAATGAAACTCATCCAGTCCGTTTTGGTCAGAAGTATCTTTGTACCAATCACGCCAGAAGAATCCGATGCATGCCTAGATCAGGCTATGATCGACACTTGTCACAAGACTGCGAAAGAAATGATTGACTCTGGCCGCTACCCTCTCAGAGAAGAACGCAATTACATTCGCAAGCAACTCAACAAGAAGCTTCCTTTCTGGAGCGGCGAGTCAGGAAAGAAGTTCAAAACAATCATAGCACATATGTCCAGCCGGTCGGAGGAGGAGTTGGCTGTACGCAGAAATGAGCACCCTGATGCCCGTGAGATTGAGCAGTTCATTCCTGACGAACTACTCGAGCAATGGCTACACTACAAGGAGAAATTTATCAAAGCTTACTACTATTGGGAGGTAGTGCCATTGCAGACTGAATGCTCAAGGGTCACTGCGCTCAACAACTTCCTTAGTATCTATGATGAGAAATTTAGGCAAGAAATCTTCGCTCTTGCACAGCTTGGAGAGCCTACACCATTAATCATCAAGGTACCAGCCAAGAAGGAATTCATCATGCCATTCCTACCTGGCACCAGTATCCTCAATCGCAGCATCATCGACGCTGAGGTGGATGAAGCCTTCCAATTGGAAGAGACTTGGAGGAGGCCAAGTATCCACAGTGTTGAGTCGATGGAAGCAAGGGTTTTCAGTGCATATACCATACCCGAAGATATGATTGCAAAGGATTTGGAGGCAGATGTAGAAGAGGAGGAGAAGGAGGAAGAAGGGAAGTGACAAGAGAAGGAAAGGAGGATGACCGGGAAGGAACTGCAGGAAACCTCCGAGTTTCAAGTTCCTTACATATTTTTTGTGAACTTCTTGTTCATATATCCAAATTTCAATTTCTGTCTCTTTTCTGTGTCATTTACTCGCTTTGTGAATGACTTTATATTTCTGCTACAAACTCATTAATTTAACCGAAAAAAGGGGAAGGAACTTAAAAGAAAAATTACAAACGAAACTGCAAAGGAAGCAGTCGCTTGGAGTTCCCTTCACGGTTAGATAGACTAGATTTATTTTTATCTAAGTCGTATGGGTTTTGGCATCATCAAAAAGGGGGAAATTGTTGGGAATTGTTAAGGACTAAATTGTTAAGGGGGAACTTCATGGGACATTTGATAAATAAAGTCTTTTGTTTTGATTAGATCCCAAAACCCCAAGCGTCCTTTTCCCAAGCGACCCATTTTGATGTAGTTAATAGGTTAGAATTTTTCTAAGCCTACACTGTTAGGATGGCTCTTTTATTTTGCTTAGATTAGGCTTCAAAAGTTCAAGTGAAGGCCACTCGCTTGAGTGTGTTTTCCAAAGCGAAGCAAGTCAAGCAAGCTGAAGTGAAGCGTGCCGAAGAATAGCGAAACGAAGCGATCGCTACAGTAGATTCAAAGTGAGTCTGCCAAAGTGAAGCGAAGCGAGCGCTACAGTTCAAAGCAAAGCGAAGCGAAGCGAGCGCTACAGTTCAAAGCAAAGCGAAGCGAAGCGAGCGCTACAGTGGAATCAAGTGAACCCACTAAAGCGAAGCGAAGCGTGCGCTACAAAGAAAAGCCGAAGCGAGTCAACACGAGTCAACACTTTATTTAGTAGTGTCACGGGAAATTTATTTCTCAAGTGACTCACTACAAATTTAACTGCGAAGCGACTCACTTCAGAGTGGCCACTACAACTTCAAAGCGAAGCGAGCCACTACCTACCAGAAAGCGACAGCACAAATTCCCGCTCCGAATTTGAACTCCAGTCAACAGGAGATCTCCGCATTAATTACGAGATCTCCACGTGTCGAAAGCGGAGAGGAGCAGAGGAGTTGACTGCTAGGCTGACAAAGACGCCGCAACAGTACTGGGTCGCTCCAGTTACTGTTAAACTTGGAAGTTAGCCAATTTTGGCAAAATGCCAAAACTGAGCGTCTGCAAAAGCTTCTGCCTGCGCAAGTACTGTCGAGAGGAGGAGGGACAAGGCCACCAACCAAGCAACGGATCTTAGCCAACCCTCCGCCTATAAATAGTGAAGGATGAAGACGTGAAGAAGTAGAACACTACTTGAGCATTCAAGCGCATACAGCAAACAAACACTCCCAAGCCTTCGAGCAAATCTTCGAGTCTTTGTTTCAAGTGTTCTCCGAGTTTCCAGTTCATTGGAACTCGTCTTCACAACCTTCACACTTAGAGTCTGAGCCCACTTCATATATCCAAGCTTAGAAGAAGAACTCTAGCCAATCTTTGCATTCACTGTAAAGAGTTCTTCATAGTGTGTTTCGTCAACCAAAAACCCTAAACTTCGTCTGTTAGGTTTTGAGTGTTGTCGTTAGGTTGTTCAGATCTAAGGCCCTTCTTTCATCGATTGAAGAAGCCTCGATCGTAGAGTTGAGATCCAAGCTTACACTTACATCGTTTGTGTAAAGCTCGATCGAAGCTAGGCTGTAAGGAGAGCCCGTAATCTCCCTGTCTGTCTGACTGAAGCGAGTGAAGCTTCCAGTCTTTGTTAGGTTTGTGTAGTGAACCCGCAATCACTACGTCTGTCGTTTGATCTAGGCAAGTGAAGCCCGATCCCGATCAGGTTTTTGAAGGACCCGTAACCTTCAAGTTCTTGAGTGAAAAGAACAGTTGCCATCGTGCAACAAAGTGGACGTAGGAGCGTTATCTCCGAACCACTATAAATCTCTGTGTCGTATCTCTCTTACTTTAATCTCTTTACAGTATTCGATTATCCATTGCACGTGCATATAAACAAACTTAATTTGGATTTTCAATTACTTAGGAAAGATTATAGCTCACCAAATTCCGCACAAAGAGTAAAGTCTCACTCTTGATCAAGCTCTAAGCTTAGGTCAAGAGATTCGTGATTGCTTTTGATCTAGCCCTCGGCTAGGTCTTAGTATTTCCAAAGAGCACTTTACTTTATACTCTGAGTTAAGGAATTGAAGTTGAAAAACTTCAAAATACGTATTCACCCCCCCCCCCCCCTCTACGTATTTTTCCTATAGCAAACCGGGACCAACAACTACTGACGGTTTGCTATGTCTACATACAATGCTTCTAGTCTTCCACAGTTCTCCATTGAAGGCTATGAGATCTGGAGCTTTCGCGTTGAGAGCTTCCTGTGCTCCATTCATGACCGGATGTGGGAGGTCATTGAAGATGGACCAATCGAGATCAAGAAAGCCATCTCTGTGAACGTCCCAGCCGCCGAAGGCCGTGAAGCTCATGTTAGGCAAGAGTATGTCGAAAAAGAAAAGGACGAATACAATGCCAACGAATTCAAGATCGCCAACCTTGATAAGATCGCACGCCACACGATGCAGAGCACTGTGTCGGATGCCTACCTTCCAAGGATCAGGAAGTGTGTGACAGCTAAAGAAATGTGGGAAACCCTAGCCCTCATTTCTCAAGGAACGGACAAGATCAAAGAGAACAAGCTCGCCGTACAAATGCGGGAGTTTGAAAGTCTGATAATGAAGCCAGGAGAGTCCATCGACGCCTTCGAGCTGAGAGTTACCAACATCACTGCAACTTTCAACTCCCTTGGGAAGGAACTCACAGACAAGTTGGTGAATCTGAAGATTGTTCGTGCTCTCACGAGGAAGTGGCAAACAATGAAGAAGTTGTATCTAGCTACCAAGGATCTATCGAAGCTCACACCAGAGATTCTATTCTCCGAACTCAAAGCTCATGAATTCGATCTAAATCGAATGAACCTTGACGATGAGGATGAAGCTCCCACGACGTCAAAGGGCGTAGCTTTCAAAGCTGCTGAAGGGCCAAGCGACCAGTCGCTAGCCAAGATGACGAGGGAAGAGCTGGAAGAACATGTTGCGTTCTTATCCAAGAACTTCAACAAAATGAACTCTCGAGTGGGCAAGTACAAAAGATTCTACAAGCAGTACAAAGGGAGGAGCACTGATGCTCGAGAAGGAAAAAGGGAAGAGAGAAGAGACGACAAAGCCGATTCCACGCGACATGATGGATATGGAGTGCTATCACTGCCACAAGATGTGACACTACAAATCCGATTGCCCGAAGCTGAGTGCGAAGGAGCGAGAGGAACTTAAAGCAAAGAGGGATGCTCCAAGGCGAGCGCTTGTAGCGAGCAAGCAGCCAGTTGCTTCAACTGAAGATGTCTCAAGCGACTCGGATGCATTCACAGATCCCAACTCCAGTGATGGAGAGGATCTTGGACTCATGGCGCTCACCGACGAGGAGACTGGAGAGGTATTCATCTATCCCTCACCCAGTTCAATTACACTCGCACACACTCACCAAGAGGAAGCTAATTCCTCGACATGGAGTGAGTTGCTTGACAAGCACATCAAACTGTCAAGCGACCACGAAGTGTTGAAACAAGCTTTGTCTCAAAGCGCGAAGGAGAACCGAAAGCTAGCCACTGAGCTTGACCAAGTCAAACTTAACTTAAGGGCTATGACTAGTAAGTTCGAGGATCTCTTCGCTAGACATCAAAGCTTGGAAGGAAGGTATGAAACCCAATCCGCTCTAGTTGCCAACTTGAACAAAGCTTCATACGCTAGGCAAACACTAGAGAGCTCACTTCTACCTTTTCGTAGAAAGGGAGGACTCGGATATGAGGGTGGACCTTCCAAGCCTACTGTCTTTGTTGGTGCTTCAAACACGACACCATCAGTCACTTTGGAAGTGCCCACTGCATCCAAAGTGACCACCAACAAGGATAAAGGCCAAATGGATAAGAACCCTAAGAAGAAGCCAATGAAGATGTCTATATCTTCAAGGGCAGAACCTAAGGGCAAGCAAAGACCAACTGTCCCTAGCACTAACAATGCTAAATCTTACCAATCCAAAGGTAAAGGGAAAACAGTTGTATCTTCTAAGTCTCAGACCAAGACACCAGAGACAAAGGATCTCCCTTTCAAGAAAAGGAGTAATGTCTATGTGTCACGTTATCCGGACTGGATATGGTCCAACCGGACTAACGTTGAGGGGGAAGAATTCGAAGCACCAAGGAGGTCGCTTCAAACTTCCAAGGTTTATCAAGCGAGTCGGGGTCAAAACCCTAGTTGGACCGCTTCGAGAAAACCAAGCGAGCCGCTTCGACAGACTGTAAATCCTAAGTCAGTCTCTAAGCCCGTAGCTAATCCGAAGCGAGTCGCTTCAGGATACAAGCGAGTGGGTAAGAACATAGGTATGAATCAAGCGAGCCGCTACCCCTCTTGCACACACTACTGCACATGTGAAGCTGCTTCAAGGCAGTACTCACAGTTTTCAAAGTCGAGAAACCCAAAGCACAAGCTACCTTTCAAAAGAGAGTGAAGCAAGTGTGGGTACCTAAGGGAACTAACCTGCAAGGACCAAAACTGATTTGGGTACCAAAATCTGTCTAAATGCAGGTGAGCGCCGTGGATCCCATGCCAAGTGAGGGTCAACAAATCTGGTAATTGGACAGTGGCTGTTCAAGACACATGACCGGCATGAGAGCTCTACTTCATGATTACATAGAGAAGAAGGGTCCACACGTTACTTTTGGTGATAACTCTCGAGGAAGCACCAAAGGATAAGGCGCACTGAAGATTGGAAAGCTCACGATTGAAGAAGTCTCCTATGTGGAAGGACTTAAGTACAACTTGCTAACCATTTCACAATTCTGTGATAAAGGATACAAGGTGGAATTTATTTCCAACAAGTGCATTGTGAAAAGCAAACTCACATCCCAGATTGTGCTTACTGGAATAAGACAAAGGAACGTCTACGTAGCACAATGGGACAGTTGCAAAGAGGAGACGTGCTTGGTTGCAAGGAGTGCTACAGAGATAGGATGGTTATGGCACCGACGCTTGAACCATCTCAACTTCAAAGCTATAAATCGCTTAGCTCAAAAAGGATTGGTGCAAGGCATACCAAATGAAGTCTTTATCAAAGACATCCATGCTCACCATGTCAAAGAGGGAAGCAGACGAAGAAGCACTTCGCCAGTCTTGAGGAAGCTTCATCCAAGCGAGTGCTCGAGCTGCTTCATATGGATCTGTTTGGTCCAGTCACTCCAGTTAGTGTGAATGGAAGGAAGTACACTCTAGTTGTAGTCGACGACTTCTCTCGCTACACTTGGGTTGTATTTCTCTTCAGCAAGAAGGAGACACTAACCAAGCTACCACAACTGCTCAAGCGACTAGCTGTGGAGAAGAATCAAGCGATTGTCACCATCCGCTCCGACAAAGGCACAGAGTTCCTGAACTCTACCATTGAAGCTTACTGCACGGAGCATGGCATAGCACATCAGACTTCCTCAGCACGCACACCTCAGCAGAATGGAGTTGCTGAAAGAAGGAATCGAATCATCAAAGAAGCCGTTCGAACCATGATTGCAGACTCGAAGCTTCCAATGAAGTATTGGGCTGAAGCTGCCAACACGGCATGCTACACAGAAAATCGAACGCTTCTCTACAAGCGGCATGACAAGACACCATATGAAATATGGACAGGGAGAATTCCTAACATATCTTATTTCCATATTTTTGGTTGTAGGGTCTTCATCCATGATAATGGGAAGTCACAATTGAAAGCCTTCGAAAGCAATGCTGATGAAGGAATATTCTTAGGATATTCTACATCAAGCAAAGCTTACAGGGTGTTCAATTGTAAAACCCTAATTGTGGAGGAATCACCCCATGTCGTATTTCATGAATCTTCTTTGAGTCTTCCACAGGAACAGGTTCAATCTAAAGAAGGAAAGTCAAGCGCGGAACCCATCAACTCTCTGACTTGGGACTTGCTTGAGGATGATGAAGAAATCAAGAGCTCAAGCGAGCGGATTGTTCAAGGAAAAGATGAAGCTGCCCCAAAGATTCCTGAAGCGAGTGCAGGCCAAGCACCCAATCCAGTCGCTTCAGAAAGTGAAGCGAGCAACCAGGAAGAAGATGGAAATGAAGTTGGCGGATCCAAGCGTGCATGGCTCAAGGATCACTCACCAAGTCGAATCATTGGAGATTCCATCCAAGGGTGTAGTGACCAGAAGTCAAGTGTTTGGAGAAAGTGCCATGTTCAGTTGCTTTCTCTCAAACATTGAGCCATCAAGCTGAAGGAACCATATCCGATCGGCGAAGATCGGTTCGCCCGAGGATCTATTTCGGATATCTAACAATCGAATAAACCCTATCATGCTCCTTTGAATTAAGTGCGGAATCATAGGGGGTTTATAGATCGATTACCTGAAGAAGTAGAGAACTCGCGAATAGATCTTCTGATCTGTATCCCTGCTCGATTCTGACGTTGGATGGACAACGAACCTCGGAATCAGCCACGGAAAAATGGGAACCACTGAACTGCTACTCGCCCGGCCGCATGTCTCTCTCTCTCTAACCCTAGCCTCCCTTTCTTGTTCAGAATATTTAAGTGCACTTGATTATTCTGATCATTAGGTTAAACAAGACCTTGAGGGGGTATATATAGAGGAGACCAAGTGAGACTTGGGCTTAAGTTGCAGGCCAGACCTGCAACACATGGACTAGCCGTCCAACAGCAGTATTGGCGCCCTCACTGGGCCCAATTTAGTGGTGGCCCACTTATTCCTTATACTGTGGCCTGTTGAGCTTTTTGGGCCAGATCAGGGATCTACTAGCTGGTAAAACCGAGGCCTCCCAATGGCTAAATTCTCCATACTCAGCCCAGAGTATAATTTAGTCCATAAGTACTAAAACATTCCACTAGAGTAATAGTACTGAATTACCTGTTTTACCCCTGTTGAGTTCAGGGCTAGTATTAGACTTAGCGACCCCCATATTTAAGATATCCCACATCCGTTGATTAACTTAGAGCTTCTGACTGCTCGTGTTATTCAACTTCTTTTATTCTTGAGTAGTACCATTCATACCTTATTCATCATACCGGAATTTAATCCACCTGCAGGGTTTGGTATGATAATCCTTAATGAATTCCTCAGGGGATGTGATCAACCCGTTCTACCAGGATATGGTGCTCTGTTGCAGTTGCACTAAGAGTCATACTAGTTGTAGTTGCTTCCCAAGATACGGAGCATATTGAGTTACAGATACTCTGAACTCTCACCCATGGTAAATCAAAGAAGCAGACTACAACTATACACCCTTAGGACTCAATTAGAGTTAAGGTTCATCTTAAGTCACCGAGGTCTTGATTCTTTCTACATTCGGTCAGAATAGAAGAATACACCTCACCATGATCCTATCAGTACACGCACGTACTAGTATAGACAAGTAGCCAAGACAAGCTACTTATGCAGCCTATACTACAGCCTAAACCTACAGTTATATCCAGAACTGTCTCAACTGTGATACCCTTTTATATCTCGTGAGGAACTGGCAACTATGGTCTTCTGTGATCTACAACACACCATAAAGCCTACAACATTGAGATAATGGATAGATGTTTGATGCATAGATAACAATTCATACTTAATCAGATAGAAGATTGTTAGTGGCTATGGACAACACATGCATACAAGCTAAAAGGCCTGCTTTCTAGTATACAAATCCATCAATCTCCCACTTATACTAAAGCAAACTTTTAGTATATCATGTGACAAAAGGCAAAGTGTCTACAATCTAGCATCTATTACACATCTTCTCCCACTTATACTCAAAGTTTACTAGTATGGGAGGCGCTCCAGTCCCATCCCTTCGACATGCTTGTCGAACACCTTGACTGGTAAGCTCTTTGTGAATGGATCCGCCAGATTATCCGCTGAAGGGATTTTCTTCACTTCTACTTCTCCTCTTTCGACGATTGCTCGTACGAGATGGTACTTTCTCTCTATGTGTTTGCTCGCCTTGTGTGCCCTAGGTTCCTTGCAGTTTGCAACTGCTCCAGCATTATCACAATATAGTGTTATACCTCTGGGCAAACTGGGAACTAGTTCTAACTCATTAAGGAAGTTAAGGAGCCACACAGCCTCTTTAGCAGCCTCACAAGCAGCCACATATTCGGCCTCCATGGTCGAGTCTGTGATGCACTTCTGCTTCACACTCTTCCAAGTGACAGCTCCACCTCCCAAGGTAAACACATAGCCTGAGGTAGATTTCGTCTCATCTCGTTCAGCCTGGAAGTCTGAGTCCATATACCTTATCGGGATCATCTCATTGGACTGATAAACAAGCACATGATCTCTTGTCCTCTTGAGATACTTCAAAATGTGCTTAACAGCCGTCCAATGTCCCTGACCAGGGTTAGACTGATATCTTGCCACCATGCCAACCGCATAGCAGATATCTGGTCTAGTACACAGCATTGCATACATGAGACTTCCAACCGCGGAAGCATACGGTATAGTCTTCATGCCCTCTATATCCTCTTGTGTCTTCGGACACATGTCCTTAGATAGAGGTATGCCATGTAAGAAGGGAACAAAACCCTTCTTGGCATTCTGCATGCTGAAACGGGCGATCACAGTATCTATATATGAAGCTTGGCTTAAGCCTAACATCCTCTTACGGCGATCTCTGATCACCTTGATCCCTAGGATGTAACCTGCTTCTCCCAAGTCTTTCATCTGAAACTATTCAGACAACCAATCCTTTACGCCTGATAACACATTCACATTGTTGCCAATGAGAAGTATGTCATCTACGTACAGTACTAAGAATACCACGCTTCCGTCCGAACTGAGCCTGTAAACACAGCTTTTGTTTAAGCACTGGACAAATCCACAGGATTTAATCACTCCATCAAAACGAATGTTCCAGGACCTGGATGCTTGCTTAAGTCCGTACAAGGACTTCTTGAGCTTCCATACGAGGTGCTCCTAGCCATCTCTCACATAACCTTCTGGTTGGCGCATATAAATGTCCCTACCTTTTTCAAGGTACCCGTTCAAGAACGCAGTCTTGACGTCCATTTGCCAAACCTCTAGGTCTAAATGTGCCGCCATGGACAAGAGTATTCTGACGGACTTAAGCATGGCAACCGGCGAAAATGTCTCATCGTAATCGATTCCCTCTTTCTAAGTGAATCCTTTCGCCACCAATCTAGCTTTGAAGGCTAAAACCTTCCCGTCAGGTCCTCTCTTTCTCTTGTACACCCACTTGCAACCGATGGGCTTTACCCCATCCGGCAGCTCCGCAAGGTCGTACATGTCCATGTTAACTATGGATTCTATCTCCGAATCCATAAAAACTTTCCAGGAATCTGCATCCTCGTCCTCCATCGCTTCCTTGTAAGTCCAGGGGTCGATCTCATCATGTTCGATACCCGAGAGTAGTTCAGTGGATTCTCCCACGAACATGAAACGGTCCGGTTGACGAACAACCCTCCCACTACGACGAAGCGATGGTGGAGATACAATATCGGATAAGGGTGCAGTTAGTGGTATAACCACTTGTACACTCGGTTGTTCTGGAATACTGGCTACTGCTGATGCTCGCAACTCATCGAGCATTATTTCACTCCTTGTCCGATGGTTATTAATAAAGTCCTTCTCTAGGAATCGGGCATTAGTGCTCACAATGACCTTCTGATCCTGGGGACTATAAAAATAACCTCCTTTCATTCCCTTCGGATATCCTACAAACAGCCTAACCTCAGTCTTAGACCTCAATTTGTCGGCCTCCTTTGTCAGCACGTGTGTTGGGTATCCCCAAACCCGAATATGACCCAAGCTGGGCTTGCGCCCTGTCCATAATTCGGAAGGAGTTTTAACCGTCGACTTTGTAGGTACTAGATTGAGGAGATAACCTGCTGTTTCCAAGGCATATCCCCAGAACGAAATTGGCAAGGATGCATAGCTCATCATCGATCTCACTGTGTCTAAAAGAGTACGATTCCGTCTCTCAGCTACACCGTTCTGTTGGGGAGTACCGGGCGTAGTTAACTGAGATGAAATCCCATTTTCTGACAGAAAAGTTTGAAACTCAGTTCCGAGGTACTCGCCACCTCTATTAGAGCGAAGTGACTTGATACTTCTACCCGTTCTCTTCTCCACTTCCGCTTTGAATTCCTTGAATTTGTCAAAGCACTCGGATTTCTTGTGGAGTAGGTAGATATAACCGTATCTCGAGTAGTCATCAATAAACGTGACGAAATACTCATAACCTCCTCGAGCTTGAACGGACATCGGTCCACACAAGTCAGAATGAACCAACGATAAGAACTCTTGAGCTCGATATCCTTTGGACTTGAAAGGTCTGGTCACCATCTTACCTTCCAAACACGATTCACATGTTGATAAAGGTTCTATTTGGAAATCAAAAACACCTTCTTTTATCAACCTTTGAATTCTCGTTTGGTTGATGTGACCCAATCGTAAGTGCCATAATAGAGTTTGGTTCGTTTGAGACGGATTCTTCCTCTTTTTAGTATTCAATGATGAGGAAGCATTATAAGAAGAAGAATCATTCATAGGACAAGTAATGGTATAGAGAGACCGGGACAATGTGCCAGAAACTATAACCTCATCGTTTTTCATGATAGAAACGCCTCTATCAAAAACAACTGAATATCCGTAAACAAAAAGTTTCGAAACAGAAATTAAGTTTCGCCTAAAAGCAGGCACATACAAAACGTCTCTCAAAACCAAAACAGTACTATCAAAATGAATATCTCCAACTGCAACAGCTGCAACTCTCGATGCATCGCCCATGGAGATGGTAATGTCGTCATCACTCAGCTCCCTTGTCTGCAGAAACCCCTGCAAGGAGTAACATACATGGTCAGTTGCTCCCGTATCTACTACCCAAGTCTGGGTAGAACTTGCAGCTAAGCATGTTTCAGTTACATATGTGAATGACGTACCAGAATTCTTCTTCTTTAGAGGGCAGTCAGCCTTCCAGTGTCCTGTCTTGTTGCACTTTAAGCACTTGACTTTCCCCTTAGGCTTTTCACCGCCCTTGGTAGGCTTACTACCTTTGCTCCCACTGGTGCTAGCCACTTTCTTTCGCAACCACGGTTTCTTCTTGATCCCACCTTTCGGTGCATATGAAGATGCCTTCACTGATGATAGCGCCGTGGCGCCCTCGCTCATCATGGCTTCGGCAGTCACCAAGTCATTAAGAAGTTCGTTCTGAGTGTACTCCTTCTTATTCATGACTACATTCAGACAGAAATTCTCGAAGGACTTTGGAAGCGTATGGAGTATCATATCGACCTTGGCTTCACCATCGATACCTCCACCGAGCTCTTCCAATTCATTATGTGCGTGCATCAGACTCAGAACATGATCACGCACTGAAGTGCCTTCCGTCATCTTTGTGGTCATGAGTTTCCTCATGGCCTCAAAACGGGCAGCTCTATCCTTCTCTCCAAAGATTTCCTTGAGATTGAACATAATGTCAGATGCTTTCACAAAATTCTTGTGTTCTAACTGCATCTGACTTGACATAGAAGTCATGATGAAGCACTTTGCCATATCATTGGCCTTGTGCCATCTCTTATGTTCTTCCCTCTCAACATCAGTGGATTCCTCCGTCAAGAGAGCAGGTTCAGGAGTTGTGAGTACAAAACCGTACTCTTCCGCAACCAAGACATACTTAATATTTCATTTCCATTCCAAATAATTGCAACCAACGAGAGGCTTTGAAGTGAGAACATTTATCAATGGGCCTAAAGTCATATCTGAAAAAGCAATAAACACGTAGACACAAGTAAGAAAAGATCATGCATTAATTCGTAATGAAATTATTGTAACCTTTTGATAAACCAATAATTTCGAAACCTTCAACAGCCCAAACAATGCAGATCGCAAGCCACGTTCGTGTGGACGTTTACGCTCCCACTGTTCGACCAGATACTCGGATCTTTAACTCTACTTATCTTGCCAACCTATCCTTATGGCAAATAGAGCTAATAGTTGAACCTCACTAGACCATATTAGATTAGAAAAGGGACTCCGTTGGGGAGTTGTATTCTAACTAATATCTAAGCTTTTAACCACAATCTTAGCCTAACTCGGAAAAAGCACTATTTTCCTTAAGCTATCTTTGTTCAAAAACCAACTCCAGAGAAAACCGCAGTTACTATTCTGAGCAAGCCACGTTAGTGTGGACGTTTACTCAGAAAAGCTCCCACTTCTCATTTTGGTTAAAACATTTTTGTTAAGAAATCCTAAGTCTGGCGAACTCGTCCAGTACGATGTGCAAGCCACGTTCGTGTGGACGTTTACACACTCGCACCAAAACTTCACCTTAAGGTCAGTTGTGGAGGTCTTAACATTTTCTATACCAAAAATGTTTTTATCTGCTTAGTATTTTTCTTTCAAAAGGTTTGTCGACATGCTCGATCACGTTGTCACATAATCCTAAGCATAATTTTCTAAACACAGCAAATAAACCATGCTCGTAGAAAATTAAAACATGCTTATGTTGACAATCCTAAAACATGCTCGACTATGCGCAATTTAACTCACCTCGACAGGCAAGACATGCTATCATAATTAAAATTGCATCCATAGCATGCTTAAGAAAAATGAAATAAAAACAAAAATAAAACTTGCTTTTCGTGGTGTGACGACCCGTCTAAACTATTACATGAAATAATAAAATCCGAAACAGGCTTCGGTCTTGAATAAGTCCTCCGAGTTGATCTCCCGTTTCTCCCCGAAAAAAAATAAATTAATTAAATAATTTATTATCTAATTTCCGTTGCCATTGGGCTTCTCTAACCGAGATTGGGCCCACACCACGTGACCCAAAACTCTCGAAAAGGCCCAAACCGCGCTCGTTTCACTCTCATGGGCCCACGAACCCGAAACCGAACCTAACACGGCCCGAATTCGTGACTGGGCCCGAGCCCGAACGCTGGAGGCAGCCCGTAAACGCGAACGGGCCGGGTTGGAAACCCTAGGCCCGTCCACGGGCTAGGGCACGGGCGTGCAAAGCTGCCCGCGCCGCGACCGACGGCATGAGGCGCTGCCGCCGGCCGCCTCCGCCTCCCTGGCGCCGCTTCTGCTACTGGCCGTCGTTCCCGGCCGGTGGCACGGCCGGCAGCCCTCTACGGCGACGTTCGCGGCGTAGAGCCCTATATAGGGTTCCGCCGCGAAACCCTTGCGCCTGCTGCCGCCGTTACAGCCGCCGGCGACGTCCGCCGCGGCTCCAGCTGCTGGTGTTGATGTCGCCAGTGTGCTCCGCCATCCTGGACGCTGCCTCCGCCGCCATCGCCGTCGCCCTCAGCCGCGTTTCCCGCGGCAGAAACCCTCGCGGGTTCTGCCGCCGCTGCTGCTCGCTCCGGCGCCACCTGCTGCCACCATCAAAGACGGCGACCACGTGGAGTCCGTCACCGGACTCCGTGGCCGTCGTCTCCGGCGACCATGCAGGCCACAGAGGCTGCCGCGGCGTCGAGCCCCAACTAGGGTTCCGCCGCGGCTCTCTCTCTCGCTGTCGTGCCTCTCGCCGCCGTTCCCGAGCTACTCCGCCTCCCTTCGACGACATGCAGGCTCCAGCAACCTGCTAGAGCCCCGTCGATCACCGGAGAAGAAGGGGACGCGCCGTTGGGCGGCTGCACGCGTGTGTGCGCTGGCGCGTGTCCCTCACGCGCCACCGCATGCGGCGGTCATCCTTTGGTATTCGTCTCCTCGTTCTTCGTGTTCTTCATCTCGTCCAGCAGGTACATACGAAAAACAAAAACAAATATCTATCTAATCCTATTCCAGATCGCACCTTATTATCTCGCGATCAAAAAATTACATAGATTGCCAAATCGGCCCCGAAAAACGACAAACATCACGAAAAGCGACATCCTAATCGATCAAACATGCATAATAATCGATAATTACTCAGATAGAGCCGAAAATCTGATCCTTGGCTCTGATACCAACTGAAGGAACCATATCTGATCGGTGAAGATCGGTTCGCCCGAGGATCTATTTCGGATATCTAACTATCGAATAAAACCTATAATGCTCCTATGAATTAAGTGCGGAATCATAGGGGGTTTATAGATCGATTACCTGAAGAAGTAGAGAACTCGCGAATAGATCTTCTGATCTGTATCCCTGCTCGATTCTGACCTTGGATGGACAACGAACCTTGGAATCAGCCACGGAAAAACGGGAACCACCAAACTGCTACTCGCCCGGCCGCGTGTCTCTCTCTCTCTAACCCTAGCCTCCCTTTCTTGTTCAGAATATTTATGTGCACTCGATTATTTTGATCATTAGGTTAAACAAGACCTTGAGGGGGTATATATAGAGGAGACCAAGTGAGACTTGGGCTTAAGTTGCAGGCCAGGCCTGCAACACATGGACTAGCCGTCCAACAGCAGTATTGGCGCCCTCACTGGGCCCAATTTAGTGGTGGCCCACTTATTCCTTATACTGTGGCCTGTTGAGCTTTTTGGGCCAGATCAGGGATCTACTAGCTGGTAAAACCGAGGCCTCCCAATGGCTAAATTCTCCATACTCAGCCCAGAGTATAATTTAGTCCATAAGTACTAAAACATTCCACTAGAGTAATAGTACTGAATTACCTGTTTTACCCCTATTGAGTTCATGGCTAGTATTAGACTTAGCGACCCCCATATTTAAGATATCCCACATCCGTTGATTAACTTAGAGCTTCTGACTGCTCGTGTTATTCAACTTCTTTTATTCCTGAGTAGTACCATTTATACCTTATTCATCATACCGGAATTTAATCCACCTGCAGGGTTTGGTATGATAATCCTTAATGAATTCCTCAGGGGATGTGATCAACCTGTTCTACCAGGATATGGTGCTCTGTTGCAGTTGCACTAAGAGTCGTACTAGTTGTATTTTCTTCCCAAGATACAGAGCATATTGAGTTACAGATACTCTGAACTCTCACCCATGGTAAATCAAAGATGCAGATTACAACTATACACCCTTAGGACTCAACTAGAGTTAAGGTTCATCTTAAGTCACCGAGGTCTTGATTCTTTCTACATTCGGTCACAATAGAAGAATACACCTCACCGTGATCCTATCAGTACACGCACGTACTAGTATAGACAAGTAGCCAAGACAAGCTACTTATGCAGCCTATACTACAACCTAAACCGACAGTTATATCCAGAACTGTCTCAACTGTGATACCCTTTTTTATCTCGTGAGGAACCGGCAACTATGGTCTTCTGTGATCTACAACATACCATAAAGCCTACAACTTTGAGATAATGGATATATGTTTGATGCATAGATAACAATTCATACTTAATCAGATAGAAGATTGTTAGTGGCTATGGACAACACATGCATACAAGCTAAAAGGCCTGCTTTCTAGTATACAAATCCATCAGCTTGACCAATACAAAGCAAGATGAAAAGTATCAACGCTTTTTGGAGATACTACAAAAGGTCAACATCAACATACCACTTCTAGATGCTCTTCGAGACATGCTCAACCATATGAAGTTCATCAAGGATGCGGTTTCGGGAAAGAAGAAGTGGGGGAAGTTCGAGACGATAAATCTCATGGAGGAGTGCAACGCGGTGATCCAAAAGAAGCTACCATTGAAGCAAAAGGATCCCGGGAGGTTCACATTGGCATGCAAGATCGGAGATCATGTCTTTCAAAATGTGCTATGCGATCTTGGTGCTAGCATCAATTTGATGCCTCTCTCTATATTCAACTGGCTCAAGATCAGGAGGATGAAGCCAACCACCATCTCTCTACTTATGGCGGACCTTGTCTTCCCGGCAGATTTCGTAGTCTTGGACATGCCCGAGGATGCAAATCAACCATTGATCTTAGGACGGCCATTCTTAGCCACGGGGGGAGCATTGATCAATGTTCAAGATGGGGACCTCACCTTTCGAGTCAATGGCGAGGAACTGAAAATTTCTATCTACGAAGCCATGAGGAGACCCAATGATCATCGTGAAGATATCTTCTCCATCGAGACATTGATACCACCTACTTCGGAGGAGGCGCTCAACCATTGCATCTCAACCCCTCTATATACCTACTTGGAGTTGGACGAAGCTTGCGACGAGATTCTTGAATACTTACATCAATTGGAGGCGAACCAACCACAACTTCCTCACGAGGAAGTTCCTTACCTCGACATCAACAAGAAGGTGGACGGTGGAGTTCTTGAGGAGGAAGAAAAGAAGGATGCAGCCCCGAAAGTGGAATTGAAGCCGCTACCCGAGCACCTCGAGTACAAGTTCTTAGTAGAAGAAGAGACGTACCCGGTGATCGTTTCTTCTCAACTCACGGAGGCAAACACCGACAAGTTATTGAGGGTCCTAAGGAAACACAAATCTGCAATTGGATGGACGATTGCCGACATCAGAGGTATTAGTCCTTCAATTTGCATGCATAGGATATTGCTCGAAGATAGTCATCGCCTAAGAGTCCAACCTCAAAGGCGATTGAACCCGGCCATGCAAGAAGTTGTGAGGAAGGAGATGTTGAAGTTGTTTGATGCCAGCATGATCTATGCTATTTCGGATAGTGAGTGGGTGAGCCCTACTCAAGTGGTGTCAAAGAGAGGAGGCATGACGGTCATCAACGATGAGAATGGAGAGCTTATAGCAACGAGGCTTGTCACGGGATGACGAGTTTGCATCGATTACCGCCTTCTCAACGCAGCAACTAGGAATGATCACTTCCCCCTCCCGTTCGTAGATCAAATGCTCGATCGATTGGCCGGCCATGAGTATTATTGCTTCCTCGATGGATATTTCGGCTACAACCAAATCGCTATCGCTCCGGAGGACCAACAGAAGACGGCGTTCACTTGCCCATATGGAGTCTTTGCTTATCGGAGGATGCCGTTCGGGTTATGCAATGCACTGGCTACTTTTCAACGGTGCATGATGGCCATCTTCCATGGATTGATCGAAAACATTATGGAGGTATTCATGGATGATTTTTCAGTTTTCGGTTCTTCTTTTGATCAAGGCTTGGAGAATCTTGCCACGGTGCTTCAAAGGTGCGAAGAGATGAACCTCGTGCTCAACTGGGAGAAGGTCACTTCATGGTGCAAGAAGGAGTTGTCCTTGGCCACAAGGTGTCTTCACATGGATTGGAGGTGGATCGAGCCAAGGTGATAGCCATCGAGAAGTTGCCACCACCAACCAACGTCAAATCGGTGAGGAGTTTCTTAGGACATGCCGGCTTCTATAGGAGGTTCATCAATGATTTCTCAAAGATCACGAAGCCGTTGTGTGGATTGCTCGAGAAGGATGTCAAGTTTTTTTTGATGGAGATTGCTTGGAAGCCTTCGAGACATTGAAGAAGGCGCTTATCTCTACTCCCGTCTTGGTGTCACCGGATTGGAGTGCCCCGTTCGAGCTCATGTGCGATGTGAGCGATTGGGCGGTAGGAGCAGTTTTAGGGCAGAAAAGGGAGAAGCTTTTCCGAGTAATTTATTATGCTAGCAAGACATTGGACTCGGCTCAAAGGAACTACACCACCACGGAGAAGGAGTTACTCGTTGTGGTCTATGCTTTCGACAAGTTTAGACCTTATTTGGTGGGATCTCACACGATTGTGCACACCGACCATGCCGCCATTCGCTACCTATTCAACAAGAAGGACTCGAAGCCAAGGTTAGTTCGCTGGATTTTGCTTCTTCAAGAGTTCGATATGGAGATCAAGGATAGAAAAGGATGCGAGAATGTGGTGGCCGATCATCTCTCGAACTTGAGCAGCCCGTGGATGGAGAAGATTCGAAGATTGCTATCAAGGAAAGCTTCCCCGATGAGCAGATTTTTGAGGTGGATGATTTGAATCCTTGGTTCGCCGACATCGTCAACTACTTGGTGATTCATCATGTGCCCAAGGATCTCTCGTCTCATCAAAAGAAGAAGTTCCTCCACGATTGTAAGTTCTATTATTGGGATGATCCTTACTTGTACCGGAGGTGTGCCGATGGAATCATAAGACAATGTGTTCGTCAATCGGAGTGGACAAAGATCATCGAAGATTGCCATAGCGCTCCGAATGGGGGACATTTCGCAGCAAATCGCACCGCCCTCAAGATATTTCATAGTGGTTTCTATTGGCCTTCGATCTACATGGATTGCCACGAGTACATCAAGTCGTGTGATCGATGCCAAAGGATGGGGAACATCACGAAGAGGGATGAGATGCCGCAACGCACTATTATGGAGGTGGAGCTTTTTAATGTTTGGGGGATCGACTTCATGGGTCCCTTTCCCAAATCTCAAGGGTTCTCGTACATCTTACTTGCGGTGGAGTATGTTTCAAGATGGGTCGAGGCCATTCCTACTACAACCAACGATTCGAAGGTGGTGATCAAATTCCTCCAGCGAAATATATTGACTCGGTATGGAACTCCGAGAGCTTTGCTTAGTGATGGGGGCAGTGTTCTAAAAGACGCCGCCTAGGTCCGCCTAGGCGCTAGTCAGTACCTCGCCGCCCGACTAACAAGTAATCCGCCTAGGCTCTATGCGATACCGAACGAGCCATTCTTGTAGCTTAATCAATAGTCTATATGTGTTAATTGATCAATGTTTTGGCAAACTATGCTACTCTATGTATGATTTTGGATTTATAATTATGAAACTAACATATCAATTGTCATAGTATGTTTATTTATTATAAATTTGGCAATAATATTGTAAGAATGGTAAAAATAAGCATTATAGTTCGAATCTGCCTAGGCCCCGCCTAGGCTCCCGCCTAGTGCCTAGGCGCTAGTCACCCCGCTACCGCCCGACTAGCGCCTAGCGCTTTTTAGAACATTGGATGGGGGGAGCCACTTCAACAATCGTTGGTTAGGATCGCTTCTTGCAAAATCTGGATTCAAGCACAAGGTTACAACGCCCTACCACCCTCAAGCAAACGGTCAAGCCGAACTAGCTAATCGAGAGATCAAGCAAATTTTGGAGAAGACCGTCACCAACAAGAAGGAGTGGGCGAAGTATTTGGATGATGCACTTTGGGCTTATAGGACGGCTTTCAAGACGCCAATTGGAAGGTCTCCATATCAATTGCTATTTGGCAAATCTTGCCATTTACCAATGGAGTTGGAGTACAAAGCTTATTGGGCGACTAGAAGGATCAATTTCGAGTTCAAGGAAGCCATGGGCCAAAGGTGTGACGACTTATTGGAGCTTGATGAATGGAGAAACGAAGCGTTCAAGAATTCGAGGATCTACAAAGAACGAGCCGCAAGATTTAACGACTTGAGCATTAAAAAGCGTAAGTTCGAAATTGGTGATGATGTTCTTGTTTTTAATTCTCGACTTCGTTTGTTTCCAGGAAAATTGCAAAGTAAGTGGTCGGGGCCGTTCGTTATTTACAAGGACTTGAAGAATGGTGCATTCGAAGTGTTGAAAAACGACGGTGAATAATTCGTGGTGAATGGACATCGACTCAAGCACTACTTCAAGCCGTTGCCTCTATACCCCAAGAAAGCGGCCACTTATCTCGATGACCCAAGTTAGAAAGGAGGTATTGTCGGGCTAAAGACGTTAAACATAGCACTTGTTGGGAGGTAACCCAATATTCGTATCCCGTTTTTATTATTTTTTTTCGTTTTTGTTTCGTTTTATTTTAGAGTCGTAGGTCACTTTTTCGTATTTTAGAGTCGAAACCCCTTAATATACTAACAAATGCTAAAGTGTTGTGTAGAAAGAAAAAAATGGGCAGGACCTCTCGACACCTCTCTCGATCGAGAGGCCTGTCGAGAGGTGAAAAAGTTTTGTCCAGTAGGGGTCTCTCGACACCTCTCTCGATCGAGAGGGGTATCCAGATATTCTGAAAATTTTGCCCAGGATTTTGTCACGTGAAGCCTCTCGATCGAGACCCCCATGTTTTCGATCGAGAGGGGAGGACAGTGTGTTCAGCGCAAAACCTCTCGACACCTCTCTCGATCGAGAGGCCTGTCGAGAGGTCAAATTACAGAGTCCAGTAGGTACCTCTCGACACCTCTCTCGATCGAGAGGTGTATCGAGATTGTCGTTGACGGAGCCCTAGCCGACTTTGACCAGGTTTTATCTTTCCTATATATATACCATATACACACAATTCACATACCATTCACACACAAACACAAATTCTCTCAAGAACACAAGAGCACTCTTCAATTTTCTCTCTTTGATTCGTCTCAAGGTACTCGATTTCTCGCCCCTCTCTTATTAATTCTTGATTCTCTACATGAATACACATGTTTTGACCGATTGAAATTCGTTTTTGTTGGTTAAGTTCATGGATTAATGGATTGGGCATTAGATTGAGAATTTTAGATTGAATCTATGAATTGTTTTGCATTATTTGAATAAATTGGATTCATTGAGGATTGAGAAGAGGGATGCATGTGAATTTTTGAATGGGTATTTGAATTTGTCTATGAATTTGATGAAACTCATTGATTTATATGCATTGAATTGAATTGTGCTATGAAGAGTACTATGTTTGGAGATTTGTGGTGTTGAATGTGTGGACTTTTGATGCAAAAATTGAGTTGATAATGGGGGAGGATTGAATTTGATTGAAGTTTGGGGGAAGATGATTCATATTGCTATATTCTTGCATCTCTTGGATTAATTTGTGAAATTTTTAGGTACTAAGATGGCAAGAGACAAGGGGAAGAATGTTGCTTCGACCTCTTCAAGCAAAGGAAAGGGGAAGGAAAAGGCCACTTCTTCAAGCAAAGGCAAGGAGACATGGAAAAACGACAAGACCATTCCGAAGAACCGAATGCCGCCGGCAAGGTCGATGTCCACAAATTTGGAGCCCATGGCATTCAAGTTCAAGCTCACCACAGCGGAATCCAAGAGGAGATGGTCACATCTTGTGCAACTCAAGCACAAGCATTGTCGTTTCCTCCATCAAGAGACGATAGTGGCGATGGGGATAGCCGACGAGATCACCCAAATAATGCAAAGAGGAGGCTTCACCAACATCTTCCAAGGCAATCACTTGACCTATCACATTCTAACGGTGGAGTTTCTCTCGACTTTGGTGGTGGAGCGAGTCAACCAAGTGCCCCACATCATTCGTTTCCAACTCGGTGGTCAACCAAGGGAGCTTGACATGGATCAACTCAATGATGTTATCGGAGGAAACAAGAATGGCGAGTACATTGGCAACAACCATCCAAATCTTCAAGACTTGTGGGGCCAATTTGTGGATTACGAGGAGGAGAGGAAGAGGTCCTACAACCCGGCAATTGCAAAGGCCACCTCGATTCGGAATCCCACGATTCGTTACTTCCATAGGCTAATTTCGTCTACCATCCATTCCCGCCATGACTCCGGCACATTCCTTGCCACCGATGCTCATCTCATTTGGACTTCCTATTGAGGACACTCTCAAAATGCAGCCCTTTACCTCATCGATCACATGGAGAATCAAGCTTATTTGTTCGGAGGACAAAAGATTGGGATAGGAGTATTCGTCACTCCGATTGCTAGACACTTCAACATACAAATTCGGGAGCAGCCGGTGTCCACTTCCATCTTTGTGGATAGGAGGACTTTGGAGTTTGCGAGGATGATCTCATTCGACACGTCCGGGTGGTTCTTGAAGCTACATGGGAGAAGTGGTGTTCATCTCTTTCCGCTGCCGAACAACTATTTGACCGAGGTGATTGGGAATGAGAAGCTACGTAGAGGGAATGAGAAGATGAACTCTCCCCAACACAAGGGGCTTATGTGGGCCGAGGGAGGTCCAAGGCCCGATGAAGGAGGCGATGATGATGAGGAGGAAGACGATGAAGAAGAGGCCGAACAATATGAGCAAGGATATGATCAAGAGGAGGATGCTTATGCACAAGGGTATGAAGGTGTTCCACAGCCCGGTTTCTACATGAGAGCTCCGGAATTTTCTACAATGCAAGATTGGCACACGGAAACGATGGAGGCGATAGACAACTACCATTGGGATGGTAGAGAGTTCGTTGAATCTCAAGTGCAAGGAGTTCGAGAAGAGGTGCAAACTTTGAGAACCGAGGTGGGTGACCTTCGTACATACATTGGAGGTCGTTTCGATACTCTCAACACTTATTTTGAGAATGAAGCGAAAAGAAGAGAGGATGAGGCGAAGAGGTGTGAGGATGAAAGAGCTTACATGGAGAACTACAATAGGATGGTGCATGAGATGCACTACTTCTATCCTCACTACCCGGCTCACCATCAACGATTCGACCCCAATAACCCCGACAACCCTCCCTTCCCTCCGCCATATCAATGTAGGTAAGTTTGTTAACTTAGTTCCTTCTTCTTTTTGCAAACTTATTCCTTAATCTTTGATTTCGAAATAAGTTTGGGGGAGGGGGAAGAGTAACTAAAGTTAACAATCTTTTGAGTATTTTTAATTGCTTTAGTAGTTGGTTTATTTGTTTTATGTTGAGTCTTTTATGTCGAGTCTTTTATTGCTTTGGATTGTTAGAGTCTTAGGTTAAATCGAGTCGAATAAGCATGTGATGATAGTATTGTGAATTTGGCCGATGATAGAAAATTTTTGATTGATTTTTGGAGAAAATTTCATGATCTTTATTATGCATAGAACCTTGGCGAAGCGACGCATATTTATTTGATGAATTTGAAGCATGTTATGATATCGGGAACTAGTTAGTTTGAACCCGTGAGATTTGAGCTATTTGTGCATGTTTATGCCTATTCTTTGATTGAGTGATCATGTATGCTTCATTGTTTCTAGAACTTGCCCTATTTCTCCATCAAGATCTTGGTATATCTACGGACTAGGAGATGATCTTAGGCCATCTTTCTTTAGCCACATGATTCCCATACACTAACCTTGATCATAATCTTTGTTTACCCCCTTTGAGCCTTTTTATGAGCCTTTCTTTCTTAAGCTTGGATGATAGGTGGTTTGGATGGATAAGGGTACCTTTTAGTGAATTTAGTTGGTGATGTGGGAGGTGTTGAAAAGTATATTTGTTGTGGTATGGAAAAAGAAAAGAATTTTAGATGCTTGATTTAAGTATAGTTGGCTATCCCTATAAGCTTTAGAAAAAATAGATGTGAAAAGAGAAAAAATAATAGAGCCTTTGTTCAACATTAGAAAGAACATTCATTAGATGAGCTCTAAGAAAAAAAAAAGAGAAAAAAAAGAAAAAAAAAAAGAAAGAATAAAAGCATAAGGGGATAGTTAGCTTGAGTTACATACTTTGCATCTATAAGATTTTGAGTTTGTATCCAGTGTGTTGGATGGTAGAAGATGGAGAAAAAAATCCATACTTTGGTTGGAGTTGAAAAGAGAGGTTGATGATTTGGAGTATATTTGAGTCACTTAGCCTATACATTCCCTACCTTAACCAATGTCCCTACATTACAAGCTTGTATAAAGACCTTTTTGATCTTAGTTTGTGGATATTACATTAGATGGAGATGTTGAGATTAGGGGCAAGCCTATGGTAAACATGTTGCATTACATTGATGTTGAGTGAATCTATATGATGTGCATTATTTCATACATCTTTTCTTTGAGAGAGTTGAGAGGTCACTTACATATAAATATCTCACATGTTGGAGAGTGTTCTTTGATGGATTGGTATGAATTGAAATGTTGGATAGATTGTGTTATTGATGCTAAGGTTGTGTGCATAGTTTTGATCATGATCATGAGAGTATTTTTGAAAAACTTTGAGGCCTATATAGTTCACAATGCTAGAGTCTATTGTTTATGTTTTGGTATTGTTCGGGACGAACAATGTTTAAGTTTGGGGGATTTGATATAGGTGAAATTTACCTTGTTTTTATAACCAAAAATGGTCGAGTTTGTGTCTCGATTGTGTAGTATTGTCTATAGTTTATATGGTTTTTATTATATTGGACAATATTATGCTTGTGGGTGTTTTTCTATGTTTTTAGGTATATTTTGATGATAAAACCCCAAGACGAGACAAGGCGTGAAGATCGTAGCTTGAAGTTCAAGATTTGAGTTCGAGAGAAGACCTCTCGATACCTCTCTCGATCGAGAGAGGCCTATCGAGAGGAACCTTCTGCCGCAATTATTGATCGAGAGGTCTGTCGAGAGGTGGGGTGTCGAGAGGGTTCCAGCCGGGATTTTTCTCCTTAATTAATTAGACTCCTTTTTGGTTAAGGTTTCCTTATGTAAATTTCTCCTATATATACTCCTAGACTAGCATTATAAACCTAACATCTTTCATACTTTTCTAGCACTTTTATATTTTATTTTAGAGTTTTTATTCTTGTATTCGACATTTAAGATTATTCAAGTTTATGCAAGATTCAAGATTCGAAGTTCTTCATTTGTGTTCAAGTTTTTCTTACTCTTACTCTTTAATTATGTTCTTTCAATTCTTTGTGTTTATGTTTGCTTTAATTATGTCTAGCTAAATTCCTTAGTTGATTTTAGGGATTGAATGCCTAATTGAATTTATGTAAGTGTTTTTGTTTACAATTAGCCTTCCAATCTAGATGCATGTTTCATGGTGCTTATTCTCATGCATGATTACTTGATCACTAATTATATATGCCTAATTATGTGTTTATGCCTTGATAGGATAATTGCATAATAGATCTCATGAATACATGATATGATAGTTTGATTGTCTTAATTGAAGTTGAATTGTCATATGTTTATATATAGTTGATTGGGTGTCATAGTTGAACCTAGTTGATTATATCATTGATACTTGTTCTATTTTGCACTTAATTTAATATCTATGCATCCGAGAGGATATTAGGATCTTATTAGGTGACGATTTACATTGCTTTAATCGGGGTGTAGGTTATTTTTCATGTATCACATTTAGATTGGATTAAATTGGTTAATTGTATGCATTAATTGCTTTCATATATTTGATTAGGTAGGCTTCCCTAGAATCAACACTTTTCCTTAATTGAGTTTTTACCTTGTTTATTTCTTTGCTTGCTTGCTAAGTTATTTTCCTTGATTAATTATTTGTCTTGTTTATTTATTTCCTTATTTGATTTATTGAGTCCTTTTAATTGTTTGCCTAGTATAAATACCACATTCATAAACCCTTAAAAGCTTAGACATCAGCTTAGTTCTAAAGTAGAGGTATTGTGTGTGTTTTCGACTTGTCAGTCCCTGTGGATACGATACTCGCTTATTCTATACTATACCTATTTTGTGTGGTAGAAAATAGTGCGATCAGGGCTCGCTTCGCTTTAGAATTGGAGTGTACGCTTCAACTGAGTCACTTCGGGTCATACCGTAGTGTGTACTTGGAAAATAGAATTCCCGAGTATTACTTAAGTGATCTTTGACCCGCTTTGACTTTTCCTGTAGCGCTCGCTTCGCTTCGCTTTAGTAGACTAACTTTGATTCTACTGTAGCGCTCGCTTCGCTTCGCTATTCTTCGGCACGCTTTGCTTCGGCTCACTAGACTTGCTTCGCTTGAAAAACACACTCAAGCGAGTGGCCTTCACTTAAAAATCCTGCAGTCTAAAACCTAAGCGACTAAAGCAAAATTAAAGAGCCATCCTAACAGCATAGGCTTAGAAAAATATAACCTATTCTACATCAATCAGGGTCGCTTGGGAATAGGATACTTAGGGGTTTTGGGATCAAATCAAAACATATACATTAATTTCAAAGTGTCCCATATGAGTTCCCCCTTAAAAAGTTATATCCTTAACAATTCCCAACAGACTTTTTCGGACTTGAACATGTCGTAGAATACACTTGTCTTCTTGTATTCCTTCGTTCCTGGCCACCTCTCCAGGAACATTTGCTCTAGTGCATAGGACAACTTTGCAAAGAAGCGAAGCTTCCCCTTCCGTACAATGGTGACGGCGCTTCCTTCCTTGTACTCGAAATCTTTGGCAGTTTCCTGGACTTGGTTGATGAACCAATCATGCCAGTTGAACTTCGTCCCGGTTAGGCTATCCACTGTTGGGAATTGTTAAGGATAGAACTTGTTAAGGGGGAACTCAACTGGGACACTTGAAAAATGTATGTTTTGATTTGATCCCAAAACCCCCTAAGTATCCTATTCCCAAGCGACCCAGATTGATGTAGAAATAGGTTAGAATTTTTCTAAGCCTATACTGTTAGGATGGCTCTTTATATTGCTTTAGTCGATTAGGCTTTGGACTGCAGGATTTTCAAGCGAAGGCCACTCGCTTGAGTGTGTTTTCAAGCGAATCAAGTCTAGCGAGCCGAAGTGAAGGGTGCCGAAGTACAGCGAAGTGAAGCGAGCGCTACAGTAGATTTGAAGCGAGTCCACTAAAGCGAAGCGAAGCGAGCGCTACACTGAAGAGTCGAAGCGAGTCAACGCGAGTCAATAAATATTAAAGCGGACACTCGGGAAATTTATTTTCCTAGTACTCGCTACAGTATGACCTTGAAGTGACTCATTTGAAGCGGACGCTGCAGAAATAAAGTGAAGCGAGCCCCTACCTAACAGATTGTGACAACTCAATTTCCGCTCCGAATTTGAACTACAGTCAAACTGAAGATCGCCGCATTAATTGCAAGATCTCCACGTGTCGATTGAGGAGAGGAGTAACGGAGTTGACTGCCAGGCAGACAAGGGCTCCGCAACAGTCCTGGATCGCTCTAGTTACTGTTACACTTGGAACTTAACCATTTTTGGCAAAGTGCCAAAACTGCGCGTCTGAAAAGCAAAAGGCCTATGCAAGTACTGTCGAGAGGAGGAGGGACAGAGCCACCTACCAAGCAACGGATCTCGGCCAATGACTAGGCCATTTCTAACCTAGCAATAATATCGAACTAGAGAAGTCCGAGTATCGAACACGAGGAGTGAATGTGTCGAGAGATAATCAAGTAGTTCGTCTTGTCTCTATTATCCTATTTGAGCACATAAAATTGGTTTGGTGTTTTCTATAACTAGGCAAGGAAGTAAGTAAATGACAAGCATAAACATGCAATGAGTAAATGGAAATAGCAAGTAAACAAATAAGAATTCAAATAATAAAGGCATGGATTCAAGTAACTTCCGATATGATTATGATGAAGGTTTTAGAATCTAGATGCTTCAAACCAATTTAATCCACCTTGAATGGTTTCTTATATCATATATGCTAACCTACCTTACTAGGGTGATTAACAAGTAGATCAATAGAACAATAAATACTTTCTAAGCCTTTAAATGCTCTACCAACTCCAAATAGCTCAATTTAGTCTAAGATAACCTACCAACTCTCATCCAACCCATCTAATTCTTTCTAGGAACTATATGAGATGAAATCAAGTGATATGGGTATGAATTGATGCCAAGTTCTATGAATGGAAGCTTCCTAGGCATTCCATCAAACACCTTAGATGCACTCCTAGTGATCAATTAGTCATGCATTCAAATAAAGTCGCAATCCATAGGCAATTCAAGGGGAAGGTAGATCAACATCCTAAACTCTAACACCTATCATCTAAATCAAATCATCCATCACTTGAAGCCATATACAAGCTTAGCTAGCCATAGATCTAGCCATCAAACCAACAAAAATAAGAGAATTCATAGTAGAAAGAACAAGGAAGGAAAGTAGAGAAGAAATCTTCAACAATCTTCAATATCCAAGCTTGATCATCCAACAATATTTAAAAATACTAAAAAGGAAAAAGGGAAAAAGGTAGGGTTCTAAAGTAGTAGTGCAAGAGTGAATTACAAGTGTTAAAGATGCCAAATAAGGAAAATAACTAGCTATTTATAGTCTTTCCCCAAATTGGGGTCAAATTGCAATTAACAGAAACTTGAGTTGAGAAGGTGGGGTAAAAACTGCAATTTCCGGAAAGTTGTCCAATGGTGTGTGTTGTGCATTTCCACCCAAATTGGTCATTTTGCGCACTCCCATGGTTTTGGCTCGTTCTCTCTCGTCTGGAATCGGAAAAATAATCCGCAAAGTGCTACGGCTTCCTCTTTCGATCCTCTTCGACATAGGATAACTCAAACGTGCCCAGAAAATTTTCACAGCACCTGAAATCAGCACGGAAACCGAGAGAAAACGTAAAGCATATAGAAAATGCATAAATATGTGGTTATCAAACTCCCCCAAACTTAAGCCGTTGCTCGTCCCGACAATGGAACGAACAATCAAAGAACATAAGCACATATGGGTATGCAAATCAAAATCATCGATGCCTCAAAGCTCTCTCATAAATGCTTTTTCCATGAAACTCTCAAGGTGAGAGAACAATCCACAATTACACAACAATCTCAACTAGAAAACCAATCACTCAAGCATAATGAAACTCTAAACCTCTCTAGATGTAAGTGTATCACTCTTTCTCTCAAGTGTTTGGAAGGAAGTTTACACTCATCGAACTCATGCATGCATCGCTCTTACCATAAGCTTGCCCTAAATCTCAAGATCTCCATCGCTTGATTGTGCACTCGAACTAAGATCAATTAGGTCTTTTATTTAGGCTTGTAATGTGGGGACATTGATTTAGGTAGGGATTTTTAGGCTAAGTGACTAAGAGATCTCTCAAGACTTTCACCTTCTCTTTTCCACTCTAAGTGTGAATTTCTCCACCTTCTACCTTCACCATTTCACCTCTATACACTCTTTAGTACACAAGCTTTGATCGAAGCTTCTCAAATATTCATGAACAACTCCTTTATGCTCTCATTCACAACTATCTTTATTCAAACTCTTTCTTTTTTTTTTCATTCATTTTTTTTTTCTTTCTCTCTCTCTCTCTCTCTCTCTTTTTTTTTTTTGTGAGAATTCCATTCTCATTTCTTTCATTTTTCTCTCTCTCTCTCTCTCTTTTTTTTTTTTTTTTTTTTTAGAGGTCATAGGAGTATTCTCATCTCAAAACTACCTCCTCAATCAACTCAAACCTCGTTAACTCACTAGTTCACAACCTCTCAATAGATTCCCTTAACCAACCTTCACCCCCTTTCATCCGGTTTAGCAACAAGGGCTTCAAAGGCTCAAGGGGGACCACAAAGTTAACATTTCATTTGGTTAGTGTTTAGGGAATAATGAGGCTAACAAGTGATGGCCTAAAATCCTTTCTAATTTCTAGTGGCACATATAGCAACCTCGATCGAGATTAAAGGCAAGTTCTAGAAGATCACAATGCAATACATGGCAAACTCTCAAGAAGGAAAAAGAACGTTATCAACTCAACGTTTTGGCTCAAACCTTACAAGCTTTTGTTTAGAGTTCATGAGCCTAAGATCAATCATTCATAATTAATCATGTTATGCAACCATTTCATGCTCAATACACACATGAGAAATTCCAACAAAATATGATGCCATTTTCCGCCTTGAAATCAAATGAGTGATAACCACAATATCTAACCATATAAACAAGAAGCCCTACAACTCAAGTGATGCTTTTAATTTTTGCACCTACGCAACTAAGCACCCTTATAAAGCATGAAAACATCACTTGAATCACTTGCACACACCGAATCAACTCATCCTTCAATACACACAAATTCCACCACCAATTCACTCCACACAAAACATAAAATTTAAAACAAACAAAGAAAGAAATGCGATAAAAAATAACTTGAAGAAATATGAAAAAGTAACTTGAATATCTTATCCCATCCCCCTCCCCCAAACTTTTTTTGAAAATAAAATCAAAAATAAGGTTGGAGGGACGAATATACATAAGATATTTATGTTACTACTCACAAATGTCCAAGCTATTGAGGTGAGGGACGAGGCGGGGAATGATTCCCTTGTCCATGTGATGAGCCTCAAGACGGACCCCACAATCGCAATTTCTCATTCGAAGGCGAATCCCCCGTCTTCGCCTTGATACTCCCCCTGTCGTCACCACACAATTCTTCGTCGTCTTTACTATAAGCAACAAAATCACAAAGAATATTAGAAATCCCACAATTGTTGCACACAAATTAGAAGAAAAGAGGGTGAGAGAAGAGAGATTATTTATTCAAAAATTGTAAAATATATTTTTTTAATTTTTAAAAATGTATTAAATTTTTTATAATTTTTTAAAATTCTTTAGATTTTTTTTTAAAATTTTTTTAGAATTTTTTTTTTTTAATTGGACGGCCCTGCTCGAAGGACCCGGCCCAGATCTGGCCCGAAGGAGGCCCAGACCTAGATCTGGGCCAGAAATGAGCCCAGCCGCCACTGCCGGAACAGTGCCAGTGCTCGCCGGAATTAGCCGCCAGAACTACTGCTCGCTGCTCGCCAGACCGGAGCTGCTCAGCTGGAATCCCGCGTCTCGTCGGAAGAGAGTCGCCTGACCGCGTCCAGATGCCGGAATCTGCTGCTGCTCGTTCGCCGTCGTCGGAGGCGTGCTTCAGATCTGCTCGCGTGTTGCCGGCGTGAACAGGAACTCGCGAAAGAGCTGCTGCAGATCTGCTCCACCGGCGACCTGCTGCTCGCCGTCGTGGATCGCCGTTTCGGGCAGAGGCATCCCCGGCGAGCGCCGGCCGCTGTTTCTGTCGCTGGAACGGGCAGAAGGTATCCCGACGACCCACCTGTCGCCGTCTGGCTCGCCGTCCTGGACAGAAGCAACGCCGGCGACCAGGCTGCTCGCCGTTTCGGTCGCCGGCTTGGGTAGTGGCTTCCCCGGCGACCCACCAGTCGCCATTCGACTCGCCGGTGCTGCTCTTGCCGGATTCCGAACGCCCGTCGCCGGCGGCGAACCTGCACATTTAATTTTATTTTTTTAATTTTTTAATAAATGAAAAATACCACTTAAAAATCAAAGAGACCAATTTTCACTCTATTTTCTAATTTTTTCATCCATTTTTCATTTTTTTTTTAAATTTCTCTTATAATATGAGATTAACTCTTAAATTCAAAGACAAAATTTTCTCTCTTCTTTCTAATCATTTTTTTTTTAATTTTTTTTCTTTCTTTAAAAACTAACTAAACCTCTCTCTCTCTCTCTCTCTCTCTCTCTCTCTATATATATATATATATATATATATATATATATATATATATATTACTTAAAGAAAAGAGAAAATAAAAATAATATAAAACGAAATAAAATAACTAAGAATAAACCAAAATAAAAGCAATAAAAAGGATACGTGTTGGGGTGCCTCCCAACGAGCGCTTTTTTAACGTCGCTAGCTCGACGATACCTCAATGTAGCTCATGGAACATCAAACGAGGCCCTCTTGCCTAGATATTGGGCTCTTCTACAATTCTCATGGAATGGATCGACAATCTTTTCTTTGAACTTCACTCCATCAAATTTTGTGAAGCCTCCTCCTCGACATGGCTCATTAACTTTCTCCTCAACTTTCACTCCTACATGTTTGTCTTGGAATGGATCTCCAATCTTCAATGGAAATTTCACTTCATTCATCCTCATCTTTCTTTTGTCCACATCCTCCAAGAACTTCTCATGATTTGGCATAGTTCTCAACAACTCAACCAAAGAAGCATTGATATCCAACTTCTTCGACATTTCCAACCTATCAAATCTCGTTTCTACAACTTCCTCATGAGAGATACTCTCTACAAGATCATCTCTCTTCTCACCCCCGAACTTAGCATGATTCCCATATCCCAACTCAAGAGGAAATGATATATCATTCATGATACCATCATTCAACTCACTCACATCATCATTCTCCATAGAAGTTTGGGGAAGAAGAGTAAGAGAGATACCTTCACTCTCCATTGAATATGGCAAATAAGGCTTTATCTCCTCTTGAAGCTCATGATTAGGCATGGAGGGTGGAGAAACCAATGAAGCCTCGTAACTAAAAGATTGGAGTGGATCCTCTTCTACAAGTTGTTGAAAAACCGAGAGAGGTTGTTGGTTGATGTGAATCACCTCTTCTTGGCCAAGAATTCCTCCATTCTTAGGTCTTTGCCAAGCTCGTGCTTCCATCAACGCCTTTCTAATCTCTTCATGCCCATTCTTGAGGTTGGTAATTTGGGAAACTAGCTCTTCATATCTATCATCCATCATGGAGGTAGTTTTCCTTGAATTCACCCTTTCCCTAGGCCATTGAAAAGAATTGGAAACCATTTCTTTAAGAATCCTCCTAGCTTCCTTCACATCTCGATTTAGCAAGCAACCTCCGGAGGTGGCATCTACGATAATTCTTGTTTGTGAATTCAAACCACCATAGAAGATGAAGATTTGTCGACTCTGATGGATTTGTATACTAGAAAGCAGGCCTTTTAGCTTGTATACATGTGTTGTCCATAGCCACTAACAATCTTCTATCTGATTAAGTATGAATTGTTATCTATGCATCAAACATCTATCCATTATCTCAAAGTTGTAGGCTTTATGGTGTGTTGTAGATCACAGAAGACCATAGTTGCCGGTTCCTCAAGAGATATAAAAGGGTATCACAGTTGAGACAGTTCTGGATATAACTGTCGGTTTAGGCTGTAGTATAGGCTGCATAAGTAGCTTGTCTTGGCTACTTGTCTATACTAGTACGTGCGTGTACTGATAGGATCACGGTGAGGTGTATTCTTCTATTCTGACCAGATGTAGAAAGAATCAAGACCTCGGTGACTTAAGATGAACCTTAACTCTAGTTGAGTCCTAAGGGTGTATAGTTGTTGTCTGCTTCTTTGATTTACCATGGGTGAGAGTTCAGAGTATCTGTAACTCAATATGCTCCGTATCTTGGGAAGCAACTACAACTAGTACGACTCTTAGTGTAACTGCAACAGAGCACCATATCCTGGTAGAACAGGTTGATCACATCCCCTGAGGAATTCATTAAGGACTATCATACCAAACCCTGCAGGTGGATTAAATTCCGGTATGATGAGTAAGGTATGAATGGTACTACTCAGGAATATAAAAGAAGTTGAATAACACGAGCAGTCAGAAGCTCTAAGTTAATCAACGGATGTGGGATATCTTAAATATGGGGGTCGTTAAGTCTAATACTAGCCCTGAACTCAACAGAGGTAAAACAGGTAATTCAGTACTATTACTCTAGTGGAATGTTTTAGTACTTATGGACTAAATTATACTCTGGGCTGAGTATGGAGAATTTAGCCATTGGGAGGCCTCGGTTTTACCAGCTAGTAGATCCCTGATCTGTCCCAAAAAGCTCAATAGGCCACAGTACAAGGAATAAGTGGGCCACCACACAATTGGGCCCAGTATGGGGTGCCAACTATGCTCATGGACGTCCAGTCCATGTGTTGCAGGCCTGGCCTGCAACTTAAGCCCAGTCTCTCTTAGTCTCCTCTATATATACCCCTCAAGGTCTTGTTTAGACCTAACAGTCAGAATAAATCGAGTGCACTTAATATTCTGAACAAGAAAAAGGAGGCTAGGGTTAGAGGAGAGAGAGACGCACGGCCGAGCAGTAGCATTCGGTGGGGTTCCCGTTTCCGTGGCTGATTCCGAAGCTTTTTGTCCATCCAACGTCAGAATCGAGCAGGGATACAGATCAGAAGATCTATTCGCGAGTTCTCTACTTCTACAGGTAATCGATCTATAAACCCCCTATGATTCCGCACTAAATTCATAGGAGCATGATAGGTTTAATTCGATAGTTAGATATCCGAAATAGATCCTCGGGCGAACCGATCTTCACCGATCAGATATGGTTCCTTCAGTTGGTATCAGAGCCATGGATCTGTTTTTCAGCTCTATCTGAGTAATTATCGATTATTATGCATGTTAGATCGATTAGGATGTCGCTTTTCGTGGTGTTTGTCGTTTTTCGGGGCCGATTTGGCAATCTATGTAATTTTTGATCGCGAGATAATAAGGTGCGATCTAGAATAGGATTAGATAGATATTTCTTTTGTTTTTCGTTTGTATCTGCTGCATGGAGACGAGGAACACGAAGAACGAGGAGACGAACACCATTGGACGACCGCCGCACGCGGCGGCGCGTGGGAAACACGCTCTAGCACACGCGCGCGTGCAGCTGCCCAACGGCGTGTCTCCTTCATCTCCGGTGATCGACGGGGCTCCAGCAGGTTGCTGGAGCCTGGACGTCGTCGGGGGAGGGCTGGGGAGGTGCGACGGGCGGCGGAGGAGCACGGCAGCGCGAGGGACGGCCACGGCGGAACCCTAGTTAGGGTTCGACGCCGCAGCAGTCGTCCAGGCCAGCATGGGAGCCGGAGACGATGACCACGGAGTCCGGTGACGGACTCCACGTGGTCGCCGTCGTTGATGGTGGCAGCAGGCGGCGCCGGAGCGAGCAGCAGCGGCGGCAGAACCCGCGAGGGTTTCTGCCGCGGGTTAACGCGGCTGAAGGCGACGGCGAGGGCGGCGGAGGTAGCGTCCAGGGAGGCGGAGCACACCGGCGACATCAACACCAGCAGCAGGAGCCGCGGCGGACGTCGCCGGCGGCTGGAACGGCAGCAGCGAGGTGAGGGGTGCCGCGGCGGAACCCTAGTTAGGGTTCTACGCCGCGAGCCTCGCCGGGGCGGTTGCCGGCCGTGCCACCGGTGGGAACGACGCCCAGCAGCAGCAGCGGCGCCAGGGAGGCGGAGGCGGCCGGCGGCAGGGCCTCACGCCGTCGGCTGCGGCGCGGGCAGCCTTGCGCGCCCGTGCCCTAGCCCGTGGACGGGCCTAGGGTTTCTAACCCGGCCCGTTCGCGTTTACGGGCTGCCTCCAGCGTTCGGGCTCGGGCCCAGTCGCGAATTTGGGCCGTGTTAGGTCGGTTTCGGGTTCGTGGGCCCATAAGAGTGAAACAAGCGCGGTTTGGGCCTTTTCGAGAGAATTGGGTCACGTGGTGTGGGCCCAATCTCGGTTAGAGAAGCCCAATGGCAACGAAAATTAGAAAATAAATTATCTAAATAATTTATTTATTTTCGGGGAGAAACGGGAGATCAACTCGGAGGACTTATTCAAGACCGAAGCCTGTTTCGGATTTTACAATTTTATGTAATAGATTAGACGGGTCGTCACACCACGAAAAGCGAGTTTTATTTTTGTTTTTATCTCGTTTTTCTTAAGCATGCTATGGATGCAATTTATTATTATAGCATGTCTTGCCTGTCGAGGTGATTAAATTGCACTTAGTCGAGCATGTTTTAGGATTGTCAATATAAGCATGTTTTAATTTTCTGCGAGCATGGTTTATTTGCTGCGTTTAGAAAATTATGCTTAGGATTATGTGACAACGTGATCGAGCATGTCGACAACCTTTTGAAAGAAAAATACTAAGCAGATAAAAACGTTTTTGGTATAGAAAATGTTAAGACCTCCACAACTGACCTTAAGGTGAAGTTTGGTGCGAGTGTGTAAACGTCCACACTAACGTGGCTTGCACATCGTATCGAACGAGTTCGCCAGACTTAGGGTTTCTTAACAAAAAATGTTCTAACCAAAATGAGAAGTGGGAGCTTTTCTGAGTAAACGTCCACACTAACGTGGCTTACTCGGAATAGTAACTACGGTTTTCTCTGGAGTTGGTTTTTGAACAAAGATAGCTTAAGGAAAATAGTGCTTTTTCCAAGTTAGGCTAAGATTGTGGTTAAAAGCTTAGATATTAGTTAGAATACAACTCCCCAACGGAGTCCCTTTTCTAATCTAATATGGTCTAGTAAGGTTCAACTGTTAGCTCTATTTGCCATAAGGATAGGTTGGCAAGATAAGTAGAGTTAAAGATCCGAGTATCTGGTCGAACAGTGGGAGCGTAAACGTCCACACGAACGTGGCTTGCGATCCGCATTGTTTGGGCTGTTGAAGGTTTCGAAATTATTGGTTTATCAAAAGGTTACAATAATTTTCGTTACGAATTGATGCATGATCTTTTCTTACGAGTGTCTACGTGTTTATTGCTTTATCAGATATGATTTTAGGCCCGTTGATAAATGTTCTCACTTCGAGTCCTCTCACGGATTCCAACTATTTGGAGTGAAGGAATAAATCTCGATATTGTCCTTGTTGATGAAGAGTACAAGTTAGTACTCACTACACCTTATCTGAAAGCTCTAGTATCATCGATTGAAGATAGAGAGTTACACATGTTGTGGCATGAGAGTAACGATTCGACTAAGATTAGTCAAATACTCTCTGACGCCAGGGTTGCAAGCCTTGTGTTCTCACTTGGCAGATATTGCAGATATCCCAGAACTCCTGGAAATCTTCTAGAAATTGGATGATATGGAACTTGCGTGTCAAGAAGCTTGTGTGCTTATGTTTGCTCCTCAGACGGCATCGAAAGATGAAAGTGAGGAAGAAGGTGTCAAACACTAGCAAGTTAACAAGAGCTTGGAAGAAGATAGAGGTGTTGAGCCTACCGATGGCAAGAAAAGCCAAAGGGGAAGGGCAAGTGCTTCATATACAACAAGAAAGGACACTGGAAGGCTGACTGCCCTCTAAAGAAGAAGAATTCCGGTACGTCATACTGAGAAATGATCAACTGCATGTTCTACCCAGGTTGGGGTAGTTGATCATATGTGTTACACCTTGCAGTGTTTTCTGCGGATAAAGGAGTTAAGTGATGACGAGATTACCATCTCCTAGGGCGATGCATCGAGAGTTGCAGATGTCGCGGTTGGAGATATTCAGTTTGATTTTGGACATGTAAGTTTGGTTTTGAGAGACATTTTATATGTGCCTGCCTTTTGGCGAAACTTGGTTTCGGTCTCGAAACTTTCACGGATATTCAGTTGTTTTTGATAGAGGGATTTCTATCATAGAAAAACAATGAAGTTATAGTTTCTGGCACATTGTCCCGGTCTCTCTATACCATTACTTGTCCTATGAATGATTCTTCTTCTTATAATGCTTCCTCATCATTGAATACTAAAAAGAGGAAGAATCCGTCTCAAACGAACCAAACTCTATTATGGCACTTACGATTGGGTCACATCAATCAAAAGAGGATTCAAAGGTTGATAAAAGAAGGTGTTTTGGATTTCCAAATAGAACCTTTATCAACGTGTGAATCATGTTTGGAAGGAAAGATGGTGACCAGACCTTTCAAGTCCATAGGATATCGAGCCCAAGAGCTCTTGGAGTTGGTTCATTCTGACTTGTGTGGACCGATGTCCGTTCAAGCTCGAGGAGGTTACGAGTATTTCGTCACATTTATTGATGACTACTCGTGATACAATTTTATCTACCTGCTCCACAAGAAATCCGAGTGCTTTGACAAATTCAAGGAATTCATAGCGGAAGTGGAGAAGAGAACGGGTAGAAGTATCAAGTCACTTCGCTCTGATAGAGGTGGCGAGTACCTCGGAACTGAGTTTTGAACCTTCTTGTCAGAAAATGGGATTTCATCTCAGTTAACTACGCCCGGTACTCCCCAACAGAACGGTGTAACTGAGAGACGGAATCGTACTCTTTTAGACACAGTTAGATCGATGATGAGCTATGCATCCTTGCCAATTTCGTTCTGGGGATATGCCTTGGAAACAGCAGGTTATCTCCTCAATCTAGTACCTACAAAGTCGACGGTTAAAACTCCTTCCGAATTATGGACAGGGCGCAAGCCCAGTTTGGGTCATATTCGGGTTTGGGGATGCCCAGCACACGTGCTGACTAAGGAGGCCAACAAATTGAGGTCTAAGACTGAGGTTAGGCTGTTTGTAGGATATCCAAAGGGAACGAAAGGAGGTTATTTCTATAGTCTCCAGGATCAGAAGGTCATTGTGAGCACTAATGCCCGATTCCTAGAGGAGGACTTTATTAGTAACCATCGGACAAGGAGTGAAATAATGCTCGATGAGTTGCGAGCATCAGCAGTAGCCAGTATTCCAGAACAGCCGAGTGTACAAGAGGTCATACCACTAACTGCACCCTTATCCGATACTGTATCTCCACCATTGCTTCGTCGCAGTGGGAGGGTTGTTCGTCAACCGGACCGTTTCATGTTCGTGGGAGAATCTACTGAACTACTCTCGGGTATCAAACATGATGAGATCGACCCCTGGACTTACAAGGAAGCGATGGAGGACGAGGATGCAGATTCCTGGAGAGTTTCTATGGATTCGGAGATAGAATCCATAGTTAACATGGACGTGTACGACCTTGCGGAGCTGCCGAATGGGGTAAAGCCCATTGGTTGCAAGTGGGTGTACAAGAGAAAGAGAGGACCTGACGGGAAGGTTTTAGCCTTCAAAGCTAGATTGGTGGCGAAAGGATTCACTCAGAAAGAGGGAATCGACTATGATGAGACATTTTCGCCAGTTGCCATGCTTAAGTCCGTCAGAATACTCTTGTCCATGGCGGCACATTTAGACCTAGAGGTTTGGCAAATGGACGTCAAGACTGCGTTCTTGAACGGGTACCTTGAAAAAGGTAGGGACATTTATATGCGCCAACCAGAAGGTTATGTGAGAGATGGCCAGGAGCATCTCGTATGGAAGCTTAAGAAGTCCTTATACGGACTTAAGCAAGCGTCCAGGTCCTGGAACATTCGTTTTGATGGAGTGATTAAATCCTACGGATTTTTCCAGTGCTTAAACGAAAGCTGTGTTTACAGGCTCAGTTCGGACGGAAGCGTGGTATTCTTAGTACTGTACGTAGATGACATACTTCTCATTGGCAACAATGTGAACGTGTTATCAGGCGTAAAGGATTGGTTGTCTGAACAGTTTCAGATGAAAGACTTGGGAAAAGCAGGTTACATCCTAAGGATCAAGGTGATCAGAGATCGCCGTAAGAGGATGTTAGGCTTAAGCCAAGCTTCATATATAGATACTGTGATCGCCCATTTCAGCATGCAGAATGCCAAGAAGGGTTTTCTTCCCTTCAGACATGGCATACCTCTATCTAAGGACATGTGTCCGTAGACACAAGAGGGGATAGAGGGCATGAAGACTATACCGTATGCTTCCGCGGTAGGAAGTCTCATGTATGCAATGATGTGTACTAGACCGGATATCTGCTATGCGGTTGGCATGGTGGCGAGATATCAGTCTAACCCTGGTCAGGGACATTGGACGGATATTAAGCACATTTTAAAGTATCTCAAGAGGACAAGAGATCATGTACTTGTTTATCAGTCCAATGAGATGATCCCGATAGGGTATACGGACTCAGACTTCCAGGCTGATCGAGATGAGAGGAAATCTACCTCAGACTATGTGTTCACCTTGGGAGGTGGAGCTATCACTTGGAAGGGTGTGACACGGGAAGGTGTCACGGAGGCTCAACCATGTAGCCGACTATGTGGCTTCTTGTAATGCCACAAAAGGTTGTGAAGCTCCTGCACTTCCTGAATGAGCTAGATCTGGTTCCCAGTTTGCCCAAAGGTATCACACCGTGTTGTGATAATGTTGGAGCAGTTGCAAACTGCATGGAACTCAGAGCTCACAAGGCAAGTAACAACATAGAGAGTACCATTGTACGAGAAATCGTCTAAGGAGGAGAAGTGGAAGTTGAGATAATCCCTTCAACGGTAGATCTAGCGGATCTATCCACAAGGAACGCCTCCCATACTAGTAAACTTTGAGTATAAGTGGGAGAAGATGTGTAATAGATGCTAGATTGTAGACACTTTGCCTATTTGTCACATGATATACTAAAAGTTTGCTTTAGTATAAGTGGGAGATTGATGGAATTTTATACTAGAAAGCAGGCCTTTTAGCTTGTATACATGTGTTGTCCATAGCCACTAACAATCTTCTATCTGATTAAGTATGAATTGTTATCTATGCATCAAACATCTATCCATTATCTCAAAGTTGTAGGCTTTATGGTGTGTTGTAGATCACAGAAGACCATAGTTGCCGGTTCCTCAAGAGATATAAAAGGGTATCACAGTTGAGACAGTTCTGGATATAACTGTCGGTTTAGGCTGTAGTATAGGCTGCATAAGTAGCTTGTCTTGGCTACTTGTCTATACTAGTACGTGCGTGTACTGATAGGATCACGGTGAGGTGTATTCTTCTATTTTGACCAGATGTAGAAAGAATCAAGACCTCGGTGACTTAAGATGAACCTTAACTCTAGTTGAGTCCTAAGGGTGTATAGTTGTTGTCTGCTTCTTTGATTTACCATGGGTGAGAGTTCAGAGTATCTGTAACTCAATATGCTCCGTATCTTGGGAAGCAACTACAACTAGTACGACTCTTAGTGTAACTGCAACAGAGCACCATATCCTGGTAGAACAGGTTGATCACATCCCCTGAGGAATTCATTAAGGACTATCATACCAAACCCTGCAGGTGGATTAAATTCTGGTATGATGAGTAAGGTATGAATGGTACTACTCAGGAATATAAAAGAAGTTGAATAACACGAGCAGTCAGAAGCTCTAAGTTAATCAACGGATGTGGGATATCTTAAATATGGGGGTCGTTAAGTCTAATACTAGCCCTGAACTCAACAGGGGTAAAACAGGTAATTCAGTACTATTACTCTAGTGGAATGTTTTAGTACTTATGGACTAAATTATAATCTGGGCTGAGTATGGAGAATTTAGCCATTGGGAGGCCTCGGTTTTACCAGCTAGTAGATCCCTGATCTGGCCCAAAAAGCTCAATAGGCCACAGTACAAGGAATAAGTGGGCCACCACATAATTGGGCACAGTATGGGGCGCCAACTATGCTCATGGACGTCCAGTCCATGTGTTGCAGGCCTGGCCTGCAACTTAAGCCCAGTCTCTCTTAGTCTCCTCTATATATACCCCTCAAGGTCTTGTTTAGACCTAACAGTCAGAATAAATCTAGTGCACTTAATATTCTGAACAAGAAAAGGGAGGCTAGGGTTAGAGGAGAGAGAGACGCACGGCCGAGCAGTAGCATTCGGTGGGGTTCCCGTTTCCGTGGCTGATTCCGAAGCTCGTTGTCCATCCAACGTCAGAATTGAGCAGGGATACAGATCAGAAGATCTATTCGTGAGTTCTCTACTTCTACAGGTAATCGATCTATAAACCCCCTATGATTCCGCACTAAATTCATAGGAGCATGATAGGTTTAATTCGATAGTTAGATATCCGAAATAGATCCTCGGGCGAACCGATCTTCACCGATCAGATATGGTTCCTTCAGACTCTCATCTAGGCCATGTGGAGGGCATTTCCTTAAGAGCTCACAGAATCTCTCCCAAGCATCAACTATCATCTCATCTTCATGTTGTGAAAACCGATACATTTTCCGAGATTAGATGTTGTACCTTAGAAGGTGGAAAATATCTCAAGAGAAAAAGCTTTGCATAGGTCTTCCCATGATTTGATTGACTTCCCATTGAGACCTTTGAACCACATTTTAGCCCGGTCACGAAGTGAAAATCCGAAGAGTCTCATCCGGATTGTGTCATTTAGCACTCCTTCGAGCTTGAGGGTATCACAAATTTCGAGGAATGAGTATAGATGATCATTTGGGTCCTCGGTGACTTCTCCTCCAAATTGATTTGCTTGAACCAAACGAATCAAACCCGGCTTGAGCTCAAAGTTGGGTGCATCTATCGTGCCCCATTCTCTTCCTTGATAACTAGCCTTTGGAGGTTGGAATATCTCAATTATAG
Organism: Thymus mandschuricus; assembly: GCA_029379335.1. Classification (NCBI taxonomy): domain Eukaryota; kingdom Viridiplantae; phylum Streptophyta; class Magnoliopsida; order Lamiales; family Lamiaceae; genus Thymus; species Thymus mandschuricus. Next base: position 9,086,227 of record CM057074.1, on the reverse strand, counting down.
GAGTTAATTGAACCTCTTGGGTTCTTCTCCTTTGCTCGTCCAATCTTGCTTCCATAACCTCCAATTGCTTCCTAAAAACTTCCACTTCTCGATTGATTTCCACATCATGCTCTTTGGAAGTTCTTTCTCTCTTCTCATGATCCAAAATGAAAGGTTCCACATGTTTAACCTTGGATCTTTTAAGTGTGTACCTATCAAACACACCAACAAAGAGATAAAAAATAATCCAATAAAATGCTTGAATCAACAAGCAAGATACCATCCTCACTATAAAAATAAAAACAAGCTCAAATTAGCAACAAGAAACTAAACAAACTATTGATCATCAATCTATTCACTCCCCGGCAACGGCGCCAAAAATTGACTAGGCTATTTCTGTTGGGAATTGTTAAGAACAAAGTGTTAAGGGGGAACTCTTATGGGACACTTCATAGTGAGTCAATTGTTTGTTTTGATTTGATCCCAAAACCCCAAGTGTTCTGTTCCCAAGCGACCCATTTTGATGTAGATGATAGGTTAGATATTTTTCTAAGCCTATACTGTTAGGATGGCTTCATTTGCTTTAGTCACTTAGGTTTTTAGACTGCAGAAAAGTTCAAGTGAAGGCCACTCACTAGAGTGTGTTTTCAATCGAAGCGAGTCCACCCAACCAAAGTGAAGCGTGCCGAAGAAAAGCGAAGCGAAGCGAGCGCTACAGTGGAATCGAAGCGAGTCCACCAAAGCAAAGCGAAGCGAGCGCTACAGTGAAAAGCCGAAGCGAGTCAACGCGGGTCAACACATATTAAAGCAGTCACTTCGGGAACCACTTCCCAAGTACTCGCTACAGCATGACCCCGAAGCGACTCGATTCGAAGCGGACGCTACAAGACTGAAGCGAAGCGAGCCGCTACCTATCAGAAAGCGACAGCCCAATTCCCGCTCCGATTCTGAACTCCAGTCAACTAGAGATCTTCGCATTAATTGCGAGATCTCCACGTGTCGAACGCGGAGAGGAGCAGAGGAGTTGACTGCCAGGCCGACAGGGTGCCGCTACAGTACTGGCTCGCTCCAGTTACTGTTAAGTTTGTAACTTAGCCATTTTCGGCAAAGTGACAAACTGTGCTCCTGCAAAAGCAACTGCCTGCGCAAAGTACTGTCGAGAGGAGGAGGGACAAAGCCAACAACCAAGCAACGGATCTCGGCAACCCTCCGCCTATAAATAGTGAAGGATGAAGACGAAGAGAGGTAGAACACTTCCTGAGCATTCGAGCGCCTACTGCAAACAAACACTCCCAGCCTTAGAGCAATCTTCGAGTCTTTGTTTCCAAGTGTTCTCCGAGTTCCAGTCTCATCGGAACTCGTCTTCACAACCTTCACACTTAGAGTCTAAGCCCATTCCATATCCAAGCTTAGAAGAAGAACTCTAGCCATCTTTGCATCTACTGTAAAGAATTCTTCATAGTGTGTCGTCGTAAACCAAAAACCCTAAGTTTTTGTGTTCGTCGTCGTTAGGTTGTTTCGATCCAAGGCCCTACCTTCATCGATTGTAGAAGCCTCGATCATAGAGTCTAGATCCAAGCTTTCACTTACATCGTCTGTGCAAAGCTCGATCGAAACTAGGCTGTAAGGAGAGCCCGCAATCTCCCTGTCGTCGGACTGAAGCGAGTGAAGCTTCCAGTCCAGTTTAGGTTTTTGGTGTGAACCCGGAATCGCCCAGCGTCTGTCAGATCCAAGCGAGTGAAGCTCGATCTCGACTAGGTTTTTGAAAGACCCGTAACCTTCAAGTTCTTGAGTGAAGAGAACAGTTGCTTCGTGCAACAAGTGGACGTAGGAGCGTTATCTCCGAACCACTATAAATCTCGTGTCGTATCTCTCTAACCCTAAACTCTTTATTTACTTGTTTGATTATTCACTGCATCTGCATCTAAACAAACATAACTTGGAGTTTTAAATACTTAGGAAAGATTCAGCTCACCGAATTCTGCACTAAAGTGTAAAGTCTCACTCTTGATCAAGCTCTAAGCTTAGGTCAAGAGAAAAGTGATTGCTTTAGATCTATCTCTCGGCTAGGTCTTAGTATTTCAAAGAGCACTTTTACTTCATACTCTGAGTTAAGGATTTGAAGTTGAAAAACTTCAAAAATACGTATTCACCCCCCCCCCCCCCCCCCTCTACGTATTTTTCCTATAACAAACCGGGACCAACAAGTGGTATCAGAGCAGCGGTTCTTTCGAGCCTCTGCTTTGCATATCCGAAGCGAGTCCCCACTCGCTTCTGTTGTCTCACTGAACCGGATCCTATTTTCTAAGTGCATCAAAACCTCACTCACGCATACTGCATCTCTACTGACGGTTTGCTATGTCTACATACAAAGCTTCTAGTCTTCCACATTTCTCCATTGAAGGCTATGAGATCTGGAGCTTTCGAGTTGAGAGCTTCCTATGCTCCATCCATAACCGGATGTGGGAGGTCATTGAAGATGGACCGATCGAGATCAGGAAAGCCATCTCTGTGAACGTTCCAGCCGCCGAAGGCCGCGAAGCTCATGTTAGGCAAGAGTATGTCGAAAAAGAAAAGGACGACTACAATGCCAACGACTTCAAGATCGCCAACTTGATAAGATTGCACGTCACACGATGCAGAGCACTGTGTCGGACGCCTATCTACCACGAATAAGGAAGTGCGTGACTGCAAAGGAAATGTGGGAAACCCTAGCCCTCATTTCTCAAGGAACGGACAAGATCAAAGAGAACAAACTAGCCGTACAAATGCGGGAGTTTGAAAGTCTGATAATGAAGCCAGGAGAGTCCATCGACGCCTTCGAGCTGAGGAACTCACTGACAAGGAAGTAAATCTGAAGATAGTTCGTGCTCTCACGAGGAACTGGCAGACAATGAAGGAGCTATACCTAGCTACCAAGGATCTATCAAAGCTCACACCGGAGATTCTGTTCTCCGAACTCAAAGCTCATGAATTCGATCTAAATCGAATGAACCTCGACGAAGAGGATGAAGCTCCCACGACATCAAAGGGCGTAGCTTTCAAAGATGCCGAAGGGCCAAGCGACCAGTCGCTAGCCAAGATGACAAGGGAAGAGTTGGAAGAACATGTTGCGTTCTTATCCAAGAACTTTAACAAAATGAACTCTCGGGTGGGCAAGTACAAAAGATTCTACAAGCAGTACAAAGTGTTGGTCCCGGTTTGCTATAGGAAAAATACGTAGAGCGGGGGGTGAATACGTATTTTGAAGTTTTTCAACTTCAATTCCTTAACTCAGAGTATAAAGTAAAGTGCTCTTTGGAAATACTAAGACCTAGCCGAGGGCTAGATCAAAAGCAATCACGAATCTCTTGACCTAAGCTTAGAGCTTGATCAAGAGTGAGACTTTACTCTTTGTGCGGAATTTGGTGAGCTATAATCTTTCCTAAGTAATTGAAAATCCAAGTTAAGTTTGTTTATATGCACGTGCAATGGATAATCGAATACTGTAAAGAGATTAAGGTAAGAGAGATACGACACAGAGATTTATAGTGGTTCGGAGATAACGCTCCTACGTCCACTTTGTTGCACGACGACAACTGTTCTCTTCACTCAAGAACTTGAAGGTTACGGGTCCTTCAAAAACCTTGTCGGGATCGGGCTTCACTTGCCTAGATCAAACGACAGACGTAGTGATTGCGGGTTCACTACACAAACCTAACAAAGACTGGAAGCTTCACTCGCTTCAGTCAGACAGACAGGGAGATTACGGGCTCTCCTTACAGCCTAGCTTCGATCGAGCTTTACACAAACGATGTAAGTGTAAGCTTGGATCTCAACTCTACGATCGAGGCTTCTTCAATCGATGAAAGAAGGGCCTTGGATCTGGACAACCTAACGACAACACTCAAAACCTAACAGACGAAGTTTAGGGTTTTTGGTTGACGACACACTATGAAGAACTCTTTACAGTGAATGCAAAGATTGGCTAGAGTTCTTCTTCTAAGCTTGGATATAGAATGGGCTTAGAATCTAAGTGTGAAGGCTGTGAAGACGAGTTCCGATGAACTGGAAACTCGGAGAACACTTGAAAACAAAGACTCGAAGATTGCTATGAAAGCTGGGAGTGTTTGTTTGCTGTATGCGCTCGAATGCTCAAGTAGTGTTCTGCTTCTTCACGTCTTCATCCTTCACTATTTATAGGCGGAGGGTTGGCTAAGATCCGTTGCTTGGTTGGTGGCCTTGTCCCTCCTCCTCTCGACAGTACTTGCGCAGGCAGAAGCTTTTGCAGACGCTCAGTTTTGGCATTTTGCCAAAATTGGCTAACTTCCAAGTTTAACAGTAACTGGAGCGACCCAGTACTGTTGCGGCGTCTTTGTCAGCCTGGCAGTCAACTCCTCTGCTCCTCTCCGCTTTCGACACGTGGAGATCTCGTAATTAATGCGGAGATCTCCTGTTGACTGGAGTTCAAATTCGGAGCGGGAATTTGTGCTGTCGCTTTCTGGTAGGTAGTGGCTCGCTTCGCTTTGAAGTTGTAGCGGCCGCTCTGAAGTGAGTCGCTTCGCGGTCATATTTGTAGTGAGTCACTTGGGAATAATTTTCCCGAGAAACTTTTTAAGTGAATATTGACACGCGTTGACTCGCTTCGGCTTTTCTTTGTAGCGCACGCTTCGCTTCGCTTTAGTGGGTTCACTTGATTCCACTGTAGCGCTCGCTTCGCTTCGCTTTGCTTTGAACTGTAGCGCTCGCTTCGCTTCACTTTGGCAGACTCACTTTGAATCTACTGTAGCGATCGCTTCGCTTCGCTATTCTTCGGCACGCTTCACTTCAGTTTGCTTGACTTGCTTCTCTTTGGAAAACACACTCAAGCGAGTGGCCTTCACTTGAACTTTTGAAGCCTAATCTAAGCAAAATAAAAGAGCCATCCTAACAGTGTAGGCTTAGAAAAATTCTAACCTATTAACTACATCAAAATGGGTCGCTTGGGAAAAGGACGCTTGGGGTTTTGGGATCTAATCAAAACAAATGACTTCATTTATCAAAATGTCCCATGTAGTTCCCCCTTAACAATTTAGTCCTTAACAATTCCCAACAATTTCCCCCTTTTTGATGATGCCAAAACCCATTCGACTTAGATAAAAATAAATCTAGTCTATCTAACCGTGAAGGGAACTCCAAGCGACTGCTTCCTTTGCAGTTTCGTTTGTAATTTTCTTTTCAGTTCCTTCCCCTTTTTTCGGTTAAATTAATGAGTTTGTAGCAGAAATATAAAGTCATTCACAAAGCGAGTAAATGACACAGAAAAGAGACAAAAATTGAAATTTGGATATATGAACAAGAAGTTCACAAAAAATATGTAAGGAACTTGAAACTCGGAGGTTTCCTGTAGTTCCTTCCCGGTCATCCTCCTTTCCTTCTCTTGTCACTTCCCTTCTTCCTCCTTCTCCTTCTCTTCTTAAATAGCAGCAGTATCCACGTAAGCTGATAGCACTCTTGATTCCATAGAGTCTACTGTGTGGATACTAGGTCTTCTCCATGCACTCTCCAGCCTGAAGGCTTCAGTTACTTCCTCATCAATAATTCCTCTGTTAGGAACGTCCGTGCCTGGATGATAAGGCATGGCGAATTCCTTTAAAGCTGGTACCTTGACAACAATTGGCTTGGGCTCTGCTTGTTCAGCCATTGTGAAGATTTTGCGGCGCAATCTGTCGTCATAGGCGGCAAGGAAGTTGTTGAGTGCACTTATTCGAGAACACTCATTCTGCAGCGGCACTACCTCCCAGAAATAATAGGCTTTGATGAATAGGTCTTTGTAGTACAGCCACAGCTCGAGCAGATCTCTCGGAATGAAATCCTCGATTTCCCTTCCGTCCAGGTGTTCATCTCTCCGTTTGGCCAACTCCTCCTCTGACCTGCTTGACAGTTGAGCCATAGTCTTTTTGAATTTTGCTCCCGACTCGCTGTTCCACGATGGACGCTTCGCATTGAGTCGTTTGCGGATGTAATCTTGCTCCTCCTTGAGAGGATATCGACCAGACTCAACCATCTCCTTCGTAGTCACGTCACATGCATCAATTATGGCTTGAGCTTCACATGCTTCGGACTCTTCTGGCATGAGAGGGATGAAGGCGCTGCGCACTAATGAGGATTGGATGAGTAACACTTCACTGAAGTGTTCCTCGATCCGTGCGTTGATCACTTGGAGTCGCCTTTCATTACTCCTCTCCTTCCTCTCGCCTTTGCTCCTTCCCTCTTCTCTTTCCTTCCTCTTTCTCTCCTCTCTTCCAGCTTTTGAAGCGACTGCTTGCTTGACCTTTTGGCGCTTGGCCTCGGGGTCATCTTGCTTAGAATGTGGGGCAGCTCGCTTCAATGGCTGCTTCGGTGGTGGGGGAGGTGGCATATCCTTCTTGGCAGCACTTGGAGGGATGACTGCTGACGAAGTGAGTGCAGCAGTGGTCGTAGTGAGTGCGGCTGTCGAAGTTGGCGCGGCGTCTGAAGTGGGCACTTTGGGAGTAGCGGCCACTTGGGAGCTAGATGAAGCACCTGCAGCAATAGAATTTTTTGTTAGCTTAAACACTTGCTCCAACTCCCACGCCAAGGCAGCATCCTTCTCCTCCTGCACCCTCTTTTCCTCCTTCGTGATCACAGTGACTGGAGGATGTCGTGCAATAGAAGCACTCAGCACTTTTTCTTGAAGTGGCCTACTGGGCTCTTCAAGTTGTTTCAGTAATTCCTCCTTCGAGAGTTTTTTCTTCCCCTTCCTCGCTTCATCATCCACTCCCTCCTTATCTCCTCCATCACCACTTCCTTCTTCCAATATTAACTCCACACCGACTCTCCTTCCTCCTGAACCTCCAGCTTCACCTTGCTCTACTAGTCCTTCCCTCATTTGTCCTTCCCCCTTTTTGGCATCATCAAAGCCAGGGGTTAGGATTATAGATTTTCCAGAGAGGGATTGTTGTAGTGAATTGACTGTGTTGAGGACAGTCTGAAGCATCTGCTGGGTTTTGTCCATGGATGGCGCCACAATTTCAGCAGTCTTGATAGATATCTCTTCAAGTAGATATTCGCACTGCCTCTCTCGCTCTACAACAGACGCCATCATGCTCTCTAAAGGCTCCACCTCTCTGAAGCGAGCCTCCAGCTCCGCTTCTATGGCTTTGGTGATCTTCTTGGTTTCTTCTTGAAGTGTGAGATCCAAGTGTTCCTTGGATGCTTCAAGTTCTGCCTTCATTCCGGCAAGTCTCCTTTCCCTTCGATTGAGAGAGTTGTGGAATTCGGCATCTGCAGTGATCCGTACTGTGAGAGTTTCTTTCAGTCTCTTGACTTTCTGCAGTAGGATTGACAGTTCAGCATTCTTCAAGTCAAGAGCCTGTGCACTGTTCCTCAGACTCTCCAGTTCTCTCTTGTCAACTGCACTCTCATCCTTGACTCCCTTCAACTCAGTTCGAAGTGAGTCAAGAGCCTTTTTGGTGTTGAGTAGCTCACTACCCTTCAACACTAGTTCTCCCTCCCTATCCTCCACCTTCTCCTTCAGCTCCTTCACCTCCTTCTCTAACACCTTCTTCTCTTTGATAAGAGTGATCAACTTGGCATTGACCTCCCTCAAGCGGCTTCTTTCTGCCTCAAGCAAGCCCTTGAGTTCGGTGATGGTTTTGGTGTTATCATCCACAAGCTTCACCTGCGCCTCCAGCGCCTTTTCTTTCTCCTCCAGAAGCCTTTCCTTCTCCTCCACCTTTCCCTCCAATTCTCTTTTCTTCCTGTCATAGTCTTCTCTAAGACTGATGACTTCCCCCGCCTTCCTCTCCATCTCTTCACTCATCTTTGTGATTTCGCTTTGAAGACTAGCGATCTCAGCATCTTTCAATTCCATCTCCTCCTTATACTCCCGGATGAGCTTCCTCTCATGGGATGAGGGCACTCGCTTTGGAACTGTGGTGAGTGGATAAGATTCCTTCACCTTGGCATCCAGCTTCTCCCAGAAGCTGGTCCCTTCAAGGAAGGCATGGAAGCCATTTTCGCCGATAAAATTGAGCAGTTTGGCTTCCATCTGGATCAATTCCTCCTCGGTGAAGGCTTTGAGGAGTCTGAAAATCTTGTAGTACTCCGTTCCTCGGTACGTGATGTACGTCAGAAAGTCGACTACATTCGTGTAGAACACGTCGCTCCATTCAACGCTCGCGGAGCTGAGATTGTAGCGAAGGTTGATTGTCTCCGCGGCTTGTTCTCTGTCTCGAACATAGCGTTCGAGAGCCCGCTTGTGATCGGTGAGAACAGGGGTTTTGAATTGAGGGATGATGGGAAGTTCTCCGACAGTTTGGGCGGTATCGGCTGTAGCTGCCGATGTCGAGATGGATTGGGTAGGTGATGAGGTTTCTTGGGTTTCGGAAATCTGGATGGTTTCGGTGGGTGGTGGTTGTATCGGCTGGGATTGAAGTTGGGTGAATGTAGTGTAGGCAGCAGCTTCATCTGTGCTGAGGAATGGCACAGTGGGAATGTGGAAAGAAGATGCTGATTCTTCTTCACGGGGAGAGAGGGGGGTTATCTGTTTTGGTGGTTGTTGGGTTGATGAAGATTGGGGTTCTGGTGCTTGGGTGATTTGGAGTTGTGGGGATTGGGCTTTGGTTGGTGAAGGCTGGGTTTGAGTCACTTCGACGTTCTCAAGCGGCTCCTCCACCGCCTCGCTTTCTTGAACGATTGAAGCGACTCGCTTCATCTTTTTGCCTCGCTTGGACCTGGCTCGCTTCACGGGTGAAGCGATCTGGCTCGCTTGGCCTTCTTCAGCTTGCCTTTCGGCAACTGGTCTTGCAGTGGGCACTTCTACCTCCAGAAGTCCCAAATCCATCAATTGCTTGGACTTCCTCCATTTGTCGTAGTAAATGGATTGCTTGTTGTAGATTGTGACGTCATCTTCCGGCCATGCTTTGCCCGGAAACTTCTTCTCCAAGGCATAGGAAAGCCTTGAGAAGAACTTCAGTTTCCCCTTGCGGAGAATCTGATCGGCGCTCCCCTTCACGAACGCAAAGTCGGCAGCAGCTTCATGGATTTGATTGAGGAACCAGTTATGCCAATTGAAGCTGGTTCCGGTGAGGCTGTCGACGATGACTGCTGTGGCGATCAGCTTTGTCTCGGAGAGAGTATCCAAGGTTCCGATGTAGCATGCGACACTCTTCGAGAAGAGCTCGCAAATGTGGTTGAAGGGGGCCTTCAAACTCGAACGGATACTTGCCTCCTTGAAATTTGGATCGGCTTCGGCGGTTGCAAAACGACCGTACTGAACTCCGGCCGAGAGACCCAAATCTAGTAATGAGTCTCCTCCTTCTCTCGGCAAGTTGAACGTGCCGATCAGTTCATTCATGTCTACCTCCACTGGCCTTCTCGTCTGTGGATCGGTGAAAGATGATATGTTTTGCTCCTTCCTCAAATTTAGCAGGAGCTCTCCGACAGCTTTGGCCAAAATCTTTGACGGGACCGCCGTCACAAACTTCCATAGGCCGGCCTTGGTCACGGCCCTACGGAGAAAACCATTCCTCTCGATGATGGCTGGATCGAGATGAGGCTCGACATTAATGTGTTTGTCGACCTCCACGAGAAACTCCTCCATCGTCTCGGTATTCTTCTTCTTTCCCATGGTGGATTTTGAAAGAACTTTGAAGAAAAATTTTAACAATGAGGTAGAAGGGGTTGAGACTCGTGAGTTGCAGAGTAATTGCAGATCTAACACGAGAATGGCAAATTTAGAAGGCTGTGAAAGGTTTGCAGTTCTGCCTCGTCCCATATATATAGAATTAGGTTATGGCTGACGTGGCAGGGGTAGGACGGTAATACCACCGAAAATCCTGTAGGTAGGCGGCGGACGTGCGGTGATGGATCTGATGTGTCCGGCGTCATCACAGTAAAAGTGAACCGCCACTTGCTCGGCGTCTCCACGTGGCCTTCTTTGGTTGGCTTGTCGTATACGGCTTTGATCGAACGGCTCCAGATTGGGGCCTGTTGAGATTCGACGGCTGGATTTTCTCCGCCTTTTCCCGCTTCAAATTCAAGCGTGTGAACATGCGCCCGTTATTTCCGTCGTTCCTGCACCTGCATTAAATGCACAGCAGAAAGTAAAATTGCACTCGAGTGCAGACAGCTCATACTCGCTTCATGCTCGCTCGCTTCGAGTTGGGCCGCTATGGCTTGATTCGCTTGAGAGGCATTCGCTTGAGTGACTGTTCTGCACTCGCTTGCGATGGCTAGCTTTGAGTGACGAAGCACTCGCTTGGCCATCTGAAGCGACTGGAACAAGAAATTGAATTTCTTTGCTTAATTTAAAATGTTTCTGACTTACATACTTCGAGGATAAACAAGAATGTTTTCCTCTTTGTATTTGTGTCAGATTCATTTCATATTTTCCACGTAGTGAGTGAAGGTTTCTAGCATGCTTCGGCTCACTTAGTGTACTTAAAATTGAAACACTTACCAGTCAATCTCACTTCGTAGGAGATTGATACCACAAATTGAAGACTTCATTTGAATTAGATACCACCTGTTGAATGCTACACGTTGAGTTAGACCTTCATGGCATTCATCTTCGTGGCATTCATCTTTCTCTACGAATTAGAGAGTCCTCCATCGAAGTGAATGGGGGAGAAAATGAATAAAGTACACAAGCTTACTACAACCCGAAGGGAGCATCACGTAAGTGTACTTATTCACGACGAATGGGGGATGAGTACAAGTCCTTATCTCAGAGCAGAAATGGACAGGATGACAATGAGAATGCTCTGACAAGACAATCTCGTATTTTACGCAGAACCATGTCACCAGCCCTGCAACCTTTTGTATAAAAAGGTAAACCTTCAAGCTTTCCTACATTCTAAAGAATGAATCTGCAGTTGGTTCGCTTTGACCCAAGTTAGGGCAAATTGAGGCAATGCAGAATTCAAGATTGCAGCATTCTTGCTCGCTTTGGAAGTAGCTTTCTCCGAGAGAAGCATTAGTTCCCCCTTAACCATATACTTAACAATTCCAATAAGTTGGTAGGGAACTTCTTCCAATACTCCACCTTTCTCCACCTAACTTCATTTTCTTCAAGCGAGTGAGTTTTGAAGTGGCTCGCTTGAGTTGGTGAAGATCCGAAGCAAGTGACGCTCATGAGAACAAGCGAACACTCCTTCGAGCATCCTGGAACTAGCATTCTTCACCAGGGTCTAATAACCCTAATTCCATGCATAGCTGGTTGAATCGAGACTCAGCTAGAGGCTTGGTGAGGATATCAGCTCGCTGGAGATCGGTATGAATTTTCTCGAGCTTGATATCCTTTTTCTCGACATGATCACGAATGAAATGATGTCGAATTTCCACATGCTTGCACCTGGTGTGAAGCACTGGATTCTGCGAGATACATATGGCACTGTTGTTGTCGCAGAAGATCGGAATTTCATTCGCTTCAACTTTGTAGTCCTTCAACTGTTGACGAAGCCATAGGATTTGAGAACAGCAGCTTCCTGCGGCCATGTACTCAGCTTCAGTTGTTGAAGTGGCTACACTTGTTTGCTTCTTTGAGAACCATGAGATTAGCTTGCTTCCCAAGAACTTACATGTGCCCGACGTTGATTTCCTATCAACTCGGCAGCCTCCATAGTCAGCATCGGAATATCCAGTGAGCTCCAAATTGTCTTCTACTGGATACCACAGACCCATGTTGATAGTGCCCTTCAAATATCGAAGAATCCTTTTGGCAGCTTCAAGATGGCTGTGTTTGGGATTGCTTTGGAAGCGAGCGCAGACACCGACTGCAAAAGCAATATCTGGCCTGCTTGCAGTGAGATAGAGAAGTGACCCAATTAGGGCACGATAATCTGTAGGATCTACAGATTTTCCTCCTTCGTCTGGCTCCATCTTCCAGTTGGTATTCATAGGAATCTTCACAGCTTTAGCATGTTGAACACCAAACTTGGCAAGCATATCTCGAGTGTACTTGGCCTGATTGATGAAAATTCCATTATCCTGCTGCTTCACTTGAAGACCTAGAAAGCAGCTCATCAAGCCAATCATCGACATCTCATACTTGGTCTTCATTAGCTCTCCAAACTTCTCGCTAAGCGACTGGTTTGGTGACCCAAATATGATGTCGTCCACGTAGATCTGGACCCATAGCATATCATCTCCATGATTGATGGTGAAGAGAGTCCGATCTATCTTTCCCTTTTGGAATCCATTTTCCACTAGGAATTGAGATAATGTATCGTACCAAGCTCTGGGAGCTTGCTTCAACCCATACAGGGCTTTCTTCAAGCGATACACTTTATCTCCCTGCTCGAAACCCGGTGGCTGCTCCACATACACTTCTTCCTTGAGCTCACCGTTGAGGAATGCGCTCTTCACATCCATTTGGTACACTTTGAATTTCTTGACCGCTGCATAGGCTAGAAATAAACGGATCGCTTCAAGACGTGCCACTGGAGCGAAGGTCTCGTCAAAGTCGATTCCTTCCTCTTGGCAGTAGCCTTTGGCAACTAGTCGCGCCTTGTTCCTCACTACGTTGTGGTCCTCGTCCGTCTTGTTCTTGAACACCCACTTGGTGCCAATAACATGCTGAAACTTGGGACGATCCACGAGGTACCATACGTCATTCCTGGTGAACTGATTCAGCTCTTCTTGCATGGCGATCACCCAGTTAGAATCGGCTAGGGCTTCCTCCACGCTTGATGGCTCAATGTTTGAGAGAAAGCAACTGAACATGGCACTTTCTCCAAACACTTGACTTCTGGTCACTACACCCTTGGATGGATCTCCAATGATTTGGCTAGGTGAGTGATCCTTGAGCCATGCTCGCTTTGATCCGCCAGCTTCATCTACATCCGCTTCCTTGTCGCTCGCTTCATCGTCTGAAGCGACTGGATTGGGTGCTTGGCCTGCACTAGCTTCAGGAATTTTGGGGGCAGCTTCGACTTCTCCTTTGGGATCCTGCTCGCTTGAGTCCTTGATCTCATCATCTTCATCAAGCACGTCCCAAGTGAGTTGATTTGAGGGTTCCTTGCTTTGATTCTTTTCATTCGCTTGGGCCTGTTCCTGTGGAAGACTTAAAGAAGATTCATCAAATACGACATGGGGTGATTCTTCCACAATTAGGGTTTTACAGTTGAATACTCTGTAGGCTTTGCTAGATGTAGAGTATCCTAAGAATACTCCTTCATCTGCTTTGCTTTCAAAGGCTTTCAACTGTGACTTCCCATTGTTGTGAATGAAGACCCTACAACCAAAAATATGGAAATAAGATATGTTAGGAATTCTCCCTGTCCATATTTCATATGGTGTTTTGTCGTGCCGTTTGTTGAGAAGCGTCCGATTCTATGTGTAGCACGCCGTGTTGGCAACTTCAGCCCAATACTTCATTGGAAGCTTCGAGTCAGCAATCATGGTGCGAACGGCTTCTTTGATGATTCGATTTCTTCTTTCAGCAACTCCATTCTGCTGAGGAGTGCGTGCTGAAGAAGTTTGATGTGCTATGCCATGCTCCGTGCAGTACGCTTCAATTGTAGAGTTCAGGAACTCTGTGCCTTTGTCGGAGCGAATGGTCACGATAGCTTGATTCTTTTCCACCGCCAATCGCTTAAGTAGTTGTGGCAGTTTGGTCAGTGTCTCCTTCTTGCTGAATAGGAATACAACCCATGTGTAGCGAGAGAAATCGTCGACTACAACTAGAGTGTACTTCCTTCCATTTACACTAACTGGAGTAACTGGACCCAACAGATCCATGTGAAGCAGCTCGAGCACTCGCTTTGATGAGGCTTCTTCGAGACTGGCGAAGTGCTTCTTCGTCTGCTTCCCTCGTTGGCATGGTGAGCATGGATGGTCTCTGATGAAGACTTCATTCGGTATGCCTTGCACCGAACCTTTTCGAGCTAAGCGATTGATAGCTTTGAAATTGAGGTGGTTCAAGCGTCTGTGCCATAGCCATCCAATTTCTGTAGCACTTCTTGCAACTAGACAAGTTTCCTCCTTGCAGCTGTCCCATTGTGCTATGTAGACATTCCTTTGTCTAACTCCAGTGAGCACAATCTGGGATGTGAGTTTGCTCTTCACAATGCACTTGTTGGAGATGAACTCCACCCTGTACCCTTTATCACAAAACTGTGAAATAGATAACAGGTTGTGCTTGAGTCCTTCCACATAGGAGACTTCTTCAATTGTGAGCTTTCCAATTTTCAGTGCGCCGTATCCCCTGGTGCTTCCTCGAGAGTTGTCACCAAAGGTTACGTGTGGACCCTTCTTCTCTATGTAGTTGTGAAGTAGAGCTTTCATGCCAGTCATGTGTCTTGAACATCCACTGTCCAAGTACCAAACTAGTTGACCCTCACTTGGCATGGGATCCACGGCGCTCACCTGCAATTAGACAGATTTTGGTACCCAAATCAGTTTGGGTCCTTGCAGGTTAGTTCCTTAGGTACCCACACTTGCTTCACTCTCTTTTGAGATGAAGCTTGTGTCTTGGGCTTCTCGACCTTCGAAAACTTGGTGTACTGCCTAGAAGCAGCTTCACACGTGCAACAGTGTGTGCAAGAGGGGTAGCGGCTCGCTTCAGACCTACCTATGCTCTTCCCACTTTGCTTATATCCTGAAGCGACTCGCTTCGGATTAGCTCTGGGTTTAGAGACTGACTTAGGGTTTTTAGTCTGTCGAAGCGGCTCGCTTGGTTTCCTCGAAGCGGTCCAACTAGGGTTTTGACCCCGACTCGCTTGAGTAACCTTGGAAGTTTGAAGCGGCCTCTTGGGTGCTTCAAGTTCTTCCCCCTCAACGTTTGTCCGGTTGGACCATCTCCAGTCCGGATAACGTGACACATAGACATTACTCCTTTTCTTGAAAGGGAGATCCTTTGTCTCTCGTGTCTTGGCTTGAGACTTAGAAGCATCAACAGTTCTCCCTTTACCCTTGGATTGGTAAGACTTAGCATGTTGAGTGCTAGGGATTGTTGAATTCTGCTTGCCCTTAGGATCTGCCCTTAAAGATTTAGACATCTTTATTGGCTTCCTTTTAGGGTTCTCAGCCATTTTGCCTTTGTCTTTGTTGGTGGTCGCTTTGGATGCAGTGGGCAATTCCAAAGTGACTGATGATGTCGTGTTTGAAGCACCAACAAAGACAGTTGGCTTGGAAGGTCCACCCTCATATCCAAGTCCTCCCTTTCTACCAAAAGGTAGAAGAGAACTCTCTAGTGCCTGTCTAGCGTATGATGCTTTATTTAAGTTGGCGACTAGAGTGGATTGGGTTTCATACCTTCCCTCCAAGCTTTGATGTCTAGCGAAGAGATCCTCGAACTTCTAGTCATGGCCCTTAGATTAAGTTTGACTTGGTCAAGCTCACGGGCTAGCTTTCGGTTCTCCTTCTCGCTTCGAGACAGAGCTTGTTTTACCACTTCGTGGTCGCTTGACAATTTTTGGTGCTTGTCAAACAACTCACTCCATGTAGAGGATTGTTCTTCCTCATTGACAGTGTGTGCTAGTGTAATTGAAGTGATTGAAGGATAGAAGAATACCTCTCCTGTTTCCTCGTCGGTGAGCGCCATAAATCCAAGATCCTCACCATCACTGGAATTTGGATCGGTGAATGCGTCTGAGTCGCTTGGTGGATCTTCAGTTGTAGCGACCGGCACTTCACTCGCTACGAGCGCTCGCCTTGGGGCATCCCTTTTTGCTTTCAGTTCTTCTCGCTCCTTCGCACTCAGCTTTGGGCAATCGGATTTGTAGTGGCCCATCTTGTGGCAATAGTAACATTCCACTTCCATCATGTCGCGCGGGATCGGCTTGGTCGTCTCTTCTCTCTTTCCTTTTCCTTCTCGAGCATCAGTGCTTCTCCCTTTGTACTGCTTGTAGAATCTTTTATACTTGCCCACTCAAGAGTTCATCTTGTTGAAGTTCTTGGATAAGAATGCAAGGTGTTCTTCCAATTCTTCTCTTGTCATCTTGGCTAGCGACTGCTCGCTTGGCCCTTCGGCAGCTTTGAATGCTACTCCTTTTGACGTAGTGGGCGCTTCATCCTCGTCGTCGAGGCTCATTCGATTCAGATCAAACTCGTGAGCTTTGAGCTCGGAGAACAGCACTTCTGGCGTGAGCTTCGTTAGATCCTTGGTAGCTAGGTATAGCTCCTTCATGGTCTGCCACTTCCTTGTGAGAGCACGGACTATTTTCAGATTTACTTCCTTGTCTGTGAGTTCCTTCCCAAGCGAGTTGAGAGTTGCAGTAATGTTGGTAACTCTCAGCTCGAAGGCGTCGATGGACTCTCCTGACTTCATCACTAGATTTTCAAACTCCCGCATCTGAACAGCGAGCTTGTTTTCCTTGATTTTGTCTGTTCCTTGAGAAATGAGGGCTAGAGTTTCCCACATCTCCTTTGCTGTTGCGCACTTCCTAATCCTTGGAAGGTATGCGTCCGACACGGTGCTCTGCATCGTGTGGCGTGCAATCTTGTCGAGGTTGGCAACTTTGAAATCATTTGGAGTATACTCATCCTTATCCTTCTCCACGTACTGTTGTCGAACGTGGGCTGGACGACCTTCAGCGGCTGGAACCTCCACAGATATGGCTTTCTTGATTTCGATTGGTCCGTCTTCAATGACTTCCCACATCCGGTCGTGGATTGAGCATAAGAAGCTCTCGACTCGGAAACTCCATATCTCGTATCCTTCGATCGAGAACTGTGGAAGATTTGATGCACTGTATGTAGACATAGCAAACTATCAGCAGTAAATGCAATATGCGTGGGTGAGGTTTTGATGCACTTAGGAAAATAGGATCCGGTTCAGTGAGACAACGTGAAGTGAGTGGGGACTCACTTCGGATATGCAAAGCAGAGGCTCGAAAGAACCGCTGCTCTGATACCACTTGTTGGTCCCGGTTTGCTATAGGAAAAATACGTAGAGGGGGGGGTGAATACGTATTTTGAAGTTTTTCAACTTCAATTCCTTAACTCAGAGTATAAAGTAAAGTGCTCTTTGGAAATACTAAGACCTAGCCGAGGGCTAGATCAAAAGCAATCACGAATCTCTTGACCTAAGCTTAGAGCTTGATCAAGAGTGAGACTTTACTCTTTGTGCGGAATTTGGTGAGCTATAATCTTTCCTAAGTAATTGAAAATCCAAGTTAAGTTTGTTTATATGCACGTGCAATGGATAATCGAATACTGTAAAGAGATTAAGGTAAGAGAGATACGACACAGAGATTAATAGTGGTTCGGAGATAACGCTCCTACGTCCACATTGTTGCACGACGGCAACTGTTCTCTTCACTCAAGAACTTGAAGGTTACGGGTCCTTCAAAAACCTTGTCGGGATCGGGCTTCACTTGCCTAGATCAAACGACAGACGTAGTGATTGCGGGTTCACTACACAAACCTAACAAAGACTGGAAGCTTCACTCGCTTCAGTCAGACAGACAGGGAGATTACGGGCTCTCCTTACAGCCTAGCTTCGATCGAGCTTTACACAAACGATGTAAGTGTAAGCTTGGATCTCAACTCTACGATCGAGGCTTCTTCAATCGATGAAAGAAGGGCCTTGGATCTGGACAACCTAACGACAACACTCAAAACCTAACAGACGAAGTTTAGGGTTTTTGGTTGACGACACACTATGAAGAACTCTTTACAGTGAATGCAAAGATTGGCTAGAGTTCTTCTTCTAAGCTTGGATATAGAATGGGCTTAGAATCTAAGTGTGAAGGTTGTGAAGACGAGTTCCGATGAACTGGAAACTCGGAGAACACTTGAAAACAAAGACTCGAAGATTGCTATGAAAGCTGGGAGTGTTTGTTTGCTGTATGCGCTCGAATGCTCAAGTAGTGTTCTGCTTCTTCACGTCTTCATCCTTCACTATTTATAGGCGGAGGGTTGGCTAAGATCCGTTGCTTGGTTGGTGGCCTTGTCCCTCCTCCTCTCGACAGTACTTGCGCAGGCAGAAGCTTTTGCAGACGCTCAGTTTTGGCATTTTGCCAAAATTGGCTAACTTCCAAGTTTAACAGTAACTGGAGCGACCCAGTACTGCTGCGGCGTCTTTGTCAGCCTGGCAGTCAACTCCTCTGCTCCTCTCCGCTTTCGACACGTGGAGATCTCGTAATTAATGCGGAGATCTCCTGTTGACTGGAGTTCAAATTCGGAGCGGGAATTTGTGCTGTCGCTTTCTGGTAGGTAGTGGCTCGCTTCGCTTTGAAGTTGTAGCGGCCGCTCTGAAGTGAGTCGCTTCGCGGTCATATTTGTAGTGAGTCACTTGGGAATAATTTTCCCGAGAAACTTTTTAAGTGAATATTGACACGCGTTGACTCGCTTCGGCTTTTCTTTGTAGCGCACGCTTCGCTTCGCTTTAGTGGGTTCACTTTATTCCACTGTAGCGCTCGCTTCGCTTCGCTTTGCTTTGAACTGTAGCGCTCGCTTCGCTTCACTTTGGCAGACTCACTTTGAATCTACTGTAGCGATCGCTTCGCTTCGCTATTCTTCGGCACGCTTCACTTCAGCTTGCTTGACTTGCTTCGCTTTGGAAAACACACTCAAGCGAGTGGCCTTCACTTGAACTTTTGAAGCCTAATCTAAGCAAAATAAAAGAGCCATCCTAACAGTGTAGGCTTAGAAAAATTCTAACCTATTAACTACATCAAAATGGGTCGCTTGGGAAAAGGACGCTTGGGGTTTTGGGATCTAATCAAAACAAATGACTTCATTTATCAAAATGTCCCATGTAGTTCCCCCTTAACAATTTAGTCCTTAACAATTCCCAACACAAAGGGAGGAGCACTGATGCTCGAGAAGGAAAAGGGAAAAGAGAGGAGACGACGAAGCCGATCTCAAGGGACATGATGGAAGTGGAATGCTACCATTGCCAAAAGATGGGCCACTACAAATCCGGCTGTCCGAAGCTGAGTGCAAAGGAGCGAGAGGAACTGAAAGCTAAGAGGGATGCTCCAAGGCGAGCGCTTGTAGTGAGCGAGCTGCCAGTCCCTTCAACTGAAGATGTCTCAAGCGACTCGGATGCATTCACAGATCCCAACTCCAGTGATGGAGAGGATCTAGGACTCATGGCGCTCACCGATGAGGAAACTGGAGAGGTATTTATCTATCCCTCACCTAGCTCAATTACACTCGCACACACTCACCAAGAGGAAGCTAATTCCTCGACATGGAGTGAGTTACTCGACAAGCACATCAAACTGTCAAGCGACCACGAAGTGTTGCAACAAGCTTTGTCTCGAAGCGAGAAGGAGAACTGAAAGCTAGCCACTGAGCTTGACCAAGTCAAACTTAACTTAAGGGCTATGACATCAAAGCTTGGAAGGAAGGTATGAAACCCAATCCGCTCTAGTTGCCAACTTGAACAAAGCTTCATATGCTAGGCAGGCACTAGAGAGCTCACTTCTACCTTTGGGTAGAAAGGGAGGACTCGGATATGAGGGTGGACCTTCCAAGCCTACTGTCTTTGTTGGTGCTTCAAACACGACACCATCAGTCACTTTGGAAGTGCCCACTGCATTCAAAGCGACCACCAACAAGGATAAAGGCCAAATGGCTGAGAACCCTAAGAATAAGCCTATGAAGATGTCTATATCTTCAAGGGCAGATCCTAAGGGCAAGCATAGACCAACAGTCCCTAGCACTAACAATGCTAAATCTTACCAATCCAAAGGTAAAGGGAAACCAGTTGTAGCTTCTAAGTCTCAGACCAAGACACCAGAGACAAAGGATCTCCCTTTCAAGAAAAGGAGTAATGTCTATGTGTCACGTTATCCGGACTGGAGATGGTCCAAACGGACTAACGTTGAGGGGGAAGAACTTGAAGCACCAAGAAGGCCGCTTCAAACTTCCAAAGTTTCTCAGGCGAGTCGGGGTCCAAACCCTAGTTGGACCGCTTCGAAGAAACAAAGCGAGCCGCTTCGACAGACTGTAAATCCTAAGTCAGTCTCTAAACCCGTAGCTAATCTGAAGCGAGTCGCTTCAGGATACAAGCGAGTGGGTAAGAGCCTAGGTATGTCTCAAGCGAGCCGCTACCCCTCTTGCACACACTGCTGCACGTGTGAAGCTACTTTAAGGCAGAACTCACAGTTTTCAAAGGTCGAGAAGCCCAAGACACAAGCTACCTTTCAAAAGAAAGTGAAGCAAGTGTGGGTACCTAAGGGAACTAACCTGCAAGGACACCCAAACTGATTTGGGTACCAAAATCTGTCTAATTGCAGGTGAGCGCCGTGGATCCCATGCCAAGTGAATTTCAACAAATTTGGTACTTGGACAGTGGTTGTCCAAGACACATGACCGGCATGAGAGCTCTACTTCATGACTACATAGAGAAGAAGGGTCCACACGTTACATTTGGTGATAACTCTCAAGGAAGCACCGAAGGATATGGCGCACTGAAGATTGGAAAGCTCACAATAGAAGAAGTCTCCTATGTGGAAGGACTTAAGCACAACTTGCTATCCATCTCACAATTCTGTGATAAAGGATACATGGTGGAATTTATTTCCAACAAGTGCATAGTGAAGAGCAAGCTCACGTCCCAGATTGTGCTCACTGGAATTAGACAAAGGAAAGTCTACATAGCACAATGGGAAAGCTGCAAAGAGGAGACGTGCTTAGTTGCAAGAAGCGCTACAGAGATTCGATGGCTATGGCACCGTCGCTTGAACCATCTCAACTTCAAAGCCATAAATCGCTTAGCTCGAAAAGGTTTGGTGCAAGGCATACCAAATGAAGTCTTTATCAAAGACCATCCATGCTCACCATGCCAACGAGGGAAGCAGACGAAGAAGCACTTCGCAAGTTTTGAAGAAGCCTCATCCAAGCGAGTGCTTGAGCTGCTTCATATGGATTTGTTTGGTCCAGTCACTCCAGTTAGTGTGAATGGAAGGAAGTACACTCTAGTTGTAGTCGACGACTTCTCTCGCTACACTTGGGTTGTATTTCTCTTCAGCAAGAAGGAGACACTGACCAAATCAAGCGATTGGCTGTGGAGAAGAATCAAGCGATTGTCACCATTCGCTCCGACAAAGGAACAGAGTTTCTGAACTCTACCATTGAAGCTTACTGCACGGAGCATGGCATAGCGCATCAAACTTCCTCAGCACGTACACCTCAGCAGAATGGAGTAACTGGAAGAAGGAATCGAATCATCAGAGAAGCCGTTCGAACAATGATTGCAGACTCGAAGCTTCCAATGAAGTATTGGGCTGAAGCTGCCAATACAGCATGCTACACGCAGAACCGGACGCTTCTCTGCAAACGGCACGACAAGACACCATATGAAATATGGACAGGGAGAATTCCTAACATATCTTATTTCCATATTTTTGGTTGTAGGGTCTTCATCCATGATAATGGGAAGTCACAGTTGAAAGCCTTTGAAAGCAAAGCTGATGAAGGAATATTCTTAGGATATTCTACATCAAGCAAAGCCTACAGGGTGTTCAATTGTAAAACCCTAATTGTGGAGGAATCACCCCATGTCGTATTTGATGAATCTTCTTTGAGTCTTCCACAGGAACAGGTTCAATCTAAAGAAGGAAAGTCAAGCGAGGAACCCATCAACTCTCTTACTTGGGACATGCTTGAAGATGAAGAAGAAATCAAGGGCTCAAGCGAGCATAATTTCCAAGGAAAAGTTGAAGCTGCCCCCAAGATTCCTGAAGCGAGTGCAAGCCAAGCACCCAATCCAGTCGCTTCAGAAGGAGAAGCGAGCTATCAGGAAGAAGATGAAGTCGAAGCTGGTGGATCCAAGCGTGCATGGCTCAAAGATCACTCACCAAGTCGAATCATTGGAGATCCATCCAAGGGTGTAGTGACCAAAAGTCAAGTGTTTGGAGAAAGTGCAATGTTCAGTTGCTTTCTCTCAAACATTGAGCCATCAAGCGTGGAGGAAGCCCTAGCTGATTCAAATTGGGTGATCGCCATGCAAGAAGAGCTGAATCAGTTTACCAGAAACAACGTATGGTACCTCGTGGATCGTCCCAAATTCCAGCATGTTATTGGCACCAAGTGGGTGTTCAAGAACAAGACGGACGAGGACCACAACGTTGTGAGGAACAAGGCGCGACTCGTCGCTAAAGGATACTGCCAAGAGGAAGGAATCGATTTTGATGAGACCTTCGCTCCAGTGGCACGACTCGAAGCGATCAGACTATTTCTAGCCTATGCAGCGGCCATGAAATTCAAAGTCTATCAAATGGATGTGAAGAGCGCGTTCCTCAATGGTGAATTGAAGGAAGAAGTGTATGTGGAGCAACCACCGGGTTTCGAGCAGGGAAATAAGGTGTATCGCTTGAAGAAAGCCCTATATGGGTTGAAGCAAGCACCCAGAGCTTGGTATGATACCTTATCCCAATTTCTAGTGGATAATGGATTCCACAAAGGAAAGATAGATCGAACTCTATTCACCATCATTCATGGAGAGGATATGCTATGGGTTCAGATCTACGTGGACGACATCATATTTGGATCACCAAACCAGTCGCTTAGCGAGAAGTTTGGAGAGCTTATGAAGACCAAATATGAGATGTCGATGATTGGCTTGATGAGCTGCTTTCTGGGTCTTCAAGTAAAGCAGCAGGATGATGGAATCTTCATCAATCAAGCTAAGTATACTCGAGACATGCTTGCCAAGTTCGGTGTTCAGCATGCCAAAGCTGTGAAGATTCCAATGAACACGAACTTGAAGATGGAGCCAGATCTAGTGGGAAGTCTGTGGATGCTACAGACTACCGAGCTTTGATCGGATCCCTTCTATATCTCACTGCAGGTAGGCCAGATATAGCTTTTGTAGTTGGAGTATGTGCTCGCTTCCAAAGCAATCCCAAGCACAGCCATCTTGAAGCTGCCAAAAGAATTCTTCGATATTTGAAGGGCACTGTCAATATGGGGCTGTGGTATCCAACGGAGGACAATTTGGAGCTCACTGGATACTCAGATGCTGACTATGGAGGGGCCGAATTGATAGGAAGTCAACTTCGGGCACTTGTCAGTTCTTGGGAAGCAAGCTGATCTCATGGTTTTCGAAGAAGTAGACCAGTGTAGCTACTTCAACGACTGAAGCCGAATATATGGCCGCTGGAAGCTGCTGTTCTCAAATTCTATGGCTTCGTCAGCAGTTGAAGGACTACGGAGTTGAAGCGAATGAAATTCCAATATTCTGCGACAACAACAGTGCGATCTGCATCTCTCATAATCCAGTGCTTCACACCAGATGCAAGCACGTGGAAATCCGACATCACTTCATTCGTGATCATGTCGAGAAGAAGGATATCAAGCTCAAGAAAATCCATACCGATCTCCAGCGTGCAGATATCCTCACCAAGCCTCTAGTTGAGTCTTGTCTCAATCAGCTATGCATGGAATTAGGGTTGTTAGACCCTGGTGAAGAGTGCTAGATCCAGGATGCACGAAGGAGTGGTCGCTTGTTCTTTTAAGCGTCACTCGCTTCGGATCTTCACCAACTCAAGCGAGTCACTTCAAAATTCCCCTCGCTTGAAGAAGGAGAAATAAGGTGGAGGAGGTGGAGTGTTGGAAGACGTTCCCTACCCGCTTACAGGAATTGTTAAGCTATTGTTTAAGGGGGGAACTATTGTTTGCTCTCGGAGCAAGCTACTTCCAAAGCGAGCAAGGAAAGCTGCTACCTAGCCTAGGATTCCTATCGAGTGGGTATAAACACTCGCAAGTGCCATTTCTAGTAACGGTTGTGGGGTCTTGTATCGGGCCTTCCCACGTAAAAATGGTTAAAGCTTAGGCAGGGCTGGCACCTAGACCTTGTGTCCTCTTCCCATCTTTCCGTCGAAGAGGAGCAAGTCTTCTCATCTTCTTCATCATGGATAAATATCCATTCCTTACTCACTCTTCATTGAGATGAGCTGCCGGATGTCTATTCATTCCTCCCCCACCTTGAATTTTGCATCGCCTCAATTAACCCTAGCTTGGGTTAAGCGAGTCGATTGTAAGTTCATTCTGTAGATTGTAGGAGGAAGCTTGAAGGGTTACCTTTTTCTTCAAAAGGTTGCAGGGCTGGTGACATGCTTCTGCGTAAAATACGAGATTGTCTTGTCAGAGCATTCTCATTGTCATCCTGTCCATTTCTGCTCTGAGATAAGGACTTGTACTCATCTCCCATTCATCGTGAATATGTACACTTACGTGAAGCTCCCCTCTGGGTTGTAGTAAGCTTGTGTACTATATTCATTCTCTCTCCCATTCACTTCGATGGAGGACGCTCTAACTCGTAGAGGAAGATGAATGCCATGAAGATGAATGCCATGAAGTTCTAGCCAAGATGAAGCATCCAACAAGTGCATTCTTCAACATGTGGTACTCAACAAAGGTGGTATCAGGAGGCTTCAAGCAATATCATCAAGAGGATTCAACAAATGGTGTCCAAATGGTGACTTCAATAAGTGGTATCAATCTCCTACGAAGTGAGATTGACTGGTAAGTGTTTCAATTTTAAGTACACTAAGTAAGCTGAAGCTTGCTAGAAACCTTCACTTACTATGTGGAAAATATGAAATGAATCTGACACAAATACAAAGAGGAAAACATTCTTGTTTAGCCTCGAAGTATGTAAGTCAGAAACATTTTAAATTAAGCAAAAGAAATTTCATATCTTATTCCAGTTGCTACAAATGACGAAGCGAGTGCCACGTCACTCAAGCAAGTCATCGCAAGCGAGTGCAGAGCAGTCACGCCAAGCGAGTAGAACCCAAGCGGCTACTCACAAGCGAGCGGGTACGAAGCGAGACGTATGAGCTGTTAGCACTCGAGTGCAAAATTTTACTTTTTACTTTAGCATTTACGCAGCGACGGGTAGACAGAGAAAAGACAGGCGCGTGCAACTAGGTTCAACGAGAAGCGGGAAAATCTCCCTCGATCCAACCGTCGAATCTAAACAGTTCCTAAATCTCAACCGTTGGATCGACGCCTATTGGAGAGACGAATCACAAGCTGTCGCGTGGCAACGCCAAGTCAAGTTGGCGGTTCACTTTTCCTGTGATGACACCGGACACATCAGATCCATCACCGAGGGTCCGCCGCCTCCACACAGGATCTTCGAAGATATTACTTTCTTGCCCCTGCCACGTCAGCCGAACCCTAGTTCTATATATATGCAACGACGGAGACCTGTAGAATAATTCACAACTCTTTAAAATTGCCATTCTCGTGCAAAAACTGCGCCTCTGCAACTCACGAGTCTCAAACCCCCCAAAAGTTTAAACTCTTCTCAAATCTCTCTACAAATAAATCATGGGAAAGAAGGAGAAAACCGAAACAATGGAGGACTTCCTAAACACCCTCAATGACAACATTTTTGTTGAACCACATCTTGATGAAGATGTGGTGACGGAGAACGGTTTCTTCTGCAGGGCTGTGACCACGGCCGGCCTGTGGAAGTTCGTGACGGCGAAGCCACAGCGGATTCTGGCCAAGGCCGTCGCCGAGATTCTTTTGAATCTCAAAGAAGGAGAGGAAACGTCAACCTTCATCGATCCACAGGAGAGAAAGCCTGTGGTGGTCGAGTTAAGCAGTTTAGCCCGTGTGTTCGATCTGCCGATGGTCGGACCAGTTTCATTGTCAGAACTTGGTATGTCAACTCAAGTGGAGTACGCTCGGTTTGCCAAAAGGAGAGGCGTGAAGTTTGGGAATCCGAAGCTGAGCAACATCAGGAATGATCTTGTGGCTCCGTTCAACTTAATCTGCAAGTTGTACACGAAGTCTGTACTCTATGGTGTTGGTTCGCTGAGCCAACTGTCAGACTCCAAGATCTATGCCACCTCTGTCATAGTTGACAGCTTGACAGGGACAAACTTCAACTGGCACCGCTGGTTCATTAACCAGATCCATGAAGTTGCGGCGGATTTCAAGTACGAGGAGGGAAGTACCAGTGAAATCGTTCGCAAGGGGAAATTAAAGTTTTTCTCCAGAATCTCCTACGCCCTGGAGACACTGTTCAAAAATATGAAGTGGACTGGCAAGAAAGAGACAGCTGAGTACAAGAAGAACACCATCTACTTTGACTCATGGAAAACGGAGAAGCTCCCAATGGACCGGGATTGCATCAACGTGATAGTCCTCCCTTCCGCTCCAGTCGTTGAATCTTGTAGCGAGGCGGAAGAAGAAGTCCAAGCTCCTTCACCATCGAAGCGAGCTCCGAGGAAAGCAAGGTCAAGGCAACCACAGAGACTGAGAAGTGTCACCACCATAATCGGGACGAGCGAGGCTGAGGAGCAGCCGCTCGAGAAAATAGTGGAAGAAGAACAACCCCAACCCTCACCAGAAAGAGAGCACCAACCCCAACCTTCACCTCCCAAAGACCAAACACCCCACACCCCACAATCTCAAACCAACAGCCACCAGAAATCACCCTACTCCACACATGAAGAAGAATCCACTTCTTCTCTCCAAGCCCTCAATCTACCCTTCTGCAGTACCAATATAGAAGGAATGTACTCTTTCTTCGTCCCGACCGCTCTACAAATGTAATATCCGGTATTTTCCTATTAATTTCAAATAAATCTTCAAAATATAATAGCAATTAAGATTGGAAAACAAGATCATGCATGCATTAGTAATTAATATACAATTCATAATATTAGTACATGCATATGTACGCATGCATGGAAATATGCATGAAATGTTAACATGCATGCATGATTAGTAATAAAATATAATAAAATAACCAATAGTTAGCATGCATGGTTTTTAGAAATGTAATTCACGCATGCATGGTTTTAGAAAAATAAAATATAATTAGTTAGCATGCATGCGTGTACATATATATCAAGTTGGAACTCTTCCTACCAAAACACGTTGCATGCCTAAGGTTGACTCACCTAAGCTATAAGTGATGACTCAACACCATGCATTCCCTATAAATACTCATGCATTCTCAGTTTGAGTTGCTACCAAGATCCACTTGCTCATTAGAATCTATAAAAATCAAAGCTAGTAAGAAGGCAATTAGTAAAGGGAGATTCGTGGTGTTGAGAGATTTAAGGTTAAAAGGTGGGGTTTCTCTTTCCAAAGTATTATTTGAGTTAGTAAGCTCTAAACTATGGGATTATCCATGAAAAATGTTTTGATGTGTGATTACATGTTTAAGGCTCTTATGTTTACGATCGGGTCTTTCGGTTGGTCTAACACACTAATCGAGGGGTTGTGCGCACGGTTAGATATCATTGGGTTGATCACCAATTGGTTCTAACTTCGAGGGGAGAACTAGTGGATGAAATACTCCATTGTCTCCAAACTATAGGCTCCATCAGAAAGGGATCCGGCAGTGGTACATCCCGGGATCAATATAAGGGTAACATGGTAATACGCATTTGCGCGCAATCAATGAAAATGGATTTTCGTGTGCATGGAAGTTATCTGATTTCTAAACCCTTTTATGCATGCTTTATTATCATGGATATTCTTTTTATTATAAATGTTTTCGGCATAACTCCACTGAGTGCATTAGTACTCAGCCCTGCAATTCCTTTCCAAATGTTTTGCAGATTAAGGTAAAGGAATCTGGTGGAGCAGCAGGAGCTAGGGAGGACTGTTGTTGTTGCTGCGGTGTAAAAAGAGATAAACGCTTCCGCTACGTTTTAAAATAAAGTCAACCCCTCATGTATATTATGATAAGTTAATTTCATATTTCTGTAATAAAATCTCTACGTTTCTCCTACTTCTACATTTCTCTTACGGGTACTCAGACAGCGGCCAACATGGGAAGTTCGGATTAACCAACCCCATAGTTTGAGCTGTATATGTCCCGATCCCGTATTTAAATATTTTACTTCATTTTCACGGGTATTCAGACATGGCGGCCGGTACGGGCAGTATGGTTTTCCTACCCCGTAGTTCGTGCTGTACGTCTCGATCCCGTAGTTAGCTAAATGATAATAATATGGTTAAAATGTCTTAAGCTATGATCCCCCTTCTATCCCCGCTTCTTAACTCCAACCCCTTGCCACGTCCCGGCACACGTGCCTTCCCTCGGGAATTGGGGCGTGACATAATGGTATCAGAGCAATTCTCCGCTCTGAAATCGTAACTTGGAATGATTTAAAATTGGAATTGGAAAGCACAACAACAACAACTCTCAAGCTTGCTGCTACACCAGACTCCAAGGGTAAGAGGTAAATGATATTATTATGTGTACATGCATGGTTATGATTCATGATTTAGTTATGTTTGGGACAATCGAACCCATATAACTCATGTGAAATGATAAAAGGGCGCTAAGTTTTATTTCCAAGGATACATCAGGGATACATGGTTATTATTGAAATGATTACGAGGAATGGTTAAAATTTTTATTGAAAAATGTATAATATATTGAGTCACAGGTTTTACTATGGATCCACGAAGACGACAAATTAACCGTTATATACTCGAAGATTATATTTACCAGTTCAGGAATTGTGAAAGAATTCCGAATGAGTCAGTAGGTGAATTCGTCGCACGTTTAGCCGCACTATATAACAACGCGGTACAAGGAGGGTTAACCGAGGTCGAAGCTGTTCGAAGATTGATTCGACAACTACCCCCGCAATGGAATGAATGGGCAGAGCATCTCCGATGGGAGATGTGTGTCAGAGATGCAATTACTGATGCGGAGATCATTGACTTTCTGACGTTTGCTCACATGACCATCACTAGATGGATTATGATGGGAGCACCACCACAAAATGATGCTACTCAATCCGCACCACCCTCATCTCACAATGCAGGAGGTACGAATGAAGCCGAGGCGGGCCCGTCCAGAGCGAAAGTTCAGCCGTAGATGCCACCAACGAGTCCTGAGCACCGGGAAACGGTTCCAACAACCACCTCACACGTAGAGAATGGTGGGCCTAGTTGAAAACCGAGGATGAGGACGATGGAACCAACTCGGGTCAGAATTAATATTAATGACGATGCCAGTGATGATTCTGATCCAGAGGAGGAGGACCAGGGCTCGTATCATGGCAGCTCTTATTAGGCAGGAACGATCATCGAATATAAATATGTCTACTAATATGTTTTCCAGGAGGGTCAGGATTTTTGGTGTGGGCATTTTACGAGCCAACCTGACATTTCATGTTTCGACAAATATATATATATAATATCTATGTATAGAAAGTCCTTTCGAGAAGACATGTATTGATAATGTTATATGTGATGCATATTTATTTAGATGTGTGTTGTTTAAGGTTAACCACAACATGCCTTGGCAATTATTATTGTTCTACAAACCCTTTTAACCAAAATTCTGTTACAGAAATGGAGCAAAGGAGAAACGGAAACCTTGAGGCAAACCCAGAATGTAACGATCGAGTAGAGCCCCAACCTGTTGCTAGGATCGATGAGTGTTTTCGTAGACAAAATCCACCTACCTTCAATGGGCTCGGTGATCCAACTGATGCTGAAAGATGGATTCGATCGACGGAGAGGATCTTTGACTATATCGATTGTGGAAATCGAAACCGGTTGACTTTAGCAACGTACCAGCTTGTCGACGAAGCTGACTTTTGGTGGGAATCCGTTCGACGCACCATGACTCAAGAGCAATGGGAGGAGTACACTTGGGAAGATTTTAAAAGTGAATTATATGAAAAATACATACCAGGGTGTTATCGACAGCAAAAGCAGAACGAGTTTTGGAATCTCAAGCAAGGAAAGATGACTGTCATGGAGTATGACCGACTGTTCAATCAGCTGTCACGCTACGCTCCACATTTGGTGAATACAGATGCAGCTCGTGCCGACAAATTTAGGCGGGGTTTACGTCACGAGATAGGTGTTTCCTTAGCCAGTCAAGGAACACTTACTTATGCTCAGACACTGAGTAGAGCGATGGATATAGAATCCATGCTTCCAAAGGAAAGGGGACCCAATAATGTACCAGACCAAGCCAAGGGGTAAAGAAAGTGGGAAGAAGGGAATACCGGAAATTTCAGGGGAAAACAGCCATGGAGAGGAAACTTTCAGCAGACTCAACAACCAATGCAGAATAGAGAGAAGCCACTTTGTCGCACTTGTCAGAAATATCATTTTGGGGAATGCAAGCTCGGAACTACTCTTTGTTTTCGGTGTAAAAGGCCAGGACAATATTCTCGCGACTGTCCAGCTTTCAACGGGAACCAAGGTGCAAGATTTCAGCCTATGCCACCCCCACCTCCACGAATGAACCAAGGAAATCAGAGACCAATGCCCAAGCCACTTCAGCAAGCCAGAGCCTACGCTCTAAATCAGGAGCAAGCAGCAAGAGCACCCAGAAATCTTGCAGGTATGATCTACCTCAACAACATACCTATTATAGCCTTATTTGATACAGGAGCATCCCATTCTTTCATTTCGCAAATCGCGTGTCATAAATTAAATATAATACCCGGGAGAATAGATCAACCTTTACAAATAAGTATCCCATCCGGAAGAACCATGTTGTCAGAAGAAGCTTGTGTAAATCAGGAGCTTAAGATCGGTGAACAAATCTTTGTGGCGAACTTGTATGTCATTTCCCTTATGGAATTTGACGTGATACTAGGGATGGATTGGCTAGAATTAAATGGAGCGACCATTAACTGTCAAGACAGAGAAGTCTATTTCAAAAATAAGGAGGAGAGAGTTAGTTTGCATGGCATAAGAATAGGTGAGAGAGTACCAATTATATCAGCAATGGAAGCAACATCAATTCTACGAAAGGGGAACTGTCAAGCTTTCTGGGTAACCTTGAAGGAGCAATCGGAAAAGGGAATAGAGATCGGTGAAGTACCTGTTGTTAAAGAGTATGAAGATGTCTTTCCTACAGAGCTACCAGGACTACCCCCAGATCGACGGGTCGAATTTTCAATTGATCTGGAACCAGGAGCGGCACCAGTATCCAAAGCACCTTACCGGATGGCCCCAAAAGAGTTACACGAGTTGAAGGTACAACTGCAGGAGTTATTGGATCGAGGTTTCATACAACCTAGTGTGTCGCCATGGGGAGCGCCAGTTCTTTTTGTTAAGAAGAAGGATGGAAGTATGAGGATGTGCATCGACTACAGAGAGTTGAATAAACTAACCATCAAAAATAGGTACCCGCTACCGAGGATAGATGATCTCTTTGATCAACTGAAAGGAGCATCCGTGTTTTCAAAGATTGATCTTCGGTCAGGATATCATCAACTTAAAGTGAAAAAGGAAGACGTTCCGAAGACAGCATTTCGAAGCAGGTACGGACACTACGAGTTCACAGTCATGCCATTCGGTCTCACTAACGCCCCAGCGGTATTCATGGATTTGATGAATCGGATTTTTCATATATCTGGATGGTTTTGTCTTTGTCTTCATCGATGATATTCTTATATATTCAAAAGGCGAGAGTGAACATGAAGAACACTTACGTATCGTACTAGAAACGTTACGTAAGGAGAAACTCTATGCCAAATTTAGCAAATGCGAATTTTGGTTGAAAGAAGTTATGTTTCTAGGCCATATCGTCTCAGCCGAAGGTATCAAAGTGGACCCTGCAAAAGTCGAGGCAGTCAGTGGATGGAAAACTCCAACAAATGCAAATGAGATACGGAGTTTCTTGGGTCTAGCAGGATATTATAGGAGGTTCATTGAAGGATTTTCAAAATTGGCAAGACCCATGACGCAACTACTAAAAAAGGGAGTAAAGTACACGTGGACCAAGGACTGCGAACAAAGTTTTGAAGAACTGAAGAAGAGGCTGACCTCTGCCCCTGTATTAGCAATTCCGGAGAGCAACGAAGATTTTGTTGTATTCACTGATGCATCAAAACAAGGCTTGGGATGTGTGCTGATGCAGAACCATAAAGTTATGCATACGCATCACGGCAATTGAAACCTCATGAGTTGAATTACCCGACTCTTGACTTGGAGCTAGCAGCAGTAGTTCATGCATTGAAAATCTGGAGGCACTATCTATATGGAGCTAAGTGTGAAATATTCACTGACCACAAGAGTCTGAAGTATTTCTTCGAACAAAAGGAGTTGAACATGAGACAAAGAAGATGGTTGGAATTGGTCAAGGATTACGACTGCGTCATCAACTATCACCCTGGAAAAGCTAACGTAGTAGCAGATGCTCTCAGTCGAAAGAATAGAGGGGAATTAGGATGTCTAATCACGGAACAAGAAATGCTTATTCAAGAGTTCGCTGCTCTAGAGCTAGAAGTCGTATGCCCACCCGAAACCGTATCAGGATGCATAGCAGCAATGATAGCTAAACATGACTTACGAGAAAGAATCATCGAAGCTCAGAGAAAAGATGAATTTCTGGAGAAAATGAGATCGAAAGTGGAAACTGGAGAAGCTAAAGAGGGATTTGCAATTGTAGGTGATGGAGCTCTAACGTATAATGGGAGATTGTGTGTTTCAAAAGATGATGAGTTGAAGAACGAAATTATGAGTGAAGCTCATGATACGCCATACACTGCCCATCCAGGTAGTACGAAGATGTATATGGATCTACGTCAAAAATTCTGGTGGGAAGCCATGAAGAAAGATATTGCGTCATTCGTAGAACGATGTCTTGCGTGTCAACAAGTGAAGGCGCTACACCAAAGACCATACGGAGCATTACAACCATTGCCCATTCCGGAGTGGAAATGGGAACATATCAACATGGATTTCGTGGTGAGTTTTCCAAAGTCAATGCGAGGAAATACAGCTATATGGGTTATAGTTGACCGACTCACGAAGTCAGCCCATTTTCTGCCAACCAAGATGACTTTAGGATTAGATAAGTTAGCTCAACTATATGTTAAGGAGATAGTGAGACTACACGGGATCCCTGTTTCGATTACGTCAGATCGAGATACAAGGTTCACGTCAAAATTCTGGAGGGGCTTACAAGAAGCAATGGGAACTCAGTTGAACTTCAACATTTCTTTTCATCCTCAAACGGACGGACAATCCGAAAGAACGATACAAGTGTTAGAAGATATGCTCCGAGCTATCGTTGCGGACCGAGGAGACAACTGGGAAGATATTCTACCACTCGTAGAGTTTGCTTATAACAACAGTTATCAAGCAACTATAGGAATGGCGCCGTACGAAGGTTTATACGGACGTAAGTGTAGATCGCCGCTCTATTGGGACGAGGTTGGTGAAAGAAAATTGTTAGGCCCAGACTTAGTCCAGGACATGGTTGAAGTCGTCAAGTTAATTCGACAAAGGATAAAAGAAGCACAAGATAGGCAAAAGGCGTATGCTGACAAAAGGCGCACTGATCTTCAGTTCGAGGTCAGAGATCACGTATTTCTCAAGGTGTCTCCTACGAAGGGAGTCATACGATTCGGGAAGCGAGGTAAGTTACGTCCTAGGTATATCGGGCCGTTCGAAATTCTCGAGAACATAGGTCCCGTCGCGTATAAGTTAGCTCTGCCGCCTAACTTAGAAGGTATTCATAATGTTTTTCATATTTCTATGTTATGAAAATATGTGTTTGATCCGAAGCACGTGATCAAATACGATGAGGTAGTTCTAAGCCAGGACCTACAGTACGAAGAGAAACCGGTCCGGATACTCGATCGTAAGGTTAGAATTTTGAGGAACAAGGAAATTTCGCAAGTTAAAGTTCTTTGGAATCATCACGGCATCGAAGAAGCCACGTGGGAATTAGAAGAAAAGATAGGAGCTCAGTATCCTGACCTAGAATATCCAGGTATGTGAAATTTCGAGGACGAAATTTATAAGGGGGGAGGGATGTAATATCCGGTATTTTCCTATTAATTTCAAATAAATCTTCAAAATATAATAGCAATTAAGATTGGAAAACAAGATCATGCATGCATTAGTAATTAATATACAATTCATAATATTAGTACATGCATATGTACGCATGCATGGAAATATGCATGAAATGTTAACATGCATGCATGATTAGTAATAAAATATAATAAAATAACCAATAGTAAGCATGCATGGTTTTTAGAAATGTAATTCACGCATGCATGGTTTTAGAAAAATAAAATATAATTAGTTAGCATGCATGCGTGTACATATATATCAAGTTGGAACTCTTCCTACCAAAACACGTTGCATGCCTAAGGTTGACTCACCTAAGCTATAAGTGATGACTCAACACCATGCATTCCCTATAAATACTCATGCATTCTCAGTTTGAGTTGCTACCAAGATCCACTTGCTCATTAGAATCTATAAAAATCAAAGCTAGTAAGAAGGCAATTAGTAAAGAGAGATTCGTGGTGTTGAGAGATTTAAGGTTAAAAGGTGGGGTTTCTCTTTCCAAAGTATTATTTTAGTTAGTAAGCTCTAAACTATGGGATTATCCATGAAAAATGTTTTGATGCATGATTACATGTTTAAGGCTCTTATGTTTACGATCGGGTCTTTCGGTTGGTCTAACACACTAATCGAGGGGCTGTGCGCACGGTTAGATATCATTGGGTTGATCACCAATTGGTTCTAACTTCGAGGGGAGAACTAGTGGATGAAATACTCCATTGTCTCCAAACTATAGGCTCCATCAGAAAGGGATCCGGCAGTGGTACGTCCCGGGATCAATATAAGGGTAACATGGTAATACGCATTTGCGCGCAATCAATGAAAATGGATTTTCGTGTGCATGTAAGTTATCTGATTTCTAAACCCTTTTATGCATGCTTTATTATCATGGATATTCTTTTTATTATAAATGTTTTCGGCATAACTCCACTGAGTGCATTAGTACTCAGCCCTGCAATTCCTTTCCAAATGTTTTGCAGATTAAGGTAAAGGAATCTGGTGGAGCAGCAGGAGCTAGGGAGGACTGTTGTTGTTGCTGCGGTGTAAAAAGAGATAAACGCTTCCGCTACGTTTTAAAATAAAGTCCACCCCTCATGTATATTATGATAAGTTAATTTCATATTTCTGTAATAAAATCTCTATGTTTCTCCTACTTCTACATTTCTCTTACGGGTACTCAGACAGCGGCCAACATGGGAAGTTCGGATTAACCAACCCCATAGTTTGAGCTGTATATGTCCCGATCCCGTATTTAAATATTTTACTTCATTTTCATGGGTATTCAGACATGGCGGCCGGTATGGGCAGTATGGTTTTCCTACCCCGTAGTTCGTGCTGTACGTCCCGATCCCGTAGTTAGCTAAATGATAATAATATGGTTAAAATGTCTTAAGCTATGATCCCCCTTCTATCCCCGCTTCTTAACTCCAACCCCTTGCCACGTCCCGGCACACGTGCCTTCCCTCGGGAATTGGGGCGTGACAACAAACTCAACCCCAAACCACCCTACCAGAAACCACCCAAGCATCATCACCCCACTCTCCATCCTCATCAGCAGAGTCAGCTGATACCGCCCAAACAGCCGACAACCACTACATCTGAATCCCACCAACTCCACCACCTCCATCTGCAGAGCAGAATGCTCTAGAACGGTATGTCAAGGATTGGGAGCAATCTGCAGAATTGATTCGCAACCGATACCCTTCAGTGGAGATGACCACTGATTTCTTCACAAGAGCCGTCGATTTCCTCACGTATATCACATACAGAGGAACAAAATACTACAAGTTCTTCAATCTCTTGAAGGCTATGAAGGAGGAGGATGTCGAAGCGAAGGAGGTGGAGGCGCTCAACTTCATCGGAGCGGATGGCTTCCATGTGTTCATAAATGAGGCCAACTACTGGGAGATGCTGGATGCCAGAGTAGTGCGTGAATATCCTGATGCATCCGTCCCAGAACATGTGCCATCTAAGCGTGAACTCCGATTGATGAAGGAGCACGAGTTGGAAGTGGAGGCGAAGGAAGTGGAAATCTCCAACCTTCAGAGTGAGATCACAAAGAAGGAAGGAGAGTTGACAATGAAGGTGCTGGAAGTCACAAATCTGCGTGCAGATTTTGACAAGAAGAGAAGTGAGCTGGAGGAGAAGGTCGAGGAGAAGGAGAAGTTGCTTGCGGAGAAGGAGAGTTTGTTAGGAGAGAAGGGGAAGCGAGTGGAGGAGTCGAAGAAAGATGCTCAAGAGTCTAAGCAACTGCTTGAGGCTGAGCGAAGCAGGCTAAGAGAAGTGAATGCCAAGCTTGTGGCATTAGAAGGTGAGAAGAAGGAATTGAGGAGGAAGTTGGAGAAGAAGAGGAATGAGTTGGATAAGAAGAAGGAAGAAGAGATCAAGCTAAGTAGTGAGCTGAATAGGGCCAAACTGAAAATTCACGGCCTTGAGAAGGAATTCAAGTGCTCAACAGCAAGCTTGATGAAGCAAACGCTGAGTTGACGAGCCAGAGGAAAGCAGGCATTGATGTGGCCCTCAAGCAAGCTCAGCTTGCTGTCGAAATCAACAAAGCACAGAAGAAGGCCGGAGAATTTGCAATCAGAATGGCCGGAGCTGCTCAAGTCTACGTGACTCTAAAGCAAAAACATAACGCCATTGCTACTGCTCAAGCGGAACTGGAAGCTTCGCAGAAATTCTTCAATCTCAAACTGCAGGAAGAGCGCAAGCTAATCCGTGCAGATATAGAAGCCGAGCTTGATGACTGCTTCAGAGCAGTGGAGCCATTGGAGAGATTGATGGTCTATGTGAAGGAGAGGGAGCAGCAGTGCAAATATTTGCTTGAGGAAATCTCCATCAAAACCTCAGAGATCGTGCTCTCCAAAGAGCAAGTTTTTGCGGAGCGTGCTGAGAAGATGCTCCAAGCTGTTCTGAGCAGAGTCAACGACATACACCAATCCATCAGCGGAACGGTGACCATCCCAGCCCCCGGCAGTCTTGATGATGCCAAAAAGGGGGAAATTATTGTGAGATCAACCGAACTTGGAAGAGAAGGTGGAGAAGGAAGTAGTGGAGTGAAGATGTTGGAAGGAGAAAGTGAGTGCGCGATCGAAGCCAGTGGCTTGATAGCAGGTGGAAGTGGAATCAGAGGAGAAGTAGTGCAGAGGATCGAAGCAGGAGGCTTGATCCAAGGGGGAAGTGGCGTTGGAAGTGGAGGAGCAGATGAAGAGATGGACGAAGCTCGGGCAGAGCTGGCAAGGAAGAAAGGGAAAGACAAGCTTCTTGAAGAGCCTCGAAGGCCAGCTGCCGGGAAGTTGGTTGGCTCGTCTATGGCCACTCATCCTCCAGTTGTTGCTCCGCTGACCAAAGAGCAAAGGGAGCTTCAAATTCTTGAGGATGAAGCAATTGCTCGCGCGATGGAAAAGGAACTTGATCTTTCGCAGAAAGCCCTGCTGCAGAGCTTGCAGGTAGGCGCTTCAGGTTCATCCTCACAAGCGCCCGCTCCAGCTGCGAAGCCCGCTTCGACTACGGTTGAAGCTGCCTCTGCTAGTCAAGTGATCACTCCATCCCCATCCACTGCAAAGACAGATATGCCTCCACCGCCTCCACCGAAACAGACCTTGAAGCGGACTGCACCCGAGTCCAGAGGAGAGGACCCTGCAGCCAAGCGCCGGAAGATTCAGCAAGCCATTACTGAAAAATCCAGCCGCTTGGAGAGGAGACAAAAGCAGGGAGAAGAGAAGAAGAAGAAGAGAAAGGAGAAGGATGAGGAGGTGAGGAGGAAGAGGCTAGAGAAAATTGATGAGCGGATTGAGTCCCACTAGAATGAAGTGAGACTTATCCAGTCCACTATCGCAAGAAGTGCCTACATTCCTCACACTCCTGAGGAATCTGAAGCTCTGCAGGCCCAAGCTTGGATGGACACCTGCCGAGTCACTTCAATGGAGATGATCAACTCCGGCCGCCACCCTCCCAGAGAGCATGACTACATTCGCAAGCGTGTCAATGAGATGCTGCCCAAGTGGAGCACTGACACAAGTGCAAAATTCAACTTAGTCATGAAGGAGTTGAAAAGCAGGATAGAGGAGGAGCTGGCCATGCGGAGAGATCACCATCTAGACTCAAGGCAAATCGAAGACTTGTAATAACCCGTATTTTTAAATACTAGAAAATAGAAAATAAATAATTTCCTTTAATATAATAAGCTTTTCATAATTTATATAGTAAAATGATAAAAGAATTTAAAATTTAAAAGCTTAGATATTATTAGTTATGTAAATTTCTTAATAAAAGAATTTTAGAATATTTAATTTAATTAGAATTTGTTAACTAAAAATATTATTTCTAACTTAATAAAACTTCAAAAATGTAATGTTAATATATTTAACCTAGTTTTGACATTAAAAGAATTATGAAAGAAGTTAGGTATTTTTCGGATAAACGGTTATGAAAACCCGAGTCGCCGTTTGTCTATTTTCGATCTTTTCGTTTCTTTAAAAATATTCGAGCTATCAAATTCCTTCCGAAAATTCTATAACCTATATCGTTGTGTTTGATATTTTTTGTGGATTCCATAAACCTTTTGAAATCTTAAATCGGAATTCGTTGCCGGAAAAATATCTTTTCGTCGGGAAACGAGACGTTCGATCGGAGACGGGATGACCCCTATAAATAGAGGCCATCACCGCCTCACTTGTGCATATCCTATCCATTTCCACTTTCTTCATCTTGAGGAAATCACCACCAACTCCTACCAACTCTCTCTCTCTAACCGACCCTCTCCATCTCCGCCTTCCCCCTTCCGCCGGCGACCCCCTCCATCACTTCCGATCATCACCTTCGCCACTCCACCACCTCCACCGATCATCATCCTCTCCATCTCCCTCACTCCATCGATCATCACCACCAGCCACCACCTTCGTCTCTCTCTCTAAAGAAGCCGAAGGAGAGCAGCCAGCAGCAGCCCCACCTCCGATCATCCGCCACCGCCGCCGTTCAGCTTTCCGATCCAGTAGCAGCTGCTGCCACCGTGTTCTTCATCTTCTTCAGCACCACCTTTCATCGCCATCTTCTTCTTCAAGCCAAGAACAGCTCGATCATCACCGATCATCTTTTCGAGCATATCTTCTTCCCCGATCATCGGAAAGGTATGTCGTTCGTTTCTTTGAACTCGTAGGAAGATTTCGATCCTAGGGATGTTGGTTGATCGTCGATACGAGCTTCCGAGTTTGGACATGCATCGCCATCTTCATATGCATCATCTCTCTTCTTCTCCGTGCCGTGCAATCGCCCTTTCTTTGGTGGTTGCCGGTATTCCTTTTTGCATCCATATAACCGAATTAAAGTTGTTCGTAACCTAATAATTAACCTTTTAATCGGAATGAATTTTGTGAAAATGAATTGTAGTTGGTATACTTTCTTGTTCATGGATAATGATCCCTGCATGTCGAGACTCTGTCCAAATGTTTTGAAAATATTAATATAGTTTCGAAATGAGATTACCTAGCACCCTATAAAATTTGGTAACAATCGGAATCACCGTTAATTTTCTAAAAATGAAACTGTGTTCATTTCGAGTCGAAGGACCCTTACCCGTTTTGCATGTCTAATATTTTTGCACCAAAATATTCCTAATGATTAGTTGAACAACTTTTGTGTTGAAGTCTAAGCCATGCAAACGACGAAAACATAAGAAAAGAATTATAGAAGGTTAATAAGTTATATATATAATTTTAGGGAATATTAAAGGAAAGTTATGTTAGAAAATTTTAAAAATGAAACTACGAACGTAACTTAACTTCAAGAAAATATTTGTAGGAAGACTCTCCGAAGAAGCGAATCAAAGAATCGAGTAACCGGTAAAGGTGGGGATCTATTTATTCGAACTTGTTAAAATCCTTGGGGATTCTTGTTTCTTAATAACTCTTGAGCTAGTAAGCTCTATATTCTTCAAGTGCAGGCTTTGTTTCAGGATTAAATTGTGAATCACAGGTTTCCCAGGTTTAATGCTCTAATCTTTTACGATATCGGGTTGACATCGTTAGGTCTAACACACCAACGAGCAACTGGTGTACACCGGGATCGGGAGTGGGGTTTACCACGGAAATCTCGATCCCTAGCCGATAGACTTGCATATAACTTATTTATGCCGTCTAGCATAGCTGATGGGTTCATATACACTTTATGTATGTCACCCTGCAAATGTTCTTATAATCCGATAGGTGGTTTAACCGGGATTCGATTACGAGTAACCTTGGGAATACCTAAATGGACGTCTAAATGGTTTGGTCATATGGGATCAAGACCTATTCTTTCTCTTCTCTCTTTTGAAATCCTGAAAGCCCTGCTTTTGTTTTCCTTTGATTGGCAATGATTCCCACTGAGTGCTAGTTGTACTCAGCCCTGTGAAACTTTCTTTGTTTTGCAGATTGGGAGCCGGAGGCATAGTGACGGGGCGAGAAGAGAGAGAAAAGGAAAGGAGGAATAAACAAGAGACGAGGATAATAAACTTAAACCGTTAGACTCTTTCCCGTTTCTTAAACTTTTGTTTTGGTTATAAACAATTTACGTATGCTTTAAATCGTTAAACAATTTCCCTTTTGTTACTTAGATAACCGATTCATCATACTAATATTCGAAATGGGAATTATGGTTAAGTTAACTTAGAAAGTTAATATTCGTTTAAGTTTATTTCGTTATTCATTTATTAGTTTAAAACTCGACGTTTTAAAAATATGAATTCATATAACGAAAACTTAAACGAATTTATAAAAACTATAACGGTTGTTAAATGAATGTTTGTTTATTTCGTTTCCGCTATTTAAACGTAACTCTGATGTAATATATTCTGGATCCAACTGTAGTGCGGTCTGGTCCGCCACGGTTGTTATGCTTTCGATATGTATTTTGGATCCGATGATGGCGCGGTCTGGTCCGACCTCATCGTTATGGTTTATGTACTTGTTTAGCTGATGTTTAAGTCTTTGGTATTTACTACGACTTGATCCTGGTTTTTAAGGGGAGATGTTGCCCAAATTTCCGGGCTAAACTAAATGAACTTTAATTAAAATTAATTAAAATGAATTGAATATAAATCTCCCTTTTTATTTTACCCTTCGTTGCATCCCGATTTAATTGGTTATAATTAAAATTGATTATTTTTAGAGTTAGGAAAATCGGGGTGTGACAGCATGGTATCAGAGCGTAGTCGTTCTGAATACCGAAGACTTAATGAACTTAAAATTTGGAAATTGTTAGGAAATTTTATCCTAAGTATAACTCATGTATGGACCTAAAGGACTTTGAATATTATGGACTTAAGAAAACATTGGACCTATGCATTCTCTCTCTCTCGATCACTATTGCTCCGAGCTCATCGTCAAG
The DNA here is from genome assembly GCA_029379335.1 of Thymus mandschuricus. Lineage (NCBI taxonomy): Eukaryota > Viridiplantae > Streptophyta > Magnoliopsida > Lamiales > Lamiaceae > Thymus > Thymus mandschuricus. The sequence continues at coordinate 9,045,184 of CM057074.1, read as the reverse complement.
GTACATTTCGAACTCTTTGATTATATGAGACTAACGAATCGGTGGTGTGCTTATGTGAAACGTTATGTGAAACGTTGTGTTAAACTTATGTGAACTTTATGTGAAAATATGGCCTATGTGATATTATTCGAAGGATGATTATAAGATGTGGAATAAGTGTAACTTACGTGAGAAGTTTATTGAAAATCTAGGAATTTGAAATTGAAAAAAAAAATCGAACCTTAATCTTCATTCGATTATTGTTATGAGCTAACTTTTCGTGTTTTGTGAATGCATTGAAAACGTTTGCATTAGATTAAGGAATTGGGTGTTGCATTATTTGTGTGCATTGCATGCATTTAATCATGAGCATAACAGGGTGACTTCTTCTTCTCGGGAACTCACGACCCGAGTGGAATGGGAAAAGGAGTCTTGCACAAACTGAATTTCTGTTGGAATGTTGGTGACCCGTATTTGATTTCAGGCGACATGGATTCTTGGGAGTATTACAGGGGCACGTACCGAAGGGAGCAGATACGGAATGACTTTTTCAGTTGTACTATGAGAGCCGAGGACACAATAAGCAGTTATCTGATGAGGCTCACAATGGCTTTTGAGGAGTCACGTGAGGCAGGGATTTCGGACACCACAACGCTTCGACATATGTGCATACACCTACCTAGTGAATGGAGTCTTTGCGCCGAGCAGACACAGGCCTTGTGGGGCAAGCCAGTTATGGGTGTAACAGAGCACCATGTTCGTTTCCATGATGTGGTAGGATTCCTCTATTACCAGTTTCAGAGGTACGGCCGACCACCAATCGACGTAACTCCATTCAGAATGCCACTTCCAGAGGTATCCCAGTACCCCAGATTCCGAACCAACAACGAAGCAGACATGGAGGTGTTTTGGAATTGGACTCACCCGACCATCCCAGGCGTTCTACTACCTTCCTCGGAGGTTCAGCCGGCCGAGCCAGCCCCGCCGATCGACCAGCCCTACGTGCCCGAGCCGCTGCCACCCGTGGAGACAGAGTTCGCCCGAGTCCCGCCAAATGGAGGCCGCTACGGGCTGCCAAACAATCCAGGGATAGACGGACAGCAGTTTGGACCCATTCCCACCAACGTGGACTTTGCCGGCCGACTACCGACTCCACCGAGGCCTGCAACAAGCCGAGAAAGAGGACAGACTTCGCTTGAAAGAAGCCCGTACCGACGGACGGCGAGGATGAGTACCATCGCACCTATTCGAGTGACAATTAGGATTCCGGACGATGAGATTGAGGAGGGAGAAATTGTGGAGACAGACGAGGAGTAGGGCAAGTGTACGCAGACGGAGATGCCGACGATGCCATAGACGACGACGCTTCGCAAGCCGGGAATTTTGGTGTGGGCCTACAAAGCCGCCCCGACTTCATCTTTGCATCTGCATTTGCATGTTTGTTATATATGTTATGTGGGAAAGTCCTCGTGGAGGCAAACTTCGTATGATGTTATGCTATTATCTTACTATGCAGAATCGATATATGATATGTATGATATGTTATGGGCAGGTTGAGATTCGTTTCTAAACGAATCAATTTTGGGGCAACATATATATATGATTATGGCTATGATGATGGTTATGCTTATATGATTTTGTGAGTTGGTGATCTTATGATTATTTGCAAGGAATATGTGATTAAATGCGAAAGGTGAACTATATGAAAAACGAAACGTGAGAATTTACGAAATGTGAAAGTGTGCATTGTTGTTGCAAAATGTGAAGTTATATGCTAAGAATTGTACATTGTTATAATCCGGGCAGGGATTTATTTTTGAAACATGAATTGTGACAGGTTTAGTATCGGGATACGATACAATTGAATTATTATCATCCGGGGAGGGATTGATATTTAAAACTGATTATTATCATCCGGGGAGGGATTGATATTTAAAACTGATTATTATCATCCGGGGAGGGATTGATATTGGAAACTTGACGATTGATATGGTTTTGAAATTTGTGATTATATCGGGTTTACGATATATATGTGACTTATGTGATTATATCGGGCTTACGATATATGTGTGAATTATGTGGATATGTTTTTCTACTTGAAAGAATGAGTATATTTTGAAATATTGAATCCGCTTAATCAAAATGCTATTTATGGATATAGCATAAAATTTTCCTTTTAACAAAACTTATGCTGTTATGGATATGGCATAAACTCTTGATAAAGCTTACTAACGTTTCTTTGACAACTATATCAATTCAGCTTCTCAAAAGAGAACAACATCAATCAAACTTAGCAAAACAAAATGGTACGTGGAAGGAACGGTAATGTAGGTGAGCCCCTAGATCGAGTTCAGGTGCCTAGGAATGATGAGAGTTTCCGTAGGCAGAATCCTCCGACTTTTAATGGGTTAGGTGAACCAGCCGATGCCGAGAGATGGGTTAGAGCTATGGACAAGATCTTCAACTACCTCAAATGCACCGAGGCCGACAAACTTGACTATGGTCTTCATCAACTGGTCGATGAAGCTGATTTCTGGTGGGAGTCAGTCAAAAGGACTCTCACAGCTGCTCAATGGGAATAATATACATGGGAAGATTTCAAAGACGAGCTTCTTGAGAAGTACATTCCGGGTTGTTACCGCCAGCGTCGCCAGAACGAGTTCTGGAACTTGCAACAAGGAAAGAGGACGGTCGCCGAATATGATCGCTTGTTCAACCAACTATCTCGTTATGCTCCTCAACTTGTGGAGACGGATCTTGCTCGTGCCGACAAATTCAGACGCGGCCTTCGACATGAGATTGGCATATCCCTTGCTAGTCATGGTTCTCTCACTTATGCACAGACACTGAGCCGAGCCATGGATATTGAGTCCATGCTACCGAAAGAAAGAGACAGAAGCAACGAGCAGAGCGTTAGGTTCAATCCAGCTTTTGGGAAGAGAAAGTTTGAAGGAGGAAATTCTAGCAACCAGATGAGGCCCCAAGGATGGAGAGGCAATCCTCAACCGCCTCAACAATTTCGAGCTGCACCACGACCCCAACCACCGCGGCCAAGTGCACCAAACCGGAACCTTCCTTTTTGCCGACATTGCCAAGGAAACCATGTAGGTGAATGTCGCCTAAAGACAGTGGAGTGTTACCGTTGCGGAAAGAAAGGAACTACAAGAGCTTAAAGTTCAGTTGCAAGAGTTACTCGACCTAGGTTTCATCCAACCTAGCGTGTCGCCATGGGGAGCCCCAGTGTTGTTCGTGAAAAAGAAAGATGGAAGCATGAGGATGTGTATTGATTACCGAGAGCTCAACAAACTCACAATCAAGAATAGGTATCCGTTGCCAAGGATTGACGATCTCTTCGATCAACTCAAAGGAGCGTGTGTGTTCTCCAAGATCGATCTCAGATCAGGATACCATCAGCTGAAAGTCAGAAAGGAAGACGTGCCAAAGACAGCTTTCAGGACCCGTTACGGCCATTACGAGTTCACAGTGATGCCGTTTGGACTGACCAACGCACCCGCAGTATTCATGGATTTGATGAACATAATCTTTCATCAATATCTAGATGGTTTTGTTCTCGTATTCATTGACGACATTCTCATCTACTCAAAGACTCAGAAAGATCACGAGGAGCATCTCAGAACCGTGCTCGAGACGTTGCGAACAGAGAAGTTATACGCTAAGTTTAGCAGTGCGAGTTTTGGCTACGAGAAGTAATGTTTCTTGGCCACATCGTCTCTGCCGATGGAATCAAAGTCGACCCAGCAAAAGTGGAAGCAGTTAGTCAATGGAAGACTCCAACAAGTGTAACCGAGATCCGAAGTTTCCTAGGACTTGCATGTTACTATCGAAGATTCATCGAAGGATTCTCAAAGTTATCCAAACCAATGACTTCACTTTTGAAGAAGGGTACCAAGTACGTATGGACGGAGGAATGCGAGAAAAGTTTTCAGGAACTCAAGAAACGACTTACAACCGCACCGATATTGACAGTTCCAGAAGGCAATGAAGGATATGTGATCTACACCGATGCATCAAAGCAAGGATTGGGATGTGTCTTGATGCAAAATGGAAAGGTGATCGCCTACGCATCTCGACAACTGAAACCACATGAAAAGAATTATCCTACTCATGATCTTGAGTTAGCAGCGGTAGTTCATGCCTTGAAGATATGGAGGCATTACCTTTATGGAGCAAAGTGTGAAATCTTCACCGATCACAAGAGTCTGAAATATTTCTTTGAACAGAAAGAGCTCAACATGAGACAAAGGCGATGACTTGAGTTAGTTAAGGATTATGATTGTAAAATCGACTATCATCCAGGAAAAGCCAATGTTGTTGCCGACGCCTTAAGCCGAAAGAACCGAGGGAATCTCGCTTATGTGGTTACAAATGAAGAAGAACTTGCTCGAGAATTTGCCAAGTTGAATCTGACCATTCTTTACCCGCCAGCAACAACAAATGGATGCATTGCTACAATTGTTGCAAAGCCCGACCTTCGAGGACGAATCATTGCCGGCCAGCAAACCGATGCACGCATGGAAAAGCTACGATCACAGGTTGGCTCAGAAGGATGCAACGATTTCGTGAAGGATTGCAAAATCAGCACCGACGGTGCATTACTCTATGGAGACAGGTTATGTGTGCCAGACGACAAAGCATTGAAGGAAGAGCTTATGTACGAGGCTCACAATACACCTTACACAGCTCATCCCGGTAGCACCAAAATGTATCGGGATCTACGACAGAAATTTTGGTGGGAGTCCATGAAGAAAGACGTCGCTTCGTTTGTGGAACGATGCTTGGCATGCCAACAAGTGAAAGCTATACATCAGAGGCCATACGGAACCTTACAGCCGTTGCCTATCCCAGAGTGGAAGTGGGACCACATCAACATGGATTTTGTGGTGAGTTTTCCGAAGTATCCAAAGGAAACACCGCAATTTGGGTTATCATCGATCGACTCACAAAGTCAGCTCACTTCTTGCCGATTAAGATGACATTTGGATTAGAAAAGTTGGCCAAACTCTATGTCAAGGAGATAGTGAGACTTCACGGAATTCCGATCTCTATCACTTCAGATCGCGACTCTCGTTTCACGTCGAAGTTCTGGACGAGTTTGCAAGAAGCCATGGGTACTCAGTTAAAGTTCAGCTCTGCTTTTCACCCTCAAACCGACGGACAGTCAGAACGAGCGATCCAAATCTTAGAAGATATGCTGAGAGCAGTTGTTGCCGACCGAGGAGATAATTGGGAAGAAATTTTGCCATTGGTGGAATTTGCCTACAACAACAGTTTTCAATCTACTATCGGAATGGCGCCATACGAAGCTTTGTATGGAAGGAAGTGTCGTTCACCTCTCTATTGGGACGAAGTCGGAGAACGAAAGCTTTTGGGACCAGACGTAGTTCAAGAGATGGTAACTATTGTCGACACAATTCGGCAGCGAATCAAAGAAGCACAAGATCGACAGAAATCTTATGCCGACAAAAGAAGGACCGAATTGGAGTTTGAAGTTGGAGATAAAGTGTTTTTGAAGATCAGTCCAACCCGAGGAGTCATTAGATTCGGAAAACGAGGAAAGTTGAGGCCGAGATACGTTGGACCGTTCGAAATCCTAGAGAAGATCAAGAATGTAGCATATCGCCTAGCACTACCTCCCAGCCTAGCAAATGTTCACGATTTCTTCCACGTATCCATGCTTAGGAAGTACGTGTTTGACCCCAAACACGTGATTAGGTATGAAGAGGTAGAACTTAACCCTGATTTACATTATATAGAAAAACCTGTTAGGATTTTGGACCGAAAGATCAAGGTCCTTAGGAACAAGGAGATTGCCACAGTTAAGGTGTTGTGGAACCACCACGACTTGGAAGAGGCCACGTGGGAACCGGAGGAAAAGATGAGAGCCCAATACCCCGACCTAGTATATGAAGGTACTTAAATTTCGGGACGAAATTTCTTTTAAGGGGGTGGTAGTGTAATAACCCGTATTTTTAAATACTAGTAAATAGAAAATAAATAATTTCCTTTAATATAATAAGCTTTTCATAATTTATATAGTAAAATGATAAAAGAATTTAAAATTTAAAAGCTTAGATATTATTAGTTATGTAAATTTCTTAATAAAAGAATTTTAGAATATTTAATTTAATTAGAATTTGTTAACTAAAAATATTATTTCTAACTTAATAAAACTTCAAAAATGTAATGTTAATATATTTAACCTAGTTTTGACATTAAAAGAATTATGAAAGAAGTTAGGTATTTTTCGGATAAACGGTTAAGAAAACCCGAGTAGCCGTTTGTCTATTTTCGATCTTTTCGTTTCTTTAAAAATCTTCGAGCTATCAAATTCCTTCCGAAAATTCTATAACCTATATCGTTGTGTTCGATATTTTTTGTGGATTCCATAAACCTTTTGAAATCTTAAATCGGAATTCGTTGCCGGAAAAATATCTTTTCGTCGGGAAACGAGACGTTCGATCGGAGACGGGATGACCCCTATAAATAGAGGCCATCACCGCCTCACTTGTGCATATCCTATCCATTTCCACTTTCTTCATCTTGAGGAAATCACCACCAACTCCTACCAACTCTCTCTCTCTAACCGACCCTCTCCACCTCCGCCTTCCCCCTTCCGCCGGCGACCCCCTCCATCACTTCCGATCATCACCTCCGCCACTCCACCACCTCCACCGATCATCATCCTCTCCATCTCCCTCACTCCATCAATCATCACCACCAGCCACCACCTTCGTCTCTCTCTCTAAAGAAGCCGAAGGAGAGCAGCCAGCAGCAGCCCCACCTCCGATCATCCGCCACCGCCGCCGTTCAGCTTTCCGATCCAGCAGCAGCTGCTGCCACCGTGTTCTTCATCTTCTTCAGCACCACCTTTCATCGCCATCTTCTTCTTCAAGCCAAGAACAGCTCGATCATCACCGATCATCTTTTCGAGCATATCTTCTTCCCCGATCATCGGAAAGGTATGTCGTTCGTTTCTTTGAACTCGTAGGAAGATTTCGATCCTAGGGATGTTGGTTGATCGTCGATACGAGCTTCCGAGTTTGGACATGCATCGCCATCTTCATATGCATCATCTCTCTTCTTCTCCGTGCCGTGCAATCGCCCTTTCTTTGGTGGTTGCCGGTATTCCTTTTTGCATCCATATAACCGAATTAAAGTTGTTCGTAACCTAATAATTAACCTTTTAATCGGAATGAATTTTGTGAAAATGAATTGTAGTTGGTATACTTTCTTGTTCATGGATAATGATCCCTGCATGTCGAGACTCTGTCCAAATGTTTTGAAAATATTAATATAGTTTCGAAATGAGATTACCTAGCACCCTATAAAATTTGGTAACAATCGGAATCACCGTTAATTTTCTAAAAATGAAACTGTGTCCATTTCGAGTCGAAGGACCCTTACCCGTTTTGCATGTCTAATATTTTTGCACCAAAATATTCCTAATGATTAGTTGAACAACTTTTGTGTTGAAGTCTAAGCCATGCAAACGACGAAAACATAAGAAAAGAATTATAGAAGGTTAATAAGTTATATATATAATTTTAGGGAATATTAAAGGAAAGTTATGTTAGAAAATTTTAAAAATGAAACTACGAACGTAACTTAACTTCAAGAAAATATTTGTAGGAAGACTCTCCGAAGAAGCGAATCAAAGAATCGAGTAACCGGTAAAGGTGGGGATCTGTTTATTCGAACTTGTTAAAATCCTTGGGGATTCTTGTTTCTTAATAACTGTTGAGCTAGTAAGCTCTATATTCTTCAAGTGCAGGCTTTGTTTCAGGATTAAATTGTGAATCACAGGTTTCCCAGGTTTAATGCTCTAATCTTTTACGATATCGGGTTGACATCGTTAGGTCTAACACACCAACGAGCAACTGGTGTACACCGGGATCGGGAGTGGGGTTTACCACGGAAATCTCGATCCCTAGCCGATAGACTTGCATATAACTTATTTATGCCGTCTAGCATAGCTGATGGGTTCATATACACTTTATGTATGTCACCCTGCAAATGTTCTTATAATCCGACAGGTGGTTTAACCGGGATTCGATTACGAGTAACCTTGGGAATACCTAAATGGACGTCTAAATGGTTTGGTCATATGGGATCAAGACCTATTCTTTCTCTTCTCTCTTTTGAAATCCTGAAAGCCCTGCTTTTGTTTTCCTTTGATTGGCAATGATTCCCACTGAGTGCTAGTTGTACTCAGCCCTGTGAAACTTTCTTTGTTTTGCAGATTGGGAGCCGGAGGCATAGTGACGGGGCGAGAAGAGAGAGAAAAGGAAAGGAGGAATAAACAAGAGATGAGGATAATAAACTTAAACCGTTAGACTCTTTCCCGTTTCTTAAACTTTTGTTTTGGTTATAAACAATTTACGTATGCTTTAAATCGTTAAACAATTTCCCTTTTGTTACTTAGATAACCGAATCATCATACTAATATTCGAAATGGGAATTATGGTTAAGTTAACTTAGAAAGTTAATATTCGTTAAAGTTTATTTCGTTATTCATTTATTAGTTTAAAACTCGACGTTTTAAAAATATGAATTCATATAACGAAAACTTAAACGAATTTATAAAAACTATAACGGTTGTTAAATGAATGTTTGTTTATTTCGTTTCCGCTATTTAAACGTAACTCTGATGTAATATATTCTGGATCCAACTGTAGTGCGGTCTGGTCCGCCACGGTTGTTATGCTTTCGATATGTATTTTGGATCCGATGATGGCACGGTCTGGTCCGACCTCATCGTTATGGTTTATGTACTTGTTTAGCTGATGTTTAAGTCTTTGGTATTTACTACGACTTGATCCTGGTTTTTAAGGGGAGATGTTGCCCAAATTTCCGGGCTAAACTAAATGAACTTTAATTAAAATTAATTAAAATGAATTGAATATAAATCTCCCTTTTTATTTTACCCTTCGTTGCATCCCGATTTAATTGGTTATAATTAAAATTGATTATTTTTAGAGTTAGGAAAATCGGGGTGTGACAAGACTTCATCCCGAGGGACCTTCTTGAGACCTGGCTTATCTTGAAGGACAAATTCATCAAGGCCTACTACTACTGGCAAGTAGTGCCTTATCAGGATAAGTGCTCAAGATTGGATGCTCTCAACAACTTCCTGTGCCACTTCAACGAACGGCTACAGCGGAAAATCTTTACTATGGCGGAGCAGGCTGAGCCCTTACCTCTCATCGTTAAGGTGCCCGCAGTAAAGGAGTATCCCATGCCGTTTCAGCCGAATTCCTTGGTTCCCACCGAAGGATTATCGATGAGGAAGTTGATGAAGCTCTGAGAATGGAGCACAGGTGGAGACCAAGTCAGCATAACATCATGACAATGGAGGTGAATGTCATGTCTGCATACTACATCAAGGAAGTGACAGAGGAGAAGAAGAAAGAGGAGGAGGTGACGGAGGAAGAGAAGGAGGAAGACGAGGCTGCAGGAAACCATTGAGTTTCAAGCCTTGATATATTGTGAACAGTGTTCATATATCTCATATTTATTTTCTGTCAAGTCTTGTGTCATTTACAAGCTTTGTGAATGCCTTTTTATGCTACAAAACTCAAACATCTTAACCGAAAAAAAGGGGAAAGGAACTTAAAAAAAAAATATTCAAACGAACATGCAATGGAAGCAGTCGCTTGAAGTTTCTTCCACGGTTACGTAGGCTAAACCTCTTAGTCTAAAATCTGTTTTGGGTTTTGGCATCATCAAAAGGGGGAAAATGTTGGGAATTGTTAAGAACAAAGTGTTAAGGGGGAACTCTTATGGGACACTTCGTAGTGAGTCAATTGTTTGTTTTGATTTGATCCCAAAACCCCAAGTGTTTTGTTCCCAAGCGACCCATTTTGATGTAGATGATAGGTTAGAATTTTTCTAAGCCTATACTGTTAGGATGGCTTCATTTTGCTTTAGTCACTTAGGTTTTTAGACTGTAGAAAAGTTCAAGTGAAGGCCACTCACTAGAGTGTGTTTTCAATCGAAGCGAGTCCACCCAACCAAAGTGAAGCATGCCGAAGAAAAGCGAAGTGAAGCGAGCGCTACAGTGGAATCGAAGCGAGTCCACCAAAGCAAAGCGAAGCGAGCGCTACAGTGAAAAGCCGAAGCGAGTCAACGCGGGTCAACACATATTAAAGCAGTCACTTCGGGAACCCACTTCCCAAGTACTCGCTACAGCATGACCTCGAAGCGACTCGATTCAAAACGGACGCTACGAGACTGAAGCGAAGCGAGCCGCTACCTATCAGAAAGGGACAGCCCAATTCCCGCTCCGATTCTGAACTCCAGTCAACTAGAGATCTTCTCATTAATTGCGAGATCTCCACATGTCAAACGCGGAGAGGAGTAGAGGAGTTGACTGCCAAGCCGACAGGGCGCCGCAACAGTACTGGCTCGCTCCAGTACTTGTTAAGTTTGTAACTTAGCCATTTTCGGCAAAGAGACAAACTGCGCTCCTGCAAAAGCAATTGCCTGCGCAAAGGACAAAGCCACCAACCAAGCAACGGATCTCGGCAACCCTCCACCTATAAATAGTGAAGGATGAAGACGAAGAGAGGTAGAACACTTCCTGAGCATTCGAGCGCCTACTACAAACAAACACTCCCAGCCTTAGAGCAATCTTCGAGTCTTTGTTTCCAAGTGTTCTCCGAGTTCCAGTCTCATCGGAACTCGTCTTCACAACCTTCACACTTAGAGTCTAAGCCCATTCCATATCCAAGCTTAGAAGAAGAACTCTAGCCATCTTTGTATCTACTGTAAAGAGTTCTTCATAGTGTGTCGTTGTAAACCAAAAACCCTAAGTTTTTGTGTTCGTCGTCGTTAGGTTGTTTCGATCCAAGGCCCTACCTTCGTCGATTGTAGAAGCCTCGATCATAGAGTCTAGATCCAAGCTTGCACACATCGTCTGTGCAACGCTCGATCGAAACTAGGCTGTAAGGAGAGCCCGTAATCTCCCTGTTGTCGGACTGAAGTGAGTGAAGCTTCCAGTCCAGTTTAGGTTTTTGGTGTGAACCCGGAATCACCCAGTGTTGGTCCCGGTTTGTTAATGGGAAAATACGTAGAGGGGGGGGGGGTGAATACGTATTTTGAAGTTTTTCAACTTCAAATCCCTTAACTCAGAGTAACAAGTAAAGAGCTCGCTTGAAACTTAAGACCTAGCTGAAGCTAGATCTACAGTACGTAGCTAGCCTGCTTGACCGAAGTGAGTACTTGATCAAGAGGGAGTCTTTACTCGTGTATGCGGAATTTGGTGAGCTAAATCTTTTCCTAAGTAATTAAAATATCCAGATTAAGTTGATTAGATGCACGTGCAATGGATAAACAAAGTAAAGAGTTTAGGGTAGAGAGATACGACACAGAGATTTATAGTGGTTCGGAGATAACGCTCCTACGTCCACTTTGTTGCACGACGGCAACTGTTCTCTTCACTCAAGAACTTGAAGGTTACGGGTCCTTCAAAAACCTGGTCTAGATCGGGCTTCACTTGCCTGGATCAAACGACTGACGTAGTGATTGCGGGTTCACTACACAAATCTAACAAAGACTGGAAGCTTCACTCGCTTCAGTCAGACACAGACAGGGAGATTACGGGCTCTCCTTACAGCCTAGTTTCGATCGAGCTTTACACAAACGATGTAGGTGCAAGCTTGGATCTAAACTCTATGATCGAGGCTTCTCCAATCGATGAAAGAAGAGCCTTGGATCGAGACAACCTAACGACAACACTCAAAAACCTAATAGACAGAGTTTAGGGTTTTTGGTTGACGAAACACACTATGAAGAGCTCTTTACAACAAGTGCAAAGATGGCTAGAGCTCTTCTTCTAAGCTTGGATATGGAATGGGCTTAGACTTTAAGTGTGAAGGTTGTGAAGACGAGTTCCGATGAACTGGAAACTCGGAGAACACTGGAAAACAAAGACTCGAAGATTTGCACGAAGGCTTGGGAGTGTTTGTTTGCTGTATGCGCTCGAATGCTCAAGTAGTGTTCTACTTCTTCACGTTGTGATCCTTCACTATTTATAGGCGGAGGGTTGGCTGAGATCCGTTGCTTGGTTGGTGGCCTTGTCCCTCCTCCTCTCGACAGTACTTGCACAGGCTGGCTACTTTTCAGATGCGCAGTTTTGGATTTTTGCCGGAAATGGCTAAGTTCCAATTTCAACAGTAACTGGAGCGACCCAGTACTGTTACGGCGCCTTGTCGGCCTGGCAGTCAACTCCTCTGCTTCTCTCTTGAGTCGACACGTGGAGATCTCGTAATAAATGCGATGATCTCCAGTTGACTGGAGTTCAAATTCGGAGCGGGAATTTGTGCTGTCGCTTTCTGGTAGGTAGTGGCTCGCTTCGCTTTGTAGCGTCCGCTTTAGTTGAGTCACTTCATAGTCATTCTGTAGTGAGCCGCTTCGGGAAATAAAGTTCCCTAGTGACTGCTTTGGAAATTCCTGACTAGAGTTGACTAGCTTTGACTTTACACTGTAGCGCTCGCTTCGCTTCGCTTTGGTAGACTTGCTTCGAGTACTGTAGCGATCGCTTCGCAGCACAGTTCTTTGGCACGCTTCACTTCAGTTTGCTTGGCTTGCTTCGCTTTGAAAAACACACTCAAGCGAGTGGCCTTCACTTGAACTTTTGAAGCCTAATCTAAGCAAAATAAAAGAGCCATCCTAACAGAGTAGGCTTAGAAAAATTCTAACCTATTATCTACATCAAAATGGGTCGCTTGGGAACAGAACGCTTTGGGGTTTTGGGATCAAATCAAAACACTAAGATATCCCTTATAGGTTCCCCCTTAACATATTCGTTCTTAACAATTCCCAACAATTTCCCCCTTTTTGATGATGCCAAAACCCATACGACTTAGATAAAAATAAATCTAGTCTATTTAACCGTGAAGGGAACTCCAAGCGACTGCTTCCTTTGCAGTTTCGTTTGTAATTTTCTTTTAAGTTCCTTCCCCTTTTTTTCGGTTATATTAATGAGTTTGTAGCAAAAATGTAAAGTCATTCACAAAGTGAGTAAGTGACACAGAGGAGACAGAAATTGAAATGAGATAGATGAACAAGCAGTTCACAAAAAGAGATATGTTAAGAAGCTTGAAACTCAAAGGTTTCCTGCAGCTTCATCCTCCTTCTCCTTCTCCTTTCCTTCTTCCTCCTCCTTCATCTCTTCTTCAGCAGCTGTGTCCACATAAGCTGATAAAACTTTTGATTCCATAGAGTCAACTGTGTGGATACTAGGTCTTCTCCATGCACTTTCCAGCCTGAAGGCTTCAGTCACTTCCTCATCTATTATTCCTCTGTCTGGAATGTCCGTGCCTCGATGATACGGCATGGGGAATTCCTTTAGAGCAGGAACCTTGACAACAATTGGCATGGGTTGAGTTTGTTCAGCCAAGGTGAAGATTTTTCGTCGCAGTTTGTCATCATAGGCGGCGAGAAAATTGTTGAGGGCACTTATCCTAGAGCATTGATCCTGTAGCGGCACTACCTCCCAGTAATAATAGGCCTTGATGAATAAGTCCTTGTAGTATAACCACAGAACAAGCAGATCTCTCGGAATAAAAGCCTCAATTTCCCTTGCATCAGGGTGCTCGTCCCTTCGCTTGGCTAACTCCTCTTCAGACCTCTTTGACAGTTCAGTCATGGTCGCTTTGAACTTCTTTCCTGATTCACCACTCCACAAAGGACGCTTTTCATTGAGTTGCTTCCGTATGTAGTTTTGTTCATCCTTGCGTGGGTAGCGACCAGACTCAACCATTTCCTTAGTTGCTACGTCGCATGCATCGGCTATGGCTTGAGCTTCGCAAGCTTCGGACTCATCAGGCATGTGAGGAATAAAAGCACTGCGCACCAACGAAGATTGGATAAGTAACACTTCATTGAAGTATTCCTCAATCCGTGCGTCAATCACTTGGAGTCGCCTGTCATTTGACCTCCTCTTCCTCTCGCCTTCGCTCCTCCCTTCTTCTCTTTCCTTTCTCTTCCTCTCCTCCCTTCCAGCTTTTGAAGCAACTGCTTGCTTGACCTTTTGGCGCTTGGCCTCGGGGTCATCTTTCTTAGAATCTGGGGCAGCTCGCTTCAATGGCAGCTTCGGTGGTGGGGGAGGCGGCATATCCTTCTTCGTAGCGGCACTAGAGGGGACAACTGCGGATGAAGCGAGTGCGGCAGTTGAAGCTAGTGCGGCTGATGAAGTTAAATGGCGCGGCGGCTGAAGCGGGCACTTTGGGTGAAGCAGCCGCTTTGGAACTAGACGCAGCACCTGCACCAACAGAAAGTTTTGTTAGTTGCTCCATCTCCCACGCTATGGCAGCATCCTTCTCCACCTGCTTCCGCTTTTCTTCCTTCGTCAACACAGTCACCGGAGGATGCCGTGCGATAGAAGCACTTAGCACTTTCTCTTGAAGCGGCCTGCTGGGCTCTTCGAGTTGTTTCAATAGCTCCTCCTCCGTGAGCTTTTTCTTTCGCAGAGCCCTCGCTTCATCTACATCCTCCTTTTCACCGACAACACTGCCTCCTTCCAACATCATCACCACACCAACTCTGCTTCCCCCTGAACCTCCAGCTCCTCCTAGCTTCACTTGTCCTTCCCCCTTTTTGGCATCATCACTGCCAGGGGTTAGGATCATTGATTTTCCGGAAATGGTTTGGTGAAGCGAGTTAACAGTGTTGAAAATGGCCTCCAACATCTTCTCGGCTTTTCCAACAGTTGGAGCCACCAGATCAGCAGTTTTGATTGAGATTTCTTCGAGTAGATACTCGCACTGCTTCTCTCGCTCCACAACTGATGCCATCATCCTCTCTAAAGGTTCCACTTCTCTGAAGCGAGCCTCCAGCTCCGCTTCGATTTCCCTCCTTATATCTGCCTTCTCCTCTTGTAGGTTGAAGTACCAAAATTCCTGAGCCGATTGAAATTCAGCTTGCATTGTCTCAAGGCTCCTCTCTCTCTGGTTTAGAGAGAGATGGAATTCGGCACTTGCAGCCATCTTCTCTGTGTAAGCTTCGCCCAGCTCCTTGACCTTTTCCAGAAGTAGAGTTAATTCTGCATTCCTTAGGTCAATAGCTTGCGCACTCTTTCTCCTACTCTCCAACTCCTTTTTGTCGAGCTCACTTTCCTGTTTGAGCAGCTTCATCTCATTTCTGAGAGAGTCCAGAATCTTTTTCGTGCTCAGCAGCTCACTTCCCGTCCTTATCAGCTCCTCCTCTCTCTTCTCATACTTCTCCTTTAATTTCTTCAATTCTTTTTCCAACTCCTTCTTTTCTTTGCCAACTGAAACAAGTTCGGCATTGACCTTCCTCAAACGGCTCCTTTCCCCATCAAGAGAGCCCTTGAGGTCGGTGATTGTGATAGATTGATCTCCCACCAGCTTCACCTGCGCCTCCAGCGCCTTCTCTTTCTCCTCCAATAACCTCTCCTTCTCCTCCACCTTTCCCTCCAAATCCTTCTTCTTCTTGTCAAAGTCTTCTCTAAGACTGATGACCTCCCCCGCCTTCCTCTCCATTTCCTCACTCTTCTTCGTTATCTCGCTTTGAAGGCTAGCGATCTCCGCATCCTTCAACTCCACCTCCTCCTTATACTCCCTAATGAGCTTCCTTTCATGGGATGAGGGCACTCGCTTCGGAACTGTGGCGAGTGGATATGATTCTTTCACCTTAGCATCCAGCTTCTCCCAGAAGCTGGTCCCTTCAAGGAAGGCATGGAAGCCATTTTCGCCAATGAAGTTGAGTATCTTGGCTTCCATTTGAATCAGTTCCTCCTCTGTGAAGGCTTTGAGGAGCCTGAAGATTTTGTAGTACTCCGTTCCTCGGTACGTGATGTACGTCAGAAAGTCGACTACATTGGTGTAAAACACGTTGCTCCATGCAATGTTCGCGGAGCGAAGATTGTAGCGGAGATTGATTGTCTCAGTGGCTTGCTCTCTATCTAGGACATAGCGTTCGAGAGCCCGCTTGTGTACGGTGAGAGCAGGGGTTATGAATTGAGGAATGATGGGAAGTTCTCCTACAGTTTGGGCAGTATCGGCTGTAGCTGCCGATGTCGAGAGGGATTGGGTAGGTGATGAGGTTTCTTGGGTTTCTGAAATTTGAATGGCTTCAGTGGGTGGTGGTTGAATGGTTTCGGTGGGTGGTGGTTGTATCGGCTGGGATTGAAGTGGGGTGAATGTAGTGTAGGCAGCAGCTTCATCTGTGCTGAGGAATGGAACAGTGGGGATGTGAAAGGAAGATGCTGACTCTTCTTCATGGGGAGAGAGGGGTTTTGTCTGTGTGAGAGGTTGTTGGGTTGATGAAGCTTGGGGTTCTGGTATCTGGGTGATTTGGAGTTGTGGGGATTGGGCTTTGGTTGGTGAAGGCTTGGATTGGGTCACTTCGATGTCCTCAAGCGGGTTCTCCACCGCCTCCCTTTCTTGGACAAGAGAAGTGACTCGCTTCATCTTTTTGCTTCGCTTGGATCTGGCTCGCTTCACGGGTGAAGCGACCTGCCTCGCTTGGCCTTCTTCAGCTTGCCTTTCGGCAACTGGTCTTGCAATGGGCACTTCAACTTCCAGAAGTCCCAGATCCATTTGAGTCTTGGTTTTCCTCCACGTATCGTAGAAGATAGTCTGCTTGTTGTATATGGTCGTGTCGGAATCCGGCCATATTTTCTCTGGAAACTTCATCTCCAGTGCGACAGAAAGTCTCGAAAAGAATTTCAATTTTCCTTTGTGAAGAATCTTATTCGCAGTTCCTGGAACGAACGCGAAATCTTCAGCAGCCTCGTAGATTTGCTTGAGGAACCACCCGTGCCAGTTAAACTTCGTTCCGGCGAGGCTGTCGACGATCATGGTGGTGCCGAACAGTTTCGTCTCCGACAGCGTATCGAGGGATCCGACATAGCATGCGATACTCTTCGTAAAGAGTTCGCAGATGAGACTGAAAGGGTTCTTCAAACTTTTGCGAATGTTGGCTTCCTTGAAGTTCGGATCTGCTCCGGCGGCTGCAAATCGACCGTACTGCACCCCGGCCGAAAGACCCAAATCTAACAGTGAGTCTCCTCCTTCTCTCGGCAGATCGAACACTCTGATTAAATCGTTCAAGTCCACCTCCACTGGCTTCTTGGACTTAGGATCTGTAAATGATGAAGTATTTTGTTCCTTCTTCAAGTTCAGTAGGATTTCTGCCACTGCTTTCGCCAGAATCTTCGTCGGCATCAACGTTATAAACTTCCATAGACCGGCCGTGGTCACGGCTCAACGGAAGAAACCATGTCTTTCGATGACGATAGGGTCGAGATGGGGCTCGACGTGTATGTGCTCGCCGACATTTGTCATGAACTGCTCCATCGTCTCTGTATTCTTTTTCTTGCCCATGGTGGATTTTGAAAGAGTTTGTCTGAGGTTTTAACAATGAAAATCAAGGGTTGAGACTCGTGAGTTGTAGAATAATTGCAGATCTAAGCACGAGAATGGCAACTTTAGAAGGCTGTGAAAGGTTCTGCAGTTCTGCCTCGTCCCATATATATAGAGTTAGGTTATGGCTGACGTGGCAGGGGTAGGACGGTAATAACACCGAAAATCCTGTAGGTAGGCGGTGGACGTGCCGTGATGGATCTGACGTGTCCGGCGTCATCACAGTAAAATTGAACCGCTACTTGCTCGGCGTCGCCACGTGGCCTTCTATGGTTGGCTTGTCGTATACGGCGTTAATCGAACGACTCCAGATTGGGGGCTGTTGAGATTCGACGGCTGAATCTTCTCCGCCTTTTCCCGCTTCAAATTCAAACGTGTGAACACGCCCCCGATATTTACGTCGCTCCTGCACCTGCATTAAATGCACAGAAGAAAGTAAAATTGCACTCGAGTGCAGACAGCTCATACTCGCTTCGTGCCCGCTCGCTTCGAGTTGGGTCGCTTGGCCTTGACTCACTTGAGAGGCACTCGCTTGAGTGACTGTTCCACACTCGCTTGCGATGGCTAGCTTGAGTGATGAAGCACTCGCTTGGCCATCTGAAGCGACTGGAATAAGAAATTGAATTTCTTTGCTTAATTTTAAAATGTTTCTGACTTACATACTTCGAGGATAAACAAGAATGTTTTCCTCTTTGTATTTGTGTCGGATTCACTTCATATTTTCCACGTAGTGAGTGAAGGTTTCTAGCACGCTTCAGCTCACTTTGTGTACTTAAAATTAAAATGCTTACCAGTCAATCTCACTTCGTAGGAGATTGATACCACGTATTGAAGACATCATTTGTTTTGGACTTCAAGTTGTTGACTCCACTTGTTGATGAATGCATCTGTTGATACCACTTGTTGGATGCTACACGTTGAATTAGATCTTCATGGCATTCATCTTCATGGCATTCATCTTCCTCTACGAATTAGAGAGTCCTCCATCGAAGTGAATGAGGGAGAAAATGAATAAAGTACACAAGCTTACTACAACCCGAAGGGAGCATCACCTAAGTGTACTTATTCACGACGAATGGGGGATGAGTACAAGTCCTTATCTCAGAGCAGAAATGGACAGGATGACAATGAGAATGCTCTGACAAGACAATCTCGTATTTTACGCAGAAGCATGTCACCAGCCCTGCAACCTTTTGTATAAAAAGGTAAACCTTCAAGCTTTCCTACATTCTAGAGAATGAATATGCAGTCGGCTCGCTTTGACCCAAGCTAGGGCAAATTGAAGCGATGCAGAATTCAAGATAGCAGCATTCCTTGCTCGCTTTGGAAGTAGCTTGCTCCGAGAGTAAGCATTAGTTCCCCCTTAACCATATACTTAACAATTCCTGTACGTTGGTAGGGAACTTCTTCCAATACTCCACCTATCTCCACCTAACTTCATTTTCTTTAAGCGAGTGAGATTTGAAGTGGCTCGCTTGAGTTGGTGAAGATCTGAAACGAGTGACGCACAAGAGAACAAGCGAACACTCCTTCGTGCATCCTGGAACTAGCATTCTTCACCAGGGTCTAATAACCCTAATTCCATGCATAGCTGATTGAATCGAGACTCAGCTAGAGGTTTGGTGAGGATATCTGCTCGTTGGAGATCGATATGAATTTTCTCGAGCTTGATATCCTTCTTCTCGACATGATCACGAATGAAATGATGTCGAATTTCCACATGCTTGCATCTGGTGTGAAGCACTGGATTCTGCGAGATACATATGGCACTGTTGTTGTCGCAGAAGATCGGAATTTCATTCGCTTCAACTTTGTAGTCCTTCAATTGTTGACGAAGCCATAGGATTTGAGAACAGCAGCTTCCAGCGGCCATGTACTCAGCTTCAGTTGTTGAAGTGCTTACGCTTGTTTGCTTCTTTGAGAACCACGAGATTAGCTTGCTTCCCAAGAACTGACATGTACCCGAAGTTGACTTCCTATCGACTCGACAACCTCCATAGTCAGCATCGGAATATCCAGTGAGCTCCAAATTGTCCTCCGCTGGATACCACAGACCCATGTTGATAGTGCCCTTCAAATATCGAAGGATCCTTTTGGCAGCTTCAAGATGGCTGTGCTTGGGGTTGCTTTGGAAGCGAGCGCAGACTCCGATTGCAAAAGCAATATCTGGCCTGCTTGCAGTGAGATAGAGTAGTGACCCGATTAGGGCACGATAATCTGTAGGATCTGTAGATTTTCCTCCTGCGTCTGGCTCCATCTTCCAGTTGGTATTCATAGGGATCTTCACAGCTTTAGCATGTTGAATACCAAACTTGGCAAGCATATCTCTAGTGTACTTGGCTTGGTTTATGAAAATTCCATTATCCTGCTGCTTCACTTGAAGACCTAGAAAGCAGCTCATCAAGCCAATCATCGACATTTCATATTTGGTCTTCATCAGCTCTCCAAACTTCTCGCTAAGCGACTGATTTGGCGAACCAAATATGATGTCATCCACGTAAATCTGGACCCATAGCATATCGTCTCCATGATTGATAGTGAATAGAGTTCGATCTATTTTCCCTTTGTGGAAGCCATTCTCCACTAGGAATTGAGATAGTGTATCATACCAAGCTCTGGGAGCTTGCTTCAGCCCATATAGAGCTTTCTTCAAGCGATACACTTTATCTCCCTGCTCGAAACCCGGTGGCTGCTCCACATACACTTCTTCCTTGAGTTCACCGTTGAGAAATGCGCTCTTCACATCCATTTGATAGACCTTGAACTTCTTGGCTGCTGCATAGGCTAGAAACAATCTGATAGCTTCAAGCCGTGCCACTGGAGCGAAGGTCTCGTCAAAGTCGATTCCTTCTTCTTGGCAGTAGCCTTTGGCAACGAGTCGCGCCTTGTTCCTCACAACGTTGTGGTCCTCGTCCGTCTTATTTTTGAACACCCACTTGGTGCCAATAACGTGCTGGAATTTGGGACGATCCACGAGGTACCATACGTCGTTCCTGGTGAACTGGTTGAGCTCTTCTTGCATGGCTATCACCCAGGTGGAGTCAGCTAGGGCTTCCTCCACGCTTGATGGCTCAATGTTTGAGAGAAAGCAACTGAACATGGCACTTTCTCCAAGCACTTGACTTCTGGTCACTACACCCTCGGATGGATCTCCAATGATTTGGCTAGGTGAGTGATCTTTGAGCCACGCTCGCTTTGATCCGCCAGCTTCATCTTTATCTTCTTCCTTGTCGCTCGCTTCATCGACTGAAGTGACTGGATTGGGTGCTTGCCCTGCACTAGCTTCAGGAATCTTGGGGGCAGCTTCGACTTCTCCTTTGGGATCCTGCTCGCTTGAGTCCTTGATCTCATCATCTTCATCAAGTACGTCCCAAGTGAGTTGATTTGAGGGTTCCTTGCTTTGATCTTTTTCATTCGCTTGAGCCTGTTCCTGTGGAAGACTTAAAGAAGATTCATCAAATACGACATGGGGTGATTCCTCCACAATTAGGGTTTTACAGTTGAACACCCTATAGACTTTGCTTGATGTAGAATATCCTAAGAATATTCCTTCATCAGCTTTGCTTTCAAAGGCTTTCAACTGTGACTTCCCATTGTCATGGATGAAGACCCTACAACCAAAGATATGGAAATAAGATATGTTAGGAATTCTCCCTGTCCATATTTCATATGGAGTTTTGTCGTGCCGTATGTTGAGAAGCGTTCTATTCTGGGTATAGCATGCTGTATTGGCAGCTTCAGCCCAGTACTTCATTGGAAGCTTCGAGTCTGCGATCATGGTTCGGACAGCTTCTTTGATGATTCGATTTCTTCTTTCAAGAACTCCATTCTGCTGAGGTGTTCGTGCTGAAGAAGTTTGGTGTGCTATCCCATGCTCCGTGCAGTACGCTTCAATTGTAGAGTTCAAGAACTCCGTGCCTTTGTCGGAACGGATGGTCACAATAGCTTGATTCTTTTCCACAGCCAATCGCTTGAGTAGTTGTGGCAGTTTGGTCAGTGTCTCCTTCTTGCTGAAGAGAAATACAACCCAAGTGTAGCGAGAGAAATCGTCGACTACAAATAGAGTGTACTTCCTTCCATTTACACTAACTGGAGTAACTGGACCAAACAGATCCATGTGAAGCAGCTCGAGCACTCGCTTTGATGAGGCTTCTTCGAGACTGGCGAAGTGCTTCTTCGTCTGCTTCCCTCGTTGGCATGGTGAGCATGGATGGTCTTTGATGAAGACTTCATTCGGTATGCCTTGCACCAAACCTTTTCGAGCTAAGCTATTGATAGCTTTGAAATTGAGGTGGTTCAAGCGTCTGTGCCATAGCCATCCAATCTCTGTAGCACTCCTCGCTACTAAGCACGTCTCCACTTTGCAGCTGTCCCATTGTGCTATATAGACGTTCCTTTGTCTTATTCCAGTAAGCACAATCTGAGACGTGAGTTTGCTTTTCACAATGCACTTGTTGGAGATGAACTCCACCCTGTACCCTTTATCACAAAACTGTGAAATGGACAACAGGTTGTGCTTGAGTCCTTCCACATAGGAGATTTCATCAATTGTGAGCTTTCCAACTTTCAGTGCGCCGTATCCCCTGGTGCTTCCTCGAGAGTTGTCACCAAAGGTTACGTGTGGACCCTTCTTCTCTATGTAGTTGTGAAGTAGAGCTTTCATGCCGGTCATGTGTCTTGAACATCCACTGTCCAAGTACCATACTTGTTGACCCTCACATGGCATGGGATCCACGGCGCCCACCTGTAATTAGACAGATTTTGGTACCCAAATCAGTTTGGGTCCTTGCAGGTTAGCTCCCTTAGGTACCCACACTTGCTTCACTCTCTTTTGAGATGAAACTTGTGTCTTGGGCTTCTCGACCTTCGAAAACTTGGTGTGCTGCCTAGAAGCAGTTTCACACATGCAACAGTGTGTGCAAGAGGGGTAGCGGCTCGCTTCAGTCCTACCTATGCTCTTCCCACTTTGCTTATATCCTGAAACGACTCGCTTCGGATTAGCTCTGGGTTTAGAGTCTGACTTAGGGTTTCTAGTTTGTCGAAGCGGCTCGCCTGGTTTCCTCGAAGCGGTCCAACTAGGGTTTTGACCCCGACTCGCTTGAGGAACCTTGGGAATTTGAAGCGACCCAGTGGAAGCTTCAAAATCTTCCCCCTCAATGTTATTCCGGTTGGACCATCTCCAGTCCGGATAACGTGACACATAGACATTACTCCTCTTTTTAGGAGGTAGATCCTTTGTCTCTCGTGTCTTGGCTTGAGACTTAGAAGCTTCAACAGTTTTCCCTTTACCCTTGGATTGGTAAGACTTAGCATGTTGAGTGCTAGGGACTGTTGAACTTTGCTTGCCCTTAGGATCTGCCCTTAAAGATATAAACATCTTCATTGGCTTCCTTTTAGGGTTCTCAGCCACTTTGCCTTTATCCTTGTTGGTGGTCGCTTTGGATGCAGTGGGCAATTCCAAAGTGACTGATGGTGTAGTGTGTGATGCACCAACAAAGACAGTTGGCTTGGGAGGTCCACCCTCATATCCAAAGCCAGCTTTCCTACCAAAAGGCAGAAGCGAGCCCTCTAGTGCCTGCCTAGCATATGATGCTTTGTTCAAGTTGGCAACTAGAGTGGACTTGTTTTCATACCTTCCCTCCAAGCTTTGATGTCTAGCAAAGAGATCCTCGAACTTACTAGTCATAGCCCTTAAATTAAGTTTGACTTCGTCAAGCTCACGGACTAGCTTTCGGTTCTCCTTCTCGCTTTGAGACAGAGCTTGTTTTACCACTTCGTGGTCGCTTGACAATTTTTGGTGCTTGTCAAACAACTCACTCCATGTAGAGGATTGTTCTTCCTCATTGACAGTGTGTGCTAGTGTAATTGAAGTGATTGAAGGACAGAAGAATACCTCTCCTGTTTCTTCATCGGTGAGCGCCATAAATCCAAGATCCTCACCATCACTGGAATTTGGATCGGTGAATGCATCTGAGTCGCTTGGTGGATCTTCAGTTGTAGCGACCGGCACTTCACTCACTACGAGCGCTCGCCTTGGAGCATCCCTCTTGGCCTTCAATTCTTCGCGCTCTTTGGCACTTAGCTTTGGGCAATCGGATTTGTAGTGGCCCATCTTGTGGCAGTGGTAACACTCCACTTCCATCATGTCGCGCGGGATCGTCTTGGTTGTCTCTTCTCTCTTTCCTTTTCCTTCTCGAGCATCAGTGCTCCTCCCTTTGTACTGCTTGTAGAATCTTTTGTACTTGCCCACTCGAGAGTTCATCTTGTTGAAGTTCTTTGATAAGAACGCAATGTGTTCTTCCAATTCTTCCCTCGTCATCTTGGCTAGCGACTGCTGGCTTGGCCCTTCGGCAGCTTTGAATGCTACTCCTTTAGACGTAGTGGGCGCTTCATCCTCGTCGTCGAGGCTCATTCGATTCAGATCAAACTCGTGAGCTTTGAGCTCGGAGAACAGCACTTCTGGCATGAGCTTCGTTAGATCCTTGGTAGCTAGATATAGCTCCTTCATAGTCTGCCACTTCCTTGTGAGAGCACGGACTATATTCAGGTTTACTTCCTTGTCTGTGAGTTCCTTCCCAAGCGAGTTGAGAGTTGCAGTAATGTTGGTAACTCTCAGCTCGAAGGCGTCGATGGACTCTCCTGACTTCATCACCAGATTTTCAAACTCCCGCATCTGAACGGTGAGCTTGTTCTCCTTGATTTTGTCTGTGCCTTGAGAAATGAGGGCTAGGGTTTCCCAGATTTCCTTTGCCTTTGCACATTTCCTTATTCGTGGTAGATAGGCGTCCGACACGGTGCTCTGCATCGTGTGGCGTGCAATCTTGTCGAGGTTGGCAACTTTGATGTCATTTGGAGTATACTCATCCTTATCCTTCTCCACGTACTGTTGTCGAACGTGGGCTGGACGACCTTCAGCGGCTGGAACATCCACAGCTATGGCTTTCTTAATTTCGATTGGTCCGTCCTCAATGACTTCCCACATCCGGTCGTGAATTGAGCATAGGAAGCTCTCGACACGGAAACTCCATATCTCGTATCCTTCGATCGAGAACTGTGGAAGATTTGATGCACTGTATGTAGACATAGCAAACTATCAGCAGTAAATGCAATATGCGTGGGTGAGGTTTTGATGCACTTAGGAAAATAGGATCCGATTCAGTGAGACAACGTGAAGCGAGTGGGGACTCGCTTCGGATATGCAAAGCAGAGGCTCGAAAGAACCGCTGCTCTGATACCACTAGTTGGTCCCGGTTTGTTAATGGGAAAATACGTAGAGGAGGGGGTGAATACGTATTTTGAATTTTTTCAACTTCAAATCCCTTAACTCAGAGTAACAAGTAAAGAGCTCGCTTGAAACTTAAGACCTAGCTGAAGCTAGATCTACAGTACGTAGCTAGCCTGCTTGACCGAAGTGAGTACTTGATCAAGAGGGAGTCTTTACTCGTGTATGCGGAATTTGGTGAGCTAAATCTTTTCCTAAGTAATTAAAATATCCAGATTAAGTTGTTTAGATGCACGTGCAATGGATAAACAAAGTAAAGAGTTTAGGGTTAGAGAGATACGACACAGAGATTTATAGTGGTTCGGAGATAACGCTCCTACGTCCACTTTGTTGCACGACGGCAACTGTTCTCTTCACTCAAGAACTTGAAGGTTACGGGTCCTTCAAAAACCTGGTCGAGATCGGGCTTCACTTGCCTGGATCAAACGACTGACGTAGTGATTGCGGGTTCACTACACAAACCTAACAAAGACTGGAAGCTTCACTCGCTTCAGTCAGACACAGACAGGGAGATTACGGGCTCTCCTTACAGCCTAGCTTCGATCGAGCTTTACACAAACGATGTAGGTGCAAGCTTGGATCTAAACTCTATGATCGAGGCTTCTCCAATCGATGAAAGAAGAGCCTTGGATCGAGACAACCTAACGACAACACTCAAAAACCTAATAGACAGAGTTTAGGGTTTTTGGTTGACGAAACACACAATGAAGAGCTCTTTACAACAAGTGCAAAGATGGCTAGAGCTCTTCTTCTAAGCTTGGATATGGAGTGGGCTTAGACTCTAAGTGTGAAGGTTGTGAAGACGAGTTCTGATGAACTGGAAACTCGGAGAACACTGGAAAACAAAGACTCGAAGATTTGCACGAAGGCTTGGGAGTGTTTGTTTGCTGTATGCGCTCGAATGCTCAAGTAGTGATCTACTTCTTCACGTTGTGATCCTTCACTATTTATAGGCGGAGGGTTGGCTGAGATCCGTTGCTTGGTTGGTGGCCTTGTCCCTCCTCCTCTCGACAGTACTTGCACAGGCTGGCTACTTTCAGATGCGCAGTTTTGGATTTTTGCCGGAAATGGCTAAGTTCCAATTTCAACAGTAACTAGAGCGACCCAGTACTGTTACGGCGCCTTGTCGGCCTGGCAGTCAACTCCTCTGCTCCTCTCTTGAGTCGATACGTGGAGATCTCGTAATAAATGCGAAGATCTCCAGTTGACTGGAGTTCAAATTCGGAGCGGGAATTTGTGCTGTCGCTTACTGGTAGGTAGTGGCTCGCTTCGCTTTGTAGCGTCCGCTTTAGTTGAGTCACTTCATAGTCATTCTGTAGTGAGCCGCTTCGGGAAATAAAGTTCCCTAGTGACTGCTTTGGAAATTCCTGACTAGAGTTGACTAGCTTTGACTTTACACTGTAGCGCTCGCTTCGCTTCGCTTTGGCAGACTTGCTTCGAGTACTGTAGCGATCGCTTCGCAGCACTGTTCTTCGGCACGCTTCACTTCAGTTTGCTTGGCTTGCTTCGCTTTGAAAAACACACTCAAGCGAGTGGCCTTCACTTGAACTTTTGAAGCCTAATCTAAGCAAAATAAAAGAGCCATCCTAACAGAGTAGGCTTAGAAAAATTCTAACCTATTATCTACATCAAAATGGGTCGCTTGGGAACAGAACGCTTTGGGGTTTTGGGATCAAATCAAAACACTAAGATATCCCTTATAGGTTCCCCCTTAACATATTCGTTCTTAACAATTCCCAACACCCAGCGTCTATCAGATCCAAGCGAGTGAAGCTCGATCTCGACTAGGTTTTTGAAGGACCCGTAACCTTCAAGTTCTTGAGTGAAGAGAACAGTTGCTTCGTGCAACAAGTGGACGTAGGAGCGTTATCTCCGAACCACTATAAATCTCGTGTCGTATCTCTCTAACCCTAAACTCTTTATTTACTTGTTTGATTATTCACTGCAATTGCATCTAAACAAACATAACATGGAATTTTAAATACTTAGGAAAGATTCAGCTCACCGAATTACGCACTAAAGAGTAAAGTCTCACTCTTAATCAAGCTCTAAGCTTAGGTCAAGAGAAAAGTGATTGCTTTAGATCTAGCTCTCGGCTAGGTCTTAGTATTTCAAAGAGCACTTTTACTTCATACTCTGAGTTAAGGATTTGAAGTTGAAAAACTTCAAAAATACGTATTCACCCCCCCCCCCCCCCCTCTACGTATTTTTCCTATAACAAACCGGGACCAACAATTTCTAACCTAGCAATAATATCGAACTACAGAAGTCCGAGTATCGAACACGAGGAGTGAATGTGTCGAGAGATAATCAAGTAGTTCGTCTTGTCTCTATTATCCTATTTGAGCACATAAACTTGGTTTTGTGTTTTCTATAACTAGGCAAGGAAGTAAGTAAATGACAAGCTTAAACATGCAATGAGTAAATGGAAATAGCAAGTAAACAAATGAGAATTCAAGTAATAAAGGCATGGGTCCAAGTATTTTCCGATATGATTATGATGAAGGTTTTAGAATCTAGATGCTTCAAACCAATATAATCCACCTTGAATGGTTTCTTATATCATATATGCTAACCTACCTTACTAGGGTGATTAACAAGTAGATCAATAGAACAATAAATGCTTTCTAAGCCTTTAAATGATCTACCAACTCCAAATATCTCAATTTAGTCTTAAGATAACCTACCAACTCTCATCCAACCCATCTAATTCTTTCTAGGAACTATATGAGATGAAATTAAGTTATATGGGTATGAATTGATGCCAAGTGCTATGAATGGAAGCTTCCTAGGCATTCCATCAAACACCTTAGATGCACTCCTAGTGATCAATTAGTCATGCATTCAAATAAAGTCCCAATCCATAGGCAATTCAAGGGGAAGGTAGATCAACATCCTAAACTCTAACACCTATCATCTAAATCAAATCATCCATCACTTGGAGCCATATACAAGCTTAGCTAGCCATAGATCTAGCCATCAAACCAACAAAAAATAAGAGAATTCATAGTAGAAAGAACAAGGAAGGAAAGTAGAGAAGAAATCTTCAACAATCTTCAATGTCCAAGCTTGATCATCCAACAATATTTAAAAATACTAAAAAGGAAAGAGGGAAAAAGGTAGGGTTCTAAAGTAGTAGTGCAAGAGTGAATTACAAGTGTTAAAGATGCCAAATGAGGAAAATAACTAGCTATTTATAGTCTTTCCCCAAATTGGGGTCAAATTGCAATTAACAGAAACTTGAGTTGAGAAGGTGGGGTAAAAACTGTAATTTCCGGAAAGTTGTCCAAGCGTGTGTGTTGTGCATTTCCGCCAAAATTGGTCATTTTGCGCACTCCCACGGTTTTAGCTCGTTCTCTCTCGTCCGGAATCGGAAAAATAATCTGCAAAGTGCTACGGCTTCCTCTTTTGATCCTCTTTGACATAGGATAACTCAAACGTGCCCAGAAAATTTCCACAGCACCTGAAATCAGCACAGAAACCGAGAGAAAATGCAAAGCATATAGAAAATGCATAAGTTGTAAAAACCTATCATTTCCTATTCATTTAAGCACATATCCTACCCAAAACAAGCATCGAGATGCACTCTAAAGCATGCTAAATATGTGGTTATCAGCCAACCCTCCGCTTATAAATAGTGAAGGATGAAGACGAAGAGAAGCAGAACACTACTTGAGCATTCAGCGCCTACTGCAAACAAATACTCCCAGCTTTTCAGCATACTTTCGAGTCTTTATTTCAAGTGTTCTCCGAGTTTCAGTTTCATCGGAACTCGTCTTCGCAACCTTCACACTTAGAGTTCTAAGCCCACTTCATATCCAAGCTTAGAGAAGAGCTCTAGCCATCTTTACATTTACTGTAAAGAGCACTCCATTAGTGTGTCTATCGAGAAATCAAAAACCCTAACCCTAAGTTCTGTTGTTAGGTTTTGTGTTCGTCGAGAGGTTGTTTTCGATCCAAGGCTCTACTTTCCTCGATAGTAGAAGCCTCGATCATAGAGTCTAGATCCAAGCTTACACAGTCCTCGATTGTGTGAAGCTCGATCGAAGCTAGGTCTTAAGGAGAACCCGTAATCTCCCTGTCGTCGGACTGAAGTGAGTGAAGCTTCAAGTCCAATTTAGGTCTTTGTGGTGAACCCGTAATCACCCAGTTGTCGTCAGATCCAAGCAAGTGAAGCTCGATCTTGACTTAGGTTTTTGAGGAGCCCGCAAGTCCTCAAGGTTCTTGAGTGAAGAGAATCAGTTGCCTAGTGCAACAAGTGGACGTAGGTGTTTTATCACCGAACTACTCTAAATCGCTGTGTCGTATCTCTTACCCTAATCTCTCTATTATGTTACTGTTTTGGTTATTCATTGCACAAGCAGACTTAACAAACCTAAAACTGTGTTTCAAATACTTAGGAAAGATTAGCTCACCGAATTTCCGCATCTTGAGTAAAGTCTCACTCTTGATCAAGCATTTGCTTAGGTCAAGAGACTAGCTTATACTGTAGATCCAACCCTTGGCTAGGTCTTAGTTTTCAACCGAGCACTTTACTTAAAACTCTGAGTTATTGGAAAAGAAGTTGAAAAACTTCAAAACACGTATTCACCCCCCCCCCCCCCCCCCCCCCCCCCCGTGTTTTCCCTCTAACAATCCGGGACCAACAAGTGGTATCAGAGCAGCGGTTCTTTCGAGCCACTGCTTTGCATATCGGAAGCGAGTCCCCCTCTCGCTTCACGTTGTCTCACTGAACCGGATCCATTTTCCTAAGTGCATAAAACCCTCACTCACGCATACTGCATTACTGCTGATAGTTTGCTATGTCTACATACAGTGCATCGAATCTTCAACAGTTCTCTATAGAAGGGTACGAGACATGGAGCTTTCGAGTCGAGAGTTTCCTCAGTTCCATCCACGATAGAATGTGGGAGGTCATCGAGGAAGGACCGATCGAGATCAGAAAAGCCATCTCTGTGAATGTTCCAGCCGCTGAAGGCCGTGCAGCCCATGTCAGGCAAGAATACATGGAGAAGGACAAGGACGAGTACAACTCAAATGACTTCAAAATCGCCAACCTTGACAAAATCGCACGCCACACAATATAGAGAACTGTGTCGGATGCCTATCTGCCAAGGATCAGAAAGTGTGCAACGACGAAGGAAATGTGGGAAACCCTAGCCTTCATTTCTCAAGGAACGGACAAGATTAAGGAAAACAAACTAGCTGTACAAATGCGGGAGTTTGAAAGCCTTATAATGAAGTCGAGAGAGTCCATCGATGCCTTCGAATTGAGAGTCACCAACATCATTGCCACTCTCAATTCACTAGGGAAGGAACTCACAGACAAGGAGGTGAACCTCAAGATCGTTCGAGCTCTCACATGAAAGTGGCAAACCATGAAGGAGCTGTACCTGGCAACAAAGGACTTGTCAAAACTCATGCCGGAGATCCTGTTCTCCTAGCTCAAGGCTCACGAGTTCGATCTTAATCGAATGAGTCTTGACGATGAAGACGAAGCTCCCATGACATCGAAAGGAGTCGCTTTCAAAGCCGCTGAAGGGCCAAGCGACCAGACACTCGCTAAGATGTCAAGAGAAGAGATGTAAGAGCACGTTGCATTCTTATCGAAGAACTTCAACAAAATGAACTCTCGCATGGGCAAGTATAAGAGGTTTTACAAACAATACAAGGGAAGGAGCACTGATGCTCATAATGGAAAAGGGAAGAGAAAAGAATCGACAAATCCGATCTCACGGAACATGATGGAAGTGGAGTGCTACCACTGCCACAAGATGGGCCATTACAAGTCTGACTGCCCAAAGCTGAGTCCCAAGGAGCGAGAATAACTGAACGCCAAGAGAGAAGCTTCTCGGAGAGCGCTTGTAGCGAGTGAACTGCCAGTCGCTTCAACTGAAGAAGTTTCAAGCGACTCCAACGCATTCACTGATCCCAACTCCAGCGAGGGAGAGGATCTTGGACTTATGGCGCTCACCGACGAAGATACTGGGGAGGTGAGCCCCATGGATCGCATGCCAAGTGAAGGTCAACCTATTTGGTATTTGGACAGTGGATGTTCAAGACATATGATTGGCATGAGAGCTCTACTTCAAGAATATATTGAGAAGAAGGGTCCACATTTAACTTTTGGTGACAACTCTCGAGGAACCACCAAGGGTTATGGCGTACTGAAGATAGGAAAGCTCAAGATTGAAGAAGTTTCCTATGTGGAAGGACTGAAGCACAACTTGTTATCCATCTCACAATTCTGTGATAAAGGATACAATGTGGAGTTCATCTCCAACAAGTGCATTGTGAAGAACAAGCTGACATCCCAGATTGCACTCACTGGAGTTAGACAAAGGAATGTCTACATTGCGCAATGGGATAGCTGCAAAGAGGAGACGTGCTTGGTCGCTAGGAGTGCTACTGAAATTGGATGGCTATGGCACCGACGCTTGAACCATCTCAACTTCAAGATGATCAATCGCTTAGCTCGGAAAGGCTTGGTGCAGGGCATACCTAATGAGGTCTTTGTCAAAGACCATCCATGCTCACCATGCCAACGAGGGAAGCAGACGAAGAAGCACTTCGCCAGTTTAGATGAAGTGTCTTCCAAGCGAGTGTTGGAGCTGCTTCACATGGACTTGTTTGGACCAGTCACTTCAGTAATCGTCAATGGAAGGAAGTACACTCTTGTTGTAGTCGACGACTTCTCTCGCTACACTTGGGTTGTATTCCTATTTAGCAAGAAGGAGACATTGTCCAAGCTACACCAATTGCTCAAGCGTATTGCCGTGGAGAAGAATCAAGCGATCGCTACCATTCGCTCGGACAAAGGCACAGAGTTTCTAAACTCAACCATTGAAGCATACTGCACGGAGCATGGCATAGCACACCAAACTTCCTCAGCACGCACACCTCAGCAGAATGGATTTGGAGAAAGAAGAAATCGGATCATTAAAGAAGCCGTTCGCACCATGATTGCTGATTCAAAGCTCCCAATGAAGTATTGGGCTGAAGCTGCCAACACAGCATGCTACACTCAAAATCGGACGCTTCTCAAAAAAACGGTTCGACAAAACACCATATGAAATATGGACAGGGAGAATTCCTAACATCTCTTATTTCCATATCTTTGGTTGTAGGGTCTTCATCCATAATAATGGGAAGTCACAATTGAAAGCTTTTGAAAGCAAAGCTGATGAAGGAATATTCTTAGGATATTCTACATCAAGCAAAGCTTACAGGGTGTTCAATTGTAAAACCCTAATTGTGGAGGAATCACCCCATGTCGTATTTGATGAGTCTTCTTTAAGTCTTCCACAGGAACAGGTTCAAGCGAATGAGGAAAAGTCAAGCGAGGAACCTGTTAATCCACTGACTTGGGACATGCTTGAAGATGATGAAGAAATCAAGGATCCAAGCGAGCAGATTGCCCAAGAGAAGGTTGAAGCTGCCCCCAAGGCTCAAGAAACAAGTGTAGGCGAAGCACCCAATCTAGTCGCTTCAGATGGAGAAGCAAGCGACCCGCATGAAGAAGAAGAAGAAGCTGGTGGATCCAAGCGTGCATGGCTCAAAAATCATTCACCAAGCCAGATTATTGGAGATCTATCCAAAGGCGTGGTGACCAGAAGCCAAGTGTTTGGAGAAAGTGCTATGTTTAGTTGCTTTCTGTCCAACATTGAGCCAGCAAGCGTGGAAGAAGCCTTAGCAGATTCAAATTGGGTGATTGCCATGCAACAGGAGCTAAACCAGTTCACCAGGAACGATGTTTGGTACCTCGTGGAACGTCCCAAATTTCAGGATGTGATTGGCACCAAGTGGGTGATCAAGAACAAGACGGACAAAGACCACAACGTCGTGAGAAACAAGGCTCGACTCGTCTCCAAGGGTTACTGCCAAGAGGAAGGGATCGATTTCGATGAGACCTTCGCTCCAGTAGCCAGACTTGAAGCGATCAGACTATTTCTTGCCTATGCAGCGGCTAAGAAATTCAAAGTCTATCAAATGGACGTCAAGAGCGCGTTTCTCAATGGAGAGCTCAAGGAAGAAGTGTATGTGGAGCAGCCACCGGGTTTCGAGCAAGGAGACAAAGTGTATAGACTGAAGAAAGCCCTGTATGGATTGAAGCAGGCGCCTAGAGCGTCGTATGATACGCTATCTCAGTTCTTGGTGGATAATGGATTCCACAAAGGGAAGATAGATCGGACTCTCTTCACCATCAATCATGGAGAATATATGCTATGGGTCCAGATCTATGTGGATGACATCATATTTGGGTCACCAAACCAGTCGCTTAGCGAGAAGTTTGGAGAGTTGATGAAGACCAGATATGAGATGTCGATGATAGGCTTGATGAGTTGCTTCCTAGGTCTTCAAGTGAAACAGCAAGATGATGGAATCCTCATCAATCAAGCTAAGTATATTCGAGATATGCTTGCCAAGTTTGGTGTTCAACATGCTAAAGCTGTGAAGATCCCGATGAACACCAACTGGAAGATGGAGCCAGGTCTAGAAGGGAAGTCTGTGGATGCTACAGACTACCGTGCTTTGGTCAGATCCCTTCTATATCTCACTGCAAGCAGGCCAGATATAGCGTTTGCAGTTGTAGTATGTGCTCGCTTCCAAAGCAATCCCAAGCACAACCATCTTGAAGCTGCCAAGCGAATCCTTCGCTATCTCAAAGGCACCGTCAACATGGGGTTGTGGTATCCTGCTGAAGATAATCTAGAGCTCACAGGATATTCAGATGCTGACTATGGAGGATGCCGTGTTGAAAGGAAATCAACGTCGGGCACTTGTCAGTTCTTGGGAAGTAAGCTGATCTCATGGTTTTCAAAGAAGCAAACCAGTGTAGCTACTTCAACAACTGAAGCCGAATATATGGCCGCTGGAAGCTGCTGTTCTCAAATTCTATGGATTCGTTAGCAGTTGCAGGACTACAAAGTTGAAGCGAATGAGATTCCGATCTTCTGCGACAACAACAGTGCAATATGAATCTCGCAGAATCCAGTGCTTCACACCAGATGCAAGCACGTGGAAATTCGACATCACTTCATTCGTGATCATGTCGAGAAGAAGGATATCAAGCTCGTGAAAATCCATTCCGATCTCCAGCGAGCAGATATCCTCACCAAGCCTCTAGCTGAGTCTCGCTTCAACCAGCTATGCATGGAATTAGGGTTACTAGACCCTGGTGAAGAGTGCTAGATCCAGGATGCACAAAGGAGTGGACGCTTGCCCTCAAGCGACCCTCGCTTTGGATCTTCACCAATTCAAGCGAGTCGCTTCATAACTCACTCGCTTGAAGAAGGAGAAATAAGGTGGAGAAAGGTGGAGTGTTGGAAGATGTTCCCTACCCGCTTACATGAAAATTGTTAAGCCATTGGTTAAGGGGGAACTATTGATTGCTCTTGGAGCAGTCCACTTCCAATGCGAGCAAGGAAAGCTGCTACCTAGCCTAGGATTCCTAGCTAGTGGGTATAATCACTAGCAAGTGCCGTTTCTAGTAACAGTTGTGGGGTCTTGTATCGGGCCTTTCCACGTAAAAATTTTGAAAGCTTAGGCAGGGCTGGCACCTAGACCTTGCGTCCTCTTCCCATCTTTCCGCCGAAGAGGAGCATGTCTTCTCATCTCCTTCATCGTGAACAAACATTCACTCATTAGTCACTCTTCATTGAGTTGAGCTGCCGAATGTTTATTCATTTTTCTCCCACCTTGAATATTGCATCGCTTCAATTTTCCCATTTTGGGTCAAGCGAGTCGAATGCATGTTCATTCCATAGTCTCTAAGAGGAGAGCTTGAAGAGTTACCTTTTACTTTAACAGGTTGCAGGGCTGGTGACATGTCTCTGCTTAAAACAGAGATTGTCTTGTCATCCTGTCCTATTCTGCTCTGAGATAAGGACTTGTACTCATCTCCCATTCATCGTGAATAAGTACACTATAGTGAAGCTCCCTTCGGGTTGTAGTAAGCTTGTGTACTCTATTCATTCTCCCCCTCATTCACTTCGATGGAGGAGTCTCTAATTCGTAGAGGAAGATGGAAGAGTTGAATGCCAAGAAGACAATGCTCAGAGAAGACAAACAAGGAGCAAAAAGAGGTCTACACATGTGGTATCAATCTCCTACAATGTGAGATTGACTGGTAAGTGTTTCAATTTAAGTACACTAAGCAATGTGAAGCGTGCTAGAAACCTTCATTTGCTATGTGGAAAATATGAAATGAATCTGACACAAACACAAAGAGGAAAACATTCTTGTTTATTCTCGAAGTATGTAAGTCAAAAACATTTTAAATAAAGTCAAAGAAATTTTAATTTCTATACCAGTCACTTTAGATGGTCAAGCGAGTGCTTCGTCACTCAAGCGAGCCATCGCAAGCGAGTGTGGAACAGTCACGCCAAGCGAGTACTTCGCAAGCGAGTAAAAGCCAAGCTGCTACACTCGAAGCGAGCGGGTACGAAGCGAGCGTATGAGCTGTACACACTCGAGTGCAAATTTTACTTTTTGCTTTGCATTTAATGCAGATTCACGTACAAGGCAAAAATCTCGGGCGCGTGCAACTCTCTTCAAATCGAAGCGGGAAAATCGCACACGATCCAGCCATTGAATCTCAACAGTTTTAGAATCCGAGCCGCTGGATCGACGCCGTTTGGAGAGACGAATTGCAGAAGGCCACGTGGAATGCCAAGTCAACTTGGCTGCTCACTTTTACTGTGATGACGCCGGACACGTCAGTCACATCGCCCATGGCCGCCGCCTACGAACAGCATCTACGGGGATATTACTGTCTTGCCCCTGCCACGTCAGCCGTATCCTAATTCTATATAAAGGGCCGACGAAGACTTGCAGAAACTTTCATCACCCTCAAAAATTGCCATTCTCGTGCAAGTTTTGCATCTCTCTGCAATTCACGAGTCTCATCCTCCCCTTGTGTTTAAAACTTCACCCCATTCTCTCTAAATACTCAGTTATGGTGAAGAGGGCTGCAACTCAGATGATGGAGAAGTTTCTGTCCTCAATCGGAGATAACATCAACATCGAGCCTCACCTCGATGAGAAGGTTGTAGAAGTTGACGGCTTCTTCCGCAAGGCTGTGACCACGGCCGGCTTGTGGAAGTTCGTCACGGCTAGGCCGGAGAAGATATTGGCCAGATCTGTGGCCGAACTGCTGCTAAATCTGAAGGAAGATTAGACTTCTTCCACGTTCAATGATCCATCGGATGGTATGCTGGTGGAGGTAACACTTGACGCCATCGCCAGAGTCTTCAATCTGCCGAAGGAAGGAGCACATTCCTTTTCGGACTTAGAGTTGCCCGTGGATGTAGAGTTTGTCCATTTTGCCGTCGATAAGGATGCTGAGTTCGAGCCGAAACACAACAACATAAGAACAGATCTAGTTACTCCATTCAACTATATCTGGGAACTCTACTCCAAAGTGATAGTTTGCAGTATCGGAACTCAAGGCAAACTTTCCGACTCAAAGTTGTTCGCCGTCACCGTCATAGTGGATAGTCTGACAGGAACGAAGTTTAACTGGCATGGTTGGTTCATCAACCAAATGCACAAAGTTGCAAAGGACTTCAAGTTCGAGAAGGGTAGCACAGAGGAAATCCTTCGCAAGGGAAAGCTAAGATTTTTCTCCAGAATTTCATATGCTCTGGAGAAAGTCTTCAAAAACAGAAAGTGGACAGACACAGTGGAGTACAAGAAGAACACTCTTTTCTTCGACTTGTACAAGACTGAAAAGACTGCAGTGGATCTGAGAGTCTTTAACGTTCAAGTGCTCCCTGCAGCACCCGTCGCCGAAAGGCGAAGCGAGGCGAAGAAGGCCAAGCGAACCGCTTCACCAGCAAAGCGAGTGGGTGCGAAGCGAGTGAAGAAGGTGAAGCGTGTGGCTTCACTATTTGAAGCGAGCGAGGCTGAGAAGCAGCCGCTTGATAAAGAAGCAGAAGTTGATCAACCCATTCCCTCTCCAGCCAAAGATCAAACTCCCCCAGTCCAAACTCAAATCCAAGAACCACAAGAACCCTAAGCCTCATCCACTGCCCAACCACTCACCCAAAAACAAACCTCACCCCATTCCTTACATGAAGAAGAATCCACTTCTTCTATCCAAATCCTTAAAGTACCTTTTCTCAGTACCGATCTAGATGATACATACACAATGTACACCCCAACCAACCAACAAACCCAGCAACAAGCTCCTACCCAAGCCGAAACAATCCAAGCCTCATCACCCAACTCACCATCAGAATCAGCCACCTCTGCTGACACCACCCAAACCGGTAATACAGAAATCACCATCAAACCACCAACTCAACCCCCGCCTCCATCCGCAGAACAGATCGCTCTAACCCGATATTTGAGGGACATAGAGATAGCTGCATAGGATGTCCAGAGTCGCTATCCCAATGTTGAGATGTCTGAGGACTTCTTCACAAAAGCCACTGACTTCCTCACATACATCAAGTACCGGGGAACTGAGTATTACAAGATATTCAATCTCCGCAAAGCCTTTTCAGAGGATGTGCTTGAAACGAAGGAGGCGGAGCTGCTCAGTTTCATTGGCGTAGATGGATTCCATGCCTTCGTCAATGAGGCCAGCTACTGGGAAAAGCTGGACGCAAAAGTGAAACGAGTGTACAAAGACGCTTCAATCCCAGAGCGGGTACTGTCTGTGCATGAGCAGAAGTTGGTGATGGAACATGAAGAGGAAATGGTGGTTAAAGAGGAGGAAATTGCCAGTCTTCAGAGTGTGATCACACGGTGTTGGGAATTGTTATGGACCAATTTGTTAAGGGGGAACTATGTGGGATACTTGATAAACGAAGTCATTTGTTTTGATTGGATCCCAAAACCCCAAGTGTCCAACTCCCAAGTGACCCACTTTGATGTAGTTAATAGGTTAGAATTTTCTAAGCCTACTCTGTTAGGTTGGCTCTTTAATTTTTGTTTAGATTATAGGCTTCAAGAGTTCAAGTGAAGGCCACTCACTTGAGTGTGTTTTCCAAAGCGAAGCAAGTCTAGCAAACTGAAGTGAAGCGTACCGAAGAACAGTGTAGCGAAGCGATCGCTACAGTAGATTCGAAGTGAGTCTGCCAAAGCGAAGCGAAGCGAGCGCTACAGTTCAAAGCCAAAGCGAAGCGAAGCAAGCGCTACAGTGAAAAGTCAAAGCTAGTCAACTCTAGTCAGCTATTTCCAAAGCAGTCACTAGGGAAAGTTAATTCCCGAAGCGGCTCACTACAGATTGACTACGAAGTGACTCAACTAAAGCGAACGCTACAACTTCAAAGCGAAGCGAGCCACTTCCTACCAGAAAGCAACAGCACGACTCCCGCCCATATTTTGAACTCCAGTCAACAGGAGATCGTAGCATTAATTACGAGATCTCCACGTGTCGAAAGTGGAGTGGAGCGGAAGAGTTGACTGCCAGGCCGACAAAGGCGCCGCAACAGCACTGGCTCGCTCTAGTTACTGTTAACCTTGTAAGTTAGCCATTTTTGGCAAAATGCCAAAACTGGACGTCTGAAAAAGGTGCCAGCCTGCGCAAGTACTGTCGAGAGGAGGAGGGACAAGGCCACCAACCAAGCAACGGATCTCAGCCAACCCTCCGCCTATAAATAGTGAAGGATGAAGACGAAGAGTAGCAGAACACTATTTTGAGCATTCGAGCCTACTGCAAACAAACACTCCCAAGCCTTCGAGCAAATCTTCGAGTCTTTGTTACCAAGTGTTCTCCGAGTTTCCAGTTCATCGGAACTCGTCTTCACAACCTTCACACTTAGAGTCTAAGCCCATTCTATATCCAAGCTTAGAAGAAGAGCTCTAGCCATCTTTGCACTTATTGTAAAGAGCTCTTCACAGTGTGTTCATCAACCAAGAACCCTAAATCTGTCTGTTAGGTTTTTGAGTCGTCGTTAGGTTGTTTCGATCCAAGGCCCTTCTTTCACCAATTGAAGAAGCCTTGATCATAAAGTTTAGATCCAGGCTTACACTTACATCGTTTGGGTAAAGCTCGATCGAAGCTAGGCTGTAAGGAGAGCCCGTAATCTCCCTGTCTGTACGACTGAAGCGAGTGAAGCTTCCAGTCTAGTTAGGTTTTTGGTGTGAACCCGGAATCACCCAGCGTCCGTCAGATCCAAGCGAGTGAAGCTCGATCTTGACCAGGTTTTTGAAGGACCCGTAACCTTCAAGTTCTTGAGTGAAAAGAACAGTTGCCGTCGTGCAACAAGTGGACGTAGGAGCTTTATCTCCGAACCACTATAAATCTTCGTGTCGTATCTCTCTAACCCTTATCTCTCTACTATATTAGATTATCCATTGCACGTGCATTTAAACAAACAAACTTGATTCTTTAATTACTTAGGAAAGATTTTTAGCTCACCAAATTCCGCACACACGAGTAAAGACTCCCTCTTGATCAAGTACTCACTTCGGTCAGGCAGGCAAGCTACATACTGTAGAACTAGCTTCAGCTAGGTCTTAAGTTTCAAGTGAGCTCTTTACTTGTTACTCTGAGTTAAAGGATTTGAAGTTGAAAAACTTCAAAATACGTATTCACCCCCCCCCCCCCCCCCCCTCTACGTATTTTTCCTATTAACAAACCGGGACCAACAAGTGGTATCAGAGCAGCGGTTCTTTCGAGCCTCTGCTTTGCATATCCGAAGCGAGTCCCCACTCGCTTCACGTTGTCTCACTGAACCGGATCCTATTTTCCTAAGTGCATCAAAACCTCACTCACGCATATTGCATTTACTGCTGATAGTTTGCTATGTCTACATACAGTGCATCAAACCTTCCACAGTTCTCGATCGAAGGATATGAGACATGGAGTTTCCGAGTCGAGAGCTTCCTTTGCTCCATCCACGACCGGATGTGAAAAGTCATAGAGGACGGACCAATCGAAATCAAGAAAGCCATATCTGTGAACGTACCAGCTGCTGAAGGACGCGAAGCTCATGTCAGACAAGAGTACGTCGAGAAGGACAAAGATGAATACAATCCCAACGACTTCAAGATCGCCAACCTGGATAAAATCGCACGTCACACGATGCAGAGCACCGTGTCAGATGCCTATCTTCCTAGAATCAGGAAGTGTGCGACGGCGAAGGAAATGTGGGAAACTCTAGCCCTCATTTCTCAAGGAACAGACAAAATCAAGGAGAACAAACTCGCCGTTCAGATGCGGGAGTTTGAGAGTCTGATAATGAAGCCAGGAGAGTATATCGACACCTTCGAGCTGAGAGTTACAAACATCATTGCAACTCTCAACTCGCTTGGGAAGGAACTCACAGATAAGGAAGTCAACCTAAAGATTGTCCGAGCTCTCACAAGGAAGTGGCAGACTATGAAGGAGCTGTACCTAGCAACCAAGGATCTATCAAAGTTCACACCGGAGATTCTGTTTTTCGAACTCAAAGCTCATGAATTCGATCTGAATCGAATGAACCTCGACGAAGAGGATGAAGCGCCCACTACGTCAAAAGGAGTAGCATTCAAAGATGCTGAAGGGCCAAGCGAGCAGTCGCTAGCCAAGATGACGAGGGAAGAGTTGGAAGAACACATTGCTTTCTTATCTAAGAACTTCAACAAAATGAATTCTCGCATGGGCAAATACAAAAGATTCTACAAGCAATACAAAGGGAGGAGCACTGATGCTCGAGAAGGAAAAGGGAAGAAAGAAGAGAGGACAAAGCCGATCCCGAGAGACATGATGGAAGTGGAATGTTACCATTGCCACAAGATGGGCCACTACAAATCCGATTGCCCAAAGCTGAGTGCGAAGGAGCGAGAAGAACTGAAAGCAAAGAGGGATGCACCAAGGCGAGCGCTCGTAGCAAGTGAGGTGCCGGTCGCTTCAACTGAAGAAATCTCAAGCGACTCGGATGCATTCACAGATCCCAACTCCAGTGAGGGTGAGGATCTTGGACTCATGGCGCTCACCGATGAAGAAACAGGAGAGGTATTCATCTATCCCCCATCTAGTTCAATTACACTCGCACACTCGCACCAAGAGGAACCCAATTCCTCAACATGGAGTGAATTGCTTGACAAGCACGTTAAATTGTCAAGTGATCACGAAGTGCTGCATCAAGATTTATCTCAAAGCGAGAAGGAGAACCGAAAGCTAGCCACTGAGCTTGACCAAGTCAAACTTAATCTAAG
Organism: Thymus mandschuricus; assembly: GCA_029379335.1. Taxonomy (NCBI): domain Eukaryota; kingdom Viridiplantae; phylum Streptophyta; class Magnoliopsida; order Lamiales; family Lamiaceae; genus Thymus; species Thymus mandschuricus. The sequence continues at coordinate 9,004,363 of CM057074.1, read as the reverse complement.
GGCTATGACTAGTAAGTTCGAGGATCTCTTCGCGAGACATCAAAGCTTGGAAGGAAGGTATGAAGCCCAATCCACTCTAGTCGCCAACCTAAACAAAGCTTCATATGCTAGACAGGCACTAGAGAGTTCTCTTCTACCTTTTGGTAGAAAGGAAGGACTTGGATTTGAGGGTGGACCTTCCAAGCCGACTGTCTTTGTTGGTGCTTCAAACACACCATCAGTCATTTTGGAAATGCCCACTGCATCCAAAGCGACCACTAACAAAGACAAAGGCAAAATGGCTGAGAACCCTAAGAAAAAGCCAATGAAGATGTCTATATCTTTAAGGACTGAATCTAAGGGTAAGCAAAATAAAACTATCCCAAGCACTCACAATGCTAAAGATTACCAATCCAAAGGTAAAGGGAAACCAGTTGTAGCTTCTAAGCCTCAAGCCAAGACACGAGAGACAAAGGATCTCACTTTCAAGAAGAGGAGTAATGTCTATGTGTCACGTTATCCGGACTGGAGATGGTCCAACCGGACTAACGTTGAGGGGGAAGAATTCGAAGCACCAAAGAGGCTGCTTCGAACTCCCAAGGTTACTCAAGCGAGTCGGGGTAAGAACCCTGGTTGGACCGCTTCGAGAAAACCTTGCGAGCCGCTTCGACAGCCTAGAAATCCTAAGTCAGTCTCTAAAACCATAGCTAATCCGAAGCGAGTTGCTTCAGGATATAAGCAAAGTGGGAAGAGCATTGGTAGGACTGAAGCGAGCCGCTACCCCTCTTGCACACACTGTTGCACATGTGAAGCTGCTTCAAGGCAGAAGTCACTGTTTTCGAAGGTCGAGAAGCCCAAAGCACAAGCTTCCTTTCAAAAGAATGTGAAGCAAGTGTGGGTACCTAAGGGAACTAACCTGCAAGGACCCAAACTGATTTGGGTACCAAAATCTGTCTAATTGCTGGTGAGCGCCGTGGATCCCATGCCATGTGAGGGTCAACAAATTTGGTACTTGGACAGTGGATGTTCAAGACACATGACCGGCATGAGAGCTCTACTTAAAGATTACATAGAGAAGAAGGGTCCACACGTTACATTTGGTGATAACTCTCGAGGAAGCACCAAAGGATATGGCGCACTGAAAGTTGGAAAGCTCACAATTGGAGAAGTCTCTTATGTGGAAGGACTCAAGCACAACCTGTTGTCCATTTCACAGTTTTGTGATAAAGGGTACAGGGTGGAGTTCATCTCCAACAAGTGCATTGTGAAGAGCAAACTCACGTCTCAGATTGTGATCACTGGAATTAGGCAAAGGAACGTCTACATAGCACAATGGGACAGCTGCAAAGTGGAAACTTGCCTAGTTGCAAGAAGTGCCACAGAGATAGGATGGCTATGGCACAGACGCTTGAACCATCTCAACTTCAAAGCAATCAATCGCTTAGCTCGTAAGGGTTTGGTGCAAGGCATACCAAATGAAGTCTTTATCAAAGACCATCCATGCTCACCATGCCAACGAGGGAAGCAGACAAAGAAGCACTTCGCCAGTCTCGAAGAAGCCTCATCAAAGCGAGTGCTCGAGCTGCTTCACATGGATCTGTTTGGTCCAGTTACTCCAGTTAGTGTGAATGGAAGGAAATACACTCTAATTGTAGTCGACGACTTCTCTCGCTACACTTGGGTCGTATTTCTCTACAGCAAGAAGGAGACTCTGACCAAGCTACCACAACTGCTCAAGCGATTGGCTGTGGAGAAGAATCAAGCGATCGTGACCATCCGCTCCGACAAAGGGACAGAGTTCTTGAACTCTACCATCGAAGCTTACTGCACGGAGCATGGCATAGCACATCAGACCTCCTCAGCACGCACACCACAGCAGAATGGAGTTGCTGAAAGAAGAAATCGTATCATCAAGGAAGCAGTTCGAACCATGATTGCAGACTCAAAGCTTCCAATGAAGTATTGGGCTGAAGCAGCCAATACAGCATGCTACACGCAGAATCGAACGCTTCTCTGCAAACGACACGACAAAACACCATATGATATATGGACAGGAAGAATTCCTAACATATCTTATTTCCATATCTTTGGTTGTAGGGTCTTCATCCATGATAATGGGAAGTCACAGTTGAAAGCCTTTGAAAGCAAAGCTGATGAAGGAATATTCTTAGGATATTCCACATCAAGCAAAGCTTACAGGGTGTTCAACTGTAAAACCCTAATCGTGGAAGAATCACCCCATGTCGTATTTGATGAATCTTCTTTAAGTCATCCACAGGAACAGGATCTATCTAAAGACGGAAAGTCAAGTGAGGAACCCATCAACACTCTTACTTGGGACATACTTGAGGATGAAGAAGAGATCAAAGGCTCAAGCGAGCAGAATGTCAAAGGAAAAGATGAAGCTGCCCCCAAGACTTCTGAAGCAAGTGCAGGCCAAGCACCCAATCCACTTGCTACAGATGGTGAAGCAAGTGACAAGGAAGAAGATGAAGATGAAGCTGGCGGATCCAAGCGAGCGTGGCTCAAAGATCACTCACCAAGTCAAATCATTGGAGATCCATCCAAGGGTGTAGTGACCAGGAGTCAAGTGTTTGAAGAAAGTGCCATGTTCAGTTGCTTTCTCTCAAACATTGAGCCATCAAGCGTGGAGGAAGCTCTAGCCGACTCAAACTGGGTGATCGCCATGCAAGAAGAGCTGAACCAGTTCACCAGGAATGACGTATGGTACCTCGTGGAACGTCCCAAATTTCAGCACGTTATTGGCACCAAATGGGTGTTCAAGAACAAGACGGACGAGGACCACAACGTAGTGAGGAACAAGGCGCGACTCGTTGCCAAAGGCTACTGCCAAGAGGAAGGAATCGACTTTGACGAGACCTTCGCTCCAGTGGCACGGCTTGAAGCTATCAGATTGTTTCTAGCCTATGCAGCAACCAAGAAGTTTCAGGTCTATCAAATGGATGTGAAGAGCGCATTCCTCAACGGTGAACTCAAGGAAGAAGTGTATGTGGAGCAGCCACCGGGTTTCGAGCAAGGAGACATGGTGTATCGCTTGAAGAAAGCTCTATATGGGTTGAAGCAAGCTCCCAGAGCTTAATATGATACACTTTATCAATTCCTAGTGGATAATGGATTTCACAAAGGAAAGATAGATCGAACCCTTTTCACAATCAACCATGGAGAGGATATGCTATGGGTTCAGATCTACGTAGACGACATCATATTGGGATCGCCAAACCAGTCGCTTAGCGAGAAGTTTGGAGAGCTGATGAAGACCAAATATGAGATGTCAATGATTGGCTTGATGAGCTGCTTTCTAGGTCTTCAAGTGAAGCAGCAGGATGATGGTATCTTCATCAATCAAGCGAAGTACACAAGAGATATGCTTGCTAATTTCGGTATTCAACATGCTAAAGCTGTGAAGATCCCAATGAATACCAACTGGAAGATGGAGCCAGACGAAGAGGTAAAATCTGTGAATGCTACAGATTATCGTGCTCTTATTGGATCCCTCCTATATCTCACTGCAAGTAGGCCAGATATTACTTTTGCAGTTGGAGTCTGCGCTCGCTTCCAAAGCAACCCCAAGCACAACCATCTTGAAGCTGCCAAAAGGATTCTTCGATATTTGAAGGGCACTATCAACATGGGTCTGTGGTATCCAGTGGAGGACAACCTGGAGCTCACTGGATATTCCGATGCTGACTATGGAGGGTGCCGAATTGATAGGAAATCAAATTCTGGCACGTGTCAGTTCTTGGGAAGCAAGCTAATCTCGTGGTTCTCAAAGAAGCAAACAAGCGTAGCTACTTCAACAACTGAAGCTGAATACATGGCCGCTGGAAGCTGTTGTTCTCAAATCCTATGGCTTCGTCAACAGTTGAAGGACTACAAAGTTGAAGCAAATGAAATTCCGATCTTCTGCGACAACAACAGTGCCATATGTATTTCGCAGAATACAGTGCTTCACACCAGATGCAAGCATGTGGAAATTCGACATCATTTCATTCGTGATCATGTCGAGAAGAAGGATATCAAGCTCGAGAAAATCCATACCGATCTCCAGCGAGCAGATATCCTCACCAAGCCTCTAGCTGAGTCTCGATTCAACCAGCTATGCATGGAATTAGGGTTATTAGACCCTGGTGAAGAATGCTAGATCCAGGATGCACGAAGGAGTGATCGCTAGTTTTTCGTAGCGTCACTCGCTTCGGATCTTCACCAACTCAAGCGAGTCACTTCAAAATCTCACTCACTTGAAGAAGGAGAAACAAGGTGGAGTAAGGTGGAGTGTTGGAAGATGTTCCCTACCCGCTTACAGGAATTGTTAAGCCATTGGTTAAGGGGGAACTATTGTTTGCTCCCGGAGCAAGCTACTTCCAAAGCGAGCAAGGAAAGCTGCTACCTAGCCTAGGATTCCTAGCGAGTGGGTATAAACACTCGCAAGTGTCGTTTCTAGTAACGGTTGTGGGGTCTTGTATCGGGCCTTCCCACGTAAAAATGGTGAAAGCTTAGGCAGGGCTGGCACCTAGACCTTGTGTCCTCTTCCCATCTTTCTGCCGAAGAGGAGCAAGTCTTCTCATCTCCTTCATCGTGGATAAATGTCCATTCCTTACTCACTCTTCACTGAGTTGAGCTGTCGGATGTCTATCCATTCCCCTCTCACTTTGAACTTTGCATCGCTTCAATTTGCCCAAGCTTGGGTCAAAGCGAGTCGATTGCAAGTTCATTCTGTAGCATGTAGGAGGATGCTTGAAGGTTTACCTTTTTCTACAAAAGGTTGCAGGGCTGGTGACATGCTTCTGCGTAAAATACGAGATTGTCTTGTCAGAGCATTCTCATTGTCATCCTGTCCATTTCTGCTCTGAGATAAGGACTTGTACTCATCCCCCATTCGTCGTGAATATGTACACTTACGTGAAACTCCCCTCTGGGTTGTAGTAAGCTTGTGTACTATATTCATTTCCTCCCTCATTCACTTCGATGGAGGACTCTCTAATTCGTAGAGGAAGATGAATGCCATGAAGACTAATGCCAAGAAGTTGAATTACCAATCAGGTAGTATCAACAAGCTTCAAATCAAACAAGTGGATTCTACAATCTGAAGTCCAAATCAAATGAAGTCTTCAAATAGTGGTATCAATCTCCTACGAAGTGAGATTGACTGATGGCCAAGCGAGTGCTACGTCACTCAAAGCTAGCCATCGCAAGCGAGTGCGGAACAGTCACGTGAAGCGAGTACTCTGCAAGCGAGTGGATGCTGAAGCGGCTACACTCGAAGCAAGCGGATACGTAGCGAAGCGTATGAGCTGTCAGCACTCGAGTGCCTATTTCACTTTCTGCCAAGCATTTAATGCAGCGGCGCGTAGAAGAAGAAACGACAGGCGCGTGGACGTCAAAGCCGAGGAAAGCGGGAAAAACCGCACTCAATCCAGCCGTCGAATCTGAACCGTCTCTAAATCTCAACCGCTGGATTGACTACTATTGGAAGAGACGAATCAAAAGCTGCCACGTGGCCACGTCAAACCAAATTGGCGGTTCACTTTTCCAGTGATGACGCCGGACACGTCAGATCCATCACCGAAGGTCCGCCGCCCCTGCACAGGATCTTGGAAGATATTACTGTCTTGCCCCTGCCTCGTCAGCCGAACCCTAGTTTTATATATATGTAAAACCAAAGGCTGCAGAAAAATTTCACAAGTCTCAAAACTACCATTTTAGTGAAACCTCTGCACCTCTGAAATCTCAAACCTAAAATCCCTCAAAGCCTTCACAACCTTCAATTTTAGCCATTCTCGTGCTTAGATCTGCAACCTCTGCACCTCACGAGTCTCAACCCTTACACTGTTCAAATCTCGTTTCAAAACTTCCCAAATCTCACCATGGGCAAAAAGCTGAGTACAGAAACGATGGAGCAATTCATGACGAAGGTAGACAAGCACATCAACGTCGAGCCCCATCTCGACCCAATTGTCATCGAGAGAAAGGGCCTCTTCCGTAGAGCCGTGACCACGGCCGGTCTTTGGAAGTTTGTAACGTTGATTCCGACGAAGGTCTTGGCAAAGGCAGTGGGAGAGCTACTTCTGAACTTGAAGAAGGAACAAAACACAACATCATTAATAGATCCACAAACCCGGAAGCCGGTGGAAGTGGACTTGAACGAGCTCATCAGCGTGTTCGATTTGCCAAGGGAAGGAGGAGATTCCCTGTTGGATTTGGGATTCTCGGCTAAAGACCAATATGGTCGTTTCGCAGTCGACAAAGCAGAACCAAACTTCAGAGTGGCCAGCATTCGTTCAAATTTGAAGGCCCCTTTCAACCTCATCTGCGAACTCTTTACGAAGAGCATCGCATGCTATGTCGGATCCCTAGAGACGCTGTCGGAAACAAAACTGATCGGTACCATCATGATCGTCGACAGCCTCACTGGAACTAAATTCAACTGGCACGGGTGGTTTCTCAAACAAATCCACGAGGCGGCTGAAGATTTTGCATTTGTACCAGGAACTGCAAATAAGATTCTCCGCAAAGGGAAGTTGAAATTCTTCTCAAGACTATCCGTCGCGTTGGAGTTGAAGTTTCCGGAGAAAAGATGGCCGGATTCCGACACGACCATATACAACAAGCAGACAATCTTCTACGAAGAATGGAAGAAAACAAAGATACTAATGGATCAGGGACTTCTAGTTGTAGAAGTGCCCGCAGCAACGCCAGTTGCGAAAGCACAAGCTGAAGCTCCCCAAGCAAAGCGAGCCGCTTCACCTCTGAAGCAAGCGGCTACAAAGCAAGGGAAGAAGAAATTGAAGCAAGTCACTTCACCTGTCCAAGGAAGCGAGGCGGTGGAGAAGCCGCTTGAGGACACTGAAGTTAACAAATCCCAATCCTCATCTACTAAAGCTATCCAAATCCCTGAAACCCAGCAAACTCAGCCAGCCACAGAACCCATCCATATCCCTGAAACTCCTGAAGCTACATCATTCCAATCCCCTTCAACATCGGCAGAAACAGCTGATACAGCCCATACATCCATAATTCCCCAGTTCCAAATCCCCAAAACCCCCTCACAGGTGGATGCTCTCAAAAGATACAAGAGAGACAGAGAGCAAGCAGCTGAAACCCTCAGAACCCGCTATCCCTCAGTGCCTATGTCAGACGACTTCTTCACCAAGATAGTCGATTTCTTGACATACGTCACCTACCGCGGCACAGAGTTTTACAAAGTTTTCAAGCTCCTGGAGGCCTTCTCAAAGGAAGATCTCATCCAGATGGAAGGAAAGCTCCTGGACTTCATCGGTGAAAATGGCTTTCATGCATTTCTCACTGGAACCAGCTTCTGGGATAAGCTGGACGCAAAAGTAAAGCGTGCCTATCCGGACGCTAAAGTCCCTGAGCACACTCCGACCATTCATGAGAAGAAACTAATGAGGGATCACGCAGAGGAGGTGGAGGTTAAGGAGGCGGAGATCTCAAGTATACAAAGCGAGATCACCAAAAAGAAGATGGAGTTGGAAGAGAAGGAGAAGGCGCTGGAGGCGCAAATGAAGCTAGTGAATGATCACACAAAATCAATCAACGAACTCAAGGGCTCGCGTGACCCAGAAAGGAGCCGCTTGAGAGAGGTGAATACCAAGCTTATCACAGTTGGTAAAGAGAAGGAGGCATTGGAGAAAGAGGTGAAGAAGTTGAAGGAAGCAGTAGAGAAGAGAGATGAAGAAGTGATAAGAAAAGGGAGTGAGCTGATAAGCACCAAAAAGACCCTCGACTTACTTCAAACTAAACTGAAGGAACTCAAAGAAGAGAGTGACATTGACAAGAAAGAATTGGAGAGTCGAAGGAGGAGTGCTCAAGCTCTTGATTTACAGAGTGCCGAGCTCTCAATTCTGCTAAAGACAGTCAAAGAATTGGGTGAATTGTACACCGAGAAGGTAGCTGCAGGTGCCGAATTCCATCTCTCTCTCAATCAGAGAGAGAGATCGCTTGAAACCTTGGAGGCAGAACTTCAAGCAGCACAGGATTTCTGGTACTTCAACCTGCAAGAGCAAAAGAATGATATGAAGAGAGAAATTGAAGCGGAGCTGGAGGCTCGCTTCAGAAGACTAGAGCCTTTGGAAAGAATGATGAGATCTGTAGTTGAGAGAGAAAAGCAATGCGAATATTTGCTGGAAGAAATCTCGATCAAAACAGCAGGAATGGTACTGTCGGAAGAACAAGTCTTCGCGACACGAACAGAAAGTATGCTTCGTGCTGTACTTGATAAGATTGAGGGACTTTACAAGTCTCTTGCTGGAAAGACAATCGTCCCAACCCCTGGCGGTGATGATGCCAAAAAGGAGGAAGGGATGGTACTGAAAAATACCAATCTCTTGGAACCACAAGGTGGAGTAACTGGTGCGTTTGAAGTAGAAAGGTTGTTGGAAGAAGGTAGTGGTACCAGAGAAGAGGAGAAGGAGGCAAAGCTTGCTAAGAAAGGCAAAGAAAAGCTCACAGAGGAAGAACTAATGAAGAAGCCCGAGGAACCTCGCAGGCCACTTGAAGAAAAAGTGCTAGCTTCTTCTATCGCACGACATCCTCCAGTTACGGTGTTAACCAAGGAGGAAAGGCGGAAGCAAGTGGAGGAAAACGAAGCCACAGCCAGGCAGTCGGAGCTAGGAAGGTTAACTCTTGCAGGTGCTTCGAGTTCCAATGCGCATACTTCAGCCGCCGCAAGTGCTGCACTCACCTTGGCAACTGAAGAAGTCACTTCATCTGCAATTGTCGCTTCAAGTGCAACCACAAAGAAGGACATGCCGCCTCCCCCACCACCAAAGCAAATAGTGAAGCGAACTGCTCCAGAAACTAAAAGAGATGATTCAGCTACCAAGCGCCAAAAGGTCGAGAAGGCAGTTGCTTCAAGGGCAGAGAAGGACGAGAGAAAAGGGAAGAGAAGAGATGTAGGAAGGGATGAAGCAGAGAAGGAAAAGAGGATAAAGGCAAAGCGACTGCAAGTCATTGACGACCGGATTGAGGAACACTTCATTGAAGTGAGACTCATCCAGTCCGTCTTAGTCCGAAGTGCCTTTGTTCCGGTCATACCAGAGGAGTCCGATGCATGCCTAGCTCAGGCTATGATCGATACATGTCACGAGACTGCTAAAGAGATGATTAACTCTGGTCGCTACCCTCTCAAAGAGGAACGCAATTACATTCGCAAGCAACTCAACCAGAAGCTTCCTATCTGGAGCGGCGAGTCAGGAAAGAAGTTCAAAACGGTCATGGCACAAATGTCCAGCCGGTCGGAAGAGGAGTTGACTGTGCGCAGAAATGAGCACCCAGATGCCCGTGAGATTGAGCAATTCATCCCTGACGAATTACTTGAGCAATGGCTACATTACAAGGAGAAATTTATCAAAGCATACTACTATTGGGAGGTAGTGCCATTGCAGACCGAATGCTCAAGGGTCAGTGCGCTCAACAACTTTCTCAGTGCCTATGATGAGAAGTTTAGGCGAGAAGTCTTCGCTCTTGCACAGCTTGCAGAGCCCACGCCGTTAATCATCAAGGTACCAGCCAAGAAGGAATTTCCTATGCCATTCCTACCTGGCACCAGTGTCCCCAATCGCAGCATCATCGATGCTGAGGTGGATGAAGCCTTCCAACTGGAAGAGACTTGGAGGAGGCCAAGTATTCACAGTGTTGATTCGCTGGAAGCAAAGGTTTTCAGTGCATACACCATACCAGAAGAAATGATTGAAAAGGATTTGGAGGCAGAGGAAGAAGAGAAGGAAATGGAAGTGACGAAGGGAAAGGAGGATGACAGGGAAGGAACTGCAGGAAACCTTTGAGTTTCAAGTTCCTTATATATTTTGTGAACTGCTTGTTCATCTATCAAACTTCAATTTCGGTCAAAATTTGTCATTTACCTGCTTTGTGAATGACCTTACCTTTTGCTACAAACTCAAATAATTTAACCAAAAAAAAAAAGGGAAAGGAACTTAAAAATTTACAAACGAAGCTGCAAAGGAAGCAGTCGCTTGGAGTTCCCTTCACGGTTAGATAGGCTGGAACTTTCTAAGTCTTAGCTTTTGGGTTTTGGCATCATCAAAAAGGGGGAAATTGTTGGGAATTGTTATGGACCAATTTGTTAAGGGGGAACTATGTGGGATACTTGATAAACGAAGTCATTTGTTTTGATTGGATCCCAAAACCCCAAGTGTCCAACCCCCAAGTGACCCACTTTGATGTAGTTAATAGGTTAGAATTTTCTAAGCCTACTCTGTTAGGATGGCTCTTTAATTTTTGTTTAGATTATAGGCTTCAAGAGTTCAAGTGAAGGCCACTCACTTGAGTGTGTTTTCCAAAGCGAAGCAAGTCTAGCAAACTGAAGTGAAGCGTACCGAAGAACAGTGTAGCGAAGCGATCGCTACAGTAGATTCGAAGTGAGTCTGCCAAAGCGAAGCGAAGCGAGCGCTACAGTTCAAAGCCAAAGCGAAGCGAAGCAAGCGCTACAGTGAAAAGTCAAAGCTAGTCAACTCTAGTCAGCTATTTCCAAAGCAGTCACTAGGGAAAGTTAATTCCCGAAGCGGCTCACTACAGATTGACTACGAAATGACTCAACTAAAGCAGACGCTACAACTTCAAAGCGAAGCGAGCCACTACCTACCAAAAAGCGACAGCACGACTCCCGCCCATATTTTGAACTCCAGTCAACAGGAGATCGTAGCATTAATTACGAGATCTCCACGTGTCGAAAGCGGAGTGGAGCGGAAGAGTAGACTGCCAGGCCGACAAAGGCGCCACAACAGCACTGGCTCGCTCCAGTTACTGTTAACCTTGTAAGTTAGCCATTTTTGGCAAAATGCCAAAACTGGACGTCTGAAAAAGGTGCCACCCTGCGCAAGTACTGTCGAGGGGAGGAGGGACAAGGCAACCAACCAAGCAACGGATCTCAGCCAACCCTCCGCCTATAAATAGTGAAGGATGAAGACGAAGAGTAGCAGAACACTATTTTGAGCATTCGAGCCTACTGCAAACAAACACTCCCAAGCCTTCGAGCAAATCTTCGAGTCTTTGTTACCAAGTGTTCTCCGAGTTTCCAGTTCATCGGAACTCGTCTTCACAACCTTCACACTTAGAGTCTAAGCCCATTCCATATCCAAGCTTAGAAGAAGAGCTCTAGCCATCTTTGCACTTATTGTAAAGATCTCTTCACAGTGTGTTCGTCAACCAAGAACCCTAAATCTGTCTGTTAGGTTTTTGAGTCGTCGTTAGGTTGTTTCGATCCAAGGCCCTTCTTTCACCGATTGAAGAAGCCTCGATCATAGAGTTTAGATCCAGGCTTACACTTACATCGTTTGTGTATAGCTCGATCGAAGCTAGGCTGTAAGGAGAGCCCGTAATCTCCCTGTCTGTACGACTGAAGCGAGTGAAGCTTCCAGTCTAGTTAGGTTTTTGGTGTGAACCCGGAATCACCCAGCGTCCGTCAGATCCAAGCGAGTGAAGCTCGATCTTGACCAGGTTTTTGAAGGACCCGTAACCTTCAAGTTCTTGAGTGAAAAGAACAGTTGCCGTCGTGCAACAAGTGGACGTAGGAGCTTTATCTCCGAATCACTATAAATCTTCGTGTCGTATCTCTCTAACCCTTATCTCTCTACTATATTAGATTATCCATTGCACGTGCATTTAAACAAACAAACTTGATTCTTTAATTACTTAGGAAAGATTTTTAGCTCACCAAATTCCGCACACACGAGTAAAGACTCCCTCTTGATCAAGTACTCACTTCGGTCAAGCAGGCAAGCTACATACTGTAGAACTAGCTTCAGCTGGGTCTTAAGTTTCAAGTGAGCTCTTTACTTGTTACTCTGAGTTAAAGGATTTGAAGTTGAAAAACTTCAAAATACGTATTCACCCCCCCCCCCCCCCCCCTCTACGTATTTTTCCTATTAACAAACCGGGACCAACACACGGAAGACTGAGGAGTTGGAGAAGAAGGTGGAGGAGGTCAAGAATCTGCATGCAGATTTTGACAAAGTGAAAACCGAGTTGGAGGGAAAACTCGAGGAAAAGGTGAAGCTGCTGGAGGAGAAGGTGAAGCTAGTAGAGGAGAAGGAGAAAAATGTTGAAGAGCTCAAGCAGTCGCTTGAAGCTGAGAGGAGTCGCTTGAAAGATGTCAACTCCAAGCTAGTGGCTGTGGAGGAAGAGAAGAAGAAGGTGACTAAGCACCTAGAGAGGAAGAGGAAGTTAGTGGAGGAGAAAGATGAAGAACTGATCAAGCTCGGGAACGAGTTGACCAGGACCAAAAAGGCACTCGACACGCTTGAGAAAGAAACAGATATTCTAAAACTCAAGCGTGCTGAGGAATTGAGTGAACTGGAAAGCCGACGGAGGAATGCTCAAGCTGTTGACTTGAAGCAGGCATAATTGTCCATCAAGATTGATGAAGCACAGAAGGTGGCAGGAGACTTTGCCGTCAAAATTGCTGCTGCTGCTCAAGTTAACGTGTCATTGAACAGAAGAGAAAGGAGCATAGCCACTGCAAGGGCTGAACTTGAAGCAGCCCAGACTCATTTTGGATTTGTCTTGCAGGAAGAGCGCAAGAAAATCCGTGCTGAAGTTGAAGCGGAGCTGGACGCTCGCTTCAAGGAAGTTGAACCACTGGAGAGCTTGATGGCTTCAGTGAAAGAGCGAGAAGAGCAGTGCAAGTTTCTGCTCGATGAAATTTCAGCAAAAACTGCAGAAATCGTGCTATATCAAGAGCACGTTTTCGCGAAGCGATCTGAGCAGATGCTTCATGCAGTTTACGACAAATTTGATGCCATTTACCAATCCATCAGCGGAAAGGTAGTCACCACGACCCCCGGCAGTCTTGATGATGCCAAAAAGGGGGAAAGTATCGTAGAAAGAAAGGAGGAAATGATTGTAGATCAAGGGGAAGTATTACAGAAGAAAGGAGGATCGAAGCAGGAGGCTTGATCGAAGGAGGAAGTGGAGTCGGAGAAGGGAATAGAGGACAGGAAGAGGAGGTAATGGATGAAGAAGTACGGGCAGAGCTGGCACGTAAGAAGGGAAAGGACAAGGCAGCCTATTAAGAGCCTCGCAAGCCGCTAGCCGGGAAGCTGCTAGCTTCTTCACTTGCAGCTTCGGCCGCACAAACCGAGAAGCAGATTGCGGCGGATGAAGCTCTCGCCCTTGCCCTGCAGCAAGAGTTCGAGTTGAAGAGGAAGGGAGTCACTGAGATCCCTCAAGTGAAGCCATTGCAAGCAGTGTCTTCCTCCCAAGCAGGCGCTTCAGGTTCCTCAATTCAAGCGCCCGCTTCGACACTGGCTCTCGCTTCAACCACTGCTGCCGCCGCTTCAGTCAGCCAAGCGATTGTGCCTGCAGAAAAGAAGCAGATGCCACCCCCTCCTGCACCTCCAGCGCCGAAAACTCATCTGAAGCGTACAACACCGGAAACTAGAGAAGAAGATCTTGCGGCTAAGAGCCAAAAGATGCAGTAGACAATCGTTGCAAAAACCGGTCGCTACGAGAGGAGGAAGAGAAGTGAAGAAGGAAAGAAGAGACATGCCGAGAAGGAGAAGACACTTAAACTTGCCAGAGTTAAAGTTGTGGAAGTTCGGATTGAGTCCCACTGGAATGAAGTGAGGCTCATCCAATCTGCTATCTCTCGGAGTTCTTACATTCCCTTCATGCCGGAAGAATCTGAAGCTTGCCAGACCCAAGCCATGATCGACACTTTCCGGGTTACCATCAAGGAAATGGTTGACTCCAAACGCTATACTGATGATGAATGTGAGTTAATTCGCAAGCTAGTCAATGCAAAATTGCCTCAGTTCAATTCTGCTGCAAGTGCAAAATTCAACAAGATTATGGAAGAGCTGACCAGCAGAACGGAAGAGGAGTTGGTCGTGAGAAGGGGAAATCATCCAGATGCTCGAGAAATTGAGAACTTCATCTCCAATGATCTTCTGAAAATATGGCTCATCTGCAAAGAAAAGTTCATCAAGGCCTACTACTATTGGCAAGTAGTGCCTCTTCAGGATGAATGCTCGAGACTAGACGCTCTCAATAACTTCTTGTGTTTCTATAACGAGGAGCTACGTCGGAAGATTTTCACGCAGGCTGAGGAAGCTAATCCCAAGCCTATCATTGTCAAAGTACCTGCAATAACAGATTTTCCGATGCCGCTCTTGCCGAACTCAAGCGTTCCAAACAGGAGGATTATTGATGAGGAAGTTGATGAAGCACTGAGACTAGAAAGCAGTTTCAGACCAAACCAGTTCAATGTGAAGACCATGGAAGAGAAGGTCCTTTCTGCCTATTATTTGGAAGAGGAGAAGGATGAGGAGCATAAATCATCAGAATATCCTTAATTTCCATCTATATTGTGAACTGCTTGTTCATCTATCTATCATTTAATTTCTGTCAAAATGTGTCATTTACAAGCTTTGTGAATGATTTATCATTATGCTACAAACACACTATACTAACCGAAAAAAATGGGGAAAGGAACTTAAAAAAAATAAAAAAAAAATAATAATAATAAGAAATAAAAAAAAAAAAAAAAATGAGCAAATCTGCAAAGGAGGCAGTCGCTTGAAGTTCTTTTCACGGTTAGAAAGTTAGTAGAAAGTTAGTGGGTTTTGGCATCATCAAAAATGGGGAAATTGTTGGGAATTGTTAAGGATATAACTTGTTAAGGGGGAACTCAAGGGGACACTTGAAAAATGTATGTTTTGATTTGATCCCAAAACCCCCTAAGTATCCTATTCCCAAGCGACCCAGATTGATGTAGAAATAGGTTAGAATTTTTCTAAGCCTATACTGTTAGGATGGCTCTTTATATTGCTTTAGTCGCTTAGGCTTTGGACTGCAGGATTTTCAAGCGAAGGCCACTCGCTTGAGTGTGTTTTCCAAGCGAATCAAGTCTAGCGAGCTGAAGTGAAGCGTGCCAAAGTACAGCGAAGCGAAGCGAGCGCCACTGTAGATTCGAAGCGAGTCCACTAAAGCGAAGCGAAGCGAGCGCTACACTGAAGAGTCGAAGCGAGTCAACGCGAGTCAATAAATAATATAACGGACACTCGGGAAATTTATTTTCCTAGTACTCGCTACAGTATGACCTTGAAGCGACTCATTTGAAGCGGACGCTACATAAATAAAGCGAAGCGAGCCCCTACCTAACAGATTGCGACAACTCAATTCCCGCTCCGAATTTGAACTACAGTCAAACTGAAGATCGCCGCATTAATTGCAAGATCTCCACGTGTCGATTGATGAGAGGAGCAACGGAGTTGACTGCCAGGCCAACAAGGGCGCCGCAACAGTCCTGGATCGCTCCAGTTACTGTTACGCTTGGAACGTAGCCAGTTTTGGCAAAGTGCCAAAACCGCGCGTCTGAAAAGCAAAAGGCCTGTGCAAGTACTGTCGAGAGGAGGAGGAACAAAGCCACCTACCAAACAATGGATCTCGGCCAACCCTCCGCCTATAAATAGTGAAGGATGAAGACGAAGAGAAGCAGAACACTACTTGAGCATTCAGCGCCTACTGCAAACAAATACTCCTAGCTTTTCAGCATACTTTCAAGTCTTTGTTTCAAGTGTTCTCCGAGTTTCAGTTTCATCGGAACTCGTCTTCGCAACCTTCACACTTAGAGTTCTAAGCCCACTTCATATCCAAGCTTAGAGAAGAGCTCTAGCCATCTTTACACTTACTGTAAAGAGCACTTCATTAGTGTGTCTATCGAGAAACCAAAATCCCTAACCCTAAGTTCTGTTGTTAGGTTTTGTGTTCGTCGATAGGTTGTTTTTGATCCAAGGCTCTACTTTCCTCGATAGTTGAAGCCTCGATCATAGAGTCTAGATCCAAGCTTACACAGTCCTCGATTGTGTGAAGCTCGATCTAAGCTAGGACTTAAAGAGAACCCGTAATCTCCCTGTCGTCGAACTGAAGTGAGTGAAGCTTCAAGTCCAGTTTAGGTCTTTGTGGTGAACCCGTAATCACCCAGTTGTCGTCAGATCCAAGCAAGTGAAGCTTGATCTTGACTTAGGTTTTTGAGGAGCCCTCAAGTCCTCAAGGTTCTTGAGTGAACAGAATCAGTTGCCTAGTGCAACTAGTGGACGTAGGTGTTTTATCACCGAACCAATCTAAATCGCCGTGTCGTATCTCTTACCCTAATCTCTCTATTCTTTTACTATTTTGGTTATTCATTGCACAAGCATACTTAACAAACCTAAAACTGTGTTTCAAATACTTAGGAAAGATTAGCTCACCGAATTTCCGCATCTTGAGTAAAGTCTCACTCTTGATCAAGCATTTGCTTAGGTCAAGAGACTAGCTTATACTGTAGATCCAGCCCTTGGCTAGGTCTTAGTTTTCAAGCGAGCACTTTAATTAAAACTCTGAGTTATTGGAAAAGAAGTTGAAGAACTTCAAAACACGTATCCCCCCCCCCCCCCCCCCCCCCTCTACGTGTTTTTCCTCTAACAATCCGGGACCAACATCCACTATAGCGCTAAAGGCGAATATCTTGCTACCGGAAACCTGTCCTAGGGTTCCGATGTTGCACACCACAGATTTGGTGTACAACTCGCAGATAAGGTTGAAGGGCTTCTCCAAATCTGTGTGCATGTTGCTTCCCTTCACCTTCCATTCTGCATTTATGTTGGCGGCGAATCTGGCAAATTCGAACTCCACAGATAAGTCTAGCTTCGAGAGAGCGTCCACTCCTTCTCTCGGCAATTTGAATACTTCTGCAACGTCGGAAAGATCCACCTCCATTAGCTCTCCATCATCTGGATCTGTAATTGACGATGCAGTCTCGCCTTCTTTCAGATTTAATAAGAACTGGGCTACTTGAGGAGCGAGAATCCTCGATGGTTTGGCTGTTACGAAATTCCACAAACCGGACGTGGTCACGGCCTTGCGGAAGAAGCCGTTAAGCTCAATTATCCCTTAGTCGAGATGGGGCTCGACGTTGATATTATCTTCTACCTTGGCTAGAAATTGCTCCATGAGTTTGATTGACAGTCTTCTTCTCCATTTTTGAGTATTTGTGAGAGAGATTGGATGTAGAAATATAGGTTTGAGACTGGTGAATTTGCAGGAAGTGCAGAGAGTTTTCACAAGAATGGCAAATATGGGGGTGAAAAAACTTCTGCAGATCTGCGTCGTTGCCCTTTTATAGCTTTAGGGTTTGGGCTGACGTGGCGGAGAGAGAGGTGCGGTAATTTCCTAGAAATTTCTATGTAGGAGGTGGCAACGGCGACGTGTCTGACGTGTCCGGTTAGTTTCGGCGGCACCGCGGTTAAAAGTGAACCTCATAAGTGAGTCAGCACTCCACGTGGCCTGCCGTGATTCACTTGCTTGGGCGGCGCTGATCTCACGGTTGAGATTTGAAAACTGTTGAGATTCAACGGCTGGATTGTGAGCAGATTTGGCGCTTCAAATTTGAAGTGTACACCACGTGCCCAGATTCTCGGCCCTATTCCTCGTCTGCATTAAATGCAAAGTAAAAAGGTAAAATAGGCACTCTAGTGTGTACAACTCATACGGCTCACTTCGTACTTGCTCACTTGAGAGTGGCCGCTTGGCTTTTACTCGCTTGCGTAGTACTCGCTTGACGTGACTGTTCCACAATCGCTTGCGATGGCTCGCTTGAGTGGCGAAGCACTTGCTTGACCATCTTTAAAGCGAATTATTTTAAGAATTAAAATTTTCTTTGCTTTTAATTTAAAATGTTTCTGACTTACATACTTCGAGGATAAACAAGAGTGTTTTCCTCTATGTATTTGTGTCAGATTCATTTATATTTTCCACATAGCAAGTGAAGGTTTCTAGCACACTTCTTTTTGCTTAGTGTACTTGAATTGAAACACTTACCAGTCAATCTCACTTTGTAGGAGATTGATACCACATATGTAGACCTTTTTAAGCTTGATCTTCATGGCATTCATGTCTTCCATCTTCCTCTACGAACTAGAGAGTCCTCCATCGAAGCGAATGAGGGGGAGAATGAATAATACACTAAAGCTTTCTTCAACCCGAAGGGAGACTTGCTTGAGTGCTATTCACGATGAATGGGAGATGAGTACAAGATCTTTTCACAGCATGGGAAAAGTCCAGGATGATAATGTGAAGCTCTGACAAGCCATTCACAATTTTTACACAAAGACATGTCACCAGTCATGCAACCTTTGAAAGTAAAGGGAACCCTTCAAGCTTTCCACTTAAAGTCTACAGAATGAATAAGCGCCCGACTCGCTTGACCCAAAAGAGGGAAAATCAGAGCGATGCATTATTCACGGTGGGGGATAAATTAATAAGCACCCGGCAGCTCAACTTAGTTATGAGTGAGTAATTAGTGTGTGATTATTCACGACGAAGGACATGAGAAGACATGCTCCTCTTCGGCAGAAAGATGGGAAGAGGACGCAAGGTCTTGGTGCCAGCCCTGCCTAAGCTTTCACCGTTTTTACATGGGAAGACCCGATACAAGACCCCACAACCTTTACTAGAAAAGGTACTTGCAAGCATTTATACCCACTTGCTAGGAATCCTTGGCTAGGTAGCAGCTTTCCTTGGTCGCTTTAGAAGAACATCACTCCGGGAGCAATCAATAGTTCCCTCTTAACCATAGACTTAACAATTCTGTTAGTTGGTAGGGAACGTCTTCCAACACTCCACCTTTCTCCACCTTATTTCTCCTTCTTCAAGCGAGTGAGATTTGAAGCGACTCGCTTGAATTGGTGAAGATCCAAGGCGAGGGTCGCTTGACGGCAAGCTTCCACTCCCTTGTGCAACCCGGAACTAGCACTCTTCACCAGTGTTTAGTAACCCTAATTCCATGCATAGCTGGTTGAAGCGAGACTTAGCTAGAGGCTTTGTGAGGATATCTGCTCGCTAGAGATCTGTATGGATTTTCTCGAGCTTGATGTCCTTCTTCTCTACATGATCACGAATGATGTGATGTCGAATTTCCACATGCTTGCACCTGGTGTGAAGCACTGGATTCTGCGAGATACAAATGGCACTATTGTTGTCGCAGAAGATTGGAACTTCATTCGCTTCAACTCGATAGTCCTTCAACTGTTGTTGAAGCCATAAAATCTGAGAACAGCAGCTTCCGGCGGCCATATACTCGGCTTCAGTTGTTGAAGTAGCTACGCTCGTCTGCTTCTTCGAGAACCACGAGACAAGCTTGCTTCCCAAGAACTGACACATGCCCGAAGTTGATTTCCTATCAATTCGGCATCCTCCATAGTCAGCATCTGAGTATCGTGTGAGCTGCAGACTATCTTCAGCAGGATACCATAGCCCCATATTGACAGTGCCCTTGAGATAGCGAAGGATTCGCTTGGCAGCTTCAAAGTGGCTAAGCTTGGGATTGCTTTGGAAGCGAGAGCATACTCCAACTGCAAATGCTATATCTGGCCTGCTTGCAGTGAGATAGAGAAGGGATCCGATCAAGGCTCGGTAGTCTGTAGCATCCACAGACTTCCCTTCTATGTCTGGCTCCATCTTCCAGTTGGTGTTCATTGGAATCATCACAACTTTAGCATGTTGAACACCAAACTTGGCAAGCATATCTCGAGTATACTTCGCTTGATTGATGAAAATCCCATCATCTTGTTGCTTCACTTGGAGACCTAGGAAGGAACTCATCAAGCCTATCATCGACATTTCATACTTGGTCTTCATAAGCTCTCCAAACTTCTCGCTAAGCGACTGGTTTAGCGATCCAAATATGATGTCGTCGACGTAGATCTGGACCCATAACATGTCTTCCCCATCATTGACAGTGAAGATAGTCCGATCTATTTTTCATTTGCGGAATCCATTATCCACTAGGAACTGAGATAGCGTATTATACCATGCTCTAGGCGCCTGCTTCAATCCATACAAGGCCTTCTTCAATCGATACACCTTATCTCCTTACTCGAAACCCGGTGGCTGCTCCACATATACTTCTTCTCTGAGCTCTTCATTGAGAAACACGCTCTTGTCGTCCATTTGAGAAATAGTCTAATAGCTTCAAGCCTGGCCACTGGAGCGAAGGTCTCATCGAAATCGATCTCTTCTTCTTGGCAGTAGCCCTTGGCGACGAGTCGAGCCTTATTTCTCACGACGTTGTGGTCTTCGTCCGTCTTGTTCTTGAACACCCACTTGGTGCCAATCACATGTTGGAATTTAGGACGATCCACAAGATACCATACGTCGTTTCTGGTGAATTGATTGAGCTCCTCTTGCATGGCGATCACCCAATTTGAATCTGCTAGAGCTTCCTCCACGCTTGACGGCTCGATATTGGCTAGAAAGCAACTAAACATAGCACTTTCTCCAATCACTTGGCTTCTGGTCACCACGCCTTTGGATAGATCTCCAATGAGTTGGCTAGGTGAATGATCTTTGAGCCACGCACGCTTGGATCCTCCAGCTTCTGCTTCTTCTTCAAGTTGGTTGCTTGCTTCATCTTCTGAAGCGACCGGAATGGGTGCTTGGCCTGCAGTCACTTCCTTTGACTTGGAGGCAGCTTCATCTTCTTGAGCATCATGATTATTTGATTCTTTGACTTCTTCATCATCTTCAAGCATATCCCATGTCAATGGATTGATGGGCTCCTCGCTTGAAGTTTTGTCATTCGCTTGAATTTTAGCCTGTTCCTGTGAAAGACTTAAAGAAGATTCATCAAATACAACATGGGGTGATTCCTCCACAATTAGGGTTTTGCAGTTGAACACCCTGTACCTTCATCCGCTTTACTTTCAAAGGCTTTCAACTGTGACTTCCCATTGTTGTGAATGAAGACCCGACAACCAAAAATATGGAAATAAGAAATGTTAGGAATTCTCCCTGTCCATATTTCATATGGTGTCTTGTCGAAGCGTTTGTTGAGAAGCGTCCGATTCTGAGTGTAGCATGCGGTGTTAGTAGCTTCAGCCCAGTATTTCATCGGAAGTTTCGAATCTGCAATCATTGTGCGAACTGCTTCTTTGATGATTCGATTCCTTTGTTCAGCAACTCCGTTTTGTTGTGGTGTGCGAGCTGCAGATGTTTGATGTGCTATCCCATGCTCCATGTAGTATGCTTCAATTGTAGAATTGAGAAATTATGTGCCTTTGTCGGAGCGAGTGGTAGCAATCGCTTGATTTTTCTCCACAGCAAGGCGTTTGAGCAATTGTGGCAGTGTGGACAGCGTCTCCTTTTTACTAAAGAGAAATACAACCTAAGTGTAGCGAGAGAAGTCATCGACTACAACGAGAGTGTATTTTTTTCAATTGACGATCACGGGAGTGATTAGCCCAAACAAATCCATGTGCAGTAGCTCCGACACTCACTTGGAAGATGTTTCTTCTAGACTTGCGAAGTGCTTCTTCGTCTGCTTTCCTCGTTGGCATGGTGAGCGTGTATGGTCTTTGACGAAGACCTCATTTGGTATGCCTTTCACCAAACCCTTACGAGCTAAGCGATTGATCGTCTTGAATTTGAGGTGGCTCAAGCGTCGGTGCCATAGCCATCCAGTTTCAGTTGCACTTCTAGCGACCAAACATGTATCTTCTTTGCAGCTCTCCCATTGCGCTGTGTAGACATTTCTTCGTCGTATTCCAGTGACCGCAATCTGGGATGTGAGTTTGTTCTTCACAAAGCACTTGTTGGAGATGAACTTCACCTTGTATCCTTTATCACAGAACTGTGAAATGGATAGCAAGTCGTGCTTTAGTCCTTCCACATAGGAAACTTCTTCAATTATGAGCTTTCCTATCTTCAGTACGCCGTATCCCTTGGTGGTTCCTCGAGAGTTGTCACCAAAGGTTACTTGTAGACCCTTCTTCTCTGTGTAATCTTGAAGTAGAGCTTTCATGCCCGTTATATGTCTTAAACATCCACTGTCCAAGTACCATATTGGTTGACCTTCACTGGGCATGGGATCCACGATGCTCGCCTGCAATTAAGCCATTTTTGGTACCCAAATCAGTTTGGGTCCTGGCAGGTTAGTTTTCTTAGGTACCCACACTTGCTTCACTCTCCTTTGAGTGTTATCTTGTGCTTTAGGTTTCTCGGCCTTTCTAAATTGTGACTTCTGCTTGAATGCAGCTTCACATGTGCAGCAGTGTTTGCATGAGGGGAAATGACTCGCTTGAGACCAACCCATGCTCTTGCGTTTTTGCTTATATCCTGAAGCGTCTCGCTTCGGATTAGCCGTAGGCTTGGAGACTAACTTAGGGTTTGTTGGTCCCGGTTTGTTATAGGAAAAATACGTAGAGGGGGGGGGGGGGGGGGTGAATACGTATTTTGAAGTTTTTCAACTTCAAATCCTTAACTCAGAGTATGAAGTAAAGTGCTCTTTTGAAATACTAAGACCTAGCCGAGAGCTAGATCTAAAGCAATCACGAATCTCTTGACCTAAGCTTAGAGCTTGATCAAGAGTGAGACTTTACTCTTAGTGCGGAATTCGGTGAGCTAATATTTTTCCTATGTAATTAAAAATTCCAAGTTATGTTTTGTTTAGATGCAAATGCAATGTATAATCAAACAAACTCTTTAGGGTTAGAGAGATACGACACGAGATTTATAGTGGTTCGGAGATGAAGCTCCTACGTCCACTTTGTTGCACTCGGCAACGCGTTCTCTTCACTCAAGAACTTGAAGATTACGGACTCTTCAAAAGCCTGGTCAAGATCGAGCTTCACTCGCTTGGATCTGACAGACGCTGGGTGATTCCAGGTTCACACCAAAAACCTAAACTGGACTTGAAGCTTCACTCGCTTTAGTCCGATGACAGGGAGATTGCGGGGTCTCCTTACAGCCTAGCTTCGATCGAGCTTTACACAAACGATGTAAGTGCAAGCTTGGATCTAGACTCTATGATCAAGGCTTCTACAATCGATGAAAGTAGGGCCTTGGATCAAAACAACCTAACGACGATGAACACAAAAACCTAACGAACAGACTTGAGTTAGGGTTTTTGGTTTACGACGACACACTATGAAGAACTCTTTACAGTAGATGCAAAGATGGCTAGAGTTCTTCTTCTAAGCTTGGATATGGAATGGGCTTAGACTCTAAGTGGGAAGGCTGTGAAGACGAGTTCCGATGAGACTGGAACTCGGAGAACACTTGAAACAAAGACTCTAAGTTTGCTCTAAGGCTGGGAGTGTTTGTTTGCAGTAGGCGCTCGAATGCTCAAGTAGTGTTCTACTTCTCTTCGTCTTCATCCTTCACTATTTATAGGCGGAGAGTTGGCTGAGATCTGTTGCTTGGTTGGTGGCCTTGTCCCCTCCTCCTCTCGACAGTACTTGCACAGGCTGGATGCTTTTCAGACGATCAGTTTTGGCTCTTTGTCGGAAATGGCTAAGATCCAAATTCAACAGTAACTGGAGCGAGCCAGTACTGTTGCGGCGCCCTTGTCGGCCTGGCAGTCAACTCCTCTGCTCCTCTCCGCTTTCGACACGTGGAGATCTCGCAATTAATGCGAAGATCTCTAGTTGACTGGAGTTCAAAATCGGAGCGGGAATTGGGCTATCGCTTTCTGGTAGGTAGTGGCTCGCTTTGCTTTGAAGTTTTAGCGTCCGCTTTGAGTTGAGTCATTTTGTAGTCTTTCTGTAGCGAGTCGCTTGGGAAGTAAAGTTCCCTAGTGACTGCCTTGGAAAATGTTGACCGAAGTTGACTCGCTTTGACTTTACACTGTAGCACTCGCTTCGCTTCGCTTTGGCAGACTCGCTTTGAATCTATTGTAGCGCTCGCTTCGCTACGCTATTCTTCGGCACGCTTCACTTCAGCTCGGTAGACTCGCTTTGCTTGAAAAACTCACTCAAGCGAGTGGCCTTCACTTGAATTTTATGCAGTCTACAATCTAAGCAAAATAAAGCCATCCTAACAGAGTAGGCTTTAGAAAATTTTCTAATCCTATTATCTACATCAAAAATGGGTCGTTTTGGAACAGAACGCTTTGGGGGTTTTGGGATCAAATCAAAACAACTATTTGACTCACTTCGAAGTGTCCCATAGAGGTTCCCCCTTAACACTTTGTTCTTAACAATTCCCAACAATTTCCCCCTTTTTGATGATGCCAAAACCCAAAACATATTTTTAGACTAAGAGATTTAGCCTACCTAACCGTGGAAGGAACTTCAAGCGAATGCTTCCTTTGCATGTTCGTTTGAAAATTTTCTTTAAAGTTCCTTTCCCCCTTTTTTTTCGGTTAAGTTGTTTGAGTTTTGAAGCATAAGGATAAAATATCCATAAAGCTAGTAAATGACACAGGAGTGACATAAATTAAAATGGGATAGATGAATCAACAATTCACAAAACATGAAGCTTGAAACTCAAGGGTTTCCTGCAGCTTCATTCTTCTCTTCCTTCTCCTCCTTTGTCACCTCCTCTACCTTCTCCTTCTCCTCTGCCTCCAAGTCCTCCTTGATCATCTCTTCTGGAACGACATATGCGTTAAGAACTCTTATTTCCAGCGTTCCAACATTGTAGATGCTTGGCCTCCTCCAAGTTTCCTCTAGCTTGAAAGCTTCATCGATCTCTGCATCAATGATGCGTCGATCTGGAACACTTGTGCCGGGCAGGAAGGGCATGAGGAAGTCCTTCGAAGCTGGCACTTTGACGATTAGAGGCATGGGCTTTGCAAGCTCTGCAAGGGTGAAGACTTTCCTTCTGAATTTTTCGTCGTAGGCACTTAGGAAGTTGCTAAGCGCGCTGATCCTTGAGCATTCAGTCTGAAGTGGCACTACTTCCCAGTAGTAGTACGCTTTGATGAACTTCGCTTTGTAGTATAGCCACTGCTCAAGCAGATCGTCGGGGATGAACTGCTCGATTTCTCGGTCATCAGGGTGTTCATTCCTGCGCACAATCAACTCATCCTCTGATCGGCTGGACATCTGAGTCATGATAGAATTGAACTTCGCACTTAGCTCTGTGTTCCACTTCGGAAGCATATCAGTCAGTCGCCTCCGGATATATTGTTGCTCTTCTCTGCGCGGGTAGCGACCGGAATTGATCATCTCCGTAGTGGTCACATTGCAAGCATCTATCCAGGCTTGCTTCACACATGCTTCCGATTCTTCAGGCAGAAACGGGATGAAGGCGCTTCTAGTAAGAGCGGACTGGATGAGTCTCACTTCATTGAAGTGTTCCTCGATCCGTCCCTCGAAGATCTGCATACGCCTTGCATTGATTCTTTTCTCTTTCTCAGCTTCCTCCTTCTTCTTTTCTCCTCGCTTCCTTCTCCTCTCCATCTCACCAGCTCTTGAAGCGATCGTTTGCTTGATCTTCCGGCGCTTGGCCTCGGGATCATCATCTCTTGCTTCGAGGGCAGTCCACTTCAAGACTTCCTTCTTCTTCTCTGCTTCTCTGGGAGGAATGACTGCGGGTTCGTGGAATGGTAGCTTGGCTGGACGAAGTGGCTCCAGTGGTCGATGAAGTGGCTCCTGCAAGATCAGAGATTAGTGCAAGAGTTGAAGCGGCCA
Organism: Thymus mandschuricus; assembly: GCA_029379335.1. Classification (NCBI taxonomy): domain Eukaryota; kingdom Viridiplantae; phylum Streptophyta; class Magnoliopsida; order Lamiales; family Lamiaceae; genus Thymus; species Thymus mandschuricus. The sequence goes on along the minus strand of CM057074.1, from coordinate 8,978,936 downwards.
GAGGTGAAGTGGGCGCTTGGAGCTCGGCAAAGGCCATCAGATCGAATTGCAGCTCCATTTCATGAGCTAGGGCCTCGTCTCGACGGATTTGATCCTCTTTTTGCTCCTTGGTTAACACAGTAACCGGAGGGTGAGCAGCAATGGAAGAGGCAAGCAATTTCCCTTCAAGTGGCCTGCGGGGCTCTTCTGTTTGTTTTTCCTTGCCCAGTATCCTCGCATGCTCGGCGCGAGCTTCATCCTCCTTCTCCAACTCCTTCTCGACTCCACTCCCTCCAGCTCCACTTCCTCCTTCAATCTGCAACCTCCTTTCCACATCACTTCCTCCAACTCCACCTTGTAACTCCAAAGATTCAGCACTCTTTTTCTCAGTACCTTCCCCCTTTTTGGCATCATCACTGTCGGGGGTTGGTGTGATTATCTTTCCAGTGATGGAATGATGAAGGTTATTCACTGCATTGAACACAGCATGCAGCATCCGCTCTGTCTTTCCTGCGAAAGTATGCTCCTGGGAGAGCACAAGTTCGGCTGTTTTCACGCTTATCTCCTCGAGCAGATACCCACACTGCTTCTCTCTTTCTCTGACAGAGGCCATCAGCCTTTCAAGCGATTCAACGACTTGAAACGAGCCTCCAGCTCCGCTTCAATTTCCGCGCGTATATCCTTGCGCTCCTCCTCGATCGTGAGATTAAGGAAATCCTGAGAAGCTTCAAGTTCTGCCTTCGCAGTAGCTATGGCGCTTTCTTGATTGTTTAGTGTTACGCGCAGTTGGGCAGCTTCGATGATCTTGACAGCAAGTTCACTGGCCTTCTCCTTGGCTTCATCAACTTGAATTGCCAACTCGGCTTGCTTTAGATCGGTGGCTCTAGCACTCTTCCTCCTGCTCTCGAGCTCTTTCTAATTTATCTCATGCTCAAGCTTGAGATCCTTCATTTCCTGTTTAAGCTTGTCAAGGGCTGTCTTGACTCTTGTCAGCTCACTTCCCTTCATCACTAGATCCCCATCTTTCTTCTCTACTTCCTCCTTCAACTCCTTTACCTCCTTCTCTAGCTTCTCCTTCTCTTTGCCAACTGTCACAAGCTTAGCATTTACTTCCCTCAATTGACTCCTTTCGGCATCAAGCGAGCCCTTGAGTTCGGTGATATTTTTCGCCTGGTCTCCCACCAGCTTCATCTGTTCCTCCAGCACCCTCTCCTTCTCCTCCAATAACTTGGCCTTCTCCTCAATCCTTTCCTCCAGCTCACTCTTTTTCTTGTCAAAATCTGCGCGCAGATTATTGACTTCTTCAATTTTCTTCTCCAACTCTACATCTTTCCTGGTGATCTCACTCTGTAGACTGGAGATCTCCGCATCCTTCACCTCCACCTCCTCCGCATGCTCCCTTATCAACCGCCGCTCGTGGATGGTCGGGACATGCTCGGGGACTGAAGCGTCTGGGTAGGCTTGCTTCACTTTCGCATCCAGCTTATCCCAGAGGCTGGTCCCAGTGAGAAAGGCGTGGAAGCCATTCTCACCGATGAAGTCGAGCAATTTTCCCTCCATCTGGATGAGGTCTTCCTCTGAAAAGGCCTTTAGGAGTTTGAAGACCTTGTAGTACTCAGTGCCGCGATATGTGATGTATGTGAGGAAATCAACGATCTTGGTAAAGAAGTCGTCGGACATCGGCACTGAGGAGTAGCGGGTCCTGATTGTTTCTGTGGCTTGCTCTCTATCTCTCGCATATCTTTCGAGAGCTTCCAGCTGAGCAGGGGCTTTGGAGATTTGGAATTGGGGAATGATGGTTGTTTGGGCGGTATCGGCTGTAGCTGCCGATGAGGTAGGTGATTGGGATGATGAGGTTTGGGTTTCAGAGACTTGGATGGGTTCGGTTTGTTGCTGGGATTGGATGGGTTGAAATATGGTGAATGTAGCAGTAGGATCAGTGCTTAGAAGAGGTATTTTGGGTAGTTGGAATGAAGAAGCGGATTCTTCTTCATGTGGAGAGTGGGGTGATTTCTGGGTATGTGGTTGTGCTGTGGATGAGGCTTGGGGTTATGGTGGTTGGGTTGTTTGTGTTTGGGTTTGTGGTGGGGGAGTTTGGACTTTGATGGGTGATGGCTGGGTTTGGGTAGCTTCGGCCTCCTCAAGCGGCTGCTCCTCAGCCTCGCTTGATTTGACCAACGAAGCGACTAGCTTCGTTTTCTTCTTCTTGCCTCGCTTTGGCGCATCCCGCTTCCCGGGTGAAGCGGTTCGCTTTGCTTGACTCGCTTCAGCTTGCCTTTCGGCAACTGGTACTGCAACGGGCACTTCAACCTTGAGAAGTCCCAAATCGATCGGAATTTTGTTTGACCTGCACAGTTCATGGAACACCGTGAGCTTGTTGTAGACGGCGACGTCAGATTCCGGCCATACTTTGTCGGGATATCGTTCCTCCAGTGCGACGGAGAGTCTGGAGAAAAATTTCAGCTTCCCCTTGCGGAGAATCTGATCGGCGCTCCCTTTCACGAACGCGAAATCATCAGCAGCTTCGTGAATCTGGTTGAGAAACCAACCATGCGAGTTGAATCTTGTTCCGGTAAAGCTGTAGACGATGATGGTGGTGGCGAACAACTTCGTTTCTGAGAGCGTGCCCAGAGTTCCGACATAGCATGCGACGCACTTCGAAAAGTGCTCGCAGACGTGGTTGAAAGGAGCCTTCAAATCTGAACGGATACTGGCCTCCTTGTAGTTGGGCTCTGCTTTCTCGGTGGCAAACCGAGCATATTCAACTCCGGCTGAAAATCCCAACTCCAACAATGAGTTTCCCCCTTCCTTTGGCAGGTCAAATATGTCGATAAGATTGCTCAGGTCCACCTCCACCGGCTCTCCGATCTGTGGATCGGTGAAACACGAAGAGTTCCGCTCTTTCCTCAGATTTAGAAGAAGCTCGGCCACCGCCTTGGCCAAGATCATCGTTGGCACCACCGTCACAAACTTCCGTAAGTCGGTCGTGATCACGGCCTTATGGAAGAATCCATCCTCCTCGATGACGATCGGGTCGAGATGAGGCTCGACGTTGATACGCTTGTCGACCTCTGTGAGAAATTCCTCCATCGTCTTAGTGTTCTGCTTCTTTCCAATGGTATTGAATTTGAGAGATTTTGAACGGAGATTTAAAAACGAAAACTGGGATTTAGACTCGTGAGTTTGCAGAGAGTTTTCAGTTCTTGCACAAGAGCGGTAAAAATAGAGAGATGTGAAAATTTTCTCAGTCTGCAACGACTTCTTTAAATAGATACGGAGTTCGGCTGACGTGGCAGGGGCAAGACAGTAATATCGCCGAAGATCCTGTTTCTATACGGCGGCAACGGCGAAGTGATTGACGAGTCCGGCGTCATCACAGTAAAAAGTGAACCGCCAATTTGCTCGGCGTCTCCACGTGGCCTGCTGTGATTCGTCACTTTACACGGCGTCGGATCCAATGGCTACAAATCGGGGACTGTTTGGATTCGATGGTTGGATCTTCTCCGTCCTTTCCCGCTTTGAATTCAAAGTGCAGTGCACGCGCCCGTTATTTTCGGCAGTACGTGAACCTGCATTAAATGCAAAGTAAATGGTAAAATTGCACTCGAGTGCAGACAACTCATACTCGCTTCGTACCCGCTCGCTTCGAGTTGGGACGCTTGGCCTTTACTCGCTTTGAGAGGTACTCGCTTGCGTGACTGTTCCGCACTCGTTTGCGATGGCTCGCTTGGAGTGTCGTAGCACTCGCTTGGCCATCTGAAGCAACTGGAAAAGAAATGAAATTTCTTTGCTTAATTTTAAAATGTTTCTGACTTACATACTTCGAGGATAAACAAGAATGTTTTCCTCTTTGTATTTGTATCAGATTCATTTCATATTTTCCACATAGCAAGTGAAAGTTTCTAGCACGCTTCAGCTCACTTAGTGTACTTAAAATTGAAACACTTACCAGTCAATCTCACTTCGTAGGAGAATGATACCACTTTTGAAGACTTCATTTGGACATCATTTGTTGAATCCACTTGATGATATTGCTTGAAGTCTTTATGGCATTCATCTTCCTCTACGAATTAGAGCGTCCTCCATTGAAGTGAATGAGGGAGAGAATGAATATAGTACACAAGCTTACTACAACCCAGATGAGAGCTTCACATAAGTGTACATATTCACGACGAATGGGGGATGAGTACAAGTCCTTATCTCAGAGCAGAATAGGATAGGATGACAATGAGAATGCTCTGACAAGACAATCTCGTATTTTACGCAGAAGCATGTCACCAGCCCTGCAACCTTTTGAAGAAAAAGGTAACCCTTCAAGCATCCTCTTACAAGCTACAGAATGAACTTGCTATTCATTCCTCCCCCACTTTGAATTTTGCATCGCTTCAATTAACCCTATTCTGGGTCGAGCAAGTCGATTGCTGCAAGCCACGTTCGTGTGGACGTTTACACACTCGCACCAAAACTTCAGCTTAAGGTCAGTTGTGGAGGTCTTAACATTTTCTATACCAAAAATGTTTTTATCTGCTTAGTATTTTTCTTTCAAAAGGTTTGTCGACATGCTCGATCACGTTGTCACATAATCCTAAGCATAATTTTCTAAACGCAGCAAATAATCCATGCTCGCAGAAAATTAAAACATGCTTATATTGACAATCCTAAAACATGCTCGACTATGCGCAATTTAATTCACCTCGACAGGCAAGACATGCTATCATAATTAAAATTGCATCCATAGCATGCTTAAGAAAAATGAGATAAAAACAAAATAAAACTCGCTTTTCATGGTGTGACGACCCGTCTAAACTATTACATGAAATAATAAAATCCGAAACAGGCTTCGGTCTTGAATAAGTCCTCCGAGTTGATCTCCCGTTTCTCCCCGAAAATAAATAAATAAATTAAATAATTTATTATCTAATTTCCGTTGCCATTGGGCTTCTCTAACCGAGATTGGGCCCACACCACGTGACCCAAAACTCTCGAAAAGGCCCAAACCGCGCTCGTTTCACTCTCATGGGCCCACGGACCCGAAACCGAACCTAACACGACCCGAATTCGTGACTGGGCCCGAGCCCGAACGCTGGAGGCAGCCCGTAAACGCGAACGGGCCGGGTTGGAAACCCTAGGCCCGTCCACGGGCTAGGGCACGGGCATGCAAAGCTGCCCACGCCGTGACCGACGGTGTGAGGCGCTGCCGCCGGCCGCCTCCGCCTCCCTGGCGCCGCTTCTGCTGCTGGCCGTCGTTCCCTGCCGGTGGCATGGCCGGCAGCCCTCTCCGGCGACGTTCGCGGCGTAGAGCCCTATCTAGGGTTCCGCCGCGAAACCCTCGCGCCTGCTGCCGCCGTTACAGCCGCCGGCGACGTCCGCCGCGGCTCCAGCTGCTAGTGTTGATGTCGCCAGTATGCTCCGCCATCCTGGACGCTGCCTCCGCCACCATCGCCGTCGCCCTCAGCCGCGTTTCCCACGGCAGAAACCCTTGCGGGTTCTGCTGCCGCTGCTGCTCGCTCCGGCGCCACCTGCTGCCACCATCAACGACGGCGACCACGTGGAGTCCGTCACCGGACCCCCATGGCCGTCGTCTCCGGCGACCATGCAGACCACAGAGGCTGCCGCGGCGTCGAGCCCCAACTAGGGTTCTGCCGCAGCTCTCTCTCTCGTTGTCGTGCCTCTCGCCGCCGTTCCCGAGCTACTCCACCTCCCTCTGACGACATGCAGGCTCCAACAACCTACTGGAGCCTCGTCGATCACCGGAGAAGAAGGGGACGCGCCGTTGAGCGGCTGCACGTGCGTGTGCGCTGGCGCGTGTCCCTCACGCGCCACCGCGTGCGGCGGTCGTCCTTTGGTGTTCGTCTCCTCATTCTTTGTGTTCTTCATCTCGTCCAGTAGGTACAAACAAAAAACAAAAACAAATATCTATCTAATCCTATTCTAGATCGCACCTTATTATCTCGCGATCAAAAAATTACATAGATTGCCAATGTGGCCCCAAAAAACGACAAACACCACGAAAAGCGACATCCTAATCGATCTAACATGCATAATAATCGATAATTACTCAGATAGAGCTGAAAATCTGATCCTTTGCTCTGATACCAACTGAAGGAACCATATCTGATCGGTGAAGATCGGTTCGCCCGAGGATCTATTTCGGATATCTAACTATCGAATAAAACCTATCATGCTCCTATGAATTAAGTGCGGAATCATAGGGGGTTTATAGATCGATTACCTGAAGAAGTAGAGAACTCGCGAATAGATCTTCTGATCTGTGTCCCTGCTTGATTCTGACGTTGGATGGACAACGAACCTCGGAATCAGCCACAGAAAAATGGGAACCACTGAACTGCTACTCGCCCGGCCGCGTGTCTCTCTCTCTCTAACCCTAGCCTCCCTTTCTTGTTCAGAATATTTAAGTGCACTCGATTATTATGATCATTAGGTTAAACAAGACCTTGAGGGGGTATATATAGAGGAGACCAAGTGAGACTTGGGCTTAAGTTGCAGGCCAGGCCTGCAACACATGGACTAGCCGTCCAACAGCAGTATTGGCGCCCTCAATGGGCCCAATTTAGTGGTGGCCCACTTATTCCTTATACTGTGGCCTGTTGAGCTTTTTGGGCCAGATCAGGGATCTACTAGCTGGTAAAACCGAGGCCTCCCAATGGCTAAATTCTCCATACTCAGCCCAGAGTATAATTTAGTCCATAAGTACTAAAACATTCCACTAGAGTAATAGTACTGAATTACCTGTTTTACCCCTGTTGAGTTCAGGGCTAGTATTAGACTTAGCGACCCCCATATTTAAGATATCCCACATCCGTTGATTAACTTAGAGCTTCTGACTGCTCGTGTTATTCAACTTCTTTTATTCCTGAGTAGTACCATTCATACCTTATTCATCATACTGGAATTTAATCCACCTGCAGGGTTTGGTATGATAATCCTTATTGAATTCCTCAGGGGATGTGATCAACCTGTTCTACCAGGATATGGTGCTCTGTTGCAGTTGCACTAAGAGTCGTACTAGTTGTAGTTGCTTCCCAAGATACGGAGCATATTGAGTTACAGATACTCTGAACTCTCACCCATGGTAAATCAAAGAAGCAGACTACAACTATACACCCTTAGGACTCAACTAGAGTTAAGGTTCATCTTAAGTCACCGAGGTCATGATTCTTTCTACATTCGGTCAGAATAGAAGAATACACGTCACCGTGATCCTATCAGTACATGCATGTACTAGATAGACAAGTAGCCAAGACAAGCTACTTATGCAGCCTATACTACAGCCTAAACCGACAGTTATATCCAGAACTGTCTCAACTGTGATACCCTTTTATATCTCGTGAGGAACCGGCAACTATGGTCTTCTGTGATCTACAACACACCATAAAGCCTACAACTTTGAGATAATGGATAGATGTTTGATGCATAGATAACAATTCATACTTAATCAGATAGAAGATTGTTAGTGGCTATGGACAACACATGCATACAAGCTAAAAGGCCTACTTTCTAGTATACAAATCCATCACAAGCTTGGAGGAAGCCCTAGCTGATTCCAATTGGGTGATCGCCATGCAAGAAGAGCTGAATCAATTCACCAGAAATGACGTATGGTACCTCGTGGATCGTCCCAAATTCCAGCATGTTATTGGCACCAAGTGGGTGTTCAAGAACAAGACGGACGAGGACCACAACGTTGTGAGGAACAAGGCGCGACTCGTCGCTAAGGGCTACTGCCAAGAGAAAGGAATCGATTTTGATGAGACCTTCGCTCCAGTGGCACGGCTTGAAACGATCAGACTATTTGTAGCCTATGCATCGGCCAAGAAATTCAAAGTATATCAGATGGATGTGAAGAGCGCGTTCCTCAATGGTAAATTGAAGGAAGAAGTGTATGTGGAGCAGCCATCGGGTTTTGAGCAGGGAGATAAGGTGTATCGATTGAAGAAAGCCCTATAAGGGTTGAAACAAGCTCCCAGAGCTTGGTATGATACCCTATCCCAATTCCTAGTGGATAATGGATTCCACAAAGGGAAGATAGATCGGACTCTCTTCACCATCAATCATGGAGAAGATATGCTATGGGTCCAGATCTATGTTGATGACATCATATTTGGATAGCCAAACCAGTCGCATAGCGAGAAGTTTGGAGAGCTTATGAAGACCAAATATGAGATGTCGATGATTGGCTTGATGAACTGCTTTCTAGGTCTTCAAGTGAAGCAGCAGGATGATGGAATCTTCATCAATCAAGCTAAGTATACTCGAGATATGCTTGCCAAGTTCGGTGTTCAGCATGCCAAAGCTGTGAAGATTCTAATGAACACGAACTGGAAGATGGAGCCACACCTAGATGGGAAGTCTGTGGATGCTACAAACTACCGAGCTTTGATCGGATCCCTTCTATATCTCAATGCAAGTAGGCCGGATATAGCTTTTGCAGTTGGAGTATGTGCTCGCTTCCAAAGCAATCCCAAGCACAGCCATCTTGAAGCTGCCAAGAGAATTCTTCGAGATTTGAAGGGCATGTCAATATGGGGCTGTGGTATCCAATGGAGGACAATTTGGAGCTCACTGGATACTCAGATGCAGACTATGGAGGGTGCCAAATAGATAGGAAATCAACTTTGGGCACTTGTCAGTTCTTGGGAAGAAAGCTGATCTCATGGTTTTCAAAGAAGCAGATGAGTGTAGCTACTTCAACGACTGAAGCTGAATATATGGCCGCTGGAAGCTGCTGTTCTCAAATTCTATGGCTTCGTCAGCAGTTGAAGGACTACAGAGTTGAAGCGAATGAAATTCCAATAATCTGCGACAACAGTGCGATCTGCATCTCGCAAAATCCAGTGCTTCACACCAGATGCAAGCACATGGAAATCCGACATCACTTCATTCGTGATCATGTCGAGAAGAAGGATATCAAGCTCGAGAAAATTCATTCTGATCTCCAGCGAGCAGATATCCTCACCAAGCCTCTAGCTGAGTCTCGTTTCAATCAGCTATGCATGGAATTAGGGTTGCTAGACCCTGGTGAAGAGTGCTAGATCCAGGATGCACGAAGGAGTGGTCGCTTGTTCTTTTGAGCGTCACTCGCTTCGGATCTTCACCAACTCAAGCGAGTCACTTCAAAATTCCACTCGCTTAAAGAAGGAAAAATAAAGTGGAGAAAGGTGGAGTGTTGGAAGACGTTCCCTACCCGCTTACAGGAATTGTTAAGCCATTGGTTAAGGGGGAACTATTGTTTGCTCTCGGTGCAAGCTACTTCCAAAGCGAGCAAGGAAAGCTGCTACCTAGCCTAGGATTCCTAGCGAGTGGGTATAAACACTCGCAAGTGCCGTTTCTAGTAACGGTTGTGGGGTCTTGTATCGGGCCTTCCCACGTAAAAATGGTGAAAGCTTAGGCAGGGCTGGCAGCTAGACCTTGCGTCCTCTTCCCATCTTTCCACCGAAGAGGAGCAAGTCTTCTCATCTCCTTCATCGTGGATAAACATTCATTCATTACTCACTCTTCATTGAGTTGAGCAGCCGGATGTCTACATCGTACTGGACGAGTTCGCCAAACTTAGGGTTTCTTAACAAAAATGTTCTAACCAAAATGAGAAGTGGGAGCTTTTCTGAGTAAACGTCCACACTAACGTGGCTTGCTCAGAATAGTAACTGCGGTTTTCTCTGGAGTTGGTTTTTGAACAAAGATAGCTTAAGGAAAATAGTGCTTTTTCCGAGTTAGGCTAAGATTGTGGTTAAGCTTAGATATTAGTTAGAATACAACTCCCCAACGGAGTCCCTTTTCTAATCTAATATGGTCTAGTGAGGTTCAACTATTAGCTCTATTTGCCATAAGGATAGGTTGGCAAGATAAGTAGAGTTAAAGATCCGAGTATCTGGTCGAACAGTGGGAGCGTAAACGTCCACACGAACGTGGCTTGCGATCCGCATTGTTTAGGCTGTTGAAGGTTTCGAAATTATTGGTTTAGCAAAAAAAAGGTTACAATAATTTTCGTTACGAATTGATGCATGATCTATTCTTACTTGTGTCTACGTGTTTATTGCTTTTTCAGATATGACTTTAGGCCCGTTGATAAATGTTCTCACTTCAAAGCCTCTCGTTGGTTCCAATTATTTGGAATGGAAACGAAATGTTGAGTATGTCTTGGTTGCGGAAGAGTACAGTTTTGTACTCACAACTCCTGAACCTGCTCCCTTGACGGAGGAATCCACTGATGTTGAGAGGGAAGAACATAAGAGATGGCACAAGGCCAATGACATGGCAAAGTGCTTCATCATGACTTCTATGTCAAGTCAGATGCAGTTAGAACACAAGAATTTTGTGAAAGCATCTGACATTATGTTAAATCTCAAGGAACTCTTTGGAGAGAAAGATAGAGCTGCCCGTTTTGAGGCCATGAGGAAACTCATGACCACAAAGATGACGGAAGGCACTTCAGTGCGTGATCATGTTCTGAGTCTGATGCACGCACAGAATGAATTGGAAGAGCTTAGTGGAGGTATCGATGGTGAAGCCAAGGTCGATATGATTCTCCATACGCTTCCAAAGTCCTTCGAGAATTTCCGTCTGAATGTAGTCATGAATAAGAAGGAGTAAACTCAGAACGAACTTCTTAATGACTTGGTGACTGCGGAAGCCATGATGAGCGAGGGCGCCACGGCGCTATCATCAGTGAAGGCATCTTCTTATGCACCGAAAGGTGGGATCAAGAAGAAACCGTGGTTGCGAAAGAAAGTGGCTAGCACCAGTGGGAGCAAAGGTAGTAAGCCTACCAAGGGCGGTGAAAAGCCTAAGGGGAAAGGCAAGTGCTTCAAGTGCAACAAGACAGGACACTGGAAGGCTGATTGCCCTCTATAGAAGAAGAATTCTGGTACGTCATTCACATATGTAACTGAAACATGCTTAGCTGCAAGTTCTACCCAGACTTGGGTAGTAGATACGGGAGCAACTGACCATGTATGTTACTCCTTGCAGGGGTTTCTGCAGACAAGGGAGCTGAGTGATGACGAGATTACCATCTCCATGGGTGATGCATCGAGAGTTGCAGCTGTTGCAGTTGGAGATATTCATTTTGATAGTATTGTTTTGGTTTTGAGAGACTTTTTGTATGTGCCTGCTTTTAGGCGAAACTTAATTTCTGTTTCGAAACTTTTTGTTTATGGATATTCAGTTGTTTTTGATAGAGGCGTTTCTATCATGAAAAACGATGAGGTTATAGTTTCTGGCACATTGTCCCGGTCTCTCTATACCATTACTTGTCCTATGAATGATTCTTCTTCTTATAATGCTTCCTCATCATTGAATACTAAAAAGAGGAAGAATCCGTCTCAAATGAACCAAACTCTATTATGGCACTTACGATTGGGTCACATCAACCAAAAGAGGATTCAAAGGTTGATAAAAGAAGGTGTTTTGGATTTCCAAATAGAACCTTTATCAACATGTGAATCGTGTTTGGAAGGTAAGATGGTGACCAGACCTTTCAAGTCCATAGGATATCGAGCTCAAGAGCTCTTATAGTTGGTTCATTCTGACTTGTGTGGACCGATGTCCGTTCAAGCTCGAGGAGGTTATGAGTATTTCATCACGTTTATTGATGACTACTCGAGATACGGTTATATCTACCTGCTCCACAAGAAATCCGAGTGCTTTGACAAATTCAAGGAATTCAAAGCGGAAGTGGAGAAGAGAACGGGTAGAAGTATCAAGTCACTTCGCTCTGATAGAGGTGGCGAGTACCTCGGAACTGAGTTTCGAACTTTTCTGTCAGAAAATGGGATTTCATCTCAGTTAACTACGCCCGGTACTCCCCAAAAGAACGGTGTAGCTGAGAGACGGAATCGTACTCTTTTAGACACAGTGAGATCGATGATGAGCTATGCATCCTTGCCAATTTCGTTCTGGGGATATGCCTTGGAAACAACAGGTTATCTCCTAAATCTAGTACCTACAAAGTCGACGGTTAAAACTCCTTCCGAATTATGGACAGGGCGCAAGCCCAGCTTGGGTCATATTCGGGTTTGGGGATGCCCAGCACACGTGCTGACAAAGGAGGCCGACAAATTGAGGTCTAAGACTAAGGTTAGGCTGTTTGTAGGATATCTGAAGGGAACGAAAGGAGGTTATTTTTATAGTCCCCAGGATCAGAAGGTCATTGTGAGCACTAATGCCCGATTCCTAGAGGAGGACTTTATTAATAACCATCGGACAAGGAGTGAAATAATGCTCGATGAGTTGCGAGCATCAGCAGTAGCCAGTATTCCAGAACAGCCGAGTGTACAAGAGGTTATACCACTAACTGCCCCCTTATCCGATACCGTATCTCCACCATCGCTTCGTCGCAGTGGGATGGTTGTTCGTCAACCAGACCGTTTCATGTTCGTGGGAGAATCCACTGAACTACTCTCGGGTATCGAACATGATGTGATCGACCCCTGGACTTACAAGGAAGCAATGGAGGACGAGGATGCAGATTCCTGGAAAGTTTCTATGGATTCAGAGATAGAATCCATAGTTAACATGGACGTGTACGACCTTGCGGAGCTGCCAGATGGGGTAAAGCCCATCGGTTGCAAGTGGGTGTACAAGAGAAAGAGAGGACCTGACGGGAAGGTTTTAGCCTTCAAAGCTAGATTGGTGGCGAAAGGATTCACTCAGAAAGAGGGAATCGATTACGATGAGACATTTTCGCCAGTTGCCATGCTTAAGTCTGTCAGAATACTCTTGTCCATGGCGGCACATTTAGACCTAGAGGTTTGGCAAATGGACGTCAAGACTGCTTTCTTGAACGGGTACCTTGAAAAAGGTAGGGACATTTATATGCGCCAACCAGAAGGTTATGTGAGAGATGGCCAGGAGCATCTCGTATGGAAGCTCAAGAAGTCCTTGTACGGACTTAAGCAAGCATCCAGGTCCTGGAACATTCGTTTTGATGGAGTGATTAAATCCTATGGATTTGTCCAGTGCTTAAACGAAAGCTGTGTTTACAGGCTCAGTTCGGACGGAAGCGTGGTATTCTTAGTACTGTACGTAGATGACATACTTCTCATTGGCAACAATGTGAACGTGTTATCAGGCGTAAAGGATTGGTTGTCTGAAACGTTTCAGATGAAAGACTTGGGAGAAGCAGGTTACATCCTAGGGATTAAGGTGATCAGAGATCGCCGTAAGAGGATGTTAGGCTTAAGCCAAGCTTCATATATAGATACTGTGATCGCCCGTTTCAGCATGCAGAATGCCAAGAAGGGTTTTCTTCCCTTCAGACATGGCATACCTCTATCTAAGGACATGTGTCCAAAGACACAAGAGGAGATAGAGGGCATGAAGACTATACCGTATGCTTCCGCGGTTGGAAGTCTCATGTATGCAATGAAGGAACCATATCTGATCGGTGAAGATCGGTTCGCCCGAGGATCTATTTCGGATATCTAACTATCGAATAAACCTATCATGCTCCTATGAATTAAATGCGGAATCATAGGGGGTTTATAGATCGATTACCTGAAGAAGTAGAGAACTCGCGAATAGATCTTCCGATCTGTATCCCTGCTCGATTCTGACGTTGGATGGACAACGAACCTCGGAATCAGCCACGAAAACGGGTACCCCACCGAATGCTACTGCTCGGCCGTGCGTCTCTCTCTCCTCTAACCCTAGCCTCCTTTTTCTTGTTCAGAATATTAAGTGCACTCGATTTATTCTGACTGTTAGGTCTAAACAAGACCTTGAGGGGGTATATATAGAGGAGACTAAGAGAGACTGGGCTTAAGTTGCAGGCCAGGCCTGCAACACATGGACTGGACGTCCATGAGCATAGTTGGCGCCCCATACTGGGCCCAACTGTGTGGTGGCCCACTTATTCCTTGTACTGTGGCCTATTGAGCTTTTTGGGCCAGATCAGGGATCTACTAGCTGGTAAAACCGAGGCCTCCCAATGGCTAAATTCTCCATACTCAGCCCAGAGTATAATTTAGTCCATAAGTACTAAAACATTCCACTAGAGTAATAGTACTGAATTACCTGTTTTACCCCTGTTGAGTTCAGGGCTAGTATTAGACTTAGCGACCCCCATATTTAAGATATCCCACATCCGTTGATTAACTTAGAGCTTCTGACTGCTCATGTTATTCAACTTCTTTTATATATTCCTGAGTAGTACCATTCATACCTTACTCATCATACCAAAATTTAATCCACCTGCAGGGTTTGGTATGATAGTCCTTAATGAATTCCTCAGGGGATGTGATCAACCTGTTCTACCAGGATATGGTGCTCTGTTGCAGTTGCACTAAGAGTCGTACTAGTTATAGTTGCTTCCCAAGATACGGAGCATATTGAGTTACAGATGCTCTGAACTCTCACCCATGGTAAATCAAAGAAGCAGACTATAACTATACACCCTTAGGACTCAACTAGAGTTAAGGTTCATCTTAAGTCACCGAGGTCTTGATTCTTTCTACATCTGGTCAGAATAGAAGAATACACCTCACCGTGATCCTATCAGTACACGCACGACAAGTAGCCAAGACAAGCTACTTATGCAGCCTATACTACAGCCTAAACCGACAGTTGTATCCAGAACTGTCTCGACTGTGATACCCTTTTATATCTCGTGAGGAACCGGCAACTATGGTCTTCTGTGATCTACAACACACCATAAAGCCTACAACTTTGAGATAATGGATAGATGTTTGATGCATAGATAACAATTCATACTTAATCAGATAGAAGATTGTTAGTGGTTATGGACAATACATGCATACAAGCTAAAAGGCCTGCTTTCTAGTATACAAATCCATCAATCTCCCACTTATACTAAAGAAAACTTTTATTATATCATGTGACAAAAGGCAAAGTGTCTACAATCTAGCATCTATTACACATCTTCTCCCACTTATACTCAAACTTTACTAGTATGGGAGGCGCTCCTTGTGCATAGATCCGCTAGATCTACCGTTGAAGGGATTATCTCAACTTCCACTTCTCCTCTTTAGACGATTTCTCGTACAATGGTACTCTCTATGTTGTTACTTACCTTGTGAGCTCTGAGTTCCATGCAGTTTGCAACTGCTCCAACATTATCACAACACGGTGTGATACCTTTGGGCAAACTGGGAACCAGGTCTAGCTCATTCAGGAAGTTCAGGAGCTTCACAACCTTTCAGTAGCGTTACAAGAAGCTACATATTCGGCTACATTGTAGAGTCTCCGTGACGCCCTCCTGCGTCACACCCTTTCAAGTGATAGCTCCACCTCCCAAGGTGAACACATAGTCTGAGGTAGATTTCCTCTCATCTCAATCACAGCCTGGAAGTCTGAGTCCGTATACCCTATAGGGATCATCTCATTGGACTGATAAACAAGCACATGATCTCTTGTCCTCTTGAGATACTTTAAAATGTGCTTAACAGCCGTCCAATGTCCCTGACCAGGGTTAGACTGATATCTCGCCACCATGCCAACCGCATAGCAGATATCTGGTCTAGTACACAGCATTGCATACATGAGACTTCCAACCGCGGAAGCATACGGTATAGTCTTCATGCCCTCTATCTCCTCTTGTGTCTTTGGACACATGTCCTTAGATAGAGGTATGCCATGTCTGAAGGGAAGAAAACCCTTCTTGGCATTCTGCATGCTGAAACGGGCGATCACAGTATCTATATATGAAGCTTGGCTTAAGCCTAACATCCTCTTACGGCGATCTTTGATCACCTTGATCCCTAGGATGTAACCTGCTTCTCCCAAGTCTTTCATCTGAAACTATTCAGACAACCAATCCTTTACGCCTGATAACACGTTCACATTGTTGCCAATGAGAAGTATGTCATCTACGTACAGTACTAAGAATACCATGCTTCCGTCCGAACTGAGCCTGTAAACACAACTTTCGTTTAAGCACTGGACAAATCCATAGGATTTAATCACTCCATCAAAACGAATGTTCCAGGACCTGGACGCTTGCTTAAGTCCGTATAAGGACTTCTTAAGCTTCCACACGAGATGCTCCTGGCCATCTCTCACATAACCTTGTGGTTGGCGCATATAAATGTCCCTACCTTTTTCAAGGTACCCGTTCAAGAACGCAGTCTTGACGTCCATTTGCCAAACCTCTAGGTCTAAATGTGCCGCCATGGACAAGAGTATTCTGACGGACTTAAGCATGGCTACCGGCGAAAATGTCTCATCGTAATCAATTCCTTCTTTCTGAGTGAATCCTTTCGCCACCAATCTAGCTTTGAAGGCTAAAACCTTCCCGTCAGGTCCTCTCTTTCTCTTGTACACCCACTTGCAACCGATGGGCTTTACCCCATCCGGCAGCTCCGCAAGGTCGTACACGTCCATGTTAACTATAGATTCTATCTCCGAATCCATAGAAACTCTCCAGGATTCTGCATCCTCGTCCTCCATCGCTTCCTTGTAAGTCCAGGGGTCGATCTCATCATGTTCGATACCCGAGAGTAGTTCAGTGGATTCTCCCACGAACATGAAACGGTCCGGTTGACGAACAACCCTCCCACTGCGACGAAGCGATGGTGGAGATACAGTATCGGATAAGGGTGCAGTTAGTGGTATAACCTCTTGTACTCTCGGCTGTTCTGGAATTTCGGCTGCTGCTGATGCTCGCAACTCATCGAGCATTATTTCACTCCTTGTCCGATGGTTACTAATAAAGTCCTCCTCTAGGAATCGGGCATTGGTGCTCACAATGACCTTCTGATCCTGGGGACTATAGAAATAACCTCCTTTCGTTCCCTTTGGATATCCTACAAACAGCCTAACCTCAGTCTTAGACCTCAATTTGTCGGCCTCCTTAGTCAGCACGTGTGCTGGGCATCCCCAAACCCGAATATGACCCAACCTAGGCTTGCGCCCTGTCCATAATTCGGAAGGAGTTTTAACTGTCGACTTTGTAGGTACTAGATTGAGGAGATAACCTGCTGTTTCCAAGGCATATCCCCAGAACGAAATTGGCAAGGATGCATAGCTCATCATCGATCTAACTGTGTCTAAAAGAGTACGATTCTGTCTCTCAGCTACACCGTTCTGTTGGGGAGTACCGGGCGTAGTTAACTGAGATGAAATCCCATTTTTTGACAAGAAAGTTCGAAACTCAGTTCCGAGGTACTCGCCACCTCTATCAGAGCGAAGTGACTTGATACTTCTACCCGTTCTCTTCTCCACTTCCGCTTTGAATTCCTTGAATTTATCAAAGCATTCGGACTTCCTGTGGAGCAGGTAGATATAACCGTATCTCGAGTAGTCATCAATAAACGTGATAAAATACCCGTAACCTCCTCGAGCTTGAACGGACATCGGTCCACACAAGTCAGAATGAACCAACTCTAAGAGCTCTTGGGCTCAATATCCTATGGACTTGAAAGGTCTGGTCACCATCTTTCCTTCCAAACACGATTCACACGTTGATAAAGGTTCTACTTGGAAATCCAAAACACCTTCTTTTATCAACCTTTGAATCCTCTTTTGGTTGATGTGACCCAATCGTAAGTGCCATGATAGAGTTTGGTTCGTTTGAGACGGATTCTTCCTCCTTTTAGTATTCAATGATGAGGAAGCATTATAAGAAGAAGAATCAGTCATAGGACAAGTAATGGTATAGAGAGACCGGGACAATGTGCCAGAAACTATAACTTCATTGTCTTTCATGATAGAAATGCCTCTATCAAAAACAACTGAATATCCGTGAACATAAAGTTTCGCCAAAAGGCAGGCACATATAAAATGTCTCTCAAAACCAAACTTGCATGTCCAAAATCAAACTGAATATCTCCAACCGCGACATCTGCAACTCTCGATGCATCGCCCAAGGAGATGGTAATCTCGTCATCATTCACCTCGTCTATCCGCAGAGAACACTGCAAGGTGTAATGCATATGATCAATTGCTCCCGTATCTACTACCCCAGCCTGAGTAGAACATGCAGTTGATCATGACGTACAATAATTCTTCTTCTTTAGAGGGCAGTCAGCCTTCCAGTGTCCTTTCTTGTTGTATATGAAGCACTTGCCCTTCCCCTTTGGCTTTTCATGCCATCGGTAGGCTCAACACCTTTATCTTCTTCCAAGCTCTTGTTAACTTGCTAGTGTTTGACACCTTCTTCCTCACTTTCATCTTTCGATGCCGTCTGAGGAGCAAACATAAGCACAAAAGCTTCTTGACTCGCAAGTTCCGTATCATCCAATTTCTAGAAGATTTCCAGGAGTTCCGGGATATCTGCAATATCTGCCAAGTGAGAACACAAGGCTTGCAACCCTGGCGTCAGAGAGTATTTGACTAATCTTAGTCGAATTGTTACTCTCATGCCACAACTTGTGTAACTCTCTATCTTCAATCGATGATACTAGAGCTTTCAGATAAGGTGTAGTGAGTACTAACTTGTACTCCTCATTAACAAGGACAATATCGAGATTTATTCCTTCACTCCAAATAGTTGGAATCCGTGAGAGGACTCGAAGTGAGAACATTTATCAACAGGCCTAAAGTCATATCTGATAAAGCAATAAACACGTAGACACAAGTAAGAAAAGATCATGCATCAATTCGTAACGAAAATTATTGTAACCTTTTGATAAACCAATAATTTCGAAACCTTCAACAGCCCAAACAGTGCAGATCGCAAGCCACGTTCGTGTGGACGTTTACGCTCCCACTGTTCGACCAGATACTCGGATCTTTAACTCTACTTATCTTGCCAACCTATCCTTTTGGCAAATAGAGCTAACAGTTGAACCTTACTAGACCATATTAGATTAGAAAAGGGACTCCGTTGGGGAGTTGTATTCTAACTAATATCTAAGCTTTTAACCACAATCTTAGCCTAACTTGGAAAAAGCACTATTTTCCTTAAGCTATCTTTGTTCAAAAACCAACTCCAGAGAAAACCGTAGTTACTATTCCAAGTAAGCCACGTTAGTGTGGACGTTTACTCAGAAAAGCTCCCACTTCTCATTTTGGTTAGAACATTTTTGTTAAGAAACCCTAAGTCTGGCGAACTCGTTCGATACGATGTGCAAGCCACGTTCGTGTGGACGTTTACACACTCGCACCAAACTTCACCTTAAGGTCAGTTGTGGAGGTCTTAACATTTTCTATACCAAAAACGTTTTTATCTGCTTAGTATTTTTCTTTCAAAAGGTTGTCGACATGCTAGATCACGTTGTCACATAATCCTAAGCATAATTTTCTAAACGCAGCAAATAAACCATGCTCGCAGAAAATTAAAACATGCTTATACTGACAATCCTAAAACATGCCCGACTAAGTGCAATTTAATCACCTCGACAGGCAAGACATGCTATAATAATAAATAAATTGCATCCATAGCATGCTTAGGAAAAACGAGATAAAAACAAAAATAAAACTCGTTTTTCGTGGTGTGACGACCCGTCTAATCTATTACATAAAAATTGTAAAATCCAAAACAGGCTTCGGTCTTGAATAAGTCCTCCGAGTTGATCTCCCGTTTCTCCCCGAAAATAAATAAATTATTTAGATAATTTATTTTCTTATTTTCGTTGCCATTGGGCTTCTCTAACCGAGATTGGGCCCACACCACGTGACCCAATTCTCTCGAAAAGGCCCAAACCGCGCTCGTTTCACTCTTATGGGCCCACGAACCTGAAACCGACCTAACACGGCCCGAATTCGCGACTGGGCCCGAGCCCGAACGCTGGAGGCAGCACGTAAACGCGAACGGGCCGGGTTGGAAACCCTAGGCCCGTCCACGGGCTAGGGAACGGGCGCGCGAAGCTGCCCGCGCCGCGACCGACGGCGTGAGGCCCTGCCGCCGGCCGCCTCCGCCTCCCTGGCGCCGCTGCTGCTGCTGGCCGTCGATCCCTTCCGGTGGCACGGCCGGCAACCGTCCCGGCGAGGCTCGCGGCGTTGAACCCTAACTAGGGTTCCGCCGCGGCACCCCTCACCTTGCTGCCGCCGTTCCAGCCGCCGGCGACGTCCGCCGCGGCTCCTGCTGCTGGTGTTGATGTCGCCGGTGTGCTCCGCCTCCCTGGACGCTACCTCCGCCGCCCTCGCCGTCGCCTTCAGCCGCGTTAACCCGCGGCAGAAACCCTCGCGGGTTATGCCGCCGCTGCTGCTCGCTCCGGCGCCGCCTGCTGCCACCATCAATGACGGCGACCACGTGGAGTCCGTCACCGGACTCCGTGGTCGTCGTCTCCGGCGATCATGCAGCCTGGAGATGACTGCCGCGGCGTCGAGCCCTAATTAGGGTTCCGCCGCGGCTCTCCTTCGCGCTGCCGCGCTTCTCGCCGCCGTTCCCGACCTGCTCCGCCCCTCCCCGACGACGTGCAGGCTCCAACAGCCTGCTGGAGCCCCGTCGATCACCGGAGAAGAGGGAGACGCGCCATTGGGCAGCTGCACGCGCGCGTGTGCTGGCGTGTGTCACTCACGCGCCGCCGCGTGCGGCGGTCGTCCATCTGTGTTCGTCTCCTCATTCTTCGTGTTCCTCGTCTCCATGCAGCAGATACAAACGAAAAACAAAAGAAATATCTATCTAATCCTATTCTAGATCGCACCTTATTATCTCGCGATCAAAAATTACATAGATTGCAAAATCGGCCCCGAAAAACGACAAATACCACGAAAAGCGACATCCTAATCGATCTAACATGCATAATAATCGATAATTACTCAGATAGAGCCGAAAAACTGAACCTGGCTCTGATACCAACTGAAGGAACCATATCTGATCGGTGAAGATCGGTTCGCCCGAGGATCTATTTCGGATATCTAACTATCGAATAAACCTATCATGCTCCTATGAATTAAATGCTGAATCATAGGGGGTTTATAGATCGATTACCTGAAGAAGTAGAGAACTCGCGAATAGATCTTCTGATCTGTATCCCTGCTCGATTCTGACGTTGGATGGACAACGAACCTCGGAATCAGCCACGGAAACGGGAACCCCACCGAATGCTACTACTCGGCCGTGCGTCTCTCTCTCCTCTAACCCTAGCCTCCTTTTTCTTGTTCAGAATATTAAGTGCACTCGATTTATTCTGACTGTTAGGTCTAAACAAGACCTTGAGGGGGTATATATAGAGGAGACTAAGAGAGACTGGGCTTAAGTTGCAGGCCAGGCCTGCAACACATGGACTGGACGTCCATGAGCATAGTTGGCGCCCCATACTGGGCCCAACTGTGTGGTGGCCCACTTATTCCTTGTACTGTGGCCTATTGAGCTTTTTGGGCCAGATCAGGGATCTACTAGCTGGTAAAACCGAGGCCTCCCAATGGCTAAATTCTCCATACTCAGCCCAGAGTATAATTTAGTCCATAAGTACTAAAACATTCCACTAGAGTAATAGTACTGAATTACCTGTTTTACCCCTGTTGAGTTCAGGGCTAGTATTAGACTTAGCGACCCCCATATTTAAGATATCACACATCCGTTGATTAACTTAGAGCTTCTGACTGCTCATGTTATTCGACTTCTTTTATATATTTGTTGGGAATTGTTATGGACCAACTTGTTAAGGGGGAACTATAAGGGATACTTGATAAACGAAGTCATTTATTTTGATTGGATCCCAAAACCCCAAGTGTCCAACTCCCAAGCGACCCATTTTGATGTAGATAATAGGTTAGAATTTTTCTAAGCCTAAATCTGTTAGGATGGCTTTATTTTGCTTAGCTAAAGACTGCAGGAATTCAAGTGAAGACCACTCGCTTGAGTGTGTTCTTCCAAAGCGAAGCGAGTCTGGCAAACCGAAGTGAAGCGTACCGAAACCAGCGAAGCGAAGCGACCGCTACAGTGGAGTCAAAGTGAAGCCACCAAAGCGAAGCAAAGCAAGCGCTACAAAGAAAAGCTGAAGCGAGTCAACGTGGGTCAACGCTTATTAAAGCGGTCACTACGAAACTTTGTTTTCAAAGCGACCCACTACAGTATGATCCTGAAGCGACTCACTTCGGAGCGGACGCTACAACTTCAAAGCAAAGCAAGCCACTACCTACCAGAAAGCGACAGCGCAACTCCCGCCCATATTTTGAACTCCAGTCAACAGGAGATCGTAGCATTAATTACGAAATCTCCACGTGTCGAAAGCGGAGTGGAGCGGAAGAGTTGACTGCCAGGCCGACAAAGGCGCCGCAGCAGTACTGGCTCGCCCCAGTTACTGTTAAGTTTGTAACTTAGCCATTTTCGGCAAAGAGACAAACTGGGATCCTGCAAAAGCTACTGCCTGCGCAAGTACTGTCGAGAGGAGGAGGGACAAGGCCACCAACCAAGCAACGGATCTCAGCCATCCCTCCGCCTATAAATAGTGAAGGATGAAGACGAAGAAAAGAGAGAACACTACTTGAGCATTCGAGCGCATACAGCAAACAAATACTCCCAGCCTTCGAGTAAATCTTCGAGTTTTTGTTTCCAAGTGTTCTCCGAGTTTCCAGTTCATCGGAACTCGTCTTCACAGCCTTCACACTTAGATTCTAAGCCCACTTCATTCATCCGAAGCTTAGAAGAAGAACTCTAGCCAATCTTTGCATCTATTGTAAAGAGTTCTTCATAGTGTGTTCGTCAACCAAAACCCTATACTTCATTTGTTAGGTTTTGAGTGTGTCGTTAGGTTGTCCAGATCCAAGGCCCTTCTTTCATCGATTGAAGAAGCCTCGATCGTAGAGTTGAGATCCAAGCCTACACTTACATCGTTTGTGTAAAGCTCGATCGAAACTAGGCCGTAAGGAGAGCCCGGAATCTCCCTGTTGTTCGGACAGAAACGAGTGAAGTTTTGTGTCCAGTTTAGGTCTTAGTAGTGAACCCGTAATCACTGCATTGTTCGTCAGATCCAGGCGAGTGAAGCCCGATCTTGACCAGGTTTTTGAAGGACCCGTAACCTTCAAGTTCTTGAGTGAAGAGAACAGTTGCCGTCGTGCAACAAAGTGGACGTAGGAGCGTTATCTCCGAACCACTATAAATCTTCGTGTCGTATCTCTCTAACCCTAAACTCTTTATCTTGTTTATCCATTGCACTAGCATCTAAACAACTTAATCTGGATATTTTAAATACTTAGGAGAAGATTTTAGCTCACCAAATTCCGCATATACGAGTAAA
Organism: Thymus mandschuricus; assembly: GCA_029379335.1. Lineage (NCBI taxonomy): Eukaryota > Viridiplantae > Streptophyta > Magnoliopsida > Lamiales > Lamiaceae > Thymus > Thymus mandschuricus. The sequence goes on along the minus strand of CM057074.1, from coordinate 8,955,855 downwards.
GACTCCCTCTTGATCAAGTGTTCACTTCGGTCAAGCAGGCAAGCTACATACTATAGATCTAGCTTCAGCTAGGTCTTAAGTTTTTACGAGATCTTTACTTGTTACTCTGAGTTAAGGGATTTGAAGTTGAAAAACTTCAAAATACGTATTCACCCCCCCCTCTACGTATTTTTCCCATTAACAAACCGGGACCAACAAGTGGTATCAGAGCAGCGGTTCTTTCGAGCCTCTGCTTTGCATATCCGAAGTGAGTCCCCACTCACTTCACGTTGTCTCACTGAACCGGATCCTATTTCCTAAGTGCATCAAAATCTCACCCACGCATACTGCATTACTACTAACTGTTTACCATGAATGCTTCTAGTCTTCCACAGTTTTCCATTGAAGTCTACGAGATCTGGAGCTTCCGTGTGGAGAGCTTCTTATGTTCCGTCCATGACCGCATGTGGGAGGTCATAGAAGATGGACCTATCACAATCAAGAAGAGCATCACTGTGGATGTTCCAGCAGCGGAAGGACGAGCAGCTCATGTTCGACAACAACTAGTAGACAAGGACAAAGATGAGTACACTCCCAACGAATTCAAGATTGCCAATCTTGACAAGATCGCACGCCACACGATGCAGAGCACCGTGTCGGACGCCTATCTTCCAAGGATTAGGAAGTGCGCAACAGCGAAGGAGATGTGGGAAACCCTAGCTCTCATTTCTCAAGGCACTGACAAAATCAAAGAAAACAAACTTGCCGTACAAATGCGGGAGTTTGAAAGCCTGATAATGAAGCCAGGAGAATCCATCGACACCTTCGAACTGAGAGTCACCAACATCACTGCAACTCTCAACTCGCTTGGGAAGGAACTCACGGATAAGGAAGTCAACCTGAAGATTGTTCGAGCTCTCACTAGGAAGTGGCAGACAATGAAGGAGCTGTATCTAGCAACCAAGGATCTATCAAAGCTCACACCGGAGATACTGTTTTCCGAACTCAAAGCTCACGAATTCGATCTGAATCGAATGAACCTCGACGAAGAGGATGAAGCGCCCACTACGTCAAAAGGAGTAGCTTTTAAAGCTGCTGAAGGGCCAAGCGAGCAGTCGCTAGCCAAGATGACGAGGGAAGAGTTGGAAGAACACATTGCGTTCTTATCCAAGAACTTCAACAAGATGAACTCTCGAGTGGGCAAATACAAAAGGTTCTACAAGCAGTACAAGGGGAGGAGCACTGATGCTCGAGAAGGAAAAGGGAAGAGAGAAGAGACGACAAAGTCGATCCCGAGAGACATGATGGAAGTGGAGTGTTACCACTGCCACAAGATGGGTCACTACAAATCCGATTGCCCAAAGCTGAGTGCGAAGGAGCGTGAAGAACTCAAAGCAAAGAGGGATGCTCCAAGGCGAGCGCTTGTAGCAAGTGAAGCTCCGGTCGCTTCAACTGAAGATCCACAAAGCGACTCAGACGCATTCACTGATCCCAACTCCAGTGATGGAGAGGATCTTGGATTTATGGCGCTCACCGATGAAGAAACAGGAGAGGTATTCATCTATCCCTCACCCAGTTCAATTACACTCGCACACACACACCAAGAGGAAGCAAATTCCTCTGCATGGAGTGGTTTGTTTGACAAACATCAGAAACTGTCAAGTGACCACGAAGTGCTGCAACAAGCTCTGTCTCAAAGCGAGAAGGAGAACCGAAAGCTAGCCACTGAGCTTGATCAAGTCAAACTTAATCTAAGGGCTATGACTAGTAAGTTCGAGGATCTCTTCGCGAGACATCAAAGCTTGGAGGGAAGGTATGAAGCCCAATCCACTCTAGTTGCCAACTTAAACAAAGCTTCATATGCTAGACAGGCACTAGAAAGTTCTCTTCTACCTTTTGGTAGAAAGGGAGGACTTGGATATGAGGGTGGACCTTCCAAGCCAACTGTCTTTGTTGGTGCTTCAAACACGACACCATCAGTCACTTTGGAAATGCCCACTGCATCCAAAGCGACCACTAACAAAGACAAAGGCAAAATGGCTGAAAACCCTAAGAAGAAGCCAATGAAGATGTCTATATCTTTAAGGGCAGAATCTAAGGGTAAGCAAAACTCAACAGTCCCTAGCACTCACCATGCTAAAGTTTACCAATCCAAAGGTAGTGGGAAAACTGTTGAAGCTTCTAAGTTTCAGACCAAGACACCAGAGACAAAGGATCTCCCTTTCAAGAAAAGGAGTAATGTCTATGTGTCACGTTATCCGGACTGGAGATGGTCCAACCGGACTAACATTGAGGGGGAAGAATTCGAAGGACCAAAGAGGCCGCTTCGAACTTCCAAGGTTACTCAAGCGAGTCAGGGTCAAAACCCTAGTTGGACCGCTTTGAGGAAACCAAGCGAGCCGCTTCGACAGACTAGAAACCCTAAGTCAGTCTCTAAACCCAAAGCTAATCCGAAGCGAGTCGCTTCAGGATTTAAGCAAAGTGGAAAGAGCATAGGTAGGACTGAAGCGAGCCGCTACCCCTCCTGCACACACTGCTGCACATGTGAAGCTGCTTTAAGGCAGAAGTCACAGTTTTCGAAGGTCGAGAAACCCAAAACACAAGCTCCCTTTCAAAAGAAAGTGAAGCAAGTGTGGGTACCTAAGGGAACTAACCTGCAAGGACCCAAACTGATTTGGGTACCAAAATCTGTCTAATTGCAGGTGGGCGCCGTGGATCCCATGCCAAATGAGGGTCAACAAATCTGGTACTTGGACAGTGGATGTTCGAGACACATGACCGGCATGAAAGCTCTACTTCAAGACTACATTGAGAAGAAGGGTCCACACGTAACCTTTGGTGACAACTCTCGAGGAAGCACCAGAGGATACGGCGCACTGAAAGTTGGAAAGCTCACGATTGAAGAAGTCTCCTACGTGGAAGGACTGAAACACAACTTGTTATCCATTTCACAGTTCTGTGACAAAGGATACAAGGTGGAATTCATTTCCAACAAGTGCATAGTAAAGAGCAACCTTTCATCCCAGATTGTGCTTACTGGAATAAGACAAAGGAACGTCTATATAGCACAATGGGATAGCTGCAAAGTGGAGACGTGCTTAGTAGCAAGGAGTGCTACAGAGATTGGATGGCTATGGCACAGACGCTTGAACCATCTTAACTTCAAAGCCATCAATCGCTTAGCTCGTAAGGGTTTGGTGCAAGGCATGCCAAATGAAGTCTTCATCAAAGACCATCCATGCTCACCATGCCAACGAGGGAAGCAGACAAAGACGCACTTCGCCAGTCTTGAAGAAGCCTCTTCCAAGCGAGTGCTCGAGCTGCTTCACATGGATCTGTTTGGTCCAGTTACTCCAGTTAGTATAAATGGTAGGAAGTACACTCTAGTTGTAGTCGACGACTTTTCTCGCTACACTTGGGTCGTATTTCTCTACAGCAAGAAGGAGACTCTGACCAAGCTACCACAACTGCTCAAGCGATTGGCTGTGGAGAAGAATCAAGCTATCGTGACCATCCGCTCCGATAAAGGCACAGAGTTTTTGAACTCTACCATTCAAGCTTACTGCACGGAGCATGGCATAGCACATCAGACCTCCTCAGCACGCACACCACAGCAGAATGGAGTTGCTGAAAGAAGAAATCGAATCATCAAGGAAGCTGTTCGAACTATGATAGCAGACTCAAAACTTCCAATGAAGTACTGGGCTGAAGCTGCCAATACTGCATGCTACACGCAGAATCGAACACTTCTCTGCAAACGGCATGACAAAACACCATATGAAATATGGACAGGGAGAATTCCTAACATATCTTATTTCCATATTTTTGGTTGTAGGGTCTTCATCCATGACAATGGGAAGTCACAGTTGAAAGCCTTTGAAAGCAAAGCTGATGAAGGAATATTCTTAGGATATTCTACATCAAGCAAAGCCTTTAGGGTGTTCAACTGTAAAACCCTAATTGTGGAGGAATCACCCCATGTCGTATTTGATGAATCTTCTTTAAGTCATCCACAGGAACAGGATCAATCTAAAGACGAAAAGTCAAGCAAGGAACCCATTAACACTCTTACTTGGGACATACTTGAGGATGAAGAAGAAATCAAAGGCTCAAGCGAGCAGAAAGTCCAAGGAAAAGATGAAGCTGCCCCCAAGACTCCTGAAGCGAGTTCAGGCGAAGCACCCAATCCAGTCGCTCCAGATGGTGAAGCGAGTGACAAGGAAGACGATGAAGATGAAGCTGGCGGATCCAAGCGCGCGTGGCTCAAAGATCACTCACCAAGTCAAATCATTGGAGATCCATCCAAGGGTGTAGTGACCAGAAGACAAGTGTTTGGAGAAAGTGCCATGTTCAGCTGCTTTCTCTCAAACATTGAGCCGACAAGCGTAGAAGAAGCCTTAGCCGATTCAAATTGGGCGATCGCCATGCAAGAAGAGCTGAACCAGTTCACCAGAAACGACGTATGGTACCTCGTGGATCGTCCCAAATTTCAGCACGTTATTGGCACCAAATGGGTGTTCAAGAACAAGACGGACGAGGACCACAACGTAGTAAGGAACAAGGCGCGTCTCGTTGCCAAAGGCTACTGCCAAGAGGAAGGAATCGACTTTGACGAGACCTTCGCTCCAGTGGCACGTCTTGAAGCTATCAGATTGTTTCTAGCCTATGCAGCAACCAAGAAGTTTAAAATCTATCAAATGGATGTGAAGAGCGCGTTCCTGAACGGTGAATTGAAGGAAGAAGTGTATGTGGAGCAGCCACCGGGTTTCGAGCAAGGAGACAAAGTGTACCGCTTGAAGAAAGCTCTATATGGGTTGAAGCAAGCCCCCAGAGCTTGGTACGATACACTTTCTCAATTCCTAGTGGAAAATGGATTTCACAAAGGAAAGATAGATCGAACCCTATTCACGATCAACCATGGAGAAGATATGCTATGGGTTCAGATCTACGTAGATGACATCATATTTGGGTCACCAAATCAGTCGCTTAGCGAGAAGTTTGGAGAGCTGATGAGGACCAAATATGAGATGTCAATGATTGGCTTGATGAGCTGCTTTTTAGGTCTTCAAGTGAAGCAGCAGGATGATGGTATCTTCATCAATCAAGCAAAGTATACTAGAGACATGCTTGCCAAGTTTGGTATTCAGCATGCTAAAGCTGTGAAGATTCCAATGAATACCAACTGGAAGATGGAGCCAGACGAGGAAGGAAAATCTGTGAATCCTACAGATTATCGTGCCCTAATTGGGTCACTTCTCTATCTCACTGCAAGCAGGCCAGATATTGCTTTTGCAGTCGGAGTCTGCGCTCGATTCCAAAGCAACCCCAAGCACAGCCATCTTGAAGCTGCCAAAAGAATTCTTCGATATTTGAAGGGCACTATCAATATGGGGCTGTGGTATCCAACGGAGGACAATCTGGAGCTCACTGGATACTCAGACGCTGACTATGGAGGGTGCCGAATTGATAGGAAATCAACTTCAGGCACGTGTCAGTTCTTGGGAAGCAAGCTGATCTCATGGTTCTCAAAGAAGCAGACGAGTGTAGCCACTTCAACGACTGAAGCCGAATATATGGCCGCAGGAAGTTGCTGTTCTCAAATTCTATGGCTTCGCCAGCAGTTGAAGGACTACAATGTTGAAGCGAATGAAATTCCGATTTTCTGCGACAACAACAGTGCTATATGCATCTCGCAGAATCCAGTGCTACACACCAGATGCAAGCACGTGGAAATCCGACATCACTTCATTCGTGATCATGTCGAGAAGAAGGATATCAAGCTCGAGAAAATTCATACCGATCTCCAGCGAGCAGATATCCTCACCAAGCCTCTAGCTGAGTCTCGTTTCAATCAGCTATGCATGGAATTAGGGTTGTTAGACCCTGGTGAAGAATGCTAGATCCAGGATGCACGAAGGAGTGGTCGCCAATCACTCGCTTCGGATCTTCACCAACTCAAGCGAGTCACTTCAAGATCTCATTCGCTTGAAGAAGGAGAAATAAGGTGGAGCAAGGTGGAGTGTTGGAAGACGTTCCCTACCCGCTTACAGGAATTGTTAAGCCATTGGTTAAGGGGGAACTATTGTTTGCTCCCGGAGCAAGCTGCTTCCAAAGCAAGCAAGGAAAGCTGCTACCTAGCCTAGGATTCCTAGCGAGTGGGTATAAACACTCGCAAGTGCCGTTTCTAGTAACGGTTGTGGGGTCTTGTATCGGGCCTTCCCACGTAAAAATGGTGAAAGCTTAGGCAGGGCTGGCACCTAGACCTTGTGTCCTCTTCCCAACTTTCCGCCGAAGAGGAGCAAGTCCTCTCATCTCCTTCATCGTGGATAAATATCCATTCATTACTCACTCTTCACTGAGTTGAGCTGCCGGATGTCTATCCATTCCCCTCTCATCTTGAACTTTGCATCGCTTCAATTTGCCCAATGTTTGGTCAAAGCGAGTCGACTGCAAGTTCATTCTGTAGCATATAGGAGGATGCTTGAAGGTTTACCTTTTTCTACAAAAGGTTGCAGGGCTGGTGACATGCTTCTGCGTAAAATACGAGATTGTCTTGTCAGAGCATTCTCATTGTCATCCTGTCCATTTCTGCTCTGAGATAAGGACTTGTACTCATCCCCCATTCATCGTGAATATGTACACTTACGTGAAGCTCCCCTCTGGGTTGTAGTAAGCTTGTGTACTATATTCATTTCCTCCCTCATTCACTTCGATGGAGGACTCTCTAATTCGTAGAGGAAGATGAATGCCATGAAGACGAATACCAAGAAGATGGGATACACAACAAGTGATAAACTTTTCAACAAGTGGAATCAACACACGCAGTCATCAACAAGTGGAATCAATCAATCAACGTGTGGTATCAATCTCCTACGAAGTGAGATTGACTGGTAAGCATTTCAATTTTAAGTACACTAAATGAGCTGAAGCGTGCTTGAAACCTTCACTCACTACGTGGAAAACATGAAATGAATCTGACACAAATACGAAGAGGAAAACACTCTTGTTTATCCTCGAAGTATGTAAGTCAGAAACATTTTAAATTAAGTAAAGAAATTTAATTTCTTATTCCAGTCGCTTCAAATGGCCAAGCGAGTGCTTCGTCACTCAAAGCTAGCTATCGCAAGCGAGTGCGGAACAGTCACGTGAAGCGAGTACTCCGCAAGCGAGTGAATGCCGAAGTGGCTACACTTGAAGCGAGCGGATACGAAGCGAAGCGTATGAGCTGTCTGCACTCGAGTGCCTATTTCACTTTCTGCCAAGCATTTAATGCAGTGGCGCGTAGAAGAAGAAATGACAGGCGCGTGGACGTCAAAGCCGAGGAAAGCGGGAAAAATCGCACTCAATCCAGCCGTCGAATCTGAACCGTCTCGAAATCTCAACCGCTGGATTGACTACTGTTGGAGAGACGAATCATCAACAGCCACGTGGCCACGTCAAGCGGATTTGGCGGTTCACTTTTCCAGTGATGACTCCAGACACGTCAGTTCCATCACCGGAGGTCGCCGCCTACGCACAAAACCCTAGGAGTGATTTTACCAGAATGCCCCTGCCACATCAGCCAAGATCTTACTCTATATATATTTGCAACGAGGCAGAACTGCAAAACTTTCACAGCCTTCAAAATTTTCCATTCTCGTGCTTAGATCTGCAACCTCTGCAACTCACGAGTCTCAACCCCTTTCTATTTCATCGTAAATACTCTCTTCAAATTTCTTTCATATTTATCATGGGCAAGAAGAAGAGTACAGAAACGATGGAGAAGTTCATGTCAAATATTGGCGATCACATCAACGTCGAGCCCCATCTCGACCCGATCGTCATAGAGAAGGATGGTTTCTTCCGTAGAGCCGTGACCACGGCCGGTCTATGGAAGTTCGTAACTTTGGTTCCGACGAAGATTCTGGCGAAAGCCATCGGAGAGATTCTGCTGAATCTGAAGAAGGAACAGAATACATCTTCCTTCACCAATCCACGAACCAGGAAGCCGGTGGAAGTTGATATGAGTGAACTCATCAAGGTGTTCGATCTACCAAGAGAAGGAGGAGATTCTCTGCTAGATTTAGGCCTCTCTGCCGAAGTTCAGTATGATCGATTTAAAGTTGCCGGAGCAGAGCCGAACTTCAAGGAGGCAAATTTTCGCAAAAATTTGAAGGAACCGTTCAATCTCATCTGCGAACTCTTTACGAGAAGCATTGCATGCTATGTCGGTTCCCTCGACACGCTGTCAGAGACGAAGATGATCGGCACCACCATGATCGTCGACAGCCTCACAGGAATGAAATTCAACTGGCATGGGTGGCTTCTCAAGCAAATTCATGAAGCTGCAGAAGACTTTGCATTCGTACCAGGAACTCCAGATAAGATTCTACGCAAGGGAAAGTTGAAATTCTTTTCAAGACTGTCAGTCGCGTTGGAGCTAAAGTATCCGGAGATAAGATGGCCGGATTCAGACATGGCTATATACAGCAAGAAGACAGTCTTCTATGAACAGTGGAAGTCAACAAAAATTCCAATGGATAAGGGACTTCTAGTTGTAGAAGTGCCCGCAGCAAGCAAAGTTGTGAAAGCAAAAGCTGAAGCTCCCCGAACGAAGCGAGCCGCTTCACCCTTGAAGCAAGCGGCTGCAAAGCAAGGGAAGAAGAAGAAATTGAAGCAAAGCACTTCATCTGTCCAAGAAAGCGAGGCGGTAGAGAAGCCGCTTGAGGACACTGAAACCAAGCAAACTCATCCAGTCACAAAACCTACCCATTCTACTAAAGCTACACCATTCCAATCCCCTTCAACATCGGTGGGAAAAGCCGATACCGCCCATACTCCCATTTTTCCCCAGTCCCAAACCTCCAAAACCCCCACACGGATGAATGCTCTCAAGAGATACAAGAGAGACAGAGAGCAAGCTGCTGAAACCCTCAAAACTCGATATCCTTCAGTGCCAGTGTCAAGTGACTTCTTCACCAAGATGGTCGATTTCTTGACATATGTCACCTACCGCGGCACAGAGTTCTACAAAGTCTTCAAGCTTCTGGAGGCCTTCTCAAAGGAAGACCTCATACAGATGGAAGGAAAGCTTCTGGACTTCATCGGTGAGAGCGGTTTTCATGCATTTCTCACTGGAACCAGTTTCTGGGATACGCTGGACGCGAAAGTAAAGCGTGCCTATCCGAATGCTAAGATCCCTGAGCACACCCCAACCACTCATGAGAAGAAACTGATGAGGGATCATGCAGAGGAAATGGAGGTTAAGAACGCAGAGATCTTAAGTATGCAAGACGAGATCACCAAACAGAAGATGGAGTTGGAGGAGAAGGAGAAGGCAATGGAGGCTCAAGTGAAACTCGTGAAAGATCTCAAGGGCTCGCGTGATGCAGAAAGGAGCCGCTTGAGAGAGGTGAATACCAAGCTTGTCACAGTTGGTAAAGAGAAGGAGACGTTGGAAAAGGAAGTAAAGGAGCTGAAAAAGAAAGTGGAGAACAAGGAGAGAGAATTGATGATGAAAGAAAGTGAACTCCTCAGTACCAAGAAGACTCTTGACTTACTTCGAACCCAATTGAAGGAGGTCAAAGGAAAGAGTGCCATTGACAAGAGAGAGCTTACTGGAAGGACAATCGCGGAAGAGCAAGTCTTCGCGTCACGAACGGAAGAAATGTTTCATGCTGTACTAGATAAGATTGAGGTACTTCACAAGTCCCTTACTGGAAAGACAATCGTCCCTACCCCTGGTTTTGATGATGCCAAAAAGGGGGAAGGGATGGTACTGAAAATTGAAGGGATGGTACTGAAAATTGATGGGATGGTACAAGGGATGTTACAAGGGATGCCACAAGGTGGAGTAATTGGAGCTGTTGAAACAGAAAGTTTGTTGGAGGAAAGTGGTCGTACTGGAGAAGAGGAGAGAGAGGCGAAGTCTGCAAAGAAAGGCAAAGAAAAGCTCTCTGAGGTGGAATTGATGAAAAAGCCTGAAGAACCCCGCAAGCCACTTGGAGATAAAGTGCTTGCCTCTTCTATTGCTCGACATCCCCCAGTTACTGTGCTAACGAAGGAGGAAAGGCGGAAGCTAGCAGAGGCGAGTGAGGCTATGGCTTGGGTGGAGAAGAAGCGCCAATTTATTTTGGAAACTCTTGCAGGTACTTCAAGCTCTCAAGCTGCCACTTCAGCCGAAGCACCCACTTCAGCTGTCGCGCCAGCTTCAAGTGCTGCACTTACTTCAGCAATTGCAGAAGCCACTCCATCTACAGATGTCTCTTCCAATGCAACCACAAAGAAAACTGGTCCAGAAACTAAGCAAGATGATTCAGCGACCAAGCATCACAAAGTTGAGAAGGTAGTTGTTTCAAGGGCAGAGAAAGAAAAGAGGATATGGACAAAACAACTGCAAATCATTGACGAACGGATTGAAAAACAATTCAATGAGATGAAACTCATCCAATCCGTCTTGGTCAGAAGTATCCTTGTTCCAACCACGCCAGAAGAATCCGAGGCATGCCTAGATCAGGCTATGATTGATACAGTTCACAAGACTGCAAAGGAAATGATTGACTCTGGCCGCTACCCTCTCAGAGAAGAACGCAACTACATTCGGAAGCAACTCAATCAGAAGCTTCCTTCCTGGAACGGCGAGTCAGGAAAGAAGTTCAAAATGATCATAGAACAGATGTCCAGCCGGTCGGAAGAAGAGTTGGCTGTGCGCAGAGAAAAGCACCCTGATGCCTGTGAGATCGAGCAGTTCATTCCTGACGAACTACTCGAGCAATGGCTATACTACAAGGAGAAATTTATCAAAGCATACTACTATTGGGAGGTAGTGCCATTGCAGACTGAATGCTCGAGGGTCACTGCGCTCAACAACTTTCTTGGTGCCTATGATGAGAAGTTCAGGCAAGAGGTCTTCGTGTTTGCACAGTTTGCAAAACCCGCACCGTTAATCATCAAGGTACCAGCCAAGGAGGTATTTCCTATGCCATTCCTACCTGGCACCAGTATCCCCAATCGCAGCATCATTGACGCTGAGGTGGATGAAGCCTTCCAACTGGAAGAGATGTGGAGAAGGCCAAGTATCCACAGCGTTGATTCGATGGAAGCGAAGGTTTTCAGTGCATACGTCATACCAGAGGAAATGATTGCAAAGGATTTGGAGGCAGATGTTGAAGAAAAGAAGAAGGTGGAAGAAGAGAAGGAGAAAGAAAGGAAGTGACGGAAGGAAGAAGAAGGAGACAGAAAAGGAACTGCAGGAAACCTCAGAGTTTCAAGTTCCTTACATATCTTTTTGTGTGTGAACTTCTTGTTCATCTATCTCATTTTATTTTCTGTCTCTTCTCGTGTCATTTACTTGCTTTGTGAATGACTTTACCTTTTTGCTACAAAACTCAAATAATTTAACCGAAAAAAAAAGGGAAAGGAACTTAAAAGAAAAATTACAAACGAAACTGCAAAGGAAGCAGTCGCTTGGAGTTCCCTTCACGGTTAGATAGGCTGGAATTTTCTAAATCTAAGCCTTTGGGTTTTGGCATCATCAAAAAGGGGGAAATTGTTGGGAATTGTTATGGACCAACTTGTTAAGGGGGAACTATAAGGGATACTTGATAAACGAAGTCATTTATTTTGATTGGATCCCAAAACCCCAAGTGTCCAACTCCCAAGCGACCCATTTTGATGTAGATAATAGGTTAGAATTTTTCTAAGCCTAAATCTGTTAGGATGGCTTTATTTTGCTTAGCTAAAGACTGCAGGAATTCAAGTGAAGACCACTCGCTTGAGTGTGTTCTTCCAAAGCGAAGCGAGTCTGGCAAACCGAAGTGAAGCGTACCGAAACCAGCGAAGCGAAGCGACCGCTACAGTGGAGTCAAAGTGAAGCCACCAAAGCGAAGCAAAGCAAGCGCTACAAAGAAAAGCTGAAGCGAGTCAACGTGGGTCAACGCTTATTAAAGCGGTCACTACGAAACTTTGTTTTCAAAGCGACCCACTACAGTATGATCCTGAAGCGACTCACTTCGGAGCGGACGCTACAACTTCAAAGCAAAGCAAGCCACTACCTACCAGAAAGCGACAGCGCAACTCCCGCCCATATTTTGAACTCCAGTCAACAGGAGATCGTAGCATTAATTACGAAATCTCCACGTGTCGAAAGCGGAGTGGAGCGGAAGAGTTGACTGCCAGGCCGACAAAGGCGCCGCAGCAGTACTGGCTCGCCCCAGTTACTGTTAAGTTTGTAACTTAGCCATTTTCGGCAAAGAGACAAACTGGGATCCTGCAAAAGCTACTGCCTGCGCAAGTACTGTCGAGAGGAGGAGGGACAAGGCCACCAACCAAGCAACGGATCTCAGCCATCCCTCCGCCTATAAATAGTGAAGGATGAAGACGAAGAAAAGAGAGAACACTACTTGAGCATTCGAGCGCATACAGCAAACAAATACTCCCAGCCTTCGAGTAAATCTTCGAGTTTTTGTTTCCAAGTGTTCTCCGAGTTTCCAGTTCATCGGAACTCGTCTTCACAGCCTTCACACTTAGATTCTAAGCCCACTTCATTCATCCGAAGCTTAGAAGAAGAACTCTAGCCAATCTTTGCATCTATTGTAAAGAGTTCTTCATAGTGTGTTCGTCAACCAAAACCCTATACTTCATTTGTTAGGTTTTGAGTGTGTCGTTAGGTTGTCCAGATCCAAGGCCCTTCTTTCATCGATTGAAGAAGCCTCGATCGTAGAGTTGAGATCCAAGCCTACACTTACATCGTTTGTGTAAAGCTCGATCGAAACTAGGCCGTAAGGAGAGCCCGGAATCTCCCTGTTGTTCGGACAGAAACGAGTGAAGTTTTGTGTCCAGTTTAGGTCTTAGTAGTGAACCCGTAATCACTGCATTGTTCGTCAGATCCAGGCGAGTGAAGCCCGATCTTGACCAGGTTTTTGAAGGACCCGTAACCTTCAAGTTCTTGAGTGAAGAGAACAGTTGCCGTCGTGCAACAAAGTGGACGTAGGAGCGTTATCTCCGAACCACTATAAATCTTCGTGTCGTATCTCTCTAACCCTAAACTCTTTATCTTGTTTATCCATTGCACTAGCATCTAAACAACTTAATCTGGATATTTTAAATACTTAGGAGAAGATTTTAGCTCACCAAATTCCGCATATACGAGTAAAGACTCCCTCTTGATCAAGTGTTCACTTCGGTCAAGCAGGCAAGCTACATACTATAGATCTAGCTTCAGCTAGGTCTTAAGTTTTTACGAGATCTTTACTTGTTACTCTGAGTTAAGGGATTTGAAGTTGAAAAACTTCAAAATACGTATTCACCCCCCCCCTCTACGTATTTTTCCCATTAACAAACCGGGACCAACAATATTCCTAAGTAGTACCATTCATACCTTACTCATCATACCGGAATTTAATCCACCTGCAGGGTTTGGTATGATAGTCCTTAATGAATTCCTCAGGGGATGTGATCAACCTGTTCTACCAGGATATGGTGCTCTGTTGCAGTTGCACTAAGAGTTGTACTAGTTATAGTTGCTTCCCAAGATACGAAGCATATTGAGTTACAGATGCTCTGAACTCTCACCCATGGTAAATCAAAGAAGCAGACTATAACTATACACCCTTAGGACTCAACTAGAGTTAAGGTTCATCTTAAGTCACCGAGGTCTTGATTCTTTCTACATCTGGTCAGAATAGAAGAATACACCTCACCGTGATCCTATCAGTACACGCACGTACTAGTATAGACAAGTAGCCAAGACAAGCTACTTATGCAGCCTATACTACAGCCTAAACCGACAGTTGTATCCAGAACTGTCTCGACTGTGATACCCTTTTATATCTCGTGAGGAACCGGCAACTATGGTCTTCTGTGATCTACAACACACCATAAAGCCTACAACTTTGAGATAATGGATAGATGTTTGATGCATAGATAACAATTCATACTTAATCAGATAGAAGATTGTTAGTGGTTATGGACAATACATGCATACAAGCTAAAAGGCCTGCTTTCTAGTATACAAATCCATCATGCAATGCTGTGTACTAGACAAGATATCTGCTATGCGGTTGGCATGGTGACAAGATATCAGTCTAACCCTGGTCAGGGACATTGGACGGCTGTTAAGCACATTTTGAAGTATCTCAAGAGGACAAGAGATCATGTGCTTGTTTATCAGTCTAATGAGATGATCTCGATAGGGTATACGGACTCAGACTTCCAGGCTAATCGAGATGAGAGGAAATCTACCTCAGGCTATGTGTTTACCTTGGGAGGTGGAGCTGTCACTTGGAAGAGTGTGAAGCAGAAGTGCATCGCAGACTCGACCATGGAGGCCGAATATGTGGCTGCTTGTGAGGCTGCTAAAGAGGCTGTGTGGCTCCTGAACTTCCTTAATGAGCTAGAACTAGTTCCCAGTTTGCCCAGAGGTATCACACTATATTGTGATAATGCTGGAGCAGCTGCAAACTGCAAGGAACCTAGGGCTCACAAGGCGAGCAAACACATATAGATAAAGTACCATCTCGTACGAGCAATCGTCGAAAGAGGAGATGTAGAAGTGAAGAAAATCCCTTCAGCGGATAATCTGGCGGATCCATTCACAAAGAGCTTACCAGTCAAGGTGTTCGACAAGCATGTCGAAGGGATGGGATTGGAGCGCCTCCCATACTAGTAAACTTTGAGTATAAGTGGGAGAAGATGTGTAATAGATGCTAGATTGTAGACACTTTGCCTTTTGTCACATGATATACTAAAAGTTTGCTTTAGTATAAGTGGAGATTGATGGATTTGTAGAAAGAATCAAGACCTCCGTATCTTGGGAAGCAACTATAACTAGTACGATTCTTAGTGCAACTGCAACAGAGCACCATATCCTGGTAGAACAGGTTGATCACATCCCCTGAGGGATTCATTAAGGACTATCATACCAAACCCTGCAGGTGGATTAAATTCCGGTATGATGAGTAAGGTATGAATGGTACTACTCAGGAATATAAAAGAAGTTGAATAACACGAGCAGTCAGAAGCTCTAAGTTAATCAACGGATGTGGGATATCTTAAATATGGGGGTCGTTAAGTCTAATGCTAGCCCTGAACTCAACAGGGGTAAAACAGGTAATTCAGTACTATTACTCTAGTGGAATGTTTTAGTACTTATGGACTAAATTATACTCTGGGCTGAGTATGGAGAATTTAGCCATTGGGAGGCCTCGGTTTTACCAACTAGTAGATCCCTGATCTGGCCCAAAAAGCTCAATAGGCCACAGTATAAGGAATAAGTGGGCCACCACACAGTTGGGCCCAGTATGGGGCGCCAACTATGCTAATGGACGCCTAGTACATGTGTTGCAGGCCTGGCCTGCAACTTAAGCCCATGTCTCACTTGGTCTCCTCTATATATACCCCCTCAAGGTCTTGTTCAAAACCTAATGATCAGAATAATCGAGGGCACTTAAATATTCTGAACAAGAAAGGGAGGCTAGGGTTAGAGAGAGAGAGACGCGCGGCCGAGCAGTAGCATTCGGTGGGGTTCCCGTTTTCCGTGGCTGATTCCGAGGTTCATTGTCCATCCAACGTCAGAATCGAGCAGGGATACAGATCGGAAGATCTATTCGCGAGTTCTCTACTTCTTCAGGTAATCGATCTATAAACCCTCTATGATTCCGCACTAAATTCATAGGAGCATGATAGGTCTAATTCGATAGTTAGATATCCGAAATAGATCCTCGGGCGAACCGATCTTCACCGATCAGATATGGTTCCTTCAATAACATGCTTCAAATTCATCAAATAAATTTGCGTCACTTCTCCAAGGTTCCATGCATAATAAAGATCATAAATTTTCTCCAAAAATCAACAAAAAATTTCTATCATCGGCCAAATTCACAATACTATCATCACATGCTTATTCGACACGATTTAACCTAAGACTCTTAAGACTCAAAGCAATAAAAGACTCAACATACCAAAATAAACCAACTACTAAAGCAATTAAAAATAACTCAAAAAGATTGTTAACTTTAGGTACTCTTCCCCCTCCCCCAAACTTATTTCGAAATCAAAGATTAAGGAATAAGTTTGCAAAAAGAAGAAGGAACTAAGTTAACAAACTTACCTCATTGATATGGTGGAGGGAAGGGAGGGTTGTCGGGGTTATTGGGGTCGAATCGTTGATGCTGAGACGGGTAGTGAGGATAGAAATAGTGCATCTCATGCACCATTCTATTGTAGTTCTCCATGTAAGCTCTCTCATCCTCACGCCTTTTCGCCTCCTCCTCTTGTCTTTTTGCCTCATTTTCAAAGTATGTGTTGAGAGATCGAAACGACCTCCAATGTATGTACGAAGATCGCCCACCTCGGTCCTCAAAGTTTGAACTTCTTCTCGAACTCCTTGCACTTGAGATTCAACGAACTCTCTACCATCCCAATGGTAGTTGTCCATCACCTCCATCGTTTCCGTGTGTCAATCTCGCATTATGGAAAATTCCGGAGCTCTCATGTGAAAACCGGGCTGTGGAACGCCTTCATACCCTTGCTCGTAGGCATCCTCCTCTTGATCATATCCTTGCTCATATTGCTCGGCCTCTTCTTCATCGTCTTCTTCCTCATCATCATCCCCTCCTTCTTGTGGCCTTGGACCTCCCTCGGTCCACATGAGTTGCTTGTGTTGTGGAGAATTCATCCTTCCATTGCCTCATTGTAGCTTCTCATTCCCAATCACCTCGGTTAAGTAGTTGTTCTGCAATGGGAAGAGAATGACACCACTCAACCCATGGAGCTTCAAGAACCACCCGGACGTGTCGAACGAGATCATCCTCGCAAACTCCAAAGTCCTCCTATCTATGAAGATTGAAGTAGATACCGGCTGCTCCCGAATTTGCACATTAAAGTGTCTAGCAATCGGGGTGACGAATGCTCCAATCCCGATCTTTTGTCCTCCAAACAGGTAAGCTTGATTCTCCATGTGGTCTACAAGGTAAAGGGCTGCATCTTGGGAGTGTCCTCGGTATGAAGTCCAAATGAGATATGCATCGGTGGCAAGGAAGGTGCCAGAGTCGTGGCGGGAGTGAATAGTGCAAGAGATCAACTGGTGAAAGTAGCGAATCGTGGGATTCCGAATCGAAGTGGCCTTTGCAATCGCTGGGTTGTAGGACTTCTTCCTCTCCTCGTCATAATCCACAAATTGGCCCCACAAATCTTGAAGATTAGGGTGGTTGTTGCCTATGTACTCGCCATTCTTATCTCCTCCGATAATGTCATAAAGTTGATCCATGGTGAGCTCCCTTGGTTGGCCACCCAATTGGAAGCGAATGACGTGGGGCACTTGATTGACTCGCTCCACCACCAAAGTCGAGAGAAACTCCACCGTCAAGATGTGATAAGTCAAGTGGTTGCCTTGAAATATGTTGGTGAAGCCTCCTCTTTGCATCATTTGGGTGATCTCATCGGCTATCCCCATGGCCACTATCGTCTCTTGGTGAAGGAAACGACAGTGCTTGTGCTTGAGTTGCACAAGATGGGACCATCTCCTCTTCGCCTCCGCCATGGTGAGCTTTAGCTTGAACGCCTTAGGCTCCAAATTGGCAGGTAACGACCTTGCCGACGGCATTCGGTTCTCCGGGATAGTCTTGTCATTCTTCCATGTCTCCTTGGCCTTCTCCTTCCCCTTGCCCTTGCTTGAAGAAGTCGAAGCAACACTCTTCCCCTTGTCTCTTGCCATTTTAGTACCTAAAAATTTCACAAATTAATATAGCAACATGAAGTTATCTTCCCCCAAACTTCAACCAAATCCAATCCTCCCCCATCATCAACTCAATTTTCGCATCACAAATCCACACATTCAACACCACAAATCTCCAAACATGATTTTTTCATAGCACAATATTCATCCAATGCATACAAATCAATGAATTTCATCAAATTCATTGATGAATTCAAATACACATTCAAAAAATCAACATGCATTCATCTCTTCAATCCTCAATGAATCCAATTCATTCAAATAATGCAAAACAATTCATAGATTCAATCCAAAATTCTCAATCCAATACCCAATCTATTAATCCACGAATTTAACCAACAAAAACAAATTTTAATCGGTCAAAACATGCGTATTCATGTAGAGAATCAAAAATTAATAAGAGAGGGGCGAGAAATCGAGTACCTTGAGATGAATCGAAGAGAGAAAATTGACAAGTGCTCTTGTGTTCTTGAGAGAATTTGTGTTTGTGTGTGAATGGTATGTGAATTGTGTGTATATGGTGTATAAATAGGGAAAATAAACCTGGTCAAAGTCGGTTTTGTTGGGAAACAGCTGCTTGAAAGCCGCCCCGACCCAGATCTTGGTTCGGATGTGTTGATTCGATCGTGCACATAAATTCATGCAATGGTTCGAGTACATACCTTGATTATGAAGAACGTGCAATCTGAGTCGTGTCTGATCGATCTACGGTTCTGATCTTCTAGGATGTGATCCCACACCTTGAAATCCGAGACTTGGTGGGCGTCTCGAGATCACTGGAACCTCGATCTCCCTCACTCAGAAAACCCGGCGCCAACTCTCTCTCTACCTAGGGTTTCACGCAGAAACCTTTCTCACAATTCTGGTGTATGGAGGCTAGGGTTTATGATGAGAGACTTGAGTATTTATATGGTTCATAAATAAGGAGATATGATTCCTTATTTATCTCCAACCATATCTTTGCCATCCCATATTTATTCTCTTTCCATAACTTACAAATCCTATTCCTTTATTAATACGGAATTAATAAGGAATTAATCTGTTCAGTTATGCAACTGTATATCCGGAATTAATTCTAGCAAATAGAATTTATTCTAATATCAGTAGAAGAATAAATAACTAAATATATACCAAATATATTTAGATATGATATTTATCCCCATAAGATTTAATTAAATAAATCTTATCTAATTAGATTTAATCTTATCCGTGAATAACTAAATAATAACTAATTAGATTTAATCTTATCCAACAAGATATAAATCTAAATTAATTATATTTATTATCCATTCACTGGATATAAATCCAATATATATCATATACCGGGCCTGAGTACAATTATTGAGTCCAAACTCAATAATACTATTTAGATCGATTCCCGAGGTCTGTTTGGGCCATCCTAGGGATCGGATACCAGACAGAGTTGGGCCTTATATAATTCGATATTTCCATGTCCACCCCTGAACATGTATCCAATTAGAACTATGACGCACTCCACTAAAGTGTCATAGCTAAATCACCGCTCTGTCCCAATTATGTAGATTGGGTAGGTATTTTGTATAGTTCTACCCCCGTGTTTAAGACCTCCTTATCCGTTAATCAATTAGAGCTACCATGACTGCTCCTAATTGTTAACATCTATTCCTCAGGTAGTACCCGTTCACTCCTCATTATTATACCTGAACTTAATCAGCATGCATGACTTGGTATAATAAACATTGTGAACTCCCTTGAGGGGATAACGTCAGCCTGCACTCACACAGGACACGGCTTATTGATAACACTTATTAGACATACTATGCATCTTCATGTTACCCAAAGTACGACATGATTTAGATGAACTAACGAAGTTCATATCTTCGTAAATCAAAGTAACATCGAAGAATACATATACATCTAATAGTTTACCAAGGTTAAGATCGAGCTAGAGCCTGAGATCTATAGCTCTTCACCTATATCACCTCTGATATTGGGTCAGTATCAGAAGAGCATTATCTCTGTTGATCCTTCAATACGTTCCACCGTACCAGCATAATTAGTGATTAGGACTCATCACTACTATTAAGCTGCAGTCTAGACCGACAGCTCAGCCCAAGCTGTCTCGACTGTGAACTGTTTATATCTCATCATTATCAACGACCTTCGTGATCCTCTCCGAACTCAGATCGACACGTGGTCTAAAACATGAGATAATGGGCTTTATTCTTGCTTAAACATATTCTTCCAGATAGGGATTGTTAACAGTGGACCTGTGTCGTAACCACTAAAACAACCGGTTTTGCTTTAGGTATACAACAACCCCAACAATCTCCCACTTATACTAAAGTAAAACCTTTTAGTATACCAACGCGTCTACAGGAAACCATATGACTTCATCCATGTACAATGTTAACAATCGCACGATCACAATCTTTAACATCCATCATACACTTTTATCCCACTTATACTCAAAGATTTTACCTTTACCTTGTACCTTTTAGTGGGAGGCTCACTAAGACATGTCAGCCACGTGCTACAGTATACCTGACATGGTGCACTTAGTGAAGGAACCGTCATCGTACATTCCTCTAGTGTTTCTATTTTCTCCACGAAATCGCCTTAATTTAAGGTACTCACTATGTTGTTACCGGCATTTCCAAATCTCAGAAAATTTGTTACTGCACTTAGAATTCTCCAGGGGGTGTAAGAATTCTAACAAATTGAGATTACTGCCAATTCACGAAGCCAAGCCCTGAATTATCTAGCTCCCTCTCAGCATTTCACTGCGTGAGAATCTTCAAGACAATTTTGCTTCTTACGTGAATCCATAGTAAAAGGTCGTTGATGTCTTTTTTCTAACTACCATTTGATTATCCGTGTCCACAAACATGATGGACTATATCCGTTACCATGCACACAGCACTAACATATATTTGGCTTCTTATGCAATATCCAGGTGTATTGCAAACTTTGCCACAACAGTAGTCTATGAAGAGTACTTGAATAATGTTATACTATCCGTTTGAGTAGGATATATCCAACATTACTCCTAACCTTCATTCTAAACTGTTCGGATAATCACCTCCTATTGTGTCAGATAATACTTTCACACCTTATTGAAGTGCTAGTTATATTATCACACAATGTACAAGACAACCATTTCAACGTCTTTTGTAGATGAAAAATTTGTCAACACATTTTATGAACGAATCTATACGTGTTGTCTGACAAATGAATGCTTTAAATCATTGAACCACACATTTCTATGTGTTTGTCCCGAAACATAGAACTGTTGAGAGAATTCTTCCCTTTTCTCAAACTACATCCATGTTCGCTCATGTATGTCCTCAACGAATATGAGCATACAACTTGCAAGTCTTTCGAGTGTTAAACTCGTAGACTAATCAATGATAGGCAACTACTTTCATCTAACTAATCCTTATTAGTCAACTTGGTTTGTTCACTATCCAAGAAATTAGATTTCTTGATGAACAACTCACCATTTTCGAGACACACTCGAAAAAGCTCCCACTGTGACAAGGATCCTAAAATAATCTTGTGCAGATCCTTTTGGTTATCTGTCTTGTACTTCCGGCCTTATAATGTTCCAATCCACAATTTCTTTTTATTCTTGGACGTTAATCAAGAATAAATGCTTGTCTTTTCTTGAAAAATAACTACTTTGTCCAACTAATTACTAAATCTATCATTGAAATTGCGACACTTCGTGTGCAAATTATCCTTATTTCCGAACAGATTTAACCAATGAAAACTGTAATTAGCATCTCCTATAGGGAGGAAGACTCATTGTCAACGCTAATGCTAATCAATTTCATTTTAAATCACAATGAAATCCATGATCAACATAAATGCTAATCACTTCATTTCAAATAAGGAAAGGAAATAGATTTAGACATAGTGACATTGTATTTTGTTAAAAGACAATATTGAACAAGAAGTACCACATTTATCATAACACATTTTGGAATATCCTTAAAAAATTCACAGTTATTACTCCCACTACGAATGATATATCAAAACAACCAGTATTAAAGAAGTGAATCCTTAATACAATGTAAGAAAATAATCGTCCATTAATATCCAAAACATAAGTATCCTGCCTAAACAAGGCAACCAAATGTGGTAAAAGAGTAATAAACCAGAATCTAGTATCCAAAAACTAAGATAAAACGTAAGATAGAAATCTCCAAGTCTGCTAGACAACTGCATCAACTGAATGTTGCTTGTCGAGCTCAAGAACTTGAAGTCGTCCTACTCGTTCCTTGTAGTCGAAGCTACAAAGATTGCAAACAAACCACAATTAGTATCCACTAATTAAATCCATCCGTTAGGACTAAACTAGTATAATTTGGTTTTTTTTTTTTTTTTTTTTTTTTTTTTTTTTTTTAATGTTACAAGAGCCTGACATACTCATCAATGATGGACTCGTTGACTTCCTGAGGTCCCTCCTTCCTGGCATCATTCACTTCCTGAGTAGGCTGATCGGAGTTCAGCTCATTCACATCGTGAACAAGACTTACAGACTCGGAATCGCCCACTCCCTCCATGGATTGATCAGAGATCAGCTCATTCACATCGTGAACGAGTCCGTCAAAATCAAAATCATCAATCCTTAGTGACTGAAGGTACTCATCAATGATGGACTCGTTGTCCCGGGCCGTAAAATGCCGATTAACATCGACATTCCTAATAGGACGATCCCAGAACCTCCTCTGCGCCTCATAAGCAGTCTGCAATATATCAATCCTCTCCGCATCTACCACGAGTAACTCCCCAATGAGAGCCATTGGATCCTCGTGAACGATGTGGGTTGGGACGACCGCTTCTCTGAGAGCCAGGAACCAAGTCGGGAAACATGCAAGTAGAAGCTTACAAACAGTCTTTCCCGACATAACACCACCATAGAACACGTACATCCGTACAAGGTTTTTAAACCTCATGAGAAATCTCTTTAGGTTAGGGAAATCATCGAAATCCTCATACCTCAAGAAATCTATCTCTTTCCGTGCCAGGAAACCGAGTAGTCGAAATCGAAAAGAGTCCGGAACACCATCGGAATAAGCTAAACGACAAATCTTCGTGCGAATAGAATCAATAGACATATCTGAAATAAATAACAAGTAAACAACTTATAAGCGCAAATAATTTATGTTATCAATGTTAGAAACCCAATAATAACATTGAACCAACAAACGAGTAGCCCGATACTATTTACAAATAGTCCACTATAGGTGAATGCTATCCATAAAATTA
Organism: Thymus mandschuricus; assembly: GCA_029379335.1. Classification (NCBI taxonomy): domain Eukaryota; kingdom Viridiplantae; phylum Streptophyta; class Magnoliopsida; order Lamiales; family Lamiaceae; genus Thymus; species Thymus mandschuricus. The sequence continues at coordinate 8,932,910 of CM057074.1, read as the reverse complement.
TCGACCATGACCGCAGTCTATTTTATTTCTTATCGCATCACACGGACCATAGTGAAACAAAGAAATAATAACCCGTGCCTCAGGACCCTGCTAATTTGAGAAGTGACCTCTATAGGAGGATTCATCAATAAGCAGCTAAGCTACAACCATATTTTAATATTCCGAAAAAATTAATTCTATTAAGAGTAACCCACCTGTTAAGGAAGAATTACCTTTATAAAATCATTTTTCCATATTATCAATTTTGAATTTAACCAATGAACCATAATCAGTGTCTCCTATAGGGAGGAAGACTCATTGTCAACGCGAACACTAATTATTTCATTTTAAATCAAATTATCTTATTGAAGTCTAAACCAATGAAATCCATAACCAGCATCTCCTATAGGGAGGAAGACTCATCGTCAACGCGAATGCTAATTACTTCATTTTTAAACCAAATATGGAGGTCCTTTAAATCAATTAACAGATAATCGATTAATTATACCGCTTAGTCTTTTTAAGGGTTTGTGTGACAATCGTAGCACATAGACAATTAAGTCCTATCACATGATTTCTAAGCGCAAGTAATAAAACATGCTCGCATTGAAATCATTAAAACCGACATGCTATGACCCCTATGCATGTTATTTCTATTACGCAAACAATGAAAAGCAACTATAACATACAAAACATGCTGATCATATTCATCGCGTAATTTAAATCCATCCATAGCATGCATAATAATTAAAACGAATAAATAGGCTGCCGACCGGGAATAGAAAGCCCTATCTATTACATTTAATTAAAATAAAACCCCGGAACAAGCTCCGGTCTTTAATCTTCGATCTTGGAAGTCTGCCCCGGTCTTCAAGTCCACCTTCCAAAAATAGCAAGTGCTCGAAATAATTAGGGTGCGAAAAACCCTAATTACCAAAAACGGAAAGCGAATTAATTTCGAACGAACTAGGGTACAAAAACCCTAGCCGTCGATGATCATGCCTAGGTTTCGGAAAACCCTAGCCGTCGTCAACGTGATGGGCCGAACGTTATAAAAACGTGCAGCCCGTCGTTCGAAATTCGGCCACGCGCCGCCGCCGAGCCACACGTGTAACACACGCGCCGCCGCGGTGCATGCCGGGGACCCCGTTTCGGCTCCACGACGAGCCTGACGTGGCTGGGTTTGCACCCAGCCCGAGCCACTGCTCGTCACCGTCGCCAAAAACGCCGTCGCCCTCGCCGTTAGCCGCTGCACAAAACAGCGCTGCCGCCGCGAGCCACCGCCGGTGGCTGGCATGCCACCGGACGCTCCCACTGAGCTCGCCGGCGTCCCAGCACCACCGGAGGTGCTGGGTTCGAGCCCGGGCAGCCGTGGCTGAATTCGGCAGCAGCGCGCGCGCAGGGGACAAACCCAGCCGCCGCCGCTGCCGTAGATCAACGCCACTGCCGCCGCCGCCGGTGGTCAGGGGACCACCGGACCTGCTGTCCGCCTCCGTCCGTGCCTCCCCGTCGTCGTCGAGCCACTGCCGGGCCGCGGGCTTGAGCCCAGCAGCGCGCGTGCACGAGAACCCGTTAGGGTTTCGGCCGCCGCTGCTGAAATTCGCCGCCGCAGCCGCTGCCGCGCCGCCACTGTCCGTCTGGCGCCGCCATGGCTCGTCTCCGACGTCGAGCCAGGCGCTGGACCTGCGTGCAGCCACGGTTCGAGCCTGAGCAGCGCCGACAGGCCCGAAAACCCGTTAGGGTTTTCAGCCGCCGCGCTGCCCGAGCCATCGCCGCCGTCCGCCGCCAATTCGGCCGCCGCCGCCACTCGTTCCGGCTTCGCCTGAATTATAGGATGAACCCTAGGGTTCAGCCGCCGTGAACGACGAGGTGCAGCAGCGCCAAAACAGCCGCGAACTACGCTGCCGCCGTCGTGCGTCCGACGCGCCGCCGCCTGCGGCCGTCGAGCCTTCGTCTTCGTCTCTTGTTCGTCTCGGACCTCGATCTCCCACCATCTCTCGATTCCAGCAACAATTACAATGCAAAATCGAAAAATACAAGGAAAAAACGAATCCTAATCTAATCGGCACCTTATTATCTCGCCGATTCAAAAACAATCGAACAACGATAAATCGAAAAACGATAAACAACGCACATAATTTTCCCGGACAGCAGCATGCACACATAATCATAATTACTCGAATGCATGAACATAATATTCGATTCAACACAGAGCCGATCCAAAAACCTTGGGCTCTGATACCACTTGTTGGGAAACAGCTGCTTGAAAGCCGCCCCGACCCAGATCTTGGTTCGGATGTGTTGATTCGATCGTGCACATAAATTCATGCAATGGTTCGAGTACATACCTTGATTATGAAGAACGTGCAATCTGAGTCGTGTCATATCGATCTACGGTTCTGATCTTCTAGGATGTGATCCCACACCTTGAAATCCGAGACTTGGTGGGCGTCTCGAGATCACTGGAACCTCGATCTCCCTCACTCAGAAAACCCGGCGCCGACTCTCTCTCTACCTAGGGTTTCACGCAGAAACCTTTCTCACAATTCTGGTGTATGGAGGCTAGGGTTTATGATGAGAGACTTGAGTATTTATATGGTTCATAAATAAGGAGATATGATTCCTTATTTATCTCCAACCATATCTTTGCCATCCCATATTTATTCTCTTTCCATAACTTACAAATCCTATTCCTTTATTAATACGGAATTAATAAGGAATTAATCTGTTCAGTTATGCTACTGTATATCCGGAATTAATTCTAGCAAATAGAATTTATTCTAATATCAGTAGAAGAATAAATAACTAAATATATACCAAATATATTTAGATATGATATTTATCCCCATAAGATTTAATTAAATAAATCTTATCTAATTAGATTTAATCTTATCCGTGAATAACTAAATAATAACTAATTAGATTTAATCTTATCCAACAAGATATAAATCTAAATTAATTATATTTATTATCCATTCACTGGATATAAATCCAATATATATCATATACCGGGCCTGAGTACAATTATTGAGTCCAAACTCAATAATACTATTTAGATCGATTCCCGAGGTCTGTTTGGGCTATCCTAGGGATCGGATACCAGACAGAGTTGGGCCTTATCTAATTCGATATTTCCATGTCCACCCCTGAACATGTATCCAATTAGAACTATGACGCACTCCACTAAAGTGTCATAGCTGAATCACCGCTCTGTCCCAATTATGTAGATTGGGTAGGTATTTTGTATAGTTCGACCCCCGTGTTTAAGACCTCCTTATCCGTTAATCAATTAGAGCTACCATGACTGCTCCTAATTGTTAACATCTATTCCTCAGGTAGTACCCGTTCACTCCTCATTATTATACCTGAACTTAATCAGCATGCATGACTTGGTATAATAAACATTGTGAACTCCCTTGAGGGGATAACGTCAGCCTGCACTCACACAGGACACGGCTTATTGATAACACTTATTAGACATACTATGCATCTTCGTGTTACCCAAAGTACGACATGATTTAGATGAACTAACGAAGTTCATATCTTCGTAAATCAACGTAACATCGAAGAATACATATACATCTAATAGTTTACCAAGGTTAAGATCGAGCTAGAGCCTGAGATCTATAGCTCTTCACCTATATCACCTCTGATATAGGGTCAGTATCAGAAGAGCATTATCTCTGTTGATCCTTCAATACGTTCCACCGTACCAGCATAATTAGTGATTAGGACTCATCACTACCATTAAGCTGCAGTCTAGACCGACAGCTCAGCCCAAGCTGTCTCGACTGTGAACTGTTTATATCTCATCATTATCAACGACCTTCGTGATCCTCTCCGAACTCAGATCGACACGTGGTCTAAAACATGAGATAATGGGCTTTATTCTTGCTTAAACATATTCTTCCAGATAGGGATTGTTAACAATGGACCTGTGTCGTAACCACTAAAACAACCGGTTTTGCTTTAGGTATACAACAACCCCAACAGGTTTAGGGCTCGTCAACGACCCTCTCGATATACCTCTCGATCGAGAGGGGTGTCGAGAGGTGCCTTTTGGACTCCGTGTTTTGACCTCTCGACAGGCCTCTCGATCGAGAGAGGTGTCGAGAGGTTTTGCACTGCACATACTGTCCTCCCCTCTCGATCGAAAACACGGGGGTCTCGATCGAGAGGCTTCACGTGACAAACCTGGGCACAATATTTCAGAATCTCTCGATACCCCTCTCGATCGAGAGAGGTGTCGAGAGACCCCTACTGGACAACAAACTTTCACCTCTCGACAGGCCTCTCGATCGAGAGAGGTGTCGAGGGGCCCTGCCCGATTTTTGTTTTCTACACAACACTTGGAATTCGTCAGTATATTAAGCGGTTCGACTCTAAAATACGAAAAATTTACCTATGACTCTAAAATAAAAAGAAAACAAAAATAATGAAAACGGGATACGAATATTGGGTTACCTCCCAACAAGTGCTACGTTTAACATCTTTAGCCCGACGATACCTCCTTTCTAGCTCGGGTCATCAAGATAAGTGGCCGCTTTCTTGGGGTATAGAGGCAACGACTTGAAGTAGTGCTTGAGTCGATGTCCATTCACCACGAATTTTTCACCGTCGTTCTTCAACACTTCGAATGCACCATTCTTCAAGTCCTTGTAAATAACGAACGGCCCCGACCACTTGCTTTGCAATTTTCCTAGAAACAAACGAAGTCGAGAATTAAAAACAAGAACATCATCACCAATTTCGAACTTACGCTTTTTGAGGCTTAAGTCGTGAAATCTTGCGGCTCGTTCTTTGTAAATCCTCAAATTCTCGAATGCCTCGTTCCTCCATTCATCAAGCTCCAATAAGTCGTCACACCTTTGGCCCATGGCTTCCTTGAACTCGAAATTGATTCTTCTCGTCGCCTAATAAGCTTTGTGCTCCAACTCCATTGGTAAGTGGCAAGATTTGCCAAATAGCAATTGATATGGAGACCTTCCAATTGGCGTCTTGAAATCCGTCCTATATGATAGATCCGGGTCAAAGATCCACAACAATTTAAGGGATTCATAGAATCTACAGAGGGCATTCAGAGATAAACTCATATAATAATAGAGAGTAACAAATTTGTATAGGTTTATCAGCCATAGCAAAGCGTTTTACGGTGATTTCATGCGCAACATTGTTCTCATGAGAGCAACAAGCGGTAATTGAGCTATATGCTTAAATAAAGGGAGTATTTAGACGTAAACTGAGCAAATCCATGGAATCTAAAACTCATTCAAACAAAGGATGAAGAAATGAAGCAAATAGAGAGAGAGAAGCAAGGAGCTCGGAACTCAGCTAAGCTTCAGCCCTTCTCAGCAACGAGGGTTTTACCTTAGGCTCAAGGTAGTGAGTGAAAAGAACTGTTCCCGGTGATGGGAAGGAGGGATGGAGGTGATCGCCGGTGAGGCTTCCTGGAAGAAGGCCTCGACAGTCCTGACTGCTTGAGCTCGAAGGAACCCTTGGAAGAATGTGTGTATGAATGAAACAGTACGCTAAGAGCGTGTGTGCGTGAAGAGTTGTGTTGTGATTATTCTTGGGCTATGCAACTACTCGATTATTTATAGAAGTAGGGAGGGAGAAAAGTAAGCACTCCAGCTAAACGAGGACAAAAAAGGGATTTCCATGGGGACAAGACTCTTTCCCATCATCAATTTGGTGGTCCCTCATACTAGAGTATATAGAGTCATGCCGACTGTATGCTGTGCAGATCCCTAAGCGTCCGCAGATGCTTGCAGCTTCTGCACAACCGGGATCTTGGCAAATTTGACCTATGCCAGATGTTTATGGGAACTGTCCAGATCCCTTGATCCTACCAGATCGAGAGAGGCCTCTCGATCGAGAGAGGTCTCGAGAGGTTTTGCACTGCACATACTGTCCTCCCCTCTCGATCGAAAACACGGGGGTCTCGATCGAGAGGCTTCACGTGACAAACCTGGGCACAATATTTCAGAATCTCTCGATACCCCTCTCGATCGAGAGAGGTGTCGAGAGACCCCTACTGGACAACAAACTTTCACCTCTCGACAGGCCTCTCGATCGAGAGAGGTGTCGAGGGGGCCCTGCCCGATTTTTGTTTTCTACACAACACTTGGAATTCGTCAGTATATTAAGCGGTTCGACTCTAAAATACGAAAAATTTACCTATGACTCTAAAATAAAAAGAAAACAAAAATAATGAAAACGGGATACGAATATTGGGTTACCTCCCAACAAGTGCTACGTTTAACATCTTTAGCCCGACGATACCTCCTTTCTAGTTCGGGTCATCAAGATAAGTGGCCGCTTTCTTGGGGTATAGAGGCAACGACTTGAAGTAGTGCTTGAGTCGATGTCCATTCACCACGAATTTTTCACCGTCGTTCTTCAACACTTCGAATGCACCATTCTTCAAGTCCTTGTAAATAACGAACGGCCCCGACCACTTGCTTTGCAATTTTCCTGGAAACAAACGAAGTCGAGAATTAAAAACAAGAACATCATCACCAATTTCGAACTTACGCTTTTTGAGGCTTAAGTCGTGAAATCTTGCGGCTCGTTCTTTGTAAATCCTCAAATTCTCGAATGCCTCGTTCCTCCCATTCATCAAGCTCCAATAAGTCGTCACACCTTTGGCCCATGGCTTCCTTGAACTCGAAATTGATTCTTCTCGTCGCCTAATAAGCTTTGTGCTTCCAACTCCATTGGTAAGTGGCAAGATTTGCCAAATAGCAATTGATATGGAGACCTTCCAATTGGCGTCTTGAAATCCGTCCTATATGATAGATCCGGGTCAAAGATCCACAACAATTTAAGGGATTCATAGAATTTACAGAGGGCATTCAGAGATAAACTCATATAATAATAGAGAGTAACAAATTTGTATAGGTTTATCAGCCATAGCAAAGCGTTTTTACGGTGATTTCATGCGCAACATTGTTCTCATGAGAGCAACAAGCGGTAATTTAGCTATATGCTTAAATAAAGGGAGTATTTAGACGTAAACTGAGCAAATTCCATGGAATCTAAAACTCATTCAAACAAAGGATGAAGAAATGAAGCAAATAGAGAGAGAGAAGCAAGGAGCTCGGAGCTCAGCTAAGCTTCAGCCCTTCTCAGCAACGAGGGTTTTACCTTAGGCTCAAGGTAGTGAGGAAAGAACTGTTCCCCGGTGATGGGAAGGAGGGATGGAGGTGATCGCCGGTGAGGCTTCCTGGAAGAAGGCCTCGACAGTCCTGACTGCTTGAGCTCGAAGGAACCCTTTGAAGAATGTGTGTATGAATGAAACAGTACGCTAAGAGCGTGTGTGCGTGAAGAGTTGTGTTGTGATTATTCTTGGGCTATGCAAACTACTCGATTATTTATAGAAGTAGGGAGGGAGAAAAGTAAGCACTCCAGCTAAACGAGGGACAAAAAAGGGATTTCCATGGGGACAAGACTCTTTCCCATCATCAATTTGGTGGTCCTCATACTAGAGTATATAGAGTCATGCCGACTGTATGTTGTGCAGATCCCTAAGCGTCCGCAGATGCTTGCCTAGCTTCTGCACAACCGGGATCTTGGCAAATTTGACCTACTGCCAGATGTTTATGGGAACTGTCCAGATCCCTTGATCCTACCAGATCTCAGAAAGTTCCCTACAGCTCTTTAGGCTAATATCCGCTTTTATTAGTGATGTGAATTTACATAGTAAGGCTGATATTAATCCCTATCAGCTACTCCCCCCCCCCCCCCCCCCCCCCCCCCCCCCAAGTCCAGAAGTGTGCTTCATTAGCTTCTGATGAGGTATTGACAGAGAAAAGTTATGCTGCGTACACCATGACTTCTTATCACATGGAAGACAGCGCCAACGTTTAGTCTTCCTAGACCATAAAGGTGCAGGAATTTTAATTTTCTCCATCAGTACTTCTCCGATGTGACGAGAGCATGAGAGAATATGTGCTTTTTCATTACCACTTTTACTATAAGAGGCTCTAGCCCTCCTTTATTATTCCTGGTTGTTAAAACCAATGACTGAATTTCGCCTATTGAGCTTGAGTTTCTTCAAGCTATGAAGGTGTCTTCTCATGTTATATGAGGTTTTGGTGACTCCCTGGGGATGATTCTAAGGCTTCTCTAACTTTTTTATGAAAGAATTAGCCTTATTTTCTGAAGGAAAGAAGGGTCTGCATCCTTGTTTTTCTCCTTTCAGTCATTTATTTTTTGCGCGTGTGAGCACGCTCGAAGAGAGGAGGATATCCCCCTTCTGGCATTAACTAAATTCTGGGGTGTTGACAGAAACGCGCTTTCTCTTCTTCACCCCCTTTCTTCTCTCTTCTCTTTTTTTTTTTTTTTTTTTTTTGAAGTTATAACTACTACTCGTTTTTTCCTTATATTTTTTAAACTTCCGGAGGAAAAAAGGAAAAAACCCTTCCTTTCCCCTTCAACTTGCTCTTTCTCTCTACTGCACAGGTATTTTCTACGCTTCATCTTCCCTCTTAGATTCTCCGTTGTTATCTTTTTTAGAAGGTTGCTATGAAATCCTCTTCTTCTCGACGAGGTACTCCTGATCATCAAGGCCGTAACAGATCTACTAGATCTGTTTCAGGGTCTGAGATTCAGAAGGGGAACATGGAGGATAAACCAAAGAAGCAGATCCTTCCCCTAGAAAAGTACGAATCTTCTGTTCTAGATAGAACAGCGTTAGATGTTTTTATGAAAAAAAGTAAAGGAGTTCGGGCGATACTCTTTAAGGATCCCCGAAGAGAATGAGCGTCCTTCATCGTTAAAGCCTCCTCTAAAAGCCTTTTGGTTCTTTCAATTAGGAGCCCGGATTACGTTTTCGTGTACCCTCTTTTTTCTCTCGCATTGCTTATTTATACAATGCTCCCCTGAATCAGTTAAACCCAGCCTCCATTCGTAAGGCTGCCTTTTTTCCATATAATTGCTAGCCTAGAAGGGGTAAAAGATACAGCGTTCCTCTTCTTTCGCACTCATGAGTTAAAACATAGGGATTCTCATCTGTATTTTTCTCCCAATGTTCGCTTTGCTAATATATATGGCAAATACGAATCTATAGATAAGGATTGGCATAAATGCTATTTGTAGTTAGACCCCCTCCGGGGACTTCTTGGAATATCCCGGATATTAATTTGTATAGGAACCCTGGTAAGGAGAAAACCTCTCGGTCTCTTCCTTCTGATTTATCTTCTTGGAAGAAGAAATAATGTCTTCCCTTCTCTCAAGAATACCCTTCTGATCATACAATGCTTAGGCCCCTTATAGAGAGTGAAGGTACTCTTTCCTTTTTTGGTTTGAAACCCAGCGTCCCCTGGTCCTCTTCAATGGGTAAAAAAATTTCTTTTATGCTATTGCTATTTTCCAATTTTTCTAATACCTTTTGCCAGGTACACAAGTGATATCAATTTTTTCTTTTCCAATGTGCACAGGAATGGATGTTTCTAAGCAAAATCTGAAGAAAAAAAACTTCTGATAAGCTCCAACGTTTGATTGCTGAAGCAAAACACAATGATGGAGCTCCTGGTTTGGTTAAGGAAGCTTCCAAGGGCTGAGTGCGAAGCCTTTTTCTCCCCCCACAGGAGGTTCCAGGGGCCTGCCTAGGCCCTCACGAGGGGCAGACGCTTCCTCTCCTTCTCGTCGAAGTATCGACTTCACGGTAGGGGAAAGGCAAAGTTTCTGCTAAATCAGGGCTAATAGCAGATGTAGAGAGCCCAGATTCTTCTTCCCTGCTCCCAGTAACTTCTTCTTCGATGGAGAGCTTTGCTTTCTCTTCACCAGGTCAGGATCTGACCACTGCAGAGGCTTCTTTTATTCCAAAAGAAGACTTGAGGACTAGTTCGATGAATCCTCCTCCCTCTTCTGATAAGAGAAAAAGTTCATCCCCTCTTGGCCCCTCTACTAAGAAGGGACGGTATGAACCTAGCTCAATAGTACCCAGCTCTGCTCCAGGGACTATGATCCCTTCAGCTTTGGGTTTTGCTGCTTTTGGATCCCCCGCCCTACATGAACGGGATCTTCAAGTTCAGGCTTTAAATCCTTTAGCTACACTGCTAGCGCTAATCCTTATCTTCCTCAGAAAGAGATTCAAGCCTCTCAGCCCTGTCTTTCTCCCTCTTCTACTAGTTCCTTAGCTTTCATCCACTCCCTTCGTCAGAAGGGTTTAGATGTTCCTCCTTCGACCTCACAAGGGAGGGGCGCTAGTGTATCCTTCCCCAGGATGATCCAACGAGATAGATGGGGTTTGGCTGCTATGATCCTAGATAGCATTCCCCGTGAGGAGGACTGGCGGTTGGCAGAAGCTCAACCTTCTGATTTTTTGTTAAAAAGGGCGGCTAGTTTTGAGTTGCAGGTATATTTTTAGCTTATTCATTTCCTTTTTATGAGATTAAGGAGGTATTAGTAACATCTGCATCAACTATTTTACTTTCACTCTTCTCAGGCTGCTAGCTGCAGATCCATGCTGGGCATCCGTGCTTTAGCCTTTGACAATCTACAAGTTCATCATTCTCATGTGGAGGAAGAGAGAAAGAAACTTCAGGCTGAAGTGTATCACCTCCAAGAAAAAAACTCGTCAACATGAGCATCATCAAACTCTCCAAGCCCAGAAAAAGAATCTTGAAAAGGAGTTGTCCGAATTAGAGAAGAAAGATCGAGATAGGGAGACTTATCTCCAGGCCCGGGAAAAAGAGATTTCCCAGCTTCAAATTAGTTCTACTTCCTATGCTCATCAGGCAAAGGATTTTCGCGAGGCCTTAACAGCTTCTGTCATGCAACTAGCGGGGGCGCATGACGCCCCGTTTTGCGGAGGTGGAACAGCTTAAGAGGCAACATGAACAAGAGTTGGCACGAGCGAAGACTTCTTCTCGAGCCGAGGGTTTCCAGGGAAGGGCTGGAACAGGGCCTCATTAGGGGCATGAGGAGCTGCCGTTCACAGCTTCTTCTTACCCCCTATGGGCAAGCTTTCCTTGATCACTTAATTAACCGTTTGCCTGAGGCTTATCTCCACTCTCCTGGTTTTTGGGTTAGGATGGCTGAGCCTCTCACCGAGTGGGCGGCAAAATCTGTGTTCGAATGTTGTAAGATGCTAGGTGTTCCTGAGAGGACCGCATCTGTAAACCTAGGTCCCTATCGTGGAGGCTTTTAGTCGAGCACCCGAGACCCTGGCTCTCAACCGCAAGATTAGCGAACAGAACCCTTGGTATCTTCGAGAACTTCAGAAGGTGGCTAACATCCTTCATTACCCCCATGATCAGTTGGAGCCATCACCTTCTTGGGGCCTCCCCGCATTCAAACTTATCTCCCTGATGCTGAGGCCCAGAGGCTCCTTAAGAGAGTTTTTGAAGAGGTATTATTCTATGATCCAAGGACCTTCTTCTTGTTTGTATTTATGCTATTTGTGCTTAGGAAACCAACAATTCCCTTGATTACTTATTATTTTTATAATTTGTTATCGTATGATGTTTTCATTTACTTTTTAGGAAAAAGAATCTCCTGATCTACTTCCGCCCAGATGCGAGCTTCCCTTTGAGGCTTCCTCTCCCGAGTGGCTCTCTGCTGATTCCTCCGATACAGAGTCCGATAGTGCCATTCACACTTTGGCTAACCAGGCTGTCTTTCTCAGGGGCCCTGAGAAAGTTTCCGCTACTTCTTCTGCGGAGATTCAGGCGAAGGGAACAGTTGAAGCCAATATCTCTACCTCTGGAACTGGGCAGATCAATGAGGAGCCCATTACTGCACATGACCCTCCTGTAGTCCCTTCGACTATTGATACTACCGCCCCTTCCTCCGAGGATCCTTCGAGGCTTGCTCAGGATACTGCTATCGGCCCTAATCAGGATACCTCTATGGATCCCAACCAAGATGCTGCCGATCGCTTTGTGGAAACTTGTTTAATCCTGACGTTACTGAGCCTTCTGCCCACAACTAGAGTTCCTTTATTGACTCCTAGTCCTTTTTTGTTTTCAACCTGTCGCCTTCGTAGGCAACGTATTATAAATATTGACATAGAAAAAAAGCATTTTAAGATAATGGGATACGGATATTACCACTAGGGGAAAAAAAGCATTTTAAGATAATGGGATACGGATATTACCACTAGGGGAACTAAGCATTTTAAGATAGGGGGATACTCCCTACTCCCCCCCCCCCCCCCCCCCCCCCCCCCCCCAAGTGAGGTATAAAGGAGTCGGAGGAATTACACCTCATTTCTGGTAGTGTTCTTCAGAGAATGCCCCTTTTAGTTTTTAGGGACTTAGTTCAGCTTTCTCAAAAGCTAAGAAATAGAATATTACCAAAAAGGTATCATTAACCCTGTTCTCCTTCATTCTTATTGTTTGAAGAAAGTTTTGGATTTTTTCCTTCCTTCGGATTGCGGAACTCTTTCTCGCTTGTTTCCATCTCTTTTGAGGCCCTTTCCACGACCTGATTTTGTTCCTTCAGTTTTTTGACTTCTTTTGTTAAGAGCTTCATCTGCTCCTGCTGTTGGGCATATTTCTTGGCCCATGTACTTTCGGTGTTCTCATTGAGATTTCCCTCAAGTTCTTCAGGACCTTCCTCATCTGGGGATTCCCAATCAGTAGAAAATCCCTCTTCCTCTTCGGCAACTATCGGAGGCAGCCTTGAGACTAGCTCCTTGGGTTACGCCTTGATGTATAGGCTTCTGCTTATGCATCGCGGGAGTACTCTTACTTCCTCCCCCTTCCTGGGTCTCGCCCAAGGGATCTGTGTTCTGAGGATTTGCCCCTAAAGCGTGGAGTCTTTTTTCAACAGCCCCCTTCTACCGCTCCTTCGATAAGGGCTTTCATTTGCTGAAGCATAGCTGGAGAAAACTGAGCTTCCATGTTGACACTAGCCTCTGTCAACATAGTGCCCGTTCCTTTGTGTCCCACCACAGAATTTTCCGGATTCCCGGTGGCTTGACCGGCTTCCTTGGAAACGGCATCTGATGTAACATTCATCCTTATAGGGATCTGCAAAGGTTTAAGTACGTGTAGAGGATTAATTCCAGATGCTCTTTGAGAGAGACTTGAAGTATATGTAACTAGCTATTATTAACATGCTTTCTGCATTTGAGCATTATTTATAGTGGTTTCAACGTGTATGGCTTATTTGCTATATGGCTCTTAAAGGGAGTGGCTTCTGCCAATGTACGGTGAAGGTAAGTAATGACTTAAAGATAGAAGTCTAATTATGATAAAGGACTTTGACATAGTTTCCTCCCTTTGACATGAGGCATCTGATCATATGGGATTTTAGTTACGACCCACTGCTGATTTAGCAAAATCCTGTTGCAATCGTTAACCATTCGAAGCGGCTTTAACAAGCGTGGTTTACTTAGTATAAGGTTTTTCAAAGAATGGCTTTCGCCTTCATGGAGCTGATGTTAGTGACATCTGTCTTTACAAAATTTATTTTGCTAGGTTGTTTGTCTTCCTGAGACCTTCCTGACGAGACCTCTGGGAGGGATCTGATCAGAAGGAGAGGCTATTAAAAGTTTGTGTGGCATCTTATTTTATTAAGCTTAATGTGATATGCCTCGGCCGTATAGCCCCTTTTTATCACTAGCACCTATTTTATAGGATTTTCTTGTTAAGATATTCCCTGTTAGCCAGGGATTGTGAGAATGGTGTCCCTTATGCGGGGGTTCCTAAGCACATTACTTACTGAACCAAGCCCACGAGAACTTGGTCCATTTTATAAAGCTTGCAGAAGCACTGACTATCAAGTTAAGCTTACGAAGGCAATATCTTCCTTGGAGGTGTATAAAAGGTATTGCTTATCAAATAGAATTTTGTGAGAGTACCACTTGTAAAGCGGGATTTAAGCGGATTTTACCCACCAGAGCGCAATGGGGAAAACTTACAGGAGCGATATACAAAAATGTCACCTTTAGAGCAAGGCTTACGGGTGCACCGCCCATTTAATGAGACTTATAAGGAATTTTTATCTATTGTATGAAGTTAGGAGGATGTCGCCTACTGAATAAGGCTTGGGAAAAATTCTGCCCATTGCAAGGGGCTTGCGAAGGAGTCATCTATTGGATAGGGCTTTGTAGAAGATTCTGCCCATTGAATGGGGCTTACAAAAGAGGTGCCTATTAGATAGGGCTTCGTGAAAGGGTTGCCTAGCAAGTAGGGCTTATAAGGTGTTCTGCCCATTATATGGGGGCTTATGATGATATTGCCTGTTAAACAAGGCTTTTTAAGGAGGATTGCCTAATAAATAGGGCTTGTGACGGGTTCTGCCCAATATAAGGGGCTTACGATGATATTGCCTACTAGGTAGTAGGGCTTTTGGGAGTATTGCCTGTTAGACAGGGCTTATGAGAAAGGGTTTTGCCCGTTATACGGGGCTTACGAGAGGGGTTGCCTGTTAGACAGGGCTTCTGAGAGGAGGTTATGCCCGTTATTCGGGGCTTACGAGGGAGTTGCCTGTTAGACAGGGCTTCTGAGAGGAGGTTCTGCCCGTTATTCGGGGCTTACGAAGGAGTTGCCTGTTAGACAGGGCTTCTGAGAGGAGGTTCTGCCCGTTATTCGGGGCTTATGAGGGAGTTGCCTGTCAGACAGGACTTCTGAGAGGAGGTTCTGCTTCCAGATGCAGGCTCCCTTAATCAACATGAATGGGGTAGCCCTAGCATCTTTCGACTCTCCGTTTTCTTTAATGTTTTTATTACTTCATGGGTTTTAGGGTCATGACAATTCAGGAGCATTCGACTAGCTTTAGTGGGGATGCTTATTTCGTAATCACCAGACCTTTGCATCTTATGAATGGATTTCATATTGAGCATATAACAGGCAGAATTGTATGCTCACCAAGTATTCAAGGTGACAAAACAACAAAAAGATTAGCCATCACAATTCATGTCATGAGAGATATGAGGCCTTGAGATTGCTTCTAATCGTTGAATTCATGAATTTGTGATTGCTCACAAATTCATGGTATACATACTAAAATTCTCCAGGAATAATATAAATCTTGCGTTCAATACATATTCCTTCTATTAGATAGCTGCCATTCTAGGTGGTCACCACAGCAGAGTAGGTGATAAGACGAGTTTATGCACACATCATCAGGATCAATTAAAACTTCGAGGATAAGCAGGGGATTGGCCTTCTGACCCCATGAATTTTCATAGCACTTACAGATATCAATTCTTCGTTTACATTCAGGAAGAGAAGACCACATTTAAGAAGAGAAAAACAGTCTTTCAAAACGCAAGTTTCCTTTCAATCACAAGGTTTATCACAATTTCCACCTCAAAGAGAGCATAATTATAAAATCACATCACATTCAACGGCTCACGGCCGTGGAAAGCTTAGCAAATATCAAGCGGTGGTATGCACATTTGGGGTTTTTGCAGATTAAACAACAAACAGAGCATACCCAACCAATATAACATCAGATTTTCTCATATTCTAAACATAAGGACAGAATAAAAGGAAATCGTAAACAGTATTACACCAATGAGTTGGAATTTTGCATAAAGAACAGGGGAAATCAACATCTCAACTCAAGAATTTCCCATAGACGCGCGCCAGTTGATAGATCCGGGTCAAAGATCC
This sequence comes from Thymus mandschuricus, assembly GCA_029379335.1. NCBI lineage: Eukaryota > Viridiplantae > Streptophyta > Magnoliopsida > Lamiales > Lamiaceae > Thymus > Thymus mandschuricus. The sequence goes on along the minus strand of CM057074.1, from coordinate 8,917,359 downwards.
ACAACAATTTAAGGGATTCATAGAATTTACAGAGGGCGTCAGAGATAAACTAATATAATAATAGAGAGTAACAGATTTGTATAGGTTTATCAGCCATAGCAAAACATTTTACGGTGATTTCATGCGCAACATTGTTCTCATGAGAGCAACAAGCGGTAATCGAGCTATATGCTTAAATAAAGGGAGTATTTAGACGTAAACTGAGCAAATCCATGGAATCTAAAACTCATTCAAGCAAAGGATGAAGAAATGAAGCAAATAGAGAGAGAGAAGCAAGGAGCTCGGAGCTCAGCTAAGCTTCAGCCCTTCTCAGCAACGAGGGTTTTACCTTAGGCTCAAGGTAGTGAGTGAAAAGAACTGTTCCCGGTGATGGGAAGGAGGGATGGAGGTGATCGCGGGGTGAGGCTTCCTGGAAGGAGGCCTCGACAGTCCTGACTGCTTGAGCTCGAAGGAACCCTTGGAAGAATGTGTGTATGAATGAAACAGTATGCTAAGCGCGTGTGTGCGTGAAGAGTTGTGTTGTGATTATTCTTGAGCTATGCAACTACTCGATTATTTATAGAAGTAGGGAGGGTGAAAAAGTAAGCACTCCAGCTAAACGAGGACAAAAAAGGGATTTCCATGGGGACAAGACTCTTTCCCATCATCAATTTGGTGGTCCTCATACTAGAGTATATAGAGTCATGCCGACTGTATGTTGTGCAGATCCCTAAGCGTCCGCAGATGCTTGCAGCTTCTGCACAACCGGGATCTTAGCAGATTTGACCTATGCCAGATGCTTATGGGAACTGTCCAGATCCCTTGATCCTACTAGATCTCAGAAAGTTCCCTACAGCTCTTTAGGCTAATATCCGCTTTTATTAGTGATGTGAATTTACATAGTAAGGCTGATATTAATCCCTATCACTATAGGCCCAAAGTGCGTCATCCAAGTACTTCGCCCACTCTTTCTTGTCGGTGACGGTCTTCTCCAAAATTTGCTTGATCTCTTGATTAGCTAGCTCGGCTTGACCGTTTGCTTGAGGGTGGTAGGGCGTCGTATGCTTGACTCCATATTTTGCAAGAAGCGATCCTAACCAACGATTGTTGAAGTGGCTCCCCCCATCGCTAAGCAAAGCTCTCGGAGTTCCATACCGAGTCAAAATGTTTCGCTGGAGGAATTTTATCACTACCTTCGAATCGTTGGTTGTTGTGGGAATGGCCTCGACCCATCTTGAAACATACTCCACCGCAAGTAAGATGTAAGAGAAACCTTGAGATTTGGGAAAGGGACCCATGAAGTCAATCCCCCAAACATCGAAGAGCTCCACCTCCATGATAGTGCGTTGCGGCATTTCGTCCCTCTTCGTGATGTTCCCCATCCTTTGGCATCGATCACATGACTTGATGTACTCGTGACAATGCTTGTAGATCGATGGCCAATAAAAACCACTATGAAATATCTTGAGGGCGGTGCGATTTGCAGCGAAGTGTCCCCCATTCGGAGCGCTATGGCAATCTTCGATGATCTTTTTCCATTCCGATTGCCGAACACATCGCCTAATGACTCCATCGGCACATCTCCGGTACAAGTAAGTATCATCCCAACAATAGAACTTACAATCGTGGAGGAACTTCTTCTTTTGATGAGACGAGAGATCCTTGGGCACATGATGAATCACCAAGTAGTTGACGATGTCGGCGAACCAAGGATTCAAATCGTCTACCTCAAAAATCTACTCATCGGGGAAGCTTTCCTTGATAGCAATCCTCGAATCCTCTCCATCCACGGGCTGCCAATTCTTGAGAGATGGTCGGCCACCACATTCTCGCATCCTTTCCTATCCTTGATCTCCATATCGAACTCTTGAAGAAGCAAAATCCAGCGAACTAACCTTGGCTTCGAGTCCTTCTTTTTGAATAGATAGCGAATGGCGGCATGGTCGGTGTGCAAAATCGTGTGAGATCCCACCAAATAAGGCCTAAACTTGTCGAAAGCATAGACTACATCGAGTAACCCCTTCTCCGTGGTGGTGTAGTTCCTTTGAGCCGAGTCCAATGTCTTGCTAGCGTAGTAGATCACTCGGAAAAGCTTCTCCCTTTTCTGCCCCAAAACTGCTCCTATTGCCCAATCACTTGCATCGCACATGAGCTCGAACGGGGCACTCCAATCTGGTGAAACCAAGACGGGAGTAGAGATAAGCGCCTTCTTCAATGTCTCGTAAGCTTCCAAGCAATCTCCATCAAAAATGAACTTGACATCCTTCTCGAGCAATCCACACAACGGCTTCGTGATCTTTGAAAAATCCTTGATGAACCTCCTATAGAAGTCGACATGTCCTAAGAAACTCCTCACCGATTTGACGTTGGCTGGTGGTGGCAACTTCTCGATGGCTACGACTTTGGCTCGGTCCACCTCCAATCCTTGTGACGACACCTTGTGGCCAAGTACAACTCTTTGCACCATGAAGTGGCACTTCTCCCAATTGAGAACGAGGTTAGTCTCTTCGCACCTTTGAAGCACTGTGGCAAGATTCTCCAAGCATTGATCAAAAGAAGAACCGAAAACTGAAAAATCATCCATGAATACCTCCATAATGTTTTTGATCAATCCATGGAAGATGGCCATCATGCACTGTTGGAAAGTAGCCGGTGCGTTGCATAACCCAAACGGCATTCTCCGATAAGCGAAGACTCCATATGGGCAAGTGAACGCCGTCTTGTGTTGGTCCTCCGGAGCGATGGCGATTTGGTTGTAGCCGGAATATCCATCGAGGAAGCAATAGTACTCATGGCCGACCAATCGATCAAGCATTTGATCTACGAATGGGAGGGGGAAGTGATCCTTCCTAGTTACTGCGTTGAGAAGGCGATAATCAATTCACACTCGCCATCCCGTGACAAGTCTCATCGCGATCTCCCCTTTCTCATCGTTGATGACCATCATGCCTCCTTTCTTCGACACCACTTGAGTAGGGCTCACCCACTCACTATCCGAAATAGCATAGATCATGCCAGCATCAAGCAACTTCAACACCTCCTTCCTCACAACTTCTTGCATGGCCGGGTTCAATCTCCTTTGAGGTTGGACTCTTGGGCGATGACTATCTTCGAGCAATATCCTATGCATGCAAATCGAAGGACTAATACCTTTGATGTCGGAAATCGTCCATCCAATTGCAGATTTGTGCTTCCTTAGGACCCTCAACAACTTGTCGGTGTTTGCCTCCGTGAGTTGAGAAGAAACGATCACCGGGTACGTCTCTTCTTCTCCTAAGAACTTGTACTCGAGGTGCTCGGGTAGTGGCTTGAACTCCACCTTAGGGGCTGCATTCTTCTTCTCTTCCTCCTCAAGAACTCCACCATCCACCTTCTTGTTGATGTCGAGGTAAGGAACTAACTCGTGAGGCAGTTGTGGTTGGTTCGCCTCCAATTGATGTAGATACTCAAGAATCTCATCGCAAGCTTCATCCAACTCCAAGTAGGTGTATAAAGGGGTTGAGATGCAATGGTTGAGTGCCTCCTCCGAAGTAGGTGGTTCCAATGTCTCGATGGACAAGATATCCTCACGATGATCGTCGGGCCTCCTCATGGCCTCGTAGATAGAAATTTTCAGCTCCTCGCCATTGACTCGAAAGGTGAGGTCTCCATCTTGAACATCGATCAATGCTCTCCCCGTGGCCAAGAATGGCCGTCCTAATATCAATGGTTGATTTGCATCCTCGGGCATGTCCAAGACTACGAAATCCGCCGGGAAGACAAGGTTGTGCACTTGAACGAGAACGTCCTCCACTATCCCCCTTGGATAAGAAACCGATCGGTCCGCCAAAAGTAGAGAGATGGTGGTTGGCTTCATCCTCCCGATCTTGAGCCGGTTGAATATAGAGAGAGGCATCAAATTGATGCTAGCACCAAGATCGCATAGCACATTTTGAAAGACTTGATCGCCGATCTTGCATGCCAATGTAAACCTCCCGGGATCCTTTGGCTTCAACGGTAGCTTCTTTTGGATCACCGGGCTGCACTCCTCCGTGAGATTGATCGTCTCGAACTTCCCCCACTTCTTCTTTCCCGAAACCGCATCCCTGATGAACTTCATATGGTTTGGCATGTCTCGAAGAGCATCTAGAAGTGGTATGTTGATGTTGACCTTTTGTAGTATCTCCAAGAAGCGTTGATACTTCTCATCTTGCTTCGTCTTGGTCAAGCGTTGTGGGAAAGGGGCCTTCAGAGTGTACGTCGGAATTGGGGCGGCTGCTTTGCCTCTCGATCCCCCTCTCGATCGAGAGAGGTATCGAGAGGTACCTTCTGACCTCGACTTTTGACCTCTCGACCCCTCTCTCGATCGAGAGAGGTGTCGATAGGGTCACATTGAATCTCATCGTCGTAAGCCTCTTGATCCTCCTCTCGATCGATAGGGGTATCGAGAGGTGGATTCTGTCCTCCAGTAGCGACCTCTCGATCCCCCTCTCGATCGAGAGAGGTATCGAGAGGTCCTCGCCTCGGCACTTGGATCCTCGTCTCCTCGAGCTCCGCATTCTTGAAGCTCCCGTCTCCTTTCTTCGCAGCTTCCAAGGATGGATTTGTGTAGTTTGTGCCACTCCGAAGCTCAATAGCATGAACATGATGGTTGTTCTTCGGGTTTTGCTCGGTGTTGCTTGGGAATTGGCCGGGCTTATGGACTCCTCCTTGAGCATTGGCTATTTGACTCATTTGCGTCTCCAACATTTGCATTTGCTTGGTCAAGGCATTGATGCTACTCCCCAAGTTGTTGCTCAAAGTGTTTTGAGTAAGCTCCAACGTCCTCAACTTAGCATCTTGTTGTGTCATCCTCATCTCCGACTGAGGCATATATTGACGAATCAAATCTTCGGTAGACATCTCCTTCTTTGGCTCTTGGATGACTCTGTTCTCTACATGGAAGCCGGGAGGTGGTTGCAAGGCATTGTTCGGATTGGCGTAAGAGAAGTTCAGATGATTTCGGTTGTTGGGAACGTAAGGCTTCTTGTATCCTCCTTGGTAGTTCGAATCTCCTTGTCCTCCTTGTCCTCCTTGCCACTTGTTTCCTTGATTTGGTTGCCACTTGCCCCCTTGTTGCACAAAATTGGCATCTTCCTCTTCGGTGGGTTTGCTTGTTAGTCAGTGATAGCATCGCACCGAAGTACTCCTTTCTTGATGGTATCCAACTCACTTGCTGTTTTTGTGTACTTCTCCATCAAGTCCTCGTAAGCCTCGATTCCAATGTTGGCGACTCTCCTTCTTCCAACGCGACGGTCAGTAGCCTCCTCATAGCTCGAATTTACGGTCAGCTCAATAATCTCCATAGCCACATCGTACTCATTGTTCAAAAATCCTCCTTTTGAAGCTTAGTCGAGCTCCTTCCTACATAACTTGTTCAAACCACGATAGAAGCACGTGATTTGATCCTCCTTGCTAATTCCATGGTTTGGGCATGCTCGCAATAGCTTCTTAAATCTCCCCCACGCCTCGTAGAAATACTCATCCTCGTATTGTTGGAATTGGTTGATCTCGTTGATGAGTTTTTGAGCTCTCGAAGGTGGGAAGAACTTGTTCAAAAATCTGGTGCACATTTCGGCCCAAGTCCTTATCTCTGTCTTGTCCAATCCATCAAGCCACTCTCTTGCATCGTCCTTGAGAGACCACACGAACAGGCTGAGCTTGAGGTAGTCCGAAGATACTCCATTAGCCTTGTATGTTGCACAAATATCCAGAAATTGCTTCAAGTGAGCATTTGGATCCTCCATGGGTGTGCCTCCATATTGGTTAGATTGCACCATGTTGATGAGGGACGTCTTGATCTCATAGTTGTTACCGTCCGTGGTCCCCCATCCTCCTTGCTGAAATTGGTCCACGACCGGCTTGAAATGGTCGTTCAAAGTCCTCCTCGCCGCTTGATCCCCCATTGAATCGAAACTCCTTGGTGAATCGGGTGGTGAAGAGGGTGGTGTATCGATCTTACTTGCTTTCTTCTCTCGTCTCAATGCCCTTAGTGAGCGCTCCAACTCCAAGTCTATCGGAATAAGATTTATCCCATTAGACCTTGTGGTCATGCACTACCTAAAACCAAAGAGAAGACAAGAAAACGTTAGATCAATAAACCGAAAAACAGAAAATTAAAGCGCCTAAATCACCTATTAATTCTATTTCAAAATATGTGTATGAAATCTAATCAATCCCCGACAACGGCGCCAAAATTTGATCGCACTATTTTCTACCACACAAAAGTAGGTATAGTATAAGAAAGTACGAGTATCGTATCCACAGGGATTGACAAGTCGAAACCACACACAATACCTTTACTCTAGAACTAAACTGATGTCTAAGCAATTAGGAATTTGGAATTATGGTATTTATAAGCTAGGCAAATAAATAAAAGACTCAAATATCAAATAAGGAAATAAATAAACAAGTCAAATAAATAATCAAATAGAATAACTTAGCAAGCAAGCAAAAAAATAAATAAGGTAAAAACTCAATTAAGGAAAAGTGTTGATTCTAGGGAAGCCTACCTAATCAAATCTATGCAAGTAATTAATGCACACAATTAACCAATTTAATCCAATCTAAATGTGATACATGAAAAATAACCTACACCCCGATTAAAGCAATGCAAGTCGTCACCTAATATGATCCTAATATCCTCTCGGACTCATAGATATCAAATCAAGTGCAAAATAGAACAAGTATCAATGATATAATCAACTAGGTTCAACTATGACACCCAATCAACTATATATAAACATATGATAATTCAACCTCAACTAAGACTATCAAATCATCATACCATGTATTCATGAGATCTATTATGCAATTATCCTATCAAGGCATAAAAACATAACTATGCACACATAATTAGTGATCAAGTAATCATGCATGAGAATAAGCACCATGAAACATGCATCTAGATTGGAAGGCTAATTGTAAACAAAAACACTTACATAAATTCAATTAGGCATTCAATCCCTAAAATCAACTAAGGAATTTAGCTAGACATAATTAAAGTAAACATAAACACAAAGATTTGAAAGAACATAATTAAAGAGTAAGAGTAAACTTGAACACAAACGAAGAACTTCGAATCTTGAATCTTGCATAAACTTGAATAATCTCCAATGTTGAATACAAGAATAAAAACTCTAAAGTAAAATATAAAAGTGCTAGAAAAGTATGAAAGATGTTAGGGTTTACAATGCTAGGCTGGGAATATATATAGGGGAAATTTACATAAAGAATTATAAACCAAAAAGGAATCTAATTAAATAAGGTATGAAATCCCGGCTGGAACCCCCCTCTCGACACACTGCCTCTCGATAGACCTCTCGATTGAGAGAGGTATCGAGAGGTGCCAAAATCACTCTCGATCGAGAACTGCTCCAGAAGGTTTCCTCTCAATAGACCTCTCGATCGAGAGAGGTATCGAGAGGTCTTCATTCGACTTCAAATTCTGAAATTCGAACTCCGATCTTCACGCCTTGTCTGGTCTCGGGGTTTTATCATCAAAATATACCTAAAAACACAGAAAAACACCCACAAGCTTAATATTGTCCAATATAATAAAAACCATATAAACTATAGACAATACTACACAATCGAGACTCAAAATCGACCCTTTTTGGTTATAAAAACAAGGTAAATTTCACCTATATCAATCCCCGCTGGACACAGGCAGCCACCAAGGAATCCACCTTCCGAAAGGTTCTGCAAGTTCCATAATGACTTTGGTCATATGACCAATGACTGCAGAAATTTGAGGATTGCTATCGAGAAGTTAATCCAATAAGGAGAACTCTTGGAATACGTCAAGAGAGAGACAGAACAAAACAGAAGGCGCAAGGAAGCTCCTGAAAAAGCATCTGATGCTAACCAGGGACCAGAGCCTAAAGCCGTTATTAAAATGATATATGGAGGACCAACTGATAGATCCGGGTTGGAGATCCACAACAATTTAAGAGATTATTCAGCATGTTTTGCAAGGAGCATTCATGGATAAAGCGTTAAAGTAATAAAGAGCAAAAGATTTGTACATTCGAAGAGCTATAAACATGTATTTTGTACAGAGCATAGTTTGCGCAGAAGTGGCGAGTAGTGATCAAGCTATATGTTTATATAGAAAGCATATTAAGGCATATTTGGCCATGAACTAGCAAAATCTCTGGAGTTTGACACTCGTTCAAGCAGATAATGCAGAAATGAAGTAGGGAGAGAAAGAGAGAAATGTAGAGCACGGAGCTCTGCCCAGCCTCATTCCCTTTTGAGAATGAGGGTTTTACCTTAGGCTCACGGCGATGAGTGAAGAAGGCTCTTCTCGATGTCGACGAAAAGGAAAGAAAGTTTACTGCGGGTGATGGCTCCCGGCAGGAGGCTTTGGAAGCCTGGACTGCTCGAGCTCGAAAGAGCTCGTGAAGCAGGGCGTAAGTGAATGAAACAGTACGCAAGAGTGCGTGTTTGTATGGAGAGTTGAGTTGTGATTATGATAAAGGATGATGGCGAAGTGTGCGATATTTATAGGTGCAAGGAGGATGAAAAAGTGAGCATTCGTGTGAAGGAAGGACAGAAAAGAAATTCTCATAGGGGTAAGATTCCCTCCGCCATGAATGCAATGGTCCTCACTCTAGGAGTACGTAGAGTCACGCGGATGGCGTGCTGCACAGAACCTAGGGTTCTGTCAGATGTTTGGGGGCATTGATCAGATCCTTCGATCCTGACAGATGCCAATAGATCCTATATGGCTTCTGGGAGGAGATAAGACTTCTAGCTTCTGCGTAGGACATATCTTGTATCTATGTTAATCGTCTGAAGCTTCTAAGAACCTATAGGACTTCTGGTAATATGCTACCGTATGGAGCAATTTCTGTTTGAGGCCTTATCAAGTTTGACAGCTGCCTTCCTTGATGGCGATATCGAGTCTAGTTCTATCTAGATTTTACTATTCCTTTCATTCTGGCTAAATCTCCTTAATCAGCAGAAAACATCCAATACTTTGGAATAATGGACACAACCATAATTTTATATCTAGATGAAATAAGGAGACGACATTCTAAACTTATAAGAAAGGTGTCTTTCTAGTGGATTGATTTATCTGGATAATGAGGCTGATACTAGTCCCAGACAAGAAGTGGCTCCAACAGATCAACGAAAGCAAAGGACTTGAAACCAAAACAACAAGCACACGCTCCAATTATGCAAGGGCAAAAGTCAAAGGCGTAATCGAAATGCCAGATCAAGAGAAAGCTGAGGGAACAGTACACGAGGAAAAGGATAGCACCCTCAACGTATGCAGGGAAAATTAAATGTGGCCCCTAAAAAGAAGGGAGTATGACTGATTATAGCCTTTATCTATTTTGAAGCTTTCTCATCTTTTAATTAGTCAGTATGTGAAAGACACAGGATCATACCTCCTTGTCCTTAAAATCGTATTCCGCAAATTGTTAGCTCTAAAATGAGGTGTAATTCCTTCATCCCCTTACACCTCACTTTGGGGGGGGGGGGGGGGGGGGGGGGGGGAGTAGGGGATACCCCACATCCCAATACCCATATTTCATTTTCTTAAAATGCTTTTAGCCTGGATTCTATTACCTCAAGATACTTTAGCAAGAGGAACATGGCAAGCAGAAATAAGACAAGAAGTCATATAAACATAAAAATAGGAGGATAATATTCTAAACTGATAGTAAATAGTAGAAACACGGCAAAGGTGAGGCCTCAAAAAGCATCCAGCCAAAAGTAGAAAGAAGTAATATTGTTTGTGCCCCACCAGCACTATTTCAGGGCCATGAAAAACACACCCCATTACAGAACATCAAAAAGTAAATCATCTTAAAACTCCCTAGCAAGAAAAGCATGGTCAGAGAGACGGATCTGAAGCAGATGCCGAATCTTCAGAACTGAATAAATGGGAGAATGAAGCCTGATTCCCAGGAGCGGAGGAAGTTTCAGTCGAATGCAAAGGAAAACCATCCTTGGAATAATTCGCTAAAATACTCAGAGCATCATTTACCCCCGAACCGCTCTCCACATCTGGCAGAGTATGTACAGCGGAAGTAGTTTCTTGGGGAGAAGAGGGGCACAGAACATCCTCTCTTCTTAGCTCCTGAAAAAGAAGAAAAATCACTAAGTAAAAAATAATAAACTATTAATAGGTGAACTTAACCACAACAAAGACAAGAAAGGCACCTCGTCGAAGGGCTTTATCATGAGCCGCATGACAGTGGCGTCAAGAGAAAAGAGGGGAAAAGGGGGAGCATCCCAAGCAGGAAGATCCTCGGAGGATTGAACGGGTTGACGAAGGACCTCAGAAGCCTCTCGTAGTACGGACATGAACCAAGGTTCCCCGGTAGGAAGGAAACAGTTCCTCCTAAGGGCTTTGGGTTTTGTCTCAAACATATGCAATATGGGTCCCAAGTTGATATCGGCAGCTCGCTCAGGGACGCCCAGTTGATCACAACACTCAAAGACAACATCAGCAGCCCAATTTGTGAGAGGATCTATCATCCGTGCCCAAAAATAGGGAGAATTGATAAACGCCTCAGGCAATTGCTTCACTAGAGAATCTATAAAAGCCTGACCATATGGGGTCGTTAAGAAGTTAGACCGGCAATCTTGTATCCCCATGGAAATGCCTTGGTCTAGGCCTATCTTTCTCCCCTTAATAAAGGAAGAAATTTGGGAACGTTCCAACTCTTGCTCATGTGTGAGAGTTAGCTGTTCTACTTGGATAGTGAAGTTTTCTTTTGCTTGCAACGCTCGTTTTGATGAAGCTTCTAGGGTTTTCTCTAATTCCCCCACCCGCTCCGACAATGAGGACACGCGCTGTTCAAGAACAGAGCAATATTTCTCCTTATCACGAAGACAGTCCTGAAGATCACGAACCTTAACCTGAAAACAGTCCCTACTTTGTTCGACCTGAGATAGAATCTCTAAGAACTGGTCGAAAGCTAAGGCTTGAACGCCGAAGGAAGGGGTTGAAACCCGGTTCGCCTCTGTAAACACAGGGGAATGAAAATTGCCCGTTTTTTCGAAGGGAGAGGTATAGATACCTGCCCAGTCAAAGGGGAGGAAATAAAACTGGGTTTACCGTGTTCTTCAAAATGGCTAGCTGTAGGGGGGTTGGTAAAGAAGAAGCCCAAACGAGGTTTCATTATTATTATCTCTTGAAGATTTTCTTGGAAAGATTCCAAAACTCTGGTGTCCATGGAAGGTGGCGCGGGGCATCATCTGAAGAAGAAATAGGTCTGAGATTAGCGGCTCTGACCTCAGTCATCTTCTGCGATAATTTCATTTGAATTTTTCGTAGTATTTCTCCGTTATCGGGATTCATGGCTAAAAATGAATGCCGACAAAACCCAATCTTTAGAAATCTTGAGAAATAATCCATACATGGAAATTTCCATCATATTCACACAAAAGCCGGGTTTTACAAAAAAAAAAAAATATAAAAAATAAAAAAAAAATCGTTTTTGAGCTTAGACTGTACGAATATGAGAAAGGAAAGTAATAATAAAGGACTTACCCGATAAAAGAGGAGAGCAAAGTAATCGTTCGAAATACAAAACAAAAGAACGAGAATGTTACTGTTTATCTCGGAGGTGCAGTATGAGGAAGAGGAAGGAGGAAGTTAAAGGGCAAAAAAAGAGTGGAGTGATATCTCACTTATTATTCCACATCGGCTTATAAAAGAGGAGGAGACGCCTTTTTCGTTTCCCAAAAAGTAATACACCTTTCCTATCAAAATATTTTATTTTAATATTCTTTTGCCTGGGAAGAAAGAGCAATGATGAGCAAAAGAAAGTAGGCCCAATTTTATCCTCGGAAAAATAATCGTCGTTTCAATTTCTCTATGCGACCAGACTGTTATAGCCTAAAAAAAAAAAAAAAGAGAAGAAAATAAAGAAGAAGCAATGGCCAAAGTACAAGTAGTTTTTCCCGCCAAAACCTTCGTCAGAAGCTCTCATACGAGTACTTCTGGACCTGGGGGGGGGGGGGGGGGGGGAGTAGCTGATAGGGATAAATATCAGCAATGCTAAGAAAATAGTTCTAGATACTAAGAGAGCATGCTTCTTATAGCCTTGGGAGAAACGTCTCTTAATAGAGTTATTACTAGCCGCACGATAACGTTGAATAGTAGTTAAAACCACTCCCCTAGGGCATTAGATGCGACGCCAAATGCAGATGCCTGGCCAGGACAAAGGATGATAAGTTCTGGCAAGGATTAGCTTTCACATCTACTCAATGCAGATGTCTTGGCTTGTATGGGATACTATAAGGATCTGCCCAGATCTTGGCTTATGCAGAAGCTGCAAGTATCTGCCGAGATCTAAGGATCTGCACAACACGCAGCCCGCATGACTCTATATGCCCTAGAGTAAGGACCACAAAATTAATGACGAAGGAAATCTTGTTTCCATAGGAATTCCTTTTATGTCCTCCCTTCACACGAATGCTCACTTTTTCGCCCTCTTCGCATCTATAAATACCAAGTGATCATCATCTATCATCATAACACAATTCCTCATACACACACGCACTCCGCGTACTATTCCATTCATTCCACACACTCTACCACGAGTTCTCCCGAGCTCAAGTAGGCAAAGCTTCCGAGGCTTTCCTTCGTGAGGCCTCACCTGCGATCACCTTCATCTTTCCTCTCTCATTCTCGCTACCGGGAAGAATCTTTCTCACTCCTTCTTGCATTTAAGGTATAATCCTCGTTATTATGAGAGGATGAAGCTTAACGGAGCTGTACGCTCTCGGTTTTGTTCTCTTTTCGCCTTGTCTTTCTTAGTTCTCCACTTAAATGAGTTCTAAACTCTATAGATTTGACTGATTTAATGGCTAGAAGCGCCCTTTATTTCAGTATGTAGCTCTATTATTACTTATTATCTTCATACGAACAATGTTATGCATAAATATGTATGGAATACATGGTTATAGCCAATGAAACTGCACAAATCTCTCGTTTTCTATCATCGTAATGCTTTATCTATGAATGCTCTTTGCAAATATGATGAATAATCACACAATTGTTGTAGATCTTAAACTCGGATCTATAAAGATCTGTTTGGATGTCTACTGAGAATGGGCTGTTCTCGTCGATATATACGGAAAAAAGGTCCAATTTGTGTCCTCCACTTTTTTGATCGGGAACATGCTTGGGATTCCTTCCTTAATTTGTATAGCGAATCCCCCTTTCGTTCGCTTCTGCTTCTTTTGGGGCCCTCTCAGGGACCTGCTTCTGCCTTTTCAACTTTTCCACCTCTTCTGCCAGGAGTTTCATTTGTTCCTTTTGCTGGGCGTATTTCTTGGCCCATGAAGTGTTACTATCCTGTCTGAGGTTGTTCTCATGCTCCTCCGGATCTTCCTTATCAGGGGATTCCCAGTCGGTGAAGAATCCCTCTTCTCATCCGGCAACTATTGATGGTGGTTTGGTAGCCAGTTCCTGCGTAATGCTTGGGGCTACAGGCTTCTGCTTGTGTACTTGGGGGGGTGCTTTTACTCCCTGTTGGGAATTGTTAAGAACAAAGTGTTAAGGGGGAACTCCTATGGGACACTTCGCTGTGAGTCAAATGTTTGTTTTGAGTTGATCCCAAAACCCCAAGTGTTCTATTCCCAAGCGACCCTTTTTGGTTTAGATAATAGGTTAGAAATTTTTTCTAAGCCTACTCTGTTAGGATGGCTTTATTTTGCTTAGGTTTTTAGACTGCAGATAGTTCAAGTGAAGGCCACTCACTAGAGTGTGTTTTCAATCGAAGCAAGTCTATCCAACCCAAGTAAAGCGTGCCGAAGCAAAGCGAAGCGAAGCGAGCGCTACAGTGGAATCGAAGCGAGTCCACCAAAGCGAAGCAAAGCGAGCGCTACAGTAAAAAGTCGAAGTGAGTCAACGCGGGTCAACTCCTACTAAAGCAGTCACTTCGGGAACTCACTTCCCAAGTACTCACTAAAGTATGACCCCGAAGCGACTTGATTCGAAGCGGACGCTATGAGACTAAAGCGAAGCGCGCCACTACCTACCAGAAAGCGACAACACAATTTCCGCTCCGATTTTGAACTCCAATCAACTAGAGATCTTTGCATTAATTGCGAGATCTCCACGTGTCGAACGCGGAGAGGAGCAGAGGAGTTGACTGCCAGGCCGACAGGGCGCCGCTACAGTACTGCTCACTCCATTACTGTTAAGTTTGTAACTTAGCCATTTTTGGCAAAGAGACAAACTGCGCTCCTGCAAAAGCAACTGCCTGTGCAAAGTACTGTCGAGAGGAGGAGGGACAAAGCCACCAACCAAGCAACGGATCTCAGCATCCCTCCGCCTATATATAGTGAAGGATGAAGACGAAGAGAAGTAGAACACTTCCTGAGCATTCGAGCGCCTACTGCAAACAAACACTCCCAGCCTTAGATCAATCTTCGAGTCTTTGTTTCCAAGTGTTCTCCGAGTTCCAGTCTCATCGAACTCGTCTTCACAACCTTCACACTTAGAGTCTAAGCCCATTCCATATCCAAGCTTAGAAGAAGAGCTCTAGCCATCTTTGCACTTATTGTAAAGAGTTCTTCATAGTGTGTCGTCGTAAACCAAAAACCCTAAATCTGTTCATTAGGTTTTTGAGTTCGTCGTCGTTAGGTTGTTTCGATCCAAGGCCCTACTTTCATCGATTGTAGAAGCCTCGATCATAGAGTCTAGATCCAAGCTTGCACTTACATCGTTTGTGTAAAGCTCGATCGAAGCTAGGCTGTAAGGAGAGCCCGCAATCACCCTGTCGTCGGACTGAAGCGAATGAAGCTTCCTGTCCAGTTTAGGTTTTTGGTGTGAACCCGAAATCACCCAGCGTCTGCCAGATCCAAGTGAGTGAAGCTCGATCTTGACCAGGCTTTTGAAGAGCCCGTAATCTTCATGTTCTTGAGTGAAGAGAACGCGTTGCCGAGTGCAACAAAGTGGACGTAGGAGCTTTATCTCCGAACCACTATAAATCTTGTGTCGTATCTCTCTAACCCTAAACTCTTTATATTTCCTTGTTTGATTATCCATTGCACGTGCATCTAAACAAACATAACCTGGAAATTTTAATTACTTAGGAAAGATTAAGCTTACCGAATTCCGCACTAAGAGTAAAGTCTCACTCTTGATCAAGCTCTAAACTTAGGTCAAGTGAATCGTGATTACCTTAGATCTAGCTTTCGGCTAGGTCTTAGTACTTCAAAAGAGCACTTTACTTCATATTCTGAGTTAAGGAATTTGAAGTTGAAAAACTTCAAAATACATATTCACCCCCCCCCCCCCCCCCCCCCCCCCTACGTATTTTTTTCCTTAACAAACCAGGACCAACAAGTGGTATCAGAGCAGCGGTTCTTTCGAGCCTCTGCTTTACATATCCGAAGCGAGTTGCCACTCGCTCCTGTTGTCTCACTGAACCGGATCCTATTTTCCTAAGTGCATCAAAACCTCACCCACGCATACTGCATATCTACTGACGGTTTGCTATGTCTACATACAATGCTTCTAGTCTTCCACAGTTCTCCATTGAAGGCTATGAGATCTGGAGCTTTCGCGTTGAGAGCTTCCTATGCTCCATCCATGGCCGGATGTGGGAGGTCATTGAAGATGGGCCGATCAAAATCAAGAAGGCTGTCTCTGAGAATGTACCAGCTGCTGAAGGTTGGGCTGCCTATGTTCGACAAACCTACGTGGAGAAGGACAAGGACGACTACAATGCCAACGACTACAAAGTCCGCCAACCTCGATAAGATCGCACGCCACACGATGCAGAGCACCGTGTCAGACGCCTATCTACCACGGATAAGGAAGTGCGCAACGGCGAAAGAAATGTGGGAAACCCTAGCTCTCATTTCTCAAGGCACAGACAAAATCAAAGAAAACAAGCTCGCCGTACAAATGCGGGAGTTTGAAAGTCTGATAATGAAGCCAGGAGAGTCCATCGACGCCTTCGAGCTGAGAGTTACCAACATCACTACAACTCTCAACTCACTAGGGAAGGAACTCACAGACAAAGAAGTAAATCTGAAGATTGTTCGAGCTCTCACAAGGAAATGGCAGACTATGAAGGAATTGTACCTAGCTACCAAGGATCTATCGAAGCTCACACCGGAGATTCTATTCTCCGAACTCAAAGCTCACGAATTCGATCTGAATCGTATGAACCTCGACGAAGAGGATGAAGCTCCCACGACGTCAAAGGGTGTAGCCTTCAAAGCTGCTGAAGGGCCAAGCGACCAGTCGCTAGCCAAGATGACGAGGGAAGAGTTGGAAGAACATGTTGCGTTCTTATCGAAGAACTTCAACAAAATGAACTCTCGAGTGGGCAAATACAAAAGATTCTACAAGCAATACAAGGGGAGGAGCACTGATGCTCGAGAAGGAAAAGGGAAGAGAGAGGAGACAACGAAATCGATCTCAAGGGAAATGATGGATGTGGAGTGCTACCACTGCCACAAGATGGGCCACTACAAATCCGATTGCCCGAAGCTGAGTGCGAAGGAGCGAGAGGAACTGAAAGCAAAGAGGGATGCTCCAAGGCGAGCGCTTGTAGCGAGCGAGCAGCCGGTCGCTTCAACTGAAGATGTCTCAAGCGACTCGAATGCATTCACAGATCCCAACTCCAGTGAAGGAGAGGATCTTGGACTCATGGCGCTCACCGACGAGGAGACCGGAGAGGTATTTATCTATCCCTCACCTAGTTCAATTACACTCGCACACACTCACCAAGAGGAATCTAATTCCTCGACATGGAGTGAGTTGCTTGACAAGCACATTAAACTGTCAAGCGACCACGAAATGTTGAAACAAGCTTTGACTCAAAGCGAGAAGGAGAACCGAAAGCTAGCCACTGAGCTTGATCAAGTCAAACTTAACCTAAGGGCTATGACTAGAAAGTTCGAGGATCTCTTCGCTAGACATCAAAGCTTGGAAGGAAGGTATGAAACCCAATCCGCTCTAGTTGCCAACTTGAACAAAGCTTCATATGCTAGGCAGGCACTAGAGAGCTCACTTCTACCTTTTGGTAGAAAGGGAGGACTCGGATATGAGGGTGGACCTTCCAAGCCGACTGTCTTTGTTGGTGCTTCAAACACAACACCATCAGCCACTTTGGAAGTGCCCACTGCATCCAAAGCGACCACCAACAAGGATAAAGGCCAAATGGCTAAGAACCCTAAGAAGAAGCCAATGAAGATGTCTATATCTTCAAGGTCTGAATCTAAGGGCAAGCAGAGTTCAACTGTCCCTAGCACTAACAATGCTAAGTCTTACCAATCCAAAGGTAAAGGGAAACGAGTTGAAGGTTCTAAGCCTCAAGCCATGACACCAAAGACAAAGGATCTCCCTTTCAAGAAAAGGAGTAATGTCTATGTGTCACGTTATCCCTACTGGAGATGGTCCAACCGGACTAACGTTGAGGGGGAAGAACTTAAAGTACCAAAGAGGTCGCTTCAAACTTCCAAGGTTACTCAAGCGAGTCGGGTTCAAAACCCTAGTTGGACCGCTTCGAGAAAACCAAGCGAGCCGCTTCGACAGACTGTAAAACCTAAGTCAGTCTCTAAGCCTGTAGCTAATCCGAAGCGAGTCGCTTCAGGATATAAGCATAAAGGTAAGAGCATAGGTAAGTCTCAAGCGAGCCGCTACCCCTCTTGCACACACTGCTGCACATGTGAAGCTGCTTTAAGGCAGAAGTCACAGTTTTCAAAGGTCGAGAAACCCAAAGCACAAGCTACCTCTCAAAAGAGAGTGAAGCAAGTGTGGGTACCTAAGGGAACTAACCTGCAAGGACCCAAACTGATTTGGGTACCAAAATCTGTCTAATTGCAGGTGAGCGCCGTGGATCCCATGCCAAGTGAGGGTCATCAATCTGGTACTTGGACAGTGGATGTTCAAGACACATGACCGGCATGAGAGCTCTACTTCATGACTACATAGAGAAGAAGGGTCCACACGTTACATTCGGTGATAACTCTCGAGGAAGCACCAAAGGGTACGGCGCACTGAATGTTGGAAAGCTCACGATTGAAGAAGTCTCCTACGTGGAAGGACTTAAGCACAACTTGCTATCCATTTCACAATTCTGTGACAAGGGATACAAGGTGAAATTTATTTCCAACAAGTGCACAGTGAAGAGCAAGCTCACGTCCCAGATTGTGCTCACTGGAATTAGACAAAGGAATGTCTATATAGCACAATGGGACAGCTGCAAAGAGGAGACGTGCTTAGTTGCAAGAAGTGCTACAGAAATAGGATGGCTATGGCACCGACGCTTGAACCATCTCAACTTCAAAGCTATAAATCGATTAGCTCGGAAAGGTTTGGTGCAAGGCATACCAAATGAAGTCTTTATTAAAGACCATCCATGCTCACCATGCCAACGAGGGAAGCAGTCGAAGAAGCACTTCGCCAGTCTTGAAGAAGCTTCATCCAAGCGAGTGCTTGAGCTGCTTCATATGGATCTGTTTGGTCCAGTCACTCCAGTTAGTGTGAATGGAAGGAAGTACACTCTAGTTGTAGTCGACGACTTCTCTCGCTACACTTGGGTTGTATTTCTCTTCAGCAAGAAGGAGACACTGACCAAGCTACCACAACTGCTCAAGCGATTGGCTGTGGAGAAGAACCAAGCGATTGTCACCATCCGCTCCGACAAAGGCACAGAGTTCTTGAACTCTACCATTGAAGCTTACTGCACGGAGCATGGCATAGCACATCAGACTTCATCAGCACACACACCTCAGCAGAATGGAGTTGCTGAAAGAAGAAATCGGATCATCAAAGAAGCCGTTCGAACCATGATTGCAGACTCGAAGCTTCCGATGAAGTATTGGGCTGAAGCTGCCGATACGGCATGCTACACGCAGAACCGGACGCTTCTCTGCAAACGGCACGACAAGACACCATATGAAATATGGGCAGGGAGAATTCCTAACATATCTTATTTCCATATTTTTGGTTGTAGGGTCTTCATCCATGACAATGGGAAGTCACAGCTGAAAGCCTTTGAAAGCAAAGCTGATGAAGGAATATTCTTAGGATATTCTACATCAAGCAAAGCTTACAGGGTGTTCAACTGTAAAACCCTAATCGTGGAAGAATCACCCCATGTCGTATTTGATGAATCTTCTTTGAGTCTTCCACAGGAACATGTTCAATCTAAAGAAGGAAAGTCAAGCGAGGAACCCATCAACTCTCTTACTTGGGACATGCTTGAAGATGAAGAAGAAATCAAGGGCTCAAGCGAGCAGAATGTCCAAGGAAAAGTTGAAGCTACCCCCAAGACTCCTGAAGCAAGTACAAGCCAAGCACCCAATCCAGTCACTTCAGAAGGTGAAGCGAGCGACCAGGAAGAGGATGAAGTCGAAGCTGGTGGATCCACTCAAGGATCACTTATGATGTGCATTGTCTTACATCTTTTCTTTGAGAGAGTTGAGTGTTCACTTATATATATATATATATATATATATAGGGGTTGGTTCTCATGGAGACTACTTAGATCATGAGAACTAGGAACCAATCTTGTCCATTTATTTATTGTAGATCAATGGTTATAAATTAATCTTCAAAATTATTAATAACCGTTTTAAATATAAATGAGGGGCATTCCTGACCATTTTATTAATTCTAAATAGGCGTCCCCTCTAAATAAGGAACTGTTATTTATTGTAAAGATTCATAATTTTTTTCAAATTCTAGCTATTTTTATTTATTTACTAATAATTCATCAACTTATTAGTCGAAAAGCATTTGACGAAACTCAATCTTTACTTGTTCCCAATCCCGTATACTCACTTCATGCTTTTTAAAGTCAACCTTATGCTTACAAACAATTTTTGAAAAACTATACATTTGCTAATAATAAGCAATTAAGCATCGCCATTATTAAGGTTAATTTTTTTTTTAATTTATAACCTAAAATAAAATAAAAAAATATGAGAAGTTTTTTTTAAAAAATAGAGTAAAACTAATTTTAAGAACACGTAAGAAGCTATAAACAATAAATATTTGCATGCTATAAAATAAGTGAAGTATTAAAATAAGAAGCACGTATGTCATTTGTAAGCTTCCATATTTTACTTCTTTATAAGAATCTTGATGCTTGTAAACCTAAAAGGGTGATTATCATTTGTAAGTTTCCGTATTTTGCTTATTTATAAGAATGTTGATGCTTGTAAACCTAAAAGGGTGATTATCATTTGTAAGTTTCCGTATTTTGCTTATTTATAAGAATCTTGATGCTTGTAAACCTAAAAGGGTGATTATAGATACTACTCGATATTTTTAAACCTTGTTTAGAAACTACTAAATTCAATTTGGAAATTTTAACCTTCAAATTGATTATTATGCTTAATTTATTATGTCATAATGCTTATTTTATAGTTTTTGTTTTAAGGTATAAAGTTTAGTGTTCAAGGTTCATAATAAAAGCATCAAGGAAAAGTTAAATAATTAAGCATTTTAAGGATATAGTAAAAGCATAGAGTAAATGTCAATAAAAGCATCAAGGAATTGCTAAATAACATTTTAACTTTATATAATAAGCTATTAGTAATATATCAATAAGCAATATAATAATAAATTTTAATATACTTTTAATGCTTGATTAATTTTGTTGGTGTGCTTATTTAAGTTTTTGTAATGCTTATTATTCACTAATTCGGATAAAGAGATATCAAATCGTAAATACTTATATATGCTTATTGATGTTTCCGACTAAGGTTGGAGATGCGAATTGAAGTTAATAAATGAATAAAATATTTATAATTGAATTTATTAAAGAAGACAGTTGAGAACAACATTAAAGCACGTTAATAATTAATTTTAAAAAAAGTTGGTAGCTTGATGAACTAAATTAGACGAATGAGAATTCACTCTACAAGTGAAATAAATTGTTTAACTTGAAAAAAAGAAACAAAAAAAGAAAGGGAACAAGAACTACGGCACAGAAGAAAAAAAAATGGAGCAACGGAGATAAATAATTGAAATTATAACAATAAAATAAGAAGTTGTTAATGAGGATATGCACAGTTAATCCCACGAATTAAGGAAATTTAATTGTAAAGATTTGGTCAATTTTACTTTAATATCCCTACAATTATAAAACTGCCGAAAATAAGGTGGGGTTTCCATCAAATCTAATCCGTAGATCTCACTAAAATCAACGAATATGATTAGTTTCTAGTTCTCATGAAATGAAAGGTTCCCATATGATCCAATCCCTATATATATATATATATATATATATATATATATATATATATATATATAGCGGAGAGATCACATACAAAAGACAGATTCTGTAAGAAATGAGAAATGATCTGGACCATTGATCTGTGTGATCTACGGTATAGATTAACTGGTGCATTATGATTTCACTAAAATGCATTATGATTGTATAGATTATGCATTATAATGCATTGTGCATTATAATTATGTGCATCATGCATTATAATTATATGCATAAAATGCATCATTTTTTATTTTTTACGATAATCCTATTTTGTACAGGATCTCACCCCTATATATATATATATATATATATATATATATATATATATATATATATAGAGTAGAGATCAAATAAAAAATCAATTTTCAGTAAGAAATAGGAAACAATCCGGATCGTCCATTTTGTTAGATCTATGGTTCAGTATTATAGCTATATGTTAATTAAAGTCTTTCCTATTAAAAGTGATAGGGGTTAAAGTTGTAATTTGCAATTGTTATTTGACAATTATCCATAATTCACGCCTTAGTGGGTGAACTTCTCTTGATATTATAATTTTACATTTCTTTTTTTTGTCTTTATTTTTTTCTGTTAAAATTCTATAGCGTAGTTCTCTTTCTACGTCAATTAGGAAAAGTAGAATTTTTTTATTCTTAAATAATTAATTGTTGCATTATTTATTGATGGAACGTACATATATTTTCCACCCCCTTTTATAATGCATGCAATAAATGCATAATACTTCCTCCGTCCCACTTTACTGATCTTGTTTTTTTTTTCAACACGAGATTTCATGCGTAAATGTTAAAAGAGAAAAACAAGGGGTTCACATTAAAAAGTAAGGTTTAATTATTTTCATTATAGAAAAATGACTAGTGAAGTGAAAAAATCCAAAATAAAAAATATGACTAATAAAGTGGGACTGGAAGATTAAAAAATATTCACATTGCATTTGATTAAAAAACAAAAGATAATGCTCATAATGCATATGGTGCATTATATTACACACCATAATGCATTATTTTTTCTTTTTAATATATCAATTTTTAGATTATAATAATGTGATCTCACACTTATATAAATCAAACGATATAATGCACATAATGCATATGGTGCATTATATTACACACCATAATGCATTTTTTTTTTTTTTTTGTGAATATATCAATTTTTTGATTATAATAATGTGATCTAACACCTATATAAATCAAACGGTATAATGCACATAATGCATATGGTGCATTATATTACACACCATATTAATATATCAATTTTTAGATTATAATATATTTTATTGGTGCATTAGAAATAGTGTATGTGTGCATTATAATAAAGTTATGTGCATTATAAAGGGACATATGTATGTACGGAGTATAAAAATAATCATGAAAAAAGCCATTATTTTTTCCTTCTCTAATTCAACTAATTACGTAAAAATAAACTCATATAGAATTACATGGAAGTAATTTTTATCGGATGGTTGTGTGCATTATCTCCCATGATATCCGCCAATTTAATTTAAGAAGTGGATATGGTAAGTTTAATTATTTTACTAAATTGTCCTTGCATATTGATAAGAGTAATCGATACTGATTCAAAGCAAATCCACAATTTTTTTTTTTTTTTTGAATTATTTAGACCGTAGATTATGTGTAGATCAAGGAATTAGAATGCTTCTCATTTTTTACACTAAGGGAGCTTTTTATGTGATCTCACCCCTATATATATATATATATATATATATATATATATATATATATATATATATATATATATACATCTCACATGTTGGAAAGTGTTCTTTGATGGATTGGTATGCTTTGAATTTGTTGAGTAGATTGTGTTATTGATACTAAGGTTGTGTGCATAGTTTTGATCATGATCATGAGTTGGTTGTTTTTCAAAATACTTTGAGGCCTATATAGTTCACAATGCTAGAGTCTATTGTTTATGCATGTTTTGGTATTGTTCGGGACGAACAATGTGTAAGTTTGGGGGATTTGATATAGGTGAAATTTACCTTATTTTTGTAACCAAAAAGAGTCGTTTTTGAGTCTCGATTGTGTAGTATTTTCTATTTTTATATGGTTTTTATTATATTGGACAATATTATGATTGTGGGTATTTTGTAGTGTTTTTAGGCATATTTTGATGATAAAACCCCGAGACGAGACAAGGCGTGTAGATCGGAGTTCGAATTCCAAGATTTGAAGTCGAGTGAAAACCTCTCGATACCGCTCTCGATCGAGAGGCTTATCGAGAGGAGAGCTTCTAGATTTATTCTCGATCGACAACATTTTCAATATCTCTCGATACGTCTCTCGATCGAGAGGTGGAGGGTGTCGAGAGGGTCATCCAGCCGAGAATTACCTTGTGTAATTTTAGACTCCTTTTTGGTTTATGCTTCCTTATGTAAATTTCCCCTATATATATTCCTTAGTCTAGCATTGTAAACCCTAACACTTTTTACACACTTTTACTTTAGAGCTTTTATTTTTATTCTTGTATTCGACATTGGAGATTATTCAAGTTTATGCAAGATTCAAGATTCGAAGTTCTTCGTTTGTGTTCAAGTTTTTTTTTTACTCTTACTCTTTAATTATGTTCTTTCAATTCTTTGTGTTTATGTTTGCTTTAATTATGTCTAGCTAGCTAAATTCCTTAGTTGATTTTAGGGATTGAATGCCTAATTGAATTTATGTAAGTGTTTTTGTTTACAATTAGCCTTCCAATCTAGATGCATGTGTCATGGTACTTATTCTTATGCATAATTACTTGATCACTAATTGTGTATGCATAATTATGTGTTTATGCCTTAGTTGGATAATTGCATAATAGATCTCATGAATACATGGTATGGTGATTTAATTATCTTAGTCGAGGTTAAATTATCATATGTTTGCATATAGTCGATTTATGTGTCATAGTTGAACCTAGTTGATTGTATGATTGATACTTGTTCTATTTTGCACTTGATTTGATTTCTATGAAACCGAGAGGAGATTAGGATCTTATTAGGTGACAACTTGCATTGCCTTAATCGGGGTGTTAGGTTATTTTCATGTATCACATTTAGATTGGATTAAAGTGGTTAATTGTATGCATTAATTACTTATTTGAATTTTATCCTTATTTGTAATTTGCCTTATTTGTTTATTTGCTCTTCTATTTGTTTATTTCCTTAATTGTTTAATTGAGTTCTTTATTTATTTTCCTAGTTATAAATACCACAATTCTCTACGTTTTTAATTGCTTAAACATCAGTTTAATTCTGATAGGGATAAATATCAGCTTTGCCAACGTGGCAACTCCAATTGCTGACTAGGCCACTGATGGGGGCCAATGATAACTGTTGATAGGGATTAATATCAGCCATGCCGCGTAAAGAATTCTAGATACTAAGAAAACATGCCTCCCATAGCTTCGGGGCATCTCCGAAGGGAGTAACTACCAACAATGATATGGACTGAAAATAACGGTGCCATATGGCACAGTCTTATTAAGTGGTTATGATAGGCCCGAGTATTAGCCTTACTGACGTGGCATCTTCCGTGCTGTTTAGACCCTTTCCACGAAAGTTTCAGATGACTTGCTCGATAAAGATGCCTAAGCCGCATATGCTTCAAGGTCTTGCACAAATCCCGGCCCGTGCCGAAGCTCCTGCACAGATCCTGGCCCATGCAGAGGCTGCTTTAAGCTTGTAAGCACCTGTTGGGATTTAGGGATCTGCTTAACACACGGCCGGCGTAACTCTACCTACCTTAGGGTGAGGACCACAAAATTGATGACGAAGAGAATCTTGTCCCCTCAGAAATTCCTTTCTTGTCCTCTCCCTACACGAAAGTTCACCTTTTCGCCCTTTCATCATCTATAAATACCAAGTGGTCACACCATTTCATTCAACTGAACTTGACTCAATTCTACACACGCACTCTGCGTACTATTCCATTCACTTCACACTCTACTGCGAGCTCCTTCAAGCTGAGGCAAGTGGAAGTTTCGAGGTCTTCTCCCGAGAAACCTCACTCATCATCACCTTCATCTTCCATTCTTATCACCAGGAAGAACATCTCCCATCCTCTTGAGCCTAAGTATAATCTTCGTTACTAAGAGAGGACGAAGCACATAGGCGCTTTGCGCTCCTTACTTCTCCTTCCCTTATCTCCTTCTCTCTTCGTTTTTCTACTTGAATGAGCTCTAAGCTCCATGAATTTAACTGATTTATGGTTATAAATACCCTTTGTTTAAGCACATAGCTCGATTACTACCTTCTACATCCATATGAACGATGCTTTGTATAAAATGAGTGGTTATGGCTAATAGATCGTATGAATCTCTTACTCTTCACGGTTATAATCCTTTATCTATGAATGCTCTTTGCAAACATGATGAATAATCACTTAAATTGTTGTGGATCTTTAACCCGGATCTATCAACTGGCGCCGTCTGTGGGAAACTTAAGTCTAAGACGTCGTTTTCCTCTTTACAAGTAAAATTCTCTCTCGTTGTTATAATGTCGTTGATGATTTTCCTTGTCATTTCCATATGTGAAGAATATAAGAAAAATTACTGCTAGGGTGAATAGGTATGTTGTATTCGCTGAGTAGTTTGCAAAAATCTGGGTGTGAATACTATTGATCGATTTTTGTTGAGCCCCTCATGATTGTGAGCTGCAAAATATAGCATGATCCCTAAATCATGCCTTCTTTACAGTAAAAATTGTGAAAGCTACCCTGCTGAAGGGGAATTCGAGTTTAAGATGTTGATTTCCGTTCCTTATATGTGAATCTGTAGCTTGCCATTTGTAATGCTGTTGAATTTGTTGAATCTGAAGTGTTAGCCTTTGGGGTATCTCTGAAGTTTTAGTTGATTGTGGTGATGTGTTTATGAATTTGCTCTGTTATTTGCCTGGTGCGAGAGATGCCCGAGAGAGGGATGCTAGGATAAATATATATTGGATGTTAGTTAAGTGATCCTCCTAGAAAACTGGAGTATGTATACTGTGAATTGATTCCAGCTGAATTGTTCATAATAGCAAATCGAGGAATCGGAGGCGATCTCGAGATCATATTTTCCTCATAATACGAAATGTGATAACTAAATTGTTTCATTTGTCAAATGCTAAGGTTGTGGAGAATCTGAGGGAAAGCCGAATCAAAATTGCAGCAACCTCAGAACACTTTTAACTCATCTTTTATAATTGGTGAGTTTAAGATTCCGTTAAATATTGCAAAACATAAAATTAGCTCGTGGGTTATGAGGGATTGGTAATTACAGAGGAAGCACTATGACTTAAATCCAGTCATAGGCCCCTGCATTGCCATGAACCGAAAACACACAGAGTGAAGACACTGAAAACAGAGGGCCGAAAATGACGAGGTCACCCCATTCACCTTGATGAAGGGACCTTACATTTAAAGGCAAAACCTCTTCAAAATCCCTATCTAATAGGCAACACTTCCATAAGCCCTATCTAATAGGCAATATCTTCGTAAGCCCCATATAATGGGCAGAACCTCCCATAAGCACTATCTAATAGGCAACATTCTCATAAGCCCCATATAAATGGGCAGAACCTTCCTTATAAGCCCTATACAGTAGGAGAACCCTTATAACCCCTACACAGTAGGCGGAACTCACAAAAAGCCCTACGCAGTAGGCACCATACAAAAACACCTACATGGTTAGGCATCATACAAAAAGCCCTACATGGTTAGGCATCATACATAAAGCCCTGCATGATCAGGCACCACGCATTGGGTCCCATGAAAAAAGAGACTATGCGAATCTCAAAGAGCCTTACACCGTAATCGGATCCCTATCAAAAGCCTCACATGATCAGGCATCACGCAATAAGCTCTATAAGAATAGGCATCATAACATTGAGTCTTGTGAAAATAGGCATCACTTATCCCTGCCCCATACTGGCAGAAGCTACCCATTAAGGCCTTGCACAAAAGGGCAATATCTGCTAAAATTCATATAGATTATCCCTGATCATGAAAAATCTGCCGAGAAGCAAGCTATGCCTATGTTAAGCCTCATTTTAAGAGCATCTGGAATTAATTCTCTGAACATCTTCAAACATTTGCAGAATCCGACAAAGATGAATACTGTCTCAGATGCTGCTTCAAAAGAAGCCGGCCAAGCTACTGGAAATCCAGAAAACTCTCTACTTGGGAATAAAGGAAAAGGCACTGTGGTAACAGAGGCCAGTGTTAACATGGAAGCTCAATTTTCCCCGACCATGCTCCTCCAGATGAAGGAGCTAGTAGAGGGAGTAGTCGAAGGAGCCATCGAAAAAAGGCTACATTGTTTTGGGAGGAAATACCAAGAGCATGAATCATCTAGGTTTAACCCAAGAGGGCGGGGGAAGTAAAAGCACACCTCAAACACATAAGCAGAAGCCTATGGACCTAGGAGTTATGCAGAAACTGGCTACTAATCTACCATTGATAGTTGCCGAGTCGGAGGAGGGACTCTTTACTGATTGGGAATCCCCAAAGCATGATGACAGCCTCAAGGAGGACATTGATCATGCGTGGGCCAAGAAATGTGCTCAGCAGCAAAAGCAAATGGAGTTCTTAACTAAAGAAGTGTGTTGGGAATTGTTATGGACCAATTTGTTAAGGGGGAACTATGTGGGATACTTGATAAATGAAGTCATTTGTTTTGATTTGATCCCAAAACCCCAAGTGTCCAACTCCCAAGCGACCCATTGGTGTAGTTAATAGGTTAGAATTTTTCTTAGCCTACTCTGTTAGGATGGCTCTTTATTTTGTTTAGATAATAGGCTTCAAAATTTCAAGTGAAGGCCACTCGCTTGAGTGTGTTTTCCAAAGCGAAGCAAATCTAGCAAACTGAAGTGAAGCGTGCCGAAGGATAGTGTAGCGAAGCGATCGCTACAGTAGATTCGAAGTGAGTCAGCCAAAGCGAAGCGAAGCGAGCGCTACAGTATAAGGTCAAAGCTAGTCAACTCTAGTCAGCAATTTCCAAAGTAGTCACTAGGGAACTTTATTTCCCGAAGCGGCTCACTACAGAATGACTACGAAGTGACTCAACTAAAGCGGACGCTACAACTTCAAAGCGAAGCAAGCCACTACCTACCAGAAAGCGACAGCACAAATTCCCGCTCCAAATTTGAACTCCAGTCAACTGGAGATCTCCGCATTTATTACGAGATCTCCACGTGTCGAAAGCGGAGAGGAGCAGAGGAGTTGACTGCCAGGCCGACAAGGCGCCGTAACAGTACTGGGTCGCTCCAGTTACTGTTGAAATTGGATCTTAGCCATTTTCGGCAAAAAGCCAAAACTGCGCGTCTGAAAAGCAGCCAGCCTGTGCAAGTACTGTCGAGAGGAGGAGGGACAAGGCCACCAACCAAGCAACGGATCTCAGCCAACCCTCCGCCTATAAATAGTGAAGGATCACAACGTGAAGAAGTAGAACACTACTTAAGCATTCGAGCGCATACAGCAAACAAACACTCCCAAGCCTTCGAGCAAATCTTCGAGTTTTTGTTTCCAAGTGTTCTCCGAGTTCCCAGTTCATCGGAACTCGTCTTCACAACCTTCACACATAGAGTCTAAGCCCACCTCAAATATCCAAGCTTAGAAGAAGAACTCTAGCCATCTTTGCATATACTGTAAAGAGTTCTTCATTAGTGTGTTCGTCAACCAAAAACCCTATACTTCGTCTGTTAGGTTATTGAGTGTCGTCGTTAGGTTGTTTTCGATCCAAGGCCCTTCTTTCATCGATTGAAGAAGCCTCGATCATAGAGTCTAGATCCAAGCTTGTACCTACATCGTTCGTGTGAAGCTCGATCAAAGCTAGGCTGAAAGGAGAGCCCGTAATCTCCCTGTCTGTGTTCGACTGAAGCGAGTGAAGCTTACAGTCTCTGTTAGGTTTGTGTAGTGAACCCGCAATCACTACGTCTGTCGTTTGATCCAGGCGAGTGAAGCCCGATCTCGACCAGGTTTTTGAAGGATCCGTAACCTTCAAAGTTCTTGAGTGAAAAGAACAGTTGCCGTCGTGCAACAAGTGGACGTAGGAGCTTTATCTCCGAACCACTATAATTCTTGGTGTCGTATCTCTCTAACCCTAAACTCTTACTTGTTTGATTATTCATTGCATATTGCATCTAAACAAACTTAATCTGGAAATTTTTAAATACTTAGGAAAGATTTAGCTCACCAAATTCCGCACACACGAGTAAAGACTCCCTCTTGATCAAGTACTCACTTCGGTCAAGCAGGCAAGCTACATACTGTAGAACTAGCTTCAGCTAGGTCTTAAGTTTCAAGTGAGCTCTTTACTTGTTACTCTGAGTTAAGGGATTTGAAGTTGAAAAACTTCAAAATACGTATTCCCCCCCCCCCCCTCTACGTATTTTTCCTATTAACAAACCGGGACCAACAAGTGGTATCAGAGCCAGGTTCTTTCGAGCCTCTGCTTTGCATATCCGAAGCGAGTCCCCACTCGCTTCACGTTGTCTCACTGGACCGGATCCTATTTTCCTAAGTGCATCAAAACCTCACTCACGCATATTGCATTTACTGCTGATAGTTTGCTATGTCTACATACAGTGCATCAAACCTTCCACAGTTCTCGATCGAAGGATACGAGACATGGAGTTTCCGAGTCGCGAGCTTCCTATGCTCCATCCACGACCGGATGTGGGAAGTCATAGAGGACGGACCAATCGAAATCAAGAAAGCCATATCTGTGAACGTCCCAGCTGCTGAAGGACGCGAAGCTCATGTCAGACAAGAGTACGTCGAAAAGGACAAAGATGAATACAATCCCAACGACTTCAAGATCGCCAACCTGGATAAAATCGCACGTCACACGATGCACAACACCGTGTCTGATGCCTACCTTCCTAGGATCAGGAAGTGTGCGACGGCGAAGGAAATGTGGGAAACTCTAGCCCTCATTTCTCAAGGAACAGACAAAATCAAGGAGAATAAACTCGCCGTTCAGATGCGGGAGTTTGAGAGTCTGATAATGAAGCCAGGAGAGTCCATCGACACCTTCGAGCTGAGAGTTACAAATATCATTGCAACTCTCAACTCACTTGGGAAGGAACTCACAGATAAGGAAGTCAACCTAAAGATTGTCCGAGCTCTCACAAGGAAGTGGCAGACTATGAAGGAGCTGTATCTAGCAACCAAGGATCTATCCAAGCTCACACCGGAGATTCTATTTTCCGAACTCAAAGCTCATGAATTCGATCTGAATCGAATGAACCTCGACGAAGAGGATGAAGCTCCCACGACGTCAAAAGGAGTAGCATTCAAAGCTGCCGAAGGGCCAAGCGAGCAGTCGCTAGCCAAGATGACGAGGGAAGTGTTGGAAGAACACATTGCGTTCTTGTCCAAGAATTTCAACAAAATGAACTCTCGAGTGGGCAAATACAAAAGATTTTACAAGCCGTACAAAGGGAGGAGCACTGATGCTCGAGAAGGAAAAGGAAAGAGAGAAGAGACGACCAAGACGATCCCGCGTGACATGATGGAAGTGGAGTGTTACCACTGCCACAAGATGGGCCACTACAAATCCGATTGCCCAAAGCTAAGTGCTAAAGAGCGCGAAGAATTGAAGTCCAAGAGGGATGCACCAAGGCGAGCGCTCGTAGCAAGTGAAGTGCCGGTCGCTTCAACTGAAGAAATCTCAAGCGACTCGGATGCATTCACAGATCCCAACTCCAGTGAGGGTGAGGATCTTGGACTCATGGCGCTCACCGACGAAGAAACAGGAGAGGTATTCTTCTATCCTTCAATCACTTCAATTACACTAGCACAAACTGTCAATGAGGAAGAACAATCCTCTTCATGGAGTGAGTTGTTTGACAAGCACCAGAAATTGTCAAGTGACCACGAAGTGCTACAACAAGCTTTGCCTCAAAGCGAGAAGGAGAACCGAAAGCTAGCCACTGAGCTTGACCAAGTCAAACTTAATCTAAGGGCTATGACGAGTAAGTTCGAGGATCTCTTCGCAAGACATCAATGCTTGGAAGGAAGGTATGAAGCCCAATCCACTCTAGTCGCCAACTTAAACAAAGCTTCATATGCTAGACAGGCACTAGAGAGTTCTCTTCTACCTTTTGGTAGAAAGGGAGGACTTGGATATGAGGGTGGACCTTCCAAGCCGACTGTCTTTATTGGTGCTTCAAACTCACCATCAGTCACTTTGGAAATGCCCACTGCATCCAAAGCGACCACTAACAAAGACAAAGGCAAAATGGCTGAGAACCCTAAGGAGAAGCCAATGAAGATGTCTATATCTTTAAGGACTGAATCTAAGGGCAAGCAAAATACAACTATCCCTAGCACTCACAATGCTAAAGCTTACCAATCCAAAGGTAAAGGGAAACCAGTTGTAGCTTCTAAGCCTCAAGCCAAGACACGAGAGACAAAGGATCTCCCTTTCAAGAAAAGGAGTAATGTCTATGTGTCACGTTATCCGGACTGGAGATGGTCCAACCGGACTAACGTTGAGGGGGAAGAATTCGAAGCACCAAAGATGCCGCTTCGAACTCCCAAGGTTACTCAAGCGTGTCGGGGTCAGAACTCTAGTTGGACCGCTTCGAGAAAACCTAGCGAGCTGCTTCGACAGCCTAGAAATCCTAAGTCAGTCTCTAAAACCATAGCTAATCCGAAGCGAGTCGCTTCAGGATATAAGCAAAGTGGGAAGAGCATTGGTAGGACTGAAGCGAGCCGCTACCCCTCTTGCACACAATGCTGCACATGTGAAGCAGCTTCAAGGCAGAAGTCACTATTTTCGAAGGTCGAGAAGCCCAAAGCACAAGCTTCCTTTCAAAAGAAAGTGAAGCAAGTGTGGGTACCTAAGGGAACTAACCTGCAAGGACCCAAACTGATTTGGGTACCAAAATCTGTCTAATTGCAGGTGAGCGCCGTGGATCCCATGCCATGTGAGGGTCAACAAATCTGGTACTTGGACAGTGGATGTTCAAGACACATGACCGGCATGAGAGCTCTACTTCAAGATTACATAGAGAAGAAGGGTCCACACGTTACATTTGGTGACAACTCTCGAGGAAGCACCAAAGGGTACGGCGCACTGAAAGTTGGAAAGCTCACGATTGAAGAAGTTTCCTATGTGGAAGGACTCAAGCACAACTTGCTATCCATTTCACAGTTTTGTGACAAAGGATACAAGGTGGAATTTATTT
This sequence comes from Thymus mandschuricus, assembly GCA_029379335.1. NCBI lineage: Eukaryota > Viridiplantae > Streptophyta > Magnoliopsida > Lamiales > Lamiaceae > Thymus > Thymus mandschuricus. The sequence continues at coordinate 8,884,959 of CM057074.1, read as the reverse complement.
CCAACAAGTGCATAGTAAAGAGCAAGCTCACATCCCAGATTGTGCTTACTGGAATTAGACAAAGGAACGTCTATATAGCACAATGGGATAGCTGCAAAGTGGAGACGTGCTTAGTAGCGAGGAGTGCTACAGAGATAGGATGGCTATGGCACAGACGCTTGAACCATCTCAACTTCAAAGCAATCAATCGCTTAGTTCGTAAGGGTTTGGTGCAAGGCATACCAAATGAGGTCTTCATCAAAGACCATCCATGCTCACCATGCCAACGAGGGAAGCAGACGAAGAAGCACTTCGCCAGTCTCGAAGAAGCCTCATCAAAGCGAGTGCTCGAGCTACTTCACATGGATCTGTTTGGTCCATTTACTCCAGTTAGTGTGAATGGAAGGAAATACACTCTAGTTGTAGTCGACGATTTCTCTTGCTACACTTGGGTCGTATTTCTCTACAGCAAGAAGGAGACTCTGACCAAGCTACCACAACTGCTCAAGCGATTGGCTGTGGAGAAGAATCAAGCGATCGTGACCATCCGCTCCGACAAAGGGACAGAGTTCTTGAACTCTACCATCGAAGCTTACTGCACGGAGCATGGCATAGCACATCAGACCTCCTCAGCACGCACACCACAGCAGAATGGAGTTGCTGAAAGAAGAAATTGTATCATCAAGGAAGCCGTTCGAACCATGATTGCAGACTCGAAGCTTCCAATGAAGTATTGGGCTGAAGCAGCCAATACAGCATGCTACACGCAGAATCGAACACTTCTCTGCAAACGACACGACAAAACACCATATGAAATATGGACAGGAAGAATTCCTAACATATCTTATTTCCATATCTTTGGTTGTAGGGTCTTCATCCATGACAATGGGAAGTCACTGTTGAAAGCCTTTGAAAGCAAAGCTGATGAAGGAATATTCTTAGGATATTCCACATCAAGCAAAGCTTACAGGGTGTTCAACTGTAAAACCCTAATCGTGGAAGAATCACCCCATGTCGTATTTGATGAATCTTCTTTAAGTCATCCCCAGGAACAGGATCAATCTAAAGATGGAAAGTCAAGTGAGGAACCCATCAACACTCTTACTTGGGACATACTTGAGGATGAAGAAGAAATCAAAGGCTTAAGCGAGCAGAATGTCCAAGGAAAAGATGAAGCTGTCCCCAAAACTTCTGAAGCAAGTGCAGGCCAAGCACCCAATCCAGTTGCTTCAGATGGTGAAGCAAGTGACCAAGAAGAAGATGAAGACGAAGCTGGCGGACCCAAGCGCGCATGGCTCAAGGATCACTCACCAAGTCAAATTATTGGGGATCCATCCAAGGGTGTAGTGACCAGAAATCAAGTGTTTGGAGAAAGTGCCATGTTCAGTTGCTTTCTCTCAAACATTGAGCCGTCATGCGTGGAGGAAGCCCTAGCCGATTCAAACAGGGTGATCGCCATGCAAGAAGAGCTGAACCAGTTCACCAGAAACGACGTATGGTACCTCGTGGATCGTCCCAAATTCCAGCACGTTATTGGCACCAAGTGGGTGTTCAAAAACAAGACGGACGAGGACCACAACGTTGTGAGGAACAAGGCGCGTCTCGTTGCCAAAGGCTACTGCCAAGAGGAATGAATCAACTTTGACGAAACCTTCACTCCAGTGGCACGACTTGAAGCTATAAGATTGTTTCTAGCCTATGCAGCAGCCAAGAAGTTCAAGGTCTATCAAATGGATGTGAAGAGCGCATTCCTCAATGGTGAACTCTAGGAAGAAGTGTATGTGGAGCAGCCACCGGGTTTCGAGCAGGGAGATAAAGTGTATCGCTTGAAGAAAGCCCTGTATGGGTTGAAGCAAGCTCCCAGAGCTTGGTATGATACACTCTCTCAATTCCTAGTGGATAATGGATTTCACAAAGGAAAGATAGATCGGACTCTCTACACCATCAACCATGGAGAAGATATGCTTTGGGTCCAGATCTATGTGGACGATATCATATTTGGGTCACCAAACCAGTCGCTTAGCGAGAAGTTTGGAGAGTTGATGAAGACAAAATATGAAATGTAGATGATTGGCTTGATGAGCTGCTTTCTAGGTCTTCAAGTAAAGCAGCAGGAAAATGGAATTTTCATCAACCAAGCCAAATACACTAGAGATATGCTTGCCAAGTTTGGTGTTCAACATGCTAAAGCTGTGAAGATCCCTATGAATACCAACTGGAAGATGGAGCCAGACGAAGAGGGAAAATCTGTGAATGCTACAGATTATCGTGCTCTTATTGGATCCCTCCTATACCTCACTGCAAGTAGGCCAGATATTGCTTTTGCAGTCGGAGTCTGCGCTCGCTTCCAAAGCAACCCCAAGCACAGCCATCTTGAAGCTGCCAAAAGAATTATTCGATACTTGAAGGGCACTATCAATATGGGGCTGTGGTATCCAACGGAGGACAATCTGGAACTCACTGGATATTCAGACGCTGACTATGGAGGGTGCCGAATTGATAGGAAATCAACTTCGGGCACTTGTCAGTTCTTGGGAAGCAAACTAATCTCATGGTTCTCGAAGAAGCAGACAAGTGTAGCTACTTCAACGACTGAAGCCGATTATATGGCCGCTGGAAGCTGCTGTTCCCAAATTCTATGGCTTCGTCAACAGTTGAAGGACTACAAAGTTGAAGCGAATGAAATTCCGATCTTCTGCGACAACAACAGTGCCATATGTATCTCGCAGAACCCAGTGCTACACACCAGATGCAAGCACATGGAAATTCGACATCACTTCATTCGTGATCATGTCGAGAAGAAGGATATCAAGCTCGAGAAAATTCATACCGATCTCCAGCGAGCAGATATCCTCACCAAGCCTCTAGCTGAGTCTCGTTTCAATCAGCTATGCATGGAATTAGGGTTATTAGACCCTGGTGAAGAATGCTAGATCCAGGATGCACGAAGGAGTGGTCGCTAGTTTTTCGTAGCGTCACTCACTTCGGATCTTCACCAACTCAAGCGAGTCACTTCAAAATCTCACTCGCTTGAAGAAAATGAAGTAAGGTGGAGAAAGGTGGAGTATTGGAAGAAGTTCCCTACCAACTTATTGGAATTGTTAAGTATTTGGTTATGGGGGAACTAATGCTTACTCTCGGAGCAAGCTACTTCCAAAGCGAGCAAAGAATGCTGCTATCTCGAATTCTGCATCGCTTCAATTTGCCCTAGCTTGGGCCAAAGCGAGTCGACTGCAGATTCATTCTCTAGATTGTAGGAAAACTTGAAGGTTTACCTTTTTCTACAAAAGGTTGCAGGGCTGGTGACATGCTTCTGCGTAAAATACGAGATTGTCTTGTCAGAGCATTCTCATTGTCATCCTGTCCATTTCTGATCTGAGATAAGGACTTGTACTCATCTCCCATTCGTCGTGAATATGTACACTTACGTGAAGCTCCCCTCTGGGTTGTAGTAAGCTTGTGTACTATATTCATTTCCTCCCTCATTCACTTCGATGGAGGACTCTCTAATTCGTAGAGGAAGATGAATGCCATGAAGACGAATGCCAAGAAGTTGAATTACCCAACAGGTAGTATCAACAAGCTTCAAAGCAAACAAATGGATTCAACAATCTGAAGTACAAATCAAATGAAGTCTTCAAATAGTGGTATCAATCTCCTACGAAGTGAGATTGACTGGTAAGCGTTTCAATTTTAAGTACAGTAAGTGAGCTGAAGCGTGCTAGAAACCTTCACTCGCAACGTGGAAAATATGAAATGAATCTGACACAAATACAAAGAGGAAAACACTCTTGTTTATCCTCAAAGTATGTAAGTCAGAAACATTTTAAAATTAAGTAAAGAAATTCAATTTCTTATTCCAGTCGCTTCAGATGGCCAAGCGAGTGCTACGTCACTCAAAGCTAGCCATCGCAAGCGAGTGCGGAACAGTCACGTGAAGCGAGTACTCCGCAAGCGAGTGGATGCTGAAGTGGCTACACTCGAAGCAAGCGGATACGAAGCGAAGCGTATGAGCTGTCAGCACTCGAGTGCCTATTTCACTTTCTGCCAAGCATTTAATGCAGCGGAGCGTAGAAGAAGAAACGACAGGCGCGTGGACGTCAAAGCCGAGGAAAGCGGGAAAAACCGCACTCAATCCAGCTGTCGAATCTGAACCGTCTCTAAATCTCAACCACTGGATTGACTACTACTTGGAAGAGACGAATCAAAAACTGCCACGTGGCCACGTCAAGCCAAATTGGCGGTTCACTTTTCCAGTGATGACGCCGGACACGTCAGATCTATCACCGAAGGACCGCCGCCCCTGCACAGGATCTTGGAAGATATTACTGTCTTGCCCCTGCCTCGTCAGCCGAACCCTAGTTCTATATATATGTAACACCAAAGGCTGCAGAAAAACTTCACAAGTCTCAAAACTACCATTTTAGTGAAACCTCTGCACCTCTGAAATCTCATACCCAAAATCCCTCAAAACCTTTCACAATCTTCAACATTAGCCATTCTCGTGCTTAGATCTGCAATTTCTGCGACTCACGAGTCTCAACCCCTACACTGTTAAAATCTCGTTTCAAAACCTCTCAAATCTCACCATGGGCAAGAAGCTGAGTACAGAAACGATGGAGCAATTCTTGACGAAAGTAGACAAGCACATCAACGTCGAGCCCCATCTCGACCCAATCGTCATCGAGAGAGATGGCCTCTTCCGTAGAGCCGTGACCACGGCCGGTCTCTGGAAGTTTGTAATGTTGATTCCGACGAAGGTTTTGGCAAAGGCAGTGGGAGAGCTTCTTCTGAACTTGAAGAAGGAACAAAACACAACATCATTTACAGATCCACAAACCCGGAAGCCGGTGGAAGTGGACTTGAACGAGCTCATCAGCGTGTTCGATTTGCCGAGGGAAGGAGGAGATTCCCTGTTGGATTTGGGATTTTCGGCAGAAGACCAATATGGTCGTTTCGCCGTCGACAAAGCAGAACCAAACTTTAGAGTGGCCAGCATTCGATCAAATTTGAAGGCCCCTTTCAACCTCATCTGCGAACTCTTTACGAAGAGCATCGCATGCTATGTCGGATCCCTAGAGACGCTGTCAGAAACAAAACTGATCGGTACCACCATGATCGTCGACCACCTCATTGGAACTAAATTCAACTGGCACGGGTGGTTTCTCAAACAAATCTACGAGGCTGCTGAAGATTTTGTATTTGTACCAGGAACTGCAAATAAGATTCTCCGCAAAGGGAAGTTGAAATTCTTCTCAAGACTATCCGTCGCGTTGGAGTTGAAGTTTCCGGAGAAAAGATGGCCGGATTCTGACACGGCCATATACAACAAGCAGACAATATTCTACGAAAAGTGGAAGAAAACAAAGATGCCAATGGATCAGGGACTTCTAGTTGTAGAAGTGCCCGCAGTAAGGCCAGTTGTGGAAACACAAGCTGAAGCTCCCCAAGCGAAGCGAACCGCTTCACCTCTGAAGCGAGCGGCTGCAAAGCAAGGAAAGAAGAAGTGAAGCAAGTTACTTCACCTGTCCAAGGAAGCGAGGCGGTGGAGAAGCCGCTTGAGGACATTAAAGCTAACAAATCTCAATCCTCACCTACTAAAGCTATCCAAATCCCTGAAACTGAGCGAACTCAGCCAGCCACAGAACCTATCCATATCCCTGACACCCCTGAAGCCACACCATCCCAATCCCCTTCAACATCGGCAGAAACAGCCGATACAGCCCATACATCCATAATTCACCAGTTCCAAATCCCCAAAACCCCCTCACAGGTGGATGCTCTCAAAAGATACAAGAGAGACAGAGAGCAAGCAGCTGAAACCCTCAGAACCCGCTATCCCTCAGTGCCTATGTCAGACGACTTCTTCACCAACTTAGTCGATTTCTTGACATACGTCACCTACTGTGGCACAGAGTTTTACAAAGTTTTCAAGCTCCTAGAGGCCTTCTCAAAGGAAGATCTCATCCAGATGGAAGGAAAGCTCCTGGACTTCATTGGTGAAAATGGCTTTCATGCATTCCTCACTGGAACCAGCTTCTGGGATAAGCTGGACGCAAAAGTAAAGCGTGCCTGTCCGGACGCTAAAGTCCCTGAGCACACCCCGACCATTCATGAGAAGAAACTAATGAGGGAACACGCAGAGGAGGTGGAGGTTAAGGATGCGGAGATCTCAAGTATACAAAGCGAGATCACCAAAAAGAAGATGGAGTTGGAGGAGAAGGAGAAGGCGCTGGAGGCGCAAGTGAAGCTAGGGGCTGATCACACAAAATCAATCAACGAACTCAAGGGCTCGCGTGACGCAGAAAGGAGCCGCTTGAGAGAGGTGAATACCAAGCTTGTCACAGTTGGTAAAGAGAAGGAGGCGTTGGAGAAAGAGGTGAAGAAGTTGAAGGAAGCAGTAGAGAAGAGAGATGAAGAAGTGATAAGAAAAGGGAGTGAGCTGATAAGCACCAAAAAGACCCTCGACTTACTTCAAACTAAACTAAAGAAACTCAAAGAAGAGAGTGACATTGACAAGAAAGAATTGGAAAGTCGAAGGAGGAGTGCTCAAGCTCTTGATTTACAGAGTGCCGAGCTCTCAATTCTGCTAAAGACAGTCAAAGAATTGGGTTAATTGTACACCGAGAAGGTAGCTGCAGGTGCCGAATTCCATCTCTCTCTCAATCAGAGAGAGAGATCGCTTGAAACCTTGGAGGCAGAACTTAAAGCAGAACAGGATTTCTGGTACTTCAACCTGCAAGAGCAAAAGAAGGATATGAAGAGAGAAATTGAAGCGGAGCTGGAGGGTCGCTTCAGAAGACTAGAGCCATTGGAAAGAATGATGAGATCTGTAGTTAAGAGAGAAAAGCAATGCGAATATTTCCTGGAAGAAATCTCGATCAAAAAAGCAGGAATGGAACTATCGCAAGAGGAAGTCTTCGCGACACGAACGGAAAGTATACTTCATGCTGTACTTAATAAGATTGAGGAACTTTATAAGTCTCTTGCGGGAAAGACAATCGTCCCAACCCCTGGCAGTGATGATGCCAAAAAGGGGGAAGGGATGGTACTGAAAAATACCAATCTTTTGGAACCACAATGTGGAGTAACTGGTGCGTTTGAAGTAGAAAGGTTGTTGGAAGAAGGTAGTGGTACCAGAGAAGAGGAGAAGGAGGCAAAGCTTGCCAAGGAAGGCAAAGAAAAGCTCACAGAGGAAGAACTAATGAAGAAGCCCGAGGAACCTCGCAGGCCACTTGAAGAAAAAGTGCTTGCTTCTTCAATCGCACGACATCCTCCAGTTACGGTGTTAACCAAGGAGGAAAGGCAGAAGCAAGTGGAGGAAGACGAAGCCACAGCTAGGCAGTTGGAGCTAGGAAGGTTAACTCTTGCAGGTGCTTCGAGTTCCAAAGCACACGCTTCAGCCGCCGCGCCCACTTCAAGTGCTGCACTCACCTTAGCAACTGCAGAAGTCACTTCATCTGCAACTGTCACTTCGAGTGCAACCACAAAGAAGGACATGCCGCCTCCCCCATCACCAAAGCAAATAGTGAAGCGAACTGCTACAGAAACTAAAAGAGATGATTCCGCGACCAAGCGCCAAAAGGTCGAGAAGGCAGTTGCTTCAATGGCAGAGAAGGATGAGAGAAAAGGGAAAAGAAGAATCGTAGGAAGGGATGAAGCAGAGAAGGAAAAGAGGATAAGGGCAAAGCGATTGCAAATCATTGACGACCGGATTGAGGAACACTTCAATGAAGTAAGACTCATTCAGTCCGTCTTAGTCCGAAGTGCCTTTTTTCTAATCATGCCAGAGGAATACGATGCATGCCTAGCTCAGGCTATGATCGATACATGCCACGAGACTGCTAAAGAGATGATTGACTCTGGTCGCTACCCTCTCAAAGAGGAACGCAATTACATTCGCAAGAAACTCAACCAGAAGCTTCCTATCTGGAGCGGCGAGTCAGGAAAGAAGTTCAAAGCGGTCATGGCACAGATGTCCAGCCGATCGGAAGAGGAGCTGACTGCGCGCAGAAGTGAGCACCTAGATGCCCGTGAGATTGAGCAGTTCATCCCTGACGAGTTACTCGAGCAATGGCTACATTACAAGGAGAAATTTATCAAAGCGTACTAGTTCTGGGAGGTAGTGCCATTGCAGACTGAATGCTCAAGGGTCAGTGCGCTCAACAACTTTCTTAGTGCCTATGATGAGAAGTTTAGGCGGGAGGTCTTCGCTCTTGCACAGCTTGCAGAGCCCACGCCTTTAATCATCAAGGTACCAGCCAAGAAGGAATTCCCTATGCCATTCCTACCTGGCAACAGTGTCCCCGATCGCAGCATCATCGACGCTGAGGTGGATGAAGCCTTCCAACTGGAAGAGACTTGGAGGAGGCCAAGTATCCACAATGTTGATTCGCTGGAAGAAAAGGTTTTCAGTGCATACACCATACCAGAAGAAATGATTGCAAAGGATTTGGAGGAAGAGGTAGAAGAGAAGGAAATTGAAGTGACGAAGGAAAAGGAGGATGACAGGGAAGGAACTGCAGGAAACCTTTGAGTTTCAAGTTCCTTATATATTTTGTGAACTGCTTGTTCATCTATCAAATTTCAATTTCTGTTAAAATATGTCATTTACCTGCTTTGTGAATGACCTTACCTTTTGCTACAAACTCAAATAATTTAACCGAAAAAAAAGGGAAAGGAACTTAAAAATTTACAAACGAAGCTGCAAAGGAAGCAGTCGCTTGGAGTTCCATTCACGGTTAGATAGGCTGGAATTTTCTAAGCCTTAGCATTTGGGTTTTGGCATCATCAAAAGGGGGAAATTGTTGGGAATTGTTATGGACCAATTTGTTAAGGGGGAACTATGTGGGACACTTGATAAACGAAGTCATTTGTTTTGATTTGATCCCAAAACCCCAAGTGTCCAACTCCCAAGCGACCCATTTTGGTGTAGTTAATAGGTTAGAATTTTTCTTAGCCTACTCTGTTAGGATGGCTCTTTATTTTGTTTAGATAATAGGCTTCAAAATTTCAAGTGAAGGCCACTCGCTTGAGTGTGTTTTCCAAAGCGAAGCAAATCTAGCAAACTGAAGTGAAGCGTGCCGAAGGATAGTGTAGCGAAGCGATCGCTACAGTAGATTCGAAGTGAGTCAGCCAAAGCGAAGCGAAGCGAGCGCTACAGTATAAGGTCAAATCTAGTCAACTCTAGTCAGCAATTTCCAAAGTAGTCACTAGGGAACTTTATTTCCCGAAGCGGCTCACTACAGAATGACTACGAAGTGACTCAACTAAAGCGGACGCTACAACTTCAAAGCGAAGCGAGCCACTACCTACCAGAAAGCGACAGCACAAATTCCCGCTCCAAATTTGAACTCCAGTCAACTGGAGATCTCCGCATTTATTACGAGATCTCCACGTGTCGAAAGCGGAGAGGAGCAGAGGAGTTGACTGCCAGGCCGACAAGGCGCCGTAACAGTACTGGGTCGCTCCAGTTACTGTTGAAATTGGATCTTAGCCATTTTCGGCAAAGAGCCAAAACTGCGCGTCTGAAAAGCAGCCAGCCTGTGCAAGTACTGTCGAGAGGAGGAGGGACAAGGCCACCAACCAAGCAACGGATCTCAGCCAACCCTCCGCCTATAAATAGTGAAGGATCACAACGTGAAGAAGTAGAACACTACTTGAGCATTCGAGCGCATACAGCAAACAAACACTCCCAAGCCTTCGAGCAAATCTTCGAGTTTTTGTTTCCAAGTGTTCTCCGAGTTCCCAGTTCATCGGAACTCGTCTTCACAACCTTCACACATAGAGTCTAAGCCCACCTCAAATATCCAAGCTTAGAAGAAGAACTCTAGCCATCTTTGCATATACTGTAAAGAGTTCTTCATTAGTGTGTTCGTCAACCAAAAACCCTATACTTCGTCTGTTAGGTTTTTGAGTGTCGTCGTTAGGTTGTTTTCGATCCAAGGCCCTTCTTTCATCGATTGAAGAAGCCTCGATCATAGAGTCTAGATCCAAGCTTGTACCTACATCGTTCGTGTGAAGCTCGATCGAAGCTAGGCTGAAAGGAGAGCCCGTAATCTCCCTGTCTGTGTTCGACTGAAGCGAGTGAAGCTTACAGTCTCTGTTAGGTTTGTGTAGTGAACCCGCAATCACTACGTCTGTCGTTTGATCCAGGCGAGTGAAGCCCGATCTCGACCAGGTTTTTGAAGGACCCGTAACCATCAAAGTTCTTGAGTGAAAAGAACAGTTGCCGTCGTGCAACAAGTGGACGTAGGAGCTTTATCTCCGAACCACTATAATTCTTGGTGTCGTATCTCTCTAACCCTAAACTCTTACTTGTTTGATTATTCATTGCATATTGCATCTAAACAAACTTAATCTGGAAATTTTTAAATACATAGGAAAGATTTAGCTCACCAAATTCTGCACACACGAGTAAAGACTCCCTCTTGATCAAGTACTCACTTCAGTCAAGCAGGCAAGCTACATAATGTAGAACTAGCTTCAGCTAGGTCTTAAGTTTCAAGTGAGCTCTTTACTTGTTACTCTGAGTTAAGGGATTTGAAGTTGAAAAACTTCAAAATACGTATTCACCCCCCCCCCCTCTACGTATTTTTCCTATTAACAAACCGGGACCAACAAGTGGTATCAGAGCCAGGTTCTTTCGAGCCTCTGCTTTGCATATCCGAAGCGAGTCCCCACTCGCTTCACGTTGTCTCACTGGATCGGATCCTATTTTCCTAAGTGCATCAAAACCTCACTCACGCATATTGCATTTACTGCTGATAGTTTGCTATGTCTACATACAGTGCATCAAACCTTCCACAGTTCTCGATCGAAGGATACGAGACATGGAGTTTCCGAGTCGCGAGCTTCCTATGCTCCATCCACGACCGGATGTGGGAAGTCATAGAGGACGGACCAATCGAAATCAAGAAAGCCATATCTGTGAACGTCCCAGCTGCTGAAGGACGCGAAGCTCATGTCAGACAAGAGTACGTCGAAAAGGACAAAGATGAATACAATCCCAACGACTTCAAGATCGCCAACCTGGATAAAATCGCACGTCACACGATGCACAACACCGTGTCTGATGCCTACCTTCCTAGGATCAGGAAGTGTGCGACGGCGAAGGAAATGTGGGAAACTCTAGCCCTCATTTCTCAAGGAACAGACAAAATCAAGGAGAATAAACTCGCCGTTCAGATGCGGGAGTTTTAGAGTCTGATAATGAAGCCAGGAGAGTCCATCGACACCTTCGAGCTGAGAGTTACAAATATCATTGCAACTCTCAACTCACTTGGGAAGGAACTCACAGATAAGGAAGTCAACCTGAAGATTGTCCGAGCTCTCACAAGGAAGTGGCAGACTATGAAGGAGCTGTATCTAGCAACCAAGGATCTATCCAAGCTCACACCGGAGATTCTATTTTCCGAACTCAAAGCTCATGAATTCGATCTGAATCGAATGAACCTCGACGAAGAGGATGAAGCTCCCACGACGTCAAAAGGAGTAGCATTCAAAGCTGCCGAAGGGCCAAGCGAGCAGTCGCTAGCCAAGATGACGAGGGAAGAGTTGGAAGAACACATTGCGTTCTTGTCCAAGAATTTCAACAAAATGAACTCTCGAGTGGGCAAATACAAAAGATTTTACAAGCAGTACAAAGGGAGGAGCACTGATGCTCGAGAAGGAAAAGGAAAGAGAGAAGAGACGACCAAGACGATCCCGCGCGACATGATGGAAGTGGAGTGTTACCACTGCCACAAGATGGGCCACTACAAATCCGATTTCCCAAAGCTAAGTGCTAAAGAGCGCGAAGAATTGAAGGCCAAGAGGGATGCACCAAGGCGAGCGCTCGTAGCAAGTGAAGTGCCGGTCGCTTCAACTGAAGAAATCTCAAGCGACTCGGATGCATTCACAGATCCCAACTCCAGTGAGGGTGAGGATCTTGGACTCATGGCGCTCACCGACGAAGAAACAGGAGAGGTATTTTTCTATCCTTCAATCACTTCAATTACACTAGCACACACTGTCAATGAGGAAGAACAATCCTCTTCATGGAGTGAGTTGTTTGACAAGCACCAGAAATTGTCAAGTGACCACGAAGTGCTACAACAAGCTTTGCCTCAAAGCGAGAAGGAGAACCGAAAGCTAGCCACTGATCTTGACCAAGTCAAACTTAATCTAAGGGCTATGACGAGTAAGTTCGAGGATCTCTTCGCAAGACATCAAAGCTTGGAAGGAAGGTATGAAGCCCAATCCACTCTAGTCGCCAACTTAAACAAAGCTTCATATGCTAGACAGGCACTAGAGAGTTCTCTTCTACCTTTTGGTAGAAAGGGAGGACTTGGATATGAGGGTGGACCTTCCAAGCCGACTGTCTTTGTTGGTGATTCAAACACACCATCAGTCACTTTGGAAATGCCCACTGCATCCAAAGCGACCACTAACAAAGACAAAGGCAAAATGGCTGAGAACCCTAAGGAGAAGCCAATGAAGATGTCTATATCTTTAAGGACTGAATCTAAGGGCAAGCAAAATACAACTATCCCTAGCACTCACAATGCTAAAGCTTACCAATCCAAAGGTAAAGGGAAACCAGTTGTAGCTTCTAAGCCTCAAGCCAAGACACGAGAGACAAAGGATCTCCCTTTCAAGAAAAGGAGTAATGTCTATGTGTCACGTTATCCGGACTGGAGATGGTCCAACCGGACTAACGTTGTGGGGGAAGAATTCGAATCACCAAAGATGCCGCTTCGAACTCCCAAGGTTACTCAAGCATGTCGGGGTCAGAACTCTAGTTGGACCGCTTCGAGAAAACCTAGCGAGCCGCTTCGACAGCCTAGAAATCCTAAGTCAGTCTCTAAAACCATAGCTAATCCGAAGCGAGTCGCTTCAGGATATAAGCAAAGTGGGATGAGCATTGGTAGGACTGAAGCGAGCCGCTACCCCTCTTGCACACACTGCTGCACATGTGAAGCTGCTTCAAGGCAGAAGTCACTATTTTCGAAGGTCGAGAAGCCCAAAGCACACGCTTCCTTTCAAAAGAAAGTGAAGCAAGTGTGGGTACCTAAGGGAACTAACCTGCAAGGACCCAAACTGATTTGGGTACCAAAATCTGTCTAATTGCAGGTGAGCGCCGTGGATCCCATGCCATGTGAGGGTCAACAAATCTGGTACTTGGACAGTGGATGTTCAAGACACATGACCGGCATGAGAGCTCTACTTCAAGATTACATAGAGGAGAAGGGTCCACACGTTACATTTGGTGACAACTCTCGAGGAAGCACCAAAGGGTACGGCGCACTGAAAGTTGGAAAGCTCACGATTGAAGAAGTTTCCTATGTGGAAGGACTCAAGCACAACTTGCTATCCATTTCACAGTTTTGTGACAAAGGATACAAGGTGGAATTTATTTCCAACAAGTGCATAGTAAAGAGCAAGCTCACATCCCAGATTGTGCTTACTGGAATTAGACAAAGGAACGTCTATATAGCACAATGGGATAGCTGCAAAGTGGAGACGTGCTTAGTAGCGAGGAGTGCTACAGAGATAGGATGGCTATGGCACAGACGCTTGAACCATCTCAACTTCAAAGCAATCAATCGCTTAGCTCGTAAGGGTTTGGTGCAAGGCATACCAAATGAGGTCTTCATCAAAGACCATCCATGCTCACCATGCCAACGAGGGAAGCAGACGAAGAAGCACTTCGCCAGTCTCGAAGAAGCCTCATCAAAGCGAGTGCTCGAGCTACTTCACATGGATCTGTTTGGTCCAGTTACTCCAGTTAGTGTGAATGGAAGGAAATACACTCTAGTTGTAGTCGACGATTTCTCTCGCTACACTTGGGTCATATTTCTCTACAGCAAGAAGGAGACTCTGACCAAGCTACCACAACTGCTCAAGCGATTGGCTGTGGAGAAGAATCAAGCGATCGTGACCATCCGCTCCGACAAAGGGACAGAGTTCTTGAACTCTACCATCGAAGCTTACTGCACGGAGCATGGCATAGCACATCAGACCTCCTCAGCACGCACACCACAGCAGAATGGAGTTGCTGAAAGAAGAAATCGTATCATCAAGGAAGCCGTTCGAACCATGATTGCAGACTCGAAGCTTCCAATGAAGTATTGGGCTGAAGCAGCCAATACAGCATGCTACACGCAGAATCGAACACTTCTCTGCAAACGACACGACAAAACACCATATGAAATATGGACAGGAAGAATTCCTAACATATCTTATTTCCATATCTTTGGTTGTAGGGTCTTCATCCATGACAATGGGAAGTCACTGTTGAAAGCCTTTGAAAGCAAAGCTGATGAAGGAATATTCTTAGGATATTCCACATCAAGCAAAGCTTACAGGGTGTTCAACTGTAAAACCCTAATCGTGGAATAATCACCCCATGTCGTATTTGATGAATCTTCTTTAAGTCATCCACAGGAACAGGATCAATCTAAAGATGGAAAGTCAAGTGAGGAACCCATCAACACTCTTACTTGGGACATACTTGAGGATGAAGAAGAAATCAAAGGCTCAAGCGAGCAGAATGTCCAAGGAAAAGATGAAGCTGCCCCCAAAACTTCTGAAGCAAGTGCGGGCCAAGCACCCAATCCAGTTGCTTCAGATGGTGAAGCAAGTGACCAAGAAGAAGATGAAGACGAAGCTGGCGGACCCAAGCGCGCATGGCTCAAGGATCACTCACCAAGTCAAATTATTGGGGATCCATCCAAGGGTGTAGTGGCCAGAAATCAAGTGTTTGGAGAAAGTGCCATGTTCAGTTGCTTTCTCTCAAACATTGAGCCGTCATGCGTGGAGGAAGCCCTAGCCGATTCAAACTGGGTGATCGCCATGCAAGAAGAGCTGAACCAGTTCACCAGAAACGACGTATGGTACCTCGTGGATCGTCCCAAATTCCAGCACGTTATTGGCACCAAGTGGGTGTTCAAAAACAAGACGAACGAGGACCACAACGTTGTGAGGAACAAGGCGCGTCTCGTTGCCAAAGGCTACTGCCAAGAGGAAGGAATCAACTTTGACGAAACCTTCACTCCAGTGGCACGGCTTGAAGCTATAAGATTGTTTCTAGCCTATGCAGCAGCCAAGAAGTTCAAGGTCTATCAAATGGATGTGAAGAGCGCATTCCTCAATGGTGAACTCTAGGAAGAAGTGTATGTGGAGCAGCCACCGGGTTTCGAGCAGGGAGATAAAGTGTATCGCTTGAAGAAAGCCCTGTATGGGTTGAAGCAAGCTCCCAGAGCTTGGTATGATACACTCTCTCAATTCCTAGTGGATAATGGATTTCACAAAGGAAAGATAGATCGGACTCTCTTCACCATCAACCATGGAGAAGATATGCTTTGGGTCCAGATCTATGTGGACGATATCATATTTGGGTCACCAAACCAGTCGCTTAGCGAGAAGTTTGGAGAGTTGATGAAGACAAAATATGAAATGTCGATGATTGGCTTGATGAGCTGCTTTCTAGGTCTTCAAGTAAAGCAGCAGGAAAATGGAATTTTCATCAACCAAGCCAAATACACTAGAGATATGCTTGCCAAGTTTGGTGTTCAACATGCTAAAGCTGTGAAGATCCCTATGAATACCAACTGGAAGATGGAGCCAGACGAAGAGGGAAAATCTGTGAATGCTACAGATTATCGTGCTCTTATTGGATCCCTCCTATACCTCACTGCAAGTAGGCCAGATATTGCTTTTGCAGTCGGAGTCTGCGCTCGCTTCCAAAGCAACCCCAAGCACAGCCATGTTGAAGCTGCCAAAAGAATTATTCGATACTTGAAGGGCACTATCAATATGGGGCTGTGGTATCCAACGGAGGACAATCTGGAACTCACTGGATATTCAGACGCTGACTATGGAGGGTGTCGAATTGATAAGAAATCAACTTCGGGCACTTGTCAGTTCTTGGGAAGCAAGCTAATCTCATGGTTCTCGAAGAAGCAGACAAATGTAGCTACTTCAACGACTGAAGCCGATTATATGGCCGCTGGAAGCTGCTGTTCCCAAATTCTATGGCTTCGTCAACAGTTGAAGGACTACAAAGTTGAAGCGAATGAAATTCCGATCTTCTGCGACAACAACAGTGCCATATGTATCTCGCAGAACCCAGTGCTACACACCAGATGCAAGCACGTGGAAATTCGACATCACTTCATTCGTGATCATGTCGAGAAGAAGGATATCAAGCTCGAGAAAATTCATACCGATCTCCAGCGAGCAGATATCCTCACCAAGCCTCTAGCTGAGTCTCGTTTCAATCAGCTATGCATGGAATTAGGGTTATTAGACCCTGGTGAAGAATGCTAGATCCAGGATGCACGAAGGAGTGGTCGCTAGTTTTTCGTAGCGTCACTCGCTTCGGATCTTCACCAACTCAAGCGAGTCACTTCAAAATCTCACTCGCTTGAAGAAAATGAAGTAAGGTGGAGAAAGGTGGAGTATTGGAAGAAGTTCCCTACCAACTTATTGGAATTGTTAAGTATTTGGTTAAGGGGGAACTAATGCTTACTCTCGGAGCAAGCTACTTCCAAAGCGAGCAAAGAATGCTGCTATCTCGAATTCTGCATCGCTTCAATTTGCCCTAGCTTGGGCCAAAGCGAGTCGACTGCAGATTCATTCTCTAGATTGTAGGAAAACTTGAAGGTTTACCTTTTTCTACAAAAGGTTGCAGGGCTGGTGACATGCTTCTGCGTAAAATACGAGATTGTCTTGTCAGAGCATTCTCATTGTCATCCTGTCCATTTCTGATCTGAGATAAGGACTTGTACTCATCCCCCATTCGTCGTGAATATGTACACTTACGTGAAGCTCCCCTCTGGGTTGTAGTAAGCTTGTGTACTATATTCATTTCCTCCCTCATTCACTTCGATGGAGGACTCTCTAATTCGTAGAGGAAGATGAATGCCATGAAGACGAATGCCAAGAAGTTGAATTACCCAACAGGTAGTATCAACAAGCTTCAAAGCAAACAAATGGATTCAACAATCTGAAGTACAAATCAAATGAAGTCTTCAAATAGTGGTATCAATCTCCTACGAAGTGAGATTGACTGGTAAGCGTTTCAATTTTAAGTACAGTAAGTGAGCTGAAGCGTGCTAGAAACCTTCACTCGCTACGTGGAAAATATGAAATGAATCTGACACAAATACAAAGAGGAAAACACTCTTGTTTATCCTCAAAGTATGTAAGTCAGAAACATTTTAAAATTAAGTAAAGAAATTCAATTTCTTATTCCAGTCGCTTCAGATGGCCAAGCGAGTGCTACGTCACTCAAAGCTAGCCATCGCAAGCGAGTGCGGAACAGTCACGTGAAGCGAGTACTCCGCAAGCGAGTGGATGCTGAAGTGGCTACACTCGAAGCAAGCGGATACGAAGCGAAGCGTATGAGCTGTCAGCACTCGAGTGCCTATTTCACTTTCTGCCAAGCATTTAATGCAGCGGAGCGTAGAAGAAGAAACTACAGGCGCGTGGACGTCAAAGCCGAGGAAAGCGGGAAAAACCGCACTCAATCCAGCTGTCGAATCTGATCCGTCTCTAAATCTCAACCGCTGGATTGACTACTACTTGGAAGAGACGAATCAAAAACTGCCACGTGGCCATGTCAAGCCAAATTGGCGGTTCACTTTTCCAGTGATGACGCCGGACACGTCAGATCTATCACCGAAGGACCGCCGCCCCTGCACAGGATCTTGGAAGATATTACTGTCTTGCCCCTGCCTCGTCAGCCGAACCCTAGTTCTATATATATGTAACACCAAAGGCTGCAGAAAAACTTCACAAGTCTCAAAACTACCATTTTAGTGAAACCTCTGCACCTCTGAAATCTCATACCCAAAATCCCTCAAAACCTTTCACAATCTTCAACATTAGCCATTCTCGTGCTTAGATCTGCAATTTCTGCGACTCACGAGTCTCAACCCCTACACTGTTAAAATCTCGTTTCAAAACCTCTCAAATCTCACCATGGGCAAGAAGCTGAGTACAGAAACGATGGAGCAATTCATGACGAAAGTAGACAAGCACGTCAACGTCGAGCCCCATCTCGACCCAATCGTCATCGAGAGAGATGGCCTCTTCCGTAGAGCCGTGACCACGGCCGGTCTCTGGAAGTTTGTAACGTTGATTCCGACGAAGGTTTTGGCAAAGGCAGTGGGAGAGCTTCTTTTGAACTTGAAGAAGGAACAAAACACAACATCATTTACAGATCCACAATCCCGGAAGCCGGTGGAAGTGGACTTGAACGAGCTCATCAGCGTGTTCGATTTGCCGAGGGAAGGAGGAGATTCCCTGTTGGATTTGGGATTTTCGGCAGAAGACCAATATGGTCGTTTCGCCTTCGACAAAGCAGAACAAAACTTTAGAGTGGCCAGCATTCGATCAAATTTGAAGGCCCCTTTCAACCTCATCTGCGAACTCTTTACGAAGAGCATCGCATGCTATGTCGGATCCCTAGAGACGCTGTCAGAAACAAAACTGATCGGTACCACCATGATCGTCGACAGCCTCATTGGAACTAAATTCAACTGGCACGGGTGGTTTCTCAAACAAATCTACGAGGCTGCTGAAGATTTTGCATTTGTACCAGGAACTGCAAATAAGATTCTCCGCAAAGGGAAGTTGAAATTCTTCTCAAGACTATCCGTCGCGTTGGAGTTGAAGTTTCCAGAGAAAAGATGGCCGGATTCTGACACGGCCATATACAACAAGCAGACAATCTTCTACGAAAAGTGGAAGAAAACAAAGATGCCAATGGATCAGGGACTTCTAGTTGTAGAAGTGCCCGCAAATAAGGCCAGTTGTGGAAACACAAGCTGAAGCTCCCCAAGCGAAGCGAACCGCTTCACCTCTGAAGCGAGCGGCTGCAAAGCAAGGAAAGAAGAAGGTGAAGCAAGTTACTTCACCTGTCCAAGGAAGCGAGGCGGTGGAGAAGCCGCTTGAGGACATTAAAGCTAACAAATCTCAATCCTCACCTACTAAAGCTATCCAAATCCTTGAAACCGAGCGAACTCAGCCAGCCACAGAACCTATCCATATCCCTGACACCCCTGAAGCCACACCATCCCAATCCCCTTCAACATCGGCAGAAACAGCCGATACAGCCCATATATCCATAATTCCCCAGTTCCAAATCCCCAAAACCCCCTCACAGGTGGATGCTCTCAAAAGATACAAGAGAGACAGAGAGCAAGCAGCTGAAACCCTCAGAACCCGCTATCCCTCAGTGCCTATGTCAGACGACTTCTTCACCAAGTTAGTCGATTTCTTGACATACGTCACCTACCGTGGCACAGAGTTTTACAAAGTTTTCAAGCTCCTAGAGGCCTTCTCAAAGGAAGATCTCATCCAGATGGAAGGAAAGCTCCTGGACTTCATTGGCGAAAATGGCTTTCATGCATTCCTCACTGGAACCAGCTTCTGGGATAAGCTGGACGCAAAAGTAAAGCGTGCCTGTCCGGATGCTAAAGTCCCTGAGCACACCCCGACCATTCATGAGAAGAAACTAATGAGGGAACACGCAGAGGAGGTGGAGGTTAAGGATGCGGAGATCTCAAGTATACAAAGCGAGATCACCAAAAAGAAGATGGAGTTGGAGGAGAAGGAGAAGGCGCTGGAGGCGCAAGTGAACCTAGTGAATGATCACACAAAATCAATCAACGAACGCAAGGGCTCGCGTGACGCAGAAAGGAGCCGCTTGAGAGAGGTGAATACCAAGCTTGTCACAGTTGGTAAAGAGAAGGAGGCGTTGGAGAAAGAGGTGAAGAAGTTGAAGGAAGCAGTAGAGAAGAGAGATGAAGAAGTGATAAGAAAAGGGAGTGAGCTGATAAGCACCAAAAAGACCCTCGACTTACTTCAAACTAAACTAAAGAAACTCAAAGAAGAGAGTGACATTGACAAGAAAGAATTGGAAAGTCGAAGGAGGAGTGCTCAAGCTCTTGATTTACAGAGTGCCGAGCTCTCAATTTTGCTAAAGACAGTCAAAGAATTGGGTGAATTGTACACCGAGAAGGTAGCTGCAGGTGCCGAATTCCATCTCTCTCTCAATCAGAGAGAGAGATCGCTTGAAACCTTGGAGGCAGAACTTAAAGCAGAACAGGATTTTTGGTACTTCAACCTGCAAGAGCAAAAGAAGGATATGAAGAGAGAAATTGAAGCGGAGCTGGAGGGTCGCTTCAGAAGACTAGAGCCATTGGAAAGAATGATGAGATCTGTAGTTAAGAGAGAAAAGCAATGCAAATATTTGCTGGAAGAAATCTCGATCAAAACAGCAGGAATGGAACTATCGGAAGAGCAAGTCTTCGCGACACGAACGAAAAGTATACTTCATGCTGTACTTAATAAGATTGAGGAACTTTACAAGTCTCTTGCTAGAAAGACAATCGTCCCAACCCCTGGCAGTGATGATGCCAAAAAGGGGGAAGGGATGGTACTGAAAAATACCAATCTTTTGGAACCACAATGTGGAGTAACTGGTGCGTTTGAATATGAAAGGTTGTTGGAAGAAGGTAGTGGTACCAGAGAAGAGGAGAAGGAGGCAAAGCTTGCCAAGAAAGGCAAAGAAAAGCTCACAGAGGAAGAACTAATGAAGAAGCCCGAGGAACCTCGCAGGCCACTTGAAGAAAAAGTGCTTGCTTCTTCAATCGCACGACATCCTCCAGTTACGGTGTTAACCAAGGAGGAAAGGCAGAAGCAAGTGGAGGAAGACGAAGCCACAGCTAGGCAGTTGGAGCTAGGAAGGTTAACTCTTGCAGGTGCTTCGAGTTCCAAAGCACACGCTTCAGCCGCCGCGCCCACTTCAAGTGCTGCACTCACCTTAGCAACTGCAGAAGTCACTTCATCTGCAACTGTCACTTCGAGTGCAACCACAAAGAAGGACATGCCGCCTCCCCCATCACCAAAGCAAATAGTGAAGCGAACTGCTACAGAAACTAAAAGAGATGATTCCGCGACCAAGCGGCAAAAGGTCGAGAAGGCAGTTGCTTCAATGGCAGAGAAGGATGAGAGAAAAGGGAAAGAAGAATCGTAGGAAGGGATGAAGCAGAGAAGGAAAAGAGGATAAGGGCAAAGCGATTGCAAATCATTGACGACCGGATTGAGGAACACTTCAATGAAGTAAGACTCATTCAGTCCGTCTTAGTCCGAAGTGCCTTTGTTCCAATCATGCCAGAGGAATACGATGCATGCCTAGCTCAGGCTATGATCGATACATGCCACGAGACTGCTAAAGAGATGATTGACTCTGGTCGCTACCCTCTCAAAGAGGAACGCAATTACATTCGCAAGCAACTCAACCAGAAGCTTCCTATCTGGAGCGGCGAGTCAGGAAAGAAGTTCAAAGCGGTCATGGCACAGATGTCCAGCCGATCGGAAGAGGAGCTGACTGTGCGCAGAAGTGAGATCCCAGATGCCCGTGAGATTGAGCAGTTCATCCCTGACGAATTACTCGAGCAATGGCTACATTACAAGGAGAAATTTATCAAAGCGTACTACTTCTGGGAGGTAGTGCCATTGCAGACTGAATGCTCAAGGTTCAGTGCGCTCAACAACTTTCTTAGTGCCTATGATGAGAAGTTTAGGCGGGAGGTCTTCGCTCTTGCACAGCTTGCAGAGCCCACGCCTTTAATCATCAAGGTACCAGCCAAGAAGGAATTCCCTATGCCATTCCTACCTGGCACCAGTGTCCCCGATCGCAGCATCATCGACGCTGAGGTGGATGAAGCCTTCCAACTGGAAGAGACTTGGAGGAGGCCAAGTATCCACAGTGTTGATTCGCTGGAAGAAAAGGTTTTCAGTGCATACACCATACCAGAAGAAATGATTGCAAAGGATTTGGAGGAAGAGGTAGAAGAGAAGGAAATTGAAGTGACGAAGGAAAAGGAGGATGACAGGGAAGGAACTGCAGGAAACCTTTGAGTTTCAAGTTCCTTATATATTTTGTGAACTGCTTGTTCATCTATCAAATTTCAATTTCTGTTAAAATATGTCATTTACCTGCTTTGTGAATGACCTTACCTTTTGCTACAAACTCAAATAATTTAACCGAAAAAAAAAGGGAAAGGAACTTAAAATTTTACAAACGAAACTGCAAAGGAAGCAGTCGCTTGGAGTTCCCTTCACGGTTAGATAGGCTGGAATTGGCATCATCAAAAAGGGGGAAATTGTTGGGAATTGTTATGGACCAATTTGTTAAGGGGGAACTATGTGGGATACTTGATAAACGAAGTCATTTGTTTTGATTTGATCCCAAAACCCCAAGTGTCCAACTCCCAAGCGACCCATTTTGGTGTAGTTAATAGGTTAGAATTTTTTTTAGCCTACTCTGTTAGGATGGCTCTTTATTTTGTTTAGATAATAGGCTTCAAAATTTCAAGTGAAGGCCACTCGCTTGAGTGTGTTTTCCAAAGCAAAGCAAATCTAGCAAAACTAAAGTGAAGCGTGCCGAAGGATAGTGTAGCGAAGCGATCGCTACAGTAGATTCGAAGTGAGTCAGCCAAAGCAAAGCGAAGCGAGCGCTACAGTATAAGGTCAAAGCTAGTCAACTCTCTAGTCAGCAATTTCCAAAGTAGTCACTAGGGAACTTTATTTCCCGAAGCGGCTCACTACAGAATGACTACGAAGTGACTCAACTAAAGCGGACGCTACAACTTCAAAGCGAAGCGAGCCACTACCTACCAGAAAGCGACAGCACAAATTCCCGCTCCAAATTTGAACTCCAGTCAACTGGAGATCTCCGCATTTATTACGAGATCTCCACGTGTCGAAAGCGGAGAGGAGCAGAGGAGTTGACTGCCAGGCCGACAAGGCGCCGTAACAGTACTGGGTCGCTCCAGTTACTGTTGAAATTGGATCTTAGCCATTTTCGGCAAAGAGCCAAAACTGCGCGTCTGAAACGCAGCCAGCCTGTGCAAGTACTGTCGAGAGGAGGAGGGACAAGGCCACCAACCAAGCAACGGATCTCAGCCAACCCTGCGCCTATAAATTGTGAAGGATCACAACGTGAAGAAGTAGAACACTACTTGAGCATTCGAGCGCATACAGCAAACAAACACTCCCAAGCCTTCGAGCAAATCTTCGAGTTTTTGTTTCCAAGTGTTCTCCGAGTTCCCAGTTCATCGGAACTCGTCTTCACAACCTTCACACACAGAGTCTAAGCCCACCTCAAATATCCAAGCTTAGAAGAAGAACTCTAGCCATCTTTGCATATACTGTAAAGAGTTCTTCATTAGTGTGTTCGTCAACCAAAAACCTTATACTTCGTCTGTTAGGTTTTTGAGTGTCGTCGTTAGGTTGTTTTCGATCCAAGGCCCTTCTTTCATCGATTGAAGAAGCCTCGATCATAGAGTCTAGATCCAAGCTTGCACCTACATCGTTCGTGTGAAGCTCGATCGAAGCTAGGCTGAAAGGAGAGCCCGTAATCTCCCTGTCTGTGTTCGACTGAAGCGAGTGAAGCTTACAGTCTCTGTTAGGTTTGTTTAGTGAACCCGCAATCACTACGTCTGTCGTTTGATCCAGGCGAGTGAAGCCCGATCTCGACCAGGTTTTTGAAGGACCCGTAACCTTCAACGTTCTTGAGTGAAAAGAACAGTTGCCGTCGTGCAACAAGTGGACGTAGGAGCTTTATCTCCGAACCACTATAATTCTTGGTGTCGTATCTCTCTAACCCTAAACTCTTACTTGTTTGATTATTCATTGCATATTGCATCTAAACAAACTTAATCTGGAAATTTTTAAATACTTAGGAAAGATTTAGCTCACCAAATTCCGCACACACGAGTAAAGACTCCCTCTTGATCAAGTACTCACTTCGGTCAAGCAGGCAAGCTACATACTGTAGAACTAGCTTTAGCTAGGTCTTAAGTTTCAAGTGAGCTCTTTACTTGTTACTCTGAGTTAAGGGATTTGAAGTTGAAAAACTTCAAAATACGTATTCACCCCCCCCCCCCTCTATGTATTTTTCCTATTAACAAACCGGGACCAACAAAGTGGAAGAGCTGAAGAAGCAAAAGCAAGCTCCAGAGAGGGCTTCGAAGGAAACAGAAGCAAGTGAAAGAGGAGTTCGCTATGCGAATAAAGAAAATGACCCAAAGAATGTTCCAAATAATAAGAGCGGGGGAAATAAGTCAGAACTTTTCTCCGTATACATCGATGAGAACAGCCCATTCTCAGTGGATATCCAGACAGATCCCATTCCCAACAACTTTAAAACGGTTTCTTGTGAATATCAAGGGAAAGGTGACCCCAAAGAACATCTGATGAAATTTGAGAGCTTATGTCTTCTTCATCAGTATTCGGAGGGCGTTAAATGTAGAGTATTCCTCACCACTCTCTCTAGAACTGCGCAACACTGGTTTAAGCAGTTACCAAGATCCTCTATCCACTCCTTCATGGATCTAAAAGAGGTTATCCTGCAGCAATTTGTTAGCACTAAAAGGACTACTAGAAACTCCTTACACCTTACAACTATTAAGCAAGGTACCAATGAAAGTTTGAGAGACTACATGACGCGCTTCAATGAGGCCGTCCTGGAAATTCCAGGAGTAGAGCCGAAACTGAAGGTACATGCCTGCGTAGATGGTTTAAAACCAGGGCAATTCTTTGCCTCACTCATTAAGAAAGAGGCTACTTCATTCGAAGAACTACTTACAAGGGTTCAAAAATATACCCATATGGAAGAGGCTCTAAGCAACAAGAGAGCCGAGCTGACCTCTCAAAAAGAAAAGAAGCCTGAAGATAGGAAAAGGTCAGCCCCAGATGCCAAGAAAACCGACCAAAACGAACAGTTCTAGAGGCCTTTAACTCCTCTGGTTAAACAGCCGGACGACTTGTTCGAAATAGTAATGAAGAAACCAGGAGTACATATCCCGGTGGGACATAGGCATCCCACGAGGAAACCACCCTCTGATAAATTCTGCAGGTTCCACAATGATTATGGACACGTGACTAACGAATGCAGAAATATGAAAATAGCTATTGAAAAACTGATTCAGGAGGGGGAGCTCCTGGAATATGTCAGAAAAGAGGGTGATCAAAACAAAAAGCGGAAAGAGGCAGAGGATAAAACGTCCAAGGCAGAAGAGGTACCGACGTTTAATACGAGAGCCGTGCTAAATAAAACATCTCCTCAACCATGGAAGAGTGAGTATCACTCCACGGGAGGGAAAAAAGAGAACAAGGCCAATCATACCTTTCGTCAATGCTTATTTTTTTAATTTGATGACATATGGAAAAAGTGAACTAAATCCTTAGAGCCAAAAGGGTATTTTTGAAAAACACTACCAAAAATGAGGTATAATTCCTCCGACTCCTTATACCTCACTTGGGGGGGGGGGGGGGGGGGGGGGGAGTAGGGGGTATTCCCCAATTATGATATCTGTATTCCATTATCTTAAAATGCTTTTCCTATATCGATATTTATGTTGCATTGCCTATGAGGGCAACGAGTAAGAACAGGATGGGAAGTTATATACCCATAAAAATAAAAAAGGATCATGCCAATAAAAACAAAAAGTAGATTCTGAAAGATAAAAGTATCTCAGTCATTCAAAAGCCCGGAGTAAAATCTAGAGCAGAAACTAAAAAAGATTTGTTTTAAAAACATCAACCGGCATAAGGGAGAAATCAATAGAGAAGTTCTAGGTTTGAGCAGAAGGCTCAGCAGCATCAGGATTGAATAAATTGGCCACAAAGCGGTCAGCAGCATCCTGAGCGGGATCTGCAGAAGCATCTTGAACAGGATCTGTGGGAGCGCCCTGAGCTAGCCCTGCAGGATCCTCAGAGTGGGAGGCAGTAACATCAACGGTAGAGGGGACTAAGGGCGTATTATGAGTAGAGAGGACTCTTCATTGAGCTTCCCAACTCCGGAAGAAGGAATGTTAGTCTCGGTTACCTCCTCCACTTGAACCTTCGCAGAAGGAGTAGAGGAAACTTTCCCGGGGCCCTTGAGCGAGGCAACTTGCTCAGCCAAAGTACGCATGTCGCTGTCAGATTCCGTATCTGAGGAATCAGAGGGAAGCAACTCGGGAGAGGAGATCTCAAAGGGAAGCTCGCATCTGGGCAGGAGCAAATCGGGAGATTCTTTTTCCTAAAAAAAAATTAAAAAAAATGAAATGAATGATAATAATAATAATAAACAGTGAAAGAGAGCAATGAAAGGAACTGTTGATGCTGAAGCACAGATAATGCAGATGCAAGCAAGAAAGGGGTTCTTAGACCAAAAAGTAATACCTCTTCAAAAACCCTCTTCAAGAGCCTCTGGTCTTCAGCATCGGGAAGATAAGTTTGAATACGAGGAGAGCCCCAAGAGGGTGATGGCTCCAAATGATCATGAGGCGATGAAGGATGTCAGCCGCCTTCCGAAACACTCGGAGATACCAAGGGTTCTGGTCATTAATCTTGCGATCAAGAGCTAGAGTTGATGGATTTGTATACTAGAAAGTAGGGCTTTTAGCTTGTATGCATGTGTTGTCCATAACCACTAACAATCTCCTATCTGATTAAGTATGAATTGTTATCCATGCATCAAACATCTATCCATTATCTCAAAGTTGTAGGCTTTATGGTGTGTTGTAGATCACAGAAGACCATAGTTGCCGGTTCCTCTATAGATATAAAAGGGTATCACAGTCGAGACAGTTCTGGATATAACTGTCAGTTTAGGCTGTAGTATAGGCTGCATAAGTAGCTTGTCTTGGCTACTTGTCTATGCTAGTACGTGCATGTACTGATAGGATCACGGTGAGGTGTATTCTTCTATTTTGACCTGTGTAGAAAGAATCAAGACCTCGGTGACTTAAGATGAACCTTAACTCTAGTTGAGTTCTAAGGGTGTATAGTTGTGGTCTGCTTCTTTGACTTACCATGGGTGAGAGTTCAGAGGATATGTAACTCAATATGCTCCGTATCTTGGGAAGCAACTACAACTAGTACGACTCTTAGTGTAACTGCAACAGAGCACCGTATCCTGGTAGAACAGGTTGATCACATCCCCTGAGGAATTCATTAAAGATTATCATACCAAACCCTGCAAGTGGATTAATTTCCGGTATGATGAATAAGGAATGAATAATGGTACTACTCAGGAATAAAGAAGTTGAATAACACGAGCAGTCAGAAGCTCTAAAATAATCAACGGATGAGGGATATCTTAAATACGGGGGTCGCTAAGTCTAATACTAGCCCTGAACTCAACAGGGGTAAAACAGGTAATTCAGTACTATTACTCTAGTGGAATGTTTTAGTACTTATGTACTAAATTATACTCTGGGCTGAGTATGGAAAATTTAGCCATTGGGATGCCTCGATTTTACCAGCTAGTAGATCCCTGATCTGGCCCAAAAAGCTCAACAGGCCGCAATATAAGGAATAAGTGGGCCACCACATAATAGGGCCCAGTTTGGGCGCCAATACTGCTAATGGATGCTTAGTTCATGTGTTGCAGGCCTGGCCTGCAACTTAAGCCCAAGTCTCACTTGGTCTCTCCTATATATACCCCCTCAAGGTCTTGTTTGACCTAACAGTTAAGAATATACGAGTGCACTTGAAATATTCTAACAAGAAAGGGAGGCTAGGGTTAGAGAGAGAGAGACGCGTGGCCGGCTGTTAAGCAGAACGGTGGTTCCCGTTTCCGTGGCTGATTCTGAGGTTCGTTGTCCATCCAACGTCAGAATCGAGCAGGAATACAGATCAGAAGATCAATTCGCGAGTTCTCTTCTATTTAATGTAATCGATCTGAACACCCTATGATTCCGCACTTAAATTCATAGGAGCATGATAGGGTTTTTTATCGATAGTTAGATATCTGAAATAGATCCACGGGACGAACCGATCTTCACCGATCAAGTATGGTTCCTTTAAGAGTCTCGGGTGACCGACTGAAGGCCTCTACGATAGGGCCCAGGTTCACAGATGTGGCCCTCTCAGGAACGCCCAACATCTTGCAACATTCAAACACAGACTTTGTCGCCCATTCGGAAAGAGGCTCGGTCATCCAAACCCAGAAGCTGGGATAATGGAGATAAGCCTCAGGCAAGTGATTAACTTGGTGATCAAGGAAAGCCTGCCCGTAGGGGGTAAGAAGGAGTTGGGATCGGCAGCGTCTCATGCCTCTAATAAGACCCTGTTCCAGCAATTCCTTTAGTCCCTCAGCGTGAGAAGAAGCTCTCGCTCGTGCCAGTTCTTGCTCGTGTTGCCTCTTTAGTTGTTCCACTTCCGTGAAGTGGGCATCTTGCGCCCCTACTATTTGTAGAACAGAAGCCTTTAAGGCCTCTTGGAAATCAACTGCCTGTCGAGCGTAAGAGGCAGAACTAATCCGAAGCTGGGAGACTTCTTTCTCTTGGGCTTGTAGATAAGTCTCCCTATCTTGATCTTTCTTTCTTAATTCGGACAGCTCCCCTTTGAGTTTCGCTTTCTGGGCCTGGTGATCGCACTATTTTCTACCACACAAAATAGGTATAGTATAAAGAAGTACGAGTATCGTATCCACAGGGATTGATATACCGAAACCACACACAATACCTCTACTCTAGAATTAAACTGATGTCTAGGCAAATAAGAAATTGAGATTGTGGTATTTATAACTAGGCAAATAAATAAAAGACTCAATTAAACATATAAGGAAATAAATAAACAAGGAAATAGCTAGCCAAATAAAACAAATTAGGACACAAGCAATTAAATAAATAAGGAAAGTAAACAATTAAAGAAAAGTGCTGATTCTAGGGAAGCCTACCTAATCAAATATATGCAAGCAATTAATGAGTACAAGTAACCAATTTAATCCAATCTAAATGTGATACATGCAAAAATAACCTACACCCTAATTAAAGCAATGCAAGTTGTTACCTAACAAGATCCTAATATTCTTTCGAATTGTAAGAATCAAAATCAAGTGCAAAATAGAACAAGTATCAAGGATATAATCAACTAGGTTCAACTAAGACACCAAATCAATTATATATGAACATATAATAATTCAACTATCAATTAAGACAAATCAGACTATCATATCATGTATTCATGAGATCTATTATGCAATATCCTAATCAAGGCATATAAACATAACTATGCATACACAATTAGTGATCAAGTAATCATGCATGAGAATAAGCACCATGAAACATGCATCTAGATTGGAAGGCTAATTGTAAACAAGAACACTTACATAAATTCAATTAGGCATTCAATCCCTAAAATTAACTAAAGGATTTAGCTAGACATAATTAAAAGAAAGGTAGAAGGAAGAATAAACATAATTAAAAACATAGAGTAAAAAGAAAGGGATAGAAAAACTCTTGAATCTTGATAAATCTTCAATCTCCAATGGTCTTCATAAATAAAATAAATCTAGATCTAAAGTATAAAAATATGGAGAAAAGAATAAAAACTAATCTAAAGAATGTAGGACTAATGTTGGCTCTATGTTGTTGGCTTTACAATGATAGGTTTAGAGGTATTTATAGGGTAGAAGTTTACATCCAATACCTAATTGTACAAGGAAACCAAGAAAAAGTCAAAAATTGCCTTTTAAAAGAAATCCCGTCTGACACGGAGCGAGCGCTCCAACACCTTGGAGCGAGCGCTCCAATGCTGGTTCGCTGGGACTGCGCGCGTCTTTCTTGTTTTGGCCGTAACTTCCTCGTCCGAACTCCAAATTGACCCCCGTTTTCGCCTACATGCTCCTATCGAACTCCTCTTCAATAATATGCTTCCAATTTTCCAGAATAACTCTTTTACAAAATCGTGAAAAGTCAGAACATGGGATCAATACTTCATCTCTTCCTTGGTTTCATCGTCTCTTGTCTTATCTTGGGTTTTCTCGACATAAAAGCCCTAAAAACACTCAAAACAACCCAAAAGCGTAATCTAGCTCGAAATAACGTAAACAATACAAATCATGAGCTAAACTATCAAAATACGACAAGAAAACGATAATATAGCACTTAGAAAATAGGGTAAAAATACACCCTATCAAAATCCCCCAAACTTAAACATTGTTCGTCCCGAACAATAAACTAAATCTAAAGAATAGACAAATCAAGCAAACACAATATACAAGCATAATGAACTCTAAGGGCCTCATAGATCTTCAAAGAAACATCAATCAATATCATATAAGCAACCTCAAAGTTTCGACTCTACGAAAGTACAATAAAATCAAATCATGCTTCAAAAGGAAACTCACTCAAGACATGTGAAGATATATATAAGTGTATAAGTGAACTCTCAACTCACAATGAAAGAATTTAAGTGTATAGGCTCACTCATAATCAATACAATGCAAAAGACTTACCATAGGCTTGCCCTTTATCTCAACATCTCCACCACTTAATTGTATGTAAGAACTAAGATCAATTAGGTCTTTTTCAGGGTTGTAATGTAGGCACATTGGTTTAGGGTAGGGAAAATATAGGCTAAGTGACTTAGACATCTCCAAGTACCAACCTTTTAGCAACTCCAAACTAGTATGGATATAACTCCATCTTCTACTCATCAACTCATTCTCAAATATCAACCTCTTCTCCTCTCAACCTTCTTCTATTCAACTCCCAAAATACTAAAAATTATATCCATCCCTTTATGCTCTTTTTTTTTTTCTTTTTTTTCTTATCTTTTCTTTTAAACTAGGACTCATATACTTTTTTTTTCTTTTCCAAACTGATTTTCTAAGTCCTTTATTCCCTCTTTTTTTTTTTTTTTAGAGCTTATAGGGATCTAAAATTCCTTTCTTTCAAAGGAGTTTACTAAAAAGACAACTCTCCAAACATAATCCCAAACAAAACAACTCCCAAGACACCCATAATTCCTCCTTTACCTCCTTTCATCCGGTTAAGAAACAAATGGCTATAAAGGCTCAAAAGTGGCTAACAAAGGAATATATGTAAAGGATAGTGTTTAGGAAAGATGTGGCTAACAAAAGATGGCCTAAAATCACTTCTAAATTCTTACACACATACGTAGTCTTAAAGGAGAACAAAGGCAAGTTCTAGAAGTACAAATACATGTATGATACTCTCACGAAAGAAAATATGCATAAATATGCACCAAAGGCTCAAATCCTCACGGGTTATAACAAAACGTTTCCCAAAATCAAAGCATAATCCAATTTTATCACACACATGCATAATCTCCACCAAGGTTCCAAACATAATATCAACCAATTATTCAAAGAAAATCATGCTATCATTGGCAAATTCATATACTCATAAATCATGCTTGACTCAATCATCTAAACTCCTAAAGACTCTACTAATATCCAAAATTAAACTAATATCCAAGAACCCATGCAAACGAGTTAACGAAGCCACACTTCCCCCTCCCCCAAACTTATTTCGAATCATGATGAAGGAATAAGTTTCAAAAGGAAGAAGTGGATAAGTTAACGAGCGTACCTTTCACCGAAGCTAGCTTACTATCGATCTTCTCCTCTTAGTCGAAACCTCGTCGAGAAAACCTACAACTCACAAGCTTCGAAAATTCTTGGATAAAAAGCTTAATAAAAGATAAGACTCAAAGAAAAACAAAAACAAAAATAAATAAAACAAAAACTAAAAATTAAAGATAGAGTTGGGTTACCTCCCAACAAGTGCTACGTTTTACGTCTTTAGCCCGACGTTACCTCTTTTCAAGGTGGATAAAAATGAAAGCTCTTTTCTCCCCCATCTTCGAGTTTCCTTCTTTTTGCTCCTAAAACCGAAATCTTGAGCTCTTCTTCGTGCACTCGAAATGTGAGATCACCACTTTCCATTTCAAAACAAGCTCCACTCGTAGCTAAGAACGGACGTCCCAAAATCAATGGTTGCTTGACGTCTTCCTTCATCTCCACAATTACGAAGTCGATCGGAAAGTCGAACCCTCGAACTCGAACATGAACATCTTCAATTGCTCCTCTAGTGTGTATGGACTCTTCATCAGGCGTCGGATCGAACAAATATCGAATGGAAAGGCCATCGGAGAAGAAATCGCACATTTCGATCGAAAGAGGGACCTCTCGACCCCCCTCTCGATCGATAGGGGTGTCGAGAGGAACATTCTGACTTTTCTGGGCAGCCTCTCGACCAACCTCTCGATCGAGAGAGGTGTCGAGAGGGTCATCTTGAAGCTCCTCGTCGAACAGGTCTCGATCCCCCTCTCGATCGATAGGGGTATCGAGAGGGGTATTCTGTACTCCAGTATTGACCTCTCGATAGGCCTCTTGATCGAGAGAGGTATCGAGAGGTCCTCGATTCATCTCTTGTCTACTCATCTCCTCCGTTTCCGCCTCCGAATTGCTTCCATCTCCCAAATCTTCGACTCTTCCTTGAGCGTTGGCTAGTTGACTAATTTGCATCTCCAACATTTGCATTTGCTTGGTCAAGGCATTGATGCAACTCCCCAAATTGTTGCTCAAAGTAGATTGAGTAATCTCCAATGTCCTCAACTTCACATCTTGTTGCGCCATCCTTGCCTCCGATTGAGCCATGTATTGACGAATCACGTCGTCAGTTGACATCTCCTTCTTTTCTTCCAAGGGTCTTTCTTCAGGGTAGAGTTGATAGTACCGATCTTTGAGGGGCCTCTTTGGTTTCGCCTTGGGTATAAATTCCTCCATCTTTTCTTCCAAGGGACGTTCTTCAGGGTAGCGTTCGTAGTACCAATCTTTGAGAGTTCGCTTCGGTTGTGGATCTCCCATGGTGGATGGTGGTGATTGATCAATCTCAACTTCTTCTTGATCCTTCTTTACTACCTTCGAAGCAAAAGATAAGACCAAGAAAACGTTAGATCAATCAAATAAAAACAGAAAAATAAAAGTGCCTAAATCACCTATTAATCCTATTTCGAAATATCTATGTGAAATCTAATCAATCCCCGGCAACGGCGCCAAAATTTGATCGCACTATTTTCTACCACACAAAATAGGTATAGTATAAAGAAGTACGAGTATCGTATCCACAGGGATTGATATACCGAAACCACACACAATACCTCTACTCTAGAATTAAACTGATGTCTAGGCAAATAAGAAATTGAGATTGTGGTATTTATAACTAGGCAAATAAATAAAAGACTCAATTAAACATATAAGGAAATAAATAAACAAGGAAATAGCTAGCCAAATAAAACAAATTAGGACACAAGCAATTAAATAAATAAGGAAAGTAAACAATTAAAGAAAAGTGTTGATTCTAGGGAAGCCTACCTAATCAAATATATGCAAGCAATTAATGAGTACAAGTAACCAATTTAATCCAATCTAAATGTGATACATGCAAAAATAACCTACACCCTAATTAAAGCAATGCAAGTTGTCACCTAACAAGATCCTAATATTCTTTCGAATTGTAAGAATCAAAATCAAGTGCAAAATAGAACAAGTATCAAGGATATAATCAACTAGGTTCAACTAAGACACCAAATCAATTATATATGAACATATAATAATTCAAATTAAGACAAATCAAACTATCATATCATGTATTCATGAGATCTATTATGCAATATCCTAATCAAGGCATATAAACATAACTATGCATACACAATTAGTGATCAAGTAATCATGCATGAGAATAAGCACCATGAAACATGCATCTAGATTGGAAGGCTAATTGTAAACAAGAACACTTACATAAATTCAATTAGGCATTCAATCCCTAAAATCAACTAAAGGATTTAGCTAGACATAATTAAAAGAAAGGTAGAAGGAAGAATAAACATAATTAAAAACATAAAGTAAAAAGAAAGGGATAGAAAAACTCTTGAATCTTGATAAATCTTCAATCTCCAATGGTTTTCATACATAAAATAAATCTAGATCTAAAGTATAAAAGTATGGAGAAAAGAATAAAAACTAATCTAAAGAATGTAGGACTAATGTTGGCTCTATGTTGTTGGCTTTACAATGATAGGTTTAGAGGTATTTATAGGGTAGAAGTTTACATCCAATACCTAATTGTACAAGGAAACCAAGAAAAAGTCAAAAATTGCCTTTTAAAAGAAATCCCGTCTGACACGGAGCGAGCGCTCCAACACCTTGGAGCGAGCGCTCCAATGCTGGTTCGCTGGGACTGCGCGCGTCTTTCTTGTTTTGGCCGTAACTTCCTCGTCCGAACTCCAAATTGACCCCCGTTTTCGCCTACATGCTCCTATCGAACTCCTCTTCAATACTATGCTTCCAATTTTCCAGAATAACTCTTTTAAAAAATCGTGAAAAGTCAGAACTTGGGATCAATACTTCATCTCTTCCTTGGTTTCATCGTCTCTTGTCTTATCTTGGGTTTTCTCGACATAAAAGCCCTAAAAACACTCAAAACAACCCAAAAGCGTAATCTAGCTCGAAATA
Source organism: Thymus mandschuricus (assembly GCA_029379335.1). Classification (NCBI taxonomy): domain Eukaryota; kingdom Viridiplantae; phylum Streptophyta; class Magnoliopsida; order Lamiales; family Lamiaceae; genus Thymus; species Thymus mandschuricus. Next base: position 8,850,665 of record CM057074.1, on the reverse strand, counting down.
ACGTAAACAATACAAATCATGAGCTAAACTATCAAAATACGACAAGAAAACAATAATATAGCACTTAGAAAATAGGGTAAAAATACACCCTATCACCTGGAAAGTTTGAAAAGTCTCATGTTGACGAGCTTTTTCCTGGAGGCGACGCACTTCAGCCTGGAGTTTCTCTTTCTCTCTCTCTGCATGAGAATGGTGGGCATGTAGATTGTCATAAGCTAAAGCACGGACGCCTAGCATAGATCTACAACTAGCATCCTGAAAAGAATATAAACAGTTAACGTAAGTCCTACCCATGCTTTCTTATCCAGAAAGCGAGAATGAATAAGCCAAAATATACCTGTAACTCGAGGCTAGCGGCCCTCTTCAGTAAGAAGTCAGAAGGATGGGCCTCCGCCAACCGCTAGTCCTCTTCGCGGGGGATGCTATCTAGAATCATAGCAGCCAAACCCCCGTCTATGGCATTGACTATCCCGGGAAAGGAAACGCTCGCACCCCTTCCTTGCGTGGTCGCAGGAGGAACGTCTAAACCTTTCTAGCGAAGTGAATGGATGAAAGCCAAGGAGCTAGTGGATGATGAGGAGAGACAGGGCTGAGGAGTTTGGGTATCTCTCTGAGGAAGATAAGGATTGATATTAGCTGTTGGGAACCCCCTTGCAGTTTAATTTTGATGATGTTTATCGAAACCACACTTAGGCATATTTTACTTGTTTAGGGTCAAGGTCGATAGATCGACCTGCTACCTGTTAGTGCAGGTCGATGCTCTCTAATGTTTAAAATGCAAGTTCGATCTACCCTGTAAGAGAAAGGTCGATATGATTGACCTGCCTCATTCGGATCGAGCTGGCATATCTGCCTGTCTATCGACCTTCCTTATCAAGCTTCCAGCCTGCATTGCCTTAGAAGATTTCAAGTGCAGGACTTTTACATCAAGGTCGATGCCCCACCTTCATGGAGCGTCACGACCTGATCCTTGCCACGTGGTGTGCCAGCAAGGACGAATCTTCCCAACGGCTAGAAGTGAGTCAGCTTCCAACGGCTAGTGCCACGTCAGCTTGACTCCAACGGCTAGTTTTTCAAAACTGCCTATAAATACTTCAAGCCATATCGGATTTAAACACGGAAAACTCAAGCTATCAACGCCAAATCTCTGCCCAAAACCTCTCTCAAGTTCATATCCATTCAAGTGTTCGAAATCCGATTAGTTTCCCAAACACTTGACGAAGAGAGGTTTCCGATTCCGATATACACCACAACGACGAAGCGTTCACAGCTGCTTGTCGTTGATTCAACAACTTCTTCTCCGACTCGTTCGAAGTTAGAAAGTTTGTTTGTATTTTTGCCATTATAGAGTTAGTCAAGCTCTGTAAAAGCGAAAGGTTGTTTGTACAATTTAGTACGAAAGGTTGTAAGGGTCACGACCCAAAACTCGTGTCTAGATATTTTCAGGTTAGATTGTATCTAGAACTGATACTCAGTCAGTATAAATAAGAGAGAGGTGGATCCAAAAGAAAAGGGATTCTCAGGTCGAGTCGGCCTGACGTGGATGTAGGAGGGTTTCTCCGAACCACGCTAAATCGCGGTCTCTCTCTCTCTCTCTCTCTCTCTCTCTCTCTCTCTCTCTCTCTCTCTCTTTATTTATCGCCCTTATATTCATTATCAAACTGACGAGCATCAACCTGCATATCACGCATCAACCTGCTATCTACTTTCAGCCTTAAGATTTTTCAAAGAGTTAACCAACCTTCACCAACTTCCGCATTAACAACAGTTTGATAAATCAAGCTTGATACCATACGAGCTTGATAGATCAAACTGCCTCTGATAGGTTCGACCTTGACAATTGACCTTTAGATCGACCTGATTTTATAAAAGTAAAAAACGGTTGGTTATTGGTGTATTCCCCCCCCCCCCCCCCCCATACACCAATTACTCTTTCTCGGGACCAACAAGTGGTATCAGAGCAGTGGTTCTTTTGACCGCTGCTTTGCATACTAAAAGTTCTTTATCAAACTTTTGGTCATTTTGAACCGATCCTTTAGAAAAATCTTTTTCATTCATACATATCATATTATTTGCTATGGAGGCTTCTCTTCTCAGGGTTTGTGAAGACTTCTCCATTCAAGGCTATGAAGACTGGAGTTTCCGAATCAAGATGTGTCTCAAGGCACATCACGTCCTTATGTGGGATATCATCGAGAATGGACCCTCCCCCATTTACGCAGCGAAGATTATTGTGGATGGAACAGCCCCCGGGGAGGCTACATACGAGAAAGTCCTCAAAAATCCTCGCGACTATACAACCGAGGAAAGGAATGAGGCCAGCCTCGATGATTATGCAAAGGGACTCATCTCCAGCACCGTGAAGGGCGTCTACCTGGCCAAGATCCGAAATCTTGAAACCGCCAAAGAAATGTGGGACACCCTCCGGTCCATCAGCCTTGGTTCAGAGGAAATGAAAGAGAACAAGCTGTCAATGGCGTGCAACAAGTTCGATGACTTCAAGATGGTTTCGGGTGAAACCATAGAAGCAATGAAGATTCGCTTCACCGAGATTATTCTCGAAGTCGCTGCAATCAACCCGTACAAATATACGCAGCGCGAGAAGAATCTTAAAGTGATACGTGCCCTTCCTGCAAATTGGCACGTATACGCCGCCGTGCATCCAGCCCGTTCGGATTTCAACTCCCTCACCACCGAAGATCTTTTCGACATTCTTGTCGGAAATGAATATGAGATGATCCGCATCCATGGATCAACACAGCCTTCCACCAGCAAGAAGGCTGATGAAAAGAACGACAAGGAGGTAGCTTTCAAGGCCGACTCAGCCTCTACTGCTACCCCAAGCACGATTGACGAATCCATCGTCAAAAAGTTCGAGAAGATGACTCTCGACTATGCTTTCGCTGCTAGGAGAAATGAGAAGCTCCTAGGAAAGGTTGTCAAATACAAGAAGTTCTACCGTGACAACAAGCGAAACTTCTCAAACCGCAACCACGACCGCCCTGACAAAAAGGGAGAAGGTAAACCCTCAACCTTCAATTCTTCTAACACACCCGAGGGTGGTTGCTTTGGTTGTGGCAGGCCAGGTCACTACAAGACCGATTGTCCAGATTTGACCAAGGCCGAGAGAGACGAGCTCCGTGCAAAGCGTGACAAAAAGCTCAAGGAACAACGAGCTGCTATGATCGCCGAAGAAACAAATGAAGCTCACCTCTCTGACAGCTCGTCAAGTGATGACGAGGGTTACATCGCTTTCGACGAAAGTGATGATGAAGAGTGTTTTGTTGGAGAACTCCAACAAACCATGGGATCATCAAAGGTAGTTCCTCAACCCATTTCACTTTCTTTCTCTGACGATGAATGTGCAGAAGAAGGTGAAGAACTATCCGAGGCTGTGTCTTGGGAAAAAATCAAGAAGCAGCTCGACGACTATGCTGATCTCGTGGATACACTCAAAGAGGTCGTTGAAGATAATGCTGAGCTTATGGACAAAAATGAAAAATACAAGCTAGCATTAGAAGAAAGGTTCACTCCCTATGCTGAAGAAAAGGAAAGGGAGATCGAAGCCCTAAAGTCAAAGGTTGAAGAATTGACTTTACGGGTCAAGGAGTTCGATACCAGGGAGCTCAAGAAGGACGAGTCCCTCAAGACCAAAGATGCCGAAATACACAGCCTTACCTCAAAATTGGCTGACTTGGTAATTCGAAACTAACTCCTCGTGAAAAAGGAAGAAAAACTTCAACTCACCTTGAGTCAGTTGAAGAAAAGCGGAAAGAAATTAGAAGAGGTCCAATCCATGCAACGCAATCCGCGTGATCACTCTGGGATTGGATTCAAAGGAGAATCCAAGAAAAGCAAGGACAAAGACTGCGAGATCACGTTCGTGAGAGCGCAGCTTAAATCGAAGAGTGTTCGGAAAGCTCATCAAGCTCTCCCAGATAAGATGGTCAAGCTGAAGAATCCAGTTCGACAGCCCCAAGCCATCCTCCTAAAGCAACAAAAGAAGGTACAGCCTGTTCCTCAAAAGAAAGAGAGTCGACCTGCCCAGCAACGTCGACCTGCCTCCTATCATCAAAATCAGGTTGTTCACCAAGGGAGATACCAAGGCCAGTACTTTCAAAGGCCGTATCATCCTCAGTTCTTCTTTCCTGCTCATCAAGGTTGTCACTGCCACTATCCTCAACAGTCGAATTTTCAAGAATGGCAGTATCAACCTGGTCTTCATAAAGAGCAGTATAATCAGCCTCGTCGCCCTCGCTCAAAGAAATCCAAGGCTCCTAAGCCCAAGACCGCCACTGCCTCGTCCTCAGCCTCGGATAGAAGCAGACCGGTGAAACAGATCTGGGTCCCAAAGGCCGTTCCCGCAACCGATATAGCACCCAATCTCAAATGGGTCGCTAAGCTTAACTAATTGCAGGTTGGGAAGGCACAAAGAAGGAGCCAAGCAGCTCGTGGAGCTGTGTGGATCATTGATAGTGGATGCTCAAAGCACATGACGTGTGACAAAACGCTACTATCAAACTATCAAGAACGAGACGGGCCACTTGTAACCTTTGGAGGAAATTCTAAGGGACTAACGAGAGGCCAGGGCGATCTAAGTGTTGGTAAAACAACTATTTCTAATGTCTCGTATGTTGAAGGTCTAAATCATAACTTATTCTCTGTGTCTCAATTCTGCTCGAGTGGTAAACGAGTAGAATTCACTGCTAACAAATGTCTCATGAAAAATGAGGAAGGAGAAATACTTCTTACCGGAATCTTGCAGGATAGACTCTACATTGTTCAATGGAATGATTGGATAGAGAACTGCCTGGTCACAAAGGCTGATTCCGAGACAAGCTGGCTATGGCACAAGAGGTTGAGTCACTTGAACTTCAAGGCCATCAACAAGCTCGCACGCAACAAGCTGGTGAACGACCTGCCTGATCAAGTCTTCGATCGAGATCACATCTGCAAAGCCTGTCAAGCTGGAAAGCAAACAAGATCATCCTTTCCAAGTGTGACGGCTCAAGCTTCAAATCGAATTCTTGAGCTTCTCCATCTCGACCTCTTTGGTCCAGTCACCCCCTTGAGTATAAACGGTAGAAAATACGCTCTCGTTATTATAGATGATTATTCTAGATTTACGTGGGTTATTTTCATGTACAAAAAGAAGGAGACATTGGAGAAGCTACCTGCATTGCTGAGCAAACTGTGCAATCAAAAGGAGAAATCCATCATCTCCATTTGATCAGATCGAGGCACCGAATTTATCAATGCTATGATCGAAGAATATTGCACAAAGAGTGGAATTCATCATCAAACTTCAGCAGCCCGTACACCTCAACAAAACGGCGTAGTGGAACGCCGTAACAGGTCGCTGAAGGAAGCAGCTTGCACCATGTTGGATGAAACCAACCTTCCAAAGATGTTTTGGGCAGAGGCCGTTAACACTGCCTGCTATACCCAAAACAGGTCGATCATCACTACCCGACATGGAAAGACTCCATACGAGCTGTGGAACAACAAGCTCCCCAGGTTAAAGTATTTTAAAGCTTTTGGGTGCTTGTGTTACATTCATAACAATGGGAAATCTCAATTAAAGACTTTTGATAGCAAGGCCGATCCAGGAGTATTTTTAGGATACTCAGAGGTTAGCAAAGCTTATAGAGTCTTTAATAAGAAAACCCTAGTTATGGAGGTAACACCTCATGTTGTGTTTGATGAATCTACTTGTCTGTACAGAGAATCAAGTACAGGTCCAGATCAGTCCGCTACTAACAGGCGGTCTATCTCCCCCATTGACGACCTGCTAGTATGGACTCCAAATGATTTGGAGGAAGAGGATCAATCTGATCCTAGGGTCACACAGCAAGGGGGAAGTGATGCAAGTAATGTTCATACTTCGAGCTGTAATACATCAGCCGGACCTAACCAGGCTGATCTCCCTCCCTCAGTCCCCCAGACTGATGCTATTCACGACCTTACATCCCAAATCGAGCAGCTCGATAGCACTATGGAGCAGCTCAACATCCAGGCCGAACAGCAGCCTGATCAATAGCCCGAGCAACAGCACGTGCCCACTGATCAACCTTCAACTCACCCGGAGTTTGACGAACCCATTAATGAGCCCGATCCAATCATTTCAAACGAAGAAAGAGCTCGACGCAGACGTTGGATCGATGCTCATCCAAGAGAGCTCATTGTTGGGAACCCAAACCAAGGAGTGCGAATGAGAAGGACGATTGGTGAAAGCGCACTTCTAAGTTGCTATCTCTCTCGCATAGAACCCAAAGATGCCATTGAAGCTCTTCGAGATGCTGACTGGATTCAAGCCATGCAAGAAGAACTCAATGAATTCAAAAGAAATGAAGTATGGTCTCTAGTTGATCGTCCTTATCATCAGGGCGTCATTGGAGTACTCAAATGGGTTTACAAAAACAAGAGAGATGAATCTGGAGAAATAAAGCCCGATTGGTAGCAAAAGTTACTGTCAACAAGAAGGAATCGACTATGATGAGACGTTTGCCCCCGTTGCAAGATTGGAAGCTATAAGGCTGTTTCTAGCTTATGCCGCTCATCAACGATTCAAAGTCTACCAAATGGATGTTAAAAGTGCGTTCCTCAATGGCGTTCTCGAAGAGGAAGTCTATGTGGAACAGCCTCCAGGATTCGAGGAGGGTGATTCAAGCAAAGTCTACAAACTGCACAAGGCCGTATACGGACTTAAGCAAGCTCCTCGAGCTTGGTATGAGACGCTATCATCCTTTCTCATCGAATCTGGATTCAAGCGTGGTTCAGTCGACAAAACGCTATTCACTATCAAAGTGAATGAACATATCCTTTTAGTACAAATTTATGTTGATGATATCATTTTTGGATCTAAATCTCCCATTTTATGCGAAAAATTTGGTAACCTCATGACAGAAAAATATAAAATGTCTATGATGGGGGAAATGAATTTCTTTCTAGGGTTGCAGGTCAAGCAGTCCGATGAAGGAATCTTCATTAGCCAAACAAAGTACGCACACGAGCTGGTCGACAAGTTTGGTGTCAAAGACAGCAAGCCTGTTAAAATACCGATGCTCTCTGGTGGGAAGATCGACCCGGATCCCGAAGGAAAACCTGCCAACATAACTCAGTACAGGGGTATTATTGGTTCATTACTTTATTTAACTGCGAGTCGACCTGATATCACTTTTGCAGTTGGAGTGTGTGCTCGATTTCAAGCTAATCCGAAGGAATCACACCTGGAAGCAGCAAAGAAAATTCTTCGTTACATCAAAGGAACCACAAATTTAGGTCTTTGGTATCCTTGTAATGATAATTTGCAGCTTACAGGTTATTCAGATTCTGATCATGCAGGGTGCAAGCTCGATAGGAAATCTACCTCGGGTACTTGCCATTTTCTCGGAAACAAGCTGATTTCGTGGTTTTCAAAGAAACAAACTTCAGTAGCCACCTCCACCACAGAGGCCGAATACATGGCTGCAGGGAGTTGTTGTGCACAAATCTTGTGGATCAAACAACAACTTAAGGATTATGAAGTTGAAGTCAGTGAAGTGCCTATATTCTGTGACAGCTCGAGTGCCATCGCCATTACTCAGAATCCAGTTCTTCATTCAAGATGCAAACACGTGGATATTCGACATCACTTTATTCGTGATCACATGGAAAAGAAGAACGTGGTTATTGAGAAGATACACACTGACATTCAACGAGCTGATATTCTAACCAAACCCCTAGCCGAAGAAAGATTCAAAATGCTATGTGGAAAGCTAGGGTTATTGAATGTTGAGTCATCAGGCCGATCGTAAGCCTACAAGCCGTCATTTCCTCAACAGCCTGCCACCTCCTTCAAAAGTTTGTTCGGGACCAACAATCGGGACGAACAGGCCGATATTAAGGGGAACAGGCCGTCAACTACTCAACAGGCCGTTACCATTTGAACAGGTCGTTTGTCAGGCCGTTACCTTCAAACAGGCCGAACGCGACGACGTTGAAGTACAGGTCTCCGGTGTGCTTGAACACGAGGAAATCGCCGACGTGCAAGGCGTGGGATTCGACGAATTCCGACCATCCTTGGTCGAAGAAACACATGAGCTTTGTAGAGTTGCCGTTCGTGATGTAGAGATGGCAAATAGTAACAGCCTTCTTCAAGATCGATGAGTCCGCCGTCGCCTCGTATCCCTTCCAACAGGCCGATGATAGACCGTTCTCGATCAACAGGCCGTCTCTATCAACAAGCCGTCTCTATCAACAGGCCGTGTTTGTCAACAGGCCGTGTCCATCAACAGGCCGTCGACTATTCAACAGATCGACCTGTGTTCCTCAATTGAGGGGGAACACTTGCCCAAAATGATCCATCATTTGAGGGGGAACAAAGGCCGATGAATACCAGGCCGATATCATAAGTCCAGGCCGTTTAATCTCGCCAGGGCGATATCACATGTTCAGGGCGTTTATTTCGCCAGGCCGATGTCTTCCCCCAGGCCGATCATTTCGACAGGCCGTTATCTGCCACAAGGCCGATAGCATCAGACCGATATCAACCATAATGCTGCCCGCATTAATAAAGGGAGAATCAAAAGGGCAGTATGACCCTTTTGTCTTATAACTTCTTTAATACGCATTGAATTCTTCATTTATTATTAACATTTATTTCTCAATGCTTTACATTATTTAAGGGTCTGCTAATTTGCAGAAAATAAAGAAAAAGGGGAGTAATGATTACCATTTTTGTAAAACATCCAGCCAAGTGTCAAATATTGACACATTGACCGAGATTGCATTTAATTCCCTGCGACTTTTCTGAAAAAGCGCCATATTTCGCACGTTTCTTTACCTCACGCGCGGATGTGAACCGTTTCACATTCCACGCGCTTTAATCGTGTGGACGTGGGTGAGAGGGAAAGCTTTAACCCTTTCAAATCCGAACAATCTCAACCGTTCGAATTTTCTATATATGTCATACAGTTTCTTCAAAAACATTACTTACCTTCTTCATTCTTCTCTGCAAAACCTAGTTTTCATACTCTGCCAAAAACCAATCTGCCGCCGTCGTGTTCTTCGTCTTTCTACTTTCTCTCTATCTGTATCAAATGACAAGCCGTGGTTTGTGCTCTTTTCACCGATTAAGTTTTAATTTTCTGTCAAGTTCTTTATCGTTTTTCTAATCTTTCTCGAAAAACTTGCAGGAAAAACAACAATGGCAGAAAAAGTTTCAACCTCCGGTCGAAAGGAATTGCAGTGGTCAGAAATCGAGGACTACTTGACGGCTCGCATCAAATTTGAGCCCTACATGGTACGCGAAAACTTTGGTTTTCGCGATCTTGATTCCATGTTTGCCTTGGTGGATACATGCTTTCCATTCCACCAAATCATCTCCACCCGGCCGGCGAAGAGTCTTCCCAAGCTTGTGGGTGCCTTCTTCTACAGTTGGAATGAAGGCGATTCCGTGTCTACCCACACCGTCTCCATAGGAACCCAGAAGGCCATGATCACCATCAACATTCTTGACGCCGTAAAGGCAGCCTTCGGTATTGGGGATGGAGGGACGATGCAGCTTTCCGAAATCTCTCGGGATCAACTGCAGCAGGTTGCAGACCGCGTACTGATTGAGCAAAGGCAGTACGTGCCGATATCCTTCAAGAGGAACGAGCTCCGACCCAAATACCGACTCTTGATGGACTTCGTGCAGAAGTGCTTTTTAGGGCACATCGGGAATTACGACCAGGTCACTCCCTTCAAGTTTCAGATATTGGCGGCCGTAATTCTCGACTTGCCCATTAGTTGGGCCAAATTGATGGTCTCCCTGCTCTGGGAAGAAGCCAGGTAGATCGTCTGCGAGACAGAGGGAGAGGCCGTAGTGAAAGTATCTCTCCACAACGAGAAAAGGCCGATTCGCCTTGGGACGAAGGCCACCTGCATTATCATTTCCTACTTCAAAAATAGGAAATGGTCCAATGAGCCAGCCTTCCCCCCTCTGTTCATTCCAAAAGATCTCCACCAACTGGAGATGGCAATTGGGGTGGCGCCGCAGATTTTTTACAACTCCCCAGACAATGTCAGGGCGCACCTCGCCAAGACCGGCGAATCCAAGGTCGGTTGGAGGATTCCAGATCGACCCGTCCAAAAGAAGAGGAAGGCCGATGTCGACCTGGTTCCCTCTCGCCCTGCCAAGAAGTCTCAACCTGTGAAGAAGACTCCTCCACGGAGGACGCAGTTAATGGATTTGTATACTAGAAAGCAGGCCTTTTAGCTTGTATGCATGTGTTGTCCATAACCACTAACAATCTTCTATCTGATTAAGTATGAATTGTTATCTATGCATCAAACATCTATCCATTATCTCAAAGTTGTAGGCTTTATGGTGTGTTGTAGATCACAGAAGACCATAGTTGCCGGTTCCTCACGAGATATAAAAGGGTATCACAGTCGAGACAGTTCTGGATATAACTGTCGGTTTAGGCTGTAGTATAGGCTGCATAAGTAGCTTGTCTTGGCTACTTGTCTATTCTAGTACGTGCGTGTACTGATAGGATCACGGTGAGGTGTATTCTTCTATTCTGACCAGATGTAGAAAGAATCAAGACCTCGGTGACTTAAGATGAACCTTAACTCTAGTTGAGTCCTAAGGGTGTATAGTTATAGTCTGCTTCTTTGATTTACCATGGGTGAGAGTTCAGAGTATCTGTAACTCAATATGCTCCGTATCTTGGGAAGCAACTATAACTAGTACGACTCTTAGTGCAACTGCAACAGAGCACCATATCCTGGTAGAACAGGTTGATCACATCCCCTGAGGAATTCATTAAGGACTATCATACCAAACCCTGCAGGTGGATTAAATTCCGGTATGATGAGTAAGGTATGAATGGTACTACTCAGGAAAATAAAAGAAGTTGAATAACACGAGCAGTCAGAAGCTCTAAGTTAATCAACGGATGTGGGATATCTTAAATATGGGGGTCGTTAAGTCTAATACTAGCCCTGAACTCAACAGGGGTAAAACAGGTAATTCAGTACTATTACTCTAGTGGAATGTTTTAGTACTTATGGACTAAATTATACTCTGGGCTGAGTATGGAGAATTTAGCCATTGGGAGGCCTCGGTTTTACCAGCTAGTAGATCCCTGATCTGGCCCAAAAAGCTCAACAGGCCACAGTATAAGGAATAAGTGGGCCACCACTTAATTGGGCCCAGTGAGGGCGCCAATACTGCAGTTGGACGGCTAGTCCATAAGTTGCAGGCCTGGCCTGCAACTTAAGCCCAAGTCTCACTTGGTCTCCTCTATATATACCCCTCAAGGTCTTGTTCAAACCTGATGATCAGAATAATCGAGTGCACTTAAATATTCTGAACAAGAAAGGGAGGCTAGGGTTAGAGAGAGAGAGACGCGCGGCCGGGCAGAGCAGTTCGGTGGGGTTCCCGTTTCCGTGGCTGATTCCGAGGTTCGTTGTCCATCCAACGTCAGAATCAAGCAGGGATACAGATCAGAAGATCTATTCACGAGTTCTCTACTTCTTCAGGTAATCGATCTATAAACCCCCTATGATTCCGCATTTAATTCATAGGAGCATGATAGGTTTATTCGATAGTTAGATATCCGAAATAGATCCTCGGGCGAACCGATCTTCACCGATCAGATATGGTTCCTTCAGTTGGTATCAGAGCCAAGGATCAGATTTTCGGCTCTATCTGAGTAATTATCGATTATTATGCATGTTAGATCGATTAGGATGTCGCTTTTCGTGGTGTTTTTCGTTTTTCGGGGCCGTTTTGGCAAATCTATGTAATTTTTGATCGCGAGATAATAAGGTGCGATCTAGAATATGATTAGATAGATTTTTCTATTGTTTTTCGTTTGTAACTGCTGCAAAGAGACGAGGAACACGAAGAACGAGGAGACGAACACCGATGGACGACCGCCGCATGCGGCGGCGCGTGAGTGACACGCGCCAGCACACGCGCGCGTGCAGCTGTCCAACGGCGGGTCTCCCTCTTCTCCGGTGATCGACGGGGCTCCAGCAGGCTGCTGGAGCCTGTACGTCGTCGGGGAGGGGCGGAGCAGGTCGGGAACGGCGGCGAGAAGCGCGGCAGCGCGAAGGAGAGCCGCGGCGGAACCCTAGTTAGGGCTCGACGCCGCGGCAGTCTCTGCAGGCTGCATGATCGCCGGAGACGACGACCACGGAGTCCGGTGATGGACTCCACGTGGTCGCCGTTGTTGATGGTGGCAGCAGGCGGCGCCGAAGCGAGCAGCAACGGCGGCAGAACCCGCGAGGGTTTCTGCCGCGAGTTAACGCGGCTGAAGGCGACGGCGAGGGCGGCGGGGGGAGCGTCCATCACGGCGGAGGGCACCGGCGACATCAACACCAGCAGCAGGAGCCGCGGCGGAGGTCGCCGGCGGCTGTAACGGCGGCAGCAGGCGCGAGGGTTTCGCGGCGGAACCCTAGAGAGGGCTCTACGCCGCGAACGTCGCCGGAGAGGACTGCCGGCCGTGCCACCGGCAGGGATAGACCACCAGCAGCAGCAGCGGCGCCAGGGAGGCGGAGGCGGCCGGCGGCAGAGCCTCACGCCATCGGCTGCGGCGCGGGCAGCCTTGCACGCCCGTGCCCTAGCCCGTGGACGGGCCTAGGGTTTCCAACCCGGCCCGTTCGCGTTTACGGGCTGCCTCCAGCGTTCGGGCTCGGGCCCAGTCACGAATTCAGGCCGTGTTAGGTCGGTTTCGGGTTCGTGGGCCCATAAGAGTGAAACGAGCGCGGTTTGGTTTTTTTTCGAGAGAATTGGGTCACGTGGTGTGGGCCCAATCTCGGTTAGAGAAGCCCAATGGAAACGAAAATTAGAGAATAAATTATTTAATTAATTTATTTATTTTCGGGGAGAAACGGGAGATCAACTCGGAGGACTCATTCAAGACCGAAGCCTGTTTCGGATTTTACAATTTTATGTAATAGATTAGACGGGTCGTCACACCACGAAAAGCGAGTTTTATTTTTGTTTTTATCTCGTTTTTCTTAAGCATGCTATGGATGCAATTTATTTATTATTATAGCATGTCTTGCCTGTCGAGGTGATTAAATTGCGCTTAGTCGAGCATGTTTTAGGATTGTCAATATAAGCAAGTTTTAAATTTTCTGCGAGCATGGTTCATTTGCTGCGTTTAGAAAATTATGCTTAGGATTATGTGACAACGTGATCTAGCATGTCGACAACCTTTTGAAAGAAAAATACTAAGCAGATAAAAACGTTTTTGGTATAGAAAATGTTAAGACCTCCACAACTGACCTTAAGGTGAAGTTTGGTGCGAGTGTGTAAACGTCCACACGAACGTGGCTTGCACATCGTACTGAACGAGTTCGCCAGACTTAGGGTTTCTTAACAAAAATGTTCTAACCAAAATGAGAAGTGGGAGCTTTTCTGAGTAAACGTCCACACTAACGTGGCTTACTCGGAATAGTAACTACGGTTTTCTCTGGAGTTGGTTTTTGAACAAAGATAGCTTAAGGAAAATAGTGCTTTTTCCAAGTTAGGCTAAGATTGTGGTTAAAAGCTTAGATATTAGTTAGAATACAACTCCCCAACGGAGTCCCTTTTCTAATCTAATATGGTCTAGTAAGGTTCAACTATTAGCTCTATTTGCCATAAGGATAGGTTGGCAAGATAAGTAGAGTTAAAGATCCGAGTATCTGGTCGAACAGTGGGAGCGTAAATGTCCCCACGAACGTGGCTTGCGATCTGCACTGTTTGGGCTGTTGAAGGTTTCGAAATTATTGGTTTATCAAAAGGTTACAATAATTTTTGTTACGAATTGATGCATGATCTTTTCTTACTTGTGTCTACGTGTTTATTGCTTTTTCAGATATGACTTTAGGCCCGTTGATAAACATTCTCACTTCGAGTCCTCTCACGGATTCCAACTACATGGAGTGGAGGAAGAATCTCGATGCTGTCCTAGCTGCAGGCGAGTATACTGATATGCTCGCGAGTCCAGCTTCTCCTATCCTTACTGATTTGGCATCACAAGAAGAGAAAGAGGTTCATGAGATTTGGCACAAGAAAAATGATGAGGCTATGAAAATAGTCTTGTCGTCTGTGTCAGATGGGATGCAGTATATGATTAAGCATATGGTGACTGCATACAGCATGATAGAGACTCTGGAGTCCTTCTTGGTTGATGAAGTGGTGCCGAAGGCCGAACCAGTTGCAGAGTTTATTCAAGCTGTGAATAAAGCAACAGGAGTTACTCTGACGCATGAAGACGTCAGAAAGATGGTTCGGAATGCAAGGGGAGCTGCGAAGGTGCCTCTCGGTGTTGTAAGGAAACCGAAGTTCAAGGGCAAGTGCTTCATTTGTGGCGAGAAAGGACACTGGAAGACTGACTGCCCTCTAAAGAAGAAGAATTCTGGTACGTCATTCACATTTGTAACTGAAACATGCTTAGCTGCAAGTTCTACCCAGACTTGGGTAGTAGATACGGGAGCAACTGACCAGGTATGTTACTCCTTGCAGGGGTTTCTGCGGACAAGGGAGCTGAGTGAAGACGAGATTACCATCTCCATGGGCGATGCATCGAGAGTTGTAGCTGTCGCAGTTGGAGATATTCATTTATCGTTTGATAGTACTGTTTTGGTTTTGAGAGACGTTTTGTATGTGCCTGCTTTTAGGCGAAACTTGATTTCTGTTTCGAAACTTTTTGTTTACGGATATTCAGTTGTTTTTGATAGAGGCGTTTCTATCATGAAAAACGATGAAGTTATAGTTTCTGGCACATTGTCCCGGTCTCTCTATACCATTACTTGTCCTATGAATGATTCTTCTTCTTACAATGCTTCCTCATCATTGAATACTAAAAAGAGGAAGAATCCGTCTCAAACGAACCAAACTCTATTATGGCACTTACGATTGGGTCACATCAACCAAAAGAGGATTCAAAGGTTGATAAAAGAAGGTGTTTTGGATTTCCAAATAGAACCTTTATCAACGTGTGAATCGTGCTTGGAAGGTAAGATGGTGACCAGACCTTTCAAGTCCATAGGATATCGAGCTCAAGAGCTCTTAGAGTTGGTTCATTCTGACTTGTGTGGACCGATGTCCGTTCAAGCTCGAGGAGGTTACGAGTATTTCGTCACATTTATTGATGACTACTCGAGATATGGTTTTATCTACCTGCTCCACAAGAAATCCGAGTGCTTTGACAAATTCAAGGAATTCAAAGCGGAAGTGGAGAAGAGAACGGGTAGAAGTATCAAGTCACTTCGCTCTGATAGAGGTGGCGAGTACCTCGGAACTGAGTTTCGAACTTTCTTGTCAGAAAATGGGATTTCATCTCAGTTAACTACGCCCGGTACTCCCCAACAGAACGGTGTAGCTGAGAGACGGAATCGTACTCTTTTAGACATAGTGAGATCGATGATGAGCTATGCATCCTTGCCAATTTCGTTATGGGGATATGCCTTGGAAACAGCAGGTTATCTCCTCAATCTAGTACCTACAAAGTCGACGGTTAAAACTCCTTCCGAATTATGGACAGGGCGCAAGCCCAGTTTGGGTCATATTCGGGTTTGGGGATGCCCAGCACACGTGCTGACTAAGGAGGCCGACAAATTGAGGTCTAAGACTGAGGTTAGGCTGTTTGTAGGATATCCAAAGGGAACGAAAGGAGGTTATTTCTATAGTCCCCAGGATCAGAAGGTCATTGTGAGCACTAATGCCCGATTCCTAGAGGAGGACTTTATTAGTAACCATCGGACAAGGAGTGAAATAATGCTCGATGAGTTGCGAGCATCAGCAGTAGCCAGTATTCCAGAACAGCCGAGTGTACAAGAGGTCATACCACTAACTGCACCCTTATCCGATACTGTATCTCCACCATCGCTTCGTCGCAGTGGGAGGGTTGTTCGTCAACCGGACCGTTTCATGTTCGTGGGAGAATCCACTGAACTACTCTCGGGTATCGAACATGATGAGATCGACCCCTGGACTTACAAGGAAGCGATGGAGGACGAGGATGCAGATTCCTGGAGAGTTTCTATGGATTCGGAGATAGAATCCATAGTTAACATGGACGTGTACGACCTTGCGGAGCTGCCGAATGGGGTAAAGCCCATTGGTTGCAAGTGGGTGTACAAGAGAAAGAGAGGACCTGACGGGAAGGTTTTAGCCTTCAAAGCTAGATTGGTGGCGAAAGGATTCACTCAGAAAGAGGGAATCGATTACGATGAGACATTTTCGCCGGTTGCCATGCTTAAGTCCGTCAGAATACTCTTGTCCATGGCGGCACATTTAGACCTAGAGGTTTGGCAAATGGACGTCAAGACTGCGTTCTTGAACGGGTACCTTGAAAAAGGTAGGGACATTTATATGCGCCAACCAGAAGGTTATGTGAGAGATGGCCAGGAGCATCTCGTATGGAAGCTTAAGAAGTCCTTATACGGACTTAAGCAAGCGTCCAGGTCCTGGAACATTCGTTTTGATGGAGTGATTAAATCCTACGGATTTGTCCAGTGCTTAAACGAAAGCTGTGTTTACAGGCTCAGTTCGGACGGAAGCGTGGTATTCTTAGTACTGTACGTAGATGACATACTTCTCATTGGCAACAATGTGAAAGTGTTATCAGGCGTAAAGGATTGGTTGTCTGAACAGTTTCAGATGAAAGACTTGGGAGAAGCAGGTTACATCCTAGGGATCAAGGTGATCAGAGATCGCCGTAAGAGGATGTTAGGCTTAAGCCAAGCTTCATATATAGATACTGTGATCGCCCGTTTCAGCATGCAGAATGCCAAGAAGGGTTTTCTTCCCTTCAGACATGGCATACCCCTATCTAAGGACATGTGTCCGAAGACGCAAGAGGAGATAGAGGGCATGAAGACTATACCGTATGCTTCCGCGGTTGGAAGTCTCATGTATGCAATGCTGTGTACTAGACCGGATATCTGCTATGCGGTTGGCATGGTGGCAAGATATCAGTCTAACCCTGGTCAGGGACATTGGACGGCTGTTAAGCACATTTTAAAGTATCTCAAGAGGACAAGAGATCATGTGCTTGTTTATCAGTCCAATGAGATGATCCCGATAGGGTATACGGACTCAGACTTCCAGGCTGATCGAGATGAGAGGAAATCTACCTCAGGCTATGTGTTTACCTTGGGAGGTGGAGCCGTCACTTGGAAGAGTGTGAAGCAGAAGTGCATCGCAGACTCGACCATGGAGGCCGAATATGTGGCTGCTTGTGAGGCTGCTAAAGAGGCTGTGTGGCTCCTGAACTTCCTTAATGAGCTAGAACTAGTTCCCAGTTTGCCCAGAGGTATCACACTATATTGTGATAATGCTGGAGCAGTTGCAAACTGCAAAGAACCTAGAGCTCACAAGGCAAGCAAACACATAGAGAGAAAGTACCATCTCGTACGAGCAATCGTCGAAAGAGGAGAAGTAGAAGTGAAGAAAATCCCTTCAGCGGATAATCTGGCGGATCCATTCACAAAGAGCTTACCAGTCAAGGTGTTCGACAAGCATGTCGAAGGGATGGGACTGGGGCGCCTCCCACACTAGTAAACTTTGAGTATAAGTGGGAGAAGATGTGTAATAGATGCTAGATTGTAGACACTTTGCCTTTTGTCACATGATATACTAAAAGTTCACTACTACAAAAACGCACATAGATGACGGTTTATAACCGTCATCTATGTGCGTTAAAAACTGTCAAGATTGGCGGTGTCATCTATTCTATGTACTTTACATGACGCTTATTAACCGTCATCTATAGCTCATTATAGATGACAGTTATGAACTGTCTTCTATTTTAGTTAAAACCGTCATGTTTGAAGCAAAATAGATGACGCTTATATATCCAAACCGTCATCTTTACCCAATTAAATTATTAAAAAAAAATGGATAATTTTTACCATTTTCTTTTTAATTTCAAATCGAAATTTAAACCATTCACAATAAAATATACAGTACTTGTCACTTGAAATCCCATAATATATAATAATATTCAAAAATGTAATAGTAAATACATGTTTCAAAATGTATTCAACTCCAATCTATTAACGTCTATAGTACTACTACAAAAGAGCTATAACTAAAAAATACATTATGCCTCATGCATGATCATATCCCTTCAACTAAAGAAAATCAGTTCGAGGAGCCTATAAATCATAAACATCTAAACAAGCTCTTGCAGAAGAATCACAAAAAAAAAAAAAAAAATTAAACAAAAACCAAACCAAAAAAACGACGGTCAGACCCTCATCCTTCTACATCAGTTCTTCTCATCTGAGTAATTCATTTGCATCCATAAAATAATGTGATTCACCTGCCACGAAAAAACGGTGCAATCCATCAAACCAAAAGTTCAATGTGGCTAACAAACAATATGAGAAGTATAAAAGAATAAAATCACCATACCACCTCAACCATCATCATCAGTCATCACTTGTGTAAAAAGCAAAAATCTTATACACATAACCTTGAAAACCAGGCTATGTAACACTAAAGAAAGCATAGGGAATCAATAAAACTTACGTGTAGCAGTGAATCGGAATATATAATGCACAACTAACTTACGCAAATCTTCTGCAAACATAACTGATATTCGGATCTCAACTACTACGTTTATCAGTATCTAAGTTTTAGGCTATTTTGACAGTTCAACTTTGAGTAAATAAGATGAAGGGTAGAACACTACAAAAATATTGAGTTATATTCCTAATTCACTGATAAAGTAGAACAAATAATAAAAAGTGGAATCCAGTTACCTTCCTCTTCACCCTTATGAATTGAAGACGCCATCCATACTTTTCTATGGGAATGCTGTGCATGCAATTCTTTCAGACTTTCTTTTACTCCCACGGAAGTGCCAAAATCTGCTATAGCTGGAGAAGGTACAAAAACAGACCAACAAGAAGTGCACCGCCTTTTAGTCGATCCAAAGTTTCTTAAAGACTAATTAGAATAATCCAACATATTTCTCCAAAACATTACTTGGATCTGGAAATCGGAGTCTGCATTGTGCCCTCAGAAGATCAATTGGATGCAAGCAATCCATTCATAATCATAATTTATAGTAAGAAGAGAAAAGTCTTACGCCATATCTTGCAGCTCCCATAATGAGATTTGGCCACAATTCACTTTCCATTAGCATGAGACTGCATTTGGCCTCCAAAATTGAAGAAAAGCATCCATACTAGATGGTATATCAAGGGGAGCAAACTGCTTCATGCCAAATAAGCACAAGGAAACTTCCATCAGCAAAACAGAAGACCCAAAAAAACTCAACCTAGCCCTGTTTTTGCAGAAGAACTCTTCTAGAATTGAAGTCTTCATCTGAAGATTTATACACCTTTTACCTCATGTTATGTACACTACACACACAAACAAAATATGAACCAAAATATTACAAACATTTTGAAATCAAGATTAAGAAACGGACTGTATGGTTGCTGCTGCACAACAAGGCATAGATAACCCATGCATTCTGAATCCATAACGATGCTATCTGATGGAACACATAAATACATCACATGAAGTGATAAAACTCCCATTCCAGTGACCATCTCATGACTGGAACGGGACCAAAATTATAAAACTAGACAACAGAACGAGAACAAGACGATTATATAATAGAAAATCATGGTTCGACACTTGATTCATAGGCAAAAACACTATTATTCTCTCACATAGACTGACAGAAAATCTACCAGTTAAGTAATTGAATAAAAAATTACAGCAATCACCTGATATATGACATTGCTTGGAAGTCTCTCCCTAATCACTTCACTGCAACAAAAACGAAAAATATGAACACTTCAATGAGTCAATTACCCTACCAACACGGCAATAAAAAGTGGAATCCAGTCCACAAACTTATTAGAACAAGAAGGGCACAAACACTAAAATCTACTCAATTATTCACGCATAGAATTGCTCCAAATATTGGAAAAATTCTAGAGAAATTGATACCTAGGGCAAAGGCAGAAGGCGGCAATGTTTCACCCTGGGATTCGTCTAGTACTCCAGCAGCGATGGAAGATGGGGAGAAGCTGAAAAAAAAAAAAAAAAAAGAACTAACCTTGATAGAAGGATCGACGACAGGCGAGCGGCGTCAGAGGAAGCGAGTGTGAAAATTGAAATTTTGAGACTGAGAGAGAGAGAGAGAGAGAGAGAGAGAGAGAGAGAGAGATTCACGGTGCCGGAGAGGAGGGAGCACTGTCGAGAAAGAGCCAGCGGCGGAGAGAGGCGGAAGATGAATCAGCGGCGGAGAGAGGCAGAGGAGAAATTAAAAGATGAAAACTAGGGTTGAGTGAGATTCTGAGGGGATTTTAATTGAATTTGAATCAGCGGCGGAGAGAGGCAGAGTACCGTGATTGGGAGCTAGGGCACGAAAATCCGGCGACGGCGAGTTCTCTCACAGCAGCGATGAAGCAGAGAAAAACCCACAGCTCTCGTTTCTTCGCGATTCTAACCAGAGCGAAAAAATTTTAAGTGTCTAAACCCACAACTCAATTCTTATTTTTTTTAAATTAGCTAATACTACTATAAGGTAAGGGAATAAAAAATACAAAACAAAAATAAATTAATATATAATTAAGCAAAAATAAACGCACATAGATGACGTTTCTAAATGAACCGTCGTGTATAGATTCACATAGATGACGTTTATAAATGGACCGTCGTGTATAGATGCACATAGATGACGTTTTTTAAAATAACTGTCATGTATACGATGTGAGCGCACATAGATGACGTTTTACCTAAAAAAACGTCATCTATGAAGTGTCATCTATGTGCATTTTTGTAGTAGTGGTTTGCTTTAGTATAAGTGGGAGATTGATGGATTTGTATACTAGAAAGCAGGCCTTTTAGCTTGTATGCATGTGTTGTCCATAACCACTAACAATCTTCTATCTGATTAAGTATGAATTGTTATCTATGCATCAAACATCTATCCATTATCTCAAAGTTGTAGGCTTTATGGTGTGTTGTAGATCACAGAAGACCATAGTTGCCGGTTCCTCACGAGATATAAAAGGGTATCACAGTCGAGACAGTTCTGGATATAACTGTCGGTTTAGGCTGTAGTATAGGCTGCATAAGTAGCTTGTCTTGGCTACTTGTCTATACTAGTACGTGCGTGTACTGATAGGATCACGATGAGGTGTATTCTTCTATTCTGACCAGATGTAGAAAGAATCAAGACCTCGGTGACTTAAGATGAACCTTAACTCTAGTTGAGTCCTAAGGGTGTATAGTTATAGTCTGCTTCTTTGATTTACCATGGGTGAGAGTTCAGAGTATCTGTAACTCAATATGCTCCGTATCTTGGGAAGCAACTATAACTAGTACGACTCTTAGTGCAACTGCAACAGAGCACCATATCCTGGTAGACCAGGTTGATCACATCCCCTGAAGAATTCATTAAGGACTATCATACCAAACCCTGCAGGTGGATTAAATTCCGGTATGATGAGTAAGGTATGAATGGTACTACTCAGGAAAATAAAAGAAGTTGAATAACACGAGCAGTCAGAAGCTCTAAGTTAATCAACGGATGTGGGATATCTTAAATATGGGGGTCGTTAAGTCTAATACTAGCCCTGAACTCAACAGGGGTAAAACAGGTAATTCAGTACTATTACTCTAGTGGAATGTTTTAGTACTTATGGACTAAATTATACTCTGGGCTGAGTATGGAGAATTTAGCCATTGGGAGGCCTCGGTATTACCAGCTAGTAGATCCCTGATCTGGCCCAAAAAGCTCAACAGGCCACAGTATAAGGAATAAGTGGGCCACCACTTAATTGGGCCCAGTGAGGGCGCCAATACTGCAGTTGGA
The DNA here is from genome assembly GCA_029379335.1 of Thymus mandschuricus. Lineage (NCBI taxonomy): Eukaryota > Viridiplantae > Streptophyta > Magnoliopsida > Lamiales > Lamiaceae > Thymus > Thymus mandschuricus. The sequence continues at coordinate 8,828,850 of CM057074.1, read as the reverse complement.
CGGCTAGTCCATAAGTTGCAGGCCTGGCCTGCAACTTAAGCCCAAGTCTCACTTGGTCTCCTCTATATATACCCCTCAAGGTCTTGTTCAAACCTGATGATCAGAATAATCGAGTGCACTTAAATATTCTGAACAAGAAAGGGAGGCTAGGGTTAGAGAGAGAGAGACGCGCGGCCGGGCAGAGCAGTTCGGTGGGGTTCCCGTTTCCGTGGCTGATTCCGAGGTTCGTTGTCCATCCAACGTCAGAATCGAGCAGGGATACAGATCAGAAGATCTATTCGCGAGTTCTCTACTTCTTCAGGTAATCGATCTATAAACCCCCTATGATTCCGCATTTAATTCATAGGAGCATGATAGGTTTATTCGATAGTTAGATATCCGAAATAGATCCTCGGGCGAACCGATCTTCACCGATCAGATATGGTTCCTTCAGCAGTCGGCCTCCGGTGATCCGCCCAGGCTGCTTCACAGGATTCTCCCCGTGCAGCTCGAGGAATCTGCACCTCACAGGGAGCCATCACCCTCTCCATCGCCCTCCTCATCAGCCGAACGGACTCCATCTCCAGTCCGTTCCGCCGCCGAGCCGTCCGCCTCGAAGCAACGCCCTGCATCTTCTCCGCAGGTCGTTGTTCCCTCACCTGTGAGGTCCCCCTCAGTCCAACGAGCTGGATCTGTAGAGATCCAGGATCTCACTGCTGAAGATTCTCAGTCTTCCCCCCTTCGGGATGTGCACGTGGAGGAAGACGTCGTGCTGCCGATCCAGCCATTCATTGAGCAGCCGATGTCTGCTGCTCACTCCCAGGTGGTCGCCATGAAGGCCGAGGCCAGGCTGAAGGTTATCGACCTGATGCCGGGGATAGCTCAACTCCCTAAGTCCCTCGACCTCGCTACTCACCTCCAGTTCTATCTGGTTTGTAAGTCGAGTTATTACTACGTCTTTGAGGCCTTGCTACAGGTCGTTACCCTCAACGACCTGAAGGTCGAGGAGTTGGCGCTGGAAGCGGAGTTCGGTTTCTTCAGTGTGGAGGATGCGGCCTCAAATTTCCAAACTCTAGTGCTGTGCCGCATGAAGGTCGAGGCCAAGGTTCTGGGTATCGACCTTCGCACTCTCTACACTCTCTCTCGCGCCTCTCGCGCCCTATATAACTCCGCCGCCGATGTTGGAGACGAGTTTGAAGTGATTCAAACTCCGGAGCAATCGCCACCCAGGAATGAGGGTGGTGATCAGCTTCTTGAGGCTGCTGCTCCGTCTCCCAAAATTTCAAAGGTTGATGTGGAGGTCGTGCTCGATACCATTTCTGCCAAGCTCGAGTCCATCATCATCAACCTTCCCGAGCAAATCAAGCAGGCCGTAGCTGAAGCCCGGATCGATATTGTGAAAGATGCCAAGATCCAGGCCGATGAAGCTGCCAGGGAGCGTGTCACGGACTTTGCCGTGAAGCTATTAAAGGAATATACTGACAAGCTCCTGCCGGGCCAGCTCGAGGAACTAAACATGGCGTCCCGCGACCAGATCGGGGAAGTGTTGGAGGACCTGGCCAAGGTCGATGAGCGAGTAACAAATCTGACTTCTTCTATCACTAACTCGGCATCGACCTCCAACACGCAAATCAACGCCATTCACGGCACTATCTCCTCCCTTCTCAATGGTCAACAGGAGTTGAGGGATGTCGTGACCAAGCTGCAGGAGGAGGATGCAACTCTTCTTTCCCTCATCAAAACCCTTTCTGATGATGTCGAAAAGGGGGAAGAAGATAGAGCCGCCGCCGCCGCCAGGAAGAAGAAGACCCCCAAATCAAAAACTCCTTCAACTTCCGTGGCTCCTCCTCCTCCTCCTCAAAAGAAGCCTGCTTCCCAGGCCGCCCCTTCCAAGGACGTCGCCTCCCAGGCCGATCCCATTGCTGTTACCGCCGCTGCCGAGGCCGCCGCTGCCAAAGCTCGTTTGGCAAAGCAGGCCGAGCTAATTACTGCCATGCATCTAGCTGGTGCGACGCCAGAGCAGGCCGTGGATCCTGAAGAGCAGCGGCGCTTCATTGCCAAGCGTCGGGCTGAGGAAGAAAGGAGAAAGAGGGAGAAGGATTGGATCCAAAACTCCTTCAACTTCCGTGGCTCCTCCTCCTCCTCCTCAAAAGAAGCCTGCTTCCCAGGCCGCCCCTTCCAAGGACGTCGCCTCCCAGGCCGATCCCATTGCTGCTGCGGCCGCTGCCGAGGCTGCCGCTGCCAAAGCTCGGTTGGCAAAGCAGGCCAAGCTAATTACTGCCATGCATCTAGCTGGTGCGACGCCAGAGCAGGCCGTGGATCCTGAAGAGCAGCGGCGCTTCATTGCCAAGCGCCGGGCTGAGGAAGAAAGGAGAAAGAGGGAGAAGGATTGGATCAGCCAGTCCTCCCTCGTTTTGAATGCTGGAGTCCAGCAGCAGGCCGTCGAGTGGCTCGACGAAAGGCAGAACAACCTGTTGCGGGAGCTCAACAGTTGCTTCATCCTCCTCCACTATTGGATCCAGGACCCCTCCCTTCCTGCCGACGCCGATGACGCCTATGCAGCTTACATGCTCAAATTCCCTTACCAAGACTTCATTGGTGAGCTTCGGAAAAAGGCTGCAGAGGCCGGTGCGATGTTAAGGGCCCCAGCAAAGGAATTCTTCGCGCCCTTACTTCTTGGTGATTCGGGGTACTTGGACTACTCCCGGGTCAACCAATACATCGCACAGACCGCCATCGGCCTGAACGTCAACGTGTCAAATTCCGATCCCGACTTTTGCCGAATCAGGGATGGAATTTACGCAAGCATGAAGTCGAAGTCGAGGGAGCAGGTCCAGGAAGAACGAGTGGCAGCTCGTTCCCAGCAGAAGAGGTAGATAGATAGATGATTTTGTATATTTTCTGTATTCATTTAAGTTCATAGCACAGTTTGTAATTTCCAAATGTAAAGTACGCTATCGAGCTGAATGAAGCAAAAATCATCTTTCGACCTGACGACAATATCTCTTTGTCCAGGCATCTGCCTTTACTGCTTTATTTACTTTGTTTTATTATCTGCCTCTTATATTTCCTTATCGACCTTTATGGTTATCGATCTTTCCTTGTTTTAAATCTTAGGAATTATTTGTAAAGTGGTTGGTTTCGACATCATCAAAAAGGGGGAAATTGTTGGGAACCCCCTTGCAGTTTGATTTTGATGATGTTTATCGAAACCACACTTAGGCATATTTTACTTGTTTAGGGTCAAGGTCGATAGATCGACCTGCTACCTGTTAGTGCAGGTCGATGCTCTCTAATGTTTAAAATGCAAGTTCGATCCACCCTGTAAGAGAAAGGTCGATATGATCGACCTGCCTCATTCAGATCGAGCTGGCATATCTGCCTGTCTATCGACCTTCCTTATCAAGCTTCCAGCCTGCATTGCCTTAGAAGATTTCAAGTGCTGGACTTTCACATCAAGGTCGATGCCCCACCTTCATGGAGCGTCACGACCTGATCCTTGCCACGTGGTGTGCCAGCAAGGACGAATCTTCCCGACGGCTAGAAGTGAGTCAGCTTCCAATGGCTAGTGCCACGTCAGCTTGACTCCAACGGCTAGTTTTTCAAAACTGCCTATAAATACTTCAAGCCATATCGGATTCAAACACGGGAAACTCAAGCTATCAACGCCAAATCTCTGCCCAAAACCTCTCTCAAGTTCATATCCATTCAAGTGTTCGAAATCCGATTAGTTTCCCAAACACATGACGAAGAGAGGTTTCCGATTCCGATATACACCACAACGACGAAGCGTTCACTGCTGCTTGTCGTTGATTCAACAACTTCTTCTCCGACTCGTTCGAAGTTAGAAAGTTTGTTTGTATTTTTGCCATTATAGAGTTAGTCAAGCTCTGTAAAAGCGAAAGGTTGTTTGTACAATTTAGTACGAAAGGTTGTAAGGGTCACGACCCAAAACTCGTGTCTAGATATTTTCAGGTTAGATTGTATCTAGAACTGATACTCAGTCAGTATAAATAAGAGAGAGGTGGATCCAAAAGAAAAGGGATTCTCAGGTCGAGTCGGCCTGACGTGGATGTAGGAGGGTTTCTCCGAACCACGCTAAATTGCGGTGTCTCTCTCTCTCTCTCTCTCTTTATTTATCGCCCTTATATTTCATTATCAAACTGACGAGCATCAACCTGCATATCACGCATCAACCTGCTATCTACTTTCAGCCTTAAGATTTTTCAAAGAGTTAACCAACCTCCACCAACTTCCGCATTAACAACAGTTTGATAAATCAAGCTTGATACCATACGAGCTTGATAGATCAAACTGCCTCTGATAGGTTCGACCTTGACAATCGACCTTTAGATCGACCTGATTTTATAAAAGTCAAAACGGTTGGTTATTGGTGTATTCCCCCCCCCCCCCCCCCCATATACACCAATTACTCTTTCTCGGGACCAACATTAGCAAATGTGGCTAAAGGGCTTAATGCCCGAATCTGAGAATCACGCTCATTTAGAACATAGGGTGCGGGGATGGCAGAATCCAAAGGCGAAGGGACCACAACTCCCGAGGTGGAGATGGTTACATTGAGTCAGATTCATACCGCCCCTTCTTAGTCAAGAGAGAAGGGGGAGATGAGCCTTTTCTCTTAACAGAAGATGGAGGAATGTCCGTCGAGGTGGTCCTCAGGTTCCGCATAAAGGTGGGAGAAGCCTCTGCAGCGGACAGACCCTGACCTGGGGAAGAAAAGCCAAAACCCTCCTCAGAAGGATGGGTGACAGAGAGAGGGGAAGAGGGAACAGGACCCTCTACACCTACCATCGGCCCTAACTTAGTAGAAGTAGGAATTAAGCCCCGAGATGGTAAGGACAAGGAGTCCTTGATCTCGAGAGGCGGAGCGAGTAGTAGAAGGCGGAATGGAATCAGGGGAAACTTTGCTTTTCCCCTTTTGTTGAGCTATTGCCTTTAGTCGAGAAGAGGAAGAAGCACCTGTTCCTCGCGAAGGTTTGGGTGAACCCGCAAAACCCCTTGCAGGTGAAGAGAAGGCTTCACGCTCAGCAGGGGAAGCCTCTTTAACAACACCAGGAGCCCCATCTGTGGGTCCAGCCTTGGCAATCATCCGCTGAAGCTTATCATATGCTTTCTTCTTCAAATTCTGTTTAGAGATGTCCATTTCTGCACACATTTGAAAAGATTAATACTGCTCACACACCTAGTGAAAGATATATGAAATACTGAAAAATAGCAATAATACCAAAGAAATTTTTTACCCATTAATGGAGTCCAGGGGACGCTGGGTTACAAACCAAAGAAAGAAAGAGTTTCTTCACTTTCTACAAGAGGCCTAAGCATGGTATGATCAGAAGGATATTCGGACAACAGTATTGACATTATCTCTTCCTCCCAAGAAGATAAAAGAGGGAGAGGCCGAGAAGTTTTCTCTTTGCTAGGGTTCCTATACAAGTTGATGTCAGGAATATTCCAAGGAACACCAGGGGGAGGACTAACTGTCAAATAACATTTATGCCAGTCCTTATCTATGGACTCATATTTGCCGTATATATTGGCAAACCGAACATTGGGAGAAAAGTATAGATGAGAATCCCTGTGTTTTAATTCATGGGTACGAAAGAAAAAGAATGTTGTATCCTTCACCCCCTCTAGACTAGTGATTATATGGAAAAAAAACAGCCTTGCGAATAGAAGCTGGGTTCAGTTGATTTAAGGGCACATTGTACAAATAAGCAATACGAGCGAAAAAAGGGGGCACGGGAAAGCGCAGTCCGACCCCTAATTGAAAGAACCAGAAGGCTTTGAGAGGGGGCGTCAACAGCGAAGGACACTCATTCTCACCGGGGACTTTTAGAGAAAATCCCCCGAATTTCTTCACCTTCCTGATAAAAACATCTAACGCAGTTTTATCTAGGGTAGAAGATTCATACTTATCCAAGGGTAAAGTTTTTTCCTTTGGTTTACCCTCTGTATTTTCCTTCGGAAACTCAGATCCTGAAGCAGATCTGGTAGACCTGCTACGGCCTTGTTGATCAAAAGTACCCCGCCGGGAAGAAGAAGATTTCATAGCGGTCGCCTAAAGAGAGGATAGCGGAAAATCTAAGAGAAGAGTGAAATGCAAAGAATACCTGTGCAATGGGGAGTAGAAGCGTCGAGAAATTGAGAATGGTGGAAAAGGTTTCCTTTTTTCCTTCAAAATATTAGAAGAATATAAAGGAAAATGAGTAGTTACTACCTATAAACTTGGGAAAGGAGAGAATAAAGGTGAAAGGGGAAGAAGGGAAAGCGTGTTTCTCCCACTGCACCATAATTCAATTAATCCCAGGAGACAGATATAAACAACAACAGAAATAGAATAGCATTCAGCTGTTCAATTCCATTATCTATTGGTATCACCCAAAACAGATTATGAGAGAAGAACAAAGGTAAAAGTAATAAAAGTAGGGGAAAATAAACAAAAATGTAGGATTTCCCTTCAGAAAATGAGGCCAATTCTCTACAAAATAACAGGTAAATAAGAACCTCAAGGTCATCCCAAGGGCACTACTAAAACCTCATACAACACGGAGAAAGCACCTTCACAGCTTGGAAAAGCTCAGGCTTAATAATTAGGGGATAATCTTCGGTTTCAGTAGTGATGAGTAAAAAAGGAAAGATGGGCCTCTTATAGGCAAGAAGATAATAAACGTGCATCTCTCTTACGTTTTACATCAGACAAATAATGAAAGGAAGAGTTCTCATATCGCCTTGTCCTCGGAAAATTAAACGTCGCACTGTTTCCCATGTGACAAGACAACCATGACGTTGGCAGTGTGATCCTTTCCCGCCTAAGCGTTTATCAGAAGCTAATGGAGCAAGCTTCTGGACTTTGGGGGGGAGTAGCTGATAGGGATAAATATTAGCTTTGCCAGCGTGGCAACTCCAATTGCTAACTAGGCCACTGATGGGGGCCAATGAAAACTGTTGATAGGGATTAATATCAGCCCTGCCACGTAAAAAAATCTAGATATTAAGAAAACATGCCTCCCATAGCTTCGGGGCATCACCTCCGAAGGGAGTTACTACCAACAATGATACGGACTGAAAATAACGGTGCCATATGGCACCGTCTGATTAAGTGGTTCTGATAGGCCTGAGTATTAGCCTTACTGACGTGGCATCTTCCATGCTGATTAGACCCTTTCCATGAAAGTTTCAGATGACTTGCTCGATAAAGATGCCTAAGCCGCATATGCTTCAAGGTCTTGCACAAATCCAGGCCTGTGCCGAAGCTCCTGCACAGATCCTGGCCCATGCAGAGGCTGCTTTAAGCTTGTAAGCACCTGTTGGGATTTAGGGATCTGCTTAACACACGGCCGGCGTGACTCTACCTACCTTAGGGTGAGGACCACAAAATTGATGACGAAGAGAATCTTGTCCCCTCAGAAATTCCTTTCTTGTCCTCCCCCTACACGAAAGTTCACCTTTTTGCCCTTTCATCATCTATAAATACCAAGTGGTCACACCATTTCATTCAACTGAACTTGACTCAATTCTACACACGCACTCTGCGTACTATTCCATTCACTTCACACTCTACTACGAGCTCCTTCAAGCTGAGGCAAGTGGAAGTTTCGAGGTCTTCTCCCGAGAAACCTCACTCATCATCACCTTCATCTTCCATTCTTATCACTGGGAAGAACATCTCCCATCCTCTTGAGCCTAAGTATAATCTTCGTTACTAAGAGAGGACGAAGCATAGATGCTCTTTGCGCTCCTTACTTCTCCTTCCCTTATCTCCTTCTCTCTTCGTTTTTCTACTTGAATGAGCTCTAAGCTCCATGGATTTAACTGATTTATGGTTATAAATACCCTTTGTTTAAGCACATAGCTCGATTACTACCTTCTACATCATATGAACGATGCTCTGTATAAAATGAGTGGTTATGGCTAATAGATCATATGAATCTCTTACTCTTCACTGTTATAATCCTTTATCTATGAATGCTCTTTGCAAACATGATGAATAATCACTTAAATTGTTGTGGATCTTTAACCCGGATCTATCAACTTCTATAGTAAAGGTATTGTGTGTGGTTTAGGTATATCAATCCCTGTGGATACGATACTCGTACTTTCGTATACTATGCCTATTTTTGTGTGGTAGAAAATAGTGCGATCAACAAGCTGTCCACGATTGCAGAAATCGCGAACACTTTGGAGTCGGTGAGCTATCCCATTCCACCGATGTAGCAAGCTATGGATTTAGTGTACAGCTCGCCGATGTAGTTGAAAGGACTTTTCAGGTCCTCTTGAAGATTGTTCCCTCGCTTGGCCCATATAGCATCCTCCTTCACTGTATAGTGCCAATACTCGGCCTCCACTCCTAGGCCGACGTTGGACAGATACTCCTCTCTGTCAGTGGGCAGATCGAAGACTTTCACCACTTCTATCAGGCTAATATACATGGGCTCGCCGGTAGAAGAATCTGTAATTTTGGTGGTGAGTTCCTTCTCACGAAGATTTAGGAGGAACTCTGCTCTGACTCTTGTATAGATCTTTGATGGCTTGGCAGTGAAAAACTTCCACAATCCAGCAGTTGTCACGGCCCAGTGAAAGAAATCGGCAGGTTCAACGATGGATTTGTCGAGGTGGGGTTCAATGTTTGTAAGGTTTTCGGCATTCTCCAGGAAAACCTCCATGGTGGTGGTTTCTTTCTTCTTTTCCATGGTAGATCATAGAGAGAGTGTTTAAAAGAGATTTATAGGGGTTCTTGTGAAAAAGAAGGTGATTGCAGATTTGCAGAGAACACAAAAAGCATTCACAAGAATGGCAAATTTGGGGGTGATGAGTTTCTACAGTGCGAACAGTCCCCATATTTATAGATTTAGGGTTTGACGCTGAATTGGTAGGGTAAATTACGACGTGGCTGACATGTCGCAGTTAAACGTGACGTCACCATGGTTAAAGATGAACCACATAGGTGACCAAGCGTAGCGCGTGCCACAATGTGGTTCACTTGAACTCTCGCCCATGATCCAACAGCTGTGGTTAAAATATTATTCTGATTTAACGACTAGATCGCTTCGCGTTTTGGCGCTTCAATTTGGAAGTGAGATACACGCACCCGGTTATTTAAACCCTAGTACTGTGCGCATTAAATGCAAAGTAAAAAGTTAGTAGGCACTCGAGTGTACCCAGCTCGTACGTCTCGCTTGGTAGTTGCCAGCTTAGCGATGGTAGTCGTTTGACTGTCTTACTCGCTTTGCAGAGCGTTCGCTTGACGTGACTAGAGCACACTCGCTTGCGATGGTGAGTTCGAGTGACGAAGCACTCGCTTGACCATTTTTGAAGCAAATAAATATGAACTTAGATTTTCTTCATAAATTTTAAAATGTTTCTGACTTACATACTTTGAGAATAAACAAGAGTGTTTATCTCTTTGTAATTATGTCAGATTACATTTTTATTTTCCACTTAGCAAGTGAGGGGCACGCTTCGCTTTGCTTAGTACACTTTAAATTGAAACTCATACCTGTCAGCCTAGCTTCGTTGTAGGCTGATACCTCATCGTAGACTTTAAGCTTGAACTTCATGGGATTAATCTCTTCCATCTTCCTCCTGGCTTGGAAAGTCCTCCATCAAAAGAATGGTGGGAGAAAGAATGAGAAAGCATCTTGGACCGCTCGACCCATATGGGGAGTATACGGCGATGCTTAGCCACGATGAATAAGATGAGGGAAATGGATAAGCACTTGGCAGCTCGACCCGAAGGTGAGTAAGAAGTGTTTATCCACGATGAATGGGAGATGAGAGACATGCTTCTCTTCAGCGGATCGTGGGAAGAGGAAGCAAGGGTCATTGTGAAGGCTCTGCCAAGCGTTCACGTTTTACGTAGGGATATGACGCTAACCCTATAACCTTTACTAGTAAAGGTATTTGCAAACGTTTGTACCCACTTGCGGGAATCCTAAGCTACGTAGCAACATCCTTGCTCGCTTTGGAAGTAGATAATTCCTAGAATGATCAATAGTTCCCCCTTACCATAGACTTAACAATTCCTGTTAGTTGGTAGGGAACATCTTCCAACACTCCACCTAACTCCTCCTTATATCTTCTCAAGCGAGTGAATGATCAAGTAACTCGTTTGGGCTTGATGAAGATATAAAGCTTAGGGTTTCCCCCTTGCTTTGTGCTCCCATCACTAGCATTCTTCACCAGGGTCTAATAACCCTAATTCCATGCATAACTGGTTGAAGTAGATTGAGTTTCATATCTTTCCTCCAAGCTTTTGTGTCTAGCGAAGATGTCCTCAAACTTACTAGTCATAGCCCTTAGATTAAGCTTGACTTCGTCATGCTCAGCGGCTAGCTTTCGGTTTTCACTCTTGCTGTCAGGCAAAGCTTGTTTTAACACTTTGTGATTACTTAACAAATCCTGGTGTTCGTTAAGTAGCTCACTCCATGTAGAGGAATACACTTCCTCATCGTGTTTGTGTGTATGTGTAATTCAAATGAGTGAGGGATAGTAAAATACCTCTCCAGTGTCTTCATCGGTGAGCACCATTAGACCTTGATCCTCTCCCTCGCTTGAGTTGGGATCTGTGAAGGCATCTGAGTTGCTTTCCCCTTTCTCGCTTGGATAGGGTGATGACTCGCTTGCTACTAGCGCTCGCCGTGGAGCGTCCCTTCTCGCTTTCAATTCTTCTTTTTCTTTCGTGTTTAGCTTTGGGCATTCGGACTTGTAGTGGCCCATCTTGTGGCAGTGATTGCACTCCACATCCATTATGTCCTTAGCAATCGGCTTTGAGGTCTCCTCACGCTTTCCTTTGCTATCACGAGCTTCAGTGCTCTTCCCTTTGTACTGCTTGTAGAACCTCTTGTATTTCCCTACTCTGGAGTTCATCTTGTTGATGTTTCTGGACACGAACACGTAGTGCTCCTCTAGTTCTTCACGAGACATTTTTGAGATTGGTGACTCGCTTGATGTCTCAGCAACTTTGAAAGCAACTCCTTTGCCTGTTGCTGGGGCTTCATCTTCATCATCAAGAGACATTCGATTGAGATCGAATTCGTGCGCCTTGAGTTTGGAGAACAGAATCTCCGGGGAGAACTTCGACAAGTCTTTCGTTGCAAGGTAGAGCTCCTTCATTGTTTGCCACTTCCTGGTGAGAGCTCGAACTATTATGAGGTTAATCTCCATGTCGGTGAACTCCTTTCCGAAAGATACAAGCGTTGAGATGATGTTGGTGACACGTAGCTCGAAAGCGTCGATGGTCTCATTTGGCTTCATCGACAAGCTTTCGAACTCCCTCATAAGCACTGCAAGCTTATTGTTTAATCTTTTCAATTCCTTGTGAGATCTGGGCTAGAGTGGCCTAAACCGACAGTTATATCCAGAACTGTCTCAACTGTGATACCCTTTTATATCTCGTGAGGAACCAGCAACTATGGTCTTCTGTGATCTACAACACACCATAAAGCCTACAACTTTGAGATAATGGATAGATGTTTGATGCATAGATAATAATTCATACTTAATCAGATAGAAGATTGTTAGTGGCTCTGGACGACACATGCATACAAGCTAAAAGGCCTGCTTTCTAGTATACAAATCCATCATCATCTGCAAAGCCCACTTCAACACTGGCTCTCGCTTCAACTACGGTTGAAGCCGCCCCTACCAGTCAAGTGATCACTCCATCTGTATCCACTGCAAAGATAGATATGCCTCCACCAAAACAGCCTTTGAAGCGGACTGCACCTGAGTCCAGAGAAGAAGACCCTGCTGCCAAACGTCAAAAAATGCAGCAGACGGTAACTGAAAAGGCCAGTCGCTTTGAAAGGAGACAAAAGAATAGAGAAGAGAAGGAGAGGAGGAAGGATAAGGACGAGGAGGTGAAGGAGAAGAGGCTAAGGAAGATAGATGAGCGGATTGAGTCCCACTGGAATGAAGTGAGACTCATTCAGTCCGCTATCGCACGAAGCGCCTACATCCCACACACTCCTGATGAGTCAAAAGCAGTCCAGACTCAAGCTTGGATGGACACCTGCCGAGTCACTATGACGGAGATGATCAATTCCGGTCGCTACCATCCCGAAGAACATGACTATATTCGCAAGCGTGTCAATGGGAAGCTTCCAAAGTGGACCACTGACACCAGTGCCAAAATTCAACTCGGTCATGAAAGAGTTGACAAGCAGAACGGAGGAGGAACTGGCCACGTGAAGGGATCATCATCCAGACTCGAGGCAAATCGAGGACTTCATACCGAGAGACCTTCTCGATACATGGCTTATCTTGAAGGACAAGTTCATTAAGGCTTACTACTACTGGCATGTAGTGCCTTATCAAGATAGGTGCTCGAGAATGGACGCTCTCAACAACTTCTTGTGCCATTACAACGAACGGCTACGGCGGAAAATCTTTACTCTGGCGGAGCAAGCTGAGCCTTTACCTCTCATCGTAAGGTGCCCGCAGTAAAGGAGTATCCCATGCCGTTTCAGCCAAATTCCTTGGTTCCTAACCGAAGGATTATCGATGATGAAGTTGATGAAGCTCTGAGATTGGAGCGCAGGTGGAGACCGAGTCAGCACAACATCATAACAATGGAAGTGAATGTCCTGTCTGCCTATTACATCAAAGAGAAGACAGAGGAGAAGAAGAAGGAAGAGGAGGAGACAAAGATAAAGAAGGAAGAGAAGGACGAGGCTGCAGGAAATCCTTGAATTTCAAGCCTCATATTTTGTGAACTATCGTTCAAATCTATCCCATTTAAATTTCTGTCAACTTGTGTCACTTACGTGCTTTGTGAATGATTTAATCATGCTACAAAACTCAAACAACGTAACTGGAAAAAAAAGGGGAAAGGAACTTAAAAAAAAAAAATCAAACGAACATGCAAAGGAAGCAGTCGCTTGAAGTTCCTTCCACGGTTAGGCAGGCTAAGTCTCTTAGTCTAAAAATCTTTGGGTTTTGGCATCATCAAAAAGGGGGAAATTTTTGGGAATTGTTAAGAACAATATGTTAAGGGGGAACTCATATGGGACACTTCGAAGTGAGTCAAGTATTTGTTTTGATTTGATCCCAAAACCCCAAGTGTTCTATTCCCAAGCGACCCTTTTTGGTATAGATAATAGGTTAGAAATTTTTCTAAGCCTATACTGTTAGGATGGCTTTATTTTGCTTTAGTCACTTAGGTTTTAGACTTCAGAAAGTTCAAGTGAAGGCCACTCGCATGAGTGTGTTTTCCAATCGAAGCGAGTCTACCCAACCGAAGTGAAGCGTGCGGAAGAATAGCGAAGCGAAGCGATTGCTACAGTGGAATCGAAGCGAGTCCACCAAAGCGAAGCGAAGCGAGCGCTACAATGAAAAGCCAAAGCGAGTCAACGCGGGTCAACACTTATTAAAGCAGTCACTTGGAGAACTCACTTCCCAAGTACTCGCTACAGTATGACCCTGAAGCGACTTTATTCGAAGCGGACGCTACGAGACTAAAACGAAGCGAGCCACTACCTACCAGAAAGCGACAGCATAATTCCCGCTCCCATTTCAAACTCCAGTCAACTTGAGATCGTCACATTAATTGCAAGATCTCCACGTGTCGAACACGGAGAGGAGCAGAGGAGTTGACTGCCAGGCCGACAGGGCGCCGCTACAGTACTGGCTCGCTCCAGTTACTGTTAAGTTTGTAACTTAGCCAATTTCGGCAAAGAGACAAACTGTGCACTTGCAAAAGCAACTACCTGTGCAAAGTACTGTCGAGAGGAGGAGGGACAAGGCCACCTACCAAACAACGGATCTCGGCCATCTCTCCGCCTATAAATAATGAAGGATGAAGACGAAGAGAAGAGAGAACACTACTTGAGCATTCGAGCGCCTACTGCAAACAAACACTCCCAGCCTTAGAGCAATCGTCGAGTCTTTGTTTCCAAGTGTTCTCCGAGTTCCAGTCTCATCGGAACTCGTCTTCGCAACCTTCACACCTATAATTCTAATCCCATTCCATATCTCAGCTTAGAAGAAGAGCTCTAGCCTACTTTACACTTACTGTAAAGAGCTCTTCATAGTGTGTTCGTCGTAAACCAAAAACCCTAATCTGTTCGTTAGGTTTTTGTGTTCGTCGTTAGGTTGTGTTCGATCCAAGGCCATACTTTCATCGATCGTAGAAGCCTCGATCATAGATTCTAGATCCAAGCTTGCACTTACCTGGTTCGTGTAAAGCTCGATCGAAGCTAGGCTGTGAGGAGAGCCCGCAATCTCCCTGTTGTCGGACTGAAGCGAGTGAAGCTTCCAGTCCAGTTAGGTCTTTGTAGTGAACCCGTAATCACTGCGTCTGTCGTCAGATCCAAGCGACTGAAGCTCGATCTCGACTAGGTTGTTGAAGGACCCGTAACCTTCAAGTTCTTGAGTGAAGAGAACAGTTGCCGAGTGCAACAAAGTGGACGTAGGAGTTTCATCTCCGAACCACTATAGATCTTGTGTCGTATCTCTCTAAACCCTAAACTCTTTATTTTCCTTGTTTGATTATTCATTGCACTTGCATCTAAACAAACATAACTTGGAATTTTAAATACTTAGGAAAGATATTAGCTCACCGAATTCCGCATCTAAAGTAAAGTCTCACTCTTGGTCAAGCTCTAAGCTTAGGTCAAGAGAATCGTGATTACTTTAGATCTAGCTCTCGGCTAGGTCTTAGTATTTCTAACGAGCACTTTACTTTATACTCTGAGTTAAGGAATTTGAAGTTGAAAAACATCAAAATACGTATTAACCCCTCCCCCCCTCTACGTATTTTTCCTATAACAAACCGGGACCAACACAGATATTCCCACCACCTCCAACCTACAGAAATCCCTCACCTCACAAAAAGCCCAAGCGACCACCTCCATAACACCCCAAACCAAAGCTCTCGAGATCTTTCATGGGGACTGGGAGAGATCAGTCGAGAAGGTGAGGAAGAGGTACTCATCAGTGCCTATGACTAACGAATCCATCGAGAAGGCAGCAGATTTCTTGACGTACGTCGCGTATAGAGGTACAGAGTACTACAAGATTTTTGGCTTGATCAAAGCCTTCACAGAACAGACCGTCGCAGAGCCGGAGGCTCTTCAATTGCAGTATATCGGCGTGGATGGCTTCAAAGCGCTGATAAACAAACCCAAGTACCTCAAACTGCTTGACGCCATTGTCAAGCGAGAGTACCCGGATGCAGAGCTGCCGGAATGAAAATTGTCAGAGCATGACCTTGCCTTGAAGACCAAGCATGAGGATGTTGTGAATGGTCTCAACCAAGAGATCACCAGCCTAGCTGATTCCATCAAGAAGCTAGAGGAGGAGAAGTTGTAGGCAAGCAAGGAGCTTGCTGCACAAAAGAGAAGCCATGAAGTGAGAGAAAGTGATCTGGAGTCTCAGATCAAGGATGGAGAGAAGAAGCTGGATGTACTGACATCCAAGCTTGCTGAGAAGGAGAGGGATTTGAAGAAGAAGAAGGAGAGGGAGGTAGCCTCGCATGTGGAGAAGCACAAGGAGGAGCTGAAGGCTGAGGAAGAGAAGAGGAAAGAGCTCGAGGACGAGAAGGTCAACGAGCTAATGAAAGTATATGGAGAGATCAACCGGGCAATAACTGCCAAGCTCAAATTGGAGGATGAGAAAGCGACCCTCCAGTCCTCGCTTGACAGAGCGGAAAGAGAGTTGACGAGCCGGAGGAATGAAGATCACCGTGTAAATTTGGCAGCGGTGGATTTTGCCATGAAGAACATTGAGCTTAATGATTTTTCTGCCGAGCTCAACACCAAACAGTCCAAACTAACCCTGCTTGAGATGGAGCTTGCTGCGTCTCAGGATTTTTCTGATCTCAAAATGCAAGAGAAAAAGGAGATAAGGGCGGAGATCAAAGCGGAGCTCAACGCTCACTTCAATGCCATCGAAGCGAGGGAAAGAGACGTTGAGCCACTTGAGAGCCTGATGAGAGAGGTTGCCCAGTAGGAGTATGCTGTTGGAGAGTGAGAGAGGCAGTCCTTCGTTTTGATGGAGGAGATTTCCAAAAAGACTGCCGAGCTGATGTTAATCAAGGATGGTTCTTTCTCCGACCGCACCGTTGGTGCTCTAAAGGCAATGATGAAGGAATTTGCAAGTCTCCATCACGCTATCAATGAAAAAGGCATAACACCAACAACCATTGGCGATGATGCCAGAAAGGGGGAAGACAACACCCCTTCAAGCAGAGCCGATAAGGGAAAACAGGTTGTTGAGTACCAAGTCAAACCAGTCACCTTCACAGTTCAAGCTGCCGAGCCAACCAAGCTGCTCGCTTCCTCCTTCGCCGCTTTTCACAAAGCCTCGTTGAGGGTGTCTATCCCCTTCGACACAACCCTGGAAGCGATGCAGTCATTCGAATTAATGGATCAAGGGTTTGTAGAGATCCAACAAGTGAAGCCGATCCAAGCCGTGCCATCAGAAACTGCCCGAGCTTTACCGGTTGCTGCTGCTGCTGCTGATGCTGTTTTTACTGCTCAAGTTGTCCCTCCTCAAACTTCCCAAGCTAAGCAGACCAAGACTGTCACCAAGCGGCCCGCTCCAACTGCTAAGGAAGCGGACCTCGCGGCTAAGCGCCAGAAGGTGAAGGAGGATCTTGCTGTCAAAGCATGCCGGGTCGAGATTGAGAAAAGAAGAAGGAGAATAGGATCCAAAGGGCAGAGAGGATCAATGCAAAGAGGCGTGCTTGGATTGAGAAAATCAAGGAGCACACCATTCAATTAGTTGAGGAGAATATTCTTGTCCAGCATAGCCTAATCACAAGTGGATATAATATTCCTCTCACCCCAGAGGAATCAGAGATGTGTGAGCTCGAAGCTATCGTACAGGCTTGCAAGAAGTCCTTGATAGTTGTGGAGAGAATAAAGGGCTATTCCAATGAGAATTATGATTACATGAGGAAACTCATAAACAGCCGAAAGCCTCTTTACAACAACGAGCTAAGTGATAGATTCAACAAAATAATGAAAGAGCTGGTGGAAAGGCCACTTGATCAAATAGAGCGAAGAAGAGCAGAACATCCAGATGCTCGTTTTACTGAAGACCTCATCGAGGAAGAGCAGAAGGAGCGATGGATGGTGTACCGAGAGAAGTTCATCAAAGCTTACTATTTCTGGCAGGTGATCTACGATCAAGCAACATGCTCGAAGCTTGATGCCCTGCACAACATTATGGTTGTCTATGATGAAGAGCTTTGGAGGGCGATTTTGATCTCGGCATAGCTTGCAGAACCGAAGCTGATCCTTAAGATTCCAGAGAGGATGCTATTTCCCAAG
The DNA here is from genome assembly GCA_029379335.1 of Thymus mandschuricus. Classification (NCBI taxonomy): domain Eukaryota; kingdom Viridiplantae; phylum Streptophyta; class Magnoliopsida; order Lamiales; family Lamiaceae; genus Thymus; species Thymus mandschuricus. Next base: position 8,811,577 of record CM057074.1, on the reverse strand, counting down.
CCGAGAGTTGCAGGCACAATCATTGTTGATCGAGAAGTCATAGATCATGAAATCAGAGAAGCTCTGCACATCGACAGACTCAACAAGCCAAGCTCAGCAACTTACAAGTCCATGAAGCCAAGAGTGCTTATATTGTTGAGTAATCTTCTCTCTCTCTCATTCTCTCTGTGATCATGCTTGACTATCTATGGAAGTTTATTTTTCTGTCAAGCGTTGTGCTTTCTTTACTTATAGCTTTTACTAGCTTTATGTGATTTTTATCCTTATGCTACAAACCTACACAAACCATAAGAACTTAAAATAAATTAAAAAAATTAAGACTGAGAAGGATTCAGTCGCTTGATGGTTCTTACAATGGTAAGTGTTGGGTTTTGGCATCATCAAAAAAGGGGAAAATGTTGGGAATTGTTAAGGATTCACTTGTTAAGAGGGAACAAATTGGGATGCTTAATAAAATTTTGTTATGTATTTTGATTCGATCCCAAAACCCTCTGTGTTAATCTTATTCCCAAGCGACCTTATTTGATTAGCATGATAGGTTGAATTTTTCAAGCTTATAATGTTAGGAAAGCTTGTTTTGCTTTAGTCACTTTAGGATTAGACTGCAGGATGTTTTGAAGTCAAAGCGAGTCAACCCGATAAAGCGAAGTGAGTGCTCTTGACAAAATCCAAGCGAGTCTACCCAACAAGCGAAGCGAGCGCTCTCGATAAAGTCAAAGCGAGTCAACCTGACTAAAAACGAGTACTCCGATCAAGCGAAGCGAGCATGATGCAAAGCTTGAAAACGACAGCTCAACTACCATCTCCAGTTCAAACTCAAGTTTGAATCTAGTCAAGTGAAGATCAACCACATTCATTGCAGATCTCCACGTGGCTAACAAAGATTGGATGCTAGAGTTGACCGGCTAGACCGACAAGCAGCCGCTACAGTACTGGCCTACGCTTAGCTTTTAGCCAAATTGGGAAAGAAGACAAAGCGAGCCTCTAAAAAGTTGTAGGTCAAGCTCAAGTACTGTCGACTGTGGAGAGACAAAGCCACCAACCTTCAAACGGCTTCTACCCGTCTCTCACACTATAAATAGAGACATGCAGAGAAGAGAACACTTAACACTTCCTTGAAAATTTCCAGCGCTCAAAGCAAACAAATACTCACGATTTCCAGCACACATTCCTGAGTCCTTGTAAGAAAGTGTTCCAAGCTTCAATCTCACCAAAGCTTGTCTCTGCAACCCTCACTCTCTAGCTTCTAAGCCACTATACATATCCAAGCTTAGAAGAGGAACCCTAGCCTTTACTCTAAACTGTAAAGGGTTCTACACTTAGAGTGTGTGTTTACAAACCAAACCAAAACCCTTGTTCTTGTCTAGTCAAGAGTGTTAATGTTAGTGTTTATGTTGACTGTAAGGTTGTTGTAAGATCTAAGGTTTCACTTTCATCAATAGTGAAAACCTCGATCAAGTAGTGAGGATCCAAGCTTGCACGTTCATTGACTGTGCAAAGCTCGATTCTTATTTTAGGTTTTTAGCGAGAACCCGTAATCTCCTTCTTGTTGTGTGGATCCAAGCTTCCAGAGCTCGATCCTTGTTTAGGTTTTTGGGGAACCCATAATCCTCAAGTTTCTTGAGTGAAGAGAAACTGTTCCAGCATGGAACAAAGTGGACGTAGGTGTTTTATCACCGAACCACTATGAACCTTGGTGTCGTATCTCTCTCTCTACTCTTTCATTATTTTATTGTTTTGATTATCATTCTTGCACAAGTATATAAACAAACATAACACGGGAGTTTAATTATTTAAGAAAGATAACTCACTAAATTCTGCATTTCAGCAAGCGAGCCACTCTAGGGATCAAACGTTCGCTTAGGTCCTTAGAGTGCTTAACTATATATCAAGCATATGCTTAGGTTTTAAGTTTCAAGAGACTCACAAGCTTATACTGAGATAAGTTTGAAAAGAAGTTGAAAAACTTCTATTACATGTATTCACCCACCCCCCCTCCCCCCCTCTACGTGTAATCCTACTTATCATTCCGGGACCAACATATTCACTCTTAGAATTCACTTAGAACCCTAATCACTTTCCCTCTTTCCCTTTTGGTTACTTGAAATTGTTGATGAGGATTAAGCTTGGATATTGAAGTTTTATTAAAGATTTCATTTTCATTTCCTTCCCTTGTTAATTTCATTGTGCTTTCTCTTGTGTTTGTTGGGTTGTTTGCTAGATTTATGGCTAGCTAATCACTTTTATGGTTTCAAGTGATAGATGATGTGATCTAGATGTAGGATGGTATGGATTTAGATGTAGATTTACCTTTTACCTTGAATTGCCTGTGAATTGAGTTTAATTTGAATGCATGACTACTTGATCACTAGGAGTGCATCTAAGGTGTTTGATGGAATGCCTAGGAAGCTTCCATTCATAGCACTTGGCATAAATTCATACCCATATCACATAGAATCCATCTCATATGATTCCTAGAAAGAATTGCATGAAGTGAATGATAGTTGGTAGGTTATTATAGACTTAAATGAGCCTTTGGGAGTTAGTAGAATAATTAAATGCTTAGAAGGTATTTATTGTTCTATTGATCTACTTGTTAGCTTATTTTAGGAGGATATGTTAGCATACATGATAAAGAATACGGATAGGGACCAATATCAGCCTGGTCACGTGGCATCTTTTAGCGTTGATTGGGCCTGCACTTTAGAGCCTCAGATGTCGTGCCTAGTGCAGATGCATTATCTAGAGCAGAAGTTGTGATGTTGTATATGGATCCACTTCGTGGCAGAGGCTATGCCAGGCAAGATGGCATCTGCCTAGACCTAGGGATCTGCTAACACATACAATCCGCGTGACCCTATACCCCTTAGGGTGAGGACCACAAAATTAATAACAGAGGGAATCTTGTCCCCCTGGAAATACCTCCCCTGTCCTTCCCATATATGTACATTCGCTTTTTCATCCTTTCCGACGCCTATAAATAGAGGGTGATCTCACCATTCCAAAAACTTTCCAACACTTTCCATTCACGCTCTACTTAGAGTTTTCTCTCTTTCTTTCGAACGGGAGTAGCCGAGGTCCTTTTTCAAGGAACCTCCTCCATCATCTCTCCCATCTTCACTCCGTGGGCGAGAAACACTCCTAGCTACTCAAGCTAGAGGTATAATTCTTATTACCAATCAAGGACGAGTATAAGAGCGTCTTGCGTTCTGTACTCCGTACTCTTCTTCCTTTTTCTCTTCCTAGATGAGCTCGGTTCTTCATGGATTCGGCCGGATCGGTAGCTCAAACGCCTTGCGCTTGACTTCTATCTTAATCCCCTTTTACATGGAAAACAGGCATCCTATGGAAGTTGAGCTGTAAAGACAAATATATTATATGAGTTTCTTTTATATTTTTACTTGTGATCAATTGTACATGAATACTCTTTGCCAATTTATAAATATTATGAATAATTGTACAATTGTTGTGGATCTTCGACCCGGATCTAACAACTGGCGCCGTCTGTGGGAATTCATGAGTTTAAGACGTCAATTTCCTCTCTTATGAACAAAACTCTTAGCTCGTCGTTTTAATATTACCAGTAAAATTGTGTTTTACTCACTCATAAGGAAGATCTAGGAAAAATTGGTATCTGGTATGAATGGGTACATTACATTCGCTGGATAATTCACAGGAACTCGAATGCTAAAAGTATCAGGCATATGTTGAATTTTCTTTGGTTTAAAGGCAGAGAAGGATATGATGCTCAAATGATGTTTCCTTTCTAAATGATGTTTCCTTTGTAGTTGCGATTAAGATGGCTAAATTGTGTCTTTACCTGTAGAATGATAGGCTTGAAGAATTCTGAGAAGTTGAATCAAATTTGGAGCAATTCCGAGACATTCTCAAATCCACCTCTGACAATCGGGGAGTTTAAAAGTCTTGCCAAAAGTCATAAATCAGGAAATTAGCCTGTGGGTTATGAGGAATTGGTAGTGCAGAGGAAGCACTATGATGTAATCATAGACCTCTGTATTATCATGAACCAAAAACCACACAGAGCAAACATTGTGATCGCACTATTTTCTACCACACAAAATAGGTGTAATATAAAGAAGCACGAGTATCGTATCCACAGGGACTGATGTATCGAAATCGCACACAATATATCTACTTTAGAATTAAACTAATGTCTAAGCTTTTAAGAGTTTAGGAATGTGGTATTTATACTAGACAACTAAATAAAAGGACTCAATTAATCAAATAAGGAAATAAATAAACTAGGCAAATAATTAATCAAAGAAGAAAACTTAACAAGCAAGCAATTAAACAAATAAGGGAATAAATCAATTAAGGAAAAGTGTTGACTTTAGGGAAGCCTACCTAATCAAATCTATACAAGCAATCCATGCATACAATTAACCAATTTAATCCAATCTAAATGTGATACATGCAAAATAACCTACACCCCGATTAAAGCAATTCAAGTCGTCACCTAATAAGACCCTAATATCCTCTCGGGCTCATAGAAATCAAATCAAGTGCAAAATAGAACATATATCAATGATATAATCAACTAGGTTCAACTTTGACACCCAAATCAATTATATATAAACATATGATAATTCAACTTCAATTAACACAATCAAATCATCATACCATGTATTCATGAGATCTATTATGCAATTATCCTATCAAGGCATAAACACATAACTATGCATACATAATTAATGGCCAATTAATCATGCATGAGAATAAGCACCATGATACATGCATCTAGATTGGAAGGCTAATTGTAAACAAAAACACTCACAAAAATTCAATTAGGCATTCAATCCCTAAAATCAACTAAAAGATTTAGCTAGACATAATTAAAGCAAACATAAATACAATGTATTGAAAGAACATAATTAAAGAGTAGAGTAAGAAAAACTTGGAATTGAATCTTGAACGCGAAGAACTTCGAATCTTGAATCTTGAATAAACTTGAATAAAAACTCCAATGTTGAACAAATATAAAAGCTGGAAATTTAAAGAGAATTATAAAAAAAACCAAAGAGTGCTAAAGAGAATTCTAGGGTTCACAATGCTAAATCTAAGGTATTTATAGAGAAGAAATTTACAAGGAATCATAAGTGTAAAAGGAATCAAAATAAGTCGAAAAAGCCCGCGAACTAAACACACCCGTGTCCCGACTCGGACGGCTCACTCGGGTGACTCGGCCGAGTGACTCGGCCGAGTGTGTGAGGTGAAGTTGACTCGGATGGGACTCGGCCGAGTGGGTGAGATGATGTTGACTCGGCCGAGTAAGTGCATCAGTAGCTTGACTCGGCTTCTGACTCGGCCGAGTGGTTGGCCGAGTCACCTCCTCGTACTCCTCTCTTCCTCTCTTCGACTCTCCGTTTCTTGGCTTTCTCGATCCTCGTCTCGACTTGGGTTATTTCCACACGAAAAGTACCTAAAAACACGACAAAATACCCAAAGCGTAATATAGTTCGAAAGGATATAAAACGATACTAAACACGAACTAAATCACGAAACGAGACCTAAAAATGACTCCTAAACACTTATAAAAACAAGTAAATTTCTAGTCTATCGAAATCCCCCAAACTTAAACATTGTTCGTCCCGAATAATAAAGAAAAACGAAACAAAGCAACCAACATAAGCATTGTTAACTATGTAGCCTCATAGATTTTCAAAAATAAATCTTAAGATCAAGTTTATGCAAACAACCTCAAAACTCCACAACCCAAATCGTACAACAAATACTAAGCCATGAATGTCAATTAGGAAATCCTCTCAAACATGTGAAGATAGAATATAGGTGATCTCTCAACACTCTCAAAGAACAAGATGTGAAGTATAATGCACATCAAAGGATCACTCAATCATCAATGCAATGCAATGAACTTACCATAGGCTTGCCCTTTATCTCACATCTCCACCTAATGTAATGCATATTCACTAATATCAATTAGGACTTTATTAAAGCTTATAATGTAGGGACATTGGTTAAGGTAGGGAAATTATAGGCTAAGTGACTCAAAAATAACTTCAAATCATTCACCCCTTTTCAACTCCAACCAAAGTATGAATTTTTTTCTCAATCCATCTTCTACCATCCTCAACACCAACTACATAATCACTCAAGATGCTCAATATACACAACTCAATACACTATCAACTATCCCCTTATGCTTTTTTTTTTTTTTTTTTTTTTTTTTTTTTTTTTTTTTTTCTAGAGCTCAACATCTAATAAACTTTTCAATGAATATCAAAGGCTCTAAATTTTTTCTTTTTTTTTTTTTTTCTTAAGCTTATAGGGATAGTCAATAACTAAGTAAAGCATCTAATTTTTTTTTCTTTTCTTTTCTCATCTCCAACCACATCAAATATATCTATTCAACTCCTCCTACATCACCAACCACATCAACTAGGGATACCCTTAACCATCCAAACCTCCTATCATCCAAGTTCAAGAAAGAAAGGCTCATAAAAGGCTCAAAGGGGGTAAACAAAGGTTATGATCAAGGTTAGTGTATAGGAATATGGCCTAAAATCCTTTCTAAGATCATATACATACTAAGGTCTTAATGGAGAACAAAGGCAAGTTCTAGAAATTCAAAGCATGCATGATCACTCAACAAACAAATTGACATCAATATGTCCAAAGGCTCAAATCCTCACCAAGGTAACAATATGATTCCCCAATATCCAAACATAACATAGAATTCATCACATACATGCGTCGCTTCGCCAAGGTTCCATGCATAAATCCAATCAAAAAGATTTCATAATCAAAAATCCATACTATCATTGGCAAATCCACAATACTCATATATCATGCTTGACTCAATCAACTAACTCCTAAGACTCAAAACAATTAAAAAGACTCAACATACCCCAAAATAAGACAACTACTAAAGCAATAAAAATGCACCCAAAAGATTGTTAACTTTAGTTACTCTTCCCCCTCCCCCAAACTTATTTCGAAATCAAAGATTAAGGAATAAGTTTGCAAAAAGAAGAAGGAACTAAGTTAACAAACTTACCTCATTGAAATGGCGGAGGGAAGGGAGGGTTGTCGGGGTTGTTGGGGTCGAACCGTTGATGATGAGACGGGTAGTGAGGATAGAAGTAGTGTATCTCATGCAACATTCTATTGTAGTTCTCCATGTAAGCTCTTTCATCCTCTCGTCTTTTCGCCTCATCCTCCCGAAATTTCCTCTCATTCTCAAAGTAGGTGTTGAGAGTGTCGAAATGGCCACCAATGTATGCACGAAGATCTCCCACCTCGGTCCTCAAAGTTTGAACTTCTTCTCGAACCCCTCGCACTTGAGATTCAACAAACTCTCTACCATCCCAATGGTAGTTGTCCATTGCCTCCATCGTCTCCGTATGCCAATCTTGCATGGTTGAAAACTCCGGAGCTCTCATGTGAAAACCGGGTTGTGGCACATCTTCATACCCTTGCTGCCCATCATCCCCTTGTTCGTAGGCGTGCTCCTCTTGCTCTTGCTCATCCTCCCCCTCTTCAACTTGTGGCAGCCTTCGGCCCGGCTCCGTTATCACCCGCAAGTGCTCCCTCGAACTCAAATTCCAATTTCCTCATCCTTTGTCCCCCTCGGCAAGTACACTCGTTAAATGTGGGCAAGGAAGACGAAGAAGCATGTGTGCATTCCTCTCATGGAGCTTCCAAATATAACCCTCCTCAAAAGACAACATCTCCTGTCTTTGAAGTGCCTCACGGTCTAGGAGGATATCTTGAGAAACCGGCTCCTTGGGCAAAGTAACTCGAAACTTGTGGCACATGGGTGTAATCCACGCTCCACACCCGATCCTTTGGCTCCCATGAAGAAGTGCTTGGCTCTCAAAGTGCTCGGCTAACCAAAGGGCAGCGTCTTTCTTGATTCCATGAATGCACGCCCAAAAGAGATGCATATCAATAGTGCCAAACAAACCGGGGTCTCCTCTCCCAACAATTGTACTTGTAATGAGTCGGTGGAGATACCGAAACGCCGGGTTGCGAACCGATGATGCCTTCGATCTAGGTTCATAATATGGCCTCCTCTCCTTCTCCAAGTACACGATATCCTTACAAAGGTCATCCGAGTCGGGTGTGTGATTTCCACTGAAAACCCCCTCATCATCTCCTCCAATCAATTCGTTAAGCTCTTCCATGGTGAGGGTGCGTTGGACATTCCCCAACTGAAAACGAAGCACCGAAGGAGTTTTCTCGGACCTCAACAACTCCACGGTCGAAAGGAACTCCACCGTCGGAATATGGTATGTCAAGAGGTTGGCTTGGAACACCTTCGTGAATCCTCCGTTCTCCATGAGAGTCACCACATCATCGGCTATCCCCATCCCGGCTATCACCTCTTGGTCTAGGAATCAACAATGCATATGCTTCAAGCCCACTAGATGTGACCACCTCCGTTTTGCCTCCGGTGTCCTAAGAGTAATTCCATATGCCTTCGGATCTTGGTTCGACAACAAAGCTTGTGCGGGTGGGGCTTGGCTCGATGTTGTCTCCTTTTGCTTCCCCTTGCTCTTGGTGGAAGTAGAAGACGAGGCCACACTCTTACCCTTGTCACGACCCATTGTAGCACCTATAAAGATACTATAACAAATCAATTCAAGCCATCATCAAATTTTTCTCCCCCCCAAACTTAATCAAATCCATACTCCCCCATTATACACCCAATCTCTTCATGCTTCAACAACACCACATATATAGACACTATCAATCCTCAAGCAATTCAATTTCTCATATAACCCATCAAATTACAAAAGCTCTTATCCAAATTCATACTTAAATCCATCAAATTCAAGAACAAATAATCATAAGAAACTTCAATTCATGCTCCATTCATGCAATTCTATCAAAATTCATCAACAATCTCAATAGCCCATACAAAATTGAACATGAATTTCATCAAAGGAATCATCATAGAACACAATTATTAGCAAAAATCTAATAAAACAAACATTCCATGAAAATTCACAACTTTTTCCTCTCAATCTTAACATGCAATTGAACCATAAAAATCCAAAATTAATCGGTCAATATACTCCCAATTGCATAGAGAATGAAGAATTATGAAAATTGGAGGAAGAAAAATCATAACTTTGATGGAATTGAAGGGAGAATTGAGAGAGGATTTGTGTTCTTGAAGAGTTGTGTGTGCTAGTGTGTGTAATTGTGTGTGTAATGGTGTTAAAATAGGAGAACATACCTTAAAATAGGGGAAAAATCGGATGGGCTAGGGAGGCACTCGGCCGGTCCATGAAGTGACTCGGCCGAGTGGGTGTCCGAGTGAGGGGACTGACCTGAAGGCGTGATTTCACTCGGCCGACGACTCGGCCGAGTGGGAGTCCGAGTGGCGCTGGGCGTGTTTCACTCGGCCGACGACTCGGCCGAGTAGCTGCCCGAGTGAAGCTTCTGCTCGCGAATCTCCATTTCACTCAGCCGAGTAGCTGTCCGAGTGGGACGACTAGGCCGAGTGCCTGGCCGAGTGACACCTTTTTTTCTCCGGTTTGCTTCGACCTCGTGCTCGACCAAAACCGGTCGAGCCGAGGGTCGAGTCGGCCTATTTTTCACTCAAAAACACGCAACTTGTTAGCATTATTCGCCTATAAAACTCGAGCCTCAAATATGTAATTGTTTTATTAAGGGGTACGAATCAAAAATACGAAAAACAAAACTACGACACTAAAAATAAATAAAATAAATAAATCACTAAAAATAAACAAGATACGAATATTGGGTTACCTCCCGACAAGTGCTACGTTTAACGTCTTTAGCCCGACGATACCTCTTTTCTAACTCGGGTCATCAAGGTAAGTGGCCGACTTCTTGGGGTAGAGAGGCAACGGCTTGAAGTAGTGCTTGAGTCGATGTCCATTCACCACGAACTTTTCACCGTCGTTCTTCAACACTTCGAATGCACCATTCTTCAAGTCCTTGTAAATAACGAACGGCCCCCGACCACTTGCTTTGCAATTTTCCTGGAAATAAACGAAGTCGAGAATTAAAAACAAGAACATCATCCCCAATTTCGAACTTACGCTTTTTGATGCTCAAGTCGGGAAATCTTGCAGCTCGTTCTTTGTAAATCCTCGAATTCTCGAATGCCTCGTTCCTCCACTCATCAAGCTCCAATAAATCATCACACCTTTGACCCATGGCTTCCTTGAACTCGAAATTGATCCTTCTCGTCGCCCAATAAGCTTTGTGCTCCAACTCCATTGGTAAATGGCATGATTTGCCAAATAGCAATTGATATGGCGACCTCCTGACTCGGCTATTTCTAGCCTATAAATAATCCAATAACCGAACTAGCTAGTAGTCCGGGTCGAACCACAAGGAGTGAATGTATCGATAGACAATCAAGTAGTTCACGTAGTCTCTATCATACTATCCAAGCACATGGTCATGAGTTTGGTGTTTTATAACTAGGCAAGCATTAAGTAAATGAAATAACAAGCAAAAATAAAGGCAAGGAATGTAAAGAACAAGTAAATGAACAAGTAAAGAATATAAGGTTTCAAACGATTTCCGATGTGATTAGGCTAAAGATTAGGCATTTGATGTATCAAACCATTTTAATTCCTTTGAGTGGCATTATTACAAAAAGCAAGCTATCTCATCCTCCTAAGACTTGATAACTAGTAGATTGAATAACATGCTTACCATTCTAAACATATTACCAACTCCTAAAAGCACAATGCCTACTAATCTAACATCAATTCACATAATTCTTTCTAGGAGCAATGCAAATCAATACTAGATAATATGAGCAAGGATTCATGCCAAGTGCTATGAATGGAAGCTTCCTAGGCATTCCATCAAACACCTTGTATGCACTCATGGTTGTCAATCATTCATGCAATTAAATCCAATCAAATCCAAGGGCAACTCAAAGGAAAGGTAGATCCACATCAAAAACCATTAAATCCTAGCCTAATTCACATCATCCATCATTTGAAACCTCAATGGTTCTAGCCTAGCATGGATCTAAGCATCAAACCATCAACAAGAAGTAAAAGCATAATGAAAATGACAAGAGAAGAAAATAGAGAAGAAATCTTCAACAATATCTTCAATCTCCAAGCATAATCTTCAACAATATTTGAAAATACTAAAGTAGAAAGAGGGAAAATAGCTAGGGTTCTAAGAGAAGGTGTCAAAGTGAATTACAAGTGATAAAAGATCACAAATAAGGAAAATATCTAGCTATATGTAGTTTTCCCACAAATTGGGGTCAAATTGCAAATACTAGAAACTTAAGTTGAGAAGGTGGGGTAAAATCTGTAATTTCTGGAAAGTTAAATGAAGGGTTGACTATTTCATTTTCGGTTGACTCGTGTACTTTCCGCCCACATTTGACAGTTTGCGCGCTCTCACGATTTTGGCTCGTTCTCTCTCGTCCGCCATCGGAAAATTAATCCGCAAAGTGCTACGGCTTCCTCTTTCGATCCTCTTCGACATAGGATAAGTCAAACTCGCCCAGAAAATTGCCGCAACACCTGAAATCAGCACGGAAACCGAGAGAAACTGCAAGGCATATAGAAAATGCATAAATTGTAAAAACCTATCATTTCCTATTCATTTAAGCACAAATCCGAACCAAAACACGCATCGAGACGAACTCTAAAGCATGCTAAATATGTGGTTATCACCTCCCAATTGGCGTCTTGAAAGTCGTCCTATAGGCCCAAAGTGCGTCATCCAAGTACTTCGCCCACTCCTTCTTGTTGGTGACGGTCTTCTCCAAAATTTGTTTGATCTCTCCATTAGCTAGCTTTGCTTGACCGTTCGCTTGAGGGTGGTAGGGCGTCGTAACCTTGTGCTTGACTCCATATTTCGCAAGAAGCGATCCTAACCAACGATTGTTGAAATGGCTCCCCCCATCGCTAAGCAAAGCTCTCGGAGTTCCATACCGAGTCAAAATATTCCGTTGGAGGAATTTTATCACCACCTTCGAATTGTTGGTTGTAGTTGGAATGGCTTCGACCCATCTCGAAACATACTCCACCGCAAGCAAGATATAAGAGAACCCTTGAGACTTGGGAAAGGGACCCATGAAGTCAATCCCCCAAACATCGAAGAGCTCCACCTCCATGATAGTGTGTTGCGGCATTTTGTCCCTTTTCGTGATGTTCCCCATCCTTTGGCATCGATCACATGACTTGATATACTCGTGACAATCCTTGTAGATCGACGGCCAATAAAAGCCACTATGAAATATTTTTAGGGCGGTGCGATTTGTAGCGAAGTGTCCCCCATTCAGAGCACTATGGCAATCCTCGATGATCTTTTTCCACTCCGATTGTCGAACACATCGCCTAATGATCCCGTCGGCACACCTTCGATACAAGTATGGATCATCCCAATAGTAGAATTTGCAATCGTGGAGGAACTTCTTCTTTTGATGAGACGAAAGATCCTTGGGCACATGGTGAATCACCAAGTAGTTGACGATGTTGGCGAACCAAGGTGTCAAATCGTCTAACTCGAAAATCTGCTCATCAGGGAAGCTCTCCTTGATAACGACTCGTGCATCCTCTCCTTCCATGGGCCGCTCAAGCCTCGAAAGATGGTCGGCCACCACATTCTCGCATCCTTTCCTATCCTTGATCTCCATATCGAACTCTTGAAGAAGTAAGATCCATCGAACTAATTAACCTCGGCTTCGAGTCCTTCTTGTTGAATAGATAACGAATGGCGGCATGGTCGGTGTGCAAAATCGTGTGAGATCCCACCAAATAAGGCCTAAACTTATCGAAAGCATAGACCACAGTGAGTAGTTCCTTCTCCGTGGTGGTGTAGTTCCTTTGAGCCGAGTCCAATGTCTTGCTAGCATAGTAGATTACTCGGAAAAGCTTATCCCTTTTCTGCCCCAAAATAGCTCCTATCGCCCAATCGCTTGCATCGCACATGAGCTCGAACGGGGCACTCCAATCCAATGACACCAAAATGGGAGTAGAGATAAGAGCCTTCTTCAATGTCTCGAAGGCTTCCAAGCAATCCTCATCAAATACGAACTTGACATCCTTCTCGAGCAATCCACACAACGGCTTCGTGATCTTCGAAAAATCCATGATGAATATCCGATAAAAGCCGGCATGTCCTAGAAAACTTCTCACCGATTTGACATTGGTTGGTGGTGGCAACTTCTCGATGGCTACAACTTTGGCTCGATCCACCTCCAATCCATGTGAAGACACCTTGTGACCAAGAACAACTCCTTCTTGCACCATGAAGTGGCACTTCTCCCAATTGAGAACATGGTTCGTCTCTTCACACCTTTGAAGCACCGTGGCAAGATTCTCCAAGCATTGATCAAAGGAAGAACCAAATACTGAAAAATCGTCCATGAATACCTCCATTATGTTCTCGATCAATCCATGGAAGATGGCCATCATGCACCGTTGGAAAGTAGCCGGTGCGTTGCATAACCCGAACGGCATCCTCCAATAAGCGAAGACTCCATATGGACAAGTGAATGCCATCTTGTGTTGGTCCTCCGGAGCGATGGCGATTTGGTTGTAGCCGGAGTATCCATCGAGGAAGCAATAGTACTCATGTCCGGCCAATCGATCGAGCATTTGATCCACGAACGGGAGGGGGAAGTGATCCTTCCTAGTTGCTACGTTGAGAAGATGATAGTCGATGCAAACTCGCCATCCCGTGACAAACCTTGTCGCAATTAGTTCCCCCTTCTCATCGTTGATGACCGTCATGCCTCCCTTCTTCGACACCACTTGAGTAGGACTCACCCACTCACTATCCGAAATAGCATAGATCATGCCGGCATCGAGCAACTTCAACACCTCCTTCCTCACAAATTCTTGCATAGCCGGATTCAATCGCCTTTGAGGTTGGACTCTTGGGCGATGACCTTCTTCAAGCAATATCCTATGCATGCAAATTGAAGGACTAATACCTTTGATGTCGGCAATCGTCCATCCAATCGCAGATTTGTGCTTCCTTAGGACCCTCAATAACTTGTCCGAATTCGCCTCCGTGAGATGAGAGGACACGATCACCGGGTACGTCTCTTCTTCTCCTAAGAACTTGTACGTGAGGTGTTCGGGTAGTGGCTTAAACTCCACCTTAGGCGCTGCATCCTTCTTCTCTTCCTCCTCAAGAACTCCATCATCTACCTTCTTGTTGATGTCGAGGTAAGGAACTTCCTCGTGATGAAGTTGTGGTTGGTTCGCCTCCATTTGATGTAGATACTCAATAATTTCATCACAAGCTTCATCCAACTCCTCGTAGGCATAGAGAGAATTTGAGATGCAATGGTTAAGTGCCTCCTCCGAAGTAGGTGGTATCAATGTCTCGATGGAGAAGATATCCTCACGTTGATCGTCGGGTCTCTTCATGGCTTCATAGATAGAAATTTTCAGCTCTTCCCCGTTGACTCGAAAGGTGAGGTCTCCATCTTGAACATCAATCAATGCTCTCCTCGTGGCTAAGAATGGTCGTCCCAAAATCAAAGGTTGATTTGTATCCTCGGGCATATCCAAAACTACAAAGTCCGCCGGGAAGACAAGGTTGTGCACTTGAACGAGAACGTCCTCCACTATCCCCCTTGGATAAGAAACCGATCGGTCCGCCATAAGTAGAGAGATGGTGGTTGGCTTCATCCTCCCGATCTTGAGCCGGTTGAATATAGAGAGAGGCATCAAATTGATGCTAGCACCAAGATCGCATAGCACGTTTTGAAAGACTTGATCACCGATCTTGCATGCTAATGTGAACCTCCCGGGATCCTTTTGCTTCAACGGTAGCTTCTTTTGGATCACCGTGCTGCACTCCTCCGTGAGGTTGATCGTCTCGAATTTCGCCCACTTCTTCTTTCCCGACACCGCATCCTTGATGAACTTCATGTGGTTTGGCATGTCTCGGAGAGCATCGAGAAGCGGAATGTTGATGTTGACCTTCTTGAGTATCTCGTAGAACCTCTGATACTTCTCGTCTTGCTTGGTATTTGCCAATCGTTGCAAAAACGGAGCCTTGGGAGTCGATTCGTGCGTCGGGGTAAGAACGGGTTCGGAGCTGGGTTCCACTCAGCCGGGTACTCGGCCGAGTGAGTGGCCGAGTGGGGTAACTCGGCCGAGTGGCGGTCCGAGTGGACCTACTGGTGGAGCGACTCGGCCAGAGACTCGGCCGAGTGCTTGGCCGAGTGAGTCCTGGGCGCATTTTTCTCCTTCGACTCGGCCGGTGACTCAGCCGAGTGAGTCTCCTTCCGGGCTTTCATCTTTCGTCTCATCCGTTTCCGCCTCCGAATTGCTTCCATCACCCAAATCTTTGACTCTCCCTTCTACTTCGTCTTCCAAAAATGGATTTGTGTAACGAGTGCCACTCCTAAGCTCAATAGCGTGAACTTGATGGTTGTTCTTCAAATTTTGCTCGGTGTTGCTTGGGAAGTGGCCGGGCTTGTGGACTCCTCCTTGAGCATTGGCTATTTGACTCATTTGCGTCTCCAACATTTGCATTTGCTTGGTCAACGCATTGATGCTACTTGCCAAGTTGTTGGTCGAGGTACTTTGAGTAAGCTCCAATGTCCTCAACTTTGCATCTTGTTGTGTCATCCTCATCTCCGATTGAGCCATTTATTGACGAATCAAGTCGTTGGTAGACATCTCCTTCTTTGGCTCTTGGATGACTACGTTCTCAATATGGAAGCCGGGAGGTGGTTGCAAAGCGTTGTTTGGGTTGGCATAAGAGAAGTTCGGATGATTTCGGTTGTTGGGAACGTAAGGCTTCTTGTAACCTCCTTGGTAGTTCGAACCTCCTTGACCTCCTTGCCCTTCTTGCCACTTGTTTCCTTGATTTGGTTGCCACTTGCCCCCTTGTTGCACAAAATTGGCATTTTCTTCTTCGGTTGAGTTTGCTTGTTCGTCAGTGATAGCATCGCACCGAAGTACCCCTTTCTTGATAGAATCCAACTCACTTGCTGTTTTTGTATACTTCTCCATCAAGTCCTCGTAAGCATCGATCCCAATGTTGGCAACTCTCCTTCTTCCAATGCGACTGTCAGTAGCCTCCTCATAACTTGAATTCACGGTTAGCTCAATAATCTCCATGGCCACGTCGTACTCGTTGTTCAAAAATCCTCTCTTCGAAGTGTAGTCGAGCTCTTTCCTACACATCTTGTTCAAACCACGATAGAAGCACGTGATTTGATCCTCCTTGCTAATTCCATGGTTCGGGCATGCTCGTAGTAGCTTCTTGAATCTTCCCCACGCCTCGTAGAAGTGCTCATCCTCGTATTGTTGGAATTGGTTGATCTCGTTGATGAGTTTTTGAGCCCTCGAATGTGGGAAGATCTTGTTCAAAAATCTGGTGCACATCTCGGCCCAAGTCCTTATCTCCGTCTTGTCCAATCCGTCAAGCCACTCCCTCGCATCGTCCTTGAGAGACCACACGAACAAACTTAGCTTGAGGTAGTCCGATGAAACTCCATTGGCCTTGTATGTTGCACAAATATCCAGAAATTGCTTCAAGTGAGCGTGCGGATCCTCCATGGGTGTGCCTCCATATTGGTTGTTTTGCACCATGTTGATGAGGGACGTCTTGATCTCGTAGTTGTTGGCATCCGTGGTCCCCCATCCTCCTTGCTGAAATTGGTCCACGACCGGCTTGAAACGGTCGTTCAAAGTCCTCCTCTCCGCTTGATCCGCCATTGAATCGAAACTCCTTAGTGAATCGGGTGGTGAAGAGGGTGGTGTATCGATCTTGCTCGCCTTCTTCTCACGCCTCAATGCCCTTAGTGAGCGCTCCAACTCCAAGTCTATCGGAATAAAATTTATCCCTTTAGACCTTGTGATCATGCACTACCTAAAACCAAAGAGAAGAAAAGAAATTGTTTCACTAAAAAGTGTTCGCAATAGACGAAATCTATCGTAGCACTAGCAAGTAAAACCTAAGTATCGAATCTCAAGGAAAACTTAACAGGGCAATTAATCATGTAGTAAATCCTAATCTAGCCTAAAACTAAGAAAGCAATTAAAAGATATTTTTGGGTTTTGGTTTTAAAATCCTAGGCAATAAAATAAAACAAAGCAATAAATTAAAGCAAGTAAATAGACTAATCTAGAAAGCAAGAAGTAAATTGAACTAAATAAACTTAGAAAATTAAACTAGAAGAAAGCAATAAATCTACCTAGGCAAGAATCGAAAAGAAAGCAATAAAGAAAACAACGAAGAAAGCATAAACTACTCTAGACGTGTTTAATGAAATCTGGAAATTAAAAGGGAAATAAATCTAACTATGAAAACTTTGAAAAACGAGAGATTTGAAAGCAATAAAAACGAATCTAAACTAGAACTTGAAAATCGAACTAAAAACGAAATTAAACTAAGCAAATTAAACGAAGCAATTAAGAAATTAAATCTAGAACTAAAGAACTCAAGTAAAGCAATTAAATAAAAGCAATAAAGAACTTACGAGAATTAAACGAAGAACGAAGAACTCGAAATAAAAGAGAAGTCTTGAATTAAATTGCGCGAACTAAGGATCCGGATCCGAACAAAGTAAAATAATCTAAAGTGTTTAAGTGCTGAAAACTAAAGCTAAAATATGTTAAAAGATGGTAAAGGATGATACCAATTCGTCCCAAGGTACTAGTATATATATTAGGAAGAAAAACCTAATTAAATAAGGAAACACCAGCTGGACGCGGACATCTGGCCGATCGGCTAGATTTGTGAAGGACTTGGCCGATCGGCCAAATCAGGCTCTGGACGATTGCGCGCGACTCTCTTGTTTCGGCCGTATCTTCCTCATCCGAACTCCAAATTGACATCCGTTTTCGCCTATGTGCTCCTATCGAACCCCTCTTCGATATAATGCTTTCATTACATCCAAAATGAATCTTCAATAAAATCATGAGAGGTTGGAACTCGAGGTCAATGATTGCTCAACAACCTTTCTTCTCATTTTCTTCTCGTTTCCGCCATTTTCATCCTACAAGTACCAAAAACTCCAAACAAACGAATCATAGCCAAAAGACACACTAAAAGACACGAAACACAATGAAAACCAACACGAAAACACAACGAAAAACCTAACAACTAAACACCAATCAAAATCCCCCACACTTAGACCTTTGCTTGTCCTCAAGCAATATAAAAACGAAATAAACAATAGACTCAAGTATTGTGAACTATATAGGCCTCAAAACTTTTCGAAAACAAACTCTCATGATCATGATCAAAACTATGCACACAACCTTAGCATCAATCAACACAATCTACTCAACTAATTCAAAATATGCTAATCCATCAAAGAACACTCCCCAACATGTGAAATTTTATATATGAAAGTGAACACTCAACTCTCTCAAAAAAAAGATGTATAAGATAATGCACATCATAGGGTTCACTCAATATCAATGCAATGCAACATGTTTACCATAGGCTTGCCTTCAATCTCAACATCTCCACCTAATGTAATACTTACAAATTAGGATCAAAAAGGTCTTTATATAAGCTTGTAATGTAGGGACATTGGCTAAGGTAGGGAAAGTATAGGCTAAGTGACTCAAATAAATCTAAATCATCAACCTCTTTTTCAACTCCAACCAAAGTATGGTTTTTAATCTCCATCTTCTACCATCCAACACACCAAATACAAACTCAAAGATGCTAAAATATCAACTATACAAATCAAAGCTAACTATCCCCTTATGCTTATATTCTTATTCTTTCTTTCATTTTTTCTTTTTTTTTTTTTTTTCTAGAGCTCAACTAATAAATGTTCTTTCTAATGTTGAACAAAGGCTCTATTTTTTTTACTTATCTTTTTTTTTTTTTTTTTTCTTATCTTTTTTTTCTAAGCTCATAGGGATAGCTAACTACATAAATCAAGCATCTAAAACTCCTTTCTCCTCCTTCTTCACCACAACCAAATTTTTCTATTCAACTCCTTCCATATCACCAACAATAAATACTAAGGATACCCATAACCATCCAAACCTCCTATCATCCGGTTTTACAAAGAACGGCTAACAAAGGCTCAAAATGGGTAAACAAAGGTTTATGAACAAGGTTAGTGTATAGGGATCATGTGGCTAAAGAAAGATGGCCTAAGATCATCTCCTAGTTTGTAAATATACTAAGGTCTTGATGGAGAAACAAGGCAAGTTCTAGAAACAACGAAGCATGCATGATCACTCAATCAAAGAATAGGCATAAATATGCACAAATAGCTCAATTCTCACGGGTTCAAACTAACTAGTTCCCGACATCATAGCAAACTTCAAATTCAATGAATAAAATGCGTCGCTTCGCCAAGGTTCCATGCATAATAAAGATCATGAATTTTTCTCCAAAAATCAACAAAAATTTTCTATCATTGACCTAATCCACAATACTATCATCACATGCTCATTTGACTAAATTAACTCCTAAGACTCAACAAAATTAAACACATCATGCCAAAGTTTCAAAGACCCCCCACACTTAAAATCAAGCAATGTCCCCATTGCGAGAAAATAAAAAGGAAAGGGATAGAAGGAACTTATCGCATGATGACGACCAATAACTCAAAATCTCGAAAGACTCCAAGTAGTACCTACAAAACAAACACTAAACAAAATACAAAAGCGTAAAATTGCACAAAACAAAGAAAAAGAAATATAAGACTCAAAACAAAAATAAAAAGACACAAAACAAAGCTATGGATCGAATGGACCTCGGAACCGTGGATCTTGCCAACGGGGATCGGTAGGAGCCCAAAAACGAGGATCGTTCGGGTCCGGCTCAATCTCTCTCTTCATCATACCCTCCTTGTAAACTACTCCCTACACGAAATCAAAAAGAAAGCAAACAAAAACAAAAATAAAGAAAATAAATCCTATTCTACAAAAACTAAAAGATTTTTTTTTTTTTTTTTTTACGTGGGTTGCCTCCCACCAAGCGCTCGTTTAACATCATTAGCTAGACGAAGGATACAATCAACCTAAGCCCGTAGCACCGAGCGACGTTTTGATGCTCCTTGCTACACACTCACACTCCCTTCTCGAACCATCTCGAAGATCAAGGACGTGGTCATCATCAACTCTCGACTCCCCCACACTTAGTTCGAACTCCTCCTCAAACATCTTCGAGCTAAACTTTGCAAGAAAAGATGTTACACAATTGGTGAGGTTAGAAAGAAAAGAGTTAACGACAACTTCCTCTTCCGATGCATGGTCCAAGTTTTCCTCTTCTACTTCATCAACCTCCTTCAAATTCCCTAGATATTGCTCGATTATATCCTCTTCCTCATCCACACAACTAAAGAATTCGTCATCTTCAATGGACTCTTCATCTTCAATGAATTCTTCAAAGGCTGCTTCCTTGTTAAAAATCTCACAAATATTTTCCTCAACACAAGGGTTAGCAAGCTTAACATAAGAGCATAAATGAAAAGATGAAGTAGGAATACAAGGTGAGTTCCCAAATACCGAAAATGTTACCGAACCTCCCTCACCGGCCATGCTCAATGTGCCGGTACCTACGTCAATCCGAGCTCGAGTAGTGGCCATGAATGGTCGTCCCAATAAAAGCAGATGTCCGGTTGCACTCTTAGCTCCTTTGCCTTTGTGAAGCACAACAAAGTCGGTGACGACTCGAATTCCACCAACAAGGACAGTGACGTCTTCCACAACTCCCAAAGGACTGCTCACGGTGCCGTCTGCTAGCTCAATGCGCATGTCGGTAGCTTGAAGGACTCTTGAGTTCATCTTCTCGAAAATAGAATATGGCATCAAGTTCACCGCAGCTCCTAAGTCCATCAATCCGGAAACGGTCTCTCCGCTATCCAAAATGATGCTCAAATCGAAACCTCCCGGATCCCCTCATTTAGGAAATGAGTTGATAGGCTTGGGGTCCTTTGTCTCCTTCTTCATGATACTCCGAATAGGTGGAACATACGGGTTGAGCATTTGCTTCTTGTTCTTCACTCTACTCGGGAATGGAATAGGGGGAACGTACGGATCGGGCGTCTTGTGGAGAACGGAACATCCTTCTTATCATCCTCGGACTCCGTGTGCTGTTCGTCGGTTTTGGCCGATCGGCCAAAGTCAAGGTGACTTGGCCGATCGTCCAGATTGGACGCTGTGCTCTCGCGCATGTTGAAGGGTTTGGCCGAGCGGCCAGATTCTGGCTGACCGGCCAGATCGGCTACTGGACGAACTTGGCCGAAGGGTGTTGCCGGGGTTCTCGGGCCGTTCCATCGAGGGCTCGAGCCCCGTTTATCTCCCATGGGCCCTTGAGGAGGCATCGGAACTCCATTGCGTTGTAACACCGTGATTGCATGGGTTTGGTGAGGTGGAACGGGAGGAACATATGGAGGATATGGGGCTTGCACCTCGTTGGCTTGTTGTGGTTGAATCCCTTGGCTCGGAATTCGCCCCGGTTGTGGCATCAGGTGCATGGAACTAGAAATTTGGCCAATGGCCAACTCGAGCCTCTTTATGTTCGCATCAAGTGCATGGAGACGATCCTCATCGACGGGAGGCTTTTGTGGAGGTCCTTGAGGACTAGAATTTGGATATGATGGTGGTGGTGTAGGAGTATGTTGAGGGGGGTAGTATGGAGGTGGTGGATAATATGGATTAGGAGGGTATTGAGGAGGTGGATAATATGGAGGAGGTTGAGAGTAGTAGGGATTTGGTGGAGGAGGATAGGGGTTATTATATGGAGAGGGGCGACGATATTGAAAATTCGGGTTCGTACCTTGCCCTTGGGGTGGTGGCATGTACCCTTGGGCAGCATATATATCGGCTCCTCCTTCATAAGTGGGTGCTCCCATGTTATGGCAAACCTCCTTGCTGTGTCCCAACTCTCCACAAATCTCGCATTTGTCCGTCTTCCTCTCTTCCTCCTTCGGGGCTGGTGCACTTTGCTTAATCTTCAAGTTCTCGAGATCCCTATACATGTCGGCAATTTGCTTCTTCAAATCGGGGCTCATCGAGATTGCACTCGCCTCCACTTTCCTTGGCCTAGCTGATTTTTGTTGAGAACTCGCAGCGAGCGTCTCGAATATCGTCTGCAACTCGTCAGCTGTCTTGACCGCTATGTTGCCTCCGGCCGAACTGCCACCATGAACTGACAAGTCTGGTTGAAGGCGTCGTAGAAATATTGCCAAAGCAACTCCGGTGCCATTTGATGATGAGGGCACTGTTGAAGTAGCTCTTGGAACCTCTCCCATGCTTCGTGAAACGGCTCATCGTTGTCTTGGGAGAAATTCATAATCTTTGACCGCACCTCTTGAGTCTTGTGGTTCGGGTAGTACTTGAGCATGAATTTCTCACACACCGCATTCCATGTGGTGAGAGAGTTGGCCGGGAGCGCCCAATACCATGACTTTGCTCGATCCTTGAGGGTGTACGGGAAGCACTTCATCTTCAAGTTATCCTCCGTGAGTCCCGAGAGTGGAAAAGTTTGCACCACCGTGCAATACTCTCGGATGAACGTCAAGGCATCTTCGTTGGGCAGCCCGTGGTAAGATGGGAGCAACGCCATGTGGTGAGGTTTAAGCTCATGATTCCTGACCGCTTCCGTCAGGACAATAGCCGAAGTGGTGGCTGTGAATGTGGGGCGAGCAAAATCGCCCATGACTCTAGCTGTCATGGCTTCGGGCTCTGCAAACAACAAGACTAAACCAAAGTCTTGAGAATCGATCTCCTCCTTCTCCTTCGCGGCTAAGATCGCTTTCCTTTGATGGATGTTGTCGAAGTAGGGCGCTAAATTCCTTTCAAGACTTCGGTGACCATGCATAAACAACACTCAACAAAAGGGTTAAACGCACCGAGTGGGAGAAATAAGAAAATCGAATGAACACAGATAAAAATAAAACAAATAAAAATACTACACAATAAATCGCCTAAAGTTTTCCCCGACAACGGCGCCAAAATTTGTTTCACTAAAAAGTGTTTGCAATAGACGAAATCTATCGTAGCACTAGCAAGTAAAACCTAAGTATCGAATCTCAAGGAAAACTTAACAGGGCAATTAATCATGTAATAAATCCTAATCTAGCCTAAAACTAAGAAAGCAATTAAAAGATATTTTTGGGTTTTGGTTTTAAAATCCTAGGCAATAAAATAAATCAAAGCAATAAATTAAAGCAAGTAAATAGACTAATCTAGATAGCAAGAAGTAAATTGAACTAAATAAAATTAAACTAGAAGAAAGCAATAAATCTACCTAGGCAAGAATCGAAAAGAAAGCAATAAAGAAAACAACGAAGAAAGCATAAACTACTCTAGACATGTTTAATGAAATCTGGAAATTAAAAGGGAAATAAATCTAACTATGAAAACTTTGAAAAACGAGAGATTTGAAAGCAAGAAAAACGAATCAAAACTAGAACTTGAAAATCGAACTAAGAACGAAATTAAACTAAGCAAATTAAACGAAGCAATTAAGAAATTAAATCTAGAACTAAAGAACTCAAGTAAAGCAATTAAATAAAAGCAATAAAGAACTTACGAGAATTAAACGAAGAACGAAGAACTCGAAATAAAAGAGAAGTCTTGAATTAAATTGCGCGAACTAAGGATCCGGATCCGAACAAAGTAAAACTAATCTAAAGTGTTTAAGTGCTGAAAACTAAAGATAAAATATGCTAAAAGATGGTAAAGGATGATACCAATTCGTCCCAAGGTACTAGTATATATATTAGGAAGAAATACCTAATTAAATAACGATACAACAGCTGGACGCGGACATCTGGCCGATCGGCCAGATTTGTGAAGGACTTTGCCGATCGGCCAAATCAGGCGCTGGACGATTGCGCGCGACTCTCTTGTTTCGGCCGTATCTTCCTCATCCGAACTCCAAATTGACCTCCGTTTTCGCCTATGTGCTCCTATCGAACCCATCTTCGGTATAATGCTTTCATTACATCCAAAATGAATCTTCAATAAAATCATGAGAGGTTGGAACTCGAGGTTAATGATTGCTCAACAACCTTTCTTCTCATTTTCTTCTCGTTTCCGCCATTTTCATCCTACAAGTACCAAAAACTCCAAACAAACGAATCATAGCCAAAAGACACACTAAAAGATACGAAACACAATGAAAACCAACACGAAAACACAACGAAAAACCTAACAACTAAACACCAATCAGAAATCGTTAGATCAATAAACCGAAAAACAGAAAATTAAAGCGCCTAAATCACCTATTAATTCTATTTCAAAATATGTATGTGAAATCTAATCAATCCCCGGCAACGGCGCCAAAATTTGATCGCACTATTTTCTACCACACAAAATAGATGTAATATAAAGAAGCTCGAGTATCGTATCCACAGGGACTGATGTATCGAAATCGCACACAATACCTCTACTTTAGAATTAAACTGATGTCTAAGCTTTTAAGAGTTTAGGAATGTGGTATTTATACTAGACAACTAAATAAAAGGACTCAATTAATCAAATAAGGAAATAAATAAACTAGGCAAATAATTATTCAAAGAAGAAAACTTAACAAGCAAGCAATTAAACAAATAAGGGAATAAATCAATTAAGGAAAAGTGTTGACTTTAGGGAAGCCTACCTAATCAAATCTATACAAGCAATTCATGCATACAATTAACCAATTTAATCCAATCTAAATGTGATACATGTAAAATAACCTACACCCCGATTAAAGCAATGCAAGTCGTCACCTAATAAGACCCTAATATCCTCTCGGACTCATAGAAATCAAATCAAGTGCAAAATAGAACAAGTATCAATGATATAATCAACTAGGTTCAACTATGACACCCAAATCAGTTATATATAAACATATGATAATTCAACTTCAATTAAGACAATCAAATCATCATACCATGTATTCATGAGATCTATTATGCAATTATCCTATCAAGGCATAAACACATAACTATGCATACATAATTAATGGCCAATTAATCATGCATGAGAATAAGCACCATGAAACATGCATCTAGATTGGAAGGCTAATTGTAAACAAAAACACTCACATAAATTCAATTAGGCATTCAATCCCTAAAATCAACTAAAAGATTTAGCTAGACATAATTAAAGCAAACATAAACACAATGTATTGAATGAACATAATTAAAGAGTAGAGTAAGAAAAACTTGGAATTGAATCTTGAACGCGGAGAACTTCGAATCTTGAATCTTGAATAAACTTGAATAAAAACTCCAATGTTGAACAAATATAAAACCTGGAAATTTAAAGAGAATTATAAAAAAAACCAAAGAGTGCTAAAGAGAATTCTAGGGTTCACAATGCTAAACCTAATGTATTTATAGAGTAGAAATTTACAAGGAATCATAAGTGTAAAAGGAATCAAAATAAGTCGAAAAAGCCCGCGAACTAAACACGACCCGTGTCCCGACTCGGACGGCTCACTCGGGTGACACGGCCGAGTGTGTGAGGTGAAGTTGACTCGGATGGGACTCGGCCGAGTGGGTGAGATGATGTTGACTCGGCCAAGTGGGTGAGATGATGTTGACTCGGCCGAGTGATTGCATCAGTAGCTTGACTCGGCTTCTGACTCGGCCGAGTGGTTGGCCTAGTCACCTCCTCGTACTCCCTTCTTCCTCTCTTCGACTCTCTGTTTCTGGGCTTTCTCGATCCTCGTCTCGACTTGGGTTATTTCCACACGAAAAGTACCTAAAAACACGACAAAATACCCAAAGCGTAATATAGTTCGAAAGGATATAAAATGATACTAAACACGAACTAAATCACAAAACGAGACCTAAAAACGACTCCTAAACACTTATAAAAACAAGTAAATTTCTAGTCTATCAACTGAAAACGGAGAGCCGAACATGACAAGGTCACCCCCCTCACCCTGATGAGGGGGCCCCACATTGAAAGGCATAAGTCCTCTGCAAAATGAGCAAAAATGCTCTCATAAGCCCTATATAATAGGCAAAAATCTCATAAGCCCTATCTAATAGGCAGAACCTTCAAAAAGCCCTATTTAAATAGGCAAAAAGCTCATAAGCCCTATTTAATAGGCAGAACCCTCGAAAGCCCTATATAAATAGGCACCATATATCAAGCCCTATGAAAGTAGGCACCATCCATCAAGCCCTACATAAAGTAGGCAACGTCTATAAAGATTTGTGCAAATGCACCACATTCACAAAAGCCCTATGTAAAATAGGCAATATTTGTTCAAACCCCATTTTAAAGGCGTCTGGAACTAACGTTCTAGAAATTCTACAAAAAATTTGCAGAATCAGGCAAAGATGACTATTAACTCAGACGCCTTTCCAGAGGAGGCATCTGTTAAGGCAACCCATGCCCCTGAAAAGCAAAAGCGGAGCCACGTTGTTTCAAAAATGTCCTTTGGGCCCAAAGACAATAAGGCCATTATACACCAACATGATGACGCTCTTGTGGTAACAGTGGAAATAGAAGGATATCAAGTCCGGAGAGTGTTCTTCGATACAGGGACACCTTTTAATGTGATCCTTATGGATTGTTTCAGTCATATGTCTTAAGGGAAGCCTCTAAAACCAGCCAGGGTAGCCCTTCATGGTTTCTCGCAGAAGCTTATCATGACAGTAGGATCAGTGGATCTAACATTAACATTAGGCGAAGGATCTATTAAGGCATCAAGGCCAATCACCTTTTGGATAGTTAACCGAAAATCATCCTACAACGTTGTCTTAGGGAGAACTGCTCTGAACTCTTTCCAAGCAGTAGTCTCTACATATCACCTGATAATGAAATTTCCCGTGGGAAGCCAGGTAGGCCAGGTGTCAGGGGATCATGTGACCTCACGGAAATGCTATATGCAATCCGTCAAGGTAGGGGAAACTAAAAAATGGGTCGTGCCCGAACCCATTGCACCTAGACATAAACCAGAAAGAGAGGAAGGAAGATTCAAGGAAGCTAATACCGTTAAAGAGGGTCAGAATTTAATGATCCCTGCGGAACAATTGATAGAAGTAGAGTTGATCCCAGGCCAAAATGGGTTTACTACCAAGATTGGCACTCAGATGCCTCAAGACATAACACGACAGCTGATAAGGTGCCTGCAAAAGAATGCAAATGTCTTTGCCTCTGGGTCATCTGACATGGTGGGGGTAGATACAATCGTAGCCTTACATTGTTTGAATGTGGACCCCAAGGCGAAACTAGTAAAGCAAAACCTAAGACAATTCGGCCCTGAGAAAGACAAAATCATCAGGGAGGAAGTTGCAAAATTACTAGAGGCCAAGCACATCAGGGAAATCCAATTCCCAGAATGGTTATCAAATGCTGTAATGGTGACCAAAGGAAACACGGGCACCTGGAGGATGTGCATCGACTTTAGAGATTTAAACAAAGCTTGCCCCAAAGATCATTACCCGCTACCGAGAATTGACCAATTGGTGGATTCTACATTAGGGTGTGAATTGTTATCTATGATGGATGCATATCAAGGCTATCATCATGTCAAGATGAATCCGTCAAATGTCCCAAAAGCTGCATTCGGGGTCTGCGCTGGAACATTTGGTTTCCAAAGCATGCCTTTTGGCCTAAAAAATGCAGGAGCTACCTACGAAAGGATGATGGACAAAATCATTGAGAACCAAATTGGCAAACATGGAAGTATATGTGGTTCACTAAAAAGTGTTCGCAATAGAACGAAATCTATCCTAGCTCTTAGTAAGTAATAACCCAATGTCGAATCTCAAGGAAACTTTGCAGGGCAAATAATCGTGTAGCAAAAATCCTAAACTAGCCTAAATCTAAGAAAGCAAGTAAAAAGAATTTGTTTTGTTTGGTTTTTAAATCCTAGGCAATAAAATAAATAAGCAATAAATCAAAAGAAAATAAATAAATCTAATCTAGAAAGCAAGGAATAAATCTAAACTAATTAATCTAGAGAAATTAAAT
Organism: Thymus mandschuricus; assembly: GCA_029379335.1. NCBI lineage: Eukaryota > Viridiplantae > Streptophyta > Magnoliopsida > Lamiales > Lamiaceae > Thymus > Thymus mandschuricus. The sequence goes on along the minus strand of CM057074.1, from coordinate 8,783,708 downwards.
AAAAGCGATTAAACTACCTAGGCAAAAAAATCGTAGAGAAAGCAATAACGAAAGCAATAAAGAAAACGAATCTAAACATGAAAGAAATTAAATCTGAATATCTAATAAAATAAATCTAACTCTAAGAACTTGAAAAACGAGAGAAACGAAACTTTTAAAAACGAGAGAAAAGAAACTTTGAAAAACGAATCTAAACTACGAAATAAATAACGAACAAAAGAATTAAACGAAGAACTAAGAAATTAAATCTAAAAAACTAAGAACGCAATTAATTAAACGAAAGGAAAGCAATAAATAACTTACGAATTAAAACGAGAACGAAGAACACAAATGAACGAAAAGAACTTGAATTAAAACTGAAGAATCTGATCCGGACAAATCGAAAGCAATAAAATCTAAAGCTAAAAATATTTAGAACTAAACTAAAGAAATAAAACTGAAAAACGAAAGAAGAGATATTGTTTTGTTTTCGTGCCTTCAAGGCCTTATATAGAAAAGACGAATTCGAATTAGATTGGGAAACTATCTTCAATAAAAAAAAATGCCGACTTGCTTGAGCGAGCGCTCCCATTAAGGTGAGCAAGCGCTCACACCAATTATCAAGCCAATGAGTGCTCACTTAATTCTTGAGTTGACTTTTCACCGCGAGCGAGTGTTCTTGTTGTTGCGAGCGAGCTCTCGTTTCCCTCTTCGCTCTCTTTCCGTTTCTGCACTTTAACCCCCTTTTCTTCTCTTTTCTTCGTTCTTTTTCCTTCCTTCCACCTCCTCGACTCCTAACAATCAAAATACTAAAAATACCCATATCATAGCGATACAAATATAAAATGACACGAAAACGACTCAAATACGAACCATAAATATCAACTAAAACCTAACAAATTGACACCAAACAAATCCCCCACACTTAGATCTTTGCTTGTCCTCAAGCAACATAATCATACAACTTAGACTCAACTTAAACAATTCAAATCATAGAACATTTAATCACCGGAATCTACAAGCTACGAAAGAAGTCACCTTAATCCCAAGTTACAAACAATTAAACATCAATGAACTATGTGGCTTATAAATCAATTCAAGTATGAGGATCCAATCAACGATATACACAGATCTCACAAATATCCAAAATTGTCATGAATTTAGACTTCTAGACTACTTCTCCTTTTATCAATCAACACAAATACTTGATCGCATTAGCATATAATTCGTTAGGTTTAACCATCAATGGTTCACATCGAGTATCCTAACGCGGTTTCCCGTACTCATTATTCTATGAATAAGCGGAGTAGAATGCCCACGAACAATTCATAACTCATCATTTTTTTTATATCACAAACGAGTGTCATCTAGGATATAGATTCATGAAATATAATCATTCAAGGGTTTCTCGAAGCATTTTCACATGGTTTCCCATGCACATTACTCTAGTATTTTCATACATAACAAGTAAGATGAGCAAAATCCTATCAACTCAATTATACCCAATAAAGCACAAATCAACAATCTTTTTATACAAGGGGGAAGTAAACTAAAATTCCAAAATTGCAACAGCCAAGATTTAACACTCATAATCCAAATCATCGATCATCACCTCACAACTCATATCAATCATGCCCCACAATTCATCAAATTATAATCGTTCACAACTCAAGACTAAAACAACCAAACTCAAGCTATCAATTCCAACAACTAAATACCCCATCATCAAATTATTTAAATCAATCCTAAGTTACATGCTCATATGCTCAAATACAAACAAATTTCTAAGTGAGGAAAAATAAAGACAAAAAAATTCAACTAACACATCAAAAGTGATAATTTTCAAACACCCCCCACACTTAAAATCATGCAATGTCCCAATTGCAAGAAAATAAATAAGAAGGGAAAAAGAAAACTTATCGTTTTTGACGATACAACTTGATAGGGATTAGTATCAGCCTCATTATCCAGATAAATCAATCCACTAGAAAGATACCCTTCTTTTAAGTTTGGAATGTCACCTCCTTATTTCACCTAGATATAAAATTATGATTGTGCACATTGTTTCAAAGTATTGGATGTTCTCTGCTGATTGATGAGATTTAGCCAGAATGAAAGGAATAGTAAGATCTAGATAGAACTAGATCTGGTATCGCCATCAAGGAAGGCAGCTGTCGATCTTGACAAGGCCTCAAACAGAAATGTGCCCCATACGGTGGCATATTACCAGAAGTCCTATAGGTTCTTAAAAGCTTCGGACGCTCAAAACAGATACAAGATATATCCTACGCAGAAGCTAGAAGTCTTATCTCCTCTCAGAAGCCGCATGGGATTTATTGGCATCTGTCAAAGATCAAAGGATCTGATTGGTCCTCATAGGCATCTGGCAGAACCCTGGGTTCTGTGTAGCACGCCATCCGCATGACTCTACGTACTCTAGAGTGAGGACCACTGCATTCATGACGGAGGGAATCTTACCCCTATGAGAATTCCTTTTCTGTCCTTCCTTCACACGATTGCCCGCTTTTTCATCCTTTTTGCACCTATAAATATCACACTTCTCACCATCATTCGGGACCATAATCACAACTCAACTCTCCATACAAACACGCACTCTTGCGTACTGTTTCATTCACTTACACCCTGCTCCACGAGTTCCTTTGAACTCGAGCAGTCCAGGCTTCCGAAGCCTACCGCCGGGAATCATCACTCGCAGTCACTCCCATCCCTCTTCCTCGACACCGAGAAGAGTCTCTTCTACTCACCGCCTTGAGCTTAAGGTAAAACCCTCATTTTCTAGAGGAAATGAGGCCAAACAGAGCTCCGTGCTCCATACTTCTTTTTCTTCCCTTTACCTCGTTTCTTCATTATCTACTCGAATGAGTGTTAAGCTCCATGGACTTTGCTAGATTACGGCTAAATGCATCCTTTATTTAAGCATATAGCTTAATCGCTACTTGCCATTTCTGCGTACGCTATGCTCTGTACAAAATACATGATTATAACTCTTCGAGGGTACAAATCTCTTGCTCTTTATCACTTAAATGCTTTATCCATGAATGCTCCTTGCAAAACATGATGAATAATCTCTTAAATTGTTGTGGATCTTCAACCCGGATCTATCAACTGGCGCCATCTGTGGGAAATTGAGTTTAAGATGTTGATTTCCCCTGTTTTATGTGAAATTCTAGTTCACCGTTGCATTGTTGCAAATGATCTTGCACACAGCATTCTTATGTGAAAAATATGTGAAAACTGGATATTAAACTGAATGGGTGCGCTGTATTTGTTGTTCAATCGGTGAAAGCCCAGATATGTATGTTATTGCTTGAGTTTTGTTGAGGTCTCCGTGATTGTAAACTATAAAATGTGACATGATTTTCAAGATTACGTTCCCCTGTTGGAAAAATGTAGCATGATTCTCAGCTTGTGCTCTCATTTTTAATAATAATTGTGATAGATACCCTGTCAAAGGGAAGCTCGTATTTGAGAGATCGATTTTTCTTTCCTTATATGTGAATTTAAGCTTTCCACCTGTAAATGCTGTTGAAAAATGTTGAATGTGGAGCATTATCCTCCACGATAGCTTCTGAGCCTTAGTTGATTGTGGTGATATGTTTATGAATTTGCTCAGTTATTCCCCTGTTGCCAGAGATGCTTGAGAATAGGGGCAATAGAATAAATAAATGTTGAATGTCAGTTTGATGCTATTCTTAGGAAATCTGAGCATGAATATCATGAGTTCATCGTAGTTGTGTCGCTTGTAACAGCAGGACAAAGGAATCGGAGGTGACTTCGAGACCATGTTTTCCTTACAATATAAACTGTTGTTGGTCCCGGTTTGCTATAGGAAAAATACGTAGAGGGGGGGGGGGGGGGTGAATACGTATTTTGAAGTTTTTCAACTTCAATTCCTTAACTCAGAGTATAAAGTAAAGTGCTCTTTGGAAATACTAAGACCTAGCCAAGGGCTAGATCAAAAGCAATCACGAATCTCTTGTCCTAAGCTTAGAGCTTGATCAAGAGTGAGACTTTACTCTTTGTGCGGAATTTGGTGAGCTATAATCTTTCCTAAGTAATTGAAAATCCAAATTAAGTTTGTTTATATGCACGTGCAATGGATAATCGAATACTGTAAAGAGATTAAGGTAAGAGAGATACGACACAGAGATTTATAGTGGTTCGGAGATAACGCTCCTACGTCCACTTTGTTGCACGACGGCAACTGTTCTCTTCACTCAAGAACTTGAAGGTTACGGGTCCTTCAAAAACCTTGTCGGGATCGGGCTTCACTTGCCTAGATCAAACGACAGACGTAGTGATTGCGGGTTCACTACACAAACCTAACAAAGACTGGAAGCTTCACTCGCTTCAGTCAGACAGACAGGGAGATTACGGGCTCTCCTTACAGCCTAGCTTCGATCGAGCTTTACACAAACGATGTAAGTGTAAGCTTGGATCTCAACTCTACGATCGAGGCTTCTTCAATCGATGAAAGAAGGGCCTTGGATCTGGACAACCTAACGACAACACTCAAAACCTAACAGACGAAGTTTAGGGTTTTTGGTTGACGACACACTATGAAGAACTCTTTACAGTGAATGCAAAGATTGGCTAGAGTTCTTCTTCTAAGCTTGGATATTTGAAGTGGGCTTAGAATCTAAGTGTGAAGGCTGTGAAGACGAGTTCCGATGGACTGGAAACTCGGAGAACACTTGAAAACAAAGACTCGAAGATTGCTATGAAAGCTGGGAGTGTTTGTTTGCTGTATGCGCTCGAATGCTCAAGTAGTGTTCTACTTCTTCACGACTTCATCCTTCACTATTTATAGGCGGAGGGTTGGCTAAGATCCGTTGCTTGGTTGGTGGCCTTGTCCCTCCTCCTCTCGACAGTACTTGCGCAGGCAGTAGCTTTTGCAGACGCGCAGATTTGGACTTTTGCCGAAAATGGCTAAGTTCCAAGTTTAACAGTAACTGGAGCGAGCCAGTACTGTTGCGGCGTCTTTGTCGGCCTGGCAGTCAACTCCGCTGCTCCTCTCCTCGTTCGACACGTGGAGATCTCGCAATTAATGCAAAGATCTCTAGTTGACTGAAGTTCAAATTCGGAGCGGGAATTTGTGCTGTCGCTTTCTGGTAGGTAGTGGCTCGCTTCGCTTTGAAGTTGTAGCGGCCGCTCTGAAGTGAGTCGCTTTAGGATCATATTATAGCGGGTCGCTTTGCTTCGCTTTGCAGCGTTCGCTTCGCATCGCTTTACAGCGTTCGCTTCGCTTCCGCTTTAGTGGGTTCACTTGATTCCACTGTAGCGCTCGCTTCGCTTCGCTTTGCTTTGAACTGTAGCGCTCGCTTCGCTTCACTTTGGCAGACTCACTTTGAATCTACTGTAGCGATCGCTTCGCTTCGCTGTTCTTCGGCACGCTTCACTTCAGCTTGCTTGACTTGCTTCGCTTTGGAAAACACACTCAAGCGAGTGGCCTTCACTTGAACTTTTGAAGCCTAATCTAAGCAAAATAAAAGAGCCATCCTAACAGTGTAGGCTTAGAAAAATTCTAACCTATTAACTACATCAAAATGGGTCGCTTGGGAAAAAGGACGCTTGGGGTTTTGGGATCTAATCAAAACAAATGACTTCATTTATCAAATGTCCCATGAAGTTCCCCCTTAACAATTTAGTCCTTAACAATTCCCAACAATTTCCCCCTTTTTGATGATGCCAAAACCCATACGACTTAGATAAAAATAAATCTAGTCTATCTAACCGTGAAGGGAACTCCAAGCGACTGCTTCCTTTGCAGTTTCGTTTGTAATTTTTCTTTTAAGTTCCTTCCCCTTTTTCGGTTAAATTAATGAGTTTGTAGCAGAAATATAAAGTCATTCACAAAGCGAGTAAATGACACAGAAAAGACATAAATTGAAATTTGAATATATGAACAAGAAGTTCACAAAAATTATGTAAGGAACTTGAAACTCGGAGGTTTCCTGCAGTTCCTTCCCTGTCTCCTCCTTTCCTTCTCTTGTCACTTCCCTTCTTCCTTCTCCTCCTCTTCTACAGTAGCATCAACACTATAGGCTGATAAGACTTTTGTTTCCATAGTGCCTACTGTGTGGATGCTTGGTCTTCTCCATGCACTCTCCAGCCTGAACGCTTCATCTACTTCAGCATCAGTGACTCCCCTGTTAGGAACATCCGTGCCTGGATGATAAGGCATGGGGAAGTCCTTTATTTCTGGCACCTTGACGACAATTGGCTTCGGTTGAGCTTGTTCAGCCATCAAAAAAAATTTTCGGCGCAGTTTGTCGTCGTAGGTAGCAAGAAAATTGTTGAGAGCACTGATTCGAGAACATTCATTCTGCAGTGGCACTACCTCCCAGCAATAGTACGCTTTGATGAACAAGTCCTTGTAGTATAGCCACAGCTCGAGCAGATCCCTCGGAATGAAGTCCTCGATCTCTCTTGCGTCAAGATGCTCGTTCCTCCTCTTGGCTAATTCCTCCTCTGTTCTTTTTGACAGCTTAGTCATTATATCAGTGAATCTCTTCCCTGATTCACCACTCCACAGAGGACGCCTTTCGTTGAGTCGCTTCCTTATATAGTTTTGCTCTTCTACTTTAGGGTAGCGACCCGACTCTACCATTTCCTTCGTAGTCACGTCGCATGCATCTTTTATGGCTTGGGCTTCACATGCTTCGGACTCATCAGGCATGAGGGGAACGAACGCACTACGAACCAAAGAGGACTGAATAAGCAGTACTTCGCTGAACTGCTCCTCGATTCGTGCGTCAATCACTTGAAGACGCCTGACGTTCACTGTCTTCGATCTCTCCGCTACGCTCTTTCCTCCTTCTCTCTCCTTTCTCCTCTTCTCTTCCTTTTCAGTTCTTGAAGCGACTGCATGTTTAGACTTTTGGCGCTTAGCCGTAGAGTCATCGACTTTAGATACTGGTGCAGCTCGCTTCAAGGGCAGCTTCGGTGGTGGGGGAGGTGACATATCCTTCTTTGCGGCGGCACTCGAGGGGACAACTGCTGATGAAGTGAGTGCAGCAGTTGTAGTCGTAGTGAGTGCGGCGGCTGAAGCTAGCGCGGCGGCTGAAGCGGGCGCTTTGGGTGTAGCGGCCGCTTGGGAGCTGGATGAAGTACCTGCAGTAATAGAATTTTTGGTTAGCTTGAACACCTGATCCATCTCCCATGCCAAGGCATAATCCTTCTCCACTTGCTCCCGCCTTTCCTCCTTTGAAATCACGGTCACCGGAGGATGCCGTGCAATCGAGGCACTCAGCACTTTTTCATGAAGCGGTCTGCTAGGCTCCTCGGGCTTTTTCAGTAACTCCTCCTCTGTGAGTTTAGTCTTGCCCTTCACTTCGCCCAGAGCCCTCGCTTCATCTACAACTACCTCCGCACCTCCATCACCACTACCTCCTTCAATCATCGACTCTATGCCAACTCCGACTCCTCCAGTTCCTCCTAGATTCATCTGTCCTTCCATCATTTGTCCTTCCTTCATTTGTCCTTCCCCCTTTTTGGCATCATCACTGCCAGGGGTTAGGATTATTGATTTTCCGGAGATTGATTGGTGAAGTGAGTTGACTGTGTTCAGAATAGCTTGAAGCATCTGCTCGTTCTTTTTCATGGAAGGTGCTACCAGATCAGCTGTTTTGATGCTTATTTCTTCAAGCAAACACTCGCATTGCTTCTCTCTTTCAACCACTGATTCCATCATACTTTCTAATGACTCCACCTCTTTGAAGCGAGCCTCCAGCTCCGCTTCAATTTCCCTCCTTATTTCTGCCTTTTCCTCTTGCAAATTGAAGTACCAAAATTCCTGAGCCACTAGAAACTCAGCTTGCATTGTCTCAAGGCTCCTCTCTCTCTGGTTTAGAGAGAGATGGAATTCGGCACCTGCGGCAATCTTTTCAGTATAATCTTCGCCCAGCTCCTTGACCTTCTGCAGTAATATGGAAAGATCTGCTCGCTTCAAGTCAAGGTCATGGGCACCTTTCCTCCGGCTCTCCAGTTCTTTCTTATCTAACTCACTTTCTTCCTTCAGCAGCTTCATTTCAGTTCGAAGTGAGTCGAGAGACTTTTTCGTGCTTATTAGTTCACTCCCCTTCCTGATCAGCTCCTCATCCTTCTTCTCTTCTACCTCCTTCAGCTTTTTCACCTCCTTCTCCAACACCTTCTTCTCTTTCTCAACGGCGATCAATTTGGCATTAACCTCCCTCAAGCGACTCCGTTCTGCATCAAGCGAGTCCTTGAGTTTGGTGATAGATGTTGTTTGATCTTCCACTAGCTTCGCCTGCGCCTCCAGCGCCTTCTCCTTCTCTTCCAACAGTCTATCCTTCTTCTCCACCGTTCCCTCCAACTCCTTCTTCTTTTTGTCGAAGTCTTCTCTAAGACTGACAACTTCCCCCGCCTTCCTCTCCATCTCTTCACTCATCTTCGTGATTTCGCTTTGAAGACTAGCGATCTCAGCATCCTTCATCTCCACCTCCTCCCTATGCTCTCTAATCAGCTTCCTTTCATGAGAGGAGGGTACTCGCTTTGGAACTGTGGTGAGTGGATAAGATTCCTTCACCTTGGCATCCAGCTTCTCCCAGAAGCTGGTCCCTTCAAGGAAGGCATGGAAGCCATTTTCGCCGATAAAATTGAGCAGTTTGGCTTCCATCTGGATCAATTCCTCCTCGGTGAAGGCTTTGAGGAGTCTGAAAATCTTGTAGTACTCCGTTCCTCGGTACGTGATGTACGTCAGAAAGTCGACTACATCGTGTAGAACACGTCGCTCCATTCAACGCTCGCGGAGCTGAGATTGTAGCGAAGGTTGATTGTCTCCGCGGCTTGTTCTCTGTCTCGAACATAGCGTTCGAGAGCCCGCTTGTGATTGGTGAGAACAGGGGTTTTGAATTGAGGGATGATGGGAAGTTCTCCGACAGTTTGGGCGGTATCGGCTGTAGCTGCCGATGTCGAGATGGATTGGGTAGGTGATGAGGTTTCTTGGGTTTCGGAAATCTGGATGGTTTCGGTGGGTGGTGGTTGTATCGGCTGGGATTGAAACGGTTTGAATGTTGTGTAGGCTTCAACAGGGTCGACATGGAGTAGAGGAATTTTGGGTATGTGAAGAGAGGATGCAGATTCCTCTTTCTGGGGAGAGAGGGGGGTTGATTGTATGAGTGGTTGTTGAGTTGATGAATGTTGGGGTTCTGGTATCTGGGTTGTTTGGGCTTGGATTTGAAGTGGGGTTTGGGTAGCTTCGGTTTGGATAGCTTGGGTTTGGGGTTGAGTTACTTCAGTGTCCTCAAGCGGCTTCTCCAACGCCTCGCTTTCTTGGACAAGTGAAGCGACTCGCTTCAACTTCTTGCCTCGCTTTGGCGCGGCTCGCTTCCCGGGTGAAGCGACCTGCCTCGCTTGGCTCACTTCGGCTTGCCTTTCGGCAACCGGTCTCGCTACGGGTACTGCTACCTCAAGTAATCCCAGATCCATCAATCTTTTCGTCTTTCTCCACTTGTCGTAGTAGATGGACTGTTTGTTGTAGGCAATGACGTCGGATTCCGGCCAGACTTTGCCGGGATATTTCATCTCCAGGGCAACGGATAGCCTTGAGAAGAATTTCAGTTTCCCCTTGCGGAGAATCTGATCGGTGCTTCCCTTCACAAACGCGAAGTCACCGGCAGCTTCGTGGATCTGCTTGAGAAACCAGCCATGCCAGTTGAAGCTGGTTCCGGTGAGGCTGTCAACAATAATTGCAGTAGCAATCAGTTTGGTCTCGGAGAGGGTCTCCAGGTTTCCGACGTAGCATGCGATACTCTTCGTAAAAAGCTCGCAAATATGGTTGAAAGGAGCCTTCAAACTTGTGCGTATACTGGCCTTCTTGAAGTGTGGCTCGGCCCCGTCGACGGCGAATCGGCCATATTGCACTCCGGCCGAATAGCCTAAATCTAGCAGTGAATCTCCACCATCCTTTGGCAAATCGAACTCGTCGATTAGATCACTCAGATCCACTTCCACCGGCTCTCCATTCTGTGGATCGGAGAAGGATGACGTATTCTGCCCTGTCCTTAGATTCAGCAGAAGCTCTCCGACTGGTTTGGCCAGAATTTTCGTCGGCATAATCGTTACAAATTTCCATAGGCCGGCCGTGGTCACGGCCCTACGGAGAAAACCTTCTCTTTCGATGATTGTTGGGTCGAGATGAGGCTCGACATTGATGAATTTGTCTGCTTCCTCGAGAAACTCCTCCATCGTCTCGGTGTTCTTCTTCTTTCCCATGTTGAGATTTGAAGAATTTTGAACGGAGTTAAAAGACGAAAGGGTTGAGACTCGTGAGTTGCAGAAATCGCAGATCTAAGCACGAGAATGGCAATTTTTGAAGGCTGTGAAAGGTTTGCAGTTCTGCCTCGTCCCATATATATAGAATTAGGTTATGGCTGACGTGGCAGGGGTAGGACGGTAATAACACCGAAAATCCTGTAGGTAGGCGGCGGACGTGCGGTGATGGATCTGATGTGTCCGGCGTCATCACAGTAAAACTGAACCGCCACTTGCTCGGCGTCTCCACGTGGCCTTCTATGGTTGGCTTGTCGTATACGGCTTTGATCGAACGGCTCCAGATTGGGGCCTGTTGAGATTCGACGGCTGGATCTTCTCCGCCTTTTCCCGCTTCAAATTCAAGCGTGTGAACACGCGCCCGTTATTTCCGTCGTTCCTGCACCTGCATTAAATGCACAGCAGAAAGTAAAATTGCACTCGAGTGCAGACAGCTCATACTCGCTTCATGCCCGCTCGCTTCGAGTTGGGCCGCTATGGCTTGACTCACTTGAGAGGCATTCGCTTGAGTGACTGTTCTGCACTCGCTTGCGATGGCTAGCTTTGAGTGACGAAGCACTCGCTTGGCCATCTGAAGCGACTGGAATAAGAAATTGAATTTCTTTGCTTAATTTAAAATGTTTCTGACTTACATACTTCGAGGATAAACAAGAGTGTTTTCCTCTTTGTATTTGTGTCAGATTCATTTCATATTTTCCACGTAGTGAGTGAAGGTTTCTAGCACGCTTCGGCTCACTTGGTGTACTTAAAATTGAAACACTTACCAGTCAATCTCACTTCGTAGGAGATTGATACCACAAATTGAAGACTTCATTTGAATTAGATACCACATGTTGAATGCTACACGTTGAGTTAGATCTTCATGGCATTCATCTTCATGGCATTCATCTTCCTCTACGAATTAGAGAGTCCTCCATCGAAGTGAATGGGGGAGAAAATGAATAAAGTACACAAGCTTACTACAACCCGAAGGGAGCATCACGTAAGTGTACTTATTCACGACGAATGGGGGATGAGTACAAGTCCTTATCTCAGAGCAGAAATGGACAGGATGACAATGAGAATGCTCTGACAAGACAATCTCGTATTTTACGCAGAAGCATGTCACCAGCCCTGCAACCTTTTGTATAAAAAGGTAAACCTTCAAGCTTTCCTACATTCTAAAGAATGAATCTGCAGTTGGTTCGCTTTGACCCAAGTTAGGGCAAATTGAGGCAATGCAGAATTCAAGATTGCAGCATTCTTGCTCGCTTTGGAAGTAGCTTGCTCCGAGAGAAGCATTAGTTCCCCCTTAACCATATACTTAACAATTCCAATAAGTTGGTAGGGAACTTCTTCCATTACTCCACCTTTCTCCACCTAACTTCATTTTCTTCAAGCGAGTGAGTTTTGAAGTGGCTCGCTTGAGTTGGTGAAGATCCGAAGCGAGTGACGCTCATGAGAACAAGCGAACACTCCTTCGTGCATCCTGGAACTAGCATTCTTCACCAGGGTCTAATAACCCTAATTCCATGCATAGCTGGTTGAATCGAGACTCAGCTAGAGGCTTGGTGAGGATATCAGCTCGCTGGAGATCGGTATGAATTTTCTCGAGCTTGATATCCTTTTTCTCGACATGATCACGAATGAAATGATGTCGAATTTCCACATGCTTGCACCTGGTGTGAAGCACTGGATTCTGCGAGATACATATGGCACTGTTGTTGTCGCAGAAGATCGGAATTTCATTCGCTTCAACTTTGTAGTCCTTCAACTGTTGACGAAGCCATAGGATTTGAGAACAGCAGCTTCCTGCGGCCATATATTCAGCTTCCGTTGTTGAAGTGGCTACACTTGTTTGCTTCTTTGAGAACCATGAGATTAGCTTGCTTCCCAAGAACTGACATGTGCCCGACGTTGATTTCCTATCAACTCGGCAGCCTCCATAGTCAGCATCGGAATATCCAGTGAGCTCCAAATTGTCTTCTGCTGGATACCACAGACCCATGTTGATAGTGCCCTTCAAATATCGAAGAATCCTTTTGGCAGCTTCAAGATGGCTGTGTTTGGGATTGCTTTGGAAGCGAGCGCAGACACCGACTGCAAAAGCAATATCTGGCCTGCTTGCAGTGAGATAGAGAAGTGACCCAATTAGGGCACGATAATCTGTAGGATCTACAGATTTTCCTCCTTCGTCTGGCTCCATCTTCCAGTTGGTATTCATAGGAATCTTCACAGCTTTAGCATGTTGAACACCAAACTTGGCAAGCATATCTCGAGTGTACTTGGCCTGGTTGATGAAAATTCCATTATCCTGCTGCTTCACTTGAAGACCTAGAAAGCAGCTCATCAAGCCAATCATCGACATCTCATACTTGGTCTTCATTAGCTCTCCAAACTTCTCACTAAGCGACTGGTTTGGTGACCCAAATATGATGTCGTCCACGTAGATCTGGACCCATAGCATATCATCTCCATGAATGATGGTGAAGAGAGTCTGATCTATCTTTCCCTTTTGGAATCCATTTTCCACTAGGAATTGAGATAATGTATCGTACCAAGCTCTGGGAGCTTGCTTCAACCCATACAGGGCTTTCTTCAAGCGATACACTTTATCTCCCTGCTCGAAACCCGGTGGCTGCTCCACATACACTTCTTCCTTGAGTTCACCGTTGAGGAATGCGCTCTTCACATCCATTTGGTACACTTTGAATTTCTTGGCCGCTGCATAGGCTAGAAATAAACGGATCGCTTCAAGACGTGCCACTGGAGCAAAGGTCTCGTCAAAGTCGATTCCTTCCTCTTGGCAGTAGCCTTTGGCAACTAGTCGCGCCTTGTTCCTCACTACGTTGTGGTCCTCGTCCGTCTTGTTCTTGAACACCCACTTGGTGCCAATAACATGCTGAAACTTGGGACGATCCACGAGGTACCATACGTTGTTCCTGGTGAACTGATTCAGCTCTTCTTGCATGGCGATCACCCAGTTAGAATCGGCTAGGGCTTCCTCCACGCTTGATGGCTCAATGTTTGAGAGAAAGCAACTGAACATGGCACTTTCTCCAAACACTTGACTTCTGGTCACTACACCCTTGGATGGATCTCCAATGATTTGGCTAGGTGAGTGATCCTTGAGCCACGCTCGCTTTGATCCGCCAGCTTCATCTTCATCCGCTTCCTTGTCGCTCGCTTCACCGTCTGAAGCGACTGGATTGGGTGCTTGGCCTGCACTAGCTTCAGGAATCTTGGGGGCAGCTTCGACTTCTCCTTTGGGATCCTGCTCGCTTGAGTCCTTGATCTCATCATCTTCATCAAGCACGTCCCAAGTGAGTTGATTTGAGGGTTCCTTGCTTTGATTCTTTTCATTCGCTTGGGCCTGTTCCTGTGGAAGACTTAAAGAAGATTCATCAAATACGACATGGGGTGATTCTTCCACAATTAGGGTTTTACAGTTGAATACTCTGTAGGCTTTGCTAGATGTAGAGTATCCTAAGAATACTCCTTCATCTGCTTTGCTTTCAAAGGCTTTCAACTGTGACTTCCCATTGTTGTGAATGAAGACCCTACAACCAAAAATATGGAAATAAGATATGTTAGGAATTCTCCCTGTCCATATTTCATATGGTGTTTTGTCGTGCCGTTTGTTGAGAAGCGTCCGATTCTGTGTGTAGCACGCCGTGTTGGCAGCTTCAGCCCAATACTTCATTGGAAGCTTCGAGTCAGCAATCATGGTGCGAACGGCTTCTTTGATGATTCGATTTCTTCTTTCAGCAACTCCATTCTGCTGAGGAGTGCGTGCTGAAGAAGTTTGATGTGCTATGCCATGCTCCGTGCAGTACGCTTCAATTGTAGAGTTCAGGAACTCTGTGCCTTTGTCGGAGCGAATGGTCACTATAGCTTGATTCTTTTCCACCGCCAATCGCTTGAGCAGTTGTGGCACTTTGGTCAGTGTCTCCTTCTTGCTGAATAGAAATACAACCCATGTGTAGCGAGAGAAATCGTCGACTACAACTAGAGTGTACTTCCTTCCATTTACACTAACTGGAGTAACTGGACCAAACAGATCCATGTGAAGCAGCTCGAGCACTCGCTTTGATGAGGCTTCTTCGAGACTGGCAAAGTGCTTCTTCGTCTGCTTCCCTCGTTGGCATGGTGAGCATGGATGGTCTTTGATGAAGACTTCATTCGGTATGCCTTGCACCAAACCTTTTCGAGCTAAGCGATTGATAGCTTTGAAATTGAGGTGGTTCAAGCGTCTGTGCCATAGCCATCCAATTTCTGTAGCACTTCTTGCAACTAGACAAGTTTCCTCCTTGCAGCTGTCCCATTGTGCTATGTAGACATTCCTTTGTCTAACTCCAGTGAGCACAATCTGGGATGTGAGTTTGCTCTTCACAATGCACTTGTTGGAGATGAACTCCACCCTGTACCCTTTATCACAAAACTGTGAAATAGATAACAGGTTGTGCTTGAGTCCTTCCACATAGGAGACTTCTTCAATTGTGAGCTTTCCAATTTTCAGTGCGCCGTATCCCCTGGTGCTTCCTCGAGAGTTGTCACCAAAGGTTACGTGTGGACCCTTCTTCTCTATGTAGTTGTGAAGTAGAGCTTTCATGCCGGTCATGTGTCTTGAACATCCACTGTCCAAGTACCAAACTAGTTGACCCTCACTTGGCATGGGATCCACGGCGCTCACCTGCAATTAGACAGATTTTGGTACCCAAATCAGTTTGGTCCTTGCAGGTTAGTTCCCTTAGGTACCCACACTTGCTTCACTCTCTTTTGAGATGAAGCTTGTGTCTTGTGCTTCTCGACCTTTGAAAACTTGGTGTACTGCCGAGAAGCAGCTTCACACGTGCAACAGTGTGTGCAAGAGGGGTAGCGGCTCGCTTCAGACCTACCTATGCTCTTCCCACTTTGCTTATATCCTGAAGCGACTCGCTTCGGATTAGCTCTGGGTTTAGAGACTGACTTAGGGTTTCTAGTCTGTCGTAGCGGCTCGCTTGGTTTCCTCGAAGCGGTCCAACTAGGGTTTTGACCCCGACTCGCTTGAGTAACCTTGGAAGTTTGAAGCGGCCTCTTGGGTGCTTCAAGTTCTTCCCCCTCAACGTTTGTCCGGTTGGACCATCTCCAGTCCGGATAACGTGACACATAGACATTACTCCTTTTCTTGAAAGGGAGATCCTTTGTCTCTCGTGTCTTGGCTTGAGACTTAGAAGCTTCAACAGTTCTCCCTTTACCCTTGGATTGGTAAGACTTAGCATGTTGAGTGCTAGGGATTGTTGAATTTTGCTTGCCCTTCGGATCTGCCCTTAAAGATATAGACATCTTCATTGGCTTCCTTTTAGGGCTCTCAGTCATTTTGCCTTTGTCTTTGTTGGTGGTCGCTTTGGATGCAGTGGGCAATTCCAAAGTGACTGATGGTGTCGTGTTTGAAGCACCAACAAAGACAGTTGGCTTGGAAGGTCCACCCTCATATCCAAGTCCTCCCTTTCTACCAAAAGGTAGAAGAGAACTCTCTAGTGCCTGTCTAGCGTATGATGCTTTATTTAAGTTGGCGACTAGAGTGGATTGGGTTTCATACCTTCCTTCCAAGCTTTGATGTCTAGCGAAGAGATCCTCGAACTTACTAGTCATGGCCCTTAGATTAAGTTTGACTTGGTCAAGCTCACGGGCTAGCTTTCGGTTCTCCTTCTCGCTTCGAGACAGAGCTTGTTTTACCACTTCGTGGTCGCTTGACAGTTTCTGGTGTTTGTCAAACAACTCACTCCATGTAGAGGATTGTTCTTCCTCATTGACAGTGTGTGCTAGTGTAATTGAAGTGATTGAAGGATAGAAGAATACCTCTCCTGTTTCTTCATCGGTGAGCGCCATAAATCCAAGATCCTCACCATCACTGGAATTTGGATCGGTGAATGCGTCTGAGTCGCTTGGTGGATCTTCAGTTGTAGCGACCGGCACTTCACTCGCTACGAGCGCTCGCCTTGGAGCATCCCTCTTGGCCTTCAATTCTTCGCGCTCTTTGGCACTTAGCTTTGGGCAATCGGATTTGTAGTGGCCCATCTTGTGGCAGTGGTAACACTCCACTTCCATCATGTCGCGCGGGATCGGCTTGGTCGTCTCTTCTCTCTTTCCTTTTCCTTCTCGAGCATCAGTGCTCCTCCCTTTGTACTGCTTGTAGAATCTTTTGTACTTGCCCACTCGAGAGTTCATTTTGTTGAAGTTCTTGGATAAGAACGCAATGTGTTCTTCCAATTCTTCTCTCGTCATCTTGGCTAGCGACTGCTCGCTTGGCCCTTCGGCAGCTTTGAATGCTACTCCTTTTGACGTAGTGGGCGCTTCATCCTCGTCGTCGAGGCTCATTCGATTCAGATCAAACTCGTGAGCTTTGAGCTCGGAGAACAGCACTTCTGGCGTGAGCTTCGTTAGATCCTTGGTAGCTAGATATAGCTCCTTCATAGTCTGCCACTTCCTTGTGAGAGCACGGACTATTTTCAGATTTACTTCCTTGTCTGTGAGTTCCTTCCCAAGCGAGTTGAGAGTTGCAGTAATGTTGGTAACTCTCAGCTCGAAGGCGTCGATAGACTCTCCTGACTTCATCACCAGATTTTCAAACTCCCGCATCTGAACGGCGAGCTTGTTTTCCTTGATTTTGTCTGTTCCTTGAGAAATGAGGGCTAGGGTTTCCCACATTTCCTTTGCCGTTGCACATTTCCTTATCCGTGGTAGATAGGCGTCCGACACGGTGCTCTGCATCGTGTGACGTGCAATCTTGTCGAGGTTGGCAACTTTGAAGTCATTTGGAGTATACTCATCCTTATCCTTCTCCACGTACTGTTGTCGAACATGGGTTGGACGGCCTTCAGCGGCTGGAACCTCCACAGATATGGCTTTCTTGATTTCGATTGGTCCGTCCTCAATGACTTCCCACATCCGGTCGTGGATTGAGCATAAGAAGCTCTCGACTCGGAAACTCCATATCTCGTATCCTTCGATCGAGAACTGTGGAAGATTTAATGCACTGTATGTAGACATAGCAAACTATCAGCAGTAAATGCAATATGCGTGGGTGACGTTTTGATGCACTTAGGAAAATAGGATCCGGTTCAGTGAGACAACGTGAAGTGAGTGGGGACTCACTTCGGATATGCAAAGCAGAGGCTCGAAAGAACCGCTGCTCTGATACCACTTGTTGGTCCCGGTTTGCTATAGGAAAAATACGTAGAGGGGGGGGGGGTGAATACGTATTTTGAAGTTTTTCAACTTCAATTCCTTAACTCAGAGTATAAAGTAAAGTGCTCTTTGGAAATACTAAGACCTAGCCAAGGGCTAGATCAAAAGCAATCACGAATCTCTTGACCTAAGCTTAGAGCTTGATCAAGAGTGAGACTTTACTCTTTGTGCGGAATTTGGTGAGCTATAATCTTTCCTAAGTAATTGAAAATCCAAATTAAGTTTGTTTATATGCACGTGCAATGGATAATCGAATACTGTAAAGAGATTAAGGTAAGAGAGATACGACACAGAGATTTATAGTGGTTCGGAGATAACGCTCCTACGTCCACTTTGTTGCACGACGACAACTGTTCTCTTCACTCAAGAACTTGAAGGTTACGGGTCCTTCAAAAACCTTGTCGGGATCGGGCTTCACTTGCCTAGATCAAACGACAGACGTAGTGATTGCGGGTTCACTACAAAAACCTAACAAAGACTGGAAGCTTCACTCGCTTCAGTCAGACAGACAGGGAGATTACGGGCTCTCCTTACAGCCTAGCTTCGATCGAGCTTTACACAAACGATGTAAGTGTAAGCTTGGATCACAACTCTACGATCGAGGCTTCTTCAATCGATGAAAGAAGGGCATTGGATCTGGACAACCTAACGACAACACTCAAAACCTAACAGACGAAGTTTAGGGTTTTTGGTTGACGACACACTATGAAGAACTCTTTACAGTGAATGCAAAGATTGGCTAGAGTTCTTCTTCTAAGCTTGGATATTTGAAGTGGGCTTAGAATCTAAGTGTGAAGGCTGTGAAGACGAGTTCCGATGGACTGGAAACTCGGAGAACACTTGAAAACAAAGACTCGAAGATTGCTATGAAAGCTGGGAGTGTTTGTTTGTTGTATGCGCTCGAATGCTCAAGTAGTGTTCTACTTCTTCACGTCTTCATCCTTCACTATTTATAGGCGGAGGGTTGGCTAAGATCCGTTGCTTGGTTGGTGGCCTTGTCCCTCCTCCTCTCGACAGTACTTGCGCAGGCAGTAGCTTTTGCAGACGCGCAGATTTGGACTTTTGCCGAAAATGGCTAAGTTCCAAGTTTAACAGTAACTGGAGCGAGCCAGTACTGTTGCGGCGTCTTTGTCGGCCTGGCAGTCAACTCCGCTGCTCCTCTCCTCGTTCGACACGTGGAGATCTCGCAATTAATGCAAAGATCTCTAGTTGACTGAAGTTCAAATTCGGAGCGGGAATTTGTGCTGTCGCTTTCTGGTAGGTAGTGGCTCGCTTCGCTTTGAAGTTGTAGCGGCCGCTCTGAAGTGAGTCGCTTTAGGATCATATTATAGCGGGTCGCTTTGCTTCGCTTTGCAGCGTTCGCTTCGCATCGCTTTACAGCGTTCGCTTCGCTTCCGCTTTAGTGGGTTCACTTGATTCCACTGTAGCGCTCGCTTCGCTTCGCTTTGCTTTGAACTGTAGCGCTCGCTTCGCTTCACTTTGGCAGACTCACTTTGAATCTACTGTAGCGATCGCTTCACTTCGCTGTTCTTCGGCACGCTTCACTTCAGCTTGCTTGACTTGCTTCGCTTTGGAAAACACACTCAAGCGAGTGGCCTTCACTTGAACTTTTGAAGCCTAATCTAAGCAAAATAAAAGAGCCATCCTAACAGTGTAGGCTTAGAAAAATTCTAACCTATTAACTACATCAAAATGGGTCGCTTGGGAAAAAGGACGCTTGGGGTTTTGGGATCTAATCAAAACAAATGACTTCATTTATCAAATGTCCCATGAAGTTCCCCCTTAACAATTTAGTCCTTAACAATTCCCAACAACTGTGATAACTAAACTGTTCTATCTGTTAAAATCCTAAGGTCACGACGAAGCCGAAGGAAAGCCAGATCAAAAGTTGCTGCAATTTCATAACACATTCAGCTCACCTTGCGTAATTGGTGAGTCTACAATTCCTATAGCTATCTCAAAATGCTAAATCTATTGGTGGGCTATAAAGGATTAATAAATATAGAGGAAGCTTCATTTCTCAAGCCCTTCATATATGCCCCTGCATTGTTATGAATCAAAAATCCACCTAGTAAAAAATAATAAAAAGTAGAGAGCTGAGGATGACAAGGTTACCCCATTCACCCTGATGAAGGGGCCCTGCATCTGGAAGCAGAACCTCCCATAAGCCCCATATCATGGGCAGATCCCTCAGAAGCCCTATCTAACAAGCAAAGATCCCTCAGAAGCCCTGTCTAACAGGCAAAGATCCCTCAGAAGCCCTGTCTAACAGGCAAACATCCATCAGAAGCCCTGTTTAACAGGCAAACATCCCTCAGAAGCCATGTCTAATAGGCAACCTCCGCATAAGCCCTATCTGATAGGCAGCACCATCATAAGCCCCATATAATGGGCAAGATCTCTCGTAAGCCCTATCTAATAGGCAGCACAAGCCCTATCCAATAGGCACACCCTCAAAAGCCCTATATAATAGGCATAACATCATTAATCAAGCCCTATCTAATAGGCAAAATCCTCGTAAGCCCCATATAATGGGCAGAACCTTTCAAAAGCCCTACCTAGTAGGCAACATCCTCGTAAGCCCCATATAATGGGCAGAACCTTTCAAGAGCCCTATTTAATAGGCAACATCCACACAAGCTTCATGAAAAAGGCAGAACCTTTTAAAAGCTCCACATAATGGGAAATACTCCCTTAAGACCATATAATGAGCAAACCTTTCATAAGCCTGGTTCAGTAAGCGACATTTTCAAAAATCCTATTTCATAGGCGATATCTTCATAAGTCCCATATAAGGGACATAACCCTGCACACACCCTATCTAGCGGGTGATATTTTTGTCAGCCTCATTTAATAGGCAACGCTCTTTAAAGCCCCATGTGATGGATGGAATCCTTCATAAGCCTTACTCAATAGGCACCATTCTCGCAAGTTTTAATTAAAAGGCCGCATTCTCATGACCCCCTCACAAGGGACGCCATTCTCATTAAACATTTTCTAACAGAGGACACCCCACTAAAAAAGCCTTGCAAAATAAGCACCGCATAAAAAGCTCTCCATAGTGGGCATTATGCATAAAATGCCGGCATGGCCAAACATCTTGCATTGAATCTCATAGAATAAGAGACCATATGAGACCTAAAAAACTTCTCACCATGACCAGATCTTTCACAAAAGCCTCATGAAAAATGCTCTAGGAGAATAGATGCCCTAATAATGGGTCTTGCAAGAGCTGGTGTTGCTTATCCCCAACCCAATAAAGGCGAAAGCCACCCTTGAAAAAGCCCTATATTAAATAACGCTTGTTAGGGCTTCCATAAATGGTTTGCAAGGATCTGTTAACCCAGCAGTATCCCACAACTGAATTCTGCACGGCCAGATGCCTCGTACTGAGGTCCATAAAAGAGGGAACTATATAAAAGCCCCGCATCGTAATTAGTTTCTTATCAGTAAGTCATCACATATCTTCATCATATATTGGCAGAAGCCATCCTTTAAGAAGCCTTGTAATAGACAGGCAATGCTCATCAAAATTACCTGGAAGAGTTCATGATTGCAAAAGAATCCACTAAACATAGATTATACGTACTTTAAGCTCCCTTCAAGGAGCATCTAGAGCTGATTATTCTAAGTATCCTTGAATATTTGCAGAACCCTGCAAAAATGAACACCGCCTCAGATGCTGCTTCAAAAGAAGCTAGTCAAGCTACGGGAAATCCAGCGAATTCCCTACTGGGGAATAAAGGGAAAGGCACTGTGGTAACAGAAGCTAGTGTCAATATGGAGGCTCAGTTCTCTCCAGCCATGCTCCTCCAAATGAAAACGCTCGTAGAAGACGTGGTTGAAGGGGCTGTCGAGAAAAGACTTCACACCTTGGGAGTGAATTCCCAAATCCCAGATCCCAGAGGTGAAAACCAAGAGGGCGGGGGAAGCAAAAGCACCCCTGCCGCGCACAAGCAGAAGCCTACAAATCCAAACACAAATCAAGAACTGATTTCAAAGCTGCCTCCTATAATGAATGAAACAGAGGAGGGATTTTCAACTGATTTAGAGTGGACAGGTTGATCTATCAAGCTTGTGGTTTAAACAAGCTTGATCTATCAAACAGATAGTGCGGAATGTGGTGGATGGTTGAGCTAGATAACTCTTTTAAGTAAAATCAATGACAGCCTTTCTGAGAGAGGCTGTTGTATGCTATGAATGTATGAGCAGAATAATGAAGAGAAATAGTAAGACAGTAAATGGCACGAGGTATTTTTACGTGGTTCGGATGTAACTATCCTACTTCCACGGTAGATCAAGCTCGATCCACGAATCCCTTTACTTTTGGATTCTCCTTCTCTCTTGTTTATACTGACTGAGAATCAGTTTCATACAACATACAATCTTCGATTTACAATCGAATAATAGAGTACAATCTCAACTATACTAGCTTAACACTAAATATATAAGAGAGAGTACAGGGAGCTTGATGCAGCAGTAAACGCAACAAGCTTGATGAATAACAATGGTGAAATTCTCTATCTTCAACACTTGGGAAAGTTCTAGGATTTTCGAGTGTTGAATGGATGTGAACTTGAGAGAATTTCTGCAGCAATTTGGCTCGTAAGAGTAATGAGTTTCCCATACTCATACCATTGTTGTTGAAGGCTTTATATAGGCGTAGTTTGAAAACTAGCCGTTGTGAGTCCTGCAAAATAGAGCCATTACAAACAGGCTGACGTGGCATAGAGCCGTTGCAGATATGACTCAGCACTTCAAGTGGGTCCAGACAGCTGGCAACAGAGGTGGCAGCTATGTGGATGGAGGTTGATCTAGCTGATGAGATCAACAGTCTGTCTTCGGCAGCTAGTTGAAAGAGCTTGAACAGCCTGGCTAAAGAACCTGCAAAGCACGAAAGAGGAAGGCGCAGGTTGTCCTATAATACGTGAGGCTGTTATAGACAACGGCCTCATATTTTAAGGAGAACATGCTCGGTTATAATAAATAAGAATTATATCATGCTTGTGCAAATTCCTAAGTGTGGTTTTGAAAACATCATCAAAACAACTGCAGAGGGTTCCCAACACCCCAGATAAAGAGGGACCTGAGGAAACTGAAGGAACCCTAATGAGAACACCAATAACACATGGGCCAAGAAGTATGCCCAGCAGCAAGAGCAGATGAAGCTCTAAGCAAAGGAAGTAAAAAAGCTAAAAGAGCAAAAGCAAGCTGCAGAAAGGGCCTCAAAGGAAACAGGGGCAAGCGAAAGAGAAGTACACAATCTAAATGAGAAAGAGAACCACAAACGCTTTCCCAATAACCAGGGTAATGGGAACAAGTAAGAGCTTTTCTCCTTATACATCGATGAGAATAGTCCATTCTCTGTAGAAATTCAAACTGATCCAGTTCCTAGCAACTTCAAAACAATCTCGTGTGAGTACCAAGGAAAGGGAGATCCTGAAGAACATTTAATGAAATTCGAGAGCTTATGCCTCCTCCATCAATATTCAGAGGGCGTCAAGTGCCAAGTATTCCTCATAACTCTGTCAGGGACTGCTCAACATTGGTTCAAGCAATTGCCAAAAGCTTCTATCCATTCCTTCATGGATCTGAGGGAGGTTTTTCTCCAACAGTTTGTCAGTGCTAAAAGAACTACCAGAAATTCACTACATCTGACAACCATCAAGCAAGGCGCTAATGAGAGTCTGAGAGACTACATGACACGCTTCAATGAGGTTGTCTTGGAAATACCAGGAGTAGAACCAAAGCTGAAAGTACATGCCTGTGTAGATGGCTTGAAGCCAGGGCAATTCTTTGCTTCTCTCATCAAAAAAGAAGCCACCTCTTTTGAAGAGCTATTGACAAGGGTTCAAAAATATATCCATATGGAAGAAGCCCTAAGCCGCAAGAGGGCCGAATTGGCTTCCCAAAGGGAAAAGAAGCCTGAAGAAAGGAAAAGACCAGCCCCAGATGCCAAGAAAACTGATAAAAAATGAAAGATTTATGAGATCTTTCACGCCACTCATCAAGCAACCTGTTGACCTGCTAGAAGTGGTCATGAAAAAACCAGGGGTCCAAATCCCTGCTGGACATAGGCAGCCACCAAGGAATCCACCTTCTGAAAGGTTTTGCAAATTTCACAATGATTTTGGTCACATGACCAATGACTGCAGAAATCTGAGGATTGCTATTGAGAAACTAATCCAAGAAGGAGAACTCTTGGAATATGTCAAAAGAGAGACAGAACAAAACAAAACAAAAGGCGCAAAGAAGCTCCTGAAAAATCGCCAGATGCTGGTCAAGGACCAGAGCCTAAAGGCGTTATCAAAATGATTTATGGTGGACCAACCATAGGTGATTCCAACAGAAGTCGAAAAGCATCTGCCAGAGAGCTACATATGCATGAAAGACATGGGGTCTGGAAGGTCGAAAAGGGCCTACCCCCGCCAGAAATTTCATTTGGACCTGAAGATAATCAGAAAGTAACTCATCCACATGACGATGCCTTGGTCATCACAGTGGAGGTAGAAAGATATCAAGTCCAAAGGGTCTTTGTGGATACAGGGGCCGCAGTTAACGTTATATTTGAAAGCTGCTTTAATCAAATGAGTCTACAGAAGCCTTTGAGTGGCATAACCATAGCTCTGCATGGTTTCTCAGGAGACCCTATAATGTCATTGGGATCAATCGACTTGATGCTCACCCTGGGCGAAGGACCTATGCGGGTATCAAAGCCAGTCACCTTTCTGGTAGTACGGCAGCCATCTTCTTACAATATTATTCTAGGAAGAACCGCCCTAAACCCATTTCAGGCAGTGGTTTCCACTTATCACCTGGTGATGAAATTCCCTGTGGGGAACCAAGTGGGACAGGTGTCGGGAGATCAGGGAGTCTCTCGAAGATGCTATATTCAATCGGTGCAAGCAGGAGAGGCCAAGAAAAGGTCAATATTAGAACCCGTTGGTAATGAAGATGATATGAAACCTGAAGAAAAGAGGCTCAAGGCCTTGACTCCGGCAGAAGAAAGTCAAAATCTTTCCACTCCAATGGAGCACCTGCTGATCACCAGCACCAATTCCTCTGGAGAGTCTCCGTTATCCAAAGACTCAAACAAGCAGTCGCTCCAACATATCAGTGAAAGCAAAGGACTTGAAGCTAAAGCAACAAGCATGTGCCATGCCCCAATTGTAAGGGGGCAATGGAAAGTTTTGATAGCCCAGGCAAGGGCAAAAGTCAAAAGTACAATGGAAATGTTGGATCAAGAAAATGTTGGGGAGATGACAAGTAAAGAAAAATGTATAACCCTCGAAACACGCAGGGAAAATTAGAAGCTATTTTCAAGAAGGGAAGTACGATGGGTTATAACCCCTTATCTGCCTTCTGAATTTTTATCTCATGATTAGTTGATGAGTAGAAACCTTGGATCATGCCTCTTTACCTTTGAAATAGTTATATTTCGTAAATGTTTAGCCCTCAAATGAGGCATAATTCCTTCAGTCCCTTACACCTCACTTGGGGGGGGGGGGGGGGGGGGGGGAGTAGGGGATACCCATATCCCATTATCTTAAAATGCTTTTAGCACATCCCCATATGCGTACTCCATTATTTAAAAGGAAAAAATACCTCTAGCCTGCGTTCTATTACTTCTAGATGCTTTAGCAAGAAGAACAGGGCAAATAAAAACAAGATAAGAGGTCGTAAAACAGAAGGATAACATTCTAAATTGACAAAAAGCGATAAGAGCATGCCAAAAGCTAGTTTGTTTTTTTTTTTTAATTAAAAAAAAAAAAAAGAGCAATCGGCAGATAACAGAAAGAAGTAATATTGTTTCTACCATATCAACATGATGGTAGGACCATAAAAAGCGCCCTACTATGAAGCATCAAAAAGAATAATCTGTTTCAAAATATCCCATCAAAGATAGCTGCTCTAGGAAGCAGGATTTGAAGAGGAAGCCGGAACCTCTGAGCTAGATGAATGAGAAGACGGAGCTTCGCCCGGGGAAATGAGGGGAGCTTCATTCGAATGCAAGATCCAGTCGTCCCTAGGATAGCCTGTTGAAATAGTCAGAGCATCATTTGCCCCCGACCCATCTTCCTTACTTGATGAGGCACGCTTGATAAGAGTAGCTTGTTGAGAAGAGGAGGAACATAAAATCTTCTCCCTTGTTAATTCCTAACAAGAAAAAAAAGAACTGTTGAACATATAATAACAAGTACTTAATAAAGAAAAGAAGGATACCTCATTGAAGGCCTTTTCCATAAGCTTCATGATTGTAGCATCAACACGAAAAAGAGGGAAAAGGGGAGCATCCCAAGCAGGAAGATCCTCGGAGGGCTTAACGGGTTGCCGAAGGACTTCAGAAGCTTTTCTCAGCACAGGCATAAACCAAGGTTCCCCAGTAGGGATGAAACAATTCTTCTTGAGGGCCTCGGGTTTCGTTTCAAACATATGTATTATGGGCACCAAATTGATAGAAGCGGCTCGCTCAGGGACGCCCAGTTGATTACAGCATTCGAAAACCACATCAGCAGCCCAGCTTGTGAGGGGATCTATCATTCGTGCCCAAAAATAGGGAGAATTGATATACGCCTCAGGGAATTGCTTCACTAGGGAATCTATGAAAACCTGACCGTAAGGGGACATTAAGAAGTTAGATCGGCAAGCTTGTATCCCCATGGAAATGCCTTCATCGAAACATTTCTTCACCCCTTATGTGAAAGAAGAAGTCCGGACATGCTCCAACTCTTGTTCGTGAGTGTGAGTTGCTTGTTCTGCTTGCATAGTGAAGTTTGCCTTCATTTCCAACGTTCTTTCTAGAGAAGCCTCTAGGGCTATATCTAATTCCCTCACTCGCTCTGATAATGAAGCCTGGCGTAGTTCAAGAGCAGAGCAGTATTTCTCCTTATCACGGAGACAGTCTCGAAGATCACAAGCCTTAACTTGAGCACGGTCCCTACTTTGTTCAACCTCGGATAGAATCTCTAAAAACTGGTCAAAGGCTAAAGCTTGAGCACCAAAAGAGGGTGTCGAAAACTGGTTCACCCCTGCAAACCCAGAGGAATGAAAATTGCCCGTTTTTCAGAAAAAGAGGTACAGATGCCTACCCCAATCAAGGAGAGAGAAAAGAAGTAGGATTTACCATGTTTCTTGGAACGGCTAGGTGAGGGAGGATTGGCAGGGCAGAAGCCTAACCGAGGTTTCATTATTATTATCTCCTGGAGATTTTCCGGAGAAGGTTTTGGGACGCTTTCGTCCGTAGGGGACGGCTCGGGGACATCCTCCGAAGAGGAAACAAGCCCAAGATTAGCAGCTCTCACTTCAGTCATCCTTTGTGATAATTTCGCTCGAATTTTTCATAGCATTTCTCCAATATCAGGATTCATGACTGAAAGTGGCTGTCGATAAAACCCAACCTTTAAAACCCTTGAGAAAATACATGGAAGTTTCCGTCAAAATTATTAAAAAAAAAAAAAAAAAAAAAAAAAGAGAGAGAGAGAGAGAGAGAGAGAGGAGAAGAGTGGGAAAGAAAAAACCCTGTTAAATGTAGGATATGTAAACACAAGAGAGAAAGGTAATGATAAAGGATTTACCTGGTAAAAAGAGAAGAACGGAATACTCTCCCAAAATACAAAGCAAAAGGTGAGAATGCTATTGTCTGTCTAGGAGAGGCAGTAAAAAGAGGAAGTCGAAAGGACAAAAGGAGTGGGGAGTTATATCTCACTTATTATTTCATCCCGGCTTATAAAAGAAGGAAAGAAGCCTTTTCGTTTCTAAAAAATAACGCATCTCTTTTCTCAAAATATATTACTTTAATATTCCTCTGCTTGTGAAGAAGAAGCAATGACCAATGTACGAGTGGGTTTATTCCAGCCAAAATCCCAGTCAGAAGCCTTCATGCAAATACTTCTGGACCTGGGGGGGAGTAGCTGATAGGAATTAGTATTAGCCTCATTATCCAGATAAATCAATCCACTAGAAAGATACCCTTCTTATAAGTTTGGAATGTCACCTCCTTATTTCACCTAGATATAAAATTATGATTGTGCCCATTGTTTCAAAGTATTGGATGTTCTCTGCTGATTGATGAGATTTAGCCAGAATGAAAGTGATAGATCCGGGTTGGAGATCCACAACAATTTAAGGTATTTTTCATCATGTTTTGCAAAGAGCTTTTATGGGTAAAGCGTTAAAGCAGTAAAGAGCAAGAGATTCGTGCGCGTATAGAGCCATAAATGAGTATTTTATACAGAGCATGATTCGCGTAGTGATGACAAATAATAGTTGAGCTATGAGTAGGGCGTAAAAGGCATATCTAGCCATAAACTAGCAAGATTCATGGAGTTTTGCACTCATATAAGCAGATAATGAAGAAATGGAACAGGAAAAAGGAGAGAAAACAAGGAGAACGGAGCTCCGTCGAGCCTCATTCCCTTTTGGCAATGAGGGTTTAACCTTAGACCTAGGACGAGGTATAAGAGAGAGATTCTTCCCGGCGTCGAGAAGAATGGATGGAGGTGAAAAGGAACTGGGGCTTCCCGGAAGAAGGGTTTGAACACCTTGACCGCTTGAGCTTAGAGAAGCTCGTGAGAGAGAGTGTAAAGTTGAATAGAACAGTACGCCAAGGAGCGTGTTGTTCGTAGAGAGTGATGATGTATGAAGTGTGCGTTCACTTAGTATTTATAGGTATGAAGAGGGTGAGAAATGAACGTCCGTATGAAGGAGGGACAAAAAAGGAATTTCGACGGAGGCGAAGTATACTCCGTCATGAATGCAGTGGTCCTCACTCTACAGTACATAGAGTCAAGTGGACCGTATGCTGCGCAGAACCTCGAGCTCTGCTAAACGCTTATGGGATCTAATCAGATCCTCGCTGATAGATCCGGGTTATAGATCCACAACAATTTAAGAGATTATTCATCATGTTTTGCAAAGAGCATTTATGGGTAAAGCGTTAAATCAGTAAAGAGCAAGAGATTCATATGCGTATAGAACCATAGAGGAGTATTTTACACAGAGCATGATTCGCGTAGTGATGACAAATAATAGTCGAGCTATGAGTAGGGCATATAAGGCATGTTTAGCCATAAACTAGCAAGATTCATGGAGTTTTACACTCATATAAGCAGATACTGAAGAAATGGAACAGGAAAAAAGGAGGGAAACAAGGAGAACGGAGCTCCGTCGAGCCTCATTCCCTTTTGGCAATGAGGGTTTTACCTTAGGCTTAGGACAGGGTTTAAATGGAGATTCTTCCCGGCGTCGAGAGGAATGGATGGAGGTGAAGGGAAACTAGAACTTCCCGGAAGAAGGCTTTGAACGCCCTGGCTCCTTGAGCTCAGAGGAGCTCGTAAGAGAATATGGAATTGGATAGAACAGTATGCTAAGGAGCGTGTTCTTCGTTGAGAGTGATGTTGTGATTGTGCGTTCACTTAGTATTTATAGGTATAAAGAGGGTAAAAAGTGAGCATCCGTGTGAAGGAAGGACAGAAAAGGGAATTCAGACGGAGGCAGAGTATCCTCCGTCATGAGTGCAGTGGTCCTCACCCTATAGTGCATAGAGTCACGCGGACCGCATGTTATGCAGAACCTTGAGCTTCTGCTAAACACTCATAGGATTTGGTCAGATCCTTCTGCCATTGCAGATGCCTGCAGATCCCACACGGCTTAAGGGAGAAGTTAGAACCTCACAGTTTCCTGTATGGCATATGATTCTTGATTATGTTGCGTGTCTGGTGTGCATAACATCTCCCTGATATTATGCTGCTACGCGAAATAGCGTATATCAATCATTATAGAAAAATAATAGTCATCTACATTGATGGCGTCGTTGATGCTAGTTCCGTCTTGGATTTATTGTTCCTTTCATAGAGATAAGGTTCTGCACCTCTATTGTGACATTTGATACACCAATTTTCTTTAAGAACTGTAGTCTAAGGTTACGAAAAGTACATTATTTACCGACTTGGGTTATTTAGGGGGTATAGCTGATATTAATCCCTATCAGCTACTCCTCCCCCAGGTCCAGAAGTGTTTATATGTCAGCTTCTGGCAAGTGACTTATTAGAGACATTATTATTTTATTTTGCCTTGTTGGTCCCGGGAAAGGTAATTGGTGTATGGGGGGGGGGGGGGGAATACACCAATAACCAACCGTTTTTAACTTTTATAAAATCAGGTCGATCTGCAGGTCGATTGTCAAGGTCGACCTTATCAGAGGCAGTTTGATCTATCAAGCTCGTATGGTATCAAGCTTGATCTATCAAACTGTTGTTAATGCGGAAGTTGGTGGAGGTTGATTTACTCTTTGAAAAATCTTAAGGCTGGTAGAACAGTAACAGGTTGATGCAGATATGCAGGTTGATGCTAGTCAGTTTGATGAAAAAGTATAAGGGTGATAAATAAAGAGAGAGAGAGAGAGACACCGCGATTTAGCGTGGTTCGGAGAAACCCTCCTACGTCCACGTCAGGTCGACTCGACCTGAGAATCCCTTTACCTTTGGATTCAACCTCTCTCTTATTTATACTGACTGAGTATCAGTTCTAGATACAATCTAACCTGAAAATATCTAGACACGAGTTTTGGGTCGTGACCCTTACAACCTTCGTACTGAAACGTACAAATAACCTTACGCTTCTACAGAGCTTGACTAACTCTATAATGGCGAAAATAAAAACAAGCTTTCTAACTTCGAACAAGTCGGAGAAGAAGTTGTTGAACAATCGACAAGCAGCAGTGAACGCTTCGTCGTTGTGGTGTTTATCGGAATCGGAAACCTCTCTTCGTCAAGTGTTTGGGAAACTAATCGGATTTCGAACACTTGAGTGGATATGAACTTTGAGAGAGATTTGGGCAGAGATATGGCGTTGATAGCTTGTGTTTCCCGTACTTGAATCCGATAATGGCTGAAGTATTTATAGGCAGTTTTGAAAAACTAGCCATTGGAGTCAGGCTGACGTGGCACTAGCCGTTGGAAGCTCACTCACTTCTAGCCGTTGGGAATATTCGTCCTTGCTGGCACCCGACGTGGCAAGGATCAGGTCGTGACGCTCCATGAAGGCGGAGTATCGACCTTGATTGATAATCCAGCTCTTGAAATCTTCTAAGTCAAAGCGGGCTGGAAGCTTGATAAGGAAGGTCGATAGACAGGCTGATGATCCAGCTCGATCCAATTGAGGCAGGTCGATACATCGACCTTTCTCTTACAGGGTGGATTGAACTTGATTCTAAACATTAGAGGGCATCGACCTGCACTAACAGGTAGTAGGTCGATCTATCGACCTTGACCCTAAACAAGTAAAATGTGCCTAAGTGTGGTTTCGATAAACATCATCAAAATCAAACTGCAAGGGGTTCCCAACATGCCTTACCGAGGCTTTCCTCCATATAGAGGAATATGATAGCAGATATGTTTGGTTAGGAGAAAAGGCGCGTTACTTTTTAGGAGAATAAGGAGAGACGTTTCCTATTCCTTCATAGGCTGACGTGGGGTAACAAGTGAGACATAGCTCTATTCCCTTTGGCCTTTTTAACTTCCCTCATTCTCTTCTTCTTCGCTTTTGCATCATACTTCTGGGAAAAGCGAGAGCCTTCGTGCTGTTCTACTCAACGCTTCCAGCGATTGTTTTGCCTTCCTGATTCACAGGTAGTTTATTTAGCGTTCATTATCTTGGTATATCTCTTTTTTGTGCTACCCATGAGGGAATTTTCTTCCCCTGTTTTTTTTTTTTTTTTTTTTTTTTTTTTTTTTTTTAGGGAGGTCGTTAATATCAACTTTGGCTTTTGTAAACCTAGTTCAAGGGTGAATATGATGAGTGTTTTTACATAATAATCTTAAGATTTCTTAGAAGATTCAGTTCTGTTTGCATTTACTTTCAGCCATGAATGCTGATGCGGGAGATTTGCTACGAAAGATTCAGACGAAATTAGAACAAAGAATGGTTGAGGCCCAAATCCTCGATCCAGAACTTATTTCCTCTATAGAAGACGCCCCCACATTACCTTCTACGGGCATTAGGGTTTTGGAATCGGACCAAGAAGACCCACAAGAGACGATAGTAATGAGACCTCGTTCAGAACCCTGCTCTCATGAACTGCCCTTGGTTGGCCACGGTAAGATCCTATTTCCTCTCTTCCTTTTGATTGAGGTAAGCATTGATGCTTCTTTTTCTGAAAAACGGGTGATTTTCATTCCCTTGCATTTACAGAAGTGAATCAGTTTTCGACACCCCCTTTTCGGCGCTCAGGCTTTGGCTTTTGATCAGTTCCTGGAGATTCTATCAGAAGTCGAGCAGAGTAGGGACCGTGCTCAAGTCGAGGTTCGCGATCTTCAGGACCGTCTTCGCTCTAAAGAGAAATATAATTCTACTCTAGAGCTGCGCATTGCTTCGTTGTCGGGACGAGTAAGGGAATTAGATATAGCCCTAGAGGCTTCCTTAGAATGGGAGTTGAAAATGAAAGCAGACTTTGCTGTGCAAATGGAACGACTAACTCTTACTCATGAACAAGAGTTAGAACGTTCCCGGACTTCTTCTCTCGCAGAAGGAATGAAACAGGGTTCCGATGAAGGCGTCTCTAGGGGGATACAAGTTTGCCGATCTAACTTTTTGATGTCCCCCTATGGTCAGGCTTTCATAGACTCTCTGGTGAGGCAATTGCCCGAAGCGTTTATCAATTCTCCTTATTTCTGGGCCAGAATGATAGATCCTCTCACCAGTTGGGCTGGCGATGTTGTTTTCGAATGTTGTAATCAGCTGGGTGTCCCAGAACGGGCTAGCTCAATCAATCTGATACCTATAATACATTTGTTTGAGACAAAACCTGAGGCCCTCAAGAGGAATTGTTTCATTCCTACTGGGGAACCTTGGTTCATCCCAGTCTTGAAGAAAGCTGCTGAAATGCATCGCCAACCTATTGAAGCCCTTGAGGGCCTTCCTACCTGGGACGCTCCCCCTTTCCCTCTCTTTTCCGTCGATGCTACTGCCATGCAGCTTATGAGGAAAGTATTTGATGAGGTGCCTCCCTTTCTCTTTGCTAGAGCTTGGCCTACCCGTCACAGGTTTACCGTTATCTACTTAACGATTCCGTTTGTATTTTCAGGAGTTAGCGAGGAAGGAGATTGGGGGTCCTTCTTATTCTCAAGGGACCACTTCTTCCATACGCAACCTATCCAGTAACGAGGGTAGCTCAAGGGCAGAGGATATCTTTAATGTTTCCCTAGGCCGTCCCAGAGATAATTGGATCTTGGCTTCGACTGATATTTCCCCTGTTCCCGAGGGTGAAGCTTCATTCTCTTGTTCGTCCATCTCTGAGGACCTAACATTTACTCGAAGTCCCTGTTCTTAATTTTGTTGCTTTGGCTAAGATATTTATTAAACAACCTATCTCTTGGTATTTGTGGTGGGATGCTTTTTATGATCCCGTAATCGTGCTGACTGTGGTATAAACAACTCTCACTTTTGATTAAGGCCAGATGCTTTCTCCTAGGCCTTGTTTATAATATATTTCTGTTATTAATTTAGAACGATGTCTCTCTTATTTTAAGATGGCGAAGTAGAGATATTCCCCCTGTTCTTAAGGTGACGGAATAGAGTAGCTGAGTAATACCTTGGTGTGAAATAGCGCTTTAAGATGATGAAAGCTTTTTAAGATAGCATTTTAAGCTAATGGGATATGGGCATATGGGTACCCCCCCTACTCCCCCCCCCCCCCCCCCCCCCAAGTGAGGTGTAAGGGACTAAAGGAATTACGCCTCATTTGAGGGCTAAATACATACAAAATATAACTACTTTAAAGATAAAGAGGTATGATCCAATGTTTCATACATCAGTTAATCATGGAATAAGAGTTTTTCAAAATGAATAAGGGGTGATAGCCCATCATACTTTCTTCTTGAGAGTAATTCTCAACTTTCCCTGCATATTTCGAGGGTGGTAACTTTTCCTTTACCTGTCGTCTCCTCGACATCCCCTTGGTCTAGCCTTTCCTTTGCACTTTTGACTTTAACCCTTGCCTGGGTTATCAATGCTTCCCACTGCCCTTTCACAATTGGGGCGTGACACCTGCCTGTGGCTTCAGCTTCAGGCCCTTTAGTTTCGTTCTGTTGCAGCTGTTGTTTGGCTGGGTCCTGGGATATCATCAGTTCCTCAGGAGGGTTGTTGCTAGTGATCAGTAAGTGCTCCATTGAAGTGGGAAGGTTATGGCCTTCTCCCGCTGGAGCTGGGGTTTTGAGCTTTTTCCCCTCGAGTTTCATCTCATTCCCCTCGGTAACGGGTTCTGCCATCGGCCTTTTCCTGGCCTCTCCTGCTTGAACCGATTGGACGTAACACCTTCGCGAGACCTCCTGATCTCCTGATATTTGCCCTACTTGATTTCCCACGGGGAATTTCATCATCAGATAGTAGGTGGAAACCACTGCTCTGAACGGGTTTAATGCAGTTCTTCCCAGAATGATGTTATAGGAAGATGGCTGTCGTACCACCAAGAAGGTGACTGGTTTTGACACTCGTGTAGGCCCTTCACCCAGAGTGAGCATTAAATCAATAGATCCTAGCGACATCACCGGGTCTCCTGAGAAACCGTGCAGTGCCGTAGCTACTCCATTCAATGGCTTCTGGAGGCTCATTTGGTTGAAACAACTTTCAAATATAACATTGACTGCGGCCCCTGTGTCTACAAAGACCCTTTGGACCTGGTACCTTTCTATTTCCACTGTGATGACTAATGCATCATCATGCGAATGAATTACTTTCTGGTTATCCTCTGGCCCAAACGAGATTTCTGGTGGAGGTAGGCCTGCTTCGACCTTCCAGACCCCATGCCTTTCATGCATATGCAATTCCCTGGCAGATGCTTTCCTGCTTCTGTTGGAGTCTCCCATGGTTGGTCCTCCATATATCATTTTAATAACGCCTTTGGGTTCTGGCCCTTGGCTGGCATCAGTTGCTTTTTCAGGAGCTTCCTTGCGCTTCTTGTTTTGTTCTGTTTCCCTTTTAACATATTCCAAGAGTTCTCCTTCCTGAATTAACTTTTCAATGGCAATTCTTAGGTTCCTACAATCGTTGGTCATGTGACCAAAGTCATTGTGGAATTTACAGAATCTTTCAGAAGGTGGATTCCTTGGCGGCTGCCTATAACCGGCAGGGATCTGAACTCCAGGTTTCCTCAGGACCACTTCGAGCAGATCAACCAGTTGCTTGATTAATGAGGTGAAAGATCTTAGAAACCTTTCATTCCTATCAGTTTTCTTAGCATCTGGAGCCGGTCTTTTTCTTTCTTCCGGCTTCTTTTCTTTTTGAAAGGCCAATTCAGCCCTCTTGCTGCTCAGAGCTTCTTCCATATGGATGTACTGTTGGACTCTCGTCAGTAATTCTTCAAAAGAAGCAGCCTCTTTCTTGATGATGGAGGCGAAGAATTGTCCGGGCTTCAGGCCGTCTACACAGGCATGTACCTTTAATTTCGGCTCCACTCCTGGAATCTCCAGGACGGCCTCATTGAAGCGTGTCATGTAGTCTCTCAGACTTTCGTTGGCACCCTATTTTATGGTCGTCAGATGCAAGGAATTCAGAGTAGTCCTTTTAGCACTGACGAATTGCTGCAGAAAAACCTCTTTTAAGTCCATGAAGGAATGTATGGAGGCCTTTGGCAACTGTTTGAACCAGTGTTGAGCAGTCCCCGACAGGGTTGTACGGAATACCCTGCACTTAACCCCTTCTGAGTATTGATGAAGGAGGCATAAGCTTTCGAACTTCATCAAGTGTTCTTCAGGGTCTCCCTTCCCCTGATACTCGCAAGAGATTGTTTTGAAGCTGCTTGGAACAGGATCCGTTTGAATGTCCGCTGAAAACGGACTGTTCTCGTCAATATATAAGGGAAAGAGCTCTGACTTGTCTCCTCCATTCCTATTGTTTAAAGAAGGTTTTGGATTCTTCCCTTCCTTCGAATTGTGGAGCTCTTTATCGCTTGTCTCCATTTCTTTTGAGGCCCTTTCCATGACCTGATTTTGTTCCTTCAGTTTTTTGACTTCCTTTGCTAAGAGTTTCATTTGCTCTTGCTGTTGGGTATACTTCTTGGCCCATGCATTTTTAGGGTTCTCATTGAGATTTCCTTCAAGCTCTTCAGGACTTTCCTCGTCTGGGGATTCCCAATCAGTAGAAAATCCCTCTTCCTCTTCGGCCACTGTCGGAGGCAGCCTTGAGACTAGCTCTTGAGTTACGCCTTGATGCATAGGCTTCTGCTTATGCATTGCGGGAGTACTCTTACTTCCTCCCCCCTCCTGGGTCTCGCCCAAGGGATCTGTGTTCTGAGGATTTGCTCCTAAACTGTGGAGTCTTTTTTCAACAGCCCCTTCTACTACTCCTTCGATAAGGGCTTTCATTTGCTGAAGCATAGCTGGAGAAAACTGAGCTTCCATGTTGACACTAGCCTCTGTCAGCATAGTGCCCGTTCCTTTGTGTCCCATCACAGAGTTTTTCGGATTCCCGGTGGCTTGACCGGCTTCCTTGGAAACGGCATCTGATGTAACATTCATCCTTATAGGGATCTGCAAAGGTTTAAGTACGTGTAGAGGATTAATTCCAGATGCTCTTTGAGAGAGACTTGAAGTATATGTAACCAGCTATTAACAAGCTTTCTGCATTTGAGCATTATTTATAGTGGCTTTGACAAGTGTAGCTTATTGGTTATAGGATTCTTGGAAGGGGGCGACCCTTGCCAACATGTGATGAAGGTAAGTAATGATTTAAAGATAGGAATTCGATTATGACAAAGGGTTTTGATACGGTTCCTTCCTCTTAAGATGAGGCATCTTAATCATATGAGATTTAGTTACGACCCACTACTGGCTTAGCAGATCCTGTTGCGAGTGTTAACCATTCAAAGCGGTTTTAACAAGCGTGGTCTACTTAGCATGAGGTTCTTCAAGAATGGCTTTCGCCTTCATGGAGCTGATGTTAGTGACATTTGTCTTTACAAAATTTATTTTGCTTGGTTGTTTGTCTTCCTGAGACCTTCCTGACGAGACCTCTGGGAAGGATCTGATCAGAAGGAGAGGTTATTAAAAGTTTGTGTGGCATCTTATTTTATTAGGCTTAATGTGATATGCCTCAGCCATACAGCCCCTTTTTGTCGCTAGCACCTATTTTATAAGGTTTTCTTGTTAAGATATTCCCTGTTAGCCAGGGATTGTGAGAATGGTGTCCCTTATGCGGGGTTCCTAAGCATATTACTTGTTGAACCAAGCCCATGAGAACTTGGTCCATTTTATAAAGCTTGCAGAAGCGCTGATTATCAAGTTAAGCTTACGAAGGCAATATCCTCCTTGGAGGTTTATAAAGGTATTGCTTATCAAACAGAATTTTGTGAGAGTACCACTTGTAAAGCGAGATCTAAGCGGGATTTTACCCACTGGAGTGCAATGGGTAAAACTTACAGGAGCGATATACAAAGATGTCGCCTTTAGAGCAAGGCTTGGGAAAAATTCTGCCCATTGCAAGGGGCTTGCGAAGGAGTCATCTATTGGATAGGGTTTTGTAGAAGATTCTGCCCATTGGATGGGGCTTACAAAAGAGGTGCCTATTAGATAGGGCTTTGTGAAAGGGTTGCCTAGCAAGTAGGGCTTGTAAGGTGTTCTGCCCATTATATGGGGCTTATGATGATGTTGCCTGTTAAACAGGGCTATTTAAGGAGGATTGCCTATTAAATAGGACTTGTGATAGGTTCTGCCCATTATATGGGGCTTACGATGATGTTGCCTACTGTGTAGGGCTTTTGAGGGTTCTACCCACTACATGGGGCTTACGAGGGTATTGCCTACTAGGTAGTAGGGCTTTTGGGAGGTTCTGCCCATTGTGTGGGGCTTACGAAGGAGGTGTTCACTAGATAAGGATTTGCGTGAGAGTCGCCTATTAAATAGGGCTTACAAAGTGTTCTGCCCATTATATGGGGCTTATGATGGTATTGCCTGTTAAACAGGGCTTTTTTGTTGAGAAGATTTCCTACTAAATAGGGCTTATGAAGGGTTCTGCCCATTGTATGGGGCTTACGATGATGTTGCCTATGAGACAGGGCTTCTGAGAGAGGGTTCTGCCCGTTATACGGGGCTTACGAGAGAGTTGCCTACTAGGTAGGGCTTTTTGAAAGGTTCTGCCCATTATATGGGGCTTACGAGGATACTGCCTACTAGGTAGGGCTTTTGGGAGTATTGCCTGTTAGACAGGGCTTCTGAAGGATGTTTGCCTGTTAGACAGGGCTTCTGAAGGGTTTGCCCACTATATGGGGCTTATTGGAGGTTCTGCTTCCAGATGCAGGACCCCTTCATCAGGGTGAATGGGGTAACCTTGTCATCCTCGGCTCTCCACTTTTTAATGTTTTTGTTATTTTATAGATTTTTACGTTATGACGATTCAAGAGGCATTCGATTAACTTTAGTAGTGATACTTATTCTGTAATCACCAATCCTTTGCAGCTCATAAATGGGTTTCATATTGAGCAGATAATAGACAAAATTGTATGCTCACCAAGGTGAATCAAATGTGTTTTGAGATTGCTGCAGTCTGTAACCCGGCTTTCCTCCGGAACTCTCACAACCTTAAGTTTTTAACAAAACAACAACAGATTAGCTATCACAATTCATAGCATGAGAGGGATGAGGCCTTGAGATTGCTTCCAATCTTTGAATTCATGAATTACAAGTGATATAGCTGTCACAAATTCATGGTATACATACTAAAATTTTCCAGGAATAATATAAATCTTGCGTTCAATACATATTTCTTCTATTAGATAGCTGCTATTCTAAATGATCATCACAACAGGGCAAATGAAAAGGCAAGTTTATGCGCATATCATCAGAATCAACTAGAACTTCGAAGACAAACAGGGGATTGGCCCCTTGAAACCACGGGTATTGACAGTGCTTACAGATATCAGTGTTTAATTCACATTTAAGGAGAGGAGATTAACCTCTCAAACACAGGTTTCCTTTCAATCACCAGGTTTATCATGATTTCCACCTCAAAGAGAGCATAATTATAAAATCACCTCACATTCAACGGCTCACGTCCGTGGAAAGATTTAGCAAATATCAAGCGGTGGTGTGCACATTTGAGGTTTTTGCAGATTAAACAACAAACAGAGCATACCCAACCAATATAACATCAGATTTTCTCATATTCTCAACATGAGGACAGAATAAAAGGAAATCGTAAACAGTATTACACCAATGAGTTAGAATTTTGCATAAAAAACAGGGGAAATCGACATCTTAGACTCAATAGTCTTCCCACAGACGGCGCCAGTTGATAGATCCGGGTTAAAGATCCACAACAATTTAAGAGATTATTCATCATGTTTTGCAAAGAGCATTTATGGGTAAAGCGTTAAAGCAGTAAAGAGCAAGAGATTCATATGCGTATAGAACCATAGAGGAGTATTTTACATAGAGCATGATTCGCGTAGTGATGACAAATAATAGTCGAGCTATGAGTAGGGCATATAAGGCATGTTTAACCATAAACTAGCAAGATTCATGGAGTTTTACACTCATATAAGCAGATACTGAAGAAATGGAATAGGAAAAAAAGGAGGGAAACAAGGAGAACGGAGCTCCGTCGAGCCTCATTCCCTTTTGGCAATGAGGGTTTTACCTTAGGATAAGGACAGGGTTTAAGATGGAGATTCTTCCCGGCGTCGAGAGGAATGGATGGAGGTGAAGGGAAACTTGAGCTTCCCGGAAGAAGGCTTTGAACGCCCTGGCTCCTTGTGCTCGGAGGAGCTCGTAAGAGAGAATATGGAATTGGATAGAACAGTATGCTAAGGAGCGTGTTCTTCGTTGAGAGTGATGTTGTGATTGTGCATTCACTTAGTATTTATAGGTGTAAAGAGGGTAAAAAGTGAGCATCCGTGTGAAGGAAGGACAAAAAAGGGAATTCAGACGGAGGCAGAGTATCCTCCGTCATGAGTGCAGTGGTCCTCACCCTATAGTGCATAATGTCACGCGGACCGCATGTTATGCAGAACCTTGAGCTTCTGCTAAACACTCATAGGATCTGGTAAGATCCTTCTGCCCTTGCAGATGCCTGCAGATCCCACACGGCTTAAGGGAGAAGTTAGAACCTCACAGTTTCCTATATGGCATATGATTCTTGATTATGTTGCGTGTCTGGTGTGCATAACATCTCTCTGATATTATGCTGCTACGCGAAATAGCGTATATCAATCATTATAGAAAAATAATAGTCATCTACATTGATGGCGTCGTTGATGCTAGTTCCGTCTCGGATTTATTGTTCCTTTCATAGAGATAAGGTTCTGCACCTCTATTGTGACATTTGATACACCAATTTCTTTAAGAACTGTAGTCTAAGGTTAAGGAAAGTACATTATTTACCGACTTGGGTTATTTAGGGGGTATAGCTGATATTAATCCCTATCACTCGCACCATTCCAGATGCTTACAAATTCCACATAGCTTCTGGGAAGGGTAAAAACCTCACTGCTTCTGCGTACAATATGACGCTTAATTGTGTTGAGCGTCTGATGCTCATGAAATTTCTTTGATAATATGTTGTTACGCAGAACAGCTTCTATTGATCCCTATCGGAATGAATATCAATTTCCCTTAATAACGATGAGAAGGCTTGTCTCACCCAGAGCCCATCATTCCATTCCTTTTCAGTAAGATTTCTGTATTTATTGTTGCGTCTAGTATACTATCTTTTCTAGAGACTATATTCTAAGGCTAAGGAAGGTGCGATTCCCCATTAATTTGGTTTATTTATGGAATATGGCTGATATTAGTCCCTATCAGCTACTCCCCCCCCCCCCCCCCCCCCCCCCCCCCCCCCAGGTCCCGAAGCGTTCGTGTGTTGGCTTCTGGCAGGTGTCTTAGCGGGAAAATTATTCTCACTTTGCCTTATCGAGGCTTTTCTTTGAATAGATAAATATTATAATGGATATATTTTGGAGGAAAAAAGGCGCGTTGCTTTTTGGGGAGTAGAGAGGCGTTTCCTATTCCCTTACAGGTCGTCGTGGAGTAACAAGTGGGGCATCGCTCCACTCTCCTTTGGCCTTTTTAACTTCCTTCATTCTCTTCTTCTCCACTTTTATGTCATACACCTGAGAAAAGTGGGAACATTCGCGTTTTTCTACTCAACGTTTCCGGTGATTGCTTCGTTTTCCTTGCTCACAGTTAGTTTATCTAGTGTTTATCGTCTTCGTATATCTCTCCCTTGTGTTAACGCAGGCTTTACCTATGAGGGGCTTTCCTTCCCCTGCCCTCCTCTTTTCTCTTTCCCTTTTTTTTTTTTTTTTTTTTTTTTTGAAGGAATCGTTAATACCGATTATTGTTTTTGCAAACCTGGTTTAAGGGCGAGTATAACGAGCATTTTTACATGACAATCTCAAGATTTCTTAGAAGATTGAGTTTTATTTGCATTTGTTCTCAGCCATGAATGCTGATGTGGGGGAATTGCTACGAAAGATTCAAATGAAGTTAGAGCAGAGAATGGTTGAGGCCAGAATCCTCAACCCTGAGCCTATTTCCTCTTTAGATGACGCCCCTGCATTACCCTCTACGGGCACTAGGGTTTCGGAATCTGACCACGAAAACCTACAGGAGACAATAATAATGAAACCTCGTTCAGGGCTCTGCTTTCCTGAACTGCCATTAGTTGGCCATGGTAAAGTCCTATTTCCTTTTTCCCCTTTGATTGGGGTAAGCATTGATACCTCTTTTTCTGAAAAGCGGGTGATTTTCATTCCTTTGTGTTTACAGAAGTGAATCAGTTTTCAACACCCTCCTTCGGCGCTCAGGCTTTGGCTTTTGATCAGTTCTTGGAGATTCTATTTGAGGTTGAACAAAGTAGGGACCGTGCCCAAGTCGAGGCTCGCGATCTTCAAGACCGTCTTCGTGCTAAGGAGAAATATTGCTCTACTCTTGAGCTACGCCTGACTTCATTATCAGAGCGAGTAAGGGAATTAGATAGGGCTCTGGAGGCTTCATTAGGACGAGCATTGGAAATGAAGGCAGACTTTGCTATGCAAGCGGAACAACTAACTCTTACTCATGAACAAGAGTTGGAACATTCCCGGACTGCTTCTCTCATGGAAGGGATGAAGAAGGGCTCTAACGAAGGCATTTCCAGGGGGATACAAGTTTTCCGGTCTAACTTCTTGATGTCCCCCTATGGCCAAGCTTTCATAGACTCTTTGGTGAATCAATTGCCCGAAGCGTTTATCAATTCTCCTTATTTTTGGGCCAGAATGATAGACCCTCTCACCAGCTAGGCTGGCGATGTTGTTTTCGAATGTTGTAACCAGCTGGGCGTCCCGGAGCGTGCTAACACTATCAATCTGGTGCCCATAATACATTTGTTCGAAACAAAGCCTGAGGCCCTTAAGAGGAACTGCTTCATTCCTACTGGGGAACCTTGGTTCATGCCAGTGTTAAGAAAGGCTTCGGAGGCGCTTCGCCAACCGATTGATCCTTCTGAGGACCTTCTTACTTGGGAGGCTCCCCCTTTTCCCCTTTTTTCTATTGATACCACTGTCATGCAACTTATGAAAAAAACTGTTGATGAGGTGCCCTTCTTTTCTTTGCTAGAGCTTTGTCTGCCCATCATGGGTTTATTATTGTCACACCCCGATTTTTCCTAACTCTAAAATAATCAATTTAAATATAATCAATTAAATCGGGATGCAACGAAGGGTAAAATAAAAAGGGAGAAAATCATAATTCAATTGATTTTAATTAGTTTTAATTAAAATTCATTTAGTTTGGCCCGGAAATTTGGGCAGCATCTCCCCTAAACCAGGATCACGTCGTAGTAAACACCAAAGACTATTCATCAGCTAACCAAGTACGTAAACCATAACGATGAGGTCGGACTAGACCGCGCCATCATCGGATCCAATATATTTAACGAAAAATATGACTACCGAAGCGGACCAGACCGCTCTACAGTAGGATCCAGAATGCATATATGAAAGCATAATAACCGTGGCGGACCAGACCGCACTACAGTTGGATCCAGAATATATAATTACATCAGAGTTACGTATAAATAGCGGAAACGAAATAAACAAACATTCATTTATCAACCGTTATAGTATTATAAATTCGTTTAAGTTTTCGTTATATAAATTCATATTTTCAAAACGTTAAGTTTTTTATAAACTAACAAAAGATAACGATTAAACTTTAACGAACATTTAACTTTCTAAGTTAACTAAACCATAACTTCCATTTCGATTATTTAAAGTGTTGATAGTTCGATAATCTAAATGACGAAAGGAAATTGTTTCAAGAACCAAAACGTAATTAAATTGTTTCATAACCAAATCAAAGTTTTAAGAATCGAGAGTGTCTAACGGTTTAAATTTTATTCTCCTCGTCTCTTGATTATTCCTCCTTTCCTTCTCTCTCTCCTCGCTCCGTCACTATGCCTCCGGCTCCCAATCTGCAAAACAAAGGAAGTTCTACAGGGCTGAGTACAAGAAGCACTCAGTGTGATCATTGCCACAAAGGAAAACAAAAGCAGGACTTTCAGGATTTAAAAAGGGAGAAAAGAATGAATAAAGTTCGATCCCGTACGACCAAACAATTTAGGTACCCATGTAGGTATTCCCGAGGTTACTCGTAATCGAATCCCGGTTAAACCACCTGTCGGATTATAAGAACATTTGCAGGGTGACATACATAAAGTGTATATAAACCCATCAGCTATGCTAGACGGCATAAATAAGTTATATGCAAGTCTATCGGCTAGGGATCGAGATTTCTGTGGTACACCCCACTCCCGACCCCGGTGTACACCAGTTGCTCGTTGGTGTTTTCGACCTAACGATGTCAACCCGATATCATAAAGATTAGAGCCTTAAACCTGGGAAACCTGTGATTCACAATTTAATCCTGAAACAAAGCCTGCACTTGAAGATTATAGAGCTTACTAGCTCAAGAGTTATTAAGAAATAAGAATCCCCCAAGGATTTTAACAAGT
The DNA here is from genome assembly GCA_029379335.1 of Thymus mandschuricus. Classification (NCBI taxonomy): domain Eukaryota; kingdom Viridiplantae; phylum Streptophyta; class Magnoliopsida; order Lamiales; family Lamiaceae; genus Thymus; species Thymus mandschuricus. The sequence continues at coordinate 8,740,226 of CM057074.1, read as the reverse complement.
TCGAATAAATAGATCCCCACCTTTACCGGTTACTCGATTCTTTGGTTCGAATCTTAGGTCAGCTTCTTCGGAGATTCTTCCTACAAATATTTCTTGAGGTTAAGTTATGTTCGTAGTTTCATCTTTAGAATTTTCTAACATAACTTCCTTTTAATTATTAATATATTCTTAATAATCATATAAACACTTATTAACCTTCAATAATTATTTTCTCATGTTTTCATCGTTTGCATGGCTTAGACTTCAACACAAAAGTTGTTCAACTAATCATTAGGAATATTTTGGTGCAAAAACATTAGTCATGCAAAAGAGTTAGGGGTCCTTCGAATCAAAATGAACACAGTTTCATTTTTAGAAAATTAACGGTGATTACGATCGTTACCAAATTTCATAGGATGCTAGATAATCTCATTTCGAAGCCATATTAATATTTTCAAAACATTTGGACAGAGTCTCGACATGCAGGGAAAACATTATCCATGAAAACAAGGGGTATACCTACAACAGTTCATTCTCAACAATTCATTCCGATTGCGTGGTTAATTATTAGGTTACGATCAACTTTAATTCGGTTATATAGATGCAAAAAGGAACGCCGGCAACCACCAAAGAAAGGGCGGCTGCGACGGCAATGGAGAAGAAGAGAAGATGAAAATGATGAAGGCGATTCATGTCAAATCCCGGGAGCTCGTGGCGACGATCAGCCACTACTCTTAGAATCGAAATCTCCCTACGAGTGCATAGGAATGAATGACATACCTTTTCGATGATCGGAGAGAAAGATATGCACGAAAGACGATCGATGATGATCGGGGGCTGCTCGTAGTTCCTCGGCTGGAAAGGAAGAGAGATGGTGGTAGAGGAGCTGAAGAAGATGATGGCAGCAGCTGATCGGAGAAGATGGACGGCGTCGGCAGTGGCTATCGGAGGTAGATGGAGGTGGGGCTGCTGCTCCTTGCGGCTTCTTTAGAGAGAGAGCGAAGGTGATGGAGATGATGGTGGGATGATTGAGAGAGATGGTGGAGATAATGGTGGTGGTGGATGATGGTGATGATCGGTGGTGGTGGAGAGGCGGAGGGGAGCTGCCGGCGAAGGGAGGTGAGGGAGAGAGGTGATTCGGTAGAGAGAGAGATGAGAGAGTTTCCTCTTGGTGAAGGAAAAGAAATGGATGGGGCTGATCAATTTGAGGCGGTGATGGCCTCTTTTTATAGGGGCCATCTCGTCTCCGGTTGGTCGCCTCGTTCCCCGACGAAAAGATATTTTTCCGGCAACGAGTTCCGATTTTAGGTTTCAAAGGGTTTATGGAATCCACAAAAAATATCGAACTCAACGATACAGGTTAAAGAATTTTTGGAAGGAGTTTGATAGCTCGAAGAATTTTAAAGAAACGAAAAGGATCGAAAATTGACAAACGGCGACTAGGGTTTTCTTAACCGTTTATCCGAAAAATACCTAACTTCTTTCATAATTCTTTTAATGTCAAAACTAGGTTAAATATATTAACATTAGATTTTTAGAATTTTATTAAGTTAGATATAATATTTTTAGTTAACTAATTTTAATTAAATTAATATTTCTAATATTCTTTTATTATACACTTCATATAACTAATTATAATAAAGCTTTTTAATTTTAAATCCTTTTTATCAATTTATATATTTATAGTTAAGAAAAGCTTATTTTATTAAAGAAAACTATTTATTTTCTATTTTCTAGTATTTAAAAATACGGGTTATTACACTACCACCCCCTTAAAAGAAATTTCGTCCCGAAATTTAAGTACCTTCATATACTAGGTCGGGGTATTGGGCTCTCATCTTTTCCTCCAGTTCCCACGTGGCCTCCTCCAAGTCGTGGTGGTTCCACAACACCTTGACTGTGGCAATCTCCTTGTTCCTAAGGATCTTGATCTTTCGATCCAAAATCCTAACAGGTTTTTCTATATAATGTAAATCAGGGTTAAGTTCTACCTCTTCATACCTAATCAGGTGCTTGGGGTCAAACACATATTTCCTAAGCATGGATACGTGGAAGACGCCGTGAACATTTGCTAGGCTGGGAGGTAGTGCTAGACGGTATGCTACGTTCTTGATCTTCTCTAGAATTTCGAACGGCCCAATGTACCTCGGTCTCAACTTTCCTCGTTTTCCAAATCTAATGAACCCTCGGGTTGGACTGATCTTCAAGAACACTTTGTCTCCAACTTCAAACTCAAATTCGGTCCTTCTTTTGTCGGCATAAGATTTCTGTCGATCTTGAGCTTCTTTGATTCGTTGCCGAATTGTGTCGACGATAGACACCATTTCTTGGACTACGTCTGGTCCCAAAAGCTTTCGTTCTCCTACTTCATCCCAATAGAGAGGTGAACGGCACTTCCTTCCATACAAAGCTTCGTATGGCGCCATTCCGATAGTAGATTGAAAACTGTTGTTGTAAGCGAATTCCACCAATGGCAAAATTTCTTCCCAATTATCTCCTCGGTCGGCAACAACTGCTCTTAGCATGTCTTCCAAGATTTGGATCGTACGTTCTGACTGTCCGTCGGTCTGAGGGTGAAAAGCAGAGCTGAACTTTATCTGAGTACCCATGGCTTCTTGTAAGCGATCTGAAGTGATAGAGATCGGGATTCCGTGAAGTCTTACTATCTCCTTCACGTAGAGTTTGGCCAACTTCTCCAATCCAAAGGTCATCTTTATCGGCAAGAAGTGAGCTGATTTTGTGAGTCGATCGATGATAACCCAGATTGCGGTGTTTCCCTTTGGATGACTTTGGAAAACTTACCACAAAATCCATGTTGATATGGTCCCACTTCCACTCTGGGATAGGCAACGGTTGCAAGGTTCGGTATGGCCTCTGATGTATAGCTTTCACTTGTTGACAGGCCAAGCATCGTTCTACAAATGAAGCGACGTCTTTCTTCATGGATTCCCACCAAAATTTATGTCGTAGATCCCGATACATTTTGGTGCTACCGGGATGAGCTGTGTAGGGTGTATTGTGAGCCTCGTACAAAATTTCTTCTTTCAATGCTTTGTCGTCTGGCACACACGGTTCTGAGATGCTCTTCATGATCACATATCCTTCATTGGCTTCCGGAACTGTTAGTATTGGCGCGGTTGTGAGTCGATTCTTGAGCTCCTGAAAACTTTTCTCGCATTCCTCCGTCCACACATACTTGGTTCCCTTCTTCAGAAGTGAAGTCATTGGTTTGGATAACTTTGAGAATCCTTCGATGAATCTTCAGTAGTAACCTGCGAGTCCTAGGAAACTTCGGATCTCGGTTACACTTGTTGGAGTCTTCCATTGACTAACTGCTTCCACTTTGGTTGGGTCGACTTTGATCCCTTCGGCGGAAACGATATGGCCAAGGAACATTACTTCTTGTAGCCAAAACTCGCATTTGCTAAATTTAGCGTACAACTTTTCCGTTCGCAGTTTCTCGAGCACGGTTCTGAGATGCTCTTCATGATCTCTCTGGGTCTTTGAATAGATAAGAATGTCGTCAATGAACACGAGAATAAATCCGTCTAGATATTGATGAAAGATTCTGTTCATCAAATCCATGAATACTGCGGGTGCGTTGGTCAGTCCGAATGGCATCACTGTGAACTCGTAATGGCCGTAACGGGTCCTGAAAGCTGTTTTTGGCACGTCTTCCTTTCTAACTTTCAGCTGATGATATCCTGATCTGAGATCGATCTTGGAGAACACACACGCTCCTTTGAGTTGATCGAAAAGATCGTCAATCCTTGGCAATGGATACCTGTTTTTGATTGTGAGTTTGTTGAGCTCTCTGTAATCAATACACATCCTCATGCTTCCGTCTTTCTTTTTCACGAACAACACTAGGGCTCCCCATGGCGACACGCTAGGTTGCATGAAACCTAGGTCGAGTAATTCTTGCAACTGAACTTTAAGCTCTTGTAGTTCCTTTGGCGCCATTCTGTAAGGTGCTTTGGACATCGGGGCGGCTCCTGGCTCCAGTTCAATAGGAAATTCAATTTGTCTGTCTGGCGGTAAACCTGGCAACACTTCTGGAAATACATCTTCGAATTCCCGAATGACTGCCACTTCTTGGATTGATTTTTCTGTCTTTGGTGGGTCTTCAAGCGTTACCCGAAAGCATTGGCTGTTGCCCTTGCGTAACATTGAAACGGCTTTCATGGTGGAAATGATCGGCACCTTTCCTCCCATACGAACACCGTGAATCTTTGTGGCATCCTTGTCATTACTTCTGAAGGATATCTCTCGGTTCTGACAGTTGATAGTGGCTCCGTTCTTTTCCAACCAATCCATACCCAAGATAACATCGAACTCCATCATGATGATAACATATAGATCCGTTCAAAACTCTTGATCCCCTATCTTAAGTGTTTGGTTCCTACAGGCTTTCTCACTTAACATGGTCATTCCTGAAGGTAAACTTATTTGGAGAGCTGGGCTTATTTTCTCGGGTTTTATGGATAAGGTTTGACAGGCTCGTTGAGATATAAATGAATGTGATGCTCCTGTATCAAATAATGCCAAAACTGGTATGTCGTTGAGTAGGATCATACCTGCTAGATTCTCCTGGGCATGAGCGGCCTCGTCGCAATTCAAAGCATAAGCCCTAGCCTACTGGAATGGACGCTGGTTCTGTTGATTTCCAGCATTTCCCGAGAAATTCCGAGGCGGCGGCAGAGGTGGACGCTGAGGCTGGCCTCCTTGGTTTTGGTTGCATCTGTTGGCATAGTGTCCCTTCTTTCCGCAACGGTAACACTCCACTGTCCTTAGGCGACATTCGCCTACATGGTTCCCTTGACAATATCGGCAAAAAGGGAGGTTCCGGTTTGGTGCACTTGGCCGCGGTGGTTGGGGCCGTGGTGTAGCTCGGAATTGTTGAGGCGGTTGAGGATTGCCTCTCCATCCTTGGGGCCTCATCTTGTTGCCAGAGCTTCCTCCTTCAAACTTTCTCTTCCCAAAAGCTGGATTGAACCCAACGTTCTGCTCGTTGCTTCTGTCTCTTTCTTTCGGTAGCATGGACTCAATATCCATGGCTCGGCTCAGTGTCTGGGCATAAGTGAGAGGACCGTGACTGGCAAGGGATATACCAATCTCATGTCGAAGACCACGTCTGAATTTTTCGGCACGATCAAGATCCGTCTCCACGAGTTGCGGAGCATATCGAGAGAGTTGGTTGAACAAACGATCATATTCAGCGACCGTCCTCTTTCCTTGTTGCAAGTTCCAGAACTCATTCTGGCGACGTTGGCGGTAACAACCCGGAATGTACTTCTCAAGAAGCTCGTCCTTAAAGTCTTCCCATGTGTATCGTTCCCATTGAGCAGCTGTGAGAGTCCTTTTGACTGACTCCCACCAGAAATCAGCTTCATCGACCAGTTGATGAAGACCATAAGCAAGTTTGTCGGCCTCGGTACATTTGAGGTAGTTGAAGGTCTTGTCCATAGCTCTAACCCATTTCTCGGCATTGGCTGGTTCACCTAACCCATTAAAATTTGGAGGATTCTGCCTACGGAAACTCTCGTCATTCCTAGGCACCTGAACTGGCTCTAGGGCTCACCTATATTATTGTTCCTTCCATGTACCATTTTGTTTTGCTAAGTTTGATTGACGCTGTTTTCTTTTGAGAAGCTGAATTGGTATAGTTGTCAGAGAAACGTTAGTAATCTTTATCAAGAGTTTATGCTATATCCATAATAGCATAAGTTTTATTTAAAAGAAAAGTGTATGCCATATCCATAAATAGCATTTTGATTTAAGGGGATTCAATATTTCAAAATATACTTATTCTTTCAAGTAAAAACATATCCACATAATTCACACATATATCGTAAGCCCGATATAATCACATAAGTCACATATATATCGTAAACCCGATATAATCACAATTTTTCTCAACCATATCATTTGTCAAGTTTCCAATATCAATCCCTCCCCGGATGATAATAATTCAGTTTCCAATATCAATCCCTCCCCGGATGATAATAATTCAATTGTAACGAAACTTGATACTAAAACCTATCACAATTTATGTTTCAAAAATAAATCCCTGCTCGGATTATAACAATTTATATTTTTCAACATAGAATTTCACATCTTGCAACAAACAATGCAAACTTTCACGTTTCGTTTTTCATATAGTTCACTTTTCGCAATTTAATCATATAATCCTCGCAAATAATCGTAAGATCACCAAGTCACATAATCATATAACCATAATCACATCATAGCCATGATCATATATATGTCGCCCAAAATTGATTCGTTTAGAAACGAATCTCGACCTGCCCATAACATGTCTTACATACCATATATCAATCCTGCATAGTGAGATAATAACATAATATCATACGAAGTTTGCCTCCACGAGGACTTTCCCACATAACATATATGAAACAAACATGCAAATGCAGATGCAAAGATGAAGTCGGGGAGGCTTTGTAGGCCCACACCAAAAATCCCGGCATGCGAAGCGTCGTCATCTATGGCTTCGTCGGCATCTCCGTCTGCATATACTTGCCCTACTCCTAGTAGTTCCCAACCGAGGCCTCACTGCCTCCTCCTTCCTCATCACTAATGTCCATGTCACTCCCCTCTCGGCTCGAACCATCGGCCTCCTCTTCGTCACCGCTATCACTGTCTGAATCTGAATCTGACTCTGACTCTGACTGGCCTGTCCAAGCTCTGACTCGGTGCCTGTACTTCAACTGTCCGCTGCGAAGGATCTTGGGTCGTCGGCGCTGGTTACGTTGTGCGGGTGGCGGTCTACCGAAGATGGGACCGGGAGGTCATGGTGGAGTGCGCTCTCGGACTCGCCTCTCGACCGCCTTGGGAGTCAGCCTGTTTCCGTGCACAATCGAGCGTAGCTCGTCAACAACTGTCACCTGTCGGCGCTCCTCTCTAACCTCCGAATGTCCGGCTGCGTCTCTCGTCCCGGATGGACCTGCCTCATGGTCGTGGCGTCGGATAAGTGGCGGAGGTGACGGCGTGAACCCCTCGCGAACCATCGTGAGCCTCATCAGATAGCTGCCTAAGGTTTCATCATCCCTCATAGTGAAAACGTCGTCCCGAATCTCCTCCCTCCGATACGTGCCCCTGTAATACTCCCAAGGATCCATGTCGCCTGAAATCAAATACGGGTCACCAACATTCCAATAGAAATTCAATTGTGCAAGACTTCTTTTTCCATTCTGCTCGGGTCGTGAGTTCCCGAGAAGAGGTTACCCTGTTATGCTTATGATTAAATGCATGCAATGCACACAGTAATGCAACACTAATTTCTTAATCTAATGCAAACGTTTTCAAATGCATTCACAAAACACGAAAGGGGTTAGTTCATATTAATAATCGAATGGAGATTAAATTTTCGATTTTAGATTCAAATTCTTGAGTTTGCAATAACATCTCACGTTAGTTACACTGGTTTCGCATCTTATAAATGTTCCTTCGAATAATTTCACATAAGTCATATCTTCACACGTAATTCACATAAGTCTGTCACAACATTTCACAAAATCACACTATCGGTTCGTTAGTCTCATATAATCACAAGGTTCGAAATGTACCTCGACGATGAGCTCGGAGCGATAGTGATCGAGAGAGAGAGAATGCATAGGTCCATGTGATTTTAGGTCCAAAATATTCAAAATTCTTTAGATCAATACATGATTCATACTAAGGATAAAATTTTTCCCTAAAATTCCAAATTTAAATTTTATAATAGTCTTTGGTATTCAGAACGACTACGCTCTGATACCATGTTGTCACACCCCGATTTATTCCTAACTCTAAAATAATCAATTTAAATATAATCAATTAAATCGGGATGCAACGAAGGGTACAATAAAAAGGGAGAAAATCATAATTCAATTGATTTTAATTAGTTTTAATTAAAATTCATTTAGTTTGGCCCGGAAATTTGGGCAGCATCTCCCCTATACCAGGATCACGTCGTAGTAAACACCAAAGACTATTCATCAGCTAACCAAGTACGTAAACCATAACGATGAGGTCGGACCAGACCGCGCCATCATCGGATACAATATATTTAACGAAAATATAACTACCGAGGCGGACCAGACCGCTCTACAGTAGGATCTAGAATGCATATATGAAAGCATAACAACCGTGGCGGACCAGACCGCACTACAGTTGGATCCAGAATATATAATTACATCAGAGTTACGTTTAAATAGCGGAAACGAAATAAACAAACATTCATTTATCAACCGTTATAGTTTTATAAATTCGTTTAAGTTTTCGTTATATAAATTCATATTTTCAAAACGTTAAGTTTTTTATAAACTAACAAAAGAATAACGATTAAACTTTAACGAACATTTAACTTTCTAAGTTAACTAAACCATAACTTCCATTTCGATTATTTAAAGTGTTGATAGTTCGATAATCTAAATGACGAAAAGGAAATTGTTTCAAGAACCAAAACGTAATTAAATTGTTTCATAACCAAATCAAAGTTTTAAGAATCGAGAGTGTCTAACGGTTTAAATTTTATTCTCCTCGTCTCTTGATTATTCCTCCTTTCCTTCTCTCTCTCCTCGCTCCGTCACTATGCCTCCGGCTCCCAATCTGCAAAACAAAGGAAGTTCTACAGGGCTGAGTACAAGAAGCACTCAGTGTGATCATTGCCACAAAGGAAAACAAAAGCAGGACTTTCAGGATTTAAAAAGGGAGAAAAGAATGAATAAAGTTCGATCCCGTACGACCAAACAATTTAGGTACCCATGTAGGTATTCCCGAGGTTACTCGTAATCGAATCCCGGTTAAACCACCTGTCGGATTATAAGAACATTTGCAGGGTGACATACATAAAGTGTATATTAACCCATCAGCTATGCTAGACGGCATAAATAAGTTATATGCAAGTCTATCGGCTAGGGATCGAGATTTCTGTGGTACACCCCACTCCCGACCCCGGTGTTTTAGACCTAACGATGTCAACCCGATATCGTAAAGATTAGAGCCTTAAACCTGGGAAACCTGTGATTCACAATTTAATCCTGAAACAAAGCCTGCACTTGAAGAATATAGAGCTTACTAGCTCAAGAGTTATTAAGAAATAAGAATCCCCCAAGGATTTTAACAAGTTCGAATAAATAGATCCCCACCTTTACCGGTTACTCGATTCTTTGGTTCGAATCTTAGGTCAGCTTCTTCGGAGATTCTTCCTACAAATATTTCTTGAGGTTAAGTTACGTTCGTAGTTTCATCTTTAGAATTTTCTAACATAACTTCCTTTTAATTATTATTATATTCTTAATAATCATATAAACACTTATTAACCTTCAATAATTATTTTCTTATGTTTTCGTCGTTTGCATGGCTTAGACTTCAACACAAAAGTTGTTCAACTAATCATTAGGAATATTTTGGAGCAAAAACATTAGTCATGCAAAAGAGTTAGGGGTCCTTCGAATCAAAATGAACACAGTTTCATTTTTAGAAAATTAACGGTGATTCCGATCGTTACCAAATTTCATAGGAGGCTAGATAATCTCATTTCGAAGCCATATTAATATTTTCAAAACATTTGGACAGAGTCTCGTCATGCAGGGAAAACATTATCCATGAAAACAAGGGGTATACCTACAACAGTTCATTCTCAACAATTCATTCCGATTACGTGGTTAATTATTAGGTTATGATCAACTTTAATTCGATTATATGGATGCAAAAAGGAACGCCGGCAACCACCAAAGAAAGGGCGGCTGCGACGGCGATGGAGAAGAAGAGAAGATGAAAATGATGAAGGTGATGCATGTCAAATCCCGGGAGCTCGTGGCGACGATCAGCCACTACTCCTAGAATCGAAATCTCCCTACGAGTGCATAGGAACGAACGGCATACCTTTTCGATGATCGGAGAGAAAGATATGCACGAAAGACGATCGATGATGATAGGGGGCTGCTCGTGGTTCCTCGGCTGGAAAGGAAGAGAGATGGCGGCAGAGGAGCTGAAGAAGATGATGGCAGCAGCTGATCGGAGAAGATGGACGGCGTCGGCGGTGGCTATCGGAGGTAGATGGAGGTGGGGCTGCTGCTCCTTGCGGCTTCTTTAGAGAGAGAGCGAAGGTGATGGAGATGATGGTGGGATGATTGAGAGAGATGGTGGAGATGATGGTGGTGGTGGATGATGGTGATGATCGGTGGTGGTGGAGAGGCGGAGGGGAGCTGCCGGCGAAGGGAGGTGAGGGAGAGAGGTGATTCGGTAGATAGAGAGATGAGAGAGTTTCCTCTTGGTGAAGGAAAAGAAATGGATGGGGCTGATCAATTTGAGGCGGTGATGGCCTCTTTTTATAGGGGCCATCTCGTCTCCGGTTGGTCGCCTCGTTCCCCGACGAAAAGATATTTTTCCGGCAACGAGTTCCGATTTTAGGTTTCAAAGGGTTTATGGAATCCACAAAAAATATCGAACTCAACGATACAGGTTAAAGAATTTTCGGAAGGAGTTTGATAGCTCGAAGAATTTTAAAGAAACGAAAAGGATCGAAAATTGACAAACGGCGACTCGGGTTTTCTTAACCATTTATCCGAAAAATACCTAACTTCTTTCATAATTCTTTTAATGTCAAAACTAGGTTAAATATATTAACATTACATTTTTAGAATTTTATTAACAGATATAATATTTTTAGTTAACTAATTTTAATTAAATTAATATTTCTAATATTCTTTTATTATACACTTCATATAACTAATTGTAATAAAGCTTTTTAATTTTAAATCCTTTTTATCAATTTATATATTTATAGTTAAGAAAAGCTTATTTTATTAAAGAAAACTATTTATTTTCTATTTTCTAGTATTTAAAAATACGGGTTATTACAATTATTACCTGTTTATCGACTCTCTTTCTTTTCCTTTTTTCCAGGAGCTAGCAAGGGAGAAGCTTGTGGGTCCTTCCTTTTCTCAAGGAGCTACTTCTACCGCGCGTATCTCCTCAAGCGAGGAAGGTGGGTCAGGAGCGAATGACGCTTTTAATGTTCCGTTAGGCCGTCCTAAGGATAATTGGATTTTGCCTTCAACTGAAATTTCCTCTGTTTTTGAGGACGAAGCTTCAGCCTCTCACTCGTCTAGCTCCGAGGATCTGACCTTCACTCCAGATCCTACTCTTCAGACCAACTGCTTTTGATAACATGTTTTAAAACAATCTATTCTTTTTGATGTTTGTGGTAGGGTGCTATTTATGACCCTGAAATCGTGCTGCTGGGGCACAAACAATCGTTACTTTTGATTTAGGCCAGATGCTTCTTCGAGGCCCTGTTTATAATATGTTTCTGTTATTTATTAATCAACTTAGAATGTTATCTCTCTTATTCTTGTATTTATAGGGGCTTTACTTTTTACCCTGTTTCTACCTGCTGAAGCATTCTAAGATGGTGAGATAGAGATATTCCCAGTATTTTTAGGATGATGGGACAAAATAGTGGAGTAATATCTTGGTGTAAAATAGCGTTTTAAGATAATGAAAGCATTTTAAGATAATGAGATATGGGTATCCCCTATTCCCCCCCCCCCCCCCCCCCCCCCCCCCCCCCCCCAAGTGAGGTGTAAGGGACTGAAGGAATTACACCTCATTTGAGGGCTAAACACATACGAAATATAACTACTTTAAAGATAAAGAGGTATGATCCAATGTTTCATACATCAGCTAATCATGGAATAAGAGTTTTTCAAAATGAATAAGGGGTCATAGCCCATCGTACTTTCTTCTTGAGAGTAATTCCCAGTTTTCCCTGCATATTTCTAGGGTGATACCTTTTCTTTGCTTGTTGTCTCCTCAACATTTTCTTGGTCCTGCACTTCCATTGCACTTTTGACTTTCGCCCTTGCCTGGGTTATCAAAGCTTCCCACTGCCTTTTCACAATTGGGGCATGGCATATGCCTGTTGCTTCAGCTTCAGGTCCTTTGCTTTTGTTTGTCTGTTGAAGTAGTTGTTTGGCTGGGTCCTGGGATATCATTAGCTCTCCAGGAGGGTTGTTGCTGGTGATCAGCAAGTGTTCCATTGAAACGGAAAGGTTCTGGCCTTCTTCTGCTGGGGTTGGGGTTTTAAGCCTTTTCCCTTCGAGTTTCATCTCATCCCTTTCGGTGGTGGGTTCTGCCATCGTCCTTTTCCTGGCCTCTCCCGCTCGCACCGATTGGACATAGCATTTTCGCGAGACCTCTTGAGCTCCCGATACTTGCCCCACCTGATTTCCTACGGGGATTTCATCATCAGATAATAAGTGGAAACCACTGCCTGGAATGGATTTAAGGCAGTTCTTCCTTGAATGATGTTATAGGAAGATGGTTGTCGTACCACTAAAAAGGTGACCGGCTTTGATACCCGTGTAAGTCCTTCGCCCAGAGTAAGCATTAAGTCAATCGATCCCAGTGACATTACAGGGTCTCCTGAGAAACCATGAAGAGCCGTGGTTACACCATTCAAAGGCTACTATTTGGTTAAAACAGCTTTCAAATATAACATTGACTGCGGCCCCTGTGTCCACAAAGACCCTTTGGACTTGATACCTTTCTACTTCCACAGTGATGACCAGCGCGTCATCATGAGGATGAACCACCTTTTGATTATCTTCCGGTCCGAATGAAATTTCCGGTGGGGATAGGCCCTGCTCGACCTTCCAGATCCCATGTCTTTCGTGCATGTGCAATTCCCTAGCAGATGCCTTTCGGCTTCTGTTGGAGTCTCCCATGGTAGGTCCTCCGTATATCATGTTAATAACGCCCTTAGGCTCTATTTTCTGAGTAGTGTCGGGCGCTTTCTCAGGAGCTTCCTTGCGCCTCTTGTTTTGTTCTGTCTCCCTTTTAACATACTCCAGGAGTTCTCCCTCCTGGATTAGCTTTTCAATAGCAATTCTCAAATTTCTGTTGTCGTTGGTCATATGGCCAAAGTCATTGTGGAATTTACAGAACCTTTCAGAAGGTGGATTTCTGGGTGGTTGTCTATGTCCAGCAGGGATCTGGACCCCTGGTTTTTTCAAGACTACTTCGAGCAAGTCCACTGGCTGCTTGATTAGTGGGGTGAAAGATCTCAGGAATCGTTCATTCTTGTCAGTTTTCTTGGCATCTGGAGCCGGTCTTTTTCTTTCCTCCGACTTCTTTTCTTTTTGAGAGGCCAACTCGGCCCTCTTGCTGCTCAGAGCTTCTTCCATATGGGTGTACTTTTGGACTCTCGTCAGTAACTCTTCAAAAGAAGTAGCTTCTTTCTTGATGAGGGAAGCAAAGAACTGCCCTGGCTTCAGACCGTCTACACATGCATGCACCTTTAATTTCGGCTCTACTCCCGGGATTTCCAGGACGACCTCATTGAAACGTGTCATATAGTCTCTTAGACTTTCGTTGGCACCCTGTTTTATGGTTGTCAGATGCAAGGAATTTCGAGTGGTCCTTTTGGCACTGACGAATTGCTGTAGAAAAACTTCTCTCAGATCCATGAAGGAGTGTATGGAGGCTTTTGGTAACTGTTTGAACCAGTATTGAGCAGTTCCTGACAGGGTTGTGAGGAATACCCTGCACTTAACCCCCTCTGAATATTGATGAAGGAGACATAGGCTTTCGAACTTCATCAAGTGTTCTTCGGGATCTCCCTTTCCCTGATACTCGCAGGAGATTGTTTTGAAATTGCTTGGAACAGGATCAGTTTGGATGTCTACTGAGAACGGGCTGTTCTCGTCAATATATAAGGGAAAGAGTTCTAATTTGTCTCTCTCATTCCCGTTGTTTGAGAAAGGTTTCGGATTTCCTTCTTCATTTGGGTTGCGAACCTCTTTCTCACTTGTCTCCATTTCTTTTGAGGCCCTTTCCGTGGCCTGCTTTTGTTCCTTCAGCTTTTTGACTTCTTTTGCCAAGAGTTTCACCTGCTCTTGCTGCTGGGCATACTTCTTGGCCCATGCATTATCAGTATTCTCATTGAGATTTTCCTCTAGTTCTTCAAGTCCTCCTTCATCTGGGGATTCCCAATCAGTGAAGAACCCTTCTTCTTCCTCAGCCACTATCGGGGGCAGCTTTGAGACTAGCTCTTGGGTTAGGTCTTGATGCATAGGCTTCTGCTTGTGCATTGAAGGAGTACTCTTACTTCCTCCTCCCTCCTGGGTTTCGCCCACAGGATCTGTGTTTTGGGGGCTTACTCCCAAAGTATGAAGTCTTTTCTCAACAGCTCGCTCGACTACGCCCTCTACGAGTGCTCTCATTTGGAGGAGCATGGCTGGAGAGAACTGAGCTTCCATGTTGACACTAGCTTCTGTCAGCATAGTAGTGCCTTTTCCTTTGTTGCCAACCAAGGGATTTTCTGGATTTCCAGTAGCTTGACCAGCTTCCTTTGAAGAAGCATCTGGAGTAGTGTCCATTCTTACAAAATTCTGCAAAGATTGGATGATGTTTAGAGAATTGATTTCAGGTGCTCTTTGAAAGAGACTTAAGATATATGTAATTTGTTATTCAGAGATTTGTTGCATTTGAACATTGTTTACAGTGATTTTAGCAAACATAGCCTCTTCATCTGAAAAGGTGGCTTATGCCAATGTGGGAGGAAGGTAAATGATGATTTAATGATAAGAAACTGATTATGGCAAGGGGTTTTGATATAATTCCCCCCTCTCGACATGAGGCATCTGATCATGTGACATTTTAGTTGGAGAGTGATGTTGATTTAACAGATCTTTTTTATAATTGCCAACCATTTATAATAGCTATAAGCGTTGTTCATGTAATATAAGGCTTTTCAAGGGTGGCTTTTGCCGGAATTAGGCTAAGGTTGGTGACATCTGTCTTTATGAAACCCACTTTATTAGAGCGTTTGTTTTCCTAAGGCTTTCTTTATGAAGCTTCTGGAAGGGATCTGATCAGGAGGAGAGGTTATTAAGAATTTGTGTGGCATCTTATTTTATTAGGCTCAATACGAGATGCCTCGGCCATATGGGCCCTTCTTATATTTAGCGCCTATTTTATAGGACTTTCTTATAGGATATTCCCCGTTAGCCAAGGACTATGAGAGTAATATCACTTATGTGGGATTTATGAGAGCATTACTTACTGAACCGAGCTTGCGAGAGCTTGGTCTATTTTATAGAGCTTACAGAAGCACTGCTTATCAAATTGGGCTTATGAAAGTAATATCCTTCATAGAGGTTTATAAAGGTATTGGCTATCAAATAGAGTTTTTCGAGAATACAACTTATGATGAGGCGGGATTTAGGTGAGATTTTACCCATCGAAATGCGATGGGTAAAGCTTATGGGAGTGATACATAAAAATGTCGCCTTTTAAACAAGACTTAGGGGTGCACTGCCCATTTAATGGGACTTATAAGGAGTTTTGTCCATTATATGGAGCTTGTGAGGATGATGCCTACTGAGTAGGGCTTAGGAAAGGTTCTGCCCATTGCATGGGGCTTACGAAGGAGTTGCCTATTAGATAGGGCTTTGTAGAAGGTTCTGCCCATTGAATGGGGCTTACGAAAGAGGTGCCTATTAGGTAGGGCTTTGTGCGAGGGTTGCCTATTAAATAGGGCTTATGAAGTGTTCTGCCCATTATATGGGGCTTACGATGATGTTGCCTGTTAAATAGGGCTTTTTGAGAGAAAGTTATGCCCATTATACGGGGCTTACGAGGGTGTTGCCTACTGTGTAGGGCTTCTGGGGGTTCTGCCCGTTTATACGGGGCTTATGAGAGAGTTGCCTGTTAGACAGGGCTTCTGAGAGAAGGTTCTGCCCGTTACACGGGGCTTACGAGGGAGTTGCCTGTTAGACAGGGCTTCTGGGAGGACGTTCTGCTTTCAGATGCGGGCTCCCTTCATCAAAGTGAATGGGGTAACCTCATCATCTTTCGGCTCTCCATTTTTTAATGTTTTTATTATTTCGTGGGTTTTCAAGTCATGGCGATTCAGGGGCATTCGACTAGCTTTAGTGGTGATGCTTCCTCTGTAATCACCAATCCTTTACAACTCATAGATGGATTTCATATTTGGCAGATAATAGATAGAATCGTATGCTCACCAAGTACACAAGGTGAATCAAATGCGTTTTGAGATTGCTGCAGTTTTTGACCCGGCTTTCCTCCGGATCCTTCACAACCTTAGGATTTTGGCAAAACAACAATAGATTAGCCATCACAATTCATGTCATGAAAGAGATATGGCCTTGAGATCGTTTCTAATTACTGGGTTGATTTGTTATGAGCAATGTAGCTAAAACAAATTCATGGTATACATACTAAAATTCTCCAGGAATAATATAAATCTCGCATTCAATACAGGAAAAATTTATGCACATATCATCAGAATCAGTTAGAGCTTCAAAGATAAACAGAGGATTAGCCCTCTGAACCCATGGGTTTTGACAGTACTTACAGATATCAACTCTTAATTCACATTCAAGGAGAGAAAATCAGCCTCTCAAACACAAGTTTCCTTTCAATCAAAGTGTTTATCACAATTTCCATTTCAAAGGGAGCATAATCCTAGAATCACATCACATTCAACAACTCATAACCGTGGAGAGCTTAGCAAATATCAAACAACATTATACCCATCTGGGTTTCCGCTAGTAAGACCACAAACTGGGCGTTCCCAATCAATGTAACATCAGATTTCCTCATATTCTCCACATAAGGACATAATAAAGGGAAATCGCAAACAGCATTATAACAACGAGCTTGAATTTTGCCTAAAAACAGGGGAAATCGACATCTCAACTCAAGGATTCCCACAGACGGCGCCAGTTGATAGATCCGGGTTGGAGATCCACAACAATCTAAGGTATTTTTCATCATGTTTTGCAAAGAGCATTTATGGGTAAAGCGTTAAAGCAGTAAAGAGCAAGAGATTCGTGCGTGTATAGAGCCATAAATGAGTATTTTATACAGAGCATGATTCGCGTAGTGATGTCAAATAATAGTTGAGCTATGAGTAGGGCGTAAAAGGCATATCTAGCCATAAACTAGCAAGATTCATGGAGTTTTGCACTCATATAAGCAGATAATGAAGAAATGGAACAGGAAAAAGGAGAGAAACAAGGAGAACGGAGCTCCGTCGAGCCTCATTCCCTTTTGGCAATGAGGGTTTAACCTTAGACCTGGGACGAGGTATAAGAGAGAGATTCTTCCCGGCGTCAAGAAGAATGGATGGAGGTGAAAAGGAACTGGGGCTTCCCGGAAGAAGGCTTTGAACACCTTGACCGCTTGAGCTTAGAGAAGCTCGTGAGAGAGAGTGTGAAGTTGAATAGAACAGTACGCCAAGGAGCGTGTTGTTCGTAGAGAGTGATGATGTATGAAGTGTGCGTTCACTTAGTATTTATAGGTATGAAGAGGGTGAGAAATGAGCATCCGTATGAAGGAGGGACAGAAAAGGAATTTCGACGGAGGCGAAGTATCCTCCGTCATGAATGCAGTGGTCCTCACTCTACAGTACATAGAGTCACGCGGACCGTATGCTGCGCAGAACCTCGAGCTCTGCTAAACGCTTATGGGATCTAATCAGATCCTCGCACCATTCCAGATGCTTACAAATTCCACATAGCTTATGGGAAGGGTAAAAACCTCACTGCTTCTGCGTAGAATATGACGCTTAATTGTGTTGAGCGTCTGATGCTCATGAAATTTCTTTGATAATATGTTGTTACGCAGAATAGCTTCTATTGATCCCTATCGGAATGAATATCAATTTCCCTTAATAACGATGAGAAGGCTTGTCTCACCCAGAGCCCATCATTCCATTCCTTTTCAGTAAGATTTCTGTATTTATCGTGGCGTCTAGTATACTATCTTTTCTAGAGACTATATTCTAAGGCTAAGGAAGGTGCGATTCCCCATTAATTTGGTTTATTTATGGAATATGGCTGATATTAGTCCCTATCAGAAAGGAATAGTAAGATCTAGATAGAAATAGATCTGGTATTGCCATCAAGGAAGGCAGCTGTCGATCTTGACAAGGCCTCAAACAGAAATGGCCCCATACGGTGGCATATTACCAGAAGTCCTATAGGTTCTTAAAAGCTTCGGACGCTCAAAACAGATACAAGATATATCCTATGCAGAAGCTAGAAGTCTTATCTCCTCTCAGAAGCCGCATGGGATTTATTGGCATCTGTCAAAGATCAAAGGATCTGATTGGTCCTCATAGGCATCTGGCAGAACCCTGGGTTCTGTGTAGCACGCCATCCGCATGACTCTACGTACTCTAGAGTGAGGACCACTGCATTCATGACGGAGGGAATCTTACCCCTATGAGAATTCCTTTTCTATCCTTTCTTCACACGAATGCCCGCTTTTTCATCCTTTTTGCACCTATAAATATCACACTTCTCACCATCATTTGGGACCATAATCACAACTCAACTCTCCATACAAACACGCACTCTTGCGTACTGTTTCATTCACTTACACCCATCTCCACGAGTTCCTTTGAACTCGAGCAGTCCAGGCTTCCGAAGCCTACCGCCGGGAATCATCACTCGCAGTCACTCCCATCCCTCTTCCTCGACACCGAGAAGAGTCTCTTTCACTCACCGCCTTGAGCTTAAGGTAAAACCTTCATTTTCTAGAGGAAATGAGGCCAAAGAAAGCTCCGTGCTCCTTACTTCTTTTTCTTCTCTTTACCTCGTTTCTTCATTATCTACTCGAATGAGTGTTAAGCTCAATGGATTTTTCTAGATTACGGCTAAATGCATCCTTTATTTAAGCATATAGCTTAATCGCTACTTGCCATTTCTGCGTACATTATGCTCTGTACAAAATACATGATTATAACTCTTCGAGGGTACAAATTTCTTGCTCTTTATCGCTTAAATGCTTTATCCATGAATGCTCCTTGCAAAACATGATGAATAATCTCTTAAATTGTTGTGGATCTTCAACCCGGATCTATCACAACTTGGCACAAAAATCGAGACCTCGATCGACCCCAACTATTGCAACCTACAAAACAAAGACACAAAAATAAAATTATTAGAAAAAAAAATTCTTTCTTTCTTTTTTTTTTTTTTTTTTTTTTTTTTTTTTTTTTTTTTTTTTTTTTTTTTTTTTTACGTGGGTTGCCTCCACACCAAGCGCTTGTTTAACGTCATTAGCTTGACTAGAAAATTCTCATCCAAAATCTGTTGCAACAAACAACGTCTTTAACCATCCATAGGCAACTCTCGACGCACAGGTGGACTTTTTTTTCTCTTCGGCTTGAAACTCGAAAAGAGGGTTGTCTTGGACATTCATCTCCCCCACACTTGTGTGAAAATCCATGTGAGAAATATCATGATCTTCAAAACTTGATGATGGATCCTCCACAACAAGTGCTTCCTCGTCTAGATTGGAAAGAAAGTTGTCCATGATTTCTTCCTCTTGTTGTGAGCTCAAAACCGACTCCTCCATATGAAGATTGCGATCCTCCATGCCTTGCACATTGCTCAAAAACTCCTCCACAGTCTCTTCCTCATCCAATTTGC
Organism: Thymus mandschuricus; assembly: GCA_029379335.1. Classification (NCBI taxonomy): domain Eukaryota; kingdom Viridiplantae; phylum Streptophyta; class Magnoliopsida; order Lamiales; family Lamiaceae; genus Thymus; species Thymus mandschuricus. The sequence continues at coordinate 8,720,775 of CM057074.1, read as the reverse complement.
TTAAAAACTCATCAATAATGGCTTCTTCCTCATGCATAGCAACCTGAAAATTCTCATCTATCCTTTTCTCATTCAAATCGTTAGTAATATGAACATACGAGCATGTAGGGATAAACGAATTAGAATGAGAAGAATAATTATCAAAAATTGAGAAAGTTACCGAACCTCCTACACCGGCCATGCTCAATGTGCCGGATCCAACGTCGTTTCGAGTTTGAGTAGTAGCCATGAAAGGTCGCCCTAACAAGAGAAGATGACCTCTCTCACTCCTAGCTCCTCGCCCCATGTCAAGCACAACAAAATCGGCAAGAACTTGAATGCCCCTCACAAGTAAAGCAACGTCTTCTACAATCCCCAAGGGGCGACTCAAAGAACCATCGGCTAGCTCGATGCAAAAATTGGTAGGCTTAAGATCCCTCGAACCCATTGTCTCAAAAATCGAGTACGGCATCAAGTTCACCGCTGCCCCCAAATCCAACTTACCCAACACACTATCTCCATTATCCAAGACAACATCTAATTTGAAACTTCCGGGATCACCTTGTTTCGGTAGAGATGAGAGATGGCCAACTGAGGTAAGTGAGGCGTGAGAACGTTGTCGGCTTGCTTTGATGGCAGCCACGGTGTGACTTCTCCACTTATTTCCTTTGTCTTGCTCCTCTTCGATGACCGTCAAGGCATGAGCTTGTTTGGGTTGGCTAGGCTTCCCATTTTGTTCCTTCTTCAACTCATTAACTGCTCCAAAAATCTATCCAATAGTGGTCTCAAGGCATCTAATCGTGGCATCTTGCGCTTCACGGGCCAACTTGCTCTCTTGCATAAATGCGGCGAGACTTGCCTCATCAAGCGAAGATTGCTGAGGTGGAGGCGGGTAGAACTGTGGCAGCGGTGGATAGTAAGACTGTTGGGTAGGGTAGAATGGTTGTTGGTGAGGAAATTGTTGAGCATATAGTGGTGGTGGGTATCCTTGTGCTACGTAGACTTCGGCTCCTCCTTCGTAAGTAAGCTCGGCCTTCCTAGTGCACTCGTTGATGACATGGCCAACTAGCCCACACATGCCACAAGGCTGCGAAGGTGTAAGTGGAGTCTTCATCTTGAGTTCTTGTAGATCCCTCATCATATCGGTCATTTGCTTCGTCAAATCTGGGCTAATAGTGACCACACTAGCCTCCATCTTCCTCGAGCGAGATGACTTTTATTGAGAGCTTGTAGCAAGAGTCTCAAAGATCTTCCTCAACTCGTCGGCCGTCTTCACTCCGATGTTTCCTCAGGCCGAGCTATCCACCATAATTGGCATGTTTGATTTAGAGAATCGTAGAAATATTGCCAAAGCATCTCGGACGTCATTTGATGGTGAGGGCATTGCTGCAACAATTCTTGGAATCTCTCCCAAGCCTCATGAAAAGGCTCATCGGCTCCTTGAGCAAAATTCATGATATGTGATCGCACCTCTTGTGTCTTGTGGTTGGGGTAGTACTTCATCATGAACTTCTCACACACCGCATTCCAAGTTGTGAGAGAGTTGGCTGGGAGAGTGAGATACCATGACTTTGCTCTATCCTTCAACGTGTATTGGAAACACTTCATCTTCAAGTCGTCCTCCGAAAGCTCTCCTAATGGAAAATTTTGCACTATCGTGCAATATTCGCGAATGAACATGACAGCATCTTTGTTCGGCAGCCCGTAGTAGGTAGGGAGCAAAGCCAAGTGGTGCGGTTTAAGCTCATAATTCCTAACCTCGGTGGTTAGGACAATTGCCGAAGTGGTGGCGGTGAAGGTGGGACGAGCGAAATCTCCCATCTTTTGTGCCATTGCTTCGAACTCTCGTCTTCTTCTTCCTTCGTCGCAGTTAAGAGCGCCTTCTCCTATTGATGTCGTCGATGTGAGGTGTCAACTTCCTTTAGAGACTTCGACGACCTTACATACACAACACTCAACAAACGGATTAAACGCACCGAGTGGAAGGGAAAAGAAATCGAACCAGAAAGCAATTAAATAAAACAAATAAAAATACTACACAATTAAATAGCCTAAAGTTTTCCCCGGCAACGGCGCCAAAATTTGGTTCACTAAAAAGTGTTCACAATAGAACGAAATCTATCCTAGCACTTAGTAAGTAAAAACCCAATGTCGAATCTCAAGGAAAACTTTTCAGGGCAAATAATCGTGTAGCAAAAATCCTAAACTAGACTAAATCTAAGAAAGCAAGTAAAAAGAATATGTTTTGTTTGGTTTTTAAATCCTAGGCAATAAAATAAATAAGCAATAAATCAAAAGCAAATAAATAAATCTAATCTAGAAAGAAAGGAATAAATCTAAACTAATTAATCTAGAGAAATTAAATAAAAGCGATTAAACTACCTAGGCAAAAAAATCGTAGAGAAAGCAATAACGAAAGCAATAAAGAAAACGAATCTAAACATGAAAGAAATTAAATCTGAATATCTAATAAAATAAATCTAACTCTAAGAACTTGAAAAACGAGAGAAACAAAACTTTTAAAAACGAGAGAAAAGAAACTTTGAAAAATGAATCTAAACTACGAACTAAATAACGAACAAAAGAATTAAACGAAGAACTAAGAAATTAAATCTAAGAAACTAAGAACGCAATTAATTAAACGAAAGGAAAGCAATAAATAACTTACGAATTAAAACGAGAACGAAGAACACGAATGAACGAAAAGAACTTGAATTAAAACTGAAGAATCTGATCCGGACAAATCGAAAGCAATAAAATCTAAAGCTAAAAATATTTAGAACTAAACTAAAGAACTAAAACTGAAAAACGAAAGAAGAGAAATTGTTTTGTTTTCGTGCCTTCAAGGCCTCATATAGAAAAGACGAATTCGAATTAGATTGGGAAACTATCTTCAATAAAAAAAAATGCCGACTTGCTTGAGCGAGCGCTCCCATTAAGGTGAGCAAGCGCTCACACCAATTATCAAGCCAACGAGCGCTCACTTAATTCTTGAGTTGACTTTTCACCGCGAGCGAGTGTTCGCGTTGTTGCGAGCGAGCTCTCATTTCCCTCTTCGCTCTCTTTCTGTTTCTGCACTTTAACCCTCTTTTCTTCTCTTTCCTTCGTTCTTTTTCCTTCCTTCCACCTCCTCGACTCCTAACAATCAAAATACTAAAAATACCCATATCATAGAGATACAAATATAAAATGACACGAAAACGACACAACTACGAACCATAAATATCAACTAAAACCTAACAAATTGACACCAAACAATATGTCGATGACATATTAGCCAAAAGTGTGCAAGCCCAAAATCATATACGGGACTTGGAAGAGGTGTTTGCCGTAGCATGGCTTTATCACCTTAAGCTAAACCCGGCCAAGTTCTCATTTGGTGTACAAGCTGGGAAATTCCTAGAATATATGGTTACCCCTAGAGGGATCGAGGTTAATCAGGCCAACGTACAAGCTGTGCTAGATATGACACCCCTGCAAAACATTCGAGAGATTCAAAGGCTTAATGGATGAATTACGGCGTTGAGTCGTTTCATTTCTAAATCGGATGACAGAAGCCTACCTTTCTTCAAATTTCTGAGAAAGGGAAGTAAATTCGAATGGACGGACGAATGTCAGAAAGCCTTTGAAGAATTGAAGGAGCATCTGGCAGAGCTGCCTCTGCTTACTAAGCCGCTTCCACAAGAAGTCTTATATTTATACATAGCTGTGGGAGAAGAATCTATCATTTCTGTACTCCTAAGAGAGGAAGGGCTAACCCAGAAGCCTATTTATTATACAAGCAAGATGATACAGGGGGCAGAAATGCGGTACCCGAGCATTGAGAAAGCAGCATTAGCCGTGATGGTTACGGCAAGAAAACTGAGACCATATTTCTTATCCCATAAGGTAGTGGTCAGGACGAACGAGCCGCTGAAGCAGGTACTAGGCAAACCAGACCTGTCAGGGAGATTAGTCAAATGGGCGATAGAATTGAGCGAATACGATGTGGACTTCATGCCACGAGTAGCTATTAAAGCTCAAGCACTGGCTGATTTCTTGCAAGAAACCACTAGAGGTGAAGAAGAAGAATACCAACTGTGGAAAGCCTATGTAGATGGTTCGGTCACCAAGGAAGGAGTTGGAGTAGGGATCTTTATCCAAGACCTGAGGGCCACACTCACAAATTTGTCGTTAAATTAAACTATCACGTCTCCAATAATGAGGCAGAATACGAAGCCCTGGTCAGATGTTTGAGCTTATTACAGAACCTGGGCGCAACCCACGTAGTAGTTCATTCGGACTCCCAGCTGGTAACACACCAGTTCCTAGGGACCTGCGAAAAGTGGGAAGAACGAATGGTGGCATATGCTAAGACTGTGAAAGAGCTGATGGATTGCTTCACCAGATCCGAGGTGGTCCAGATCCCTCGAGAAGAGAATACAGAAGCTGACAAACTGGCGCGTGTGGCCAGCTCTATTGAGGGAACCTGGAAGGAGGAAATCGTGTTGTGCAATGCAGATGCTAAATGGGTTGCTGAAATACAGGCCATTGAAGTAATGGGCGACTGGAGAATTCCAATCATTAAGGCCCTGAAAGAGTTCCTTAAGGAGGCAGAAGCTACAACCCTCGTGAATGGAGGCAGGTTGCCACGCGCTTTCAAGGCTAAGTTCTGCTTAATAGGGGATAAATTATACAAAAGAGCATTCACACACCCTTATCTTAAATGTTTATCAGAACCAGAAGGAGAATATGCCTTGCGCGAAATCCATGAAGGCGGTGTAGGGGCACATACGGGCTTTAAGGACCTGATCAGGAAGCTCCTTAGAGCCGGGTTTTTTTGGCCCACAATGGAAAAAGATGCCAAGGACCTAGTTAAAAGATGTGACAGTTGTCAAAAGAATGGAAGGCTCATTCATAAACCCGCAGAGAAATAGGGGCCATGTTTGCACCATGTCCCTTTGAAAAATGGGGTATCGACATAGTAGGAAAGTTCCCTGCGGCTACAGGAGGGAGAATATTCTTGATCGTGGCTGTAGACTATTTCACCAAGTGGGTTGAGGCCGAAGCCGTAGTGAAAATCACAGAGCAAGTGGTGAGAAAATTCATTTGGAGGAATATATGCTGCCGATATGGAATCCCAAGAATTCTGGTGGTTGATAACGGTACCCAATTCACGGGATCTCTCGTACGCACCTGGTGTAAGGAGATAGGAATTGAGCAAAAGTTTGTAGTCGTGGCACACCCTCAAGCTAACGGGCAGGTCGAGGTAACTAATAGAACCATTGTGAATGGCATCAAAGCCAGATTAGAAAAAGCCAAGGGAAATTGGGCTGATGAACTGGACTATGTAATATGGGCATATCGAACTAGCCCTAGAACAACTACGGGTGAAGCTCCTTTCAATCTGGTTTATGGAGCAACAACAGTAACCCCAGTGGAGGCAGAGCTTAAATCGTTGAGGATAACCACCTATGACGAAGACCGGAACCCCTCACTAATGAGAGAGAATCTAGATATGGCAGAGGAACTCAGGAGCAAAGCCCTCCAGAAGGCAAAAAGATATAAACAACAGGTGCGAGATGCATATAATAAAAGGGTACAGATCTGAAGGTTCTGTAAAGGAGATCTGGTGTTGAAGAGGGCAGATGCCCTTAAGCCCATGGGAAAGTTGGACGCTAATAAGGAAGGACCATACATAGTAAAAGAAGTATTAAAAGGAGGAGCTTATGAGCTACAAGATGAAGAGGGAAGGGCGCTACCCCGACCGTGGAATGTAAATAATCTGAAGAAGTACTATGCTTAAGACAGAGGTAAGTTGGTTTCCTAAATTCGCCCCATAGGGTGCGAGAAACTCTTCATGAGAGCGGGAAATTTTTTTTCTATAAAACACTTATCTAAGAGAGGCAGAGTTCAAAACCAGCAATAAAATGAGTTATAATTCATTCGATTTCTCATAACCCACTTGGGAGGGGGGGGAGTAGGGGGATACCTTATATATCCCAGGTTCCATTATCTTAAAATGCTAAAAAATAATAATAAATAAGAGCAGAGCAAGAAGAGGCTTAGCTATTTAAAGGCAAAGAAGCAGAACAGAAAATGTATCAATTCAAAGCCAAAAATAAGAGGAAGCAAGCATATTCTTGTCCAATCACCACATTCAAGGGCCTTGAAACGAGCACCCCAACAAAAGCTTAAAGAGAAAAGTTTTTTATAAACACCAGATTAAAACATAACTAGATCAGATAGAGGAGCCCGATCTGGATGATGAACCTGCAGAACCCTGAGAGAAGGAGCGAGGAACATTGTCGTCTTTGACGGTTGAACCTATAAAGATCATAAGTAAACCAAAAATCAATATTCATCGAATAAGCCTGGCGGTCAGAATAGAATAAGCATAATTTGATTATCGTACAACTTACCCTCATCCATCTTCAATCTCTTGTTCTTCCTTTCATAGACCCTCTCGACTGGAAGCCTATCTTCACCCTTAGCCCTCGCCGCCGCCTCAATTTCTTTAGTCCTTTCATTTCTAAGCAATTCGTCCATCAGAGTGGGAAGATGCTCGTAGTTTCCCGGGTTAGCGCGCCGTCCTCAAACGATAGATACCCCTCTGGCAGAGACAAGAGGATGAGGTAGCATTTCTCCTTCTCCGGCAGATACCCATCATACATTTCATATTGAGTGAAAAGATTCTTGAATCTCCTAAGGTATGCCTTCATATCAGGGAAGTCGTCAAATTCCACAAATCCATTTCCTTTTGAGTTAAAAAACCAAGTAGCCGGAACCGAAGAGAATCGGAAACATCGTCAGAATAAGCTAAATCGCAGATCTTTTGGCGAACAGAGTCAATAGACATAGCTGAAATGATAGTATAATGGAGAAGTAAAACCTCGTGAACAGTATCTCCGCAAGAAAAGAAGCCAAAATCAAAGTAGATGCCAACTATCAGGAAGACCCAGCATTATTAAACCTTCCGCCTCCAATCAAAATCTTTACATTATCACCTCAAAAGGTAAAGGAAGAAAGAATAACGAGAAAATGAAGGGTTTTCTAATTCCTGATTCGTCAATATACAATCCATGGAAAGGTGAAGAAAGATAGTCAAATAAAAAGAAGGATACATGTTTGTCCTTAGGAAGTTACAGAACAGAGGGGATATTAGTTTTTTCGGGCAAGGAGAGGGCGGAAAGATCAAGACGTCGTTTTCCCTTTCTTCCCTTTAAATTATGTGAAGAGAAAAGGGGGGAAAGAAAGTAAAAGAAGTTAGAAACTATTTCTCAAAAGGTAGGTTACCTTTTTCTATCTCGATTACACAAAAAGCGATGATAAGATAGGTAGTCTCTGCACTTCCCCTTCCTCGAAAAATTAACTGTCGCGCCACCTTTTTCCTTGTGACAAGACATTTCATGACGTCAATAAAGAAACAGTGCTCCCACTAAAGCGTTCAACAGATGCTAATAGCATACGCTTCTGGACTCGGGAGGGAGTAGCTGATAGGGACCAATATCAGCCTGGTCACGTGGCAACTTTTTTGCGTTGATTGGGCCTGCACTTTAGAGCCTCAGATGTCGTGCCTAGTGCAGATGCCTTACCTAGAGCAGAAGCTGCGATGTTGTATATGGATCCACTTCGTGGCAGAGGCTATCCCGGGCTCGCTGGCATCTACCTAGACCTAGGGATCTGCCAACACATACAATCCGCGTGACCCTATACCCCTTAGGGTGAGGAGCACAAAATTAATAACAGAGGGAATCTTGTCCCCCTGGAAATTCCTCCCCTGTCCTTCCCATATATGTACATTTGCTTTTTCATCCTTTCCGACGCCTATAAATAGAGGGTGATCTCACCATTCCAAAAACTTTCCAACACTTTCCATTCACGCTCTACTTAGGGTTTCCTCTCTTTCTTTCAAACGGGAGTAGCCGAGGTCCTTTTTCAAGGAACCTCTTCCATCATCTCTCCCATCTTCACTCCGTGGGCGAGAAACACTCCTAGCTACTCAATCTAGAGGTATAATTCTTATTACCAATCAAGGACGAGGATAAGAGTGCCTTGCGTTCTATACTCCGTCCTCTTCTTCCTTTTTCTTCTTCCTAGATGAGCTCAGTTCTTCATGGATTCGGCCGGATCGGTAGCTCAAACGCCTTGCGCTTGACTTCTATCTTAATCCCCTTTTACATGGAAAACAGGCATCCTATGGAAGTTGAGCTGTAAAGACAAATATATCATACGAGTTTCTTTTATATTTTCACTTGTGATCATTTGTACATGAATACTCTTTGCCAATCTATAAATATTATGAATAATTGTATAATTGTTGTGGATCTTCGACCCGGGTCTAACAAATACCATTCAAGGTGGATTAAAGTTGGTTTGAAGCATTTAAACCTGAAAACCTACATCCTAATCACATCGGAAATTACTTGGAATCATGCCTTTTATTTCTTGAATTTCATACTTGTTGCTTGCTATTTCCATTACTTTAGTGCATTGTTAAGCTAGATAGTCATTTACTTCATTGCCTAGTTATAGAAAACATCAAAAATATGATGAATTGGTGCTTAGATAGTATAATAGAGACGACATGAACTACTTGAAATCTATTGATATACTCACTCCTTGTGGTTCGACCCGGACTACTAGCTAGTTCGGTATATTATTATTGAACCCCCTAGAAATAGGGCGATCAATTTTTGGCGCCGTTGCCTGGGAGTGATTAGATACATATTTCAATAGTTTGTTTAGTCACTTGTTACTAATGTAAGCTTGTTATTAATTTCTTTTTGTTTGAAAGGTACATGCTCACAAGGTCCAAAGGGAGACTTGTAGAGCCACTTGTCTTGGAATTTGAGAGAAGACGTAGAAGGAGAAATTCAAGAGAATAAGAGATTGGGGAGAATAATCCCAATATGGAAGACATCCTAGGAATGATGGATGAGAATGCAAGAATAATTGAAGAAATGCAAGCAGAAATAGATGAGCAAAAGAGGAAGGCCAACAAGGTGTCACCACCTCCCATCAACTTTATGTTCCAAGCTCCAACGGAACAATACCAAGAAGGGGAGTGGGGCACGATTAATGCCAATAATTTTGAGTTGAAGACCAGCTTAATCCAAATGGTTATGAATTCTCAATTCAGAGGAAGCCCATTAGAGGACCCAAACGCACATCTCACTTCCTTTTTAGAGATGTGCGACACCGTTAAACAGAATGGCGTCCCTAGTGATGCCATTTGACTAAGGATGTTTGGATTTTCTCTAAGGGATAGAGCCAAGGATTGGTAGAAGGGCTTGGATAAGTCGGAGATACACTCTTGGCAAGATCTTTGCAAAACTTTCTTATCGAAGTATTTCTCATCTTCAAAGGCTCACAAGATGATTTCGGAGATTTTCCATTTCTCTCAGCATGGGGATGAAACCTTATTCGAAGCTTGGGAAAGGTATAGAGAGCTCATTCGGATGTGTCCTCAACACGGTTTTAGTGAGGATCAACAAGTAACTCATTTCTATAGTGAACTTACTTCTCACACAAGAAGTATAGATGATGCCTCCGCGGGGGGTAGTTTGTTGATCAAGCATGCTAACTAGAGCTAATTTCTAGCCTAGCAATAATACCGAACTAGCTAGTAGTCTGAGTCGAACCACCAGGAGTGAATATGGCAATAGCAAATCAAGTAGTTCACGTAGTCCCTATCATACTATCTAAGCACACATTCATGGTTTGGTTTTTTACTCAACTAGGCAAAGAGTAAACTCAACAATGTAAAGTAAACAAGACTAGTAAAATGCAAATATGAAGAATCAACAATAGTAAAGGCATGGATCCAAGTGATTTCCAATATGATGATGATGAAAGTCTTAGAATCTAGATGCTTCAAGCCAATTAAATCCACCTTGGATGGTTTCTTATATCAAATATGCTAACCTACCTTACTAGGGTGGTTAACAAGTAGATCAATAGAGCAATAAATGCTTTCTAAGCCTTTAAATGCCCTATCAACTCCAAATAGCTCAAATTAGTCTAAGAAAACCTACCAACTCTCATCCAACCCATCTAATTCTTTCTAGGGACTATATGAGATGAAATCAAGTGATATGGGTATGGATTGATGCCAAGTGCTATGAATGGAAGCTTCCTAGGCATTCCATCAAACACCTTAGATGCACTCCTAGTGATCAATTATTCATGCATACAAATTAAAGTCCCAATCCATAGGCAATCCAAGGGGAAGGTAGATCAACATCCTATATTCTAATACCTATCATCTACATCATATTATCCATCACTTGGAGCCATATGCAAGCTTAGCTAGCCATAGATCTAGCAATTAAACCATGGAAAATAAGAGAAAACATGATAGAAATAACAAGGAAATGAAAAGGAATAGAAATTCTTCAATAATCTTCAATCTCCAAGCTTGATCATCCACAAATATTTGAAAATATCAAAGTAGAAAGAGGGAAAATAGCTAGGGTTCTAAGAGAAATTGCTCAAGTGAAATACAAGTGTTGTTAGATGCCAAATAAGAAAAATATCTAGCTATTTATAGTTTTCCCACACATTGGGGTCAAATTGCAAATACTAGAAACTTAAGTTGAGAAGGTGGGGTAAAATCTGTAATTTCTGGAAAGTTAAATGAAGGGTTGACTAGTCCATTTTCGTTTGACCCGTGCATTTTCCGTCCACATTTCACAGTTTGCGCGCTCTCACGGTTTTGGCTCGTTCTCTCTCGTCCGGCATCGAAAAATTAATCCGCAAAGTGCTACGGCTTCCTCTTTCGATCCTCTTCGACATAGGATAAGTCAAACTTGCCCAGAAAATTTCCGAAACACCTGAAATCAGCACGAAACCGAGAGAAAACGCAAAGCATGTAGAAAATGCATAAATTGTAAAAACCTATCATTTCCTATTCATTTAAGCACAAATCCGAACCAAAACACGCATCGAGACGCACTCTAAAGCATGCTAAATACGTGGTTATCAATCTCCCCCAAACTTAAGCCATTGCTCGTCCCGACAATGGAACGAACAATCAAAGAACATAAGCACATATGGGTATGCAAATCAAGATCATCGATGCCTCAAAATACTCACTCAATAAAGCATTTTCGAACATGGAACTCCCAAGGTGCGTTTAACAATCCACAATCACACAACACTCTCAACCAAGAAATCAATCACTCAAGCATAGTGAAACTCAAAACCTCTCTAGATGCAAGTGTATCACTCTTTCTCTCAAGTGTATGGTTGGAAATTTACACTCATCGAACTCATGCATGCATTGCTCTTACCATAAGCTTGCCCTAAATCTCAAGACCTCCATCGCTTGGTTGTGCACTCGAACTAAGATCATTTAGGTCTTTTATTTAGGCTTATAATGGGGGGCATTGGTTTAGGTAAGGATTTTTAGGCTAAGTGACTAAGAAATCTCTTAAGTACTTTCACCCTCTCTTTTCCACTCTAAGTGTGAATTTCTCCACCTTCTACCTTCACCATTTCACCTCTTTACACTCTTTAATACCCAAGCTTGATTGAAGCTTCCCAAATATTCATGAATCACTCCTTTATGCTCTCATTCACAACTAACTTTATTCAAACTCTTTTTTTTTTTTTTTTTCTTTTCAACTTCTTTCTCTCTTTTTTTTCTTTTCTCATCTCTTTCATTTTTTTTTTCTTCTTTTTTTTTTTTTTTTACAATAGAGCTCATAGGAGTATTCTCATCTCACAACGACCCCTTCAATCAAACTACTCAAACCTCGTTATCTCACTACTTCACAACCTCTCAATAGATTCCCTTAACCAACCTTCACCCCCTTTCATCCGGTTTAGCAACAAGGGCTTCAAAGGCTCAAGGGGGACCACAAAGTTAACGTTTTATTTGGTTAGTGTTTAAGGAATAATGAGGCTAACATGTGAGGGCCTCAAATCATTTCTAAGTTCTCGTGGCACATATAGCAACCTCGATCGAGATTAAAGGCAAGTTCTAGAAGATAACAATGCAATACATGGCAAACTCTCAAGAAAGGAAAATGACGTTATCAATTCAACGTTTTGGCTCAAACCTCACAAGCTTTTGTTTAGAGTTCATGTGCCTAAGGTCAATCATTCCTAGTTAATCGTGTCATGCAAACATTTCATGCTCAATACACACATGAGAAATCCCAAAAATATGATGCAATTTCCGCTCAAATCATCATCGACATCTCTCTTGAAAGCAAAGGAGCGATAACCACAATATGAGAACCAAGACTTCAAGTGATTCATTCGAAAGAAGTTTTTTGAAAAATTTTGCAAAATTTACAAGTAAGCATACATTTACACACATATGAATCACTTGAATCACATTCCAACTTATTCACCCTCATCACATACCAAACACACTCATACACATTCATCACTTTCAAGCATCCAAATCAAGCACAATCAACTTTATCAAGCAAATACAAGCTTATAAATCACTAAGCACACAACTTAATGAAAAACCGAAGAAAGAACCGTAGTTTAAAGTCCTTATCTTACCCCCCTCCCCCAAACTTATTTTAGAAACAAAGTCTAAAATGAGTTTGGAGGGAAGAATAATAAGGAATTTAAACTACACTCACAAAGGTCCAAGCTTTGGATGGATATCACATTCAATGCTACCCATTCCGGTACGCGCTCGATTAAGTTGAATGACCTCCCTTTCTTCATGCATAGCTTCTCTTTGTCACCCCCTAACAATATTCAATCTCAATTCAAAAATTAGTAATCACATATCAAAGCATAGCTCAAGGGGTGAACCATAAGCCCATGTAAGGGGATGATTTGAGATACCTTCCTCCTCATGTTCCAGCCCTAATTTGACAACTTATTTACACCAAAAAAACAAACAAAAAAAATTACTCAAAACAATTCTATGTTGTAGAGGGTTGAAAGAGGAATCCATACCAAAAAACGGAATGCAATTCGGAGTATTGTGAGGGAGAACGAGGCGAAACGACGAGATTGCGCATAGGGGAGGAGGAGCTTTGGCGGTCAAACCCGGGAGGAAAGGGTTGACCGCCAAAATTTGCACTGAAAACCGCCTGAAAATGGCGGCCTAAATTGAACCGCCTGAAAAAGCGCCATTCCAGCCGCCATTCTTGCTGACCTCCGTTTCTTGTCGGGCCCTCCCGGGCCAAGGTCCTACCCCCTACTCTCAGGTCTTACGAATCCAATGCAATCGACGGAATCGAATTCCGACTAGTTTTGCTATTTATTTTCGATTTTACCGCCGAACTGCACAAAGTTAGAACTTAGACCCTCAAAATTTTCCTAAGTGTTGGAATACAAAGCTTGAAAATTCTCAAAATTTTTCTAAGGCATGAAATTACCAACTTGAAAAATCTCAAAAATTTTCTAAGGCATAAGAAAGCATCCAACACTTAGAAATTCCTTTCCATAACATATTGACCCACTTCTCAACTCTTATTCGACTAAAGCGACTAAACTTGAAGAAAACGAGAAAATAAAGGATACGTGTTGGGGTGCCTCCCAACGAGCGCTTTTTTAACGTCACTAGCTCGACGATACCTCAATGGATCTCATGGTACATCAAACGAATCCTTGCCTCGAAATTTGACGTCTCCACATTCGTCTTGAAATGGATCTCCTATCTTCCAAGGAGGTTTTGCTTCATTCATCCTTGTACCTCCTCCATGAAACGGATACACAAGCTTCACCCGAGACTCGACCCCGATCTTGTAGCACTTCTCTTCACTCGGAATTGACAATTCAATCTCAACTTCCGGCTTATGAAACATCATCTCATGTCCATTAACTCGAAAAGTGAGGCTTTCATTACACAATTCCCCCAAAACTCGACTTGTAGGCACGAAAGACAAACCGAGGATCAAAGGATCACCGTCATCCATTTCCTCCATCCTTTCTTCTACATCCTCAAAGAACTTCACAACTTCTTTATGAGGGGTAACACCCCCAAACTTAGCTTGCTCCTCATCATCGTCTTTCTCGACGTTCAACTCAAAAGGAATTGTCACATCTTTCATACTATTCTCTTTCGGCTCAAACAAATCAACACTTCCTATAGAATCCTTAGGAATTAGAGTATGAGAAATACCTTCATCCTTAGAGCTCCAATCTTGGAGTGGATTCTCTTTGGTGTTGTTTGGGAATAAACCATGCTCATGTTGAGAAGACGAGAGAATTTGTGGGTCGATAGGAGACGAAGACTCTTGAGACTCCATAAGAACAAGGGCGCTCAAAAGTTCATCACAAGCCTCATCAAGCTCGAAGTATGGGTAGACGGAGTCTTGGAATTCCCAACGATCCTCTCTTTGAGATGGTGATACGACACCTATGACATTGCACTCCTCAAAGTTATGATCCTTTGATTTCTTCATCGCATCATAGATAGAAATGGTGAGGGTTTCGTTGTTGACTCGAAATGTAAGATCCCCTTCGTGCACATCAATCAAGGCTCTCCCGGTTGCCAAAAATGGTCTCCCAAGAATGAGAGGCATCTCTTTGTCTTCCGGCATATCAAGAACAACAAAATCCACCGGGAATATGAAGGATTCAACCTTCACTAGCACATCTTCAACAATCCCTTGTGCATAAGTAATAGAACGGTCCGCCATTTGTAGACAAACCGGAGTAGGACGAAGATTCCCAATATCAAGCCTCTTAAAGATAGACAAGGGCATAAAATTGATAGAGGCTCCAAGATCACAAAGAACATTACCAAATTTTTGACCTCCAATGAGACAAGGAATGGTAAACGATCCCGGATCCTTTTGCTTGAGAGGTAGCTTTCGTTGGAGAACCGCACTACACTCTTCACTCATATTGATGGTTTCAAGCAAATCAAACTTCCTTTTGTTAGAAACGGCATCCTTCAAGAATTTCACATATCCGGGCATATCTCTCAATGCATCCAACAAAGGAATGTTAACTTGCACCTTGCTAATCATGGCCAAGAACCTCTTCATCTTCTCATCCATCTTGGGCTTTGGTAGACGATGAGGGAAAGGTGACTTGGTGATGACATCCTTCGTAGGTAAAGGAACTTCAACCACATCATTTCTCTTAAGAAACTCCCTCTCAAGAATAAGATTTCTCACTTCCTTCTTTTTTGTCTCAACCATGTGGTCTTCCTCTTCATATGGCAAATCCTCAACTAATGGCGCTTCATCGACATCCACAACTTTCTCTTTGCTTCCATATGCTCTTCCACTTCTTGTAAAGATAGCACTACAATTCTTCTTGGGATTCACCTCCGTATTGCTAGGGTATTGCCCTTGCTTGTGTTGAGAAGCAACATGGTTAGCCATTTGGCTCATTTGACCCTCAAGCATCTTGATATGCTTGTCCATGGAAGAAACCGTGTTCTCCAAGGTGGTGACCTTTTGCCCCGTTTGAGCAATGAAAGTGCTTTGTTGAGCGGCCATTTGTTGGATGATGCTTTCCAACCCCGGTTGAGAGGCTTCTTCTCTTCAATAACTTGATGTGGAACACCAAATCCGAGAGGATAAGATTGAGGAGCATTGATAGCATTTTGCGGATTTCCATAGGAGAGGTTTGGGTGATTGTTGAAGGTAGGATTTCCATAATTTCTTTGAAAATTACCTTGATTCCAACGGTTGATGTACTTCACCTCCTCCTCATTTAAGACCTCATCATTCTTATACTTCTCAATGGCTCTTATCTCCATCATGTCTTTTTGGCCCTTGTCATAATCACTCTTGATAGTAGTGATTAATGAAGTCAACTCATCATATCTCTCATCCGATAGAGAGGCAACCCTCTTTGTGGAAGTCCGTTCCATAGGCCATTGGTAGGCATGAGCGGCCATCTCCTCAATTATCCTCAATGCTTCCTTGGCATGCTTGTTCAACAAACAACCCCCCGCGGTTGCATCAACTACACTTCTTGTGTGAGAAGTGAGTCCACTATAGAAGTGCGTTACTTGTTGATCTTCACTCAAACCATGTTGAGGACATTTCCGGATGAGCTCTCTATATCTTTCCCAAGCTTCAAATAAGGTCTCATCTCCATGTTGAGAGAAATGAGAAATCTCCGAAATCATCTTGTGAGCCTTTGAGGGAGGGAAGTACTTTGATAAGAAGGCCTTGCAAAGATCTTGCCAAGTGTGAATCTCCGACTTGTTCAATCCTTTGTACTAATCTTTGGCTCTATCCCTCAAAGAGAAACCAAACATCCTTAGTCGAATGGCATCACAAGGGACACCATTGAGCTTGACGGTGTCACACATCTCCAAGAAGGAAGTGAGATGTGCATTTGTATCCTCCAAGGGACTTCCTCCAAATTGAGCATTCATCACCATTTGAATCAAGCCGGTCTTCAACTCGAAATTGTTGGCATTGATAGTGCCCCACTCCCCTCCTTGATATTGATCCGTCGGAGCTTGATACATAAAGTTGATAGGAGGTGGTGGCGCCTCATTAGCCTTCCTCTTTTGCTCATCAATTTCTAATTGCATTTCTTCCATCATTCTCATAATAGCCTCCATATTCGGGTTATGATCACCCATTTCTTGTTCTTCTATAGATCTCCTTCTTCTATGTCTTCTCTCAAATTGCAAGACAAGTGGCTCTACAAGTCTCCCCTTAGACCTTGTGAGCATGTACCTTCAAAACACAAAGAAAGAGAAAATTAAAAACAAGCTTAGATTAGTAACAAGTGACTAAACAAACTATTGAAATGTCTATCTAATCACTCCCCGGCAAGGGCGCCAAAAATTGACTCGGCTATTTCTAGCCTATCAATAATACAATAACCGAACTAGCTAGTAGTCCGAGTCGAACCACAAGGAGTGAATATGGCAATAGCAAATCAAGTAGTTCACGTAGTCCCTATCATACTATCTAAGCACACATTTATGGTTTGGTTTTTTACTCAACTAGGCAAAGAGTAAACTCAACAATGTAAAGTGAACAAGACTAGTAAAATGCAAATATGAAGAATCAACAATAGTAAAGGCATGGATCCAAGTGATTTCCAATATGATGATGATGAAAGTCTTAGAATCTAGATGCTTCAAGCCAATTTAATCCACCTTGGATGGTTTCTTATATCAAATATGCTAACCTACCTTACTAGGGTGGTTAACAAGTAGATCAATAGAGCAATAAATGCTTTATAAGCCTTTAAATGCCCTATCAACTCCAAATAGCTCAAATTAGTCTAAGAAAACCTACCAACTCTCTTCCAACCCATCTAATTCTTTCTAGGAACTATATGAGATGAAATCAAGTGATATGGGTATGGATTGATGCCAAGTGCTATGAATGGAAGCTTCCTAGGCATTCCATCAAACACCTTAGATGCACTCCTAGTGATCAATTATTCATGCATACAAATTAAAGTCCCAATCCATAGGCAATCCAAGGGGAAGGTAGATCAACATCCTATATTCTAATACCTATTATCTACATCATATTATCCATCACTTGGAGCCATATGCAAGCTTAGCTAGCCATAGATCTAGCAATTAAACCATGGAAAATAAGAGAAAACATGATAGAAATAACAAGGAAATGAAAAGGAATAGAAATTCTTCAATAATCTTCAATCTCCAAGCTTGATCATCACAAATATTTGAAAATACCAAAGTAGAAAGAGGGAAAATAGCTAGAGTTCTAAGAGAAATTGCTCAAATGAAATACAAGTGTTGTTAGATGCCAAATAAGGAAAATATCTAGCTATTTATAGTTTTCCCACACATTGGGGTCAAATTGCAAATACTAGAAACTTAAGTTGAGAAGGTGGGGTAAAATCTGTAATTTCTGGAAAGTTAAATGAAGGGTTGACTAGTCCATTTTCGTTTGACCCGTGCATTTTCCGTTTTGCGCGCTCTCACGGTTTTGGCTCGTTCTCTCTCGTCCGGCATCGGAAAATTAATCCGCAAAGTGCTACGGCTACCTCTTTCGATCCTCTTCGACATAGGATATGTCAAAATTGCCCAGAAAATTGCCGCAACACCTGAAATCAGCACGGAAACCGAGAGAAAACACAAAGCATGTAGAAAATGCATAAATTGTAAAAACCTATCATTTCCTATTCATTTAAGCACAAATCCGAACCAAAACATGCATTGAGACGCACTCTAAAGCATGCTAAATATGTGGTTATCACATGCTAAGGAAGCATTGAGGATAATTGAAGAGATGGCTGCTCATGCCTACTATGGAACGGACTTCCATGAAGAATGTTTCCTATCTATCAGATGAGAGGTATGATGAGTTGACTTCACAAATCACCATGCTTAAGAGGGACTACTACAAGAGCCAAAAAGACTTGATGGAGATACAAGCCACCCAAAAATTTGAGAATGGCGAAATCTTCAGTGAAGAGGAGGTGAGCTACATTAACCGAAGGGGTAGTTGGAAACAAGGTAATTTTCAAAGTAATTATGGAAATCCTACTTCAATGCTCATCCAAACATCTCCTATGGAAATCCACAAAATACTCTCAATGCTCCTCAATCTTCTCCTCCCGAATTTGGTGTTTCTAATCAAGTAGTTGAAGAAAAGAAGACTCCCCAATCGAGTTTGGAAAGCATCATCCAACAAATGGCCCCTCAACAATCTCAAATGGTTACTCAACAAAATACTTTCATTGCTCAAACGGGGCAAAAGGTTACTACATTGGAGAACATGGTTTCTTCAATGGACAAGCACATCAAGATGCTAGAGGGTCAAGTTAGTCAAATGGCTAACCATGTTGCTTCTCAACACAAACAAGGCCAATTTCCAAGCAACAAGGAGATCAATCCAAAGCAACATTGCAAGGCAATTCGGATTGTGAATGAAGTGCCCTCTATGTTACCATTTGGAGAGCGAGAATGGGGGTGTCAAAGAGTTCCTCCATGGGACCCTTCCCATGACCGTGGTTGCTATGAGAAGAAGAAAACTCCAATGACCCTTGAAGATGAGATTTATTTTCTCACAAAGCCGGATCATTGGCCACCGTATGAGAACCTTCCACGCGAAGCTCAAGAGAAAGAGAAGATAAGCCCCTACTATCAAAGAATGAGAGCTAACAATGGGATGATGTATGCAAGGGGGATGGAACTGAAGAGGATGGAGAAGGTTTATTTCATCCATGAGCTTGGAAAGGTTATGAAGGAAAGAAGCAGCTATGAAGAATTCCAAGGTATCTATCCTACAACTCCTTTGGAAATTGTTAATTTGAGTGATTCTTTGGATAGTGTGGACGCCATTCAATTGAGGAGTGGAAAGGCTTATGAGAAGCCAATGAGGCTTGGAGACGAAAAACATGAAAAGGAGAAGGAAGAAGTTCTTGTGGAGGACATTGAAGATGACGAAGAAGTGGTTGAGTCCCAAAGAGCACCTATGCCAGAGAAAAATGTTTCCAAGAGGAAATCGTTTGATTATGAAAAAGAGCCACCTCATGAGTGGATAGAGTTTCCTACTCCAACAAAGGATGTGATTTCCAAAGCTTCATTTCCCTCTCGTTTGGCCAAGCGTGCATGCAAAGATGGAAAAGTTTATTGAGAATTTTGTGAGAGTGAATGTGAACATTCCTCTCCTTGATGCCTTGAAGGATATGGCGGGCAATGCAAGATTTTTGAGAGAGATAGTGGCAAAGAAGAAGAAGTTAGACACTTGTGAGACTATTGAACTAACCGAGGAGTGTAGTGCTATCTTGCAAAGAGATTTGCCTCTTAAGAAGAAGGACCCTGGAAGTTTCTCAATCCCTTATGAAATCAGAGGCCAAAGGTTTGAAAGAGTCCTTTGTGATCTTGGAGCTAGCATCAATTTGATGCAACTTTTGCCGAGCAGAAGCTTCAAGATCTAGAGAAGAAGCCTCCAGGTTCTGCACCGTCTCAGATGCCTCTTCAAAGGCCGCGGCTCGTAACCTAGTCGCTTCAGCTTCTTTAGCAGAAGCCTCTTTGATCACGCCAGGATCAGGGGCATCTGCTTTTGCAGCGTCAATCGTGCGCAAAAGCTTATCACGTGCTTTCTTTCCTAGGTTCTGCTTAATGGTGTCCATAACTGCAAGGGGAGTTTTTGAAGATATGCTGTAAGGCCTCCGCCTTGGATATAAAGTTCTCAATCATCTTTTCCATTGGAGTCTTTTCCAAGGGGAGTTGTTGAGGATAGCTTCGATTGTGCCAATCGTTGAGAGACATCTTCGGTTGTGGATTTCCCATGGTGGATGGTGGTGATTGATTAGTCTCAACTTCTTCTCGATCCTTCTTCAATAATTACAAAGCCAAAGATAAGACCAAGAAAACATTAGATCAATCAAATAAAAATAGAAAAATAAAATTCCCAGAGCACTAATCGAATCTCGTTCAAAATATTCCTATATGATCTTATCAGTCCCCGGCAACGACGCCAATTTGATCGTTACTATTTTCACTACCTGAAAATAGTGTAGTAAAGGGAAGCAGGAGTCGTATCCTCAGGGATAGATATCCGAACGTATATGAGTTACCTCTACTAGATATTCTCAACGATGTCTAGGCATGCAAAACTTTAAAGTATGGTGGTTTTCTATCTAAAGTAGAAATTAAATCAAATAAAAGACATAAATGTTAAATCAAATAATAAATAAAAATATAGAAACTAACAAATAAGAGAAAACATTGATCCTAGGGTAATAAATATAATAAACAATACATAAATAACAAAACAATCTATTTAACCTAATACATATTGAAAAACAACAATGAAATTGATAATGTTTAGTGACGAACCTTTTAATATCGGATGATCATTGCCTTTTCCTTGCTTTTTTCTCCTTCACGAAACTAATTCAAGTTTTTGTTTTTTTTTTTTTTTTTTTTTTTAATATGAATTGAGTTTGGATGTGCAAATATATATTGAAATAATTTTACATAGGATATCAAGTTCTTACTGTTCATCACTGATAAAAAATAAATGGTTGTTCAGTAATAATGCATGACAAATTGTCATGCATGCTTTAAAAAAAAAAAAAAAAAAAAAAAAAAAAAAAAAAGACAAATAATTATGTCAAATTATCAGTCAATTTGTTATTGTGAGTGTCGACAGATTTTTAAAAAATAAAGGAAAAATTGAAGACTTTTAAATATTAAAATAAGAAAGTGGTAGATTTTACATGCTTTGTATAAAATGGGCATATATTACATGTGTGTTTTGAAAAGAGGTAAAAATAAATACAACTCCCTCCGTTTTTTTTTTTTTTTCAGATTGTCGGTTTCTTTTCTGCACGATATTTAAGAAATATAATTAAAAAGTTAATATGTGGTGTGAGTTAAAAGATAAATGTAATTTAAAGATAAAAGTGGTTTTTTGTTTGGCCTTAAAAGGAAATAGGTTATCTGAAAAGAAAAGAAAAAAAAAAATACGTTCCAAAATAAAAAACAGGCCATCTTAAAAAAAAACGGAGGGAGTATCTCCATAACTCCATCTCACAAAAGTAGTTCATCTTATACATTAGTTCACTTTCTATAAGCGAAAAATAATACTTAAATACAATTAACTCTCTTTTCTCAAAATTAATTACAACCACATATTCTTATTATCTTTAATTCTTAGTGCTCGTTTGGTAGGGTGGATGAGATAAGGTATGATAAGATAAAAGTTATGTTGAGTGATAAGATTAGGTAAGATTAAAATAGTAGCCAAGTTTGTATGTTTTGTGGATGGTTGTTTGGTAGCTAAGTTTGAGATAAGATTAAAATAGTAAATGACGAAAATAACCTCATAAAATAAATAAATAAATAAATAAATAAATAAATAAATAAATAAATTTATATCATTTTGAATTAATTCTTTTCTTAGTGCTTTCATTGAACATATTTTTTAAATTAAAATTCACATTTTATCTACTTGACACTCCGACCATTTTTTAATGTTGCATAATTAAAATTATAATAAAAGGAAAGGCAAAAACTACTGAAAATATATAATTATTGTTCGAGATTATAAGAAGAAAAGACAAAAACTAATAGGAGGTTATAATTGTAAAATTCCCATGTTATCATGGACATTATTTTTATATGACCAAAACCCCATGTTTAGATATCCTAAAGGCAACAGTAAAATAGTGTCGGGCCCAAATTTTAAACCGGACCCGTGTGATTACTAACTAACCTACCAAACGCATGATAAATCTATGATAAATGCCCTTATCATGGCTTAACAAGCCTACCAAACAACCCCTATGATATTTAGAAGTAGCATTGCTTTTCTAGATATGGGTAGTATTATGAGAAAAATATTTTATCCAAGTTGTAAATTAAAAAAATTACCGACGTACAAAGATTTAGTCAAATGACTAGACAAAAGGACAATATATCACGAGAATCAAAGTGTGATAGCACAGATATCGAAGGGTCAGAATATTGATTTATTATTTATTTTTTGGGAAGAAAATGGTGAATATCAATGGGTGAGGCAAGCCCACGAAGTACTTCTTTTTTTGTTTTCCAACTGTCCTAGTAATTTGCAAGTATCAACACGTGCTTGCCGACTTACTCCGCTCATGTTTTTGATTTTGCATAGTTTTTTGGGGGAATTTTATTAGAGGAAAAGAAAAGAACTCTTTCGTCTTTTAGAGCTTACTCCGTAGTATAAATTATTTTCTTTCCATCTCACTTTATATTTTATTTTTCTTTTGCAATGCAGAATTATAAGTGAAATGTTAGTATGGAGTAATCCTTCCGTCTCATCCTAATTTCTCTATTTTTTTATTGGAATGTTTCATTTAATTGTCTACTTGTTAAAATAGAAAATTTACACTCTCACAACTAAGGGCTCGTTTGGTAGCTCGGGTGAGATAGTCGGCTCGGGATTAAAACATAGGTTTAGAACATAGGTTTCAACACTAATTTGTTGTTTGGTAGGAAAGTTTCATAATCAATGTGTAACACATTTATTGTTTGGTAGGAAGGAATAATACATAGACTTCCCACGGCAAATGACCAAATTACCCTTGTATTTTTAGTACTCTTTAACCACAATTCAATTTGTAATTATTTTTTTATTTAATTTTAATTGTCTTTCTTCAACAAGCGGCATTGATTTCCCCCAAAAACCACTACCTTCAATCCCTCGCAACAATGGCGTCTCAAGATCGGAACCCTAATCGGACCCCAATGTACCCCCAAATCGACCTCTACCACCCCTCCGCCCCTTCCCTCCGCCTCCGCGCATCTCTACCCCATGCGTCGTCGGCGCCGCCGCCGCCGCCGCCGGAGTCCATCGAGGAGTCGCACCTCACGATCCCCGGAGCGATGGTCCACCTCATCGACGCAAACTACTCCGTCGATCTCCTTCCGCCCCCGCGCGACGGTGAGGACTCGGACTCCAGCGATGAGGACGGAGTGAAGAAGACGAAGAAGAAGACAAAAGAAGAGGAGGAGAAGAAGAAGGACATCGACGTCGCCTTCGCGGGAGCCGTCGCCGTGGCCGGAGACATTGCCGTCGTCGTTCGCCTCCGCCATGAATGGTAGAGAGAGGAAGAGAAGATTAGAAAACAAAATGAGGTCGATTTCAATTTGAAACAAGAACGGCTGAACCCTAGAATTGATAAGGGGCAATTTTGTATTTCCCCCCCCCCCCCCCCCCCCCCCCCTCCCCTAGTCGGACTTACTGTTCAAAGCCCGCTTACGAAACGGGCCAAAATGGCCAGTTTACATCACTAAAGGTGAACAGTGCCCGAAGCCCGGGCCCAAGTTTTATCACGGGCCCCCAAGTTTCCGTATCCGACGTACCAAACGGGTGATAAGCCCAGTTAACAGTCACTATCCGGGGCTTATCACCCCTACCAAACGCAACCTAATATAATATATAAACCATTTTATCTCTTATTAAATTAGTTATTGTATCGTTTCTGTAGTGAACAATTATAATGAGACAGATGGAGTAATAAATTCACTTTTAAGGGCATCCACACCGGTGCATCCGCACATCCGGCGCACGCTAGGTCAGGGGCAGAGCTAGAAAAATTTTGGTGGAGGGCCCGATTTTACACAAAATTTAACAAGTTTCGAGTAATTATTTTACATGAATTTTAATATATTAAAAAAAAGTTAGGATATGCATTATATTCCGTACCATTAATATTGTATCAAAATTTTAAAAAAGAAGTACTCGTACTAGATAATTAACTTATGACATTTATAAGTATATTTTTATTTTTTTTAAACGTTACATAATACTCTCTCTGTCTCACTTTATTAATTAGTACTCCATACGTCCCACTTCACTCGGCTTATTTCCTAAATTTGATAGAATTAACCCTTATTTTTCAATGTGAACCCTTTACTCTTCACTTTTAACACTGCATCTAAAATCTTATGTCAAACTGAAACAAACCAATTGAAGTGAGAGAGAGGGACTATCATTTTCCTTATTACCATGTCTCATTTATTAGTCTTGTTAACTGAAAAAGAAAAATAAATTAACACATAATAAGACATTGGTTATTGTTCCCATGTATTATTATTAATTCATTTCCTTCTGGAACTAATAAAGTGACACGGAAAAATTTTGTAGCTTCATCCAGTAGCGAGTCCAGAAATTATAAATCGGGGGTGCGAAAAAAATTATATACCATTAAGTTGTTTCGAAAATCTCTCTCTCGACACACTTGCAGTAGCAATCGGAAGAATCAATACCAACTTAATGAGCAAAAATAAATATATACTTCCTCCGTACTACTGAATAGTGGGCGTTTCTTAAATATATATGAGATATACGTATAAAAACGAACACTATTCGGTGGAAGTAGCGGAAAATGCTAGTCGTAATTTTTTTTTTTTTTTTTTGGGGGGGAGGGGGGGTGGTACAACTGTACCCCCATTGCCCCATGCTGGAGTCGCCAGTGGCTTCATCAAAACTCTCAAGATGAAGGGCAAAAATAGAAGAAAAACGAAAATTACGGGAAATTCACCCAACAAAAACTAATACTAAATTAATAGTATATTTTATTACAATAAAAATTAAAAATATAAATACACATATAGATACATACATATATATATATATATATATATATATATATATATATATATATATAAGTGGAGTTGTGGGGCCCAAAAGTGGGGGCGCCGCCACGTTGAAAGCGCACGGCATGCGCTAATGTACCGGGCGATGCCCCCATGCGGCAGAGCACACGCCATGACCCAACGAGCACACGTCAAGTAACGGCTTGCTGACTCATTTACGTCTTTTTTTTTTCACTTTTATTGTATTTTTTAGTATTTTAAAATCATGGTACTGTAATTTTCCAAATGTGCAATACAAATTGATTGTTTAAAAATCTCTTATTGAAACGACGAAGAAAATTAAATGAAACAAGAATACAAAAACAAACTAACATATTCAGTCATCATAGTTCAGTCAACAATTAAGATACAACAGCAACCACCTAGTCAGCAGGTCTCTATTGGAACACTTTCCAACAACCTCTGTTCTCGTTCCTAGTCAGCGTACTTTTCGCTCAAAGCACGTATTTCTCGTGTTCTCCCGTGCTGATACTCTAAGTGTAGATGTTAAATCTTTCCATTTTTTAAAAACATGACAATTCGTATGCGACGTTTCTTTTAGAAAAATAGGACAAATGAAGCGTGACAGAAAGAGTGCTAATTTAATTAATGGAACTACGAAAATACTAACTTTAACTTATCTTCACAATACTGAACATTAGATGACCATGAACATAGGATGTATAATGTTAATATAAATTTTACTTTATTTCAAACTAGAGTATCATATATTCACAAAAATATGGTAAATTGTGTCGAGACATTTCATATGATTATAATAAGAAAACAAACTAATAGTAACATGTTATGATAATACTATTTCTATTCCATTTGTTATGTACAATTGCATTTTTCGTTCATCCTACTTATCATGCACATTTCATTATATGACACAAAATATTTGACTACAATCAACTCTCTTTTATTAGAGTTGATTATAGCCACATATTCCCTTCCTTCGATAAAAATATATTGAATCCATATATTAATAATAAATTGAATGCAGGTAGATTATATTTTTGTTATTAAGATTATATTGAAATACGAAAAAAATAAAAATTGATAAATTAAGATAGTTAAGGTAACATGTTTATAATTTTGACTTTTTGAAAAATTGCTCATTATCATTGACCGCATAGAGAAAAATAAGTCAAGATCAAACAAGCAAAGGAAGTATTATACTGTTCAATTATTTTTTTTTTTATTATCTAGCATTTTATTTTTTAGTATTTTACATGGTTAATTTTTAATACTCATTTGTCCCACTTCATTAATTTTATATGTTATTTTGGGTCGTCTTACTTCAACATTTATGTTTCTAAAATAAAAAAGAATTAATTCTTATTTTTCAATATAATCTCATACACTTTTAACACTTCCATAAAATCATGTGTTGAAAATGAACATGATTAGTAAAGTGGACAAATGAAGTATTTCATCTGTCTCATGACAATTGTCCACTTTGATTATTATATTTCTCACATATATTCCTCCTTGAGGACAATTGCCGCGGTACGGAGGGAGTACTATATATCTATATAAGTATATTTTGTAACTATACGACAAAATTATATTGTACTCCCTCCAGCCCACTTAATTTAGTCTCATTGAATATTAATATATGAGGTATATATAATATGTCAATGAAACTAATTATGTGGGACAAAGGGAGTGTCTATGAACACATGTGTTGAAAATGAACATGGTTAGTAAAGTGGACAAATGAAGTACTTTATCTGTCTCATGACAATTGTCCACTTTGATTATTATATTCCTCATATATATTCCTCCTTGAGAACAATTGCCGCGGCACGGAGGGAGTACTATATATCTATAGAAGTATATTTTTGTAACTATACGACAAAATTATACTGTACTCCCTCCAGCCCACTTAATTAGTCTCATTGAATATTAATATATGAGGTATATAATATTTCAATGAAACTAATTATGTGGGACAAAGGGAGTATCTGTGAACACATTTAATAGTAGTACTAGTATAATTTATGAGTACACATCACACATGAGAGAGAGAATCACTTTTGTCATTTCATGATATTACTTCATTCGTCCTACTAAATTAAAGAAGCTTTAATACTACCTCCGTCTCGTTAAATTAGCCACGTTTGCCGAATCGGTCCGTCTCATGTAATAGCCACATTTCCATTTCAGGAAATAAATTAGGCCTTAATGGCCCATCACTTCTCAAAAATCAGGGCCTAATCCCATTTTTAATTACTCCTAATTTTTGGGCTAATTAGTTGGAGCCCAAAATCTGATTGAAAAAGGGAGGCCCAAATTTAGGGGTCAAACCCTAGAATCGGATGCCTCCCTCATTTGTGCCTCATTCTTCATCCGCCACTCTCTCGACTTCCTCTCTTCCCCTCTCTGCGAAAACCCTAGATCTGATCGGAAATCTCCCTTATCCTCTCGTGTTCTCTCTCCCCTCCATCTCCCTCGACTCGTCGATGGTGGGAGCTAAGCTTGACATCCATTCGGATGAAGAAATCTCTCCGGAAAACCCCTCCCCTCACTCCCCGCCGCCTCCTCCCGCGGTGACAAACCGTCAAAGGCGCCGTCGCCGCCGTAATAGGCCCCTACCCACCCCCAGATCTGACCCCCTTAGGGGTATGCGCCGCCCCCCGCGCTCGTCGGGAAAGGGGGGCGAAGCTATCGGAGGTCGAAGACTACAGTCCGGTGTCTTCGACGCCGTCCCCCACTCCGACCCGAGATACCCTTGATTTTGGGGGAGGATTAGGCTCGGCGCCGGCGCTGCCCGTCCCATTTGCTCCCCCGCCGGCGATGCCCGTCCCAGTTGCTCCCCCGCCGCTGTTCTCGGACCCGAACAGTAGGAGACGCCTCCCCCGATCTCTATTCCTGTTCCGACGCCTCCCATCTTGGGCGAACATCCACGGCGGAGTTGAAGCGGCTGAGAGAGATGAGGCGCCGCCGGCCGAATTCGACGGAAAGGGGGATGATTTCCGGTCATTTTTTCAACACTTTCACTGTATTGGGTGCATTTATCATACTCTGTACTTGATTGGTGCTGTTTTCTCTTGATTACAGTGGGAATATTGATGATGACTGGGAAAGATGAGGCGGTGCGGGGCGAGGTCGACGGCAAGGCAGATGATTTCTGGTGATTTCTTTTCCTGTATCACTGTATTGGGTGCATGTACCCTGCTCTGTTCTTGGATTGTGATGCTCTGCACTTGTGCACAGTGGGAATATTGGTGAATTTAGCTGCAATGATGACTGGTTCCATTTAATTTCATGCTATAGCCTCTGATTGAAGTGGTTTCAACATGTTTAATTGGTTATGTTAGTCTGTGCCTACACTTTCTGATTTTGCTTGTATAAGGTCAGATGATGAATTGCATAAATTCTGATGACATTTGTGTTACAAAAACCCTTGTTTCTTCTTGAAAGTCAAACTGAAAACTAAACTGAAATGGAAACATAAACATTTGCAATCAAAAAGTGTTTACACTGCCATTTCACTACATGTTCAGATCAAATGCTTCCCCTGCTGCTTGTGGAATGTTGATTCCCAATTCTTCCATTAGTATATCTAACCCTTCTGCTTTCTCTTCTGCCAGTAAGTGGTCTATGCATTCCCTCACCAAATGCTCTGGAACATCTAAGTTCTGAGGAAGTAATCCCTGCCTTAACAATGAGTCCTTTGACATGTGTGGTAGTTTAAAGTTGTTCATGCCTCTCACTTTCATGATTTCAACTAGCACACACTGAAGTGAAATGAAAACCTTGTTCATAGTTTGTGGCTCCATCTGCTGAAAACTTGTTTGAACTGCTGCAATTAACTCATCTGGATCTTTGCACTTTAGCCTTTGTTGTAAGCTCTGTATTGCTGTGAATAGGCCTAGGTCATTGGCATTACAGTCTGGTGAGTTGGCTGGTTGTTGTACTATCTTCATGTTAAACCCATCTGCATTTGCAGCAGCTTGAAAATCTGCATCTTGGTTGCTGATATGACTTCTGCAGTTGTCTTGTTGGATTTCTATGTGTTTACTTAAACACTGAGGCCACTTTCTCTTGATTGCAGGCAATATCTGAAAGATTGCAAAGGATTATTGCATGCATTAAATGAATACTAGTGTGAGACTTATGTCATTCCCAAATGTGAAACTGTAAACATGTTACCTCATTTAGAAAGCAGTCTTTCACCACCTGCCTTGTGATTGATTGAATAGGCTTGAGCTCTACTGTACCTCTTGGCCTCTTAATGCTGTTTCTCTGTGCTGTTTTCTCCTCAATGAATGGCCAAATCCCTATTTTCCCATCAAACTTAACACTACCATCTTCTGCAAAGACTGGTCTGCTAATTGCACACATAAACATCACCTTAGGGATGAAATTCTTGGACTGTGTTACTCTCAAAGGGTCTGCCTCCATAGGTGTAAGGTAGTATTTGCAGCTCTTCCTAGTTAGATAGAACCACTTTTCATCTATGTGAATGGTATTCTCCATGGCCTTGAATGTGGGAGTATTTCTAGCAAAATCAAAATGCATGTAAGGCTCGTAGGCTAAACCCTAACCTCCATAGCATGTTAGGAGCTGTCAATAGGGGCTTGATTGCATTTGAATGATGTCTGGGCAGCAACTTAGCCCACCTCCCCACTGTTGCCCTAGAAATTGAAGGGCCTAATGCATCTGAAAGGGCAGTAATTGTACCTCGTTTGTGGTAGTCAATTGCCTCAATTACTTGAAAATCACATGTGTGCTTCTTCTTTCTAATTCTGCCTTTTCTGTCTTTTGCAACCTGTATTACATCACCTCTCTCTTTCTGCTGTTTTGCAGCTCTCCAAATTCTGGAAACCGAATCCCTTGAAAGCTTGAAAAGATCTGCTGCTTTGTTGATGGTTCCATGGATCATCTTCCCACCCTTGAAGTTATTCAAGAGAAACTGCATCACTTGTGTTCTCATCTCTGCAGAAACATCAGCTTCTTTCCCCATCTCTTTTCTGTTTTTTTTTGGGAGTGTTTTGGAGAGTGATGAAATCTGCAAATGGATGGTTGGTGTGATCTGTGTGCAGAAGATGATGTATATGTAGAGATGATTAGATAGGGGGGGAAATTTGAATGTCAAAATTCCCCCCAATTAGCATTCCCCACTAAGAACACTTCCTTTTTTTTAATGTATTTTGTGAGTGTGAACAGTTTAATGAAAACAGTAACCCCGCTACAGTAGCAATTGTACAGTAAACTTTCAGCTTAATCATTTCTTAATTATGTAGTTAAAACCCCTGATTTTTTTTACGTTGGTACGTGTGCCGTTTCGAAACGTGGCTAATTTAGCGAGACGGAGGTAGTATTTAATTTTCAAATATATTCAATAAATGTATTTAGTTGGTGGGTCATATGAAGTACTCCCTTTGTTACATTCAAGGCGATATTTATTTCCTTTTGGATCGTCCCGCACACGATGATACATTTTCTTTTTTGAAAAGAACTACTACGTCACCCGTGCCGTTGCACGGGAAAATTTTCATCTTTCTTATTTTGAATACATAAAATATGGAGTATGGATATTTTAATTCACGAATTAATTAGTTTTTATACTAAATGAATGAAGAGTTAAATTTCACAATTTATGTGAATTTTCTTTAAGCTTTAATAACAAAATTTTAAAAGTAGCGACACGGATGAATCAGATTAAAGACCTTTGACCTCAAAACTTAACCCCTATTTACACGCACACAATTTATGTGAACTTAAGAACATCTACATCAAGTTCATTCATCAATATATATTATCAAGGCAAAATTACTACTACAATATAACAAAATATCACTATATATTTTTAAATTTCCAAGAACTTAAAGTAGCTCAATAATCATCTCTAGTTTGGGTTAAGTGAGTTTTTATTTTTGACAAAAGGAGAAACACTTTTTGAATATCAGAGATTCATTTAAAGAAAATGTAACACAACAATTACATCACATTCTTTAATAACAATATATATGGAGAACTTCAGACATCTTCAATCACTTCATCTTCAAATCAACTGCCAAACTTTCCTGTATATTAATAGTCTTTTGGTGATAAATATGCTTCATCACAACTAATATGATCACAAGGAATAGAGTAGCTAGACTTAGCAAAAAGATAATAATATGATCATGAGGAATATAATAGTTTTAAATTAAAGTAAAATATTATGTAGATAATTTGAAATAATAATGGGCCAACGACATATGAAAATATGAACTCTTATAAGATATCATAAATCACAAACAATATCCAACAAAGATAAGATTCTGATACTAAAAATTGGAAATGAAAAGATGAAAAAAAAAAATCGGTCTTCCATTTTCTGTCAATAGTAAAAGAAAATTTCTTGAAGGAGAATATTTGGGAAAGAGTATCCTATCCCCTGCGAAGACAGAAATATTCACCAACATATTGACTTCCTCATCTTAATGCGTCCATAGATCATCCTTGAAGGAACAACTTCTTTTTTTACTGTAAAATGAGAGTAGAGGAAAAAAATATTAAAAAGTAAGAAACTGAACAATCTCAAAAACTTTAGAGAATTGAATTTGAATTTATAATGTGATGGAGTGAGAATTGCCATTCCAATTTCTCATAGGGAAAAGGATAGTAAATAACAATAAAAGAAGAAAAAAGAAAAGAGTTTATTGGGTAGTTTGGCAGTGCTGAGTCCATAGAAAAACAAAAAGGTTCAATCCTCATCAATGAATTATTTTTAACAATTAGAAAATCGAGATAAGTTTGGGCGGGAAATAGAATCAGCAATGTGGTTCTGTTTATATATATATAATAGATTAATAAATGAAAGGTGAACTCAATGGACACTTCTGAAAAATAAAAGTAAATAAAAATCATGATTGAAAATATATTTGTTATATTGGAAATCTAAAGCAACACAAAAGAAATAAGAATAGTAGTAATAATGATAAGGTGTTGATTTTAATGATGGTTTGAAAATGCAAACTTGTTTTTTGAGAGTGAACCGCACCTTTACTATTGGAAATGCAAACTTAATTGTTATACTCTAGTAGAAAATGCATTGACTGTTTTTGAAAATGAAATTTGCATTTAAAGAAAAAGGTGTATGCACAAAATTTCTTTGGAAATGAGAATTTACTTGCATTTTTTTGCTCTACTCATTTATTAATTAATGAGCTTAAACATCAAGATTTTTGGAGGGAAAAAAACTTGGCATTGTATTTTGTTTTAGTAATATTATATAGATTATATACAATTAAATAAACATGAAATGCTTAACTCTTTTCAAATCTCAATATTATCTAAACTAGAACGTTCTTCCGTACTATGCACGGGCGGTGAAACATACGAATGTTTTGAAGTAGAGTATAAAATAGAATTCTTACCAAATACTAATTCAAAAATAATAAACTAAGATATACACTGTTTTATAGTTTTTCAAATATGAAATTCATTCCAAAAAATAATCTTCAATTTTGCAAATTAACTTTAAAATACTCTCTATATATGTTTGTGTGCAAAATTTATAAGAAAAGGAAGTTTTTTATAATTATATGTATAATTGTATGTAATTCACTATTCTATGTATAATAATAGTAATTTACTCACATAATATTATTCGTGAATTTTAAACAAAACATTAAAGCTATAACTAGGGCTGGAAAAAATACCGAAATACCGAAATACCGGCGATATCGTACCGAAAAAATATCAAAATACTGAAATTTGCAATATACCGCATTTACGGTACGGTATTTATGCCGTCCGAACAAGTTCAATACGGCATTGGTATCCAAAAATTAAATACCGTGGTATTACCGGAAAATACCGATACCGCACAATACGGCAAATATCGCATAATACCGGTATCAATATAATACCGATACCGCAATAATACCGTAGATATTGACATTTTGTCGATATTTTGTATATTTTTATTTGTAATATTTCTTATATCTGAATAAATTTGAATTTTAGATACAACATTTATAAATTTGTATAACTAAGTCAAATTCGATACATTGAAAATTAATGAACTATTGCCTAAGAAATCAAAAATTGTAAAACTAATGAGCTATTGAATTTTAGATATAACCTTAATATTAAAATATTTGTAAAACTAATGATTTCCGATTATAATTAATGCTAATGTTTGTAAGATTAAAAATTATAAATAATTTGGTATAATTTGGTAAATATCTTAAGAATAAACACTTTATTTATAGCAAATCAGATAAAAACAAACATGATAATTGTATCTAACTAAGTGTTCTCAACGATTTGGCATAACTACATTAATCTCGATTCTCGACATATTGAGAATTAATGAACTATGACTCCATGAAATTCAAAATAATTTACGGTCACGCTTAATGCTAATATTTGTAAAATAAAAATTATAAATAATTTAGTATAATTTGGTAAATATTTTAAGAATAAACTCTTTATTTTCTAACAAAGCATATACGAACAAACATGATATATAATTGTATCTAAATAAGTGTTCTCAAAGATTTGGCATAACTACGTTAATCTCGATTCTCGACACATTGAGAATTAATGAAATATGAGTCCATGACTCAATGTAATTCGAAATGATTTACGGTCACGCTTAATGCTAATGATTATAAATTTATAAATTATAAATGATTTAGTATAATTTGGTAAACATCCTAAGAATAAATTCTTTATTCCTAAGTTCTAACAAAGTATACATGAACAAACATGATAATTGTTTCTAAATAAGTGTTCTCAAAGATTTGACATAACTACGCTTATCTCGATTCTCTACATATTGAGAATTAATGAACTATGACTCTATGAAATTCGAAATGATTCTCGACATAGTGTAGTAATTTATTTTTGATGGATTATGTTGTTTGTTTGTACCTTTTAGTTCTTCATTTTGTGTTAGGGGTTTTAGTTTTGCATTTTATTATTATTTTTTAATTATTTACTAGAAATTCGGTATTTTTATCGGTACCGCGGTATTATCGTTACCGCGGTAATACCGCGGTATCGGCACGGCATCGGTATCCATTTTCATCAATACTGAGTTTTCGGTATACCGGTACTTGCGGTATCGGTATCGGTATCGAAAATGCGATACCGATCAATATCAATATCAATATCAAAATCGTGTAAAAAACACGATATCCCGTACTGGTCCACCCCTAGCTATAACGCTAATTTGTAAAATTCGAAATGTCATAATTTCTAATTAAAATTGTTTGTAACAATACATTTTCTGTTTCTTCTGAAATGACGACACTTTTTTGGGGTACGTGTATTAAGAAAATTAAGGTTTTTTTGTATAATAGTGGTGGTCCGCATACTTAAAATGAGGGTTTAGTATATAAAGGTGCTGTATTAAGGAATTAATGAGGGTGCACATGAGTTTGTTGGGCCAAAATAGGAAACCAGTCAATTCGAATAAAATGCTTCAAAGTGGAAATGTGACAATTTCAGAAGAAACAGAGGGAGTAATTCATTATATTATTGTCAGAAAATTGGAGTAATGCATCCCATGAACATTAACTTGTCTCATACATTATAAACTAATCTATAAACATATATCCATGCAGACAAAAATATAAAAGATATACAAATTATATTATCCTCGTAAACAATATCCATCATAATTGATTGGACAATTTTAATCTAAAAATAATGATTGATATTGATAGGGATAAATATCAGCTTTGCATCTTTAGTGCTGATTAGACCTTCTATACGAAAGCCTCAGATGACCTACTTGACGAAGATGCCTGGGTAACAGATGCTACAAAGTCTTGTGCAGGTCCTGGTCCGTGCCCAGGCTCCTGTGCAGATCCCGGCTCATATAGAAGCTGTTGAAGGCCCGTGAGGATCTGCGGGAACCTAGGGATCTGCCTAACACGCGATCGGCGTGACTCTACCTACCTTAGGGTGAGGACCACTAAATTAATGACGAAAAAAATCTTGTCTCCAGAGAAATTCCTATCTTGTCCTCCCCTGGTACGAGCATTCACCATTTTCGTCCTTTCTACACCTATAAATATCGAGTGATCAACACCATTTCATCTAACTCATCTCTTCATAATACACGCACTCTGTATACTATTCCATTCACTTCACACTCTACCTCAAACTCTCTCGGTTAGAGTGATTGGAGCCTTCGAGACATTCCTCGGAGAAACCTCGTTTGCCGTCATCTTCACCTCGACTTTCATCACCGGAAAGAATACCCCCACCATTTTCGGACCTAAGGTATAACTCTTTCTCTCGCGAAGAAGGACGAAGCGTAGATACGACGTACATCCTCTGCTTCATCCTTGCCTTCCTTTTTCACTCTTCCGCCTAAGCGAGCTCCGCGCTCTAAGAATATAGCTAGTTATATGGTTAAAAGCTTTCGTTACTCCAAATTTACTTCGATTCTTTACATTATGCTTGGAAAGAGATGCTATATGAAAAACGGGCTACTAACGCCCATAAATCGCATGAATCCTTTACTCATTTCCGTTTGTGATTCTCTATGCATGATTATTACTCCTTAATCTCTGAAATACGATGAATAATTACTTAAATTGTTGTAGATCTTCAACCCGGATCTATCATATATAAATGAATAAATTCATTGAACAATTTTTGAGAAATTAAATGGATAAAAGGCTATTGTTTCAATAAAAGTTGTATTTATGGAATTATAAATGTCCTCTCAAACAATTGTGACTCTTCACAAATAGTGGTGTTATAAATAACAATTGTTATAATTGATTAAATTAATCAATATAAAATAAAATGATGGAAAAGGTAAGAAAATTTAACCTACTCTTTGACGGAACAAATTTGAATTTAAACTTGTTTAAATTGTAAAAAAAAAAATAAAAAATGCAAACTATATTCTTGGAAAGTTGCGTTCGTTTACAATCACAACCATTATTTTGTTGAAGTTTTAATTTATAAAAACATTTTAAAAGAATTGGAATATTAGGGGAAAAAAGAAAAAGGAAGAAGTGAAATTAGATAAATGCCCTTCGTACTTGGTTTTTTTATAGTACTCCCACTGTCTCATTTGCTATTTTGGAATGTGACATGGAAGGTGTCTCATTTCTTTATTTGAAAGTAATTAGTGCTAACCCAACATAGATTATGAGCTCAATTAATTAAGTAAATGCAAATCATAATAAGTAAATTTTAATTATTATGGAATATGAAAAAAATAATTAAAAAAATAATTAAGGTTATGCTAATTACACATCTTATAGAAGTGAACATACTTATTAAGTAAAATATTGGTTATTGTGCCCAAACTAAACGAGATATATTCAATGGGACGGAGGGAGTATATATAGATTACAAAACTTAAAATTATAATAACATTTTTGTTGTAATTCGATTTTTACCATTTTATGTCAAATTAAAAGTCTCAATGCATCATGCGTTCTTTTATTTTAGGTCAAACATAATATGTTTATAGATTTAAACATAGTTTAAATAAGATATGAAGCATTTACCATTAACACCCTAAACAATTCATAAATTAACGTAATATGAAACCTTTAGGGGTGCAATGCCACTCGAACCTAGACACTACCTCCGTCCCACTAGTCTATTAGTCCTGTTGGTCCCGGTTTGAAAAGAGGATTACACGGGGGGGGGGGGGGGGGGGGGGGAGGGGGGTTGAATACGTGTAATAGAAGTTTTTCAACTTCTTTTCAACTTTTCTCAGAGTAGCAAGATTCGGGTCGCTTCACAACTTAAGACCTAGCTGTAAGCTTGATCTATAGTGTAAGCTTAACTCTGGACCTAAGCGTAAGCTTGATCGCAGAGCGACTCGCTCGCAAATGCGGAATTTGGTGAGCTAGTCTTTCCTAAGTATTTAAAACTCCATTTTAGGGTTTGTTTAAATGCAAGTGCAATATGATAAACAAAGCAGGAAATATATGAAAGCTTAAGTACGAGAGATACGACACCGGAGTTTAGAGTAGTTCGGTGATGAAACACCTACGTCCACTTTGTTGCAAGCTGCAACAGTTTCTTCTCACTAAGAAACCTTGAGGATTACGGGTTCCTCAAAAACCTAGACTGGATCGAGCTTCACTCGCTTGGATCCGAAACAACGACAAGGAGATTACGGGTTCTCGACTAAACCTAGCTAGGATCGAGCTTCACACAATCGAGGAAAGTGCAAGCTTGGATCTACACTCTATGATCAAGGTTTCTACTATCGAGGAAAGTAGAACCTTGGATCTTTACAACAACCTTTCTCTAACAACACAAAACCTAACAACTTGACGAAACAAGGTTTAAGGGTTTTGGTTTGAAAACACTCTATGTGAAGAACTCTTTACAGTTAGAGTAAAGGGTAAAGTTCTTCTCTAAGCTTGGATATATGAAGTAGGCTTAGATTCTGAGAGTGAAGGTTGCAGAGACAAGCTTCGGTAGTGCTGAAGCTTGGAGAACACTTAAACAAGAACTCGAAAGATGACTGGAAAGTTTGAGTGCTTGTTTGCTCCACTATTTATAGTGTGGGAAGATGGACTGGAGCCGTTGAAGGTTGGTGGTTTTGTCCCTCCACACTCGACAGTACTTTGCTTTGACTTGCAGCTTTTCAGACGCGCACTTGTCTTCTTTCCGAAAATGGCTAAAAGCCAAGTTCAACAGTAACTGGAGCGCCCGGTACTGTAGCGGCGACTCTGCTGGTCTGGTGGTCAACTTCCGTGCTCCATTCTTCTAGTGCCACGTGGAGATCCGCAATTAATGCTTCGATCTTCACTTGACTCAAGTTTGAACTTCGAGTTTGAACGAGGCGGGGAATATCGAACTGTCGCTTTCAAGCATGTCGGAAGTGGCTCGCTTCGCTTTAGTTCTAGAGCGTCCGCTTTAGCGTAGTCGGGTTGACTCGCTTTGACTTTACTGGATGCGCTCGCTTCGCTTCACCCGGTAGACTCGCTTTGCTTGGAAACACACTCAAGCGAGTGGTCTTCTCGCTTCGCTTGAAAAACCTGCAGTCTAATCTAAAGCGACAAAAGCAAAAATTAAGCTAACATTATATGCTTGAAAATTTCTAATCCTAACTAATCAAAATAGGGTCGCTTAGGATTTATATAGAGGGTTTTGGGATCTAATCAAAACACATAACATATTTTATTCAAGCATCCCGTTAAGTTCCTCCTTAACACATGAATCCTTAACAATTACCAACAAGTCCCATTTGCTTTCAGCACATGGACCAAGTGAGTGGAGAGTGAGTGAAAAATATGTGGTTGTGATTAATCCTGAGGAGAGAGAGTGAATTGTGGCAAAGTATTCTTTGCCATTTTAGAGAATATGACTAATAAGTGGGATAAACTAAAATGACAAATGAGATCAATAGAGTAGGACGGAGGTAGTATTTTCGACCGGAGGAAGTCAGACGATACAATATGAGAGCAAACGCATTATGAATTGTCAGCCTAGCTTTGTCAGCTCAAAAAGAAAGAAAAAGAAAAAGTATTGCAATGTTTGTCATTACTTTCGATAACTTTTGGATTGAACGAAATCCTCGTATTTGATTGATTTTACAATATTCTCTTGGCATAAGAGCACCCCTAATGGAGGTTGTACTAGGGGATGCATCCTCAAAGTATATCATTGTAGATAAAATTGGGGGTGGTAGTTAAGAAGAGAGAGGAGAGAGGGGATGCAACAGCTCATCCCCGGTTTTTTCTGGAAAAAGTAAAAAATTCACTGTTCACACCCCTTTTTGTCCCCTTTTCTGATTTCTTTTTTCTTTCTTTTCCTTTTTTTTTTTGCCATTTAATCCGATGGTATTGCATTTAATTGTTTTCTTTTTTTTCATTCGATGGTACTACTATTGCATAATTGGACATATTTAGTTCAGCATATTTGGACACATTTTGGTGATAATGAATGATTTTGTTAAATTTATGTTTATGTTCTTTGTTGTATTTTGATCAATTTTAGCTCGTTTTTTTGTTGGTCTTTAAATAATAAGTGTTTTTTTTTCTTTTTTTCTTTTTAAATTTATTTTTATTATTAAATTAAAATAAATAATATCAAATTAATTTATATTAAGTTAAAAATATGAAAAGATTCGATAAAATTCGAGGAATGTTAAATAAATACGAAATAAGTGGAAAATGAGGTATGCAGTGATGTCAGCAAAATCCTGATTTTGGGGGTAAAATAAGAGAAGGGGAATATGATGATGTGTTTTTGATGATGTCAGCAAAATCCTGAAAATGGGGAGGTGTTATTGTGGAGGCTCTAAAAAAACATCCCATTGACAAACACATAGTATTCGGAAAGTTAGTTAGAGCTATTCAGAATTTTTAGATTTGAATTTTAACTATAGTTAACCCACCAAGATTAGCTAGTCAAATGAGATAGGATTAGTTAACATTTAACAGCGCAGGTAGGAAAAGAACACGTGTTATCCCCAGTTTCAGAATTGATGTTCTTCTCTTTATCCCAAATCATGTTTTATATAATTTTATTTATATTTGTACACAATTTTAATTTGAATGGTTTGACTTAATTAAGCAGTATTAATAATCTTTGAACTCACTAATAGAGTAGTTTGTGGATGAAAAAAAAAAAAACACCTCAATATTTTGCCACAACAGGAAGAGGAGAGAACTAAAACAGATAAACTCAAACCATACATCATCTCCTCAAATTTATTTCTTAGATAAAAGCTTGTTCCCACACACTAACACAACAACATACGATGCTAGACTACGAAAGGAGTGAGCGAGCACTCGTCTCTTTTCAGTGACAGAAGATAACTTTGAGCTCACGCGGCGCCGAGCACTCGTGCATCAACGAAGGGCTGTCGTGCGCGTAGGTCACAGTCGCCGGGCACGCGTGCTTGAAGAACTCCGAGTAGCTCGACGCGCGGCACGTCTGCGGGCTGTTGTAGTGGTTTCGGCAGCACAGCTCGTCGGTGCCGAAGGCGGCGCAGCCGCTCTTGCACCCCACAACCGCCCCGTGCGGCGGGCCCTTCACCTGGAGCGCGTGCGGGCACGTGCCTAGAAGGTTAGCGCGGCACCCCACGACAGGGCATTGGCCCTTCCCTTCGTGAGGAGTCACCGTCATTGGAATATTGAACCCGTCGACAAGGCTGACGCCGTAGGACGAGAAGTCGGCGTGGCCGTGGTGGAGCGAGAACTGGGCGAGGGTGGCGGGGGCGGCGCCGCCGAGGCCGTTGCACTCGATGCGGCCGCCGCAGTCGCCAGTGGCGCAGGAGAAGTGGCCGTTGGTATGGGTGCAGCCAGTGCGGGCCCAGATGCGGCCGGACCAGTGGGCAGTGGGGGCAGGGAAGGAGCGGTGGGTGAGGGAAGAGAGGGCGAAGCCGCCGCGCTCAAGGGCGGGGTGGCCGGCGTTGGGCTGGATGGCCGGCCAGATGGTGTAGGGGCAGTTGTTCACCAATGTTAAGGTGAGCCCCGGGTGCGTAGCTTTGGCGAGGGTGCACACGATAAGGAGGGTTGTGCAGACAGAAATGAAAGAGGTTGCCATATTATTATTGCGTGTGTTTAATGTGGTCAGTGTGAGATGGGCGTGGATATATAGAGCTGGACTGTGTCCGAAAGAATCTTTCCCCCTTTTTTTTTCATCGTCAGTGTCCCAATATTATTATGCAGTTGTATTTTGAACTATTCATTTCACTACTTTCAATACCTTTTATGCACTATAAATATTTTTTCCTACTCCCACCGTCCCGTTTAATTGCGTAATTTATTTCGGTTCGTGATTTTTAGATGTAGTGTTGAAAGATAAGGATTAATTTTTTCAATTAAAAAAAAAAGTCAATTGAAATAAAACGTCTTGATTAGAAAAAAAAAAAGAAAAAAAAAACCCGCAAAGTTAAAAGGGACAAGCTCACGAGGGGAATACTAATAGGATACGGCCCAAATCCCTAGGCCCAATACACGCACCTCAACGCACATGCAACTCGGCCCAATCCACAACAAGAAGGTCAAGCCGGGCCCAGAGAGTTGTGCCCTAATTATGGATCATGGACAGAGAAACGACCACCCACGATCACCACCAATAATCATGTCCATCAACCACGATGGACGTCAGTTAGTGCAAGACTAGATATAACGAAGAAAAACTTCATTGTAACACACACATAATACTCTCAATATACAATCTCTCTCGCTTTTCTCTCCGTGGATGTAGATCGTTCGATTGAACCACGTTAAACCTCTTGCGTTCTTTACTTTCCTAGATCTCAATTATATCAAACTCTTTACGTACTCGATTACTAACGAACTTAGGATTCATCACTAGCGCCGTCTGTGGGAACCATAAAATTTTGTGAGTCGAATCTTTTTATTTCGTTGCTGTAATCAAGTTTAATGGCACCAAGAAGGCGGCTGCTTAGGGGAAGTTCATCGAGAACTCCCACTGGTGTTCCAAGGCGTCGACGGAGTCGAAGAATTCAACAGGAAGAACTAGTTTAGGGTTCTTCTCATGAAGAACAAACTCAGGATCACCCCCTCGACGCTCCTTTTGATGGTCACGACGGGGAGAACGAGGAGATTCCAGCCAATGAAGAGGGACTATATCCCGAGGAGGATGCCGCGGCTGCCGCCTTTGCCGCCGCATCCTCCAGTTCAGCCACACCGAGGTCCCATAGGATTACGCCTAGGACCTCGCGGAAACTCTCCAACTTATCCAGCCCGGAACATTCCAGCAGGGCAGCAGCACCGGCGAACACCGGAGGCGCACATTGAGAACTTAACCGCGGCGCGAGAACAAGAGCTGTTCCCGTTAGACACCAACTATGTGCTCTCCCCAGTTGCACCTCCTCCACCCCCCCTGGAGTCGAGGATTTGCTGCGGGATTTCCTCACCACTAACAGAGGGAGAGAGCTCCTACAAGAGTATGAGGAGTGATCGCATTTTTCTACCACACAAAAATAGGTATAGTAAAGAGAAGTACGAGTATCGTATCCACAAATCGAAATCACACAAAGTACATCTACTCTAGAACTAAACTGATGTCTAAGCAATTAGAAAATAAGAATGTGGTTTTATAATCCTAGACAAATAAAATAAACAGATAAGAAAACACAAATAAGGAAACAAATAAATAAACAAATGAGGAAACAAATAACTCAAATAAGAAACAAGGTTGATTCTAGGGAAGTCTATCTAATCAAATCTACGCAAGTAACAATTAAGCCAATTAACCAATTTAATCCAATCTAAATGCGATACACGAAAGTAACTTAACACTCCGGCTAAGGCAGTATATATCGTCACTCGATAAAATCCTAATCTCCTCTCGGTCTCATAGAAATTTAATCAAGTGCAAAACAGATCAAATATCGATAGATATAATCAACAAGGTTCAGCTACGACACCTATATCAACTATATGCAAAACCTATGATAATCTAACTTCGGCTAAGACAATTAAATCATCATACCATGTATTCATGAGATCCATTATGCAATTATCCGGCTAAGGCATAAAAACATAACTAAGCATACACAACTAATGGCCAGTTAATCATGCATGCGAATACGCACCATGAAACATACATCTAGATTGACAGGCTAATTGTAATTAAAAGAACTCACATAGATTCAATTAGACATACAAACCCTAAAATCAACTAAAGAATTTAACTAGACATAATTAAAGTAAACATGAACATAATAAATTGAAAGAACATAATTAAAAAGAAAAGTAAGAAGAACTTGGAATTTAATCTTGAACACAACGAAGAACTTGAACTTGAATCTTGAATAAAACTGAATAAACTCCAATGTCGAACAAAAACAAAAGCTGGAAAATAAATCTAAAAACTGAAAAATATAGCTAACTAGGGTTCACAATGCTAAATCTAAGCTATTTATAGGATAAAAATTTACAGCGATAACATAAGTACACTTGGAATCGATAAAAAGTCGAGAAGCCCACGAAATAGCAAAGCCCGCGTTTCGGATTGACTGGTTTGACTCGACCAGTGACTCGGTCGAGCAACCGGTCGAGCACTCTTTGAAATATGCTCAGTTGAGCATCGGATACAGTGCAGTTGGCTCGACCCCTGGCTTGGTCGAGTACAGGGTCGAGTCAACTCACTCGAACGCCTCTCTTCAACTTTCGACACTTCTTCACTTGGCTTTCTCGATCCTTGTTTCAACCTGGGTTATTTTTACTCGAAAATACCTGAAAATATGACAAAATACCCAAAGCGTAATATAGTTCAAAAAGTCATAAAACCATACAAAACACGAACTAAATCACTAAACGAGACATGAAAACGACTCCTAAACACTTATAAAAACATGTAAATTTCTAACCTATCAATATCC
This sequence comes from Thymus mandschuricus, assembly GCA_029379335.1. Lineage (NCBI taxonomy): Eukaryota > Viridiplantae > Streptophyta > Magnoliopsida > Lamiales > Lamiaceae > Thymus > Thymus mandschuricus. The sequence continues at coordinate 8,677,507 of CM057074.1, read as the reverse complement.
CCCAAACTTAAACATTGTTCGTCCCGAACAATAAAGAAAACGAAACAAAGCAATCAACATAAGCATTGTGAACTATATAGCCTCATAGATTCTCAAACATAAATCGTAGAATCAAATTTATACAAGCAACCTCAAAACTCCACTACACAAAATATACAACAAACTCAAGTCATGATCATCAATTGGGAAATCCTCTCACAACATGTGAAGATAAAATATAAGTGATCTCTCAACACTCTCAAAGAATAAGATATGAAATATAATGCACATTAAGGGATCACTCAATATCAATACAATGCAATGAACTTACCATAGGCTTGCCCTTTTTCTCACATCTCCACCTAATGTAATGCATACTCACTAAGATCAATTAGGACTTTATCAAAGCTTGTGATGTAAGGACATTGGTTAAGGTAGGGAATATATAAGCCAAGTGACTCAAAATAACTCAAAATCATTGACCTCTTTTTCAACTCCAACCAAAGTATGAATTTTTCAATCCATCTTCTACCATACTCAACACCAACTACATACTCAAAAGATGCAAAATGTGCAATTCACAACAATGCTAACTGTTGGGAATTGTTAAGGATTCATTTGTTAAGGGGGAACCTACTGGGACGCTTTAATAAAATTTATTATGTATTTTTGATTAGATCCCAAAACCCTCTATGTAAATCCTATTCCTAAGCGACCTTATTTTGATTAGGTAGGATATATTTTTTCGATCTTATAATATTAGGAAAGCTTGTTTCATGTTAGTCGCTTTAGGTATAGACTGCAGGTTTCAAGCGAAGCGAGAAGACCACTCGCTTGAGTGTGTATTGAAGTGAAGCGAGTCTACCCGGACAAAGCGAAGCGAGTTCTCCCGATAAAGTCAAAACAAGTCACCCGACTATGCTAAAGCGAGCACCAAGACTAAAGCGAAGCGAGAACGTTCCAAAGCGTGAAAGCGACAGCTCAACTAAAAGCTCCAGTTCAAACTTGAAGTTCAAACGTAGTCAAGTGAAGATCAAACCGCATTTATTGCAGATCTTTACGTGGCACATGAAGATTGGAGTATGGAGTTGACCAGCTAAGACCAACAAGCAGCTGCAACAGTACTGAAAGAGCCCAGTTACTATTACGCTTGGCTTTTAGCCATTTCGGGAAAGAAGACAAGCGAGCACCAGATAAAGCTGCAGGTCAAGCCAAAGTACAGTGGAGTGTGGAGGGACAAAGCCACCAACCTTCAACGGCTCCAGTCCATCCTCACACTATAAATAGAGGCATGCAGAGAAGAGAAGAGTAGAACACTTCCTGAAATTTCCAGCGCTCAAAGCAAACAAGCACTCACGATTTCAAGCAATCATCTTCCTGAGTTCTTGTAGGAAAGTGTCTCCAAGTTTCAGTTCCATCGAAACTTGTCTCTGCAACACTCACTCACTAGATCTAAGCCACTATACTTATCCAAGCTTAGAAGAAGAATCCTAACCCTTACATTGCTGTAAAGGATTCTTCACCTAGAGTGTTTTTCAACCCAAACCAAACCCTTGCCTGTTAAGAGAGTTAGAGTTGTCGTTGTAGAGGTTGCTGTAAGATCCAAGCTTTGCAAAAAGTTCGATCAGTGTTAGGCTAGTGGAGAACCCGTAATCTCCTAAGTTGTAAAAGATCCAAGCTTGCACGTTCATCGACTGTGCGAAGCTCGATCTTAGGTTTTCGTGGAGAACCCGTAATCTCCCAGTGTGTTGTGGATCCAAGCTTGTGAAGCTCGATCTTTGTCTTGGTTTTTGAGGAACCCGTAATCCTCAAAGGTTTCTTGAGTAAAGAGAAGTTGTTCCTGCGTGGAACAAAGTGGACGTAGGTGTTTTATCACTGAACCACTATAATCCCTGGTCTCGTATTTTCTATCCTTAAGCTTTTCATTATTTACTTGCTTTGATTATCTCATATTTGCACAAACATATAAACAAACCTAATACGAAGCTTCAATTACTTAGGAACTATTAGCTCACTAAATTCCGCATATAAGCAAGCGTGTCACTGATAGGGTGTATTTTTACCCTATTTTCTAAGTGCTATATTATCGTTTTCTTGTCGTATTTTGATATTTTAGCTCATGTTTTGTATTGTTTATGTTATTTCGAGCTAGATTACGCTTTTGGGTTGTTTTGAGTGTTTTTAGGGCTTTTATGTCGAGAAAACCCAAGATGAGATGAGAGACGACGAAACCAAGGAAGAGATGAAGTATTGATCCCAAGTTCTGACTTATCACAATTTTTTGGAAGATTTATTCTGGAAAAGTGAAAGCATAGCATTGAAGAGGAGTTCGATAGGAGCACGTAGGCGAAGACGGAGGTCAATTCGGAGTTCTGATGAGGAAGATATGACCGAAACACGAAAGTTGCGCAGAACTCTCTCGACCCTCTCGACCACCCTCTCGATCGAGAGAGGTGTCGAGAGGTAGCTTCTGTTTTCCAGCCGGGATTTTTCCTAAAAGGCAAATTTTGACTTTTTCTGGGTTTCCTTGTACAATTAGGTATTGGATGTAAACTTCTACCCTATAAATACCTCTAAACCTATCATTGTAAGTAGACAACAATAATCTCTCTACTCTCCACCATACTTTTAGATTAGGTTTTCTTAGATCTAGATTTATTTTATTTATGAAGAAAATTGAAGATTGAAGATTCATCAAGATTCAAGAGTTTTTCTATCCCTTGTGCTTTTACTTTATGCTTTTAATTATGTTTATTCTTCCTTCTACCTTTCTTTTAATTATGTCTAGCTAAATTTCTTTAGTTGATTTTAGGGATTGAATGCCTAATTGAATTTATGTGAGTGTTTTTGTTTATAATTAGCCTTTCAATCTAGATGCATGTTTTCATGGTGCTTATTCTCATGCATGATTAATTGATCACTAATTGTGTATGCATAGTTATGTTTATATGCCTTGATAGGATATTGCATAATAGATCTCATGAATACATGGTATGATGATTTAATTTGTCTTAATTGAAATTGAATTATAATATGTTTGCATATAGTCGATTTAGGTGTCATAATTGAACCTAGTTGATTGTATTATTGATACTTGTTCTATTTTGCATTTGATTTGATATCTACGAGTCCGAGAGGATATTAGGATCTTATTAGGTGACGACTTGCATTGCTTTAATCGGGGGTGTAGGTTATTTTTTATGTATCACGTCTAGATTGGATTAAATTGGTTAATTGTACTCATTAATTACTTGCATATATTTGATTAGGTAGGCTTCCCTAGAATCAACACTTTTCCTTATTTGGTTTTTCCTTGTTTAATTATTTGCTTACTTGTTAGTTACCTTATTTGTTTAATTGTTTCCTTATTTGTTTATTTCCTTGTTTATTTAATTTTGCCCTTTTATTTATTTGCTTAGATTATAAATACCACAATCTTTACATCCTTAATTGCTTGAACATCAGTTTAATTCTAGAGTAGAGGTATTGTGTGTGGTTTCGGTATATCAATCCCTGTGGATACGATACTTGTACTTATTCTATACTATACCTATTTTGTGTGGTAGAAAATAGTGCGATCAAATTTTGGCGTCGTTGCCGGGGATTGATTAGATTTCACATACATATTTTGAAATAAAATTAATAGGTGATTTAGGCACTTTTATTTTTTTTCTGTTTTTATTTGATTGATCTAACGTTTTCTTGGTCTTATCTTTTACTTCGAAGGTAGTGAAGAAGGATCGAGAAGAAGTTGAGATTGATCAATCACCACCATCCATCATGGGAGATCAAGAGGCCCCTCAAAGTTCGGTACTATCAACTCTACCCTGAAGAACAACCCTTGGAACAAAAGAAGGAGATGTCAACTGACGATTTGATTCGACACTACATGGCTCAATCGGAGGCAAGGATGGCGCAACAAGATGCAAAGTTGAGGACGTTGGAGCTTACTCAAAACACCTCGAACAACAACTTGGCGAGTAGCATCAACGCCTTAACCAAGCAAGTGCAAATGTTGGAGACGCAAATGAGTCAAATAGCCAACGCTCAAGGAGGAGTCCACAAGCCCGGCCAATTCCCAAGCAACATCGAGCAAAACCTGAAGGACAACCATCATGAGGAGACGAGGAACCAAGTGCCGAGGCAAGGGCCTCTCGACACCTCTCTCGATCGAGAGGGGGATCGAGAGGTTAACACTGGAGTACATAAGCCACCTCTCGACACCCCTATCGATTGAGAGGGGGATCGAGACCTGTTCGACAAGGAGCTTCAAGATGACCCTCTCGACACCTCTCTCGATCGAGAGGCTGGTCGAGAGGTCCCTCTTTCGATCGAAATGTGCAATTTATTCTCCGATGGCCTTTCCCTTCGATATTTGTTCTATCCGACGCTCGATGAAGAGTCCATACACACTAGAGGAGCAATTGAAGATGTTCGTGTTCGAGTTTGAGGGTTCGACTTTCCGACCGACTTCGTGATTGTGGAGATGAAGGAAGACGTCAAGCAACCATTGATTTTGGGACGTCCGTTCTTAGCTACGAGTGGAGCTTACTTCGACATGGAAAGTGGTGATCTTACATTTCGAGTGCATGAACAAGAGCTCAAGATTTCGGTTTTAGGAGCAAAAAGAAGGAAACTCGAAGATGGGGGAGAAAAGAGCTTTCATTTTTATCCGCCTTGAAAAGAGGTATCGTCGGGCTAAAGACGTAAAACGTAGCACTTGTTGGGAGGTAACCCAACTCTATCTTTAATTTTCAGTTTTTGTTTTATTTATTTTTGTTTTTGTTTTTCTTTGAGTCTTATCTTTTATTAAGCTTTTTATCCAAGAATTTTCGAAGCTTGTGAGTTGTAGGTTTTCTCGACGAGGTTTCGACTAAGAGGAGAAGATCGATAGTAAGCTAGCTTCGGTGAAAGGTACGCTCGTTAACTTATCCACTTCTTCCTTTTGAAACTTATTCCTTCATCATGATTTGAAATAAGTTTGGGAGAGGGGGAAGTGTGGCTTCGTTAACTCGTTTGCATGCGTTCTTAGATAGTAGTTTAATTTTTGATATAATTGTAGTTTTTAGAGTCTTTAGGAGTTAGATGATTGAGTCAAGCATGATTTATGAGTATATGAATCGGCCAATGATAGCATGATTTTCTTTGAATAATTGGTTGATATTAAGTTTGGAACCTTGGTGGAGATTATGCATGTGTGTGATAAAATTGGATTATGCTTTGATTTTGGGAAACATTTTGTTATAACCCGTGAGGATTTGAGCCTTTGGTGCATATTTATGCCTATTTTCTTTCATGAGAGTATCATACATGTATTTGTACTTCTAGAACTTGCCTTTGTTCTCCATCAAGACTACATATGTGTGTAAGAATTTAGAAGTGATTTTAGGCCATCTTTTGTTAGCCACATCTTTCCTAAACACTATCCTTTACATATATTCCTTTGCTAGCCACTTTTGAGCCTTTATAACCATTTATTTCTTAACCGGATGAAAGGAGGTAAAGGAGGAATTATGGGTATCTTGGGAGTTGTTTTGTTAGGGATTATGTTTGGAGAAGTTGTCTTTTTAGTAAGCTCCTTTGAAATAAAGGAATTTTAGATCCCTATAAGCTCTAGAAAAAAGAAAAAAAAAAAAAAGAGTATGAATAAAGGACTTAGAAAAGGAGTTTGGAAAAGAAAATATATATATATATATGAGTCCTTGTTCAAAAGAAAAGATAAGGAAAGGAAAAAAAAAAAAAAAAAAGAAAAGAAAAGAAAAAAAAAAGAGCATAAAGGGATGGATAGAATTTTTAGTATTTTGGGAGTTGAATAGAAGAAGGTTGAGAGGAGAAGAGGTTGATATTTGAGAATGAGTTGATGAGTAGAAGATGGAGTTATATCCATACTAGTTTGGAGTTGCTAAAAGGTTGGTACTTGGAGACGTCTAAGTCACTTAGCCTATATTTTCCCTACCCTAAACCAATGTGCCTACATTACAACCCTGAAAAAGACCTAATTGATCTTAGTTCTTACATACAATTAAGTGGTGGAGATGTTGAGATAAAGGGCAAGCCTATGGTAAGTCTTTTGCATTGTATTGATTATGAGTGAGCCTATACACTTAAATTCTTTCATTGCGAGTTGAGAGTTCACTTATACACTTATATATATCTTCACATGTCTTGAGTGAGTTTCCTTTTGAAGCATGATTTGATTTTATTGTACTTTCGTAGAGTCAAAACTTTGAGGTTGCTTATATGATATTGATTGATATTTCTTTGAAGATCTATGAGGCCCTTAGAGTTCATTATACTTGTATGTTGTGTTTGCTTGATTTGTCTTTTCTTTATTTTAGGTTTAGTTTATTGTTCGGGACGAACAATGTTTAAGTTTGGGGGATTTTGATAGGGTGTATTTTTACCCTATTTTCTAAGTGCTATATTATCGTTTTCTTGTCGTATTTTGATATTTTAGCTCATGTTTTATATTGTTTATGTTATTTCGAGCTAGATTACGCTTTTGGGTTGTTTTGAGTGTTTTTAGGGCTTTTATGTCGAGAAAACCCAAGATGAGATGAGAGACGACGAAACCAAGGAAGAGATGAAGTATTAATCCCAAGTTCTGACTTATCACGATTTTTGGAAGATTTATTCTGGAAAAGTGAAAGCATAACATTGAAGAGGAGTTTGATATATAGGAGCACGTAGGCGAAGACGGAGGTCAATTCGGAGTTCGGATAAGGAAGATATGACCGAAACACGAAAGTTGCGCAGAACTCTCTCGACCCTCTCGATCGAGAGAGGTGTCGAGAGGTAGCTTTTGTTTTCCAGCCGGGATTTTTCCTAAAAGGCAATTTTTGACTTTTTCTTGGTTTCCTTGTACAATTAGGTATTGGATGTAAACTTCTACCCTATAAATACCTCTAAACCTATCATTGTAAGTAGACAACAATAATCTCTCTACTCTCCACCATACTTTTAGATTAGGTTTTCTTAGATCTAGATTTATTTTATTTATGAAGAAAATTGAAGATTGAAGATTCATCAAGATTCAAGAGTTTTTCTATCCCTTGTGCTTTTACTTTATGCTTTTAATTATGTTTATTCTTCCTTCTACCTTTCTTTTAATTATGTCTAGCTAAATTTCTTTAGTTGATTTTAGGGATTGAATGCCTAATTGAATTTATGTGAGTGTTTTTGTTTATAATTAGCCTTTCAATCTAGATGCATGTTTTCATGGTGCTTATTCTCATGCATGATTAATTGATCACTAATTGTGTATGCATAGTTATGTTTATTTGCCTTGATAGGATATTGCATAATAGATCTCATGAATACATGGTATGATGATTTGATTTGTTTTAATTGAAATTGAATTATCATATGTTTGCATATAGTCGATTTAGGTGTCATAATTGAACCTAGTTGATTGTATTATTGATACTTGTTCTATTTTGCACTTGATTTGATATCTACGAGTCCGAGAGGATATTAGGATCTTATTAGGTGACGACTTGCATTGCTTTAATCGGGGGTGTAGGTTATTTTTCATGTATCACGTCTAGATTGGATTAAATTGGTTAATTGTACTCATTAATTACTTGCATATATTTGATTAGGTAGGCTTCCCTAGAATCAACACTTTTCCTTATTTGGTTTTTCCTTGTTTAATTATTTGCTTACTTGTTAGTTACCTTATTTGTTTAATTGTTTCCTTATTTGTTTATTTCCTTGTTTATTTAATTTTGTCCTTTTATTTATTTTCTTAGATTATAAATACCACAATCTTTACATCCTTAATTGCTTGAACATCAGTTTAATTCTAGAGTAGAGGAATTGTGTATGGTTTCGGTATATCAATCCCTGTGGATACGATACTCGTACTTATTCTATACTATACCTATTTTGTGTGGTAGAAAATAGTGCGATCAGTCACTCTATGATCCAGCGTCCGCTTAGGTCCTGAGTAAAGCTTTACTGTAGATCAAGCTCCCGCTTCGGTCTTAAGTCTCAAGCAACCCCAGTTTTGCTCACTCTGAGATAAGTTGGAAAAGAAGTTGAAAAACTTCTGTTACACGTATTCAACCCCCCCCCCCCCCCCCCCCCCCCTCTACGTTTAACCCTATTTATCAATCCGGGACCAACAAGTGGTATCAGAGCAGGGGTTCTATCGAGCCACTGCTTTGCATACTGGAAGCGAGTCCCCTCGCTTCATGTTGTCTCAATTGAACTGATCCGTTTTTCTAAGTGCATTAAAATCTCACTCACGCATTCTGCATTGCTACTAACATTTGAAAATGTCTAGTCACAGTGCTTCGAATCTTCCTCAATTCTCAATCGAAGGGTATGAGACATGGAGCTTCTGAGTCTCAAGCTTCCTCAGCTCTGTTCACGACAGAATGTGGGAAGTTGTAACGTAAGGTCCCTTTGTTATCATGAAAGTCAACACTGTCAACATACCAGTTGCCGAAGGAAGAGAGGCTGCAGTTCGTCATGACTATGTGGAGAAATCAAAGGACGACTACACTACCAACGATTTCAAAGTGGCGAACTTGGACAGAGTTGCACGACACATCATGCAGAGCACAGTCTCAGACGTCTACCTTCCAAGGATTAGAAAGTGTATTACTACTATGGAGATGTGGGACACTCTAGCCCTAATCTCACAAGGAACTGAAAAGATCAAAGAGAATAAGCTTTCGGCACTTATGAGGGAATTCGAAAGCTTGTCAATGAAGCCAAGTGAGACCATTGATGCTTTCGAGCTACATGTCACTAACATCATCTCAACGCTTGTATGACTCGGAAAGGAGTTCACCGACAAAGAGATCAACCTCAAAATAATTCGAGCTCTCACCAGGAAATGGCAAACGATAAAGGAGCTCTATCTAGCAACAAAGAACTTGTCAAAGTTCTCCCCGGAGATCCTGTTCTCCGAACTCAAGGTGCATGAATTCGATCTCAATCAGATGACTATTGATGATGAAGATGAAGTTCATGCAACAGGCAAAGGAGTTGCCTTCATAGGTGCTGAGACATCAAGCAAGTCACCTATCTCAAAAATGTCTCGTGAAGAACTAGAGGAGCACTACGTGTTCCTATGCAGAAACTTCAACAAAATGAACTCCAGAGTTGGAAAATACAAAAGATTCTACAAGCAGTACTAAGGGAAGAATACCAAAGCTCGTGACAGCAAAGGAAAACGTGAGGAGACCTCAAAGCCGATCGTTATGGACATAATGGATGTGGAGTGCTATCACTGCTACAAGATGGGCCACTACAAGTCTGAATGCCCGAAGCTAAGTGCAAAAGAAAAAGAAGAATTGAAAGCGAGAAGGGATGCTCCACGGCGAGCGCTAGTGGCAAGCGAGTCACCTCCCAATCCAAGCGACGAAGAGGGAAGCGACTCGGATGCCTTCATAAATCCCAACTCAAGCGAGGGAGAGGATCTAGGATTGATGGCGCTCACCGATGAAGATACTGGAGAGGTATTTTACTATCCTTCACTCATTTCAATTAAACATGCACACAAACACGACGAGGAAGTGTATTCCTCTACATGGAGTGAGCTACTTAACGAACAACAGGATTTGTTAAGTAATCACAAGGTGTTACAACAAGCTCTGTTTGACAGCAAGAGCGAGAACCGAAAGCTAGCCGCTAAGCTTGACGAAGTCAAACTTAATCTAAGGGTTATGACTAGTAAGTTTGAGGTCCTCTTCGCTAGACACAAAAGCTTGGAGGAAAGGTATGAAACCCAATCCACTCTAGTTGCCAACTTGAACAAAGCCTTATTCGCTAGGCAAGCACTAGAGGGCTCACTTTTACCTTTTGGTAGAAAGGGAGGCCTTGGATATGAGGGTGGACCTTCCAAGCCCACTATCTCTGTTGGTGCATCTAACACATCACTATCAGTCACTTTGGATAAGCCCACTGCCTCCAAAGCGACCACCAACAAGGATAAGGGAAAGATTGAGTTCTCTAAGAAAGGACCTATGAAGATGTCTATATCTTCAAAGGAAGCATCTAAGGAAAAGCCAATGACAACATCTCCTAGCACTAATCATGCTAAACCTCACCATTCAAAAGGTGAAAGGAAAGCAGTTGAGGCTTCAAGCTCTCAATCTAAGACACCAAGAACAAAGGATGTTTTCTTGCCAAAGAAAGCTAATGTTCATGTGTCAAGTGAGTCCGATTGGAGATGGTCCAAGCGTACTTACGTTGAGGGGGAAGGAATTGAAGTTCCCAAAAGGAAGCTTCATACCCCAAGTGTTTCCAAAGCGAGTCAAGGCCCAAAGCCAAATTTGACCTCACAGAGGAAGCCAAGCGAGAAGCTTGCAGAGACTAGAAATCCCAAGTCAGACTCTAAGCTCATGGCTAATCCGAAGCGACCGGCTTCAGGATATAAGGAAAAGAGAAAGAGCATGGGTGTGTCTCAAGCGAGCTCATCTCGTACCTTCCCGCCATGCACACATAATGCACATGTGGAGCTGTGATTAAGCAAAATCCAGGATTTGGAAAGGTTGAAGGACCCAAGACACAAGCAAATGCTCAAAGGAGAATTAAGCAAGTGTGGGTACCCAAAAACACTAACCTACAAGGACCCAAGCTGATTTGGGTACCAAAATTGTTCTAATTGCAGGTGAGCCCCATGGATCCCATGCCCAGTGAAGGTCAAACAATTTGGTACTTGGACAGTGGATGTTCGAGGCATATGACGGGCATGAAGTCTCTACTACAAGACTATATAGAGAAGAAGGGTCCACAAGTAACCTTTGGTGATAACTCTAGGGGAACTACCAAAGGCTACGACGTGCTGAAGATTGGGAAGCTAAGCATTGAGAATGTGTCCTACATAGAAGGACTCAAACACAACTTGTTATCCATCTCACAATACTGTGATAAAGGATACAATGTGGAGTTTATCTCCATCAAGTGTGTTGTGAGAAACAATCTTACCTCCCAAGTCGCTTTAACTGGCGAAAGAAAAAAGGAATGTGTATGTAGCTCAATGGGAGAGCTGCAAGCAAGACACATGCTTGGTTGTCAGAAGTGCTACTGAAATAGGATGGCTTTGGCACCGCCGCTTGAGTCATCTCCATTTCAAAACTATCAATAGGATAGCTCGCAAGGGACTGGTGAAGGGCATACCTAGTGAGATCTTTATCAAAGATCACACATGCTCACCGTGCCAGTGAGGAAAGCAGACGAAGAAGCACTTTGCAAGCTTAGAGGAAGCATCATCATAGAGAGTACTGGAGCTTTTGCATATGGATCTATTTGGACCAGTCACTCCCATGAGTGTCAACGGAAGGAAGTATACTTTAGTGGTAGTCGATGATTACTCTCGCTACACTTGGGTAGTATTCCTATTCAGTAAGAAGGAGACGCTATCCAAGCTTCTACAACTGCTCAAGCGACTCGCTGTGGAGAAGAACCAAGCGATAGCAACCATTTGCTCTGATAAAGGCAAATAGTTTCTCAACTCTACTATCGAAGCATACTGCACCGAGCATGGGATTGCACATCAAACCTCCGCAGCACGCACACCCTAACAGAATGGAGTAGCTGAGAGGAGGAATCGCATCATCAAAGAAGTTGTTCGAACAATGATAGCTGATTCAAAGCTTCCAATGAAGTACTGGGTGCATGGAAGAGGCCAACACTGCTTGCTACACCCAGAATCAGACGCTTTTCAACAAACGGTTCAACAAGACACCATATGAAATATGGACAGGGAGAATTCCTAACATATCTTATTTCTATATTTTTGGTTGTCTGGTCTTCATTCACAACAATGGGAAAACCCAGTTGAAAGCTTTCGAAGGCAAAGTTGATGAAAGAATATTCTTAGGATATTCCACATCTAGCAAAGCTTATTGAGTATTCAACTGCAAAACCCTAATTGTGGAGGAATCACCCCATGTTGTTTTTGTTGAATCTACTTTAAGTATTTCTCAGGAACAGGTTGAAGAACCACAAGCGAATGGAGAAGCTTCAAGCAAAGGTCCCATCAACTCATTGTCATGGGACACGCTTGAAGATGATGAAGAAGTCAAAGAATCAAGTGATCAAGTTGCTCAAGATGGAGAGTTGGAAGCTGCCCCCAAGACCGAGAAAGAAGAAGCTAGCCAAGAGCCAATACAAGTCGTTTCAGAAGATGAGTCAAGAGACCCCCAGCAAGCTGACGGATCCAAGCGAGCATGGCTCAAAGATCATTCACCAAGCCTCATTCTTTGAGATCCTTCCAAAGGAGTGGTGACGATGAGCCAAGTCACGGAAGAAAGCGCCATGTTTAGTTGCTTTCTATCCAATATCAAGCCATCAAGCATGGAGAAAGCCCTAGATGATTTAAATTGGATTCTGGCCATGCAAGAGGAGCTAAACCCATTCACCAGAAAAGACGTGTGGTATCTTTTTGATCACCCCAAGTTCCAGCATGTTATTGGAACCAAGTGGGTGTTCAAGAACAAGACAGATGAAGACCACAATGTCGTGAGGAACAAAGCGAGATTTGTCGCTAAGGGCTACTGCCAAGAGGAAGGTATTGATTTTGATGAGACCTTCACTCCAGTAACTAGGCTCGAAGCGATCAGACTATTTCTAGCCTATGCAGCTGCCAAGAAATTCAAAGTCTACAAGATGGATGTGAGGAGTGCGTTCCTCAATGGAGAGCTCAAAGAAGATGTCTATGTGGAGCAGCCACCTGGATTTGAGCAGGGAAATAAAGTGTATCGCTTTAAGAAAGCTCTCTATGGGTTGAAGCAGGCCCCAAGAGCTTGGTACGATACACTTTCCCAGTTTCTTGTGGATAATGGATTCCGCAAAGGGAAGATCGATCGAACCCTCTTCACGATCAATGATGGTGAAGATATGCTATGGGTTCAGATTTATGTTGATGACATCATATTTGGTTCACCAAACCAGTCGCTTAGCGAGAAGTTTGGAGAGCTTATGAAGACCAAATATGAGATGTCAATGATTGGGTTGATGAGCTGCTTTCTAGGTCTTTAAGTGAAGCAACAAGATGATGGAATTTTCATCAACCAAGCAAAGTATACTCGAGATATACTTGCTAAGTTTGGTGTTCAAAGTGCAAAAACTGTGAAGATCCCCATGAACACCAACTGGAAGATGGAGCTAGCCAGATCCTGAAGGGAAATCTGTGGATGCTACAGATTATAGAGCTCTGATTGGATCCCTTCTCTACCTCACATCGAGCAGGCCAAATATTGCATTTGTTGTGGGAGTATGCGCTCGATTCCAAAGTAATCCCAAGCTTAGTCATTATGAAGCTGCCAAACGAATTCTTCGCTATCTCAAAGGCACAATCAATATGGGTCTCTAGTACCCAAGCGAGGACAACTTAGAGTTTACTGGACATTCTGATGCTGACTATGGAGGGTGCCGAATTGATAGGAAGTCAACTTCGGGCACATGTCAGTTCGGGGGAAGCAAGCTTGTCTCGTGGTTCTAAGAAGCAGACAAGCGTAGCGACTTCAATGACCAAAGCTGAGTATATTGCTGCCGGAAGCTGCTGTTCTCAAATTCTATGGCTTCGTCTGCAGTTGAAGGTCTACAGAGTTGAAGCGAAGGAGATTCCAATTTTCTGTAACAATAATAGTACTATCTGCATCTCACAGAATCCAGTGCTTCACACCAGGTGCAAGCATGTGGAGAAAAGGCATCACTTCATTCATGATCATGTTGAGAAGAAGGACATCAAGCTCGAGAAGATTCATACCGATCTCCAGCGAGCTGATATCCTTACCAAGCCTGTAGCTGAAACCCGCTTCAATTAGCTATGCATGGAATTAGGGTTACTAGACCCTGGTGAAGAGTGCTAGTTCAGGAATTCACAAAGCTAGGGGGAACCCTTTCTCTGGATCTTCACAAAGCCAAGCAAGTCACTTTGTCCTCACTCGTTTGAGAAGTCATAAGGTGGAGTATTGGAAGATGTTCCCTACCAACTAACAAAATTGTTAAGTCTATGGTTAAGGGGGAACTATTGATCATTCTAGGAATGGTCTACTTCCAAAGCGAGCTAGAAAAGCTGCTACCTAGCTTAGGATTCCTATAAGTGGGTATAAACGCTTGCAAGTACCTTTACTAGTAAAGGTTGTAGGACAAGCGTCATCATCCTACGTAAAACCGTGAGTGTTTGGCAGGACTCTCACTATGACCCTTGCTTCCTCTTCCCTCGATTCGCTGAAGAGAAGCACATCTCTCATCTCCCATTCATTGTGGATAAACACTAACTACATACTCACCCTTTCTGGGTCGAGCTGCCGAGTGCTTATTCATTTTTTCCCCCTCTTTGAGTAAGCATTGCTGTATACTCCCCATAAGGGTCGAGCGGTTCAAGATGCTTATTCATTCTTTCGATGGAGGACTCTCCAAGGGAGGAGGAAGATGGAAGAGATGAATGCTATGAAGGTGCATACTAAAAGTCTACAATGAGGTATCAGTCTACTACTAAGCTAGACTGACTGGTAAGTGTTTCAATTTTTAAGTACACTAAGCAAAGCGAAGCGTGCTAGAAACCCTCACTTGCGAAGTGGAAAATATCAATATAATCTGACACAAATATAAAGAGGTAAACACTATTGTTTATTCTCAAAGTATGTTAGTTAGAAACATTTTAAATTAAGCAAGAAAAGTTAAATTCATAACTTATTCGCTTTAAATGGTCAAGCGAGTGCCACGTCACTTGAACTCACCATCGCAAGCGAGTGTGCTCCAGTCACATCAAGCGAGTGCTTCGCAAGCGAATGAGATAGCCAAGCGGCTACCATCGCTAAGCTAGCAACTGCCAAGCGAGACGTTTGAGCTGGGTACACTCGAGTGCCTACTAACTTTTTACCTTGCATTAAATACGCACAACATTAGGGTTCAAATAATCGGGTGCGTGTACCTCACCTCTAAAATTGAAGCGCCAAAATGCAAAGTGATCCAGCCGTTAAATCAGAACAGTCTTTTGATCTCAACCGTCGGATCATGGGCAAGAACGCGAGCGAACCACAACATGGCACGTGCTACGCTTAATCACCTGTGTGGTTCATCTTTAACCATGGTGATGCCGTATTTAACTGCGATACGTCAGCCACATCGCCACTCGCTTGCAACCACGTCATATTTTTACCGTCTCTCTTTTGCCACGACATCATCAAACCCTAAAACTATATAAGGAGGACTGTGTCGACTGCATAAACCATCACCCCCAAATTTGCCATTCTTGTGAAAGCCCTATGCAAATTGCTAGTACCCTCTGTTTTCACAACTCTTTAAAACTTTCACCAAAAGCTTTTCTCACTTTTATCATGGGAAAGAAAGAACAAACTACCACCATGGAAGAATTCCTGGAGAATGCCGAAAATTACACCAACGTCGAACCCCATCTTGACGAATCTATCCAAGAGCCTACCAGATTTTTCCGAAGGGCAGTGACCTCTGCAGGCTTATGGAAGCTTGTCACTGCCAAGCCTTCTAAAATTCTAACAAAAGCTGTTGCTGAATTCCTGCTAAATCTCAAGGAAAAAGATTATACCATGAATATCATTGATCCAAGCACGGGGGAACCCATGTATGTAAGCCTCTTTGAGGTGGCCAAGGTGTTTGAGCTACCGGAGGAAGGAGAGGAGTTGCTGTCAAACATAGGCCTCGCAGTGGAGGACGAGTACATTCACTTTGCAGCAAAACGATCCGCCGTGTGGAGCCAACGCGGTAAGAATATGAGAGAGGATCTGGAGAGCCCTTACAGCTACATTGGCGAGCTGTTCACCAAATCCGTAGCGTGCCACATTGGTGGGCTAGGGCAGATAACAGATAACAAGATCTTCGCCATCACTGCCATAGTGGATAGCCTCTCGGGCTCCAAATTTAACTGAAACAAATGGTTTATACAGCAGATTCAAGAAGCTGCGAAGGATTTTGAGAGGGAGCCGAAAAATCCTTACAAAATCATAAGGAAGGGCAAGCTTCGCTTCCTAGGGAAGCTTTCTTACGCTCTGAATAAGCTGTATCCAGACCGTGAATGGACTTATACTCATCAGTACAAGAAGGTTAGCATCTTCACAGACCTAATCAAGCTAGACAGACCCTTGGTGGATGGAGGAGTGTTAATGGTGGATGTGCGCCCCGCGGTGGCCATCCCAAAAGAAAAGAAGAAAGGAAAGGGAAAGAAGCGTGCCGCTTCGCCTGCAAAGAAGAAGAAGCAGGCACCCGTGAAGAAGACCAAGCGAGTTGCTTCGCTTGTGAAGCCAAGCGAGGAAGTGGCCTCGCCTTCTGGCACATCAATGAGCATCTCAGAGCTCAGGGCTTCCAAGGAAAAGCGAGCTCCTTCACCCGATGGAGAAGAAGTGAACCAACCCCAAACTTCCCCAAACTCAAGCTACTCAACCCCAAATCTCCCAACCCCAATCAAGCCAAGGTATCCACGTGCACAGAGGAGTCATCCTCAAAGATGAGGACTCTGCAAGCACGCACACCCTTCCAAAAACCCCATTCCTTGATCCCAAGGAAACTGGTGCCTACGAAATATTCGAATCTCACCCTCACAAACTATTGATACCACCATCCCAGATACCCCCACCAACTAAAACATTCAAGAAACCCTCCCCTTACAAAAAGCCCATGAAACCACCACCATAACACCCCAAGCCAAAGCCCTTGAACGTTACTATGTGGCATGGGAAAGATCTGTGGAGAAGGTGAAAAAGTGGTACCCCTCTGTTTAGATGACGGATGATTTCGTCAAGCAAGCGGCCAACTTCCTTACCTATGTCACTTATCAGGGACGGAATACTTCAAAATATTCAGCCTTATGAAAGCCTTCTCTGAGGAGACTGTGGCAGAGCAAGAGGCTGTCCAATTGCAGTTCATTGGTGTTGATGGATTTAAGGCTCTCATCAACAAACCAAAATATTTGAAGCTGCTCGATGCTATTGTCAAGCAAGCATATCCAGATGAGGGGTTGCCGGAAAGGAAGCTTTCCGAGTATGAGCAAGCCTTGATTGAAAAGTACGAGGATGTGCTATCCAAAAAGAATCAAGAAATCCTTGATTTGCAAGGAGCGATGCGGAAGAGGGATGAAGAAAAATTTCAGCTAAGCGAGGAGGTTGCTGACAAACCAATATTTTATATGCATTTCAAGATGTTTTTAGTAGGTTTTGGCTTTGATATGTGTGCTTAAATGAATAGGAAATGATAAGTTTTTATACTTATACGTTTTCTATATGCTTTGCGTTTTCTCATGATTTTCGTGCCTATTTCAGGTGCTGTGGCAATTTTCTGGGAATGTTTGACTTATCCGATGTCAAAGAGGATCGAAAGAGGAAGCCGTAGCACTTTGCGGATTAATTTTCCGATGCAGGACGAGAGAGAACGAGCCAAAACCGTGAGAGCGCGCAAACTGTGAAATGTAGGCGGAAAATGCACAAGTCAAACCTCTAGTCAACTCTCCAGAAATTACAAATTTTACCCCACCTTCTCAATCAAGTTTCTCTTTATTGCAATTTGACCCCAACTTATGGGAAGTCTATAAATACCTTGTTATTTGCCTCATTTGGCATATGATTCAACACTTGTAATTCATTTGTGCACAACAACTTTAGAACCCTAGCTTTCCCTCTTTCCTTTTTAGTATTTTCAAATATTATTGAAGATTATTGTTTGGTGTCATTTTGTTAGGATTTAGTCGTTATTTATTATTTTTTTTTGTGTCGTTTTGGAGTCATTTTGTGTTGTTATAGCTATGATTTGGGTGTTTTGAGTATTTTACTTGTTAGGGATCATGGGAGCCGAAAGAAGGAGAAAGAACGAGAAAAGGAAGAAAAAGGAGTGCAAAACTGGACAAAGTGCGCGGATCAGTTGGAGCGCTCGCTCCATGAACAGTTCTCGAAGGATTTGCACATAAGCGTTGGAGCGCCCGCTCCAGGGTGTTGGAGCGCCCGCTCCAGTTCAAGGATTTCAGAAAGGATTTTACGTAGCCATTATGGAGCGCCCGCTCCTAACCTTTGGAGCGCTCGCTCCATGTTGCGATTTCACAATTACTTTCCTAGTTTGGATCAAACTCTTACCTTAGTATATATATGCCATTAGGGCACGAATTATGAACAACCTTTATCTTAGTTTTTCAGTTCTAAATACTTTAGCTTTAGTTTTTATTGCTTTCTTTTGTTCGAATCCGGATTCGTAGTTCGTTGCAGTTTAATTCAAGTTCTTCGTTTCTTCGTTATTTTCGTAAGTTATTTTATTGCTTTCGTTTAATTGCTTTAATTACTTGCTTTAGTTCTAGATTCGATTTCTTTATTGCTTCGTTTAATTTCCTTAGTTTAATTTCGTTCGTTCGGTTTCCAAAGTCTAGTTTAGATTCGTTTTTCTTTCGTTTTCAATTCTCTCGTTTTCAAAGTTCTTAGAATTAGATTTATTTATTTAATTTCCAGATTTCCAGATTTAGTTTAATTATGTCTAGGTTCGTTTTCGTTTTCTTTGTTGTTTTCTTTATTGCTTTCTTTTCGATTCTTGCCTAGGTAGTTTTATTGCTTTCTTCTAGTTTAATTTTCTAAGTTTATTTAATTCAATTTATTTCCAGCTTTCTAGATTAGATTTATTGCTTTGATTTAATTGCTTTGATTTATTTTCTCGTCTAGGATTTTAAAAACCAAAAACCCAAATATTCTATTTACTTGCTTTCTTAGTTTAGGTTGTTTTTACTACACAGTTATTTGCCCTGTTAAGTTTTCCTTGAGATTCGACTTAGGTTTTTACTTACTAAGTGCTAGGATAGATTTCGTTCTATTGCGAACACTTTTTAGTGAAACAATTATGCTTGGAGATTGAAGAGATTGTTGAAGATTTCTTCTCTACTTTTCTTTCCTTGTCATTTACATTATGTTTTTACTTGTTGTTTATGGTTTGATGCTTAGATCCATGCTAAGCTAGATCCATAGAGGTTTCAAATGATGGATGATGTGAATTAGGCTAGGATTTGATGGCTTTTGACGTGGATCTACCTTTCCTTTGAGTTGCCCTTGGATTTGATTGGATTTAATTGCATGAATGATTGACAACCATGAGTGCATACAAGGTGTTTGATGGAATGCCTAGGAAGCTTCCATTCATAGCACTTGGCATGAATCCTTGCTCATATTATCTAGTATTGATTTGCATTGCTCCTAGAAAGAATTATGTGAATTGATATTAGATTAATAGGCATTGTGCTTTTAGGAGTTGGTAATATGTTTAGAATGTTAAGCATGTTATTCAATCCACTAGTTATCAAGTCTTAGGAGGATGAGATAGCTTGATTTATGTAATAATGCCACTTAAAGGAATTAAAATGGTTTGATGCATCACTTGTCTAGTCCTTAGCCTAATCACATCGGAAATCGTTAGAGACATTATCTTCTTTACTTGTTCCTTTATTACTTGTTCTTTACATTTGTTTACTTGCAAGTTTCATTTACTCATTGCATGTTTAAGTTTGTCATTTACTTACTTCCTTGCCTAGTTATAGAAAAAACCAAACCAAGTCTATGTGCTCAAATAGGATAATAGAGACAAGACGAACTACTTGACTATCTCTCGACACATTCACTCCTCGTGTTCGATACTCGGACTTCTCTAGTTCGATATTATTGCTAGGTTAGAAATAGCCTAGTCAATTTTTGGCGCCGTTGCCGGGGAGTGAATAGATTGATGATCAATAGATTGTTTAGTTTCTTGTTGCTAATTTGAGCTTGTTTTATTTTTATAGTTAGGATGGTATTGTGCTTGTTGATTCAAGCATTTTATTGGACTATTTTTGATTTCTTTATTGGTGTGCTTGATAGGTACACACTTCATAGATCCAAGGTTAAACATGTGGAATCTTTCGATTTGGATTATGAGAAGAGAGAAAGAACTTCCAAAGAGCAAGATGTGGAAATCAATCCAGAAGTGGAAGTTCTTATGAAGCGATTGGAGGTTATGGAAGCAAGAGTGGATGAGCAAAGGAGGAG
The DNA here is from genome assembly GCA_029379335.1 of Thymus mandschuricus. Lineage (NCBI taxonomy): Eukaryota > Viridiplantae > Streptophyta > Magnoliopsida > Lamiales > Lamiaceae > Thymus > Thymus mandschuricus. The sequence goes on along the minus strand of CM057074.1, from coordinate 8,657,546 downwards.
AACTCAAGAGGTTCAGTTACCTCCTATAATTGAGATATTCCAACCTCCGAAGGAAAGTTATTAAGGAAGAGAATGGGGCACGGTTGATGCACCTAGCTTTGAGCTTAAACCGGGTTTGATTCGTTTGGTTCAAGTAAATCAATTTGGAGGAGAAGTCACCGAGGACCCAAATGATCATCTATACTCATTCCTTGAAATTTGTGATACCCTCAAGCTCGAAGGAGTGCCAAATGACATAATCCGGATGAGACTCTTCGGATTTTCACTTCGTGACCGGGCTAAAGAGTGGTTCAAAGGTCTCAATGGGAAGTCAATCAAATCTTGGGAGGATTTATACAAATCTTTTTTTTCGAGATACTTTCCACCTTCCAAGGTACAACGCCTAATATCGGAGATTTATCAATTTTCCCAACATGAGGATGAGACGATATTCGATACTTGGGAGAGATTCTGAGAGCTTTTAAGGAAATGCCCTCCACATGGCCTAGATGAGAGTCGACAAATCTTCATCTTCTATGGTGGTTTGAGTTCACAAACGAGAACTATTGTAGATGCTACCTCCGGAGGTTGCTTGCTAAATCGAGATGTGAAGGAAGCCATGAGGATTCTTGAAGATATGGTTTCTAATTCTTTTCAATGGCCTATGGAAAGGGTAAATTCAAAGAAAGTTACCTCCATGTTGGATGATAAATATGAAGAGCTTGCTTCCCAAATTACCAACCTCAAGAAGAAGCATGAAGAGACTAGAATGGCATTGATGGAAACTCAAGATTGGCAAGATTGGCAAAGGTTTAAGAATAGAGAGATTCTTGGCCAAGAAGAGGCGGTACACATCAATCAACAACTCCTTTCGGTTTCTCAACAACTTATGGACGAGAATCGACTACAATCTTGGAGTTATGAAGATCCATCGATACTTCCATCTTCCATGCCTATTCATGAGCTTCAAGAGGAGTTAGACCCTATCTTGCCATACTCGATGGAGGATAAAGGTATCTTTCTTACTTTTCCTTCCCAAACTTCTATGGAGAATGGTGATTTGAGTGAGCGGAATGATGATATCATGGATAATACATCACTTCCTCTTGAGTTAAGATGTGAGGATCATGATGAGTTTGGGGGAGAGAAGAGAGATGATCTTGTAGAGAGTACTCCTCATGAAGAAGTTGTAGAGATGAGCATTGATAGGTTGGAAGAGTTCAAGAAGTTGGATATCAATTCTTCTTTGGTCGAGTTGTTGAGAACTATGCCAAATCATGAGAAGTTCTTGGAGGATGTGGACAAGAGAAAGATGAGGATGGATGATGACATGACCATTGAGCTATCGAAGGGATGTAGTGCTAAACTACAAGGAGAGTTCCCCAAAAAAAAAAAGCAATCATGGAGATTTCACAATTTCTTGTGAAATTGGTGGCCAAATGCTTAAACATGTCTTGTGTGACATGGGCTCAAGAGTGAACGTGATGCCCCTTCCTATCTTTGAAAGTTTGAAGATTGGAACTCTTATGCCCACCATGACGATACTTAAATTGGCGGATCGCTCTATCATAATTCCATGGGGAAAGATCGACAATGTGCTTATCAAGGTTGGAAAGTTCATCTTTCCGGTGGACTTCTTCATTCTTGACATTGATGAGGAGCATAACTTTCTTTTAATACTTGGTATGCCTTTCTTGTCCACAAGCCGAGCTATATTGGATGTTTGTAATGGAAGTCTCACTTTCCGAGTTGATGAAGAAGAGATGACACTTTATGAATCGAAAGTTGAGAATGGATTGAAAACTCCAACCAAGGATGAGGACCTTGAGCTTGAAGACTTACCTCATTCAATGTTTGTTGATGCATTCCCATATCGTGGAGGAGGTTTCAAAAACCTAGGAGGCGTGAAGTTCCAAGAAAAGATTGCCGATCCTTCACGTGAGAGGTTTACAAGTTTTGGAGGTCAAGAGAGGACCTCGTTTGATGTTCCATGAGATACATTGAGGTATCGTCGAGCTAACGACGTTAAACAAGCGCTCGTTGGGAGGCACCCCAACACGTATCATTTGTTTATTCGTTTTTCTTTAAGTTCAAGTTTAGTCGTTTTATTCGAATAAGAGTGAGAGTGGGTTGATATGCTATAGAAAGGAATTTTTCTAAGTGTTGGTTGTTTTTCTATGCTTTAGAAAATTTTTGAGATTTTTCAAGTTGACAACTTCATGCCTTAGAAAAATTTTGAGAATTTTCAAGTTTTTGAAGTCCAACACTTAGAAAAATTTTGAGGTTGTAAATTTCAGTTTTGCGCAGTCCGGCGGTAAAATAAAAAAGAAATAGCAAAACTCGTCGGAATTCGATTCCGCCAATTGGAATGATTTCGTAAGACTTGGGAGTAGGGGGAGGACCGTCTTTCATCCCGGACCGGCCCGAAAACGCCCGGGCCAAGTCCGGGAACAGTACCAACCACGACCAGTTTTGCAACCGAATTTGGGTCGCAAATGGCTTTTGCGACCGAATTTGGGTCGCCAATGGCGAGGAGTTTTATGCCTGCTCAATCGCGGTCAACCCTCTCCTCCCGGGTTTGACCGCCAATCTTCCTTCTCCCCTATTTTCATTTTGTTTTTCCATTTTCTTTTTGCTATTATCTCTCTTATCTCCTACACCTCTTATACCTCATTTCTCTTACTTATTCATTTCTTTTTCTTGAGATGATGAACATGTTCTTGAAATTGAAGTCGAGAGGAGCAAAGCATGACGAAGAAAAGGAATCAACTCAATCGAGCATGTACCGGAGTGAGCAACATTGAACGTGATTTACATCGCAAGCTTGGACCTTTGTGAGTGTAGTTTAAATTCCTTATTATTCTTCCCTCCAAACTCATTTTAGACTTTGTTTCTAAAATAAGTTTGGGGGAGGGGGGTAGGATAAGGTCTTTAAACTACTTTTCTCTCTTCGGTTTTTCATTAAAGTTGCGAGTTGCGATTTTTAAGCTTGCATTTGCTTGATGAAGTTGATTGTGCTTAATTGGATGCTTGAAAAGGATGAATTTGTTTGAGTGTGTTTGATATGTGATGAGAGTGTATAAGTTGGAATGTGATTCAAGTGGTTCATATGTGTGTAAATGTATGCTTACTTGCAAATATTGCAAATTTTTTAAAACTTCTTTCGAATGAATCACTTGAAGTATTGGTTTTCATATTGTGTTTTTCACTCCTTTGCTTTCAAGAGAGGCGTCGATGATGAAGTTGAGCGAAAAATGATATCATATTTTTGGAATCTTTCATGTGTGTATTGAGTATGAAATGATTGCATAACATGATTAACTAGGAATGATTGATCTTAGGCATATGAACTCTAAACAAAAGCTTGTGAGATTTGGGCCAACGTTGAATTGATAACGTTCTTTTTCTTTCTTGAGAGTTTGCCATGTATTGCATTGTTATCTTCTAGAACTTGCCTTCAATCTCGATCGAGGTTGCTATATGTGCTACGAGAACTTAAAAATGATTTTAGGCCCTCACTTGTTAGCCTCATTATTTCCTAAACACTAACCAAATGAAACGTTAACTTTGTGGTCCCCCTTGAGCCTTTGAAACCCTTGTTACTAAACAGGATGAAAGGGGGTGAAGGTTGGTTAAGGGAATCCATTGAGAGGTTGTGAAGTAAGTGAGAAAGCGAGGTTTGAGGAGTTTGATTGAAGAGGTCGTTGTGAGATGAGAATACTCCTATGAGCTCTAACGTAAAAAAAAAAAAGAAAAAAAAAATGAAAGAGATATGGAATTCTCATAGACAAAAAAGAAGTGAAAAAAAAAAAAAAAAGAAATGATGAGAAAAGAAAAGGAAAAAAAAAGAAAGAAAAGAGTTGAAAAGAAAGAAAAAGTTTGAATAAAGTTAGTTGTGTATGAGAGCATAAAGGAGTTATTCATGAATATTTAGAAGCTTCAATCAAACTTGGGTATTAAAGAGTGTTAAGAGGTGAAATGGTGAAGGTAGAAGGTGGAGGAATTCACACTTAGAGTGGAAAAGAGAAGGTGGAAGTACTTGAGAGATTTCTTAGTCACTTAGCCAAAAAAATCCCTACCGAAACCAATGTCCCCACATTACAAGCCTAAATAAAAGACCTAGTTGATCTTAGTTCGAGTGCACAACTAAGCGATGGAGATCTTGAGATTTAGGGCAAGCTTATGGTAAGAGCAATGCATGCATGAGTTCGATGAGTGAAAACATTTCTCCCATACACTTGAGAGAAAGAGCGATACACTTATACCTAGTGAGGTTTGGAGTTTCACTATGCTCGAGTGATTGATTTCTTAGTTGAAAGTGTCGTGTGATTATGGATTGTTCGATTCACCTTGGGAGTTCCATGCTTAAAATGCTTTGTTGAGTGAGAACTTTGAGTCATCGATGATCTTGAATTGCATACCCATTCGGTTTGAGTGTTTTGATTGTTTTGTTCCATTTTCGGGACGAGTAATGGCTTAAGTTTGGGGGAGTTGACAAACCGATATTTTATATGCATTTCAAGATGTTTTTAGTAGGTTTTGGCTTTGATATGTGTGCTTAAATGAATAGGAAATGATAGGTTTTTATACTTATGCGTTTTCTATATGCTTTGCATTTTCTCTTGATTTCCGTGCCTATTTCAGGTGCTGTGGCAATTTTCTGGGAATGTTTGACTTATCCTATGTCAAAGAGGATCGAAAGAGGAAGCCGTAGCACTTTGCGGATTAATTTTCCGATGCAGGACGAGAGAGAACGAGCCAAAACCGTGAGAGCGCGCAAACTGTTAAATGTGGGCGGAAAATGCACAAGTCAAACCTCTAGTCAACTTTCCAGAAATTACAAATTTTACCCCACCTTCTCACTCAAGTTTCTCTTTATTGCAATGTGACCCCAACTTATGGGAAGTCTATAAATACCTTATTATTTGCCTCATTTGGCATATGATTCAACACTTGTAATTCATTTGTGCACAACAACTTTAGAACCCTAGCTCTCCCTCTTTCCTTTTTAGTATTTTCAAATATTATTGAAGATTATGCTTGGAGATTGAAGAGATTGTTGAAGATTTCTTCTCTACTTTTCTTTCCTTGTCATTTACATTATGTTTTTACTTGTTGTTTATGGTTTGATGCTTAGATCCATGCTAAGCTAGATCCATAGAGGTTTCAAATGATGGATGATGTGAATTAGGCTTGGATTTGATGGCTTTTGATGTGGATCTACCTTTCCTTTGAGTTGCCCTTGGATTTGATTGGATTTAATTGCATGAATGATTGACAACCATGAGTGCATACAAGGTGTTTGATGGAATGCCTAGGAAGCTTCCATTCATAGCACTTGGCATGAATCCTTGCTCATATTATCTAGTATTGATTTGCATTGCTCCTAGAAAGAATTATGTGAATTGATGTTAGATTAATAGGCATTGTGCTTTTAGGAGTTGGTAATATGTTTAGAATGTTAAGCATGTTATTCAATCCACTAGTTATCAAGTCTTAGGAGGATGAGATAGCTTGATTTATGTAATAATGCCACTCAAAGGAATTAAAATGGTGTGATGCATCACTTGTCTAGTCCTTAGCCTAATCACATCGGAAATCGTTTGAGACATTATCTTCTTTACTTGTTCCTTTATTACTTGTTCTTTACATTTGTTTACTTGCAAGTTTCATTTACTCATTGCATGTTTAAGTTTGTCATTTACTTACTTCCTTGCCTAGTTATAGAAAAAACCAAACCAAGTCTATGTGCTCAAATAGGATAATAGAGACAAGACGAACTACTTGACTATCTCTCGACACATTCACTCCTCGTGTTCGATACTTGGACTTCTCTAGTTCGATATTATTGCTAGGTTAGAAATAGCCTAGTCAGTTGCCAGTCAGAAGAGGAACCTCGCTATACGGGAAATAGATTTAACAGTTCAAATCAATGATGACCCGATGAAAGTGGAGGATGCCAAGCGTATGCTTGAGGAGAAGGAGAAAGAGCTGGAAGCTGTGACTTCCAAGCTTACAATGTCAGAGGAAAATTGAAGAAGAGAGAGGAGGAACTTGTCTCGCTTGTGACGAAGCACAAGGAGGAGATGAAGGCTGTTGGTCCCGGTTTGCTATAGGAAAAATACGTAGAGGGGGGGGTGAATACGTATTTTGAAGTTTTTCAACTTCAATTCCTTAACTCAGAGTATAAAGTAAAGTGCTCTTTGGAAATACTAAGACCTAGCCGAGGGCTAGATCAAAAGCAATCACGAATCTCTTGACCTAAGCTTAGAGCTTGATCAAGAGTGAGACTTTACTCTTTGTGCGGAATTTGGTGAGCTATAATCTTTCCTAAGTAATTGAAAATCCAAGTTAAGTTTGTTTATATGCACGTGCAATGGATAATCGAATACTGTAAAGAGATTAAGGTAAGAGAGATACGACACAGAGATTTATAGTGGTTCGGAGATAACGCTCCTACGTCCACTTTGTTGCACGACGGCAACTGTTCTTTTCACTCAAGAACTTGAAGGTTACGGGTCCTTCAAAAACCTGGTCGGGATCGGGCTTCACTTGCCTAGATCAAACGACAGACGTAGTGATTGCGGGTTCACTACACAAACCTAACAAAGACTGGAAGCTTCACTCGCTTCAGTCAAACAGACAGGGAGATTACGGGCTCTCCTTACAGCCTAGCTTCGATCGAGCTTTACACAAACGATGTAAGTGTAAGCTTGGATCTCAACTCTACGATCGAGGCTTCTTCAATCGATGAAAGAAGGGCCTTAGATCTGAACAACCTAACGACAACACTCAAAACCTAACAGACAGAGTTTAGGGTTTTTGGTTGACGAAACACACTATGAAGAACTCTTTACAGTGAATGCAAAGATTGGCTAGAGTTCTTCTTCTAAGCTTGGATATATGAAGTGGGCTTAGAATCTAAGTGTGAAGGCTGTGAAGACGAGTTCCGATGGACTGGAAACTCGGAGAACACTTGAAAACAAAGACTCGAAGTTTGCTAGAAAGCTGGGAGTGTTTGTTTGCTGTATGCGCTCGAATGCTCAAGTAGTGTTCTACTTCTTCACGTCTTCATCCTTCACTATTTATAGGCGGAGGGTTGGCTAAGATCCGTTGCTTGGTTGGTGGCCTTGTACCTCCTCCTCTCGACAGTACTTGCGCAGGCAGTAGCTTTTGCAGACGCGCAGATTTGGACTTTTGCCAAAATTGGCTAACTTCCAAGTTTAACAGTAACTGGAGCGAGCCAGTACTGTTGCGGCGTCTTTGTCGGCCTGGCAGTCAACTACTCTGCTCCTCTCCGTTTTCGACACGTGGAGATCTCGTAATTAATGCGGAGATCTCCTGTTGACTGGAGTTCAAATTCGGAGCGGGAATTTGTGCTGTCGCTTTCTGGTAGGTAGTGGCTCGCTTCGCTTTGAAGTTGTAGCGTCCGCTATAGTTGAATCTACTGTAGCGCTCGCTTCGCTTCGCTTCGCTAGCTTCGGCACGCTTCACTTCAGCTTCGGTAGACTTGCTTCGCTTTGGAAAACACACTCAAGCGAGTGGCCTTCACTTGAACTTTTGAAGCCTAATCTAAGCAAAATAAAAGAGCCATCCTAACAGTGTAGGCTTAGAAAAATTCTAACCTATTAACTACATCAAAATGGGTCGCTTGGGAAAAGGACGCTTGGGGTTTTGGAATCTAATCAAAACAAATGACTTCATTTATCAAATGTCCCATGAAGTTCCCCCTTAACAATTTAGTCCTTAACAATTCCCAACAATTTCCCCCTTTTTGATGATGCCAAAACCCATTCGACTTAGATAAAAATAAATCTAGTCTATCTAACCGTGAAGGGAACTCCAAGCGACTGCTTCCTTTGCAGTTTCGTTTGTAATTTTCTTTTAAGTTCCTTCCCTTTTTTTTCGGTTAAATTAATGAGTTTGTAGCAGAAATATAAAGTCATTCACAAAGCGAGTAAATGACACAGAAGAGACAGAAATTGAAAGTGAGATAAATGAACAAGAAGTTCACACAAGATATGTTCAGAAGCTTGAAACTCGAAGGTTTCCTGTAGCTTCATCCTCCTTCCCTTCTCTTGTCACTTCCCTTCTTCCTCCTTCTCCTCCTCTTCTACATCTGCCTCCAAATCTTTTGCAATCATATCTTCGGGTATGGTGTATGCACTGAAGACCTTTGCTTCCATTGACTCAACACTGTGGATACTTGGCCTCCTCCAAGTCTCTTCCAATTGAAAGGCTTCATCCACCTCAGCGTCGATGATGCTGCGATTGAGGATACTGGTGCCAGGTAGAAATGGCATGATGAATTCCTTCTTAGCTGGTACCTTGATGATCAATGGTGTAGGCTCTCCAAGCTGCGCAAGAGCGAAGACTTCTTGCCTAAATTTCTCATCATAGACACTCAGAAAGTTGTTGAGCGCAGTGACCCTTGAGCATTCAGTCTGTAATGGCACTACTTCCCAATAGTAGTAAGCTTTGATGAACTTCTCCTTGTAGTATAGCCATTGCTCGAGTAGTTCGTCAGGAATGAACTGCTCAATTTCACGGGCATCAGGGTGCTCATTTCTGCGTACAGCCAACTCCTCCTCCGACCGGCTGGACATCTGTGCTATGATTGTTTTGAACTTCTTTCCTGACTCGCTGCTCCAGAAAGGAAGCTTCTTGTTGAGTTGCTTGCGAATGTAATTGCGTTCTTCTCTGAGAGGGTAGCGGCCAGAGTCAATCATTTCTTTTGCAGTCTTGTGACAAGTGTCGATCATAGCCTGATCTAGGCATGCATCGAATTCTTCTGGCGTGATTGGAACAAAGATACTTCTGACCAAAACGGACTGGATGAGTTTCATTTCATTGAAATTTTTCTCAATTCGTTCGTCAATGACTTGCAGTCGTTTTGTCCTTGTCCTCTTTTCCTTCTCTGCCCTTGGAACAACTGCCTTCTCAACTTTTTGGCGCTTGGTCGCTGAATCATCTCTCTTAGTTTCTGGATCTGTTCGCTTCACTATTGATGATGGGGGAGATGAAGTGGGTGCTTCGTCTGAAGTGGGCGCTTGAGAGCTTGAAGTACCTGCAAGAGTTTTCAGATTAGACTGGCGCTCGCTCTCCCAAGCCATAGTCTCGCTCGCCTCTGCTAGCTTCCGCCTCTCCTCCTTTGTTAGCACAGTAACTGGAGGATGTCGAGCAATGGAAGAGGCAAGCACTTTATCTCCAAGTGGCTTGCGGGGTTCTTCAGGCTTTTTCAGCGGTTCCTCCACAGTGAGCTTTTCTTTGCCTTTCTTTGCAGACTTCGCCTCTCTCTCCTCTTCTCCAGTACCACTACACTCCTCCAACAGTTTCTCTACTTCAACAGCTCCAACAGCTCCACCTTGTGGCTCCAAGAGATTGACATTTTTCTGTACCATCCCTTCCCCCTTTTTGGCATCATCAAAACCAGGGGTTGGGACGCTTGTCTTTCCAGTAAGAGACTTGTGAAGGACCTCAATCTTGTCAAGTACAGTATGAAACATCTCTTCCGTTCGAACCGCGAAGACTTGCTTTTCCGACAATTCAGCATTTTTCCTTAGACTTTCAAGCTCTCTCTTGTCAATGGCACTCTCCTCTTTGACTTTCTTCAATTGGGTTCGAAGTAAGTCAAGAGTCTTCTTGGTACTGAGGAGTTCGCTTTCTTTCATCACCAACTCTCCCTCCTTATTCTCCAGTTTCTTTTTCAACTCCTTCACCTCCTTTTCCAACGTCTCCTTCTCTTTACCAACTGTGACCAGTTTGGTATTCACCACTCTCAAGCGGCTCCGTTCTGCGTCACGCGAGTCCTTGAGATCATTCACCAGATTTACTTGTGCCTCCAACACTTTCTCCTTCTCCTTCAACTCCATCTTCTTTTTGGTGATCTCGTCTTGTAAACTTAAGATCTTCGCGTTCTTAACCTCCATCTCCTCTGCGTGATCCCTCATTAGCTTCTTCTCATGCATGGTTGGGGTGTGCTCAGGGATATGGGTAGTTTCAGTAGGTGAGGATTGAGATTTGTTAACTTCAATGTCCTCAAGCGGCTTCTCCACAGCCTCGCTTTCTTGGACAGGTGAAGTGTCTTGCTTCACTTTCTTCTTCCCTTGCTTTGCAGCCACTTGCTTCAAAGATGAAGCGGCTTGCTTTGCTTGGGACACTTCAGCTTGTGCTTTCACACCTTGCCTTGCTGCGGGCACTTCTACAACTAGAAGTCCCTGATCCATTGGGATTTTTGTTTTCTTCCACTTGTCGTAGAAGGTGGTGTGCTTGTTGTAGATGATCGTGTCAGATTCTGGCCATATCATCTCTGGATACTTCATTTCCAGAGCAACAGACAGCCTTGAGAAGAATTTCAATTTTCCTTTGCGCAGAATCTTATCTGGAGTTCCTGGTACGAAAGCAAAATCGTCAGCAGCTTCGTGGATTTGCTTGAGAAGCCACCCGTGCCAGTTAAACTTTGTTCCGGCGAGACTGTCGACGATCATGGCGGTTCCGATCAGTTTCGTCTCCGACAGCGTATCAAAGGATCCAACATAGCATGCGATGCTCTTCGTAAAGAGTTCGCAGATGAGATTGAACGGTTTCTTCAAGCTTTTGCGAATGTTGGCTTCCTTGAAATTCGGATTAGCTCCAGCGACTGCAAATCGGCCATACTGCACTCCGGCCGAAAGACCCAGATCTAACAGAGAGTCTCCTCCTTCTCTCTGTAGATCGAACACTTCGATAAGTTCGCTCATATCCACCTCCACCGGCTTCCTGGTTTGTGGATTAGTGAATGATGTAGTATTTTGATCCTTCCTCAAGTTCAGTAGGATTTCTCCCACTGCCTTTGCCAAAATCTTCGTCGGCACTAACGTTATGAACTTCCATAGACCGGCCGTGGTCACGGCTCTACGGAAGAATCCATTTACTTCGACCACAATAGGGTCGAGATGGGGTTCGACGTTGATGTGCTCGCCAACATTTGTCATGAACTCCTCCATTGTCTCAGTATTCTTTTTCTTGCCCATGGTGGTTTTTGAAAGAACTCGAAGAAAATTTTAACAATGAAGTAGAAAAGGGTTGAGACTCGTGAGTTGCAGAGTAATTGCAGATCTAACACGAGAATGGCAAATTTAGAAGGCTGTGAAAGGTTTGCAGTTCTGCCTCGTCCCATATATATAGAATTAGGTTATGGCTGACGTGGCAGGGGTAGGACGGTAATAACACCGAAAATCCTGTAGGTAGGCGGCGGACGTGCGGTGATGGATCTGATGTGTCCGGCGTCATCACAGTAAAAGTGAACCGCCACTTGCTCGGCGTCGCCACGTGGCCTTCTTTGGTTGGCTTGTCGTATACGGCTTTGATCGAACGGCTCCAGATTGGGGGCTATTGAGATTCGACGGCTGGATCTTCTCTGCCTTTTCCCGCTTCAAATTCAAGCGTGTGAACACGCGCCCGTTATTTCCGTCGTTCCTGCACCTGCATTAAATGCACAGCAGAAAGTAAAATTGCACTCGAGTGCAAACAGCTCATACTCGCTTCATGCCCGCTCGCTTCGAGTTGGGCCGCTATGGCTTGACTCGCTTGAGAGGCATTCGCTTGAGTGACTGTTCTGCACTCGCTTGCGATGGCTAGCTTTGAGTGACGAAGCACTCGCTTGGCCATCTGAAGCGACTGGAACAAGATATTGAATTTCTTTGCTTAATTTAAAATGTTTCTGACTTACATACTTCGAGGATAAACAATAATGTTTTCCTCTTTGTATTTGTGTCAGATTCATTTCATATTTTCCACGTAGTGAGTGAAGGTTTCTAGCACGCTTCGGCTCACTTAGTGTACTTAAAATTGAAACACTTACCAGTCAATCTCACTTCGTAGGAGATTGATACCACAAATTGAAGACTTCATTTGAATTAGATACCACCTGCTGAATGCTACACGTTGAGTTAGATCTTCATGGCATTCATCTTCATGGCATTCATCTTCCTCTACGAATTAGAGAGTCCTCCATCGAAGTGAATGAGGGAGAAAATGAATAAAGTACACAAGCTTACTACAACCCGAAGGGAGCATCACGTAAGTGTACTTATTCACGACGAATGGGGGATGAGTACAAGTCCTTATCTCAGAGCAGAAATGGACAGGATGACAATGAGAATGCTCTGACAAGACAATCTCGTATTTTACGCAGAAGCATGTCACCAGCCCTGCAACCTTTTGTATAAAAAGGTAAACCTTCAAGCTTTCCTTCGTTCTAGAGAATGAATCTGCAGTTGGTTCGCTTTGACCCAAGTTAGGGCAAATCGAGGCAATGCAGAATTCAAGATTTGCAGCATTCTTGCTCGCTTTGGAAGTAGCTTGCTCCGAGAGAAGCATTAGTTCCCCCTTAACCATATACTTAACAATTCCAATAAGTTGGTAGGGAACTTCTTCCAATACTCCACCTTTCTCCACCTAACTTCATTTTCTTCAAGCGAGTGAGTTTTGAAGTGGCTCGCTTGAGTTGGTGAAGATCCGAAGTGAGTGACGCTCAAGAGAACAAGCGAACAATCCTCCGTGCATCCTGGAACTAGCATTCTTCACCAGGGTCTAATAACCCTAATTCCATGCATAGCTGATTGAAACGAGACTCAGCTAGAGGCTTGGTGAGGATATCTGCTCGCTGGAGATCGGTATGGATTTTCTCGAGCTTGATATCCTTCTTCTCGACATGATCACGAATGAAATGATGTCGAATTTCCACGTGCTTGCACCTGGTGTGAAGCACTGGATTCTGCGAGATACATATGGCACTGTTGTTGTCGCAGAAGATCGGAATTTCATTCGCTTCAACTTTGTAGTCCTTCAACTGTTGACGAAGCCATAGGATTTGAGAACAGCAGCTTCCTGCGGCCATATATTCAGCTTCAGTTGTTGAAGTGGCTACGCTTGTTTGCTTCTTTGAGAACCATGAGATTAGCTTGCTTCCCAAGAACTGACATGTGCCCGACGTTGATTTCCTATCAACTCGGCAGCCTCCATAGTCAGCATCGGAATATCCAGTGAGCTCCAAATTGTCTTCTGCTGGATACCACAGACCCATGTTGATAGTGCCCTTCAAATATCGAAGAATCCTTTTGGCAGCTTCAAGATGGCTGTGTTTGGGATTGCTTTGGAAGCGAGCGCAGACACCGACTGCAAAAGCAATATCTGGCCTGCTTGCAGTGAGATAGAGAAGTGACCCAACTAGGGCACGATAATCTGTAGGATCTACAGATTTTCCTCCTTCGTCTGGCTCCATCTTCCAGTTGGTATTCATAGGGATCTTCACAACTTTAGCATGTTGAACACCAAACTTGGCAAGCATATCTCGAGTGTACTTGGCCTGGTTGATGAAAATTCCATTATCCTGCTGCTTCACTTGAAGACCTAGAAAGCAGCTCATCAAGCCAATCATCGACATCTCATACTTGGTCTTCATTAGCTCTCCAAACTTCTCGCTAAGCGACTGGTTTGGTGACCCAAATATGATGTCGTCCACGTAGATCTGGACCCATAGCATATCTTCTCCATGATTGATGGTGAAGAGAGTCCGATCTATCTTTCCCTTTTGGAATCCATTTTCCACTAGGAATTGAGATAATGTATCGTACCAAGCTCTGGGAGCTTGCTTCAACCCATACAGGGCTTTCTTCAAGCGATACACTTTATCTCCCTGCTCGAAACCCGGTGGCTGCTCCACATACACTTCTTCCTTGAGTTCACCGTTGAGGAATGCGCTCTTCACATCCATTTGGTACACTTTGAATTTCTTGGCCGCTGCATAGGCTAGAAATAAACGGATCGCTTCAAGACGTGCCACTGGAGCGAAGGTCTCGTCAAAGTCGATTCCTTCCTCTTGGCAGTAGCCTTTGGCAACTAGTCGCGCCTTGTTCCTCACTACGTTGTGGTCCTCGTCCGTCTTGTTCTTGAACACCCACTTGGTGCCAATAACATGCTGAAACTTGGGACGATCCACGAGGTACCATACGTCGTTCCTGGTGAACTGATTCAGCTCTTCTTGCATGGCGATCACCCAGTTAGAATCGGCTAGGGCTTCCTCCACGCTTGATGGCTCAATGTTTGAGAGAAAGCAACTGAACATGGCACTTTCTCCAAACACTTGACTTCTGGTCACTACACCCTTGGATGGATCTCCAATGATTTGGCTAGGTGAGTGATCCTTGAGCCATGCTCGCTTTGATCCGCCAGCTTCATCTTCATCCGCTTCCTTGTCGCTCGCTTCACCGTCTGAAGCGACTGGATTGGGTGCTTGGCCTGCACTAGCTTCAGGAATCTTGGGGGCAGCTTCGACTTCTCCTTTGGGATCCTGCTCGCTTGAGTCCTTGATCTCATCATCTTCATCAAGCACGTCCCAAGTGAGTTGATTTGAGGGTTCCTTGCTTTGATTCTTTTCATTCGCTTGGGCCTGTTCCTGTGGAAGACTTAAAGAAGATTCATCAAATACGACATGGGGTGATTCTTCCACAATTAGGGTTTTACAGTTGAATACTCTGTAGGCTTTGCTAGATGTAGAGTATCCTAAGAATACTCCTTCATCTGCTTTGCTTTCAAAGGCTTTCAACTGTGACTTCCCATTGTTGTGAATGAAGACCCTACAACCAAAAATATGGAAATAAGAAATGTTAGGAATTCTCCCTGTCCATATTTCATATGGTGTTTTGTCGTGCTGTTTGTTGAGAAGCGTCCGATTCTGTGTGTAGCACGCCGTGTTGGCAGCTTCAGCCCAATACTTCATTGGAAGCTTCGAGTCAGCAATCATGGTGCGAACGGCTTCTTTGATGATTCGATTTCTTCTTTCAGCAACTCCATTCTGCTGAGGAGTGCGTGCTGAAGAAGTTTGATGTGCTATGCCATGCTCCGTGCAGTACGCTTCAATTGTAGAGTTCAGGAACTCTGTGCCTTTGTCGGAGCGAATGGTCACTATAGCTTGATTCTTTTCCACCGCCAATCGCTTGAGCAGTTGTGGCAGTTTGGTCAGTGTCTCCTTCTTGCTGAATAGAAATACAACCCATGTGTAGCGAGAGAAATCGTCGACTACAACTAGAGTGTACTTCCTTCCATTTACACTAACTGGAGTAACTGGACCAAACAGATCCATGTGAAGCAGCTCGAGCACTCGCTTTGATGAGGCTTCTTCGAGACTGGCGAAGTGCTTCTTCGTCTGCTTCCCTCGTTGGCATGGTGAGCATGGATGGTCTCTGATGAAGACTTCATTCGGTATGCCTTGCACCAAACCTTTTCGAGCTAAGCGATTGATAGCTTTGAAATTGAGGTGGTTCAAGCGTCTGTGCCATAGCCATCCAATTTCTGTAGCACTTCTTGCAACTAGACAAGTTTCCTCCTTGCAGCTGTCCCATTGTGCTATGTAGACATTCCTTTGTCTAACTCCAGTGAGCACAATCTGGGATGTGAGTTTGCTCTTCACAATGCACTTGTTGGAGATGAACTCCACCCTGTACCCTTTATCACAAAACTGTGAAATAGATAACAGGTTGTGCTTGAGTCCTTCCACATAGGAGACTTCTTCAATTGTGAGCTTTCCAATTTTCAGTGCGCCGTATCCCCTGGTGCTTCCTCGAGAGTTGTCACCAAAGGTTACGTGTGGACCCTTCTTCTCTATGTAGTTGTGAAGTAGAGCTTTCATGCCGGTCATGTGTCTTGAACATCCACTGTCCAAGTACCAAACTAGTTGACCCTCACTTGGCATGGGATCCACGGCGCTCACCTGCAATTAGACAGATTTTGGTACCCAAATCAGTTTGGGTCCTTGCAGGTTAGTTCCCTTAGGTACCCACACTTGCTTCACTCTCTTTTGAGATGAAGCTTGTGTCTTGGGCTTCTCGACCTTCGAAAACTTGGTGTACTGCCTAGAAGCAGCTTCACACGTGCAACAGTGTGTGCAAGAGGGGTAGCGGCTCGCTTCAGACCTACCTATGCTCTTCCCACTTTGCTTATATCCTGAAGCGACTCGCTTCGGATTAGCTCTGGGTTTAGAGACTGACTTAGGGTTTCTAGTCTGTCGAAGCAGCTCGCTTGGTTTCCTCGAAGCGGTCCAACTAGGGTTTTGACCCCGACTCGCTTGAGTAACCTTGGAAGTTTGAAGCGGCCTCTTGGGTGCTTCAAGTTCTTCCCCCTCAACGTTTGTCCGGTTGGACCATCTCCAGTCCGGATAACGTGACACATAGACATTACTCCTTTTCTTGAAAGGGAGATCCTTTGTCTCTCGTGTCTTGGCTTGAGACTTAGAAGCTTCAACAGTTCTCCCTTTACCCTTGGATTGGTAAGACTTAGCATGTTGAGTGCTAGGGATTGTTGAATTTTGCTTGCCCTTCGGATCTGCCCTTAAAGATATAGACATCTTCATTGGCTTCCTTTTAGGGCTCTCAGCCATTTTGCCTTTGTCTTTGTTGGTGGTCGCTTTGGATGCAGTGGGCAATTCCAAAGTGACTGATGGTGTCGTGTTTGAAACACCAACAAAGACAGTTGGCTTGGAAGGTCCACCCTCATATCCAAGTCCTCCCTTTCTACCAAAAGGTAGAAGAGAACTCTCTAGTGCCTGTCTAGCGTATGATGCTTTATTTAAGTTGGCAACTAGAGTGGATTGGGTTTCATACCTTCCTTCCAAGATTTGATGTCTAGCGAAGAGATCCTCGAACTTACTAGTCATGGCCCTTAGATTAAGTTTGACTTGGTCAAGCTCACGGGCTAGCTTTCGGTTCTCCTTCTCGCTTCGAGACAGAGCTTGTTTTACCACTTCGTGGTCGCTTGACAATTTTTGGTGCTTGTCAAACAACTCACTCCATGTAGAGGATTGTTCTTCCTCATTGACAGTGTGTGCTAGTGTAATTGAAGTGATTGAAGGATAGAAGAATACCTCTCCTGTTTCCTCGTCGGTGAGCGCCATAAATCCAAGATCCTCACCATCACTGGAATTTGGATCGGTGAATGCATCTGAGTCGCTTGGTGGATCTTCATTGTAGCGACCGGCACTTCACTCGCTACGAGCGCTCGCCTTGGAGCATCCCTCTTGGCCTTCAATTCTTCGCGCTCTTTGGCACTTAGCTTTGGGCAATCGGATTTGTAGTGGCCCATCTTGTGGCAGTGGTAACACTCCACTTCCATCATGTCGCGCGGGATCGGCTTGGTCGTCTCTTCTCTCTTTCCTTTTCCTTCTCGAGCATCAGTGCTCCTCCCTTTGTACTGCTTGTAGAATCTTTTATACTTGCCCACTCGAGAGTTCATCTTGTTGAAGTTCTTTGATAAGAACGCAATGTGTTCTTCCAACTCTTCCCTTGTCATTTTGGCTAGCGACTGCTCGCTTGGCCCTTCGGCAGCTTTGAATGCTACTCCCTTTGATGTCGTGGGTGCTTCGTCCTCATCGTCAAGATTCATTCGATTCAGATCGAATTCGTGAGCTTTGAGCTCGGAGAACAGCACTTCTGGCGTGAGCTTCGTTAGATCCTTGGTAGCTAGATATAGCTCTTTCATAGTCTGCCACTTCCTTGTGAGAGCACGGACAATCTTGAGGTTCACCTCTTTGTCTGTGAGTTCCTTCCCAAGTGAATTGAGAGTTGCAGTGATGTTGGTAACTCTCAGCTCGAAGGCGTCGATGGATTCTCCAGACTTCATCACCAGATTTTCAAACTCCCGCATCTGAACGGCGAGCTTGTTTTCCTTGATTTTGTCTGTTCCTTGAGAAATGAGGGCTAGAGTTTCCCACATTTCCTTTGCCGTTGCACATTTCCTTATCCGTGGTAGATAGGCGTCCGACACGGTGCTCTGCATCGTGTGGCGTGCAATCTTGTCGAGGTTGGCAACTTTGAAATCATTTGGAGTATACTCATCCTTATCCTTCTCCACGTACTGTTGTCGAACGTGGGCTGGACGACCTTCAGCGGCTGGAACCTCCACAGATATGGCTTTCTTGATTTCAATTGGTCCGTCTTCAATGACTTCCCACATCCGGTCGTGGATTGAGCATAAGAAGCTCTCGACTCGGAAACTCCATATCTCGTATCCTTCGATCGAGAACTGTGGAAGATTTGATGCACTGTATGTAGACATAGCAAACTATCAGCAGTAAATGCAATATGCGTGGGTGAGGTTTTGATGCACTTAGGAAAATAGGATCCGGTTCAGTGAGACAACGTGAAGTGAGTGGGGACTCACTTCGGATATGCAAAGCAGAGGCTCGAAAGAACCGCTGCTCTGATACCACTTGTTGGTCCCGGTTTGCTATAGGAAAAATACGTAGAGGGGGGGGGGGGGGGGGGGGGGTGAATACGTATTTTGAAGTTTTTCAACTTCAATTCCTTAACTCAGAGTATAAAGTAAAGTGCTCTTTGGAAATACTAAGACCTAGCCGAGGGCTAGATCAAAAGCAATCACGAATCTCTTGACCTAAGCTTAGAGCTTGATCAAGAGTGAGACTTTACTCTTTGTGCGGAATTTGGTGAGCTATAATCTTTCCTAAGTAATTGAAAATCCAAGTTAAGTTTGTTTATATGCACGTGCAATGGATAATCGAATACTGTAAAGAGATTAAGGTAAGAGAGATACGACACAGAGATTTATAGTGGTTCGGAGATAACGCTCCTACGTCCACTTTGTTGCACGACGGCAACTGTTCTTTTCACTCAAGAACTTGAAGGTTACGGGTCCTTCAAAAACCTGGTCGGGATCGGGCTTCACTTGCCTAGATCAAACGACAGACGTAGTGATTGCGGGTTCACTACACAAACCTAACAAAGACTGGAAGCTTCACTCGCTTCAGTCAAACAGATAGGGAGATTACGGGCTCTCCTTACAGCCTAGCTTCGATCGAGCTTTACACAAACGATGTAAGTGTAAGCTTGGATCTCAACTCTACGATCGAGGCTTCTTCAATCGATGAAAGAAGGGCCTTAGATCTGAACAACCTAACGACAACACTCAAAACCTAACAGACAGAGTTTAGGGTTTTTGGTTGACGAAACACACTATGAAGAACTCTTTACAGTGAATGCAAAGATTGGCTAGAGTTCTTCTTCTAAGCTTGGATATATGAAGTGGGCTTAGAATCTAAGTGTGAAGGCTGTGAAGACGAGTTCCGATGGACTGGAAACTCGGAGAACACTTGAAAACAAAGACTCGAAGTTTGCTAGAAAGC
Source organism: Thymus mandschuricus (assembly GCA_029379335.1). Classification (NCBI taxonomy): domain Eukaryota; kingdom Viridiplantae; phylum Streptophyta; class Magnoliopsida; order Lamiales; family Lamiaceae; genus Thymus; species Thymus mandschuricus. Next base: position 8,638,393 of record CM057074.1, on the reverse strand, counting down.
TGAGAGTGTTTGTTTGCTGTATGCGCTCGAATGCTCAAGTAGTGTTCTACTTCTTCACGTCTTCATCCTTCACTATTTATAGGCGGAGGGTTGGCTAAGATCCGTTGCTTGGTTGGTGGCCTTGTCCCTCCTCCTCTCGACAGTACTTGCGCAGGCAGTAGCTTTTGCAGACGCGCAGATTTGGACTTTTGCCAAAATTGGCTAACTTCCAAGTTTAACAGTAACTGGAGCGAGCCAGTACTGTTGCGGCGTCTTTGTCGGCCTGGCAGTCAACTCCTCTGCTCCTCTCCGTTTTCGACACGTGGAGATCTCGTAATTAATGCGGAGATCTCCTGTTGACTGGAGTTCAAATTCGGAGCGGGAATTTGTGCTGTCGCTTTCTGGTAGGTAGTGGCTCGCTTCGCTTTGAAGTTGTAGCGTCCGCTATAGTTGAATCTACTGTAGCGCTCGCTTCGCTTCGCTTCGCTAGCTTCGGCACGCTTCACTTCAGCTTCGGTAGACTTGCTTCGCTTTGGAAAACACACTCAAGCGAGTGGCCTTCACTTGAACTTTTGAAGCCTAATCTAAGCAAAATAAAAGAGCCATCCTAACAGTGTAGGCTTAGAAAAATTCTAACCTATTAACTACATCAAAATGGGTCGCTTGGGAAAAGGACGCTTGGGGTTTTGGGATCTAATCAAAACAAATGACTTCATTTATCAAATGTCCCATGAAGTTCCCCCTTAACAATTGCTATTTCAAATGCCGAACTCAAGACGCGTGAAGCCAAAAGTTCTATCTGCTTACATTATGGATGAAAGACTCTCTCCTAATCTCCTGTGATTTGCTTGAACATCATCTATGATATTTACTTTTATGTCAAGCTTCGTGTCTCATTTACTTATAGCATTTACTAGCTTTATATGAATTTTTATCCTTATGCTACAAGCCTACACGAAAAACCATAAGAACTTAAAAAAAAATGAGATAAGACTGAGAAGGATTTAGTCGCTTGAAGGTTCTTACAGTGGTTAAAGTGTTGGGTTTTGGCATCATAAAAAAGGAGGAAATTGTTGGGAATTGTTAAGGATTCATTTGTTAAGGGGGAACCTACTGGGAAGCTTTAATAAAATTTATTATTATTTTTGATTAGATCCCAAAACCCTCTATGTAAATCCTATTCCCAAGCGACCCTATTTTGATTAGGTAGGATAGAATTTTTCGAGCTTATAATGTTAGGAAAGCTTGTTTCATTTTAGTCGCTTTAGGTATAGACTGCAGGTTTCAAGTGAAGCGAGAAGACCACTCGCTTGAGTGTGTATTGAAGCGAAGCGAGCCTACCCCGGACAAAGCGAAGCGAGTGCTCCCGATAAAGTCAAAGTGAGTCAACTTGACTACGCTAAAGCGAGCGCCAAGACTAAAGCGAAGCGAGCATGTTCCAAAGCGTGAAAGCGATAGCTCAACTAAAAGCTCCAGTTCAAACTTGAAGTTCAAACGTAGTACTCAAGTGAAGATCAAACCGCATTTATTGCAGATCTCCACGTGGCACATGAAGATTGGAGTATGGAGTTGACCGGCTAAGACCGACAAGCAGCCACAACAGTACTGAAAGAGCCCAGTTACTGTTACGTTTGGCTTTTAGCCATTTCGGGAAAGAAGGCAAGCGAGCACCTGATAAAGCTGTAGGTCAAGCCAAAGTATTGTCGAGTGTGGAGGGACAAAGCCACCAACCGTCAACGGCTCCAGTCCATCCCTCACACTATAAATAGAGGCATGCAGAGAAGAGAAGAGTAGAACACTTCCTGAAATTTCTAGCGCTCAAAGCAAACAAGCACTCACGATTTCTAGCAATCATCTTCCTGAGTTCTTGTAGGAAAGTGTCTCCAAGTTCTAGTTCCATCGAAACTTGTCTCTGCAACCCTCACTCACTAGATCTAAGCCACTATACTTATCCAAGCTTAGAAGAAGAATCCTAACCCTTACATTGGTGTAAAGGATTCTTCACTTAGAGTGTTTTTCAACCCAACCCAAACCCTTGTCTGTCAAGAGAGTTAGAGTTGTCGATGTAGAGGTTGCTGTAAGATCCAAGCTTTGCAAAAAGTTCGATCAGTGTTAGGCTAGTGGAGAACCCGTAATCTCCTAAGTTGTAAAAGATCCAAGCTTGCACGTTCATCGACTGTGCGAAGCTCGATCTTAGGTTTTTGTGGAGAACTCGTAATCTCCCAGTGTATTGTGGATCCAAGCTTGTGAAGCTCGATCCTTGTCTTGGTTTTTGAGGAACCCGTAATCCTCAAAGGTTTCTTGAGTAAAGAGAAATTGTTCCTGCGTGGAACAAAGTGGACGTAGGTGTTTTATCACCGAACCACTATAATCCCTGGTCTCGTATTTTCTGTCCTTAAACTTTTCGTTGTTTACTTGCTTTGATTATCTCATATTTGCACAAACATATTAACAAACCTATTACGAAGCTTCAATTACTTAGGAAATATTAGCTCACTAAATTCGGTCACTCTGTGGTCAAGCGTCCGCTTAGGTCCTGAGTATAGCTTTACTGTAGATCAAGCTCCCACTTCTGTCTTAAGTCTCAAGCAACCCAGTCTTGCTCACTTTGAGATAAGTTGGAAAAGAAGTTGAAAAACTTCTGTTACACGTATTCAACCCCCCCCCCCCCCCCCCCCCCCTTTACGTGTAACCCTACTTATCAATCCGGGATCAACACTAACTATCCCCTTATGCTCATATTTCTCTTTCTTTTTTTTTTCTTTTTCTTTTTTTTTTTTTCTAGAGCTCATCTAGTAGTGTTCGTTTCAATGATAATCAAAAGCTCTCTAATTTTTTTTTTTCTTTTCTTACAATTTTTTTATAAGCTTATATTCACTAACAACTTAAGCAAAACATCTAAATTTTTTCTATTCTTTTCTTCCTCCACATCTCATCAAATATTCAGTACTCTTCAACTACTCCACACAAATAACCACCAAAAGGTACCCATAACCATCCAAACCTCCTATCATCCGGTTTTACGAAGAATGGCTAATAAAGGCTCAAAGGGGGTAAACAAAGGATTATGAACAAGGTTAGTGTATAGGCATAATGTGGCTAAAGAAAAATGGCCTAAAATCCTTTCCTAGATCATATACATACTAAGGTCTCAATGGAGAACAAAGGCAAGTTCTAGAAATTCAAAGCATGCATGATCACTCAACAAATAAATTTGCATCAATGTGCCCAAAAGCTCAAATCCTCACCAAGGCAACAAATATAATTCCCAATATCCAAACATGACAAGAATCCATCACATAATTGTGTCGCTTCGCCTAGGTTCCATGCAAAAATTCAATCAAATTATCCACAATTAAAAATCCATAATATCATCGGCTAATCCAAACTACTCATATCAACATGCTTGACTTAATCAACTAACCCTAAGACTCAAAACAAATAAAGACTCAACATACCCCAAAATAAAGACAACTACTAAAGCAATGAAAAACACACCCAAAAGATTGTAGTTACTCTTCTCCTCCTCCCCCAAACTTATTTCAAAATCAAAGATTAAGAAATAAGTTTGCAAAAAGAAGAAGGAACTAAGTTAACAAACTTACCTCATTGGAATGGCGGAGGGAAGGGAGGGTTGTTCGGGTTGTTGGGGTCGTACAGTTGATGTTGAGGAGGGTAGTGAGGATAGAAGTAGTTCATCTCATGCACCATTCGGTTGTAGCTCTCCACGTAGGTTCTTTCATCCCCTCATCTCTTCGCCTCTTCCTCTCGGTATCGCCTCTCATTCTCAAAATGAGTGTTGATAGCATCGAAATGGCCCCCAATGTAAGTGCGAAGATCGCCCACCTCCATCCTCAATGTTTGGATTTCTTCTCGGACTCCTCCCACTTAGGTTTCGACGAACTCTCTACCATCCCAATGGTAGTTGTCCATCGCCTCCATCGTCTCCCTATGCCAATCATGCATTGTGGAGAACTCCGGTGCTCTCATGTGGAAGCCGGGTTGTGGTGCATCTTCATATCCTCCTTGTCCATCTCCCCCTTGCTCATATGCTTGCTCCTCTTGCTCATCCTCATTTTGCTCTTCTTCAAATCGTGGCGGTCTTCGGCCCGGCTCCGTCGTCATCCTCAAGTGTTCCCCCGAGCTCATACTCCAATTTCATCTTGCTCTATCTCCCTCCCGAAGAACACTCGTCGAATGTGGGCAAGGAAGTCGAAGAATCATTTGAGCATTCTTCTCATGGAGCCTCCAAATACATCCACTTGCCACTTGATAGTTCAGATGGTTTCGGTTGTTGGGAAAATAAGGTTTCTTGTAGCCTCCTTGATAGTTCGAACCTCCTTGGCCTCCTTGCCATTTGTTTCCTTGATTAGGCTGCCACTTGCCACCTTGTTGCACGAAATTGGCATCATCTCCTTCGGGTTGGGGTGCTTGTTCATCAACAATGGCGTCGCACCGAAGCACTCCTTTCTTAATAGTATCCAACTCATTCGCTGTTTTTGTGTACTTCTCCATCAAGTCATCGTAAGCCTCTATACCAATTGTAGCAACTCTCCTTCTTCCAATGCGTCTGTCAGTAGCCTCTTAAAAACTCGAATTAACGGTAAGCTCAATAATCTCCATGGCCACATCATACTCATTGTTCAAAAATCCTCCCTTTGAAGCGTAGTTGAGCTCCTTCTTGCACATCTTGTTCAAACCACGATAGAAGTAAGTGATTTGATTCTCCTTGTCAATACCATGATTCGGGCATGCTCTCAACAACTTCTTGTACCTTCCCCACGCCTCGTAAAAGTACTCATCCTCATATTGCTGAAACTGATTAATCTCATTCATAAACTTCTGAGCTCTTGAAGGTGGGAAGAACTTATTCAGAAACTTCGTACACATCTCGCTCCATGTCTTGATTTCCTTCTGATCCAAGCCATCAAGCCATTCTCAAGCATCGTCCTTAAGAGACCACACGAACAGGCTGAGCTTGAGGTAGTCAGCAGATACTCCATTTGCCTTGTATGTTGCACAAATATCAAGAAACTGTTTCAGATGAGCATTTAGATCCTCCATCGGTGTGCCTCCATATAGGTTTGCTTGCACCATGTTGATGAGGGACGTCTTGATCTCATAACTATTGGCTTCAGTTGTCCCCCATCCTCCTTGCTGAAATTGATCAACAACCGGCTTGAACCGATTGTTGAGAGTCCTCCTCACTCCTTGGTCCGCCATCAAACTTTGATCATTCGGCGAATGCGGTGGTGACGAGGGTGGTTTACAAGGCTATTTCTAACCTAGCAATAATATCGAACTAGAGAAGTTCGAGTATCGAACACGAGGAGTGAATGTGTCGAGAGATAATCAAGTAGTTCGTCTTGTCTCTATTATCCTATTTGAGCATAATAACTTGGTTTGATGTTTTTCTTTAAACTAGGCAATGAAATATGTAAATGACAAACTTAAACATGCAATAAGTAAATGAAACTAACAAGTAAACAAATGAAAATTCAAGTAATAAAGGCATGGATCCAAGTAACTTCCGATATGATTATGATGAGGGCTTTCGAATTTAGATGCTTCAAACCACTTTAATCCACCTTGAATGGTCTCTTATATCATTTATGTAAACCTACCTTACTAGGGTGGTCAACAAGTAGATCAATAGAACAATAAATGCAATCTAAGCCTTTAAATGATCTACCAACTCCAAATAGCTCATTTTAGTCTACGATAACCTACCAACTATCATCCAGCCCATCTAATTCTTTTTAGGAATCATATGAGATGCAATCAAGTGATATGGGTATGAATTGATGCCAAGTGCTATGAATGGAAGCTTCCTAGGCATTCCATCAAACACAATAGATGCACTCCTAGTGATCAATTAGTCATGCATTCAAATTAAGTCCCAATTCATAGGCAATTCAAGGGGAAGAGGTAAATCAACATCCTAGACTCTAGCACCCATCATCTAAATCACATCATCCATCACTTGGAACCATAGAAGTGCTTAGCTAGCAATAGATCTAGCAAGCAATCCAACAATATCAAGATAAACCATAATGAAATTGACAAGGAAAGAAAATGGGGAAGAAATCTTCAATAATATCTTCAAAATCAAAGAATAATCTTCATCACAATTTGAAATAACTAAAGAGGAAAGATGGAAAGTGCTTAGGGTTCTAAAGTGAATGTTCAAAGAGAATAACCAAGTGTTTCATGTCCCAAAAGAGGAAAATAAACAAGTATTTATAGTCCCCACACAAGTTTGGGGCCAAATTGCAATAAGTAGAAAATAGAGTTGAGAAGGTGGGGTAAAAATTGTAATTTCCGGAATTTTAGCTCAAGTGTTTGTGTGTGTTTCTCGGCCTCCTTCGTCTCTCTGCGCACTCGTATGGTTTTGGCTCGTTCTCTCTCGTCCGACCTCAGAAAAATAATCTGCAAAGTGATACAAATTCCTCTTTCAATCTTCTTCGACATAGGATGATTCGAACATACACAGATAATTGCTACAGCACCTGAAAATCGCACGGAAACTGAGAGAAGAAATGATAGAATATAGAAAACGCATAAGTTGTAAAACCTATCATTTCCTATCCATTTAAGCACATAATACAACCAAAACACGCATCAAGATGCACTCCAAAGCATGCTAAATATGTGTTATCAAACTCCCCTAAACTTAAGCCATTGCTCGTCCCGACAACGGAACGAACAATCAAAGAACATAAGCACATATGGGCATGCGAATCAAGATTATCGATGTCTCAAAGCTCACTCAAAAATTATTTTCTCATGAAATTCTCAAGGTGCATTGAACACTTCATAATCACACAACACACTCAACTAGCAAATCAATCATTCAAACACAATGAAACTCTAAACCTTTCTAGGTATAAGTGTATCGCTCTTTCGCTCAAGTGTATGGAAGGATATTTAGACTCATCGAACTCATGCATCATTCTTACCATAAGCTTGCCCTAAATCTCAAGATCTTCATCGCTTGATTGTGCACTAGAACTAAGATCAATTAGGTCTTTTATTTAGACTTGTAATGTGGGGACATTGGTTTAGGTAGGGACTTTTAGGCTAAGTGATTAAGAAATCTCCTAAGTACTTTCACCCTCTCTTTTCCACTCTAAGTGTGAATTTCTCCACCTTCTACCTTCACCATTTTACCTCTTTCCACTCTTTTAGTACATAAGCTTTGATAGAAGCTTCTCAAATATTCATGAATAACTCCCTTATGCTCTCATTCGCAACTATCTTTATTCGAACTCCATCTTTTCTTTTCTCATTTTTTTTTATCTTTGGTATACCTTACTAAATATCATAGTAAGAAATTGTTAATTTCTTATCTTTCTCAATTCATATTTGTTATACATACGAATTTAAGATATTCTAACCATTCTTCCGCCATAATAAATAAGAATTCATAAATTTTAACCAGACATTCATGAACACTCTGTGATCATTAGTAAGAATTAAAACAATCTAACCAACATCATCCTCGCATTTGCGTTGATCATGTGGTATACGTAAGAATATACTAAAATTTAACCATACATTCAGGAAGAATTAATAAATTCTAATAATTCTTCTGCCTTAATAAGTAAGTAATCATAAATTCTCACTAGATATTCACGAAGAATCCGCAACTATATGACACATGTAACATGTAAGAGTTTAATGAATTCTTACAAAAACTCTATCGATAGTTAGTAAGTGTTAACACGTTATAATCAATCATTCACGTATTGCGATGTACATGTTGCATACATACGAATTTAATAAATCCTAACCATGTTTCCATCGTAATAAGTAAGAATTCATAAATTGTAACCATATGACAAATGTAACATGTAAGAATTTAATGACTTCTTACAAATACTCTGCCCGTAGTTAGTATGAGTTTATGGTTAGAATTTAGTATATTATTACATATATCACATGCTCAACGCAAATACGTGAATGATGTTGGTTAGATTGTGGCATACGAAAGAATGGTTAGAATGTTATGAATTATTCCTAAATGTGTGGTTGGAATTTAGTAAATTCTTACGTATGTCACATGCTTAACGCAAATGCGAGAATGATGTTGGTTAGATTGTGTTAATTCTTACTAATGATCACAGAGTGTTCATTAATGTCTTGTTAGAATTTATGAATTTTTACTTATTGCGGTGGAAGGATGATTATAATATATTAAATTTGTACGTATAACATATATGAATTAAGAAATATAAGAAATTGACAATTTCTTATTATGATATATTAGTAGGGTGCATAAAAGATAATTTGAAAAAAAAAAAAAACTCAACCAAGAGAGAAAAAAACGAAAAAAGGAAAAGTAAAATAAATGGTGAAAAAAGAAAAAAGAAAAAAAAGAAGTAAAAAGTGAGAGAAGAGGGAGAGAGAGGAGAGAGAAAGAGGTGGCAAAGATAGTCAGAGAGAGAGGGGGGAGGGGGGAGATAGATAAAAGAGAGAGAGAAGAGAGAGAGAGAGGGGATGCGGTGTGGTGGAAAGGGGAGGAAGAAAAATTGATGTGACATAAAGTAAATAGTGGTGGGGGTAATTTTGTCTCTTCACCTCAAAGTTGTCTAGTGATCGCACTATTTTCTACCACACAAAATAGGTATTGTATACGAAAGTACGAGTATCGTATCCACAGGGATTGATATACCGAAACCACACACAGTACCTTTACTATAGAACTAAGCTGATGTTTAAACAATTAAAAGTGTAGAGAATTGTAGTATTTATAATTAGGCAAATAAATAAAGAACTCTATTAAACAAATAAGGAAATAAACAAATAAAAGAGCAAATAAACAAATAAGGCAAATAACAAATAAGGATAAATTCAAATAAGAAAAAGTGTTGATTCTAGGGAAGCCTACCTAATCAAATACATGTAAGTAATTAATGCCAATTAACCACTTTAATCCAATCTAAATGTGATACATGAAAATAACCTAACACCCCAATTAAGGCAATGCAAGTCGTCACCTAATAAGATCCTATTCTCCTTTCGGTTTCAAAGAAATCAAATCAAGTGCAAAATAGAACAGGGATCAATCATCCAATCAATTAGGTTCAACTATGACACCCAAATCAACTATATGCATACATATGATAATTCAACCTCGACTAAGATAATTAAATCACCATACCATGTATTCATGAGATCTATTATGCAATTATCCAACTAAGGCATAAACACATAACTATGCATACACAATTAGTGATCACGTAATCATGCATGAGAATAAGCACCATGAAACATGCATCTAGATTGGAAGGCTAATTGTAAACAAGAACACTTACATAAATTCAATTAGGCATTCAATCCCTAAAATCAACTAAGGAATTTAGCTAGACATAATTAAAGCAAACATAAACACAAAGAAATTAAAGAACATAATTAAAGAGTAAGAGTAAGAAAAACTTGAACACAAACGAAGAACTTCGAATCTTGAATCTAGCATAAACTTGAATAATCTTCAATGTCGATTACAAAATAAAAATAAAAGCTCTAAAGTAAAAGTATGTAAAAAGTGTTAGGAAGTGTTAGGGTTTACAATGCTAGACTAAGGAATTTATATAGGGGAAATTTACATAAGGAAGCATAAACTAAAAAGGAGTCTAATTAAAATAAGGAAATTCTCGGCTGGATGACCATCTCGATACCCTCCACCTCTCGATCGAGAGGCCTCTCGATCGAGAGATGTTGAAAATTCTTTCGATCGAGAGTAAATCCAGAAGCTCTCCTCTCGATAAGCCTCTCAATCGAGAGAGGTATCGAGAGGTCTTCACTGGACTTCAAATCTTGGATTTCGAACTCCGATCTTCACGCCTTGTCTCGTCTCAGGGTTTTAACATCGAAATATGCCTAAAAACACAACAAAATACCCACAAGCATAATATTATCCAATATAATAAAAACCATATAAAATATAGACAATAGTACACAATCGAGACTGCAAAACGACTCTTTTTGGTTACAAAAATAAGGTAAATTTCACCTATATCAAATCCCCCAAACTTACACATTGTTCGTCCCGAACAATACCAAAACATAAACAATAGACTCTAGCATTGTGAACTATATAGGCCTCAAAGTATTTTCAAAAACAACCAACTCATGATCATGATCAAAACTATGCACACAACCTTAGCATCAATAACATAATCTACTCAACAAATTCAAAGCATACCAATCCATCAAAGAACACTTTCCAACATGTGAGATGTATATATATATAATTGAACACTCAACTATCTCAAAGAAAAAGATGTAAGATAATGCACATCACAGGGTTCACTCAACATCAATGTAATGCAACATGTTTACCATAGGCTTGCCCCTAATCTCAACATCTCTATCTAATGTAATATTCATAAACTAAGATAAAAAAAGACTTTATAAAAGCTTGTAATGTAGGGACATTGGTTAAGGTAGGGAATATATAGGCTAAGTGACTCAAATAAATCTAAATCATCAACCTCTTTTCAACACCAAACAAAGTATGGATTTTCACTCCACCTTCTACCATCCAACACCAACTACAAAGCATCAACATATCAAAGATGCAAACAATGCAATACGAGCTAACTATCCCCTTATACTTTTATTCTTATTCTTTCTTTCTTTCTTTTTTTTTCCTAGAGATCAACTAATAAATGTTCTTTCTAATGTTGAACAAAGGCTCTATATATATATATATTTTTCTAAGCTTATGGGGATAGCTAACTATTCTTAAGCAAGCATCTAAAATTTCTTTTCTTTTCCTCATTCTTCACCACAATAAATATGTTCTATTCAACTCCTCCCACATCACCAACTACATCCACTAAAGGTACCCTTATCCATCCAAACCTCCTATCATCCAAGCTTAAGAAAGAAAGGCTCATAAAAAGCTCAAAGGGGGTAAACAAAGATTATGATCAAGGTTAGTGTATGGGAATCATGTGGCTACAAAAGAATGGCCTAAGATCATCTCCTAATTCATAAATATACTAAGGTCTTGATGGAGAAATAGGGCAAGTTCTAGAAACAATGAAGCATACATGATCACTCAATCAACAAATAGGCATTAATATGCACAAAAAGCTCAAATCTCACGGGTTCAAACTAACTAGTTCCCGATATCATAGCATACTTCAAACTCATCAAATAAAATGCGTCGCTTCGCCAAGGTTCCATGCATAATAAAGATCATGAATTTTTCTCCAAAAAATCAACAAAAAATTTCTATCATCGGCCAAATTCACAATACTATCATCACATGCTTATTCGACTCGATTTAACCTAAGACTCGAAAAATAAAAGGATACTAAAAATACTAAAGCATACCCCAAAATAACACTAAACAAATAAAAGACTCTTAAAAACAAGAAAACAATTAAAATTGGGTTAACTTAGACACTCTTTCCCTCCCCCAAACTTATTTCAAAGCATAGCAACAAAATAAGTTTAAAGAAAAGAAGTAGGCTAAGTTAACTCAAAGAACACTCATGGAAAGGGTGGAGGGGGTGGGTCATTGGGATGGTACCTTTGATACCCCTCCGGGTAGAAGGGATAGAATTGATGCATATCATACATCATCCTCCTATATTGCTCTTGGTACGTCCTTTCATCTTCTCTACGCTTCCTCTCCGCTTCCAGGCTGCTCTGATCTCCTCATCAAGGAATGTATTGAAGGATTGAAGAAGACCTCCAACCTCGTCCCTCAATGTCCCCACTTCTTGATGAATTCCCGCCACTTGCTCACCAATATACTCCCGGTAAAGCAAGTGGTAGTTGTCGAAAAGTTGCGAGTTCTCCTTGTGGTAGCCTCGCATCGCCTCATGAAAGTCCGGGGCGGACATTTGGAATGCCGGCCGTGGACCTCCATCTCCATCGCCTTCTTCATCATTGTCCCCTTGTTCTTGCTCTTCTTGATCGTATCCTTGATCGTATTGCTCGGCTTCTTCTTCATCATCTCCTTGCTCATCATCACCTCCTCCTTCTTGTGGCCTTCGACCTCCCTCGGCCCACATGCATTGCTTATGACCCGGGGAATTCATCCTACCGTTCCCTCTTTGTAGATACTCGTTCCCGACCACCATGGTGTAGTAAGCATTTGGCAACGGGAAGAGTTGAACACCACTCAACCCATGGAGCTAGAAAAACCACTCGGACGTGTCGAATGAAATCATCCTTGCAAACTCCAAAGTTCGTCTATCCACAAAGATGGATGTAGACACCGGTTGCTCCCTAATCGGAATGGTGAAGTATTGAGCAATTGGAGTGACAAACGCTCCAATCCCAATCTTTTGTCCTCCGAACAAATAAGCTTGATTCTCCATGTGATTGACGAGGTAGAGGGCTGGATTTTGGGAATGACCTCAATAGGATGTCCAAATGAGGTGTGCGTCGGTAGCAAGGAAGGTGCCGGAGTCATGGCGGGAATGGATGGTAGATGATATCAACCGATGGAAGTAGCGAATCGTGGGATTCCGAATCGAGGTGGTCTTTGCAATTGCCGGGTTGTAGGACTTCTTCCTCTCCTCCTCGTAATCCACAAAGTGACTCCACAAATCTTGAAGATTGGGGTGGTTGTTTCCCAAGTACTCCCCATTCTTGTCTCCTCCAATGGCATCGTTGAGTTGATCCATGGTGAGCTCCCTTGGCTGTCCACCCAATTGAAAGCGAATGATGTCGAGCACTTGGTTGACTCGTACCACCACCAATGTCGAGAGGAACTCCACCGTCAAGATGTGATAGGTCAAGTGGTTGCCTTGAAATATGTTGGTGAAGCCTCCTCGTTGCATTAGTTGCGTGATCTCGTCGGCTATCCCCATGGCCACTATCGTCTCTTGGTGGAGAAAACGACAATGCTTGTGCTTGATTTGCACAAGATGGAACCATCTCCTCTTCGACTCTGCCGTGGTGAGCTTCAACTTAAACGCCTTCGGCTCCAAATTTGCAGGCATAGACTTGGCCGGCGGCATTCGGTTATCCGGGATGGTCTTATCGTTCTTCCATGTCTCCTTAGCCTTCTCCTTCCCCTTGCCCTTGCTTGAAGAAGTCGAAGCAACACTCTTTCCCTTGTCTCTTGCCATTCTAGTACCTAAAAATTTTCACAAATCAATACTAGAAATACAAGAATCATAGCAACATAAATTCATCTTCCCCCAAACTTCAACCGAATTCAATACTCCCCCATTATCAACTCAATTTTTCATCACAAATCCACACATTCAACACAATAACCTCTCAAATAATTTACTTCATAGCACAATCTCAATTTAATGCATATCAATATTAATGAATCTCCACAAATTCATAGACAAATTCAAAGACCCACTCAAAAATCAACATGCATTCATCTTTTCAATCCTCAATGAATCCAATTCATTCAAATAATACAAAGCAAATCAAGAGTTCAATCATAATCCTCAATCTAATACCCAATCTATCAATCCAAGAATTTTAACCATCAAAAACGAATTCCAATCGGTCAAAACATGCTTATTCATGTAGAGAATCAAGAATCAATAAGAGAGGGGCGAGAAATTGAGTACATTGAGATGAATCAAAGAGAGAAATTGAAGAGTGCTCTTGTGTTCTTGAGAGAATTTGTGATTTGTGTGTGAATGGTATGTGAATTGTGTGTATATGGTATATAATTAGGGCTAGAAAAACCTGGTCAAAGTCGGTTTTGTGCGCGTCAACGACCCTCTCGATACACCTCTCGATCGAGAGAGGTGTCGAGAGGGTGATACTGGATCACATCTTTTGACCTCTCGATAGGCCTCTCGATCGAGAGAGGTGTTGAGAGGTCACATTCTGCATCTTCTGTTCTCCACTCTCGATTGAAAACACGGGGGTCTCGATCGAGAGGTTTCACGTGAACACACCTGGGCACAATTTTCAGAACCTCTCGATACACCTCTCGATTGAGAGAGGTGTCGAGAGACCCCTACAGGAAGACAAATTTTCACCTCTCGACAGGCCTCTCGATCGAGAGAGGTGTCGAGAGGTCCTGCAAGAAATTTTGTTTTCTACACAACACTTAGAATTTGTTAGCATATTATGGGGTTCGACTCTAAAATACGAAAATTAACTACGACTCTAAAAAAAAAAAGAAAAAAAAAAGGATACGAATATTGGGTTACCTCCCAACAGGTGCTACGTTTAACGTCTTTAGCCTGACGATACCTCTTTACTAACTCGGGTCATCAAGATAAGTGGCCGCTTTCTTGGGGTAGAGAGGCAACGACTTGAAGTAGTGCTTGAGTCGATGTCCATTCACCACGAATTTTTCACCGTCGTTTTTCAACACTTCGAATGCACCATTCTTCAAATCGTTGTAGATAACGTACGGCCCGGACCACTTGCTTTGTAATTTTCCTAGAAACAAACGAAGTCGTGAATTAAATACAAGAACATCATCACCAATTTCGATCTCACGCTTTTTGATGCTCAAGTCGTGAAATCTTGCGGCTCGTTCTTTGTAAATCCTTGAATTCTCGAACGCCTCGTTCCTCCATTCATCAAGCTCTACTAAGTCGTCGCACCTTTGACCCATAGCTTCCTTGAACTCGAAATTGATCCTTCTCGTCACCCAATAAGCTTTGTGCTCCAACTCCATTGGTAAGTGGCAAGACTTGCCAAATAGCAATTGATATGGAGACCTTCCAATTGGCATCTTGAAAGCCATCCTATAGGCTTAAAGTGCGTCGTCCAAGTACTTCGCCCACTCCTTCTTGTTGGTGATGGTGTTCTCCAAGATTTGCTTGATCTCTCGATTAGCTGGCTGGGCTTGACCGTTGGCTTGAGGGTGGTAGGGCGTCGTAACCTTGTGCTTGACTCCATAATTCGCAAGAAGCGATCCTAACCAACGATTGTTGAAGTGGCTCCCCCCCCATCACTAAGCAAAGCTCTCGGAGTTCCATACCGAGTCAAAATATTCCTTTGGAGGAATTTGATCACCACCTTCGAATCGTTGGTCTTTGTGGGAATGGCCTCGACCCACCTAGAAACATACTCCACCGCAAGTAGAATGTAAGAGAACCCTTGAGATTTGGGAAAGGGACCCATGAAGTCGATCCCCCAAACGTCGAAGAGTTCCACCTCCATGATAGTGTGTTGCGGCATCTCGTCCCTCTTCGTGATGTTCCCCATTCGTTGGCATCGATCACACATCTTGATGTACTCATGACAATCCTTGTAGATCGAAGGCCAATAGAAACCACTATGAAAGATCTTGAGGGCGGTGCGATTTGCTGCGAAGTGTCCCCCATTCGGAGCGCTATGACAATCCTCGATGATCTTTTTCCACTCCGATTGTCGAACACATCGCCTAATGATTCCGTCGGCACACCTCTGGTACAAATATGGATCATCCCAATAATAAAATTTGCAATCGTGGAGGAACTTCTTCTTTTGATGAGACGATAGATCCTTGGGCACATAATGAATCACCAAATAGTTGACGATGTCGGCGAACCAAGGAGTCAAATCGTTTAACTCGAAAATCTGCTCATCGGGGAAGCTTTCTTTGATGACGACTCTCGCATCTTCTCCTTCCACGGGCTGCTCAAGTCTTGAGAGATGATCGGCTACCACTTTCTCACACCCTTTCCTATCCTTGATCTCCATATCGAACTCTTGAAGAAACAAAATCCAGCGAACTAACCTCGGCTTCGAGTCCTTCTTGTTGAATAAATAGCGAATGGCAGCATGGTCGGTGTGCACAATCGTGTGAGATCCCACCAAATAAGGTCTAAACTTGTCGAAAGCATAGACCACCGCGAGTAACTCCTTCTCCGTGGTAGTGTAGTTCCTTTGAGCCGAGTCCAACGTCTTGCTAGCATAGTAGATCACTCGGAAAAGCTTCTCCCTTTTCTGCCTTAAAACCGCTCCTATTGCCCAATCGCTTGCATCACACATGAGCTCGAACGGGGCACTCCAATCCGGTGATACCAAGATGGGAGTAGAGAAAAGCGCCTTCTTCAATGTCTCGAAGGCTTCCAAGCAATCCTTGTCAAACATGAACTTGACGTCTTTCTCGAGCAATCCACACAACGGCTTTGTGATCTTTGAAAAGTCCTTGATAAACCTTCTATAGAAGCCGGCATGTCCTTGGAAACTCCTCACTGATTTCACGTTGGTTGGTGGTGGCAACTTCTCGATGGCGACGACTTTGGCTCGATCCACCTCCAATCCTTGCGAAGACACCTTATGGCCTAGAACAACTCCCTCTTGCACCATGAAGTGGCACTTCTCCCAATTGAGAACGAGGTTCGTCTCTTCGCACCTTTAAAGCACCGTGGCAAGATTCTCCAAGCATTGATCAAAAGACGAACCAAAAACTGAGAAATCGTCCATGAATACCTCCATTATGTTCTCGATCAATCCATGGAAGATGGCCATCATGCACCGTTGGAAAGTGGCCGGTGCGTTGCATAACCCGAACAACATCCTTCGATAAGCAAAGACTCCATATGGACAAGTGAACGCCGTCTTGTGTTGGTCCTCTGGAGCAATGGCGATTTGATTGTAGCCGGAGTTTCCATTGAGAAAGCAATAGTACTCGTGTCTGGCCAATTGATTGAGCATTTGAACTACGAACGGGAGGGGGAAGTGATCCTTCCTAGTTGCTGCGTTGAGAAGACGATAATCGATACAAACTCGCCATCCCGTGACAAGCCTTGTCGCAATTAGCTCTCCCCTCTCATCATTGATGACCGTCATGGCTCCTTTCTTTGACACCACTTGAGTAGGGCTCACCCACTCACTATCCGAAATAGCGTAGATCATGCCGGCATCAAGCAACTTCAACACCTACTTTCTCACCACTTCTTGCATAGCTGGATTCAATCGCCTTTGAGGTTGGACTCTTGGGCGATGACTATCTTCGAGCAATATCCTATGCATGAAAATCGAAAGACTAATACCTTTGATGTCGACAATCATCCATCCAATCGCAGATTTGTGCTTCCTTAAAACCCTCAACAACTTGTCGGTGTTTGCCTCCATAAGATGAGAAGAAAAGATCACCGGGTATGTCTCTTCTTCTCCTAAGAACTTGTACTTGAGATGCTCGGGTAGTGGCTTCAACTCCACCTTATGGGCTGCATCCTTCTTCTCTTCCTCCTCGATAATACCATCATCCACCTTCTTGTTGATGTCGAGGTAGGGAACTTCCTTGTGGTGCGGTGATGGTTGGTTTGCTTCCAATTGGTTGAGACACTCGAGAATCTCGTCGCAAGCTTCATCCAACTCCTCGTAGGCATAAAGAGAGTTTGCAATGCAATGGTTAAGTGCCTCCTCCGAAGTAGGTGGTATCAATATCTCGATGGAGAAGATATCCTCACGTTGGTCGTCGGGTCTCTTCATGGCTTCATAAATAGAAATTTTCAGCTCTTCCCCGTTGACTCGAAAGGTGAGGTCTCCATCTTGAACATCGATTAATGCTCTCCCCGTGGCTAAGAATGGCCGTCCTAAGATCAAAGGTTGATTTGCATCCTCGGGCATATCCAAAACTACAAAATCCGCCGGGAAGACAAGGTTGTGCACTTGAACAAGAACGTCCTCGACTATTCCTCTTGGGTAAGAAACCGAACGGTCCGCCATAAGTAGAGAGATGGTGGTTGGCTTCATCCTCCCGATCTTGAGCCGGTTGAATATAGAGAGGGGCATCAAATTGATGCTAGCACCAAGATCACATAGAACGATTTGAAAGACTTGATCACCGATCTTGCATGCTAATGTAAACCTCCCGGGATCCTTTTGCTTCAAGGGTAACTTCTTTTGGATCACCGCGCTACACTCCTCCGTGAGGTTAATTGTCTCGAATTTCGCCCACTTCTTCTTTCCAGACACCGCATCTTTGATGAACTTCATGTGGTTGGGCATGTCTCTAAGAGCGTCAAGAAGCGGGATGTTGATGTTGACCTTTTGAAGTATCTCCAAGAATCATTGATACTTCTCGTCTTGCTTCGTCTTGTTCAAACGTTGTGGGAAAGGGGCTTTCGGAATATAAGTCGGGAGCTTGGGCGGTTGAGCACCCTCTCGATGCACCTCTCGATCGAGAGAGGTGTCGAGAGGTCCCTTCTGACCACGATTTTTGACCTCTCGACCCCCTTCTCGATCGATAGGGGTGTCGAGAGGGTCGCACTGAATCCCCTCATCGAAAACCTCTCGATCCTCCTCTCGATCGATAGGGGTGTCGAGAGGTGGCTTCTGTTCTCCAGTTTTGACCTCTCGATCCCCCTCTCGATCGAGAGAGGTGTCGAGAGGACCTCGCCTCGGCACTTGGTTCCTCGTCTCCTCGAGCTCCGCATTCTTGAGGTTCCCGTCTCCAGTCTTTTCAGCTTCCAAGGATGGATTTGTGTACTTTGTGCCACTCCGAAGCTCAATAGCATGAACATGATGGTTGTTCTTCGGGTTTTGCTCAGTGTTGCTTGGGAATTGGCCGGGCTTATGGACTCCTCCTTGAGCATTGTCTATTTGACTCATTTGCGTCTCCAACATTTGCATTTGCTTAGTCAAAGCATTGATACTACTCCCCAAGTTGTTGCTCAAGGTGTTTTGAGTAAGCTCCAACGTCCTCAACTTTGCATCTTGTTGTGTCATTCTCATCTCCGATTGAGCCATATATTGACGAATCAAGTCATCGGTTGACATCTTCTTCTTTGGCTCTTGAATGACTCCATTTTCAACATGGAAGCCGGGAGGTGGTTGCAAGGCGTTGTTCGGGTTGGCATAAGAGAAGTTCGGTTGGTTGCGGTTGTTTGGAACATAAGGCTTCTTGTAACCTCCTTGGTAGTTCGAATCTCCTTGGCCTCTTTGTCCTCCTTGCCACTTATTTCCTTGGTTTGGTTGCCACTTGCCCCCTTGTTGCACAAAATTGGCATCTTCCTCTTCGGTTGGGTTTGCTTGTTCTTCGACTATAGCATCGCACTGAAGCACTCCTTTCTTGATAGTATCCAACTCACTCGCTGTTTTTGCGTACTTCTCCATCAAGTCCTCATAAGCATCGATCCAATATTGGCAACTCTCCTTCTTCCAACACGTCGGTCAGTAGCCTCTTCATAACTCGAATTAACGGTAAGCTCAATAATCTCCATAGCCACGTCGTACTCATTGTTAAAAAATCCTTCTTTGGAAGCATAGTCGAGTTCCTTCTTAGACATCTTGTTCAAACCACGAGAGAAGCACGTGATTTGATCCTCCTTGCTAATTCCATGGTTCGGGCATGCTCGTAGTAGCTTCTTGAATCTCCCCCACGCCTCGTAGAAATACTCGTCCTCATATTGTTGGAATTAGTTGATCTCATTGATGAGTTTCTGAGCCCTCGAGGGTGGGAAAAACTTGTTCAAAAATCTGGTGCACATCTCGGCCCATGTCCTAATCTTGGTCTTGTCTAGTTCATCGAGCCACTCCCTCGCATCATCCTTGAGAGACCACACGAACAAACTGAGCTTGAGGTAGTCCGATGAAACACCATTGGCCTTGTATGTTGCACATATGTCCAAGAATTGCTTCAAGTGAGCATTTGAATTCTCCATGGGTGTGCCTCCATATTGGTTAGATTGCACCATGTTGATGAGGGACGTCTAGATCTCATAGTTCTTAGCGTCCGTGGTCCCCCATCCTCCTTGCTGAAATTGATCCACGATTGGCTTAAACCGATCGTTCAAAGTACTCCTCGCTTGATCCGCCATTGAATTGAAACTCCTTGGTGAATCGAGTTGTGAAGAGGGTGGTGTATCGATCTTGCTTGCCTCCTTCTCCCGTCTCAATGCCCTTAGTGAGCGCTCCAACTCCAAGTCTATCGGAATAGGATTTATCCCTTTAGACCTTGTGGTCATGCACTACCTAAAATCAAAGAGAAGAGAAACAAAAAGTTAGACCAATAATCTGAAAAACAGAAAATTAAAGTGCCTAATTCACCTATTAATTCTATTTCAAAATATGTGTATGAAATCTAATCAATCCCCGGCAACGGCGCCAAAATTTGATCGCACTATTTTCTACCACACAAAATAGGTATAGTATACGAAAGTACGAGTATCGTATGCGCATGGATTGATATACCGAAACCACACACAGTACCTTTACTATAGAACTAAGCTGATGTTTAAGCAATTAAAAGTGTAGAGAATTGTGGTATAACTAGGCAAATAAATAAAGAACTCAATTAAACAAATTAGGAAATAAACAAATAAAGGAGCAAATAAACAAATAAGGCAAATAACAAATAAGGATAAAATTCAAATAAGGAAAAGTGTTGATTCTAGGGAAGCCTACCTAATCAAATACATGTAAGTAATTAATGCATACAATTAACCACTTTAATCCAATCTAAATGTGATACATGAAAATAACCTAACACCCCAATTAATGCAATGCAAGTCATCACCTAATAAGATCCTATTCTCCTCTCGGTTTCATAGAAATCAAATCAACTGCAAAATAGAACAAGTATCAATCATACAATCAATTAGGTTCAACTATGACACCCAAATCAACTATATTCATACATATGATAATTCAACCTCGACTAAGATAATTAAATCACCATACCATGTATTCATGAGATCTATTATGCAATTATCCAACCAAGGCATAAACACATAACTATGCATACACAATTAGTGATCAAGTAATCATGCATGAGAATAAGCACCATGAAACATGCATCTAGATTGGAAGGCTAATTGTAAACAAGAACACTTACATAAATTCAATTAGGCATTCAATCCCTAAAATCAACTAAGGAATTTAGCTAAACATAATTAAAGCAAACATAAACACAAAGAAATTAAAGAACATAATTAAAGAGTAAGAGTAAGAAAAACTTGAACACAAACGAAGAACTTCGAATCTTGAATCTTGCATAAACTTGAATAATCTTCAATGTCGAATACAAAATAAAAATAAAATCTCTATAGTAAAAGTATGTAAAAAGTGTTAGGAAGTGTTAGAGTTTACAATGCTAGACTAAGGAATATATATAGGGGAAATTTACATAAGGAAGCATAAACCAAAAAGGAGTCTAATTAAAATAAGGAAATTCTCGGCTGGATGACCATCTCGACACCCTCCACCTCTCGATTGAGAGGCCTCTCGATCGAGAGAGGTATCGAGAGATGTTGAAAATACTTTCAATCGAGAGTAAATCCAGAAGCTCTCCTCTCGATAAGCCTCTCGATCGAGAGAGGTATCGAGAGGTCTTCACTCAACTTCAAATCTTGGATTTCGAACTCCGATCTTCACGCCTTGTCTCGTCTCAGGGTTTTATCATCGAAATATGCCTAAAAACACAACAAAATACCCACAAGCATAATATGGTCCAATATAATAAAAACCATATAAAATATAGACAATACTACACAATCGAGACTGAAAAACGACTCTTTTTGGTTACAAAAATAAGGTAAATTTCACCTATATCATCTAGGTATTGTGTATTCTTAAAATTTGACTACTATTTGTTATTCACTATAGTGTTTTACTAAAGGGGCACATTTCCTCGCCTAAAATCCTTTCTAAGTTCTAGTAGCACATATAACAACCTCGATCGAGATTAAAGGCAAGTTCTAGAAGATAACAATGCAATACATGACAAACTCTCAAGAAAGGAAATAAACGTTATTTACTCAACGTTTTGGCTCAAACCTTACAAGCTTTTGTCTAGAGTTCATGTGCCCAAAATTTCTCATCACTAGTCATTCGTGCCATGCAACCATTTCATGCTCATCACACACTTGAGATATTTCAAAAATACGATACCATCTTTTGCTCAATTCATCATCGACATCTCTCTCGAAAGCAAAGGAATTGTTTCACTAAAAAGTGTTCGCAATAGAACGAAATCTATCCTAGCACTTAGTAAGTAAAAACCCAATGTCGAATCTCGAAGGAAAACTTTGCAGGGCAATTAATTATGTAGTAAAACCTAATCTAGCCTAAAACTAAGAAAGCAAGTAAAGAAGATTTTGGGGTTTTAGTTTTAAATCCTAGGCAAATAAAATAAATCAAAGCAATTAAATCAAAGTAAATAAATCTAATCTAGAACTCAAGAAATAAATCTATGAATTAAACTAAGAGAAAGCAATAAATCTACCTAGGCAAGAATCGAAAAGAAAGCAATAAAGAAAGCAACGAAGGAAACGAAAGCAAAGAAAGAAGCATAAATAAATCTAGACATGATGAATTGAAATCTGGAAATTAAAAGCAAATTAATTTAATTTGAAAACTTTGAAAAACGAAAGAATTGAAAGCAAGAAAAACGAATCTAAACTTTGAACTTGAAATCGAAAGAACAAAATTAAACTAAAGAATTTAAACGGAGCAATTAAGAAAACGAATCTAAAACGAAAGCAAGCAATTGAAACGAATAAACGAAAGCAATAAAAGAACTTACGAAAATTGAGACGAAGAACGAAGAACTTGAATTAAATAAAGCGTCTTGAATTAAATTGCAAAAACGAAGAACTAATCCGGATCCGAACAATAGAAAGCTAAACTAAAGTATTTGAATCTGAAAACTAAAGCTAAACAATGATAAAAGGTGATACAATTCGTGTACAAGGGATAGTATATATAATAGGTATGAAAACCTAATTATATAAGGAAACTCCAGCTGGTCGGAACGTTGGACGGTCGTCCAACGTACGTTGGACGCTCGTCCAACGTTGCACTCGCTGTGCGCTACTTTTCTACTCTGGACGCTCGTCCACCGCAGGTGAGCGCTCGTCCAGCGTACTCTGGACGGCCGTCCAGCGCCTTGGACGGTCGTCCAGCGCCGTGCTCGCTCCATGCTTGATTTTTCCTCAACTTTTCGCCCTTTTCGACCCGTTTCCTTCCATTTCTTCCACCTAATGATCCTACACGTACCAAACTCCAAACAACCGAATCATAGCAAAAGACAAACAAAATGACACAAAAACATAACGAAAACGGACTCGAAAACACTACGAAAATCCTAACCTTTACACACCAATCAAACTCCCCCACACTTAGACCTTTGCTTGTCCTCAAACAAAACAAAACAAACAATAGACTCAAGTATCGTGAACTATATTGGCCTCAAAGCTTTTCAAAAACAACTCTCATGTTCATGATCAAAACTATGCACACAACCTTAGCATCAATCAACACAATCTACTCAACTAATTCAAAGTATGCTAATCCATCAAAGAACACTCCCAAACATGTGAAATTTTGTATATGAAAGTGAACACTCAACTCTCTCAAAGAAAAGATGTAATATAATGCACATCAAGAAGGTTCACTCAACATCAATGCAATGCAACATGTTTACGATAAGCTTGCCTTTAATCTCAACATCTCCACCTAATGTAATACCTACAAACAAGGATCAAAAAGGTCTTTATATAAGCTTGTAATGTAGGGACATTGGTTAAGGTAGGGAATATATAGGCTAAGTGACTCAAAATGCTCTAAATCATCAACCTCTTTTTCAACTCCAACCAAAGTATGGATTTTAATCTCCATCTTCTACCCTCAACACACCAATTACAAACTCAAAGATGCTAAACTATACAAATCAAAGCTAACTATCCCCTTATGCTTATTTTTTTCTTTTTCTTTTCTTTTTTTTTTCTTTTTTTTCTCTAGAGCTCAACTAATACATGTTCTTTCTAATTTGAACAAAGGCTCTATTTTTTTTTTCTTATCTCTTTTTTTTTCTTTTCTTTTTTTTTTTCTAAGCTTATAGGGATAGCTAACTACACTTAAACAAGCATCTAAAATTTCTTTTCTTTCTCTCCTTCTACACCACAACAAATACTTTTCAATTATCTCCTTCCATATCACCAACTACAACTAAGGATACCCATAATCATCCAAACCTCCTATCATCCGGTTTCACAAAGAACGGCTAATAAAGGCTCAAAAGGGGTAAACAAAGGATTATGAACAAGGTTAGTGTATAGGAATCATGTGGCTACGAAAGAATGGCCTAAGATCATCTCCTAGTTCGTAAATATACTAAGGTCTTGATGGAGAAACAAGGCAAGTTCTAGAAACAATGAAGCATGCATGATCACTCAATCAAAGAATAGGCATAAATATGCACAAATAGCTCAAATCTCACGGGTTCAAACTAACTAGTTCCCGACATCATAGCATACATCAAATTCATCAAATAAAATGCGTCGCTTCGCCAAGGTTCCATGCATAATAAAGATCATGAATTTTCCAAAAATCAACAATTCTCTATCATTGGCCAAGTCCACAATACTATCATCACATGCTTACTTGACTCAATTAACTCCTAATGACTCAACAAAATTAAAAACTACATGCCAAAAGTTCAAAGACCCCCCCCCCCCCCCCCCCACACTTAAAATCAAGCAATGTCCCCATTGCGAGAAAATAAAAAGGAAAGGGATAAAGAGAACTTATCGCAATATGACGAACACAAATACTCAAAATCTCGAGAGACTCCAAGTATCACCTACAAAACAAACACAAAACACAAATACCAAAGAGTAAAATCGAACAAAATAAAAAGAAAACAATAAAAGACTCAAACAAAAATAAAAGACACAAACATGATATGGGTTGAAGAAACCTCGGAAACGTGGATCATTCCATCGGGGATCGTAAGGAGACCACCAACGAGGATCGTTCGGGTCCGGTGGAGTAGAGGTAGAGGTAGAGGCCACCGAGAAGTCGGTAAAACGAGTCAAGTGACTCTCCATGTGGGACACCCGACTATTCAACCCCGTCACTTGGGTCGACAAATCATCGAACCGATTAAACACATTCTCTTGGAATTGTGTAAAATCGGTCCTAAAGTCGGCCCAATAAGGGGGAACCTCGGCCTCCATATTCTGACGAGCCCGGACGCGATCTCTCCTAGTGTAGTAGTGAATCAAACGCTCGTTGTCGTCCGGGACGTGCTGCTGCTCCTCCTCGTCTCCATCCTCTTCTTCGTCCTCGTTGTGCTCCTCATCATCTTCTTGCTCCTCATCATCGTCTCCGTCCTCATATTCCTCCTCCTCATCCCCCGACTCTTGACTTGGGAGACCATGGTGACGACGAGCTGCATGATAGGCAATAACAGACGCTCTCTCCCGAACGGGAACGAACTCGGTCGCCCCTCGCATGAGATGAGCGTTGATAAGCTCGTTGAGGGTAATCTCCTTGCTTCGAGTTAAGCCGGCGCTTTGAGAAATATCCACTCGCAAATGGCGTGCCAAACCTGTAGCCACATAACTCAAAGTAGGGTGTGCTCCACTCTTGGTTTGCACATTAGTAAGTTGGGACCATATAAATGGAGCCATACACACCCTAATATTGTTAGAAGCACAATGGAGCAAATAAATTTCTAACGCATTCACCTTATTATGCTCTTTCTTACCAGTAATCATGCAAGACAGAAAACGATGAAGAATTAATAAAGCATGATCTTTGATAAAAGCACTCGGCACTCCAGAAGCTTTATAATTAGTAACACCCGTCAACGCAAACCAAGCATTAGACACATTGAAATCAGACGGCATGAACTCAGACAAACCATCACCCAAATGAAAACCAAATGCTTCATGCATCACTCGCCTAGGAATTTCCCACAACTCACCCCTAAAAGTTGCATACATACAAAGCTCATTCTCCTCATTACGTTCTAACCTAAAACTAGAACACATTTCAATACATAAGCTCTCATGACCCTCCCAAGCATGCGTAATTAAATTCATAAGGCCCAAACAGTCTATGTATCCTCTAAGCGTCTCCCAAATAGGTAAGCGACGAAGAAAATCCACATTGAAATGCCTAGGAGGTCTAATATCCTTGCCACGTAAACGGTGATAAAAGTTCGTAGTTTCAAACCTCTCCGTCGGGAAGGGAACGTTCCGTTGACGGCCATAAAGCTCTGGAGAAACTCCGGACGGGTGGTAGTCGGGGCGGCGATGCAACGGAATGCGTGCATCGGTGAGAGGGCGGGCTTCTCCGAGCTCTCCACGAACCATGGTAGTGACAGGGGTGGAACGGGAATGAGACGGGGTAAATTGACGGCGAAAACGGACCGGAACGGGCCGAAAACAAATTGGGCAGCAACCGGGTTGGACGCTCGTCCACTGCTCCTTGGACGCTCGTCCAAGGCAAATCTGGTGCTGGGCGAGCGCTGGACGTGGGCTCGTCGGCGGCGAGCGACGGCGACAGTGGGGGAAGGCGGCTGCAACGGCGAGCTGCTGTGCTGGCGTTCGGAATGGCGGCTGGAACACGGCGGCAGCGACGGCGGCGGCGGCGTCAGATTCCGGCTGTGGTAGCGGCGGCGGTGGCAATTACAACGGCGGCGGCTGGAGTTCTTGGTGGTCGTTGCTGCACTGTGGAGGAGAATTTGTGAGAAAGAGAGGGATGGGATAAGAGGGTTAAGTGAAAACCTAGGGGAATACGAGTTGAAATCGAATTGGGGGCCCGTCATGCCCTGGACGCTCGTCCAATGTACGTTGGACGCTCGTCCAGCGCCGCACTCGCTGAAAATTGGAAACTTAATTACGTTGGACGCTCGTCCAACGTACGTTGGACGCTCGTCCAATGTGACCCTCGCTGAAAATTTCTGGCAACTCAAAAATACGCTGGACGGTCGCCCAGCGTGCGCTGGACGCCCGTCCAAAGCGGCCCTCGCGGAATTGTGCTCAAATTCTCCATTTTTCTCCCTCTCGAAGCCTTCTGTGCCATTGCAATCCTTAAGAACCATTCCCTGCACAAACATCAAAAAGAAAAACAAACGAAAAACTACAAAAATAAAGAAAATAAATCCTACTCTACAAAAAAAAAAAAAAAAATAAACAAAGTGGGTTGCCTCCCACCAAGCGCTTATTTAACGTCATTAGCTTGACGAAGGATATGATCAACCTAAGCCCGTAGCACCAAGCGACGTCTTGATGCTCCTTGCGATACACTCATACTCCCTTCTCGAACAATCTCGACGATCCAAAGTGTGGTCATCATCAACTCTCGACTCCCCCACACTTAGCTCGAACTTCTCCTCAAGCATCTTCGAGTTAAACTCTACAAGGAAAGATGTTTCACAATTGGTGAGGTTAGAAAGAAAAGAGTTAATGATCACTTCCTCATTCGATGCATGCGTCGAGCTTTTCTCTTCCACTTCATCGACCTCCTCCAAATTCCGTAGAAATTCTTCGATTATGTCCTCTTCTTCATTCGGCGCAAGTGTCGATCTTTCCTCTTCCACCTCATCAACCTCCTCCAAATTCTGTAGAAATTCCTCGATAATGTCCTCATCTTCATCCACACAACTAAAGAACTCGTCATCCTCTTCTTCGTCAAGGAATTCTTCAAGAGTTGCTACCCTGTCAGAAATCTCACAACCATTTACCTCAACAAGAGGGTTAGCAAGCTTAACAAAAGAGCAAGAATGAAGAGAGGAACTAGGAATAGAATGTGAATTTCCAAAAACCGAAAACGTTACCGAACCTCCTTCGCCGGCCATGCTCAATGTACCGGTACCTACATCAATCCGAGCTCGAGTGGTGGCCATAAACGGTCGTCCCAACAAGAGTAGATGACCGGTTGCGCTCTTCGCTCCTTGGCCCTCGTGAAGCACAACAAAGTCGGTAACGACTCGAAGTCCACCAACGAGGACAGTAGCATCTTCCACAACTCCCAATGGATTTCTCACGGTGCCGTCTGCTAGCTCAATGTGCATGTCAGTAGGTTGAAGGACTCTTGAGTTAATCTTCTCGAAAATAGAATGCGGCATTAAATTTACCGCAGCTCCTAAATCCATCAATCCCGAGACGGTCTCTCCACCATCCAAAACAATGCTCAAGTCGAAACCTCCCGGATCTCCTCTTTTTGGAAACGAGTTGATAGGCTCGATATCCTTCTTCTCCTTCTTCACGACACTCCGAATAGGTGGAACATACGGGTTGAGCGTCTTGTTCTTCACACGACTTGGAAAAGGAATAGGGGGAACATAAGGGTTGGACGTCTTGTGGAAAAGTCGGGACTCTTTCTCAGCTTCGTCGGGCTCCGTGCATGCGTTCTGGGCGTTGGACGGTCGTCCAATGTTGGCTGGACGCTCGCCCAAGGTAGGCTTCGCGTTTGGCTCCTTTTCAGCGTTGGACGGTCGTCCAACGTACGTTGGACGCCCGTCCAGCGCGGACTTCGCTGGGACAATTTCTGGCGCTCGTCCAGGGGCTGGCGTGACTGTGGGCGATCGTCCAACGTTGGACGGTCGTCCAGAGACGCTGGACGCCCGTCCAGAGTGCTGTGCTGCGTCATTTTTGCCGTTGCTCCACTGCTCGCTCGGGCTCCTCCTATCACTTGAACACCTTTGGGGCGACCTTGTGACACCATTGCGTTGTAACACCGTGATTGCATGAGCTTGGTGAGGTGGAACGGGAGGAACATATGGAGGATATTGCACCTCGTTGGCTTGTTGTGGTTGAATCCCTTGGCTCGGAATTCGCCCCGGTTGTTGCATCAAGTGCATGGAACTGGAAATTTGGCCAATTGCCGTCTCGAGCCGCTTTATGTTTGCATCAAGTGCATGGAAACGATCCTCATCGGCGGGAGGCTTCTGTGGAGGTCCTTGAGGACGAGAATTTGAGTATGGTGGTGGTGGGTTAGGAGTAGGTTGAGGTGGGTAGTATGGAGGTGGTGGATAATATGGATTTGGAGGGTATTGAGGAGGTGGATAATATGGTGGAGGTTGAGGGTAGTAGGGATTTGGTGGAGGAGGATAGGGGTTATTATATGGTGGAGAACGCCTATTCGGATAGGTAGGGGGGTTACCTTGCCCTTGTGTCGGCCTCGGATTTTGGTAGCGTCCATTGTATCCCCCTTGGTATCCTTGATGTGGTACTTGAGGTGGGTATCCTTGAGCGGCGTAGACCTCGGCTCCTCCTTCGTATGGAAACTCCCCCATGTTGTGGCACACCTCCTTGATGTGACCAAGTTCTCCACAAATCTCGCATTGGTCGGGCTTCCTCTCTTCCTCCTTCGGGGCCGGTGCACTTTGCTTAACCTTCAAATTCTCGAGATCCCTATACATGTCGGCAATTTGCTTCTTCAAGTCGGGGCTCATCGAAATTGCACTCGCCTCCACTTTCCTCGGTCTAGCTGATTTTTGTTGAGAACTCGCAGCAAGCGTCTCGAATATATCCTTCAACTCTTCAGCCGTCTTGACCGCTATGTTGCCTCCGGCCGAACTATCCACCATGAATTGGCAAGTTTGGTTGAGGGCGTCGTAGAAATATTGCCAAAGCAACTCCGGTGCCATTTGATGATGAGGGCATTGTTGAAGTAGCTCTTGGAACCTCTCCCATGCTTCGTGAAACGGCTCATCGTTGTCTTGGGAGAAATTCATAATCTTTGACCGCACCTCTTGAGTCTTGCGGTTCGGGTAGTACTTGAGCATGAACTTCTCGCATACCGCATTCCATGTGGCGAGAGAGTTGGCCGGGAGTGCCAAATACCATGACTTTGCTCGATCCTTGAGGGTGTACGGGAAGCACTTCATCTTCAAGTTGTCCTCCGTGAGTCCCGAGAGTGGAAAAGTTTGCACCACCGTGCAAAACTCTCGGATGAACGTCAAAGCATCCTCGTTGGCCAGCCCATGGTAGGATGGAAGCAACGCCATGTGGTGAGGTTTAAGCTCATGATTCCTGACCGCTTCCGTCAGGACAATCGCGAAGTGGTGGCTGTGAATGTGGGGCGAGCAAAATCGCCCATGACTCTAGCTGCCATGGCTTCGGGCTCTGCAAACAACAAGACTAAACAAAAGTCTTGCGAATCGATCTCCTCCTTCTCCTTCGCGGCTAAGATCGCTCTCCTTTGATGGATGTTGTCGACGTAGGGCGCTAAATTCCTTTGAAGACTTCGGCGACCATGCATAAACAACACTCAACAAACGGGTTAAACGCACCGAGTGGGAGAGATAAGAAATCGAAATAAACACAAATAAAAATAAAACAAATAAAAATACTACACAATTAAATAGCCTTCAGTTTTCCCCGGCAACGGCGCCAAAATTTGTTTCACTAAAAAGTGTTCGCAATAGAACGAAATCTATCCTAGCACTTAGTAAGTAAAAACCCAATGTCGAATCTCGAAGGAAAACTTTGCAGGGCAATTAATTATGTAGTAAAACCTAATCTAGCCTAAAACTAAGAAAGCAAGTAAAGAAGATTTTGGGGTTTTAGTTTTAAATCTTAGGCAAATAAAATAAATCAAAGCAATTAAATCAAAGTAAATAAATCTAATCTAGAACTCAAGAAATAAATCTATGAATTAAACTAAAAGAAAGCAATAAATCTACCTAGGCAAGAATAAAAAAGAAAGCAATAAAGAAAGCAACGAAGGAAACGAAAGCAAAGAAAGAAGCATAAATAAATCTAGACATGATGAATTGAAATCTGGAAATTAAAAGCGAATTAATTTAATTTGAAAACTTTGAAAAACGAAAGAATTGAAAGCAAGAAAAACGAATCTAAACATTGAACTTGAAATCGAAAGAACGAAATTAAACTAAAGAATTTAAACGGAGCAATTAAGAAAACGAATCTAAAACGAAAGCAAGCAATTGAAACGAATAAACGAAAGCAATAAAAGAACTTACGAAAATTGAGACGAAGAACGAAGAACTTGAATTAAATAAAGCGTCTTGAATTAAATTGCAAAAATGAAGAACGAATCCGGATCCGAACAATAGAAAGCTAAACTAAAGTATTTGAATCTGAAAACTAAAGCTAAACAATGATAAAAGGTGATACAATTCATGTACAAGGGATAGTATATATAATAGGTATGAAAACCTAATTATATAAGGAAACTCCAGCTGGTCGGAACGTTGGACGGTCGTCCAACGTACGTTGGACGCTCGTCCAACGTTGCACTCGCTGTGCGCTACTTTTCTACTCTGGACGCTCGTCCACCGCAGGTGAGCGCTCGTCCAGCGTACTCTGGACGGCCGTCCAGCGCCTTGGACGGTCGTCCAGCGCCGTGCTCGCTCCATGCTTGATTTTTCCTCAACTTTTCGCCCTTTTCGACCCGTTTCCTTCCATTTCTTCCACCTAATGATCCTACACGTACCAAACTCCAAACAACCGAATCATAGCAAAAGACAAACAAAATGACACAAAAACATAACGAAAACGGACTCGAAAACACTACGAAAATCCTAACCTTTACACACCAATCAGGAATTGACAACCACACTATGAAAACCAAGACTTCTAGTGATTCAGTCGAAATAAAGTTTAAAAATTTTGCAAAATTTGCAAGTAAGCACACGTTTACACACATATGAATCACTTGAATCACATTCCAACTTATTCGCTCTCATCACATACCAAACTCACTCAAACAAATTTATCCCTTTCAAGCATCCAAATCAAACACAATCAACTCTATCAAGCAAATACAAGATAATAAATCACTAAGCACACAACTTAATGAAAACCAAAGAGAGAAAAGTAGTTTAAAGACCTTATCTTAACCCCTCCCCCAAACTTATTTTAGAAACAAAGATTAAAATGAGCTTTGAGGGAAGAATAATAAGGAATTTAAACTACACTCACAAAGGTCCAAGCTTATGATGTATATCACGTTTAATGCTACCCATACCGGTACTTTCTCGATTGAGTTGAATCCTTTCCTTCGTCATGCTTTGCACCTCTCACTAAAGATCGTAGAATTTGACTTTTCATGTTTAAGAATGAGATCATCTAGTTCAAGAGAAAGAAATGAATAGGTAAGACTAATGAGGTATAAAAGAGGTAGAAGACAAGAGATAACATCAAAAAGAAAATAGAAAAACAAATTGAAAAATAGGGGGGAAAGGGAACTTGGCGGTCAACGCCAAGGGAGGGCCGTTGACCGCCAGAAATTGGCCTGAATGTCAACGGATTTTGGCGGTCAAACGGTAGGCCACCGGCGGGCTGGCTGGCGGGTGAGGCTCCGGTCGCCAGTTCACCTGCCATCTCTTCTGTTCCCGGGCTCGTTTTGGGCTCTCCCGGGCCATTCCGGGACGGGAGACGGTCCTCCCCCCTATTCTCGAGTCTTAAAAACTCAATGCAATCGACTGAATTAAATTTCGATGAGTTTTACTATTTATTTTTGAATTTACCGCCGGACTGCGCAAAGCTAGAATTTCACCTCCGAAAATTTTCTAAGTGTTGGAGCCTAAAAACTTGAAAAATCTCAAAAATTTTCCAAGGCATGGAAATGCTCCCAACACTTAAAAACTTCTTTCCTAGGCATGAAAACTCACTCTAAACCCTTATTTAACCCTAAACCCTTATTTAACCCCAAACGACTCGACTAAACATTTATTCAAAAACGATAAAAACGATAAAAGGATACGTGTTGGGGTGCCTCCCAACGAGCGCTTGTTTAACGTTGCTAGCTCGACGATACCTCAATGTACGACTCATGGCACATCAAATGAGGCCTTCTTGCCTAGACATTGATCTCTTCTACAATTCACATGGAATGGATCGACAATCTTTTCTTTGAACTTCACTTCACCAAATTTTGTGAAGCCTCCTCCTCGACATGGCTCATCAACTTTCTCCTCAAGCTTCTCTCCTTCATGTTTGTCATGGAATGGATCTCCAATCTTTAATGGAAACTTCACTTCATTCATCATCATGCCACCTCTCTTGGGACTTGGAGCTTGAACCTCCTCGCTTGGAGTTGGCGATTTATTCTCAAGTTTCGGCTTATAGAATGTCACTTCCTCTTCATCAACTCAGAAAGTGAGGCTTCTATCACACACATCCATTAAAGATCGGCTTGTAGACAAGAAAGGCATACCAAGGATCAAAGGAATATTGTGCTCTTCTTCGATGTCAAGAACGAAGAAATCCACCGGAAAGATGAATTTTCCAACCTTGATGAGCACATTGTCGACCTTCCCCAAGGAATGGTGATTGAACGATCCGTCATTCGAAATATAGTCATTGTGGGCATAAGAGTTCCAATCTTCAAACGTTCAAAGATAGGAAGAGGCATCACGTTAACTCTTGAACCCATATCACACAATACCTTGTCTAACACTTGCCCACCAATTTCACAAGGAATTATGAAATCTCCGAGATCGCTTTCCTTATTGCGGAATTCTCTTTGCAGTCTAGCACTACATCCCTCAGGTAGCTCAATGGTCATATCATCATCCATTTTCACCTTTCTCTTGTCTACATCCTTCAAGAACTTCTCATGATTTGGCATACTACTCAACAAATCAACCAAATGAGATTTGATATCCAACTTCTTCAACACTTCCAACCTATCAATGCTCATCCCTTCAACTTCCTCATGAGGAGTACCCTTTAAGAGATCATTGTTGGGAATTGTTAAGGATTCATATGTTAAGGGG
This sequence comes from Thymus mandschuricus, assembly GCA_029379335.1. NCBI lineage: Eukaryota > Viridiplantae > Streptophyta > Magnoliopsida > Lamiales > Lamiaceae > Thymus > Thymus mandschuricus. The sequence goes on along the minus strand of CM057074.1, from coordinate 8,605,044 downwards.
GAACTTAACGGGACACTTTAATAAAATTTGTCATGTATTTTTTATTAGATCCCAAAACCCTCTATGTAAATCCTATTCTCAATCGACCCTATTTTGATTAAATATGATAGAATTTTTCAAGCTTATTATGTTAGGAAAGCTTGTTTCTGTTTTAGTGACTTTAGGTTAGACTGCAGGTATCAAGCGAAGCGAGAAGACCACTCGCTTGAGAGTGCATCAAAGTGAAGCGAGTCTACCGGGTTGATAGGGAATAATATTAGCTCTGCCACGTGGCAGTGTCCTATGATGATCAGACCAGCACTGCAGAAGCTCCAAACGCTGCTTTTGGTGCAGATGCTCTGTCATGTGCAGAAGCCATAAGGTTCTGTGTGGATCCGTCTCCGCACAAAAGCCTTCGCATACCCGTCAGCATCTGCTGTAGCGTAGGGATCTGCCAAACATGCAACCCGCGTGACTCTACACACCTTAGGGTGAGGACCACTAAATTAATGACGAAGAGAATCTTGTCTCCCTAGAAATTCCTCCCCTGTCCTCCCCGTCCAAGTATATTCACCTTTTCACCCTTTTCTACACCTATAAATAGAGAGTGATTTCACCACTTCAAAAACAACTTTCAACACTTTCCATACTATTCCATTCACCCTCTCCTTAGAATTTTCTCGTGCTCTCCCGGACCAGAGCAGCGGAGTTTCTTCTCAAAGGAACCTCTTCCTTTATTTTTTCCGTCTTCATTTTGTGGGCGCTAAACATTCTCAATCATATAATCTAAAGGTATAATTCCTATCACCAAGCGATGATGAGTACAATAGCGCCTTGCATTTCCTACTCCGTCCCCTATGGCTCTTTCTCCTTCCTAGTTAAGCACTGTTCTTCGTGGATGTGGTTGGATTGATAGTTTGGATGCTTTGCGTTTTGCATCTATCCTAATCCTCTTTTCTTTTCACGGAAAAGAAGTGCTTCGTGGAAGCTGAGTTACTAAGTCTGGTGCCTTGCATTGATTTCCTTCATATCTTCATTTATGATCATTTGTATATGAATACTCCTTGTTAATCCGTGAATATAATAAATCATCATATTATTGTTGTTAATCTTTGACCCGGATCTAACAACTGGCGCCGTCTGTGGGAAAATTTGAGTTTAAGACGTCGATCTCTTCTGTATGACTGGAGTTTTAGCTTGTCATTATAATGTTGTTAATGATTTCCCTTGTTATTTCCTTATGCAAAAAAATATCAGAGAAATTGACGCTAGAGTGAATGCGTATACTGCGTTGGCTAAGTAGTTTACCAAAAATTTGGATGGAAATACCATTGATTGATTTATGTTGAGTCCTTCATGATCTCGAGTTGCAAAATATGACGCGATCGTTAGATTACGTCCTCCTTACGGTAAAAATTATGATGACTAAACTGCGTTTCCCTTGAACTAAAGGTTGTGAAGAATTTGAAGGAAAGTTGAATCAAATTTGGAGCAATTCCGAGGTGTACTCGACTCCATCTCTGACAATCGGTGAGTCTAAAGTTTTGCCGAAAGTCACAAATCATGAAATTAGCCTGCGGGTTATGAGGAATTGGTAGTACAGAGGAAGCACTATGATACAATCATGGGCCCCTGTATTATCATGAACCGAAAACCACGCAGAGCAAACACTAAAAACAGAGAGCCGAAAATGACGAGGTCACCCCCCTCACCCTGATGAGGGGGCCCCACATTGAAAGGAATAAATCCTCTGCAAAATGAGCTAAAATGCTCGCATAAGCCCTATCTAACAAGCATAAACTTCGTAAGCCCTATATAATAGGCAGAACCTTCATAAGCCCTATCTAAAAGGCATAAACTTCGTAAGCCCTATATAATAGGCAGAACCCTCATAAGCCCTATCTAATAGGCAAAAATCTCATAAGCCCTATCTAATAGGAAGAACTCTCACAAGCTCTATCTAATAGGCAAAAAATTTGTAAGCCCTATCTAATAGGCAGACCCCACATAAGCCCTATGCAAATAGGCACCATACATCAAGCCCTATGCAAATAGGCACTACCCGTTAAGCCCTACATAAGTAGGCAACATCTATAAAGACTTGTGCAAAGGCACTATACTCGCAAAAGCCCTATGTAAAATAGGCAAAATTTGTCTAAGCCCCATTTCTAAGGCATCTGGAACTAACGTTCTAAAAACTCTTTAAATTTTTTTGCAGAACCTTGCAAAGATGACTGCCAATTCAGATGCTGCTCCAAAAGAAGCTTTCCAAGTTCCTGGGGGCTCAGGAAATTCCCCACAGGGGAATAAGGGAAAAGACACTCTGATGACAGAAGCTAGTGTCAATGCGGAGGCTCATATTTCTCCTGCTATGCTCCTGCAAATGAAAACACTCATAGAAGGTGTGGTCGACGGAGCTGTAGAAAAGACACTCCACGCCCTAGGTATGAATCCCAGAAACTCAGATCCTCAACACGAGCCCCAAGAAGGTGGGGGAAGCAAAAGTACCCCTGCGTCACACAAGCAGAAGCCTAGAAACTCAAGTGTGGTTCAAGAGCTGGCTACCAGATTGCCATTAATGGCCACAGTTCAAGAAGAGGGATTCCTTACTGATTGGGAATCCCCAGAGGTAGAAGATCCTCAAGAACACGAGGATGACCTCGGAGAAAACACCGCTAATGCATGGTCCAAGAAGTGTGCCCAACAGCAGGAGCAAATGAAGCTTCTGATGAAAGAGCTAGAAAAGCTAAACAAGCAGAAATAGTTCCTGGAAAGGACCTCAAGAGAGGCAGAAGTAAATGAAGGAGAAATTCATATTGTAGATGAGGAAAGAAACCCAAAGCACATCCCGATCCAAAAGAATGGAGGATACAAATCAGAACTCTCTTCTGTTTACATTGATGAAAACAGCCCATTCTCTGCTGATATCCAGATAGATCCCATACCAGGGAACTTTAAGACAGTCTCTTGTGAGTACCAAGGAAAAGGTCACCCAAAAGAGCACTTAATGAAATTTGAGAGCTTGTACCTCTTACATAAATACTTAGAAGGCATTAAATGCAGAGTATTTCTCACAACTTTGTCTAGAACTGCTCAACACTGGTTCAAGCAGCTACCAAAGTCTTCTATGCACTCCTTTCAGGATCTGAGGGAGGTTTTTCTGCAACAATTCGTCAGTGCCAAAAGAACCACCAGGAATTCTCTGCATCTGATGACGGTTAAGTAGGGTCCCAATGAATGTCTAAGGGACTACATGACTCACTTCAATGAAGCGGTTTTGGAGATACCGTGGGTGGAACCAAATTTAAAAGTACACGATTGTGTCGACGGTCTGAGGCCGGGGCAGTTCTTCGCATCCCTCATTAAGAAGGAGGCTACCTCTTTCGAGGAGCTGCTAACAAGGGTGCAGAAGTATATTCACATGGAAGAAGCTATGAGCAGCAAAAAGGCTGAACTTGCTTCTCAGAAAGAAAAGAAGCCCGAGGAAAAGAAAAGGTCGGCCCCACAAACTAGAAGAACTGACTAAAATGAGTGATTCCTGAGGCCTTTTTACCCCTCTCGTCAAACAGCCTGCTGATCTGCTTGAGATAGTCATGAGAAAACCAGGAGTTCAGATCCCTATGGGACACAGGCACCCGCCAAGGAAACCACCTTCTGACAAATTCTGCAAGTTTCATAACGACTATGGACACATGACCAATGACTGCAGAAATTTGAAGATAGCTATCAAAAAGCTGATCCAGGAAGGAGAGCTCCAGGAATATGTCAGGAAAGAATCTGATCAAAATAAGAAGCGCAAGGAGGCTGATGACAAAGCACTTGAGGTCGAAGTAACCCTAGAACCCAGAGGCATTATCAAATAAAAAGAAAAACAAGACCCACCTACCCCAGGGGAAGCTATGAAGCATTAAACATTACCTTTTGGGAGAAAGAGAAAAACAGGGCTAATAATGTCCTTTATCTATATTTAGTTTAGTTTTTTTTTTTTTTTTGTTTTTTTGTTTTTGTTTTTGTTTTTGTTTTTGTTTTTTTTTTTTTTTAATTTTATTTCAGTCAATATGTGGAGAAAACGAACTATGTTTTTTGTTTTAAAGTGGTCGTCCTGCAGATGATACCACAAATGAGATATAATTCCTTCGATTTTTTATACGTCACTGGGGGGGGGGGGGGGGGGGGGGAGTAGGGGATACCCTGCACCCCATCATCTATATTTCATTATCTTAAAAGGCCCCCATTACCTACGTTTCATTATCTATGTTTCATTATCTTAAAATGCTTCAACAAGCGGAAATACGGCGATGCATAGGCATAAAAGCAAAAAATTAGTTGTTCCAACAAAAGTGTAAAGCAGATCCTGAAAATAAAAACAAAATTGTTCCAATGATCCAAAAGCCTAAAGTAAAAACAAGATTAGAAATTAAAACAGAGGAATTGTCTTTGAACCATCAACCAGCATGAGAGAAGTATTAATAAGAGAACTTTAGCCTTGAGTAGAGGGTTCGACAGCATCGGAATTAAATAAGTTGGCCACAAAACGGTCGGTATCCTGAGCAGGATCCGTGGGGTCCTCGGCATGGGAAGAAGAAACATCAGTGGTGGAAGGAGCTGAAGGGAGATAGGGAGCAACTGCGGAATCCTCCTTGACCATATTAACCTCTGAAGAACGAACACTTGCTTCTGCCACACTTTCCACCTGAGCCTCCGCAGGGAGGACAAAAGGGACTTTCCCAGGACCCTTAAGCGAAGCAACCCGCTCAGCAAGGGTGTGCACATCATCATCAGATTCCGTATCCGAAGAATTGGATAAGGACATATCAGGAGAGGAGACCTTAGGAGAAAGCTCACACTTGGGCGGGAGCAAATCGGGAAATTCCTTTTCCTACATATTAAAAAAAAAAAGGGATAAGAAAAGAGAGAAAAAAAATAATGGATTACTTATATCAAAATATAAATAATGAGGAGACAAATAGACGGGTCCCTTGACAATAAAATAATACCTCTTCGAAAACCTTCTTCAAATACCCTTGTATTTCAGCATCAGGAAGGAAAGTTTGGATGCGAGGGGAACCCCTTGGTGATTGCCCCAAGTGATCATGGGGGTGATGGAGAATGTCAGAGGCCTTCTGTAACACTTGGGAGAACCAAGGGTTTCTTGGGATAATCTTGCGATTAGGCTCCAGCGTCTCAGGTGCTTGACCGAAGGCTTGCACGATAGGATCCAGGTTCACAGACGCAACATTCTCAGGAATGCCCAGCAATCGGCAACATTCTAGTACGAACTTGGCAACCCATTCTCTAAGAGGCTCCGTCATCCTAACCCAGAAATCTGAGGAATGGAGATACGCTTCTGGTAGGTTATGATTTAGGTGATCGAGGAAGGCTTGGCCGTAAGGAGTGAGCAGAAGCTGGGATCAATAGCCTCTCATGCCTTTAATAAGACCCTGTTCCAACCCTTCCTTTTGGCCCAAAGCATGAGAAGAGGCCCTTGCCCGCGCTAGTTCCTGCTCATGCTGCTTTTTAAGCCGCTCCACCTCTGCGAAATGGGCGTCATGCGCCCTTGCCATCTGCATGACAGAAGTTTCCAAAGCCTTGTACAAATCATTCGCCTGTTGAGAATAGGATGAGGAGCTCACGTGGAGCTGTGAAACCTCTTTCTCCTGATTCTGCAGATAAATCTCCCTATCTTGATCCCTTTTCTTCAACTTTGATAGCTCTACCTTCATCTTTTTTTTTTTATTTTATTATTTTTTTTATTTTTAGTTTTGAGAGCTTGAAAAGCCTCATGATTATGGGCCCATTCACGAAGGCGATGTACTTCGGCTTGAAGCTTCTCCCTCTCTCTCTCTGCATAAGAGTGGTGAGCTTGCAGATTGTCATACGCTAAAGCACGAACACCCAACATAGACCTGTAGCCAGTAGCCTTAAAGCGATACAAACAATTGAGATATAGTGAGAAAGGGACACATCCGCACACACGAATGTAGAGACAAACGAATCAAGGTATTCCTGTAATTCGACGCTAGCGGCCCTTTTAATCAAGAAATCCGAGGGATAGGCCTCTGCCAATCGCCAATCCTCCTCCCTGGGGATGCTGTCTAGGATCATGGCAGCCAAACCCCCATCTATATTGTCCACTGTGCCGGAAAAGAGACGCTCGCACCTGCTCCCTGTGTGGTGGCAGGGGGGACATCCAAGCCTTTCTGGCGGAGGGAGTGAATGAAGGCTAAGGAACCGACAGACGATGGGGAAAGGTGAGGCCGAGGAACTGACGGTCCCTTTTGAGAAATGTAAGGGTTTGTTTGAGCGAATGAGGCCAAAGGGCTCAGTGCTAGAACTTGAGAATCACACTCACTCAAGGCAGATGACGTTTGGACATTAGAGTCTACAGGTGAAGGGACCATAGTCCCAGAACGGCGCGTGTTACCAATGTACTAGAATTAAGCTTGCTCTTTTTAGTAGGAAAGGAGGAAGGGGAAGAACCTTTCCTCTTTACAAGGATCAGAGAGGGATGGCCGAAGTTGCCTCAAGCTCCTGTATGAAGGCAGGAGAGGCTTCTGCCGCTGGTAGGGTTCTCCCTAAAGGAGAAAAGTCAAAACCCTCCATTGAAGGGTTCGTAACAGAGGGAATGGAAGAAGGAGCGTGGTCCTCCACATTAATCACTGTGCTTGGCTCAGTAGAAACTTGAGTAAAGGCTTGAGAAGGTAGAGACAAAGAGTCCTTAGGGTCCTGAGGAGCAGGACGAACAGCAGAAGGCAGAACCGAATTAAGAGAAACTTTGCCTTTTCCCTTTTGATGAGCTGTTGCCTTTAGCTGGGTAGAGGTGGCGACGCCAGAAGAAGAAGTTTCTACCCGCCGTGAGGGCCGGGGTGAGCCCACATAACCCCTTGTCGGCAAGGAGAAGGCTTCGCGCTCAGCCAATGAGGCCTCCTTAACAACACCGGGAGCTGCATCCTTAGCGTTGGCTTCTGCTATCATCTGTAGAAGCTTATCATGAGCCTTTTTCTTTAAATTCTATTTGGAAGTATCCATTCCTGCTCAAGTCAAGAAAGTTAATATTGTCTACCCATTCAGAAAAAAGATACATAAGAAACTAGAAAACATCAACAAAAATAAAGAATTTTTACCCATTGATGAAGACCAAGGGACGCTGGGTTTTAAGCCAAAGAAAGTCTTGGTCCCGGTTTGATAGGGAATACATACGTAGAAAGGGGGGGGGGGGGGAGGGGGGGGGGGGGGGGCGAGGGGAGGGGGGGTGAATACGTGTGTAAGAAGTTTTTTAACTTCTTTTTCCCTTATCTCAGAGTAGCAAGTTAGAGTGCTCGCTTCAAATACTTAAGACATAGCCGCAAGCTAGATCTACAGTGGAAGCTTGAGACTTACTTGCAATGCGGAATTTAGTGAGCTATTCTTTCCTAAGTATTTATAACATTGATTTAGGTTTGTTTACGATGCTTGTGCAGTATGGATAATCAAAACAGTGAATAACTGAAAGCTTAAGTAAGAGATACGACACCGGGGATTATAGTGGTTCGGTGATAAAACACCTACGTCCACTTCGTTGCACGCAGCAATAGATTCTCTCCACTAAAGAATCTTAAGGATTGCAGGTTCCTCAAAAACCAAGACTGGATCGAGTTTCACTCGCTTGGATCCGACACAACAACTACTGGGAGATTACGGGTTCTCCACAAAACCTAGCAGAGATCGAGCTTTACACAATCGAGGACTGTGCTAGCTTTGATCTATACTCTATGATCGAGACTTCTACTATCGAGGAAAGTAGAGTCTTGGATCTACAACAACCTTTCTACGAACACAAAACCTAACTAGACAGAACTAGGGTTAGGGTTTTGGTTTTGACGACACTCTAAATGAAGAACTCTTTACAGTGATTGCAAATATGGGTAGAGTTCTTCTCTTAGCTCGGATATATGAAGTAAGCTTAGATCTATGGAGAGTGAAGGTTGCAGAGATGAGCTTCGATGATACTGAAGCTCGGAGAACACTTAAACAAGAACTCTGGAAATTTGCTTGAAGGCTAGGAGTGCTTGTTTGCAGTATGCGCTGAAATCTCTAGAAGTGTTCTACTCTTCTCCGTCTTCAACCTTCACTATTTATAGGCGAAGGAATGGACAAGAGCCATTGTTGGTTGGTGGCTTTGTCCCTCCTTCTCTCGACAGTACTTGCCTTGACCCCAGCTTTTCAGACACGCCCATTTGTCTCTTTGCTGAAAATGGCTAAGAGCCAATTGTAACAGTAACTGGAGCGCCCAGTACTGTTGCGGCGTCTTTGTCGGTCTGGCAGTCAACTACGGTGCTCCATTCTTCTATCGCCACGTTGAGATACGCAATTAATGCATCAATCTGCACTTGACTGAAGTTTGAACTTGAAGTATAGATTGGAGCGGGAATTGAGCTGTCGCTTTCTGTTAGGTAGAGGTTCGCTTCGCTTTTGAATTTGGAGCGTCCGCTTTGGATGAGTCGCTTTAAGTCATACTGTAGAGTTTGCTTGGAAATAGTTTTCCTGAGCGTCCACTTTAGTAAAAGTTGACTTGGTTTGACTTTCACTGTAGCACTCGCTTCGCTTTGCTTCAGCAGACTCGCTTTGATTCTACTGTAGCGTTCGCTTCGCTTCGCTATTTTTTGGCACGCTTTGCTTCGCTTCGGTAGACTTGCTTCACTTCAAAAACACACTCAAGCGAGTGGCCTTCACTTGAAAATCTAGCAGTCTAAAAACCTAAGCGTTTAAAGCATAAAATCAAGCCTTCCTAACATTATAGGCTTAGAAAAATTCTAACCTATCTACATCAAAATAGGGTCGCTTGGGAATAGGATACATAGAGGGTTTTGGGATCGAATCAAAACATATACACTTTTAATTTCAAAGCGTCCCATTAGGTTCCCCCTTAACAGTTGATCCTTAACAATTCCCAACAATTTCCCCCTTTTTGATGATGCCAAAACCCACTATTTTAACCAAAATAAGAACTTCAAGCGAATGCTTCCTCTGCAGCCTTCTTCAATTTTTTTTAAGCTCTTTATGGTTATCGTGAGTTTGTAGCAAAAAGGATAAACACACACAAAGCTCGTAAAGTGAGACAAGCTTGACAGAAAGTAAAGATAGATTGATGAATCAAACAAGATAGCAGATCAACAGATTATGATTTCTTAGATGGTTCTTTAGAAAAGTAAGCTGCAAGGACTTTGATCTCCATCGTCTTGATATTTTCTTTGCTTTCCCTTTGAGAGTTGTCCAGTTGCAATGCTTCATCCACTTTAGCTTCAATCAATCTTCGGTTTGGAACATCAGACCTTGGCATGAGAGGCATGGGAAACTGCTTCTTCTTCGGCATGATGATGATCTTCTTCTTGGGCTCCGCGAGCTATGCCTGTGTGAAGATCTTCCTGCGCAACTCCTCATAGCACATACACATAATGTTATTCAAACTATCCAGCTTCGAGCATTCTTCTTGGAAAGGCACTACTTGCCAAAAGTAGTAGGCCGAATTTTTCCTTGCACTCCGTCCATTCGCTCATCAAATCATCTGAGATGAACTTTTTGATCTCGCAAGCGTCTGGATGAGTTGCTCGCTTCGCTTCAATTTCCTCGGCCGACCTCCCCGACAACTCCTTCATCATCTTATGAACTTCTCGCTCATCTCCGAGTTGAACTGGGGAGCTCTCTTATTGATGGTTTTGCGAATAACATCGAATTCATCCGGCGAGTAACGGCGAGAATCGATCATTTCTTTGATCATGACTCGGCATGCATCTGTGTCTGCTTGAGTGGCGCAAGCATCTGACTCTTCTGGGATGAAGGGGATATAGGCGCTTCGAACGAGTCAAGATTGGATCAGCCTCACTTCATCCCAGAGCGTTGCAGCTCTCTCTTCAACTTTCGGGTCCTTGCAAGCCTAAGTCTCTCCTTCTTCTCTGCCTTCTTCTTCCTTTCCTCCTCCTCCTTCCTTTTCTTCTCCAAGCGAGAGGCTTTTGCAGTAATGGTTTGTTGAATCTTCTGGCGCTTAGCCGCGGGATTCAATTCTTTCTCTGCAACTTGCTTGGGCTGTGATTTTGGAGGTGGTGGAGTTGTCTTTTCTTTTTCTGCAGGCGGAGGTGTGGTCTTTTTAGTTGCGGGAGCAGCAACTTCTGTAGGGGTAGTGAGAGTGAGAGCTGGAGCAGGTGCTTGAGTAGAAGATGATGAGGGGCCAGCTAGAGATGTCATTGTTTGGAGCGGCTGGACCAAGGGAATGACGGTGACTCCCTTCTCTCTTAACTCAAAATCTTGCTCCATTTGCAGAGCCATGGCAATGGCAGCATCATCCGTGATCTGCTGTTCCACATGAGCGGCTGAAGCGGCATGGGCTGCGAGAGATGAAGCTAGCAGCTTCTGCGATTGGGGCTTCGGTTTCTCTTGAAAGACTGCAATCTCCTTCCCTTTCCTGCGCGCTTCCTCTGCTCGCGCTTGCTCTGCTCCTTTATCATCCTTTCCTTCCCCCTTCGGTGCAGACTCCTCCACTACTACGACCTCCTTTCCCGTCACTTCGGCTTTTCCTTCCCCCTTTTTGGCATCATCAAGACTGTCAGAGGGAACGTGAATGAAAGCTTTTCCTGTAATTGCTTGGCAGAGGCTAGAGAATTCATTGAAGACTGTGTGCAACATCCCCTCGGCTCGCTTGGCAAACGTTTCTTCCTTAGCAAGCACGATCTCCGCCGTCTTCATGGAAATCTCCTCAAGAGGATACTTGCACTGCTCTTCTCTCTCCTTTATTGATTTTTCTTTTCTGGCAACCTCCGCCATTACACTTTCAAGCAGCTCGACCGCTTTGAAGCGAGCGTCGAGCTCCGCTTCTCTGCATGCATTTTTCTTCTTTCTTCCTGCAAAAGAAGATCGAAGTGAGTTTATGAAGCAGCGAGCTCCGCTTCTCGTGCAGCAAGTCCTTTTTCCCTGATGCTCAGATTGGTGTTGACCAGAGCAACTGCACCAATCTTCATCGCAAAATTGTCAGCATCCTTGCTCGCTCTCGCTAGGGTAGCGATCAGCTAGGCATGCTTTAGATCGAAGGATCTCGCGCTCCTTCGTCAGCTTTCCAATTCGCTCGATGCTTCGTCAAGCTTGCTCTTGAGAATATCATTCTCCTTCTCCTGTGCAGCTAGCTTGAGCTTTGTCCGATTGAGCTCGCTTCCAGTTTTCACAAGCTCATCCTCTCTGTTCGAGATCTGCTTCTCCAATTTTTCAACAGAAGTGGTAGCTTTGTTGATGTTTTCTCGGTACTGACTCCTCATTTTGGTTTTCTCTTCTCTCTCTGTTTTCTTTTCTCCCTCCAAAGTGACCAACTTTGAGGTGACATCTTTCAGCATGCTTCTCTCGGCTTCAAGTGACTGCTTGGCCTCTTCCACTCGCTTCGACTCCTCCTCGAGCTTTCCCGCCAGCTCGGATTTTTCCTTGTCGAAGTCTCTACACAGACTCTCGACCTTCTTCTCCATCTTCTCAACCTCCTCCGTTCTCCTCCTTATCTCTTCCTGGAGATTGGCAATCTCCTGTTCTTTTACCAGCAGTTCCGCCTTATGTTGTTCAGTCAATTTCTGCTCGAGAGCAGAGAGTTTACGGGCTGGGAGCTTTGCGTCTGGATACGCATGCTTCACTGCGGCGTCGAGCAGCTCCCAATATTTGGCTTCATTTATGAAGGCGTTGAAGCCGTCTACTCCAACAAATTGGAGCATCTCCGCCTCCTTCACTGCTAGGGAACTCTCTGAAAAGGCTTGGCGGAGGGCGAATATCTTGTAATATTCGGTTCCTTGATAGGTTATGTAGGTGAGGAAGTCAGTGGCTTGAGTGCGGAAGGCTTCAATCATTTGCAGATTTGGGTACCGACTCTGCAACTCCTCTGCGGCATGTTCCCAATCTGCCTTGTATCGACGCATGGCTTTATCGGCTGGGGATATTGGGGGTGGTTTACTGGGCATTTGGGAAGTAGCTTGGGTGTCGGTGGTATCGGTGGGGGAGTTTGGGGTTGAGGCTTGGGTTGTTTGGGTAGGGGCATGTTCTGTGGTCTGAGTGGGCTTAAATATAGTAAAGGCTGTGGCTGGGTCGAGTTGTAGGAATGGTATATCTGGGAGGGGCAATGTGTTTGTGGATTCTTCCTCGAACTGTGAATGTTCGGAAGCTTGGGGTTGATATTTAGGTTGGGCGGTTGTAGAGGTTTCTGGTTGTGGTTCGATGGTGGTTTGGGGTTGAATGGGTGGGAGTTGGCTTTGTGTATGGGCTGGAGAGGCTTGGGGTTGGGTTACTTCAACTTCTTCTGTTTGTACAAGCGGATGCTCCTCCTGCTCCTCGCTTCCTTCTATGATTGAAGCGACTCGCTTCAATTTTTGTTTGGGAGCCGCTCGCTTCAAAGGTGACGCGGCTCGCTTGGACTTCTTCCCTCACCTCTCGGCGATAGGAACTGCAGGGCACACCTCCTTCTGCAGTATTCCTCTGTCGATGATGACTTTGTTGGTCCCGGAATGATAGAGGAAAAACACATAGAGGGGGGGGGGGGGGGTGAATACATGTTTTGAAGTTTTTCAACTTCTTTTCCTTTATCTCAGAGTGACAAGTAAAGCGCTCACTTCAACTACTAAGACCTAGCCGAGAGCTAGATCTACAGTGTTAGCAAATCTCTTAACCTAAGCGAGTGCTTGATCAAGAGTGAGGCTTTACTCGAGATGCAGAATTTGTTGAGCTAGTCTTTCCTAAGTATTTGAAAATTCAGATTAGGTCGTTTACGATGCTTGTGCAAATGAAAAATCAAAACAGTAAACAATATGAAAGATTAGGGTTTAGGGAGATACGACACAGAGATTTAGAGTGGTTCGGTGATAAAACACCTACGTCCACTTTGTTGCACAAGGCAACTGATTCTCTTCACTCAAGAATCTTGAAGATTATGGGTTCTTCAAAAACCTAGTCAAGATCGAGCTTCACTTGCTTGGATCTGACGACGACAGGGAGATTGTGGGTTCTCCTTAAGACCTAGACTTGACTAAGCTTCACTTGCTTCAGTCCGAAACTGGGAGATTACAGGCTCTCCACACAAAACCTAGTTTCAATCGAGCTTCACACAATCGAGGACTGTGCTAGCTTGGATCTAGACTCTATGATCGAGACTTCTACTATCGAGGAAAGTAGAGTCTTGGATCGTTACAACCTCTCGACGAACACAAAACCTAACAGACAGAACATAGGGTTAGGGTTTTTGCTTTTCGACGAAACACACTAATGAAGAACTCTTTATAACGAGTGCAAAGAAGGCTAGATTTCTTCTCTAAGCTTGGATATGGAATGGGCTTAGATTTCTAAGTGTGAAGGTTGTAGAGACGAGCTTCGAAAGAACTGAAGCTCGGAGAACACTTAAACAAAAACTCAAAGATTGCTTAAAGCTGGGAGTGTTTGTTTGCTGTATGCGCTGAATGCTCAAGTAGTGTTCTACTCTTCTCCGTCTTGATCCTTCACTATTTATAGGTAGAGGGTTGGGCAGGAGCCGTTGCTTGGTTGGTGGCTTTGTCCCTCCTCCTCTCGACAGTACTTGCACAGGCCTGCTGCTTTTTCAGATGCGCAGATTTGTCACTTTGCCGAAAATGGCTAAGTTCCAATTGTAACAGTAACTGGAGCGGTCCAGCACTGTTGCGGTGCCCTTGTCGGCCTGGCGGTCAACTCCGTAGCTCCTCTCTTCAATCGACATGTGGAGATCTTACAATTAATGTGGTGATCTTCAGTTGACTGGAGTTTGAACTCTTCATTTGAATTGGAGCGGGAATTGAGCTGTCGCAATCTGTTAGGTAGGGGCTGATATAGGTGAAATTTACCTTGTTTTTATAACCAAAAAGGGTCGATTTTGGGTCTCGATTGTGTAGTATTGTCTATAGTTTATATGGTTTTTATTATATTGGACAATATTATGCTTGTGGGTGTTTTTCTATGTTTTTAGGTATATTTTGATGATAAAACCCCAAGACGAGACAAGGCGTGAAGATCGTAGCTTGAAGTTCAAGATTTGAGTTCTAGAGAAGACCTCTCGATACCTCTCTCGATCGAGAGGCCTATCGAGAGGAACCTTCTGCCGCAGGTATCGATCGAGAGGTCTGTCAAGAGGTGGGGTGTCGAGAGGGTTCCAGCCGGGATTTTTCTCCTTAATTAATTAGACTCCGTTTTGGTTTAGGTTTCCTTATGTAAATTTCTCCTATATATACTCCTAGACTAGCATTATAAACCCTAACATCTTTCATACTTTTCTAACACTTTTATATTTTATTTTAGAGTTTTTATTCTTGTATTCGACATTGAAGATTATTCAAGTTTATGCAAGATTCAAGATTCGAAGTTCTTCGTTTGTGTTCAAGTTTGTCTTACTCTTACTCTTTAATTACGTTCTTTCAATTCTTTGTGTTTAAGTTTGCTTTAATTATGTCTAGCTAAACTCCTTAGTTGATTTTAGGGATTGAATGCCTAATTGAATTTATGTAAGTGTTTTTGTTTACAATTAGCCTTCCAATCTAGATGCATGTTTCATGGTGCTTATTTTCATGCATGATTACTTGATCACTAATTATGTATGCCTAATTATGTGTTTATGCCTTGATAGGATAATTGCATAATAGATCTCATGAATACATGATATGATAGTTTGATTGTCTTAATTGAAGTTGAATTGTCATATGTTTATATATAGTTGATTGGGTGTCATAGTTGAACCTAGTTGATTATATCATTGATACTTGTTCTATTTTGCATTTAATTTGATATCTATGCGTCCGAGAGGATATTAGGATCTTATTAGGTGACGATTTACATTGCTTTAATCGGGGTGTAGATTATTTTTCATGTATCACATTTAGATTGGATTAAATTGGTTAATTGTATGCATTAATTGCTTTCATAGATTTGATTAGGTAGACTTCCCTAATTTAACACTTTTCCTTAATTGAGTTTTTACCTTGTTTATTTTTTTGCTTGCTTGCTAAGTTATTTTCATTGATTAATTATTTGTCTTGTTTATTTATTTCCTTATTTGATTTATTGAGTCCTTTTAATTGTTTGCCTAGTATAAATACCACATTCATAAACCCTTAAAAGCTTAGACATCAGTTTAGTTCTAAAGTAGAGGTATTGTGTGTGTTTTCGACTTGTCAGTCCCTGTGGATACGATACTCGCTGATTCTATACTATATCTATTTTGTGTGGTAGAAAATAGTGCTATCAAATTTTGGCGCCGTTGCCGGGGATTGATTAGATTTCATACGCACATTTTGAAATAGAATTAATAGGTGATTTAGGCGCTTTAATTTTCTATTTTCGGTTTATTGATCTAACGTTTTCTTATTCTTCTCTTTGGTTTTAGGTAGTGCATGACCACAAGGTCTAAAGGGAAAAATCCTATTCCGATAGACTTGGAGTTAGAGCGCTCACTAAGGACATTGAGGCGAGAGAAGGAGGCGAGCAAGATCGATTCACCACATTCTCCACCACCCGATTCACCAAAGAGTTTCGATTCAATGGCGGATCAAGTGAGGAGGACTTTGAAAGATCGGTTCAAACCGGTCGTGGACCAATTTCAGCAAGGAGGATGGGAGACAATGGAAGCTAACAACTACGAGATCAAGACGTCCCTCATCAACATGGTACAATCCAACCAATATGGAGGCACACCGATGGAGGACCCGAACGCTCACTTGAAGCAGTTTTTGGACGTTTGTGCTACATACAAAGCCAATGAGTGTCTTCGGATTACCTCAAGCTCAGCCTATTCATGTGGTCTCTTAAGGACGATGCACGAGAATGGTTGGATGGATTGGACAAGAAAGAGGTGACCACTTGGAGCGATATGTGCACGAAGTTTCTCAACAAGTTTTTCCCACCTTCGAGGGCTCAAAAACTCATCAACGAGATCAACCAGTTCCAACAATATGAGGATGAGCACTTGTATGAGACATGGGGAAGATTCAAGAAGCTACTACGAGCATGCCCGAACCATGGAATTAGCAAGGAAGATCAAATCACTTGCTTCTATCGTGGTTTGAACAAGTTGTGTAGGAAAGAGCTCGACTACGCTTCGAAGGGAGGATTCTTGAACAATGAGTACGATGTGGCTATGGAGATTATTAAGCTGACCGTGAATTCGAGCTATGAGGAGGCTACTGACCGTCGCTTTGGAAGAAGGAGAGTTGCCAACATTGGGATCAACGCTTACGAGGACTTGATGGAGAAATACACAAAAACAGCGAGTGAGTTGGATACTATCAAGAAAGGAGTACTTCGGTGCGATGCTGTCACAGACGAACAAGCAAACCCAACCGAAGAGAAAGATTCCAATTTTGTGCAACAAGGGGGAAAGTGGCAACCCAATCAAGGAAACAAGTGGCAAGGAGGACAAGGAGGACAAGGAGGTTCGAACTACCCAGGAGGATACAAGAAGCCTTACGTTCCCAGCAACCGAAATCATCCGAACTTCTCTTATGCCAATCCAAACAATGCCTTGCAACCACCTTCTGGCTTCCATGTTGAGAACGGAGTCATCCAAGAGCCAAAGAAGGAGATGTCTACTGACGATTTGATTCGTCAATATATGGCTCAGTCGGAGATGAGGATGACACAACAAGATGCAAAGTTGAGGACATTGGAACTTACTCAAAGCACCTCAACCAACAACTTGGCGAGTAGCATCAATGCGTTAACCAAGCAAATGCAAATGTTGGAGACGCAAATGAGCCAAATAGCTAATGCTCAACGAGGAGTCCACAAGCCCGGCCAATTCCCAAGCAACACCGAGCAAAACCCTTAGAACAACCATCATGTTCATGCTATTGAGCTTCGGAGTGGCACAAAGTACATAAATCCATCCTTGGAAGCTGAGAAGAAAGGAGACGGGAGACTCAAGAATGCGGAGCTCGAGGAGACGAGGATCCAAGTGCCGAAGTGAGGTGATTGGTGTCTATATGTTAGGTTTTTCGTTGTCTTTTCGTGTCTGTTTTCCCTTAGTTTTTGTGTGTTTTCGTTGTTTGAGGCTATGATTTGGTTGTTTTGGAGTCTTTGGTATTGTAGGATGAAAAGGGCTAAAATGAGAAGAAAACAAGAAGAAATAAGCATTACATCGAAGAGGGGTTCGATAGGAGCACGTAGGCGAAAACGGAGGTCAATTTGGAGTTCGGACGAGGAAGATACGGCCGAAACAAGAAAGATGCGCAAAGTGACCAGATCAAGGATCTGGACGCCGTCCAAACCCAATCTGGACGCCGTCCAACATCTGGACGCCGTCCAACATGACGTCCAACATCGCGTCCAGCGTTTAAGCCAAATTTATGCAGAATGAACTTCTGGACGCCGTCCAACTTGTGCTGGACGCCGTCCAACTCCGGCGACAGCTGTGTTTTCCTTATTTATCTAGGTTTTTACCTAGTATATATATATCATCCTTGTGCACGAATTTGTATCATCTTTTAGCATATTTTAGCTTTAGTTTCCAGCACTTAAACACTTTAGATTAGTTTTACTTTGTTCGGATCCGGATTCTTAGTTCGTGCAATTCAATTCAAGTTTTTCTTTTACTTCGCGTTCTTCGTTCTTCGTTTAATTCTCGTAAGTTATTTATTGCTTTCGTTTACTTGCTTTAATTGTTTTACTTAGTTTTAGATTCGATTTCGTAATTGCTTCTTTTAAGTTCCTTAGTTTAATTTCGTTCTTTCGATTTTCAAGTTCTAGTTTAGATTCGTTTTTCTAGTTTCGATTCTCTAGTTTTTCAAAGCTTTCAAAGTTAGATTAATTTTCTTTTAAATTTCCAGATTTATTTCATCATGTCTAGATTTATTTATGCTTCTATCTTTGCTTCCTTTATTGCTTTCTTTTCGATTTTTGCCTAGGTAGATTTATTGCTTTCTTCTAGTTTAATTTTCTATGTTTATTTAGTTTGATTTATTTCCAGCTTTTTAGATTAGATTTATTTGCTTTGATTTTGATTGCTTTGATTTATTTTATTTGCCTAGGATTTAAAACAAAAACCTCAAAAATATTATTTACTTGCTTTCTTAGTTTTAGGCTAGATTAGATTTTTACTACATAATTGATTGCCCTGTTAAGTTTTCCTTGAGATTCGATACTTAGGTTTTACTTGCTAGTGCTACGATAGGATTTCGTTTTATTGCGAACACTTTTTAGTGAAACAAATTTTGGCGCCGTTGCCGGGGAAAACTTTAGGCGATTTATTGTGTTGTATTTTTATTTGTTTTATTTTTATTTGTGTTTCTTTGATTTTCTTGTTTCTCCCACTCGGTGCGTTTAACCCTTTTGTTGAGTGTTGTTTATGCATGGTCGCCGAAGTCTTCAAAGGAATTTAGCGCCCTATGTCGACAACATCCATCAAAGGAAAGCGATCTTAGTCGCGAAGGAGAAGGAGGAGATCGATTCTCGAGACTTTGGTTTAGTCTTGTTGTTTGCAGAGCCCGAAGCCATGGCAGCTAGAGTCATGGGCGATTTTGCTCGCCCCACATTCACAGCCACCACTTCGGCGATTGTCCTGACGGAAGCGGTCAGGAATCATGAGCTTAAACCTCATCACATGGCGTTGCTCCCATCCTACCTAGGGCTGCCCAACGAGGATGCTTTGACATTCATCCGAGTGTTTTGCACGGTGGTGCAAACTTTCCCACTCTCGGGACTCACGGAGGACAACTTGAAGATGAAGTGCTTCCCGTACACCCTCAAGGATCGAGCAAAGTCTTGGTATTTGGCGCTCCCGGCCAACTCTCTCACCACATGGAATGCGGTGTGCGAGAAGTTCATGCTCAAGTACTACCCGAACCGCAAGACTCAAGAGGTGCGGTCAAAGATTATGAATTTCTCCCAAGACAACGATGAGCCATTTCACGAAGCATGGGAGAGGTTCCAAGCTACTTCAACAGTGCCCTCATCATCAAATGGCACCGGAGTTGCTTTGGCAATATTTCTACGACGCCCTCAACCAGACTTGTCAGTTCATGGTGGACAGTTCGGCCGAAGGCAACATAGCGGTCAAGACAGCTGACGAGTTGCAGACGATATTCGAGACGCTCGCTGCGAGTTCTCAACAAAAATCAGCTAGACCGAGGAAAGTGGAGGCGAGTGCAATTTCGATGAGCCCAGATTTGAAGAAGCAAATTGCCGACATGTATGGGGATCTCGAGAACTTGAAGATTAAGCAAAGTGCACTGGCCCCGAAGGAGGAAGGGAGGAAACCCGACCAATGCGAGATTTGTGGAGAGCTTGGACACATCAAGGAGGTGTGCCACAACATGGGGGAGTTTCCATACGAAGGAGGAGCCGAGGTCTACGCCGCTCAAGGATACCCACCTTAAGTGCCTCCACCTCAAGGATATCAAGGGGGATACTATCAAAATTCAAGGCCGACACAAGGGCAAGGTAATCCTCCTACCTATCCTAATAGGCGTCCTCCACCATATAATAACTCCTATCCTCCTCCACCAAACCCTTACTACTCTCAACCTCCACCATATTATCCACCTCCTCAATACCCTCAATACCCTCCAAATCCATATTATCCACCACCTCCATACTACCCTCCTCAACCTACTCCTACACCACCTACACATCCAAATGCTCGTCCCCAAGGACCTCCACAAAAGCCTCCCGTCGATGAGGATCGTCTCCATGCACTTGATGCTAACATTAAGAGGCTCGAGACAGCCATTGGCCAAATTTCCAGTTCCATGCACCTAATGCAACAACCAGGGCGAATTCCGAGCCAAGGGATTCAACCACAACAAGCCAACGAGGTGCAATATCCTCCATATGTTCCTCCCGTTCCGCCTCACCAAGCTCATGCAATCACGGTGTTACAACGCAATGGTGTCACGAGGTCGCCCCAAGGGAGTTCAAGTGATAGGAGGAGCCCGATCAATCAGTGGAGCGACAGCAATAATCCGGCAGTGCAAGGATCTTGACGGCGTCCAGGTTGGACGGCGTCAAACTCTGGACGGCCGTCCACCCCTTCTGGACGAGCGCCCAATGCGCAACAACATCTTACAGTGTCAGGATCTGGACGGCGTCCAGATGAAGTTGGACGGCGTCCAACCCTCCAAACTCCGAATCCAGTAGCTCCCGAAGTTGGATGTCCGTCCAACCCCGATGAGAAACGCACGGAGCCCGAGGAACCCGAGGAAGAGCCCGAGAAGGAGCCCGAGAAAGAGTCCCCATCTCTACACAAGACTTTCAATCCTTATGTTCCTCTGTTGGGAACCCCTTGCAGTTTGATTTTGATGATGTTTATCGAAACCACACTTAGGCACATTTTACTTGTTTAGGGTCAAGGCCGATAGATCGACCTGCTACCTGTTAGTGCAGGTCGATGCCCTCTAATGTTTAGAATCAAGTTCGATCCACCATGTAAGAGAAAGGTCGATGTATCGACCTGCCTCAATTGGATCGAGCTGGATCATCAGCCTGTCTATCGACCTTCCTTATCAAGCTTCCAGCCCGCTTTGACTTAGAAGATTTCAAGAGCTGGATTATCAATCAAGGTCGATGCTCCGCCTTCATGGAGTGTCACGACCTGATCCTTGCCACGTCGGGTTCCAGCAAGGACGAATATTCCCAACGGCTAGAAGTGAGTCAGCTTCCAACGGCTAGTGCCACGTCAGCCTGACTCCAACGGCTAGTTTTTCAAAACTGCCTATAAAAACTTCAGCCATTATCGGATTCAAGCACGGGAAACTCAAGCTATCAACGCCATATCTCTGCCCAAATCTCTCTCAAAGTTCATATCCATTCAAGTGTTCGAAATCCAATTAGTTTCCCAAACACTTGACGAAGAGAGGTTTCCGATTCCGATAAACACCACAACGACGAAGCGTTCACTGCTGCTTGTCGATTGTTCAACAGCTTCTTCTCCGATTTGTTCGAAGTTAGAAAGCTTGTTTTTATTTTCGCCATTATAGAGTTAGTCAAGCTCTGTAAAGGTGTAAGGTTGTTTGTACGGTTCAGTACGAAGGTTGTAAGGGTCACGACCCAAAACTCGTGTCTAGATATTTTCAGGTTAGATTGTATCTAGAACTGATACTCAGTCAGTATAAATAAGAGAGAGGTTGAATCCAAAGGTAAAGGGATTCTCAGGTCGAGTCGACCTGACGTGGACGTAGGAGGGTTTCTCCGAACCACGCTAAATCGCGGTGTCTCTCTCTCTCTCTCTCTCTCTCTCAATCTCTCTCTCTCTCTCTCTCTATTTATCTTCCTTATATTTTGTTATCAAACTGACTAGCATCAACCTGCATATCTGCATCAACCTGCTACTGTTCACCAGTTAGATTTTTCAAAGAGTAAATCAACCTCCACCAACTTCCGCATTAACAACAGTTTGATAAATCAAGCTTGATACCATACAAGCTTGATAGATCAAACTGCCTCAGATAAGGTCGACCTTGACAATCGACCTGCAGATCGACCTGATTATACAAAAGTCAAAAACGGTTGGTTATTGGTGTATTCCCCCCCCCCCCCCCCCCCCCCATACACCAATTACTCTTTCCCGGGACCAACAAGTGGTATCAGAGCAGTGGTTCTTTTGACCGCTGCTTTGCATACTAAAAGTTCTTTATCAAACTTTTGGTCATTTTGAACCGATCCTTAGAAAAATCTTTTCATTCATTTCATATCATATTATTTGCTATGGAGGCTTCTCTTCTCAGGGTATGTGAAGACTTCTCCATACAAGGCTATGAAGATTGGAGTTTTCGAATCAAGATGTGTCTCAAGGCACATCACGTCCTCATGTGGGATATTATCGAGAATGGCCCCTCCCCCATATATGCAGCGAAGATTATTGTGGATGGAACATCCCCCGGGGAGGCTACATACGAGAAAGTCCTCAAAAACCCTCGCGACTACTCAACCGAGGAAAGGAAAGAGGCCGGTCTCGATGATTACGCAAAGGGACTCATCTCCAGCACCGTGAAGGGTGTCTACCTGGCCAAGATCCGAAATCTTGAAACGGCCAAAGAAATGTGGGACACCCTCCGGTCCATCAGCCTTGGCTCAGAGGAAATGAAGGAGAACAAGCTGTCTATGGCGTGCAGCAAGTTCGATGACTTCAAGATGGTTTCGGGTGAAACCATCGAAGCAATGAAAATTCGCTTCACCGAGATTATTCTCGAAGTCGCTGCAATCAACCCGTACAAATATACGCAGCGCGAGAAGAATCTCAAAGTTATACGTGCTCTTCCTGCAAATTGGCACGTATACGCCGCCATGCATCCAGCTCGATCGGATTTCAACTCCCACACCACTGAAGACCTTTTCGACATTCTTGTCGGAAATGAGTATGAGATGATCCGCATCCATGGATCAACCCAGCCTTCCACCAGCAAGAAGGCTGATGAAAAGAACAAGGAGGTAGCTTTCAAGGCCGACTCAGCCTCAGCTGCTACCCCAAGTCCGATTGACGAGTCCATCGTCAAGAAGTTCGAGAAGATGACTCTCGACTATGCTCTAGCTGCTAGGAGGAATGAGAAGCTCCTAGGGAAGGTTGTCAAATATAAAAAGTTCTATCGTAACAACAAGCGAAACTTCTCAAACCGCAACCACGACCGCCCTGACAAAAAGGGAGAAGGTAAACCCTCAACCATCAATTCTTCTAACACGCCCGAGGGTGGTTGTTTCAATTGTGGCAGGCCAGGTCACTACAAGACCGACTGCCCGGATCTTACCAAGGCCGAGAGAGACGAGCTCCGTGCAAATCGCGATAAGAAGCTCAAAGAGCAACGAGCTGCAATGATTGCCGAAGAAACAAAGGAAGCTCACCTCTCGGATAGCTCGTCAAGTGATGACGAAGGTTACATCGCTTTCGACGAAAGTGATGATGAAGAATGTTTCGTTGGAGAGCACCAACAAAACGAGGGATCTTCAAAGGTAGATCTTCAACCCATTTCACTTTCTTTTTCTGACGATGATTGTGCAGAAGAAGGTGATAAAGATCTATCCGAGGCCGTATCTTGGGAAGAAATCAAGAAGCAGCTGGATGACTATGCCGATCTCGTGGATACACTTAAAGAGGTCGTTGAAGATAATGCTGAGCTATTGGACAAAAATGAAAAATACAAGCTAGCATTAGAAGAAAGATTCTCTCCCTACAATGAAGAAAAGGAAAGGGAGATTGAAGCCCTAAGGTCAAAGGTTGAAGAATTGACTTTACGGGTCAAGGAGTTCGATTCCAGGGAGCTCGAAAAGGACGAGTCCCTCAAGACCAAAGATGCCGAAATACATAGCCTTACATCAAAGTTGGCTGACTTGGTAATTCGACACGAACTCCTCGTGAAAAAGGAAGAAAAACTTCAACTCACCTTAAGTCAGTTGAAGAAAAGCGGAAAGAAGTTAGAAGAGGTCCAATCCATGCAACGCAATCCGCGCGATCACTCTGGGATTGGATTCAACGGAGAATCCAAGAAAAACAAGGATAAAGACTGCAAGATCACGTTCGTGAAGGCGCAGTCGAAGTCAAAGAGTGTTCGGAAAACTCATCAAGCTCTTCCAGACCAGATGGTCCAGCTGAAGAATCCAGTCCGACAGCCTCAAGCCATCCTTGTAAAGCAACATAAGAAGGAACAGCCTGTTCCTCAAAAGAAAGAGAGTCGACCTGCTCAGCATCGTCGACCTGCCCTCGCTCATCAAAAGCAGGCTGTTCATCAAGGGCGATACCAAGGCCAGTACTATCAAAGGCCGTATCACCCTCAGTTCTTCTATCCTGCTCATCAAGATTGTAACTGCCATTATCCTCAACGGTCTAATTATCAAGACTGGCAGTATCAATCTGGCCTTCATGATGAGCAGTTCTATCAGCCTCGTCGCCCTCGCTCAAAGAAATCCAAGGCTCCCAAGCCCAAGACCGCTACTACCTCGTCCTCAGCCTCGGATAGAAGCAGACCAGTGAAGCAAATATGGGTCCCAAAGGCCGTTCCCGCAACCGATGTAGCACCCAATCTCAAATGGGTCGCTAAGTTTAACTAATTGCAGGTTGGGAAGGCTCAGAGAAGGAGCCAAGCAGCTCGAGGAGCTGTATGGATCATTGATAGTGGATGCTCAAAGCACATGTCGTGTGACAAAACTCTACTATCAAACTTTCAAGAACGAGACGGGCCACTTGTAACTTTTGGAGGAAATTCTAAGGGATTTACGAGAGGCCAGGGCGATCTAAAAGTTGGTAAAACAACTATTTCTAACGTTTCTTATGTTGATGGTCTTAATCATAACCTATTCTCTGTGTCTCAATTCTGCTCCAGTGGTAAACGAGTAGAATTCACCGCTAACAAATGTCTCGTGAAAAATGAGGAAGGAGAAACACTTCTTACCGGAGTTTTGCAGGATAGACTCTATATTGTTCAATGGACAGATTGGATAGAGACCTGCCTGGTCACAAAGGCTGATTCCGAGACAAGCTGGCTATGGCACAAGAGGTTGAGTCACTTAAACTTCAAGGCCATCAACAAGCTCGCACGCAACAAGCTGGTGAACGACCTGCCAGACCAAGTCTTCGATCGTGATCACATCTGCAGAGCCTGTGAAGCCGGAAAGCAAACAAGATCATCCTTTCCAAGCTTGACGGCACAATCATCAAATCGAATTCTTGAGGTTCTCCATCTCGACCTCTTCGGTCCAGTCACTCCCTTGAGTATAAACGGCAGAAAATACGCTCTCGTTATTATAGATGATTATTCTAGATTTACGTGGGTTATTTTCATGTACAAAAAGAAGGAGACATTGGAGAAGCTACCTGCGTTGCTGAGCAAACTGTGTAATCAAAAGGAGAAATCCATCATCTCCATTCGATCAGATCGAGGCACCGAATTTATCAATGCAATGATCGAAGAATATTGTACAAAGAGTGGGATTCATCATCAAACTTCAGTTGCACGCACACCTCAACAAAACGGCGTGGTGGAACGTCGTAACAGATCGCTGAAAGAAGCAGCTCGTACCATGTTGGATGAAACCAATCTTCCAAAGAAGTTTTGGGCAGAGGCCGTCAACACAGCCTGCTACACCCAAAACAGGTCGATCATCACGACCCGACATGGAAAGACTCCATACGAGCTGTGGAACAACAAGCTCCCCAGGTTAAAGTATTTTAAAGCTTTTGGGTGTTTGTGTTACATTCATAACAATGGGAAATCTCAATTGAAGACTTTTGATAGCAAGGCCGATCCAGGAGTATTTTTAGGATACTCAGAGGTTAGCAAAGCTTATAGAGTCTTTAATAAGAAAACCCTAGTTGTGGAGGTAACACCTCATGTTGTGTTTGATGAATCTACTTGTCTGTACAGAGAATCAAGTACAGGAACAGAACAGCCCGCTGCTAACAGGCCGTCTAACTCCCCCATTGACGACCTGCTAGTATGGACTCCAAATGATTTGGAGGAAGAGGATCAATCTGATCCTAGGGTCACACAGCAAGGGGGAAGTGATGCAAATAATACTACGAGCTGTAATACATCAGCCGGACTTAACCAGGCTGATCCCCCTCCCTCAGTCCCCAAGACTGATGCTGTTCACGACCTTACATCCCAAATCGAGCAGCTCGATAACACAATGGAGCAGCTCAACATCCAGGCCGAACAGCAGCCTGATCAACATCCCGAGCAACAGCGCGTATCCACTGATCAACCTTCAACTCATCCGGAGTTTGACGAACCCATTAATGAGCCCGAGCCAATCATTTCAAATGAAGAAAGAGCTCGACGCAGATGTTGGATCGACGCTCATCCAAAAGAACTCATTGTTGGGAACCCATCCCAAGGAGTGCGAACTAGAAGGACGATTGGTGAAAGTGCGCTATTAAGTTGCTATCTCTCTCGAGTAGAACCCAAAGATGCCATTGAAGCTCTTCAAGATGCTGACTGGATTCAAGCCATGCAAGAAGAACTCAATGAATTCAAAAGAAATGAAGTATGGTCTCTAGTTGATCGTCCTTATCATCAGGGCGTCATTGGAGTCAAATGGGTCTACAAGAACAAGAGAGATGAATCTGGAGAAGTTGTCAGAAATAAAGCCCGATTGGTTGCAAAGGGTTACTGTCAACAAGAAGGAATCGACTATGATGAGACGTTTGCCCCCGTTGCAAGATTAGAAGCTATAAGGCTGTTTCTAGCTTATGCCGCTCATCAACGATTCAAAGTCTACCAGATGGATGTTAAAAGTGCGTTCCTCAATGGCGTTCTCGAAGAGGAAGTCTATGTGGAACAGCCTCCTGGATTCGAGGAGGGTGATTCAAGCAAAGTCTACAAACTCCACAAGGCTGTATACGGACTTAAGCAAGCTCCTCGAGCTTGGTATGAGACGCTGTCATCCTTCCTCATCGAATCAGGATTCAAGCGTGGTTCAGTCGACAAGACACTATTCACTATCAAAGTGAATGAACATATCCTTTTAGTACAAATTTATGTTGATGATATTATTTTTGGATCTAAATCTCCCATTTTGTGCGAAAAATTTGGTAACCTCATGACCGAAAAATATAAAATGTCTATGATGGGGGAAATGAATTTCTTTCTAGGGTTGCAGGTCAAGCAGTCCGATGAAGGAATCTTCATTAGCCAAACAAAATACGCACACGAGCTGGTTGACAAGTTTGGTGTCAAAGACAGCAAACCTGTCAAAATACCGATGCTCTCTGGTGGGAAGATCGACCCGGATCCCGAAGGAAAACCTGCCAACATAACACAGTACAGGGGTATAATTGGTTCATTACTTTATCTAACTGCTAGTCGACCTGATATCACTTTTGCAGTTGGAGTGTGTGCTCGATTTCAAGCTAATCCGAAGGAATATCACTTGGAAGCAGCAAAGAAAATTCTACGATACATCAAAGGAACCACAAATCTAGGTCTTTGGTATCCTTGTGATGATAATTTGCAGCTTACAGGTTATTCAGATTCTGATCATGCAGGGTGCAAGCTCGAATGGAAATCTACCTCGGGTACTTGCCATTTTCTCGGAAACAAGCTGATTTCATGGTTTTCAAAGAAGCAAACCTCAGTAGCCACCTCCACCACCGAGGCCGAGTACATGGCCGCAGGAAGTTGTTGTGCACAAATCTTGTGGATCAAACAACAACTTAAGGATTATGAAGTTGAAGTCAGTGAAGTGCCAATATTCTGCTACAGCTCGAGTGCCATCGCCATTACTCAAAACCCAGTTCTTCATTCAAGATGCAAGCACGTGGATATTCGACATCACTTTATTCGTGATCACGTGGAAAAGAAGAACGTGGTTATTGAGAAGATGCACACTGACATTCAACGTGCTGATATTCTAACCAAACCCCTAGCCGAAGAAAGATTCAAAATGCTATGTGGAAAGCTAGGGTTATTGAATGTTGAGTCATCAGGCCGATCGTAAGCCTACAGGTCGTTATCTCCTCATCAGCCTGCCACTTCTTTCAAAAGCTTGTGTGGGACCAACAATCGGGACCAACAAGCAGGCCGTCTCTTTACAAACAGGCAGATATTAAGGGGGAACAGGCCATCAACTACTCAACAGGCCGTTACTGGTTGAACAGGGAGTTACCATTTGGGCAGGCCGTGTCTATCTACAGGCCGTGCCCATCTACAGGCCGTGTCTATCAACAGACCGTGTCCATCAACAGGCCGTCGACTAATCAACAGATCGACCTGTGTTCCTCAATTGAGGGGGAACACTTGGCCAAAATGATCCATCATTTTAGGGGGAACAAAGGCCGATGAATACCAGGCTGATATCATAAGTCCAGGCCGTTTCAACTCGCCAGGTCGATATCACATGTCCAGGCCGTTTATCTCGCCAGGCCGATATCTCATGTCCAGGGCGTTTATTTCACCAGGCCGATGTCTTCCCCAGGTCGTCAACTTCGACAGGCCGATATATATCCAGGCAGTGTCAACTTCGACAGGCCGTTCTATACCACGAGGCCGATATCAACAGGCCGTTATCAACCTGAATGCAACTGCATTTATGAAGGAAGAATCAAAAGGGCAGTATCACCCTTTTGTCTCATAACTTCTTTAATACGCATTGATTTCTTCATTTATTAATGTTATTTATTTCTCAATGTGTTTCATTATTTAAGAGCCTGTTGATTTGCAGAAAATAAGGAAAAAGGGGGTAATGATTACCATTTTTGTAAAACATCCAGTCAAGTGTCAAATATTGACACATTGACCGAGATTGCATTTAATTCCCTGCCACTTTTTGAAAAAGCGCCACATTTTCGCACGTTTCCTTACCTCACGCGCGGATGTGAAACGCCTCACATTCTACGCGCTTCAATCGTGTGGACGTGGGTGAGAGGGAAAACATAAACCCTTTCAAATTCGAACGATCTCCACCGTTCGATTTCCTATATATATCATGCAGTTTCTTCACAAAACTTACTTACCTTTTTCATACTTCTTCGCAAAACCTAATTTTCACTCTCTGCAAAATCTAAACTGCCGCCGTCGTGTTCTTCGCTTTTCTGCTCTTTCACTTACTGCATCGAATCACTTGCCGTGGTTTGTGTTCTTTTCACCATTTATGTTTTGATTGTCTGTAAAGTTCTTCTCTATTTTCTTATTTTCTAATTTCTCGAAAAACTTGCAGAAAATCAACAATGGCAGAAAGGGTTTCAACCTCCGGTCGAAAAGAAGTGCAGTGGTCAGAAATCGAGGATTTCTTGAAGGCTCGCATCAAATACGAGCCCTATATGGTGCGCGAAAACTTCGGTTTTCGTGATCTTGACTCTATGTTCAACATAGTGGAGAAATGCTCTTCTTTCTATCAAATCATCTCCACTCGGCCAGCGAAGAGTCTTCCAAAGTTTGTAGCTGCCTTTTTCTACAACTGGAACGAGGGCGATTCCGTGTCTTCCCACACCGTGTCCCTCGGAACCCAGAACGTTATGCAAACCATCAACGTTCTTGACGCCGTGAAGGGCGCTTTCGGCATTGAGGATGGTGGGACGTTGCAGCTCTCGGAGATTTCTCGAGATCATCTGCAGCAGGTTGCAGACCGAGTGCTGATCGAGCAGAGGCAGTACGTTCCTGTTGCCTTCAAAAGGGACAAGCTCTGTCCCAAATACCGCCTCCTCATGGACTTCGTGCAGAAGTGCCTTCTAGGGCACATCGGGAATTACGACCAGGTCACTCCATTCAAATTTCAAATCTTGACGGCCGTAATCCTCGATCTGCCCATTTGTTGGGCCAAGTTAATGGTCTCCCTGCTGTGGGATGAAGCCAGGCAGATCATCCTCGAGACGGAGGGAGAGGCCGTTGTGAAGGTTTCTCTCCACAACAATAAACCGCTTCGTCTTGGATCGAAGGCCACCAGCATTATCATTTCCTTCTTCAAGCATAGGAAATGGTCCAATGAAGAGGCCTTCCCCCCTCTGTTTATTCCGAAGGATCTCCACCAGCTTGAAATGGCGATTGGGGTGGCGCCGCAGATCTATTACAACTCCCCAGACAATGTCAGGGTGCATCTTGCCAAATGCGGCGAATCCAAGGTCGGTTGGAGGATTCCACCTCGACCTGCTCCAAAGAAGAGGAAGGCCGATGTCGACCATGTCCCCTCTCGACCTGCCAAGAAGACTCTCCCTGTGAAGACTCCTCCACGGAGGACGCAGTCGGCCTCCGGTGATCCACCCCGGCCGCTTCACAGGATTCTCCCCATAACCGAGGAATCTGCACCTCGCAGGGAGCCTTCGCCCGTCTCATCGCCCTCTCTCTCAGCCGAACGGACTCCATCTCCAGTCCGTTCCGCCGCCGAGCCGTCCGCCTCGCAGCAACGCCCTGCATCCTCTCAGCAGGTCGTTGCTCCCTCTCCAGTGAGTTCCCCCCCAGTCCATCGAGCTGGATCTGTTGAGATCCAGGATCTCACTGCTGAAGACTCTCTGTCTTCCCCCATCCGGAATGCGCCTGTGGAGGAGGATGTCGTGCTGCAGATCCAGCCATTTTCCGAGCAGCCGATGTCTGCTGCTCACTCCCAGGTCGCTGCCTTGAAGGCTGAGGCCAAGCTGAAGGTCATCGACCTGATGCCAGGGATAGCCCAACTCCCCAAATCTCTCGACCTCGCCACTCGCCTCCAGTTCTATCTGGATTGTAAGTCAAGTTACTATTACGTCTTCGAGGCCCTGCTGCAGGTCGTTACCCTCAATGACTTGAAGGTCGAGGAGCTGGCACTAGAAGCGGAGTTTGGATTCTACAATGTGGGAGATGCGGCTTCGAACTTTCGATCTCTTGTGCTGCGCCGCATGAAGGTCGAGGCCAAAATTCTGGGCATCGACCTTCGCCCCCTCTACATCAATTCTCGTGCTCTCTACAACTCCGCCGCCGAAGCTGGAGACGAGTTTGAGTTGATTCAAACTCCGGTACACTCACCATCCAGGAATGAGGGTGGTGATTAGATGCTTGAAGCTGCTGCTCCGTCCTCTCAAATTTCAAAGGCTGAAGTGGAGGTGGTGCTCGATATAATCTCTGCTAAGCTCGAGTCCATCATCACCAACCTTCCCGAGCAGATCAAGCAGGCCGTAGCTGAGGCCCGGGCCGATATTGTTAAAGATGCCAAGGCCCAGGCCGATGAAGTTGCCAGGGAGCGTGTCACTGACTTTGCAGTGAGGCTTTTAAAGGAATATACCGACAAGCTCCTGCCAGGCCAGCTCGACGAACTCAACATGGCGTCTCGCGACCAGATCGCGGAAGTGTTGGAGGACTTGTCCAAGGTCGATGAGCGAGTATCTAATCTGACTTCTTCAGTCACTAACTCGGCATCGACCTCCAACGAGCACATCAACGCCATTCACGGCACCATCTCCTCCCTTCTCAATGGTCAACAGGAGTTGAAGGATGCCGTGACCAAGCTGCAAGAGGAGGATGCTACTCTTCTTTCCCTGATAAAAGCCCAGACTGATGATGTCGAAAAGGGGGAAGAAGAAAGAGCAGCCGCCGCCGCGAAGAAGAAGAAAATCTCAAAATCCAAAACTCCTTCAACTTCCGTGGCTCCTCCTCCTCCGCCTCCTCAAAAGAAGCCCTCCCAGGCCGTATCATCCAAGGCCGTTGCCTCTCATGCTGATCCAATCTCTCAGCTTGGTGCTGCCGAAGCTGCCGCCGCCAAAGCTCGTTTGGCTGCCGAGGCCGAGCTCATTTCTGCTATGACTCTGGCTGGTGCAACGCCGGAGCAGGCCGCAAATCCTGAAGAGCAGCGGCGTTTCAAGGCCGAACGCCGGGCTGCTGAAGCTAGGAAGAAAAGGGAGTTGGACTGGATCAGCCAGTCCGCCCTTGTTTTGAATGCTGGAGGACTGCAGCAGGTCGTTGAATGGCTCGACGAATCTCAAAACAACCTGCTGCGGGAGCTTAACAGTTGCTTCATCCTCCTGCACTACTGGATCCAGGACCCCTCACTCCCTGCCGATGCCGATGAAGCCTATGCAGCTTACATGCTTAGATTCCCTTACCAAGATTTCATTGGTGAGCTTCGGAAGAAAGCTGCACAGGCCGGTGTGATGATAAGGGCGCCTGCCAAGCAATTCTTTACGCCCTTATACCTTGGTGATTCGGGGTACTTGGATTACTCCCGGGTCGACCAATACATCGCACAGACCGCCATCGGACTGGGCGTAAACATCTCAAATTCCGATCCCGACTTCCGTCGAATCAGGGATGGAATTTATGCAAGTATGCAATCCAAGTCGAGGGAGCAGGTCCAGGAGGAGAGGATTGCAGCCCGTGCCAAGATCCAGGCGATGTAGTTAGATGATTCTGTAAATTTCTGTATTCATTTAAGTTCATAGCACAATATGTAATTTCCAAATGTAATGTATGCTATCGAGCTGAATGAAACAAAAATCATCTTTCGACCTGATGACAATATCTCTTTGTCCAGGCATCTGCCTTTACTGCTTTATTTACTTTGATTTATTATCTGCCTTTCTTATAATTCCTTATCATTCTTCGTGATTAAAAATTATCAAGCTCTGATACCATTTTTCAGTGTTTTATTTCTTAGGAATTATTTGTAAAGTGTTTGGTTTCGACATCATCAAAAAGGGGGAAATTGTTGGGAACCCCTTGCAGTTTGATTTTGATGATGTTTATCGAAACCACACTTAGGCACATTTTACTTGTTTAGGGTCAAGGCCGATAGATCGACCTGCTACCTGTTAGTGCAGGTCGATGCCCTCTAATGTTTAGAATCAAGTTCGATCCACCCTGTAAGAGAAAGGTCGATGTATCGACCTGCCTCAATTGGATCGAGCTGGATCATCAGCCTGTCTATCGACCTTCCTTATCAAGCTTCCAGCCCGCTTTGACTTAGAAGATTTCAAGAGCTGGATTATCAATCAAGGTCGATGCTCCGCCTTCATGGAGTGTCACGACCTGATCCTTGCCACGTCGGGTTCCAGCAAGAATGAATATTCCCAACGGCTAGAAGTGAGTCAGCTTCCAACGGCTAGTGCCACGTCAGCCTGACTCCAACGGCTAGTTTTTCAAAACTGCCTATAAATATTTCAGCCATTATCGGATTCAAGCACGGGAAACTCAAGCTATCAACGCCATATCTCTGCCCAAATCTCTCTCAAAGTTCATATCCATTCAAGTGTTCGAAATCCAATTAGTTTCCCAAACACTTGACGAAGAGAGGTTTCCGATTCCGATAAACACCACAACGACGAAGCGTTCACTGCTGCTTGTCGATTGTTCAACAGCTTCTTCTCCGATTTGTTCGAAGTTAGAAAGCTTGTTTTTATTTTCGCCATTATAGAGTTAGTCAAGCTCTGTAAAGGTGTAAGGTTGTTTGTACGGTTCAGTACGAAGGTTGTAAGGGTCACGACCCAAAACTCGTGTCTAGATATTTTCAGGTTAGATTGTATCTAGAACTGATACTCAGTCAGTATAAATAAGAGAGAGGTTGAATCCAAAGGTAAAGGGATTCTCAGGTCGAGTCGACCTGATGTGGACGTAGGAGGGTTTCTCCGAACCACGCTAAATCGCGGTGTCTCTCTCTCTCTCTCTCTCTCTCTCTATTTATCTTCCTTATATTTTGTTATCAAACTGACTAGCATCAACCTGCATATCTGTATCAACCTGCTACTGTTCACCAGTTAGATTTTTCAAAGAGTAAATCAACCTCCACCAACTTCCGCATTAACAACAGTTTGATAAATCAAGCTTGATACCATACAAGCTTGATAGATCAAACTGCCTCTGATAAGGTCGACCTTGACAATCGACCTGCAGATCGACCTGATTATACAAAAGTCAAAAACGGTTGGTTATTGGTGTATTCCCCCCCCCCCCCCATACACCAATTACTCTTTCCCGGGACCAACATCCTCCCATTCCTTTTCCAAGTCGTGTGAAAAACAAGACGCTCAACCCGTATGCTCCACCTATTCAGAGTGTTGTGAAGAAGGAGAAGAAGGATTTCGAGCCTATCAATTCGTTTCCAAAAAGAGGAGATCCGGGAGGTTTCGACTTGAGCATCGTTTTGGATAGTGGAGAGACCATCTCGAGATTGATGGATCTAGGAGCTGCGGTGAATTTGATGCCGTATTCTATTTTCGAAAAGATGAACTCAAGAGTCCTTCAAGCTACCGATATGCGCATTGAGCTAGCAGACGGCACCGTGAGCAGTCCTTTGGGAGTTGTGGAAGATGTTACTGTCCTTGTTGGTGGAATGCGAGTTGTTACCGACTTTGTAGTGCTTCACGAGGGCAAAGGAGCTAAGAGCGCTACCGGCCATCTACTCTTGTTGGGAAGACCATTTATGGCCACTACTCGAGCCCGGATTGACGTGGTCACCGGCACATTGAGCATGGCCGGTCAAGGAGGTTCGGTAACATTTTCTGCTTTTGGAAATTCACTTTCTATTCCTACTCC
Source organism: Thymus mandschuricus (assembly GCA_029379335.1). Lineage (NCBI taxonomy): Eukaryota > Viridiplantae > Streptophyta > Magnoliopsida > Lamiales > Lamiaceae > Thymus > Thymus mandschuricus. Next base: position 8,571,166 of record CM057074.1, on the reverse strand, counting down.
TTCTTTTCATTTATGCTCTTATGTTAAGCTCGCTAACCCTTGTGTTGAGGAAAATATTTGTGAGATTTTTGACAAGGGAGCGGCTCGAGAAGAATTCTTTGAAGATGAGGAGTCCATTGAAGATGACGAGTTCTTTAGTTGTGTGGATGAGGAAGAGGATATAATCGAGCAATATCTTGGGAATTTGGAGGAGGTTGATGAAGTGGAAGAGGAACACTTGAACCATGCATCGAAAGAGGAAGTTGTCATTAACTCTTTTCTTTCTAACCTCACCAATTGTGTAACATCTTTTCTTGCAGAGTTTAAATCGACGATATTTGAGGAGGAGTTCGAACTAAGTGTGGGGGAGTCAAGAGTTGATGATGACCGAGTTCTTCGAGATTTGTTGAAAACGAAGAGTGGATATGTCGCGAGGAGTACCAACACGTCGCTTGGTGCTACGGGTTTCGGTTGATCGTAGCCTTCGTCAAGCTAACGACGTTAAATAAGCGCTTGGTGGGAGGCAACCCACGTATAAAAAAAAAAATATGTAGCTTAGGTTTTATTTTTGTTATTGTCGTATTTTCTTTTGTTTTCTTTTTTATTTTTCGTGCAGGGAGTAGTGTACAAGGATTGGCGTGAAGAGAGGTCGAGACGCGGCCAAAACCAACTTTTGAACAGATTTGAGAGTTGGACGCCGTCCAACTTGAGTTGGACGGCCGTCCAACCCTGAACAGGCCTCCCCAATTTTCTCGAACTCCAAAATTGTTCCTTTCTTAATTCGCTCGATCCCCGATGGCAAGATCCACGGTTCCAAGATCCTTTCAACTAATCTCAGCCTTGTTTTTGTGTCTTTTCATTTGGTTTTGAGTCTTTTGTTTCGTTTTTCTTTATTTTGTGCAATTTTACGCTTTGGTATTGTGTTTTGTGTTTGTTTTGTAGGTACTACTTGGAATTTCTCGGGATTTCAAGTGTGTTGGTCGACATTGTGCGATAAGTTCCTTCTATCCCTTCCTTTTTTATTTTCTCGCAATGAGGTCATTGCTTGATTCTAAGTGTGGGGGGGGGGGGGGGGGGTCTTTGAAACGTTGGCATGATGTGTTTAATTTTGTTGAGTCTTAGGAGTTAATGAGTCAAATGAGCATGTGATGATAGTATTGTGGATTTGGCCGATGATAGAAAAATTTTGTTGATTTTTTGGAGAAAAATTCATGATCTTTATTATGCATGGAACCTTGGCGAAGCGACGCATTTTATTCATTGAATTTGAAGTATGCTATGATGTCGGGAACTAGTTAGTTTGAACCCGTGAGAATTGAGCTATTTGTGCATATTTATGCCTATTCATTGATTGAGTGATCATGCATGTCTCATTGTTTCTAGAACTTGCCTTGTTTCTCCATCAAGACCTTAGTATATTTACGAACTAGGAGATGATCTTAGGCCATTCTTTCGTAGCCACATGATTCCTATACACTAACCTTGTTCATAATCCTTTGTTTACCCCTTTTGAGCCTTTATTAGCCGTTCTTTGTGAAACCGGATGATAGGAAGTTTGGATGATTATGGGTATCCTTAGTTGTAGTTGGTGATATGGAAGGAGATAATTGGAAAATATTTGTTGTGGTGTAGAAGGAGAGAAAGAGAAGAAATTTTAGATGCTTGTTTAAGTGTAGTTAGCTATCCCTATGAGCTTAGAAAAAAAAAAAAAGAAAAAAAAAAAAAGAGATAAGAAAAAAAAATAGAGCCTTTGTTCAACATTAGAAAGAACATTTATTAGTTGAGCTCTAGAAAAAAAAAAAAAAAAAAAAAGAAAAAGAGAAAAAATAAGCATAAGGGGTTAGTTAGCTTTGATTTGTATAGTTGATATTTTAGCATCTTTGAGTTTGTATTTGGTGTGTTGGAGGGTAGAAGATGGAGATAAAAATCCATACTTTGATCGAAGTTGAAAAAGAGGTTGATGATTTAGAGCATTTTGAGTCACTTAGCCTATATATTCCCTACCTTAACCAATGTCCCTACATTACAAGCTTGTATAAAGACCTTTTTTTGATCCTAGTTTGTAAGTATTACATTAGGTGGAGATGTTGAGATTGAAGGCAAGCCTATGGTAAACATGTTGCATTGCATTGATGTTGAGTGAACCCTCTTGATGTGCATTATATTACATCTTTTCTTTGAGAGAGTTGAGTGTTCACTTTCATATACAAAATCTCACATGATGGAGAGTGTTCTTTGATGGATTAGCATACTTTGAATTAGTTGAGTAGATTGTGTTGATTGATGCTAAGGTTGTGTGCATAGTTTTGATCATGATTACGAGAGTTTGTTTTCGAAAAGTTTTGAGGCCTATATAGTTCACAATACTTGAGTCTATTGTTTATTTTGTTTTGCTTGAGGACAAGCAAAGGTCTAAGTGTGGGGGATTTTGATTGGTGTCTAGATGTTAGGTTTTTCGTTGTCTTTTCGTGTCTGTTTTCCCTTAGTTTTTGTGTGTTTTCGTTGTTTGAGGCTATGATTTGGTTGTTTTGGAGTCTTTGGTATTGTAGGATGAAAAGGGCTAAAATGAGAAGAAAACAAGAAGAAAGAAGCATTATATCGAAGAGGGGTTCGATAGGAGCACGTAGGCGAAAACGGAGGTCAATTTGGAGTTCGGACGAGGAAGATACGGCCGAAACAAGAAAGATGCGCAAAGTGACCAGATCAAGGATCTGGACGCCGTCCAAACCCAATCTGGACGCCGTCCAACATGACGTCCAACATCGCATCCAGCGTTTAAGCCGAATTTATGCAGAATGAACTTCTGGACGCCGTCCAACTTGTGCTAGACGCCGTCCAACTCCGGCGACAGCTGTGTTTTCCTTATTTATCTAGGTTTTTACCTAGTATATATATATATCATCCTTGTGCACGAATTTGTATCATCTTTTAGCATATTTTAGCTTTAGTTTCCAGCACTTAAACACTTTAGATTAGTTTTACTTTGTTCGGATCCGGATTCTTAGTTCGTGTAATTCAATTCAAGTTTTTCTTTTACTTCGCGTTCTTCGTTCTTCGTTTAATTCTCGTAAGTTATTTATTGCTTTCGTTTACTTGCTTTAATTGCTTTACTTAGTTTTAGATTCGATTTCGTAATTGCTTCTTTTAAGTTCCTTAGTTTAATTTCGTTCTTTCGATTTTCAAGTTATAGTTTAGATTCGTTTTTCTAGTTTCGATTCTCTAGTTTTTCAAAGCTTTCAAAGTTAGATTAATTTTCTTTTAAATTTCCAGATTTATTTCATCATGTCTAGATTTATTTATGCTTCTATCTTTGCTTCCTTTATTGCTTTCTTTTCGATTTTTGCCTAGGTAGATTTATTGCTTTCTTCTAGTTTAATTTTCTAAGTTTATTTAGTTCGATTTATTTCCAGCTTTTTAGATTAGATTTATTTGCTTTGATTTTGATTGCTTTGATTTATTTTATTTGCCTGGGATTTAAAACAAAAACCTCCAAAATATTATTTACTTGCTTTCTTAGTTTTAGGCTAGATTAGATTTTTACTACATAATTGATTGCCCTGTTAAGTTTTTCTTGAGATTCGATACTTAGGTTTTACTTGCTAGTGCTATGATAGGATTTCGTTCTATTGCGAACACTTTTTAGTGAAACACGAGGACCTCTCGATACCTCTCTCGATCGAGAGGGGGATCGAGAGGTCGCTACTGGAAGTCAGAATCCACCTCTCGATACCTCTATCGATCGAGAGGAGGATCGAGAGGTTTACGACGAGGAGATTCAAATTGACCCTATCGACACCTCTCTCGATCGAGAGAAGGGTCGAGAGGTCAAAAACCGAGGTTAGAAGGTACCTCTCGTTACCTCTCTCGATCGAGAGGGGGATCGAGAGGCTAAGCAGCTGCCCCAATTCCCGACGTACACTCCGAAGGCCCCTTTCCCACAACGCTTGTGAAGGAACCATATCAGATCGGTGAAGATCGGTTCGCCCGAAGATCTATTTCGGATATCTAACTATCGAATAAAACCTATCATGCTCCTATGAATTAAGTGCGGAATCATAGGGGGTTTATAGATCGATTACCTGAAGAAGTAGAGAACTCGCGAATAGATCTTCTGATCTGTATCCCTGCTCTATTCTGACGTTGGATGGACAACGAACCTCGGAATCAGCCACGGAAAAACGGGAACCACCGAACTACTACTCGCCCGGCCGCGTGTCTCTCTCTCTCTAACCCTAGCCTCCCTTTCTTGTTCAGAATATTTAAGTGCACTCGATTATTCTGATGATTAGGTTAAACAGGACCTTGAGGGGGTATACATAGAGGAGACCAAGTGAGACTTGGGCTTAAGTTGCAGGCCAGGCCTGCAACACATGGACTAGCCGTCCAACAGCAGTATTGGCGCCCTCACTGGGCCCAATTTAGTGGTGGCCCACTTATTCCTTATATTGTGGCCTGTTGAGCTTTTTGGGCCAGATCAGGGATCTACTAGCTGGTAAAACCGAGGCCTCCCAATGGCTAAATTCTCCATACTCAGCCCAGAGTATAATTTAGTCCATAAGTACTAAAACATTCCACTAGAGTAATAGTACTGAATTACCTGTTTTACCCCTGTTGAGTTCAGGGCTAGTATTAGACTTAGCGACCCCCATATTTAAGATATCCCACATCCGTTGATTAACTTAGAGCTTCTGACTGCTCGTGTTATTCAACTTCTTTTATTCCTGAGTAGTACCATTCATACCTTATTCATCATACCGGAATTTAATCCACCTGCAGGGTTTGGTATGATAATCCTTAATGAATTCCTCAGGGGATGTGATCAACCTGTTCTACCAGGATATGGTGCTCTGTTGCAGTTGCACTAAGAGTCGTACCAGTTGTAGTTGCTTCCCAAGATACAGAGCATATTGAGTTACAAATACTCTGAACTCTCACCCATGGTAAATCAAAGAAGCAGACTACAACTATACACCCTTAGGACTCAACTAGAGTTAAGGTTCATCTTAAGTCACCGAGGTCTTGATTCTTTCTACATTCGGTCAGAATAGAAGAATACACCTCACCGTGATCCTATCAGTACACGCACGTACTAGTATAGACAAGTAGCCAAGACAAGCTACTTATGCAGCCTATACTACAGCCTAAACCGACAGTTATATCCAGAACTGTCTCAACTGTGATACCCTTTTATATCTCGTGAGGAACCGACAACTATGGTCTTTTGTGATCTACAACATACCATAAAGCCTACAACTTTGAGATAATGGATATATGTTTGATGCATAGATAACAATTCTTAATTAATCAGATAGAAGATTGTTAGTGGCTATGGACAACACATGCATACAAGCTAAAAGGCCTGCTTTCTAGTATACAAATCCATCAGTTATGATATCGGGAACTAGTTAGTTTGAAACCGTGAGATTTGAGCTTTTTGTGCATGATATGCCTATTCTTTGATTGAGTGATCATGTATGCTTCGTTGTTTCTAGAACTTGCCCTATGTCTTAGGCCATCTTTCTATAGACCTTAGTATATTTATGAACTAAGAGATGATCTTAGGCCATCTTTCTATAGCCACATGATTTCCATACACTAACCTTGATCATAATCTTCGTTTACCCTCTTTGAGCCTTTTTATGAGCCTTTCTTTCTTAAACTTGGATGATAGGAGGTTTGGATGGATAAGGGTATCTTTAGTGGATTTAGTTGGTGATGTGGGAGAAGTTGAAGAGAAAATAATTGTTGTGGTGTAGAAGGAGAAAAACAAAAGGACTTTTAGATGTTTGATTGAATGTAGTTAGCTATCTCTATAAGCTTAGGGAACAAAAAAAGAGAAAAAATAGAGCCTTTGTTCAACATTAGAAAGAACATTCATTAATTGAGCTCTAGAGAAAAAAAGAAAGAAAGAAAGAAAGAAAAGAAAAAAAAGAAAAAAGAAGAAGAATAAGAATAAGAATAAAAGCATAAGGGGATAGTTAGCTTGAATTATATACTTTGCATCTATGAGATTTTGAGTTTTGTAGAGGTGTTGGATGGTAGAAGATGGAGTAAAAACCATACTTTGGTTGGAGTTGAAAAGAGGTTGATGATTTGGAGCATTTTGAGTCACTTAGCCTATACATTCCCTACCTTAACCAATGTCCCTACATTACAAGCTTTATAAAGACCTTTTTGATCTTAGTTTGTGAATATTACATTAGGTGGAGATGTTGAGATTAGGGGCAAGCCTATGGTAAACATGTTGCATTACATTGATGATTGTGTGAACCATATGATGTGCATTATTTCATACCTCTTTTCTTTGAGAGAGTTGAGTGTTCACTTACATATAAATATCTCACATGTTGGAGAGAGTTCTTTGATGGATTGGCATGATTTGAATTTGTTGGATAGATTGTATTATTGATGTTAAGGTTGTGTGCATAGTTTTGATCATGATCATGAGTTTATTGTTGAAAAAGCTTTTAGGCCTATATAGTTCACAATGCTAGAGTCTATTGTTTATGTTTTGGTATTGTTCGGGACAAACAATGTTTAAGTTTGGGGGATTTGATATAGGTGAAATTTACCTTGTTTTTATAACCAAAAAGGGTCGATTTTGAGTCTCGATTGTGTAGTATTGTCTATAGTTTATATGGTTTTTATTATATTGGACAATATTATGCTTGTGGGTGTTTTTCTGTGTTTTTAGGTATATTTTGATGATAAAACCCCGAGACGAGACAAGGCGTGAAGATCGGAGTTCGAATTTCAGAATTTGAAGTCGAATGAAGACCTCTCGATACCTCTCTCGATCGAGAGGTCTATCGAGAGGAAACCTTCTGGAGCAGTTCTCGATCGAGAGTGATTTTGGCACCTCTCGATACGTCTCTCGATCGAGAGGTCTATCGAGAGGCAGTGTGTCGAGAGGGGGGTTCCAGCCGGGATTTCATACCTTATTTAATTAGATTCCTTTTTGGTTTATAATTCCTTATGTAAATTTCCCCTATATATATTCCTAGCCTAGCATTGTAAACCCTAACATCTTTCATACTTTTCTAGCACTTTTATATTTTAATTTAGAGTTTTTATTCTTGTATTCAACATTGGAGATTATTCAAGTTTATGCAAGATTCAAGATTCGAAGTTCTTCGTTTGTGTTCAAGTTTTTCTTACTCTTACTCTTTAATTATGTTCTTTCAATTCTTTGTGTTTATGTTTACTTTAATTATGTCTAGCTAAATTCCTTAGTTGATTTTAGGGATTGAATGCCTAATTGAATTTATGTAAGTGTTTTTGTTTACAATTAGCCTTCCAATCTAGATGCATGTTTCATGGTGCTTATTCTCATGCATGATTACTTGATCACTAATTATGTGTGTATAGTTATGTTTTTATGCCTTGATAGGATAATTGCATAATAGATCTCATGAATACATGGTATGATGATTTGATTGTCTTAGTTGAGGTTGAATTATCATATGTTTATATATAGTTGATTGGGTGTCATAGTTGAACCTAGTTGATTATATCATTGATACTTGTTCTATTTTGCACTTGATTTGATATCTATGAGTCCGAGAGGATATTAGGATCTTATTAGGTGACGACTTGCATTGCTTTAATCGGGGTGTAGGTTATTTTTCATGTATCACATTTAGATTGGATTAAATTGGTTAATTGTGTGCATTAATTACTTGCATAGATTTGATTAGGTAGGCTTCCCTAGAATCAACACTTTTCCTTAATTGAGTTTTTACCTTATTTATTTCTTTGCTTGCTTGCTAAGTTATTCTATTTGATTATTTATTTGCCTTGTTTATTTATTTCCTTATTTGATTATTTGAGTCTTTTATTTATTTGCCTAGCTTATAAATACCACAATTCCAAATTCCTAATTGCTTAGACATCAGTTTAGTTCTAGAGTAAAGGTATTGTGTGTGGTTTCGACTTGTCAATCCATGTGGATACGATACTCGTACTTTCTTATACTATACCTATTTTTGTGTGGTAGAAAATAGTGCGATCACGGATCTGGACCCCTGATTTTTTCATGACCACTTCTAGCAGGTCAACAGGTTGCTTGATGAGCGGAGTAAAACATCTCAAAAATCTTTCATTTTTGTCAGTTTTCTTGGCATCTGGGGCTGGCCTTTTCCTTTCTTCCGGCTTCTTTTCCCTTTGAGAGGCCAGTTCGCCCTCTTGCTGCTTAGAGCCTCTTCCATATGGATATATTTTTGAACTCTTGTCAGTAGCTCTTCAAAAGAGGTAGCTTCTTTCTTGATGAGAGAAGCAAAGAACTGCCCTGGTTTCAGGCCATCTACACAGGCATGCACTTTTAGCTTCGGCTCTACCCCTGGGATTTCCAGGAAAGCCTCGTTGAAGCGCGTCATGTAGTCTCTCAGACTTTCATTGACACCTTACTTGATGGTTGCCAGATGTAAAGAATTTCTGGTAGTTCTTTTAGCACTGACGAACTGTTGGAGGAAAACTTCCCTCAGATCCATGAAAGAGTGAATAGAAGCTTTTGGTAGCTGCTTGAACCAATGTTGAGCGGTCCCCGACAGAGTTGTGAGGAATACTCTGCACTTGACGCCCTCTGAATATTGATGGAGGAGGCATAAGCTCTCAAATTTCATCAAATGTTCTTCAGGGTCTCCCTTTCCCTGGTATTCACAGGAGATTGTCTTGAAGTTGCTTGGGACGGGATCAGTTTGAATATCTACAGAGAAGGGACTAATCTCATCGATATATAAGGAGAAAAGTTCTGACTTGTTTCCCTTACTCCTACTATTTGGAAAGTGTTTAGGGTTTTCTTCTTCATTTAGGTGGCGAATTTCTCTTTCGCTTACCTCTGTTTCCTTTGAGGTCCTTTCTGCAGCTTGCTTCTGCTCTTTTAGCCTTTTTACTTCTTTTGTCAAGAGCTTCATCTGTTCTTGTTGCTGGGCATACTTTTTGGCCCATGCATGGTTAGTATTCTCATTAAGGTTCCCTTCAATTACCTCAAGTCCCTCTTCATCTGGGGATTCCCAATCAGTGGAGAATCCTTCCTCTGTTTCATCCACTATGGGAGGCAGCTTTGAGACCAATTCTTGGTTTGTGCCCGGGTTTATAGGCTTCTGCTTGCGCACTGCGGGAGTGTTCTTGCTTCCTCCACCCTCTTGGGTCTCACCCGGGGGGTCTGGGGTCTAGGAATTTATTCCCAAGATATGAAGTCTTTTTCCGACAGCCCCTTCGACCACACCTTCTACGAGCGCTTTCATTTGGAGGAGCATGGTTGGAGAGAACTGGGCTTCCATGTTGACACTGGCTTCAGTTATCATAGTGCATTTCCCTTTATTCCCATGTAGGGAATTTTCTGGATTTCCCGTAGCTTGGCCAGCTTCTTTTGAAGCAGTATCTGGGGCAGTATTCATCCGTGCGGGATTTTGTGAATGTTTGAGAAAATTAATTTCAAATGCTCTTTGGAAGAGGCTTAAGTAATATATGTAATTTATTTTTAACAGATCTTCTGTAGTTGGGAATCATTTGTGGTAATTTTAACAAATATTGCCTATTTATTACAGGGCTTCTTAAAGGGTGGCTTCTGCCAATATGAGATACATGACAGCTGCTTTCGCAAGATTCAATGCTATGATTTCCCTTTTCAGAGAGCTTTCTATGTGAAGCTTTTGATAGGGATCTGATTATGGTGTGGGGCCTCTTAAGACTTATATAGTCTCTTCTTTTTACAAGACTCAATGCGGGGTGCCTGGTCATGCGGGACTTTATGTATAATGTCCAACTATGTAGGACTTTTTGGGTGGTGCCTACTATGTAGGGCTTTTTGTATGATGTTGCCCGTTAGATAGGGCTTATAAGAATCATGCCCATCATATGGGACTTGTGAGAATATTGCCTATTGGATAGGGCTTATGAACGGGTTGCCTATTGTATAGGGCTTATGAGAGTGTTGCCTATTGAATAGGGCTATGAGAGTGTTGCCTATTGAATAGGGCTTATGAAGGGTTCTGCCCATTAGATGGGGCTTACGAGAATGTTGCCTATTGTATAGGGCTTATGAGGGATTATGCCCATTAGATGGGGCTTACGAGATTGTTGCCTGTTGTATAGGGCTTATGTGGGGTTCTGCCCATTAGATGGGGCTTACGAGATTGTTGCCTATTAAATAGGGCTTGATGGATGGTATCTGCCTATTAGATAGGGCTTATGAAGATGTTGCCTATTAGATAGGGCTTTTGAGGGTGTGCCTACTAGATACGGCTTCTGGAGGTTCTACCCATTGTATGGGGCTTCTGGGGGGTTCTGCCTTCAGATGCGGGGCCCCTTCATCAAGATGAATGGGGTGACCTCGTCATCTTCGGCTCTCCACTTCTTTAATGTTTTTATTCCATGAGTTTTCAGTTCATGGCAATACAAGGGCACGCGATTAGCTTGAGTAGCGGTGCTTCCTCTGTAATTACCAATCCCTTATAACCCGCAGGTTGTTTTCATATTTTGAGATAGTTACAGGAGTTGTAAACTCACCAATTACACAAGGTGAGCTGGATGTGTTTTGAATTTGCTGCAATTTTTTACTTGGCTTTCCCTCAGATTCTTCACAACCTTAGGATTTTGACAGATAAAACAGTTTAGCTATCACAATTCGCATCATGGAGAAAATATGATCTCGAAATCACCTCTGATTCCTTGATTTGCTGTTATGAACAATTCAGCTAGAATGAATTCACTGTATTCATGCTCAAATTTTCTAAGTATAATCATCAAACTGACATTCAATATACATTTGTTCTATTGCCCCTATCTCGCGCGTCTCTGGCAACAGGGGAATAACAGAGCAAGTTCATAAACATATCACCACAATCAGCTAAAACTTCAAAGCTACCGCGGAGGACGATGCTCCAGATTCAACAATTCCAACTGCATTTATAAATAGCAGATTTAAACTCGCATATAAGGAAAGAGAATGAACGTCTCAAACTTGAGTTTCCCTTTAGCAGGGTATCTATCACAATTTTTACTATAAAGAGAGCATAATCTAAGAATCATGCTATATTCCACAGCTCACAATCATGAAAGGCTTAATAAAAAGCAGGCAATAATGTTCGCGCCCAGATTTCTGCGGATTGAACAGCGAATACAGCATACCCATTCACTCTAATGTCAAGTTTTTTCAGATTCTTCGCATAAGGAAATGATAAAGAAAATCATCAATCAACATTATAACAACGAGCTAGAATTTCACATAAAACAGGGGAAATCTACATCTTAGACTCAATCTTCCCACAGACGGCGCCAATTGATAGATCCGGGTTTAAGATCTACAACAATTGTGTGATTATTCATCATATTTGCAAAGAGCATTCATAGATAAAGCATTACGATGATAGAAAATGAGAGATTCGTGCAGTTTCATTGGCTATAACCATGTATTCCATATAGATTTATGCATAATATTGTTCGTATGAAGATAATAAGTAATAATCGAGCTACATACTGAAATAAAGGGCGCTTCTAGCCATTAAATCAGTCAAATCTATAGAGTTTAGAACTCATTCAAGTGGAGAACTAAGAAAGACCAGGCGAAAAGAGAAGAAAACCGAGAGCGTACAGCTCCGTTAAGCTTCACCCTCTCATAATAACGAGGATTATACCTTAAATGCGAGATGGAGTGAGAAAGATTCTTCCCGGTAGCGAGAATGAGAGAGGAAAGATGAAGGTGATTGCAGGTGAGGCCTCACGAAGGAAAGCCTCGGAAGCTTTGCCTACTTGAGCTCGGGAGAACTCGTGGTAGAGTGTGTGGAATGAATGGAATAGTACGCGGAGTGCGTGTGTGTATGAGGAATTGTGTTATGATGATAGATGATGGTCACTTGGTATTTATAGATGCGAAGAGGGCGAAAAAGTGAGCATTCGTGCGAAGGGAGGACATAAAAGGAATTCCTATGGAAACAAGATTTCTTTCGTCATTAATTTTGTGGTCCTTAGTCTAGGGCATATAGAGTCATGCGGGCTGCGTGTTGTGCAGATCCTTAGATCTCGGCAGATGCTTGCAGCTTCTGCATAAGCCAAGATCTGGGCAGATCCTTATAGTATCCCATACAAGCCAAGACATCTGCATTGAGTAGATGTGAAAGCTAATCCTTGCCAGAACTTATCATCCTTTGTCCTGGCCAGGCATCTGCATTTGGCGTAGCATCTAATGCCCTAGGGGAGTGGTTTTAACTACTATTCAACGTTATCATGCGGCTAGTAATAACTCTCTTAAGAGACGTTGCTCCCAAGACTATAAGAAGCATGCTCTCTTAGTATCTAGAACTATTTTCTTAGCATTGCTGATATTTATCCCTATCAGATCCTGTCCCTAACAACTTCAAAACAATCTCCTGTGAATATCAAGGGAAAGGTGACCCCGAAGAACATCTGATGAGATTCGAAAGCTTATGCCTTGTCCACCAGTATTCGGAAGGTGTCAAGTGTAGAGTGTTCCTCACAACTCTATCTGGAACTGCTCAACACTGGTTCAAGCAGTTACCAAGAGCCTTTATTCACTCCTTCATGGATCTGAGGGAAGTTTTCCTGCAGCAGTTTGTTAGCGCTAAAAGGACCACCCGAAATTCCCTACACCTGACGACTATTAAGCAAGGTGCCAATGAAAGTTTGAGGGACTATATGATGCGCTTCAACGAGGCCGTCCTGGAAATCCCGGGAGTAGAGCCAAAGCTGAAGGTGCATGCTTGCGTAGATGGCCTAAAGCCAGGGCAATTCTTTGCCTCTCTCATTAAGAAAGAAGCTACTTCTTTCGAAGAACTATTGATAAGAGTCCAAAAATATATCCATATGGAAGAAGCTCTGAGCAGCAAGAGGGTTGAGCTTGCCGCTCATAAGGAAAAAAGGCCAGAAGAAAGGAAAAGGCCAGCTCCGGATAATAAGAAGACTGATAAGAATGAACGATTTTTGAGATCCTTTACTCCACTCACTAAGCAGCATGTTGATCTGCTGGAAGTAGTCATGAGAAAACAGAGGGTCCAGGTCCCCGTGGGACACAGGCAGCCGCCTAGGAACCCACCCTCCGAGAAATTCTGCAAATTCCACAATGATTTTGGTAACATGACAAACGACTACAGAAATTTGAGAATTGCTATCGAAAAGTTGATCCAAGAGGGGGAACTCTTGGAATATGTCAAGAGAGAGACAGAGCAAAACAAAAAGCACAAAGAAGCTCCTGAGAAAGCACCTGATGCTAGCCAGGGATCAGAACCAAAAGGCGTCATTAAAATGATATACGGAGGACCGGCCGTAGGGGACTCCAACAGAAGCAGAAAGGCATCTGCTAGAGAACTGCACATGCATGAGAGGCATGGGGTCTGGAAAGTTAAAAAGGGCTTACTTGCACCAAAAATTTCATTTGGAACAGAGGACAATCAAAATGTGGTCCACCCCAATGATGACGCTTTGGTCATCACAGTGGAGGTAGAAAGATACCAAGTCCAGAGGGTCTTTGTAGATACAGGAGCTGCGGTTAATGTCATATTCGAAAGTTGTTTTAACCGAATGAGCCTTCAAAAACCTCTAAATGGTATATCCACGGCCTTGCACAGATTCTCAAGAGATCCCGTGATGTCATTAGGATCAATTGATCTAATGCTCACTCTAGGTGAAGGACCCACGCGGGTATCAAAACCAGTTACCTTTCTGGTGGTGAGACAACAATCTTCTTACAACATTATCTTGGGGAGAACTGCCTTGAACCCGTTCCAAGTCGTGGTTTCCACTTACCATTTGATGATGAAATTCCCGGTAGGAAGCCGGGTGGGACAAGTATCTCGAGACCAAGAAATCTCACGAAGATGCTATATCCAGTCAGTACAGGCAGGAGAAGCCAGGAAGAGGCCGATGGCAGAACTCGCTGGCGATAAGGCCGAAGCAAAGCCTGATGGAAAAAGACTTAGAGCCACAACTACTGTGGAAGAGAACCAGGATCTCTCCACTCCAATGGAACACCTGATGATTACCGACACCAATTCCTCAAAAAAGCTCACGCTACTCGAAGACTCAAACAAACAGTCACTCGAACAGAATGACAAAAGCAAAAGATTTGAAGCCGAAATGGTTGGCACATGCAACACCCCAATTGTGAAGCGACACTGGGAAACTCTGATAGCCAAAGCAAGGGCAAAAGTCAAAGATGCAATCAAAATGCCAGATCAAGAGAATGTCGAAGAGACATCAAATGAGGAAAAAGGTAGTACACTCAAAGTATGCAGGGAAAATTAAGCGTTGTTCTTAAAAAGGAGAGTATGGTTGGTCATAACCTTTACCTATCTTAAAACTTTTTATCTTATAATTAGTCAATATGTGGGAAGCACATGATCATGTATCCTTGCCCTCAAAGTAATTGTATTTTGCAAAATATTAGCCCTAAACGAGGTGTAATTCCTTCGGTTCCTTATACCTCACTCCGGGGGGGAGAGGGGGGGGGGAGTAGGGGGTACCCTACATCCCAATACCTGTATTCCATTATCTCAAAATGCTTTAGCGAGAAAGACATAGCAGCAGATGGAAATAAAATGAAAAGGCACACAAACATAAAAACAGAAAAATAATAGGCCAAGATGGTAGGAAATAGCAGAAAACATGATAAAGGCGAGGTCTTAGAAAGCACCTGGCCCAAGACAAAAGAAGATAAATTTGTTTTTGCCCCATCGGCATGATTCAGGGACCATAAAAAAGCGCCCCATTACAAACACAAAAAGAGTTAAGTTGTTTTGAAACACCTTATCAAGAGCAATGTGATTAAAGAGAAGGATCTGAGGCAGAAGCAGGATCCTCTGAGCTAGACGAATGAGAGGATGAAGCCCGATCCTCGGAAACGGGAGAAGCCATAGCCGAATGCACCGAGGGACCATCCTTGGGTGAGCTTGCTGGAATCTTTAGGGCATCCCCTTCCTCAAAACCGCCCATCACTGCTTTCGGAGTAAGTGTGGAGGAGGTACCTTCGCCACTTGCAAATAGGTCGAAAGTGTTCTTCACTCTTAACTCCTAACAAAGAAAAGGAGTTGCTAAATAAGAAATGATAAATAATAAACGGGTAAACTTCGAAAAAGAAAAGGAGAAGGCACCTCGCCGAAAGCCTTTCGCATAGTCCTCATAACCATGGCGTTAAGAGGAGAGAGAGGAAACAGGGGAGCATCCCAGGGAGGAAGGTTCCCCGAGGACGTAGTAGACTGGCAAAGGACCTGGAACGCTTCCTTCAGCACAGGCATAAACCAGGGCTCCTTAGTAGACGTAAGAGGACTCCTCCTGAGGGATTTGGGTTCTGTATCAAACATTCTCACTATAGGCGCTGCATTAATGGTGGCCGCTCGCTCAGGGACTCCTAGCTGCTGACATCATTCAAGAATGGCAGAAACAGTCCACTCAGAAAAGGGGTCGAACATTCGAAGCCAAAAATCACGAGAATGAAGGTAGGCCTCTAGCAAGCGCCTTATCAGAAAATCCAAAAAGGCTTGACCATAAGGGGTCATCAGCAAGTTAGATCTACAGTCCCGAATCCCTAAGGAAGTACCCTGGTCCATCCCCGTCCTTTTCCCTTGAGTAAAAGAGGAAGCTCGAGCACGCTCTAGTTCTTGCTCATGAGTAAGTGCCAGCTGTTTTACCTCGGCTGCATAAGCTTCCTGCAGGTGCAATACCCTATCTGATAAAGCCCATAGAGCCTCTTCAAGTTCTCTCACTCGATCAGAAAGGGAGAGTGTGCGTTGCCCAAGGGTAGAGCAGTGCTTCTCCTTATCCTGTAGAAACCCTTGAAGCTGATGAACCTCAGCCCGAAGTTGCTCCCTACTTTTCTCGAATTGGGAAAGATACTCCCGCAGTTGCTCTAGACCCAACATCTGGGCATAGGAGGGACTCTCCAAGATTTTACCCTTCTTCATAGCCAGGGAAGAAGAAGAATCGCTCTTCCTCTTAAAGGAGGAGGAAAAAGGCTCTGGAATAGCAAGAGGAGGGATAAGAACATCCACATCAATAAAAACAGAGGAAGATGAAACTGGTCGGCTGGAGGCAATCAGATGAGGGGAGAAAGGCTTCAAGCTAGGCCCAACCTTTGCTACTTCCTAGGGGCTCTCTCGGGGAGGGTTGTAACCTTCAGGTTCCCCAATCACCTGAGCGGAGACGTTACCTTCTGAGGAAGTAGGGTTGAGGCCGCTGGTTTTCGCTTGCTCTATCTTCTTCAACAATTTCTCACGAGCTTTCTGCCCCATGTTTGGTGGAGTCCATAACTGCAGAATAAGGACAAACCCTAGTAAATGACAACAGTCAATCCGAGAAGAAAGGCAAAAATTTCAACAAAAAAAAAAAAAATCCGAAGCCAGCGATGTTTCCTTCAAAGAATACGAAAGAAAGTAAGAAGGAAACAGAGGGTTTCTTAATCTTAAAAACTCTCGAAAAATAATCTACACAAGGACAAGGGGAACTAATAAGATAGTAAAGAAAATACCTGGGAGAGAAGAGGA
This sequence comes from Thymus mandschuricus, assembly GCA_029379335.1. NCBI lineage: Eukaryota > Viridiplantae > Streptophyta > Magnoliopsida > Lamiales > Lamiaceae > Thymus > Thymus mandschuricus. The sequence continues at coordinate 8,554,694 of CM057074.1, read as the reverse complement.
GCGGAGTAATCGCCGGAAATATAGAGCAAGACGGAAGGATAGGAATACCTTCTCTCTGGGAAATAGTATGGTGAATGAAAAGGAGAAAGGAAGGAGTTACAAAGTTAAAAGAAAAAAGAGAGTGAAGTGGTACCCCACTTACCGCTCCACGTCGGCCTGTGAAAAGGGAAGAGGCGCCTTTTCGCTTACAAATAATAATAAACTTTCAAACAAAAAATAAGCAATAATAACACACCTTTTGAAATATGTCTACCATAATATCTCTCTACCCTAGAAGGGGGAGCAATGATGAGTAGAGAAAGTAGATTCAACTTTTACCCTCGGGAAATCAACTGTCGCACCAATCTTCTACGCGACAAGACGTTTATAGCCTTAACCAAAAAAGCAGTTTCCCGCCAAGACACCCGGCAGAAGCTAACAAAGTGCGCTTCTGGACCTGGGAGGGGGGGGAGTAGCTGATAGGGATAAATATCAGCCTTGCCACGTGGCCTTCTTTAGTGCTGATTAGACCATCCCTCCGAAAAATCTCAGATGACCTACTCGATAAAGATGTCTGGATCGCAGAAGCTATAAGGTCCTGCAAAGATCCCGGCTTATGCAGAAGCTGTCTTAGTCGCGCGAGCATCTGTTGTGGCCCAGGCATCTGCCTAACACATGGTCTGCGTGACTCTACCTACCTTAGGGTGAGGACCACAAAATTAATGACGAAGGGAATCTTGTCTCCTTAGAAATACCTCTCTTGTCCTCCCCTGACACGAACATTCACCTTTTTATCCTCTCAAACCTATAAATATCGAGTGATCACACCCTTTCAACCAACTCAACTATTCATACACGCACTATTCCATTCATACTCTGCTTCGCACCTCCGCGAGCTAGAGCTACCGAAATCCTTCTTCGAGGATTTCCCTTCTCTCATCACTCTCATCTACATTCTCCTTGGTAAAGAAGGGGACTCTCCACAATCCAAGCCAAAGGTATAATCCTCGTTGCTAAGAGAGGACGAAAGGCGCCTTGCGTTCTCTACTTCGCCCTCTCCTTTTCTCTTCATTTTTCTGTCCAAATGAGCTCTAAGCTCCATGGATTTGACTAGTTTTCTGGTTATAAACACCCTTTGCTTAACGTTTAGCTCGATCCTCTCATTTATGTCTAAAAGGAAGATGCTCTGTAGAAAATGAGTTGCTATGGCTAATGAATCACATGAATCTCTTACTTGCTACCGTTATAATCTTTTATATGTGAATACTCTTTACAAATATGATGAATCGTTACACAATTGTTGTAGATCTTCAACCCGGATCTATCAGCATGGTTGATTTCAGTGTTCACACGGTCGATTTTTGAAATTAACCGTGCCATCAAGAACAAAGAACAAAATACGAGTCTTTACTGCATTTTCTCAGATTAAGCATTCTAATTCGTGATTTATAAACCCTAAACCCTAAGTCAATCGTGTTCAATGTAAACTAACAACCAAGAACTAAACTAATCGAATTCATTATCGAACAAGAAAATTAAAAAAAAAAAAAGAGAAATTTTAAGTAACTAACCGGCGGCGGAGGTGTCGGCCATTCTTCGTTTTAGGAATGTGCGTCTGACATCGTCTCCGGTGGTGGCGGCGGCACAGAGCATAATAACGTAGCTTGCGGCGGCGACGACGGTGGGGAGGGGAGGCAACGACGACTGGGGTTTCTGAAATTGTTCACGTCGAGAGAGAGAGAGAGAGAGAGAGAGAGAGAGAGAGAGAGAGAGAGAGAGAGAGAGAGAGAGAGAGAGAGAGAGAGAGAGAGAGACGGAGAGGGTGGTAGTTGTGTGCATTAACGGCACACAAAATCTTCCTTTTTGGATTTTTCTGAATATTCCTTTTCTTTTCTTTTTTTAATTTTGTCAATTATGACATGGATAAACTTTTTGAGGGTAAATATGTTTTTGTACTCAAAAGTGGCTATAAAACTCATAGTTTTAAACTTGTGGCTAAAAAACTTATGGTTATAGTCAAAGTGACTATATATATACACTGATACTAAATAATATGTGAACATCTATTAATTAAAGATAACTGATTTTATCATAAATAAAATGAATTTTAGATAAATAGGAACGGATAGCATAGGAAGCGCCACGTAGGCATGTGAATGAACGTGGTGCTCCGAATCCGCATTGCTATTATATATACGTTATTTTAAAGTAAAATATAAATGAAAAATATTAAAATATGTCAAGCCACTTGTTTATTTCAATAAAAATAAAATGTCGTTATATGAAAATAAGTTAAGATGTCCGTTTTGAACCACCGCTGATGAACCTTCGATTCACGGCCCAAATTCGGATGGATATTTGTGTGCGGAATTAAAAGTGAGACAAAGGATTTACGTGGTTCGATCGAATCGATCTACGTCCACGGAGAGCAAATATGTGTTTTTGTATTCAAAATAGCATGCGTAAGTACAATACAATTAACTTCTCCTATTTATAGATAAAACTCATGGTGGTTGCAGAGGTGGGATCGTGGAGGTGTGGGTGGTTTTCCCAGCTCCGGTTTTTCCTCCATCAGCCCACGTTCTGGGTTTAGGGCTCAACTCCCTGGGCTTGTGCTTGGCGTGGACTGGGCTTGCCGATCTGGGCCTATTGGGCCTTCACCGATCTGGGCTTGTCTCTATGTTTTGGGCCTTTGGGCCCAGGGAGGTGGGCCATTTCCTATCACATCCCCCCCCCCCCCCCCCCCCCCCCCCCCCAAAAAAAAAAGCGTTGGGTGATGGAGTGATGTTTTTCTGCCGTTGGTGAGTAGACTTGCGTACCCTCTCTGATAATGGAGGAAGTTCGAATTGAACTGGCGTACCCCCTCCGAAGTGTGTGAGGAAGGCCGAACTGAACTTGGTACCTTTGAAATGTGTGAGGAAGGCCGAACTGAACTTGGTACCCCCCCTCTGAATTGTGTGAGGAAGGCCGAACTGAACTTGTTACCCCCCTCTTAATTGTGTGAGGAAGGCCGAACTGAACTTGTTACCCCCCTCCGAAATGTGTGAGGAAGGCCGAACTGAACTTGGTACCCCCTCTGAATTGTGTGAGGAAGGCCGAACTGAACTTGTTACCCCCCTCTGAATTGTGTGAGGAAGGCCGAACTGAACTTGTTACCCCCCTCCGAAATGTGTGAGGAAGGCCGAACTGGACTTGTTACCCCCCTCTGAACGCGGTTTGGCTGGAGGTCGGATATGCCGATCTCATCTCCCGCCCAAAGTTAAAGTTGTCAGCCGCATTTAATGCGACGCTTGGGGTACCGATAAAGCACGGATTGGACGTTATTTGAAATGTCGTCGCATTGAATGAGATATTCAATACGCGTTAATTTCTTCCCCCTTTAATGCCTTATGATTGTGAAAACAATCATTCTACATATTTTTTCAAAAACTGAAACCCTAAATCTGCAAATCCTCTCTACTGCTCTTCTTCTCCAAACGGTTTGTGTCTCGCAGATTGTTCAAGAACTTCACACAAGTAAGTTATGTCTTCATCTATCTCGTCTCCTATGTCTTCTGATTCGTCCGTTCGGGAGGCCGAATCCCCCGTTATTTCTCATTCTCCGGCGGCGACGGAAGAGGTCGCCGCCGCTTCTTCTTCCACTACCCCCCTTGTTATTTTTCCTGATAATATGCGTGCCTGTGTCCGGTCAAATTGCGAGGAACCTTACGGGGTAGAGGTGGTATTCCCGGAGGTTCCTGGGGTTGCTGGGAGTGTAGGTGTTCTTGAATCGACAGTGTCCACCTCCACCCTTTTTCAAATCGCTGTTAAATTTAAATTTCCCCCTTCTGCCCTACTTCTCCGGCCAAACGCTTATGATAGGGCTTATCGTCCACCCCAGGGATTCGTGACCGTTTATGTGGACCATTTTAGGGCTGGGTTGCGCGTACCCTTTCCGTCCATCTATGCCGATATCCATGATACGTTCGATCTATCTCCCGCGCAGATAACCCCAAATAGCGTTAGCCAAATAACTGGGTTAGGAATCGCCTGTTCTCGGTTGGGGATTCCTTACTCGATAGATTTTCTCGGGGGGATGGTGTCCTTTAAGTCCAGGACTGAGGGCTGGTACTACTCTTCATACCGGCATCAGGGTTTTTCCGTGCAGGTGCCCTCCAAAGTCCAAGACTGGCAGAAAAAGTTTTTTTACTGCCAGTTCGAGGGTGCCACCGAGGTCGGGTGGCACTCCGGTTCGGTCCGACTTCTGCCAAGGCAGAAAAATTTGGCTGAGGTGGTACGGCGTCTTGCCAGTCTGGGCAAGATGCCGATGTCACTGGCCCAACTGGCGGTGGCGGTACCGAGCCCCGATGATCCTTCCACTTCGGTGGATCCGGGGAGGGGTGAGGTTCCTTCTTCCCCTTTTTTTTTTTTCTTTTTTTTTTTTGTTCGGTACTTATTCTTTTGCCTTGTCTTCAGTGAATATGGTAAAGGATGGCAAGAAGAAGGCACCCTCCCAGAAGAAGCGGAAGAACGAGGCCGCCAGTTCGCCAGCTGGCGCAAAGAGGCTGGCGACGGAGTCGTCGGAGAGGACTCCATCGGGAGTTCCTACTCCCCGATCTCACGGGGCTCCCGGTTTGGCTGCCGAGGAGGTCGACCTGGCTTCTGCCAAGAGGCTTGTAATGGGCTCGGCCTCATCCGAGCCCGACGTCGCAATTACTGCTATCCGAGCTCCTACACCGTCATTTCCCTCCGTAAGTTCGGTCATTTATAATCCTTCAAGTTTGCTTCGGTTTTTTTTTTTTTTTTTTTTTTTTTTTTTTAACAGTGGGTGTAATGTAGGGTGTGGCCCCAACACTGGAGGACTTTGACCATGTCTACCGCGCCGTGAGGCACCTTCTTCAGAGCTCGGTGAAGGTGACCACCCGATCTGAGACGAAGATCAAGAGCCTTGCCGGTGAGAAGACTGAGTTGGTCAAGGAACTCTCTTCCGCGACAGTTCGGGAAGAGGAACTGAAGAAGGAGCTGGCTGCTGCCAAGGCCAAACTCGCCGCTGCCGAGGAGAAAGCAGCTAAGAGTGAGGAAGCACTTGAGGCAGCCCGTGCTCGGGAGGAGCGGCTCGCGACCGAGCAGGGTGAGTTCGCCCTTGCCCTCGTTGAGAGGGTAGTTTACAGCGAGGGCTTTAGTGCCCTTGTTTCTGCGTTGACTGGGCCATCGAAGAGACGGGAGGTGGCGAAGGTTCTTGACCGGGTGGCCGCCGACTTCCCCACTCTTGATAAGGGGAAGTACGGTTATAAGCCCATCACGGATGATGAGATGCTGCGGATATATTTCCGCCAACTGCAAAAGAAGGCCTCTCCCTTTCCGCTGGTCGGGTATGTTGCCGATCAGCGGACTCCGTTGTCCGCTACTGAAGTCCGTGATTGCCAATACGATCGGGACCTTGAGTTCGAGAAACTCTGTGGTCCCTTTCGCGAGGAGCTTGCAGAGCGGCCACTCTCTCTCGATCTGCCCTCTAACGAGGATGAGGAGGACGACGTGGAAACCGGCCACGTCGATGGAGATGCCAGAGAGGATGCTGCGGAGACCGGCGCCTTGAACACTGAGGCTGAACCATCTGGCGGGGTCAGTTGATCCCCCCTCTTGTAAATTTTTTTTTTTTTTTTGTTTTGTTGCTTTCTGCAATGAACTGTAAATGTACTCAATTTTGTCAATGAAATTTCCCTTATCCATGCTTATTTTCTCTCTTACTTTCTGTAGAACGAATCCGAAACAGATAAGACTGCGCTGATAAATGAAATTAAGCGACTGAAAATCCTCATTGATCTTAAGGATGGTGAGATCGGTCGCCTCGACAAACTTTCTGAACACCTTCGTAATGTGTTTGACGCCAAATATAACGCTTTGCAAATCACGGCTGATTCCAATGAGGCTCGGTATTTGCAATTAAAAGAAGATTACGCGGATGCCAAGAGGATTGCAGACGAGCACGCCGAATATGAAAGGGTTATACATGAGCTCGGTGGCAAAACGATATCCGAAGTCGAGGATGATGCTTTTGAGGCCGTGCGGGGGGTTGTGCGGGAGATCAAGAATCGCGGCTCGGATTCATGGGAAGTTGCTGACTACATATCCGAGCTGCGATATTTGACGAACTTATTCCCGTTGGTGCTATCTCGCCACGCAATAATGAAGAAGTGGCTTGACCGGTACCCCGACGTGCAGCCTTCTAAACAACATGCACCCCGGTTCTGCGCCCTGAGTCCTACCATACCTTCTCGTTTGGTTAAGGACCGGTTGGACATGCTGATGCCTGTTCAGAACCGCAGACCGATACCGAACCGAGGGGATGGAAATTACCGAGCTCCAATAGTCCCCCGAGGTCGGAGTTCTTCACGTTCCGCATTAAGCCGAACTGGGGCGATAGGCAGTGGTGCTGGGCGCGGTGGTGGGCGCAGTTCGGGACAAAGCTCCCGAAAAAAGGAAGATGTAAATATTGATTTTTTGATGAACCCGCCGACTAGCGGTTGGGCTAGTTATTTTAACTGTAGCAAGAGGCCAGATGAGGGCGGGCCTTCTAATGCATGACTTGTAAAATTCTGCAAAATAAGAAACATCTTTTTGGATAAATTCTATGTTAGTGTAATTGTAGGCTTATTGCCTGTTTTGAATTTGCATTTCTGCTCTATTCATTTCCGAACTGACGCGCAGGTCAAATTTGGATTTTCCGAAGTGGCTTGGGAGCCTAACTTCGGCTTCCGACATGACTCTTGGGTCTTCCCTCGGTTCGGGATGGCGTATCGCCTATTATCCTCTACCGAGGTGACACTTGGGTCTAGTCGGGTTCCTGTTCTGCCGACTATGTCGGTAGGGGTGGTCCCCTGGTTCGTACGATTTTATTTTACTAACACTTGTCCTCGTCAGGATAGTGTTGGAGGTAGAGGCAACATGCATATAAGTGGAGTAATGCAATATGGTGTGAACACAATAAAAGATAGAAACAAAATCTTAAACTTCATTACTGAAAATAGTTTTGAAAGACAAGACCTGACTGAACATTGAACTGAACTGAATAAGACCGAACTGAAAAAAGACTAAAATGACCGAGCTACTCTACATGATACTCCACATCTATGCATAATACCTCTTCAGATGGATTATATTCCAAGGTCGTTGTATGGGCTCCCCGGACAGAGTGGAAAGCCTATAGGCGCCTTTACCAAGGACCTCGTCTACTCGGTATGGGCCTTCCCATGTGGCCTCCAGCTTGCCGAGCTTACAAGCCTTGCTGACCTCATTGTTTCGGAGAACTAAGTCTCCTACGCAATACTGCCGATCTCGAACTCGCCGATTGTAATATCGGGCTATGAGTTGTTTGTATCGGGCCTCTCTTATGTAAGCTGTATCCCTTTTTTCTTCTAGCAGATCGAGGTCCGCACGCCGGTTCTCATCATTTACTTCGGCTATGAAATGGGTCGTGCGCGGACTGGGGAGTCCGATCTCGACCGGGATTACAACTTCTGTTCCGTATGCTAGACTGTACGGTGTTTCGCCGTTTGCTGTTCGCGGCTTTGTTCTATAGGACCATAGAACATTCGGAAGGTTTTCTACCTATAACCCTTTAGCTTTCTCTAGCCGGGTTTTGAGGCCTTTGACGAGAGTTCGGTTCGTCACTTCGGCTTGACCATTTGCTTGAGGGTGGGCTACCGATCTGAAATGTTGTTGAATCTGCAACTCGTCACACCATTCCCTAAAAACCCTGTCCGTGAACTGGTCCCATTATCGGATACGAGGACATGAGGTATGCCGAATCGGCATACTATGTTCTTCCATACAAAGTTCCGGGCGTTCTTGCTTGTGATCGCGGATAGGGGTTCTGCTTCCACCCACTTCGTAAAGTAGTCAATTGCAACTATGAGGTGTCGCAACTGACCTGGTGCTTTATCGAATGGGCCTACTATATCTATCCCCCACTGCGCGAACGGCCAAGGACTCTGCATCGCAGTCAGCTCGGTTTGTGGTATCCTTGTCACATTTGCATGTAACTGACACTTCTCGCACCTCTGCACGAGTTCTGTGCAATCTTTGAGCATCGAGGGCCAAAAGTATCCCCATCTCATTATTTTCTTGGCCAAAGCCCGAGGTCCGATGTGACTTCCACATGCCCCTTCATGCATTTCTCTCATGACGTATTCTGCTGAGGTTGGTTCGATGCACTTGAGTAAGGGTTGAAGGTACGATTTTTTGTAGAGGACATTGTCCAGAATAGTATATCTCAATGACTTCAACAATATTCTTCTAGCCTCCATCTTATCTTCCGGTAATTCCCCTCTCTTCAGATAGGCTAGAATGGGGGTCATCCACGTCGGCTGTGACTCATCATCTAGATCGTTGACCTCGGCTTCGTCTATGCTTCTATGCTGGACATCTTCCACCGGTGAAGTGCCAGGTGTTGCTGCTAATTTGCTGAGAGCATCAGCTCGGGAATTTTGAGTCCGGGGGATTCTCTCGAGCTGGAAGTATTTGAAAAAGCCCTGCATGCCCCGTGCCTTAGCTAAATACTTCTTCATTCTTTCTCCCTTCGCCTCGTACTTGCCTAGCATATGATTCACGACTACCTGGGAGTCACAGTGTACTTTTATGGCCGCGACCTTCAGATCCGTGGCTATCCGGAGTCCGGCTAGCAGAGCTTCGTACTCCACCTCATTGTTGGTAGTTGCGAACTGAAAGTGAAGTGAGTATGTGATCTCTTTCTTTTCTGGGCTGACAAGGAGGATTCCAGCACCGCTCCCCGTTTTTCCCGAGGCCCCATCTACGTACATATGCCAACAGTCTTGAGGTTCCTCCACCGTTGTACGAACTGGCTCTGGTATCGAGATCGGGAATTTTGATATTGAGGTTTCAGCCAAGAAATCTGCTAAGGCTTGCCCTTTGATGGCCTGTCGGGGGACATAAGAGATGTCATGCTCTCCCAGTTCTATCGCCCACTTCGCTATTCGTCCTGAGGCTTCGGGCTTCGTCAGCACCTGCCGAAGTGGGGAATCTGTTCGGACTTGAATTGAGTGCGCGTGAAAATACGGGCGTAATCGCCGAGCAGCATTGACAAGTGCTAAAGCTAGCTTTTCCAACGGCTGATATCTCACTTCGGGCCCTTTTAGTGACCGGCTTATGAAGTAAACTGGCAACTGGCGACCTGCCTCTTCGCGCACGAGAACTGCACTGATTGCTTCATCCGAAGTGGCCAAGTACAAAAAGAGCACCTCTCCCTCCTTCGGTACTGACAAGGTCGGTAGATCCCTGAGATACTACTTTAGTTGGTTTAGGGCGTGATGATGCTCCGAACTCCAGTCGAACTGGGGCGCTTTCTTCAAGATCTTGAAGAAGGGCAATTGCCTCTCCGCAGCTTTGGATAGAAATCTACTAAGTGCGGCGAGACATCCTGTAAGCCTGTGCACATCGTTGATTGATTTCGGATCCTTCATGTCTAGCACAACCTTAATTTTTGACGGATTTGCCCTCAACCCTTCTTGGGAAATCCAGCAACCTAAAAACTTCCCCGAAGTCACAGCAAAGGTACATTTTTGGGGGTTAAGTTTCAGGTTGACCTTGCGAAGGATGGAGAGCACAGTTCGGAGATCGGAGACACTTGTGCGCTCTTCCTTACTCTTCACCACTATGTCATCGACATAGACCTCTACCTCCTTCCCGATATGCTCTTTAAATACTTTATCTACCATCCTCTGGTAGGTAGCTCCTGCATTCTTCAGACCGAATGGCATTTTGCAGTAGGCAAAAATGCCAAAGTCCGTAATGAATGCTGTCTTGGCCGCGTCCTCGGCATCCATTAGGACTTGGTGGTATCCCTTGTATAGGTCAAGGAAACTGAATATCCTATGACCGACCAGCGAGTCCACCTTTTTGTCGATGTCTGGCAGAGGGTAACAATCCTTAGGGCAGTGCTTGTTGAGATCGGTATAATCGATGCACATGCGCCAACCTCCTCCAGCCTTTTTGACCATGACCGGATTTGCTATCCAGGTCGGGTAGGTGACCTCGAATAGGATCCCGGCCTCCAGTAACTGGTCCACCTCGGTCTTTATAACTTGATTTCGCTCCGCTGCGAAGGAGCGCTGCTTCTGCTTTATCGGTCGCACTTCGGGGTCGATTTTTAGCCGATGTGTGATCAGATCGGGTGATACCCCTGTCATATCCAAAGGGGACCACGCGAAGACGTCTCTGTACTCCTTTAGAAGTCGAATAACCTGTTTGCGAAGTTGAGGGTGTTCAGTCAATCCAACTTTGACGACCTTAGCGGGGTCGTCTTCATACAAAGCCACCTCCCTCTCTTCGGCAGGCGACGTCCTCTTCGGCTCTTCGGAGTTCAGTAATTGCTATGCTTGGGGTAGTTCGGGCGGTGCCCCTAGCCCCTTGAGCGCCACAAGCAGGCACTCCCTTGCCATTTTCTAATCTCCACGGATCACGGCTACCCCTCCCTTAGTCGGGATTTTCACGGCCAGATGGTACGTTGAGCAGATCGCTCTCACCGTATTCATCCAGGTACGGCCGAGGATTATGTTGTATGGGGACTTGGCTTCTACCACCATGAATTCAGTCATGTTGGTGGTGCTCCTCGGCCCTTTCCCTATTGTAACAGGCAGCTCGATCGTCCCTATGGGATGGGTTTCCTCCTTCGCGAAACTCCGCAATGGCCGTGTGGTCGGTGTGATCTTTGACTTCTCTAGCTCCATGTTGTTAAAGCAATGTTTGAACATGATGTTCACCGATGCCCCAGTATCGACGTGAATTCTCTTAATTAGCATATTGGCCACCACAGCCTCCACCACAATGGCATCGGAGTGCGGTACCATAGGGGGCACCGGGTCCTCGGCCGAGAAAGTCACCGCTTCCTCTTTTTTGAACCTTTTGTTAGCAGGTTCTCTGCTGGGCAAGTTCCGAGCTCCGTTCTTGAGTGATGATTTGGTTTGCCCTTTGGGGAGAGCGGAGATCGTAACAACTATCCCATCGTATTGATATTCTCCATCCTCATCGGCATCATCCTCATTGTGCTTTGCTCTTTTTTCCGTCTCCGAACTGCAACTTCCTCCTTTATAATGTCTCTTCTTCTTTTGACTTCGGGGAGCGTCCACTTGATTTACCCCCGAGCTCCGATCTTGATACTTTTTGAGCTGTCCGTTGCGAACTAGACTCTCGATGTCTTGAGCTAGGTTCCTGCAGTCTTCTGTATTATGTCCGTAGTCCTCATGAAACTGGCAGTACTTATTCTTCGACCTCGGCTTGCCGTCCTCCCGCATCGGCCGTGGTCTCTCGAACAAGCCAGCATGCAGCTCGAGGATTTCAGTCCTCGGCTTGTTCAACGGTGTGAATTGTGGAGCTGGCCGTTGTGCGGGCTGGGACATCATAGGGCCTCGCTGTACTGGATTTTGCCGAGGTCCGAGACGAGACTCAATCGGACCTCGCTGAATTCGCTCCATTACCCCTTTACGGGGGGTATCCTCTTTCTTCTTCGAGGTGTCACCTCGGTCCACTTCTTTCCTGCGTCGGGTAGCCTCTTCTATCTTGGCGAATTTGTCCGCTATAGCCCATAGTTCGGTAGTAGTCTTTAGATCCTTCGCCAGGATCTCCCTGTAGAGATGGTCCGAGCTGATGGCATTTTGGAATGCCGAGATGATAAGAAGATCGTTTGTGCACCGAGTCGATAAGCACTCTCTATTAAATCGGGTCATGAAATCTTGCAGTGACTCTCCCCGGCTTTGCTTAACGGTTAGCAGATGTGCTGGAGTGTGCCTCACTTCGGCACGCTGAGAGAAACTCCTGGCGAACACATTCATCAGATCGGAATACGATCTGATTGACCCGGGAGGCAGACTGTCGAACCACTCCCGTGCGTTGTCGATTAGCAGTTCAGGAAATAGCTTGCACATGTGAACACTTCCCAGATTTTGGTTCAGCATGCTGTACTTGAACTGGCTAAGGAAATTGCTCGGATTTCCAACTCCTTTGTACGCCTTGATCTTTGGCACCGTGTACCCGAAGGGCATCGGTGTGTTGAGGATCTCCTCCGAGAGCGGGCTGATGATCCTGCCGAGCGCGTCAAAGATCTGCGCTCCCCCAGCTAGGGGTCCTTGGTTGGGTGCGTTATACGGGGGGGGGGGGGGGGGGGGGGGGCACGGCGTAGTTCGGCTGAACCATATGGGAATTTGGTTGCTGGCTTCCCTGAGTCTGCCCTCGGTTTTGCTGGAGATAGTGTCGCAAGTCCTGCCCGGGCCTCTGTCCTTGACCGATCTGAGGGATTCCCTGACCGAACTGGGGGACTCCAGTGTATTGGTTGAGGAACTCGCGCCCTGACGCTGTAGCGAGATAGTTTCGCAACAACTCTTCGATCCCTGGAAGCGGTGGAGGTGGCGGGGCTGCCGAGTTCGGCTGGATAACCGGTGAGAGGCGAGCGGCTAGGCTCGGTCGGATAACTGGGGGCTGGCGTAGTGCTGCCTCCGGACCGAACAGCTCGCGATCCCTGCTCGCTGTGAGGTCCTCCACATGGCCCTCCGGTGTGGGTTGTGGCCCTAGGCGCGAACTCACAGCGGCTCGGTGTGACTGAGTTGGCTGTGTGTCACACCCCGATTTTCCTAACTCTAAAAATAATCAATTTTAATTATATCCAATTAAATCGGGATGCAACGAAGGGTAAAATAAAAAGGGAGAAAATCATAATTCATTTGATTTTAATTAATTTTAATTAAAATTCATTTAGTTTAGCCCGAAGATTTGGGCAACATCTCCCCTTAAACCAGGATCAAGTCGTAGTAAATACCAAAGACTATACATCAGCTAACCAAGTACATAAACCATAACGATGAGGTCGGATCAGACCGCGCCATCATCGGATCCAAGATATTTAATAAAAATAACTACCGAGGCGGACCAGACCGCTCTACAGTAGGATCCAAAATACATATCGAAAGCATAACAACCGTGGCGGACCAGACCGCACTACAGTTGGGTCCAGAATATATAGTTACATCAAAGTTGCGTTTAAATAGCGGAAGCGAAATAAATAAACATTTATTTATCAACCGTTATAGTTTTTTTATAAATTCGTTTAAGTTTTCGTTATATGAATTCATACTTTCAAGACGTGAGTTTTTATAACTAAATTCTAAAGTTTAAATTTTAAACTAACGAAAGAATAACGAATAAACTTTAACGAACTTTAAACTTTCTAAGTTAATTAAAACGATAGCTTTCCTTTCATTTATTTAAAGTGATAATAATTCGATAATCCAAGTAAAGAAAGGAAATTATGTCTTAAGAACCAAACATAAGTAAATTGTTCATAACCGAAATCAAGTTTTAAGAAACGAGAAAGTCTAACGGTTTAAGTTTTATTTTCCTCGTCTCTTGATTATTCCTCCTTCCTCTTCTCTCTCTCTTCGCTCCGTCACTATGCCTCCGGCTCCCAATCTGCAAAACAAAGAAAGTTCTACAGGGCTGAGTACAACTAGCACTCAGTGTGATCATTGCCACAAAGGAAAACAAAAGCAGGACTTTCAGGATTTAAAAAGGGAGAAGAGAAAGAATAGAGTTTGATCCCATACGACCAAACAATTTAGGTACCCATGTAGGTATTCCCGAGGTTACTCGTAATCGAATCCCGGTTAAACCACCCGACGGATTATAAGAACATTTGCAGGGTGACATACATAAAGTGTATATAAACCCATCAGCTATGCTAGACGGCATAAATAGAGTATATGCAGGTCTATCGGCTAGGGATCGAGATTTCTGTGGTAAACCCCACTCCCGATCCCGGTGTACACCAGTTGCTCGTTGGTGTGTTAGACCTAACGATGTCAACCCAATATCGTAAAAGATTAGAGCATTAAACCTGGGAAACCTGTGATTCACAATTTAATCCTGAAACAAAGCCTGCACTTGAAGAATATAGAGCTTACTAGCTCAAGAGTTATTAAGAAATAAGAATCCCCAAGGATTTTAACAAGTTGAATAAATAGATCCCCACCTTTACCAGTTACTCGATTCTTTGGTTCGAATCTAAAGTCAGCTTCTTCGGAGATTCTTCCTACAAATATTTCCTGATGTTAAGTTACGTTCGTAGTTTCGTTTTAGAACTTTTCTAACATAAACTTTCTTTTTAACATATTAATATCTTCCAAAAATTATATAAACAACTTATTAACCTAAAATAATTATTTTCTTATGTTTTCGTTGTTTGCATGGCTTAGATTTCAACACAAAAGTTGTTCAACTAATTATTAGGAATATTTTGGTGCAAAAACATTAGACATGCAAAAGGGTTAGGGGTCCTTCGAATCAAAATGAACACAGTTTCATTTTTAGAAAATTAACGGTGATTCCGATCGTTACCAAATTTCATAGGATGCTAGATAATCTCATTTCGAAGCCCTATTAATATTTTCAAAACATTTGGACAGAGTCTCGACATGCAGGGAAACATTATCCATGAACAAGAAAGTATACCAACAACAATTCATTTTCACAAGATTCATTCCGATCAATAGGTTCACTATTAGGTTACGATCAACTTTAGTTCGGTCATATGGATGCAAAAAGGAACACCGGCAACCACCAAAGAAAGGGCGATTGCACGGCGATGGAGAAGAAGAGAAGATGATGCATGTCTCACTTCGGGAGTTTATGGCGACGATCAACCACTATCTCTAGAATCGAAATCTCCCTACGAGTGCATAGGAACGAACGGCATACCTTTTCGATGATCGGAGAGAAAGATATGCACGAAAGGATGATCGATGACGATCGGGCTGTTCTTGGCTTCCTTCGAATTGAAGAAGGAAGATGGTGATGAAGATGGTGGCAGCAGAAGCTTGAAGATGAAGGCGGCAGCTGATCGGAGAAGATGAACGGCGGCGGCAATCGGAGGTGGTGTGAGAGATGGAGCTGCTGCTCTCCTTCGATTTCTTGGAGAGGAAGACGAAGGTGGTGGCTGGAGGATGATGGCGTTCGGTGGAGGAGATGGTGATGATGGTGATGATCGGATGGGATGGAGGGTGGCTGATTGATGGAGATGATGATCGGTAGGGATGGAGGTGTCGCCGGCGGAAGGGGGAAGGCGGAGGTAGAGGATGGCGGAGACGGAGGATGTACGGGTGAGAGAGAGAGAGTTGGTGAGTTGGTGGGTTTCTTCCCAATTGAAGATTGAGATGAAATTGGATAGGATATGCACAAGTGAGGCGGTGATGGCCTCTATTTATAGGGGCCATCCCGTCTCCGGTTCGACGTCTCGTTCCCGACGAAAAGATATTTTTCCGGCAACGAGTTCCGATTTAAGAATTCAAAGGGTTTATGGAATCCACGAAAAATATCGAACACAACGATATAGGTTAAAGAATTTCCGGAAGGAATTTGATAGCTCGAAGATTTTTAAAGAAACGAAAAGATCGAAAATAGACAAACGGCGACTCGGGTTTTCTTAACCGTTTATCCGAAAAATACCTAACTCCTTTCATAATTCTTTTAATGTCAAAACTAGGTTAAAGGTATTAACATTACATTTTTGGAAATTATATTAAGTTAAATATAATATTTTAGTTAACTAGTTTTAATTTAAATAAAATATTCTAAAATTCTTTTATTAAGAAATTTATATAACTAATAACATTAAGGCTTTCAAGTTAAAATTCTTTTATCCTTTATGACTATATAATTACGAGAGGCTTATTTTATTAAAGGAAACTATTTATTTTTCTATTTTCTAGTATTTTAAAATACGGGTTATTACACTACCACCCCCTTAAAAGAAATTTCGTCCCGAAATTTAAGTACCTTCATATACTAAGTCGGGGTATTGGGCTCTTATCTTTTCCTCCGGTTCCCACGTGGCCTCTTCCAAGTCGTGGTGGTTCCACAACACCTTAACTGTGGCGATCTCCTTGTTCCTAAGGACCTTGATCTTTCGATCCAAAATCCTAACAGGTTTTTCTATATAATGTAATCGGGGTTAAGTTCTACCTCTTCATACCTAATCACGTGCTTGGGGTCAAACACGTACTTCCTAAGCATGGATACGTGGAAGACGTCGTGAACATTTGCTAGGCTAGGATTTAGTGCTAGGCGGTATGCTACATTCTTGATCTTCTCTAGGATTTCGAACGGTCCAACGTATCTCGGCCTCAACTTTCCTCGTTTTCCGAATCTAATGACTCCTCGGGTTGGACTGATCTTTAAGAACACTTTATCTCCAACTTCAAACTCCAATTCGGTCCTTCTCTTGTCGGCATAAGATTTCTGTCGATCTTGAGCTTCTTTGATTCGTTGCCGAATTGTGTCGACAATAGTTACCATCTCTTGAACTACGTCTGGTCCCAAAAGCTTTCGTTCTCCGACTTCATCCCAATAGAGAGGTGAACGACACTTCCTTCCATACAAAGCTTCGTATGGCGCCATTCCGATAGTAGACTGAACACTGTTGTTGTAGGCAAATTCCACCAATGGCAAAATTTCTTCCCAATTATCTCCTTGGTCGGCAACAACTGCTCTCAGCATGTCTTCTAAGATTTGGATCATACGTTCTGACTGGCCATCGGTCTGAGGGTGAAAAGCAGAGCTGAACTTAACTGAGTACCCATGGCTTCTTGTAAACTCGTCCAGAACTTTGACGTAAAACGAGAATCGCGATCTGAAGTGATAGAGATCGGAATCCCATGAAGTCTTACTATCTCCTTGACATAGAGTTTGGCCAACCTTTCTAATCCAAATGTCATCTTAATCGGCAAGAAGTGAGCTAACTTTGTAAGTGATCGATGATAACCCAAATTGCGGTGTTTCCTTTGGATGACTTTGGAAAACTCACCACAAAATCCATGTTGATGTGGTCCCATTTCCACTCCGGGATGGGCAACGGCTGCAACGTTCCGTATGGTCTCTGATGTACAGCCTTCACTTGTTGGCAGGCCAAGCATTGTTCTACAAACGAAGCGACGTCTTTCTTCATGGATTCCCACCAAAATTTCTGGCGTAGGTCCCGATACATTTTGGTGCTACCGGAATGAGCTATGTATGGTGTATTGTGAGCCTCATACATAATTTCTTCCTTCAATGCTTTGTCGTCTGGCACACATAACCTATTTCCATAGAGTAGCGCGCCGTCGATGCTGATTTTTCAATCCTTCACGAAGTCGTTGCATCCCTCTGAGCCAACCTGTGATCGTAGCTTTTCCATGCGTGCATCGGTTTGCTGGCCGGAAATAATTCGTTCTCGAAGGTCCGGCTTTGCAACAATTGTAGCAATGCATCCATTTGTTGTTGCTGGCGGGCAAAGAATGGTCAGTCCGAATGGCATCACCGTGAACTCGTAATGGCCGTAACGGGTCCTGAAAGCTGTCTTTGGCACGTCTTCCTTTCTAACTTTCAGCTGATGATATCCTGATCTGAGATCGATCTTGGAGAACACACACGCTCCTTTGAGTTGATCGAAGAGGTCGTCAATCCTTGGCAACGGGTACCTGTTCTTGATTGTGAGTTTGTTGAGCTCTCGGTAATCAATACACATCCTCATGTTTCCATCTTTCTTTTTCACGAACAACACTGGGGCTCCCCATGGCGACACGCTAGGTTGGATGAAACCTAGGTCGAGTAACTCTTGCAACTGAACTTTAAGCTCTTGTAGTTCCTTTGGCGCCATTCTGTAAGGTGCTTTGGACATCGGGGCAGCTCCTGGCTCTAGATCGATAGAAAATTCAATCTGTCTGTCTGGTGGTAAACCTGGCAACACTTCTGGGAACACATCTTCGAATTCCCGAACGACTGGCACTTCTTGTATTGATCTTCCTGTTTTTGGTGGACCTTCAAGCGTTACCCAAAAGCATTGGCTATTGCCTTTGCGTAGCATTGAAACGGTTTTCATGGCGGAAATGATTGGCAAAAAGGGAGGTTCCGGTTTGGTGCACTTGGCCGTGGTGGTTGGGGCCGTGGTGCAGCTCGGAATTGTTGAGGCGGTTGAGGATTGCCTCTCCATCCTTGGGGCCTCATTTTGTTGCTAGAGCTTCCTCCTTCAAACTTTCTCTTCCCAAAAGCTGGATTGAACCCAACGCTCTGCTCGTTGCTTCTGTCTCTTTCCTTCGGTAGCATGGACTCAATATCCATGGCTCGGCTCAGTGTCTGGGCATAAGGGAGAGGACCGTGACTGGCAAGGGATATGCCAATCTCATGTCGAAGACCGCGTCTGAATTTGTCGGCACGAGCAAGATCCGTCTCCACCAGTTGCGGAGCATAACGAGAGAGTTGGTTGAACAAACGATCATATTCAGCGACCGTCCTTTTCCCTTGTTGCAAGTTCCAGAACTCATTCTGGCGACGCTGGCGGTAACAACCCGGAATATACTTCTCAAGGAGCTCGTCCTTGAAGTCTTCCCATGTGAATCGTTCCCATTGAGCAGCTGTGAGAGTCCTTTTGACTGACTCCCACCAGAAATCAGCTTCATCGACCAGTTGATGAAAACCATAAGCAAGCTTGTCGGCCTCGGTACATTTGAGGTAGTTGAAGATCTTGTCCATAGCTCTAACCCATTTCTCGGCATCGGCTGGTTCACCTACCCCATTAAAAGTTGGAGAATTCTGCCTACGGAAACTCTCATCATTCCTAGGCACCTGAACTCGCTCTAGGGGCTCATCTACATTATTGGTCCTTCCACGTACCATTTTGTTTGTTAAGTTTTGATTGACACTGTTCTCTTTTGAGAAGCTGAATTGATATAGTTGTCAAAAAGAACGTTAGTAATCTTTATCAAGAGTTTATGCCATATCCATAATAGCATAAGTTTTGTTAAAAGAAAAATTCTTTATGCTATATCCATAAATAGCATTTTGATTAAGGGAATTCAATATTTCAAAAATATACTCATTCTTTCAAGTAGAAAAACATATCCACATAATTCACACATATATCGTAAGCCCGATATAATCACATAAGTCACATATATATCGTAACCCGATATAATCACAAAATTTCACAACCATATCATTGTCAAGTTTCCAATATCAATCCCTCCCCGGATGATAATAATTCAGTTTCAAATATCAATCCCTCCCCGGATGATAATAATTCAATTTCAAATATCAATCCCTCCCCGGATGATAATAATTCAATTTCCAATATCAATCCCTCCCCGGATGATAATAAATCAATTTCAAATATCAATCCCTCCCCGGATGATAATAATTCAATTGTATCGAAACCCGATACTAAACCTGTCACAAGTCACGTTTCAAAAATAAATCCCTGCCCGGATTATAACAAGTTACACTTCTCAACATAAAATTTCACATTTTGCAACAAATATTGCAAACTTTCACGTTTAGTCATTTCTCACGTTTCGTTTTTCATATAGTTCACATTTTGCAATCAATCATGCAACCTTTGCAGATAACCATAAAATCATCGAGTCATATAATAGTATAATCATAGTCATAATCATAACCATATATATCATCAAAAGTCGATTCGTTTGAAACGAATCTCAAGTACCTGCCCGTATTATAATTTCATAACATAACTATTTTCAATTATCCTCGGCACACAACCGTCAAAATATTAATTTCCCGACCCTTTCGTTGAGATGGTGACTCCCTACCCGGATCACAATATCATAACATGAACATATCTCAAGTTTAGAAATTTTCACATTAATCATGTCAACATTCTTCACATTCAAATCAAACAATTACTTCACGTTTCAATTTTTCATATTATTCCATTGTTTTGCATATTTATATCACATATTCAAACATTTCATATCTTCCAAAGTACCATATCATGCTTGTCATATCATACAAGTGCATATATTCATATTTCGTGAAATCATTTCATGTCGATATCAATGACAATAATATTACTTAGACATACCATCTTTCACATACTTCATGTTCATCATAAAATACTCAATCTTGGACTTGTAATATCATCAAACCATTATATCAAAGTCACAACATAAGAATTTCGATTTGGATGACATAGTGCATGTTCCACATTTAATACATACATACAAATAAGTTATAAATCAAGCATGCTTAGCATTGTCATTAGTATCTTTATTAAATTTCACATATCCATATGTGATATCATATATGATTTTTAATAATCTCATAGTATTATTATCTTATAATTCACATTGTCATGTTATCATATATATTACTGAGAAGTTTTCATCGCAATACTATCACATTATCTCATAAGGTTTCATTCCCACAATATATGTCGTTTTTATATAATACACAACAACTCATCTCCTTAATTATATAATAGCATGATCATATTGTTCTTCTGAAGATATCCTAAGCTTAATTTTCATATGATATCTTATTTAAGAAGTAATTAATATAGCAAGATTATTATGCATTATATATTACCATAAAGTTTCAATTTCACAAAACATCATGTCATGGTTTCGTCTTCATATATCACAGAGATAATATAACTCCCCTTAATCATATTATCGTATAACCCTATCCTAATGTTATTTTGGAAAAATCATAAATTTGTGTTTTCACCAAATCATGCTTTTAAAGTGTCATAGATAATAGTCTTTCATTTTATTAACATAATCATGCATAACATATTTTAGAAAGCTACCATCATAAGATCATAAGGTTTCAATTGCATGTAACATGTTTCATTTTCATATACCCCATAAATAATGTAGCATCTTTATAAATTACAATCATTGCATATTCATATAACTAGTCCATGCTATCTTAAGTTAACATATCAAACTTAGTCATGCAATATCATGTTTTATAGTTTATCTCACAACTAATGGTCTTTCATGTTCTTCACATAATTAAGCACATCATATCACCATGTCATAATAACCCCTACTCATATAATCACTATTTAGCATATCATAAGAGCTCAAATCATATAAATAATAACTTATCATAGAGTATTTTGCAAGTAACACGTATACATGATTATTTGTTCAACTTGTTATAGTAAATTTCAAGTACACAATATATGTAAAAGCATGATTCCATACTCATATGAAGAATCACATAAATCACTACAACATATAAGTCACGTTCTCATCTCACATATGTTTCGATAAATATTTCTCACAACCTTTCACGTAATCAAACTTTCAATCGTTAGTTTCAATCAATATAATCATATGAGTTAGGAATGTACCTCGACGATGAGCTCGGAGCGATAGTGATCGAGAGAGAGAGAATGCATAGGTCGAACGTGAAATTATTTCATCTTAAATTCCTTATATTAATGCATAGTCCATGCCTAGGATAAACTTTTCTCAAATTTTTAAATTTAAGTTTATGAATAGTCTTTGGTATTCAGAACGACTACGCTCTGATACCATCCTGTCACACCCCGATTTTCCTAACTCTAAAAATAATCAATTTTAATTATATCCAATTAAATCGGGATGCAACGAAGGGTAAAATAAAAAGGGAGAAAATCATAATTCATTTGATTTTAATTAATTTTAATTAAAATTCATTTAGTTTAGCCCGAAGATTTGGGCAACATCTCCCCTTAAACCAGGATCAAGTCGTAGTAAATACCAAAGACTATACATCAGCTAACCAAGTACATAAACCATAACGATGAGGTCGGATCAGACCGCGCCATCATCGGATCCAAGATATTTAATAAAAATAACTACCGAGGCGGACCAGACCGCTCTACAGTAGGATCCAAAATACATATCGAAAGCATAACAACCGTGGCGGACCAGACCGCACTACAGTTGGGTCCAGAATATATAGTTACATCAAAGTTGCGTTTAAATAGCGGAAGCGAAATAAATAAACATTTATTTATCAACCGTTATAGTTTTTTTATAAATTCGTTTAAGTTTTCGTTATATGAATTCATACTTTCAAGACGTGAGTTTTTATAACTAAATTCTAAAGTTTAAATTTTAAACTAACGAAAGAATAACGAATAAACTTTAACGAACTTTAAACTTTCTAAGTTAATTAAAACTATAGCTTTCCTTTCATTTATTTAAAGTGATAATAATTCGATAATCCAAGTAAAGAAAGGAAATTATGTCTTAAGAACCAAACATAAGTAAATTGTTCATAACCGAAATCAAGTTTTAAGAAACGAGAAAGTCTAACGGTTTAAGTTTTATTTTCCTCGTCTCTTGATTATTCCTCCTTCCTCTTCTCTCTCTCTTCGCTCCGTCACTATGCCTCCGGCTCCCAATCTGCAAAACAAAGAAAGTTCTACAAGGCTGAGTACAACTAGCACTCAGTGTGATCATTGCCACAAAGGAAAACAAAAGCAGGACTTTCAGGATTTAAAAAGGGAGAAGAGAAAGAATAGAGTTTGATCCCATACGACCAAACAATTTAGGTACCCATGTAGGTATTCCCGAGGTTACTCGTAATCGAATCCCGGTTAAACCACCCGACGGATTATAAGAACATTTGCAGGGTGACATACATAAAGTGTATATAAACCCATCAGCTATGCTAGACGGCATAAATAGAGTATATGCAGGTCTATCGGCTAGGGATCGAGATTTCTGTGGTAAACCCCACTCCCGATCCCGGTGTACACCAGTTGCTCGTTGGTGTGTTAGACCTAACGATGTCAACCCAATATCGTAAAAGATTAGAGCATTAAACCTGGGAAACCTGTGATTCACAATTTAATCCTGAAACAAAGCCTGCACTTGAAGAATATAGAGCTTACTAGCTCAAGAGTTATTAAGAAATAAGAATCCCCAAGGATTTTAACAAGTTGAATAAATAGATCCCCACCTTTACCAGTTACTCGATTCTTTGGTTCGAATCTAAAGTCAGCTTCTTCGGAGATTCTTCCTACAAATATTTCCTGATGTTAAGTTACGTTCGTAGTTTCGTTTTAGAACTTTTCTAACATAAACTTTCTTTTTAACATATTAATATCTTCCAAAAATTATATAAACAACTTATTAACCTAAAATAATTATTTTCTTATGTTTTCGTTGTTTGCATGGCTTAGATTTCAACACAAAAGTTGTTCAACTAATTATTAGGAATATTTTGGTGCAAAAACATTAGACATGCAAAAGGGTTAGGGGTCCTTCGAATCAAAATGAACACAGTTTCATTTTTAGAAAATTAACGGTGATTCCGATCGTTACCAAATTTCATAGGATGCTAGATAATCTCATTTCGAAGCCCTATTAATATTTTCAAAACATTTGGACAGAGTCTCGACATGCAGGGAAACATTATCCATGAACAAGAAAGTATACCAACAACAATTCATTTTCACAAGATTCATTCCGATCAATAGGTTCACTATTAGGTTACGATCAACTTTAGTTCGGTCATATGGATGCAAAAAGGAACACCGGCAACCACCAAAGAAAGGGCGATTGCACGGCGATGGAGAAGAAGAGAAGATGATGCATGTCTCACTTCGGGAGTTTATGGCGACGATCAACCACTATCTCTAGAATCGAAATCTCCCTACGAGTGCATAGGAACGAACGGCATACCTTTTCGATGATCGGAGAGAAAGATATGCACGAAAGGATGATCGATGACGATCGGGCTGTTCTTGGCTTCCTTCGAATTGAAGAAGGAAGATGGTGATGAAGATGGTGGCAGCAGAAGCTTGAAGATGAAGGCGGCAGCTGATCGGAGAAGATGAACGGCGGCGGCAATCGGAGGTGGTGTGAGAGATGGAGCTGCTGCTCTCCTTCGATTTCTTGGAGAGGAAGACGAAGGTGGTGGCTGGAGGATGATGGCGTTCGGTGGAGGAGATGGTGATGATGGTGATGATCGGATGGGATGGAGGGTGGCTGATTGATGGAGATGATGATCGGTAGGGATGGAGGTGTCGCCGGCGGAAGGGGGAAGGCGGAGGTAGAGGATGGCGGAGACGGAGGATGTACGGGTGAGAGAGAGAGAGTTGGTGAGTTGGTGGGTTTCTTCCCAATTCAAGATTGAGATGAAATTGGATAGGATATGCACAAGTGAGGCGGTGATGGCCTCTATTTATAGGGGCCATCCCGTCTCCGGTTCGACGTCTCGTTCCCGACGAAAAGATATTTTTCCGGCAACGAGTTCCGATTTAAGAATTCAAAGGGTTTATGGAATCCACGAAAAATATCGAACACAACGATATAGGTTAAAGAATTTCCGGAAGGAATTTGATAGCTCGAAGATTTTTAAAGAAACGAAAAGATCGAAAATAGACAAACGGCGACTCGGGTTTTCTTAACCGTTTATCCGAAAAATACCTAACTCCTTTCATAATTCTTTTAATGTCAAAACTAGGTTAAAGGTATTAACATTACATTTTTGGAAATTATATTAAGTTAAATATAATATTTTAGTTAACTAGTTTTAATTTAAATAAAATATTCTAAAATTCTTTTATTAAGAAATTTATATAACTAATAACATTAAGGCTTTCAAGTTAAAATTCTTTTATCCTTTATGACTATATAATTACGAGAGGCTTATTTTATTAAAGGAAACTATTTATTTTTCTATTTTCTAGTATTTTAAAATACGGGTTATTACACTGTGAGGACGGGCGTGCCGCCGTGTCATCTCCAGTATTCTGTTGGCCGGAGTCTGGGACCTCCGGGATCTCTTCGGCGATAGTCTGGTCGTTCACCGGAATGTCGTTGTGCGGTGGTTCTGCGCCCACCGTCGAGACTGGTTCCTCCGGTTGTCGTCGGCGACTCCGTCGACGGCGAGGAGTTCCCAGCAGTGTTGTCATCCCATTCGGCATTATTGATGATTTTGGGCAGCGAGAATCAAAAATTCAGACACAAATTTACGATTCCCACAGACGGCGCCAGTGATGAACCTTCGATTCACGGCCCAAATTCGGATGGATATTTGTGTGCGGAATTAAAAGTGAGACAAAGGATTTACGTGGTTCGATCGAATCGATCTACGTCCACGGAGAGTAAATATGTGTTTTTGTATTCAAAATAGCATGCGTAAGTACAATACAATTAACTTCTCCTATTTATAGATAAAACTCATGGTGGTTGCAGAGGTGGGATCGTGGAGGTGTGGGTGGTTTTCCCAGCTCCGGTTTTTCCTCCATCAGCCCACGTTCTGGGTTTAGGGCTCAACTCCCTGGGCTTGTGCTTGGCGTGGACTGGGCTTGCCGATCTGGGCCTATTGGGCCTTCACCGATCTGGGCTTGTCTCTATGTTTTGGGCCTTTGGGCCCAGGGAGGTGGGCCATTTCCTATCAACCGCATTGATCGACATGCATACGTGTCAATTCCTACATCCGCCATTCTTATTTATCTAAAATACATATATTTGTAAATATTAATTATAATCGAAAAAATAAACAAAACCGAACCATACTAACATCTAAACCGAACCAGATCCAAATGGAATATAAGATAGTAGATCTATTCAGTATGAATAGAATATCATTTAAGATAACTAATAAAATACTTAGTAGTTCATGTAGGATTCTATATGTTCTTCCGTATTATATTTGAAATTGTAATTATTATTGTTATTTTATTAATAAGTTTTAGGTAAAATATGAATTTTGTATATCAAATTAATTTTAATTCTTGAATTTTGTACCAATTAAAATGTGATATTACCTCCATCTCATATAAGTAGTCTCATTAGCCGTTTTCGTACCTCTCGTATATTAGTCCCATTTCTTAAAATGACAAAGAATTTTGGCTACAATTAACTCTCTCTCCTCACAATCAATTTCAACCACATATATCCTTCCTCATTGGCTATTGTGCCATTTTCAAATGAGACTACTTATATGAGATGGAGATAGTATTAATTATCTCAAATAAAAATAAAAAATGTGATATGATACGTAATAAATAATACTACCTCCATCCCGTTATATTAGTCCACGTTGCCTTATCGGGACATCTCATATATTAGTCCACTTTCTAAAAATGTCAAAGAATATGTGGCCACAATTAACTCTCTCTCCTTAAAATTAATAATAGCCACCTATCTCTCTTTGCATTGACTATTGTGCTCATCCCATTATGGACTAATATAATGGGATGGAGGTAGTATATGAACATCTATTAATTAAAGATAACTGTTAAAGATATATTATAATTGATACGAACCTTGGTAGGTCCGAATCGACTCACGCACGCGGAAGACTAAAGATACCGATGGAAATCCCAAAACCTCCTAAATCGAACACGAACGTGTTGTCTAGGCAACTCGGGGACGATGATTGACACACAAACGAGGGTGATGAACTCGATTGATTTGCCGGATAAAGAATTTCTTGGTCACACCATAAGAAATTCAAAGATAAATCTCATAAAAGAGAGAGAGTAAAAACTCTAAGAAAATATATTAATGAATAATGATCTAATTTTCGTCCATGATATATGACCCATATTTATAGGCTTCATAGAGTCCTAATTCCACAAGGAAACTAGTTAAAAACCTATCCTATAATATACCAAACCAAAACCTAGACTAAAAAGGAATAAAATCACTAAAATAATGCTTAAAATAACCCTATCAACTAAAAAACCAAATTAAAACGAAAATTAATAAAATATTAATAAAAACTCAACTAAATAAACTACTAAATAATATCTTCAATCTTCATCCCATATCATCTTTAATTCTGGGCCTCCGGGCTTCGAACCATGACATACGGGCTCCATCATTCCCCTCCTCTTGAAGAGGATTTGTCCTCAAATCCTGGTCGTCTCCTACATCAAAAGGAAAGAAATTTTGTTTCTTGATCTCTTCACATTTCTCCAACTCATTCAATCCTTCGAACTCGATTTGATGTTCACTTCCTTTAATTGATAATACGCCATGAAATGTATCTTTGGAAGAAACATCATCGAATACCTGCACAAATGAATAAGTAGAAGAGAATAGACAATCAAGATCATTAGTGGACGAAACATTCCCCTTGTTCCACTTTGCCTCCATGGACTTCTCCTCATTCACTATCAACTCCAAAACACTACTCTGATCAAGTAGAGACTCATGCATCAACCCATTCTCGTTTGTCTCTACTTTCTCTTCCTTGGACTTCACCATCTCCACCTCCTTTGACAGTTGCATTTGATCATCCTCATCCACTTGCATTGGAGTAAGAGAAATAAACGACACTTCATCCTCGACATGAATGATGTTCTCTTGCTGCTCTCCATCACACTCTTCATTTTGCACACTCTGATCAATATCATCAAATAAACTAAGTGGTCCAGGAGGTGCTTCAATTTCTTCCACATCATCTCGAACCGGAATAAAAATACTCTTAGCATCTGACCTTGGCTTCACAAATGGACGTATGTACTCCTTCGGCTCCTCTTCTTTCTCCCAAAAACTTCTCTTCAAATATGAAATAGTAGTAGCTTGGGACTGTCTCCAACCATTCTGACTCTCACGATAGTAATGGGAAGGTGCAAAATTCTTCCTCATTACTGCCTTCATCTCTTTCCAAGTCATGATTGGCTCCACTCCTTTCCTACTTCTACTCTTAGCTAACCGATCCCACCAAGTTAAAGCATAGTCCGATAACAACCTGGATGCCAAATTCACCTTCTTGAACTCAGAATAGTTATGATGACAAAAAGCTATCTCCATATTTAATTTCTCTCCCACTGAAGATACAACTCTGGATCATATTTCCCTTGAAAGTAGGTAATGTCCACTTCTTTGTCCTCACCAAGATGACCACATTGGTTGTATTTTCGGGCATTGTCTTTGTATCGACCTCCACTCTTCGAACAAATTAACACCGACTCAGACCTCATCTCCTCGCCCCATAGTTTCACCATCGCCTCTATCATGGATTTCGTTTGTGAATCAAGCTCTTCATCCGACATACCTTGCAAAAGGTTAGTAAAATAGGATCCTCACTACCTCACAAGCACTCGTGTTTCACTCAAAGAGAAATTCACTCAACACTCGTGTTTCACTCGATAGCAATGGCTTTTACCCACTATTAATCTCACAATCTCTTGCCTTTTACCACTCAAAATCTCCCCAAAATAAAAATAAAATAAATAAATAAAACAAAATAGTTTTTGAATTTTTTTTTTCTTTTTTTTTTGGATATTACGACACTTTTCAGTAGTACCTCTTAACAAGAAATCTGACGCAACAGATTGACATAGCTCAAAAACAGCAAATACGACACTGCCAGAATTGCGTCGTAACAGATAGCAGAAAGACAGAACCCTAAAGAAGACCTATAACGACACTAGAAAAGAAGTGTCGTAACAGAACGGCAAACCACAGAACATAGTAACAGGATATTACGACACTCAGCAGAAAGTGTAGTAACAGTCTTCAAACACGACAGAAAACGGATCTGACTTCTTTTTTTTTTTTTTTTTTACTCGAACGACACTAAAAACGAATCTGACAACACGACACGAACGAAAAACGAAAAAGGATAGATAAACCTGAACGCCGGGATGACAACCTGGCTCTGATACCAAATGATACGAACCTTGGTAGGTCCGAATCGACTCACGCACGCGGAAGACTAAAGATACCGATGGAAATCCCAAAACCTCCTAAATCGAACACGAACGTGTTGTCTAGGCAACTCGGGGACGATGATTGACACACAAACGAGGGTGATGAACTCGATTGATTTGCCGGATAAAGAATTTCTTGGTCACACCATAAGAAATTCAAAGATAAATCTCATAAAAGAGAGAGAGTAAAAACTCAAGAAAATATATTAATGAATAATGATCTAATTTTCGTCCATGATATATGACCCATATTTATAGGCTTCATAGAGTCCTAATTCCACAAGGAAACTAGTTAAAAACCTATCCTATAATATACCAAACCAAAACCTAGACTAAAAAGGAATAAAATCACTAAAATAATGCTTAAAATAACCCTATCAACTAAAAAACCAAATTAAAACGAAAATTAATAAAATATTAATAAAAACTCAACTAAATAAACTACTAAATAATATCTTCAATCTTCATCCCATATCATCTTTAATTCTGGGCCTCCGGGCTTCAAACCATGACTTACGGGCTCCATCATTCCCCTCCTCTTGAAGAGGATTTGTCCTCAAATCCTGGTCGTCTCCTACATCAAAAGGAAAGAAATTTTGTTTCTTGATCTCTTCACATTTCTCCAACTCATTCAATCCTTCGAACTCGATTTGATGTTCACTTCCTTTAATTGATAATACGCCATGA
The DNA here is from genome assembly GCA_029379335.1 of Thymus mandschuricus. NCBI lineage: Eukaryota > Viridiplantae > Streptophyta > Magnoliopsida > Lamiales > Lamiaceae > Thymus > Thymus mandschuricus. The sequence goes on along the minus strand of CM057074.1, from coordinate 8,525,539 downwards.
AATGTATCTTTGGAAGAAACATCATCGAATACCTGCACAAATGAATAAGTAGAAGAGAATAGACAATCAAGATCATTAGTGGACGAAACATTCCCCTTGTTCCACTTTGCCTCCATGGACTTCTCCTCATTCACTATCAACTCCAAAACACTACTCTGATCAAGTAGAGACTCATGCATCAACCCATTCTCGTTTGTCTCTACTTTCTCTTCCTTGGACTTCACCATCTCCACCTCCTTTGACAGTTGCATTTGATCATCCTCATCCACTTGCATTGGAGTAAGAGAAATAAACGACACTTCATCCTCGACATGAATGATGTTCTCTTGCTGCTCTCCATCACACTCTTCATTTTGCACACTCTGATCAATATCATCAAATAAACTAAGTGGTCCAGGAGGTGCTTCAATTTCTTCCACATCATCTCGAACCGGAATAAAAATACTCTTAGCATCTGACCTTGGCTTCACAAATGGACGTATGTACTCCTTCGGCTCCTCTTCTTTCTCCCAAAAACTTCTCTTCAAATATGAAATAGTAGTAGCTTGGGACTGTCTCCAACCATTCTGACTCTCACGATAGTAATGGGAAGGTGCAAAATTCTTCCTCATTACTGCCTTCATCTCTTTCCAAGTCATGATTGGCTCCACTCCTTTCCTACTTCTACTCTTAGCTAACCGATCCCACCAAGTTAAAGCATAGTCCGATAACAACCTGGATGCCAAATTCACCTTCTTGAACTCAGAATAGTTATGATGACAAAAAGCTATCTCCATATTTAATTTCTCTCCCACTGAAGATACAACTCTGGATCATATTTCCCTTGAAAGTAGGTAATGTCCACTTCTTCGTCCTCACCAAGATGACCACATTGGTTGTATTTTCGGGCATTGTCTTTGTATCGACCTCCACTCTTCGAACAAATTAACACCGACTCAGACCTCATCTCCTCGCCCCATAGTTTCACCATCGCCTCTATCATGGATTTCGTTTGTGAATCAAGCTCTTCATCCGACATACCTTGCAAAAGGTTAGTAAAATAGGATCCTCACTACCTCACAAGCACTCGTGTTTCACTCAAAGAGAAATTCACTCAACACTCGTGTTTCACTCGATAGCAATGGCTTTTACCCACTATTAATCTCACAATCTCTTGCCTTTTACCACTCAAAATCTCCCCAAAATAAAAATAAAATAAATAAATAAAACAAAATAGTTTTTGAATTTTTTTTTCTTTTTTTTTTTGGATATTACGACACTTTTCAGTAGTACCTCTTAACAAGAAATCTGACGCAACAGATTGACATAGCTCAAAAACAGCAAATACGACACTGCCAGAATTGCGTCGTAACAGATAGCAGAAAGACAGAACCCTAAAGAAGACCTATAACGACACTAGAAAAGAAGTGTCGTAACAGAACGGCAGACCACAGAACATAGTAACAGGATATTACGACACTCAGCAGAAAGTGTAGTAACAGTCTTCAAACACGACAGAAAACGGATCTGACTTCTTTTTTTTTTTTTTTTTTACTCGAACGACACTAAAAACGAATCTGACAACACGACACGAACGAAAAACGAAAAAGGATAGATAAACCTGAACGCCGGGATGACAACCTGGCTCTGATACCAAATGATACGAACCTTGGTAGGTCCGAATCGACTCACGCACGCGGAAGACTAAAGATACCGATGGAAATCCCAAAACCTCCTAAATCGAACACGAACGTGTTGTCTAGGCAACTCGGGGACGATGATTGACACACAAACGAGGGTGATGAAATCGATTGATTTGCCGGATAAAGAATTTCTTGGTCACACCATAAGAAATTCAGAGATAAATCTCATAAAAGAGAGAGAGAGTAAAAACTCAAGAAAATATATTAATGAATAATGATCTAATATTCGTCCATGATATATGACCCATATTTATAGGCTTCATAGAGTCCTAATTCCACAAGGAAACTAGTTAAAAACCTATCCTATAATATACCAAACCAAAACCTAGACTAAAAAGGAATAAAATCACTAAAATAATGCTTAAACTAACCCTATCAACTAAAAAACCAAATTAAAACGAAAATTAATAAAATATTAATAAAAACTCAACTAAATAAACTACTAAATAATATCTTCAATCTTCATCCCATATCATCTTTAATTCTGGGCCTCCGGGCTTCGAACCATGACTTACGGGCTCCATCAATAATAATAATAATAATTATAGAATACTTAAAATAATATTTTATTATAAATAAAATAAATCAATATATATATAATACCGTTACGGATCTTCGTCCTACGTGGCATCGCGTGTGATTTTTATGAATATTTTCCAATATTCTCATTGATTTGGCTTATTAAAGATTTAAATCATTATAATTAGGATTTTCGTCCCACATCGAATTTTTAAAAGAACTTAGCAACAAAATTCCTATATAAATAGATCATGTATCTCCATCAAAATTCATATTGTATTTGAGAAACTATTCGTCCTACGTGGCATTTTTATGAATATTTTCCAATATTCTCATTGATTTGGCTTATTAAAGATTAAAATCATTATAATTAGGATTTTCGTCCCACATCGAATTTTTAAAAGAACTTAGCAACAAAATTCCTATATAAATAGATCATGTATCTCCATCAAAATCCATATTTTATTTGAGAAACTATTGTTACGGATCTTCGTCCTACGTGGCATCGCGTGTGATTTTTATGAATATTTTCCAATATTCTCATTGATTTGGCTTATTAAAGATTTAAATCATTATAATTAGGATTTTCGTCCCACATCGAATTTTTAAAAGAACTTAGCAACAAAATTCCTATATAAATAGATCATGTATCTCCATCAAAATTCATATTTTATTTGAGAAACTATTCGTCGGCATTTTTATGAATATTTTCCAATATTCTCATTGATTTGGCTTATTAAAGATTAAAATCATTATAATTAGGATTTCCGTCCCACTTTGAATTTTTAAAAGAACTTAGCAACAAAATTCCTATATAAATAGATCATGTATCTCCATCAAAATCCATATTTTATTTGAGAAACTATTTGTCCCACGTGGCATCACGTATGATTTTTATGAATATTTTCCAATATTCTCATTGATTTAACTTATTAAAGATTAAAATTTAATTAAATATATCACATATATTAATTGATATATATTACGATTATTCTATATGCCCTCAAATAAATAAAAATATATATATATTATCTTCAATTTTTATCCCTACAAACAAAAAATCAATATTCATCGATAATTTACTTCATTTATATTATAATAAGGATTCCCGTCCCACATCGAATTTTCACAAGAACTTAGTGATAAAGTACATATATAAAAAAATTATATGTGTTAATTAAAATCATACTTGATTTGAGGAACTACATTATATTAATGTAGAAATCTCAAAAATGAAAAATTCTAAAAAGCCTCGAACGGGCTAACGAAAAAATTAACAGGTAGATTTGCACTAATTATGTTAACGTAAATTAACAGATAGATTTGCACTAATTATGTTAACGTAAATTAACAGGTAAAGATTTGCACTAATTATGTTAACGTTATGCTGAACAACGGGCTAACAGGATATTATAATATTACGCTTTAGCGTATTTTTTTATTGTTACAAGTAACGGGCGGATTGCAATAATTAAATATAGATGCTAACGTTATATCGAACGGGCTAACGAAATAAACGGACATATTTGCACTATTCATGCTAACGTTATGTCGAATAACGGGCTAACATGAGATTATAATATTACGTGTTAACATTTTTTTATTGTTACAAGTAACGTGCGGATTACAATAATTAATATAGATAATTATGTATTTTATATTAAAAATTTTATGCACGATTGCAAAATAAATTAAATCCCGTCGAAAATTGATATTTACTATGGACATTCCTATTAAGTGATTCAAATCGAATTTTGACGTGACTTAAATCGTATAGTTCTTTAAGAAATGTTAACCCTTTTTATTCCTTCAAAAAAGATCCATCTGAAGGGTATTTAGATAAAATAAACAACGGGAGGCATAATATATTTTTATTTTATTATAAATTTTGTTTTAAAATAACATTTTCATGTTATAATTTGACGGGATAAAATATAAAACATATCTATCGTAAAAATGTTAATTTCTTAACCCATTTTCATATTTACTACGAGTAACGGGCTACTTGAAATAATTAATATAAAAAATTATTTAATTTTTATTAAAACTTTTATTTGTAATTACAAAATAATTTGAAACCCGTCGAATTTCGACGGGTACTGCACTAGTTTTAGATAAATAAGAACGGAGAAACATAGGAAGTGCTATGTAGACATGTGAATGAAGGGTACTGCACTACTTTTAGATAAATAATAACGGAGAAACATAGGAAGTGCTATGTAGAGGACGATTCACATAAATGACTATTTTTTACAATTATAAAAAAGCATGGACATCTATTTGCGTTTGCCTTTTTCTTTATTTTATCAAAGCTGTGTAGAGCTTTATCCTAACAAGGGAAGGAATAAGATTTCGAGTAACGACTCGTATCCTCCCCTAACGAAAACTCCCCACTCATATATACTATCGTCTCAGCAGTAAGTATTTGCGATTTGCATAGAGCCGCATTCTCCCAGCCCTAATTCCTATCTCTCTCGGTCATCCATTCATCGATTCATCTCGTATCAGAAACAGGATTTATTTCATCAATGGTGGAGTAAGAGTTTTGTTTACGCGGCGTAACCCTAATTGTCGCGTTGTTGATTCCTTCGATTCGGTGATCGAATTGTACTATCGGCGGACTACCAGGTGTACGAATCTGGAAATTCGTTCGACAACATAATTGTTAGATATTCTCTCAGACGTTCACGGTTTGAAGCTGCGGCAACTCGGCGATTCCCCTCGGCGTCTTCTTAAAGGAAGGGATTAGTGTTTTCCCCAGATCTGTCCGGTCTGTGTAATTTTTGTTCGTGTGGTGGAGATCGGTCCAAGTGTGAACAAGTCGCGCTGATGACGGATGTTTTGAGTGCCTGAAGGATTAGAAGGCCATCCATTAGTCGGTTTGATTAATACTTCTTGAAAAAAGGAAGAAAAAGAAAAGAACTTATTCAGTTTCCGTTGTACTGTTGTTTTGTTTTTTCAATTTTTAAGTTGAATGCCAGGGCTTTTATTTTGTATTACTTGACGGCCTCTATTTCCGCTGCTTGTGTTGTTTCTCTCTGAGATAGAGGGTGAACATATACAAAGAAAGGCGAAACCATAACAAAATATGGCTGTTTACTATAAATTTAAAAGTGCAAAAGATTATGATTCAGTTCCGATGGACGGCCACTTTATTTCGGTGGGACACTTGAAAGAAAAAATATTTGAATTAAAGCATTTGGGTGGTACTGATTTTGACCTCATAGTCACCAACGCCGGGACCAATGAAGGTTGGTTTTGATTCTTTGCAAAATGTTGTTCAAATGATTCTTTTCAATTAAAAAATTATGGGTTTGTGGTGATTTTTTTTGCTAACCTTTCTGTATATAGGGAACATATTTGAGCTTTTACTTGTGTGAACGTTGGTAAATGCAAATGCAGACCTGTTTAGGTCTTCAAGTTAATGCTACTCCTTATAATGTTGTAAAGTATGCATAACAATTTTCTATGGAGATGCGGGCTTGGGTAACAGGTTTTTGCAAAATTTGTGTTTTCAGGTTTAAACTGACAATTCTTCTGTTCATTGAGATTATGAAAAGTTAATGATAGTTGATACTTGTATAAATGATGAAATCCTGATGAAGTGCTCTTGGGAATTTGGGTGGTGGGATTTGACTGTGTTGTGGTTTAAGGATGGTGGTTTTGGTGATATATGGCTCATACCGAGTGTCATTATTACTGTTTGTATGTTTAGTCTAATACACGCATTGATCCATTCATTTGAAATTGTTGGAAGTTAAAGAGGTGGCTCTTTGAACTTCTTGAGATCTGTAATATTTCACAGTTTCACTGTTTCATATGCTTTGTTATTCATATTCATGAGTTAGGATTAAAACTGATGGATTGCACGTTTGAAATTTTTGTGGTGTAAAAATAGGTATTAGTAATTTTAGGTTCTGATTGAAAGTCGACAGCAATATTTTGAATTTTGTCTACATAATAAAACCTGAATGAACATTGTGATTGAGGCATTTGATGCAGAACATACTTAATATATATTTATTTCCTCGTAAAGATTATTGTATGCTGAGAACCCTCATCTTTTTAGGGTTCATTTGGCCTGAACAGAATGTTTGTTCTGATTTTGAAGAGCGAGACTGGGATTGAGAATGATGTTACAATTACATATTTGGGTTGATTGTCTCTATGAAAGATAGTCGACAGTGTTAACTATTGCTGTACTATTTGGTTGCGTTTATGTGGTGCTTTTGTGGGGTTTATACACATCTCATTGTTTTGTAATTTCAGAGTACCTCGATGAAGGAATGTTAATTCCCAAAAATACTTCAGTTTTAATACGCCGAGTTCCTGGACGGCCTCGCAAGCCCATTGTTACTGCACCTGTTAGCGAGCAAGAAGAGTATTGCCTCATTCCTTTTAAGCTTTGTCAATTTATTTCACATCTGAGATTAACACTTTGTGCGACCATCAACTGCTGAACATCGGTTGAGCTGTTTATTATTGTTTGTTCAATTTTGGATGGCCAGCTTTGTTTGATTTTCTATATCTTTTAGATTTCACCCATTCTGGTGGTTTTCTGAAGCCTCTTAATTTTTGCTGTGTGACCTAAAGGTTACACATGCAGAGAACGAAGAATTCCCTCATGCAAAAAATAATATATAGGCTTATGTTGTTGAACACTGTAGAATTTCTTAGTGCTTAGTCTGTGTATTTGAATGTTTTCCTGTAGGTTGAATGTTGACCTCAATTCTGAAGATGTTCAAGCTGTAGAAGGTAGCTTTGCAGGAGCAGATCAGTCTTATGGGAAATATGTAAGCTTTTATTCACAAATCCTTGAACAGTCTTTACCCAGCCCTAGAATGTAACTAGGAACCTGGACATGAAACAATTTATGTCCCAGTTTTTTTGTATAGCCGAGCGCATGAAAGCTTTCTTGGTTCTTGTAGGCTGATGAATTAGAATGTGATGACTTTGGAGTTGATCTTTATGCGATGCCCGAAACCACTCCCGTCCCATCAAGCATCCCTGTTCAGGATTCTAATCCTGTTAGCAAAGAGGATGAGGAGAGCAAGATTAGAGCTTTAATTGAGACTCCATCATTAGATTGGCAGCGGTGAGAAGATTTATTGTCTTATTCTTCCAAGAGATTGTTATTTCTAAGCCAATTTTGTCTTCGTTATATGTCTAAAGGAACTTATTTGTTTTATTTATTTTTAAAATCATCCTTTTGCAGACAACCTTCAGATGGTTTTACCTCTGGTAGAGGTGGCAGAATTACGGGTGGCAGAATACCGGGGGGACGTGGTGGTTTTGGTAATTCTCTTTTCCCAAACGTGTTTTCTGTATCATCATTTGATCTTCAGTTGTTTAATTTTCAAGCACTACATCACCAATTATATTTTAAATGTATTGCGCTTATAGGTATTTCAGTAATTAATATATTGATGCCTATATGTTTTCATAAATCCTTCTTGACTATGGCTACCATTTCTCTAAAACTCAAATGGTTTGAATTTCAGCTAGAGGTGGATTTGAGAAGAAAACACCACCACAAGGTTACATATGTCATAGATGCAAGGTGCCTGGTATGTTTTTTCTAGAAAGGTGGATTTCATGATTGGAGTTTAGCCATATAGATCCGTAAAAGGTATTGTATTGTAATGGGATTCTTTCATGCAGGGCATTTTATCCAGCATTGCCCTACGAATGGAGATCCTAATTTTGACATCAGAAGGATTAAACCTCCTACTGGAATTCCAAAATCAATGCTGATGGCCACCCCAGATGGCTCTTACGCATTATCAAGTGGAGCTGCAGGAAGTTTGAAGCCAAATGAGTAAGCTATTCTCACCCAAGCAATTTAGATGTATTTCTTCTAGTGGTCTATTTTCTCATGGGCGGTTTCTGTCTAGGGCTGCTTTTGAGAAAGAGATTGAGGGAATGCCATCTACCCGGTCGATTGGTGATCTTCCAAGAGAGCTGCGCTGCCCTCTTTGTCAAGAAGTAATGAAAGATGCTGTTCTGTCAAGCAAGTGTTGTTTAAAAAGCTTTTGTGACAAATGTAAGAATGTACTTTATGTCCCACTGTATATGAATGTTAGCGTCACCCTTTGATTTCTAAAATTATCTCGTCAAGGATACTGTGTTTCTCCTCGAATTTGTCCTGATTCGGCACTTTTCTCATTTCTTACTTCTCCTTAGGCATACGGGATCACATTATTTCGAAATCAATGTGTGAATGTGGGGCCACAAGTATTCTGGCAGATGATCTCTTGCCCAACAAGACCTTAAGAGATACTATTAATCGAATTTTAGAATCCAATAACAACAGTGGTGAAAATGGTGGGAGTGTGTTTCAAGCTCAAGGTTTGGACCTTTTTTAGTACTTATTCATTTGTGTATCTTTCTCACTAACACAAACACCAATGCAGCACACAACACACACTCACGCTCAAAATCATAAATGCATGTGAACATCTTCGGACATGGAGTGCTATATCGATGTGGGTCACTTTCAAGAATTCTCCTAACCATTTTTTCTTGTTCTTTTTGGTGATTAAGACATGGAGTCACGAATTCCGCAACCTAAGGTTCCATCCCCTACCCAGTCTGCTGCCTCAAAAGGACAGCAAGTCCCTACACCACCATTTCAGCAGCAGGAAATTCCAAAAATTGTGGAGACTGTTGAAGAAAATAAGCCATTACAGGTACCCCTGAATTCAGAGAAAGGGGCAGCTCTTAAAGTGCCTGATGCTTCAGAAGCAACACATGACTCGAGAACAGTCAAGGAAGCAGCATCTCAAGGTAGTGCTCCTATGGTTGATGAAGAGGTGCAGCAGAAACCAATGTCTGGAGAAGCAGGTAAATTACATGAATGATTGTGCCAGATGCCATACTGAAGTTTCTAGAACTGTTTGGGAGGTTCTCTACATTCTTTGTTCTGATTGCTATTGCAATTTCCTGTATTACTTCCTAAATTTGTTTCTGGTCCTCATATGGAATTAGTTAATATATGGCATAGTCCTTTTCATCCTTTGTATACCTAATAAAAGTAAAGGTGAATTGAGTGAATCCACCTGCTACTGCTTCTCTTACGAGTATTAGTAGAGATTAATGTTTTGAGGACATATTCTTGTAGGACCCTGCTGAGTTCTAACTGTGGTCTGATTCAGGAATGTCATGTATGAGGGCTATGCCCTGATATTTGTTTGTTCCTTGTATTGGAAACTAAATTCTAACATGAGCATTCCTTGTTTCACAGGCCGGAAGAAAAAGAAGAAGAAAATTCGCATGGCTCCTAATGGTACGTTCTTATAAAAAATTTACTTGCTGCCCTTTTCCCTTTATACTCAAAGTATATGCACCTTGATGGAGTTGGTTGTTTGTTGAAGTTTGGAACTAGCCTGAGATATTGATCTAATATTTGATATATAGAGGTCTATTTAGTCAAGAAAGAGGTACTGGATTTATGATTTGGCTGCTGCTTTTGTATTAAATATTTTTACTTAGTGCGACTAAGATGGCTCTACTCATTTTGGGTTTTGCTTGGAAACGTTTAAGCCAAAATCATCAGTAAATGGCATGCCATGCTTCCTAGCTGTCTTGTGTTTAAGCTCTGTTCTACTCTTTGAATTATGTGGCAGTTTTCGAGAAAGTCTATGAAGTCTTTCATCCATATAGTAGGATCCTCCTGGGGATGTTTGTTAGTATGATTAAGGATTCCTACTCTTTAATCAACTTATTTTTATAAAGCCATGCTTAGAATTTAATGAACTAAGCTGCATATATGCCTGCTACCTTGCTGGTTGGTCCTTTTTTTCGCACACTCGTCAGTTATTTAAATTGAATTACAACATGAATGTCAGGATCATTTGTCTTGTTTGATCTGATCTAGTTGTTTTAACATAGAACCAGAATTGTACCCCCGCCATAGGGGTTTACTCTAAACTTAATTTTTGTGTCACGTAAATTTATTTTTATTTCATAAAACAAACAAAAAGACTAAATATTTATTATAGATGCATGTGGGCACTCGTATGTTGTGTATGCATTTAATGTTTTCTATGAATGTGGAGTTTTTTTAGCCACTTTCATAGACTATTGATTAAACATATAAAAATGGATGAATTTTATAATCATAATGTATAGGATTCGTAATATTATCAATTGAATTAACTGAATACACTATCAATGATTTTATCAATTGTGTGTGAAAATAAAAAATAAACATGCATGAGGAGAATATTATATATGAGTATATTGATTTTGTTTGTCGAAAGAATAAAAAAAATCAAAACATTAAATTTTACATAAATTTAGAAGTGTTGGGGCCAGTGTTCTAAAAAACGCTAGGCGCTAGTCGGGCGGCGAAGGGCCGACTAGCGCCTAGCCGCCTAGGCGGATTCGTATTTTATACATATTATCTAATTTCATCTCAACAATGCAAATATATAATTGCAAATTAATATGGTTCAAAATTCATATATCAATAGTCATTCAGTTAAAATGTATAGTCGAAACTTTACCACAAATTTAAACATAAAATCGATAAATTAGTCTATTACATGTAAATATGTAATCTAATCTTCAATTTCGTCATTCTTATAATTTGTAATACATAAGATGGATGAAGGAGAGTTGATTTTTAATTTTTAAATGTAATTGTAAATTTGTAATACACCCTAACTTTTTCCCCAGCCCGCCTAGACAACCCAACCCGCCTAGCCCGACTTGGCCGCCTAGGCGGCGCCTAGCTTGCAGCCGCCTAGCCCGGGCCACCTAGCCAAAAAACGGGACGGCACGGCGCCGACTAGCGCCTAGGCGGCCGCCTAGGCCGTTTTTTAGAACACTGGTTGGGGCATAATAAATGCAATTCACTACTTAGTTATTATATTGATTAAATTATTACAAAATAGTGCATTTAAGAAAAATTGGTTAGTCAAAATTAATATTTATATTTTAATTTAATTAATATGTTGAACTTTAATAAATAAAAATGAGTCTTCAAAAAAATAAATGCATTAAATTAATTGCATGGGAAATAACACGATACACTTTAATGTATGTATAACTTTATCAAAGAAAAAAGGAATAAGTATGCTCAAAAAAAAAAAAAAAAAAATTGGAGGGAAATCATACTATTTTACTTTAGTGTATCTAAAATACATACAGATTTTGATTTGAAATTTGTAAAACCTTGCAGCTGCGGAGATGCAGTGGAGGACTGGTCCAGACCTTGCTCCGGAGAACTACATGATGAATATGGGCCCTTCTGCTTTTAATCCTGGCTGGAATGGAATGCAACCTGGTTTTGATGGGTTTATGCCATATGGTCCTGGTCCTATGCCGTATGGGGGATATGGAGTTAATCCTATGGACATTCAATACGGGGGCTTTGTACCGTATGATCCATTTGCAGGACCTGGTGGTCTTCTTCCTTATGGTCCTCAGAGGTATGATTCATGTTATGGATCCGGAATATTATGTTAACAGTGTTTCTAAGCGACTTATTTTTTATTTTATTTTTCTAAAAATGAAAAATGACTTGTTAGTTATGGTTCCTTCTCGATTCTTGAGTTTTTTAGTGTTAGTGAATGTTAAATAAGCTTTATGGGTTCCAGGGATCTTTCTGAGTTAGTTGGATACAATGCTCCCCCGCCAATCATGAGTAGAGAGGAATTTGAAGCTCGCAAAGCTGATTTAAAGAGAAAGCGTGAAATGGAGACTCGTAATGAAAGGTAAGCTCTCTCTCTCTCTCTCTCTCACTAACACACATACACATGATACATCTTTAGAGCCATTGTTGTTTGTCGTTTGTCGTTTGCTTTCTTATGCTAGGAAGTATGATAAAGTTATTTTGTTGCCATTTGCAATTTTGTTCTTGGGAAAATTTTATTAATCTTATAGCCTGTAGCCATCTTACCTTTCTTTTCCGTTGTCTTCAATATAGGGAGTTTCCTAAAGATAGGGAATATGGAAGAGAAGGGAGTACAGCCAATTTCCCCTCAAGATCCAAATCTGTATGTATTTTTATTGTTTCGCTTTTTCTTACTTTATTATATAGCCGTCTCCTGATGCAAGCTGAGTTTATGGTCGTTAAGATGGTATAACTAAAACCTGCTGTAGCAGGACAGGCCGTAACTCTTGGAGAAAATACCTTTCTATGTTCTTGTTTCCAATTAATTTTGAATTCTTTGCCTGCTTAGAATAGGTGGTTGCATTTCTTTTCTTCCACCCCTTGTTGCTTCATGCCTCCTGCTTGTTCAATTGCGAAAAAAATCTCTAGTTAAATATCTCTTAATAAAAGGGACGGAGGAAGTGAGATTTTTCCGAAATCGGTATTACAGTAGTTAGGGGTTCTCACATGAATTTAAAATTCATACATGCTTACGCATAAACTTGTCTCACGATTTTACCGTCTTTGGATATATATATATATATATATATATTTTTTTTTTTTTGGTTTGTTATTTTTCTTTCGATATTGTGCATTAGAGATGACTGTCATCGTGAAATTGATGATTTTGTAATTTCGCATTTTATTGCGAAGTGGTGGAATTATACTCTTATATTTATTGTTGAGAGATAGAAAGCGCACTTTAACGTATCAACCTCCCTTTTGCTGAAGTTTATTAATGATCTTTTTATTAGATATTAGTAAAATATTTGTTCAAGTAGAACAAGAATGTATAAATCGCAACAAAATTTGTGCCCAAAGTATAACTTAGCAAGAGCTTGTACTAAATAAAGCCCATATAGGCAGAGGGCCCAATAAACTTAGGCCCACTTAGAAAAGGAGGCCTTCGGATTTCTTTCTCATCTGACTTTAGTGCGTTCTTATTATGTTCAGAGGTCGGACCCCCCACCTTCCAGCGCCGATCACCACCTTCCAAGCCGTCACCGTCAGTCCCCAGAGCGACGCTTGAGGGACCCGGAGCTTCCTCGCCCGTCATCTAAAAAGAAGACCGACTACGAACATGACGATCACCACCCTCGCCGCCGTGATTACAATGAAGAAACCAACCACCACCGCAGCAGTGGTGGCGGCAGCCATCATCGCCGGTCTTTGTCTCCCACAGAGCCGCCCCTTGCAGCAACAGCAGCAGTTGCGGCAGCATCACAGGCTCGTGCTGCTGCCGAAAAGAAGCACAAGGCGAGTGTCTTCTCTCGCATCAGCTTCCCAGCAGGTGAGTTGGCTTCCAAGAAAAGGAAGTCTTCTTCCTCTGATGCGGCTGCCACAGGCTCGTCAACTCACCGGGCATCGAATGGGCAGCATGAAGAGCACAAGGCAGCTTCTGGGTCGAGGAAAGGTGGCAGTGCTGCCACGGCTGCTGCCATGATTATCGATCATGACAGCAGTGATGACGAGAGGCATTTCAAGAGGCGGCCATCAAGGTACACCTCGTCGTCCCCCTCCTCCGCCTAATGATGAAGAACACCGCCACTCTAGAGGATCGAGGGAAAGAGATCGCGGGGTTTATAGCAGCAAGCGTAGATGAGTAGACAGGCGGTGATTGAGGAACTTTTGTTCTTGTTTACTTGCTCTCAAAATATAATAACACATAGTAATAACGAGTGATTTATATGACTTGGTTTTCTCTGTAGTTGCCAGTTAACGGAATGAACATATTTTATAATTATTTATATAAAAGATTTATCTCACTCTCTCTCTCTCTCTCTCAATGTTTATGTTAATTAAAGCAGAGAAATGTTTATGAAAATATTTAATATTTCATTTTTTTCCTTAAATAAATATATAAAATTTTCAACTCTTTTTTTTTTTTTTTTTCCTTTCCTTCCCTGTATTTATTTATAGCCATTATTTTTCTGATTTAAATTTTGTTTGTGTTTACATATTAGAGATAACTACTATCACCTTGTGTGCAAGTGAATTTCGTATTAATTTTTTTTTAATATTTTAATGATTATGAACGTTCAAAAATATAATAATTATTTTTTTAATTGTTTGTCCAATTTGCAATATCATTTTTTTCAAGAAAAAGAACACTTTATTTTTTCAAAGTTTTATTTTAATCTTATGTTTTAAATTATTCTCGTGGCACTTAAAGAAATCATAAACAATGCTCCATTCGTTTTTCGTGCATATGTTAAATTTAAACCGATATTGATTTTGAGAAAGAAAAAAAATGATAAAAATGTTATTGATGTAAAATGTGCCGCACTTACATATCTAAATGTATATTTCAACATATATTTTGAGAAAGTCCAATACAATAGAAACTTTGACACGTAGATAAAGGGAATATGATTTTAAGGGAGTATTGCTGTCATCCTTTTCAATTTCAAATACCAATTTTATCCGCCTATGTTCCCACTCTATTAGTCTCATTTTCCTTCTTCGTTTGTCTCATTTATAAGTGACATTTCTAAAAAAAGGGAATAAATTAACACACAAAAACACCTTTTAAAACCTCTTTATCTCTGATTTCCTTGGTAACTGTACTGCATTGCAGTGAGACTAATAGAGTGAGAATGAGGGAGTATAATATTAACCTCTTCACTTCTTTTATATTCCATCCATCTGACAGTCGAAATGTGTTGCTTTTAGTCGTGGGTAAGATTGGTAATTTTTTTTTAATTATTTTTTGTCAAATATATATTTATTACTCTAATAATTTGCATCTTTGAAGTCCGAAGTTTTAATCAGTTCAATAATTCCTTTTGATTTCTTTCCCTTATTTCATTTCAGGATATTATTCAAGTTGAATTATGCAAAAGTTGCTAAAAAAAACTCCTTTTTGACCTGTTAAAACAAATTTAAATTTATTTTCTCCCCAAAAGAACCAAATCTATAAAATATATAATATATTTATCCCATAAATTGGATCACTTTATTTTTCAGTCATTCCATAAATGCAATCTCATTTATAAAATGGAAATGATAACATCGTTTGCACAAAACTAACATCCAGAAGATTCTCAAACTTACATGATCCGAAATATGTTATTGATTTAAAAAAAAAAATAAAAAAAATACTCTATTTGATCCACATGACGCTACTTTAAATTTGACAAAAATACTTATTTAGATAGAACATTACCTTTCAAATTTTATGTTAACAATTCGTTTTCTTAACACAATAAAAAGTCCTTCCTCCATAACAAAATTACATGAAGGAGGGAGTATCTACTATATACTCATTCCTTTTCAAATTAAATAAATTTGAGTGTAAATTATACAAGTTTAAAAATATTACAAGTAAGTTGCGCATCTCTTCACCTCTCATCTCTAATTACCTCTCTATTTTATTCTGCATTCATCAAAATAATGATAATTTATGTGTTATTTGTTATAATTTTCTTTATAATTCTTACTCTCCGCTGTTAGATTTTCTATTATCAGCCCATGCAGCTACAATTCAAAGAATTTGTGTCTCACCCTATCTATTGTCCATGACTTGACACCTATCTTTTCTGTTTATAGCTATGAGACGCTAGCTGAAACAATGGTATGCATGGCCCGCTCAACTATAATGCATATTCGTTGCATTTTAACTTTCTATTTTTAACTCTCTAAGTGCATAATTTTGTGTGTTGAAGTCTTTATCTCAAAATAAATATAATGATTTTGTTATTGTTGTTGTTGTGTGCACAGACGAATGCCAGTAAATTATTCATACCCAATTTATGTACCTATGGAATCATTTTCACTATTAATTGCATAATTATGTAATAAATATTACATTATAATAAGAGATAATACACCTTTTTACCCATTTTGACTTTTTCAAAACAATTTTAGGTATGGAATATAGTTTACATAAAAAATACCCAATTTTAGGTTTGGTGGACAAAAGTGCCCTTATTTTTCTAAGCTTGAAATTGAAATAATTTTTACGTTTGTTATTTCCTTCAAATCGCGTTTCTCTCTTTCCTCCGTCTTCTTTATCCTTTCTCAATTCCTCTTTAACGACAATAGCAGCACCTCCGCCGCCTCCCACGCCGCCAACTCCCCACACAACCGGCGATTCCTCCAATAGTTCATGGATCTCGTTGAATCGAGAGGTGTTCGGAGCAGAATCCCCAAATTCGTTCATATTGGGAAGAACTGTAAACCCTAAGAACCGCTGATCTGTTTCTCCACTTCGCTCCCGACAGTGATTGTTGCAGCAAGAAGATGCGAAGCTTACGCAGTGGAAGAAGATAAAAGCGTACTTCTGAATTAAAGCTGAGTTAAGCAGTCGTTGGCTCTAAGCAACCGTTTCTCATCTCCTCTCTCTCTCTCTCTCTCTCTCTCTCTCTCTCAATCACACACGTGAAAAGATCGATGGAGTCGGCGCCGTCGACGTGCTTCCTCCGCCGCGGATTGGTCGGCGCCGGACTCAAGCCAGCTCAGGTACCCGTGCGCTTCTACTCTTCGTCTTGGCAACGCTGGTACCCGACCTCTTGTAGAATACGGCAGCGTAACTACAGGTATTTTAACATTTTTTGATTCGATTGTTGATTTTGAATCGTGTGTGTGATTGTTGAATGAATTTCTCTGGATTTGGGGTTTTGGATGTGTGATTTGGGGATTGGGGTTTTGGATTGAGAATTAGTCGTTAGAGGCTATAAATTGTGCGCAGATGCTTGAATTTTTTAAGAGGAACTGGAGTGATTTTGATTGATTGTATCCTGATTCCTAGTCTTGCCCACGCTTTTGCAGCTCCTTTTGTTGTTGTTTCGCGGTTACAGATGTTGATAAGTTACTGTGGAACTTTGTTTTAGGAACTGGTGGTGAAGAGGCTTCTTTGTTTGCGATGGAGATATTTAAAATGTACACTCCAGTTTCTGTGGATTGTTTTGTTATTTCAAGTGTTGCTTTTGTTTGTTTGATGACTATATATCATCAATTACATTAGGTATGAGAAGTACTCACAGAATAAAGGTTGGAAGTTTGAAGTTCTTGGTGTGGCAGAATGTGATGTAAAAGGTTATAAGGTTGGTGAAGTATATGCCTCAAACAACGAGTTTGTTAGAATAATAGATGGAGTTTATATTCTTGTTTCTAAGTTGCATATAGTTACAATTTGATGTTATTCGTTTACCACTTACCGGTAAATAATACTAACACAACATGAACGTACTTCGTAATATAGGTACAATATGAGATTATTCGTTTACTACTTCCAGTAAACAGTACTATAAGATGTATTATTGTTTTACCACGTACCGGTACATAGTACTAAAAAAATATAAATGTACTATGTACTTGTACTTATTGAAATATAAATATAATATGAGATGTATTATTTGTGGCCATTTTAATTGTTTTTCTCTCTGTTTTTACAGCCATTGATTCGGAAGGGAAGAGGGAATTAGGCTATAACTCTCGGGACTACCAAGTTCAGGTTATTCATCATCGTCCGATTTGTAAAAATTCATCTCATTTTTGTTATTTTTCATGTTAATTGAGCTTGAGCTTGTTTTCGTTGCTCCTTGCCTTTGTAGAAAGGGGTTATCGATATGTGATGCTTATTTGCTTCAGCAATGTGTGTGTGTTTTCTGTAATGCTATATGCTTTGTTCGTCGAAGAACATGCTCTGATTCATATTGTTGTGAGTCTTGCGTTTCGGTTTATGTTCGTACGTGTTTCAGTTGAAGCTCACAATATTGGGTGAAGTTGTACTTGCTCAAAACTTGAACTAGTCTTTTGATGGTAAAGGTGTATCTGTGTGTGTGTTTGTATCCAAATTCCAAATGAGAAAGAAAATACGATAATTTTGTTTTGTGTCGTTACGAATGTAAGAGATATATTTTGTTTTTCTACTTTGATACTAGTCTATTGGAGAAAGAGCACACAAGCTATGCAGTGCATCATTGTGGAAAGTTACTCGTTGAGTTTGTTTGAATATGATTGAATGAATGTTGCATCTCGATGAGTTAAGCGTATAGAAGGTGATATTCTGGTTTGTCTTGATTTTCTTAATAGGCTGAGCTAGTTTGGAATTATAGAGGTGTGCAGCTCTTCACTTGCAGATGGTTACTTCAGTATGCTAAAGAATTATTTTTTAATTGATTTGGTGCATTTGCTGATTTTTGTTGTTTGTTTTGCAGGGATATTCATGGAATTTCGACAGCGAGGGACAAGATTATTGCAACGATAATGATAAGCCTTGCAGTAATAACTAGCTGCATAGCTATTTCCACCAATGTGTATAAGATGGTTGTATGATTCTCGACTTGGGATTTTTGTTTTTTCCTTGATCGATTGAGTGTGTATATTTTTGTTGTAATATAGTCGTATGAGCATTGGATGAATTCACGATTATTGTTTCTTTTTTCCCCTTCTGATTGTGATATAGTTGGGGAAAAAGGATATTGAAATGTTTTATTTTTGTTTACCAATTACTGGTAAACGATACTAAAACAACATGAACGTACTTCGTAATATAGGTACAATTTGATATTATTCGTTTACTACTTCTAGTAAACAGTACTATAAGAAGTATTATTTGATTTACCATGTACCGGTACACAGTACCAAAAAAACCTAAATTTACTGTGTACTTGTACTTATCGAAATATAAAAAAAAAAACGGTAGAAAATTGAAAAAATTGAAAATTAAAAAAAAAAAAAAAAAACTGAAAATTTCTGGAAATAAACGAAAAAAAATATTATAAATAAATAATTTAATAATAAATAAATAAATAAAAAAGGAAAAAAAAAAAAAAAAAAGGAATGAGGAAACACGTGTAGGGAGAAGAAAGAGGAGGAGGGAGTGGTCATGTACTAAAAGTAAGGGTATTATTGTCCACCATACCAAAATATGGATATTTTTATTGTAAACTATATTCCATACCTAAAATTGATTTTACAAAGTCAAAATGGGTATTTTTTTTTTTTGCCTCTTATAATAATTGTTTTTCTTTCAATTTCAAAAGAACAATTACATAACATGTTTCTGAAATAATAACATGGTCTAGGAATAATTATGATTACTAATATATAAAGTATTATATAATTTGTAATAATTATGTATCAAATATGAATTTAGCTAATCATTCTGCATGTCTAACCACCTCTATATCGTAGCATATTTTTGTTGAATTCATTTTTTTTAGGGCAATTTCATACTAATATATATAGACATTCAAAAAATATAAAAATTAAAAGAAATAAATATTTACAATAAAGTTTAAGTTTGTAACATATATATACAATTAATTAGTTGGTTAGAAAATATTAAAAGACAATTATGATATACCATCAATACATTTGTTTCAAGAAAAAAGTTATGTTGGGAACCCTTCGTAGATAATTTTAATGATGTTTCTCAAAATCACACTAGACATAGTAATAATTTTAGAGTTAGAGGTTGACAAAGTTGTTCTAACTATATAGCATGGAACAACGAGCTTATTTTTCTAGAAAGGTTGTCATGCCATGTAAAGACCTAGGTTGTTATCCCAACAGTCTTGCCTATAGAAGAACAGTCTGTCCTAGTCATCCTGCTCTCAGATAATCCAGCTGGTTCTCAAGTTCAAGACATCAAGTTGCTGGAAGATACCTCAGGCCGATGATCAACCTCCCACCTAAGCTGCCACGATAAATGCCAGCAAGGATAAATCCCAACGGGAAGAAATTAGTCAGTTCTAATGGTTAGTTGTCACGTCAGCAAGACTCCCAACGGCTAGTTTTTGAAACTTGCTATAAATACCATTCTTATTTCAATGGAACAGTCACATGAAATTCAATATCAACCCCCACCAGTTTCTTTTTAGGACACTAACCCACCGCCAGTTTATTACTACCTCCATCCCTTTCAAGTTGAGTCAAAAAATTTTGGCATGAGAATTAATGTAGTAGTGTTTAATTGTTAAAGTGAATTAGTTAATTAAGGAGAGGATGAGATTAAGATTATAATCGATAAATTTATTCAATATTAATAAACTAAAATTTTCATAATGTTGGGAAACCTCTGCAGTTAATTTTGATGATTTTTATCAAAACCACACTTAGGCATTATTTATTGTTTCTAGAGTTAGATGTTGACAAGGTTGTTCTCAATGTATAACATAGAACAACATGTTCTTTAGCCTAGCAAGGTTGTTCTGTCATGTAAAGGCCAAGGTTGTTCTCAACAACCTCACCTATAGAAGAACAACCTGTCCTTGTCAACCTGCTCTTTAGGTTCACCAGCCCGTTCTCAAGATCAAGACATCAAGCTCCTGGAAGAAACCTTAGGCCGATGATCTACCTCCATAGATCAACCTGCCACCTCAGCTGTCACGTCAGTTTGCCACGTCAGCAAGACTCCAAATGCTAGTTTTTCAAACTGCCTATAAATGCCCGTCCCATTCCAATTGAACGGTTACAGGAAATTCACTATTCAAATGCGTAGTTGCTGTAGATAATCTCTCACTAACTTATATCGAATTCAACACTCGAAGATTCTTAATATTTCCCAAGTGTTGAATATTGAGAATTTCACCATTGAAGAACACTACCTAGCTTGAAGTGTAAACTGCTGTTTCAAGCCCCTTTCTACTCATAAATTTAGTTAATGCTAGATCGTTGAGTCAGTTGACATTTTTCAATTGTATTTTAGAAAGTTGTATGTTTGTATGAAACTGATACTCAATTAGTATAAATAAGAGAGATGTAGAACCCAAAGGTTAAAGGGATTTGTAGATCAAGCTAGATCTACCGTGGACGTATAGTAGGAGGGTTATCTCCAAACCAAGTAAAACTATGGTGTCTTTCTCTCTCTCTTATCTCGCTCTTAATTTCGTATTATATCGACCTGACTAACGAGCTCATAAATTACATATCATAGAACAAGCTGTTGGTCCCGGGAAAGAGTAATTGGTGTATGGGGGGGGGGGGGGGGGGATACACCAATAACCAACCGTTTTTGACTTTTGTAAAATCAGGTCGATCTGCAGGTCGATTGTCAAGGTCGACCTTATCAGAGGCAGTTTGATCTATCAAGCTTGTATGGTATCAAGCTTGATTTATCAAACTGTTGTTAATGCGGAAGTTGGTGGAGGTTGATTTACTCTTTGAAAAATCTTAAGGCTGGTGAACAGTAGCAGGTTGATGAGATATGCAGGTTGATGCTAGTCAGTTTGATAACAAAATATAAGGACGATAAATAGAGAGAGAGAGAGAGAGAGAGAGAGAGAGAGAGAGAGAGAGAGAGAGAGACACCGCGATTTAGCGTGGTTCGGAGAAACCCTCCTACGTCCACGTCAGGTCGACTCGACCTGAGAATCCCTTTACCTTTGGATTCAACCTCTCTCTTATTTATACTGACTGAGTATCAGTTCTAGATACAATCTAACCTGAAAATATCTAGACACGAGTTTTGGGTCGTGACCCTTACAACCTTCGTACTGAAACGTACAAACAACCTTACGCTTTTACAGAGCTTGACTAACTCTATAATGGCGAAAATAAAAACAAGCTTTCTAACTTCGAATAAGTCGGAGAAGAAGCTGTAGAACAATCGACAAGCAGCAGTGAACGCTTCGTCGTTGTGGTGTTTATCGGAATCGGAAACCTCTCTTCGTCAAGTGTTTGGGAAACTAATCGGATTTCGAACACTTGAATGGATATGAGCTTTGAGAGAGATTTGGGCAGAGATATGGCGTTGATAGCTTGTGTTTCCCGTGCTTGAATCCGATAATGGCTGAAGTATTTATAGGTAGTTTTGAAAAACTAGCCGTTGGAGTCAGGCTGACGTGGCACTAGCCGTTGGAAGCTGACTCACTTCTAGCCGTTGGGAATATTCGTCCTTGCTGGCACTCGACGTGGCAAGGATCAGGTCGTGACGCTCCATGAAGGCGGAGCATCGACCTTGATTGATAATCCAGCTCTTGAAATCTTCTAAGTCAAAGCGGGCTGGAAGCTTGATAAGGCAGGTCGATAGACAGGCTGATGATCCAGCTTGATCCAATTGAGGCAGGTCGATACATCGACCTTACTCTTACAGGGTGG
The DNA here is from genome assembly GCA_029379335.1 of Thymus mandschuricus. Taxonomy (NCBI): domain Eukaryota; kingdom Viridiplantae; phylum Streptophyta; class Magnoliopsida; order Lamiales; family Lamiaceae; genus Thymus; species Thymus mandschuricus. The sequence continues at coordinate 8,503,414 of CM057074.1, read as the reverse complement.
ATCGAACTTGATTCTAAACTTTAGGGGACATCGACCTGCACTAACAGGTAGCAGGTCGATCTATCGGCCTTGACCCAAACAAGTAAAATATGCCTAAGTGTGGTTTCGATAAACATCATCAAAATCAAACTGCAAGGGGTTCCCAACACAAGCTTAACTTCAAAGGCAAGAAAAGTTTTTCAAAAGAGTTAGAAGAACCTTTCCACCATATTCCGCACTAACACAGTTTGACAAATCATGTTTGTTCTAACAACGAGCTTAATAGATCAACCTATCACTCTGTTAGAATGAGCTTGACTAGTCTGTTCTCTAGACATTGTTTTAAAATGAAAAAATGGTTGGCTATTGGTGTACTCCAACCCCCCCCCCCCCCCCCCAATACCAATTAACTCCTTCAGGACCAAAAATTTTCAAAACCACATTTAGGCATATTTTCTTTATTTAGAGTTCAAGTTAATAAAGTTGTTCTAAATATGTATAACATGGAACGAGCTTATATTTCAGAAAAATTGTTCTGCTTGTAAAGTTTGAGGTTGTTCTCAAATAGCCATACCTATATAGAATAGTCTGTCCTTGTCAACCTTCTCTTTGGTAGTCCAGTTCGCTCTCAAGTTGAAGATTTCAAGTTGCTAGAAGATCTACCTCAGGCTGTTGTTCTACCTTCATAGATCAAGCTGCCACCTAAGCTGGCACGTCAGTTGCTAGCTAGGACGAATCCCATCGGCATGAAATAATTCATCTCCAACGGCTAGTAGCCGCATCAGCAAGACTCCCAACGACTAGTTTTTCAAATTGAGCATATTGTTTCACCAAAAAGTGTTCGCAATAGAACGAAATCTATCCTAGCACTTAGTAAGTAAAAACCCAATGTTGAATCTCGAAGGAAAAATTTGCAGGACAAATAATCGTGTAGTAAAACGATCCTAAACTAGCCTAAATCTAAGAAAGCAAGTAAAAGAATTTGGTTTTGGTTTTTATTTAAATCCTAGGCAAGAAAGTAAATAAACAATTAAATCAAAGCAAGTAAATAATCTAATCTATAAAGCAAGGAATAAATCTAAGCTAATTAATCTAGAGAAATTAAACGAGAACGAAAGCAACTAAGAAACGAATCTAGACTTGTAAAATTAAAATTGAAAATCTAAGTAAATAAATCTAACTTTTAAAACCTGAAAAACGAAGGAACAAAAACTTTGAAAAACGAATCTAATCTGAGAACTCAAAAACGAACGAACAAATTAAACGAAACAAATAAGAATTAAATCTAAGAACTAAGGAAGCAATAAACCAAGCAAAAGAAAAACAATAAAGAACTTACGAATCCAAGGTAGTATACGAAGAACATGGACTAAATAAATTGTCTTGAATTAAAAACGAACGAAGTAGCGATCCGGATCGAACATATGAAAACTAAAACTAGAGTATTTGAATGCGGAAAATAAAAGCTAAAACTGAAAGTAAATGATAAAATTCTTCCTAATAGAAGAGTATTTATACTAGGTATTAAAACCTAGTTCAACCAGAAAATAACAGCTGGACGCCGGATCTGGACGATCGTCCAATTGAGTTGGACGGTCATCCAACTCTTAGTTCTGAACCCGGGCTTTAACCATGTTGGACGCTCGTCCAACTTTGGACGAGCTCGGACAAAACACTCTGGACGGCCGTCCAGAGCACTTGGACGGTCGTCTAACTCTTAATTATGCCCTTCATCGTTTCTCCTTCAACTTTCGCCCTTTTCGTCCCGTTTCTTCTCATTTACATCCTTTCGACCCTACAAACACCAAAAACTCCAAAAATACCAATCATAGCCATATTTAAACAAAAAGACACAAAAACAATATGAAAACGGATACGAAAAGACGACTAAAATCCTAACATCTAAACACCAAACAAAACCCCCACACTTAGAACTTTGCTTGTCCTCAAGTTAACACATTCAACACAATCAACCCAAATTCAATCAACTCAACAACACGAAGTAGGCATCGTCAAATTCATCAAGTCAAAACCTAGATCACTCTAATATCAACAAGCAAATGCACAATCAAATACGAACATTCATGTCGCCCGTTAACTCGTCTCAAATATGAGGATCCTACTTTCGATATATCACACATCTCACAAGCAATCAAATTATCGACATATTCATCCCTTAGCCTACTTCCCTTTTTATTCAACTCAAAACACACACATTTTTTTATTTTTTTTTTATTATTTTTTTTACAATGAAAGTGAACGTTTCGGTATATAGTTCACTAGGTTTAATCATCGATGGTTCTCATCGAGCATCCTAGTGCGGTTTCCCGTACTCATTGTCAAGAGGAGTAGAGTACCTACGAACACTACATTTTTTCACATATACGAGTATCATCTAGGATATAGCTTCATGAAATATAATAATTCGAGGGTCTCTCGAAGCCTTTTCATGTGGTTTCCCATGCTCATTACTCTAGTATTTTCATACATAACAAGTAAGAAGAGGAGAATCATATCAACTCTTTATTCACCACTAAGCACATTTTTTAATACAAGGGAAGTAAGCTAAGATCAAATATACATCGGTACTTCAATGCAATTCACTCATAATCCGAATAAAAAATTTTCACCTCATATTAAGACTCAAGAACATGCCTCACGAATACTCATAAACAATCATGCTATCACAAGTCAAATTTAGAATAATCCTAGTTTCGACAGTCTAAGTTCGACAATTCCAATATCACGTCATCAAGTCATTCGAACTCAAAGGGGCCACATTAAGCATGCTTTCTCAATTACAAACAACTTTCTAAAGTGGGGATAACAAAAAGACTCGATCACAAAGATTCGATCATACCCAAAACACATAAAAGACATAAAAAATACGAAACCAGTCATGCCAACAATTTCAAAGACCCCCCCCCCCCCCCCCCCCCCCACACACACACACACACACACACACTTAAAATCAAGCAATGTCCCCATTGCAAGAAAATAAAAGGAAAAGAGAACTTATCGCATGACGACGAGCAAACTCAAAATCCCGAGAGACTCCAAGTTAACACCTACAAAACAAACACAAGAAACAAAACACCAAAACATAAAGCTGCACAAAACATAAAAACAAAACAAAAGACTCAAAACTAAAACTAACAAAGACTCAAATAAAGGCTAGAAAGGATGGAATGGACCTCGGTTTTGCGGGTCCTGAAAGTTCGGATCATTGGGATCCCGGGGCTGCTGAGAAGAAGATCCAACCGAGAAGTCGGTGTATCGAGTAAGATGTCGCTCGATCGTAAGAACCCGACCATCTAGACCCATATAACTAGTCCCTAAGGACTCCATCCGTGCGGTCATCGTCCTCATGAGTTCAGGCTGAGCATCCAATCTCTCGTAAATGCCCGTCTGAAACTCGGCGAAATACGGAGGAACCTCCTGCTCCATGGCTTGTCGAGCTCGTACTCTCTCTCCCGACGGTGATAATGGCGAACTTGTAGCTCATCATCGGCTGGAATCTCTCTTTCTTCCTCTTCATCTCCTCCTTGGTCCTCTTGCCGTCCTTCTTCTTCGTCTCCTCCCTCTTCATACTCTCTCTCTTCCTCATCCTTCTCTTCGTTCCTCTGACCTCGTCTCAAAGCTGCATAATGGGCAATGACTGAAGCTATCTCCCCAAATGGTACAAACTCAACTGGGCTCCTCATCAAGTGGGCATTGGAGAGCTTGCCCGGAGTAATCTCCTGACTATTGCATAGCCCTTCACACAGGGCGACATCGATCCCAAAGTGTCGAGCTAAACCTGTACCAACATAACTAAAGTAGGGTGTGCACCCCTCTTCGTTTGCACGTTAGAAATCTGAGCCCAAATAAAAGGAGCAAGACACACCTTAGTATTGGTTCGAGCACATGTCAACAGATATATCTCCATGCAATTGGCCTTGCTAATTTTTTGGTGTCATTTTGTGTTATATTATTCGTAGTTTCGAATTCATTTTTCTTTATATATTGATAGATTTTCATTGTACTTTGCTATGATTTGGATCTTTTGTGAGTTTATGATCTTAGGTATTGCTTGGAAGTAAAAGTCGAGAAGATGGAGTGAAACAAGCGAAGAAAGGTTCTTAAGCAATCATTGAGCTCAAGTTCTAACCTCTAACGAATTTCATTAAGATTGACTTTGAATGTTATGAAAGCATATTATCCATGAGGGGTTCTATAGGAGGTTGGTGAAAACGGGGGTCAATTTGGAGTTCGGATGAGGAAGTTACGGCCAAAACAAGATATACGTGCGCAGTTTTGACGAGTCACCATGTGAGCGCAGAAACCGAGCGCGCCGCTCGGATCCGAGCCGGCGCGGACTGGGCCGATTTTTAGGCTATATTTCCTTTTTGAAGTAGGTTTTAGATGGTACTATAAACACATACTCTTAGGACGTGAAAATCACGAGAAGAATGGAGCACGGGAGTGGACCGCCAGACCAGCAGAGCCGCCGCTACAGTACTGGACGCTCCAGTTACTGTTGAACTTGGCTTTTAGCCATTTTCGGAAAGAAGACAAGCGCGCGTCTGAAAAGCTGCAGGTCAAAAGCAAAGTACTGTCGAGTATGGAGGGACAAAGCCACCAACCTTCAACGGCTCCAGTCCACTTCTCACACTATAAATAGAGGAGGGCAGAGACGAGAAGAAGTAGAACACTTACGAATTTCTAGCGCTCAGGCAAACAAGAACTCTCAAAATTCCCAGCATTCTTACAGAGTCCTTGTCACAGTGTTCTCCAAGTTTCAACTGCATCGAAACTTGTTCTCTGCAACCTTCACTCTCTAGAATCTAAGCCTATTCATATATCCAAGCTTAGAGAATAACTCTTCCCCTTTGCATTCACTGTGAAGAGTTCTTCAAATAGAGTGTTTTTCCAAACCAAACCCTACCCTAAACCCTTGTCTGTTAGAGTTTGAGTTGTGTAGAAAGGTTGTTGTAAGATCTAAGGTTCTACTTTCATCGATAGTTGTTGGGAATTGTTAAGGACAAACATGTTAAGGGGGAACCAATATGGGACATTTTAGAAATGCTACATAAGTTTTGATTTGATCCCAAAACCCCCAAGTGTCCTATTCCCAAGCGACCCATATTTGATGTAGATAATAGGATTAGAAATTTTTCTAAGCCTATACTGTTAGGATGGCTTTATTTTGCTTAGGTTTTAGACTGAAGAAAATTCAAGTGAAGGCCACTCGCTTGAGTGTGTTTTTCAAGCGAAGCGAGTCTACCGAGCCGAAGTGAAGCGTGCCGAAGAATAGCAAAGCAAAGCGAGCGCTACAGTGGAATCAAAGCGAGTCCACCAAAGCGAAGCAAAGCGAGCACTACAGCGAAAGTCAAAGCGAGTCAAAATTTACTTAAGCAATACTCGGAAATTTTGTTTTCCAAAGTAGACGCTTCAAGTATGACCCGAAGCGAATCTATCAAAGCGGACGCTACAACTTCAAAGCGAAGCGAGCCACTACCTACCAGAAAGCGACAGCCCAATTCCCACTCCGATTTCAAACTCCAGTCAACTGAAGATCGTCGCATTAATTGCGAGATCTCCACGTGTCGAATGCGGAGAGGAGCAGAGGAGTTGACTGCCAGGCCGACAAGGGCACCGCAACAGTACTGGCTCGCTCCAGTTACTGTTAAGATTGGAACTTAGCCAATTTCGGCAAAGAGCCAAAACTGCGCGTCTGAAAAGCAGCCAGCCTGTGCAAGTACTGTCGAGAGGAGGAGGGACAAGGCCACCTACCAAGCAACGGATCTCGGCCAACCCTCTGCCTATAAATAGTGAAGGATGAAGACGAAGAGAAGAGAGAACACTACTTGAGCATTCGAGCGCCTACAACAAACAAACACTTCCAGCTTTCTAAGCAATCTTCGAGTCTTTGTTTCCAAGTGTTCTCCGAGTTCCAGCCTCATCGGAACTCGTCTTCACAACCTTCACACCTAGAATTCTAAGCCCATTCCATATCTTAGCTTAGAAGAAGAGCTCTAGCCTACTTTACACTTACTGTAAAGAGCTCTTCATAGTGTGTTCGTCGTAAACCAAAAACCCTAACCAAAGTTCTGTTCGTTAGGTCTTTGTGTTCGTCGTTAGGTTGTTTCGATCCAAGGCCCTACTTTCATCAATTGTAGAAGCCTCGATCATAGAGTCTAGATCTAAGCTTGCACTTACATCGTTCGTGTAAAGCTCGATCGAAGCTAGGCTGTAAGGAGAGCCCGCAATCTCCCTGTTGTCGGACTGAAGCGAGTGAAGCTTCCAGTCTAGTTTAGGTCTTTGTAGTGAACCCGTAATCACTGCGTCGTTCGTCAGATCCAAGCGAGTGAATCTCGATCTCGACTAGGTTTTTTGAAGGACCTGTAACTTTCAAGTTCTTGAGTGAAGAGAACAGTTGCCGAGTGCAACAAAGTGGACGTAGGAGCTTCATCTCCGAACCACTATAAATCTCGTGTCGTATCTCTCTAACCCTAAACTCTTTATTTCCTTGTTTGATTATTCATTGCATTTGCATATAAACAAACATAACTAGGAACTTTAAATACTTAGGAAAGATATTAGCTCACCGAATTCCACACTAAGAGTAAAGTCTCACTCTTGATCAGGCTCTAAGCTTAGGTCAAGAGAATCGTGATTGCTTTAGATCTAGCTCTCGGCTAGGTCTTGGTATTTCTAACGAGCACTTTACTTCATACTCTGAGTTAAGGAAAAGAAGTTGAAAAACTTAAAAATACGTATTCACCCCCCCCCCCCCCCCCCCTCTACGTATTTTTCCTATAACAAACCAGGACCAACAAGTGGTATCAGAGCAGCGGTTCTTACGAGCTTCTGCTTTGCATATCCGAGGCGAGTCCCCACTCGCTTCACGTTGTCTCACTGAACCGGATCCTTTTTCCTAAGTGCATCAAAACCTCACCCACGCATATTGCATTTACCGCTGATTGTTTGCTATGTCTACATACAGTGCCTCGAATCTTCCACAGTTCTCTATCGAAGGATACGAGACATGGAGCTTTCGAGTCGAGAGCTTCCTCTGCTCCATCCATGAACGGATGTGGGAAGTTATAGAGGACGGACCAATCGAGATCAAGAAAGCCATATCTGTGAACGTTCCAGCCGCCGAAGGCGTGAAGCTCATGTTAGACAAGAGTACGTCGAAAAGGACAAAGATGAATACAATGCCAACGACTTCAAGATCGCCAACCTTGACAAGATCGCACGTCACACGATGCAGAGCACTGTATCGGATGCCTACCTTCCGAGAATCAGGAAGTGTGCGACGACAAAAGAAATGTGGAAAACCCTAGCCATCATTTCTCAAGGAACAGACAAGATCAAAGAGAACAAGCTCGTCGTACAAATGAGGGAGTTTGAAAGTCTGATAATGAAGCCAGGAGAGTCCATCGACGCCTTCGAGCTAAGAGTCACCAACATCATTGCTACTCTCAACTCTCTTGGGAACGAACTCACAGATAAGGAAGTGAATCTGAAGATTGTTCGAGCTCTCACAAGGAAGTGGCAGACAATGAAGGAGCTGTACCTAGCTACCAAGGATCTGTCAAAGCTCACGCCGGAGATCTTGTTCTCCGAGCTCAAAGCCCATGAATTCGATCTGAATCGAATGAGCCTCGATGATGAGGATGAAGCTCCCACGACGTCAAAGGGTGTAGCTTTCAAAGCTGCTGAAGGGCCAAGCGACCAGTCGCTAGCCAAGATGGCAAGGGAAGAGCTGGAAGAGCATGTTGCGTTCTTATCCAAGAACTTCAACAAGATGAACTCGCGTGTGGGCAAATACAAGAGATTCTACAAGCAGTACAAAGGGAGAAGCACTGATGCCCGAGAAGGAAAAGGAAAAAGAGAAGAGACGACAAAGCCGATCCCACGCGACATGATGGATGTGGAGTGCTATCACTGCCACAAGATGGGCCACTACAAATCTGACTGCCCAAAGTTAAGTGCCAAAGAACGTGAGGAACTGAAGGCCAAGAGAGATGCTCCCAGGCGAGCGCTCGTAGCGAGTGAAATGCCGGTCGCTTCGACTGAAGATTTATCAAGCGACTCCGATGCATTTACAGATCCCAACTCAAGCGAGGGAGAGGATCTGGGACTCATGGCGCTCACCGATGAAGACACTGGTGCCCGAGAAGGAAAAGGAAAAAGAGAAGAGACGACAAAGCCGATCCCACGCGACATGATGGATGTGGAGTGCTATCACTGCCACAAGATGGGCCGCTACAAATCTGACTGCCCAAAGTTAAGTGCCAAAGAACGTGAGGAACTGAAGGCCAAGAGAGATGCTCCCAGGCGAGCGCTTGTAGCGAGTGAAATGCCGGTCGCTTCGACTGAAGATTTATCAAGCGACTCCGATGCATTTACAGATCCCAACTCAAGCGAGGGAGAGGATCTGGGACTCATGGCGCTCACCGATGAAGACACTGGGGAGGTATTCTTCTACACTTCAATCACTTCAATTACACTGGCACACACTGATCAAGAGGAAGTTCATTCCTCGACATGGAGTGAGTCACTTGACAAACACAAGAAATTGTCAAGCGACCACGAAGTGTTGAAACAAGCTTTAACTCAAAGCGAGAAGGAGAACCGAAAGCTAGCCACTGAGCTTGACCAAGTCGAACTTAACTTAAGGGCTATGACTAGTAAGTTCGAGGATCTCTTTGCTAGACATCAAAGCTTGGAAGGAAGGTATGAAACCCAATCCAATCTAGTGGCCAACTTAAACAAAGCCTCATATGCTAGGCAGGCACTAGAGAGCTCGCTTCTTCCTTTTGGTAGAAAGGGAGGACTTGGATATGAGGGTGGACCTTCCAAGCCCACTTGCTGGGAATTGTTAAGAACAAAGTGTTAAGGGGGAACCTATAAGGGACATTCAATTGTTTTGATTTGATCCCAAAACCCCCAAGCGTTCTGTTCCCAAGCGACCCGCTTTTTGATATAGATAATAGGTTAGAAATTTTTTCTATGCCTACTCTGTTAGGATGGCTTTGTTTTGCTTAGATTTTAGATCGCAGAAAATTCAAGTGAAGGCCACTCGCTTGAGTGTGTTTTCCAAAGCGAAGCAAGTCTAGCGAGCTGAAGTGAAGCGTACCGAAGCATAGCGTAGCGAAGCGAGCGCTACAGTAGATTCAAAGCAAGTTTACCAAAGCGAAGCGAAGCGAGCGCTACAGTGTAAAGTCAAAGCGAGTCAACTTCAGTCAACACTTTCCAAGGCAGTCACTAGGGAACTTTAGTTCCCAAGCGACTCACTACAGAAAGATTACGAAGTGACTCAAATCAAAGCGGACGCTACAACTTCAAAGCTAAGCGAGCCACTACCTACCAGAAAGCAACAGCACAATTCCCGCTCCGATTTTGAACTCCAGTCAACTAGAGATCTTCGCATTAATTGCGAGATCTCCATGTGTCGAATGCGGAGAGGAGCAGCGGAGTTGACTGCCAGGCCAACAAAGGCTCCGCAACAGTACTGGCTCGCTCCAGTTACTGTTGAATTTGGATCTTAGCCATTTCCGGCAAAGAGCCAAAACTGCACGTCTGAAAAGCAGCCAGCCTGTGCAAGTACTGTCGAGAGGAGGAGGGACAAAGCCACCAACCAAGCAACGGATCTCGGCATCCCTCCGCCTATAAATAGTGAAGGATGGAGACGAAGAGAAGTAGAACACTTCCTGAGCATTCAAGCGTCTACTGCAAACAAACACTCCCAGCCTTAGTGCATTTTTCGAGTCTTTGTTTCCAAGTGTTCTCCGAGTTCCAGCCTCATCGGAACTCGTCTTCGCAACCTTCACACTTAGAGTCTAAGCCCATTCCTTATCCAAGCTTAGAAGAAGAACTCTAGCCATCTTTGCATCTACTGTAAAGAGTTCTTCATAGTGAGTCGTCGTAAACCAAAAACCCTAAGTTTTTGTGTTCGTCGTTAGGTTGTTTCGATCCAAGGCCCTACTTTCATCGATTGTAGACGCCTCGATCATAGAGTCTAGATCCAAGCTTGCACTTACATCGTTCGTGTAAAGCTCGATCGAAGCTAGGCTGTAAGGAGAGCCCGCAATCTCCCTGTTGTTGGACTGAAGCGAGTGAAGCTTCCAGTCCAGTTTAGGTTTTTGTTGTGAACCCGGAATCACCCAGCGTCTGTCAGATCCAAGCGAGTGAAGCTCGATCTTGAACAGGCTTTTGAAGAGCCCGTAATCTTCAAGTTCTTGAGTGAAGAGAACCGTTGCCGAGTGCAACAAGTGGACGTAGGAGCTTTATCTCCGAACCACTATAAATCTCGTGTCGTATCTCTCTAACCCTAAACTCTTATTTCCTTGTTTGATTATTCACTGCATCTGCATCTAAACAAACATAACATGGAAATTTTAAATACTTAGGAAAGATTATAGCTCACCGAATTCCGCATTAAAGAGTAAAATCTCACTCTTGATCAAGCTCTAAGCTTAGGTCAAGAGAATCGTGATTACTTCAGATCTAGCTCTCGGCTAGGTCTTAGTATTTCAAAAGAGCACTTTACTTCATACTCTGATTTAAGGATTTGAAGTTGAAAACTTCAAAATACGTATTCACACCCCCCCCCCCCCCCCCTCTACGTATTTTTCCTATAACAAACCGGGACCAACAAGTGGTATCAGAGCAGCGGTTCTTTCGAGCCTCTGCTTTGCATATCCGAAGCGAGTCCCCACTCGCTTCACATTGTCTCACTGAACCGGATCTTATTTTCCTAAGTGCATCAAAACCTCAGCCACGCATACTGCATCTCTACTGATAGTTTGCTATGAATGCCTCTAGTCTTCCACAGTTCTCCACTGAAGGCTATGAGATCTGGAGCTTTCGCATCGAGAGCTTCCTATGCTCCATCCATGACCGAATGTGGGAGGTCATTGAAGATGGACCGATCGAGATCAAGAAAGCCATCTCTGTGAACGTTCCAGCCACCGAAGGCCGCGAAGCTCATGTTAGGCAAGAGTATGTCAAAAAAGAAAAGGACGAACTTCAAGATCGCCAACCTTGATAAGATTGCACGTCACACGATGCATAGCACTGTGTCGGACGCCTATCTACCACGGATAAGGAAGTGCGTGACTGCAAAGGAAATGTGGGAAACCCTAGCCCTCATTTCTCAAGGAACGGACAAGATCAAAGAAAACAAGCTCGCCGTACAAATGCGGGAGTTTGAAAGTCTGATTATATAGCCAGGAGAGTCCATCGACGCCTGTGAGCTGAGAGTTACCAACATCACAGCAACTTTCAACTCACTTGGGAAGGAACTCACTGACAAGGAAGTGAATATGAAAATTGTTCGTGCTCTCACAAGGAAGTGGCAGACAATGAAGGAGCTATACCTAGCTACCAAGGATCTATCAAAGCTCACACCGGAGATTCTGTTCTCCGAACTCAAAGCTCACGAATTCGATCTGAATCGAATGAACCTCAACGATGAGGATGAAGCTCCCACGACGTCAAAAGGTGTAGCTTTCAAAGCTGATGAAGGGCCAAGCGACCAGTCGCTAGCCAAGATGACGAGGGAAGAGCTGGAAGAACATGTTGCGTTCTTATCCAATAACTTCAACAAAACGAACTCTCGAGTGGGCAAATACAAGAGATTCTACAAGCAGTACAAAGGGAGGAGCACTGATGCTCGAGAAGGAAAAGGGAAAAGAGAGGAGACGACAAAGCCGATCCAACGCGACATGATGGATGTGGAATACTACCACTGCCACAAGATGGGCCACTACAAATCTGATTGCCCGAAGCTGAGTGCAAAAGAGCGAGAGGAACTGAAAGCTAAGAGGGATGCTCCAAGGCGAGTGCTTGTAGCGAGCGAGCAGCCAGTCGCTTCAACTGAAGATGTCTCAAGCGACTCGGATGCATTCACAGATCCCAACTCCAGTGATGGAGAGGATCTAGGACTCTTGGCGCTCACCGACGAGGAGACTGGAGAGGTATTCATCTGTCCCTCACCTAGTTCAATTACACTCGCACACACTCACCAAGAGGAAGCTAATTCCTCGACATGGAGTGAGTTGCTTGACAAGCACATCAAACTGTCAACCGACCACGAAGTGTTGCAACAAGCTTTGTCTCAAAGCGAGAAGGAGAACCGAAAGCTAGCCACTGAGCTTGACCAAGTCAAACTTAACTTAAGGGCTATGACTAGTAAGTTCGAGGATCTCTTCGCTAGACATCAAAGCTTGGAAGGAAGGTATGAAACCCAATCCGCTCTAGTTGCCAACTTGAACAAAGCTTCATATGCTAGGCAGGCACTAGAGAGCTCGCTTCTACCTTTTGGTAGAAAGGGAGGACTCGGATATGAGGGTGGACCTTCCAAGCCGACTGTCTTTGTTGGTGCTTCAAACACGACACCATCAGTCACTTTGGAAATGCCCACTGCATCCAAAGCGACCACCAACAAGGATAAAGGCCAAATGGCTGAGAACCCTAAGAAGAAGCCAATGAAGATGTCTATATCTTCAAGGGCAGAAACAATGGGCAAGCAAAGACCAACTGTCCCTAGCACTCACAATGCTAAAGCTTACCAATCCAAAGGTAAAGGGAAACCAGTTGTAGCTTCTAAGTCTCAGACCAAGACACCAGAGACAAAGGATCTCCCTTTCAAGAAAAAGAGTAATGTCTATGTGTCACGTTATCCGGACTGGAGATGGTCCAGCCGGACTAACGCTGAGGGGGAAGAACTTGAATTACCAAAGAGGCCGCTTCAAACTTCCAAGGCTTCTCAAGCGAGTCGGGGTCAAAACCCTAGTTGGACCGCTTTGAGAAAACCAAGCGAGCCGCTTCGACAGACTGTAAATCCTAAGTCAGTCTCTAAGCCCGTAGCTAATCCGAAGCGAGTCGCTTCAGGATACAATCAAAAGGGTAAGAGCATAGGTATGCCTCAAGCGAGCCGCTACCCCTCTTGCACACACTGCTTCACGTGTGAAGCTGCTTCAAGGCAGAACTCACAGTTTTCAAAGGTCGAGAAACCCAAAGCACAAGCTATCTTTCAAAAGAAAGTGAAGCAAGTGTGGGTACCTGAGGGAACTAACCTGCAAGGACCCAAACTGATTTGGGTACCAAAATCTGTCTAATTGCAAGTGAGCTGGTACTTGGACAGTGGATGTTCAAGACACATGACCGGCATGAAAGCTCTACTTCATGACTACATAGAGAAGAAGGGTCCACACGTTACTTTTGGTGATAACTCTCGAGGAAACACCAAAGGATATGGCGCACTGAAGATTGGAAAGCTCACAATAGAAGAAGTCTCCTATGTGGAAGGACTTATGCACAACTTGCTATCCATTTCACAATTCTGTGATAAAGGATACAAGGTGGAGTTTATCTCCAATAAGTGCATTCTGTAGAGCAAGCTCACGTCCCAGATTGTGCTCACTGGAATTAGACAAAGGAACGTCTGCATAGCACAATGGGAATGCTGCAAAGAGGAGACATGCTTAGTTGCAAGGAATGCTACAGAAATAGGATGGCTATGGCACAGACGCTTGAACCATCTCAACTTCAAAGCCATCAATCGCTTAGCTCGAAAAGGTCTGGTGCAAGGCATACCAAATGAAGTCTTTGTCAAAAATCATCCATGCTCACAATGCCAATGAGGGAAGCAGACGAAGAGGCACTTCGCCAGTCTGGAAGAAGCTTCATCCAAGCGAGTGCTCGAGCTGCTTCACATGGATCTGTTTGGTCCAGTCACTCCAGTTGGTGTGAATGGAAGGAAGTACACTCTAGTTGTAGTCGACGAATTCTCTCGCTACACTTGGGTTGTATTTCTCTTTAGCAAGAAGGAGACACTGACCAAGCTACCACAACTGCTCAAGCGATTGGCTGTGGAAAAGAATCAAGCGATTGTCACCATCCGATCCGACAAAGGCACAGAGTTCTTGAACTCTACCATTGAGGCTTACTGCACGGAGCATGGCATAGCACATCAGACTTCCTCAGCACGTACACCTCAGCAGAATGGAGTTGCAGAAAGAAGAAATTGAATCATCAAAGAAGCCGTTCAAACCACGATTGCAGACTCGAAGCTTCCGATGAAGTATTGGCCTGAAGCTGCCAATACGGCATGCTACACGCAGAACCGGACGCTTCTCTGCAAACGGCACGACAAAACACCATATGAAATATGGTCAGGGAGAATTCCTAACATATCTTATTTCCATATTTTTGGTTGTAGGGTCTTCATCCATGATAATGGGAAGTCACAGTTGAAAGCCTTTGAAAGCAAAGCTGATGAAGGAATATTCTTAGGATATTCTACATCAAGCAAAGCTTACAGGGTGTTCAATTGTAAAACCCTAATTGTGGAGGAATCACCCCATGTCGTATTTGATGAATCTTCTTTGAGTCTTCCACAGGAACAGGTTCAATCTAAGGGAGGAAAGTTAAGCGAGGAACCCATCAACTCACTAACTTGGGACATGCTTGAAGATGAAGAAGAAATCAAGGGCTCAAGCGAGCAGAATGTCCAAGGAAAAGTTGAAGCTGCCCCCAAGATTCCTGAAGCGAGTGCAGGCCAGGCACCCAATCCAGTCGCTTCAGATGGTGAAGCGAGCGACCAGGAAGAAGATGAAGTCAAAGCTGGTGGATCCAAGCGTGTGTGGCTCAAGGATCACTCACCAAGTCAAATTATTGGAGATCCATCCAAGGGTGTAGTGACCAGAAGTCAAGCGTTTGGAGAAAGTGCCATGTTCAGTTGCATTCTCTTAAACATCGAGCCATCAAGCGTGGAGGAAGCCCTAGCTGATTCAAATTGGGTGATCGCCATGCAAGAAGAGCTGAATCAGTTCACCAGAAATGATGTATGGTACCTCGTGGATCGTCCCAAATTTCAGCATGTTATTGGCACCAAGTGGGTGTTCAAGAACAAGACGGACGAGGACCACAACGTTGTGAGGAACAAGGCGCGACTCGTCGCTAAGGGCTACTGCCAAGAGGAAGGAATCGATTTCGATGAGACCTTCACTCCAGTAGCACAGCTTGAAGCGATCAGACTATTTCTAGCCTATGCAGCGGCCAAGAAATTCAAAGTCTATCAGATGGATGTGAAGAGCGCGTTCCTCAACAGTGAATTGAAGGAAAAAGTATATGTGGAGCAGCCATCGGGTTTCGAGCAAGGAGATAAGGTGTATCGATTGAAGAAGGCCCTATATGGGTTGAAGCAAGCTCCCAGAGCTTGGTATGATACCCTTTCTCAATTCCTAGTGGATAATGGATTCCATAACGGAAAGACAGATCGAACTCTATTCACCATCAATCATGGAGATGATATGCTATGGGTTCAGATCTATGTGGATGACATCATATTTGGGTCGCCAAACCAGTCGCTTAGCGAGAAGTTTGGAGAGCTCATGAAGACCAAATATGAGATGTCAATGATTGGCTTGATGAGCTGCTTTCTAGGTCTTCAAGTGAAGCAGCAGGATGATGGAATCTTCATCAATCAAGCTAAGTATACTCGAGATATGCTTGCTAAGTTCGGTGTTCAGCATGCCAAAGCTGTGAAGATTCCAATGAACATGAACTGGAAGATGGAGCCAGATCTAGATGGGAATTCTGTGGATGCTACAGACTACCGAGCTTTGATCGGATCCCTTCTATATCTCACTGCAAGTAGGCCAGATATAGCTTTTGCAGTTGGAGTGTGTGCTCGCTTCCAAAGCAATCCCAAGCACAGCCATCTTGAAGCTGCCAAAAGAATTCTTCGATATTTGAAGGGCACTGTCAATATGGGGCTGTGGTATCCAACAGAGGACAATTTGGAGCTCACTGGATACTCAGATTCTGACTAAGGAGGGTGTCGAATTGATAGGAAATCAACTTCGGGCACTTGTCAGTTCTTGGGAAGCAAGCTGATCTCATGGTTTTCGAAGAAGCAGACGAGTGTAGCTACTTCAACGACTGAAGCCGAATATATGGCCGCTGGAAGCTGCTGTTCTCAAATTTTACGGCTTCGTCAGCAGTTGAAGGACTACAATGTTGAAGCGAATGAAATTCCAATATTCTGTGATAACAATAGTGCGATCTGCATCTCGCAAAATCCAGTGCTTCACACACCAGATGCAAGCACGTGGAGATCCGATATCACTTCATTCGTGATCATGTCGAGAAGAAGGATATCAAGCTCGAGAAAATCCATACCGATCTCCAGCGAGCAGATATTCTCACCAAGCCTCTAGCTGAGTCTCGTTTCAATCAGCTATGCATGGAATTAGGGTTGCTAGACCCTGGTGAAGAGTGCTAGATCCAGGATGCACGAAGGAGTGGTCGCTTGCTCTTTTGAGCGTCACTCGCTTCGGATCTTCACCAACTCAAGCGAGTCACTTCAAAATTCCACTCGCTTGAAGAAGGAGAAATAAGGTGGAGAAAGGTGGAGTGTTGGAAGATGTTCCCTACCCGCTTACAGGAATTGTTAAGCCATTGGTTAAGGGGGAACTATTGTTTGCTCTCGGAGCAAGCTACTTCCAAAGCGAGCAAGGAAAGCTGCTACCTAGCCTAGGATTCCTAGCGAGCGGGTATAAACACTCGCAAGTGCCATTTCTAGTAACGGTTGTGGGGTCTTGTATCGGGCCTTCCCACGTAAAAATGGTGAAAGCTTAAGCAGGGCTGGCACCTAGACCTTGTGTCCTCTTCCCATCTTTCCGCCGAAGAGGAGCAATTCTTCTCATCTCCTTCATCCTGGATAAACATTCATTCCTTACTCACTCTTAATTGAGTTGAGCTGCCGGATGTCTATCCATTCCTCCCTCACTTTGAATTTTGCATCGCTTCAATTAACCCATGTTTGGGTCAAAGCGAGTCGATTGCATGTTCATTCTGTAGTTTGTAGGAGGAAGCTTGAAGGGTTACCTTTTTCTTCAAAAGGTTGCAGGGCTGGTGACATGCTTCTGCGTAAAATACGAGATTGTCTTGTCAGAGCATTCTCATTGTCATCCTGTCCATTTCTGCTCTGAGATAAGGACTTGTGCTCATCTCCCATTCATCGTGAATATGTACAATTACGTGAAGCTACCCTCTGGGTTGTAGTAAGCTTGTGTACTGTATTCATTCTCTCCCCCATTCACTTCGATGGAGGACGCTCTAACTCGTAGAGGAAGATGAATGCCATGAAGATGAATGCCATGAAGATAAATGCCAAGAAAATGAAGTAACTGACAAATGGAATCAATAAGTGCTGATCAAATCCAAAATGAAGTCTTCAATAAGTGGTATCAATCTCCTACGAAGTGAGATTGACTGGTAAGTGTTTCAATTTTAAGTACACTAAGTGAGCTGAAGCGTGCTAGAAACCTTCACTCGCTATGTGGAAAATATGAAATGAATCTGACACAAATACAAAGAGGAAAACATTCTTGTTTATCCTCGAAGTATGTAAGTCTGAAACATTTTAAATTAAGTATAGAAATTTCATTTCTTATTCCAGTCGCTTCAGATGGCCAAGCGAGTGCTACGTCACTCCAAGCGATCGCAAGCGAGTGCGGAACAGTCACTCAAGCGAGTACATCTCAAAAGCGGCCCAACTCGAAGCGAGTGGGTACGAAGCGAGTATGAGCTGTCTGCACTCGAGTGCAATTTTACCTTTTGCTTTGCATTTAATGCAGGTTCACGTACAGCCGAAAAAAAAACGGGCGTGTGCACTGGACTTTGAATTCGAAGCGGGAAAGGACGGAGGAGATCCAACCATCGAATCCTAACAGTCCCCGATTTCTAGCCGTTGGATCCGACGCCGTATAAAGTTACGAATCACAACAGGCCACGTGGAGACGCCGAGCAATTTGGCAGTTCACTTTTTTACTGTGATGACGCCGGACACATCAGATCCATCACCGTGCGTCCGCCGCCTACCTACAGGATCTTCGCCGATTTTACTGTCTTGCCCCTGCCACGTCAGCCGAACCCCAATTCTATTTAAAGACATCTTTGCAAACTGAGAAAACTTTCACAACTCTCAATCTTTACCATTCTTGTGCAAAGATCTGCAAATTTTCTGCAACTCACGAGTCTCACCTCTGTTTTGTTCTTTAAATCTCCGATCAAAACCCTCTCAAATATTTTACCATGGGAAAGAAGCAAAACACTGAGACGATGGAGGAATTTCTCACAGAGGTCGACAAGCATATCAATGTCGAGCCTCATCTCGACCCAGTCGTCATCGAGGAAGATGGATTTTTCCGTAGGGCCGTGATCACGGCCGGCCTATGGAAGTTTGTGACGGCGCTGCCGTCAAAGATTTTGGCTAAGGCGGTGGGTGAAATCCTTCTGAACTTGAGGAAGGAGCAAAATACATCCGCATTCACCGATCCACAGACCCGAAAGGCTGTGGAGGTGGACCTGAGTAATCTCATCAACGTATTCGATCTGCCAAAGGAAGGAGGAAACTCCCTGTTGGAGTTGGGATTTTCAGCCGGAGTCGAATATGCTCGATTCGCCATCGACGGAGCAGAACCAAACTTCAAGGAGGCCAGTATCCGTTCAAATTTGAAGGCTCCTTTCAACCATATCTGCGAGCTCTTTTCGAAGTGTGTCGCATGCTACGTCGCAACCCTGGACACGCTTTCTGAAACTAAACTGTTCGCCACCACCATCATCATCGACAGCCTCATCGGAACCAGGTTCAACTGGCATGGTTGGTTTCTCAACCAGATTCACGAAGCTGCTGATGATTTTGCGTTTGTGAAAGGAAGCGCCGATCAGATTCTCCGCAAGGGGAAGCTGAAATTTTTCTCCAGACTCTCTGTCGCACTGGAGGAACGGTATCCGGACAAAGTGTGGCCGGAATCTGACGTTGCCGTCTACAACAAGCTCACGGTGTTCCATGACAAGTGGAGGAAAAACAAAATTCCGATAGATTTGGGAGTTCTCGAGGTTGAAGTGCCCGTTGCAGTACCAGTTGCCGAAAGGCAAGCTGAAGCGAGCCAAGCAAAGCGAGCCGCTTCACCCGGGAAGCGTGCTGCACCGAAGCGAGGCAAGAAGAAGAAAACGAAGCTGGTCGCTTTGTTGGTCAAATCAAGCGAGGCTGAGGAGCAGCCGCTTGAGGAGACCGAAGCAGCCCAACCCCAGCCTTCACCCATCAAAGCCCAAACTCCCCCACCACAAACTCAGACACAAAAATCCCACCAACCAGAACCCCAAGCCTCATCATCAGCCCAACCACATACCCAGAAAACACCCCTCTCACCACAGGAAGAAGAGTCTGCATCTTCCTTCCAAATCCCCTGTATCCCACTTCTCAGCACCGACCCTATTGATGAATTCACCCTGTACCAGCCTATCCAAACTCAACAACCACCCACAGAACCCATCCAACTCTCCGAAACCCAAACCTCATCACCAACCCAGTCACCTACCTCATCGGCTGCTACAGCCGATACCGCCCAAACATCCATCATTCCCCAATTCCAAATCTCCAAAACCCCTGCATAGCTGGATGCTCTCAAAAGATATGCGAGAGATAGAGAGTAGGCCGCAGTAACACTCAGATGCCGCTATTCCTTAGTGCCGATGTCCGACGAGTTCTTCACCAAGATCGTCGATTTCCTGACATACATCACATATCGCGGCACTGAGTACTACAAGGTCTTTAAACTCCTAAAGGCCTTCTCAGAGGAAGACCTCATCCAGATGGAGGGAAAGCTGCTCGACATCATCGGTGAGAATGGGTTCCACGCATTTCTCACCGGGACCAGCTTCTGGGATAAGCTGGATGCGAAGGTGAAGCAAGCTTATCCGG
This sequence comes from Thymus mandschuricus, assembly GCA_029379335.1. Taxonomy (NCBI): domain Eukaryota; kingdom Viridiplantae; phylum Streptophyta; class Magnoliopsida; order Lamiales; family Lamiaceae; genus Thymus; species Thymus mandschuricus. Next base: position 8,483,664 of record CM057074.1, on the reverse strand, counting down.
ACGCTTCAGTCCCCGAGCACGTCCCAACCATCCACGAGCTGAGATTGATAAGGGAGCATGCGGAGGAGGTGGAGGTAAAGGATGCAGAGATCTCGAGCCTACAGAGTGAGATCACTAGGAGGAATGCGGACATGGAGAAGAAGATTGAGGAAGTCAAGAATCTTAGAGAAGATTTTGACAAGATTAAGACAGAGATGGAGAAGAAAGTGGAGGAACAAGGGAAGCTTGTGGAAGAGAAGGAGAAAGCTTTGGAGGAGAAGTCAAAGCTGGTCGGAGACCAAGAGAAAACCATTGCTGAACTCAAGCAGCTGCTTGATGCAGAGAGAAGCAGGCTGAAAGACTTGAACAGCAGGATGGTCAATCTGGAGAAGGAGAAGAGTGCTCTGATCTCTAGTCACAAAGAAGAGATGGAAAAAGTCTCTAACTATGCTGAAAAGATGATAAGGGCGGTGGAGGATAAGGATGGAGAATTGGTCATGATGAATTGCCGAATGGCTCGTGCTGCAATTCAAATAGCTGCTCAAGCCAAAGAGATTGACTCAGTCAATCTGAAGAAAGCAGATTAATCAAGCACAGAGGAATGCCAGTGAGCTGGCAGGCAAGATCATCGAAGCTGCCCAGCTTCGCGTGACTCTCAACAGCCAAGAAAGCGCTTTGGCTACTGCAAAGGCGGAGCTTGAAGCTTCTCAGGACTTCCTAAATATCACGATCGAGGAGGAGCGCAAGGAAATTCGCACTGAGATCGAAGTGAAGCTTGCCGCTCACTTCAGGAACGTGGAGTCGCTAGAGAGGCTGATGGCCTCTGTTAAGGAGCGAGAAAAGCAGTGCGAGTACTTGCCGGAAGAGATCTCGATCAAAATGGCGGAGATGGTACTGTCCAAAGAGCATGTCTTCACGACACGGACTAAAAGGATGCTCCATGCCGTGTTTGATAAATTTGAGGAGCTTCGCAAGACTGTCGCTGGAAAACTGATCACACCAATCCCCGGTAGTGATGATGCCAAAAAGGGGGAAGGTATTGTGCAGAAGAGTGCCGAACTTCTGGAGCTACAAGGTGGAGATGGAGGAGTAGGAAGTAGTGGAATTGGCGTAGAGAGAGTGTTGGAAGGAGGAAGTAGTGTAGTTGAAGGTAGCGGAGTGGAAAAGGAGATTGAAGAGGAGGAAATGGATGATGAAGCGAGGGCGAAGCGAGCAAAGAAGGGCAAAGAAAAGCTAACTGAAGAAGAACTTGCCGAACTTGCTAAGAAGCCTGAAGAGCCCCGCAGGCCAAATGAAGAGAAAATACTTGGCTCTTCGATTGCTGCTCATCCTCCTGTCGTTGTGCTTACCAAGGAACAGAGGGAGGCACAAATCCGAGTAGACGAGGCCCTAGCTCGCGACATGGAGAAGCAATTCGATCTGAAGGCTCTTGCCCAGTTCCAAGCGCCCGCTTCACCTCTGGCCGCTTCAACTCTTGCATTAATTTCTGATCTTGCAGGAGCTACTTCATCAACTGTTGGAGCCACTTCATCCAGCAAAGCCATTACTCCAAGTGCCTCCGCAGTCATCCCTCCTACTGAAGCAGAAAAGAAGAAGAAGGAGATGCCTCCACCACCAGCACCAAAACAAGCCTTGAAGCGAACTGCCCCCGAAGCAAGAGATGATGATCCTGAGGCCAAGCGCCGAAAGATCAAGCAAACGATCGCTTCAAGAGCTGGTGAGATGGAGAGGAGAAGGAAGCGAGGAGAAAAGAAGGAGGAAACTGAGAAATAGAAAAGAATCAATGAAAGGCGTATACTGATCATCGAGGGACGGATCGAGGAACACTTCAATGAAGTGAGACTCATCCAGACCGCTCTTACTCGAAGCGCCTTCATCCCGTTTCTGCCTAAAGAATCGGAAACATGTGTGAAGCAAGCCTGGATAGACGCTTGCAATGTGACCACTACGGAGATGATCGAGTCCGGTCGCTACCCGCGCAGAGAGGAGCAACAATATATCCGGAGGCGACTGACTGATATGCTCCCGAAGTGGAACATAGAGCTAAGTGCCAAGTTCAATGCTGTCATAGCTCAGATGTCCAGCCGATCTGAAGAGGAGTTGGTTGTGCGCAGGAATGAGCATCCTGATGCCCGAGAGATCGAGCAGTTCATCCCTGATGATTTACTTGAGCGGTGGCTATACTACAAGGACAAATTCATCAAAGCATATTACTACTGGGAGGTAGTGCCACTGCAGACTGAATGCTCAAGGATCAGCGCACTCAGCAACTTCCTAAGTGCCTATGATGAGAAGTTCAGGCGGAAGGTCTTCTCTCTTGCAGAGCTTGCAGAGCCCATGCCTCTAATCATCAAGGTGCCAGCTTAGAAGGACTTCCCTATGCCCTTCCTGCCCGGCACAAGCGTTCCAGATCGTAGCATCATTGATGCGGAAGTTGATGAAGCCTTCAAACTGGAGGAAACTTGGAGGAGACCAAGTATTCACAATGTCGGAACATTGGAAGTGAAGGTCTTCAGTGCATATACTGTTCCAGAGGACATGATCGAGAAGGACTTGGAGGCAGAGGAAAAGGAGAAAGGAGTGGAGGTGACGGAGAAGAAGAAGGAAGACAAGGATGAAGCTGCAGGAAACCCTTGAGTTTCAAGCTTCTTATTTTGTGAACTGATGTTCAATCTATCCCATTTTATTTTCTGTCTCTCATGTGTCATTTACTAGCTTTGTGGATATTTTATCCTTATGCTACAAAACTGATAACCACATATTTAGCATGCTTTAGAGTGCGTCTCGATGCGTGTTTTGGGTTCATTATGTGCTTAAATGGATAAGAAATGATAGGTTTTTACAATTTATGCATTTTCTATATGCTTTGCTTTTTCTCTCGGTTTCCGTACTGATTTCAGGTGCTGTGGCAATATTTTGGGCAAGTTCGACTTATCCTATGTCAAAGAGGATCGAAAGAGGAAGCCGTAGCACTTTGCGGATTATTTTTCCGATGCCGGACGAGAGAGAACGAGCCAAAACCGTGGGAGTGCGCAAAGTGATACATATGGGCGGAAATGCACACAAACACATGCCATGGATAACTTTCCGGAAATTACAGATTTTACCCCACCTTCTCAACTCAAGTTTCTGTTATTTGCAATTTGACCCCAATTTGTGGGAAAACTATAAATAGCTAGTTATTTTCCTTATTTGGCATCTAATTTCACTTGTAATTCACTTTTGTGCTACTCTCTTAGAACCCTAGCTATTTCCCTCTTTCATTTTTGGTATTTTCAAATATTTGTGGATGATCAAGCTTGGATATTGAAGATTTGTGGAGCATTTCAATTCCTTTTCCTTTCCTTGTTATTTCTATTATGTTTTCTCTTATTTTTGATGGTTTAATTGCTAGATCTATGGTTAGCTAAGCTTGTATATGGCTCCAAGTGATGGATAATTTGATGTAGATGATAGGTGTTAGAATCTGGGATGTTGATCTACCTTCCTCTTGGATTGCCTATGGATTGGGACTTTAATTTGAATGCATGAATAATTGATCACTAGGAGTGCATCTAAGGTGTTTGATGGAATGCCTAGTAAGCTTCCATTCATAGCACTTGGCATAAATCCATACCCATATCACTTGATTTCATCTCATATAGTTCCTAGAAAGAATTAGATGGGTTGGATGAGAGTTGGTAGGTTATCTTAGACTAATTCGAGCTATTTGGAGTTGATAGAGTATTTAAAGGCTTAGAAAGCATTTGTTGCTCTATTGATTCACTTGTTAATCACCCTAGTAAGGTAGGTTAGCATATATGATATAAGAAACCATCCAAGGTGGATTAAATTGGTTTGAAGCATCTAGATTCTAAGACCTTCATCATCATCATATTGGAAATCACTTGGATCCATGCCTTTATTATTGTTGACTCTTCGTATTTGCATTTTACTAGCCTTGTTTACTTTACATTGTCTACTTTACTCTTTGCCTAGTTTAGAAAAAAACAAACTATGAATGTGTGCTCAAATAGGATAATAGAGACGAGACGAACTACTTGATTATCTCTCGACACATTCACTCCTCGTGTTCGATACTCGGACTTCTCTAGTTAGATATTATTGTTAGTTTAGAAATAGCCTAGTCAAAAAGTCAAACAACTTAACCGGAAAAAAACGGAAAGGAACCTAAAGAAAATATTCAAACGAACATGCAAAGGAAGCATTCGCTTGAAGTTCCTTCCACGGTTAGGTAGGCTAGATCTCTTAGTCTAAGAATTTGTTTTGGGTTTTGGCATCATCAAAAAGGGGGAAATTGTTGGGAATTGTTAAGAACAAAGTGTTAAGGGGGAACCTATAAGGGACATTCTATTGTTTTGATTTGATCCCAAAACCCCCAAGCGTTCTGTTCCCAAGCGACCCGCTTTTTGATATATATAATAGGTTAGAAAATTTTTCTAAGCCTACTCTTTTAGGATGGCTTTGTTTTGCTTAGATATTAGATCGCAGAAAATTCAAGTGAAGGCCACTTTCTTGAGTGGGTTTTCCAAAGCGAAGCAAGTCTAGCGAGCTGAAGTGAAGCGTGCCGAAGCATAGCGTAGCGAAGCGAGCGCTACAGTAGATTCAAAGCGAGTTTGCCAAAGCGAAGCGAAGTGAGCGCTACAGTGTAAAGTCAAAGCGAGTCAACTTCAGTCAACACTTTCCAAGGCAGTCACTAGGGAACTTTACTTCCCAAGCGACTCACTACAGAAAGATTACAAAGTGCCTCAAATCAAAGCGGACGCTACAACTTCAAAGCTAAGCGAGCCACTACCTACCAGAAAGCGACAACACAATTCCCGCTCCGATTTTGAACTCCAGTCAACTAGAGATCTTCACATTAATTGCGAGATCTCCATGTGTCGAACGCGGAGAGGAGCAGCGGAGTTGACTGCCAGGCCGACAAGGGCGCCGCAACAGTACTGGCTCGCTCCAATTACTGTTGAATTTGGATCTTAGCCATTTCCGGCAAAGAGCCAAAACTGCACGTCTGAAAAGCAGCCAGCCTGTGCAAGTACTGTCGAGAGGAGGAGGGACAAAGCCACCAACCAAGCAACGGATTTCGGCATCGCTCCGCCTATAAATAGTGAAGGATGGAGACGAAGAGAAGTAGAACACTTCCTGAGCATTCAAGCGCCTACTGCAAACAAACACTCCCAGCCTTAGTGCATTTTTCGAGTCTTTGTTTCCATGTGTTCTCCGAGTTCCAGCCTCATCGGAACTCGTCTTCGCAACCTTCACACTTAGAGTCTAAGCCCATTCCTTATCCAAGCTTAGAAGAAGAACTCTATTCATCTTTGCATCTACTGTAAAGAGTTCTTCATAGTGTGTCGTCGTAAACCAAAAACCCTAAGTTTTTGTGTTCGTCGTTAGGTTGTTTCGATCCAAGGCCCTACTTTCATCGATTGTAGACGCCTCGATCATAGAGTCTAGATCCAAGCTTGGACTTACATCGTTCGTGTAAAGCTCGATCGAAGCTAGGCTGTAAGGAGAGCCCGCAATCTCCCTGTTGTCGGACTGAAGAGAGTGAAGCTTCCAGTCCAGTTTAGGTTTTTGGTGTGAACCCGGAATCACCCAGCGTCTGTCAGATCCAAGCGAGTGAAGCTCGATCTTGACCAAGCTTTTGGAGAGCCCGTAATCTTCAAGTTCTTGAGTGAAGAGAACCGTTGCCGAGTGCAACAAGTGGACGTAGGAGCTTTATCTCCGAACCACTATAAATCTCGTGTCGTATCTCTCTAACCCTAAACTCTTATTTCTTTGTTTGATTATTCACTGCATTTGCATCTAAACAAACATAACTTGGAAATTTTAAATACTTAGGAAAGATTATAGCTCACCGAATTCTGCATTGAAGAGTAAAGTCTCACTCTTGATCAAGCTCTAAGCTTAGGTCAAGAGAATCGTGATTACTTCAGATCTAGCTCTCGACTAGGTCTTAGTATTTCAAAAGAGCACTTTACTTCATACTCTGAGTTAAGGATTTGAAGTTGAAAAACTTCAAAATACGTATTCACCCCCCCCCCCCCTCTACGTATTTTTCCTATAACAAACCGGGACCAACACCACTATCTTTGTTGGTGCTTCAATCATGACACCATCAGTCACTTTGGATGTGCCCACTGCCTCCAAAGCGACCACCAACAAGGATAAAGGCCAAATGACTGAGAACCCTAAGAAGAAGCCAATGAAGACGTCTATATCTTCAAGGGCAGAATCTATAGGCAAGCAAAGACCAACTGTCCCTAGCACTCACAATGCTAAATCTTACCAATCCAAAGGTAAAGGGAAACCAGTTGTAGCTTCTAAGTCTCAGACCAAGACACCAGAGACAAAGGATCTCCCTTTCAAGAAAAGGAGTAATGTCTATGTGTCACGTTATCCGGACTGGAGATGGTCCAACCGGTCTAACGTTGAGGGGGAAGAATTCGAAGCACCAAGGAGGTCGCTTCAAACTTCCAAAGTTTGTCAAGCGAGTCGGGGTCAAAACCCTAGTTTGACCGCTTCGAGAAAACCAAGCAAGCCGCTTCGACAGACTGTAAATCCTAAGTCAATCTCTAAGCCCGTAGCTAATCCAAAGCGAGTCGCTTCAGGATACAAGCAAGTGGGTAAGAGCATAGGTAATCCTCAAGCGAGCCGCTATCCCTCTTGCACACACTGCTGCACGTGTGAAGCTGCTTCAAGGCAGAACTCACAGTTTTCAAAGGTTGAGAAACCCAAGACACAAGCTACCTTTCAAAAGAAATTGAAGCAAGTGTGGGTACCTAAGGGAACTAACCTGCAAGGACCCAAACTGATTTGGGTACCAAAATTTGTCTAATTGCAGGTGAGCGCCGTGGATCCCATGCCAAGTGAGGGTCAACAAATCTGGTACTTGGACAGTGGCTGTTCAAGACACATGACCGGCATGAGAGCTCTACTTCAAGACTACATAGAGAAGAAGGGTCCACACGTAACCTTTGGTGACAACTCTCGAGGAAGCACCAAAGGGTACGACGCACTGAAAGTTGGAAAGCTCACAATAGAAGAAGTCTCCTATGTGGAAGGACTTATGCACAACTTGCTATCCATTTCACAATTCTGTGATAAAGGATACAAGGTGGAATTTATTTCCAACAAGTGCATTGTGAAGAGCATGCTCACGTCCCAGATAGTGCTGACTGGAATTAGACAAAGGAATGTCTACATTGCACAATGGGACAGCTGCAAAGAGGAGACGTGCTTAGTCGCAAGGAGTGCTACAGAAATAGGATGGCTATGGCACCGACGCTTGAATCATCTAAACTTCAAGACTATCAATCGCATAGCTCGTAAAGGCTTGGTACAAGGCATACCAAACGAAGTCTTTGTCAAAGACCATCCATGCTCACCATGCCAACGAGGGAACCAGACGAAGAAGCACTTCGCCAGTCTTGAAGAAGCTTCATCCAAGTGAGTGCTTGAGCTGCTTCATATGGATCTGTTTGGTCCAGTCACTCCAGTTAGTGTAAATGGAAGAAAATACACTCTAGTTGTAGTCGACAACTTCTCTCGCTACACTTGGGTCGTATTTCTCTTCAGCAAGAAGGAGACACTGGCCAAGCTACCACAACTGCTCAAGCGACTAGCTGTGGAGAAGAACTAAGCGATTGCCACCATCCGCTCCGACAAAGTCACAGAGTTCCTAAACTCTACCATTGAAGCTTATTGCACGGAGCATGGTATTGCACATCAAACATCCGCAGCACGCACACCTCAGCAGAATGGAGTTGCTAAAAGAAGAAATCGGATCATCAAGGAAGCCGTACGCACCATGATTGCTGACTCAAAGCTTCCGATGAAGTATTGGGCTGAAGCTGCCAATACAGCATGCTACACACAGAATCGGACGCTTCTCAATAAACGGCACGACAAGACACCATATGAAATATGGACAGGGAGAATTCCTAACATATCTTATTTCCATATTTTTGGTTGTAGGGTCTTCATCCATGATAATGGGAAGTCACCGTTGAAAGCCTTTGAAAGCAAAGCTGATGAAGGAATATTCTTAGGATACTCTACATCAAGCAAAGCTTACAGGGGGTTCAATTGTAAAACCCTAATTGTGGAAGAATCACCCCATGTTGTATTTGATGAATCTTCTTCGAGTCTTCCACAGGAACATATTCAATCTAAAGAAGGAAAGACAAGCGAGGAACCCATCAACTCACTGACTTGGGACATGCTTGAGGATGATGAAGAAATCAAGGACTCAAGCGAGCAGATTGTCCAAGGAAAAGTTGAAGCTGCCCCCAAGATTCCTGAAGCGAGTATTGGCCAAGCACCTATTCCAGTCGCTTCAGAAGGCGAAGCGAGCGTCCAGGAAGAAGATGAAGACGAAGCTGGTGGATCCAAGCGTGCATGACTCAAGGATCACTCACCAAGTCAGATCATTGGAGATCCATCCAAGGGTGTAGTGACCAGAAGTCAAGTGTTTGGAGAAAGTGCCATGTTTAGTTGCTTTCTCTCAAACATTGAGCCGTCATGCGTGGAGGAAGCCCTAGCTGACTCCAATTGGGTGATCGCCATGCAAGAAGAGCTGAATCAGTTCACCAGGAACGACGTATGGTACCTCGTGGATCGTCCCAAATTTCAGCATGTTATTGGCACCAAGTGGGTGTTCAAAAACAAGACGGACGAGGACCACAACGTTGTGAGGAATAAGGCGCGACTCGTTGCTAAGGGCTACTGCCAAGAGGAAGGAATCGATTTCGATGAGACCTTCGCTCTTGTGGCACGGCTTGAAGCGATTAGACTATTTCTTGCCTATGCAGCGGTCAAGAAATTCAAAGTCTATCAGATGGATGTCAAGAGCGCGTTTCTCAATGGTGAATTGAAGGAAGAAGTCTATGTGGAGCAGCCACCGGGTTTCGAGCAGGGAGATAAGGTGTATCGATTGAAGAAAGCCCTATATGGGTTGAAGCAAGCTCCCAGAGCTTGGTATGATACCCTATCCCAATTCCTAGTGGATAATGAAATCCACAAAGGGAAGATAGATCGGACTCTCTTCACCATCAATCATGGAGAAGACATGCTATGGGACCAGATCTATGTTGATGACATCATATTTGGATCACCAAACCAATCGCTTAGCGAGAAGTTTGGAGATCTTATGAAGACCAAATATGATATGTCGATGATTGGTTTGATGAGCTGCTTTCTAGGCCTTCAAGTGAAGCAGCAGGATGATGGAATCTTCATCAATCAAGCCAAGTACACTCGAGATATGCTTGCCAAGTTCGGTGTTCAGCATGCCAAAGCTGTGAAGATCCCAATGAACACCAACTGGAAGATGGAGCCAGACCTAGATGGGAAGTCTGTGGATGCTACAGACTACCGAGCTTTGATCGGATCCCTTCTATATCTCACTGCAAGTAGGCCGGATATAGCTTTTGCAGTTGGAGTCTGTGCTCGCTTCCAAAGCAATCCCAAGCACAGCCATCGTGAAGCTGCCAAAAGAATTCTTCGATATTTGAAGGGCACTGTCAACATGGGGCTGTGGTATCCAACGGAGGACAATTTGGAGCTCACTGGATATTCAGATGCTGACTATGGAGGGTGCCGAATGATAGGAAATCAACTTCGGGCACTTGTCAGTTCTTGGGAAGCAAGCTGATCTCATGGTTTTCAAAGAAGCCGACGAGTGTAGCTACTTCAACAACTAAAGTCGAATATTTGGCCGCTGGAAGCTGCTGTTCTCAAATTCTATGGCTTAGTCAGCAGTTGAAGGACTACAAAGTTGAAGCGAATGAAATTCCAATATTCTGCAACAACAACAGTGCTATATGTATCTCGCAAAATCCAGTGCTACACACCAGATGCAAGCACGTGGAAATCCAACATCACTTCATTCGTGATCATGTTGAAAAGAAGGATATCAAGCTCGAAAAAATCCATACCGATCTCCAGCGTGCAGATATCCTCACCAAGCCTCTAGCTGAGTCACGTTTCAATTAGCTATGCATGGAATTAGGGTTGCTAGACCCTGGTGAAGAATGCTAGATCTAGGATGCACGAAGGAGTGGTCGCTTGTCATTTGAGCGTCACTCGCTTCGGACCTTCACCAACTCAAGCGAGTCACTTCAAAATTCTATTCGCTTGAAGAAGGAGAAATAAGGTGGAGAAAGGTGGAGTGTTGGAAGACGTTCCCTACCCGCTTACAGGAATTGTTAAGCCATTGGTTAAGGGGGAACTATTGTTTGCTCTCAGAGCATGCTACTTCCAAAGCGAGCAAGGAAAGCTGCTACCTAGCCTAGGATTCCTAGCGAGTGGGTATAAACACTCGCAAGTGCCGTTTCTAGTAACGGTTGTGTGGTCTTGTATCAGGCCTTCCCACGTAAAAATGGTGAAAGCTTAGGCAGGGCTGGCACCTAGACCTTGCGTCCTCTTCCCATCTTTCCGCCGAAGAGGAGCAAGTCTTCTCATCTCCTTCATCGTGGATAAACATCCATTCCTTACTCACTCTTCATTGAGTTGAGCTGCCGGATGTCTATTCATTCCTCTCCCACTTTGAATTTTGCATCGCTTCAATTAACCCTAGTCTGGGTCAAGCGAGTCGACTGAAAATTCATTCTGTAGCTTGTAGGAGGAAGCTTGAAGGGTTACCTTTTTCTTCAAAAGGTTGCAGGGCTGGAGACATGCTTCTGCGTAAAATACAAGATTGTCTTGTCAGAGCATTCTCATTATCATCCTGTCCTATTCTGCTCTGAGATAAGGACTTGTACTCATCCCCCATTCATCGTGAATAAGTACACTTACGTGAAGCTCCCCTCTGGGTTGTAGTAAGCTTGTGTACTATATTCATTCTCTCCCCCATTCACTTCGATGGAGGACTCTCTAACTCGTAGAGGAAGATGAATGCCAAGAAGATGAAGTACTCAACAAGTGGTTTCAACAAGCTCCAAGCAATATCATCAAGTGGATTCAACTAGTGCTGTCCAAATCCACAAAATGAAGTCTTCAATAAGTGGTATCAATCTCCTACGAAGTGAGATTGACTGGTAAGTGTTTCAATTTTAAGTACACTAAGTGAGCTGAAGCGTGCTAGAAACCTTCACTTACTATGTGGATAATATGATATGAATCTGACACAAATACAAAGAGGAAAACACTTTTGTTTATCTTCGAAGTATGTAAGCCAGAAACATTTTAAATTAAGCAAAGAAATTTCATTTCTTATTCCAGTCGCTTCAGATGGCCAAGCGAGTGCTACGTCACTCCAAGCAAGCCATCGCAAGCGAGTGCAGAACAGTCACTCAAAGCGAGTACCTCTCAAGCTAGTAAAAGCCAAGCGGCCCAACTCGAAGCGAGCTGGTACGAAGCGAGTATGAGCTGTCTGCACTCGAGTACAATTTTACCTTTTGCTTTGCATTAAATGCAGGCTCACGTACAGTCGAAAATAACGGGCGCGTGCACTACACTTTGAATTCGAAGCGGGAAAAGACGGACGAGATTCAACCTTTATCGAATCCAAACAGTCCCTGATTTATAGCCGTTGGATCCGACGCCGTGTAAAGAGACGAATCACAGCAGGCCACGTGGAGAACCGAGTCAACTTGGCGGTTCACTTTTTACTGTGATGACGCCGGACACGTCAATCACTTCGCCGTTGGCCGCCGTATAGAAACAGGATCTTCGGCGATATTACTGTCTTGCCCCTGCCACATCAGCCGAACCCTACCTCTATATAAGGACGTCGTTGCAGTCTGCAAAACCTTTCGCAACTCTCCATATTTGCCATTCTCGTGCAAGATCTGCAAACTACTGCAACTCACGAGTCTCAACCCGTTATTCATCCTTAAATCTCCGATCAAACTCTCTCAAATTTTTCATCATGGGAAAGAAACAGAAGGCTGAGACAATGTCTCACTGAGGTCGACAAGCACATCAACGTTGAGCCTCATCTCGACCCCTCAGTCATCGAAGAGGATTTTTTCTTCTGTAAGGCCGTGATCACGGCCGGCTTATGGAAGTTCGTGACGGCGGTGCCGTCGAAGATTTTGGCCAAGGTGGTGGCCAAAATTCTTCTAAATCTGAGGAAAGGAAGAAACACATCGTCATTCACTGATCCACAGACCGGAGAATCGGTGGAGGTGGACCTGAGCCATCTCATCGGAATATTCGACTTGCCGAGGGAAGGTGGAAACTCCTTGTTGGGGATGGAGTTATCGGCCGGAGTCGAGTATGCTCGGTTTGCCACTGAAAAAGCAGAGCCCAACTAGAAGGAGGCCAGCATTCGATCAGATCTGAAGGCTCCTTTCAATCACATATGCGAGCTCTTTTCAAAGTGCATCGCGTGCTACGTCGGAACCTTGGGCCAGCTTTCTGAAACCAAGCTTTTTGCCACTACCATCATCGTTGACAGTCTTACCAGAACCAAGTTTAACTGGCATGGTTGGTTTCTCAACCAGATTAACGAAGCCGCCGAAGATTTCAAGTTCGTGAAGGGAAGCACAGATCATATTCTCCGCAAGGGGAAGCTTAAGTTTTTCTCCAGACTCTCCGTCGCACTGGAGGAACGCTATCCGAACAAGGTGTGGCCAGAATCTGACGTCACCGACTACAAGAAGAACACCTTGTTCCATGACTTGTGGAGGTCGGACAAATCTCCGATCGATTCGGGACTTCTCGAGGTTGAAGTGCCCGCTGCAGTACCTATTGCCGAAAGGCAAGTTGAAGCTACCCAAACAAAGCGAGCCGCTTCATCTGGGAAGCGAGCTGCGCCAAAGCGAGCGAAAAAGAAATTGAAGCTAGTCGCTACGCTGGTCAAGTTAAGCAAGGCTGCGGAGCAGCCGCTTGAGGAGACTGAAGATACTCAACCCCAGCCATCACCCATCAAAATCCAAACTCCCCCACCACAAACTCAAACACAGAAAACCCCAATCCAAACCCATACTCAACCACCAGAACCCCAAGCCTCATCATCAGCCCAACCACATACCCAGAAATCCCCCCTCTCTCCACATGAAGAAGAATCCACTTCTTCTTTCCAACTACCCCCTATCCCACTTCTCAGCACCGACCCTACTGCTGCATTCACCCTATTCCAACCTATCCAAACCCAACAGCCAGCCACAGACCCATCCAAATCTCAGAAACCTCCCAACCCTCATCATCATCCCAATCCCCTTCCTCATTGGCAGCTACAGCCGATACCGCCCAAACTACCGGAACCATCATTCCAGCATTCCAACTCCCCAAGGTCCCTGCAGAGGTGGAGGCTCTCGAAAGATAAGTGAGAGATAGAGAGCAGGCTGCAGAGATAATCAAAACTCGCTACTCCTCTGTGCCGATGTCCGACGAATTCTTCACCAAGACCGTCGACTTTCTCACCTACATCACCTACCGCAGTACTGAATATTACAAAGTCTTCAGACTTTTGAAAGCCTTCAAAGAGGAAGAGCTCATTCAGATGGAGGGAAAGCTACTCGATTTCATCGGAGAAAATGGCTTCCACGCATTTCTCGATGGAACCTGCTTCTGGGACAAGCTGGATGCAAAGGTGAAGCGAGCCTATCTAGATGCTTCAGTTCCTGATCGAGTGCCGACCCTTCACGAGCAGCGGCTGATGAGAGAGCATGTGGGAAGTGGAGGTGAAGGATGTAGAAATCTCTAACCTTCAAAGTGAGATCACAAGGATGGATGCAGAGCTAACAGAGAAAGTACTGGAAGTCAATAATCTGCGTGCAGATTTTGACAAGAAAAGGGGTGAGCTGGAGAAGACAGTTGAGGGGAAGGAGAAGCTGTTGGAGGAGAAGGAGAAGGCGCTGGAGGAACAGGTGAAGCTGGTCGGAGACCAGGAGAAGAAAATTGATGAACTCAAGCACTCGCTTGACGCGGAAAGGAGTCGCTTGAGGGAGATCAACGCCAAGCTGGTGAAAGTTGGCGAAGAAAAGAAGAAGTTGGAAGAGGAAGTGAGAGCGTTGAAGGAGAAAGTGGAGAATAAGGAGGCTGATCTGGTCATGAAGGGTAGTGATCTGACCAGAACCAAGAAGGCTCTTGACAAGCTAGAACAGGAAATGAAGGTTCTGAAGCTAGAGCGTGACATGGAGAAGAAAGAGCTTGAGAGCCGGCGAAGAAGTGCTCAAGCCATGGACCTAAAGCATGCAGAGTTAGCTATCCAAGTTAACCAAGCACGTGAGAGGGCCAGTGAATTTGCGGTTAGAATTGCCGAAGTTGCCCAACTTCGCGTGACTCTCAACAACCAAGAAAGCGCCATAGCTACTGCAAAGGCAGAACTTGAAGCCTCTCAGGACTTCCTCAATTTCACTATCGAGGAAGAGCGCAAGCAAATACGTACGGAGATCGAAGCGGAGCTGTCCGCTCGCTTCAGAAACGTTGAGTCGCTTGAGAGGCTGATGACCTTTGTCAAGGAGAGGGAAAAGCAGTGCGAGTACTTGCTGGAAGAAATCTCGATCAAAACGGCGGAGATTGTGCTGTCCGAAGAACATATCTTCGCGACACGGACCGAAAAGATGCTCCACGCCGTGTTTGACAAGTTTGAGGAGCTACGCAAATCTGTTACTGGAAAGATAATTGCCCCAACCCCCAGCAGTGATGATGCCAAAAGGGGGGAAGGTATTGAGAATAAAAGTGCTGAATTTCTGGAGTTACAAGGAGGAGTTGGAGGAAGTGGAGTGGAGAAGGAGATGGAGTTGGAGGATGAAGCTCGGGCCGAGCGAGCAAGGAAATTGGGCAAAGAAAAAATCACAGAAGAGCCCCGCAAGCCAATTGAGGGAAAGCTGCTTGGCTCTTCCATTGCTGCTCACCCTCCAGTCGTTGTGTTAAACAAGGAACAATGGGAGGAGCAAATCTGTGCAGACGAAGCCCTTGCTCGGGACTTGGAAATGCAGTTTGATCTGAAGGCTCTTGCTGAATTCCAAGCGCCCGCTCCAGCTCTGGCCGCTTCAATTCTGGCACTCACTTCAGCTTCTGCAGGAGCCACTTCATCCACTGCTGGAGCCACTTAATCCAGTCAAGCCATTATACCAAGTGCCTCAGCAGTCATCCCTCCAAGTGAAGCAGAGAAGAAGAAGAAAGAGATGCCTCCACCGCCAGCACCAAAACAGACATTGAAGCGGACCACACCCGAAGCTAGAGAAGATGATCCCGAGGCCAAGCGCCAAAAGATCAAGCAGGCAGTCGCTTCACGAGCTGGTCAGGTGGAGAGGAGAATGAAGAGAGGAGAATAGAGAAAGGAGGAAAAGAGAAGGAGAGAAGGGTCAAGGCCAAGCGTATTGAGATCATTGAAGGTCGGATCGAGGAACACTTCAATGAAGTGAGACTCATCCAGTCCGCCTTTATACGAAGCATCTTCATTCCCTTCTTGCCAGAAGAATCGGAAGCTTGTGTGACTCAAGCTTGGATGGACGCTTGCTACGTGACCACTAAGGAGATGATTGATTCAGGTCGCTACCCGCGCAGAGAAGAGCAACAATACATCCGCAGGTGACTGATTGATATGCTTCCGAAGTGGAACACTGAGCTGAGTGCAAAGTTCAACGCCATCATGACGGAAATGTCGAGCAGGACAGAGGAGGAACTGATTGTGCGTAGGAATGAGCATCCTGATGCCCGAGAAATCGAGCAGTTCATCCCCGATGACCTACTTTAGCGGTGGCTGTACTACAAGGAAAAGTTCATCAAAGCGTACTACTACTGGGAAGTAGTGCCACTTTAGAATGAGTGCTCGAGGATCAATGCGCTCAACAACTTCCTGTGTGCCTACGACGAGAAATTTAGGCGGAAGGTCTTCACTCTTGCAGAGCATGCGAAGCCTATGCCTCTAATCGTCAAAGTGCCTGCTTCGAAGGACTTCCCCATGCCCTTCCTGCCCGGCACAAGCGTTCCAGATCGAAGAATCATAGACGCAGAGGTTGATGAAGCTTTCAAGCTGGAGCATACTTGGAGGAGACCAAGCATTTACAACGTAGGAACCTTGGAAGTAAAAGTACTCTCTGCATATGTTGTTGAAGAGGAGGTGATAGAGAAGGATGTTGAAGAAGAGAAGAAGGAAGAGAAGAAAGAGGAGGTGATAGAAAAGGAGAAGGAAGACAAAGACGAGACTGCAGGAAATCTCTGAATTTCAAGTCTCATATTTTGTGAACTGTTGTTCATCTATCTCATTTTAATTTCTGTCTCTCTTGTGTCATTTACAAGCTTTGTGAATGATTTATCCTTATGCTACAAAACTCAAATAACTTAACCGACAAAAATAAGGGGAAAGGAACTTAAAAGAAAAATTTCAACGAACATGCAAAGGAAGCAGTCGCTTCAAGTTCCTTCCACGGTTAGGTAGGCTAAATCTCTTAGTCTAAAAGTTTGTTTTGGGTTTTGGCATCATCAAAAAGGGGGAAATTGTTGGGAATTGTTAAGGACAAACATGTTAAGGGGAACCAATATGGGACATTTTAGAAATGTGACATATGTTTTGATTTGATCCCAAAACCCCCAAGTGTCCTATTCCCAAGCGACCCATTTTTTATGTAGATAATAGGATTAGAAATTTTTCTAATCCTATACTGTTAGGATGGCTTTATTTTGCTTAGGTTTTAGACTGAAGAAAATTCAAGTGAAGGCCACTCGCTTGAGTGTGTTTTTCAAGCGAAGCGAGTCTACTGAGCTGAAGTGAAGCGTGTCGAAGAATAGCAAAGCAAAGCGAGCGCTACAGTGGAATCAAAGCGAGTCCACCAAAGCGAAGCAAAGCGAGCGCTACAGCGAAAGTCAAAGCGAGTCAAAATTTACTTAAGCAATACTCGGAAATTTTGTTTTCCAAAGTAGACGCTTCAAGTATGACCCGAAGCGACTCTATCAAAGCAGACGCTACAACTTCAAAGCGAAGCGAGCCACTACCTACCAGAAAGCGACAGCCCAATTCCCGCTCCGATTTCAAACTCCAGTCAACTGAAGATCGTCGCATTAATTGCGAGATCTCCACGTGTCGAATGCGGAGAGGAGCAGAGGAGTTGACTGCCAGGCCGACAAGGGCGCCGCAACAGTACTGGCTCGCTCCAGTTACTGTTAAGATTGGAACTTAGCCAATTTCGGCAAAGAGCCAAAACTGCGCGTCTGAAAAGCAGCCAGCCTGTGCAAGTACTGTCGAGAGGAGGAGGGACAAGGCCACCTACCAAGCAATGGATCTCGGCCAACCCTCCGCCTATAAATTGTGAAGGATGAAGACGAAGAGAAGAGAGAACACTACTTGAGCATTTGAGCGCCTACAACAAACAAACACTCCCAGCTTTCTAAGCAATCTTTGAGTCTTTGTTTCCAAGTGTTCTCCGAGTTCCAGCCTCATCGGAACTCGTCTTCACAACCTTCACACCTAGAATTCTAAGCCCATTCCATATCTTAGCTTAGAAGAAGTGCTCTAGCCTACTTTACACTTACTGTAAAGAGCTCTTCATTGTGTGTTCGTCATAAACCAAAAACCCTAACCAAAGTTCTGTTCGTTAGGTTTTTGTGTTCGTCGTTAGGTTGTTTCGATCCAAGGCCCTACTTTCATCGATTGTAGAAGCCTCGATCATAGAGTCTAGATCTAAGCTTGCACTTACATCGTTCGTGTAAAGCTCGATCGAAGCTAGGCTGTAAGGAGAGCCCGTAATCTCCCTTTGTCGGACTGAAGCGATGAAGCTTCCAGTCCAGTTTAGGTCTTTGTAGTGAACCCGTAATCACTGCGTCGTTTGTCAGATCCAATCGAGTGAAGCTCGATCTCGACTAGGTTTTTTGAAGGACCCGTAACCTTCAAGTTCTTAAGTGAAGAGAACAGTTTCCGAGTGCAACAAAGTGGACGTAGGAGCTTCATCTCCGAACCACTATAAATCTCATGTCGTATCTCTCTAACCCTAAACTCTTTATTTCCTTGTTTGATTATTCATTGCATTTGCATCTAAACAAACATAACGAGGAACTTTAAATACTTAGGAAAGATATTAGCTCACCGAATTCCGCACTAAGAGTAAAGTCTCACTCTTGATCAAGCTCTAAGCTTAGGTCAAGAGAATCGTGATTGCTTTAGATCTAGCTCTCGGCTAGGTCTTGGTATTTCTAATGAGCACTTTACTTCATACTCTGAGTTAAGGAAAAGAAGTTGAAAACTTAAAAATACGTATTCACCCCCCCCCCCCCCCCCCTCTACGTATTTTTCCTATAACAAACCGGGACCAACAATAGTAGTAACCTCGATCATAGAGTGTAGATCCAAGGTTACACCTTCCTAGATTGTGTAAAGCTCGATCTTAGCTTGGTTTAGTGGAGAACCCGTAATCTCCTCATCCCTGTGTTTTGGATCCAAGCGAGTGAAGCTCGATCCAGTCTAGGTTTTTGAGGAACCCGTAATCCTCAAGGTTTCTTAGTGAGAAGAAACTGTTGCAGCGTGCAACAAAGTGGACGTAGGTATTTCATCACCGAACCACTCTAAATTCCTGGTGTCGTATTTACTTTCCCTAAGCTTCCATTATTTACTTGCTTTGTTTATCATATTGCACAAGCATTTAAACAAACTCAAAACGACGTTTTCCATTACTTAGGAAATATTAGCTCACCTAAATTCCGCATAACTGCAAGAGAATCACTTTGTGATCAAGCTTTAGCTTTGGTCCAAAGTTAAGCTTATCGGCAGGTCAAGCTTGCAACTGCTTTGTCTAAAGAATCAAAGCGACCCCATCTTGCATACTCTGAGATAAGTCGAAAAGAAGTTGAAAAACTTCTATTGAACATATTCACCCCCCCCCCCCCCCTCCTCCACGTGCAATCTACTTATCAATCCGGGACCAACAAGTGGTATCAGAGCAGGGGTTCTTTTGAGCCACTGCTTTGCATACCTGAAGTGAGTCCCCTCGCTTCACGTTGTCTCATTGAACTGATCCACTTTTTCCTAAGTGCATCAAAACCCTCACTCACGCATACTGCATTGCTACTAATATTTCATCATGTCTAGTCACAGTGCATCCAACTTGCCGCAATTCTCGATCGAAGGATACGAAACATGGAGTTTTTGTGTCTCGAGCTTTCTCTGTTCTGTCCACGACAGAATGTGGGAAGTCGTGATAAAAGAACCGATCACCATAATGAAGATCAACACTGTCAACATCCCTGCAGCTGAAGTAAGAGAAGCTACCGTTCGCCATGACTACGTCGAAAAGTCAAAAGATGATTACACCACCAACGACTTCAAAGTAGCGAATCTGGATGGACTAGCTAGTCACATCATGCAGAGCACCGTTTCTGATGCATACCTTCCAAGGATAAGGAAGTGCGCTACTACCAAAGAAATGTTGGACACTCTTGCCCTAATTTCACAAGGAACGGAGAAAATCAAGGAAAACAAACTCGCCGTACTGATGGGAGAGTTTGAAAGCTTGAAAATGAAGCCAAGCGAGATAATCGACGCCTTCGAGCTGCGGGTCACCAACATCATCTCAACGCTTGCTTCACTGGGAAAAGAGCTAACAAACAAGGAGGTCAATCTCAAGATCTTTAGAGCTCTCACCAAAAAATGGCAGACCATGAAGGATCTCTACCTCGCCACAAAGGACTTGTCAAAGTTCTCCCCATAAATTCTATTTTCCGAACTCAAGGCGCACAAGTTTGATCTTAACCGCATGTCCATTGATGATGAGGATGAAGCTACAATAACAGGCAAAGGTGTTGCGTTCAAAGCTGCCGAGACGTCAAGTGAGTCGTCAATTTCAAAGATGTCACGAGAAGAATTGGAGGAGCACTATGCATTTCTATCAAGAACCTTCAACAAGATGAATTCAAGAATTGGAAAATACAAATAATTCTACAAGCAGTACAAAGGGAAGAGCATTGATGCTCGAGATAGCAAAGGGAAGCGAGAGGAGAAGGACATTATGGATGTGGAGTGCTACCACTGCCACAAGATGGGCCACTACAAATCCGAGTGCCCAAAACTGAGTGCTAAGGAAAGAGAAGAACTGAAAGCGAGAAGGGACGCTCCACGTCGAGCGCTTTTGGCAAGCGAGTCACCTTCAACTCCAAGCGAGGATCCTACAAGCGACTCAGATGCCTTCACATATCCGAACTCAAGCGAGGGAGAGGATCTAGGCTTTATGGCACTCACCGACGAGGACACAAGAGAGGTATTCTATTATCCTTCTCTCAATTCAATTACACTAGCACACAAGCACGATGAGGAAGTTCATTCCTCAACATGGAGTGAATTGCTTAACAAGCACCATAAATTGTTAAGTGATCATGAAATGTTACAACAAGCTATTTCTAATAGCGAAAGCGAGAACCAAAAGCTGACCACTGAACTTGACTCAGTCAAAATTAATCTTAGGGCCATGTCAAGTAAGTTCGAGGACCTTTTTGCTAGACATAAGAGCTTGGAGGATAGGTATGAAACCCAGTCCATTCTAGTGGCCAATTTAAACAAAGCCTCATTCATTTGGTAGGCACTAGAAAGCTCGCTTCTTCCTTTTGGAAGAAAAGCGGGGCTTGGATATGAGGGTGGACCTATCAAGCCTACCGTCTTAGTTGGTGCATCTAACACATCACCATCAGTCACTTTGGATAAGCCCACTGCCTCCAAAACGACCACCAACAAGGACAACGGCAAGATTGAGAATCCCAAGAAAGGACCGATGAGGATGTCTATCTCCCCAAAGGAAGTCCTTAAGGGAAAGCCAATAACAACAGGACCTAGCACTAAAAGTGCTCAAGCTTACCAATCAAAGGGTAAAGGGAAAATTGTTGAGGCTTCAAGTTCTCAATCCAAGGCACCAAGGGCAAAGGATGTTCCCTTGAAAAGGAGAACTAATGTCCATGTGTCAAGTGAGTCCGATTGGAGATGGTCCAAACGTACTTAAGTTGATGGGGAAGGATTTGAAGTTCCCAAAAGGAAGCTTCAAACCCCAAATGGTTCCAAAGCGAGTCATGTGTTGAATTCACAGAGAGAGTCAAGCGAGAAGCTTGCGAAGACTAGAAACCCTAAGTCAGTCTCCAAGCCCATGGTTAATCCCAAGCGAGATGCTTACGGATATAAGCAAAAGGGTAAGAGCATTGGTAAGTCTCAAGCGAGTACTTCTCGAACCTTCCCTCCATGCACACACAAATGCACATGTGGAGCTATGCTTAAGAAGAATCCACGATTTGGAAAGGTAGAAGGACCCAAGACACAAACAAATGCTCAAAGAAGAGTCAAACAAGTGTGGGTACCTAAAAACACTAACCTGCAAGTACCCAAACTGATTTGGGTACAAAAATTGGCTTAATTGCAGGTGAGCGCCGTGGATCCCATGCTCAGTAAAGGTCAAGCAATATGGTACTTGGACAGTGGATGGTCAAGGTGATAGGGACCAATATCAGCTCTGGCGCATAGCACCTTTAGGTACCAGTTAGACCCATGAATTAGAGGATGCAGGTGTTGCCCTCGATACAGATGCCATGCTCAAAAGAAGAAGCAATAAGGATCTGCTCAGAGCCCACCTTTATACAGAAGCCATCCCAGATCCCTTGACATCTGCATACGCCCAGGGATCTGCCAAACACACACAATTCGCATGACTCTATGTACCTTAGGGCGAGGACCACAAAATTAATGACAGAGAGAATCTTGTCCCCCCAAAAATTCCTTTCCTGTCCTTTCCATACACGTACCTTCGCTTTTTCACCCCTTGCTACTCCTATAAAATATAGAGTGATCTCACAATTTTAAGAACAACTTTTCAACACTTTCCATACTATTCCATTCACGCACTCCTTAGAGTTTTCTCTTGCTCCCTCGAACCAGAGCAACCGAGGTCCTTCTTTGAGCCTTCCATCTTCATTTCGTGGGCGCAAAACCTTCTCAAATACGTAATCTAAAGGTATAATTCATGTTACCATGCGAGGACAAGTACGAAAGCGCCTTGCATTTCCTACTCTGTCCCCTTCTCCCTTCTTTCCTTCTTGGGTGAGCTCTGTTCTTCATGGATTTGGCCGGATTGATAGTTTAGACGTTTTGGGTTTGACCTCTATCTTGATCCCCTTTTACATGGAAAAGAGGTGTTTTATAGAAATTGAGCTACTAAGACCAATATATCACATGAGTCTCTTTTATATCTCCATTTATGATCATTTGTACATGAATACTCTTTGCTAATCTACGAATATGATGAATAATTGTATTATTGTTGTTAATCTTTGACCCAGATCTAACAACTGGCGCCGTCTGTGGGAAAACTTGAGTTTAAGACGTCGATTTCTTCTGTATAATTGGAGTTCTAGCTCGTCGTTATAATGTTGTTAATGAATTTCCATGTTATTTCCTTATGCAAAAAATATCCAAGAAATTGACGCTAAAATGAATGGATATACTATGTGGGCTAAGTAGTTTATCAAAAATCTGGATGTGAATACTATTGATTAATTTCTGTTGAATCCTTCATGATGTCGAGCTACGAAATATGATGCGATATTTAGAATATGTCCTCCTTATGGTAGAAATTATGATGACTGGACTGTGTTTTCCCTTAATTTAAAGGTTGTGAAGAGTTTGAAGGAAAGTTGAATCAAATTTGGAGCAATTCCGAGGTGTACTCGACTCCATCTCTGACAATCAGTGAGTCTAAAGTTTGGCAGAATGTCACAAATCATGAAACTGGGCTGCGGGTTATAAGAATTGGTACTACAGAGGAAGCACTATGATACAATCATAGGCCCCTGTATTATCACGAACCGAAAACCACACAGAACAAACACTAAAAATAGAGAGCCAAAAATGACGAGGTCTCCCCCTTCATCAAGATGAGGGGGCCCCACATTGGAAGGCATAAATCCTCTGCAAACGAGTTAAAATGCTCTCGTAAGCCCTATCTAATAGGCAGAACCCTCATAAGCCCTATTTAATAGGCAAAACCCTCGAAAGCCCTATGAAAATAGGCACCATATATCAAGCCCTATGCAAGTAGGCATTACCTGTTAAGCCCTACATAAGTAGGCAACATTTATAAAGACTTGTGCAAGGGCACCATACTCGCAAAAGCCCTATTTAAAATAAGCAATATCTGTTTAAGCCTCACTTCAAAGGCATCTGGGACTAACGTTCTAAAAATTCTCCTAAAATTTGCAGAACCCTACAAAGAGGACTGCTAATTCAGATGCTGCTCCAAAAGAAGCTTTCCGAGTTCCTGAAGGATCAGGAAATTCCCCACAGGGGAATAAGGGAAAAGACACTCTGGGGACAAAAGCTAGCGTCAATGTGGAGGCTCATTTTTCTCTTGCCATGCTCCTGCAAATGAAAACACTCACAGAGGGTGTGGCCGATGAAGCTGTAGAAAAGAGGCTCCATGTCCTGGGAATGAATCCTATAAACTTAGATCCTCAACACGAACCCCAAGAAGGTGGGGGAAACACAACTACCCTAAATACGCACGAGCATGAGCCAAGAGGCGTGCATAAGATCCCTAAATTGGCTTGTAAGTTACCGGTCATAACTACAGTCTGGAAAGAGAATATAGGGCCAGCAGGATTGATTCAAATGATACATGGAGACCTTACTGCACATGACTCTAGCAGTAACCTTGGGGTATCACATAAAACAGTTCCTGCACATGGAGGAAGCAGAGGGAGCCACATTGCCCCAAAGATATCCTTCGGTCCCGAAGACAACAAAGCCATTATGCACCAGCATGACGATGCCCTTGTGGTAACAGTGGAAATAGAGGGATATCAAGTTCAAAGGGTTTTTATCGACACAGGAGCATCCATTAACATTATCCTGGAGGATTGTTTCAATCAAATAATTTAGGGAAAGCCCCTAAAACCGGCCAGAGTGACCCTGCATGGTTTTTCGCCCGTTATGATAATAGGATCTGTTGATCTGATATTAACATTGGGTGAGGGATCTATTAAAGCATCGAGGCTAGTCACCTTTTGGGTGGTCAATCAGCGATCATCCTACAATGTTATCTTGGGGAGAACTGCCCTGAACTCTTTCCAAGCAATAGTATCTACTTACCACCTGATAATGAAATTCCCTATTGGAAATTAGGTAGGCCAGGTGTCGGGGCATCAAATGACCTCACGGAAATGTTACGTTCAATATATCAAGGTTGGAGAAATTAAAAAATGGGCAGTACCTGAACCCATTACTCCTAGACAGAAGGCGGAGGGTGAAAAGAAAGGACTCAAAACCACTGACACCCTTAAAGAAGGACAAAATCTGATAATCCCTGCGGAGCAGCTGGTAGAAGTAGAATTGATCTCAGGCAAAAGTGGTTTCACTACTGAAATTGGAACTCAGATGCCTAAAGATGTATCACACCAGCTGGTACAATGTCTACAAAGGAACGTGGATATCTTTTCCTTTGGATCATCCAATTTGGTGCGGGTAGACACAACTGTGGCCTTGCACTGTTTGAATGTGGATCCCATGGCAAAACTAGTAAAACAATAATTAAAATAATTCGGTCCTGAAAAGGACCAGATCATCAGAGAAGAAGTTGCCAAATTATTAGAAGCCAAACACATCAGGGAAGTACAATTCCCAGAATGGTTATCAAACACAGTAATGGTAGCCAAAGGAAACACAGACGCCTGGAGGATGTCTATTGATTTCAGGGATCTGAACAAGGCCTGCCCCAAGGATCATTATCCTTTACCGAGAATCGACCAATTAGTGGATTCCACATCGGGATGTGAATTGTTGTCCATGATGGATGCATATCAGGGCTATCACCAAGTAAAAATGAATCCGTCAGATGTCTCGAAAGCTGCTTTTGGGGTATGCCCGGGAACATTTGGGTTCCAAAGTATGCCTTTCGGCTTGAAAAATGCAGGTGCTAATTATCAGAGGATGATGGACAAGATTTTCAAGAATCAAATAGCTAAAAACATTGAAGTATATGTCGATGACATATTAGCCAAAAGCATTAAGGCTCAGGATCACATACAGGACCTGGAAGAGGTGTTTGTCGTGGCCACGTTCTATCACCTTAAGTTAATCCCCGCCAAATGCTCATTTGGTGTGCAAGCTGGAAATTTCCTAGGGTACATGGTTACTCCCAGAGTGATTGAGGTTAACCAAGCCAAGGTGCAGGCGGTATTAGATATGACACCCCCGCAGAATATTCGGGAAATTCAGAGGCTTAATGGAAGGATTACAGCATTAAGTCATTTCATTTCTAGATCAGCTGACAGAATCCTAGCTTTCTTCGAAATTCTAAGAAAAGGGAGCAAGATCGAATGGACGGATGAATGTCAAAAGGCTTAAGAGCTAAAGGAGCATCTGGCCGAACTACCTTTGCTTACTAAGCCACTTCCACAGGAAACTTTATATTTGTACATAGCTGTGGGGGAAGAATCTATCAGTTCAGTACTCCTGAGAGAAGAGGGGCCAGTGCAGAAGCCCATTTATTATACAAGCAAGATGATACAGGGTGCAGAAATATGGTACCCAAGCATTGAGAAAGCAGCATTAGCCGTGATGGTCACGGCGAGGAATTTGAGACCTTACTTTCTATCTCATAAGGTAGTAGTCAGGACGAACGAACCACTGAGGCAGGTCTTGGGTAAACCAGACCTATCGGGAAGATTGGTGAAATGGGCAATAGAATTGACTGAATATGATGTGGAATATGAGCCGAGAGTGGCTATTAAAGCTTAAGCATTGGCTGATTTCTTACAAGAAACTACTAGAGCGACGGAAGTGGAATCTCAGTTATGGCAAGCTCATGTAGATGGCTCGGTTACCAAATAAGGAGTAGGAGTAGGGGTCTTTATCCAAGATCCTGAAGGCCATACTTATAAATTTGCCATTAAACTAAATTACCACGTCTCTAATAATGAGGCAGAATACGAGGTCATGGTCAGATGCCTAAGCCTATTGCAGGATATGGGCGCTAAGCATATAATAGTTCACTCAGATTCCCAATTGGTAACACATCAGGTGGGTCCTAGGGACCTGCGAAAAGAGGGAAGAACGAATGGTGGTATATGCTAGTACCGTGAAAGAGTTATTGAGTTGCTTTTCCAGAGCCGAAGTAATTCAGATCCCTCGTGAAGAGAATACAGAGGCTGACAAGCTGGCACGTGTAGCCAGCTCCGTTGAAGGAACGTGGGCAGATGAAATTGTGTTATGTAATGCAGATGCCAAATGGGTTAAGGCTGAAAATAGGCCATTGAGATAATGGATGATTGGAGAGCTCCAATCATTAAAGCCCTAAAAGAACTCCCTGAAAAGGCAGAGACCACAACCCTTGCTAATGACGGCAGGTTGCCACCCGCTTTCAAAGCCAAATTCTGTTTAATAGGAGATAAGTTGTACAAAAGGGCGTTTACGCACCCCTATCTCAAATGTTTATCAGAACCAGAAGGAGAGTATGCCCTGCGTGAAATTCATGAAGGCGCTGCAGGGGCACACACTGGGTTTAAAGACCTAATTAGGAAACTCCTCAGAGCCGGTTTCTTTGGCCTACAATGGAAAAAGATGCCAAGGATCTGGTTAAAAGGTGTGACATCTATCAAAAGAATGGGAGGCTTATCCACAGGCCTGCTGAAGAGCTGGGAGCTATGTTTGCACCATGTCCCTTTGATAAATGGGGGATCGATATAGTGGGAAAGTTCCCCACAGTCACGGGCGAAAGGATATTCTTGATTGTAGCTGTAGACTACTTCACCAAATGGGTTGAGGCCGAGGCCGTAGTAAAAATCACAGAGCAAGTGGTGAAGAAATTCATCTGGAAAAACATATGTTGCCGATATGGAATCCCAAGGATTCTGGTAGCTGACAATGGTACCCAATTCACAGAATCCCTTGTGCGAACCTGGTGTAAGGAGATCGGAATCGAGCAAAGATTCGTGGCTGTAGCGCATCCTCAAGCTAACGGACAAGTTGAGGTAACAAATAGAACCATCGTAAATGACATTAAAGCTAGACTAGAGAAGGTCAAAGGGAATTGGGCTGACGAATTAGATTCAGTATTATGGGCATATCGAACCAGTCCCAAGACAGCTACGGGTGAAGCTCCGTTCAATTTGGTTTATGGGGCAATAGCAGTGACCCCAGTAGAGGCAGAGCTGAAATCATTGACAGTAACGACTTATGACGAGAATTTGAACCCCTCACTAATGAGAGAAAACCTAGATATGGTTGAAGGACTCAGAGCCAGAGCCCTCCAGAAGGCAGAGAGGTATAAGCAGCAAGTACGAAACACATACACAACAAGAAGATACAGATCCAGAGGTTCTATAAAGGGGATCTGGTGCTGAAAAGGGCAGATGCCCTCAAGCCCATGGGAAAGATGGACGCTAATTGGGAAGGACCATATATTGTAAAAAAGGTACTAAAAGGCGGGGCCTATGAGTTACAAGATGGAGAGGGAAGGGCATTGCCCTGCCCATGTAATATTAATAATCTGAAGAAGTATTACACTTAAGAAGGGCAAGAAGGGTGGAGGCAGGCCAATTCCTCAGTCCACACTACGAGGTATGAGAAACCCTTTATGAAAAAATGAAATGCTCTTCAGGGAACACATAATTTGAAATGAGTCATAATTTATTCGGTTCCTTATAACTCACTTAGGGGGGGGGGGGGGGGGGGGGGGGAGTAGGGGGAATACCCCCTATATCCTATAGTCTATTATCCGGGGATGTTCCCATAATCCATTATCTCAAAATGCTTTATCAAAAGAAGTATGCAGAAGATAAGTAAAGATGAAATGGGAAAAGGAAATATTATTGTCTAGTAGCATAAAAAAGAAAAACAAAAACATATCAAAATGCATAAAAGAGAAAGCAAGCATGTTTTCTGTCAAAACATTGCGCCTAGGGGTCACAAAGTAAGCACCCCACCAAAAAAACGAAAAGAAAAAGTTGTTTTTGAACAGCAAAGTAAATATGGGTGAGTCAGGTAGAAGCATCCGAATCAGACGAGGAACCTGCAGAGTTCTGAGAGGAAGAGGAAGAGTGGTGATTATCCTTTGCAGCTGAACCTACAAAGGGGGAGTTAAACCAAAAAATTAGCACTCATCAGACAAATCTAAGGGTCATATTACAAGGGTATAATGTACCTCCATCCATTTTCAATTTTTTGTTCTTCCTTTCATAAACTTCTCCAATTGGAGGCCTCTCACTCCTAGTCTGTACAGCTTCCTTGACCTTTTTAGCCCTTTAAACTATGAGCAACTCGTCCATTAAAGCAGAAACATGCTCACGGTATACTGGGTTATTAATGACTGCATCTTCAGATGTTAAGAACCCGTCCAGCAGGGGTGCAAGAATGATCTCACATCTTTCATTCTCTGTCAAATACCCATCGTACATCTCGTATTGAGTAAAAAGATTCTTCAATCTTTGAAGATATGCCCTCATGTTAGGAAACTCATCAAACTCCATGAAATCCATTTCCCTCCTAGTTAGGAAACCATGTAGTTGGAATCGGAGGGATTCGCGGATATCCTCCGAATAGGCAACTCGCAAACCTTTTGGCGAACGGAATCGAAAGACATATTTGAAACAGAAGCAAGTAAGAGAAACGGTTTTCTAACCCTAAAATTGCCAACATATATCTCGAAAAAGAATAGAAGAAAGGAGAAAAAAGGCGATAAGAGGGTTACCTGTTTAACTTCGATGGATTAGAAGAAGGAAGACGACAACCTTTTTGAGTATAAGGCAGTAAGAGAAATGAAGGAGTTACTTTTCTTTTATCTATAGATAGTGTGGAAAATAATAGAGGAAGGAGGAAAGCAAGAATCTTATATCTCCTCGCCCTTGGAAAACCAATTGTCGCACTGTTTTTTCGACGCGACAAGACTTTTATGACGTTAGCGAGGAAATTATTTCCCGCCAAAGCACCTAGCAGAAGCTTATAGCACAAGCTTCTGGACCTGGGGGGGGGGGGGGGGGGGGGGAGGTAGCTGATAGGACCAATATCAACTCTGCCGCATAGCACCTTTAGGTGCCGGTTAGACCCATGAATTAGAGGATGTTGCCCTCGATACAGATGCCATGCTCAAAAGCAGAAGCAATAAGGATCTGCTCAGAGCCCACCTTTATACAGAAGCCATCCCAGATCCCTTGACATCTGCATATGCCCAGGGATCTGCCAAACAAACACAATTCACATGACTCTATGTACCTTAGGGTGAGGACCACAAAATTAATGACAGAGAGAATCTTGTCCCCCCCAAAATTCCTTTCCTGTCTTTCCCATACACGTACCTTCGCTTTTTCACCTCTTGCTACTCCTATAAATATAGAGTGATCTCACCATTTCAAGAACAACTTTTCAACACTTTCCATACTATTCCATTCACGCTCTGCTTAGAGTTTTCTCTTGCTCCCTCGAACCAGAGCAGCCGAGGTCTTTCTTCGAGGAACCTCTTCATTTATTTCTTCCATCTTCATTTCGTGGGCACAAAACATTCTCAACTACGTGATCTAAAGGTATAATTCCTGTTACCAAGCGATGACAAGTACGAAAGCGCCTTGTGTTTCCTTCTCTGTCCCCTTCTCCCTTCTTCTCCTTCCTGGGTGAGCTTTGTTCTTCATGGATTTGGCCGGATTGATAGTTTAGATGCTTTGCGTTTGACTTCTATCTTGATCCCCTTTTACATGGAAAAGAGGTGTTTTATAGAAGTTGAGCTACTAAGACCGATATATCACATGAGTCTCTTTTATATCTCCATTTATGATCATTTGTACATGAATGCTCTTTGCTAATCTATGAATATGATGAATAATTGTATTATTGTTGTTAATCTTTGACCCGGATCTAACACAAGGCATATGACGGGCATGAAGTCTTGAAGGAACCATACTTGATCGGTGAAGATCGGTTCGTCCCGAGGATCTATTTCGGATATCTAACTATTGATAATAACCTATCATGCTCCTATGAATTTAAGTGCGGAATCATAGGGTGTTCAAATCGATTACCTTAGGTAGAAGAGAACTCGCGAATAGATCTTCTGATCTGTATCCCTGCTCAATTCTGACGTTGGATGGACAACGAACCTCGGAATCAGCCACGGAAATGGAAACCTCCTTTCTGCTCTAGACTCGGCCGCGCGTCTCTCTCTCTCTAACCCTAGCCTCCCTTTCTTGTTAGAATATTTCAAGTGCACTCGTATATTCTCAACTGCTAGGTCAAACAAGACCTTGAGGGGGTATATATAGGAGAGACCAAGTGAGACTTGGGCTTAAGTTGCAGGCCAGGCCTGCAACACATGGACTAGGCGTCCAGTAGCAGAATTGGCGCCCAAACTGGGTCCAATTATGTGGCGGCCCACTTATTCCTTATACTGTGGCCTGTTGAGCTTTTTGGGCCAGATCAGGGATCTACTAGCTGGTAAAACCGAGGCCTCCCAATGGCTAAATTCTCCTTACTCAGCCCAGAGTATAATTTAGTCCATAAGTACTAACACATTCCACTAGAGTAATGGTACTGAATTACCCGTTTTACCCCTGTTGAGTTCTGGGCTAGTATTAGACTTAGCGACCCCCGTATTTAAGATATCCCACATCCGTTAATTAACTTAGAGCTTCTGACTGCTCGTGTTATTCAACTTCTTTATTCCTGAGTAGTACCATTCATTCCTTATTCATCATACCGGAATTTAATCCACCTGCAGGGTTTGGTATGATAATCCTTAATGAATTCCTTAGGGGATGTGATCAACCTGTTTTACCAGGATACGGTGCTCTTTTGCAGTTACACTAAGAGTCTTACTAGTTGTAGTTGCTTCCCAAGATACGGAGCATATTGAGTTACAGATCCTCTGAACTCTCACCCATGGTAAGTCAAAGAGATAGACTACAACTATACACCCTTTGGACTCAACTAGAGTTAAGGTTCATCTTAAGTCACCGAGGTCTTGATTCTTTCTACATAGGTCAGAATAGAAGAATGCACCTGTAATAGCCGCAGTTTTATTTAGGGAGTAAATAAAAATTCGGCATTATTTTTTTTTTAAAAATTAGAGTGTTGGTCCCGGTTTGTTATAGGAAAAATACGTAGGGGGGGGGGGGGGGGGGGGGGGGGGGGTGAATACGTATTTTGAAGTTTTTTTTTTTTTTTTTTTTTTTTTTTTTTTTTTTTTTTTTTTTTAACTACAATTCCTTAATTAACTCAGAGTATGAAGTAAAGTGCTCGTAGAAATACTGAGACCTCGCCGAGAGCTAGATCTAAAGTAATCAACAATCTCTTGACCTAAGCTTAGAGCTTGATCAAGAGTGAGACTTTACTCTTGTGCGGAATTTGGTGAGCTAAATATCTTTCCTAAGTAATTAAAAATATCCAAGTTATGTTTGTTTATATGCACTTGCAATGAATAATCAGATAAGAAAGGAGATTAGTGTTAGAGAGATACGACACAGAGATTTATAGTGGTTCGGAGTTAAGGCTCCTACGTCCACTTGTTGCACGACGGCAACTGTTCTCTTCACTCAAGGACTTGAAGGTTACGGGTCCTTCAAAAACCTGGTCGAGATCGGGCTTCACTTGCCTGGATCCAACGACAGACGTAGTGATTGCGGGTTCACTACACAAACCTAGACAAGACTGAAAGCTTCACTTGCTTCAGTCAAACACAGACAGGGAGATTCCGGGCTCTCCTTACAGCCTAGTTTCGATCGAGCTTTACACAAACGATGTAAGTGTAAGCTTGGATCTAGACTATATGATCGAGACTTCTACGATCGATGAAGGTAGAGCCTTGGATCGAGACAACCTAACGACGACTCAAAAACCTAACAGACAGAGTTTAGGGTTTTTGGTTGACGAACACACTATGAAAAGCCCTTTACAGTAGAAAGTATGGCTAGAGCTCTTCTTCTAAGCTTGGATATTTGAAGTGGGCTTAGACTCTAAGTGTGAAGGTTGTGAAGACGAGTTCCGATGAACTGGAAGCTCGGAGAACACTTGAAAACAAAGACTCGAAGATTTGCTCAAAGGCTTGGGAGTGTTTGTTTGTTGTGGGCGCTCGAATGCTCAAGTAGTGTTCTATTTCTCTTCGTCTTCAACCTTCTCTATTTATAGGCGGAGGGCTGCCGAGATCCGTTGCTTGGTTGGTGGCTTTGTCCCTCCTCCTCTCGACAGTACTTGCACAGGCTGGCTGCTTTTCAGACGTCCAGTTTTGGATTTTCGCCAGAAGTGGCTAAGGTCCAATTTCAACAGTAACTGGAGCGATCCAGTACTATTACGGCGCCCTGTCGGCCTGGCAGTCAACTCCGCTGCACCTCTCAGCGTTCGACACGTGGAGATCTCGTAATTAATGCGGAGATCTCCAGTTGACTGAAGTTCAAATTTGGAGCGGGAATTGTGCTGTCGCTTTCTGGTAGGTAGTGGCTCGCTTCGCTTTGAAGTTGTAGCGTCCGCTTTAGTTGAGTCACTTCGTAGTCATTCTGTAGTGAGTCGCTTTGGGAAATTAGGTTCCCTAGTGACTGCTTTGGAAAATGCTGACTAGAGTTGACTCGCTTTGACTTTATACTGTAGCGCTCGCTTCGCTTCGCTTCGGCAGGCTCGCTTTGAATCTACTGTAGCGCTCGCTTCGCTTCGCTATTCTTCGGCACGCTTCACTTCGGCTTGCTAGACTTGCTTCGCTTCGAAAAACATACTCAAGTGAGTGGCCTTCACTTGATCATTTGAAGTCTATATTCTAAGCAAAATAAAAAGCCATCCTAATAGAGTAGGCTTAGAAAAATCCTAACCTATTAACTACATCAAAATGGGTCGCTTGAGAACAGAACGCTTTGGGGTTTTGGGATCAAATCCAAAACAATAGAATATTCCTTATAGGTTCCCCCTTAACATGTTGTTCTTAACAATTCCCAACAATTTCGCCCTTTTTGATGATGCCAAAACCCAAAGACTTAAGATTATTGAAATCTAGTCTATCTAACCGTGAAGGGAACTTCAAGCGACTGCTTCCTCTGTAGGCTTCGTTTGAATTTTCTTTTAAGTTCCTTTCCCCTTTTTTTTTCCGGTTAAATTATTATTGAGTTTGTAGCATAAGGATAAAATATCCATAAAGCTGTAAATAACACAAGAGGGACAGAAAGTAAATTGGATAGATTGAAGAACATCAGTTCTCAAAACAAGAAGCTTGAAACTCAAGGGTTTCCTGCAGCTTCTTCCTTGTTATCCTGCTTCTCATCCGTCACCTCCACTTCCTTCTCTTCTTCCTCAGCCTCCAAGTCCTTCGCAATCATCTCTTCTGGGACAGTATATGCACTGAAGACCTTCACTTCCAAAGTACCAACAGTATGGATACTTGGTCTCCTCCAAGCGCTTTCCAATCTGAACGCTTCATTCACCTCTGCATCTGTGACGCTGCGATCAGGGATCATTGTGCCTGGAAGGAATGGCATCAGAAATTTCTTCATTTCAGGCTCCTTTACAATAAGAGACTTGGGCTCTGCAAGCTCAGCCATGGTGAAGATTTTCCTCCGCATTTTCTCATCATATGCGCAGAGGAAGTTGCTGAGAGCACTCATCGGGAGCACTCATCCTGCAGTGGCACTACTCCCCAGAAGTAGTAGGCTTTGATGAAGAGTTCCTTGTAAAGTAGCCACTAGTCGCGGAGATCTCTTGGAATGAAATCCTCAATCTCCCTCGTGTCAGGATGCTCATTCCTCCTGGCTGCCAACTCTTCCTCTGACCTGCTGGCTAATTCCTTCATGACGGCATGGAATTTAGCGCTAGTCTCAGTGCTCCAAATCGGACGCTTCTCATTGAGTCGTTTTCGAATGTGATCTTGTTCCTCCTTGAGAGAGTAGCGTCCGGAGCCGACCATTTCCTTCCCGGTCACGTCGCATGCATCGATAATGGCTTGGGTTTCGCATGCGTCGGACTCGTCAGGCATGAAGGGAACGAAGGCACTTCGGCAGATGGCGGATTGGATGAGTTTCACTTCGTTGAAGTGTTCCTCGATCCGGCCATCAATGACTTGAAGTCTCTTGGCTCTTATCTTCTTCTCCTTTTCCTCCTTCTCCTTCCACTCCTCTCCTCTCTTCCTTCTCCTTTCCTGCTTCTCCGTTGAAGCGACTGCTTGTTTGACCATTTGGCGCTTGGCCGCGGGGTCATCTACTTTTGATTCTGGTGCAGCTCGCTTCAATGTTTGCTTTGGTGGTGGGGGAGGCGGCATGTCCTTCTTTAAAGTGCTTGAAGGGACGCTTGTAGATGAAGCGGCTCCTACAGTCGATGTAGCGAGCGCGGCAGTTGAAGCGGGTGCGGCGGCTGAAGCGGGCGCTTTGGAACCTGAAGCACCTGCAAGTGTTAGCTTCTTTAGTTCAAAATCACGCTCTAGTGCCCAGGCCAGGGCCTCATCCTCCGCAATCTGCTTCCGCCTCTCCTCCTTGGTTAACACCGTAACAGGAGGGTGTCGTGCAATTGAAGCACCAAGAACCTTTTCTTCAATCGGTCTCCTGGGCTCCTCCGGCTTTTTCATCAGCTCCTCCTCCGTGAGCTTTACTTTGCCCTTCATTGCGCTTAGAGCCCTTGCTTCATCATCTAACACCTCCTCCGCACCTTCAACACCACTGCCTCCTCCTTCAATCATCTCCATCACAATTCCACTTCCTCCAGCACCTCCAACTCCTCCTTTCTTCACTAGTCCTTCCCCCTTTTTGGCATCATCACTGCCAGGGGTTAGGATGATTGTTTTTCCAGAGATGGATTGGCTAAGCTCCTCGAACTTGTTGAACAAGGCATGGAGCATCTTTTCAGCACGGGTAGCGAATACATGCTCTTCAGATAGCACCAGTTCAGCTGTTTTGGCACTGATTTCTTCGAGTAAGTACTCGCACTGCTTCTCCCGTTCCACAACGGACACCATCATCCTCTCCAATGGTTCCACCTTTCTGAAGCCAGCGTCCAGCTCCGCTTCAATCTCCTCCTTCATCCTCTTCCTTTCCTCTTGCAGATTGAAGTACCAGAAATTCTGGGATGCTTCAAGTTCTGCCTTCCATGTCGCAAGACTCCTTTCTCGCTGATTAAGAATAGTATGGAACTTGGCATCTGCAGAGATTTTTACAGTGTATGATTCTCCCAACTCCTTGACCTTTTTGAGTAGGATGGTCAATTCTGCATTCTGCAGATCAAGGGCCTGTGCACTTCTTCTTCGACTCTCAAGCTCTCCCTTCTCCTCCTCTCTCTCTAGTTTGAGTATTTTCATTTCATTTCGAAGAGTGTCGAGGGCTTTCTTAGAGCTGAGCAGTTCACTACCCTTCATCACCAATTCTCCCTCTCTATTCTCCACTTTCTCCTTTAGCTTCTTCACTTCCCTCTCCAACTCCTTCTTCTCTTTGCCAAGAGCAATGAGTTTGGCATTAACCTCCCTCAAGCGGCTCCTTTCCGCGTCAAGCGAGCCCTTGAGTTCGGTGATTGTTTTTGAGTGGTCTTCCACTAGCTTCACCTGCGCCTCCAGCGCCTTCTCCTTTTCTCCTAACAACCTTTCCTTTTCTTCCACCTTACCCTCCAGTTCCCCTTTCTTCCTGTCAAAGTCCTCACGTAGACTGATGACCTCCTCCGCCTTCTTTTCAATCTCAGCACTCATCCTGGTTATTTCACTGTGTAAGCTAGCGATCTCCGCATCCTTCACCTCCACCTCCTCCGCATGATCTCTGATCAGCTTCTTCTCGCGTGCAGTTGGCTCTCGCTTGGGAATCACAGCATCTGGATATTCTTGTTTTATTTTATCATCCAGCTTGTCCTAGAAGCTGGTCCCATCAGGAAGTTGTGGAAGCCGTCCACGCCAATGAAGTTGAGCAGCTTGGCCTCCAGTTCGACCAGCTCATTCTTTTTGAAGGCCTGCATCAGGTTGCAGACCTTGTAGTACTTCGTTCCGCGGTACGTAATGTACGTCAGGAAGTCGACGGTCTGGGTGTAGAACACGTCGGTCCACAGAATGTTGGAGTAGCGGAGGTTGATGGTCTCTGCAGCTTGCTCTCGATCCTTGACGTAGCGATCGATGGCCTGCATTTCTGCAGAGATAGAGGGCGGAACAAATGGTGAGATGATTGGGAGTTCACCGGCTGTTTGGGCGGTATTGGCTGTAGCTGCCGATGTCGAAGGGGATTGGTATGATGAGGCTTCAGGGGTTTCAGGGATTTGAATAGGTTCTGTGGCTGGCTGGGTTTGCTGGGTTTGAAGAGGTTGGAATGTGGTGTAAGCAACAGATGGATCTGTGCTGAGGAATGGGACAGTAGGGATATGGAAAGAAGATGCAGACTCTTCTTCCTGGGGAGAGAGGGGGGTTATCTGTGTAAGTGGTTGGTGGGTTGATGAAGCTTGGGGTTCAGGTATTTGGGTTGATTGGGTTTGGATTTGTAGTGGGGGAGTTTGGGCTTTGATTGGCGAGGGTTGGGGTTGAGTAACTTCAACGTCCCCAAGCGGCTTCTCCACCGCCTCGCTTTCTTGGACAAGTGAAGTGACTCGCTTCATCTTCTTTTTGCCTCGCTTGGGCGCGGCTCGCTTCCCGGGTGAAGCGACCGGCCTAGCTTGGCTCACTTCAGCTTGCCTTTCAGCAACTGGTATAGCAGCGGGCACTTCTACATCTAGAAGTCCCAAATCGATTTGAATCTTGGTTTTCCTCCACTTGTCATAGAAAACTGATTGTTTGCTGTAGACGGTCGTGTCGGAATCCGGCCATACTTTGCCCGGAAACTTCTCCTCCAAGGCAACGGATAATTTGGAGAAGAACTTCAGTTTCCCCTTGCGGCGAATCTGATCGGCACTTCCTGGCACGAACGCAAAGTCTTTGGCAGCTTCATGGATTTGGTTGAGAAACCAACCATGCCAGTTGAAATATGTTCCGGTGAGGCTGTCGACGATGACGGTGGTGGCGATCAGTTTTGTTTCTGACAACGTATCTAGCGTTCCGACATAGCACGCGATGCTCTTTGAAAAGAGCTCGCAAATATGGTTGAAGGGGGCCTTCAAGCTAGAACGTATACTGGCTTCCTTGAAATTTGGATCTGCTCCGGCGACTGCAAATCGGCCATATTGAACTCCAGCAGAAAAACCCAAATCTAACAGGGAATCTCCTCCTTCCCTTGGCAAGTCAAACACGCTGATTAGCTCGCTCATATCCACGTCCACCGGCCTCCTGGTTTGTGGATCTGTGAACGAAGATATGTTTTGCTCCTTCCTCAGATTTAGAAGAAGCTCTCCGACCGCCTTCGCCAAAATTTTCTTCGGTACAGCCGTC
Source organism: Thymus mandschuricus (assembly GCA_029379335.1). NCBI lineage: Eukaryota > Viridiplantae > Streptophyta > Magnoliopsida > Lamiales > Lamiaceae > Thymus > Thymus mandschuricus. The sequence goes on along the minus strand of CM057074.1, from coordinate 8,446,492 downwards.
ACAAACTTCCATAGACCGGCCGTGTTCACGGCTCTACGGAAGAATCCGTTCTCTTCTACGATGGCTGGGTCGAGATGAGGCTCGACGTTGATGTGTTTTTCGACTTCCGTTAGAAACTCCTCCATCGTCTCAGTCTTCTGCTTCTTTCCCATGGTGTAAAATGAGAGATTTTGAACGGAGTTTTAACGACGAAAAAGGGTGAGACTCGTGAGTTGCAGAAGTTGCAGATCTAAGCACGAGAATGGCAATTTTTGAGGGCTGTGAATGGTTCTGCAGTTCAGCGACATCCCATATATATATAGAATTAGGTCTTGGCTGACGTGGCAGGGGCAAGGCAGTAAAATCGGCAAATATCCTGTAGGTAGGCGGCGGACGTGCGGTGATGGGTCTGATGTGTCCGGCGTCACCACAGTAAAAGTGAACCGCCACTTGCTAGGCGTCTCCACGTGGCCTGCTGTGATTGGCTTGTCTTATACGGCGCAGATCCAACGGCTACAGGTTGGGGACTGTTAAGATTCGGCGGCTGGATCTTCTCCGTCTTTTCCCGCTTCGAATTCAAAGTGAGAACCACGCGCCCATTATTTTTGCTTGTACCTGATTCTGCATTAAATGTAAAGTAAAAGGTAAAACTGCACTCGAGTGCAGACAGCTCATACTCGCTTCGTACCCGCTCGCTTCGAGTTGGCCCGCTAGGCCTTGACTCGCTTGAGAGGCACTCGCTTGAGTGACTGATCTGCACTCGCTTGCGATGGCTCGCTAGGAGTGACGTAGCACTTGCTTGGCCATCTGAAGCGACTGGAATAAGAAATGAAATTTCTTTACTTAATTTAAAATGTTTCTGACTTACATACTTCGAGGATAAACAATAGTGTTTTCCTCTTTGTATTTGTGTCAGATTCATTTCATATTTTCCACATAGTGAGTGAAGGTTTCTAGCACGCTTTAGCTCACTTAGTGTACTTAATAATTGAAACGCTTACCAGTCAATCTCACTTCGTAGGAGATTGATACCACTTGTTGAGGACTCCATTTTGAGGATTTTGATAGCACTTGATGGATCCACTTGTTGATATTGCTTTGATGCTTGTTGATACCACCTGTAGAGTACTTCATCTTCATGGCATTCATCTTCCTCTACGAATTAGAGAGTCCTCCATCGAAGTGAATGGGGGAGAGAATGAATATAGTACACAAGCTTACTACAACCCAGAGGGGAGCTTCACGTAAGTGTACATATTCACGACGAATGGGGGATGAGTACAAGTCCTTATCTCAGAGCAGAAATGGACAGGATGACAATGAGAATGCTCTGACAAGACAATCTCGTATTTTACGCAGAAGCATGTCACCAGCCCTGCAACCTTTTGTAGAAAAAGGTAAACCTTCAAGCTTCCTCCTATAAGCTACAGAATGAACTTGCAATCGACTCGCTTTGACCCAAGCTGGGGCAAATTGAAGCGATGCAAATTTCAAGTGGGGGAGGAATGGATAGACATCCGGTAGCTCAACTCAATGAAGAGTGAGTAAGGAATGGACATTTATCCACGATGAAGGAGATGAGAAGACTTGCTCCTCATCGGCGGAAAGATGGGAAGAGGACACAAGGTCTAGGTGCCAGCCCTGCCTAAGCTTTCACCATTTTTACGTGGGAAGGCCCGATACAAGACCCCACAACCGTTACTAGAAACGGCACTTGCGAGTGTTTATACCCACTAGCTAGGAATCCTAGGCTAGGTAGCAGCTTTCGTTGCTCGCTTTGGAAGTAGCTTGCTCCGAGAGCAAACAATAGTTCCCCCTTAACCAATGGCTTAACAATTCCTGTAAGCGGGTAGGGAACATCTTCCAACACTCAACCTTACTCCACCTTATTTCTCCTTCTTCAAGCGAGTGGAATTTTGAAGTGACTCGCTTGAGTTGGTGAAGATCCGAAGCGTGTGACGCTACGAAAAACTAGAGACCACTCCTTCGTGCATCCTGGATCTAGCATTCTTCACCAGGGTCTAGCAACCCTAATTCCATGCATAGCTGATTAAACGAGACTCAGCTAGAGGTTTGGTGAGGATATCTGCTCGCTGGAGATCGGTATGAATTTTCTCGAGCTTGATATCCTTCTTATCGGCATGATCACGAATGAAGTGATGTCGGATTTCCACGTGCTTGCATCTGGTGTGAAGCACTGGATTTTGCGAGATGCAGATCGCGTTGTTGTTATCGCAGAATATAGGAATTTCATTTGCTTCAACATTGTAGTCCTTCAACTGCAGACGAAGCCATAGAATTTGAGAACAGCAGCTTCCAGCGGCCATATATTCGGCTTCAGTCGTTGAGGTGGCTACACTCGTCTGCTTCTTTGAAAACCATGAGATCAGCTTGCTTCCCAAGAACTGACAAGTGCCCGAAGTTGATTTCCTATCAATTCGGCATCCTCCATAGTCAGCATCTGAATATCCAGTGAGCTCCAAATTATCCTCCGTTGGATACCACAACCCCATATTGACAGTGCCCTTCAAATATCGAAGAATTCTTTTGGCAGCTTCAAGATGGCTGTGCTTGGGATTGCTTTGGAAGCGAGCACAGACTCCAACTGCGAAAGCTATATCAGGCCTACTTGCAGTGAGATATAGAAGTGACCCAATTAGGGCACGATAATCTGTAGGATTCACAGATTTTCCTTCTTCATCTGGCTCCATCTTCCAGTTGGTATTCATAGGGATCTTCAAAGCTTTGTATGTTGAACACCGAACTTGCAAGCATATCTCGAGTATACTTAGCTTGATTGATGAAGATACCATCATCCTGCTGCTTCACTTGAAGACCCAGAAAGCAGCTCATCAAGCCAATCATCGACATCTCATATTTGGTCTTCATAAGCTCTCCAAACTTCTCGCTAAGCGACTGGTTTGGTGACCCAAATATGATGTCGTCCACTTAGATCTGAACCCATAGCATATCATCTCCATGATTGATGGTGAATAGGGTTCGAGCTATCTTCCCTTTGTGGAAACCATTATCCACTAGGAATTGAGAAAGGGTATCATACCAAGCTCTGGGAGCTTGCTTCAAACCATATAGGGCTTTTTTCAATCGATACACCTTATCTCCTTGCTCGAAACCCGGTGGCTGCTCCACATAGACTTCTTCCTTTCATTCACCGTTGAGGAACGCGCTCTTCACATCCATCTGATAGACTTTGAATTTCTTGGCCGCTGCATAGGCTAGAAATAGTCTGATCGCTTCAAGCCGTGCCACAGGAGCGAAGGTCATATCGAAATCGATTCCTTCCTCTTGGCAGTAGCCCTTGGCGACGAGACGCGCCTTGTTCCTTACAACGTTGTGGTCCTCGTCCGTCTTGTTCTTGAACACCCACTTGGTGCCAATCACATACTGAAATTTGGGACGATCCACGAGATACCATACGTCGTTTCTGGTGAACTGATTCAGCTCTTCCTGCATGGCGATCACCCAATTTGAATCGGCTAGGGCTTCCTCTACGCATGACGGCTCAATGTTTGAGAGAAAGCAACTGAAGATGGCACTTTCTCCAAACACTTGACTTCTGGTCACTACACCCTTGGATGGATCTCCAATGATTTGACTTGGTGAGTGATTCTTGAGCCATGCACGCTTGGATCCGCCACCTTCATCTTCATCTTCTTCTTGGTCGCTCGCTTCACCTTCTGTAGCGACTGGATTGGGTGCTTGGCCAACACTCGCTTCAGGAATCTTGGGGGCAGCTTCACCTTCTCCTTTGGAATTTGCTCGCTTGAATCTTTGATCTCATCATCTTCTTCGAGCATGTCCCAAGTGAGTGAGTTTAAGGGCAGAAAAGTCAAACTTGCCCAGAAAATTGCCACAGCACCTGAAATTAGCACGGAAAACGAGAGAAAGCGCAAAGCATATAGAAAATGGATAAATTGTAGAAACCTATCATTTCCTATTCATTTAGACACATATCTTAACCAAAACACGCATCGAGACGCACTCTAAAGCATGCTAAATATGTGGTTATCAAACTCCCCCAAACTTAAGCCATTGCACGTCCCGACAATGGAACGAACAATCAAAGAACATAAGCACATATGGGTATGCAAATCAAGATCATCGATGCCTCAAAGCTCACTCAATAAAGCATTTTCAAGCATGGAACTCCTAAGGTGCATTAAACAATCCACAACCACACAACACTCTCAACCAAGAAATCGATCACTCAAGCATAATGAAACTCCAAACCTCTCTAAGTGTAAGTGTATCACTCTTTCTCTCAAGTGTATGGTAGGAAGTTTACACTCATCGAACTCATGCATGCATCGCTCTTACCATAAGCTTGCCCTATATCTCAAGATCTCCATCGTTTGGTTTTGCACTCGAACTAAGATCAATTAGGTCTTTTATTTAGGCTTATAATGTAGGGACATTGGTTCAGGTAGGGATTTTTAGGCTAAGTGACTAAGAAATCTCCCAAGTACTTCACCTTCTCTTTTCCACTCTAAGTGTGAATTTCTCCACCCTCTATCTTCACCATTTCACCTCTTTACACTCTTTAATACACAAGCTTGATTGAAGCTTCTCAAATATTCATGAATAACTCCTTTATGCTCTCATTCACAACTATCTTTATTCAAACTTTTTTTTTTTTTCTTTTCAACTTCTTTCTCTCTTTTTTTTTCCTTTTCTCATCACTTTTTTTTTTTTTTTACTTCTTTTCTTTTCTATGAGAATTCCATTCTCATCTCTTTCATTTTTTTCTCTTTTTTTTTTTTTTTCTCTTTATTAGAGCTCATAGGAGTATTCTCATCTCAAAATGATCTCTTCAATCAAACTACTCAAACCTCGTCATCTCACTACTTCACAACCTCTCAATAGATTCCCTTAACCAACCTTCACCCCCTTTCATCCGGTTTAGCAACAAGGGCTTCAAAGGCTCAAGGGGGACCACAAAGTTAACGTTTCATTTTGTTAGTGTTTAGGGAATAATGAGACTAACAAGTGAGGGCCTAAAATCATTTCTAAGTTCTAGTGGCACATATAGCAACCTCGATCGAGATTGAAGGCAAGTTCTAGAAGATAACAATGCAATACATGGCAAACTCTCAAGAAAGAAAAATAACGTTATCAATGCAACGTTTTGGCTCAAACCTCACAAGCTTTTGTTTAGATTTCATGTGCCTAAGATCAATCATTCCTAGTTAATCATGCTATGCAACCATTTCATGCTCAATACACACATGAGAAATCCCACAAAATATGATATCAATTTTCGCTCAACTCATCATCGACATCTCTCTTGAAAGCAAAGGAATTGACAACCACACTATGAGAACCAAGACTTCAAGTGATTCATTCGAAAGAAGTTTTTTTTTTTTTTTTAAATTTGCAAAATTTGCAAGTAAGCATACATTTACACACATATGAATCACTTGAATCACATTCCAAGTTATTCACCCTCATCACATACCAAACTCACTCAAACACATTCATTCCTTTCAAGCATCCAAATGAAGCACAATCAACTTTATCAAGCAAATACAAGCTTATAAATCATTAAGCACACAACTTAATGAAAAACCAAAGAAAGAAACGTAGTTTAAAGTCCTTATCTTACCCCCTCCCCCAAACTTATTTTAGAAACAAAGTCTAAAATGAGTTTGGAGGGAAGAATAATAAGGAATTTAAACTACACTCACAAAGGTCCAAGCTTTGGATGGATATCACATTCAATGCTACCCATACCGGTACGTGCTCGATTAAGTTGAATGACCTCCCTTTCTTCATGCATTGCTTCTCTTTGTCACCCCCTAGCAATATTCAATCTCAATTCATAAATTAGTAATCACATATCAAAGCATAGCTCAAGGGGTGAACAATAAACCCATGTAAGGGGATGATTTGAGATACCTTCCTCCTCATGTTCCAGCCCTAATTTGACAACTTATTTACGCCAAAAAAACAAAATTACTCAAAACTATTCTATGTTGTAGAGGGTTGAAAGAGGAATCCATACCAAAAAACAGAATGCAATTCGGAGTTCGTATGAGGGAGAACGAGGCGAAACAGCGAGATTGCGCATAGGGGAGGAGGAGCTTTGGCGGTCAAACCCGGGAGGAGAGGGTTGACCGCCAATGAGAAGGCATAAAACCCCTCGCCGTTGGCGACCCAAATTCGCCCGCAAAAGCCGTTGGCGACCCAGCCCCGGTCGTGGTTCCGGTCGTGGTTGGCTCTGTTCCCGGACTTGGCCCGGGCGTTTTCGGGCCGGTCCAAGACGAAAGACTGTCCTCCCCCTACTCCCGAGTCTTAGGAATTCAATGCAATCGACGGAATCGAATTCCGACAAGTTTTGCTATTTTTTTCGATTTTACCGCCAGACTGTTCAAAAGTAGAACTTAGACCCTCAAAAATTTTCTAAGTGTTGGAATACAAGAACTTGAAAATTCTCAAAAATTTTCTAAGGCATGAAATTGCCAACTTGAAAAATCTTGAAAATTTTCAAAGGCATAAGGAAACATCCAACACTTAGAAATTCCTTTCCATATCATATCAACCCACTTCTCAACTCTTATTTAACTCAAACGACTCAACCTAAACTTAAAGAAAACGAGAAAAATAAAGGATATGTGTTGGGGTGCCTCCCAACGAGCGCTTTGTTTAACGTCGCTAGCTCGACGATACCTCAATGGAGCTCATGGTACATCAAACGATTCCTTGCCACGAAATTTGACGTTTCCATATTCATCGTGAAATGGATCTCCTATCTTCCAAGGAGGCTTTGCTTCATTCCTCCTTGTACCTCCTCCATGAAACGGATACACAAGCTTCACCCGAGACTCGACCCCGATCTTGTAGCACTTCTCTTCACTCGGAATTGGCAATTCAATCTCAACTTCCGGCTTATGAAAAAGCGTCTCATCTCCATTAACTCGAAAAGTGAGGCTTTCATTACACAATTCCCCCAAAACTCGACTTGTAGGCACGAAAGACAAACCAAGGATCAAAGGATCTCCGTCATCCATTTCCTCCTTCCTTTCATCTACATCCTCAAAGAAATTCACAACTTCTTTATGAGGGGTAACACCCCCAAACTTAGCTTGCTCCTCATCATCGTCTTTCTCGACGTTCAACTCAAAAGAAATTGCCACATCTTTCATGCTATTCTCTTTTGTCTCAAGCAAATCGTCACTTCCTAGAGAGTCTTTAGGAATTAGAGTATGAGAAATACCTTCATCCTTTGAGGTCCAATCTTGGAGTGGATTCTCTTCAGTGTTGTTTGGGAATAAATCATGCTCATGTTGAGGAGACGAGAGAATTTGTGGGTCGATCGGAGACGAAGACTCTTGAGACTCCATAAGAGCTAGGGCGCTCAAAAGTTCATCACAAGCCTCATCGAGCTCGGAGTATACGGAGTCTTTGAATTCCAAACTATCCTCTCTTTGAGATGGTGATAAAACCCCTATGACATTGCACTCCTCAAAGTCATGATCCTTTGATTTCTTCATGGCATCATAGATCGAGATAGTGAGGGTTTCATTGTTGACTCGAAAGGTGAGATTCCCTTTATGCACATCAATCAAGGCTCTCCCGGTTGCCAAAAACGGTCTCCCAAGAATGAGAGGCATCTCTTTATCTTCTGGCATATCAAGTACAACAAAATCCACCGGGAAGATGAAGGATTCAACCTTCACTAGCACATCTTCAACAATTCCTTGTGCGTAAGTGATAGAACGGTCCGCCATTTGTAGACAAACCGGAGTGGGAGGAAGATTTCCAATGTCAAGCCTCTTGAAGATAGACAAAGGCATCAAATTAATCGAAGCTCCAAGATCCCAAAGAACATTACCAAATTTTTGACCTCCAACAAAGCAAGGAATGGTAAACGATCCCGGATCCTTTTGCTTGAGAGGTAGCTTTCGTTGGAGAACCGCACTACACTCTTCACTCATATTGATGGTTTCAAGCAAACCAAAATTCCTTTTGTTAGAAACGGCATCCTTCAAGAATTTCACATACCCGAGCATATCTCTCAATGCATCCAACAAAGGAATATTAACTTGCACCTTGCTAATCATGGCCAAGAACCTCTTCATCTTCTCATCCATCTTGGGCTTTGGTAGACGATGGGGGAAAGGTGCCTTGTGTTGGAACGGCTGCTTGAAAGCCGCCCCTGACCAAGATCTTGGTTCGGTTGTGTCAATTCGATCGTGCACATAAGTTCATGCAAGGGCTCGAGTACATACCTTATGATTATGAAGAACAAAGAATCTGAGTCGTGTCTGATCGATCTACGGTTCTGATCTTCTAGGATGTGATCCCACACCTTGAGATCTGAGACTTGGTGGACGTCTCGAGATCACTGGAACCTCGATCTCCCTCACTCAAACTCGCGGCCGACTCTCTCTCTCAAGGGATTCGTGTGAATTCCTTTCTCACAAATCTCGTGTGTGATTAGAGAACTAGGGTTTAGATGAGAGACTTGAGAGTATTTATATGGTACATAAATAAGGAGATATGATTCCTTATTTATCTCTAACCATATCTTTGCATATCCCATATTTATTCCTTTTCCATAACTTACAAATCTTATTCCTTTATTAATCCGGAATTAATAAGGAATTAATCTGTTCAGTTATGCAACTGTATATCTGTCACAACCCGCCCTTGCTAAACTAGCCAAGCGAGGTCGCGACTCAAGAAAAAGGAAATAAACGAAATAAATCAAATGAACGACATGAGGTGAAACGGTGTGAAAACTCATCATTAGAATTAAGTCGAACTTCCCATCATTCGTCGAGAATGAATGGGGAAAAACTGTTATTCTACAATGTGAAGTACAACATGAAATACGCGGAAGCACTGTTCAAGAAAGAAGTCATTATCTATGATGGAACTGATACGTTACAACGATACACAAAATGGAGATGAGTTGCAACGATACACAAACTAGAATCTAGACTAACTACGTAAAGATCACAGCGGAAGAACGTGAGATACATGTATGGAGACATGCACTACCAAGAGGCTTCAACACTTTCATACTCGACAAAAGCTCCTTCCGGCATCTTCACTTCATCCTGCTTAACCTGCACGTGGGAAATACGTACAGGGCTGAGTACTTTGAAGTACTCAGTGGACACGTGCCAAAACATTTTTAATTGCCAGCCATTCAAGTGAATCATAGGGGTTTTAGGAAAAGAACCTATGTTCACAAATAAAAACATATTAAAACAAAAGAGTGCCTGCGCAGGCTATTTTCTGGTGTAATCCATCATATCTGAGCTGGGGTGTATCCGGAGAGGTTGGCCACCCTCCCGGATACCTTACCGTGCCACTTGCGTAGCTAACGGTAATCTGAGTGCACTAACTCACCGAGGTCTTGACCTCGATGAGCCCGAATCGTTCTGATAACTGAGGCCTAGGCCTTTAAACTGAGGCATAAGCCTCCTCAGATAGATCTCATACAAAACAAAAACATTTTATGGTCTGGCAATTCTTTTAAAAGAAAAGAATTTAAACATAAGGAAACATTTTAGTTTTTCTGAAAGCCCACCTCAATTACTTTCCTGAATATAACTGTAACTCTGAGGTGCTTCTTTAGCCTCGGCTTGCTCCTTCGCCTAACCTCGTTCAAAGAACGTAAAATGAGAAACTGGAAATGAAATCGATAATCTTATTGATCTATGCGAAGGTTGTCTTTTATCGAAGTTATGTTCCCTTATACTGATAACGTTATCATGGTTATTCTTCTAATCGAGGGTTTCTCGATTCTCATTTGAAATCGATCACTTCGATCGTTTCCTGTGTCTTATAGTCTTTTCATCCTCGACTGAAATCGCAGGATACTTGACTAAGCCAATAATGAGGCTTCGTGATTCTATTAGAGAATATAGGTGGTCTACACTTATAAGATCAACATAACTGTTGTTACTGGGCTTGATTTAATCATTAATAGGGTTTCGTGATTTTACCCCGTGTTATAAGTGGTCTGCACTTATAAAATAAATATTACTGAACTTAATGTTATGATTAAATCTGAGGTTTATAATTTACTTGAGGCCCAATAAAATTATTAAGGGTTTAAGCCCAATTATTTAAACTAGGACAATTACTATCTCGAGCTCGGGAAATTATTACGTGTGGCCCTCGTCTTCTGATTTAAATATCGGTCCAATTAAATATTCTGGCCCAACTGTTGAGTAAATTCAGCCCATCTGTTCTTTAACTTCGGCCCAATAATTCTCGGCCCAGATTACTGCTTCGGCCCAACTGGTCTTGAGCTTCGGCTCAACTGAATATTAAATCCCGGCTCGTCTAATCCCGTCGAGTCCGACCCAATTTAATTTCTACGGCCCATCAAAGTAATTAATTCAACCCAACGATTCTCCCGGCCCGAGTCCGTATCGGCTCGAAAGCCCGGCCTGGTCCTACACTTGGCAGAACACCTCTCTCTCTCTCTCTACGCGACTTCTCCCTCTCTCTTTCTCTCTCGCGGAGCTTTCTCTCTCAGCAGTCATCGCCGCCGCCGTTGCTGTTCTTTCCCGCCGGCGTACGTCGACCGGCGGCCTCCTCCTCCGTCGGTCCTCGTCTCTCTCACTCCTCTCTCTCTGTTCTTCGCCCGATTGGAGGAAAACAGGGGAGCCCTAACTTGAAGATAGGGAAATTGGGGATTCCCGCCGGCTCGCTCCTCCGTCTCCTATTCCGGCTCTGGCAAAGTGGTGCGGAGATTGCACCGTCGTCTCTGCCATCGAACGCCGTCGTCTGTGCGTCAGCCACCATCGCCAATCGCCTCTGCCGCCTGCTGCCTTACTCTCTCTCCGATCTGTTTTTGACGCCGGCGGCGATGCCGCCGCCGGTGTCTCCTTCCCTTCACACTCTCTGTTCTCTCTCTGATCTCTCTTCTCTCTTTCGATTTGCAGGTGCTCCCGGTATCGGCTCTATTCCATCCTCGGCGCCTCCTTTGCTTCTGGGCAGGTTCGATTCTTCACCCTTCCCCTCGTTTTCGATTCGCAATTCGAATATGAGTTATACTTGTTGATTTAGAGGTTAGGGTTTGATTAGAGGCATTTAGGGACTGATTTTGGTCTTAAATGTTTTATGCCTTAATTGGAAGCAAACTTCCAGATTCTGTATGCTTGAGATTGGTGTCTTTGTTGACTTGAAGTGTTAGATTTGAGAGATGGTTATACATGCAATCTTAAGCTTACTAGGGGGCTTCTATGTGATCCAAAACATGCTAAATTTTCAGTTTTTATCCTACAAGGATAACATGCATTGTCTCTAAAAGATTGTTGCTTCCTAGTGCTTCAATCTTGGGGTCTCTTCCCATGTTTCCTGCTTGATAGAGGGTGGGGTTACTGGATTGTGTCTTTAATCTATTGTTTGGAGGTTCTAGTGAGGTTGCATGCTTACAAACTTGTAGCTCTTAGAGAGAGTGATGAGGAATGAGTCTTACTTGTCATTGTGGGGTTTGGAAACTGATTTCTTGGCAAGATTGATGGCTGTCCTTCCTCTCTTTGTTGCCTTCTTTCCTTCGTTCTTCCCTCCTACAATTGCATGTTGGTTTTCTATATGTCAAAGCTTTGATCTTTGTACTAGGGAGAGAGGGTGGGGTTCTAACTCACCTTCTAGAACTGAAAATTGGGTCTTTAGCTTCCAAATGAGGTTGCCCTCTTCTAGTTCTTGCTTGGATGTCTCTTCCCTCCTTCTTCCTTCACTCCGTAGTGTTTGGAAGGTTGCCGGCGGCTGATTTCCGGCAGCTTGCTTGCTGGAATCGGCAGCTTCTCTCCCTCTCTCTTTCTCACTCTCGGCAGTCTCTCTCTCTCTATGCTGTTTGTTGTGTGAATGTTTGATTGTGAAGTGTTTTTGGTGTAGGGAGAGAGTGCTTCTTCAAGAGTGATGGTTGCATGGGTGACACGTGTGTGGAAGGGGCAAAAGAAAGGTGGACGTGTATGCTTGGGAGAGTTGGTGTTTTCCTTGCACCAAAATGATGAATTGTTCCAATAATCCCCTTCTAATTGTGTTTAAATCTTGTTTGTTGTCCCTAATTTGCTTAAGTGGAATTAAAAAAAGTTAAATCCCAAATTTGTGTATGGAATTCTCGCCTACAGTACTGCCGCTCCTCCCTCATTCTTTTCTTTTCTTTTCTTTTCTTTTCTTTTATTTCTATTTTTAACAAATGTTGACATGGAGATACTATGGGCTTGGATATTGGTCTTGGGCTCCCTTTTTGAATTATTGTTGTTGACTATTAAATCTGAAATGGCTCTCGTTCTTGGGCCGAATAAATAAAATCGAACTAATAATCGTGAACTGTGCCTTGAACAGTTAATTGGGCCTTGTACGACTAACTGGGCCTTGTACAATTAACTGGGCCTTGAATTAGATGGGCTTCAAAATCAAATGGGCCTCGGCCCAAAATTAAATACTACCGATTTGTTTAATCGGCCTTTCTTATTTAGTTCGATTCTCGTTTCGGGAAGTTTCAAATGTTACTAAACGGAACACTACTAATAGTGTTTCTCTTTCCTTTCTTTAAAATTTATTTTTCCCATAATAATACTAATACTTCTTACAACGTTTCTTTTATTATTTTAAAAAAAAAAATGCCGAAATTTTTATTAACCACTTAATAAAAACTGCGGTCATTACAATATCCGGAATTAATTCTAACAAATATAATTTATTCTAATTCCAGTAGAAGAATAAATAAATAAACATATACTAAATATATTTATATATGATATTTATCCCCATAAGATTTAATTAAATAAATCTTATCCTATTAGATTTAATCTTATCCTTGAATGATTAAATTATAACTAATTAGATTTAATCTATCCCACTGGATATAAATCTAAATTAATTATATTTAATATCCATCCAACGGATATAAATCCAATATATATCATATACTGGGCCTGAGTACAATTATTAAGCCCATACTCAATAATACTATTTAGATCGATTCCCGAGGTCTGTTTGGGCCATCCTAGGGATCGGATACCAGACAGAGTTGGGCCTTATCTAATTCGATATTTCCATGTCCACCCCTGAACATGTATCTCATTAGAACTATGACGCACTCCACTAAAGTGGCATAGCTGAATTACCGCTCTGTCCCAATTATGTAGATTGGGGCTGGTATTTTGTTTAGTTCGACCCCCGTGTTTAAGACCTTCCATATCCGTTAATCAATTAGAGCTACCATGACTGCTCCTAATTCTTAACATCTATTCCTCAGGTAGTACCCGTTCACACCTTATTATATACCCGAACTTAATCAGCATGCATGACTTGGTATAATAATCCTTGTGAACTCCCTGAGGGGATAACGTCAACCTACACTCACGTAGGACACGGCTTATTGATAGCACTTATTAGACATACTATGCATCTCCGTGTTACCCAAAGTACGACATGATTGAGATGAACTAACGAGAAGTTCATATCATCGTAAATCAAAGTAACCTCGAAGAATACATATACATCTAATAGTTTGCCAAGGTTAAGATCGAGCTAGAGCTTGAGATCTATAGCTCTTCACCTATATCACCTTTGATATAGGGTCAGTATCAGAAGTGCATTATCTCTGTTGATCCTCAATACTTTCCACCGTACCAGCATAATTAGTGATTATGACTCATCACTACCATTAAGCTGCAGTCTAGACCGATAGCTCATCCCAAGCTATCTCGACTGTGAACTGTTTATATCTCATCATTATTAACGACCTTCGTGATCCTCTCCGAACTCAGATCGACACGTGGTCTAAAACATGAGATAATGGGCTTTATTCTTGCTTATACATATTCTTCCAGATAGGGATTGTTAACAGTGGACCTGTGTCGTAACCACTAAAACAACTAGTTTTGCTTTAGTTATATAACAACCCCAACAATCTCCCACTTATACTAAAGCAAAACCTTTTAGTATACCAACGCGTCTACAGGAAACCATATGACTTCATCCATGTACAATGTTAACAATCGCAATCGTTAACAACCATCATACACTTTTTCTCCCACTTATACTCAAAGATTTTACCTTGCCGTGTACCTTGCAGTGGGAGGCTCACTAAGACATGTCAGCCACGTGCTACAGTATACCTGACATGTTGCACTTAGTGAAGGAACCGTCATCTTACATTCCTCTAGTGTTTCTATTTTTCACGCGAAATCGCCTTAATATAAGGTACTCACTATGTTGTTACCGGCAATTCCAAATCACAAAAATTTGCCACTGCACTTAGAACCCTTCCAGGGGGTGTAAGAATTCTAGCAAATTTGAGATTACTGCCAATTCACGAAGCCAAGCCCTGAATTATCTAGTTTCCTCAGCATTTCACTGCGTAAGAATCTTCAAGACAATTCTGCTTTCTACGTGAATCCATAGTAAAAGGTCGATGATGTCGTTTTTCTAGCTGCCATTCGATTATCCATGTCCTCAAACGATTAAGAATGATAGACTATATCCGTTACCATGCACTAAGCATTAACATATATCTGGCTCTTTATGCAACATCCAAGTGTATTGCAAACTTTGCCATAACAGTAGTCTATGAAGAGTACTTGAATAATGTTATACTATCCGTCTGAGTAGGACATATCTAACATTATTCCTAACCTTCATTATAAACTGTTCGGATAATCACCACCTATTGTGTCAAATAATACTTTCACATTGTCTCCAAGTGCTAGTAATATTATCACACAATGTACAAGACAACCATTTCAACGTCTTTTGTAGATGAAAGTTATACCATTTGTCAACACATTTCATGAACGAATTTATATGTGTTATCTGACAAATGAATGCTTTATATCATTGAACTACACATTTCAATGTGTTTTGTCCCGAAACATGGAACTTTTGAGAGAAAGACTCACTTTTCTCAAACTACATCCATTTTCCCTTATGTATGTCCTCAACGAATATGAGCATACAACTTAACAGTCTTCCGAGTGTTAAACTCATAGACTTATCAATGATATGCAAACACTTTCATCTAACTAATCCTTAACAGTCAACTTGGTCTGTTCATTGTCCAAGAAATTAGATTTCCTGATGAACAATTCACAATTTTCGAGACACACCCGAAAATACTCCCACTATGACAAGGATCCTTAAATAATCTTGTGCAGATCCTTTTGATTATCTGTCTTGTACTTCCGGCCTTATAGTGTTCCAATCCATGAATTCCTTTTATTCTTGAACGTTAATCAAGAATAAATACTTGTCTTTTCTTGAAGAAGACTACTTTTCCAATTAATCACTAAATCTAACATTGAATTTACGACACTTCGTGTGCAAATTATCCTTATTACCGAACAGATTTAACCAATGAAATCTATAATTAGCTTCTCCGTAGGGAGGAAGACCCGAAGTCATCGCAAATGCTAATCAATTTCATTTTAAATCACAATGAAAACTATGATCAACATGAATGCTGTTGGGAACCCCTTGCAGTTTGATTTTGATGATGTTTATCGGAACCACACTTAGGCGTATTTTACTTGTTTAGGGTTAAGGCCGATAGATCGACCTGCTACCTGTTAGTGCAGGTCGATGCCCTCTAATGTTCAAATGCAAGTTCGATCCACTCTGTAAGAGAAAGGTCGTTTATCGACCTGCCTCATTCAGATCGAGCTTGCATATCTGCCTGTCTATCGACCTTCCTTATCAATCTTCCAGCCTGCACTGTCTTAGAAGATTTCAAGAGCTGGATTTCTATATCAAGGTCCATGCTCCGCCTTCATGGAGCAACACGACCTGATCCTTGCCACGTGGTGTGCCAGCAAGGACGAACTTTCCCAACGGCTAGAAGTGAGTCAGCCTCCAACGGCTAGTGCCACGTCAGCCTGACTCCAACGGCTAGTTTTTCAAAACTGCCTATAAATACTTCAGCCATTATCGGATTCAAGCACGGGAAACTCAAGCTATCAACGCCAAATATCTGCTCAAAATCTCTCTCAAGTTCATATCCATTCAAGTGTTCGAAATTCCTCTAGTTTCCCAAACACTTGACGAAGAGAGATTTTCAAGTCTGATAAAAGCCCAACGACGAAGCGTTCACTGCTTCTTGTCGTTAATTCAAACAACTTCTTCTCTGACTCGTTCGAAGTTAGAAAGTGTGTTTTGTGTTTTTCACCATTGTAGAGTTAGTCAAGCTCTGTAGTGTGTGAAGGTTGTTTGTACGTGTCTGGTACGAAAGGTTGTAATGGTCACGACCCAAAACTTGTGTCTAGATATATTCAAGTTAGAGTGTATTTAGAACTGATACTCAGTCAGTATAAATAAGAGAGAGGTGGATCCAAAGGTAAAGGGATTCTCAGGTCGAGTCGGCCTGACGTGGACGTAGGAGGGTTTCTCCGAACCACGCTAAATTGTGGTGTCTCTCTCTCTCTCTTTATTTTATCGTCCTTATTATTATTATCAAACTGACAAGCATCAACCTGCATATAACATATCAACCTGCTACTGTTCATCAGACTAAGATTTTTCAAAGAGTAAAACAACCTCCACCAACTTCCGCATAAGCACAGTTTGATAAATCAAGCTAGTTCCCAAAGGAGCTTGATAGATCAACCTGTCTCTGATAAGGATCGACCTTGACAATCGACCTTAGATCGACCTGATTTTACAAAAGTAAAAAACGGTTGGTTATTGGTGTATTCCCCCCCCCCCCCCCCCATACACCAATTACTCTTTCCCGGGACCAACAAGTGGTATCAGAGCAGTGGTTCTTTTGACCGCTGCTTTGCATACTAAAGTTTTCTTTTAAACTTTTGGTCATTTTGAACCGATCCTTTAGAAAAATCTTTTCATTCATTTCATATCATATTATTTGCTATGGAGGCTTCTCTTCTCAGGGTTTGTGAAGATTTCTCTATCCAAGGCTATGAAGACTGGAGCTTCCGAATCAAGATGTGTCTCAAGGCCCGATTGGTAGCAAAGGGTTACTGTCAACAAGAAGGAATCGATTATGATGAGACGTTTGCCCCCGTTGCAAGATTAGAAGCTATAAGGCTGTTTCTAGCTTATGCCGCTCATCAACGATTCAAAGTCTACCAGATGGATGTTAAAAGTGCGTTCCTCAATGGCGTTCTCGAAGAAGAAGTCTATGTGGAACAGCCTCCTGGATTCGAGGAGGGTGATTCAAGCAAAGTCTACAAACTTCATAAGGCCGTATACGGACTTAAGCAAGCTCCTCGAGCTTGGTATGAGACGCTGTCATCCTTTCTCATCGAATCAGGATTCAAGCGTGGTTCAGTCGACAAAACGCTATTCACTATCAAAGTGAATGAACATATCCTTTTAGTACAAATTTATGTTGATGATATTATTTTTGGATCTAAATCTCCCATTTTATGCGAAAAGTTTGGTAACCTCATGACAGAAAAATATAAAATGTCTATGATGGGGGAAATGAATTTCTTTCTAGGGTTGCAGGTCAAGCCGTCCGATGAAGGAATCTTCATTAGCCAAACAAAGTACGCACACGAGCTGGTTGACAAGTTTGGTGTCAAAGACAGCAAGCCTGTCAAAATACCAATGCTCTCTGGTGGGAAGATCGACCCAGATCCCGAAGGAAAACCTGCCAACATAACACAGTACAGGGGTATAATTGGTTCATTACTTTATTTAACTGCTAGTCGACCTGATATCACTTTTGCAGTTGGAGTGTGTGCTCGATATCAAGCTAATCCGAAGGAATCCCACTTGGAAGCAGCAAAGAAAATTCTTCGATACATCAAAGGAACCACAAATTTAGGTCTTTGGTATCCTTGTGATGATAATTTGCAGCTTACAGGTTATTCAGATTCTGATCATGCAGGGTGCAAGGTCGATAGGAAATCTACCTCGGGTACTTGCCATTTTCTCGGAAACAAGCTAATATCATGGTTTTCAAAGAAGCAAACTTCAGTAGCCACCTCCACCACAGAGGCCGAATACATGGCCGCAGGGAGTTGTTGTGCACAAATCTTATGGATCAAACAACAACTCAAGGATTATGAAGTTGAAGTCAGTGAAGTGCCTATATTCTGCGACAGTTCGAGTGCTATCGCCATTACGCAAAACCCCGTTCTACATTCAAGATGCAAACACGTGGATATTCGACATCACTTTATTCGTGATCACGTGGAAAAGAAGAACGTGGTTATTGAGAAGATACACACTGATATTCAACGGGCTGATATCCTAACCAAACCCTAGCCGAAGAAAGATTCAAAATGTTGTGTGGAAAGTTAGGGTTATTAAATGTTGAGTCATCAGGCCGATCGTAAGTCTACAGGCCGTCAACTTCTCAAACAGCCTGAGGCCGTCATCTACGCAGGCCGGCTTTCTCACATCAGGCCGTTCATGACTCAACAGGCTGTCTCTAAATGAACAGGCCGTTCATGATTCAACAGGTCGTTTGCGAGCCAACAGGCTGTTACTACTTGAAGAAACCGCCTCACTCAACAGGCCGTTCGTAACTACAGCCCGTATCTAATCTACAAGCCGATTGTGAATCAAAAGGCCGGTTGATTCAAAAGGCCGTCTCTATTAAACAGGCCGTTCATAAACAGGCCGTAAATATCTATGCAAAACGGTTCCATACAACTGGCCGATGTTGAAATCAGCAAAATCGACCTGTGTTCCTCAAATTAAGGGGGAACTCTAAATCGAGTGATCCATCATTTGAGGGGGAACAAAGGCCGATGTCTTCCTCCAGGCCGTTCATTTCGACAGGCCGTTCTCTGCTACAAGGCCGATATCATCAGGCCGATTCCAGCATTAATTAAGGGAGAATCAAAAGGGCAGTATCACCCTTTTGTCGTACATTTAACTTCTTAATACGCATTGAATTCTTTCAATTATTAAAATTTATTTCTCAATGTGTTACATTATTTAGTGCTCTGTTATTTTGCAGAAATTTAGGATAAAGGGAATAATGATTGCTATTTTTACAACCTATCTAGTCAAGTGTCACATATTGACACTTTGACCGAGGTCGCATTTAATTCCCTGCTGTCAATTTTTTGAAAAAGTGTCATATTACGCACGTTTCCCTTATCTCACGCGCGGATGTGAACCGTTTCACATTCCACGTGCCTTGATCGTGCGGATGAGAGTTAAAGAGCGAATTTAAACCTTTCAAATTCGAGTAATCCTAGCCATTAAATCTTTCTATATATGTCATGCAGTTTTCACTCAAAAACGATTACCTTCTCTTTCTCTCATCATCTCTGCAAAACCTAATTTTTCATTCTCTGCAAAAACCGCCGCCGCCGTGTTTATTTTTCACTCTCTGCACAAAAACACCAGCCGCGGTTTGTGCTCCTTCGCCGTTTTTGCTTCCATTTTCCGTCAAGTTTTTGTTTGCTAATAATCTATCTCTTAAAATGGCAGGAAAAACAACATCAATGGCAGGAACATCGATTTCCGGCCAACCGGAGATGCAGTGGGACGCTATCTCTGCATATCTGGAGTCGCACATCAAATACGAACCGTATATGGTTCGTGAGAACTTTGGTTTCCGGGATCTGGATTCCATGTTTGCACTGGTGGAAACGTGTTTCTCTTTCCACCAGATTATCTCCACCAGACCGGCAAAGTTTCTCCCGAAGATCGTGAGTGCGTTCTTTTATAATTGGAACAAGGGCGACTCCGTTTCCACTCACACCATCTCCCTCGGGACTCAAAAGGCCGTTCATCACATCAACGTCCTTGACGCAGTAAAGGCCGCGTTCGGCATCGGGGATGGAGGAGAAATGCAACTCTCCGACATCAAAAAGGAGCAACTGCAACAAGTGATCGACCGCGTCCTTATTGAACCAGGGCCGTATTTGGAGAGGTCGTTCAAGAGGACCGAGCTGCGTCCTAAGTACAGGCTACTTATGGACTTCATTCAACGGTGCTTTCTAGGGCACGTTGGAAATCACGACCAGGTCACGCTGTTCAAATTCCAAATCATGACGGCCGTGATGCTCGACCTGCCAATCAGTTGGGCCAAACTGATGGTCTCCCTGCTCTGGGAGGAGGCCAGGCAGATCGAATGCCAAATGGAAGGAGAGGCCGTGGTGGGAGTGTGTCTCCACACAGAGAAGAGGCCGCTTCGTCTCGGGACGAAGGCGACCTGCATCATCATTTCCTTCTTCAAGAATAGGAAATGGTCGGATGCGGATGACTTCCCCTACAATTTCATTCCCAAAGATCTCCATCAGCTGGAGATGGCTATCGGGGTCGCGCCGCAAAATTTCTACGGGTCGTCAGACCACGTAAGGGAGCATCTCACTCGGACTGGGCAGTCCAAAATTGGGTGGAGGGTGCCGGCTCGCCCTGTGCAAAAGAAGAGGAAGGCCGATGATGTGCCAGTGCCCTCTCACCCTGCCAAAAAGACGCCCCCTCCAAAGAAATCCAAACCAACTGCTCCTCTTCCGGTCAGGCCGATGCACCATGTGCTTCCGATGGAGCCCGTGGCCATGGAGCCTATTTCTGTCAGGCCGCCCACGCCTTCGCCCTCACCCTCATCCTCGCCGTAACGGACTCCTTCTCCAGTCCGTACCGCGATCGAGCCGTCTGCCTCGCAGGTCGTTGGCGGTTCCTCGCCCTCTCTTTCTCGTTCCCCTCCTCGCGTTCGCGTTGGATCGGTGGAAATCCAGGATCTCACTGGAGAGGAGGAACCCCAAGACACCATCTTGCCAGTTCAACCAATCTCCGAGCAGGCCGTGTCTCCTGCTCACGCAATGGTGGCTTCAATGAAGGTTGAAGCCAGGCTGAAGGTCATCGACCTGATGCCGGGGATCGATCAACTCCCCATGTCCCTCGACCTCGCAGCTCGCCTCCAGTTCTATCTGGTGTGTAAGTCGAGCTATTATTATGTCTTTCAAGCCTTGTTGCAGGTAGTTACCCTCGACGACCTGAAGGTTGAGGAGCTGGAGTTGGAGGCCGAGTTCAACTTCTTCAATGTGGAGGATGCGGCCGCAAATTTCCAGTCTCTGGTGCTGCGACGCATGAAGGTCGAAGCAAAAATTCTGGGCATCGACCTTCGCCCCCTCTACACCAACGCCCGCGCCCTCTTCAACTCTGCCGCCATCCATGAAGACGAGTTCGATGCGATTCGAACTCCGGAGCAATCGCCACCCAGGAATGAGGGTGGTGATCGAGCTCTTGCTGCTGCTCCGTCTCCTCAAAGTTCGAAGGTTGACGTAGAGGTCGAGCTCAATTCTCTATCTGCCAAGCTCGACTCTCTTGTCATCAGCCTTCCCGACCAGATCAAGCAGGCCGTAGCAGAGGCCTGGGTCGATATTGTGAATGAGGCCAAGACCCAGGCCGATGAAGCTGCCAGGGAGCGAGTCATGTCATTTGCTGTGAATCAAATGAAGGAATACACTGACAAGCTCCTGCCGGCCCAGCTCGTAGCAAACAGAATGGCGTCCCTGGAAGAGATCGGGGAAGTCAAGGAGGAAGTTGCCAAGGTCGATCAGCGTGTGACCGACCTGACCTCATCAATCTCAAATTCAGCATCGGCCTCCAATGACCAAATCAACGCCATTCATGACACCCTCTCCTCTCTTCTCAATGGCCAACAAGAGTTGAGGGACGCCGTGTCCAAGCTGCAGGAGGAGGACGCTACTCTTCTTTCCCTTATCAAAGCCCTTTCTGATGATGTCGTAAAGGGGGAAGAAGAAAGAGCCGCCGCCGCTGCCAAGAGGAAGAGGTCAAGCAAATCCAAAACCCCTTCATCCTCCTTGGCTCCTCCCCCTCCTCCTCCGCCTCCGCCTCAAAAGAAGCCTGCTCCCCAGGCCGCCTCCTCAAAGGCCGTTGCCTCCCAGGCCGATCCCATAGCAGCTGCTGCTGCTGCCGAGGCCGCCGCCGCCAAAGCTCGATTGGCAAAAGAGGCCGAGCTGATACAAGCCATGCATCTGGCTGGTGCGACGCCGGAGCAGGCCATGAACCCTGTCGAGCAGAAGCGCTTTATAGCGGAGCACCGGGCTGCTGAAGCGAGGAAGAAGGCTCAATCTGACTGGGTCAGTGAATCGGCCTCCGAACTGATTTTGAATGCTGGAGTCCAGCAACAGGCCGTTGAGTGGCTAGATGAGCGCCAAAACGCCCTGCTGCGGGAGCTCAACAGCTGCTTCATCCTCCTTCACTACTGGATCAAGGACCCCTCCCTGCCTGAAGACACCGATGATGCATATGCAGCCTACATGCTTAAATTTCCTCACCAAGACTTCGTTGGTGAACTTCGAAAGAAGGCTACAGAGGCCGGTGCGATTGTAAGGGCTCCAGCGAAGCAATTTTTCACGCCCTTGATTATTGGCGGTTCGGGATACCTTGATTATTCCCGAATCGACCGGTACATCGCACTGACCGCCATCGGCCTGAATGTAAACGTCTCAAATTCCGATCCTGCCTACTGCCGCATCAGGGATGGAATTTACGCAAGTATGCAGGCGAAGTCGAGGGAGCAGATCCAGGAAGAGCGCATAGCAGCCCGTGCCCAGCAGAAGTAAAGATAGATGATTTTGTATATTTTTTTGTTATTCATTTATGCTCAGCCTATATAGTAAACTCTCTATATATTTGCGATCGAGCTGAATGAAGCAAAAATCATCTTTCGACCTGATGACAATATCTCTTTGTCCAGGCGTTATTATTTGCCTTTCATATAATTCCTTATCAACCTTAATGGTTAATCGATCTTTCATTGTTTTAAAAATCTTAGGAATTATTTGTAAAGTGTATGGTTTCGACATCATCAAAAAGGGGGAAATTGTTGGGAACCCCTTGCAGTTTGATTTTGATGATGTTTATCGAAACCACACTTAGGCGTATTTTACTTGTTTAGGGTTAAGGCCGATAGATCGACCTGCTACCTGTTAGTGCAGGTCGATGCTCTCTAATGTTCAAATGCAAGTTCGATCCACTCTGTAAGAGAAAGGTCGTTTATCGACCTGCCTCATTCAGATCGAGCTTGCATATCTGCCTGTCTATCGACCTTCCTTATCAAGCTTCCAGCCTGCATTGTCTTAGAAGATTTCAAGAGCTGGATTTCTCTATCAAGGTCGATGCTCCGCCTTCATGGAGCAACACGACCTGATCCTTGCCACGTGGTGTGCCAGCAAGGACGAACTTTACCAACGGCTAGAAGTGAGTCAGCCTCCAACGGCTAGTGCCACGTCAGCCTGACTCCAACGGCCAGTTTTTCAAAACTGCCTATAAATACTTCAGCCATTATCGGATTCAAGCACGGGAAACTCAAGCTATCAACGCCAAATCTCTGCTCAAAATCTCTCTCAAGTTCATATCCATTCAAGTGTTCAAAATTCCTCTAGTTTCCCAAACACTTGACGAAGAGAGATTTTCAAGTCCGATAAAAGCCCAACGACGAAGCGTTCACTGGTGCTTGTCGTTAATTCAAACAACTTCTTCTCCGACTCGTTCGAAGTTAAAAAGTGTGTTTTGTGTTTTTCACCATTGTAGAGTTAGTCAAGCTCTGTAGTGTGTGAAGGTTGTTTGTACGTGTCTGGTACGAAAGGTTGTAATGGTCACGACCCAAAACTTGTGTCTAGATATATTCAAGTTAGAGTGTATTTAGAACTGATACTCAGTCAGTATAAATAAGAGAGAGGTGGATCCAAAGGTAAAGGGATTCTCAGGTCGAGTCGGCCTGACGTGGACGTAGGAGGGTTTCTCCGAACCACGCTAAATTGTGGTGTCTCTCTCTCTCTCTTTATTTTATCGTCCTTATTATTATTATCAAACTGACAAGCATCAACCTGCATATAACATATCAACCTGCTACTGTTCATCAGACTAAGATTTTTCAAAGAGTAAATCAACCTCCACCAACTTCCGCATAAGCACAGTTTGATAAATCAAGCTAGTTCCCAAAGGAGCTTGATAGATCAACCTGTCTCTGATAAGGATCGACCTTGACAATCGACCTTAGATCGACCTGATTTTACAAAAGTCAAAAACGGTTGGTTATTGGTGTATTCCCCCCCCCCCCCCCCCCCCCCCCCCCCATACACCAATTACTCTTTCCCGGGACCAACAAATGCTAATCATTTCATTTCAAATAAGGAGAAGAAATAGATTTAGACATAGTGAAGTAGTACTTCATTAAAAGACAATTTTGAACAAAAAGTGCAACATTTATCATAACACACATTTTGGAATATCTCTTAAGATTCAAAATTATTACTCCCACTACGAATGATATATCAAAACAACCAGTATTAAAGAAATAAATCTCTAATACAATGTAAGAATTCTCAAAACAACCAGTATTAAAGAAATAAATCCCTAATACAATGTGAGAAAACTATCATCCATCAATATCCAAAAACATAAGTATCCGCCAAAATAAGGCAACTTATGTAGTGAACAAGTAATAAACCAAATCTAATATCCAAAAACCAAGATAAAACTAAGATAAGAAATCTTCAAGTCTTCTGGACAACTGCATCATCGGAATGATGCTTGTCGAGCTCAAGAACTTGAAGTCGTCCTACTCATTCTTCGTAGCTGAACCTACAAAGATTGCAACAAACCATAATTAATATCCACCAGTTAAATCCGTCCGTGAGGACTGAACTAGTATAATTTGGTTTTTCATGTTACAAGAGTCTGACATACCTCCATCTATATTCAACTTCTTGTTCCTCCTTTCATAGACCTTCATGATTGGAAGTCTATTCTTACTTTTAGCCCTTACAGCCTTTTTGACTTTCTGAACGAGTCGATCAAAATCTAGCTCTTTCTGCCACTGGCGAGCATGCCAGATCATGTTATCCCTAACCTTTTCAACCTCGAGCAATTCGTTTTCAAGAGTAGAAACATGCTCATGGTTTACTTGGTTCTTGACAACCCCATTTCTGAATGCTTGGTACCATCCCGGTAGAGATGCAAGAATAATCTCGCACTTTCCCCTTTCCGTCATGTATCCACCGTACGTCTCATGCTGAGTAAAGAGATTTTTGAACCTCTTGAGATATGCCCTCGTGTTAGGGAAATCATCAAAGTCCATAAAATCCATCTCTTTCCGGGCTAGGAAGCTAAGTAGTCGGAACCGAAAGGACTCCGGAACACCATCGGAATAAGCTAAACGACAAATCTTCGTGCGAATAGAAACAATAGACATATCTGAAATAAATAACAAGTAAACAAAACTCGTAAGCAAAAATAATTATGTTATCAATGTTATAAACCCAAAAATAACATTGAACCAACAAACGAGTAGCCCGAAACTATTTACAAATAGTCCACTACAGGTGGATGCTACCTATAAAATTATCGACCATGACCGCAGTCTATTTTATTTCTTATCCCATCACACGGACCTTAGTGAAACAAAGAAATAATAACCCGTGCCTCAGGACCCTGCTAATTCGAGAATTGACCTCTATAGGAGGATTCATCAATAAGCAGCTAAGCTACAACCATATTTTAATATTCTGAAAAATTAATTCTATTAAGAGCAATCCTACCGAAAGGAGGAATTATCTTTATAAAATCATTTTTCCCGTATTATCAAAATTTGAATTTAACCAATGAATTATATAATTAGTATCTCCTATAGGGAGGAAGACTCATTGTCAACGCGAATACTAATTATTTCATTTTAAATCAAATTATCCTTTTATGAAGTCTAAACCAATGAAATCCATAACTAGCATTTCCTATAGGGAGGAAGACTCATTGTCAACGCGAATGCTAATTATTTCATTTTAAAACCAAATATGGAGGTCCTTTAAATCAATTAACCAATAATCAATTATCTATACCGCTTAGTCTTTTTAAGGGTTTGTGTGACAAAACGTAGCACATAGACAATTAAGTCATATCACATGATTTCTAAGCGCAAGTGATAAAACATGCTCGCATTGAAATCATAAAACCGACATGTTATGACCCCTATGCATGTTATTTCTATTACGCAAACAATGAAAAGCAACTATAACATGCAAAACATGCTGATCATCTCATCGCGTAATTTAAATCCGTCCATAGCATGCATAATAATTAAATAAATAAATAGGCTGCCGACCGGGAATAGAAAGCCCTATCTATTACATTTAATTAAAAAAAACCCGGAACAAGCTCCGGTCTTTAATCTTCGATTTGGAAGCCAAGCCCGGTCTTCAAGTCCACCTTCTAAAATTATCAACTGCTCGAAATAACTAGGGTGCGGAAAACCCTAATTACCAAAAACGGAGAGCGAATTTTCTAAACGAACTAGGGTACGAAAAACCCTAGCCGTCGACGATCATACCAAGGTTTCGGAAAATCCTAGCCATCGTCAACGTCATGGGCTGAACGTTGGAAAAATGAACAGCCCTTCGTACGAAAATCCGGCCATGCGCCGTCGCCGAGCCGCGCGTGCAAACCACGCGCCGCCGCGGCACGTTCCGAGGCTGCCGTTTCGGCTCACGACGAGCCTGACGTGGCTGAGTTCGGGCTGGGTGCGTCCGTTGCAGCCCAGCCCGAGCCACTGCTCGCCGTCGACGCCTGAAAGGCCTTCGCCGTCGCCATCTTTCCACTGCAAAACTCAGCGCCGCCGCCGCGAGCCACCGCCGGTGGCTGGAACGCCACCGGACACTCCCACTGGCTCGCCGGTGTCCCAGCACCACCGGTGGTGCTGGGTTCGAGCCTGAGCAGCCGTGGCAAGATCCGGCAGCAACGCGCGCACAGGGGAAAATCCCAGCCGCCGCCGCTGCCGTGTGATAACGCCATAGCCGCCGCCGCCGGTGGTCCCCGACCACCAGCCCTCCTGTCCGCCTCCGTCCGTGCAACCCCGTCATCGCCTGACCGCCGTCGGGCCGCGGGCTTGAGCCCAGCAGCGCGCGAGCCAAGAACCCGTTAGGGTTTCGGCCGCCGCTGCTGCAACTCGCTGCCGCAGCCCTCCCTGCGCCGCCGCTGGTCGTCCGGCGCCGTCACGGCTCTGTCCCGACGTCGAGCCGGGCGTTGGACCGCCGGGCAGGCCGCAGTTCAGGCCCAGCAGCACACGCGCGAACCAAAAACCCTAGGGGTTTCACGTCGCCGCCGCTGCCTTCGCCCGTCCCGCCGTCCACCGCCGATTCTGCCGCCGCCAGCTCTCGTTCCGGCTTCACCTGAACCCTAGGATGAACCCTAGGGGTTCAGCCGCCGTGAAACGACGAGGGGGCAGCCGCGCGAATCGCGGCAGATTACGCTGCCTGCCGCTGTGCGCTGGCCGACGCGCCGCCGCCTGCGGCCGTCGTTGCCTCCGTCTTCGTGTTCGTCCCTAGGATCTCGATCTTCCACAATTCTCCCGATTTCCAGCAACATTACAATGCAAAAATCGAAAAAATACAAGAAAACAAATCCTAATCTAATCGACACCTTATTATCTCGCCGATTTAAAAAAAAAATGAACAACGAATAACACGAAAACGATAAATAACGCACATAATTTTCCCGGACAGCAGCATGCACACATAATCATGATGACTCGAATGCATGAACATTAAATCCGAATCAACACAGAGCCGATCCAAAAACCTCGGGCTCTGATACCAATTGTTGGAACGGCTGCTTGAAAGTCGCCCCTGACCCAGATCTTGGTTCGGTTGTGTCGATTCGATCGTGCACATAAGTTCATGCAAGGGCTCGAGTACATACCTTATGATTATGAAGAACAAAGAATCTGAGTCGTGTCTGATCGATCTACGGTTCTGATCTTCTAGGATGTGATCCCACACCTTGAGATCTGAGACTTGGTGGACGTCTCGAGATCACTAGAACCTCGATCTCCCTCACTCAAACTCGCGGCCGACTCTCTCTCTCACGCCTAGGGATTCGCTTGAATTCCTTTCTCACAAATCTCGTGTGTGATTAGAGAACTAGGGTTTAGATGAGAGACTTGAGAGTATTTATATGGTATGTTTCACTAAAAAGTGTTTGCAATAGAACAAAATCCTATCGTAGCACTAGCAAGTAAAACCCAATGTCGAATCTCGAAGGAAAACTTAACAGGGCGATCAATTATGTAGTAAACCTAATCTAGCCTAAATCTAGGAAAGCAAGTAAATAATATTTTGGGTTTTTGATTTTAAATCCTAGGCAAGAAAATAAATCAAAGCAATAAATCAAAGCAAATAAATCTAATCTAGAAAGCTGGAAATTAATCTAAGAATTAAACTAATGAAAACAATAAATCTACCTAGGCAAAAATCGAAAAGAAAGCAATAAAGAAAGCAACGAAAGAAAAGAAAACGAATCTAGACATAATTAAACTAAATCTGAAAATCTGGAAATTAAATAAATAAATCTAAATCTAAGAACTTTGAAAACGAGAGAATTGAAAACGAAAGAAAAACGAATCTAAACTAGACTTTGGAAATCGAACGAACGAAATTAAACGAGCAATAAAGAAATCGAATCTAAAACTAAAGCAAGTAATTAAAGCAATTAAACGAAAGCAATAAAATAACTTACGAAAATAACGAAGAACGAAGAACTAGAATTAAACTGCAACGAACTACGAATCCGGATTCGAACTAAAGAAAGCAATAAAAACTAAAGCTAGAGTATTTAGAACTGAAAAACTAAGGTAAAAGCTTGTACAAATTCGTGCCCTAATGGCCTATATATACTAAGGTAGAAGTTCGACTCCAATAAGGAAACAATTAATAAAACACGCCAGGCGTGGAGCGGGCGCTCCAAAGAACGGGCGCGGGCGCTCCATAATAGCTACGCTTTTTCCCTTCTTCATTTGACCTGGAGCGGGCGCTCCAGAGGCTTAGCGCGAGCGCTCCCAAGCTGCCATGCAAATCCTCGAACACTGTACACGGAGCGGGCGCTCCAATGCCACGGAGCGGGCGCTCCATATGATCCGCGCTGATCATCCGCTTTTGCACTCCTTTTTCTTCCTTTTCTCGTTCTTTCTCCTTCTTTCGGCTCCCATGATCCCTAACAAGTAAAATACTCGAAACACCCAAATCATAGCTATAAAGACACAAAACGACTCAAAAACGACACAAAAACAAATAATAAATAACGACTAAAACCTAACAAAATGACACCAAACAACTCCCCCACACTTAGACCTTTGCTTGTCCTCAAGCAAAATAATCATATAATTTAGACTCAATTCAAATAATCCAAATCATAGAACATTTAATCATCGGAATCGACAAACTCAAACAAGGTCACTTTAATCCCAAGTTACGAACAATCATCATCAACAAACTATGCGGCTTATAAATCAATCCAAGTAAGAGGAAAAGCAATGATATCACACTTCTCACAATAATCTAGATCACCACAACTTAGACGACTAGCCTACTTCCCCTTTTTATTCAACAAATAAACAACTTTTTTTTTTTTTTTTTTTAAACTTGTGAACGTTTATGGCACAAAATTCACTAGGTTTAATCATCGATGGGTCACATCGAGCCTCCTAGTGCGGTTTCCCGTACCCATTGTCAAGAGGGGTAGAATGCCTACGAACACTTATTCTAATATACACGAGTATCATCTAGGACGATGTTCATGAAATGTGATCATTCGAGGGTCTCTCGAAGCCTTTTCATGTGGTTTCCCATGCTCATTACTCTAGTATTTTTATACGTTACAAGCAAGAGGAGCAGAAATCCTATCAACTCTTTATTCACATAAACACAACTTTTTTTTCTCTTTTTTTTTTTTTAAAGGAGAAAGTAAACTAGCAATCCAAATTACAACAATCTAGACTAATCACTCAACCAAAAATCATAAATCATTTTCCTCAAACTCACATCAATTCATGCCCCACAATTCATCGAATCATAATATATCACAACTCAAGATTAAACCAACCTAATTTATGCTCAAATCAATTCCAACAACTAAATACTCCATCATCAAATTATTCAAATTAATCCTAAATCACATGCTTACATGCTTGAACACAAACAAATTTCTAAGTGGGGAAAATCAACAAAGACACAAAAACAAACAAGACACGAAAACACAAACATCAACTTAACATGTCAAAAGTGATAATTATTCACACCCCCCCCCCCCCCCCCCCACACTTAAAATCATGCAATGTCCCATTGCAAGAAAATAAATAGAAAGAGAGACGAAAACTTATCGCTTTTGACGACCACAATTGGCACAAAAATCGGAACCTTGATCGATCCCAAGAATTGCAACCTACAAAACAAACAAAGACAAAAATACCAAACAAGCGTAATATCTTCTAAAATGACCAAAAACAATAAAAATAAAGAAAAACGAATAGCTATCAATGGTGAAAGTTTCGAGGATCATTTGGATCATTAGGATCCCAAGGTGCCTGCGAAGAAGAAGAAGAAGGGTGAAAATCGGTATACCTCGAAAGATGGCGCTCAATATCGTAGACCCGATTCTCGACCCCTTGAACTCTCGTCCCCATGTTTTGCATTTGAAGTCCCAAGTTTTCCATATTCGTCGTCATCGACTGAAATAGCACGGCATGGGAATCCAGTCTCTCGAACAACCCGGTCTGAAACGTGTTGAACCCCTCTTGATATGCGCGAAAGTAAGTTGGGGGTTCCTCGGGTTGTGCAGCTCCGACTCCTTCATCCATTTGAATTTCCTCGTGTTCGGCCGGTGCTCCATGGATGGCTATGTAGTTTCTGACCGAACCCCGTAGATGCCATGGCTTGAACTGAGTAGGGGAAGATAAGTAAGAGCCATTGATGAGCTCAGCTGGGGTGATCTCCCGACTCGGGACGAGAGACATCGGAGGACTGGGATAAAATGGCACCGCCATATATCGAGCTATCCCCGTAGCTATCTGAGAGAGGGCGGGATGTGCATTGTGCCTCGACTGGTTGCCAATGATCTGGTTCCAAATGAAATGGGAGATGCTAACCTGTACATGATTCTTAGCAGCCCACAACAGGTAACACTCCGGACCACTAACCTTGCTCCCTTCTATTTTTCCTGTTACATTGAATGCTAGGAAACGATGCAACAGTAATAGAGAATTATCACGAATAAACATAGAAGGGGCACCCTTTTGTACCCAGTTATCACAACCAGTCAACTCTTTCCAAGCAGCAAAATAATTGAAATCATGAGGCACAAATTGAGAAGCATCATCAGCATAGTGAAAACCAAAAATCTCATGCATGCGATAGCAAGACACTTCACAAAAAATTCCACCCAAATTGCACAGAAAAGCAGCCTCCTCCTCCTGACCCTCATCAGTATTTTTCCCTAGTCTAGCAGTACACAACATCTCCAAACACAATATATCATGTCCCTCCCATTGGTTATTAAAATACTGAGTTAAGCCTAGGACCTCTAAATATTGAGCAAGTGACTCTCCTAGGCGCAATTCCTCAATAAACATAGGCGAATAATGGCGAGGGGGCAACAATTCCATATCTTTGAGATGAAGGTACCGATTTGTTACCTCATACCCATCATCGGTATCGAAGGGAACACGAAAGGTGACACCGTATTCTCCCGGTGTAATCCCTCCAACTGGACGAGCTGACATCCGGGCAGAAAATGGAAGACTAGACGATGCCGCTCCAAAAACCGGGGCTGCTCTCTTTCGTCGAGACATGGTAGCACCTGAAATCTAGAGGAAAACCGTGAGAAGAACAAAAAGGGAAAACAGTTATTCCAGAAACTGGAGAAACAGCGCGTGGCTTATGGAGCGGGCGCGCCGGATTACTGGAGCGGGCGCTCTGAAGCTGGACTGCGCGCGGACGCTCTAATCGAGTGGAGCGGTCGCTCCGGACGGACAATGGGCGCGGGCGCTCCTGGTTCTTGGAGCGGGCGCTCCGGTCGACGACTGCAGGCAGTGCGGTGGTGCAGAAGGCGGCGTCGGCGGTGCAAGCAGGTGGTGGTGCGGAAAGGACAGGGTAGGTGAGGGTGGTGGCCGGTGACGACTCCGGTGGTTATGACGGCGGCGGCGGCGGCTCCGGTATGGTGGCGTCGGTGACGAGTGGTGAAGAAAAGGGAGGAAGTGTGGCTAGGGTTCGTGTGGCTGCACAAAGAGATAAAAAGAAAATAGAAAAAATATAAAAGAAAGAGAGAAAATATAACTGATTCGCATAAGGGGCGCGGGCGCTCCGACAGGGTGGAGCGGTCGCTCCATATAACGTTCGCTGAAAAATTAGAATTCCAACAAGTAGTGGAGCGAGCGCTCCAATTCCTGGAGCGGGCGCTCCAAACCTGGTTCGCTCTCTATTTTTTTTTTTTTTTTTTTTTTTTTTTTTTTTTTTTAAATAAATAAATACGTGGGTTGCCTCCCACCAAGCGCTCTTTTAACGTCATTAGCTTGACTTACAAAAATTTCATCGAGAAGAAAGAGAAGGGGGATCGGAGATAAAAATGGTCTCAACCGTCTGAGGCAACGTCTCTCCTTTGATGTACGGTTTCAAATGTTGACCATTAGCTGAAAATATGTACCCCGACTCTTCATTCTTGATCTCCACAACTCCATGGGGAAGAACTCGAACGACCGTGTAAGGATCTCCCCACTTGGACTTGAGCTTGCCCGGAAAGAGACGAAGACGAGAATTGCAAAGAAGTACCGTCATCCCGGGCTTGAACTCCTTGTAGGTGATCTTCTTGTCATGGGGCCGCTTCACCTTATCCTTGTAAATCGTCGCATTTGATGGAGGTGGCGAGTTTTCCTCTTCTACTTCATCAATCTCCTCCAAATCCCATAGACGTTGCTCGATCTCCTCTTCCTCATCCACGCAACTAAAGAACTCGTCATCATCTTCTTCAACGAGCTCTTCATGACTTGCTACCCTATTAAAATCCTCACAAATATTTTCCTCAACAAGAGGGTTAGCAAGTTTAACATAAGAACAACTATGAATAGAGGAAGTGGGAATAGAAGACGAGTTTCGAAATACCGAAAATGTCACCGAACCTCCCTTGCCGGCCATGCTCAAAGTTCCGGAGCCAACGTCGATTCGAGTTTGAGTAGTTGCCATGAACGGTCGTCCTAGCAAAAGAAGATGACCTTTTCCACTCCTAGCTCCTCGCCCCACGTCTAGCACAACGAAATCGGCAAGAACTCGAATACCTCCCACAAGTAAAACAACATCTTCCATAATCCCCAAGGGCCGACTCAAAGAACCGTCGGCTAACTCGATGTAATAATTTGTAGGCTTAAGATCCCTTGAACCCATTCTTTCTTAAATCGAATAAGGCATCAAGTTCACCGCTGCCCCCAAATCCAACATTCCCGACACACGATCCCCATTATCCAAACTAACATCTAATGTAAAGCTTCCGGGATCACCTTGTTTCGGTAGAGATGAGAGATGACCGGTCGAGGTAGGAGAGGTGTTAGAACGAATTCGGCCTGCTTCGACGGCGGCCACCGTGTGAATCCTCATTTGCTTGTCTTCACCTTGCGTCTTGTTCTTCAATCTGCTCGGGAAAGGGATAGGAGGGACGTAAGGATTGGGCGCCTTATGAAAATTGGTCTCCTCCTTCTTTCTCTCCTCTGATTCGGATGCTGGAGGCGGAACAGGGAACTGGAGCGGGCGCTCCATGCTGGGTGCGCTGGATTTTAGATTCTGCTGGAGAGGGTGGAGCGGGCGCTCCAAGTATTGGAGCGGGCGCTCCGTGCAAGGCTCGCTCTGAATTTGCAGGAGTTGGAGCGGGCGCTCCAAGGATTGGAGCGGGCGCTCCATTTCACGCGCGCTGGAAGTTGAACTTTGCTCGACTTGGAGCGGGCGCTCCAAGGTCTGGAGCGGGCGCTCCATATGCTGCGCGCTGGGACTGCTTCTCGACGGGATCCAGCTGCTGCTCGGGTCCCAACGTCCATTAATTGGGCCCGTTCCTCCTATATCGGGCATGACTACACCATTATCCACCGTACGTCCATCCCTCAATACCGAAATTGATTGAGCTTGATAAGTTGGCGGATGTTGGGGCGGAATCGGAGGAACATATGGAGGATATTGCACTTCATTGGCTTGTTGTGGTTGAATCCCTTGACTCGGAATTCGCCCCGGTTGTTGAATCAAGTGCATTGCCCCTGAAATTTGTCCAATAGCCGTCTCGAGCCTCTTTATGTTTGCATCAAGGGCATGGAAACGATCCTCATCGACGAGAGGCTTTTGTGGAGGTGGTTGAGGACGAGGATTTTGGGGAGGAGGTGGAGGGTATGGTGATGAAGGATAATATGGAGGAGGTGGTGGATAATATGGGTTTGGTGGATATTGATGAGGAGGATAATATGGTGGTGGAGAGGGGTAGTATGGAATTTTAGGAGGGTAGGGATAATTATAAGGAGGGGGGCGACGATTTTGAAAATTCGGGTTCGTACCTTGCCCTTGAGGTGGTGGTCCTTGTGGCATGTAACCTTGGGCGGCATAGACCTCGGCTCCTCCTTCGTATGTGAATGCTCCCATATTTTCGCAAACCTCCTTGATATGGCCTAGCTCTCCACAAATATCGCACCGGTCCGGCTTCCTAGTCTCCAATTGAGGTGCCGGTGCGTTTTGCTTCATCTTTAAATCCTCGAGATCTTTCAACATATCGGCCATCTGCTTCTTCATGTCGGGGCTCATCGTGACCGACTTTGCCTCCATCTTTGTTGACCTAGATGACTTCTGTTGGGAACTTGCAGCAAGAGTCTCGAAAATCTTCTTCATATCATCGGCTGTCTTGACCGCAATATTTCCTCCGGCCGAGCTGTCCACCATGAATTGGCAGGTCTGATTCAATGCATCGTAGAAGTACTGCCAAATGAGCTCAGGAGCCATCTGATGGTGAGGACATTGTTGAAGTAAGTCCTGAAATCTCTCCCAAGCCTCGTGAAATGGCTCGTCGTGGTCCTGAGAAAAATTCATGATTTGCGACCGCACCTCCTGAGTCTTGCGGCTAGGATAATACTTCAACATAAACTTCTCGCACACCTCATTCCAAGTGTGGAGAGATTCGGCTGGAAGCGACAGGTACCATGACTTTGCCCGATCCTTCAGAGTATAGGGGAAACACTTCATCTTCAGGTTGTCCTCCGTAAGGCCTGATAGTGGAAAAGATTGCACGACGGTGCAGTACTCCCGAATAAATGTAAGTGCATCCTCGTTGGCCAGCCCGTGATAGGAAGGGAGCAACGCCGGGTGGTGAGGTTTCAGCTCGTGATTTCTGACCGCTTCCGTCAGAACAATCGCCGAAGTAGTGGCAGTGAAGGTAGGGCGAGCAAAATCTCCCATAAATCGTGCCATCGCTTCGGTCTCAGCAAAAACAACACTCAGCAAACAGGGTTAAACGCACCGAGTGGGAGAAATAAGAAAAACGAATAAACACAAATAAAAATGAAACAAATAAAAAATACTACACAATCAAAAGCCTAAAGTTTTCCCCGGCAACGGCGCCAAAATTTGTTTCACTAAAAAGTGTTTGCAATAGAACAAAATCCTATCGTAGCACTAGCAAGTAAAACCCAATGTCGAATCTCGAAGGAAAACTTAACAGGGCGATCAATTATGTAGTAAACCTAATCTAGCCTAAATCTAGGAAAGCAAGTAAATAATATTTTGGGTTTTTGATTTTAAATCCTAGGCAAGAAAATAAATCAAAGCAATAAATCAAAGCAAATAAATCTAATCTAGAAAGCTGGAAATTAATCTAAGAATTAAACTAATGAAAACAATAAATCTACCTAGGCAAAAATCGAAAAGAAAGCAATAAAGAAAGCAACGAAAGAAAAGAAAACGAATCTAGACATAATTAAACTAAATCTGAAAATCTGGAAATTAAATAAATAAATCTAAATCTAAGAACTTTGAAAACGAGAGAATTGAAAACGAAAGAAAAACGAATCTAAACTAGACTTTGGAAATCGAACGAACGAAATTAAACGAGCAATAAAGAAATCGAATCTAAAACTAAAGCAAGTAATTAAAGCAATTAAACGAAAGCAATAAAATAACTTACGAAAATAACGAAGAACGAAGAACTAGAATTAAACTGCAACGAACTACGAATCCGGATTCGAACTAAAGAAAGCAATAAAAACTAAAGCTAGAGTATTTAGAACTGAAAAACTAAGGTAAAAGCTTGTACAAATTCGTGCCCTAATGGCCTATATATACTAAGGTAGAAGTTCGACTCCAATAAGGAAACAATTAATAAAACACGCCAGGCGTGGAGCGGGCGCTCCAAAGAACGGGCGCGGGCGCTCCATAATAGCTACGCTTTTTCCCTTCTTCATTTGACCTGGAGCGGGCGCTCCAGAGGCTTAGCGCGAGCGCTCCCAAGCTGCCATGCAAATCCTCGAACACTGTACACGGAGCGGGCGCTCCAATGCCACGGAGCGGGCGCTCCATATGATCCGCGCTGATCATCCGCTTTTGCACTCCTTTTTCTTCCTTTTCTCGTTCTTTCTCCTTCTTTCGGCTCCCATGATCCCTAACAAGTAAAATACTCGAAACACCCAAATCATAGCTATAAAGACACAAAACGACTCAAAAACGACACAAAAACAAATAATAAATAACGACTAAAACCTAACAAAATGACACCAAACAACTCCCCCACACTTAGACCTTTGCTTGTCCTCAAGCAAAATAATCATATAATTTAGACTCAATTCAAATAATCCAAATCATAGAACATTTAATCATCGGAATCGACAAACTCAAACAAGGTCACTTTAATCCCAAGTTACGAACAATCATCATCAACAAACTATGCGGCTTATAAATCAATCCAAGTAAGAGGAAAAGCAATGATATCACACTTCTCACAATAATCTAGATCACCACAACTTAGACGACTAGCCTACTTCCCCTTTTTATTCAACAAATAAACAACTTTTTTTTTTTTTTTTTTTAAACTTGTGAACGTTTATGGCACAAAATTCACTAGGTTTAATCATCGATGGGTCACATCGAGCCTCCTAGTGCGGTTTCCCGTACCCATTGTCAAGAGGGGTAGAATGCCTACGAACACTTATTCTAATATACACGAGTATCATCTAGGACGATGTTCATGAAATGTGATCATTCGAGGGTCTCTCGAAGCCTTTTCATGTGGTTTCCCATGCTCATTACTCTAGTATTTTTATACGTTACAAGCAAGAGGAGCAGAAATCCTATCAACTCTTTATTCACATAAACACAACTTTTTTTTCTCTTTTTTTTTTTTTTAAAGGAGAAAGTAAACTAGCAATCCAAATTACAACAATCTAGACTAATCACTCAACCAAAAATCATAAATCATTTTCCTCAAACTCACATCAATTCATGCCCCACAATTCATCGAATCATAATATATCACAACTCAAGATTAAACCAACCTAATTTATGCTCAAATCAATTCCAACAACTAAATACTCCATCATCAAATTATTCAAATTAATCCTAAATCACATGCTTACATGCTTGAACACAAACAAATTTCTAAGTGGGGAAAATCAACAAAGACACAAAAACAAACAAGACACGAAAACACAAACATCAACTTAACATGTCAAAAGTGATAATTATTCACACCCCCCCCCCCCCCCCCACACTTAAAATCATGCAATGTCCCATTGCAAGAAAATAAATAGAAAGAGAGACGAAAACTTATCGCTTTTGACGACCACAATTGGCACAAAAATCGGAACCTTGATCGATCCCAAGAATTGCAACCTACAAAACAAACAAAGACAAAAATACCAAACAAGCGTAATATCTTCTAAAATGACCAAAAACAATAAAAATAAAGAAAAACGAATAGCTATCAATGGTGAAAGTTTCGAGGATCATTTGGATCATTAGGATCCCAAGGTGCCTGCGAAGAAGAAGAAGAAGGGTGAAAATCGGTATACCTCGAAAGATGGCGCTCAATATCGTAGACCCGATTCTCGACCCCTTGAACTCTCGTCCCCATGT
Organism: Thymus mandschuricus; assembly: GCA_029379335.1. Lineage (NCBI taxonomy): Eukaryota > Viridiplantae > Streptophyta > Magnoliopsida > Lamiales > Lamiaceae > Thymus > Thymus mandschuricus. The sequence goes on along the minus strand of CM057074.1, from coordinate 8,408,660 downwards.
TTTGCATTTGAAGTCCCAAGTTTTCCATATTCGTCGTCATCGACTGAAATAGCACGGCATGGGAATCCAGTCTCTCGAACAACCCGGTCTGAAACGTGTTGAACCCCTCTTGATATGCGCGAAAGTAAGTTGGGGGTTCCTCGGGTTGTGCAGCTCCGACTCCTTCATCCATTTGAATTTCCTCGTGTTCGGCCGGTGCTCCATGGATGGCTATGTAGTTTCTGACCGAACCCCGTAGATGCCATGGCTTGAACTGAGTAGGGGAAGATAAGTAAGAGCCATTGATGAGCTCAGCTGGGGTGATCTCCCGACTCGGGACGAGAGACATCGGAGGACTGGGATAAAATGGCACCGCCATATATCGAGCTATCCCCGTAGCTATCTGAGAGAGGGCGGGATGTGCATTGTGCCTCGACTGGTTGCCAATGATCTGGTTCCAAATGAAATGGGAGATGCTAACCTGTACATGATTCTTAGCAGCCCACAACAGGTAACACTCCGGACCACTAACCTTGCTCCCTTCTATTTTTCCTGTTACATTGAATGCTAGGAAACGATGCAACAGTAATAGAGAATTATCACGAATAAACATAGAAGGGGCACCCTTTTGTACCCAGTTATCACAACCAGTCAACTCTTTCCAAGCAGCAAAATAATTGAAATCATGAGGCACAAATTGAGAAGCATCATCAGCATAGTGAAAACCAAAAATCTCATGCATGCGATAGCAAGACACTTCACAAAAAATTCCACCCAAATTGCACAGAAAAGCAGCCTCCTCCTCCTGACCCTCATCAGTATTTTTCCCTAGTCTAGCAGTACACAACATCTCCAAACACAATATATCATGTCCCTCCCATTGGTTATTAAAATACTGAGTTAAGCCTAGGACCTCTAAATATTGAGCAAGTGACTCTCCTAGGCGCAATTCCTCAATAAACATAGGCGAATAATGGCGAGGGGGCAATAATTCCATATCTTTGAGATGAAGGTACCGATTTGTTACCTCATACCCATCATCGGTATCGAAGGGAACACGAAAGGTGACACCGTATTCTCCCGGTGTAATCCCTCCAACTGGACGAGCTGACATCCGGGCAGAAAATGGAAGACTAGACGATGCCGCTCCAAAAACCGGGGCTGCTCTCTTTCGTCGAGACATGGTAGCACCTGAAATCTAGAGGAAAACCGTGAGAAGAACAAAAAGGGAAAACAGTTATTCCAGAAACTGGAGAAACAGCGCGTGGCTTATGGAGCGGGCGCGCCGGATTACTGGAGCGGGCGCTCTGAAGCTGGACTGCGCGCGGACGCTCTAATCGAGTGGAGCGGTCGCTCCGGACGGACAATGGGCGCGGGCGCTCCTGGTTCTTGGAGCGGGCGCTCCGGTCGACGACTGCAGGCAGTGCGGTGGTGCAGAAGGCGGCGTCGGCGGTGCAAGCAGGTGGTGGTGCGGAAAGGACAGGGTAGGTGAGGGTGGTGGCCGGTGACGACTCCGGTGGTTATGACGGCGGCGGCGGCGGCTCCGGTATGGTGGCGTCGGTGACGAGTGGTGAAGAAAAGGGAGGAAGTGTGGCTAGGGTTCGTGTGGCTGCACAAAGAGATAAAAAGAAAATAGAAAAAATATAAAAGAAAGAGAGAAAATATAACTGATTCGCATAAGGGGCGCGGGCGCTCCGACAGGGTGGAGCGGTCGCTCCATATAACGTTCGCTGAAAAATTAGAATTCCAACAAGTAGTGGAGCGAGCGCTCCAATTCCTGGAGCGGGCGCTCCAAACCTGGTTCGCTCTCTATTTTTTTTTTTTTTTTTTTTTTTTTTTTTTTTTTTTTTTTAAATAAATAAATACGTGGGTTGCCTCCCACCAAGCGCTCTTTTAACGTCATTAGCTTGACTTACAAAAATTTCATCGAGAAGAAAGAGAAGGGGGATCGGAGATAAAAATGGTCTCAACCGTCTGAGGCAACGTCTCTCCTTTGATGTACGGTTTCAAATGTTGACCATTAGCTGAAAATATGTACCCCGACTCTTCATTCTTGATCTCCACAACTCCATGGGGAAGAACTCGAACGACCGTGTAAGGATCTCCCCACTTGGACTTGAGCTTGCCCGGAAAGAGACGAAGACGAGAATTGCAAAGAAGTACCGTCATCCCGGGCTTGAACTCCTTGTAGGTGATCTTCTTGTCATGGGGCCGCTTCACCTTATCCTTGTAAATCGTCGCATTTGATGGAGGTGGCGAGTTTTCCTCTTCTACTTCATCAATCTCCTCCAAATCCCATAGACGTTGCTCGATCTCCTCTTCCTCATCCACGCAACTAAAGAACTCGTCATCATCTTCTTCAACGAGCTCTTCATGACTTGCTACCCTATTAAAATCCTCACAAATATTTTCCTCAACAAGAGGGTTAGCAAGTTTAACATAAGAACAACTATGAATAGAGGAAGTGGGAATAGAAGACGAGTTTCGAAATACCGAAAATGTCACCGAACCTCCCTTGCCGGCCATGCTCAAAGTTCCGGAGCCAACGTCGATTCGAGTTTGAGTAGTTGCCATGAACGGTCGTCCTAGCAAAAGAAGATGACCTTTTCCACTCCTAGCTCCTCGCCCCACGTCTAGCACAACGAAATCGGCAAGAACTCGAATACCTCCCACAAGTAAAACAACATCTTCCATAATCCCCAAGGGCCGACTCAAAGAACCGTCGGCTAACTCGATGTAATAATTTGTAGGCTTAAGATCCCTTGAACCCATTCTTTCTTAAATCGAATAAGGCATCAAGTTCACCGCTGCCCCCAAATCCAACATTCCCGACACACGATCCCCATTATCCAAACTAACATCTAATGTAAAGCTTCCGGGATCACCTTGTTTCGGTAGAGATGAGAGATGACCGGTCGAGGTAGGAGAGGTGTTAGAACGAATTCGGCCTGCTTCGACGGCGGCCACCGTGTGAATCCTCATTTGCTTGTCTTCACCTTGCGTCTTGTTCTTCAATCTGCTCGGGAAAGGGATAGGAGGGACGTAAGGATTGGGCGCCTTATGAAAATTGGTCTCCTCCTTCTTTCTCTCCTCTGATTCGGATGCTGGAGGCGGAACAGGGAACTGGAGCGGGCGCTCCATGCTGGGTGCGCTGGATTTTAGATTCTGCTGGAGAGGGTGGAGCGGGCGCTCCAAGTATTGGAGCGGGCGCTCCGTGCAAGGCTCGCTCTGAATTTGCAGGAGTTGGAGCGGGCGCTCCAAGGATTGGAGCGGGCGCTCCATTTCACGCGCGCTGGAAGTTGAACTTTGCTCGACTTGGAGCGGGCGCTCCAAGGTCTGGAGCGGGCGCTCCATATGCTGCGCGCTGGGACTGCTTCTCGACGGGATCCAGCTGCTGCTCGGGTCCCAACGTCCATTAATTGGGCCCGTTCCTCCTATATCGGGCATGACTACACCATTATCCACCGTACGTCCATCCCTCAATACCGAAATTGATTGAGCTTGATAAGTTGGCGGATGTTGGGGCGGAATCGGAGGAACATATGGAGGATATTGCACTTCATTGGCTTGTTGTGGTTGAATCCCTTGACTCGGAATTCGCCCCGGTTGTTGAATCAAGTGCATTGCCCCTGAAATTTGTCCAATAGCCGTCTCGAGCCTCTTTATGTTTGCATCAAGGGCATGGAAACGATCCTCATCGACGAGAGGCTTTTGTGGAGGTGGTTGAGGACGAGGATTTTGGGGAGGAGGTGGAGGGTATGGTGATGAAGGATAATATGGAGGAGGTGGTGGATAATATGGGTTTGGTGGATATTGATGAGGAGGATAATATGGTGGTGGAGAGGGGTAGTATGGAATTTTAGGAGGGTAGGGATAATTATAAGGAGGGGGGCGACGATTTTGAAAATTCGGGTTCGTACCTTGCCCTTGAGGTGGTGGTCCTTGTGGCATGTAACCTTGGGCGGCATAGACCTCGGCTCCTCCTTCGTATGTGAATGCTCCCATATTTTCGCAAACCTCCTTGATATGGCCTAGCTCTCCACAAATATCGCACCGGTCCGGCTTCCTAGTCTCCAATTGAGGTGCCGGTGCGTTTTGCTTCATCTTTAAATCCTCGAGATCTTTCAACATATCGGCCATCTGCTTCTTCATGTCGGGGCTCATCGTGACCGACTTTGCCTCCATCTTTGTTGACCTAGATGACTTCTGTTGGGAACTTGCAGCAAGAGTCTCGAAAATCTTCTTCATATCATCGGCTGTCTTGACCGCAATATTTCCTCCGGCCGAGCTGTCCACCATGAATTGGCAGGTCTGATTCAATGCATCGTAGAAGTACTGCCAAATGAGCTCAGGAGCCATCTGATGGTGAGGACATTGTTGAAGTAAGTCCTGAAATCTCTCCCAAGCCTCGTGAAATGGCTCGTCGTGGTCCTGAGAAAAATTCATGATTTGCGACCGCACCTCCTGAGTCTTGCGGCTAGGATAATACTTCAACATAAACTTCTCGCACACCTCATTCCAAGTGTGGAGAGATTCGGCTGGAAGCGACAGGTACCATGACTTTGCCCGATCCTTCAGAGTATAGGGGAAACACTTCATCTTCAGGTTGTCCTCCGTAAGGCCTGATAGTGGAAAAGATTGCACGACGGTGCAGTACTCCCGAATAAATGTAAGTGCATCCTCGTTGGCCAGCCCGTGATAGGAAGGGAGCAACGCCGGGTGGTGAGGTTTCAGCTCGTGATTTCTGACCGCTTCCGTCAGAACAATCGCCGAAGTAGTGGCAGTGAAGGTAGGGCGAGCAAAATCTCCCATAAATCGTGCCATCGCTTCGGTCTCAGCAAAAACAACACTCAGCAAACAGGGTTAAACGCACCGAGTGGGAGAAATAAGAAAAACGAATAAACACAAATAAAAATGAAACAAATAAAAAATACTACACAATCAAAAGCCTAAAGTTTTCCCCGGCAACGGCGCCAAAATTTGTTTCACTAAAAAGTGTTTGCAATAGAACAAAATCCTATCGTAGCACTAGCAAGTAAAACCCAATGTCGAATCTCGAAGGAAAACTTAACAGGGCGATCAATTATGTAGTAAACCTAATCTAGCCTAAATCTAGGAAAGCAAGTAAATAATATTTTGGGTTTTTGATTTTAAATCCTAGGCAAGAAAATAAATCAAAGCAATAAATCAAAGCAAATAAATCTAATCTAGAAAGCTGGAAATTAATCTAAGAATTAAACTAATGAAAACAATAAATCTACCTAGGCAAAAATCGAAAAGAAAGCAATAAAGAAAGCAACGAAAGAAAAGAAAACGAATCTAGACATAATTAAACTAAATATGAAAATCTGGAAATTAAATAAATAAATCTAAATCTAAGAACTTTGAAAACGAGAGAATTGAAAACGAAAGAAAAACGAATCTAAACTAGACTTTGGAAATCGAACGAACGAAATTAAACGAGCAATAAAGAAATCGAATCTAAAACTAAAGCAAGTAATTAAAGCAATTAAACGAAAGCAATAAAATAACTTACGAAAATAACGAAGAACGAAGAACTAGAATTAAACTGCAACGAACTACGAATCCGGATTCGAACTAAAGAAAGCAATAAAAACTAAAGCTAGAGTATTTAGAACTGAAAAACTAAGGTAAAAGCTTGTACAAATTCGTGCCCTAATGGCCTATATATACTAAGGTAGAAGTTCGACTCCAATAAGGAAACAATTAATAAAACACGCCAGGCGTGGAGCGGGCGCTCCAAAGAACGGGCGCGGGCGCTCCATAATAGCTACGCTTTTTCCCTTCTTCATTTGACCTGGAGCGGGCGCTCCAGAGGCTTAGCGCGAGCGCTCCCAAGCTGCCATGCAAATCCTCGAACACTGTACACGGAGCGGGCGCTCCAATGCCACGGAGCGGGCGCTCCATATGATCCGCGCTGATCATCCGCTTTTGCACTCCTTTTTCTTCCTTTTCTCGTTCTTTCTCCTTCTTTCGGCTCCCATGATCCCTAACAAGTAAAATACTCGAAACACCCAAATCATAGCTATAAAGACACAAAACGACTCAAAAACGACACAAAAACAAATAATAAATAACGACTAAAACCTAACAAAATGACACCAAACATGGTACATAAATAAGGAGATATGATTCCTTATTTATCTCTAACCATATCTTTGCATATCCCATATTTATTCCTTTTCCATAACTTACAAATCTTATTCCTTTATTAATCCGGAATTAATAAGGAATTAATCTGTTCAGTTATGCAACTGTATATCCGGAATTAATTCTAACAAATAGAATTTATTCTAATTCCAGTAGAAGAATAAATAAATAAACATATACTAAATATATTTATATATGACATTTATCCCCATAAGATTTAATTAAATAAATCTTATCCTATTAGATTTAATCTTATCCTTGAATGATTAAATTATAAATAATTAGATTTAATCTTATCCCACTGGATATAAATCTAAATTAATTATATTTAATATCCATCCAACGAATATAAATCCAATATATATCATATACTGGGCCTGAGTACAATTATTGAGCCCATACTCAATAATACTATTTAGATCGATTCCCGAGGTCTGTTTGGGCCATCCTAGGGATCGGATACCAGACAGAGTTGGGCCTTATCTAATTCGATATTTCCATGTCCACCCCTGAACATGTATCTCATTAGAACTATGACGCACTCCACTAAAGTGGCATAGCTGAATCACCGCTCTGTCCCAATTATGTTGATTGGGGCTGGTATTTTGTTTAGTTCGACCCCCGTGTTTAAGACTTTCCATATCCGTTAATCAATTAGAGCTACCATGACTACTCCTAATTGTTAACATCTATTCCTCAGGTAGTACCCGTTCACTCCTTATTATATACCTGAACTTAATCAGCATGCATGACTTGGTATAATAATCCTTGTGAACTCCCTGAGGGGTTAACGTCAACCTACACTCACGTAGGAAACGGCTTATTGATAACACTTATTAGACATACTATGCATCTCCGTGTTACCCAAAGTACGTCAAGATTGAGATGAACTAACGAGAAGTTTATATCATCGTAAATCAAAGTAACATCGAAGAATACATATACATCTAATAGTTTACCAAGGTTAAGATCGAGCTAGAGCCTGAGATCTATAGCTCTTCACCTATATCACCTTCGATATAGGGTCAGTATCAGAAGAGCATTATCTCTGTTGATCCTCAATACGTTCCACCGTACCAGTATAATTAGTGATTATGACTCATCACTACCATTAAGCTGCAGTCTAGACCGATAGCTCAGCCCAAGCTATCTCGACTGTGAACTGTTTATATCTCATCATTATTAACGACCTTCGTGATCCTCTCCCAACTCAGATCGACACGTGGTCTAAAACATGAGATAATGGGCTTTATTCTTGCTTATACATATTCTTCCAGATAGGGATTGTTAACAGTGGACCTGTGTCGTAACCACTAAAACAACTGGTTTTGCTTTAGTTATACAACAACCCCAACACCTTGGTGATGACATCCTTCGTAGGTAAAGGAACTTCCACCACATCATTTCTCTTAAGAAACTCCCTCTCAAGAATAGGATTTCTCACTTCCTTCTTTTTTGTCTCAACCACGTGGTCTTCCTCTTCATATGGCAAATCCTCAACTAATGGCTCTTCTTCAACATCCACAACTTTCTCTTTGCTTCCATATGCTCTTCCACTTCTTGTAAAGATAGCACTACAATTCTTCTTGGGATTCACCTCCGTATTGCTAGGGTATTGCCCTTGCTTGTGTTGTGAAGCAACATGGTTAGCCATTTGGCTCATTTGACCCTCAAGCATCTTGATATGCTTGTCCATGGAAGAAACCGTGTTCTCCAAGGTGGTGACCTTTTGCCCCGTTTGAGCAATGAAAGTGCTTTGTTGAGCGGCCATTTGTTGGATGATGCTTTCCAACCCCGGTTGAGGAGGCTTCTTTTCTTCAACAACTTGATGCGGAACACCAAATCCGGGAGGATAAGATTGAGGAGCATTGATAGCATTTTGCGGATTTCCATAGGAGAGGTTTGGATGATTATTGAAGGAAGGATTTCCATAACTTCTTTGAAAATTACTTTGATTCCAACGGTTGATGTACTTCACCTCCTCCTCATTTAAGACCTCATCATTCTCATATTTCTTGATAGCTCTTATCTCCATCATGTCTCTTTGACCCTTGTCATAATCACTCTTTAGAGTAGTGATTAGTGAAGTCAACTCATCATATCTCTCATCCGATAGAGAGGCAACCCTCTTTGTGGAAGTCCGTTCCATAGGCCATTGGTAGGCATGAGCGGCCATCTCTTCAACTATCCTCAATGCTTCCTTGGCATGCTTGTTCAACAAACAACCCCCCGTGGTGGCATCAACTGCACTTCTTGTGTGAGAAGTGAGTCCACTATAGAAGTGAGTTACTTGTTGATCTTCACTCAAACCGTGTTGAGGACATTTCCGGATAAGCTCTCTATACCTTTCCCAAGCTTCAAATAAGGTCTCATCTCCATGTTGAGAGAAATGAGAAATCTCTGAAATCATCTTGTGAGCCTTTGAGGGAGGGAAGTACTTTGATAAAAAGGCTTTGCAAAGATCTTGCCAAGTGTGTATCTCCGACTTATTCAATCCTTTGTACCAATCTTTGGCTCTATCCCTCAAAGAAAAACCAAACATCCGTAGTCGAATGGCATCACAAGGGACACCATTTAGCTTAACGGTGTCACATATCTCCAAGAAAGAAGTAAGATGTGAATTTGGATCCTCCAAGGGACTTCCTCCAAATTGAGCATTCATCACCATTTGAATCAAGCCGGTCTTCAACTCGAAATTGTTGGCATTGATAGTGCCCCACTCTCCTCCTTGATATTGATCCGTTGGAGCTTGATACATAAAGTTGATAGGAGGTGGTGGCGCCTCATTAGCCTTCCTCTTTTGCTCATCAATTTCTAATTGCATTTCTTCCATTCTTCTCATGATGGCCTCCATATTCGGGTTTTGATCACCCATTTCTTGCTCTTCTATAGAATTCCTTCTTCTATGTCTTCTTTCAAATTGCAAGACAAGTGGCTCTACAAGTCTTCCCTTGGACCTTGTGAGCATGTACCTTCAAAACAAAAAGAAAGAGAAATTAAAAACAAGCTTAGATTAGTAACAAGTGACTAAACAAACTATTGAAATGTCTATCTAATCACTCCTCGGCAACGGCGCCAAAAATTGACTCGGCTATTTCTAGCCTATCAATAATACAATAACCGAACTAGCTAGTAGTCCGGGTCGAACCCCAAGGAGTGAATGTATCGATAGAAAATCAAGTAGTTCACGTAGTCCCTATCATACTATCTAAGCACATATTCATGAGTTTGATGTGTTATAACTAGGCAAGTAATGAGTAAGTAAAAATAACAAGCAAAAATAAAGGCAAGTAATGTAAAGAACAAGTAAAGGAACAAGTAGTAGAAATTCGATAAAAGCAAGCAAGGATTCAAATGATTTCCGGTGTGATTAGGCCAAGGACTAGGCAAGTGATGTATCAAACCATTTTAATTCATTGGAGTGGCATTATTACATAAGTCAAGCTATCTCATCCTCCTAAGACTTGATAACTAGTGGATTGAATAACATGCTTACCATTCTAAACATATTACCAACTCCTAAAAGCACAATGCCTATTAATCTAACATCAATTTACACAATTCTTTTTAGGAGCAATGCAAATCAATACTAGATAATAATGTGAGCAAGGATTCAAGCCATCAAACACCTTATATGCACTCATGGTTGTCAATCATTCATGCAATTAAATCCAATCAAATCTAAGGGCAACTCAAAGGAAAGGTAGATCCACATCAATAACCACCAAATCCTAGCCTAATTCACACCATCCATCATTTGAAACCTCTAAGAAAACTAGCCACTCATCATAGATCTAACAATCAAACCAACAAAAAGAAGAGAATTCATGGTAGAAATAACAAGGAAAGTAAAAGGAAATAAAATGCTTCAATAATCTTCAATCTTCAAGCTTCATCATCCAACAAAATTTGAAAGTACTAACAAGGAAAGGAGGGAAAAGCTAGGGTTCTAAGCAATAATGCAAGAGTGAATTTAAGTGATCCAAGTTGCCAATTGAGGCAAATAAGAAGGTATTTATAGTTTTCCCACAAATTGGGGTCAAATTGCAAAAAATAGAAACTTGAGTTGAGAAGGTGGGGTAAAATTTGTAATTTCTGGAAAGTTGACTAGAGGTTTGACTTGTGCATTTCCGCCCACATTTCACAGTTTGCGCGCTCTCACGGTTTTGGCTCGTTCTCTCTCGTCCGGCATCGGAAAATTAATCCGCTAAGTGCTACGGCTTCCTCTCTCGATCCTCTTTGACATAGGATAAGTCAAACGTTCCCAGAAATTTGCCACAGCACCTGAAATAGACACAGAACTCGAGAGAAAATGCAACGCATATAGAAAATGCATAAGTATGAAAACCTACCATTTCCTATTCATTTAAGCACACATATCAAAGCCAAAACCTTCCAAAAATATCTTGAAATGCATATAAAATATCGGTTTGTCAACTCCCCCAAACTTAAGCCATTATTCGTCCTGAAAATGGAACAAAACAATCAAAACACTCAAACCGAATGGGTATGCAATTCAAGATCATCGATGTCTCAAAGTACTCACTCAACAAAACATTTTCAATCATGGAACTCCCAAGGTGAATCGAACAATCCATAATCACACAACACTTTCAACCAAGAAATCAATCACTCAAACATCATGAAACTCCAAACCTCTCTAGGTGTAAGTGTATCGCTCTTTCTCTCAAGTATATGGTAGGAAGTTTACACTCATCGAACTCATGCATGCATCGCTCTTACCATAAGCTTGCCCTAAATCTCAAGATCTCCATCGCTTGATTGTGCACTCGAACTAAGATCAATTAGGTCTTTTATTTAGGCTTGTAATGTAGGGACATTGGTTTAGGTAGGGAAATTTAGGCTAAATGACTCAAAACGTCTTCTAAGTACTCCACCCTTCTCTTCTCCACTCTAAGTATAGATTTCTCCATCTTCTACCACACCATTTCACCTTTTCAATCAATGAAACTCAAATCTTTTGATGGAATGTTTCAAAAAATTTCTAAAGACTACTCCTTTATGCTCTTATTCTTTCATGCTTCCTTTGATTCTCTTTTTTTTTCATTTCTTTTTGAGAGAACTTTGTTCTCATTTTTTTTTTCTTTTCACAAATGAGCTTATAGGAGTATCTTTTCTATCAAACATCTTCCCATATCAATAATACCGAACTAGCAACGATAATCAAGTATCAAACCACAAATCAATAACATTTTATAATATCTTCCCATATCAATAATAGTTGACAAACCGATATTTTATACGCATTACAAGATGATTTTGGTAGATTTTGGCTTTGATATGTGTGCTTAAATGAATAGGAAATGATAGGTTTTCATACTTATGCGTTTTCTATATGCTTTGCGCTTTCTCTCGTTTTCCGTGCTAATTTCAGGTGCTGTGGAAATTTTCTGGGAATGTTTAACTTATCCTATGTCGAAGAGGATCGAGAGAAGAAGCCGTAGCACTTTGCGGATTAATTTTCCGATGCCGGACGAGAGAGAACGAGCCAAAACCGTGAGAGCGCGCAAACTGTCAAATGTGGGCGGAAATGCACAAGTCAACCCTTGGTCAACTTTCCAGAAATTACAAATTTTACCCCACCTTCTCACTCAAGTTTCTCTTTATTGCAATTTGACCCCAACTTATGGGAAGTCTATAAATACCTTGTTATTTGCCTCATTTGGCATGATCCAACACTTGTAATTCATTTGTGCACAACAACTTTAGAACCCTAGCTTTCCCTCTTTCCTTTTTAGTATTTTCAAATATTTGAAGATTATGCTTGGAGTTTGAAGAGATTGTTGAAGATTTCTTCTCTACTTTTCTTTCCTTGTCATTTACATTATGTTTTTGCTTATTGTTCATGGTTTGATGCTTAGATCCATGCTAGGCTAGATCCATTTGGGTTTCAAATGATGGATGATGTGAATTAGGCTAGGATGTGAGGGCTATTGATGTGGATCTACCTTTCCTTTGAGTTGCCCTTGGATTTGATTGGATTTAATTGCATGAATGATTGACAACCATGAGTGCATACAAGGTGTTTGATGGAATGCCTAGGAAGCTTCCATTCATAGCACTTGGCATGAATCCTTGCTCATATTATCTAGTATTGATTTGCATTGCTCCTAGAAAGAATTATGTGAATTGATGTTAGATTAATAGGCATTGTGCTTTTAGGAGTTGGTAATATGTTTAGAATGGTAAGCACGTTATTCAATCCACTAGTTATCAAGTCTTAGGAGGATGAGATAGCTTGATTTATGTAATAATGCCACTCAAAGGAATTAAAATGGTTTGATACATTACATGCCTAATCCTTAGCCTAATCACATCGGAAATCGTTTGAAACCTTATCTTTTTTACTTGTTCCTTCACTTGTTCTTTACATTCCTTGCCTTTATCTTTGCTTGTTATTTCGTTTACTCATTGCTTGCCTAGTTATAAAACACCAAAACAATGTCTATATGCTCAAATAAGATAATAGAGACAAGACGAACTACTTGATTATCTCTCCACACATTCTCTCCTTGTGGTTCGACCCGGACTACTAGCTAGTTCGGTTATGATATTATTGATAGGCTATTTCAATAACACATTCATGGATGTTATTATTCCATATCAATAGCATCTTCCCCGGCAACGGCGCCAAAAATTGACTAAGCTAATTTCAAGCCTAGCAATAATACCGAACTAGCTAGTAGTCCGAGTCGAACCACAAGGAGTGAATATGGCAATAGCAAATCATGTAGTTCACGTAGTCCCTATCATACTATCTAAGCACACATTCATGATTTGATTTTTTAACTAAGCTAGACAAAGAGTAAAGTGGAATATAAACTCAACAATGTAAAGTAAACAAGGCAAGTAAAATTCGAATGTAGAATATCAATAGTAAAAGGCATGGATCCAAGTGATTTCAAATATGATGATGATGAAGGTCTTAGAATCTAGATGCTTCAAGCCAATTTAATCCACCTTGGATGGTTTCTTATATCATATTTGCTAACCTACCTTACTAGGGTGATTAACAAGTGGATCAATGGAGCAACAAATGCTTTCTAAGCCTTTAAATACTCTATCAACTCCAAATAGCTCAAATTTGTCTAAGAAAACCTACCAACTCTCATCCAACCCATCTAATTCTTTCTAGGAACTATATGAGATGAAATCAAGTTATATGGGTATGGATTGATGCCAAGTGCTATGAATGGAAGCTTCCTAGGCATTCCATCAAACACCTTAGATGCACTCCTAGTGATCAATTATTCATGCATTCAAATTAAAGTCCCAATCCATAGGCAATCCAAGAGGAAGGTAGATCAACATCCTAGAATTTAACACCTATCATCTACATCAAATTATCCATCACTTGGAGCCATAAGCAAGCTTAGCTAGCCATAGATCTAGCAATTAAACCATCAAAAGTAAGAGAAATCATAATGGAAATAACAAGGAAATGAAAAGGAATTGAAATGCTCCACAAATCTTCAATATTCAAGCTTGATCATCCACAAATATTTGAAAATACCAAATTAGAAAGTGGGAAAATAGCTAGGGTTCTAAGAGAAAATGCCAAAGTGAATTACAAGTGTTATTAGATTCCCAAATAAGGAAAATAACTAGCTATATAGTTTTCCCACAAATTAGGGTCAAATTGCAAATACTAGAAACTTGAGATGAGAAGGTGGGGTAAAATTTGTAATTTCTGGAAAGTTGAATAGAGGTTTGACTTGTGCATTTTCGGTTGACTTGTGCATTTCCGCCCACATTTCGTAGTTTGCGCGCTCTCACAGTTTTGGCTCGTTCTCTCTCGTCCGGCATCGAAAAATTAATCTGCAAAGTGCTACGGCTTCCTCTCTCGATCCTCTTCGACATAGGATAAGTCAAACTTGCCCAGAAAATTTCCACAACACTTGAAATTAGCACGGAAAACGAGAGAAAGTGCAAAGCATATAGAAAATGGATAAATTGTAGAAACCTATCATTTCCTATTCATTTAGACACATATCTTAACCAAAACACGCATCGAGACGCACTCTAAAGCATGCTAAATATGTGGTTATCAGATGCGGACTTGAAGCCGTTGAAGGTTGGTGGCTTTGTCCCTCCACACTCGACAGTACTTGCCTTTGACCGGAAGCTTTTCAGACGGCTGCTTTGTCTCTTTGCCAAAAATGGCTAAGAGCCAAGTTCAACAGTAACTGGAGCATCCTGTACTGTAGCGGCAGCTCTGTCGGTCTGGCAGTCAACTCCCGTGCTCCATTCTTCGTGTGCCACTTGGAGATCCGCAATAAATGGCTTGATCTTCACTTGACTTGAGTTTGAACTCTTAGTTTGAATGTGGCGGGAAACTTGATCTGCCGCTTTCAGTTAGGAAGTGGCTCGCTTCGCTTTAGTTTCTTGAGCATCCGCCTTAGTAAGTGTTGACTCGCTTTGACTTTACTGTAGCGCTCGCTTCGCTTCGCTTCGGCAGACTCGCTTCACTTCAAAACACACTCAAGTGAGTGGCCTTCACTTGAAAATCTGCAGTCTAAAATCTAAGTGTCTAAAGCAAAAATAAAGCCTTCCTAACATTATAGGCTTGAAAAATTCTAACCTGTCTAATCAAAATAGGGTCGCTTGGGAATAGGATTTCCATAGAGGGTTTTGGGATCTAATCAAAACATATTACATATTTAATTAAAACATCCCATAAAGTTCCCCCTTAACACAATAAACCTTAACAATTCCCAACAATTTCCCCCTTTTTGATGATGCCAAAACCTGACACTTTAACCACTGTAAGAACTTCAAGCGACTGAATCCTTCACAGTCTTTTTCATTTTTTTTTAAGTTCTTATGGTTTTAAGCGTAGGCTTTGTAGCATAAGGATAAAAACACATAAAGCATAAAAATACTTTAATGTAAGAGAGACACGCTTGACAGAAAAGTAAATTGAGATAGATGGATCAAGCATAGCACAATAGCAGTTCAAGGTCTGTCAGTATAGTATGCTGCATAAACATTAAGCTTCATAGACTTGGGGGTTTCTGTGCTCTCTCTGTGCATGCTTTCCAATTCCAAAGCTTCATCAATCTCAGCATCAAGAATTCTTCGGTTGGGGATATCTGAGTTCGGAATTCTGGGCATAGGAAATTGTACTTGCTCGGGAACTTTAATGATCTTCTTCTTGGGCTCCGCTCGCTCTATCTCTATGAAAATCTTCCTTAAACGTCAATACCATGAAATTGTTCAAGGCATCAAGCGGAGATGGTGTCTTGGAAAAGGACTACTTTCCAATAGTAATAAGCTTTGATAAATTTGATGCGACACTCATTCCATGCTTCCTTCAGCTCGTCGGAAATGAAGTCTTCGATGAAGCAAGCATCGGGATGGTTCGCTCTCCTTTCCTCAATCTCTTCAAACGACCTGCTTGTCATCTCCTTTATCATCCGATTGAACCTTTCGCTCTGCTCAGAGTTAAATGTTGGAGCTCTTGAGTTGATCAGCTTCCTTATGAAGTCTAGCTCTTCCTTAGTGTACATCTTAGAGTCCACCATCTCACTTATGGTCTTCTTGCATGCGTTAAGATCTGCATCTATGACACATACCTCTGATTCATCGGGGGTGAATGGTATATACTCACAGCGCAGAAGGCATGATTGGATCAACATATTTTCTTCTAGTAGTGCAAGGGCTCTCTATTCGACCTTTTTCATTCTGGCAATTCTGACTGCCTCATTCCTATCGGCCTTTCACTTCTTCTCCTCCTCCTCCTTCTTCTTTTCCTCCAAGAGAGAGGTGTTTCACCAAAAAGTGTTCGCAATAGAACGAAATCTATCCTAGCACTTAGTAAGTAAAAACCCAATGTCGAATCTCAAGGAAAACTTTGCAGGGCAAATAATTATGTAGCAAAAATCCTAATCTAGCCTAAAACTAAGAAAGCAAGTAAAAAGAATTTGGTTTGGTTTTGTTTTAAGTCCTAGGCAAGAAAATAAATCAAAGCAATAAATAAAAGCAAGTAAATAACTAATCTAGAAAGCAAGAAATAGATCTAAGAATTAAACTAAAATAAAACGATTAATCTACCTAGGCAAAAATCGAAAAGAAAGCAACGAAAGAAACGAAAATGAATCTAGACATGAATTAAACTAAATCTGAAAATCTGGAAATTAAAGTAAATAAATCTAATTCTAAGAACTTGGAAAACGAAGTAATCGAAAACTAGGAAAAACGAATCTAAACTACGAACTTGAAAACGAACGAACGAAATTAAACTAAGCAATTAAGAACTAAATCTAAGGAACTAGGAAGCAATTAAATCAAATAAAAGAAAGCAATAAAGTACTTACGAGATTAAACGAAGAACGAAGAACTAAGTAAAAACTTGAACTAATTGAAGAACGAAGTAGCGATCCGGATCGAACAAAGGAAAACTAAACTAAAGTATTTGAATGCGAAACTAGAGCTAAAACTGAGGTAAAAGTTGATACAAATTCGTCCCAAAGTACTAGTATTTATAATAGGGAGAAAACCTAATTATATAAGGAAACAAAATCCTGGACGCGGACATCTGGCCGATCGGCCAGATTTGTTAAGGACTTGGCCGATCGTCCAGATTAGGCACTGGACGATTGCGCGTGACTCTCTTGTTTCGGCCGTATCTTCCTCATCCGAACTCCAAATTGACCTCCGTTTTCGCCTATGTGCTCCTATCGAACCCCTCTTCGCTATAATGCTTTCATTACATCCAAAATGAATCTTCAATAAAATCATGAGAGGTTAGAACTCGAGGTCAATGATTACTCAACAATCTTTCTTCTCCTTTTCTTCTCGTTTCCGCCCTTTTCATCCTACAAGTACCAAAAACTCCAAACAACCAATTCATAGCCAAAGACACACGAAAAGACACAAAAATACAATGAAAACGGACAAAAAAACATGATTAAAAACCTAACATCTAGACACCAATCAAGAGGCTTTAGCAGATAGGCTCGCTTTGATCTTTTGGCGCTTAGCCGCTGGATCCTCCTCTTTTCCTGTTGGAGCGGCTCGCTTGGGTTGTGTCTTGGTTGGTGCTGCTTTTGGCGGTGGTGGCGTCGATTTCTTCTTATCAGCAGCAAGAGGTGCGGTGAGAGCGGGTGCTTGAGTAGAAGCTGAGGGAGCCGCTTGGGATGGCATTTTCTGAAGCGGCTGGATCTGTGGAATTTCAGTAACTCCCGTCTTCATCAGCTCAAACTCTTGCAGCATCTCGAGAGTTGTAGCAAAAACTGCATCGACTTCGATTTGCTGAGCAACGTTGGTGCAACGTTGGTGGAAGTTCTGGCTTTGTGTGCAGCAGCAACAGCTGTTGATGAAGTGAGCAGCTTTGGCTTCTCCTGATAAGCAACTAGGCCTTTGCCATTTGCCTTCTCAACTTCCTCCTCTTCTTCTTCCTTCTCTCCTGCCTTCTTCCCTTCTCCCTTTCCTTCAAACTTCTTCCCTTCCCCCTTTATGCCATCATCAACTTTGCCCAGAGGGAACAGGAACGATAGCTTTCTCGTCGATGGCACAGCAGAGGCTTGCGAATTCGTTGATTATTGCACGGAGCGTCCCATCAGCACGATCGGCAAAAAGGTTTTCCTTGGCAAGGACTATCTCTGCAGTTTTCTCCGATAACTCCTCTAGCAAGAGTGAGCACTGCTTCTCTTGCTCGACCAGTGCCTTCTCCTTCTGTGCGAACTCTGCCATCAAATTTTCTAGCGGCTCAACCGCTTAGAAGCGAGCCTCAAGCTCCATTGATGAAGACCAAGGACGTTGGGTTTTAAGCCAAAGAAAGATAGAGCCTCTTCACTCTCTACAAAAGGTCTAAGCATAGTGTGGTCAGAAGGATATTGAGATACAAGATTTGACATTATTTCTTCCTCCCAAGGAGATAGGGGAGGAAGGGACCGAGAAGGTTTAATTCTCTCTGCTAGGATTTCTGTACAAACTAATGTCATGGATGTTCCAAGAAGCATCGGAAGGGGGGCTAATAGTCAAATAATATTCATGCCAATCTTTATCTTTGGACTTGTATTTGCCATATATATTCGCAAAGATGAAAATCCCTATGTTTTAGTTCGTGGGTGCGGAAGAAAAGGAATGCCGTATCCTTTACCCCCTCCAGACTAGCAATTATGTGAAAAAAGGCAGCCTTGCGGATAGATGCAGGGTTCAATTGATTTAGGGGCGCATTGTATAATTGAACGATACGAACAAAAAAGGGAGGCACTGGAAAGCGTAAGCCAGCCATCAATTGAAAAAACCAGAAAGTCTTGCGAGGAGATTTCGGCAATAAAGGCCGTTCATTCTTCTCAGGAATCTCCAGCAAATATCCCCCAAACTTCTTCACTTATTTAATAAAAACGTCCAAAGCAGTCTTATTTAGGGTAGAGGCTTCATACCTATCCAAAGGGAGGATTCACTTCTTCAGCCTATTCTCAGTACTGTCTCTCTGGGATTCGGACCCCTGAGTAGATCTAGTAGATCTACTGCTATTCCGATAGTCGAAAGTACTCCGACGGGAAGAAGAGGGTTTCATAGTGACTTTCTAAAGATGATAGCGGAAAATCTAAGAGAAGAATAGAATATAAGAGTACCTGCTTGATGGGGAAGTGGAAACTCCGAGAAACTGAAAATAGTGTGTTGGGAATTGTTAAGAACGAAAATGTTAAGGGGGAACTACATGGGACACTTTAAAAATGTAGTGTTTTGATTTGATCCCAAAACCCCAAAGCGTTCTGTTCCCAAGCGACCCATTTGATGTAGATGATAGGTTAGAATTTTTCTAAGCCTAAACTGTTAGGATGGCTTTGTTTTGCTTAGCTTTAGACTGCAGGAATTCCAAGTGAAGGCCACTCGCTTGAGTGTGTTTTCCGAAGCGAAGCGAGTCTAGCAAGCCGAAGTGAAGCGTGCCGAAACTAGCGAAGCAAAGCGAGCGCTACAGTGGAATCAAGTGAACCCACCAAAGCGAAGCGAAGCGAGCGCTACAGTTCAAAGCCAAAGCGAAGCGAAGCGAGCGCTATAGTGGAATCAAGTGAACCCACTAAAGCGAAGCGAAGCGTGCGCTACAAAGAAAAGCCGAAGCAAGTCAACGCGAGTCAACACTTAATTAAGTAGTGTCTCGGGAAATTTATTTCTCAAGGTGACTCATTACAAATATGACCGTGAAGCGACTCACATCAGAGCGGCCGCTACAACTTCTAAGCGAAGCGAGCCACTACCTACCAGAAAGCGACAGCGCGACTCCCGCCCATATTTTGAACTCCAGTCAACAGGAGATCGTAGCATTAATTACAAGATCTCCACGTGTCGAAAGCGGAGTGGAGCAGAGGAGTTGACTGCCAGGCCGACAGGGCGCCGCTACAGTACTGGCTCGCTCCAGTTACTGTTGAAGTTGGAGTTTAGCCAGATTTGGCAAACGGACAAACTGCGCATCTGCAAAAGCATACTGGCTGCTCAAAGTACTGTCGAGTGGAGGAGAGACAAGGCCACCAACCAAGCAACGGATCTCGGCCATCTCTCCGCCTATAATAGTGAAGGATCACAACGTGAAGAAGTAGAACACTACTTGAGCATTCGAGCCTACTGCAAACAAACACTCCCAAGCCTTCGAGCAAATCTTCGAGTTTTTGTTTTCCAGTGTTCTCCGAGTTTCCAGTTCATCGGAACTCGTCTTCACAACCTTCACACTTAGAGTCTAAGCCCATTTCATATCCAAGCTTAGAAGAAGAACTCTAGCCATCTTTGCATCAACTGTAAAGAGTTCTTCATTAGTGTGTTCGTCAACCAAAAACCCTAAACTCTGTCTGTTAGGTTTTTGTGTCGTCGTTAGGTTGTTCCGATCCAAGGCCCTTCTTTCATCGATTGAAGAAGCCTCGATCATAGAGTGGAGATCCAAGCTTGCACTTACATCGTTTGTGTAAAGCTCGATCGAAGCTAGGCTGTAAGGAGAGCCCGTAATCTCCCTGTCTGTACGACTGAAGAGAGTGAAGCTTCCAGTCTTTGTTAGGTTTGAGTAGTGAACCCGCAATCACTACGTTAGTCGTTTGATCCAGGCGAGTGTAGCCCGATCTCAACCAGGTTTTTGAAGGACCCGTAACCTTCAAAGTTCTTGAGTGAAAAGAACAGTTGCCAACGTGCAACAAAGTGGACGTAGGAGTGTTATCTCCGAACCACTATAATTCTCTGTGTCGTATCTCTCTAACCCTATATTCTTACTTGTTTGATTATCCATTGCATATTGCATCTAAACAAACCTAATCTGGAAATTTTAAATACTTAGGAAAGATTTAGCTCACCAAATTCCGCACACGAGTAAAGACTCCCTCTTGATCAAGTACTCACTTCGGTCAAGCAGGCAAGCTATATACTGTCGATCTAGCTTCAGCTAGGTCTTAAGTTTCAAGCGAGCTCTTTACTTGTTACTCTGAGTTAAGGGATTTGAAGTTGAAAAACTTCAAAATACGTATTCACCCCCCCCCCCCCCTCTACGTATTTTCCCATTAACAAACCGGGACCAACAAGTGGTATCAGAGCAGCGGTTCTTTCGAGCCTCTGCTTTGCATATCCGAAGCGAGTCCCCACTCGCTTCACGTTTTACTCACTGAACCGGATCCTATTTTCCTAAGTGCATCAAAACCTCACTCACGCATATTGCATTTACTGTTGATAGTTTGCTATGTCTACATACAGTGCATCAAACCTTCCACAGTTCTCGATCGAAGGATACGAGACATGGAGTTTCCGAGTCGAGAGCTTCCTTTGCTCCATCCACGACCGGATGTGGGAAGTCATAGAGGACGGACCAATCGAAATCAAGAAAGCCATATCTGTGAACGTACCAGCTGCTGAAGGACGCGAAGCTCATGTCAGACAAGAGTACGTCGAGAAGGATACGGATGAGTATACTCCAAATGACTTCAAAGTTGCCAACCTCGACAAGATTGCACGCCACACGATGCAGAGCATCGTGTCGGACGCCTATTTACCACGAATAAGGAAATGTGCAACGGCGAAGGAAATGTGGGAAACTCTAGCCCTCATTTCTCAAGGAACAGACAAAATCAAGGAGAACAAACTCGCCGTTCAGATGCGGGAGTTTGAGAGTCTGATAATGAAGTCAGGAGAGTCCATCGACACCTTCGAGCTGAGAGTTACAAACATCATTGCAACTCTCAACTCGCTTGGGAAGGAACTCACAGATAAGGAAGTCAACCTGAAGATTGTCCGAGCTCTCACAAGGAAGTGGCAGACTATGAAGGAGCTGTACCTAGCAACCAAGGATCTATCAAAGTTCACACCGGAGATTCTGTTTTCCGAACTCAAAGCTCATGAATTCGATCTGAATCGAATGAACCTCGACGAAGAGGATGAAGCGCCCACTACGTCAAAAAGAGTAGCATTCAAAGCGGCCGAAGGGCCAAGCGAGCAGTCGCTAGCCAAGATGACGAGGGAAGAATTGGAAGAACATATTGCGTTCTTGTCCAAAAACTTCAACAAAATGAACTCTCGAGTGGGCAAATACAAAAGATTCTACAAGCAGTACAAAGGGAGGAGCACTGATGCTCGAGAAGGAAAAGGGAAGAAAGAAGAGACGACAAAGCCGATCCCTAGAGACATGATGGAAGTGGAATGTTACCATTGCCACAAGATGGGCCACTACAAATCCGATTGCCCAAAGCTGAGTGCGAAGGAGCGAGAAGAACTGAAAGCAAAGAGGGATGCACCAAGGAGAGCGCTCGTAGCAAGTGAGGTGCCGGTCGCTTCAACTGAAGAAATCTCAAGCGACTCGGATGCATTCACAGATCCCAACTCCAGTGAGGGTGAGGATCTTGGACTCATGGCGCTCACCGATGAAGAAACAGGAGAGGTATTCATCTATCCCCCATCTAGTTCAATTACACTCGCACACTCGCACCAAGAGGAACCCAATTCCTCAACATGGAGTGAATTGCTTGACAAGCACGTTAAATTGTCAAGTGATCACGAAGTGCTGCAACAAGCTTTATCTCAAAGCGAGAAGGAGAACCGAAAGCTAGCCACTGAGCTTGACCAAGTCAAACTTAATCTAAGGGCTATGACTAGTAAGTTCGAGGATCTCTTCGCGAGACATCAAAGCTTGGAAGGAAGGTATGAAGCCCAATCCACTCTAGTCGCCAACCTAAACAAAGCTTCATATGCTAGACAGGCACTAGAGAGTTCTCTTCTACCTTTTGGTAGAAAGGAAGGACTTGGATTTGAGGGTGGACCTTCCAAGCCGACTGTCTTTGTTGGTGCTTCAAACACACCATCAGTCATTTTGGAAATGCCCACTGCATCCAAAGCGACCACTAACAAAGACAAAGGCAAAATGGCTGAGAACCCTAAGAAAAAGCCAATGAAGATGTCTATATCTTTAAGGACTGAATCTAAGGGTAAGCAAAATACAACTATCCCGAGCACTCACAATGCTAAAGATTACCAATCCAAAGGTAAAGGGAAACCAGTTGTAGCTTCTAAGCCTCAAGCCAAGACACGAGAGACAAAGGATCTCCCTTTCAAGAAGAGGAGTAATGTCTATGTGTCACGTTATCCGGACTGGAGATGGTCCAACCGGACTAACGTTGAGGGGGAAGAATTCGAAGCACCAAAGAGGCTGCTTCGAACTCCCAAGGTTACTCAAGCGAGTCGGGGTAAGAACCCTGGTTGGACCGCTTCGAGAAAACCTAGCGAGCCGCTTCGACAGCCTAGAAATCCTAAGTCAGTCTCCAAAACCATAGCTAATCCGAAGCGAGTTGCTTCAGGATATAAGCAAAGTGGGAAGAGCATTGGTAGGACTGAAGCGAGCCGCTACCCCTCTTGCACACACTGTTGCACATGTGAAGCTGCTTCAAGGCAGAAGTCACTGTTTTCGAAGGTCGAGAAGCCCAAAGCACAAGCTTCCTTTCAAAAGAAAGTGAAGCAAGTGTGGGTACCTAAGGGAACTAACCTGCAAGGACCCAAACTGATTTGGGTACCAAAATCTTTCTAATTGCAGGTGAGCGCCGTGGATCCCATGCCATGTGAGGGTCAACAAATTTGGTACTTGGACAGTGGATGTTCAAGACACATGACCGGCATGAGAGCTCTACTTCAAGATTACATAGAGAAGAAGGGTCCACACGTTACATTTGGTGATAACTCTCGAGGAAGCACCAAAGGGTACGGCGCACTGAAAGTTGGAAAGCTCACGATTGAGGAAGTCTCCTACGTGGAAGGACTCAAGCACAACTTGCTATCCATTTCACAGTTTTTTGACAAAGGATACAAGGTGGAATTTATTTCAAACAAGTGCATTGTAAAGAGCAAGCTCACATCCCAGATTGTGCTTACTGGAATTAGACAAAGCAACATCTATATAGCACAATGGGATAGCTGCAAAGTGGAGACGTGTTTAGTAGCGAGGAGTGCTACAGAGATAGGATGGCTAAGGCACAGACGCTTGAAACATCTCAACTTCAAAGCCATCAATCGCTTAGCTCGAAAGGGTTTGGTGCAAGGCATACCAAATGAAGTCTTCATCAAAGACCATCCATGCTCACCATGCCAACGAGGGAAGCAGACAAAGAAGCACTTCGCCAGTCTCGAAGAAGCCTCATCAAAGCGAGTGCTCGAGCTGCTTCACATGGATCTGTTTGGTCCAGTTACTCCAGTTAGTGTGAATGGAAGGAAATACACTCTAGTTGTAGTTGACGACTTCTCTCGCTACACTTGGGTTGTATTTCTCTACAACAAGAAGGAGACTCTGACCCAGCTACCACAACTGCTCAAGCGATTGGCTGTGGAGAAGAATCAAGCGATCGTGACCATCCTCTCCGACAAAGGGACAGAGTTCTTGAACTCTACCATCGAAGCTTACTGCACGGAGCATGGCATAGCACATCAGACCTCCTCAGCACGCACACCACAGCAGAATGGAGTTGCTGAAAGAAGAAATCGTATCATCAAGGAAGCAGTTCGAACCATGATTGCAGACTCAAAGCTTCCAACGAAGTATTGGGCTGAAGCAGCCAATACAGCATGCTACACGCAGAATCGAACGCTTCTCTGCAAACGACACGACAAAACACCATATGAAATATGGACAGGAAGAATTCCTAACATATCTTATTTCCATATCTTTGGTTGTAGGGTCTTCATCCATGACAATGGGAAGTCACAATTGAAAGCCTTTGAAAGCAAAGCGGATGAAGGAATATTCTTAGGATATTCCACATCAAGCAAAGCCTACAGAGTGTTCAACTGTAAAACCCTAATTGTGGAGGAATCACCCCATGTCGTATTTGATGAATCTTCTTTAAGTCTTCCACAGGAACAGGCTCAAGCGAATGAAAAGGATCAGAGCAAGGAACCCTCAAATCAACTCACTTGGGACGTGCTCGATGAAGATGATGAGATCAAGGACTCAAGCGAGCAGAATCCCAAAGGAGAAGTCGAAGCTGCCCCCAAGATTCCTGAAGCTAGTGCAGGCCAAGCACCCTATCCAGTCGCTTCAGATGGTGAAGCGAGCGACAAGGAAGAAGATGAAGATGAAGCTGGCGGATCCAAGCGTGCATGGCTCAAAGATCACTCACCAAGTCAAATCATTGGAGATCCTTCCAAGGGTGTAGTGACCAGAAGTCATGTGTTTGAAGAAAGTGCCATGTTCAGTTGCTTTCTCTCAAACATTGAGCCATCAAGCGTGGAGGAAGCTCTAGCCGACTCAAACTGGGTGATAGCCATGCAAGAAGAGCTGAATCAATTCACCAGGAATGACGTATGGTACCTCGTGGATCGTCCCAAATTCCAGCACGTTATTGGCACCAAGTGGGTGTTCAAGAACAAGACGGACGAGGACCACAACGTAGTGAGGAACAAGGCGTGACTCGTTGCCAAAGGCTACTGCCAAGAGGAAGGAATCGACTTTGACGAGACCTTCACTCCAGTGGCACGACTTGAAGCCATCAGATTGTTTCTAGCCTATGCAGTAGCCAAGAAGTTCAAGGTTTATCAAATGGATGTGAAAAGCGCATTCATCAACGGTGAACTCAAGGAAGAAGTATATGTGGAGCAGCCACCGGGTTTCGAGCGGGGAGATAAAGTGTATCGCTTGAAGAAAGCCCTGTATGGGTTGAAGCAAGCTCCCAGAGCTTGGTACGATACACTATCTCAATTCCTAGTAGAGAATGGATTCCAAAAAGGAAAGATAGATCGGACTCTCTTCACCATCAACCATGGAGAAGATATGCTTTGGGTCCAGATCTACGTAGACGACATCATATTTGGGTCACCAAATCAGTTGCTTAGCGAGAAGTTTGGAGAGCTGATGAAGACCAAATATGAAATGTCAATGATTGGCTTGATGAGCTGCTTTCTAGGTCTTCAAGTGAAGCAGCAGGATAATGGAATTTTCATAAACCAAGCCAAGTACACTAGAGATATGCTTGCCAAGTTTGATGTTCAACATGCTAAAGCTGTGAAGATCCCTATGAATACCAACTGGAAGATGGAGCCAGACGAAGAAGGAAAATCTGTAAATCCTACAGATTATCGTGCCCTAATTGGGTCACTACTCTATCTCACTGCAAGTAGGCCAGATATTGCTTTTGCAGTCGGAGTCTGCGCTCGCTTCCAAAGCAACCCCAAGCACAGCCATCTTGAAGCTGCCAAAAGGATTCTTCGATATTTGAAAGGCACTGTCAACATGGGTCTGTGGTATCCAGCGGAGGACAATTTGGAGCTCACTGGATACTCCGATGCTGACTATGGAGGGTGCCGAGTCGACAGGAAGTCAACTTCGGGCACATGTCAGTTCTTGGGAAGCAAGCTGATCTCGTGGTTCTCAAAGAAGCAAACAAGCGTAGCCACTTCAACAACTGAAGCTGAGTACATGGCCGCTGGAAGCTGCTGTTCTCAAATCATATGGCTTCGTCAACAATTGAAGGACTACAAAGTTGAAGCGAATGAAATTCCGATCTTCTGCGACAACAACAGTGCCATATGTATCTCGCTGAATCCAGTGCTTCACACCAGATGCAAGCATGTGGAAATTCGACATCATTTCATTCGTGATCATGTCGAGAAGAAGGATATCAAGCTCGAGAAAATTCATACCGATCTCCAGCGAGCAGATATCCTCACCAAGCCTCTAGCTGAGTCTCGATTCAACCATCTATGCATGGAATTAGGGTTATTAGACCCTGGTGAAGAATGCTAGTTCCAGGATGCACGAAGAAGTGACCACTTATTTTCTTGTGTGTCACTCGCTTTGGATCTTCACCAACTCAAGCGAGCCAATTCAAAATCTCACTCGCTTGAAGAAAATGAAGTTAGGTGGAGAAAGGTGGAGAATTGGAAGAAGTTTCCTACCAACTTATTGGAATTGTTAAGTATATGGTTAAGGGGGAACTAATGCTTCTCTCGGAGCAAGCTACTTCCAAAGCGAGCTAAGAATGCTGCTATCTTGAATTCTGCATCGCTTCAATTTGCCCTAGCTTGGGTCAAAGCGAGTCGACTGCAGATTCATTCTCTAGATTGTAGGAAAGCTTGAAGGTTTACCTTTTTATACAAAAGGTTGCAGGGCTGGTGACATGCTTCTGCGTAAAATACGAGATTGTCTTGTCAGAGCATTCTCATTGTCATCCTATCCATTTTTGCTCTGAGATAAGGACTTGCACTCATCCCCCATTCGTCCTTCGGGTTGTAGTAAGCTTGTGTACTACATTCATTTTCTCCCTCATTCACTTCGATAGAGGACTCTCTAATTCGTAGAGGAAGATGAATGCCATGAAGATGAATGCCATGAAGATCTAATTCAACATGTAACATTCAACAAGTGGTATCCAAATCAAATGAAGTCATCAACTTGTGGTATCAATCTCCTACGATGTGAGATTGACTGGTAAGAATTTCAATTTTAAGTACACTAAGTGAGCCGAAGCGTGCTAGAAACCTTCACTCACTACGTGGAAAATATGAAATGAATCTGACACAAATACAAAGAGGAAAACACTCTTGTTTATCCTCGAAGTATGTAAGTCAGAAACATTTTAAAATTAAGCAAAGAAATTCAATTTCTTATTCTAGTCGCTTCAGATGGCCAAGCGAGTGCTACATCACTCAAAGCTAGCCATCGCAAGCGAGTGTGGAACAGTCACTCAAGCGAATGCCTCTCAAGCGTGTCAAGGTCTAGCGGCCCAACTCGAAGCGAGCGGGCACGAAGCGAGTATGAGCTGTCTGCACTCGAGTGCCTATTTCACTTTCTGCCAAGTATTTAATGCAGAATCAGGAACGGCGAAAATAACGGGCGCGTGGTTCTCACTTCAAATTTGAAGCGGGAAAAGGCGGAGAAGATCCAGCCATCGAATCTCAACAGCCCCCAATCTATAGCCGTTGGATTAGCGCCGTATAAGACAACCCAATCGCAGCAGGCCACGTGGAGACGCCGAGCAAGTGGCGGTTCACTTCTACTGTGGTGACGCCGGACACATCAGATCCATCACCGCACGTCCGCCGCCTACCTACAGGACTTACGGCAATATTACCATTCTACAAC
This sequence comes from Thymus mandschuricus, assembly GCA_029379335.1. Lineage (NCBI taxonomy): Eukaryota > Viridiplantae > Streptophyta > Magnoliopsida > Lamiales > Lamiaceae > Thymus > Thymus mandschuricus. The sequence goes on along the minus strand of CM057074.1, from coordinate 8,380,951 downwards.
CCTAAATTTAAATTAAATATCTAAAATTAACAACTAAATTATTCAAATTTATTTCAATATATATCAATAATATATATATTCAATATATATACTGTGATGTTTCTTATCAATGATCAAAGGCTACTTTCGTGGTTTGGGATAGATGAATTCATATTATCGGGTTGTACAAAAAGATTGTTTTTGCATCAATTCAGAGCGACTAAAAAGTTTTAGGCAATTAAAAGGTCC